>OY979436.1:15000-10015000 GCA_963855545.1 Ethmia dodecea
AAATATTGTCCGATCTCTGAAATTTTTTCGCTTAATCCTATTATTTTTTGGTCCTACATATAACCCATAGTGAATCTTGGAAAAACCACCCCTCAAAAAACTACCCCCTATACAAAATTTTCAAAGTTTAACACATTTTAATTTTTATAAATTATTCGGCAACAATATCGAACAAATTTTCTTCAGTAGGCAGTGGGACTCCGTTGCCCGCCCTTTTTGACATATTTTTTCCCGCGAAATTCCCACGGGAAACTTTGATTTTAAATTTATTCCAAATTTTTCTTTGCAAAAAACAGTTTTTTGTAATTTATTCAAAATTTTCATACCTGGCTGGGTCCATTTTTCTTCATAATCACCTCCCTTTCGACGAGACCTTTCCAACGAGCCCTCGCGCTCCCGCCTGGGACGTCTGGAACTCAAAAAATTGCAGATTTTTAGGACAAACCGAGGTTTCTTGGTAAGTAACAAAATTTCAAAAAACATTGCATACTGAAGCCAAATATTGTCCGATCTCTGAAATTTTTTCGCTTAATCCTATTATTTTTTGGTCCTACATATAACCCATAGTGAATCTTGGAAAAACCACCCCTCAAAAAACTACCCCCTATACAAAATTTTCAAAGTTTAACACATTTTAATTTTTATAAATTATTCGGCAACAATATCGAACAAATTTTCTTCAGTAGGCAGTGGGACTCCGTTGCCCGCCCTTTTTGACATATTTTTTCCCGCGAAATTCCCACGGGAAACTTTGATTTTAAATTTATTCCAAATTTTTCTTTGCAAAAAACAGTTTTTTGTAATTTATTCAAAATTTTCATACCTGGCTGGGTCCATTTTTCTTCATAATCACCTCCCTTTCGACGAGACCTTTCCAACGAGCCCTCGCGCTCCCGCCTGGGACGTCTGGAACTCAAAAAATTGCAGATTTTTAGGACAAACCGAGGTTTCTTGGTAAGTAACAAAATTTCAAAAAACATTGCATACTGAAGCCAAATATTGTCCGATCTCTGAAATTTTTTCGCTTAATCCTATTATTTTTTGGTCCTACATATAACCCATAGTGAATCTTGGAAAAACCACCCCTCAAAAAACTACCCCCTATACAAAATTTTCAAAGTTTAACACATTTTAATTTTTATAAATTATTCGGCAACAATATCGAACAAATTTTCTTCAGTAGGCAGTGGGACTCCGTTGCCCGCCCTTTTTGACATATTTTTTCCCGCGAAATTCCCACGGGAAACTTTGATTTTAAATTTATTCCAAATTTTTCTTTGCAAAAAACAGTTTTTTGTAATTTATTCAAAATTTTCATACCTGGCTGGGTCCATTTTTCTTCATAATCACCTCCCTTTCGACGAGACCTTTCCAACGAGCCCTCGCGCTCCCGCCTGGGACGTCTGGAACTCAAAAAATTGCAGATTTTTAGGACAAACCGAGGTTTCTTGGTAAGTAACAAAATTTCAAAAAACATTGCATACTGAAGCCAAATATTGTCCGATCTCTGAAATTTTTTCGCTTAATCCTATTATTTTTTGGTCCTACATATAACCCATAGTGAATCTTGGAAAAACCACCCCTCAAAAAACTACCCCCTATACAAAATTTTCAAAGTTTAACACATTTTAATTTTTATAAATTATTCGGCAACAATATCGAACAAATTTTCTTCAGTAGGCAGTGGGACTCCGTTGCCCGCCCTTTTTGACATATTTTTTCCCGCGAAATTCCCACGGGAAACTTTGATTTTAAATTTATTCCAAATTTTTCTTTGCAAAAAACAGTTTTTTGTAATTTATTCAAAATTTTCATACCTGGCTGGGTCCATTTTTCTTCATAATCACCTCCCTTTCGACGAGACCTTTCCAACGAGCCCTCGCGCTCCCGCCTGGGACGTCTGGAACTCAAAAAATTGCAGATTTTTAGGACAAACCGAGGTTTCTTGGTAAGTAACAAAATTTCAAAAAACATTGCATACTGAAGCCAAATATTGTCCGATCTCTGAAATTTTTTCGCTTAATCCTATTATTTTTTGGTCCTACATATAACCCATAGTGAATCTTGGAAAAACCACCCCTCAAAAAACTACCCCCTATACAAAATTTTCAAAGTTTAACACATTTTAATTTTTATAAATTATTCGGCAACAATATCGAACAAATTTTCTTCAGTAGGCAGTGGGACTCCGTTGCCCGCCCTTTTTGACATATTTTTTCCCGCGAAATTCCCACGGGAAACTTTGATTTTAAATTTATTCCAAATTTTTCTTTGCAAAAAACAGTTTTTTGTAATTTATTCAAAATTTTCATACCTGGCTGGGTCCATTTTTCTTCATAATCACCTCCCTTTCGACGAGACCTTTCCAACGAGCCCTCGCGCTCCCGCCTGGGACGTCTGGAACTCAAAAAATTGCAGATTTTTAGGACAAACCGAGGTTTCTTGGTAAGTAACAAAATTTCAAAAAACATTGCATACTGAAGCCAAATATTGTCCGATCTCTGAAATTTTTTCGCTTAATCCTATTATTTTTTGGTCCTACATATAACCCATAGTGAATCTTGGAAAAACCACCCCTCAAAAAACTACCCCCTATACAAAATTTTCAAAGTTTAACACATTTTAATTTTTATAAATTATTCGGCAACAATATCGAACAAATTTTCTTCAGTAGGCAGTGGGACTCCGTTGCCCGCCCTTTTTGACATATTTTTTCCCGCGAAATTCCCACGGGAAACTTTGATTTTAAATTTATTCCAAATTTTTCTTTGCAAAAAACAGTTTTTTGTAATTTATTCAAAATTTTCATACCTGGCTGGGTCCATTTTTCTTCATAATCACCTCCCTTTCGACGAGACCTTTCCAACGAGCCCTCGCGCTCCCGCCTGGGACGTCTGGAACTCAAAAAATTGCAGATTTTTAGGACAAACCGAGGTTTCTTGGTAAGTAACAAAATTTCAAAAAACATTGCATACTGAAGCCAAATATTGTCCGATCTCTGAAATTTTTTCGCTTAATCCTATTATTTTTTGGTCCTACATATAACCCATAGTGAATCTTGGAAAAACCACCCCTCAAAAAACTACCCCCTATACAAAATTTTCAAAGTTTAACACATTTTAATTTTTATAAATTATTCGGCAACAATATCGAACAAATTTTCTTCAGTAGGCAGTGGGACTCCGTTGCCCGCCCTTTTTGACATATTTTTTCCCGCGAAATTCCCACGGGAAACTTTGATTTTAAATTTATTCCAAATTTTTCTTTGCAAAAAACAGTTTTTTGTAATTTATTCAAAATTTTCATACCTGGCTGGGTCCATTTTTCTTCATAATCACCTCCCTTTCGACGAGACCTTTCCAACGAGCCCTCGCGCTCCCGCCTGGGACGTCTGGAACTCAAAAAATTGCAGATTTTTAGGACAAACCGAGGTTTCTTGGTAAGTAACAAAATTTCAAAAAACATTGCATACTGAAGCCAAATATTGTCCGATCTCTGAAATTTTTTCGCTTAATCCTATTATTTTTTGGTCCTACATATAACCCATAGTGAATCTTGGAAAAACCACCCCTCAAAAAACTACCCCCTATACAAAATTTTCAAAGTTTAACACATTTTAATTTTTATAAATTATTCGGCAACAATATCGAACAAATTTTCTTCAGTAGGCAGTGGGACTCCGTTGCCCGCCCTTTTTGACATATTTTTTCCCGCGAAATTCCCACGGGAAACTTTGATTTTAAATTTATTCCAAATTTTTCTTTGCAAAAAACAGTTTTTTGTAATTTATTCAAAATTTTCATACCTGGCTGGGTCCATTTTTCTTCATAATCACCTCCCTTTCGACGAGACCTTTCCAACGAGCCCTCGCGCTCCCGCCTGGGACGTCTGGAACTCAAAAAATTGCAGATTTTTAGGACAAACCGAGGTTTCTTGGTAAGTAACAAAATTTCAAAAAACATTGCATACTGAAGCCAAATATTGTCCGATCTCTGAAATTTTTTCGCTTAATCCTATTATTTTTTGGTCCTACATATAACCCATAGTGAATCTTGGAAAAACCACCCCTCAAAAAACTACCCCCTATACAAAATTTTCAAAGTTTAACACATTTTAATTTTTATAAATTATTCGGCAACAATATCGAACAAATTTTCTTCAGTAGGCAGTGGGACTCCGTTGCCCGCCCTTTTTGACATATTTTTTCCCGCGAAATTCCCACGGGAAACTTTGATTTTAAATTTATTCCAAATTTTTCTTTGCAAAAAACAGTTTTTTGTAATTTATTCAAAATTTTCATACCTGGCTGGGTCCATTTTTCTTCATAATCACCTCCCTTTCGACGAGACCTTTCCCACGAGCCCTCGCGCTCCCGCCTGGGACGTCTGGAACTCAAAAAATTGCAGATTTTTAGGACAAACCGAGGTTTCTTGGTAAGTAACAAAATTTCAAAAAACATTGCATACTGAAGCCAAATATTGTCCGATCTCTGAAATTTTTTCGCTTAATCCTATTATTTTTTGGTCCTACATATAACCCATAGTGAATCTTGGAAAAACCACCCCTCAAAAAACTACCCCCTATACAAAATTTTCAAAGTTTAACACATTTTAATTTTTATAAATTATTCGGCAACAATATCGAACAAATTTTCTTCAGTAGGCAGTGGGACTCCGTTGCCCGCCCTTTTTGACATATTTTTTCCCGCGAAATTCCCACGGGAAACTTTGATTTTAAATTTATTCCAAATTTTTCTTTGCAAAAAACAGTTTTTTGTAATTTATTCAAAATTTTCATACCTGGCTGGGTCCATTTTTCTTCATAATCACCTCCCTTTCGACGAGACCTTTCCAACGAGCCCTCGCGCTCCCGCCTGGGACGTCTGGAACTCAAAAAATTGCAGATTTTTAGGACAAACCGAGGTTTCTTGGTAAGTAACAAAATTTCAAAAAACATTGCATACTGAAGCCAAATATTGTCCGATCTCTGAAATTTTTTCGCTTAATCCTATTATTTTTTGGTCCTACATATAACCCATAGTGAATCTTGGAAAAACCACCCCTCAAAAAACTACCCCCTATACAAAATTTTCAAAGTTTAACACATTTTAATTTTTATAAATTATTCGGCAACAATATCGAACAAATTTTCTTCAGTAGGCAGTGGGACTCCGTTGCCCGCCCTTTTTGACATATTTTTTCCCGCGAAATTCCCACGGGAAACTTTGATTTTAAATTTATTCCAAATTTTTCTTTGCAAAAAACAGTTTTTTGTAATTTATTCAAAATTTTCATACCTGGCTGGGTCCATTTTTCTTCATAATCACCTCCCTTTCGACGAGACCTTTCCAACGAGCCCTCGCGCTCCCGCCTGGGACGTCTGGAACTCAAAAAATTGCAGATTTTTAGGACAAACCGAGGTTTCTTGGTAAGTAACAAAATTTCAAAAAACATTGCATACTGAAGCCAAATATTGTCCGATCTCTGAAATTTTTTCGCTTAATCCTATTATTTTTTGGTCCTACATATAACCCATAGTGAATCTTGGAAAAACCACCCCTCAAAAAACTACCCCCTATACAAAATTTTCAAAGTTTAACACATTTTAATTTTTATAAATTATTCGGCAACAATATCGAACAAATTTTCTTCAGTAGGCAGTGGGACTCCGTTGCCCGCCCTTTTTGACATATTTTTTCCCGCGAAATTCCCACGGGAAACTTTGATTTTAAATTTATTCCAAATTTTTCTTTGCAAAAAACAGTTTTTTGTAATTTATTCAAAATTTTCATACCTGGCTGGGTCCATTTTTCTTCATAATCACCTCCCTTTCGACGAGACCTTTCCAACGAGCCCTCGCGCTCCCGCCTGGGACGTCTGGAACTCAAAAAATTGCAGATTTTTAGGACAAACCGAGGTTTCTTGGTAAGTAACAAAATTTCAAAAAACATTGCATACTGAAGCCAAATATTGTCCGATCTCTGAAATTTTTTCGCTTAATCCTATTATTTTTTGGTCCTACATATAACCCATAGTGAATCTTGGAAAAACCACCCCTCAAAAAACTACCCCCTATACAAAATTTTCAAAGTTTAACACATTTTAATTTTTATAAATTATTCGGCAACAATATCGAACAAATTTTCTTCAGTAGGCAGTGGGACTCCGTTGCCCGCCCTTTTTGACATATTTTTTCCCGCGAAATTCCCACGGGAAACTTTGATTTTAAATTTATTCCAAATTTTTCTTTGCAAAAAACAGTTTTTTGTAATTTATTCAAAATTTTCATACCTGGCTGGGTCCATTTTTCTTCATAATCACCTCCCTTTCGACGAGACCTTTCCAACGAGCCCTCGCGCTCCCGCCTGGGACGTCTGGAACTCAAAAAATTGCAGATTTTTAGGACAAACCGAGGTTTCTTGGTAAGTAACAAAATTTCAAAAAACATTGCATACTGAAGCCAAATATTGTCCGATCTCTGAAATTTTTTCGCTTAATCCTATTATTTTTTGGTCCTACATATAACCCATAGTGAATCTTGGAAAAACCACCCCTCAAAAAACTACCCCCTATACAAAATTTTCAAAGTTTAACACATTTTAATTTTTATAAATTATTCGGCAACAATATCGAACAAATTTTCTTCAGTAGGCAGTGGGACTCCGTTGCCCGCCCTTTTTGACATATTTTTTCCCGCGAAATTCCCACGGGAAACTTTGATTTTAAATTTATTCCAAATTTTTCTTTGCAAAAAACAGTTTTTTGTAATTTATTCAAAATTTTCATACCTGGCTGGGTCCATTTTTCTTCATAATCACCTCCCTTTCGACGAGACCTTTCCCACGAGCCCTCGCGCTCCCGCCTGGGACGTCTGGAACTCAAAAAATTGCAGATTTTTAGGACAAACCGAGGTTTCTTGGTAAGTAACAAAATTTCAAAAAACATTGCATACTGAAGCCAAATATTGTCCGATCTCTGAAATTTTTTCGCTTAATCCTATTATTTTTTGGTCCTACATATAACCCATAGTGAATCTTGGAAAAACCACCCCTCAAAAAACTACCCCCTATACAAAATTTTCAAAGTTTAACACATTTTAATTTTTATAAATTATTCGGCAACAATATCGAACAAATTTTCTTCAGTAGGCAGTGGGACTCCGTTGCCCGCCCTTTTTGACATATTTTTTCCCGCGAAATTCCCACGGGAAACTTTGATTTTAAATTTATTCCAAATTTTTCTTTGCAAAAAACAGTTTTTTGTAATTTATTCAAAATTTTCATACCTGGCTGGGTCCATTTTTCTTCATAATCACCTCCCTTTCGACGAGACCTTTCCAACGAGCCCTCGCGCTCCCGCCTGGGACGTCTGGAACTCAAAAAATTGCAGATTTTTAGGACAAACCGAGGTTTCTTGGTAAGTAACAAAATTTCAAAAAACATTGCATACTGAAGCCAAATATTGTCCGATCTCTGAAATTTTTTCGCTTAATCCTATTATTTTTTGGTCCTACATATAACCCATAGTGAATCTTGGAAAAACCACCCCTCAAAAAACTACCCCCTATACAAAATTTTCAAAGTTTAACACATTTTAATTTTTATAAATTATTCGGCAACAATATCGAACAAATTTTCTTCAGTAGGCAGTGGGACTCCGTTGCCCGCCCTTTTTGACATATTTTTTCCCGCGAAATTCCCACGGGAAACTTTGATTTTAAATTTATTCCAAATTTTTCTTTGCAAAAAACAGTTTTTTGTAATTTATTCAAAATTTTCATACCTGGCTGGGTCCATTTTTCTTCATAATCACCTCCCTTTCGACGAGACCTTTCCCACGAGCCCTCGCGCTCCCGCCTGGGACGTCTGGAACTCAAAAAATTGCAGATTTTTAGGACAAACCGAGGTTTCTTGGTAAGTAACAAAATTTCAAAAAACATTGCATACTGAAGCCAAATATTGTCCGATCTCTGAAATTTTTTCGCTTAATCCTATTATTTTTTGGTCCTACATATAACCCATAGTGAATCTTGGAAAAACCACCCCTCAAAAAACTACCCCCTATACAAAATTTTCAAAGTTTAACACATTTTAATTTTTATAAATTATTCGGCAACAATATCGAACAAATTTTCTTCAGTAGGCAGTGGGACTCCGTTGCCCGCCCTTTTTGACATATTTTTTCCCGCGAAATTCCCACGGGAAACTTTGATTTTAAATTTATTCCAAATTTTTCTTTGCAAAAAACAGTTTTTTGTAATTTATTCAAAATTTTCATACCTGGCTGGGTCCATTTTTCTTCATAATCACCTCCCTTTCGACGAGACCTTTCCCACGAGCCCTCGCGCTCCCGCCTGGGACGTCTGGAACTCAAAAAATTGCAGATTTTTAGGACAAACCGAGGTTTCTTGGTAAGTAACAAAATTTCAAAAAACATTGCATACTGAAGCCAAATATTGTCCGATCTCTGAAATTTTTTCGCTTAATCCTATTATTTTTTGGTCCTACATATAACCCATAGTGAATCTTGGAAAAACCACCCCTCAAAAAACTACCCCCTATACAAAATTTTCAAAGTTTAACACATTTTAATTTTTATAAATTATTCGGCAACAATATCGAACAAATTTTCTTCAGTAGGCAGTGGGACTCCGTTGCCCGCCCTTTTTGACATATTTTTTCCCGCGAAATTCCCACGGGAAACTTTGATTTTAAATTTATTCCAAATTTTTCTTTGCAAAAAACAGTTTTTTGTAATTTATTCAAAATTTTCATACCTGGCTGGGTCCATTTTTCTTCATAATCACCTCCCTTTCGACGAGACCTTTCCCACGAGCCCTCGCGCTCCCGCCTGGGACGTCTGGAACTCAAAAAATTGCAGATTTTTAGGACAAACCGAGGTTTCTTGGTAAGTAACAAAATTTCAAAAAACATTGCATACTGAAGCCAAATATTGTCCGATCTCTGAAATTTTTTCGCTTAATCCTATTATTTTTTGGTCCTACATATAACCCATAGTGAATCTTGGAAAAACCACCCCTCAAAAAACTACCCCCTATACAAAATTTTCAAAGTTTAACACATTTTAATTTTTATAAATTATTCGGCAACAATATCGAACAAATTTTCTTCAGTAGGCAGTGGGACTCCGTTGCCCGCCCTTTTTGACATATTTTTTCCCGCGAAATTCCCACGGGAAACTTTGATTTTAAATTTATTCCAAATTTTTCTTTGCAAAAAACAGTTTTTTGTAATTTATTCAAAATTTTCATACCTGGCTGGGTCCATTTTTCTTCATAATCACCTCCCTTTCGACGAGACCTTTCCCACGAGCCCTCGCGCTCCCGCCTGGGACGTCTGGAACTCAAAAAATTGCAGATTTTTAGGACAAACCGAGGTTTCTTGGTAAGTAACAAAATTTCAAAAAACATTGCATACTGAAGCCAAATATTGTCCGATCTCTGAAATTTTTTCGCTTAATCCTATTATTTTTTGGTCCTACATATAACCCATAGTGAATCTTGGAAAAACCACCCCTCAAAAAACTACCCCCTATACAAAATTTTCAAAGTTTAACACATTTTAATTTTTATAAATTATTCGGCAACAATATCGAACAAATTTTCTTCAGTAGGCAGTGGGACTCCGTTGCCCGCCCTTTTTGACATATTTTTTCCCGCGAAATTCCCACGGGAAACTTTGATTTTAAATTTATTCCAAATTTTTCTTTGCAAAAAACAGTTTTTTGTAATTTATTCAAAATTTTCATACCTGGCTGGGTCCATTTTTCTTCATAATCACCTCCCTTTCGACGAGACCTTTCCAACGAGCCCTCGCGCTCCCGCCTGGGACGTCTGGAACTCAAAAAATTGCAGATTTTTAGGACAAACCGAGGTTTCTTGGTAAGTAACAAAATTTCAAAAAACATTGCATACTGAAGCCAAATATTGTCCGATCTCTGAAATTTTTTCGCTTAATCCTATTATTTTTTGGTCCTACATATAACCCATAGTGAATCTTGGAAAAACCACCCCTCAAAAAACTACCCCCTATACAAAATTTTCAAAGTTTAACACATTTTAATTTTTATAAATTATTCGGCAACAATATCGAACAAATTTTCTTCAGTAGGCAGTGGGACTCCGTTGCCCGCCCTTTTTGACATATTTTTTCCCGCGAAATTCCCACGGGAAACTTTGATTTTAAATTTATTCCAAATTTTTCTTTGCAAAAAACAGTTTTTTGTAATTTATTCAAAATTTTCATACCTGGCTGGGTCCATTTTTCTTCATAATCACCTCCCTTTCGACGAGACCTTTCCAACGAGCCCTCGCGCTCCCGCCTGGGACGTCTGGAACTCAAAAAATTGCAGATTTTTAGGACAAACCGAGGTTTCTTGGTAAGTAACAAAATTTCAAAAAACATTGCATACTGAAGCCAAATATTGTCCGATCTCTGAAATTTTTTCGCTTAATCCTATTATTTTTTGGTCCTACATATAACCCATAGTGAATCTTGGAAAAACCACCCCTCAAAAAACTACCCCCTATACAAAATTTTCAAAGTTTAACACATTTTAATTTTTATAAATTATTCGGCAACAATATCGAACAAATTTTCTTCAGTAGGCAGTGGGACTCCGTTGCCCGCCCTTTTTGACATATTTTTTCCCGCGAAATTCCCACGGGAAACTTTGATTTTAAATTTATTCCAAATTTTTCTTTGCAAAAAACAGTTTTTTGTAATTTATTCAAAATTTTCATACCTGGCTGGGTCCATTTTTCTTCATAATCACCTCCCTTTCGACGAGACCTTTCCAACGAGCCCTCGCGCTCCCGCCTGGGACGTCTGGAACTCAAAAAATTGCAGATTTTTAGGACAAACCGAGGTTTCTTGGTAAGTAACAAAATTTCAAAAAACATTGCATACTGAAGCCAAATATTGTCCGATCTCTGAAATTTTTTCGCTTAATCCTATTATTTTTTGGTCCTACATATAACCCATAGTGAATCTTGGAAAAACCACCCCTCAAAAAACTACCCCCTATACAAAATTTTCAAAGTTTAACACATTTTAATTTTTATAAATTATTCGGCAACAATATCGAACAAATTTTCTTCAGTAGGCAGTGGGACTCCGTTGCCCGCCCTTTTTGACATATTTTTTCCCGCGAAATTCCCACGGGAAACTTTGATTTTAAATTTATTCCAAATTTTTCTTTGCAAAAAACAGTTTTTTGTAATTTATTCAAAATTTTCATACCTGGCTGGGTCCATTTTTCTTCATAATCACCTCCCTTTCGACGAGACCTTTCCAACGAGCCCTCGCGCTCCCGCCTGGGACGTCTGGAACACAAAAAATCGCCCCCCCACCCACCCATTGTTGATTAGGCAGCTGGGCAGAGTCCCTATATAGGAAATATTTTTACAAACATTTTTATTTAAGATTTGACGCAGACTTACCTAAACTGTTGACTGTCGATCGTGGACCGTAGACCTGTGTAGTACGCTATCAGGAACACCAGGAAACGGGCTGCACAGGACCTGGAAAAGAAAAATAAATTTATTAATCAACATTTGACTTACCATACCTTCGTTGTAGAGGGTAGACCGTAGAATCGCAGAACCCGTTAACACAGGATACAGGCCCCACCTGAAAAAGAAAGAGATAAAACTGTTTAAAATAGACACGCTTCTAGCTAAATAGACATTTTAAGATTTATTTATTTATTTAGATATTTTAATTTTGACTTACCCCAATGACGAGACGCTCTCCAACGCAAATAGACCTGAAATAAAAATAAAAAGGTGCTTGCTTCTTTCTTTCACACCTTTGGAGACAATAAGACGATATCTGAAAGAAAAGAAAATATAATTAATTAATTTTAATTCATTTTAAATTTTACACTTATATTGCTACGTATTGACGTATATTAATTGTAATATTTATATCGTTTTAGTCTGTAGGTATTAAAGCTGACACTCATATTTACAACCTATACAAATTTAATTTTATTTACTTTACAACTTTTACAAACTTACTCTTACTTTATTGACACATTCCTTGTTAACCTCAATCATGCTTGGCCTCCGCACGCCCACCAAGCCTAGCAAGATCACAGCTGAAAACTCCAGTGGGGAGACAAGACTTTCCCAAGAGAACTCCAGCGTGAGGAGGAGCATCGGAGAGTGGGAGTCCGGTAAACCGGACTCGCGCTCCGAGACCCCTCCTGCTAACCCGCAACCGATGCGACCAGCCAAACTCAAGCTGACACAGAAAGGGCATTTGGCCGACCTGAAGGTGCTGGAGGAAGTGGTCAAGCCACCAAAACAACCCTTGGATCGGAAATCTAGAGCAAAGCAGTGCCTAATGAAAGCGAAACACCACTTGGGGAACTCGCGAAATATTAAAACAGAGATTAAGGAGGAGGTGACTGCTAGCATCGAGCAGCTGTACAAAATCGCTATGGAGGCGGAAGCGGAGATTGAGAAGAGAAAAAAGAACCAGGAGGACACCCGACCCAATGACAAAACCATTGTACTAGCAGAGAACGAAACTTATGTGAATAACGATGACTTACGGGAGCTCATAGAGGGCCATAAAAAACTGCTAGTTGAAAACACCATAGAAATAGAAAGACTGAAAGAGACTCTACTGACACATAAGGAAGCAATGGAGAAGAGGAGCTACGCGAGTGCAACGCGGATGGCAAAGCCCCTGGAGCAGCCCGTACTGCACTCGGTAGCAATTACCTCGAAAGATGAAATGGAGACCGGGGACGAAGTGTTGGAAAAAATTAGAAAAGCAGCAAATGCCAAAGAAGGATGGATTGTCGTAGACAGAATAAGGAAAGCAAAGGACAGGAAAATTATTATTGGCTGTAAGACCCAAGAGGAGCGTAGACGTGTGAAGGAAAGGCTGCAAGGAGTGGAGTCTCTTTCAGTTGAGGAAATTCAAAACAAGAACCCGTTGGTCGTCCTCAAGGATGTCCTCAAGTTCAACACGGACGAGGACATCCTTAAGTCCCTGAGGAACCAAAATGGTGAACTGTTCGGAGACCTGAAGGAGGAAGAAATTGAGATAAGGTACAGACGGAAGACCAGGAACCCCCACACCAACCACGTGGTCATGAGAGTGCCCCCGAAATTATGGCGGAAACTTACGGATGCGGGTACCGTGCGCGTAGACCTGCAGAGAATACGCGTGGAGGACCAGTCACCTCTGGTTCAATGCACACTTTGCTTGGGCTATGGGCACGGTAGACGGTTTTGTAAGGAGACCGCGGTACGCTGCAGCCACTGCGGGGGACCACATTTGAGGGCTGATTGTGCTGTTTGGGAGACCGGAATCTCCCCTGCCTGCTGTAACTGCGTCAAGGCAAAAGGAAACAGCCCGGGCCATAGCGCATTCAGCCTCGACTGCCCTGTTAGAAGGAAGTGGGAAGCATTGGCGAGAGCCACCATAGCGTATTGCTAAGGTGGCCACAGCCGGAAGAATGCCTCTCCTTGCTGCCCAGGCAAACCTCCAGAGGAAAGAGTTGGCGACTCAGGAGCTAATGCTCGAAGCCCGAAGGAGAAAACTGGACCTTGCGTTGCTGCAGGAGCCGTATGTCGGAAGCGTCGGTCGGGTCAAAGATTACAGGGGTGCACGCATCTACCAGAGCACAAACCAGGGAGCGACACCCGTAAAGGCGGCCATCGTTATATTCAATGACGATATGGTGGTTGCCCCTTGCCCGGATTTCACCACCAACAACATCGCAGTGGTGAAAGTCACAACGGAGACCTGGGAGTTCGCGTTGGTGTCCCTGTACTTTGAACCCGACAAAGAGATAGAGCCATACCTGGAACAGCTGAGGTACATAGTCCAGAACGTAGGGTCCAGCAAAGTCCTGATCGGCGGAGACGCCAATGCAAAGACCGTCTGGTGGGGCAGTCCAAAGGTGGATCACAGGGGTGAATCTTTGGCAGGAGTCCTGGAAGAGCTTGGCATGCACGTACTCAATGAGGGGAATACTCCGACCTTCTACACTGTTCGAGGGGGAAAAGTCCTATCCAGTTTTGTGGACGTGACGGTTTGCACAGAGGAAATGCTGGCGTTGGTGGAGGAATGGAGAGTCGACGAGGGTCTGGTGAATTCGGACCATAACGCCATCACGTTTAAGGTAAACCTGGAGAGGCCGAAAGGTGTAAACATCCAGAGGACTACACGGGTATACAACACTCGAAAGGCTGATTGGACTGAGCTTCGCGAGAGGCTAACTCAGTTAGCGACAGCCAAAAAACTAACAACGCAGGCAATTGAGCAAGCACGAACACCGACAGAGCTAGACACCTACGTGGACAAATTCACGGAAGCTATTGTCGAAGCTTGCGAGTGTTGTATACCTAAAAAGAAAACCAAGAGCTTGCTTACCTTACCGTGGTGGTCCGATGAACTCGCCGTTTTGAAACGTCAGGTCGCCACCGCGCGACGCAGGATCCGATGTGCAGCCCCCGTCCGAAGAGCGAAGGTCGTCGAGGAGTACCTGAAACAAAAGGAAACATATGAGTTACGTGCCAAAGAAGCCCAGACCAGCAGCTGGAAGGACTTCTGCCAGAAACAAGACAGGGAAGGGATGTGGGAAGGCATCTACAGAGTGATAGCCAGAACGACTAAAAGGCAGGAAGATCTGCCTCTCGTCGTAGACGGTAGGGTGTTGAGCCCCCGCGAGTCAGCTAATCTTCTGGTTGAAGCTTTTTACCCGGACGACACTACGGAGACTGACAACGCAGATCACCAGCGAATCAGATCCGCAGCCGACCACGTCAACGAGCAGGATCATGGTGAACATGATCCCCCGTTCACATTGGAAGAGCTGACATCTGTGGTCGGGAGCTTCAACCCGAAGAAAGCCCCTGGGCCGGACGGCCTCACCGCTGATATTTGTGCGCACGCCGTAAACAGAGACCCCAAGTTTTTCCTATCACTGGCAAACAAGTGCCTTGCGCTTGGACATTTTCCGAAAGCCTGGAAAGAGGCGACAGTAGTCGTTCTTAGGAAGCCAGGTAAGGACGACTACTCGAAACCGAAGTCGCTTAGGCCGATAGGGTTGCTGCCAGTGATGGGAAAGATTCTGGAGAAGATGATGATCGGACGCATAAAATGGCACATCCTCCCCGGACTCAGTACTCGCCAGTATGGTTTCATGCCCCAGCGAAGCACGGAAGACGCCCTCTATGTCTTGGTAAAGCATTTACGCTCGAAGTTGGAGCTGCGGAAGCTCACAATAGTCGTGTCGCTGGACATAGAGGGGGCTTTCGATAACGCGTGGTGGCCGATGATGAAAGCTCGATTGGCTGAGGAAAAGTGTCCTATCAACATTCGGAGGATGATGGACAGCTACCTTGAGGACCGGAAGGTTACACTCAGGTATGCCAACGAAACCGCCACGAAGTCTACATCCAAAGGCTGTGTGCAGGGTTCGATCGGGGGACCGACCCTGTGGAACATCACCCTGGATCCCTTGTTGCAGGAACTCGAGGGGCGAGGCTGCCATGTGCAGGCGTTCGCCGACGATGTGGTCCTGGTTTTTGATGGAGACACGGCTCAAGATGTCCAGAGACAAGCCAACTCCGCCCTTGAGTTCGTACACGAATGGGGTATCCGTAACAAGTTGAAGTTTGCGCCACATAAGACCAACGCCATGGTAGTGACACGCAAGCTGAAACACGATACTCCACTCCTGAAGATGGGCGGAGTCAACATCGGCATGTCAAAGGAGATCAAGGTTTTGGGGCTCTGGATAGACGATGGGCTCACCTTCAACAGACACGTTGCTGAGGTGTGTAAAAAGTCGCTAAACATCTACAAGCGACTATCCAGAGCCGCAAAAGTCAGCTGGGGTCTTCATCCTGAGATAATCAGGACCATATACGTCGCTGCCGTTGAGCCGATCATCATGTATGCGGCCTCGGCCTGGGCGCCTGCGGCTAAAAAACTGGGCACGCAGAAGTACCTTAACGCGGTCCAAAGGGGGTTTGCCCAAAAAATCTGTAAGTCGTACAAGACCGTCTCCCTAAACTCAGCGCTCGTTTTGGCTGGGCTTTTACCCCTCGATCTTCGCATACAGGAAGCAGCTGCATTGTACGAAGCGAAGAGGGGAGTGCCACAACGAGTGCTGGGTGACGTCGAGGTAGAGAGGATGGTGGCTTACAGAGACACGCCGCATCCGGCCACGTGTATGGGCTTGCAGTTCATATGCCTTGACAGCCAGGAGGACGTAGACCGTCACAACAGTCAAGCAGTGCGGATTTTTACTGACGGCAGTAAGATCGAGGGCAAGGTCGGGGCAGCTCTCTCCTGCTGGGAGGGGGAAGCCGAGACCAAAGCCCGGAAACTTATGCTCGCTCCGCACTGCTCGGTCTATCAGGCAGAGCTGCTGGCCATACACGAGGCCACTGAGGTGGCGCTGAAAAGCCCGCAAAACAGTTTCGGGATTTACAGCGACTCCAGGTCGTCACTAGAATCCTTAACAAACACGGGTTCCGTTCATCCCCTCGCAGTCAATATTCGGAAAAACCTTCTAAAACTGAAACTCCAGAACAAGGAAGTATCTTTGTTCTGGATTAAAGCACACGCAGGCCTAGAGGGGAATGAGCGAGCTGACGACCTTGCAAAGCAAGCTGCCCTGAAGTCTAAGACGCGACCAAGGTACGACGCGTGCCCTGTGTCATTCGTCAAGAGACAGATTCGTTCGGAGTCTCTTGACGAATGGAACAGAAGATACAAGTCTGGCACGACAGCCAGCACAACGAGGGCATTTCTGCCAGATGCCGTGCAGGCGTACAGGACGGTCAGAAAACTGAAACCAACCGGCGTACTGACGCAGATCCTCACGGGGCACGGCGGATTCTCAGAGTACCTGAATCGTTTCAAGTGCAAGGGGAGCCCGTCGTGCATCTGTGACCCCGCTGTCAGCGAGACCGTCCTGCACGTCTTATTTGACTGTCCAGCCCACGCACGCGAAAGATATGAAATGGAGCAAGAGATTGGAAAAGAAATAAGAGTGGAAAAAGCGAATGAACTAGCGTTGGAAAGGAAAGTGGTAAAATGGTGGATTAGTATAGCCCTTAAGGCTATACAGCGGAATGGAGGAAAGGGCGTGCTGTAGTTCATACTAACTTATGAATTTTAACAGCACGCCAACTGAGACTGGAAAGGAGAGTTTTTAAAGAAGGGAAAAGAAGAAAGAAGGAAGAGAAGGACAAGAAAAAGAAAGGAAAAGAATAAATTTTAACAAAGATAAAAAAGGTCTCTGGCAATGTCAGAGGATAATAAGGAATTATAAAAAAAAAAAAAAAAAAAAAAACCTAACCTAACCAATTGCATACTGAAGCCAAATATTGTCCGATCTCTGAAATTTTTTCGCTTAATCCTATTATTTTTTGGTCCTACATATAACCCATAGTGAATTTTGGAAAAACCACCCCTCAAAAAACTACCCCCTATACAAAATTTTCAAAGTTTAACACATTTTAATTTTTATAAATTATTCGGCAACAATATCGAACAAATTTTCTTCAGTAGGCAGTGGGACTCCGTTGCCCGCTCTTTTTGACATATTTTTTCCCGCGAAATTCCCACGGGAAACTTTGATTTTAATTTTATTCCAAATTTTTCTTTGCAAAAAACAGTTTTTTGTAATTTATTCAAAATTTTTATACCTGGCTGGGTCCATTTTTCTTCATAATCACCTCCCTTTCGACGAGACCTTTCCAACGAGCCCTCGCGCTCCCGCCTGGGACGTCTGGAACTCAAAAAATTGCGGATTTTTAGGACAAACCGAGGTTTCTTGGTAAGTAACAAAATTTCAAAAAACATTGCATACTGAAGCCAAATATTGTCCGATCTCTGAAATTTTTTCGCTTAATCCTATTATTTTTTGGTCCTACATATAACCCATAGTGAATTTTGGAAAAACCACCCCTCAAAAAACTACCCCCTATACAAAATTTTCAAAGTTTAACACATTTTAATTTTTATAAATTATTCGGCAACAATATCGAACAAATTTTCTTCAGTAGGCAGTGGGACTCCGTTGCCCGCTCTTTTTGACATATTTTTTCCCGCGAAATTCCCACGGGAAACTTTGATTTTAATTTTATTCCAAATTTTTCTTTGCAAAAAACAGTTTTTTGTAATTTATTCAAAATTTTTATACCTGGCTGGGTCCATTTTTCTTCATAATCACCTCCCTTTCGACGAGACCTTTCCAACGAGCCCTCGCGCTCCCGCCTGGGACGTCTGGAACTCAAAAAATTGCGGATTTTTAGGACAAACCGAGGTTTCTTGGTAAGTAACAAAATTTCAAAAAACATTGCATACTGAAGCCAAATATTGTCCGATCTCTGAAATTTTTTCGCTTAATCCTATTATTTTTTGGTCCTACATATAACCCATAGTGAATTTTGGAAAAACCACCCCTCAAAAAACTACCCCCTATACAAAATTTTCAAAGTTTAACACATTTTAATTTTTATAAATTATTCGGCAACAATATCGAACAAATTTTCTTCAGTAGGCAGTGGGACTCCGTTGCCCGCTCTTTTTGACATATTTTTTCCCGCGAAATTCCCACGGGAAACTTTGATTTTAATTTTATTCCAAATTTTTCTTTGCAAAAAACAGTTTTTTGTAATTTATTCAAAATTTTTATACCTGGCTGGGTCCATTTTTCTTCATAATCACCTCCCTTTCGACGAGACCTTTCCAACGAGCCCTCGCGCTCCCGCCTGGGACGTCTGGAACTCAAAAAATTGCGGATTTTTAGGACAAACCGAGGTTTCTTGGTAAGTAACAAAATTTCAAAAAACATTGCATACTGAAGCCAAATATTGTCCGATCTCTGAAATTTTTTCGCTTAATCCTATTATTTTTTGGTCCTACATATAACCCATAGTGAATTTTGGAAAAACCACCCCTCAAAAAACTACCCCCTATACAAAATTTTCAAAGTTTAACACATTTTAATTTTTATAAATTATTCGGCAACAATATCGAACAAATTTTCTTCAGTAGGCAGTGGGACTCCGTTGCCCGCTCTTTTTGACATATTTTTTCCCGCGAAATTCCCACGGGAAACTTTGATTTTAATTTTATTCCAAATTTTTCTTTGCAAAAAACAGTTTTTTGTAATTTATTCAAAATTTTTATACCTGGCTGGGTCCATTTTTCTTCATAATCACCTCCCTTTCGACGAGACCTTTCCAACGAGCCCTCGCGCTCCCGCCTGGGACGTCTGGAACTCAAAAAATTGCGGATTTTTAGGACAAACCGAGGTTTCTTGGTAAGTAACAAAATTTCAAAAAACATTGCATACTGAAGCCAAATATTGTCCGATCTCTGAAATTTTTTCGCTTAATCCTATTATTTTTTGGTCCTACATATAACCCATAGTGAATTTTGGAAAAACCACCCCTCAAAAAACTACCCCCTATACAAAATTTTCAAAGTTTAACACATTTTAATTTTTATAAATTATTCGGCAACAATATCGAACAAATTTTCTTCAGTAGGCAGTGGGACTCCGTTGCCCGCTCTTTTTGACATATTTTTTCCCGCGAAATTCCCACGGGAAACTTTGATTTTAATTTTATTCCAAATTTTTCTTTGCAAAAAACAGTTTTTTGTAATTTATTCAAAATTTTTATACCTGGCTGGGTCCATTTTTCTTCATAATCACCTTCCTTTCGACGAGACCTTTCCAACGAGCCCTCGCGCTCCCGCCTGGGACGTCTGGAACTCAAAAAATTGCGGATTTTTAGGACAAACCGAGGTTTCTTGGTAAGTAACAAAATTTCAAAAAACATTGCATACTGAAGCCAAATATTGTCCGATCTCTGAAATTTTTTCGCTTAATCCTATTATTTTTTGGTCCTACATATAACCCATAGTGAATTTTGGAAAAACCACCCCTCAAAAAACTACCCCCTATACAAAATTTTCAAAGTTTAACACATTTTAATTTTTATAAATTATTCGGCAACAATATCGAACAAATTTTCTTCAGTAGGCAGTGGGACTCCGTTGCCCGCTCTTTTTGACATATTTTTTCCCGCGAAATTCCCACGGGAAACTTTGATTTTAATTTTATTCCAAATTTTTCTTTGCAAAAAACAGTTTTTTGTAATTTATTCAAAATTTTTATACCTGGCTGGGTCCATTTTTCTTCATAATCACCTCCCTTTCGACGAGACCTTTCCAACGAGCCCTCGCGCTCCCGCCTGGGACGTCTGGAACTCAAAAAATTGCGGATTTTTAGGACAAACCGAGGTTTCTTGGTAAGTAACAAAATTTCAAAAAACATTGCATACTGAAGCCAAATATTGTCCGATCTCTGAAATTTTTTCGCTTAATCCTATTATTTTTTGGTCCTACATATAACCCATAGTGAATTTTGGAAAAACCACCCCTCAAAAAACTACCCCCTATACAAAATTTTCAAAGTTTAACACATTTTAATTTTTATAAATTATTCGGCAACAATATCGAACAAATTTTCTTCAGTAGGCAGTGGGACTCCGTTGCCCGCTCTTTTTGACATATTTTTTCCCGCGAAATTCCCACGGGAAACTTTGATTTTAATTTTATTCCAAATTTTTCTTTGCAAAAAACAGTTTTTTGTAATTTATTCAAAATTTTTATACCTGGCTGGGTCCATTTTTCTTCATAATCACCTCCCTTTCGACGAGACCTTTCCAACGAGCCCTCGCGCTCCCGCCTGGGACGTCTGGAACTCAAAAAATTGCGGATTTTTAGGACAAACCGAGGTTTCTTGGTAAGTAACAAAATTTCAAAAAACATTGCATACTGAAGCCAAATATTGTCCGATCTCTGAAATTTTTTCGCTTAATCCTATTATTTTTTGGTCCTACATATAACCCATAGTGAATTTTGGAAAAACCACCCCTCAAAAAACTACCCCCTATACAAAATTTTCAAAGTTTAACACATTTTAATTTTTATAAATTATTCGGCAACAATATCGAACAAATTTTCTTCAGTAGGCAGTGGGACTCCGTTGCCCGCTCTTTTTGACATATTTTTTCCCGCGAAATTCCCACGGGAAACTTTGATTTTAATTTTATTCCAAATTTTTCTTTGCAAAAAACAGTTTTTTGTAATTTATTCAAAATTTTTATACCTGGCTGGGTCCATTTTTCTTCATAATCACCTCCCTTTCGACGAGACCTTTCCAACGAGCCCTCGCGCTCCCGCCTGGGACGTCTGGAACTCAAAAAATTGCGGATTTTTAGGACAAACCGAGGTTTCTTGGTAAGTAACAAAATTTCAAAAAACATTGCATACTGAAGCCAAATATTGTCCGATCTCTGAAATTTTTTCGCTTAATCCTATTATTTTTTGGTCCTACATATAACCCATAGTGAATTTTGGAAAAACCACCCCTCAAAAAACTACCCCCTATACAAAATTTTCAAAGTTTAACACATTTTAATTTTTATAAATTATTCGGCAACAATATCGAACAAATTTTCTTCAGTAGGCAGTGGGACTCCGTTGCCCGCTCTTTTTGACATATTTTTTCCCGCGAAATTCCCACGGGAAACTTTGATTTTAATTTTATTCCAAATTTTTCTTTGCAAAAAACAGTTTTTTGTAATTTATTCAAAATTTTTATACCTGGCTGGGTCCATTTTTCTTCATAATCACCTCCCTTTCGACGAGACCTTTCCAACGAGCCCTCGCGCTCCCGCCTGGGACGTCTGGAACTCAAAAAATTGCGGATTTTTAGGACAAACCGAGGTTTCTTGGTAAGTAACAAAATTTCAAAAAACATTGCATACTGAAGCCAAATATTGTCCGATCTCTGAAATTTTTTCGCTTAATCCTATTATTTTTTGGTCCTACATATAACCCATAGTGAATTTTGGAAAAACCACCCCTCAAAAAACTACCCCCTATACAAAATTTTCAAAGTTTAACACATTTTAATTTTTATAAATTATTCGGCAACAATATCGAACAAATTTTCTTCAGTAGGCAGTGGGACTCCGTTGCCCGCTCTTTTTGACATATTTTTTCCCGCGAAATTCCCACGGGAAACTTTGATTTTAATTTTATTCCAAATTTTTCTTTGCAAAAAACAGTTTTTTGTAATTTATTCAAAATTTTTATACCTGGCTGGGTCCATTTTTCTTCATAATCACCTCCCTTTCGACGAGACCTTTCCAACGAGCCCTCGCGCTCCCGCCTGGGACGTCTGGAACTCAAAAAATTGCGGATTTTTAGGACAAACCGAGGTTTCTTGGTAAGTAACAAAATTTCAAAAAACATTGCATACTGAAGCCAAATATTGTCCGATCTCTGAAATTTTTTCGCTTAATCCTATTATTTTTTGGTCCTACATATAACCCATAGTGAATTTTGGAAAAACCACCCCTCAAAAAACTACCCCCTATACAAAATTTTCAAAGTTTAACACATTTTAATTTTTATAAATTATTCGGCAACAATATCGAACAAATTTTCTTCAGTAGGCAGTGGGACTCCGTTGCCCGCTCTTTTTGACATATTTTTTCCCGCGAAATTCCCACGGGAAACTTTGATTTTAATTTTATTCCAAATTTTTCTTTGCAAAAAACAGTTTTTTGTAATTTATTCAAAATTTTTATACCTGGCTGGGTCCATTTTTCTTCATAATCACCTTCCTTTCGACGAGACCTTTCCAACGAGCCCTCGCGCTCCCGCCTGGGACGTCTGGAACTCAAAAAATTGCGGATTTTTAGGACAAACCGAGGTTTCTTGGTAAGTAACAAAATTTCAAAAAACATTGCATACTGAAGCCAAATATTGTCCGATCTCTGAAATTTTTTCGCTTAATCCTATTATTTTTTGGTCCTACATATAACCCATAGTGAATTTTGGAAAAACCACCCCTCAAAAAACTACCCCCTATACAAAATTTTCAAAGTTTAACACATTTTAATTTTTATAAATTATTCGGCAACAATATCGAACAAATTTTCTTCAGTAGGCAGTGGGACTCCGTTGCCCGCTCTTTTTGACATATTTTTTCCCGCGAAATTCCCACGGGAAACTTTGATTTTAATTTTATTCCAAATTTTTCTTTGCAAAAAACAGTTTTTTGTAATTTATTCAAAATTTTTATACCTGGCTGGGTCCATTTTTCTTCATAATCACCTCCCTTTCGACGAGACCTTTCCAACGAGCCCTCGCGCTCCCGCCTGGGACGTCTGGAACTCAAAAAATTGCGGATTTTTAGGACAAACCGAGGTTTCTTGGTAAGTAACAAAATTTCAAAAAACATTGCATACTGAAGCCAAATATTGTCCGATCTCTGAAATTTTTTCGCTTAATCCTATTATTTTTTGGTCCTACATATAACCCATAGTGAATTTTGGAAAAACCACCCCTCAAAAAACTACCCCCTATACAAAATTTTCAAAGTTTAACACATTTTAATTTTTATAAATTATTCGGCAACAATATCGAACAAATTTTCTTCAGTAGGCAGTGGGACTCCGTTGCCCGCTCTTTTTGACATATTTTTTCCCGCGAAATTCCCACGGGAAACTTTGATTTTAATTTTATTCCAAATTTTTCTTTGCAAAAAACAGTTTTTTGTAATTTATTCAAAATTTTTATACCTGGCTGGGTCCATTTTTCTTCATAATCACCTCCCTTTCGACGAGACCTTTCCAACGAGCCCTCGCGCTCCCGCCTGGGACGTCTGGAACTCAAAAAATTGCGGATTTTTAGGACAAACCGAGGTTTCTTGGTAAGTAACAAAATTTCAAAAAACATTGCATACTGAAGCCAAATATTGTCCGATCTCTGAAATTTTTTCGCTTAATCCTATTATTTTTTGGTCCTACATATAACCCATAGTGAATTTTGGAAAAACCACCCCTCAAAAAACTACCCCCTATACAAAATTTTCAAAGTTTAACACATTTTAATTTTTATAAATTATTCGGCAACAATATCGAACAAATTTTCTTCAGTAGGCAGTGGGACTCCGTTGCCCGCTCTTTTTGACATATTTTTTCCCGCGAAATTCCCACGGGAAACTTTGATTTTAATTTTATTCCAAATTTTTCTTTGCAAAAAACAGTTTTTTGTAATTTATTCAAAATTTTTATACCTGGCTGGGTCCATTTTTCTTCATAATCACCTCCCTTTCGACGAGACCTTTCCAACGAGCCCTCGCGCTCCCGCCTGGGACGTCTGGAACTCAAAAAATTGCGGATTTTTAGGACAAACCGAGGTTTCTTGGTAAGTAACAAAATTTCAAAAAACATTGCATACTGAAGCCAAATATTGTCCGATCTCTGAAATTTTTTCGCTTAATCCTATTATTTTTTGGTCCTACATATAACCCATAGTGAATTTTGGAAAAACCACCCCTCAAAAAACTACCCCCTATACAAAATTTTCAAAGTTTAACACATTTTAATTTTTATAAATTATTCGGCAACAATATCGAACAAATTTTCTTCAGTAGGCAGTGGGACTCCGTTGCCCGCTCTTTTTGACATATTTTTTCCCGCGAAATTCCCACGGGAAACTTTGATTTTAATTTTATTCCAAATTTTTCTTTGCAAAAAACAGTTTTTTGTAATTTATTCAAAATTTTTATACCTGGCTGGGTCCATTTTTCTTCATAATCACCTCCCTTTCGACGAGACCTTTCCAACGAGCCCTCGCGCTCCCGCCTGGGACGTCTGGAACTCAAAAAATTGCGGATTTTTAGGACAAACCGAGGTTTCTTGGTAAGTAACAAAATTTCAAAAAACATTGCATACTGAAGCCAAATATTGTCCGATCTCTGAAATTTTTTCGCTTAATCCTATTATTTTTTGGTCCTACATATAACCCATAGTGAATTTTGGAAAAACCACCCCTCAAAAAACTACCCCCTATACAAAATTTTCAAAGTTTAACACATTTTAATTTTTATAAATTATTCGGCAACAATATCGAACAAATTTTCTTCAGTAGGCAGTGGGACTCCGTTGCCCGCTCTTTTTGACATATTTTTTCCCGCGAAATTCCCACGGGAAACTTTGATTTTAATTTTATTCCAAATTTTTCTTTGCAAAAAACAGTTTTTTGTAATTTATTCAAAATTTTTATACCTGGCTGGGTCCATTTTTCTTCATAATCACCTCCCTTTCGACGAGACCTTTCCAACGAGCCCTCGCGCTCCCGCCTGGGACGTCTGGAACTCAAAAAATTGCGGATTTTTAGGACAAACCGAGGTTTCTTGGTAAGTAACAAAATTTCAAAAAACATTGCATACTGAAGCCAAATATTGTCCGATCTCTGAAATTTTTTCGCTTAATCCTATTATTTTTTGGTCCTACATATAACCCATAGTGAATTTTGGAAAAACCACCCCTCAAAAAACTACCCCCTATACAAAATTTTCAAAGTTTAACACATTTTAATTTTTATAAATTATTCGGCAACAATATCGAACAAATTTTCTTCAGTAGGCAGTGGGACTCCGTTGCCCGCTCTTTTTGACATATTTTTTCCCGCGAAATTCCCACGGGAAACTTTGATTTTAATTTTATTCCAAATTTTTCTTTGCAAAAAACAGTTTTTTGTAATTTATTCAAAATTTTTATACCTGGCTGGGTCCATTTTTCTTCATAATCACCTTCCTTTCGACGAGACCTTTCCAACGAGCCCTCGCGCTCCCGCCTGGGACGTCTGGAACTCAAAAAATTGCGGATTTTTAGGACAAACCGAGGTTTCTTGGTAAGTAACAAAATTTCAAAAAACATTGCATACTGAAGCCAAATATTGTCCGATCTCTGAAATTTTTTCGCTTAATCCTATTATTTTTTGGTCCTACATATAACCCATAGTGAATTTTGGAAAAACCACCCCTCAAAAAACTACCCCCTATACAAAATTTTCAAAGTTTAACACATTTTAATTTTTATAAATTATTCGGCAACAATATCGAACAAATTTTCTTCAGTAGGCAGTGGGACTCCGTTGCCCGCTCTTTTTGACATATTTTTTCCCGCGAAATTCCCACGGGAAACTTTGATTTTAATTTTATTCCAAATTTTTCTTTGCAAAAAACAGTTTTTTGTAATTTATTCAAAATTTTTATACCTGGCTGGGTCCATTTTTCTTCATAATCACCTCCCTTTCGACGAGACCTTTCCAACGAGCCCTCGCGCTCCCGCCTGGGACGTCTGGAACTCAAAAAATTGCGGATTTTTAGGACAAACCGAGGTTTCTTGGTAAGTAACAAAATTTCAAAAAACATTGCATACTGAAGCCAAATATTGTCCGATCTCTGAAATTTTTTCGCTTAATCCTATTATTTTTTGGTCCTACATATAACCCATAGTGAATTTTGGAAAAACCACCCCTCAAAAAACTACCCCCTATACAAAATTTTCAAAGTTTAACACATTTTAATTTTTATAAATTATTCGGCAACAATATCGAACAAATTTTCTTCAGTAGGCAGTGGGACTCCGTTGCCCGCTCTTTTTGACATATTTTTTCCCGCGAAATTCCCACGGGAAACTTTGATTTTAATTTTATTCCAAATTTTTCTTTGCAAAAAACAGTTTTTTGTAATTTATTCAAAATTTTTATACCTGGCTGGGTCCATTTTTCTTCATAATCACCTCCCTTTCGACGAGACCTTTCCAACGAGCCCTCGCGCTCCCGCCTGGGACGTCTGGAACTCAAAAAATTGCGGATTTTTAGGACAAACCGAGGTTTCTTGGTAAGTAACAAAATTTCAAAAAACATTGCATACTGAAGCCAAATATTGTCCGATCTCTGAAATTTTTTCGCTTAATCCTATTATTTTTTGGTCCTACATATAACCCATAGTGAATTTTGGAAAAACCACCCCTCAAAAAACTACCCCCTATACAAAATTTTCAAAGTTTAACACATTTTAATTTTTATAAATTATTCGGCAACAATATCGAACAAATTTTCTTCAGTAGGCAGTGGGACTCCGTTGCCCGCTCTTTTTGACATATTTTTTCCCGCGAAATTCCCACGGGAAACTTTGATTTTAATTTTATTCCAAATTTTTCTTTGCAAAAAACAGTTTTTTGTAATTTATTCAAAATTTTTATACCTGGCTGGGTCCATTTTTCTTCATAATCACCTCCCTTTCGACGAGACCTTTCCAACGAGCCCTCGCGCTCCCGCCTGGGACGTCTGGAACTCAAAAAATTGCGGATTTTTAGGACAAACCGAGGTTTCTTGGTAAGTAACAAAATTTCAAAAAACATTGCATACTGAAGCCAAATATTGTCCGATCTCTGAAATTTTTTCGCTTAATCCTATTATTTTTTGGTCCTACATATAACCCATAGTGAATTTTGGAAAAACCACCCCTCAAAAAACTACCCCCTATACAAAATTTTCAAAGTTTAACACATTTTAATTTTTATAAATTATTCGGCAACAATATCGAACAAATTTTCTTCAGTAGGCAGTGGGACTCCGTTGCCCGCTCTTTTTGACATATTTTTTCCCGCGAAATTCCCACGGGAAACTTTGATTTTAATTTTATTCCAAATTTTTCTTTGCAAAAAACAGTTTTTTGTAATTTATTCAAAATTTTTATACCTGGCTGGGTCCATTTTTCTTCATAATCACCTCCCTTTCGACGAGACCTTTCCAACGAGCCCTCGCGCTCCCGCCTGGGACGTCTGGAACGCAAAAAAGTCGCCCCCCCACCCACCCATTGTTGATTAGGCAGCTGGGCAAAGTCCCCATATTGGAAATATCTAGACTTAGATTTTTAAATAAAATCTTAACTTGACTTACCGAAGCTGTCTTTAGTAGTCTGTAGACCGTAGACACGCGGAGCACGCTGACGTTTACACCAGGAAATAGGCTGCATAAGACCTGAAAAAGAAAAGAAATTAGTTAATTATTGACTCACCAAAGTTGCACTGTAGAGTGTAAACCGCAGACTCGTAGACCACGCTGACACATACAGGAACGCTCCCCACCTGAAAAGAAAGAAAATAGCATTAGAATAGACACGCTTCTGGCAAAATATAGTTGACAAGAAATTTTATTTTTAATTCTCTTTTTTTTTTTTTTTTTAGCTTTACTGAGCTAGACTCGGTCCTTGTTTAGGACCTATTTTATATTTACACTTTTATCTTGACTTTATAGACTGGATCCCCCCTTTACAGGGATACCTTAACGTACGTGTCCCCCGACAGCTTAATTTTCCACAATGTTCGGCATCAGGACACCGATGAAGAAAGGGAAGGCCGCGGAGGAGAGTTTGGACGTAGAAGGGGCACGCCCAGTACAGGCGGGCCCCTCAGTGCGGCGCAGTATTGGAGAGTGGGAAGCGGAGAAACTAAATTCGGGGCACCCCCGTAAAACTATTTCACCCCCAAAAAAGACACCCGCTACCACTCCGCCAAAGAAGATACTGATGCCCACCCCCCCCAAACTCAAATCCAAATCTTTAGCCACACAGCAGACAAAGCAGCCCGAAAGAGCCCTGGAGAGCTCACCTCGAGAAGTGCCACCCGTAAAGTACTTAAACAGAACTACGGAGGCCAAGGCGTGTCTCTCCAGCGCCAAACTTCAGCTCGACAGCTCCCGAAACCTGAAAAAAGAAATAAAAGACGCTCTTATTAAATCAGTCGACAGGCTGTACCAGCTTGTCAAGGAGAGCGAAAATGAGAGGGGTAAAGCATCCGGAGGGGCAGCCGAAATAGAGAAGGCTCCAAGGGACCCAACGCCGACCCCGGGCGTACCGACAGAGCTCATGAAGCAGCTGATGGAGAATCTCCAGCAACATAAAACGGCGCTGGAAGAATGCCAGTCACACACACGGGCTCTGTCGGAGCACCTACAACAGGCGCCTCGTTTTGTCGCAGGCCAAGGACCCTCTTTTGCGGAGATGGCAGCCGCCCCAAAGCAGCACATCCAAAAGCCCCTTCACTCGGTGGTCGTGTCATCGGTTGATGACAAGGACACCGGGGAAGAGGTAATTGAGAAGCTGAGGACCGCAGTAAACGCCAGGAATGAGGGCACCAGGGTAGAAAGGCTGCGGAAAGCGAGAGACCAGAAGGTGGTGGTTGGTTTCGGGACCAGGGAGGAGCTTACCCGGGTGACGGAGAGGATTAAGAGGGCCGGAAACCTGGTGGTCGAAGAGGTCCAAAATAAAGACCCGCTCATCATCCTAAGGGACGTCCTCTCCTGTCACACCGACGTGGAGGTCACCGAGGCGCTTAAGCGACAGAACACCCACCTGATTGGGGATTTGGCCGCGGATGATGTGAGGATGGGGGTGAACTACCGTCGCAGGACGAGAAACCCCCACATGTCTCACATCATCATGCGGGTGTCCCCCTCTGTCTGGCAGAGACTGACAAACGCGGGTCGAGTGCATATAGACTTGCAGCGGGTGCGTGTGCTGGACCAGTCACCTCTAATCCAGTGCACCCGCTGTTTGCGCTTCGGCCACGGCCGTAAACTGTGCACGGAACCCGCCGACCTCTGTACACACTGTGGCGACCCCCACATGAGAGTCGACTGCCCCTCACGGCTGGCTGCGGAACCGCCGAAGTGCAGGAACTGCGTGGCCGCAAAACAGGGAAAGACCGAGCACAACGCCTTCGACAGCGAGTGCCCGGTTCGCGAGAAGTGGGACGCACTGGCCCGGCTGTCGGTGGCGTATTGCTAAGGTCCAGCCAGCGGTCACACGAAGCACTGAATCTCCCAGGGTTTCCCGAACAAACACGAGTACCTCTAAAAACTACCAAGTAATCCAAGCGAATCTGCAGAGGAAAAATTTAGCAACCCAAGAGCTAATGATCGTGGCGAGTGAGCGGAGGGTTGCGTTCGCACTACTCCAAGAGCCGTATGTGGGGGGAGTCAAAAGGATGCGAGACTACCGGGGAGCGAGAGTCTACCAGTGCGCTGAACAAGGAGGTGGAACTGTGAAGGCGGCAATAGTCGTCTTTGATCACGACCTTGATGTGACACAGTGTCCGAAACTCACTACCAAAAACATCGTGGTGGTGAGGATCCGTACCAGCGCCTGGGAAATCGCAGTGGTCTCCTTCTATTTTGAACCAGACCAACCCATACAGCCATACCTTGAGCAACTCATGCAGATTCGCGAGGAAATAGGCCCCATGAGGATTATAATAGGCGGCGATGCCAACGCCAAGAGCACCTGGTGGGGCAGCCTGGTAACTGACAGCAAGGGTGAGGACATGTCGGGAACCCTGGAAGAAATGTGCCTACAGGTACTTAATGTCGGCAACACACCGACCTTCGACACCGTCAGAGGAAACACCCAGTACAGCAGCTTCGTCGATGTGACGGCCTGCTCAGTGGATTTGCTTGACTTGGTGGAGAACTGGCGGGTTGAGGAAGGTCTCACGAGCTCGGACCACAACGGTATAGTCTTCAAAATTAATCTCAAAAATTCAAAAGGAACAAACATCAATAGAACTACCAGAATATATAATACAAGGAAAGCAAATTGGAACCAATTTCATGAGAAATTGGCCCAATTAAAAGCTGATGCCAACTTAAATTTAGTAGAAGTAAGCAAAATTAATAACAAAAAAGACCTAGACCAAAGTGTAAATTCATATATAGCATGTATCACTAAAACCTGTGAAGAAACATTGGCAAAACTTAAAAGTAACATACAACTCACTATACCGTGGTGGTCGAACGAGCTCGCTGAGATGATGTCGGAGGTCAATACCCGGAGACGCCGAATCCGATGCGCAGCGCCAATCCGTAGGCAAAAAGTTGTCGAAGAGTACCTGAAAGCAAAAGAAAAGTATGAATCACTGGCCAAAAAAGCGCAGACGGAGAGCTGGAAGAGTTTTTGTGGGAAACAGGACCGGGAAGGAATGTGGGAGGGAATTTACAGAGTAATAGGACGGACCGCCAAAAGGCAGGAGGACTTACCTCTGGTGAAGGATGGGGTGCCACTTAGTGCACAGGAATCGGCAATGCTGATGGCCGAGACCTTCTACCCCGAAGACCTAGAGGAGGGAGAATCCGATGACCACCGACGTACACGTGAAGCGGCCAGTCGTGCAAACGAATGGGCGCATGATGAACAACATGACCCACCGTTTACACTTCTGGAGCTGAAAACCGCGGTGGATAGCTTCAACCCTAAGAAGGCACCCGGGGCGGACGGTCTCACACCCGATATCTGTGCCCACGCTGTATCCCGGGACCCGGAGATGTTCCTTGCACTGGCCAATAAGTGCTTGGAGCACGGACACTTCCCCGGGGCCTGGAAGGCAGCCACGGTGGTAGTCCTCAGAAAACCCGGAAAGGAATCATACACCACCCCAAAGTCGTACAGGCCAATCGGCCTCCTACCAGTCTTAGGTAAAATCCTAGAAAAACTCTTAGTAGCGAGGCTCAAGTGGCACCTGATTCCACGGCTCAGTACTCGCCAGTATGGCTTCATGCCACAGAGAAGCACCGAAGACTCCCTCTACACCATGATACAACATATCAAAGGCAAGCTGAGTGAAAAGAAGCTGATCACTGTTGTGTCACTGGATATAGAGGGAGCCTTTGATAGCGCATGGTGGCCGGCCATCAGGACCAGACTGGCTGAGGAAAAGTGCCCGGTAAACATAAGGCGCCTGATGGACAGCTACTTGACTGGTAGGAGCGTCCGAGTCAGGTACGCGGGCGCGGAGTGTCAAAGGAACACAAACAAGGGGTGTGTGCAGGGATCTATTGGCGGTCCGATCCTGTGGAACCTGCTACTTGACCCATTGCTGAAAGGACTGGAAGAGCGGGGAGACTACTGCCAGGCTTTCGCCGATGACGTGGTCATGATCTTCAGCGGTGACACAGCATTGGAAATTCAAGGACAGGCCAATGCCGCCCTCGAGTATGTTCGGAAGTGGGGCATCCGAAATAAGCTGAAGTTTGCGCCGCATAAAACTTGTGCAATGGTGATCACCAGGAAGCTGAAGTACGATGTCCCACTCTTGAGCATGGGCGGGGTAGACATTGGCATGTCTAAGGAAATAAAAATACTGGGGCTCACCGTCGACCACCAGCTCACCTTCAACACCCACGTAGCCACAGTATGCAGAAAAGCAGTTAATATTTACAAGCAGCTGGCACGAGCGGCTAAAGCGAGCTGGGGCCTTCACCCGGAGGTCATCCGCGCCATCTACACGGCAGCGGTCGAACCAATAATCCTGTACGCTGCCAGCGCCTGGGCACCTGCTGCCAAAAAATTAGGGATAATCAAACAACTTAGCGTGGTCCAGAGGGGTTTTGCTCAGAAGCTGTGTGGTGCATACCGAACGGTCTCCTTGAACTCGGCATTGGTGCTGGCTGGGATACTCCCGCTTGACTTGCGTGTGCGGGAGGCGGCTGCGCTGTACGAGGCCAGAAGGGGGGTGCCACAACCAATGCTTGGGGACAGGGAGGTTGAGCGGATGTCTCCGGCAGCAGAAACTCCGCACCCCGCGGACCAAATAAATCTGGAGTTTGGAAGCCTGGTAGACGAGGAACAATACGAGAACCACCTCGATTTCGCTGTACGAATATACACAGACGGCAGCAAGATTGAGGGCAAAGTCGGCGCGGCGCTATCCTTGTGGAATGGTGACACCGAAATCAGAGCCCTCAAACTTGCTTTGCCGTCCTTTTGCACCGTCTACCAGGCAGAGCTCCTAGCCCTACAAAGAGCGGCAAAGGAGGCGCTAAAACGTGGCGAATCAACTTTCGGCATCTTCAGCGACTCTAAGGCAGCCCTTCAGTCGGTCGCAAACGTAAACTCCTCCCATCCCTTGGCTGTGGAAACAAGGGACACCATTAGACGCTGCAAGCTCCAGAACAAGAGTGTGTCCCTGTTCTGGATAAAGGCCCACGCGGGCTTGGAGGGGAACGAGCGAGCCGACCAACTCGCGAAGGAAGCTGCTTTGGGGTCGAAGAAGAGGCCGGACTACGACCTGTGCCCCGTTTCATTCGTCAAGCGGCAGATCCGTATGGAGTCGCTTGACGAATGGAACTGCAGGTACCAACAGGGGGAAACAGCAGGGGTCACTAAGATGTTCTTCCCAAGTGTGATTGACGCCTACAAGATTGTGTTAAAAATTATACCGACAGGAACTCTCACACAACTTCTGACGGGGCACGGCGGGTTCTCCGAATACTTGCACCGTTTCAAGTGTAAGGAGAACCCAGCGTGCATCTGCGAGCCGGACAAAGTGGAGTCAATCACACACATTTTGTCAGAGTGCCCAGTCTTTGGAAAAGAGCGTCACAATACCGAACAAAAACTGGGAATAAGCATAAATATAAACAGCGTACAAAAGATTATGTCTGAAAGTAAATCAAGGAAAATTTTATTAGAATACTGCTTAACAGTCGTAAGAAAAGTTATTCAACGCAATAAAGAAATTAAAAACACTTAGCTTTTCCAAATATGGCTATTTCTGGGTAAGAAGAGATATTTGGATGAAAGCTAAGAATATTTGGCACACAAATTGAAAATAAAATAAACCGAATTAATTAATTGAATACATTGATCCATTAAAAAAAAAAAAAAAAAAAAAAAAAAAAAAAAAAAAATTAGAACAACTCTCAAAATTATACAACAAAAAATACGTAATAAATAGGTCAAAAGACAAAAAAAGGTCCCTGACCATGTCAGGGGGACACTATTTATAAATAAAAAAAAAAAAAAAAAAAAAAAAAAAAACCTAACCTAACCTAACCTAACCTAACCTAACCTTTTTTTTTTTTTTTAAACAGGGAAAATGCATTACTGCATACGCACCCGACCCGGGGGGGCCGGGGGTTATGTGGGGCTCGACAGCCTAATGCTGCCATACCCACTAAAAACCCTGGTGTGTTCCTCCTCGCCGCTTCGGACCCAGCCATGGCACCGCGGTTGTGCATCCGCAGCTGGGTCACGGCCGCCCGCAACACCTTGCGGGGCCTCCTCGAGGGGGGGTCGAGCGAACCCCCCCCTATCTCCGCTTAAGGCGCCCCGGAACACCAGGGGCGCCTTCCAGCACGGGACCTCTTTACGCGGGTGACGGATCCCCCGATCGCGTCACCCACAGGTCCCCTCAGGGCGGTTGGTAGTAGGCGGCGTAGGCCCGCCTACCTCGCCCTGGTCGCCTGCGGCGGATGGGGAGCGCGTCGACATCGTCTTCCCGCTCCCGCTCCGCCGCTTCCTTCTGCGACATGACTTCGTCACAGAAGGAGACGACCGCCTGCCAGGCCTGCTCACTGCCGATCATGGCGTTGACCATGTTCGGCAGTGTCAGAGCCTGCACGCCGATGGCCGCGGACAGGGCCGCGCGAGGGACCGCCCAAGCGGGGCACTCCTCGCGCGTGTGTCGTGCCGTGTCCTCGGCCATCCCACAGTGATGGCACGCCGTTGACGGCTCGCGGCCCACCACTTGGCACAGATACCTCCCGAAGCAACCATGCCCGGTCAGCATCTGCACCAAGCGGTAGGTCAGCGGGCCGTGCCTACGCCCCAGCCAGTCTTTGAGGACTGGCCGGACGGCGGCCACCAGATCCCCGGCTCCTCCGGGGACCTCCAACCGAGCCGTCCACTTCCGCAGGAGGACCTCCTCTCTCCAGCGAGCGACCTCCAGCGGATGGAGACGGCTCCCCTCTCGTGCTCGCCAATACACCGCCGCGAGTACCTCGGCCTCGAGGTCCCATGGCGGTGTTCCGGCGAGCACGCACGCGCCGTCGAAAGCGACGGTGCGGTACGCCCGAGCCACCCTCAACGCTATGACCCGCTGCGGATGTCGCAGCAGGGGTCTGATGCGAGCGTAGAGGGTGTCCGCCCATATTGGCGCCCCGTAGAGCGCCATGGAGCGTACCACGCCGGCGTACAGCCGACGGCAGCTCCCCCCTGGCCCCCCCAAATTGGGGAGGAGCCTCCCCAGCGCTCCGGCTGCGGCCACCAGGCGTGGGGCCAAGCGCCGGAAGTGCTCCGCGAATCCCCATTTGCCATCGAGGACGAGTCCCAGGTACTTCATCGTCGACCCGATGGCAATGGGGGTTCCGCCCACCACGATCCTCGCCCCCGGAGGTGGCGCACGCCGGGGCCCATGAAAAACCAGGGCCTCGGACTTACTCAGCGCCACCTCCAGACCCAGCGCCCGGATGCGGTGGACCACCTGGGCGACCGCTGCTGTCCCCAGCACGGTCGCCTCCCGGAGGGTGCTGCCTCGGGCCGCCACCAAGGTGTCGTCAGCGTAGCAAATTACGCTGACCCCCGGCAAATTGGCCCCTCGCAGCACCTTGTCGTAACCGATGTTCCACAGGAGCGGTCCGAGGACCGACCCCTGTGGAACACCGCACGACATTGCCCTCCTCTCCTGGCGGACTTCGGTCGGGTAAGCTACTGCTCGCCCGACAAAGTAGTCCGCCAGGACCCTCCTGAGGTACTGGGGTATATTGTGATACCCCAGCCCCTCCACCACGGCCTCCCAGGGCAGGGTGTTAAACGCGTTAGCGATATCTAACGATACCGCCAACAACACCCCGCCCTCTGAGACCGCCTCCTCGGCGAGGTCCCTTAACCGCGCGATTGCGTCCACGGTCGACCTCCCGCACCGGAAGCCGAACTGCGCGTCATGCAGATCTGGCCCCCTGTCCCTCAAACACTCGGCGATGCGAGCAGCGAGCACACGCTCGAAAAGCTTGCTCGCCTCGCCGAGTAGCACAATGGGACGGTAGGCCGACGGCAGTTCGGGGGGGCGCCCGTCCTTACGAAGAAGGACGAGCTTGCCCGTCTTCCACGTGTGGGGAAATCGACCCTGGACCAAACACGCGTCCATAAGGGACCTCACCCATCCACCCATTTCCACCGAGGCGAGAACCAGAACTCGCCCCGGTATCCCGTCCTGCCCGGGGGCGGTTTTCCTCGACCGGAGTCTCTGGATCGCCGCCCCGAACTCCTCCTCGGAAATGGGTGGAATCACCTCCGCCAATTGAGGCCCATTGGCGGCCACGGAGGGCGGTGACCAGGCGTTCCTCTGCGGGAACAGCGTGGTCACCACCCTGTCCAGGAGCTCAGGCTGGAGACTCTTGGTCAGAGGGGGTGCCCAAGGCCGTAGCTTTTTTCGCACGACCTTGTACGGCTTCCCCCACGGATCCCTATTGAGAGTCTCCAGCCACTCCTCCCACGCCGACTCCTTGGCTCTAGCTATGGCCACCCGCAGAGCCTTGCAGGCGGCACTGTAGGCCAAGTAGTCGGCGTCCTCCCTGTTGTGGTCTCGGACCCTCCTCCTCCTTCCGTGGGTGTATTGGCGTCGCGCAACGACACACGCTCGACGCAAGTCGCGGAGCTCTGCGCGCCACCAATACACCCTTTGACGCGGAGGGAGCGGCTTCGCTCGGGGCATCGCTGCGTCGCACACTCGTGTCAACGCAGCGCCCAGCCGCTCCGCCTCCGCGTCCACATCCGAGACCACAACATCTCCTGCCACCCAGGCCTCCACAATGGAGGCCTCCTTGGCGACCTCCTCCCGGAGTCGCCCCAGCACCCAGCGACGATCCTCCTGAATAGGGGATCGGGGTTCCCTTCCTCGGGTGGTAGTGGACGTGGAGATCTCATATCGGATATAACGGTGATCCGATAGAGTCTCCACGTCCACCTCCACCCTCCATCCCTGAACACGGCGGGCTAGGGCGGGGGCCGCTAACGCAAGGTCCACAATAGACCCGCCCTGTCGCCGCACGCACGTGTTCACCGATCCCCTATTCAGGATCTCCAACCCCATGGACGCTATCCACTCCTCAAGTACCTCGCCCCGCACATCCGTTGCTGGTGATCCCCACGCCATAGATTTGGCGTTGAAATCACCGGCAACTAGTACGGGGTTGGGGTGTACTTGCCGAATCAAAGTCCCGACCTCAAAAAGCCACTGCTCAAAGAGGGCGAGACTGCGATTCGGGGAAAAGTACACCCCAACGACAGCAACACCGCCCACAACCGCCAAAACGCATCCTCGACCCTTCGCTACCTTTTCGAAGGGCGAGGAGCCACGAGCCGCCGGGGCGATGATAGCCACCGAGTCCTCACGGTCCCCAACCCAGTCGGACTGGGGGGGGACAAAATAAGGCTCGGCGACCACTGCCACATCGATCAACCACTCTGCTATGCTCTGGACTAACGCGTCCTGAGCACCGCAAGAATGGTTGATGTTTGCCTGCAGGTACTTGAGGATAGCCATTAATTGGAAGCGTCCATCCTAACCGCCACTGGGTGCTGGGGCGACTCAGTCGCCCTCTTTTTCTTCCTTCGCCTTTTGCGGGCCTTCCGACCCGTCTTGGCGGCAGCGTGGGAGCCGCAGCCCTTTCCTAAACGGTGCGCCGCTGGCTTGTCAGCAGCGGCACACAGCGGGCAACGAGGCTCCTCGGCCGTGCAGAACACTGCCGTATGACCGGGCTGACCACAGCGGTAGCACAAATTACTGCGGTCAACCCCGGTGCACTTGGAGCCGAAATGGCCCAGCTCCAAGCACCGAAAACACCGGAGCGGCTTGGGTTCCAGCAACGCAACGCGTGTTGAAACCCAGCCCACTCGGAGCCGGCCGCTGTCGGCCACCTTTTTGGCGACCGCTACAGGGCAGCTCAACCATAGCGATCCAGTACCGGATGGGCCACGTGTGACCCTTCCGGACCGGATTTCCCCAACAGGGCAGCCGCTCTCCTCTGCGACAGCCGCCACCGCCTCTTCCGCGGACACAGAGTCGTCCAGGCCGGTCAAGCGTACTTCTGCGCACTTGATCGGCCTGGCGACCCGCACCGTTTCGGGGTCCAACACCTCCCGCAGCTTTTCTGCAAGTGCGTCAGCCTTGGAAGCGCACTCGGTGCCCGAAATTTCATACATTCTGGCACCGGTGCCCGCCACCTTGAACCGCATCTCGGTGATGCCGAGAGCCTTCACGTCTACTCGACGTTTGGCCTCCGTCATCACCGAGTCGTACGTCAAGCCCTTCGCCGCGGCTCCTGGCTGCAAAGTTATTGTTATTGCAGCCGAGCTGGGAGGGCGAAGTGTCGGCTTCTTCCTGGCGGGGGGGGCTGACGTTCCAGCACCTCTTTCTGGCACCTTTGCACCCCGAGCGGCAACTGTGCTCCAAGCCACATTGAGCGACGGGGGTGCCGGGGGTAGTGGCTGCGGCTGTCTGACCTGGGCCGCCTCTCTGGCAGCCATGGTCTTCCCTCGCCTACCCCTCCTTTTCCGCTGGGACGCAGCGGACGTGCCTGCTGGGGTAGGCGTTTTGGGCTGGGAAGCCGCCGTAGTTGGGGCGTGCTGGGCCATGCCGCCTGCAGGAGTGGTGGACTGGGCCTTCTGCCTCTCCTCCTGCCTCTCCATCTCCCGGAGCACCCGCAGAACTGGAGAGTCTGGAGAGCCAACAGCCATCGTGACCCGTCTTTGGTCGGCGGCCAATGGAGGCCGGACACGCGGCTCGGGCAGGAGACGATCCTGGAGTCCCTCAAACCGCGCGCTCATCATGTCGCCCACCTGACGCATGACTGAGCGCGTGAACTCCTGCGGATCGAACCCCTGCACTGGCGCTGCTGGTGCTGGCGTCGGCGCTTTATTGGCGGGAGCCCTGGGCTCTACCGGCGCGCGCCTCATCTCCGCCCGCATCTGCTCCACCTCTTTTCGGAGCTCGGACAGCTCCGACTGCAGACGGTTGTTATCCGCCTGCAGCTTTGCTGTCTCCTCCGAGGTGGAACGCTTATGCAGCACCTCCACCGCCTCCTTAATGGCCGCTGCAGCCTTATTAAGGGCACTTTGGAAAGTGCCCTTAAGGTGGCCCGACTTCTTTGAGACCTGGCAGATGACCGCCACACTGTCGAGGACCTGCTGGTTGAGGTCAGCGGCCGACGGTCCCTCCGCAACACCCGTCTCTCGGGTAACTCGAGTGTCGAGAGTGTTGCGGACCATCTCCGAAACCTCGTCCTCGGCCATCAGGCGTGTTTCCTGCCGCCTCTCTGCCAGGAATTGGGCAGAAGAGCGGCCCCTTCCTCGCCGTGCAGTTGGCACCTTAGGAGCCGGCTCCGAGTCACCGTCGGAAACGGTCTCAGACCCGGATCGGCTCCTTTTCCTGCGGTCTTGCCAGAACCTCGTCGGCCTGTCGATGTCGGGGAGGGACTCCATCGATCCCCGGGACGCCTGGTCGGAATCAGATCCCGACAAAGCGGCGCTTGTCCCGGGAGTGATCCTCGTCACTTCTGTACCATTGTCCGCGCCATTGTCATTAGCTCGGACGCGTGCCATCAGGGCACGTGTCTTCGCCACCATATTTTCATCCGGTCCGTTGTGTTCGCATGTGTCGTCGGTTAGATCAATATTGATAAGGCCATAGTTGCCCCCCCCAGAGTACGGTGGGGCGGCCGGCGAGCCGCAACTGCTCAGGGAATCCTGAGAAGCAGCAGCAGGCCGGGAGGGATTCTCCGGCAAAGCCGGTACCCTCCTGGGGTAATTACATTTTTCCTGTGGCTCCATCTCCATAACTTCACGGAGTACACTCCCCACCGCCTTTTCAGGGAGGACGCACTTTCGGGAGGGGTATTTAATGCCCCCCCAGGCTTACGCTAGCCCTTGAAAAGTGGATATACCGCCACTGGTTCGGTGTGGGGGATAATGGCTAAGGCGTGAATGAGCGGAATACTCCGCTCATTCCAGCCCAATCCAATATCCTCCCCTCGAGGTAGTCTCAGCCGTGGCTGGAGAATGGACACAGAAAGTCTGTGTCCATCTGCCAGCCCCGTTGCCCAGGGTGCGCCACGAGGAGGCGACTACCAATGCACCCCAACCTAACCTAACCTAACCTAACCTAACCTAACCTAACCTAACCTAACCTAACCTAACCCAGTTTCCGCTTCAGCGCTCGCCGCGTGAGCACGTGTTTGCTTTTCGCTCCACGTTAAAAATTCCTAAAAATAGGAAAAGTCGCGAAAAGTGCAGTGAATTTAGTGTCAAAGTGAAGTGTGAAGTGTACTCTTTCCGATGTGAGGAGTTTTGCCTCCTGGAGGCGGCTCATGCTGGAGGAATAGACTGATGAAAATACCACGTGAGTAATAAAAACTTTCACTTACCTGAATCTTCTTTGTCTGTGCCTACCGTCCTCTGCTGCCATCTGCTTCGCTCCACTATGTCGAAGTCGTCGAGATCCGAAGGTGACTTGTCACTGAAGTTCGCGGTCTCCAGCACCGGAACGTTTTCGACCGCGAGCTCCGACAGCAAAGGGATTAGGAGGAAAGCGCTTCTTAGGAGCGCCTCACAAACCCAACCAACACCTGCTACGGTAGAAGCAAAAACCCTGCACAAGGACCCGCCAACGCCGACTGATGAGTCACCCGAAATTTCGCCGGCCTCTTCGATCTCGGACCCGGCGAACCCGATGAGCACTATGCCCGCATCAGCCAATCGGCTATTCCAGGAAGGGAAGGCCCAATTAGAGATGTCAGGCAATCTGAAAAGTAGCATCAAGGACCAAGTCCTAGCTTCCCTTACTGGACTATTCGAGATTGTGTTGAGGCTAAGTGAATCGCGCCAAACCCTACAGCAACAGCTGGAAAAAGCGCGTACACAAATAAGGGAGGAGTTGCTCAAAAAGGAGAGGGAATACTCCGCGAAGCTCGGAGAGTTGGCGGGCTCAGTCCGCGAGTCCGATGTCCGCGCACCTGTGGCCGAAATCCTGAAGGAAGTTAAGGCGCTGAGGCAGATCGTCATCTTTGATGTGGCCGAGACTCTGACTCCAGTAACCAAATCATCAGACGCCAAAGTGGAGAAACTTCTTTCCGAAATGCAGGATCTTCGCCAGGCCGTGGACCGCCACGCAGCCGCCGCCTCAACACGGACGCCGGGCGCGGAGGAGGCTCGACCACCCACCATCGTGACATATGCCGGTATCGCTGCACGAAAACCCATGCCGAAACCGAAGCATACGAAATTTTCTCTGATATTGTTATTGTTATTCTTTTAATATTCGGCACAAAATTTTCTGCAAAAAATGGAAAAACCGGTAAAAAACGACACCGCGTAAACGTGGCGGTGGTAAACGGCCTTAAATTAAATTATAAAAAAAAAAAAAAAAAAAAAAACCTAACCTAACCTAACCTAACCTAACCTAACCAAATAAAGGAAGGAGTAACAAAGGCCATCAACCAGCTGTATCAGCTGGTTAAAGAGTCTGAGGAGGAGAGAAAAGGAATAATGAAAGAAGGAGGAAAGAAAGAAGAGCATGAGAGTGATGTATGTAAGTACAAAGATCTGATTGAGGAACTCGAGAGAGAAGTAAAGATGTGTAAGGAAGAGACCGCATTGTACAAGGGAAGTGTAAAAGAAATGGATGAGGATATGGAAATAATAAGAGTAAGGCATGAAAAAGAGAAGAAAAGCATGAAAGAGGAAATAGAGAAATTACTGGTTAAGATAAAAATGCAAGAGGAGAACGAAAAGGTAAATGAGAAGGTAAAGGAGGGCGAAAATAACGAGAGCGCGAATAACGAAGAAGTAGAGAGGATGAAAGGAAAAATCAAGGAACAGGAGAAGAATGAAAAGGTAAATTTGGAGAAGATAAGAGAGTTAGAAAAGACCATTGAAAGGATAAGGAGAGAGGTCCTTCGCATGAAAGAATTAGAAAAGATGAATGAAAGGCTGAGGAAAGAAAATGAAGGAGCGAAAGTTACATGTGCAAATTTGAATGAACGGATCAGAGCTATGAATGAAGAAATGGAAAAGATGAAGGAAGGAAGAGTGGAAAAAGGTGACGACTGCGAGAAAAGAATAGAGAGGATAGAGGAAATGTTAAAGGAAAGCAAGGAGAAGACTGAAAGGTTGTGGAAGGAGAATAGTGAAAGGATGGAAGAGTTAAAGAGTGCTGTCATGCAGAACCAGTGCAGCCAGCCCAAAAACACCTACGCGGCTATAGCAGCCGGCCGCCTAGAAGGGAGGAAGGTGGAAAGGGCCACGCTGCACTCGGTTGTGGTGACAGCCACGGATGAAAGTGAGACTGGAGAGCAAGTGCTTGAAAGGATCAGAAAGGTAGTGATGGCAAAGGATGGATGCGTGGAGATTGACAGGGTAAGGAAAACCAAGGACCAGAAGATTGTCCTTGGTTGTGGGAGTATAGAGGCGAGGAGAAAGTTGAAGGAAAAGTTGGGATCTGCAAAGGAGACCCTGCACGTCGAGGACATGAAGAATAAAGACCCGCTGGTCATCTTGAAAGATGTTCTGGCGTGCCATAGTGATGATGAGATAATCAAAGCTATTGGCAACCAGAACGGGGATATTCTTCGTGGCCTCGACCTGGAGGAGAACAATATGTCGATAAAGTACCGAAGAAGGACTCGCAACCCCCATATGTCACATATTGTCCTGTCGGTCTCCCCCTCAATATGGCAGAGAATGTTGGACGTTGGGAGGCTGAGAATCGACATGCAGAGGGTCCGTGTCGAGGATCAGTCCCCCCTAGTACAGTGCTCGATGTGCTTGGGATATGGCCACGGCAGGAAATACTGCACCGAAAGCACATTGAAGTGTAGCCACTGCGGAGGGCCACACATGCGCGCTCAATGCGACGTAATGCAGGCCGGCAATCCGCCGATCTGTATCAATTGTCAAGCAGCAAAAATAACCGATGCAGTACACAATGCGTTCAGTGCGGATTGTGCCATTCGGAAGAAATGGGACAATATAGCACGCGCACGCATTGCGTACTGCTGACGGCCCCCCAAAAGTGGTTACACATTCTGAACATACATGGTACAAACTGGACTGCCTTAATGTTTAAGTACACCAGTTTGGACTTGGCATACACTTCCAATTATGCAAAATATATATAATGAATATATATATTAATAAATGTATACAAATCTGGGGTAGAAAATTTTTTTTATACCAACCAAATAAGCCAAAGAGTTTTCTTTTAAATTTAATAATTATGCAATAGTTAACCAAATGTTCGTTTTTCCCGTGGCGATATCGGCATGTTATGAATTATGTTATCAAGATGTGAAAATAATATTAGTAAGTTTAAGAAAAAGTAACTGTATTATTTAATAGAAATTTTTTGACCTGTACTATAGAAATAAATATTTATAATAAAGTGAAAGGATTCTGTATATAATATTAAATGTATAGAAATTGATATTTTTATATGTGTAAATAAATAAGGAACTAAAATAAAACAGAATAGTAATATAAGAAATTATATAAATCAAGAAAAATATTGTACAAAGTGTGAATAAAATTATTTTATAAATGTACCCCTTACCCCCCTGAAACATAATTAATATAAGAAAGAAGAGAGGTAGATATAAAAAGATGAAGGAAAACAAAATAGTTAGATAGAATCAGTAGAAGCAGAGAGAAAGAAAAGATGGACGCAAGAAAGAACTAGTATGTGGAATGGAAGTACGAGAGGAATAAATGCGAGAACTGGTATGCAAGTGAAAAATAGTAGTAATAAGGTCTCTGAACCCTTTCAGAGGAAAACTGTAAAAAAAAAAAAAAAAAAAAAAAAAAAAAAAAAAAAAAAAAAACCTAACCTAACCTAACCTAACCTAACCTAACCTAACCTAACCTCACACGGAGAAAGACTGTCTAAAAACATTCACTCGACTTACGCGGAGGCAGTATCCGGTGGGAAACCCATAAGCAGGCCCACACTACACTCCGTAATAGTGACAGCAAAGGACGAAACAGAGACAGGAGAGCAGGTGATAGAAAGAGTAAAGAAAGTGATGAAGGCAAAAGAAGGAGGAATAGAGATAGACAGAATAAGGAAAACCAAGGACAGAAAAGTGATTATAAGTTGTGCTACTAAAAAGGCAAGGCAGGTAGTGAAAGAAAGGATAGAGGGAGAGGAAAGTGCGCTTAATGTCGAAGAGGTGAAGAATAGGGACCCCCTTCTGGCTCTGAAGGACGTTATGCGAAGTAACAGTGACGAGGACATCATTAGGGCAATCCGGAACCAGAATGGGGACCTGTTCACAGGCCTCAACGAAGAAGAGAACCGGGTTGAGGTTAAATTTAGGAGAAGAGCAAGAAACCCGCACACTTGCCACGTGGTGCTGACGGTGTCGCCTGAGTTGTGGAGGAGAGCTATAGGAGCGGGAGCGGTGCGGATTGATATACAGAGGGTCCGAATAGAAGATCAATCGCCGCTTATCCAATGCTCCATGTGCCTCGGGTACGGGCATGGAAGAAGGTATTGTAAAGAAAAAGTAGAGAAGTGCAGCCACTGCGAGGGGCCTCACATGAGAGCGCAGTGCGAGCAGATGCTGGCCGGGCTCCCACCCTGCTGTACTAATTGCAAAACTGCAAATATGTGTGATGCCGAGCACAATGCCTTCAGCGTGGAGTGCCCCGTACGCAAGAAGTGGGATGCATTGGCCAGAGCACGGGTTGCCTACTGCTAAAGGCACCCCAGCAGAAATCACGGCACACGGCCCCACCAGTGCAAAAGTTTATACAGTGCTGCAGGCCAATTTACAAAGGAAAAGACTGGCAACTAGCGAAATTGTTACAGAGGCAGCAAAACGGAAGGCGGCGTTTGCTCTCATACAGGAACCGTACACAGGAAATGGGGGTAAGATGAAGGAATACCGGGGTGTTAGAGTTTACCAGCACGATGGGCAGGAAGAGGGGACGGTTAAATCAGCCATCATGGTCTTCGATCCAGATCTGGACGTAGAACAGTACCCAGAACTCTCCTCCAATAACATCATGGTCGTAAAGATTCAGACCAGCGCATGGTGGATCATAGCCGTCTCCCTCTACTTCGAGCCGAACACCCCCCTTGAACAGTACATCCAACATCTAGACGCAATAACGACACAGTTGGGAGCCAAAAACTTTATCGCTGGCGGGGATGTAAACGCCAAAAGCATCTGGTGGGGAAGTAAATGCACTGACGTGAGAGGAGAAGACCTCGCAGGAGCTCTCCATGAAAAAGGGCTCCAGGTGCTCAACACGGGCAATACACCCACTTTCGAGGTCGAGAGAAACGGAGTAACCTGCACCAGCGTCGTGGATATAACGGTGTGCTCGCAGGACATCCTCGACAGGGTGACTGAATGGAGAGTGGACGAAGGATTGACGGTGTCGGATCACAACGGAATTGTATTCCAAATTAACAACCGGAAAAGCAAAGGCGTCACAATAAACCGAACAACAAGACTATACAACACTAAAAAAGCAAAATGGGATCTTTTTAATGATAAAATGGCCCAACTTGCAATAGAAAACAACCTCAACATAAACACGATAGAAAACATAGACAGCATAACACTTTTAGATCAAACAATAAACACATACACAGAAATAATAAACAAAACTTGCACACACTGCATACCTAGAAAGAAAGAAACACAAATACTTACCATTCCGTGGTGGTCCGACGAGCTGGCAGCCATGAAGATGAAAGTCACCACCCTGAAGAGAAGAGTCCGTTGCGCAGCGCTGATCCGTAGGCCTGGTGTAGTTGCAGAGTACCTGAAACAGAAAGAAAAATATGAAGAAGCAGCCAAAGTAGCACAAACAGAGAGCTGGAAGAGCTTCTGCCAAAAACAGGAAAAGGAAACAGTATGGGAAGGAATTTACAGAGTATTGAAACGAACAGAAACCAGGAAAGAGGACGTCCCGCTTAAAAAGGAAGGTAAAACGCTTACCCGAGACCAGTCTGCAGGATGGCTGGCTGAGAGGTTCTACCCAACGGATGATAGGAGTCAGGATGGGGACGAACATCGGCTAATAAGGGAAGAGGCAGACAAAGTAAACACGTGGGCTCATAGTGAGAAGCATGACCCACCGTTCACCAAGTATGAAATCCAGACGGCAGCCCGTAGCTTCAACCCAAAAAAGGCGCCGGGCGGGGACGGTCTGACGTCTGACATATGCGTGAAGGCAATAGAGAGCGACCCGGATCTATACCTAGCATTGGCAAATAAATGTTTGCAGTTAGGACACTTCCCAACAAGCTGGAAAAGAGCTACCGTTGTCGTTCTCCGCAAGCCATCGCGCCCCGACTACACTGACCCCAAAGCTTACAGGCCCATTGGACTGCTCCCTGTGTTGGGGAAGATCTTTGAAAAGGCCCTAATCCAGAGACTGAAGTGGCACATTATACCCAACATTAGCGATAGGCAGTACGGGTTTATGCCCCAAAGAAGCACTGAAGACTCCCTCTATACCCTTATAAACCACGTTAAAAACTGTATAGCTGAGAAGAAAATAGTTACTATGGTCTCGCTGGATATAGAGGGAGCCTTTGACAGCGCCTGGTGGCCGGCAATCAGGGTTAGACTCGCAGAAGAGGCTTGTCCGGTCAATCTAAGGAGGCTGGTCGATAGTTACCTGAGCGAGAGGAGTGTTGAACTCCGGTATGCTGGGACAAAAGTGGAAAGGTCCACAGAGAAAGGGTGCATACAGGGATCGATAGGTGGTCCCATACTATGGAACCTGCTACTTGACCCGCTACTAAAAGAACTGGAACGTAGGGACTGTTACTGTCAGGCATTCGCTGACGATATTGTTCTGGTGTTCGAGGGGGACACGGGGTTGGAGATCTCCCGGATGGCGAATGCGATGCTCGCCCATGTCTGGCGATGGGGCGTCAAAAATAAGCTCAGATTCGCACCTAACAAGACTGGTGCAATGACAATGACCCGAAAGCACAAGTTTGACGCTCCACTCCTGTCTATGGGTGGGCACGCTATAGCAAACGTCACCGAAATGAAGATATTAGGGCTTACCATAGACAACAAACTAACTTTCAACACTCACGCCACCAATGTGTGCCGCAAGGCCCTAAGCATCTACAAACAACTAAGCAAGGCGGCAAAGGTCAGCTGGGGTCTCCACCCCGAAATAGTCCGCATTATATATATGGCAGCGGTTGAACCTGTCATCACATATGCGGCGGCGGCGTGGGCACCAGCGGCAAGCAAATTGGGCGTACGTAAGGAGCTTGCTGCAGTCCAACGTGGGTTTGTCCAAAAGCTTTGCGGGGCGTACCGTACCGTCTCGCTGAACTCAGCTTTACTGCTCACCGGAATATTGCCTCTAGACCTCCGAATACAGGAGGCAGCTGCCCTGTACAAGGCGAGGAGAGGCATGTCTACCGTGTTGCCTGAGGACAGGGAAATGGATACAGCGGTGCGATACGCGGAGACATCCCACCCCGCCTGGTGTGTGGAGATGAGCTACACGGCTCTGGTGGATCAGGAAACCGTCGATAGGCACAATGTGCAGGAAGTACAAATCTACACTGACGGCAGCAAGCTTGACGGTGGGGTTGGGGCCTCGCTATCCATTCGGAAAAGCGGTGCCGAAATCAGGGCGGTCAAGCTGGGCCTAGCCACGTACTGCACGGTCTACCAAGCCGAGCTCCTCGCCATACGCCGGGCCACGGATGAAATCGTAAAAAGGAATGAGAAGAGCTTCGGGGTTTACAGCGATTCCAAGTCCGCTCTGGATACCGTTGTGAACCACGGGTCTCTTCACCGTCTAGCGCTTGAGGCACGGGAAAACATTAGGCGGGCCTTGAACCAGAACAAAGTGATATCTTTGTTTTGGGTCAAAGCACACGCGGGTCTCCCGGGCAACGAGCGCGCGGACGAGTTAGCAAAGGAAGCAGCCACTTCGTCGCGGAGGAAGCCGAACTATGACCGGTGTCCCATCTCATTCGCCAAGAAGCACATTCGAGCTGAGACGCTTGGCGAATGGGCCGGGAGATACGAAACGGGTACGACGGCCTCCGTGACAAAGATGTTCTTGCCCGACGCGGTAGCCGCTTATGGGACGGTGCGGAAGATTAAGCCCACGGGCCTGCTCACGCAAGTGCTGACGGGACATGGTGGGTTCTCTGAGTATTTGAACCGGTTCAAGTGCAAGGAGAGCCCATCATGTATATGTGACCCAGACAGCGCCGAAACAATCGCGCACCTGCTGGTAGACTGTCCCGCAAACGGAAGCGAGAGGTACCAGTGCGAAAACTTAGTAGACACAAAAATAACGATTGACAACATTAAAAATATTATAGCAGACAAACACCAAAGGGACACTTTCTTGGCATACTGCAAAATTATTGCGGCAAAAGCAATAAAAAGAAATAAGAGCAAATAAAATATGCTATAACATATATTGTGTAATATATAGAGTTAGCATATAAATAATCATAAATGGCAGACGTAAATATAGAGGAAGTAATAAAAGAGAATAATTGGGTAACTAGATATAGAATAAAGTAAATACTAAGATAGTTTAATAATTAACGATTGTTAAATACAGAAATAAAAATCTAAATTATGTAAAAGAAAATAAAAGTTAAATAAAGGTCTCTGATCTCCATGTCAGGGGTATAAGAATTAAAAAAAAAAAAAAAAAAAAAAAAAAAAAAAAAAAAAAAAAACCTCACACGGAACCAGTGCAGCGAGCCCAAGCCCACGTATGCGACCATAGCATCCGGCCGCCCAACAGGGAGTAAGGCAGGTAGGACTACGCTGCACTCCGTGGTGGTGACATCCGTGAATGAAACGGACACCGGGGAACAAGTACTGGAGAAGGTTAGGAAGGTCGTTATGGCCAAGGATGGAGGGATCGAAGTGGACAGAGTTAGAAAAACTAAGGACCAAAAAGTAGTCCTTAGTTGTGGGAGCGTTGAAGCGCGACGGAAGGTGAAAGAAAGACTGGAGATGGCAAAAGAGGTGCTCCGCGTCGAGGATATGAAGAACAAGGACCCACTTCTCATCCTAAGAGACGTTCTGGCCTGCCACAGCGATGAAGAGATCATCGGTGCCATAGGCGTACAGAACGGGGACGTCCTTCGTGACCTCGACCTGGAGCAGCAGAATATGAGCGTGAAGTATAGGAGGCGCACGCGCAACCCACAGATGACCCACATCGTACTCTCCGTCTCCCCCGAAATCTGGGCAAGGATGCTGCACAAGGGGAAAGTCCGGATCGACATGCAAAACGTCCGAGTCGAAGACCAGTCGCCGCTTGTGCAGTGCACCATATGCCTAGGGTATGGCCACGGAAAGAAGTACTGCACACAAAGCACAGAGAAGTGTAGCCACTGTGGAGGACCACACTTGCGAGCTCAATGCGACGGGATGCAGGCCGGCACACCGCCAACCTGCATAAACTGTCAAGCCGCAAAATACAGCGAAACAGTACACAATGCGTTTAGTGCAGATTGTCCCATTCGTAAGAAATGGGACAATATAGCACGTGCGCGCGTTGCGTACTGTTGACGTGACGGTCACACAGTGCTTGCACGGACCTTCCCAAATACTACACGCTAAAATGGTCTTGTTTTGTGTGAAAACCGCACCATTTTTACCCAGAGAAAATAAAAACCAAACGCTACCAGTAATACACAAAATATGTATATAATGAATATATACAGAGAGAAAATGTATTTAAAGTTTCGGTAGAATTGGATAAACAAACCATAGTAACCTAAGTATCATAACACAATAGTCGAAATGTAATAGTTCAAATACCAAGTGTATACGTCTTTCCGTGGATAACATAAGAATAGTTAGCTTGAACATTGTTTATGCGCTAGATAATAAAGAAATATTTTAAGGAGATAGAAGTGTACGACTTGTAGCATAGTAAAATTTAATATAAGAACGACTGCAAATGTAAAACTGAAATAAATAATAAAAAAGGAAATGTAAATAATATTGTATGTATAAAAACTGGAATTTTATATGTATGATAGAATAAGCCCATAATGTGAAATTAAATAAGAAAGACTAGATTGAAATTAAGACGTAATGTAACAGCTACAAAATGGAATAAAATTTTATGTATATTTAATAAACCCCAACCCCTCCTTGAGTAGTAGAAAAAGAAAAATGTAAGTTAAACAAAGTGTCAAAGTATAAATAGTATAGTATAGAAATAGGAAGGTTGAAGGAAAACGGACACTAGGAAACTCAGTAGAAGCAGAGAGAAAGATAAGACGGATGCAAGAAAGAAATAGTATGTAGAATGAAAGTACGAGAGGTATACAAGCGAGAACTGGTATGAAAGGAAACAAAGTATTAACAAGGACTCTGATTACGTCAGAGGAGAGAGCAGGTTAAAAAAAAAAAAAAAAAAAAAAAAAAAAAAAACCTAACCTAACCTAACCTAACCTAACCTAACCTAACCTAACCTAACCTAACCTAACCTAACCTAACCTAACCTAACCTAACCTAACCTAACCTAACCTAACCTAACCTAACCTAACCTAACCAGTAGCGCGCAGCCCCCCGCAGCGATTTGACGATTGACGTCTGGAACTCAAAAAATTGCGGATTTTTAGGACAAACCGAGGTTTCTTGGTAAGTAACAAAATTTCAAAAAACATTGCATACTGAATCCAAATATTGTCCGATCTCTGAAATTTTTTCGCTTAATCCTATTATTTTTTGGTCCTACATATAACCCATAGTGAATTTTGGAAAAACCACCCCTCAAAAAACTACCCCCTATACAAAATTTTCAAAGTTTAACACATTTTAATTTTTATAAATTATTTGGCAACAATATCGAACAAATTTTCTTCAGTAGGCAGTGGGACTCCGTTGCCCGCTCTTTTTGACATATTTTTTCCCGCGAAATTCCCACGGGAAACTTTGATATTAAATTTTTTCTAAATTTTTGTTTGTAAAAAACTGTTTTTTGTAATTTATTCAAAATTTTTATACCTGGCTGGGTCCATTTTTCTCCATAATCACCTCCCTTTCGACGAGACCTTTCCAACGAGCCCTCGCGCTCCCGCCGGGGACGTCTGGAACTCAAAAAATCGCCCCCCCCCCACCCACCCATTGTTGATTAGGCAGCTGGGCAAAGTCCCCATATAGGAAATATTTAGACTTAGATTTTTAAATTAAATCTTAATTGGACTTACCGAAGCTGTCTTTAGTAGTCTGTAGACCGTAGACACGTGGAGCACGCTGACGTTTACACCAGGAAATAGGCTGCGTAGGACCTGAAAAAGAAAAGAAATTAGTTAATTGTTGACTCACCAAAGTTGCACTGTAGAGTGTATACCGCAGACTCGTAGACCACGCTGACACATACAGGAACGCTCCCCACCTGAAAAGAAAAGAAAATTGCATTAGAATAGACACGCTTCTGGCAAAATATAGTTGACAAAAAATTTTATTTTTAATTTATTTTAGCTTTACTGAGCTAGACTCGGTCCTTGTTTAGGACCTATTTTATATTTACACTTTTATCTTGATTATAGACTGGATCCCCCCTTTACAGGGATTAAGTATTGTACGTGACCTCAGACACCCTAATTTTATTTTATATTACCTTAATTTATGTAAAATTATTAATTATACACCTTGACTTCTGTGTTTTTTGACCACTGCATTTAGGATAAGCTTTACACTGTTCTTTTGAACATAGTCTTAGGTTTTATTGACGTAGCTCTCCCCCCCCCCCCCCCCCAAATCTTCAACATGGCCACTTGCCGTACTCCCGCAAAGAAGCAGGATGTTATTGACATTACTGATGAACATCTTACCGAGCTACCTATGCAGGGCTCAAGTGTGAGACGTAGCATAGGAGAATGGGAGGCGGTTAGCGATGACAAAAGACTACCACCATCTTCTTTAAACACCCTCCCACAACCTGTGAGCGCTGTGTTCACCGTGCAGGCAGAGCCCCGGAGGCCAAAGACAGTTCCCTCCCATGAAACAAAGGGAGTGGCCCGACGACCATCTACGGAAGCATCCGGGGTCTCGCCTAAGCCGCAAGCAGAGCCGGCAAAGACCACGGACAGCGTGGCCCAGGCTAGGATCTGGCTTCAGAGGGCGAAATGTTGCCTCAACGACTCTCGCAATCTGAAAACGGATCTAAAGCAGGGGATCATCAGGGCAGTGGACAACTTATATGCTCTGGTTAAAGAACAGGCCGCGGCCGCAGGAAAGAATGGCTCAACTGGAACTGCAGCAACGAAACAGAAGGCAGCACCTGAAACAAAAAACATAGGAGTAAATACAGATGTGAATGTAGGGAAAGGGGAAAATTGCAATAAAGAGAAAAGTGTTGCGGAGCAAAGAGAGCTGCTAAGACTCATGAAAATTCAGGAGGAAAAAATAGACGATACCCTAAAAGAAATAGGACTGATAAGAGAGTCCCTAGAAAAGCAACAAACTAAGACCACCTACGCTAGCGCCGCTGCAGCGTCGGTCATAGGACCGACGACAGAAAAGACTGCGCTACACTCCATAGTTGTTGCCTCTAGGGACGAAAAGGAGACTAGTGAAGAGGTTTTGGACCGCATAAGAAAGACAGTTAACGCCAAGGATGGATGGGTGACGGTTGAAAGAGTACGTAAGGTCAAGGATCGGAAAGTGGTGGTGGGCTGCAGAACCGAAGAAGCGCGGGAGAAAATAAAGGAGCGACTGAGGGCAGCGGGAGATCGGTTCCTCGTAGAAGAATTGGCGAATCAGGACCCTATGGTAATCCTGAAGGATGTCTTGCTGTACAACAGTGACGAAGACATCTTGATGGCGTTACGGAACCAAAATAGGGAACTATTTGCCAATCTTAACAAAAAGGATGATCGGGCGGAAATTAAATTTAAAAGGAAGACGAGGAACCCGCATAGCAACCATGTCGTACTGAAAGTCTCTCCGCAACTGTATAGCAGGCTTACAACTAGAGGCTACGTGCACATAGACATGCAGAGAGTGAGGGTAGCAGACCAGTCGCCGTTAGTGCAGTGCTCCATGTGCCTGGGATATGGCCATGGTCGCAAATTCTGCAAGCAGACTGTGCCAAAGTGCAGCCACTGCGGTGGACCTCACCTGCGCGCGGAGTGTGATGAGCGGAAAGCCGGAACATCGCCAACGTGCTGCAACTGCATGGCCTCAAATGTGGACGACATTCGACATAACGCCTTTGACTCGGAATGCACGGTGCGTAGGAAGTGGGAAGCACTGGCCCGAGACAAAGTAGCGTATTGCTAAAGGCGGCCCCACTAGCACAGATATAGATAGTCAGAGGGAATATCGCGTTGCTCAAGCCAATCTCCAACGCAGCAAAACGGCGACCGACGAGCTCATCATGGAGGCGGCTAGGAGGAAGATAGCATTTGCGTTGGTCCAGGAGCCCTACGTTGGAGCGATTGGAGCCATGAAGAACTATGCCGGTGCTCGAATCCTCCAATGTAGTGGCAGTATACCGGACCAACCGGTGAAGGCGGCTATCGTCCTCTTCGATGATACGATCGATGTCACCCAATGTCCCACACTAACTACGAAAAATATAGTTGCTGTAAAGCTGAGAACTAAAGCGTGGGAGATGGGGGTGATATCGGTCTATCTGGAAGGCGAAAAACCGATTGAGCCGTACATTGACCATATCAAAAAGGTCGTCGAGGGGATGGGCGTGAGCAGCGTGGTATTGGGAGGGGATGTAAACGCGTGGAACATATGGTGGGGAAGTCGGGAGACAGACTTCAGAGGAGAGGAGGTGCAAGCTATGATAGCGGAGATGGACATGCACATCCTCAACCGAGGGATTGAGCCTACTTTCGACACCATTAGGGGTGGAAAGAGGTTCTCCAGCAGGGTGGACATAACGGTGTGTTCCGCGGACATTCTCGGACGGATCGAAGGATGGAAAGTGGACGACAGCGTCACCTCTTCGGACCACAGGGCAATTCTGTTCGTCATAAAACACGTAAACTCTAAAGGAGTAGACATAAAAAGGACAACAAGGAAATACAACACGAAGAAGGCAAACTGGAGTCAGTTTCGTGAGAAACTGACCCAATTGTGCGAAGAGGAAAAATTAAACAAAATAGAAATAGATAAAATAGACTGTAAAGATGAATTAGATGTAATGATAAATAAATATACAAAATTAATAGAAAATAGTTGTTTAGACAGTATACCATTTTTAAGTAGTAAAAACAGACGAGCAGAATTTCCCTGGTGGAACGAGAGGTTGGCCGAAATGAAGAAGGACGTCATCCGGAGAAAGAGGAGGATTAAGAACGCGGCGCCGATCCGTCGAGAATGGGTTGTGGAACAATACACCACGGCAAAGGCCGACTACCTGCTGGAGATACAGAAGGCTCAAACGACCAGTTGGAAGGAGTTTTGCGAGAGACAGGACCGAGAGTCTATGTGGGACAGCATTTATAGGGTGATTGGCCGCACAACAGATCGACAAGAGGATCTGCCTCTAGTCCATAACGGCAAAGTGCTCGAGGGAGCTGAGTCAGCCGAACTGCTGGCAGGGACCTTCTATCCGGAAGATAGAAAGGAGGACGACAACGCGGAGCAAAAGGCAGTGAGAGAGGTAGCCATTGGGGTGAATAGGAGGTCTCATGATGAAACATGGGATCCTCCTTTCACGGCGGAGGAGCTAAAATGGTCCGCGTCAAGTTTCAACCCGAGGAAGGCCCCGGGTGCGGATGGTTTGACGGCGGATATCTGCTGTGCGGCAATTGATCTGAATCCGGATCTCGTCCTGTCTCTCATGAACCGGTGTTTGTCTCTCTCCCACTTCCCCACCATGTGGAAGGAGGCCGTTGTGGTGATCCTGCGGAAGCCCGGCAAGAGCGATTATACTCTTCCCAAGTCATACAGGCCGATTGGGCTTTTGCCTGTACTTGGGAAGATGTTTGAGAAGATGCTCATCAGGCGCATCAGATGGCATATTTTACCCACAATGTCCACCAGGCAGTACGGGTTTACACCACAGCGCAGTACGGAAGACTCCCTGTATGTCTTGATACAACACATTCGGCAAAAATTAGAGGCAAAAAAGGTGATGGTGGTAGTATCACTAGACATAGAGGGAGCCTTTGACAGCGCGTGGTGGCCTGCCATCAAATGTCGGCTCGCCGAAACAGGTTGCCCACCAAACCTGAGGCGAATGGTGGACAGTTACCTGACAAATAGAAGTGTGCGCCTGAGGTACGCAGGAGCGGAAAGCTGCAGGGTAACCACAAAGGGCTGTGTGCAGGGTTCGATAGGCGGTCCAACATTTTGGAACCTTTTGTTGGACCCTCTGTTGAAGGACATCGAAGGCGAGGAGCTTCGTTGTCAGGCGTTCGCTGACGACGTGGTTCTGGTCATTTCAGGCGACAACGGACAGGAAGTGCAAGGACGGGCCAATGCGGTTCTCGACCGTGTCCAGCGTTGGGGGGTCAAAAATAAGCTGAAATTTGCACCTCACAAAACAAGCGCGATGGTTGTAACGAGGAAGCTGAAATTTGACTCCCCAAGGCTGACCATGGGCGGGGTGCGCATTGACCTGTCGAAAGAAATTAAGTTGCTGGGCCTCACAATTGACGATGGGCTGACATTCAACGCTCACGTGTCAAACGTTTGCAGGAAGGCCATTGGCCTCTATCGCCAATTGTCGAGGGCAGCTAAAGTACAGTGGGGGTTGTCGCCTCAAGTGATCAGGACTATATACGTCGCAGTGGTGGAGCCAGTAATCATGTATGCCGCGAGTGCATGGTCACCGGCGGCCAGCAAACTTGGGGTTCGGAAGCAGCTTGACACTGTTCAGCGGGGTTTCGTGCAAAAGATCATAAAGGCTTATAAGACTGTCTCCCTAAACTCGGCCCTGTTACTCGCTGGAATACTCCCCCTGGATCTGAGGATCCGAGAGGCCGCTGCTCTTTACGAAGTAAAGAGGGGCTACTCTCAGCGAGTGATAGGGGACAGGGAGGTTGAGACTCCAGTACCTGTAGTCAGCGCACCACACCCCGTTGAACAGCTTGGGTATTGTTTTGAATGCGTGGTGGATGGTGCAGAGTTACTCCAGAATGATGGCTCCGTCTGTAATATTTTTACGGACGGTAGCAAAATTGAAGGGAAGGTTGGGGCCGCTTTGTCTTTATGGAAAGACAATGCGGAGGCAACATCTCGGAAATTCAAATTGGAGTCATTCTGCACCGTCTATCAAGCAGAGTTGTTGGCCCTAAAAAAGGCGACAGAACTGGCCTTATCACACAAGGCGAAAGCGTTTAATGTTTACTGCGACTCGAGATCTGCACTAGAGACGGTAGCAGATGGAGTCTCCCTCCACCCAATTGCATCGGAAATTAGAAAAAATTTAAACACCATCAATAAATTGGACAAAAAATTGAAACTTTTTTGGATTAAGGCACATGCAGGGTTGGAGGGAAACGAGAGGGCGGACGGCTTGGCAAAGGAGGCCGCAGTAAACATTAAACGCAGACCTGACTACGACGCGTGTCCTGTTTCATTCGTCAAACGCCAGATACGTCTGGACACGATTGACGAATGGAACAGGAGATATCAGGAGGGAGAAACGGGTGCCACCACCAAAATGTTCTTCCCCGATGCCGCGGAAGCTTTTAAAATTATAAGGAAAATAGACCTGGACCCGGCCCTGATACAGATGTTCACGGGGCATGGCGGATTCTCTGCGTACTTAAATCGCTTTAAGTGCAAGGAGAGTCCGGCATGCGCCTGTGATCCAGCCGCAGAGGAAGATGTCAGGCATATTATTATTAACTGTCCCATTTATGCGGCCAAGAGGCAAGATTTTGTAAATAAAATGGGACTAGATTTGACGACGGAAAGTCTGAAAGAAATTATGAAGGAGACAAAATTAAGAAAAGAATTTTTGGCATTTTCTAAATTAATTGTAAACAAAGTAATATTAAGAAATAAAACTGTTTAGGCCCTAAAGATCCAGGCACTGGGGGGTATAAATCAAGTATACCCCTCCAGTGAGGATACAAAATTATAAAGAGTTGAAATTTTCTCTGATATTGTTATTCTTTTAATATTCGGCACAAAATTTTCTGCAAAAAATGGAAAAACCGGTAAAAAACGACACCGCGTAAACGTGGCGGTGGTAAACGGCCTTAAATTAAATTATAAAAAAAAAAAAAAAACCTAACCTAACCTAACCTAACCTAACCTAACCTAACCTAACCTAACCTAACCTAACCTAACCTTTTTTTTTTTTTTTTTTTAAGTGGGGAAATCCTTCATTGGATACACACACCACCCCGGGGGGAGTGGTGCGGTTATGCCGGACTCCTACCGGCTAAAACCCCACTGTGTTCCTCCGCTCCGCCATAGGGACGTGACCACGGGGAGGCCGAGGCATTACGTCCGCAGCCACGTCGGCGGGCCGCCTACCGCAGGAAATGCGCGGTAGGCCCTCCTCTGCGAGACAGGGGGGAGTGATCCCTGTCCCGGACGCTCCGAAGGCGCGTGGGAACACCACGCGCGCCTTCGCGACGAGGCCTAACCAGTGGACGGTGATGCCCCCGCATCACCGCCCGGGCCTCGTTAGGTGGGGAGGAGGAGAGAGGCATAAGCTCTCCTCCTGCGGCCTGTGCGTCTGCGGCGGATCGGGAGAGAAGAGGGGTCCTCCTCCCTGTCCCTCTCCGCCGCCTCCTTCTGCGACATGACTGTCTCGCAGAAGGAGAGGACCGCTTTCCACGACCTCTTGTCGCCGACCATAGAACGCACTACGGCCGGTAAGGAGAGGTCGTTCCCCACCGCTGCGACGAGGTCACAGCGCGGCTCCGCCCATGCCGGGCACTCCCCCAGTGTATGCTGCGCTGTGTCCTCGTGGCAGCCACAGTGGTGGCACTCAGCGGTCGCCTCCCTCCCGGCTATGCGGTGCAGATACTTCCCGAAACAACCGTGTCCCGAGAGTACCTGCACCAGTCGGAAGGTCAGCGACCCCCACTCTCTCTCCGTCCACTCCCGCAGGACTGGACGGACCGCCTCGACAGTCCAACGGCCGGCCGACGGTTCGGCCAGCCTCTGTTCCCACTTGTCGAACAGGGACTGTCGAGCCAGGAGTTTCCGCACTTCCATCTCCCTGGGAGCAAGGCGACTGCCGCGGAGTTGGAGGTCCTTGCGCCACTGATACGTGGACGCTTGGGCCTCCGCCTCCAAGTCCCAGGGAGGGGATCCCGCCAGTACGCACGCCGCCTCAAAGGAGGTGGTGCGGTACCCGCGTATGACGCTGACGGCCATCACCCTCTGAGGTCTCCTCAGGAGGGTGATATTATGGGCCGTCAGGGTCTCCGCCCAGACCGGGGCCCCGTAAAGGGCCATCGATCGCACCACCCCCATGTACAGGCGGCGGCTTGCCGACTCGGGCCCCCCGATATTAGGCATCAACCGCTTCAACGCGGCGGCCGATGCCATCAAACGGGGAGCCAGGCGGGCGAAGTGATCCCGGAAACTCCAGCGGGGATCGAGGACCAGTCCAAGATATTTCATCGTGGACTTGACCTCGATCCGAGTGCCACTCACTGTGATGTGGGACCCGACCGGTGGCGCCTTCCGAGGGCCGTGGAAACACAGCGCCTCGGATTTGGGCAACGCCACCTCGAGTCCCAACGACCGGATCCGCCTCACCACCTGTGCTACTGTCACAGTGGCGAGGCGGGCTGCTTCCCGGTAAGAGGTCCCCCGGGACGTGACCAGCGTGTCGTCCGCATAACAGGTCACGTTTGATCCCGGGAGGAGCTCCCCCCGCAGCACCCAGTCGTACCCGATGTTCCACAGGAGCGGCCCGAGGACCGAGCCCTGTGGAACACCGCACGTCGTCTCCCACCTTAATTGCCTACCGTCCCGAACCGGATACTCGACGTATCGCTCCGAGAGGTAGGCCCCGACTATTTGGCGTAGATAGAGAGGCACGTCATGGTACTTCAGTGCCTCCCTAATGCAGGCCCAGGGAAGGGTATTGAACGCGTTGGCGATGTCGAGAGACACCGCCAACAGCACCCCACCCCGGGCGACCGCCTCATCCGAGAGGGCCTTGACGCGGAGGACCGCGTCAACGGTCGACCTGCCCCCTCGGAATCCGAACTGATGTTCGGACAAGTCGGGACCTACCTCTCGGAGGTGCACGATAAGCCGTCCGGCGATGACCCGCTCGAACAACTTATCGGCCTCGTCGAGTAACACGATCGGACGGTAGGCCGAGGGAGATTCCGCGGGACGCCCGTCCTTCCGCAGAAGAACGAGCCGACCGGTCTTCCAAACGGAAGGGAACCGGCCGGACTGAAGACAGGCGTCCAGTAGTCCGCGGAATCTCTCCCCCAGGGCCTTGAGTGCCAGAGCCAGGACGCGTCCCGGGATCCCGTCTGGTCCCGGAGCTGTGTTTTTGGCTTTCAGCCTCAACACAGCCGCGTCTAGCTCTGCCTCCGTCACCGGAGGCACCTCAACTTCCGCGCTCGCATCCACGACAGCGTGTCGTGGGGGCGCCATCGCTGGGGGTTGTTGTTCCGCCCTGTGTGGAAACAGGGTCGAAACAACATTCCCCAGCAGTCGAGGCTCGAGACTCTCCGTGAGTGGGGGGGCCCAGGGGCGAAGTTTGCCCCTGACCGCACGGTACGGCCTTCCCCACGGATCACGGGTCAGAGTCTCGAGGAGCTCCGCTCTGGCACTAGCCTTCGCGATGCAGATGGACAGCTGTAGGGCCTTGGTAGCCTCTCGATAGGCCCCAAGCAGCTGTGCTTCCACGTCGGCGTCACGAACTCGCCTACGGCGGTAGTGGGTGTACTGGCGTCTCAACTCCACGCACTGGGACCGCTGATCCGCGATCCCTGGAGACCACCAGTACACCTGACGCCTAGGAGGTCGAGGCTTGGCCCGAGACATGCCCGCGTCGCAGATTTGCGACACGGCGCCCCGGAACCAAGTTACCTCCTCCTCGACCTCCACAGGCCTGGAAGGGGTGTTACTCCAGGCCTGGACTATGGAAGCCAATTCCACTGCATCGCGATCTAGGCTTTTCAAGGCCCATCTGGGGGAAGCCGAAGCGTGGCCGCTGGGACGACGATGCGTGTCCGGGGCTTGGGATGCGGAGACAATGTCGAACCGTATGTACAAATGGTCCGACATTGTCTCCACATCCTCCATAACCCTCCTGTCCCGGACACGGCGTGCTAAGGCAGGGGTTGTGAACGAAACGTCCACAATGGACCCCCCCTGCCAGCGCACGCACGTGTTGACCGACCCCCGGTTCAGAACCGTGAGGCCGGTCATCGTCGCCCACTCCGCTAACGTCTCGCCGCGTGCATCCGTCGCGGGACAACCCCAAGCCGTGCTCTTGGCATTGAGGTCGCCCACGAGGAGCGCCGGACAGGGTAGAGTCTGCCCAATGAGGGCCCCTACCCGGTCCAGGAACGCTTCAAACTCGGCGAGACTTCTGTTGGGAGAGAAATATGCCCCGATTAGGACAATTTCTCTCCAGCGGATCGCCACGTAACCTCGGCCCCTCGCTAAGGTGGGAGGGGGCAGTATGCCTTCTGCCCCTGACGCTGTTATGATGGCCACCGAGCCGTCTTGGTCCTCTACCCAGTTATCCCTGGGAGGGACGAAGTACGGCTCAGCGACCACCGCGACGTCTATCAACCACTGCGCCATGGATTGCAGGAGGAGATCCTGCGCACCGGCACAGTGGTTGATATTCGCCTGGAGGATCCGATGGTTCGTCTTGATCATGACGTAACCATCGGATCCCCCCTTGGTGCGGCCAGAGCCGCGGGAGCATTGGCGGCCGGGGTCCTTGCGGCCGCCTTCCTGGGCGCACGTTTCGGGGCCTTAGCCCAGGCGCACCCCTTGCTCCCTGCGCTGTGCCCGGCTGGCTTGCCCACTGCTGCGCATAGCGCGCAGTGGGGAGCGGCCGAGCACCCTCTGGCCTTGTGGCCGGATTGACCGCAGCGATAACAGTCCTCACTGCGGTCAATCTCTGAGGTGCATTGCTGCCTGACATGCCCAACCGTCAGGCAGCGATAGCACCTCATGGGTCGGCTCTCCAGGCGCTTTACCTGAGCGGACGTCCAGCCCACTAGGAGCCGACCCTCAGCCACTTTTTGGGCCGCTGCCACAGGGCAGCGAACCCATACGGACCACTGCGCGTGGGGTGTGTAGTAGAGTTGGCCAACTTTGGCCTCGTCTACCACACACCCACCGCGCTTCGCCACCGCGGCGGCGACCTCCTCTGCCGAGGCTGAGTCATCCAGACCGGAGATGCGCAATTCTGCGCACTTAACCGGCCTGGTTACACGGACGTCAGCCTCATTTAGGACCTCCCTCAGCTTTGCAGCGAGGGAGTTGGCCTTGTCGCCGCTTGTAGCCCCGGGGACCTCCAACACGGCCCCTCCTGTGACGGCCTTTCGGAACCTCACACCCGGGATGCCAAGTCCTTCTAAGCTGATTTTGGACTTGGCATCTTCAATCACTGACCGGTAGGTGAGGCCCCTGTCCTCTGCTCCGGGCTGGAGCGTGAGGACGACGGCCGTCGACCGGAGGGGACGTTTTTTATTCGTCCTCTTCTTTTTCTTTTTCGGCCCCTCCCCTTGGCCAGTTGTTTTAGCCTGAGGGGGGGGCTTCGGCGCTGCTGGGGTGGCCTTTGCAGTGGGGCCACTCTTCTTTTTTGCCCGCTTTACCACTGTCGACCAGCCCTCCCCCATGGAGGGAGGAACTGGTGGCAGTGGGTTTGGCACACCGGGGGGGGTCTGTTTAGGGGGGGCAACGGCAGCGGCATGGGAGTTTTTTGCCGCTTTTTTCCCCCTTTTCCCCTTTAATCCTTCTCCGGTACCAGCTCCTCCACCGGCTGCACCACTGGCTACAGACGCCGCGGCTTTTGGAACTGCGGGGCGTCCCGAAGTTTTCTTGGCTGCCCCATCTGACCTATCTCCGGCCAGTGGCGGACGAATCCGCTTGGCCGGGAGAAGACGTTCCTCAAGGGACTCCAGCCTCGCGCTCATCATGGTCCCACATTGGACCAAGATTGAGCGCGCTAGATCTTCAGGCTGTAGCCCCTGAATGATCGGAGGAGGAGGATGAGGGGGGGAAGGTGGTCGTCCCCCCATGTTATCCGCAGCCGCTGCACCTCGCTGCAAGGCCTGCTCCAGGCTGACCCTCAGCTCGCCCATCTCCTTGCGGAGTTCCGCCATCTCGGCTTGTAGGCGAGCGTTGTCAGCCTGGAGCCGTGCTGTCTCCTCAGAGACGGTGCGAGTTTGCAGCTCTGTCACCGCTTCGCGGATTGCAATCGCTGCATTCTTGATGGCACCCTGAAAAGTCCCTTTCAGGTTTTTCGACTTTTTGGCGGCGTTCAGGATAACCTCCACACTGTCGAAGACCTGCTTATTCAGGACCTCGGCAGTGTGGGTGTCCCCACCGTCGCCGCTCGTCAATGCCTCAGACAGGCGCGTCGCCCTCCTCTAACTAGCCTGCCTCGCCATGCCAGCGACCTCCTCCTCTGCTTGAAGACGGAGCTCCTCGCGCCTGAGTGCTAAGAGCTCCGCCTTTGCTTGGGCCAGCCCCACGTACTTAGCTGTGGTTGGTGGCCGGCCCCTTCCCCTTTTGGAGGGCCCATATGACTTGGGCCTCGCCTTTGTGTCTGAGCCGGAGTCACTACTTGTGCACTCCGACTCGTTGTTGTCACTCCGCTGTCGTTTTCGACCCTCGGCAACAGATCCGGGTGTCGAATACGACAACGGAATGTCGGACGGAGCATCGTCCGTCGACGCCTGCGATTCCATGTCCGGGTCGATCCGAGGGAGTAGCAGCCGCGCTACAGGTAGCGCAAGTGGCAGCTCCTTTCTCAGTTTCCCATCTTCTGCACGTGGAAAAGATGGGGCTGAATCCCCGGATCCCTCATCTGTCGCGGCTGCTGAGAAAAACTCACTCCTGCCGGACTGGTCCTGTTCTGTCAGCCTGGAAGGGGAGAAAAACTCCTCTCTACCTCCAGACTGATCTATTCCGCGATTTTTCATCCACAGTCGTTCCCGGCCTCTGGTCAAAACACCAGGAACCGGAGACGACTGCAGCGACCGCCCTGACCCAACGGTCTCCAGTGTGTCGCCAGAGTCCGACGACACACTCAGCACCGCAGGTTCAGTAACCCTCTCCGAAATATCCATGGGGCTGGAGGAGAAAGAGGCAATATTACCTTTCCAACCGACCGATCCTTCTTCCTCTCCAACCCCTTTCTTGCGAGCGCTGTTTTTAATAACCAAGCTTTTACTTGGTGTCGCCCTTTTAAAGATGGTGTGTAAATTTGCTATTTTTTCTTCCATTTTTATTCCCACGAGAATGGGGGAAATAATGGTCCATCCGGGCAGTGCCCCCTGTACCCGGATAACCCTAACACACCGAAGGAGGGCGGGAATCCTCCCCGTGTTGGCCGCTTGGTGGTGGAATATACTCTCCACCATCCCTCGGAGATGATGACACCGCCGAGGGCATTCGACGCCACGTTGCCCCAACGCCGAAACTTGAGTGGTTTTTTATAGAGATGTCCTTCCTCGCGGTCCGGGCGATTAAGCCAAGACCCCCGGTCCCAACCGAAGCCGCGAGACGTGACCACGACACTCCGGAAGCGGGATTACGGTATACCGACGGTGACCGGGAGAGGAACTCCCCCTGGCCTGCTCGGAGGCAGTGTAAGTGCACACCGAGCCCGCCCCTGCCACTCCACTGTGCCCTCTGCTAATCAGAGGGACACGCGGAGAGACGCCTAAGGTAGTCTTAGCCGCGACTGGGGAATGGACACAGAAACCCTGTGTCGATTCGCCAGTCCCGTTGCCCAGGGTGCGCCACGAGGAGGCGACTACCAATGCACCCCAACCTTTTTTTTTTTTTTTTTGTTTTTAAGTGGGGAAATCCTTCATTGGATACACACACCACCCCGGGGGGAGTGGTGTGGTTATGCCAGACTCCTACCGGCTAAAACCCCACTGTGTTCCTCCGCTCCGCCATAGGGACGTGACCACGGGGAGGCCGAAGCATTACGTCCGCAGCCACGTCGGCGGGCCGCCTACCGCAGGAACTGCGCGGTAGGCCCTCCTCTGCGGGACAGGGGGGAGTGATCCCTGTCCCGGACGCTCCGAAGGCGCGTGGGAACACCACGCGCGCCTTCGCGACGAGGCCTAACCAGTGGACGGTGATGCCCCCGCATCACCGCCCGGGCCTCGTTAGGTGGGGAGGAGGAGAGAGGCATATGCTCTCCTCCTGCGGCCTGTGCGTCTTCGGCGGATCGGGAGAGAAGAGGGGTCCTCCTCCCTGTCCCTCTCCGCCGCCTCCTTCTGCGACATGACTGTCTCGCAGAAGGAGAGGACCGCTTTCCACGACCTCTTGTCGCCGACCATAGAACGCACTACGGCCGGTAAGGAGAGGTCGTTCCCCACCGCTGCGACGAGGTCACAGCGCGGCTCCGCCCATGCCGGGCACTCCCCCAGTGTATGCTGCGCTGTGTCCTCGTGGCAGCCACAGTGGTGGCACTCAGCGGTCGCCTCCCTCCCGGCTATGCGGTGCAGATACTTCCCGAAACAACCGTGTCCCGAGAGTACCTGCACCAGTCGGAAGGTCAGCGACCCCCACTCTCTCTCCGTCCACTCCCGCAGGACTGGACGGACCGCCTCGACAGTCCAACGGCCGGCCGACGGTTCGGCCAGCCTCTGTTCCCACTTGTCGAACAGGGACTGTCGAACCAGGAGTTTCCGCACTTCCATCTCCCTGGGAGCAAGGCGACTGCCGCGGAGTTGGAGGTCCTTGCGCCACTGATACGTGGACGCTTGGGCCTCCGCCTCCAAGTCCCAGGGAGGGGATCCCGCCAGTACGCACGCCGCCTCAAAGGAGGTGGTGCGGTACCCGCGTATGACGCTGACGGCCATCACCCTCTGAGGTCTCCTCAGGAGGGTGATATTATGGGCCGTCAGGGTCTCCGCCCAGACCGGGGCCCCGTAAAGGGCCATCGATCGCACCACCCCCATATACAGGCGGCGGCTGGCCGACTCGGGCCCCCCGATATTAGGCATCAACCGCTTCAACGCGGCGGCCGATGCCATCAAACGGGGGGCCAGGCGGGCGAAGTGATCCCGGAAACTCCAGCGGGGATCGAGGACCAGTCCAAGATATTTCATCGTGGACTTGACCTCGATCCGAGTGCCACTCACTGTGATGTGGGACCCGAGCGGTGGCGCCTTCCGAGGGCCGTGGAAACACAGCGCCTCGGATTTGGGCAACGCCACCTCGAGTCCCAACGACCGGATCCGCCTCACCACCTGTGCTACCGTCACAGTGGCGAGGCGGGCTGCTTCCCGGTACGAGGTCCCCCGGGACGTGACCAGCGTGTCGTCCGCATAACAGGTCACGTTTGATCCCGGGAGGAGCTCCCCCCGCAGCACCCAGTCGTACCCGATGTTCCACAGGAGCGGCCCGAGGACCGAGCCCTGTGGAACACCGCACGTCGTCTCCCACCTTAATTGCCTACCGTCCCGAACCGGGTACTCGACGTATCGCTCCGAGAGGTAGGCCCCGACTATTTGGCGTAGATAGAGAGGCACGTCATGGTACTTCAGTGCCTCCCTAATGCAGGCCCAGGGAAGGGTATTGAACGCGTTGGCGATGTCGAGAGACACCGCCAACAGCACCCCACCCCGGGCGACCGCCTCATCCGAGAGGGCCTTGACGCGGAGGACCGCGTCAACGGTCGACCTGCCCCCTCGGAATCCGAACTGATGTTCGGACAAGTCGGGACCTACCTCTCGGAGGTGCACGATAAGCCGTCCGGCGATGACCCGCTCGAACAACTTATCGGCCTCGTCGAGTAGAACGATCGGACGGTAGGCCGAGGGAGATTCCGCGGGACGCCCGTCCTTCCGCAGAAGAACGAGCCGACCGGTCTTCCAAACGGAAGGGAACCGGCCGGACTGAAGACAGGCGTCCAGTAGTCCGCGGAATCTCTCCCCCAGGGCCTTGAGTGCCAGAGCCAGGACGCGTCCCGGGATCCCGTCTGGTCCCGGAGCTGTGTTTTTGGCTTTCAGCCTCAACACAGCCGCGTCTAGCTCTGCCTCCGTCACCGGAGGCACCTCAACTTCCGCGCTCGCATCCACGACGGACGGTCGTGGGGGCGCCATCGCTGGGGGTTGTTGTTCCGCCCTGTGTGGAAACAGGGTCGAAACAACATTCCCCAGCAGTCGAGGCTCAAGACTCTCCGTGAGTGGGGGGGCCCAGGGGCGAAGTTTGCCCCTGACCGCACGGTACGGCCTTCCCCACGGATCACGGGTCAGAGTCTCGAGGAGCTCCGCTCTGGCACTAGCCTTCGCGATGCAGATGGACAGCTGCAGGGCCTTTGGTAGCCTCTCGATAGGCCCCAAGCAGCTGTGCTTCCACGTCGGCGTCACGTACACGCCTACGGCGGTAGTGGGTGTACTGGCGTCTCAACTCCACGCAGAGGGACCGCTGATCAGCGATCCCCTGAGACCACCAGTACACCTGACGCCTAGGAGGTCGAGGCTTGGCCCGAGACATGCCCGCGTCGCAGATCTGCGACACGGTGCCCCGGAACCAAGATACCTCGTCCTCGACCTCCACAGGCCTGGAAGGGGTGTTACTCCAGGCCTGGACTATGGAAGCCAATTCCACTGCATCGCGATCTAGGCTTTTCAAGGCCCATCTGGGGGAAGCCGAAGCGTGGCCGCTGGGACGACGATGCGTGTCCGGGGCTCGGGATGCGGAGACAATATCGAACCGTATATACAAATGGTCCGACATTGTCTCCACATCCTCCATAACCCTCCAGTCCCGGACATGGCGTGCTAAGGCAGGGGTTGTGAACGCAACGTCCACAATGGACCCCCCCTGCCAGCGCACGCACGTGTTGACCGACCCCCGGTTGAGAACCGTGAGGCCGGTCATCGTCGCCCACTCCGCTAACGTCTCGCCGCGTGCATCCGTCGCGGGACAACCCCAAGCCGTGCTCTTGGCATTGAGGTCGCCCACGAGGAGCGCCGGACAGGGTAGAGTCTGCCCAATGAGGGCCCCTACCCGGTCCAGGAACGCTTCAAACTCGGCGAGACTTCTGTTGGGAGAGAAATATGCCCCGATTAGGACAATTTCTCTCCAGCGGATCGCCACGTAACCTCGGCCCCTCGCTAAGGTGGGAGGGGGCAGTATGCCTTCTGCCCCTGACGCTGTTATGATGGCCACCGAGCCGTCTTGGTCCTCTACCCAGTTATCTCTGGGAGGGACGAAGTACGGCTCAGCGACCACCGCGACGTCTATCAACCACTGCGCCATGGATTGCAGGAGGAGATCCTGCGCACCGGCGCAGTGGTTGATATTCGCCTGAAGGATCCGATGGTTCGTCTTGATCATGACGTAACCATCGGATCCCCCCTTGGAGCGGCCAGAGCCGCGGGAGCATTAGCGGCCGGGGTCCTTGCGGCCGCCTTCCTGGGTGCACGTTTCGGGGCTTTGGCCCCCGTGCACCCCTTGCTCCCTGCGCTGTGCCCGGCAGGCTTGCCCACTGCTGCGCAGAGCGCACAGTGGGGAGCGGCCGAGCACTCTCTGGCCTTGTGGCCGGGTTGACCGCAGCGATAGCAGTCCTCGCTGCGGTCAATCTCTGAGGTGCATTGCTGCCTGACGTGCCCAGCCGCCAGGCAGCGATAGCACCTCATGGGTCGGCTCTCCAGGCGTTTCACCTGGGCGGACGTCCAGCCCACCAGGAGCCGACCCTCAGCCACTTTTTGGGCCGCTGCTACCGGGCAGCGGACCCAAACGGACCACTGCGCGTGGGGTGTGTAGTAGAGTTGGCCAACTTTGACCTCGTCTACCACACACCCACCGCGCTTCGCCACCGCCGCGGCGACCTCCTCCGCCGAGGCTGAGTCATCCAGACCGGAAATACGCAACTCTGCGCACTTAACCGGTCTGGTTACACGGACGTCAGCCTCGTTTAGGACCTCCCTCAGCTTTGCAGCGAGGGAGTTGGCCTTGTCGCCGCTTGTAGCCCCGGGGACCTCCAACACGGCCCCTCCTGTGACGGCCTTTCGGAACCTCACCCCAGGGATGCCAAGTCCTTCTAAGCTGATCTTGGACTTGGCATCCTCGATCACCGACTTGTAGGTGAGGCCCCTGTCCTGCGCTCCAGGCTGGAGCGTGAGGACGACGGCCGTCGAGCGGAGGGGACGCTTCTTCCTCTTCCTTTTCTTTTTTGCCCCCTCCCCTTGGCCAGATGTTTTAGCCTGAAGGGGGGGCTTGGCAACTGCTGGGGTGGCCTTTGATGTAGGGCCACCCTTCTTTTTGCCCTTTTTGACCACTGTCGACCAGCCCTCTTCTATAGAGGGAGGAGCTGGTGGCAGTGGTCGGGGCCCTTGCGGAACCGTTTTATTGGTGGCGGCGTGGGAAGTCGCTGCCCCGTTTTTCCTCTTCTTCCCTATCTTGGCCCTCTTCCCGACAGTAACAGGGTCTGGGATTTGGGCCGGGATGTCTGGGGCAGGAGTTGCCGTTGATATGGCTGCAGGTATCCCCGCAGCCACCTTTGCCACCCTGTCAGCGGCTAGCGTTGGCCGCACCCTCTTGGCGGGGAGAAGCCTCTCCTCTAGGGACTCCAGGCGAGCACTCAGCATGGCCCCGCATTTTGCCATGATTGAGTATTCTAGCTCTGCGGGCTGGAGTCCCTGTGAAGCCGGAGGAGGGGAAGGGAGAGAAGGTGGTAGTTCTCTCACCTGTCCCATGGCCGCTTTCCCCTGCTGCACGACTTGCTCCAGGCTAGCTCTCAGCTCGCCTATTTCTTTACGGAGGTCCGCCACCTCCGCTTTTAGGCGAGCATTGTCGGCCTGGAGCCTTGCCGTCTCGTCCGACGTGGTGCGGGTGCGCAGCTCTGACACCGCCTCGGCAATAGACGCCGCCGCCCTCTTGAGGGCACCTTGGAAGGTGCCCTTCAGGTTCTTGGACTTTTGGGCAACATTTATTATGACCTCCACACTGTCCATCACCTGCTCCTTCAGGGCTTCGGCAGTATGGGTGTCATCGGCGTCGCTGCTTCCCGACATATTGGACAGGCGCGCCAACCTCTTCTGGTTCGCCTGTCGTGCCATGCCCGCAACCTCCTCCTCCTCTTGGAGACGGAGCTCCTCGCGCTTGAGCGCTAAGAACTCCGCCTTTGCCTGGGCCAGCCCCACGTACTTTGACGTGGATGGCGGCCGGCCCCGTCCTCTTTTAGAGGGCCCAGATGATTTGGGCCTTGCTGACGTCTCGGAGCCGGAGTCGCTGCTGGAGCGGTCCGGCTCATTTGCACCGCATCGCTGTCGCTTCCGACTCTCGGACACCCTACCAGGTGCCGGAGGAGACAGCGGTACGTTGGATGGGGCGTCATCCATTGACGCCCCAGATTCCACCTCCGTGTCCGTCCGGGTGAGTAGCACCCGCGCTACTGGTAGCGCTAGCGGCAGCGCTTTCCTCAGATCCCCATCTTCTGCACCGGGAGAAGATGGGGCTGAGTCTCCGGACCCTCTGTCTGTGGGCGTGGCAGAGAAAAACTCCTCCCGGCCCGATAGATTTGAAGTATCCACTCTGGAGGGGGAGAAAAATTCTTCTCTCCCTCCCGAGTCGATACCTCGGTTCTTCATCCACAGTCGTTCCCGACTCCTGGCCATGATACCAGGAGCCGGGGACGGCTGTGCAGATCGCCCTGACTGCGCTGCCTCCAGTGTGTCGCCGGAGTCCGACGACACACTGAGGACTGCGGGTTCAATAAAACTCCCCGAAATTTCCATAGGGGTGGAAGAGGAAGAGGCAATATTTCCCTTCCAACCAGCCGATCCTTCTTCCCCTCCAGCCCCTTTCTTAAGAGCCGTGTTTTTGACAACCAAGATTTTATTTGGTGTCGCTCTTGATAAAAAGATGTTATTTTTATTTTTAAAATTTTCCTCCATTTTTAGTCCCACGAGTATGGGGGAAGTAATGGTCCATCCGGGCAGTGCCCCCTGTACCCGGATAACCCTAATACTCCTAAGGAGGGCGGGAATCCTCCCCGGGTTGGCCGCTAGAAGGTGGAATATACTCTCCACCTGTCCCTCGGTGATGATGACACCGCCGAGGGCATTCGACGCCACGTTGCCCCAACGCCGAAACTTGAGTGGTTTTTTATAGAGGTGTCCTTCCTCGCGGTCCGGGCGATTAAGCCAAGACCCCCGATCCCAACCGAAGCCGCGAGACGTGACCACGACGCTCCGGAAGCGGGATTGCGGTATACCGACGGTGGCCGGGAGAAGAACTCCCCCTGGCCTGCTCGGAGGCAGTGTAAGTGCACACCGAGCCCGCCCCTGCCTCTCCACTGTGCCCTCTGCTAATCAGAGGGACACGCGGAGAGACGCCTGTGGTAGTCTTAGCCGCGACTGGGGAATGGACACAGAAACCCTGTGTCGATTCGCCAGTCCCGTTGCCCAGGGTGCGCCACGAGGAGGCGACTACCAATGCACCCCAATGCACCCCAACCTAACCTAACCTAACCTAACCTAACCTAACCTAACCTAACCTTTTTTTTTTTTTTTTTTTTTTTTTTTTTTTTTTTTTTCTTTGGCATGCGGGGAAATGCCTAACGCATACTAAGCGGTTGCGGGGACAACTGCGAAGTTATGTCAGAGTCGCACTGACTAAAACCCCCCATGCTGTTCCACCCCTTGCCCTAGGCCAAGCCACAGGCACAAGATATTCATCTGCAACCTGGCCGGCGTGAACCCTCCCCAACCGGTCGACGAGCGCGAGTGACCCCCGCCGCACTCGACGACCTAACCTACACACACACAGGCAGCATCACCTGCCGAACCTGACGGTGCCAGTCGTCAGACTCGGCAGCCGATGCGCTGACCCTCCCCCCCATCGGCTAGACCTATCGCTGGGAACTGAACGCTCCCGCGACCGGCCGCCAACCCACCCTTCAGCGTGATGGGTCCCCCGCCCCGACGGCCGCAGTTACAACACTGCCGTCGGGCCGAGGCGCCCATCAGCTACGAAACCCGAAACTGCGCCGTGCCGGAACAGCAGGCATTGCGCTTCCCCCCGTTGGGCGCCGGACGTTCCCCGCGTCCGACGCCACAATAAACTCACCTGGGTCTCGCACGACGCCGTCGCACACGACGCAGAGGGTGCGCCTCCGGGTCGCGCTCGCGTGCTCGCTCCGCCTCCTCCTTCTGCAGGAGCACTCCTTCTGCGAAGTCTGCAACAGCCTCCCAGGCCCTCTCGCTTCCGACCATGGCTCTAACCACGGCCGGCAGCGAGAGATCCCCGCCCACCACCGCGACCAAAGCCGCGCGCTCGGCCGCCCACGCCGGGCATGCCTCCAGCGTGTGACTGGCAGAGTCAACTGCGCAGTCACAGTGGTGGCATTCCGGCGTAGGCTCCCGCCTTGCCATCTCACACAGAAACCACCCGAAGCAGCCGTGCCCCGAGAGCAACTGTGTGAGATGGAAAGTCATCTCGCCCCACTTCCTATTCAGCCAACGCTTCAACACCGGCCGCACGGCTTCGACGATGGCGCGGCCAGCGCTAGGTGCCTCCAATCGCTCCCTCCACTGCCGGAGGGCGGTTCTGTGAGCGCGTTGGCGCCACTGCAGAACCCCCTCTCTCGGGTGCAGCGCCCGCCCACTGTCGCGATGATCGACGACGCGGCGGTATACTTCGGCGAGCACCCGCGCGTCCAGGTCCCAAGGCAGGCTGCCGGCCAACACACACGCCGCCTCGTAGGAGACGGTGCGGTAGCCGTGCACCACCCTGGACGCCATGACGCGCTGCGACCGCCGGAGAAGGGCCCGGTTGTGGGAGCGGAGGGCTTCCACCCACACGGGAGCCCCATAGAGGGCCATGGAGCGGAGGACCAGCGCGTACAGCCTCCTGCACGCTCCACTCGGCCCCCGGATGTTGGGCAGGAGGCGGCTGAGTGCACCGCTGGCTGCCATCAATCGCGGCACCAGCCGCTCGAAGTGCCCACAAAATGATAGGCGGGGATCGAGGACGACGCCCAGGTAGCGAAGCGCTACCCCGACGCCTATCCTCACCCCTCCCACCACGATGTGAGCATCGGCGGGCGGCCTCCTCCTGGGGCCGTGAAAGCAAATGGCCTCCGTCTTCGATAAGGCCACCTCTAGGCCAAGCTGCTGGATCCGCCGGATGACATTGCCCACACCCGCAGTGGCACGCATTGCTGCCTCCCTGAAATCGCAGCCCCGCGCAGTGATTAACGTGTCGTCGGCGTAGCATGTCAAGTTGACGCCGCTGAGCATCACCCCTCGGAGGACCCAGTCGTAGCCGATGTTCCACAGGAGCGGTCCTAGGACCGACCCCTGAGGGACACCGCACGACATGGGCTTTGATACCCAGGCATCCCGACCTGGGTATCTCACCTCCCTCTCCGAGAGGTAATCCTCAACAGCGAGGCACAAGTATCGCGGGAACCGGTGGAACCGTAGGGCGGCCCTAATGCACGCCCAGGGTACAGAATTGAAGGCGTTGGCAATGTCGAGGGACACTGCCAACAACACCTCATTCCGCCCGATCGCCTCTTCCGCCATCCCCTTTACCCGCAAGATGGCGTCCACCGTAGACCGGGCGTGGCGGAACCCGTACTGGACGTCGGCCAAATCGGGACCCACCTCCTTCATGTGTCGGACGAGTCGGGAAGCTATGACACGCTCGAAGAGCTTGCCCGACTCATCCAACAGCACGATCGGGCGGTAGCCCGAAGGCGAGTCCGCGGGCCGACCGTCCTTCCTCAACAGGAACAGTTTCCCCGACTTCCAGCGGCGGGGAAACCGGCCCTGCTCCAGGCAAGCGGTGAATAGCTCCCGGACCCTATCCGCTAAGGGGCCGAGAGCCATCGCCAGCACCTTGCCCGGCACGCCATCCGGCCCTGGGGCTTTCTTCCCGCCCCGGATTCGGGCTACGGGAAGCTCGAGCTCCTCCGCGGACACCGCCGGGACTTCCTCTACGTCGCCGCCACCCGCCACGTCAGCGATCCGCCACCCACCGGAGGTGCGCGGATCTCCTGCGAGCGGGGGAACCTCGGCGGCGACCGGCAGATCATGACGCCCGACGGTTGGAGGGGTCCCCGCCGCACGTCCCGTTCCGGAGACCGACCCTCCCGCGGCGGGAGGTGGTAGATCTCCGGACGGGAAAAGGGCGGCGACAACCCGCTCCACCAAGGGCGGATCGAGGGTCCGCGTGAGCGGCGGTGCCCACGGTCGGAGCTTGCCCCTCACCATTTTGTACGGCCGCCCCCACGGATCGCCATCCAGGGACTCAATCAGCTCCTGATGGGCAGCCTCCTTCGCGTCTGCGATCGCGGCGGCAAGGGCGTCTACCTTACCCCTGTAGGCGGCATACAGGCGGTCCTCCAGCTCCCTATCTCGGTGTAGCCGCCTCCCGCGACAGCGCGTGTACCGCCGCCTAGCCGCCACGCACTCGATGCGCAGTTTCGCGATCGCCGACGACCACCAGTACACACTGCGCCACGGAGCCTGCGATCTCTGGCGAGGCATCGCTGCCCCGCAGATGCGACGCAACGCCCCGGCGAACCAGTCAGCCCCGCGGTCCGCGTCCAATGCGCCCGCGGGCCTCGGGAGCCACGCCTCCACCAAGGCGGCCTCCTCCAGACGGTCGCGGTCCATTCGCCTCAGCGCCCACCTAGGAGGATCAGAAGGGAGGGGACGCCACGGGTCTGTGCGAGCAGGGGAGAGGGCAGAGACGTCAAACCTTATATACCGGTGGTCGGACATCGTCTCCACCGTCTCCTCCACCCGCCAGTTAGAGACGCGGCGCGCGAGGTCGGCGGTTGCGAACGTCACGTCCACGACCGAGCCGCCCTCGCGCCTCACGCATGTGAGAACGCCCCCGGAATTGAAGGCGGACAACCCCAAGGACGTAGCCCAGTCCAAAAGCTCATCGCCACGCGCGTCCGTCACCGGGGAGCCCCACGCCGACGACTTGGCGTTAAAGTCCCCGGCGACTAGCACGTGGCGAGGGCGCCTCGGGGCCATCTCCGCCTCCAACTCCCGGAGGTAGACCTCGAAGTCGGCGAGCGGCCGATTCGGTGAAAAGTACCCGCCGACCACGAGGACGTCCCCGACTTCCCCCGCGACCCACCCGTGGCCCCTCGCAACTCTGCCGAGGGACGGGGCACCAGCGGCCTCTCTCGTGATGATGGCCACCAGGCCGTCCGCGTCACCCACCCAATCACTGCCGGGCGGGACGCGGTACGGCTCGGAGACCACCGCCACGTGTATCCCCCACTGCGCCATGCTCTGGACAAACAGGTCCTGAGCACCGGCGCAGTGGTTGACATTACCCTGTAGGAACCTGGTTGTCGACCCTATTGTTGATCGACAACCATGCGACTACCCTCGGCCGACGTACCCCCGGCCAATGCGGCGGGGGGCGACGTCGGGCCGGACGGCTGCGAGACGGCCACGTGGGCGTCGCGAGACGGCACTCTCCCCTTCCGCCGAGCGACGGTACAAACTATGTCCCCGCAGCGGTGCTCCGCCGGCTTGCCGGCAGTGGCGCACACGGGGCAGCGCGGCGCGGCCCGGCAGTCCCCGGCCAGGTGCCCGGCGACTCCGCAGCGGTAGCACAGGTCGCTGCGGTCGACCTCGGACGGGCACAGCGACTGCGCATGGCCGGGCTCGAGGCAGCGGAAGCACCGGTACTGGCGCGCCTCCAGCAGCTCGACGCGCGCCATCGACCAGCCGACCTTGAGGCGGCCGCCCCCGATGCAAATCTTGCGCGCCGCCGCCACCGGGCAGCGCACCCACGCCGCGCCGAGGCTCGATGCGCCCAACCGGACTCCGCTGCAGGAGACCGCTGCCGCCTCGCACCCGCCGGCCTTCGCCACGGCCGCGACGACCTCCCCTGTGGAAGTAGAATCGTCGAGGCCCGAAAGCCTCAACTCGGCCGACTTGGAGGGCCGGGCGATTGCGACGACGTCCTCCCCGAGCGCTCTTGTAAGTTCCCGGGCGAGAACGTCGGCCTTCGGTCCGCTCGACGATGCCGCGCCCGGCACCTCCACCACCCTAGCGCCGGTGGCCGCGTCACGTATGCGGAGCCTAGGGATCTCCAGGGCCTCCAGGTCGATAGCACCTTTGGCCCTGGTGATAACCTCAGCATACGTGACACCCCTCGCGATAGCCGCAGGCTGCAACGTCAGCACAATCGCTGAGGAGCGCGGCGGGTGCAGCTTGCGGGCGGCCAACTGAGTGGGCGTGGGCGGGGGGAGCGCCGGTCTGCGCGGGCCTACCAGGGTCCAGCCCCCACCTCCGGGGGCACCGGCGGCGGCGGCGCGCTGCACCGACTCCTCATCGGGCACGCGCCGCGCGGCCATACTTTTCCTCCCGCCTCGGCGCCGCTTGCGGCCAGCCGGGGCAGCGCTCGGCGCGACGACAGGGGGGGCGGGGAGGGGCCGAGAGGGCACCTCGACCTCTACCTCCATGGCGGCCACACGCCCGGGCGGGGCGGCGGCGCGCCTCGGCCCCATCACGGCCATGTGCGCGAACGAAGGCGCGGCGGCGCCTCGGGGCGCGGCGGGGCGGGGTTGGGCGGCGGGGGCGCGGGCAGGGCTCGCCTCGCGCTCGGGGACGGCCGCCCGCTCCCGCCCGCGACCGCGCGGAGGCTCCACGGCGGGGAGACCGGCGGCAGCGCGGGCCGCGCTCGCAGCCGCGGACCTGTCCGCAGCGAGCGGCGGCCGCACGCGCGGCTCGGGAAGTAGCCGCGACTCCAACCCTTCCAGCCGGGCGTTAAGCATGGTCCCCATCTGGACCATGATCGCCCGGCTGAACTGCTCCATCATTGCGGAAAGCTCCGCCGGGGGGGCCGCACCAGGGGCGACCGCGGGGGCCGGGGCAGCACCGGGGGCCGCGCGCGACCTCTCCAACTCCTCCCTGAGGAGAAGAATATCGCGGCGCACTTCCCCAAGCTCGGCCCGCAGCCGAGCGTTATCCGCCTGGAGGCGGCGCGTCTCCTCCGACGCTGTACGCGCCCCGAGGTCGGTTACAGCGTCCGAGAGGACGGCCGAAGCCCTATTGAGGGTGCCGCGGAGGTCCCCCTTTATATTTTTTGATTTGCGACCGACCTCCTCAATCATTTGGACGGCGGACCTGGCGCGGCTCATTACGGCCTCGGCGCTGTTCTCCGAGTCGGCGCGGGTGACCACCGACTCGGTCTTGCGGCGGTACTGGGCCGCCACAGCTCCCACCTCTAGCGAGGCGGCCTCCCGCGAGGCCTCGCGCCTCGCCTCGGCCAGCTCCCGCTGCGCCTTGGCGAGCCCCACGTACTCGCCGGTCGTCGGCGGCCTGCCCCTGCCCCGCTTCGGCACCGCCCCGCCGGCGCTCACGGCTACGGCCTCCTCCACCTCGCCGTCCGAGGACGACTCAGAGAAGGTGCACCGCCGCTTAAAAGCAAGCGGTGACCTGAACAACCCCGTCTCCGTTTCCTTCACCGAAGCCCCACCTCTCACAGTGCGGACGGAACCCTGGCTTGAGTCCGAAGACTCAGCCTCCATCCCCTGCATAATAGTATGCAGCGGAATAACAAAGACAAGAAAACACAAGAAAATACAACAAATCGCTCACCACTGGAAAAATATATGTGAGTTTGAGGCAAGGCCCCAAACCCACAGGAAGGTTGGTTTTCACCACCAGAACAACCGTAGCCCTGAAAAGGGCTGTTTCAGACGGTTAGACCACCAAAAATTCACAAAATAATAATTAAATAATTTTAATTTATTTTGACAACTCAAACACGTCCGTCACCCGTCAGCGCGCGAGGAGGTCGCACGGTGTTTTTTGTGCTCCCGGAATTATTGTTTTATTATTTGGAAACTCGACGAATTTTAAAAAAGTAAAAAGTGAAAAGTGTGTGTAAGAGTGCGGTCTAAGTGTCCTGTGCAGTGAAATTACCATTGGATCACAGTGCCTTGGATTGCGACCCTAAAACCTCCGTTGGAGGTTAGAAACCTCCGCCCTATAGGCGTGAGCTGCACCAGGCGACCTGCGATCCCCCATTTCTTGGTGTGCCTGGAAGCGCCCAGTCGACCCCAACCTACCACCAAAATCTCGGCCCCGCCGGACTCCAATTCGGCGAGTTATAGCCCAAAAACCTGGGACCGCGTGCACACGAGGTCCAGGTTCCAGCAGCTGGAGATCAGATTGGAGGGTGCCGGGCGCTAGAGGGAGCCAGGGGAAGACAGTGGACACCTCAAACGTCAAAATCAGTTAAGTGGTTTGGGAGATATAGGACGCCATAGCATTTTACTTTCTCTAATTTCTCCAGCTCGGGACGATTTTCCCCAATCTAGTTTTTATTTTTTATAGTATACTACACATTGAGTTCTTCCAAATTAAATTTTTTAACCCCAGGAAACATTTTTAGTTCCTTAGATATAAATTTTTCAAAATTTCGGGCCCCACCTGGGGGGCGCCCCAGTAGTCCTATAACCCTCAAACCAACTTTAGTAGTAAGCCCTAGGTCTAGTTTAATATATGTAGTACTTTAGATTTTAAAAACATTTTTCTGTGCCTAGTAGGTAATAATCTATAATTTTGACTTTTTATTTATTTCCAACTTGGAATTTTTACATTTTTAAAAAACTGTTGTGCTTAGCAGGCTGACTAGACCACCCTACGGGTGCCTAAATTTTTTTGGAAATTGTAGCCGTTACCAGTCGCTCGCAAATAACCTTTCAAAAAAAGGTAAATAAACCGCTCAAGCCCAAAACTTTGGGGGGTCGTAGCTCCGGACCGGGGGGTCGGATTTTGAAAATTCGACCGGTCAAATTATTTTTTCGGCTAGCTTAATCTACTGTATTTTTCCCAAAATTTTAGGATCAAAATTCGGGGGGGTCATTTTCGGTTTCAAATTACGTAACGGGAAAAATACAAATTTCGTTTTAATTCGATAACTTTGGATAGGGTGGGCCAAATTTAACGGGGTTTCTTCTAAATTTAATATTTTTGTAAGGGCTACGACTCTCCCTTAGAGTCCCAGACTCTACGTAGAGCAGGAAAAATTTTGGCTTCAAAATTCTAATAACTTTTGGCTGGGGGGGATCAAAATTACAGCGCACTAGTTTTGGCATCTAAATTGGGGACTGACTCTACATAGAGCCAAAAATTGGAAATTCGAGCTCTACATGGTAGAGACGAATAGCGGACTGGGCAGCGCTTGAAAAGCCGATTAAAACGAGCCCTCGCACGTCTTCCTGCGACGAGCGATTCCCAAGATATTGCGGTTTTAAGTTGGCGCCGCCATATTGGTCCGCCATCTTGTTTTACTCGAACGGCTCTAACTCCACCCCAGAACGTCGTAAAGGAGCGCGGTTTCTTTTAAAGACCTAGGGCAAGGGTCTTCTACCCTGCCCACGTGACATAGAGCAAAATTATTTTTGACTCTACAAGGTAGAGCTGAGGGTGGGATCAGCTCGGGTACGTCGAGGCGATAACGGGGAACCCTCTCACTGGCTCCTACGATCATTGGTTGGGGAGATATACGGGCTTGAACTTTTGGCCGCCATCTTGGCCGCCATCTTGAAAAGTTTCAAGCGCGTATATCTCGGCTCCCAGAGGTCGCAGGAGAACGTGGTTTTCACTGAGGGACAGGGCAGAGCCCACTCTCCCCCGCCAAGACCTGCCTGACTTTTTTTTTTTTTTTTTTTTTTTTTTTTCAAAAGCCTACCTTGGACAATAGACTGACTCTACGTTATAGAGTCTAACTTAATTTATTTTTAATTTAATTTTAATTTGGATTTTATTTTTAAATTTTTGTCTTACATATTCGGACCAACTGTCCTATTCATTTTTTGCTTCTAAACGTGCATTGTTGGCACGTTGCTAGCGTGGGTCCGGCGATAGGGCAAGGCTCTACTTCAGTAGAGTCGTTCTCATACCGCCGGGCTACAAGCCGACACCTACTTGTACTACACAAGTAGGTCACACACGCACAAAATTATAAATAAGGATAAGGACTGTGATAATTTTAGCTCTTAGGTTTAGGTTTAGATTTGACATTTTATACTGATTCATTTACACTTTAATTTATTTTATTTTATTTATGTTTTATAATTGACAACTTTTTCCTCTGACGAGTCGGGCTCTTTACACCCGACTACACACCACCCCCTCAGACCAAGGTGGAATTGTGTGTTTAGGGCCATTTACACCCATAACACGCAAATTCTACTTTAATGGCGACTGTGCGCACTCCCATGGCGCCAACGCGCAAAACACCCGCGCCTGATGCGGATGTGACAGAGAGGGCCGGTCCCTCTAGCCAGACGAACAACGTAAGAAAGAGCGTTGGCGAATGGGAGAGCCAGTCCCAACAGACCGCACCCCCCGCTCGCAGATTAACCAGGACCGTGAGTCCCCCCAAGATGACGGCACGCCTGCAAGAGGCAAAACGGTCTCTCATGTCAGCAAAAAAGTACTTGGGGGACTCACGTAATTTAAAGACTGAGATAAAGGAGGGTGTGACAAAGGCCATAAACCATTTATACCAGATTGTGAAGGAATCGGAAGAGGAGAGCAAGGGATTAAACAAAGACGGAGGAAAGAAAGAGGAGAATGTGAGTGAAGTATGCAAGTACAAGGATCAGATTGAGGAACTTGAGAGGAAAATAAAGATATGTAAGGAAGAGACAGCATTATACAAGGAAAGCGTAAAAGAGATGGATGCGGATATGGAAGTAATAAGAGTAAGGCATGAAAAAGAGATTGAAAGGTTGAAGAAAGCAAAGGAGGAAAGTGAGGACAAGGCTAATGTCTTCCAATTAGCCTTGAATAAGACTGATGAGGATATGAGGAAAATGCTGTCACAATACATGGAGCAAGCGGAAGGAATGGAAGAAGAGATCAGCAAGCAAGCGAAGAGGATAAAAGAGTACGAAAGAAAGGAGAAGTCAAATGTGGTAAGAATGGAAGGAAACAAGGAGAGTGTGAATAAGGAAGAAGTGGAGAGGATGAAAGAAAGAATTAAGGAACAGGAGAAGAATGACAAGGTGAATTTGGACAAGATAAGAGAGTTAGAGAAGACGAATGAAAGGATAAGGAGGGACGTCCTTAGAATGAAAGAACTAGAAAAGATGATTGAAAAGCTGAGGAAGGAAAACGAGGGAATGAAAGCAACAAACGCAAGTCTGAATGAAAGGATCAAAACGATGAATGAGGAAATGGAAAAAATGAAAGAAGGAAGAGTGGAGGCGCAGGATGGCTGTGGAAAAAGGATGGAGAGGATGGAAGAAATGATGAAGGAGAACAAGGAAAAGACCGAGAAGATGCTGAAAGAAAACAATGAAAGAATGGAAGAGTTAAGGATTGCCATCACACGGAACCAGTGCAGCGAGCCCAGACCCACGTATGCGGAAATGGCATCTAGCCGCCCACTAGGGGGTAAGACGGGTAGGACTACGCTGCACTCCGTAGTGGTGACATCCAAGGATGAAACAGACACTGGAGAGAAAGTTTTGGAAAAGGTCAGGAAAGCGGTTATGGCAAAGGACGGAGGGGTAGAGATAGAAAGAGTAAGAAAAACGAAGGACCAAAAAGTGGTCCTTAGTTGTGGGAGCGTGGAGGCGAGGCGGAAGGTGAGGGAAAGACTGGAGATGGTAAAGGAGGTGCTCCATGTCGAGGACATGAAGAACAAGGACCCCCTTCTTATCCTAAGAGACGTTCTGGCCTGCCACTCTGATGAAGAGATCATCGGAGCAATCGGCAGCCAGAACGGGGACGTCCTTCATGGCCTCGACCTGGAGCAGCGGAGTATGAGCGTAAAGTACAGGAGGCGCACACGCAACCCACACATGACGCACATAGTGCTGTCTGTCTCCCCCGAAGTCTGGTCTCGGATGCTGCACAAGGGGAAAGTCCGGATCGACATACAAAGCGTACGAGTCGAAGACCAGTCGCCCCTTGTGCAGTGCACGATGTGCTTAGGATATGGGCACGGAAAAAGGCACTGCACAGAAAAGACTGAAAAGTGTAGCCACTGTGGAGGGCCACACATGCGCGCTCAATGCGACGTGATGCAGGCTGGCACTTTGCCGACCTGCATTAACTGTCAAGCCGCAAAATATAAGGAGACAGTACACAATGCGTTTAGTGCAGATTGTCCCATTCGTAAAAAATGGGACAATATAGCACGCGCACGCATTGCGTACTGTTGACGGCCTTCACGTGGTCACGCGGAAATACACTGCGAACTGGCTGTGTTTAAATGACTTAGACAACACCACTTTGCAACTAACCAAAAATACAATACAAGTGTATGTTATTTTCCGTGAGCAGTCCTAAAGCTGGATAAGCAGTAATGTTTTGCCTATGTGTATGTCTTGATAAGAACAAATAGTCTAATATTGTACTTGAAGTAATAAAATATTGAAAATAAAAAATAATGTATAAGTTTTAAGAACAAGTCTTTTTCACAGTATTGTAACATATAAATAATAGGGAAGGTGCTTGCATAAGAAACTGTAAAATAAGAATGTAAATATTTTAATGATGTATTAATATTATAATGTATGAAAAATGTATTTTTATATGTATAATAATCAAATGCAATAAAATTTTAATGTATAGAAAAAATTTAAAATTGTAATAAAACTTGTATAGTCTTTAATAATAAAGGAAACTAGGATAGAAATAATAAAGATAATACAAAGATGAATACCCCTACACCTCCCGTACAATAAGTAAGATAAAAAGAATATGGAATAGATAGGAAACGTGAAGGAAAACAAAGTAGGATAGAAACAATAGAAGCAGAGAGAAAGAAATGATGGATGTAAGAAAGAAATAGTATGTAGAATGAAATTACGAGAGGCATAAAAGCGAGAACTGGTATGAAAGAGAAAAAAGTAGTAAAAAGGTCTCTGATCATGTCAGAGGAAAGAGAGTATTAAAAAAAAAAAAAAAAAAAAAAAAACCTAACCTAACCTAACCTAACCTTTTTTTTTTTTTTTTTTTTTTTTTTTTTTTTTTTTTTTTTTTTAACCAGGGAAAATGCATTACTGCATACGCACCCGACCCGGGGGGGCCGGGGGTTATGTGGGGCTCTGCAGCCTAGTGCTGCCATACCCACTAAAAACCCTGGTGTGTTCCTCCTCGCCGCTTCGGACCCAGCCATGGCACCGCGGTTGTGCATCCGCAGCTGGGTCACGGCCGCCCGCAATACCTTGCGGGGCCTCCTCGAGGGGGGGTCGAGCGAACCCCCCCCTATCTCCGCTTAAGGCGCCCCGGAACACCAGGGGCGCCTTCCAGCACGGGACCTCTCTACGCGGGTGACGGATCCCCCGATCACGTCACCCACAGGTCCCCTCAGGGCGGTTGGTAGTAGGCGGCGTAGGCCCGCCTACCTCGCCCTTGTCGCCTGCGGCGGATAGGGAGCGCGTCGACATCGTCTTCCCGCTCCCGCTCCGCCGCCTCCTTCTGCGACATGACTTCGTCACAGAAGGAGACGACCGCCTGCCAGGCCTGCTCACTGCCGATCATGGCGTTGACCATGTTCGGCAGTGTCAGAACCTGCACGCCGATGGCCGCGGACAGGGCCGCGCGAGGGACCGCCCAAGCGGGGCACTCCTCGCGCGTGTGTCGTGCCGTGTCCTCGGCCATCCCACAATGGTGGCACGCCGTTGACGGCTCGCGGCCCACCACTCGGCACAGATACCTCCCGAAGCAACCATGCCCGGTCAGCATCTGCACCAAGCGGTAGGTCAGCGGGCCGTGCCTACGCCCCAGCCAGTCTTTGAGGACTGGCCGGACGGCGGCCACCAGATCCCCGGCTCCTCCGGGGACCTCCAACCGAGCCGTCCACTTCCGCAGGAGGACCTCCTCTCTCCAGCGAGCGACCTCCAGCGGATGGAGACGGCTCCCCTCTCGTGCTCGCCAATACACCGTCGCGAGTACCTCGGCCTCGAGGTCCCATGGCGGTGTTCCGGCGAGCACGCACGCGCCGTCGAAAGCGACGGTGCGGTACGCCCGAGCCACCCTCAACGCTATGACCCGCTGCGGACGTCGCAGCAGGGGTCTGATACGAGCGTAGAGGGTGTCCGCCCATATTGGCGCCCCGTAGAGCGCCATGGAGCGTACCACGCCAGCGTACAGCCGACGGCAGCTCCCCCCTGGCCCCCCCAGATTGGGGAGGAGCCTCCCCAGCGCTCCGGCTGCGGCCACCAAACGTGGGGCCAAGCGCCGGAAGTGCTCCGCGAACCCCCATTTGCCATCGAGGACGAGTCCCAGGTACTTCATCGTCGACCCGATGGCAATAGGGGTTCCGCCCACCACAATCCTCGCCCCCGGAGGTGGCGCACGCCGGGGCCCATGAAAAACCAGGGCCTCGGACTTACTCAGCGCCACCTCCAGACCCAGCGCCCGGATGCGGTGGACCACCTGGGCGACCGCTGCTGTCGCCAGTACGGTCGCCTCCCGGAGGGTGCTGCCTCGGGCCGCCACCAGGGTGTCGTCAGCGTAGCAAATTACGCTGACCCCCGGCAAATTGGCCCCTCGCAGCACCTTGTCGTAACCGATGTTCCACAGGAGCGGTCCAAGGACCGACCCCTGTGGAACACCGCACGACATTGCCCTCCTCTCCTGGCGGACTTCGGTCGGGTAAGCTACTGCTCGCCCGACAAAGTAGTCCGCCAGGACCCTCCTGAGGTACTGGGGTATATTGTGATACCCCAGCCCCTCCACCACGGCCTCCCAGGGCAGGGTGTTAAACGCGTTAGCGATATCTAACGATACCGCCAACAACACCCCGCCCTCCGAGACCGCCTCCTCGGCGAGGTCCCTTAACCGCGCGATTGCGTCCACGGTCGACCTCCCGCACCGGAAGCCGAACTGCGCGTCATGCAGATCTGGCCCCCCGTCCCTCAAACACTCGGCGATGCGAGCAGCGAGCACACGCTCGAAAAGCTTGCTCGCTTCGCCGAGTAGGACAATGGGACGGTAGGCCGACGGCAGTTCGGGGGGGCGCCCGTCCTTACGAAGAAGGACGAGTTTGCCCGTCTTCCACGTATGGGGAAATCGACCCTGGACCAAACACGCGTCCATAAGGGACCTCACCCATCCACCCATTTCCACCGAGGCGAGAACCAGAACTCGCCCCGATATCCCGTCCTGCCCGGGGGCGGTTTTCTTCGACCGGAGTCTCTGGATCGCCGCCCCGAACTCCTCCTCCGAAATGGGTGGAATCACCTCCGCCAATTGAGGCCCATTGGCGGCCACGGAGGGCAGCGACCAGGCGTTCCTCTGCGGGAACAGCGTGGTCACCACTCTCTCCAGGAGCTCAGGCTGGAGACTCTTGGTCAGGGGGGGTGCCCAAGGCCGTAGCTTTTTTCGCACGACCTTGTACGGCTTCCCCCACGGATCCCTATTGAGAGTCTCCAGCCACTCCTCCCACGCCGACTCCTTGGCTCTAGCGATGGCCACCCGCAGAGCCTTGCAGGTGGCACTGTAGGCCAAGTAGTCGGCGTCCTCCCTGTTGTGGTCTCGGATCCTCCTCCTCCTTCCGTGGGTATACTGGCGTCGCGCAACGACACACGCTCGACGCAAGTCGCGGAGCTCTGCGCGCAACCTAACCTAACCTAACCTAACCTAACCTAACCTAACCTAACCTAACCTAACCTAACCTAACCTAACCTAACCTAACCTAACCTAACCTTTTCCAAAACTAATCCATCCAAAACCTAACCCATCTAAAACCTAATATATCCCAAACCTAAGTTATCAAAACCTAACCTAACCTAACCTAACCTTTTCCAAAACTAATCCATCCAAAACCTAACCCATCTAAAACCTAATATATCCCAAACCTAAGTTATCAAAACCTAACCTATTGACCGATTTCCGAAATTTTTTTGCTTAATCTTATTATTTTTTGGTCCCACATCTGACCCATAGTGAATTTTGGAAAAACCACCCCTCAAAAAACTACCCCCCATACAAAATTTTTAAATAATAACACTTTTAAATTTTTATAAAATTTTCGGCGACAATATCGAACAAATTTTCTTCAGTAGGCAGTGGGACTCCGTTGATCGCTTCTTTTGACATATTTTTTCCCGCGAAATTCCCACGGGAATCTTTGATATTAATTTTCTTCTAAATTTTTGTTTGCAAAAAACTGTTTTTTATAATTTATTCAAAATTTTTATACCTGGCTGGGTCCATTTTTCTTAGTAAACATCTTCCTCCCGACGAGACCTTTCCAACGAGCCCTCGCGCTCCCGCCTGGGACGTCTGGAACGCAAAAAATCGAATTGTTGATTAGGCAGCTGGGCAGAGTCCCTATATAGGAAATATTTTTACAAACATTTTTATTTAAGATTTGACGCAGACTTACCTAAGCTGTTGACTGTAGATCGTGGACCGTAGACTTGTGTAGTTCGCTATCAGGAACACCAGGAAACGGGCTGCACAAGACCTGGAAAAGAAAAAGAAATTTATTTATCAATATTGGACTTACCATACCTTCGTTGCAGAGGGTAGACCGTAGAATCGCAGAACCCGCTAACACAGGAAACAGGTTCCACCTGAAAAAGAAAGAGACAATTTTATTTAAAAACGGACACGCTTCTGGCTAAATAGACATATTAAGATACAAATTGTTTAGACACTTACTATTGACTTACTTTAATGACGAGACGCTCTCCAACGCAAGTTGACCTGAAATAAAAAGTGGTTGCTTCTTTCTTCCACACCTTTGGAGACAAGACGACGATACCTGAAAGGAAAGAAAATATAGTTTATTTGTTTTTTTTACTTTATATTAATATTGCTTCGTCAATTAATATTTATATAGTTTTAGCCTCTAGTTATTAAATCTAACACGCATATTTACAACTTATACAAATTTACTTACAAATCTACAACTTATACAAATTTACTTTTATTTATTCTTCATTTTTTACCAACTGATTGACACATTCCTTGTTAACCTCAATCATGCTCGGTCTCCGCACGCCCCCCAAGACCACCAAGAGTACAGCTGAAAACTCCAGCGGGGAGACAAGACCTTCCCAAGAGAACTCTAGTGTGAGGAAGAGCATCGGAGAGTGGGAATCCGGGAAACCAGACTCGCGCTCCGAGACCCCCCCCGCCCACCCGCAAGCGATACGACCAGCCAAGCTCAAGCCGACACAGAAAGGGCCTGCTGCCGACCTGAAGGTGCCGGAGGAAGTGGTCAAACCACCAAAACAGCCCTCGGACCGAAAATCAAGAGCAAAGCAGTGCCTTATGAAAGCGAAATACCACTTGGGGAACTCGCGAAATATTAAAACCGAGATAAAGGAGGAGGTGACTGCCAGCATCGAGCAGCTGTACAAAATCGCTTTGGAGGCGGAAGCGGAGATTGAGAAAAGAAAAAAGAACCAGGAGGACACCCGACCCAATGACAAAACCATTGTACTAGCAGAGAACGAAACCTATGTGAATAATGATGACTTACGGGAGCTCATAGAGGGCCACACAAAACTGCTAGTAGAAAATACCAAAGAAATAGAACAACTGAAGGAGACTCTACTGACACACAGAGAAGTAATGGAGAAGAGGAGCTACGCGAGTGCCGCGCGGGTGGCGAAACCCCAGGAGCAGCCCGTGCTGCACTCGGTAGCAATCACCTCGAAAGACGATACGGAGACCGGCGACGAAGTGCTGGCAAAAATCAGAAAAGCAGCAAATGCCAAAGAAGGATGGATTGTCGTAGACAGAATAAGAAAAGCTAAGGATAGGAAAATTATTATTGGCTGTAAGACCCAAGAGGAACGTAGACGCGTGAAGGAAAGGCTGCAAGGAGTGGAGTCTCTTTCAGTTGAGGATATTACAAACAAGAACCCGTTGGTGGTCCTCAAAGATGTCCTCAAGTTCAATACGGACGAGTACATCCTAAAGTCCCTAAGGAACCAAAATGGTGAATTGTTCGGAGACCTGAAAGAAGAAGAAATCGAGATAAGGTACAGACGGAAGACCAGGAACCCCCACACTAACCACGTGGTCATAAGAGTGCCCCCGAAAACATGGAGGAGTCTTACGGATGCGGGTACCGTGCGTATAGACCTGCAGAGAATAGGGTTGTGTCCTACCTAGTCAAATCAGTTACTTTTTACGATCTGTCAAAACGAAATTTTACTATGGAAAATGTACTGAAATAGCAAACCGTGACGTCATAGTTTGTACTATTCAATTGCAGCACTTTTTTTGATTATTTTATTATTTTTAAATTAGCTATAACTGTAAATTGAAAATCTAAATACATATTTTGAGGTGTTTTGGGATAATCTTTTTAATGTATGACTACTCGCAATTTAATTTCGATGCTGTCAACTACCCAATACGCGTGGAGGACCAGTCACCTCTGGTTCAATGCACACTTTGCTTGGGCTATGGGCATGGTAGACGGTTCTGTAAGGAGACCGCGGTACGCTGCAGCCACTGCGGGGGCCCTCATGTGAGGGCTGAATGTGCTGTCTGGGAGACCGGAATTGCCCCTGCATGTTGTAACTGCGTCAAGGCAAAAGGAAGCAGCCCGGGCCATAGCGCATTCAGCCTCGACTGTCCTACCAGAAGGAAGTGGGAAGCATTGGCGAGAGCCACCATAGCGTATTGCTAAGGTGGCCACAGCTGGAAGAATGCCTCTCCTGGCTGCCCAAGCAAACCTTCAGAGGAAAGAGTTGGCAACTCAGGAGCTAATGCTGGAAGCCCGAAACAGGAAGCTGGACTTTGCGTTGCTACAGGAGCCGTATGTCGGAGGTGTCGGTCGGGTCAAAGATTACAGGGGTGCACGCATCTACCAGAGCACAAATCAGGGGGCGACACCCGTGAAGGCGGCCGTCGTTATATATATATTATTTTTTTTTTTTTTTTTTTTTTTTTATAAATACTACTCTCCCCGCTTTTTGGCAGGACTTTGTTTTTGCTATATACTCTTCCATTCCAGTTCTCTCTTTTATTCCTCTCGCACTTTCGTTCAACATACTATTTCTTTCTAACATCCATCATCTTTCTCTCTTTACATTGTGGGTTTCAATGCTATCCTGTCCTAATGTTTTCCTTCCTCCTTTTCCTATTCTATCTATTTTCTCTTGTTTCATTTAGTCTTTCTTATCTTTAATGTACACAGGAAGGATTGGGATACTTTATTTCATATCTTAGAAATTTTGAAATCTTATTTTAGTTATTATCTAAATTTTACATTGTTTCTTATGTCTATTTCTATTCCAATTTTACAATGTTCCATTATTTAAAAATTTTTAATATTACAATTTTCCTAATAACAATTTTCCAAATTAACAATGTTCTAATATTTTAACAATTTTCCATTTCTTATACTATTTACAATCTTAAAATATAATATAAATTCTTATCCCATATAATTTATCACAGTAAGTTTACATTTAGTTAATTTTGCTCATTTGTTATCTCCCCCTTCGCGCTCCTTTTCTATCTCCTCTTATGCTAAGTCTTATTCCTACCTATCACTATTTTAGCTACACCTTCACAATATCTTATGAACGGCCCTCTCTCGTTTTTATTTGCCACTATTTTATGTATATTCTCTCTATTTAGAGTTGTGTCCATCTGTTGTGTTATGTTGTGTCTCTCATTTGCGTGCACTGGACATTCCAGTAAGATATGTATAATGTCTTCATTCGTTGTAGTGTCACATACGCATGACGGGTTTTCTTTGCACTTAAATCTGTGTAAGTACTCTGAAAACCCGCCATGCCCCGTTAAGACTTGCGCTATAACTGGGTCCATGACCATTTTCCTCACCGTTTTGTAGGCTTCTGTGCTATTTGGGAAAAACAGTTTGGTGACTCCTGCTGTCGTCTCTGTTGTATATCTAGTGTTCCATTCGTCGAGCGTACACTTACGTATATGTCGCTTGACGAATGATACAGGGCACTGGTCATAATGTGCTTTGGATTTAAGCGTGAGCGCTGCCTCCTTCGCCAACTGATCCGCTCTCTCGTTCCCAATCACCCCGACGTGGGCCCTTATCCAGTAAAGGGAAACAATCTGCTCGTTATCCCTTAACTGTTGGAAGTTCCCTTGAATCGCCTTTGTGATTGGATGCGAGGAGTCAGGATCTTGTAGCGACTGTAAGGCCGATCTGGAGTCGCTCATAATCACCGCCTTTGCCTTCCCTTTGCCTAAGGATTAGTTCGGTTGCCTGGAGGATTGCGTACAACTCAGCCTGGAAGACAGTGCAGAATGGTTCCAGTTTAAATTTCCGGGTAAAAACTTCTTTCTGCCCCTCCCAACCTGTCAGGGCAGCTCCGACCTTCCCCTCCAACTTACTTCCATCCGTATATATCCTTAAGCCTTCCTTCTCCATACGGCTTTCCTCTTCCGCGCTTCCGCGTCGTTATATTTAATGACGATATGGTGATCGCCCCTTGCCCGGATTTCACCACAAACAACATCGCAGTGGTGAAAGTCACAACGGAGACCTGGGAGATCGCGTTGGTATCCCTGTACTTTGAACCTGACCAAGAGATAGATCCATACCTTGAACAGCTGAGGTACATAGTCCAGAACGTAGGGTCCAGCAAAGTCCTGATCGGTGGAGACGCAAATGCAAAGACCGTCTGGTGGGGCAGTCCAAAGGTAGATCACAGGGGTGAATCCTTGGCAGGACTCCTGGAAGAGCTTGGCATGCACGTACTCAACGAGGGGAATACTCCGACCTTCTACACGGTTCGAGGGGGAAAAGTCCTATCCAGTTTTGTGGACGTGACGGTTTGCACAGAGGAAATGATAGCGTTGGTGGACGACTGGAGAGTCGACGAGGGCCTGGTGAACTCGGACCATAACGCCATCACGTTTAAGGTAAACCTGGAGAGGCCGGAAGGTGTAAACATCCAGAGGACTACACGGGTATACAACACTCGAAAGGCTGACTGGATTGAGCTTCGCGAGAAGCTGGCTCAATTAGTAACAGCCAAAAAATTAACAACGCAGGCAATTGAGCAAGCACAAACACCGACAGAGCTGGACACCTATGTGGACAAGTTCACTGAAGCTATTGTCGAAGCTTGCGAGTGTTGTATACCTAAAAAGAAAACCAAGAGCTTACTTACCTTACCGTGGTGGTCCGATGAACTCGCCGTCCTAAAACGTCAGGTCGGCACCGCGCGACGAAGGATCCGATGTGCAGCTCCCGTCCGAAGGGCGAAGGTCGTCGAGGAGTACCTGAAACAGAAGGAAATGTATGAGTTACGTGCCAAAGAAGCCCAGACCAGCAGCTGGAAGGAATTCTGCCAAAAACAAGACAGGGAAGGGATGTGGGAGGGAATATACAGGGTGATAGCCAGAACGACTAAAAGACAGGAAGATCTGCCCCTTGTCGTCGACGGTAGGGCGTTGAGCCCCCGCGAGTCGGCCAATCTTCTGGTTGAAGCTTTTTACCCGGACGACACTACGGAGACTGATAACGCAGATCACCAGCGAATCAGATCCGCAGCCGACCACGTCAACGAGCAGGATCATGGTGAACATGATCCCCCGTTTACATTGGAAGAGCTGACATCTGTGGTTAGGAGCTTCAACCCGAAGAAAGCCCCTGGGCCGGATGGCCTCACCGCTGATATTTGTGCGCACGCCGTAAACAGAGACCCTAGGTTTTTCCTATCACTGGCAAACAAGTGCCTTGAGCTTGGACATTTTCCGAAAGCCTGGAAAGAGGCGACGGTAGTCGTTCTTAGGAAGCCGGGTAAGGACGACTACTCGAAGCCAAAGTCGCTCAGGCCGATAGGGTTGCTGCCAGTGATGGGGAAAATTCTGGAAAAGATGATGATCGGACGCATAAAATGGCACATCCTCCCCGGACTCAGTACTCGCCAGTACGGCTTCATGCCCCAGCGAAGCACGGAAGACGCCCTCTATGTCTTGGTAAAGCATTTACGCTCGAAGCTGGAGCTGCGTAAGCTCACAATAGTCGTGTCGCTGGACATAGAGGGGGCTTTCGATAACGCTTGGTGGCCGATCATGAAAGTTCGTCTGGCTGAGGAAAAGTGTCCTGTGAACATTCGGAGGATGATGGACAGCTACCTTGAGGACCGGAAGGTTACACTCAGGTATGCCAACGAAACCGCCGTGAAGTCCACATCTAAAGGCTGTGTGCAGGGGTCGATCGGGGGACCGACCCTGTGGAATGTCACCCTGGATCCCTTGTTGCAGGAACTCGAGGGGCGGGGCTGCCATGTGCAGGCGTTCGCTGACGATGTGGTCCTGGTTTTTGATGGAGACACGGCTCAAGATGTCCAGAGACAAGCCAACTCCGCTCTTGATTTCGTACACGAGTGGGGTATCCGAAACAAGTTGAAGTTTGCGCCACACAAGACCAACGCCATGGTGGTGACACGCAAACTGAAACACGATACTCCACTCCTGAAGATGGGCGGAGTCGACATCGGCATGTCAAAGGAGATCAAGATTTTGGGGCTCTGGATAGACGATGGGCTTACCTTCAACAGACACGTTGCGGAGGCGTGTAAAAAGTCGCTAAACATCTACAAGCGACTATCCAGAGCCGCAAAAGTCAGCTGGGGTCTTCATCCTGAGATAATCAGGACCATATACGTCGCTGCAGTAGAGCCGGTCATCATATATGCGGCCTCGGCCTGGGCACCTGCTGCTAAAAAACTGGGCACGCAGAAACACCTAAACGGGGTCCAAAGGGGGTTTGCCCAAAAAATCTGTAAGTCGTACAGGACCGTCTCCCTAAACTCAGCGCTCGTTTTGGCTGGGCTTTTACCCCTCGATCTTCGCATACAGGAAGCAGCCGCACTGTACGAAGCGAAGAGGGGAGTGCCACAACGAGTGTTGGGTGACGTCGAGGTAGAGAGGATGGTGGCTTACAGAGACACGCCGCATCCGGCTACGTGTATGGGCTTGCAGTTCATATGCCTGGACAGTCAGGAGGTCGTAGACCGCCACAACACTCAAGCAGTGCGGATTTTTACTGACGGCAGTAAGATCGAGGGCAAGGTCGGGGCGGCACTATCCTGCTGGGAAAGGGAAACCGAGACCAAAGCCCGAAAACTTATGCTCGCTCCGCACTGCTCGGTCTACCAGGCAGAGCTGCTGGCCATACACGAGGCCACTGAGGTGGCGCTGAAAGGCCCGCAAACCAGTTTCGGGATCTACAGCGACTCCAGGTCGTCACTAGAATCCCTAACTAACACGGGTTCCGTTCATCCCCTCGCAGTCAAAATTCGGAAAAACCTTAGAAAACTGGAACTCCAGAACAAGGAAGTATCCTTGTTCTGGATTAAAGCACATGCAGGCCTAGAGGGGAATGAGCGAGCTGACGACCTGGCAAAGCAAGCTGCCCTGAAGTCCAAGACGCGACCAAGGTATGACGCGTGCCCTGTGTCATTCGTCAAGAGACAGATTCGTTCGGAGTCTCTTGACGAATGGAACAGAAGATACAAGTCTGGCACGACAGCCAGTACAACAAGGGCATTTCTGCCAGATGCCGTGCAGGCGTACAGGACGGTCAGAAAACTAAAACCAACCGGCGTACTGACGCAGATCCTCACGGGGCACGGCGGGTTCTCAGAGTACCTGAATCGCTTCAAGTGCAAGGGGAGCCCGTCGTGCATCTGTGACCCCGCCGTCAGCGAGACCGTCCTGCACGTCTTATTCGACTGTCCAGCCCACGAACGTGAAAGACATGAAATGGAGCAGGAGATTGGAATAGAAATTAGAGTGGAAAAAGCGAATGAACTAATGTTGGAAAGAAAAGTGGTAAAATGGTGGATTGGTATAGCCCTTAAGGCTATACAGAGGAATGGAGGAAAGGGCGTGCTGTAGTTCATACTAACTTATGAATTTTAACAGCACGCCAACTGAGACTGGAAAGGAGAGACTATAAAGACAAAGGAAAAATTAAGAAGGAAGAGAAGCAAGGACAAAAAAAGTAAAAAGAAAAGATGATATTAAATAATGATATAAAAGGTCTCTGACAATGTCAGAGATAAAACAAGGAATTAAATAAAAAAAAAAAAAAAAAAAAACCTATCCCAAAACTTTTTTTTTTTTTGGTGACCAGGGAAAATGCATTGCAGGGTTAGGTTTTGGATGGATTAGTTTTGGGATAGGTTAGGTTTGGGATAGGTTAGGTTTTGATAACTTAGGTTTTTGATGGGTTAGGTTTTGGATGGATTAGTTTTGGGATAGGTTAGGTTTTGATAACTTAGGTTTTGGATGGGTTAGTTTTGGGATAGGTTAGGTTTGGGATAGGTTAGGTTTTGATAACTTAGGTTTTGGATGGGTTAGGTTTTGATAACTTAGGTTTTGGGATAGGTTAGGTTTTGGATAGGTTAGGTTTGGGATAACTTAGGTTTTGGAATGGTTAGGTTTTGGATGGATTAGTTTTGGGATAGGTTAGGTTTGGGATAAGTTAGGTTTTGATAACTTAGGTTTTGGATGGGTTAGGTTTTGGATGGATTAGTTGTGGGATAGGTTAGGTTTTGGATAGGTTAGTTTTGGGATAACTTAGGTTTTGGAATGGTTAGGTTTTGGATGGATTAGTTTTGGGATAGGTTAGGTTTTGGATAGGTTAGGTTTGGGATAACTTAGGTTTTGGAATGGTTAGGTTTTGGATTGATCAGTTTTTGGATAGGTTAGGTTTTGGATGAATTAGGTTTGGGATTGGTTAGGTTTGGGATACATTTGGTTTTAGATGGGTTAGGTTTTTTTTTTTTTTTTTTTTTTAAATTCCTTGTTTTCCCTCTGACGTTGTCAGAGACCTTGTCTATCTTTAAAATTTCATCCTTTCTTTTTCTTTTCTTTATGTTTCTTCTCTTCCCTCTCTTCTTTCTTAATGTTTCCTCTGTCTATTTTATCTTTCCTTTCCAGTCTCAGTTGGCGTGCTGTTAAAATTCATAAGTTTTTATGAACTACAGCACGCCCTGTCCTCCATTCCGCTGTATAGCCTTAAGGGCTATACTAATCCACCATTTTACTACTTTCCTGTCCAATAATAATTCATTTGCTTTCCCCGGGTTAAGTTAGGTTTAAGATGGGTTAGGTTTTGGATGGATTAGTTTTGGAATAGGTTAGGTTTGGATGGATTAGGTTTGGGATAAGTTAGGTTTAAGATGGGTTAGGTTTGGGATAGGTTAGGTTTTCGATAACTTAGGTTTCGGATAGGTTAGGTTTTCAATGGATTAGTTTTGGGATAGGTTAGGTTTTGGATAGGTTAGGTTTGGGATAACTTAGGTTTTGGAATGGTTAGGTTTTGGATGGATTAGTTTTGGGATAGGTTAGATTTGGGATAAGTTAGGTTTTGATAACTTAGGTTTTGGATGGGTTAGGTTTTGGATGGATTAGTTGTGGGATAGGTTAGGTTTGGGATAGGTTAGGTTTTGGATAGGTTAGGTTTCGGATAACTTAGGTTTTGGAATGGTTAGGTTTTGGATGGATTAGTATTGGGATAGGTTAGGTTTTGGATGAATTAGGTATGGATGGGTTAGGTTTTGGATGGATTAGTTTTGGGATAGGTTAGGTTTTGGATAGGTTAGGTTTGGGATAACTTAGGTTTTGGAATGGTTAGGTTTTGGATGGATTACTTTTGGGATAGGTTAGGTTTTGGATAGGTTAGGTTTGGGATAACTTAGGTTTTGGAATGGTTAGGTTTTGGATGGATTAGTTTTGGGATAGGTTAGGTTTGGGATAGGTTAGGTTTTGATAACTTAGGTTTTGGATGGGTTAGGTTTTGGATGGATTAGTTTTGGGATAGGTTAGGTTTTGGATAGGTTAGGTTTGGGATAACTTAGGTTTTGGAATTTTGGATGGATTAGTTTTGGGATAGGTTAGATTTTGGATGGATTAGGTTTTGGATAGGTTAGATTTTAGATGGGTTAGGTTTTCGTTAGGTTAGGTTTTGGATAGTTTAGGTTTGGGATAGGTAAGATTTGAGATATTTTTTATGGTTGTATGCTTACTGAAACTTAGTTCTGACTGATTTATAAAATTTGTAGCTTGATATTTTTTATTTTTGCTTCTGGTTTTTTTATATTTACCCTCAAATTTATTAATTTTTTTTTGTTACACTTCTTTTTGTTTACCTGTTGTTACAACAGGGACTTACGCTTTGGGACTCTATTTTATATTTTTTCTTATTTTTTGTATTTATTTCTTAAATTATTAAACACAATTTTTTCATATGTGGCTGGTCTAGTTTTTCATCATAGACTTCTTCGATTTGACGAGACCTTTCTAACAAGCCTTTGGGCTGCCACCTGGGGCGTCTGGAACACAAAAAAAATCGATTTGACGAGACCTTTCTAACAAGCCTTCGAGCTGCCACCTGGGGCGTCTGGAACACAAAAAAATTCGATTTGACGAGACCTTTCTAACAAGCCTTCGGGCTGCCACCTGGGGCGTCTGGAACACAAAAAAATTCGATTTGACGAGACCTTTCTAACAAGCCTTCGGGCTGCCACCTGGGGCGTCTGGAACACAAAAAAAATCGATTTGACGAGACCTTTCTAACAAGCCTTCGGGCTGCCACCTGGGGCGTCTGGAACACAAAAAATTCGATTTGACGAGACCTTTCTAACAAGCCTTCGGGCTGCCACCTGGGGCGTCTGGAACACAAAAAAATTCGATTTGACGAGACCTTTCTAACAAGCCTTCGGGCTGCCACCTGGGGCGTCTGGAACACAAAAAAAATCGATTTGACGAGACCTTTCTAACAAGCCTTCGGGCTGCCACCTGGGGCGTCTGGAACACAAAAAAATTCGATTTGACGAGACCTTTCTAACAAGCCTTCGGGCTGCCACCTGGGGCGTCTGGAACACAAAAAAATTCGATTTGACGAGACCTTTCTAACAAGCCTTCGGGCTGCCACCTGGGGCGTCTGGAACACAAAAAAATTCGATTTGACGAGACCTTTCTAACAAGCCTTCGGGCTGCCACCTGGGGCGTCTGGAACACAAAAAAATTCGATTTGACGAGACCTTTCTAACAAGCCTTCGGGCTGCCACCTGGGGCGTCTGGAACACAAAAAAAATCGATTTGACGAGACCTTTCTAACAAGCCTTCGGGCTGCCACCTGGGGCGTCTGGAACACAAAAAAATTCGATTTGACGAGACCTTTCTAACAAGCCTTCGGGCTGCCACCTGGGGCGTCTGGAACACAAAAAAATTCGATTTGACGAGACCTTTCTAACAAGCCTTCGGGCTGCCACCTGGGGCGTCTGGAACACAAAAAAATTCGATTTGACGAGACCTTTCTAACAAGCCTTCGGGCTGCCACCTGGGGCGTCTGGAACACAAAAAAATCGCCCCCCCACCCACCCATTCTCGATTTACTAGCTGAGCTAAGCCCCTATACTGAAAATATTTAGACAACAGTTTTAGTTAAGATTTTAGTTGTATTATTTTTTGACTTGCGGAGCACGTTGACAGGAACAAGAAGCCCACCACTTCCCTTATTTTATCAAGCGCTCACTTCAATGGTCGCGTGGCGTGCAGAACCGTCCGTCGATGCACCGCGGCCCGGGTGGCCACCGTCCTCGCGTCGCGAATGCCACGAAATTAATTAAATAATGTATTAAATTGTTGTCAAATTCTGCCCATGATTCATTTTGTCTGTTATTTATTAGACTACGTATTCATACTTATATCTTGCCTTTAATTGTTGCCATTTTAACTTATTTTAGGGAGAAATGTAGCAACACAAAGTTTGCTGAAGCGGATAAAATACGAATGGACTGTGAGTAATCTAGAAATGAAAAGCAGCTCCTTAGTTCAACCTTTTCGTCTTACTTACAAAAGACAACTAACACAGATAAAGAAAGCGTAAGTACCCAAAATTCAAATAAAAGAAAAAAAAAATGTCATGTGACATAAAACACGTAACAGAAAAAGCGCAATTCCTCATACACCCCAATTAGTATATTAATATAAAAAAAATATGATGCAATCGAACTTGAGTTGTCTCTAACCAATTTTCTTAAATATCGATCAATAATAGCACAATTTCCATAGAAAGCACTAAATTCAGGTATGCTAATTAATTTTTCGGAAAAATTTAACACAGTATTAAAAATAAATATTAGAAAGACATGAGATTAAAAAGAGCTGCCCTTGAGTTTCTTGCTGGCTCTTCTCGGGGTACTGCATTCGGAACCAGCAGCTCGTCGGTGGAGATGGGCTGCTGTTTGCATTTAGCCAATCTTCATGGACGAGTTTAGAGTGCCTTGTTATTATAAAATATTGACGTTTCTAAGTGTATATTTTAATACCAATAGAAAATAAACGATTTTTGAATTTGAATTTGAATTTGAATAGCTGAATTCGATTAAGTAGTCGATACTGAACAAACTAACATATTGTTTAGTCCTAAAGCGTAGAGGTTTCGAGATATTCCATGTTAAATATCCCCTATAAATAAAACTCCTCCAAACAATCAGATATACTCCGTTATGTAATGATTGAAAGTGTTACATTTTTTATAGCAAGTATAGAAATAAATATGTAGTATACAGTACCTAATAGTAAAGCAAACCATAAATTAAGTCCCCTAAGTATAGAAAATAATCAAATCTTTGGTTTCAGAATTTATCACGTTTCACCCGTTTCACACATTTGATTTAATTTGTCAAGTCACGCTTACCAGAACTAGTTGATTTTTAATTGCTGTAAAGAATCTCGCTTGAGCCTTTTCTTTCATACATCAAATATTTTTTTGCCCGAATCTTATACCTACAAACGTGACGGTAAGTATTTGTAAGTAAGTAGGTACTTATGTTACTTAGAACAGTGGGCATGACATATTTATGGCTGCGCCTAAATAAAGTGTTTTCTATTATTTTTAGACAGTTGGTAACAGTTTTTTACTACTAGAGGTATTTAATTAGAGGAGAAATCTGTAGAAGTTTTATTTATACGGGATCTTTAACATGGAATATCTCGAAACCTGTACTATTTAGGACTATATGTCATATGACATTTTTTGTTCGTCTACAGATCTTCTATCGATATACACTGGTTTCATGGTGCGTCCGAGTTTTCCCTGTTGGTGATCATGGTCACCACTATCGAGGAACGGAGGTGGAAGCTCCTCTATAGTGAAAAGGAAGATCTTCCGCCAGGCGAGGTGATCGTGGCTGGGGACCGCGCCTGGGGTCTATTGGCGCGTTCTATGTAGTGTCGCTACACCACTATGCCAAATGTTCAAACACCTTTACTTTTTAAATAAGTTTTACGCAAACTATTACACATTTTATTCACCATTACACCATGTTACATTACATTGTTATATAAACTCAACTAATATAGGGTCATTTTTCACCTATCATGTTTAATAGCTAGGTACTCTATCAAGGAATGTAGTTGAATCTGCGGAAGAGCAGAGTAGGAGAAAATCTTTTACCGGTGACCCCCAACTAATGCAAAGCGCGTGTCAGAATGTCAGTTAAATTAAGATTCAGCAGTATTAGGTATATTTTTTCATAGGGACCACGTAGAAAAAACCTTCGTGGTTCCTTCCTTGGATTACGAGAAGGAACCAGGGGCGACAAATGAACAAAAGAACACAAGTAACTAACCTACATAAAGAACTAAAACATATTGAAATATCGGTGAAGTGCGTATAGCTTCCTCCAAAGAGAGCGGCCACTCGCCGTCACGGTGACGGCTAGCTGTCACCTTCGACGGCGCGTTCGTGCTACTGCAGTGAGCTGATGGTTCGCGCGGGCCCAAGGGCTCCGTGCCGGCCGAGCAGAGCACCTGCCGAGTTCCGCCGAAAGTGGATATCGTCCTCCGGCGAGGGCTCACCGTTCCGCAGGTTAGCTCTTCTCCTACTATGAAGTGTAAGGTAGGTATTGCCTAGTCTCCGTCATGTCGCTCCTACTAGGAGGCTTGGCCAAGGGAGCTCGCCACGAGGCCGCCGGCCGGTCCCATCGTCATCGGCGCGCGTGATGGCGCTTCCTTCATCCGATGAATGTTAGCACCAGGTACTCCAGGTAGGTACACTTATCTTTGTATACCATAACAGTACATGTAGTGTCTGAGGTAAGTGATTTTAAAAATTTGAGATAAAAATTTTAGCTAAACCGTTTTATAAATTTTTGTTAGCCTCTCTGAAAGTTCGTCTCGAATCACCTTCTGAAACGAGTCGAGTACTCTTTTTCGAAATGAATAAACAATAATATGTTAAACTAGCAGCGCCCCGCGGTTTCACCCGCGTAGTTCCCGTTCCCGTGGGAATACGGGGATAAAATATAGCCTATGTGTTATTCTGATGTATAAGCTATATAACTGTAAAGTTTCATCAAAATCCGTTCGGTAGTTTTTGCGTGAAAGAGGAACAAACATCCATCCAGACATCCATAAGAACTTTCGCGTTTATAATATTACTTAGTAGGATTTTTCATCATACTGAAATGATATTGAGTTTGTCAAAAATTTTTAAATTCTCTAAAACTAATATTTCCCCAGATCTACTTAATTATTAATAAGTACCTACTTTAACAATTAAATAAATTAAATAAAGCAATTGCAATTATTTCAGATTTTATGCTTTGTAAACTTCGGTGATAATAGAGGGGAAATGATTTTTAATAAAAAAATCTACATAGAAAATTAAAATCATTTTCTTTCAGGCAATCATTTAAAAATTTAGTAAAATTATGAACACAAATTTGTAATTTTACACAATATCCTTATTAATAAGTAGTTTTTCGTGCTATATTACTGTAAAGTTTCGTCAAAATCCGTTCAGTAGTTTTTTCGTGAAAGACTAAACATTTCACCTCAATTCCTCACAAGCTTTCGCATCTATAAACTAGCTGCTGTTGCCTGCGACTTCGTCCGCGTGAAATTTGTATTAGTACGTAAGTAGTGTACGGTCTACCTTTTTTTTAAAATTAATAATAGGCAAACCATTTGTCCGCCATCTCACCTGATGGAAAGTGATGATGCAGACGACGATGGAGCATGTTTGCCTAGATAATGCCTATTCACTCTTGCCTTGAAAAGGCCCAGGTTATAACGTTCCGGAAACAGATCCGCAGGCAGGGAGTTCCATTCCTTACTTATGTATATTTCCACGTTTTTTGAGCCCTCAATGTTACGTGAGATGTTATCAAGCCTTCAATTGAAGCATTCGGACATCAAAGATCTCTCAAAATAATTACGTCAACTGAGTAGTGTTTAACTGAGTTGGTTCTTCTGATCGACATTAAAGTCGACATAGGCTCTCTATGACTCAAACATTCAAAATACATTTGCGTGCATTTATTATTTGAATAGTCTCCAAAAACGGCTGCGACTCATCTGCGACTGGTGTCGTGTCGTGGTGGTGTGTCGAATTCATAGGTGTTTAATAACTCAGGGCCGAGGATGTGAGATGCGTTTTAGTTTCTCTCGTACGGACTTGAAAAGTAGTCCTGCGTTCGTTCGCTGTGAAGCTATCTCTAAGTTGTATTGGATGGGTCACAGACTGCGGTCTTTAGTCTTTAGTCGAATAGTCTTTATCTCGGAAGAGAGTAGGTAACGTTTTTGAAACTTTGTAGTGTACCTATTTCACACACAGTTTGGTTTTATGATATTTAAGTATTGTACATGTTTACTGAACTAATAATGACCAATATTTTAGCGATACCATAATCCGTTCATAAATCGTTCAATAGTTTTTGCGTGGTGCGTGCGCTGCACCGACAGACAAAAAAGAACAAATTGCTGTTTTGGTACTTTTGATATCTAAGTCGATAACTATCTGCACTACCGCTAAAATTCACCTTCGCGCCTCTTTCGTTAACTTGACAAGAGATGGCCTAAAATGATATTCATGATGTTTATGTACCTACAATCCATTATCGGAAATAACAAAATTACACATGTTCTACATATCATAGCTATTGCCTACGTAGCAGATATTCCCCACGTGATAAGATAACAAAATGGAGCGAGTAATGGCAGCCACGCCACTCGGTTGCGTCGGCTGATGGTGGCTACGGGAAGGCTACGAGAAGGCTACGAGAAGGCTACGAGAAGGCTACGAGAAGGCTACGAGAGTCGAGCCAGGGGACGGCACCAAAAACTGGCTAAGTGCGAGTCGGACTCGCACGCGAACGTTTCCGTACACTTGTACAATAATAACGTAGAACTAGAGTTCTCTAGAGAGAGTAAAAAAAACCGACTTCAACTGATATGGTTTTCTCATGGATGCCATTGTCAGAACTGGATCAAATTGAACCACACGGGAAGCAACAGCTTTCAAATAAAAAAAAATATCATTCAAATCGGTTTACCCAGTCGAAAGGTAACAAACATAAAAAAACAAGAAAATACATAAGTACGTGTCGAATTGAGAATCTCCTCCTTTTTGAAGTCGCTTGAAAACGCGTTTCTCGTATGACCCCTTTTAATTTTTAATTTCATTTAATTTTAATATTTTATTGTCATATTTTTTTTTGGATTTACCGAAAATCGTCCCCTAACGGGGTGATAGTAGGGTTTGAGGGTGGAATGTATGGAAAACCTTCATTTTTAGGTGTATCAATTAGAATCTTTCTAGAAATACTCCTCAAAACAAACAATAAGATACGTATTTCTGGGTTTTGTAAAAAACATACCCAAAGGGGGCGAAACAGGGGGTGGGATTTTGTATGGAGATGTGTTGTTTTTGACGTGTATCGACTTGATACTTGGCACAAATAGAAAATTATGTGAAAATTTCAATTTTGCATTACGGTTCATGATTCAGTCCAGTACAGACAGACAGACAGTAATTAGGGTCCCGCTGGCACCCTTTCGTTGGACAGGGAACCGCTGGCTAGCGAGAAGAAAGCTGACAGCTGAGTCCACTCTACTCGCTATTGGCCGAGTACTGTATAGTGCGGTCAATGCAATCGCAGCTCGATGATGACGACCAGAGATTACACCTATCTGTTTCACTCGATATCATCGTATTAATTATAATTTATACCTAATGAATGAACACACTTTGATTAAATATTATTCAACGTAATAAAATAATAATGTCGTCGATCATATTGTAGATAAGAGCTATCAACGTTTTAAATTTCAGGAAGGTGATAAAATCGATTGAAAGCCATGTTAAAACTTGAGAAAAGTCGTAGGCCGTAGCTATATCATAAACAAGAAATAAATCAAATAGACGTTGAGAGATTTAGATAGGTATCCGTCTACTTTAGCAGTACGCTTTTCTAATGTATGTACCTATGTAAGAGCAGGAGTCTGCTTCACGTGAAGTTCGGTTTCGAATCCTGGCATGTACCAATGAGTGTTAGCTCGACCGTGAAGGAAAACATCGTGAGGAAACCCGCAGGTCCCAGAATTAATTCTGAGGCATGTGTAACAGACACTGGCGGATTTGCAGTCTTGGTCGTCCTAGATCTCAGACCATGTAGCATGTACAAGCCGCCCCTTTTTAGGGTTCCCTACCCAATGGGTAAAAACGGGACCCTATTACTAAGACTTCGCTGTCTGTCCGTCCGTCTGTCTGTCACCAGTCTGTATCTCAAGAACGGTGATAGCTAGACAGTTGAAATTTTCACAAATTATGTATTTCTATTGCCGCTATAACAACAAATACTAACACAACAAACGTGTTTTTATGCCGTTTTTATAGACAACTAGCGACCCGCCCCGGCTTCGCACGGGTGCAATGCTGAATTTTCTTTGCTATAAACCATCCCTGGACCCACTCGAACCCACACAAAAAGTTTCATCAAAATCGGTCCGGCCGTTCTCGAGTTAAATCGTCAGGAAGGAAAACCCGACTTATTTTTATATAGTAGACTAGCGACCCGCCCCGGCTTCGCACGGGTGCAATGCTGAATTTTCTTTTCTATAAACCATCCCTGGACCCACTCGAACCCACACAAAAAGTTTCATCAGAATCGGTCCGGCCGTTCTCGAGTAAAATCGTCAGGAAGGAAAACCCGACTTATTTTTATATAGTAGATGATGGTACGGAACCCTTCTTGCGAGAGTCCGACTCGCTCTTGGCCGGTTTTTTAGTGCCTATCAGGCTACATGATGAATTTCCTTTATTGACAACTTTTATTTTTTTCTACATAAAATGTAGAAAGTGATTTGGGAAAGCTATGGTTACATGATGCAGTGCAGTGCGGCCCGCCATAAGGTTGCGAGTCTCTAGAATATTTAAGTACTCTATCCAAAGAATATCTCCTCAAGAGTGGTTATACCCCCGCGGGGATAGGAGGCGTGAGTTTCTTTTAAATGTATGTGCAAATAGACGTTTTAATTTAGAAATGTAATTGAGCAATGTTTCGGTGAATCCTTCCAGCCCGCAATCGTCCTCCGCTCGCGGCCGCGTCGCGTAGAGGCGCCTTCGGCACTCCTCCGGCCGCCGTCGGCGCCGACGCACGCGACCACGCAGCGGACATGAGCAGCGGCAAGCGGAAGCTGTCCTTCCTGGGGTTCGCCCCGCAGGTGAGACGCTCATAGGGACACGCGGAGGTCCTTCCGGGCGATAGGCAGGTAGGTCCCCGAAACACATCCCGACACGAGGTTAACATGTCGGGATGTGTTCGGAGGCGAGTCGCCATCGCCTTTGCCTTAAAAATTTTAATTTAATATGCTCCCAGCCCTTTGCATTACCCTTCGTAATTATAGCATGGATATTATGAAGAAACAGAATTCGGGGGAATAAATAGGACTCGTGGCGGGTGGTTGCAGGGCCGAGGAGCTTTCCCTCCTACTCTGCTCAACTGTTTACTTATAACTGTTTTATATTATATTTATTTACAAAACAATTGTACGTTGAAGTTCATAATAGTTTAAATACATTTATATTATTACGTCCGACACTGAACTTGTGAAAACTCCTTACGATGAGCGATAACTACGGAAATTGTAACAAAAATATTTTCAACACATGCTCATAAATTGGCTCTAATTTCTCTGCAATCTGTCTCTGCGATCTTTCTCTTATTCACAAGTGAATAATAGCTTTTTTTTTATTTTATTGGTTGAGTTGCTTTGTTCTTAAAAAAATTCAAAGTCAAAGTCAAAATGTTTTATTCAAAGTAGGAACATACAAGTCCACTTATTGAACGTCATTTCAACTTCACCGCTTCAGCATATGGTTGAGGAGAAGAAGCGGGGCAAGAAACTCCTCAACACAATATGCTTTTCATCAATACTAAATTGAGTTACATAATTTCGTTATTTTTCGCTGTCGTTTGCGCTGTGCTGGAGGAAATCTGTTCCTAGCATCATTGTCATTTATTTACAGTTTAGATACAAATAAGATCGTGTTCAATAGTACAAATAAATTAATATACCTATTGCTTGCTCATTGCATGCATCTTCTAAAATTATGTATTTAAATAGAACATTTCAACTTGTACGTGTTTAATAAAAAAAACTTTTACTTAAATGTAACTTTTGTTTTCTCTGCAAAAACTTAAATTCTTCTCCATTTTGTACGTGGCTAAAACGCTATCCGCGACAAACCAAAAAAAAAAGAAACTTCATTCTTTTAGTCTATGACCTATGTATCTGACATGGCTTAACGACTTACATTGTGCGCAAACACAACGAAAACCGGGACCAACAATTTAACGTGCCTTCCGAAACACGGAAGCGCTCGTAATATAAATGCCACTAGGCGGTCACCCATCCACTGACTGACCGCGCCCAACTTTGCTTAACCAGTATGATCGTTACAAACACACTGGCACCCCAGGGCTACGAGCGCTTCTTGTGTATTGATGATTATCTACCGCCCTCGGCTCTCTTAAGACCCTCACCTTACGGCTCGGGTCTCAATGGCGCTTTAGCGCTTATCACCAACATTACACACTTGTACCATAATGTACTATTATTGTCCGTTCTCATATTAAGTTAAAGTGTTGTAAGTGCAGCCAATGTTCATGGAGGAGTTTAGAGTGCCTTGTTATTAGACTATTGACATTTAAAAGTGTAGTTTTTAATTACCTACAGAAAATAAAACATTGTCATTTTCTCATATACCTATGAGATGTTCGAATTTGGAATGATATGCGTGAGCCCCTAACGGTCGAACACTCGAACGATTCAATTCAATTCTTAGTTATATGGCTTCAGTGTATGATCGATCACATCACGACCCAATTCAATAAATTTTGCCGAACATATAATGTACCTACCTATTAGGTATGTATAGATTGAAGGTATATAAAAATACCTGTCACTTTTTGTATGAAATTTTGGAATTTGGTATAATCTTGCTTATCTTGCGATTCGAACGGCAGAGTTGATATTCGGGGAATTATGAGTACCTACCTATCGCTTGCTGTCAAGTAGAATAGAAACCACTTGAAAGACATGTAATGATGTGAGATTAACGCGTACTACGGCGAGTGAGGCGACCGAAACGACGACGCATATTGCAACGTAAGCTGAACCCCTAGAAGATCCACCCGCCCTCCGTCGAGGGCGAGGGGGCAAACGGCTCCGACCACTCAAGAGAAACACACGTTGACGTACCAAACGCGGCGATACAATTTTAAGTAATAAGACATAAATAAATAAATTCTTTGGTTTTGTAGGACTCTTTGGTCTGACTCCAGTAATGTATGTACCTAGGTATCATACTGCACTCAATCATTTCTTCCAATATCGGAGCTTAGGTACTCTATCGGAGTCAGGAAAATTCCTCAAGGTAGCGCAGCCTGAGATACGGGTACTTACGCAAATTTATCTGTTCGAAATCGAACCGTGGCGCGGATAAGATAAGGAGCGGGTATTACTAGGTCCCAATAATATTCGATTCGGATATAAAACACAAAGGACGGGGCCAATAATAACATCGAAGTCCATGAACTCTCGTTTACATAATAGTATGTTGACTCAACGCGTATATTCACTAGATTCAGATTTGTATTTTTTTTAATATTCAATCTATTATCCGTGTATTCCGCTCTTCCCCTATCATTATTCCATCATCATGACCCTTTTTGCCGATATCTTCAAATGTAAGGTGTTCGTTCGTTTTCGTATTCCTCCGATTGCAAGTATTTATCAAGAGTCTTTGAATAAAGTTTTGAAATAAAGGTATGTTTCCTTTGATAAAAGCTATAAACAATATTTATGGTAGGTCGCAGCCACCACGGCCTTTTCCCTTGTCGGTACATTAGTACTGATTAGGGATTGCAATCCGATCCCGCCGATCCGTCCCACCAAATAAAATAAAAATCCTAGAAAGTGCTATCAGTAGGTATCAGTATTGTACTGATACATACTTAGTATGAAATCACAATGAAAATTATCGCGAAAATCTAGGGTCAACTGTTACGCACGAGCTACATCCGACGTCTATTATTCTGGTCTTATACTTTGATCTCTGTACTTTGATCCTTTTTTAGAGATCCGTACCCAAAGTGTGCCAACTGTCCGTCCGCGCGTCTGTAAATAAATAAATGAAAGTGTCATGTCATAATGTAAATATTACAGAAGTAGGCAAATGATATGTCGAACTAGCATACCTAGTTTTATAAAAATCAGCAAATAAAAAATGTTGCAATCCAAGAAACTTTGTTGGTGGCGTGTTTAAACGGAGTCCGACTCGCTCTTGGCTGGGTTTTGGTTTGTTTATAAAGTGAGACCTTTGATCCGTGATTTCGCTCGCATCGACTTTGTTAAGCATTTATCACATTGGCTATGACCTTGAATGCAAAGTAGCAAGCAAATGAATTGATGTTCAATAGCGGTCAGGTCATATGCATGTATGCGAATCGCTTGCAGTGCATGAGTTTTATGAATGAGCGCCAAGTTCTGTCGAAGGTCGTCCGGAAATATTTTAAAGAAAGCAGCTGAGCCTGCTGTTCACAATGTTCCACCTAAAATTGAATATATTATGCAAAATGATCGCATTTGGAGAAGTGCCATCGGTAAAAATAAATAGCTGTAGTAGTTGGCGGGCTCGGCTGTGGGGGTCACGTGACTCGAAGCAGATAATTTAGGGTTCCTCTAGAGACATCGACCAACATTCCGCTCTTCACTCCACCGCCCTCGCCCATGGCGTACGTAGTATGACGCGCGGCATCTCTGAGCGTCAAGCATGGCTCTATGGGAGACCCTCGATGCGGGCATCCGTCCCGATGGTACGCCGAGCCGTAGAGGGCCGTATAATATTGGTTGGTAACATGGTGTTAGTATAGGGTAAAAACCGGCCAAGTGCGAGTCGGACTCGCGCACTGAGGGTTCCGTACCGTCGAGCGGCCGCCTCCACTATCAATTTAGGTGCCACCCACCGGTATAGCGCTCCTCGGAGTGCCGCGCACCGGGCTCGGTGGGAGGACTGCCTCGGGCGCTGAAGGGTTGGGGCTGATTGCAGTGACTGCAATCGAATCAACAACTCCGGTACTGCCCGGCACCTTCTCGCATATCGGCACCGATCGATTCGGGGAAGACAGATCAGATAGCGGGATCGGTCCGACGGATAAGAACGAGGACAGATCTCGCGACCGTGTGTCGGCGACGCGCTCCAATTGGCGGCGGCCGCGAAGGCGCTTCGATACGCTCTTTTCATGGTTACGCGCTTAGCACTTCGCATGAAATGTAAACAAACAAGCGGGGAATTGATTCCGACGCGGTGCGCGGGCGCGTCTGCTAGTAAACGGTGCTGCTCATTGGTCGGCGGAGACGGACGCGGTCGGACGGCACTACGTACTATATACCTGCAACGGCAAGCAAGCGGTGATATCGTAGGCAATAAAAGTATAGAGTACTTAAAGCGGTCTAAAAAGTGACGTGTGTCCCTCAATAGTAACATTTTAATGTACACAATTTTAAAAAAAACGTTGCAAATTTAATCACAATGCAGACGAAGTCGTTCCTAGTTTTTCCAACGGCCCGCCATCCCTACATGAAGTAGTGCAATCTCCCAGTGCGCTGAGCGCAGCGGAATGGGCAGATGCCCACCAGTGGGCTGCGGTGCGGTATTTGTCTCGTGGCTTCAAATAAATAAATTGTGGAACTTACACCCAAAACGGCGTAAAATGTTTCTTCAATGTATTTGCCAATTCGGTTGAAGACAGTACCTATACTTAGGTAGGTCGAACTCTACCGACTCTAGCGTTTGTATTACCTTGTATCCGTTGTATACCTACCTATCTGTATCGTCAACCGCTAACTTGTCGGTAATATTTTGAATGGCATCCATTGATTTCATCGTTCCATTCAAAATATGACCGACGCACCTGTCTTCTTTTGTTAGTCCCAGCGACTGATCAATTTAGGCTTTTACAAAGAATCAGTGGCAGAATGATTAAATCAACCGAATCTAGGTACCCATGTCGTCTCCTCGCGGATCATTCTATTCCTCGGTCCATCGCTCGACCGTCGATTTAACTGAGGCGGATTCGTCCGACGAGGATCGAGGGTCCCCAGTCTTAGCGCCGGTGTATTGTTGGTGTGAGTTTGTGCACTGCCGCAGGCGGAGGCGAGCGAGGACGAGCTGCGGCTGGACGAGGAGATGGAGCGCGTGGTGTGGGCCGAGGCGGGCGCGCCTCCCTCCGGCGGGCATCCGCGCCGCGACCCCTCCGCGCCCCCTCGGCCCCCCGAGGGCCTCCCCTCGGGCCCCCCCTCCTGCCCCCCCGAGCCCGGCGGCCCCGAGGCGGCCGCGGAGGAGCGGCGCGTGCAGTTCGGCGACCGAGACGCGCCAACCGACGACGCCGACGACGAGCGCCGCACACGGAGGACAGCGTGAGTGGATCGGGACATTCTAGACTCATTCCAGATGACATCGGATCGGATCGACCGCTTAGAACTATCGGATATAGACGTCCCTGCAGTGTCGGGAGGGACTGAAATAAAAACTGCTCTATATAACATTTTTCGAAAAGCAGGCACTTCATACCATATTTCAAGATTCTAGGTGTCATCATTTCGGATTGGGACGTATTTCTCTTTATAACATTTTGAAGCTATGCAATAGCTTAAGCTTATCGAGGGCCTTGAGCGCGGGTACCGAATCCAGAAATTCCGTAACGAAAAAAAACCTCACGCTCCCCACTCCGACGGGCACGGAGGTGTGGCTTGAAGGCCGTGCATTATCTAACGTCGTTTCTTTTCGGCAGTCTTGTTGATACAAAATGTTATGCAATAGCTTTACCGCGGCAGTCCCCGAGTGCCACACGTCTTTTTTAAATTTTGTTTTTCCTGTTGGAATGACATTTCCCCTCGGTTAAACCTAGATGTTGACCCATCACCATACCAAATTTCATCAAAATCTGTCCAGTAGATTTGGCGTGATGCGTGCACAACCAGACATTATAGGTACAAACATTTCTACCTACTAACACAACATTTTTTTTTAATTAGTTCATGTAGGTACGGACACGGCTCCGTTACAGTTTTATTACCTACATGTACAGGTAGATATTCGGTTGACTGCGAAATTTTCCTCATGCGAGAGCGAATGTTGCCACTTTAATGAAATAATTGTTGGTTCGTGTCTGTCTGTCTATATGTATTTAAGTATCTTTGTTCATAGTAGTATCCTATACCCTATAGCGCAGGCTCTGTCTACTTAAACAGTATTGTCCAGTGAACTAATTAGCCTTCAGGGGCCATTTATACGAGGCCATTCCACTGAGACAATCCACTAAGCGCAAACAAAAAAAAACTTGAGGACAATCCATTGCAGTGGACTCTCCATTTACACGAAACCATTAGTGGATTGTCTTAGTGGAATGACCTCGTGTAATTACGCCCGGTGCGAATTTCTGTGTGCCTAACTGCGCCCTTAAAAAAAATGCATGAGCGAGCTAGTATTTATCGAAGCACGCTTGAGCCGGTCGTTCCTGCGCCACTCCAGGTCTGCGCCATGTGCCTGGGAAACGCTCGCACCGCCCTGGTTACGGCCCTGATTGTGTCCTACAATCTGTTTATTAACCCCCCACCCAAAAAGAGAGGGGTGTTGTAAGTTTAAGGAGACTGTAGCCGGTAACGTCCTTGGGCTTGGCCGTGGACCTTATGTTTCCCGCTCCGCGCTTGTCCGTCTGTGTATCTGTTTGTGGTATCGTGGCTCCCAAACGGATAAACTGAAATTCGTAGGTATAGTTTGTTTTTGAATTATTTTATCCTGAGTTTTTACCCGACTGCGCCAGAAGGAGGGTTATGTTTTTCGAGAGTATGTACGTATGTATGTACGTATAATTGTTTGGCACGCTCTGCAGCCTGAACGGCTCGATGAATTTTAGCTGGAGAGGTGTCGTTAGGCGCTAAATTGTGAAAAAGAAAAATAAGAAAATCGAAGAAATATGTTAAGTGGGGTATCATAGGTATTTGAAAATCATGTTTAGGTTACTTTTAAAATTTTCCATTTCGAATGACCATTTAGGATTTATAACGGTTTAAAGTTGGCTACTAACTAAAAAGTATAAAATAAAAAAGTTAATTTAAAAAACCAAAAACCCGACTGCCTAAAAAGCTGGAAACAAGACCTATTAGAGAAGTAGGAAGTCAAGACCATGTGCTGCACAATCTATGTTGTTGACAATAAGTCTATGTTGTTGAATTGAGAAGATACCGCCGACTGCATGAGATTGTTGTAAGATTGTGCAGCACATGGTCTTGACTTCCTACTTCTCTTGTTTCCAGCTTTTAGGTAGTCGGGTTTTTGATTTTTTAAATTAACTTTTTTATCTTATCCATGTTTCATGAAAATCTGTTCAGCTGTTTGTTATAGTTACCTATATTATTTATTGTGTCGGGGGCTTTATATTTGTTTAATTAAATGTCATATAACTAATCAACGCCCACCGCAATGGCAAACGGGCGTGCAACTGGAGTGCCCATTAGGCAGTCCGGGCCGGGCCCAGGGCGCGCGGAAGTGCAGCTTGAGGCCGCTTTGGCGCGCGCCCAGACCAGAATAGCCGGTCGCCGACTCGCAGCGTGACATTGGCATTGCACCGTCTCGCTAAGCTCGTGTCCTACGCGAAACGGGTGTCGGTTTGGAAAAGTATATGGAGACCTATCTTTTTAGATCTCATTTAGTTAGGTAGGTGCGGAGGGAAAGCGTATTCCGCCATCGATCGGTATAAATTTTATTAAACCTGCCCGTTTAATCGGAATGCAATAAAAACCGTAGTTATCACGTCGACTGAATTGAATGCCAATTCGCTTCGACGCCGGCATTTGGCGCGATAACAGAGCGACCAGCGCCCGGCCTTTGGAGTCTCGCTTCTGCTTCTGCGCGACGAACGTCGCTCGCTCTGTCCGGGCCCTCGGCCTCGCACTCTCGCAGGCCTTTCGCCCGCAGCCCGCAGCGATGCCCGTCACGTACTCGCGCGCCTCCGACGCGCCGCAGCGCCGGTGAGTGCAGGAATGCTCCATCGAATTGCCATTCGACTCGGTTCGCGCAATTATTGTCAGATTATGCGTCCACGTAGTCATGTGTGGATGATGAGTTGACAACAGGCGCGCCGCGTTTGTGTAGCCGGTTGTTGCCCGCGCGCTGATGCGATTGCGCTATTAGATACATTGGTAAATATAAAAATCATTTTTGTGAATATGAAACAGGGATAATTATTTTCCCAATGGTTATGGTGACTTGAATTCTGAGCGAAATGAAGGATTAACATAATTACGGTAAGAATCCTATAAAGGAATCCTATAAATAAGGCTAACATACTTTTATCCCCGAGGAGCATACCGACTCTACTTCATACACCTACTGTTGATCTTTGGATTTTTATGTGTAATGTTTAGAAAAGACGGTGAGGTTGACAAAAAATACGACCTTGTTCTCGTCGCGGCCTAGAAGAGCTACTAAATACCAGCCCGAGCCAGATCCGTCACAAACGAATTCAACCTAGTCTTACAACTCTGCGCCTCTCTCTCTAACGTCCTACTGGGGAATATTCAATAAATGATGTGCAGCAACAATGCCCACGTTTCCTCTGTCGGACGTGTGACCCGAACACTCCACCCGCTCCGACTAATATAAGTGCGTGACATGGACGAAACCATCAATAACTTACCTCACCTCATATTCAATTCAGCCTCTTACTTATAAGCAATTTAGTTTACAGCTGCGGCCTTTCCTAACACTATGTGCCTATCAATATTATATTATTTCCATATGGAGCCACACTCCAGCCGCTAACTGCTTTGCCGAAATTGCTGTGGTCCACCTATGGTCATAAGGTTCCATTTAAATGAGTAGTCTAACTCATACTTAACCTAATCTGTATTAAACTATAAACATAAATAATGCCACAAACAGAGAAGCTATACCTAAGTACCTAGGTAGGTAAAGATAGATTAAATACATACATAATCTCTTGCCTATTTCCCATTGAGGTAGGCAGAGACAATAGACTGCCACCTGCTACGAACCTGGCAGATCTCTCGTGATTCATCCACATCTCTCGGGTTTCGGTTTCGGGTACTCTTTATCTGGCTTTTCTTCAATACATCGCCGATCTGGTCGATGTAAGTAATTACGCCTAGGTCGTTCTCTACCGACTCTCCCATTTACAACACAACACCCTTGTATATTTGTCTCGGCGCTTTTCATTCATCCTCTCAATATTGCCAAACCACCTTAGCATTCCTTTTTCAATCCTCGTCACTATTATCGTCTTATACGAACGATAGATTATCCTCAATAATATCTAGATAGCATCTATATAAATTAAGTACTAATGCAAGTGGCTACTTGCTGTAATTCCATGAGGCATATTGAAGGAGATGACCTATTGGGATTTTGAAGTAGGTATTTAACAGAATGGCGAGCGCGATGTTGCTTTAGTGGCCTCAGCTCATCGCGTGACGACTGTGCGAATTCTGTCTATAATTATTGGTCACGGCAGGTGGCAGCGCTAAAGGCAGGTGTCCCACAAATTACGTGACATACTAAATCAAGTGGGTAGTTGACAACTGTCTGTCATCAACATACTGAAAACCTTTGAGGAAAGTGCAGACGGGCTTGTGATGTATCATCATAATTATTATGATCGCCTGATTGGATCGAATTTATATTGAAATCTTATTTTGTAAGGCTCCGTAGAGTCCGTAGCCAAATGACAAAAAACGGAACCCTTGTAATTCCGTACTACTTTCCGTCTGTCATTCAGTCCGTCGGTCACAGCCATTTTACTTGCAGGATTAGATAGGTAGGTATAATATTGACAAAATTTTAAAGTAAATTGTTGTCTATGAACCGCAATGGTAATACACCCAGTGAAATTTCCAAAAATAATAAATCAAATTCGTTTATAAGTATGATGTGTAGTTTTTCAGGTCTGTGATATTTTCGGTTGCAATCTTTTTCATGTTAAGCGATTACAGAGATAACTTTGAGAGATTCTCGGAAATACAAACTTATAAATGAACAATTTGCACTTGCAAATATTTTAACCCAACTACTGGACCCCACTAGGCGTGATCCGTGCCTGTGATGTCGTTCCGCGCCTCCTGAACGAATCTCCCATTGCAGCCGGCACATGCACCCTCACTCGGCGCGCAAGTACTCGCTGCAGGAGGGGGCTCGGCCGGCGGGCGCTTCGGCCTCGGCCTCGGCTTCGGCGGAGCGCGACGAGCCGCTGCCCGAGGCCGACCGCGCCGAGATGGCGGCGCACCGAGCGGACGACCCGCGCGCGCTGCGCCGCCACCTCATCCAGCGGAAGGTAAGCCGCGGCGGCCGCGCCGGCTCGCAGGCGTCCGAGTCGGCCGGCCCGCTCACGGTGCTCCCCCCCGCAGGGCTCCACGGTGCACGTCGGCCGCAAGGACGGCGGGGACGAGGCGCACGACATCCTGCCCGACTCGACGTTTAAGAAAATGTACGACCGCAATCCGCACTCGGTGAGATTTCGTCCCCGGGCACCTCGACCGGAGCTCGGGGAGCGGAGAGACTGGACCGGTCGGTCGCTCGGCCCCGCAGGTGTTCGTGCAGCTGGACGAGCTGCTCGCGACCGGCGAGGGCGAGGCCGAGTGGAAGGAGACCGCGCGCTGGATCAAGTACGAGGAGGACGTGGAGGCGGAGGCGGCGCGCTGGGGCCGGCCGCACGTGGCCTCGCTCTCGTTCCACTCGCTGCTGAACCTGCGCCGCTGCCTCGAGACGGGCGTCGTGCTGCTGGACCTGGCGGAGCGCGACCTGCCCGGGGTGGCGTACCGCGTGGTCGAGAGCATGGCGGCCGAGGAGCTCATCGAGGAGGACGACAAGCCGGTGGTGATGCGCTCGCTGCTGCTGCGACACCGGCACGTGGACGAGGAGCGCTTCCGGTTCTCCATCAGCGCCGCCGCCGGACGAAAGCACTCCTCATACACCAGCCTGCAGGTGGGGGCTCCTCTCGATGTCATAACTATACATTACGTCTACTTTTACTAGACTAGATTCTATTTATTTATAATCACCATCGGTGAAGCAGTAATGGACGTACCCAGTGACGCTATGCCTAGGCTACAAACGGAATAATTTTGTTTATTATGTCTCAGCAAAAACTCGAATATTTTTTATCCAAGTAAAACTGATGTCAATTTTATCTGATAGGTCCAGAATCAATCTCCTTCCCGTCTCACTCTGTCGCTCTATATTCGGGGCACTCTCCTTAGAACGCCCGGGGCTCACCGGTCATTTTGTGAGATTGGATACCTAGCTATGAATAAGATTTTTTCAGAATAACTACATCTAGCTACCTATAAATTGGCCTTCACACCCGAAAGAGTACTCAAATCCGCCTCGAAGTCAACGCGATATCGGTATCGACGACATTACTGTTATCTGCCCGAGGACGCAGATACGTGAGTGGATTACCGGCCGGAGTGATCGATGGGGCTTCCTTACGCTCACGTTATCGCGCTGACGGTTGGGGCGATGGAAGGGGCCTCCGGCGGAGCGGCGGCGGCGTGACGGCGGCGTGTGATTGCAGTCGCTGTGGCTGGAGGAGGGCGGAGGCTGCCGAGAGTGCTCGGAGGGCGTCCCCCAGGGAAGGCCCTGTCGCCGGCACAGCGCGCACCTGCTGCCGAGGAGCCCCCCCGTTAGCCCCGTGTGCCCTCATCGCATTAGCTCGCTAAGCATTATCGCTCATCCTCAGCTCGGCGCCGACCCCCGCAACACATCTCGCAGGATCGGGGTCATCGCCCGCCGGTCAGCATCACTCATCCATTGTACTCCCAGATTAGGCACACCATGCGATACTCATTTGTCTTTACTCATTTTTCACAGCAAACGCTTTCCATGTCGAGTACCTTCAGCATGGCAACGTATTGTAATCACTCTAGCACCGTCCATTGTTGTGCGAGGCGGACGTTTAGAAACTTGACATTACATATTTTTCAGTAGACTTAATTACCTTCGAGACAAATGTACGTCCATCTATCTCGTTTCGTTGTGCTATAAATATTCCAGAGCGTGGCGTAGGTATCTCTTTACATTTTACCTGCCACTAAGCAGGCAAACTAATATTTAATATAACATTTCGCATCACCAGCACCCACTGAAAATAAAGTTGTGGGCTACATCTACCGACATGGATGTTCATTTTTGTGGGTTGCGATTTAATCCTTGTAATAATAACAGAAAGCAATAGACAATGTAAATAAACTACATGTAAAACCTACTGTATTTTTTACAGCATATCATCTTTGTATGCGATATTTGAGTAAGGTATATACTTAGGTCTTTATCTATGAAATTGCCGCTCTTCAGTGGCAAATTAAACGCGACCGTGGACGCTGATGATACTAAATCTATGGCTGAATTCGCTGCAGCTTTCGACATTAGCATCTAATTAATATTGGCCCATTTGCGTCAGATTGGCAAGGTAAAAAAACAAATGGGTACACTGGTTGGCATACTCAACGATTGCCAGCGCAAAGTAGGTACGCGTCGATACGAAGATCATAGGAGACATTAACACAAAGTCTATGAAAAAGATGCATCGATTGCATAGAACTAAAATACGACTTTTACTTATAATAAAAAAATACAATTTCATAAGTGAAGACTTTAGATGTAGATTGTCTTCGAGTTCCATCTAGTCTGTAAAACAATTAGGTAATACTGAGTAGTTGATTGTGAATAATTTTTGTATGTATTTGCATAAATTACAAACCATTAATTTCTGATGACTCGATATTAGAAACAAACTGCCTTACCATGAAACGGCGTTTAAAGTTAACCTCTGTTTACGATAGCACTAGAACTAAAAAAAAATATCGCATATGTTTTGATCAGTGGATTGTTAGGACCGTTCTGTGGTACGGCCGTAGGTTCGGTCATCTTAAAACTGTATATACCGTATCTGACGGCCGCCGTCCGGGCGCAGAGTCTGGCGGAGGCGAAGCGGCGGCGCAGCTCGTACGCGCTGCCGCTGGAGCCGCGCAAGAAGTCGTCGGTGGCGCTGGACATGCGCGAGGTGGAGTTCCTGGCGGCGGCGGCGGCGGCCGGCTCGCAGGAGCAGCTGCGGCGGCCGAGGAGGGACTCGATCATGCACCGCATCCCGGAGGGCGCGGAGGCCACGACCGTGCTCGTCGGCGCCGTCGGCTTCCTCGAGCGGCCGACGATCGCGTTCGTGCGGCTCGCGCGGGGCATTCTCATGCCGTCGATCACGGAGGTGCCGGTGCCGGTGCGCTTCATGTTCGTCCTGCTCGGCCCGGAGGGCGCGGACCTCGACTACCACGAGGTCGGCCGCTCGATCTCGACGCTCATGTCGAACCCGGCGTTCCACTCGATCGCGTACCGGGCGGACGACCGCCGCGACCTGCTCTCGGCTATCAACGAGTTCCTCGACGACTCGATCGTGCTGCCGCCGGGCGACTGGGAGCGACGGGCGCTGCTGCCGCTCGAGGAGCTGCGCGCGAAGAGCGACATGATCCGGCGGCGGAAGCGCGACGCGCTCGAACGGAAGCGGGCCGCGTCCGTGGCGGCCCCCGTGGCCGACGACAAGAAGGCGCTGCTGGCCGCCGAGGCGGAGCTGGCCGGCGAGCCCGACGACCCCCTCGCGCGCAGCGGCCGCCTCTTCGGGGGTGAGTCTCCACATCTGTTTCCGCTCAGAGAGTCCGGGGCGATCTCCGGACAACTCTCAATTCTATGTTACTCGGCTATGATAATTACAACACACTCCGTCAACCCACTCGCCTAGCGATTGCTAATATCACGCGAGTAGTATTAAAATTATAGATTCTCCCAAACAGCTCAGGCCGGATGACCTTCTCTCCATCCCATTTGCATCGGCTAATTAGGTAGGTTCACGCAAAACAGCTATGTGCCGCATGCGTGTACAAACTTCATTAAGAAAATAACCAAGCGAATGACATCAATCTTTAACGGTGGTAGAAAGTTTAAATTTTTCATTGGTTTCTTATTCCAATAACATAGAGTTCAATATTTGGTGGTAACTATTTGCCCTCTGCCTTTTATAGTGTTACCTACCTCTTTGAATCGGTGAGGGACCAACTTACTCATAGTCAAATGTTCTTTGTTAATTTATCAGTAAATAAAAAAAAGTTTATTTTATTATTATTTGTGTTATACTCTCTAATTGGCTTTATAGCACTTACCTTAATTGATATTTACTCATTATGTTTATGCTGTTTGTTTTCCAAATAATAAATACTCGTAGAAGTCCATTTTCATAGTTAAGTCATGGAAGTTTTGTACAGAAAGTTATTTTGAAAACAATCTGTCCGAAAACTCACTATGGTGTATGACATATAAACTGCCTTAACATAAATTGCATAGATTGGATCATATCATTGGTAGACCAGCAAACTGTCAACAATGACATAGGTGCGCTAGACCTACTCCAAATCAGCTTCTACTTGTACCTACTTCTACTTCTCCCGCATTGCAGGCGTGGTCCGCGACATGCGCCGCCGCTACCCCCACTACGTGTCCGACTTCCGCGACGCGCTGGACGGGCAGTGCGCAGCCGCGGCCGTGTTCATGTACTTCGCGGCGCTGTCGTCGTCCATCACCTTCGGAGGGCTGCTCGCCGAGAAGACGCACGGCCAGATCGGCATCTCCGAGACGCTGGTGAGTGGCGGCGAAGGCGACGAAGGCCTCGAGGTGGCCGCGCCTTGAGGGTCCCCGTGCGCATGCGCAGGTGTTCACGTGTGCGGGCGGCGTGGTGTTCGCGCTGGTGGCGGGCCAGCCGCTCATGATCACGGGCACCACGGGCCCGCTGCTGCTGCTCGACCAGTCGCTGGCGGACTTCTGCCTCGCGTACGGGTTCCACTTCCTGGTGGCGAGGATGTACTGCGGCCTGTGGATGGTGGTCATCGCGCTCTGCGTCGCCTCCGTCGAGGGCAGCGTCGCCGTCAAGAAGATCACCAGGTATCTATCCAGACCATCCTGAATCAAAACCGAAATGCGCATTTGATAAACATGAGCTAATGTTTCAGATTCACTGAGGACATTTTCGCGTTCCTCATCTCCCTGATCTTCATCTCGGAGCCAGTGACCAACATGATCAACGTGTATCGCTCTCACCCTCTCGGTGTCGATTACTGCGCGGGCACCACCAATGGCACAGGTCTCCTTACCATAAAACGATTAAGTGGGCCAGGCAGTGCGGGCGACCATTTCGAAATGTGTATACCTACCCCCTAAACGCAACTACAGAAAGAGCGAAGCATCTACAATACAAGCTTAGTCCAAAATAGTACCTACCTACGCTACACTTGCAGATAAGTGTTGATAATCAGTGTGACCAAATTCAATATTTGAGTCCTTGCGTCCGTGGCTGAAAAAGTGTCAATTATTACCTACCTACCGAAGAAAATTTATTATAGCAGTTTCTCAAACATTTTTATGTCGTGACCCACAGGCAAAAAGTTCATTATAAAGTCTTACGGTCCCTACACTATAAAATTATAAATAATAATACACAATAAAATGTACTTAGAACAGACATCTCAATATCCCAGCAAGTTTGTGAAGTGACGCTTTGATAATTGACGAGCAGGTGCGCCAGAGGCCAACGGCACCGCCCTCCCGCCGGCGCCAGCGCCCCCGCAGCCCAACACGGCGCTCTTCTGCACCATGCTCACGCTGGCCACCTTCGTCATCGCTTACTACCTGCGCATATTTCGCAACGGAAAGTTCCTGGGGAGAAGTGTAAGAGTCTTAATGGTTTAATAATTTTTTGATGGTTGTAATAAAACAAAATTTCGAAGATGGAGTGGTGTATTCCCCAGTGACGTACTTTAAGGAGGGGCTTTCGGTTGGTTTCGAGAATGTCCCCTCAGTGCGCTCAAACCAGTGTTTTGTGCTGTGTAGGCGCGGCGCGCGCTCGGCGATTTCGGCGTGCCGATCGCGATCGTGCTGATGGTGGGCGTGGCGGCGGGCGTGCCGGTGTGGACGGAGACGCTGCACGTGCCGGCCGGGCTCAACCCCACGGCGCAGAGGCCCTGGCTCGTGCCGCTCGGCGCCGGCCTCGACTCCATCCCCGCCTGGGCGGCGCTCGCCATGGCGTTGCCGGCCTTCATGGTCTACATCATAGTCTTCATGGAGACTCACATCGCCGAGTGAGTCGCCCTCTGCAGAGGTTTACCAATCCAGACAGACCTTCGACAAATGGATCCGTATAAACTTGCTTAGCAGGATACATATAAGTATATATATTTTTAAGTGCACGTGTGTGAATGTAAAACAGCGAGTTGTGCGCACAGGCTTATCGTGGACAAGCCGGAGCGGCGGCTGAAGAAGGGCAGCGGCTTCCACATGGACATCGTGGTGATGTCGATGGTGAACGCGATGTGCGGGATGTTCGGGGCGCCGTGGCAGTGCGTGGCCACGGTGCGCTCCGTCAGCCACGTGTCCGCGCTCACGGTCATGTCCACCACGCACGCACCCGGCGACAAGCCGCACATCGTCCAAGTCAAAGGTATCCTCAGTTCAGGGTTACGTTATCCTTCTACGTATGTGACCGTATGCGACTATAATATGTGCTTGCAGAACAACGGTTGACGGGTCTGCTGGTGGCGACGCTGGTGGGTCTGTCGGTGCTGGCGGCCGGTTGGCTGCGGCTGGTGCCGATGGCGGTGCTGTTCGGCGTGTTCCTGTACATGGGCGTGTCCGCGCTGGGCGGCATCCAGATGTGGGACCGCTGCATCCTGCTGCTGAAGCCCGTGAAGCACCACCCGCAGGTGCCGTACGTGAGGCGGGTGAGTGTCGACGCGGGGAGGGCGCGGGGAGGGCGCGGGAGAGGCGCGGTCTGACGACAGCCGTCTGCGCAGGTGCCGACGCTGAAGATGCACCTGTACACGCTGGTGCAGCTGGCGGGGCTGGGCGTGCTGTACGCGGTCAAGTCGTCCCCCTTCTCGCTGGCGCTGCCCTTCTTCCTGGTGATGATGGTCCCCCTGCGATGGGCGCTCGCCTACCTCTTCACGCCGCTTCAGCTGCGGGCGGTAAGTGCCCGCCTGTTACCTACTCATATAGTTATGTATACTCTCTGGACATAGTTTAAAACGGTGAACACGAATAAACGTCAACAACTGATCATGACATATAATAAAACTGATAGCGTATCGCTCTATTGAAACCTAACACTGACAGATTGACAGACAACACACATCCTAGATCGGTGAGTAAGTCTATGAAATTTGGCATACGAACGAACGTACTTAAATAAGCTCAAAAAACCATTTAAGTATTTTACTTCATTTTTGTCATACTACCTACTAAGAGCAGTGATAGTCCGAACGGTTAAAGAGCCGGCCGAAAATCAGTGAGGCTCGGGTTCGAATCCTGGCATGTACCAATGAGTTTTTCAAAAAACTTACGCACATATTTATCACTAGCTCGACGGTGAAGGAAAACATCGTGAGTAAACCCGTAGGTCTCAGAATTAATTCTGAGACATGTGTAAACAGATCCGGTCCGGCGATGGGCTCACCACCTATTAAGGGTACAATATATCTCGTGAAATGTGGGTATATCCAGTAATGGAATACCTCTGCCTACCCCCTCGGGGATAAAAGGCATGAGATTATATTATTATTATATACTACCTACAATAAACATTTCCCATTTTCGTTAGTACCTATTAGAAAATATAAGTGACAAATCCTTCTTACAAATGTCTGGAAGTGTCTAAACGATTGGAGGGTTCGCGAGAGCCATGTCCTGTGTGCGTGCGCTCGAAGGTATCTATCCAACTATGTTGTCGTTGGCTGAATTGGCTCCCTGTCCGTTGCAGCTGGACGGCGCGCAGAAGGAGATCGACAAGGACGACGAGCCGGACTTCTACGAGGAGGCGCCGCTGCCCGGATAGGCGCATTGCCATTGCCATGTATCATTATTTACTATACCTATAAGTGTATATTGCGTATGTTAAGATTTAACCAAATTAAAGTTCAGGGGCCAATATTGTTAAGGGTTACCTATGAAACTGAACGATTTTGAATTTCAGAGGTGCTCTCATAATACCTATCTACTATATTACTTGTTTTCTGTTTTATGGGGAAGTACATAATGTTATACAAATTATGCGTACCCCTACATAAATATTCATAAACAAATCTAGAAAACAGCAAAAAATGCAAAACATGGCAGATTAATTGGACCTTGGACCTTCCGGCGGATACCAGCCACGGAAACAGCCCCTGCAAAAAATAATACGTACTGATACAAAGCAAATTATAAATAAAGTGTATTTACTGTGCACAAGTGGAGTTGCAATGCCGAAAACATTCCACCACATACCTATAGTGAGGGAGAGCCGCATAAAGTGAATGAGACCTGTGATGAGGAGCTGGTCAGTTCGTCCATTACAATGCTCTTCGTATTATACTTAGTACAAATAAAAATAGGTAGGTAGGTACCTATAGTTTAAGACAAGTAGGTATTAACGAGTTTCTTTTCCGTAGAACTAAAGAAAAGCTTTCAAGGCTACATACCGTCGCGTCCGAAATATATTTTGTAATTCCTAAGTACCTAGGTAGGTATTTATTTTTTGTTACTTTGCTTCATAGTTCTCCCTACCTAGACGTAGAGCTACCGTCTAGTCTGTTACTAAAATTTTCATAGACTTGTACAGGCCGAAAGAAAAGACTCCTAAATTAAAGGAGACAAGGACGTATGGATGAGGATAACATTATACAGGGAGCGTGATAAAAGTTGCTCAAAAAATCAAATGTTACGTAGATATTAACTATTACTTAGAGTTACTTACTTATTTATTTAAGTATACCTACTTACCTATAGGTAAGTAAGTAGGTACCTATTTATTTTTACTACCGTTATGTACCTGTAGGTACCTACAGAGTGATTTTTACAAGTGTGCGTGGATGGCGAAATCCCAAACCATCAAAAATAAGGAAACAGGGAAATTTATATTCGTTTAGTGATACATACATAGTGGGTACCTACACTAGGTATTCATGAAATTGTTGAAGCGGTGTGTGTGTAGGAGTAATACATAGAGTTCTGCAGGGTGTAACCACGGGACGCATCTATTAAAGTTTAAATTTAAATTACTAGTAGGTTAAAATATATTTTTTGTAGATTGATGCAATGTATATTAATGAGATAGTTACCTGCCTATAGGTAAATTTGTAAAAACGTCGGTAATAAAATTCATTTAAAAAATAAAGTGTATACCTAAGTAACTACTTAGTATTATTTTTTAAAAGTTCTGAGCCAGTGCATATATTTTATCATTATCTCGATGGTGAAGAAAATATCACAGACCATTGTGAGGAAACCCGCAGGTCCCCCGGCCGATGGGCTCACCACCAAGAGCCACTATCTAAATAGCAATTTTATGTCCTTATTAAAAATTAAAAATTATGTACCTACTATCCTTTGATGCACTATCATTAATTAATATGACCATGTGTAATATGAAGAAGATAATAATAATAATATATCTACCTAATCTTTTGGCTTGGCCCATGTATGTCGCTTGTGGACTCTGTTGTAGCTAGTACTATTTATTATACGGTGGTTGTAGTCACAGAATTAAATTTTTTTGTTATAGTATTCATCTCGTATACGTAACCAGTATACATGGTCATGAACAAGGATAATAAAAAAAATACGCTGACATGACATATAATCTGTCAAACAGTAATCATACAAAATCTTTCACCTCCCCATCCGATACAGTATCGAATTCGATATATTTTTGTAACGCAACTCTGGTTGCGTGTTTAATGTTACTCCTTAAAAAATCCCACCACAATCTTTATGAAATGCAAGAGACTATCGGCTGCGTGCACGAAAATATTAATACTACTAATATTACACAGCAGTGTGACAGAAGGTCTTTCTAATGGCCATATCTGATGACTACTAAGCTCGAGCAGTAATAAAAAAAAGCAATTTTCTTTGTTCTATTTTTTACGAATTTTTAATGATTTGGGAATATGTGTAATCGTGCGAAAACTGAAGATATATCGATATTTTTCACCCGATAATTATAGATATGGTTTAAAAATATCGATACGATAAATATCAATATATATATTTTTCACTTGCCCGTCTCTAGTCATTACCATAGACACGTACAAATAATTTTTGCAGGCCGTAGGATGTAACCGCTAACTAATCACTAAGTTAGATATTATGTAACCTTTTCCGCAGCGTCGCAATGAACAGCTAGTGACGAGATGTTCTTTCTTTGTTGACGTGTTTTCATTGAACACTTTTTACCATTTGAAAATTGACTACCTAGAGATCTATGACCGCGGTAATAGACAGTGTATGGGTAAACTCTCTGCTTGTCTATGGTGACACCATATTTTGTCAATCTACGAGTGACACATAATGGCGGAGGTTGCTGTATTGTTTTTGAGAAAATAGCGAATGAGGGCCCTGGCCCTGTCATGTTCTAGTAGTGTTTGTGACAACGAAGCATGAGAAGCGAGTAATGTGTGTTCTTTGAGCTAGTGTAGCCGTGAGAGTACAAATAGCGCATTTCGGTGGTACGAAGTATGGGGTCGGTGATGTCGGCACTCTGGGAATTATCAAACTAGCAGTGCGAGGTGCCCGGCGGTGCGGACCATGGGGGCTCAGCAGGCCAAGGAGCGCGGCACGGCGAGCGGCGCGTCCATGCGCGCGGCGCGCACCAAGCCGCGCGTGCCGAGGGACCCCCGCGTGCTCGGCTCCAACATATTCACCGAACACAGCGGTGAGTAGCCCCGCCACCATCCCGCCACCCACCGCCACTGCGGCGCATCATCATTCATTACACACATACTTTTCCTCAATTATTTGTACATACCTATTTGAATGACCACTGTGCTCTGATCCATTGTGCAAATCCATATAAGTGTTCTATAGCTGCTTTGAATGCTGATACCATAGCGAGTGAGCGAATTGACTGCAACCTACCTATGTAATTTATAAAATTTCTTTAGCAATGAATAGATGAACAGGAACCAATGTTAAATAAATGTTATTTGTAACAGTTTTCTCAATACTTTGGTGTTTGAACATGTAATCACAACAAGATTACCAGTCAGAGTGTATCCTCGCCTATCGAATGTCCTTGTACCGTAAACCAATGGGCATTGGATGTTGGACTGGCGTCTTATTTTATTTTACTATAATTATGTTGTTGTAGAATATATTGTGGTGATTCAAGACTTACCCTATTACCTCAGATCAAAATTATGTATGTTTTACTTTCTTTAAGTAATTTAATCATACCTACATACATAGTGTATAAATGGCTTGAATAAATGTCTTAATATCTAAATCATATTTGATTCTTCATCACCGTCTGTATGTAATATAAAGTTGATATTTGGTGGGACTGTGACCATTCAAACGTGTATGCCACTCACATTTTTACAACTAAACATAATTATCACAAATTGTCTATAAAATTGAAAATGCAAAATGCAAACGGAACATGCGGTTGAAACTGCAGGAAACAGCTAGTGGGTAATACAAACATTTTAATGTGCTACCAAATAAATGTTCATGTTTGCATTTCACTCCCATCCCACGCTCTCTACGCACAATTACTAGTAAATACCACAAAGTAAATTTGTTATAAAATTTAAATCAATTACCAATTAGTAACAACTATTCTGTTTTGGAGTGTAGAATTGACTAATATTATCCAATTGATAATACCAAAAGGCAAAAAGTAGTTAAATACCTAATGTTTCAATAGAAAATCTTATCAAATACCATTGTTATCTAGTTAGTACACTTTTTTTGCTCAGTTTTTGTTTCACATGAGTTTTTTTGTAGTTGGGTATAATGTCATATGTTTGCGGTGGAAGTGCTGTGGTTGCAGTGAGTGATAAAATGTTTAATGAAGTTTGAATTACCAAAGTCATAATAAATATGACAGGCCACTAACCTAACACCATCTCCCAATCCATTCTTCCTCATGTGTAAAGAAAGACCCTAGCTCAGCAGTGGGATGTTGTGGGTTGATGATGATGATACTCACTTTTAAAAACTATATAGTATGTGCAGTCAAAAGCACTAGTGTACCAAAAGAAGATTAAATATAGTAACAGTATCTCAGTCAGATGTCAGAGACAAAAACTCATGTTAGATTAAAGCTATCAATACATACGTACAAATTATGTCTTTTCCCCATTGGGGCAGACAGAGACAATATATGATCACAATCAATATACACATTTAAAGTCAGAAAAAGAAGCTGAGAGTATTTAACCTATTTGCATTGCTCACAGAGATAATCAACTTGGTTAATTTGCATCTTCCTGAGCTATTTAACCAAAAAATCAATTCATATTTAGGATACCATCAGATAGGTTGTTTAGAATGATTTTGAGATTCCATAAAAATGGTTTTCATTAATATGTGAGTGAGTTTTTGACAAATTGAAAGAGGTTGGATAATATAGTTTTTCTCGAAATTCTAATTACTATCACTAGGCGGGCTCAGGTATAATACATATTTATGGAGTCATTTGATAGTACACACACCTAAACCTGGATTTTAAGTTGAGGTAATTTTCATTAGAACATTATAGTCTATTGGAAAAAGAAACTTTTTCTTAAAATATCAAAAAAATATATATCATCCAGGAGCTAACAATGTTATTTGAAGTAGGAGATTACTGAATGAACAAATGTGAGACTTTTTGTGCCACAAAATAAGCAACTCAACTGCAAAAAGGAAAAGAATGGGCAGGAAAATGGATCTATTAAGAGATTGTGTGACGTCAATGGCATGGTGCAGGAATATATATTTTTTTAAACCAATCAACATGTATTTAGTTTATATCGTCACATATAAACGCTATAGTTTCCGCGTCATCCTTTAGGATTGATCCAGTGCATTTATTCCGGCACTCCAATGATGATTCCCTCTGCCGTCCTGTCAGTGTGTCTGTAGTGATCTACATTTTGTAGTGATTTACATAATAGGCACCTGACCTTTGATATGAACATGTCGTTATTAAACTGTGGTTATGCCCATTTGGCTGTACTTGATGTTTCTTAATTTTTACGGCTATAATAGAGTAAAAGTCTTGGCTTAGTCATATTATTTTTAACTTTTCTTGTGCAACTTGAGTACATATTTACTTGCTGTGCGAAGTTTGGCGAAGCTAATGTAAATAATAATATAAATAATATCTCGCAGTATATCTTCTATATCTATGTATATATTGTTTGAAAGAAACAAAAAAGACTAAAAATTTGGAAAACATTTCTTGGTACCTTGATAACTTGTCAAAGGATGAATAATCAGCTTTTCCTACGCAGCCATAATACTTGGCTCAGTAGAGCTGGTTTTCATTATTCCCCTATTTACTCTATAAGGGTATGAGAGCAGAATAGTGTATCATAGGCAGCCATAAAAAACAAACATAAATTTTAAAAAGTATGTTAATGCAAATTTCATCTCGCGATGCTGTTTAGACTCGAGGGTATATCGATGGAATCTCCGTTAGCGAAACGTTCGCACGGGACCGTTCGACGCCCAGTCTCGGGGCCGCGGGTTTATCTCAGACGATCTGTGTGTGGCAATTCGCAGAGGCGCTGCTGCAGAGCCGGCCTCTACCGCACATCCCGGACCTGCCGGACGGAGAGCCGGCTGGAGGCGCGGCGCTGCCCCCGCCACAGCCCATCGACGCGGCTAATAGGTGAGCTCCCACCTCCCCATCTGTGTACCTCCCCACCTGTGTACCTCCCCACCTGTGTACCTCCCCACCTGTGTACCTCCCCACCTATTTACCTTCCTACCTGTGTATCTCCCAACCTTGAGTCCCGCTCTACAGCCGATTGTCCCCCGCAGGTGGACGTCCAAGGAGAACCTGCTCGCGCACGCCGAGGAGGAGGACCCGCAGCTGTTCGTCGCCCTTTACGACTTCGCCGCGGGCGGAGACAACCAGCTCGGCTTGAAGAAAGGTATCACACCCCGCTAGCAGTTCTACATATAACCAAACTTGACAATCACTTTATGATCTTTCAAATTAACGGATTTGATTACTGGCTATAGGATCTTTTTTTTTCAAAAATGTTATCTACTTAGTTTTAATTTTTATCGAAATCGGCTCCAAAACGCCTTCGAGTATTTTTCCACCACAACTTCCAGTATGAAAAGAACCCAAACCTCTTCCCCAAGACTCGAACTATATCCCTGCAAAATGTTATCAAAATGGAGTCAAATTTAGTTTACCAAATTAGAACATCAGCAGTATATTGGAAAGAGAAACGCTTTGTTGAAACGCCTTTGATGGCGAATGTTATGTTTAGGCGAGCAGGTGCGCATAGTGAGCTACAACAAGAGCGGCGAGTGGTGCGAGGCGCACACGCTGGGGGGGGCCGTCGGCTGGGTGCCCAGCAACTACGTGACGCCGGTCAACTCGCTCGAGAAGCACTCCTGGTACCACGGGCCCATCTCCAGGAACGCCGCAGAGTACCTGCTCTCCTCAGGGATCAACGGCAGCTTCCTCGTGAGTCAAAGTCTTAATAACATCTCTCATTGTTCGGCTTGGCTCAAGTGATCCACCCAACCGACATTCCAAATTAACCCAAAGGCTCGTCGATGGCCTCTTGTTTGCTTTTGAGCTAGCTAGTAAAAAAAATGTAATTGTCAATTTGGCACAGTATGTTGCACTTTACCAATGTCAAGTAATTTAGTTTTCAAGCCTTTATTACACTTTAATCTTAGTTAAATGACTCTACTTCAAAAATGCACAAAAATTCAGTGTCTTCAACATTTTGTATTATCCCCTCTTGGTCATCAACAGTAAAATGATAGCATTTTTCATGAAGACTTCATTGTGACTTCTTGAGGCAAACCAACAATGTCCATATTGTTCATCGCTCGCATTTTATCGAATTTCCCATTCACTGCACACTTTCACGGACACTTCTAATATGAGTCAAACCCGGAAAATTACAACCAAATGAAGTTTATACAAAAAGCATGACGTTCCTCTCCGGATTTCCGCCAAATAGTTCACTATCGTAATTTTGAGCTGCTTTTTTGAAATCGTCCGTTATCCAATGTAATTACGATTATATGATTATTCTGTGCCTGAAGGTGCGCGAGTCGGAGTCGAGCCCCGGGCAGCGCAGCATCTCTTTGCGGTACGAGGGCCGCGTGTACCACTACCGGATCAACGAGGACGCCGCCGGGAAGGTAGCCCCGCGAGAGCCCAAGGGAGACCGCCGGGAGCCCGCCGTGCGGGATTAGGCGCACAATTACACATTTGCAAAATGACATATTCGATTTTATAAAAATGTCACATTCTCAAAACGCCACATCGCAAAATGACACATTCTCAAAATGCCATTTTAGCATAATGTCACACTCGAACATACTGCAAGAAAGGAAGTTGAACTAGTATGGCTCTTTGCTACTCTGGCATTTTGCGTCAATGTGGCCTTCTTACTACTGTGGCATTGTCCGCCTAATCCGCCGTCCGGTCTACCACTGTGCTCTGGTGTCCCGTTTCAGGTGTTCGTGACGTCGGAGTGCATGTTCGGGACTCTGGCCGAGCTGGTCCACCACCACTCTGTGGCGGGCGACGGGCTGGTCACTCAGCTGCTGTATCCGGCGCCGAAGCGGGACAAGCCGACCGTGTTCCCGTTGGCGCCGCCGGACCAGTGGGAGATCGACCGCACCGACATCGTCATGAAGCACAAGCTGGGCGGCGGACAGTACGGCGACGTCTACGAGGCCACGTGGAAGCGGCTCAACATCACGGTGGGCAAGATACTACTCCGGTCGTACCGAGATCGCTTTATGAACCGACTTCAAAAAAGGAGGAGGTTTCTTGATTCGACCGTATCCTATATTTTTTTATGTGTGTTCGCGGATAACTTCGTCGTTTATGAACCGATTTTAATGATTCTTTTTGACGTGACAACGTTTTATAAATCGATGGAGCCGGCTGCATGCACGAAAAAGTATGACGTATACGGCGTTCCAGTGAAAGAGAGACCGCGCTACGAGCGACAAAGAGGCACAATCCATTCCATAAGTATTTTCTTATGACGTTGTCACGTTCAACTATCGTTAGTAAACCGACTTTGCAGACAACCGATTTTTTTTTGTTGGAAAGGTGATATCCTAGCGGTCGTACCTATAGTCTATTTCGCACCAAATGGGTTCGGTGACAGTTCACTGTTGACAATTGAAGTGATGTGTCCCAATGAAATCCAATCGATTTTTCTAAAAATTTCGTGTAAGTTTGTAAAGAAAATGGAATCGATTTTCTACTTTATTGATAGAATGATTTTTCAAGTTTACTTTTTATTGAATATGTTTAAATTTCACAGGTTATATATGGGAAAAACATGGTAAAATAAAAAAAATGTCATCGACTTTTTGATGCAATACGAAAATAATCAAACATTATCAAATCTACAAATCACGGTACACTTTCACAGACCCCTGCCACATAATACACTATTACTATTTTAAACCCAAAAGATACAACAAAATGAAAATTTTACAAAAACATTGCGCCTTTTTTCGGATTCCCGCCAAAACGCTTCGATTCATCGATTTAATGTAGATTAAGTTGTGTCAATCCCTATGAGTAAAAGTTCCGTTCCACGCAATACGTATTTTTAGGATATCTTATTAATCTATTGTTTTTTATATTTTTCTTGATTTTGATTGTCTGAGATTTTAATTTAGAATTTTAGAGGCAACAATTATTGTATTTTAGCAATGACTAATAAATTATTCAATATATTTTACAACCATCTATTTTTCTTACTAGAAAGTTGTATGCGTAAAAAGGAAAAATGTGAACTGTCACCGAACCCATTTGGTGCGAAATAGACTATAATAAGGAAAAGGTGGTACCATGAGATGTCATCCCAGAGAAGTCGAGTGGTGAACCTTTGTAAATCGTAGTGGTGACTAGTACTTTTTTAGTTTCCTGTTTGGAGTCGGTTTTTTTTTGTTTAAAATTATAACACTTCAAAATGACAACCCTCTAAGACCGCCGCTCACAAATTGGTCTAGTAGTTCCCAGGTCCAATGCCCGAATGGTGAACCTTAGACCGTTTCGTGGTCGTTGCGTTATACCTGCCGTCGCACTCAGGTGGCGGTGAAGACCCTGAAGGACGACACGATGGCGCTGAAGGACTTCCTGGAGGAGGCTGCCATAATGAAGGAGATGCGTCACCCGAACCTCGTGCAGCTGCTGGGCGTGTGCACTCGGGAGCCTCCCTTCTACATCGTCACCGAGTTCATGTCCCGCGGGAACCTGCTCGACTACCTGCGGGCTGCACCGAGGGACTGCGTCGATGCAGTCGTGCTCATGCACATGGCCACGCAGATCGCATCCGGGATGAGCCACCTCGAGAGCCGGTTCTTCATACACAGGTGACATTGTCAAGATAAACAATACATATTTATTTTGCATATTAAAAAGGCGTTTTAGTAGTAGTGAAGGTTTATGCAAAACTAATTTCTTAACATCTTATAAATCAATGAACGCCGGCTGCAAACATGACTCATTGTCACGTTCCCTTCTGAGCCGAGCGTGCAAGCGAGAGCGCGGAACAAACGATAGAGAGCCACGACCGGTCTAAGCGTTCGGCTTGTGACGCATCTATCGTTATCACGTAACATTATCGTCTGTAAACAACAGACAACCAATTTTTTTTGTTACAAAAAAACTAGATAAAAAACAGTTTTTCCTAAAGAGGAAAAACGGTTTTTTATCTAGTTTTTTATAAAGATAAACAAAATGAAAATAAATAATCTTACGCCCTTTAACCCGGAGAGGATAGGCACAGGTACGCCCACTTTCACGAGTGTATTGGACCCCAAAACGTGATGCGGTGCGCCCATCGCTTCCTCCCGATGTTTTCTTTCTCCGTCCTCATACATAATTCCTCATACAACCTAATTACACACACCGGCACAATTAGCGGAACAGAAAAAAAAAGGAGAAAAAAGAGGGAATTTAGAACAATGAATGTAATTTTTAAACAATATATTATTTAAAATGAAACAACAATTAAATTAACATGTTTTGACATTCATTTGTAACACCATACTTAAAATTTTATAAAAATAAAAATTAAATTAAACAAAATGCATTTTTCTTCGATTTTTAATTATAGAGAAACAGCAGAAAATTCAAGATTTTCCAAAGTTTAACAACAATTTCAATGACTGTTCAATATCGAGTGTTTCCTCCTCGTGCTCTGATGAGGGTTTCCATCCGTCTGGGCATGCTGCGGATGATGTTATCAATGGTTTCTTGGGGCAACCTCTGCCATTCTTCAAGTAATGCGTTTCGCAACTCGTTGAGATTATTGGGAGGGGGCATTCTTGACTTTACACTCCTCTTTAGCAAGTCCCAGACGTGTTCTATAGGGTTCATATCGGGGGACCGTGCTGGCCACTCCATCACCGTTATACCAACATGGTTTAGGTATGTCTGTACTGTGCGAGCACTGTGAGCCCGAGCATTATCCTGCATTAGAATGAAGTTGTTACCAATAAAGGGGGCAAATGGCACAACATGTTCTTCTAAAATCTCCCTGATATACCGATCAGCATTCAGATTCCCGCCATCGACCACTACTAACTCCGTACGAGCTCCTAAACATATTCCTCCCCAGACCATAATTGAACCGCCGCCATATGCAACTGTATTTTCAAAATTAGACTGGATATACCGTTCTCCTTTGCGTCTCCATACTCGCTGCCTTCCATCAATTTGATTTAACATAACTCTGCATTCATCAGTAAAAAGAACCTGTCCCCAGTCGTCGAAGTCCCAATCACGATGTTCACGACCAAAGTGTAGACGGTTTGTGCGATGATGTCTCTCAAGTTTTGGGGCTTTGGCGGGCACATACGAGCCTATACCCACTTCTTCGAATCTTCTACGAACTGTCCGCTCACTCATCCTTACTGCTCGTACCTCTTCCAGTAAATTTCGAGCCTGCACCGCCGTTAGTCTCGTGTTCCGTCGGACTTGAAGTTGGAGAAAACGGTCATCCCTCCTTGAAGTACACCTTTTCCGGCCTTGTCCTCTCCTTCTCACTAGAGCATTCGTCAATCTGTATCGTTGGATGCTACGATAAATCGTTGATAACGATCGACGAAGGCTTCTGGCAATCGATCTGTAGGTTTGACCATTTCTCCTCATTTGATCTGCCCTAATGATTTCTGATGGCGTTAAATCAGGCATAATTAGATGCTCGTAAATTATCAATATGCGAAAAAACTCAAAAGCCTCAAAAACTGCAATTCAAAGCTTTTCAAATGGAATTCACGAACCTTCTAAAAACGGACAAGCGGTGGAAAAAATGAATCAATGAAAATTAAAACAAAAGAATGAAAAAAAGGGCAGTCGCTTAGTATTCCATTTTTAAATTAAAACCCAAATTTAAAAAAAGCTTGTTTCGCCGGCCAGTAACACGCAAAAATGCGTAAATACTCCCTTTTTTTTCTGTTCCGCTAATTGTGCCGGTGTGTGTAGTATATTAATATTAATTTGTAACGGATTTAGGGTGTCCAACGCGATAACGCGACGAGTGTGATGGGTACCTTTGCATTGGGGAGGGCAGGGGGGAGACTTCCGATTTAGGTTTAAGTTTAGTTTAGTTTTAAGTCTTTTGTTGCTTTGAAGGAAAACATTGTGAGGAAACCCGCAGGTATCAGAATTAATTCTGAGACATGTGTAAACAGACCTGGTCCAGCGATGGGCTCACCACCTATCACGTTTAGGGATCCAATATATTTCGTGACATGTGGGTATATCCAGTAAAGGAATACCTCTGCCTACCCCCTCGGGAATAAAAGGCGTGAGATTATATTATATTATTATTATCTTTTTTTCTTTACTATGCAATTTTTTATTTGTAATTTTAATTTGTAATCTTAACACTTTAACCAATTAAATTTTAATATTTGTAATGAATAAACTCAAAAACTACTAAACCGATATTAAAAATTCTTTCACCGATGGAGAGAAAAGAAAATCCCTGAGTAACATAGGCTATATTTTACTCCCGTATTCCCACCTGAACGGAAACTATGCGAGTGAAACTGCGGAGAACATGTTGTAATGAGTATAAGTATGCAGGGACCTCGCTGCGCGCAACTGCCTGGTGGGCTCCGGGCATCTGGTGAAGGTGGCCGACTTCGGGCTGGCCCGTCTGATGCGCGACGACACGTACACGGCCCACGCGGGGGCCAAGTTCCCCATCAAGTGGACGGCGCCCGAGGGGCTGGCCTACAACACCTTCAGCACCAAGTCGGACGTGTGGGCCTTCGGGGTGCTGCTATGGGAGATCGCCACGTACGGCCTGTCGCCGTACCCGGGCGTTGACCTCGCAGACGTGTACCACATGCTCGAGAAGGTACCTTCAAGCTTCCAACACGGTTTTTGCGTGATGCGTGCACACACAGACAGACAGAAATGTGTGTATCTAAATCGATAACAGCGATCTACCCTACCACTAAAATTATCAAAAAATATTTCATGTACAAACACGGTCCCGTTAGTTGTAATAGATGTATAAATACATCAGAACAACACATGAGCTATATTTTATCCCTATATTCGAACGGGAATGAAAGCTGCTAGTACATAATAATCTGTTTATCAATCTCGAAAAGCAAAGGTACGAAAAAGTGCCAGGAAATTAAGTAAATTCGATATGAAAATATTGGAACTCTATCAACGTCCCAATCCGAACCCAAAGCAAGCCCAATGCCCTCATCGCCGGCTGCGATGTTTTCATTACCAAAATAGTTTTTTTATTGCTTCATAATGCTAGTCACGGTGCTGCGTGCTTTCTGCCTCGCATGCTGAACTAGCTCGACAGTCGGAAATGCCCGTTTTCGCCCACATGTGATATTTTTCCCGCACTGCGAATCCACTAATCCAAATCCAAAACCACTCTATTTCCAAGAACTGGAAAAGATGGTTAACTTTATTAGTAACGTCCCAACCAGTTCCCCATAATTTAAATGTCCATTTGTGAATCTTTGTAATCTGACTTCAAAAAAAGAGGAGTTTTCTCAATTCGACCATATATTTTTTATGTGCGTTCGCGGATCACTTCGTCGTTCATGAACCGATTTTAAGGACAATTTTTTTGTTAGAAAGGTTTTTTTGAAAATTGTAGTGGGACTAGTGTTTTTTACTTTTTTTAGATTCCTATTTGAAGTCGTTTTTTTCTCGTTTTATTAGAATCAGGCCAACGTGGAGTAAGCCTCATCCAAAGGAATCTAGCTTTCTTAAGTACTTTGTAGCCAGATAGTTTCGGCGATGGTATGGCTTTAACGAAATCTGAGCATTATGTTTATTACAATACGGTCGTGCACGATGGAGCGGATGCGGCAGGAGAATCGGATACACAGTGTAATAATCGAATAGTTTATTGAAATAGGAAACTCGTGGTATATAAAAACAGGTAACATGTGTCCGGCTGGACGTCAACAAGGTGCGTTAGATGTACATACATGGCTAGTTGTGGCTAGTTGCGGCTAGCAGTGCGAGGCGTCTGTGCATAGGTGTTTCTTGCATAGCGTGCATTGGGGGCGGCTGACGGCTATGCGGCTGAAGATCTCGCTGGCGGATAGCTCCTTGCTGAGCTTGGAGCACATGCTGTAGGAGACGGTCTTCTTGGAGAAGTCCTTGGCGGGTACGCAGGTGCGCGCGCGCACCGGCCCGATCTCCTGGCCGGTCTCCACCAGCTTGGCCGACTCGGACGTGATCACGATGCACAGGAACGCCATGCCGGGGATGTAGCAGTCGATGTTCGGCACCTGGGGGGTGGGGGGGGTCATCGATTACTGGGGGGGGAGGGATCCATCTCGCGAAGGAGAGATACGACATCAAGATTTTATAGAGTGTAGTAAGGGAGCAAAACGAAATTTTAGGGTGAGGGCGTTTTTTTATATCACGAACATAGTGACGCCTTCATGAGGAGCCAGAAAGTGACTAAAAAAGCACGCCTGGCTGTTCATGATGGGGTGTTGGTTCCTACCTTAATGTATGGTAGCGAGAGTTGGGTATGGCAGAAGAAGCATGAGAGTCGAATAAATGCAGTAGAAATGCGCTCGCTAAGAAGCATGAGTGGAGTACGATTGATTGATAGAATGAGGAATAGTGTAATCCGAGAGCGTTGTGGCTTGAAAGAGGATGTAGTGACTAAAATTGAGAAAGGAATGCTTAGGTGGTTTGGACATGTCGAGCGGATGGATGAAAGGCGTCTAACGAGACAAATATATAAGGGGATTGTGAGTGGCCGAGTCGGCAGAGGGCGACCTAGGCGTACTTACATCGATCAGATCGGCGATGTATTGAAAAAAAGCCAGATAAAGAGTACCCGAAACCGACGAGCTTGTATGAACCGATTGATGGATGTGGATGAGGCACGTGAGGTATGCCAGGATCGTAGCAGGTGGCGGGCTGTTGTCTCTGCCTACCCCTTCGGGAAAAAGGCGTGAGCATATGTATGTATGAACATAGTGAATGATTCTAATGTAGAATCATGAACGAAATGACAGGTTTAAAGTACGTAGCCCAACGTTTAAATAATTTTGCGAGCACAGCAAGTTTTCAACCATGTCAGCCTAATGCGAGGAAAAATGGAACTAATGTTTTGTTATACAAAAGTTTGATGTACTTTAACTACAGTGGCGCCAACCTTAGATGCAAACTTATTTTGCTTATCTTTTTGCCCAAAAATGTTGAAAAATATTCTTAATCCAAATTCAAAACACTTCTATTCGCACTTATTAAAACCCTATCTCAAAAGACTTACTTTGCTCCCTGTTATTGAGTAGCAAAACGTCACTTTTCGAATAGATGTATGAAAATTATTAAACCTGTATAATGTTAGTGTAGGGGGGATGGGGTTAGGGGTTGTCTCACCGTGATGTTGGCGTAGTCGGGGTGGTCGGGGTCCCAGCAGCCGGGGTGGTCGAAGGAGAGGCAGTTGTAGCACTGGATGCCCTTGGTGGTCGGAGAGACGAACTTCTTCGGCTTGGCCTTCTTGTGCTTCCCTGTGAACGGATCGCGTCAGTGGGGCCGGCGAGGGGTCTCACTAGGAAACTACATTTTAACCTAAGTTTTGTATATTCTTCTCTTAAGCCGTATACAGAAAGAAACGGCGCCGTTCCATTCTACAGAAAGCAAGCAGATTGAAGCAGAGCGAGCAAAATGTCGTACGATGATTGGCGGGCGGCACCAGCGCTGACCGGCGCGAGTCGGCGCCGATAAGTTTTCGGCTTTCTTTCTGTATACGGCTTTAATCTTTGTCTATTTTTCGATTAGGTGGGCGGGGCTAGTCAGTGACACGTTATTTCGTTTTCGCTTTGGATAAGAAGTAATTAAATGAGTCTTCTGTCATCTAATATTCTTGTTTATCTTCATTCACTAGCTCCTCAAACAGAGTGTGCCTTGCGTTATACATATCGTTGATTAATGTGTTAGTTATTTGTAATCGAGCCTGTAGGTGTTCCGAGTAAAATAAAATAAAATACTGCTTTCTTCTATTTAGCCAGTTTCTCACCCACCGTCTTTTGGGTGTGGTTATTTCCCTAATTATTTTATCTTTGACTTCAAAACCTCACTAATGTAATTTAAAAAAAGTGCGCTATCTCGCCAACAAACTGCACTCAGTTTGGCGAGGACTTTGAGAATAAGAACAAAAAATGAATAAATAATAATAAAAAAGTAACACCTATAAATGGCTAAAATGAATATAAAATAAACCTCTTAATAACAAATTAAAGCACATAATTTAACTACTTAATTAGTTAATATAAATGAATACGTATGAAATTACCGAGCGTGGTGGCGGCCAGTATCAGCAGGCAGGCGATGGCGGGCTTGATCATCATGGCTTTGATGGGGTCTCGAGAGGGGCGAGTGGCTCGTTGGGCTGGTGCGGCGGGCTCAGCGGCTGGGACTGTTCTGGCCTCAACCGCCGAGCGACGCGCTTATATACTGCGGACGCGCGTTCACAGGGTGCCCCTTGCCGCGAACGGGACCACTCTTGCATTAAGCTTGGGTCCCACGGTCCGTAAAATCGCGGATGCACGCAGACCAGCTCGCACGACGCACCGTGGGACCGGCCTCGTCCGTGATAGCACAGAACGTCTGTGGCGGTGCGCCCGTATCCATCGTGAGTCGGTAACTTCAAAGGTGCGCTCTTCTCTCTCTTTCTTTCGCTTTGCATTATGACAACATAAAAACATCTACACACACCGACACGCACCGTTGGACCGGCCCTGCCTGCGGTGCGTCGCCGTCCGTGCTCGTCGGCTGAGTGTGGCTGATCCGTAGAATAGCGGACCGTGGGACCCCAGCTTTATACACGCATCGAGTAGGAACACGCTGTATCGCACCGATGACTAAACGCAGAATTTGTTGTGTTTGTTGTTTTGTTATTGTCGCGCTCGCAGTCACCGGCGAGCTATGCGCGTGACCGTCCCCCCCCCCCAATACCCCCTCCCCCCCTCAGGGCTACCGCATGGAGTGCCCCGCCGGCTGCCCCGCCGCCGTGTACAAGCTGATGCGCGACTGCTGGGAGTGGAGCCCCGCCAAGAGGCCCACCTTCAGAGACATCCACGACCGCCTCGAGCACATGTTCCCCGACCGGTCCATCACCGAGGGTAAGACCAGCAGAGGATCCGCTCAACGAAGAGACGGAAGTTTACTCAGTTCTGTACAGGGTGAATTTTTATATAGGTCAAGTACGAAAATGGTATAATAATAGTGTTTTTTTTTTTCAAAATTAACGTGTTCGTTTCCTGGCTAGGAATATTAATTTTTTTTTTATCCAAAAATGCAGTTTTAGCTTTAATCAAAATCGGGCCCGGAGTCTTCCTTTGAATACTTTACGCCTACTTGGAAAATTCACTCTGTATATCAGTAGCTTCCCAGTAAAGTAAAACACCGTGAGAGGCCCGCAAAATTGGTTCTGGGGCATCTGTAACTGCATCCCTGTCCGGCGATGGGCTCACTAGCTATCAGATAACAGTAATATAATTTAATGGTACATGTGGTTTTACAGGTAGTAGGTGGTAAAATAATATACAGTATACACATGAACCATGGAAAGGTGCTGCAAATGTTAAAATACGAAATGAATTCCAAGATTTTTAAAAATAATTTCAGGTTCTGTTTCTTAAAGGATATTAAGGATTCCTGGGACGTCTGTAATGTTTTGCTATCAGTCCCAAGATGGTATACATTTAGACCCGAATAAGTATATTATGTAAAAAAATATGGTATTTTCTAAAAAAAACACCTGTAATAGCAAGCGCCTAAAGAGCAATCTTAAAAGTCAAGTACAAGAGAAGAATTAATATTCAACATCACTACATAGTATAAAACAAAGTCGCTTTCTCTGTCCCTATATTCTTATGTCCCTATGTCCCTTTGTATGCTTAATCTTTAAAACTACGCAACGGATTTTGATGCGGTTTTTTTTAATAGATAGAGTGATTTAAGAGAAAGGTTTTAGTATAAGCATTGCACCCGTGCAAAGTCGGGGCGGGTCGCTAGTATTATATATGATACATTTGCCCCGATAGCTCTACTTTGAAAAAAAAAACCTTTCCACTTTGCTTCGAAAATAAAATCATTTCTTTAGCAATATAGTTTTGCAAGTAATATTTAAAGCTATTTCAAATTTTAAGATCTGCTTTTTGATATACCTAGTCTTGCGATTTCGCTGTCACACGCAGACATTCAATGCGAAAAATATTTTTGCTGTGATCTCTACATGAATACGAGGGAGCCGATCAATATTATAGAAGTGACTTTGTTTGTTTGTTACGCCATTGGGGAGCTACATTATCAGGCTATATTGTATGGAGAGTGTCCTCCTGCAGAGGTGCAGAAGCAGCTGCAGGAGGAGAAGCAGGGTTCCCCCCTCGGGCCCAAGAAGGCGGCCGTGCAGCTGCGCAGGCCCACCAACCGCAGGGGCAGGCAGGCCCCGACGCCGCCCAAGAGGACCAGGTCAGCTTACATCATATCCACAATACCTAATATACAACGCGTTACAGAAAAGGCGCAATTCCTCATATAAAAAATATATGATGCAATCGAACTTCAGTTGTGTCTAACCAATTTTCTTAAATATAGATTAACAATAGCACGATTTCCATACAAAGCACTAAATTCAGCTACGATAATATTTTTTTTTAATTTAACACATTAAAAATAGCTGAAATCGAATAAGTAGTCGATACTGAACAAACTAATTTCTGGAATTGCGCTTATTCTGTTACATATTGTATACCTTATTATCAAAGAGATTAAAATATAATAGGACATAGAGGGGGCATCGGGAATATTTTCATAAAAAAACATTGAAGCTCAAGCGTCATGTCAGTTAGTATGAACCCGAGCTGTCATTCGGTCGAAATTGTACTAGACCTAACTTTTGGTTTCAAATTTTCCTCGCTTTGTCCCCTCTATGTCTTATTATGATGAAATATCAGGTTAATAATCGAAAATTTCACTCCGATTTTTTCCGATTCTCCGATTTCTCAATTGCACCAAGTAGCGGACAATATTAAAATGGTCAAAGAAATAAATACTTCATACTACAAATACCTTAAAAATTCAATAGCAATAGTCGCTAAAAGTGCACTTCTAAAATATTTATTACAAAGATTTTCATATTATATTATTTTAACGTAATTTCAACATCGTTCAGCACAAAGTGAGGTCATTTAAGTAACTTCAGCTGTACAGCAAAGTAAACATTGAATATTAAAGCCGACTCGCGAAACCTTCTATAAAACTGAACATAGGTATATTATTTCTTTAATAAATAAAGCTTCGCCTCAAGCTGGTGAGCGTTAACGAGCGAACTTTAAAATTTTTTTTTTATTAGCTATAAACAAATAATTGGTGCATATTGGAGCTTGTTCGTCATTGGTGTGTTGCAGCCTGCTCTCGTCGTGCAGCTCGTTCCGCGAGTCGCAGTGCGCGGGCGAGGAGCCGCCGGAGGAGCCCCCGGCCGCGCTCAACGGTGAGGGCCACACACTCTGCCCACACACTCTGCAGACACACTCTGCAGACACACTGACGCCACACCCTGCCTACACACTGCTCACATAGTCTGCAGACACACTGACGCCACACCCTGCCCACACACTTTGACCCCACACTCTACCGCCACACATTGCTCCGACACGCTCTGTTGACCAATGCATCCATTAAAAGTCTATTTTTTTCCACCAATTCCGAGAAGGTAAACTAAGAACAAACTTCCTAAAATGTCGTAAAGTTTACACAATCCGCTTGGCCAACGTAAAACAATGCACTGTATAAACACTGATTCGGTTAATTTATGAGTAATAAATGGATATCATTATAATTACCTTTTTTTCTATGACTATCCTATAAAGTATTGGTGATAAATGAATTATTAAATATTCTATGTCAAAATAAACTGATAGTACTCACGAAGAGAAGTTTTACTGACGATTGTTAAAATTGTGAAGAAATTAGATGATTTTGTTCTAACCGCAATTTGATTACGTTTTGAAAAATACATAGGTATTTAAAAAATATTAATAATAGTTGTTATACTATTCCATGTGACAATTGATTCACTCATTTTGCGAACTATCACATCTCTAGTTATGTCATAAACATGAGAGTAGCCATATTTGTTTACCTTCTCGGAATTGGTGAAAGAAATAGTCTATAATAGCTTTTTGTCTGTTTGTCTGCCCGCTCAGGCGTATAGCGATAGGTTCAAGCATATAGTAAGTACATATTCACAAAGCCCATGGTCATTAGATGCTCCCATCCCTGCTATGCGAATGTGGACGTTATGCACATGGCTCGTGGGTGCTTTCCGCTTCTTAACACTTTATTCCGTGCTCGTGCCTCTTCTGTCTAGCGCCAGTCGGCAAACAGGTAGCACTATTAGCATTGTGTTGGGAATCCTATTTTTCGTCTTTCCGGGCGGAAAGCGGTAACTTTAGGCCCGTTGCGCTAAACGAAGTTGCCGCTTTCCGCCTCCGTCGAACAAAAAAAAAGTATAAAAGCCTCAGATCGCATGATCATATTACATGTGGGCTGAGAGATTTCTTATTTTACTCGATTTTTTTTTCTCTCTAGGGTGTAATATACTATTTCACATGTCTTTTGGACTGTTGAGTAGGCTACACTCAGATGGTAAGCGTCATGCACGCGTTTACAATTTCCCCGATTTAACTGGTACAATAAAGTTGGTATTTACAGTTATGAAATACCTCATCCGACCCCCTCGGAGATGAGGCGTCACAATTTTTTAGCATCATCTTACAATAACGCATAATATAAAATATTCTATGTGAGATGAACTCTATTTCGACGAAACAACGTATAAAGTCGTGTGTCAAAAGAAACAGACACGTCCTTCCTCACAGATGCGCGCTTCTCTCAGTGGCTGCAGCCTCTGTTGTTCTGCCACACAAAAATTTGTACATTATTTAAAGAAGATGATAAAATATTGAGTACTAGCTTTTACCCGCGGCTTCACGCACAGATGACTAACGTACATTTGTAAACGTTTGTCATCTGACTGTTGCTTAGCAACCCGTAGAAAAGAATACATGTTTAGTAATCGTAGTTTGTAGTGTTCCGTAGTTAAAACAATGATAGGTCTGTCTCTTTGTAGATTACTTTTTGTGTGTGTGCCATTGGAGCACTCGACTGTCGTTTCGTGCTGTTTGTTGGGTGCAGGCGCTCGGGAGGCGTCCTCGGAGGGCTCCCTGGCGGAGGGCACCCCCGACACGGACGACAGCGGCGAGGGGCAGAGGCGCGCGAGGCGCAGGGCGGGGGGGCGCGCGTCCCTGCGCACGCGGCCCGCCGAGCACGCGCCCGCGGCGCCCCCGCCGCACGTGGCCGCGCTCGAGGTGCAGAACGTGAAGCGCGCCATCAACCGCTACGGGACGCTGCCGAAGGGCGCGCGCATCGGCGCCTATCTCGAGTCGCTGCGGCAGAGCGGCGGCCAGCCGGCGCCGCCGGACGCCGCGCCGGCGCAGGAGGCGCGCTCGCTGTCGCCGAGGACGGCGCGCGCGCAGCCGCACATGATCCGCTCCAACTCGTCGGGCGGCGTGACGGCGCCGGCGTCCCCGCGCGCCGCCCGCGCATGCGCCGCCAGCCCGGCCAAGGCGCGCCCCCGGCTGGCCGAGCTCGAGTTCCCGCCGCCGCCGCCTGACCTGCCGCCGCCGCCGGAGGACCCGCAGCCGCCGCCGCCGCCGCCCGACACCTGCCCCGCCGACGAGAGGCCCGCGAGGCTCGCCATGAAGGAAATGCTCGAGCTCGAGCTCGTCGCCGAGATCAAGGAGCGCGCCGACAAGAAGCACAGGCTCAAGGACTCGCCGCCGGAGGCGGAAGAGCCGCCCGCCGTCTTCGGGGACCCCGTCGCGCGGTTAGTCAGCGAGCTGTCCGAGAGCCTCAACCTGGAGGCGCTGCGCCGCGACAGAAGAGGCGGCCCCGCGCCGGCGCCGGCCCCTCCGCCCGCCCAGGCCGACGCCGCGCCCGCCCCGAACGCGGACCCGCCGGCGTTGTCGCCGGGCGACCTGAAAGCCGGCCTGCGGAAAACCGGTTACAACAATAAAACGGAGGCGGAGCCCAAAACGAGCACCGACTTCAAGTCGCAGCTCAAGAAAGTGGACACCAGCAAAGCGACGCACGCCAAGGACGAGGACACGTGCGCCATAATCGACTTCAAATCGCGGCTCCGGAAAGTGGACAGCGGCTCGCCGGCGCCGAACGGCACGGCGCCCCGGGAAGGCGAGCGGAAGCCCTCGGAGAGCGGGTTGCTGGAGACGAGCGGCGGCGACGAGGAGGACAAGCGGCGCAGCACCGGCAGCATCGGCAGCCTCAAGCGCCTGTGGGAGCCCCGCGACGGCGAGGAGCGGCTGAGCCCGCGGCCCGCGGCGCGCGAGGACAGCGCCGACACGTCCCCCGAGGCGGGCGCCGCGAAGGAGAGGCCCGCCGTGCCGAGCAAGCCCGCGGTGCGCGCGAGGCCGCTGCCCAGGGGCGGCATCTACGCCACGCCTTTAGCGCCCGCCGCCGCCCGCGACGCCGACGCCGACGCGATGGCCGCGCTGCGCACCCTGCTCGACGCCTGCACCGCCGAGGTGGGTCCCGTCCCCCGCTAGCGGCCAGCGCCGTGTCCCCAGTGCCGCGTAGTGACGGATTCCTCTGCCCGCAGGTGGGCCGCGGCGGGTCCCGCTGCGGCGGCTCGCTGTGGCGGCTGCAGACGTCCGAGCGGCTGGCGAGGTTGGGCGCGGCGTGCCTGGCGAGCGCGGCGGGCGCGTCGGCCCCGCAGAGGCGCGTGCAGCTGCGCGCCGCCGCGAGGCGCCTCGAGGCGGAGGCGCGCGCCCTGGCCAGCCCCGCGGCGCCGCACGCCCCGCACGCGCTGCACCAGGCGCTCCAGGAACTCGCTGACATCGTGCAGAGGTGACATACGTTGTAATGGCTCTTACTTAGAGAAACTCAGCCGGGATTAGGCGCACAATGCCACATTCGCAAAATGCCACATAACGCAAACTGCCACATTCGCAAAATGCCACATTCGCAAAATGCCACACAGCAAAATGCCACACAGCAAAATGCCACACAGCAAAATGCCACAGTAGCAAAATGCCATACTTGTCCAACTGTCTTTCTTGCAGTAATTGTAGGCCGATGATTTGTAAATTAGAAAATAAATATATTTAATAATTTTAGTATATATATTTAATCACATTATTTATTAATTTCCGTTTATTTTAACACAAAATAAATTGACAATGTTAATTAAAATTATAAATGCCGCTGAGAATCATAAAAACTTAATTACCAAATATTATAACTTTTTTTCAAAAAATCATATTTTTTTGTATTTACATCATTTAGCTGTTTTATTGTAATATGTACTTATAATAGTATTTAATCACATCACACAGATTAGTACGAGAGTGTGGCATTATGCGAAAATGGCATTTTGATAATGTGACATTTTGCGATGTGGCGTTTTGAGAATGTGGCATTTTGAGAATGTGGCATTTTGCGAAAATCGAATGTGTCATTTTGCGAATGTGGCATTATGCGCCTAATCCCTCAGCCGCAGAATCTGATGATTCCCGCTTTTTCTCTCTCATTCAATTCAATTCTTTATTTTGATTATCACATGGTGAGTACATTTTGGTACTTAATATTAGGTACATCCAACACATGTGATACCCCGTAGAGGCACTGCAATAGAGAAAGGTTACTAGGTAACTAAAGTTATTTTCTAAGTTATCTTATTCTAAATAAACTAAAATATTCAGGTTCATCTAACCTACTCGTTCTTCGAACTCGTATGTATAGGCAATATGAGTAACGCAGGCGGGTGTTTTCAGGTAAGGGGCGGCGAGAGGCGACGGGCGCGGCCTCGAGCACGACGCGGGTCTCATCCTGAATGATCAATTCCTCATTGTTCAAGCGAAATGATGCAAGAAGTATGTTCATAATTATTACATTTAGTTTTAAGCGGATACATGACAACCAGAACGCTCGATGGCGTAGGGCGTGATCGAATGACGTAATCCGGAAATACACCGGTATTGAAACCTCCACAATAACAGGCTCTTAGCAATACTAGAAGTAGAATTCGGTCTAAGATATTGATTGTATGCTTCTGGTAGCGGGCGGCGCGGGCTGCCGGCTCGGTCTTGTCTTCTTGACTGTACCAATTACTTAGAGTTGAGATTCCATCTGCGCTTTTATACCGTTCAAAATATTATTCCTGTAAATACGTATACTTAAAGCTGTTAAATTTGTAACGGGTTTTCGAGTAAGTCCTAATATCACTATACCTATAATTGTAATATAGATGTATATCCGGTCGCGGCTATAATTTTTTTGTAGTCGTTGAATTAGTTTTTGCAGACAGTACTTACAGACGAGTAGGCGCACTGCGTGTGCGCTCTCGGCGCACAGTGGCCCGGATTCGAAAAATACTTGGACTTTTAAACTCAAGTCATTATTTCTATTTAAAAAATAGCATTCAATAGAAAATCTGATCTGCGTAGGTATTCATGGAGACTCGATACCGTTTCCGTTCGATTCAGATCGAGTGAAAAATTTTCCGAAGTCGAATCTATCGACTTCGGAAACTTTATTCTAGGCGTTTCTGACAGCCACAAAAATTTTCCAAATCCTTATGTCACATATGACATTAGTTTTCGACACCAACAACATCAGCCTATCTCGAAAGTGTTCGACAGATTTTCCGATATCGAATATCGAAGCTCCCTGAATACGCCTGCTGAAACAATACTTGTTATGTAAAAAGAAATCGTAATATACCTAGTCTAAAATGATTAAAAAGAATAAAGAAGAAAAATTTATGGAGCACGTGTTCAACAAGTGTTTGCAATAAAAAAAAATATTTTTATTTAATTTGTTCTTTTCCAAAAATTATTTTTCCACACTTGGAGGCTTTAAGGCGGAGCTGAACTTTAATAATTTTAATTATTTAAGGCTGGAAACGTTGTTTGCTGTAAGTATTTATACACCAGTATGGTTGAGATCCGGACCACCGTGCGGGACCGCGCCTGCCTTGTACAAAGTCGATTCGAGTGCCAAAAGCCCCGGCGGCTGGCCGCGTGACATTACTATTTAAGTTAGCGTACTGTGATACGGCTTCTATAATAGATATTGATATGATTATGCTCAATATTTTCCTTTACTATTATAGTTTGTATTAATCAAATGGAAACGTAGGCTATTTTTTAACGTGTATACATATTTATATCAATCGATAATTAATTATTATTATTAATTAGGTATATAGATACTTAGATCTTTTATTGAGAGTTATATAAGTACCTATAACACGGATGTATGCTAGTCTTTATTATTACGGTAAATGTATATCGTTGTAAGAAATACATACATATACGTAAGTTGTAAGTGTCGCGTAAAGTTCTCCAATCTATTTTAGTAATCATTGTACTTGTAAGTTTTGTATGAGCGCCGCTGCGTCCAACGGGCCGACAACAATTAGATTTAGGTACTACGTACAGGTATTCAGTGTACAAATGTATCAAGATGGGGGTTCGCGACTTCACAGCTGAAATATACAATTGTGAGTGAGGCATTATTTCGCAGTGTCTACATAATTTAGCTGTCTATGCACGGCCCTTGTACTTAGAATGCATAGCGCAGAGAACAGCGCACTATGGAGGCAGGTCAACTGGTGACTGCTCAACTTGTTCGAATTTAATAAGTACAGGCGCACCTTGTTTATGCTTTCAACGGAGTTCAGAGTTAGTAACTGACTGTTTGTCTATTGTGCAGTCTCTACGTAGTATTCGTGCGCGCCCTTAGAGTCATGGCTCTCTTATGAGTTGTAACTACTCTATTTACTACTAATCGACCAAGTTGCCTTGTTAGTCCGGGTAAATTAGGACGTCTATAGCAAGAAATATATATTGGCTGGTTCTTTTTTTATAAAATCACTATTTATGACCAAATAAAATTATTAAGTATAATACTTGTCTTACAACGCATCCATTACGTTGCAAATTATTTAATGTTATGTATGTTATAGAAATGAAATTACTCCCAATTGAAACTGCATCGCTGCTTTCCTGTAGGCGCCGCGCCTATGGGACGAGGCTCGAAATCGACCAGCCCATTTCCACCAAAAACTGCCATCTCGCTTAGATTGTACCATTATAGTGCACTACGTATTACGACACAGTTCAGATGGTCTTGCGGTAAACACATGTTCCGTGAATTAGTATTATTATATATGTTATTCTATTATTTAGCGAAAGCTCGGGATTGGTATTAATAGTCATCGCCGGAATAATGGTTTCCATTGCAGAATTTAATAAACTCTATGTAACAATACGGTTCCATAAATATTTCATTTCTCGCCTTGCAACACCCTCGCCAATCCAGACCATTTTCACCGAAAATGCGTTGGAGGGAATTGAAATTTTACCATAAAAATGTTTTGCAAAATTCCTTGATACCTCATTCAGCAGGAGCTCTCAGGTAGGTACGGCTGGGCCTAAGAAGCTGATATTTCGAGGATGCTAGGAACCGTTTACCAATGCAATAATAATAATATTTATTTTTTATCAACAATCAGGTAGCCTAAGATATGGAAGTACAGCTTAATAAAACCTGTCTGTGTGAGACTGGTGTCGGTAGAAAATATTTTATCCCGACTTCGGAACCCACTCTACGTGGTCCGACACGCTCTTGGTCGGTTTTTTATCCCTACTTAAAAGGGATATAAAGTAACTAATAAAGAATAGTTTGCAACTTAAGAAACGACCTCAGATGTGATGAACTATGTAACTTAACTAGTACTTTCTGTAGGTAGATTTTGTCATAAAGCCTTATAATCTTGCAAACTGTCTACTTGATAAAAAATATTATCAGCTAATGCAGTGTTCGCTATTCACCTGTACAACTAGAGTATCTTAAATTCGCCTGGGCTCCGCCACGGTGCAGCTCGCTCGCAGCGGTCCGCGGCCGGGAGGCCAGACTAGTATAACCCAAAGACACCAGGCTACATTACAAATACGATATGCATGTAAAATTGTAATGGAAATAAAATGTTTCTTTTATGTACTGCGTGTTTTCATTGACCTACTTACACATTACAAGCGATGCTCGCATCGAAGACAGACTTTCACCAAATAACGGTTTAATGTAAGTATAGTAAATTTTTCGGATGCTTTACACGGATGAGAATAAGTCCTACATCTCATTAAACGGAGTTTCAACTTTGAGACACAGACCAATCGAATTTTGTTCTTTTTGTTGCCTACCGCAACGGGCAAAAGGTGTAGGTACATACCGTACTAGGTACACTAATATTCTAAGGAGGAAAGATGAATTTTACCTTTGAGGTCTAATAACACCTGAACTATAGAACTACGAATTCAAAGAGATGTGTTTACAATAACTTAGGCCAATCGCCAACTCTGTAGCTCCAGGGTATTGATGTCAATGATTTGATTGATTTTAAAAGTTCATCAAGGAGTAACATATATTTTATTCTCGTATTCCCACGGGAACTACACGGGTAAAACCACGTGGAACAGCTAGCAATAAACCATATTTTCAAAAGTAGGTACTTAAGTACTTAAATTGTTGATTTATAAATTGGTCATTATAAATTAAGTGCAAATATTAAAAAAAAAAGACAAGAAACTATTTTCAGCATTGATTTGTCTTTTTCAAACGTACTTTACAAGATAACATCGATTATTACAAATATTACCTACGATTATTACGATTATGTCGATCTTTATTTTTATTGCTCGAGAATTGTGGTACTCAGAAAATAAAATACAATTATTTTGGATATATTTTTTTTATTTAATTACTTACGTATGTAGTTTTAATTGCATGCAATGCAAATCATATAAAACATTTTGCCCATCCGAGCAGCCGACAGTAAAATGTAATAATTAAATGTCTGTCCTACTAGCCAGTCATGATTCGACAATGGTTGCGTTGATTAATAAGTAGGGTAAAATACCCTACCCAAGTGTTGACACCCCACCAACTTTAATTGGATAAAACCACTGTGTTTATTTGATTATTCTACATAAAATTGTGCATGACAATTTCGTTTATTTTGAAAAAAATCTGTTCGGGTGTTAATTGGTAGGGTCAACTAGGGTGTTTTACCTTAATCTTATAATATTGATTTTTAACTCTTACAGAAACAGAGCAACTGTTCGGTGCAAGCGTCAAGTCCGACAGCATCTACTTTGCTGTTAAATTAAACTCTGTTTTTTAAATGCCATATTAAGGGTCATACCAGTGAGCTGGTAATACGACAAAATCGATACGGTAACTACTTAATTTTACGCGAACTAAGGCGCGCGGGTAGCAGCTCGAGTATCTGGGGTCACGGTGGGGACCCGCCAAGACGAGCCAAGCGAAGAGCAAGAGCACTACCTACCTTTTCTCGAATCACTTCGTGGTTTTTTTGATCCCTCGTAATTTAGATTTTACCAGACCAAATTCTTGGGATATGATATCAATAGTAGACTTATTTAATTATATACTTTAAATATATAAAATTTCAATTGCATAGCTTTTGTTATTTAGATTTTATTGATATTTAAAAAACTCCGATTTCGTCACTAACTGATGATCATCAAAATTCATAGGGTAGGTACTTTCTTTCTATAGTCCTAGAAAGCGGAATTTGGAATGTAAGCTTGCTAGCTTAGTACACAAACTACAACAAAATTCTAAAACTTGTAACTTTTACCCCCAATTCCTTATAATAGGGTATGGAAGTTTGTATGAGACTTCCTCAAATTTTGTTGCTAGAGATCTAAAAATTGATATAGGGCTTGCTTGTAAAAATAATAAAATACATTGTTCGTGATATCAGTTCTACTGTTTATCAGAAGGAGGGTGAACCAGTGCGCCACTTATTAGTTCAATAATTATTTAACGGAACACGGAAATCATATACATGGATATTATTAACACGAGTGGACTGGGCTAGGCAAAACGCGGGGAACGACTGGCGATGACAAAATCACCCCCCACCCTTTTAATTAGGGGATAGAATTTATATATATATATATATATATATATATATATATATTATGTAAATTATCATATTATTTATTAATAAATTTATGTGTACCTACTCGCTGTGATTATAAACAGTAAACCAACAAAGGCAAGGTGATTTAAGTCTACTGTTTGGTGTATTTAAATCACCTGGGTGAATAAGCATAGGTGATTTAGGTGGAATAAACCAAGATAAAGAATGGGCTATAAATAATTTTGTCTTATGGACGTAAAAAGTCCTAAGACATGTAAAGTTAGAAGCTTGGCTCTACATGAGATCTGATAACTTATTGACAGTGCGAGCCATATTATGATCTCGTCTTGACAACATTTTACATGAATAATGGTGGGATATTAGTAGGAAGTAATGAAGCCCTGTCGTAACGTGTTAGGGACACGTACATGCTTATAGGTACGCGAGGGCACGGTGCCGGCGGTGGGTCGAGCGTCTACCACAGCTTGTTGTGATAGAACTTCATGTCGAAGTAACCGGCCTTGGTGAGCTGCGACTCGCGGCCCGGGGTCGGGGAGCGCGCGGGCGAGCGACCGGGCCTGGTCGGCGACGCCACCGACTCTACGCTCAGCGTCGACGGCCGCTCCGGGCTCCGCTTTCGCTCCTCCAAGTCCTGCAGCGGCTCCGCTTCCGGCTGGGGCTCCGCCGCGATCGGTTCATTGTCATCCTCCGATTCCCACTGCACCGTCACCTCCGGGTCGCCCCTTGATACCAGTAAACCAAGAGTTAGGCGACAAACCATCCCGAGCGGGAGCATGGTTTTGTTTAAATAGCATAATAATAATAAATTACCTTTACGACTGGCTAGTAAGGAACCGAAAGAAGGGGAGAAAAAAAACATGCAAGTATCTAATAATAGTACCTACCTACAAGAATCTACATATTATATAAAAGGAGAAGCTAAATCTAAAAATCAAGGTCCAGCCCAAACCGCTTAACATAATAACATGAAATTTTGTGTGTAGATTACCTACGTTTATAGTGTAGATGCTCGCTAAGAAAGGATTTTTGGAAATTCCACCCCCACAGGGGTAAAAAAGGGGGTTGAAGTTTGTATGGGATAGTGTGATTTCTGCGTGTATTAACTTTAAACTTGGCAAAAATACTCTTCAAAACAAACTATGAGATATTAGTTCTGGCATTTTTCGAAAACCATCCTTCAAGGGGGTGAAAGTGGGGGTTGAAGTTTGTATGGAAGACTTTCATTATTGGGTGTTCCTATTCAAAACTTGGTAAAAATACTCCTCAAAACAAACAACAAGACACATATTTCTGGATCTTCCGAAAATCACCCCCTAAGGAGGTGAAACGGGTTTGGAGGTTGTATGGAGACGTGTTGTTTTTTACGTCTATCAACTTGAAAATTGGCACAAATACTCTGAAAAATAAATGATGAGATACGTGTTTTAGGATTTTTCGAAAATCGTCCCCTATAGGGGTTGAAGTTGGTAAGGAGAAGTGTGGTTTTTGGCGTCTATCAAGTTGAAACTTGGCAAAAATACTCTTAAAAACAAACTATGAGATATTAGTTCTAGGATTTTGGGAAAAATCATCCTTCAAGGGGATGAAAGTGGGGGTTGAAGTTTGTATGAAAAACCTTCATTTTTGGGTGTATCAATTCGAAACTTTGTAAAAACACTCCTCAAGACACATATTTCTGGATTTTCCGAAAACCACCCCCTAAGGGGTGAAACAAGGGGTGGGAGTTTCTATGGAGACATATTGTTTTTACGTCTATCAGCTTAAAACTTGTTAGAAATACTCTTAAAAATAAATGATGAGACAATGTTTTTGGATTTTTCGAAAATCATCCTTTAAAGGATTCCTGAAAGTAGGAGTTTAAATTGGTATGGAGAAGTGTGGTTTTTGAGTCTATCAACTTGAAACTTGGCAAAAATATTCTTGAATAATTTTCCATACAGAGTAATTTTTTTTGAGAATTCACCTTATGGGTTCCTTTAGGAAATTGGTTTGTTATCATGAGCACATGCATACCCTTTGGTATCAGCACGATAACACCTAGAAACTTTAAATACGTTTTGTAGGTGTGTTATATGTATGTAGCGGTGGAGTTGAAATGACGTGCAATAAGTGGACTTGTAAGCTCCTACTTTGAATAAAACATTTTGACTTTGACTTTTTTAGAAATTCCCACGGGAGCGGGAATATACTGGTTCGGCGCTAGCAACACCTATTTCAATAATAAAAGAACCTACATAAGGCCTGCCCTGCATAAAGATACATTTACTCTACGTTTATCCAGAAATGTTTAAAAAATAAATGTCCACCCGTGCGAAGCCGGGGCGGGCCGCTAGTAGTAAGGGGGGAGGGGGGGAGTCTTAAATAATAAATAAGTACAGTCAAGAGCACGCTAAGCTTGACACTTTGGACTTTGACCCGGCCCTGTATTCTATGGCGCGCAGTACAAATCAGAGCTCAGCTTAAACTGGTAGTGTCAAGCTTGACTTGCTCTAGACTGTACATAAAATTTATTTTATTTATTTTAAAAATAAAGAAAATATTTATTATTATAAATTTGAAGTATAAATTTAAATTAATATTATGTGAAGTTTAGGTATTGATTATACAATTTGAACGGTATACAAAATAAGGTTTATATTATTTGCCTAGGGGGTGCCCAGCGGCTACGTCCGCGGGGATCAAGTTTATTCCCGTTCCCGCGAGGGAATTTCCAAAAATCCTTTCACAACGGTTGCCCACGACGTATATTAAGACAGACAGACCAAAATTTGTGTTATGTATATATAATAAACTGAATCCAAGGGGGCAACGCCGCTGGGCACCCGCTAGTTAAATAATAAATTTAAAACATACATTAAAGATTATAACAAATTAATCATCAATATTATCACAGTGCAAAATAATTATTGCGCTAGAAGCGCCCTCGGCCTGGGCCCGAGCTCCATTATGATGGCCATATTCACCGAATATCTACTATGCGTTTTTCCTGAAGGTGTTAAGCAATACGCTGAAGGAAGGTATGAAACAAATATCAAAATTTGAAATTTGGCATAAAATTATGAATCATTGATGAATTATGAATTCTATAGTCGGACAATGGGCAGCCGAGCGGCGCGCGTTACTCTACGTCATCATATAAAATAAATTAGTTTTATTAGCGCTATAAATAAATTATTATCAGAAATCCATTTTTTTTAATCATTTCCTTGGAATCGCTTCCGAAGGATTTTTCTAAACACTATTAAATACACAAAAAATCAGGCCATGTGGGAGTCTAACTCCCACACCGAGGGTTCGCTCGGTACCACCCTCTTTGGGTTCATTAGTACTTACGCAATAAATGTTTATTTGACCCAACAACGGTTTTTAAATTGTCATAGCAAAAATCATCACAAGTTTAAAACTACCTACAGAATATAAATATAATCGAAAATATATTTTGTGTAATATACAAAGGTCTTTTCATATACTTGTGACTGCAATAAAAAATTTCGACGCCATAAGTTTTTTTTACCGCTTTCCTACAAAACCTTATGATCACCCATCCAACCACACACACTACACGTAGCGCACTGTTCACTGATAACACCCCGCGACGAAGCAGCCAGCGTAAACCTCCAGTGGGTAGCAACAAGCAAGTGAACAGGCGCCGAGCACATCGGACACTGAGCTGCCACGTTGGCCGTAACATATGGACGGACTGATTTGGAGGCCTTTTTTTAAGTTGTAGAATCGACTCGGATGATTTAGTTAAAGTGGAAAGAAATAAATAAAGAAAACATATTAATTAATAATAATAATCTCACGCCTTTCATCTCCGAGGGGGTAGGCAGAGGTATTCCATTACTGAATATACCCACATTTCACGAGATACATTGGACCCCTAAACGTGATAGGTGGTGAAGCCCATCGCCGGACCGGGTCTATTTACACATGTCTTAGAATTAATTCTGAGACCTGCGGGTTTCCTCACGATGTTTTCCTTTACCGTCGAGCTAGTGATAAATATGTACGTAAGTTTTTGAAAAACTCATTGGTACATGCCAGGATTCGAACCCGAGCCTCACTGATTTTCCGCCGGCTCTTTTAACCGTAAGGGCTATCACTGCTCTATTATTAAATATATTATAAGTTGATTATGCTGAATGTCTATTGCCTATATGTTTTTTAACTTCGGAGACTTATTATTGGCTTTCTGTTATCATCTAAGCATTTACAGTGTAGTTATTTATAGCTGTTAGACTTCCTAAGATTAAGTAAATAAATAAATAAAATATTTATTACAGGCCTGGAAGAGATTTTATGCTTTACTATGTTTGTATTAAAATTAACCTCTATATAAACGAATAGACATGATCTGTTTACGTCCGAGATTGTGTCCCACCCTGGGTCCTATCTTAAAATTGGCCCCTTAAATCCCGCGCTCGTCCCTACCCCTGCACCAATGGGAGGAGGCATCAAGGGTACTTACCGCAGCGTGGGTCCACCGGGAAGCACTCGCACTGGGGAAAACTTGCAGGAGAGCGTATAAAAACATATTACAAATAATAACAAGCGGGCGCGATACATAACTAATTGGGAGGGAATGGAGAAATATACCACCGAGTTGTAAGTAAACATCGTGTGGAAATGCAAAATACGTGTCGCGAGGGAGAGGAACAACGAACAAAAAAAGAGGTTGTGTCCTAAGAAGAAAAATTTTGGGCGCGAAGGAGTACTTTACCAAATAATCGGTCTTATCAAGTTACTCTATGGGTCTTACTACAAACGGGGAAAGTTTTTTTTTTTGTTGTTTCACCCCTTACAGGGTAGGGGGTGAAACGCATTACGCCATGCAGCCTCGTCATTAGTTAATGATATCCTTATGTAAATGGCTCTGCTTCAGAGTCCATGCACAAAAATACAGTGTCTTTAACACTTTCTACAACCCTAACGTGCCCTAACTTGGTTATCAGTAAAATGATAGCACTTTTACTGACGACTTTATTGTGACTTTTTGAGGCAATCCAAAAATGTCCATATCTTGCATTTTATCGAATTTCCCATTCACTGCACACTTTCACGGACACTTGCCACATAATAAACTATCACTATTATGAGTCAAAACCCGAAATACACAGTAAAATTAAAATTAAACAAAAAACATGACGTCCCTCTTCGGATTCCCGCCAAAAAGCCCAAACGGGGAAATTAAAACAGATGCTGTCACTTTGACAGCGACAACATCTAAAAAAAGCATCGGAACGGCGGAATGTATATCTAATGAGAAAAAAGGTTGGAAAAAAAATTTCCCTTTCCTACAGTGCCTTCACAGTGTGCCTTCGAGTAACGTTTAAACCCGGTTTAAACGTTACTCGAATGTTTGATGACACAAAGTCAGATCGAAACAAGCACTCGATTTTAATGTAAAGTTCGTGGTGCAAAAACTAAATGGAAAATTCACTTGAATTTAATACAAATCTATCATCACTTGTATTTTCCTATTAAAGCTAGACCATAAAAAATAAATAATAAATTGTGGGACACAATTTCCACACAGTTATTTAGTCCCAAACTAGGCAGGGCCTGTACTATGGGTACAAACAACTGATAAACATACTTAAATAAATATGAAACACCCAGACACGAAGCCAACAGCCATGTTCATGCACACAAATATTGGCCCCGAGCGGAGATCGAACCCGCGACCTCCGGCTCAAGAGACCCAACAGGCTCGTCTTCGCAAAGCTTGACAATTATTTTTAATTTCGTATAAATTTACTGTCGATAACAAGATGCAATCTATAGTCTCTGCCAAATCTCATTAAAGAGGTTCAACGTTTGAGACGGAAAAATGTAACAGACAGCCAGACAATTACTTTCGGATTCGTATTATTCCTAGAATTTGTATGTTTTCAAATAGTATTAAATTATAGTACGTGTTGCAACATTTATCGCTATCGATAGTGTGGCGTTTGGTACATCACTAGTCGATAAAACAAATGAACAAACACAACAAATTTAAAAATAGAACGAAAATAGCGTTATATTATTGGTCCACCGCAAAAATGTTTTTTAAATGCTATTGGTAAATTGATTGACATCTATTTGCGTCATCTCATGCTACACCCCGATTTCTGGTTGAAGTGGTTTCCATACAGTCATTAGAACATTAGCAGTCTATTAGGAGATAACCAAACGTCTTTGTTATTCAGTATCACTTGCGTTACATATTATTAAAATAACGTTTAGTTTCTGTTACAAGTAGTCTATTTCTAAGAGGTCAGTGCTTTTAGCGTTATTCTATTCATTACAACGGCACTACAACAACATAATGCCTGCATTTCCCACTTGGTGCATGTATGACTTATCTTCATCACACACATCATTCCGTCCTCTACTGCGGCTCTGGGCTGTTTAAGCCGTTTAGATAATCGTCTTTCAGCCCATGATGCAATAGCGCTCGAATGCTGGCTTACTGAAGAATAAACAAATCTCATATAAAATGCCATGCGAAAGCGTATATGCGTAAAGCTCGGTTATTAGGTTATGGTATTGGTGTTTGGTATCGTGTTGGGCGCCGACGAGGCGGCCGCGGCGCGTCACTGGTTCGTGGCGCGGCCCAGGCGCGAGTAGCTGCAAGCAACCAATACGAACAGAAATAAATGACGCAAACCAAAACTAACATCTACAAACTAGTGGGCTCTCCCGAATTACGGTAAAACACCCAATTGTTGACACCCCTGAAGTTTTATTAAAAACTAACGAATTAATCAAATAAAGACGAAATATAATTGTATATCGTAATTTCGTTAATTTAGACAAAAATCAGTTGGGGTGTCAATTAATTGGTACGGTGAACTAGGGTGTCAATAATTGGGTGTTTTACCCTACTTTCAAACTAAGCATAGGGGCTTCTTACAAAACACCCAGTCTCCAGGAACACATCATTTGCTTGAAGGCCGTGTGGGACACATTAATAATAATAATAACTCTACATACATCAAAGAACAACCCCGAGATATTTCCCAACAAATCTGGCCGGGTATAACAAATGTATTTTTAATATAATATACTTTCAAAATGATCAAATAATTTATATTTATCTAAAATATTTCATTGTTGTTCTTTTACTATGTATTTGTTTTGTTTTCAAATTAAATATTGCTAAGTGGGACAGCATTTAACTTTTATTGTGTTGTAGAATAAGTGTTCCGAAACGTGTGTCCTGTTGCTTACCCTAATAAAAAAATAATCATCTACACACTAGTGCGTCCTACGAACAGTGCGGCACGCTAGTGCAGTGGACATACCCGTCGCCGATGGGCCGGTGAATCTTCGCGCCGCCGTGGATCACCTGCAACACGCGACAGTGAGTGGACACGAAACAGGGTGCCAATTCTACTAAATGTCAACGGTTACAGTTGGATGACAATGACATGTCAATAGTCAGCAATGGTGTTATTTTGGCACTTTTCATAGCAAATAGCACCATCGACTGACCATTGACATGTCATTGTCATTCAACTATAACCATTTACATTTAGTAGAATTGGCCCCCAGGGAAAACCCAAAAACCGGGACGTAACATTGTTTTTTATTTTTTGTTATGACGCTGAGCGGACTCAACGAAAACGTACTTAGATAACCCATGATTCGAAGTGACTTTATCACTCAAATGCTTCACTTTTCTTTTTTTGTTTTCGAAACGAGAATTGGAAAACATTTTTAGATGTTTTGGGATAATCTTTTTAACGAATTACTCGGAATTTCATTTCATCGATACAGTCAAGTACCCTATTCATCAAGTGCCTTGACTAAAACAGTCCAATTAGTGCTTTAAATACTACGTTATATTATTCACTTTACGGTATATGAGTTTTGCAGCGCAGTAACACATGCATTATACGGTACCGTTCGCGTCTTGTCGTCACCGTTTTATCTTTATGTTAATTAAAGTAACTTAAACTGGTTATCAGTAAAGATCAGTGATCGGAGTAGGTAGATTGATTTGAGGTCATTGACATCAAACCTATTTGTTAATATTGATATGACTCGGAAATTTCCGGAATTTTAAAATAATTTTGATATATTTTCCGGAATTTTCAAACTATCAGATGGAGAGATGTGAAAAACGTATCTCAACACGTACTCTCAAGTAAATGTAGTGTTTAAAAATATAATAAAATCAATTAAATTTATGAATATAATACAAATGAAAGACTAAGGATGTCGTATATCAATAGCAGCTTTTGTTACTTACTTGTACGTTTTTATATTTTATTACACTTTTAACATTTCTGGAACTTTGAGTACCATTTCCGAAAAAAGGCATGTCCATGTAAAATTAATCCACCTACACCGATCTCTGGTAATGATTAAACAAACTGAACAAAAGGAAAATAAGTGATTTCATGCAAAATACATGCTCTCATGATATAATCCGGAAAACTGTTGCAAGCATACTTCCACAAGTCAATCTATCGAGTGATGCAGTGAATTTACCACCACCAGACCGATATCACCAGGGGGCTTTGCAGGTGGAGCAACTCAATGGAACTGCGCACAGATAGCAACACGAGTTGCGAGTTCCGGTGATCGACGACAGTTTTCAGTCGCTACAATCAACTCGAGTCGAATTTGTATCGGTTGAGTCAAGTTGCTTGTTTCCCCAGCTGGCATTCGCAACACGTCTAGCGATTCCACACCCCTCCCTATCACCTATCGAAGTTGCTCACAGATTACATGTAAACAGGATACCTACCACCACCTCTTAAAAAACTATCATAGTCCAAGAACGTTTTGTTTCAAGCTTAAAACAACATTATTGAGTACGACCTCTTATAAGAATCTTATTTTATTCCTAGATAGTGATGTTAGAGAACGAATCATTGTCTCATAAATGTCTATTCCATAAAGAGAGTCAACCTCATTTTCAATTAGTGTTGTCACTTTTGCACAGTCTTCCTAAACAAGCTTAAATATTGAAATTATTCGATTTGACACAAAACAATATTGAAACGAGCTTACTACGTCATGGTACGAAGAAAGCAATCATAAAACAATAAGTTTTAAGCTTTTTTTAAGACATGGTGTTAGGGGTATTTGGGCAACAGTTGGTCCATCTGCAAAGCGCCTGAACACGTAATGAACAACAGTTACCATGGCGATGCTGGAGGGGGGCTGCGCCGCGGAGAATCTCCCCGCGCGGGAGGCGGCCGGCGCGCAGGTTGGCGTGGCGCGGCCCGACTTGCTACATGTCGATCACTCGTTATTTGATGTTGGTAATGATATTTTTTAAAATGATTTTATTTATAAACATAACTTAAGAAATAGAAATAAACTTGAACTGCCAATGGCAAGAACTTTAAACTATGGTCAAAAGAATCTTATGTTTGAGGGAGTACAAATGTTTAATAACCTACCTAGCACAATTAGGGAATGCGAAAATATAAACGTATTTAAAACTAAACGTATAAAAATATCTCTCCTGCTTAATTGAACTTTGTGTACCAGACTAATTAGTTATTAAGATTGAAATGTAAATCTCATTATAAGTGAAACTGTGTTCTTTATGAGAATAAAGTTCTTTAAACCTATATTACATCACTAGCGTGGGAGTATGGGGATAAAATATAGCCTATGTTACCCCCTGATAATGCAACTTTCAAACGGTGAAACAATTTGAAAAATCTGTTAAAGAGGTTTAGGCGTGAAAGCGTAACAAACAAACAAACAAAGCCACTTTCGCATTTTTAATGTTAGTTACGATTGTAGTATATTGTTCAATGAAAACGAAATTTGCTCAAAATGTTTATTGTGGTCGTCCGGAATATGTAAAGCCGAATTTACATTACGACACCAGTGGCATGAAATTAATTAAGATACAATTTCACTTAAATTAAATGTTGTTCACAATTAAGTAGTTCCGTGCCATAAGCATTTTTTTATGATACTAATGTCATGGCACTAATTTCACCGACAAAACGTGACGTAAAACTAGTGTCGCGAAAGAATCTGTGGGAAAACATTATGTAAAGTAAAGTTTAGATGCTGACAGACCCATGATCTTAACGCAGGTACTTTCTAGTTTATCATAATACATAACACTAGTTTCGTAATGTGAATTCGGCATTACAAGTTTGCTTTTTAATGAAATATAACATGAATAAGTTGTGGGACAATCACACACGGTTATTCAGTCAAAAAACTAGGCAGAGCCTGTACTATTTGTACAACAACTGATAGACATAACATAAATGAACACAAAGTAGGGGTTTTCCGGCGTGGACTCACCTCTCGATGCACGTGTCGAAGAATTGCGGCGCCACCGCGAAGTTGTTCGTCTGCCGCAGCAACTCCACGCCGAAGTTCTTCCTCAAGAACATTTCCATTTTGGGCGAAGGCCCGTCCACCGCCAGCTGCCTCACGCTCAACCCCGTATCCTGCGGAACAGATCGCATCACGCAACCACTGGACAATAATCTAATCACTTTAAACGAGCAATTCTTGTATGTATTGCATTGTTGTAGTTTTTGGGAAAACGCAATTAAAAAAATGCATTATTTTATAAGCAATACGGCCACTCACCGGCAGATGGCGTTAACGATATATAATTAGGTTGCATTACTAAAAATAGTTTAAAGTAGTTTTAATTTGGTAAAATATTATTATGACAAACGCCATCCGCCAGCGAGCGACCGTACTAGGTAGATCGTAATTTCTAGAAAAATAGGAAAATATGTTTTTCGTTCTTTTGATTCTACTCAAAATGTACGTGACTTTATAACTGCTGAATTTCCTGAAGAAACGCAATTTTACACAAATAAAATATTACGGCCACACACTCGTTAGCGACTAGCGAAGCTCCGCCTCCCAAGTACTAATGTTTTATTTCAGACACAAGTCCATATAAAAATAAAATACAAAACCAATATTGTATTTAGTAATTGTCTTAGAAAATATTTAACAAGTTTTGCTTTAAGCAAAAGTTAGTCCAAATATCCGTATTGAGGTTACTGTGCAGCCATTTTCAGCCAGTGTCGGAAAGTTACAGTAGACGATGGCATTGCAAGACCGCTGTAGGGAAGCTATGAAGCTGGCAATCCTTTGCCTCACAACAACATCAAAGGCGTTGAATTGAGGGTTCAAAAACATATTAGGAGCACAGCACCAAGGCTTGATGACAGATAGACATGACAGATGACAAGGCATGATATTATGTAACCATATTGTATGTAGGTACTATTGTTGAATATCACTAAAAGTAAAAATATAGCACCGCAGTGGTAGCTAAACATTACAAGTGTGGCTGGATTCATGTGTATCATGGAAGAGAAAATTAACCATAAGTGGTTAAAACACCAATTTATTGATACGCTTGTTTAAAATTACCAAAATTACGATACACAGCTATATTTATTTAGAATCATTTTATTAGATAAAACCAACGAGTTCATTGATTATTCTAAATAGCTGTTCCGCGCAGTTTCACCCTCATAATTTCCGTCGGAATACGGGAATAAAATAGAGCCTATTTTACTCGGTGATAATGTAGTTTTCCATTGGTAAAAGAATTTTGAAAATTGGTCCAGTAGTTTTTGAGTTTATTTGTTACAAACATACAAATCTTTCCTCTTTATAATATGTGTATAGATATAATTGTGTATCGTAATTTCGTGAATTTTGAATAAAACAGTTGGGGTGTCCATTAATTGGTGGAGTGTCAACAATTGGGTGTTTTACCCTAAGCGTGAGGCCACATCAGCATCACGAATATTAGATATCCCCTGGCAAAAAATATACCTGCAACATGTGGTTGAACAGCAGACGACCATATCCCTGCCGCTGGCGGCCGCCCAAAACGAAGAAGTCCAGTACGCAGAGCGCGTCCACTTCACAGATGCGATCCTTCGGGTCCGTCAGGAACAGGTGTTTCTGGCCCATCTTCAGCAGCGAGATCACCTCGCCACGCCCCCTGCGAGCCAGCACAGTGACCACTGAGCCATAGAGGTCAACTTCATTCTTATAAGTAACTAGCGACCCGCCCTCGGTTTAAAAGATATAAGAAAACAATCATCATTTATCGCTCTCTATTAGTGAAAATTGCATCACACCTTTTATTTTTAAAATCTGTTGCATGTTTTAAGAGATCTAGAAGATACAGATGGAGAGAAGTGACTTTATTTTATACTATGTAATGCTAATGAGATACTCATACATATTCCATAATAATATAGGGTTAAAATGAGACCTATGTTTATCAGGGATAATGTAGGATTGTAGTGGCAAAGGATTTTTTCAAATCGTTCCAGTTGTGTCAAAGCCTATTTAATACAAACAAAAAAATCTTCTCTATAATATTAATGTAGTTGAGGTATATTATGTATAAGAATGGAATATGATGTCATTAAATTATTCTTATGTAAATATAATTTCTTTTATGTATTTTTCTGTAGGTATAAAAAATTACAATTAGAAACATCAATAGTCGATTGCAACTAGGGTTTGCGATTTCTCGAGGTTTTCTAGTTCTCGGGTCTCGAGAACTCTCGAGTCCGATTTCTCGGGTCTTCTCGGGATATCGAGAAATTTGAATTTACGTATATATTTTTTGTTTAAATACAAAAGTGAAAGGTTGTTGACAATGTGTTTACTAGAATAAATAAAAATTTACAATTTTTAACACAAAACAGAATATTAATTCTGTTCAATTAACAATCAACTCAAACATTCTAACTAAAAACAAATATAATTTTTCTTTTCACAACTAATCTAACAAGCAGGTGAAGACATAATACGTATTTAGTAAAAAACGTTAATTTAAAAAACCAAAAACCCGACTGCCTAAAAAGCTGGAAACAAGACCTATTAGTGAAGTAGGAAGTTAAGACCATGTGCTGCACAATCTTACAACAATCTCATGCAGTCGGCGGCAATAAGTCTTTAATTTTGAATTGAGAAGATACCGCCAATAAAGGTTTTTTAAATAAACTTTTTGATTTCATACTTTTTAGTTAGTAACCAACTTTAAACCGTTAGTCCTAAATGGTCATTCGAAATGGAAAATGGTAAAAGAAACCTAAACATGATTTTCAAATACCTGTCCAATGATACCCCACTTAACATATTTCTTTGATTTTCTTATATTTATTTTTAAAGTAGATAGTCATTTGTTTGGCATGGTAATAAAAATATACAAAACAAACAAACACTTACCTAATCAATCACTCATACATTAAAATTACACAGTCAATATTTTTTAAAGAAGAATTAACTCTGTTAATACTCTGCCAACTATAAGCGTTTACCACTAGATAATGCCCTGTTTTTAAGACGCAAATCTATAAAGAAAGCATCAACAAATTCTAACATAACGTAATAAATTGCTAATGATCCTCCAAATGTCATAAAATAAGACGATTATAGCTTACGAAGTAAAATTCGAATTCTCGATGTCTCGACTTTTCTCGACCTGAATTTCCCGGGAACGGAACCAACCAATTTCCCGGGAATTCCCGGGAACAAACCCTAATTGCAACAGACTGCCAAGCGTTGACCGTGAATGCACATGAATACTGCTGATTTATTCGTTTCTCTCTTACTGACACTCAAAGGAAAGTACTTGAGTCGGCCTTCTGTACTATTATAATATATTCTATGGCAAAACCGCAAAGAGCTCCGTGCAGTCAGTTACAGGCACCACCCACCTGCAGCCAGCGGCGTCTTTAAGGAGGTACAGGGTGTGATCAGTGGAGTTGCGCAGCTTCTCCGCTGAGGTGATGACCTTGTTCAGGCCCTGCGCCGCCGCGGACTGCTCGCCCAGCTCATTGATGACGCGGGAGAGGCTCTCTTGCATTGCCCTGTAATTGAAGCAACTTTACTGAATGCTAGCCACTTTGTGTTCATAGTGTGCCAATAGGGTTGTGTCGTACCTAGTCAAATCAGTTACTTTTTATAATCTGTCAAAATGAAATTTTACTATGGAAAATGTACTGAAATAGCAAACCGTGACGTCATAGTTTGTAGTACTCAATTGCAGCACTTTTTTTGAGTGTTTATTATTTTTAAATTTGCTATAATTGTAAATTGAAAATCGAAATACATATTTTGAGGTGTTTTGGGATAACCTTTTTAATGTATGACTACTCGCAATTTAATTTCGATGCTGTCAACTACCCAATTGTCTTGCCTTAATATACAGATGAGAAAGAGATTATAATGGTTTTGGTTTTATTTTTCACTCGCGTTTCTGCGCGGTTTCACCCGCGTAGTTCCTGTTCCTGTGGGAATACGAAAATAATGTTACTCAGTTATCTTCTAGCTTTCCAATGGTTAAAGAATTTTAAAAATGGGTCCAGTAGTTTTTAAGTTTATTCGTAACAAAAATACAAATCTTTCTTCTTTATAATATTAGTATGGATTAACAGTCCTGTGTGGTAGGTACTTATTAATTATTACTGAATTAAGAAGATTTGAGATTTCAGTCAGTCAAGTGAGACCAAATGAACGGAAGATTTGAAGCCTGTGGCCTTAGAAAGGCAACGAGGGCGTGCCGCGGCCGTGGCGCAGTGCACCGACGCGCGGCGGGAGAGCGCACCTTATATTGTGGACGTTCCCGTGGAACCCGGGCGGCACGAGGGTGGAATCCAGCTTGGTGATGTCATCAAGCAGCATCTCGTTTACAGCCATTGTCCACTCCATGATATTATACTCTTGTGCACTTTTTGTTACAATTCAAATAGTTGAACGAAAATGACACTGTCACAGAGTGACTAATGATAAAAAATGGGTCAATTTACGCTTTTTAATCCAACTTTAAACCAATTTGGAATAATAAATTCCGCTTGAACGATTTTTCAATATCAAAAGGAGAATAGTAGCACAGCCACAGACAGACCACCAGAAGAAATAGTAGGTAGCGTCGAGCGTGATATTGATAGTAGCAAAATAAAGTAGAAGGAGAAACGTCATTCTTTTTTTTAATTGTTGTAAGGCATTGGCAATTTAGCCATCAGCACTAAACACGACATAACATTAAAGATTTTTAAGATCTGCTGCAGGGTATGGACAAAAAATACAATAAGTTTCTTCAAAAATTATCGAAATGTCTGTAGGGTGGGCTTCGTGATTGCACAAGGTCACATTAATTTTAATTATTATTATTTTACAAAGTGATGAACGACTGTTGAATTAGGTAGGTACTTACATAAAACAAGACAGACAATACAAAACTTGATTTTGGCGAAATCAAAAAGGACCACCATTATAAAAGAAATTATTAATATCGAAATGTCACTAGTTAGTTTATTAACAGTAAAAGGATCATTTTTTTATTTATTTACACATTTCTGGCTCTACAGCCGAAGCTAGAACACCACTTTCAACCTTCTTTTAACATCACTAAAGATTTTAAAGAAGCTTCTTGAGCTATGTTCTTGAAGTGAGGTAATCACAGATATCTTTAACTAGTTGGAAGGAGGTAATTCAAAAACGTCTATTGTATACAATTTATCGAATTTTCCATTCACTGTAAAATTCATTTCAGCTAATTGTTGTCCACTGCTGCTGCTGACAAAAACCTCCCATAAGGAGCATCATTCATTCCGGCCTTGGGCAGGCCGCATCCATCCACAGCCAGCCACCGCCACCCTACACTTCGTTTGCCTAAACGAGGTCTCCACTCCAATATTTGTCGGCTCCAGTGGCCTGGAAACATGACCGGACCACTTCCACTTCAGATTTCGTAAAATGGTCCCTCATTTTAGTGATTCACGACAATTCAATTCATTAGCAGATTCGTATTTGGTGAAAATTTCGAATACGAATCGAAATAGGATCCTATTTATGATTCACCCGAAACGGCCTTTTTAGACCCCCACTACAGACTCTCCGTTGTGATTCTCCGATATCGGTGACTCTCTGGCGAATGACTTTATTACGAATTCTGTCGAGCAGAGAAACCCGCGCGCATCGCGCGTTCCATCGCACGCTGATCGACTCTGAATTTGTGGACCAGTCCAACCGTGCGCGTGAGTGTCGACGTTTCGACTAAGTAAGGAATTTGTCATTACGGGTAGGACGCATTGGTTTAAGAGACTGTGGGATCGACGACCCAAAGACGACGATATGACGCAGCTTCCCGAATGCTGCCCAACCCAGACGGATTCTTCTGTTGGCCTATCGATCGAACTTAATCGGCCGAGTTGAATGGTTTGACCAACGTAAACGTATTCTTGCAACGCTATTACGAGCCAAACACCAAAATATACAGTAAAATATTTTTTTACAAAAACCATGTCCCTCTTCGGATTTCCGCCAATAGTCTCGAAACAACATTCATCATCATTCTCCACACCTTTTTTTAAGGCATTGGTATACATCCTATCTGCGAACACCTGTAAATGGCTTCGTTGATATATTTTCTTAGGTGTTAGTTGTATTTCTTAATTTGCTGTAGGTGTTCCGAAAATAATAAAATAAAATAAAATAAAAAATCCTATAAACAAAAGATTAGGGCATCCCGTCAAGGGGGAGCACCAGATGTGAAATCTATTTTGCCCCGACCTCACCTATCTTGAGCGCGCTCTAGATACACTCTCACGAAATTCTAGCGAAAACGCGAGAAAGCCGTGAGGAGTAAGAGAGCCGATTTTCGGGTTCTCTTCTCGCGTTCTTGAAAGAATCTTGTGAGTGTCGAGCGCGCTTCAAAAGAAGAAGCTGTTTTGCTTTTATCTAAGTACAAAACGAATAACACATACATACAACACACAACATCAAAGTCAAAATGTTTTATTCAAAATATGGAACTTACAAGTCCACGTAATGAACGTCATTTGAACTCCACTGCTTCAGCATGTAGGTGTGGTCGAGGAGAAGAAGCGGGGCAAGAAACTCCTCCTCAACACAATATTCTTAATTGTTACTAAATTGGGTTACATAATTTCGTTTGTTTTTCGCTATCGTATTGCGCGCTGGACTGGAGGAAATCTGGTCCAAGCATTATTGTAATTTATATTATTAAGTTACTATAATTAATTAATAACGCGATAGCCTTTCATATTATGGTTTATTAAATAAGTTACAGACTTTCAGACACTGGCAAACATTTATAGCAATTATCTATACGCGCCACAACCTAGCTCGTCAGACAGAATGCGCGGGATTGTTTTTTTTTTTTTTTTTTTTTTTTTTTTTTTGTGGCCTCGCGCGGCTTGCGCATTTACCACACTCATAAAACGGGGAAACGGATTCATATTTACAAAAAGAAAGGAACGGAATTTGGAAAGGAAAAAGGATTAATTATGGGAAAACATATTATCCACGAAAAGGTTATATACAAAACTATATTAATCATTAAATATAAACTAAAAACTATATTAAACTATATTAAACATAAAATTAATAAGTACAACTACTAAATAAAATTAAATATTTACATTATTATTACAAATAAATATGGCTAACAATTTATAAACATTTATATCCTTGGTAGCAAGGAGGACAGGGATGGAAGTAGGCAGAGGAATCTTAAAGGACAGTAACGAGGTAAAAAGGGAAGAACAATCATTTAAAGGACACGACAAGAAAATATGATTGACATCAGCAAAGTCCGACCCACATTCGCAACCCGGGTCGTCCACAATATGGAGTCTGGCAAGGTGAGCTGGGGACACTATGTGACCAAGTCTCATACGTATAAGGGTTGTTGTAGGTTTCTTAAGAAAATTAAATAAATAGAACCATGGTTTCAACGATACATCGGGTTGGATATTGTAAAAATATTTTCCCTTAGTTTCACTACTTCTTATCCAATCATCGCGCCATGAATCTACAAGATATTCTTTAGACAAGGCTATCAGATCATGAGTATAGTTTTTATAGGGAAACAAGTCTCCAGATTCTACAGCCTCATTAGCAAGACGATCTGCTCTATCATTCCCTTGGATACCAGAGTGGCCTGGGATCCAAGCAAACGAAAGATCGACGCCTTTAAAAGCACACTTCAATAACAATTTCCGAATTTCGATTATAATAGGATAGGTTGGCTTTGATTTAAAGGGAGATTTAACTAAGGCTTCCAAAGCACTTTTTGCGTCGGTAAAAATAACAGCTCTCCTAAGATTCATTATCGTGACATATTCCACAGACTTAAAAATGCCGAAACATTCACCAGTGAAAGTGGATGTTTCGGGTGGCAATTTAATTTTTTGAACTACATTATATTGAAAATGAAATACTCCCACACCAACACAGCCATTCGCAGAGTGCTTAGATGCGTCACTATAAATATGATGCCAGTCCGACCAATTCTCATTTTTAGCTATATTAAACATAATACTAGCATCAGGGGAGTTTTTACTAATTCCTAAGTTTAAATGAACATTTGGAGACAACACTAGAGACTCAAATTTGCAACAAAAAAGAGGATAATACAAAGATCTGTGAGTAGGGGCACAAAATGCTATAAATTTTCTAAAACTGTGGACCAGACAGGGCGTAGACTTATGGGTCCAGTATCCAGAAGAGAGAACATGATCAGAAAGAGCAGAAAGTCTTGAAAAAAGGGGATGACGAATGTTTTGCAAGGCACGAAAAAGAAATCTATCTGATAAATACTGCCTGCGCATACTTAAAGGAGGCTCTCCACCTTCAACCTGAAGGGCATTAGTGGGGCTAGATTTCATAGCACCCAAGACTATCCTTAGAGCCTTATATTGAATGGCATCTAATTTCCTCAGTCCAGCTGAACTGCAGGGTTCTAGCAAAAAAGTACCATAGTCAAGAACACTGCGTACTAAAGCGTTATAAAGCAATCTCAAAGAATAGGGGTGCGCACCCCACCAGACACCTGACAGACAACGAAGCATATTCAAAACGCGTTCGCATCTGGAAACTAAATAATCACAATGCGGAAGACCAGAGAGCTTAGAATCTAAAATTACTCCAAGGAATTTTATATGCGATTTAACAGGGATTACACTTCCGTTGAAAGAGATGATAACTGGAGGCGGCAGCCGCATTCTAGAAAACAATACAATATTGCTCTTAAGGGGAGATAATTCCAGACCATTCGAATCAAGCCAAGTCTTTAATAAAGTCATGGAGGAACCCAGTGAGGCAGAAGCCTTATCGATGGACTTATCAGGTGCATATAAAAGGAGATCATCAGCATACTGAAGAACTTTGACGTCACCTAAGGACGACTCTAGATCATATGTGTAAATATTGTATAATAAAGGACTCAACACAGATCCCTGAGGCAGGCCCTTCCAAACTAATCTGGAGTAAGTACTGTTATCTACGGTAAGCGAGATAGTTCTTTCTGATAATATATTCATAATGAAATTAAGTAAAACTGTTGGAACTAGTAATTCGTTTAATTTTTGTTTAAGTACTGATAAAACTACGTTATCATAAGCACCGGTTATATCCAGGAAAGCAGCAACAATTGATTCATTACAAGAAAAAGACAATCGAATATCAGTAATAAAGATACTAATACTATCCAAAGTACTCCTACCCCTTCTAAATCCGTATTGGCTATCAGGCAATAAACCATTACTCTCCAGATACCACTCTAATCTATTTTTAACTAAATGTTCAGCAATTTTAACAAACACAGAGGAGAGAGCAATTGGCCTAAAAGAAGAGGCGTCAGATGGAGGTTTGTTTGGTTTCAAAATTGGCAACACAATCTGACATTTCCAAATGTCAGGAATATTACCAGAAATCATAGTAGAATTAATAATATCTAGAAAATAATTGAGCGAAGTGTCGGGAAGATGAGCAAAAAAGGAATAAGGAATACCATCACAACCAGGAGCAGAGTCTTTAAGATTAACGACTATATTCTTAAGCTCAGAAATAGAGAAAGGGGAATTAAGACCTGTCAAACAGTTAGTAATCTCAGGAGGCAAGGAGCAAGGCAATGAGCCTGCATCAGGAACAAACGGAGGAGCCAATTTATCTAAAAAATTGTCAGCTAAGGCAGAGGGCAAAGCATTACATGTAGAATCCCGAAAAGCTGACCTAAATCTTCGTATACTGCGCCAAACTTCAGATGGACAAACATCAGGAGAAATCCTAGAACAAAAGTTTCTCCAACTATCAAACTTTTTATTTTTAAACAATTTACGAGTGCCAGATATTATTTCACAAAGAGATTCAAAGTTTTCAGGAGTCATACTATTGCAATAATTAATTTCTGCCTCTTTTCTTTTCTTAACTGCATCCGAACATTCAGAGTCCCACCATGGAGGGGAGGGAAGAAATCCTAATGAACTGTTTTTTAGTGGAAAGGTCTCATCTGCAACCTCGATGAAAGCTTTAGTGAGTAATTCAACACATGTAATCTCATTACCAGCAACAACATTGGGCAGTAAAGAAACTTTGTGATCTATGCGGGTGCTAAATAAATTCCAATCTGCATTAGAAAGCTGATATTTCATACGCGGAGTATGTTTTGTATTTGATTTATTATTCCAGGGAAACGAAATTATTATTGGAATATGGTCACTACCAAATGAAGAGCACAGCGTGCTCCAAGAAAGAGAAGAAGCTAAATTTGGAGTAGCTATGGACAAATCTGGAACACTACTTCCTACCTCTGGTCCAGTGCAACGTGTTGGGGAGCCTGTGTTCAGAAGACAAAGATTGTGTGTGTCTAAAATATCGAGAAGTTCCCAACCATAAGAATTGCTTGACTTACTGCCCCAAGATTCATGTTGACAATTAAAATCTCCTAATATTAAAAAAGGTTTAGGCAGTATGGCAAAAATGTTACAAATTTCATTATATATGGCAGAAGAAGGATGAGGAATATATATAGATACAAAACAAACATTATTAATATTTACAGCTATTATACAAAAGGTATCATTATGTACAGGAATAGGAACAAGTGAAAAATTATAAGAATGTTTGATGAGCATGGCAACCCCCCCATACCCATCAGATCTATCCTCTCGGACACAGGCATAACCAGGAATCCTAAAGATGGAGTCTGGTTTTAGCCATGTCTCTTGAAATGCAAATAAAAAAGGATTAAATTTATTAACTAAGTGTATAATGTCACTTTTCTTATTAGTTATACTTCGGCAATTCCACTGAATTACCTTGGCGAGTAGGTCCATTATTGTTGATATTAATATCATTTAATATATCTATAGAAGTAGCAACGTTGGACGGTGAAAAAATATTAGATTTGGATAAAAGATTAATTAGGAGCATAATTAGATCTGATATAGAAGTTTTGGATGTTACATTCAGTTCATCATTGAGGGCACATCCATTAGCAGGAGCAGGAATGTTGTAATCTTTAACTAAGGCAGCATGAGCCTCCTGGTCAAAGCCTTTGGTATTCTTAGGAGGAGGTCGAGGTTTTAAAAATACAGTTTTTTTATAAGAAGATGGCTGTGACATATTATTATGTGATGGAGACCGATCTTGAGGGTACACAGATTGAAAAATGTTAGGGGATTTAGTATTAGAATTTAAAGCGTCTGCATAGGACATTTTTTGAATAAATGGGTGGAGTTTTGACGCTTCTGCATAAGAGATACAACTTTTGCTCATAGATTCCTTAATAGACCTTTGTCTTTCATGTTCTCGACATATTTTGCTAGTTGCTACATGAGACCCATTGCACAAACAACAAGTCACACAATCATCGTCTACTGAACAGCTGGCACCCGAGTGACCCTGCCCACATCTAAAGCATCTGGGTTTGGAGCGGCATTGAGTTTTAACATGACCATACCTACAGCAGTTATAGCACTGGATAGTGGGATAAATGTACAGATCTACTGGCAAAGCAGAATAACAGATATAAACCCTCTTGGGGAGAACTTGACCATCAAAAGTTATAATGACCGTTTCTGTGTTTTGAAATTGTGGTGCATTTTCATTATTAAACGTTTTTCTTTTAATCCGACGTATTTTTAAAATTTTACCGCAACCTATAGGCACTGTCATGTTTTCCAGAACCTCTTCCTCCGACCAGTCAGAAGGTACACCTCTTACCAGTCCCATACGGGTTACATTAAAGGTTGGAATGAACGCTTTAAAGTTGTGTAATGTGAGAACCTCATTCTCAACAAATTTGTTAGCATGTGCATAGTCAGAAAATGAAACGGAGAGTCTGTTTCGGCCTATTCGTTTTAAGCTACCGTTAACAATGTTTTGGAAAAATCTGTTTTTCAAAAATCTCCCAAATGTGATTGGGTGGAGAGTGGCAGGATCATTTGGAGAGGTAGTAATCTTTTGAATATGAACTATGTAAGGAGAAGCGTCAGATGATTGGTAAAGAACTCTTCCGATGGTAGGACGAGAGAAACTGGGGTTTGATGTTGCATCAAAAGTTATAGGTACATTTTGTTTGTCATTACTACTAGTGGCACCAGCAACACTGTTGCCAGTACCAGTACCGGTAATAGGTACATAGTCACTCATTGAAATAGGTGGGACGATACCCAGGGAGCTGCATGGGACCTTGCTCGTGTCAATATCTATATCATCGCAACGGCAATCATTGGGTCGATTTTTACGTGAATCGTGGTGTTTTCTGCGCTTTTTATTACAATGCTTACAAATCCGGCGAGCTGTAACTCGCTTGCGACCATGATCCTTATTTCCAGTATTCAGTGAACCATCCGTGTCCATACTCGAATCATACTCAATAGATTTGTTATCAACCGTAATATAATGAGAAACCTGGGGGACAGTTCCCCCAGGATCCTCGGGCGGATCGCCCATGAGAAGAAAAAAGCTACTTACCTGGATTCCAGGTAAGTTTTCTAATATCTACATACAATAAAATAGAAAATAACACAATATATACACAAGAAATACTCAATTAATCCTCTAAACACAAATAAAATTATTTTAAGAAAAGAGCCGAAACGAAAAATTCACCCGCCAAGTTTCACGTTTCCCGCGCTTTTCCCGCGGGATTGTTGACAGTTCTTCGTGACGTCACGCGTAGAGACGTAGTTCCAATAGAGTTGCTCCAATCGATATTTATTGGCTAACTATACTTTTTACTTATTCTACCTACGATATGTATAATTTTTTTTTTATGATTTTTGCCCCCCCTCATATTGCCGGATCTTATAAACACAACTCTGTAGATACATTTCAAAGCAAGTGTTTTTTTTTAGGCCACTATTTTGATGATTTATGTCATCCAGATTGGGGGATTTTGGTCATAATTTTGAGTATGAATAGGTATGTCGGTTGGCTTTGTGTTTAATATTTATTTTTAGTACTAACGGTTCTGCGCGGTTTCACCAGCGTCTCGTTCCCATGGAAATAAAACACCTAAACTTAATATGTTACGGTGAAAGAATTTTTAAAATCGGTAAGTACCGTAATATTTTAGTATACCTATCTTCGTAACCAAAGAGATTAAAATACATTAAAATGCCCTATTATATTTTAATATCTTTGTTCGTAACAAACATACAAAAATACAAATCTTATTGTAGATAGTAGGTATAGATTGTACCTACCCACATTTTATAAATAGGCTCTGCTAAGTAGGTACTTCTTTACAATGGATTATGAACTGAGTAAAAATAATGAAACAAGTACGAGACACGTAACACCATTTATTTAATACAAATATTCACATATATAGGATAGGTACCTACTTACTGTTGTAACGTTGTGGAGAAATCGACAAATAAATAAATATTAAGCATGATTATTTAGTGTTTATAACCAGAAGAAGCGATCGCACCATTCACACCCAACCCCCGACAGATTAAGATTGTTATAGGAGGTACCTAGGTACTAATGATGACAGAACAGACTCGCAAAATTTGGGGGGACGTTAGTATACGACGGAACAACGCGTTCAAGTTGTAAGATGTCGACTATAGGTACCTACTTACGTAACATGAGCGATTTAATAATAGAGCTATATAACTTCTTATCACATTTTAGATTTACTGGCCTTTTCGCAAACAGAAGTAGTGGTAAACTTATTTCACTACCACTTAAATTCCTATCATCAATGTAGGTAGGTACCTACTATGTAGTACATAAACTTATTAATATAATGGCGTATACATTGGTAGTCGGGTGTGACGGGCTGATTTACACGAGGCATTAAAAAATCAATTTACCCTTTATAGAAAAAAATATAGATAGGTAGATAATCTGTAAAAAATAATGTTAAGGTACCTACCTGCCCATACTGGGTTTGCGATTTATGAATCGCTCGTGGTTTTAAAATCTAATGAAAGTAGGCAAGTACCTTCCTTAATCTTTTTGCATTATTTCTAAAACTTTTTGGTCATTAGTATATTGAACTACTTACATATGTATAACGAAATCAAATAAGTACCTAACAACAAATTAAAAATTATAAAACAATTAAATAATTTTATTATACTAGGTATACCAAACATGTATCTTTCCACGTCAACAAATGTAATGATTATACAAATAAATAAATATGCAGGGATATATTTTTCTAATTTATGTTGACCCTGTCAATTTCGATAAAAGTATGTAGGTAGGTATATTTTGATCTAACGGAAGTGCGACGCTTAATATTATTAAATAGGCTGACATAATACCTTGTATTATAGCCTTAATAAAAAAATCATTTAAAAAAAAAGATTTTAAATCAGGCCTACTTCGATTTCTTAGGCAATCTTTACAACACCTGCTAAATCATGGTCAAAGCAGTCTGGATCCGGGACGTTCAATTGTTGTAATGTTTGAATGTGTATACCTCCTCAGCGTCTTTGTAGCTACCAGCCTTGTTTATTTCTACTTTTACTATAAAAGTTGTTGGAAAGTTTCAATGGAGAGATTTAAATTTTTAAATTGCTATCACCTAGGTAAAAGTTCGATACCTATGCGATGATGGTGATTCAATCTAGTGCTTACATACAGTACGGCCGATTTAACTTGGCAGCTCTGAAGTTGCTTAAATGGCTGCGCAGTAACATTTTTTAGCGACCATTTGGTGGTACGAGGGGGTTTGCGCAGGCGAAACCTATGTTCAGATAGGTCAAGTTAAAACGGCCGTACTGTACCTACTTAGATGTTACACTGGAAGCTAAAAGTTCTTATTTTCCTAGTAGTTTGGTGAACCATTTCAGAATGGTTCGCGACCAATAATTACATACTTAGACGGTCAGGATTAAATTAGTGGCTCCAAATATAGCAGTATTATCACTATTATCATTATTTATTATTACTATTTTGGCTATATACGTAGGCGAGAAGGTTGGGCGGCTGAGGGGTCCACAAATTTATTATACCAGTATAAAATAATTATCCTTCTCCTGACTACTTTTACACTTGTGTAACATTTGATGTAACCACGAGCAAGGAGTCAAATTGAGACGGTGTTATGTGACATAGGTACGATACGACAATTAACGCTAAGTAATTCCTTATAACTAGATTACAATTAAATTTGGTTCGATTATATGTAAGACAATTGCAGTTGGATGTTAACAACATTGTGCTGGTTAATCTAAATAATGTTTGCGTGCGATTCAGTGAGTAGAATAGACACAAAAGTATACACCAAGTGGAAAAAAGTGGCGGCAGCGGGCGCGGACTAAGTAAGTGGCTAAAATATAGTATTTTGCGGAATATCAATAAAAATATAGTACAAGTAAAAAAATTCTAGTATTTCATGGAAAAATAAAAAAAACTACTAGATTAATGTCAGTTCCAGGAGAAATATTGTTATAGCGACGATTAACTACTTAGCAGTGGGTAGGTACTGGTCCAGACAACGGCACTATAGGATAACGAGATTCCAATGCAGTGATAAATAAACATAATACAGTATTTCTAATTAAATATGTACCTAAAGTAAGTAAGATTTAGATATCGGTTTTGTTTTTCTAAAAGTTGGTAAATTCCTCCATGGTAAATAGATTCCGCGAGTCATAGTAGCGAAGAAATTGTAATGCAATGCAATATCCGGTAAGACTTTTCCAATTGTTGCCTGACTGCCTCTCACGGTCTACGCATGTTTTAAGGTCACAGCACACTTATCAACTCGGAAAGGGGTCGTCACCGTATCGCCTCGAGCCGTTCAGTATTGTTTGTATGAAACTCCCTACTGCAACGCACACTAATCGGAAACGTAACGTAATCGCCTCGCCTCGGAACAGGCTCCGAACCGCGATGCGGTGAGTGGTCAACTTGCAGTCCCCGCGCTTACGGCTCGCTGTCCCCCCGCTTACGTCTCTCCGTACGCGAGCTCACGGCTCTTCGTCCACCCTTGACCGTGTTCCCTCCCGCGACTTGCCTGCCGACCGTGCCGCCGCCCGCCATTCGCAAGGCAACTTCCTTTCGTGTTGCGCGTAAGTTTTATTGATTTTTTTATTGAACACTCAACGTTTGGATTCAAACTGATTTGGTGCCAACCCGGTCAGCCAGCGGTCGGCGAGACGTAAGCGCGGTGACGCCTAGCCGTAGCCGAGTTGACGTACAGGAGCCGCTGCTACGCTTTGGTTACATGCATACGTTAGGTTGACGCCTGGTTGACGGCGAGGCGAAAGGCGATACGGTGCCGATCCCTTTCCGAGTTGATATGTGTGCTGTGACCCTTACAGTAACCGGTTAGGTAAGGACCTACCACCACCAGTCTACCATCGTCCGCGCCCGCGCCTTTGCTTGTATGTCTACTGGTGACGAGTCTTACCCGCTGTTTGGCACAAGTCACAACAATCTTACTACAATATGTATAGAACATCGAAAAATATCTTTTGCCTACACGATTTAAAATTTAAATGGATTTAGATCCGACTTATTCCCTTAAATATATAATAAGATCACATCAAATTTTAAATAGTTTCTTACGTCTAAATAGTTTAAATATAGGTACGTAGGTACATCCTATAGCGCCTTGGGCCCGCCACGCCGGAACCGGTATTCACGCGCTTACGTGCTGCACGTCGCATAGCCGTGCGTCATGTGATGCATTGCCGTGCGTCATGCGATGCGATGCCTCCACAGCGCTCCCGCTGCGGGCCCACGACTCCTCTTAGCCTTTATACAATACAACTTTTAACGATACCAATGCAACAAACCAGGAACTCGATTTTTGAATCGTGACTATGACGTCGCTTTTCTGATACGAAAACAGGTAATTAATATCCAACAGTATGTTGGAAATATTCATGCTTTTTGTAAAAGAGTTTGACAATTATTCTAACACTCGCCTCCAGCGGTCGACTCGCGAGGAGCTCAAGTCACGACTCAAAAATAGAGCCCATGGGCACACTAATAAAGTAGAATTTTCGTAATACAAAATCACAGTTAATAAAAACAACAGTAACATATAGAATTTGGTTAATAGTGTATGATAAAATCTTCTAGATAAGTACATACACGTTCAGTTAGACCGCTATATTAATGATAGTTATAATAACACTGAGATGCTACAATATTTAAGTAACAGCGCAGAAAAGCCTCTACCCACTTCTGCTTATGATATTCGATCCACCTGTTTCGATATTTGTCCACCGCGGACTACCACCTGGAAATCGGCCAAGTGCGAGTCGGAGTATCCACTCGATATACTTACTCGATTCTTACAAAGGGATGTCTACTAAATATTTAACGCCCCGACCGACATTTTGTACAGTGTACTTACAGTTTCACTTGGACAAAGCGGTGGGGCAAACACTAGTAAATTAATAAACCTATATATTAGTTTTTCGCTGACGAAAAATACAAAAGTGACAATATTGTAACAGGGTTGTCGGTTACCTACTGTAGAAATGGATACAAGATGCCGCGGGGTTATTTAAAACAGGTAAATCAACAGATGGACACACGCACGTCAAAACACTCTTCACCCGAAACATCTGCGGTATAATACCTAATACTTCATATTGTTCACAAGTAAGTTTACTGACTAAATAATACTCCTACATTTATAACACGTACTAACATTGATTTAAATACGTCTGCATGCAGTCTGGGTAGATGCAGTACATTACCTAATTATGATTAAGAGAAACATGGCTAGGTACAGTTAACATTTTAGTAATATCTAAGCATTGTGCTGCACCGAACGCGTCCACCCGCAATGGAACCGCCCGCCGTTGCCGATTGGGAGCGGTTGAACCGCGGTACCGCTCTGCGCCATCTTACCGCGGTAGGCTGTCTCGTACAGTCAAGAGCACGTGGAGCTTTACACCTATTACAATCGCCTTAGATGTCAGATTCGCACTACAAGCGTAAAGTTTTAGTTCTTCTCGGGGTACTGCATTTGGAACCAGCAACTCGTCGGTGGAGAAGGGCTGCTGATTACATTTAGCTAATCTTCATGGACGTGTTTAGAGTGTCTTGTTATTAGAATATTGACATTTCTAAGTGTACTTTTTGTACGTACAGAAAATAAATATATTTTTTAAGCTTCATGTGCTCTCGACTGTACAAGTCGTGAATCTCAGAACGGCGGGCGGTCGCTTCGACGACTTTCGCTCTCTCTCATACATTTCAGTGAGATCGCGCATTATCTAAACAGTGCACAATATGTGGAGTACATCGACAAACTAATATATAAATACAATATAACTATTGCACAATTTAACTAAATTACATTTGGTTATAATAAATTACCCGTTTCCGAAAAAATACTGACTACCTACAATACATAACCAATTACAGTTTATGCAACATCGGTCCGCGAGCAACGCGCGTCGCCGCGGCGGACGACAACGTCGCAGTGCTCGCGAACATATCATTCTACATTTCGTTGGAAATACCAATGTTTTTATGTCTACTTGTGAGAATCATACACTGTTGGTAAAAAAACAACTAAAGTAGGCGAGTTCGTGAGATAAGTAAATGCAAAATTCCCGAAGGCCTTACTTCCACATGATTAGAATAAATGAACTACGAGTTCACTCATAGAGTAATACACAATAGTAGTTTCATCGGTTCATTCTGACGTCACTTTCGTTATACACGTGCGAGACTGACGTCATTTAACACTTTCAACATGCAAACTGAACAAACACTGGGAATCGTAAACTAGTTAATCCCTCACAATCATCCATGCCCACTCAGACGCCCTCAAACATCCTCAAATTGACAGTGTTCCCGGCGAAGCCGTAAGCGCATTTCCCCGTAACGTCGAATCACAACCTTCTAGTCTTCATCTAGTCGTATACATCTACGCGCTCCACTTCGGGAGGCTCGTTCAGTCTTATCCACTTGAGCGCCCGCCTTCGCCAAACTACTACAGATACACGGAAATAAAAATTACGTAGGGATAGCTTATAGTATGCAGAATCGATATATGTAAAAACTAAATTACAATTAGTAAACAAAAGTTCTTAAAAAGAGATGGATGGAAAATCATTGCGATAAACCGACGAGCCACGACCGTATTTTTTTCATGTCGATTTGTATCAAACTTTGGAGATTATTATAGTTCTACATAATTTTAAGTACTAATCCTGACGATTACATTCATATATAACACTAATAGAAATATTGAATATTTACATTATGGGAACAAGTAAGAACAGAGCTCCAAAAAAATACTTCACAAAATTGGCACTTCACAAATTTTAATTTTAAGATTTTTAATAAACTTAAAGCAAAGGCATTAATTCAAAGGTGCCAACAGATGGTGCTGAAGAACTTTCATGGAGCTGTCATTACTAGTACAGTACTCTAGTACTCAGATGTACAATAACCCCCATTCCATACATAAAAAAAAAGTTGACACTGAGAATTTTAATAAGATACAAAATTAAATAGAGAGTCATCTAGTAGCAGTTGAAAGAAACCTTAGAGTTACCATTTATAAAAATTTGTTTCTGGGACAAGTCAGCTGTGTAACTATAGTTGCGTGGGCGCTCAAGTGGTTATTTATATGGGGGCGCCGCTTATCCCTCAAGCGGCCCGTGCATTGGGTTCTCGATGACGCGGCACGGGAGCCTCTGCTTTCGGCGCAGAAGCACGTCCGTGACGCTGTGGGAGCGGGGCGTAGCCAGCTCGGGCGCGTTCAGGTCGAGGCGCGGCGTTGCCAGCTCGAGGTTGGCCGAGTGGGCCCGCGAGTGCGCCAGCGGCGGCGGCGCAGGCGCGCAGTCCGCCAGCGACAGAGGCCGCTCGAGCCTGCGCAGGCGCCGCAAGCGCACCGCCCCCGCCACGCTCTCGCGGGACGCAGACCCCCCTCCGGACCCACCGACATCTTCTGGAATGGGCCGTGACACATTTTTATCATAATTTCATACTATTCTTGAATAATAAAAAGCGCTAAAATATGCAAAAAATACAATTTATTGCAATAATTTGACATCTTGTCACAAGCAAGTTCATTGCATATCATGATAATATTTATATTAGTAGGATGTATAAGATGTATGTATTCACTTTTGAAACCGGGTGTTTTTATGAATCAATTAGCAAATAGTAAGGAGTATAAGGCCATTTTAAATCAAGTACAAGTATTGTAAGGGTTGGTAGAAATATGTTAGAGAAATAAAATTATTAAAAATTACTATAACTATACTATAATCTCACGCCTTTTTTATCCCCGAGGGGGTAGGCAGAGGTATTCCATTACTGGATATACCCACATTTCACGAGATATATTGGACCCCTAAACGTGATAGGTGGTGAGCCCATCGCCGGACCGGCTCTGTTTTACACATGTCTCAGAATTAATTCTGAGACCTGCGGGTTTCCTCACGATGTTTTCCTTCACCGTCGAGCTAGTGATAAATATGTACGTAAGTTTTTGAAAAACTCATTGGTACATGCCAGGATTTGAATCCGAGCCTCACTGATTTTCGGCCGGCTCTTTAACCGTCAGGGCTATCACTGCTCTACTCTCTTTTTATTTATGTATTCTATTATTTTAAGACAAATTTGTTTTTTGAATGGACAAATCGGTATCGGACGACCTAGGCGTACTTACATCGACCAGATCGGCTATGTATTGAAGAAAAGCCAAATTAAGAGTACCGAAACCGAACGAGCATGCACAAGTCGTTTGATGGATGTGGAGGAAGCACGAGAGATCTGTCATGTTCTTAGCAAGTGGCAAACTATTGTCTCTGCCTACCCCAATGGGAAATGGGCAAGAGATTATGTATGTATGTTGGTTTTTAAATTTTAGTAATAGTCGATGTTATTTAGTAAAGCGTATGACAAAAAAATCAATGCAAGAAATTGTTTGTTGTAATTTTTTTGATTAGAAACACAAATGTTTTTTAATTGTTAAGATTCGAATTGGAACCACACGGTTCTCAACTGATTAAATGTACACTAAATTTAAAACGATCGTGTATATCGGTCACCTTCAGGGCCGGGAGCTCTTGGCGAGGCGCCATCCTCGTCGGTGTGTCCCTCGGAGAGCGTGTCGAGCAAGATGCCCGCCGGCCTCCCGCCCGGGACCGACGTAGATGGCGTCGGGTTCTGAAGGAATATATGATAGTACTAAAGCACAGAAGGCCGACTCGAGTGCTTTCCTTTGAGTATAAGCAAGGAGATTAAAATATGATAGGGCATAGAGGGGACAGAGGGAGGAAAATTTTAAGCCAAAAGTTATTCCTAGTGAAATAAGTCTAGTACTTCGATCGAATGACAGCTCGCGTACTAACTGACATAACGCTTGAGCTTCAAACATGCTTCAAAGTTTTGTATGAAAATATTCCCAATGCCCCCTCTATGTCCTATTATATTTTAATCTCTTTGGGTATGAGTGAGACAAAACGAAAAAAACAGCTAAATACGTGTGCATCCACGGTCAACGACACGACTCGCCTGTCGAGTATATAGGCAAATATTTATACCCCAGACAGACCTTATCAAATCATTTATGTAGGAAAAAAATCGGCCAAGTATGAGTCGGACTAGCGCACGAAGGGTTCCGTACCATTATCTATAAGAACGGCAAAAAAAAGCACGTTTGTTATATGGGAGCCCCCTTTAAATATTTATTGAATTTTGTTTTTAGTATTTGTTGCTATAACGGCAACAGAAATACATCATCTGTGAAAATTTCAACTGTCCTTCTATTAATGAGATACAGTTTCTTGTGAGTAGTGCCAAAGACACGTGAAGATGTAGAAGTCAACATATTGCACTGTTACGAAGTAATCGACTTATCGGCGCTGTTAACGCTTGGTATCATTGCGTATGAAAATATAGGCCAGCAGGGTGGGTAGCCATGCGGGTTTTTTCACCTCTCTTCAGCTTTCTTCCCGCTGCGCGAGTAGAGAAAAGTACACACCTCCTACGAATAAGGAATAAGTCAAGAAGAGTAACAGCGGTCAAAAAATGACCCCACGAAAAGTACAATCTTGTAGGCGGGGCAAAAAACTACAATCTGTGCGTTTTTCAGTCTGTCGCGCGCTGTCAGTGAGATAGGCCCTCATCGTTTTATTTGTGTAAAACTCGAGAAAAATCTGATAAATCTTCACAAAAATTACCACCTGTGTAGTAGGTTGGTGTAAAAAATGTAAGGAAAGAAGTAAAAAGCTAACCGGGATAACTTATCACAAATAAATATGAAATAATATTCAATTTTGTTCTCGTAAAAATATTGTTGTTTGGTCCGCATTACACAAGAAGCAGCCAGCCAGTTTATAAAGCGTAATTTAGAATATTATAATTTGTAATATTATACAGTTACGAACAAGCAATTTTCAGCAATATACACATTTCTGGTATTATTTCTTATGAAAATTTACTTTTTTAGCTTCTCCAAAAACTAATTCCGACGACAAAAATGGATCGAATTGTGATTATTTGTATCCTAAGTTGCAATCGTATTAACACTCAGTCGAATAAAAAAGTCCCCTCAAAATCGGTCCATTAGTTTTGGCGTGATGTAGTATACATACAGACAGACAAAAATCTAAAAAAAGTTTTGGCCTTAGTATCGTTGATAATGCCTGTTGCAATACGGTATATGCAAGTCTTTTTTTTTAATTATCAGTAAGAATAAATGTGAAAAAAAAAACACAAAGTACTTGTTAGTTTACGAGTTATAATGCTGTTAAAGTCGTTGGTCAAAAAAAGAGATCCAAAATGTCGTGGACGTCACATGACGGGAGCGCCATATTACTTCCATATAAAATTTCGTTTCGAAGAGAGGGATAGATAGCCTAGCTTTACGATTGTATATCTCGGTGATTTTTTGATTAATTTGATTTTTCTGTTTTCACTGTTGTTATTATAATTTTCTATATTTTTTGTAAATAAGTTCAGATAGGTACGGATAATATTTTGTATGCATATAAGTACTCTATTATTTTTTTACAAAAATATTCACTACAGACGCGACCCCTCTAGAGATATATATGTATAGATTTATCTTATCTTTCGTAAACACAATATCAGATTTTGATTTTGATTGGTAGATAACAAATTTGTTTCTTACACGCAATTATAAATATATCACTAAAATAAAACATTGAAATATTCAATAGTTGTTTTTTACTTTTACGCTCCCGTACATTGCATAACATCGTCCACGAATGCAATGACAATTTAACAGTGACAATTCGTAATTCAAACACTCGAACCATTATGATGGCTGCTGAGAACCAATCACAGCGCTTGTCGGAATTAATCGCGTCACTCAATCTCTACTGATTGGTCTGTATGGATATATGTCCTTTTAGTTTGTAGTAATTATTTGTGGGGCCACTTTTTCGACGGAGTTTGTTCCTAGTTACTCTTCCTGACTCTTCCTTATTCGTAGCACACCTCGGGAATTTGTAGACGGTTAATGTGATCTGAGACATTTCTTATTTTACTCCCCTAGGTATAGCTACGTGTTTTCGACTCACAGGAACGTATCGCCGTAATTAAGAGACTCCGTATTTCATATCCGCGACGTTATTCACCATTTTATAGAACAAATTTGATAACGCATATAGTTTAGTATTAATTCTTTATAATATCCGACTTCAGGAAACCTTTTACGACCTTTTCTAATTTCCCTCAGTCACTAGGTTAATGCTAGCCCGCTGCGCGCAGTAGTTTAGTTATTTAGCCATAAGTTATCTTTCTCTGGCCATCTTGCATTCTTTTTATACTCCTCCAAATTCTAAATTAGGGTTCCTTCATGTTCCCAGGTCCTATTTCGGCTTAATTTTGATTTAAATTAAATTTTGATTTGTAAACTTTGCTTGTTGTAAAACGTTTCTCGCGCGAGTTATACGAGTACCTACTAATCTTAATAATAATAAATGATTTTTGTACCTTCTAGATAGATAAATAGATTTTGGTTTGTTCTATATTAAATTTACCTTTTTTAGAAGCGGCAAATGTGTTTCTTTTTATATTGGTACAGTATATGATATACTGTACTTGAGATTGTCAAAATGCGGTGCCACTCACGCTGTAGGGGTCGGGTGGCGAGGAGGGGGCAGCATCCCCTACGCCGTCGAGGAAGTAGGTGACCATGTTGCCCTTGCCCTTCACATCAACGGTCCCTCTGCAGCGAAGCCTGTAGCCGCGAGCCGACAGGATCTCGTACACCTCCTGCGTCACCTACACACACCGCTGATCATGGGTAGTTCGGACGAGCACATAGGGAATCGAGGTACACAATCTCAAGTTAAGCTTTTCTAAGACCCACACTACTATATATAAAAAAAAGACGTGTGGCACTCGGGGACCGCCGCGGTAAAGCTATTGCATAGCATTTTGTATCAACAATGCACGGCCTTCAAGCCACACCTCCGTGCCCGTCGGAGTGGGGAGCGTGAGGATTTTTTCGTTACGGAATTTCTGGATTCGGTCCCCGCGCTCAAGGTCCTCGATAGAAGCTATGCAATAGCTTAAAAACAGCCTTCTCGTTTCATTTGCATTTCCAAAAGTATATAATGACGAAGCAGTTTCAGGATTACCGCATTATACTTCGTCTGAGTAATGTGTATCCACCCTTACGTCTAGCATTGAAAAATAATTTGTAATACGACGCAAATTAGTATATACTAAAATGTTACATAACGCTGGCCAAATCTTCGCGATAGCTATTTATTCATACTCAAAGACACTCTTAGCTACAAGTTAAGGTAAGGTAGTCAAGTATTGTGGTACCACAATCGCACAGCATATTTTGTTTATATCTAAAAAAAAATAGATAAAATCGCTGAAGCTTTGGGTACCTAACACTTGAGCCGAGGCGAATACATGTACAGATAGCAGATATATTTAGTTTCATCAAGGAAACATTATACTATCTAGATTATCGTATTGAGTGTATTGTGGAGATAAATAAATAAATAAAATCTCTGAAAATACACAATGAGCTTATAAATTACAATAAAGTGGATTAGAGCCACTAGTGGCTCAATGTGCGCTCGCTCTAATCCACTGTAATTATAAGCTTATTGTGTATTGGTTCATTTTATATATATATTTAAGTTCGGCCAGGCATCTGACGGACCTGTATGTGGTCCAGGAGGCCGGTGGAGTCCATGCGGGAGGCCACGTTGACGGCGTTGCCCCAGATGTCGTACTGCGGCTTGCGAGCGCCAATCACGCCCGCCACCACCGGCCCGATGTTGATCCCTGCAGATAACACCAAAACACCACCGTACATACTGAGATTAATGGTAATAACGCAATTCCGCAATTTAAAAAAAAAGTAAAAAAAAAAAAAAGAACAATTTCAAAATAGTTTTTTTTGGGCATAAGCGCAAAAACAGAGGGGTGTGTAGTTTGACGTGTGTTATTGTGACTGATTGTCACGTTCCGCCTAAGACGAGCGTGCAAGCGAGAGGAACAAGGGATTAAAACGGCCGTAACGTACGTCGCTACACACTAGTTCAACTCCTCGGGAAAATCAGGTACCGTTCTTCGACTCGGGCGCAAAAACCGACAGCAAACGGAAGTAGCAGAGGTTTGACGAAGTGCCTCTCCACACTCACGTATTCGCCTGACCTCGTTCAACTTCGCGAGCAGTGTGGAGGCAAGGTGGATCCTTGTAGCTAAAGGTCGATGGCGTTATAGGGTAGTGTCCTGCCTAGTCAAATCAGTTACTTTTTATGATCCGTCAAAACGAAATTTTACTATGGAAAATGTACTGAAATAGCAAGTTGTGACGTCATAGTTTCTAGTACTCAATTGCAAAACTTCTTTTGTTTTATTATTTTTAAATTTTCTATAATTGTAAATTAAAAACCGAAATACATGTTTAGAGGTGTTTTGGGATAATGAATGCCTACTCGAAATTTAATTTCGATGCTGTCAACTACCCAATTAGCAGAGTTCGCCGAGCAGTGCAAAAGCGATCGCGTCGCGCAGCAGACTAAAATACGGGGAGCTCACCTATCCGGATGCGGAAGTTGTTGAAGGAGTGCTCGTTGACGTACTGCAGCTGCTCGCGCAGGCGCAGTGCGTAGTCGGCCATCGCAGTCACGTGCCGGAAGCCGCGGAGGTCGCACGTCGACGCCGTCAATCCTGCGGTTTTCATTTAGAAAGTGTTACTGAAGCATCGGAACGGATAACAAAGGACTTCAACGAACAGCAATAAAATATATCATCGATGTATGTTTTTTTTTGATAATTTTTTTTAAAACGATTTCGATAACATTTAAACACTTCTGAAGTGTGATCTACCAAAAAAAAATTTTTTTTTATCAATGTCTGTTTTGTTTGTCTTTAATCACTACATAGTATAAAACAAAATCGCTTTCTCTGTCCCTATATCCCTATGTCCTTATGTCCCTTTGTATACTTAAATCTTTAAAACTACGCAACGGATTTTGATGCGGTTTTTTTAATAGATAGAGTGATTCAAGAGGAAGGTTTTAGTATAAGCGTTGCACTCGTGCGAAGTCGGGGCGGGTCGCTAGTAAAGAAATAAACAAGCTTCAATTGTCAAGGCGTCGGAGCATACCTGACGCGGCCATGTAGGTGGCGCCAGTGCTCTTGATCTTCTCGATGGACTTGAACTGCTCCTCGGCGAGCACCTCGTCGAAGTCCGCGATGATCTCGTTGAGCAGCCTCAGGCACTCGACGCCCTCGTTGTTGCCCTCCAGCTCCACGTAGAACTCGGAGAAGTTGGGGATGGACGCGAACATTACGCACACCGACTCGCACTGCTCGTGGTACAGCTCCTGCAATGGCCATGCATTGGAAAATGAGCATTGGGCAGCGAGCACTGGACAGTGAGCAGTAAGCACTAGGTACTGGGCATTGGGCAGTGAGCACTGGGCATTGGGCAGTGAGCACTGGGCATTGGGCAGTGAGCACTGGGCATTGGGCAGTGAGCACTGGGCATTGGGCAGTGAGCACTGGGCATTGGGCAGTGAGCACTGGACAGCGAGCACTGGGCAGCGAGCACTGGACAGCGAGAAATGTACAGTGAGCAGTGAGCACTAAGGCTTAGACTCACGTCAATGTTCTTCTCGCTGTCGAGGAAATGCTGTGCCACGTGCTCGGGCAGGATGTTAGCCAGCAGCTTCCGGTTGTACGCCTCCAGGTGCTCCATGTCCTCCTTCTCGTCTGAGAACCGAAAAATCTCTATATTATTAGTGGTTGTGGTTGAACCAGTACTTTTATTCTTCGGAATAATTTGACAGCCCCGTTGGCTCACTAGGTGGTTATATCGCAACACCACCGATTGACTTGTACCGACAACTAACTACACAGAATTGTTGTAAACCACGCTATCGAAGTTTTCTAATGAGTTTGTATAAACATAACTGTCCAATATCAACCATCGGACCTTGTCGCCAGGCACGATCACCTCGCCTAAAGGAAGATCCTCCCGTTTCACGACGGAGGAGCATTCCACATCCGCTAGTCCATGGGTATTTATTTATTTCATTTTTATTTATTTTATTTTGGCAACAAACAGTCATGTTATTACAATATTTACAGAATCTTAAGTAATGATAGACCTGGAGTGCCGAAGCTTTTAACATTGTTAGTATCGAATAAGGAAGAGATACAATAATAATATATGAAATAATATAGGTACTTGATTTTAACATGATATAGAAATATAGTAAAAGTCCTAATGTTACAAAGGAGATACAATAATGACAATATGTAGATGCAAATTTTGTCAGATACAATAGTTTTAATTTTTCTTTTCTTTGTTTGAGCATGTATGCATTTACTGCATTCTTCAACTTCTTCAAGGTATTTCCAGAATACGTTTGCCTAACCCCTCGGGGATGAAAGGCGTGATGTTTTTATATGAGAGTATAGTGCAAGAACCGTTGGCCTGCAGTTTCCATATGAAGTCGAGCCTGTAGGTGCTCTCGGTCTGCTGCGAGTGCAGCAACAGCGCCACCGTCGACGCCAGAACCGCAACCACGCTCGTCCATTGCTGGCTCCATTCAGGCTCGCATTCGTCCCTGCAACCGTTGCATATTCATTATCTAGACCAATGTTACAAATAGGAAAGAGTTGAATAAGTTCTAGCAACAATAGAAAGCTACTTTATCACTGAGCAACATAGGCTATACAACATGTAACAGAATAAGCGCAATTCCTGAAATTAGTTTGTTCAGTATCAACTACTTATTCGATTTCAGCTATTTTTAATATGTGTTAAATTTTTCAAAAAAATATATATCCTAGCTGAATTTAGTGCTTTCTATGGAAATCGTGCTATTATTAATCGATATTTAAGAAAATTGGTTAAACACAACTAAAGTTCGATTGCATCATATATTTTTTATATTAATATACTAATTGGGGTGTATGAGGAATTGCGCTTTTTCTGTTACGCGTTGTATATTATTCCAGTATTCTCACGGGAAGAACTAGGCAAGTGAAACCGCGCGGAACAGCTAGTATGTGATATGACTACTTAATAAACTAGAACTGAACCATGTTTGGGGTGAAACATCCAATTATTGACACCCTAGCTAAAAATTAATTGAGACCCAAACAGACTTTTTCAAAATCAACGAAATTACGATACATTATACATACAATATACCGCCCCGGCTTCGAACGGGTGCAATGCTGATACTAAAACCTTCCTCTTGAATCACTATCTAAGCATACATAGGGACACACAGACAGCGGGCAGCTTTGTTTTATACTATGTAGTGATATAACAGTTTATTATAATTTCAATCAGGCAATTGACACCCAATCAACCGGTGGGGTGTCAACAATTGGGTGCTCCTCCCCCGGCAATTGGGTGCCGACTCACAGGTATCGGCCGATGGGTGCGCCGGGCAGGTACGAGGTGGCGGTGAGCAGCAGGAACGCGGCGCTCAGCACGAGCAGCGCCAGCGCCTTGGCCAGCGCCACCAGCTCCTGGTGAGCGCCGCACGCCCACATCGCCAGCAGAGACAACTGCACGTAGTACTGCGACGCGAACGGGCAAACGCACTTACTCGCAAATCGCAGTTCCATTTCTTTATTTGAATTTTTTTTCTTTTTATTCCATTTACAATATTTTACAATTGTGTCGGAAATTTATGAAAAAAAATAAAACATTTTAACAATGAGGGTGTTCTGAAATGACGACCACCAGGTGGCAGCACCTAGGCGTTTGGTCCAGAAAGCTGTCAAAACTGTCAGAGCGCGTATATTTTCTATTACTATGTCTGATTTTTTTGAATTTTCTAATAACATTAAACAAGCATAACGAATATTCTCTCCAAATCGAAATACCACAATGTTGTGCAGTTCCTATGTGCTCAAAAAAACCGAGTGGTCATAAGTTTCCTAAGGACAAAATACGTTTAAAACAATGGCTTGTAGCTATTCGTAGAGATCGGTTTACGCAATGTTATTATGTTACTACTGGGTTTACGTCTACAAATAATAGTCGTATATGCAAAGATCGCTTTAGTAAAGACGATTACGAGCTGCCAACAGACTCAGTGTTAGAGAACCGTAAGTATTTTAAAGTTTTATAAGCATAATTAAGTCTTTCTTGTTGTGTAATTTTAAAAAACTTAAGCTCAAGTGCAAGTACCATAGCACTCAACTTTTAAAGTTTTTGCTACATCATAATAATAATTTGGTATACCTATTTCATTGTAAAGTATGTAAATGGAGACTAATGCCTTCATTTGATTTAGTGAATTTCTTAATAAAACCATATTTATTTGATGTTTCAGCCAGGCTAAATTTGAAAAAAAAATGCAGTACCGAGTAGATTTCCATGGAATGAAGCTATGATTTATTACACCACAAAAGAAAAGAACAACAACGTTGTTGTTTGGATCGCGATACAAGATCAAAATATCAAAATGTATATCTCTTCATACAAGTGATATGCTTTTACCAGATTATAATATAGGTACCACAATTTCTGAAAAATACCGATGGACAGTTTAAGACTGATCAGCTGATACGACAAATACATGTTGAAAGACTAATTGCTGGTTTAGCTAAAACATTTGAGATTTTAAGTGGCAAGTTAGATTCTAAGCTGATGCCTCTTGCAGACCACATAATATTTGTTTGTTTCATGATGACAAATTTTAAAAGTAATATTATTATGTAGATAGACATATCTCTAAAAACATTATATTTAGTCATTTCATAATAGATTTTTTTTGGCAAAATAGAAACAATGTATAAATAAGTTTTATTATTTACTTTCTACACTACAAAACCTGGACAAGCTAGCTATAGTTATTCTTTGACAGAACTTAAACAATCATATTTTGTTTTTGCCATTGTTGGTAACAAAATATATTTAAAATAACAATCCTTTATTTGTGGAACTATAATATTTTCAATAAATATAATATGATCTCTTTTGATGTTTTTTATCTTTTCATCCACATTCGTCCTTATGAACAAATCACAGCTTTCTCTACCCGTAACAAGTAATTGTGTTTGAATTTTGTAGTAATAGCTACTGATTTCTTTGAATTGTAAACAATTTAAACTGTAAACCACATGTGGACAGTTTTCTAGCCCTATACACTCATCCTTTATGGAAAATGGACATTTAACTTCCAAAAGTATAAGGTAAAGTTTTAATTCGGCAACCTTTTTTTGTCCATACGCACGATCCATTTAGATAATATTAATTTTAAGAACTAAAAACCAGATACTAACATATAATATCATTGCTAAAAACTGAAAACGCTATGCAGAATTGCAGAAACTATGTGTTTTGACAGCGCGCATGACCTCATGACTAAGTGGCGCCAACTAGTGGCGTAAATTTTCGTAAACACCCTCATTAACGTTACACAATTCAATAACTCCCGTGCATTTCAAATTCAGTCATAAGTACCTGTTACATCAAATATTTATAATAATAATGGTAAATACTTAAACCTAGTGTTATATTTTTAAAATTGCCGAAACAGTATATTTAATTTTGTTAATTCTTACAGTACATATTACATTACAGATGTAGCATAAACATATTAAATCAATTAATGATACAGTATTCGATGTTCATAGTGACAATTGGTTGCTTGAAATATGGTTGTCATCCGTTTTATTCGAAAGAAAAGTGTCATTTTGTTCCTCTATAAGCGGGAGCAAAGTAACTTTTTTCTCCACTAGAACGGGCAGTAATGAGATTTGAATTTGGAACACGTGATTTCAATGAACGCGTTAACTAAAACCAAAAGCGCGCGATTTACTTCCCTGTTTTTGTAATCGGAACGAACTTTATAATTGACCTTTTTATATTCATGACATTTTTTTATTAAACTTATTCATTAATTACTTAAAAGTGTCTCTTATTTATTTTCTCATAAAAGCAGAGGAAAAGTAGAGTAGAAAAAAAGAATTTTTTAATTTAAAATATTTTAGAATCCCTCGACATGCTCGGGATTCTATTCAAGAATCCTTCACTTCGCTTTCGTCGCGATTCAAATAGCAACCTCGTCGTAAAAATATTATTTTGCTCCCTTGTCATACAATCTACTGTTGATAGAGGTTTATGTTCTACCTCGTGCATGTCCCGCAGGCATGCGCCAGCGCCGGGGCTCTCCGCAGCGTTCACCGACATCATCTGCGACACAACCGTTACACATTTAGATATAGCACGAGATAACTTCAGCTACCGAAAGGCGCACATCTCTCTCCAACACAAAGGATAACAGTATACTTTGGGTTTTAACCAAGATCAATAGCAGTCAACGGGAAAGTATTGTACAAAAAAAGTGAAAGGCCAACAATCATTTATAAAGTACACTTAAAAACTTCAATAGTCTAATAACAAGGCACTTTAAATTCGCCCATGATAGTCTAGGCAATAAAGGTAGTGGACCCCAACATTAATTCCTCAGTCGATGAAACTTCAAAAACTTCAAAAAAAGCAAAGTTTCATCGACTGAGGAATTAATGTTGGGGTCTTCATACAAAAATCCGCTTCATTGCCTGGACTAATGAAGAGTGCAGACGAGTTGCAGGTTCCAAATGCAGTACCTCGAGAAGCACATGCAATTCCTAGGTAACTCCTATAAGTTTGTATGGAAACTACGTCATTTTTTAAAGTCAGGCCTAGAAATTTGAAAGTCTTGAAAATTATGTTTATGCTTTTCATTGGACATAAATAAATAGGATATATGTTATTCCCGTATTTCCACGGGAACAGGAACTACGCGGGGGAAACCCCGGGGCGCTGCTAGTATGAAATACGTCTAATATGGAAACGTTTGGGTCTTACCATGACCACGTGAATGGGCATCGCGACGGCGGCGATGACGACGAGCGAAGCGGCCTGAGCCATCCAGCGGTTGAAGTGGGCGAAGCGGGCAACCCTGCGGAGCGCCGCGCCCACGCCCACGCCCACGCCCACGCCCGCCTGGCGCTGGGCGAACATACACGTCAGTAGCCATACTAGCCCAGGCATTATATACGAAAAAAGGTAGAGAAATGCAAATGAACAGAGAAAACCGAGTCGATGAAGACCTCGATTTCCTATGTGCGTTCGACGCCATCTTGAAAAAACCGGCCAAGTGCGAGTCGGACTCGCGCACCGAGGGTTCCGTACAACCTTGCAAATTTATGGTTTTCGTAATTTTTCCTTTATCTATGCTATAAGACGTTGCTTCGTACCAAATTTCAAGATTCTGAGTTCACGGGAAGCACCCTGTAGGTTTTGATTCCCTTGCAAGTGTCGAAAATTTGCGGCATAAACGGCTGTATCTTTTGATTGCGTTGGCTTAGAAGTTTGATTTTTTCACAGCTTCAAGGGACAGTAGACCTGAGTAATTGATATAAATTTCAGCTTCATACCTCCACGCGTTCCTGAGAAAAAGGGTCTTGACAGACGGACGGACGGACGGACAGACGGACAACAAAGTGATCCTATAAGGGTTCCGTTTTTTCCTTTTGAGGTACGGAACCCTAAAAAGGGTTAAATGTCGTTTTTTATTATAACTCGGCGGTGCGTCATATAATACAAAGTAAATAGAAATTGGTTGTCTGTAAATTCTACGTGATACCGTCATAAGAAAACATTGATGAAGATCGTGCCTCTCTATAGCTTGTACGGCGCTTTCACTCACACGCCCTGTTCAGGCGGAACGTGACAACGAGTCAAACTTTTTCGTGCTTGCAGCCGGCGTTTACCGATTTATAAGAGGACGTTTATTTTGCTCTCGGTTCATTTGCATTTCCAATTGTATACACCGAATGTACTATACAGATTCCAATCAACCCAGCCTCACGTAGTCCCGTCCTACCTTGAAATCGACGCAGACGATCACGTGAGTGAGGAGTAGGACGATGAATCCGCAAATCACGATCGTAATCACCCCCACCAGGGTCCTGCACACAAAATTTGCACAATATAATCTACATTGATATTAGAAAGACGGAAGATTTGTGTTTTTGTATGTTTGTAACGTATAAACTCAAACACTACTGGAACGATTTCAAAAAATGGGGACTGTACTAAATTTTAATAATGTTACCCAAGGTTTTTAGCTATAAAATATATTTGCGCTGCGGAAACTACAGACCATGAATCACAGACACAATAGATTTTTAATTGTGTCTCCGTTCCAATTGGAACCGGCGGTTCTTAACTAATTAATGACAGAATATATTTAAAAAAAATATTTTAGAACATTTCATGATATGTGCAAGATAGTGGAAGTGAATGAATGATATGGAATGAAAAAACATACTGCGCCGACCCCAAATAATGGGAAAAGGGCAAGTCAATGATGATGATTTTAGAACATTTCAATATCTACAAAAAACTTTGGGATACTATATATTTAACTATTGTAGTTGTGTTTTAAAAGTTGATAGAAATGCTGACCAAAATAAGACCATGATATCCATACCTTTATATTCATCCTTATTTCAATAAATTTCATTTCATATTCAATTCTGTCTCAATACCTTTACATTACTTTTTGAATCATACAAATTGGACATTCCATTCAAAAGATATTACGATTTTAAATTCCTAACTTAATATAATAAAGGTACGCTTTCACGCCTAAACCACTGAAGCGATTTAAAAAAATCTTTTACCTTGGATAGCTACATTATTAGCCAATAACATAGGCTATATTTTATCCCCGTATTCCCACGGGAACGGGAACTACGGCTAGTAAGGGATGAACCGAAAACTCACACGTCGAAGGCAAGCAGCAGTACTGCGGCAACGGCGATGTACGCAACTAGCGAGCACACGAAGTACACGCGCAGCATCCGGTCTCGCTCACCATTGTACTGCCAATGACACACACACAGTCAGTCAGCTCCACGGATGAGCTACAGTACGGCTGATTTAAATTGGCAGCTCTGAAGCTGCGCAAATGGCTGCGACTTATTCCTCTTTCGTAGCTGCGCACGCAGAAACATTTCAGCCGACTTCAATAACACAGAACTCTAAAGAGTTCCGACTTCAACTAATTATACAAAAAAAACTGTGGAATTGAGAACTTCCTCCTTTTTTGAAGTCAGTTAAAAAAAGAATCATCGAAATCGGTTGGAGTGATATTGAGTTATTTGTCAATTCTTCGAGCACATACTTAATGCAAATTTAAGACTTATACGGTTATCTCATAGATGCCATTGTCAGAACTGGACGAAATTAAAATGGGACCACCAGCTTTAAGAATAAATTTTCAAGAAAATTTCAAAAGTACTTTTTGAAGTCGGTTGAAAAGGCGCGGAAACGGAAGTCGTTTAAATATTATTTTTTAATACACTAGAATCACTTAGTGCTGATACGTGTATACTACTGCACTTGTGTTTGCAAGTGTTTATTGAGTCTGTTTTTAAATTATCAGTGAGATGGAGCACTGATAACATTTTCTGTGACAGTGTTAGGGATTAGACGCAAAATGCCACATTCGATTTTCGCAAAATTTCACATTCTCAAAACGCCACATTCTCAAAATGCCATTTTCGTTTAGTGCCACACTCTCAAACATACTGCAAGAAAGGGAGTTGATTTTGCTACTGTGGCATTTTACTGTGTGGCATTTTGCGACTGTGGCATTTTGTTTGCTGTGTGGCATTTTGCGAATGTGGCATTTCGCGCGTAATCCAGTGTTAGTAGGGCACTGCGATCACCTTTCGCTCCAGCTTCCGGTCGCGGAAGGTGAGCGTGAACGGGTGGCAGTGCTGGGCGCGAAGCCGGTCAGTGGAACGAGCGTCGATGGCCTTCATCAGGTATTCGTTCACCTCATCCTCCGGCTTCTTGTTCTCGTTCGTCACGTCCATGCCGATCCTGCGGGACACGAAGCAAGCAGTAGACACTTGCTTAGGACACTCACTACGGCGAGCCGATTACGACGTATCTACTCCTCCTACGGACTTCCGTATTAAAATTAGGTTAAAACACCCAATTATTGACACTTTAGTTCACTGTACCAATTAATTGACACCCCAATAGATTTATTCAAAATTAACGAAATTACGATACACAATTATATTTAGAATATTTTTCCTCATTCTAAATATAAGTGTGTATCGTAATTTAGTCAATTTTGAATGAAACTGTAGGTGTCAGCAGTTGGGTGTTTTACCCTTCCTAAAGACTTTGAATAAAGAGAAAAAAATCTCACTTTGACGAGTGCTTGCCGAGCTGCGAGCCATGCCCCATCACGCGCATCTCCTTTGACACGTTAGCGTTCACTGCGAACGAGTGCTGCGGCTTCTTGTCCTGCGCACAAATGATAATTTATTTGCAATAGTTTTTAAGATTAACATAAAATACACTTCTCGCATATTTCACCAAAAAGGCATGCAAAGGTATTAATTAATTACAACAAATAACGTCGTTTCAGTGTTAAACTTGCGCTCACTCTGATGTCCCTACGCAGATTGCGATAGGGACAACTGCTGACCTGACCGATCATATCTACTAAAACCTTGACCAGACCGACGTTTCGAATTCTGTTTTCTCCTCCAAAACTGAGCTGATTATATTATATTTTTAGTATCAAAATTAAAAGAAAGAATAGATCTATGCTTCTATCATTTTTTTAACATAAACACGTCATCGCTACGTTTTAAAAAACGGATCATTTTTAAAATGTTTTTTAAAGGTCACATTTATTTTAATTAATTGAATTAATTCTGAAACATGTGTAAACAGACCCGTTCCGGCGATGGGCTCACCACCTATCACGTTTAGAGGTCCAATATATCTCGTGAAATGTGGGTATATCCAGTAATGGAATACCTCTGCCTACCCCCTCGGGGATAAAAGGCGTGAGATTATACTATACTACTATACATTTCTTTTAGTATTATTATTTGGAAAAGAGCAAATGACAGAGGCACGCCTACAGTAGACCTTGATTTTATGAAATATAGCGGCCCGCCCCGGCTTCGCACGGGTGGACATTTATTTTTTAAACATTTCGGGATAAACGTCGACTAAATGTGTCCTTATGCAGGACATAAGTAGGTTCTGTTTATTTTTCAAATATCCGTTGCTCGCGCGGAACCAGTATATTCCCGTTCCCGTGGGAATTTCTAAAAATCCCTTCACCGCTCTACGGTTGCGTACGACATATAAGACACCTACATAACATATTTCAAGTTTCCAGGTGTTATCGATTCGCAGAAGCACTGATACCAATGGGTGCATGTGCTCATGATAACAAACAAATTTCCCCAAGGAACCAATACCTAGTGAATTCTCAAAAAAAAATGGACTTTGTATAGAGACTTTTAAAAAACATTTGTGTCAAGTTGATAGACGCAAAAAAAACACATTTTTTCATACCAACTTCAACCCCTACTTTTGCCCCGTAAGTGGATGATTTTCGAAAAATTCAAAAACACTGTTTCATTACTTATTTCTCAGAGTAGTTACCTATTTGTGCCAAGTATCAAGCTGATGGACGTAAAAACAACACGTCTCCATACAAACTCTTACCCCTGTTTCACCACCATAGGGGATGATTTTCGGAAAAGCCAGAAATACTTGTCTTGTTGTTTGTTTTGAGAAGTATTTTTACAAAGTTTGGAATTGATACACCAAAAAATGAAGATTTTTCCATACAAAATTCAACCCCCACTTTCACCCCCTTGGAAGATAATTTTCGAAAAATCCTAGAAGTAATATTTCATAGTTTGTTTAGAAGAGTATTTGTGATAAGTTTAAAGTTATAGACGCAAAAACCACACTTCGCCATACCAACTTCAACTCCTACTTTCACCCCTTTAGGGGATGATTTTCGAAAAATCGTAAAATACGTGCCTCATGATTTATTTTTAAGAGTATTTGTGAGAAGTTTGAAGTTGATAGACGTGAAAAACAACACGTCTCCATACAAACTCCAAACCCCTGTTTCACCCCTTTAGGGGGTGATTATCGAAAAATCCAGAAACAGGTATCTTGCTTTTTGTTTTGAGGAGTATTTTTACAAAGTTTCGAATTGATACCCCCAAAAATGAAGGTTTTCCATACAAACTTCATTCCCTACTTTCACCCCCTTGGAGGATGATTTTTAAAAAATCCTAGAACTAATATTTCATAGTGTGTTTTGAAGAGTATTTGTGCCAAATTTAAAGTTGATACACGCAGAAATCACACTATCCCATACAAACTTCAACCCCCCCTTTCACCCCCTTAAGGGTTGAATTTCGTAAAATCCTTTCTTAGCGAGCATCTACACTATAAACGTAACCTACACACAAAATTTCATGTTTCTTTGTTCAGCGGTTTGGGCTGGGCCTTGATTTTTAGATTTAGCTTCTCCTTTTATATATATAGAAATAGATTATTTTGCAAAATTCAACCCATAAGGGTGTGAAATAAACGTCAAAAACGGTAAAAGCTAGTTCTGAATATAACTGTATAACGCAATTTCGTTAATTTTGAATAAAACTGTTGGGGTGTCAATTAATAGGTGGGGTGTCGACAATTGGGTGTTCTACCCCATTAAGCGGTATTCTCACCACTCTGCTGGTGTCGTCTGGCACGATCAGGAAGGTCTCGATGTTGTGGTCCTTGAGATAGGCATTGCGTTGCCCCCCGTTGCCCGGTTCCACCTTATAGTCGTCGCCGAGGCACTGCAGAGTCTCCTGGGTGATGTGGACGCGCCTGAAAACAGACATAGTACTACATAGTATAAAACAAAGTCGCTATCTCTATCCCTATGTCCCTATGTATGCTTAAATCTTTTGATGCGGTTTTTTTAATAGATAGTGATTTACGAGGAAGGTTTTAGTATTAGCATTGCACCTGTGCCGGGGCGGGTCGCTAGTATATTATATATATATATATATATATATATATACATTTATATATATATATATATATATATACATTTATATATATATATATATATATATATATATAATCTCACGCCTTTCATCCCCGAGGGGGTAGGCAGAGGTATTCCATTACTGGATATACCCACATTTCACGAGATATATTGGACCCCTAAACGTGATAGGTGGTGAGCCCATCGCCGGACCAGGTCTGTTTACACATGTCTCAGAATTAATTCTGAGACCTGCGGGTTTCCTCACGATGTTTTCCTTCACCGTCGAGCTAGTGATAAATATCTACGTAAGTTTTTGAAAAACTCATTGGTACATGCCAGGATTCGAACCCGAGCCTCACTATAGTATATTATACAGAGGAAACATTTGTATTTTTGTAACGAGTAAACTCAGACTACTGGATCGATTTCTAAAATTCTTTCACCATTAGGCTGCCTGTCCATTGACGCGGATCTAGGCGGCGGAGCGGAGAAACGAGGATATATTAACCAATAGGCATACAATCTTCAGTCCTGTTGGTCAATAGTTCCTCGTTTCTCAACAGAGAGGCATCCTAGAATGCTACATTATCTCTAAGTAACATGGACTACATTTATTATTAGAAAAAAATAGAGATCCCTATTAAAACTTCAATAACCCAAGGTGTACAAAATTCTGCTATAAGCATGGGTTCGGTGAAAGTTCACATTTTTAGGGTTCCGTACCTCAAAAGGAAAAAACGGAACCCTTATAGGATCACTTTGTTGTCCGTCTGTCCGTCCGTCCGTCCGTCTGTCAAGACCCTTATTCTCAGGAACGCGTGGAGGTATGAAGCTGAAATTTATATCAATTACTCAGGTCTACTGTCCCTTGAAGCTGTGAAAAAATCAAACTTCTAAGCCAACGCAATCAAAAGATACAGCCGTTTATGCCGCAAATTTTCGACACTTGCAAGGGAATCAAAACCTACAGGGTGCTTCCCGTGAACTCAGAATCTTGAAATTTGGTACGAAGCAACGTCTTATAGCATAGATAAAGGAAAAAATACGAAAACCATAAATTTGCAAGGTTGTACGGAACCCTCGGTGCGCGAGTCCGACTCGCACTTGGCCGGTTTTTTCCATTTCACGCTTACTACTTTCGACTACCAAAAATATTAGGATAAAAAATAATTATTAGATTATTATTATCATCTTTTGAGTATTAAATCAACCGGAGACGCCACTGACAGGCGTTCCCCCACAGATCATTAATCTAGCTTATAACCCAGTGAATAGAGAGCTGATACCTTACAAACGGTCCGGTAGTTCTAAATTTTTTACATGTTGTCTAGGATGGTTGTTAAGTGTTTAAAATGCAAAATGCACAATTCCATTCCCTTCCGCGCCCGCCGCCATTTTGAAAAAACGGAAAAAAATCGGCACTTTTTTTAGATTTTCACTTATATCTTTGTTTCGGTGCATTTTAGCTACAAAACAGTTCTTTTCAATGTTGTAGAGAATGAAATTCCCTATAATATACGTGTTAAATTTTGTTTGTAGGGCAGATAGTTCACGAGATATGATATTTTAAAAAAGTTAAAAAAATACGCATTTTCCTGAAATTTTTCAAACTTCTAACTTTAGAACGCTGTAATTCAATTTTGGCCTATTTGAGAAAAACAAGTATAAGAATAAAAATTGTAGGGAATTTAATAACCTACAAAATGGATGTATATTTTTTTTAACCAACCTTACGGAGGGGGCAGTAAACATTAAAATGAAAACAACGGCATATTGCGTTTTTTGTTTTGTTGTAGCAATTGTTACTCCACAGTGTATTATTTTCCAGATGTGGCTTGAATTTGGAGTTTATACCAATCTTATTTGGGTTTCTTACATGTATAGCGCAATGATCATCATAAAGGTACTATTTCACTTGAATATTTCACTATTTCACTGGTGATAGGGGAATTTCAAATAAGCCACCAACACAGCAGATACATTTTTTAAATATTCATTTATTTAAACATAGTGAGAACAAAAAGCAGTAATTATCATACAATAATCATTAGTAATTGAACTAATTGGTGAAAAGAAAAAAAATTTATAAGCGCTTCGCTCGTTTTGTAGGTGGTGAGTTCATGAAGTCGGGGTCTTCATTTTCGTAACATAGTGAAATTACTTGATCGGCGTCGTCTTCGTCGTCGACGATCACTTCATTCCTGTTGTCACATTCTTGGCCAGCACAGAATTTGCAAAGGGTGGAACAATTAAGGCCCGCCTTTCTACAGCCACACATCGCCATACAGCCAGTTTTACATCTGCATGAAATAGTCTTGAGCAGGTTTGGGGGAGCCGCGTCTCTACTCATCCTGATAGGCTCCAGTCTTCCAGCTTTTCATTCATTCATTTATCATTGCTGGAGCAGGCGGAGAGGTGCAGCAGGGTCACTGAACCTCTCCGCCTGCTCCAGCAATGATGGGTCTTTCCTAAAAAGTTGTCAGAGTTTATTCAAACCCAAAAATGTTTGAAGTGGTGTCACAGCCCGATATTGCGTGCATCATGAAGTGGATGGGGATTGTCAAAGACCCTATCGAGTGGGGCTGGAGTAGAAAAGCTGGAAAACTGGAGAACTGGAAAAAGTGCCGATTTTTTTCCGTTTTTTCAAAATGGCGGCGGGCGCGGAGGGGGGGGAATTGTGCATTTTGCATTTTAAACACTTAACAACCATCCTAGACAACATATAAAAAATTTAGAACTACCGGACCGTTTGTAAGGTAACCCCCCTTATTTGGTCTCTATTCACTGTACTATAATAGTCTGTGCGTTCCCCTCTGCCAAAAAACAGTGTCGGTCGACGCGCATACCTGTTATATACAACTAGTTTTTTTGAGTTCACTGAGTGCTCGGATTGGTGAATGTATTTGTGTGCATCTAGTTCAAGTTGGTGTTTAATTGTTTTGTCAAAAATGCGTATGGTCCCCCGCGCAGAAATCGGCAGACTTTCTTGCAAAGAAACTAGTGCTAGTGACGTCTCCTGTTGGTTTAATACTCAAAGTTATCATCATTGCAAAAATACAATAATTTTTATTAGTCGAAAAGTATGCGTAAAACGGAAAATTTTTAACTGTCACCGAACCAATGCTATGTGGAATAGACTATGAGTAAGTAAAGTGTACCCGGCCACGCCTCCGCTCTCCATGTAGTTAGCGAGGGTGACGTCGTTGGACCAGACATCGAACTGCCACTTGCGCAGGCCCAGCACGACGCAGTGAACGCGGCCCGTGTGGATGCCCACGCGCATGTTCACGTTCACCGCCATCACCTCGCGGACCAGCCTGAGGGTAGAGCTCACGCTTACTGCAGGGCCAGGGGGGAGGGGGGTTTAATGGGGGTTCAATTTATACTAGTTTTGTACATAACTAATGAGGGTAGATACATTTTAGTAAACTCTGTAGGTGAGTACCTACAGGGGAAAGGGCAAGGGATTTCCTCTGGGCTATACACTAGTTTCCAAGGTTGATTGGTATAAAAGATGTTTTTTTAATGGAAAAAAAAATGACGTGTAATGTGATATTTGAGACGTCTGGGTTGTCATGATTGTTTACTAGTATTAAATTTTCTTTCTCAGTCACAACTACTGACACAACATTCACAACAAAGAAAAAGTCGCATCTATGTAGTTCATAAAAGCACCGTTAGATGTCGGTCAAGCATAAAATGCATTGTGGGTAGGGGTAGAAAAAAAGTATACACACCTCGGGAGTACATAAGAAAGGCACGGTATTTCTTATTTTACTTCCCTAGGTGTGCAATATACTACTTTTATTGTGTAAATTTTTGGAATATATATTCAATTTGACGTGTACGATTTCCCCCTTTGACCGCGCCTGGTTAGACGCCTAGACGAAAGTTGCAACTGCCAATCTTCATGGATGAGTTCATAGTGCCTTGTTATTAGACCATTGACGTTTCTAATCTATTGCACCGACAGACAACGACCGTTTTCTATCATTTGTTTTCGACTCACGCGATGGCGTCGATCATGTCGAGGCCCATCTCGACGCAGCACTTGGCGTGGTCGTCGCGGGCCTCGGGCAGTCCCGACACGCAGTAGTAACAGTCGCCGAGCAGCTTGATGCGCAGGCAATGGTGCTCCGCCGCCAACCGGTCGAACCTGGTTTCGATACAGCTGCTCGGAAATCTCACCCCTATTCTCACACCGTTAGGGTAGGATTTCTCTTTTCATATTTACATCGCGTAACAGAAAAAGCGCAATTCCTCATACACCCCAATTAGTTTATTAATATAAAAAATATATGATGCAATCGAACTTCAGTTATGTCTAACCAATGTTCTAAAATATCGATTAATAGTAGCACGATTTCCATAGAAAGCACTAAATTCAGCTACTATAATAATTATTTTTTCAAAATTTAACACATATTAAAAATAGCTGAAATCGAATAAGTAGTTGATACTGAACAAACTAATTTCAGGAATTGCGCTTATTCTGTTACATGTTGTATATGGGACCAATTTAGAGGAACGATCTAATAATACATAGAATTCAGAGTAAAAAAACCGACTTCAACGTGTATGGTTTTCTCAGTAATGCCATTGGCAGAACTGAATAATTCAAATAAAAAAAGAATCTACAAAATCGGACTACTTTGTAAAAAATTATACAGGGTGAGTTTTCCAAATGGGCGTGGATGGCTAAATCAGAAATTATGAAGAATAGCGAAAAGTACTCATTTTGATGAAAACCAAAACTGCATCTTTGAATTTAAAAAATCTATATTCCTAGAAAGGAATCGAACTCGTTAATTTAAAATAAAAGACCCACCCTCTATTATTACACCATTCGACATTGTCGCCATTAAGGGTCTAATTCTGGGAAAAAATAACATACGACAGACTTACCTGGCGAAGAGCTCGTTGAGCAGGCGGACCAGCTCCTCGGCGGTGCACTGGTCCGACAGGGAGGTGAACCCGCAGATGTCCGCGAACAGGATGCTAAGCACAAACGCGACCATCAGTCCCAGCACCCGTGAGGGGCTCATATTCGTACACAGGAATAGTACTGCCGTTTTATCTTGGCAGCTCTGAAGTTGCGCGACCAGACGGAGCCTATGTTCAGAGCAACCAAGTGAAAACAGACGTACTGTAAGTAACAACTCTTAATTGTGCACCAATGATTTAAAAAGGTAAAATGGGCGGTATTATCGCTTTAACCGATTTCTTACATAAACATAGGATGGATGTGACTGAGATAACATAGAAGTCTAAATAGTAAAAAACCGACAAACGAATTATACTAAAAAAACAGTCGAATTGAAAACCTCTTCCTTTTTTTGAAATCTGTTAAAAAGTTGCGGTTTCGAAGTGACACTCTCTCCCACTCACCTGACGTTCTCGTAGCGCTGAATGTAGATCTTGTGGAACTGCTCTTGGCGCGGCTGGCTGGCGATGTCGGCCTTCATCTCCATGGCCACGTGGCGAGGAAGCACAGACAGCAACAGCCGTTCCTGACACATTTTCTTTATATTGGCACCGCATTTTGCCAATGTCAAGTACCTAATAGCCTAAGATCCGACCGCAAAAAAGTGTAGGGATCGAGTATAAGCTAGAAACCAAATTTTTACGCACATATATGATTAGGAGAATATATATTTATAAGGCTGCCATCGAAATATGGCCGTAAGTATTTTTAATAAAAAAAAACTTGATTTTTGGGACGAAATTTCATTCACTTGTTTTTTTTACATAAAATATCGTCCACTTCACGGCAATATGCATATAGATTTTAAAAAATCATAAAAAATCAGCTATTTTTGAAATTTTTATACATAAAGCGGCAACATACACAAAGGGGTAAAATACATCAAGATTTTGAAAAATTATTTTATACATTAATCTTAGTTAAATCGCTCTGCTTCAGAGACAATAATGCACAAAATGTGTTTTTTGTGTATGTTTTTTCAAGACTTCATTGTGAGTTTCTGAGGCAATATAAAAATGTCCATCCCCCGCATTTTATCGAATTCATACCGAGAATTCTGATTATTTATTTTGTTGTTGTTTTATTTACTATCCACAATTTAGGCACTATGAATTTTTAACCTACCGCTGACGGTTGTTGAGATATCGAGCGCCCAAGTCTAAAATAAAGTCATCGTAACAATATTTTTTTCTTTCAACTTTTTCCTATAAAATCTCTTCTTGCATTTCTCATCCATTTCTTTGTGTACAATGAGTGATTCAGGGGCTCACCTGCTGCTGGTTCTCTCGCTGCGTGACGAGCCTCGCCTCGACGCAGTCGCGGGTCTCGAGGAAGGCGCGCCGCTGCGCCATCTCTCGGGGGTGGTGCGTCATCACGCCGGCCACGTTCGCGGCGACCAGCGATAGCGCGGTGCAGGCCAGTCTCGCCCCCCCACCCTCGAGCAGTATCTGCGCCCCCACGTGAACCACCGCCAGCGCCAGCCCGCTGGCAGCTGACTCGTGCAGCCGCACCGGCAGCATCGCGTACGTCACGTACGAGAACAGAAGGCTCACGCTCGCGCTCACGCCCAACGACCTAAAGGATACCAGCCTGAGATAACCGACTCTATGGAGCCGAGGATGTTTCTACACCAATATTATAAAGAGGAAATATTTGTATTTTTGTATGTTTGTAATGAATAAACACAAAAACTATTAGACCGATTGTAAAAATTATTTACCTAATGGAAAGGTAGAATACCCCTGAGTAACATACTCGTAGGCTAGGTATATTTTATTACCGTATTCAAACGGAAACGGAAACTACGCAGGTAAAACCGCGCAGAACCACTAGTATTTTAACCAATTATTTATACAATACTATCTGTTCCGCGCGGTTCCACCAGCCTATTTCTCATATCCGCGGGAATACGAGGTATAATATCGCCAATGTTCATCAGGGATAATGTAGGATGCTAAGGGTGAAAGATTTTTCAGTAGTTTCGAAGCCTATTCAATTCACTCGTGGTGGAGATGGGCTGCTGTTTACATTTAGCCAATCTTCATGGACGAGTTTAGAGTGCCTTGTTATTATAAATTATTGACGTTTCTAAGTTGATATTCCATACCTAAAGAAATAAATGAATTTTGAGTTTGAAACAAACCAATATTTCCTCTTTAAATATATATTTGTATAATGTAGATTAGTTTCGACTTATCTTCATTCATGAGACGGAAACGGCGGGCCTTGTCAATGAATGTCAATGAAAGACGTAAGGGAGCGACAGTTTTAGGTTATTTTAGAGGCCTACTTACCTATACTTACTTATCAACTATACTTACTCGTACCTATCAACGTAAACAATAGACAGATCACAGAAATGTTATCAGACAGGCTACGTTTATATAGTTGAAGCCTTTTCAATACTTTGTTATAAAATTTAAGAGTTTGTCTTTAAGTTGTAGCATTGCGTCGTAAAGCTACATCGGGGCCCGTATTCACGGAGATTCGATATTCGACTCGGAATTGGAAAATCTGTCGAAAGGTGTCGAGATGGGCTATCCACAGATGTCATATGTGACATAAGGATAAGACAGATTTTAAGATTTCGAATATCGGATCTCCGTGAATACGGGCCCAGGATGATTATCATTTTTACATTTTCGTAATCCCAACGAGGTTGGACTTCGCAATCGTAAAGTTATTTAACTTCGAACCCGGATTTTCTAACTTCGGGGCACATTAGAAATGTTTTCAAAATGTCAACTAACAAAATGGACCCTTATTTGAGGGCGGTGTTTGTTCGGCCGAGTTGTCGAAAGCAAAGTTGCAAGTGGAGCGTGAATTTTTAATTTGTAACAAAATGGCGACCGCAGATCTACGAGCCGCACCTTTTCAGATCAACAGAACTAACTTCACATAACCACCCATTTACTGCTGCTGTTGTAATATTATGTTTGGCACATATTTATAACTAAAATGAAAATTTTATTAATATAGACCTCACAATTTGGAGTCTCAACAAGTCAGTCAATAGCATTTGAAATAGAGGCGACTTGCAGGTCCTACAATGGATTTGAGACATTTTACACAGACCCGGTCCTGCAATGGGCTCAAGACCTGTCACATGTATATGGGTAAAGTTGTAAAAACCCATAAGGTGCAATTTTGACTGTCTGTCCATCTGTCTATCATAGGGACTTATCTCAGCAACTACTACAAGAGCTCCTGCAGAGACTGACTGTTCTAAGCACTGATGTCAGTTTTCATAGAATTATGCATGATGTCATCCTATTTTAGTCTACCTACAAGTGATTAGGAATATGGTGACGTCCTCTCTAGTAATACATATTTTGCGATTGTTCCTTTAGGAGAGAGTGCAGTCTCACCGGAGCCCGGCGGTGCCGGCGAGCGTCATTTCGATGAGCAGGAACGTGACCAGCACCACATACGAGATGCTGAGCAGGTACACCTCGTTCATGGCAGGCCGCGCCAAGCACGCCAGCAGGCCTGAGGGGTGTACAAAATAAAATGCAGGTTGCAATTTTAAAGTGGACTGTATTTTAATTAAATTTAAAATGACAAACTGCGCGCCGACAATGGAGTTAATGGAATGACGAAAGAGTGTTGCATGTCCAAAAACAAACAAAAAGGGCCGAACTGTGCAATACGTGACATCGAATTTCAGCTTCATATTTTTTTGTAGATAGAGGTATATAAGAAAGATAATTTACTAAAATATCAAAGCACGGAACGCAATAGTTTTCGAAATATATTTTGTTCAAATTAGAAAAGACACAGAAAAAAGATTTATTTTATATTTAGATTCTTAACATTGTCATGTACAGGTACTCCACTTATAGTCCTATGTAGATTAGTCGGAGATCTTATATACTTAGCACAAAATATTAAATAATAGCCCTGAATCACTTGTGGCTTTCTGCCGGAAGATTTAATTTCTTATAAGGATTGTAGCAAACAGAGCAGCTACATAAATTTAATTTTTTTACATCTGACCGGTATGTCTTGGATCCTGTGTCTTAATATGGCATGGTTTAACATTTGTAACAGCTGTAAATTACCTTGTTTCCAACTGAACATCCATTTTTATAGTTAAATTCCTCCTAAAACTAATTTACTTTTATAACTCTAATTTTTCTTTTGTAACTTGGTAAATTTTACCAGTTACTGAAACATATTTATAGATAGGAATGTACCTACTGAAGTGTGTGGTCACTAATTATAGTATATTTGTCTGAATAAATCACTGATATTGTAGGGGGGGGCCCCCCACAGGTTAAATTCAAAATTTTCATACAAATATTTTGTAAACAAAATTAACCTCTTCACTCACTCTTGTAATTTTTTTTTGTCTAACTTACTACACTTGGACTAGCTAGAGTCATAGATCATACTGCCATGCATACACAAGAAGAGTGTTTTCAACACTTTCATATCCAAAAGTGAAAGTAAAACGATAGTGCACTTTTACTGAAAATTAAATGTCCATCCCACGCGTTTTATCGAATTTCCCATTCACTGTACATTCCTTCGTAGGTTCTCCGGTTTTGTTATTGCATAGTCAAGATATTTTGTCAAAATTCTTGTAATAAAATCATATATTACATGTGAATCAAGTAATAAATAATACCATTTTTTTTAATTTGTAGGGTTTTAAAGTAAAGGGTAATGTTATATAAAATAATTATTAAAGATATTTAATTCCCTTCAATTGAACTATAATAATGAAACGTGCGTGGTGACTTCTTTTGATCTTGCTTAGGGGTGTCCACTTAGAAAATACATCGATGTTTTTTTTCGATGCAATACATCGAGACTATGCATCGATGTTTTCCGATATATCGGATAGAAACATCGATGTTTTTTCAAAATCGAGTATTTTTACCTGTTACTAACAAAAAAATACTTTTCATGCAAATCCGCGTTGATTCAGTTGTTGTTAATTAAAAAAATAACGTAATGAGAGAATACTCTTTGTTATTATTAGAAAAAGTACAAACAAAATAAAAATCATCTACAATGAGGCGTTTTCGGTGACAGCTATCACTTGAGTATTACACTGAAAATTGGTTGGAATCTGAGTAAATATTCCTATGTTCGTTCGAACCACTTTAAACCTAGTGTAAAGTAAAGTGTACCCACAAAAATACAATGTCTTCAACACTGTTTATTATTGTTATTTAAGATCTTTTAATGTAAATATTGCCTGAAATAAAGACTATTATTATTATATTATTATTTATCTTCTTGGTTGTCGACAGTAAAATGATAGTATCTTTTACCGAAGACTTGATTGTAACTTCTTGAGGAAATACAAAAATGTCCATTCCACCCATTTTACCGAATTTCCCTTATTCGATGTTTTATGAAAATACATCGATACATCGAGTAAATCAATACATTTTCAAAACATCGGATTGATTCGATGTACCGTATTGTAAACATCGGGTGAATTCGATGCATCGATGTATATCGAATATCCCATTCCCTAATCTTGCTTGGAACGCGGGGACGCAACAAAGGCAACAGGTTTCGAGATTTATAAAATTATTATATTTATTCATAATCTGTTTTCGGCGATTTTTGGAAAGAATTCTAAGTACATACTATATTCTCGAGTAGCAGCGACCGCTTGGACTGGGCCGTAAGGAAGTGCAAAAAGTGCGCGACCGACCCACACCGGACCCTGCGCGTCCACGTGGATGATCCAAGTAGCGACGTCCACCATAGTACTGAGTCTTCGTTGACCTTGACCGGAGGGTGCTTGCCGTGCTGCGCATACCGACGCAGCTTTTCTCAAATTTGACTGAATAGTCGCCGTCAATGTAAGCCCCCATTTTGGGTGAGTGCACCGCCGCCGAAGCACAATGGAAGTCGTTAAATCCGAGGTATAGGCTCGCCCATAGGTACTTCCTCATCCTCATATGTGAGAGGAAATAATTTTAGCTCAACAGTGGGCTGTTAGAGGTTGATGAAAGCGATGAGGTGTGAGGTTAGTGTATTTTGCGGACTCACATGCGTAGACGAGCGTGGAGATGCCGAGCACGACGATGTTGACCACGTGCCCGACGCGTTCGCGCTCGTAGTGCGTGGCGTTGGCGAGCAGCTCGCGCTCTAAAGCCAGCGCCGCCAGCCTGTGCGGCGGCTGCGGCCTGCGCACACAACACACCACTGCTCAAGGACGGCTCAATCAACCCCCCTTGCGGCGAGGAGGGGGGGGGGGGGGGGCGGACGGTGAAGTTTAGAAGTATACCTATACCAAACTAAACTTTATTCACCCAATATGAATGTATACGTAGAGTGAGCCAAGTGAGGTTAATGAGCGCAGTAATGAACGGATACGAGGTGACCTCCACTTATTCTGCGGTCATAACCAGAGAAAATAAAGAGCAAGATTCTTCTGATTAATGCGTTCAGTCGTTAACCACCAGCCGGCGCCACAACTACACCTTCTCCGCAACAATGCCGCGTCAATAACCCTTTGGCGTAATCGTAGTTTAAGGTAGAGTTTAAGGTTTGCTTTTCGCAAACTTCAACAATGTAGGTATAACATACATAAAATATCCCGTGCACCTCTGCTCTGACGATAGGCAGACGTTTGTGTGTATCCCCATACACACAGTCATCGTCAGGGTCACCAGTTAATCGCTAAAGCCATAAATTACACCATTATGTGTGCCCCCTGGTTTCAGTCGCGTCCATAAAACTTATAATAAATATATAAACACTTACTTAGTTAAAGTAATGTTAGCGACCATAATATGAGCGAAATATTTACACAAACTCCTCGTTTTTCGCTGTCTCTATTAGTGAAAATCGTACCAACATCCGTAGCGTAGTTTATATTATTTTATTTTATTCGGAACACCTACAGCTGGATTACAAAATAAAAATAAATTAACGAAGCAATTAACAGGTGTTTGCAGATAGGTACAAATCTGGATGTAGACTGTCAAGCTCGAACAACAAACTCAAGCACTCATTATTTCAGTAAGCGGAGAAACAGATACCGACTACGCCTTCAGCTGTCTCGAATAGGCCCCCTCGGACTCACCCGTAGGGGTCGAGCTCGGAGCCGTTGGCGGAGACCGCGAGCTCGTTGAGCAGGCTCTGCGCCAGCACCAGCGCGCGCGCCTGCACCATCGTCATCGCCAGCGACAGCACCATAAGCAGCCCCAGCATGTGCATCATGTTCGTCTGGTTCATGCGCAGGAAGTACCGCTGGTACAGCATCTCCACCTGCCGGGGCAAGACGACCGACCTATGTACATACATACGTGTACATGTGAGTGCACAGCGGTTTAGCGACGTCTCACGCACCCAAGAACGGGACGAGAAACCAACACCTGCCGTCATCACATTGTTGGTTTCGCCTAAAATCGAAGTGCTCTTCAGAAACATTAGCTAGAATTATTACTAGACGTAGACTGAATAAACACGGCAAACAGTACAATAATAACGAACGTACAGTGAGTTATTGTTTGAATCAGGAATAATAATAGTAAATATCATTTTTCCTTGATAAGCTTTTGTTACAGCGTAGTTGTAAATACTTTGGCACAAAATCCAAGAAATGCTTTTAGTTATTTATTCAGGAGAATACAGCTATAGGTACATAATATAAATACTACCATAAAATACTTACATTCTTCGAATCATTGTTGTTGTCTTATAAATGCTAGTCCTTGAAGATGGATATTATTTGGTAACGTTTATTGTATCGAAGATATTTTAAATAAAATAAATACTCTCACGCCTTTTATCCCCGAGGAGGTAGGCTGAGGTACCTATTCTAGTTCTGGAAATACCCACTGTTCACCGTCGAGCTAGTGATTACACACAACACAAACATTCACACACACATACACATACTAATAATACATAGTTTTATAGTTTAGCTGAAGTGGCTTATGTATATAGCTGAGTTTTTTTTTTCATGTTTAAAATTATCGGTAGGTACCTACTAACGGAGGAGCGATGCATCCTAATCCTAACACAGGCTGCAATGATTATGTCTAAAAGGGTACATCAACCCATCCATACATTACATGTTATTAGATAAATGAATATTTTGTTTTTTTTTGAGTTTAATTTATTACCCAACTGCTCCAGAAGGAGGTTATGTTTTTCGAGAGTATGTTTGTATGTATGTATGTCTAATTGTTTGGCTATATTTGTTTGAATTGAGAAGATGCCGCGGACTGGATGATACTGTTGTAAGATTGTGCAGCACATGGTCTTACTCTTTACTTCCTACTTCACTAATAGGTCTTGTTTCCAGCTTTTTAGGCAGTCGGGTTTTTGAAATTAACTTTTTTTATTTCAAACTTGATTTTTGTAGCATCGTGACTAGGCAATTTATCATCTACTTACAATCGATTAAGTAAACAATCGTTTAGTATTTGTTCAACAAGAGAGCAAAGTAGTTTTTTTGCTTCGAGTGCTATTTTTGAGTCCCGAACAAGCGAACGATTAAACGAGGGACTAAAAGGCACAAGATGCATTGAAACGTCAAATAACATTTTCATATCTCATACTCGGAAAGTAGTGTATGTTTGATCTGAGTACCGGGTCGGAAGCGATGATTCCCACCACAGAGAGATTCAGGGCTGTGATTCCCGCCCTCGGTCGGGAAAGACTCATAGGCCTTAGGGCGGGAATGAATTAAAAAAAAATAGTACTACATTTGGCAAAGACGTTTAAAGAAAAAGTTTCTCTAGGAAAGAGAATGACTTTCTTCCAACCTCTTTGGGTACTTAGTAGGGATAGGAAACTTTTTACATCAATTAGAATAAAAAAAAAAGGTGCGTCCTTGTGAGTGTAGGTATAAACAACAGAAAATAGCCCGCGCGCGGGGCGGTACTCGTTCCGTATTTAAAATTAAATTAAATTAAATTAAAAAGAGTATTAATTTGGTAAGCTGTTCCGAAATTCAACACTAATAAGCACAAAACACAATTACTCGGCTAAAAGTACATATTATTTATGGATTTTTATATTATTTTTGTAATGTTATTTAGGTTAGGTACTCTATGATGTAGTATTCAAAGACGTTTAAAAGAAAAAGTTTCTCTTTCTTCCAACCTCTTTGGTTGTATTGTTGACAAATTTGTTTTTTTTTGTAGATATTATTGCGTTTTTGCATGTTTGAATTTTTGTAAAATTGTAATTTTTTTTGTTTACTTTCCTTGAATTCGAAATGAAAAGTAGAGTGTTTAACGCGGGTGGAAGTTATCAATTCCTACTCGGACTATATCCTCCCTCGCTGCGCTCGGGCGTCTAAATACCTCATATGGGAATTGATTCCTTCCGACCCTTGTATAGCAATCTACTATTACATAACGCAATTTTTAAGTAATGGAAAAAGTTTGAAGTTGAAAGTAACATCGAATTGTAACTCGATGCCAGCTGTTGGCTGTTTGCGATTTCGCAATGTCCGGGTTAATCCAAATTAAAAAGCTACTTTGTCTCACTCAGTCTGCCAGTTAACACACTGTACGAGTAGGTATATGGGCTTGGTATGCCGCCATAAAGTGGAAAGCAAATAATAATAAATAATAATAATAAATTGTGGGACACAATTATTAACACACGGTTATTTAGTCCCAAACTAGGCAGGGCCTGTACTATGGGTATTAAGCAACTGATATATGTATTTTAATAAATATAAAACGACCAGACACGAAGCCAACAGACATATTTTATGCACACAAATGTTGGCCCCGAGCGGGGATCGAACTCGCGACCTCCGACTCAGAAGGCAGGGTCACTACCAACTGAGCCAACAGGCCCTTCAAAGTAATTACCATATAAGACCAACATACAGAATTGGTCAGAAACAGAAATAGTTATAACCAGAAGTGGGCATAGTAAGAAATGAACAAATGAAGCAAACAAAGAGATTTAAATATAATAGGGCATAGAGGGGACAAAGCGAGGAAAATTTGAAGTCAAAAGTTATTCCAAGTGGAATAAGTCTAGTACAATTTCGACCGAATGACAGCTCGCGTTCATACTAACTGGCATGACAAGGACATGACGCTTAGGCTTCAAAGTTTTGTATGAAAATTTTCCCAATGCCCCCTCTATGCCCTATTATATTTAAATCTCTTTGGAAGCAAATGACTTAAAAAGAACTTGTCTTATGTATAACGTCAAATCCAGTAGGTAGGTATGCGTATGAAGTGTTCGCACAGACGTGGGTACAGTCAAGAGCAAGTCAAGCTTGTCACTACCAGTTTAAGCTGAGCTCTGATTTGTACTGCGCGCCATAGAATACAGGGCCGGGTCAAAGTCCAAAGTGTCAAGCTTAGCGTGCTCTTGACTGTACAATAGGTTCCGCCGGCTGCACGCCCGGCGGCATGCGTCCGGCCGCGTGAGGTGGCGTTTTGGATGATAACGAGGGGGTTGCTATCCGACCGTTCGCTGGCGGATTAGCGACGGATTAAACATAGGCGTCAGGGTTGAATTACAGCGGGCACGCGGACGGCAGTTAGCGTTCGAATGTCATCGTATTTACAAGCATCGACAAAGCAATATAATAATATAGTAACTAGGTACATTACTGCAGCGGCCAGCAAAAGAGGAAATTTAAAGGAATAGGTACATAATTTATTATTATGTAGGCTTAACGTTTTATTTGAAAATACAATTACCAAAGAGGTTGGAAGAAAATCATTCTCTCCAACGAAAAGAAATAAAAACAAATATTATTGTTTTTATTTTCAATAAACAGCTTTCTATTCGAAATTTAAATAAAAACTTTGCTAAATTACCTCCTTGGTTGCCATGTTTCGGACTAAAGGGTTGTTCCATTTTTAAATTACACGACGGATATGAGTTTACTAATAGTGACTACCTACACTTAATTTATTTGGCCGCTAAAACACGACAGATATGAATTCATACAACTTTTGCTGGCCGCTGCTCGCATGTATTTGGCCAGTACAGCAATTTCGATTAATCTCGAAGAAGGTTGTCAAAATAATGTTCCAATTTCCAAGCATGTTTAAGAAAAACTATTATCCCACCGTTTTTCGCCTATCGCCGGGGTTCTGTATATGCAAGCCTTAGAGCGATGGTTTCCTTCATCGTCGGGTTAGTGATAGGTAAATACATTCAAAGGGTTTTAAAACATTCATTGGCACAAGCATAGACTCGCTTCCAACAGTGCTATTTCACAGTTGCAATGAATCCGCCGGTCATGCAATTTTGCAATAATTGTTGGCCTGTATTCCATTGCGAACCATTTTTTTTGGAAAGACCAGAAACATTCACTGGTTCCACGAGGCAAACTGTTCCTGTAACAGTTTCGGATAAATAGCACCGGCACCTATCCGCGGCTCGGAGACAGCCTCGCGATTGCCCTCCCTGCTGCATTATGTATTTCGGAAAGTGATTTGTGAGTCGACTGCAAAAGCTTTCCCTTCAAATTATGCGATCCAAATTCGTCGCCTCCGCACATTATGAGGGCCTATTCGATTAACGGCGTGTGGGTGCTCGAAGTGTGGGGCCATTTGTGAGCCTACCTCGGGAGGGTTCGTCTGAAGTAGTAACTATATTATACGCATTAAAGTTTTATTTTGGGCCATATACTACGTCTGGGTTTTGTTATTCAGAAAGTAAAGCAATTTAGAGACATTGATTTACGATATTCTTGCAAATATTTACATAAACATCTATCATCCCAATTATTTCAGGCAAGTGTACCTACATGCTGTGTACCTACCAATGGCGTGAGCGTATTATTTATTTTTCACCTCACAAGCTCAGAAAGATTCTCTTTGGCATTCGAAATCCAACTGCAAAAGTGCATTTTTTCTTAACTTAACTTATTTCATATCTGTGCACCAACTTAATTTTTAGAATAATCGTACTGGCGAGCACGAATATTGAATAAAAAAAAACCTAATTTAATATGTATTATTTGCAAAGAGATTGAAATAGGACAAATCTCTATGTATTTAAGCTGGTATTCTTGCACCTATAATCTTTTCCTCGGTACCTAACTGTAGTGAGGTGAACATTGTGTGTTTCGCTCGGTCCCAAAGTTATTCTGCGGCTCATACCTTTGAAACCCTCGCTACGCTCAGGATTATATATTTGTACCACTCCTTTTGTTCGTGGTTCAATTATAGAATCCTTAGCTTGCTCAGGTTTCAACAAAAGTACTCGCGCCGAATATCAACTTTGCTTTACCACTATTGTATTTCAGATATTATGCTCATCAAACTTTGGACATAAAGGTGTTTTTGTACTTATTATGTACATATTCATCACTAGCTCGACGGTGAAGGAGAACATCGTGAGGAAACCCCCGGGTCTCAGAATTAATTCTGAGGCATGTGTTAAAACAGACCCGGTCCGGCCAGGGGCTCCCCACCAAAGATATTATATATAGTAAGACATAGATATGTTACTAGAGCACAGAAAATGAGGCCGACAAATGTAGCTAATTAACCACATTTTATTTAGTCGCATTGTATTTCAAGTCGAATTTTAAGCGCAACTCTTAACAGATAGCTCTCTTTTTCTTTATTATTCGTTCCGTATCATCTTTCCCCGTCATTGTTGTATCCTATAAATACGCTAAGAAGTAAGTATGTACATGTTGTAGGGGATCAATTTTCAAACGCAAGCAGTATGAATGTAACTCATCCTTACTTTAATATCTTTGCTCCCAACCTATCGCGTTAAAGGGCGAACATTCTCGTGAAAAGTGGGTATTTTCAGATATAGAATACCTCTGCCTGCTTGTGGAGAAAAGGCGTGTTTTTTTTTATTAATTTATTTTAAAATTGTGATTAGTATTAGGTATACTGATCGGCTGTTAAAGTGTATGCAGTTACAGTGTCTGCCGTATACTCACGTGCAGGTTACTGAAGCGGTGCGAGTGGCAGAGCGTGCTCAGCGGGGCCGGCAGAGAGAGCGCGCACCGCTGCCAGCAGCGCAGGCGCCGGTCGCCCTCCAGTGCCAGCACGCCGCACTCCTCGCCGCCGCGCTCCAGCCGCGACTCTGGACACCATCATCGAAATACACCATCACTACTAAATTCGGTGTAAGTAGACAAATCTACATCTAGGTACACTAAATTATTAAGAGGAAAGGTTTGTATATTTGTAACGAATAAACTCAAAAACTACTGGACCGATTTCAAAAATTCTTTCACTAATGGAAAGCTAGAATGTCCCTGAGTAACATAGGCTATATTTTATTTCTACGACGGAACTACGCACACAGAGAAAAAGGATTTCTTCATTTTAGTAAAACAAATATCTTGGAATATTTTTTTAGACTTAAAATATATCATCTTGATTCAAAAATATTGTGTCGAGTTAAAAATTCTGTTGATCTTACCTTGAAACATTTTTTTTCTCAAAATATATTATTCAGTCAAGAATATAATCTTAGCTTAAAATATTTTTAAATTCTTCTAAGAGTATCAATGTGTCTTGCATCAATAATTTGTAATATTATTAAATAAAGTAATGTTTTCTTGTTTAAAAAAAAAATATTTCATTCCAAATAATGTACCTAGAAATATAATTCTTCGGTTAAGATATTTAGTACTTATTTCAAGAGCACACATTTGCCTTAAATTTAAGTTTCAATACTCTTAGCTTAAAATATTTTAAAATTTCCCTAAGAGGATCAATGCGTCTTGCATGAATAACTTACAATATTATCAAATCAAGTAATGTTTTCTCAGTTCAAGAAAAAATATTTCTTTCGAAATAATGTACCTAGAAATATAATTCTTCGGTTAAGATATTTACTACTTATTTCAAGAGAACACATTTGACTTAAATTTAAGTTTCAATACTCTCAGCTTAAAATATTTAGGAATTTCTCTAAGAGGATCAATCCGTCTTGCATCAATAACTTACAATATTATCAAATCAAGTAATGTTTTCTCAGTTCAAGAAAAAATATTTCATTCGAAATAATGTACCTAGAAATATAATTCTTCGGTTAAGATATTTACTACTTATTTCAAGAGAATACATTTGCCTTAAATTTAAGTTTCAATACTCTTAGCTTAAAATATTTTAAAATTCCTCTAAGAGGATCAATGCGTCTTTCATGAATAACTTGCAATATTATCAAATCAAGTAATGTTTTCTCAGTTCAAGAAAAAATATTTCTTTCCAAAATTATGTACCTAGAAATATAATTCTTCGTTTAAGATATTTACTACTTATTTCAAGAGAACACATTTGACTTAAAATTAAGTTTCAATACTCTCAGCTTAAAATATTTAGGAATTTCTCTAAGAGGATCAATCCGTCTTGCATCAATAACTTACAATATTATTCTCAGTTCAAGAAAAAATATTTCATTCGAAATAATGTACCTAGAAATATAATTCTTCGGATAAGATATTTACTACTTATTTCAAGAGAACACATTTGACTTAAATTTAACTTTTAATACTCTCAGCTTTTATTAAATATTTAGGAATTTTATTCCTCTAAAAGGAACAATCCGTCTTGCATCAATAACTTGCCATATTATCAAATTAAGTAATTTCTTAATCATAGAAATCGGGTAGTTTGAACTAAAGAAACATAATCTTGAATCATTAAACATGCTGCACATGGCTTAGTAAAATATTTTCTTGAAATAAAATCAAACTCTATTAAATTAAGAAAAAAATACATAATTTGAAGTATTTATTGTACTGAAACGAAAAACATTATTACTTATGTAGCGACACTACATAGAACGCGCCAATAGACGGCCGAGTTCTAAACCGCGCTATCGGAGTTTTCTAATTAGTTTGTATAAATACAACTGTCCGACATCAACCGTTGGACCGCGGTCCCCAGGCATGATCACCACGCCTGGCGGAAGATCTTCACTTTTCGCGATGGAGGACCATTCCACCTCCGTTCCTCTATACTGGTGACCCTCGACACCTGGACATCAGCGCAACCTTCTGGAACACCTGGACTTCAGAAGCAGCATCGCATCGCCATCACTCATCACAGCAGCAGTCGCACAGCAAGCCAGAATCCGCCAATTCAGGTCCATTGGAGCAGCACTGGTACTTGCAAGCTACCTACGAAGCATCGACGCTGCACAAGAAATCGACCTCCGATCTTGGAGGGGGAGTGATGTAGCGACACTACATAGAATGCGCCAATAGACGGCCGAGTTCTAAACCGCGCTATCGGAGTTTTCTAATGAGTTTGTATAAATACAACTGTCCGACATCAACCGTTGGACCGCGTTCCCCAGGCACGATCACCTCGCCTAAAGGAAGATCTTCTCTTTTACCGATGGAGGAGCATTCCACCTCCGTTCCTCCATACCAATTAGTAAAGTATTTCTTGAACAAAGAAATCGGGTAATTCGAACCAAATAAACATAATCTTGAATCAATTAACATCCTATATAGACGGAACATAATATATTCTTGAAATTAAATAAAATACTATTGAATTAAAAAAGAAATATATAAATCGAAGTACATAAAATACTAAAACGAAAAATATTATTACTTACAATTAGTTTAGTATTTCTTGATCAAAGAATCTGGTAATTTTAAACCAAAGAAACATATTTCATCGAATACATTAAATTTACTTGGTCCAATGCTATAGTAATGTTGATCTAAAAAAACACAATCTTTAGGTTATTATTAAAATATTTGAATAAAGAAACTGATTCACTTCAGTTGACTACGCGTTTTTATTTTCAAGATAAAATATTTTTAAGCAAAAAGTATTGCAATACTTGAATCAAGAAATACATTTCTTAAACTAAGAGCTGACAATCATTTGTTAGAAAATTTTTTTTATTTGATATCCAAGATTATGCCTTTCTTAGATCAAATGTAATTTTTGTTCAGTTGTATGATTCTGTCTTGTTTTAAAAAAATTTATTTAAGATAATGTTTAGCTGATATCAAGAAAATATTTCTTTACGTCTATAGGGAGAGGACCATTTTCTTGAATTAAATAAATTTGCTTTGCGTGAAAAAAAACTAAATTATTCTAAGAAATCTGTTTTTTCCGTGCAGGTGAAACCGCGCAGAACAGCTAGTAAACAATATATAAATTGTGGGATTGTAACCCACACGGTTTTTAGTCCCTTGGCAGAGCCTCTACTATGGTTACTACGTACAACTGATTAACATCCTAAGTAATATTATAAATGCGAAAGTGACTTTGTCTGTCTGCTACCGCTATCGCACCTAAACCTTTTAATAGATTTTAAAAAATCTTTCGCCATTAGAAAATTAGATTATCAGGAAGTACCTACACTGGCCATATTTTATCCCTGTATTCCCAAGAAAACGAGAACTACGCGGGTGAAACCGTGGTGGCGCTGCTATCCGGTGAACCAAACCATAACGCGTTTAAACTAGACTGTCGAGCCATCTATCGATACGTGTTGGAACTAAATTGGCACGTTTCAGTGTACTCGTACCTTAGACATTCCTAGGCTTTATTTTATCCTCATATTCCAACGGGAAACCGCGAGGCGCTGCTAATACCTAAATAAATATTAAAGACTTAGACATGAACGAAGCCAACAGCCGTGTTCATGCACACAAATGTTAGCCCCCAACGGAAATGGAACCCGCGACCTCTCACTCAGAAGGCAGGGTTACAACTTACAACCAACTGAGCCAGCAGGCCCGTCGAATACATTCATTGCCGTATATCATACCATATTGATACGGCCAGTGGGGACAACGGGAATACACCAAGCATCCACAAAAATATCTCACAATAATTTAAAAAACTTGCACAGTCAAGAGCACATAGAGCTTCACACTTGTAGTGCAAGTCTGACCTCTAAAGCGATTGTAACAAGAACGTTACCAAGTCCAATGTATCAAGCTCCACGCGCTCTTGACTGTACATGCAGCCGAAACGGGTGAACCTTGAGATTTGAAATATTTTCATATATTATATTCCTTGAGTATTAGAATATTTAGAAATTCCATCCATGAAGTGAATCAAAAGGGGTGGTGAACTTGGTATGAAGAAACTTTGTTTACTCTGCAAACACGTGTTTCAATAGGTATTTATTTACTTATCACAAACTCCTCTATCTATCCGGTGAGCGAGGGTTGCCAAGTTTGTTGATATATACTTTGAGGTAAGTACTATAGTACCTACACTCACATCACGAAATCTCCAAAATTTAGTATAGGAGAATAACACAAAATCGTGAAAAATCATCCGCAAAGAAAGGTAGCTAGCGTAACGAAAAAAAAAGTGGTTTAAAAGTGTGCCAAATGGGTGGCTACTATAGCCTTCGCCATCACCTAGTCTTGACTTGCTTATTACTGAGGGTGGGGCTGTTACGGGTTGGTAATAATGATGATGTAGGAAACCGCTAAGGAACAATTTTGTTAATTAAGTTAAAAAGCTGTAAGCTAGTAATGCTGTAGTCCGCCAAGAAAGGATATTGTCAGATCATGCCGAGATCACAGAATCATCTGTTTAATAAAAATATAAGACAGCCTATCAAATCCTGGCATCTACAGTCAAGAGCACGCTAAGCTTGACACTTTGGAATTTGAACCGGCCCTGTATTCTATGGCGCGCAGTATAAATCAGAGGTCAGCTTAAAACTGGTGGTGTAAAGCTTGACTTGCTCTTGACTGTACCAACAAATTTTTCAAAGCTTACGTACATACTCATCACTAGCTCGACGGTGAAGGAAAACATCGTGAGGAACCCCGCAGGTACCAGAATTATTCTGAGGCATTTGTAAAAGACCCGGTCCGGCGATGGGCTCACCACCTATCACGTGAAGGGGTCGAATACTCTCGTGAAAAGAGGGTATTTTCAGAAATGGAATATAATAATAATAAGGTGTGAGATTTGTTTTTTAAGAACTTTGATGTTTGGAGAGCAGTACCTAGTTGAGTTTTGCTTCATTACCCGTCGCATGTAAATAATAAACGAGCTCTTGTTACGCTAAGTGTAGGTCGGGCGAGGCTGCCAGGATTAATGTTTGTTCACAGACGGACAACTAATCCTGCAACGCCCCCGCCGCCGCAGCGACCTCAAATAAAATTAGACAAACGACACCTCCAGCTCCCGTTACTCACCAGAGATGCAGACATAAAAGGCAGTCGTAAAAACTTTTATTCGTCCTCCGTCGAGTGATCAGGCGGGGCCGATGCCGCGCGCCGTAAATTGGGTGATAAACTCCATTTGTCTATAGAACTGAGCAACTGGTAGCGGGGCCTCTTGTGGTATTTTCAGCTTACCCAACATGGTAGTGCGTTATAGCCATCCAAATACCGAGAAGTTGGCTCACTGGACAAAGCAGGCGCGAGAAAGATACACATTTGCATTTTGCCCCGGGGGAATTCAACGTGATCATCGCAAAAATGTTTCGCATTAACTTAGAAGTGAGTAAGTCGTGATCCAATTTAGCTTTTGGAAATTGATTCCATCACGTCCAAATTAAACTTTTAAATTTCATTTCAATTCATGATGTTTCGTCACGGAATTCTTTGACGTCACAAGTCTTTTCTATCATTCGCTCAATTCGTAACAAGTGCCTTTGGCATTCATCAAATTTGTTTTATGTCGATTTGATGACAAATCTAGCTATCTTATAAAAGCTACTCGACCAAGTTTGGAATAATATTATTTTTCATCTTTTTATTAGTAAAGCTTGTTATCGTATCCCCAAAAAGTAGTTCAAATTCAAAGCATTTTTCTTCGTCTTTGTTTTGAAGAGCCAGACCTTTTTCTCTCTCTCTTTATTTAGGACTAGCAGTGCCCTGCGGTTTCACCCTCTTAGTTTCCGTTCCCGTGGGAATATGGGAATAAAATATAGCCTAGGTATACAATATGTAATAGAATAAGCGCGATTCCTGTAATTAGTTCGTTCAGTATCGACTACTTAATCGATTTCAGCTATTTTTAAAGTGTAAATTTTTTCCGAAAAATTAGTTAGCGTAACTGAATTTAGGGCTAACTATGAAAACCGTACTATTATTGCTCTATAATTAAGATATTTGGTTAGACTAAAGTATGAATGCATCAAATTTTTTGATATTAATACGTACACTAAATGGGGTGTAAGAGGAATTGCGCTTATTCTGTTACGCGTAGTATATCTAGTTTAGTTACAAAACGTATCGACAGATGGCGCGACGGTCTACTTAAAACGCGATATTATGGTTTGGTTCCCGATGTCCTGATAAATACCTTGCGACCGATAACCTTTCACCACACCTTGTCTTCCGGAGTTCAATCACTACATTGGGTATATTCACTTTCTGGAGCCGCCACCTCCTGTTGTTGCGGGAATGATAAAGGCGGTAGTGGACACGATTCTGGCTGACCAGCTAAAATTCCTAATTTTAAGTTAGCCTATCCTTCTGCATAGAATAAGAACAGAAACGAACCAAATATTGAAGAGTTAACGTCAAACATGTAAAACCCAACTAATTTGAACCTTATGAACGTGCTTATCTGTCCTTGTTACATCGTCGCTAAAATTGCTAAACACGCCTTAGTTGACAGGACTAATTTTAATTTGACAGGACTAAATATCTCTCGTCTCTTTTTTTCTAGGAGAAACAAAATAACAGGACTAAACAAAAATAAGTTTAGTCGCTGTAAGGAGAACCGAACCCAAAGTTTACCTAAAGATAAATTTAATCGTTCTAAACCTGAACAGGTTTCCAATTATTTAAAAGACCCGGAAAAGTGATGACCTTCTAGTTGATCCCATTGGATTAGATCAGGATATACAGTTAACAAACGAATAAAATCCAAATCGGTCCACTTATTGAAAACTAGCTGTTCTAATCTGTGATTCCCGTTCCCGTGGGAATACGGAAACAAAATATATCCTATGTTACTCCGTGACAATGTAGCTTTCCATTGGTGAAAGAATTTTTGAAATCTGTTTCGTAGTTTAGTAACGGCTATAGGTATTTTATTCCCGTTCTTCTACGGGAACGGGAACTACGCGTGTCAAACCTCGGGGCGCTGCTAGTTTATATAATATAAAAATAAAGCCCTATTTTACTTGGGCACAGCATCCCGTGAAAGCGGCTGGACCAATTTTGTTGTGGTGTTTATCAATGTCAGGAGAAGGTTCTTATGAATAAAAAAAAATATGAATGTTGCTCGGAACTTCAGAAAATTTAAGAAAACTTCTCGACCATATTAACATTTCTAATGTAACCTTATGGCGTTTGACACAACTGCCAGGGAGTAACATAGGTTACATTTTATTTATTCCCGTATTTACACGGGAACGCTAACGGTAGACTTTGTGGGTTGGGTCGGCTGACGCGACAAGTCAACGTGTGAAAATGACAGACGTCAGCCGCTCTGTCGCAGACTTTGGAAATGGCGCCATACATTTTCATACGTTGATTATTGTCGCATCAGCCGCGCGCTTCAGTCGCATGCGCTGCATGCGCTCGATCGCGAGCGGCTGCAATCGGCTGCGACCCACGGAAAACTGCGGAGCACTGCTAGTGATTTAAATAAATAAATGGTTAACTTAATTTCAGGACTAAATATTATGAGAAAGTCCAAATATAAAGGAGCACCCATTTCTCATCCGGAATCGGCTGTCAGGAGAACAGCCAGTTATTTATGATAATTACTCGCGCTCGGCAATTCGTGGCGCTCTTATTAAAAATTCCAAGTAGGCAGATTTACAGCAGTATTTGCACCAGCCGCTTATCGGCGAGGTTACCATGGTCCCGGGACACATGTTTCTAACTAACAATGGCTGAATAAATACTTAATAGGCATTGTAGAAGACCACCAACCGAAACGATCAGGGGAGGCCTACCATTATAAGTAGCTTGTTTTAATATTGTTCTGTGTCAATCTATGGAGGAGCGGAATGCTCATCCATCGTCGAGAAAAAGGAAAATCTTCCGCCAGGAGAGGTGAGATGTTAGTTAGTTGTTTTTATACAAACTCATAAGGAAACTTCGCTAGCGCGGTTTAGATCTCGCCCGTCTATTGGCGCGTTCTATGTATAGTATCGTTACAAATCCAATAATTTTAATATTTCGTAGCACAATGTGATAGTGATTGCTAAATTAAAATGAGACTGCGTCTCGTTTAGCGATACCAGGGAATATAAATAATAAATAATAATCTCACGCCTTTTTATCCCCGAGGGAGTAGGCAGAGGTATTCCATTACTTAGATATACCCACATTTCAGGGAATATAGTATGCAGGAATATAACAATATTATTTTTAGAGCTCATGGTAAGAATCTCTTATTGTTGCTTCAAACAAATGAAACGTTCTTGAACTATGATGGATTTTTTTAAGATTTTGGTAGGCCTGGACATGGACTAGCTGCACTGTCACGATTATTTTCGAAATCCAGGCATTCATTTTTTTTATACCCAGGGAAAATACATTACTGCCTGGGAGGTTAAATTTTGTGGGGCTCTGCAGCATAGTGCTACCATACCCATTAAAAACCCTGGGGTGTTCCTCCTCGCTGCTTCGGACCCAGCTACGGCACCGCGGTTATGTATCCGCAAAACTCAGTGGCTAACCTAACCTATCTGCGCCAGGTAAACCTATTTGGCGAATAAGTCAGCCGGCGGCGGCCAGGTTATCGGCAAAAGAGCAAGTTTAAAGTTAATAGACCAAGAGGCGCGAAGTGGATAGAGGGGCCTCGTCCGGCTTGAGCCGGTAAGCCCCTCCGGCGCCGGCGCCGCTCGAGCGCGCAAATCGCCACAAATTGCTGCTTATTGCCGCCGGCCGACGCTACAATCCGAGCTGCAAGATTATAACTCCTTGAAAAGAATCATGTTACGGATGTTTTAACAAGAAGTATGGCTTCTGTTGCGACTGTTTGCACCCACAGCAGATGCCAGCGGCCAGTGATCCACCTCCTAATGGTGCTGCATGCTTGGTCATTATGATCATCCATGTTGCTTGTAGGATTTAATCGCACATTTTTGCTACGCTTACAGCAGACACAAGTTGTGGTTTCGCGGGGCCTGCTTATAATACGCCTAATGTACAACAGCTGTGTTTGGATACACAGAGCAACCGTCGAGAGTCACTACGCCAGTTGCTGGACACTGAAGGCTCTAAACAGAGAAGCAGTTTGAAATTACATAAAAAGTAATATATTATAGATTTCTTTGTAACTGTACGTATACAAAATTATTGGAATATCAGTCCTTGTCGGGATCAAATAGGGTATGAAAACTCATAACAGAACTCGTGAACGGAAAAAACTGCGCTGCAGCTATTTATAATTTGTTGTTTTGTCCCGATTCGCCGCGGGGGCTGAGGAGGGTCTAAGGGGAGGGGGAGCGGGGGCTCGTCCACAGGTGGTCGCCGAGGCGCGTGACGCGAACACGTGCTGCGGGCAAGCGCGAAAATACTGAAGATAAACAAAATCGGAATTCCAAATATTATGGAGCGACGTCCCATATAAGTACCTACATATACAACGCGTCACAGAAAAAGCGCAATTCCTCATACACCCCAATTATTATATTAATATACAAAAATATGATGCATTTGTAACTTAGTTTTGTCTAACTAAACTGCCCTAAATTCAGTTATGCTAATTCACTTTTCGGAAAAACTTTATACATATTAAAAATAGCTGTAATCAAATAAGCAGTTGATACTGAACAAACTAATTTCAGGAATTGCGTTTATTCTGTTACATATTGTATATCCTCGACATCGCCCAGCGAGTGCTAGTACTGCAAGTTACTTTAGCCTACCTTACAATAGACATCAACGCAATACCTATGCCTACCCCTTTGGGGGTAAAGACACACATGTTTTCTTTTATAATTGTAGGTTCCGTGATAAAGTGTATTTAACACAAAGTCAAGTTTATAAATTGTACATTGCTGAAAATCATCGCATCTTCAGAATTTAAACAGGTTTTTTTTGGGTAAAATGAACTGGACTTTGATCACCGGGGAAAGCCAGTGATAGCCCAGTAGTTAGAGAGCTTGCTTCTCATTGCTGAGGCTCGGGTTCGAATGTAGCATGTACGACTCCGTCCGAAGATGGGCTCACTACCTAGGGATTCAAAGAATATACTCTTGAAAGGTGGGTATTTTTAGAAATAGAATACTTCTGCCTACACCCTTGGAGATAACGAGTGAGATTATTATTAGTTATTATTTATTGAAATAAATATTTGCCTCCCATACAAACGTGATTGTTTGCCGTTTCTATAGATAGTACGGAACACTTCGTGCGTGGGTCAGACACACACTTGGTTTTTTACCATTATTACTTTAAAATTTTTTAAATTTTGATGAATAATTGTAAAAACTAATGAATAAACGCTACTGTCGCTATGCAGGAGAAAGATGAAAACTCGAGCACGGATGAGGAAAACGTACTGCAACGGCCTTGCGAACAGCCTGCCTTCTCGGAACACGAATTCACCTATTTCATATTGACCTATTTCATAGTCATAGTCATATATTTTACTTGCGGCATGTGGTTGCAATAGATGGTGAAAACAATATTATGTTTATGCACATGAACCCTGGAAGGGCACTGCAATTTTTTTTTAAATAAAATATTTATACATTTTCTCATTAGGCACATAGGTATGCTAACAAAATTATACATTAAAATTTAAAAAATCTTCTACTTAAGTTATAAAAATAATTAGACTTGCATCACTAACAAGGTTCCGGGTTCCGGTGTCCAATAGGTCATTAGTCATAAATTTCACAGGCTTTGGCTAGAATAACTAGATGCAAGCGAGAGTGATTAATATCTTTTTGTATAGTGAATATTAATTTGAAAAAAAGAACAAACCGACTTTATCGAGTAATACGTGGTAATACTAAAGACTATCATTTGCATATTCAACATCCATTACCTACTGTTACTAAACCTATTACTACAGTAGCGAGTGATTTGGTGATGTCTGTTGAGGAGTTCCGTTCTCCACCTGAAGTTCTTTATGAGATTTACATAAAATTTATATGGGACCAACTAGTACACCCGACCAAACGAAAAAAAAATCGAAACCGCTTCAGATTTGACGGAGTCATGGATTAACATACAAAAAAAAGGTAAAAACAAAAACATGCGCGAAGAATTGAGAACCTCATCCTTTTTTGACGTCGGTTAAAAATGGGATCGTATTCAGAAAAAATAAACTGAAACCCCGCTGATAATAGTCACTCGGTGCGCCGTCGGTGGTGTTCAATCATGTTCAATGAACAGATTTTTCATGTGGAAAAAGTTTCATCTCGGTTGTTCCATAGATTAGCAAGTCAATGGACCGGTCCCCACCGCCTGCTTCATCTGTTTTCAATAACAATAATCCGCGTCACCACTAACTCATGATTCCGTGTCAATATATCGAGACTGGCGGTCAGGGGCGGATACATTATGCATGCAGCGGCCCCACGAAGGATAGATACACGTGCATAATGAATTGACAAACTTCAGCAGAGTTTAACGATATGCGGAACAGACCGGCCGCTGCAGTATCGTGTCACAACACCTACCGGTGCATCTGGTTGAGCCCATCGAGCTGGCACGCCCGGGAACAAGCGGCGAGTCGACAGCGGAGCTTACACAGGGTGAGGAGGACTGGCCTCGGCTGCGTGTGGCGGGAGAGTGTCGCTTGCAATGTGCACCCGCTCCAGAGACATGGGCAGGAGGCGTGGGCACTGCCGGCTTTAGACTTGCATCGACCGGGCGGCTCGGGACGGGTGCCCGGTGCGCCAGGTACTACAGCGCCGCGCGCAGCAGCTCAATTCAACCACTTCTTTGGAATACCTATTCTTATCGATCTAAAGTAAATTCGAGACTCTTTTATAGACTTATCTCATAGCAGGGAATGTGCGTATTCTATGTTTAATAAACACATCCTTTCTTTTTGTCCACTTGTATAAAGTATAGAACGAAATAAACGCAACAGGCGTGTAATTGCATCTACTATTAAGCCTGCTCGATTATAAATACTTTTCTTTCTTTGCTTTAAACATACTCGTTTGGCTATATTTTTTTAATTGTAATGAAATGTGTAGGTATGCCTAAAAGAGCGCAATAGTAGATTGTGTCATAAGGGAGCAAAACGATATTTTACGGCGAGGGCGTTTTTTTAAATCACGAACATAGTGAATGATTCTAGGATAGAATCCCGAACGTAGTGAGGGATTCTAATGTAGAATCATGAACGAAGTGAGGGATTTAAAGTACATAGCCCAAGGTAAAAATAATTTTGCGACCGAATGATACACTCTGCTTTTCATACCTCTCTATGAGAAAAATTATTGATGGCATTGTTTGCTTCTTCTTTTTGGTGTTTAACTATCACTGCAGTCACTGCTAGATACTTGAATTCATTTTAAAATATAAAATACACAAACAATTCGATGTTGGAATTCGAAAATTTGGCGTATTTTACGCCTGTGAAAAATAACTACGAAAGCGCGCGCAGTGCCACAGCAATTTTTTCTGACAGTGTGGCACGACCATCGCAGGCCATTCAGCCTTGTCAACCTAATGCGGCTAAAAATGGAACTAATATTTTTTTATACAAATGTTTGATGTAAACTACAGTGGCGCTACCCTTAGATGCAAAACTTATTTTGCTAACCTCTGGCTAAGAATTTTGAAGAATATTTTTAATTCAAAATTCAAAACACTTTTATTCGCACTTATTAAAATCCTATCGGAAAAGACTGACTTTGCTCCCTCTTTTTGAGGACCAAAACGTCACTTTTCGAATAGATGGTATGAAAAGGCACGAGTCGCCCGGGGCGCCTAGATGTCTGAGGCCGGCCCTGCCGCGAGGGGCACGGAGCGGGGACTGATTGGTTACCTGCCGTTCTGTTGTTTCAACAAGTTGTTTATCAGGCGTTCTTCGGGGAATTGCCGAGAGAGATTAATCTATCGCTCGCTGCCGGTGCAATTGCCTCCAGCAGCTGCCGTCTGAGCCCCGCCCCGCACCGCCCGCGCAGGGCCACGCAGTCCGAGGGCGTGATTGAAATGAAATTGCGCTGGGATCAGCGGACGTGGCAGTTAAACAACGCTCAACAGTTGTTTTTATTCGTAATGGATTTTCTTATTGTGTATAGCGCGTGCCCAGCGGCGTAGCCCGTTGCGTGGAATTTCCCAAACTACTTAGTGGTCGCCTAGGACCTTATGACATCGAAGAAACTTGAAATATGGTATATAGGTATCTCATACTATAGGGTTATCATTATGGAGTAGAACGTATTTTAGATTTCTTATTTTTTTTTGGGAAGAGACATTCTCCAGCTGTATAACATGGAAGTCTAAAGAGTAAAAAAACGACTTAAACTTATACGTATGGTTTTCTCAAGGACGCAATTGTCAGTTCTGGACCATAATCACGGGAAGCACCAGCTTTCAAAAAAAAAGAATTATCAAAATCGAAAGTTCTGAGGTAAGTAACAAAGATAAAAAAAAACATAGTCGAATTCATAACCTCATCCTGTTTTGAAGTCGGTTGAAAAAGTATTCTTGATGTTGACCCAGTTCCTTAGTTATCTGTAAAGTTCTTATTCTTAAATAGGCGTATGGACTGACCGGCGTTGAGCAGCGGCTGCGATTCCACGATGGGGCGGCCGGCGGGGCACAGCGGCATCGTCGCCGGCACCACTGGCGCGGCCGCTGCACCCTCCGTCTCCACCTGCAACAAGCACGAGTCAATACGGGCTACTTTGACGGGCCTGTTGGCTCAGTTGACAGGGCAGTTGGCTCAGTTGGTAGTGACCCTGCCTTCCGAGTCAGAGGTCGCGGGTTCGATCCCCGCTCGGGGGCAATATTTGTGTGAACATGTCTGTTGGCTTCATTTAATATTTACTTAAGTATGTTTATCAGCTGTTTAGTACCCATAGTATAGTCCTGTCTAGCGTGGGACTGAATAACCGTGTGTAAATTGTGTCCCAAAATTTATTATTATTATACGCAGTATACAACCGAAATAACTAACTTCCGTGTTTCGGAAGGCACGCTTAATTGTTTTTTTTAAATACAATGGAATTAAGATACCCTTGGGTGGCTTGACAAATTCTGACAGTTAGGTGGCCTCTAGCTTAACACCATTTTCTAATCCACGTCAGCTGGGAGATTATGGTTATACTTCCTCATGAGGAAAGGCCCTTAGCCCAGCAGTTGGCTGCTACGGGTTGACGATGGTGAACCGACTAATATGAGAATAGTACAGATTGCATACAGATTCCTCCTCAGTCGCGGCACATTGTAAACTCTAGGATAGCATACAGAATGATCACGCCCTGCTTCCCCCTGGATCCGGCACCCACCAATCGTTTGCATTGTCTCACTCTCACAAACGTGGTATACTTATTCACTAGTATTAACCAACAGGAGACGTCACGCGCACTAGTTTCTTTGCAAAAAAGTCTGCCAATTTCTGCGCGGGGGACGAGGAAACAAACACAAATAATGTTAAAACAAACGCATTTTTTTACAAAACAATTAAACACTAGCTTGAACTAGATACATAAATACATTCACGAATCCAAGCACTCCGTGAACTCAAAAAAACTACTTGTATATAACAGGTATTTGACCGACACTTTTTTTTGGCGGAGGGGAACGCCTGTCAGTGGCGTCTCCGGTTGGTTTAATACTCAAAGCTTAAATGTGATCGCGCGAGTTTGAGAATGGAACGCGTTTGCCACAGTTTGTTCACTCGTTACTTCGCCTTCAGTATCCAGGACTTTTATTTAGCGCCAGCAGGGCGCACACGCTCGCTACAGCGCTCACGCCCGCCTCTATTAGCATTTTTTCCCGAACACCAGTAGGTAGTCAAAGAGTAGGAATTTTGTGACGTTGTATAGTTTGACGAGTAACCAAACTGTCTTCTATTATATCAACGGACAATTTAAATATTATGATAGGGCATATTTTAATCTCTTTGTCAACGGAACTGCAAATAACCACTCAGAAATCATAAGAGTTGTATTGTATTTTATATTTATTCGACACATGATATTCGTCTATTGTCACAAATGCAAAATCGTTTGAAAAAAGTTTCTCTGCCAACCTCTTTGGACAAAATTCCAAGCGATGGCAAAGACAAACCTTTGTACCGAATATCCTGTCTGGCCAAAACTTTAAAGGAGGAGTTAAGTCACAGAGTGCAGTGAATGAAAAGTTCTGTGTTGTTTATCTCCAGAAAATACGGAAAGAGGAATGTCATATTTGCATGTTAAACTACCTACCTACCTGAAAATATTCGAAACGCCGAATCAATAAACGTCTTTAAAAAACTAGAAAATGTGCACATTTTAAAACAAGATTGTTAAATATTATTTAGCACTGTAAATTTCAACTATAAAATTTTAGAAATAAGTTATAATGAAATGTAAATATCTTTGGAAAATTGAAGACATTTGTCTTTAAACCAGTGAGCATGTACATTGCTTTAAACCTAAAGACACGTTATCGGTTTTTATAACCGTACGGCCACTTGTAAACATCGGACAGGATTTCGTTCTCCGTAAACCGACACTCAAACTGATTACCTTTCATAAATCTGCATGAATGGGCCTCTTAGAATAACAACAAACGGGTCTACTACAGTATAAACACCACGTGTACTGAGTCAAAACATCTATAAAAATGTCGAGTGTATCGGCCGCGCTCGCACAGATATTTGAGAAACTTCAAACCAAAGACGTTTAAAGAAAAATTTAGGAAAGAGAATGATTTTCTTCCAACCTCTTTGCTTCAAACATTTTTGACCTGGTAAAAAATTGCTATACCTACCACAGAGTATTAGTTTCCAGTTTTCATAGCAATGTGCTTGGTATGATTTAGGTTATTTAACCTTTCAGCGGTCGCACCCTTGCGCCGAACACACGCAGTCGCGCGCGGTCTATGATTCCGCAACTTTAAGTGTCTTGTTTGGGAAAACCAATGAAAATTTAGACTTATCGTATAGCACATGATTAAAAAGAGGTCTTCATACATGTCAATTAAAATAAAAACAACTTATTTTCTAAATTTTTTTGTGCTTAATAGAACAAAGGCCTATAAAAACTCGAATTTTTTGTCTTTCGGTGAAAATCACCGTTTTAAATCAACAAAAACAAAACAAAATGATTTTTTCTTTTTACTACTAACAACTTATGAACTTGACTATAATTTTTAATAATTATTTTACAAATCAATCACATCCCTTGAAATATGTAGGTACTGGCGGTTTCACTTTAATTGTACTGGATTGTTTTGGAACACAATCGGTCGCGCGCGGAATCTGAGACCCCAAACACAAATAAGAAAGCATGCGTGCTTGCGATGAGTGTCAAAAAGTTACTGAGGGGTGCTACCTCATCCTCCCGAGGATAACACGGTAGCGCAAGCATCTATTGTTTATAGTTTAAGTAAATTTACTAAAATAAGTTCGTTGCAGACTCAGAGACCGCGCGCGACCGCTGGAAGGTTAATAATATTTATAATAATTGCCGAACCGAAAACCGAATTTTGCCGTATAAACAATGCTTCTTTCGACAGCATCGGGTGTCATCAGTGCGCGGGTACGATCGCACCGTGGTGCTGGAGGAGGGCCGCGTGGTGGAGCACGGCACCGTCTTCGCGCTGCTCGCGCAACCCTCCGGCCACGTAGCTACGAGCCGCACATAACTACACTGCACAGTACCACACAGTATCCTACTATAAAAGTAATAGGAACGTGTCTAGCAAAAAATATACTTACTTTGTATTGAAAAGTATGACACTACGTCCCCTAGACCGGCCCGTCACCACCGCTATTATAAATATTATTAATATATATATATATATATATATATATATATATATATATATATATATATATATATATATAATCTCACGCCTTTCATTCCCGAGGGGGTAGGCAGAGGTATTCCATTACTGGATATACCCACATTTCACGAGATACGTTGGACCCTTAAGCGTGATAGGTGGTGAGTCCATCGCCGGACCGGGTCTATTTACACATGTCTCAGAATTAATTCTGAGACCTGCGGGTTTCCTCACGATGTTTTCCTTCACCGTCGAGCTAGTGATAAATAGGTACGTAAGTTTTGAAAAATTTTCATTGGTACATGCCAGGATTCGAACCCGAGCCTCACTGATTTTCGGCCGGCTCTTTAACCGTCTGGGCTATCACTGCTCATTATTAATATAATAAATAATAAACTAAGAAAAAAACATTTATTTACAAAGAAAACACCACATACCTATAAAAACTTTTTTCTGTGTGTATGTGGAAAACACATTCCCACCACATTTCTTTACAATGCTTATAAAAACATAGAGTTCTAAACATAGAACTCTATAGAGTTCTATGTTTTTATAAAGAGTAAAAAACCGACTTCAACTTATGAATATGGTTTTTTCATGGATGTAATTGTAAGAACTGAACCAAATTAAAATGTTACTACACGAGAAGCACTAGCTTTCAAATAATAAAAAATCGGTTCACCCAGTCGAAAGTTCTGAGGTAACAAAAATAAAAAACGTACAGTCGAATTGAGAACTTTCTTCTTTTTTAAAGTTTTTTGAAGAGCCGTGCCCTGAAGAGTCATTTAGCTTCAGTATTTGTATACCACCAGGCTGTATCTCATGAACCGTGATAGTTAGACAGTTTAAACTTTCACAGACGATGTATTTCTGTTACCTTTACAACAACAAATACGGGCTCGCATACCAAAAACGTAATTATTTTGCTGTTTTTATAGATAATGGTACGGGACCCTTCGTGTCCGAATCCCACTTTGCCGGCTTTATTCCGTCCATTGTACCTATTGTGCATCTGACTGAACCTACAACCTGAAACAAGCAATCGTAGAAGCACATACCAGTTTATTTAAACTGGTCTGTGGTAGAACGGAGTTTGGGTCGCTTCCATAATTTTGACAAACGTTCAGTCGTGGATATAGGTACCTAGTAAGAAAGAGAGCCGTTTGAGAGTATATCTCATAATAAAAGTTGCTGTTGGCCCAAAGCAAAACAATTTTAGATTTAATATTCAACGAGCTGCCGAGCGCCATTCCATCGAGTGGAGGGTAACAGAACTTTTATAATAAGCTTATATTGCATTCGGTATCCCTTTGAGCCGGCGCCGGCGCTTCACCCCTCAATGAGGCTGTACCCTAAGCACGAACATGCATCGAAATCGAATGGTAAACGTTATCGTATCGTCATCGAGAAATTTTGTATGGGAAATTGTACAGCGCCACGACGGGCGTAAAGAGAACTAAAAAGTTAAAGCACGAATAATTATCGTTATGCGTTCGAATAGACTTCGAGCGGTAATCGAATAGTAAGTGAACAGTTTTAAGGAAAACGGCAGCACGAACTCTATTTTGACGTACGGTTTCGTCTGATGCGATAGCTGGCTATCGAGATCTTACTCACTGACAAAAACATGGTGAGAAGCAAATTCGAGTAACAAGTTGTGGTCATATTTTGTTGATAAATCTTATTTTGACAATGGAACAAGGTTAGGGGGAGGGCCTTAAGTTGTTTAAGTATTAGTAGATAGAATTAACCGAACTCATTGAAATGTTTTGTTTTTTATTATTATTTTAACTTTATTTATAATACCTACCTAAATATATTTTCAATTTTGATTTTTTTACACATCTTTTTATTACTCTACATTTACTGTAAAAGTTATTGTTGGTTGCTTCATTTATTTATATCCAATCCTACTAATATTATAAACGCGAAAGTTTGCATGTAAGGAATGTTTGTTACTATTTCACGCAAAACATATTAAGTGGATTTTAATGTAGGTAACTTTACAATAATATAGCTTATACATCAGCCAATAACACATAGGCTATATTTTATCCCCATATTGCTACGGGAAGGGGAACTACGCGGGTGAAACCGCGAAGCACTAGTAGCAATTATTAATTATTTTAGGAAACTAAATTGACTGATTGTGCCATGAGGCTGAACATAAAGTAGGTAGTTACTCTAAACAACAAAGATTTATTTAAGATAGATAAATTTTTATTAGTCAATATTAATAACAATTTTAAATATCCACCTTTTACGTCTATTCACTCTGAATATAATAAAGTACTTAAGCACTAATCACAACCACAACACACATTTTACACGACTATAACCACTTTAAAAGATTTTAACACTCAAAGGGTCCAAATCCAAACACTTAAAATAACTTACCTAATCATTTTTGTTCATAAACAAGCTCCAAATAGTAAACGTTCGAATACTCAAACACGGCAGTCAAATCATGATCAAAACTTTAATTTTGAATCATGAATTAAAATGTAATAACTGAAGTAGATGCTATTAATAAGTATTATGATACAGGGCATCCTAGTTTAGGAGTCAGAGATCCACCTAATTAAACAGCCACCTAATGTAACCCAAGTACCTATGCACTCTATTGTATTGTATACTAGGCTTAAATTTTGAAATAAATATTATTATTATTATAATAATAATAACTGAAAGGTCTAGATTGTGAAACAATATACATTTCACTTTTTATTAACTTTTGCTATCAATAATATGGGTAAATTTTCGAGCGTACTTTTTTAGGCGTCTTATGCCCTTTATAAAGAAACTATAATTCAAAACAGACTAAACACATGCTTTTTTGAAAATATACCTCGTAGCTTAACCATATATATAAACCAATTAGAATTAATATTAAAAACTTAAAAGATATTCCACGTTGAATAATCCGACTTGTATGGCGGCCTACCTCTGGGAGGCTTGTCCCACTTCAAATTGCGCTCAGAAAACGACTCACTATAACACGAAATTTTAAGGTATATTTTATCAAAATATCTCATTTTAAAGATATTTACTTCATTTCATATTAAAAATCACAAAAACTTTACTAACTATTAAATAGAAATACTGAGAAGCCAATATGTTTTTGTCCCGCGTAAAACTACTCTTTTGATGCTCGCATTTGACTACTTGTGTCATATTAGTCAAGCGATTTCACGCCAAATTTTTGTATCGGACCACCCAAGCGTTTGTCGGACCCCAACTTGTGTGTAGAGAGGATGGCGTATACGCAAGTTTTTACATGTTCCCGAGGTAAGTTTTTCCTGAAATGTGTTTTGGTCACCGTGGGCGGCCAGTTCGGTGGCATGTTTTAGATAATGAACAGAGTGATGTATTGTATCGTCAACTTAGTATGTTGTGGATAATTACCTCGATATTACGACCTGCCAATATCTTCCAAGTTAATTAGGTAGTTGGGTAATTATCATGAAAAAAACCATTTGGTCGTCATTTCGGTGGCGTCATTGCAGTGGCGCAGTGGGCCACCAGAGTGACGAATGAGCCACCGTAATGATGAATGCCTGTTTATTCCATACTATTACTAATAATATATGAAGACATAGAACTTGTTTTTTTATATATTATTACTGTGGTGTAAGTATTTTATCGTGATAATAGCATTTAGTAAAATTTACGTACTATCTAGGTATGACTGTTGTAACCCTATAAGGCTACATACATTAAAGAAATAAACAATATTAGTAATGTTTTGGCACCAAAAAAGTTGATTACTAAAAAATAAAACATGTTGTTACATAATATCGCTTTTTTATTTGAAATATTTAAGAAAATGTCATTACGGTGGCGCAAAAATTTAAAAAAATATATTTTTCGGAAAGTACTGTGTTTCCAAGGGCGCCTCACAAATTATTAGATTCACAGCACCTTAATCTATAATCTAAAGCATTTAGTTTAGGTGAAATATGAGAAAAAAAATTCGCCACCGCAATGACGAAAAAAAGCCCGCTTTGAAAATTTACCCATATAAATGAACACGAATCGTCATAGTGTTTTAGAACGCACCATTCGTTCCTTATCATTCAAATCTTGCGTTTAGGTATCGAGTTACTATCGAATAGACGATAGTAAATACTTTAGGTTTCGTGCTGCTATATTAAAAAGTAATCGAATCGAACTGGTTTTCGAATAGTAAAGTTTTACGTTTACATTTCAATTTCGATACAAGTTCGTGCTTAGGGTACTGTTTTGCAAAACAATTGCTTTTTGTGAAAAGTGTAAAACTATATTGTATGACACCCAGACGAATGGCCGCGACACTTTACATAAATTGCTTCTAAAAGTTTTGAACTGTATAATTTTTTCACATCTTCATTCTGGTGTAGTACAGTACGGCCGTTTTAACTTGACTTCTCTGAACATAAGCTTTTCCTGCGCACACCGCCTCATACCGCCAATACTAATAAATACGACAGCGACGTTGGACACTGCTATCACAGCAACTCGCTGAACGCACAAAGAGATTAAGAAAAATTTATTCGAATTCACAACGTGAATCTACTCATGAACAACATTTTAAATTGACATTGGACGTTGACGTTAGACGTTGGACACTGCTATCAGCAACTCGCTGAACGCACAAAGAGATTAAGAACAATTTATTCGAATTCACAATGTGAATCAAAGTCAAAGTCAAAGTCAAAATGTTTTATTCAAAATAGGAACTTACAAGTCCACTTATTGAACGTCATTTCAACTCCACCGCTTCAGCATGTATGGTTGAGGAGAAGAAGCGGGGCAAGAAACTCCTCAACACAATATTCTTTTAATCAATTGTTACTTAATACTAAATTGGGTTACATAATTTCGTTTGTTTTTCGCTATCGTATTGCGCTGGACCGGAGGAAATCTGTTCCAAGCATCATTGTCATTTATATAGTCGTCTAGTTTGTAATATGCCATTTTACAAAGTACATGTTTAACATGAGTTTTGAACACAGTTTCAGGCAATTTCAAAATATCTTCTGGTATTTTATTATAAAAGCGTATGCAAAGCCCCACAAAGGAATTATTAATTTTACTTAATCGTGACTGAGGTTGCTCTAGTTTATTTTTATTCCTAAGATTACAATTATGCCTGTCACAGTTTTTAGTATACAGTAATATGTTTTCATAAACATACATAATGTTTTCATAAATGTACTGACAAGGCATTGTTAAAATATTAATTTCTTTGAACAGTTCTCTTAGGGAATCACGACATCTTAACTTGTAAATGGCGCGTATAGCCTTTTTTTGTAAAATAAAAATAGATTCTGCATCAGCAGCTCTGCCCCACAGCAAGATGCCATAGGACATTATACTGTGAAAGTAGCTAAAATAAACGAGTCTTGCTGTGTCTACATCAGTAAGCCATCTGATTTTTCTGACGGCATAAGCAGCTGAGCTCAGTCTGTTAGATAATGCAGAAATATGAGAATTCCATTGAAGTTTGGAGTCTATCGTTATCCCCAAAAAAACTGTATTATCAGCGAAGTCTAATTTGTCATTGTTTAAAATTATCTCATTCTCTACTCGTCTAACATTAGGGAGTACAAACTTTATACATTTGGTCTTCTTAGCGTTGAGCACTAGATTGTTTGCAGTGAACCATGTGAGAATTTGTTGAAGAGTGTCATTTACCTCGTCGAGCTTCTGAGCTTGTCTATCTACTTTGAAAATCAGAGATGTATCATCAGCAAACAACACTATCTTTGACAAACTCTCTACCATGAATGGAAGATCATTTATATATACAAGGAAAAGAAAAGGACCAAGAATCGAACCTTGAGGCACCCCAATTTTTACGGGTGCGCCCTGTGATTTACAATCATTTATTTTTACTTTTTGTATCCTATTTTCGAGATAGGACTGTAAAATATCAAGCGCTTTACCGTTGACTCCATAATGATTTAATTTACACAGCAAGGTCTCATGATCTACGCAGTCAAATGCTTTTGATAGATCGCAAAAAACTCCAATTGCGTTTTGAGATTTCTCCCAGGCATTAAAAATATTCTTGAGTAATGCTATTCCAGCATTCGTAGTTGAACGACCTTTGGTGAAGCCAAATTGTTCGTTATGAAATAAGTTATTTAGATTGAAGTGTGAAATCATTTGATCAAGCAATAACCTTTCAAAAACTTTGCTAAGTACTGGTAAAACAGAGACAGGTCTATAATTTAAGGGGTCTTTTTTCTCTCCTGATTTAAAAAGAGGAATAACTTTACTATGTTTCATTAGGTCAGGAAATAATCCTTTGTCAATACAATTGTTAAAGATATAAGCTAAATATGGTGCTACTAAGGTTATGATGAAGCTACATACCTTAACAGACATGCCCCATATATCTTCAGTACTTTTAAGTTTAAGTGCTCTAAAAGTTTTAATAACGGTATCCGGACTAGTGTGTCTAAATATAAGAGATTCGCTACAGCTATTTACATTTTTTCGTAGAAAAGTTATGGCAAGAGATGTGGATGAGTTCAGATGTTCTGTTGTTTTAATAGGTATATTAGTAAAAAAATGTTCAAATTCCCTAGCCACATCCTCACTCTTGGTAAATAGGCTGTGGTCCGTTTGAATAGCTAAGTCATGGTCACGTGGTTTCACTCTACCCGTTTCTCTGTTTATTACTTTCCAAACAGCCTTTATTGTGTTATCCGATTTTTTAATAGTATTACTTATGGACATTGCTTTTGCACAAGCACAAACCTTTTTGAATGTTTTAGAATAGTTTCTAACATATTTCACAAACTTTTCATCATGGGTATATGATCGCTTTTCATACAATTCAAATAATTTGACCCTGCTTTTACGAATACCACTGGTAGCCCATTCGCTAAATTTAAATTTATTAGAAAGTATTTTATTTTTAAGTTCAAAATGTGAATCAAATTCCTCGGTTAAAACAGAAAAGAATTTCTTAAAATAGCCGTTTGGATCAGAATCAACAGGATCGGGCAAAGGTAACTTACACTCTAGTGCTCTTTTATACTTCTCTATTTTACATACTGTGACAGGTCTTATCTGAATTTTTACTGATAAATCGCGATTGTCCACAGGGAGTAAAATACACTGACCGCTGTGATCGGATTTTAGCTTATTTATTATAGTTTTACTATTAGGAATACAATTACAATAGATATTGTCAATGCAAGTTGCCGAAGTTTCTGTGATTCTGGTAGGATCTGTAAATACATTCATTAAATTAAAAGATTTGAATAAACTTAATATCCTAGTTTTATACAAGCTTGGTTCAAGCAGATCCACGTTAAAATCACCACAGACCACAACACTTTTACTATTTTTACTTAACAACTTTAAGACCTCGTCCATTTTGTTCTCAAAATTATCAAAATTTACACTATAAGGGGGTCTGTATACGCATACAATGATGTGTTTCTCCAACTCAACGCATGACAATTCAATAGTACTTTCCACCGATAATTTAATTACGTCCTGGCGCTCTTTCGCTTTGATATTATTTCTAACAAAAATTACGGAACCACCACGTGCGGCCAATCGCCGATTGAAAGTACTGACAGCTGTATAATTTACAAACCCAAACATCATTTCTGTGACTCTAAGCCAATGTTCTGTCACACAAAAAATATCAACTTTTTCGTATTCTAAGAATAGTTCTATTTCTAATTCTTTGCTGGAAAAGCCTTGAATGTTTTGATGAATTAACTTTAAAGATCTATGCTTTTCCTTCGTCTTACAGGTGGTAATGTTATGGCCAGAAAGTCCCTGATTTACAGAATTTATAGGTTTGGGACTTTCTGCTGTCGGACTTAACAGTTTAAATTCACATTAGTAGTGCTACTAACAGGTACAAGTGACTGTGTTATACTGCTTATAACAATGTCGTGTATATATGGAGCTAACAAAGTAGCTAGTCGTCGCTTAGATTTATTTGATAGATACATTGTATCCCTAGTCATCCTAAAATGTGTAATAATTTTATTAATATCATAATACAAAATAGCGTCGCTATGACGGCATGTCGTGTTGAAAATAAATGAATTTATATTGTAAATAGTCTTATTGTAATTATTATGTTCTTCCGACAAATTCTGACAATAAGGAAGAGTACATAGGATGAATTTGCAACCCTGTTTCTTGTTTAAGTTGAGAAGCAACTCAATATTTTTATTAAATTCTAGCTTACTGCTATGCATAATACTACCTGTCATTACAAGTACGGTAGTACATTCATCCCATTTTTCTTTACATATTTTGTCAACTATATAGCTGAATGACGCATCAGGATAACACATGCTGATCACCTGCTGGTCCATACATTTGTCAAGGTACGGTCCTAGGCCAACCCCTAATTTATCTGAATACACTACAGTCTTTGAAATAGGTTTATTCAGCATCACAGACGGACAGGGACTGGATGGCGGCTTGCTCTGGTGACTGAAGGTTGGTGCAATGGCAAGCGGGTGCTGGCTGCGTGGTAGTGATGGGTACGTGGGTATATGCGTAGATGACAGATCACAGGAACGAGACGAGGGTGGGTTATTTGGTTTCTCCACCTGACGTTCATCATCCTCCAGCACTTGGCTCACCAACATCTGAGTCTCCCTTTGTGTTTGGAGCAATTCACTGGTAGCCGCTGACAGAGTATCGAGGAGACCTTGGGTGTATTGCTGCTTCCCAGTCATTTCTTGAATACGTGATTGCAGTTCATTTATTTGATTCAGAAGTGGTGTCTTTCTTAGTCTTAGGGGCTGAATTTTTTGGAACCTTTTTAGACATTTAATATTTTTCCTCGTCTTTTCAATGAATTTTTTCAATTTCAAATATTTTCTTGCTTTTCTACTACTATTCATTTTTGTATTTTCGGTGGTGGATTGTATATTGTAATGTCCAACAGTAGTTTCGTTTACTTCGGCTAACTCGATTTGTAGGGAAACATCTAGGCGGCTTTTGTACTTCTCAAGTTCTTGTCGTAAAAGTATTTGTTCTTGGAGAGTCTCAGAAAGCTGTTGTTGCAGTAACTCACACTTCTCAACTTCTGTTTGCTGCTCCACACAGAAATCTATATAGGCACTATTAAGTGATTTAAGGCTACAGATTTGTTCCTGTGCTTTCTTGCTTTCTTCGTCATATGACGACCGTGAATCCGCAATCTTCGAAGTAAGGTGGTAAATTTTTGCCTTTAAGTCATTTATTTCACCCTGATATGTCAATGAGTCAGTTGTCAGTTTTTCTACAAGGGCCTCTGATTTTCTCAACTCCTCCAGTGACTGATGCAGCTTCTGCTCCAACAGCATTCTGCGGGTCGTCATTCTGGATTTTCTGAAATAACCGGGTAAAAGCGGTAGAAAAACGGTGGAACAATAAATTTAAAAGTATCTAACTGTCTAGTAATGGTTGTATTGTACCTATTGACTAAAATATTTTAGTGTTTGGCTATTTGGTTATTGAAAGTAGTGCAAGATGAGGAAGGAAATTAGAAATAAAAACGTAAAAGAGAAGAAATGGTTAAAAAGCAATAAATAAAAGTGAGATAAAATAGGTAGGTACAGAAAAATAGTAAGTAAATGTGGGGGAAGATGAGTGAATATTTAGGTATTATTAATCGTACATTTAGTTTATACTACACATATATTAGAAGATCAAGTACTTAATCATAAAGTATTATATTTCTTGTGTAAATAATGTGTGCAGCTAGTGTTTAGTCATCAAGTATTGTTTCCACTGTACGTCAAACAAACAGAGACCGAACGGCGCTGGAGTGTGAGAAGTGACGATTCTCACTAGGTGAGACTTGTGGAGTCTATGTTTTGGTTAGTATAAATATAGCTGTCTGGTTAATCGCCTAAAACACATTAGAAAACAAAGCAATACTCCCCGGGTTAATCCGTTGAACAGACAAGTTCAAATCCAAACTGACAGGACGTCGGTTTCTTCTAGGAACATCACAATAGCTTTCACTGAATTTGCATTTAGGATGTTATCAAACTAATTTGTAACTATTTTGGGACTATATAAACAAGAAAATAAATTATAAAATTATAAAATTATGAACAGCTGACGATTGACGTCTAGCCCGCTTAGTGTTGCCAGACGAAAAAAAATCTACTCATGAACAACATTTTAAATTGACATTGGACGTTGACGTTAGACGTTGGACACTGCTATCACAGCAACTCGTTGAACACACAAAGAGATTAAGAACAATTTATTCGAATTCACAAACTCATGAACAACATTTTAAATTGACATTCAGCAGTAGCCGTATCCAGCCACGTTTTACAGGGGGAGTACAATATCCATGTAGTTCTACGGTGATGCATATTTAATGTCCCCTCAATGACTTTCGGAAGCAATCGATCGGAAACATCTCAGCGGGACGACCCTCGGGCCAAGGCTGGCCACTAACTTATTAAGAGCCCTACTAGGCTACGTGGGAGAGCCATGCTTCGGCACGCTTGGGCCGGCTCGACCGGAGTGATGCCACGATCTCAAAGAAAACCAGCGTAAAGCAATGCATTGCATTTCATTGAGTGAGTGGTCGAAGGCCGGCAACGCAGTTGTGACTCTTGAGTTGCAGGTGTCCATGGGCGACGATAGTCACTTACCATCAGGTGACCCGTCTGCTCGTAGGCCGCCTTCTCTCTTATAAAAAAAGGCAGACTCGTTGCGGGCGAAGGTCACGAGAGCCTCCAGCCCTCCAGTGAATCATACAAAATACAAATACAAAATCATTTATTTTCTGTAGGTATATAAAATACACTTAAAAAAGACAATAGTTTAATAACAAGGCACACTAAGCTCGTCCATGAATATTGGCTAAATGTAAACAGCAGCCCATCTCCACCGAAGAGTTGCTGGTTCCAAATGCAGTACCCCGAGAAGAACCAGCAAGAAAGTCAAGGGCAGCTCTTTTTAATCATAAGTCTTACTAGTAAATATGGTTTACAATAATAATTATAATTAATAGCCTTACATAGCGTCGAGTTGGTTAATTCCATGCATATTGATCAACTAAGAGTCTGTAATTTTATTGTAGCATTTTTTATGTAATTTTTGCCTAAATATTGTTTTAAATTTGAATTTGGGCTTTATCAACAGTATACATAATATCCATTAATTTTAAATTATTTTAAGGTTTTCTTACACAAGTGGTAAAATAGGACCTCTTACGGCACCGTTCTGTCTACGACAACATACAATTCAGAATATTTGACCAAATTTAGGTCAAATAAAAGGGGTATAATACAGAAATAGTTTCGTCGGAAATGGGGCTACATGGGGCGTGGAAATTTTAAAGTGAGGTTGTTCTATTCTATCATAAGAAAAGGTATCATTTCGTTTATGAAAATGTTAAATAAACACCATTCCCTTCTCGCACCTGCCGATTTTATCTTCCTCTGACAATGTTAATAGCGTTCGTCGCTCGATATGCCTTCCGGTGCGACCGGCGCCGCGGGAATCGAGTCTACCGACTGCAGCTCTGTTTATGAAGGCGGAAACTACATTTCAAGTTCCACTCGTCCCGGAAACTCCCAGTCAATATGTTCAACTGAAAGGTTACTTGGAAAAGTTACCCACAAGTTAGAAAGTGGAACAACGAATGGTTTTTGTGGGAGCTTCGGTGAAAAGGAAAGTGGTGACAGCAATAACACATCGTGAGGGGAGGCAGGCGAAGGAAGTTTCAATTCGTTTGTGAGGGGTGAACAATATGCTCTGTAATTTTACTTTCGCTTCAAGTTTGTTTTACTGCCTGTTCAGAAATATACGGTGATATACAAAGCGTCACTCATACACCCCAATTAGTATATAAATATAAAAAATATATGATGCATTCGTATTTTATATTGTCTAACCAAAGATGCGTTCGTACCTACTTTATATTGTCTAACCTTTCTTAATCATAAAGATAGTACGGTTTCCATAAGTAGCCCTAAATCGATTAATTAGTCTATACTGAACCAAATAATTTCAGGAATTGTATTCTGTTACATATTGTATATGTAGGTACTCATATAGATCGCGTGTCAGCTTTCTAGTGGTTTTCCACGATGCTCGAATACTTCTCTGGAAATTCCTTTTAAAACATCTACTGTAGCCCTCTGATCGCTGTCACGGAATCAACAATATTTGCGTTTATTCAGTGACACGCACCAATGTCTTGTTTGGGGGTTTTAAAATCACACTGGTAAAAGATAGGTACCTACAGGAATAGAACTACTAGGTCAATCGCATCGGAGAGAAGGCGTGCCAGTATATTCATATCATATAAATAAATAAATGAATGAATGAACGAACAAACAACCGAATGAATTAATGAAGCATTGAACGAATAATTAATGATTGAATGAATAATGAATGAATATGTAAGCCGTTCATCCGGGGAGTACATCTGGGGATCTGGTTCCTGAAACACATGATCAAGCTTAGCTCAGGCATCAGTCTTTGTAAAGACCAAAGAGATTAAAATATAATAAGGCATAGAGGGGACAAAGCGAGGAAAATTTGAAGCCAAAAGTTATTCAAAGTGGAATAAGTCTAGTACAATTTCGACCAAATGACAGCTCGCGTTCATACTAACTGACATGACAAGGACATGACGCTTAGGCTTCAAAGTTTTGTATGAAAATATTCCCAATGCCCCCTCTATGCCCTATTATATTTAAATCTCTTTGCTTTACACGTACAAAACATGCTCTAGTTTCTAAGAAAACCTTCATAGCTTGTCAATTGTATGGCTGTGAAGAACAAACAAATAAAGATTATTATTGTTTTCCCGCAACCGTTTCCCCATAGCTGACACCCACGGATTTTCTAATAACACATTATAATAATGTATCTCTTGCTCAAAATTCCGGCAGTAACTGTTCACATCCCATAATGTTTAAGCCTCAGACGGCACAAGACATGTATGACATGATGTAGCTGAATTAAATGCGGGCGGGGTTGGAGATCAGCGATCTGTGTCCGTGGAACAAATCACGGTTGACGACTTGCGCTGGGCCGTTCGTCGTCTTAAAATCTCGTCTGCTATAGGGCCTGATATGATCCCGACATTTCTTATCAAGGATTGTGTATCAGTTCTTGAGAAACCCTTAATACATATCTTCAATCTTTCTCTTGAAATTGGTCATTATCCGGCCAAATGGAAAGTGTCTAGAGTAACGCCAGTCCCAAAAAGTGGCACGTCGGCAGACGTTACAACATTTAGGCCCATTGCGGTGTTAAATGCCTTTAGCAAGATATTCGAGTCCATTTTAAATAAGTATCTTTCACGTCAAATTAGTAGCAGTATTGATGAATCGCAACATGGTTTTCGTGCATCCCGCTCTACAACTACAAATCACATTGCATTTGTAGACTATGTGGCCTCTATCTATCTGACCTGTCCTCCAGTCGTAGCGGTTTTCCGTTCCACTGAATCGAGGAGGGGGAAGACGAGTGCGTGCACTTGCGCTTGCGCGAACGTTTGTGCACCTTAAAATATCCTGCGCATCTGACCGCTTCCGATTAATGGACTCTGATGACGTAAAGTCCTGTGGCGATAGGATGAGGTAGAGAGGTCTGGCCTGATGCAAGCTGGACTTTGTCTGATTCCTGCACATAGGCGGTCCTGGGGGTGTGAGTACACGCCGTGGTCGTTTTCGCGCTGCAAATCTGGGACGACAGTGCGAATTCGGCAGCACCTGGGATGACAGAGCAGCCCTATTTAGGGAGGCACTGCTCTCCCCGCTCAGCCGAGGAGGGGGCTAGAAAAGGTGCCCTAAGAAAATGCTCGTCCCCTACCCGGAAGGTGGTAGTAACCGCGGCTGCCACTGCATCATTATAATTCGTGGTCGACGTAACATAAAAAACAAATACTTCATGAAACCATCTGTCATGACATTTGGCGCGTGGAACGTGAGAACGCTTATTGATCGGGATGGCAACGCCTGCCCTGAACGTAAAACTGCCATAGTAGCACGTGAACTTCATCGTTATGCCGTAGACGTGGCCGCGCTCAGCGAAACACGTCTTGCCGATGAAGGAGAGCTGGTGGAAGATGGAGGCGGATACACTTTCTTCTGGAAAGGCACCGTATCCTCTGAACCACGACGTTCAGGTGTAGGATTTACCATCAAGAATCACTTAGTGAAGCGACTTGAGGAGTACCCTGTACATATCTCGGACCGCGTGACTACATTGCGCCTTCATTTGGATAGGAACAACTACCTTAATGTCATCAGTGTCTACGCTCCAACGCTAGACAAGTCTGATGACATCAAGGACAAATTCTACGATGAGCTTTCTCAATGCCTTGATAGTATAAACGCCAGGGAGCAGGTTTTATTGCTGGGCGATTTCAATGCCAGAGTTGGTCGGGACTTTGAGGCTTGGCCTGGTGTTCTGGGTAGACACGGAATTGGGAACATGAACAGCAATGGTCAGTTGTTACTCAGTCTTTGTGTTCAATACGAGCTTGCGATATCGAATACTATGTTCAGACTTGCCGCCAAGTACAAAACAACGTGGATGCACCCTAGATCCAAACACTGGCATTTGATAGATTATGCTATTCTACGGCAAAGAGACATCAGTCAAGTTCATGTCACCCGTGTTATGCGCGGCGCGAACTGCTGGACTGATCACCGACTTATTGTCACCAAGCTGCGACTCCGTCTCCGTCGACCACGTCGATCCTCAATGAAAAAGCCTGCTACTATAAACGTGGATAAGCTGAATGATCCTGAGGTCAGGGAGAAATATGTTGAAGCCTTATCTGAAAAGCTCTTGACAGTTAATGAGCCAGGTGATGTCGGTGCTGCTTGGGGATCGCTGTCTTCTCATCTAATGGAAGCCGCTTCGGTTAACCTGGGTGTGAAATACCGACGTAATGAAGACTGGTTTGATGAAAATGATGGAGTTCTCAGGGTGGCGCTCGACAAACACCGAGAGCTCCTGCAGCAGCATAGAAGACGAGGTGTAGGTGTGACGGTAGTCAAAGAGAGTGACCTTGAATTGCGTAGGCTGTCCCGACAAATTAAAGACAAGTGGTGGCAGGACAAAGCTTGTCACATGCAGTGGCTCGCTGACACAAACCAGCTTGGGGAGTTTTACTGCGAGGTACGCAAGCTGATTGGTACGTCCTACCGAGTGAAAGTGCCTCTGAGGTCTTTAGACGGTACGCACTTGCTAACAAACAAGGAGGAGGTCCTAAGACGTTGGGCCGAACATTTCAACACTTTGCTCAACGTAGATCGGTCAGTTGATCTGCATAACATCAGCTCCTTGCCTCAGCTCCCTCTAGCCACTGAGCTGGATAAGCTCCTGTCGCGTGATGAAGTTGTCACTGCCATCAGACAGCAGCAAAATAAACGGGCGGTTGGCGTTGACCTTATACCGATTGAGCTGCTTAAGTATGGCGGTGAGGAGTTGCACACATTAGTTTGGGAACTATTTGTTCGCATGTGGGAGGAGGAGCGAGTTCCGGATGCTTTTAAAGTGTCTCGCATCAATGCCCTCTACAAGAACAAGGGTGACCGCTCAGACTGCAACTCCTACCGTGGTATTTCGCTTCTGTCAGTCCCTGGAAAGGTCTTCGCTAGAGTTCTTCTAAACCGCCTAAAGGATTTGTCAGAAAAGATCCTGCCCGAAACCCAGTTTGGCTTCCGACCTGATCGAGGTACATGTGAAGCTATTTTCTCGGTGCGTCAACTCCAAGAAAAAAGTAGAGAGCAGGGTCGTCAGTTGTATCTCTGCTTTGTTGACCTGGAGAAGGCATTTGACAGTGTGCCTCGTGAAGCTCTCTGGATGGTGCTAGGAAAGATAGGGTGCACGGGGAAGTTTGTGAGACTCCTGAGACTCCTGCATGACGATATGCAGTGCTGTGTCGCTGTAGATGGCGAACAGTCAGGTTTCTTCCCCGTTACCTGTGGGGTGAAACAAGGGTGTGTTCTAGCGCCCACACTTTTCGCCTTGTACTTTGCGGTAGTAGTCAGGGAGGTCTTGCAAACTGTCTCGGATGTGTGAGGTGTGCGCATTCGTTTCCGCACAGATGGCAATCTTTTCAACTTGGCTAGACTGAGGGCGCGCACAAAAGTTTCGTATGCATTAGTTACGGAGATCATGTATGCTGATGACCTGTGCTTTTCGGCAGAATCCCCAGGTGGCCTGCAACAGTTGATGTCCGTTTTCCACCAATCTTGCTGCAAATTCGGCCTAAAGATCAGTGTCAAAAAGACGGAAGTGATGTCCCTAGACACACATGGTCACGAGTCACTGGTCATTAAGGTTGGTGAGGATGTGCTGAAGCAGGTCAATGAATTCCGCTACCTGGGGAGCACTATAACAACCAGGTGTGACCTTGATGCCGAAATTAATAGTCGGATCGGTGCAGCAGCTGCAGCATTTGGGAAGCTGCGTTCCAAGGTCTTCTGCTCGCACGATCTAAAGCTGTCCACCAAGGTATCAGTATACATGGCAATTGTGCTGCCAAATCTCCTATACTCGTCCGAGGCGTGGTGTGTGTATCGCCACCACATACGCACTCTGGATCGTTTTCACCTCAAATGCCTTCGTACCATCATGAAGATCAGATGGTCTGACCGAGTGCGTAATACCGAAGTCCTGCGACGTGCCAATGTCAGTGGCATTGAGGCATATTTAATGCATCGGCAGCTTCGGTGGTGCGGTCACGTATCGCGTATGGCAGGGGAGAGAGTAGCGAAGCGCATCTTCTACTCTGAACTAGAGGAGGGTAAGCGGAAGCGTGGCGGACAACTCCTGAGATACAAAGATGTTCAGAAGCGACACATGAAAAGATGCAACATCGAGCCCTCTCAATGGGAAGATTTGGCAGCACAGCGCCTGGAATGGCGTGGGATTGTGAAGAGGCGAGTTCATGAGTTCGAGGATCAACGTTTGGCTGACCTCGACGCTAAGCGCGATGAGTTGAAAGCCCGTCCACCCGCCGCCATCAACTACAATTTTGTGAACGGTGTGCTCACGTGCCCTCACTGCGCACGGGCATACATTAGCCATACTCGGGCGCACCAGCGTCGCCAAGCAGACTAAGAGTCGAAGTGGTCGCCATGGCCGAATACGGTCGGAGCTCATCATCATCATCAGACTATGTGGCTGCCCAACTGGATGGAGGCAAGCAGGTGGATACGGTTTTTTTGGATTTCAGGAAGGCTTTTGACGTAGTGGATAATGATATCCTATTGGTGAAACTTTCGTCTCTTGGTGCTGCACCCAAACTGCTCAAATTCTTTGCTAGTTATTTAAGGGACCGCAGGCAGTTTGTACAATTGAAAAATTACCGCTCCGATGATTATTATACGAGGTCAGGGGTGAGCCAAGGCAGTACCCTTGGGCCGACTCTATTTTTAATAATGATAAATGACCTACCCAAGGTCCTTAGAGCGGCCAGGTGTTTGATGTTTGCTGACGACCTAAAAGTCTTTCAGCCGATCCACAGTGCTGCTGACTGCCTTACCTTGCAGCAGGACATTGAAGCGGTGGAAAATTGGGGCTGCATTAACAGACTTGGGTTTAACTCATCCAAATGTAGCGTACATACTTTCTCTAGACTCCGGTCGCCAGTGATTGCGACGTATACTTTAACAGGATTGGCGTTGGACAGAGTAAATCAGATCAGGGATTTGGGTTTGATTATGGACAGCAGGCTGGATTTCAGAGAGCACATCACAACTGTGTGCAAAAGCGCAAATAAAGTGTTAGGCTTCATAATGAGAACCGCTTCAGATTTCCACGATAGCAGAGTATCGCTCATGCTGTACAATGCCTTTGTCCGCAGCAAGTTAGAGTATAGCGCAATAGTTTGGGACCCCAGAGAAGCCAAATACTCTCTCTTAATAGAGAGAATTCAGCGGAAGTTCGCCAGGTATCTCTATAAGAGAAATTATGGATACTATCCTTTCCTTTTCCCCTCTCTATTCGTGACAGGAATGGTAGGGCTTGACTCGCTGGGGCTGAGACGTAAGGTACAGTTGGGCATACACTACTGTCTGCTGATGCGCCATAAAATAAATAACCCAACGGTGTTAAGTGGCATCAGCCTGTTTGTACCGAACAATTATACACGTACGGGCCGCCGCTGGCACCAGCTGTTCGCGCTCCCCGCGCAACGCTCGCTCCACGCCGCCAACGCGCCCACGGCTCGAGCACTCACTCTGCTCAATCACTTTTTACTTCAGGTCCAGGATGTCGACATTTTTGACGAATATTTAGCTGTATTTATTAATAAGCTGCGAATGTATTTGTGCCGTCTGTAGTTTTAGTGTTTTAGTACTGTAAGTAAGGGTTAAGGGTTAAGGCAACGGGCGCTTTGGTGTAAACTGTAAGTCTGTTGCCGAAATGTATATAAATAAATAAATAAATAAATAAATAAATAAGACATGCTAATCGGGATACAAATAAAACTTTCAGGTGAAACGATGTTACGTAATCGCTCTCCGCTTCAAATATTGGTCTTGAGCTGCTGGGGACGGATGATGAACGAGAGCGGATAAGCAGATTAATAACATTAAACTTTAAAGAGTAAAGAACCCACTTCAACTAATTATACAATCGAATTGAGAACCTCTTCCTTTTTTGAAGTCGGTTAAAAAAGAATCATCTAAATCAGTTGGCGTGATATTGAGTTATCCATCCATTTGTCGCTCACATGCAAATTTAAGAAATAATATGGTTTTCTCATGAATGCCTTTATCAGAACTGTGGGTCTAAAATGGCCACTTTGAGCAATTCCTCTGAGCAATTCCTCCTTTTATGAATTCCTAGCAAATCCTAAGCAATTCCTCTAAATTTCGTAAAATGGTCCCTCATTTTAGTGATTCATTGACAATTCAATTCATTAGCAGATTCGTATTTGGTGAAAATTTCGAATATGAATCGAAATAGGATCCTATTACGATTCACCCGAAACGGCCTTTTTAGATCCCCTGGACCTAAAATTGGACCACAGGAAGTACCAGCTTTCAAATAAAAACAGAATCATCCACATCGGTTCACCCAGTCGAAAGGTTTGAGGTAACAAACAAACGCGACGCGACGAATTGAGAACCTCCTCCTTTTATGAAGTCGGTTAAAAACCAATACCAGATTAGCGGATGGCGGCCGGTGCGGGCTGCGACACAGGAGGTGGCCTGCCTTTGGCTCGACAGCCCGGAACTCCGAGTCAAGAACGCAGCGACAGTAGGTACATAGAACTAACTAAAGCGCGAATAGACGGCAAAGTTATAAACCGCGCTATCGAAGTTTTCTAATGAGTTTAAAAATAAAATGAATAGTCTGACGCATTTGGTTCACGTTCAGGGGGTAGTCAGAGGTATTCCGTTTCAGGACATACCTACCCACTTTGCACAAGAATATTCGACCCCTAAACGTGGTAGGTGGTGAGAAATTAATTCTGAGACCTGCGGGTTTCCTGACCTTTTCATTCACCGCCGAGCAAGCTATAAATATGTACTTACGTAAGTTTTGAAAACTCTTTGGTACATTCCAGGATTTGAACCCGAGTCTCACTGATTATTATCATGAGAAGCGGGCTCTTTAACCGTAAGGCTATCACTGCTTTGATAAGTTTGTAAGTATAAATACAACTGTTGAATGTCAACCATTGAACCTTGGCCCCAGGGACGATCACCTCGTCTAAAGAAGATCTTCCCTTTCACGATGGAGGAGCATTCCACCCCGACGACTACGTTTATGGAGGAGCCATAAACGTAGTCGTAAAGGGGGTATTAGAGCCGCCAGCAGTCAAGTAACGGAATGCAGACAAGGGGTAACGATTCTGCTTTACACCGATTAAACTTATTTTAGTTTAGTAGTCCTGTCTTTGTCTTACCTAAAAAAAGAAGAGGGATAGAAGATAACCTACCGAATTTAGTCCTGTCAGAGGCTGTATTTTAGTCGTGACTTCTTTACTTATGCACTAAACACGTAGTGAAGTGCCTAGGACTAAATATCTCTCGTCTCTTTTCTTTTCTAGGAGAAAGAAAATTACAGGAATAAACTAAAAACTAAAATAAGTTAAGTCGCTGTACAGCACAATCGAACAAAGCAATCGAACCCAATATATTGTCCTTGAGCGCCCGTTGGGACGTTGATGTGCTTGGGGAGCATCTGTGTGATCCGTTGGGAGATGATGGTGGCCACCGAGGGGGTGTCAGCAGGGGGTATCATAACCCCTGGACTAACCCCAGAGTCAAGGGTATCCATGAGGGTTCTCGGGTCAATAGCCACCCGCGCGTGGCTTGCACCGCGGAACATTTACAACTCTCAAGCTAAGTCCGTCAGTGGAATTATCCCGAAATGGAAAAAGTTGCCAACAAATATTGGACGGAACCCTTCCCCATGGATCTATTTACATTTAACTCGGGATGAAGAGTTAGCGGTGTGTTCAAGCGTAAGGTATTAGTGTGGGAGATATCGTGTGTGGATGTCCGTTTAGTGGTATTATGAATAAATAAATTATCTTTTAAAATATCTCTTTTATCCCCGAGAGGGAAGACAGAGGTATTCCATTTCTAAAAATACCTACTTTTGACGAGAATATTCGACCCCTAAACGTGGTAGGTGGTGAGCCCATCGCCGGACCGGTACACATGCCTCAGAATAATTCTGAGACCTGCGGGCTTCCTCACGATGTTTTCCTTCACCGTCGAGCTATAGTGATGAATATGTACGTAAGTTTTGAAAAACTCATTGGTGCAAGACAGGATTTGAACCCGAGCCTCAGTGATTATCATCATGAGATGAGAAGATGGGCTCTTACACAGTAAGGCTATCACGGCTCTTTTTAGTGGTATTACTAGCGTGTTAAACCGTTGGCTCCGGTTTTGGTTAGGTATATGACTGTGGTTACAGTTATAGTTACAGAGTTCAAGGTCAGTTTGTGAAACATTATTTAGTACAATGTGTATTTAAAGCCCTGAAGTGTGCTGAAATAAGCAGCACGACAAGGGTCCTTCTTACCATTTAGATTGGGATTCCTGATAACGACGTTCGTGTGACCACGAGTGCTGGGGACTGGGGAGTCGCGGAACGGGGCCAACACCCGAGAGGCTCCTCGGCCTGAATCAAGAGTAGCACTTGTTCGCGAGGCACGGCCGCCGCTGGCTCATCTTCGCGCGGGGTACAGTACGTTTAGGGTTTATAGGCTCATAGCCTAAGACGTAGGTTACATTATTGAAGTTTTAGTAGAATCCCTAATTTTTTCTAGTAATAAATAATGGTGAAAGAATTTTTGAAATCACTCTAGTTGTTTTTACGAACATACCAAAATACAAATAAATAAATAACATTAATAAATTGTGGAACATAACTCACACACGGTTATGTAGTCATAAACTAGGCACAGCCTGTACTTTGGGTACTAAACAACTGATAAACAAACTTAAATAAATATTAAACGACCAGACACAAAGCCAACAGACATGTTCCTGGACACAAATGTTGGCCCCGAGCGGGGATCGAACCAACCTCCGGCTCAGAAGGCAGGATCACTACCAACTGAGCCAACAGGCCCGTCAATTTAAAAACAAATTATGAATATAATCTGTTATTTATTTATTATACGGAAAACATCTCTCGGGTTTTTATGAATACCAGGAAGACCCACGAACACAGAAGCGAGAACAAACTGAAAGTGTTCAGCGTGGTCGGCGGAGGTGGAACCATGAGGCTTTGCTTTAATTAACAGGGATTTGGGTACGTAAACTGTCAAAACCTGCCCGACCGTGTCGGTCTAGCCGCTCACCCTAATCCCAGTACTTCATATTTTTCGGCGGGATTACGTTTAGAGGAGTTTGTTTAAAACATCCTTGTTTGTTGTAATAATCACCATAAACTTAATATATATATATAATCTCACGCCTTTTTTATCCCCGAGGGGGTAGGCAGAGGTATTCCATTACTGGATATACCCACATTTCACGAGATATATTGGACCCCTAAACGTGATAGGTGGTGAGCCCATCGCCGGACCGGGTCTGTTTCTGGACACATGTCTCAGAATTAATTCTGAGACCTGCGAGTTTCCTCACGATGTTTTCCTTCACCGTCGAGCTAGTGATAAATATGTACGTAAGTTTTTGAAAAACTCATTGGTACATGCCAGGATTCGAACCCGAGCCTCACTGATTTTCGGCCGGCTCTTTAACCGTCCGGGCTATCACTGCTCTTTGCTCGGAGCCAACATTTGTGTGCATGAACATGTCTGTTGGCTTTGTGTCTGGTCGTTTAATATTTATTTAAGTTTGTTTATCAGTTGTTTAGTACCCATAGTACAGGCTCTGCCTAGTTTGGGACTAAATAACCGTGTGTGAATTGTGTTCCACGATTTATTTATTTATTATTTATTGTGAGACATCAGTATTGACTCACTGGGAATCACGGACAAAATTCTACATGGAAGAAAACGTACAATACTTAATTATGTAGGTATGTACCTATAATATAAGATGTGATGAAAAGAGCGTCATTCTTGTCGACCAACTACTTGTAGTTTGACGGGTGTAATATAACATAGCGTTATTCGAGTATGTTTGGAAATAAATAAAATAAGGGACAGAATTGCAGTGGTGTTTCTAACGATTTTTCAATTTAGGCTAAGTGATTGTTGGTGTTTATTTTCCTTTACAAATAAAAAAAATAGAACATGCCATTTGCTATTAAAATACAAGCAAAAATCTTGTTTGAGAAAAGGACAAATATCAATGTTTGTTAACCACTTGGACCGTCTAATAAACGAGTCTCTACCTTTCCCATAAATAAAATCTACATACTGTTAAAATTATTTTTTATAAAAAATATACTTACTAAATAAAAAAAATGATGGCGAAGAAGAAAATGTATTTATTTCCGTAGTTAATTGATAATTACACTTATAATAGTCAATATTCTAATAATGAGGCACTTTGAACTTGTCCATAAAGATTGGCTAAATGTAAACAGCAGGCCATCACCACCGACGAGTTGCTGGTTCCAAATGCAACATTATACATTCAATCAAGATCAGAAATCAAGAAACATTATACATTCAATACCGGATGTTGTTCTCTATGGACGAGCTTTACGCGCCGAGCGCGCGCATTGTCAGCGAATTCCTATGCTTATCATCGGTGCCCGGCGAACCACGTGTGCTTGCGTTTTCAACCGACTTCAAAAAAGGAGGAGGTTATCAATTCGAATATGTTAATTTATGTAATTGTGACTGGTAAAAGGTTTTTTTTTCAATTTAAATCTCTTGTTGTTCCTCTGTCGACACTATGAGAAGAAACCAAAAAGATCAGTATTATACCATCATATCTCTTGCTGAGCTCCCATTACGACTTTGACTAGATTTTCATTCATCGGATGAGAGACTCGCACAGCGAAGTGGAGGATAATTTCACTTTTTTATACTTAATAATTATGCCGTTTTAAGCTCATTAGTCTTAGCAGCAAGATTGATATAAAAAAATATATTCAAACAATTTTATTCTATGGTATTCATGTCTAGAACTTTTACTGGCTCATGAATCAAGTGTTTTTTATTTATCGTCTGCCGAATTATTACCGAGGTTTTGGTTTCTGTGGTGACGATTTAAATGTGTAAACTACGAGTAAGAGCACTCTCTAGTACCTATCGTCATTATTGTTGTAAAACCAGGATCACGTTTTTGACTTTTTGGCAACATGTCGACAGTGACGGATTTGCAGTCTTGGCCGCCCTAGGCCCCGGGCCATGCAGTAAGTACCAGCCGCCCCTTTCTCAATACCCGTCATACCACATAATGAATTTATTCTATTTATTTATTTATTTAACTTATATATCTCGTGAAATGTGGGTATATCCAGTAATGGAATACCTCTGCCTACCCCCTCGGGGATAAAAAAGGTGTGAGATTATATTTTTTTATTATTATATTATTTAACTTCATGTACCAAGAAAATGTAGTACACATGGCGAACTATTCCTAAAGGCATTATCTACGAGTACCAGTCAACGAAACACGAACGAAAGATTATGTTTAGAACTACTCTGAGTTATTTCTTGTTTTCATCACTGACTTTTTTGGTCAAGATTGGCTGCCCCTACTATCTGGCCGCCGTCGTCGCCAGCCCGTGAGAGATGAGCGCCAGAAACTGTGCCGGTGAAATTCGCCTTTGAGTAGGATCAAACAAAGGCCCGCATTCCGACAGCCCCGTGCAGGCCAGCGGGCCGCGGGGCACACCCTTTGTTTCAGCTACGCTCAGGTGACGCTGACGTGTGTTAGCAACTACAACGAATTTACTCATAATTAAGTAGCCGTGGGCGTTCCAGGCTAAAGGTCGTTTTGGAGCGCGGGCGAAGCTAAATAAGTTTTTGGCTTTTTGTCCGGAATCCGAGGGACTTGCTTGCTTTTTGTATAATTTTCATTTTGCTGTATATTTCCGGTTTTGCGATCGTTTTACTGGTAATAACCAAGGGAAAGATGTAGAATGTGTTGAAGACACAGATTTTCTGTGTCATTTAAATAAAACTAGCTTTTAGAGGTTGAATTTTGCAAAATCCTTTCACTAAGAAAGGATTTTGCAAAATTCAATGCCTATCTGTATATAAGGTATCTATGTGCAAAATTTCAAGTCTCTGGACCCAGCGGTTTAGGTTTAGGCGTTGATACATCACCAATCAGTCAGTCAGTTTATCATTTATATAGATAAATAAATAAAATAAAATTAAAATAACCAAGGGCAGGATTTAGAAAGTGTTGAAGACACTGAATTTTTGTGACATTTTTAACTAAGATTAAATTACTTGAAAACTTAATAACTTGAAATGTCAAGTTATCAAGCAAAATGCAAAATGCGGAGCCAAAAGAAAAGTTTTGGTCTCAAGCCAATCATCAGGCGAACGTGAAAGTTGCCTGATGCCACTGAGGCTGATAGGATAACACAAACGACTCGGCGCTGTTCTACATACATAATCTCACGCCTATTATCCCCGATGGGTAAGCAGAGGTATTCAATTTCTGGATATACCGACTTTTCACGAGATATTCTTTGGACCCCTAAACGAGATAAATGGTAAGACGATCGCCGGACTGGGTCTGTTACACATGCCTCAGAATTTATTCTGAGACCTGCGGGTTTCCTCACGAAGTTTTCCTGCACCGTTCGAGCTAGTGAAATCGGATTACACTTGAAATCATGCATGCCCACAAATTAAATTTGGAAGATTTTTAAGCTAGTTCTGCGTTCTTAACTAAAGAGCACTTCTCACGCGTAAGAGTCAAGAGACATGAAGCTTGACATTTGTAGTGCGAGTCTGGCCTCTTTAAGCGATTGTAAGAACGTTAGAGGTCAATGTGTCAAGCTCCACGTGCTCTTGACTGTACCTATATTCGACAGACAAAACACGAGTCAGTGACATCATAAACTGACAAAGCGAAGCCAAGGAGCGGAATGGCGCCATTGTCTCATCCAGCGAGGTGAGTTCACCGGGGACGACCACTCTGCGGGGAGACGGGGGCTCGATTGTGTCGCAAATAGATTCTTGCCTCATTAATTTTTCAGATTCCCTTTCAGGTAGGAATGGTTGGAATTAATTAAGGATGAATATAATTATTTTATGGCTTCACTAAGGAGATTTGGGGTCGACGTGGCGAGGGGAGGGTTGGACCCAGTTTTATTGTGTACAGTACAATTAAGTTAAATATGATATCTCAAGAACAACAACCCTGGCATAGCTGAATAGCCTCACGAGCCTCGCGAATGTGAAACGGGCTCTACAACCGAAGGGGGAGGGGGCACTGCTAAGAATATGACGACTCAATATCGAGCTGCCGAATACTCTCATAGCAACTCTCGAAAACTGTCGGGTCTACAAACAAAGGACCAATGAATAATTCAATCAACAAAATAAATTTTGTTATTTTTAGAAGACTTCGCAAATTTGTTTTTGTGGAAAATATGCTGAACCGCGACATTCCCGAGCAGCCTGAACAAACAGGGCGGGTGGCCAGGGATCGGCGGACGGGGACGCGCTTGCGGTGGAATCGAAGCATAATAAACATTATAATTTCCATGTTAGATCATTTTCAACCGACTTCAAATAACATAGACCTTTATAGAGTAAGAAAACCTTCTCATGGATGCCATTGTCAGAACTGGACCAAATTTTTTGAAGTTGATTGAAAAAGAAGAGGTTTTCTATTCGACTGTTTGGTTTTATGTTTGTTACCTCAGCATGCATGAGTAAACCATATAAGTATGGACGGATAACTCAATCTCACGCCAACCGATTTCGATAATTCTTTTTTTTTTTTGACCGACTTCAAAAAAGGAGAATGTTCTCAATTCGACTTGTAATTTTTAGTACCATTCGTCTCGTCGTGCCTACTGCGCGCGGCTTCCATCGAGCGACCGCGATTATCGGCTTCTCGAGATTGACAGGTGCCGATTACAAACAACAATAGAATGTCTTTCTTCGGATATTACAATATATAGCAGTAGTAATATTCATTATTATGTTGAGAGAAAACCCGCAGGTCCCAAAATTAATTCTGAGGCATGCGTAACAGACCCGGTCCGGCGATGGGCTCACCACCTATCACGTTGGGGGGTCCAAAGATTTTACTGGTGAAATGTGGGTATTTCCTAAAATGAAATATTATTTATTTTCTCTTTATTTATTTTAGGTCTTAGATTAGGCTTTTTACAATATGTATATAAAAGTAAAATATATATAAACATTTACAAAACAATATAAAAATTACACATTATAGAAAACCTAACTTAGGGTGCCGCCGGCAGCGGGCAGTGTTATTTATTTTATTATAATGTTATATTGAGGTGCCCGGTATGAAGTTTTTTAAAATATATCTTGCTTCTCTTATTATAGTATATTAGTATATCTATCTAATTTTCTACCCAAACACACTCCAATATAGCGGTGTTTTTCTGCAGCTTGTCGCACCGCAGCTGCGGCGGGCGTGGTCGTTTTATTACAACCGCAATTCCGCATCCCGATTGCGAGTCCCGGATCACTAAATGTTAGCAGCACGTTAAAAATTCACCGACATTCTAAACTTCGCCAGAGCAGTGCTCAATTTGAAATCACTCCCATCACAAAAAAAGGTGTCAGCTCAATCACAAATACTGGGTATACTGTCACAGCAATCAATCGAATGCATTCGTAAAATTGAATTTCAGATTTGGTGATCTCTTTTATGTTCAGTTCAGAGGTGTCAAGCAAGGTAAGCCGAACACCCGAATGTATTATTAATAATAATAAATTGTGGGACACAATTCACACACGGTTATTTAGTCCCAAATTAGGCAGGGCCTGTAATATGGGTACTACAACTGATAAAGATACTTAAATAAATATTAAACGACCAGACACGAAGCCAACAGACATGTTCATGCACACAAATGTTGGCCTCGAGCGGGGGTTGAACCCACAACTTCTGGCTCAGAAGGCAGGGTCGCTACCAACTGAGCCAACAGGCCCGTCAATTATTTCTTATTCATTTATATTACTGTGAATGTAACTGTAAATAAATGTTTATTTAAGATAACCAAACAGTTTCAAGCGAAATGCGACATCTGCGCTACCGCTGATAGTTCGGAAGTTATGAAGGGGGCAATACTGACCGTAGGGCTGTTTCTCGAGCGGCTGGAGGAGAAGTGCTCGATGACCTCCCAGTTGGACTTCCTGGGCACGGAGGTGCCGGGCGAGGGGTCCCTGCGCGCGCCCGGCGTGCTGCGGCCGGACTCGTCGTGCGCGCGCAGAGGCGCCGCGGCCGCGCGCAGAGACGCGCAGCGCCGCCCGCGCAGCGCATCCTGCAACGGAAACACGCCGTCAGTGCTGCTAAACAATACCAGTGAAGTTTTACCTTATACGTGTCACAGAACAAGCGCAATTCCTCATACACCCCAAATATGTGATGTCTTCGTAGTTTTGATTAACCAAATTTCTTAAATTTCAGAAATTGCGCTTATTCTGTTACATATTGTATTGTAATTTTTGAAAAGAGCAATGCTTGTATGTATTTAAGTATATTTCGGGTATTTCGGAAACGGCTCAATGAAATTATGTGTACAGATACAGTTTTGGATTTTAAGTTCAACTCCATAGGCACTTGTATTTCCTGTAAAAATGCCTTAAAAAATATTTCTAATTAATACCGGCCACCTCCCGGCAGATGGCGTGGTATTAGAGTGAGCTTCTAATATCACGGTCTAACAGGTCCCGTGTATTGGCATATTTTTGTGGGTTTTACAAACAATATTTAAAATTATGGTGAGAGCCAATGAGTTTTTGCTTAAACACTGCGCACATATTTATCTTTAAGAAAATAGTATTGATTCTGAGTTATGTGTAACAGTATCCGGGCTCACTGAACACACACACAATTTATTTATTTTAACCATAAATAGATGTCCCGCTGTCAAAAGCTAACACTAGGAGCGTGCAGGGCGACGAACGTTCCGAGTGCCGCTCTTGTGGGCCGATGAATAGGCACAGAGTGGTATAACTGCGTGCACTAATGATCCGTAGAACAACTCTAATTGGTGTCACTCTGGCACTCGCTGCGACTGTCTAATTGCTGGAGATTCGAAATTAATTAAGTAGCAGCGTAAAACCATGCCATTGAATAAAGTTAAAACTAATTTAGAACTAATTATTAAGTATTTAAGGTGTGTGGCCTCAAGCTGTATTTGTATAATCTCACGCCTTTTATCCCCGAGGGGGTAGGCAGAGGTATTCCATTACTGGATATACCCACATTTCACGAGATACATTGGACCCCTAAACGTGATAGGTGGGCCTCAAGCTGGCAATCTCTCAAAATCAGTTTGTTAGAACACGTTTCTTTGGCAGCAAAGTCTGCGCCTTCCTCTTAACAGTTCACAGCTCTTATTTAAGTCTTCCATTCACAGACTTCCATTCACAGTCGGGTCACCTGTCAACGTTGCTTTTGCTGGGATTATCTGGATTTCAGGTTGTATGGCGAATACAATGCACAAATTCGCCTAAAAGGAGCTAGTTTCCTGGATCAGTCCACTTGGTCCGTTGGCTTTGGCAGTGCGTCCCCCCTCCCCCGCGCCTCCTGCTCCATTGAGTACGAGAGTGCGTATTGAACGAAAGGGATTTTCCAATTTTCCCAATTTGCAAACTTGTGCTTCCGCCGAGCACGAGGGATAACAATGAAATATTCGCGGTATTGTTGCCCTCGACAATGCAGGATTATGTAAGGGCCTCATTGAAAATGTTTCGCTACGAAGATAAAGCTTTTCATTCCGTAATTATTTGGAATGGGAAAGTTTCCTTTTTACAAATAGCTGGCTTCGTCACTCAACGGATTAACCTTTGCGGCGGCGTCCTCTATAGCATTCGGCTGTCGTGAGTGCAAAACCATTCCACAAATCGCACCCTACGACCACGCTTCCTGCGTCGTCCACATTCTTAAACTTTATTTACAAACATCAACCTTAAAACTCTCAGATCCCTGGATTCCCGTTCGTCCCATCGAATACGAGAACTGAATATTTAACGTACCTCCCGGGAGGAATATTTGTACCAAAAAAATACAAGACGTCCGTGCATACCGATAGAGAACATGCGATAGAAATATGTGTGCGGGTGGGATGGGCGAACGGGCTATCTACCTGTAGGATGTAATACGAATTCATGGACACGTCTACTTCTCGTCTAAGATTTTATGGGTCCAGCGATGAAACTAAAACCAATATCTAACTCAAAGCTTGACACATATCAAATAGCAATAAGATTAGTTTATCTTTATGGTTTTCTTCGATTGGAGTCCCTTCACGCCTTGCTCATCTAATGCTGGTTCATAAATGATCTGATTCTGGCAAGGTTCTCATATTGGTTTTGAGGGTCTCATACCAAAATGGTAAAAAATAAACACTGGTGGCGCTCACAGCTGCTTATCTCAGAAAATATACCGAATGATACCGACTTGAAATTTGGAATAGTTTTAAATAGTGTCTGTCTGAATTCATTGCAAAGGCAGTAATAAAAAAATATTTCACTTTCGGGGTAAAAGAGGTCGAAATGGGGGTTGGTTTTTCTAGGGCAAAGAGTTTCACGGAAATAGTTTAATTTCAACATTAGAAAAAAAACTTACGCGACGAATTGAGAACCTTCTCCTTTTTTGAAGTCGGTTAAAAACTAGTTTTATGTGTAATTATGCCGCATAGTTGTCAAGTTCGCAAAAAGAATGAATGAAGAAAGATTTTTTTTTTATTAGAAATGAACAAAAAAATATTCACTCTGTTTTACATAGTGAAGTGTTCGAGTGAGTTGTGCTGGCCCACCTGTTACCATACTACACGGGCGTACCCTTCGGAAACCGACCTCGTACACAGCTGTCGGGACCTTCGGACGATGTTCCCGTTGCAAGTATTGCAATCCCTGATGATCACCGGTTCTAATCGGTTTCGGCTAAGGCGACCGCTGTCAATGAATTGGCGCCCATATGCCTTGCCTTTTTAGTGATGACCCTCGAGCAATGTGGACACGTGAGGGTACCATTCTCGTAGTTATACTGTATTGCTCCAGGCTACGAATGCTCCAGGTGGTGGGGTTTTATTTGGTCGCGTTTCAAGTGGAGGTCCGATCTGCGACTCTGGATAAGACCTCTCCAATTGGTCCACTGCGACGGCTCAAGGTTGCATCTCTTTGTATGTCTTTTCTGAACGTCTTTAAAGCTATTTTAAATATCTAGGCCACTTTGTTACCGGAAATTTCAGGGACCATATGGACTTAGACAGAGAGCGCAGGGCGCTTTCCGTGAGAGCTAACATGCTTGCACGCAGGTTCGCCAGGTGTACTGCTGCAGTCAAGGTGACCTTGTTTAGAGCTTACTGCACACCACTGTACGCAGGCGCCCTGTGGACAAGCTACACTCAGCACTCACTGAAAGCGCTGCGTGTCCAATATAACAATGCCTTCAGGGTGCTGATGGGGTTGCCACGGTTCTGCAGTGCTTCTGCTATGTTCGCCGAAGCTCGTCTCGACAGCTTTATGGCTGTGCTTCGAAAAAAGTCGGCGTCGCTACTGAACAGAATTCGTGTCAGCCCCAACAGCCTCCTGAAGACCGTTGCGGAACGGGTTTAGTGTCCAGTGATAAGGCACTTAACTCTATTTACAAAATCACTTGTAGAATATAAGTACTAACATAGTTTTAAGCCTAACTAACAACCTAATGGATCTCTGTGGTCTAAAATAAAAAGTTTTGAATTGAATTAAAAAACCCCTGCATTTATCTTCATGCACACTTAATGCACGGATTTCTTCATTTATAGCAAGTTAGTCGACTGACACGAAGCGAGTTTATGGATTTATTCATTAATAATGTGAATCTCAATGAGTCGTTTGAAATATGTTAGAGATTTGTGAGTCAAGATTACCTGCATGACGAGCCGCGTCACTACAGGCGAAAATTTAGCATATAAATAGTACGTTAGTGGAGCAGAATAATGGAAGAGCCCGAATTACACCGATTACACGAGACGCTTGGATGATATACAGAAAACATATTACTTTTTACTAAAAACTGCGACAGGCTTAATTGTAATATAAGGAATAAAAATAAGTAAGAGCAACCTCAACCATAGTAATTCCTCTGTGGGGCTTTACATACGCTTTTATGAAAGAATATCAGATGAAATTTTAAATTGCTTGACATTAATTTCAAAGCTCATTTTAAACAAGTGCTTTGCAAAATGGCGTATTACAAAATAGATGACTATATAAATGACAATGGTGCTTGGAACAGATTCCCTCCAGCACAGCGCAGTACGACAGCGAAAAATAACGAAATTTTGAACCCAATTTAGTATTACTAAGAGTCGATTAAAGTAATTCTGTGTTGAGGAGTTTTTTATACACATTGAAGCGGTGGAGTTGAAATGACGTTCAATATGTGGACTTATAAGCAACTTTGAATAAAACATTATGACATTGTCAACAATTACACGATATCATTCCGGTAAGATAAGCTGAATGATATAAGTTGGCATATCTCCTGAAAGGGGATACTAAAAGCCCTTTAGGGAGGCAAGGGTATTCTTGAGCATTCAGCCAACAATGGTTTCGAGCCCAAAATGGCGGGTTCCGGCGGAAGAGGCGTCGGGCCGCGCTGTTTGCCGGGAAATTCTGGGGACACTTTAAATGTTCACTGGGACCTTTTCAGGCTATTTAAAAAAAAAACTGTTTATTTCGTAAAACAAAAAATAGCAGCAAATAAAAAAAAAATGAGTTAAAGAGTCTTAATAATTATAATAATACTAGCGAAGTAGCGACCCGTCCCGGCTTCGCACGGGTGCAATGCTAACCCTAAGACTTTCCTCTTGAATCACTCTATTTATTAAAAAAAAAACGCATTAAAATCCGTTGCGTAGTTTTAAAGATTTAAGCATACAAAGAGACATAGGGACATAGGAATATAGGGACAGAGAAAGTGACTTTGTTTTATACTATGTAGTGATGATAGTGATAGTGATTTTTAGTTTATTCAATGTTTCTTTATAATTTGTCTAGCTTGTCCACTTGTTCGACCTTCTAATGCGTATATTAATTCATTTGGAAATCTATTCCATATACGCGGTATAATGCCTTTCCCTACTCTTCGACCGTATTCATTGTTTGTTTCTGCGATCTCAAACATTGGAATGTTATCCAACTTAGGTAACCGTAAGGGTCGCGTTTTTTTGTTTAAGTAAGTATTTTATGTTCTCAGGCCACTTAATGCTTCTACGTCAACCTTCATAGCATCAATCGCGACAGTCTCTCTCTGAGTGGAGCTCGTTATGAAAATAAGTTAATTTCTTGAGTGGAAATTCCGCGCGAAGCGAAAAATAAGAACGCGCGAGTCGGACTAGCACTAACATAGGTTTTTTAGGACGCAATAAAATTAAATGTGTTTTGTCCAGGAATATTAGCTATAAATTTGTATAAAACTTTATTTTGGCAACCTAACATTTGTCTCAAAATCTGCTTATCGTAGGGTGTCCGCGACTACAGATATTCCAAGGTCAAAGAAAAAAAAAAGATTTTTTACACATTTGTTGCGCATATCTCGTTTCCTATGGGTATTTGTATTTATTATATATTATATTGTAGAACATTTGTTCTTCACAACTTTTCTTAAAAAAAATGTATATTGAACCATTTCGAGATAGAGGGCAGAGCGCTCTATCGTTTTGTTTTTTCAGTAATATTTTCATACACATCAGAGTATTATTTTAGACGTTTTACCCTATTTCAGCCCCTTTTACCTGTACCTTTACTTGTAATGAAATAATAAAAATGATTTTATATTATTACCAACCAAACTTCAAAATCGATAGCATTAATAATTGCTGACAGATAGACAGAGCTGCACTATGGGGGTTTCTTTTTTACAACTTAGCTACCCTAAAAACATAAAGAGTAAAAAACCGACTTCAACGAATAACACTAAAAGAATACATTCGAATTCCTTCCTCCTTTTTTAAAGTCGGTTAAAAAAAGAATCATTGGAATCAGTTGGGGTGATATTAGTTATTCGTATTTTTGTCGCGCATATACTAAATGCAAATTTAAGACTTAAATGGTTTTCTCATGGATGACATTCTTAGACAGAACTGGACCAAATTGAAATGGGTCCACATGGCTCTTACCAACACCACCAAGCAGTTTTAAAAAATCGGTTGATTCAGTCGATAGTTCTGAGATGACAAACATAAAAAAAAACACACAGTCGAATTGATAACTCCTTTTTCGAAGTCGGTTGAAAACAAATGTATAACTCACGAAAAGCTTAGCAATAAGGTTGCTGGCGGCACGTTTGTTACGATCGAATCGGTATCTTTTGTGCGGAGCAATTGCTCTATTTACCCGGTAATGGCGTCGCCATCAGGACGAATATTATTCCATTAACTTAATGAGTCTGGCGTCACGGTCCGGATATCATTCAATTCAAGTGAACCGTATTATATAGGTGCTCGTATATAGGCGTTGCCGGGGCAACACCGAAACACCCTTTCTTAGCACACGCCTTCATACCTGCCAGATTTTAAGTTTCAAGTAATAGGGATGAGAAAATATTATCGCATTTAGAATAATCGATTAAAAAAATATATACATTTTTTTTGAAATGAAAACATCTTTAGCGGCGTTGAGCACTTTTGTGGGATGGGTAAAAACTGTGAATCTCGCGTCAGGTCACGTGTGCTGATCGAAAAACCGTAAGACGGTTGGTGAGTAGTGTTGTAACACCGAAATCGATAATCAAGTTTTCACTTCTGCCGGCACTCCCGGAGTGCAACCCGTGTTTTTTTTTAATTTGAAAAAATCGCGTTTTGTAAACAGCGCCATGAAGAATTTTGAAGTAAGTTACATAGCATAAAGGTTATTTAAAAGATAAAGAATGTGAAAAATTGATAATTAATAGATTTTTGCTAAAAAGATAAAAATCGATTTTTCAGTAATCGTTTTTTTTTCGATCAATGTCACACACATCCCTGTTTAGTGTAGATGAGAGCTACAACTGCTAGGTGGTGTCTAAGCGTGTGTGCTCTAGCCTTTCTACCTGCTTCGAGTGACGCGCGGCACGAGCGTAGTTACTTTTGGCAAAAATCCCCGACGAAGAAAGAGGGTTTACAAGGTTGAAGGCTTTGTCTGTCAGTCTGTCTGAGTCTGCTTAATGTACGTTGTTACCGACATGAGGGACTGTTCTATTTGGAACTAAATTTTTCCTTGCTCGCGCACGCTTATTTCACCCCCTATGGGTTGAATTTTGCAAAATCCTTTCTTAGTGGATGCCTACACTGTATAAGCTATCTATGTGCAAAATTTCAAGTCTCTAGACCCAGCGGCTTATGCTGTACATTGATAAGTATATCATCAATCAGTCAGTGGTAGATATCTAAGATTGATATTAGGATCCATGTTTTGTATTTACGGGAAATCCTTATAATAATTTCTTTAATCATCAGCAGAGCTCTTCTCTCAGTTTAGGAGTGTCAAACTCTATGAACTGATGACGAGCAGCATTTGTTAACCACTCAGGGGATTATCAACTACAACTGCAGCTGGAATTTTGAATTATTCTATTTTTTCACAAACCACGAACTTGAGGTTCTGTTGATGACATTAATCCTATCATGTAAAAAGATAGGCACAGGCACCACACGGGGGAAAAAGCGTCATCCAAGCCCCGAATAACAAGGCCGGCACAAAAGGCCCGCCTTGACCCGGCATTTGGCATTCAAATGAGCACTATCGGCCCCCGCCGGCCATTACCATAAACCAACACGGCGGCCGGGACCGGGCCGGCGCCGGGCGCTCCTTTGACCCGCTCCGAGGACCACTCCGATACAACTTCCGAGGACGACAACCGACGTTGACTTACAAACTACTCGGAAATTCCATCTCAATATGGGAAACGGAAAGTGGACAGCACTTCGATCTGTCGTCTATTTTTTATGCACTCGAATTCAGTAGCAGATCTCGTTTGTAACATTGGTCCCGTAAAATAATTTCGAGAGAACAAATATTTTCTATAGATCCGGTTTATGGCTGTTTTGAGTTATGACGGGGCTGATTATCATATATTATAGACATCCAAGTAAAAGGAGACTTTCCAATTTGGGCCTGCACCAAAGAGATTTAAATATAATAGGGCATAGAGGGGGCATTGGGAATATTTTCATACAAAACTTTGAAGCCTAAGCGTCATGTCCTTGTCATGTCAGTTGTTATGAACGCGAGCTGTCATCCGGTCGAAATTGTACTAGACTTATTCCACTTGGAATAACTTTTGACTTCAAATTTTCCTCGCTTTGTCCCCTCTATGCCCTATTATATTTAAATCTCTTTGGCCTGCACATTGTATTGTACATCAGCGTGAAAGATAGAGAAAAATCTATAAAAAATTAATGGATCTGTATGCAATCAAATTGAAATAATACACCATTTCTAACTTCTTAAGCCCCATTTCCATATTATTGTGAATTAGTCCGATAAACCGGTCAGCAGGCGTATTCACGGAACTTCGATATTCAACATTCGACTCGGAATCGAAAAATCTGTCGAACACTTTCGAGATGGGCTGATGTTGGTGTCAAAAACTGAAGTCATATGTGACATAAGGATTCGGAAAAATTTTCACTCGATCTGAATCGAACGAAAACGGTGTCGAGCCTCCGGAAATACGCCTGCAGGTCTCATTTTTTTTTGTCGTTGCGATGATAGTTTAATGAAAATTAAAGCTTATTGTACAACGAAACTATAGACAACTATGAACAAAATCATGAATAAAACTATAGTTATTTTATTTATCTAAAAAACTGGTGTACATGGTGCAGGCCCAGTCTCCATACATTAATGATCCTTTTCTTACCTATCTATGTTTATGGGAAACAGTCGCAAGTCTATATTGGACGCTGTGAGATGAAAGAGGGCCACAGCCCGTTACCAGAGCCACGTCTTCGATGACGTTAATGTGTCCAGCATTGTGGCTAATCGGCAGATTGAAATTGCGCTGCTATAACCAGCACAGCTAACTCCCAAATACATTACTGTCAGTTTACAAACAGCGGCGGCGGTGGGGGCCATAAAACCGGTAATTAAGTGCGAAGTGCGCGCCGCGGCGGGCCAGCGAGCGGCGTGCTATACTAATACGAGGCGACATGCCTTAACTCAATGTTACTGACATTATTCTGAGCAATGAATTTACGAAATTACATCGGCACGTTATGCTTAGCCCCCTGAGTGCTAAGGGTACCAATTTGCATAAACATCTACATGGCACAAATAGGAATGTTTATTAGTATTGAGTGGTCCTTTGAGCCTAGTGGCAGGCTGATTGATGTGTTTGACAATGCGCCTCGCGCTCTCAATTTGCCGAACAATAACAGTTTTGCAACACTTCTTTGTGATGTTTTGATCGATCGTAGCACTCCAGTCGGACAACCTAAACTCTGAAGTTTTGAATGTGCTCCGAAGGAAGCGGTTATAACTTTTATCCGTACACATGCATGAAGTTGAAGAGCGGTCCATGGAAATTTTGTATACAACGCGTCACAGAATAAGCGCAATTCCTCACACCCAATTAGTATATTTAGTTATATATTAATAAAAAAATATTATAGATTCATACTTGAGTTTTACCAAATTTCTTAAATGAAGAGCAATAATGGTTAGGTATATAATTATTCGTAGTTAAAAGTAAATTAAGTTTCGTAATTAATTGTTCGGAAAAACTTAACACATACCACGCGTAACAGAAAAAGCGCAATTCCTCATACACCCCAATTAGTATATAAATCAGTTAAGAACCGCCGGTTCCAATTGGAACCGAGACACAATTAAAAATCTATTGTGTCTGTGATTCATGGTCTGAGAGGTTAATATTTAAAAAGTATGATGCAATCGAACTTTAGTTGTATCTAACAAATTTTCTTAAATATCGTTTAATAATAGCACGATTTCCATAGAAAGCACTAAATTCAGCTACGCTAATTCATTTTTGGGAAAAATTTAACACATATTAAAAATAGCTGAAATCGATAAAAAATACTGAACAAACTAATTTCAGGAATTGCGCTTATTCTGTTACATACTGTGTAATATAGAAGGTATGGTATGGATATTTGCTATAAACTGCAACGGTGGACGTAACTTCTTGCAAGAGTATCGCATTGGGTCTCTAACATGTGGGCCACGGCATAATTTTGTTTACTTTTGTGTCAGTGCACGATATAAGCGTGGCAAAATTGTGTCACGCTCGTGTTAGCTCCACTGGTGGGCCCGGGGCTTTGAGTATTTAACCAACAGGAGACGTCACGCGCACTAGTTTCTTTGCAAAAAAGTCTGACAATTTCTGCGAGGGGGATGAGGAAACAAACACAAATAATGCATTTTTGACAAAACAATTTAACACTAGCTTGAACAAGATGCACATAAATACATTCACCAATCCAAGCACTCCGTGAACTCAACAAAACTAGTTGTATATAACAGGTATGCGTGTTGACCGACACTTTTTTTTGGCAGAGGGGAACGCCTGTCAGTGGCGTCTCATGTTGGTTTAATACTCAAAGGCCGGGGTTTTGTCGCGCGGCCGCTGTCCTCGGAGCCCCGCGCGGGTGCCGCGTAAGCCCGAGATTGGCTCGTAAACCGCGCGACGCGGGCGGGGAGCCGCGCGGCGCCGCTTTATTGAGGTGCGGGGCCGAGAATAGCCGTTTCCGCCGTTCCGCCTGCACTCGCCGCAATCAAATCCGGTTAACTACCAGTCGATTAGCTTCTTTGTGGCAACTCCCGTTTTTGGTTGTATACAGTTGCTTATATATCGATTCCCGTAATGTTAGAGACACCGATTCACCGCTGTGATGAGTCCAGCGTGACAGCTTCCTTCTTTTAATTAAAATTAAGTTTCTCAGGCTAACTGACTGCGACGCGTTGCCTGTCTGTTTTCCATTAGTGGGAGTTGAAGTTGTCAACCTTTGTCCACAAATTACAGAAATCTCTGTTTCTTTCGATTCCTTCGAAATTAATAATACGCGCACTCAATTTTAATCAAAACGTGCCTGCGGCGAATCTTTTATAATTTGTTTTCGCAAAGAATTATGGAAACAAGTTTTTCTGACACACTGAGCAGGGGGCACCGCTAAACTTAATTAATTTATCACGGGAATCGCTTACCTTTCAGACTCGTTATTGAAACTGGCCGTAATTGGCTGTTTATCTATCTATATATATATATATATATATACTAGCGATCCGCCCCGGCTTCGCACGGGTGCAATGCTGAATTTTCTTTATTATATACCTTGCGGAGCCCGAGACCTTCCCAACGAATGCAAAACCATGGAAATCGGTCCGGCCGTTCTGGAGTTAAATCGTCAGGAAGGAAAACCCGACTTATTTTTATATAGTAGACTAGCGACCCGCCCCGGCTTCGCACGGGTGCAATGCTGAATTTTCTTTGCTATAAACCATCCTTGGACCCACTCGAACCCACACAAAAAGTTTCATCAAAATCGGTCCGCCCGTTCTCGAGTTAAATCGTCAGGAAGGAAAACCCGACTTATTTTTATATAGTAGATATATATATTATATATATATATATATATATAATGATAAACTGACTGATTGGTGATATATTGCACGCAGAAAGCTTATATAGTGTAGGCATCTAATGGATCAAGGTTTGCAAGGTTTTTGAAAAATACAAGCCTTAAGGGGGTGAAATAAACGTGCGCGAGCGAAGCTGCGGGTAAAAGCTAGTCATTTATAAAACTAAATGTGTACTCCTGCAGCTTGTATAGTTAAGTAGGTACCCTATAAAATGAAAACCATAAAAATATAAAAATTACCATAAAAAATATAACCCTCTAAAATTTAAAAGAAAAAATACAAACAATTTATAAAATAAAAATAGGTGATAGGCAGAGGTCTAGATACGCGGTAGCGTGTCAAGCCAAGTGCAAGTAGCAAAATGGCGAGCAGCACCGTGTGTAATATTACACGAATCATTTGGAGCCACTTTTGACCCCCTCATAACTCAAAAACGATTTCACATAAACGTGTCAAATTTAGCTCATATTATTAAGACTTGCAAGCTACATATGTCCTTTGAATTTCATAAACACATCTCAAACGGTTATTGAGATATTAACGTTCAAAAACCTACAGTTTTATCACGACTTCGACATGGTGCGCGGTGCGACGCCGGAGCTTCGTCTTTAGATATCTGACCTATAAGGTTGCGATATATGCTCCGAAATTCATAGGTTTTCTTAACTTTCGTTACTAGCCAAGTCAGACCTTAGGCTACAGTATATTTTCCTAAGTTATAAGAAGAAGGGATATTTTATGGTGTTATAAATAAATTTCAGGACTGACTATTGGCACCCAATTAGATCTCACTTGTTTTGTCGTTGAAGTCAACAACCAAGGCATAATATTGAACTTGGCTCTCATTTCACATTTATGTTTTTGATGGGATATTCTATTTCTGGAAATACCCACTCTTCACGAGTATATTCGACAACTAAACGTCGCCGGACCGGGTTACAGACCCGGTCCGGCGACGTTTAGTCGTCGAATGTCTCAGAAATAATTCTGGGACCTGCGGGTTTCCTCACAATGTTTCCCTTCAAAAAATTACAAATGGGTTAAAGCAAGTACCAATAAACAAAAGCTACTAAATACGCAGTGTTAAAAATTACTCCGATGATACATTTTAGGTCACAAATATTAAACCTAAATAAAAACAAGTTCCTCAACATTATCATAAATCTATAAAGTAGTCCTCTCTTCTATTATTGCTATGCCCTGTTTATAAATTGATCCCACCTTGTTAGCTTATGGGTTGCAATAAATGATTGAGTACTGAGTATCAACGGCGGGTGGTCCAATCAGTGCAATTATAATGAGGATTAATTTATAGCGCGAGATTGTTGACAGTATCTCGTGACGTCAAGCGTAGGGACGTAGTTCCAATAGAGTTCGCTTGAATCGGAATTTACGGGCTACTCGCTGTTAGATGTTGCTTAACGCACTCTTAAATTTTATGGTAAATGCAATAAAGGGGTATTTCCTTTATCTTTTCACAAGACTAATTAACAATAAAAAAAATCTTACTGTTTAAAAGCTATTTGCATTGAAGTAAGTATCAAAACCGGTTAATTGTGAGTCGTACTCGCGCCCGAAGGGTTCCGTACCATTATCAATAAAAACAAAAAAAATAAGTTTTTTGTATAAGAGCCCTCTTAAGGTTCGAGGAGGGTTGGTAGACGACGAATACAAACGAGTGTTCAGCAGCCAAATAGTTTATTATCACTGATTTCAGTTTATTGTCACGGTTTATCAGGTAGCACGATTGTAGAAATATAGCTATTATATTAAAACAGGAGAAGCTTTTCTATGTAGGAAAGCTTATTTAAAATACAGATTTTAGGTCGGAGACCGTCAAGCCGAAACCGAAAGAAATAGAAGAGAGATCTGTAATTCTAGTTAAAAAATCCAAAATTTCGAATATTTGGCCAGATAAAGAAGTTGAAAGGGCAAAAAGTTGATAAAATGAAGGATAAAGGAAGTCACAACATTACTCACCACGCTGTGTCCGCTGCGGCTGCGCAGGCTGAGCCTCGTCTTCCAGTCGCGCTTGGAGGAGGCGCCCTCCGAGCTGAAGGAGCGCTTCATGGGCCGCGACATGGCGCCGGTCGGGAGCGCCTCAGCCGGCCGCGGGCATCGCGCTCCCGTCGCCACTCAACGGTACATACTATCACTTACAACTAACAAGGAAGGATAACAGAAATTACTGCTACAAGAGTTCCCTAAGCTAACACTGAACACCGATTACAAATTACACTAAGCTAACAGTTTATGTACAGTCACACACTCGCGTCGCTGCGGCCACCGAAACCTGGAACAAGAAGGAGCGGCGTTAATCACATGTGTGCTTCAACAAAGGATTACAAGTACAAAGCTTTGGCACGAATTTCGTAAATGCCTTTTTGGATGTCGGCGGGTCGGCGCAGAGCACACAGACAACGGCGTGTTTGTTTTAAAATGAAATATCAAAGAGTTCGTTATTTCCATTCGGCGGAGTAGTGGGGTAAAGTGCAGGGTGGCTGTAGCTATTATTCATGAGTCAAACATTTCGTCTTTGTAAACTATTTTATCAGAATGGCACAGAACGCGCTCCGATAATAATAAAACATGATGGCGGGCGGGCGAGAGGCGCGAGGCCGCCCCGCCTAAGTATTTACAAGTCTATTACAATTCAATAAATGACAACATTTTCTCCCCGAAAAAGGTAAGGTAAAAGAAATACAAAATGGTTCGTCCATTAGCTCGGCATCTTTTATTTAAAACTCTATTGATTTTCAGGTGAATCTACGCGGGCATATAAAGGGGGACGCGTCGACCCCGCACCACCACCGTGCTGCCGGCCAACTGACACGGATTTCTATCTAACTTCCAGCATATTAATATAATAATATTTACTATGAGGAAATTCGTAAAAGTGGCAGGTACATAAAGTATTTCCACACTTCCTCAATTTGTTGGTTAGCACTATATATTGTTACGCCCGGAGTACGTACACGCTAGACAATATCGAATACACCTACATTGTGTGAGAATAGTTCCGAATCATCTGGATAAAAGCAAACAAACAAGCAGCGCACAAACAAAATGAAGTATCAGACAATATTAGACCTTGTGTGTAAGTGTTTAAGGTTGAATTTTGACTGTAGCAAGTAAACGATTATTATTGCCCCTTGTTTACGACTTAGATCTTCGCCTATTGTTCTCACGCGGTACGTACTCCGGATGTCTGGAAGGTCTAGATAATTCCGTCGATACCTGCGCTCAGCTATAAAAACCGCGGTGTTCGTCGAGCGGAGTGAGTTGTTTATTCGAAGCGACAGCGATCGGAATCTCTGAAGCGATTCAAGTGCAATTCTACGGACTGTGTTTGAGTACTGTGACTGTAGTAGTTACTGTAAATTGTTTATTTTGTATTTTCTGTAAGTGCGCATAATAAAGTGTAACTAATCCTCACCACCGGCATTTTTATAACCCCCCCCCGTTCGTATTGAGGAATATTGAGGAGTTCTGTTCTGTATTCTATCATCATAACATGAATAATCCGTAATCATTTTGCATGCATGCATCCCACCCCAAAGGTAATCCCTTCCTAAGACACCTCGTGACAGCTTTTTACAATTTTGTTTTACTTTGAGGTTAATTGGAGCGCGCGTGTCATCCCCCTCCCCCCTTGCACATGGGAAGAGGTAGCGCCGTACACAGAAAGCGGCGCAATTATCCGATCTGCCGGCAAATGGAGCGCGCAAAACGCTCCCCAAGTCACTCTAATTCGCATAAAAATTGGGCACAATTTTGGCGAGTGCCGCCTCGCGGAGCGGCTTCGGCTCGTTGGCATTCGCGCGCCCTAATTGGGTTGTTGATTTTTTCTTTATTTTTTTTACTAGCTGTTCCCGTGGGATAAAATAACCTATGTTACTCCCTGATTATGTAGCTTTGCAATAGTGAAAGAATTTTCAAAATCGGTCCATCAGTTTCAGAGCCTATTCAGTACAAACAAAAAAAAATCTAATCTTTCTTCTTTATAATAATAATATCATACTATTTGGTATATCGAAATATTATTAATAAAATATTATTATTATTATAAACACGCCAAAAGTTTCCAAACAACCCCGAGCGCGTGTTACGTCACAACGTTAATTTTAGCCTGATACGGTGTTCTTATTATTGTAACGTCACACGTTACGGTCTCGGGTTTGTTTGGAAACTTTTGGCATATTTTGGGTACCTATCTACCTACTGAGTTTAAAAAAATATTTTCAATTCATTATAAGCTTTTAATTAGAAAACATGAAAAAATTGTTTTATGACACGAACAAATTATTTATCAACCTAATTATGCGCTCTGATGAAAAAGCTAGTCTAATCTATAAAGCCCTAAAATTGTATTGTTGTTTGTATGTTTTGGGTATAATCTCGGGAACTACTGAAACGATTTAAAAAATTCTTGAGTATTATTTCTGATTTATAGGTATAATATACGGAAATAAAAAGTTTTTACCAGAGTGCTTCAAAAGGAGGGTAATGTACCTTTTTAATGCAAATCTCAGTATTAGTTAACTCAATATCTTAGTAGAGCAGTGATAGCCTTACGGTTAAAAAGCCCGCTTCTGAAGGAAAACATCATGAAGAAACCCGCAGGTCTCACCACCTATCACGTTTAGGGGTCGAATATTCTCGTGAAAAGTGGGTATTTCCAGAAATGGAATACCTCTGCCAGCATGCCTGCGTGAGATATTTTTTAAATATTATTTAATCAAGTAGGTAAAAGGTGAGTGTAATTTATTCGATGCGGAGACTTCGTTTGGAATAGTCCAATATCACCAGTATTTGGTAGCTGTTACTATAAATCCGTCCACTGAAAGCCCTAATCCATTTCCCAGCAGCTGTGTATGTGAATTTCCCGATTTCTACTAGCGAAGTGTCTCAATATCCGCAGACCCCATAGTGAGCGTTCGCCTTTAGGCAGTTCCGGCTGCCCGCCCTTCGAGCGGCCGGAGAGGAGACAACATACACATTCGTGTTTCGCCGCACTACAACTCTATAACAAGGAAATATCAGAACAGTGCTCGACTCGGCCTCGCCCGCACGCATAACACTGCCATAAACATTTTATATTGAAACATAACGTTAAATAAACTAGGGGCCGTAAAGCGCGACACGGCGCGCGTGTCAACACGTTTACGAGGCCTATTAATTAGTGCGCCGTAACGTGGCCACTCCGAGGACGAGGCGCGACGGCTGCGGTACAGCGCTGGACCATATCGAGATTTGCCTCATGTTTTGCCTCAGCAGGCTTCACTCTGAATTCAGTTCACAGCCGCCACGGATCACCAGTCCGGGTCGTAAGGGGTCGTCGTGTTTTTTTAGCAACTTTTTGACCCCCCTTGGTGATGTGTGGTTACGTTTTAGACTACCCCCCCCCCATACCGAAATCACGTGTATTTTTTTGGTAGACAGTATATTGGCATTTTCGATGACGAAATGATAAAATATTGGGAAATTAAGCATTAATAAAAAGTCACGTGCTACTTATTGTTTGGTTTCGAAATCGCGCGGTCAATGAAAAATAAATACACGTGATATCTCATTACACCCCCCCTCCCTCCTTGTGATATTTCGTGATTTTTTCCGAACCCCTCCCCTCCCTTTCGAACCTCACGTGATTAATGGACGACCCCTAACAGATACTAAACATAACGATCGATACATTATGAGCGGAATACGTCACCGGTTTGCGGGTTTATTTGAGCCGGAATTTACGGATCCCTGAATAGTGTCATTGAGAAGGCGCACGGCCGGTCTCTGCCTCAGCAGTAAACCATTAGGTAGTGATGATTTATAACTGTTCAGTTTCAAATTGCAGTGATAGCCCTTACGGATAAAGAACCGGCCGAAAATCAGTGAGGTTCGGGTTCGAATCCTGGCATGTACCAATGAGTTTTTCATAAAACTTACGTTCACTAGCTCGACGGTGAAGGAAAACATCGTGAGGAAACCCGCAGGTCTCAGAATTAATTCTGTGTAAATAGACCCGGTCCTGCGATGGGCTCACCACCTGTCATGTTTGGTCCAATGTATCTCGTGAAATGTGGGTATATCCAGTAATGGAATACCTCTGCCTACCCCCTCGGGGATGAAAGGAGTGAGCTTATATTATTATTATTTTAAAAGGCAGTCATTCAAAATTTCTTTAATGATCTGCGCGTGCGCGACGGGATCAGGTTTTACGTTTAATTACAGTGGATGGCGTTTGCATCAACTAATTAAGATATAAACCTCGTCAAATTAAATTAATGGTTTATGTTACACAAGTTAAATTACTTTTAGATACTTGGAAATTAATTATTTTCTCATTATTTCGGGTTTTATTGCCGAGTTCCAGAGATAAGGGCGCGAATAAGAGCAACACGCGCGGCACGCTCAGCAGTCGTATAGACACAGAATATATATTAGTAATAACGTACAGAAGGCCGACTCAAGTACTTTCCTTTGAGTATTAGTAAGACAGAAGCGAATAAAACAGCAGTATACGTAAACGCTAGGCAGTCTCCGAGGAGCACCCCTTGCGACTCGCCTGTCGACTAGGCGTGCGCGCTGTAGGCAAATATTTATACCTAAACTGCAGAATTGAAAATAAAAAAATCATTTATTTCAGTAGGTATATAAAATACACTTTGAAACGTCAATAACAAGGCACACTGAACTCGTGAAGACTCCATGAAGATTGGCTAACCGACGAGTTGCAGAGTCGGACAGGCCTGGTATAGGACTCAGGTCCGCCTCACCGAGAGAGGCACCTCGTTCGATCTATTTCTAACAAAAAATTAGAACGACGCTACGAATAAGGAATAAGAACCATGTAATATAAAGGAGCCCGTGACGTCACAAAGAACTGTCAATAATCCCACGCAAGCTGTATAGGTTTTGGCGTCTATAGTTAATTGTTTTAAATGTTTTCCCAAGTATCTAAAAGCCTGTACGCTGTATAGCAAAAAAATAATCTCACCTCTTATCCCCTAGGGGGTAGGCAGAGGTATTCCATTTCTGGAAATATTTACTGTGTTGTATGGGTAATGTTTTCTTTCACCGTCGAGCTAGAGATAAATATGTAAGTTTTTGACGGGCCTGTTGGCTCAGTTTTGTAGTGACTCTGCCTTCTGAGTCGGAGGTCACGGGTTCGATCCCCGCTCGGGGCCAACATTTGTGTGTGTGTGCATGAACATGTCTGTTGGCTTCGTGTCTGGTCGTTTAATACTCGTATTTATTTAAGTATGTCTATCAGTTGTTTAGTAACCATAGTACAGGCCCTGCCTAGTTTGGGACTAAATATCGTGTGTGAATTGTATCCTACAGTTTTTTTTTAAATACACTCATTAGCACATCCAAGGAGCCTCTGCTCTTATATAGGTAAGCTGTATAATGTATAATAAACCATATTTCGATTATCGCATTATAAATTAACCATCTAATAATACATTGTACATGACACACAAGAGTGTTAACCGAATGACCTGATTCGCTTGAACAGCAACGGAACGTGAGATAACACGCTTTTAAAAAGACATAAAAGTGTTTGATAATTGGTATCGCCTTGTTTACAAGAGAGATAGCGATCGATAGGCGATAGCGTATCGCGTTATCGCGTGTAATTGCAGACTGACGCCCGCGCAGGGTTGCCAGTTCTCCGAACCTAATAGCCGGACAGACCAGCCGGTTTGGCTGGACATTTGGGTAAAAATGCCGGACAAAAAAAATGCTTATTTGATTATTAAAATTAATCTTGTTAAATTCTAATTAAATATAAATGAAATCGAATGCCAAATCAGTTATAAATCAGTCAAAATTGTACTCGTTTGCGAAATGTAAAAAGCCTAACAAAAGCCGGACAGGCTGGACACTGTTTATATTAGCCGGACACGCAATCCACAAGCCTAACTATGTCCGGCGCATCTACTCCGCTCGCAGCTTCAGTCACTGAAGATGTAGGTAATAGAACTAAAGTATTTTGGTGTAGTAAGAACTCTTAACCTCTCAGACCATGAATCACAGACACAATTGATTTTTAATTGTTTCTCGGTTCAAATTGGAGCTGGCGGTTCTTAACTGATTAAGCACTACCTACGATAGAGCAAAGACTTACGTCTTGCGAAAGTAGATTTTTTTATTCAAGACAAAATTTTTATTTATTTTCATGTGATACACCTACGATTTGGGGTAGCCAAAGGTCGCTGTTAATGGCTACTTTACATTATTAAAATCAAAGATATCTGTCAAGAATTGCGCTTGAAATACGACTTGAAATACAATGCGACTAAATAAAATTTGACCAATTATCTACAATTAATTGTCGGCCTCAGTTTCCGCGCACGATACGAGTATCTACCTCTGTTTTTATATATCTTTGATTAAAATTGAAAAATGTAATGAAAAAAAATACGTAATGAATCAGAGGGGCGTACAATCCATCACTATTATTTTACAAACTGATGTATCCGACCCTTATCCGACCTGTCATAATTTGTCTCGAATTAAAAACCCTAGTTTAGTGTGCGGTTATACAATTTTTATGGTATCAACTAAATCATTTAATGAATTAGTCTGAGTCGAAGTAACGTAAAATTCTATAAACATAATATTATATTAGATTTTCCTATTTCATTTCGGAGTCATGTCCAATTCTGGAAAGGTGCATTTATTTTAAGCTAAGACCATGCGAATTCAATTACTCTTTACCTAGTCTTGCGAAAATTGCAGTCTGCACTCTTCAATTTAAGACTTTTTTTTGCTTACTTTGCTACCTCGGTCTCGGAGAACGGAGAGAGATGAACTTAAACAGATTATGGCGCACCAAATGCGGAATTCCAATTGCCAGTTGATTTCAGACACGAGTTACTCCGGAACACTTCAGAGTTTGTAGTCATGCGTACGTTGGATGAAGTGCATTTGCTAACCGCACACTCCAGTGTTTCAAACAAGATCAACTAACAATTCGGATATGGCGTATCTATACATATAATAAAACTGTAAAGAGGCCTAGTCTGTCCATTTTTGCGGTAGATATCGATGTAGATACCAAAACCCATTATTTTTTTATTTTTGTCTATCTCTTCTGTGGTGCACGCATCACGCAAAAACTACTAGACAGATTTTGATGAAATTTGGTGAGGAGATAACAGAGTAACTGGGTCAACATCTAGAGTACTTTTTACAGCGAAAGAATCTTTCTGTAAACAAAAGTTCTGGTATACCGACTCGATTTTAGAAACTGTTACTGTCGATGTAAATTTGTAACAGAAAGTTTTAAAGACCTATCGATGCATTTGTTTCAATTAAAATTTTACGGCCCGAAATGTCTTACCTATTTCATAAAAAAAAAAATATGAGGGTTCCTTGTTGAGTACGTTACACAAAATCATAGTGTTGGGTACCTTATAGTTAGACCAGGCATATTGTGAATGTACTTGATACAACGAATAACCGACAAAACGAAATGTAACTAGTTTAAAGTCACCCTCGTTTCACATAACGTCGAAGGCTCTCCCCATAATTAGTTAAGAGCAAACGCGTTGCGAAGTGCGAGACCGCGGCTTCGTCTCAATCTCAACAGGTACTGCGACAAACGAGGGAATTAATTCAATAACTCCCTCCCCGGCGTATGCCCCGGGATGTGGGACACACCCTGCTGTCTCCAGGCGGCCCATTTGTCAAGCTCACAAGTCGTTAACCCTATTTGTAATTAAAGTAACCAAATATTCGACAAACAATGAGAAGAGACGTTCAAAGGCCAGACCGGGCGGGTGGCGGGTCGTGTATCGCTGTGGCCGGACCATACGTATGCCCGGTACACCCTCTCCCCCCTCCCACCCTCCCGCACCTGAATCACTAGCTGTCGGCCCTCGTCACCTTATGACTGATTACGAGCAGTATGACAGGTTTAAGATATACGTGAAAGCATAACGAGCTCTCGATAGCTGCCCGCCGGACAAGCGTACGACGCGGCTGTGTGTGCAGCCATTTGGTCACTGAATGGTCTGGTTTATAGTAAAGAGTTAGGGTTCAGACTAAAAGCCAAGCTGATCAATGTGATCAGTCGTTACAAACCTGTGCAGGCAAGCATCATCTAGTTATACAAGCGGGTGTTTGTAGCCCGATCCTCAACGGGAAAAAAAAATTAAAAAACTTACTTGGAAAAAAATATTCGATTTTCTTTATGGAAACTAAAGGACCTCAACTGAATGGGTGTTCGGAGAAAGTGCTATTCTCGAGAAACACTTGAACGTGACGGATTACAATCGGGAGAATATAGAATTTTCATTAGCATAAACAGATATTTTATAGCGATCGCAGTAGATAGATAGATAAATCGTTGTATTTACATTAGAATAAAAAAAGGAATATAAAAAAAACCACTACAGAACAACATTAAATTAAAAAATAAACATATGCAATGTATGTGTGTGCATGGCGATGCAAAGGGACACAGCAATGTGTAGATTTGCTCAAAGAGCAAAAGACTGATTGTCAGCTGCGACCGGAGGTAACGGGAGCAAGAAAATACACGATCAGGACAAAAGGAAGATCTAGTTATTGTGTTTATGTATGGATACATGTGCAATAGTGTACATAAGAGTTTTTCAAAAACTTACGTACATATATTCATCACTAGCTCGACTGTGAAGGCAAACATCGTGAGGAGACCTGCGTCTCAAAATTAATTTTGACGCATTTGTAACAGACCCGGTCCGGCGACGGGCTCACTACCTATCACGTTTAGGGGTCGAATATTCTCGTGAAAAGTGGGTATTTACAGAAATAGAATACCTCTGCCCACCCGTTTGGGGATAAAAAGCGTGAGATTATTTAATAAGAGTTTCACTGAATGAAATAGTCAAATTATGCGTGAAGATAGTGCATAAGAGTGCAAACATACTTAAAATAAGAATAAAATAAACTACTAGATTTGTATGATGATGACAGTATGTGATGCTTTGCGTGACACGACTTGTTCTAGTAAACTTTCGGTCCTCTATGTCTATGATAAATTAATAACAGACGAAAAGACCTTTATTCTCGCCGACAAACAGCACTGTAGTTTGGCGGGTGTAATTTAAAAGTGTATTCTATGTAAAAGGAAATAAATTTTAAAAAAGTACAGAAGCGCAAGCATAAGGAGACCGCCCGAGGCGCCGCGGCGCGATTCGGCCTTTGTTCGACACAATCCGATACGCGGAGACAGTCCCAACAGCGGTTGCTGCCAAATCGGATTTGCCTCACTGCGTATCGATTCCGTCCCCGTGCCCGACAGATCTGCCGTTGCCCACTGCATTGTTTCGTTTCCTCTGCGCGGCGCCCGGGGCTCGGCTGTGAGCCTGTTCCAATCTCTCTATCCTCTACCGAGTCGACGCTGTGTAATGCTAATATATTAATCACTAGCGACCCGCCCCGGCTTCGCACGGGTGCAATGCTAATACTAAAACCTTCCTCTTGAATCACTCTATATATTAAAAAAACCGCATCAAAATCCGTTGCGTAGTTTTAAAGATATGCATACATAGGGACATAGGGATATAGGGACAGAGAAAGCGACACTATGTAGTGATAATCGGTATTATAAATCAAAATTACTAGTAAGACACGAGATTAAAAGAGCTGCCCTTGAGTTTCTTGCAGGTTCTTCTCGGGGTGTATTTGGAAGCAACTCGTCGGTGGAAATGGGCTGTTGTTTACAGTCAGCCAATCTTCATGGACGAGTTGCCGTTGCCGAGTAGAGAGTGCCTTGTTATTAGACTATTGTCATTTCTACAGAATTTACATGTTTATTTTGATTCCCAATTAGGCACGCTGTGACCTGACAATTGAGGTGGGTGGCAAATTCATCTTTACACTACATTGAAAACAGGAGGACGCGTTTTTATTTTTTTCTGGACGTGTTTCGGGTAAAACCAAACCTGGAACAACATTCTCGGGTGGAAGTGGCTTCGTTAAAATTGTCGTGTGCCCTTTTGGGTGACTTTCCTGTGGGGGCCGCGGCGGTGCCGGCCCGAGGGCGCTCTCCGTAATGGAGTACACTTTCCATTACCATCTGTATTTTTAAGCGGATCAAACCTTTTGCCGGTAATTACTCGAGCATCCGGCGGACAGGCCCGGGCTTTTTATACTCCACTTTACCAGACAGTTGCCCTGCGACTTCGCCCGCGTACATCTCGGTTTTCGCCAAATTCTGGTACCTACTACTTTCATCTTTATGTCTCAAGACCGTTGGCTAACAGTAAAGGTTGATGATTGTCTGAATGACAGAGAACATTTAATATTTTTTAAGAACCACAAATTACACGTGCATTATTTTTTATTAAGACCGCCCATTGTCCTCATCGGACACTTTACTCATATTGAATTTTTGTATTAAATACTGTTTTCTTGTTTTTATTTCATTGGCGGGTGAAGAGAGGTGACAAAGTTTGTATAAACAAAAAAATACCAGTAATTCTTTTCGTAATTTCCATAAATATAACTCTATGAAACTTGGAACACGGCAGGCAGTTGTATTGCGATTTTTTCCTGGAACGGGGATAATAACGTATACTAATTATACGCGGGCGAAGCCAGGAGTGCAAATCTGTCAGTTGTAATAAGAGTCTTACTATTGAGCTACCGACTTTTTAACTTTAACTTAAATTGTTACTTTCTTAGTAAGTGCAAAAACAGTATGTGTAAAATGGAACCTAAATTTCAAAGTTACTACTTCGCCATTGTGTGCAGCTATAAATAAACCAGTCTTTAAATAGTATAATTATTATAATTATTTCTTTATTTTATCTAGCAGCTCAATTTCTCGACGGCGTAGCGTGCGACTTGCGGCTACGGACGTGCTACGCCACGTAATGCTACGGCGTGCCGCTACGCCGTAGGCCGAACAAGTGTAGCTGTTCACTGCATGTGGAGAAGTGATAACTCCAAACATTCGCATTTCTGATTAGATCGTAACAAAGAAATGAACCAGCAATATAATCGTTTTAAAAACTGGCCAAGTGCGAGTCGACTCTATAATTTCGATAAACTTTTCTTTTGCCATATAAGTACTACTTTTAAACGCCAAGCAACCTTTTACCCCTTTGTACAAAAGTTAGGGAAGCATATTTTTTTTTTCCGTTTTAAATTTTCATAACATGAATAGTTGCTAAGAAAAGGAGTTGCGACAGAGCCGCGCGCCACAAAGTGGCTTCATCTTTACTACATTTATTCGTAACCGTAATAACAACTTCAACTAGGGTGATCAAATAGTCGGAAAGAGCACCGATAAAAGCTATAGAGAGGCACCCGTAATGGTACCCGTAAGATAGGGCCGACTCTACGCGCCCTAACCACATATAACCCTATGATGGGCCCGGATGATGTTAATGATTTTATTAGTTCAGTGGGTGTAACTAAAACCCGACTAAGGAGATGTCACCCGGAACCAAAGAGATTAAAATATAATAGGGCATAGAGGGGGCATTGGGAATATTTTCGTACAAAAACTTTGAAGCTCAAGCGTCAGTCAGTTAGTATGATCGCGAGCTGTCATTCGGTCGAATCACAGTAGACTTTTTCCCACTTGTAATACTTTTTGGCTTCAAATTGTTCTTGCTTTGTCCCCTCTTACCTATATTATATTTTTATCTCTTTGCCCGGAACATACTAATGAATCGATTAAAATGTCATTCATCAAACTTGGATGTGTAGTTTAGGCGCTACGGTGGAATATGTAAATACAAAACTTGAAGACTGCTAAAAACGTGACCCTTCTTGTAGTCAGTTAAATGAATGAAATTCCTTCCCTTGCAATACAAACAAGGCCCCAGAAACCTTTTTTAGGGTTCCGTACCCAAAGGGGAAAACGGGACCCTATTACTAACACTCCGCTATCCGTCCGTCTGTCCAGGCTGTATCTCATGAACCGTGATAGTTAGACAATTGAAATTTTCACAGATGATCTATTTCTGTTGCCGCTATGACAACAAATACTGCAAAACACAATTAAATAAATATAAGGGCTCCCATACAACAGATGTGATTCTTTTCGTTTTAATGGTAGGGAACCCTTCGTGCGTGAGTCCGACTCGCACTTGGCCTGTTTTTTCAAACTTCATTGCTTGGAACCTTGCTTCATTAGTAGCTATGAAACCTATATGAAACTTAGAAATGGCTTTTGAATTAACGATATTATTATGCTCAAACAAAATAAAATTAAAAAACAACTTTCAGTGTCGACTTCAAGTAAATTGTTTCGGTTCACTAAAATAATATTTTTTCTTTCCTCCGTCCAAACCCCCACCCCCGCGGCGTTCACCCCTCTAGTGAGGGTGATGTTTCTTACTCCCGTACAATATTTGTCATGTTGTAAGCATTGAGACAACAGCTAAATCCAACAAAGCGTAGCTAGATGTAGGTTCATACTTGAAATTTTAGTTTCGGCCTGTTGGCTCAGTTGGTAGTGACCCTGCCTGCTGAGTCGGAGGTCGTGGGTTCGATCCCCGCTCGGGGTCAACATTTGTGTGCATGAACATGTCTGTTGGCTTCGTGTCTAGTCGTTTAATATTTATTTAAGTATGTTTATCAGTTGTTTAGTAATAATACTCGTAGTACAGGCTCTGCCTAGTTTGGGACTAAATAACCGTGTGTGAATTGTGTCCCACAATTTATTTATTTATACTTTTCGTTTAGTTCCTCTCGGGCTGCAGCCACTATCTCGCAAACTCACTCTCTTTATCTCAGCCTTAGATTTCTCAATAGGCTGTACAGGGCGCGGCTGAGTTCGCTATTATGAACGTAATGTTCAAACAAGTCACACGAGGATAGAAGGCGATTGGCATACTGCTTCATCCCCGAAGGCTAGCAGAGATATCACTTTTCCGGAAGAACCAACTAGTGTTATGTTATGTGTTTCAAAACGTGCACCAATTTAGTTTGTGATACATCAACTGAATCCGATCAGTGGACTCGAATCTGACTGATCAGCGAAAATTCCTAATTTAAAGTTAGCTCTATTCTTTTCCACCGTTATGTCACTAATGTTAAAATAACAAAATTGAAACTTATGAACGCAATCACATCTTATTCAAATACACGTGTTTAGCAGTTTTAGCGACGACGTAACAAGGTCATGGATAAAAGTGACAGATAAGAACGTTCATAAGGTTCAAATTTGTTGGTTTTTACATATTTGATATAACTCTTCAATCTATGGTTTGTTTCTGTCCTTTTTCTTCCGTATTCTATTGAGAAGGATAGGCTAACTTAAAATTAGGAATTTTAGACGGTCAGCCAGAATCGAGCCCATCGCTTACCCAATTATATTCACTTCACCCTTTAAGGTCGTCTCTTAATAAGCCCAAGATTTTTTGCGACGGTCAGAATCATGTGTGGTAATTGCTCAACCACGTTATTTGTGAGCGTACCTGTTTTCCCCAAACCAATAAAGCCCACGTGATTTGCTCTGTCATGCGAACACTGTGAGGGCAGTGGCGAGGTGCCGGCGCCGATGGAGCCGCGTCAACACCGTCATTTGTCGCTCCGAACGATATTCTTCAACACAACAGACAACGCCGTACGAAACAACGGTCCCAAGCTTAACATGAATATTTGACATGATAACCTCTTATAAATCTATGATCGCCGGCTGCATGCACGTAAAAGCATGACTCATTGTCACGTTCCGCTTGCGAGCGTGTAAGCGAGAGCGCGGAAACAGCGATAAAGAGGCACGATCGGCCTAAATCGGCTTGTGACCCATCTATTTCTCTTCCATTCCAATTTTTCATTAATGTTTTCTTATGACGTTATCACGTAAAATTATCGTCCGTAAACCGTCTTTACAGAAAACCAATTTTCTTGTAGTATGCATAAATCATTAAATTATTATGTATATTTATGACGAAGGGAATTCTCGCAAACTCAACGGCTTTCTTGGCTTCGAAAGGCGATTCGTGTTGCATCTGCACAGCTGATGGCCGGCGACGGGGCCACCAGCTGATCATTATGTGGCCCTAGTAATCCGAGTGTTCGGAATCGAACTACTCAGGTACTGTTTTGGCTCCTTTGTTGAGCAAAGCAGCCTCTGATTACCTGACGAGGCCTTATTCATTCGACTCGAGCAATTATGTAATTAACGGTTATCGGAACCGGGCGTCGGGATGTCTGACAACCGGATACTTTGAAGGGTTGCCCTCTCCCCTCTGCCCAGACATGTCCTTTGATGCCCTTTGATGGGCTCCCATTACTCTGCGTCACTCTGCGAAATCCTTTAAATGAAACGTTTCAAAAACTTTGAAACAGGAAAAATAATAAAGCTTCGCTCCGCCGCGCGATCGAGTAATTTACCTTTTATTTGATCGGACTTCGCCTTTATTACAGGAAGGTTACAATTTTATAGGGAATGTTTTAATTTTACGACCAATGAAATCGTGTCAGATTACTTTTATGAAAGAAATGGAAACAATTTATTTCTCGTTTTATAGAAGAAGTTCACGCGAGGCGATCATTCGATTTGGCGAGACTGGAGTGTGGTGATCGGGTCAAGTTCAGGGGGTGGTCACGGCCGAGGCGTCAGCGCGGGCCTTGATATTTAAAGCGATAAATTACGGAAATGGCGGCGGCATTGGCGGAGGCTCCCGCGCTGGTGTTGGCGCGCGGCCAGCGGGCGGAGGCCGCGTAATGCCCCCCAGTCACGCACCAACCCACCTCCCCCCCGGACGTCTCGCGAACGCGGCGGCAATTACGCGCCACGCGACTTGCGTCTCCTACTGCTCGACCCCAGCCTCTTCGCGGCTGAGCACGCAAACAGAATAAAAAAAAACTCAAGCCATTTATCCCCGAGGGTGTCGGCAGAGGTATTCCATTTCTACAATATCATCTTCTCACGAGAATTTTCGACCCCTATACGTGATAGGTTATGAACCCATCGCCGGACCGGGTCTGTAGTACAAATGCCTCAGAAGTAATTCTGAGACCAGCGGGTTTCCTCACGATGTTTTCCTTCACCGTCGAGCTAGTGATGAAAATGTACGTAAGTTTTTGCGAAACTCATTGGTACATGCCAGGATTTGAACCCGAGTCTCACTGATTATCATCATGAGAAGAGGGATGTTTAATCGTAACGCAAACAGAGTCATGTGAAATTGCAGCCATCAATATCCCCACGTCGCACACGCAGTAATGAACACGCGCGACACTTCAACGCTGTTTCAGAGAGCTAAGTGAAGATATATAGCATTGGCTCGGATTCATTTCCGGCGGATTGATTGCAATAAGTACCTACATTGAACATGAATTAATGTGCACCCTCGTACACTAGACACTGTACACTCTGACGACGGATGTCATTTTTTATATTCTATCACTATTATAAACCAAAACTATATCTATCTATACAAATAATAAAACTGTACCGAAACCTTAGTATTTAAAAAATATGAAATAGAAAAAGAGAGGTCACTCTCCCTCTTTCATCTTTTCTGTTGTATTCACATAAATCTCCATTAACTAAGTAGTTACAGTTTTCCTTGTGAGTAAAAAAAATATGCGCCATGAATAAAAATGAATAGATTATTTGCAACTTAGTTTTATCCCGCCACTTTGCCCGTGTTCTTGATTAAAACTATGTGTTTAATGTAGTTTATAAACTGTGTGCAAATTTTTCTCCAAATCCGTTCCGCCATTTTTGCGTGATTAAGTAACAAACATCCAAAACATCCAACATTCACACTTACAGCTATTTACAGTAGGTTTTAAATATGGTTCAATCCTAGGTGACAGTCTGGAGAGCGTACTAGGATTCGCACGACTAATCTCCAAAAAGAAAAATGTCCAAAAAGACGAATGTCCGTAGGCTATAGCCAATGGATAAAAAATGACCAAAAAGGTTACAAGACCTATGTTACGGCTCACCAGTCTCCGAACCTGTTGTTGCAAAGTTAAGTAGCTGCTATGGTATATATAATATGTTAGTATATATAATATGGGACTCTGTTTACGTTATTTAAGATCTTTTAATGTAAATATTTCCTGGATTAAAGATTATTATTATTATTAGGCAGTGCAGTCTATTACGCTAGCGATTTTTTTTACCTCAGGAAAAAAAAGACGTAGGTATAAGGTATGTAGAGCCGTAGAACAGAGATGCAGGTCTGTGCACCGTACAACAGAGAAGACGGTATTAGTTATAGTTTATTTTTTATTTTTACGATTCCGTACTCAACGGGTTTGGTGGCTCAGTTGGTAGTACTTCTGATTCGGAGTTCGTGGTTTAGATCCTCGGTCGAGGCCAACATTTGTTTGCATGTACATGTCTGTTTGCTTCATATCTGGGTGCTTAATATTTATTTAAGTATATATGTCTATCAGTTGTGTGGTACAGCCAAGAGCAAGTCAAGCTTGACACTACCAGTTTAAGCTGAGCTCTGATTTATACTGCGCGCCATAGAATACAGGGCCGGGTCAAAGTCCAAAGTGTCAAGCTTAGCGTGCTCTTGACTGTACATATTAAGTACAGGCTCTGCCTAGTTTGGGACAAAGAGTTATTATTAAGCCTCCGCTGGTCGTCCGTCCATCTGTCTGTCTTATCAGCGGGCTGTATAGAATATGTATTTTAAGCTATTGCATAGCTTCTATCGAGGGCCTTGAGCGCGGGGACCGAATCCAGAAATTCCGTAACGAAAAAAAACCTCACGCTCCCCACGTGTGGCTTGAAGGCCGTGCATTGTCTAACGTCGTTTCTTTTCGGCAGTCTTGTTGATACAAAATGCTATGCAATAGCTTTCCCGCGGCAGTCCCCGAGTGCCACACGTCTTTTCTATTGTCTTTACAATACTCTTGTTTATATGTCCCAGCTTGTTTGGTGCATGTAGTGTTCGAAGTGAACAAAACTTCAAGATAGCGACCCCACCTGACCCCGCGACGAAATGGTAGGGGAGACCGAGGGGTTTTGAAACAGAGGTTAGTTGAAACAGCGCTGATTACGAGGAGCTTGTAACTGTTAGAGAGGTGGCAACTTCCAAAATCAACTAACTTTTACGTACACATCATCCTTAGTACACATCTGAGACTCAATGCGCACGGTTGCGTCGTTGTAGCTTACCCATCGCAAAAATCGCCGAAAGTAACTTTTAAACGGTTTTTTGCGGGACCTATATTTTCATAACCCAATTATATTTTGATTTTAATTATATATGTATGGAAAGTTAATTTACTCAAGATTGAATTTACGGGCCTCGTACTTGTAATTTCTGCGTATTTTTTTTATTATTTTTAATTTTGTCAACTTTGGGGTTATTTTTAGGGTTGAGGGGATTTGAAACAGGCTGTTTCAATTCACCTCGCTTAGTTTTTATTAGACAGTTTTGCCTTAGAATGGTGTGGTATACATATATATTTTTCTGTTTATTTTATTCCAGTATCCCTACAGATTATAAAAAGAAGTATTTCTAGTCTCGAAATATACGAACTCGTATCATGAAAACTTACATTGCATCATAAAAGTCTGTGACGCGGTTTTTAGAAATACCTTCACTTTTGTAATGTACAATAATATTTCGATAAGCATAAACTAAAACATAAACAAAACTAAAACATTATATTTTCTCATCAAAATGAAGACTTAATATAACTCCAGAACATTTGAAATGAAGCTGTATGGACATTCAAAGAGGTTAATTTAAAAAAAACTTGTAAATCAAACTTTGATTTTATTTTTAATTATAAACTATTTACAAGATTATTATTTATTTAAGATTGAAAATGAAAATAAATAAAACTTGCTCGATTCTGTTTAAAATATTGTTGTATAAATAATAATACTACATTGTCAGACATCATTTACAGAACACGTAGATATTTAGTCTCTGACTAGGTTAAAAAAACTTGTGTCTGGTACTATGAGTTTTTTAAAACAAAAACACTTTCATAAATTCTCGCGTAAACACCCAGACACAAAGTCAACAGACATGTGTGACCAATATTGGCCCCGGGTGAGAACCTTACGCGCTCACCTTTGACTCAGAAGGAATGGTCACCAACAGGTGAGCCAACGGCCCTATAATCAAAAATCAAAATTCATTTATTTCAGTAGGTATACAAAATACACTTTGAATACACTATAAATTATACTATCATCTCTAATGTACGGCCCTCAAATCCATTAAAAAACCGCTGTTTCAATTCACCTAGACCCCTGTTTCAATTTACCTCGGTATAAGGAGAGTTGAAACAGAATGACTTATTACGTTCAAATCGATTTTTTGTCAAAGACTTTACTGTTACCCATTCTTTGTGGCCATTATATGAAAATATAAGAAACAAACTTCACGCGGTTTGTGCTGTTAGATTTTTTTTATGAAGCATAATGTAAAATTTGTTTCAACTCCCCTAGGTCTCCCCTATCATAGAAAAACGATAGTGAATTAAAAACTAATATCGGTGGCAAAGTAATTTGGGTCTACGGTTAAATTATTTTTTCCATCGTTCCGTCAATGGGACATCCAATTGAACTAGAAGAAGAGTGGTTCCATCGCCCATCCAGAGTCCACCTCTTGTCATCACAATTCCGCGCTTTCTAACCGTAATTAACTTCCACTTTGATTATTTTTTGCGCCATCCCGGGAGCCTCCACCATTTCCCGCTTTCGCCTCGTCCGGAATAAAATAGCCCATTAGCTAAGCCGAGATCCGCTGAGGTGTTAACAGGCTATCAAAGTTTGAGGGGGGTCATAACAAGGGCATAGCACGCGGCTCCGCTACCTGCCCCGGGTCTGCCGGAGCCAAGGACGGGCTGAGGCGAAAGTTGGCAGGCTGTCCTCTCCACCCCGGCCCACCCTTCCCCCGCGCCGAGGGGCAGCCACAATGACTTCCCGAATGCGGCAAACAAACCTTTTTTTAAATGGCATTTTGCCAATGTCAAGTAATTTAGTTATCAAGTCTTACTTTTCGTTAAATCGCTCTGCTCCAGAGACCATGCATATTTTTTTTTGTCTTCAACACTTTCTACATCCCTTCCTAGCTTATCAACAGTAAAATTAAGATATTAATAAAAAAAAAGAGCAGTGATAGCCCGGACGGTTAAAGAGCCGGCCGAAAATCAGTGAGGCTCGGGTTCGAATCCTGGCATGTACCAATAAGTTTTTCAAAAACTTACGTACATATTTATCACTAGCTCGACGGTGAAGGAAAACATCGTGAGGAAACCCGCAGGTCTCAGAATTGATTCTGAGACATGTGTAAACAGACCCGGTCCGGCGATGGGCTCACCACCTATCACGTTTAGGGGTCTAATATATCTCGTGAAATGTGGGTATATCCAGTAGTGGAATACCTCTGCCTACCTCCTCGGGGATAAAAAAGGCGTGAGATAATTATTATTATGATCATTACGTCCCTCTTCGGATTCCCGCCAAAAAGACCCAAACAAAACTTCGCCCCGACCATTAATGATAACGCACGACACGAGTAGCTCCTGTCTCGCTTCAATCATAACATTGATATCGCTGAGCAAATATTAGATTTGGTTAGTTAAACAACCGATAATAGCGGAGATAAACTTGCAGTCACAGCCGCACGGCGAGGTGTGTGACAGTGATGTAATTAGGGTTGCCACGTTTTTCTTGCAATTCAAGTACATTGGTTATTATAGGTAAGAAAAAAAAGTACATAGTATCAAAATAAAGTACCTGCAATTTGGTTTATTTAATATTATGTTAATAAACATATTTTTCATTACATTTTGCAGAATGTATCAAATTTGTGGCTTGTGGGTTGTTTTTGTGGGTTGAGTTTAGAAATTGTTAAAAAAAATGTGCATAAGTGATCGTGGCGCTGGCGAGTCGCGACATCGATTCAGCACCAATCGATATATTTAATTTAACGAAAAAATTTCAAAATCTTAAAGAAATAAAATCATGCGGAATAAAGTGTTTTCATGTACTTTATTATTTTCATAAAGTATATTGTTTTCGTTTACTTTATTATTTTCATAAAGTAAATACAATATGTAACAGAATAAGCGCAATTCCTGAAATTGGTTTGTTCAGTATCGACTACTTAATCGTTTCAGCTATTTTAAATAAGTGTTAAATGTCTCTGAAGAATTAATTTGCATAGTTGAGTCTAGTGCTAGCTATGCAAATCGTACTATTATTGCTCTTTATTTAAGAAAATTGGTTAGACACAACTAAAGTACGAAGGCATCATATTTTTTTATATAAATATACCTTTAAGTATTAAACCAACAGGAGACGTCACGCGCACTAGTTCCTTTGCAAAAAAGTCTGCCAATTTCTGCGGGGGGGACGAGGAAACAACCACAAATAATGTTAAAACAAACGCATTTTTTGACAAAACAATTAAACGCTAGCTTGAACTAGATGCACACACATACATTCATCAATCCAAGCACTCCGTGAACTCAAAAAAACTAGTTGTATATAACAGGTATGCGTGTTGACCGACACTTTTTTTTGGCAGAGGGGAACGCCTGTCAGTGGCGTCTCCGGTTGGTTTAATACTCAAAGAAATATACTAATTGGGGTGTTTGCGGAATTGCGCTTATTCTGTTACTCGTTGCATAGAGTACAATTACCTGAAATAACGTACAATACTTTTATATCATAAAGTACGTGTGGCAACCCTAGGCACTCGAGCTTCCGACTCTGAGCTCCCGATATCCAGGGGTCTTTGTAATGCGATGTGTCAATGGCTAGTACGTATGTCTTGAATCTTGATAATTCGTGACACCGGCTCTCACTTCGGAGACGTGTCTTTATTTCACACAATATGGAATATTAACCACGGTTCACGTGGTATTTATTAACCGACTTCAAAAAGGAGGAGGTTATCAATTCGTCTGTTTTTTTATGTTTTTTTTTTTGTTACCTCAGAACTTTCGACTGGGTCAATCGATTTGGATGATTCTTTTTTTATTTGAAAGCTGGTCCCATTTTAATTTCGTCCAGTTCTGACAACGGCCGGAAACCATATAAGTTGAAGATTGAAGTCGGTTTTTTTACTCTTTAGAGCGGTTATACAATATCGGACTATGAGAAGACTTTATTTATATCTAATCAAAACCCAAAAAAAATAGTTTCTAGCTTGTAGCTTCAATATGACGTAATTTCCATACAAACTTTCATTCCCCATTTCAAATCCTTACAGCCTTTTTTGGCATTAAAAAGTTGCTTATGTCCTTTCTCAGGTTTCAGACTATGTCTGTACCAAATTTCATTTAAATCGGTTATGTACTTTAGGCGTGATTGCGTAACACACATACATGCAGAGTTATACTTTCGCATTTATAATATAAGGAAGGACTAGTAAGGATTATAGTGGCTATGCTCTAGTCGTTTTTTACACCTACTCCCGAAGATCAAGATTTGATTTAAGCTTATTTCAAACACACAATCTCGTCGTAATTAACACGCGAATGACGGCAAGTGATTTAATTAAGTACAAACAAGACTATCGAGCTCGGAATTACGAATTAAGGCGTGACGCAAGTGCGTGCGTACTAATTATGTCCATTTGTTAGCTCGGATGTTAAATTTTTCTCGTTCGAAAACAGGAAAGTGAAAAATGAGATAGTACTGTCAAGCTGGACGCTGGACAACCTCCGGGAACAAAATAAATATGGAGTTTTTAAGTTAGTGTTGACGGACCTGTTGGCTCAGTTGGTAGTGACCCTGCCTTCTGAGTCGGAGGTCGCGGGTTCGATCCAAATGTTCGGGGCCAACATTTGTGTGCATGAACATGACTGTGGACTTCGTGTCTGGGTGTTTAATGTAAATTTATTTAAGTATGCTCATCAGTTTCTTAGTGCCCATAGTATACAGCCTCAGTCTAGTTTGGGACTAAATAACCGTGTGTAAAATTATGTCCCACAAATTATTATTTATTATTATTATTACACTCTTCATCTTATACTTCGCGACCCATGAAAATGTGAGCCCACATGTTACTACTTGCTTAGTAAGCATGTAAGTTTCTGTAAGTCAACATCGTTTACTTTAATGTAGTAACTATCCTGTAGTGTAACTTTATCACTACTACCTTCTTCATTACTCAGAAGCACTACCAACTGAGCCAACAGGCCCGTCAGAGTATGAGTTCACAAAGCTAGCAAATACCGCGTTGACGTCTTTCGCGCCACTGCTCTTCATAAATTTAATTGGAGCATTTCATAGGCTGTTGCCTGTCTGGCTGTAGTGAAGTTACAATTAAATTTTGTTATTCTCGATCGTGAGGTCTAACCACAAAGCCTCGGTGATAGGTCGTTTCATTAATAAGTAACAAACTCTCTCTCGGGTGGGTGATTCCAGTGGGAACTTTGTAAACGCAAACTGTGCACACGCCGCGGGGACGGAGGCGGGCAAAGATATTATAGTAGAGGCGAGTTATATTCACACTGCGCGCGTTTGAAAATTGATCCGCTACGAGTAGCTACAACATGTACATCGATAAACGATAAGCCTAATACATTTGTAAAATTGTCTCTTGAAAGCTCGTTTTTATCACTCCGACCCTAAATAGAGCCAAACAATCAAAAGCCGGTAGCACCGTCTTTTTTTTATTCCGATCCAATCATCGACTTAATGGAAGGTTTTTTTTTGTTATTGTCATTGTTACTATGAGAGAAGGTTTTGTTGCCACGGAGTGGGAAAGAAGAGCTGCCAGCTAAAATGACACTTTGTGAATCAGGCAGAACTTTTACTGATAGTACATACCTACTTACTTAGCTGTAGCGTATTTATAGTTTCAAAAGGAAGGTGAAAGATGATACGGAACGAAGAAAGAAAAGAAAGCGCTGTCTCTATCTATCTATCTGTCAAGATTTGATAGTGAAACATTGCAACTGAATAAAATTAGGTCAATTACCTACATTTTCGGGGTCATTTTCCGCGCTCCAGTAAGATATCTACGTCTTTTTATATACTATCTTTGGAGCCGGGTCCCTAAGGTGACCCAAAGGGTTGATACGCCGTCACGTACAGAGAGCCCACCATTTTGTAATCCAATAGCCGTGGCCGCCTGCGGGCCGCCGCCGTGCTAAGAAGGCGCGGGGCTCAAAGGCTGAACTCGCTCCTTTGCCAAAAAATCAAAGGCGTGCACAGACTTTATAAAGGTTCTGTACATGTTTAGCAAAAAATATGAACAAAGTATGTATACCTAATTTAACATTGTGGTATTCGCATTGTGGTAAACGATGTTAAAAATCCTTCTACCAACGGAAAACTACTTCATCAGGGAGTAACATAGGCTATTTTATATCCCCTTATTTCAACGGGAACGGAAACTACGCGAGTGAAACCGCGTGGCGCTGCTATAGTAAGTATTAAAACCAGAGAAGGTCGATTCAGTCTCGCGCACGGAGGGTGTCGTGCCATATAAGTATTATTAGCACGTAGTAATAATAAATGTTCCAAAAATTTTGTCAAGATAATAAAGTTGCTTCAAATAGGTTATTATTTTTCTCTAAATAGTAAATTCTGTTCTATAGGTACAATTCATTATTATTATTTTGTCTGAAGGCATATAACTAAGAACTAAAATGAATAATTATATTGTAAGTACCTACGTAAGAGCAGTGATAGCCTTAAAGAGCCGGCCGAAAATCAGTGAGGCTCGGGTTCGAATCCTGGCATGTACCAATGAGTTTTCAAAAAACTTACGTACATATTTATCACTAGCTCGACGGTGAAGGAAAACATCGCGAGGAAACCCGCAGGTCTCAGAATTAATTCTGAGACATGTGTAGGTAAATAGACCCGGTCCGGCGATGGGCTCACCTATCACGTTTAGGGGTCCAATATATCTCGTGAAATGTGGGTATATCTCTGCCTACCCCCTCGGGGATAAAAGGCGTGAGATTTTTTTTTTATTTTTTTTTTTACCTAACTACGTATTCAGGCAATTTGTTGTATAGTACGTAGGTGCACAAAAAAATTGCTTAGATTCAAATGAATTATTATTTTTTCTTAATCTGGAGTGAGGTTGATTTAAATTATCAATATGATCCATATTAGGTTATAATTGGGCACGTAAATTGGGTTTATAAGTAGGAGCACATCGGCTAACTATTGTACAGTCAAGAGCACGTGGAGCTTGAGCCTTTGGACTTTGTAACGTTCTTATTACAATCTCTTTAGAGGTCAGACTCGCACTACAAGTGTAAAGCTTCAAGTGCTCTTGACTTACACGGATATCAATTCTAATAATTGAAATAGTTTTGGAGGCACAACTTAACTACAATGTGCTTGCGTCAAAATGTGCGCTCGTGTAAATCCTTTATCCGCAATAGTTTATAGAAATGAGACGGGAATGTTGGAGGCGAACATAATTACAGAGACAGTTATTAACAGGAAGTTAATTAAATGCTCCGCGAAGCGAGAGCGAACGCCGCAGAGACGCGGCCGGGCCGGCTCCGCGACGGGGCCGGCCTGCGTCGACCCTCGAATGTCTCTCCTCGATAATAATAATAATATGTTGTGGGACACAATTCACACACGGTGATTTAGTCCCAAACTAGGCAGGGCCTTCACTATGGGTGCTAAGCAACTGATAAGCACACTTAAATAAGTATTAAACGACCAGACACGAAGCCAACAGACATGTTCATTCACACAAATGTTAGGCCAGAGCGGAGATCCAACCCGCGACCACCGACTCAAAAGGCAGGGCTACTACCAACTGAGCCAACAGTCCCATCAACAGAGGTAACAGGCCCTTCAACTGAGCCAACAGGCCCGTCAACTGAGCCAACAGGACCGTCAACTGAGCCAACAGGACCGTCAACTGAGCCAACAGGACCGTCAACTGAGCCAACAGGACCGTCAGTACAACTACTTGCTATGATTGATGCCTCAGACTAATAAATGTCACATAATAAGTACCTATATAGCAGGGGTGGCCAACTTGCTTAGACCCAAGATCTACTGTTCACCGAACGATACCCTGTGCGATCTACCAATTACATGATTGAAATCTTAAATGAAACAGAATATTTCATTACACAATTATGTAGTATTTTAGCGATTGAAAAATGTGATGCAGGATAATGTGTGCTGCAGTTAGTGATTGATTAGGTACGTTGCGCAGTCTGTTCTACGTACCTATATATATATATATATATATATATATATATATATATATATTTGCCTTACCACGATCGACTAGTTGGCCAACCTTCGTATACAGTACAAATCGCGGACGCGGGGGCCGCCTAAAACGCTCGGCATAATTGAATTAGTCAAATTAATCGCCCTTTTCGTGTCTGGGGAGTTCTCTAAATTTTTACGGAACTTTTCGACTGGGGCCCCTCCGCGAATTTATTGGGAAATGGAAGTGTACTCGGGCATTAATGAAATAAAATTATGAGGCTTTTTGTTGAAACAATAGATTGCGCGGATTGATAGATTATATATTTTGATCGCCTGGTATCTGCCCCCCATTCGCTAACAACTCGCGAACTATACCGTCCGGCTACTTCCTTGGTTTGGCGTCTCGTTCACATTATATGTATAGTCCAGCGGTTCGGCTCCGGCGCCGCCGAGCACGCGCCCGAAACTTAGATAAGCACTTTAACTAAAGTGTCGACTCAAAATACTTTTAACCGAATCTGTTGTTTAAATGGAATCAGTAAAGCCACTTAGCTAAGAACTCGGGAGTCGTGCGGCGACGCGGAAGCCCCGTAGCCTGCACGCGCCAATTTTAGCTACACTTTAACACGGCCCGCTAAGCAAGCCTACAAAACATGATAAAGGAGACAGGAAAGGGATAATTGGCTGTTTCACGCCAACCCACGCAAATCACACGAAAATGTAAGGTTCATTAGCCATTCACGTAAGTACTCTTCAATGTTTTAGGAGTTTGAGATGAAGCGAGGATTGCGGACTTATGCGGAGGATTAAAGGGAAGTATGGATAATAATCTGCCACGTGATCCCACCGCGGATTTGGAGGTGCTGTTCAGTTAGTGGCCATCCAACTGTCACAATGTTTCAAGGCACCCAAGTGAATCTGACATTTCTTATTTGAGATCTGTTATCCTAATAACCCTGCATTTCGAGACATAAAGGCGCTCGTCATAAACCAATTTTGATGGTTACACTGATATCGCAGCGCACAAATCTTTACTTATACTGCTGGTAAAACATAATTTGAGAACGCTGCCCACTCACGGTACATCGAGGGTTATCGCGAGAACTACTCAACTACGAGTAGCTGTTATCACCATGCAGGCGCGCCCGCAGCTATGCGTGATAACGATGCGTCCGCGCCGAGCGATGACAATGGCCCGACTGCGGGTCGCAGGTTGCCAGAGTGCTCGGAATAGATAAAGCTCAAACGCTTCTTGGCTATTTTCGATAATGTCTGTATTTTCGAGTTCATAGAACCCGTCAGCCTTTAAGGCTCGGCTCGTCCCATCGTAGTCCCGTCTTTGCCTTCAAGCAGGTCAAGAGTAAGCATCATTAATAAAAAAAATGTCTCGGCAAAGAATAAGTCTAGGATACGGCCACTTAGAAATTGTTAGAATAGGGGTTCCTCAAGGTTCGATTGTAGGTCCTATCTCATGTTACTGTTAATGTCCGAAATGCAGAGCATCAATATGTTTGACGATTGTCAGATTTCACCGATTTTCTTTCTTGTCGTGATTCAGCATAAACCACGACTACTTTTGTTAATCTTCGAAAAAAATTAATGATATTATTCTTATACTTATATTTATTTTTCTTTGTTAGTTTTGTAGTGCCCAAGCGAACAGCTTTGCTTCTGAACCAATCACATAGCTCCTCTAACGAAATCATCCAGACGATTGCTCGCAGTTTTCACACTCCAATGATGCGACATACCTAAATGAAAATAATTAATTCAAATGAGAACCTTAATGAGAATATTAGTTTGGTAATTTGATGTGATTAATATTCCATATTTGATTTCTGTAATTATGGATAAATTAAGTCTCAAACTAAAATATATATATTTTTAACCTTGTATATTTTTAATTTAAATTTACAATTCCTAAACTTTTTAAAAGGTTTCAAAAACGGTGGAGGTTCTCACATCGTCTTTTTTTGTATGTTAATCCATATTTCCGCCGAGCCTACTTTGATAATTTTTGTTTTGTTTGAACTGGCATACTTCAAGGGTGGTCCCATATAAGTTTTGTGAAAATCTGATGAAGAACTTCAGGTGGAGAACGGAACTCCTCAACGGAGATCAGCAAATCACTAGTTATCATCGCAATAGATTTAGAACAGTAATGGATGGTGAAGATGCAAATAATACTCTATTTAGTGCTATTCAATGAAGTTGATGTGTATTTTTGTTTAACGGATGCATAGCAGAATGTGCAAAGCTCACGCTAATTGAATCTCAGACGCAATCAGCAGCACAGAGGGTTTAATATCGTCCGTCGGTACACATGCCAACGGATATGCCAACTGAACAGATATCGGTGGAAATATTTTAAATTATAGGGGTGCCTTTATTGGGTGGGAAGTAATGTTGTCGCAGAACATCGCCGCAATCTATAAACCATCGCAGGCTTCCGCAGCGCGCCGCAGATGCCGAAATTGTGCTGTTTACAAAGCTGGCAGGGCAATCACGTACTAACGGAGTCGTGCCGTATCGTTCAATTCCCCTCCTTTTCACGAGCAAATAGATATCAGTTTGAAATTGTTTATTCCAAGAGGAGCGACGTAAACCAAATTTTCTCGAACGCGACAGTCACTTTGTATATGGGAATTAAACGTCAAGGTCATAAATATTTACAAGAGAAGCCAAATTATCAAGAGATGGCGGGGCCTGGGGCTTATTAGTACATAAGTTGTGTGTGGCCTATTCTGTAAGGTAGCCCTTTGGTAAATTGAACATATTAAGTCAAACCGTGGGGCGGAAAGTCAGTGCGAGCTCGGAGCTGGCCGCGGGGGCGATCCCGCCTCGCGGGATTTCAAATAAGAAGATTTCCTTATCTCCGTTTAAAGGTAAGTAATTGAATTTCTCAAAAACGCTGAAACTGATCAAATATACAAACAGGATTTGGGTACACCCTTTTCAGATGAAACGGACACCGAGTTGGGAACGGATTTTATGCTCAGGGAATATTAATTTTTGAAATTCGAATGAACGGCTGTAATTTGGTCGTAATGTCTGGGTCTACGAGGGCAATCGTCCTCTCCCGGCCTGCCCTTTAACCAATATTCTCGGAAAGTCAAGTGCGCAATACGTTTGTCTCCGCCAACCAGCACCGCTTCTCATTCAGAGGCCGCGTGCAGGCTGCTATTAATCTAGTCAGGTCTCGTTACTCTCATTACAGAGCACCATCTCGTGGGAACGATAATTTCAATGGCGATAAAAAGTAGTCTGAGTAGGTACTCCTCAAAGACCGCAGCTGCTCTTCGTTGAAACGTGACTAAGCCGTAAGAATAGCCATTGTTAGCTATTGTTAACTTGCCTATCCCAAGATACAGACTGAATCGTGACTCCTACCAATATTTCAACATAATTTATTGAATCCTTATTTCCTTATCCTTATTTTGTGCGAAAGTAACTCTGCCTGACTGTGTGTTACGCTATCACGCCTAAACTAGCCAGTATAATAATAACAAAAGATAAGAGTATTGTATTTAAATTTATTAGATAATAATTAGAGCTTTATTTTTAAACAAACAGACACATTAAATTCGTCTTGTAATATCAACCACACCACACCACACCGCAATGCAGTGTGTTGCGGTGGCGCGCGGCGCGGGTAGGCGGCCGACGGACGCGACCGACATCCAACAATTGATAAAAATAGTTTCTTAATATTATCTTTTAGGAGTTTCTCGCCGATATAAGTAACAAAAAATCTCTGTGTGTATTGATGAATATTGAACACGAAATGCGTTTAAAAATGTTAATCAAGAAATTGTGTCTTTTTTTAATTGTGGGACACGGTTATTCAGTCCTAAACTAGGCAGAGTCTGTACTAAACAACTGATAAGTAATAAAATTAATTCTTGGCTTTAGATTAAATATTTTAAACAGACATGTTCATGCACACAAATGTTGGCCCCGAGCCGATCGCACCCACGACTTCCGACTCAGAAGGCAGGGTTCACTACCAACTGAGCCAACAAGCCCTTTACTTTTTTTTAATTTACGTTAAACGTTTCCCCCTGTTTTTTCGAGCACCACAGTGTATGCGGAAGTTTTCTTCGCCGCTGGCAATATAAAGGGAGATTGACTTGTAAGTCTTGTAACATTTCGGTGTACCCACTAATATTACGTGTTACAAGTGAGCATTCGGCAGTCAGTAGGGCGCGGCGGGCCGAGACGCTCGTAAAAACTGTATTACAGGAACAGAGTTTAAGAAATAATTGAGCATGCACCAAATGCTCAAAGCTATCGCCTCGACGGATACAATTCACCTAAAGACGTGGCCTGCGGACCCGGAGGCCGCAACGGCACTGTTTGCATTTGTTAGCTATTTCATTTAAATTAGGTTATAAGAGTCTATGATTAGATACAACGGACTATAAAACTAGACAGTTTGTGGGAATTAAGTTGTTGGTTTTAAATTTGATCTGTAAGCCATTACAATTACTAAAAACGTGTTAAATGGGAAAAGTCATTCTAGAATAAATAATCCCTTGTCAATTATAAATGGATAAACCGTTGAACTTAATTTGAAATTGATAGAGAGAGAAGTTACGGCAAAAGGCAGTTGCTACAATAAATGTCGAATAGTTCGAAGGGTCTGTAGCGAGCGCGGAGCCGCCGCGGGGCGCCCTTGTCGCCCGAATTAATTATTCACGCCTCATCATAAGACGCTGCTGTATGGAGCGAATAAGCAGCTCCTCATTCTGCATGTGAATAACTTAATGCTGGCATTAGGTGCCGCGCTTGTCCGCCGAGCGGGGCCGAGCCGTGCCGTAATTGAATTTCCGGCGGTACTTAAACTAATTGCTACCGCCGACGGCGCCGTACCCTGAACGTACTATTTATTTTGGCGGAAAATTTAAATATTATTTAATTTCCATCCCTTTTTATCGGACGCTGCTAAGCGGACAGGCAATCCCATTTTTTTATTGCCAACAAAACGTTCATTCGCTGTCAGTTTTAACTAGATTGTCTCCAATTCTCACAGAAAAATAAAAACAGTTCGGGCATAAAAGTTATGGAGGTTACGTAAATTAGCAACCAACTGAAGAAACCGTCAAAAACACGTTGAATAAAATTATTTATAAATAAAATTCGGGAGGACCGGACGCGACTGGACCAGGAGCTAGGAGCCGCAACGCAACTCACCTGACACTCGAGCTCGCGGGAGATCGCACGGCGGAACTTTGCGTCAATACGAGCGCGCGGGCGTCGCGGCTGGCGGTCGAAGCGCGAGTGACGGATGGCGGGAGCGGCGGCGGCGGGGCCGCGATCTGTTGCGCGCGCATGCGCGGGCCTCCAGCGGCAGCACGGCCCACCAATGCCGAGCACCCAACGAAAGGTCCAAGATCACCGGTGACGGTTAGAGCATAAGCAACCAACGAAAAGTCCAAAGTCAAATTTTTATTCAGAACTTCACCGCATTGTATGGTTGAGAGGAAGCGTCCAAGATCACCGGCACTCAGTGACCGTTAAAACATAAGTAAGGTGCCAAAACAGAACCACTACTTGCTCATCACCATATGCTGATTCAAGTTACAACGGTATGAAGTCCTGGCCTGAAGTCCTGGTGGTATAAAGTACTGGCCCGTACGGGGCCCGTCCGGCCCCGGACGGGGCACGGGCGTCGACAAGTCGAGGGGTATTATTAAGATGATTCACCCCGAACGGGGCACGGCCCGGTGTAACGGGAATCAGGCTTAAGGGTACCAAAACGTAACCCTATTACTGAGCATCCGATGTCTGTCCGATGGTTTGTCTGTCTGCCAGACAGAGTGGCAAAATATTATTGAAAATTAAACGTGTTGTTTGGCGTCATTATTGTACGGTCGTGTCGCTTGTACGCAACCCTCTTTCTTTGTCTTTAATTATTATTTTTATGTGAAAATTCTCGTTGATAAATTTTGTTTGGTATTTTATTTTTACCTGCATTTTTTCGCAGTGACAGCCCTTTGGTTAGTGAGCCCGACGTCTTGCATATTTATCAATTTCCGGACGATGAAGGGAAATAACATGAGGAAACCCAGATTAATTCTGAGGCAAGAGTAGTAGCAGCCGAGTCCGGAGATGGGCTAACCACCAACAAAATTTACTGATTAAAAATTTTGTATTTCCTACTACTACGAACACTCGCATGAACATATTTATTTACCTAAGTAGAGACGATCCAACCTTTACCGGTTTATTATAAGACTAGCTGTTCACCCTTTCCCGTGGGAATACGGGTGTAAAATTATAGCCTGTGTTACTCCCTCATAACGTAGCTATCCATTGGTGAAAGATTTTTTTAAATCGATCCACTATTATCGGAGTCTATTCAATTCAAACAAATAATTTCCTAGATGTAGACGTATACAGTGTTTACTAGCTTTATATAATACTCGCTAGGTTATAGTAGCTAATTATTTAGGTAGATCCGAGTACTGAGCCACACAAATCGATGCAAAAGACTCTGCACCCGTGCGACTGTCAATCAAACTTCTGGCTTGCTAAAAAGTTTGCAGTTTGTGCCGATATCTCAGTATTCTTCGGCAGGCTATGCAGTGCCCGCACTCTTAGTCCGACGACACTCCAATCAAAACTTGGGGCAACCGCCCCGGGGCGTCCGACGAGTTCCGCATTTCCCTACAACTCCTATCAGACGCAGAAGACTAAAAAAGTTGAACTAAAGACCAGACTGAAAGCAAATTAGCGATAGATCAATTCTATTTATAACGGTGCACCTAGATAGGTTTAATATATTATAGATATCAGACTGGATGTATTTTTTAATGGAGCCGTCCTCAATGCATATACCTACATTAAGCATATGAATCGAATACGAATTGTGGATTCATATTAATAAAAAAAGTGCGCGTCGGACTCGCCTACCGAGGGTTCCGTACAAAGTAGGTACATACTTGTACGTATTATAAATAGTTCGGAATCGAGTCTCGCAGTATGATTGATTACGTTTTGTATAGACTTTTTTTATTTTTATTGATAAACAAAAGTTAGATACAACGCGTTACAGAATAAGCGCAAACGGAAATTCCTCATACATCCCAATTAGTATATTAATATAAAAAAAATATGATGGCTTCGTACTTTAGTTTTGTCTCAATTTGGTAGGTAGCCCCAAATTCAGTTATGCTAATTCATTTTTCAGAAAAATTTAACACATTAAAAATCGATAAAATAGTCGATACTGAAACTACTCGTAATTTAAGGAATTGCGCTTAATTATTCTTTTTCATATCTCATACTCGGAAAGTAGTGTATGTTTGATCTGAGTACCGGGTCGGTATTTCTTATTATTATTATTATTAGTACATTTGGTTAGATGGTCTGATACTAAACTTTTTACATAGATTAAAAAAAAAACGGGCGGCATTGGGAGTGTAGGTATAAATAAACAACTAAAAATAACCTGCGCGCAGCGGTGACGTGTTCCATATTTAAAATTTTAAAAAGACTAATAATTTAGTAGGCTGTTTCAAAACTCTAAATCTTGTTTTTCATCGACACTAATAAATACATAAAGAGGAAGGGTTTTTATATTATTTTTGTAATGTTGTATTCAAAGACGTTTAAAAGAAAAATAATTTCTTTCTTCCAACCTCTTTGGTTGTATTGTTGACATTTTTGTTTTTTTGTAGGTATTATTGATTTTTTGCATTTTTCAATTTTTGTAATGTTGTATTGTTGACATTTTTTTGTTTACTTTGAAATTTGGCATTTCATATGTGTGCTTCGATTTTAAAGTAGGAACATGGTGGTTTTAACAACTCCATATTATATCCTCTACCTACTTTGGTACCTAATCACACTACCTAATGCCGATCTCTGGTAATTACGTAAGTACCTACATAATATATCTACAATTCTACTTCCTTGTCCTATACTTTAAATCCTACTTTAAACGATCTATTCAACCAATTCTCTCAACCACCATTCACCATACACACACAACTCCCACATCCCTCATACACACACGTACAACAAACCCTTTTCTCAAATAAATAGTTAGTTATTTTTATGCATTCCTACAATATGGGTATCAAATTAAAGGGCTTGCTGAGAAATATTCAAAGCCCTTGAAGTCACAGTTAAGACTATCTATGATGGAGATAGCGGTTATAAATGATGGGAAATCAAAATTAAATCCAGCCAGGCCACACATTATTTATTTAGGGTATGAGGAGGGTTCTAGCTTATCAGAAAACGTTGAATTACGTCGTAGCATTCTTCTCAGGATACTGCATTTGGAAACAGCAACCCGTCTCTCTAGAGTTTCCCGGTTCTCCCTATTAGAGTGCCTTGTTATTAGACTATTGACATTTCTGAGTATACTTTTTGTACCAACAGAAAATATAATTTTTTTTTTTTGGTAAATCAGTACTTGGGGGAATGAAACTATGTAACACATCTCCTTATTATTTAGAATGTTTATGGTTGTACAGTCAAGAGCTCGTGGAGCTTCATATATTGGACTGTGTACCGCTCTTATTACAACCGGGTACAGGTAAGAGTTGCATTAACAAGTGTGAAGATTCAGTGTTCTTGGCTGTATTCATTAATAAATCATGTAATGAAGCCTCGGCAAAGGGGGAAGAAGACTGCGCAACATTTCAATTATGAATAAAGTTAATAGAAAGCTCATTGGCACCTTAAAGGTAAAACAGCAGAGCGGCCGTCACAATGTCGTCGGGTCAGAGGGGAGCGAGGGGGGGGAAGCACTATTTCCATTTTTCAATTACCGACCGGAACCGCTTGGCGCATTCCGCGTCACCCATCCAGATCAGAGGGCAGCACTTTCGCACAAATTTAACAATAACAGCCAGCGATCCGCAATTAATAACTCCGTTGTTGTGTTTACAAGAGCAAGTTACGAGCGAAGTACGCGGAAAGTGATCTGATACACAGGAAACTGCATCAATGACTTGCTTCCTGAGTGCTTCCGGAAAATCTCAAAGTATTGTTTCCATGTTCTATAATTTTAACAAAAAAAACCTCCTTTAAACAGTAAAAAGCCCTAGTCGCCACTTCGATTTTCGAAGGTTCCCCTCAATTTCTCTGGGATGCCATCATCAGATCCTGGTTTCCTTATCATGGTACCACTGTTATGATATCACCTTTCCAAGAAAAGAGAATCATCAGAATCGGTTTATAAACGACAAAGTTATCCGCAAACATATATAATAGTATATTTTATATCGAGGGACTAAACGAAGTCAGAATATACCAGAGGTGGTTTGAGTAAATGAAACCGAGGGTAGGTATATTAAATTGGCGTTTAGTCTTGATTCTCGAAGTGCCAACTGTACTTTTCACTTTGGGTATAGTCAGATAGTAGTTAGACAAAATAGTAAATTTAGGTAGTACAAATTTTTAATACCGAACGAATTTAATACTCGACAAAAAATCTGAAATTTTCGCGGTCAGTTTTTCTTCTAAACCTGTCAGTCCTGTCACAGATCAACGAAGAGATTTAGATCTCTTTACAATTTAATACACATGGCGCCACCTTCTTTGCGGAAAAACCATGGAACTAAAACTGAACATTTTCGCAATGAAGATGGTCTGCACTCCACAGATATTTACTGGCTGTTTGAGTTTATTAAAATAAATATAATTTAATAATATAGAATTATATATAGAAAGACATAGATATGTCACTAGAGCGCGGAAAATGAGGCCGATAAATGTAGTTAATTAACCACATTTTATTTAGTGGCATTGTATTTCAATTCGTATTTCAAGCGCAACTGTTGACAGACAGCTGTCTCTTTCTTTATTATTCGTTCCTTATCATCTTTCCCCGTCATTGTTGTATGCTATAAATACGCTAAGAAGTGTATGTGAATGTTGTAGCCACTCGTAGCGGATCAATTTTTAAACGCGCGCAGTATGAATATAACTCATCCTTACTTTAATATCTTTGCTCATTAAGGAAATTAAAAATTTAATTACTTTTCACTCCCTAGAGACTTTAGTCACTTTAGTCCCGCCCTGAACGCTATATTGGCGTATTTTGAGAGCATGAAAAGTGAAAAAAATATATATAATACGGTCGAATGACACCTCCTTTTTGAAGCCGGTTTACAAAGCAGAATGCGGCAGTGAAAAGTAATACCTAATCTAGAAATACGTTCAACTCGGTAAATTGCAGTAAGTTTGTAATCGGCGTTATAAACAGACCAGTCCGGCCGGCCCGCGCAAGTGGCTTCATTTCCACCCGCCGCCGCTCAAAGGATATTGCGCTTTTCATTCCGAGGAGTTCTCTGCTGGCTGCGATACACTCGGCTCTGCTACTAGCGCTGGCTGCGGCTTTGTCCATCCACAGCAACGTCTGATTCTGTTTTTAACCCCCGACGAAAAACAGAGGTAACTTTATCACCTTGAAGTCTTTTACGAATATCTGACTATAAGTGTAGTATAGTTATTTTAAATTAAAGAACACTTTAGAGAACATTTGGGTTTTCTTATAAATTCTTATTTTAGTGCGTCCATTCGCTATTACAATAGACAGGCAAGAGGGGGAGGGAGATGCCGCATCCTCAGAACAATGCCGCATCTTTATCTTCATTTTAACTCTAGATGACATTTGCATTGACAGATGTCAATTCGCGTTTCGTTTAGAAACCTATGCTACAATAAGAACTTTGACAGAATTTGCCATTCTAAATCATGAATTTTTTATTTAAAGCCGGGCTTATTAAATCCACACTCCGCTTCGGATTAGACGCCTCTTGTTATTCATAATAAATATTCGGGGAGACGAAATTTAGTTCCGTAAAAACACGATGCTAACTTTTTCTTCTTATTAATCTGTAGCGCTCTTCGCGAACCGAGCGGCTCCTATTACGCCTAAGCCAAAGAAAAAAGCAATTCAAATGTACATTTAATTTCGTTTCCTGAAGGCATTTATAAATAAAGTAAAAGAGCAGTGATAGCCTTACGGTTGAAGAGCTCGCTTCTCATCATGATATTCAGTAAGGCTCGGGTTCAAATCCTGGCCTGTACCAATGAGTTTTTCAAAAACTTACATATTCATCACTAGCTCGACGGTGAAGGAAAACATCGTGAGGAAACCAGCAGGTCTCAGAATTGAATATGAGGCATGTGTAACAGACCCGACCCGGCGATGGGCTCACCACCTACCACTTTTAAGGGTCCAATAATCTCGTGAAAAGTGTGTACCTATTTCCAGAAATGGAACAAGAGGCATGATAAAAAGGCGTGAGATCAAGTATTTATTTTATTTCTTATTTAAACAAAGTAAAATAAGTCAGTGGAAGCACATAGACGGACAGATTCAGATATTTCTATTAGTCTAGAAGTCTAGATTGCGTCGTCCGGAACCACTCGAGCGGATTCCGAAAGCTTATTATTACGCTCTGCCCACCCAACAATAACTTAATTCTACGAAGGGCTTAGTAATTTGTTTGGCTGGCTTTATGCTTGTTGAACTACGTGAAGTGAAGACTGCTGCTATTTTACTGCGGAGGAATACAGAATAATATAGAACTTTAAGGAGTAAAAAACTGACTGACATTGTCAGAACTGGACCAAATTGAAATGGGACTACATGGAAAGCACCAGCTTTGAAATAAAAAAGAATCATCAAATTCGGTTCACCCCGTCAAAAGTTCTGAGGTAACAAACTAGAAAAAAACATACCCGACGAATTGATAACCTCCTCCAGATTTTTTGCTCTTTAGATTTCTATGTTATTTGAAGTTGGTTGAAAAACAACAATGTCGCCTTTATTGTGGGGTGGTTGATTGAAATTAAAAGATATTGGTTTCCTTTCCGATTCGTCCCGTTCGTGTATCGCCGCCTCTGTCGCGGCTGTGACGTCACGGGCGCTGACGTAACTAGTGGGAACAGAGGCCTAAAACGTATTCATATATTTGTTTTAATATGTGTCCATATAGAGTCGAAGTTAATAGCACATTACTAACGTAACGTAGTCTATAGTTCTATATTGAGTTCGATTTTGCATTACAGCGACCTTATTTAATTTAGTCCTGTCTTTGTCTTACCTTACATTTAGTCCTGTCGGAGGCTGTATTTTATTCGTGATTTCTTTACTTATGCACTAAACACGGTATGAAATGCCTTAGTTGACAGGACTAATTTTAATTTGACAGCACTCAAAATCTCTTGTCTCTTTTATTTTTAGGAGAAAGAAAATGACAGGAGTAAACAAAAATAAGTTAGTCGGTGTAATGCAGAATCGAACCCATTAACGAGCTTACTTAGCCCAGCAGGCGTACTCACAGAGACTCGATACCGATTCGAATTGAATCTATCGACATCGGAAACGAATCTATCGAGATGGGCTGATGTTGGTATCGAAAACTAATGTCATAAACACTGTCATATTTGACTCGGAATCGGAAGATCTGTCGAATCCTTATGTCAAATATGACATCTGTTAATAGCCCATCTCGAAACCTTTCGACAGATTTTCCGTTTCCGAGTCGAATATCGAATCTCCGCGAATACGGCCCCAGATGACCAATTGCAAACGAGGAAAAATATTCTAAAATAAAACATTTCTCTTCCCGGCACCAATACCGAATGATTCGTTTGAATGACCGGATGAGCGAACAAAACTTATTGTGTGTTATGAATTGTGAACTCTGCGAACAATCATAATGGAGTAGTAGTTAACTGGTTAATTAATTGCAAGCTAATGTATCTGCTAACTAGTATCACGCATGATTCAGGATTTGCAATGCGATCCGGCTGATATAGTCGCTTAGCTACTTACCGGCTCAGGTCTTTTTAGGGTTCCGTACCCAGAGGGTAAAACGGGACCCTATTACTAAGACTTCGTCCGTCTGTAACCAGGCTATATCCCATGAAACCGTGCTAGTTAGACATTTGAAATTTTCACAGATGATGTATGTTTTTCTGCTGCCGCTATAAAAGCAAATACTAAAAAACATAATAAAATAAATATTTGAGGGGGATTTCATACGACAAACGTGATTTTTTGCCGTTTATATAGATAATTGTACGGACTCGCACTTGGCTGGTTTTTTCCATTCATCTACAGTGTAATTATCTCATTTCTCATTTACGAATTATATTTCGTTTATGGTTTGTATTTCCTGGACTTCTGCTTTATTTTTTTTAATAAGTCCAGCCGGGGAACAGTAAAAACTAATAAATTGTACATCTAAGAACTCATTACGGAATGTCGTAACGTAATTGACGACGCATTTTAATCGGAAGAGATGTAATCCTCTCAAAGGCTCGCTTCAGACGCACCTATTCAGCTGAAAAGGAAACTTTTATTGAAGCAGCAATATTTTTAATGGCCGTATTACGTATCGCGTCCTTTTGAGGACTCACATTGGCAGGTGCGCTAAGTTCTTGCAGTCGGTGCTCTAATAGCCTAAGATCCGGCCGCAAAAAAGTGTAGGGATCGAGTATAAGCTACAAACCAAATTTTTACGCATATTTGATCAGGAGAAGGGTATCGAAATATGGCTGCAAGTATTTTTAATAAAAAAAATCTTGATTTTTGGGACGAAATTTCATTCACTTGTTTTTTTAAATAAAATACCGTCCACTTCACGGCAATATGCATAAAGACTCTGAAAAATCATGAAAAATCTGCAGATTTTTCAGTCTTTATGTATTTTGCCTTTTCTCCTGATCATAAATATGCGTAAAAATGTGGTTTGTAGCTTATACTCGATCCCTACACTTTTTTGCGGCCGGATCTCGTACTATAACACGTGCACGGAGTTACAGCAGTTTGCGTGAGGCTGCACAGTGAAGAGCACATGAAACTTTACACTTGTAGTGCGAGTCTGACCTCTAAGGCGATTGTGTCTAACAGTATACATTTGCAACTTTGCGAGTGTGTGAAGTTGGAATAAAATAATTTGGTATCATGGAGCTGATCTGAGCAGATAATGGAAATCATCCTACTCATGGACCTCTAAGATAGATATAATTTGATTTGGTTCGACAAGCTTCTGACGGCGACAATTTTATTTCTATTTACTTCAAAAAAGGAGGGGGCTGTCAATTCGTAGCGTATGTGGTTTTTTTATGTTTGTTATCTCAGAACTTTCTACTGGGTCAATCGATTTGGATGATAAGTTTTTTATAACACATTTGCTCGTAAAAGGTGTCTTATTTCACCAATTTTAATATCGTTACCTATCTCATTACGCCCAAGTGCGGTAAGTGTAAAGTAAAACGCACGGTTTATCAAGATGCTCCGTCTTAAAACGAACGGTACTTTTTAAAATCTCAGCAAAGAGTTTTTATGTCAAAAAAGTTGTCAACATTTTATGATTAAAATTAACTTTGGGAAATAAAATATATTAAAGAAATATTTATGTACATAATTATTTAATTTAATTAATTTTGACAGTAAATTACAACCAATCTGTAACAAAAACACAAAAATATTATTTTACTTTATTAGTAATAAGTACTGGCTGTTTTTTGTGCCTTTTCCTAAAAAAAAATGATGTTGCGCGCCGCGCGCTTTTTCTTAACGCTGTATTGTTTTTATTCGTTTACCATAGTCGGAGTTTTATTTTATTTCCTCGCAAATGTGTTATAAAACGTCGTATGACATACGTGCGCTTTGACAATTACAGCCTCTGCTTACTTGTAACCCTCGCCTACGGCTCGGGCTAGCAATATCGCCTCGGCTGTAATTTTCAACCTACCGCACTTATATCATAATGTACTATTATTTAAAGGCTGGTGCTTCGCGCGTGGTCCCACTTAAATTTGGTCCTATAAGTCTTAAATTTGCATTAAGTATGTGCGCGACAAATGAACGAATAACTCAATATCACGCCAACCGATTTCGATGTTTCTTTTTAACCGACTTCAAAATAGGAAGAGGTTCTCAATTCAACTTTATTTTTTTTGTATAATTCGTTGAAGTTTTTGTTTTTACTCTTTAGAGTTCAATGTTATGGTCTTTGTAGCAGCTATATTAATAAAGTTCAGTTGTCTACCAATTACAGTTCACGAGATACAGCCCACTGACAGACAGACAGATGGGCGGACAGCGGGGGCGTAGTAGGGTGCCATGGACACTCTTTGTGTACCTAAAACTAAATACTTGAAAAAATATATACAATGTCATGTTTTATTCAAAGTAGGGAGTTATAAATCAACTTATTGAACGTCATTTCAACTCCACCGCAGCATGTATGGTTGAGGTTGAAGCGTGCAAGAAACCCCTCAACACAGTTTTCTTTTAATCAATTCTTATCTAATACTAAATTGGGTTACATAATTTGGTTATTTTTCGCTGTCGTATTGCGCTGTGCTGGAGGAAATCTGTTCCAAGCATCATTATCATTGATATAGTCATCTAGTTTGTACGCCATGTTGCAAAAGTACTTGTTGAACAAATTCAGGCAAATTCAAAATGTAGGTAACTATTCTTTACCCTAAGGTAAAATACAGTCACAAGAGAGACTGCGAAGTGGAGCTAGGGAAATCGCAGTCGAGTGGTCCTGGGAAATTTGACGAGATAGGAAAGTGGACGACTTAGGAAAGTGCACGAAGTCATCCGGAAGGTAAAATGCAGTGAGCGAACACTGCTGGCGTAGTCGTTTGTGGAAATCACAAAGGGCTGTAGGAGTTTCTTCACTGGTTTAGGTATACTGTGTGGCGACTGGCTGGTAGCCGTGGCAAGGTTTACGAAACATTTTATTTTTATTGACATTCCTTTTTTACGACTTGTCAGTTTCGTTGCTACGAAATATTTCACTGGTTTTCATTTATGCTAGTTGTCTTCATTTTCCTAATACAGTCCACATCCTTTGGTAGCACTGTGTATTCACCCGAATGCGGAATGAGGTATGGGTTCACTACCTATCACTTTTAGGGGTCTAAAGAATATCTTCTGGAAAATGGATATATCCAGAAATGGAATACCTCTGCTTATCCCCTCGGGGATATAAGAGGTGAGTTTTATTTTTAATTTTTTTACATTTAATCTATACATATAATAAAACTCTAACGGGGCCGTGTCTGTACATTAAATATTTTTTGAAAATTTTAACGGTAGTGTATATGGTTATCGATATAGATACCGAAACACCAATTTTTGGAATTTTTGTCTGTCTGTCTGTCTGTCTGTCTGTCTGTCTGTCTGTCTGGTTGTGCACGCATCACTCAAAAACTTCTGGACGGATTTTGATGAAATTTGGTATGGAGATAACTGAGTACCCGGGGGTATATCTAGGGTACTTTTTATTCCAGGAAAATATCTCATTCCCACGGGAAAATAAAAAAACTGGTTAAAAAGAGAAATACGTTCTACTCCGAAACGATAACACATAGAAACTTGAAAAATTGTATGAAGGTGTCTGATATGTCATAGGAAATTGGTATGAAAGGATTTTAGGAAATTCCCACGGGAACGGGAATAAACGGAATCCGCGCGGGCAACGCCGCTGGGCATCCGCTAGTATACAAATAAATTACTTGTTGCTAATTTTATTAGTGCTTTTAAATGGCTCGAATTTAAATGTGAAATTGTTATGACATGTAAAGAAAAAAACTCGCGCCTAATCGCTGTGCGTATAGGCCGGTGCCGGTATCTGTGACCGTTATCGGCCCCGACACCGCCCATTCACGGCGCTTATCGCGAGCTCCACACGGGTTGATGAACGGCATTCGATAATTTCTTTTAGAAATAGATTAATCATCAATGATTCAATTTAGACGGCCGCGTGCGTTTGCCACGTGTGGTATGGCGCTCTCTAGAGCTTGCGGTTGCGTTAAAGAAAGAAAGAGGTGAGCTCGTTTTTACATATTTTCAACCGACTTAAAAAAAAAGAAGGAGATTATCAATTCGACTGTATGGTTTTTCTTTAAGTTTGATACCTCAGAACTTTCGATTGGGTAAACCGATTTTTATGATTCTTTTTTTATTTGAAAGCTGGTGCTTCATTGTCCAATTATTAATTTCAATTTGGTCTAGTTTTGACAATGGCATCCATGAGAAAACCATTTAAGTTGAAGTCGGTTTTTTACTCTTTAGAGTTTTAGTTATGTCTAGTTTAAGTTTACGAGTACTTGATGTTCTCAAAATATATCTCTTTGAAAAATGTCAGCAATCCACTGTCACAATATTATGCAAGTAATATTATTTTTTTAACAAGTAAACCTTACCGAAAATCAGTGAGGCTCGGGTTCGAATCCTGGCATGTACCTATGAGTTTTTAAAAAACTTACGTACATATTTATCACTGGCTCGACGGTGAAGGAAAACATCGTGAGGAAAGTCAGTTGACGGACGATAATGTTTCGTGATAACGTCCTTGATGAAAATTAGCATACTGGACAGGAAGAGAGGTAGATGCGTCACAAGCCGAACGCTGAGGCCGATCGTGCCTCTCTATCGCTTGTTCCGCGCTCTCGCTTGCACGCTCGGTTCAGGAGCAACGTAACACGTCAAAGCTTCAGAGTTGATAGATTGCTATAAGAATCTGCTATACTTCTTAATAATCTGGGAACGTGAACCACGTTACGAATAAAATCTAGCTTATGAAGATACAATAAATCTATTTTTCACACCACATGCTCGACAAAGCCGCATTATATATCATATAAACGTCACCGAAAGCAAGACATTATATCCCTTGGCTTTAACCGGGTTATAATGTTGTATGGAATTTCATTATAACCCTAGGTCAATAATGTAATTTTCACTTTTCATAATCCTTATTGCTATGACGATAAAGTCTAATTTCGTTAAGCAAAATGTGGTGCAGTCGTGGCCAACTCGATTTTCGAAAACCGAAGCCGCGACCAACTAGATTCGCACGATCTTCATTTGTTAAATCAAGTAGGTCACGCCGGCAGAAACAAGTTGCTCTATCCATTTTATAGCTTTAACATTTCAAAAAGAATATCGAAAATGTCGAGTGATGTTATTGTGTTATTATACTTTGACTTCAGAGTCTATTATACTAGATGCCATAGGCAATGTCAATAATCTACTACCATGCAATTGCATTTTATTGTCTCGCATAAGGTGAGAAAAGTAGAGTATATAACTCGGGAATAAAACTGTTTTTGTCTTGGGCGCTTAAATCCCTCACTAAACTCAGGACTCAGTCTTAACCTCGCTGCGCTCGGGAGTAAAACTGGGAGTCCTTCGTTACGTTCAGGATTCAATGTCGCGCCCGTGACATAAAACAGTGCTTTATTCCCTTGTTGTATAATCTACTATAATGTTATACATACTTTATATTCCACTAGGCTTTTATTTCACCCCCTTGGGGGTTGAATTTTTCAAAATCCTTTCTCAATGGATGCCTACACTGTATAAGCTATCTATGTGCAAAATTTCATGTCTCTAGACCCAGCGGTTTAGGCTGTGCGTTGATATATCACTAATCAGTCAGTCAGTTTATCATTTTATATACATACACTCGGCGTCAAAAAAATCGCACCTTACACCCTTTAAAAAACCACTTTTAATCCCATTTAGAATCAATGATGATGGGAATGGGACTATTAGGTATCATTTTATAGGTTTAATCATCAACATTCAGCAAATCGTACTTTAGTCTTGCTAGGTCATAAAAAAAGAAGTGATTGCAAAAGAAGAAGAAAAAGTTTGTTGACAAAGAATTAAAGTAAGACAAAAAAATGCTTAAAAATTACTTAAAACCTAGTTTTACCCCCCCCCCCCTTTTTACCTCTAAAAGGTAGCGCAACTAGCGGCCCTTTTATAAAGTAGCTAGCGACGCGCCCCGGCTTCGCACGGGTGCAATGCTTTTTGCTATAAACCTTGCGGAGCCCGAGACCTTTCCAACGAATGCAAAACCATGGAAATCAGTTCGTCAGTTCTGGAGTTAAATCGTCAGGAAGGAAAACCCGACTTATTTTTATATAGTAGAGCATTATTTTTGTATAACGTCGTTATTTGGATGAAATGTTTTTTTTTAATGGCATAACTGATTGTTAATTTTAATGTCGTTAAATTAATGTTTAAAACGATACTTAATAGTCCCATCACCATAGATTCTAAATGTGATTAAAAGTGGTTTAAAGTATTATTTTCCGAAGGTGCGATTTTTTTGACGCCGAGTGTATATAGATTGATACCGAATTAATTAATTCCAAGCTCGGTACTGCAGGCTTAATGAGGTTGCGTAGCTAAATAGTTACTACGTAGCGTCAAAGGCAAACACGAATCCAAATTTGCAGATATTAATTACACGCGCCTGAAATACGAGAGTTGATGAGAAAATTGCGTTAGAGCGGCCATTAGCCACGGCTGTCTCGCCAGCCTGTACCGGCGGTCTCGTTATCGAAATGCGCTCAACGATGTTACCTTAAACCTGTGAGTAAATCCGCCGATAATTATGTTCTCTGGTAGCAGCTAGAAATGTAAAAAAATAGATTTTTAGAATAATCGATTATTTTTTAAAAGTACCTAATCGATAAAAATCAATTGATTACAATTTTATTCTCACACAGTCATATTCTTAAATAAAAAATATAAAAGAAACAATGCTGCCAAGCTTACACATTTTAATCGATTTTTGTAAACATCACCATCTGTGCGACGAATGAAGAAATTTGAAGTAAGTTCACGAACTTAAAGCTTATACTAGCGGGTGCCCAGCGGCGTTGCCCGCGCGGATTCCGTTTATTCCCGTTCCCGTGGGAATTTCCGAAAATCCCTTCATAGTGGTTGCCTACGACATATTTAAGATACCTACATACCATATTTCAAATAGCGGGTGCCCAGCGGCGTTTCCCTGCGTGGATTCAGTTTATTCCCGTTCCCGTGGGAATTTCCAAAAATCCTTTCATACTGGTTTAATACGACATATAAGACACCTACATACCATTTTTCAAGTTTCTAGGTGTTATCGTTTCGGAGTAGTACGTATTTCTCTTTTTAACCAGTTTTTATATTTTCCCGTAGGAATGAGACATTTTCCTGGAATAAAAAGTACCCTAGATGTTGACCCGAGTACTCAGTGATCTCCCTACCAAATTTCATCAAAATCCGTCCAGTAGGTTTTGAGTGATGCGTGCACAAACAGACAGACAGACAGACAGACAAAAATTCCAAAAATTCCAAAAATGGGTTTTTTGGTATCTATATCGATAACTATATACACTACCGTTAAATTTTTCAAAAAATATTTCATGTACAGACACGGCCCCGTTAGAGTTTTATTATATGTATAGATTAAAAGGATAAATAATATTAAAAAATGATATTTTTTCATATTATTTGGTATTTTTGTTTGTTTGGATGTTAAATAATAAAAATTTTTTTGGACAATGTCACGTCCCTACTCCCTAATAGCAGGCTGCGCTGCGTGTGCGCCTTAACCACGTTAATAGCTGCCTCTTGGATCTGCCCGCCGTGACACATCTGCGATCTTTTTGCTTCGGATCTATCAAACGGTTAATAAGATACCGCCCTGTTTGAGATCTCGCGGCTACGGTGCTGACGTCATATCACAGTGTTTACATTCACAGACTTTCGGCTTTATTTATTTATTAGGTTTGCCAACAGGTTTTTCGCTATAAGCTATTATTATACATAGAGGAAGACTTAAAAGGAAGGCTTAATGTATTAACAAACTCTTGTATAATATAAGCCAGGTCAATTAACAGTAATCCCCTTGCCTGTCTCAGGTCGAGACACGAGAATATTGGTCCCCTAAAAGTTATAGGTGGTGAACCAATCGCCGGGTCGAGTTTGTTACACATGCCTCAGAATTAATTCTGAGACCCGCGGCTTGCCTCACTATGTTTTCCTTCACCGTCGAGCTAGTGTTGAATATGTACCTACGTAAGTTTTGAAAAACTCATTGGTACATGCCAGGATTTGAACCCGTGCAACACTGATTTATCATCACGAGAAGCGGGCTTTTTAACCGTAAGGCTATCACTGCTCTTATCAGTTTTTGTTTCCCTAGTATCCATGCAGCCTATCAAGGTCTTACCAAGCAGCCTGTAACCTATTTAGAATCTACACTTTCAACTTTCAGGGTCTCAACGTTGGTTAGAAGGGTAGTAGGGTAGCTTGACAACAATGGGCCGCCGCTGTCAGTCCACACCGCCTTGCTACCACTTATTAAAAGATAAAAGCCTCAGTGCGCTAATTGGCCATGCCAAATTTCATTATAGAGGCAGTAATTCAAAAACCATTTCAAGGTTTTTAAATTAGAAGCCTTATTTTCATATTTTTAAATTAAAAAAGTAAATGATTGTGTGCTAAAATATGCTAAAATCAGGTCTCAGAATTAATTCAGAGACATTTGTAAACACACCCGGTCCGGCGATGGTCTCAGCACCTATCACGTTTAGGGGTCCAATATATCTCGTGAAATGTGGGTATATCCAGTAATGGAATACCTCTTTCTACCCCCTCGGGGATAAAAAAAAGGCGTGAGATTATAGAAAATATGCAAAAATCACAATTTATTGTAATGACGTTATCTTGTCACAAACATTCGTTTTATAATAATCTTCTATGATGCAGAATCCAGACTCACTCTCGCATGCTCGTTTAGAAAGGGATGTATGAATGTATGTAGACTGGGCCTGCACCATGTACTTACACCAGTTTTTTGGATAAATATAAATAAAATAATTTTAGTTTTATTCATGATTTTGCTTATATCGTTGGACAATAAACTTTAATTTTCATTAAACTAGCATCGCGGCGACCGAAAAAAAAAATGGCAACCTGAAAATGACAATTGACATTATTTTGATGTTTGTCGGACTAAATCACAATAACATGGAAATTGGGCATTAGAACTTAGAAATAATATTATTTCAATATGATTCCATGCGGATCCATTGAACTTTAATTACTTTTGTGCAAGTTGAATAGATGGAAATTATTTTTTAAAATATTTTTCTGATAATCACTATATTTTTCTCTATGTTTATCTTTTAAAAAAATATTGAAATAGGTGTAATATTTAAGCAAATTATCGAAGAAAATATTACAAAGGCACCGAATTTTTTAATAAGCTTACCCAATTTAAAAGTCGAGCTGTGAAATTTACTTCATTTCCGGGCGGTGGAATTAATTAAAGTCTGTAGTATCCGGCGACGTTTCCTGGCGTGGAAGTGGCGGCGCGGCGAGCCGACATCGGTTAATTAGCAACTATCTATTCTTTTATTTTAATTGCAATTATTTTTAACCGATTTCAAAAAGGAGGAGGTTCTCAATTCGTTGGTGTATGTTTTTTTTGGTATGTTAATCCATAACTCCATCAGTAGGTAGGCGTATTCATGGAGCTTCGATATTAGGAATCGGAAAATCTGTCGAACACTTTCGAGATGGGCTGATGTTGGTATCGAAAACTAATGTCATATGTGACATAAGGATTCGGAAAATTTTCCGTGGCTGTCAGAAAGGCCTAGAATAAAGTTTCCGAAGTCGTTAGATTCGACTTCGGAAAATTTTTCACTCGATCTGAATCGAACGGAAACGGTATCGAGTCTCCGTGAATACGCCTGCTGATCTGAACCTATTTCGAATTTTTTGTTTGTTTGATCGAGTATACTTACCTATCCATGTCATGGTTGGTCACTTTATGAAAATCTAATGAAGAACTTCATTTGGAGAACGGAACTCCTCAACGGACATTAGCAAATTACTCGCTACCAGCGTATTTAGTAACAGTAGGTAATGGGTGTTGAATATACCTACATATAGTGGGACACAATAATAATAAATAGTGGGACACAATTCACACACGGTTATTTAGTCCCAAACTAGGCAGGGCCTGTACTATGGGTACTAAACAACTGATAAACATACTTAAATAAATATTAAACGACTAGACACGAAGCCAACAGACATGTTCATGCACACAAATGTTGGCCCCGAGCGGGGATCGAACCCGCGACCTCCGGCTCAGAAGGCAGGGCCACTACCAACTGAGACAACAGGCCCGTAATATTTTTGTTTCAAAAAATTTTGATTATCTTATCTATCTTCATTTAGGAGAAGTTACTTTCCGTAGAGATCGTGAGTAACCCCCCCCCCCCCCCGCAGCGAGGTCCACACCGCCTGCATTAAATATGAGCCCGATACGGAACTCTCAGCATTGACAGGTACACTGATTATATACCTAAATTTTAATCAGTGAGACACGGGTTCAAATCCTGGCATGTACAATGAATTTTTCAAAAACTTACGTACATATTTATCACTAGCTCGACGGTGAAGGAAAACATCGTGAGGAAACCCGCACGTCTCAGAATTAATTCTGAGGCTGTAACAGACCCGGTAAGGCAATGGGCTCACCACCTGCCACGTTTAGGGGTCGAATATTCTCGTGAAAAGTGGGTATTTCCGGAAATGGAATACCTCTACCCCCTCGGGGATAAATTTGAGATTATTTATTTTAAATAAAATACAAACATAAAAATGATTGATTCATGCACCCACTATAAATAGATAACCAGGTAACCAGCAACTGCCAGGAGTTATCTGTGAGCGTAGATCGGGCTGCATCTCGGCCAGATGATGTACGGCAAATTACGGGAACGTACCAATAACCGCTTCCAACCGACAGGTTATTGAATTAGGGAGATATTGGTCGGCGCTGCAGTTGGCTGGACGCGTTCTATTATGAAATCACCGATACTATCATAACTAGATTATCTGACGCAGGCAATCTGATTTACCAGGAGGATGTCGGCACCGTATACGGGGGAGGCGGGAACACCTCCATCCCACTCTTGCGGTTCTATTTTCGTACTGTCGTCGAAGCGGTAAGGTGGGTATTTTTCATCTCATCTATTCGAAAAGTGACGTTTTGACGTCCTCAATAAAAGGGAGCAAAGTAAGTCTTTTCCGATAGGGTTTTAATAAGTTCCAATAAAAGTGTTTTGAATTTGGAAATAAAAATATTCTTAGCCAAATAGATTAGCAAAATAATTTTGCACCTAAGGGTGGTGGTAGTTTAAAGGCTGATTCATGTTACAACGGGACGGGCCCCGTCCGGGGCGAACCATCCTACAATACAGAGTATGCCTGAGTCGTTTGATGGATGTGGAGGAAGCACGAGAGATCTGCCAGGTTCGTAGCAAGTGGCAGTCTATTACCACTGCCTACCCCAAAGGGAAATAGGTGTGAAATTATATATTATGTGTGTAGGTATGTAAAGACAGACTCGATGAAATCACTACTTATTATGTGAGGAAAGCATGTATCCGCGTGTAAACCTAGAGTCGTCCTTACTCAAAGCGTTTCAGAATGGTACAGTCAAGAGCACATGAAGCTTTAAGCTTGTAGTGCGAGTATGACCTCTAAGGCGACTGTAATAAGAACGTTATGAAGTCCAATATGTCAACCTTCACGTGCTATATATTATATCTACATTACCTGTATCGATGCGTGGCACATCTAAGTCGTCACAATTTTATTTCAATTACCGAACCATGCAGTTATTTCCAAAGTAATTACGCTTTGCGTGCAAATTTGCTGCTGTAGCCCGACTCATTTCAAGTTTGTTTAATTAAGAGGTATTCCGAAAAGGGCGGCGGCACACCAAGCCACTACGAGCAGCGGCCGTCGGGTGGCCAGTGGACACGGGAGCCACCTTGGGCTCGATTGGTTTGGCGACTGCAAGCACTTGTAGGAGGAGAACGCGGAGAGATCTGTTTGCGATTTAATTGAAAAAAGCAGTAAATAGACTATTATGTTGTGGCTGAGGCGGCGAGGCGGCTTGCGAGGAATTAGCCGTCTATAAAGGAGAGCTTTCGCAAATCCGAAGAACACACTCAGGCGCATTGTCCGCCGGCCATTGTGGCTATTCAGCGGCGCGGCGTCCTATTGCGGCTGGTACAGGCCAACCATCCGTTAAGTCTGTAGTCAATAAAAAACTACGTATAAGAATACGTAGATATGTTGCTAGAGCGCGGAAAGTGAGGCCGACAAATGTAGGTAAATGACCTAATTTTATTTAGTCGCATTCGCATTGCAGCAGCGAATGTTTTGCATTTTTTACCTAGTCGCATTTCAAGCGCAACTCTTGACAGATAGCTGCATCTTTCTTTATTATTCGTTTCGTATCATCTTTCCCCGTCATTGTTGTATCCTATAAATACGCTAAGAAGTAAGCATGTACATGTTGTAGCCACTCGTAGCGGATCAATATCCAAACGCACGCAGTATGAATATAACTCATCTCTACTATAATATCTTTGGTATCAACTCAACAAGAAAAGTTGGTTATAATTCAATATACGAGTGCTTTTGAACGCCAAAATACTAGATAAACCAAAATCAACAACACAGCTGACCGTTTCATTCGACTTTGTTATTTCAGGTGGAAAGCTTGCGCCGCTACACGCTGCCTGCACAAAAATCCGCATCTACCTACTCTTATATACAGTTGTATACTTCGTTATTACTTAAAATCTATGCATATAATAGAACTTTAACGGAGTCGTGTCTGTACATGATATATTTAAAAAAAAATTATACACGTAGATACCAGAACACAATTTTTTGTCATTTTTGTATGTCTGTCTAGTTGTACACGCATCACGCAAAAACTACTGTAGAGATTTTGATGAAATTTGAATGCAGATAATTGAGTACCCGGGCTAACATCTAGGGTACTTTTTATTCCAGAAAAATGTCTAATTTCTACGAGAAAATATAAAAACTGTAAAAAAAAGAAATACGTATTATTCCGAAACGACACCACCTATAAACTTGCAATATGGTGTGTTGGTATCTTAAACATCGTAGACAACTACCATAAAGGGATTTATGGAAATCCCACGGGAACGGGAATAAACTGGATCCGCGCGGGCAACACCGCTGGGCACCCGCTATTTGAAATATGGTATATCATAGACAAGCACTATAAAGGGATTTACGGAAATTCCCACGGGAACGGGAATAAACTGGACCCGCGCATAATATGTATGTCGTAGGCAACCACAATGAAGGGATTTTCGAAAATTCCCACGGGAACGGGATCCGCGCGGGCAACGCCACAGGGCACCCGCTAGTTCAATATAAGTACATAATGTACACAAGAGTCTGTGAAAAATATTGCGTCGCACGACAGGATCAATAATAATTAGAACATTCTACCGCATAAATATCAATTGCACACCTACCTAACGCTGAGAGCTACGGACTGGCTGTCTGCAGCATATCACTTTGCAGGTTTATTTTTCTTGAATTCTTCCGAACGAGAAATATTTTCCTCAATTTCTGGGAAAAGAAAATTGTTTTTACCTAAAGCAAGTTTCAAACGGTCTTGCTGTAAGGATAACATTGGCTGCTTTGAAGTAGATGGCATCGACAAGCGAACCATTCAAAGTGGTGACAATACATCGCGTGCCATAGCTGTGGATTAATGCAAATCAGAAACCGTTTCTCAATCGAATGATACATTACCGATTAATACGAGATTCAATTCATTTAATGACGAGCAAATTGTCATGTAGTAGGCAGAGGTAGGTATTCCATTTCTGGATATACTTACTCGCTTTTCATGAGATATTTTTTGGACAACTAAACGTGAATTAATTTAGCTCGTCACTACATAGTATAAAACAAAGTCGCTTTCTCTGTCCCTATATCCCTATGTCCCTTTGTATGCTTAAATCTTTAAAACTACGCAACGGATTTTGATGCGGTTTTTTTTAATAGATAGAGTGATTCAAGAGGAAGGTTTTAATGTTAGCATTGCACTAGTGCGAAGCCGGGGCGGGTCGCTAGTATATTATATATTATACTACCTATACAAGTAAGATCAGTCCGCGAATGGTGGGAGGGAATAAGAAGAATAATATTTGACTTTAATTAATATCCAGCGCTGTAATGAAATCAAACAGAGGGCGTTTATTTTTAGTTTCACTTCCGTTCAAAGAACGTCGTCAGTAATTAATTTCATGAGCGCAATTCTCTTCCAGCGCGGCGCTTTTACTCCCTAGGGAATAATTGCACCTCGGAGAAGTTGGCTGCCGATGGAGCAGAAGCGAGGCGGTCTGCGCGCCGTTGCCATGGCTGCCGTTGCCAGGGCAACGCGCGTGCCGTTGCTGGCAACGCCGTTGAATAGAAGACAAAGGCGTTACAACACAAAGTTACGATAGGAACTCCTGGCTTTTGAGACTGTGATACAATAGAACCGCACTGCAAAGTTCATCCTATTAATTTGTTGAACAAAATTTACCTCTATCGAATATCCCGTGGAAGAGGGTGGGCCAAATCCTAACTATCTTATAGCCCGAAGCCGTTATCGCTGTAAACCCGCCTGTAACCACAGATCAATAGTTTTGGAATATTTCGTTTGCAAGCTATTAGTACAATGTATTAATTCATCGATGTTTGTTACCTGAACATTGTATGATTTTTTGTCTAATCGATTATTAATGCTTAGGAACCACTCCTATACCCTGATCTCCGAGGGCACAGGCATTTCATTTCTGGAAGCAGTCACCTTTCACTTATGTATTTTTCACCTGTGTCGAGTGTACTACTTACATGTCTCCACCATACGAAGTTTTCTTTCATCGTTATACTAGTGATCCCATCAAAAACATAAATGTGAAATGAGAGCCAAGTTCAATATTATGCCTTGGTTGTTGACTTCAAACACAAAAGAAGTGTGATCTAAATGGGTGAAAAGTTCAATGGTCAGTCCAGAAATTTATAACAACATAAAATAACATTTCTTCTTATAACTAAGGATAATATTGTAGCCTAAGGCTGCCTTAGAGGACTCGCACTACAAGTGTATAAGCTTCATGTGTTCTTAACTGTACATGCCTTATCACGAAACCGAGCGCGCGTCTTTTCAAGGTCCACTTCCAAATAGATGAACAATATTCTTTTAGAAAATTCAGAACTCCTTCTGCATGATCAGTTTAATACGTATCCACAAATCCGTTAACGATATAACATTGATCTCCAGGCAAGCGTGTCGGCCGTGGCGTGGGTACCATTATCTAATCTGTGGCGCTCTAAGCCGGGGACGACACGCGAATCGCGAGACAAGGTTAGTGTTGTGTAGCCAAGCGTACGTCTCTAGCTGATAATATGTTAAATAGACAAGTCCACACGCTATTGTGTTGAGCATAGTATTTCGTCAACTCTATTTCACAAGTATTGCCCGATAATGTCCTTTGAGACGTACACGCAAAGAATGCACTTTGGATTCACTAAATATAGTAATCTGGGGGCACGGCATTGTCCCCGCCAAGTCGAGCAAAGCGGCACGTTCGTACCATCATTTCTAGTAAGCAGTTCAGGCCATTTTCGACACCCCTATAACTTTATTGTAGCTAAAACTAGAAGCCTGAATTTCACTAAACAATCTAATTTAATATAATATGTATTAGTTGTGAGATACACTGTGTTTTCATGCGATGGTCAAGTTATTGTTTATTAAAAACATAAAATATAGTCACTATAAGTAGCTTATTACGTAATAACTTAAGACAGACCGCATAAATTTACCGACTTAGTATTACATTGATCTCACAACTTTTTACGGTAGAAGAACTGAGTTGCGAGACTTGTTTTTTTACAAGTTATTGTTTTTTATGGCATATTTATATACATAGCACGAATTATCATAGGGACGTGTTGCAACGCTCAAGTCGTAACACAATGCGGCAATTACGCGCATTGTGTGGCGCGATCATTGTCACTAATGCTGTTGTGAGCAATTGTCTGGACCAGCCTGTCCGCGGAGCCATTCGAATAATTGAGACTCATTTAATAAGCCCGGCGAGTACACAAGACGCTTTTATGCTGGCAGAATAGAATGATAATAATATAATCTCAAGCCTTTTTTTATCCCCGAGGGGGTAGGCAGAGGTATTCCATTACTGGATTTACCCACATTTCACGAGCTATATTGGACCCCTAAACGTGATAGGTGGTGAGCCCATCGCCGGACCGGGTCTGTTTTTACACATGTAATTGAATTCTGAGACCTGCGGGTTTCCTCACGATGTTTTCCTTCACCGTCGAGCTAGTAATAAATATGTACGTAAGTTTTTGAAAAACTCATTGGTACATGCCAGGATTCGAACCCGAGCCTCACTGATTTCGGCTTTAACCGTCCGGGCTATCACTGCTCAATAGAATGCACGAATGATGCGTGGACCCAAAGAGATTAAAATATAATAGGACGTAGAGGGGGCATTGTGAACATTTTCATACAAAACATTGAAGCATGTTTGAAGCTCAAGCGTCATGTCAGTTAGTATGAACGCGAGCTGTCATTCGGTCGAAATTGTACTAGACTTATTCCACTTGGATTAACTCTTCGGCTTCAAATTTTCCTCGCTTTGTCCCCTCTATGCCCTATTATATGTTAATCTCTTTGCATGGACCGGATTGACATAGGTTACGTGATGTTTATCTACTGTTGCTAGGATACCAAGGTCATCATACGGAGGCGAGTTTGTATACAACTTGTCACAAACCCATCCCGCTTCTGTGTGCGATGACCTTATAAAGTAAATTATAATGAGCAGTGATAGCCCGGACGGTTAAAGAGCCGGCCGAAAATCAGTGAGGCTCGGGTTCGAATCCTGGCATGTACCAATGAGTTTTTCAAAACTAACGTACCTACATATTTTTCACTAGCTCGACGGTGAAGGAAAACATCGTGAGGAAACCCGCAAGTCTCAGAATTAATTCTGAGACATGTGTAAATAGACCCGGTCCGGCGATGGGCTCACCACCTATCACGTTTAGGGGTCCAATGTATATCTCGTGAAATGTGGGTATATCCAGTAATGGAATACCTCTGCCTACCCCCTCGGGAATGAAAGGCGTGAGATTATATTATTTATTATTATTATATTTTTTATAATGAACAAGTTAATTATTTAATAAAAAAGCTGTAAAAAGTGCTTGACCTACTCAAGTACTTTTTACAGCTTTCGTTTTATAACATAGAACTGTAAATGGTTTTCTCGTGGATGGCATTTTCAGAACTGGACCAAATAGGACCACACGGGAAGCACCAGATTTCAAATAAAAAAAGAATCTGTTCAGTCAAAAGTTCGGTGGTAATAAACAAAAAAAGACAACGTCGAAATGAGAACCTCCTACTTCTTTGAAGTCGGTTGAACGTACGGACATACAGAGACACTCACAATAGTGCTAGTCCTCCAGTTCAAGGTCGCTGAGCGAGTTGTGTAAAGACCTGAGCTCGGAGTTTCTCTAGGATTCGTAACGAATACATTCGACAAAGAACCAAAGCTATCGACATAGCTCAAAGAATTAGCACGCTGATGTGGCAGTGGGCCGGCCATATCTCGCGAAGAACCGACAACCGTTAAGGTAAACGTGTTCTGGAGTGGAGACCGCGACTCGGCAAGCGTGTGTAGGACGCCCTCCGGCCATATAGGACGACGATCTGCGAAAGGCTGCAGGCAGATGCTGGATGCGTCCAGCTGAGGACAGGGCGCTATGGCGCTCATTAGGGGAGGCGGAGGGGAGGTGGACTGAGATCATAATGATGACGGATAGGTATTATCGTAAAGTGATGTCACTGCTTAAACAGCTAATTAAATAAATATTATGTAAGTAGGTAAAAAATTGTTGTTTGTGTTAGATGTAAACTGTGTAGGTATATTAATGTTAACCTATATGTATTTTGAAATAATTTTAAAAAACTCGTTGCAGTATAGTCAAGAATTGCACTTTTCTATTTTGAATATTGCAAGTCCTACTGAGCTGCAGTTTAATACCAAGCCTACGGCCCGAACGCAAACAGCCCTCGGCTGCTGAATAGTCTTGGGCGTAGTCATGCGCCATTGGGAGCGCTCAATCTAGTTCGCCTTCCTATCACGAACTAGTTCGTTCATTTAGTTCGGTTTTTTTGTCGAAGTTTCTTAACGCGCATTGCGTTGGGTGGCTAGACGGAAAAAATTAAGACCAAAAGTTGTAACGACACTTTTTGACACGCCCGTGCGGCGTGCGCGTGTTTCTCTGTCTGTCTCTCTCTCTCTCTCTCTCTCTCATAGGAAGCAAGCGAAGTTCCATACGTTTTTATAAATGAAGATAATTCAATAAGGAAATGGTATTCATATTATAGTTGCGAAAAACTTTATACCTAGATGTAACAGGTAAGAAATTCTTGTCAGAGCGGAAAGAGTAAAAAAAAATAGTCGGTTAGCCATACAGCGCCACTCAATAAGAGAGACGTCAGAAAATTAGCGAAAAAATTATAAATCTATGGAAAATACATATCTAAAACTGTAGACGAACTAGTTCGCATAGTTCACCTAAACGTTCGTTCGCGAACTACCCAAGGCTATTGCTAAACTAGCTCTAGTCTAAACATCAAGCATATTGCACAGCACAGTGCCCACAGTACGCCCATTTTAACTTAGCAGCTCTGAAGTTGCGCATTAATAACATTTCTAGCGACTGCGGCACGAGGGGGGTTGCGCAGGCGAAGCCTACGTTCAGAGCAGCCAAGTTCAAACGGCCGTATAGCCCGTAATAACTGAAAAGAACTAACCGAGATAATATTATAAACCGGTTAGCGAACGAGAGCCGCCGCTTACAGGAGCTGCGGCGGCGACCGGCTTTTAGCGTCGGTAATCAGATTTGGCTTATTGGCGCCCACTAGGGTTGCCAACAATGTACTTTGATATATAGTATTTTACTATATTTCAGGTTTGCATACTACCTATATACTGTGAGGTAGCGGGCGACGGAGCAGGAAAACAAGCCGGAGTTGGGATGTAATGTTTTAATTGTAAAAATGAGACACCCGAATTGAAAATGGGGATGAGTATTTACAAGGATGGGACACGGAAGGTATCATGGAAGGTAGTTTGAAAACTTACCGGCCGGTGCCGGTGCCTTGATTTATATATTCAGTAGCTTCGGATCAAGTAATAGAGATATACCTCAAAAATATTTTTGCGTTATGATTATGAGTGGAGTTATAGATTTGGCAGGTAGATGGCATGATACAGAAATTATGAAGGGTGGCCAGTACGAGAAGGAGAGGAGGATGAGGTCCGCTACCTTGTTACAATACTACGCAAAAATACTATATTTCCATACCGAAACCTAAAAAAACAACTCCTTCATTTGAAAATATATGGACGCGCATTGATTTATAAAAAAATGGCTTTTGATTTACATTAATAAAAAAAACTATGATAAAATATAATTATAACGCTTTTATTTAGTCAAAATATTGATAAAAAAAAATAAAAAAAAACATGCAAATAATGTTGTCTAAGTGCGTAGTAAAATGTGTAGTGCGAAAGTGCAATAAATAGGTATGAAAATAAATAAATAACAAATGTATATTTGTCTGTGTTTTGCGGTTTTCGGTAAAATACTGTATATTTTTTAACTGTAGCTACTAATTTTATAACTGATTTCGAAAAAATGTTGGCAGCCCTAACGCCGACCCTCGCGACCCCGCACGCACCCAGCGCCACGCTAGCGCCCCGCGGGCCTCTCCGCGGCGCTACGCTACAATAATTGTATTTTATTTATTTGACTGTGTAAAATGTACAAATAACTCACTCTGGAGATAATACTGACCCAACAAGACCGACCGCCGCTGGTGTGTATGCCCAAACAAGGGGCAGGGATAGAAGCCCCGTGGGCAAAGAGATTAAAATATAATAGGACATAGAGGGGGCATTTTCATACAAAACTTTGAAGCTCAAGCGTAAAATTACCTACTCAAGCGTCATGCATGTCAGTTAGTATGAACGCGAGCTGTCGTTTGGTTCCAACAGTTTTTATAAACTGGAATGTGACTTATCTTCTTTTTTTTCTTATTTTAAGGCATTGGCAATTTAGTCGTCCAATCAATGTCAGTCACTTTTTGATCTTTAGCTCTGCTTCAGAGTCTATGCAAACACAATACATAAGTTTTATTAAATAAAACTTATTGAAATGTCAGTTGGTAATCGACCGTAAAACAATATACACTTTTACTGAGGATGGAAGCGGCTTCTTGAGGTAATGTCGAAAACATCCATCCCACGCATTTTATCCCATTTCCCATTCACTCGGACACTTGCCACACAACAAACTATTTATTTATTTATTTAACTTCATGTACAAAGAAAATGTAGGTACACATGGCGAACTTAATGCCTAAAGGCACTATCTACCAGTCAACCATCAGGCTAAGCAGAAATAATGTATTATTATGTAATTATTATTTAATAATTTATTAACTATCATTATTATAAGCCAAAACCCAAACACACAGTACAGCAAAATGAAAATTTTACTAAAAACATGACATCACTCTTCGGATACCCGCCAAAAAGCATTTCTTCTTCTCTTACCCAGAGACTAGGGAGGGGCCGCACGTGCAAGCAGATGGTATATTGCATTTAGTAAATAGACTATGCTGCGCAACCGCGGAGGTTCAAAGTATACAACAGATTGAATATAAAGTTCTCTTTCAATAGAAAAATTTTATGTAAGTAGGTCAAATAGATTTGGAGGCCTGCGGTCAAAGTGTAGTTCGAAATGGGTTGTGTAACAATAATAACACATTTTTTTTTCTAACTTGAAAATCACAGTCTCTTATTTGGACGAAAAAAGACAGTAAAGTGGTGTCGCAACGGAGTTTTGCTGTATCCTGTGTACCTACTATTAGATATCCCGTTGCACTGTAACTGCCACGAAAATAAGCGTTTGTTGTTAACACAGATTCAGTCTCTTCGCTCAGCGCCATCGCCAGCGTGTTTTATTTAACACCTTTTATCACAAGGGCTAAGGCTAAACGAAATTAAATCCGGCCGCAAAAAAGTGTAGGAATCGAGTATAAGCTACAAATCAAATTTTTACGCATATTTATGATCAGGAGAATATATATCTATAAGGGTGCCCCATCGAAATATGGCCGCAAGTATTTTTAATTAAAAAAAAAATCTTGTTTTTTGGGACTTATATTCTCCCGATCATAATTATGCGTAAAAATTTGGTTTGTAACTTATACTCGATCCCTACACTTTTTTGCGGCCGTATCGGATTAGGAGGATCCTGAAAACCACAGCTCTACGCCGAGAGCAGTGACAGAGCCCCGCCACAGTCACGGCTCTTGTAAAGTTCCGGTCTAAAAATTACATTTATTATGAACGGCGCCAGTGCTACTGGCGGTGTCGGCTTTTAGCGCGTCTCGGACCTGTTGTTATAATACCCGTGCAGTATCCATTAGCACCGCTAATGTGGCGTAAACAATAGTCTACTTTATAACGTCGAGAAATTGTTTTTGCGTTATTGAGAGATGACGCGTCGTAATAATTGAGCCGTGGAGTGAAGGCGGTTGCATGGTGGCCGAGGAGGCACGCGGCCTTGCCCTCCACCGACACGCTCTCTCGTTAGACCCGCTTGTCGAAAGACACGCGGAACCGACTAACACGTTCTTGACACTGATTGCACTTCGTGGTTTAGCGTCTATTTCTCTTTACATTCAAAGACATATTCGTGGTACTCGTGGTAGGTAGTTCATGTAATTATTATTGAGAAGCGTCGCGAGATCGCAGATTTAATCTTTCTTTTGAAAATTGCCTCTGGAGGCATTGACTGTCCACCTCTTCTGTCACTACTATCAATAGTGGCACCAAGTAGGTCCGTACGAAATAAGTCGTTAGTTTACCTCCCGCGGGAAAACATTAATTACAGGCAAAATTCATTCTTGTAGCGTGCCGGTAAATGTTTTAATGAGTCGTCTAAATACAGTCGATATAGACCTATTTAACACCTGTTCTAAGAAAGTATGGCAGCAACATACGCAATAATTTTTTCAATGATTGATCTTTACTAAAACATAGCTTATTTGTTGGCACATAAACATATCCTTATTTTAAGTAGTTTGTATACTTTCAATTAGGACTATGTACTGTAACAAATTCTAATTTTTTTGTTGGCATTACGTACTTACTGTAAGTGCACTTTTTGCGGATACCTCCTATCTAAATATTTCGCTAGGTACTTGTTTAGACCTCTAGTTGGCTTCCTGATATCTAAATTGTTTGCTCATTATTATTATTATAGCTGTTTTGTTTGTTCGAGTGTTTAGTAAGTACCTACATATCTACGAGCACGTTTCAAAACGAAACTAGCGACAATTTTGTAAGGTTTGTGCCAAAAAAGATTGCAATTGAAACTAATATGGCAACTAAAGCTCCGTGACCGCTCGCCGCCCCCTGAGAGCCCACGGCGATAAATCTCTGTCGGCTTTGAAGTCGATTCTCGGCATGTCTCCTCGGCTTTATTATTTTGCTCTGTCTGGACTGTTTAAACCGTATTTTGAACTGAAATGGAAAGTCTTGGGACGCATATGATGTGTGTCACACATCAGTTGCTAGGTGTGAAATTATGGTAGAGCAACGCGCCACGCAGCGGCCGCTACGGCGAGTGGCCGGCGAGTACCTACAATGTCTCAGAATTAATTCTGGGACCTGCGGGTTTCCTCACGATGTTTTCCTTCACCGTCGAGCTGGTGATAAATATGTACGTAAGTTTTTGAAAAACTCATTGGTACATGCCAGGATTCGAACCCGAGCCTCACTGATTTTCGGCCGGCTCTTTCAAATCTTACAGAAATTTTACAGTTTTCGATTTAGGCAAAAACTATTATGTACGTTTTCGACAAAATGATACAATGAAGTCTGGATTGACAACATAGAACTATAAAGAGTAAAAAACTAACTTCAACGAATAACACTAAAACAATACAGTCGGATTAAGATCTTACCTCTTCCTTTTTTAAAGTCGGTTAAAAAAAGAATAATAGAAATCGGTTGGCGTGATGGATTTCTCATGGATGACATTGTCAGAACTGGACCAAATAGAAATGATACCAGAAGAAGCAGCTTTAAAAAAAATCATCAAAGTCGGTTCACCCAGTAGAAAGTTATGAGGCAACAAACATAAAAAAAAGAGTCGAATTAAGAACCTCTTCCTTTCTTGAAGTCGATTGAAACTGTATTTTTCGAGGTATAAAGGTACTATCCCATTCCACCGTAACCAGATTGTGCGTCGACGGCCTCGCTCCTCACTGGCGGGAAGCAAATGAAAGTTTGTTTTGTGCTACGTCAATATTAAACTTATCGTTTTGATGAATTTCTGAACGTGTGCGTTTGTTTGTCTGAGAATTTCCCCAGTGAGGCAGATTTATTTTATGAAATGAAACTGTATTTGGTTAAGCTTTGTTCAGTAACGTAGCAAGTAGTGGTAAAGTTTATTGCTTCGCTCATTAATTATGCAACAGATTAAATAGTAAAGCGAGTAGGTACCATTGATCCGATGTTAAGTTCAATAGTAGATTATACACTGAGGGGATAAAGCACTGTTTTATGTAACGGGCGCGATATTGAATCCTGAGCAAATGAGTGTAGCGGCGAGGGATTCAAGCTCGCCAAAGACGAAAACAGCTTTATCTCAAAAGGAGAATACCTACTTTACTTTTCTCAGATTTTGACAATAAAAAGCAAGAATATGGATTGTAGTGGCCAGTTCGATTTTCCAATAAGTTATTTTTGCTGCAGGTCTATTCATTAATGTTATTATAACCCGCTGGTTAATAATAAAAAAAATGAAATGAAAAAAAAAAAAAAACGAGCAGAGAGTCGAGCATGTGGTGTGAATAGTTTTATATCGAGGGACTAAACGAAGCCATTATAATATACCTACCAGAGGTGGTTTGGTGGTTCAGTCTCGAAGTGTACTTTTCACTTTAAGTGCGAGAAAAATTGTCAATTTAGTACAAATTTATTTAAAACCGAACAAACACATGAAAAACTACTTTTCACTTCTCATGCTATAAACCAACACCACACCACTTTGGTCCCTAGGAAGTAAAAAGTAATCAGTTTTTTAAATTTCCTTATCTACTGAGATGTAGACAAACTCAAACAGCCAATAAATATCTGTGGAGTGTAGACCATCTTCATTGCGAAAATGTTGAGAGTTTTAGTTCCATGGTTTCTCCGCATAGAAGGTGGCGCCATGTGTTTTAAAAGAGATTTAAATCTCTTTTTATATCTCATACTCGGAAAGTAGTGTATGTTTGATCTGAGTACCGGGTCGGAAGCGATGATTCCCACCACAGAGAGATTCAGGGGTACTTAGTAGGGATACGAAACTTTTTACATCAATAAGAATAAGAAAAAAAGGTGCGGCCTTGTGAGTGTAGGTATAAACAACAGCGCGCGAGGCGGTACACGTTCCATATTATTATTTAAAATTAAAAAAAGAGTAGTAATTCGGTAAGCTGTTCCGAAATTCAAAATCTTGTTTTTCATCGACACTATTAAGCACAGAACACTATTACTCGGCTAAAGGTCACAGCACACTTATCAACTCGGAAAGGGGTCGTCACCGTATCGCCTCGAGCCGTTCAGTATTGTTTGTATGAAACTCCCTACTGCAACGCACACTAATTGGAAACGTAACGTAATCGCCTCGCCTCGGAACAGGCTCCGAACCGCGATGCGGTGAGTGGTCAACTTGCAGTCCCCGCGCTTACGGCTCGCTGTCCCCCCGCTTACGTCTCTCCGTACGCGAGCTCACGGCTCTTCGTCCACCCTTGACCGTGTTCCCTCCCGCGACTTGCCTGCCGACCGTGCCGCCGCCCGCCATTCGCAAGGCAACTTCCTTTCGTGTTGCGCGTAAGTTTTATTGATTTTTTTATTGAACACTCAACGTTTGGATTCAAACTGATTTGGTGCCAACCCGGTCAGCCAGCGGTCGGCGAGGCGTAAGCGCGGTGACGCCTAGCCGTAGCCGAGTTGACGTACAGGAGCCGCTGCTACGCTTTGGTTACATGCATACGTTAGGTTGACGCCTGGTTGACGGCGAGGCGAAAGGCGATACGGTGCCGATCCCTTTCCGAGTTGATATGTGTGCTGTGACCCTAAAAGTACATAATAATATTGTGGAGGAACGGAGGTGGAATGCTCCTCCATCTAAAAAGGGAAGATCTTCCGACAGGCGAGGTGATCGTGCCTGGGGACCGCGGTCCAACGGTTGATGTTGGACAGTTGTATTTATACGAACTCATTAGAAAACTCCGATAGCGCGGTTTAGAACTCGGCCGTCTATTGGCGCGTTCTATGTAACTCGGCCTTCTATTGGCTCGTTCTATGTAGTGTCGCTACAATATAAAGAGGAAGGATTTGTATATTATTTCTGTAATGTTATTTAGGTTAGGTACTCTATGATGTAGTATTCAAAGACGTTTAAAAGAAAAAGTTTCTCTTTCTTCCAACCTCTTTGGTTGTATTGTTGACAATTTTGTTTTTTTTTTGTAGGTGTTATTGCGTTTTTGCATGTTTGAATTTTTGTAAAATTGAAATTTTTTTTGTTTACTTTCCTTGAATTCGAAATGAAAAGTAGAGTGTTTAACGCGGGTGGAAGTTATCAATTCCTACTCGGACTATATCCGCCCTCGCTGCGCTCGGGCGTCTAAATACCTCGTATGGGAATTGATTCCTTCTGACTCTTGTATAACAATCTACTATTGTTAATCTGTGACAGGTTTAGGAGAAAAAACTGTCCGCGAAAATTTAAGAATTTTGTGTGTATTTGTTAGGTTTTAAATAAATTTGTACTAAATTGACTATTTTTGTCGCACTCAAAGTGAAAAGTAAAGTTTGCACCTCGAAACTAAAAGCCAACTTAATTTAACATCGATTTCATTGACTCCCGAGCTTGCGAGCCACACCAACTCTGGTATTATAATGGCTTCGTTTAGTCCCTCGATACAAAATATACTATTATTGCTTATCACAGGAGGTAGGTACATAATAGAATACACAGGCGTCACGGGATCTTTGTTGGACCAATTCTTTCCGCACTGGGCTGGATTGAAAAGTATTTATATAGGAATGTTCTATACAATTTTTTAAAAGTAGGTATAGGGGGGCAAACGAGCAGACGGGTCACCTGATGGTAAGTGATTACCGTCGTCCATAGACACATGCAACTCGAGAGTCGCAAGTGCGTTGCTTTTGAGGTGGGAGATCGCTCTCTTCTCGAAGGTTTCAAGGTCGTATCGGTCCGAAAATACCGCAGGCGGTTTCAAGACATTAGGCAATTTTTTGGCTCTCTGAGACTGGTGCCATATACAGTCCATACAAACGTTGTCGCACTCTGGTATTTAAATTATTTGTATATAATTTCTAGCTCGGGAGAAGCTCCGATTTGATATGTATACTCTAACCTAAAAGCAATAAATCTCCAGTAGTTGTCTCACTGCGAGCACCAGCGACCGCGACCTTCCTCAAACATGGCCGCGGCACCCATGCCGATGTGTCGAGTGCCCCCCGCCACCGGTATTGTCTGCTACAGTTTCAAAGCCAAGGTTTCGCAACACTAACCGAATTTGTCTATTTACCGTGTGGCTTGTACCGAAAACACGCTAACGAAATTTGTATTAGGTATACGCCGTGCTGCACCAAAAACAACGATGTCTCCTTGCTCCTGAAGTCGGTTCCTTCGTAAATAGTTCTCAGTAGTTTTGGAATAAAACCTGAAGAATCCAGGTAGAGGACTCCGAGTAAGTCATTACTATTAAAGTTTATTTAGTGTTTAGCGAGGCAAGTGACCTCGTTTCTGATCTACACTGAATGTTCGGATATAAACTACAAAAGCGATATGTGTGCTCATAACAAGATTGGGAGCATTTCTGGAAGGTAATCTTTCGAACAGAAACACTTACAAAAAAAATTGGTTGTCTGTAAAGTCGGTTTACGGACGTTATTTTTATGTGATAACGTCATACGAAAACATTAATGCAAAATTGCATACCTACTGGAGTGCAAGAGAAATAGATGCGTCTATCTCTCTCTATCGCTTGCTCCGCGCTCTGGCTTGCACACTCCGCTCAAGAACGTGACAATTTTTTGGGCGTGCAGCCGGCGTTCATGGATTTATAAGACGAAAATCTTACACGTATGAATTAAGAACGTTCTGCTTTTCAAATCCAATAGAACGCACACTATTAGTCACCGAAGCCAGGCACGCCCTGACGCCATAAATTACTGCCATTCCACGATCACTTCCTTCCACGATTTGGGACAGATCTAATCGCGTAATGGGATATTGGCTTTAGCGGTAGCTTGCCGGTCTTCCCGGCTGACGACATATTGTCCAAACGCACAACCTTCACAGAGTGCGGCCAATAACAGTAGTATCCAATTACAAGGGTATTACAGCCGTTTTCGATTTTCATTAATCATCTGATCGGTCTGAGGCGGACGCCGCTGAAAGCCATAATCACGTTCATGGAGAATCAAAACTTGATACAAAAACAAACCTACTTAACGAATAGCACTAAAAAGACTATTATCTGCATAATCAACATTCATTACATACTGTTACTAAACCTATTACGTTGATAGCGAGTGATTTGCTGACCGAGGGGTTCCGTTCTCCACCTGAAGTCCTTCATCAGATTTTCAAAAAACTTATATGGGACCGACCTTGAAGTATACCCGATCGAACGGATATAAAAATTTCGAAATCGCATCAGGAAAAAAGTGAAAAGAAACATAGACGACGAATTGAGAACCTTCTTTTTTTGAAGTTGTTTAAAAATGGCCGCTATCATTCTGTGGTTAAGCCTGATTTGCTCGTGCAATTTCCAATCTGCCCGTCACCTTGTCACGCGAGCGCCCCGGGCCTTGACCGGACCCTGAGCTCTCTGCTACCTGGCTGATCTTTCGACGTCGTACTGCCCGAACCACACCCGCCTAACTAAACCCTAGTTTTCTAGAAACTTCTTTCCAGACACCTCGAAAGCGATTATAGATTATAATTAAAACAGCAATCGGTTTCGTTTCATGGTAGGCCTTTGTTGTTTCCAAGAAAACAGAACATCTTATTACGATCTATAAAAGTTACATGAATTCAAAAAAATAAAAACTCGTATGTACCCAATAGACCAAAAATCGAGCTAGATTAATGGTCTGTGCATGTACCCTTGTTGTATGGCAAAAATAGATTTAAATATAATAGGGCATAGAGGGGGCATTGGAAATATTTTCATACAAAAACTTTGAACTCAAGCGTCAAGTCGGTTAGTATGAACGCGAGCTGTCTTTCGAATCAGTAGATACTAGACATTAGGTAATAATCTTTAGCTTTGTCCCCTCTATGTCCTTTAGTAAGTATTTTAATCTCTTTGTTGTATGGGATGGGCTACGCAACTGTGAGATCTTGTTAGCTGCTAATGGCTGGTTCACACACTGTTTAGTTAAGTTGGTCAGTAGATGGATATTGCTTCTATAGACGGGTATATGAATACCAAACCTCATAGTGGGCAAGAAATGTTCATATACTCACCAACTTAACTAAACAGTGTAAACCAGCCATAAGTGAAGCGCGCGCTAAATAGACTGAATGCACTTTGCCGGATGTGAGATGGTTTGTTGAAGAGGAAAGCCTATGTGTTCGGGACAGTTTACTAGGTAGGTATATACACAATATTTTACTATCTACCAAGTTTCTTCACTGAACTCCAGGTAAACAAGGACATGACGTAGATTAGATAAGTGCAGCTTATTAGAACTGTAACCTATCGTTAAATAGTACCTAGTTCGAGTTCCATTTAAGAAAATCATTGAGGATAACGCGTGGAGGCATGGTTTGTTGCGGACTGCAGAGTTAACTGTATTTACAAATTACTGTATTTAGGCATATGACCAACGTTGACATACGTCGACGAGTTTAGAGTGCCTTGTTGTTAGACTATTGATGTTTCTATTTTGTACCTACAGAAAAGATTTTCAATTTTGAATTTGAATGAAAATGCAAGGACAGCGGCGCGCGAGCGTCATCTCGCGCGGCGATAAGCAGATCCCGTCTGATACTGTAACGCGAGGACAAATTTACTTTAGGATGAGTTGGGCGACCTTCATATCTTTCCACTCGTCGTGACTCACGCCTCGAACTCACAAAACCACGAACTTAAACCGAGTGTCGTCATTAAAAATCAAACACAAAAATAAATCCATATGGTAATCTGAATAGATACCTGAAAATTATCTTGTAACCTTCCGCTAGGTGAATGCGGGAGGTTAGCTCGGCAGACGTCAAATAGGCGAGTGGATGCAAGGTGTCACTTACGCGGGCATAGGTGTCTGGAGGCGGGGGGTGCGCGTGAGTGCGCGGCGGGACGCGGTTTGACGGCGGGGCGCGGTTTGACGGCGGGGCGCGGTGTGACGGCGGGGCGCGGTGTGACGGCGGGGCGCGGTTTGGCAGCGTTGCGCGGTTTATCGGCGGTCGCAGAGCGCGACGCGGACGCGAAGCCGACGAGGTCGCGCGCGCGACTGAGCGGCCGCAGCGCCGAGCGAGGCTCGCGGGGTGATAACCGCTGATAACAGCCGCGTCATCGCACACCTCGCCGGCTCAGCTTCACTCCTCTCTTCATTGTTACCCGAATGCTTCAGCAGGGCATCGTTTCGAGTGTATGCATACGTATTTATTTTTATTTCTTTGACGCTCTGGAGTCTAAACGAATTGATCGAGTTTAATGTGATATGAGGTAGGTACCTATAGTTAGAGTTGTCATAATTATTTTATGACCTTACGGTAAAAGAGCCTGCTTCACATGATAGTAATCAGTGAGGCTCGGGTTCGACTACTGGCTTACTTGTACCGATGAGTTTTTCAGAACTTACGTACATAAGTCCTATTTATCACTTGCTCGACGGTGAAGGAAAACATCGTGAGGAAACCAGCAGGTCCCAGAATTAATTCTGGAGCGTGTGTAACAGAAACGGTCCGGCGGCGATGGGCTCACTACATCACGTTTGGGATCCAAAGAATATCTCGTGTATAGTCAAATCAGTTACTTTATATGATCTGTCAAAACGAAATTTACTATGTAAAATATACTGAAATAGCAAGGTGCGACGTCATAGTTTCTAGAAGTTACCTACTCAATCGTGCACTTTTTTTATTGTTTTTTTTTTAATTTGCTTGTATATTGAAAAACCGAAATACATGTTCAAAGGTGTTTTGGGATAATCTTTTTATTGAATGACTACTCGCAAATGTTTTTTTTTTGTTATAATTAAAGCTATATTAGTCTTGTATGAAGCAAAATGTCCGTCCATCCTCCGCGTTTGTCCCCACCCATTATATCTCTCCAATCCCCATTAATAATTAAACACTATTAAATATTCCCTTTGAAAGGTAGCTGAAATATAATTTTGAATGCAGCATAACCAATGGGGGGGTGGGTTCCCCACAATTAGGGGGGCTCTCTGCTTTTACAATCAACAAGAGCAGGCTGTAATTACCGGTTAATGTAAAATCCTAAGTGCATCGTAATTGAGGGGCCATACATTAATGAGGGGTGGGGGGGGCTGCGGCCAGCGGGCTGGAATCACCAACACGTCATCGGCACTGACAGCCTCCAACCAACTTCGTGCCTTCAATAATCGCTGTCGTTCACTTGTGCACTGACTACAGGGAATCCCTTACTTATTTAATAGTCTTCCGACGATTTATTCGAAATTATTAGACGAGAAAGCAATAAAAAACGATTCTGTATACTTTTAAAAAACTACTACGGTCTATCATTGTCAATATAATATCAATAAATTCTAATGTGATATACCTACCTACCTATGAAGAGAGACTGCCGATCCCACAGTCAAACTGTTGACACAGTTTTGTGGGACAATGTATTTAGCGTTAAGTACCTACTTTGTGTGTGCTTATTAATAAAATAAAAAGAGCAGTGATAGCCCTTACGGTTAAAAAGCCGGCCGAAAATCAGTAAGGCTCGGGTTGGAATCCTGGCATGTACCAAAGAGTTTTTTAAAAACTTACGTACATATTTATCACTAGCTCGACGGTGAAGGAAAACATTGTGAGGAAACCCGCAGGTCTCAGAATTAATTCGGAGACATGTGTAAATAGACCCGGTCCGGCGATGGGCTCACCACCTATCACGTTTAGGGGTCCAATATATCTCGTGAAATGTGGGTATATCCAGTAATGGAATACCTCTGCCTACCCCCTCGGGGATGAAAGGCGTGAGATTATTTATTTATTTTAAATAAAAATAAAAACCTAACAGGGGATGCCCGGAAGCTATTGTCTTATTCGAATATTGGAATAGTCTTCACTGAAACATTTAACTTAATACTTTAATACATTTTCTGAACAAAGCGGGATTTGTTTAGTCAATACAGTGGGGCTCAGTGCATGCACGCCGTACAGCCAAGAAGTTCTTATTATAATCGCCTTAGTAGAGTGAGAGCCCAGGCTTGTCAGACCTTCGTCATTTTGTAAAACCTCAAAGTTTGTCTGTGTATGCCCCTACTACAAGTGTAAATGATCCCCAAATATGAAGTTTGGATAACGGTTCCTTTGGAAGTTATCAAGCAGCAAAGGTCCATAAAGTTGCACCTCAAATTCGTTAAAGTTTAAAGCCCAGTTTTTATATATTTTATTCGGATTAATATTAGAAATCACGTCGTCCATTGTCAGACTTTTGGTGCTTTGGAAACCCCCTGTCAGACCCTTGAATCATGGTGAATTGAGGGTATACTTTCATGACATGATTTCTGCCCACATATAGCTACTAGGCCAAGTTTGATGTCATTTTCATATAATTCAAGGATGAGGAATTCATTTCTGGAATAAACTTTTCCATAGTCCATAGAAAAAAACGGAGTAACTTACAAAAAACCAAAATGTTGAAACTATTTTTTTAAGAATTTCGTCGCTCAGAAGTACACTATAACGATTAAGACTAAATTAAAAATATTACCTTATAGCTCCTTTATTGCACAATATAAAAAGTATTATTTCAATAACATCGTCAAAGTATAGAAGTGTAAAAAAAAATATCAATAAGTATATCAATTCACCATGATTCAAGGGTGTCTGACAGGGGGTTTCCACCGCACCAAGTGTCTGACAATGGACGACGTGATTTCTAATATTAATCCGAATAAAATATATATAAAAACTGGGCTTCACACTTTAACGAATTTGAGGTGCAACTTTATGGACCTTTGCTGCTTGATAACTTCCAAAGGAACCGTTATCCAAACTTCATATTCGGGGATCGTTTACACCTGTAGTAGGGACATACACAGACAAACTTTGAGGTTTTACAAAATGACGAAGGTCTGACAAGCCTGGGCTCTTGGGATATAGAGGTCAGACTCGTGTGTACTCCTGCTCTTGACTGTACGTTGCAGAGATAGCGTAGACACGGCCCGAGGCTGGCTACCCTCCTACTTCCTCCTCCTACTAGGTACAAAGTCACTCTATCGTACATCGAACGGATATTTGACTTCACTTGGAAATAATTTTCTCAATTCGACCGTAAATATTTATATTTTTTATGTATGTTTGCGGATAACTTCGTCGCTTATGAACCGAATTTGATGATTCTTCTTTTGTTGGAAATGTGATATCTCGACGGTGGTACCCGTGATAAGGAAACCAGTATCCGATGAAGGCTTCCTAGAGAAATCGACTGAAACCTTCGAAAATTTTAGTTCCAGTTTGAAGTCGTCTTTTTTTGTTAAAAATTATAAACCTCTACATTTATACGTGACACACACACATAAACATCAAATAAATATACATTTTAGTCTAAATTTGTGTGCATAAACATGTCTGTTGGCTTCATGTCTGTTTGTTTAATCTTTATTTATGTATGTTTATCAGTTGTTTAGTACCCATAGTACAGGCCCTGCCTAGTTTGGGACTAAATAACCGTGTGTAAATTGTGTCCCACAAATTATTATCATTATTATTATTAAAGGCCGTGCGCCAGCACCACATTGTGCTATTGTTTGTTACCTCTCAAACTAAGAATCTGAGACACAATTGATTTTTAACTGTCGCGGTGCGCATTGGAACCAACTAATAATTCATTATTATAACTAAATCCTAACTAATATTATAAATGACTTACTTTGCTACCTTCCCACGGCTTAGCAGGTTGACCGATTTTGATGACATTTAGCAGAACGATAGCATCTTGAAAACCCCACCATGGTGGACGCAATACCCTAAAGTACAAGCGGACGGTGGCAATCGCTAGTTCATAGATAAAAAAGTAAAAAAGAAATTGAAAATTACACTTTGAAAAGTCAATAGTCTATAACAAGGCACTCTAAACTCGTCCATGAAGATTGGCTAGTAAGTGCCACTGCCACCTGCACTGTATAGGTAGAAAGAAAAAGGAAATAATATCACTGGATTTCATTCATTCATTAAATAATTCACATTCACTAAATAATTCACAGGTTTAATTTAATGTAAGAATACTTTGCATAGGTACTTTACGATTAGTTTCTCAAAACTTGCGTAGGTAGGTACATATCACTAGCCCGACGGTGAGGGAAAACATTGTGCGGAAACCTCCCAGAATTAATTCTGAGGCACCTACCACGTTTAGGGGTCGAATATTCTCGTGAATGGTTGGTATTCCAGAAATGGAATACCTCTGCCTACCCCCTCGGGTATAAAAAGCGTGAGATTGTGTATTTTTTTTTAAAGAAAGCAGGTTTCGGCAGCTTTATTTTAATGTAAGAATACTTTCGGTCCCGAGGCGTCGCGGTGACGATGACAGACGATGCGTCCCGCGGGCCGCGCGACGACTAACCTCTCTCACGTCGAGTAACACGCGAGTTCACCCGTCATAAGATCCGCATTTCACCATTCTTGAATCCAACAGCGAGCTTTATTATTCTGGCGGTTAAACATTATGAACAGCGACCGACGGATATTTTGCTAATTTGACATACTTACTGTGATTTTTTGCATTTTGAATTTTTGATAATGCCAAGTACCTAATTTAGTTTTAAAGATTTTATTTTATACTCTAATTGTAGTCAAATTAATCTGCTTCTGAGACCATGCACAAAGATTCTGTGTCTTCAACACTCTCTACATCCTTCCCTTGGTTATCAACAGTAAAATGATAGCAGTTTTACTGAAGACTTCTTGAGGCAATCCATAAATATCCATCCCTCGCATTTTATCAAATTTCCCATTCACTGCACACTTCACGGACACTTGCCACATAATATACTATCACTAATATGAGTCAAAACCCGAAATATACAGCAAAATGAAAATTATACAAAAAGCATGACGGGTCTTCGAATTCCCGCCATAAAGCCCAAATTGATTCAATCCGTTCTAAAATGGCCGCTGATATTCTAATCCTAACTACCTACTTACGAGTATACTGTATTTTACAGCGAACCTATTCGCAGTAGTAGTCCGTATACGATATTAGCTTGCCTTCAAAAGCTCTCCTCTGAAATGAAATGTTATTTAGATACCAATTTTGGGTCTACATAATGTGTAACCAAAGTGAAGTAAGCCGACTAGTGATGTGCCGAGTTAGGTCGAGTCTAGTAGGTATTCAAATACTTACCTTTAAATACTCGCATAGTTGAGTAATCTATACATGTAATAAAACTCTAACGAGACCGCGGGCTGTTGTCTCTGCCTACCCCTTCGGGAAAAAGGCGTGAGCATAATTATGTATGTATGTATGAGACCGCTTGTGTACATGAAATAATTTTTGACGTGACAACGTCTTATAATTCGATGGAGCCGGCTGCATGCACGAAAAAGTATGACGTATGCGGCGTTACAGTGCAAGCGAGAGCGCGCAACGAGCGACAAAGAGGCACAACTAGACGGATTTTGATGTGGAGGCAACTGAGTAGCCGGGTCAACATCTAGACTACATATTAATGCAGGAAAATATTTAATTCCCACTGGAAAATATAAAAAGTGGCTAAAAAGAATAATACGTACTACTCCGAAACGATAACATTTGGAATCTTAAAATATGGTATGTAGGTGTCATAAATGTCGTAGGCAACTGCTATGAAGGACATTTTGGTAATTCCCACAGGAACGGGAATCACCTGGATCCGCGCAGGCAACGGCGCTGTGCACCCGGCTAAATAAAGCTTTCGGATACACGAGACGTTTATAAATACATATATCTTAAATACTTACTAGTTCTCACATAAGTAACAACCAAATTTTTTCACTTACTTAATAATTATTGTAGAGTTCTCATGCCATGGCTTACTAAGGATGTTAACGTTAGAATTAGCCGCAGTGGCCGTGCGATGGGTAAGCTGTACATACGTTCTAACAAAGTTTGAAGAAGTAATATTTTACGTTACCCACTAAACCGATTGGGTTTCAAAAACAACTGACTTTGCACATCACTAAAGCCGACATACATGACTATTATCTGCTATTATGTAAGCTGCCTTCAGCGTGCGGCGCACCAGAAGGCAGCTCTCCGCCGGGGGGCATAAAATTACGCTACCTTGCCGGATGTTAGTAAAAACACAGAATAATAGGTAGGTATGTGAAATGTGTCTCTGCCTTGTCAACTTTTTTGAATTACCTTTTTTTATTACATATATCTAGCGGTTCTGCGCGTATTCACCCACGATATTCCCGGGGGAATACGAGAATAAAATATAATATCCTATGTTAATCAGGGATCTTCTAGCTTTCCATTGGTGAAATAATTTTTAAAATCGGTCCATTAGTTTTTGAGTTGCATACAAAAATAATAAATCTTTTCTCTTTATAGGAATACCCAAAGATATTATATATAGAAAGACGTAGATATGTTATTAGAGCACGGAAAGTGAGGCCGACAAATGTAGTTAATTTACCACACTTTATTTAGTCGCATTGTATTTCAAGTCGAATTTTAAGCGCAACTCTTAACAGATAGCTCTCTTTTTCTTTATTATTCGTTCCGTATCATCTTTCCCCGTCATTGTTGTATCCTATAAATACGCTAAGAAGTAAGTATGTACATGTTGTAGCACACTCGTAGGGGATCAATTTTCAAACGCAAGCAGTATGAATATAACTCATCCTTACTTTAATATCTTTGGGAATACCTATTACTAATACCTATAAATTTTTATTGTTGGCATGGTGACGTCATTTCGACTTGTCGAGATGTATTAATGAACCTATCTTAAAACGGTTAGGTACGTCAGAGGTACGTTAAAATATAAAAACGAATTTGAGAAACCTAACTTCGAAATAGTTCTGAAAATGGATCACATTTTTTTTCTTTACATACCGAATTAGCGCCGACTCGCGAGGCACGCGCGTGACCCCTTCAGCCGGTCAGCGTAGACCACAGAAGAGAACCTATATCTTATATAAAATATACACTCTCGTGATGCCTTCTTAAGTTCTGACAAGTGGAATGAACACTGCAAGGTTATGTATCACTACATAGTATAAAACATAGTCGCTTCGCTATGTATACCTACTTAGATCTCTAAAACTACGCAACAGATTTTGAAGCGTTTTTTTAATAGATAGAGTGATTCAAGAGGAACGATTCATATGTATATAGTACATGCATAATATAGTAGAGAAACACTAATCCTACTAATATTATAAACGCGAAAGTTTGTATATATGGATGTTTGGATGTCTGGATGGATGTTTGTTCCTCTTTCACGCAAAAACTTTTTGCTGAAAAAATTTTGATGAAACTTTACAGTTATATAGTTTATACATCAGAATAACACATATGCTATATTTTATCCCCGTATTCCCACGGGAACGGGAACAACGCGTAGTATAGTATCATACAAACCGAAGCGAAGGTGGGTCGTTATACTTATAAGAATTAGATTAGCTTGAGTGTCAGACAATTCCAGAAATTATTGTCACCGTTCATGGTAACAATTATACTATCAATTACCTACTGGAGTAGATCCAAGCTTTGATAGTTCTGTAGGCTGCGGCTGGCTCGGGGACTCTCAGGGGCTGTAAAGAGCTCTGTCCGGGCTGGGTAATTTACCTATTGAATAAACAAACACAATTTGTCTAGATTGTAATGTTAGAAATAACAATAAAATAGAGCAACCACAGTACAGATTCAGTAAAACTAATAATTCCTTGATGGGTTTGTGTACGGTCTTACAACAAGATACCTAAAACTGTTCTAGATTTGTCGAAAAATTTCAAAACTCACGTTAAAATGTTTTTTTGTAAAATGGCATTTCATAAGTTAGATGAATATTTGAATGACAATGATGTTTGGTGTAAATTTTCTCCAGCTCAGCAAAGCACTAAAACCATGTAACTTGTACTTTGTATCGAATTGATTGTTTAAAAGAATAATGTGTTGAGGAGTTTCTTGCCCCGCTTCCTCTCCCCAACTATACATACCGAAGCGGTGGAGTCGCAATGACTTTCGATAAGAGGACTTATAAGTCCCTACATTGAATAAAAACATTTGATTTGTACTTTACCATCCGTTAACTGCAACTTTTAGATGTTCGAGGAGATTGTCATCAAAGGGTGGGATTGATGCCAACAAGTACCTAATTGATCTTGATCAGTGGCGTCATCCACGTGGATTTCGTTGTTCTTCGTACAAGATTTTTAAAAACCCTTCCTTAAAGAGCGCCAGCTTACATCGTTGTAACTTCACAAAGAAGGGATTTTAATCTACTAGGAATGCATCCCTCTAGGAGATGTTTTTCCAAAAAACGCGGATTCAAGAAATTGTTTCTTTATTTGTTTATCTCGTACTTAAAAAATAGCAGATCTCCCGTGCGGATTGGCATTTAATAATATATTACCGCGTTTGATTCCCAAAATAAATAAATAAATACGACGGACCTGTTGGCTCAGTTGGTAGTGACCCTGCCTTCTGAGTCGGAGGTCGCGGGTTCGATCCTCGGTCAGGCAGGGCCCACATTTGTGTGCATGAACATGTCTGTTGACTTCGTGTCTGGTCGTTTAATATTTATTTAAGTAGGTCTATCAGTTGTTTAGTACCCATAGTACAGGCCCTGCCCAGTTTGGGACTAAATAACCGTGTGTGAATTGTGTCCCACAATTTATTATTATAAAAACCCCCGTTTAACAACTGGTCTAAGGATGCCTAAATACAAACTTTAATAAATGTAATCTCGAATTTCCTTGCGTGGGTTTCACGCGCCTTTTCACCTTTCGAATGGAAAATTATCCCTAACTAAGTCACCTAACTTTTACACGGCCAACAGGCCGAAGTTTCAGATGTTCATAGTTTCAACCAGCGGAACCACTATTAAGGAACCCAAAAGTTAATCCTTCGCCATTGTCTCAGATGCCGCCGGCTCTTGGTAACTGTAAGAAATACCCCTCGGGTCGCTAATTGAGCTCGCCAGTACCGAAGACAAAACATCCCTTAATACCATTTTGTTTTTAATTCTCATTATTTCTAATGAATACAAGAGGAAAACTTTAGTTTATTGCGTCTTAGAAGCTGTGTTTGTTAATCATAAATAAGAAACGGGCCTGTTGGCTCAGATGGTAGTGCCTTCTGAGTAGGAGGTCGCGGGTTCGATCGCCGCTCGGGGCCAACATTTGTGTGCATGAACATGTCCGTTGGGGTGTTTAGTATTTATGTACGTTTGTTGTTTAGTACCCATAGTACAGGATCTGCCTGGTTTGGAACTGAATAACCGTATGTAAATTGTGTAAAAAAACACCTTTCTAATGTCGACACTGAGACGAAAGACGTTTTTCTTAATCACGCCGAACGGGTACTGGCGCGGTATGACAATACGGCCTCGCCCTCATCATATAATGATTATGTTAATCTACTCGACAGTATTCATCGCCTGCTCAAAATCACTGAGCAATAACGCGAATGAATAAATCTTTCATCACAATTTAATGCGGCGCCGTGCTCTAGGTCGCGGTACTATATGACGCGCGAGTGACAGCCACATTTTCAAGGAAAATTATTGGCAAGACACGCTTAATTTCCTTCACGAGCAAGATTGTAGACATTAGATATATATTAACAAAAGGCAATTCTTCATTCAAAGGAATATTAGAAGTACTTTTACTGTAACCTAGTTTGGAAGTTTATAAAATTAATCTATTCTATACATAGGATGAAAATTTATAGGACCGTGTCTGTGCACGAAATATTTTTTGAAAATTGTAGCGGTAGTGTACCTATTGTATAGTTATCGACTTAGATACCAAAACACCAATTTTTCGAATTTTTGTCTATCTGTCTGTCTGGTTGTTCACGCATCACGCAAAATCTACTGGACGAATTTTGATGTGTGATTTGGACTGAGTACCTGGGTACTGAGTATCTAGGGTACACCTAAGTACAGAAACTTGAAATATGGAATGTAAGTGTCTTATTGGCTGGGTGCGCGATGACAGCGCCAACTAGTGGTAAGAATTTGGGCGGACTTTGAAATGTTAAATGTCTGGCTGTCATTACGAAAAGTAAGTAAACACAAAAATAATTTCAGTGAAACAACGTTATTTACTTAGGTCCTGTTGGATATTGTAAGTCTATAGCGTCGATAATAATGTTGACCGTTTTTATTTCCCGTCAAAAATGCCACAATCAGTAAATTTCAGGCAGTATACCTACACGGACTTTCTCATGGCTTCACGGTAAATAAGTAAAGAAATTGACAAAATTTATCGACTACAGCGTTTCATGTATCTTGTAGACCATTATTTATAGCAGTACTGTCGATAATAATGCAGACTGTTGTGTAATTTCATTTCAACATGGCCAAATTGATTATAAAAACTGGATTCCGGACAATAACGCACAATATAGTTTTTCAGTCACAAACCACCACAAAAGGCAAACAGTTAGTTTTGGCTCAACATGTGCAAGATGTAAAAGAAATAAAATGTGAAAATCAAATGAGCCACACCATTGAAGCTAGTGTAAATAGACAAACTTCAGTGACATCAACGCCATACAAAAGATCATTGAAGTCGTTGATCTTGTTTTCAACTTGCTCTTGGAATTTTTTTGAATTTCCGATCACTATTTTTACCATTATTCTTGCAGTTGATAACGCAGCAGGTTTCGTTACCCATGTTCAAGAATTTATTTTCACTAAGAATGCACGAATACGCAAATTTCTCTAGTAAAAAGTGACAGTTCGTCTGTCCCTAGTTCCTTTTTTAGCCACCATGGGCGCTGCGATCGATTCGTGGTTCCCCCACCACCTACTTCGCACCCAGCCAATACGTAGGCAACCGCTATGAATGGATTTTTAGAAATTGCCACAGGAACGGGAAAAAAGCGCTGATAACGCCACTGGTCACTCGATATAATTTCTGAATTTTGCAAAATCCTTTTTTAGTGGATGCCTACACTATACAACGGATGCACAGGCTGTGCGTTGATATATCACCAATCAGTCAGACAGGTTATCATTTTATATAGATATGTATATAGATATATAGTAGGGATTTTTGGCAATTCCCACAGGAATGGGAATAAACGGATCAGGGCGGACAACACCGCTGGGCACCCGCTTATTGTAATAAATCTTAAAAATTGTATCACCAACGGAAAGCTTACTTTTGGGAGTAACATGGGGTAAATCCCACGGTAATCTGTTATTAACATGGGGTAAATTTTCCCATGGTAACGGGACTGACGCATTGAACGTTTTTGTTGCTCTCCGTCTCCGGGCAGGCGGTCCTTTGGTTCGCCAGCAGATAGCGTTGGTGCGTGTTTCAGAAATAGTCGCAGGAGTTGAGCCGCGTGTATTTTCCGCTAATTTTAGCCGCGCACTGCGCCGCGCCTAGCAGCTGCGCACACGCACTCGCCGCGTTCTCGTCCGCAACAGGTAACTGAGATTCATCTCGTTAAATGTGCTAACATTACTTATAAGCAATTGGCTGATAACAGTGATTTAATTATTAGTTGTTATTAAAATTTATTCTCTTGTGTTGTAATAAAATCAGTAAGTAGATCAAGAACTAGATAAGACATCCACAACAATAATAGGTAATATTATGTCATTGTAACAAAAGGGACAGATACCATCACAGTTTGCGTCAACTCTCCCGACGGCCTCGTATTTCTTACAATGTATCTATACAACGTGTAACAGAATAGACGCAATTCCTCATTCACCCTATTTAGAATATTAATACAAAAAATTATGCATTCGTACTTTACTTTTGTCTAACCAAATTTCTTAAATAAAGAGCAATATTAGTACGGTTTCCATAGGTAGCACTATTCATTATTCGGAAAATTTTCACACATTAAAAATAGCTGAAATCGATTAAGTAGTCGATACTGAACAAACTGATTTCATGAATTGCGCTTATTCTGTTACGTATTGTATTTTGTTGTGAATTTCTCGCTAAAATAACGGTACAACTAAAATGTCTTTACTTAACGGAGTGACGGGGGCGGCTCGTCTGGTTATTGTTTCTGCCTGTTGTTTGTTAACTTCCTCCTGCGTAGCATTATAAGAGGAAGTTAATGATTTGAGTAAGATGTCTGTCTGTGTGTCTGTGTGTCTGTCGACAGGATATCTCCGGATCTACTGGACCGATTGACTTCAAATTCGGTCAGTAGATACCTTAGGTCAATACCTCGATCGAGTTTGAATTTCAGACCCGTGGGTCAAAAGGGACTGGGCATTTCAGACCCGTGGGTCAAAAATTTCAAAAATCTCAAAAATGCCAAAACTGTCAAAAATGTCAAAAAGGTCAAAAAATTTCAAAAATGTCAAAATTTCAAAAATGTCAAAAAATGTCAAAATGTCAAAAAGCTCAAATATGTCAAAAAGGTCAAAAATGTCAAAATGTCAAAAATGTCAAAAAGGTCATAAAATGTCAAAAATGTCAAAAAGTTCAAAAATGTCAAATAGTCAAAAAGGTCAAAAATGTCAAAATGTCAAAAAAGGTCAAAAAATGTCAAAAATGTCAAAAAGGTCAAAAAAGTCAAAATTTCAAAAAGTTCAAAAATGACAAAATTTCAAAAATTTCAAAAATGTCAAAAAGTTCAAAAATGTCAAAAAATGTCAAAATGTCAAAAAAGGTCAAAAATGTCAAAAAGGTCAAATAGGTCAAAAATGTCAAAAATGTCAAAAATGTCAAAATGTCAAAAAGTTCAAAAATGTCAAAATGTCAAATAGGTCAAAAATGTCAAATAGGTCAAAAATGTCAAAAAATGTCAAAATGTCAAAAAGGTCAAAAAATGTCAAAAATGTCAAAAATGTTAAAATGTCAAAAAGTTCAAAAATGTCAAAATGTCAAAAAGGTCTAAAATGTCAAAAGTTTCAAAAATGACAAAAAATTACAAAAATGTCAAAAAATGTCAAAAAATGTCAAAAAATGTCAAAAAATGTCACCATCAAAATTATTATCATCATTAACATCATTTTCGTTGTTGGCAGTCAACAGGTGGAAGTTTGTCCATAGAATTACATTCTCTCGTTATTTGTTCCGTCCGATTAGACTCATATCAGAGATATCGAAACAAAACAATATTGTTTCCCGTCTCCGAAGTTTACCTGTTTCTCAGTTAATGCTAGCTGGGGTTTAGCCGGGTCCAGAGATGACAAGAGTACGCTCGACGACGAAGATGACGCGTCCTGACATAGTGGCGGATTTGCCCTAAGGCCACGTAGGCCCGGGCCTAGGGCGGCCAGATAATAGAGGCGGCCAATCGTGACCAAAAAAGTCGGACAAAAAAAAAGTTTATTTAATAAACCAAACACTCTACATGGCGATAATATTGTCTTTATTGTTGAATTGAGAAGATACCGCCGACTGCATGAGATTGTTGTAAGATTGTGCAGCACATGGTCTTGACTTCCTACTTCTCTAATAGGTCTTGTTCCTAGCTTTTTAGGCAGTCGGGTTTTCGGTTTTTTAAATTAACTTTTTATTTCATACCTTTTAGTTAGTAACCAACTTTAAACCGTCATAAGTCCTAAATGGTCATTCGAAATGGAAAATGGTTAAAGAAACTTAAACACGTTTTTCAAATAAGTATCCAATGATTTACGTAAAAACGGGGTTGTATCCTCAGATCATGGTATCAGATTGCATTAGCACCGATACTGTGATCCGTTTCCAACAAAAAAATAATAATATTCTTACTCAAAGATCACGGTATTCATGACTACAAGAAATAAATTTTATTAGTTTTGGAAACTGATCACAGTGTACAGAGACAAGTAATATCGTTCCAAACAGACAATATGGTTATTGCATTACCTAAAGCCGTATACAGAAAGAAAGCCGAAAACCCATCGGCGCCGACCGGCGCCTATCGGCGCCTAGGCGCCGGTCTACGCAGGTAACCGGCGCCTATCGGCGCCTAGGCGCCGGTCTACGCAGGTAACCGGCGGAGGCATTTATATGAACAAGCGCTGATGGGCGCCGACCGGCGCCTGTCGGCGCCGATGGGCGCCGATCGGCGCCGACTCGCGCTGGTCGGCGCTGGTGCCGCCCGCCAATCATCGTACGACATTTTGCTCGCTCTGCTTCAATCTGCTTGCTTTCTGTAGAATGGAACGGCGCCGATGGGCGCCGATCGGCGCCCATCGGCGCCGACAAGCTTTCGGCTTTCTTTCTGTATACGGCTTAACTGAAAATAAGTTATAATTAAAAAAAAACTAAATTGAAATAATTTATAGTTGATTAATATGACGTTTCAATATACATTCATACTGTTTAGTTTAGTTCAAAAAAATTACGGTTTTCCTTTAACTGTGTTACCAAATTTAAAAAAACGATTCTGAGTTCACAGGAAGTACCCTGTAGATTTCGATTCCCTTGCGAGTGTCGAAAATTGCGGAAATTTGTGGCATTAATGGTCGTATCTTTTGATTGCGTTGGCTTAGAAGTTGTGTGTGTGTTTGTTTGTGTGTTTTTTTCACAGCTCCAAGGGACAGTAAACTTGAGTATTTGATATAAATTTTAGCTTGATACCTCCACGAGTTCCTGAGAAAAGGGTCTTGACAGACAGACAAACGGACGGACGGATGGACAACAAAGTGATCCTATAAGGTTTTCTTTTTTTCCTTACGAGGTACGGAACTCAAGTGTACCTAAATATTCTAAAGGCTACAAATTATGGTGGACATCTTCCTAAATCACTATTTACATTTTATGTAGAAATAAAAAGTCAAAAGTCAAAAGTCAAAAAGTCAAAATGTTTTATTCAAAATAGGAACTTACAAGTCCACTTATTGAACGTCATTTCAACTCCACCGCTTCAGCATGTATGGTTGAGGAGAAGAAGCGGGGCAAGAAACTCCTCAACACAATATTCTTTTAATCAATTTTTACATATTACTAAATTGGGTTACATAATTTCGTTTGTTTTTCGCTATCGTATTGCGCTGGACTGGAGGAAATCTGTTCCAAGCATCATTGTCATTTAAATAGTCGTCTAGTTTGTAATATGCCATTTTACAAAGTACATGTTTAACATGAGTTTTGAACACAGTTTCAGGCAATTTCAAAATATCTTCTGGTATTTTATTATAAAAGCGTATGCAAAGCCCCACAAAGGAATTATTAATTTTACTTAATTGTGACTGAGGTTGCTCTAGTTTATTTTTATTCCTTAGATTACAATTATGCCTGTCACAGTTTTTAGTATACAGTAATATGTTTTTCCGTACATACATAATGTTTTCATAAATGTACTGACAAGGCATTGTTAAAATATTAATTTCTTTGAACAGTTCTCTTAGGGAATCACGACATCTTAACTTGTAAATGGTAAATAAATTAAAGCCAGCCATAAAATAAACTCATTATGTAGGTAGTAGAGAGGGCGGCTGGTATACATGGCCAGGGGCCTATGGCGGCCAAGACTGCCCATCCGCCACAAGTCGACATTGTTCCTCGTCCGATGACATTTAGCCCGCGCTGGAAGTCGGCCCCGTTCGTACTAATATTAGACGACAATTCGGTCTGCGAATTGTACAGCGAAAGGCTGCTATATCTAAACCATGAGCATCCCCAGTTTGATTTTGCAGTTCTATTTCTATGGACGGTCGTGCCATGACTCGGGTTTCAATCAAGAAACCAGAAATATAATTAAGTAGATTTTAATGTAATACTTAGGTACTTATCTAAAATAGGAAAACATAGTTCAAGAAAACCTGCAGGTCCCAAAATTCATTCTGATTTCCGAGGCATCACTACATAGTATAAAACAAAATCGCTTTCTCTGTCCCTATATCCCTATGTCCCTATAATTCTTTAAAACTACGCAACGGATTTTGATGCGTTTTTTTTATAGATAGAGTGATTCAAGAGGAAGGTTTTAGTGTTAGCATTGCGCCCTTGCGAAGCCGGGGCGGATCGCTAGTATAACATATGAGAATGCAATATTTCTGCCGGCATTGAGAATTTATTGAAAATAGTTTTTAAAATAAACTTGAATTAAAAACTTTAAAAACACCAACACAAAAAATACATACAGATTTTCTTGGACCATAGCTAAGAACACTCTGGATGTCGTCACCTTTCAAACTAAAAAATAATAATTCAAAATCAGTTTAGCCGTTTGGGAGCTATGAGCTAACAGACAGACATACGGATACACAGAAACACACGTCAAACTTATAACGCCCGTCTGTTTTCGTCGGGGGTTAACAAATATGATCATTATTAGATGACGTTTCGGACAAGTAGCAATCAAACTGATGTAATTGTAATTAATGAGGCAGCGCGGGGCTGACTTGCGCCATTTTCTGGGGGGGACACCCCCTCCCCCAGAACTAGGCAAGGAAAGAGCCACCCGAAAACGGGCCACAATAATAAACTACGGCGGAATTCAGTACAATATCATTTGTTTAAAAAGTAGCAATATTTATTCTGTAAAATGAAAGGGATATAAAGTTTTATGAAAATTCCAATGGAACTTTACAATTCGTATGAAAACTATCAGCAAATCTGTTTGCTGATAGTTTTCATACGAATTGTAATGTCAATAACAATGTCTGCATTGTCGACAATCAAACTGGCCACTATAGGCAGAACACACACAAAAGTAAAATGGCGCGTTTAAAAATAATGTGAAACAAAAGGGAGCTTCGAAATTGGATATCGGAAAATCTGTCGAACACTTTCGAGATGGGCTGATGTTGGTATTGAAAACTAATGTCATAATATGTGACATAAGGATTCGGAAAATTTTCCGTGGCTGTCAGAAACGCCTAGAATAAAGTTTCCGAAGTCGATAGATTCGACATCGGAAATTTTTTCACTCGATCTGAATCGAACGGAAACGGTATCGAGTCTCCGTGAATACCTACGCTGATTTTATTATGTTCACGTTTTGACCCACAAAAGTCGTCGATAGTGATTAGACCCCAGATTTGTTAAATCAGACGCTTTAGGGATTTATTTATGTGACCCTGGCTTCTTATTGTGTCGAAGAAAGTGTAAAAAGTAGAGTTTTTTCTTCTGGAATAAAGCCTGAATTCGTCTTGGGCAAAGAGATAAAAATATAATAGGACATAGAGGAGGCATTGGGAATATTTTCATACAAAACTTTGAAGCTCAAGCGTCATGTCAGTTAGTATGTGTCATTCGGTCGAAGTTGTACTAGACTTAATCCACTTGGAATAACTTTTGGCTTAAAATTTTCCTCGCTTTATCCCCTCTATGCCCTATTATATTTTAATCTCTTTGGTCTTCGGCGACTTAAGCCCGTCGCTTTACTCAGGACCCCATCGTTGCTCAGAGTCCAATAGGTGCACCATCTACACATACTTTTTCTCTAAAGTGTTATGGATGCCTGCATCTTCAGACCCGCTCCCATACACATACACATATACAGTCGAAAACCCTATGGTAATGGTTTGTTTAATGGAACATTTGATGTAATAAGTTAAACTGACATAGGCCGCAGTGACCGGTATTGTGCTTCCCGTATCCAGCGTGTACCCACGTCTTTCCCCAGGTCATATCGGTCTACCTTGTCGTGGACGTATGCATGAGGAAAATGTATACTTATAATATGTTATAGTCAAACTTCGAAGCTCCGGTGCTCCTAGGTTTGACTAGTTCTACCAATTAACGTATTTTCGGATTTAGTGCTCGCGTGCGTATCGTATCGTTCTAACCAAACCTAACCTAACTAATTGGTAGGAGCGCCATGTTTTCGAAGACAAAGATGAATACTCAATTGGTTTGGACTTTCACTAAGATACGAGTACCTACCTATATAATATAATAATAATAATATAGAATCATGGTCAGGAAACTTAGGTTTAGTGCATGCACGAGAACGATAGAGTCCATAGAGAGAACCGTACAATCAAGAGCACGTGGAGCTTGTTACAACGTCCTTATTACAGTCGCCTTAGAGGTCAGACTCGCACTACAAGTGTAAACCTCCATGTGCTCTTGTACCTCGCCGCGAGTGGGTAGCGATCCATCAATCACGCAAACAAGATGCCACCCCGCAGCTTGTAGCCGTGTCTATCGTGCAACACGCCACTACGCCGATCACTAATCCATTACTTACAATGACACTTGAAGTTGGAACTACAACGCGGTTAGCACGGCCTAAGATCCGGCTGCAGAATTAGTGTAGCAAACCAAATTTAAAAAACTAGTGAATGAAATTTCGATGCAAAAATCAATAAAAATATTTTAATTAAAAATAGTAGCGGCCATATTTCGATAGGCACCCTGGTAGATATATATTCTCCTAATCATAAATATGCATAAAAATTTGGTTTGTAGCATATACTCGATCCCTTCACTAATTCTGCGGCCGTATCTCGTGCTACTATTTCACAACAACAACAATTCGCTCCTTTAGGTTAAATTATAAAATATTTCTATTAGGTTTACAAATAGTTTAGTTTAACGGGTAGGCTGTGTGTGAATAACATGAGTTAGGTGTAGGAGATATAATATAATATTTATGTGTTTAAAATGTACCTGGTATACCTATATATTGTATGGATATGTATTACATTCATGTATTGTATTATGTATTAAGTATCTAATTATGTGGAAGTAGTTTACATTATTGTATTATGTAGTTTATGTAATAGTGTTTTGTATGTTATTTGCTTGTGCGGTGCAGTTGCGCGCCCTGGGTGTCCACAGAATACCAGCGTCGCTGGCTCTGCGCTACTCGCGTCGAGCCACGACATTATGCTGAGTGGCCACCCTTTTGGTACCTAGTTTTTTAAGTTTTAAGTTAATTTGTAATATTTTAATTTTAATAGGTGCCAAATAAACACTTTTCTTTCTTTCTTTCTTTCTACTCTAGAATGTATAGCTTGGTTATGTTGCTCCCGTTCTCTCCTGGTCGAGGTTGAAAATCAGCGTGTTGCTCTCTGAGCAAAGGTACAGTCAAGAGCACGTGGAGCTTGACACATTAGACTTTGCAATGCCCTCGCCTGGGGGAAGACGGGGGCCCCCGACGTGCATAAGCAAAATTAATAAAAATAAAAAATAAATAAAAACTTTAATACTGATAAAAATTACCTAAGAACTTGGAAGATGAAGATGGGACATGAACGCCTGTCAGACCTGTCACTATTGTCCATCGACGCGGAAACTTTAGAAAAACTAGTCATCATTAGCTATAAATGATTTAATAAATCAGTTTGCCGGAAAAAAGGCAAGGAGAGTGTATATTTAATTTGAAATGTTTGTAAAAATTTTGGAAAAAGTGACAGAATTTTTTTTTGTGAGAAATCTTTGCCCTTCAAAGGGCCCCCAAACAAATTTTTATACGGGGCCCCGCCAAGGCACGCTACGCCACTGGGGAAGACCTTCCCTTTTCACTATGAAGGAGATTCCACCTCCACACCATTTTACATAAAACCATTATCGTATGCGAGTTTTGAATTTTTTTCCCGTTCTCCATATCAGGAGACGCAGTGATATGTCGCGGGTGTACGAGGCGGTGGACGCGGCGTACGCGGCTGCATGCAGCGACGGCACGCTGTGCTCTAGTGCGCGGGGTTTCTTCCGCGGGCTGGCGGAGGAAATGGCCGCCGAAGCCGCCGCCAATGGCGCGCTCGACGCGCTTGAGGCCGCGCCGCCCAACGGCAAGCTCGCCGTCGTGCTCGAGAACAAACAGGTGCATATTGGACACTGTACTTGCTGGTTCTACTCAGTGTACTGCATTTGGAACCAGAAACTCGTCGGTAGCGATGGACTGCTGCTTACATTTAGTCATGGACGAGTTTAGAGTATCTTGCTTTAAGAAGTTTCTAACTGTAATTTGCAATTACCTACAGAAATAAGTATATATTTGGATTTCATTGCGTAATAAAGTTACGAGGTCGATGGATAGACTCGAGGAGTTGGCTGGTGGTTTATTCTGTCTTGCTATTAAAACAAATGCCGTAATGCTGCGAGATATTTTTCAGGTTTTTCATCACAGGTGCTGTAACGTCTAATTAAAAACATGTTTTTAAAATGTACAGTGATAAGGAAATATGGGCATACATACCAAGACGCTCAGCTATGCGAAGCCCACCTCCAAATTCTGGTCTCCTACTTATGTAAGAACACTGTTCAATGATGTACATCATTGTCCTCCGCAGCTAATGGATGCACTGGACGCGGTGCTGGCGCGCATCGAGCCTCTGCGCCGAGGCAAGGACGCGCGTGTGGCTCAGCAGAGGCGGCAGGCGGCGGCCAGCGCCCTCGCCGCGGGACAGCTGCGACAGGCGCTCGCTTTAGCAGGCCAGGCCGTGCTGCGCGCACCACCCACTGGTAGTAGGAAAAAACCAAACGCAACACGAAACACGCCACCAAAACACACGAATCAAGCCGCAAATTACATGCCTTCGCCATAACGCTACACGCCCCAAAAGGCATGACACACGCTAGACTCTACACGACACAAGCCTCGAGCCGCAAAACACATGCAACAAGGCTAACCCCCAACGCCCCAAAACACACGCCACACGCTAGACTCCACACTACACACACCTCAAGCCGCAAATCACATGCCACAAGCCAAACGCCACTCGCCCTAAAACGTACACCACACGCTAGACTCCATACTACACACGCCTTAAGCCGCAAATCACATGCCACAAGCCAAACGCCACTCGTCCTAAAACGTACGCCACACGCTAGACTCCATACTACACACGCCTCAAGCCGCAAATCACATGCCAAACGCCACACACCCATAACGCACGACAAGTCAAACGCTACACGCAACACGTTACACGACACTCTCTACACGCCACATTCTACACGTTGGCAGTTTCGCCCGTTACCATATTTCAATTGGTTTGCATGCTCAGTCTTAGGCGACACAGCTTCTGAGGCACAGACCTGTTATAGGTCTATGTTCTGAGGCTATTCAAGTGTACATGTACAGTGTACATCCTGTCAAATAAACACCGTCCCAACAAATTGAAATAAATTGCATTCTGCTCCCGTCGCCTGCTCCATTACCAGCCGTCGTGCCGTAAAACGAGAAAAACCCAATTTAATTATGTTTTCTTAATTTTCTCTCAGTTTTTCTAGTAAACAACAATTGCAACTTTAATAGGGAGTAAAATATAGAGCAGTATGCCGCGCCGCCCGGGACTACGAAGGATACAAGATAATTAAATAGACAACACATAAAGGTGGAGCCTCTTTGTTACCGTTATTTATAAAGTCTATCAAGTGCAAACAAAATCTCGGCGACATCAACGCGCCGCGGGCTATAGAACATATTATATAGATCAATAAATTGTTTCGTGCGATAAATTTGCAACTAGATTGTGTGCTTGTTGATTTCAAGGAAGTTGCAAATTGCTGTTTTTATTTATAAGTTTCAAACCAAGTTAGCGGACCCGAGCTCACCGCAATCATATTAAACCAACCTTATATCGAACTCGAACCGAATCTTGGCATGTAGGTACTAATGAGTTTTTCAAAAACTTACGTTTACGTACATATTTATCACTATAGCTCGACGGTGAAGGAAAACATCGTGAGGAAACCCGCAGGTCTCAGAATTAATTCTGAGACATGTGTAAACAGACCCGGTGCAGCGATGGGCTCACCACCTACCACGTTTAGGGGTCCAAAGAATATCTGGTGAAGTGGGTATATCCAGAAATAGAATACCTTTGCCTACTCGCTCGAGGATATAAGACCTGAGTTTTATTTTATATTTTTTTTATATCGAACCCCGCTAAAAAGAGCACAACGAAATTTGTTTAGCGATAATAGTCATCCATGATATAATGTCAAATTGTTATGCCCCGGGTGTTCCAATTCCTATTCACTGTTCTCTCTTATTCAATGCATTCTGAGAAATGGTCTGAGTTACGGCTGCGGTCGGGCCGTGTCGCCCGCCGGCTCCTTAATACGGCGTCGAGCGGCAGAACAAGCTCCCTCCTAATTAAGGTTTGGAGACGACAGCGGGGCTATCACAAGCTTATTCTAAACAACTCCTTCAATCAACATTCAACGTACATCCTCATCAATTAATTAAATTCAAAATAATTTATTCATAATTCATTTAAAAGAGCAGTGATAGCCTTACGGTTAAAGAGCCTGCTTCATGATGAAAATCAGTGAGGCTCGGGTTCGGATCCTGGCATGTACAAATGAGTTTATCAAAACTTACGAACATAATTATCACTAGCTCGACGGTGAAGGAAAACATCGTGAGGAAACCCGCAAGTCCCGGAATTAATTCTGAGACATGTGTAAATAGCGCTATAGACCCGGTCCGGCGATGGGCTCACCACCTATCACGTTTAGGGGCCCAATATATCTCGTGAAAAGTGGCTATAACCAGTAATGGAATACCTCTGCCTACCCCCTCGGGGATAAAAGGCGTGAGTTTTTTTTTATTTCATTTAGAAACGTCAATACTCTAAGGCAAGGCACTATAAACGGGTACTGCCTTTTTTGCCGACTTTCCCAGTGAGGATTGAGTAAATGTAAACAGCAGCCCATCTCCACCGACGAGTTGCTGTCGAGATTTGTTGCTGCTATAACGCTTTTAGTAATTTCTGGGAAGATTCAGAAAAAAATGCAGTTTCAATTGTCGATTCTCAATGGACTTTTATTTTTTCCCCATTCAGTTATTTTTTTAAGAAAGAAGATATTTGTCAAATAATACCAACTATCAGCCTAGCTATTTAAATTTTTACGACAAAATTACCATTGCATGAACTTTACTCGCCGCTTTAGTACAATACGGCAGTTTCAACTTGGCAGCTCTGAAGTTGCGTTGGATTTTTTTATTTCGAGGTATACGACTAACAAATGCAAGTAACTGAGCAATAACATTTTTTGGCGGTATGAGGCGGTTTGCGCAGGCCTGCGCAGGAGCCTATCTGGGGGCACGGTAGTGCCCCCGCGAAGTCGAGAAAAAAGCGGCACGGCCGTACCATCCTTTTCTCGAATATATATGTTCAGAACAGCCAAGTTCCAACGCTCGTACGGTACTGTATGTTTTGACAAGTGGTTCCTGTTTGCAACAGTTTTCATAAACAAAATTTGTTTTTTTCCTCGCAGGGTCGGACGAGGCTGTAGACGGCGGCGTGACACTGGCGCTGGCGCTGTGGCAACGCTCGGAGGCGCTAGTGATGGCGGGACGTGCGCGCGCCGCTCTCACCGACCTGCGGCTGGCTCTGCGCGAGCGCCTACCCGCGCGGATGCGGGCGCTCTACTACCGCCGCATGGGCCACTGCTACAAAGGTACCGGGAATTCCACTAAATATCTACGGTTATAGTGGCAGTTGAATGATCATTGAATGATATTTCGATGACAATAGCTTGTTGAAAGTGTTTTTTTTTTAATCTTATTGTTTTGAAATATATTTGATACTATAATTCATAATTAATGTTTGTATGTACAGTCAACAGCAGACTAAGCTTGACACTTTGGACTTTGACCCGGCCCTGTATTCTATGGCGCGCAATATAAATCAGAGCTCAGCTTAAACTGGTAGTGTCAAGCTTGACTTGCTCTTGACTGTACACCTGAGAAGGTATAGGATACAGTGAGATTTTTTTGTGCAATGAAATGCCAATGCTATTTCAAACTTCACATTTTTTATTCTCTTGCCAACGAATTTAGAGTGACTGCATCAAAATATCAACAGGTAGAACAAAATTCCGACTCCACTGGGATCACCATTCGCTGACTGACGTCAGCCAGTCACTTAGTAAGTCCATCGATAAGCATATATGATTTGGGTAATTCTTTCAGATTTATCTAAGACTACCAGCGCCCCGCGGTTTCACCCGCGTAGTTCCCGTTCCCGTTGCAATACGGGAATAAAATATAGCCTATGTGTTCTTCTGATGTATAAGCTATATAATTGTAAAGTTTCATCAAAATCCGTACAGTAGTTTTTGCGTGGAAGAGTAACAAACATCCATACATCCATCCATAAAAACTTTCGCGTTTATAATATTAGTAGGATTTCAATCTGAAAACATTAATTATTATCTAAGTGTATATCAATTAGTTACAATTTTAATACACTATATGTACATAAAAACAACTTGAATATAAAAAATATCATTGAGTGCGTTTCCTCGAGGCGGCATAGTACCCAGCAAGCAGGCGGCATTACCACGCTGGATAGCAAGACTCAATCTTTGAGCCAGGAAGCCGCCCGCTCTGTGGTCACCAGCCTCGATGAGACGCGCCGACAACTCCTTGAGTAACCGCTTGGTCTTAGGACCCCAGGGTCCTTGATATCTATAAACAATTATGTGACACCGATAGCACGTTATCGATACATCCCACAATGCACAAATTACTAATTTACATTATTGCAATAAATATAACGTATTTGGTATTTTGTCGACATTTCGGTCGCAGCTATGGAGACTAACCACAGCCTCGACGCTCCATCGAACTATAATTACATTCCAGGTAATTGCTATTCACTGAACCTGGTACTTTATTTACAAAATGTGTTTGGTTCGGTTTTCATTGTGTTGTTCACCACTCATGTCGAATAACTAAAGTTTGCTGTTGGATCAAAAGCTGGACAAACAAAAATTATCTGTAATGTAAAAAGAAAACATTGCATACTGGAGTCAAGGAGAGGTAGATGCGTCGTGCCTCCGAAGAGAGATAGATGCGTCATAAGCCGGACGCGCGGACGCTTAGACCGATCGTGCACCTATGCCTATCGCTTGTTCTTCGCCCTCGCTTGCAAGCTCGGCTCAGCGGGTCTAAAAAGGCCGTTTCGGGTGAATCATAATAGAATTCTATTTCGATTCATATTCGAAATTTTCACCAAATACGAATCTGCTAATTAATTGAATTGTCAGTGAATCACTAAATTATGGGACCATTTTACGAAATTTAGAGGAATTGCTTAGGATTTACTGAGAATTCAGAGGAATTGCTCAAAGTGGCCATTTTAGACCCACAGGAACGTGACACTTTTTCGTGCGAGCAGCCGGCGTTCATCGATTTATAAGACGTTATCACGTCAATAATTGCGAGAACAATTTGAGCAGCGACCTCTCCGCTGCATCACCGACTCATTTCCCAATTCAGAGGCCTATCTATTTGCCAAATCGTCAAGTTGTTTGCACTAGTCGCGTGGACAGGGTGAAGATTGGGACTTGACCCTCAGTCACTGTGGCTCTCTTCTTAGAACGACTGCGTAAAATCAATGCGAACCTGGGGGGCCAATTCTACTAAATGTCAACGGTTATAGTTGGCTGACAATGACATATCAATGGCCAGACAATGGTGTTATTTTCACACTTTTCAGAGCAAATAACACCATCGACTGACCATTGACATTTAGTGGGATTGCCCCCTCACTATTAATAACGCATAACCTATGTAGCGACACTACATAAGTAGAACGCGCCAATAGACGGCCGAGTTCTAAGCCGAGCTATCAAAGTTTTTTAATGAGTTTCTATAACTACAACTATCATAACATGTCACTCGGGCCATCAGTCGGACTAAATATGTGGGAAACGGCCGTGACCAAATGAAGTAGGTAAGTAGTTATATCTATAGCGTGCGTCTGTTAATTTCTCGCAATTTTAGGACGAAACACAGTACAGTCAAGAGCAAGTCAATTTATGATATAATATAATTTATACTGCGCACCATAGAAAACGGGGCAGATTCTGTCTGACTCAGTCTGTGAGCAATGACATGGAAACTGTCTAGAGCAATATCTATTTTCCACATGGTTTAATAATGTGTCTCGACGATTACATGTGGCGAGCATGTGCAAATGTTTAATGACGGGGTGTTTCAGCCGTGGGCGAGCCGTCGCGCGCGAAGGTGTCGTACGAGCTGGCGGCGCGACTGGCGGGAGACGCGGCGGCGCGCGACACGCTCGCGGCAGACATCGACGCGCTGGACTTTACCGCTAAGCCGGAGCCGCCGCCCTGTAGGCCCGGTAAGCACGATACGTGATACAATAGGGAATAGTCTTGGGTAGTTCGCGAAAGACCTAGTTCGAAAGAGCGCTCTTTTAGGTGAACTATGCGAACTAGTTCGTCAACGATCTCGCTCTTAGTTCTTTAAAATATGTATTTCTCTTACAGCTCTATTATTGAGTGGCGCTGCATGGCTAACTGGCTAATTTTTGAAGTGAAAACTTCTTTTTCATATCTCATACTCGGAAAGTAGTGTATGTTTGATCTGAGTACCGGGTCGGAAGCGATGATTCCCACCACAGAGAGATTCAGGGCTGTGATTTCCGCCCTCGGTCGGGAAAGACTCATAGTAATTGCTTCCGGCCTTAGGGCGGGAATAAATAAAAAAAAATAGTACTACATTTAATTTTGGCAAAGACGTTTAAAGAAAAAGTTTCTCTAGGAAAGAGAATGAGTTTCTTCCAACCTCTTTGGGTGCTTAGTAGGGATACGAAACTTTTTACATCAATTAGAATAAGAAAAAAAAGTGCGGCCTTGTAAGTGTAGTATAAACAACAGAAAATAGCCCGCGCGCGGAGCGGTACGCGTTCCATACTTAAAATTAAAAAAAGAGTAATAAATTGGAAAGCTGTTCCGAAATTCAAAATCTTGTTTTTCATCGACACTAATAAGCACAGAACACTATTACTCGGCTAAAAGTAGGTACATATTATTATAAAGAGGAAGGATTTGTATATTATTTTTGTAATGTTATTTAGGTTAGTACTCTACGATGTAGTATTCAAAGACGTTTAAAAGAAAAAGTTTCTCTTTCTTTCAACCTCTTTGGTTGTATTTTTGACAATTTTGTTTTTTTTTGTAGGTATTATTGCGTTTTTGCATGTTTGAATTTTTGTGAAATTGTAATTTTTTTTGTTTACTTTCCTTGAATTCGAAATGAAAAGTAGAGTGTTTAACGCGGGTGGAGGTTATCAATTCCTACTCGGACTATATCCGCCCTCGCTGCGCTCGGGCGTCTAAATACCTCGTATGGGAATTGATTCCTTCCGACCCTTGTATAACAATCTACTATTTTACTCTTGCTGCTCTTACAAGAGTTTCTTATTAAATTACAGTCTATCTTTGCAATTATAATATGAAAAACATTTCCTTATTAAATTATCTCCATTATATATAAAAAATAAGTAAAAAACGAACTAAATGAACGAACTAGTTCGCGGTAGGATTGCGAACTAAATTGAGCGCTCCCAATGGCGAACGACTATGCCTAACACTAATAGGGAACAAATATCTTGCGACACGTGTAGTCAACAACGTCGGGTGAAGTGGCGATAGGTACTACCGTGGCGGGTGTCGTGATATCTGTGACTGCCTTGAGAAACACTATTCAATTTCGTCAGGTGGACAGATATGTCAGGCGAAATCGGACGCGCTTGACATGTCGCCGACACATATCGTGAGACATTTATCTCCTAGTGTATTCCTACCATTCCTGGCTTTATAAATAATATTCCTGGAAATATTAAAGAAATAAATAAATATTCACTTTTATCCACCGGGGTGCTTTTACGAATGCTTCAAAATCAATTTAATTTTCATATTTTTGTTTATGTAACTTGTATCACACAGTTACACATAGGAACGCATAGGTACTTTACATATTGTAGACCGATTTCATGAAATATTTAAATTTAATTAGGCATGCAAAATTAACCACAGAATGAAAATAGCATCATGAATTCTCCATTTAAATTCTACCAACTGAAATCACCCTTGAAACTATACGCAGTTTTGAATTTCAGTAATTAGCATACATGAGTTATTAATGTTGTGTCACGTACAGCAGGCCACCAATGCGGATACAAAATGGTCAAAGCGAACTAATTAAATTTTAATTGATACATTTCGAAGGGGGAGGGGGGTTAACACCCTATTACCCCTTCCCTGGTTGCGTCCATGGGCATGTACAGTCAGCACGTGGAGCTTGACACATTGGATTTTGTACAGTTCTTATTGCAATCGCCTTAGATGCCAGACTCGCACTACAAGTGTGAAGCTTCATGTTTTCTGGACTGTACTATGATTAGATATTTCCATATGGGTGGAATCGACGCTCAGCTGTTCTGGCACTAGTATTCGAGTATCAAACTCCTCGTCCCCACAACGCACCCCTCTCGGCTCTGCCTGCATTTCCGCGAATAACGCACTCTTGCCACCGTAATGCACTAACATTTTTAGTAGGAAACAATTCTAGAATACACTTTGGTTTAAAAAATGTGGTGTCACTACATTTGTATTCATCTTAAAAGTATAATGGGTAAAATGTTTAAAAACTTTGTAAACTTGTTTTTAAACTTATACAAAAATAAAAGTAAATAATCTCACGACTTTTATCCCCGATTCCATTTCTAGCAATACCCACTTTTGACGAGTATATTCGGACGCTAAACGTGATAGGTGGTGAATCGCCGGACTGGGTCTGTTACACATATCTCAGAATTAATTCTTATACAGCGCCTTATAATACAGTCAGCAAAGACGTTAGAAGAAAAAGTTTATATTGCCAAAGAGAGCAATTTCTTCCAACTTCTTTGATAGTCCGTTTTGTGGGGTAGTTATTTGTAACTTCGTGCACTAATGTGTTGCGGGTGTCCAGGCATAGCCCTGACGGGCGGCGCCAGGCAGAACATGCCGGCGCTCTCCAACCTTCTCCGGATCGCCGAGGAGGAGGATAAGGTATGTCACACAATCCTTGAAAAAAAGGTCACACAATCCTTGAAAAACTCGTTCCTCTCCAATTTATTTTACGAATACACCAGTTGATCGATTTCATTTAAAAGTAGTTACTTTAGAAACCAAATAACATGTGTGGAAAAAAATATCTTTTTCATACCTTCTATTCGAAAAGTGACGTTTTAGTCCTAAAAAAAAGGGAGCAAAGTAAGGGTCACAGCACACATATCAACTCGGAAAGGGATCGGCACCGTATCGCCTTTCGCCTCGCCGTCAACCAGGCGTCAACCTAACGTATGCATGTAACCAAAGCGTAGCAGCGGCTCCTGTACGTCAACTCGGCTACGGCTAGGCGTCACCGCGCTTACGCCTCGCCGACCGCTGGATGACCGGGTTGGCACCAAATCAATTTGAATCCAAACGTTGAGTGTTCAATAAAAAATTCAATAAAACTTACGCATAACACGAAAGGAAGTTGCCTTGCGAATGGCGGGCGGCGGCACGGTCGGCAGGCAAGTCGCGGGAGGGAACACGGTCAAGGGTGGACGAAGAGCCGTGAGCTCGCGTACGGAGAGACGTAAGCGGGGGGACAGCGAGCCGTAAGCGCGGGGACTGCAAGTTGACCACTCACCGCATCGCGGTTCGGAGCCTGTTCCGAGGCGAGGCGATTACGTTACGTTTCCGATTAGTGTGCGTTGCAGTAGGGAGTTTCATACAAACAATACTGAACGGCTCGAGGCGATACGGTGACGATCCCTTTCCGAGTTGATAAGTGTGCTGTGACCTTAAGTCTTTTCTGATAGGGTGTTTATAAGTGCGAATAAAAGTGTTTTGAATTTAGAATTAAAAATATTCGTCAACATTCTTAGGGAAAGAGATTAGCAAAATAAGTTTGAATTTTAGGTTGGCGCCACTGTAGCTTAAGTACTATAACAAAACATTAGTTCCATTTTTCGCCGCATTAGGTTGACAAGGCTGAATAGCGTTCGATGGTCGTGCCACACTGTCAGAAAAATTGCTGTGGCAATGCGCGCGCTCTCGTAGTTATTTTTCACAATTTACATTTTATTTTACGCCAAATTTTCGAATTCCAACATCAAATTGTTTGTGTCTTTTATATTTTAAACTGAATTCAAGTAGCAGTGATAGTTAAACACCGGAAAATATTAAAAAAAGAAGCAAACAATGCCATCAATATTTTTTTCTCATAGAGAGGTATGAAAAAGCAGAGTGTATCATTCGGTCGCAAAATTATTTTTACCTTGGGCTACGTACTTTAAACCCCTCACTTCGTTCATGATTCTACATTAGAATCCCTCACTACGTTCGGGATTCTATCCTAGAAACATTCACTATGTTCGTGATTTAAAGAAACGCCCTCGCGGTAAAAATATCGTTTTGCTCCCTTATAACACAATCTACTATTAGTTCTCTGCGATATTAAGTCTACTACTCTCTGGTATGTTCTTTCTATCGCAGACGGTAAAGCAAACTAATCATCTTAATGTTCGCTAGACCAATAAACTTCGCCTGTTCTTATTTTCCTTCCAGGGCCGGTTCGCGGTGGCAGCGACCGAGGTCCGCACAGGGGATGTACTACTCGTCGACTCGCCGTACGCCGCCTGCTTGCTTTCCGACTACTACGGCACACACTGCCTCCATTGCTTCAAGAGGTACCACCTTCCCTACTAAATTCCATACGAAATAGCTGTTTTGTACACTGATAATGTTTTTGTAGGCTCCAGGACTGCGACGAAGAAGCGCCGGTGTGGTGTCCCAAGTGCTCAGGTGTCGCATTTTGTAGCGTGCAGTGTCGCGACACCGCTGTCAACACCTACCACATGTACGAATGCCCGTTTCTGGACCTATTTATAGGTATTCGCACGTGCGAGCTTACATCCACGAAGTAGCAGTAGCCGCTTTGATAGCAAAATAGATATTTCTTACATAAAAAACAATTTCAGGGTCCGGCATGTCAATATTGAGCCACATAGCTCTACGGATGGTGACTCAAGCCGGAATGGAGACAAGTCTATCCATACACTCAAAATACATTACGAATGAAGTTAAAACAGTAGAAGGCTCGGCCCTGAATGATATCGAAGGAGTAGCGAAGAAATCAAAGATGAAGAGTAGGAAAGAAAGGCTGAATAGATCTAAGAAAGGTTTGAAAACTTTGAATGAAAAGAACTCTAAGGAAGAGGAGATGACCAAAGAAGAACCTTCGAAGGTTGATGACAAACTCAGCTTTGAGGAGTCACTGGAAATGAAAGCAGCGCAAGTCTATTCGCTATGCGCGCATTCCGAGCACAGGAAGGGTGAAGACTATCTGAAGAGGATAGTTATGGGGCTCTTTCTAACAGAGTGTTTGAAGAAAGCAGGATTCTTCACAAAATGTAGTCCAGAAAATCTTGAAACAGGTATGACCATGATATTACTCTTTTATTTATTCGGTATTAAAATCTACAAGTCACTCAAAGATGTTTACTGTGTTGATAGCTGAGAGATCGGTATGCGAACTCCTTGTGCGCAACCTCCAGCTGCTGCAGTTCAACGCGCACGAAATATACGAGACGCTACACGGCCGCCACCTCTTCACCGGATCCAAGCCGCTGTACATAGCCGTCGGCATCTACCCTACCGGGGCGCTCTTCAACCACGAGTGCTACCCTGCTGTCGCCAGGTGGGCTTAATACATATTTCAATTCTTCGATCTTTAGGTAGGTACTCTTTATCTGGCTTTTCTTCTGATATCGCCCTCTGCCGACTTGACCACTCCTAATACTTTTATCTCGTTAGACGCCGTTCATCCATCTACTCAATATGTCTAAGCCACCTGAACATTCCTTTCTCAATTCTAGTCATTACATTCAAGCCATAACGCTCTCGAATTACAGTACTCCTTATTCTATCGTACTTAGCAAGCTCATGTTTACCGCATTTATTCGACTCTCGTGCTGCTTTTTACATACCCAACTCTCACTAGTTGAGCATGCATGAACACAGATTGATCGGTAGATGAATCGAGAAAGGTGTGTCAGGATCATTACCGGTTACGCTCTATGGTCTCGTCCTACACCGTCGGGAAAAGTGCTTTAGCACAATGTATTCTTCTTTCTTCTGATAGTGTTGAGTATAGACTTATGGCGTCAACGTCTATTGGACCATTCTCGGTGTAGATACTTTGAGGGTCGCAAGATCGTGCTGCGTGCGACTCGGCCGCTGGCGCCAGGCGACGTGGTCTCCGAGAACTACGGGCCTCACTTCCTGACGCGGCCGCTGCCCGAACGGCTGCGATCGCTCACTGCGCGCTACTGGTTTCGCTGCGAATGCACCGCTTGCCGCGAAGACTGGCCTACACTCAAGCAGATGACCAGCGACACGGCACCCTACTTAAGGTAAGAAGACATGGGATGTAGTAGGGCTATCTCTTAAAGAGCCCGCTTGTCACTCGTGAGGCTCCGGATTTAAGTCCTGACGAAGACATCCACCAATGAGTTTTTAAAACTTATAAATAATAAATATAAAGTGATAGCCCGGACGGTTAAAGAGCCGGCCGAAAATCAGTGAGGCTCGGGTTCGAATCCTGGCATGTACCTGAGTTTTTCAAAAACTTACGTACATATTTATCATTAGCTCGACGGTGAAGGAAAACATCGTGAGGAAACCCGCAGGTCTCAGAATTAATTCTGAGACATGTGTAAACAGACCCGGTCCGGCGATGGGCTCACCACCTATCATGTTTAGGGGTCCAATATATCTCGTGAAATGTGGGTATATCCAGTAATGGAATACCTCTGCCTACCCCCTCGGGGATAAAAAAAAGGCGTGAGATTATATTATTATTATATTATTATAAATAATAAAATAATAATAAAAATCTCACGCCTTTTATCTCCGAGGGGTAGGCAGAGGTATTCCATTACTGGATATACCCACTGGATCCCTAAACGTGATAGGTGGTGAGCCCATCGCCGGACCGGGTCTATTTACACATGTGTCAGAATTATTTCTGAGACCTGCGGGTTTCCTCACGATGTTTTCCGTCGGGTCGTCGACGGTGCACCGTCGAGCTAGTGATAAATATGTACGTAAGTTTTTGAAAAACTCATTGGTACATGCCAAGATTCGGAGCCTCATTGATTTTCAGCCGGCTCTGTAACCGTAATGGCTATCACTGCTCTACTGCTTTTAATAGTACATTATGATATAAGTGCGGTAGGTTGAAAATTATAGCCGAGGCGATATTGCTAGTCAGCAGAGGCTGTAATTATCAAAGCGCACTTATGTCATACGACGTTTTATAACACTTTTGCGAGGAAATAAAATAAAACTCCGACTATGGTAAACGAATAAAAACAATACAGCGTTAAGAAAAAGCGCGCGGCGCGCATCATCATTTTTTTTTTTAGGAAAAGGCACAAAAAACAGCCAGTACTTATTACTAATAAAGTAAAATAATATTTTTGTGTTTTTGTTAGAGATTGGTTGTAATTTACTGTCAAAATTAATGAAATTAAATAATTATGTACATAAATATTTCTTTAATATATTTTATCTCCCAAAGTTAATTTTAATCATAAAATGTTGACAACTTTTTTGACATAAAAACTCTTTGCTGATATTTTAAAAAGTACCGTTCGTTTTAAGACGGAGCATCTTGATAAACCGTGCGTTTTACTTTACACTTACCGCACTTGGGCGTAATGAGATAGGTAACGATATTAAAATTGGTGAAATAAGACACCTTTTACGAGCAAATGTGTTATAAAACATATTTACATCTACATATTTATCATGAAATTCCAAAGGAAACGGGAATAAACAGGAACGGTGCGCACAACGCTGAGCACCCGCTATCATTAAAAATCACCGAATAAATTTTAACGATTGCAGAACGACTGGTGGGTCTCAGTATCGGCGTTTTCTAGTAGGTCGATAGATATGCCAGATAAAGCTCATTTGCCATTAGATACGTTCTATTTAGCCGAATTTAAAAAAGGAGGAGGTATTCTCAATTCAACTTGACTTTGACGGGCCTGTTGGCTCAGTTGGTAGTGACCCTGCCTTCTGAGTCGGAGGTCGCGGGTTCGATCCCCGCTCGGGGCCAACATTTGTGTGCATGAACATGTCTGTTGGCTTCGTGTCTGGGTGTTTCGTATTTATTTAAGTATGTTTATCAGTTGTTTAGTACCCATAGTACAGGCTCTGCCTAGTTTGGGACTGAATAACCGTGTGTAAATTGTGTCCGATAAAAAAAAAAACTATGTTTTTTGTATTAAGTTAAGCGAGTTTTCCGCCGATTACAAACTGATTTTGATGAATCTTTTTTTGTTTTGTAGACCATAATTCAGAGGTAGTCCCATTCAAATTTCATAAAAATCGGCAGAGCGATTTTCAAAACATCAACAAAAGTCTAAAAGTTTTATACATCGATGATATTTCTTTGCCATTCGTTGGTCGGTTTTCTACTCCTTAGATTTCTTTCTATTTGAGTACATTGAAGAAGACAGCAAATGCCCACTATAAAACGGATTTAGTATTTTTACTGATGATGCTACTGTAATCTTTCCGTCATCTCAGGTGTCCCAACTTGTCCTGCTCGGGCAAGTTTCGAGTAAGCGGGCAGATGGTGCCAAGCCGCTGCGGACGCTGCTCCACGCACATCGACCGGGACCTGGTCAAGATCAGCCTGGAGACCGTGGATCGCTGCGTCGAGCAATACCAGGTGAATAAAAACGAATTAAAAAAAAAATCTCACGCCTTTTATCCCCGAGGGGGTATAGACCCACATTTCAAGAGTTATATTCGACCCCTAAACGTGATAGGTGGTGAGCCCATCGCCGGACCAGCAGACGTATTCACAGAGACTCGATACCGTTTCCGTTCGATTCGAGTCGAACCTATCGACATCGGAAACGAATCTATCGAGATGGGCTGATGTTGGTATCGAAAACTAATGTCATATGTGACACCAACTGTCATAATATGTGACAGTCTCTGTGAATACATCTGCTGATCTATTTACACATGTCTCAGAATTAATTTTGAGACCTACTATAGGTAAATGTTTAACTACCAATTTGGAGGGAACCATAGTTTTTGGTCGAATTGCTGAAACTATGGAAGAAGGCCCACATTTTGGTGCAAGATGCCAGTTGTCGATATACCTACGTTTCAAATATTCTTTTTCATGACGTATGTACAAGTTTTCCCCCAAAGAGGTTGGAAGAAAATCATTCTCTTGAGAAACTTTTTCTTTAAACGTCTTTGTTTTCCCCATTAGTAGCGGCACGTGTCACAGCGAAATGTGTCCCGCCAGATCATATAACATCAATCGCTCATCCATTGGCAAGCTTTTAAATAAATAAAACGTATCTGTCCAGCGATTCACGTTCTTCTGACACGACATTTCCATACGACACGTGAAGAGCCATCACTTTTTTCTATATGATTCAGTTATGGGGGATGGTGGACGGGGAGGGGGGGGGGGTGTTCCGCGTTTTATCCGCTGAAAGCGGTGAACGCAAACTCAGTTTGCTGCAAACTGACGTACTGACATTTGGACAGACCGCCGACGCTTGATTTCCGAAATGAAACCGTACAACTTTACTTTTTACTATGTTTTTGTCTACTTAATATTAAATCCTTTCTATACTTGGATTACCACTCTCTATTAGCACAGAATAGAGATTAGTAGTAGTAGATAGATTAAGTGTTTAATAATGTACTTCTGCTAAATTGTTATGGATACCTATAATATGCTATACCCTTTAGGGTAAAATTACATTGAAACTATTGTACTAGTCTAAGATCTACTATTTCTGACATGTAATTTATGGCTTAATAAATAAATAAATAAATAAATATGTAATATTACTAATGCAGAATTACAAGGTACTTTGTGTGTACGAATAGCAACACTGTTTGAATTTGTTTAATTAATATTATTTCCCTTCAGTTGCTAGGTGGGATACATCACTAAAGTCAAAATCAATTCCATTAATAAAACAAAAATACCAAGAGCGAGTCCGACCCGCACACAGAGTCCAAACAAAAAATTATTTTCGATCGGTACCTACCGTCATGGTTAATAATTCTCTAACTGTCAATTATTTTATGATAACACTAGCGACCCGCCCCGGCTTCGCACGGGTGCAATGCTGAATTTTCTTTGCTATAAACCTTGCGGAGCCCGAGACCGTTCCAACGAATGCAAAAACATGGAAATCGGTTCGTCAGTTCTGGAGTTAAATCGTCAGGAAGGAAAACCCGACTTATTTTTATATAGTAGTAGATTTATTTGCAAGTGTCAAAAATGAGTTTATTATTTACCGCCTTGGCTAGAAGTTTTTTTTACAGCACTCCAGACTTAGATTTGATTTTAATTTCAGCTTTATATGATACAGCGACCCGCCCCGGCTTCGCACGGGTGCAATGCTAACACTAAAACATTCCTCTTGAATCACTATTAAAAAAAACGGCATCAAAATCCGTTTCGTAGTTTTAAAGATTTAAGCATACATAGGAACATAAATAAATAAATAAATTGTGGGACACAATTCACACACGGTTATTTAGTCCCAAATTAGGCAGGGCCTGTACTATGGGTACTAAACAACTGATAAACATACTTAAATAAATATTAAACGACCAGACACGAAGCCAACAGCCATGTTCATGCACACAAATGTTGGCCCCGAGCGGGGATCGAACCCGCGACCTCCGACTCAGAAGGCAGAGTCACTACCAACTGAACCATCAGGCCCGTCCCATAGGGATATAGGGACAGAGAAAGCGACTTTGTTTTATACTATGTAGTGATAGTGATACCTCTAAGCAAAGAGGTTGGAAGAAAGGAGAGAATTTTTTTCTTTAAACGTCTTTGCCTCTTAAGCTTTTCTAACAAAAAATGTCTTGAGACATATTGACAGACGGACGTAGAAGTCGCTTTATGAGGGTTCCTTTTTTCGTTTTGAATTACAACATAAAAATAAATAAAAAATAACTCACGCCTTATATCCCCGAGGGGGTAGGCTGAGGTATTCCATTTCTGGATATACCTACATTTCACGAGATATTCTTTGGACCCCTAAACGTGATAGGTGGTGAGCCCATCGCCAGACCGGGTCTGTTTACATACCTATGTCTCAGAATTAATTCTGGAACCTGGGGGTTTCCTCACGATGTTTTACTTCACCGTCGAGCTAGTGATAAATATATACCTACGTAAGTTTTGAGAAACTCATTGGTACAAAATCCTAATAAAAACTCATTTTTGCAAGGCAAAGTGAAATAAAAAATCGATGGTCAATGATGAATGAATATTGGATGCTGGAATTGGTGAATGATGGATGACGATTGACGGGTGGATGCATTTGCAGTATTTTTATTACTATTATTTCTCTGTAGCAACTAGACAAGTCTAACTATCGGCCGACTGTGCTACTTGATATTGAAACAAAGCTTGGTAAAGGGTTCACCGAAATCAATGTTTATTATGTATACAGCAAACACGTAGCGAAATAGTATGGAAGGCGCATAGATAGTGTCGGGCTATTCTATGTATTTAAACCTTTTGGGTACCCATTGCATCGCCAGTATGTAAACCAATATTTTTTTTAAATTACAATCGAGGCCCGTCTGCGAAAAACAACGCTTAACATATCCCGATACCTATATCGGTATATGTATATACGCCGCATACAGACGTCTCTCGCGGACCAATATGAGATCAGATATAGGTATAACAAGCCCAACTTGCGTCTCCCTAAAGGCCACATGAGTAAAGAAACCGTTACGAGGCCTTGTTTCATTCGTTCAGTAACAAGAGAATGTAATTCTATGGACAAACTTCCACCTGTTTACTGCCAATTTGACCTCTTTGACATTTTTGTCATTTTTGAACTTTTTGACATTTTAGACCTTTTTGACATTTTTGACCTTTTTGACATTTTTGAATTTTTTGACCTTTGTGTCCACGAGTCTGAAATGCCCAGTCCCTTTTGACCCACGGGTCTGAAATTCAAACTCGATCGAGGTATTGACCTAAGGTATCTACTGACCGAATTTGAAGTCAATCGGTCCAGTAGATCCGGAGATATCCTGTCGACAGACACACAGACAGACATCCTACTCAAACCATTAACTTCCTCTTATAATGCTACGCAGGAGGAAGTTAATAAGATCCATACTACGATCCATAGCAGAAAAGTCTCACGTTAAAATTAGCAAAACGAAAATTGAAAATCTTAATGAACAGGACGCAAATTGTACAAATTCATGTGTGAACTTGCAGGATGGTGCGCGGCTGATAGAGGAAGAGCGCACCGAAGAAGCAACGGCGGCGCTGAGCGCGGCCGTGGACATGTTCCACGCAGTGGCGTGCGCACCGCATCGTGACACGCACCTAGCCCAGGAGGCATTGCGCTCCTGCTTCGCCGCACGAGGCAACACGCACTGCGTTTGCGACGATGTTGACGACACTCCAAACAATCCCCCCAACTCCACTCTCGCTATAGCAGAGTAAACTCCGCTATACTTTGTTATCAGGATGTAAAATTAAAGTCCGTTGAAACCGTTAACTATGTTTATTTCATTGTAATTTTCTACAGGACAGATGTAAAACGAAATCCGGTACTAATATCTACACAAATCGCTGTGGTGATCAAAATTAAATCAACCCAAACAGTCAAGCTAATGAAAATGGTAAAGGCTTACACAGGCGATGCCACTTCGTCATCACCACACAGCCACTCACAATGGTCTTGTAACAGGTAGAAATTTTAGGAAATTCCCTTTGGCAGCGCTCACCACCGTTGAGACAACACCCATACCTTATTTCTTAAGAAGTCTAATCTAGAGAGACGAACATAGTTGTAATAGGCCTATGGGTTCTCGAACATGGATTTGCAGAGGCACTCCTGCTGCTGCGAGTCGCCCTCGCCCTCGGCGATGCTGGAGTCTGTGCGCCGCAGCGACTGCACTTGCGCCGTCAGCCCCAGGATCCGCAACTGGGCCTGCTCGAAGTTGTCGTTCAGCCGCTTGATCTGGCACTTCATGCGGCATTGCAGCTGCGGGGACCACAAGACATGGTGTTATCAACACGCAATAACACACTGCTGAATCGGTCCCCACTCTTCTTTGATTAATTTACTTGGAGCTTTTTGGCGGGAATCCGAAAAAGGACGTCATGTATTTTTGTAAAATTTCGAGGCTTGACGCAAATAGGGATAGTACATTATGTGGCAAGTGTCCATGAAAGTGTGCAGTGAAGCCAGTGAATGGAAATTCGATAACATGGGTAGGATTGACATTTTTGGATGGGCTCACGAAGTAACAAATTGTTTGTAAAAGTCATTTTACTGTCTATTATCAAAAAAAGGATATAGAAAGTATTGAAGACACTGTATTTCAAAGCATAGACTCCGAAGCAGAGCTATTTAATTAAGAATATAAAATAAAACTTGGTTTAAACGCCTAGCAGCCAAACCATAAAATAAAAATCAGACTTAATAGGGCCTCTTGAAAATATGGCCACAATTTTTTTAGTTTCCATGTATAGGTAATCAGGAACAAAAAACAGTAAGTACTACGAATTCCATGTAAGTACTTATACAAACAATCTTGGCAGTTTACCTCCTCTCGCTCCTTCTCCGCGGATTTGACCTGTGCACGCGACGCCGCCAGCTGCCTCTCCAGCTCCGCGACCGTCGTCTGCATGCACCTGTTTATATGAGAAACCAAGTATAGTAAATATCTCATATAATTATGGTTTATATGTAGCACACTCATCAAATCTGAAACGGAGAGCATCCGATCTATCGAATTGGTCCCGAGATGAAGCAATGCCGTAGATGTGCTAATTAGCGAGTTTCTTGTCGATTCTTCTCAGGGAACTGCATTTGGAACCAGCAACTCGTCGGTGGAGATGGGCTGCTGCTTACATTTAGATAACTTTCATCTTGTTAATAGACTATTGACGTTTCTAAGTGTACCTTTTGTACCTACAGAAAATCAATGTTGTTTTAACTTTGACTTTGAGTGGGCGTTGTAGAAAGAATACTAAACGGCTAGAGTTGAGGTTAATGGAACTGTGAAGGAGCGGAGGTGGAATGCTCCTCCATTGTGAAATTTGAAGATCTTCCTTTGGGCGAGGTGATCGTGCCTGTGGACAACGGTCCAACGGTTGATGTTGTACTGTTGTTTAGAACTTGCCGTCTATGGCGATTTACTTAGTTCTAGGTAACGCTAGATGCCGCTACAGAACCTATATCTAATACTGCTATTCAAAATCAAGAGTTTTCATATGATCTATGTTGCAAGTTTTGCCGACCGTCGTCCAAGCTGTCAGTCCACAAAGCCTGTCTAGTTATACGCAAGCAATGCGTGTGCGCCGACTGACTTGCGCACGGTGTCCATGCGGTCGTTGGCTCGCTGCAGCGCCCGGCCCGCCTCGTCGCGCGTTCGGTCCAGCTCTCCGCCCAGTTGCGCGCACTCGTGCATCTTCTCCTGCAGCCGCTTCTCGTTCGCCAGCACAGACTCCTCGAGCCTGATCACGTTCGACCTGCGTACACGCATGCATCGTTTCAATACTGCAGTTGACTGTGTTAAAATTTTGTTGAAGGTCTTTAATGATAATCCTAATGTTATCTAGAAGGGATAGCCATAGAGATTGGATTTAATATTGAAATAAAATTTAGTAGTTGAACAGTTTCCTCATAGTAAGTTTGCATTTTGACAGACTTTGAAAGCAACATATACAGCCAGCTACTCTATTTACTGGGTCTGCACACAAAACTGGGCTCCAATTCACGATTATTGTAACTAGCGACACTTGCACAGAAGTTTATTGTCTATCGACAACCCTAATCGAATTTTGAAGTACATTGCTTCTGACGTACCTACATCTCTAACTATCGTCAGTGTCTGTAGAGCAAGCGTTGGTCCTGTAATAAACGTCAAAGGCGATTCCAAATTCCAATTATACTCGTAAATAGACAATGAGACGTCCGGCCAGTGCTGGCTTTAGGTATTTTGGGGCCCCGTGCGAGGTATATGTATGCGCCCTTAACTTTTTAGGATATTTCTTTTAGCTAGATTTACTGTGTAAATAGACCCGGTCCGGCGATGGGCTCACCACCGATCACGTTTAGGGGTCCAATATATCTCGTGAAATGTGGGTAGGTATAACCAGTAATGGAATACCTCTGCCTACCCCTTATGGGATAAAAAGGCGTGAGATTATATTATTATTATTATTATTTATTTACTGTGTTTCTGTGCACAAATTGGATAATGAAGGTAAGTACTTATTTTTTTAAAATAATTTTAGTACGTATACGTACTCGTAAATGAATTATAATCACTTTTTTATAGTGACCTTTTATTTAGTTTAGTAACTTTTAGCCACGACTTCATACATGTGATGGGTCCCGTGGTATACAATTCATTTCCCATTTAAAATAGGCTTATATCTATTACTCCCTCTCTCCATGTCTGTACAAGGTTAAACCACTTATTTTCGCGCAGCAAAAGAAGCGTATTCAAATTTCCAGCCTTCTATCTACCTCTGTGCTATCGAACACAAGCTTTTCTTTACCTATTTTGTACATCTTGCATTGTCTTGTATTTCTTTATGATTTAATAACTACAAAATTTGATGTGTGTAAAGTCTGTTCACAGACGATAATACATTTACGAAGATCGTGCCTCTCTATCGCTTGTTCCGCTTACTCGCTTGCACGCTTGGCTCAGGTGGAAAGTGACAATAAGTCATGCTTTTTCGTGCGTGCAGCCGGCGTTCATCGATTTATCACGTATAAAAAATAACACATCGGAAGTAGTCGGCCAAAACTGGCGCCCCCAGCTGTCGACCGTGTCCGCCCCCTAAAGCCGCTACTGCGTCTGGCGGTACTAACTTGAGCCGCTCGATCTCCGTTTTGAGAGCCACGTTGTTCTCCGAGAGCTGCGTGATGCGCTGCTGCAGCAGGGCCACCTGCTTGTCGTCGGCAGAGCGGTCAGGCTGCTTCTCCACAGGCTTGGTGGTGTTGTGCAGCAACAGGTGCACCTGTGACAGACATCAAGCTTTAATAACCGAAAAATCGGTATGGGAATAAGGGAAATTGATGATCGGATCTCAAACCATTTCAAAGCCTTATTTTTAACAGACTTCAAAAAAGGAGGAGGGTCTCTATTCGTAGCGTATGGATTTTTTGTATTTTACCCATAATTACCTCAAATCTGAATCGATTTCAAAAAAATATATTCGTTTCGTCGAGCTTCGATTCATTTATTCGTTAATACGAATTACACCTCCTAGACTACTTTTTGTCCCTGAACCAGCGCAAAGTCGAGTGCAAAAGCCACAATTTTAGGTATATTCAAATCATTGACATAGTATTTTACTTATTTAAATTCAAATTTACATTCTGAATAACTGCCCAAACGAATATCAAGCGTTAATGTTCATTCCAAAAGTTATTACCTAAGGTCAAAGTCTACGTCCGAATGACAGCTCGCGTTCATACCAACTGACAAGACGCAAGCTCAAATTTTTTGTAATCTCTTTGAATAAAATAAATCTACTGCTACTGAAGTATATTTCCATACAGGACAAGCCTGCAACTGCAACAATGCCAGTCGAGCTGGATTCAGATACCTATTTTCCGAGACGCAAATGATACAATACAACAGCGGCCAATGCAGACAAAGATACGCAGAAGCCACACGACGGTTAGATTCTCTCGACCATCCCGCAATCAGAACCTATTGTTGCTCTTAAGCCGTATGCAGAAAGAAAGCCGAAAACCTATCAGCGCCGACAGGCGCCGGGCGCCAGTCTGCGCAGGTAACCGGCGGAGGCATTTATATGAACAAGCGCTGATAACGATCGGCGCCGACTCGCACCGGTCAGCGCTGGTGCCGCCCGCCAATCATCGTACGACATTTTGCTCGCTCTGCTTCAATCTGCTTGCTTTCTGTAGAATGGACCGGCGCCGATGACAAGCTTTCAGCTTTCTTTCTGTATACGGCTTTACACAGAACTGCCTATTTTCTACCCTTGAACCGTCTATGCGCCTCTCTGCAAGTTAGCGTTGCCAGGCGTCCGGATAAAGCCGCACCTAGGCTTTTTGATTGCGTGTCCGGCCAAATAAACGGTGTCCGGCATGTCCGGCTTTTTTTAGGATTTTTACATTTTGCAAACGAGTACAATTTTGACTGATGACTTTATTTGACTGATAATAATAAAGTACTTAGACTGACTTGGCTTTTGATAATATTTATATTTAATTAGAATGTAACGAGATATTTATGGTAATCTTCAAAAAAGCTTGAATTGACATAAAATTTTTTCGTACCTATTAATACACATACAACACAAGATCCACAATAATGTAGGGTGTCCGGCCTTTTACTCAAATGTCCGGCCAAGCTGGCTGGTTTGTCCGGCTATTAGGTTTGCCGACCTGGCAACCCTATCTGCATTCTGCAACGGTCGACGGAAACTGGACATTTTCCATCAAAAAATTTATATGCTCCGACAGAAAAATGCAATTTCGATTAAATTGTTACTCGTGACGTTCGGCGACGTTTCCATCGCAAAAATAATTGGATTTTTCACCGAAATATTGAAACCAAAATAACGAGTAAAGGACGCGGGAGTATACCTACGCTGGTGCTGGCTGGTTCGGGGTATTAATCTGTTCACGTGAATAGAAACCGAAGACTCGCAACTTTGACCAATCCCAAATGAATTACTAGTCATCCGGCCATCACTGATCCAATGGACTGCTGTCAATATCATTCACATTTTCTGCCGATTAGTTATACAGGTCGAGGGATTGGGTTTCCAGAAGAATGGTAGCTCATATTTTACCGTATTTACGAGTAATTTTGTACGTCGATATTGATAAGATCGTGAGGAAACCCGCAGGTCTCAGAATTAATTCTGTGATGTGTAAATAGACCAGCAGGCGTATTCAGGGAGCTTCGATATTCGATATCGGAAAATCTGTCGAACACTTTCGAGATGGGCTGATGTTGGTGTCAAAAACTTTCGAGATGGGCTGATGTTGGTATTGAAAACTAATATAAGGATTCGGAAAATTTTCCGTGGCTGTCAGAAACGCCTAGAATAAAGTTTCCGAAGTCGATAGATTCGACATCGGAAAATTTTTCACTCGATCTGAATCGATCGGAAACGGTATCGAGTCTCCGTGAATACCTACGCCGGTCCGGCCATGGGCTCACCACCTATCACGTTTAGGGGTCCCATATATCTAGTGAAATGTGGCTATATCCAGTAATGGAATACCTCTGCTTACCCCCTCGGGGATAAAAGGCGTGACGCTATGTAAGGCTATTAATCATAATTATTATTGTAAACGATATTTATTAGTAAGACATGAAATTAAAAAGAGCTGCCCTTGAGTTTCTTGCTGGCTCTTCTCGGGGTACTGCATTCGGAACCAGCAACTCGTCGGTGGAGATGGGCTGCTTTTTGCATTTAGCCAGTCTTCATGGACGAGTTTAGAGTGCCTTGTTATTATAAAATATTGACGTTTCTAAGTGTATATTTAATACCTATAGAAAATAAACGATTTAGAATGAGGCGTTTGAATGAATGAGATTTTTTTTGTACTTCCTTCTAGAGATCGATGGAAAACTAGACCACCGTGCAAATGTTTAATCGGTGCAAGAGAGGGAATGCATTGATGTGTGGTAGATGTATATGGATGTACGTCTGCCTTGTCTCGAGCATTTGCTACAGCGTGCTGTGTGAGAATTGATATTATCTCGGTCTCTTCATGTGTAATGAAAAGGCTATTCATAGGGAAGCGTGTTCTACATTCGAATTGCTCGGAGTTTTCCAGGTAAGTGAAAAGTCTAGTTAAATATTTTATTACTAACTAGCGGTTCGGGAATAAAATATAGCTATATTAATCAGCGATGATGTAGCTTTCCATAGGTGAAAGAATTTATGAAATCGGTCCCGTACGGTCTGAGTTTAAACATAGATACAAATCTTTCCTCTTAATAATATTAGTGTAGTTCTAGCTAGTGTAGATCGGAACACAGACTTTCAGCAAGAGTCTTCAATCGATCGAGAGTTTCCAATGATAGCAGCAGCAACAATTAACAGCCTCCACAACTAAAAAAAAACCGGCCAAGTGCGAGTCGGACTCGCGCACCGAGGGTTCCGTACAACCTTGCAAATTTATGGTTTTCGTAATTTTTCCTTTATCTATGCTATAAGACGTTGCTTCGTACCAAATTTCAAGATTCTGAGTTCACGGGAAGCACCCTGTAGGTTTTGATTCCCTTGCAAGTGTCGAAAATTTGCGGCATAAACGGCTGTATCTTTTGATTGCGTTGGCTTAGAAGTTTGATTTTTTCACAGCTTCAAGGGACAGTAGACCTGAGTAATTGATATAAATTTCAGCTTCATACCTCCACGCGTTCCTGAGAAAAAGGGTCTTGACAGACGGACGGACGGACGGACAACAAAGTGATCCTATAAGGGTTCCGTTTTTTCCTTTTGAGGTACGGAACCCTAAAAATGGATACGTTGTACCAATATACGGAAGAAATTATTTAAATTCTATATTACTTCAACGAAGTAATTCTCAGTCACATATCTATCTAACTACCTAATTTTGAGGAAAACTAGTTTTCCTCATTTTCTTAACATTTCCGCATTATTTGGGGCTCACGAACAAAGTTATTAAAAAAAATCTAAAAATGTGACTTTAAAACTAACATTGTGTTTTAATACCTTAGAGATTAACGTAGGTAAGTCATTGTTCCCCATTCAATGCAGATTCAGCACTTAGCTGTCGCGACGACCTTTTTTTTACTTCGAGACTGATTACACGTTTGTCCTCGATTTCACCGATGGAAAGTGACAATAAGGACGAAGATGCACGCGCAGTCTATTAAGGGCTTGTTAACTTTGGCCTTAAAGACAGGGATTACAATCTGCTGAGTAAAAATATCATAAACAAATAAAATATATGTTTTGTGACTGATGTGGTTTGGACGAATTATGCGGATAGACGAAGAGCGTCTATAACACGACAAATAAGTAAAGGTGATTGTGAGTGTCCGAGTCGGCAAAGGGCGACCTAGAAGAACCTACAATGAACAGATGTGATGTGTTGAAGAAAACCCAGAAAAAGAATACCCAGAAATAGAAACCGACGAGCATGTATAAACCGATTTATGAAAGTGGAAGAAGCGCAAGAGGTGTGCCAAGTTCGTTGCAGATGGCGGTCTATTGTCTACACCTACCCCGTCGGTAAAATGCTTGAGCATATGGATGAATGTATATCATTTATTGTATGTATGAACAATGGAAGTCGATAAGTCATGTTAGATACCCTTCAGTGGCTTGAAAATTTCAGAAAGGTTAGGTTGCCACTAGTCTAACATTCTAGATGATTCTGCTTTAAACCGACTGAAATTATTTTGGTCTAGTCCTATCTTTGTCTTCTCTCGAAAATAGAAAAGGGATAGAAGATAACCTACCGAATTTAGTCCTGTCAAGGCTGTATTTTAGTCATAACTTCTTTACTTTTGCACTCAACACGTTATGAAATACCTTAGTTGAAAGGACTAATTTTAATTTAACAGGACTAAATATATCTCGCCACTTTTCTTTTCTAGGAGAATGAAAATGACAGGAGTAAACTAAAATAAGTTTAGTCGGTGTAAAACAGAATATTCCCCACTTTCTCCCAACCTGCGGTGGGGAAGCGTGGGAGATTATAGTCCATACTTCCTGAGACCGTGTCAGCTTAGCTGTTACAGGGTGATGATAATGATGGAATTAATGTGGAGACCTTTTCTCGCGCGCAGTTGAGCTCTCTCGCGAGCTGCTCGGCGTTGTGCTCGGCCAAGGCCTGAGCCTGCTGGGCGTCCTTCAGCCGCATCTGCGTCGCCTTCAGCAGCTCGGGGATCGGCGCCAGCTCCTGCAGCTTCTCTTGGAACTTGAGCTGTCAAAGAACCCATCTATACATATAATAACTGCTGTCTGTACATGCAATAATTTGTGAAAATTTTTGGGGTAGTGTAGATATCAGAACAACAATTTATGAAATTTTGTGTATCTGTCTGTGCACGCATCACACAAAAACGACTTGACGTATTTTGGTATGGAGATAACCGAGTAACTGGATAAACACATTGTAGGGTACTTTTTACTACAGGAAAATATCTAATTCCTCCGGGAAAATATCTCCACGCTTACAACTGCTTCTTCCAGCTTTACCTACCGCTAAGTCCAAAGCTTATTGGTCCTGCCACTGGTGTGTCCACTGTTCTCATCGCTACTGTAGAGGGCTTAGTCTTAGAGATTGTGTCTTCGGCCTGGCATACCTTGACCTTCTGTATCTCCAGGTTGATTTGCTCGCTGATCCTGGTGTTATCCATGTCCATCAGGTCCATCTGTCGGCGCTGCTCCTCCACCAGCTGCTGCGCTTGCATGTACTGTCGACAAACGTACACTTATACTGCTGCTGGAGCGATAATCGATTACTCTTTGAATTTTATAGAGAAAAAAAGCCCTGTCTATTAACCCGGTCAATACAACAATGTCCTAAAAGTTTGTTTTCGTGTTTCAAGCTGGCTATATTTACGATATTATATGGAATAGCTTTTGCAATTGTGTGTGTTTATATCACCTACTTTCTCCTTCTATTGGTCATGGCTAAGGACATGTTAAGCTTTATTTTATTTCATAGCATTTTAGTACATTTTATTTTTATTTTATTTCAAACAAACTCTTACCCAGGCCCCAGACATCTAGGTACATCTACACTTCTACACTAATATTATAAGAGGAAAGTTTTGTATGTTTGTAAAGAATAGACTCAAAAACTATTGGACCGATTAAAAAAATTCTTTTACCAATGGAAAGCTACATTATCACTGAGTAACATTAGGTTAACATGAGTTTTTCAAAAACTTACGTACATATTTATCACTAGCTCGACGGTGAAGGAAAACATCGTGAGGAAACCCGCGGGTCTCAGAATTAATTCTGAGACATGTGTAAATAGACCCGGTCCGGCGATGGGCTCACCACCTATCACGTTTAGGGGTCCAATGTATCTCGTGAAATGTGGGTATATCCAGTAATGGAATACCTTTGCCTACCCCCTTGGGGATGAAAGGCGTGAGATTATTATAATTTTTTAACATAGGTTGTTTATTATTCCCGCATTCTCGCGGAAACGGAAACTACGCGGATGAAACCACGCTAGGAACAAATAGTCTGATATTGTAAAGAGGAAAGATTTGTATTTTTGTGTTTGTAATGAATAAACTTAAACTACTGTCCCGATTTTTTAAATTCTTTCACCAATGGAAAGCTACATTATCAGGCAGGTGTTCGAATACGGAGAGTAAATATTACTCTCCGTATTCGAACGTGAACTACGCTGGTGAAGTAGTTACCTTGACTCTGTAGTCCTGGATCTGGTCGTTCTGTTCCTTGTTCAGCAAGCGCAGTTCGTCGATCTCCTCGCGCGCCTCTCTATAGCACTGCTTGAGCGCTCGCACGTTCACCTCCACCTCCAGGGCCTGCTCCTTGGTGCCGAGCATCATGTTCGTGTGCGTCGCCAGCCCCTCGAACTTCATCTCCAGCTCCCGCAGCTTGTTCTGCGCCTCGCGGTGCTGACACCGCTCCTTCTCCAACTCCTCTTTCTTCTTCATCAGATCAGCTCGGAGTATCGCGCACTGCGGATTGTCAATGTTATTACAACAGCTGCCGGGAAGCGTCAACTGTTAACACATGCATACATACAGCTCACGCCTTCTTCCCACAGGGGTAGGCAGAGACGATGGGTCACATACATAAGCCTTTTCATGCACGCTCTTTTATTCTTCGCCCTCCAGACCCCAGCTTTTTGAAGGACGTCACTTATTTGATTCGTGAACTTCCTTCACTCCTTTAACATTCGCACATTTGGAAAATGATTTTTTGTGTAGGTATAGACAAGTCATCAATTCCTGGTAAGGCTGTAAAGACTACAAATGTTTTCACTCGTAGCCGAGCAATAAACATATTATAGAAACGACCGTTGACCACAGAACGTGCCGAAATCGGTTCCAATCTATGACCTCATTTGCATACCTTTCACACATCGCAGTGAAAACATCGAAGGGTTTCCGTGCATAGACATTCGACCAAATACCCCGTGAGTTTGCATTCCCAACGTGCCAAATCGGCACGGGTCGTGTAGCGTGTCCTCCGCATGTTTTTTGTCCAGTCGTATACCTACACCGTGCTTTTATATTGAATGCAAACATCTAAAGGGTAGATCAAATACTGAACAAGAATCTATTTTTTGCATTGATTCTTATTACATCGATAAAAAAAATGAAAATCCCAACTAACACGTTGCAATTTAAAAAGCCGACAAAAGTGGCGTTTTTGGCGGAATTTGATGCCGCCAGCAGCATTGGACGAGTTTTCGTACGACGGGAAGGTATAAATAAAATTATGTAAACGAACATTCAGTGGTTTTGCCACATATGGATCAAATTTTACTTACTTTAAATACAATTAATTAATTATTACATAAGTAAATTATAAATTATTTTACATTTTAAATACTTACCTACTATTTTCATAATCTCTTTCATTTGTGTATGAAGCGCCTCCCTCAAAATTACAAACCGAATATTTATAATTGAGCGTCCTTGTACCACGTTTGATGATAGCGCTCTATCGCTAAAATATAATCCGACTTATTAAAGTTGCAAATTAGTTTCGTATTACCCGTGTACAAATTTAAGTTGATTGGATAACTGTCGCTAATTGAGTTCATTGTTTACTAAAATACCTTCTCGTGACGAGGAATTTAGTTCACCTAAACTCGCACCGTTATTTAAAAAAAAAAATTAAGTTACTAGAGTAAGTATTCTATTATGACTTGTAGTTTAGTTTGTTTTCGTATAAAGGACTTTGTGAACTCTGCAACCTCAGGAAAAGGCTTTATTATGCAAAACAATTTTATTTATTAAATACCGGTTCACAATTCAGAAAAAAAAAGCAGAGATCCAAAAGCAAGCCAAAACCAAGTCAAACAAATTTTGAATTTAAAACATTAAAACTATATACCAAATCGGCCAGTGCATCGGCCACAGACTTCTCTCCTTGGTGCAGGCACGGAATTCCTTATACTTTCTTACAAAGAATTCTGAAATTCGGTTACTAGTCTAGGCAATAAAGGTAGTGGACCCCAAAATTAATTCCTCAGTCGATGAAACTTTGCAGGATTGTAGTATAGTATGAGACAATACTTGCATAAAAAAATTAAAAAAAAACCTAACCGAAGTTAGGTTTATATACTAAAAAAAAAATTTTTTTTTTGTCGATAATTTGATAATTTCTGAAAATAATGTAGCGAGACGGTTTTTATTTCGGATTTTCCTATTGTAAGTCCACAGCGACTATTAAATGACATTCCAGTTAAAAAAATGGACTGAGCAATTTTCCCGTGCATGGTATATTATGCGTCTGAGTTTTGTTGTTTCTACCAGGAGATTTTTTTGGATATTTCGCATATAGCTTTCTTAACACACATGAATATTGCTGGCGAAGAAAATTTTGACTGAGAATTTTTCCCAACAAAAATATCAAATAAATAGGTATTTTTACTGAAATAATTATTTATTTGATATCTTCGGTTAGGTTTTTTTTATGCAAGTATTGTCTCATACTATTCTACAATCCTGCAAAGTTTCATCGACTGAGGAATTAATGTTGGGGTCTTCATACAAAAATCCGCTTCATTGCCTGGACTATACTGCGGTGTAGCTACCTGTTACTTCGGTTAGTGAGCGGATTTCAGAAAACGGCCTTTAAGGGGTGTACTCACTTCCGTGACTTTGGTCTTGAAGTTCTCCTCGGTCTGCCGCAGCTGCGTGTTGAGCCGAGCCACCTCGCGCTCCGCCGGCGTCTGCGCATACCACACGTTACGTCGTAATTAATATTTAAATTGCCATTAAAATTAATTCTGCGTAGCAACCGTCAGGCGCCCGCTCGTAATTACAAACACATCACTTATTAATGAGGATTAATCGAAAATCGTGCTCGCTGTGGTCCTAGTACACGAAACGATTTCCTCGCGTGTATTTTAGCCGAATCCCAGCGGGTATATTAATCTGCGTGCTACACACTACCCCTCTAAGTAGCGATGGGAAAGGTTGCTACTTTTCAATGTTTTCGTTTGATGAAGTATCTATTTTTTATTTCTTCTGTGAAATTTTACGGGCAATGATTTTTGATTATAGGAAATGAAATGTGAAAAGTGGAATGAAAATCTGGGCTGTCATGTATCTAACCTTGTTAGGTATTTATTATATAAAAACGTTAAAATTTTCGATATGGGTCACACGGCGTGACGTCATCAAGACGCCATGACAGCTTTGAGCGCGAGATAAATTTGAATTGATTTTTGAAAACTCAAAATAGGTACTTAGTTTAGGGTACCTAAATAGTGGTTTTTTATTAAAATAATAGTTTTTTGGTATAAATCAGATATGAAGGTAATGTATAAACCAATTTTTAAAATTTAGGAAACTAGCCTATTATGGCCACTATAATGGGGCGCTGCGCACGCAGCGAATACCTATCTATGATCATTGATCATATAAAATATACAGGGTGACTTTTTTAACCGTCTGGAAAAATATGCGGTGTGATAGGTAAGTGTAATAGGTTCATTTGGTAATGTTACTTGAAAAAAAATCTCTCAATTTTTTTTTTTCAAATTTTTTTTTTCTTCCTTAAACTAATATACATTACTCAATTGTAGTCAATAATACACACTGAAATATTTGAAATAGTATTTTAAAAAGAAACAGGCTCGTAGCTTCCATTTATGCTAAATCTACCTACAACTGTCAGCTGCGCGTAGTACTGTGCGTAGTTTTCTAGATTTTGTAAATTGCATTAAATATGACTATATTTAACAATTTACTCTCGTGTATAGCTTCGGCTCTAGATACCTTTTACCTACGTCATATTTTTTTCCAGTCAGTAAAAAAAAACATTCATTATAACAGAATAAGCGCAATTTCTGAAATTAGTTTGTTCAGTATCTACTACTTAATCGATTTCATCTATTTTTGATATGTATTTTCCGAAAATTGAATTTGCATAACTGAATTTGGGGCAATGAAAACCGTACCTACCTATACTATTATTGCTCTTTATTTAAGAAATTTGGTTAGACACAACTAAAGTTCGATTGCATCATATTTTTTTATATTATTATACTAATTGGGGTGTATGAGGAATTGCGTTTATTCTGTGACGCGTTATAAATGACTTTTCAATTTTCAATGAGGAATGTCTACTAATGGGGCGTCCTTACCGGGGGCGCGTTGGGGTTGCAGGGCGCGGGGCAGGGCGGGCACACGCCGCACTGGAACACAAAAGAGTCCAACAACATTCTAATTATGTTTCTATTCAAACCATGTCACGTCACCGTAACCATGTTAGACCTCGCATGGCAGGTAAGACCTTGTCAAGTATACGTTGCTTCTTGTATTACCATAGCTGTTCTGCGCGGTTTCGCCCGCGTAGTTCCCGCTCCCGTGGGAATAAGGGAATAAAATACAGCCCATGTTACTCAGGGACAATGTAGCATCCTAATGGTGAAAGAATTTTTGAAATCGGTCCAGTAGTTCTTGAGTTTATCCGTTACAAACATACAAAAATACAAATCTTTTCTAGTAGTATACGAGTTGTTTTAGGATAAAGCACGGGTGTCTTCAATAAGCAAACAGCCCCTGCCGCTGCATCTTATATGTAATTCGAACTTGACATTCACAGAGTAACTTTAAAACCAATTTTAAAACATTAACTTGAATTCCTAAACCAATGATTTCGTGCTTGGTTTTTTACAAGCTTTTCTAACATGCAATGTTTGATCGGGTGGAATATTACAACTCAATTTTGAAGCACATATCTTCAACCGATTGAGCTGAAATGTTGTATACACGTTTAGTTTGGATGACAACGCATGTTCAGCTCTGTGACGTCATTCCAAATCCAACATGGTGGAACACCCAATATGGCGGACTAGTTATTTTTAATGCACTCCTACAATATGAGTATCAAATGAGAGGGCTTGCTGAGAATAAGTCGCAAAAAATGTTTAAAAAAAGGTGTTTTACTTTAAAATACTATTAATCGCCTACTAGCGATCCTACAAGTCGGAAGTGTCCGTAACACCATACACGCTTACGCCACGGCCATAGCAAGTAATAGCAACTGGAGTCCTTCGTCGCGAGACCCGACATCGTCACGTATTACGGCCACATCCGAAACGTCTCATCTAAAGGGTAAAGGATGCGTGTGATATGGCCATTGTACGCGACTCCGTAGAAAAGCTCTTTGTAGTCCGCCCGTCAGCGACAATGGGTGGCGCACAATGGCTGATCACTGGCTGGACTCACCGCGCGTGACAGCGGCGGCACAGGAGGCCCGCCACTCTGCAACAAGCACGGGAATGACACGCGCGGCCAACGACCGGCTGCCACGGATTATCTATTTATATTATAATGGTAATCGACACCATATTCATTTTGACGTACGTTGCTTCTTCTGTGCATCTGTCAATACAGCCAGTGAAAGAAGAGCAAGCATTGATCGCTTAACTAATGGCAAATAAAGACGTTTACGATTACAAATAGATAATAAGGCCCCAGTATTGGAATCATGTTTGACATCTATTACGCGAAAAGCGCTTATGCAAATTGCGATAAGGTTGTAAATAGACTAGCAGGCGTATTCACGGAGCTTCGATATTCGACTCGGAATCGGAAAATCTGTCGAAGATGGGCTATTCACAGATGTCGGTATCGAAACCGAATGTCATATTTGACATAAGGATTCGGAAAATTTTCCGCTGCTGTCAGAAACGCCTAAAATACAGTTTCCGAAGTCGATAGATTCGACTTCGGGAAATTTTTCACTCGATCTGAATCGAACGGAAAGGGTGTCGAGTCTCCGTGAATACGCCTGCCGGCTTGGTACACGATAAAAACTATCACATCGCGGTGAAATAGCCGATAGAAACTGTGGCTCAACTGGGGCTCTACTATAGACAAAGTTTTATTGAAATGGTAAATTAAAACATGTTGTAATTTAAAGGCCCATGCCATTCAGTTATAACACAAATGATACGAAAAGTTTAATCATTTACTAGTTCTACATAATCTTTAGCTGAATAAAAGTCAGGCTCAATCAAAATACCCATATTGAATTCGTTTACAAAAAAAAAATTGGAGGCTGGTCCTTCAAGCTTACTGTAGCGACACCTAGCGGTACTACATATAACTAGCTAAAGCACCATAGACGACAACAAGTTCTAAACCGCGCTATCGAAGTTTTCTTATGAGTTTGTATAAATACAACTGTCCAACATCGATCGTCGGACCGCGGTCCCCAGGCACGATCACATCGCCTGGAGGAAATTCTTCCCTTTTCACGACGGAGGAAAATTCCACCTCCGCTCCTCCATAACAACCTAATAGTATATTAATATTACACATCCAGGGAAGTAGAATAAGCAATGTCTCATAGCACATGTGATCTAAAGCATTCTCAATTACTTCCCGAGGTGTGTATTCTTTTTTTTCTTTTCGACGAAGGCGGAAATCAGCAATTTTCGGCCCGCTGCGCTAAACGAAAACTTTCCGCCTCCGTCGAAAAGAAAAAAAGTATACTCACCTCGGGTGACATCTCATACGAAAGTATACTTCCCTAGGTGTGTAATATATTTCAGTTATGATCAAGTAAGCACAGTACCTGGCTGAAGCAGGTGTTGGGCCCTGCGCCGGCGCCGCGGCAGGCGGGCGGGCCTGCGCCTGCGCGCGCTGTGGCCGCTGCCGCCTCCTTTATGGCTTCCATCTCCACGCGCACGTGTCGAACCTCAACCTCCAAGCCACCTATCTGGTTCTCCTAGTAACATCCACCCCCATTAGTTACGATGGGCTTTTTGGCGGGAATCGGAAAGGGACGTCATGTATTTTGTAAAATTTTCCTTTTGGTGTATATTTCGGGTTTTGACTCATAACAGTGATGATATATGAAAGTGTGCAGTGAATGGGAAATGGGAAAATGTGTGGGATGGACATTTTTGGATTGCCTCAAGAAGTCGCATAGTATTCAGTAAAAGTGCTATCATTTTACTGTCGATGACCAAAAAAAGGATAAAGAATATGATTATACCTCTCCCAACTTGGGTTGAGTTAGTCCCATCTCCAAATCATCAGTCGTTGACGTGGGCCGTGTTACATGGGCCACTTTAATCATATATGTGTAGTAGATAGATGACGACTTACAAGATCAACGGTGGAACTCTTGTAACTCTCAAGCTTCTCGGTCAATTCTTGAGTGCTGCTGGTATCGTTGAAGCTCTTTTCCTGTAGAATGCCAATAGATTGTTACACAATACTCATCCTTGCTTTTGTAGGTTTAAGGTTACAAGTCGAGTCTAGCATCAAAGTATCCACCGGCGAAGTACAATAGATTGAGGAAAAGTTGAGAGAAAGACTTAAGTATGTACCTTTAGAATATTGAAATATTTCTTGTTGACGTATTGTTAGTATTCATAACCCTATTCACAAACCTAGCCAATAATATGAACGAATATTATAATTAGTTTAAAGTTAGACTCAGTTTAAAACAGATGTAAGTTTTTAAATATTATTGTCAAGATTTAAAACAATAACTTAAATCCGTTACTCTTTAAGCAATACTTCAAATAAAAATCCAGCCAAGTGCTAGTCGGACTCTTGCACGAAGGGTTCCGTAAGTACCATTATCTATAAAAACGTCAAAAAAAATTGGCAATCATCTGTGAAAATTTCAATAAAATAACTATAACGGTGCATGAGGTACAGCTTGGTGATAGACGGACAGACAGATGGACGGAGAGCGGAGTCTAGTAGGTCCCGCTTCACCCTTTGGGTACGGAACCCTGAAAAACCACATGAATATTCAACATCTCATTTTGACATGGTCGTACGAGTTAGTGTCATAAGCTGACCTGTTCGCAGCTGATGTCTAATTCTTGCCGGCCGGGGTACTCGTGGCACGTCGTAGTCGCATCGCCCTGCAAAACAAGTTCTATCATCCCGGAGACTTGTCTTACACGGAACTGGGGGCCTACCACTACCTCTTAAAAAACGATCCTAGTCCAAGAACGTTTTGTTTCAAGCTTAAAACAACATTATTTAGATTTTTACCACGACCTCTTATAACAAGGTGTAGGAATAAAACAAGATTGTTATAAGTAAGAGGTCGTGGTAGTGTAGAGTAAAATTTTCCAAGAATACAATACCTCTACCTATCCCCTCCATGAAAAAAGGCGAGTGTATATTACTTAGTGCATTTTTTATTTTACAGTTCCCAAATACGTTGATTGATTATGTACCTACAAGCTGCCGCGAGTCGCGACCTCCTTGATTTCAGCAACGACACAAATAACACAAATCACCAAACTCCAAAGTGCGTTTGATTCTGTAAACACCCTGAATCTGCTCCAAGCGTCATTCCGCGCAGGGCCCAAGCCCCCAAGCCAAAGAGACTTAATATAATTGGACACAGAGGGGACAAGAACAAAATCGTAAGGAGCGTTCAGACGTTATCACGTCAAAAACCATTTACTCAAATTGATAAACTCGTTTTAAAGTCGATTGAAAATGTTCCCAATGCCTACTAATAATCGCACGGGCCCACCTCCGCATGGTTTCTGCCGACCCTCTCCAGTAGCACAGCGTTCTCCCTGCCCAGCAGCTTCAGCTCGCCCTGCAGCCTCTTCACCTGCGCCCGGCACGTCTCCAAGTTCTGGTCCTTCGTCATCAGCTCCTTGTACAGTATATACCTGTTCCAAATAAATGACCTCTTACCTTGTTTTATCCATAGTATCTCGTTCCTAAAAACACATTTTTTTTTAGATTTGTCACTATTGTTTAGTTTACATGATGGTGGCCTCGTGTGGCATTTTGAATACTAATTCTTATTTTGAATTTGACACGCTGAATTTTTGTATCGAACGTTCGGCTGTCAAAATTGTCCAAATAGTTTGCAATTCATTGTGTCTTATCGAGTAAAGAGATTGCATAAGTTTGTGTTGCGGCTCAAGGATACTCGTGTTCAAAGACGTTTAAAGAAAAGATGATTTTCTTCCAACCTCTTTGCTCGTGTTCTTAAAGAGGTTGGAAGAAAATCATTCTCTTGAAACTTTTACGTCTTTGTAGAAAGCTATACCTAGGGTTGCCATCTGTATTTGGCAACCAGGACGAGACGCTTGAAAACCCCGGATTTTCGAGCCTAGAACCCAGACATGTCAACAGTTTTTTTTAAACATAGTCAGTGTCAAAGATATTAAAGTAAGGATGAGTTTTATTCATACTGCTTGCGTTTGAAAATTGATCCCCTACGAGTGTGCTACAACATGTACATACTTACTTCTTAGCGTATTTATAGGATACAACAATGACGGGGAAAGATGATACGGAACGAATAATAAATAAAAAGAGAGCTATCTGTTAAGAGTTGCGCTTTAATACGACTTGAAATACAATGCGACTAAATAAAATGTGGTTAATTAACTACATTTGTCGGCCTCATTTCCCGTGCTCTAGTAACATATATACGTCTTTCTATATATAATATCTTTGGTCAGTGTGATAAAAAACATTTGAAAATGTCATAAATCACCCTTTTTATTTATTTAGTCATCTTTTCGGTGAATTTAGCAAGTCGGTTCGTCGGTGCGGGCACAGTGCGTGTGTCGCGGGCGGCACAAGACTTAAAACTTTTAAACCCGGACTACAAAATGAAGCCCTGCCCGGACTGTCCCCGGATGTCTAAACTAGGACAAATCCAGGAAACCCGGATGGATGGCAACCCTAGCTATACCTAACTTAAAAAGTGGAAGCCACACCTCTTGACCTCTAGGTCGGCGTTGTCGGCGACGAGCTTCTCTTGCATGTCGTAGCTTTCGTTCAGCTTCCGCGTCAGGTCAATCTCCTTCAAAGAAACACATATTCCGTTATAAATATATATTTTTCTATTTTTTTGTGAGTACAATTTGGAATTTTGTGCTATTAGTGCCTGTTTGGGAGACGTACGGAACGGCAGCGGACGTCGCAGCGGGTTAGCCCAGCAGCCAGCAGCACAGTTGGGTGGTTCATCTTCATCTCGTGATGCATTGCAGGCTCTGCAAGAAACGTGAGGTGTCATGACGTCATCAAAAGAGCTGCCCTTGTGTTTCTTGCTGGTTCTTCTCGTACTGCATTTGGAACCAGCAACTCTTCGGTGCAGATGGGCTGCTGTTTACATTTAGCCAATCTATAGAGTGCCTTGTTATTAGACTATTGACCTTTCTAAGTGTACTTTTTGTACCTAAAAAAAATTATTTTTTGTTAACGACAGCCATTTAGCCAATATATTGTAAGTATCGAATGATGAGAGTACTCGACGACAGGAACCTTTCGAGGTGTGAGGAGCGGATCAATCCTTTGTCGTCTCCATGGCTACGCCCTTGTCTTTGTGAGGTTGATTTTAGATATGTTAAGCAAGGTAATACCTTGTATTGTGTAGGTTGGATTTAACACAACTGTTTATACGCATTAAGACGGTTTCAAGATTAAACATGTACCAGATTTTAAGTAGACTGGCAACCAAAGACGTTTAAAGAAGAATGATTCTACCAACCTCTTTGCTGGCAACAATACAACAGTTAGAAACCTCATTCAATTTGATGATCTGCTCACAAACTTAGGTAGGTATCTACAGACAGACTGAAACTCGATAAATATTGTTTTGGTTTCCATTGATGATAAAAATACTTAATTCGCATAATATTAATTAACTATTAAATACTAGGTGTACCGGTTTCACCCCCGGAGTTCCCGATCCCGAGGGAAAACGGATATAAAGTATAGTTTATGTCCTCCCGTACAAAATCGATTAAAATAATTTTGACAGCACTTTTTTCATATTTCAAAAATCGAATATATCGTTTTTTTTTTCAAATCCCCACAGCTCACCGAACGCAGACCCGGGTATGTAGTCTGTGCCGCGGGTGGGCTCCTCGGCGGGTTTCTTGCAGTGCGCGACCTCGGAGCCCGCCAGCTTCTGCAGGGTGCGCGTGAGTCGATCGAAGCGCTCCATCTCGCGGAGAAGCAGTTCGTGCCGGTCGCCCAACTCCTTCACGTCAGCATCCGTGATTTTCTGCTTCTGTAGACAAACAACGCTTGTATTGCATTGTATTGTACTAGCTTCGCTTCGCTCGCGCAGTTTATTTCACCCCCTTAGGGTTTGAATTTTGCAAAATCCTTTCTTAGTGGATGCCTACACTGTATAAGTGTATGTCCAAAATTTCAAGTCTCTAGACCCAGCGGTTTAAGCTGTGCGTTGATATATCACCAATCAGTCAGTCAGTTTATCATTTTACACATATAAAGATTAACCCCACACACCACTCACATCCTGCGAACACACCCCTTCGCAAAATATGTTTATAGAATTTGTAAAAGAATAAGCGCAATTCCTGAATTTAGTTTGTCCAGTATTCACTACCTACTTAATCGATTGCAGCTATGTTTAATGTGTAAATTTTTTCCAAAAATGAATAGTGCTACCTATGGAAATCGTACTATTATTGCTCTTAAATAAATAAATAATAAATAAAGACCAATCAGTTTTGAAAAAACTTACGTACCTACATATTTATTAATAGCTCGTCGTTCAAGGAAAACATCGCGAGGAAACCCGCCGGGCGCCCCAAAAATGGTTCGGAGGCATGTGTACAGCACATGTGCTATTGTGCGTCTATGAATCCAAAAAACTCATTGTACTTATATGTGATAATTTGACTTTTGTTAACTGAGAATTCACGAACATTTTTATTGATTTTAAATGGAGGTTTCATTCGCTTAGTTATCGTTCCCGTGGGAACACGGGAACAAAGTATATATTGCCTACGTTACTCCCTGTCAATGTAGTTTTCTATTGAAAAAAGATGTTTTTAAATCGGCACTGTAATTTTGAGTTAAAAAAAAACTCATGCCTGTTATCGATTATCCAGGGGGTAGGCAGAGGCATTCCATTACTGGATATACCCACTTTTCACGAGAAAATTCGACCCCTAAACGCGATAGGTGGTGAGACCATCGCCGGACCGGGTCTGTTTACACATGTTTTAGAATTAATTATTGGAACTGCGGGTTTCCTCACGATGTTTTCCTTCACCGTCGAGCTAGTGATAATTAAGTACGTAAGTTTTCGAAAAACACATTGGTGCCATTATTCAAACCAGAACCTTAGTGAGTTTTTGAGTTTATTCGTTACAAAACTTACAAACACAGAAATAGAAATCTTTCCTCTTTGTAATTAGTGTAGACTCGTCTAGGCCTTCTGACCTACCTTCTGAAGCTCAAGCAGTCTGGATCGCGAGTCCTTGATGATGCGCGCACTCTTGCGGGTGTCGTTGTGGATGTCGCGGAGCTGCTTCGCGAACGGATCCTCCAACTCCGTTGGCGAACCTGCGCAACATCCTCTACTCTAGCTGGTCCCGAATGTCCTAAGACTGCAGTGTACAGCACGACCGTTTTAACTTCGCAGCTCTGAAGTTGCGCAAATGACTTCCGCGACCATTGGGCGGTACGATGGGGTTTGCGGGAAGACTATGTTCAGAGAAGCCAAGATAAAGCGGCCGTAATGTAACTTCAGCTGTTCTTTGGGCAGTTGAAACTAATTATCCGTTCGGTTTAAAGTGTCGACCAAATTAAGCAATATGGTATGCGTTTCTTTAATTTCTTTTTTTGGGTGGAACAGGCTTTGTCGCTAATAGAAATATACGAAATGCTCTGAATGTTATTATAACATGAAATTATGGGTGCTGATCTCTGCTCTGGGTTCTATGGGCGCAATTCGGGACGGTCTTTATTCAGATGTTTTTTTTTACTCTTGCTTATCAATGTCTTTAAATATTATTAAAAAAGATTTACACCGTTAAGTAACTTACATGATCTGGACTTCTGAAACCAAGGAAACATGTTTAAGTCAATATCCAGGCATTGGCATCAGTTAAGATTATTTGTATGTATATTATATATGTTGACAGGCCTCTTGGCTCAGTTGGTAGTGACCCTGCCTTCTGAGTCGGAGCTCGCGGGTTTGGGTCAACATTTGTGTGCATGATCATATATGTTGGCTTCCTGTCTGGGTGTTTCATATATATTTAAGTAGGTTTATTAGTTGTTCAGTACCCAGAGGCTTTGCCTACTTTGGGACTAAATAACAGTGTGTGAATTTGTGTCAAACAAAAAAAGCAGGGAGTTAACCTTCGCAGGGTAGACTCTGCAGCACTTAGTCTTGTCCTGGCAGTAGCGCCTCTGCCGCTCTTGGTCCGGCGCGTGCGACTGCGCAAGAGTCTTGGAGCGGCGGTCGCGCGCTGGGCTCGGCGACTGCTGGCGCATGTCGCCTTGCGCTGAACTGGCCTGGTCTACGCGTGCGCACAGGTCGAGCCCAGGCTCATTCTCTCTCACCGTCTGAAATCGCTCATTGGTGCCACAGCTGCAAGCTAAAAGATCTCGTGGAGCTGTTGAATATATTTCGCCAGCAGCAGGTAAATGTGAGTAGCAGAGTCAACCCCCAACTGCCTACCCCCTCGGGGATAAAAAAAGCGTGAGATTATAATATATATTATTATTATTAGAGTCAAGTGGCCGACTGGAGAATGGCGGGATAGCAGTGCCATTACAGATCTGGACATATGGATGGAGGCTAAATATCAAGTTGCCGGACTCTTGACTGAGTTACCACGAATTATAAGACTTAACAGTTCTATAGCATTCTTTAGATGTTGACTAATAACTACGAGGGGCAAAAGAGTGCCTCCATTAATATCCTATGATGCTGAAAATCTTCGTCATGAGTTGATTATTATGTATGTGCTTGCACGATGATTTTGCACGCTACCTCTCGAGCACTACCAGGAGACGAATAGCAGTGGGCAACACTAGCGACGCGCCGACGCCATCTTTTTACCAACGACGCTCTATGTCGCACGCCTTTTAAACTTATGAAATATTTACACGAAGAAAGGAAAATACTGTCAAACAATTTAAGATGACCAATAGGTATTATCATCGCTCTATGTCACACGCCTTTTAAACTTATAAAATATTTACACGAAGAAAGGAAAATACTGTCAAACAATTTAAGATGACCAATAGGTATTATCATCGCTCTATGTCGCACGCCTTTTAAACTTATGAAATATTTACACGAAGAAAGGAAAATACTGTCAAACAATTTAAGATGACCAATAGGTATTATCATCGCTCTATGTCACACGCCTTTTAAACTTATAAAATATTTACACGAAGAAAGGAAAATACTGTCAAACAATTTAAGATGACCAATATTATCATCGCCATCATAAATGTATTTTTTTTGTGCCCACTTCTTGCAATACAAACAGCACCAACTTGCAGTAACCGCTAACCTAGTGGCGAACACTTACCAGATTAGTGTCGGAAGCGGAGTAGGGGTCGCGGGGGGAGTTCCCAGTGCGCCGGGAAGAGTGGGGGGAGCGGGGGGGAGCCACGGAGGGCAGGCTGCTCGTCTGCTCCACGAAGCTGGGGCTCCAAGGGCTGGCGGGCTCCGGACGGGACAGTCGAACTCTGCTTACGGGTTTATCAGACTGCGGAAGGAATATTCAGTTTTACGAGGACAATGACAAAAAAACGCTCGTCGCTCGTGTATGTAATCAAAGGTCAAAAATGATTTATTTTCTGTAGGTACAGAAAATACACTATGCAAAGTCAATAGTCTAATAACAAGGCACTCTAAAACTCCATGAAGATTGGCTAACATTGAAAATTGGTAAACAGCAGTCCATCTCTACCGACGAGTTGCTGGTTCCAAGTGCAGTACCCCGAGAAGAGATTACACTCGTTAACCAAAGTTGTGCCGGCCAGTCAGTGATTAGGTGTCTAGTGGCATTATATCACGAGTACCTCCGTGTTTCGGAAGGAACGTTAAACCGTTGATCGTGGTTTTCATTGTTTACGCACCATGGAAATCGTTAAGTTGTTAGCATGTTGTTAGACACCTTTGGGAGGCATGAAAAATTGAGATATGTGGCCATTTCCGTCTACCCCATTCCCTCATGTGTCCGGAACGACCTTTAGCTCAGCGGTGGACTGCTACAGGGTGCTGTGCTGATGATGATGATGAAGGACACACAGGACAGCTAACATCCAGAAATAGAGACGGAAAACGCAAATCAAATCCTTATCGCTTCCTGACTAGGAAAATCATGAATACCTAAAGGAAATGAACGCAATAAACGCTACTAATTGAACTAATCATATTTTCGTTAATTAATGTAGAACAAGGAAATAATAACATGATAAGGGAATACATGTGACCCATGATCGGTCCATGTCAAGGTTATTTCCACATACCATTAAGATTAATGGTCTGTGGTTATTTCCTTGTGTGGCGAGCATCCTTCCGCGGCACATAGGACCATTCGAGGACTTGGACATCTTGTCCCCGTCAAAGTCAAAAGTTTTTATTCAATGTAGGTTATAAGTCCTCTTATTGTAAGTCATTGCGACTGCACCGCTTCGGTATGTATAGTTGAGAAGAAGAAACTTCGCTACAGAAAGGCAAAGACAATACCTGGTGCCTTGTTATTAGACTATCGACTTTTCTAAGTTTATTTTCTGTCTTACAGAAAATAAATCATTTTTGACTTTTGATTACATACACGAGCGACGAGCGCTTTTTAACCGACTATAAAAAGGAGGAGGTTATCAATTCGTCTGTATTTTTTTTATGTTTTATACCTCAGAACTTTCGACTGGGTAAACCGATTTGGATGATTCTTTTTTAGGGTTCCGTACCTCAAAAAGAAAAAACGGAACCCTTATAGGATCACTTTGTTGTCCGTCTGTCCGTCCGTCCGTCCGTCTGTCAAGACCCTTTTTCTCAGGAACGCGTGGAGGTATGAAGCTGAAATTTATATCAATTACTCAAGTCTACTGTCCCTTGAAGCTGTGAAAAAATCAAACTTCTAAGCCAACGCAATCAAAAGATACAGCCGTTTATGCCGCAAATTTTCGACACTTGCAAGGGAATCAAAACCTACAGGGTGCTTCCCGTGAACTCAGAATCTTGAAATTTGGTACGAAGCAACGTCTTATAGCATAGATAAAGGAAAAATTACGAAAACCATTAATTTGCAAGGTTGTACGGAACCCTCGGTGCGCGAGTCCGACTCGCACTTGGCCGGTTTTTATTTGAAAGCTGGTGCTTTCAGATTGGTCCCATTTTAATTTCGTCCAGTCATACCACAACACCCAAATAATTTATTTTTCTATCTATCCTTAGGTAGTGACATTTTCACAGAATCATTACATACCTAATCATAATGGTCGGCTAACAAAATGATAAAAAATAAAAGAAACTAGTTATTTTTTTCAACGTTTTTTTAGGTAGCGTGGAAGCCTTGGTGCGACTTGTTTGCCGGTATTTTCCTTAATCCTCTTTGCTCTAATAGACTAACATAATCACAGACGGTAACTATTTAAATACCGTACTACTTACAGGTTAACCTGCTAGGAATACGCGCCCGCATTCAAAACTTAAGATGGCTGACAAAACTATTTTACGGAATAGGTATAAAGGTTTTCAAAGTCATTTTGAAGTTTGTTGCTTGCTTGAAGCCGTTGTTTGATGAATATCTTGAATGAGCTCCTTACCAAACCGTAAAACTTAGTAATGATCTAGCTTGAAATGTATATAACCTAAGACCTGTAAATTTTTGTGACTTATTTAATAATTCGTTTGTCTGTCTGCTTAAGAATTGTTACCTGTTCATTTGATTTTATTTCTGTAACCTCTCTTCATACTTAGTGAATATGCATAGATTTATACTACTAGCGACCCGCCCCGGCTTCGCACGGATGTAATTGCTGACGTATTATATAAACCTTCCTCTTGAATTACTCTATCTATTAAAAAAAACGCACCAAAATCCGTTGCGTAGTTTTAAAGATCTAAGCATACATAGGGACAGACAGACAGCGGGAAGCGACTTTGTTTTATATGTAGTGATAACAATGCTTTAGTATTATCCGATTATGGAAACTATATTATTGGTTTTTCCTACTTTTCTGGGTAAGTTATCAATCTGGATCTTTTCATGCTACTTGTAATCCATAATAAAAAAAACGTTTTCTAAAATTTATACATTGCAGACATAATTTTGAAATGATGTGCGATCTACTGGTCTACACTACTATGATTAACTTAAACGAAAACACATTTTTCCTCATGTTTGTTTTCGACCGACAAAAAATTTGATCAATATCCATATCTCAGTGACTTCTATGCGCATTATAACATTTTGCACACTGTATGGTTTTTCAGTGAATTTGTGTGATAGAGTGAGGAATGCGGATATACGAGAGAAGTGTGGTTTGAAAAAAGATGTAGTGACAAGGATAGAAAAGGTTATGTTACGCTGGTTTGGTCATTTAGAATGTATGATGATTATGGATGAAAGAAGAGTAACGAAAGACATTTATGGTGCGAATGTTGAGGGTTACAAGGAAAGAGGACGCCCCAGAAGGACGTTCACGGATCAAATTAGTGACGTCCTTCAAAAAGCTGGGGTCCGGAGTGCGAAGAATAAAAGACCGTGCATGAAAAGACTTATGGATGTGAAGGAAGCGAAAGAAGTACGCAGAGATCGAGCAAAGTGGCGATCCATCGTCTCTGCCTACCCCTGTGGAGTATGTATGGTTTAAGGGATACAAAACAGTCGATGCTCGTGTGTGGAATCCGACCTCCGGACGCCGACAGGCCGCAAATAATTGGGCGACCTACGAGCGCCCTGTGAACCCGAGCCTTGGGCCCGACTAATGTGCGGTCACCGCCTTGCCCACCTTCATCACAGGTCAACACACAGGAATTAACACACGCTCACAGAATAAATAAACTATAAAATGGTTCGAGAAAATACTATAAAGTGATTGGAGATAAACCGAAAGTATACAGATATATGGCAGTTGTCAACTTTGAGGACACTTGTCGTTATAATTGCGGCCAGTTATAATCTATACCTACATAATATAATAAAACTCTATCGAGGCCGTGGCTGTACATGAAGTGTTTTGGGCAGAGAGTACACAGACAAACTTTGAGGTTTTACAGAATGACGAAGGTCTGACAAGCCTGGGCTCTTGGGATATAGGGCATAGAGGGGGCATTGGGAATATTTTCATACAAAACTTTGAAGCCTAAGCGTCAGTGCTGGTATCTAGATTTCAATAGCTGAAACAAGTATTCAAACAATTAGAAGTTGTTTCAGCTATCGACCGGTAGAGGTCACGCTGATTAAAAGGGATGTTACTATTTCATACCAAGGTATCGATAATATCAGTTTATTGACAAAGTATAGGTATATACAACAAAATCAATTTCAATTATACCTACTACACTCCCGGACACATCTATCGGGCCACCTAGTGTTTTTTAAGTTTTGATGGTCCCTAGCTAAAAACGTTGTCACACGAGATCGCGGTCTTCCTTGACAACAAACGAAGCCGCCAGTCTCTAAGTACCTTTAATAAACTCTTCGGACAGTAGTACGGCTTAAATTTAGTTGTGCACTCACATTTCTTTGGCTATGCCCGGCCTGCAGAAGTGCCACAGCTTTGGCGGCAATTTCAGGCCGAGTATCCATATTTTTTGGTCAAAACTTTCTCAAAGTTTGCAGTAGCCATATTATTGAACCAATAATCAGAAACATAAATAAAAAAATCCAACTTTCGCAAAATTAAAAAAGTTTTATCCTCCCTTGCATCATTGAAAACAATGAACAGACTCGAATTTTCTTATTTTTTTTCACAATTCTGTATTCGAAATAAAAAAAAACATACCAAAAGGTTGACCAATAAATCAGCTTCATTAATTACTGCAGGAAATCTATAACATTTTTGAACCAAAAAAAATATGTTCCTATATTGATTTTAAATTATTTATTAACTGTTTGTATTCTTAAAAACAGTATGCCTATATTTTCTACCTAATAAATAAATATCGATAACAAAAGTCGATAAACAGCACCACATCACTAATTAGTAGTGAAGTAGTGGTATAAGCTACTCAACAGCAGAGGGCGTTAATTTACAAGATCAGCAGAATGTTCTAGAACGAATATAAGAAAATTATTAATTTTGTTCTTTTTTCTGAGTAAATATGAAAAATACTTACGAAAATAAACTAAAATCCCTTCCAGGCGTTTTGCCGTAGCGTGATTTGCAACCTAGCAAGGCGCATCTCGGCATATTTATTTATTTTGGCGAGATACGAACGAGAGTTGTTATTCGGACGAGTTATTCCACTGTGGAATAAGTTTTGACTTCAATTTTTTCGGGCTTTGTCCCCTCTATGCCCTAGTATTTAAATCTCTTTGGTTTTGGGAAAATTAGTTATTAACTCGTAGATATCAAAACACTTTTTTTTATGTCTGTGGACGTATCACGAGATAACTATGGACGTATTTTGATGAATTTGATGCGGTGATAGCTGAGTAGCCGGGTCAACATCTAGCGTACTTTTTAATACACACTCAAGAGAGAAATACGTACTATAAACGATAACATCTAGAAATTTCAAATATGGTGCGAGTGTCTTATAACGTAGGTAACAGCTATGAAGGGAATTTGGAAATTCCCCCTTGAACGGAAATAAACTGGATTTAGGAAAGATTAGATTTTTGTTTGTATTGAATATAGGCTCCGATCATATCGGACCGATTTTAAAAATTCTTTTACGATTGAAAAGCTTATTGCTCCGGGAGTAACATGGGCTATAATTTTCTGATGGAAACAGGCCTCAACCAAGAAAACGATTTTAAAAATTATGTCGCCAGTAGAAAGCCCCATTATCATGGAGTATAGATGAGTTTAGAATAATATTAATAATATAATCTTTTAAAAAAATTTTTTTTTTATCCCCGAGGGGGTAGGCAGAGTTTAGAGTGCCTTGTTATTAGACTTTTGACCTTTCTAAGTTTAATTTTTAATTACCTACAGAAAATAAAAACATTTTCAATTTCATTTGTCAGTAACATAGGCTATATTTTATTCCCGTATTACCACGGGACCGCGAGCTACGCGGGTGAAGCCGCGGGGCTCTGCTAGTACCTACATAATATGAAGGTAATCACGATAACTGCAAACCATTTTATGTTTGCTAAAACTGCGACAGTCAAGTGCAATAAATAAAATAATCTTATTATTTCCTTCCATTATAATAAAGCTGGACTATAAACTTGCGTATCATCACTCAGACTAATCAGAAAGTGACAAAGTCAGAAAGTGGCAATCTAAGAAAGTGACATTCTCAGAACGTGACGCTCTAAGAAAGTGGCCTCCTTAGAACGTGACGTCCACAGAAAGTGGCGTCTTCAGAACGTGACCTAACCAGAAAGTGACTGGTAAAGAAAATGACGTACTCCGCCTAAAGGACTTAAATTACAAACTCTCGTGCCGTATCTGCATCACTAGAAACTATTTTCAACCGACTTAAAAAAAGGAGGAGGTTATCAATTCGACGGTATGTTTTTTTATGTTTGTTACCTCAGAACTTTCGATTGGGTGAGTCAATTTTGATTCTTATTAATTTTTGACGTGATAAAGTCTTACAAATCGACTACTACCCGCGGCTTTGCTCGCGCAGGTTTATTTCACCCCCCTAGGTGTTGAATTTTGCAAAATCCTTTCTTAGTGGATGCCTACACTGTATAAGCTATATATATGTGCAAAATTTCCTGTCTCTAGACCCAGCGGTTTAGGCTGTGCGTTGATACATCACTAATCAGTCAGTCAGTTTATCATGGATAGATGAACGCCGAAAAATTTACACGTTCCGCCTGAATCGAGTGTGCAAGCTATAGAGAGGCACGATCGGCCTAGGGTTCGGCTTGTGAAAAATCTATTTCATATGACGTTATCACTTAAAATTACCGTCCGTATACCGACTTTACAGACAACTTTTTTTTTATTTGAAAGCTAGTGCTACCCGTGTGTTTTTTATTATAAATAGGATCTTTTATTGCAAGTGATGATTTGTTTAGCATTAAATAGTCTTAGAGCATTTAAGACAGGCCCAGTTGGTTAAATGCTCTAAGGTATAATACGTATTTAATACATTATTGATACAAAATTTACACATAATTATTACCTTTATTGTCCTCCGTTATTTTAGTTCAACAGTTAGTGCAATAAAGAACAGTTCATTTCCAGTAACTACTAGTTTCAGTTGAGTAGGTCTAGTCCTAAACATAGTTTTTATTAATATTGCTAAATATTCATACACTCGGGGCTCCAAATGAATAACTAAAATAAATATCTTAGTCCCGTTTAAGATTGAGAGATAGTTCCCTTTCTTTAAAGAAAGAAAGAAAAGAAAGAAATATACTTATTGCCACAAATAATTTTCAAAACATTTCTCGGCACCTTGATACTCGTAGCTTGGCAAAGGAAGAATAATCAGCTTGTTCTACCAAGCCATAATACTTGGCTCAGTAGAGCTAGTTTTCATTATTCCCCTATTTACTCTATAAGATGGTATGAGAGTGGAATGATATTTAGTAGGCAGCCATAAAAAACAAACATAAAATTTTATAAAAATAAAAGTTAAATTATGTAATTCTATACATTGGTTAATAAATTATGCAAGTAGGTACATATCTTATTCTATTTTGCTAAGATGTCAATTGTATTAAGAATCTTCTGTTTAAAATCCCATTCCTGACCAATTTTAAAATTTGCGGACCTCCAATCGCAACAAGAGGTGACCCAATATTAATTGTCTGTGTTCTAACCTATTAAAGTGTCTGATCGGAAATTCGCCACAAAAATTCGTTTTGTAGACATTTTATATGTAAAGGCTGTCGTAAAAATTCCTTGGACCAATATTTTGTGAGTTTGTGAGCCAAGTATTAAGCTGCCTGTTTACCAAACACTTTTAAAGCATATTGAAAACTGTTTGCGAAGAGCTGACGGCGTCGTGATCTCGCAACCCAATCGGCGACATGAAATGTGCACTGAATTTCAGGACAAGATGACTTTTCCTCGTGGATAGTATCGGCGAGTTGTGAGATGAATGTGTCTATGTTAGGTTGGTTGGTTGGTTAATCAAATCAAATACTCTTTCACTTCTCATGCTCTAAAAGTATGCCAATATAGCTCTACGAAGCGGGACTAAAGTGACCACTTTCGTCTCTAGGGAGTGAAATTTAATTATTTTTTATTTCCTTAATGAGACATAGACAACCTCGAACAGCCAGTAAATATGTGTGGAGTATGGACCATCTTCATCGCGAAAATGTTAAGAGTTTTATTTCTATGGTTTTTCCGCAAAGAAGGTGGCGTGGCATAGTTGTCAGCATCGAAATTTAATTGCGAGTTCATTCAGTAAAAAGATTATCCCAAAACACCTTTGAGCATGTAGGTACTTTAGTTTTCACTTTACAATTAAGGCAAATTTTAAAATAATAAGACAATAAAAAAAAGTGCTGCAATTGAGTAGTAGAAACTATGACGTCACGGTTTGCTATTTCAGTACATTTTCCATAGTAAAATTTCATTTTGACAGATCATAAAAAGTAACTGATTTGACTAGGTAGGACACTACCATCTGCAAAGAGATTTAAATCTCTTTGTTAATCTGTGACAGGCTTAGAAAAAAACTGACCGCGAAAATTTCTGAGTTTTTGTCGAGTGTTGTTCGGTTTTAAATAAATTTGTATTAAATTGACTATTTTTCTTGCACTCAAAGTGAAAAGTACAGTTTGCTCGAGACTAAATGCCAACTTCATATACCCTCGGTTTCCACCTCTGGTATATTATGGCTTCGTTTATTCTCAAATAAAATATAAAATAAACTTACTATAGACACTTGCATGCCATAGGTTTTACAAGGTAATACAATGGTAGCTCTATTCTATAGCACACTGTAAGGGTGTCGCAAATATAAACTATGGGGAGAGAGATCACACTCCAATATAATTCTTACAATTATACTTACAAGTAATTAAAAATAATATAAAATTTGTATAAAGGTAATATTTAAATAAGTAACTGCAAAGTTACATGTCGAAGAATTTTTCAAAAAATACTATTAAATTTGTTATGTTCTTATTTATTTTACTAGTGTAGTCTCGATTTATACAGTTTTATGTATCTTAATTAAGTTTTATTCTACCGATATACGTGGAGTAGCCCGCACCAAAATCGTTAGTTTATGTGGAGTTAGCGGATAAACAGACATACAGAAAATGGAATGATGAGGACGCGGAGTGTAAAGAAGATTAGGTTAGGTTAGCGTGGTCATTCATTGGGGAACCAGCCAACATTCAGGATGAGAATGTTGGAGTACGTCACTAAAGTGCACTGTATTGGACTGTCAAGAGCACCTCGAGCTTGACACAATGTACTTTGTAACCAAAGAGGTTGGAAGAAAATCATTCTCTGTCCTAACTTTTTCTTTATACGTCTTTGTTTGTAAAGGTGAGTATAGACTACAACATTTCCTCGAGCGTGTCGGTGTAATGTAACGTTCTTACGAATGGTACAATACAGGCAAAAGCTCAGTTAGCCTAAGCATTTCCATGTAATATAACGTTCCCACGAACGTTCGGCGTACTATACGGCTATAAGGCTCGACGAAATGTTGCACCAATATGCTCGTTGGTTTTTAAAAGGCTGTAACAAAACATCGAGCGTCGTGTTCGAAGAGCGGTTGGAGTAAATTTAAAAATGGCGAATGCTCGATGTTCTGATACAAGTAAATGTTGTAGTCTATACTCACCTTAACGTTCGCGCGTTCTTCTTACAATCGCCTTAGAGGTCAGACTCGCGTCTCGCACTACAAGTGTAAAGCTTCATGTGCTCTTGACTGTACCTACCTACTGTATTGGTAGTTGGAAAGCAAGGCCTCAACACGTTTTAAAAGAAACAATCTACGTGTTTATTCAGCTGAATTGAATGAGGATGGTCTTCGGAAGAACCCGTTCGTTAATAACTAGATTTTCTTTTGAAATACACAAAGAATATTGAGTTATTAGCTTAATAACAAAGTATTTTATAAACACCAAAGTTGTACAGGTTGGAAAACGGTGAAACTTTTTCTGATTACGTAAAGTCGTAAAATATCATAAACATTATTTTAAAGAATTTTCTTTGAAAAAGGAGTTGATGCTGGTGAAAAGTGAGCATTTCCAGGAAGGAAATAAAGTAAATAAAAAGGAGGCTGGAGATGGTTTGCTTTAGCCAATCTTCATGGACGAGTTTAGCATACAGTAACTTAACCTATCCTTAGCGTGTGGCGGCATCTGCATTCTGTGGTGCCAACTACTGTTTCCTTTTTTGGTAGGGTCGGATTTGAACATTTATTTTATTTTCTAACTAGTATTCAGAAATAAGACAAGTATTATGATACGAAAACATTTATTTATTAAACATCAAAGACACTAATAGTAAAACACAATGCATTTGAAACTTTATAGTGTGGTATGACATGGCATGAGCAAATTCAAACGGTGTCCAAGTCAGTAAGCGAAGGTCTAAGGTCAGCAGAGGGTTCTTCGGGGTCCAAAAAGCAGTCCAGTTTCAAAGTTAAACACAGAAAATCACAGAAAGAGCACATTTACGAAATACAACGGAATTCGAAATGAATTGACAGATTGACATCATAATTGTTTTATTTCGATTTGTATTTCGAACGAATCGCGATGCTAGCGCCATTGCGAAGCATGGTGGTGCCATCTCTTCTCCTACAAAAGAGAATTCTATTGACTGAGTGCTATTGACCTTTCTAAGTGTAGAGGTACTTTTTATACCTACAGAAAAAAAAATATTTTTGACTTTGACTTTTGCTGGGAAAGTCCGTTGCAGTTACTCTATGGTCCGTTGTCCACCGTTATCAGTCGACGCGTATATTTTTTTGTTAATTTTAATGAAACAATTTCTTGTGATGTGTAATAATATTTCGTGTGACACCCTAATATTTGCACAGAACAGTTGCTTCACACTCTACCCTTGTACCATTTTGAACGTACATAATTATATTCATTATTACGAGTTTGACTATAACATTGTCAGATTTATTACCTACTTTATTATTCGCTTAACATGATTTCTTTAGTTTTGCTGACCAATCTGTCGTCTACTTTGATTTAGATATATCATTATAAACTGTTTTGAGCCAAAACCTTCCAACAATGAAATAAAAGCTGTTATGTTAATTAATTAAAGCTATATATCTCAAATCTCATTGTCAGATATTAACATTTTGGTGCATTAAAGTTTTATTTAAAGTGCTTCTTATCAGATGTCCCGATAAACTGCTTGCATTTTATCGCACGAATTATTATAATTTCAACTATTACATTGACTCCGTCAATACCATTGATGTTGTAAACAGGAAATATTAGATTTTTTGTTTATTTGTTTATATTGAATAGGCTCTAAAACTACTGGACCTATCTGAATAATTCTTTCACAAAATAAAACCTTACTCGGAGTAACATCAATAATTTGTACTCTTGAAGACTTGGCTTCCTGATATTGACATTATTATTATAGTTGTTGATCTGCCCTAAAATTGTGTAAATAATTAAATAATTTTCCTACAAGAATGAGATTGCTGGTGGTGCCGTTAAATAATCGCGGAATACAATGAAGTGATGCGCGCAAATGTACCAAGTGCTCATAATTCGTTCGGTTTTATCGGTTGTTTGTATGTAACATACCAGTATCAATATAGCATACGAACACACGAACGCGGATCACGCTGACAGCGCTAAGCGATTTGCGGCGGCGGCGAGCCCGTCTGCCTGGACCTGATCCTTATCTCCAGCGGCATAGGGATAAGAATGGCTAAACCTGGAATGTTTACAGCCGAACCAACAACGTTGGCAGTGTAAAAATACAGATAATGCAGTTAAGACAATTAGAGGCACTCGTAGAGCTTCTGAGGACTCGACGCGCAGTCCAGCGCGCGACCTGATCCAGCCATCACCTCGCCATGGCCAGCACTCAAGGTAGGTCACTAGACCATTAGAATTAAAAGAAGAATGTGTTGAGGAGTTTCTTGCCCCACTTCTTCTCCTCAACTATCATACCGAAGCGGTGGAGTAGCAATGACTTTCAATAGCAGGACTTATAAGCCCCTACATTGAATAAAAACTCTTGACTTTGACACTTTGCAGGGAGTATTTTGTCGTTCAAGAAGTAAGATAAAAGTCTTCATGTCAATTGACGAGCCTGTTGGCTCGGTTGCTAGTGACCCTGCCTTCTGAGTCGGATTCGGGTTCGATCCCCGCTCGGGGACAACATTTGTGTGCATGAACATGTCTGTTGGCTTCGTGTCCGGTCGGTTAATGTTTATTTAAGTATGTTTATCAGTTGCTTAGTTAGTACTCATAGTACAGGCCCTGCCTAGTTTGGGACTAAATACCGTGTGTGAAATTGTGTCCCACAATTTATTATTATTTGTCTCAGTAGTGTGTTCCAACGCGGCCAATTTTAATGATAAGGACGAAATTCATTTGCGAATAAGCTAAGTACGTAATCGAGAGCCAGCGGGGGACGCGGCGACAGTGTCTGGCGACCCTTTGCCCCTTCGGCCACGACATCCTACTAATATTATAAATGCGAAAGTTTGTATGGATGGATGTATAGATGTTTGGTCCTCTTTCACGCAAAAATTACTGAGCGGATTTTGATGAAACTTTACAGTTACATAGCTTATACATCATAATAACACATAGGCTATATTTATCTCCGTATTCCCACGGGAACGGGAACTACGCGGGTGAAACCTCGGGGCGCAGCTAGTTGGAAATGTGACATCTATCTGAACTCTTTCTCCAACTCTGCTTAGAGTGGTTCACACAGCGAGTCGTGATATCGGACGATACGGCCGCGTACCGTTATGTGACGTTATGATAGCAACAAATAAAGTTTTCAAATGACGTGACACGCGTTATCTCATATGCAAGGAGAGTTGCAATGCTAATGTTAATATTTACAGCCTGTGGGTCAGATTATACTCAAAGGTCATGCTCTGCGGATTCAATTTAATGACGCCTTCAGGGTTTTGCGGCTCCCACGCTCCTGCAGCGCCTCCATGCTCGCGGAGGAATCACCGATGGGTTCCGCCATCTTGCGTAAAAAAAAATAGGCAGGGTGCGCGGGAAGCCCCAATAATCCTGCGGGCCCTGGCCCACAGATTTTATTTTATTTTTATATGGAAAGGAAACAAACAGCTTATACAATAAAAACTTATAGATATATTACATTAAATAGAAATATTACAGTAAACCAACCAAGTTTCCAAGTAATGTTTAGCACCTTAGGTTGCAACGGACGCGCTACTAAACAGATTAGAGTCCACTGGAACATCTGTCGGACCAAATCTCTTTTAGCTATGTTACTGATATTTTGTAAACTAACATAGGGTAATATAGTTTTGTATGTTTTTTGTAACCAATGAGTTTTTCAAAACACTTACGTACATATTTATCACTATAACTCGACGTTGAAGGAAAACATCGTGAGGAAACCCGCAGGTCTCAGAATTAATTCTGAGACATGTGTAAATAGACCCGGTCCGGCGATGGGCTCACCACCTATCACGTTAAGGGGTCCAATATATCTCGTGAAATGTGGGTATATCTAGTAATGGAATACCTCTGCCTACCCCCTCGGGGATAAAAGGCGTGAGATTATTTATTTTTTTCTTTCTTTCTAAATAAATAAATTGTCGATAAAATTATAGCCCATGTTACTCCTAGAGAAGTACGCTAGCAGCGGGTGCCTAGCGGCGTTTCCATCGCGGATCCAGTTTATTCCCGTTCCCGTGGGAATTTCTAAAAATCCCTCCATAGCGGTTGCCTACGACATATAAGACATACCATATTTCAAATAGCGGGTAATCGCAATGACTTTCGATAAATGGACTCATAAGCCCTACACTTTAATAAAAACATTTTGACTTTGACTAAGGATGCGAATGTTTTATACATACACATAATCCGACTATTGTACCTGTAATTAAAAATATTTAAAAAAATATATGACAATGTTATCATCAGTTTCGTGTTTTCTTTTTTACTTGACTGCACCCATTTCAACTGAAAGTTTACCAAACAGGATATAATACATGTAATTACTGAAATGTTTTCGAAATGGGACTAAATGTATGAAATATAAAATGTTTACCAAACGCAACTTTTTAGTAGGTTCAGTTTGAGGTTTACCAAATGGGAAGTTTACCAAATGGAATGTAGCCGAAACAATTAGTTCATTCCCATTAGTATTCAACTTAACTTGTCTTGTGCTAATTTAATAAATTTGACTAGTAGATGTATTAATTAGTAATAAATATAACGATGTTCGAGTGTAAGTCATTGCAATAAAACATATTATTTTATCTATTCCGGTTTGACGTAAACATAAACATTCTCATACATTAAAATGCTATTAAAACATAGTTGTTACTGTAAATAACTATTTATTGTGACGTAAAATGGCAATTATAGTGGCGAGTTGCCTTGGACGAAAAAAATACAATATTTTGCGGACACCAATAACCAATATCCTGTCCTCAAAGTCTTGTAAAGAAAAATATAAAATATTTTTTGCTTCTAGTTTTAACATCATTTACAATTTTGCCATTCCACACGGTTCCACGGTTCGCGTGGGGATACTGGGACAAAATATACCTATTTTACTCAGATATATTCTAGCTTTCCATTGGTAAAAGAATTTTTAAAATCGGTCCAGTAGTTTTTGAGTTTATTCGTAACAAACATAGAAAAATATAAATCTTTCCTCTTTTTAATATTAGTATAGACTAGCAGCGCCCGCGGTTTCACCAGCGAAATTCCCGTTCCCGTTCCTGTGAGAATACGGGGATAAAATATAGCCTATGTGTTATTCTGATGTATAAGCTATATAACTGTAAAGTTTTATCAAAATCAGTTCAGTAGTTTTTGCGTGAAAGAGGAACAAACATCCATACATCCGTACATACAAACTTTCGCGTTTATAATATTAGTAGGATAGTGTTGATAATAGATCATAAAACCAAAACAGCTGTTGATACTCGTATCTACGCGGACAGCACAATTTCGAGTCCCAATTAAATCGCAAATATCCAATTGAACTTTAAATGGTAACTAAAACTAATTTGACGCTGTCGGATAATCTAACATTCAAAGACGTTTTCTCTCCTGAGAATGATTTTCTTCCAACCTCTTTGCTAACATTGTCTACGCCTGCCGAACCACCGATACAGGTCTAACAAAGATATTTAAATATATATTTAAATCTCTTTGAGGTCAAACCACCAGACTCGACGGTAGTTATTAAGAGCACAGAGTACTAATATCATGCTTACAATCAAAGAGATTAACATATAATGCGTAATAATAATATAATAATAATAACATACAAAACTTTGAAGCTTAAGCGTCATGTCAGTTAGTATGAACGTGAGCTGTCATTCGGTCACGAAGCCCTCCCAACAAACATGTTCCCAAACTACATCTATAGTCATCTGTGCACATCCAACACCACCGACCAAGCTTTGTAAACTGGACTATGGCGAAATCAAAAAGGACCGCCATTATAAAAGAAATTGTTATTGTCATTCGGTCGAAATCTTACTAGATTTATTCCACTTGTAATAACTTTTGGCAATGATATTATATGTTACTATTCACTAAAGAGATTAAAATATAATAGGGCATAGAGGGGACAAAGCGAGGAAAATTTGCAGCCAAAAGTTATTCCAAGTGGAATAAGTTTAGTACAATTTCGACCGAATGACAGCTCGCGTTCATACTAACGACATGACGCTAAACATGCTTCAAAATTTTGTATGAAAATATTCCCAATGCCCCCTCTATGTTCTATTATATTTTAATCTCTTTGCTATTCACTGACTTTTGGCATCAAATTTCTCGCTTTGCCCCCTGTATGCCATTATTATATTTTAATCTCTTTGCTTACAACGAAGGGTGATATTACGGCAACACAACCCGATCGACGCCCGATTTTGAGTGATAAATTACTAGGTATGGTGAAATAATAATACGGGTTTAATTAGGAGGCTTATTGCCTCTGCACCCAATATAATCCACTTTTATTACGCATTATATTTGAGAGTTAACCGGCGGGCGGTGCGGCCGTACCAGAAAAATGGGATTTCTCCTCTTTCATTTCTATTTATTCCCGCCAAATTGCGAGCGCAATTTCAACGGGCTTTGTTGTTTTATAGTCTCGTGGCTCTTTATTTACATAAGTATATGCCCCGATTAAATAATATGTAGCACAAGGTAAGATTTGGGCTCGTGTCTGCTAGATGTTTAGGAATTGAAGTTATCTCTCTTTTATTGATTCACGAATAAGTCATCCGTAGCGAGAATGTGTTTATTATGTTACGGATAACACCTATCTGTATACTCTATAATATATCATTACATAGTATAAAACAAAGTCGCTTCCTCTGTCCCTATATCCCTTGGCCCTATGTCCCTATGTATGCTTAAATCTTTAAAACTACGCAACGGATTTTGATGCGGTTTTTTTAATAGATAGAGTAATTCAAGAGGAAGGTTTTAATGTTAGTATTGCACCCGTGCGAAGCCGGGGCGGGTCGCTAGTTTTACTTATAAATTAATTCAAAAAAATGTCTTGGAAGATAACATTTTCAGGTGGAAATAACTTCAGAATCCATTAACTTAAATACAGTTTCATTTAAGAGTTATCCGAGCCTTCAGAGTGCCCTGCGTAGGCGCGCACTCAGACTTGTTATTAGCACGTCTGAAAGTAATTAGCGATTTGTTTTGGAAAACAATACGACTTTATTATACGTATTTTTAATTCCGAATGGAAACGAAAAGACAAGACGTTGTTCCGCCCGAGGCGATAATTTATAAAAACCTGTTTTCAAGACATCTAAGCTTGTTAGTTGTTGCCATTATCGCAGATGTTTTGAACATTGTTTAGACTGCCGACGTCTTCGTTGATATACTATCAAAACACTTCGTTAAGATCGACCACGAATCACGACGACCGTCACTCAGCAATTAGCACGATCTTTGATTTTCCTTTCTACTCACAATGCCCGCTACGCTCGAAGCGAATGCCAAGAGTGGCCAAAGAGATTAAAAGCGAGAAAAATTTCAAAAGTTATTATTACAAGATGGAAAAAATTTAGTGTGATTCGACCAAATGAGATCTCACCTTCATACTAACTGACACGACGGCTTCAAAGTTTTTGTATAAAAAAAATCCCAATGACCCCTCTATGCCCTATTATATTTTAATCTCTTTGCCAGCGGCTGACCGCTGAGTGACCACTTCGCGAGTTGAGTTGAGTTGTAATCTATTTTTGTTACCTGTTTTTCCACCTGGTTTCTCAATATAGATATAATACTACAGAGCTCCCTATGAAAACTTCTATTTTGAAAAACATTTTCGTCAAAACTAAATAAGTACGTTGTTGTAGCTGTTCCGCACGGTTTCACAAGCGTAGTTCCCATTCCCGTGGGTATACAGGTATAAAAAATAGCCTATGTTACTCAGGGATATTGTAGCTTTCCATTGGAGGAATATTTTTTTAAATCGGTCCAGTAGTTCTTGAGTTTATTCGTTACAAAGATACAAACATATAATAATACCAATCTTTCCTTAGATAGAGTATCATTAAGTACCTCTGGAAAACAAAGAAAATTAAGATACCTACCACAAGTAATTTGTTTGATTACCCTTATCGGTCCAAGGTTTTGGCTCACAGAAATTACCATAACAGTTATAATAGGAAATGTGCGTATCATCCCAGCATCGCCACGACTTCAGGTTAGCATTTGGACGAGATATACATTACGTACCCATTTCGTACTCTGGGTACGAAATAGTCTTGGATTTAGTACCCTCGCGGCTTAGAAAATACAGGGGCGATTTGGTGGCTCTGCCAGAATGATGTCTTTCTAGCAGCGCCACCGCTGCATCTCTGAAAGTAAAGCATTTTTCTGCATTTGGGCTACACTACAATTTCGTACTTTTAGAAACGGAGTAGAACTCACACTCAAATTTCCGTGCAATGAAAGATATACTGGCACATTAGTGGGGCTGCCAGAATGACGTCTTTACAGCAGCACCACCACCTGTATCTCCGTAAATAAAGAACATGACTATACCAACATTTAATACACGTAAGTACGTTAGGTAGGTACGTATTTTTCCGTTTCAGTTTGAAAGCTACCTGGAGAGATATAAACCCCAACAAGTATTTGGGGTTATATGACCATATATATCTTTGAAAGTACATCATATTTCTAAAATATGTTTGTAGCCACGAAATCGAAATCGTCGTATAGCCCAAATGCAGAAACATGCGTTACTTTCCGAGATGCAGCGGTGGCGCTGCTAGAAAGACGTCATTCTGGCAGCGCCACTAAACCTCCCCCCCCCCCCCACATCTCCTAAACCGAAAGGGTACGAAAACCAAGACTATTTCGTACCCGGAGTTTTAAATGGGTACGTAATGTATATCTGGTTGAGTTGCCAATCAGCAGCCGTGGCGCTGCTAGGATGATACATACGAAATGTGCCGGTTGTCGTCAGCTGAGCCACGTGCCTCTTCAACACGCGTACATTCTGAAACCCGCGGCATATTAGTTGTTTGCACAGATAATGAATGGCCCAGTTTGCTCGGCATCACCTCACAAACCTGCTTGATAAGAAAAAAATTGGCCAAGTGCGTGTCGGACTCCTGTACAGTCAACAAAGTCAAGTCATAAATAAATCTTATTGATTATTTCGGAAGGTATCTTTGATCCCTATAATTTACCAAAAAAATACTATAAATATATTTAAGGCTTTAAGAGAAAAGTGAATCCGAAAATTTATATTTTATATATATTATATATTATTATATATAACACTAACAACTTTGTTGACTGTACCATCCTATAATATTATAAACGCGAAAGTTTCTATGTATGGATGTTTGATGTCTTCTTTCACGCAAAAACTACTGAACGGATTTTGATGAAACATTACATTTATATCGCTTAAACATCATAATTGAAAGAGGAAACTGTAAGTCTAGATCTTGTGTAATTTATTTACAATACTATTTATAACAATATGTGACTGTTTGTTTCTAAATAAATAAATAAAAAAAAAAATTATAATAATAATACATGGGCTATATTTTATCCCCGTATTCCCACGGGAACGGCAACTACGCGGGTGAAACCGCGGTGCCGTGTTAGTTATCTATAAAAACGGAAAAATACACGTTTGTTGTATGGGAGCCCCCTTAGATATTTATTTTATTCTGTTTTTTTGGTATGTCAAGATTTCAACTGTCCAACTATGACGGTTCATGAGTTACAGCCTGGTGCGGACAGACAGACAGACGGACGGACAGCGGATTCTTAGTAATAGGGTCCCGTTTTACCCTTTGGGTACGGAACCCTAAAAAGTAAGAACGATGCTCATTTACTAAATTTGTTTATACATAATTTAGCAATCATAATATGAATATATTTCAATTGAAATGTCATGCGACAACGTTAGATCATTGTCCCATTGTACATTTCAGCCATTGTATCACATGTATTATTGTGTACAATACACAGTTGTGAGTTAGCTATTTTGTTTTGTTATTCAAGGTCAGCAATAACTTAATTCGTGATAGTAATCTCCGCTTGCACGGAACGGGCTAAGGCATTATACAGCGTCAGTCTAGCAGAGTAAGAGTATTAAAGGGTGTTAGCGAAGCTGTAGCCTGCACAGATGGTGGCGAGTAAACCTCTTATGTGAGGAGAGGCGGGGGCGGTGGCGTTGTAGGCTTGTAGCTGTGTACGCCGCGCCAGTGTTGCCAGCCCGGACTTGTCAGAAGTTACCTGAAATAAAATAAAAAGTAACCTTTTGGTGTTAAAAATAACCTTTTTTTTCGAGGGATAAAGGGTACATATATGAAGTGTTAGTTGTATGTACTTACAAATATGGTAATTTTTCGGTTCTCAATGAAATTTGTATTTTATATTTTGCAACTGTTTTAGTCTAAACACCTGAAATTTAAGAACAGGAAATGTATACAAGTAGGAAAAAGAAGGATCAAAATTTTTACAACCCATTAAAAAAAAAATTACAGGAATCACGTAACATTAAGCAAAGACTATCTTGCCAACACGATAAAGTAACGTTCCATTTCGCGTTACATTTATTTATATATGAAATTAAAAAAAAAAAACAAATTTTGAAAAACCACATAAAATTAACCTTTTTAATAGTGTTACCTAAAAGTAACCTAAAGGAGTCAAAAATCACCTAAAAGGTTACAAAAGTGCCCTTCTGGCATCACTGGCGATGCCACGAGTTTTGAGCGTTTTTCCTCCCGGCTGTACATATATAACAAACTCGCTTTTCAAAGCGCTTCCAATGGTCGCAAGGTGTCAAACGGCCTCGTCCAACCACATGTGTTTAATTGTAGTTGTATTTAAATAAGACAGATACAATATGTACGTGTGCCGGGCTGCAGTTTTCACGTTTCTACTTTTCGGTAAGAATACTCAGTTTTTTATGTTTGTTACCTCAGAACTTTCGGCTGGGTAAACCGATTTTGATGATTCTTATTTTATTTGTAAGCTGGTGCTTCCTGTGTGGTCTCATTTTAATTTTGTCCAGGTCTAAAAATGGCATCCATGAGAAAACCATAAAGGTTATTCAGTGGTAGAGTTCAATCGGAAATAAAGTTTCCGCAAATACAGGCATGTGATTTCGATGGTCGGTAGTTTTGACACGAATATTGGATTTCAGCTTTTGCAGCGCCACTGGTGCAGCGAATAAAACTGCAAATATGCAGACTTTATAGAGTTACCTCGAACATATTGCCGGCCGGAGCGAAAGGCTCAGACGTTCATTTATATATTAGTACTTTTTTATTTCACCCCTTTAGAGGTTGAATTTTGCAAAATCCTTTCTTAGTGGACGCCTACACTGTATAAGTTATCTATGTGCAAAATTTCAAGTATCTAGACCCAGCGGTTTAGGCTGTGCGATGATATATATATCACCAATCAGTCAGTCAGTTTATCATTTTATATATATCCATGAAAATTACATTGTCAATTTTGTCAATAGGTATACCTAGTTTCAAAATGTTTAGCATGTAAACACATTTTAGTAAATAAATATTTTTTTGATTATTTATTTATTTATTATTATTATTATTTATTTATTATAGATATACACACACCGGCACAATTAGCGGAACAGAAAAAAAAGGGAGTATTTACGCATTTTTGCGTGTTACTGGCCGGCTAAATAAGCTTTTTTTAAATTTGGGTTTTAATTTAAAAATGGAATACTAAGCGACTGCCTTTTTTTTCATTCTTTTGTTTTAATTTTCATTGATTAATTTTTTTCCACCGCTTGTCCGTTTTTAGAAGGTTCGTGAATTCCACTTGAAAATCTTTGAATTGCAGTTTTTGAGGCTTTTGAGTTTTTTCGCATATTGATAATTTACGAGCATCTAATTATGCCTGATTTAACGCCATCAGAAATCATTAGGGCAGATCAAATGAGGAGAAATGGTCAAACCTACAGATCGATTGCCAGAAGCCTTCGTCGATCGTTATCAACGATTTATCGTAGCATCCAACGATACAGATTGACGAATGCTCTAGTGAGAAGGAGAGGACAAGGCCGGAAAAGGTGTACTTCAAGGAGGGATGACCGTTTTCTCCAACTTCAAGTCCGACGGAACACGAGACTAACGGCGGTGCAGGCTCGAAATTTACTGGAAGAGGTACGAGCAGTAAGGATGAGTGAGCGGACAGTTCGTAGAAGATTCGAAGAAGTGGGTATAGGCTCGTATGTGCCCGCCAAAGCCCCAAAACTTGAGAGACATCATCGCACAAACCGTCTACACTTTGGTCGTGAACATCGTGATTGGGACTTCGACGACTGGGGACAGGTTCTTTTTACTGATGAATGCAGAGTTATGTTAAATCAAATTGATGGAAGGCAGCGAGTATGGAGACGCAAAGGAGAACGGTATATCCAGTCTAATTTTGAAAATACAGTTGCATATGGCGGCGGTTCAATTATGGTCTGGGGAGGAATATGTTTAGGAGCTCGTACGGAGTTAGTAGTGGTCGATGGCGGGAATCTGAATGCTGATCGGTATATCAGGGAGATTTTAGAAGAACATGTTGTGCCATTTGCCCCCTTTATTGGTAACAACTTCATTCTAATGCAGGATAATGCTCGGGCTCACAGTGCTCGCACAGTACAGACATACCTAAACCATGTTGGTATAACGGTGATGGAGTGGCCAGCACGGTCCCCCGATATGAACCCTATAGAACACGTCTGGGACTTGCTAAAGAGGAGTGTAAAGTCAAGAATGCCCCCTCCCAATAATCTCAACGAGTTGCGAAACGCATTACTTGAAGAATGGCAGAGGTTGCCCCAAGAAACCATTGATAACATCATCCGCAGCATGCCCAGACGGATGGAAACCCTCATCAGAGCACGAGGAGGAAACACTCGATATTGAACAGTCATTGAAATTGTTGTTAAACTTTGGAAAATCTTGAATTTTCTGCTGTTTCTCTATAATTAAAAATCGAAGAAAAATGCATTTTGTTTAATTTAATTTTTATTTTTATAAAATTTTAAGTATGGTGTTACAAATGAATGTCAAAACATGTTAATTTAATTGTTGTTTCATTTTAAATAATATATTGTTTAAAAATTACATTCATTGTTCTAAATTCCCTCTTTTTTCTCCTTTTTTTTCTGTTCCGCTAATTGTGCCGGTGTGTGTAGATTAGGAAGTATGAAATGTTTTTTTTTGTATGTACGGGAAAGAGGTTGTTATCCTCGTTCTGGTTTGTACCTGGTCCATAGGATTTCCATGGGACCAGGGACGATTGGTGGTGGACTTTTTTACTGATTTTTTTTGTTACCTCTACGAAGCGTGTTGTGGATTCTAAGAATGCAATTTTCAAATTTGGCGAAGCCTTTTGTAGATACTTGGCAAGTTTTTGATAAATTTCGCTTTACTCGAATTTGTTTTCATTTATGTTTATTTTTAACTTGGTAAAACGTGTATTACCTCTACCTACCACCTCGGGGATAAAGGTGTTTGCATATGCGGTCAGGTAAATTGTTTTTCAATATTGTAGCATGTATTATTATCTTGCGCCTGCAAGACCGGTTACTAATTATTATTTTCAATTTATTTCTTTATTTTGCTCGCCGTTTTTGCCATACAGGCGATTATAAATACTCTTATAATCTAAAATCTCTTTAAAATTATCATTTCCAGACTCGGGTTTAGCACAGAGTGAATGAGCTAGTAATTGGAGACATTTTCATTGGAATTGCTACAGAAATCTCGTAGCAGTTCCTTTTGAAGTCTCGCTTCAGGAATTACTATCGTGAAAGCGTCATACGGGCAAAGCCGGGCGGGCCGAATGGGCCCTCCGCCGGGGGGCAGCCGTTCGACCGAATTTACTCGCCAAAATTTAGTTCACACACACATAAATACCATAAACAGCGTGTAAGAAAATATGACGCTACACAATTTCAACGAAAAATTATCCATAGAAAACATTTCTAAGCCCCCTTCTAAATTATCCGATACTAAATGTATTGTAGGTCTACAATTGACGGTCAAACGCCGTAAAGTTATATTAGAATTTACTTTTCTAATGTTTCTTTCATAAGAACTTTCCCTTAACATGCACAACAAAAAAAGAGTAAACGAAATTGGTCCAGCTGTTAACGCGTGATGCCGTGACCAATGGAAATAGGGATTCATTTTTATATATCACTAAATAGTATAAAACAAAGTCGCTTTCTCTGTCCCTATATCCCTATTTCCCTATGTCCCTTTGTATGCTTAATCTTTAAAACTACGCAACGGATTTTGATGCGTTTTTTTTTAAATAGATAGAGTGATTCAAGAGGAAGGTTTTAGTGTTAGCATTGCACCCGTGCGAAGCCGGGGCGGGTCGCTAGTACTCGTATATAGATGAAAACATAGATACCTACTGCATTTGGAACCAGCAACTTGTCGGTGGAGATGGCCTGCTGTTTCCATTTAGCCAATCTTCATGGACGAGTTTAGAGTGCCTTGTTATTAGACTATATTGACATTTTTAAGACTGTAATTCACAACTTCGACATTTATTACAGCGAATTTTACCACAGCGAATGTTTGTGATCGCGATGTACGTTACAGCGAAAGTATTCGATGTCGACGTATGGGACTTCGACGGTTTGTCATCGCGATGTACGTTACAGCGAAAGTATCCGATAGCGAAGCATGTGACTTCGAATGTTTGTGATCGTGATGCTTAGAGATAACCTACCTAATTTCGCTGTAAGATACCTCACGATCACAAACATTCGAAGTCGCATGCTTCGCTATCGGATACTTTCGCTGTAACGTACATCGCGATGACAAACCGTCGAAGTCCCATACGTCGACATCGAATACTTTCGCTGTCACGTACATCGCGATCACAAACATTCGCTGTAACGTACATCGCGATCACAAACATTCGCTTTGGTAAAATTCGCTGTAATAAATGTCGAAGTTGTGAATTACAGTCCATTTTTAAGTGTACTTTTTGTACCTACAGAAAATAAAATATTTTATAATTTTTAGCTAAGAGGCAACAAACATAGATACTGGATTGTTTAGTTTCTATCTTGTAGATTAAACCCGGCACTGCATCGTGTCTATATAGAGACATTTCGAACCAACAAATACCGCGCTGCACTGCCTCACGGCTCACAGGCGGAGCAGGCTATCAAACTATCTCCTCGAAACACCCTGAATTTTCGCCAGCTGAATTTACCAAGGCGTTGTTTATAGAAGGCACACTGCGTATTCCATTATTCAGCCAAGCCTGCGTCGGGCACCTAGTTTAGTTTGAGGTTTTTGAGAGTATCGAAACAGTCAGTGCCCTTATGTATGTATGTTTATTTTCTATTGGTATTAAAATATACACTTAGAAACGTCAATATTTTATAATAACAAGGCACTCTAAACTCGTCCATGAAGATTGGCCAAATGCAAACAGCAGCCCATCTCCACCGACGAGCTGCTGGTTCCGAATGCAGTACCCCGAGAAGAGCCAGCAAGAAACTCAAGGGCAGCTCTTTTTAATCTCATGTCTTACTAATAAATATCGTTTACAATAATAATTATAATTAATAGCCTTACATAGCGTCGAGTCGGTTAATCCCATGCATGTTGGTCTACTAAGTAGTCTGTAATTTTATAGTAGCCTTTTTTATGTAATTTTTGCTTAACTATTATTTTAAATTTGTCAAGAGGCAAATTTTGTAATTCAATGGGAATCTTATTGTAAAAACGTATACATTGACCCTTAAAGGATTTGGTAACTTTAGATAATCGACTAACACAAGCAGCCAGTTCATTCCTATTTCTAGTGTTTATACAATGTCTGTCACAATTTTTTTTGTAAAGTGATATATTCTTTTTAACATACAATACGTTTTCGTAAATATACTGTGACGCCAGTGTCAGTATATTAATTTCCTTGAATTTTTCCTTTAGAGACATCCTAGACCCCATTTTATAAATTGCACGAATGGCTCGTTTCTGCAAAATAAATATTCTCTGGACATCAGCAGCATTCCCCCACAGTAGAATGCCATATGACATCAAGCTGTGGAAGTAGCTGAAATAGACAAGTCTAGCTGTTTCTACGCTTGACATATTACGTATTTTTTTTACAGCATATGCAGCAGAACTGAGCCTTTTCGCCAACGTATCAATGTGCGGTCCCCACTGTAACTTAGAGTCTAGAGTTATTCCTAGAAATACTGTAGTGTTTACACATTCTAATTTTTCGTTTTTAACTGTAACTGAGTTTAAAGTTCGTTTAATATTTGATAAAGAAAAATGTACACATTTAGTTTTTTTCTCATTGAGAAGTAAATTATTAACGTTAAACCAACTGACAACATCATCAATTGCACTGTTCACTTCGTCATAAGACTTAATAGGTCGTTTAATTTTAAAAAGTAGAGATGTATCATCTGCGAACAGTACAATATCATGTTGCACTCGGTTGGGTAGGTCATTTATATAGACCAGAAATAGAAAGGGGCCTAAAATGGAGCCCCGCGGTACACCAATACAAACCGCCGATCCAGACGATCTTGAACCGTGTACATCAACACATTGTATCCGGCTTCTCAAGTAGGACTTTATTAAATCAAGAGCGCGGTCTTGTACTCCGTAATGACGTAGTTTTCTGATGAGAATTTCATGATGGACACAATCGAATGCCTTAGATAAATCACAGAAAACCCCAACAGCATCCTGCGACTCCTCCCAGGCATCAAAAACATGATTTACTAGCTCAACACCGGCATCGGTTGTCGAGCGACCCCTAGTAAATCCAAATTGCTTTACAGACATTATACTGTTGATAGAAAAATGTGCACTCAACTGATATAGAATAATTTTCTCAAAAATTTTACTAAGAGTCGGTAGAATTGATATTGGTCTGAAGTTAGAAGGGTCTAATCTACTACCGGCTTTGAATAATGGAATAATTTTACTATGTTTCATCAGATCAGGAAACACGCCATCATCAACGCATTTATTAAATAAACAAGCTAGGGGTGAGGCAATTAAGTCTATTATGGATGATATGATTTTTACAGATAAGCCGTCGAGATCGGCAGTATTTTTCATTTGTATTGATCTGAATGCTTTTATGATGTCCCAAGGATTTACATGATCGAATACGAAATTGCGTGTATTACATGCAGCGGTATGTTCTTGTAGTAGCGATTCAGCGAGTGCGGGTGACGAGTTAAGTGACTTGGTCGTCGAGACTGGAATATCAGAGAAAAAATTTACAAACACTTCAGATATATCTTTATCATTTCTTAAAATTCTATTGTTAACTTTCAACTGAAAGTCAAAATGTTGAGATTTAAATTTTCCAGTCTCGCTATTTATAATTTTCCATGTAGTTTTTACAATGTCTGTGCTATTTTTGATTTTATTACTTACATGGTTAGCTTTAGCCGCGGTACAAATACGTTTAAAGACTTTTGAATATTGACGAACATAATTGCAAAAGGTATCACTAGTGTTATACGTCCTTTCCTCGTATAGTTCATATAATCTTTGTCTGCTTTTATGAATTCCCACCGTCGCCCAATCACTGAACAATAGATTGTTATTAATTTTTACACTTTTTGTTTTAAAAACATTATTACATTCGTTCTTAGCTAGTGTTAATACTGACTTGTACAAATCATTAGGGTCATCACAGTATGAAAAATCTAAAAGTTTATTTTCTATGTTATTTCTAAATTGCTGAAGGCGAGTACACGTTACTGGTCTGCATTTAATATCTTTCTTTAGTGCCTTTTCAGTACACATCTGATAAGTTACCATCAGGCCACAATGATCTGAGGATAATTTATTAATTACGGCTGTATCATCAGGCACGAGGTTTGTAAAAACATTATCGATGCATGTTGCTGTGGTCGCAGTAATTCTGGTAGGCACTGAAAAAAGATTTACAAGATTATGACATTTGAAAAATGATACAAGCCTACTACCAATACTGGATGAAGTATCTAAAAGGTTAATGTTAAAATCTCCACAAACAACAATGTATTTATTTTTATTGCTAATTTTACATATAGCTTCATCCATGATTTTCTCAAAGTGTTCATAACAAGAACTGGGGGGTCTGTACACGCTCATTACAATAAGCCGCTCTAGCTCTGTGCAGGCTATCTCCACAGATCGCTCAACAGAGAGCCCAACAATGTCCGCGCGCTCTTTACACTTCAGACCGTTACGTACAAGTATTAGAGAGCCACCGCGTATCGAGGCCTCCCTGCTGAATGAGCTGCCAACCTGGTGGTGGTTAAAACCAAAAATGAACTGGTGTTTTCTTAGCCAGTGTTCTGTAATGCACATTATATCAACACTATGACAGTTCATAAATAGTTCAATTTCTAGCTCTTTACTTAACATACCTTGAATATTTTGATGCACCAGGTTTATTTTATTTAGGGTATTGCAATTTAATTTTTTACTTTTACTAGTAACATTTTTATTAATAGGACATGACGTATAGCCAGAGTTAATCTCTGTTGTCTCTATTTCTAATTTAAATTATTATTTGGAACAAATTCCAAGCTGTTACAATTTAATGTCAAATTAATCAATTGCCCAATAGGGTCAGCCGTCGGGTTAGTCAACGAATTGACTGAATTAGTAATAAAATAAGATAGCATATCTGCTAACTGTCGCGTATAATATTTAGAATTATTAGTGTCAATAAAATTAAATTTATGAGTATGACGACATGTCAAAGTATGTAATGTCATATTTAAATTATGTCTATATTTATTTTCACACTCAGTGTGACTGTTACTATAAGGGAGTGCAAACAATATTATGTTAGTGACATTTTCTAGGTCATTTAATTGTGCAAAAATGTTTGTAAGACATTTTTTGTTTGCATTTCCCCGCCTGCCAATTAATATAATAATAGTTGTATTTTTGTTATGCTTGGCATCCAGAATATTTTTTAATATGTCTAAATAAGTGGCCCCTGGCATGCAATTGTTTTTAATTGCATGCCCCAGCTTGCTGCTAAGCTGTAAACCCATGTTTTTACCTATTTCATCACTGTACATCACAATGTTTTGCTCGGTCTTGTTATTGCTTATATTATTATTAATACCTGACAGTGAGAAAGAGGCGCGCATAGCAGTAGTTATCCCGCTAGGGGGCGACGGGGGAAGGGGAGACTGCGCAGGGCCCGCCGCCGCCTGCGGCTCATAGTTGGTGGCGGCGGTACCCGCGGACGGCACGGGCGAATTGGGACTCTGATGACAGTTACAATTAGTGTTATATTTAGTCAGAGATTCAAACCGATCGTAGTTGTCTTTAGTGGATTGTAACAATTCGTCCAGTGCCAGCGAGTACGCGTGTATTTCCTTTTGCGCAGTCTCATATTTTGAAGTTATACATTTCAAAGAATCGTTCAATCCGCTAATTTGTGATTGAAGCTTTTGTGTGTCGCATTCATAAGTAGTCCTACTTGTTTCTAAAGTTACATTACAACTGTTTAACTCGCTTATTAATTCGCGACGTTCCTTTCTTAAATCCATATTCTTGCAAAATTTACTATTTTTTTTAATTAGTTTTTGAGTACTTGTAATGTACTTTTTAATGTTTACATATTTTTTTAATTTCTTATTACTGTTAGTACTACTACTTGGCTCCATTGACTTCACTGGTGTAGTGGTCGGGGTTTCACTGGTGAGGTCAATGGTTACACAGGGGTTTCGTGAGTGTGAGACAGCAGAAACAGCTGATGGCGTGCCAGGTTGGCTGCCGACCAGCTCCTCAAATAGGGAGTGCGTTCGTGATGACTGGAACTCTTGTCTTGTGCGGTCCAACTCAGATATTTGTTTGTGCGCGTCACGGAGTTCAAACTCCAGTGAACGAATGCGCGAGAAGGCCTCTTCGAGCGCAGAGCTGCTTTGGTCGAACGCATCCAACACACCTTGGAGCTGATCTCGTTGGTTAGTCATCTCAATGTTCTTAGCGTGCAGTTCTGCCATCTCAGACTTTAACAATTTATTTGTATCTAATATAGCCAAGACCTCTTGCTCACTGTCATTTCTTTCGGCTAACAGTTGGTCACACAAAGTTTTAGACATTTTTAATTCATCTAATGCTAACTGTAGTTTTCTTTCCATCTCGAGAGTAGCAGCAATTCTGCGAGTAGTCATTATGTAATTTAATTGAGAATAAACAATTAATTAGTGTACACTTTGTGCCAGCAACAATAATATATGCAAAATTTTAGGTTATACCTAGGTTCTAAACCAGTATACTAAACAATTATATTTATAATAGTAGGTACATATGCTTAACAATATATTTATAACGATTGTGATGTTTCTTATAGATTTGGCAATAGATTTTATTAGGTAGGTATGACAAAACCTAGTGGTTTTTTGTAGATGTGATTAATTAGCTAAAACAGTCAGATAAAGAGAGGTGTCTGGGCTTAGGGACCTACGTTACTGATTTCTTTATGTAGTATATAAATATCAATGAATAAAAGAAAGCAATACCGTTTACAATCCGTTGAATTCGAATCCGAGTTGACAGCCGGCCTTTGTTCGCAGTCCGTTGTAATCACAATATCGAATAATTACACTTAGAATCACGACACAATTTATGTTTAAGAGACAAATAATTACTACACGTAATGTATTCACGATAAATATAGATAAATTAAAGCAAAAAAACTATTTTTTTTTATATATTTAGGAACAGCTGACAAAATAACGTCTAGCTCGGTCGGTGTTGCCAACTCGGTCCCTTCGGTCCACTCGGTTCCTTAGGCGGAACCATCGCAGAATGTCAGATAGGCTTTGTTAAGTTGTCTCGAATAGGTATTTAATGAAGAAAACCGCTGCTTCTAATAGCAGTTAGTGCAAATGGAAGGTGTAGGTATCACATTATTACGGAATAGCGGATGCTGGCGGCGTTGCCCGCGCGGATCCAGTTTGTTACCGTTCCCGTGGGAATTTCCAAAAAATCGCTTAACCCTTAGTCAGTGCCGGACCTGTTGCTTCTTCGGTGTTGGCGTATATGGACCCACGTAGTGGTTGCCTATGACATAAGATACCTACACAATATATTTTAAGTTTCTAGGTGTTATAGTTTCGGAGTAGTACGTATTTCTCTTTTTTTTCAGTTTTTTAATTTTCCCGTTGGAATGAGATGTTTTCCCGCTGTAAAAAGTAGTCTAGATGTTTGCCTAGCTACTTAGTTATCTTCACACCGAATTTCATCAAAATCCGTCTGGTAGTTTTTTGGTGATGCCTGCACAACCAGAAAGACAGACAAATATTTAAAAAAAAAGTTGTGTTATATAAATCACTAACTAATCTGCAACCCCGCAAAGTGTACAAACACGGCCTCGCTACAGTTTTATTATATGTAATAATAGAAGATGTGTCCTGACTCAAAGGTCAATGTTTTTTAATTGATTTAAATATAGCTTGAGGTTGTTATTTGGCAAATCCTGATTCCGGCGAAGGCACACTATATAGAGACAGGTTTTAAACGGTATTTATATACCTAGTGAATAATGAAGTGGAATGATTTGTTTATTATGTTACGACATACTATTCAGGCCCCATTTGACAAAGACTAACAATAGGTTAGAAGACAAGTTAGAAGAATAACGATAGGTGTTTTATATGTAAATCTGTTTTTCAGAAAAAAAAAAAAAACTCAGAAAATTTTTTTTTTACTACTATTAAACTATTTTTGTTTCCGTGAATTTGAGCACCATAAATTATATGGATAAAAAAATGTTTACTCCTTTACAAATATATTATAATACAATCATAAATTATAAATAAACAATTACTTATTGCTTGTTTACTAACATAGGATTTGAAGTCATTACGGTACTCATGTTAGGGGTCGGCCATTAATCACGTGAGGTTCAAAAGGGAGGGGAGGGGTTCGGAAAAAATCACGAAATATCACAAGGAGGGGGGGGGGGGGTACAGAGATATCACGTGTATTTATTTTGACGCACGTGACTTTTCATTGAGGGGGGGGGGGGGGGGGTAGTCTAAAACCTCACTACACATCACCAAGGGGGGGAGGGGGATCAAAAAGTTGCTATAAAAACATCACGTGATTAATGGACGACCCCTTATTGCGAGGATTTTGCGTATAAATAAACTAAAACTGGTTATTTTGACAAACACTATCAAATAAGGAATCTAAACACATTATTTCTCGATATACATATTTTTATTATAACAATACGCACTCTTTCAATAATTAATTTCAATAATTAATTAATCCAGTAATGGAATACCTCTACCTGCCCCCTCGGTGATAAAAGGCGTGAGATTATTTATGTATTTTCTTTTTCAAATTTTTATCGGTTTCATTAATATTTTTGAGCAGTATATAATATGAACAAAAAGTGACTGAAGCACATATTGACAGAATAATTATTAAAAAAACCGGCCAAGTGCGAGTCGGACTCGCGCACCGAGGGTTCCGTACAACCTTGCAAATTTATGGTTTTCGTAATTTTTCCTTTATCTATGCTATAAGACGTTGCTTCGTACCAAATTTCAAGATTCTGAGTTCACGGGAAGCACCCTGTAGGTTTTGATTCCCTTGCAAGTGTCGAAAATTTGCGGCATAAACGGCTGTATCTTTTGATGGCGTTGGCTTAGAAGTTTGATTTTTTCACAGCTTCAAGGGACAGTAGACTTAAGTAATTGATATAAATTTCAGCTTCATACCTCCACGCGTTCCTGAGAAAAAGGGTCTTGACAGACGGACGGACAGACGTACAACAAAGTGATCCTATAAGGGTTCCGTTTTTTCCTTTTGAGGTACGGAACCCTAAAAACAACCAATCATAACTTAACATTGTATTATAATAAAGAATTCAATGAAATCTTTAAGAAATTTCAGTTGACAATCCGTTACTAATAGTTAGGGAGGCGAATTACTATAAGTAATTTTGTTTTGGCAATAAAAAAATTTCACTCCAAAAAAATTTCACAGTTTAAATCATTCTAATTTTGTTATTAATTGGTGTTATGTGCCATTATCGTAATGACATGTAACTTGCAATACTTACCTACTAATAAAAAAACACATTGAGCGGATGAATGAAAGTCGTCTAACGAGACAAATATACAAGGGTGTTGTGAATGGGCGAGTCGGTAGAGGACGACCTAGGCGTACCTACATCGACCAGATCGGCGATGTGTTGAAGAAAAGCCAGATAAAGAGTACCCGAAACCGACGAGCATGCATGAGTGGTTTGATGGATGTGGAGGAAGCGCGTGAGATCTGCCAGGTTCGTAGCAAGTGGCGGTCTGTTGTCTCTGCCTACCCCAATGGGAAATAGGCGTGAGATTATGTATGTATGTATGTAATAAAAAAAAGAGTTCTAATTAGTTAAATCTTAATCATAGCATGCAATTATAGCACGCCCCGAGGTTTCAATAGTTAGTTCCTGTTCCGGTGGGAAAACTAGTATAAAATGTACCTATGTTACTCCCTTAATCGATTTAGTGGTTTATGTGTGAAAGCGTAACAAACAAAGTCACTTTCGCGTTATTCATATTTAAGATTATAAATGTATGTAAAAAATATGTCTTCGCAAATCTTTTGCCTAGTAATCTGTGATATTTTGTAACAAACAAGTTTGTAATTCTTATATAATTAATTACTTGCGGTTCTGCGCGGTTTCACCCCCGTAATTGCCGTTCCCGTGGGAATACGGGAATAAAATATAGCCTATGTTACTAAGGGATATCGTAGCTTTCCATTGGTGAAAGAATTTTTTTAATCTTTCGTTACGAACATACAAAAATACCAATATACAAATATTGTGTAAATGTTATTCAATAAATACGTAGATTGATAATATTTTTAAATCAGAATCTGCCGTTAGTAAATAACTTCATAGTTTCTCTCATTTACAATTCAAATTGATCTTGAGATTAAATTATGGATAATATTTAGGTGACTGAATACTGCATCGTGAATTTGACTCATCATTTATTATTATTTTTACCCTACTTGGAAGGAGGAGGTCCTCAATTCGTCACTAATGTTTTATTGTGTTTTTTTATTTACTTTTAGGAAGACTTACAGCACTTGACATCAATAAAATAAAAATATAGTAAGAAATATCAGTAGCTATTTATAAGTCTCCACAATTAAAAACTAAGTAGGTAGTGCTATAGACTGCCTGAAATAAAAATAAAGTAAAATTACGTGGCTAAATGAAAAAACAACAATAAACCAGGTGAATCGGTGTGCAGTGCAGTTACGCTATTGCAGAAATCCATATTTTACGTCAAATTTGGACCGATTCCTAATATATTCTTGTCGTTTGAACTGGTGTGTATACCTCAAGGAATAGTCCTTGTGTATGTCCAAACAATGGGACCACCATATAAATTTTGTGAAAACCTGATTAAGAACTTGAGGCTGAGAATAGAACTCCTCAACGGACATCAGCAACTCACTCGCTATCAGCGTAATAAGACTAATAAGTTAAGTAACAGGTAATAGATGTTGAATACGCAAATAGTCAGTTTGCATTTGTGTTTATTTTTTTTATTATATTATAAGTACACAATTGTTTTTAAAGAATAAAAGTATTTACATTTATTTGCGAAGAAGAAATATATGTTTTTATCCGACTACGGCGACGCCTACAGGAAAAGTTATTCTTTTAGCAGTATAATTATGTTTGTTTTGACTCTCCGCCTGATACATGGTAGAATTGACACTAGAAAGGTCAACTTTTTATTACTCCACCCCTACCAGTGAAGCCATCAGAAACCGCTTTTTTTCCATTATGTTGCTGTCGTCATGGAGTGGTCATAAACATGAAAGAAACATTTTTATGTAATTGTCATTGTCATTTTCAACCGACTTCAAAAAAGGAGGAGGTTCGGTTCGCCTGTTTGTTTTTTTGTTGTTTGTTACCTCAGAACTGTCGACTGGGTGAACCGATTTTGATGATTTGTATTTTATTTGAAAGCTGGTGCTCCCCGTGTGGTCCCATTTCATTTTGATTCAGTTCTGACAATGGCATCCATGACAAAACCATATAAGTCTTAAATTTGCATTAAGTGCACGACAAATGGACGAATAACTCATTGGTCACTCGCTATACAGACATGGCAAAAGATGTTATGAAAGAGTTACTCGTAAAAAGGTGTGTGAGACGGAAGTTTTGCTGATAGCACGTGACGCGATTTGCAGGTTTTAGTACAGGGGTCGCCAAATGGCGGACCGACCGACTCATTTTGAGAACACAGTTACGCTAAAGACTACTTCCGATTTAAATAACTTCCGTGGCGCCAAAGAGATTGCGCGAGCTGTACGTATTTTAGTAAAAATGTGTACCTATGTATCAAAATATCTTTGTTATTTCCTTAATTATATTTGTTTAATAAATATTTTTTTCATATAAATAGAAGATTGATTTCACATACCTACCTACTTTCCGATCAAAAACTTTTGAAGTCACGTGTGTCGTATGTGTCACGTATTGCAATACTACCTACCTATATTTTCAATGATGCGTGCGTCGCTCATAAACCCATGACTGTTTTCGCGGTAAGATACCTCACGATCACAAACCGTCGAAGTCCCATACGTCGACATCGAATACTTTCGCTGTAACGTACACCGCGATGACAAACCGTCGAAGTCCCATACGTCGACATCACAAACATTCGCTGTAACGTACATCGCGATCACAAACATTCGCTTTGGTAAAATTCGCTGTAATAAATGTCGAAGTTGTGAATTACAGTCAAATAAAGACAATGTGCGGACCACTATAGTCATTTCATTTCTTAAAACGGACCCCGAGCGAAACTAATTGGAGACCCCTGGTTTAGTATCTTGTTTACGAGGCAGTTAGTCCGTTTGCTCTGTGGTAGCGCTAAGATGACTCATTCGAGCCCGTGCCTTCGTCTGTCGGAATGATTGACGAAATGATTTCTGAACAATTTTGTTCTCGTTCTTTGCAACTCATGGTGGGATGTGACGATGTTATGAGCTATTGTGTATGTTTTGATGATGTTTGCTTTATTTCATTTACAATACAAAAGGCGTAGGTATTTTGCAAAAAATATTCTTTCTATATCCTACAATTTAACCGAAAATCAGTGAGGCTCGGGTTCGGATCCTGGCATGTACCAATGAGTTTTTCAAATACTTCTTACGTACATATTTATCACTATAGCTCGACGGTGAAGGAAAACATCGTGAGGAAACCCGCAGGTCTCAGAATTAATTCTGAGACATGTGTAAATAGACCCGGTCTGGCGATGGGCTCACCACACCTATCACGTTTAGGAGTCCAATATATCTCGTGAAATGTAGGTATATCCAGTAATGGAATACCTCTGCCTACCCCCGGATAAAAGGCGTAAGATTATTTATTTATTTATTTATCAGTTATAAACAGAGCATTACGTTTTTGTAAAATCTTAGCAGTGTTATTTTATTCAGGCAATAGACTGAATTTTTGCAATTGCTTGCTGCCCTGACTGGTGCTCAATGCCTGTCAGCTAGGGCCGATGTTCACCGCAACTATTCCAACACAATGCAGCGATGTGGGCTAATTGCATCTCGTTGTCCTGTCACTGTCAGGCAGGGTATACTGCAGCTAGCCTAAGATCGAGTATATTATTATGCTACAAGCCAAATTTTTAGGCATATTTATTACATAAAGGGGCAATTTTGATATATATATTTTTTTTTTATAAGAAAAAGGGGGCAAACGAGCAGACGGGTCATCTGATGGTAAGTGACTACCGTCGCCCATGGACACCTGCAACTCAAGAGTCACAAGTGCGTTGCCGGCCTTTGAGGTGGGAGTAGGGGGAGGGGAGGGGAGGGGGAGGGGGGATTGGGGCCTCCGGTTACCTCACTCACTCAACGAAACGCAATGCATTGCTTTACGCTGGTTTTCTGTGAGGCCGTGGTATCACTCCGGTCGAGCCGGCCCAAGCGTGCCGAAGCATGGCTCTCCCACGTCATATCACCAGTGAGATTCAAAAATCGCACTCCTGGTATATATTTGCTTCGTTTAGTCCCTCGATATAAAATATACTAATATTTAGGACAACAAACAAACGTTATAATGTTAATTTAGGTACGTATTAGTAGCTATGCCACGAGCCCGTTGTCCCCAAATCACTACATAGTATAAAACAAAGTCGCTTTCTCTGTCCCTATATCCCTATGTCCTTATGTCCCTTTGTATGCTTAAATCTTTAAAACTACGCAACGGATTTTGATGCGGTTTTTTTTAATAGATAGAGTGATTCAAGAGAAAGGTTTTAGTATAAGCATTGCACCCGTGCAAAGTCGGGGCGGGTCGCTAGTTAACAAAAAATCAGAGTACCTATCACCAAATGATGAATGCGGCAGACGGTTTTGAACAACATTCATCGATATGATTTTAGAAACAGGTTTCAGAGTACAAAGTATAATGTCCGATGTGCCGTCAGCCGACAGTCAAGTATAAATAAGGATAATAATACTAACGAAAACGATATATTAAAAAACTAGAAACAACATTCGTTTATACGCATGTTTCCATTGGAATTTTCCTTTACATTCGAGACAGAGTGATTCGAGAGTAAGCTTTATATGTAGTACTAGCGGGTGCCCAGCGGCGTTGCCCGCGCGGATTCCGTTTATTCCCATTCCCGTGGGAATTTCCCTTCATACCGGTTTCCTACGACATAGAAGACACCTTCATACAATTTTTCAAGTTTCTAGGTGTTATCGTTTCGGAGTAATACGTATTTCTCTTTTTAACCAGTTTTTATATTTTCCCGTGGGAATGAGATATTTTCCTGGAATAAAAAGTACCCTGGATGTTGACCCGGGTACTCAGTTATCTGCATACCAAGTTTCATCAAAATCTATCCAGTAGTTTTTGAGTGATGCGTGCACAACCAGACAGACAGACAGACAGACAAAAATTCCAAAAATTGGTGTTTCGGTATCTATATCAATAACCATATACACTACCGTTAAAATTTTCAAAAAATCTTTCATGTACAGACACGACCCCGTTACAGTTTTATTATATGTATAGATATAATACATCAGCATTGAACCCGTGCGAAGCCTGGGCGGGTCGCTAGTACAAAATAAAATATAAATATTTATCTCACTTCCAATGAATGATGGATGACTGCAATCGTAGCAACGTTACCATACAATGCACCTGAGATCTGGGTCGGCGGAGCAAACGGCATTTGCATTTAGCGCTGTTGACAACCCTTCAGCTGCTTGGGACGGTATTTATAGACTCGTAGAATTTAAATAAACGCGAACTCTGTATGGTGGCCACAATGTTTAGCATTTGCAATCTATATACGAGTAACACTACATAGTATAAAACAAAGTCGCTTTCTCTGTCCCTATATCCCTATGTCCCTATGTATGCTTAAATCTTTAAAACTACACAACGGATTTTGATGCGGTTTTTTTAATAGATAGAGTGATTCAAAAGGAAGGTTTTAGTGTTAGCAATGCACCCGTGCGAAGCCGGGGCGGGTCGCTAGTTATATATAAATGAATCCCTATTTCCCTTGGTCACGGCATCACCAGTATTTATTTTTATCTGTACACATCCGCAGCAATGGATAATTTGTATGTTTTTGTATCATTATTTAGTGAGTTTGAAATAAATAAACAAAAGTGAGTTTGTAGAACTGTGTGAGGCTTTTGTTGTTTGTTCTGACCCTTACAACTTTTGGATTTCAAAACATGTAATACGTTGAATTCACCACCACTCAAAAGTAATTAGGAGTTTTCAAAAGTTTGTTAGTTGTATAGTCGAGCAAAAAATATATTTCACAGTGATTTCACACCTTATTAATTCTATAGTACGTATTTGTTATATTGACGGGCCTGTTGACTCAGTTGGTAGTGACCCTGCCTTCTGAGTCGAAGGGCGCTGGTTCGATCCCTTCTCGGGATGAACCTTTATGTAACGTGTCTGTTGACTTCGTGTCTGGTTGTTTAATATTTATTTAAGCATGTTAACGTACCCATAGTACAGGCCCTGCCTAGTTTGGGACTAAATAACCGTGTGTGAATTGTGTCCCACAATTTACTATTATTGCTATTACTTTTAAAAGTACCAAATAAAATATTGCTGGTATGCATAATAAATATATGCTCACTCTTTAACCCCGAGTCTGTTGGTGGAGATATTCCATTTCTAAAACTACCGAATTCTCTTCAGTGAAATTTTCAGACCCTAAACGTGACACATCGCCTTTATTTATGCTTCAGAACAATCCGAACATATATAGGTTCTGCGGGTGTCCTCAGCTCACAGCTGATGTACATATTTTTGAAAATGTGACAATGTATATATGTATATTATGGTTCTGTACCTTGTACGTCCCGATTCGAATCCGGCGGAGATCGTGCATGTTAGGCAAGCGCTGGTAATCTATGCGGAATAACACACAGAATTAGATACAGCGATTGATATATTTCCACTTTAGCTGTGAGCTAGCTAGTGGCTTTGTCTATATGTATAAAACTAGCTGTTTCGTGCGCTTACCTACGAAGTTCCGTTCCTGTGAATAGGTACGGGAATATGATATAACACTCCCTGATTATGTAGCTTTCCATTGGTGATTTTTTTTTAAATCGCTCCAGTAGGTTTGGAGTTGTCAGTGAATAGACTCACTGACATGTGGTTCCTACTACTTAATAGCTTTCTTTTTGCACTTGGTGGGGGGGAGGCTAAATAACGTAACAGCTGGAAAATTTTCACGCTAGCGCGCCAGAGTGGCTGCGGGTTGATATGATTTAAATGCGACCGACCGACCAATGTCGGTCAATACCGGGGGGCGCGGCTAGCGTGCAGCCGACGCAGCCTTGCTCTGCGCCCGCGCATCGCCAGAGCTGACAGCGATAGGGCAGTTCGCTGTATCCAAATTATAATATTCATAATGAATTTCTTTATTGGAGGCATAAAAAACACATAAAACAATATATCTTCTTTAAATATAATCGGAACGTGTCTGTACCTAATTAAAAATTTTAGCGGCAGTTTAGATAGTTGTGGATTTAGATATCAAAACAACATTTTTTTTATTTTGTCTACCTGTCTGGTTGTGCACGCATCACGCAAAAGCTACTGGACGGATTTTGATGAAATTTGGTGTGGAGATAACTTAGTAACTGGGTCAACATCTCGAGTACTTTTTACAGGGGGAGAATGTCTCATTCCCTTCTATTAATGATAACATAAGCTAAGAAAGAAATGATTATCTCAAAATATGTCTAAAAATATATTACCATAATTATTTTTTTTATTATGTATAACAAAAGGATTTGACGTTTTAGGACAAGTTCTTTTTAAGACCTTTTCTGCATTTGTCCATTTCTTACTATGCCCACTTCTGGTTATGACTATTTCTGTTTGTGACCAATTCTGGATTCGTCGACTTCTGGATTGGTTGACCCTCGGTACAGCCAGCATGTGCATGGGAGTTGGAAAATTACCTTTGGCCGTATAACCCCGGACAGTTGGACAGACAGAACCTTCAGAGATGTAAAATAAAAAAATAAAATTATTTTTAAAAATAAACTTGTATTTTAAATTATTGCTAAAGTAAAACTTAAATTGTACTACAACATTAAAAACAACAACTACTTATTCAATGAACAAAAACAACTTATCTTATCTTATCTCTTATCTTATCTTATCTTATCTTATGAAATAAATAATCAAACAAAAACTCAAACTCAAAACTCAATGTTTAACATAAATATTACTTATCTTACTATATAACTGCCCATACAGCTAAAATATTTTTTGGTCTTTATTTATTTATTTATACTTAAAGCAAAATTGTCTTTTTGTTGAATACTATATCCCGCTGTTTTCTGTCTTTCTTTAGAGTTGCGAAATAGCTTTTCTTGATTATAAAATCGTGGTGAATCGCCTCTTTTTTTGGTTTGTCATTATTATTTTTAAAGTGGCCAGAGACAGTTTAAAAGAGGATAATAACAATATTCCTAAAATCCTCTTTAGGTGTATGATTACTTTGATTATGTACAAGTACCTAGGCGACCGAGCTTTGCTAGGCGTATTTTTTCTTCTAAAACGCAAAACTGTATCTGTATACAAATTTCATCGAAAGTTAGAGCCGTTTCCGAGATACTAGAAATATAAATAGGTACATATTGTTTAAAGTGATAGATGAAGTTGCTATACAAAAGCTATAATGCTGGCTGTACCGAGGGTCGACCAATCCAGAAGTCGACGAATACAGAATTGGTCACAAACAGAAATAGTCATAACCAGAAGTGGGCATAGTAAGAAATGGACAAATGCAGAAAAGGTCTTAAAAAGAACTTGTCCTATAACGTCAAATCCTAACAAAATGAGTTTTAAAAAGTGGAGCAAAAGAGTTTATGTCATCAATAGTCATCATCATAGATAAGGTTCCTCTACATTTTGTATAATGTGCCTAGTATAAATTATAATTATTATTGTAAACCATATGTATTTACTAAAAGGGCAGCTCTTTTTAATCTCATGTCTTACTAGACAAGAGCTGCCCTTGAATTTCCTGCTGGCTTTTCTCGGGGTACTGCATTTGGAACCAGCAACTCGTCGGTGGAGATGGGCTGCTGTTTACATTCAGCCAATCTTCATGGACGAGTTTAGAGTGCCTTGTTATAAACTATTGACGTTTCTAAGTGTATATTCTCCACCTAAAGAAAATAAATGTATTTTTAAATTTGAGTTCGAGTTGTAAACTTTCCATTTGGGAAGCCTTACAAACTAACTCATTAATAAACTAAGGAGTCAATTTTGTGTAGGTTAACGAGCACATACACATAACTGGTGACGGGCATTAGTGAGACCTCTCCAAATGGTGCAAGCTATTATTTACTGATAACGTTATCTCTGCTAAGTGCAGAGATAGTAGCAGACACGATTAAAGTGTTATTGTTATACAATTAAGAGGTGGTTTGTGGCCAAACTAGTGCGTCGATTTCTACAATTATAGAGTACAACAATAATAATAAATTGTGGAACACAATTCACTCACGGTTATTCAGTACCAAACTAGGCATGGCCTGTAGGTATTATGGGTACTGAACAACTGATAGACATACTTAAATAAATATTAAACGCAATGTTGACGCAAACAGAAATGTTGGTCCCGAGCGGGGATCGAACCAGCAACCTCCGAATCAGAAGGCAGGGTCACCTGAGCCAACAGGCCCGTCAATGTTATATTTTGTATGTTTATCAAAACACGGACAGTTCCAGTTTCACGAGCCGAAAATGTCGTTGGATTTTTCCTCCAATTTAACTTTACGAACTTACGAAATCCGTTGTACCGAGAAACTGAAAGTTCCGAAATACGATTCAACAAGTTTGTACAATCAAGAGCATATGAAGCTTTACACTTGTACTGCTAGTCTGACCTCTAAGGTCATTGTAATAAGAACGTCACAAAGTCCAATGTGTCAAGCTCCACGTGCTCTTGACTGTAAAGTCACTTTTCACATTCTTTGGACCCCTTAGCGTGATAGGTGGTTAGCCCATCGCCGGACCGGGTCTTTTACACATGTCTCAGAAATAATTCTGGGACCGAGAGGGTAGGCAGAGTTATTCCATTTCTGGGTATACCCACTTTTAACGAGACATTCTTTGGACCCCTAAACGTGATAGGTGGTGAGCCAACGCTTACACATGTCTCAGAATTAATTCTGAGACCTGCGGATTTCCTCACGATGTTTTCCTTCCCTGTCGAGCTAGTGATCCATATGTACCTAAGTTTTGATAAACTCATTGGTACTACATGCCAGGATTCGAACCCGAGTCTCACTGATTATCATCATGTGAAGGAGGCTCTTTAACCGTAAGGCTATCACTGCTATTATACATGTACATATACATACATGCTAATATGCATAGGACTTTGTAACGTTCTTACTACTTAGAGGTCAGACTCGCACTACAAGTGTAAAGTTTCATGTGCTCTTGACTGTACCGAGATTATCTGCCATGTTTCCAGTAGAGCGCGCTGTCAAAGTTCATTATCTGCGGCAGTATCTGAGAAGCATTTAACCCCACTTATCTGCACGTAATTCCCAGTAACCCGCGTTGCCTGCGTGGGAACAATTATAACTGCTATCCATTCGGGAAACTTATCTACGATTACACTTAAATATAAAGAGGAAAGATTTGTATTTTTGTATGTTGGACGAATAAACTCAAAAACTACTGGCATTTAAAAAATCTTTCACCAATGCAAAGCTACAATATCCCTGTGTAACATGGGCTATATTTTTTTCCGTATTCCCGCGGGAACGTTAACTAAGAGGGGGTAACTACGCAGAACCGCTAGTAGGTATTATAAAGAGGAAAGATTTGTGTGTCTGTATTGAGGCTTCGAAACTACTAAACCAATTTTAAAAATTCTTTCATCAAATGGAAAGCTAGGTATATTATCAGGGAGTAACAAAGGCTATATTTCATCCCCGTATTTAAAAGGGGACGGGAACTGAAGAAACCGCGTGGAACAGCTAGTTTATTTATAAAAAGTCATTGCTAAGTTTTGTATCTGATCGTAGCTAAGTTTGTAGGTACCTACTATTGAACTCAGTTTTAGAAATTAAATTGTAGAAATATGGTGACGATGTGTGTATGTGTAGTTTGAAAGTCATAAGATGCGGTTGTCTATAACTGGATGTACACTAGCATTATGTATCCTTCGTATTTCCATTCGACCGATTTAAAAAAATCAGGAGGTTATCTTTGTTGTTTTTGTTTGTTATCTCAGAACTTTCGACTGGGTCAACCGATTTTGATGTTTTTTTTATTTGAAAGCTGGTGCTTACCGTGTGGTGCCATTTAATTTTAATTAAAGTTCTGACAATTTCATCCATGAGAAAACATAAGAATTAAATTTGCATTAAGTATGTGCTCTACAAATGGACGAATAACTCAATATCACGCCAACCGATTTCAATTTTTTTAACCGATTTCAAAAAAGGAAGAAGTTCTCAATTCGACTGTATTTATTTTAGTATTATCGCAGAATAAGTAATAGTACTAACGTAGTATTATTCATTGAAGTTGGAAAAGACTAGCTCGGACAGAGATAAGTGTAAGAAATTAGGGGAGGCCTATGTCGAAGGACAACCTGTCCAACAATCTTGTTGTTGTTGTTGTATATGTAGTGTAAGCATGTTGGTCAGAGATTAAAGGATTTTATTATTATTATTGAAGTCGGTTTTTTACTCTTTAGAGTTTTATGTTATTGGTGTACAATCTGTTGGCACTCCAAAAAATAAAACAGCGAGCATGACGAAGTAGGAGAGAGCAGGAATAGCTGAAATCTTCTCGCAACAAGCATTTCGATCGCATACCTCACATGCCTGGAATTCTGTCAATTGTACCAGCAGTTGTCTTGCCAGTGTCGACAGCTGACTCTTTTATTAAGATCCTGCCATTCATCTTGTCTACTTTGAATTAATTGGGTTTTTAAAGACGCTTTGTCGGAAATGACGTAAGACGCTTTTATTGCGCAGAAAGAATTATTAGAGCAATAACGGGAATATCTCGCTTTGCACTGACCGTTCTTTAAATACCTTGGCTTATTAGCGGTTATGCGCGATTTTATCAGCGTAGTTTTCGTTCCCGTAGGAATACGGGAATAAAATATAGCCTATGTTACTCGGGGATCTTCTAGCTTTCCATTATTGAAAGAATTCCTGAAATCGCTTCAGTAGTTTTTAGGCAAATAAACAAATATTATATTCTAGAAGCAGTGATAGCCCGGACGGTTAAAGAGCCGGCCGAAAATCAGTGAGGCTCGGGTTCGAATCCTGGCATGTACCAATGAGTTTTTCAAAAACTTACGTACCTACATATTTATCACTAGCTCGACGGTGAAGGAAAACATCGTGAGGAAACCCGCAGGTCTCAGAATTAATTCTGAGACATGTGTAAACAGACCCGGTCCGGCACCGGACACCACCTATCACGTTTAGGGGTCCAATATATCTCGTGAAATGTGGGTATATCCAGTAATGGAATACCTCTGCCTACCCCCTCGGGGATAAAAAAGGCGTGAGATTATATTATTATTATTATTATCTATTCTAGTAGGACTTACATAACAGAATATTGAACCAGCTTAAAAATAAAATCATTTGCTATGACACAATTAGAAGCGACTTGTTTTATAGCAACTCGCTTCTCATAATCACTCAATTTTATTGTCAATGCAGTAAGATGGTATCCTCTGATAAAATCAAATTAAGTGCTAATGTTTTCCAAGCTTATTATTGTAACAAGCGAGACGACCACGAGCCGGCAATTAGAAAACGTGTTTGTCAACCTGCGGGTGCTCACGTTATTATCTGTGGTAGGTACTTGTATCGTGCGCACGCGCCGGCCTAGACCGCGAGCAAGGCCGCGTGGAACGGTTGCTATGATACGAGCACTTCGGCGACGCAGAGCGCAAGCGCGAGCGATCTAACGAAAGTCAATATTTATTGTGTACTTCTATAAACAAGTAATAATTCTGGTTAGGTATCGATTTTAAATAAGCAGTTAAACAAACATACAAACCGACCAACGAGTAGCACTAAAAAGACTATTAATTACTTAATCAACATCCATTACCTACTGCTACTAAACCTATTACGTTGATAGCGAGTGATTTGCTGATGTCCATTGAGGAGTTCCGTTCTCCACCTGAAGTTCTTCATCAGATTTTCACAACCTTGAGGTATACCCGATCAAATGAAATTAAAAATTAACAAGGAAATATGGATTAGCATGCAAAAAAAAAACTTACGTAACGAAGTGAGAATCTCTTTTTTGAAGTCAGTTAAATAAATCGCTTAGGACCTTGTTTTTACATCAGTAACACCTTACAATGGCACCTTACGTCTCTATGACTAATATTTAAAGAATAATTATTTTAAAAAAAGAACAGACTTCAAACAGGAAACTAAAAAAAGTAAAAAAGCACTAGTCGCCACTACTATTTTCAAAGGTTCTACTCGATTTCTCTTTGATGCCATCATCAGATCCTGGTTTCCTTATCATCCTGGTACCTCTCTTGAAAATATCTCCTTTCCAACAAAATAGAATCATCATAATCTATTCATAAACGACGAAGTTATCCGCAAACTCACATAAAAAATATATACGGACGAATTGATAAACCTTCTTTTTTGCAGTCTGTTTAGTTATTAATGCAAAATGATACGACATATTATGTTGGTTACGGTACGGTGTGAATATTTCGTAGTGATTTTAAAGTCGTTTCCAAACTTGGGTATCCGATATCAGTAATGATTCCCAATACGTAATCGTTAGCTGAATAGTTTGCGCTTTCCATGAACCACTAGTGAGACACAGTCACGCGCTTTGACACAGGAGTAATTGCAATTTGCAATTGCCTCTAATTGATATTCTTTGAAAGAGGACACTGTTAATTTGCGGGAGTAGGTAATTGTAATTCAATATTACTTTACTATATTTTTTTATGTTCTATAGCCGTGATAGCCTTATGGTTAAAGAGCCTGTTTGACGTGATGATAAATCAGTGAGACGCGGGTTCGAATCCTAGCATGTACCAATGAGTTGTCATCAAATCTTTCCTCTTTATAATATTAGTATAGATAGTATAGATTATTACTTACCAAGTATAATGTACTACCATAAAACTATAACCACCTTCGATCATTTATATAAATGATCGAAGGTGGTTATATACCAGAAACAAGCGCTGCTACAAATTAACTCATACATACACCACTATGACCTTTCCCGGACCATTGACAGAGCCATTCCCATAGCATAAAGAATAGTACTAACCTCGGCTTGCTTTCTTTGACAGTTATAGTAAACGGAACTAATTATATAATAAAAAATGCTCACCCGATCACTGTTCAAAACCCTTCCGAAGTAAAAGATTTCTAAGCGTACCCATAGTAGTTAGACAGTTGAAATGTATCCTAGAATGTGTATTTCTATTGCCATTAAAATATATTCAAAAAAAGGGGGGGGACATAAAAAAATAAGTTTTCATTTAATATACCTACTTCTGTGCGTGTCCGACTCACGCTTTGCCAGTTTTCTAAGAATATCTAAATTCTAACCTGACATGAGTAACGGATGTGTCAAAATGTCAATATGAAAGTCACTTTTGTTGTACCCGGCGAATGGACATACCTAATTTAAAAGTCAAATTATAACACACATTTTCTCGAAGTTACTTCTTCGAAAACAGAAATATAATAAGTTGCTTAAAACATCCTGATCTCGAAATAAACTTAACATAGATACCCAAAGTGCAGATTGGAAATTACAAGCAAGGAGCCATCAATCGAATACTACGACATAAATATTCCTTTGGAACAGCATTGAAACCAACCATTCTTAATTAACATCGTAGTATGATCTGTCCATTTGATTACGAATGCCGTCGTGCACTCGCCTTTGACAACTATATCAATAAATAGTTATCAAAGCTACAAGTAAATGGATCAAAGCTTACGGAAAACACTACGAAGGGGAGGTGGATAAACCTACCCCCCTAGCCAAGATGCAAGCGCTAACGAAAGCGCTAACATTTTTTCGAAAACTTATGTACATATTTCTCACTACTTCTATACTATATACACTAGCAGTAACCCGCGGTTTCACCCGCGTAGTTCCAGTTCCCATAGGAATACGGGGATAAAATATAGCCTATGTGTTATTCTGAGGTATAAGCTATATAACTGTAAAGTTTCATCAAAATCCGTTTAGTAGTTTTTGCGTGAAAGAGGAACAAACATCCATCCATACATCCATTCACCCAAAATTTCGCATTTATAATATTAGTAGGATATATGCGAAACATAGCATTTCGTGAATATTTGTCTAAGAGGATGAAATTCATAAGTAAAAGTATGTTCCTTAGTGTACTTAAGCCCTTCCAGCGTCTCTACATTATATTTTATGCAAACATTTTATGAAATAGTCATTGTATCTGAGAAATGTAGCGGAATTTGTAGAGCGTCGAGCGTAGTCTTAGCACAGGTCTTAGGTAGTTCGCGAACGACCTAGTTCGGAAAAACGCTCCTTTAGGTGAACTATGCGAAATAGTTCGTCCACAATCTCGCTCTTAGTTCTTTTAAATACATATTTATTTTTCTGGAGTGGCGCTGCATGGCTAACCGACGTATTTTTTTTACTTTTGCCGCTCTTACAAGAGTTTCTTATTAAATTATAAAAACCTAGCGACCCGCCCCGGCTTCGCACGGTTGCAATGTTAACTCTAAAACCTTCCTCTTGAATCACTCTATCTATTAAAAAACGCATCAAAATCCGTTGCGTACTTTTAAAGATTTAAGCATACATAGGGACATAGGGATACCTATAGGGACAGAGAAAGCGACTTTGTTTTATACTGTGTAGTGATATAGTCGATGGCTAAAGTTTTTCACAAAATTAATATGAAAAACATTTCCTAAATGAATGAACTAGTTCGCTGTAGCACTGCGAACTAAATTGAGCGTTCCCAATTGTGACCTACTATTCCCAAGACTAGTAGAGCTATTCCCGACGACTGATTGAACAAAGATTGCAATTTGCAATGCATCGACACCGCAAATCAAATTAGAAAATCTAATTTGTATTCGAGTGGAGATGGATTTAGTTAGTACTAGCGGATGCTCAACGGCGTTTCAGCTAATTCCCGTTCCCGTAAGAATTTCCGGAAATCCCTTCATACTGGTTTTCTACGACATATATATAAGACACCTACTTACCATATTTCAAGTTTCTAGGCGTAATCGTTCTAGAATAGTACGCATTTCACTATTTAACCAGTTTTTATATTTTCCCATGAGAATGAGATATTTTTCTGGAATAAAAAGTACTCTAGATATTGACCCGGTTACTCAGTTATCTCCATACCAAATTTTATCAAAATCCATCCAGTAGTTTTTGCAACAGACAGACAAGAATTTAAAAAAAATGAGTTTTGCGACATCGATAACTATACACTATCGCTAAAATTTACAAAAAATATTTCATGTACAGACTTGGCCGCGTTAGGAGTTTTATTATATGTATAGATGTTATCTTGTACTGTAGTTATAGCTGACGGGCCTGCTCATTTGGTAGTGTATTACTGCTTTTGTGTCTGTCGCGGGTTCGACTCCCGCTCGTGACTTGTGCTAAGCGAGCTTGGGGTCCCGCGCAATCTCGCACGCGATATATCTAGGTACTAGTTAAGCTGCACTTGCGGTTTCATTGCACGCCTCCATCACGTGCATACGCATAACCTGTACTATGTACTTTACCACTAAGGTACTGTAATAAAATATTGCGTGTCAAATGATAATATAGTCAAGTCTCTAGAATCTATTTGGTTCACTTGCTATTCGATGTGTAAGCAATGTGACAAGGACATCTATAGGTATGTGAGAAGAATTTAAGAAATTTAATTTTCTTGTTTGGTACCTACTGCCTCCTGTGTATATAGAGTTAGCACATCGACAGGAGGCGATAAAAAGTTGAATAAAAACAAATAAATACAACTATAAAGAGTAAAAAAACCGACTTCAAATCTTCTGATGTGGTTATCTCGTGGACGCCAATGTCAGAACTGGAGCAAATAGAAATGGGACTAGGTACACGGGAAGCACCAGTTTTCATATAAAAAAATAATCATCAAAATCGGTTCACCCAGTCGAAAGTTCTGAGGTAACAAACATAAAAAAGCATACAGTCGAATTGATAACCTCATCCTTTTTTGAAGTCTTTCGATAAATATACGTAAGCTCACACTTTATCATAAAAACAGTTAGCAGATGTCTAGAAGTCCTTGCTTCAGTGCTAGTTTTTCGGACCCCTATAGGTTACAGATGGTGAGCCAAACACGATACAGAGTGTTGCTTGGTATTGTTAGCCCATAAATATCGATACTAGCGAACTCTATTGGAACTACGTCTCTAGGCGTGACGTCACGAGACACTATCAAGAATCCCGCGCATTATGGCTGACGAGCTAGGCTGTGGCGCGTATAGTTAATTGATATAAATGTTTGGAAGAGTCCCTGAAAGAATGTTACTTAATAATAAACCATTATAAGTCTATCGCGTTTCAAATTAATCCTCACGGTCGCGGTCAAACTACGAATAATTAGGAAGATTAAAAAAAACTTGCTGAATATTATGACTATTAATTGCTAGGTCTTATTTATATCCAGACCAATGTAAACTACAGACTAAACCAATGGCAATTACCTCCACGATCGCTGTAGTTACTTCAAATCAACTACCGATGCAGTTTTTAATTATCGAACAATATTTTTATAGCGGGAAATGCGCTGTTGGGAAATGCGTCATACACTTCACTAGGTAATTACTTATTCATTAGGACTAATAAACGTCGACCAACTATTTTGGAGATCACGTTGGCCTCTAATGCGCAGTTAATGGTCCTTGGCGCTGCGCAAATACAAAAAAATTTTAACCGACTTCAAAAAAGGAGGTTCTTAATGCGATGTTTGTTACTTCACAACTTTCGACTGGGTGAACCGATTTTGATTAAACTTTTTTTTTAAAGCTAGTGCTTCCCGTGTGGTCCCATTGCATCCTTTGAGTATTAAACCAATGGGAGACGCCACTGACAGGCGTTCCACTCTGCCAAAAAAAGTGTCGGTCAACACGCATACCTGTTAAATACAACTAGTTTTTTTGAGTTCACGCTGTGCTTGGATTGGTGAATGTATTTGTGTGCATCTAGTCCAAGCTAGTGTTTAATTGTTTTGTCAAAAAATGCGTTTGTTTTAACATTATTTGTGTTTGTTTCCTCGTCCCCCGCGCAGAAATTGGCAGACTTTTTTGCAAAGAAACTAGTGCGCGTGATGTCTCCTGTTGGTTTAATACTCAAAGATTGCATAAAACAGTGGCATCCGTGAGAAAACCATAAAAGTTGAAGTCGGTTTTTTTACTCTTCAGACTTCTATGTTATTACTAGCGACCCGCCCCGGCTTCGCACGGGTGCAATGCTTATAAGAATTTTCTTTGCTATAAACCTCACGGAGCCCGAGACCTTTCCAACGAATGCAAAACCGTGGAAATCGGTTCGTGCGTACTGGAGTTATAGCGTCAGGAAGGAAAACCCGACTTATTTTTATATAGTAGATAATATCAGTGTAGATTGACAATCAGTATGAAATCAATAAATCAGCGCAGACAAAGACACTGTGTGTTTGCTACAAAAACCAACACGTTTGCGCCGCGAAGAAACGTAAGGTAAACTGACAAATAAAAGAAAAGGATGGTACGGCCGTGCCGCTTTTTGCTCGACTTGGCCTGTCATTCTGCTTTACAGCGACTAAACTGTTTTAGTTTACTCCTATTATAATTAGTCCTGAACTAAGGCATTTCATAACGTGTTTAGTGCATAAGTAAAGAAGTCACGACTAAAATACAGCCTCAGGACTAAATCCGGTAGGTTATCTTCTATCCCTTTTCTTTTTTTGAGGTAAGACAAAGACAGGACTAAACCAAAATAAGTTTAGTCGCTGTAAAGCAGTATCGAGCACATTGTAGTATTATGTGGCAGCCAGTCAGTTGCCGCGTCATTTGCTAGTTAATATGTGTAAATTTTTTCCGAAAATGAATTTGCGTAGCTGAATTTAGTGCTACCTATGGAAATCGTACCATTATTGGTCTTTATTTAAGATAATTGGTTAGACACAACTAAAGTACGAATGCATTTCAATCATTGCAATCATTTTTTTATATTAATATACTAATTGGGGTGTATGAGGAATTCCGCTTATTCTGTTACGCGTTGTATAACATGAAATCTTTTTTTAAATGTTAATGATAGTGTAGATAATAATAAATAAATCCTACTTATATTATAAACGCGAAAGTTTATATGGATGTATGGATGGATGTTTGTTCCTCTTTCACGCAAAAACTATCGAACGGATTTTGATGAAACTTTACAGTTATATAGCTTATACATCAGAATAACACATAGGCTATATTTTATCCCCGTATTCCCACGGGAACGGAAACTACGCGGGTGAAACAGCGGGGCGCTGCTGATAAATAATAAACTCACGTTTTTTATCCCCAAAAAACAATACATTATAAATCCTAACAAATGTATCTCTATGCTGCCGCTATAAAAGTTACATAGTGTTCGTATCCCAGTGTCTCACTTACACAACTAACACTAGCTTGACTTGACTTGATGGAAAGCTACATTATCACTGAGTAGCATAGGTTATATTTTATTCCCGAATTCCCACGGGAACGGGAGCTACACGGGTACAGCAACTACTTAATAATTTGTTGAAATGCCGCCGCCGCCATATTTTATCGTGGGAGAGTCGCCGTGTCGTTAGTCTGTGTCAGCCAAAGAGATTAAAATATAATAGGACATAGAGGGGACAAAGTGAGTAAAATTTGAAGCCAAAAGTTATTCCAAGTGGAATAAGTCTAGTACAATTTCGACCGAATGACAGCTCGCGTTCATACTAATGACATGACGCTTGAGCTTCAAACATGCTTCAAAGTTTTGTATGAAAATATTTCCAATGCCCCCTCTATGTCCTATTATATTTTAATCTCTTTGGTGTCAGCGGATCTTAGTCACGGTCGCGTCCGTTGCTATATCCTAAAGATAAGACCATTCACTGATTAAAGCACGTGTGACGCACCTTGGATCACTAGCCGTCCAGACACAGGCAAACGATAATATTGACCCAACATTTCGAAGGCTAGTAATTAGTACCGTTTTCAATACCGCTATTGTAACTTCAATCCTAGTGAGTTAAGAACTGTACTAGAAGACATTGTAACAACAGCACTGAAACCATGTAACTTGTACTTTGTATTACATTGATAATGTGTCGAGGAGTTTTTTGCCCCGCTCGAGGGACTAAACGGAGCCATTATATGCCAGAGAGTCAATGAGATCGGTATATTAAGTTGGCGTTTAACCTCGAGGTGCAAACTGTACTTTTCACTTTGAGTGCGAGAAAAATCGTCAATAAAATTTAGTAAAAAATTATTTTAAACCGAACAAATACATTCGACAAAAATTCTGATATTTTCGCGGGCAGTTTTTTCTTCTAAACTTGTCACAGATTAACAAAGAAATTAAAATCTCTTTTAAAACACATGGCGCCACCTTCTATGCGGAAACACCATGGAACTAAAACTCTCAACATTTTCGCAATGAAGATTGTCAACACTCCACAGATATTTACTGCCTGTTTGAGTTTGTCTACATTTCATTAAGGAAATTAAAAAACTAATTACTTTTTACTCCCTAGGGACCAAAGTGGTCACTTTAGTCCCGCTTCGTAGGGCTATATTGGCGTACTTTTAGAGCAAGCGAAGTGAAAAATAAATATTGTACCTATCACTCCGCGGAGCTGTGCAAACAACCGGCGACTGAATGCTGTAGTTTATTTCGATTTTGTCAAACATCGGTAAATGAATCGCAAACAAACTGTTTACATTAATAAAATAAATATACGAGATGTTTTATTTCGTGTTATCAGGGACGTTCGATTTCACCCAAATGTCCGAGACTCTCGTTCTGACTGACTTACTGACCAACCTATACTGTTGGACAGCTTCTAGAATACTTTCGCCTAATAACCCTTTTCCGAAGTTTTTACGGGAACAGAGAAAAAATACCCCCCGGGCCCCGCCGCTGCTCTCTCGCTACAGACGTAACATATGAGTATATAGGCAGTTTCACTCCACCAGATGCTTCCCCCCCCACGCCACTGGCCACTTTCCCCCCTTTTTGCCGTCAATTCATCACCGGCCACGCAGTGCCGGCGGCTCACGGCAAAAATGCATCACGCGGTAATATTTATTTTTGTAAAAATGTCTATCTACTTTTACACTTCTACATCCTATAGGTTTATTTTTCCCTAATCCCAGTAGGTTGTTTGTTTTTGAAGCTAATCTCTTGTACTGATTCTGTTCTGAAAATTCTCTGATACAAAGCTTCACTATTCTCGAGTGACAGCTGTTTTATGGACGCTTTTGAATTCGCGGGGCGTGACTAGTCTACAGACGGAATAGAATTATCATTAACCGCGGTTCCGCGCGGTTTCCTGTTCCCATGGGAATACAGGATAGAATATAGGCTATGTAAATGTTACTCGGGGATATTGTAGCAATCTAATAGTAAAAGAATTTTTGAAACGGTTCTGTAGTTTTTGAGTTTATTCGTTACAAAAATACAAATTTTTCCTCTTTATAATATCAGCGTCTGCTTGACTGGGTTATTGATAATGCGCATGTCAGCTGGCGGGCCACAAAACCTATGTATATATATATATATATATATATATAGATATATATATATAAAACGATAAACTGACTGACTGATTAGTAATGTATCAACGCACAGCCTAAACGGCTGGGTCTAGCTAGAGACTTGAAATTTTGCACATAGATACTCGTAGCTTATACAGTGTAGGCATACACAAAGAAAGGATTTTGCAAAATTCAAACCCTAAGGGGGTGAAATAAACGTGCGCGAACGAAGCCTCGGGTAAAAGCTAGGTATAATAAATTATTGTACGAATACCATGCATGAGCAATAAGAAAAAAATCTTGAAATAAAATTTAATATGTAGTTATGATACGCGAAACTCCCCAGGCCTCGTTAAATCCAAACACAGAAAGGGGTTTGTATCAAATAGACTGCGTAATGAAAAACTAACACACGCTCGCTTGCGTATCGAGCTAGCGGGTCTAATAAAGAGTTCGCAATAACAAGTAAGTTTTCCGCCGTCGCTACTCCGATGCTAATAGTCGATGTACTCATAGCTTTATAGCAGCACTAGCAGCGCCCCGCAGTTTCACCCGCGTCTTTCCCGTTCCCGTGGGAAAATTGTAGCCCATGTTACTCCCAAAGTAAGCTTTACATTGTAAAAGAATTTTAAGATTCGCATGTGTAATTTTGTTACAAATAGCGAGTGCTCAGCGGCGTTGCCCTCGCAGATCCAATTTATTCCCATTCCCGTGGGAATTTTCCTTTATAGGAAAGTCTTGTTTTTTAAAAGGACCTACATATTTCTCTTTTTAACCAGTTTTTATATTTTGCCCCAAAATATTTTCCTGGAATAAAAAGTACCCTAGATGTTCACCCAGGTAGTTACTCAGTTATCTCCATACAAAATTTCATCAAAATCCAGTTATAGTTACGTGATGCGTGCACAGACCTTTGAGTATTACAAAGCACAGACACACAAAAATTTCAATTGGTGTTTTGATATCTAACTCTATAAACCACTAAAATTTTCAAATGATATTTCACGTACAGCCACGGTCAAGATAGAGTTTTATTATATTGTGTAGGTATAGATAATGACATACTCGTATACCATACAATATCCTTATAGCTAAGGGATATTTATGCTTATGGAAGATGGCGAAGGGATCAATGGCACAGACGCGACATGCGACGACAATGTCCACGGGTCCGATTACATCGGTCTGGCCGTGATCAGTGCCGGATTAAGGTGACTTGATGCCCTAAGCAATCTTCCCCTGTGGACCCCGTATCATTAAGTGAACTGCAATAAATATATTTTTGTTTAAATGTAGAATATGTGTATTTCATCCTCTTGCACTTATCCCACGCTAGGTCGGCACAAAATGATTTCACATTTTGTCATAAGATACTCGTAAAACGTGCGGATTTTGAAATTGCTCGTGTGCTCGTTTTTTTTCTCGGTCGTCACTGATCCTTAGATTCCCTAAGCAATTGCTTAAATAGCTTATAGGCTAATCCAGGACTGCTCGTGATACAACTTAACTATTAGACGCTCCCACATACTTGAAGTTATTAATTGAATATCCCTAACTTGTTTTTAGTAAAATAATATGTAATAAGACGGGCCTGTTGGCTCAGGTGGTAGTGACACTGCCTCCTGAGTCAGAGGTCGCGGGTTCGATCCCTGCTTTACATTTGTGTGCACGAACATGTCTGTTGGCTTCGTGTCTGGTCGTTTAATATTTATTTAATTATGTTTATCAGTTGTTTAGTATAGTACAGGCTCTGCCTAGTTTGGGACTAAACAACCGTGTGTGAATTGTGTAACACAATTTATTTTATTTATTTTATTATGTGCATTGAATGAAGCCCGTCCAACTTAACCGTACCACAACGTTATGAGCAGGGGGCCGATTCCACTAAATGTCAACGGTTATAGTTGGATGACAATGACATGTCAATGGTCAGCCAATGGTGTTATCTGCTCCGAAAAGTGCCAAAAAACACCATGGACTGACCATTGACATGTAATTGTCATCCAACTATAACCGTTGACATTCAGTGGAATTGGCCCCCTGATCCTGATCCATTGTTATCTCGTGTTCTTTCGATAACAAGGAGCGAACACACTCCCGGATCTTGTTACATTTTATTTGCCATCAGGTATATAGGGGACCCTCGGGGCGGCTAATTGGCGTAACACGACTCTTTCTTAAGCCGGTTACCCACCAGCGAGCCGTAACCGTAACATTGGTGATACAGTAACGAGGTTCTAGTGTGTACGCGTGTACAGAGGGTCACGACGTCGTCGCCGGAACGCTTTCATCGAGCGTCATTTTGCGAGCTGTAACTGTAACCAGCAGATGGCTGTTATGTATGGCAGTGATAGCCTTACGGTTAAAGAACCGGGCGAAAATCAGTGAGGCTCGGGTTCGAATCCTGGCATGTACCAATGAGTTTTTCAAAAACTTACCTACATATTTATCACTAGCTCGACGGTGATGGAAAACATCGTGAGGAAACCCGCAGGTCTCAGAATTAATTCTGAGACATGTGTAAATAGACCCGGTCCGGCGATGGGCTCACCACCTATCACGTTTAGGGGTCCAATATATCTCGTGAAATGTGGGTATATCCAGTAATGGAATACCTCTGCGTACCCCCTCGGGGATAAAAGGCGTGAGATTATTAATTTTATTTATTTTTATTTTTAACTGTAACCAAACAGATAGTTCTAGTGCTTACGAGAAGGCTACAAGGCAACTTAGAACACGTCGACGAGCGCACTGCAAGCGCCCTTTGATTCGCGGCAAAAAACCGACAATCGTCGGCTCGGTGCAAGTCGCTCGTGTAGCGTTTATTGCAGACTCGCGGACCACGTACACACTATGTTTTTGGTAACAGTAACTGTTACAGTTGCATGCAACGTTACGGGTTCAAAAATGAGTACGTTGTAAATGTCGGCTCACTGCAAGCCGCACGCGTGCCGCTCGCGAACCACGTACCCACTGTTTTTTCGGTTACAGTACATGCAACGGTTACGGCTCGCTGGTGAGTGCCCGGTTTTACTTTCGTCTAAATATACTCGAGAGGCGTTTATTCACTTATAAAGGTTCCCCGTAAAAGTACGAGCTCGAAGACGTACTCGATGATATTCCGGAAAATGATCGACATGACGACTTAAGAAATAAAAAAAAGAAGAGCTGTGGAAATTATGCCTGATAAACTGAGAAGCACTCGTCGCTTCACTGGTTCTATTAAAATAACTAGTTATTTAATATTCATGCTTAATTTCTAATACTACTTGGGAAATATCATATTTCAAGTTTTTAAGAGTTATCGTTTTGGAGTAGTACGTATTTATATTTTTACCCAGTTTTTTTATTTTCTAGCGCGAATAAGACATTTTCCCCTCGGTAAGAAGTACCCTAGATGTTGATTCCTCAAGTTATCTCCATACCAAATTTCATCAAAATCCGTTCAGTAGTTTTTGCGTTGCGTGCACAGACAGACAAACATTTCAAAAAAAGGTGTTTTGATATCTAAATCGATAACTATCATCTACACTACCGCTGAAGTTTTAAAAAAATATTTCATTGTACAGACACGGTCCCGTAAGAATTTTATTATTATAACATCATCATTTACTTGCCCTTTTCCCATTATTTTGGGTCGGCGCAGTATGTTTTTTCCTTCCATTTAGGTCTATCTTACGTCATATCTAAATTCATTTTCATCTTTTGATGGGCCAGTTGGCTCAGTTGGTAGTGACCTGCCTTCTGAGTCGGAGGTCGCGGGTTCGATCCCCGCTCGGGGCCTACATTTGATGAACATGTCTGGTCGTTTAATATTTATTTAAGTTTGTTTATCAGTTGTTTAGTACCCATAGTACAGGCCCTGCCTAGTTTGGGACTAAACAACCGTGTGTGAATTGTGTCCCACAATTTATTTATTTATTATCTTGCGCATATCATCCTTCACACAATCCATGCATCTTTTCTTTGGTCTACCCCTCTTCCTATAACCTTCATTCATATCATATCTAAATTTTAATATATGTATCTATAGATTAAGGCTGGACCTGCTTAGTTTTCCTTTCGTTCAGCATTGTATCGGCAGCCGTACCTGGCAGTGATTTGTTAGAGCGAAACACAATGCGGGAATGGAATAGTGCATTATCACATGCTCTAGATATCTGCGGAGTCGAGTATCCGGTTCGAGGGAACAGGGTTCTCGTGGCGCCATAAAAGAGAGTTTTTGTTCATGTCACTTAAATACATACAAAGTCGCTTCCCGTCAGTCTGTCTCAATGTATGCTAATATCTTTAAAACTACGCAATGGATTTTGATGCGGTTTTTTTAGTAGTTAGAGGAAGGTTTATAATATGTATATCACTACATCGTATAAAACAAAGTCGCTTTCTCTGTCCCTATATCCCTATGTCCCTATGTATGCTTAAATCTTTAAAACTATGCAACTGATTTGGATGCGGTTTTTTTTAATAGATAGAGTGATTTAAGAGGAACGTTTTAGTGTTAGCATTACACCCATGCGAAGCCGGGGCGGGTCGCTAGTATCATATAAACTGATATAGGTTTCTATAAAAGTGAGTTTTTCCAGAGACAGTAAAATCTGTTATTAAGAATTCTTTTATTCCCGTGAATGGAATCAATCTCTCGATAGACTTATGCCATAATCTCCTTCGAAAAGGAAATTAATATTGACGGACTTATAAGTTTTCCTCTCTCTGTTAAGCTTTCATGATTGTCAGCCCTATTTAATACCTACCTAGTAGTAGAAATACACAGGTACTTTGTAGTTTACTGAGGTTCGAGGACCATGGTCAGGGTCTGTCAGGTATCCGGGTTACCTTATGATCAGTTTACAAGATTCTTAACTCGTAAAATTGGTTTATTATTGATCTTTGAAAATGACCCTACAAAAGTACGCTATTCCACGATGAAATTAATAATTCTCAATCTTGAATTATCAATTAAAGTTAATTCTGAGGCATGTGTAACAGACTAGACCTTATGGGGTTCAAAGATCTTCGGACCGGGTCTATTATACATGCCTCAGAATTAATTCTGGGACCTGCGGGTTTCCTCTCGATGTTTTCCTTTACCATCGAGCTAGTAATGAATATGTGCGTTCGTTTTTGAAAAACTCATTAGTATATACCGGGATTCGAACCCGAGACGTCACGCATGAGAGGCGAGCTCTGTAACCGCCGATTAACTCTTACAAGTAAAGATGTAAATTTTATTACAAATGACTTATTATGAAATTATTCGAGGAGTCTGTTTATACGCTGTTATCTTTTTCTGTTATGCTTATTTATACTTCAGCGAGGCCGTACCCCCGCATAGCTTAGCCGCATCTGTCCCAGCATCCTTGAACGCGGATACTATCAGTATAAAACACTAGTTCGCGGTACGCCGCGCAGTCTGCTCGACGCATGCGTACTTAACGCGCACTTCATTCGTTTGTTTTCGTTCTACCGTAACACACTTCACTCCGCAGCGTATAACATGAGAGAGCACATAGGTGAGTAATCGGCGAACGCCTAGGACGTTTTTGAGGTTATTTTTAGTAGGTTGGGGCAGGTCAGGCATCCAATTTTAACGGGTTCACTACATAATTTCATAACCATCACGGCTCCACCTGAGTGAGTTGCGGCTTTCATTATAAAAATATACATTTTAATAAAAAAATATTTATGCATTTGTTTTTAATTTCTGAATATTGTTATATGCAAATTTATTCAAATGTATTCATGCTCGTTTTGACTTTGAACAGAAACACTAAAGTGTTATAGTTATTTATTATTATTATGTTAAAAGCGCAGTGATAGCCTTACGGTTCAAGAGCCCGCTTCCCGTGATAATAACTCGGCTCGGGTTCAAATGCTGTCGTGTACCAAAGAGTTTTTAAAAACTTACGTACATATGCATCACTAGCTCGACAGTGAAGGAAAACATTGTAGTGAAACCTCAGTCTCAACATTAATTCTGAGGCATGTGTAACAGACCCGGTCCGACGATGGGCACACCATCTATCACGTTTAGGAGTCGAATATTCTCGTGAAAAGTGGGTATTTCCAAAAGTGGAATACCAACCTACCCCCTTGGGGATAAAAGGCTTGAGATTATTATTATTTAATAGAGCCAGTGAAGCGACGAGTGCTTCTCAGCTTATCAGGTATACGTAATTTAAAGCAGCTCTTATTCATTTTTTACTAGCGACCCGCCCCGGCTTCGCACGGGTGCAATGCTAATACTAAAACCTTCCTCTTGAATCACTCTATCTATTAAAAAAAATCTCATCAAAATCCGTTGCGTAGTTTTAAAGATTTAAGCATACATAGGGACAGGGATATAGGGACAGAGAAAGCGACTTTGTTTTATACTATGTAGTGATTTCTTAAGTCGTCATGTCGATCATTTGCCAGAAAATCATCGAGTACGTCTTCGAACTCGTACCTTTTAAACGTGGAACCTTCATAAGTTTAACATTTTTTATTTGCGTTATAAATCGCCCGAGCTTTGTGCTCCAAAAACATCGAGACCAGGACAAAGTGAATGCTGCTGATCACTGAAATGTAAAAACCAAGTGAACAGGCATTTTTTTTTTTTTTATAAATTTTGGGACACAAGTTACACACGGTTATTCAGTCCCAAACTAGGCAGAGCCTGTTCTATGGGTACTAAACAACTGATAGACATAGGTACCTACTTAAATAAATATTAAACACCCAGACACGAAGCCAACAGACATGTTCATGCACACAAATGTTGGCCCCGAGCGGGAATTGAACCCGCGACCTCCGACTCAGAAGGCAGGGTCACTACCAACTGAGCCAACGGGCCCGTCAATATAATATTCTGATGAAGCTCGTCCTATCGTAGTCCCCGTCTTTGCATTTGGGCTAGTCTGAGGTCAAGAGTAAGCCCATCTACACTAGTAATCTATAGTCACTACATAGTATAAAATATAAAACAAAGTAACTTTCTCTGTCCCTATATCCCTATGTCCCTATGTATGCTTAAATCTTTAAAACTACGCAACGGATTTTGATGCGGTTTTTTTAATAGATAGAGTGATTCAAGGAGACGGTTTTAGTATTAGCATTGCACCCGTGTGAAGCCGGGGCGGGTCGCTAGTAATGTTATAAAGAGGAAAGATTTTTTTTTGAGAAGCTAGAAGATCGCTGAGTAACAAGGTTATATTTTATTCCCCTATTCCCACGGGAACGGTAACTATGCAGGTGAAACCTCGCAAAACCGCTAGAGAATAAAGAGGAAAGATTTGTATTTTTGTATGTTTGTAACGAACAAACTCCGAACTCCTGGACCGATTTAAAAAAAAAATCACCAATGGAAAACTACAATATCCTTGAGTAACATAGGCTATATTTTATTCCCGTTTTCCCACGGGAACTACGCTGATGAAACCTTGAAGAACCGCTAGTAATTCATAATAAAACAACCATGTAGGCCAGTGTAAATCGAGCCTCCGCTAGTCGTCACCGTCAAGCACACAGTAACTGCGGAAATCAATTCAGATTCAATTCAGAAACAATGTAGACTTTTAGACATATGTCACCTTGAATTCGACGCGGGTATGTCTGCCACGGAGTGCTCTAACACTAGTCAATAGCTTACGTCATCCATCAACAAAAAAAACCTTTGTACGTCGTCATTAAAATAATGTCAAATAGTTTTGCGTCCGCAAAAATAACTTCTCTATTAGTTACGGTATTTTCATAATAATATGCACAGGTATTATAAAACTTTAACTGGTCACTGGTGCTGATTCTGCTTTACAGCGACTTAACTTAATTTTGTTTTCTCCTGTCATTTTCTTTTTCCTAGAAAAGAAAAAATACGAGAGATAATTAATGCCCGCGATTAAAGCGAGCAGTGATAGCCCGGACGGTTAAAGAGCCGGCCGAAAATCAGTGAGGCTCGGGTTCAAATCCTGGCATGTACCAATGAGTTTTTCAAAAACTTACGTACATATTTATCACTAGCTCGACGGTGAAGGAAAACATCGTGAGGAAACCCGCAGGTCTCAGAATTAATTCTGAGACATGTGTAAACAGACCCGGTCCGGCGATAGGCTCACCACCTATCACGTTTAGGGGTCCAATATATCTCGTGAAATGTGGGTATATCCAGTAATGGAATACCTCTGCCTACCCCCTCGGGGATAAAAAGGCGTGAGATTATATTATATATTATTATTATATATTATATTATTATATAAATATTATATAGATAATTAATCCTGTCAAATTAATAGTAGATTGTTATACAAGGGTCGAAAGGAATCAATTCCCATACGAGGTATTTAGACGCCCGAGCGCAGCGAGGGCGGATATACTCCGAGTAGGAATTGATAACTTCCACCCGCGTTAAACACTCTACTTTTCATTTCGAATTCAAGGAAAGTAAACAAAAAAAATCACAATTTTACAAAAATTCAAACATGCAAAAACGCATTAATACCTACAAAAAAAAACAAAATTGTCAACAATACAACCAAAGAGGTTGGAAGAAAGAGAAACTTTTTCTTATAAACGTCTTCGAATACTACATCATAGAGTACCTAACCTAAATAACATTACAAAAATAATATACAAATCCTTCGCCCCTTTTCACACGTACCGGTTTCCGCCGGTCCGGCAATCCGGTCCGGCGGCGAAATGTATGGCCGATCACCCGGTTGCCCGCCGGTACATATGAACGCGAACGTACATGGCCATATACTTCGCCGCCCGCCGGCCCGGCTGTAAACGGTACGTGTGAAAAGGGGCGCCTCTTTATAATACTTTTAGCCAAGTAATAGTGTTCTGTGCTTAATTAGTGTCGATGAAAAACAAGATTTTGAATTTCGGAACAGCTTACCAAATTATTACTGTTTTTTTAATTTTAAATATGGAACGCGTACCGCCCCGCGCGCGGGCTATTTTCTGTTGTTTATACCTACACTCACAAGGCCGCACCTTTTTTTTCTTATTCTAATTGATGTAAAAAGTTTCGTATCCCTACTAAGTACCCAAAGAGGTTGGAAGAAAGTCATTCTCTTTCCTAGAGAAACTTTTTCTTTAAACGTCATTGCCAAATTTAGTACTATTTTTTTTTTATTTATTCCCGCCCTAAGGCCGGAAGCAATTACTATGAGTCTTTCCCGACCGAGGGCGGGAATCACAGCCCTGAATCTCTCTGTGGTGGGAATCATCGCTTCCGACCCGGTACTCAGATCAAACATACACTACTTTCCGAGTATGAGATATGAAAAATTAGTTTTGTCAACTAAGGCATTTCATAATAACGTGTTTAGTGCAATAAAGAAGTCACGACTAAAAAAACAAAACAGCCTATGACAGGACTAAATTCGGTAGGTTATCTTCTATCCCTTTTATTTTTTTTACATAAGACAAAGACAGGAATAAACCAAAATTGGTTTAGTCGGTGTAAAGCAGAATCGCCCCCAATGTCTGTATGTATACGATAATTAAGAAGACTATATAAAAAACTTACGTACATATTGATCACTAGCTCGACGATGAAGGAAAACATCTCGAGGAAACCCGCAGGTCCCAGAATTCATTCTGAGGCATGTGTAACGAACCCGGCCCGGTTCGCTCACCACCCAACACGTTTAGGGGTCGAATATCGTCAAAAGTGGGTATTTCCAGAAATAGAATACCTATACCGCCTCGGGGATAAAAAGCGTGAGATTTTTTTTGTATAGTGTCTAAATTAGGGCTTTTTGTTGCAGGAGTACTATGCGACCGGCCGCTTGGCCGAAGGCGCGCGGTGCCCGTGCTGTACGTGCGCGGCTCGCACTACGACGTCGGCTTCGACATGGTGAGTGCCGTAGCTATAGCCTACTAGCCTAATCTTGCGCTGTGTCGCACATGTATCGACTCGGTAACGGATCGTCACCGCCTCGCATAATTTTCTCGAGCCTGTCCCGAGGCGATGCCGTTACGATGCTGATATGTGTCTAAGGCTGACGTGGAACTGGCTTAATAGTATATTTAATATCGAGGGACTAAACAAAGCCATTATATACCAGAGAGGTGGTTTGGAATGAAACCAAGGGTATATTAAGTTGGCGCTTTGTTAATCTGTGACAGGTTGAGAAGAAAAAAGTGCACTCTACTAAAATTCTGAAATTTTCGCGGGCAGTTTTTTCTTCTTAACCTATCACAGATTAACAAAGAGATTTAAAACACATGGCGCTACCTTCTATGCGGAAACACCATGGAACTAACACTCTCAATATTTTCGCAATGAAGATGGTCCACACTTCACAGATATTTACCGGCTGTTTGAGTTTGTCTACATCTCATTAAGTAAATTTAAAAAAAAAATATTTTACTCCCTAGGGACCAAAGTGGTCACTTTAGTCCCGCTTCGTTGGGCTATACCTATTGGCGTACTTTTAGAGCAAAACAAAACGATTAATCTGAAAATCCACTTTTTCACGTATCAGCGTGAGAGTTACGCATACAAGGACCGTACGAGTGCCCTCGTAGCCGGTCGTAACTAAGATGTTCCCTCCAGTTTGTCTTTTCAGCTGCGAGGGCAGCTTTTCCAGGAGTTTATTTCAATTTAATATTTAACTTCACCAACTTTACCCTTAACAGCGTACATATCATTATAACTTGTTCTTCACTTCACGTGAAGTCGAGGCGTATTTACAAATCGATAACGCTCTGCGACTGCTCATATTTCTTAGAATATGTATAGCAACTTCTGCGAATGAATTTATAATTAATGTTCTCATTATTTTCCGATTTATAGTTGACTGCCTGTTTAGTAAATTATGCTTTAATGCCGACTTTTCAAACTAAATGAGAGTGTTTGTATGCTTCCTACCAGCCGCTTTCTGCTGGCTGGTAGGTCTAATACCAAAGAGATTAAAATGTAATACATAGAGGGGGCATTGGGAATATTTTCATACAAAACTTTGAAGCATGTTTGAAGCTCAAGCGTCATTTCAGTTAGTATGAACGCGAGCTGTCATTCGGTCGAAATTGTACTAGACTTATTCCACTTGGAATAACTTTTGGCTTAAAATTTTCCTCGCTTTGTCCCTCTATGCCCTATTATATTTTAATCTCTTTGTTTAATACTAAGGCTAACTGGATCAATTATCAATAAAAAACTTGTTTGTAACTAAGTGTATTTATGTATCGGGTATATATCTATCTATGAATTTGACGATTTTTGAAGAGATAACGTTATCGAATCGATGAACGCTAGCTGCACGCACGAAAAAGTGTCACGTTCCCTTAGCTGAGCGTGGAAGCGAGAGCGAGGCACAAGCGATACAGAGGCACGATCAGCCTAAGCGTTCGGCTTGTGACGCATCTCTTCCACTCCAGTATGCAATTTTTCATCAATGTTTTCAACCGACTTTACAGACACTTGACAGCCAATTTGTTTATAAAGAGTGACAGACCTGTGAGCTCAGTTTTTAGTGACCATGCCTTCTATCGGAGGTCGCAGGTTCTATTTCTACATTGGGCCAACATTTGTGTGCATGAACATTTTTATTGGCTTTATGTCTGGGTGTTTATTACCACTTTGTTTATGTAAGTTATCAGTTGTCCCTATAGTATAAGCTTTGATTCATATGATGATGATGATGATGATGATTTGAAATAACGTCCTACGATTAAAAAAAAACTTGAATACAGTTTTTTTTTTGGTAAGCGTATTGTTTTCCATAAGTTGTTACCCATTAAGTGTAATACTCAAACTATAATCTGAGAATCGAAGCAAATGGCAATAACAAGTCCCTGTCACGAGATAGTATAAATTTAGTCACTAATACATAGTATAAAACAAATTCGATTTCTCTATCCCTATATCAATATGTCCTTATATATGCTTAAATCTTTAAAACTACGCAACGGACTTTTATGCGTTTTTTTTTAATAGATAGAGTGATACAAGAGGAAGGTTTAAGTGTTAGCATTGCACCCGTGCGAAGCCTAGTCGCTAGTAAACAATAAATTTCGTGACAGTTGTATCACGACTTAACCAAATCCGATCATCTTAAATTTGTATACGGTTAATCAGTGCCGGTTTTAGAACTACATGCGCCCTGGGCGAGTTTTCATCGGCGCCCCCTATCTACTATATTTGCCATTGAAACCCAAACGAAGAAAGGCAAGGGACAGAATTAAGTAACCATTTTTTTTTAAATAAAATTGTAAGTATGTAATGTTTCTAGCCTTTTTATCGGCGAATTCTCTTATTGATACGCCAAAGTTCATGTTTTCTGAAATTTCATTTTCGATTAACAAAGTTGCCAAAACTGTCGCTCTAGATTGAGATATTGTCGATCGCAGATAGGTTTTGATCAGTTTACGCTTGGAAAACTCCATTTACTACTAGCAATCGTTACAGGTATAGAGATCTTGTGGCGCCCCTTTATATCTGGCGCCCTGGGCGGTCGCCCAACCGCGCCCTACCCTAACGCCGCTACTGCGGTTAATACGAAACTAACATGGATTTTTATTAGGCGGAATGTATTTTAGCTACTGTGCCGTCAACCAACTACTGTGGTACAGTCAACAAAGTTGTTAGGGTTACATGGCCAGTAACTAAGAATTCATTTTTCTGGGGAAGTCATAAATAAATCTTATTGATTAATATTTATTTCGAAAGGTATCTTTAATCCCTATAATTTACCAAAAAAATACTATAAATACATTTAAGGCTTTAAGAGAAAAGTGAATCTTAATTTTTGGAAATGTAACACTAACAACTTTGTTGACTGTACAAGGACTCGTGATTGTAAACATTCGGCCTGTCATTTTGAAGTATACGCGTCATACTACGTAGTACTACTTATTACTTATTCTGTGGTCATACTCAAATTATAGAAGTCTGGCTAACGAAAGTAGATAATCGTCTTTTTTTTAAACTTTCGAATACAACACATAATGACAGTGTCAATTTCTCATTGTCAAACATTCGTTTTAGTTTGTTATGTTCTCATTTCTTCATTTTTGTTTTAAAATATGAATAAAACTATTAAAAGTGGAGTTCGAGAGTTATTGTTCTGCATAATATCCAAGTTCCAAGAAAAACAAGAAGAATAAGAAGCTGAATTCTAACAAAAATAAGAATGTTTACGTGTGGTGATAAACTTTTTAGATTAGTATGATCTATTATTTTGATACTTTATGTAATTACTATTTTTTGTTTAAATTATTTATTACCGAATAGTTAACATGCCTATTCTCTCGGGGATGAAAGACGTGAGATTATTCATTCATTCATTATTCAAAGTTGTATTTTAGAAAATGTAAGTTCTGCGCGGTTTCACCCGCGTAGATCTCGTTTCTGTGGGAATACGGGAATAAAACATAGCCTACGTTACTCAGTGATAACGTAGCTTTCCATTGCAGAAATAATTTTTATAATCGGTCTAGTGTTTTTAAGTTTATTCGTTAGAAACATTCAAAAATACAAATCTTTCCTCTCTATAATATTATTAATAAATAATATGGTTTTAATTTTCCATGCAATGCTAGCCATTTTAATATATGATTCCATAGAAATACAGTTACTATCAATCTCAATAGGATTAGTTCATATTTAAAACAATAACTAAAAAAATACAAGTGTCAAGTAAGTTTTATCCTTATACATCAAGGGATCTATCTAGTTATCTACTTTCATTAGCCAGACCTTAGAAAATTTTATATCGCGGGACTAAACGAAGCCATAAATACCGAGGGTATATTAAGTTGGCGTTTAGTCTCGAGGTGCAAAACTGTACTTTTCACTGTGAGTGCGAGAAAAATAGTCAATTTAGTACAATTTGTTTAAAACCGATCAAATTTACACTCGACAAAAATTCAGAAATTTTCTTCTAAACCTGTCACAGGACACAGATTAACAAAGAGATTTAATAATCTCTTTGGAGATTAAGAATTTCAAACACATGGCGCCACCTTCTTTGCGGAAAAACCATGGAACTAAAACTCTCAACATTTTCGCAATGAAAAGGGTCCCGCCCCCACAGATATTTACTGGCTGTTTGAGTTTGTCTATGTCTCACTAAAAAAATTAAAAAACTATTAATTTTTACTCCCTAGGGAATAAAGTGGTCCAAAGAATATCTCGTAAAAAGTAGGTACATCCAGAAATGGAATACCTATCTGCCTACCCCCTATTGGATAAAACGCGTGAGATTATTTAGTTTTTTTTAAATCAACATTAGGCATAAATAATATTCATCGGGTTATTTGCAAATTCACATAAATTGGAAACAGAAACAATAGATTAAGGTTTATCCCATATCGGAGAAACAGTGACCGGTATAGGACTAGTTTCCAGTAGTCTAATTGGCAACGATATTCCTCGCTGCGTTAATTAAACCAACACGAACGTGTTAACACTTTGACGTTGACGTACGTACGGTGAACGTAAACACCAGTTTATTATATACTGGATGATTATTTTGACCGCCTGAAAAAAAAATGACGTATAGGGTATCTAGAGCCGAAGTTATACACGAGATTAATTGTTAAATATATCATGTTTAATGCAGTTTACAAAATCTAGAAAACTACGCACACGCTGGCGGGTCAACATCTGAATACTTTTCATAGCTGGAAATATCTCAATCTTATGGCAAAATAAAAAAAAACGGGGTTAAAAGAGAAATTGAATGGGTATATTATAAATAAATAAATAATAATCTCACGCCTTTCATCCCCGAGGGGGTAGGCAGAGGTATTCCATTACTGGATATACCCACATTTCACGAGATACATTGGACCCCTAAACGTGATAGGTGGTGGGCTCATCGCCGGACCGGGTCTATTTACACATGTCTCAGAATTAATTCTGAGACCTGCTGGTTTCCTCACGATGTTTTCCTTCACCGTCGAGCTAGTGATAAATATGTACGTAAATTTTTGAAAAACTCATTGGTACATGCCGGGATTCGAACCCGAGCCTCACTGATTTTCGACCGGCTCTTTAACCGTCCGGGCTATCACTGCTCTGGATATATTATGTAATGAGTCTAAATTAATTTATTTTAATGTAAATCACTAATTGTTATCATATTATGTTACCTCCTTGCTACACGCATGGGTAAAATTGTATTGAAACAAATAGAACTCGTGAACACTACAAATAAATAGAAAATTGAGACATGGTATGTAGGTAGATGTCATATCGTGGTAAGAAATCGCTATGAAGGTATTTTAGGAGATTCCCACGGGAATGGGAATAAACTGGATCCTCGCGGGCAACGTTGTTGGGCACTCGATAGTAATTTACATTATTCTGATTAGGTAATGTTTGCTGCTTTGCAAAGCTGTTTAGGTCGATGAGATAATCGCATTTACTCGTATGATTCAAATATCTTAAACTTCTATCATTTTATTAATCTGTATAGAAAAATCGGCTGTTTTTTATTATGTCAGTAGCCTTCAGAAATTGCATTTTCTATTATATCGTCGCTATTATTGTCTATAAATAATGCAAGCTGTACCTACCTAAATACACTATAGTTTTGGTGACAAAATATACCTTTGTCTCTAGCCCTTTACCGATAGCACCATATCTGCATTTTCGTATACAAAATGTATTCCGTATGTCATGTACACTTTGTCACCAATCGATCATTAGCCTGGCGAAACAAGCTACAACACTACACACTAGACAACACAAGTGCTGCGTCGAGTGTCACCATAGCCCGTTTCAGCACGGTAACCCATGTCGCCCTAGAGCTGCTCAACTTAGTTTAGGTGTGTAATATGATCTATGTGGCAATGATCACACAATGCAGCGTAATTACACTATTACCCACGGGCAAAGAGATTAAAATATAATAAGGCATAGAGGGGACAAAGCGAGGAAAATTTGAAGTCAAAAGTTATTCCAAGTGGAATAAGTCTAGTACAATTTCGACCGAATGACAGCTCGCGTTCATACTAACTGACATGACAAGGACATGACGCTTAGGCTTCAAAGTTTTGTATAAAAATATTCCCAATGCCCCCTCTATGCCCTATTATATTTAAATCTCTTTGCCCACGGGCAATGTAATTTTAGAGGTAGACCCGAGCGTTTGCACTATATGTATAAGGTACCCGTACTCTGCTACGCAGGTGTCAGAGACATTAATATGGCATACGGTTGAGAAAAAAGTCGGGGCACAATTTGAAATAGTTATTAAAATGTTGTATACCTACAACAAACAAGATTTATCATTTTCTAAATAAAATGTCTAGTACATTGTCTAATACATTTAGTTTCTTAAATTGATGTTGTTTTTCTTCCTTTTATGATGGCGGTACGGAAATATTATCATACAATATGATTCCGATGATATTATCTGCGGGCACGGCAGTGCCCTCGCCAAGTCGAGCAAAAAAAGCGGCACGGCCGTACCGTCCTTTTCTTGAAGCAATTCAGTCCATTTTCGACCTAGTGTTTACGGGCACCCCTGGCGAGGTTACAATATTATATTTTCAGCATAGCAACGCAACGACCTCAGTTTAAATAGAATACCAATGCTTTCCGGTACACATAATTAATATAATGTTGTCGTGGAAAATGCTATAACAGTAAGACATTTTTAGATTAAAATACAGTACCTTTTCCTTGTATATGATTGATCGTGACTACGGTCTATGTCATCTCATTAAGTAAAGTGCGGAGTATGAATCAAAGTTTTTCTGTATAATAACGAGATATAATAATTTATTCACAAACTTTTTCCGGTATCGACAAACAATAATTGATCACAAACAAATACGTCTTCATTAAAACTGACATGTTTGTTGAAACTACAGACTATATTAACAAAGACTATAAGGGTGAGGCCAAACGAGCGTAATTTTGTGAGTCGTGAGTAGCAGAATTTCGGTCGCTGAAATTCTGCTGCATTCGGTTTCATACAAAAGTCATATTTGATTCACACGGCGACGCAAAATGTGCATGCATATGCACATGCATTATGCGGACCGAATTTCAGTTCGCGGGGCGATGGGGTAGACATAGACAATGTGTGAAAGAGATACTAGAGTGGAATGTGACGGATCACTCAAGAGGGAGTGAGAAATAAGATATATTCTGCTACTCACGACTCACAAAATTGCGCTCCGTCTGGCAGCCCAACAGAATTTCTGTCGGGCAGAATTTCTGCAACCGAAATTCTGCAACCGAAATTACGCTCGTTTGGCCTCACCCTAAGAGTATCAAACTAAGTCAGGATACAGTTATAAATCACACTATTAGCGCTCAGAGACGTTGGCCGCGCGCATCCAGTTTATTCTCGTTCCCGTGGGAATTTCCAAGAATCCCTATAAAGCGGTTGCCTACTACCAAAGAGATTAAAATATAATAAGGCATAGAGGGGACAAAGCGAGGAAAGATGCCAAAAGTTATTACATGTGGAATAAATCTAGTACGATCTCGACCGAATGATTTACCTCTAAAACCAAGCATCCGAGACACAATAGATTTTTAATTGTGTCTCGGTTCCAATTCGAACCCGCGGTTCTTTACAGATTAATTCAAGGTTCTTTCCTCACAAATAAGGGCTAAAAATTTCCCATGTGATTTTGCGACTGCATCGTGTTTTGTCGATTCGTTGTGTTTGATCGAGTATCAAAAACGTGCGATTTAGCAGCTTGCCTCAGCGTGTGGAGATGTGAATCGAGGACTGAGTTGTTATGCCTGGCGTACTGTGTCTGTGAAAGCCCTAAGGGTGAGGCCAAACGAGCGTAATTTCGGTTGCAGAATTTCGGTTGCAGAAATTCTGCCCGACCGAAATTCTGTTGGGCTGCCAGACGGAGCGTAATTTTGTGAGTCGTGAGTAGCAGAGTATATCTCATTTCTCACTCCCTCTTGAGTGATCCGTCACATTCCACTCTAGTATCTCTTTCACACATTGTCTATGTCTACCCCCTCGCCCCGCGAACTGAAATTCGGTCCGCATAATGCATGTGAGTCGGCAGACAACTCATTTTGCGTCGCCGTGTGAATCAAATAGGACTTTTGTATGAAATCGAATGCAGCAGAATTTCAGCGACCGAAATTCTGCTACTCATGACTCACAAAATTACGCTCGTTTGGCCTCACCCTAAAACCTGTGGTTCGAACCACAGCAGTACCCCTACTCTGGCGTCACCAATAACTAATTCATGTAGTAGCAGCAAAATACCCAGATGCTGTAACATTATCTCTGGAACGTTTTGTCGATGTCACAATGATGTCACGTTTGTCGCAATCATGTGGTGGACTCGTGACAACCTTCTCCTTGCAGGGACGCACGTTCAGCTCCTTGATCCAGGACTTCCTGGCGACGTACGAGAACCTCCGGCAGTTCGAGCGCGAGTACGCTACGGCGCCGGGACGGGACGCGTACGACACGACTCTCGCCAACATGCGGCGCCGGTACCCGCACTACGTGAAGGAGGTGCAGGGCATCGCCGACGGCGCGGGAGTGCCCTTCCATAAGGTAAGGGATCTTTTGGCCTTGCACCTTGCTGAGCTAGCAGCTAACAGTCCACTGCTTAAAATTGGCCCTTAAAACTGGACTACACTCCGACTGAAGAAATACTCAAAGGAAATTCCCCGTGGTGTCAGTAGTACCATCGATTTGTACCATTGATGGTACTACTAGTGACACCGATTTATGTCGCTAGTACCATTGATGGTACTAGTAATATTATAATATAGGAGACTTGTGTGCTTAAACTATACAATAGTAGATTTTTATACAAGGGTCGGAAGGAATCAATTCCCATACGAGGTGTTTAGACTTAGTATATAGTCCGAGTAGGAATTGATAATTTCCACCCGCGTTAATCACTCTACTTTTCATTTCGAATTCAAGGAAAGTAAACAAAAATAATATATCTTCTGCTTACTTATACAAATTCACACCCCCGCCCCCTACACTACACTCTCTCCCCATCTCTCTCGTACACACACCCCTCACACTTTTAATTCATTTACTTTTATCTTGTTTTTGGTATATCAATTTATATACATACAAAACTGTAGGTAGTAGGTTACTGTAATATATGCATGTCTTGTACGGAGGTAAACTGACTCTCAAATTACAGGTAGGTAGCCCTAGTTTCGGAGTCGGTTGTCACAATTTATGCATAAGTGAGTAGTTCATTCCGGGCAGTACAACTCCTGTCCCGCTACACCTTTCGGTGTGTTGCCTTAAGATCCTCAGGTCTCGGACTGAGTTTACTGGCTGCCTTATCCAGTAGAATATTCCCAGCCTCACACATGAGAAAAGACGTACTAGTAGTGTGATGAAATGTTTCTGTGTTTCAGCTGTTCCTACTGCAGATGGACGACCTGATTGGGACCATCAACGACAACCAGATCCCGCGGAACGACACCGGGGGCTGCAGCTCCATCGGCTTCGTCTCCGGGAATATGGTTAGTGACAGACAAAAACGTTTAAAGAAAAAGTTTCTCTTGATTTTCATCCAATCTCTTTGGTGTCTGCGTTTAGGCGTGAAAGCGTGACAAACAAACTCACTTTCGCATTTATAATCATCATAAACCCATAACATCCCACTGCTGAGCTAAGAGACCTTTCCTCATGCATGAGGAAGTGTGGGCTACAAATCTCCCACGCGAGCCCACCGCCGATTGAGATCCCACTGCGGATTGGAATTTATAATATTAGTTAGGATATACTGGATGATTTTTTTTACCGTCTGGAAAAAAATATGACGTATAAGGTAACTAGAGCCGAAGTTATACACGAGATTAATTGTTAAATATAGTCATGTTTAATGCAATTTACAAAATCTAGAAAACTACGCACAGTACTACGCGCAGCTGGCGGTTGTAGGTAAATTGCGCATAAATGGAAGCTACGAGCCTGTTTCTTTTTCAAATACTACTTCAAATATTTCAGTGTGTATTCTTGACTACAATTGAGTAATGTATATTAGTCTAAGCAAGAAAAAAATTTATGGAGAAAAAAAATTTTTTTATAAGTAACATTGCCAAATGAATCTATTACACTTACCTATCACACCACATTTTTTTCCAGACGGTAAAAAAAGTCACCCTGTATAAACTTTGTCTGGATTCTGAAATAACATTACTTACAATATTACTGTGGAGTTTCATAGAAAAAAGTGGAGAGACCGAATGGGCAAGCGTAAGCGGACGCCCTCAGGCTAGGTGGAGTGACGATCTTCGCAGAGTGGCTGGCACCAGCTGGAGTTGCCGAGAATCGTGACGAATGGTGTGCAGAGGCCTATGTCAAGCAGTGGACTGCTATAGGCTGATGATGAAAATGATGAAATGTTACAGAACTTGCTGGGCCACACGGAAGACGCCTTCGCAGAGACGCTGAACCATTTCTACATCGTATCAGCGCACGTCATCCCTACCCCAGAAGACCAAGCTCAGGGGGTAAGTGCCTCCCACTCTCACTCTCGCACTCTTTCTCGCTCTACGAAAATCTCTCGTAAGTACTCGTACTCTTCATGCTATGTCAAAGAACTGGGCCACTTCCCATGAATATTATTCTGAGGTATTTGTTGAACCCCGAATGCGATGCGATGAAGCGATGGGATCAGCACCAGTCAGGTTTAAAAATAAATTATAGAGCTCACGCCTTTATCCACCAGAGGGTCGGCAAAGGTACCTACTATATGCCTGAAAATACCCTGTCAGTGAAGGATTCTAACAAATTATAATGGTGAATAGGCGCATTTCCAGATGTTTCGACCGTTCCTTCCAACTTACATGTACAAGATATTTATGTATTGTTAAGTTATTATTGTGGAAGGACGTTCTACGATGTATATAGGCGGTGGAGGAGCGGTTCGCGTCGCTGTGCTACGCGGGCCACCTACCCGGGTACACCATGGGCTACACGGGCCACGGCCTCGTGTTCTCCATCAACACGCTGAGCCCGCGCGATCTGCTCGCCGGGAACACACGTAAGCCACTATACGTGAAACTTGCCGTCTATGGCGCTTTAGTTAGTTCTATGTAGAACCGCTAGATGTCGCACCCATCTCAGCTTCAGTGTGATCCCATTGCGGTTTGTAACCAATCCAGAATCAGAATCCTACGAGCTGTCTAAGACTATAAGATGGGACATATTGTGTTCTTGTGTTTTTAATCTATTTTAAAGTTTTGCTTTCAATTATACTCTTCTTTATTTTGTATGTTCACCTTACAATGCGAATTTAGAACAACCCAGCTTCTCGTTGACCCGTCTTCATACAAAACAGTACAAAACAGAAAAATACAGTGTCTTCAAAACTTTCTTGGCGGAATGTCACTTACATTATCAAGTTTTAGTGTCAATTAAGGACACTAAAAGATTGTGAACTTTATTGAAGATTGACGGATTTTCTTGTGGCAATTCGAAAACGTCCATCCCACGTATTTTATCCAATTTCCCATTCACTGTACCTACACTATAACCCAAACGACAAAACTCGAAACATACAGCAAAATGCAAATTTTGCAAAAAAACATGACATCTCTCTTCGGATTCCCGCCAAAAGCCACACTACTTTAACCCGCGCGTCAATCTGTATCACATTTTGACGACGTAACAACTCTTCAGCTCGCACGTTCCTGACCCGGGCAATGTTGGCGGCTAAAAACTGGGCGGAGACAGAGCGCGTGCTACTGGACTCGGGACTGGGCGTCGGCAACGGGTTCTCGGTGAACATGCTGTGGACGGAGAATAGCAAGCGGCGTCTCCTCAACGTGGAAGTGGCGCCATCTCCCGGCTCCGCGCGCTCCCAGCTCAGCGTGCACGACTACCAGAAGGAACCGTTGGTGCACTGCAACCTGTTAGTATATTTGTCGCATTGCTATTGTAGACTGACATTATAATCGCTAGTGGTACCTATTATAATAGCACGGATTTTTGTCAATCGTCTTAATTTCATACAAAATTGTAGAGTCTCTGATTGGTCAGTATGGCACGATGGTTAGTGAATCGACCAATTAAAACGCACAGCTACCCTTCCTACTACTTAGGTACCTACATCTAGGGTTGCCAGGTCGCCAAACCTACCTAATAGCCGGACTAACCAACCAGTTTGGCCTTACATTTGGGTAAAAAGGCCGGACACCCTACATCATTGAGGATTTTTTGTCTCAGTATAGTTAATAGGTACGACAAAAAATAAATAAAAAGCCTTACAAAAGCCGGACAGGCCTGACTCCTTATCAAAAAGCCTAACTATGTCCGGCTTTATCCGGGCGCCTGGCAACGCTACCTACGTCCAAGTTTTGCTAGTATTGACAATTTCCCTGATATAATTACAATGTCACTGAATTTTCTTAGTGAGATATGTATGAAACGCAGACGATCGACAAAAGTCCGTGCCAATACAATAAAACTAGTGAAATTATAATAGACTAGCAGCGCCCCGCGGTCTCAATCGCGTAGTTCCCGTTCCCGTGGGAACACGCGGATAAAATATAGCCTATGTGCTATTCTGATGTATAGGTAAGATATACTTCGAGAAAAGGATGGTACGGCCGTGCCGCTTGTTGCTCAACTTGGCGGGGGCACTGCTGTGCCCCCAGATAACTGTAAAGTTCCATCAAAATCCGTTCGGTAGTTTTTGCGTGAAAGAGGAACAAACATCCATCCATACATCCATCTATACAAACTTTCGCATTTATAATATCATAGTAGGATTTTATCTACATCAGCTTGTTAGTGTCTAAGTTGACCGTGAATGCACACGTATATATTGCTGTTTTATTCATGTTTGTCTTACTGATATTCAAAGAAAAGTACACGAGCCGGCCTTCTGTACGTTAGTACTGTTATGTAATCTGTGGTGTCGCTTAACGTAACGCAGATACCAGCGGCTGTCTGTGCCGGAGGTGGTTGGCCCCATCATCGACAGCAGCAGGGCCCGCCTGCAGGCCATCCATGCGCATGCGCCACCACACTCCCGCAGAGACCTGGAAGACCTGCTCTCAGACAACTCGGGGAAAGAGTTCCAGGTGTTCCAGGACAGCAGCGATGCCGTCGTCAAGACCATCGCCGCGGGTGAGTGCCAACCGGCAGTACAAGCTCTGTCGTAGCCGACTTAACTTAGAAATCAATGGTTTATGACTTCATAAGTCTTGATACGCGAAACAACAATATATCTAAATGACGTTATTTAGTCGGTTTCTCTCATTAAATTAAATTAGAATTGATCTAAGTATAGATACAGAGTACAGTACAGTAATTTATATATAACTAGCAGCGCCCAGCATGCAGCGGTTTCACCCACGTAGTTCCCACTCCCGTGGAAATACAGGAATCGAATAGGTATAGACCTATGTTATGTTACTCAGAGACTCCTTGATAATCTAGGTAGGTCCCTACCTAGCTTTCCATTGGTAAAAGAATTGTTCAAAATGTTTAGTCATTCAAGCCTGAAAGCGTACCTAACAAACAAACAAAGTCACTTTCACATTTATAATACATATTTATTTTAGGATAGGATTTTATTAATGCCTATATTTTATTATATTATTGCTTGACGTGACAAATAGGTACGTATTTTTCGTCTTTTACAAAGCTTAGAGCGCCATCTAGTAAGCTTTCCCGGATCTACGGTTTTTATACATACCTACGTCTCATTTAGCAATATATGCATAGTAACGCAAGGTTTTTCAAAATATGCAAAATGATCAAATAATATAAATGAAGAAGTTATAAATATAATTATGAAATAAAGAAAAATAAGGAATCGTCTGAAGCAAATTATAATATGAGAATCATAGTGCCACCTACCGGCAATGAAGTGCATTCGGCTTCCACTAATAGCGTGTTGAAACCAAAGAGATACTAAAGGTAATACAATACCTTATAATATTTTAATCTCTTTGGTTGAAACCTTGTTAAAACGGTTTCACTACCAATTATTTTATCTCGACAATTTTTATAAACATTCCCCCACTCCTTAATATATGTCGCTATAATTATTATTACAATAACTTTTTTTTTACTCGAATGAATGACAAGGAACTATAAATGTGGTAACATGATAAATAAAATGAGTGAGAGTCCATAGAGCTTTACAAAGCTACAGAAAGTATAAAAAGAGTTCTCTAACCAGCACAGTTTTTAAAAATCAACAAAAATCTTTTCTTATTTTGTTCATTTCTTATTTACAATAGATATGGGTACGGAACCCTCGGTCCGACCCTTAATAGTCCTGTTTTCTTATATTTGTAGTCATTTACAGCGACTTAAACATCTGTACATTCATGTATGAGCTATTACGAAGTTCTTACCATGTATGTACCTACCCAAATAATTATAAAATAAAAATACAAAATCTGAAGCCTTTTATACCCGAGGCCTTGAGTTTATTCGCAATGGACCTCGAAACGTGTTAAGTGGTGAGTCAATGCATGCAGGCAATGAATTCTAAGACCTGCAGGTGTCCTCAGGATGTTTTCCTTCACCGTCGAGCTAGTGATGTATATGTACGTAAGCTTTAAAAAACTCTTTGGTACATGTCAGGATTTGAACCAGAGCCTCACTGATTATCATCATGAGAAGGACTCTTTAACCGTAAGGCTATCACGCTACCCTGGCCTGATACTAGGTGTGTTCGCAGGCATCTTCGACATGGAGCGAGGCACCTGGAGCGTGTACATCAACCATCCCAACTCCTCCGAGCCAGTCGCCGAGCTGCCCATCCGGTTCCCGTGGCTAGATGACAGCAAATAGAGCCAGATGGTATACCTAGCAAAATATTTATAAACTGTCCCTGCTCTTTCACCCGCGTACTTGCCGTTCCCGTAGGAATACGGGGATAAAACATAGATAATGTCACTCCCTGATAATGTAGCCTTCCATTGGTGAAAGAATTTTTAAATTCAGACTAGTAGTTTCGGAGCCTATTCAATACAAACAAGCAAACAAATCTGGCCTCTTTATAATATTAGTACCAACTTAAAGATGTTGTAGTATTATTTACTATAACTAAGGAATACCTATTTATAAACCTAACAAACATGTTTGTCATTTGTAGATTTTATTATAAGTATTATAGTAATCAAGAATGAGTAACAGAGACGATATTGTAATTTAAAATAAATTTAGATACAAACAAGAATAAGTTACCCATTATAGTACGAGATCCAACTGCAAATTAGTGTAGAGATCGAGTATATGCTACAAACCAAATTTTTACGCATAATATTTATGATTAGGATAATACACTCCCGGACACATCTATCGGGCCACCTAGTATTTTAAGTTTTGACGGTCCCTAGCTAAAAACGTTGTCACACGAGATCGCGGTCTTCCTTGACAACGAACGAAGTCGCCAGTCTCTAAGTACGTAATAGTCAGTTGTGCACTCACATTTCTTTGGCTATGCCCGGCCTGCAGAAGTGCTACAGCTTTGGCGGCAATTTCAGGCCGAGTATCAATATTTTTTGGTCAAAACTGGCTCAAAGTTTGCAGTAGCCGTATTATTGAACCAATAATCAGAAACTTAAATTAAAAAATCCAACTTTCGCAAATTAAAAAAGTTTTCTCCTCCCTTGCATCGTTGTAAATAATGAACAGACTCGAATTTTCTTTTTTTTTCACAATTCTGAATTCAATATAAAAAAAAAAACAAAAGGTTGACCAATAAATTAGCTTCAAAACTGCATACCAATTACCAACTTATTGCTCCACCTAACATTTATTTTTAGCTAGGGACTGTCAAAACTTAAAACACTAGGTGGCCCGATAGATGTGTCCGGGAGTGTATACTCGTATATCTACTAGAGTTCCTATCGAAATATGGCCGCTGGTATTTTTAATAAAAAATTATAATATTGATTTTTGGGACGAAATTTCATTCACTTGTTTTTTTACATAAAATATCGTCCACTTCACGGCAATATACATAAAGACTCGATGATGATTTGGTTTGTAGTAAGTATATACTCGATCCCTATACTAATTTGCAGCCGGATCTTAGGCTATAAGTTGAAAGAGGAGGTAAATGATAATAGGTACTGCTTACCTAAAATAAAATTTATAACAATCTTTTAATTTAATAACTAATATGAATTTAATAAGTATTAATTACTTGTGTGTGTTTTATCGTAGCAATTTATTTAAGTAAGTACTTTAATTTTTAAATTTTAATTACATACCTGTCTAGTTTATTATGTAATTAGCAACCAAAGAGATTAAAATATAATAGGATATTTAAATCTCTTTTTTAGAAATTATGTTTTACGAGAAAAAGACGTTTCGTTTTCGATAAATATGTTCATGTCAACTTGTATCGAGTCCATCCATCTTGTTAATGATAATTTTTTAATGAAGAGGTCGCTGCTAAAGATCTTGTAATTCAGTAGATGGAAATATATAAGATATAAAATGTGAAAACAAAACAAAGAACAAAGAATTTTCTGTCAAATTAAAAAGAAGTAGTTAGTTAGGTAAATTAAAAAGATTCTTCAAAGTCAAAAAGTCAAAGTCAAAAGTTTTTATTCAATGTAGGGACTTAAAAGTCCTTATCGGTAGTCATTGTGACTTACAAAACAAATGTCACAGCCCTTGTAACTTATAACTTCATCTGTGCCATAGGTGAATCTAAATTCATACATACCTATAACTTTAAATGCGGTGCTGTTGACAATGACATATAAGTACTTAGTAGATAACCAATATGATAAGTGTCCAAGTACATAGGTACACATTTATAATATAACATGAAATAGGTAAGTACTGCGTGCCTAAGTAGTAAACATTAAGAGTTGAATACAAAATAAATGATAGTTATGTTATTGGGATCTCTTTTATTACCTATCTCCAAGAACCTGGAGGCCGCCTAAATGTTTTTTAATGTTATGAATTTATGAACCTCTTAAGGAACCCTTTATTACGTCGTTTCTATCTGTCTGTCACGCAAAGCTGTTTCACTGACAGACTATTAGAGCTCTTTCATACGACGGGTTTTGATAAAAGTGTAAAAAAAAATATGGTTAGATATATTTATGGTTTTCTCATGGAACCAATTGTCAGAACTAGACCAAATTAAAATGGGACCACACGGGTAGCATCAGGTTCCAAAAAAGCGAATCATCAAAATCATTATCTTTAAAATTCCGTCATTTTGCGAATCCGTCATTTTGCGAATCTTACATTTTGCGAATCCGTCATTTTGCGAATCTGACATTTTGAGAATCTGTCATTTTGCGAATCTGACATTTTGCGAATCTGTCATTTTGCGAATCACACATTTTGCGATGGTTCCGTCGAAAGCTCTGAGGTAGATAACATACTGTAGCCAAAGTCATAGTCAAAATCATTTATATTCTGTAGGTATAGAAAATACACTTAGAAAAGTCAATAGTCTAATAACAAGGCACTCTATTCTCAATACTCGTCCATGAAGATTGGCTAAATGTAAGCAGCAGCCCATCTCCACCGTTGAGTTGCTGGTTCCAAATGCGTACCCCGAGAAGAGCCATAGCAAGAAACTAGCGACACTACATAGAACTGGGCCAGCAGAGCGAAACTGCACTATAAACAATATATTATTTAGTTCAATTTAGTATTTTATCGCAAGACGAAAAAAACATATATATTTGCTACCTACTCATTTATTTTTATAAAACTATATTTTAATTTGTTTTCAATTTTTCGTTCTTTCTTTGCAAAATTTAACAAGTTTTTTGTTTTAAACTAAGAATGTCATGTACTTTATCATATAAAATTGTGAAATTAATGTAAATCAAAAACAGTTTTTTATTAAGTAAAGGCGCGTTCATACAGTTCAGTTCAGTGTTGAAAATAAATTATTTTTGCGTACTAAGCACATATTTCTTCAGTAAACATAAGTATTTAGCAGTTGGTACAATACTATAAGTACATTATAGTAGGGTTGGCAACCCTAATCATTCCAAACATGTACAGGTGCCTTCCTTCGTCTACACAATATAATAAGTACCTACATATAAAGTGTTTCTAAACATTAGTACTTACATCTAAAATTATAGCTAAACAATCTAAAAAAATACCAACACAATTATTTTATCAGTCTAAAAGAAAACAATAAGGTATGCACGCCTGTTTTCTATGACAAGTTGCTTACAAACTAAAACATGACTCATTAAATTACGCAAACAGCTAGGTGTTTGCGTTGACCTTTAAGATGGTATCCAGGCTGCATTTTCTCCGTACAAATGTATTCCACTATTTTCTTCATGGATAATGCCTCCAGAGCAATTACTTTTATTACATAAAATCGAGGTCTACTATAGGGATGCTCCTGTCATTTACTTTTTTCCAAATAATTATTACTAAATGAAATACCTACGACGACCTTTCACAAAACCTATAAAAATGCTCCGTTTTGTACAGCCGTGGCGACTACCGGACACATTTAAAAAGCTTTTAAGTTAAAAAAATAATAGAAGCATATAAGTAGATCTATTCTTTAACATTTGGTCGATCAGGTGGACTGGACTCTACGAATCCTTATTCGTAGACTGGACTCAATAGGTGGACCAAGGGCATGTTCCGTTTTGATACCAAAAATAATTGAATGGCTCAGTTGTGGAGGAGAAAACAGGAAAATGCGAAACGTCGGTATGGTCAAGGTTTTAATAGATATAATCGGTGTGATTGAACTGAAAAGGCACTAAAGAAAGATATTAAATGCAGACCAGTAACGTGTACTCGCCTTCAGCAATTTAGAAATAACATAGAAAATAAACTTTTAGATTTTTCATACTGTGATGACCCTAATGATTTGTACAAGTCAGTATTAACACTAGCTAAGAACGAATGTAATAATATTTTTAAAACAAAAAGTGTAAAAATCAATAACAATCTAATGTTCAGTGATTGGGCGACGGTGGGAATTCATAAAAGCAGACAAAGATTATATGAACTATACGAGGAAAGGACGTATAACACTAGTGATACCTTTTGCAATTATGTTCGTCAATATTCAAAAGTCTTTAAACGTATTTGTACCGCGGCTAAAGCTAACCATGTAAGTAATAAAATCAAAAATAGCACAGACATTGTAAAAACTACATAGAAAATTATAAATAGCGAGACTGGAAAATTTAAATCTCAACATTTTGACTTTCAGTTGAAAGTTAACAATAGAGTTTTAAGAAATGATAAAGATATATCTGAAGTGTTTGTAAATTTTTTCTCTGATATTCCAGTCTCGACGACCAAGTCACTAAACTCGTCACCCGCACTCGCTGAATCGCTACTACAAGAACATACCGCTGCATGTAATACACGCAATTTCGTATTCGATCATGTAAATCCTTGGGACATCCTAAAAGCATTCAAATCAATACAAATGAAAAATACTGCCGGTCTCGACGGCTTATCTGTAAAAATCATATCATCCATAATAGACTTAATTGCCTCACCCCTAGCTTGTTTATTTAATAAATGCGTTGATGATGGCGTGTTTCCTGATCTGATGAAACATAGTAAAATTATTCCATTATTCAAAGCCGGTAGTAGATTAGACCCTTCTAACTTCAGACCAATATCAATTCTACCGACTCTTAGTAAAATTTTTGAGAAAATTATTCTATATCAGTTGAGTGCACATTTTTCTATCAACAGTATAATGTCTGTAAAGCAATTTGGATTTACTAGGGGTCGCTCGACAACCGATGCCGGTGTTGAGCTAGTAAATCATGTTTTTGATGCCTGGGAGGAGTCGCAGGATGCTGTTGGGGTTTTCTGTGATTTATCTAAGGCATTCGATTGTGTCCATCATGAAATTCTCATCAGAAAACTACGTCATTACGGAGTACAAGGCCGCGCTCTTGATTTAATAAAGTCCTACTTGAGAAGCCGGATACAGTGTGTTGATGTAAACGGTTCAAGATCGTCTGGATCGGCGGTTTGTATTGGTGTACCGCAGGGCTCCATTTTAGGCCCCTTTCTATTTCTGGTCTATATAAATGACCTACCCAACCGAGTGCAACATGATATTGTACTGTTCGCAGATGATACATCTCTACTTTTTAAAATTAAATGACCTATTAAGTCTTATGACGAAGTGAACAGTGCAATTAATGATGTTGTCAGTTGGTTTAACGTTAATAATTTACTTCTCAATGAGAAAAAAACTAAATGTGTACATTTTTCTTTATCAAATGTTAAACGAACTTTAAACTCAGTTACAGTTAAAAACGAAAAATTAGAATGTGTAAACACTACAGTATTTCTAGGAATAACTCTAGACTCTAAGTTACAGTGGGGACCGCACATTGATACGTTGGCGAAAAGGCTCAGTTCTGCTGCATATGCCGTAAAAAAAATACGTAATATGTCAAGCGTAGAAACAGCTAGACTTGTCTATTTCAGCTACTTCCACAGCTTGATGTCATATGGCATTCTACTGTGGGGGAATGCTGCTGATGTCCAGAGAATATTTATTTTGCAGAAACGAGCCATTCGTGCAATTTATAAAATGGGGTCTAGGATGTCTCTAAAGGAAAAATTCAAGGAAATTAATATACTGACACTGGCGTCACAGTATATTTACGAAAACGTATTGTATGTTAAAAAGAATATATCACTTTACAAAAAAAATAGTGACAGACATTGTATAAACACTAGAAATAAGAATGAACTGGCTGCTTGTGTTAGTCGATTATCTAAAGTTACCAAATCCTTTAAGGGTCAATGTATACGTTTTTACAATAAGATTCCCATTGAATTACAAAATTTGCCTCTTGACAAATTTAAAATAATAGTTAAGCAAAAATTACATAAAAAAGGCTACTATAAAATTACAGACTACTTAGTAGACCAACATGCATGGGATTAACCGACTCGACGCTATGTAAGGCTATTCATTATAATTATTATTGTAAACGATATTTATTAGTAAGACATGAGATTAAAAAGAGCTGCCCCTGAGTTTCTTGCTGGCTCTTCTCGGGGTACTGCATTCGGAACCAGCAGCTCGTCGGTGGAGATGGGCTGCTGTTTGCATTTAGCCAATCTTCATGGACGAGTTTAGAGTGCCTTGTTATTATAAAATATTGACGTTTCTAAGTGTATATTTTAATACCAATAGAAAATAAACGATTTTGAATTTTGAATTTTGAATTTTTGAATTGGCAGTTGCCCCTTTCCCTCGCAGCCCAGATACGTTCTTAGAAGCGACCAGAGTGCACCAAGTGCAGTCAAGAGCACATTAAGTTTTACACTTGTAGCGAGTCTGACCTCTAAGATTATTGTAATAAGAACGTTACAAAATCCAATGTGTCAAGCTCGACACACTCTTGACTGTACAGTCAAGAGAAAGTCAAGCTTTAGCTGAGCTCTGATTTATACTGCGCGCCATATAATACAGGGCCGGGGCAAAGTCCAAAGTGTCAAGCTTAGCGTGCTCTTGACTGTACGTATCTATCATTCACTGGAGAGAAGCGACGAGATGACGGAAGCTGCTACGAATCTTGAGTGGCCGGCGAAGTGAAGTCTGCCCCACACTGGCCTTGTAAGTCCGTCAAGGAGGGTACTTATACTCCTTGTTCGGAGCTTACAGGGTGGGTGGGAGACAGTGAAGTGATTCCGTCCTCGGGCAGCTGCGAAGGCTGCCTGTGTTCCGCACAGGCTCCTAAATACCGAATTTGTTATCCAAATAAAATCAATCAACTAATTCGATATTGTAGGGGCCCGCGGAGAGCACATGAAAAACTCTTGGATCAAACATAGCATACTAGCGGTTCTGAGCGTTTTCACCCGCGTAGGTCCCGTTGCCGTGTTAATATGGGAATAAACTACAGCCTATTTTACTCAGGGATCTTCTATCTTTCCATTGGTAAAAGAATTTTTAAAGTCGGTCCATTCCATAAAGTGGAACCGAAAGATTTGTATATTTATTACGAATAAACTCAAAAAGTACTGAACCGACTTTAAAAATTCTTTCACCAATGGAAAGCTACATTATCACTGAATAACATAGGCTATAGTTTATTCCCCTATTCCCAAGGAAACGGGAACTACGCGGAGAAACCGCGCGGAACATCTAAACGAGACTAAACCCATGGATTATTATATAGTTGGAGCGTGTATCCCACGTAGGCTCCTTAACACCAAACTAGTTGACGTCACAACTTAACTAGTTCAGTGTTGGAAGAGTCCATGCAGGGGCTGTTGTTCTCGTTGAAGCTTGTTTGTCTTCCGATCTTGTGACCTGACCCCTGTCACGATGTAGAAGTGAACGTACAGTTTAATTGTACAGGGGTGACAAAAGGCCGTGGATGACGCTGTATCATTTTCAGTTCACTTAATTTAGATTAAGAATTCATTTAAACAGTCCTGCTCACTCTTCCCCAATTCCTCAAATATGTATTTTATATACCTACTGAAATATGTGAATTTTGAATTTATGAATAGTTGAGCAGTGGGTAAACTTGCTATCTGTAGTTAGGTACTTAGCTCGTAAGACATGCTGACTGTAGCCACACATCTCAACCAGCTCCTGGGAAGTAATCACCCGGAAGTTGCTGGTCTGGTGCTGTTCATCAGTGAATGGTGTCAATGAGGGTACTTACTTAGTCTTCTGAGCCGGTACAGTGTCCCACATAAGCTCCTAAGCACCGAGCTTGTCAAGAATAGTAACTTAACTGTAATTCGGTACGTAGGAGCCTACGGAAGACACTTATGAGAAACTCTTCCTACAATATAATGGAGGAGTGGAGGTGGAATGCTTCTCCATAGTGAAAAGGGAGAATGGTCCGCCAGGAGAGGTTATCGTGCCTGGGTCCGCGGTCCAACGGTTGATGTTGAACAGTGGTATTTATACAAACTCATTACAAAACTTCGATAACGCGGTTTAGGACATTTCTTTGAGTCGCTACACATGCTTGTGCAAAAACATTAAAACTAGTAGTTTTTAAAAATATTTTTTGCTGTTTGCATAAAACAGTTTTTCTTCACGAAACGAGCCTCAGTGACATTAATAGTGTGCACATCCTACTAATATTATAATGCGAAAGTTTGTTTGGATGGATGTATGGATGTCTGGATGTATGAATGGATGTTTGTTCCTCTTTCACGGAAAAACTACTGAACGGATTTTGATGAAACTTTACAGTTATATAGCTTATACATCAGAATAACACATAGGCTATATTTTATCATCGTATTCCAACAGGAACGGGAACTACGCAGGTGAAACCGCGGGGTGCTGCTAGTTTTTCATAAACCGTTCGATAGTTGTAGAAGAAACATATTAATAGCATATATACATAAGTGACTGGTAAATCTAAGGAATCCTTTAAAGGGGTGAATAAGAAGCCGATACCTTTAGCATTTGTGTAAAAAAACACCACTTTAAAACTTAAATTCTTAAATTTTTCTTAAATTCTTAAGCACGGGCGCCGGCGGCCATTGACCTCGCGCAGCTGATTTTGTCTGTACTCACAAAATCAGCTGCGCGAGGTCAATGGCCGCCGGCGCCCGTGCTACGTAGTAAGTATATCGATACCTCTGGGCTCAATTGTCGTAAAGGACAAAACGTAAGTTTTCAGGAGGAGGAAAAAACAAAAAAATATATTTAAATTTGAATGTAGTTTTTTTGTTTCTGGAGCTATTTTAATGAAACCTAGAAAGAAAATACTTAAAATTGTATCTTCTTTTTAAATATAAATAAATAAGCTATGTAAATGCTGTACTTTCTGAAATAGTTTTCCTTTACGACCAAAAAATTACAAAAAAAGTGCCTTTAAGCCATGATTTTTTTGCTTTATGTAAGTATCTTAGGGAATTAAGGACATGATAAATATTTTTTAGGTAGTAAAGGACATCTCACTAAGGCAATTAATCGGGGATTAGGAGTAAATTTGTATCAAAGTCATTAATGATTATATTTTACTAGCGAATCGCCCCGGCTTCGCACGGGTGCAATGCTAACACTAAAACCTTCCTCTTGAATCACTCTATCCATTAAAAAAAACCGCATCAAAATCCGTTGCGTAGTTTTAAAGATTTAAGCATACAAAGGGACATAGGGATATAGGGACAGAGAAAGCGACTTTGTTTTATACTATGTAGTGATTTAATGTAATTTTTTATATGAAGTCATTAAGAACTACAAAAGACTTACTTAAACAAATAAAACATGAAAATTAAATTAAAATCTTTATGAGATAAAGAAATTTAAAAAATAATCTCATGCCTTTTTTCCCAGAGGGGGTAGGCATTCCATTTCTGGAAATACCCACTTTTCACGAGAATATTCGACCCCTGCACGTGACGTGATAGGTGGTGAACCCATCGCCGGACTGGATTTGTTACACATGCCTCAGAATTAATTCTGGGACTGGGTTTCCTCAAGATATTTTCCTCCACCGTCGAGCTAGTGATGAAAATGTACGTAAATTTTGAAAAACTCATTGGTACATGCCAGGATTTGAACCCAAGCTTCACTGATTATCATCATGAGAAACAGGCTCTTTAACCGTAAGGCTATCACAGCTGCTGCTGCTGCTATTAGATAAACAGATTTGTGTATTTAGCTATTGGTAGTCTACCTCATTTACAGTATTTACATTTACTTCTTGCACTATCTCACTGCTAGGCTTACTTTTCTTTCCTTTGAACTGTCCCTTTCCTTTTCCTGTATCCTTTCTTTTCCTTGATGTTTTTTCAAACAGTACTACCTATATCATCATATGTCTTTGCGTCTTCTTCCATAGAATATTGAATAAACACATGGTCGATATTTATTGTTGTGTGTCTGTTGCCTCATAATATGTCAGATACAGTTGTAGCATCTACCTGATTGTCCAAATTTTCAGATTTATTTACTTTAGCACTAGAACATGTATAGATTTTATATAGCCCTTGTATAGATTTAGCATTTGAACTTTTTTGATGAAGCCTCCGTAGACGTTGAGGCTGCGGGTTGCTTGAGGGATGTAATAGATGATGTGACATCCAAACCGGGATGATGAGTTTCAAATCGGGTAAGAACGAGTGTGCTAGGAGTTTTGGTTACTTTACAAAATAGGCTTGAACGCTGCTGCTGCGGAGATTCACGAAAATTAGCTATATAGAACTAGCTAGGTTTCCTTAGGGGTTTGTAGATAAATAAACTTTTTAGTGGGTAAGAAACTGTTTTACAACATGTATTATCAGCTGTTAGAACAAAAATATATTTTACTTTTATTTTAAGGGGTTCATTTCAGAGTTTTCAATGCATAACAATTACTAGTTTAAGACTAAATAACCGTGTGAGAATTGTGTCCCACAATTTATTATTATTGTTATAATAAAACTAACTTCACATTTAACACGGTTGTCAAAGACTAGAATAGCATAATAATATATAGAATAATAGAATAGCATTGTAAATTCATTATTTTAAAGGTAGTTTAGGACAATTGATAAAAATATAACTTTTACATCCATGGTAGTAAAAGGACAATCATATATTATTTCGATCGTATTTAGGTCGTAAAGGACAACTGTAAAAAAATATGATTTTACAGCCACAGCCTATTGTCAATGATTTGCTTTACTACCATGTTGATTATATTTTGAAGGCATTTTGTTATTTACGTCGTTATTTTTCTAAAAATGTTGCTTAGCGCTCCAAAAAATGTGGGTAGTAAACAACATTTTTTGGCGAATATCGCAAAACGAAATATACAGATCGATAGAGAATTAAAAACTGAGTAAGAATATGTCAAAAGTGCCTTTACGACCAAATGTCCTTTACGACCTTTGAGCCCAGAGGTATCGATATGGCAAATTCAGAATAATCGTATTTTAGAAAATTGCGCAAAAGTAGTGTTTTGTTTTAATTTGTTTAAACTTTGTTTATGTATGCGGAACGTTGATCAGTTACCTACTCTTTTACCCCTAAGGAATTCCCTCGGATTTAACAGTCTCTCTGCAGGTATTTAAAAAATTGATCAGTTACCTACTCTTTTACCCCTAAGGAATTCCCTCGGATTTACCAGTCTCTCTGTAGGTATTTAAAAAATATATATAAGTAACTATTTATTTATTTATTTACAATATTTACACAAAAAACTATTCTCCAAAGAGGAACCTTCTGGTTGTCCAGAAGACTTGACAAAATCCCTCTGGATAGCTAGGCTGATCCTTTGATATATACATATAGAATAGGTAATAAGTAGTATAGTCAAGAGCACATTAAGCTTTACACTTGTATTGCTAGTCTGACCTCTAAGGACATTGTAATAAGAACGTTACAAATTCCAATGGGTCAAGCTCCATGTGCTCTTGGCTGTACTACGTGGTAGGTATGAAAAGGTGTCAAAGAATGAAAAAGATAGAAAGCCTTAGTGGCCAGTCACGGAATATGCAGGGAAATATTGCAATGACTGACAAAGTCTGTTGAAAGAGTAAGTTAGAACTTGGGAATTTTAAGAAGGAGATTGCTATAACAAGTAGATAGTTACATTCAACCTTATTCAACCGTTCTATCTGTAGTTGCACCTACTGTACTTCTTAATTCCATTTCACACAATATATACATTCATAATCTCACGCCTATTTCCCATTTGGGTAGACAGAGACAATAGACTGCCACTTACTATGAACCTGGCAGATCTTTCGTGCTTCATCCACTTCCAACAAACGACTCATGCATACTCGTTGGTTTCAGGACTTTCGGGTACCTACTCTGTGCTGGGTTTTCTTTTTAATACATCGATGATATGCTCTATGTATGTACGCCTATGTACCTAGGTCGTAGTCTACTATAATAATCATAAGTAAGTTTTTACCAAATGCTTTAAATTTTTCAAAACTCAAGTTCAAAAGTATTTTTACAAATTCACTTAATTGACAAACTAAAAATATGTATTTAGTTAGTGATAATGATAACTCGTTGGCAAACCTGTGTAAATGATACCTACCTAAAGTGTTATTTTTGTTTTCCAAAAATTCTAGAACATTTTTTAGTAAAACTTTACTGCTTTGAAATTTTAGAATATTAACTAGGTATATGTTTTGTTGTATAAATCAGTACTGGCAAACTCATGCTCGACTCTCGGTCTCATCTTCGTCGCCGTGAGGTCCGCGTGTCCAACAGATACTCCATAGGACCGAATTTATTATTTATCTATACAAATATATTCGACCCTATAAAGTGAACGGCTGACACAGGGCGGACAGAATCATCTGACGTGACATCTTGCAGGGTAGTTTTATATAGAGTAACTCAAATTTGGTGTATTAAAAAAAAGGATAAATATGTTATTCCATTACACAATCCACGCACGGGTATTTTGCTCCAAGCTGGGCTGAGCCTATCTGCAAAAGTTTCTACCCACTATGAGGACGAACAACTGATTAACATCTAGATAGTACTTATATACAAATACTTATATAAAAATGTACTTATATAAAAATTTACTTATATAAAAATGTACTTATATAAAAATGTACTTATATAAAAATGTACTTATATAAAAATGAATCCCTATTTTCCTTTGGTCACGGGCCACGGCATGCACCACGCGTGAACGGCTGAAACAATTTCGCTAATTCTTTGTTTGGTTGTGTGGAGAAGGTTGTTACGAAATAAAAATTTACTAAGAAAGTTGCGCAGAACATAAAATTTTAGAAAAGTTTGCGACTATAACTTTTGTAAAAGTAACAACGGTTGCACAGGACAACGTCTTTCGGGACAGCTAGTAGGTAGGTTTAAACTAAAATAAACATTAAACACCAGACAGTCCAGACACGAAGCCACAGACACACCAACAGACTGTTCATGCACATTAATGTTTCAGAAGGCGCAGTCACTATCAACAAAACCAATTATGTTTACACTCTATCAGATAAGTACATAGAATACTTATGTATCTTTATTTCATAAGCAATGTGTAATCTATCCAATTAGTCTAGCTGTATCCAAGCCTTCGAAGCATTCGGTTGTTTCTTTTCCACGCTATACCAATAGCTCCTTATATTAAATATAAGTTTTATGAAAGAATCATCAGTCGCTTTCCAGTCGTCGAGGAGGCGGTGCCCCACGAGAACCCTGACGGCCCAGTAGGAAGGAGAAGCACTATTCCTTGTCCAGAGCGTCAGGGTAGGCGTAGGGAACCAGGACCAGGTGGTGGTGGTGGTGGTGGATCTTCATGAGGCTTTTCATACCGGCTATTGGGATAACCTTTAATACTTAGTTATAAATACATAGTTACTCTCAGAAAGAAACTAAATAGAATACTTACCTACCTATTCCAGATTTTATACTTTTATTTCAAAGAGATTAAAATATAATATATCTACCCACGGTTCCATGAATCTTTTACAATAGGTACAAAAAGCAAATTTATTGCAAGGACACATTGTTTTAATACTAAAATACTTAACATTTACAATATTATTGTATTAAAATGACAAACATCCTAACATAAGTAGGTAAGTAAATAAAATAATAAAAAATTAAAGGGGATCCACATCCATGGTTACATCCACATTACATGGTTTTAAAAATCTGTCGTGATCTATACAAGCTCAGTACCTACCTACTCTACTTGGCAGCAGCTTGTATAGGTCCTAGGTACCTACTCGTACAAAACATAAATACCTACTTATTTAAAAAAATGCCGATGAGTGCGAATCGGAAATAAATATCGAACCGTAAAGAAAACACATTCTTCCTACTACGTTTATCTGCTGCGCCATTGCTGCGCCACGTAATAATTTTGCGTCATGACTCCATAATGGCTGGTTTTTTGATATTATGTATTTTTTTGAATTTTATTTCACTTCGAATAGGTACCAAAGAGTTTTGCTAAAAGCGAATTGAAAATTACATTTAGGCATAACGCGAATTAGTCTATTTACGAATTAGGTAGACCTCGCGTAAAGGCTGGCAACATAATATCAAAAATATTCCTAAGAACTTATCTGTCACCAATAGATGGCGCTAAGTGTACGATATGTTTTTCACAAATTATATCTGAAAATATTCGAAATGTTTTCGAATAATCTAGGTAGTTCAGATAAACCACAATCATCTTTAAAATACGGCGGTTTAAGTATCGTTACCTTTCAGTGAGTAACTACATATTTCAGCCGAAAATGTATCAGATGCCATCTTAGTATATTTATTAGGAAAATCTTTGAAAAAATAAGTGTTGTAAACTACCTGAGTATACAGGGCCGGATTTAGGGGAGGGCAACCGGGGCGAAAGCCCCGGGCTTCTACAAACGGGGGGCCCCCACAATAGACTTCGGAAAAAAAATCTTTTAAATTCCGACTAATAAACACTAGTTAACATCTTTTCCTTTGATATATTTCTTTTGGCTGTTTCAGTTACCTACAGTACTTTGTTTGTACGCATACCAAATATGTTTATGAATAGGTAGGTAGGTACTAAGAGAATCTACTTGGATCCACAATAAATTATTTATTGAAAAACTCGACTGAAAAAATTTTTTCATTTTATTTAGACAATAATTTGGGGCGAGGGGGCCTCCGCTCCTTTGTTGCCCCGAGACCTCCAGACCTCTAAATCCGGCCCTGTGAGTATTAGAAAACGTATCAGATTTTTACGAGATAGAATTATTTATAATCAGATTTTTTTTCGTCCATTCACCCAATATTTCAGCTATGGTAAAGTCAGCTTATGGGCATATGGCAACAAGTTGCTAACATTCTATTACTTCCCGAGTACTTACTTTAGCTCTTACATACTTACATTGACAAGCTTCAGGCACGGACTTAGCCCAAAAGCCAAAGATATTAAAGTAAGGATGAGTTATATTCATACTGCTTGCGTTTGAAAATTGATCCCCTACGAGTGTGCTACAACATGTACATACTTACTTCTTAGCGTATTTATAGGATACAACAATGACGGGGAAAGATGATACGGAACGAATAATAAAGAAAAAGAGAGCTATCTGATATGAGTTGCGCTTAAACTACGACTCGAAATACAATGCGACTAAATAAAATGTGGTTAATTAACTACATTTGTCGGCCTCATTTTCCGTGCTATAGTGACATATCTACGTCTTTCTATATATAATATCTTTGCCAAAAGCACACATCAACTAACGCATGCGTTGGTAACAGTGAACATGCTCCTAAAACATCTAGAGGAAGAAGTAGGTAATGAAAGAACAACAAATATAACTAAAAGATAAAAGCAGACTGTTATATAATACATTCTTTATTTTCCATCAACTGTAGGTTTATTGGGTACAACCAACAATTATACTTAAAATATGACCTACGATTAACAAAATACATTCTTAGGTACAATTATTTATATAGGTCCTTAATAAGAACATATTCTGCATAATCATATTGTAACAGAAAGGAAAACGCAGAGTGCACTCGGAAAAGTTCTTTATCAGTGATTGTTTGGTAAGAAAGGTAAATAATAGTTATTTATAATACCAGTGCGGTACCAAAGTTGGTTTTTACCGTTTGTCGAGGGCTGACCATAGTCAAGTTTTTAAATAAAATGGCGCCACGTGCGCGTGACGAAAATTAGAACTACATCGTGCGACTCATTTTCTTTGTATGAAAGTGAGACAAACGCGCTTCCAAGGAGGTTTGATCATTCATTCGTTAATTTAAAATGTGGTCAGCATTTCATATACGAAACGATATATACGACTACAAATACGAAATATACGAAAAAAGCCTATAGCTTTTAAGAATGGGCTGTTGTTCAGAGGTTTGATGACAATTTACAAAAATGAGCATCTTTGCAACGTAAGTAGGTACAGTTAAGAGCACATGAAGCTTTACACTTGTACTGCGAGTCCGACCTCTAAGGCGATTGAAATAAGACGTTACCTACAAAGTCCAATGTATCAAGCTCCACATGCTCTTGACTGTACGTGAGCTTATTAATATACCTACCTACAGTGCGACATTCTTGTTAAAAAAAAATGTTAATTAGATCTATCCCTAGGACACAGCTTCATAAATTGTAAATTATTAAACAGATTTTCATGAAACTTTACAGTAGGTAATGTAGTTTATATAAAGAATAACACTTAAGCTATAATTTATAATAGTACATTATGATATAAGTGCGGTAGGTTGAAAATTACAGCCGAGGCGATATTGCTAGCCCGAGCCGTAGGCGAGGGCTACAAGTAAGCAGAGGCTGTAATTATCAAAGCGCACGTATGTCATACGACGTTTTATAACACATTTGCGAGGAAATAAAATAAAACTTCGAATATAGTAAACGAATAAAAACAATACAGCGTTAAGAAAAAGCGCGCGGCGAGCATCAGCATTTTTTTTTAGGCAAAGGCATAAAAAACAGCCAGTATTACTAATAAAGTAAATTAATATTTTTGTGTTTTTGTTACAGATTAATTGGTTGTAATTTACTGTCAAAATTAATTAACTTAAATAATTATGTATATAAATATTTCTTTATTATATTTTATCTCCCAAAGTTAATTTTAATCATAAAATGTTGACAACTTTTTTGACATAAAAACTCTTTGCTGAGATTTTAAAAAGTACCGTTCGTTTTAAGACGGAGCATCTTGATAAACCGTGCGTTTTACTTTACACTTACCGCACTTGGGCGTAATGAGATACAATACGATATTGAAATTGGTGAAATAAGACACCTTTTACGAGCAAATGTGCTATAAATACATATATTATGTAAATTTGACAAAATATAACGAAAAGTGTCTAGAAAATCAGAAATCTGAAAGCTATTTCGGCTTATGCTACCTACATAAACTTTTTTCGTTTTTGTTTGTCTTCAATAATAAGTTGTAATTAAATGTCAACGACAGTACATATTTAAATTTATATATAATATAAGTTAATTATTGTTTTATCGCTCGTTTGGTGTTGGTGAACTTGGCCTAATTGTGCATGCTTATCTAAAATGAGAGGTCGCAGGCGTGCGGGGGCGTGAGGAGCTAGTTTATTTGGAAAAATAGGTAAGTAGGTAGGTACTTACTATACTTCGCCGAAAAAATATTGGCAACCCTACCTGCAGACGACACGTGCGATTCGACGTTTAATATTAAATGGTAGTTATGTAATCCGGAAGCGCGACGCTCCTTGACATCTTCAGTCCCGAGACACTCTCTTCCAAGAAGGCCGCTCTATTCCAAGATGGCCGCTGATCGCAGTAAGTACGTTAGCTACATGAACCTCTCTAGAACCGAATTGGATACCATAAAACAATCCTGCCCCGATTCTACAGGGTAAATGTAACGCACGACCCGCTGGATTAAGACTGCCTTCTTCCTGGTTATTCGTTCTTGGTTACACTTGGCAACGGGAACAAAATACTATCTGCTACAAGCCGGCTACAAGTAACTAATAACATTCTGGAAGCTAGGTATACACAGAATCAAACACAGTATTTATCTTCACAAATAAAAATAAATAGGTAATAATAATGTTACGCCTTTGTCCCTGAGGATGTAGGCAAAGTTATTCCATTTATGGAAATACTTACATACTTTTCACGAGAATATTCAACCGATAAACGTGATAGGCGGTGAGCCCATCGTTACTCGTACCTCAGAATTAATTCTGGGACCTTCGGGTTTCCTCACTATGTTTTTCACAAATGCAGGTAGGTACCTACATTAGATAATAATATTGTATATTTACTTTGAGTATTAAACCAACCGGAGACGCCACTGACAGGCGTTCCCCTCTGCAAAAAAAAAGTGTCGGTCAACGCGCACACCTGTTAAATACAACTAGTTTTTTTGAGTTCACGGAGTGCTTGGATTGGTGAATGTACACCCCGGCCGTTTTAACTTGACCACTCTGAAGTTGCGCAAATGGCTGCGCAATAATATTTTTAGCGGACCATTTGGCAGTACGGGGGGGGTTTGCGCAGGCGAATCCTATGTTCAGAGAAGCCAAGTTAAAACGGCCGTATTGTATTTGTGTGCATCTAGTTCAAGCTAGCGTTTAATTGTTTTGTCAAAAAATGAGTTTGTTTTAACATTATTTGTGGTTGTTTCCTCGTCCCCCCCGCAGAAATTGGCAGACTTTTTTGCAAAGGAATTAGTGCGCGTGACGTCTCCTGTTGGTTTAATACTCAAAGTATATTTAGAACGGGTCGCCCGCACAGATAAACCCTGTGACAGATTGTATTTATGTTGAAATAAAAAAAATGTACTAATTTCAGAGAATTAAGCAAGTACATGGACATTTTATGTGACTGTCAAGAAGACGTGGAACATGACATACTTAACTTTATTTATAAATTTAAATTGGTCGAAACATCTTTGGTTCCAACAGAATACTTCCTAATACTAATGCCCGTTATACCATTGAGCCCTTAAATTTAGGGATCCCTTAGCAATAATTAAGGAATACCTAATTAGGAATTCATTTTCACCGGCATTTAAGTAAGTGTCACCTAAATCCTGTAATAGTTCGTTATAAGTGAACCCTTAATCTAAGAAACACTTACTTAGAATTGCTTGTTGGTAAAAATGGGCATAAGACCCGCTTTTAAGGAGTCTCTAAAATCAACAAATACTTATAATGCACTTTTGCACAGTTCAAATTCAACACCTCACTGGGATAGCGATTGTTGTAGAAAATTAACTACGGAATTGTCGATTAATGTAGAAAATACAATTCTTCATACTAACATATTCTTATTATTTGCAAATATGTATTGCAAAATTGTGTGTTTACAGAAAATCATTTGTAGTTATTTAAATTGAAATACATGTTTCAATGATTCAGCTGTAAAGAACTTTTCGTGCATGTATAATTTTAATCAATCGGAGAATTAAATAATAATATTACTTAATTTAAATAGTAATACACAAATCGTAACCAAAAACATGAGACAGAATATATTACCAATTTCATAGGTAAACAGCCATTATTATGTTATGACGTTTGCAGATAGTGAAGACATAAAAATCACTAAACAGTCGCACTATATAGAAAGGTATGCATGCATTACTATATGGTTACGGTTAAGTCAAGTCAAGAGCACATCAAGCTTTACACTTGTAGTGCGAGTCTGACCTCTAAAGCGATTGTAATAAGAACGCTATAAAGTCCAATGTGTCTAGCTATCGTGCTCTTGACTGTACCTATTCCCGGAGAAGTATTGTATATTGTGCAAAAAAATAGACACACTAACAGTAGGTACCAGCTTATTGGCGCGACAAATAATATACTTAGTCTAACATCCGAATCAGAAGCGTTAACCAAGTTTCATCACATACAATATAAAAAGTATCGTGAATGTGTTGCCAAAAAAATTTTTTAAGGTTATGATTAATTAAAAATACAATAGGTAATATTCGCTAAAACGCTTCTGATTCAGACTCTCTACTAACATAATCTTCAACTTTCGCCAGGCAAAGTAATAAAATGAAAAAAAAACTTGAATGCTAATTCTATTCAGATCCACGCTGCAGTCGAATAGGTCAGTGTTTCTGCTGCATTTGGAACCAGAAACTCTTCGGTGGAGAATCTTCATGGACGAGCTAAGTTCACGGACCTTTGAGTGTATTTACTATGTAACACCACCTATCACGTCACTGGTAAAATGTTGGTATTTACAACCTTACCCCGTATATCTCAAGATAAGGACGTGAGATTTATTTTTATATTTTTATTTTTACAATGTGTCAGATGGGTCGGGTGTACATCGGAGTAGATAATAAGAATGCCAGATAAAAAAGAATTCACTTCGCCATACCAACGGAACTTACATCGGCTCATCGGCACTTGTTAAGTCTGCTGCGGACACGATCCATCACCCCTTTATTGTATTATTAGATCCTGTCCCCACTAATCTAGATAGCATTGTGCGTGATATTTATCTAACGTGTATTTTTAAACGTAAACCATCCAGTACTCTTGTACGAACTTAACAAAAACACCGACTTCATACAGGAAACTAAAAAATGTAAAAAATCCACTACGATTTTGAAAGAAGAAAGAAAGTAAATTTATTAGACACGAAACGAAAAACAAACAAAAACAGAAATAAAATAAATTGGTTACAAATAGTGCCTAATGGGACTCCACTCAGCTTATGCAGCATTAGCCACAGTGCTGGTATTCTGCACCTTTTGTTTTCAAAGGTTCCCCTCGATTTCTCTGGGATGCCATCATCAGATCCTGGTTTCCTTATCATGATACCTCCCTTTGGATATCTCCTTTCCAATAAAAAAAGAATCATCAAAATCGGTTCATAATCGACGAAGTTATCCACGAACACACATACAATATAATATATACGGTCGAATTGACAAACTTCTTTTTTTGAAGTTGGTTAAAAAATTAAAATGTATAATACTAGAACTAGGATTAACTGTAAGACTAGTGTTTCACTCATTGTTTTTATTATTATCAGCAAATTCCGACAAATTATTTCTGCTTAGCCTTATGGTTGACTGGTAGATAATGTCTATAGGCAATAAGTTCGCCATGTGTACATTGTTTTGGTACATGAAATTAAATAAATAATTAAATACTTCACTTGAATATGGATGTGTGTGTACCGTAGTTTCTGTGTTGTCCAAATAAAAAAAAAATGATTGTGCATAAAGCTAAGACTTTCGTGCACATGTATGAAAGATAAATTATGCAACTCAAGCATGCACTGAAAAAAACTTGCGAAAGGGGACTACAAAGCTAAGTTAACTGTAGCCACTGTGGGTAACTTTACCAAAGGTGTCCGGACAAAAATTTATTATTTCACAACAACAAAATGATTGTCCTGCAGTGAGGACACAAAATAATAATAAATCTTTAAAATTTTCACGTCACCAATATTATTGTAATAAAGATTTATTATTATTATAATTTATTAGAAAAACTAGATTATTTGAAGGGTGTGTCTGTTTCTAACGTACAGAGCTAATATTGAGTAAAATAAAATAAACAAAAAAGTATTGAAATACCAAATGTATTAATTTAAATACATAAAAAATATTACAGATCAAAATAAAGTAACAATAATCGTTATGGAATAATATACGATTGGGTAGATCTATCAAACAGATAACTGAAGCCATCCACGACTAACTTGATATCTATTTAAACCTCTATCAAATCCCAATCTTACTTAAATTATATTTAGACTTTACACTCGTTAAGTTATATAATAGTATTTTAATATTATTAACTACATTATAATAAAATTATAGTTAAATAATATAGGAAATAGAACAATGGAATTAAAAGTCAATGAGTGTGCAACCAAAAAAGTCCTAATTCACCATTCTCTCATAACAATACGGGCATGAAGTGAAACCAGCTAGTATATTAAAATTATATTTTTTAAGGAATTTTGTTTTAGGTTAATTATAATGTTATTAAATTTTACTGTTCTGTACATCTCTGTTAATAAAAAAATAAAACTTATAATTGTCATGTTATTACTTAGTGAGTGAATAAGCTGTGGGATTAAATCTACATAATAATGCAAATGAAATTATATAAAGTTTAACGTTTTTCGGCCGAGGGCGGAATGTCTCTTATTGATGGTAGAACCGTAAGTGCATTACTACCAGGTACGACTATATTATACATGGTCATTTTAAATTAAGTGCAAATATTTAAAGGGTAGATCAAACAATTAAGAAGGAACTAATTTCGCAACAAGAGTATGTACAGACCCTGTCAGGGTGTAGCAATCAAAGTTTAAATAATTATCATCATTATACGCTACTTTACTAGATAACATCGATTACTTATTAAAATTTAAAAAAAAACTAACACGCTGCATATTTAAACAATACACGCACACTACCCAATCAAAAAATGAGAGATAATATGAAAATAAATTTCAAAAAGCAGAAAAAGTGGATTTTTAGTGAAGTAGTCAGGGTTTATGGAAAGCATGTTTACATTTTTTTTTAAAAAGAACAGAAAAAATATTGACGTTTTTCGTTCTCTTTATTTACATATTTGTACTTACCCTTAAATATTTGCACTTAATTTAAAATGACCTTATACAGTGTGTAATATTAATTTAATGCATTAGTCACTAGAAAAGTGCAAATATCCCATTTTAGCACCAGCACAAGATATATTTAGGTAAATGTCGGAGACCTTTGTGGCATAGAGTACCTACTGTATCCCGGAATGGATATATTCTTTACATTTGGAACAGTGCACGATAGCTATAGCAGAGGCGTTACAATCGAAAGACTAGTTTTCATGCTTATATGTTGAATGGTGAAGAGTCTTCGAGAGGCATTTTTGAAATTGCCTGAAACTGTGTTCAAAGCTCACGTTAAACATGTACTAGACGACTATACTGGATGATTTTTTTTACCGTCTGGAAAAAAATATGACGTATAAGGTATCTAGAGCCGAACTTATACACGAGATTAATTGTTAAATATAGTCATGTTTAGTGCAATTTACAAAATCTAGAAAACTACGCACAGTACTACGCGCAGCTGGCGGTTGTAGGTAGATTGCGCATAAATGTAAGCTACGAGCCTGTTTCTTTTTAAAATACTATTTCAAATATCTCAGTGTGTATTATTGACTACAATTGAGTAATGTATATTAGTTTAAGCAAGAAAAATTTTTTTTGAGAAAAACAATTTTTTTTTAAGTAACATTGCCAAATGAATCTATTACACTTACCTATCACACCACATTTTTTTCCAGACGGTAAAAAATGTCACCCTGTATAAATGACAATGTTTGGAACAGATTTCCAGCACAGCGCCACCAATTTGGTAAGAATTGATTAAAATAATGCTGTGTTGAGGAGTTTTTGCCCCGCTTCTTCTCCTCAACCACACATGCTGCGCTGGAGTTGAAATTACTTTCAGTAAGTGGACTTGTAAGTCCCTACTTTGAATGAAACATTGAATTTGCACATTGTAAGCTGTTTGTTTTGTCAGCACTCGCAAACACTCTTCACGTTAAGACTACAGTTTGTGCACTAAGCGACTGCAAATGGACTTACGGCCTGCGAGAAAACAAGTTCATTTGCAGTCGTCCGCTGCCACACAAGGGCGGATCTAGTCTTCGAGTCAGGGGGTCCGATATTCGAGGTCGAGTCAGGCTCCAATAGGGTATTTCACTGTATCATAATTAAATTGCGATTAACCCTTTAACAGGCCTAGGCAGTTGAAATTTTTCAATGGTTTTTAATCTTATTTCAATTACACAGAGGCCAATATTTGGTGGCAACTATTTTACCTCTGCCCGTTAGTGTCAATCATAAATTAAAAAGCTCTAAACACCTCTAAAATTCATCTGGATTATATGATATTTTTCGTTAGATAATTGCTTTTACATTTACATTAAAAAATCACTTTAAACTCGCCCATGGAGGTTGGCTAAATGTAAACAGCAGCCCATCTTCACCGACGAGTTGCTGGCTCCAAATGCAGTACCCCGAGAAGAACCAGCAAGAAACTCAAGGTATTTACAATTACAGCTATTTAAAAAAAATAACAATCAAATATGTAGTGATTCGATTGAGTACTAAAAACGATGTCGTCACTAAGTTAGTATTCAGTGCACTTATTGTTTTGACAACTCATAAAAAGTAACTATTTTGACTAAGCAGTAAAATATGTTCTAATAGGTTCTCCTCGGGGTACTGCATTTGGAACCAGCAACTCGTCGGTGGAGATACGCTGCTGTTTACATTCAGCCAATCTCCATGGACGAGTTTAGAGTGCCCTAAGTTTGTGCCTACAGAAATAGATGATTTCGAATTTGAACACCCTATTTGAAGCATGAGCCCCCCGTGACCCCCCGAATCCGCCCCCGCTGGCCCAACCTACGCTCAACGTGCCTACCCCCCGCAGCCACAACCCCCCGCGGGCGGAGGCGCGGGCCCCGAGCCTGACGGACCGAAACCCCCGAACTTCCTCGACGGCGGCTTTGGAGGCCTGCAAAATTTAAACATACATTTACATGCAAAGTTGGTAACACGGAACATGCATGCTTCAAGGCAAGACCACGAGAGGAGGAAAATAGTAAGAACATTCTCCTGAAACTGATCAATGTTGGACAGTCGAAAGCACGTGAAGCATTTTACAATGTCCAATGTGTGCTCTTGATTGTACAACGGATCAACCGAAATATTAAGTGTCGTGTAACTTTATTAGTATTTTTTGTCCAGTTTTGATGTCAGTTGGCACAGATGATCAGTTTCGTTTTAAGCAATTTACTGTTCTTACATGGCCTCATATTTACTGAACAAAATAAGCAGAATAACTGGCTATTTTGCTCCTCGGCAGAAAGCAATAAAAACTCACAAGTTTTGGGAGAACTCTATCTTCCAAGTAAAAAACAAAGAAAATTACGCAAGCCATTTAAACAGTCAGCATTACGACATTCAAGTTTCAATATTTTGAATTGCTCATAATTTTGTAATACGTATTTTAGTTGCAGCACGTCGAAATATAACGATTGATTGCTATGATTATTACGGATATTTATTATTTAAATATCTAATAAACTTAAATTAAAAATCGTACTACAGACTATCGAAAAATAACCTATCTATTTTTCAACAGCGATACAAGTAACGACGCTTTTATTTGGCATAAAACAAATGTGTGTGAATTTTTCGGGACAGATTTGAGAGAAAAGGACAAACATGTGTGCGTCCTGCTCACTCTATAATCGTTCATACCAGCTCTAAAAATCTTGACTAGTATTCAACAATGCAAGCAATACTGACCCGCTCCCCGGCGGCCGGAAATCACGCACGTACTTGTCTCCGTGCTTGTTGAAGTTCGGGTTGATCAGCGTCTGAAATCTGTCGTGGGACATTTCACAAATACGCCTAAACGTGTCATCATCATCAGCCTACATTTGTCCACTGCTGGACCTATGTCCAGGCCTATGCCTCCCCTAATGAGCGCCGTAGCGCCCTGTCTTCAGCTCAACGCAACATCTGCCTGCAGACTTTCGCAGCCTAAACGTGTGAAAGCGTCCAAAGCATTAGAACAATATAATACAAAGCAACATGCTATACTTACAGCAGGTACAGGAAGTTAAGGATGCCCCAAAACCAGCCGAAGACGCTGAAGGGTCTGCCCTCCACCACCGTGCCATCTGAAACATAGCAACAAGCTCGGTGACCTTGGATACAGGCGTGGGACCAAGAACGTAGTCAAGAGCACGTGGAGCTTGGCACATTTATAACGTTCTTATTACAATCGCCTTAGAAGTCAGACTCGCACAAGTGTAAAGCTTCATGTGCTCTTTCCTGTACATCCATTGTCAATCTACATACAATACATTATACAACAGATTATTTTGTTAAGAGGTATGTCGTGTACTATCTTCTATTATGTTATTGCCATATTATACAACGCGTAACAGAATAAGCGCAATTCTTCATACACCCCAATTAATATATTAGTATAAAAAAATATGATGCAATCGAAATTTGTGTCTAACCAATTGTCTTAAATATCGATTTATAATAGCACGATTTTCATAGAAAGCACTAAATTCAGCTACACTAATTTAAAAATAGCTGAAATCGAATAAGTAGTCGATACCTACTGAACAAACTAATTTCAGGAATTGCGCTTATTCTGTGACATGTTGTATATATTATGCAAAGTTATAGAAATATTAAACTTAATAGTCAAGCAGCTGAATTCCACGGACGGACAAGGACAATAGTTGTTATTGTGACGAGATAAGAACTAAATGTTTCATTTTTAAAAATGGCAGGATAGAATTGAATCGTGGCAAATTATAATCCAATAAGGATTTTAGGTTATTGACTATTTAAAATTGGAATGAGAATCGTCTTTATCTTACATGTATTACGCGGATGTTCGTAAGTCATTTATAACGTTCATAAGGCATCAAAATCTATATTATTAAAAATTCTTTCACCTTACAAAGCTACAATATCCCTGAGTAACATATGCTATATTTTATTCTCGTATCTCCACGGGAACGGGAACTACGCTGGTGAAAAAGCGCAGAACTGGTATTTAAGAAAAGCATATATCCGGCGCTGACGCAGTTCTGATACAAGAGGTACGAAGAGATTCCACAATGATTACCCAGATGGACCGAGTTTCAAGCGAATTGAACCCTGAATGCAAGTAAATAGATACTTACACGAGATTGAAGTGTATTCCGAAATATTGAGAACTCCTTAATCTAGCCTCACTAAACTTAAGTAAAATAGAACTGCCGAGAAGGCAACTCAGTGCCGAAGTCCCGGGCGGGGAGACGTCTGGGGCTCGGGCGGCGGGACTGCGCACGGTGCATCCTCTTGCATCCGATCAATACCTGCATGTCTGGCACCGCCCACGTTTTACATAATAACTACCTACCCACATAGATTTATAGATTTCATACTCAACAAAAGATAAGGACAGCGACCCAGAGGTTTTACTCTGATTAAGAGACTTGAACTTAAGGCGTCGTACCACACGTGCACACGTACCACAACCACAACACGTGGGCATACTTTGTATTCAAAATGAATAGTACAATTCAAACATACCACATTTTGCGGTCAGTATCGACCGCGTCAGTGATACCGACCACATCGCAACCACAACGCGGCCACATCGCAGACACGACATTTTGTCGGTACCACAACGCAACTGCAAAAAGCTGCTGCGACACCATTCAAACGTGACCAATACTTGACCACATTTTGTCGGTGCGATGTGGTGTTTTTGTGGTATGTGTTGACACTTAGGGTTTCATCGTCTTCACGCAAAATTGTATAATAGAATGACAGTTCTAATCTCTCAGTCCCATCCATCCTAAGGTTGTGTGGAAGAGATCGCTAAAAGCGATAAGACCACCATAAATGGTATTTATTTTAAGCCGAATCAGAAAGGACCGTTTTTAAAATTTTCTTTGTCTGAAAGTTTGTCTTCAATAGGATCCAAAACTGCTTACTAGATTTCAATGTAGTAGAAAATGTATAGTAAGTAAGATCTATTTCGATGTCTTGCATGAAAATAATATTTTTTAGCCAATGTGAGTGCAGTCTATATAAAAATGAACGGCTAAATTTGTTGCTAAGCGCAAAACTCCAGATGCTTTATTTCATATCGTCTACTATTGGTGGTGATCAAATTAAAATATTTTATTTGCATGCCATAGGTTTTACATCATTAAATATATATTTTTTTAAACCATTTAATATAAATTTTTCATTTCAAAATAATACAATAGAATGCGTAAACACATATCCATTATTAGGCATAAATATAGACGGTAATGTAAACTGGAAAGACCATATTATATCTAAATCATAACAAAATAATCAAGGTTTACGTATGCTTTATACTAGTTATGCACCGAAATTCGTTTTACATTCGGTAAAATCGAAGTTCGGCAGCTTTTACCGAATTTCGGCTTCGGCCGAATTTCGGTAAAAAATATCGAAGTTCGGTGATAGATACCGAATGTTCGGTAGTTTAAAATAAAACTAAATTATACTAAATGATACACAATTTCTGCACTAAGATACTTCTCAAGTTTTCGTAACGAGTCGTGACCTGTCCATCATAAGAGCGCGTAGCCTTGACGAACTTCGGCCGAAGCGAAGTTCGTCTTCGGCAGATTTTTAAACCGAACATTCGGCCAAATTCGACATTCGGCAAAACCTACATTCGGTGCATCTCTACTTTATACCAGTTGAAAATATGTACAGATAAAAAAACTGCTCTCTGTGCATACTATGCATATGCACACTCTTGGCTGCAGTATGGCTTAGTATTGTAGGGGAACAGTTGACGTAGACAAGTTATTTAAGCTACAGAAAAAATGTATTAGAATAATAGTAAATATAGATAATTTTGTGAGCTGCAAACCATATTTTGTAGAATTAGAGATACTGACACTGGCAACAATTTATACAGTGTGAGTCTCCATAAAGTGCACATATGAAAATGGGTGAAACTAGACACATTTTTATCGACGGAAAAAATGTTTAAAAAAATCTGAATTTTTTTATTTATTTTTTATAAATATTTTTATCTTTTGATTACGTACTGTTGACTTTATGTAAATAAAACGTTATAACTTTTTAACTAAGAAGTATACAAGGTGACTTTTTTTACCGTCTGGAAAAAAATGTGGTGTGATAGGTAGGTGTAATAGATTCATTTGGCAATAAAAAAAAATTTTTTTTCTCAAAATTTTTTTTCTTCCTTAGACTAATTAATATACATTACTCAATTGTAGTCAATAATACACACTGAGATATTTGAAATAGTATTTTAAAAAGAAACAGGCTCGTAGCTTCCATTTATGCGCAACCTACCCACAACCGCCAGCTGCGCGTAGTACTGTGCGTAGTTTTATAGATTTTGTAAATTGCACTAGACATGACTATATTTAACAATTAATCTCGTGTATAATTTCGGCTCTAGCTAGATACCTTATACGTCATATTTTTTTCCAGACGGTAAAAAAAATCATCCAGTATTGTGATAAAATAAAACAGTTATGATGTAAAATAACAGAAAATACTAATAAAATAAAAAAATATCCAAAAAACGGTACCAAGAAATAATAAAAAGGGACTTTTTGAGGAAAATCTGTATTTTTATTCGTGTTTTTTTAATTTATTATCAAATTTCTCTAAATAATGCCCATATTATATGTAATTTTTATTACTTTATGTTATTCTCCATTGTATTACCTTTCAAAAAACAAAAATCCCTATCACAACGTTTACTATGAGTGTTTGAACTGAGTCATTCTGGGTGCACCATTCAACGCTTCGTTCTAGATTGTCCCATTTTATTATTTCTTAGTACCGTTTTTTGGGTTTTATTTTGATTTTATTAGTATCTTCTGTTATTTGACATCATTAATGTTTTTATTTTATCACGATATATGTACTTCATAGTTTAAAAGCTATAACGTCTTTTTTACATAAAGTCAACAGTAAGTAGGTAATCAGAAGAAAAAAATATCTATAAAATATAAAATCTCAGATTTTTTTTTTCATTTTTTCCGTCGGTAAAAATGTGTCTAGTTTCACCCATTCTTATATGTGCACTTTATGGAGACTCACACTGTATATTATAAGCATGTTTACTAGTCAGAAATAATATACACCTCTTTCCACAATATTCTAGACCGCAGAACCTTAGACCGCAAAGTAGATTAGCCATTCCTTTCTCCTCACTAAAGAGTTTTAAGTGAAAATATATATAATAATAGATGTAAAATAACTAATTAATAACAGTTTTCGATATGAATGTGTATATAAATTATATAAGAAATGTTATTTTCTAATTATTTTAAAATATGTTTATTTCTGCCTAGTTTATAAGTACCTCTTTAGTTTTAGTTTATATTGCTGTGCCCTATCCGGGTCTATGTTAACTATAAAACCTGTAAGTGTAAACATAGATAATGCAATAAATGATTGAGTATTGAAAGTGTTAAGGTATACGGTAGAGCTCTATTCCTTGGCCCTTTGTAAGGGTGTTGCAAAGGAAATCTATAATGATGTTGAGCTCTGATGTAATGTAGGTATAACTGGTGAAATAATCATTTCTTTCTTCAATTATAACATTATTCTTTTTAATATTTTTGTTATTAATTTAAATTTCTACACATCAAAAGTTTATATGCAACCGTTAAACAATGACTGTACAATGCTATATGTCCCAAGATAAGACCTAATTGAATCACTAAGACAATACAACAGCTATGTAGTTAACAGGGCGCCATTTTGAACCATTAATTTACATGTTCAATATTGTGTACATAATGAATTTATGGGCCGAACGCTCAGCGCAGGAAGCCAGTATAGCCATCAGCAACATATGGAGATGAAGGATATGTTATATCGTGAGTTTTCCGCGGTTCGGGTAAATCTAAGCAATAACGTAAACCTAATCTAGTAATTTATAGGTACTTAGAAAGAATCAGTCAAGACAACAACTTACCTCCTTTTACGTACACCATTGTTCTGCGTCAGCTTTTTGGCGATTAATACACCAAATACACACACGTAATTTAGTTCAGTCCAATTTTGCGTGTTTTTTCTGCCTCGATATTTAGATCTAAAGGATATTTCCTGCTCTACTATCCATGGATTTCACCACAGACACATATTGCAAGCACAGAGTAGGTGGTTAGGATATTTTCTATTGTATTGAGCACTGAATGAACTGAGCCAATATAGGGAGCACAGCTATATCTTTATAGGAGGTAACTCGACTGACTTCAAGGTAGGTACTTCTTTCTTTCTTCCTGACTGTCAAACAAACGACAGCTGCGGACTGCAGTGTGACCAACTTCAAATAGCGGGTCCTGCAATACATTGCATTTACAACCCTGCGGATATGACACAGACAGCGGAAGGAGCACTAGTAGTAGGGAACCCTTTCTGTACATGGAACCCGGAATGGCATATTAGAGATAAATAAACTAAACAGAATAAACAACTCTTCTTAATTTTTTACTGTAATTTTTACTAATATAATCATTTTTATAATAATATAAAAAATAAAAATAATTAATTTCTTGTTTTTGGTAAATAAGTATACAATATGTAATAAACATACAATAATGTTATACCTACCTTGTCAAAGAGCTAAGATTTAAAATTGAATTCCTACTCATCATCAATATAGGTAGGACCTATATTATGTGGGAATCCGAACAATTATCACTAAAACAGTTTTTAGAAACCATAAGCTTCAGAATCACATTTAAAAAAATCTAAAAATTTGAGATGAGTTACACGGTGGTTTTTGTCTTGATTGTTTCTGCCCATAAATAACTAGGAATGTATTCGTTTAGAGCAATAAAGGATTTATTAAGTAGTCATCCTTGCTAAACCGCAATTAAATCCAGAGATGCAACTTATTTGAAATATTTGCATTTGAAATGAAAAAAAAAGACAAAATACCTTCGAGTAGGTATTTAGTATTTTGCATTTATGTACCTTGATGTATGGCAGTGAGTGCTGAGTATGGTAGAATAGGAATGAAAGTCGAATAAATGCAGTGGAAATGTAGTCACTAAGAGTAGTTAGTAAAGTAATATTGAAAGATGGAGTGAAGAAAATAGTGTGATCCGAAAGCTTTACGTCCTGAAAAATGATATACTTACCTAGTGACTAGGATTGAAAAAGGAATGTTGAGGTGGTTGGGTCACATTGAGTGGACGAATACACAGTATTCAGAGATAAAAACAGGACAAGTATCAAGAGCAGTGATAGCCCGGACGGTTAAAGAGCCGGCCGAAAATCAGTGAGGCTCGGGTTCGAATCCTGGCATGTACCAATGAGTTTTTAAAACTTACGTACATATTTATCACTAGCTCGACGGTGAAGGAAAACATCGTGAGGAAACCCGCAGGTCTCAGAATTAATTCTGAGACATGTGTAAATAGACCCGGTCCGGCGATGGGCTCACCACCTATCACGTTTAGGGGTCCAATGTATCTCGTGAAATGTGGGTATATCCAGTAATGGAATACCTCTGCCTACCCCCTCGGGGATGAAAGGCGTGAGATTATATTATTATTATTATTATTATTATTATCTTTATATTGAAGTTGTTTTTCTTGGAGTAGTTTCCTCGCCGTAGTGAAGTGAAAAATTTATATTTTACTTGGCAGCAAAAATATTCTGCGTCTGGTACCTAAATAACCATTGCTACGCTCAGGATTCTGTATCTGAACCACCTCCACTTCTCACGTGGTTCAATCCTAGAATCCTTCACTTGCTCAGGTTTCAATACTAGTACTCGCGCCAAATATCAACTTAGCATGCTTGCATAATAAATAACTATTCTTAAACTATTTAATACATCTTTGATCAAATCTGCCATCAGATAAATTATGATTCCAATCCTGCCAAGGCAGAAAATTTATTAATATGGTCACACTGGCCTGTCTGATATCGACTGGCAAAATTCTGGCGGTAATCCGAAGAGGAAACTCAGAATCAGAATTAGAATCGTTTATTTGCAAAATACGGTTAATACATAGGTACCTACATACAGTTCGTAATATAAAATAAAGTCCAGGCTCTGCAATGATTTTAGAGATATATGCTAATAATATTTGGAAACGTATTTATTCTACCCTAAAGTCTAAATATAAAAATTATGCTAAATAAATAATTAAAAAGAATCTTGAAAGAACTTTGAAACAAATTGCTGGTTCCAGTGCAGTACCCCGAGAAGAACTAGCAAGAAACTCAAGGGCAGCTCTTTTTAACCGACTTCAAAAAGGAGGAGGTCATGAATTCGTCAGTTTTTTTTTTTTTTATATATTTGTTACCTCAGAACTTTCGAGTGGGTAAACCAATTTGGATGATTCTTTTTTTATTTGAAAGCTGGTGCTCCCAGATTGGTTCCATTTTAATTTCGTCCAGTTCTGACAACGGCATCCATGGTAAAACTATATAAGTTGAAGATTGAAGTCGGTTTTTCACACTTTAGAGTGGTTATTAATCTCATGTCTTACTAGTAAAATATATGGTTTACAATAATAATTAAAATTAATAGCCACATAACATAACATAATGTTGGTGTACTAAGTAGTCTGTAATTTTATAGTAGTATTTGCTTAAGTATCGTTTTAAAGTCAAGAGGCAAATACTATACATTACATACATACACGTAAGTCATATAAGCAGAATGTCAGAATTCCGTCATTTTGCGAATCCGTCATTTTGCGTATCTGACATTTTGCGATGGTTCCGATCTAATGTGCCCATTGTTTACCGTCTTTGCGAATTAGGTTGCTATGGATGAATGGAGATACTTACCTTCTCAAACATGCTGGGTTTGAGCATTATTTTGGCGGCCGGCAAATGACTTGCAATTAATAGAAATCTGTTATATTTATTTTGAAAAGTCACTGTATTTTCAAATAAAACGTTCTGTACCTACTAGGTTTCTACTCAGTTTTAATCATCATCATCATCAACCCGTAACAGCCCACTGCTGAGCTAAGGGTATTTCCTTACACATGAGGAATTTCCTTACATATGGGCTATAATCTCCCACGCGAGCCCACCGCGTATTGGGAGATGGTGTTAAGCTAGTGGCCACTAAACAGTCAGAATTTTTCAAGCCACCCAAGGGTATCTGACATGGCTTAACGACTTCTATTGTGCGTAAACACAACGAACAGTTTTAATGTTGGCGCATTATTTGAGAAATGTACTATACAGGTGTATATGTCGCAGTAAGATAGATAAAGCCGTAATATAGTTATATCCCTAGGGATATAATTATATACCGTAACATAGTTATACGATAGCGATTCTTTACTATCTCACTAGGAATATAGTTATAAAACCGTCGAAGTTTAGTGATATACTTATATTACTAGATTATGTTCAGTGTTATAAATATATTAGGGTTTGCCTCAAAAAAGTCATATTGTATCATATTGTCATCATATTGTAGTATATTAAAGCTTATTTATTCTCAAACATTTTTGAAAAATTAAAAAAATTTCAAAAGTCAACTTTATGTATCCTGCAGTTAGTTACAATACCTACTTTGTGACATTAACACATATTAAAGTAATTATAATTAAAACGATCATATTTTTTGGAATTTAAACATTAACAATACAATTATCTATAATTAACAGTTTTAAGATATCTTTGTTTCTTATCAACTAAGTTGAGATCTTGGTTTCTTTAAAAGTATTTTTTAATTTTTGTTTAGACAAGAAGAGGAATTTTTTGTGCGGCTTTTCTTAAGTTTTCGGCAGCTTTGTCTCTTTGGTCTTAAATGTTTTTTTCACTGTTTTATAAAAAGCAAAATAGCTGCGATCCGTAACCTTCATCACATGACGTTATTCCACAAATTACGTGAACATTTCTCCGCCGCGTGCGCCGCACATTCCGACTATTTCACTAAACTTAATCTAGTAATATAAGTATATCACTAAACTTGGACCGTATTATAACTATATTCCTAGTGAGATAGTAATGAATCGCTTTCGTATAACTATGTTCCGGTATATAATTATATCCCTAGGGATATAACTATGTTACGGCTTCATATATCTTACTGCGACATATACAAGCCTTGGCCACAACTAGGCATTGATGGTCTTACTTGTACCTACAAAAGTGTGCCTCGGCTTCGCCCCGGACCACATTTACAAGTTCGATCATCAATGCCTCTTTTGCTGGCCGCTGCAGTTGTACTATTTCATACAAGATCTAGAATGAAGTTGCGGGAAAAAAGGTCGTCATAGACATACCTATGCAACCCTCCCCAAACATTGGAAATAAAAATAGTGTTAATGTTAATAATCTGTAAATATTGAATATTTGGTAAAATATGAGGCATTGGGGTCGAGTCGACGAGTAAGGTACTTCCATTTGCATTTACCCTCGTGGATTGTGAAATAGTGGTATCTTGGCTCTGTGAAATAGCTTTCATCGTGGCAGTATTCGTGCATATGCCCGCAGATCGAATCGTACAAATAACTATCTGAGCAGATAATGTCCGGCCTGCAACAAGCGTTAACCAGTAATTCATTTATCAGTGCGCCGCGCCCATAGAAATTTTGCACATTTGCGATTATTACTTAGTTTTTTTTTCTTACTAACACTGCTATTTATTTACAAATAAAATATACATTCATTTACAATAATCACAGATAAAAAAAAATCCTCCAATGAGTAACCATGTGGGACAGTGCCCAGAAGACTGGCCGCATTCCCCATCTGGATAGCTAGGCTGATCCTTTAACATAGATAGCTGCCAGCCCTCTGGTCAGCTTTGACCAAACGCACTGACAGCTCTTTGTGGAGCTGCCAAGCCGAAATATTTAGGCCTCATTGAGATCGGCATATTTGCGCCGCTTCAGGCGTTCAGCCGCATCGCCAGCGTCCACAGAGATGGCATCGATGTGGTATTCCACACCAGCGACCTGCCATGTTTCCATGGCCCGACAGTCATAGTTATGTTTAGGCCTCACATATTGTTTGGATGCCACTTGGTTGACGACAAGGCGAGGCGGTGACAATCCGTTTCCGACTTGATACGTGTGTATTAGCAGTGATAGCCTAACGGTTAAAGAGCCTGTTTCACACGGTGAAAATCAGTGAGGCTCGAATCGGGTTTAAATCCTGGCATGCACCAATGAGTTTTTCAAAACTTACGTAGGTATGTATTTAAAAAACAACCAAAAAAAACATCGTGAGATTACCCGCAGGTCCCAGAATTAATTCTGAGACATGTGTAAACTGACTCAGTCCGGCGATGGGCTCACCACCTATCACGTTTAGGGGTCCAAAGAATATCTCGTGAAAACTCGGTATATCCAGAAGTGGAATACCTCTGCCTACCCCCTCGGGGATATAAGGCGTGAGATTATATTTTTTTTCTATATATAATCTTAAGCCTCACTTGATAACCTCCCAGCAGTTGAGGAGCTCCCGCGAGCAGGGGCTCATATTGAAGTTACCGCGATGCAGCGCCTCGAACGTGAAATTCTTGAATGTCTCAGTAGGGTCGTCGAACCACTGGCCACGGGTACATAGTAGAACTGCAATTGGCATTGACTTCGGTATGTGTTAATGGTGTAAGCGTCTATGCCGCTCTGGCAAAAACTCATTAAAGAAAGATGATTGCCTTAAAATGTGGCGTGCGTATGTGCAAAAATTTCAAACCTTTTCGATGAATATAAGTACCTATTATATACATACATACATAAAGCTCACGCCATTGTCCTACAGGGGTAGGCAGAGACGATGGATCGCCACATTGCTCGATCTCTACATACTGCATACCTATTCCCATATCTACAGATAAGTATTATCATCTTTCAATCGCTTAACTGTTAGTTACTTAGGTATTTACAAAGACAAAATACATCCTCCGGACCTCCGAAGAAAACCTCCCATTATTGCTACCTAGTTTTTCAATAATTATTTAAAATTCCAAATCTTACGTCGATAGAGTTAGTAATAAAATTGCTAAAACAGACAGAGCGGCTGCATAATGGTTTCTATATTTTACCAGTTGGTTACAAAACCACCAAAACCCAAAAATACGTACGGTAAGATAAACATAGTCCGCTGAAAAGATGAATAAGCAAAGGCTTCATATTGTTAAACACGTCTTCAGCCTCCAGCTGCCTCGGGCTACTGCTGGATTGTAGATCTGTTCTATAAGATAACTTAAATACCTATTGGGTAAGCGGATCTAGAGCAAACGGGGGAACTAGGATTTTACAGCAAAAATCTCTCTCGAATAAGGTGATTTTGTCTGCTAACATCAGTTTTAGTTGGTAAGTAAGTAAATTGATGTTGTAGTGACATCTACGACACTACATACTTAGAACTAATAAAAAGCGCCATTAAAAGGCAAAGTTCTCAGCCACGCTATCGACATTTTCTAATGAGTTTGTATAAATACTTATTTCTCTCCAACATCAACCGTTGGAACGCGGTCCTCAGCCACGATCACTTCGCCTGGCGGAAAATATTCAGTTTTCACGACGAAGGAGTATTCCACCTCCGCTCCTCCATGAAATAATAACCCAACCTCACTAATTGGTGGTTGGTGGATAAATAATAATAATATTATGGACTCTAATGAAATGTTACAGGTTTTGACCAAGTGTTAAGGGCTTGGGGTGGGGTATGCCAGTGACGATATTAAGTCCAAAGATTATGAAATTTTTCCCTAGTCAGTGTGGCCCGAGTCCACTACGTACACTAGGCCTAGAATCCAAAGCCTAGAATCGCACCTAGTTGCGTTATGCTCATTTTGTCATTTTAATTAAACTACTTATTAGTTCGACTAACACCCTAATTACGACAAGGTGATATAACGAATATAACAATGGTGAATACTTCCACGATACGGTTATTAAGTACTTATGTAGGTATACGTAAGTCATTTGAGGGCTGCCTCCTTACTTTAAAAGTTTTCAGTGTGTAGTGTTGAACTTCAGCAGCTACTCGAGAATGGTCTCCTTCATTGGGGTTTCTCCGAAATTGCTATACTTATTCTATGATTATGTACATATACATTGATTTCCTACGCTTGAATTATTTAGTATGGAGTCTTTTTATTAGGTATTCTTAAAAATATTTTATCATGGCAGAATGGAATCAGACATGTAGGTACGATTAGTAGGCTATTGCTTAGAAGACTCAAAGTCACCTAGAGGGCAATGGAATAGTATATTATATACCTACTTGTACTGTTTTTGGAAAGCAGCAACTTTATTTAGCGCAGCGGGCCGAAATTTGTCGTTTTCCGTCTCAAGAGATAAAAGGAAATATGCTCGGAATTCCCTGCGTGATCGAATCATAAACGGGGAGATCCACAAAACAACCAAGGTAAACGACGTAACAGTGGCAGTGGTCTGTACACTAGTCTACACATTGCTCGTCGAGCGGCCCTAGTCATGAATTGATAAAACAAAGGATTGTAGAAAAAACTACATTTTGTAAAATTTTTATTTTGATGTGTAGGTAAGGTGTAGGTAATCAGCTACGCGGACGACATGGTGCTGCTGGCCCCGTCGGTGAGCGCGCTCAGAAAACTCTTTAAAGTCTGCGAGTCCTATGCAGGTTTGCATGGTTTCCTATACAATGTAACAAAAAGTGAGTAGGTACATGGTGTTTAAAGCTGGTAACAAGTGTCCAAAAGTCGTACCCCCAATAAAACTTTACGATAAACCTCTAAAAAGAGTGAAACAATTTAAATAACTTGGGCACTTTATAACCGAAGACCTAAAAGATGATGTGGATATGGAGAGGGAACGCAGGGCGCTGTCGGTTAGAGCGAACATGCTAGCACGCAGATTTTCACGATGCTCGAATGCAATAAAGATAACGCTTTTCAAAGCGTATTGCACATCACTCTACTCGAGTAGTCTGTGGGCTAGCTATACGAAGAAATCGTACAGCGCCTTGCGAGTCCAGTTCAACAACGCCTTCAGAGCACTGTTGAGGCTGCCACGTTTTTGTAGCGCATCAGCTATGTTTGCGTACGCAGAGGTGGATAGCTTTAGCTCCATCTTACGCAAAAAAGCGGCTTCACTACTGCGCCGCGTGCGAGGTAGCAGTAACAGTGTTCTGAGGGCGATAGCCGACAGCGGGGTCTGTCCGTTTGTTGGCAATTTAATTAATATAACGAAGTCACTCGTAGAATAGAAGTACTAACACAACTAGATATAAGTTTTACTAACAAATTATGGATCTCCTGTTGTCCGAAAATAAACATTTTTATTTTTTATTTTTATTTATTTATTTTAATGTAACTCGGATTTTGATGATGGCAAGTCTGACACTGAAGGAGTGTTGTAAATGGAAAATTCGATAAAATGCGTGGGATGGATGTTTTTGGATTGCCGCTTCAATCTTCAGGAAAAGTGAAAAGTTCACTGTCGATTTTCAAGTAATATTTCGATAATAATGTGTTGGAGACCCTGAATTTTTATGCGCAGACTCTTTAGCAGAGCCATTTAAAGATCAACTTAGCTGAAGACGAGGCAGTATGGCCTATGACTCTGTCCAGCACAAGTTAGTCGCGGGGCGCGGGGCCGCGCCAGGGCAGTCGTTATGGGCCATTTACACGAGGGCAATCCTTACTGCTCCTTCTACTACTCCTTACAATCCACTAAGACTGCACACAAAAAAACTTGAAGACAATCCATTCCATTGTCCTTAAGTTTTTTGAAGTGAAAACTTCTTTAGCGGCGTTGAGCACTTTTGTGGGATGGGTAAAAGCTGTGAAACTCGCGTCAGGTCACGTGTGCTGATCTAAAAACCGTAAGACGGTTGGAGAGTAGTGTTGTAACACCGAAATCGATAATCAAGTTTTCACTTCTTCCGGCACTCCCGGAGTGCAACCCGTGTTTTTTTTTTGTATGCAGTCTTAGTGGATTGCCCTCGTGTAAATGGCTCTTAATAAAGAAAAAAAATATCATTTTAGTTTGTAATCAAATTCGGTTATAGGTCTGTGGATCAAAATTCAAATCAATTGCTCGTAGGGATGTAAGATGAAAGGAAAATAATCGATTAAATAATAATCGATTTTTCTTTCTTCAAAATTAATCGATTCCGACCTCTTTTACATTTGACAAGTATTAAAATAAAATATCTAAAACAAGAATCAAAAAACTAGACGACTACGTTATGGTCTCAAAAACTAAAATAAAAAATAAATGGCGCTGTTTATAAAAAATCGATTAAAACGAGTAATTTATATAATCGATTAATTAAAAATCGATTATTTTTATTTAAGAAATCGATTATTAAAAATCGATTATTTAAAAAAAAATCGATTATTTTAAAAATCTATTATTTTTTACATCCCTAATTGCTCGTCATTGTCATCAATCCCGGTATTTATGGAAACTTAGATTTTTTATTGAAAATTTATCTAGCAAAATTTTTTGCTTTTGCCCTACTGCCTAATATGTAAGTATGTTACCCAGAGAAAATGCAGAAGATACCGTCAAAAGGAATCTATAGTTTTAACTGACGTTTTAACCTCATATGTTTACGAAATTTCAATACAACAATGAGTTGGCGAGGTATCAAGCTGGTCACTTTTGATGCTACCAATACATTGCTGAAGTTCAGAGTGCCTCCATGGCAGCACTATGCAGCGGTAGCCCAAGATCATGGGTTCAAGGGCACGGCAGACGACATAAAACAGCGTTTGTTGAACAGTTACAAAGTCATGTGGAGCAAATACCCTAACTTCGGCAAAAGTAAGATAACATGGAACCTCTGGTGGGAACAAGTAGTCATGTCAACTTTCGAGGGGCAGCTGCCCGAGAATGCGGACGTCGAACTCATAGCCAGGCAGCTGATCGAAGAGTTCACAACGTCCAAATGTTGGCTGCCTGCCGAAGGAGGCCATAAACTTATACAACTGCTCCGTGCCAATGGGTTGTCAGTTGGCGTCATGTCCAACTTTGACCCCCGTCTCAACATTATACTCAGGAGTGTTAAGCTTAACAACTTTGATTTTGTTTTGACTTCGTACGAGGTTGGGTATATCAAGCCTGATAAGAGAATATTCAAACATGCATTAGACAAGTGTGGCAAGGATTTGCAGCCGTCAGAATGTCTGCATATAGGGGATGATGTGGAGAAGGATTACGATGGAGCGAGGGGTGCAGGCTGGCATGCTGTACTGGTGACCGGCCACCTCGAATCAGAGATACTACCAGCGCCAGAACATGTGTTCAAGAATTTAGATGATTTAAGTGTAGCTATAAGGAACGGAAAGTTCAAGTTGTGAGAATTAAACTTTGTTTCATTATTTATTGATTGTTATTATTTAGTTGTTATTAAATGTTGATTAAATAGAGATCTGGTTTTTATATGTCCCTTTCAGATGTGTGTAGTGTATAATGGCTGATAAAATTGATATTTTCTGTAGTAGCTTTTATTTCTACAAATGTTTTCTTTTTACAATAATTCTGGTTTCCTATAAAAAACATACTTATATATAGCTTTAAGAAGATGCATGTTTGTAGCTGTATAGGCCTACAATACAATACAACAACCCGTTGTTGTACACCAAAAACAACATATTATGGATACAAACATTAACCAAAGTACAATGGGTGGTCCTATCGCTTTTAGCGATCTATTCCAGACAACCTTGAGATGGATGAAACTACCTAGGTTTGTCTGTAGTTTCGTAGCAAAATGGTATGAAAAAAAACCTGTCTGCCAGAACAGAATAGTATTTTTAGGCTTGCATATAATAAAAAACATTATTGTCCCATCTAGATAGCTCTCTTTAATAATATTTTAATCTCTTTGGCTCTCTGTCACATACACAGCCAAGATGGTAGATTAATCCTTAGTTCATATTATTGTATCTAGAATGTCATTAAAATAAGAAGTAGGTACTTGTAACTTGTTACTTTACAGCTAGAACAAAAGGAACACAAGTTAAAAACCGGCCAAGTGCGAGATGAACTCGCACGCAAAGCGTTCTCCATTACCGTGCAATAAAAAAAAACACGTTTGTGTTTGTATCGTAGCCTTTGAGTATTAAACCAACCGGAGACGCCACTGACAGGCGTTCCCCTCTGCCAAAAAAACGTGTCGGTCTTTGAGCACATCGGTTAAATACAACTAGTTTGTTTGAGTTCACGGAGTGCTTGTATTGGTGAATGTATTTGTGTGCACCTAGTTCAAGCTAGGGTTTAATTTTTTTATCAAAAAATGCGTTTGTTTTAACATTATTTGTGATTGTTTCCTCGTCCCCCCCGCAGAAATTGGCAGACTTTTTTGTAAAGAAACTAGTGCGCGTGACGTCTCCTGTTGGTTTAATACTCAAAGATCGTAGCCCATACAAGAAATGATATTTTTTATTTCAGACCACATTATGTAGGTACATAAATTTTTTACTTTTAATATTTCGTATTTTAATTGTTGTTACAGCGCATTTAATACACATTTATTCATCTACATAATAAATTATTATCACAGATTATTATATAACGATACAGCCGGGCAGCCCACTGACGGACAGAAGAGGTTTAGTAATAGGTTCATGTAGGCACCCTTTGGGTACGGAACCCTAAAAAGGAGTACTTAAGTGTTGTGTCGCACGACGAGAGGACATTTGAAAAAAAAACTTAATTTTAGTAACACGTTGTGGTCAGCACTAGTGTGCCAAAATTTATTGATGTTACACCGCCCTTTGTTTTATAAGTTTTCTTACATACCTAATGTGGTTGATAAGTTTTTCTATCCAGTATTCAATGCATTCGTTTCGGAATGTTTTTTTTTTTCGTGTAGTCTATGGCACGAATGCATTTTCACTTTTCACTACTGGTAACACAGAAAACTGCTGCGCGTCCATGTCAAGAGTGTTTCATCTGTGTAGTTGGGGATCAATATAAATTAAAAATGCGGAATCCTCACATAGAATAGTATGATTTTTGCCCATAAATCTGTGTGATGTTGAGCCAGTGAGATCGGGGTGCAAATAAAAGGGTGGAGACGTCAAAGAAGTGAGTGCAACAGCAGCCGCCCCCAAACATTAGAGTGGAGAGCAATGACGGGACTGTCCTTTATCTCTGACAAAGTGAAGTGTTAGCCCAGAGCGCCGAGGAATCGCGTTTCGCATGCATTATGTAGTGGAAGTGCAGTGTTATCGTCCTGTGTTTTGCGATTCGTGTGTTGAATGTTTAGTATGCAGCTGAGATGATGTGGCTTGTAGCGGTGGCGGTGGCGGCGCTGACGGCGGCGTGTGCTCGCGCCGAGCAGGTCCTCCTCCTCGACACCACCACCGAGGCCACGCTCGGCTGGACGCGCTTCCCGTACGGCCCGCAGGCCAGCACCCCCGGCTGGCTCGAGGAGTCCTACACCAACTTCGAGAAGCAGATCAACTGGCGATCGTACGTAGTCTGTGACGTCGCGCATCATAATGTTAACAACTGGCTGTGGACACCCTTCATAGAAAGGAGGAACGCCAACCGTATTTACATTGAGATCAAGTTTACCATAAGGGATTGCTCGTTGTTCCCGGGAAATGCGCTTAGCTGTAAAGAAACTTTCAGCCTGCTATATTATGAGTTCGATGTGGCAACTCGTGAGCAACCCCCATGGGAACCAGAGAGTTACAAGCTGGTGGGCCGCATTGCAGCCGGTGAGGGCAGGTTTAACACTAATTCAGAAGTGGACATCAATACTGAGGTAAAAAGTATAGCGGTAACAAAGAGAGGTGTCTACTTTGCATTCAGAGATCAAGGCGCATGTATATCTATTCTAGCCGTGAAAGTATACTACATCACTTGTCCAGAAGTAACTGTAAATTTCGCACGGTTCCCAGCTACTCCTATGGGTCGGGAGGTCACTGTTATTGAACAGGCTAATGGGACTTGTGTCGAGAATGCTGAAACCGCTTTCGGTGAGGCTCCACCTGTATACCTATGTAAGGGAGATGGGAAATGGACTCTCCCCAGTGGCTCCTGCAAATGCAGAGCTGGGTTTGAACCAGACCATAACAACCAGGTCTGCAATGAATGTCCACCAGGGAAATTCAAATCTCACACGGGGAATGACCTGTGCATACCTTGTCCTGATTACTCCGAGTCAACGGCCTATGCAGCAGCAGAATGTAAATGTGTGCCAGGTTTTTACAGAGCCAAGAAGGATCCCAAGAATATTCCATGCACACAGCCTCCTTCGGCACCTGATAATTTAACGGTCACTTTTGCTGATCAGTTTTCTATATCCCTTGCATGGCAACCACCGCACAAAACAGGGGGCCGCTCTGATGTTACGTACAGAATTCAGTGCTACAACTGTGGACCGAGTGTTGAATACAGGCCTGCATCCAGTGGCTTGAACCACACAAGAGTCACGGTGATTGGACTTGACCCAGTCACAGAATATAAATTCCAAGTTTTTGCTGAAAATGGTGTTACTGAGCTTACAGGTGAATCTCCGAAGAAAGTAGAGATAACAGCTATCACTGAAGCATCAGTAGTCAGTGTAGTTTCGAAATTACGTGTGCTTAGCGCTGAAAGTGACAAGCTGTCACTAGCTTGGAATCCACCACCGATAGACTTGACAGATCCTGATGACACTATAGAAAGTTACGAAGTCAAGTGTTTCCCAAAAGATAATGTCGATAAGATCACAAATGCGACACTCAAGATTACGAAAGAGCCTCATATTACTATTGCTGGTTTGAAAAGAGATACTGAGTATGGAGTAAGAGTCAGGGCTAAGATGAAGCGAGGTTGGGGTGAGTTTAGTGGTATAATTTACGCGCGCACGGGCTCTGTGGTACTCGAGACGACATTCGTGGGGGAGGAGGAGGGGGCGCAGGTGCGCCTCGTCGCGGGGGTGATGGTTGCCGTGGTGGTGCTGTCTATGGTTGCCATTATTGCTACAGTACTGTTCTTACGTTCGCGCGCCGACGACGAGTGCGACAAAAAGCAGCCAAACGACTGTAATGCACTTAACTACCGCAATGGGGAGGTGTACACTGGTCCAGAGCGGCCAGCCAAGACTAGCAGCAATGCAACAACCCCACTTTTCGCTGGGACCGGCTCTAGGACTTACATAGACCCCCACACTTACGAGGATCCCAACCAAGCCGTAAGAGAATTTGCTCGTGAGATCGACGCATCATGTATTACGATAGAAGCGATAATAGGTGGTGGCGAGTTCGGAGATGTGTGTCGCGGCAAGTTGAAACTCCCCGCCAGCTGCGGGCAGGAGATCGACGTTGCCATCAAAACTCTGAAACCCGGCTCCACAGAGAGAGCACGACGCGACTTCCTCGCAGAAGCATCAATTATGGGACAGTTTGAACATCCTAATGTTATATTTTTACAAGGTGTTGTTACCAAATGCAATCCAATAATGATAATAACAGAATTTATGGAGAACGGGTCGTTGGACACTTTCCTCCGCGCCAACGATGGCAAGTTCCGCGTGTTGCAGCTAGTGGGCATGCTGCGCGGCATCGCCACCGGTATGCAGTATTTGTCAGAGATGAACTATATACACCGCGACCTTGCCGCTCGCAATGTCCTCGTCAACTCGCAGCTAGTGTGTAAAATCGCCGACTTTGGACTCTCGCGCGAGATAGAATCGACCGCAGACGGAGCTTACACCACACGTGGCGGCAAAATCCCGGTGCGGTGGACCGCGCCCGAAGCCATCGCGTTCAGGAAGTTCACCTCGGCTAGCGACGTCTGGTCCATGGGGATAGTATGCTGGGAGGTCATGAGCTTCGGCGAACGACCTTACTGGAACTGGAGCAACCAGGATGTGATAAAGTCAATAGAGAAAGGATACCGTTTGCCCGCACCGATGGACTGCCCCGAGGCGGTCTACCAGCTCATGCTCGATTGCTGGCAGAAGGAGCGTACTCACCGGCCGACATTCTCCAGCATCGTGAAGACTCTGGACAAACTAATCCACTGTCCCGACACGCTGAGGAAGATCGCTCAGAACCGGTCGGCGGACCCGCTCGCTGGTGACACTCCAGACATGATCCAGTTTTCCTCAGTCGAGGAGTGGCTGGAGTGTATCAAGATGTCGCGGTATATCGAGAAGTTCCGGACGGCTGGCATCACCGACATGGACGCCGTGGTGGACCTGACCGTGCACCAGCTGGCCTCCCTGGGTGTGACGCTCGTTGGCCACCAGAAGAAGATCATGAACAGCGTGCAGAGCATGCGTGCGCAGATTCGCGTCAGCGGCCCGTACGGCTTCCTAGTGTAATACCTGTGCAGTGACAGTGTTGTGTGTCTGAGTGAAATGGACGCCCGGCCGCCAGTGGACTTTTGATCTCGATAACGCGTTCACGTTATGTGGTATTTGAGTATGGTGATATACTAATGAAAATGATGCATTTTGTATATTTTTCTAAAACGAAACTGTCGTAGTGTTATGGATAGGGTAACAGATAATTGTCTTTACATAAATTAAGGGAAATTTATCAATTACACTAAGCTGTTTATGTTTCTTTTGTATTGTATCTCCGTCATAGTGGAGCTGACTTGACTAAACTGACGCCGGCCTAATCAACCATGTTTTGAATCCATAAGCTTTACTTGGCTACCGTCTACACCACTGAACAACGAAACTGAGAGCCATTTAGTTATTTTAATGCTCAAATATATTTTGAAATAGTGCTTTTGATAAGCAATTGAATGGATATTTATGTAATAGTTAGGTATATTTAATAGTAATTTTAGTTTATTGCTAAAATATAAGGTATGATTTTGTGCCTAATGTACTTATCTTTGTAAATTGATGGCTGCTAATCTATGCTGCTAATAGATACTATTTTAATTTGGAACTAAATATTATATGTTGTGCATGTTTATTTCAGGATTGGTGTTAATTTATATACTGATGTTTGCCAAAATAATTTGGACACCCCATTTCCACTCAAAGTACAATAAATTAACCATAGAAATAGCGGCCGCTCATGGTGATTATTAAAATAGTAAATTTATTAACATTTGTATAAAATGAAGAGTTTGTAGTTAGAAAATTTTGCTCTAATACTATCGTTGAAGTAAAATTATGTATATTCATGAGATTTTGAGTTTAAAAGTATAAACAAGGTATTAATGTAAGTGTCGTGTTGAATACTCACAATTTCCAATTTCTTTAAAATTTATAAACTGAATGTTTTCATTCAACACTGCCAATGTGATGAATTTGAAGTATGTACTTAAATTTTAATAGACTGTCACAACAAAGCATTTATTTTGTTGTATGTAGGTATAATATCCTCTTTTTTACATTTGCATGTATATAATGCTGAATGTATTCATTTTAGTGTAAATTGTTGCTTTAGCATGTGACTCTTATGTTTATACAAAATTTTTGTAGTCTACTTGTTCAATGATAACCTGACTATACTGGTTTCATTTAAAAACAGCTATATTTGCTACTGTAATGGAACTTTTACAATACGGTACTTGACTGAATCAGAATAAAATTCATTAGACATATTATCCCAAGACACATCTGAAAATGTATTTCAATTTTCGTTTTAAAATTATTGTAAAATTTTAAAATGATAAAAATTTCATTTTCCATAGTAAATTTTCATTTTGGCAGCACATCAAAAGAAACTCATTTGAATACTCAGTCATATGTCATGGCGGTTTAAACAGAATGCTGTATAAACATGAGAGCTTATTAGGACTATGTTATAAGTTGGATTTTTTTACTTGCAAACAGTTAGTGATAATTATACAGTATATTGCCAATATAGATTATAAGAGCTTCGCTTATTACCGCTTGTGATGAGTGCTCTGTAGGGTGACTGACCTCTTACAGCAAGTTTGTCTCGATTCTTGAAGGAGCAGGACTCTGGCCAAATGGGCTCTTAATATGTCCCTTAGAAACCTGCTATGCGTCCAGAACATGCGTCCTGTATGCTATGCGACTACACTTGCCATTATGTTGCCTATTGCCCAAGCGAACTGTAATTTTCCCTTTGATTTTCTCGTGGCCATTGGTTCTGAAATACCTTCACTCGGTGACGCTGCGATGGTTCATTGTATATGAGTATAAAATTTTAGTTTTTACCTGAATTATAAAGTGTGTTCAAATATCATGCACGTCGATGTTCTTATGCCCGATTTGAAGTGCTACTGTAACGCCTATAGACGTCTCTTTGGATGGGTTTTTGATAGCTAAAAAAATTTGTTGTTCGAAACTTTACTATTTTATAATATTTTCAACTGAAATATCTTTTGACTTCATATTTAGCACGGCTTCGAAATGCAAGCTGCCTATTTTCGCAAATTTTGTGACGTCATGACTCAACACTGGCCAGTTTGTTCAACATTTTCTAATTATTAAAATCACATTGAAATTTATTTATTTACATTTTTTTAAAGCGAACAGTATTCTTATAGCTGCATTTTTTCGAAAGACTATCATTTGTTACTAATCTGTACGTTGTATGTGTGTATATGAATAGGTACTGTAAGCTTCTCTTTTATCAGATATTTTTTTGTAAATTTATTATTGATTAGCAGTGTACATTTCTGAACATTCACATAATATGAAACAAAAATGTAGTACAGTACGGCCGTTTTAACTTGTCCTCTCTGAACACAGGCTTCGCCTGCGCAAACCCCCTCTTACCGCCAAATGGTTGCTAAAAAATGTTATTACGCAGCCTTTTGACTTCAGAGCTGCTAGGTTAAAACGGAAGTACTATAGAGACATCCATGAAGTAATATCCTTTCGAGAAAGTTTCGGCCGTACCAGAAATAATAAACAGATAGTAATATTCATGAAAGCTACCATAATGTTGAACCCTGTGACCTTTTTTCAAGATGAAAGAGAATTTAATGGCAGGGGAGATAAGGTACGAGTATCTAACTTAAATATAAACAGAGCCGCTATTTTAAGGTATATTGTATGCCCTGCGCTAAATATCTGTACAAATACCTTTTAATTTTGCTGGTTTCAGCGCTTACGTTACACCAACAGTAATCAAATAAATGACAGTCGTAAATAACTCGTACAAAAATGTATGTACTTAAAATGTATATCCTAAGAGAATACTGCTTGCTTTTTAATATAAGACAGGAACCAGGAGTTTTAATGTCGCAAAGTATCGCTCATAAGAAACTGACACACTACGCCATATCACAAGTTTTGGCTTCAGTAGAAAATCGTAAAAAAATATTTTGAGAGAGAAAAATAAGGTTTATTTACACGCTCTCCAAACAGGTAATAAGCGATACCGAAACCACCAAGTAGCACTTGAAACTGGGCAGTTATTAGCAGAACTGGGATGTAAATTTTTGGAATATCCGGAAAGGGAAAGCGCCATTAAGTATTCCGCGATCTGTGGACTCAGCGCTGTCGATTAACTGACTCACCCGTAGCATTTGCAAAACAATGACGTCAGAACCAGCACGCAAAATTGAACCTTAAAGGATCCATTTAGTTATTGGAAATGGCGATAGCGCCGTTACGTATTATTATTGTAGATATAATTAAACTGCCTTTTCACAGATAGACAGCTGTAGTTTACAGATTACGGCAACTGTAGAGTACAGTAAATTTTTGTTACCTTCTACATATTTCAAGTTTGCAATTTACAACTTGTAACACCTATGTCCATTTTTCAACCGACTTCAAAAAAGGATGATGTTATCAATTCGACGGCAAGTTTTTTTTTGTTACCACAGAACTTTCGACTGGGTCAACCGATTTTTACGAATATTTTTTTATTTAAAAGCTGATGCTTCCCGTGTGTTCCCAATTTGGTCCAGTTCTGACAATGGCATACATGAGAAAACCATTTATGTGGAAATCGTTCGATCTATAAAGTTTTATGTTATGTTTACAAGATATTTTTTTTATAATTGAGTAACATTTAGTGCTGAAACTTCTGGCAGCTTATTCCATGAATATGACGTCGACTATACACCAGTCGCCTGGCTGTTGACCCGAGTCTGTTGCACTTTGTAGTCAATTTGCTTGATGGCAGATTGCACGGTAGAAGCTAGTCTTCCAACACTGCATGGCATGGCATGCTCAAAGCGACTACAGACAGTGTCCCTTCCACAAAAGAGTATTGGGCAGATCCGACCCGGGTATAATGTGGCCAATTCAGAGAAATTTGTGACTTTATTTAGTCTTTTAGATAGATTGCGAATCTTATCTTTATTTGAGATATTATAACACTTGCTTTTTGTTTGTAAATACCGTTTTATACTTCAAAAACAGTGGTTTGTTATATTCACACATGCACAGCGGCGATCCTACTTTCAATAAAGAAAAAGCAATAGGTACCAATGTTGCTGGTATTAAGTAATCTCAAAATATAAACACTTTTTTTTTTAATGTTTTCAACAATCAAAGCTCATTTTTATCGGTGGCCAGGTCAAACCCCATAAAGATTTGCCCAATCTCTTCAAAAGTCGTTCGGCAGGTTTGATTCCCAAGGGGTGCGATTTTTTTAGATACCTAGATTTTAGTTTTATTAACATTTTTTCTTCTAGTAAATACCTTAGTGTCCATATGATCGAAATACTTTTTTATTGCAAGTTAAAAACTAGATTTTTTACTTTTTGTAGCGGTTCTTATGTTATCTTTATTTATACAAATACATATAATTTTTGAAGCAGACCTCCACTCAGTGACACATGAATTTACAGCACGGCCGTTTTAACTTGACAGCTCTGAAGTTGCGCAAAAGGCTGCGCAGTAACATTTTTTAGCCACCATATGGCGGTAGGAGGGGGATTTGCGCAGGCGAAGCCTATGTTCAGAGTAGCCAAGTTAAAACGGCCTCACTGTACTCGTAATACTAATGAAGGAGGGGAGGAGGGACAATGCTTTGGTGACGGTGTTGATACTGTGATAAAATGCATCTCAAACGAGCAGGAAACAAATTCACTATATTTGTACGACTGAAAGAGAATATTTTCTGATGAGCGTGTGGCACCTTACATCTGCTTTATTTATGGTAAGCTGTGGAGTGATTGGCCAAAAAAAAAATGGTTTAAGAATACAAGTTAAATATGTTATTTATAAATTACTTAGTCATCACCATTATGTTATCTTGCAAGCAGATAAGCGATAAGGTACCATTTTACTCCGTGTATCTTGTAGGTAATCATTATTGTGTAGGTATATTTCATTTTGATATGTTGTATTCTTGCTAAATTGTGTGATAATATTATTTCATATAACAGTGACTGGTTATGAAGATATAGCTAGTTCCTCCACAGTTTACCTCGTAAAAGTTGTGTCAAAAGATATATTCTTCGATAATCTTTTTTAATTTAATCAAAGGAGACGTTTCATTTTGGGCCTGCACATTGTACACCAGCGTGAAATATAGAGAAAATTCTAGTGATTATCAGAAAAATATTTGAAAAAATAATTTCCATTTATTTAAATTGCACAAAAGAAATTAAACTTCTATAGATCCGCATTAAATCATATTGAGATAACAGTATTTCTAACTTTTTAAGCCCAATTTCCGTGTTATTGTGAATTAGTCCGACAAACATTAAAATAATGTAAATTGTCATGTACCGGTCAGGCCGCAATTTTTTTTATCGCCGCCATGCTAGTTCAATGAAAGTTAAAGTTACTACAACTAAACTAGACAAATATGAGCAAAATCGTGAATAAAACTAGTTATTTTATTTATATTTATCTAAAAAACTGGTGTACCTGGTGCAGGCCCAGTCTCCATACATTCATGAAACGTCTCCTTTATTGCACTGCCTTAAAGGTGGATTCGTCCAACTTAAATTAAGGTTTATTAGGAACATAAATTGGAAATTGCTACTTCTCTGGATAATGGTTAGATACTTCACGTTGAACAGATCCAACGTTAAAAGTAAGCCAGCAGGAGTATTCACGGAGGCTCGATACCGTTTCCGTTCGATTCAGATCGAGTGAAAAATTTCCCGAATCCTTATGTCACATATGACATTAGTTTTCGACACCAACATCAGCCCATCTCGAAAGTGTTCGATAGATTTTCCGATTCCGAGACGAATATCGAATATCGAAGCTCCGTGAATACGCCTGCTGATCTCAATAGTTTTGCCACTCATCTCCGAGTAAGTCTTACTCTTGGTTGGACGAATCTAGCCTTAAAGTCGTGTTTTTTTGCATGATACAGAACTTAGATCAGCATTTACAATTTGCAATTATTGCTGTACAATTATTTATTCTCTCTTATTCTGGCGTATTTTTATTTAGTAATTATAATTTTAATACAAGATTAGCTAGAATAAATAAAAATGTAATAGTTAAGATTTTTGATACGTACATTGAACAGGCGTTTGTAAGATATTTATAAATTTCATGTCGGGCATGGTAGTGTTTGTACCATGTGTGGCTTACCTAGCGATTTTTTTAAGTAGTCCAGTCAATGAATGGGAATAAAAGGGGTCGTAGGTAAAGTGCGTGAGCACGGACCTACAGCTAGAAGAACTTATCGGCTTTATACATTTAGTGCGGTAAGAACTACACTTCACCCGCTTGGTGTGTCCTGGAGAAGTTTGTCTTTCTCTTTCTCGCCATAGTAAATTTATGAGGCAGAAACGCGACCGCAATGTACCTTTTAGAAATATCCAAAAGTCCTGGAGTGTATAAATAGAGTTTTCGCTAAAATCTCCATACGGTAGTCTCCCTGCTCACGCAAATTTACTAAAATCAATACAAAAGAATCAGTGTTTGCCAAAAATACATCTACTTTCATTCTGCGATACTGGTGAATTGTCCTGCGAGGCGGCAGGCGCGATGGCAGCAGAAACAAATTAAAAAATATGCTATCAACGTCGTGCAACGTGTGCTAACTACCCAGCTCAATTTATGAAACTGGATGGAACAAAGGGTTAAAATTAATAACCTAACATTAACTGCAGTAAACTTGGTAAATAAAACAAGATTATTCCCCTGAGTGTGGATTAAACTGACCTTGAATAAGCTTTGTCACGAAGGTAAATCTCATGAAATAAGAAATCATTTTTTTGCGGTTTTACCTCGGAACTAACCCTTATTCTGTGTCGGTCGAACCCGGGCCAACTCAATATTCATGTCAGAAAAAGATAATAACAAAAAAATCTATCAGTATTAATTCTACTGCATTTCAATCGCCAAGAGCCTGTAAAGAGCCGGGTTTTGAAAAAGATGTTTCGCTGGGTTTCAGATATTCGATGTTGTCGTTCATGTATTTATCTCCGTGTTCTGTAAAGTGAAAGTAATTATATGAGATTGTATATTTATCGCAATATCCAGTACGCCTAAAGCAATAAAAAAGCCTCTCGTAGATGTTTTTAAGTGTATTTTTTACTTGGAGCCCGACTCGAAAAAGTCTGAACTAGCACATGAACAGTTGGTATTTAAGAATACTGACAAACCATGGCAGTTGGCTTTTAAGAGTCGCAGCTCAAGAATAAGTAGTAGATTATTATTGTGTATGATACTCCGGTTGATAAAACCTGCCTTTACTTCAGGTATTTCCTCCGAAGGATGTTTAGTTACAATCTTAAATAAAAGCAAAAAAGGAAGATACGGTACATTCATAGAAATCATCGTTGACATTTGGACTACATACTCGTACACAAGCGCGTGGGTTTTATATTTTGTTTTAGTGCTATTTGTACACTTCATAAAAGCACATGAAGGCATTTGATTGTACAGCGTTTAACCATTCAATGTGTTTCGTTCTACGTGCTGTCGATACAGCCCGATTGAGACTGTAAAGAATTACGTTCCTTGGACCTAATTTAAGCGGTCCACGTGCGAGAAGCTAGTACCGTATCTTCCTTTTCTGCTTTTGTCTAAGTTTACAATATACAAACAATTTCTGCGAATATTGCTCTTGACGAATATTTGTATGACAGAATATAGTGTCGTATTCAAACTAGGTAGCTAATTTATTGATAAAATATCTTTACGAAGTTAGTTGTGATTCCTTTACAGATTTATTGGATGTAGTAAGTCGAGGGAAGATGTGATAACGCAAATATAATAGCTGTGGTCTTTCCTGAATGGGGTCATAGGTCTAAATGTCGCTTACGCGTCGAAGGGGTAGCGCAGATCTATCGTTTAACAAGAGAACATGAGAAAGTAGAACCGTAGTAACACCAAGCATAGCCTAACTAATTGTAATTCATAGTGATTTTAGATTTATAAGTTTACTTTTTTATATAGAGCGTGCGCGGGGCCGCGGTCCTTCGAGCCGGATACGAACATCTATTATATTATCGTAACGGTCCTGCGTCCTATACAAATGGTTATAGTATACTTAGACAGTTAAATAAAATCTTTAATATGAATCATTTTAGATAAAAACGATGAAAGTGTAAGCTTGGCTATAATTTATGTAATAAACTATTGATACGTAATCAAAGAGTCCTCTTATTTCCCTATATAAGTATCCCTCAGCGCTAAGGGCGTCAACATTGTAAAAGGGCATCAAACATTGCTTCAAATAAGTTTGATGTGTTTTATGGTGACCTACACGATATAATACGCAAACGAAACAAGACAGGTAATAAAAAAAATATTTATTGGATATTATATAAAAACATTTGATTATGGCGTCTCATATAATTAAAATAATAGCGATATAAAATAAGAGCAGTGATAGCCCGGACGGTTAAAGAGCCGGTCGAAAATCAGTGAGGCTCGGGTTCGAATCCTGGCATGTAAGTACCAATGAGTTTTTCAAAAACTTACGTACATATTTATCACTAGCTCGACGGTGAAGGAAAACATCGTGAGGAAACCCGCAGGTCTCAGAATTAATTCAGAGACATGTGTAAATAGACCCGGTCCGGCGATGGGCTCACCACCTATCACGTTTAGGGGTCCAATATATCTCGTGAAATGTGGGTATATCCAGTAATGGAATGCCTCTGCCTACCCCCTCGGGGATGAAAGGCGTGAGATTATTTATTTATTTTATTTTATATAAAATAAATGCATTACATTATTGAAATTTAGAATAAGGAAAAGTTTATAGAAATACTTAGAAATAGGTAACTAGTAATATATCATAATAGCAAATAAAAGTTGGTTTAAAACGAAACGGCCATGTCAGATACCCTTGGGTGCTTGAAGAATTGGGTAGTTGACAACATCGAAATTAAATTGCGAGTAGTCATACATTAAAAAGATTATCCCAAAACACCTCAAAATATGTATTTCGGTTTTCAATTTACAATTATAGCAAATTTAAAAATAATAAAACAATCAAAAAAAGTGCTGCAATTGAGTACTACAAACTATGACGTCACGGTTTGCTATTTCAGTACATTTTCCATAGTAAAATTTCGTTTTGACAGATCGTAAAAAGTCACTGATTTGACTAGGTAGGACACAACCCTTTTTTTTTTTTTTTCTTTCGCATGCGGGGAAAATGCCTTACGCATACCTGGTGGTAGCGGGGACGACAACCAGGCTATGTCAGGCTTGCACTGACTAAAAACCCCCCATGCTGTTCCTCCTCTCGCCCTAAGTCCGAGTCCCGGGAAACAGTTTCTTCCGTGACTCGGCCGGCTATGCTCTCCCCCCATCGGGGCAGCAGGCGCGGGTTATCCCCCGCCACGCTTGCTACCCCTCCTACTCCTACTTTTGAGCATGATCGATTGCCGGGCCTGTTAGTCAGCAAGCACGGCAATCAGGACACAACCCTATTCTGACACTTAGGTGGCCACTAGCCTAACACCATCTCCCAATCCGCGGTGGGCTCGCGTGGGAGATTATAGCCCATACTTCCTCATGTGTGAGGAAAGACCCTTATAATGAATAAGTATACTCGTAATAGTTTACCTCACACACACATAATAAATTATTGAATAGTTATCATAAGTTGACGTGTTAAGCTTGGGTCCCACGGTCCGTAAAATCGCGGATGCACGCAGACCAGCTCGCACGACGCACCGTGGGACCGGCCTCGTCCGTGATAGCACAGAACGTCTGTGGCGGTGCGCCCGTATCCATCGTGAGTCGGTAACTTCAAAGGTGCGCTCTTCTCTCTCTTTCTTTCGCTTTGCATTATGACAACATAAAAACATCTACACACACCGACACGCACCGTTGGACCGGCCCTGCCTGCGGTGCGTCGCCGTCCGTGCTCGTCGGCTGAGTGTAGCTGATCCGTAGAATAGCGGACCGTGGGACCCCAGCTTTACAGGTACGCACCAGCTAAATAACTATGAATTTTAGTTTCGAATACCTACTACTCATTTTAAAGTTATTGTACAGTCAAAAGCACTTTGACACTGACACTATATTTTCTAAAATACATGTAATTGGTAACTTAACTCGTGAAAAAAACCCTCCTTATATTATTATTTCTACCTTAGATAAACCTAATTTAATAAATAAATAACATAATAATCTCAACCCTTTTATCCCCGAGGGAGTAAGGCATTTCTGAATATACCCACTTTTCACGAGATATTCTTTGGACCCCTAAACGTAATAGGTGGTGGTGAGCTCATAGCCGGATCGGGTCTGTTACACATGTCTCTGAATTAATTTTGGGAAATCTGGGACCTGCGAGTTTCCTCCTGTTTTCCTTCACCGTCGAGCTAGTGATGAATATGTACGTAAGTTTTGAAATAGTAGATTGTTATACAAGGGTCGGAAGGAATCAATTCCCCTACGAGGTATGTAGACGCCAGAGCGCAGCGAGGGCGGATATAGTCCGAGTAGGAATTGGTAACTTCCACCCGCGTTACACACTCTGCTTTTCATTTCGAACTCAAGGAAAATAAACAAAAATAATTTCCATTTTACAAAAATTCAAACATATAAAAACGCAATAGGTAATACCTACAAAAAAAAACAAAATTGTCAACAATACAACCAAAGTGGTTGGAATAAAGAGAAACTTTTTCTTTTAAACGTCTTTGAATACTACATATGATGTAGTATTCAAAGACGTTTAAATAAAAAATGTTAAGTCGAGTACCTAACCCACCGACCTAACCTAAATAACATTACAAAAATAATAATATACAAATCCTTCCTCTTTATAATAATATGTAATAGTGTTCTGTGCTTATTAGTGTCGATGAAAAACAAGATTTTGAATTTTGGAACAGCTTACCAAATTATTACTCTTTTTTTGATTTTAAATATGGAACGCGTACCGCCCCGCACGCGGGCTATTTTTTGTTGTTTATACCTATACTCACTAGGCCGCACCTTTTTTTCTTATTCTAATTGATGTAAAAAGTTTCGTATCCCTACTAAGTACCCAAAGAGGTTGGAAGAAAGTCATTCTCTTTCCTAGAGAAACTTTTTCTATAAACGTCTTTGCCAAATGTAGTACTATTTTTTTTTAATTTATTCCCGCCCTAAGGCCGGAAGCAATTACTATGAGTCTTTCCCGACCGAGGGCGGGAATCACAGCCCTGAATCTCTCTGTGGTGGGAATCATCGCTTCCGACCCAGTACTCAGATCAAACATACACTACTTTCCGAGTACCTATGAGATATGAAAAACTAATTGGTACATGCCAGGATTCTAACCCGAGCCTCACTGATTATTATCATGTGAAGCAGGCTCAAATAAGAACCTTATAATTTATCATGAGGTGAAGATCTAGGTAGTTACCTATTTGAAAACGGTTTTGGATTAGTTTTTTTTCGCTACATAGCAAATTATCAAGTGTCCGCGGTGTGGCTAAAGCAACATGCGGAACAACCATGTAGGTACAGGGCCGGATTTAAATTTTTGCCGCTCTGGGGCACTGAAGAAAATGCCGCCCTATGACTTAAATTTTATTTTAATAGTTTTGATATCTTATTTTTTAAGAATTAGAATAACTAATTGATTGCACGAAATTTATATATTATTTATTATACATTATGTTTTATTTATATTTATTCTTTATTTACTCATATATAATATATTTATTATATACTAGCAACCCGCCCCGGCTTCGCACGGGTGCAATGCTGAATTTTCTTTTCTATAAACCATCCCTGGACCCACTCGAACCCACACAAAAAGTTTCATCAAAATCGGTCCGGCCGTTCTCGAGTTAAATCGTCAGGAAGGAAAACCCGACTTATTTTTATATAGTAGACTAGCGACCCGCCCCGGCTTCGCACGGGTGCAATGCTGAATTTTCTTTGCTATAAACCATACCTGGACCCACTCGAATCCACACAAAAAGTTTCATCAAAATCGGTCCGGCCGTTCTCGAGTTAAATCGTCAGGAAGGAAAACCCGACTTATTTTTATATAGTAGATTATAGTAATATGAAAAAATATTTGTATTTTTCTTAGAATTATAAATTTTGCACTAAGAACGACTTATATTAGTATTGCATTATTTTTTTCACAGGAAAACTCGCCTAACTATCAAAAAGACATACTTAGGTATTTAACATAATTTGAAAATATTTATAATTCTTCAAAAAAAATTCATAAATTTATCAATTCCAGAAAATAAAAATATCTTAATTTTTTCAAACCTTTGTGGAAATAAATTAATTAAACTATTTGAATAGTTTTTACTTAAATTTCCTATATTATGATATACAAAATTTAATGTGATACATAATACTTAAATTATATTTCTTGAAAGATAAAATGTTTATTTAAAAGAATTAGTTAATTATATATTGTACTTATAGATTTTTTTTTCTCACTTTCCAAATTTTGCCGCCCTAGAAAATTTGCCGCCCTGGGCACTAGCCCCGACTGCCCCTAGTATAAATCCACCACTGGGTACGCTATGGTGTAATTAATACATAGATTCATAACTCTAAACAAACAATACGATTTGCGAACGGTCTACTTTGTGTTACTTAGGCGCTATGCAGCTCTCGCACTAGCTATAGGTAGGCCGCCGTCTAGGGGATGCAGATTTTAGGCGCTCTTTCGCTAGTAGGTAATATTTGTTTGTGATTCAAAAGTAGTTAAAAAAAAGTCAATAACACATCTATTTTCTGTAGGTATAAAAAGTACACTTAGAAAGGTCAATAGCCTAATAACAAGGCACTCGCCCAAAAAAGTCGTTTGCGACTGCAGATAAGTACCTAGATAATTTTCTTATCATAGGGCGGCACTAACTGCAGGTTTATACCTAACCTACCTACTTGAGAAATGTATACCTACCTAAAAGCGGCACGGACTATTAGCGTAATGCCAAACATGCTACAATTTATGCTTTTAAATTGAAATTAATGAAAGGGTCAGTGTCAATAGAGTAGCAGTACCGTAGTCTTAATTATTAACTTTAGCCTAAATAAATGGAGCTATGGAACGGGCTATGCCTGGAGTTTCTGAGGGATCGAATCTGAAACGAGGTGGCAGAGAACCAAAGTTGTGGTAGCTAACAGAAAAAGCAAGCTGAAGTGGCAATGGGCTGGTCATATTAGCCATAGAACAGATGACCGGTAGGGTTATGTTCTAGGGTGGAGACCGCGAATCGGCAAGCGTTAGGACGCCGTCAGGCTAGATGGAACGACGATCTTTGCAGGGTGGTTGGTAGCAGCTGGATGAGAGTTGCTGGAAATCGAGCAGAATGGCATGCAATTGGAGGCCTGCTGTAGAATGACGAAATAAAAAGATAGGTAACTGACTAATATACAATAGACACTAACGAAACACACGTAGGTAGGTAGGTTTTTTTTTTTTTTTGAAATTGTTTATTGGCCTTTGGATTCTAGTAGGTAGGTAGGTGCCTAGTAAGTGTTGCCATGAAGGCCCCGTAAAAAGAGATAGTAATTTTATTCCGATGTAAGACTCAATTCACTAATAGAATTTATTAATTAAGAGCTAGCTGTTCCGCGCTATTTTATCCGCATACGTCCCGTTCCCGTGAGAAAATTATAGACCATGCTACTCCCAAAAAAGTAAACTTTAAATTGGTGAAAGAATGTTTAAATCGGTCCAGTAAGTGGTTTAAGTTTATTCGTTACAAACATACAAATATTTCCTTCCTCTTTATAAATAATAATATATATATTTCACCCGCGCAGTTTCCGTTCTCGGTGGGAATATCATACCTACCTACTTTAAAAAATATACCTACTATGTTACTGGCTGATAGTGTAGATTACCATATATGAAAGCAATTTTAAAATTGGTTTAGTGGTTTAGGGGCATATTACACTATCATTTATCTTGGATCATAGATCTATGAGTCAATGTTGTTGGATAATGTAATATAGACATATGATTCATTTTCTCCTTGATCATAGATTTTTGACATTTGCTGAGAGATTGGATCCAATACGGTCATAGAAACAGATGTTGCCAGTAATTTTTTATTTTTTTCCACTAGGTATTTAAAAGCAGATATAAAAAGACAGTTTTTGAATTCTTGTTCGTCAATATGTTTCAAATAATGTAATGTAGTTCTTATTCTAATTATATTTCGTCGCTTCATTCTTAGATATAAATAGGTATAACAATGTAGTACTTTTATTCTACTGGCAACTTCGCACTTTAAGAGACACTGTTTTTAAAAACTGTCAGCAGTGGCGCCACTCTGTCCACGACGGCGCGCACTCAGTCGGTATCGTCATTCTTTTATTTTGCGCGGCAACGATCGCACGTGCTCTTGGAATTAATTTTGTGTCACGGTTCAAAGAATGTCACGAAGGAGTTCCAGTGCTCAGGAACCACCAAGAAAAAGACGTCGTATTATTATATACTCGGATTCTGAAGATTCCGAACAATCAGGTTAGTTAATGTGCCTTTACATATTTATCATACACTTGCACATTTTTTTTTTTTTTTTTTTCAAATCATTGATGACCTCCGTGCTTACCTTATTACTAAAGATAATAATTGATTCTTTTACGCTTGGGGGTTGACCGTGAGTCAACACGATAGCATTTAATTACCTGGGGGTTGTCCGTGAGACAACACGAAGGTTTTATTTCGTAGCCTGAAAGTTAACCGAGAGTTATCATGATGGAAATATTACGCAATTTATTCCAAAAAGTTGCTGTATTAGTCGCAAACTGACATTGATAAATAATAACAATCTTACTTTATTTTTATTTTATGTATACCTACCCTCACATTAAATTCATAAATTTTGTTGTAGATAACGAACAACAACAAAATAATGAGGTCACGGTCGAGGTCGATGTCCATAATCCATCGACACAGCAAGACGCACCCTCGTCAGAGGAACCACTTGGCGAATTAGATGTTGAGTTCTTGGCTGCGTTAGGCGACCCAGTTGATGATGTACCTACCTATGGAGACAAAATACAATAGGAATTGGCCCAACGTTGGCTACCTTTGCTATGCAAAGGAATTCCAAAAGATAAAAAGGAAGCTCTTTTAAAGGAATACACTATACCGGAGAACTGTAAGTTTTTACGCGCTCCTACGCTCAACGCTGAAATTCATTCAGCCATTTCCGATATAGCCAGAGCTCGTGATAAAAAGATTGCAAGTGGTCAAAATCAACTGGGCTTAGGAATATCCGCTATCGGTAAAGGATTATCCTCACTACTCACAAATGAGGACAAACGGACAAAGGTTCAAGCCATAAAATTTATCGCTGACGGGTGCAGAATTTTAGCTGACCTTCATTACAATGAAACTCAGACCAGAATAAAAATAATGACCCCTGGATTAGACAAAGCATTTTTGCACGTCATAGAGGATGTGAAGCGGGACGAGACTCTTTTCGGGGAAAAACTCAACGATAAAATAAAAGCCGCCAAGACTATAGAAAAACAGGGTCTTCAAATAAAGAAAACCCTGGCTCCTCAAAAAACCCCATTAAAAGGAGCGTCCCAAACTCGGCCGTCGACTTCTCGCCCGCAGGGAAACTGGTCGGGCGCCTCTCACTATCAGTCGTCGAACAGGGGGGGGCGCGGGATGCCGTACAGGTACGGGACAGCGTTCCGGAAGCCGTCGTCCGCGATCACATCAACTTCCAACAAGCCTCCGTCGACGACCGGCAACAAGCCGCGTGCGCCACCTCGGCAGTAAATCAGGTACACCTACACGCCGGTAGACTGCAAGCATTCTTCCATTGTTGGACTTTAATTACAAAGAACCCTATCGTATTAGGTTGGATTAGAGATGGGTTTCCAATCCCTTTACTTAAAAATGTGCAACAAAACGTAATACCCACTAATTCTTTTACTAAAACTGAATTAAACGATATGATCGTAGCTATACACAACTTATTACTTTTGGGTGCGATAGATCGTTGTGAACCTTTACCTGATCAATTTATATCAAAAATATTTTTGACTCCTAAACCAAACGGGGGAAAAAGATTTATCCTAAATCTTAAACCCCTCAACAAATTTGTTAAAAAATCACATTTTAAAATGGAAGATTATAGGACTGCCATTAAATTGATTCCTAAGGATGGTTTCATGGCTACAATCGACTTGAAAGAGTCTTACTTACTTGTACCTATTAAACCTTCAGATCGTAAATACCTAAGGTTTAACTCACCCGATGGCACTTTGTATGAATTTAATGCAATGCCGTACGGGTTATCTATCGCGCCTAGAACTTTTACGAAAATTATGAAAGAGGTAGTGTCATACCTACGTCAGCATGGTTTTATGAATGTCATTTATTTAGATGACATATTATGTATAGGTCAAAATTATAACGAATGTGCTCGTAATGTCTCTCATACATTACGTATACTGGAATGTTTAGGTTTTATTGTTAACTATGACAAAAGTTCACCCCAGCCACAACAATGTTGCAAGTACTTAGGTTTCGTTTTTAATTCAAAGGAAATGACACTATCTCTTCCGGCCGATAAACGTTACAACATAGCAAGCCTAGTTAAAAAATTTAAACCCTTAAAAGTTTGTAAAATAAGGGATTTCGCTCAATTTATTGGTACTCTGACTGCCGCCTGTCCCGCAATACAGTACAGCTGGATGTACACCAAACGCCTAGAAAGGGTTAAGTTTTTGGCCCTACAAGAATATTCATCTTATAATGCAAAAATGGTTTTACCTCCCGAAATCGCGTCTGATTTAGATTGGTGGACAAACACTATCAAAATTTCATGCAACCCAATTGGGGATTTAAGTTTTGATCTAGAAATCTTCACCGATGCTAGTCGCACGGGTTGGGGCGCCTTCTGCGATAACCAACGCGTGCACGGGGGATGGAAGGAGGAGGAATCAGCATTCCACATTAATTATTTGGAATTACTCGCAGTCTTTTTAGGTTTAAAAAGTTTTGCAAGAGACAGGCGCAGGTGTGTCATATTGCTACGTATAGATAATACTACGGCCGTCAGTTACATAAATAGAATGGGTGGAATACAATTCCCCCATTTGAATAATATCACGAGGGACATATGGCAATGGTGCGAGGAGCGAAAGATCTGGCTTTTTGCTTCTTATATTAATACTAAAGAGAATAGGGAAGCTGATAAGGAGTCAAGAAGAAAAAATCCGGATATTGATTGGAGTTTGACGAATAGAGGGTTTCAAAAAATTTCCAAGCTATTAGGCCAACCAGATATCGATCTCTTCGCTTCCCGCACCAATGCAAAATGTGAAAATTATGTTTCTTGGAAACCGGATCCCGACGCTTTATCGGTTGATGCTTTTACGCTTTCTTGGTCTCCTTGGCTATTTTATGCATTTCCACCTTTTCCATTAATTCTTAGGTGTTTGCGAAAAATAATCACCGATAAAGCGGAGGGAATTTTCTTATTTCCTTACTGGCCGTCGCAGCCCTGGTTTCCGTTAATAAGTCGTTTAATTAATTCTAAAATTATTTTTCTTGATTCGGCTATTGACGTTAATTATCCTTCCTCTAGATTCCAACAAACGGTTACCCTGGCTGCGGCAACGCTCTCCGGCTCTCGTTCTCACGACGCGGGACCCCACCGGCAGCTTTAGATCTCATGATATCTTCCCTTGCGAAAAATACTTTGTCACAGTACAATGTAACGTTTAAGTTATGGTGGAAGTTTTGTTCCGATGGCACTCTTAACCCCCTCGAAGGTTCAGTTTCTGACGTATTATTATTTTTAACAGAGAGATTTAATAATGAAGAGTCCTACGGGTCTTTAAACTCTCATAGGTCTGCACTCTCTCTGCTCCTGGGAAGCGATATTTGTGCCAACGATCAGACCAGAAGGCTTCTTAAAGGCGTATTTAAATCAAGACCTCCAACCCCTAAATACTCCGAAACTTGGGACCCTCAGATTGTATTGAATTACATATCTGATTGGTACCCGAACCCGAATCTTTCTTTAGAAAGAATTACGAAAAAGATGGCGGTTCTATTAGCTCTATGTACCGCCCACAGAGTGCAGACATTTTCGCTAATTAAGCTAAATAATATAAAGTTCAGTTCAGGCGGAGTTAAGATTGCTATCTCGGAAATTATTAAGACGTCAGGTGTAGGTAGAGAACAGCCTACATTATTTCTACCGTATTTTAACGAAAACCAGCGCATCTGCCCGGCTACTATCATGCAACATTATATAGATAAAACTAAGAACCTAAGGACAAGTAACTCACAAAACCTTTTCTTAACTTTTAAACGTCCACACAAGCCTGCTACTGCGCAATCCATAAGCCGATGGATTAAGCAAGTATTAGGTGAGGCAGGCGTGGACGTGGCAGTTTTTAGCGCACATAGCACGCGCCACGCTGCCACGTCCGCGGCTCGTGGCTCCGGCGTCTCCCTTGACGTCATCCGGAAGACCGCCGGATGGACTAGCACATCACAGACTTTCGCTAAGTTTTACCATCGTCAAGTAGTTGACGAAGGAAACTTCGCGAGATCAGTTTGTTTTTCTAGAGTTAATAAAAATTGATTTAAAATAGGTAGTAACTACCTCATGTTTACCTTTTTTGTTGAAAATGAATATATAAACACATTGTTTACGTATTATCATGTTTTTTATTTAGTAAATAAATAAAATATACATTATAAATTGACACAAAACTTTTAACTCTAAACATCTACATTGTTATACCTATTTATATCTAAGAATGAAGCGACGAAATATAATATAAGATCAAACGAGCCTCGCGAGCGAGGTTCGATCGATATTATATGAGTACGCTTCATTCGAAGATATAAACTCCCGCCCTCCCAGGCCCAAAGTAAAAGTTTTGTGATCTCTAAAAAGAATGACGATACCGACTGAGTGCGCGCCGTCGTGGACAGAGTGGCGCCACTGCTGACAGTTTTTAAAAACAGTGTCTCTTAAAGTGCGAAGTTGCCAGTAGAATAAAAGTACTACATTGTTATACCTATTTATATCTTCGAATGAAGCGTACTCATATAATATCGATCGAACCTCGCTCGGGAGGCTCGTTTGATCTTATATTATATACTTGCATAATCTTGGTGAAATAACAAAAAATAAGCCATACTAAAAATGACGATGCCTTTTGGCAAATCGAACTTTCTGAGATCTGGTAACCCTGACGTCAATACCTGCCGAAGCAATAGTCGCGCACACCACCGACTTGCAACCACATATGACGTAAAATAGCATCAAAGAACTTTGATAGTGTAATACAGAGATATGACTCAAATGGTCAATTATATTGGATAAAATATATGATCATTTAAATGATCATAGAAATATGATAATGTAATATCCCCCTTAGGCGTAACAGCGTGCCTAACAAACAAATTCGGATTTATAATATTAAGTTAGAATTTTTCAATTCGTATTAACTTTTAAATGGAATGTCCGATTTCATTAATTCTAAAGTAAACTACAGATACTGAAACAGTATTACATATGAAATGATTAATTTGGATAAGGATTAAATACTTATAAAAATTTGGATGGATATCATGGTCAGATTTTCGTGGGCAAAAAAGTAGTTATAATCACATAACTACAATAGCGAGAAATATAGTATAATATCTATCTTTTTGTTTGTACTGCAGGTACACCTACAGTGTTTACTAAATTGTATCTACCCTCATTAGTTATGTACAGCGCGGCCGTTTTAACTTGACATCTCTGAAGTTGCGCAAATGGCTGCGCAGTAACATTTTTTAGCGACCATATGGCGGTAGGAGGGGGATTTGCGCAGGCGAAGCCTATGTTCAGAGAAGCCAAGTTAAAACGGCCATACTGTACACAACTAGTATAAATGGGGGTAGCATCAGCAGACGTATTCACAGACTCGAGAGATCGAGATGGGCTGATGTTGGTATCGAAAACTAATGTCATATGTGACACCGACTGTCATATGTGACATTAGTTTTCGATACCAACATCAACCCATCTCGATAGATTCGTTTCCGATGTCGATAGATTCGACTCGAATCGAACGGAAATGGTATCGAGCCTCTGTGAATACGTCTGCTGATGCTACCCCCATTTATACTAGTTCGGGCACATTCGGTCTCGACACGAGCAACATCTTTCATTCTTCACTTCGTTACAAACATACAACTCTTTCCTCTTTAGAATATTAGTGTAGATGTAGAAGTATGTAAACACTGGTTCTGGAAGTGTTCTGAGGCAAGGCGGAACAAAACACACTTTTAAATAAAATAGAATTTGTTAAAATAATTTGCCAGTTATTTTTCAGTGTCATACCTATTGCGCCGCACTGGAGGAATTCGTTTCCAAGCATCATTGTCATTCATATTATGAATATTATTCATACCAACACGGCATTTCGCACAGTTTTTCATTACCAAGTTTTCAAGCCCATTTAAAACACATTTTTATTGTAAAATCTAATACCTATACTTAGGTAACAGACATGTCACAAGTTTTTTATTAAAAAAAACACACCTTTTATCCCCGCGGGGGTAGTCAGAGGTATTCAATTTCTGCATACTTACACACTTTTCATGAGATCACCGTCGCCGGACCGGGTCTGTTAGACAAATGTCTGGTATGTGAGTGTGTTGTGAAGAAATGCACTGCACGGGCATTTCTGTGAGTAGGTACTGTACAATTTAAAAAGATAAGAAAAATAGGATTGTACATTTTTAATAAACGAATATTTTATCTACTACGATACATCCTGCCTCCTTTGTCCTCTATCTAGTCAATACAACTCTAATTACAGTGCTATACAATCGAATCCAAAATAAAATAACACATGGTCATTTTAAAATAAGTGCAAATATTTAAAAGGTAAATATACAAATAAACTATTTCCGGCATTGATATTTATTTTTCATACGCTACTAAATAACATTATAAATAATAAATAAAATAATCTCACGCCTTTCATCCCCGAGGGGGTAGGCAGAGGTATTCCATTACTGGATATACCCACATTTCACGAGATACATTGGACCCCTAAGCGTGATAGGTGGTGAGCCCATCGCTGACCGGGTCTATTTACACAGTTTTCCTTCACCGCACAGTGGAACGAATGTATGGAGACGGTCGGACGTAGGCGTCTTTAAAAAAAATAAGTCAAATTATGAAAATCTAATAATGCCATCTTATTCTGTTCATGAGATAACAGAATAACTGGTTTAAAATGCAGTTGCAACATTTGACGTAAATAAAACATATCAATCTACATTACTTAAATACACATGTGTATTTAAGTAATGTAGATTACTTAAATACACATGTGTATTTAAGTAATGTAGATTGATATGTTTTATTTACGTCAAATGTTGCAACTGCATTTTATACAAACATTTCAAGTTAAATAAATCTTGTAAAAACCAATATTCTTACTTAAAACAAGTATTTATTGCCATTACAATTTACAGAGATCGGATTTTAATGTAAAAATACATTATTACTATTTATCTCAGAAAGTGCACGTTTGGCGCACCATGTGTCTTTGGACTAAGTGTAGCTTATGACAAAGTATTATAATAGTAGAGGTTGCAAGTTGAAACAAGGCCGGAATCGGAAGGCAGAGAGCACGAAACAGTCATTTTCATACAAAAATATCACTTAATCTCAAATAATTCCCGATATATGAGACTTATGAAAAAAATTATAATGACAAGTTATGAAGGCATGAGATAACAGAATAAGATGGCATTATTAGATTTTCATAATTTGACTTATTTTTTTTTAAGACGCCTACGTCCGACCCTCTCCATACATTTGCTCCACTGTGCACCGTCGAGCTAGTGATAAATATGTAGGTAAGTTTTTAAAAAACTCATTCGTACATGCCAGGATTCAAACCCGAGCCTTACTGATTTTCGGCTGGCTCTTTAACCGTAAAGACAATCACTGCTCTCTCAACATTGATTACTACAAACTAACACGCTGTACATAAACAATATACTCACACTACCCAATTAAAAATAAAAAAAATTGCACTTGATTTAAAATGACCTTATACAACGCGTAACAGAAAAAGCGCAATACCTCATACATCCCAATTAGTATATTAATATAAAAAAAATATGATGCAATCGAACTTTAGTTGTGTCTAACCAATTTTCTAAATATCGATTAATAATAGCACGATTTCCATAGAAAGCACTAAATTCAGCTACGATAATTCATATTTTTTGAAAAATTTAACACATATTAAAAATAGCTTAATCGAATAAGTAGTCGATACTGAACAAACAAATTTCAGGAATTGCGCTTATTCTGTTACATGTTGTATACAAACAGAGTAAAGGTAGGTACTCATCCTGTATATTTTATACTATATAATATACCTAATAATATACCATAAGCTGACTGTATCAATTGGCATTTGTTGTTCATAAATTATATATACTTAAATTTATAATCAGCATAATGCATTCGTTATCAGGTAAAATAAATAACTAATTATAAGTAGTAGGTATAATAGCTTTTCTATGAATATACCTAAACATAACATAACTAAGTATGTCCTTTTGAAAGACAGCGTATTTAAAATTATACATTATTTAAAAAAAATATATTTTACTACTTATAATGTAAAATATCTCCAATATGTGCAAAGGACATTGACGATATATTACGTTGATTATAGAATAAAAATTTAGATATAAAATTCATCCATAATTATTTGTATAATCGTATTACTCTAAGCACGAACTATGCTCGTTTTATGACAAATAAAACGTAAATTTGTTCGATAAAATACATAATTAATACCCCTTCCGACGAAATTCCAGACACAATAGAAATTCAATTATTTTCCTTCTTTCAGCAGGAAGTTAGGGGATTTCCCTCTGGCCTTGAAGTTTGTATGTCACAGTCAAAACTCATAACCGGTCAAAACCACTTTTGACAGCAAAAAACAATCAAAAGTGGTTTTGACCGGATATGAGATTTGACTGTAAAATATATACCATCATGACATGCGACTTCACCGAGGCCTGTGCGACGCCATGTTTTTTTATTATTTTGGCGGTTTATTTATAAGTTAGCAGATATGTTAGTACATGAAAGTAATTAAGAAAGATCTTTTAATTGGTTAATAAAAACCATAACGCTATGAAATCTTATCAAATGGCTTACCGCACCAAATGCGCTGTTTTACACCACAATTGTGCTATTTGCGAATCAACCGATTAATTTCGCTCAGGCAATGCACATGTCGTTAACTATAGCTTACTAGTTTTTATAAGCGTGTTTACTCTGTTAGGTAATGTGGATAGGTAGTTATTTTTGTACGTATTTAAACGAGATAAATATTCAAAATGCACGGTTTCGAATAAAATACGCTACACTTAGGTATGTCTAAGAGCGTAGCTAAGATTTTCTGTAGGGGACAACGACCAGGGAAATTATATAAAAATTATCTACATGTTGTAACATTGATTGACATTGAGCAGTGATAGCCCGAACGGTTAAAGAGCCGGCCGAAAATCAGTGAGGTTCGGGTTCGAATCCTGGCATGTACCAATGAGTTTTTCATAAAACTTACGTTCACTAGCTCGACGGTGAAGGAAAACATCGTGAGGAAACCCGCAGGTCTCAGAATTACATCTGAGACATGTGTAAACAGACCCGGTCCGGCGATAGGCTCACCACCTATCACGTTTAGGGGTCCAATATATCTCGTGAAATGTAAGTATATCCAGTAATGGAATACCTCTGCCTACCCCCTCGGGGATAAAAGGCGTGAGATTATATTTATTATTATTATTATAACATTTTGATAAAAAGATAAGAGAACAAGATACTCAAATTTCTTTACTGTTTGAAAAGTATAGAATGGGAATAGGCGCTGTAATTTTGAAAGAATACAGGTTGGTTACTCAAATGAATAGATAAAAATAAATAATCTCACGTCTTTTATCCCTGAGGGGGTAGGCAGAGGTAGACATTCTATTTCAGGAAATAACCACATTTCACCTGTATAATCTTTGGACGCCTTAACGTGATAAGTGGGGAGCCCATCTCCGGACCAAGTCTGTTACACATGCCTCAGAATTCATTCTAGGACCTGCGGGTGTCCTCACGATGTATTCCTTCACCGTCGAGCTAGTGATGAATATGCACGTTTGAAAAACTCATTGGTGCATCACGAATGCACGCGCACATCCGTCGTGTCGTATAAGTGTCATGCAGTTGCATTTACATGACTACAGGTGCGTACAAGCACTGAAAACATGAAACTTGTGTCCTTGTATGCAGTGAATGATATATAATTATATGTTAATACGTTATTATACTATGGGTACATGTAATGTTCACATGCCGACCGGCACAACCGCCCGATAACAGAAAATGAATGTTGTTATCACAGTTAAGCAATTTCGAGTAATCTAACAATCGTTTATTAAAAAATCCTAGTTATTTATTAGTTTTGAGGCTATTAAAAGGGATTTTATTAGGGACAATTTATTGTGCAGGTTGCAGTTAACGTGATTATAAAACTTTTTAATCCTCGTAATTTTCAAGGTTCGCATCCAAAGCTAATAGACCCTACGTTATGCCTCCGCTACCCGTCCGTCAATTGGCTGTACTGTATGTCATAGTAATAAGACAGTCAGACCTAACAGAGCTGCACTATAAATTATAATTTAGTATTCCTTATTACCCGATTGGGACAGAAAATCCCTAGGGATATGTTTTTCCTGGTATTCATTATACCCTCGAAACATTCTAACGGCTGTATGGCTTTTAATAAATGAGGTCTGTCTATCGATGCCTCTAAGCCGTGCGATGGTTATATTCTACTTCTTGTGTTTATAAACCAAAATGGCGGCGCCTAAAATGCAAAATGGCGGGGCGAAACGTAGAAAAAATTGCGTGTCACAATGAGTGGCATATCACTGAATAGGTCTTTCGAAATCAAGATGATGGACTATTTTACATTCTTTCAAGAATTACACAACCTGAAAGTTTTGAAGATACGGTCATAACGTATTTCTTGTTGCACGTATAGTCATATCTATTTTATTTAGGGTTTAGGAGTTCCCAGTTTCTAATAGGTATACACTGTTATGTAGGATACTTTTTTTTATTTACTTTTTTATTCACAATTACAGTACCGACCTCTAAAAACACCTGTGGCTTTACAGGAGCCCAATTACGGTTTGGTTCTTGTGTATAATGTTTCCGTGTTTTGTATTGTTTTTTGATTATATTTTATGAATAAAATAAATAAGCACTGAATGTAATTTTATCAGCTTACGAGTATTTCACACAAAATTTGGAACGCTTCCTGAACTAATATGCCCCTTAATTATTTTGATTAAATTATGTACGTATTCAATTAATCAACAAACGGCAGACGTGAGAAGTCAAAACAGCGTGTAATAACGTGACGTCACCCAAGACCCAAGTTTTACAGCGTGCCTTCCGCGGTGTAAGGTCACAATGATTTAAACAACAATATTTATCGAATATTATTCATATCTCTACCAATTGGCACTGAACTAACAGACACACTGTCTATTATAGTATCCGTCTATTAACTAATTTGAAAAATTATCAGCTAATAAAATAATAAGACGTATCATAAGTTCGAACCAACACAGTTACTTCTTTCATATTCGCGTCACTCCCACCTTCACTCTGTGTAATGCATCAACAAATTACAGACAAAATTCTTATTTGTGGCGAGTTTGGAAATTATTTAATAGGTATTGTGAACAACATTCATTTGATTTATTCTGTCTGAGTTAAGAAAGATATATGTAAATATTTTATTAAGTTACACTGATTTGTGTGGCTTCCTGAAAGAATTTAATTGTAAGCCTGTAAACCTATTGTGCCCTAAATTCATGTTTATTTGCGAAAACTTGGAATTGGCTCCTTGTTACTTTCACTTTGTTATTTTAGCTATAAGTTTTCCGAAAATTAATTAAATAAATATTAGTAGAGTCGCCGATTCGATAGTGCACTTTATATATATGGACAAGATACTTGTCAAGAAAACTTATATTATAACAACTACAAATAAAATGATCTATTCCTATCATTAGATAGTTATATAGGTATTAACCTACCAAAAACTAATACCAAATGGTATTTGTTTATTATCGTTATTAATATTCTATTTCCAAAGAATACCACTCTTAACACGAATCCCAAAACAAGTTAAATGGTATAAGATACAGTTAGAAATAAAAGTGCTTTTGTCATTTTAAGTAGTGTTTATTTGATCATAATCAATCAGATCAGTCTTATCCAACAAATTAAAGTGTAAGTAGTAAGAAAACCTTTGTTTTGTTTGTAAGTGATTCACTTAGACATTCCTTAGTAAAAATGCCGGAATGAAGTAATTTTTTAAAAGATTAAGATTGTGTTATGATCATAATATCACTATAGTATAAAACAAAGTCGCTTTCTCTGTCCCTATATCCCTATGTCCCTTTGTATGCTTAAATCTTTAAAAATACCCAACGGATTTTGATGCGGTTTTTTTTAATAGATAGAGTGATTCAAGAGGAAGGTTTTAGTGTTAGCATTACACCCGTGCGAAGCCGGGGCGGGTCGCTAGTTAAATTATAAAAAAATATTAGAAAGCAAAATATTGTTTCTGTGACTGTACCAAAAGTTATGTTTTGGTATTCCTTGGGAATACATTTTGTAATTCATTTCAATATTTAAAATTTGGTATTCACTATTGACGACAATAAACAAATACCATTGGTATTCGTTTTTGGTATTACAGGAATAGATCAATGATAAGTCAAGGCACCATTATTTGCTCAGTTACAAAATTTCGTTTGGATTGTACTTATGTAGTAGATTAGATAATAGTAGTTACCTTAATCCTTATTGCTTAGTATTTCATATGCACTAGTATTGACGACCTTGCGAGTAATCTTTAAGACTAAGCCGCCGAAATTATCGCTACTTACATCAGAAACTTTTGTAATGAAATGAAAATGTATTTATTCTGTAGGGATTAGTAGCACAATGCCACATTCGCAAAATGCCACACACCAAAATTCACACTAGTAATATGCCACAATAACAAAATGCCATATTATCAACAAGACTGTTCAACTCTTAATTATTTTAGTATTTAATTGCATTCTTTATTAATTTCCATTTATTTTAATATAAAATAAATTAAAAATTTAAACTGAAATTATGAATGACGCTGAGAATCATTACAACTTAATACTGAAAAATAAACTTTGCTAATGTGACATTTTGTTTATGTGACATTTTGCGATGTGGCGTTTTGAGCATGTGGCATTTTGCGAAATTCCAATGTGTCATTTTGCGAATGTGGCATTGTGCACCTAATCCTTCTGTAGGTAATAAGAATTACAATTAGAACAGTCAAGTCTAATAACAAGGCACACTTAACTCGTCCATGAAGATTGGCTAAATGTAAACAGCAGCCTATCTCTACCGACGAGTTGCTTGTTATTTGTCTTAACACAAGAGGGAGCATGAAAGGCTATATACTCCCATGCTCTCTGCTGTAGCTAAGATTTTATAGTATAGTACTATAGGAACATTAAAGAAGACTGAAACTAATTAAAACCAATCACAATTCTATGTATGCATGTAATACCTGATATTTATAAGTAAACTTCAGTGTGTACTGAATTTTTATGAAACTACCAGTTGTAGCATGTTTTTTATACTTTTTATTAGTCTTTTTAGTCATAGTATAAATTATCCGACTATACCATATTAGGCATGAAGCCGTGACTATGACCTCTAAAACCAAGACTCATAGATACAACTGATTTTTAATTGTTACGGTGCGCATTGGAACCGCGCGGTGCTTGACTAATTAAGAAAAAATGCATGGCACATAGAATCATGATTGGATCCAGTTTAAATTAGTCCTGTTGAGATCATGGTGTATAATGCAGAATGCTTGGTTTTTGTTTAATATAGCCTATATCTAGATTACATCATAATATTTTATTACTTTTATTCAAAAAGATTAAAATATAATAGGGCATAGAGGGGACAAAGCGAGGAAAATTTGAAGCCAAAAGTTATTCCAAGTGGAATAAGTCTAGTACAATTTCGACCGAATGACAGCTCGCGTTCATACTAACTGAGATGACACTTGTGCTTCAAACATGCTTCAAAGTTTTGTATGAAAATATTCCCAATGCCCTATTGTATTTTAATCTCTTTGCTTTTATTAAATACAGATTATTGCTCACAGGATTATTTTTACTTAATCTAAGCACTTGTCTCACACAATCAAAAATCTTTAACACAATATGTGCTAATGCACAAGGCATACATTTTAATGTAGGTGGAGACTTTTCATCAGCAATATTGTTATTCACATACATACATACATAAAGCTCACGCCATTGTCCCACAGGGGCAGAGACGATGGATCGCCACTTTGATATTGTTATTCACAGTATCTTTATATTTATAAATTTAATTAGTTCTGCAAGTCTTCCTAAAAATAAATAAATAAATATACTTATATACCCATGGTAAGTTTATGATATATTATTATCACACAAGAGTGTGGTATCTTTTTCCTGTAAGTACATTAATACATTGCATTCCAGTCAGATGTACTATAAAATGTTTATCTTGATATTAACTTTAGTGAGATATTTTAAGAAATTATTAAATTAGAAATGGATAACACGAATTAACATTTCAGTACGGTTGAATAAAAGTATTTGATTTAGACAAACAACGAATCTTTGAAAGCCATCTTGTTAATAAAATCTACGGTCATGAAACCATTGTGCCCTAGAATAGATATAATAGATTTTTAATAGTATTTGTATCTGATTTGATACACCAGAGCTTGACAAATAAAGAGTATACATGTATGTATGTATTACTACATATAATGAATGCATTTCATTTGAGTAAAAAATTCACTACCTACAAACATAACATTGGCATAATGTCTTAAAAGTAAAACTTAATGAAATTCACCTAATACAATTTTGTTTCAATGAAGTAGTTCCAGAGATAGTATTATGGCATGATTATTTAATATTCTATCTAACTTAGCTAAAGTAAGTAATGTAACTAGATTTTCCTTATATTACACCAAATGTCCTGATATATTCATCTTTGGTAGCAACCCGCAATACTATACTTGGTATGTAGAGCACTGGGTTGATTTCCTTTTTATGTATCGCTATACAGTATCCACTTTGGCATTGGCATTGCTCAGGGATGCGTATGATAGAGCCGGCTTTCGCTTAAAAGTTACATACGTGTAGATAAGGCTCGCCAAAACACTTATGTTCAAACCCACAAAGTTCAACCATGAATACACGTAGTCCCCACCAATGATCATCCCCAAATAAGTCACTAGAATATTTTTAAGACAACCAATGATTGTGGTCGTTAGGGCACTATTGTACTGGGTGCACAGCATGACACTGTATGACAACACGAAGCCCATGACGCAAGACATGAGAAACTGTGTCAGGAAAAGTACATCATTCCAGTGGGGGTAGGCAGCAGACGCATCCAGGTCTCCAGTGTGCCAAGCTACCACTGCTGCAGGGACAATCATAAACAACGCATTGTAGTACATCAATCCATATTTGCCAAGATCTTTGGCATCTAATTTCTTCTTCATGTAGACTCCATTTGCAGCTGTGAACCCATCGTTGAGCAGCACCAAGGTGTAGCCAGTCATAGAGAATGTAACGTCATCGGCGGCTGCAAGGAGCGCGCCGCCCACCATCGCAAGCACACTGCACTGCACTGGCCAGGAGGCATGAATCCCAAGGACGAATCTCTCCAGAATCATGGTCATAAGAATGCTGAAGCGCCGTAGCGCGGTGAACATTGGCAGACTGAGCTCCTTGGTACCGCCGAGACCCGTCGCCATGTTCCCCATGTAGATGAGAGGCAGTGGCCAGATGCGGCGAGCTATTCCGCTATCCAGCGGAGGGAACTTAAGGAGGTGCGCCTGCCTGCTGCTCCACAGCACTACGATGGTGGCCACCATCTGGCCCAAGCCCAGCGCTTGATACGACGGAAACGCATATGACGTTAGCACAGTTTTGTTCACCACTGTTATCATGAAGGAAGCGAGAGCATAAAAGACCGCACTGAGGATCTTCCTCGCCATTTGCGCCTGGTGAGCCTCGGCCTCCTCCAGCGCATTGTGGCTCCCCATCACGACGTTCCACGTTGAACACGAGTAAAAAAAGAATAACAGCGGCGGCACTAAGCTAACATTACCGATTACTAGAGTGCGTCATAAATACTTACCGGTGGTCACGATTATACACAGTTATGACAGTTTAATTCACGCGTGGCCTCTTTCATGGCCAAACAGTGATCCTTTTAATTGATTCGAGGCGAGTAAAAACACCTTGATTCATGTCATTAGTGCCCGTGTACTACGAAGAATGACGGATTGACCGACGGCAGCAAAGCAAACTGACATTTCATTTCCGACAACAATGACATTGACAGAGACAGTTTTTTTTCGCCCAATTTGTTGGACAGGATCAAAAATAACACTGCCTCGTTTATCCACAAAAATACAGTGTCTTCAACATTTCTTTACTCTTCGGTCATCGACAGACTTCTACTGAAGACTTTAAGTGACTCTTTGAGATAAAATAAAACTCAAAAGTTACTATCCCACGCATTTTATGGAACTTTCCTGGACCCTTGCCACATAATATAATATACTATTATGATGAGTCAAAACCCAAAAACCTTTGAGTATTAAACCAACCGGAGACGCCACTGACAGGCGTTCCCCTCTGCCAAAAAAAAAGTGTCGGTCAATGATCATACCTGTTATGTACAACTAGTTTTTTTGAGTTCACGGAGTGCTCGGATTGGTGAATGTATTTGTGTGCATCTAGTTCAAGCTAGTGTTCAATTGTTTTGTCAAAAAATGCGTTTGTTTTAACATTATTTGTGTGCGTTTGCGCGTCCCCCCCCGCAGAAATTGGCAGACTTTTTTGCAAAGAAACTAGTGCGCGTGACATCTCCTGTTGGTTTAATACTCAAAGCCATAAACACACCAATAATATGAAAATACTATATATAAATAATAAATTATTATATATAAATAAAAAAAAAATACAGGATGTCCCAGAAGTCAACGATAAGCCGGAAACCAGCGATAGGCCTAGTCATGAGGGTAATCAGAAAAATATTAAAAAAATCTATGTTCTTTTTTCAAAATGTTATGAAGGTTTAAAAAAATCCTAAAAAACGGACACCCTGTAATGAACTTTCTTGTACCGTGACTGTAAATATTTACTTTTTGAATATATTTTTTCTGTAATGCTAATGAATGAATAGCCGTGCTACCATTTACAATAAAAAAAAATACTTAACTGCCTCACTTTTAAGTAAAAAGTTAAATTTGTTTCCAACATTGAATTCTAAATAATTTCATCAACCAACTTAAACCAGCTGTACTGTAAAAAAAATGTATGGCTACTATTTTGGCAAGTATACTTAAAAGTTGACGCATTTAGTCTTAATTCTAAAATGGTATAACACATGCTAGGTTTTGTTATAGTTGAGGCATGAAAATTTTTTTTCTCGATGAATCCGGATTCTATGCCAATCTAATTTAATGAGGTGAAATGTTGGTAACGCAACCTTAAGTCTGCAGCTGACCTGAACTAAGCCTTTTTATTCTCACTTTTAAGTAAAAAGTTAAATTTGTTTCCAACATTGAATTCTAAATAATTTCATCAACCAACTTAAACCAGCTGTACTGTAAAAAAAATGTATGGCTACTATTTTGGCAAGTATACTTAAAAGTTGACGCATTTAGTCTTAATTCTAAAATGGTATAACACATGCTAGGTTTTGTTATAGTTGAGGCATGAAATTTTTTTTTCTCGATGAATCCGGATTCTATGCCAATCTAATTTAATGAGGTGAAATGTTGGTAACGCAACCTTAAGTCTGCAGCTGACCTGAACTAAGCCTTTTTATTCTCTTTCTTAACCCTCCTTTAAAGTAATGATACTTAAAATAAGTTTGATATATATATTTTATTTAATGTGGTATGTTTTACAGCATTTTTATAACAAATGTTCAAACTGTTTTCCTTCAGCTAATATGCACGCTCTACATCTCCTTAAAAATGATCGAGCTATGCGCCGTTTGGAATTGATGTGTTCAGCGGCTTCTGAGATTCTTCGGCGCAGCTCTTCTAAATCTTGTATCGGTTTGTGGTAGACTTTTTCCTTAATTGCACCCCAGTAAAAAAAAACTATTGGATTAAGATCGGTTGACCGCGCTGGCCACGAAATTGGACCACCCCGACCAATCCACCTATTTGGATATTCTTGATCGAGAAACTCTCTGACTAGACGAGCATAATGCGCGGGGCAGCCGTCTTGCTGATACCACATGCTGCCGTAAATATTTAGCGGCACTTCTTCTAATAAATCGGGTAGTTGATTTTGTAGGAAATCTAAATAAACATGTCCATTTATGGTCTCTGGCAGCTCAATCGGACCAATAACTGTACCGTTTAAAATGCCTGTCCACATGTTTACTTTAAAACGGTACTGTGAATGATCTTCACGCATTAGGTGAGGATTTTCCACGTGCCATTCGTGTAAATTGTGTGGGTTCATGTAACCGTCCTTTTTAAACGTTGCTTCGTCGGACCATAGAATCGTTTCAAAAAACTGGGGATCTTCAGTGTGTTTTTGCAAAATCGTTTGTCAAAATCGCACTCTCTCTGGGTAGTCTCGGGGAAGCAAAGATTGTACTCGTTGTACATGGAATGGATGCAGACGGTTTTTTTTTTCAGAATACGATGTGCACTGCTTTTACGTACTCCAAGGCTTTCCTCAATTCCACGTACGGATATACTTGGATCTTCTTCCACAGCTTGCATGACTTCGTCCTCGTAGGGCAAGAGAGGCCTTCCTTTACCAGCCATATGATCAGGGAATCGACCTTCGGATAATGATCGATGCAGATTAATAAGAACTCGGTAATCAGGATGACGCTCTAAGTTTGGGTATCTCTCGCGATACACCCTAGCTGCAGCATTGGCGTTACATAAGCATTCTCCGTAAATAAGATGCATGTTGGCGTACTCCTGTACGGTATATCTATTTGGCATGATAACTTCACTTTACGAACTCGTAATTACACGCAAATACAATCTAAGCAACAGACTCCAAAATCTTTACTTCTGGGACGGATTTAAATCAAAGCCATCAAACAAATGACATAAACAAAAGATGTACGAATAAACAAAAATCCCTGTTAGGTTCTCTTTTCAAAATTATGAGTCCGTCTCCATTCAAAAAGATTTTAACCTAGATTTACCTAAGAAGGTTGCGTTACCAACATTTCACCTCATTAAATTAGATTGGCATAGAATCCGGATTCATCGAGAAAAAAAATTTTCATGCCTCAACTATAACAAAACCTAGCATGTGTTATACCATTGGGTAGTTGACAGCATCGAAATTAAATTGCGAGTAGTCATACATTAAAAAGATTATCCCAAAAAACCTCAAAATATGTATTTCGATTTTCAATTTACAATTATAGCAAATTTAAAAATAATAAAACAATCAAAAAAAGTGCTGCAATTGAGTACTACAAACTATGACGTCACGGTTTGCTATTTCAGTACATTTTCCATAGTAAAATTTCGTTTTGACAGATCGTAAAAAGTGACTGATTTGACTAGGTAGGACACAACCCTATTCTAGAATTTAGACTAAATGCGTCAACTTTTAAGTATAGTAGCCATACATTTTTTTTTACAGTACAGCTGGTTTAAGTTGGTTGATGAAATTATTTAGAATTCAATGTTGGAAACAAATTTAACTTTTTACTTAAAAGTGAGGCAGTTATGTATTTTTTTTTATTGTAAATGGTAGCACGGCTATTCATTATAGCATTACAAAAAAAATAATTAAGAAGTAAATATTTACAGTCACGGTACAAGAAAGCTCATTACAGGGTGTCCGTTTTTTAGGATTTTTTTTAAACCTTCATAACATTTTGAATAAAGAACATAGTTTTTTTTTTAATATTTTTCTGATTACCCTCATGACTAGGCCTATCGCTGGTTTCCGGCTTATCGTTGACTTCTGGGACATCCTATAAATAATTACAAAAAAAACCTAGTCTTCTATTTTTTTAAACTTATCTAGCTTTGGCTACAAGGCTTCTTAGCACGAGGCAAGGGAATTTATTATTTTTAGGGTACCTACCTAGCTCGCATAGGTAAGACTCTGTACTTTACTCTGTGTCTCTTTTCAAGCAAAGAGACACAGAGTACTTTATACAACTGATTTCCTTTGTTTACGTTTCAAGTCATGAATCAATATAATCGGGCAAATCTATATGATGCGCATCCTTCTCATCCTTCTTTCGAAATGTAAACACGTCAAGTGACGTGTTTACATGACACGCTCTTGCGTTCTCGCTCTCGTAGTGTAAACGGGATACCACCATAGAGTAAAGCCAGGTAGTGTTTTTCTGTTGTTGTAGGCTCTTCTGTTTGTCTATGTTCTAGTTTATCGATGGTTTGGTTGGTTTGGCATGGAAGTGGATTGGTTGGACAATGAACGGTGCATTGTGAACAAACGTCTACGAAACGAGCAAGCTAGCGACATTTTGGTGATTTTTCCGTGTATTGATTGCCATGTCTAGCAAAAGGATTTGTATCAACCTGCAATAACCGTGGGTACAGTCGCAATAGGTCTGTGATGCTGTAAACATGAACATTGGCGTATAACGCATATAGGTTGAGTATACGTGGGCTGTAAAATCAATAAGTTTCAGTGAGTGTATTTTTATTGTGCGCGTCGCTGAAATCGTGTGGCTAGGGGGCCGTGGGTGACATTGGCGGTTGTGCTGTTTGCAGAAGATGGCGATGCCGGAGCAGTTCTCCTTGCGATGGAACGACTTCCATTCGAACCTGTCGCAGTCATTCCACGCGCTGCTGGAAGGCGAGGACCTGGTGGATGTGACGCTGGCGGCGGGCGGCCAGTACGTGCACGCGCACAAGCTCATCCTCTCCGTCTGCAGCCCTTACTTCAAGGAGCTCTTCAAGGTATGTTGGCGACCCCTGCTCGTAGCCAGTCAGCCATGGATTACGTGATTTGTGTGTTCTCTAGCTGGATTAAGTACTGTATTTACAAATGCATGCTGAGCAACAGAGAAAACACTCAAGTAAATTCCTGCAATGTCAATGTTGTTATTGAGACCATTTTAGATGCGTGTATTTACTGTTGTCCAGTAAAACATTGTTTGTAATCTTCCTAAGGGTGGTTTTAGAAGTTATCTGGTGTTAATGGTGGCACTACTAAAAATTGAATGTTTTTTCATAAATTGTAGCTGAACTATTTATGTAGCCATTACTAATACGGGTTGTTAGAAAGAGATGAAGACTGGGTTAGAAATGTACACGAATTGGTAATTTACTGGAACTCTGTCGATGTTGTTATTTATACCATTCATCATCATCATTTTTGATTGAGTTGAACAACGGCCTCCCCCATAAAACGCACAACAAAGGGCAACTTGCTGCTTGCATCCACCGCGACCTTGACAACATGGTCGGTCCACCTGGTGGCATGCCTACCAATGCTGCATCTTCCAGTTCTTGGTCGGCACTTGAGAATCGTTCTTCCCCATTGGTTATTGATTCTTCAAGCGATGTGGTCTGCCTATTGTCACTTCAACCTGCATATTCTGAAAGCTATTATACCATTCAAATGTGTTTATTCAGTCTTCCATTAAAACATTGTTTAAAAACCATGGATGTGTGGTTTTAGTATTTACTTGGTGTTATTGGTGTCACTACCGCTAGTAACAATTGGTATAAGAAATCTAAGCTAAACTATCTATATATAGCTTGTAAGCACAAAAAATTAGTAAGTAATTTAATCTTGAACCTTCCAGCAGGATTCGAATGTTATTATTCACTAGTGGAGTGTAGTTTATAATTGATTCTACTTATTACCACACCATTTATCTATGTTTGTACAGTGAAGAACACATGAATGCACACTTGTAGTGAGAGTCTGACCTCTAAGGCGATTGTAATAAGAATGTTACAAAGTCCAATATGTCAAGCGTGGAGCTTGCTCTTGACTGTACCTACTTATTGAAGGAAATTGTTTATTTGAATTGGGTAGGTGGATAGTTAAACAAAGTGTAGTTGAGTAACTTCTAATCTTCAGAACAGAAGCATTAATAAAAATGTATAATGTACCTACAGAGTTTTAAGAAGAGGGTTTAATATTTGAAATTTTTGTTGGTGTTCAAAATGTTCAATTACCTTTGGTTATACCTATTAGAAGTTAGTACCTACTGTATCAATTATATATTAATTTTGACTGACATACAATATAATTTATCATCATAAATAAAATTCTTTGTAAACATTAGAATTTTATTCATGATGACAAATTATATTGTATTGTATATTGTGTTTAATAGTTCCTTAATCCTTTTAGTACTCAATATTCAATTTTATTTATTTGCTTATCACATGGTACTTAAAAGATATTACAAATAATTAAGATCTAGGACATGTGACACCCTGTAAGGGCACCGCAAAGCTGATGGAGAGATTGGCTGTATGATAATAATTATAAAATTACTTACTACCTACTCCAATCTGAAAACTATTATATTCAAACTAATTTTTCTTTGGCATTGATCAAAATTAATTTCTGAAATATCATCTTATTTAACATCACTGTACACATAGTTATGGGGAACATTCTTTTCTGACTTAAGGGATTTCTTCAAATAAACAAGTTCTTTCTGTCTTTCTTTCCTTCTTTGTGATCAACCAGAGTAAGTTATATTTGTGGAGTGCAACATCTTTTACATAGGTACAATGTATTGCAACTCTTTCTTTTCAGAAATGAATATGCTTTAACCTAAAATTGTGACATTTATTGTAACACAACTTAACTTGTGTTAAACTATAATTTCATTCGGAAACTTAATGATGAATTTTAAAATGTTGAATCACAAAATGTACCTTGCTCTATCTAACCAAACTGCCAACAGCCCAGGGGGCCGATTCCACTAAATGTCAACGGTTATAGTTGGATGACAATGACATATTAATGGTCAGTCAATGGTGTTATTTTGACACTTTTCAGAGCAAATAAAACTATCGACTGACCATTAACATGTCATTGTCATACAACTGTTACCGTTGACATTTAGTTGAATTGGCCCCCTGGTTGTGAGTCAAATGAATGTTACTAGTATAGAGATTATATACCAATTCAAAGAAGTCAAAAAGTGAATTTTTTTTTATTAAATGTAGGGGCTGATAAGTCTTCTTATTGAAAGTCATTGCGACTCCACCGCTTCGGTGATTATGAATGGATTATGTATAGTTGGTATTTGGATTATGTATAGTTGAGAAACTCCTCTTTTTCTCGCCAATTTATAACCGACTTAGAAAAAAAGAAGGTTCTCAATTCACAGCTTGTTTTTTTTTTGTATGTTAATCGATAACTCCCTCTGATCTGAAATTATGAACCAATATCTAATTTTATTTTTGTTTGATCGAGTATACTTCAAGGTTGTTCCCATATAATCTGATGAAAAACTTAAGGTGGAGAACGGAACTCCTCAGGTTTAGTAGCAGTAGGTAATGGATGTAGAATGTGCAAATAATAGTCTTTTTAATGATATTTGTTGAAATCGGTTTGTATTTTTTTAAAATTTTGGTTTTGATAGCCCAGTGGTTAAGATAACTAGGGATATTGTACCTAGTACTGTATCTTATTTTAATACAGGAATATGAACTATTCCTTTACACAACTTCGTCATAGTGTTGATCAAGAGCGTGATTCATTCCGTGCCTTCCGACAAATTGGTCAAATGGTCAACCTGATTGACTTATGTAATAAACCTACCGCAATTTCTTTCGTGTTGCATCGAAGACACCTTTGTGACTTATATGAATTCTGTTACTTGTATTAAGATAAATATGCTCTCGCTTTTATCTCTGAGGGGGTTCGTCGTGTTCTATTCCTGGCAATGTTCATTTTTCACTTTTAAACCAAGAAACAGCTTCCTTTTCGCCGCTGCCGAGATCTCCATATTCTCACCCTTCTTTTCTCAGTGCTATTCACTCCATAAACCCCTTTGTACTTGAGCGTTTTCAGCAGCAGTGCTACTTCAGTCGGTCCTGGTGTCAAAGCAGAGATGCTACTGAGAGTTCCAGGCCACACTACAGACTTGTACAGCTTTTCATTCACAGTGCAGGTCTCGTCTTGTAGATAAGGATTGCTGAATGATTGCCAATTTTTTAAAAACAGATTAAAGATCCATTACCGTGACTTGGAATCTTCATAACATTAAATCAAATATTGTGTGTATATAATGTATCTATAGTCAGGTAATTATAATATGGTATGGTATCTATATATTTATTTTATATCATTTAATCATTGTGTCACTTGTTGGTGTACAATAAAGAATTGTTATTTACTTACTTAGACCTCTACATCCCAGAATGGTAAGCTAAGGGTCAGTGTAATGTAACCACCTTTGTTCCTAACCTTCCTAAAACCTTCACTCACTCACTCGATCTATTAAAAAAAACCGCATCAAAATCCGTTGCGTAGTTTCAAAGATTTAACCATACATAGGGATATAGGGACAGAGAAAGCGACTTTGTTTTATACTATGTAGTGATTTAGTACCTGAAGAAATGAGTGATCTGTACGTTCCTCAGATGAACCCGTGCGAGCATCCGATCGTTATCCTGAAGGACGTGGCGCACCAGGAGCTGAGGCAGCTGCTGCAGTTCATGTACCGAGGGGAGGTGCACGTTCGCCAGCAGGAACTCTCGGGGTTCCTGCACACAGCCGAGATGCTGCAGGTCAAAGGCCTCACCGGCGGCAGGGAGGTGAATAAACAATGTTGTTTCTGTTATGGCTGGTTTACACCAAAGATATTATACAATACTAGCAGCGCCCCGCGATTTCACCCGCGTAGTTCCCATTCCCGTTCCAGTGTAGTTCCCGTTCCCGTAGGAATATCGGAATAAAAAGTATCCAATGTCAGTCTCCTGGTTCTAAGCTACCTCCCCACCAACTTCAGCCAAATCGGTTCAGCCGTTGTTGAGTTATGCGCTTACCAACACATTTTGCGATTCATTTTTATATTATAGATGTAACAAAATAAGTGCAATTCCTGAAATTAGTTTGTTCAATATCGACTACTTAATCGATTTCAGCTATTTTTAATATGTGTTAAACTTTTCCGAAGAATGAATTAGCATAGCTGAATTTAGTGCTATCTATGGAAATCGTGCTATTATTGATCGATGTTAAAGAAAATTGGTTAGACATAACTAAAGTTCAATTACATCATATTTTTTTATATTAATATACTAATTGAAGCGTACGAGTAATTGCCCTTTTTCTGATACGCGTCGTATATAGCTAGCGGTTCTGCGCGGTTTTACCGTTCCCGTGGGAATAATTGAGTGAAATATAGCATATGTTACTCCCTGATAGCTTTCCATTGGTGAGAGAATATTTCAATTCGCAACAGTAGTTTCGGAGCTTATTCAATACAAACAAACATTACTAGCTGTTCCGTGCGGTTTCACTTTCAATACGGGGATGAAATATATCCTATGTTACTCAGAGATACTTTCGCTTTCCACAGGTGAAAGATTTTTGTAAAATCGGTCCATTAGTTTTAGAGTTTACTCGATAGAAACACTAATCTTTCCTCTTTACAATATTAGTATAGAAAATCATAGATCGGTGAGCGGTCCGGCCCTATAACTTAGTTCTCGTGATCTCGTTGGTGACAGACAAAGAGATTAAAATATAATAGGGCATAGAGGTTAAAGAGCCGGCCGAAAATCAGTGAGGCTCGGGTTCAAATCCTGGCATGTACCAATGAGTTTTTCAAAAACTTACGTACATATTTATCACTAGCTCGACGGTGAAGGAAAACATCGTGAGGAAACCCGCAGGTCTCAGAATTAATTCTGAGATATGTGTGTCAGAACAGACCCGGTCCGGCGATGGGCTCATCACTTATCACGTTTAGGGGTCCAATATATCTCGCGAAATGTGGGTATATCCAGTAATGGAATACCTCTGCCTACCCCCTCGGGGATGAAGGGCGTGAGATTATTATCTTATTATTAGGGCATAGACGGGACAAAGCGAGGAAAATTTGAAGCCAAAAGTTATTCCAAGTGGAATAAGTCGAGTACGATTTCGATTCATACTAACTGAAATGACGCTTGAGCTTCAAACATGCTTCAAAGTTTTGTTTGTATGAAAATATTCCCAATGCCCCTCTATGTCATATTATATTTTAATCTCTTTGGTGACAGAGAAGTGAATCCCCGCCGGCACCGGTCCCGGAGGAGCCTCAGCAAGACCCCAGCGACAGCTTGCCTGAATGGGTCCCCGGCAGTGAGGACACTATCGCCACCGAGGCGCCTCCGGAGCCAGCCCTCGACGAGGCAGCCAGGAGCCCGCTCAAACGGTAAGTTCTTTTCAGGCATTGTCCATTCAGCCATCAGCCTAATCACGACAAGAAATCAAAGGTCAGCTCTGCAACAGAGTCTATGCACGAATATAATGAGTTTTTTTTTTAAAAGTTGTCGACAGTCGACAGTAAAACGATAGTGCACTTTTACTGAAGATTGAAATTCTTGAGGTGATCCGAAAACGTCCATCCGACGCGTTTTATCGAATTCACTATCACTGTTATGAGAAAAAACACAAAGATAAATGAAAATTTTACAAAAAACATGACGTCACTCTTCGGATTCCCGCCAAAAAGCCGATACGGTACGTACGTTCGCTGACAGGTGAGTGTTTGGATACACGCCGCTCAATATGGTTCGATCGCTGGATTGCTTGTACAACTAATACTGAAATAATAAATAATATAAATATATCTAGGGGGTTAAAGTTATTATACTTTCTAATTGAAGAACAAAGTTACTTTAATAAAAGATGTATAGATAAAAGATTTATTTACGTTTACAGCACATAAACAGGGATATTTTTTCAATTTGTTTTAAGACCCTAGTACCATAAATTTCGATTTAAATGAGTTAAGCTTCAATGCAATTTTATAAGACCATTGAGCTATTCGATGTAATTCCTCATTGAGCTTAGTCAGCTCTTGAGGGATATCGTAGGGCGGATGGAAAGATATAATTGAACATCGTCTGTGTATAGATGAAATTTACAATATCTTATTTGCCAAGAGATGTCAGCACTGTACAGGATCAAGTAGTGGTCCAAGAATAGATCCTTGCGGAACTCCGCACACTTTGGATACGCAAATTAAAATAAATATAGCAAGTTTTAACCATCCCGCGACATTGAAACATGTATCCAAACATTCGGTCTTGCAACCGCGAACGCAACAAGAGTTGGAATACGCGGTCAGCATAATCCAAGCCTTGTGTAACCGTGAACGCAGATTACTGAAAAACACGCCGCATAAGAACAGCTACAACGTGAAGAAGAAACCGCGGCCCGTGAACGACAGCCCCACGCACCCCGAGAACACTGAGTACACATCGGACACGTGAGTACACTGCCTTACCCACAAATTATAATTTCTTCTCTTTTAATGTTGCAATTCGTATAATTTCAATTAATTTTGCTCTTTTTACTTTTATTATTAAATTTATTTCATGATTTTAATTACTGAGATAGGGTGTTTGACTGTATTGACATTAAAAAAGGCTTATTCCAAAACACATTTGGAGGAGGAGTGTTTTAATACCATACAATGTGCAATTGCATATATTACTTTATCTTCTCCCATATGTAAAAATATACCTACATTATAAATAAAACAAGTAAGCGACGAAGTAAATTGCTAATAGCGGCAAATCTATGTTCAATTTGCTCAGCTAAAAAAAGAAAATAAATTGAAAAAAAAAAGTTTACTGCAAGGAGATTTTATTAAGAAGTGTATGGTAACTTTACAAAAAATCTCTGAAAGAAGGTCTATCCAAAGAGACTGACACAAATGTTTCGTAATGAATCAAACAGTTAATACTTAACCGATATTTAAGAAATCCCATACATAATTCGGTATCGTAATTGAATTTTTTTACGGTTGTGTGTGCATCGTTAAGAAGTATGATAGGAGTTAAACTGAGTGACAGCATAAGAAATAATGAGATGAGGAAACGTTGTGGTCTGAAAGAAGACATAGTGACAAAAATTGAGTAAGGAATGCCGATTGACGAAAAAAGTGTATAAGTGTGAATGAAAGTGTTAGAAGGGGTAGACCTAGGCGGACGTTTCGACACCAAATTGGGGACGCCTTGAAAAAAGGCCAGGTCAAGTACCCTAAACCGAAGAGCATGTATTAAAGGAATAATGAAAGTGGACGAAGCGAAACAAGATGTAAGGATCGTAGCAAGTGGAAAGAAGTTGTCTCTTCCTACCCCTACGGGAAAGAGGCTTGATTATATGTATGTATGTGTGCATAATGATTAATGACCGTTCTTATTTGTCAAATTTTAGAAATCATAATTCGAATATTACGATATGAGTGTAGATAAAAATAATAAAACAGTCATAAAAGCGATGCAATTGTCTATTATGGCCTTATAATATTTTTTTGACATTTTGACAGATCATAAAAAGTAACTAATTTGACTACCCAAATACCAAATACAAATAAGACTAGTCAAATACCCTATTATATGCACATTTTAATTTGTTTTGTGATTTTGTTCACAGTTTATTTTGATGTTTGTTTTGATTTGTTTTTTGTTGCGACGCATTTGCAGCGAGCCCCTGATCGACTTCGACAACGACCTGTTTCACAGCGTGCTAGTGTTGCCGGAGTCCGCTAAGGAATCCGGTAAGTTCCTGGCTACAACATGAGCTGGAAGTACTCTCGTCTCATGTGTTTGTCAATTTCTATTATAGTAATTTTGGCGAACAGATTTTTTTTACCATATCACACCGAGATGGGAGCGGCCGTCAGCAAAGCGGCAAGCAGTTTCAGCGTCATGTAACTTTAAACTTTATCTTCATGACTATAATACACAGTATCGCTTGATAGTAGTCGTCCGTCGTCTTGGAGTCGTCGAGTGCTCGCGGCGCCGCGCGTCTTTCTCATGTTTCTCAAGCAATAGTGTGTATGACACGACGATAAAGTTCAAAATTACATGACGCTGAAACTGCTCGCCGCTTTGCTGACGGCCGCAGCCATCTCAAAAATGTTGATGCGTTTGAGGTAGATTGGATCGAGGAATCACTTTGTCCCATACAAACTTTGTCCCTATGGATGCCTAAAAACAAACACACCATCCAAGTTTGAGGTCTCTACGATCAGCTGTGCGTTGATCCGTCAGTCAGTCAGACATTTAGGACAAAGCATTTTATATATATAAAGGGTAAAACACCCAATTGTTGACACCCCACCAATTAGTTGACACCCCAATAGATTTTTTTCAAAATTAACAAAATTACGATACACAATTATATTTAGAGTAATCAAATAAACACAGTGGTTTTGTCTTATTATTCTAAATATAATTGTGTATCGTAATTTTGTTAATTAAAAAATAACTTTTCGGGTGTCAATTAATTGGTAGGGTGAACTAGTGTCAATAATTGGGTGTTACCCTAGATAGATTAATTAGACCGGTCAACTACCAGTTACCACCGAAGCGTCCAAGGTCACCCGACCTAACCAATTCCAGGTTGGAACTGCAAAAGCGGCGGCGTGAAATGCCCCTCGTGCCACCGGTTCTTCGCGAACCGGTACAACCTGAAGGTGCACATCCGGGACAAGCACGACACCCGCGAGGGCACCCTCCAATGCGACATCTGCCAGAAGCGGATGCGGAACCCGTCCTGTCTGAGAGTGCACATGTACCACCATCGCAAGCAGGCCGCATACCTGGCGCAGCTCGGCCAGCCCGACCAGATGAGGCACGTGTAAGTGTACACCGATAATAATAATGATAATAATATTATTTGATTTCAGGTAATTTCCCATTTAAATGGAATACAAACAATAAAAGTATAGGTAATAATTTAAAAAATAGGTAATACAGTCAAAATTGAAAATAAAAGCAAATTAGGATACAATCTAATTAAAATAAAATAAAATATTAATAATTGTAAGTCAAGTCTTTGCTTTCGGGCAATGTCTGGGGTCAAGATTAAGCCCAAAAAATATGAAGAAAAATCTAATTAAATTAATAATAATAATGAAATCATGTAGCACGCTAGGCTCGGTAGGGCGTCAGCAGAGGTGAAGAAATACTAGCACGCAGAAGCGATAAGAAATTTTATTCATATAATAATACAAGCTATTCCGCGCGTGTAGGCTATATTTTATGCCCGTATTCCCATTTGAACTACGCGGTGGAAATCGACAACCAGCTGTGCCGCGCGGTTTCACTCGCGAATTTCCCGATCCGTTTTTAACACGGGAATAAAAAAGTATGTTACTCCCTGTAATTCTTTTACCAATGGAAAGCTAGAAAATCCCTTAGTAACATAGGCTATATTTTATTCCAGTATTCCCACGGGAATGTGAACTACACGGGTGAAATCGCGCAGAACCGCTAGTAATATTATAAACGCTTGTGACTGTTTGTTTGTTACGCTTTCACGACTAAACCACTGAACCGATTTTAAAAATTCCTTTACCATTTAAAACTGACATTATCAGGGAGTAACATAGGCTATATTTGATCCCCGTATTCCCATGGGAACGGTCACAACGCGGGTGAAATCGCGCAGAACCGCTAGTAATGTATAAGATGACATTAGTTTTAAAATAGCCGAGCCACAGCTGAAATATGCAATGTTTTAGGGTACAAAATATGGTTGGCGGGAAATGGCGTAATGACCCGGGTCTAAGCAGCGCTGAAAAGGATGATATTAAGTAAGTCCCGCACGCTTGGACAATTTAACGGAACTAACATTGTGATATAAAAAATAAGTATGCAGTACTACCACGCGCAAGTTAATAAAAACTCTGATGGAAAATTGATCTTATCTGCCTTAATTTTAAACAGAAAATAGATTGACACTCATAAAGGCGCACTGCAAAATGGCGCGATCGTTTTAACCAATAAGAAGCGTAATTTTTGTGCATATGCTTTTTTATACGCTGTAGCATTTTGGCGCGTGGTAGAATTGTCACTTGTTATCTGTCATACTAACCGGTGATGAGATTGGCATGCGACTGTAACAAACCCAAATTGTAAATCTGAAAATTTATCTCATAATATCTGGTGGAGCAGTGATAGCCTAACGGTTAAAAAGCCCGCGGTTCAAATCCTGGCATGTAGCAATGAATTTGAAAAACTTATTGGTACATGCCAGGATTTCAAATAATGATGATTAATATACAACATGTACCAGAATAAGCGCAATTCCTGAAATTAGTTTGTTCAGTATCGACTACTTAAGTACTTAATCGATTACAGCTATTTTTAATATGTGTTAATTTTTTCCGAAAAATTAATTAGCATAGCTGAATTTAGTGCTATGTATGGAAATAGTGCTATTATTGATCGATATTTAAAAAAATTGCTTAGACACAACTAAAGTTCGATCGCATCATATTTTTCTTATATTAATATACTAATTTGGGTGTATGAGGAATTGCGCTTTTTCTGTTACGCGTTGTATATAAAGATGAAAAATAAAATATTCATCACTAGCTCTACGGTGAAGAAAAATATCGATAGGAAACCCGCATGTGTAACAGACCTGGCCTCGGGGACAAAAGGCGTGAGATTTTTATTTTTTTATCTGGTAGTGCGAGACTTATTCGAACTCCAGAAAATTGATATAGATAAGCTAATTTAGCAAGTTGGTTACTAATAGTAAAATTTTCCCGACTTGGGAGGTCCATTAGTACCATTTTCCTCCAAAGCTAATAATGGTAACATTGTCAACACTTTAAATTTTCATCTTCCTTCTTTCCTCTACAATATTCATATAATAATAAATTGATAAAAAGGAAGAGGTTATTAATTCGTCGCGATATTTTTTTTTATTGTTTTTTACCTCAGAATTTTACCGATTTTGATGATCCTTTTTTTATTTTGAAAGCTGGTGCTTTCCGTGCTATCTAAATTTCTGTTCTGTCCAGTTCTGCCAATGGCATCCATGAGAAAACCATATAAGTTGAAGTCGGTTTATTACTCTTTAGAGTTCTATTGTATTATATACCCATTTTAGACTTGACTTATATGCCTCCCTTGTATCTGCTTTACTATCGCCAGCTGTCGACAATATACTGGATGTTTTTTTTTACCGTCTGGAAAAAAATATGACGTATAAGGTATCTAGAGCCGAAGTTATACACGAGATTAATTGTTAAATATAATTCATATTTAATGCAATTTACAAAATCTAGAAAACTACGCACAGTATACTACGCGCAGCTGGCGGTTGTAGGTAAATTGCGCATAAATGGAAGCTACGAGCCTGTTTCTTTTTTAAATACTATTTCAAATATTTCAGTGTGTATTATTGACTACAATTGAGTAATGTATATTAGACATTGCCAAATGAATCTATTACACTTACCTATCACACCATATTTTTTTCCGGACGGTAAAAAAAAAATCTTCTAGTATATTTAGTTCGGTGGACGTATTGGATGGTTTAAAAATAATATTCCTTCTACAATTTTGTTAGGTAGGCAGAGACAAAAAAACGTGGGACACAATTCACACAAGGTTATTTAGTCCCAAACTAGGCACAGCCTGTACTATGGATACTAAATAACCGATAGCCATACTTAAATCAATATTAAACACCCAGACACGAAGCTAACAGACATGTTCATGCACACAAATGTTGGCCTGCAGCGGGAATCGAACCTGCGACATCCGATAAGATAGATCCTATAAGATACCTTTGATACAGTGATCGGTAGGCTTGAAAAATTATTATTTAAACAAAGGCCGTGGCTCAGTAGTAGTATGTACTAGTGGATTTATAGACCTACTAGCGACCCGCCCCGGCTTCGCACGGGTGCAATGCTAATACTAAAACCTTCCTCTTGAATCACTCTATCTATTAAAAAAAAACCGCCTCAAAATCCGTTGCGTAGTTTTAAAGATTTAAGCATACATAGGGACATAAAAACATAAGGATATAGGGACAGAGAAAGCGACTTTGTTTTATACTATGTAGTGATTAGTGGATTAGAAATAAGGTATTTGCTTGCGATTTTCTGTGTATTCTCATCGTTACTGCTAATGCGTTATTCGTTTATTTGGACGATATTTATTTATAGTGTAGACTGTAGGCTATACATTTATAAATAAATATGTACTCCTATTATGTTTTGTTCTTCCAAGATAATGTTCGTTTTATATTTAGAATCCCAAGTTATGTAATTAAGTAACTTAAAGTTCTTTGTGTGCTCGGAATTCCTTTGAACCATAAATACTCAATAGAGCATTGTTTTTAATAACAACTGGGCTTAGTTTAATATATTGATATATTTCTATAATATTCAACTAATCATTCTTGTATGTATTAAATATATTAGAATGTAGTCAGTGCAGGTTTTAGGCGTCTTCTTAAGCTAAGCTCTTGCGAATATTTTGAATATAAAGAAAATATATGCATTAAGTGCTAAGCGAAATGTATAATTATATTCTTGGAGGATGTATAATCCAGGTTTCAATCGATGCATGCAGGCATGTACAGTCGAGAGCACGTGGAGCTTGACACATTGGACTTTGTAACGTGCTTATTACAATCGCCTTAGAGGTCAGACTCGCACTACAAGGGTCAAGCTTCACGTGCTCTTAACTGTACAAATAAGATTTTAAAAAGTTTACGTACATATTTATCACTAGCTCGACGGTGAAGGAAAACATCGTGAGGAATCCCGCAGGTCCAGTGTAAACACCCGGTCCGGCGATTAGCTCACCACCTCACGTTTAGGGGTCCAAAGATTATACTGGTGATATGTGGGTATTTCCAGAAATGCAATACCTCTGCCCATACCCTCGGCGATAAAAGGCGTGAGATGTGAAAGGTCATTTCAATGGTCACTCACTGAGGAAAGTCTGAGGCTGAGCAGTAGGCAGTTTGATGGTGATGATGACATTGAATTAAGTGTGCCTCTCTGCGAATTACATAGTATGCTTCATGGAGATTTTTTTTTTGTTTTTTTTTTTTTTTTTTATGTTCCGCACATATTTGTCCCCTGACATGGTGGTCAGGGTCCTTTTTATGGTCGTTTTTTTATTCTGTTAGTGTAACAAAGAAAGAAAGATTTTCGCTTTCGTTCTATGTATCGACTAAAAAAAAAAAAATAGGTAGACACATAAATATATAATATAGACAAATAAATATAATGCAATTTAAATAAATAGGTAAAGTTCTCCTCTCTCTTCCTGTCTTCTGCCTTTTTTTTTTGGTTGCTTGTTTTTTTTTTTTTTTTTCTATTAATATGTCTTCCGTTTTTTTTTCTCCTATTAATATGTCCTCAGTTTTTTTTTTTTTTTCCTTTCTTTCTTACACTAACAGATCAGCAGAGTGCATCGTCACGTTTTCAGCTTCATGAAGATTTTTTTCGACTCCAAAAAAGGAAGAGGTTTTCAATTCAACTGTGTGTTTTTTTATGTTTGTTACCTCAAAGCTTTCGACTAGGTGAACCGGTTTTGATGATTATTTTTTACTAGCAGCGCCCCGTGGTTTCACCCGCGTAGTTCCCATTCCCGTGGGAATACGGGGATAAAATATAGCCTATGTGTTATTCTGATGTATAAGCTATATAACTGTAAAGTTTCATCAAAATCCGTTCGGTAGTTTTTGCGTGAAAGAAACATCCATCCAGACATCCATACATCCAGACATCCATCCAAACAAACTTTCGCGTTTATAATATTAGTAGGATTGGGAAGCTAGTGCTTCATGTGTGGTCCCATTTCAATTTGGTCCAGTTCTGACAATAGCAACCATGAAATAATAACTATAATATAAGTTGAAGTAGGTTTTTTACTCTTTTGAAGTCTATGTTATTTATTAATTGCATCGTAGCAATGCGAAATCATTTGTGTTCCGTTTTACACATACATTACAAACACAATTTACTTGTTTACACATTTTGAATATAAAAACGTTATACGAGTATAAAAACGGTATAACCTGGTGTTTAATTAATGAAATTACTTTTGTAACTCGTGTCTGGGTGTTTAATATTTATTTAAGTACTAGATGTTTCACCCGCGTAGTTTCCGTTCCCGTGGGATCACGGAAATATAAAAAAAAAATCGATTTAGTGGTTTTCAGAAACTGCAACTAAAGCTTATTCAATAAAAACAAACAAATCTTTCCTCTTTATAATATTATATTAGTATAGATGTCTATCAGTTGTTTAGTACCCATAGAGTACAGCCTCTGCCTAGTTTGGGATTAAATATCCGTGTGTTAATCGTGTACCACAACATATGTTACATATGATTTCATATTTGAAATTTTGAAGTAAATAATATTTTAACTATAATGAAAATTTTACACCTACTACTGGAAAAGAAAAGTGAAATTAAATTCACTGATTTCTGAAGTATGAAAAGAGGTATAAATAGTATATTATATACCAAGGGAAGTAAAATAAGAAATGTCTCAGATCACGTGTAATTTTTTTGTCGACCGAGGCGAAGCCGAGTCTACAGACTAGTTATTTTTTTTGACACTTCTCACTTAGAGCCACTATCCTTATATACTTTCTATGCGTTACTCAATTTGTTTATGTACGCTACTTTTACCTTGAATTTAATTTTTTAATTATCTCATTTTCTTTATATCTACATATAGCAAGAAATTAAAATCACCAAACTGCTGCAAATTGTAGGCTTTGCGCCCTTTACAAATGGTCCTTAACTTAATATCTAGATATAGTTTTCTTTTAATCTTGTACTTACATCGGATTTTGTGTTTGTCCAATAGTACGAGTATAGTATATTTATTAACACAATTTTGGGATTAGATATTTTCTTGTTCGTTCACAATAATTAATAAAACCATAATAATGGTAAAACACCCAATTATTGACACTAGTTCAACGCACCAATTAACTGACACCCCAACAGATTTACTCAAAATTTATTATGTTTAGAATAATTAGATAAAACCGCAGTGTTTATTTCATTATTCTTAATTTAATTGTGTATCGTAATTTCAATTTCGTTAATTTTGAATAAAGCTGTTGAGGTGTCAATTAATTGGTGGGGTGTCAGCAATTGTTTATTTTACCCTACTGTTTTTTTCATAATCTTGTCCTCTGACAAAGATCAGAGACCTTGTTTGGTAGTGTTATTTATTTTCTTATTACTGTTGAAATATATCTTTCTCAAAGTTGACGGGCCTGTTGGCTCAGTTGGTAGTGATCCTGCCTTCTGAGTCGGTTGCGGGTTCGATCCCCGCTCAGGGCCAACATTTATGTGCATGAACATGTCTGTTGACTTCGTGTCTGGTCGTGTATGTCTATCAGTTACTTAGTACCCATAGCACAGGCCCTGCCTAGTTTGGGACTAAACAACGGTGTGTGAATTGTGCCCCACTACTTTTTATTTATTATTATTATAACTTTACTACCTAGTATAAAACAAAGTCGCTTTCTCGGTCCCTATGTCCCAATGTATGCTTAAATCTTTAAAACTACGCAACGGATTTCGATGCGGTTTTTTTTAATAGATAGAGTGATTCAAGAGGAAGGTTTTAGTATTAGCACTGCACCCGTGCGAAGCCGGGGCGGGTCGCTAGTATATTATAAAGAGGAAATATTATTATTTTTGTAGTTTTGTATCTTTGTTACGAATAAACTCAAAAACTAGTAAACCAATTTTAAAAATTCTTTCACCGACAGACAGCTAGGATATCCCTGAGTAACATAGTACATATTTTATTCCCGTATTCCCACGGGAACGGGAACCGCTGGTGTTATTTTAAAGTCCTAAACTGTCCCAGATTGCCGGAGGACCAACCGGCGGAGCCGAGGCGCGAGGGGGAGGCGTGACGAGCCCGGACCTCTCAGCTCCGGACCATCTCTTCCGCGTTTTCACACAACAGTACTACCTAAGGGATTGCGTCTTCGTAGACGCCCGTCGCCACAGACGCCACGACTAAATGTTGGATTTTGAACTCTATTTTTCTTGATGACGGCTTATATCGACTACCTTTTACAACTTATAGTAGATCCCAAGACGACCTTCACCGAGCTGTTTATTCGATGAAAAGTATTTTATATCAAATTTAGTATGTTAAAAAGATATCGGGGGTGGGTTGGCTGAAAAAATTCAGTCCAGGATAATTTTTTTTTTAACATTGCACTGGTTTGTTCAATAGACAAATTACATACCAATCGAAAGCATGAAGTCTATAGAATATGAACAGTCTTGAAATTAATAAATTCCGTTTGTTAAAAATCAAAATATTGCTGTGAGTGATTAAAACGGACGACTGAAAAGTCTCAGCGGACTATCATTGAATGAAAGAGAGTGCGCATGCTATTTGCCGTGAAATAGAAAAGGATAGCAATACACTAAATATTTTAAATATTAAATTAATCATATCCTGGATTGAATTTTTTCAGGCAACCCACTCGCGATATCTTTTTTAACATACTAAATTTGATATAAAATACTTTTCATCCAATAAACAGCTCGGTGAAGGTCATCTTAGACTATTAGGGGTTGAATTTTGCAGAATCCTTTCGTAGTGGATGCCTACACTGTATAAGCTATCTTGCAAAATTTCAAGTCTCTAGACCCGGCGGTTTAGGCTGTGCGTTGATACATCACCAATCAGTTAGTCATTTTATCATTTTTTATATATATATAGATGAACAAAATGGTCACTTTACGAGTAACAAGCGATAGAGGCACGTTCGGCCTGTAACGCATCAATTTCTTATGACGTCACGTAAAATATCTACCAATTTTTTTTTATTGAAACTAGTGGAATATAAAACAGAGGTATTGCTAATTCTAATCTCGACAAACTTTTTTTGATGGCATAAAGCTGTATTCTTGGACGGAGCTCCGTTCTTGAGTCGTAAATAGGGTACTCTAAAAAGACTGTCTGTCTGTTCTCTCTGTTTGTCAGTGCTATCTGTTTAAACAGATAGCACTGAAAATATCATCGATGTATAAAATTTTTAGAGTCTTGTTGATTTCTTGAAGTATCGATCTACGAAACAAAGAATAATAAAAATCGATTCATCATTGGCGGAATAATCGCATGACACATGTAAAAAAATTATTCATCAACAGTTTTTTAACTGTGTTATTCAACAAATTGTTTGATTCATATCCATACTGTTTCGTTTCCAGTTTTTAAATTCCTGTCAAAATATATTGGCAACACCAAGCCATTATTCAAAAATACCGAAAATTAACGTCGCCGATTTTGAATTAGCTATACACGATAACACTATATAATTGTCACGACTTAAAAATAGTGCTTCAGCTGTAGAGATAGTCATTCTGGAATTATCAAAAAATATGAATCATTTTAGAAAATTAAGACAACAATTTATATAGACAGCTCCCATTGTTTCGAATATCTTACACCAAATCTATAGAAATAATATTTTGAGAATTTATACTAAGATATTCGGTACCCAAGCCGTAGGCTGGTCGAATCTTCTTCTTTATTATTTTTACTCGATGTTTAAATATTAGCAATATAACAACGACAATGTTTCAAAAACATATTTACTCGTATAATTAAGCTATATGTTAGTACTGTAGGGTGCAAAAATAGACTCGGATTTTCAAAATTCAACATTTAGACTTACGCAGTAAATACGATAAGATGGGAGCACGATGGCTTTAGGGCTTTCCGTTCTCGTCTGCCTGTAAAGCTCTGGGTGACTACAGTAGCCATAAAATTAGGTTCTGTCCGTGTGTTGCCAGTAGGGTTGCCAACATTTCTAAAAATATTATAGTTTACTTCAAAAAACTAGTATTTTATGGAGACATGCAAAAAACAGACAAAGATATATTTGTTACTTATTTATTTTTATAAAAAAATTATTTCTCTATGCACTTTTTGGAAAGTGTCATATGACAAGTATATACTTTAGCATAAAAAAAAATTAAATCAAAAGCTATTGTTAACTAAAGGCGCGTGATTTGTTTATTACATTTCGGTGTTGAACAATACTATATATTATAGTACGGTTGGCAACCCTATTTCCGAGCCTGGTATCCCCTTCATAGTATGGGGGTAGCGCGTGTCAACACGTCACTCCTATTGCCATTGTTGCTTCCGCCATTTCCGCTGCCCTAGGATGCATATGCCTGAAATTCCAAATTCCAAAGGAAGATGGTTATACATTAGCATTTGAGTTCAATAACATAAACTTTGTAATACTGCAAAGTTCTGTCACTAGCGCATACAGTAAACAGAGTTTTTTGACAACTCAGTTGACAGTTTCTTTAGATCATCCAATTTTTAAATGATACCATAATATATTATTACAGTACAGGTACGTTAAACAAGAATAATAATACAAATTTAATAAGTTTTTACATATAACATACGTCGTTGCACGACATTGCGGTTTGTTTACGGTATGTGCTAGCGCCCTCTGTATCGAACTTTGCGTACTATTTCCGTAATGATCAGTAATTTGTCCATTGTAACTATTTTAGTACTAAGAGCAGAATTTTTAGAATTATTTATATAAAATTATGATTTCTAGAAGCGGCAATGGCATGTAAACTTGCGTATGGGGTCGTGTGCTATAATGTGGCGGCGTGGCATTCAAACATACACTAGTTCCAAAGACTGACACGTTCAATTAAAAAGAAATACTTAAAAAACAGCGTCCATTCAATTGAGATTTTATTATATAGCGTCTCGCATAGCACAGGGTGTTGTTTTGTGTTCACTGCGTTTTCGTACTTAGACAATGTTATCGGAGATACAGGTGGGACCACCCTGTGTTACATCGAAATATTTAGAGTTTAAGTAACGATCTGCCGCCTCGAATATACACTTCGGTCCGATTTATATTTGGACCGATTGCCATACGATTAATTTATTCCGTTCTCCGACAGACGGGAAGCAGACAACGATTGGTATTAGAGAAAGCATTCCGAGTTAACCCTTAGCCAGGCAGTTTTAAAAATTTTCCATTGGTTTTGAATTTGAATCTTATTTCAATTAAATTGAGTTCAATTTAAAGTGATATTCGTCCAATGCCTGGCTGAGGGTTAATGTATTTAAAGTACAATTCGTTTAATTATTGTATTTAGGCAGCTAGGAGCGACTAGTTTTACGAGAACTTTGCCATTCCTGTTGTACAAACACGAGTCCGACACGATTATGCTGTGCACGCGGTAGCACAACCTAACAGTACAAAATACGATATTGTGTATAATATTCATCTATGATTCTATGCTTTACTTAGTGTTTAAGTTCGTACTTTAAGAACAGTTTTAAGTTAAACAGAACAAGTTTTTTACGTACAATTTTAGTCCGGTAACGACGATGTATACATTTTTTTTATAAATAATATTATTTACAAGGTTGTTTAGGTTCTTTAAGAAAATTTATACCTCAATTGTTCGATGGACTGTTTTTTGTAAGATATCGCCTTGTGTCGCAGGATGTCTCCGGATTGTGAATTATAGAAGCATATTTTATTGAACAAACTGATATGTGATCGAAACTGAACATTCCAATTAAGTTAGTGTCGGAGGAACAAAATGGCGTTTCCGAGCTTAAGGAGGAAGCTTTAATCTAAGTAACCCATCGTATTGGAACCGTTATAGTCAGTAGGGGGCGTTAGCGTGGGAGGAGTCCACATTAAAATTATATACGTCCATTATACGTATGCTGTATTCTATGGAGGTTTGGGTATTTCTAACCATTAATTGTTAAGGGGGTAAAACTAACACTTCGAATTTTTTTGTCTACATTCCATAGTTTTTAAGTCTGCATAATCAACCTGATAGATGTTATTTCTAAGAACTTTTTTTATATTACTTTATACATATATTTAAAATATTAAGTACTCTTTAGTTTAAGTGTCATTTCTATAGATTACAAAGGAGATTATTATGAGGCCCGAAGGCCGCTCCATATCGGTAGCTGTATAGATTTAGCATTTATGAGTATATTTACCAAATTATTTTTATACCAATGCTCTTACATTATAGTTAACGAGAGGAAACGTATAGTGTAACTGGACGCCTGGGCTGGGCCTCTGATCACAGTGAACCTGCCTGGTTTATATCCATTACATTAGTTGAGTTGTTAAACATGGTACATATATACACCGCGTAACATAATAAGCGCAATTCTTCATACACCCCAATTACTATATTAATATAAAAAAAATATTATGCATTGGTACTTTAGTATTGTCTTACCAATTAGCAAGAGCAATAATAGTACGGTTTCCATAGGTAGCCCTAAACTCAGTTAAGTTAATTAATTTTTCTAAAAAATTTAACACAAATTGGGTAGTTGACAGCATCAAAATTAAATTGCGAGTAGTCATACATTAAAAAGATTACCCCAAAACACCTCAAAATATGTATTTCGATTTTCAATTTACAATTATAGCAAATTTAAAAATAATAAAACAATCAAAAAAAGTGCTGCAATTGAGTACTACAAACTATGACGTCACAGTTTGCAATTTCAGTACATTTTCCATAGTAAAATTTCGTTTTGACAGATCGTAAAAAGTAACTGATTTGACTAGGTAGGACACAACCCTATTGATTAAGTAGTCAATACTGAACAAACTAATTTCAGGAATTGCGCTTATTCTGTTACATATTATAGTTGTCGAGTATTTTCGACACTAGTGCTGTTTTTTTCGCGTAATTCCGGTCAGGCCAGCTCAGGTAGTTTCTAATATATTTAATACTCATTTTCACGTAACGTATGATTTCTCTCTCTATCTACATTCCAATATTATATAAAGTTAATGTAAGGAATGTATATTTATATAACGATTTTTGTGCTCAAATATATCTATAAAGTTTAAGATGATAAGACACGTATCGAGGGCGTATATCTTTTTTGAATTCAATCAATGAGTCACTGTTGTCCGATCGGTGTATAAAAAATAATTATGTTAATGTAGTATTTCAGTTAGAATTATTGCGTCCGCCTCTTGGTCAACATTTTATCCTTCCAATGAATTTAGTTATACAAAAGTAAATTTGCGGTAGTTTGAATAAGGGTTTTATATGAATTAATAACGAAAACATCTCGTAACTCTAGTATGTGATAATGAATTTTCGAATCCTTAGAAACCAAGAGGAAGATGCATCTAATACCCAGACGAAAAAATATTCTATATGTATTGATATAATATGGTATGGTAACCGTTGGATACGGCTGACCAGGGGCCTCATTGTTTATTTATAATAAAATTGTAATTGTCTTTATTTGACATTTGTTACTCAATCAGTGGACTGGATTCTGCAAACCACCTAAAATTCCTAATTTTAAGTTAGCCTATCCTTGTTTACAGAATACGGAAGAAAAGGGACAGAAACAAACCATAGATTATAGAGTAATGTCAAACGTAAAAAACCCGACTAATTTGATGTCTTAAGTCACTTTTATCCATGACCTCCTTACATCGTTGCTAAAATTGCTAAAAACGTGTATTTGAATCCGTCCATAAGGTTCAATTTTGTTATTTTGTCATTTGTGACGTTGTAAATAAATATGGCGCTTATTTCTGTCCCTTTCCTTTCCAAAGCGATGGAAAAGAATGGGGCTAACTTAAAATTAGGAATTTTAGGTGGTTTGCAGAATCGAGTCCAGTGCTTGCTCTTCTATAACTGGCTGTATTGACAGATGTACGGAAGAAGCAACGTACGTCAAAATGAAGATTGCGATTAATTATAAATAGATAATAAGGCCCAAGTAAGTAAGAATGTGTTTTTCTGAGCTAACCATTTCATAATATCAACTAACGGCCTTTTGCAAAAAAAGCAGGGATTAAAGTTAGTATTTCAAAAAGATGCTGTCGCTTTGATAACATTATTGTCAAGTAAGTTTAAAACGTTTGTAGTAAGGCCGGTTTAATTTGAAAGTTTCTCAACCGCATATACTCATGCAACCATGACTATCGAAACTAAATTCCTAGTAACTTGGTTTGTGTACAGCTAGATAATGGATCATACAAAATGTAAGGACTTCATTACCTTTGATATACAACGCGTAACAGAAAAAGCGCAATTCCTCATACACCCCAATCAGTATATTATTAATATAAAAAAAAATATGATGCAATCGAACTTTAGTTGTGTCTAACCAATTTTCTTAAATATAGATTAATAATAGCACGATTTCCATAGAAAACACTAAATTCAGCTACGATAATTCATTTTTTTGAAAAAATTAACACATTAAAAATTGCTGAAATCGAATAAGTAGTCGATACTGAACAAACTAATTTCAGGAATTGCGCTTAATCTGTTACATGTTGTAAACAATGGATAGATAAACAAATAATTTAAAAAAAGAATTGTCTCTCTAAAAAGTGTTGCTATTTGAGCACTGAACCTGATGTGTAATGTTTAAACATTTACTCCAAGTTGCGCTGACATAATTAAGTAATTCCACAAATAGAATATGTAATGAAATCGAATTTGTAATTATTAAAATTATTCCGTTTGGCCAAGGTAACGGATCGGCTCTCAGCTTGTAATGTTATAATGTTATTAGCTCAGTTCATAAAAAGGAATTGTGTTTCCAAAAAACGAATGTTGTAAGGCTGGATTCGAAAAACTTTAAAATCTAAGTCTATTTCTCACAAATCGTCATCAAGTTAGATACGAGTATTTAAGTAAATATGAGGCACTAAAGAAATTTTTGGGAGGAGCGGGAGCTGACTTTTAAGGTTATCTTTTGTCTCCTCTCAGATAAACAGTTATACAGCATATTAAATGTATGTAGCTTAAAATCTTTCCTATAAGTCGATAACGAACAAAAATACTTTGCAATTAAAAAATAAACAAACCTAAACCTTTGAACAATGAATTAAGCTTATTGAATGGATAAGTCTTCACCCGGCCGTTATAACTTGACCACTCTGAAGTTGCGCAAATGGCTGCGCAATAAGATTTTTAGCGGACCATTTGGCGGTACGGGGGGGGTTTGCGCAGGCGAAGCCTATGTTCAGAGAAGCCAAGTTAAAACGGCCGTATTGTACTATAGAGTTGTGAGACTTAACCTTCTAGGCTACATTGTTTGAATCCAGCCAGGGGGCCAATTCTACTAAATGTCAACGGTTACAGTTGGATGACAATGACATGTCAATGGTCAGTCAATGGTGTTATTTGATCTGAAAAGTGTACAAATAGCACCATTGACTGACCATTGAGATGTCATTGTCATCCAACTATAACCATTGACATTTATTTAAACACCAACTCGTTCCTTGGTTCCAAACTGCAATAGATGTTTATGTATATCACCGAGGCAGCTCTGACAACAATTGTCTTAAATTGGCCAGTATTTTTCAAGACTATTATATATTAATAAGATATGTATAGCAAGGTAAATACAGTGATAATATTATATGTCCAATTAGAGATGGAATCTCGATAAAAGGCTGCTATATCTCGAGTGATGTAAGAAATGATGTGATAATACGTGTTGTATTGTGGATTTAAGATGTAGGTTGTGAGTAGGGGGTCCGTGGGCTACTGGTATGAGGGAATGGGGAATCTATTTTCAATGTAAAACGGCTCATTTTAGACAGTTTTAACCACAAATTTTATTTTTTCATTTCTGAAATTGATAATGCATGCACATAATGTGACGGGCCTGTTGGCTCAGTTGGTAGTGACCCTGCCTTCTGAGCCGGAGGTCGCGGGTTCGATCCCAGCTCGGGGCCAACATTTGTGTGAATAAACATGTCTGTTGGCTTCGTGTCTGTTTGATATTTATTTAAGTATGTCTATCAGTTATTTGGTACCCATAGTACAGGCTCTGCCTAATTTGGGACTGAATAACCGTGTATGAATTATGTCCCACAATTTATTATTATTATTATAATGTTTTGCTGTCTATATCTGAACCCTGTACGTTTATAGATTTCCGCACTCCCTCGATCCATTCTCGTTTATTAACGATCACTGTTGTTTACCTAATTTTTTATTTGATATTTCATATTATTTATGTAACTACTGGTTGACTGAATGTTTCTTCGATATATATTGTTGTAAGTACATATTCTGTTTTTTTCCACTGACAGCGAAGGGCTCACGTGTTTTTCACACTAAAATATTTTTGTATCTCAGTTAGTCATATACTAGTATAATATCTATATTATTATCTTGATGTGCAGGTGTCGATGGAATAATCAAATAAAAACGTGAGCGAAGCGTCTAGGCTGAAATTCAATTATGTATGACACACCAGCTCTCTATACTTGAAAACTTTATTTTTTATAATATTAGCTTTACTTGGAGTAATAAATTATAATTTTGTAAGTGTTGTTTCATTTATATTATTTAATTTCTTTTTATACTGCTCCATGAATAAGCTTTATGTACTTGGGTGTTATTATACTAGTTTTTCTGAGCGTTGTGCTAAGCGAAATGTCATTGGCTATAGCGAATTTCTATGTGTTTATACTATAATTTCATTCGGAAACTTAATGTTGAATCACAAAATGTACCTTGCTCTATCTAACCGAAATGCCAACAGCCCAGGTGCGAGCAGATTATATTTTACTAGCGACCCGCCCCGGCTTCGCACGGGTGCAATGCTAATACCAAAACCTTCCTCTTGAATCACTCTTATCTATTAAAAAAAAACAGCAAAATCCGTTGCGTAGTTTTAAAGATTTAAGCATACATAGGGATATAGGGACAGAGAAAGCAACTACGTTTTATACTATGTAGTGATGTGTGAATACAGCTCAGATATCATAGATTCAAAAGATGATGTCAATCTGTTTATTTAAGACTAGCCCGTCATGTTCCAGTATGAAAATTATAGCCCATGTCACTACCAGAAAAGCAGCATTCTATAGGTAAAAGAATTTTTGAAATTGGTCCAGTAGTTTTTTTGTTTATTTGTTACAAACGTACAAATAATAAATTAATGAATTTGAATTAGTATTGTATATCCTCCATGACTTATGGTAAAAACATAGAAAAGGTTTTAAACGACAATAAACTTTGTTGTTTGAAATTTGTCAAATTATAGCCTAAGTTGATAATGCACGAAAATTGACAAGCTGTCTTTGACAATGCTAGGCGCATAACATAACTTCGTCAAACTGGTGGCTACTTCTGTGGTGTAAAAACAAAACTATGATTAGGAAGAAAACGTGGATTCTCTTTGTCTATCTATAATACACCATGCTCGCAGGGCCATCAATGACAGCTTCAAAGCCTGAGCCAGTACTGGCCGGCCCTTATGCGCGTATAGTCTGGCATCGCCTCGACGGGCCCTACGGCTGCTACAGCAGGGCACTTATCGTACATGTATTTGAAGCAAGTTTGCTGCACTTCCTCATGGCTGACTCGGTCGATGCGACTGATGCGTTCGTCCAGGCTCGGCCGACAGCCGCAGTACAGAACCCAACGGGCCAAGTCGTGGCATACGTCCGTAGCGCTTTCGGTGCTGCGTAACATCCTCGTCTTCAGCTCGTTCTTCGCTCGGTCCACCTCCAGCACTGTCACCACATTGCACAGCTTCATCCACTCGTCCTGCACCACGTACATCACGCTGTCCAGCTCCTCCTTCGGCCCCATGAACTGTATCCCGAACAGACTCGTGTCCTTGTACTTGATATTGAAAGTTTTGTACGCGTCGCATATGTGGGTGCACGAGAAGGCGCGAGCGAGCTTGTGCGCGCTGTCTTCGCCCCGCATCATGGTCCGGTCCCAGCCCCCCATATACGCCAAGGCCACGTCGAGCGCGTAGTGGTCGTCGTCGTAGAACGGGGGGCCCTCGAATGCGACCGCAGCGAGCGCTTGAGTCATCGAGTCGTCCCGATAGCGGAAGTCCCCCCCCGTGAACCTATATTCCAAGTCAAGGCATTTGCAGGGCTCCAGTTTCAGCAGATATCTCTCCGCGAGCTGCACGATGTGCTCGTGGTCGACGGCGCCCACTACTGAAAGCACCATACGCGTGGGGTCGAAACAGCGCGCGATGTACTGCGCGAGGGTGCAGCTGTTGAAGTTGTACAGGTTGGTGCTGGGCCCGATCACGGTTTGCGCCAGCGAGGTGCCGTGGAACGCGGCGCCGTGAAGGTAATCGAACAGCGTCGTCTCGTGGTTTTGATCTTCCTCCTGCATCTCGAGGTAGACGACCCTCTTCTGGTACTCGATGTCGGGGCAGGAGAGCGCGTTGCAGTAGATGCAGTCGGCGAGTATGTCGACGACGAGTGTCACGTCCTCGCAGAGGCACTGCGCGTAGTAGCCGACCAGTTCGCGGGTGGTGAAACTGCGGAAGCGGGCGCCCGTGGAGGACATTAGGTACTCGAGGTCGGCGCGAGTGCGGTTCAGAGTGCCCTTGAAGGCGATGTGCTCGATGAAGTGCGCGATTCCGTTTTCGAAGAGGCTCTCGTAGCGGGAGCCCCCGTCCATGTACAGGCCGACGCAGGCGTGGCAGTCTTCCCGATACTCTGTCACGATGGTCACTCCGTTGATGAGCCGCGTGATCAGAGGAGGCGGCATGTTGCGGAGCGAGTACATGAAGCGCGGCGGGTAGTGTTTGCTGCGAAGGGCCGCGCGCTGCGGCCGCCACGCCGGCAGCAGTATTCTCGCCGCGCGTAGCATCCAGCTGTTACTCCGCCACAAAATGGTTAACAATATCTCTGATCAACAAGTGGCTCTTGGTGTGTGGTAAAAATGTCAAAAAGTAATGGCAGCTAGGTTCTTTTTGGTATGCATTGCCATTGTCAGTAATCTACTGCTGTACTTCTAAGAAAGTAAAAAGATTATTATAAGGTAGTAAGGTGATATGGTATTAACGAAAGAGTATTTTATAAATATTTATACCTACTCAATAATACTGGAACCTAAATGGAATCCGCTCGAAGTAGCCCTGTAGAAGTGCTGTTCGATTTTGCTGTGACCTACCTACCTTAATATTACCTTGTGCGAAACCAAGCTCACTAACAACATTGATTTGTTTTATATATCCCATCGTCAAGACAAACACTATACATAGCGGCAGAAGCCAGGGTGTGCTATTTTTGTAAAAGAAGATATCAAGCAGTGTGTTGTAGGCAGGCAACAGGCAGCCTATTACCATCAGACGTCCCACTTTTTCATAGTACCTACTTAATTGATGATTTTTTATTTGGTTTGAGAAGAGACTAGTCTGATTCACATTACACCGGGCCCGGACGCGCTCCCCGGGTCACGCACGGTCAAGCACTTCATACCAAAAGTATACCCCAAAAGTCACAGAAGAAGCTGTTTCAATTCCTCGTAGGTATTTTATTACCAAAACCATTTCAAAACATTGAAATAAAATAAAAGTTACTTCTAATAAACGTAATTAGGTATTTTTGTTATAAGGATTTTTAACTTGACTAGCAATAAATTAAAAAACAATAGGTACCTATATCTCAAAGGTTTATCTCAGTAGTAGGTAATTATAGCTTCGCCTGCTGCCCCGATGGGGGGAGAGCATAGCCGGCCGAGTCACGGAAGAAACTGTTTCCCGGGACTCGGACTTAGGGCAAGAGGAGGAACAGCATGGGGGGTTTTTAGTCAGTGCAAGCCTGACATAACCTGGTTGTCGTCCCCGCTACCACCAGGTATGCGTAAGGCATTTTCCCCGCATGCGAAAGAAAAAAAAAAGAAAACAAAAAAAAAAAAAGGTACTTATAGCTTGTGGTGATATCCATTCTTGTGTAGAAGTAAATTAATAAAAGAAACATTTTATTTTTACCCTACATAAACAAATTTAAAAAATATATGCTTTGAATAGAATTTAGGGCTAGTAATGGTTTCCGTTAGAGATGTGTACCTACCGGTTCTACAAAAACCGGATAACGTCACTACGGGTTTTTTACCGGCGATTTAACTTTTTTCCCGATATTTTTATAAACACATAGGAGAGAATAATGGTGGTATTTTATTGCTTGAATTTTATTACCAAAACCATAATAATAATAATTTATTTCAGGCATGACCCATATAGTGTTAGTAATTTACAAACTTAAGAACTAGTGTGAGTAAACAAACTAAATTAAATTACATTACACTAATATTTTTGTATGGGACTGCACACAACTACGCAAAAGCGGTGAGTCCCACCGGTCCACGAACACACCCAGGATGCTCTTAGTGCTGGCGCGCAGACGCGCTAACATGAAAGCGCACCTTTTCCTTATGATGGCTGCGAAGCCATCCACGTTCGCCTCAGCGAACATGCCCGAAGCAGTACAGCGCCACGACAGCCCCAGCAGCACCCTGAATGCGTTATTGTATTGTACCCGTAGATCGCTGCATGCCCGCTGAGTGAAGCTGACCCACAGGCTGCACATATACATACCATTGGAATGCTAATTTATTGGGCTATTTGATAACATTAATAAAATATTATAGGCTGCTTATGTTTGAATAATTTATAAATAAATGAGGGTTTAGTTCACTGATGAAACGAACGTTTTCCTTTTGGTATGTGGCCCCGAAATAATTTAAAATAATTATTAGCTACGTGTTGATTTGTCGTGGTAGGGTATTGCATTGCATCATTAGTCATGACTTTCACAAAATCTCGTTTAACATGTGCGGGCGCGTACTTATTTTTTAAATTGTTTGTAAATAAATGTTGTCTACTGTAAAAATTAAGCCAGTTTGCATATAATATCAAGAAATTTCTAAATAGGTTTTTCTCCGGTGAAAAACCGGTTTTTGCTAAAAAATCTCCTAAAATCTCGGGAGGCTAAAATTGCAACCGGTACACACCTCTAGTTTCCGTCTACTTCAATGGCGACTCAGAGCGGTAAAGACTTGGCAACACGGCACTGCGGCCTGATTGGCCTGTGGCGGCCTCAGGCCTGCGCCTACGTTCCGCGCGTACGCCGGCCGGCCGCCGCCATTACAAAAACTCAACAGCTAATTTCGGTATTTTTCTGGTAAACTTGATTGTGGTACGATAGTAATATACTACGATATCGCGGGCGGTCGAACGTGAAGTGGGATTAAAGTTTGCTTCTTCGGGTTCCAGGAACTAGCGTGGGGGTGGTCGTTCAGTGGCAGCGAGGCGGCAACCTCCAGGGTAGGTACGTGATTGCATATAGGTACTTTTATTATCCAGACTTATAGACTATCATTCCATTATTTACTAATGATGCAGTGCACTCCATTTGTTCTCAACATCATGTTATGTACAAGGTCTATCTAGGTATCTAGACAGAAAACCGTCAAGGTCAGGGACATACATAATGTGTATAGAAGTACCTACCTACCAGCAACTTTTTTTTACGTTTTATTGATTTATGGGTTTTTGGACACTTTCTACCTTTCATTTGGTTGTGTTGCGGCTTATGATTGTTTTTTCTAAGCCAGTTGGAAATTTGTTATTATTTTATCGCTTTAGGGTTCGCGGTTTTGAACCTACTAGGCTACTACCTACCTGCGCATATTCTGTTGACAATACGGAACACAGAACACTTTTACTGTTACGGAATTTCAAATGTCAGAAAATGAGTGCAGTAGTAAAATAAGATGCTGTACTAAAATATTAAGTCAATTAGATATTAAAAATATTGTATTGAAAGCATTTAGGTACTTACCTACATTACACCGCTTCGGCATCGGCATGTAGGTATATTTATGGAGAAGAAGACTGATTGAGTATGCTACTTCCAACTAATATTATAAATGCGAAAGTTTGTATGGATGGATGTCTGGATGGATGTTTGTTCCTCTTTCACGCAAAAACTGCTGAATGGATTTTGATGAAACTTTACCTAAAGTTTATACATCAGAATAACACATGGACACATTTTATCCCCATATTCCCACGGGGCGCTGCTAGTTAGAAAATAATGATCAAATCATCGATTATTTAATGGTTGTCAATGATGAAATAGTAGATTGTTATACAAGGGTCGGAAGGAATCAATTCCCATACGAGGTATTTAGACGCCCGAGCGCAGCGAGGGCGGATATAGTCCGAGTAGGAATTGATAACTTCCACCCGCGTTAAACACTCTACTTTTCATTTCGAATTCAAGGAAAGTAAACAAAAAAAATTACTTACAATTTTACAAAATTTCAAACATTCAAAAACGCATTAATACCTAAAAAAAAAAAAACAAATTTGTCAACAATACAACCAAAGAGGTTGGAAGAAAGAGAAACTTTTTCTTTTAAACGTCTGAATACTACATTATAGAGTACCTAACCTAAATAACATTACAAAAATAATATACCACAAATCCTTCCTCTTTATAATATTATGTACTTTTAGCCGAGTAATAGTGTTCTGTGCTTATTAGTGTCGATAAAAAACAAGATTTTTAATTTCGGAACAGCTTACCAAATTATTACTCTTTTTTTAATTTTAAATATGGAACGCGTACCGCCCCGCGCGCGGGCTAGTTTCTGTTGTTTATACCTACCTACTCACAAGACCGCACCTTTTTTTTTATTCTAATTGATGTAAAAAGTTTCGTACCCATACCAAGTAAGTACCCAAAGAGGTTGGAAGAAAGTCATTCTCTTTCCTGGAGAAACTTTTTCTATAAACGTCTTTGCCAAATATAGTACTTTTTTTTTAATTCATTCCCGCCCTAAGGCCGGAAGCAATTACTATGAGTTTTTCCCGACCGAGGGCGGGAATCACAGCCCTGAATATCTCTGTGGTGGGAATCATTGCTTCCAACCTGGTACTCAGATCAAACATACACTACTTTCCGAGTATGAGATATGAAAAATTAAATGTTTTGGTAGGTAAGTAGGTAGTTCTAGTGAGTACAGAACTTTTTGCGGACTTTCTTTTCCAGCTTGACTTTCTACCTATAAAATTTTTCGCTTTTTTAACTTCAAAGATGAATGGTTTATTTCTAGACGTTTTTCATAACTTAAGTCAAATCCTGTGCCCCAAAAATTAAATTCATAAGCCACTTGTCAGTAACTTGATTATTATTACCTTCACTTCAAGTTCAGCTCCCATTGCATGCAATTCCCAATACAATACATGCGACAAGCTTCTTTTCCCTTTATTTGGAGTCTCAAAAGCCTGAATTTAAAATACAACACACTAAACGAACGAATCCCCACAAACGTCCTATTAAGCCAGTCCTTTAAAAAAAACGAACAATTGCGAGATGGACTCTCCCACCGAGGGTTCCGTACAGATTTGTAGGTACAAATTAATACCTCGATGATTGATTACGCAGGTAACTTTAAATAAAGACTATACCTAGTGATTTTATTACAAATGTATAGTTTTCAGATTTAACCTACGGAATTTAGTCGTGTCGGAGGCTGTATTTTAGTCGTGACTTCTTTACTTATGCACTAAACACTTTATGAAATGCCTTAGTTGACAGGACAAATTTTAATTTGACAGGATTAAATATCTCACGTCTCTTTTCTTTTCTAGTAGAAAGAAAATGACAGGAGTAAACTAAAATAAGTTCGCTGTAGGTAGGTATAGCAGAATCAAACCCATTGCTTGTATAATTGTAAAACATAAAATTTTATATTTCTAGGTCATCGTGAATTACTAACTAACTTAGAAGTTTTATTTTTCTCACAGCTTTAGGGGATTGTGGACCTGATAAGGTATATTGTTTTAATTTCAACTCGATAGCTACCTCCACGCGTTCTCGAGATAAAGGGTCTTGACGCACAGACAGACGGACGACAAAGTGATCCTATAAAGTTTCAGGTTTTCCTCTTAAGGTACGGAACCCTAAAAATAATTAATTGTAACCCCTTTGCTCGTAGAAAAATGCTCGCAACGAGTTGGACTTAGCTTTTCAAATTACAGTGTTATGGGGCCCGCGCAGAGATGTAGGCGGGGGGGGGGGAGAAGTCCTCTTTTAATTTTCTTTTGTGTACCTACTCTAAAAACTACACATGCCTCAGAATTAATTCTGGGACCTGCGGGTTTCTTCACGATGTTTTCCGAATAAATAGTCCTAGTAATATTTTACAGTGAAAGTTAGCGAGTATAGAATATATGTAGATGTATGGTAGGTAATGTTTGTTACTCTGCCACGGAAAAACTACAGAACCGATTTTGATTAAACTTTACAGTAGGTAACTATACCCAGGTTATTTGCAAATGCGATTATCATTAAAACTGTAACGTCTGTATCACGTAGAAATTTGAAATATTGAATTATGAATTAGGTTTAGGGGTCCAATATATCTCGTGAAATGTGGGTATATCCAGTAATGGAATACCTCTGCCTACCCCCTCGGGGATAAAAGGCGTGAGATTATATTATTATGAATTATGACTTAGCCACGACAGCAACCGGAATTATTTTTGTATAAGCAATCAAGAGCAGTGATAGCCCAGTGGCTAAAGAGCCCGCTTCTCATTAGTGAGGCTCGCCTTCGAATACTGGGATCCACCCAACAGATTTTGAAGCTTCCAAAAACCTTAGATACATTATTTTACAATGCATTTGCTAGAAAAGAATTCATATTCATGGAGTTGAATCGTGCGGAAAGATGAACTTTTCCGTAAGTAAAGTCGAGGTATGTTTTTTCAAACTATTTTATAGGTATAGCTTGACAAAGTTCAGAGCAAGGAGTTTCTAGCTTTAGAAAAAAATATAAGTATTACCTAAAAATGGTTAGTTTTCAAATTGAATGAATCTAAGTCATTATCATTTGGTATCTAGTAAATATATATTTTAATATTCTGATAATAAATTAAATAAGTATTTTATATTTCTAACAAACAAAACACTAGGCACTTTGCCTTATTTCCCTGTGCCTTGCCTGTTTAGGAAGTTTTCGTACATGCGCAGTTGCATATTCCCGCCATTTTATAAAAAAAATTTTTGAGCTTGTGATGGAAGATTTTATTGAATAAAATGACGAGTTCAAGTAAAAAAGATATGAATTTAACTCCAGAAAATATTCTCATTCAATCTGAAATTGCATCTTGCCGCCAAAATGTAGAAAGAAATAGGTACGTACGATAGTTTTAGCATATTTGGAGTACCTAAGTATAGAATATCTTTTACTTCTTCCACAATGCATTGTAAAATTTGTAAAAGTTGTTCGATACACGTGCTCAAGAATATTTTCTGACTCGTGTTTTGTAGACCACTCGCAAAAACTGGTATCCTTTGTCGCGCCAGGTCGTCAGAAATTATCGTATCAAAAATAACTATATCATTATCACTAAGCTCGACGGTGAGGGAAAACATCGTAAGGATACCCGCAGGTCACAGGTAATTCTGACACGTAGTCCAACGAATACTGGTAAACAGTGGATGTCTCCATAAATGGAATACCTCTGCCTACCCCCTCGGTGATGAGAGGCGTAAGATTATTTCTTTTAAATAATTTATGACATCCCACAGACAAGGACATCGGAGCAATAGTGTCCCGTTGCATGTTGGCACCATTTCGCCATGGAATCCTATATAGGTACGTATATAAGTTACCCCTTAGGGGTTGAATTTGGCAAAATCCTTTCTTAGTGGATGCCTACACTCTATAAGCTATCTATGTGCAAAATTTCAAGTCTCTAGACCCAGCGGCTTAGGCTGTGCGTTGATACATTACCTATCAGTCAGTCAGTTTCTCATTTTGTATATATAGATTTAAGATGTACGGTAAGTTGGTTTTTACAGCACGAGTTTGTAAATACCAATCCGCACGTATGCCATACAACTTTCTTCAATACATTTGCGAGAAAATAGTAAAATAGATAAAAAGAATCAAACTTTTCTGGTACCTATCAAAATTGGGAGCATTTGCAAATGGCGCCATATGCTCGTGGTGCAAATTAGAACTATATATTGCGCATAAGCGCTACCAAGGAGGTTCGATCATTCAGTTTATTTTATTCTGGTAATGTGAAACTCCTTGCGTGTAATTCTTATACATTTTGTATCTTGGTGCTGCTTAAACTGCATTTTTTTAAGCGGTGTTTTTATTCTGAAGGCTGATTCACTACATGTTTGGCCGTGCCCCGTCCGGGCCCGGCACGATGTAACGTGAATCATCCTTTGTGGTCTTTTTTTATTATTATTAGTAATGACTATCTGTTCTGAGCGGTTTCATCCGCGTAGTTCCCGTTCCGTGAGATAATTTATAAAATCGATCCAGTAGGTAGTTGTTGAGTTTATTTCTTACAAACATACAAAAATAAAAACTTTCCTCTTTATAATATTAGTTTCAAAGAGATTGGAAGAAAATAGGAGAGAAAATTTTTCTTTAAACGTCTTTGATTAGTTTAGATAGGTACACTCATACTGGGGTGGCTTAAAAAATTCTAACTGTTAGGTGGCCATTATAACACCATTTCCCAAACCTCGTGGACTCGCGTGGGAGATTATAACCCATACTTTTTATTTATTTATTTACTTCCTCATGTGTGAGGAAAGACCCTTAGCTCAGCAGTGGGCTGTTACGGGTTGACGATGGTATATATGAGAATAGGTCGTAAAGTATTTTTCTCGTACATACACGATATCTTATTATTAAAAAGAAGTTTAGAAAGAACTATTTGTGGTCTGTTACCTCCAGCTATTTTCTTACTTATTTGACAACGAAGTTGACGTTGACACATGGAGCGTCGAACAGGTTCAATACACTCTTTTATATCAATCTGAGAGCGCCCAGTGAGATGTTCAAGCCGTCGGTGTCTATATACCGGCCTCTGTGGCGGCAGACAAGCCGCGGCGCCTCGATGTGCCGCACTCCGTGCTACTGGTCAGTCCTGCCGAACGCTCTGCGCGTCATATCTGAGCAGACGTGCTCCCAGCTCTCCTGCGTCGCGCTTTACGTGCAGGCTGGAGCTCGCTTCGAGGCGCCCGGCTGCAACGGAGTCACACACCTCATCGAGCGCATGGCCCTCAAAGGCCTTCTCTCCATGCCCCGAAAAGACTTCGAGAAGCGCATCCTCGAAATCGGCGCCAAATTCACCGTCAAAACCACTAGGGAGTACCAGGTGATCCAGGCGACCTGCCTCTCCGATGCCACAGAGGAAGTCCTCTCGCTCCTGGCGCGGATCACGCACGAGCTAGACTTCAGCGAGATCGACGCCGAGCGCGCCAACATGCTGCAGGAGATGGTCGACTCCGAGAACGATCCCAAGCAGGTTGTCTTCGACTACCTACACGAAACAGCTTTCCAGGGCACGCCGCTCGCGCAGAGGGTGATAGGGCCCAGCAGGAACATCGAACAATTCGACAAGTACTACGCGAAATCATACTTCTGCTATCAGTACCAGCCCAGCAGGATGGTCCTTGTCGGCTCGGGAATGTTCTCGCACCAGCAGTTCGTCTGCATGGCGACCAACTGCTTCGGGAGCATCTTGCAGACGGACTGCGACTACAACTTCCAGCCGGCGCGATTCACGGGCTCCTCGGTGGTCTACCGCGACGACTCGATGTCGCACACGCACGTGGCTATAGCCGTGGAAGTGCCCGGCTACAAGAGCAGCGACTACTTCAACGTGCTGGCTATGAAGAGCTTGATCGGCTCGTGGCACAAGAGCCAGGGCACCCAGTACAAGAACTGGCCGGAACTCGCGCAGGCCAGCGCCGTGGCCGACTTGTGCGAGAGCTACGAAACTTTCTACATCCCGTACGTTGACGTGGGACTGTGGGGCGTGTACTTCGTCGTCACCAAGGGCACGGACCTGGACAACATGGTGGTGTATCTGCAGGAGTGCTGGAAGAGTCTGTGCTGCACGATGCACAGCATGGACCTGGAGCGAGCGGTTAACGACGTCAACTTGCAGTTGGCGAAGCGAGGGGAGGGCGCAATGAATTCAGTGGAAGACATGGGGTTGCAGATGATGTACCATTGTATGCGCAAGCAGCCAGGCGCGATGCAGACTTTGGCGTCGAGCGTGGAAGTGGCTGGCGTTCGTAGTGCCGCAGACCGGTACATATACGACCGCTGCCCCGCAGTTGCCGCCATTGGAGCCACCGAGACCCTCCCCGACTACACCAGGGTGAGGGGAGGCATGAACTGGCTCAGGCTGTGACACTTGTCCAATTAAATTGTTAATGATTACCCCTCTTTGATTGCCCAGTAATATCATAATCGTTTATTAGTACGACAGTTTTATATAACAACTAGCTGTTCCGTGCGGTTTCGCCCGCGTAGTTCCCGTTGCCGTGGGATTACGGGAATAATACATAGCCTATGTTACTCAGTGATGATGTAGCTTTCCATTGGTGAAAGAATGTTTAAAGTCGGTCCAGTATTTTTTGAGTTTATTCGTTACAAGCCAGTGAGCTTATAGTAACACTAGCAGCGCCCCGCGGTTTCACCCGCGTAGTTCCCGTTCCCGTGGGAATACGGGGATAAAATATAGCCTATGTGTTATTCTGATGTATAAGCTACATAACTGTAAAGTTTCATCAAAATCCGTTCAGTAGTTTTTGCGTGAAAGAAGAACAAACATCCATCCATACATCCTGACATCCATCCATACAAACTTTCGCATTTATAATATTTATTCCCGTATTCCCACGGATAGGGTTACTACCTGGTGAAACCGCGCAGAACCGCTAGTAATGTAAGTATAACCGGATATACACAACACCATTTTTTTTTCTGGTGTGTCGCGACGGTACTCGCTCTTTCTTTCGATGTTTAAATCTTGATTTAACAGAGAAAAGTCGTCTCGTCATTTAAAAAAAAGGTAAATAAGTTTTATGGTGAAACTTTACAATTACAATTCTTTGATATTATCAAGCTTAAACAAACCTGTAAACTTTCGACTGAATTGACACATATATTTTGATCGACGGCAATTTCTGGAAGGGTAGTCCACACGATCATAGTTTGATTTTATAACTGACTAGCAGCGCCCCGCGGTTTCACCCGCGTAGTTCCCGTTCCCGTGGGAATACGGGGATAAAATATAGCCTATGTGTTATTCTGATGTATAAGCTACATAACTGTAAAGTTTCATCAAAATCCGTTCAGTAGTTTTTGCGTGAAAGAGGAACAAACATCCATCCATACATCCAGACATCCATCCATACAAACTTTCGCATTTATAATATTAGTAGGATATTAGTAGGATTAGTAGGATATAATATCAATGTTACAAACATACAAAAATCCAAATCTTTCCTATTTATAATATTACAGTGTAGACAAAATATATTCAACAAAATACAGTTCTGTTATAAAACTTGTGACTTTTTCCTGTGGTAATGACATATTTGCCTGCAGTAAAAAGTTATTACATTACATTAGTAGATATTGACCCAATTACTCATTTATCTGCATTGCATTTATCAATTTCTGTCCTGTAGTTTTTGCATGACTCGTGCACAGACAGACAGTCACAAAACTAAAAAATAGTTGGTGTTTTGATATCGTCAATTTTATTAGATTTCTAGTTTAAAACTCTGGTGTGATAATTTAAAAATATATATATTTTGGTATTAAATCTCTTTGGTCTGTTCTATTAACTGGGGTGCACGCCAAGATGCAATGCAAGTAGCTTGAGGACTCACTCGACAAAGTTTAAAGATATGCGAATATTTTGGACCGAGTCTTCTCCATGTTGCTGGCGGGAGCGGACTATCTCGGGAAATACTTATTTTTATGTGTTTTAAGAACTTGGTCCCTGTCCCGGGATTTAATTTGCTCAACTTGCGCAGGCATTTCGCCCGTGGTACTGGTTTCTTTATTAGATGTAGTAGTTTTATTGAGGACTAGTAGCGCCTCGCGGTTTCACCCGCGTAGTTCCCGTTCCCGTGGGAATACAGGGATAAAATATAGCCTATGTGTTATTCTGATGTATAAGCTATATAACTGTAAAGTTTAATCAATATCCGTTCTGTAGTTTTAGTGTGAAAAAGGAACAAACATCCGTCCATACATCTATTTGACGGACCTGTTGGCTCAGTTGGTAGTGACCCTGCCTTCTGAGTCGGAGGTCACGGGTTCAATCCCCGCTCGGGGCCAACATTTGTGTGCATGAACATGTCTGTTGGCTTCGTGTCTGGTCGTTTAATATTTATTTAAGTATGTCTATCAGTTGTTTAGTACCCATAGTACAGGCTCTGCCTAGTTTGGGACTGAATAACCGTGTGTAAATTTATTTATTTATTTATACAAACTTTCTCATTTATAATATTAATTAATAGGACTAGCGCTTGAGAAGCGACCTTGCCCCTCGGACCCCGATTGTTACGGTTCCGTACCTAAAGAATGAAACGGGACACGGTACGCATACAATAATCGCAAACCCGTAACAGCCCACTGCTGAGCTGAGGGTCTTCCCTCACACATGAGGAGGATCGGCTATAATCTCCCTCGTAAGCCCACCGCGGATGGTGTTAGGCTAGTGGCCACCTAACTGTCATATTTTTTCTAGCCACCCAAGGGTTGGACGTAACATGACATGGCGTTGGACGTAAACAACGAAAAGTGGAACCAACGGTTTAACGTGCCTTCCGAAGTACGGAGGCGTGTATATAATGTCACTAGGCGGTTACCCATTCACATACAATAAGCACACAATCAATGTAATTTTAACATACTTTATATAAATCTCCTTGCATACAAGAAATATTTTTAATAAAGCGTAACACGTGCAAACTCCTTACTGATAAAAGTGATAAATGTCAGTCTATTTCAATTGTTTTATTTCTCTGTTGACCAATGCTGATTGATATTTTTCATTGTTTTGTAAAGCAATGTTCACTTCCAAAGTTCTGAGTTCCAATAGCTATGAGCCCTGACAGGTACGTAAAGGCGTAAATGTAATTCGAACCGAATAAAAAATACTGAAGTAATTAAAATTTCAAGGATTGGAACCTGCTGACTCCCTAGATAATAAGACTTGAGCGATAATATTTTTTGTTCTCTTTCGCAGAGTCGCCAGGACAAGTTCCGATGCGCGTATAAGACTCGAGCAGCTGATCAAGTACAATTACGACTGTTGGAAGACCTGAGATGACACTGACCGAAGATGGAATCAAAACATCATTTTCAACTTTGAAATTGAAGTCTTCCTGTGGCGTTTATTTTGTTTGACATTCCTGCATCTGCATAATTTTTTTGTTTGTTTGTTTTCTGCGGTTCATTGTTAGTAGATTTTTGGGTCAATTCGCTGTATTTTGATAATGACCAAGCATAGAAACACATTCATCGGACAGATGTATTTGTTTGTATGCGTATTTGAATCGAACTATTGAAAAACCATTTATCCGTGAACTTAAATGATTTTTTCCATAGTCCTGTCCAGCCAAAAGCCAGATTGGCAAAAGTAACCCATTCTTTAAACCCCAAGGAGTCTTCGTCTGAATGATCACAATTTCCGAATTTGTGTATTCAAAGATATTTGTTTTTGTGAAATTGAGGCTTGAAAAGCTGTCCTGTTGGAACGAAGAGATTTAAATATAATAGGGCATAGAGGGGACAAAGCGAGGAAAATTTGAAGTCAAAAGTTATTCCAAGTGGAATAAGTCTAGTACAATTTCGACCGAATGACAGCTCGCGTCGTGTTCATACTAACTGACATGACAAGGACATGACGCTTAGGCTTCAAAGTTTTGTATAAAAATATTCCCAATGCCCCCTCTATGCCTTATTATATTTAAATCTCTTTGTTTTGGAAAGGGTTGTTATTTTTTAACCGACTTCAAAAAGGAGGAGGTTATCAATTCGTCTGTGATTTTTTTATGTTTGTTACCTCAGAACTTTCGACTGGGTGAACCGATTTGGATGATTCTTTTTTTATTTCAAAGCTGCTGCTTCCAGATTGGTCAGGTTGGTAATTTCGTCCTGTCCTGACAACGGCATCCATGAGAAAACTATATAAGTTAAAGATTGAAGTCTGTTTTTTTACTCTTTAGAGTACCTAGTTCTGTTAGTGTGTAATTTCTGCTGCAAACATACTTCGATTTCGGGTTTTGCCCGTGGTCCACCTATTGAGTCCACCTGGGTGGACCATGGGCAATTATTTAATTCTTTCCCTTAAGTAATTACTGCCTGGCTTGTCTTAGTTGGTAGGTATGTTGGTAGGTGTTCCAATGTTTATTTGGGGAACTGAGGCCTGCTTGTATCAATATTTTGGAATATTGTTCGACGCCTGTTCATATTCTTTGAATTTATAAATTCAGCCAAATGGAATTCATAAATAGTCTCTTGAAATACTAAATGGAGTTTATTGATGAAGACGCAGCCAATTCTACGTCATTAATCAAGTGTCCTGCTGCTCTGTTGAAATATTTTTCCTTAAAAAGCTTATACGACACGTTATTATAACATTTGAATTTGTTTGCTTGAAGTGTAGTCCATTGGTGTCCAGCGTCGTAGATGGTTTCTCTTATTACTATAAATAAAGTGCAGAGAAATCTGTAGCATCTGAATAACGACAAAAACGACAGAATAATCACTTGGTCAATAAACTGAGTTTGTCACGAGGTTCATCTGAAATGGTCTTTCTTTGCTTTGTACAGGTTTCTAGGGTTTCCAGCCAAATGTCAATTAAAGAAACCCTATTTCGTCCCATCCATCATTATTGTCTCAAGGGGCACACAATTTTAGATAACATTTTAAAATTATGTGACACTCGCATAAAAATAAAAATGACTCTCGCTCTTGGATAGGATTACAGAATATAAAAATATTTTTTCTAAGTCCTACCTATCCAAGTGCGAAATTAAGGGGAATCCAACTTTGGAACAGACGATGAGAAAACGGAAAAGTGGTCTGGTGTTGTTCCCAGAACTAGACTTTTTGTGAATAATAAGATTTTATTTATCGTTAATTAGTTGGGAAATCTGATTTGAAAAGTTGTTCTTTTGGGAAACGCAGTCATTGTTATAGGATATTACAATTTTAAAATTGAAGAGTCGATCAGTGCTGCTTGTTTTTTTTTTGACTTTTCTGCTCCTGCGAATTTTTTGTGCAGATTTTGGGTAATTTCGCTGTGTTTTGATAATGATGTGGCATAGAAACAGAGCCGTCGGACAGATGGATTTGTTTGTATGCGTTTTTGAATAGAACTGTGGAAAAAACATTTATCCATCGCCTTGAATGTTTTTTTTCCATGGTCCTGTCCAGCCTATAAAGCCAGATGGGCAAAAGTAACTATGTTTATCTGGAGCACGTAATGTCAAGTATTCTCAATTTAAAGTTAACTATTCAAGTCGCAGTTCTGTACACACCTGGGTTGTTTCTTTAAGTGCATATAAGACGTAATTTCTAGAAATATCCAATTTCAGTATCACTTTTGGGTCCCTTATAAGGGTCCCTTATAAGTGACAGGTTGTGAGCCCACCTGCATAAGAATCATTTCTGGGACCTGCGGGTGTTACTAGTGTTACTTCAATTTCGATCTAGTCAAATCAAATCATTTATTGCAATCCTGATGACTTGATAAATGCACCTAAGTTTTTGAAAAACTCGTTACATTAACACACCAGAATTCGAACCCGAGCCGTATGAGAGGTGACTTACAATCGACTTCATATTTCAATAATGAGAATTCTTATTATTTTTCTATTATACAGAAAGCCGACAAAAATGTTTGGTAACATATAATATGCCACGAATGCTTCCGCAGTCCCCGCCAGCAATAACCGACGATGACTGGCGGGTCGCGGGGCCACCTACCCGGAGTTTTTGCTTCGGTCGCTTGAGCGGATGTCGGGAATTCCGTTGGATTTTCTTTGGGTCGCATTTTTTCCAAATTCCTCAGGATAAAGCCTCACTCTCTGAAAATTAAAACTCGTTTTACACACACGGTGCTCGCCCACATGAATTTAAGGAACGCGTTTGTTTCACAAATAAAAAATAAGAAAGATTGACCCATATAATGCGAGTCCTTTTTAGTTCCACGTCTTTACATCTCTCAGTAGATGTCCTCATTTGTAGATACACTCGACTTGACTTCATTCGTATCTTCCAAAAAACCTGCTAATAGTAGATTACTGGTTGCAGATACAACTATAAAAAAAGGCTTTACATATCTATGCTTTATATATCTATTTCACTTTTAAGAGTTATCTATTTCACTTTTAACTTTTAAGTCACTTTTAAGAAAGTTTAATTTAGTCAATCACCGCGCAGTTCCAATTAAAAATCAATTGTGTCTATGATTCTTGGTTTGAGAGGTTAAGAGAATTTCTAAACGACTTAAAGAGTACATGGTTTTAGTAGAATAAATAAAACATAATACTTACAGATTGTTTGAGGTCTGCCCACGTTTCTGTAGGAGGATCTTAAGGGGGTTTTTACTCATCTGCAACCTGCTTTCCTCGTTTACTTCCTTTTCCGTTTTTAATTGATGCCATTAGATTTTTTACATTTATTGTCTTTTTTATCGTAATAGGTGCTTTAAGAAGGATATTATAGCCTGTTAGCGTCTTCGAGTTACCATCCTTATACATAAATATTGAAAATTTACAAAATATTGAGATTCCTAATATTATTATAAAATTTAAAGCTATACTTAGACACAAACAAGAAATGAAATATTAATATATACATTTTACATTTTATCGCTGAAAATATCCTGAAAAAGATTTGAAATGCACCGGCCCGCTATAATTTATTACTTAATTCTCGATTGCGGGCATTGATATTTTCTGTAAGGCTTGTTAAAAATATATAAATGCATCACATATTTCGTTGACGTTGCTTCACAAATTAAATAAACGCTTCGAGCGAGGCGCATCAATTACTTTCTAAAACTCCTTTGCAACTTGATTGCTGCAGCTAATTGAGTTGCATCCTGACGCCCGGAGTAATAGCATTCAGTTTAATTACGTCTGGATATTGCGTTATAGAGCTTCTTTGAATATGCTGTTAACAATTATTCGTAGTTGCCCACGTAGCACAAAGTGGTCGAATAAAGGCTGGAGAATCGTTTTTATATAGCCCTTTGTCTATATAGGTCGCTGCTATAAAGCAACTATATTGCTATTAGCTTTAAAAGACTGTTTTATTGTGTAGTTAGATTTGATGTAGTGCACATTATTTGTCTGAAATTCTTGATTAATTCAAAAACTATATTTTCGACCTACAATGTTTTTATATTCTCATCGCACTTCATATTATACTTATTTTAAAGTTTTTGAAACTTTACGGGGCCTACTCACACGAACAAATACGAGTAACGTAGAAGCGTAAAATTGTAAGGTTTAAGCGTTAAAGAAGTATACTGCACTGTATAACGGCTATACGGTGGACGGGTTCCCCGCCATTCTTAGGACGATTCCAATCCAGCCGGAACAGCCTCCTGGCCGTCATAGGGGCAGGCTGGACAGCCGCCTAATCATCGAGGTGCAGTCAGGTGTGGCCACTCACACCTGACTGCACCTCGGGCTGTTGCTTTTAGCTTGTATTTTTGTTCTGTCAATTACTAACCTTACTATTTTTATTTTTAATCAAATGTCTGACTGAACGTATTAGTAAATTAACTCAAGTGGACAGTGTCTCTTAATACTAGTATCTCGAATGCTTAAAAAGAGATACCAGCAGCACTGTTAATGAATAAAGTAAATGTTGATATTAGCATTGTAAGAAGCCGCTGGTAAATTAATGTTAATCAGCTAAACTCGTCCGAGAAAGAAAACTGCACAATGACAAACTTTTTTATTTTATTTAAAGTCACCTTTTATTGTATCACTTTAAATAATAACAAACACATCTTTTACAATTAACCAGTCAGCACAAGAATTTAGAATCTCTTTCTTTATGATTAATCAATAACCAGTTGTAATACCAATTATTAAAGGCATGCTAAAAATAAAATCTCCTTTCCTCAATAATTACAGAAATAGTCTTAAAACCAAAATGAAATTGTTAACGTTATATTATTATACTGCCTTTCAGCTCTATCTTTTCGAAATTGTGTTCTTAGGAAGGAAAGAGCATCTAAGCTTCCACCTGAGAGCGAGCTTCTCGACCGGTTGCACAAATATGTGATGGAGGAAAACGCTTCCTCCTCCTCTAGGCTTGTAGGTGGAAAGCATAATAAATAATTGTAAGCCACTTCAATATATATTTCACGACCGCCTCCGCTGTCGTACACACCTATTTCAACTTTTACAATATAATCAATATAATTTTTGAAGGAAGTTTGGGTTTTTACTACCTTTCTTCGAATTTTAGCCTTTATTTTTGCCGCCACTTGCTTTTCAATTGTCAACATTGGGTGTAGGAATTTCCTCACTCCTGTCACTTTAAATAAAAGAGTATGGTGATTCATTTTCTGCTCCTGTATTTGAGCATTTTACTCGCTCTAATAATTAACAATGACACTGGATCTGTTTTAGGGTTGGGTCTTGAAATACGTTAACCTCTTCTTCGGCACAAAAGCTTTTGTGTCGTGCAAGTATTTAAAACACACGTTATTGTTTGCAGTCTCTGTTTTATACGTAAGAATTTTGAGGGAGGGTCTTGGCAAGGTTTTGGTTAAGGGTGTTATGTGCTTTATCTAGTTTTCGCAGCATAAATTTAGAACAAGCATCAGCCGTCAAAAGCATCACGGCGGCAAGGTGCAATTACCTTAAAAATACTCAGTGTATCAACTTTGTTATTAGCGTTAAAAACTTATGCATACTTACGTTAAATCAGAAATAGAAATGTTTCAATTAATTATTTTAGTAGATCTGAGGAAAATAAAAACAAAACTTACCGTTTCCTCGGTATCGTAGTGACAACAATGACTTTTTTGACACTCTGTTATTATTTAAATTGAGGTAGCGTAGCATAATATCGCATATTGACACATACAAATGCTCTATCATACTAGCATAAAATATAAAACACGATGTTGGATAAAAATTATTTATCATGACCCGGTTAAAATCGTCACTGTCGTAATACATACAATTTAAGTGTATATAGGATCACATATTGATATTAAAGATTAGTTGGTATAACTCGCGGATTCTATATTTGCAGAAAGGACCTCAATTTCAAAGTTTATATATTATTGAAGGTTAGATCAGGCCGAATTAAATGCTAGTATATCTGGGAACATGGTGAACCCTTTTTGGAATGGTGAACCCTTTTTGGAATTTGGAGAAAGTAAAAAATGCAATGCAAAATGGCATAGCAAGGATAATCTGGGGCTAAATCACTTAACTACTGTGCGCAGAGCCTAGCCTAGCATTAACCTAGTATCTAGATGAAATTAGGGGAAAAGGTGGTCAGGGTTTGTCACAGATGCCGGATATTGCAAAGCATAATTTGCTAGACTACATAATCAAATTCGTTGTATTTTGTCGTAGGTATAATAAGTTGTATAAGAAAAAGGTGAATACGGTTGAGGATAAAACTACGGAGATCCTTAATCCTGTCAGCCGCTCAGGCGAAAGGGTATATGTATGAGTCGAAAAACACGCAGACAGGATAGGAGGCAGAAGCACCCTGCTCGAAAACAGGTCGGGCGAGTCACACCACTAGTGAAAACACCCAGGTCAAATCTCTTGGGGAATAAACCTAACCGTGGATACGCCCTAAAGAGCAATAGTTATGAAACTTACCCGATGCGATATCGGCTGGATAGAATTGCAAACCCAGATACGGACACTATCCGACGATCAAGTCGACTGTATTTCAAACTGAATAATCAACAATCACAATAATATTTCAGTTAAGTATAGGAAAAATGTATCTCTCAAATGACACAGCTTGTCTTTATATTCAATATCTCAGTAATGCCAAAAAATAATTTGTTTCGAAGCACCAACATTTGAATTTCAAAATATTTTAACCAGAGCATCTCAAAGAGGACTTAATGGCCAGAAAAAGTTTGTATTCAAATGAATCAATGCAGCGGATAATGCTGCAGTAGATACTGTTGCATAATATCGCATTCAAGTGCATATAAACATATTCAAATAATCTACCATGCTAGCATAAGTGAAATACCTACGTTCAATTTTGATGAAAATCATTTATTATTTTGTAAAATGTCACAAACAAGTCGGTTAAGATCACCACAACACATTAAATTAAAAAAAGATCACATATTACAGACTAGTATATCTCGCGCGATCATATTCAAAGATTAAATTAAGCCTAATTGAATACTAGATTATATCTGGGAAAATGATGAAACCCTATTTAGAATTTAGAGGTGAAAAAAAGGCAATGCAAGATGGCAAGGCAAAGATAACCTAAGGTTAAATTACTTTACTGCGCGCAGTGGCCTAGCATTAACTTAGTATCCAAGAAGGGAAATTAGAAAAAAAAGAGTGTAAGGTCGCGGATAATAACGGAGTTCCTTATTGATGGAGATACGTTCCTGTGAGTCTCTCCTCAAGTAAGTGGAATGTGGTATGTGTTTAAAACACGAAGACAAATCAGGTGGCAGGGGTAGCTTGCTCGAAACCACGTCGGGCGATCCGTACCAGTACTAAAAACACCGTGGTTTCTTAAATTTCTTGGGGTTGTAGTATTATTACTACTTACGGCCACTTTGGTCTCCCATTTCTCTTTATATCATCTCATATGTCTATTGACGTATTTCTCTAAATATAATTCTTTTTCGCTGCATTCATTTCTGTAGATCCCTGAAACGTGTTAACGTTATAAAAACACAACTTCACTGCACTACCACATCGTATCATCACGTCACAATCACCTTTATAAATCGGTCTTGGCTCCAATTACTTACAGCGCAGTTTTCACGTGTTGACTATACTCCTAGAACTTGGGGCTTCGAGCACACTGATGCGCGTTACTTTTTCCTAGATAGGATGGTTGTCTTTTTTTTTTATTATTATTATTTTTCATGTAACATGCAATCAGTCTATTGACTAAAAGCAGTTGTCAATGGAGATGGTTATAGGTTCAGGCTCTCCCTTCCATTGTTGGGTCGCCTATAGCTGTAACTAATCATTGACTTTTCTGTCCCAGATATGCTGTCGTTTTAACCTCCTTTTAGTTGGTGCGTTCATCAGTAACTTCGCAAGAGGATTCGCGTGGTTCTCTATACGTTCCCAGTATGATTCAGTCATTTTTTGAACTTCTTCAACCACTGTATTGATTTTCAGGTATTCGTGAATTTCACTTGTTTTAGTGAACCATGGTGCGCCACATATTGCTCTTAATATGCCGTTTTGAAATCTCTGTAGGATTTCATTAAAATCTCTCTATGTTTGAGAGTTTCGCACTGCCCCACAGTTGAATACCATAGGTCCAGATGGGTTTCAAAGCAGTCTTGTAGATCAGCGTCTTGTTATTGACTGACAATCTTGTTTTCCTTCCCATTAACCATTCTAGGGAGCGATGTCTAAAATTCAGTTCATCCCTTTTCTTTCGAATATGTTTTTTCCAGGTTTGTTTCCGATCAAGGTGAAAACCTGGATATTTAACAGTCGTGCAGTGAGGTTGGATATCGTCACCTAGTTTTACTGGTGGGCAGTCACTGTGTTTCAATGTGAAGGTTATGTGCAGAGATTTCGCCGCACTCGCTTTGATGCGCCAGTTATTCATCCAACTAAATATTTTGTTCAGATGATCTTGTAGAATGTCAGATGCTTTCTGTGCGTCTCTGTGACTTGCTAACGCAGCCGTGTCATCCGCGTGGGTAGCTGTCAGTACATTCATATTCGTTGGTACATCTGCCGTGTATAGGACGTACAGGGTTGGTCCCAGCACAGAGCCTTGAGGCCCTCAAGCAGGTGTTCCCTCAACCACCTGCTAGCACTTCGTAAAATTTTGAGGTTGCGTCATTTAATTTCACTTGAAATATTCTTCCCATGAGGTAAGACTTTAGCAATAAATACATGTTGTGTGGTAATAACTTCTTTATTTTGTACAATAAACCATGGTGCCATACTTTATCAAAAGCCTGTTGAACATCGAGAAACGCACCAGAGCAATATTTCTTCTCCTCCAGGGTATTTCTTATGTGGTCACATACTCTATGGACTTGTTCTATGGTCGAGTGTTTATTCCGAAATCCGAACTGGTGATCAGGGATAATATTATCATTCTTCAGTACAGAGTTAAGACGATTTGCTAGTATTTTCTCAAATAGTTTGGATATGACTGGCAGTAGGCTTATTGGTCTATACGAGGATGTCAGATGTTGTGGCCTTCCGGGTTTTGGTACCATTATAATTTGAGATATTTTCCAAACGTCTGGATAGTGTGATGTTCTTAGTATACCATTAAATAGTAGAACTAGTAACATTATAGCTTTTAAGGGAAGCTTCTTTAGAATTTCTGCTGTAATCAGGTCGAAGCCAGGTGCTTTTTGTATTTTCAATTCCTTTATAAATCTTTTTACTTCACCTCTTGAGCAGGGTTTCAAAGGTGGACTAAGCTGTAGGTCGCTTTCCAAGAATAATGAGATTTCTCTATCTAGGTCACTGTTCGGAGTAAATGCTTCGCTGAGGAAGATTGCAAAGGCGTCTACTTTGTCTTCGTCTGTAACGGCCCAAGCACCATTTGGGAGTTTTAGAGGGTACTGAGCAACAGCGGGTTTTCTTGACGATTTTACCGTTCTCCAGAGTGAATACTGATTATTATGACTTGGTTTTGGTGTTAAATTTTCAAGTGTGCTGTATCATTTTCAATGTCTTACAGAAATGCTTTTAATTCAGAAGCGGTTTTATTAAAATTTCTTTTGTCTGCAGGATCTCTGCTGCTATGCCATAATTGTCGCAGGCGTCTTTTTTCTAATACTCTTTCTTTTACTTCCAAGGGTAAGTTGGTAATACCAGTAGAATTTCTTATATCCACCGGTGTGGCTAGCCATGCTGCGGTTTGTATTAAGTTGGTTGCGAAATTAGCTACAGTGTCTATATCTTCGTCGGATTTCAAAGGTATGTTGAGCTGAATATTATCTTTAAGATATTTCTGAATTGACTCCCAGACAGTTTTTCCGTTTGATAAGTATTGTTTAACAGGTTTTTTAATTATAGTTGCACTCAACGTGACCATGACTGGTATATGGTCAGAGGATCCATCTGGGATGTCTTCTACTTTCATAAAAGATGACTGTATTCCTTTGTAAATAAAAAAGTCTATAAGATCTGGTAATTTGGTTGCATCTCTTGGGCAGTGAGTTGGCTTACATGTAGTTAATATTTTGAAATTTTGGTTATCAATCAATTTTTTTTTACCTCAATTCCTCTAGTGTTTGTTAGACGCGAGGCCCAGAATATGTTTTTTGCATTCCAGTCACCTCCAGCAATGAATCTGTTTCCAATAGTGGCAAAGTAATTGTCAAAGTCTGTTTGGGTTAACTTGAGTTGCCGCTTATTAGGTGGGAAGTAAACTGACGACAAGGCAAGTGGGCCATTATTGTCGTAAACAAGTACTGAGGTTGCCTGTATCATGGGTGTTTTATATTCTTCTTTGAGTTCATGCTTTATATGTTTCTTTATCAACAAGGACGTACCTGCATGTGAAGTGTTATCAGGATGGTAGGTGGCGTATGTTTGGTATCCATTTATGGTGAAACTCACTTTATGTGTAAGGTGAGCTTCGCTGACCATAAGTACGTCTAGATGGTGGAGTTTTAGTAATGTTTCAACTTCATTTTTGTTATGGAGAAGGTTCCCATCATGTCCATAAGTTTGTCTAGCTCTTCAGCTTGTTTTGTAAATAATAGTTCTATATTTGTGGTATTCAGAGTTTCTTTCCTTTGGTAGTTTGGGTTACTTGCCTGTGCATAAGTTTTTTGTGTTTGAGTTGGCCTGTTAGCATTATTGGTTATCTGTGGCAATGGAGTAAAGTAGTTCTCACTGGCTCGTTTTTTGGAAGCTCTTTTCGACCACGCGGCTGGTTTTGGTTTTGCTCCTTTTTTCTTTATTGGATCTCCAAAAATACTTGACAACCTTTGTAGTTTGCCGGATGATTTTCTAAGCAGAGTGCGCACTTTGCAGGTGTATTTTCATCTTTTTGGGTCTTCAATGGTTATGGAGGTGTGGTATATATACTTCAAGTCTTTGACTGCTTTATTATTTGGGCTAGGCTCGAGGTTTATAAACCAGGTATGTAATGGGATTTTTGACTTTCCGTATCTTGCATTAATAATTTCGCCTTTTACTTTATTTCCAGTAGATTCAATTGCCTCTTCGATTTCTTCGATAGGGGTTGAAGGATGCAGGTTTTTGATGACTATACGGTAGGGTCGCTCATCTTTTGGAGTAAAAGTATGTCCAATGAGCTTTTTTTCTCTTATCAGCTCCATTAGCTTCTTGTATGCCTCTACCCTTGTACAGTTGACTCGCAATTGTGTTTTGGAGACAACTTTGTAGTAATAGTCTGTCTTTTTTAGGACGGTTTCTATGAGACTGGTGAGTTCAGAGATGTCTTCTATTCCATAGAGTATAATAGGTGGCAATTTCTTAGAGATTGATTCAGGTTTTGTCTTTTCTACCTCATTATCAACCTTCAGTGGGGAGAAGCTATTGTGTGTGATTGTTTCTGGTAAAGAAGTATAATCAGGTTTTCTACGCTTCGACGGTTGTTTACTTCGGCGCAGAACTGGGACTTTTTGCCATTCATGTGCAGTGGTATGGTTTTCCGAGTTAGTTCCAGTGGTTTTTCTTGGTGTCTCATAGCTTGGACCCTGATTCATCTCAATATCGACGAAGTCATTTTGAGGAGTTTCATTTTGGTCAACCATATCTTGTCTGGGTGGTGTGACGTATGCTCGGATAAAGGAAGAATGTAGTCACATTTTACCTGACTGATCGAAAAAGAAATAATAAGCCATCAGTCTGGTATAAGTAAAAATAAATTTATTTTAATCTAAAACGTAAAAAAATCACTCACCTCCTTAATAAAATTTAGTTACATAGTTTTAGTTAGACTTTAGTCAAACAATAATTTAGATGCAAGTAAAAACTTCTGAAGTAGGTATCTGCCTGTAGGTCTCACAAACACGTATCACGTATAAAACACGAAAGACGTCGTCATCAACCTACCTACTTACCTTAGTACGTACCAAAGCATAAGTAGGGTGGAATACGGGAGTAAGGTGATATAGTGATATATATATAGCGACTACGTGTCCGCGATTCCTAAAAAATGTAGTTTATAATTTAGCTAGTAGACACAAGTATACAAAATTTTCTTCCTGTTTTCCAACGATTCGAATTTCCTAGGTACTTATCTCCCTGGTGTAGTGAGGTCCGGTCTTCGTTTATATTAACTCGCTTCGGCAGGCGTGAAAAGAGCACTGTGGCTGCGTATGGGTCAAAACCCCTCAATAAAAATAAATGCTTAGGCTTGAATTCTTAGCCCATAATAAAAAACCCCTGCAACAATTGGTTTGCAGGTTAAATCAAAGTACCGTACAAAAAGTCCGAACAAAGCTAAAAAAGGTATAAACTCACCAAAACTGTGGCGCTTCAAAGGCTTAATATTATAAGGTGAGCATATATATTCATTATGTATTTAACTTTTATTTCATTTTCCAAGTAGGTACGAAATTTAGGAATTTTCTCTGTAAAAAACTTGAGGTGTCCAACAGTGATGACAAGACTTCATCGCTTTGTTTTCTCCGCTCAGAAAAAGGAACGACAAATTTACAAAAACTAGAAGAAAAAACCGAAATAATACCAAAGAGTTGCTTAGCAAACAAACCATTTGGAGCTTTATGCTACAGTGGATACTGTTGATTCGGATCTAAGTTAGTGAAAAGTCCAGGGTGGAAAACTTGCTGGATAAGTTTTCTTTGGGGGATTCCATATTGAATGTTCGTTCCAGTAGCGGCTGCCTGCGCAGTAGCATAGATGTCCGCTACTGGCCGTTTGGAAATGGTAGATGAATTTTTGTTCATTTATGTGGCAACACTGACAGAATTTCCATTGCACAATAATGTCTTAAATAAAACGCACCAACTGACAGATGAAGTGACAGGTGGTATTCTGACAGATTTTTATAAATATTTGGTGGGTATGTTGAGAAAAGTGCCTCAAGGGCAGTGAATTTGCAGATTGTTTTGCAGATAATTTGTCCCGAAATTGGTATTTCACTACGAGATAACACTTTCACACAACACTGCTGCTGTATTCTACACTTTTAAAGGGGATTTCATGACTTTTACGTAGTTTTAGCACAGATTTCGATTAATCTTCGAGAGCGCGAAACGTTCGTCGCAAACTTTTTTTTCAAGTCTTTTTTCTCGTCAAGTTTTTTTTTTGTGTAATCGTCGTGTTGTCGTAATGAATATCCAAAAATTTATAGTTGTAGTGAAGCACTAGACAAAGTGTTGTTTTTGAATTTAGAGAATGCAAAAAGGTTGAATTTATGAGATGACAAAGAAAAAACAGAAAAGAGAGAGCAAATGAGGGGGAAAAGGAAAGAGACAGGCGCAGACAGATCAGAAGGAGAGAGAGAGCTAATTTCCGTTGGGCGCCAAAATGTCGTGAACCGAAAATTTAAAAAGATGAAATAACACCTAGATACGTCACAGGAGTGACTTGAAAAATTTAGAGAAAGTAACCTATGAACCTAACCAAATGAAAAAAAGAAAATATGGAGAACAACAATATATTTATATTTTAACGAGAATATTTACCATATTTTTATAAAAAGAAATTGTGAAGTAGGTGTAAGGGTGAGTAATGAAGAGTAGACATGTGTGTAGATGTAGGTAGAGTTTTAAGATGGTTGAAGGTAGCGGCAGCAGTCCAGCGATGAAGACTCGGAGAAAGGTGAAGGGCGCGCGACTTCGTCAGCGCGGCATTAAGGTGAAGAGGCCACGTGTTTCTGGTGGACACAACGGCAAGGCGTAGAGGCCTGCGTGTGTCTTGAGGTCACAACAGCAAGGCGTAGAGGCCTGCGTGTGTCTTGAGGTCACAACAGCAAGGCGTAGAGGCCTGCTTGTGTCTAGGAGACACAGTCACAAGGCGTTAAAGCCTGCGTGTGTCTAGCCGACACAACCTGTCGCCACGTTTTATATCCCTAGAGTAAATGCCTTGGTTCACACATATAAACATTGATTGACGACAAATAGTTAGATTTAACATAGACTGTGAGTTATTATTATATCCATTCTGTATGTCATGAGATAGAGCTTCATCGTTCTCCTTTATTCTTAAACTTCTTACATTTAACTTCTTGTACCGCGTGTACTCCACTTTAATACGATTCTACTTCTCATTCTCATAGTACAGAACAGAGGACCCCCAGAACACCCCTTTTAGTCCTCCCCTGGCCGCCTGAGATTACTCATTCTATTCTCATAGTGATTCCACTTTATCTCATGACCTTTCCAACGTTTATTATTGTTCTCAACGTACTCACTAGTACGTTGTCGCCGTCACACCACTCGCCATCAGGAGCTACGTACCATCCACCACCAGGACGGCACCAGCAGCTCCAACCTTCATTCCAGTAATGGTGCGACCGACGCTCTTCCTTCGCTATTCTGTTCCTTCATTCATTGTCATTTGTTATTTACATTCTACACAGTGCTACCAACATTCTTTAGAGGCAAAGGCATTTATACTTACAGTCTTACAGCCGAGATATCGCGATCATTCGCGACACTCCCGAGAACAGAGGAAGTTACAACAAGGTGAAGAGCAGTCGCGTCCATTCAGCAATTTTCTCTCTTGCTCTGACGACCGCATTTCTCCTAGTTCTTTCACCTTCCCCACTGGTCCTCCCTTCTAACTCTGCTCGGCTACCACGATCTTCTTTGTCAGATACTTGCAGTATCTCATTTTTCACATGCACCTCGCTACAACTAGGGCTGTATTCACTTACTTCTTTTGTTTCTGGATGGTGTCCTTCTGTCATTTCTGCGATTGTGACCGGGGAATCGTTTCACCTTGAGGGTACCAAGATCGGTTCTGTCATTCTTTCTGTAGGAAAAAGGATTTCTCCTCCTCCTCCTTCTGAAATATCTGACCTTTTCGGTTCTTCCAACTCACTTTCATATTCTCCAGCTGGCATTATATCGAGTTCTTCTACCTCCAAGGGATACAAATGTCCCACAGAGCGAGTGAATTCAGAATCTCCGACCTTCACTCTTGCCACTCTGCTTTCACCGTCGGAACCCTTGATAAGAGATGTGATTTGGCCGACTCTCCAGTTTTCGCGGTTCTTAGAGTCCCCTTTTATTTGCACCACATCTCCTACACATGGCTATTTCTTTGATTTCACTCTTGGCTGTCTTTTAATATGTCTGTACCTTTCCCTGAGGCTGGGTAAGTACTGATTTATGAACATATCTTGGAACTCCTTTACTATTTTTATTCCCCTCTTCCAGCTTTCTATGAGGTCTATTTTAGTGGCTGTGTTAACCTGGCCGGGGTCTTCTTTTGAAGTTGTTCCTGGTTCTATCGTAATACATCTTCCAAGGCTGAGGAAATCCGCCGGCTTCAGTACGTGTTCTAAGTCCGGCCCCACACAAGTAAGCGGCCGTTTGTTTAACACAGCTTCAATTTCTTTTATGACAGTGAGTAATTGACTGTCTCTCAGTAATTGTTTGTCGAGAGTAGACATGGGCGCCGACCTGAAATTCTTCGGCGGCGGCGCGCCGGGTTTTGAAGCCGGCGCGGCGTGGCGGCGCCGGCGTGGTGATCAAAATTCAAAATTTAAAATAAAATTTAAAACACATTTTTCGGCCAAAATTGCTTACTTTATTTATTTAAAAATTACTTACCTACTTAAAATTACTAATAATATACTTATTTCGGGTTCTTAACATTTTTGTAATTATCATGTATAAATATGATTTTATTAACCCGTGTAGGACACAAACGCGATCTCTTTGCATTCACCACCAACCCTGCTATTGAAAATACGCGTTCACTCGGAGTGCTGGTTGCTGGTATAGCCAGAATTGTTCTAGCAAGCGCAGCAAGTCGTGGGAAAGCATTTTTCTTCTGCTGCCAGTAGGCAAGTAAGTCACCGCCTAAAATTTCCAACTCCCTTGGACCAACCGATGCCAAGTATCTCCAGCACTCTTGGATAGACTCGGAGTCTTGTGGAGCAATATTGCTGCTGCTACTGTGCTTCTTCGATAATTTGCTTAGCAAAGATTGTGTTTTTGAACTCGGACCTGGCACTGGCAGAACCTCTGCAACACCACTTGAAGTTTCACCGCTTTCAGTTAGTGAACTTTGTGGCAAATCGGAAGAGTTGACATATTGCTCTATGCAGTCAGCAAGAAAAGGTGCACGGGTTGTGTTTTCGGACTCTAAATAGAGATCGATTTCTTTCAGTCCAGAAAATCTGGGATCCAAAAGAGATGCCAACACCACATTCTTTGTCAAAGGAAACCTGTGATCAAATTTGTCCAGCATTCTATTTTTCAATGATATTATCGCAATTCTTTCTTCGTCAGAGACGGAATCCAAAATTTCTTTTATCTCAGACCGAAATACAAGCGCCAAATTCAAAGAAGTGGTCTTTTGCGCGCATAGTATTTCAACGGCTTCACGAAATTTTTTGAGAAATCTTATCAGGTCTTCCAATATATTCCATTCTAATTGTACCAATTTCAAGTTATCCTGGCCAATCTTGGAAAGTATATTATTTACTGGGTTCCTGTTGCAACAGTGCGCTAAGCTCTCTAACATAATAAGCACACTATGCCAACGGGTGGGAGTAGCAGTTTTGATGCTTGGCAAGTGATTTATGTCACCAAATTCATTGTTGAATACTCGTGAGTCCTGCGGTATGTCATCGTCATCATCGGATATTGCATTTTCTTCACTTTCCAAAGCTTCGGAGGTCTCTTCAAGTTTATGGAGAAATTCCAACTGTTCTTTTTCTGCTTCTTTTTCGAGTTCTGGCGCGCGGTATCTTATCGCTTTCACAACTTTTTTGACCTTCTTAACCAAATCGTCTAGTGCTGGCACCTTTTTAATGCCATCAACGGTGACTAAGTTATGCAACCCATGCCCCAAACACAGGTGGCTGTCAAGGCCTGACAGCGATATAGCACGCTTCACGTTTGATCCTGCATCAGTTACAGTGTGCAGTTCCTTGTCACACAGCTCAAATTCCGCTACTGTGCTATTTATCACTTCTTGAAGCTTCTCACCGGTCTTTTTTCCTTGTACTAGCTTAGTAGTTAGGGTATAATCTTTGAGATCAAAATCTGCAAAAAGTAAAATTTATTTCAGACTAACAGTGCCCAACATTGTTACCAGCGTAAGTCCCGTGAAAATACAAGAGAACCCATTCCCTGTTGACTTATCATACCTATAATCTACCTACACACCAAGTTGTTTCATATTCATCAGTCTATTAGTTTTCGAGGATTCTTGCTTAAGCAGTGGGTAAATGTTACGAAACCTTTACATTTTATAAATATAGATGAATAATAAATTGATTTCACTACAAAATATACTATATTGAAGGCATTTCGAATACTCTTAGCTCGATAAAGAAGATAAAATTGACCTTCGGTTATAAAATGAAGCGTGAATGTTATGTAGCTGAGCCGTCTGTATTGATCCATCCACAGATCAAATGTTATAGAAACATGTCTCGGAGTTTGTGTTATTATTTGGGTTTTCACAGTCGCAAGCATGGTTTCATAAACGTCATCTAGTGCACCTCGACTCACAGTATATCTTGATGGTAAATCTTCTTTGCAGACAATTATATCATATTTCTAAAAAAAGTACGTAACATATTTAAAACATTCAACATTTAACCATTCAAAAGTTAATGGGTTTTCAATTGCAACAGTTACCTTGAAGAAATCGATCATGCCTTCATCTGATACAGAATCAAAAGGCATAAGTGATTTGCAAAACCAAATCGCTAAATCTCGTGCCAATAGCCACTTGTCTTTTTTTGTGACCACATTTCCCGCTGAGGTGCTAGGTGCCATTCTAGCAGCAGCTCGAGGGCGAGGTGTGGTGGCGAAAAAGTCTTTTATGCATTTTGTAGGCTCTGGATTTTCTCTTATATTGTGACTATCGCGCAGATGTCTCATAAGATTCCCTGTGCTTACAGTTTTACTATAAACTTTAATTTTTGCCCTGAAAATATAAATAAAATTGGTTACTTAATATATTTGAAAATTTTATGAAAAAAACGTGCAATACAAAGATTTCATTAGTTCTTAAATCACCAGAAACAAACCAATAACCAAATAAAAACTCCTCAACTCAACCAATGACCTTTCGACCAATCATGATATTAGTAGACAATTGTGGTTTTAAATAAAAAAGCCAATGTAATGCGATGTGCTCAAATCAATTTAAGTAAACCAGACAGTATTCAAATGCAAGTAAACCCAAGCGTGAATTTGGAATAGTAACAAATAATACACAATAAAAAACAATACACTCCATTATTGGGGCGGTCGTGTTATTACACGACAAACAAACAAAACGAGACTCTTGTTAGTACTAGTCTTTTGAAACATTGTATATTTTCTTATTTATTACTGACTGCATCTATAGTTTATGCGAATTTACCGATCGTACGTTAACGTAAGTTCACTTTCCTATTATACAAAAGCAAAAGAAGTCGCAGTCACAAGCTAGTTATTATTTAAATAATCACAAAAGCCAATACATTGGAGTTAAATAAGCATAACATTTCGTGCTTATACGCATCAGCTTGACAAAACCTCTAACGTTAATAAGATGGAACCGCGAAAGAGTTAAAATGTTAAAAGCTATAGGTAGGTAGGCAAGGTAATGGCATAGGTATATAGCTAATTCCAGTATTTCCAGTACACAGGTAATTTCAGGTTAGTTGTGCATTAGGTGCTGTGAAAACAAACATTCTAGGTTAGGCATAGGTAGGTTGGTACATTACTCAATAGGCTGCAATCTGCAGATTCTGCAGGTGGCACTTTGTAGAGTGCAGTGCATATCTGGAACCTAAAAATGGCATCCTGTCATTATAAAAAAGTAAAAATCGAAGATCAACTTACAGGCCACAGAATGTACCTAACGCAAGCGTAACAGTTTGACCTTGAGACAGCCTACTCCGCGCAGCGTAGTGGCGACTTTCGTTAGTGCGACTGTTACACTTGATGTGATGCTGTGTGTACAATCTAGTAAGATCAAATCAAATTCATAGAAAACTTACGTTCCGAAGAGTATGTCACCATTTTCAGCTTGAATGTCTATAAGACATTGTTGGCAGTAAACTTGATCGGTAAACATTTTTGTTCTCTTGTTTTCTTCCTCTAAAACGAGCTCACCGAAATGTTTCCAAACGAAACTTGACCTATTTTTACGGTCATAGAGTGCCAGTATTAAGAACTGGCTAATTTTATGTTTATTTACGTTTGACGACATTTTTTCGTGGGCCAAGCGAACGAAACACAACACAACACGCGTATGTTGCGCAGCAGTGAGTATCGGCAACTGCTCGCTCTGTTTAGTTTTCTCCCGCCCGCGCCGCGCCACCCCGCTTCACTTCATTCGTCCGTCCGTCGCCCGCCCGCCAGTCACAAATTGGCGCGAACACACGATGCCCGCCGCTGCCTTGCCCCGCGTATGGCGTCGCTGTTTCTATGCCACTTCTATGCTAACCGAAAATAGAATACCTATATTTTCTTAGTCGGTCGGCGTGGATTTTTGGACCACCGGCGGCGGCGGCGGCGCGGGTGTCACGGCGTGGCGGCGCCGCGCCGGCGCGGCGCCCACCTCTAGTCGAGAGTTCGTTTCAGACAGTGTTTCACTAGTCCCACGAGTCGTTCATAGAATCCTCCATCCCATGGTGCCAGCTGCGGAATAAACTTCCATTTTATGTTCTCGCTAGTGCTATGTGGATTAGCTAGTGCGAGTACCTTTTCAGTTAACCGAAATTGAAGTGCATTAACAGACATACAAGCCAGTAAACATTCATCGGCTGTCAGATCTCCAACAATCTCCACATGAATAGCACGTACAGCTAAGCATGTGTACAGACAGATCCATCTCTTTTCCTTTCCTTTGTTGGTGTTGACATACATAGGCCCAAAGTAGTAAAGTCCGGTACATGTGAATAGTGTAATTAACACGTTCTAGAGGCAGATACGGTGTTGGAGGCAATGTGTATGGTCCACCACCGTGCTTCACACAGCGAGGACACCTTCTTAAAACTTTCTGTACTTGGGCTCTTCCTTGATCCAATATAGCTGTCTTATTATGCTTAAAGCATGATAGACATCAACATGATAGTTCTGTTCATGTATTTCTTGTATAACATTATTAGTAAACTCACAGTCTTTAGGGATTAGTACAGGGTGTTTATTATACGATCATGTTGTATGAGTCATACGACCTTGACACACCTCAACAATTCTTTCACATCTTTGAAGAGACCCAACTTTCTTGTAAATGTGTTTCTTTTCCTGTAGACTCATCATGGAAATATTTCTCTTGAAATTCTTTAATTGTGGGTCAATATTTTATCATTCTGTGGCCTTCGGTCAGCTTTAGTATTTTCTAGTATGTACTTGCTGTCTCTCTTTTATTTTTCTAGTTCCTGGAAACTGCATTTCCAGGCCCTTCGCAGCCACGCAAAGTGCTTGTTGGTTTCTGATGGCTCACGTGGCCATGATACAGTCTCTTCTGAGAGAAACGATGTGCCTTCTAGTCAGAGTTCTTTCTAATGATGCCAACATTTGGGTCTGGTCGCAAGATCAGCTTGTAAATTGTTTGTAGTACTTTTCACTTTTCTTTTAGGTTGCTGGGTATGGTGTCATCTCAATTTAATTTCCTCCGTTCCTGCAGCAGTCGAGTCAGGTCTTCTAGTACGAGCTCGCAACAGTATATAGAATTACCCTTGAACGAAATAATTGTACATAGAAATCACTTTTCGCCGTCCATCGGCACAAAGAAAAAATCTTAAGCAGATACTTTGTTATGTCGACAGCTCGGTTGGCCGAAAAAACGTTTAAAATATAAATGTTTCGGCGATAGAACGATTTGCAGATAAGGCGGTTCGCCGTAAGCCCGACTAAGCGAATTAGCCTTTTATCGATAGATAGTATTGCAGAAAACACTGTAACCAGCAATTATTGTTTAAGCGTAGAATAAAGAGCAGTGATAGCCCGGACGGTTAAAGAGCCGGCCGAAAATCAGTGAGGCTCGGGTTCGAATCCTGGCATGTACCAATGAGTTTTTCAAAAACTTACGTATTTATCACTAGCTCGACGGTGAAGGAAAACATCGTGAGGAAACCCGCAGGTCTCAGAATCAATTCTGAGACATGTGTAAACCAACCCGGTCCGGCGATGGGCTCACCACCTATCACGTTTAGGGGTCCAATATATCTCGGGAAATGTGGGTATATCCAGTAATGGAATACCTCTGCCTACCCCCTCGGGGATAAAAAAGGCGTCAGATTGTTATATAGAAAAAAGTAAGCGTATCCACTTAAAACTTACTAACATTTGGCTGTAGATAAATCATAAGTAGTCATAAAAACAAGTAAAACTAATATAATTTGCAAAATAATCTATTTACTTATTGTAAATTTAGGATTTTAACAAAAATAGAAAGTTTTTAATTTTCTGAAAAAAATATGATGAGTATTTATACGATTTCTAAAAAAAACAAAAAAGAAAATATAACGAAACGATATAAACTTTCAATGTTACTTTAATATAAATTAATTTTTCTTTAAATACAAAATGTGAGCTAAACCCCCAATAAATGCTTCTAAGTCCATCTCACTTTTTTGATCTAAATGCTTTTGCAGTCTTTCTTCGTACTCAATCTGTGAAGAGCGACGTCACTTTTGCATTGGCTCAGATGCATCGATACGCTCAATTTCGCACTCACTGTGTTTCTGCTCCTTACGAAACTCCATAATTAAATAGTACTATAGACATTCCATTTTTTGCGATTTAGAAGAGTGGCCCAACGTTCATGCCACGACTCCAATGCATTTTGTGTCTTCGGTATAGAATAATTACGATCAGCCACTGACCACATCCTTGGTGGGAATAAAGGCGGGTTTTTCTTGAAAATCAATTTCGTATCACTGGTAGATTTTCTCGCATGTGTCCCGGTCACGTAATATTTGCTGAACCATTGTGCTAATGCAGCTGCGTCAGCAGGCAATACTCTGCTTTTTATAAGTTCAAATGCTTCCGATATTTCATTGGGTTTAAGGAATGCCAAAGCAAATAAATGTCTGATTTTGTGCGCAAACGCAAAATCATTACCATACCGATTTGCCAGTCCTTCAGCCTGTACATGCCGCCAAATACTTTGAGTAAGATGGAACAAACACAGTCTATGTTCACAATGTGGAAATTTATTTTTACGGCATTAATAACCGCTACCTCGAAATCCGTCAGTACGTTTGAAGGAGATAAATGAGTTTCAAAATTATTAACTGCATACCTTTTCAATATTTCAAATAGAATTTTATAGCAGCTTTCAGTCTTATGCGATAATAACGCAAACACTACTGGTAAAAATTTATTTGATCCGTTTTCCGTCCCGATTAATACATGTATAGAATATATTTGAGAGAATGGAACAGGGCAGGTTGTAAATGTTCCATCCATTATCCAGCATCGTGCACTAAGTAGTCGTTTGAAATTTGCTTTTGTACAAAATACGACTACACTTTCACCTTGACTTGTGTAATGTCCGATTAAAAACTGTTGTTTTTCCATTTCACTAAGATTATCTGGCACCGTGAATTCATCAACTGTTTTGGGGATATTTGGCATATCTTTGGTTCTCGCGCGTTGAACCATACATCTTAATGCTGCTTTATTAGGCAACTTTTTTTTTTTGCAACTGCGCAGCACTCGTACTTGGAACATCTTGCAAACAGCGATTAACTATTTGTGATGGAGAGTCCATCGAATTGATAGCCATATCTTTCACCTTAGTTCTAAAATTCATTTGCATCCGCTTTTCTGGTTCTGGTAGATGTCCATGGCAGTTGTTTTGAGTAATAATAGTATGTTGATTAGTGACACATAAAGTTGTTATAGTAGCACCACAACCCTTAGAATTACTTCGCGTACATCTCCAGTAATATTTATCTTGGAGTTTTTTATTTAGATGATATGAATAGCCTTCTAATATAAGAATAGTTCCTCCGCGCTTTGATTGCACTAAATTACAAGCACTCATGTTTTAATAACACTATTTATAAAGTTAATCGACGTAGAAAAGATCTAAACACACCAAAACAAACGAATGCAACTAAAATTTTCTTAGTTTTGTCACAAAAAATATATGACTGGTAATACGGATTACCTACAGATTTAAAACAATAGTAAATACAATAATACAATAAAAAAATCCTAGTCCTATCCTAGCATATTAGTCGTTTCCGTGACTAACATTATTTAACAATCAGATCAGTAAACGTCGGAGCAAACTATGAGAACGAATTCGAGTATACCTATGTAGTATCGTATTAACTAATTTGTAAAACTGTAAATATTACAGTGCTTTCTGCAATACTATCTATCGATAAAAGGCTAATTTGCTTAGTCGGGCTTACGGCGAACCGCCTTATCTGCAAATCGTTCTATCGCCGAAACATTTATATTTTAAACGTTTTTTCGGCGAACCGAGCTGTCGACATAACAAAGTATCTGCTTAAGATTTTTTCTTTGTGCCGATGGACGGCGAAAAGTGATTTCTATGTACAATTATTTAGTTGCGAGCTCTTCTAGTACGGAGGGGCTTCTATACATGCACTCATTCAAGATCCTTCTGCTCCTTTGTTTTGGCAGAGGCTTCATATACAAATCATCCTCACTTTCCATCCTGTTTTACTATGTGATGGGGCAGGTAGTCGGTCGATTGGTGGTGTGTCTTGGCAGATTCTGGCAGCTTGTGGTTCTATTACATGTTTTAATAATATTAGCATTCAACTGTTCTTGCAGGATTACGCTATACTCTCCCAAGATTTCTGTATCTAGCCGCCGAACCAGGCTGGCCAGTCCTTCAAAGGCTAATCCATAATTTGTGGTGAGATTAGGTGGATATTGTACCCAAACTTTTACAAAATATCTTCGGTTCGTATGATTGACAGTGTCCTTAAAATGTTTCACCGCTTCCTCATCCTTTGTCGTCTTTGGAGTCTATGAGACCGGTGTTTTCTAGTGCCCAGAGGAATTTGATATCAGTATTCTGTGGATGGAGATCCGGTTCTGTATAATAAGGGCATTCTGTTTTATGACACTGACAATATGCGATTACTGATAAGGTGTTATGTCCACCTTTTCAACGTTTCATCTGGCCGGATAAGTTCCACCTAAAATCAGTATCTATTAGAAAGATATTGTATTCAATCTTAACAATTTCCTTGCTAAAGAAGGAAAAAAAATCAATTCAATCACCAGCAGAAGAGTCATCGGCTAATGTATCCATTGAGATTCTTATTGGAATTTTAAGTACAGATATCTTACCAGTGATATAGTGTACAACATTTACTTTTATAGTCCTTTGTATTTCACGCTTGGTTTCATGTTATATCTGTCACTGGGCTGGCAGTTTGGTGTGGTATGTCAGAGCCGAATGTGTAAATTAACAGCAGATCTGCTTCGACAGTGGTTAGCCTTAAATATTTTGTCATTCTAGTTGTTATGTAGCTGTGCTGGTCTAGAAGTAGTCTGCATGTTCTTTTGGATTCTTGAGTTTTACTGCTGCTGTCTGCAAAAGGAAACAGTATTAGATACATATGTTACACACAGTCAGATTTGTTTAAACTATATTGTTTGTTAAAACTCCCCATACCACATATCTTGTGACACAGTGCTTGATTATGGCGATCACTCTTACAGTGGTAACACCTTTTCTTGAAGTGACAAGTAGTAGCGGAATGACCCATTCTAAAACATCGGTAACATTTCTTTCGAATTCTTTCTAGTTTTGATTTCCGCTCTTCTATTGTTTTAAATACCTTGCATTGATCATTGTAGTGATCCCCCTTGCAAAAGATACACTCCCTTCTGCTTCTTTCAACCTTTGAAAAAGATTCCTCAATCACACTCACATGTTTCTTCTCGAATATGTCCCTTTCCTTTGATAATTTTCTTTTGAGATTTTGCTTTACATCTGTAAGTGGTGGCCTATTCTGATTAGACACTCTAACTGTCTTTATTTGGAGAGCTTCGGTTGATGTGGATGGTGATGGTTCCACATGAGTGAGAGTTGTGACTATAAATCTCTCCATTGCAGAGACTATTTGTTCTAGGACATCACGAATTGTTTTTATAGCATAGTTTTGTGTGGACATATTCAATTGATAGATAACTTGATCAGGGAATTTTGGTTGTCGTCAGTCCCTTCACCCAGCGACTGAAGTATCCTTAGGTGTCGCTCAATACAATTGAGCACATTCCTATATTCAATAGGATGGTTATTTGCGCGTGCCAGAGCTTTCAAAGCGTCATAATGTGCATCGATTAGTACCACCTTTTGGCCAAACCTTCTTTTAAGTGTGTCAATAGCAATCTGGTAGTTAGCATTTGTCGTACCAAGTCCTTCAAGTGTATCATGTGCGAGCCCTTGCATGCAACCAGTGAGATATGCCAACTTCTCCACATCTGGCATAGATTTAGTATGTATACTTGATTCGAAGCGATCCCAAAACTCGAAAAGTTTAGTAATAGTCACGTCAAATTTAGGCAATTCTATCACGGGAAGTTTCACGTGCCGTGAATCGCTACGCGTCTCAGTTTGTAAAAGAGCATGAAATTCGGCAATTACATTCTCCGCCTTTAATTGTTGATCGGTACATGCTTTTACCAGCTCTTGGTCATGCTGAATGGTTTTATCGATATAATTAAGAGTCTCAGTACTTAGCTGATTCGCATTCTGATGCAAAAGCTGCCGTAAAGTTGAAAGCTCCGCCTCATACACACCGCCATTTTCACAGCGTGCCCTAGCTTCCGCGGCTTCGCTAATAATTGCCGCGAGCCTCTCGCGCCTCATTTAAAGCCGTAATAATAATGCCTCCTCCATCACGAACAAGAACCATGAGTGTCTGGTCTATTTATTTTGATTTTCACCGCTAATTTGTAATAAAAACTTTAGTGCAAAGTACTTTCAAACAAAACCGGTCATTCAATAAACAGTTCGTTCTCAACAGGAATTCAAAGATAAGTTTAGACAAACTTATGTGTTCGTTCAGAAAATAAAGAAACTGCAACCCATATACTGGAAAAAACAGCGCCCTCGCATGAACGCACCTTTAAGTTTGTTTACGTTATTCTCTAAAACCAAGATTCACCAATCTGTAGACAGCATTTTGTCGAACACACCAATCACAAGGTCGCGTCAGGACGCGTTCGTTTAAAAATCCTACTAAATAGTAGACCATAGACTGGAACCAAAATGTCATTCACGATCACTCCAGCTCCGTGAGGCCAATTCACGGTCATACACCGAACCCACTTTTAGTGACCACCTTTTATTTAACCATTATTCCATAAATAGTGTACAATAAAATGATATACAGACAAGCATTTTATTCATTCTTACACTAAACTTAGGGAAAAATAAATAAGCCAACCTTAAAAATATTTTATGTTATTTTTATACATGGTGCTTTAGTGAACGAGAAATCTCTTATCTTATCGCTAGAAAGGTGTGCGGTCAAGTCAATTCTCAGTGACGATTTAAGTGTCATATTTACACGCACGACACCCGTCCTTCTACTTTGTTCTAAGTCGCTTAAAACATAATATGTACTCCCTCTTACTTCAGCCACGCGCAACATGCGCCTTTCACTGTCATTTCTTATGCGGTTGAGTACACCTCTTTCTGACAGATGTACCCCCATTCTTACGACAGCCACGCGTAGCATGCGTCTTTCTCTGTCGATTTCTGTGCCGCTCGAGTACACCTCTTTCTGACAGATGCACTCCTTATTTGCGAGGCTACGCGCAACACGCGCCTTTCTTAGCCACATTCTATGCCGCTTGAGTACACCTCTCTTGCGACGGCCAAGCGCAAGACGCGTCATTCTTAGCCTCATTCTGTGTCTTGAGTACACCTCTTTCTGGCAGATGTACTCCTTCCTTGCGACGGCCACGCGCAACGCGCGTCCTTTTTAGCCATATTCTGTGTCGCTCGAGTACACCTCTTTCTGACAGACGTACTCCTTACTTGCGAGGCTACGCGCAACACGCGCCATTCTTAGCCATATTCTGTGTCGCTTGAGTACACCTCTTTCTGACAGATGTACTCCTAACTTGCGACGGCCACGCGCAACACGCGTCATTCTTAGCCATATTCTGTGTCGCTCGAGTACACCTCTTTCTGACAGATGTACTCCTTACTTGCGACGGCCACGCGCAACACGCGTCATTCTTAGCCATATTCTGTGTCGCTCGAGTATACCTCTTTCTGACAGATGTACTCCTTACTTAGCCATATTCTGTCGTTCGGGTACATATTATCTTCCAAAACTTTCTGCCTTGCAAACGGGCGTTATTGTATCACTTGGTATACTTCACTGCAGCAGCCATTTCTTAACGAACATAGCGTACACACCACATATATTTACTATTTAATCCGAGTTCTTTCTGCTCAAATAAAGGAACACGGAGCCAAACCAAAACTTTAGAACGGTAGTTCTAAAATTTTGGCCCGGCTCCGTATAAAAGGTATTTTATCAAAGTCCCTTTGTATGGCCACGGATTCTCGGTGCCAATCAGTGCTCACACCATAGACTATAGACATTCGAATGTATCATTCATTCTAACTTTAATACCATAGATTAAAGACTTAGAAAGTAATAAGAGAAACTATTCTAAATCTGTGGTTATTTTATACTTTTGGTTAGACCGCGATTATTTCGCGCCGCCCGTTTTGCTCGAGTACGCTCATTTCTTTAATTTCTAGTTACTTTCGATGCCACAATGAAGCATGTCTTTTAGTTGTTTCGTATCCCCGCGCTACGTGCGTCCTTTCAGTTACTTTTAAGTGCTGATCTGCCCGCATCGTTCGACTTCTGTTTCCATGCTACACGTTCTTACATGCACGGCACACCGCACACCTCACCTAACGAGTGGCCCTTATCAAGACTGAATTCTCGAGCCCAAATTTTAATAATCACCATTCAAACAATAATCTTCTCGTATAGGTAGTGTAGCATAATATCGCATATTGACATTTACAAATGCTCTATTATGCTAGCATAAAAAATATAAAACACGATGTTGGGTAAAAATTATTTATTTACTACTAATATTTCACACATGAAATAGGTTAAAATCGTCACTGTCACAATCGTCACTCGCGGATTCTATATTTATAGAAAGGACCTCGATTTCAAGGTACATATATTATCAAAGATTAAAACAGGTCGAATTAAATGCTAGTAATATCTAAGGAACATGGTGAACCCTTTTTTTGAATTTGGAGAAAGAAAAATAGCAATGCAAAATGGCAAAGCAAGGTTAATTTAGAGCTAAATCACTAAACCACTGCGCGCAGAGCCTAGCCTAGCGTTAACCTAGTATCAAGATGAAATTAGAGAAAAAAAGGTGGTATCACAGATGCCGGATATTGTAAAGCATAATTCGCTAGAAATTTGTTTATACAAGTTGTATTATAAGAAAAAAAAAAGGTGAATACGTTCGCGGATAAAACTACGGAAATACAATCCTGTCAGCCGCTCCTCAGGTGAATGGGATGTATGAGTCAGAAGCAGCCTGCTCGAAAAACAGGTCGGGCGAGCCACACCAGTAATGAAAACGCCCAGGTCAAATCCCTTGGGGTCAAGGTGGAGCTGTAAATAAAGACCTATTATATATATATATATATATATATCCGACGATCAAGTCGACTGTATTTCAAAGTGAATAATCAACAATCACAATAATATATTTCAGTTACTTATATGAAAAATTGATCTCTCAAATGACACGGCTAGTCTTTATATTCAATATCTCAGTAATGCCAAAAAAAATCATTTGTTTTCGAAGAACCGACCTTTGAATTTCAAAATATTTTAAATAGGACAATCGACAGACATCACAAAGAGGACTTTGAAGGCCAGTAAAACAGTAAGTAACTAACAAAAAGTTTCTATTCAAATAATCAATGCAGCGGATAATGCTGCAGTAGGTACACAATTTCTAGTCAATGCTTCGCTTTATCTGCTGATCCCAGCACCTCCACCATTTTGTCGCCACGTTTTATATCCCTCGAGTAAATGCCTTGGTTCACACATATAAACATTGATTGATGACAAATAGTTAGATTTAACATAGACTGTGAGTTATTATTATATCCATTCTGTATGTCATGAGATAGAGCTTCATCGTTCTCCTTTATTCTTAAACTTCTTACATTTAACTTCTTGTACCGCGTGTACTCCACTTTAATACGATTCTACTTCTCATTCTCATAGTACACGCGGGCGGGAACCATTCGGTTTCCAGAGGACCTCCACAACACCCTTTTAGTCCTCCCCTGGCCGCCTGAGATTACTCATTCTATTCTCATAGTGATTCCACTTTATCTCATGACCTTTCCAACGTTTATTATTGTTCTCAACGTACTCACTAGTACGTTGTCGCCGTCACACCACTCGCCATCAGGAGATACGTACCATCCACCACCAGGACGGCACCAGCAGCTCCAACCTTCATTCCAGTAATGGTGCGACCGACGCTCTTCCTTCGCTATTCTGTTCCTTCATTCATTGTCATTTGTTATTTACATTCTACACAGTGCTACCAACATTCTTTAGAGGCAAAGGCATTTATACTTACAGTCTTACAGCCGAGATATCGCGATCATTCGCGACACACCCACAAGGCATTGAGACCTGCGTGTGTCTAGCCGACACAACAGCGAGGCGTAGAAGGGCGCACAGAGACGGAGTTAAATTTGCGCACAATAAAGAGAACATAGTGAAGACTTTGAAGGAGGCTTGCAGGGTCCCGGGGCACAAGGCCTTTAATTAGAACTTTCCGCTTTAAAAGCTGAAGCGAGACTGCCCTTATTTTTCCGAATGCTCTCTTTTTATAGGATTTTGACAGAGGTCCGCTCCCGACAGTGGCTAGAAAATTAGAGCATTCGTAATTTTGAAATAAAAGCAAATTTTATGAACTTGTGTCTGTCGTGGAGATCTCGGTATCTAATGCCAAAAGAATCTTCCTTTCGAAGCACCGAAACAAATTTGAATTTTCAAATATTTCAACCAGAACATCTCAAAAAAACGCTTTAATGGCCTGTAAAACAGGAAAGGTTTGAAACTAAGTTTGTATTCAAGTGAATTGATGCAGTTGATAATGCTACAGTACACAGTAGAGACCTGCAACTAATCCTTAGAATTATGCACTCGTTATTTACATTGTATTTCTGTACAGTTTTTGGCAAACCACCGGCACGTCATGTGTAAACATAGGCGAGTGGCGGTTGTGCTCAAAGCCACTAAAAGCGGCCAGGCGCGATCGCCCCCCGGCTAAAGTTGTCTTTTTCCTCGCCGCAAATGGTTTATCACCCGGCCGGGCTGAAAAATGGCGGACACGGTCCGAAAGCCGGGCGTGACTTTTCAAATTGAAGACTTTATGAGAAATCCATTTCGGTTAAGGGCTTATGCCTTTTTCTTACTGGAGCTACGGTTTTTGTCGACAGCATTTTGGCTGTCAACCGCATACACTGTCAAACCCTTGCACTGTCAATCACTGCTTTTGCAAATATAAAATGGGCAGTAAGAAACTTGATGCCAAGTAACTTGTTATGATGCTACTAACGCACAATTATTACACTTATGCTAAAGATTAAAGACCTAAAAGACTTTCAATTTTCCTTGACAAAGATGTAGTAGTTTGCTAAATCGATGTGTGACGAAACTCCTTGTGAACTCTGCGATCTCAGGGAAAGGCTTTATTATGATTTAAAAAACAATTTTATTTATATAATACGGTACAATACCGGTTCACACAATAATTCAGAAAAAACAAAGTCAAAAGCATAGATCCAAAGACAAGCCAAAACCACGTCAATCTAATTTTAAAATTAAAACTATATACAATACCGGCCAGTGCATCGGCCACACTCCTAATATGAAATCTTTTATCGATATGACGGATTAGTGTCCCATTTGGAAACGCTGGTTGCTGCCAATTTTGGTAACCCTGTTGATGTTGTCTTTTCTTCTCTTCATAATTCCGTTAATTTGATGACGTAGTGTAAACATGCGCTTCTTGTTATATAGTCCATGGTCCATGCTCCTTAAAAAATCCGCAGTATCGATTATGGTCGCTGTTTTAGTAGTTACCCATACTTGAATGTCTCATGATGTCCTCAACCAGCTGCGCCTCGGATGGCGGTCGACTTAACATTTTCGCTTTGCCTACTATTTGAAGGAAATACTTCAACATTGATTGTTCGGTTTGCCGATCCCAATTTCCGTAGAATATTTTTGCGCACTAGGCTCTGTTCATATTCTCCCCAGTCCGTGGTCAGAAAATCGCTTCGAAAATCGTCATAAGTCTCCCATCTTTGCTGCTAGACTCTTGCCCACTCTCAAGTGTCCCATACTAAGCAATCTTGAACTAAGTCAAGCTCACTTCCCTCTTGAGGCATCTTCTTTAAATAACTTCTTAAATGTTCCAAGAAAGTTATGGGATGCGTTAAAATGCCGTTATTGAATTTCGGTCGCTCGATGTTAACATTTCGTATGTTATAAATTATGTTCTTCTCCGTTTCTTCCAAAATCAGCCTTTGCTCTGTGTCTGTGCTTGAAGTTAAAGAAAGACACACTTCCGGCTGTTCGTGGTGATTGCAGCTGTTCCAGGTAACAAAACTTTCTGCGTTTCTATTACCGTTCCCTGTTCATTCTGTCCGCTACTGGTATAGTTTCTGTCTGCCTTTTATTTTCTTCTGTCAATTTGTTCACTTTCAAATCCAAGGATCCTTTGAATTGAGAATTTTAACCGATTCGCGTATGATTATTTAGAGGAGTTTTAGACCGAATTACAATTTTATTATTTATGCCAAAGGATAACTTCACTTTTCTCAAAGTAACCCTGTAATAAAAGAGAGCTTCAGCCCCACTAGAGACAAACAAAGTTCCCCTGAAGGTGGTTGGCGTGCGAACTAAAAAATAGCTTAGCGCTCTTCTTCCATGCTACCTCTTTTAAAAGATATGGTACTAGCATAATATCGCATTCGAGTGCAAATAGACATATACGAATGCTCTATCATGCTAGCATTAAATATAAAATACAATGCTAGATAAAAATCATTTATTATTTAGTAATATGCCACAAATATCTTGGTGAAAATCGTCACAACACATCAAATTAAAGATTATATAAGATCACATATTAAAGATTAGTTGTTATATCTCGCGCGAGAATCAGGAGTATTTCGGAGATTCCAAAGTTTTCATATCAAAGATCAAATTAAGCCGAATTAAAAGTATTCCTGGAACCATGAAGAAACCCTATACGTATTTAGAATTTGGAGGTAGGTAATCCTTTACTTATATCGGATATTTCTTCTCTTTTATTCATATTTCTTTCCTTTTTCCTCAATTGCAACTTGCTATTGGTTGGTTTAAGCTGTTTTCATGCTTTCACTGACCATTCACCTGTTTCTGAGTGGTTGCGAGTTTTCATAACTGGACAGTTCTTCGATTTTAATAAATAAATTATGGGGTCATTCTAGTTTTTTTTTAACACACCGACCAGCGGCTCGGTACAGTCAAGAGCAAGTCAAGCTTTACACTACTAGTTTTTGCTGAGCTCTGATTTATACTGCGCGCCATAGAATACAGGGCCGGTTCAAAGTCCAAAGTGTCAAGCTTAGCGTGCTCTTGACTGTACACTATTTCGTATCTTAGTGGTTCTGCGTGCCTGGTACACGCCGCCGCGGGCAGCTTTGAATGGCAATGTGACTCAATCAATCATAAAAAGTCAAGCGAGGCAAATAATCTACCGTTGTCAGCTCCTGTGTGCGGAGGAAGTGTTGTTATAATCGCCACACTTGCATATGATGAGAGGCACCCAGTGCTAATGCAGCTCGACGGGTAGATTAGCCTGAAAAAGCTCTAGTAAGTCTTCCCCAAAATCAGGGTCTCTCAAGCTCGGGCGGCCCTCTGAATCGGGTGCATGGAACGAACTGGTTTGGAACAAACGATATACCAACCGCCTGAAAAACGCCAGAGAAGGTAGCTACAGACACTCAGCGAATAGTCTGCCGGCGACGAATCTTTCATGATAAAGTACTCGGGCAGCACTCACATTTCCACCTGCTGCTTCTATACACAATATCATCTCGTAATATTCCCTATTACTGTACGACATTTTCACGATATGTAATCAGTCACAAAAAATTTTGATACTTTTTCCAAAAACACTAACTAAGCAACATGAAAAAAGGTTTAAAATTCTGTAGAAGAGATTTAAATCACTTTGGGTTTAATACTCAAAGCTTTGGGTTACTAAAAAAGTTTTATTTACAACAAATAAATTGGGTTGGTTAATTATTGGGCGCAGACTTAGTCCGAACAACTTCTTTTACTTATGGGGTCCTAGTACTTTCATTAACTTTTTTCCCTCGTGTTTAATTTTAGGAAATACTCATAAACTCGAAACATGTGTGGTTAGGCATAACAGGTTGTTTCCGCACAGTATGTTATTACCGAAAGAATGCGTGCATTTGAGATTGATATACCCTTTCCGTAACACGCTGTATATAAGGAATACCATCAGCTACCTTATCAGAATACACAATGGATTGCGTGTATGTACTACAACTAATAGCAGGTCCGCGCTGGTAAATTTACATTTCTGTGAGTTTGAGGGCATAGGACATCATAATACTAATAAAGCACTCTATTCACCCACGTGTACATAATATTATGTTCTAATTTTAACTTAATCTAAGAGTACATTACATACAGACGCAGATGAAAAGGAAGGATCCTCAGCATAAATGCTGGTTTTCAGTATCCTCCTTCGAATCGCTTCGTTGGGAAAACCTTCGAAACGGTAGGACATACATAGGACAATATATACACTGGGCCTCAAAAATTCCAGGTCGCTTATAAAAAGTGTGATAGTTTCTTAACTACACAAACTAGTGAAACTGTAGTATGTTATAGATGACTGACTTATACATATAAGAAAATACATAACACGTTTGTAAACTGTATAATTTTATTTAAGTACTAAAAAATACAAAAAAAAACACTTAACTTTTGACACCAAAAATATACAACACAGTTAATCTGAATAATGAAAGCTTTTCTGTAAATTGAATATCTTATATTTCCTCCACGAGCCCGTATCGCTTCATTAAGACGATGTGGCATGCTGTAAATTAAATTTCTGATACGGTTTTGGACTATGTTTGACCATTCTACTAGCGCACTTCTTAACTCACGTAAGTTAGCTGCAGCTGGAGAGCGTTGTTTAACGCATCTCCGGAGCTCGTCCCATGAATGCTCTATGGGATTTAAGTCTGGGCTGCGAGCTGGCCACTCCATGCGGGTGATACCAACGTCTTGAATATACGCGTTGACCAAATGTACTGTATTTGGTCGCGCATCATCGTCCATAAAGAAAGGACCAGCATGCTCATTTAAAATCTCCTCTACATATCTGGGAGCTGTCAGAGAACCGTTTTCTATAATTACTAACTACGTACGATCCTCTGAAGATATCCCAGCCCAAACCATTATTAATCCTCCACCGAATGTCACCTTTTCCTCAAAACACGCTTGACGATAACGTTCATTTGGTCGCCTATATACTCATCGTGTCTCCCATCGTGTGCGAATAAACAAAATGTTGACTCATCGGAAAACATAACCCTGGACCAATCTTCATCTGTCCATCGGACGTGTTTTCGAGCAAACCGCAACCTGGCAACTCGATGTTCTCTGAGCAAATTTAGGGCCATTTGCTGGCCTATAAGGCTTTATATCAGCTTCCCGAAGACGCTGTCGGATCGTGTCAGAGCTCACATTGTTGTGGAAAATTTCTTGAAGGCTATTTCGGACCTGAACAGCCGTGAGATGTCGATTTCTTAACTTAGTGCTCACGATGAATCGGTCTTCTCGTGTAGTTGTACACCTTGGCCTGCCATTCCCTGGTCTCCTGATGTTCATGCCGGTCTCTTGAAATCGCTGGAGTACTGTTACGTCCGAAACTGTCCACCCTGGAAGCAGCGAGGGTGCGCGGTGAAAGGATACCGCGATTGGGTGGCGGTACCCTTAAAAATTGGCCCCTTAAATCGAGATAACTTCCCCTCAGTGTTTCCCTACGTTTACATCTACGGGAGGAGGTTTCGGAGGTACTCACCGAAGCGTGGGTCCGCTGGCAAGCACTCGCACTAGCATACACTCGGGAATGAGGATTCGTAAAACATATAAAAATACAAATAAACATGCAAATAAGAATTGGGCGCGATGAATAAACAAATAAATAGGTGGAAATGGCGAAATAACGAGGAATATGCGAAATTAAAAGAAAAACGTGCCGAAACGGCGGGCGAGAAAAAACTAACAGACCGAACAAAATAAGTTTTGCGTCAAACGTCAAAAAGTAGAAGAAAAATAGGGGACGAAGGAGTACTTTCCAAACAAGTACTCTTTGGACCGTGGATAAAGATACACCTACTGTTCTAGCAGTACTCCGCTGACTCCTTCCTTCTTGTACCATGGTGATAATTCGTGTAGTTAACGACATTTTGGTGCATGGTTGATGCACAAAATACTGTGACCAGCCAAAAAAACTGTTTATGATGACAGCTCGGTTTGAAACAAACGAGAAAATTTTCTATTCCAAAAATCGGTTTTTTAAAAATCGGAATTTCTTTTTTTGAATCTGTAACTTGTTCAAATGCAACCTCTTTTCATATGTATAATAAGCCTCACAAATCTGCTTATAACATAGATATTATTTATACGAAAGATCTATGTAAATAAGTTTAGGAGATATCGCGGTTTTTCTAAATGACCCGTTATTTTTTTGCTGTCCAGTGTATAACTAAAATGGTAAAGAAGTAAAAGTTAAGTAGGTAACTTTATAAAGGAGACGTTTCATGAATGTATAGAGACTGGGCCTGCACCATGTACACCAGTTTAAATAAAATAACTATAGTTTTATTCATGATTTTGCTCATATTTGTCTAGTTTATTTGTACAATAAACTTTAATTTTCATTGAACTAGCATGGCGGCGATCAAAAAAAAATTGCGACCTGACCGGTAAATGACAATTGACATTATTTTGATGTTTGTCGGACTAATTAATATGATTTAATGCGGATCCATATAAGTTTTATTACTTTTGTGCAAGTTAAATAGATAAAAATGATTTTTTTAAATATTTTTCTCATAGTCACTAGATTTTTCTCTATATTTAGATAGATAGATAGATAACCATTTTATTTGCAACACAATACACACACATACAATCAAAATAAGAAATTAAAAAAAGATAAACAAATTAACAACAAATAAATACAAACTACCTACTTACCAGCTAAACATAATGGAATGTATGTGTGTGCGTGGCGGTGCAAAGGGACACAGCTCAGTGTGTAGCTTTGCTCAAAGAGCAAAACACTGATTTTCAGCTGCGACCAGAGGTAACGGGAGCAGCATCGAATGTACACGATCAGGACAAAGTGAAAAACTGGTGATTGTATTTCACGCTGGTGTACAACGTGCAGGCCCAAAATGAAACATCTCCTTTAATAATATATAAATAACTAACAACAAATAAACATTCAAATTAAAAATGACAAATAACATAGAAATTATACTAAACAAGAAGAGTAGAAGGGAGAGCATAAGAATCACTAAACAGTGGTATATTGCAGCGAGAAGCTTCAATCCACAAACCCCTCGAACAACAAGATTCACTCTGTATAGTTGTGGTTGCCAGTTGCATCACCTTATCACCCATATTATCCGAAAATCTTAAAAATCAAACACGCACCAAATAGTTTGCACAACAGTGGAGAGACATCGAATCGAGACCATTGTTTAGCTACCTCCGAAAAATCAATAAAACAGCCAATCAGCCGATTGGGTGTGTAACAGCCACGAGCGCACGACAAAAGAATTGCTGCCCGCGGCGAGACCGATCCCTCCCAGGAGAGCGGGGAGGGAATACCGGGGCGGGTCTGGTAGCTCAGTTTTTAGTGACCCTGCTGTCTAGGTCGGAGGTCACGGGTTCGATCCCCGCTCGGGGCGTCTGTTGGCTTCGTGTCTGCTCGTTTAATATTTATTTAAGTATATTATTAGTACCCATAGTACAGGCTCCGCCAGTGCTGCCAACCTCAGATGGTTTTACTATTTGTTCGTTACAATGAGTAGGTACCTACACTGCAGCGGCCCGCAAAAGAAGCATTGATGGACGAACGTGTAAGTCCATCAATGCCTAGTTGTTTCCAAGGCTGTGTGTATTGTGTCTCACAATTTACTTAAGTTTTTTCTTAAGTCCTCCTTTGTATCAGGAGTGGGTACCACGATACCGCGAAGTTTTTCGCAAATTAGTTCAGGCTCTGCTATCAAATGAAGTGACCTTGACCGTGACTCGTTTCCGTTTCCCACGTATTTCCCAGCTATGCCGTTAATCTCCAGCGCTCTCTCAAACATTTCCACATAGTTAAAGTTCCAGCTGAGGGCAGCCCTAACCTTTGCCCGAATAATTCTCGTCGTAACAACGTAAGCATTGTAAATCGCGGCTGAAAGCTCTAGTCTTGGGCATAGTCGTTTGCCATTGGGACCGCTCAATTTAGTTCGCAGTACTATAGCGAACTAGTTCGCTCATTTAGTTATTTTTTTTATATTTTTCTGTGGAGGTAATAAAAAAAGGAAATGTTTTTCATAATATTATTATAGTGAAAACAAACTCACACTTGTAAATAAGTTATTGCATTTTTAAAAACTATTACAAATAAAAAAAAATGTGTGGTTAAGCCAATTATAAAAGTTAGTTTTATATTAGAAAATATAGTAATTATTTTTCATCGATAATCTAAACAATGACATGAGTTGTCAATTATTAAAAACTTTAACCATAGACTATAAGTTGTAGTTTAATAAGAATAAGAGCGGCGAGAGTAAAAATAAATCAGTCGGTTAGCCATGCAGCGCCACTCCATAATAGAGCGGACCCCAGAAAAATAAATATTTAAAGAACTAAGAGCGAGATTGTGGACGAACTAGTTCGCACAGTTTACCTAAAAGAGCACTAATTGCGAGGCCGTGCTGCGGCATCCGACGCGCGGGGCCCTCTGTGGGCATTAAACATTGTGCGACTTGTAATGTTGTTATTGTTTATCCTCGGCTTGTGTTGTGGATTGTGGAGGGTCTTGTGCAATTGTGTCCTTTCATTTATAGGTCTTAAACGGTTTAGCTGCAAATTAGCCAATTGTCAAAATGGCACATGAGTCTTATGAGGACCAATTCACAAAAACAAAAATACTTTTGGAAGGATGAAAAGGAGCCCAAACATTTTTATTAATATAGAAAGTTTGAATGAAAAGTACAACTTCACTGTTTACTATATTATTAAAATTGTCAGTGAGACAAAAACACAAGTGAAGATATAAAAACAAACGAAATTCTATATTTAATAGTAGATTGTACACCAAGGGGATAAAGCACTGTTTTATGTCACGGGCGCGACATTAAATCCTGAACGTAACGAAGGACATTGTTACATCCTACTTAGGAAACGACTAGGGCATGGATGAAATACCGGTATACCGGTCAGTTTTTTCGGTATTTTGATACCGGTATTTGAGGATGAAATACCGTTATTTCGGTATTTCGAAATAAGTGCTCTTTTTTTACAAGGGTTTTTAAAGACCACGCAGAACGCTCGATTTCTATGGTTCATAGTGTTGTTCATACTGCAGATGAGTTTTCATGACACGAATAACCACGATTATAGAAAAAATCACTACAAAACCAACTGCGCAAAACACTGCATACACATATACTAGCTATACACTTCTGCTCTAGCTGGTATTTTATGATATTGCTTTTAGTTGTTAATATAATGTTTTACCCACATCACAAGCATTGAATCAGAAATGGCCTTTTCAGCTGCAAGTTACATAATATGTAACAAAATAAGATCATCGTTTATGAGTTTTTCAAAACTTACGTACATATTTATCACTAGCTCGACGGTGAAGGAAAACATCGTGAGGAAACCCGCAGGTCTCAGAATTAATTCTGAGACATGTGTAAACAGACCCGGTCCGGCGATGGGCTCACCACCTATCACGTTTAGGGGTCCAATAAATCTCGTGAAATGTGGGTATATCCAGTAATGGAATACCTCTGCCTACCCCCTCGGGGATAAAAAGCGTGAGATTATATTATATTGTATTATATATAAGATCATCGCTCAACGACGCAAGTTTGAGCGCGTTGTGTTTCCTTCGTTCGATGTTCCAACAAACGCGATCTGCCTGATTGGCGTTGAGTTCATCTGCGCCTGCGCCTACATTTTGGTTTATTTTAAAATAATTACTTTCGACGATAAATTCATTTTCAATTTTACTTGGTTTTAATAGTCATAGTCATATCGTTTATTGCAAAAATATGAATACGTACGTATTCATAATATCGGCTATGATGAAGAGAGATTTTCAAAATGTTTACTACAAGTTTTCTTATCATTAGAGAGTAAAATAGAAATAGAATTTAATACCTATTTCACCATTACTTGCCCTTTTCCCATTATTTGGGGTCAGCGCAGTATGTTTTTTCCTTCCATTTAAATCTATCATACGTCATATCTACATTCAATTCCATCTTGCACATATCATTGTTTACACAATCCACCCATCTTTTCTTTGGTCTACCCCTCTTCCTATAGCCTTCCACGTTCATATCAAGCACTCGCCTTACAATATTACTCTCATCCCTCCTCATTATATGTCCATACCAAGACAAACGATTACCTCTCAACTTTTCCATCACGGGTGCTACTTTCAGACTTCCTCTTACGTATTCATTCCTAATTTTATCCATTCTGGTCAATCCACACATTCATCTAAACATTCTGATCTCCGCTGCATGCAGTCTCCTTTCATCATCCTTGTTAAGGACGCAACATTCATCCATCCATATATATAATATATATATAATATGGGTGATAAGGTGATCCATACATGGCGACAGATCTTATCATGGCCTGTCATACTTTTCCCTTTAGTTTGAGGGGCATTCAGTCGCCATTTCATCCACCCTGAGTTAATACTGTGATTTTAATACCTATTTGATTGTGATATTTGTGTCAATGAAACAATATATTATGTAAATATTTTTTGGATCAAATAACGTATTTTCTTTGGTATTCTTTAGGTTACCTCTACTTCAATAACTCATTTTGTGGTTTCTAGGAAGTTGATAAATAGTTTGTGTTTCTGACATATATTTAGCGTAGTTCTTGTGATCATTTAAACAGTAACCAGCAGTATTTTAAAAAATACCGAAAAAATACCGAAATTTCGGTATACCGGTAATTGAAATTTCAATACCGGTATCAATACCGGTCTGAAAATCATTCCGGTATTCCATGCCCTAGAAACGACGATATCAAATAATCAAAACACAACGTAATAATAAAAGTAAATGTTATACATTGACAATGTCATAATGTAAACCAATAGACAAACTTTTATAAAGGAGGTCGTATCATTCTCCCTGTGTTGTGAATGTCACGAAGTCTAAATATGTGGACCGCCTTCGTAGCGGAGCTTCGTCGTTCTCTGCTCATGGAGCAGCGGGCAGGTCGTCCTCTGCTCGTGGATGCTGTACAGCAGGCTCATCGTCCCCTGCTTCTGAAGATGTAGGTGCGCCGACTTCAATCGGCAGCTGTGATGCCGCTTCGGCTCTAACTGTATCTGGTAGTGCGTTTTCTGATGAAAGCTCATCGTCGTCGATGTTTGCCGGATAAGGGGCCAATCTTCGGTTAGAGCTGCTCATCAACATTTCAAACGTGTATATTATCGCTACGCTAAATTTATGGCCCCCAGGACCAAGGCCGGGTGGTAAGTACGTCAGTATGTTTTGGAACCATCTTATTTTACTCTAGTGGGTGTCCAAATCCAAAGTTCTAAGACCAGGGGGGCCTCATTCAGTATTTCCGTCCGGGCCTCCGACAAGCTTAGTCCGCCACTGCTAACCTATCCACTTTTTATTCAGTATTAATTGATTGAACAACACTTACCTGCCCATGTAATTGCAGAATTGTTAATGAAAATATTGGAATTATATTAGAATTTTAACCTAATTAATAAGAATTGTATTTAGCAAAAATCTTCTGGTGGTAAAATAGTCATTATAGGCTCAAGAAAATCGTTTCGCATTGCCCAACTCCATACCTGGGGTTCCAAATTATGCCCTAACCAAGTTTGAACTTGTAGACCAGGGTAGAAGCCTTTAAAAATAATAAAAAGTGAAAAAAAATAGTAGGATGAAACCCATTAGAAAAGGAGGGGAATATTATAAAAATTAAAGGAAAAATAAATTACGGGCGATCTGAGGTCGGGAAGGGGATGGGGGTGAGTTTTTAAGGGTAAGAAACGGTTTTTCTCGATTTCCGGCAAAAATAAAAGTCCTATCAAAGAAAGTCAAATGGCAAAGTTGTAGGTAATAAAAAGATCTAAAACTTTTGTATTTACACTTTTTTCACATAACCTCAAAATTTATGTGAAAAATTCAAAAAACCAAGTTTTTGGTCTTTTATTTTTATCTTGTACATTTTTAACGAAATTTAATGAAAACTTACCTTGTTATGTCCCAAACACGCTGTAATTTATTTGATTAAAAATATTTATTTTTTCACCTTATTTTGAATTAATATCGAAAAAACACCCTAATTTTCAATCGAAAATTCACCCGTCAAAATATCAGCTTTTTTCAAAAAGTTGGTATGTTTTCTGTTAGTTGAAATCTCTACTTTCCGATGGTGAAAAAAAAAATATGTTACTACCTATAGTAAATCTTCTCAGAAAATGCAAAAAATCTTGTACTAAAGCCGTTGTAACGTTGTACTTTCGTATTGAAGCATTTAATGTTGTAACTCAAAAATAGGCAGAATGTGATGATGCTTTTGCCTTTGCCAAACGTCATTGTAAAAAGAAGTCGGTGTTGTCAATTTCTACGAAAGATTTACCTTTTGTTGACAAAATTATGTTATTCAATTTAAAAGCATTTAAATGCTTTAAATACTAATGATATAGGGAAAATAGTGTTGTGTTATTATATTTGAGATCACTTAAATGTCAAACAGTTTTGAACTATGATTTTTGCACAATTGTATCTTGTGAATTAGCCTACAGTTACAGTGTTTTTCGGGAAGTGTGTGAGAGATGGTCTTCCAAATACAGAACGTTGACTTCGAGCTTTCTTAGCCGTGATGTCGTCGAAATAACTTGGCTAGCGACATTTTACAAAAGCAAATGCTTTTGAGCTCAAACTTGAACATCGAGCCATTTGAAGAATTTTTGATGACAAAGTAAAATAAACCGGAATAAAATAATGATGTGAAATTTGCTATATTCTGGGTTTGCTTGTGATTGGAAATAAAATAAACTGAATGTGGGTAATGACTGTTGCTAAGTATTTATTTATCTTTTATATCAGTTGTTGTACATTAACCGTTAACACTATTACAGATAAGTTGTAACTAAAGTTATACCAGACTAGTTAATCGGCAGAGCCGGGTTCACGGGGCAAATAAAATAACTTAACTGTAAAATCCTAACGAGGTTATACCACCAATTAGGTTAAATTTATCATTAATATGTTGAAATTTAAAACACCTACTTGATCATGGTGACTTATCTTAAAATAGCGAGAAGCGCTACACCATTCTTAAAAACTCGGAGCTCGGAGAAACTGGCACGGTGAGAAACACCGTAGTCATCGAATAAATTTGCAACGGAGAAATTTAGGGACTGTAGAAATTTAGGGACTGTAGAAATTTGCGTATCGTAGAAGTTTGCGTATCGTAGAAACCTCCTGCAATTAACAGGAAATATTATCTACATGACTTTACTCGGGGACCGTTAAAAATTATTATTAAAGTTGGAAAACAGAACCTAATTGGAATTAGTGATTGCACATTTACATACCTTGTGGGGGAGAAGAGTCAAGCTTGAAGCATCAGGATCTCATGTCAACCCCGGAGGTTTCTTACAAAAATGTGGGTATATCAACCCATACTGCAATAAAATAAATTCACTATAAACCACAATATTTATGGAATTCAACCAATGCAAATGGAGAAGTTACAAACTAACAGCTTACCAAATTGGAATATAGAAGAATACTTCTGGAAACATTCTTTCTTTAACAATGAGTTTCCTAATAAAAATTTGAAGTAGGGTAGATTCTGCAACGAAACACAAAATGTTTGAAACTAGAAAAAATCAAGAAATCATCATGATCTAACATCATTTAAGTGTTGAAAGATATATCAAACTCACCAGGACGTTCAAGTTTGAGCTCAAAAGCATTTGCTTTTGTAAAATGTCGCTAGCCAAGTTATTTCGACGACATCACGGCTAAGAAAGAACGAAGTCAACGTTCTGTATTTGGAAGACCATCTCTCACACACTTCCCGAAAAACACGGTAACTGTAGGCTATCTTGACCTCAAATTCACAAGACACAATTGTGCAAAAATCATAGTTCAAAACTGTTTGACATTTGAGTGATCTCAAATATAATAACACAACACTATTTTCCCTATATTATTATTATTTATAACTTTACAATGCATTTAAATTGAATAACTTATTTTTGTCAACAAAAGGAAATTCTGTCGTAGAAATTGACAACACCGACTTCTTTTTAAATTGAAGTTTGGCAAAAGCAAAAGCATCATCACATTCTGCCTATTTTTGAGTCACAATATTAAATGTTTTAATACGAAAGTACAACGTTACAATACCCCCCTTCCAAGAAAAGATCGCTGCCCTCAGCGATTATCACAAACAACAAACCAACAGTCAGTCACCGAAAAAAAAAACAACAACATAAAACGATGTGAACTTTGCTTGGTTCTGGGTTTGCTTGTGATTGGAAATAAAATAAACTGAATGTGGGTAATGACTGTTGTTATTATTTATTTATCTTTTATATCAGATGTTGTACATTAACCGTTAACACTATTACAGATAAGTTGTAACTAAAGTTATACCAGACTAGTTAATCGACAGAGCCGGGTTCACGGGGCAAATAAAATAACTTAACTGTAAAATCCTAACGAGGTTATACCACCAATTAGGTTAAATTTATGATTAATATGTTGAAATTTAAAACACCTACTTGATCATGGTGACTTATCTTAAAATAGCGAGAAGCGCTACACCATTCTTAAAAACTCGGAACTCGGAGAAACTGGCACGGTGAGAAACACCGTAGTCATTGAATAAATTTGCAACGGAGAAATTTAGGGACTGTAGAAATTTGCGTATCGTAGAAGTTTGCGTATCGTAGAAATTTGCGTATCGTAGAAAGCTGCGTATTGTAGAAATTTGCGTATCGTAGAAATTTGTCACCTAGAATTTTTGATGACAAAATAAAATAAACCGGAATAAATAATGATGTGAAATTTGCTATATTCTGGGTTTGCTTGTGATTGGAAATAAAATAAACTGAATGTGGGTAATGACTGTTGTTATTATTTATTTATCTTTTATATCAGATGTTGTACATTAATCGTTAACACTATTACAGATAAGTTGTAACTAAAGTTATACCAGACTAGTTAATCGGCAGAGCCGGGTTCACGGGGCAAATAAAATAACTTAACTGTAAAATCCTAACGAGGTTATACCACCAATTAGGTTAAATTTATCATTAATATGTTGAAATTTAAAACACCTACTTGATCATGGTGACTTATCTTAAAATAGCGAGAAGCGCTACACCATTCTTAAAAACTCGGAGCTCGGAGAAACTGGCACGGTGAGAAACACCGTAGTCATCGAATAAATTTGCAACGGAGAAATTTAGGGACTAGAAATTTGCGTATCGTAGAAGTTTGCGTATCGTAGAAACCTCCTGCAATTAACAGGAAAATATTATCTACATGACTTTACTCGGAGACGGTTAAAAATCATTATTAAAGTTGGAAAACAGAACCTAATTGGAATTAGCAATTTCACATTTACATACCTTGTGGGGGAGAAGAGTCAAGCTTGAAGCATCAGGATCTCATGTCAACCCCGGAGGTTTCTTACAAAAATGTGGGTATATCAACCCATACTGCAATAAAATAAATTCACTATAAACTACGAATAAGGAATAAGTCAAGAAGAGTAACAGCGGTCAAAAAATGACCCCACGAAAAGTACAATACAAAAGGCGGGGCAAAAAACTACAATCTGTGCGTTTTTCAGTCTGTCACGCGCTGTCAGTGAGATAGGCCCTCATCGTTTTATTTGTGTAAAACTCGAGAAAAATCTTATAAATCTTCACAAAAATGACCACCTGTGTAGTAGGTAGGTGTAAAAAATGTAAGGAAAGAAGTAAAAAGCTAACCGGGATAACTTATTACAGATAAAAAACATTTAAATTTTTACACCCTGTATACACTTTTAGTGAGTCATTTTTTTTATAAAATATTTTTGTGTGGTATAACCTTAACAATATTTCCTGTATATCACTTATTTATACTAAACAATAAAATATTTATTTAAACTTTAATATAATAAATTTAAACTTTGAGTTCCCAATTAATAAATTTTTGTAGTGGTTTTGTTTATACACACTATAAACTTATATCTAAACCTGAAATGGATCAACACAGTTCACAATTTTTTTTTTTTTATATTCTTGGTGATATAACCTTTACCAAAAAATCTATCACAAGCAAACACTCAAAATTCACAAAATACAATTGTGGAAAAATCATAGTTCAAAACTGTTTGACATTTAAGTGATCTCAAATATAATAACACAACACTATTTTCCCTATATCATTAGTATTTAAAGCATTTAAATGCTTTTAAATTGAATAACATAATTTTGTCAACAAAAGGTAAATCTTTCGTAGAAATTGACAACACCGACTTCTTTTTACAATGACGTTTGGCAAAGGCAAAAGCATCATCACATTCTGCCTATTTTTGAGTCACAACATTAAATGCTTCAATACGAAAGTACAACGTTACACCGTATACAAAAAGAAAGCCGAAAACTTATCGGCGCCGATAAGCGCCGATCGGCGCCGGTCTACGCAGGTAACCGGCGCAGGCATTTATATGAACAAGCGCCGACACGCGCCGGTCAGCGCTGGTGCCGCCCGCCAATCATCGTACGACATTTTGCTCGCTCTGCTTCAATCTGCTTGCTTTCTGTAGAATGGACCGGCGCCGATCGGCGCCGACAAGCTTTCAGCTTTCTTTCTGTATACGGCTTAAAATATCATTTAATTTCAATCTTTAGGTTATGTTACGTCAAGCATACTATTTCTTAAAGAAAATATTACGATTTTTATGTTTGAGTTGATTGATACCATAGATTTAGTTAGTATACTAAATCTATGATTGATACAGATAGAAACAAAGTATAACGAGGCGAAAAGATGTGGAGAAGACATAACGGTATTCAAAACCCTGAAGAAAGGCGTAAAATCATCAACTTCGGTTTTGTACCTCTCGGCGACAGCGCAGGACAAAACACCTTACCAAGCCTCATTTGATAGGTACTGCATGTTGTCCAACATTGACACCCTGTACTCTTCAATGTGGTCGGCATCACGCAAGTCACGTCTGCCAAGCTTACACAAACATTTAATCGGGTCGGGGACCAGCTTCATCGTCGATTCGTGAATTTTATAATCAAAAATTTTGAACAGAAGGAAGGGTACTTATAGCCGGTGAGCAAGTTGCACTCCAAATTGAACATACACCCAAGTCTCTCCGAATTATCGACCAGCGCAGACGCATGAGTTCTCATGAAAAGCATAATATAATATTTCTTAGTTTTTGCGAGTTTTAACTAAAGTAAAGGCAGCGGCCTTTAAAATCAGAAATACATCCATGAAGCAGGAAAAAACAAAAGCCAAGTGAAAAGCAAAACAAATCTTTCTTAAAAGTATAAATCAATAACAGACAAACATTGTCATCTTTTTGGAGAGTCGCGCGTCCGCTACAGGTAACATTTTTGCCCAGTTCCTTTGATTATCACCGACTAAAATGCTTAAACAAGTAATTATACTTTGGTTATAGCGTTTAACGGTGTTGGCTTGAGGAGTATAATATGGTGTATAAGTTGGGGAGTCGATGCTAAAAGATCTAAGGAAATTTAAATATTGATTACTACGGAAAACAGTAGCGTTGTCACAAAGAATAGATCGCGGAACACCGAAATTGAAAAATATTTCAGATTCTAACGCTTTGACTACCGAACTGGCGTCCACCTTTTTTAAGGGAATGAGCCATTTGGAAAATACGTCTACCATGGATAAAATATATTTATAACCATAGTAGGCAGTAGGCAAAGGACCAACAACGTCAATAGAAATAATCTGTAAGGGCAATGACACATCTTTTGGATAACAAATCTGACCACGTGGTTGAGTGTGCGATTTTGTAGGCCTTGCACACCTCACACTGTTTTAGCGTTTCGGCCACATCCCGAAACATGTTGGGCCAATAAAAAAAATCCTTAATCTTAAGGTACGATTTTGTGACACCAGGGTGTATGGAAGGAAAATTATTATGTACTTCCCAGATTGCGAGTGGAACTTTCTCAATGGGTAACACCACGCGCCACGGATCAGAAGTTAAAGGAGTGGTGACGGGCATGCGTCTCAAAAGAACACCATTCTGAATGGCGTAAGCAGGAAACATTTGGGGCGAATCGCGAGCGCCAAGATAAACCTTGTACCATCTATCGTTGGTATTCTCAGGGCCTTGATCAAAGGTTAATGGACTTGTATAGATCCTAGATAAAGCATCAGGCACGACGTGTTCTGAACCCTTGCGGTGAACAATGTCGAAGGTGTATTGTGAAATAACAGTGGCCCATCGAGCTAAGCGTCCTGAGGGATTACTTAATGTAAGCAGCCATTTTAAAGCCATATGATCTGTTATGACCGTAAACTTCATTCCATTTAAATAATAACAACGAAAATGTTTTATGGAATCTAGAACAGCCAAAAGCTCGCGTTCTGTAGTACTATAATTACGCTCTGCTTTGGAAAATAGGCGAGAATAGTAAGCAACAGGATGTTCGACATTATCTATCTTCTGTGACAAAACGGAACTGAGTCCAACAGCAGAAGCATCACACTGTAAAGTGAATGGCTTGTAAAAATCGGGACTAGCCATCACGGGAGTGTCAATTAGAGCCTCTTTTAACTTGGCGAAGGCGCATTCGGCGGCTTCATCCCAACTGATGGGATCACGACCTTTCCTTTTACCTATCAGCGATGTAAGACGAGCAATTATAGACGAAAAGCCATCTACAAAACGTCTATAGTATGGAGTGCCAATTAGAGCCTCTTTTATCTTGGCGAAAGCGCATTCGGCGGCTTCATCCCAACTGATGGGATCACGACCTTTCCTTTTACCTATCAGCGATGTAAGACGAGCAATTATAGACGAAAAGCCATCTACAAAACGTCTATAGTATGAACACATACCAATAAAGCCGCGTAAAGATTTCGCAGTACTGGGTTGCGGATAATCCCTAATCGCTTCCAGTTTACTAGGATCGGTCTGAAGACCCTTCTCGTTTACGATATAGCCTAAATATTTTAATTCGCTTTTACAAAACTAGCACTTTTTCAGATTAATGGATAAACCAGCTTCCTTAAGCCGATCTCGTACCTTGCGAAGGAGTGCGAGGTGGCTATGAAAATCCTTGGAAATTAAAATTAAATCATCAACATACCCGATGACACAGTTATCACTAGTTGAAGTAAATTCGAAATTTACGATCATGTCCGTGAGACGTTGCATTTCGGAAGCAGCGTTCGTGAGTCCGAACGGCATCCTAACAAACTCAAATAATCCGCGCTGGGAAATTATAAAAGCGATTTCTGACAACTATCGTCATCAGCCAGAGGGATCTGCCAAAAAGCACTTCTAAATTCGAGCGAGGTTATATATCTAGCACCGCGAAGATTGGCAAGAATATCTTGTATCCGAGGAAGAGGATAAGAATCTCTGACGGTGACGCTATTTAGCTTTCTGCTATCTACGCAGAACCATCTTTCTTCGTAACCATGACTACAAGACTAGCCCACGGTGAACGAGATGGACATTGACCTACGGTATTTATCTTGTGGGAAAGCCATGTCGTTTTTCCAAGACCTACTTGATCGGATGAAATGTCATCAAACTCTTTGATTACCTGTTGAAGGCTTAGTTCCTGATCTGGTATTAACACATTACGGGGATGTATATACCGAACCTTATTTTCAGAATGAGGTTCGATTGACTCATGATTAATTGTTGACAAATACATATTACCGTCAATATTTTTATTAAAGGCTTGACTAAAAAGTGAAGTTAAACCGAACTTTATCCAAAAATCTATTCCTAATATAACTGCGGAAGTACAAGAACGTGCAACTAAAAACTCGTGAATAAAAGTCGCATTATTAAATTGGACTGGTAAATTAACAGTTCCCAGAATGTCAACAGGAGAGTTATTAGCTGATAGTACCTTAACGGTCTCCTCAATCGTTATCCTTAATTCTTGAACTAAATAGTCGCTAATTATTGACATTTGTGCACCTGAATCTAACAGTGCTTTAACCCAACGGTTTCCCAACCATATCTCAATAAATGGCCTATTATCAGATGAATCAGAAGCTATCACCGGTGACACTGTACGAGATGCGTGACGCCGCCGCGCCGGTGGACTGTGTTTTTTTGATTACATTTAGGACAATCCCGAGTCTAAACCCCAGGATTACGACATTTGAAACAAATCAGTCCCGGCAAATTAGGATAGACGCGGTATGAATGACCGGTTTGACCGCATTTCGGGCACTGTTGTTCCTGATGTGTAACCGTTGATACTATATTTGAATGTTGAGGCAAGTAACTTTCAAAGTGTGAGGCTGTATCCATCAGATCATTAATATTTTTGAATCTATGGATTGACAGACAAGGGAAATATCTTTGATGCATATTGTGTGTGATTATCTCTTTAAGGTTTGACTCAACTATTGGGTTGGCCAATCTGTTATTCAAATATGACACCTGAATGACGAAGTCTCTGACAGACTGATCGGACCTTTGTTTTAGATTCCGAACTTCTTGTTCCGTTTTAAACTCAAAGTCTGTGGGTGTAAAAGTTTTAAAAAAGAATTCTTTTAACTCCGCATACGTTAAATCATCGTGTCGAATGGATCTAAAATATTTTAATGCGGCACCAGACAAAACTTCATGGAAGCGCCTTAATAAATACCGATCTGAAATGTCATCAGCATCTTGACGCTCATCAATGTCAACGAAAAATTCACGAACACAAGTGTTTCCAGAAAAGTCAATTTTCCATTTGCAAAGAGAGATTTTTTTTTGAAAAAGGTGCGAAACATTCTCTGACTTAATAGGCGAAGGGTTTGAAGAAATGGAAGCCCTAGGAGGGATCGGGGGAGGCCTATAAATCACCGGACTCCTTCGTGTTGGAGTCTCAACGATAGGACAATCTTCATCTGACATGTTGACACGAGTTGACAATATATTTTAGACAACTGTCATTAATAGTGTCAAAATCAAAATATTCAGATATACTAAATAATTACGTAACTTGAAAATGAGTATTTTTATTTACGTAGATATTTATATAATAATTTAGCAATAGTGTAGCAATATGTCTAAAACTGACATACGAACCGTATTTCGAACCATCGTAAAGAGAAAAATAAGAATTATCGGGAAAAAATAAAATATCACTTTAGAGCCGTATAGCTTACTACTTAGCCTACTTCTGGTGATGGGATTGATATACGAATAACAGAATGACAACTCGGAAGCAATCAAACGAAATAGCTGGGCAAGGGACCTAAAAAGGAAAGACCAAGCAATACCAACCAATCAAAAAAAACGCTAACGGTCACGTCGGCTAATCGTATATACATCACACCATACATACACTACGGGTACTGTATACAGCTAACAAAAGGGATATAAATTAAATTCAGGTTTGGTATAATTGAGGAAGGAATGAAAGATTAAAATTCAATATGGTTACAGGTTTGTTTAACATTCATAAACGTTACAACTCAAAAAATATAATATAAGCTGCGTTCCCGTTACGACAGTAGCCACGTTTACGTCACGTAGTTTTAGCCACTCCAACCATTTTAACAATATCTAGTGTCTGAAACAAGAGAGAAGATTAAAATTGCTCGTTGAGAGCACCACATACGAAGTAACAAAAATATGAAAATATTATTTATGAGTTTTAAATGTACTTACTTTTAAGTTCGGGTGCCAATTTGTAGCAATATAAAAAGAAACACTCGGGAAATTTGTAGCAATATAAAAAGAAAAACACTTTTTATATTGCTACAAATTTCCCGAGTGTTAGCTGCAATACTTAGGAAACGACAATATCGAATAAATTATGCTTTATTCAGTTCAAAACACAACGTAATAATAACAGTAAATGTCATACATTGACAATGTCATAATGTAACTTTTATAAAGGAGGTCGTATCATTCTCCCCGTGTTGTGAATGTCACGAAGTCTAAATATGTGGGCTGCCTTCGTATACTCGAGCAGAGCGACGAGCAGGGTCATCTCCTGCTTGTGGAGCAGCGGGCAGGTCGTCCTCTGCTCGTGGATGCTGTACAGCAGGCTCATCGTCCCCTGCTTCTGAAGATGTAGGCGCGCCGACTTCCATCGGCGGCTATGACGCCGCTTCGGCTCTAACTGTATCTGGTAGTGCGTCGTTTTCTGATGAAAGCTCATCGTCGTCGATGTTTGCGGGATAAGGGGCCAATCTTCGGTTAGAGACTGTGGTTTCACGGCCGTCAGGTATCCGGACGTAGGAATATTCCGGGTTACTTTGTATGAGCTCAACTTCTCCCTCAGCCGGGTCATATTTCGAAGTGCGGACATTCTTCTTCATGAAAGCCAGACCTGGAGTCATCAGCCACGACGGCATCGATGAACCGTTGCATGAGCGACGTGGGTAAGAGCTCTTTCCCAGTCAGCTCCATCTATGTTGTTAGAGCGAAGGTGCAGTTGGATAGTCTTCCACAAGGTACCATTCAAACATTCCACCAAACCATTGCCTTGTGGGTTGTAAGGGCTGGTTCGACTGCTGGCAATGCCATAAGTTGTGAGAAATCTCTTCATTTCCTCAGACAGGAATGATGTCCCTCTGTCAGAGTGAATGTAGGCAGGGGTGCCAAACAGGGAGAACAGGTCTTTGAAACACTTTATCACAGTCTCCGAAGTCATATCCTTGCAGGCATACGCGAAGGGAAATCTACTATATTCATCTATGGTTACGCATCGCCGTGGGTTACTCCGAAAGGTATACGTCTAAATTGGTACAAGTTTCCGCATGCTTCGAAAGCCGTATATATTTAGTCATGTTGAGGGATAGGTACTTGGTGGTAAGTGCTTTTGAGGTCGATTTGGCTGAAAATCTTGTATTTCGCAACACGAGCCACGATATAGTCAATATTAGGGAACGGATAAGCATCGAGTTCCGTATAGCGGTTGATAGTGCGAGACTAATCGATGACCATGCGTTTCTTGTGATTGCCTCCACCGGCGACGAGGACTTGTGCTCGCCACGGCGATACGCTCGAGGTAGTTATGAGTTAATTTAATTAAGACTTGAGTCCTGAGTGCAGTGAGGGATTCAAGCGCCCAAGACAAAAACAGTTTTATGCCCGAGGTATATACTCTACTTTTCTCACCTTAAGCGAGACAATAAAATGCAATTGCATGGTAGTAGATTATTAACAATGCCTATGGCATCTAGTTTAATAAACTGGAATCAAAGTACTTTCAATACTCGACATTTTCGATATTCTTCTTGAAATGTTAAAGCTATAAAATGGATACAGCAACTTGTTTCTACCGGCGTGGCCTACTTGATTTAACAAATGAAGATCGTGCGAATCTAGTAGGCCGCGGCTTCGGTTTTCGAAAATCGAGTTAGCCATGGTAAGATCAACAGAATTTTTAACTCGACACAATATTTTTGAATCTAGATGATATATTTTAAGTCTAAAAAAATATTCCAAGATATTTGTTGTACTAAAATGAAGAAATCCTTTTTTTCTGTGCACGACTGCTAATTACCTGGCCGCAGGCAGGTGCAACACGTTTTGCTTAACGAAATTAGACTTAATCGTCATAGCAATAAAGATCATGAAAAGTGAAAATGCGGGTTATAATGAAATTCCATACAACATTACAACCCGCCTAAAGCCAAGGAATATGAGGTCTTGCTTTCGGTGAGGTTTATATGATATATAATATAATAGAAGTGGCTAACATGTCAAGGCAAACTAAACTAGTTTCCTAACTAGGAATAAGGCATGTTATTATTTCAGTGTAATATTATTTTCTATAAATAAAATAAACGAGATACTATATTCCCTAATTTTGTGTTAAATCAGAAATTTTTAATTGACATTCAAATAGGAACTTTTACTTATATCCGGCAACGCGACGTCATAAAATTATAATTTCAGTTGCAATCGTTGTAATGTCATTATTATTCTTGAGCAAAATTGCAACTGTTATTCAAGAGTTTTGTCAGAACAAAGGTTAAACTCGAAAAAGGGTAATAAGTTCCAAATTTATAATATAAAATATAGCTGCTAGCACATCGGCAACAGTCATAAAGACTAGACTATTGTAGGTGCCTAGCCAAGGCCTAGCCTGATATCATTCGGAGACCGAGCATTAAGGTGCTCATCGCCATTTAGTGCCCTTGGTTAGAGGCTTAATCTGTTCACACTGTAGATCCTTTTAAACGTTATGACGTCACCAAGCCGCCAGTTCCCGCGCCGGGCCATACGTGCGGCAATTATTAAGTTGAAGCAGTATTATTTAAGTGCCCTTTACGCGAAAGTCGTAACTTCTGTTCTCGTATACGTACTGCACACGCAGAGTTTAATTTTATTATTATGGCTACGTAATGTGACTATAATAAACTTATAACGCTGCAAAAGGGTTTCGTTGTTGTTATCGGGAGTAATTTACAGATTTCTCAGTGTGTTTTTCGTTCGTTTCGTCGTTTACCGGTTGTTGCACACGGGCACCCCCGTGTGTGCTACTTTTCTAATAAAATTTATAATTAAATAAAAGGCTATAAGTAACTTGAAATAAAAAAACTCTATTTTTCAGAATAAATAAAAACACAATGCCTTGTGCATAAATATGAATACTATACAAAAAAGACACATAAAAAGAATGCATTCAAGTATGAATAACTACATCCTGTCGCAAACAACTTCCTTATTCAAACCAAGTTAATCCTTACCTGAGGTACCTTTGGCTATGTTGTCTTAAAGTATGGCATTGGACGTTTTGTTTAATTTTAATGAAAAAATGGATAAAGCGCGGTAGTGTAGAAGGCTTAGCCTAGTCAATGCGGCCGAAAATATTGGGCTCTCAGTTCAGACGATTTAAGAAAATTCGAATTTTATTTACTTCTTAACAATTGATTTTTGTGTCGTTATTTCTTTTTGACTAATTTACCGAGATATTGAACTGAAATATATTAAAGTCGTATTAATCTCTTTCTTTAGAAAAACTCATATGTTTTGCTGATTCCTCAGTAAAGACATTCACGAATTGAGGGCCCAAACTAAACCGTTATAAATCTGTATTACCGCATTCTTAAGAATTGGGAATTTCTTAATGTATTTTAGAAAATTTAAACTAAATTCTCAAATAAAAGTTATTATCATAGGGATAGTACTTATTGAGATAAGGCTATGCCGCTTTATGCAGGGGTCAGGATTTAGGGCCCAAAAAAAAAATTGACCATAACTCTTTTGTTTCACGTTTAATTTAAAAATCTTTGCTTTAAGTTTTACCAAATTTTTACTAAATGCCCTTCAAGTGTCATTTCGTTTCGCAATAATTTGAAAAATGGGCCCTGTTGAGTGCAATAGTTAGAAGGAAAAAAATCTAAACGGAAAACTTATTTATTATATATTTTGAATAAGACATAGTTTTAAGAGTAGAGAGCAGACAGAAGCTTGACGTTTTTATAAAATTGTAGAGCGCTGATACGGCCAGTACTGCACCGTTTCATGAGTTTCAATATCAATGAAACTCACTAATGGCAGCACTGACCAAGCCCCTTAATCCAGATGCACATCCTTTGGCTTGAGGCGCGATAGGCGTCTGCGTACAGCCGTCGAGGTGACACTGTGACGTTGAGGAAATTTTAAGGCCGTAGATTAGGGATGTAATGATATTTAATGGTAAAAATAGGACACCTGAAATGAAAATGGGTATGAGTATTTACAAGGATAGGACACGGAAATTAACATGAATGAGAGGTTAATTAACTTACCGGACGTTGCCGGTGCCTTGACCAGTTTTTATATGATATGGATGAAGCTGGTGGTGATTTGGGTCACAATCTCATGCAGTCGCTAGTCGGCGGCAATATGTCTTTATTGTAGAACTGAGAAGATACCGCCGACTGCATGAGATTGTTGTAAGATTGTGCAGCACATGGTCTTTACTTTCTACTTCACTAATAGGTACAAAAGTGCAAGCTAAATAGATTCGGAGTTTACAATCTTATTCGATCGTATTACAATTGACATTGCCTCACCTGCAGGCACTTCCGCATTGCGCACGACTATTTTGCGCGGCCCGACCCGCCATACTTGGTCATATCACGACAGTATGAGCAAACGCCGCAGTCAGTGCGCTGGCAAGGTTCGCACTTTTTTCGTCAATTTTTTTTTTAATATCACTTAAAATACTAATTCCATCGGCCTTACAAGGAACCATTGACTTTTCTAGGAACACTATAGTCTATTTCACGTAGCATGGGTTCGGTGACAGTTCTCATCCGTTTGGAAAAATGTGAACTGTCACCGTTCCCATGCTACGTGAAATAGACTATAGCTACCGATATTTTCACTGATATCTAAATAAAGTCATATTTTTTTCTTCAGTGCCGTGCCGCGGCCGGCCCGTAGTCGACGCGATGTGAATATGGTTTTTATTTATTTATTGGATTACCAACGCTTGTTTTCACTGTTACTTACATAAATACAAGCATGCTTTGTAACATTTGGCTTAGTGTAACAAAAAATTACAGGTAATCACTACATAATCCAAAGGATAAACACATGATATATTTCGACAAAAGCAATAATGTTTAACTACGTCTAAACAAGAAAAACGTTCTTCTTAAATTATTTTTGAAAAATTAGGTATAAGTTATACAAAGTTATTGAAGTTACTCAGGATATTTTTCCGAAAATTGTTTAGTGAGTCAACATGTATGTCCGTAATATAGCTTATACAATTTAAAAGTTTGCCAAGTCTAGGGACAGGTGAGCCCGATCCCAAAACAGTGCAGCGTAATGGAGGGCAGAATGGTGTGATTTGCTTTCGAGGATATCTCGATGGAGCACGAAAATTAAACCGGGCCAACAGTTGAATACAGTCAATTGTATTTTTTAGCAGTGATAGCCCGGACGGTTAAAGAGCCGGCCGAAAATCAGTGAGGCTCGGGTTCAAATCCTGGCATGTACCAATGAGTTTTTCAAAAACTTACGTACATATTTATCACTAGCTCGACGGTGAAGGAAAACATCGTGAGGAAACCCGCAGGTCTCAGAATTAATTCTGAGACATGTGTAAACAGACCCGGTCCGGCGATAGGCTCACCACCTATCACGTTTAGGGGTCCAATATATCTCGTGAAATGTGGGTATATCCAGTAATGGAATACCTCTGCCTACCCCCTCGGGGATAAAAAGGCGTGAGATTATATTATTATTATTATCATGTATTTTTTTAAAGTTTATATAGAAACATCAGATCCATGTCGATATATGTATGATAAATGCGTTTTGCCCCTCGATGTTCGGCGTGACCGCGTTCGGGTCGGTTCGGAAATCCCACGATGAATAAATAATAAAAAATAAAAAAAAAACACTATTTCAGACGAACTGGCTTATGCCCGGGATACCTGTCTCATTTTAAGCTGTTGACTCGGAAAACGACTTACCAGAAGTGATGCGAGTATTTTTGATTTGAGTGAGTTGTGAAGTCGCAAGTATAGGATTGCGTTTATCAAAGATTTCGCCAGATTAATTCGTCCTTCTGTTTGTACTGTCGCTGAGTATTATCAACTTGACGTTTTCAGTCTATATTGTTGTTGGTCAAACTTAAATCAAAAATAAAAGAAACTGTATACTATCTATATAGCGTATTTGATAGTTGTCTCTTCCAGTGTAACGCGGTCTCATCTCATTCGTCGAGTTTAAAGTATTTGCCATATAACTAGAAATAAGTAGTTCTATTGTCTTTGAATAACACTTCTTAATTTATTTCTTTGAATTATGACTTATATTTAGCGGCGTAAACTAACAGTACTAAATTAACAGTAAACAAAAACTTTTATAAAGTATACTTACAATCATTTAAAATTAGGGCAGGGCCTGAAAAGCAGCAGTTGTGCTGAGACTCTAGCCGTTTCATTCACATTGTGTTCTTACTCTAGTAACTAAGTGTTTAGTAAAGTCTAGTTATAGCATTGTGTGGATAAATAAACGTCTTATTTTTTTTTTATATTCCTTTAGTTATGTCTTTCTCTTTGCTTTTGACTTATGTCACCAAAAAACCCTTCCTTTTTTTTCCTTTCTAATTTGAAAATTAAGAAAAACAAAACAAACCCGATTTAAATATGTACTTAGTTGGAAGCCACGGAGCTTCCATGCAAGCACACTGCACTATGTGATACCGCGGCATGCAGAGCAACGACGACGACGAGCCCAACTTTTGTATAGGTATATGAACATAATAGTCGGTTTCGTGTCTTGGTAGTTAAATTTATCAGTTGTTTGTAGGATTTGGCCGTCTAGTCTATCTAATCCGGAAGCCGTTGAAAGCAGGTCACTTTCGAACGGTCGCTCAAAAAGACAGCCTATGTTCAGCAGGACTGGACTTCCTGTGCCATACACCCAGGATCAACCTGAATCTCAATAGACCGTATAGGCCGCGGCCTAGGGTCGGCAGATTTGAGAGTGAACTCTGTCGATTTGGTAGGCCGTCAATGCGATATTTCAGCTCACGGAACGTCATCCGTAATTTTCAGATAGGGCTTGAATTTTTTTAAGGCGTAGTGCAAATCTAGTAGATTTATGTTCATTGTTTATGGTCCATTAACTTGAATGGTAAGAATATGGATAATAATAGGTCTTGAGGTGTTTGGTGGCTTTCCGCAATGAGTAATTTGTGGTGCGATCACGTTTTAGCACGCTTCTTCTCCTCAACCATACATGCAGAAGCGGTGGAGTTGAAATATCGTTCAATAAGTGGACTTGTATAGTCGATTTTACGTAGCATGGGTTCGGTGACAGATCACATTTTTCCCATTTACTCATGTTACTTTCGATTAATAAAAAATATTGTATTTTTGTAATGATAAAGTAATAAAATATTAATTAGTTTTTAATAATATAGCGTGGAACGAAAAAATGTGGACTGTCACCGAACCCATGCTTCGTGAAATATACTAAAAGTCCCCACTTTGAATAAAATTAGTGTTGCAATGACAATTATTCCTGCTTTTGTTAATTCTTCGATTATCTACAACTGAGATTAGTTTTCAGTTATTTTTTATTGGTATCTTGGCAAAAGTATAACTTATGCTTACTTCTTGCTGCTACTTGTTACTGCTTTGTTCTTGATTTTATTGATTTAAAATCATAAATACAAGGTGATCTGCTTTTTTTGTTTTTCTTCGTTTCGTACCGAATTTCCGAAAATCACTTCATAGCGGTTGCCTACGACATATAAGGCACCTACAATACCTACTGTGATGTATGTTCGGATAAAAAAAATCGGTCACATTTTACCTTACGTTATTGCGTTAAAACAAATAAACAAACAATCAGTTTGGTGTAAGTAAAACAAATTTATTTAAATGTAAAAACGTAAAAAAACCGCTCACCTCTTTGGTTTAACAATAATTTAGATGTAAGGAAAAAACCTGAACTATCTGCTTATAGTTCCCACAAACACGTATCATGTATAAAACAAGAAAAACGTCGTCATCAAACTACCTATCTACCTTAGTACGTACTGTGACGTATGCTCATATAAAGAAAAACTTAGTCACATTTTACTTGACTGATCGCATAAAAAGAAATAAACAAACAATCAGTTTGGTATAAGTAAGAACAAATTTATTTAAATGTAAAACGTAAAAAATCACTCGCCTCTTTAGTAAAATTTGTTTAGACAATTTTATTTAGACTTTAGTTAAACAATAATTTAGATGTAAGGAAAAAATTCTGAACTATCTCCCTGTAGGTATAAAACAAGAAAAACATCGTCATCAAACTTCCTACCTACCTTAGTACGTACCAAAGCATAAGTAGGGTGGAATATGGGAGTAAGGTGTTCGTATAGATATAGTGACTACGTGTCCGCGTTTCCTATAAATTGTAGTTTATGATTTAGCTAGTAGACACAAGTATACAAAAATTTATCTTCCTGCTTTCCAACGATTCTAATTTACGACTTATCTCCCTGGTGTAGTAAGGTCCGATCTTCGTTTATCTCGCTTCGGCAGGCGTAAAATAGGCACTGGTCATGCGTATCGGTTAAAACCCTTAATGAAAATAATAATGGCGGCTCAAATTTTTTCCGGAAATAAAAACCCCTGCAACAATTGGTTTGCAGGTTAAATCAAAGTACCAAACCGTACAATAAGTTAGAACAAAGCTAAAAGACGTATCAACTCACCAAAACTGTGGGGCTTCAGAGGCTTAATATTAAAAGGTGCGCAATAAATATTCACTTGCGATTATTATATATTCATTACATAATTTTTATTTCATTTTGCAAGCTTGATGTATAATCAGTGATGACAAAACTTCATAGCTTTGTTTTCTCCTCTCAGAAAAAGGAACGCCAAATTTAAAAATTCTAGAAGAAAAAACCGAAATAATAGTTTCCGCAACGAAACAAGACCAAAGAGTTGCGTAGCAAACTAAAATTGGAGCTTTATGCTACAGTACTAAAGCATAAGTAAGGTGGAATATGGGAGTAAGGTGTTTGTATAGGTATAGTGACTACGTGTCCGCGATCCCTATAAATTGTAGTTTATGAAACGACAAAAAGTTAGTAGACACAAGTACTTATACAAAAATTTATCTTCCTTTTCAACAATTCTTATTTAGGACCTATCTCCCTGGTGTAGTAAGGTCGGATCTTATCTCTCTTCTTCTTCGCTATCTTCGCTTCGGCAGGCGTAGAGTAGTCTTATTATTGTTTGTATTTATATCAATTCAATAAATAGATGTCAAGATTAAACGAAAATGCTTTTGAACTTTATTTGCGGTTAATGATTTCTGGATCCGATGTCAAATTTGAAGTGCTACACCCAGCTAATGAATCTTGACTGAATATTTCTTCTACATTTTAAGAAATAAAAAATATTCTTATTACCATTATTTTAATAAAAACTAAAATTTACTTAATTAAATAACCCGCCCCTGATCGCGCCCGTACAAAGGTGCCCATCACGCTCGCCGCGTTTCCGCGCTGGATTTCGATGGCCAGCCTCTGCACCAGGAACGGTCCTGCGCGGGAGTCACCGCTTTACTCGACGAGCCTTTTCCCTATCTCGTTTACAAGGCATTTAGCCCCATTGTCTCGACCGCAATCAGCACAAAAATATATTGTGGTTCCATGGCATTTGATGCTAAATATACATTCAGAGGTGTATTTTATTAATCGAGTTCTTTTTAAATATTTTGAAATAGATATAACATAAACCTCGTTTATATAGGCTTTAATAAACATAAAAACAAAGCGATATTTTCAGGAGCAATAGTTATAAATAATACACTGACACTGTTGATCTGGCAGAAATGTCAAGGACGAGACACCTCTATGTTCGCAGACCACAGAGGTTGCATTCGATGCAACGAGAATATCATCTCATTCTCCCACACTATATTTATGTATTACAGCTCATAGTCTTCCAGATGTCGCGGCGGCCTTCTGCTCCGGGCAGAACTTCTAAGTTCCACACGTGGAGGAGTTGGCTCAAGATCATCATTGGGAGGACGTGGCTCATAGCTAGTTGTAGCTTCTGGTTCTGGAGATGTGGCTGATTCACTACTATCATCTTGGCTTTCGGAGTCCGCGTTTATTACAGTCTGTATCGGGTCATCCGGTAGATCCAAAATAATTTCTCCTTGCCCTTCGACAGGCGCAAGGTGTCGATTTGAGACGGTGGTTTCTCTTCAATCTCTGAGTCTCACATAAGAGAGTAATCTGGATTCGCTTGAAGCAGCTCCACTTCTTCCACCACTGGCTGGTACTTATTAGAACGGTCAAAACGGCGCATGAGGACTTGCCCCGAATTGGTTAGCCATGTTGGAATACTGTGTCCATTCATCGATCTTCGCGGATGTGTAAACATGCGCTCATGCGGCGTGCAGTTAGTAGCTGTGCATAAGAGCGATCTAATCGAGGGGAGAGCAACACTAAGTACATGCTCCCAATTTTCTATAGGCATGTTGTGCGAACGCAGAGAGAGCTGTACTGTTTTCCATAGCGTGGAATTCAATTTCTCGACTTGGCCGTTGCCTTGAGGATTGTAGGCCGTAGTTCTGCTTGTCGCGATGCCACGTGAATGTAGAAACTCTCTCACTTCTGATGTGTCGGCTGATGCTTGATATTCCTTTATGCAGGTTACAGTAACTACATCGTCATTCAACATCCTCACTATGTACTCGCATTTGGATGTCTGATTGATCCAATTGATGAATTCCCGGAATCTTGTCAACCGCTCCGCACTTACCTGCAGTCCAAAAGTCGGCGGCCTCTTAGGAGAGAATGCCTCCTTGATTACCTTCATCTTTAACTTGTGTTCTACGGTCTGAACCTGCAGTATGGAATCCTTGATTCCTGTGGGGTCTTCTCCTTCGATTTCGTCGTCAGATGGATTTGTCTCCTTAACTGGGGCGTCTTTAAAGGTATATTCCTCTTTGCTTGACTGTCCCTGCTTCATCCAGTCTATTGCGGAGTGTCCTACGTCTTTGATGGTTTCAAGTATCCCCCCCATGCTTGTCTCAGGAGTCTCTTCTGAGTTGACAGAGATTAGCGAAGTCCTCATTGACGAAGCTCAGGAAGCTCCCGGTGTCAATCAAGGCTTCTGCTCGAACACCCTTGATGAAAGCTGTCACCATTGCCTTCCGCTTCAGATAAAATACAACTACAGTGACTGCAGTCGTCTGTTGCCGTTGTTGAAGCAGCTGTCGGAGTCCTGCTACGACAGACTTTTCCATAGTGGCCCTTTCTGTTACACTTAACGCATGTAGCATCTCGAGCAGGACAGTCCTTGCGAGGGTGTATAGCTGATGCTCCACAAAAAAAGCATTTCCGTTTGGGTGCAGCAGCGGCCGTAGCAGCAGAAGTGTTATAATCTCCGGTCCCAGCATTATCAACATTTGAAACCGAATAGACTTCTGCCATGGTAAACTGATGACTGTTCCGCTCTGCCATCTCCATCGATTGGGATTTATTATAAGATTGTTCTAATGTAAGTGTCAGATTCTCGATAAGGCGCTCACGGATTTCGTTTGACGAAATGCCCGCTATCAACGCACCTCGGATGCTGTCGTTCTTATTCGTTTCAGCGTCAACAGCGGTGAACTCGCAGTACTTGGCTAGTTGCTTTAAGGCCTGGAGGTACGCATCGATCGATTCGTCCGTTTGCTGGCGTCTTGTTGTGAGCAAATGTCGAGCATGAATGACATTCTTTGCTTTCACGTAGAGTTTGTCCAGCGCGGCCAACATTGTGGTATAAGTTGTGCACTCACTTACAGTTGCGTACACCCTCGGAGTAATGTGGTTAATAAAGAGTTGTAGCTTGACTGAGTTCCACATAACTTCCTTCTAAGCTGCGGCATCCGGTGTTTCTGTAGCACTCGGACTATATTGCTGTGCAGTTAAGAAGTTTTCGAATGTCATCTTCCAGTGCTGCCATTCATTTGAACTGGAGTTCGATGTCGAGTCGGCATCAAACCTTTCCGGTCCTAGGTACTTGTCCATATTTATGTTTATTAAATTGAAATAGATAAAACATAAACCTCGTTTATATAGGCTTTAATAAACATAAAAACAAAGCGATATTTTCAGGAGCAATAGTTATAAATAATACACTGACGTGACACTGTTGATCTGGCAGAAATGTCAAGGACGAGACACCTCTATATTCTGCATCATGCTCTTCAGCCGGGGAAGCTGTCACGCGCGATTAGACCATCCAGAGGAGGAACTTAGGATGACCACCTAACCGGGGTTAGGATTTTTATAAATAAAAAGTCAACGTGTTTTATAGGATAAAATTTATTGGTAACAAACGGAAAGCCTAAAAACACGGTAAACGAATAGAAATATATGTTCCTACTCCTACTAAGGTTCTTGGGAAGTCAATTATAAGGAAAAGTTAATTTTAAACCTGGGCTTTTAGATAGGTGGAGCTAGAGACTAAGAGCCGCTAATATAAAATTAATGGGACATCCTACGCCTCAACGTACGGTACCGTGTGTTAGGAAATAGGTGTTTTAGCTATTCTTGATTAAAGGTTTAAGACTGTCGGCTAAACGTAATAATCCTTAGTCGAAGATTTCCCTGAACATGAGATTTTGGGTTTAGGTAAATTTGGGGATTGGGGTCTTTTAACTACAATGATGCCATTTGGTGTTAGACTTGCGGATCTTCAAATGCGGTGGAAGAGCTGTCTTGAGCGACGATAGCCCCTTGCGAACTGCGTAGCGGGGCTCTTGATCGCGATGGTGAGCTTGCCGACCCGGAGGATGGATCCTCGCATAGAAGAGGCTGGTAAGGGCTGGGATGAGGCTCCCAGGGGTGAATTGAGGCTCCCAGAGGTGAGCTGAGGCTCCCGGAGGTGAGCTGAGGCTCCCGGAGGTGAGCCCGCTATTGGGGGAACATGCTGTGGAAGAGGGGCCGATGATTAGGGCACATTCACAGCGTGGCACCAATAGGGAATAACGCTAGGGAAAGGTGCGGAGGTTAGTACTATGTGAAAATAACTTACCAAATGAAAAGGACACTAGGCGTGCCGCAAAAAGGTTTGTAGAAACACATCCAACGTTAGTCTTGCGTTCTGGAGAAACTTTATACTGTCATGATAGGTGGAACTATAAAAATTAGGGTGCTTTCTTCATTGCAGACCTGTTCTTCAAGAACTCTAGAGTAGGAATGAATACTTTGACAGGAACGGGAACAGAAACGGACGACGGAATTTTGAAAATAGAAAGTCAAGATGATTAAAAGCGAATTGGGGATGATTAAAAACGAAACGGTGAAATTTTGAAAATAGAAGGTGAGAATTAAAAGCGAAATGAGGATGATTAAAGACGAAATGATAAAAGAGGATGAAGACAAGGTTGAAAACCGCTGCGGAACGCTGCAGTTCGCAGACCACAGAGGTTGCATTCGATGCAACGAGAATATCATCTCATATTTGATCATGGTATTTAATGTCAGGTGTCGCGAAGTAAATTACCTGGGTTTATTCTTGCGACAAGGAACTATGAAACAGTTGTCGAGAGAAAACGTAACACTTAGAACGAGTACGGACCTTTTTGCCGACTTGACCATTGTGCCGACTTTTTTGCTATTGCTTGTATTGCCGATTTGCCGTCTTATTAAATGTTGTCGCCTTTTTTATACTTTCTCTTGCCGCTTTACTACTTCATAATTATAATATGACTAAGCCGAAAAAAACAAAACGGTTTACCTTTTTTTCCTTTTTTTTAAAAAGGCTAAAGGTTCTAAATTTAAATATATTACTAAAGCTGCCAGCACATCGGCAACAACCGCTATGCCAACTATTTGTAAAGTCGTGTGCAATATTAAATATATAAGAAAACTAGGCATGGTAGAATTTTAAAAACATCTTACAAAACTCGTACTACCTATTACATTTCAAAAAAAAAACAAAGTAGTGTAACAAAAAAAACATGGATTACAATAAAAACTGACTATATACTGAGCCTGACCATGTTTCAGTTTTAATACTGTTGTTTAAGAAGTCGTGTTACTCGATTTGAGCAGGACGCGTGTTTCAACGATCATATTTTTCTATCAACAGTATAATGTCTGTAAAGCAATTTGGATTTACTAGGGGTCGCTCGACAACCGATGCCGGTGTTGAGCTAGTAAATCATGTTTTTGATGCATAGGAGAAATCGCAGGATGCTGTTGGGGTTTTCTGTGATTTATCTAAGGCATTCGATTGTGTCCATCATGAATTTCTCATCAGAAAATTACGTCATTATGGCGTACAAGGCCGCGCTCTTGATTTAATAAAGACCTACTTGAGAAGCCGGATACAATGTGTTTATGTAAACGGTTCAAGATCGTCTGGATCAGCGGTTTATATTGGTGTACCGCAGGGCTCCATTTTAGGCCCATTTCTATTTCTGGTCTATATAAATGACCTACCCAACCGAGTGGAACATGATATTGTACTGTTCGCAGATGATACATTACATCTCTACTTTTTAAAGTTAAACGACCTATTAAGTCTTATGACGAAGTGAACAGTGCAATTAATGATGTTGTCAGTTGGTTTAACGTTAATAATTTACTTCTCAATGAGAAAAAAACTAAATGTGTACATTTTTCTTTATCAAATATTAAACGAACTTTAAACTCAGTTACAGTTAAAAACGAAAAATTAGAATGTGTAAACACTACAGTATTTTTAGGAATAACTCTAGACTCTAAGTTACAGTGGGGACCACACATTGATACGTTGGCGAAAAGGCTCAGTTATGCTGCATATGCCGTAAAAAAAATACGTAATATGTCAAGCGTAGAAACAGCTAGACTTGTCTATTTCAGCTACTTCCACAGCTTGATCTCATATGGCATTCTACTGTGGGGGAATGCTGCTGATGTTCAGAGAATATTTATTTTGCAGAAACGAGCCATTCGTGCAATTTATAAAATGGGGTCTAGGATGTCTCTAAAGGAAAAATTCAAGGAAATTAATATACTGACACTGGCGTCACAGTATATTTACGAAAACGTATTGTATGTTAAAAAGAATATATCACTTTACAAAAAAAATAGTGACAGACATTGTATAAACACTAGAAATAAGAATGAACTGGCTGCTTATGTTAGTCGATTATCTAAAGTTACCAAATCATATAAGGGTCAATGTATACGCTTTTACAATAAGATTCCTATTGCATTACAAAATTTGCCTCTTGACAAATTTAAAACAATAGTTAAGCAAATATTATATAAAAAAGGCTACTATAAAATTACCGACTACTTAGTAGACCAAAATGCTTGGGTTTAACCGACTCAGCGCTATGTAAGGCTATTCATTATAATTATTATTGTGAACCATATTTACTAGTAAGACATGAGACTAAAAAGAGCTGGCTTTGAGTTTCTTGCTGGCTCTTGTCGGGGTACTGCATTTGGAACCAGCAACTCGTCGGTGGAGATGGGCTGCTGTTTACATTTAGCCAATCCTCATGGACGAGTTTAGTGTGCCTTGTTTATATTGACATTTCAAAGTGTATTTTTTATACCTACTGAAATAAAAGAATTTTGACTTTGATATCTAAAAAATTTAATCGATGATATAGGGTTTCAAATTCCAAACTTTACATGACTTAAATTTACTCACCAGACGTATTAAAATTATGAAAATTTAGTCACGATGACACCCACTCACGATTTGACTCGTTTTTTCTTATTATTTTCATGGCATGGATTACAACTTTTTGGTATCGTTTGGCAGATAATTTAACAGAGAAGCAAATATCTTGCTTCTTTGTTAAATTATCTATTACAATTAGACCTTAGAAAGACAGAGACAGGCAAATTTCAATAAAATAGACGGCCACCCTGCAAAGAGTCATGTCAACTGGTAGTTGACACGGGCAACCTAGCGGTAATTAGATTTAATTACGAAATAAAATATTTAGTTGACCATAAACTCCAATAAACAAATGAAACATGAATCCAAATTAATCTAATCATCTTTAGGATGCCATTTATGCAATAATAAAACCCATATCATATTAATAAGTAACTGTCGTCTGCATTGTGACGTATGCTCGGATAAAAAAAAACTCGGTCACATTTTACCTTACTGATTGCGTAAAAAGAAATAAAGAAACAACCAGTTTCGTGTAAGTGAAACAAATTTATTTAAATTTAAAAACTTAAAAAATCACTCACCTCTTTGGTTTAACAATAATTTAGATGTAAGGAAAAAATCTGAACTATCTGCTTATATCTGAATTATCTGTATGATATTTCATTATGGTGCAATAAAATTATTGAGTATTGAGTATAGGTCCCACAAACACGTATCATGTATAATGCGAAAAACGTCGTCATCAAACTTCCTACCTCCCTTAGTACGTACTAAAGCATAAGTAAGGTGGAATATGGGAGTAAGGTTTTTGTATAGGTATAGCGACTACGTGTCCGCGATCCCTATACATTGTAGTTTATGAAACGACAAAAAGTTAGTTAGTAGACACAAGTATACAAAAATTTATCTTCCTTCTTTTCCACAATTCAATTTAGGGCCTATCTCCCTGGTCTAGTAAAGTCGGATCTTATCTCTCTTCTTCTACGCTATCTTCGTTTCGGCAGGCGTAGAATAGGCACTGGTCATGTGTATGGGTTCATACCCCCAAACCGTACAAAAAGTTAGAACAAAGCTAAAAGATGTATCAACTCACTAAAACTATGGGGCTTCAGAGGCTTAATATTTTACCAAGAGGTGCGCAATAAATATTTACTTGAGATATATCACATATTATAATTTTTATTTTATTTTCAGAATCGGTAAGAAGTACAAATTTTATCAGTAAAAAGCTTTATAATACACGAGGTATAGAACAGTGATGACAAAACTTCAATGCTTCATTTTTTCCCTCTAAAAAAAGAAACGCCAAATTTAAATTTTAGAAGAATAAACCGAAATAATAGTTTCCGCAACAAAACATGACCAAAGAGTTGCGTAGCAAACTAAAACTGAAGCTTTGTGCTACAGCATACAGTAATTAATTCTTTATTTGGGTAGTTCTTACAGTGAAGGAATTTTGGTGGGGTCAGCTCGTAGCTTCTAAAGTTTTAAATATTCCTGATTTGTTTTTTATCTGAGACAGTTAACTAATGGTCTACTATTTGGGCATTGAAATTCAGAGCTGTAAGAAACTTATTTCTTGCAAAAGTAAGCCCAAATGTGATCAAATTTGTCACTTTCCTGTGGGGCGATTTTCCAAAACTGAAGCTTTCTACCGGAATAATAAGCAAAATATGTACATAATCAAACAGATTAGCAACAAATTACAGTAAGAATTAATATAACTTTGCTAATACATAAAAAATATATACGTAACTCCCTCTTTTTAATCATTTTTCCTTAAGAGAATAGAGGCGACAAGAATTTCGTATCACATTCCTGTGAGCTAAAAAACATGATAAAACACCAACAATTTAAACGATAAGCGAAGTTGCCAGACTTTCGATGCAAAGTGCCTACCTCAATGTGTCCATTGCCGCTCAATCCGCAGCCAATTAGATAATCAGCCAGTCGGGACAGAGATTTCTTCTAGCGCAAACGTGTTCGGGTCAGACAAGTTCTCACTTACGTAATCAATATTTAATTTTTTTAAATATTTTTAATAGTTTTAACTACTATACCTAGTGTAAATATAATAAAAAGCCTTGAAATTGCAAGTAGAATTCATGAAAAACCTTAAAATTACCACTTTCCTGTATATCACTTGTCTGAATCCACTTAGACAGGAGAATGATAACACTGCAGGAAAATGATAAAAATTCACAGATTTGTTGTTCCTGTATGTAATAACTATAGCGTTTAATTATTAAAAAGTCACCAATCAATATAGAATACGTATAATTTATTTTTTATAACGCCCTTAATGTTTATTAGAAGAATATAGACTGTGCTATTAACTCATTTTACACAAACTAATTTATAACTTGACGACTTTGACGGCAAAATCAAGATTCAAATGATTCAAAGCAAACTTCCTTACATAAAAAGTAATAAAATAGAAACGGACGGGAACAACTGTCCGAATCACACTGCCCCGACGATTGATGAAGTTAATATGCGTGCATGGTAAATGGATACGAAATCAGGACAGTACAATTTAATCAGCAGCCCACACTTTAACAGGTAAAAATAATGTCGTGCGGAAGTTGCAACGGGAATATAGATGGTTGTAAAACAATTAAAAGAAAAGGCCTAAAACTTGATACGGTGGCGTGAAATGTGCCGGTTTGAATTTAGAAATGGCTTAGGGCCAAAAAGGAACTAATCTTAGTGTAAAAAGGTATCCAGGTGAGCGGCGTAGTCCAGTTGAGCGGCGTCTCTCAACTTAGAGCAGCAATCCGGCGCTGCACACGAAAACCGTGTCGACTCCCAGTTCTTCAAATCCCAGTGAAGTGGTGGAAGAAGTGGGAAACCACAGGGTCTGGTCCGTGACCCGTAAAAAAGACTACAACAAATATAATAGAATTTAATACCACGTCCACGATAATTGGACGAGAGAGATAAGCCTATCGGCCAAAAACTTACCCGCAAGGATATCCCGACGGCCTTTTTTTGTTATATTAATACATCAGCTTCCATTGTGAATTATAATACTTGGACTGAGCACAAAGATAAAAATATCAATTTTCAAATGCAAAAATCCGTAGCTTTTTATAGCAGAAGACACAGTTCCATCATCTCCGCTCGAGATCTGGTCTTGTCATCCCAGGAAAAAAAGGAATCTATTTAAAATTTTGAAAAATAAAAAAAATAAACGATTCAGACCGGCCTGAGAAAATTAGAATTTTAGAGTAAAGAGTATAATAAAGCAACGCTCAAATAGAAACTTTTTTACGTAGCATTTTAATGCTACATAACGTACCTGAGAGATGAAAATTAGGTACTTTAAAGGATTTAAAGTACGTATACGTGTAGTTGTTATTGTTTTATTTGTCTATTACTTAGTTACCGGGACGAAACAAATATATTAGATTCAAATTGTCTTCTAGTTTGTGTGGTTAAGTATTATTAACTTATTGAGGACTTTTTCACAGAAACTAAAATGCCACCTAAGAAAAAGAAGAGCCGGGAAGAAATAACTAGTAATAGTAGTCAAGAACTACTGCATAAGCTTTAGACACTCGAGAGAAATGAATCAAATTTCGGGAACTAAGAATGCTAGCTTAATGAAATAAATTGTGTTAAATAGACAATATAATACCCCTTAAATGAAAGTAATAAAATTTCTGAGTCACTAGATTTTATTTCATGTATTGCATAAAAATAGCATCCTCACCAATTGACCATATATGGATCAACGTGTTAATTGAGGATTTCTTCCACATATCTTTCGCTAGTTAAAGAGCCATTTTCTTTAAACACCAGTTTTGTGTGACTCTCAGAAGCAATCAAGTACAGACCCATTTTCCTGGATGCATGCTTGCTTGAATTGTTCCCCTTGTCTTCTACACACTCTGTGTCCTCCATCGTGCTTGTAGCACATAAATTTTGATTTGTTGGAGAACATAACTTTTGACCAATCTTCAACACTCCAATTTAAGTGGTTATAAGTATATCTTAGTCTTGAAATACGATACCCATGCTCCAGTTTAGGGTAAGTGGTTTCAAGTTACCTTCAACAAGTGGTCGTCTTACTGTTGTAAGTTCAGTTCTTCGATAACGAAGCATGGAGTTCACAAAGTATCGATCTTCTCGTGCTGTGGGACACCTGGTTCTACCTGTTCCTGGTCTGCGTAGGTTAGAGCCAGTTTCCTCAAAACGTCAGAGAACTCTTTGTACTGTTGATAGTGGCACACCGACAGTCCTGGCTGCTTTGCGCTGCCTCCGGCTGGTTTCCAGCATTGTGACAGTTCTGGTGCATTATTCAGGTATAAGCGACATGATTACAGCTTGAATAATAAATATTGAACACTATAAACATGGTTTATATACCCACTTAAATCATAGATTAGAAACAAAAGCAAAAACAAATGCCAGTACCATATCTTCGAAAGTATCCCTTTTTCAAATTTGATTTTCTATGACATAACTTCAGTATTACTTAGATGTTTTAATACCTTCATTTAAGAAGTATTTTGATGTCTATTAAACAAAAAAAATTTCATTTATCTGGTACTATTAGTGACCAAGATTCTCAAGTATCTTTAAGTGACCCAGATTCTTTGCTCTAGAGTAAATTTTTATTAAACAAAGATTTCTTTAAAACGCTGATGATTGCTAGTACTCCACTGTTAACTCTTTGTGATTATTTGTTTTTAAATAAACAATAAATATGGACATTTGTGTGTGATAATTTCACTTTCCTGGTTCTCCTCATTTTCCTGGTAGTAAATTAATGTTGTTATAGTGGTATTTTATATTGGTTTTCAATCCAAGGATAAAACATATATGTTAAGTACTATGCTATTAACTTATTATGCATTTTTAAACATTTTAAACCACTGATTTCATTTTCCTGCGCCACGTCTCACTTGCCTGTCATGTAAAAATCTTAAAACGGCCATAATTTGATAATTTGCGAATATTTTGTCTGACCCGCAATACTTTAGCTTATTTAAATCATATCCTTGATGTCTGGCTAGTAGTTGTATACTAAATCTAGTAAAAAAAAGTGTGGAACCAAAAAGGTCCAGTTTTATTCCTTCATAATGAGAACTACCCATTTATCACTGTCTGTCTGTAATATAGTTAATCTATTCATAAAAAGATTGTATATTTGACCCCTTTATTTCATTCTCGAGAATATTTATAATATTATGTTAATTACGCAAATTATGTTCTGTTCTGATGTTTCTCAAAATCCGTTCAGTAGTTTTTGCGTGAAAGAGGAACAAACATCCATCCATACAAACTTTTGCGTTTATAATACTAAGTAGGATAAAATGTCGGCATATCAGTAATATACATAATGTATATGACTAATTTACAATAAGTCAGTAATATAAGCTCAGCGCCTCGGCGCCTTATGATGGGTTTGCTTCCTACATATTGTTTGGAATCATTCGAGGGCAGGCCTCGTCAAGGCCCCCCACCCAAACAGAAATCTTGGATCCGCCAATGGTCATGTTAACTGTTATCTTGGCGTTTAGCTGAATTTTACGCAGGATAAATACATTTGAATTTAGTACGGTGTGTAAAGGGAAAGTAGTTTTCTTTAAACATTAAAATCCTCACATACTTTTAATTCAAGTTTAATTCATACGAATCATACTTAAAGTTAGAGCGTTCAATCTTGTCATAGTCCATACAAACTCATACAATGCCAAGTATTCATTACTAAAAACCTTCATTTTTTATTATCATTACATGATACGCTACAAAATAATACGACACACATCTCTCGATTGTATTTTTTTTGTCACCATAGATCCTCAAAGATGTCCAAAACTTTTTTTGTCTTATAAAGATAACTTCGATAAAGAGCAATCTTTATTAGTATATCGTATAATACAAAATTGTCAAAATGCAGGAATGTGTGTCAAATGCAGGGTTGTTGCGAATATTCGCATCCGCATCCGCAAAAGCGGAGCTTCGCATAGATTTAGACATCTGCATCCGCATCCGCATTAATCAATGCGGATATTTATGCGGATGCGGATGTAATACAAGTTGTAACAAGAAAGAAATTGGGGGGGGGACCCGCGAATGGCACGTGCCGTTCGCATGAGACAATGACCAATGAGAACGAAAAAATTGGTGACAAGATCCGACGCATTTGTTGTGGTACATTGTCGTGAAGCGACAATTTAAAAGAAGAATTAAGACCTAACAAAAATGAAAAAAGGAAAATATGGGAAACAAGAATATATTTATATTTTAATAATATTTACAAGAGAATTTGTAGAGTGGGGTGTAGGTGAATTGTGATTAGTAGAAAAAGTGTAGGTGTAGATGTGATGGATGGGGTAGGAGGTAGACACGGAGAATGGGCGCACGACTTCGTCAGTGCGGCAGGGGCGAAGAAACCGCGTGCGCGAAGACAGCACGAACGTGGTCAGCGTGGCAGGGGTGAAGACAGCACGACAGCACGAAGGCAGCACGACAGCACGGTGTAGTCGGCACGGCAGGGATGAGTAGCTACCAGGCGGAGGGGCCTGCGTGCGTTTGGCAACAGCAAGGCGGAGGGGCCTGCGTGCGTCTGGCAACGGCAAGGCGGAGAGGCCTGCGTGCATCTGACAACGGCCAGGCGTAGGGGTCTGCGTGCGTCTGGCAACGGCCAGGCGTAGGGGTCTGCGTGCGTCTGGCAACGGCCAGGCGTAGGGGTCTGCGTGCGTCTGGCAACGGCCAGGCGTAGGGGTCTGCGTGTGTCTGGCAACAGCCAGGCGTAGGGGTCTGCGTGCGTCTGGCAACGGCCAGGCGTAGAAGGACGCACGGGAACTTGATGTGGCTCCTCGCACAATGAGGGATTCACACGATGAAGACTTTAGAAGGAGGCTCTGCAGGGTCCCGGGGTCACTCGACCCCGGGATAAGGCCTTTAATTAGTACTGTCGCTCTGAAAGCTGGAGTAAGACTTGATTTGCTCTTCCGAATCCTCTGCCTTTTATAGAATTTTGGCAGAGGAATCGTAATTTTGAATTTAGAAGTATTTTTTTACGAATGGCCAGCCCAAAATTCACAATTTAACGAAAGATCACATACAAAACATCAGGCCACTAATAAAATGAGAAAGAAATTGCCATAACAACCGTTATAAACAACAATGTCAGAAGTGTCAAAATTACCTTTTTAGCAAAATAAACAGCAAACCAATTTAAAAAATCAAGAAATAATAGTGAATTGGAATAGGAAAAAGTAACGCGCATCTGTGCGCTCGAAGCCCCAAGCTCTAGGAGTATAGTGAACACGTGAAAACTGCGCTGTAAGTAATTGGAGCCAAGACCGATTTATAAAGGTGCTTGTAACGTGAAGATACGATGTGGTAGCGCAGTGAAGATATGTTTTTATAACGTTAACAGGTTTCAGGGATCTACAGAAATGAATGCAGCGAAAAGGAATGATATTAAGAGAAATGCGTCGATAGACATATGAGATGATATGAAGAAAATGGGAGAGTAAAGGTAACCGTGAGTAGTAATAATACTACAACATCATTTGTTTCTTGTAACTAAATTATTACGTGTTTGTTTGCGCTGTGGGTTACTTATCGTAAAGATATATATTTTGAGTGTTATTGTGATCAGTGATCATTGTGTGTAGATAATTGAGTATTGGGAAATCTTTATATTAGTCTTAGCTCAGCTTATTAAATTAAAATCGCCAGGAAAATGCCATTATGTACTACCGGTAAAACCTACGTTTTATTGTAGGTAAAGTTTATAGTTTTATACCAGTATTCTTAATTTTTCCAGTGAGGTTCCTGTTATTAATTGAGTAGAATAGAATATTTCTTTATTTGCGTCAAACTTGGGTACAGATAAAAAAAAACAGTTTTGGCAGTGTATACATGTTCACTATAATTAAAAGACATGCAAACACCTTTGACATAATGGACACACTTATTTAATTTTTTAATAAATTAATTAATATAGTAAAAAATACGTTCATTGAGCTATTTATACAATTTTCTTTTAATAATTTTAACGGGTAAGTCTTTAATGTCATTCGGGATTTTATTATACGTAAGAATATATTATTCTAATATTCAAAGCCAATTTTATCTTAATTTAATAATTTTTGGAATTGTTTCAAAGACAAGAGTGTTTGGGTCTCTGTGACTACGAGGGTTTATGTTACAATTTTTTCTAAACAATTCCCCATGCTGTTTAGCAAAAACGCAAATCTCATTCACGTTAGATGATAATGTCAATAAGCCATTAAGGTCTTTAAAGAATGATCTGCAAGAGTCAAAGCGAGATATTCACGTTATTGCTCTAATATTTTTTTTCTGCGGAATGAATGCTCTACCTACCTACGTTTTTACTGTTTCCCCATAGGATGATACCTTTACCTATAGTAAGATAATTCTTCATTCATATACTATATTTATATAAGTTCCCAAACATCCGCATCCGCATCCGCGGATGTGAGCCTTCAAAAATCCGCATCCGCATTCGCATCCGCGGATGTGAAAAAATCGGCATCCGCAACATCCCTGGTCAAATGCCTTAAAACAATGCAATACACAAAACTAGAATAATGTTTTTTCCCATGTAAAAAAAAAACTAGAATAAAAAATAAAAGTCTTTGCTCAAAGACAGGGTAGCTTGTAGTGGCAACTAAATGGTCGTTTTGATACACCAACCATTTGATTAGACAAACATAATGGGAAACCACTAATTATCAGATGTGCTGTGCAGCTTTATAACTTTTATCTTTACTGAGAACATTTAAATGTTGATTCAAAATGTACTCTGTTTTGTCCCGCTCCGACACTTGCTTTTTATATTTACTATAAGGGCGATAGAGGAGAATCAAATTAAAGAACGAGTGACAATGTCACAAGAGAAAAAACTATAAAAAGCAAACCTAAGTGCCAGTCTGTCAAAAGAGGCGTGATGATACCTCCTTTGAACCACCGCCACTTCGCTTTCGCAGTCCAAACCTATCCAGGCGCAGCTAGACTGGATCAACACTGCTGCCTCTGCACTAAGTGTAGTTCTACTACCTTTTTAAGAGGACCATGTCAATATAGGTACCGGATTATTGTGTGACATAAAAATATACAATTCAAAAGAGATATTTCTATAATAAATGATGCACACGGCCCTTCTCTTAAGCTTGGGTCCCACGGTCCGTAAAATCGCGGATGCACGCAGACCAGCTCGCACGACGCACCGTGGGACCGGCCTCGTCCGTGATAGCACAGAACGTCTGTGGCGGTGCGCCCGTATCCATCGTGAGTCGGTAACTTCAAAGGTGCGCTCTTCTCTCTCTTTCTTTCGCTTTGCATTATGACAACATAAAAACATCTACACACACCGACACGCACCGTTGGACCGGCCCTGCCTGTGGTGCGTCGCCGTCCGTGCTCGTCGGCTGAGTGTAGCTGATCCGTAGAATAGCGGACCGTGGGACCCCAGCTTTAATAGTATTATAAAACAAGAATCACAGAATCCAAAAAAAAAAAAAAACACGCAAAAAGAATTAATTAAACTATAAAAAGATCGTCTGTTGCCAACACTGGGCGTTTCTCCAAACTTTACCAGTCGCCCACGTATTTGCTTTGTGGGAGATCTAAAAATCTTTATTTATCGCGAATTGACCTTAAGGAAATAAAAGCTAAAAATACTGCCTCAAAATCAGTACGAGGCTTCGAGATATTAATCTAACAAATAGTCCGACGACAGCCGGAGGGTTGTAGGAGATGTAGCTGTATAATATCGTTGATTTAAGTGTTGGAAATTAACCCTAACTGGCGTTGAAGCCTTAAAACCAAGGCAATTAACGTTAGTCATGTTGATTAGACGATTTTGTAAGTGTTTGTCACTAGCGGCGACTGGGATTTATCTGATTACCTGATGGACATGGACAGATAAGGCTTCATAACATTAAGTAAAAGGGAAAAGGTATACTGGATGATATTTTTTAACATCTGGAAAAAAATATGACGTATAAGGTATCTAGAGCCAAAGCTATACATTAGATTAATATTATTAAATATATCTTTTCCAGACCGTAAAAAAAATCATGAGCTATATTCTAAATCCGAATCTTTGAGTTAATAACAGCCTTTTTGTATGTTGAAGACATTTAGAGCACCCGACGCCATAACTATTTGGGTACTTACATTGATTCAAATGCAAATCCATTTTTTTTTACATTGAGAAAAGACTACTAAGATAAATAAAACCATCAACAAGATGCTACGTCAGAACTAGAAAATATTGTCCAGCGTGCCTTAAGGAATTTTTATTGCTAGACTAGCTGTTTGGCATTTCAACTGTGTGTGTCCACGTACCCTGGAAACGGTCAGGTTATAAAATTATAGCCCATGTTACTTCCAGTAAAGTAAGCTTTTTTTAAAAGATTTTGACGAACAAATTCAAAAACTACTTCACAGATGTGCAGTCGTTTCTGAGTTTGTTCGTTACAAACACACAAAAATGCAAATCTTTCCTCTTCATAATATTATTAGAGTAGATGTATTCTAACTCTTTGGGCTAGATCTACCTCGTCCTAGTCACCAGTCTCTTCAATTCAATAAAGCATATGGAAAGATCCGTGCAATAAGTCTGTGTAAATCTAGGTGTGATCAAAAGTATTCGAAAAGGTTTCAGCTATCTGTTCTGGCTTTGTGATTTCATCATTCGATTGATCCAACGTGGACTAAGGTTTATTCTAAAAAAACCTATAAGTAATTCATTTATTTAGTAGATTTTTTTAATTATAAATATTATCTTAGCTCTGTGAATCTGTCAGCATTGGTGTAAGCGGAACGCAAGTACTTGAACATGTTTTTATTACAGCTACATAGAAAAATCTATGTTTCGGTGTGATGCAGCATTTATTAGGGTAAATGATTTCAACATGATTCCTGTTGCATCAATACTTAATTTAATTTTTTTGTTAGTATCGATCATGCTTGTAGAATTTATCTTGTAAGTTCGTCCAATAAAACACTAAAATTTTGATTATATCTTTAAAAGGAGGCGTAGTTGTAATTATAAATAACGATACCGTTACTATCTTATGGAAATTGTGCATTTTGCGATCCAATCGCCGTGTAAAACTTACTCTTTGGACGAATCCCTCCGAAGTTTCGTGCGGCGATGTATAGAAACTCACTTTGTAAGGTGCCTCAAAGTTGCGAGGCGGTACCTAATATGAAGTCCGAATCTGATAGTTAGTTAGCGACACGTGGCCCACATTACTTAGCGGCAAGGCTTTAGGCCGGTCTTGACGTGAGGGTGGTGCCGCGTAGGTGATTCAGTGTTTTGATTCACTCTGCTTCGTAGGTATGCATGGATGGCTTAATGTATACATTTCGTACGTTCTAAAGAACTTTTCAATGTAGGTTTAATATTGAAGTATTTTGAAGATATAAAATGTAGTTTACTAAAGAATTAATACGTGTTTTGTATAGGAATTTTTGTAAACGAGTAAACCTGACAAAGAAGACTTCATATTTGAATCTAGTAACTATCTTAGAAAAAATATCATTCAAATATAAAATAGGTTACAATATATATGCGGGCCCGTTGCCTCAGTTGGTAGTGTACCTGCTGCCCTCTGAGCCGGAGGTCGCGGGTTCGACTCCCGCTCAGGGTCAACATTTGTGTGCATCAAAATGGACTTGGGTGTTGAGTCGCCCTGTGAATCTGAAAATCTGACCGCTCGGCGAGTTTACTACTCTAGACTGGCCTTAAGATTTTAATATTTGTGGGCCAGATTACCGCAGCTGAAACTGATAGTAGGTAGTAATCTTGACTTAAACTCAGGGGAATACATATATAAAAAAAACAGAGCATAACAAATTTGTTTATTTTTAGCTGTGCCCCGCGGTATCACCCGCGTTCATTTGTGAAAAAAATCTTGCACCATTTATCCCCGAGGGAGCAGGCTGATGTATTCCATTTCTGGAATATTACCATTTTTTTCCTGACCCCTAAGCGTAACAGGTGGTGAGACCATCGCTGAACAGGATTCTGTTACACATGTCTCAGAAACAATTCTGAGACTGCGGGTTTCTTCTTGTTAAATGAGGTCGTGATACTTTTGTTTTGTCTTTTTTTTTCCTGCAATCTGTCTATCTTGACAATGATGTTATTATGTCACTAAATTTACCCATAGTGGCAACTTTTGCAATGGTCTATTGAACAGTTTGGTTATCTTTGGAAAGTATAGTATAAGTTTTCCAATACTGTTTCATCATCTTCGTTAGCTTGTTGTGGACAATAATCTTCGCTATAATTTCTTCGTATAAATGTATAAGAGGATTTGTTTTTGCAATTTAATTTTCTTTAATTACTTTAATTATAATAACAGTCTATTACAAATTTATTGATACACTATTTTCATCAGTGCTATGATCTGAACTGTCCTATGATAGTTTTAATTCAATAATTTGAATTTCTCCAGAATTTCTTAAATTTAATTTTTTCAAATTACATGTCATTCATTCATTTCATTTGTCAGGTCATTTTAAACCAAGTGCAAATATTTTGAGGGTGGGTACAAATATGTAAGAGAAATAGAAAAGAGAAAAAAAACGTTATTTTTTTTTGTTCTTTTGTAACAAAAAAAATATTTTGTAAACCTGCTTTGTCGGCTTTTTTTATTTTCTTACTTAATTTACGCGCAATTTTTACAAGGTGTTAGTTCGTTTTTACTTTTTTTAATAATCGACGTTATCTAGTAAAGTAGCGTATGCAAACTAAAAATCAATGCAAAAAATATTTTCTTGTTCATTATTTGATCTACCCTCAAAAAATCTGCACTTGTTTTAAAATGAGCTTAAATATATAAATCTAACCTTGACATTAAATTATGTCGTCAATCAGTTTATCCATCAGTGGTATGCCGGAACTGTAATTTGGCTCATCTGAGTAAGGAATTTGAGTAAATCTTCGACGCCCGTCCCTACTGCCGGTCACGTTACGACCTCGTTACGTCCTCGCCGCGTATTAATGGCCACGTTACGGCGCCAATTAACAGGCCTCGGCGGGCCCGGCCCGGGGACTGAGCGCGGCGTGCGGATGGCATAATAATGTTACCAAGATGTGTGTTAACTTTGCTGACAGTCCTATTATTAATTTGAGTTTTCTAATAAACTGCGTATTGTAGCAATATAAAAAGAAAACACATTTGCCACTTTTAAAAAAAAGGTTAAATTTAATAATAATATAATATAATCTCACGCCTATTTATCCACGAGGGGGTAGGCAGAAGTATTCCATTACTGGATATACCCACATTTCACGAGATATATTGGACCCTTAAACGTGATAGGAACGTTAAATTTAATAAAGATAAAACCAAGATATATTTATAGAAGGTACAAAAAATAATTTATTATCATTAACATTAGTATAACTCGCGCGAGAAACGTTTTACAACAAAAAGGAAAGTTAACAAGTTAAAATTTAATTTAAATCAAAATTAAGCCGAAATAGGACCTGGGAGCATGAAGGAACCCTAATTTAGAATTTGGAGGAGTTTAAAAAGAATGCGAGATGGCAAGAGAAAGATAACTTATGGCTAAATAACTAAACTACTGCGCGCAGCGGGCTAGCATTAACCTAGTGACTGAGGGAAATTAGAAAAGGTCGTAAAAGGTTTCCTGATGTCGGATATTATAAAAATTAATACTAAACTATATGCGTAATCAAATTTGTTGTATAAAATGGTGAATAAAGTAGCGGATATAAAATACGGAGTCTCTTAATTACGGCGATACGTTCCTGTGAGTCGAAAACACGTAGCTAACGCTTGACAGAAGCAGTCTGCTCGAGATGTAGGAGGAGAACCACGTCGGGAGAATCGCACCAGTAGTAAAAAAAGGTACTGAGGTTAGATCCTTTGGGGTAAGGGTACGGCCGATGCGAAATCGGCCGGATAAAATTCAAACCCAGATAGGGGAGACTGACGATCAAGTCAACTTCAGCTAAATATATATTGTAATCACAACAATAACTTCAATCACAATTCCGGATTTTCGTGGAGAAGAACAAAATTTCACGACTTGTCTTTATCGTAAATATATCGGTAATGCCAAAAATAATTTGTTTCGAAGCACCGAAATTTGAATTTTAAAATATTTCAACCAGAGCATCTCAAAGAGGACTTTAATGGCCAGTAAAACAAGAAGTTACAAACAAAAAGTTTGTATTCAAATAAATCAATGCAGCGGATAATGCTGCAGTATGTACTGCTGCATTTTGCTAAGTACAATTGAATTTTGTCCTTTTTTAAAATAAAGTTTTTTTAAAAAACTTTATTTTAAAAAAGGACAAAATATTCAGTTTTTTTCAAATTACAATTTACAAATATTTACAAACAAAAAACTAATTCCAGAGCGCCACATCGAGGCAAGGTACCCCAATAGGCTGGCAGCATTACCTCTTTGAATTGCAAGACTAATCCTTTGGGCAAAGCCTCGATGAGACGCACTGTGATGTCTTTAAGATATATTTTTGCAGAAATGCTCCATGAATGCAAAAGGTTCTACTTTTACTTAATTTAATCATAAACATATTTAAGTTCGACACAAGTGATATATTATTTCAGATGTCGCAAAATGTTTGATCAAATATTCATGAGATAAAATATTCATGATTCGCCAGAGTTTGTTGTATTTAATCTCTTTCACAAAGAGATTAAATACAACAAACTCTGGCGAACAAGAAACTTTTACCACAGTAAAATAATTAGTCTCTGTTATATCCCATTGTTCTGAATAAGTTTTTCTTGTTTTCCGGTTTCTTCAGGGGCGTATCAATTATACGGGGCCCCCTACGTGCGTAAGCATAAATTAATAAAATCTTTAAAATTGATAAAAAAAATCCTAAGAACTTCGATGGGACATGAACGCCTGTCAGACATGTCACTATTATCCTTAAAGGCAGAAACTTTAGAAAAACTAGTCATCATCAGGTGTAAATGATTTAATAAATCAGTTTGCCGGAAAAAAGGCAAGGAGAGTGTACATTTAATTTGAATTATTGTTAAAAAAATTAAAAAAAGTGACAGATAGATAATTATGATGAACAAATATTTCTTTTACTTTTATGCAAACATTTTTTTTTTGTGAATAATCTACCCTTCATAACGGCACCCAAACAATTTTTTATACGGGGCCCCGTCAAGGCACGCTACGCCACTGGGTTTCTTCAAACCGAGCTATTGCCTGTCCGGTAAAACTTCTGATGAGCGGGCAAACTAGCATTTGGACTATTTCCTAGTCATAAAGCGATGGTAGATGGCAGACACGACGTTGGACGTATGACAAGAAAAAAAACTTGAGAGGTGTCAAGGGACACCCGGATGGAACGTAGTTCCTTTCGATTAATTAGTTAAGGAATTGTAATATATATATTTTTAAGTTATAATTATAATTAGTATGTTCAATTATAGTAATAATTGCCTTGTGGTAACTGAGGTAGGAAACATATGTTTGGGATTCTATTTTATTTAAATGTTTTGAAAAAAGTGCATCGATGGCAGTATTACCTATATTTTGTTGTTGATTCTGCTGGATTATTGTTTATTCTTAAATCAAATTCTTCCTCTAAAAACGGTAATGTTAAAATCACCGGCCAAAATGAGTGGAAGTTTACCTAAATTTTTGTTGTATCTGCTAAGCGTTCGAGATACAGAAAGACAGAGAAACACGCGCACGCCTTACAACTATAGCAAAAAGTGTTGTTACAACTTTTGGTCTTTTTTCCGTCTAGTAGCCCCCTTTCGCAACGCGCGATAAGGAACTTCGTTCCAAAAAATCTTACGCCTTTATGCCCGAGATGGTAAGCAGAGGTATTCCATTTCTGGAAATACCCACTTTTCACGAGTATATTTGAACCCTAAGCGTAATAGGTAGTGAGCCCAACGCTGGACCGGGTCGGTTACACATGCCTCAGAATTAATTCTAGGACCTGCTGGTTTCCTAACGATGTTTTTTTCCTTCACCGCCGAGCTAGTAATAAATATGTACCTAAGTACGTAATAAAATAGTTACATCAAAATAGTAACATTTTAGTTACCAAAACACAATCTGGCAAACTGTTAAAAGTTTAGATTAGGCGCCGCAGCCCGACCGGCCGGCCAAACAAAAACTTTGCTAAAACAGCACCACACAACACAAAATTGTGTACTTTCGTAACCAAATTGGACCCCACCGTTTCCGTCCAAACTGTGAACGGCGTGACCACTATTGATTCTCAGAAAATTTGAAAATATATGATACTTTTACGTCGTTTGCTCCAATCCCTATTTCGCTCAGCCTACTTAATATTATAAATGCGAAAGTAACTCTTTGTCTGTTGCGCTTTCTCGCATAAACCACTAAACCGATTCTAAAAATTCTTTCAAACAATGGTGACATAAAGACGTATCGGTGTAATAAGGTTGCGGAGGAAATAACAGGTAACAGAGGCACAGCTTAATAGTTTGCGAGAAAGTGTCAGCACTCTTGTAGTACAGGATAAGACTCTCGTTTAGCAAGAGGACTTGGCACCCTCAGAATCTCTGGCTGACTTTTTCATATATCTCTCAAATGTCCTATCATCGGCTCCTCAGTCTTGACTTTCACTTGTTTTCCAGGTTTCTGAAATTAGAAGCTTTGGAATTCTTATTTTCAATCTGAATGCATGACCACTCCACTGGCTGGAATAGTTGAATGCGTCCTCTTTTTCTGGATAAAATCCGGGAGTGCTTTGGGGTCTCATCTTAACATAAGATTGCGGCGTTGCGGCCCACTCCTCAGCCGCAACTGCCAGCACGTAGAGATGATGAGGACACGTAGAGATGAAGACACGGAGTGAAGGTCGAGGGTTCAAGCAGGGTTGGTAGATGACGAATATAAACGAGTGTTCAGGAGCCAGATAGCTTATTATCACTGTTTTCAGTTTATTGTCACGGTTTGTCAGGTTTTATTGGTTTATATATTATAGCACAATGTTAGAAATATAGATATTATAAAATTCATTAAAAATACAGATTTTAGGTCAGAGACCGTCTAGTTCGAGCTTTGGGTAAGTACTGATTTGCTAGTAGAAGAAATAGAAGAGAGAGCTGTAATTCTAATTTCAAAAATCAAAATTCAGGATGTATGGACAGATAAAGAAGTTAAAAGGTAAAAAAGTTTATAAAAGGGGGATAAAGGAGGTCCGATAACGAGTACCTCATTACAATATTAAAGTTATTTAAACTTTGTGAGGTAGCGGGTGACGGAGGAGGCAAAACAAGTCGGATGTTGGGATGTAATGTTTTAATTGTAAAAAATGAGACACCTGAAATGAAAATGGGAATGAGTATTACAAGGATGGGACACGGAACATAAATGGGAAGTTAATAACTCACCGGACGGTGCCGGTGCCTTGATTTATATATTCAGTTGCTTCGGATCAAGTAATAGAGATATAACTCATAAATATTTTTGCGTTATGGATTATGAGTGAAGTTATGGATTTGGCAGGTAGATGGAAATTTTGAAGGGTGGCCAGTACGAGAAGGAAAGGAGGATGAGGTCCGCTATCTTGTTACAACTTTCTACCAAAAAGCGTACAATACCTACATTTGGAAGTACATAGGAATAAATCTTAGAAAATTCAAATTATATAAAATTAGGACTCTTTAGAAGCTGGCCGGAAACTTTAAAATGAAGGATAAATCTCAAAGCAGTTTTATAACTTTTTTGATATTTTATTTCAATACACTTTTCACTATATCTATCAATAAAATTTATTTACAAAGAAAATATACATTCATTTACAATAATTCCAGATAAAAAAAAGTCCTCCAAAGAATAACAGTTGAGCAAAAATGCTACTGTTTTTTAAGAGTTTTTTTCAACACACTTAAAACTCATAAAGTAACTCTAATTTCACTGCAATTAGGCACATTGTGACGTTGCGGAGCGACGGAAGGGGAAACCAAAGGCCGGCGGTTGGGGGTGTGATAATTTTTAATGGTAAAACAAGGATACCTGAAATGTACATGGGGATGAGTATACAAGGTGTAGCAATAAAAAAGGAAAACTCTTTTGCCACTTTTAAAAAAGGTTAAATTTAATAAAGATAAAACTAAAATATATTCATAGAAGGTATAAAAACGTTTAACAACAAAATAACGTCATAACTCATAGTACTCAAGTGCATTACTTTTTTTATTGTTTTATTTTTAAATAGTTTGTCGTGAAACGACAATTTATAAAAAAAAGGAAAATAACGAAATAAAAAAAGAAAATATGGAGAACAACAGTAGTAATTATATTTCAATAATTTTAAAAATATTTACAATATTATTATAAAAAAAGAAAAGAGTTTGTGGAGTGGGTGTATTGGTGAGTCGTGGTAAGAAGGAATGGGTGTAGATGTCAGTGGAGTTGATGATGGATGGATTCGGAGAGGGGGGGGGAAGCACGACGTCAGCACGGCAGGGGCGAACGAGCCGCGCGCACGAAGGCAGCACGACAGCTCGATGTAGTCAGGCTCGATGTAGCACGGCAGAGGTACGCAGCAAGGCGGAGGGGCCTGCGTGCGTTTGGCAACAGCAAGGCGGAGGGGCCTGCGTGCGTCTGGCAGCGGCAAGGCGGAGGGGCCTGCGTGCGTCTGGCAACGGCCAGGCGTAGGGGTCTGCGTGCGTCTGGCAACGGCCAGGCGTAGAAGGACGCACGGGAACTTGATGTGACTTCTCGCACAATGAGGGGTTCACACGATGAAGACTTTAGAAGGAGGCTCTGCAGGGTCTTAATAAGGCCTTTAATTAGTACTTTCGCTCTGAAAGCTGGAGTAAGACTTAATTTCTTCTTACGAATGCTCTGCCTTTTATAGAACTTTGACTGAGGACTCGTAATTTTGAATTTAGAAGTAAATTTTTATGAATGGCCAGGCCAAAATTCACAATTTAGCGAAAGATCACATACAAAACAGAATCACATATAATTACAAAATGATCTAGGAAAAAGTAACGTGCACCAGTGCGCTCAAAACCCCAAGTTCTAGGAGTAAAGTGAACACGTGAAAACTGCGCTGTAAGTAATTGGAGCCAAGACCGATTTATAAAGGTGCTTGTAACGTGAAGATACGATGTGGTAGCGCAGTGAAGATGTGTTTTTATAACGTTAACAGGTTTCAGGGATCTACAGAAATGAATGCAGCGAAAAGGAATGATATTAAGAGAAATGCGTCGATAGACATATGAGATGATGTGAAGAAAATGGGAGAGCAAAGGTAACCGTGAGTAGTAATAATACTACAAGTTGTAAAATTAATAGTCAGATTATATTATTAAGTTAAAATTTAAGCCGAAACGTATATAGCCAAAAAAACTGGGAACGTGAAGGAACCCTAATTTAGAATTTGAATGCAAGACGACAAGAAAAAGACAACTTAGGGCTAAAGTGGTAAGGGTACGGCTGCAAATAAAGGCTAATATTAACACAACGAAAGAAAACCTAGCCGTGGATACGCCCTAAAAAACCAATAGTCATAAAACTTACCCGATGCGAAATCGGCCGGTAGGGATCCCTGGGATAAATAAATCAATTCAAGTAAATCAAATCCAGATAGGGGAGTGATCAAGTGAACTCCGGCTAAGTATATTATTGCAATCACAAAGATAACTTGGACCACAATCTCGGATTTTCTTGCAAAAAAGCGAAATTTCCACGACTTCTCTTAATCGTCAATATATCGGTAATGCCAAAAAATTATTTGTTTCGAAGCACCGAAATTTGAATTTTAAAATATTTCAACCAGAGCATCTCAAAGAGGACTTTAATGGCCAGTAAAACAGGAAGTTACAAACAAAAAGTTTGTATTCAAATAAATCAATGCAGCGGATAATGCTGCAAAGGATAAGACACGGAAGTTAACATGAACGAGAGGTCGTTAGTCAAAGTCAAAATTTTTATTCAAAATAGGAACTTACAAGTCCACTTATTGAACGTCATTTCAACTCCACCGCTTCAGCATGTATGGTTGAGGACAACAAGCGGGGCAAGAAACTCCTCAACACAATATTCTTTTAATCAATTGTTACTTATGGTTGATAACTTGCCGGACGGTGGCGGTGTCTTGACCAGTTTTTATACCGGTCTTACGGTTTGAAGCTGGTGATGATGGAATTGCAGATTTGTACGGATATGGTGATACTTGGGTAATATTTAGTTGCTTCAGATCAATTTGCAAAATAAATATTTTGCTTTGTGGAATTGCGTTTTGAAAGGTGGCTAGTACGAAAAGGAAGGAGGACGGGATCCTCTACCTTGTTAATGATGATGACACCTGTAATCAAACTGTGACTTTTTATTGCTATTATTCACAAGTGACTTATAGATTTTATTTGTTGAGTAGCTTTGTTCTTAAAAAAGTTTTGATACAAAAAAGATCGTGTTTAATAGTACAAATAAAATAATATACCTATTGTTTGCTCATTTCATGCAACTTCGTATTTAAATAGCTTATTTCAACTTGTACGTGTTTAATAAGCTTTCGCTCAAATATAACTTTTGTTTTTTCTGTAAAAACTTTAAATTCCCCATTTTGAAAACGCTATCCGCGACAAACCAAAAAAAGAAACCTCATTCTCTTATTCTATGGCCGATCGCCATCGCCAACTAGTTATTTTTTCCCGCTATTGCGAAAAATTATTTCTTAGTATTATTTTAAACGCTAACGCCTAACGGCTAGGGTCTCAATGGCGCCTCAGAGGTAATCACTAACATTACACACTTGTATTAAATGTACTATTATTTGAACAAAAGTAAAAATAAAAAAATAAAAGTGTGAACTCTGCGACCTCAGGGAAAGAGGCTATTATGCTTTTAAAATACTTTTATTTATATAATACGGTACAAAAACACATTACAAGTTCAGATTATAACTAAAAAACAAAATCAATAATCCAAAAACAAGCCAAACCCACGTCAATATAATTTTGAATTTAAAACATTAAAAACTATGTATAATACCGGCCAGTGCATCGGCCACAAAAAGGTTTCAAATAAATTAAATATAAAACCAAGTGGTCAGCACATCGGCAATATGGCGCCCCGCGGTGCATGCACCAACGATATAAAGGTAAAGTGCTGGTCATCTTCCTTAGCACGGGGAGGCGACGGCGCGGGCTTATGTATACAGTCAATCTATATAATATATTCTATACCCTTAAAAAATAATCTGAAGTTTTGGCCTCAAAATGTGACAAAACCGCCGACTTCAACTCTTCATCAGTTTAAACTTTTTATCCCCGCAAGTCCGATTTCAATTTTGCAAAAATAATAGTCACTCGGGGCCAAGTCGGGACTATACGGTGGATGGTCGAGCTCAGTGAAACCATATTCTTTAATGGCAGCCTTGGAAACAACGTGTGAACTGGCGCGTTGTCAAAAAATTTATTTTCTGTAGGTACAAATAGTACACTTGGAAAGGTCAATAGTCTAATAACAAGGCACTCTAAACTCGTCCATGAAGATTGGCTAAATGTAAGCAGCAGCCCATCTCTATTGTACGGTAGGTATAATAGCCGCCCCCGCCTCGTGTGGTCGCCCCCTAATGTAAGGTTCACATGCTGCGGGGCCATCGACTGTCATGATCGATCTCGGTGTCCCGTTTGGCTCGCATTTTTGTGAGGTGGTTCACGTCAAGACAGGCTGCTTACGAAGCGAACATAAATTTATTGTTTATACTAATTAAATTTGTAATAATGTAATTTTAATGTCATGTCTTTGTGTCTACTTTGAATATATAATTTTGGCTTGCATGTATAGCTAATGGACTAAATATGTGAAACCGTACCTCCCTACAATAGGAGAATTGTATCCCTTTCCGACCTGAGATTTTTTCTCTCTTATATCAATTAGATTTGATTAGATTGAGATTAGATTAGAATTAGATTAGAAATTGGGATCGTCTGATGAAAACATTGTATTTCTTAAAAGTACCCGTTACGTTCGTTCCAAAAATATCAGCCTACAGCATCAGCTGTGTTCGCGTGTACAGTCAACAAAGTTGTTAGTGTTACATGGCCAAAAATTAAGATTCACTTTTCTCTTAAAGCCTTAAATGTATTTATAGTATTTTTTTGGTAAATTATAGAGATCAAAGATACCTTTCGAAATAAACATTAATCAATAAGATTTATTTATGACTTCCCCAGAAAAATGAATTCTTAGTTACTGGCCATGTAACCCTAACAACTTTGTTGACTGTACCTATACTTACTATGAACAGACAAGAGCACGTGGAGCTTGACACATTGGACTTCGTAACGTTCTTATTATAATCGCCTTAGAGGTCAGACTCTCACTACAAGTGAAAATCTTCATGGGATCTTGACTGTACTTACACAAACCAGCTCGTGTGTCGCTCCTCCCTTGTCCCACACGCCACGCCACACAAAGAGATACATTTGTTTAGTATTCTCTCTGGCGAACTTCCAAATTACGCTTGGAAATGATTTTGCGGCAATACATATTGCTTTGGTTTATTGCTTGCTTTGATTTTATTGCGATTTTCTGGTTACAGGGACGTGATATACCAGCCCTTTGCTCCAGCTATACTAAAGCCTCGCCCGTATCAATATATCTTAGTAGTGTGGTAGAAAAGTGAGTTTGTTTTTTTATGTAACAAGTTATATTTTTTTTCAAAAATGATGTTATCATTCCCTTCAAATTAGTTCTCGTGAGCAGCTCCACGACGATGAAGACGTTACCACTGTTGATAGCAGCCCTGGAAGTCTTCAACCGTTATAGTCGTATGTTGGTTACACTCTTTTTAATGTTTTCAAGTCCGGAAATGACGTCTTCCGAGGATATTTTTCAGTTTAGGAAGAAGGAAAAGTAACAGGGACTGAGATCAGGTGATTAAATTGGCAGAGTACCAAAGGAATTCGTTTGAAGGTCGAAAAGGTCTGTAACGGAGAGGTCAATATGGTCCTTTTTTAAATTTTACTTGTAATTGGCTCCGCATCTACTTAATTAAGCTTTTGGTCTTGTTTTGTAGCTGTTGGTCTTCCGACTATTTTCAATTTTGTTTAATAGCCTAATTTTTGTCCTACTGCGTAACTGAATAATTATTTCTGATTTTGAGATTCTGTATACAATTTGTTTAAAGTTTTGTGATATTGAATTAACGCCATATGCAGTGCAATAGTAGATTGTTAACCAACCAAGTCATTCATTTCCACTTGAACACGTCCTTTTCATTTCGACTGTGAGGAGAATTAAATACTACACGCATTTTTTTTAAACAGGTTAATTAAGAATCTACCTACATCCAACCTTTTTTACATTTGCCATCTGCCACCACTAGAGAGTGTATCTATGGCGATCTAGATGCAAAAATGCTATATAGCGGGCAGCAGAACAGAGGAATAATTTAAAATGCTGATTTTCTGTAATTACGAAAAACGACCGCCCTAGGCACAAAGCAGCACTTTTCAATGAAAATTAAACTTTCCGAATAGAAGGAAATGAAAAAATCTCTAGGTGCTTTTAAGTTATTGCAAGATTTACTGCAGTGCGCAGGTTTCTATACTGTATTCCGGATATACTGTTGACAGCACTAAAATATTTTATATTTTTGGAATATTTATTTGTCAGAGCTCTTCTTATAATACCTAAGCTATAAATACTTTACACTCAATTAAAAGATTGGTATACTCGTAAAAGACGCAGCAGACTTTTTCCGTATTTCTGGTGTGAGACTTTCAGTTTACAGATTTTCCGAATATAAATCCGTTGAAAATACAAAAAAATAAAAAAAAACATTTATATTGTACAGCAAAAGTGTTTATTTGTTTAAAGTCGTGTATTTAATACAAAACAGTTGAGGGGAGTCGCAGGGCGCGCTACTACTGGCGCCACCTGATTTTTGAGGCGCTATGTTCTAACAAACTGGTAACTGCAGCGATTGCAACGATTGCAGTGACTGTCTTGGCTGCAGTCAAGCCAGCAGCATGGCGCCTCACGACTCCACACAAGCGCACGCTCAAATTCGTAAGAAGCTCTTTGTTATTTGTCAGCTCGAGTGTCGAATAATAGTAGGAAGGGTTCCATAAACTGAATCACGATACGGGGTACTGTCAAGGTTAACCGGTCCTGGAAACTAGTTACGTAATCTGTCGAAGGGTAAGAGGGTCACAGAAGTAAATAGTTAGATTAATTAAATTAAAGGGAAGTAGTCACCGTGTATACTGCTAGGAACTAGTGTGGGCCCGTGCGCTTGTGTTTACAAGACAATATTTTACAGTAAAATATCTAAAACGAATCACAAAATAACAGCCAGATCTGAGGCGCGGAGGCGACGCGCCGCACGATAAAGGTTCAAAAATTGTTCAGTCGTAATTTTACTAAGAAATAGTTATAGTTATCATATAATATATTTCTATCCGAATATATAATAAATAAGATTCACAGCTCAATCTGGGGATCGAGAAAATGGAAGGGCTTATTGTCGGAAACATAAATAAGTTAGACGTAGACGTTGAAAGGAATGAAGCCGTGATGGAAATAACATCCAAGCACATCAAACATCTTAACCTAACGTTACTGCGATAATGCGATACTACACAAATTGTGAATTGTTTGTTACACAATGACAGTATACGGTTCGATACGAGCAAAACATGAGGGTGAGCATAGCTTGGCACAATTTTATTATGGAACATTCGAGAAACTACTTAGGGCGATTGGTTCGACCGTCGTAGGTGTCCGGGAGCTACGAGCATTTGATCCTAAACATTTTTCTTCACATCTTCTATCTGTATTGTTATTTATACCAGCTTTCTAATTGGATATTTCTAAGCGTCCCAGTTAAAATCAGCGGTAGTTAATTTCTCGACTGTCGTCGCAAAGTTACAGCGGTTGCTAGAAGAGCGTGCCATTTACTTCGTGAAGCTTTCAATTCCTTTTGCGATCCCTTTTATTACAACCAATGGCTTTATTAAAAATAATATAAAACACCAATCCATACTTTTATCATTGTCAAAATTTATTCGCTACCTACTTTTCTATTCAAACTCTTTAGTTTTTACTTTTAAATACAATAGTAAATAAAATAGTTTCCAATTTAACGTTGACTCTCTCTTAGCGCTTAAACAAGCGATTATATTTTAATTCCAAATAGTTTATTCGTTTTTAAACGTTACTTTCTTTTTTCTATCTACATTCAGGAAGTTCGTTACGATCTTGCAAACTTTTAATTTTTAAACAGGCTTATGTTACCACAATTTGTCTTTACGCATTTGATATCCGACACTATTTACTTTTCATACTTAATAAAATCAAGTCTGGCCGCCGAGATACTTTCAAGTTGTTCATAATTTTACGAGTAATAAACTTGACACAATAAGCAGCCAGACTGAAAAAGAAAGTGACGAAATACCGCCTCTCACTCTCATTTCGCTGGTCGTGGAGGTGACTGACGTCATATACTCGTACGGTTAACCGCCACATTATCGCGGAACAAAGAAGTATTATATATATAGATGACAGCTGTTCCCGTGACGTTGAGGTGACAGAAGCCACAGGAGAAGACGACAAAGACTAACCACTAACACGGGGCGAGGGCACACTGGGAACATTAATTGCCACCAAACTACAAGGTGTCACTACACATCGTGAGACTTTCGCGTTGCCAAAACAGTTGATAGTGTAAGTTCTATCTTGAGCTCTAGGATGTGAAAATTAAAGGTTTTTAGAATTGATTTTTTCTTAAATAATCGATTTTTATAAATATGAAAATATGGATTTTTAATTACTCGATTATATTCTCACACATATTCTTAAATAAACAATATAAAAGAAAAAATTCTGACAAAATTACGCATTATAATCGATTTTTCTAAACAGCACCATCTGTGCTACGAATAGAGAAATTTTAAGTAAGATCACTAACATAAATTTATGTTAAAAGTTTTTCGTATAATAGACTTTTAATAATCGATTATTTTTTGGAAAATTAATCGATTTATAAAACATCGATTATAAAAAAGATAAAAATATATTTTCAAATAATCGATTGTTTCGATCATTATCACATCCCCTAGATTGACCAATGGCGCTGTACCGCGCCTGCGCGTGAGACGGGGAGCATACCAGCCCCCCTTCACGCTTACCTCACCTCTGTCCCGATTCCCCAAGCACCTCCGTCGCCACCTAAGGCGCAGGACAGCTCTAGCGGTCAAACTACTAGTTTTAGAGGTCAAGATACTATCCACAGTTTCATGCAACGCTAGTCACTATTATATTACATAGACAGAGATCACAGTGACGTCACATCGTCATGAGAGATGGTGACAGTGACGTCACGAGGATACAGCCACCGGAGTGCCGAGTGGACAACGAACATCTACATCTACAACACATAATTCCACTTACAATTCCGATTAAATAGTACATGGTAGCAAATACGGCCTAACTTGGACACGAGGCCGTTTCATGCATGATATGTGCGCAGTCACTAAGGATGGTATCACAACATGATATCCATTCCTAGAATTTCCGCAGTACAGAACACATGAGTCGGAAAAAATACTTCAGACCTGCTTCAAAGAGGTTTATCCACCCATGTACCAGGACAACTTAAGCAAAATGATTATGTAACCCATAGAGAGATGCAGGTATGTGATCGCAGTTTCAAGGGTGCTAACGTGACATCCTAATCGGATTTTCTTGATTATCTGGGGCTCTTGCTCGAGGAACTAATGAAACCTCATTCACGAGCAAGTGATGAAAACTGTCCTTGCTTAAGCTAGGCCAGAGCTACGTATATTCAACAAAAGCTGTTCAACCTCTGAGCAGGCCAAGGTACAGTCGACAAATTTAATGGATAATAATGAAAAGATATTAACGTGCGCAAATTCTATAGTAGTAGAGTTGACTGTACTCCCTCGTCACGCAATTGCTCAGTTTGACGGTAGAAGAATTACACGGGAGCAGAGGACGATGGGGTCTACACGTTCCGTTTTACGAGTCCATTTCGCAGTTTCAGTCTCACGCTTTGCATCATCGAGTTTATTGATGAAATTTGGCGTTGCGCAAACGTGTTGCTGGTAAGGACCAAAGAATTGTGTCCATTAACTTTAACCAGACACAGTTGTTGCTGGTTGGTACGGAAACCTTTCATGTGTCTACAACTAACAACATTTAGTTTCTAGTCGCTTACACCGAATACTTTGTCAGGTGAAAGCATGTGTGGATGGACATTAAAGTGGTGGTTTATTGTATGAAAATAAAATAGTCGCCGGTAGCTTGTATACGGCACTGGCCAGATCTTTCGGTGACGAATCAGTTATTAAACAAATGACGGGAGATTTTAAATATTCGTCAGAATCTCGCCATATTCAAAATTGAATTAAGGAATCTAAATTTTCATTAATAATACTAATAATAATGATGTAGGTGAATGCAGGGCTCCAGGTTTAATGAGATATAAAAAAAAATCATTTCCTGAGCGCGAGAATTAGACGGCAACCGTTTGTCTACCTGCGATGGTTATTAATATGGACTCGAGTGTCATGTGCAATTGTGCAGTAAGCAAATTAGTACCATGTGACGGTAGTTTCAAAAGTTTACCAAGAGTTAACCGTTCCAAATCGAACTTTCGAGCTGCCTCTTTCAGTTATTGCACGTCTGCCGATTTATACTTCCGCCTTCACTAGTTATACATTTGCCATAATGGTAATTTTCTTCCGATGAATTTGGCAGACCTTTATTGTTGGTCTCAAAGGTTTGGTAGACCGGATACTCAACAAAAAAAGATTTATAGAACTGTTTCTCGGTCATTAACTGCTTCTAAACAGATATCTTCCATACCACTATTAACGTTGAGCTTCCATTATTTCGTTACGGGACCCCATTTCTGTCTGTCTGTCGGCGGATTGTACGATATGAAACGTAATGTTTTTAAACCGACTTCAAAAAAGGAGCAGATTTCTCAATTCGACCGTATGTATCTATATTTATTAAAATTCGCTGATAACTACGTAGTTTATGAATCGATTTTGATGATTATTTTTTTGTTGGAAAGGTGATATCCCTTGGGTGGTAGCATGATAACGAAATCAGGATCGGATGATGGCATCCTAGAAATCGAGGGGAACCTTCGAAAATCGTAGTGGCGGCTAGTGCTTTTTTACCTGTTTGAAGTCGGGGTTTTCAACTAATAAAAATTAACTTAGCTTTACACGTCCGTTTGTGCGGTGGCACAGAACCTTTCGTGTGTGCCTGACTCGCACTTGGCCGGTTTTCTGGTTGTAAATGCCGGCGGACAATGTCACCGGTATCAGCGTGCTTTATATGATTCCGGTACAAAATTATCGATGCGCCATTTCCCCCGGAAACTAACATAGGGACGCTAACGATTCCGCTCTACGATTATCCGATTACGTATTAATTGTGGCATTGTTAGCTTTTGTATGGCGCTCGCTGTGCCGGTCCAGAATCAGTTTGTATTGTTTCATCTGATTGTTTGTATTTGGATTAATATGCGGTACAACTCACTTAGCGTTGAACTCGTCTTTGTATTGATAGTAAATACAAATATGTATTGAAGTAGCTTTGTAGACAGTGGATTGTTTTTTTTATTGTGTTTTGCACATGTTTGTTTGACATGATGGTCGGGGTCCTTCTTATGGTCGGTTTTTGTTCTATTAGTGTAACAAAGAAAGCATGCTTTCTTATAACTAAAAATATGGATAGATACATTTCATTAGATATGAATAAAAATAAATATTTGTCGTTTCCAGTATTCTTTCTTTTTGTCTTGATAGCATGATTTGCTGTTGTAGTTTTATTTAATAATTTATGCAAACATTTTTTTAATCCATATTCCTGTATTTCTTGCTTTTTTCTTCTTTCTTACACTAACAGATCAGTGTAACGATTCCAGCTGTGTGCTTAGTCATATCTTACATATTCTATAAATTTTACATCCGCAGAGCTTCTTCATACATTTATAACAGTGGCTTGGTTAAAACTTATAACTAAGAGCCTAAACCATGAATACATGCAAAAACTCAAATGTGAAACTGATTCCAAAGGCCCTAATGTTGTAACAGCAAAAATGAACAACAAACCCAAATTTCAAGGTCGATCTTTTTTAAGGTACACCGAAAATTTATTGTCCGAACGAATGGTTTTAGTCAGGTTGGCAGCTCCTATGGCGGTGAGGTTGGCAGACGTGCGCGCTTGCTTGTTTAGACGTACTCGGTGTAGAAAGCGTTGCTGGTGCAGTTGCCGTTGTCGGAGGGGGAGTCGGGGTGCTCCTCGGGCTCCACGCCGTTGGTCCTCATCTCGTCGCGTACCTGGGGAAGGAAGGAACGTTTAGGATCTTCGCGATGAGTGCCAAAGAAAACAATGTGGCGCAATGTTTAAATGTTTTGAAAACGACTTCTAAAAAACAGATTTCTCAATTCGACCGTATATATATAGTTTATTATGTATGTTAGCGGATAGGATTTGACGTTATAGGACAAGTTCTTTTTAAGACCTTTTCTGCATTTGTCCATTTCTTACTATGCCCACTTCTGGTTATGACTATTTCTGTTTGTGACCAATTCTGTATTCGTCGACTTCTGGATTGGTCGACCCTCGGTGCAGCCAGCATGTGCATGAGAGTTGGAAAATTACCTTTGGCCGTATAACCCACCCTTTAACCCCGGACAGTTGGACAGACAGAACCTTCAGAGATGTAAAATTAAAAAATAAAATTATTTTTAAAAATAAACTTGTATTTAAAATTTTTGCTGAAGTAAAACTTAAATTGTATTACAGCATTAAAACAACAACTACATATTCAATGAATAAAAAACAACTTATCTTATGAAATAAATAATCAAACAAAAACTCAAACTCAAAACTTAATGTTTAACATAAATATTACTTATCTTACTATTTAACTGCCCTTACAGCTAAACTATTTTTTGGTCTTTATTTATTTATTTATACTTAAATCAAAATTGTATTTATATAAAAAAATTCAAATAAGTAGTTCACTTTCTTCAAAAGTTCTAATTCAGTTACTTATATCGTTGTTTTCAAATTTTTTCAGGCATTTTTGTAACTTTTTGTCGATTACTATATCCCGCTGTTTTCTGTTTTTCTTTAGAGTTGCGAAATAGCTTTTCTTTATTATAAAATCGTGGTGTATAGGTATAGTATATAGTAATCGTATAAAATCGCCTCTTTTTTTGTTTGTCTACAAAAGCAAAAAACTTGGATTTTTTAGGGATACGGGAATTAACCCTGCGATGCCAGACTTCCAAAGCATTTGTTGTCCTATGACGCAGGTATTTTTGGATTCAGGGAAATCCATTGGGATTCAAAATATTTTTTAAATTTGCTCTGCTCGGCGTATTTTTTCTTGTAATTCAACTATGCAGTTGAACTTAAAACGCAAAACTGTATCTGTACCTATAAAAAATTTCATCGATAGTTAGAGCCGTTTCCGAGATACCAGAAATATAAATACATATTTACACACAAGAATGGCTTGTTTAAAGTGATAGATTAAGTTGCTATACAAGAGCTATAATGCTGGCTGTACCGAGGGTCGACCAATCCAGAAGTCTACGAATACAGAATTGGTCACAAACAGAAATAGTCATAACCAGAAGTGGGCATAGTAAGAAATGGACAAATGCAGAAAAGGTCTTAAAAAGAACTTGTCCTATAACGTCAAATCCAGCGGATAAAGAAAGAAACTTTTTATTCGGCATAGACAAAAAAAAAAACAGAAATTACAGTACTTAACACATAAAATAATTTAATTTCATTTAGGACAACTTCGTTTATGAACCGATTTTGAAGATTCCTTTTTTTGTTGGAAACGTGATATCCCAACGGTGGTACCATGATAAGGAGACCAGGATGTGATGATGGCATCTCAGAAAAATCAAAGGAAACCTTAGAAAATCGTAGTGGCGACTAGTGCTTTTTAACTTTTTTTAATTACTTGTTACCTGCTTAAACTTTGACAAAACTTCGTTTTTCGACTTTAGAAAATAGACAAAAGTTTTTAAGTCATCTGTAAAAGTTAACAGATATAAAGCACCGCCAAAAGATTGTAATCATTGGTCCACAGAGATCAGAAGACGTATGTATACGCATTAGGTATATTTGGAGTAGTCAGTCAGTAAGTCATATTCAAATAAAGAATTTAGTTTCATGTGCAGACAAGTAGTACAAGCGGCTGCCCAGCGGCGTTGCCCGCGCGGATCCAGTGTATTCCCGTTCTCGAGGAAATTAAAAAAAAAACCCTTCCTACTTAGCGGTTGCCTACGACATATAAGACACCTACGTCATATTTCAAGTCTATGTGTTATCGTTTCGGAGTAGATGGTAATTCTCTTTTTAATTAGTTTTTAATTGGAGTAAGTAACAGAATGTGTGAAGGATGTCTGGCCTTGGTACGTGGATTCCTTCTGTTTGCATGACATTTGTATTGTTTTGTATGTACTAGGTTTCAAGCTTTGTATTTTCAGTTTCGACATGATTTTCTGAAAATATATTTTCTGAGCTTCTTCATTTTGTAATTCTTTCATACTTCCAATAATAAATAAAAAATTATATTGCCATTTGTATTGAACTAATATCAAAAACGTCACCAAGATATTATCAATGAAAAAGAAAATTAGCTTACTCAATTTATTGTAAGCGTCAGGTCCCCTTTTTTTCTTTTTTTTTGTCGGTGACGGAAAGTGTTTGTCTGTTTTATAAAGTGACTACGGTGGCAAATGGCAATGCCCGCAGCCAATGTTCTAAATAGTTTTGAAGGAGACACTCGCGTTTCGAGGTTTTGATGCGTGAATCCGTTAGATTCTTAAGCATCAGATCATAGTGGCTTGCCCCACTGCCATAAGAATTACAAATATAATACCTTTTAGCGTATATAAAACACATGAGCAGTATTTTTTTGTAACTAACAGTAATAATTCTAGTTGACATGTCGTCGTAACATTGTCATTTAGATCCACGTCGGCAATGTGATTTATAATGTCCTATACCTTCGGGAATCGCAGATGGCACTAATTCGATAACAGACAACAGATGGTATACAGTACAAAACGATAACACTTACAAACTTAAAGTTTCTAGGTGTTATATATGTATGGTGTCTAGGCGTCTTATATGTCGTAGACCACTATGAAGGCATTTTTGAAAATTCCTAGGGGATCGGGAATAAAGTGGGTCTGCGAGGGCAACGCCGCAAGAACGAAAAGAGGAATCGAAAGACGATTTAAACGACATCTGTTTAATGTAAGAAATAAAAAATGTCGGATGTTGACTTCAGACATTTCACCTCTGGGCTGTAGCTAAGTATCTTATAATGTCGTATGAAGGCATTTTTGGAAATTCGAACTGGAATACACTGGATCGGTGCGGGCTATTTTAATAAATAATTATTGTTAACGTGTAGACGGATATTTCCCAAGGAAAGTCGGATAAAGGCTTTACCACTTTATATTTATTATTTTATTTCACTCTTAGCACAGGTCGTCCATCACGTCCATTGCTCTCCTCTCTCTATCACTCCCGCGTCTCACTCGCACATTCATCCCGTTCCATTTCATGCATCCTGCTTACGTTACCATTCCTACATACATATATTATTTGTGTTGTTAGACTTGTTTATAATTATTAATTATACTGGAGCGTATTTATAAGTATGCAATGATATACTGCTTAAAGATCAGTATCATGTATACCGAAGATTGTATTTGTTTTTGGACTCATAAAATATCAGCTTGCATAATTTGAATACTCTCGGCGGCCATTTCGCGGGTGTCGTGATACATGGTCGAAGTTCCTGCGGTAAGTGGCTTAGCGGAGCCCACTTCAGAACGGACGGCGAACTTGCGCTGTATTATTATTACCCAGTGTGCTTATTTGAATTTCGACCTAAGTATATCTGCTTAGTAGCGTTTTTAAAGTGATTCTTCCAATTAACAACAATCAGTAAAAGACTGACATGTATTTTTCGTGTTCCTTAGGATTTCGGGTGACCGTTTAACTATTTCAAAAGTCCATGCAATTATATTACCACTAGTGAAATTAAAATATCACTGCTTTTACAATAACCCTGCGACATATAGTCGTACAAATGTTAAAAAGCATAAATTTTGAATTTCCGGGAAATGAGTCCAGTGTTTGCTAAGTCAGAATGGTTTAAATTCGATGTTTTAGTTTTTGTCAAACTGTCCTTACCCTAACACTCGGTGTCGCGATGTTAATTACATGGGTTTATTCTTGCTCGACAAGAAACTATTATCTAACAGTTATCAAGAGAAAACACACTTAAAAATATTCCCGGCATCGTATTAAGACCTCCAAAACACCCCTTATAGTCTTTCCCAAACCACCTTATTTGTCTGACCTCTGTCTCTCTCTGGGTGAAGGCCCATGTACCACACGCTCTCATAAATCTAGTTTGTCTCTCACTGTTAGATTCTTATTACACTCTAAAAATAAATTTGTTGCTGGCCATCGTCTTGCAGCACTCGCTATACTTGCATATGGTTAGAGGCACCCAGTGCTTATGCAGCTCGACGAGTGATAGTACGTGGATTATCCTAAAAATGCTCTAGTACGTCATCCCCAAAATCAAGGTCTCTCAAGCTCGGGCGTCCCTTTGAGTGGAACGAATCGGTTTGGAATAAACGATGTACCAACCGGCAGCTCAGCGAATAGTCGGCCAGCGACGAATCTTTTATGATAATATGCTTTCATTTTCATCTGCTGCTCCTTCTCATCTCGTAATATTCCCTAATACATCATTTATTTAATATACACGAATAATACTTGCATATAATTAGAGGCACCCAGTGCTAATGCATCTCGACGAGTGCTATTACGTGGATTATACTGAAAATGCTCTAGTACGTCTTCCCCAAAAATCAAGGTCTCAAGCTCTGGCGGCCCTCTGTATCGGGTACATGGAACGAACGATGTACCAACCGGCAGCTCAGCGAATAGTCTGCCAGCGACGAATCTTTTAATATAAAGCGCTCTTTTAGCACTCACATTTCCATCTGGTGCTCCTTCTCATCTCTTAATATTCCCTATTACATCATTTATTTGATATACCTACAAGAATAGGAAATAGCTTTGCAATACACATGAATGATATTGCTGAAATACTTACATATTACTTAAATACAAATACCAATTTTTTATTTATTTTTATAAATACCTATTTTTCAAGCTTTTATAGAATATAAATAATTATAATATAAAATAAAATAATTATAATATAAAATAAAATAATTAAATTACAAAATTGAATTCAGTGCGTCTCTGCGAGGCTCGGTGCCCACAGCGACAACATTACCCCTCTGTATGGTGAGGCTGATCCGCTGTGCAAGGAAGTTGCCGGCTCTGCGATCACCTGTTGCCTCGCTGAGGCGCACTGAAATTGGGCCCTAGCTTCGGGACCCCAGGGACCAAAAGTCTCAAAACCCACCCGGACGAACTTGTACCCCCCAACCAGATCATGGTATTTTGTGATTTTCAAGAGGCGGTCGCCTGTAAGTGCGACGGAGCCAATGTGTCAACGCAGGTCACATCCCATACGAGCGTTTTGGTTCATAATGTCCAAATCCCAAAATGTCCATACCCCAGAACGTCCATATCCCATAATGTCCATATTACAGAATGTCCAAAACGTGTTCGACCCGAAAACCATGGTATCAGACCATCATTCTGAACTTTCGCAAAGAAAAATGTTTTTTTTTTTTATGATGAAAAGGGGGCAAACGAGCAGACGGGTCACCTGATGGTAAGTGACGTCCGTCGCCCATGGACACCTGCAACTCAAGAGTCACAACTGCGTTGCAAACCTTTGTCGAAATGTGTCGAAAAATTAAAAAAAAATATTGACTTCCATACAAAATTGCCGGTCATTACGTACTTTTTTCTTATCTATAGTAACCGAGGCAGTACATTTCCTTCTATTTACGCATCTCCATAATGTTGACCCGCTTGAATTAGTCACATTTTTATTGAATCTGTGGCCATTATAAATTAAAGTTACAGTCCCTTTTTGATTGGTAACAAATTCAAAGTCTTGATTCATTGTACTCGTATTCACTTTTCACTACGATATTATCGATTCTAACGAGATCATCGTTTATCACTGAGAAAAACTAGTTGGAAAAAAAAGCTTCTTCTGGCTGTGCTTTATTATTAGTTATCTACTTCCCGTATGTGTAGGTAGATAGATATTATTGTTTTATAAAAAGTACCCACATGATAATATTTTTTGACTGCGTTTAGTTATTGCAAATTTCAGAAGAATATTATCCTTCTAAGGATTTTCGAATGAATATAAGTAAATATGTAATTATTTGACACGGTTTTTGTAAATGTAGCTAGTTTTGTCGTGTAGTATATTGACCTACTTGTATCATGGGTATTCTGAAAAAACAATGACGTTAGAAAATTATATCAGTAAACAAATGATATCAACAAAAATTAATCAGTTAAAATTAAGGAATTTTCTGAGCTACATTCCACAAAAAATCATACAAATCTAGGATCGAATTAGTTTTATTATCTACAATTATGAACCTAAAGAGTTTCTTTATCATAGGTAATTTTACAATACAGAGTGTTAGGAAAAATACTTCGGTGTTTTGGTCATATCATGTTTTTCGGGTCGAACACGTTTTGGACATTCTGTGATATGGACGTTTTGGGATATGGACATTTTGGGATTTGGACATTCTGTGATATGGACGTTTTGGGATATGGACATTTTGGGATTTGGACAATCTGGGATTTGGACGTTTTGCGCCCGTTGGAAATTTTGGGATTTGGACATAGTTACGTCCGATGTTGTGTCCACCCTGGACGCAGCGAGGGTGCGCGGTGAGAAGACATAAAGTAACCTTAAAAAATTGGCCCCTTGACACGAGATAGCTTCCCCTTAGTATTTCCCTACCTTTACATCAATGGGAGGAGGTTTGGAGGTACTCACCGGAGCGTTGGGTCCGCTGGCAAGCACTCGCATACAAAGACACACACTTGGGGAGGAGAGCTCGTAAAAATATATAAATACGAATATACATGTAAATAGAAATTGGGCGCGATGGATAAATAAATAAATGGGAAAGAATAGCGAAATCACGAGATATGTGCGAAATTACAAGAAAAAACGTGCCGATGCGGCGGGCGAGAGAAAAAACAACAGAACAACAAAAAACTATTGCGTCAAAATGTCAAAAGTAAAGAAGAAAATAGGGGACGAAGGAGTATTTTACCAAACAGACATTATGAACCAAAACGCAGACGAGGCATTTGCCCTGCTCCCATGGGATGATCCTTACTCCGTCGGGCCTCTTGCCATCAGAACGAACAATTCCGTTGGGTTCCAACTATGCCGGAACGTTCGCGAAGGCAAAGGCACGCCTTAGCACACCATTAAGGGCAGCATGTCGCGGAATGCATCCTGCGCTTCTTTGCCATGACAGGCCATGGTGACCTGACTCGTCAACTATTTTGCCACACCTGCATTAATGCGGAGTGGTGATTTTCACGCCAAATCTGAGGTTGACTGCCAATGTAAGTGTGCAGTTATCAAGTTTCCCTATTACTGTACTACATTTTCACGATATTTATGTAATCAGTCACAAGAAATTCAGTTTTTTTTAAAAAAAAAAAACTTTAACTAATCAATTTAAATTGTCTTTAGTTGATACAAAGAGATTTAAAATTCTGTAGAAGAGATTTAAATTACTTTGGGTTTGGTACTCGAAGCCTTGGGTTGATAAAATAAAATGAAATAAAATAAACGAAATTAAAAAAAAATGGTAAAATATTAATGAAAAAATGTAATGCAAAAAGTTATCGGAGCTTTTCCAAGAAATGTCCAATGCTGATTTAATTGTGCAAAAGGTCCAGTTGGCAATTTAAAAGGAAATATTCCTTTACTCACGGCTTTACTTGTAGTATGCTCTTCCATATCACATATAATATTCAGTAACCTTAACTACTTACTGTAAGAGTAATTGAACCATGACATTTTTCTTCAGAAACAACAAACTATTTAAATTGACTCATGAAATCTCTTTGTTGAATTACCTATCACCGATGAGATTTCACATGAGGGGCCATTGTTAACAACATGAATTTATTCATAAGTAATTAGTAGGTATCCTCTAAGTATCTTCTGTACGAGTGTACTTTGCCTATTTTGAGATGAGTTCGGCCATGAGGATATGTTAGTCCTCCTAGCCAAATAATTTGGCCACGAGGGAGATCCCTATTATTGGGCGCAGACTTAGTCCGAACAACTTCTGTTAATTATGGGGTCTTAGTACTTTCATCGACTTTTTCCCCTAGTTGGATAGCAATTCAATAGGTGGTATTTAGGTACGTATTAGATTTACTGATTTCCTACCTACTGTAGCAATATAAAAAGAAACACATTTGCCACTTCTAAAAAAGGTAAAATTAATATAGAACAAACTAAAATCTATTTATAGAAGGTACAAAAATCATTTATTATTATTAAGATTAGTAGGTATAATTCGCGCGAGAAACGTTTTACAAAAACAAGCAAAGTTTACAAATCAAAATTTAATTAAAATCAAAATTAAGCCGAATTAGGACCTGGGAACATGAAGGAACCCTAATTTAAAATTTGGAGGAAAATAAAAAGAATGCAATATGGCAAGAGAAAGATAACTTATGGCAAAATAACTAAACTACCTACTGCGCTCAGCGGGCTAGCATTAACCTAGTGTCTGAGGGAAATTAGAAAAGGTCGTAAAAGGTTTCCTGATGTCGGATATTATAAAGAATTAATACTAAACTACTAGTATATGCGTAATCAAATTTGTTCTATAAAATGGTGAATAACGTCGCGGATATAAAATACAGTCTCTTAATTACGGCGATACGTTCCTGTGAGTCAAAAACACGTAGCTAACGCTTGACAGAAGCAGTCTGCTCGAGATGTAGGAGGAAAACCACGTCGGGTGAATCGCACCAGTAGTAAAAAAGGGCACTGAGGTTAGAGCCTTTCGGGTAAGGGTACGGCCGATGCGAAATCGGCCGGATAAAATTCAAACCCGGATAGGGGAGACTGACGATCAAGTCAACTTCAGCTAAATATATATTGCAATCACAACAATACCTTTAATCACAATTTCGGATTTTCGTGGAGAAGAGCAAAATTTCACGACTTGTCTTTATCGTAAATATATCGGTAATGCCTAAAATAATTTGTTTCGAAGCACCGAAATTTTAATTTTAAAATATTTCAACCAGAGCATCTCAAAGAGGACTTTAATGGCCAGTACAACAGGAAGTTACAAACAAATCAATGCAGCGGATAATGCTGCACTACACATTCACTAGATTACTTTCAATAATATTTACAGTGTTATATGTCGAATCGACCTCGAAGATGAGTACATTGACTAATGAAACCTTATGACGATAGGATATTATTCTCCTACAATTTAGTAACCTGAAGGCTTAAACTGAAGTACCAAAAAATGTCGTAGACTATCGTTTTGGTAATCTTTGTGAGTGGGGGTGTTTGACTAATTTATTTTAATACATTTACTAATACGTTGTTCACAACACACCGATCGTGGATACGTTGCGAAATCGCGACACCCGGTATATGGTACGAAATTCATCTAGATATACATCAAAGAACTCTTCCACCATAAGCTTATTGAAAAATTTAATATGCATCCACTGGAAGCCGGAAATATATCGATAATGAGACTGGCGTATCCCTCTGTGGTATTATTGGAAATTTCAATTTGGTTATTGAAAGGTTACATCCATCTTTGTCGTATAATGTAGAATGATACGAGGGTCAAACTGAACGTTCTGGAAATGGAAAAAAATATGCACTTTTTATGATTAAAAGGAATTTATTTATTTTATAAAATATTCTCCATTATATTATTGTTATGCACGGAGTACGTACACGCCAGGCTATCTCGAAACCACTTATATTGTGTGAGAAGAGTTCCGAATCATCTGGATAAAAGCAAACAAACAGCTCACAAACAAAATTATCAGACAACATTAGACCTTGTTTGAAAGAGATTGAGGATCAATTTTGCTTGTAGCAAGTGACCTATTATTGTTGCCCCCTTGTTTACGACAGGTTTGCTTACATCTTAGCCTATTGTTCTCACGCGGTACGTGCTCCGGCTTTCTGGAAGGTCAAAATAATTCTGTCGGTACCTGCCCTCAGCTATACAATATGTATCAGAAAGGTGAAATAATATTGAAGGGTGTATATGTATATCGTGTAACGAAATACCTACAAAAATATCAGATCTAATATAGCAACTTTTTTCTTTCATATAAACTTAATAATTACTTTTTATGTGTGAATTTTCGCCAACCCTGTGATTGAAGAATAAAAGCGTAGGGGCTCCCTACGCGCTAGTGTCGTTGACCGTAGTAGTGGCAGGTAGCGCCTGCGCGCGCAGCTGATCGCTCGCGCCGAGCGCCGGTCGCCGCCCGCGCCTTAACATACCTACCTATTTTATTCTAGGGTAAATGTTATTGGAAATAATAAAAGTTATTAATAGCAGTAATTATTTATTCAAAAAAAATTAGAGGTAAAAGCATAGTTTTTATTCAATAATAAATTTAACTGATCAAAACATTGTCATTAAACAAGTAATACCTACCTACATACTAGTCATGTAGTTTCATCCAACTTTTACACTTTGGGATTTGGGTCCGACCTACTATTGGTTTACACACACATTAATACCGCACAATAACTCAAAATGTCCACCCGTGCGCGCAGTGGGTAGGTACCACCAGCCGCAGGTCCCGGTACCACGAGTAGACGTACAGGCGCGCGACCTTGGGGGTTTGAGCGCGGAACGAACCAGCCTCGCGCGGAGGCAGACACCTGACAAATTCTCCCGAAGCAGCTGAAGGATAGCATCCGCTCCTCATCCAGCGGTCTACCTTCGGCGAAGCGCACGTGACACAGCTCCCTAACTCGACTGATATTGCCATCAGGAGCACCGACACAAAGTCATTTCATAAGATTCACTTGAATAATCGTGAGACACTGTAACGACTGTTGCGAGTCATATTCTTTGATTATAACACGTCTTCACTCGTTGATAGATAGGAAGCAACTAAGTTCATTGATTTGAAAATGAAAGAATTTGCCGATTTCCTAAAATTTTGTTCTAGGGTTCAGCTGAAAATTAAACATAAACCTATGAAGATAAAAGACGTAAAAATAATTTAAAGCGATACAATGATAATGAATCAATTAATTACATAATTTACTTTTCTCAATTGTGAAATAATAATAACGTGAAATAAGGTAAAAGACTTAGAATAAGTAATATTTTTTAAAACATACGGAACCACTCAATAAATAGAGGGTGGAGCTAGACTCTTTAATAATGCCGCCGACGGCCCTTTGACCTTTGCGCAGTGTCCTTATTGGCCAAAAAGGAGCGCGCGGACGTTCCTAGTGATCAATGGATTTTTCATTGATCTAAGACCGCAATCCACGTGGACTACAAAATTCTATCAAAGACTAATAATGTCAGATATTTACGTAGGTAAATTAGTAGGTTTTCTTTAAAACTATGGGGAAAAAAATAATAATGATGGAGTATTATCGGGCCTGTTGGCTCAGTTGGTAGTGACCTTCAGAACCGGAGCTCGCGGGTTCGATTCGCGCTGAACAACATAATATGTTGGCCTACAGTTGTGTGAATGAACATTTTTGTGGGCTTCGTGACTGGGTTTTCAATAATTATTTAAGTATATCTATTAGTTATTTAGTCTGTCTAGTTTTTCGTAGGTAAAAACACGATGTCTTATCTGTACCATGTTTAGTCACTTAATAGAGAGTTCAACAGCATTTAGCAGCTGCTTTAAGGGCTGAAAATGATTTTTTTTAATGATAACTTCCACGTCGTTTTACTCCAAATTTATAGGATATATTAAACAAGAGACATTTTTCCCGAACTGTATATAAGCTACTTTATATGACCCTTAATTATTATTTCACCTTTCTGATACATATTGTATAAATCGCTGTGTTATTCAAGTGCAGTCAGTTGTTTATTCGAAGCTACAGCGATCGGAATCTCTCAAGCGATTCGAGTGCAATTCTGCGCACTGTGTTGAGTACTAGTTACTGTAAATTGTTTATTTTTGTATATTTTCTAAGTGCGCCTAATAAAGAGCAACTAAACCTTACCACCGGCATTTTCATATTCCCAACAATATTTTTTGCAATTCATGTAATTTTCCATGGCGTAAGCTACCCTAGTGATGTTAATAGAAAACAAACCAGCTGTTAGATAACAAACGTCGTGGGGCCGTCTATTAAAAATATTTTGTTGAAAGTTACTCTTCCATGTTTTATTCATTCACTCGCATTGTCGTGGTGAAGGATGATGCGGCGATAAGAGTTATTATTCCGGAGTTCATTCAAGTTAATAGGAGTGATTCCACTGCCGGTTGTATTCCATTTTAAACGTCCACTAACACCTACCAACAGATGTCGCTATCATCTAAGACAATACCTTCTCGACTTGGCGCATGACCCTCATCATGTTGAGACCAGCGAGGTTCTTCAGCTCTTGCACGCTCCACTGCCCGCTGCGGAGTAGCTCGGCGAACAGCTCGGGGTATTTTGACACGTCCTCCAGCCCGCGGGGTACCCTGCGCGAACATGCTCGTTTTTAAACGACTTCAAAAAAGGAGGTTCTCAATTAGTCAAGTATGGTTTTTTTTGTATATCAATCCATATTTCCGTTAAAGGAGACGTTTCATTTTGGGCCTGCACATTATAGAGAAAAATCTAGTGATTATCAGAAAAATATTTTAAAAAATCATTTCCATCTATTTAACTTGCACAAAAGTAATTAAACTTCTATGGATCCGCAGTAAATCATATTGAAATAATACTATTTCTAACTTTTTAAGCCCAATTTCCATGTTATTGTGAATTAGACCGACAAACATCAAAATAATGTAAATTGTCATTTACCGGTCAGGTCGCAATTTTTTTTTTGGTCGCCGCCATGCTAGTTCAATAAAAATTAAAGTTTATTGTACAACTAAACTAGACAAATATGAGCAAAAACATGAATAAAACTATAGTTGTTTTATTTATATTTATCTAAAAAACTGGTGTACATGGTGCAGGCCCAGTCTACATACATTCATGAAACGTCTCCTTTGAATCGATCTCAATTTTTTTGTTTATTTAAATGGTTTGAAAAAAATCTTTATTTTTTTCCACACAGTCCATCTGCATAATTAAAAGACTTATAATTATATTAAGATGACTGATCGAAGAGGTAGGCAAAGAAGAGACCGCCTCCTGCTACGATCCTGGCACACCTCTCGCGCTTCATACATCAATAATAGTCTTTAAAGTGTTATTCGTTAGTCGGTATGAGGTTTTGTAAAAAAAATTGATCAATTATCAATCAATCAATCATAATGCTTTAGTCAAAGTTGTGATTTTCATTTCATTGCAACTCCTCCGCTTTGGAATGAGTAGTTGAGAAGTAGCAAAGCAAGAAATTTATTGCGTTTAAATGGCAATACATATATATATTTTTTTTATTATTTATAATTAAATAAAAGGCTATACCTTTCAATAAAAAACCTTTACTGTTCACAGCAAATAAAAGAACAGTGACCTAAATGCCAAAAATAAAAAAAAAACAAAACACCCAAAAAGAAAGCATTTAAGTATGACAAAGATCCTGTCGCCAACAGAAAATAATCTACTTCTTATTAATTCTACTTCTTTATTTGCTATATTTTGAAAAGTCAATGAAACCGATGTATTTCCTTCCTTATTTATTTCTACAGAATACAACAAATACCATTATAATTAACCTCAAACTAAAAATCTAAAATCAAGTATAAATAAACCTAAAACTAAATACCTTAAGAAATATAATACAATAACTAAAATATATTATTAAAAAGAGTACCTTTAGGCAGGGTTCCGAAGATACTGGCTAGACTAATTCTTTGTCCGAGGTAGCTGCCAGTTCTTGGGTCTTCTTTGATGTCGCCTAACCTTTTTCCTTAAAAAGGCTTTTAGGGACCCCACAGACCAGGGTCTCGACACTGATGGGACAAAATCGTATTCGGAACCTAGACCCCTGTATTTTGATGCTTTAGCTTTTATGACGCTTCACAAGCCGGGCCAGCTCTGTTTTGGTTCCACGTAGATGGAAAGGGGCCAGCGTGTGCAGATACGCTGCAGGTTGCATCCCACCTTCCATGGAATCAAACTCATACCGTCCGGTCTCTTGCAATACCAGTCGGCTCAAGTAGACTCGGTACGTTGACGGTGGCAAGGGTCCGGCGTATGATATCGTTAAGTGCGGCATGTCTCGAGAATGTGCGGCCTGCACTTTTTTTGGCATGACAGTCCGTGATGTCCTAGTTTGTCGACATCACTGCCAAGGAGACATTTATGAGGAGAGCAGACCGGGACCCCAAGCCGTAGACAGGTTGCGATTCGGAGCGTGTCAGGCATAATAAATATTCCTATATTTGACGACTGGTACGCGTGAAGCCAGTAGCCGGCCTCGTGCGCACCCACGGCCAAAAGCCTGACCTGTGCTACAGCTCAATCAAAGAGATTTAAATATAATAGGGCATAGAGAGGGCATTGGGAATATTTTCATACAAAATTTTGAAGCCTACGTCATGTCCTTGTCATGCATGTCAGTTAGTATGAACGCGAGCTGTCATTCGGTCGAAATTGTACTTGACTTATTCCACTTGGAATAACTTTTGACTTCAAATTTTCCTCGCTTTGTCCCCTCTTTGCCCTATTATATTTAAATCTCTTTGAGCTCAATAGACTGTCATAAGTGAATTTGCAGTTTATGTAGTCCCAGCTCCTCTGTGAATTTGGAGAAACTGTAAAATTTTGACCTGGGCATGCAATTAAGAAAGCGTTTTTAGCTTCTTCCAAGCCAGCAATCTCAAAGTTTGAAGGGGATGCCCTTAATATTTTACTTATGAGATGATGGGTAGGGATGCTTGGGTCCAAGGTTGCTCGTTCAGCTGCATATTAAGAATCGATTCTAAGCTAATTTTGATTAAGTCGTCTACTTGTGTCAAAAGATCTGGGTGATTCCAAAAGGAACAGCAACGGAGCACATACGTAAATTTTGGGACGAAAAGACAGAATTTTAAGATGCAAAGTGCTTAATGTGGACTAATTTCAAGGAGACGGTCAGCAGAATTTTGAAATTTAGTAATTGAATTGTTAATATATTCAGGAATAGATTCATAAAAAATTTGAGAACCTAAAAGGTAAAAGGAATTACTGTTTTCTATTTTAATATTTGGAGTATAAAATTTTTGTTTTACGTCGTTTAAATTTAAGTTGCAGTTATTTATAAAAAGTTCTCATTTGCTAAAATTAAGCTCCAAATGTGCAACTATTCTGCCATCAGAAAGGCTAACCATTTTCCTCGTAATATTTGTTCCTGTTTAGACGTTTAGGTGCGATTGGTGGTTGGTCGTTTAGGTGTGATTGGTGAAAAAAATAGTAATTCGCGATTGGGCCAAAATAAAAGAATTTCCAAAATTAAACAAAATTGAAATAATAGAAATAAATGATTTTATAGTTCATGGACATTCTTTTACTTTGGCCCACTCGCGAATTGGCCCAATCGCGAAATGGTCCAATCCAATCGCGAATTGGACCAATCGCTTAATTGTATTTTTTTTCATCATCAGACCAATCGCGAATTGAACGCATTCATCCTGACGCTCAGAAGACACGTCGAAAATATCGAGACTGTGTCCACCCTGGACGCAGCGAGGGTGCGCAGTGAAGGTGCGCAGTGAAAAGGCACCGCGATTGGGGTGGCGGGCACGGAAGGCTACCCTTAAAAATTGGCCTCTTAAACCGCGATAGCTTTCCCTTTGGATTTCCCTACTTCTGCATCAACGGGAAAAGGTTTCGGAGGTTCTTACCGGCAAGCACTCGCACTGAGACACACTTGGGGAAGACGGTGTGTAAAAACATATAAATACAAATAGGTATACGTACACGTAAGAAGTGGGCGCGATATTTCTGATTAGCTTGATGGTTGAGATTGGTAGACAATGCCTTTAGGCATTGAGTTCGCCATGTGTACATTTTCTTGGTACATGAAGTTAAATAACATAGGTAAACAAATAAATATTAGGGAATAGCGAAATCACGGGAAATGTGCGAAAATACGAAGAGAAGCGTGCCGATACGGTGGACGAGAAAAAACTAACAGACAGAACAAAATACGCTTGCGACAAACGTCAAAGACTAAGAAGAAAATAGAGGACGAAGGAGTACTTTACTGAACACCACGATACTTTGATTATAAAGGTTTAGCAATGCGTACCGGTTGACGCCGTCGAAGTCCCCCCCGATGCCCACGTAGTCAGCTCCAATCATCCGCTTGATGTAGTGGAAGTGTTCTGCAACAATATAGACGGTCGTACATCGGCTCCTGATAAAATGTATGAAACGGGCTCCTACTCACGGTGCACGAGTTTTTATGTGTGAGTAAGCTAGTGAAAGAGAAGGTGGATGAGCTAATTAAGGGAGGGCAGCATTGTATAGCGCATTTATTTATTTAAGGCAGACCCAACAAATCGCTACTAAAGTACAAACTTATTATTAACTTTTAACATTATTATTTCATTTCTTATTCATGTCACATTTTAGTTTTTGATTTTGATAATGGTTAAATAAATATTATAAATAAGCTAAATAATTCTTATTCAGTCTGAACAGTTGATAATATGAATAAATTCGATGGCTTACCCACACGTGATCATTGAACGCATAATAATTTGACATGATATAAACATTGAATTTTAAGTCCAGGTAACAAACAAATGGATATTGTCTGCCCTTGTGATTTGTTGATTGTCATGACGAATGTCCAACAAATCAGAAATTTAAATAGTTTTTTCTTGTCCATAGTTGAATGATACTCGGCTTTGTGCTGCATCAGCAAATGCCAGATTACATTGATTGTCGCCTTGGAGAGAATATTCTTCAGTAAAATATACCGTTTTCAATTCAATGCTGCACCGTTGGATCTCGTTTATGGGAAACTAAGATTTCGTGAGCTTCGTTGCTGTTGATGTAGCTGATTTGGTATCGTGATATTACACGATTTTCACTAACATTTTGTACTTTTATTAACATATTTGCAAATGTATTTAATGGACTTTACTGTACTCGAAACCTTGACAATCAAGTGGATCTCCAGTACCACCCACTAATTATCAATTGCAATTTCATTTCTAGCGTTTCGAATTCGCATTGTTTGCGACCGCCATTCCCAGCGTGTTTGTCCCGATATCCGTAATAGTTTAATGTATTAATGCATTGCTTTGGGAAACGCTTTGTAAATATTTATTTGTCGATGGAAGGTGATGACATGGCGGCATCGCTCAAACCCAAAAATTCCACTTTTACAAAATCACATTAAATCTTCAAACCCTTTTCAAATAGACAACTTAACATACTATCTGTATGTCATTTTCTAATTCACATTAGTCCATTAGTTCAACTCATAATAGTGTCGTGTCTGACGTAAACTGTACACTGAAAAAAATGTCATTTCGGCGTAATCATAAAATAACGTGACGTTTTGGTCTAAAACAGGTGCATTGTCGTAAAATAAGGAAATAATAGGTTAAAACCATGCTATAATCGAAATATATTAGTTGGAATCGAATTGTTTGAGTAAGTAATGCGATATTATGATTCTTAGCATCGTAAAAATTTGTCACACAATATAATATTCTCTTCTTCTAATAATAACTCACTGTACTATAAATTTGTATGATATTGATAAATTAAGATTATAATTATAAAACACAATGACACCGTCACCGTATTTTTATAGATTTCCTAGTTGAATATGAAGAAGTATCACCGAAAATACGATGAAGTCCTAGCACCACATTTAATTTTATAGAATAATGTGAATCCTACTAAAATTTATTACAGAATCTTATTTTTAGAGTAAGCATCATATTAATATAAGTGATGATTACTAAAATACGACTACAGAATCTCATCTATGAGTATGCATAACATTCTGTGTGATTCCTTAAAAATATGATGACAGCACTTTCGGCGCTAGCTCAAATCGCTCCATTCCGCTCACATAATTATAACAAAGATATGATATTTTTTAATTCTTCGTAATCATAAAATAACGTGACGTTTGTCTAAAACTGGAGCATTGTCGTACAATAAGGAAAAAATAGGTTAATATTACGCTATAATCGAATTAATAAGTTAAGTTGGAATAGGTAATGCGATATTATAATACTTAGCATCGTAAAAATTGGTCACACAATATAATATTCTCTTTGTAAATAATATCTCACTGTACTATAAATTTGTATGATATTTATAAGTAAGATTATAAACATAAAACACAATGACACCGTCACCGTACTTATATAGATTTCCTAGTTGAATATAAAGAAGTATCACCGAAAATACGATGAAATCCCAGCATCATATTTAATATTACAGTCATATTATTTTATGCGCTAAGCATATTAATATAAGTGACACTACATAGAACGCGCCAATAGACGGCCGAGTTCTAAACCGCGCTATCGAAGTTTTCTAATGAGTTTGTATAAATACAACTGTCCAACATCAACCGTTGGACCGCGGTCCCCGGGCACGATCACTTCGCCTGGCGGAGGATCTTCACTTTTCACGATGGAGATTCCACCTCCACTCCTCCATACTCCTCGGACCCTCAACACCTGGACTAGACGTTACTGGATATATGAGGAAGTCATCGGCAAATAGTAGAAAAATAACAGTGGAACACACAAAACACACACGTAACGCAAAACAAGTGTTGTCATACTTTCTCGATATATGGCGCCATGGTCGAATTAAAACGCACTATCGTTTGACTCAGGGTTAGATATAAGTAGTTAAGATGCATTTGACATTGTATCCATTCCAACATTGTTCGCAAGGTTTCATTAGTAGAGAGAGAGGGTTCCCCGGCTCTTTTGGAAACCTTTGCAATATCTGGATCAGGGAATTCACAGGCATATAGTGGACGGCGGCGCCCCTATCCTCACTGTTTTTTAGTTTTATTTCGTCTCTGCTGACGCCCCGCCGAGCCTAGCGTGTTACAATTTTACAAAACTGGAAATATGAGGAAGTCCTCGATAAATAGTAAAAAAAATAATAGGACATAATAACTGGAGGTGCGAGGAAGTCATCGATAAATAGTAGGAAATATAATAGTTCGTAACTCGAGATATGATGAAAGCAAACATAAATAGTAGTAAACATAATCACATTATGTATGCTCGTCCGACTAAAGCCATGGTGACACGTCATCTTAAATGCAGCTATCATCATCAGACGTGTTATCATCTTTCTTTTTGGTGATATCAGTATTCTCCGTCCTTGAGGTGAATTCATTTTACTTAAGCTGATTTCACGTCTTTTATGATTACCAGTTTTCTCAGTGTATGAAGTTTTATAAGCAAAACGTTATCATGACGGGCCTGTTGGCTCAGTTGGTAGTGAACCTTGCTTCTGAGTTGGAGGTCGCGGGTTTTATCCCCGCTATGGACCAACTATGTTTAAATGGGAAGGACTATTTCATTTATTCGAATTCATTTCAACTCCAATATATTATGTAAACTTATTAGGATTTGAATTTTGCTAAATCATTTTCTTTGTGGATGCCTAGCCTACATTGTTTATGCTATCTATGTGTGTTCAGAACCAGACCTAGTGAACTGAAACTAGTACTGGAATCGAACTGAACTTTATTGTACTAACTGTTGAACTACCCTTCGAACTAACTTTTAAACTGACTAACGGAGAATAATGTCTCCTATATATATACACACGAGAAACTCTCGATAGCGCCATGTAGAAGTTTGACATACAAATCAAATATACGCCATCTACGCACATACAATAAGAACTATCTTATGTATTAGGTACATATTAAGTGATTGAACAATGTGCAAAATTTCAAGTCTCTAGACCCAGCGGTTTAGGCTGTGCGTTGATATATCACGAATCAGTTAGTTTATCATTTTATATCTAGATTACATTATATAATATAGATTACATGTAAAAAATACACAAAAATTAAAGAATATTATAAAAGATGTTATTTATCACAAAATTGAAATTTCAGGTAGGTTATTTAAGATTTAAACGAGATTTACCGATAAATAAGTGGTATTTTCAAGGATTCGGAGCTGAAACTTCCTAGATTAAAATTTAAATTATTAACTCGAATAGCATGAGGACGGGAACAACTGTTCCTATCAGACTGACCCGTTGATTAATGAGTTTAATGAGGGTGGATGGAGTATGAAAGTCATAATGAAAGTCAGTATGAAAGTCAGTATGAAAGTCAGTATGAAAGTCAGTATGAAAGTCAGTATGAAAGTCAGTATGAATGTAATCAGCTGCACACACTTAAGCTGGTAACAAATTAATATGCGGATCAATAAGAAATCGGTCAGAACATAGGTAGGTGGTTAGAAAACTATAAAATAGCCTAAATTCTAATACACACGATGGCGAGAAGTGAGTCGGTTTGAATTTAGAGGGCTGAGCCGTAAAAAAACTAATTTTAAAATAAAAAAAGGTATCCTGAATCCAGATGGGCGACGAAGTTCAATTGAGAGGCGTCTCTCCTTCTAGAACAGTCAGCCCGCCAAGCAACTCTCTAGCCCGTAACCCGTAAAAGGCTAGAACAAATAAAACGAAATTTAACACCACGTCCACGATAATTGGATGAGCAATTTAATAAGCCTATCCGCCAAAAACTAACCCGTAAGGAATATCCCGACGGCCTTTTTCTTAAATTAAAACATCAGCTTCCAAAATAATACGACGTTGTCCATTATGCGAGTCTGAACCCAAATATAACACCGCTTTAACACAGCCACGATTCACCAGTAGAATTTTATTATGGATGCACTTCGACTTAAAAAATCAATCATTGCACTGCGAAAATCACATAGCTGTTTACAACACAAGAGACAGTCCAATAATGCCCTGTTCAAATATTGTCATTCATTAGACAGAAGAAGGAATCAATGTAAAACTTTGAAAAAAAAATAGAAACAATTCAAATCTGCCAGAAAAAATAAGTATTACAAAGTGAAAAGTATAATAAACCAACGCTCCAATAAAACTTTTTACGTAGCATGTTAATGCTACATATTACCTCGAGGTGACACAACTACAGAATCCCTTTCAATTCAACAAAGTTGTTCTGAACAAACATTAATTAAAACTCCGAAAATTAACGTATTGAGAAATGAATTAAGCGATGGATGGAGCAAGCAGCACACTTTATTTGACTTCGTCCGAGTTTTGGGGATACAAGGAATATAATATGCCATTTCCCAATTCTTCTAACTACACACACCGGCACAATTAGCGGAACAGAAAAAAAAGGGAGTATTTACGCATTTTTGCGTGTTACTGGCCGGCTAAACAAGCTTTTTTTAAATTTGGGTTTTAATTTAAAAATGGAATACTAAGCGACTGCCCTTTTTTTCATTCTTTTGTTTTAATTTTCATTGATTCATTTTTTCCACCGCTTGTCCGTTTTTAGAAGGTTCGTGAATTCCATTTGAAAAGCTTTGAATTGCAGTTTTTGAGGCTTTTGAGTTTTTTCGCATATTGATAATTTACGAGCATCTAATTATGCCTGATTTAACGCCATCAGAAATCATTAGGGCAGATCAAATGAGGAGAAATGGTCAAACCTACAGATCGATTGCCAGAAGCCTTCGTCGATCGTTATCAACGATTTATCGTAGCATCCAACGATACAGATTGACGAATGCTCTAGTGAGAAGGAGAGGACAAGGCCGGAAAAGGTGTACTTCAAGGAGGGATGACCGTTTTCTCCAACTTCAAGTCCGACGGAACACGAGACTAACGGCGGTGCAGGCTCGAAATTTACTGGAAGAGGTACGAGCAGTAAGGATGAGTGAGCGGACAGTTCGTAGAAGATTCGAAGAAGTGGGTATAGGCTCGTATGTGCCCGCCAAAGCCCCAAAACTTGAGAGACATCATCGCACAAACCGTCTACACTTTGGTCGTGAACATCGTGATTGGGACTTCGACGACTGGGGACAGGTTCTTTTTACTGATGAATGCAGAGTTATGTTAAATCAAATTGATGGAAGGCAGCGAGTATGGAGACGCAAAGGAGAACGGTATATCCAGTCTAATTTTGAAAATACAGTTGCATATGGCGGCGGTTCAATTATGGTCTGGGGAGGAATATGTTTAGGAGCTCGTACGGAGTTAGTAGTGGTCGATGGCGGGAATCTGAATGCTGATCGGTATATCAGGGAGATTTTAGAAGAACATGTTGTGCCATTTGCCCCCTTTATTGGTAACAACTTCATTCTAATGCAGGATAATGCTCGGGCTCACAGTGCTCGCACAGTACAGACATACCTAAACCATGTTGGTATAACGGTGATGGAGTGGCCAGCACGGTCCCCCGATATGAACCCTATAGAACACGTCTGGGACTTGCTAAAGAGGAGTGTAAAGTCAAGAATGCCCCCTCCCAATAATCTCAACGAGTTGCGAAACGCATTACTTGAAGAAACCATTGATAACATCATCCGCAGCATGCCCAGACGGATGGAAACCCTCATCAGAGCACGAGGAGGAAACACTCGATATTGAACAGTCATTGAAATTGTTGTTAAACTTTGGAAAATCTTGAATTTTCTGCTGTTTCTCTATAATTAAAAATCGAAGAAAAATGCATTTTGTTTAATTTAATTTTTATTTTTATAAAATTTTAAGTATGGTGTTACAAATGAATGTCAAAACATGTTAATTTAATTGTTGTTTCATTTTAAATAATATATTGTTTAAAAATTACATTCATTGTTCTAAATTCCCTCTTTTTTCTCCTTTTTTTTTCTGTTCCGCTAATTGTGCCGGTGTGTGTATTTTAAGTGTAGTGATCTCGCCTCTCATGCCTGAAGCTCGGGATTGAATCCTGGTAAGAAACGTCGCTGGGAAACTCTCAAATTCTAGAATTTTGACATATTATGTAATGGCAACCCCGTCCGGCAATGGGATTACAACCTGTCGCATTTAGTGGTCCAAGAAATATACAGGTGTAGGTAGAGATCCTCTAATAAAATAAAATGAGTCTTTTTTTTTTAGGAGTGCTCGTAAATACTACTTGGTACATACTAACTCGACTACTTTCGTCTGCCGGCTAAGCCGATGATTACAATATGTATGTATAAACAAAAGCAGGGAATTCCCTCCTTTTTCGGTCCAGCGGACGCTGTAATGACGCCATTAAACTCCAGCGCTACAAGTGCTTGAGTCATTTGCAAATGAACACGCGCCGCTCACCGGCTCAATCGGAAAACGTCGACGTAAACCACTTCTGGCAGGATTGCGGATACCATTCTCTTTGAAACTTGATATTTGACTTGTCAGAGTTGATTTAGAAAGAAATCAACTCAAAAATAGTTTCTTGTTCATTATGAATGAATGAATATTTTTATTGGATGCTTACATGGTTATACAAGATGATATACAAGGTGACTTTTTTTTACCGTCTGGAAAAAAATGTGGTGTGATAGGTAAGTGTAATAGATTCATTTGGCAATGTTACTTAAAAAAAAATTTTTTTTCTCGAATTTTTTTTTTCTTGTCTAGACTAATATACATTACTCAATTGTAGTCAATAATACACACTGAGATATTTGAAATAGTATTTTAAAAAGAAACAGGCTTGTAGCTTCCATTCATGCGCAATATACCTACAACCGCCAGCTGCGCGTAGTACTGTGCGTAGTTTTCTAGATTTTGTAAATTGCACTAAACATGACTATATTTAACAAATAATCTCGTATACAACTTCAGCTCTAGATACCTTATACGTCATATTTTTTTCCAGACGGTAAAAAAAAACATCCAGTATATAATATGAAATGAGGTAGCACAGGCATGATGCGCTAATATTAGGCATACAATAATTAACAATTTAGAAATAATCAATACTTATTAAAAAGAAACAAGAATATACAACATTTTAGATAAGTAATTAATATCAAAATAAAAAATAAATACTATTAAAAAACAAAATTCCTTTTAACTTTTTTCCTATTATTGGTACCAGGGATATATTTTTTTATTAAAATCCAGTCATATGCAAGGAACCTGACATCCACTCAAATTTAAACCTATGTTTTTAAGTATAACAACATACGAGTATAACGTAGTGGCCAGCGTTATACTTCGACATGAGCTTGTTCATTGACATACTTGCATATTTATTTTCAGACATTGTCGATAAATAAAAATATTTTCGTACAGTTTACCTAAAGCCCATAACCTATTATTATTATAGTATACGAGGGCTGCTATTTATGTATCCGGAACTGGCCACTTAGATAAACAATATTTAAAAAGTAGTAATTACATGAAAAAGAGAAACTCATTGGATGTTAGAATACGTTTGTTTCACAACTGTCAATTGTTTTTTTTTACATTTTAGCGCCATTTTAAAACTTGCGTGTCGATCATCACCATGGATTCAATTCGTGAAAATTTTCGTGTTATGATTTATTAAGATTTTCGGCGTGGGTTAACTCAAAAACAGTGCATGGATCAACTTACTTCGACTTTTGGGGTTGAAGCACCATCAAAAACCACTGTGTATCACTGGTTCAGTGAGTTTAATCGTGGCCGCCGTATGCTCACAGACGAATTTAAAGAAGGTCGCCCTAAATCTGTGGTTGTACCACAAAACATCGATGTTGTGCGCGAACTAATACTGCAAGATCCTCATGTTACATATCGCGAGATAGAGACGTCCCTGGGCATAAGTATGACGAGTATACATAAGATATTACATGAACATTTGGGTGTAAAAAAGATTTGTTCGCGTTGGATCCCACACAACTTAAGAATTGATCAAAAACAGGCTCGTGTCGATTGGTGCGAAAAAATGTTAAATAAATACAACCGTGGTTAGTCAAAAGCCGTTTAAAATATCTACACAGGTGATGAATCTTGGATTTATGCGTATGACCCCGAAACGAAACAACAGTCGACGGTGTGGGTGGGTGTTCCAAAATGAACCGAACCCAACAAAAGTTGTTCGTGCAAAAAGCACTCTGAAGCAAATGCTCGCCTGTTTTTTTGGTATAAATGGACATGTGGCTACAGTGCCACTAGTGAATCGTAAAACGGTTACTTCTGAATGGTACACGACAATTTGTTTGCCAGAAGTCTTTGAAGAAATACGAAAGAACAACCGGCAACGCAGAATCATTCTTCACCATATGACAATGCTAGCTGTCACACGTCGGCTGAAACAACTCTGTATTTGGAAGGGCAAAAGATCGAATTGACCGTACAGCCCCGACTTGGCACCAACGACTTCTATTTATTTCTATAAGCTTGAAGAATAAATTACGTGGTCAACGATTTTCGACCCGCGAAGAAGCCGTAGATGCGTTCAAAATGCATGTTTTGGAGATACCCTAATCAGAGAGGCAAAAGTGCTATGAAAATTGGTTTCAACGTATGCAAAAGTGCATCGATCATCATGGAGAATATTTTGAAAAGCAAAAAAACTACATAATAATAATAGATTTTTGTTTCTTTTTGTTATTCCGGATTATTAAATAGCAGCCCTCGTATACCAGAGATAACGCCGGAATTAAGTAAACTAATTATTTAATAAAATCCAGGAAGATGAAAGAAATGCTTTGACAATCACAAAATTTAAACATATGTTTTTAAGTATGACAACATAGATCGTAGTGGACAGTTTTGACGGCATTGTGGTCATATGAGCCCACAGACCTTTTTTTGTTTAGTTTTTTTTCGTAGGTGAATCGACCCACACCTACCGGATAACTCAGCTCGCGGGTTCAGTCGACTACTATGTAACCGATAAGGGTCCATTCAGCCCGCGGGTTCAGTTGTCTACTATTTTCCCGGGAAGGGTCCACTCGGCCCGCGAGCTAAATCAACCACTAACATACTGCTTCAACTCAGCCCGGTGTAAACGGATACCTATTTTATTTGAATGGGTTCTTCCTAAGGGTTTGCTTATACTTATTCCTGCTAAAAAACAATTTCAATTTTTAGCCATAGCAACGGGGAGGTTGTCCCCCGCATTAATTCTTCAGTTTACAGGATGATTAAGTGTCATAAGGTATAATTAAAACAAACAAAGAAACTCAAAGTTAGGTATATTTACCGTTAATATGATACAACGCGCTAACAGAATAACCGCCTGCCTCATACACGCCAATTAATATTTAAAAAATATGATGCCTTCTTACTATTTAGATGTGTCTAACAAATTTTCTATACATATAATAAAACTCGAACGGGGTATATAGACACAGACACATGTACATGAAATATTTTTTGAAACTTTTAGCAGTAGTGTATATAGTTCGTATCGATGTAGATACCAAAACACATTTAAATGTCCCATCAACATAATATTCTTTGTATTTTGTCTATAAGTCCCGCAATTCGCTGCATGAAAATACTAAAATTCTGAAGTCATTGTGCGTATAGTCAGCGAATAGTAAATATTTATATTTTTTCGGTAAAACAACATCAATGTTTTTTTAAAGTTATTTTGTTTATTCCAAGTGACGCGTAACGTAACGCTTACGGTATAATTTCTTTTTAGTTTTTAGTTTTGTCCAATCCAGCAAGTTAATAATTATTAATGTCGTCGTATATGTGCGATATAGGAGTGGTCAAGTCATTGACGACTGCTTTGTTCAGACTGTCCGTATACTTCTTAATTTCATTTTCAGGAATATCGGGATCAAGATGATGTCCAGTTTCATGAAGGATAACTGAACTCTTACCTTTTGTTTTTACGGTAGCGTAACACTTATTTTTTACGCATCTCCACAATGTCGTTTCGTCCTTGTTGTTCCTTTTAAAACGGAACCGGTAACCAGATTTCAGCATAATTCGCTGCCATCTTTGTGAAATTATAAATTCCACGGCATCCGTACTCGATGTCACTTGTGCACCAGGTTTATAAGGGTACGGCTGCATTTTAATTTCCGTGAAATATTTTAGTAATAATTATGTAGGTAATATAATTTTCACACCACATGCTCGACAAAGCCGGATTATATATCATATAAACGTCACCGAAAGCAAGACATTATATCCCTTGGCTTTAACTGGGTTATAATGTTGTATGGAATTTCATTATAACCCTAGGTCAATAATGTAATTTTCACTTTTCATAATCCTTATTGCTATGACGATAAAGTCTAATTTCATTAAGCAAAATGTGGTGCAGTCGTGGCCAACTCGATTTTCGAAAACCGAAGCCGCGACCAACTAGATTCGCACGATCTTCAATTGTTAAATCAAGTACCTAGGTCACGCCGGCAGAAACAAGTTGCTGTATCCATTTTATAGCTTTAACATTTCAAAAAGAATATCGAAAATGTCGAGTGATGAAAGTACTTTGACTTCAGAGTCTATTATACTAGATGCCATAGGCGTTGTCAATAATCTACTACCATGCAATTGCATTTTATGGTCTCGCATAAGGTGAGAAAAGTAGAGTATATAACTCGGGAATAAAACTGTTTTTGTCTTGGGCGCTTAAATCCCTCACTAAACTCAGGACTCAGTCTTAATCCACGTCCTGGGGCGGTGCTAATAAAACCACCCTAATTGAGTTAGAAAGAGCGCAAAGAGCTATACTCAAAGTTAGTACTTTCCGTCCGTTTTACTTCCCGACAACCGAACTATTTACAAACTGTGATGTTCTCTCTGTCCGTCAATTGTTTATCCTACAGATCATCATCAAAAAACACTCACAAATACCATATGATCCCACTTTCTTAATTAGCAACAGACGAGTAGATAAGGTATGTCCCAGAGAGTGTTTTAGCACAACGCACTCACACAAATTTTTCTGCTTCCTCGGTACTTTTCTATATAACAGGATAAATTTTCATCTTCAAATTTATCCTATGAACAAAGCGTCATGTAATAAAACCGTACAGGACTGGCTGAAAAGTAAGACATACGAGGAAACAGAAAACTTACTGGCCGTAGTTGTTTAATCTTATAAATAAGTAATTAGATTAATGTAAAATAGTTTTACTCATTTATTGTTGTTATTAAAATAAAACCTTTTCGTACTAACCGTTTACCGTGCTACTAACATGATACCTAAGACACAAGTATTTAGTTACTTAGTTTAGGTATCACTAAAATTTAACTAGCAATAAGTTTTACTCTGTTAACCATTATTATAATTAGACTAAGTTTATGTAATAAATTTTTATTATTATTATTATTATTATTAATTCCCTCGCTTCGCTCGGGAATTAAATGATAACTCCCTCGCTTCGCTCGGGAGTAAAACTGGGAGTCCTTCTATATCATAGAGTATCTTTGATGCATATGATGACCGTTACGTCAGAAGTAAATGTGTGCCTGCCAGTAGGTGGGTACGAACACGAGTTTCTTTTATATATATAGATAGATGTGGATTTTACCAATGGGGGAAAAATGCGAACGGGAAAATTTACTACGAAGAAATAATGAGTTGAGTGAGTGTGGCCCGCGGGCTCAGTTAACACAGTAGATCGAGTTACCCATAGAAAAAATAAGAGTGACAAGTTAGCCCGCGGGCTAAGTGGTATGTGGGCTCATTTGACCACGAAACCAAAATGACTATTATTTGCATATTAAACATTGATTAATATTGTTACTAAACCTATTAAGCTGATAGCGAATTATTTTATTTCTGTTGCAAACTTAATAACGTAACTTAAAAAATAATAAAATAAGGTAGACCACTATCTTTTTTCCTTCTCTAGGTGTCACAATTTATCATATCCTCTAATCATATACCCTGCCTTTATTATTAGTTACTCTTATTTGGCCACCTCTCCAAGTTTTGCTAAGCTGCCCAAAACTCTGTCCAAATTCGTCATAGCTGGGCACAACTGCCAAAGAGGCTGAATAATTAAACATAGACAAATAAGTCTTAGAGGCGATCATTGCTGAGGGTCTTTCCTCACTTATTAAGTATGAACATTTATCATTTATGAAAATGCTAGATGCGCCCTGCCGTTTGAGATTGTGTATCTCGGACTTCTATCACTACATAGTATAAAACAAAGTCGCTTTTTCTGACCCTATATCCCTATGTCCCTTTGTACGCTTAAATCTTTAAAACTACGCAACGGATTTTGAAGCGGTTTTTTTTAATAGAAAGAGTGATTCAAGAGGAAGGTTTTAGTGTTAGCATTGCACCCGTGCGAAGCGGGGCGGGTCGCTAGTAATCTATTATATATAAATCTATATATCTGAGATAATGAATTAAATCAAATCTCAGAAAAATAAACGACCATTTTTATTGTGAACAATTATTCGGTAATACCAACATAACCAAAACATGCCAACATAACAAAACAATCCATACTCGGTACTAATACACACACCGGCACAATTAGCGGAACAGAAAAAAAAAGGAGAAAAAAGAGGGAATTTAGAACAATGAATGTAATTTTTGAACAATATATTATTTAAAATGAAACAACAATTAAATTAACATGTTTTGACATTCATTTGTAACACCATACCTAAAATTTTATAAAAATAAAAATTAAATTAAACAAAATGCATTTTTCTTCGATTTTTAATTATAGAGAAACAGCAGAAAATTCAAGATTTTCCAAAGTTTAACAACAATTTCAATGACTGTTCAATATCGAGTGTTTCCTCCTCGTGCTCTGATGAGGGTTTCCATCCGTCTGGGCATGCTGCGGATGATGTTATCAATGGTTTCTTGGGGCAACCTCTGCCATTCTTCAAGTAATGCGTTTCGCAACTCGTTGAGATTATTGGGAGGGGGCATTCTTGACTTTACACTCCTCTTTAGCAAGTCCCAGACGTGTTCTATAGGGTTCATATCGGGGGACCGTGCTGGCCACTCCATCACCGTTATACCAACATGGTTTAGGTATGTCTGTACTGTGCGAGCACTGTGAGCCCGAGCATTATCCTGCATTAGAATGAAGTTGTTACCAATAAAGGGGGCAAATGGCACAACATGTTCTTCTAAAATCTCCCTGATATACCGATCAGCATTCAGATTCCCGCCATCGACCACTACTAACTCCGTACGAGCTCCTAAACATATTCCTCCCCAGACCATAATTGAACCGCCGCCATATGCAACTGTATTTTCAAAATTAGACTGGATATACCGTTCTCCTTTGCGTCTCCATACTCGCTGCCTTCCATCAATTTGATTTAACATAACTCTGCATTCATCAGTAAAAAGAACCTGTCCCCAGTCGTCGAAGTCCCAATCACGATGTTCACGACCAAAGTGTAGACGGTTTGTGCGATGATGTCTCTCAAGTTTTGGGGCTTTGGCGGGCACATACGAGCCTATACCCACTTCTTCGAATCTTCTACGAACTGTCCGCTCACTCATCCTTACTGCTCGTACCTCTTCCAGTAAATTTCGAGCCTGCACCGCCGTTAGTCTCGTGTTCCGTCGGACTTGAAGTTGGAGAAAACGGTCATCCCTCCTTGAAGTACACCTTTTCCGGCCTTGTCCTCTCCTTCTCACTAGAGCATTCGTCAATCTGTATCGTTGGATGCTACGATAAATCGTTGATAACGATCGACGAAGGCTTCTGGCAATCGATCTGTAGGTTTGACCATTTCTCCTCATTTGATCTGCCCTAATGATTTCTGATGGCGTTAAATCAGGCATAATTAGATGCTCGTAAATTATCAATATGCGAAAAAACTCAAAAGCCTCAAAAACTGCAATTCAAAGCTTTTCAAATGGAATTCACGAACCTTCTAAAAACGGACAAGCGGTGGAAAAAATGAATCAATGAAAATTAAAACAAAAGAATGAAAAAAAGGGCAGTCGCTTAGTATTCCATTTTTAAATTAAAACCCAAATTTAAAAAAAGCTTGTTTAGCCGGCCAGTAACACGCAAAAATGCGTAAATACTCCCTTTTTTTTCTGTTCCGCTAATTGTGCCGGTGTGTGTACTAGTTATTTAAAAACAGATACAAAATAGCAGTGACGCTTAGGTACCTAATACTAGATACAAGGTAATGATAATACAAAATAGCAGTGACGCTTACGATAGACGATTATAATAGCTGGTGGGGCGTGTAAATAGCCCACACCAGGCAGGGATCGTAATTTGTGATGGGCTTTTTGGCGGGAATCCGAAGAGGGACGTCATGTTTTTTGTATAATTTTCATTTTGCTGTGTATTTCGGGTTTTGACTCATATTAGTGATAGTTTATTATGTGACAAGTGTCCGTGAAGGTGTGCAGTGAATGGAAAATTCGATAAAATGCGAGTTATGGACATTTTTGGATTGCCTCAAGAAGTCACAATGAAGTCTTCAGTAGAAGTGCTATCATTTTACTGTTGAGTGAAGTTAGGGATTTAGAAAGTGTTAAAAGTTAAAGACACTGTATTTTTGTGCATGGACTCTGAAGCAGGGCCATTTAACTAAGATTAGTGTAAAATAAAGACTTGGTTTAAAGGCCTAGTAGCTAGTAGTAATTTGTGATGCGGAGCAGATATGAGGGCGAGGACCGGGTGTGGATAGAATTGTCGACCCCGTCTGCTGAGCCAAGATATGAATGGGTACTCAAGTACCAGTGTGTCAAAACAGGCGTGATACCTCCTTTGAACCGCCTCTTCGCATCCAGGCCCAGCTAAACTGTATAAGCACTGCTGTATCCCCAATAGCAATAGCACACACATTGGTCCAGTGTAACATAAATTTCTTAAAAGTATACATTTCTCAGAAAATACCAAATAGATGTGCTTTAATATGCTTAAACTATGGAATGCTCCTCCATCATGAAAAGGGAAGATCTTCCGCTAGAGGTGATCGTGCCTGGGGACCGCGGTCCAACGGTTCATGTTGGACAGTTGTATTTATAGGTACAAACTCATTAGAAAACTTCGAAATCAACGTTTAGTACCGCTAGGTGTCGCTACAGACTATGCCAAACACACGCACAAGGCTGTAAAAAGACACAAACAAAATCATGACAAACATTTTACCGGTTCACTAAATATGGCGACAGAGCGGGTACTAGCTCGGGGTCTGTTACCCTCCTTGAGGAAAACTTTCACGTCTGGCTGTATAATCGTAGATATTTGAACACAAACATTTTCATTTTAAATTTCTCCGGCGCAAAGCTATCGATATCGGGACCCAGCAGGAATTCAAATAGCTATCTGCAGCATTAATCGGCCGGATCCGAGTCGCTATTCCCGAAACAAGCGAAACTTTTCCGTTTTCTTGAAATTTGTAACGATTATTGCAAGTTCCGTTCGTCTGGAGTCGAGACTCGGCGGAGTCATTGAAATTTGTTGAAAAATAACTCTTAGCTTGTCAGTTTTATTATACATAGAACGCGCCAATAGAAGGCCGAGTTACATAGAACGCGCCAATAGACGGCCGAGTTCTAAACCGCGCTATCGGAGTTTTCTAATGAGTTTGTATAAATACAACTGTCCAACATCAACCGTTGAACCGCGCTCCCCAGGCACGATCACCTCGCCTGGCGGAAGATCTTCCCTTTTCACGATGGAGGAGCATCCCACTTCTGCTCCTCCATACTAGCAAAAGAGCTGGCTACATACATAATCTCACGCCTATTTCCCATCGATTGTAAAACTTTCTCCACCTACATCAGGGCCGCCTCAAAGCGCCCTGGTGATGATTGTCAACACCACCACACACGAGTTTTTTTTATAACTTTCGACACCAATATTATTGTTGAGCAAAAATGCGACTGTTTTGAGTTTTTATTTGACAGTGAATCGAAAAAAAGTTAAATTATAAAAAGGTAAAAAGTTTCGAATAAATTCAAGATAAAACCAAGTGACCAGCACATCGGCAACACGTTTCTTCTTTAACGCCTCATTCACGGGAGTTAGTGTCTTGCAACTTACACGCCGATGGTTCCAGTATCACTTCATAATCGGCGTTTGACACGTACCTGTCCCATTCGTACTCTACAGTTAAATCTGTCAAACAGCTATCCATGAAAAGGTTGAAAGCCATGGCGATGCTACACAACCCTATCTAACACCCACAGATAATATGTCAAACCAGTCCGTGTAGAACACATAGAATCCTTATACAGGGATTTCAGAGCCTGAACCAAAATAGGGTTCAACCCATGCATGCCCAGTGTTGACCACAGCTCATGTCTTCTCACTCTATCAAAAGCCTCTTCCAAGTCTATAAAGGTGCAGAAAATTTTTTGATCTTTAGAAAACTACTAGGAGACGCTTTAATGCAAATGCAGGTGTAAATTCAAGGCAAACATGTATTTTTATCAAATTTTACAACAATTCACAATATGAATCACCTTTTCCACTTGACATAGGAGAACAAACAAGATCCAAAACACAAAAGTCAAATACAAAAACAGAACATTGAGTAGAGGCGCGAAGTCCATCAGCCAGTTGCTAATATTTATGTGACGCATTGTAAGAAAAAGACTTCATCCATGCATCCCAACCCCTTTCTAAAACCTGCCTGAACATCAAATATCCTTTCCTTCGTATCACTCAAGACCCTATCAATCGATATCCTCGCATACAGTTTCCGTGGCTACACTTTTGCCACTTTCTTCTCTTTTCTCGTTGTTGCTGGAAATATGTAATAACAATATCAAAGTAGAAAATTGTAAGATGTCTCTGTAAATATTTGTGGACGGTTTTCTATATAGATTCATTCATTTTAATTTTTTCCAATCATTGTTTCACGTCATTATTAATTGAGGAAAGTGGTATGTGTGCCACCTACTTTTAGCACTCCGGACCACTCCTTTGGGTACCCCCTTTCACTCTTCCGGTCGCTGGTTTTGTTAAGGCCGCCTTTTATGCTTGGTTGTAAAGCTGGACTGTATTATTTTCCCGTTTTTGAAAGTGCGGGACTCTGTTGTGCGCGCAGCGACAGTTTTCGGTCAAATGCAACGAGTATTCTGTCAATAGTGGCAGCACTGTCGCTGCTTTTTTAAAGATGCGTTCGGAAATGTGACACTTACTTTTCTCTTTACTAAGATAATTAGAAATATTATAATTATGTGTTGTGCTTTCGCAATCTAAGTACTTAGAGAATGGAACTGGTCCTATTACTGAATAATATTTAATTTAAGAATGGTAACTATTCAAGCCTCTCGGGCTTCCAAAACAGTTTTGCTTTGCGGAAGGTAAAATTAATTACCTTGCACATACAACAAAAATGTTGCCGTAATTGACAGCTGTTCAGAAACTGGAACTCAGCACGTTGTGGAGGCTGTTTATAGGTAGCACCATGGGGCTCAAAGTTCGGTTAATTAAAATCAGAAATTTCGATTGACTTGACGCCTGATTTCAATGATCTTCTAGGTGTCATGGTCCGGAATTACTTGGACTAGTCAGGCTTATGCAATGTCTTAAGTGAGAAGTCTACGAATGTTCTGATTTAAGAATAGAATAGTAATAATTTATTTCAGACTTCTAGGGCTATACAAGTTAGTAACAATGTATCTTAAAGACTATGTTAGTTACAAATTTAAACAGACAAAAAGTGGTCCTCTATGATTTAAGATGGATTACCAAAAACAGCGAGTATCTCTTTCATATTTCATATTGTTTTAATGGAATATGTATATATGGAAATCCTGCATTGGCAAACACATAATCACGAGAATGTAACTCTTGTCTTATGAAAAGTGCCCAAATGGTCGGCATGTAACACAGGGACGTCTATTTTTGTTTTAGGATGTAGCTCAACTTTCGCTTTTCCGTTGTTACCTATTTCTCGGACTGGTTTTCAGACTGATCCGAAAACCAAAGTATCTGCAGGCTAACCGACATAAATCATGTTGTTCCGGGTATGACTGTTTATTCTGACCTTTATAGCGCACTTTCCGTAATCCTTTCGCTAAGACGCTTTGTACCATAATTCATGGCACTTATTCTTTGGATGACGTATAAAACTGATGAGTATAAAGCGGCGGGATCGCCACTATATTCTTGTTCGAACCCCAGAGTTTCTAATATAAGAAGTATCGCCAGTATTTCCTTTGTTTGCCTTTTACAAAACAGAATCAAAGTCAAAAATCATTTATTTTCTGTTGGTACAAAAAGTACACTTAGAAACGTCAATAGTCTAATAACTAGGCACTCTAAACTCGTCCATGATGATTGGCTAAATGTAAACAGCAGCCCATCTCCACCGACAATTTGCTGGTTTCAAATGCAGTACCCCGAAAAGAATCAGCAAGAAACTCAAGGGCAGCTCTTTTTCATCTCATGTCTTACTAGTAGATATGGTTTTATCAACTCTGTGTTCCTCTTCACGTCGAGTCCCCAATAAAGCGGCTGATAGCGCGCTTTAAATTTCAAACTGTTTAAGTATGCAGAAACGGAAAAAATACTATTGCTTTAAAATATGACAAGTGTAAAGGAGCGGACTGCTCTGAGCTGGAGTAAAATAAAAGATAGAAGAGATATGTAACAAGACAACTGTTTAATGAGAAAAACCCAAGACAACTCCTAAACAAAACCTTGTGAAATTTGAAAAACGTACAAAAGAAATAAAGTATTTGGCAGTCATCAACAAGTATATTTAAAAAAAATATCCGCATAATCTAGAGGCAACCTGGTGAGCACTGGCCACAAGTCTAGCTGTAGCCTACGAGTTAGATCTATTCGGGTTCAGTTAAACTTTTTGACTGGTATAACTACTAAGAGTTTCGATAGCCCAAGTGGTGTGGCGTGTAATTAGCCAACAAAAAAGCAATAAAATCCTTTGGCAATTAAGAAGAGGGAGCAGACTGTGGCACAACACAAGTTATCTACATAATACAATATACCTACTCAATTGTAAGTAAACCTGCAGGTCCCAGAGTTAATTAAAAAATTACTACAGCCTACTTCCAGGCTAAAATTACACTCTTCCGGTCTGTTAGCTATATCCATCAAAGTATATAATAATTATGTTAACGGGTCCAAAGCCTTCGCACTACTAATCTTTAAAAAGAAAAAAGTCCAAGCAATCAAATATGTCCTATCAGTAATTTGACCACCCATAAAAATGTCCAACTATAGAAACACCTAACCAGATACATGACCAGCTATAATAATGTCCAACTGTAGTTATACCCGACCAGATACATGACCAGCTATAATAATGTCCTTTTTGGTCTTTTTTATCCATTGGCTATATTTATCAATAGCTGGGCCCCGCGGTTTCACCCGCGTAGTATGTAACTACCAGAAAAGTACGCTTTCTACTGGCAAAATAATTTTTTTAATCGGTAAAACCGGTAGTATCGGAGCTTTTTCAATACAAACAAATAAACAAACAAAAAATTAAATTATTCTTTAATCCAGATTATTCCAGTTCCCGTTGGAATTTCCAAAAATCGCTTGGGCAATATCACTACTGGTCCTTTTTAAGTTTAGTCCATTTTATTATAGGACATTTTTATAGTTTGACTATGTAAATACTGGTCATTTTTATATTTGGGTAATTTTATTATTGGACTTATTTATGGTTTGTCAATTTTATTACTTGGACAAGCCTTTGGACATTCGTCTTTTTGGATATTAGTCGTGCGAATCGTCCAAAGATTATACTGGTGAAATGTGTAAAGTTCCTTAAAATGGAGTACCTCTGCCTACCCCCTCGAAGGTAAAATGCGTTAGTGTTTTTTACAACACACTCAAGTTCGTGGATAAACACTAACCAGCTCCATTCTTCTCGCAGTTATTCACGGCCAGTTCTTCCTCTTTAAGAAGTTAATGATTAATTATTTAGTGAAATATATCTTCAGTACTTAAAAGTACTGAAAATATATGGGGCATGTCTGTTAAGGTATGTAGCTTCATCATAACCTTAGTAGCACCATATTTAGCTTATATCTTTAACAATTGTATTGACAAAGGATTATTTCCTGATCTAATGAAACATAGTAAAGTTATTCCTCTTTTTAAATCAGGAGAGAAAAAAGACCCCTCAAATTATAGACCTGTTTCTGTTTTACCAGTACTTAGCAAAGTTTTTGAAAGGTTATTGCTCGATCAAATGATTTCACACTTCAATCTAAATAACTTATTTCATGACGAGCAATTTGGCTTCACCAAAGGTCGTTCAACCACGGATGCTGGTATAGCATTACTCAAGAATATTTTTAATGCCTGGGAAAAATCTCAAAACGCAATTGGAGTTTTTTGCAATCTATCAAAAGCATTTGACTGCGTAGATCATGAGACCTTGCTATGTAAATTAAATCATTATGGAGTCAACGGTAAAGCGCTTGATATTTTACAGTCCTATCTCGAAAATAGGATACAAAAAGTAAAAATAAATGATTGTAAATCACAGGGCGCACCCGTAAAAATTGGGGTGCCTCAAGGTTCGATTCTTGGTCCTTTTCTTTTCCTTGTATATATAAATGATCTTCCATTCATGGTAGAGAGTTTGTCAAAGATAGTGTTGTTTGCTGATGATACATCTCTGATTTTCAAAGTAGATAGACAAGCTCAGAAGCTCGACGAGGTAAATGACACTCTTCAACAAATTCTCACATGGTTCACTGCAAACAATCTAGTGCTCAACGCTAAGAAGACCAAATGTGTAAAGTTTGTACTCCCTAATGTTAGACGAGTAGAGAATGAGATAATTTTAAACAATGACAAATTAGATTTCGCTGATAATACAGTTATCGTTATCCCCAAAATCCGTAAGTTTGGAGTCTACTCCAAACTTCAATGGAATTCTCATATTTCTGCATTATTTAACAGACTGAGCTCAGCTGCTTATGCCGTCAGAAAAATCAGATGGCTTAGTGATGTAGACACAGCAAGACTCGTTTATTTTAGCTACTTTCACAGTGTAATGGCCTATGGCATCTTGCTGTGGGGCAGACCTGCTGATGCAGAATCTATTTTTATTTTACAAAAAAGGGCTATACGCGCCATTTACAAGTTAAGATGTCGTCTATCGTGTTTATTGTACACTATTTATGGAATAATGGTTAAATAAAAGGTGGTCACTAAAAGTGGGTTCGGTGTATGACCGTGAATTGGCCTCACGGAGCTGGAATGATCGTGAATGACATTTTGGTTCCAGTCTATGGTCTACTATTTAGTAGGATTTTTAAACGAACGCGTCCTGACGCGACCTTGTGGTTGGTGTGTTCGACAAAATGCTTTCTACGGATTGGTGAATCTTGGTTTTAGAGAATAACGTAAACAAACTTAAAGGTGCGTTCATGCGAGGGCGCTGTTCGCTAAAATCGGTTATATTTTCCAATATATGGGTTGCAGTTTCTTTATTTTCTGAACGAACACATAAGTTTGTCTAAACTTATCTTTAAATTCCTGTTGAGAACGAACTGCTTATTGAATGACCGGTTTTGTTTGAAAGTACTTTGCACTAAAGTTTTTATTACAAATTAGCGGTGAAAATCAAAATAAATAGACCAGACACACATGGTTCCTGTTCGTGATGGAGGAGGCATTATTATTACGGCTTTAAATGAGGCGCGAGAGGCTCGCGGCAATTCTTAGCGAAGCCGCGGAAGCTAGGGCACGCTGTGAAAATGGCGGTGTGTATGAGGCGAGCTTTCAACTTTACGGCACCTTTTGCATCAGAATGCGAATCAGCTTAGTACTGAGACTCTTAATTATATCGATAAAACCATTCAGCATGACCAAGAGCTGGTAAAAGCATGTACCGATCTACAATTAAAGGCTGAGAATATAATTGCCGAATTTAATGCTCTTTTACAAACTGAGACGCGTAGCGATTCACGGCACCTGAAACTTCCCGTGATAGAATTGCCTAAATTTGACGTGACTATTACTAAATTTTTCGAGTTTTGGGATCGCTTCGAATCAAGTATACATACTAAAGCTATGCCAGATGTGGATAAGTTGGCATATCTCACTGGTTGCATGCAAGGGCTCGCACATGATACACTTGAAGGACTTGGTACGACAAATGCTAACTACCAGATTGCTATTGACACACTTAAAAGAAGGTTTGGCCAAAAGGTGGTACTAATCGATGCACATTATGACGCTTTGAAGGCTCTGGCACGCGCAAATAACCATCCTAGTGAATGTAGGAATGTGCTCAATTGTATTGAGCGACACCTAAGGATACTTCAGTCGCTGGGTGAAGGGACTGACGGCAACCACCTACGTAGTATCATACTTAGTAAATTCCCTGATCAAGTTATCTATCAATTGAATATGTCCACACAAAACTATGCTATAAAAACAATTCGTGATGTCCTAGAACAAATAGTCTCTGCAATGGAGAGATTTATAGTCACAACTCTCACTCATGTGGAACCATCACCATCCACATCAACCGAAGCTCTCCAAATAAAGACAGTTAGAGTGTCTAATCAGAATAGGCCACCACTTACAGATGTAAAGCAAAATCAAAGAAAATTATCAAAGGAAAGGGACATATTCGAGAAGAAACATGTGAGTGTGATTGAGGAATCTTTTTCAAAGGTTGAAAGAAGCAGAAGGGAGTGTATCTTTTGCAAGGGGGATCACTACAATGATCAATGCAAGGTATTTAAAACAATAGAAGAGCGGAAATCAAAACTAGGAAAGAAATGTTACCGATGTTTTAGAAAGGGTCATTCCGCTACTACTTGTCACTTCAAGAAAAGGTGTTACCACTGTAAGAGTGATCGCCATAATCAAGCACTGTGTCACAAGATATGTGGTATGGGGAGTTTTAACAAACAATATAGTTTACACAAATCTGACTGTGTGTAACATATGTATCTAATACTGTTTCCTTTTGCAGACAGCAGCAGTAAAACTCAAGAATCCAAAAGAACACGCAGACTACTTCTAGACCAGCACAGCTACATAACAACTAGAATGAAAAAATATTTAAGGCTAACCACTGTCGAAGCAGATCTGCTGTTAATTTACACATTCGGCTCTGACATACCACACCAAACTGCAAGCCCAGTGACAGATATAACATGAAACCAAGCGTGAAATACAAAGGACTATAAAAGTAAATGTTGTACACTATATCACTGGTAAGATATCTGTACCTAAAATTCCAATAAGAATCTCAATGGATACATTAGCCGATGACTCTTCTGCTGGTGATTGAATTGATTTCTTAATAGGAAATGACTATCTTTTTTCCTTCTTTAGCAAGGAAATTGTTAAGATTGAATACAATCTCTTTCTAATAGATACTGATTTTAGGTGGAACTTATCCGGCCAGATGAAACGTTGAAACGCCGGACATAACACCTTATCAGTAATCGCATATTGTCAGTGTCATAAAACAGAATGCCCTTATTTTACAGAACCGGATCTCCATCTACAGTATACTGATATCAAATTCCTCTGGGCACTAGAAAACACCGGTCTCATAGACTCCAAAGACGACAAAGGATGAGGAAGCGGTGAAACATTTTAAGGACACTGTCAATCATACGAACTGAAGGTATTTTGTAAAATGGCCATGGGTACAATATCCACCTAATCTCACCACAAATTATGGATTAGCCTTTGAAGGACTGGCCAGCCTGGTTCGGCGGCTAGATACAGAAATCTTGGGAGAGTATAGCGTAATCCTGCAAGAACAGTTGAATGCTAATATTATTAAAACATGTAATAGAACCACAAGCTGCCAGAATCTGCCAAGACACACCACCAATCGACTACCTGCCCCATCACATAGTAAAACAGGATGGAAAGTGAGGATGATTTGTATATGAAGCCTCTGCCAAAACAAAGGAGCAGAAGGATCTTGAATGAGTGCATGTATAGAAGCCCCTCCTTTTTCTTTGTGCCGATGGACGGCGAAAAGTGATTTCTATGTACAATTATTTCGTTCAAGGGTAATTCTATATACTGTTGCGAGCTCGTACTAGAAGACCTGACTTGACTGCTGCAGGAACGGAGGAAATTAAATTGAGATGACACCATACCCAGCAACCTAAAAGAAAAGTGAAAAGTACTACAAACAATTTACAAGCTGATCTTGTGACCAGACCCAAATGTTGGCATCATTAGAAAGAACTCGGACTAGAAGGCACATCGTTTCTCTCAGAAGAGACTGTATCATGGCCACGTGAGCTATCAGAAACCAACAAGCACTTTGCGTGGCTGCGGAGGGCCTGGAAATGCAGTTTCCAGGAACTAGAAAAATAAAAGAGAGACAGCAAGTACATACTAGAAAATACTAAAGCTGACCGAAGGCCACAGAATGCTAAAATATTGACCCACAATTAAAGAATTTCAAGAGAAATATTTCCGTAATGAGTCTACAGGAAAAGAAACACATTTACAAGAAAGTTGGGTCTCTTCAAAGATGTGAAAGAATTGTTGAGGTGTCAAGGTCGTATGACTCATACAACATGGTCGTATAATAAGAAACACCCTGTACTAATCCCTAAAGACTGTGAGTTTACTAATAATGTTATACAAGAAATACATGAACAGAACTATCATGTTGATGTCTATCATGCTTTAAGCATAATAAAACAGCTATATTGGATCAAGGAAGAGCCCAAGTACAGAAAGTTTTGAGAAGGTGTCCTCGCTGTGTGAAGCACGGTGGTGGACCATACAGATTGCCTCCAACACCGTATCTGCCTCTAGAACGTGTTAATTACACTATTCACATGTACCGGACTTGACTACTTTGGGCCTATGTATGTCAACACCAACAAAGGAAAGGAAAAGAGATGGATCTGTCTGTACACATGCTTAGCTGTACGTGCTATTCATATGGAGATTGTTGGAGATCTGACAGCCGATGAATGTTTACTGGCTTTGTGTCTGATAATGCACTTCAATTTCGGTTAACTGAAAAGGTACTCGCACTAGCTAATTCACATAGCACAAGCGAGAACATAAAATGGAAGTTTATTCCGCAGCTGGCACCATGGCATGGAGGATTCTATGAACGACTCGTGGTACTAGTGAAACACTGTCTGAAACGAACTCTCGACAAACAATTACTGAGAGACAGTCAATTACTCACTGTCATAAAAGAAATTGAAGCTGTGTTAAACAAACGGCCGCTTATTTGTGTGGGGCCGGACTTAGAACACGTACTGAAGCCGGCGGATTTCCTCAGCCTGGGAAGATGTATTACGATAGAACCAGGAACAACTTCAAAAGAAGACCCCGGCCAGGTTAACACAGCCACTAAAATAGACCTCATAGAAAGCTGGAAGAGGGGAATAAAAATAGTAAAGGAGTTCAAAGATATGTTCATAAATCAGTACTTACCCAGCCTCAGGGAAAGGTACAGACATATTAAAAGACAGCCAAGAGTGAAATCAAAGAAATTGCCATGTGTAGGAGATGTGGTGCAAATAAAAGGGGACTCTAAGAACCGCGAAAACTGGAGAGTCGGCCAAATCACATCTCTTATCAAGGGTTCCGACGGTGAAAGCAGAGTGGCAAGAGTGAAGGTCGGAGATTCTGAATTCACTCGCTCTGTGGGACATTTGTATCCCTTGGAGGTAGAAGAACTCGATATAATGCCAGCTGGAGAATATGAAAGTGAGTTGGAAGAACCGACAAGGTCAGATATTTCAGAAGGAGGAGGAGGAGAAATCCTTTTTCCTACAGAAAGAATGACAGAACCGATCTTGGTACCCTCAAGGTGAAACGATTCCCCGGTCACAATCGCAGAAATGACAGAAGGACACCATCCAGAAACAAAAGAAGTAAGTGAATACAGCCCTAGTTGTAGCGAGGTGCATATGAAAAATGAGATACTGCAAGTATCTGACAAAGAAGATCGTGGTAGCCGAGCAGAGTTAGAAGGGAGGACCAGTGGGGAAGGTGAAAGAACTAGGAGAAATGCGGCCGTCAGAGCAAGAGAGAAAATTGCTGAATGGACGCGACTGCTCTTCACCTTGTTGTAACTTCCTCTGTTCTCGGGAGTGTCGCGAATGATCGCGATATCTCGGCTGTAAGACTGTAAGTATAAATGCCTTTGCCTCTAAAGAATGTTGGTAGCACTGTGTAGAATGTAAATAACAAATGACAATGAATGAAGGAACAGAATAGCGAAGGAAGAGCGTCGGTCGCACCATTATGAATTGGAATGAAGGTTGGAGCTGCTGGTGCCGTCCTGGTCGTGGATGGTACGTAGCTCCTGATGGCGAGTGGTGTGACGGCGACAACGTACTGGTGAGTACGTTGAGAATAATAATAAACGTTGGAAAGGTCATGAGATAAAGTGGAATCACTATGAGAATAGAATGAGTAATCTCAGGTGGCCAGGGGAGGACTAAAAGGGGTGTTGTGGAGGTCCTCTGGGAACCGAATGGTTCCCGTCCGCGTGTACTATGAGAATGAGAAGTAGAATCGTATTAAAGTGGAGTACACGCGGTACAAGAAGTTAAATGTAAGAAGTTTAAGAATAAAGGAGAACGATGAAGCTCTATCTCATGACATACAGAATGGATATAATAATAACTCACAGTCTATGTTAAATCTAACTATTTGTCGTCAATCAATGTTTATATGTGTGAACCAAGGCATTTACTCTAGGGATATAAAACGTGGCAACAGGTTGTGTCGGCTAGACACACGCAGGCTTTAACGCCTTGTGACTGTGTCTCCTAGACACACGCAGGCCTCTACGCCTTGCTGTTGTGACCTCTAGACACACGCAGGCCTCTACGCCTTGCCGTTGTGTCCACCAGAAACACGTGGCCTCTTCACCTTAATGCCGCGCTGACGAAGTCGCGCGCCCTTCACCTTTCTCCGAGTCTTCATCGCTGGACTGCTGCCGCTACCTTCAACCATCTTAAAACTCTACCTACATCTACACACATGTCTGCTCTTCATTACTCACCCTTACACCTACTTCACAATTTCTTTTTATAAAAATATGGTAAATATTCTCGTTAAAATATAAATATATTGTTGTTCTCCATATTTTCTTTTTTTCATTTGGTAAGGTTCATAGGTTACTTTCTCTAAATTTTTCAAGTCACTCCTGTGACGTATCTAGGTGTTACTTCATCTTTTTAAATTTTCGGTTCACGACATTTTGGCGCCCAACGGAAATTAGCTCTCTCTCTCCTTCTGATCTGTCTGCGCCTGTCTCTTTCCTTTTCCCCCTCATTTGCTCTCTCTTTTCTGTTTTTTCTTTGTCATCTCATAAATTCAACCTTTTTGCATTCTCTAAATTCAAAAACAACACTTTGTCTAGTGCTTCACTACAACTATAAATTTTTGGATATTCATTACGACAACACAACGATTACACAAAAAAAAAACTTGACGAGAAAAAAGACTTGAAAAAAAAGTTTGCGACGAACGTTTCGCGCTCTCGAAGATTAATCGAAATCTGTGCTAAAACTACGTAAAAGTCATGAAATCCCCTTTAAAAGTGTAGAATACAGCAGCAGTGTTGTGTGAAAGTGTTATCTCGTAGTGAAATACCAATTTCGGGACAAATTATCTGCAAAACAATCTGCAAATTCACTGCCCTTGAGGCACTTTTCTCAACATACCCACCAAATATTTATAAAAATCTGTCAGAATACCACCTGTCACTGCATCTGTCAGTTGGTGCGTTTTATTTAAGACATTATTGTGCAATGGAAATTCTGTCAGTGTTGCCACATAAATGAACAAAAATTCATCTACCATTTCCAAACGGCCAGTAGCGGACATCTAGGCTACTGCGCAGGCAGCCGCTACTGGAACGAACATTCAATATGGAATCCCCCAAAGAAAACTTATCCAGCAAGTTTTCCACCCTGGACTTTTCACTAACTTAGATCCGAATCAACAGTTCCCACTGTAGCATAAAACTCCAAATGGTTTGTTTGCTACGCAACTCTTTGGTAAGTATTATTTCGGTTTTTTCTTCTAGTTTTTTTTAAATTTGGCGTTCCTTTTTCTGAGCGGAGAAAACAAAGCGATGAAGTCGTGTCATCACTGTTGGACACCTCAAGTTTTTTACAGAGAAAATTCCTAACTTTCGTACCTATATTTGGAAAATGAAATAAAAGTTAAATACATAATGAATATATTTGCTCACCTTATAATATTAAGCCTTTGAAGCCCCACAGTTTTGGTGAGTTTATACCTTTTTTAGCTTTGTTCGGACTTTTTGTACGGTACTTTGATTTAACCTGCAAACCAATTGTTGCAGGGGTTTTTTATTATGGGCTAAGAATTCAAGCCTAAGCATTTATTTTTATTGAGGGTTTTGACCCATACGCAGCCACAGTGCTCTTTTCACGCCTGCCGAAGCGAGTTAATATAAACGAAGACCGGACCTCACTACACCAGGGAGATAAGTACCTAGGAAATTCGAATCGTTGGAAAACAGGAAGAAAATTTTGTACACTTGTGTCTACTAGCTAAATTATAAACTACATTTTTTAGGAATCGCGGACACGTAGTCGCTATATATATATCACTATATCACCTTACTTCCGTATTCCACCCTACTTATGCTTTGGTACGTACTAAGGTAGGTAGGTAGGTTGATGACGACGTCTTTCGTGTTTTATACGTGATACGTGTTTGTGAGACCTACAGGCAGATACCTACTTCAGAAGTTTTTACTTGCATCTAAATTATTGTTTGACTAAAGTCTAACTAAAACTATGTAACTAAATTTTATTAAGGAGGTGAGTGTTTTTTTTACGTTTTAGATTAAAATAAATTTATTTTTACTTATACCAGACTGATGGATTATTATTTCTTTTTCGATCAGTCAGGTAAAATGTGACTACATTCTTCCTTTATCCGAGCATACGTCACACCACCCAGACAAGATATGGTTGACCAAAATGAAACTCCTCAAAATGACTTCGTCGATATTGAGATGAATCAGGGTCCAAGCTATGAGACACCAAGAAAAACCACTGGACTGGAACTAACTCGGAAAACCATACCACTGCACATGAATGGCAAAAAGTCCCAGTTCTGCGCCGAAGTAAACAACCGTCGAAGCGTAGAAAACCTGACTATACTTCTTTACCAGAAACAATCACACACAAATAGCTTCTCCCCACTGAAGGTTGATAATGAGGTAGAAAAGACGAAACCTGAATCAATCTCTAAGAAATTGCCACCTATTATACTCTATGGAATAGAAGACATCTCTGAACTCACCAGTCTCATAGAAACCGTCCTAAAAAAGACAGACTATTACTACAAAGTTGTCTCCAAAACACAATTGCGAGTCAACTGTACAAGTGTAGAGGCATACAAGAAGCTAATGGAGCTGATAAGAGAAAAAAAGCTCATTGGACACACTTTTACTCCAAAAGATGAGCGACCCTACCGTATAGTCATCAAAAACCTGCATCCTTCAACCCCTATCGAAGAAATCGAAGAGGCAATTGAATCTACTGGAAATAAAGTAAAAGGCGAAATTATTAATGCAAGATACGGAAAGTCAAAAATCCCATTACATACCTGGTTTATAAACCTCGAGCCTAGCCCAAATAATAAAGCAGTCAAAGACTTGAAGTATATATACCACACCTCCATAACCATTTAAGACCCAAAACGTAAACGCACTATACCTCAATGTAAGAGATGTCAACAGTATGGTCATACAAAAAATAATTGCATGAGACCGTATAGATGCGTCAAATGTGCTGAAAATCACAATACTACAGACTGCCCAAAGAAAGATGAAAATACACCTGCAAAGTGCGCACCCTGCTTAGAAAATCATCCGGCGAACTACAAAGGTTGTCAAGTATTTTTGGAGATCCAAAGAAGAAAAAAGGAGCAAAACCAAAACCAGCCGCGTGGTCGAAAAGAGCTTCCAAAAAACGAGCCAGTGAGAATAAACTACATTGCCACAGATAACCAATAATGCTAACAGGCCAACTCAAACACAAAAAATTTATGCATAGGCAAGTAACCCAAACTACCAAAGGAAAGAAACTCTGAATACCACAAATATAGAACTATTATTTACAAAACAAGCTGAAAAGCTAGACAAACTTATGGACATGATGGGAACCTTCTCCATACCAAAAATGAAGTTGAAACATTACTAAAACTCCACCATCTAGACGTACTTATGGTCAGCGAAGCTCACCTTACACATAAAGTGAGTTTCACCATAAATGGATACCAAACATACGCCACCTACCATCCAGATAACACTTCACATGCAGGTACGTCCTTGTTGATAAAGAAACATATAAAGCATGAACTCATATATGCTCACGCCTTTTTCCCGAAGGGGTAGGCAGAGACAACAGCCCGCCACCTGCTACGATACTGGCATACCTCACGTGCCTCATCCACATCCATCAATCGGTTCATACAAGCTCGTCGGTTTCGGGTACTCTTTATCTGGCTTTTTTCAATACATCGCCGATCTGATCGATGTAAGTACGCCTAGGTCGCCCTCTGCCGACTCGGCCACTCACAATCCCCTTATATATTTGTCTCGTTAGACGCCTTTCATCCATCCGCTCGACATGTCCAAACCACCTAAGCATTCCTTTCTCAATTTTAGTCACTACATCCTCTTTCAAGCCACAACGCTCTCGGATTACACTATTCCTCATTCTATCAATCAATCGTACTCCAGTCATGCTTCTTAGCGAGCATGAACTCAAAGAAGAATATAAAACACCCATGATACAGGCAACCTCAGTTCGGCAATAGGACCAGTTCCGTAGATTTTTTTATTCTCTAAGTACTTACATTGCGATAGCACAACACATAATTCTAATAATTCTAATTATCTTAGTAAAGAGAAAAGTAAGTGTCACATTTCCGAACGCATCTTTAAAAAAGCAGCGACAGTGCTGCCACTATTGACAGAATACTCGTTGCATTTGACCGAAAACTGTCGCTGCGCGCACAACAGAGTCCCGCACTTTCAAAAACGGGAAAATAATACAGTCCAGCTTTAAAACCAAGCATAAAAGGCGGCCTTAACAAAACCAGCGACCGGAAGAGTGAAAGGGGGGGTACCCAAAGGAGTGGTCCGGAGTGCTAAAAGTAGGTGGCACACATATAGAGGATTCGATCCCGGTCGATTTTTCTAATCCCGGGATTTCGGGATTATCTACAATTAATCCCGGGATCCCGGGATAGTCCCTGACATTTAATATTTCCTGACATTTCTCGATGATTACTCAAAGAAAATCTATGTCTATTTTCTCAGAAACAAGTCAGAAGCTCTGGAAAAGTTCAAAGAATTCAGAAATGAAGTTGAAAATCAGCTGGGTGCGCATATAAAAATTCTTCGAACAGATAATGGCTTGGAATATGTAAACAAGAGCTTCTCTGACTACTTGAAAGTCGCTGGAATCATACATCAAACTACAACACCATATACACCAGAACAAAATGGGACTGCAGAACGGATGAATAGAACCCTCATTGAAAGAGCAAAATGTATGCTTTTAAATGCAAAATTATCAAAAATATACTGGGCTGATGCAATACATACTGCTGCCTATATAATCAATCGCTCTCCAACCAAGTCCTTGTCATTCAAAACCCCTGAAGAAATATGGTCTGGTCAAAAACCAAACGTGAACCACATGCGTATATTCGGTTGTGAAGCTATGGTTCACTTGCCCAAAGAGAAACGCAAGAAATGGGACCCAAAGGCCCAGAAGATGATCTTTATCGGATACTGTGACCATACTAAGGGATACCGATTTATTATACCCAACTCCAGAAAAGTGGTCAAAAGTAGGGACGCCACATTTCTTGAATCTACTGTAAGAAGAGATTATGTTTCTGTAGATTTGACCGAGAAGAAACCTGCAACAAATAATGATAGTACTATTGAAAAAAGAAATAATAGTAATGATTCAGAAACTGACGAAGCTTCAACTTCAAGTAGTTATGACACTGTCTGTGGCAATAATTCTACTTCAGATAGTGAATACATACCTGATATCAGTTTTGATACTCCCTCAGTCCGCAATATAACACTGAGACCTAAAAATAAAATAAAAGATTATATAAATCTAGATGATTCAGATGAAAATATTTACCTATGTCAACATGAAGATATTCCTTCAGATGTTCCTGCAACATATAAGGATGCTATAAACTCTGTAAATTTTGAAAATTGGAGAAAATCTATTACTGAATTGAATGCTTATCAGAAAAACAATACCTGGAGATTGGTTGAAAAACCTAATGCTAAAGTGATAGGATGCAAGTGGGTGTTCCGAATTAAAGAAGAACCAACAGGTCTACGCTACAAATCACGTCTGTGTGCTAAAGGATATGCACAAACTGAAGGTATTGATTACAAGGAAACCTTTGCACCGACAGTCAGGTATGATTCAATACGTTTATTACTATCCGTAGCCATCCAAAATAACCTCAAAATAATACAACTGGATGTAAAGACAGCATTCTTGTATGGTGAACTTGAAGAGACTATATTCATGACTCCACCAGAAGGGCTCAATTACAAAGAAAACATGGTATGTAAACTCAACAAGTCGCTTTATGGGTTAAAACAGTCTTCTCGGTGCTGGAATAGTAAATTTGACTCAACTTTAAAAAGGTTTGGTTTTGTCAATAGCAATGCTGATCAATGTGTTTATGTTGGTGAAGTAAATAAAAAGAGATGCTACCTTTGCCTGTATGTTGATGACGGCTTGTTATTCTCATCAGATGAATCAGCATTAAATGAAATCACAAATGAATTGAAAACCGTATTTGAAATTAAAATATTGAACACACCAAGTAATTTTGTGGGAATGCAAATAGAAAGATTTAGAAATTGTCTGTTTATACATCAAACTAAATATATAGAGCAAATGTTGAATAAATTTAACATGAATAATGCAAACCCAGCAATGCAAAGTGTTCCAGTCGACCCTCACACGAAACTGCAAAAAGGAGAAGGAGAGCCGGAGAAGAACATACCATACAGAGAAGCTGTGGGCTCTCTTATGCATCTGGCCATTGTGAGTCGACCAGATATAATGTTTGCCGTCAGCCTGGTGAGTCGATTCCTTAATTGTTATAACCAAAGTCACTGGAACGCAGTTAAAAGAATCTTCAAATATCTGAAAGAATCAAAAGAGTATGGACTATGCTACTCACACACTTCACAATCCTCAGAAGTCATCGGTTACAGTGATGCTGACTATGCAAATGACCTGGACACACGTCGTTCAATTACCGGCTTTACTTTCTTAAAGAATGGAGCAGCTGTAACTTGGTCTAGTCAAAGACAACAAACAGTAGCTCTATCCACTACGGAGGCTGAGTACATGGCAGCCTGTGCTACCACCAAAGAGGCAATATGGATAAAACAATTGTTAAGTGACATTGGTGAATACAAACAGGACACAATGTGTCTTCATTTAGACAATCAAAGTGCTATTAATATCATCAAAAATATAAACTTTCATAAACGGTGTAAACATATTGAAATAAAATATCACTTTATTAAGGAAAAATATCAACAAAAGATTATTTTATTGAAATTTGTTAGTAGTGATTCTCAATATGCAGACATATTCACTAAAGCATTATCAAAAGATAAATTTCAATTTTTTAGATCTAAGCTTGGAATGTGTTTACATAATTCTCTGTCTTAACAACTTGTTTAAGTATTAATATTAATTAAGTTTTATTAATGAAGTGCCTGTGTAACTAAATTTCATGAGTCTCACGTGAATTTATTGTAATATAGTTGAGGCTTGAATTCAGGGAGGGTGTTGAATATAATTTGAATTTCGCGCCTTCAATTACAACTCACACTTCCCATGTGTCATCCATTTTGTTTTCTTTCTTATACTCTGTAGCTTTGTAGTATGTACATGCGTGCGAGTGTTTTATTTAAATAAAACAAAGTTTAAGTTATATATTTGTTTATTAATCCAATAGAAATAATGTAACTTTTTATGAAAAAAATAATAAATACAATCAGGGCTTTACACTGTGGAATTCTAAATGAGAATTTCTTGGAGATTTGCCCGTAACAAAGCAAAGCCTTTTGTCGCATTTAATGCAGAAGACCGTAGTGTTTTTTCTGCACAACACACAACGCCCTTCTGATTTCGTGGACACAAAATGACCCACGTTGTCATAACGTACCGAATCTACGGTTTTGGTCTTGGTATCAGAAATGCCACGAGGTGTCCTCTTTATCTTCAACAGCCCTTGGTATATTTCAAATCTAAACTCTTCTAGGGACAGGTTCCTGTTGCCAACACGTCGCTGTAACAGCCAAGCATTGTTTATACTTATATCAAGCATCTGCGCGAAAATGCCCAAATACCAACGTCGCGATTTGAAGGGTGCAAGGTACAAGCGCCAATATTTTTTCAGCTCGCCCAGGTATCTTGCGCTGTTAGGAAGCAAAAGGAAAACCACAGTAAGAAAAACAGCCACACACATAAACAAAATAATGCAGAAGAGTTAGTTACATATAACTAGGTACCTAACGTTCACCACACCAAACAAACATGCAACAAGGTGTTTTGTTATATACTTGGCAGTGTTCGGCACGACGAACAGGCATTCAAGTGCACTTTTACCCAATATTACTGACAAGCACCGACAAAAATGTGTTGTATTTGATTACATTACACTGCTATCAATATAAAATCACAGAGAAACCAAAGAAAAGTAATAAAAATCACATAAAAAATAATAAATACCTTGGAAAGCGCACAACCACGTCTCTTCGGCGCCATTTTGTTGATACTACTGACTGTCTAGTGTTGCCACAGTGAATTTTATATTTGCTCCCCATAGCAGAAATATAAAACTACCAATTGTAGTAAAAATGGTAACGCAAATTTAAAAGAAAGCAGCAACAGTTTTTTTTCTATGCTGTTCGGTACGACGAACAAAGTCAAATTAAGGGTTAATATACGGATTGAAGGTACATCACATGAAGCTTTACACTTGTATTGCTAGTCTGACCTCTAAGGCGATTGTAATTGAACGTTACAAAGCTCAAAGCTTGACTGCTACTGTGTACTTTTGTGTACTTCCACAATAATCTGTGTACCCAGCCTGATCAAATATGTGTCTAAGACTAGGTAGGTTTGCAAATAGCCTTCACCGGGCGGATAAGAAACCCTTGGGTAATTATAAAAGGGACGAAACCGGTAGCAAGATACTACAAATTGTAGCAATATAAAAAGAAACACACTATTGCCACTTCTAAAATTGTGTTTCATATCGAACAAAATCACATAATGTCTGTGCGTACTGACTGTTACTTAAAGAAGGTACAAATATTAGTTAGTTGGTATTAGAGCAATATTAAAATCGAATTATAGTTAACTAATATAAGAAAACTTTACGTGACATAGTGATTAAACAAAACAAATGACGACAGCTTCAAGATGGTAGTAAAATAAAAAATAAATACAGGCGGATCAGGATAAATATCAATCAAATTGGAAACGCTACACTAAAATCGAACAGAATTAAATAATAATAAAAATAGAAAAATTAATCCACTTTGAATTCACGAACTTTTCATCATTCCAAATAACTGTTTATCAGAAGAAGGAAAATTCAATCTTAGGTGAAGAGCTGTGGCCTGCTGGAGTAGTGTACATACGATACAAGAATGGACGTAGTATCTCTTCACCTAGTGTAAACGCTGAAGTGCAAAATGAAGAGTAGCTTATTATCCTTGAACTGCAGAAGCGTTAAGTGTACTTATCTCGGCTACCATGGGATCTCTGCGGTTGGTACGTTTTCAGGAGCACATAGGTCATCTTATCTAATCTGTAAGGCAGCGGGGTAACGATCCTCACACACACAATTTCGTCAACGTTCAACGCGACTAAACTATCATGCACACCACCTTGATAGTTGGCGGTCCACCACTGTGAGATTCTCACGAAACTTTTTGCCTCGCACAACCGATCTGTGGAACAAATTGTCGCCGGTGGTATTTCCGGACCGATACGACCTTCAAACCTTCAAGAAGAGAGCGTACTCCCACCTCAAAGGCAACGGCACTTGTGACTCTTGAGCTGCAGGTGTCCATGGGCGACGGTAGTCACTTACCATCAAGTGACCCGTCTGCTCGTTTGCCCCCTTTTTTTTATAAAAAAAAAACACACTTTAAGGAATTTACTTGTGGTCGTCTTCCATATCTTTCCATAGGGACATATTACGCCAGCTGATTTCCTGATAAATAGGAGCGTTTTACCTTACAATAAAACGCTTATTAAAATACTTACCTTATTCGAAGCTTAATTAAATTGAGATAGGCACTTCCGTTTCCGTCGTATTTTCCCTCTCTTTCTACCCACTTTCCGGTTCCCCCGCTCTCTAGCCCCACCTCCACCACCTACAGCGACCGCTGTGGAGCGGTCGCCCTAGCTCATTGCGTTTTGGTGAACACCAGGCAGGAATTACTGTTAAGCTTCGAATAAGGTAAGTATTTTAATAAGCGTTTTATTGTAAGGTAAAACGCTCCTATTAAATCACTTGACCGTTATTCGAAGCTTAATTAAATTGAGACTTGTTTGTTATCGCCTGGTGGTGGAGGACGCCAATGTGAATTTTCAGTAGTTTTAGATAAAGACAAGCTTGTGCTATATTTCTGGGGATAGAGTTGTATGTAATAAAAAGTAATCTTTACATAATACATAATATATTAACTAAAAACAATTATTTTCTGCAGTTGACACAAAACTAGTAAAGGTATATGAATCAATCATAATAATAATTTATCGTAGTACTATAAATTTAGCATAATCATAACATGTTAATACAATTATACAGGATTAAATAAAGTAGTAATGCTTCTATTACTAGTGGCGGGTATAACTTCACGCCTATAAAAGCGGCTGAAAGTATTTCCTGACCTCCAATTTCCTCTGGCAAGTATGTCTTCAATAGGTAGATTGTCAGTCCAATTTTTTGAGGCTACAGCGGGGGACGCAGTTATGCCAGCCTCGACTAGAAGCGTTTTAATCCAGCCAGCTATAACAGCGCGGGAAGCCGGCTTCGCTTGGCCTCTAATGTTAGCAAATAAGTTATCGCAACTAGCCAATTTACGTCTACTATCTAAAAGACTAATAGTTTGATTCACCCAATATACTGGATTAAGCTTTTCGTTATTACTGTTAGAAATAAATTTCCAAGCAGTTTGTCGATAATCTGCGGAGTCAGTCTTTGAACCAAAGGTAGGTCGAAAAATTACGAAATCATCATGTTTCTCAAAATGATTTGAATCTACGTGAAGAAGAGTTAAATCATGTAGGCGTCTGCCAGAACAGAGTACAAGTAACATTGCAGTGTGTCTACATGTCGCAAACAGATTGTTATTGTTTACAGAGTATTTCTCTAAGTATGACACAAGATCATCAATATTCCAGATCGTTGATTTATGAGATACCGGTTTCTTTAAAGCTATTGATTTAAGAACGTGCTTCACCAAAGCGTGAGCACTAAGTTGTCCAGAAACATCAGCATTGCATAAAGTCGAGATTACAGACTTATCAAGTAATATGGTATTATAAGACAGATGTTCTTTCAGGTACAAGTCGGCTAAAAATCTGGCTACATTAGAGCCACTGGGATGAACATAATTGACATTATTTGTCGTAGCCCATTTAAGCCATCGCTGCCAGGCTACTTTATATGTCCTCAGAGTAGAACAACGCCATGAAGATTCAAGTAGTTGCACCTACTGTTCATTCCAGTCATTTATGTTTTCAGACCACCCCCACAGAGCCAAACCTCTAGAGTCATTTCGTGGACTTTTGGAGGTGGCTGATCCGTTGTTGTGTCTATCAGGCAATATTCGAGGTTCTTCAGGGTGAACGGCGGTGCTTGGGCCCGGGTTTTGAGATCGGCCCTCCAAAATACTTTTTCCCAGCGAGGCACTATGAGTAGATATTGCCCTATCGCCTGATTTAGATGATGAAGTACCTTCGGAATGAGATGTGGTGGAGGAAAGATCCACGCGAGGCTGTAATTCCAGGTTTTTGAGAATGCATCGTGGTACATTGCCTGTTTGTCGTTCATGTCTAGCGAAACGTAATTGATTACTACATGCGCTCTCTCTGACGCAAACAGATCTATCACTGGAATTCCAAATTTCTTGAACACAATCTCGGTGTAATGGGGTACAATATGCCATTCTGGGAGTGCTCGATGTCGCGATAAATGGTCCGCGTGACAATTGTATTTGCCTGGTAGGTGGTACGCAGTCAGTTGAATTTGATGCATGTCCAGTAAATGAAAAATGTTTTGTGTTATGTCCATGAGAGGTGGTGATCTGGTCCCACCTTCGTTGCGAATGTATGCAACGACAGTTCTGTTGTCGCACTGTATCAGTGTTGTAGACTGACGAAGAATCGAGTAGCAAGCTTCCAACACTTTTAGAACGGCCAGTAATTCTTTTTGGTTGCAGTGCAACACTTGCTCTGATTTGCTCCAAGTTCCAGACAGCTGAAGGTTGTTTAATTGAGCACCCCAAGCAAGATCCGAGGCATCGGTTGTGAGAAAATTGGTTGGTGGAGAAATATGAACTGCTGACGGGGTGACACAATTCTGGGTCCACCAATTTAGATTGGTTAGAGCATTTTCTGGTAGATTGAACATTTTCGTACGTGGGGCATTTATTATTGAAATTAGAAATTTTAATAGAGCTCGATGATGCAGTCGGCCCCTGAAGACCACAAAACTCGCAAAATTCAGAGAACCGACCAATTTCTGTAGTTCTACCAGATTTGTTTTGCCCTTCCTTAACATGGCTAATGTTTGAAATGCTAAGCTCTGAGCTTTTTCGGGTGGTAAGGCTTTTTGATTGAGCCACGGGTTCCAAAGTACACCGAGGTAAATAAGACTCTTTTGTGGAATCAGCTGTGACTTTTCGAAATTTATTTGCCAGCCCAGATATTGAAGAGTGCTTATTAGCAAATCTACATGGGAGCGAAGGATGTTTTCGTGTTGATGTGCTATTAAAAAGTCGTCCAGAAAAACAATGATCCGAACTCCTTGTTCCCGGAGAGTTTGAGCAATCCAGTTTGTGACGGATGCAAAAACCTTCGGTGCCGTGCTGAGGCCGAATGGCAAACATGTCATTTCCAATAACTTTCCTTTGTACAAGAGACGCAGGAAACGTCTGTGAGGTTTCGCTATTGGAAGATGGAAATAGGCCTGGGAGAGGTCGACTTTGCACAGCCAGTCCTGGGATTGTAGGAAATCCGGGACACGTTGCACATTTATTAGTCTGAATCGATCTGTTATTACGAAATCGTTCAATGTTTTTAAATTGAAGATAGGACGAAGGGAGCCGTCGCTTTTGGGTACTAGAAACATTTTTGACAGAAAACTCGGTGAGAGTCTGGCTGGCCTGAGAACTCCCTGTTTTTCCATTTTTCTTATTGCCGCAGTCATTTCCTCTGACACCGGGGTTTGTAAGGCATTTGCATTTAGATGTGGTAAGATCAGAGGGGGCTTCTCTAAAAAAGGTATGCGATACCCGTTTAGGATGCGTAGAAGGAAATTTGGGGCTCCCAGACTTCTCCATCGGTGATAATAATGTGTTAACTGGCCGGCTTTGAACTGATGTGAGTCAATATCGCCTTCTTTTATTACCTGATGCGGGTGTCGGGGATCCTCCACGCTTTCGGTTTCCTTTAACCTGATCGTTACCTTTCTGGCCCTGCCGGCCATTTCGGAATCGAAAGGAGCTCTTTTGATTACCTCCGTACTGTTGATTATTATATTTAGGTCCTTGCGAAGGACGGTTATGACAACAACCCTGCGGGGGTGCATGAGTATATTGCTGATTGCAATTATTTGGATGTGCATGGTTTTCACAATTACCACCCTGCGAGGGGGCATTACGGGACGTCGACCCCTGCGAGGGGTGACTGTTCGCCTTGCTTGGACCCGCTTGCGAAGCGGAAGCATTTGCAGGCTTAGTCAGAGGCATAAAGGCTCTTCGGACCCCACCAGTCTTTTCAAGTGCAGCAGTAAGAAGGTCAGACTTGAACAGGTGTTGGCAAGATGGTGGTATCTTCCGTAGAGTCGACTTGACAAGTGGATCGCGAACAAACTTCGTTATGCCATCTCGACGCATCTGTATAGTCTCGGCCCTGTGGCCACAAATTAGTTGCAGTAAATCGGAAGAAACCTTATGAAAATCGCCTTTTTGAAATAGTTCGTTAACTTTTTCGTTAAGACCATCGAAATTAAGTTGATCAGAGTCTCGGGCCCACATAAGAAGACTGCGTAGAGTATTTTGCAGTACATCTCGTTGTTTAAGAACACATGACGTCAATGCGGCGTACGATTTATCTGCATGGGCCAAATGACGCAGAGAATCGTATTGTTTGATTTCGTCATTGGCCTCTAATTCAACAAAGCCAGGTGAAAGATTATAGTTTTTTTGTGTGTCGGCATAACGAACCTCACACCATTCGCTTTTTTCAAAATATTGAATGTCCTGCAAAATGGAGAGGTACTGTTCTGGTGCTTTCGGGACTGTGGGTTCCTTAAGCTTCGTTTCAATGTCGAAAACAAATTCGGGATTACATTCAGCACTTGACAAATCGTGAACCTCATAAAGTTCACGGCTCACATTGTGATCAACTGTCAAGTCCTCAAAATCATTTGGATTATGATCGATAGATGGAGAAATATTACAAGCAAGTTGTTTACGAAGATCACTTACTTGTTTTGATATTTTGTCCAACCTGTGGTCTGCGTGACGACTACGTTTGCTCCCCCTTTTTTTGTTCCGGCGACGGTGTGAGCGCTTCCTTTTTTGCATAGCTTCGTCAGGTGACGAGCTCGATGACGATGATGTACTACTGCTACTAGCAGTGCTATCACTTGATGTACTTCGTCGTGGCTTAGCGCGTGAAACAGGCGTCGAAGAACTGCGTGGCGCATCGTTTTCATTTTCAATATTATCCATTATCCAATATCTAAAAACCAGAAGCGGGTTATTTAAGTATTCCAAAAAAAAAAAAAATCAAAGAACAAATCGAACGGCAACGCCGTTACACATTAATCAGCAATTTTTATTGCATATAAAGTAATAAGGGATCATAAACATACTTACCGTTAGTAACTTTATATTTTACCTAGTAAAGTTTTTAAAAACACGACCCACGTGTTCTTTCAATTTCAACAGCAAGTAATTAGCAACACGAATAATCCACGTGTTGATTTTATTTGAATTATTTTATTAACGGTTATTTAGACCCAACCGTTCTCGACGGGAAACAAAACGCCAATGAGCTAGGGCGACCGCTCCACAGCGGTCGCTGTAGGTGGTGGAGGTGGGGCTAGAGAGCGGGGGAACCGGAAAGTGGGTAGAAAGAGAGGGAAAATACGACGGAAACGGAAGTGCCTATCTCAATTTAATTAAGCTTCGAATAACGGTCAAGTGATTTAATAGTATCTTGTATTTTGTCTCGAGTTTTTTCACCTTTACGTCTGTTCTCTCCATTCTCTCTCCCTCTGTCACTCAAATCCTTCAAAACGTTTTCTTTTTCTTCCGATTCCTAATTTGAAATTTAGAAAACTAAAAAAATAACCGGTCTAAATAGTTGGAAGGCACAGAGCTTCCATGCAGTAACACTGCAAAATGTATCAGCTCCAGGCATTTCGCAGTTACGGACTAGTCCCTATTTAATTAGAGTATTTGTAATTTTTTACGTCCGAGATTTTGTCCACCCTGGACGTAGCGTGGGTGCGATTGGGGTGGCGGGCACTGGAGCCTACCCTTAAAATTGGCACTTTAAATCGAGATAGCTTTCCCGCGCTCGTCCTTACTCCTGCATCAATAAGAGGAGGTTTTAGAAGCAGGTTAAGTACTTTCTTCTAAAACCTCCTCTTATTGATGCGTGTGGAGCTTAGGGACAAACTTGGGAAGAGAGTGTGTAAAAACATACACACAAATAGCAAGTGAGCTCGATATAATCAAATAAATAGGAAGGAATTAAAAAATCACAGGGAATATCCAAAAACGTGCCGATACGGCGCGCGAGCAAAATTAAAAGACAATAAAAAAGAGCGTGTCAAGTATCAAAGTAAAGAGGAAAAATGTTGGAAATTTAACCAGGCTAGGTGAAAGAAAGTGTATCGTATGAACACGCATTTTATATGATTTATTATAAAGGGATTTAGTTGTCGAATTTGAATTTGTTTGCATTTCTAACTTCGTATTTTCTTTTTCTCCTGTCTTTTGATATTTGGATCTATTCACTCCAAATCTGTTGCTACATGCTTCATATCTACTAAGAATTCTTAAGTGAAATACATCGCATACGGCAACACCCTACAACAGAACACACCTTATCTTAAAGTTGGCTTCCAGACTGAACAGCTAACTCGCCGACTTGCAAACTGTGTTCGTACTGAATTTGCTGAGTAATCACTTAGTCAACAGCCGTGAGGTGGCTTGTCTACCAACTTTGGTTTCTCGTTGGGATTCAATTAGAATCTATTTAATAACGAATTAAGCATCGAACTCTCAACAGAGGTCAGCGGGGTGAATGTATGGATGAAATCACTGAGTAATGAAAATGCCATCAAAAACAAAACTTGTCAAAAAACCCAAGCCTCGCAACTCAGTTCTTCTACCGTAAAAAGTTGTGAGATCCATGTAATACCAAGTCGGTTAATTTATTCAGTCCTTACTAAGGGACCTTCTGTCTTAAGTAATTATGTAACTAGCTAACCTAACAACATCTTATAGTGACCATATCATTATTAAAAATCTTTTATGTTTTAAATAAATAGATTGACTTGGCCATCGCATGAAAACCCAATTTATCTCACAAGTGATACATATTATATTAAATTAGATTGTTTAGTGCGATTGCCGAGTCAATCTATTTATTTAAAACATAAAAGATTACAAGTATGCAGTTGGTGTATCTAGAAACCTAGACCGAAATTGCAAAATGTTTGAGTTTTTCCTTGATTTATACACTAAACCCTAATTGTATTCTAAGTTTGAAGCTTCTACGACTGCTAGAAGTGCCTTAGAGTTTTGATCATCGGTCAGTGAGTGAGTGAGTGCGTGAGTGAGTGAAAATTAGGAAACTTTGACTATTTATAATTCTAAAAGTACTAGTTTAAATTGGATGAAATTTGAAATGTACTGTGTTAATACAATGCCTGCTTGGTTGCTGAAAATTCAGGCTTCTAGGTTTATCCACAACAAAGTTATAGGGGGTCGAAAATGGCGTGAATGGCTTCGAGAAAAGGATGGTACGGCCGTGCCGCTTGTTGCTCGACTTGGCGGGGGCACTACCGTGCCCCAGGTAAATTTTAAAAGACAGGACGACCTAGGCCTATTGAAGAAAAGTTAGGTAACGAGTACCAGAAACCGATGAGCAGCATATTCGTATGGTGGATGTGGATGAAGCACGAGAGCTCTGCCAGGTTTCTAGCAAGTGCAGGTCTATTATTTCTGCCTGCCCCAACGGAAAATAGGACTGAGATTTTATATGACGTACTTATGTATGTTAATTATTAATCGACTCAAAATAATAATGTTTAATCTATCAATTCTTTCAATTAATTGAAACTGATCTGTAACAAGAATTTCGTTCCTCTTGTGATGATGTATCGTTGGCACCTGTCTTGAGCAGTTTTCGAGGACGTTACGGGTGTGGCTAGTGAGCTGATTGTGTGATTCGTGTCATCTATTCTATTCAATTCATTTATTAATGAATAAAGATCTGCATGTCAATACTATAATAATAATTTAAACTTAAATTTTACAGAAATATTCATAAAATTTAGATTAATTAAGTATTGTCTGTATGCCTTCAAAATAATATCTGTATCGAGTGATTTTGTTTACTTTTAAGTTCGTACTGAATAATATTATATTATATTTATTTGTATAACATTTTCATTTAATTGCCGTGAGCCCGTGTAATCCTAAAAGATGTAATTCTCTCATGCTGATCTCCACAGGACCGGCTGTGCCTAGTGTGGAGATCGTCGTTAAAAATATGTATAAATTGGTCTTAGTAATATTTTTTTTTTATTTTTTTTTATGTCATTCGTCAAAAACATCAGTGAATCCGCACAAGCTTCGTCCAAAAACTGTAATATTAAATATACTTAATTAAATATTGAATTATATTGTACAACAATATCTAAAAAAGAAAACCATTCCGGAAAACATCCGACCCAAAGGTCCCCAAAACACTGGCAGCATTGCCACGCTGTATACCGAGGGAGATCCTTTGCATCAGATATGATCCAGAGCGGCGGTCAAAGCCTTCAATCGACGCTCCACCTCTTTATTGAAAACCTTGCCCTGTATATCCCAAACTCCAGTTGTCTCCAGGGCTATGGCTACAGAAATATTGGTCATTAACTGGCTATATTTTTTACCCTTAAGCATCGCCGCTGCTTCTGCTGCAGCCTCGGGAGTGTTAGTGGTGGTCCACAGTAGGGATCAGTATCAATTATGTGGTCTGGGTCAAATTTCTATGGAGCGGAACCTGAAGTTTACGCCCAGGAGAGTCGAGCTCTTAGAGGAATTGAATTCCTCATCAATAATCTCCGGCCCGGTAACCCAGCATCTAAGTTCAACGTTTTTCACATTAACTCCTCAATTATCTACATAAAAGGATTTTCTCCAAATTGCAGCAGTGTCACAATCATAATTTTCAAGGTGATGCAGTATTGTAGTAGACAACAGAAAAGGGCTGGTAGTTCACCGAACACCGTTTACGATGAAAAGTCTTAACCATAAAAAAATCTAATAGTCTTGATCGTCAGAATGTAAGGAAATTTGTAAAAAAAGCCTTCTTAATGTCGGCAGTCAGAAATATTTTCTCTTCTACTAACTTTCCTGAAGAAAAAAAGTCTAGTGATCTTTGAATTCAAAAATAATCCGACTAGTCTATCCGTAATTCCCATATATGTGGCAGATCTGAGCTGACTGAGAAACCTTGGAAAGACGGGCTTGGTAGTCGAAATGACATTTAAGAATCTTTAATTCTCATCCCTTGCATGTTACGGCATGGGATATTACCTTGTTTTTTTTTTTATCCACCCCTTCTACCAGGCCTTCTCTAACCTCTTCTTTAATTAGTATGGATGGACTCACTCCATGGACTATATTAAGAGAAACAGGGTCTTCGATCAATCTAAAGTAAGCCTTAGCGTTTACACATCTAAGTTCTGAGTTCCCTGCTTTGGCTGCTAAAAGTCTGACCCATCCAGATGAATTTTCGTAGTCATTATTTCCTTGTCCGGTGGTGGTGTTCATCATTTTCTTTATCACAGTGGTGAGGTCATCAGCCATTGTCAATCCTTTAAGCATTGGAACAAAATGCTTCTTGATCAAGTATTCCCTTAATTTCCATGACATTAATGTGAAAAATCTGCCTACTCTTTAAAATTTTCTCTCTTTTTTGAGACCGCTAACCAAATGTTCGTCATCAAGATTCAAGACCATTTTTATCTATGTCTTCTAAGAATTCTAGCCAATTAGTGGCATTCGTTGCTTAATATGTTTGTAATACTTTCTTGGATGGTATTGGTCCTGATCTCCGATCTTCCGCATGCCTAAGTACTACCTTTGATTTATTGGGTGAGTGACTTTTGTCTCAGTATATCTGAGAAGGATCTATCATGTCAGGAATTTCAAAACATTTCAAAAGAGGCAACTTATGCCAATTGTCTCCGAAGTCAGTTATCTGCTTGGGGGTCGGCCATGTTCCATCTTATATATGCTGCTTCAACGGAGTTTGGCTGCCAAGTTTTTGATTGTCTACATACCTTTTTTTTGTTTCTTTGTATCTAGACTCCAACACTATATAAGCTAGGTCACTTCCTAGACTCTGCATAACTTAAATCGATGTCCTTTGCCATATTGGTTTGTTTGTGCAGCTTTTCTAATCCTTCTATATACTCAATGAAGGGACGTCCCCACCCCAGTGTCTGAATGAACCATATATGGGGAACACGCTTTAAATGACGCGAGTTACGTTAAGGGTTGATGCTATTTACAGATTTTCTTGAATTATGACTAAGAGCTCTGTCGATAAGGATAAAACTATGGCTACACCCTCACCTGCGACGTCTGACAGAGTAGCGTTGGGTGCGCACTTCACGAAGTCGGGGAAGAAGTTCACCATTATCAAGCCGCCATTTTGTTTCTGCAACAATTAAATCTTTAATTGGATTTAACGAAACTAAACATTTACAATGGTCGTTGAGTGATATAAAAACAGGTACAGTATTCAGTTATTAGGTACAGTGAGCTTGCTAAGTCAGGCTGAAGTCAAGCGGTTATGCTCACAGGGGATCGATTTAAAGTTATTAGGGGGATGTAGTTTTGGCGTGCGGTGAACATTAAATAAAATAGCTAGTTAAATTAGCTTTACGTTTTAAAAAAGCTGTGATAGCCTTACGGTTAAAGAGCCTGCTTCACATGATAATAATCAGTGAGGCTGGGGTTCGAATCCTGGCAATGAACCAATGAGTTTTTCAAAGCTTACGTACATATTTACCACTAGCTTGACAGTGAAGGAAAACCTCGTGAGGAAACCCGCAGGTCCCAAAATTAATTCTGATACATGTGTAAAAGACCCGGTCCGGCGATGGGCTCACCACCTATCAGGCTTAGAGGTCAAAAGAACATCTCGTGAAAAGTGGGTATATCCAGAAATGGAATACCTCTACCTACCCCCTCATTAGCTTTAAACTTAGGTGGTAGGACTGCACATCAGTCTCATGCGTCCGCGTCACGCGCTGTCTTCGTTACCTTTGTTTTATCTGAGATAATAAGTCCTAACACCAGCCCCCCTAGCAAAGATGCAAGCGCTTTGAAAAGCGAACGATTTTATAGATTGACATGCATGGTATTGACATATGCACGCCTTAACCTTAGCGCTCGTTGGCAAGTGCTTATGTCAATCCCAAACATGTCAATCTATGAAATCAGTCGCTTTCTTTAGCGCTTGCATCTTATCTTGGGACTGCTTAGTGCACCGCGCACCGGGGTGTTATGTTCCGAATTAATTGAAAAGTCGCTGCTCTTATATTTATGACAAATTGCATGTTCTGATGTTATTGGCCATATCTAGCGAAACAAATTTTTTGAGAAGTAATGCTGCGAAATATATGAGTACCTCGCCCGCTACAATATATCTGGTGGTGACTGTACCAGCAACTCGTCGGTGGAAATAGGCAGCTTTTTACATTCAGATGGACAAGTTTAGAGTCCCTTGTTGTTAGAATATTAACATGTCTATGTGACCTTTTTATACCTACAGAAAATAAATGAATTTTGATTTTTTTTTAGATCTGCTTGCACATTTTGCGATCTGCTCATGATGAGATTTGCTATTTGCGCCTGCACATTTTGCGACTTGCACATTCTGCTATGCATGAAACTTTCACTATGCAGCATGCAATGCAGTTTAGTTCAGTCAACTTGCAAACAAGATGAACAAACATGCCCCTTCTGGCGTCTATGTAGGCACCGCGTGTAATTGACAACCACACGGCCTCCGGAAGGAGCTATGTGATGAGCTTGCGGTTTTGTATAGCGTGCCGCGTAGGAGAACGAGACGCACGTCTTAGATAGACTTGCTTCTCTTTCTAAGCTATAACTGCGTCACTTGGACATGTAATTTCCAAAAACACTATTGTGTGGGTTTGTTCTAAAAGCTGTCTATTTTCAAAAGTTTTTGCTGGGTACGTACAGTCTGGAAATTACTATAAATTTACACCGCTTCTCCACAGATAAAACACTTGTGGTGGTAGACATCTATTTATTACCATTCAGTACTTAAATTTAATAAAATGTGGGCATAATTCACAGACAATTATTTAGTCCCTAACTAGGCAGGGCCTGTACTGATAAACATACGTGAAAAAATATTAAAAGACCAGACACGAAGCCAACGGATATGTATATGCACACAAATGCTAGTCCCGAGCTGGGCTCGAACCCGCGACCTACTACTCCGAAGGCAGGGTCACTACAACTGAGCCAACAGACCCGTCAGTTGTATAGTTACTTCACAATTTAAATATGGTTATATTATCGTTTTCAAATTAGTTGATTTAAAAGAATTAAGAAAAAATATTTCAATATAACATCGCTCTGCAATTTAGTGGCAAGAGTCGGAACATGGTTCAATAGAAATGTGAAAATAGAAGTTTTTTATAATTCCAAGGCAACTAACTTCAGACCTACTTTCCGAGTATGAGTTATGAAAAAGATCTGGCGATGAACGTCACTCACCAGAGACAGTATGATGTCGTCGGGAACGTTCCTATTGTGCGGGCAGAGGCTGTACACGGAGGAGTGGCTGAAGATGACGGGGGCTCTTGACACGCGGATGGCGGCGCGCGTCGTGTTCTCACCCACGTGGGACAGATCCACCAGCATGCCCAGCCGGTTCATCTCCTTGACCACTTTCTGCGGGCAAAAGGAACTGTTGACATGGCTTCTGGTACAAGTCATCGCAAAGCGGGGCAACAAGGTAATACCTCAAAAGTCAAAGTCAGAAATAATTCATTTTCTGTAGGTGCAAAAAGTACACTTAGAAAAGTCAATTGTCTAGTAACAAGGTAATCATAAAAGTTATTGTAATTCTCCCTAATCTTGTAAGTAGGTATACTTTATAAATAAGCCCTTCAAATATTGCTGTGCCCTTGCAGGGCGTCACAACATACTTCCTTACAAACTTTATTGTAAGACCTTCATGTGAAACTTGTGACACGCAATAAAATATTTGTATTTGTATCTAAACTCGTCCATAAAGATAATACCATGAATGAAGATAATAAACATTAAGATATGCTACCAGAAATACTGAAGAGAAGGTCATGTTTAAACCAATATCACTGAAGTTATACAGACGCTACGCGAGGCTTATTAAACAGAAAAACAAGGCATAAAATAAACAGAAAACTCAGAAGATGACCTTGACTGCGAACTTTCTAGTAATTCATTCGCCAGCGGTTGCCGAAGTTTTATTTCAGTCCATTCCTCAAATGCTTGGTGAGTTAAAAATTCATTTGGTGGAGTCAGCTATCTGTAATTTATGATTGGGTGGTGGCACGGTCCCCTGTATAATAACCGTCTAAATCAGAGGCTTATGGTGCGGGGATGGGTACAGAAAAGCTGTACCGTCAGATTTCTGAGAGAAAAAACAGAGGTGAATGCGTATATAATAAAACTCTTTTATTTCTTTTTAATATCAGGTTTACATTCTCTAATTGAAACGGACAAAGTATGATGGACTGTATGCTATGATGAAAGAAAAATGCAGCTCCTTCAAACCTCGCTTTACTTACTTCTAAAACACACTGACAGACAATAAAAACAAAACATATCAAAATTCAAATAAAGATCATAAAAATGAGATAAAAAAAAACAAAGAGTTCGTAACACTAATATGTTCAGTAAGTAAGCATCAAGTTCTCGAGAGTGTTTTCAGTAAAGACTTCGAGTCGTTTCCAGGTAATTTGAACGTTGAAGTACTTTGGACGCGTAAAGCGTAGCTCCGCCCGAAGCGCGGCTTTAGAGACTCAAGATTCATTTAGCTCGCTGCGAGCTGTTTTAATAACATCGTAATGAGATTCCCAGTAACGGGTGACGGGTGTTCGGTACAATTGGACCGGTTGTCGTGAATCGCCGGAACGACACCATTCACCAATGTCTCATTTACGGGCATCATCTCGGAAATTAAATATCTCTCCAACGCGTTACAGAATCAACGCTATTCCTCAAACACTCCAATTAGTTTAAAAAATATTATGCATTCGTACTTTAGTTTTGTCTAACCAAATTTCTTAAATAAAGAGCTACAATACTACGATTTCCATAGGTAGCCGTAAATTCAGTTATACTAATAATTTTATCTGAAAAATTTAACACAGTAACAATAGCTGAACTCGATTAAGTAGTCGATACTGAAGAAACTTATTTCAGGAATTGAGCTTATTCTGTTACCCATTGTATAAACAATGACAAAGGAAAAATCGCCTGAGATGAGTTCCCAGAATAATGTCTCTAATGAACCGATAAACAAGAACGATTGTTTATTATAGGGTATTTATATCACCAAGAATCTGAGTAATGTTTTATGTTGCTTAAACTTACTGCCCTCAGGCGATACGAGATCGCATGTCGGAGAGGCACGCGACATTTCTACTCGGAGTTATCTGCTAAAGTAGGAGCACACTTTAAGTCATATTATCTACGCGCTGGTAAAAGTCGCTCAGACATGCGTCAGGGTGCTTAGGCATCTGTTGTAAAACCAAATGCTGAATGAAACTATAGTAAGACCGTTTAAGTGAGGCTACGCCCGCGGGGTACAGAGACGCTAGGGGCGACAAACAAGGGGACTGAGAGAGGTGCGGGCGTGTATCACACTAAGCGCGCCCACGTGTGTTGTATGACTATCGTATGAGATGCGATGTTGTCCGCTCTGTGATACGATGATTTTACATCTCTATCCATTATCCTAGGTGCGTGACTTATATTACGGCACAATACAACATGTGAAGTATCATCTAGCTCAGGGACGCGATATCAGATAGTATAAGAGAATACAGAAAAAATCTAAAAGTAGAGGTAGATATTTTTGCGCCGTTGCCGCATTTGTCGCTTATTTAGGACAGTGAGTATACAAAACAGTATTTATATTCCTAAACAAACAATGTTCATCTTGAGTTACAATGTCCTCCGAGACAGCAACCTTCGGTTTAATAGGCTTTAGCTCAAGTATATAATTCGCTACGAAAGGCAATCCAAAAAATACCGTATTAACATTGAAACAGAATAGCTTTTAGCTCGCTTACCTCTCCGAATTCGGTGAGTCCGTTGGCCACGGGCGCTTCGTTGGACGAGTCGGCCCTACGGAGCAGAACACAAACAAATATATGACGCAATCAAATTACACAATATGTTAAATTGTACATGCGTTCGCTTAGCGACAATCGCCTGGCCATTCGCAGCAAGCTGGCAACAGTGCACAATTCCCGCAGTCGAAATTTTATGCTAACTCAATTTAAGCGTTTGCAAACAGCGCTGCACCTATTCCAGACACGAATATCTTAGTTTCCTACTCTGTGACTGCTTTTCAAGACTGTGCGACTTAATTTTGTAGGTACTTATTTTAATGTTGTTCCATTCAGATTTTCCGAGTGAATTATGCAAACTGTAAAATGTTTTTGTGCTGTGTACGTCAAGTGATTTTGGTAGACCATAAACCCTACTTATTATTATAAAACAGAAAGTTTTTTCTGTGTTCAAATGGAAAAGTGACGTTGTTTCTCTGTCTGATGGATAAACAGGAGGAACATGTCAGGACGATAGGACCATTTTAGAAAGCATATGTGCAACTTTCGAAACCAAGGATGTATATTTTTGACTCGTGACTGTTAACAATCTAAAAATAGGAGTAGGTGTGTTTACGAACGCAACCTAAAAAAATAAAATGTCAGTGGTTCGGACGTTTTTGACAGCTCTCTTGTTGGCGGGTAGTCATGAGAACTGAGTGATCCCAATAAACATTATTTTGATATACCTGTATCCGTTGTTTGTTTCAACAATTCACAAGTGGAAAACCCCACGTAAATACGCTCGGACGTTCTGAGGTAATTTGACCTGATAATTGGTGAGTTGCACAAAATATTTTTACGACGGAGATCACTGGACGATGATAACTTTAATTGGAATTGTTCGAATAAGGACCAAATAGAGACGAACACATGTAACCGCTAATGAAAATAACATTGATAGATCACCTTAGAAGCGCTAAAATCGGACTGACGCATTTACATTTTTATACTACTTATAGGTATGCAAGTATGTTTGTATATATTCTGTACTGGAAGGTCAGTTTATCTAAATACAGTAGGTACTAATTGTTTTAAAGAAAATGTGAAAACACTGAGTAATTCATACTTATGAATTTGATCGGTACTTACCTATTTTGAAACCTCAGTGAAACAAAATTACAGTCAGGCACAAAGAAAAACAAGTAGGTACATTATTGTGTAATATTATTTACACATACACACACGGTATACATTTAACAAAAATGAAGATGAGAAGTGTCACAAACAGTGTGTTTCTTGTATCATTAAAAAAAAATAAGACACACCAGTAATGAATTTTCATTGACGTTACTGGATTGGATTTAACTTTGTGCGAAAGAGTCTGGGTTTTATGTATGGATATTGAAATAGGGATTCTCATGTATTTTTATTTATTTTATTTTTTTTTCGTTATTTCTTTATTTTGCTTGAGAAAGGTTCTATACTTATATGGGCTGAAACGGCAATTGCAGGTCTTCTATTAATTAAAATTATACCTACTTCAGCTGTTATTGGCTATGTAGTAGAATATTATTACCAGCCTGGTAAAATTGAGTTTATGTTTATTGTTTTATATACTTATTTGGGTTTAACTGCTGGTTACCTTTAAACGGAATGATGGATGTAACTGAACTGAACAGAATCATAAACAAAAAAAAAACAAAAAATGTTTCAAAACAATAAACAATCTTAATGAAATTAAAAATCTGCAGTGAGAAGTGTCTCTTCTTTGTAGTCTTGTTCTATATCTCGTCTAATCAATAGAAGTAAAGTAAATCAATAATTTGAAATTTTGATTACAAAGTATTTTGATTTTTATTTACAAAAGGGCTGGTCAATTCGCGGCCCGCAGGCTACATATGATTCTCCCAGTGACAAAATGTGGCAAATGGAATAAAAATTTCAACTTTAATTCTGTACTTTCATGTTAGTGATTAGTGAAGAAATAGTAAACGTTAATTATTTATGTTATTATTATCCATTATATATTTTAATTTATAACAATAATTTATTTTAATAATGGCACATTTTAGGTTCTTGAATGAAATTAATGATACCGCAGTGAAATAAATAGATAAAATAAATAATAAAAAAAAATGCTATTTATAAAAAAAAAAGCGGATGCCACAGATATATCGAATAATTTATTGTGGAACTGACGTTATTATGGTTATAACATTGCAACAGTTCCCGTGTATGACAAACCTACCAATATGCTATGTTACAGTGACTGATACCTATCGTTACAGGTATACCTAGAAACATAATATCTACCATTTACCTAAGTAAACAGTAATAATTGGGCAAGATATTTTACTTAATTGAAGATTTCGGAAAAGACAACTACGTTATTAGGATAATATATGAGATTAACAGAAAGTTCATTCCTTCCCCATCAATATTATATCCTAGATCCTTAATCCTGTCAACTATTTTGATGATGTTCCCCGGAGGTACTCCCACAGGTCAGCCGCCTAATAGGGGTAGGTCACAGACGCGCAGATCGAATGATAGTAAAAAACGTAGGCGGGGATCATGCTCATCGTCGTCTGATTCCAACGATAGCGAAAGACACTCACGTCGGCGACGGAATGCACGATATGTAAACAAGCGATACAGAAATGATAGTGCTGATGAATCCCCCCCTGCATCATTTCGTCGTCATCGTTCTCACAGCCGAAAGAATGCGCGTTTTCGCCGTTCGCGCAGCTCTTCACCTTGTCGTTATAACAACCGTCGCTCTAACAGTAACAAAATAAGCAGTCCTTTCAGGGATCGATCTAAACATAACAAGACACGAGATGTGTCTCCTCAGATAGAACAAATTGAGCGAATATGCGAAACACCGGAAACACCAAATAATAGCATTGATAAATCATGTAGAAAAACTGATGACCAACACTCGGATGAAACATCTATGTTAGAAAAATTGGTGAATCTTATTAGTAGCCGATCTAACACAGGAACTCTTGGTACAGCTTCTTTGGGAGCTCAGAATGTTTTGCCAGACTTCGACCCTAAAGCAAAAACTCAAACCATGAAGACTTGGCTTAGCAAAATTAATGAAACTGCACAAGTTTATGGGTGGACGGACCGTCATAAAACGTTCTACGCGTTGCCTAAACTGAAGGGTTTAGCCAAACGCTGGTATGACAGTCAGCCTAGTGTGAATTACTCTTGGGATGAATGGCAGCAGAAACTATTAGCAGCTTTTCCTAATGAAAGAAACTACGGAGACGTACTTGTAGAAATGATTAACAGAAGATCTCGCACGAATGAAACCTTAGAAGAATACTACTATGACAAAATCATGCTCCTCAACCAGTGCGAACTGAAAGGTAAACAAGCAATCGATTGTTTAATTCACGGAATACACGAAACTAATATAAAAATGAACATTCAGGGGTTGCATTTCAACGAACCCGAGGAAGTACTGAAATACTTTCGGAAAATATCCAGTAAGGGTCCGGATGCAGTTAAAAGATTTATACCACAAAACAAAGAAAATAATGAAACATCAACCTTGGCTAAATATAATGACCCTGGGCGAGGCAGGAGACAGATTACCTGTTTTAACTGTGGCAAATCAGGACATTCTGTCCTAAAGTGTACTGAACCCATAATTAAATGTAATAAGTGTAAATATTATGGACATCTTGAAAAAGATTGCCCTGTAGTAAAGCCGGCAAGACAGATAGATCGCATGAAAATGCTGACATATCCCGTTAATCAAACAAAAAATGTGTTGACTATCACTTCTAAGGACTCAGCTAATGAAAAATACTTTAAGCAGGTGAAGGTCAATGGATTGACTATGAGTTCTTTTGTGGATATGGGTAGTCAGTGTACTCTACTTAACGAGGAATACATGACGCAGTTAAATCTGCCAGTAGAGACAAATAATCTACCGACATTGACTGGATTTGCTAATGGGACCTTGGTACCTAAAGGAAGGGTAAGAGTACAAATAGAAGTAGAAGGGTTAAATGAATGTATCGATGCATATCTGATCGAATCTAGATATTTACCTGCTGATATCCTGATCGGACAAACGTTGACAGAACTACCACATGTAAGGATTTACAAAACTGATAATGCATTAATATTTTACAAGGAACTACAAGTGGACGAAAGCGACAATAACAAAATTCGAATATCCGCTGACAATGATGTTGTTCTTACTGGCGTTAGGTCGGTGCCGTTTCGTAGTGAGCCCAATATTTGCGGTTCCATTTACGTTAATCCAAACCCTTGCATGAAAAAGGACCAAGAATATATGATCCTTCCAGGAGTTTATGCTATAAATGAGGGAGTCGGATCAGTGATAGCAGTCAATTTGAGCTCTCAATCCTTCACTTTGCCAAATGGAACTTTACTCGCTAGAGCCGTTTCAATTTCCAATGAATGTGTACCCGACACCAAAGATGTCAAAAGTTCTACGATGAATGTAAATCTAGTTGCAACGGAGGAACAATGTCCATCTATTACTCAGGATCAAATTAGTGTTGACGATGATTTGGAAAAAGGTATTCTCGATCAACTTGTACAACTTCTTAATGCAAGACGTGATTGCTTCGCTTCTTCACTTGAAGAGTTAGGTCAAACTCCCCTCGCTGAAATGCATATAGAGCTTAAAGACAAAGAACCGGTAACATATCGACCGTACAGGCTATCGATAGCTGAGCGACGTAAAGTAAACACAATAATAAGTTCAATGTTGTCAAATGGTATTATTCGGGATTCAAAGTCTGAATATGCAAGTCCTATACTGATGGTTGCGAAAAAGAACGGCGAGACGCGACTTTGCGTAGATTATCGAGCCATAAATCGGAAAACTGTTAAGGAAAAGTTTCCGATGCCATTAATTGACGATCAGATTGATAGCCTCTCGGAGCAAACTTACTTCACCACTCTAGATTTGACCTCAGGGTATCACCAGGTACCTGTATCAGAAGAATCGAAACACATCACAGCTTTTGTAACGCCCGATGGGCATTACGAATATAATCGCATGCCCTTTGGGCTAACTAATGCACCGGCGGTTTTCCAAAGACTGATTCTCAAGTTGCTTAGTAAACGAAAAATTCCCGGAGTGCTTGCGTATATGGATGACATAATCATTGCATCGAGAACCCTTGAAGAAGGTATACATAAGCTACGTGAAGTACTACAACTGATCAAAGAGGCTAACCTCACACTTAACTTATCTAAGTGTAACTTCTTCAAAAAAAGCATCGATTACCTTGGCTTTGAAATATCTAGTGAAGGCGTGAAACCAGGCCTAAAGAAGATTGAGGCTGTAATGGCTTTTAAGCCACCACAAAACGTACATGAAGTGAGGCAATTCATCGGTTTGTCAAGCTTCTTTCGCCGTTTCGTACCCGGTTTTGCGTCAATTGCAAAACCATTGACATCTCTGACTAAAGCTAATACGAAATGGGTTTGGGATGAAGAGCAATATAAAGCTTTCGAGCAATTGAAGGAAATCTTGTCCTCACGTCCTGTTCTAGCCATCTACAACCCAGATTACGTGACAGAATTGCATACAGACGCGAGTGCCAACGGATTAGGTGGCATTTTGCTTCAAAGACCCGATTCTTCTAGCCCTCTCAGAGCGGTGGCCTATTTCAGTCGACAAACAACAGAAGAAGAACAAAAGTTCCATTCATATGAATTGGAAACACTCGCTGTCGTTGCGTCACTTATCCGATTCCGAGTATATCTTATAGGAATAGAGTTCAAGGTAGTGACTGATTGTAACGCACTGCGAACAACCCTAACAAAAAGAGATATTATACCAAGAATAGCAAGATGGTGGCTGCAAGTACAAGAATTCACCTTCTCAATTGAATATCGCCCGGGAACTCAAATGGCACACGTTGATGCGCTAAGTCGCAATGCAGTTAGTCAAAGCACAGATGATAAAATAATTCTGCAAATAAGCGAAGTAAATTGGTTACACGCAGTTCAATTAAGTGACCCTAGATTATGTCACATCAAGGCTGTCTTAGATACGAAAGGTCAAGAGGCTAAAGATATTAGGAACAACTATGTATTGAAAGACGGGAAAATCTATCGAAAGGTGAACGAGGAATTGCGATGGGCAGTTCCAAAAGATGCAAAATGGAAGATATGTCAGGAGTGCCATGACGAAGCTGGTCACTTTTCCTATGACAAAACTATCGAAAAAATGAAACGTAGCTACTGGTTCCCTAGAATGACCCAATTCGTAAAGAAATACGTCAAAGCATGCATATCGTGTGCGCATGCTAAACATCTTGGTGGAAAGAAACAAGGGTTCTTGCACCCGATCCCGAAACCTAATGTCCCGTTCCAGTGTTTACACATGGACCATCTGGGGCCATTTGTGAAGAGCAAAAGAGGCAACACTTATATATTAGGAATAATCGACAGTTTTAGTAAGTTTGTCATATTAAGACCAGTTCGTAACACCAAAAGTGTGACAACCATTGCAGTATTACGGGATGTTTTCGCTTTATTCGGGACTTCGCAAAACCTAATCTCGGATCGAGGGACAAGTTTTACTTCCAAAGAATTTAAAACATACATAGATTCAATAGGAATCAAACACACATTGAATGCAGTAGCCACGCCTCGGGCGAATGGTCAGATTGAGAGATATAATCGCTCAATATTGTCCTCGCTGATTGCCTTATGCCACGGTGAAGACGATAGGAATTGGGACACATATGTGTCCACTGTCCAATGGAGTCTCAATAACACTATAAACCAAGGAACCGGAAAGTCGCCGACGGAAATTGTGTTTGGCAAGACCACAGTGAGCACGGCAGAAGGTCACCTACATGATATAAATATACAGCAGGAAACTTCAATAGAGGATATCCAGAAAATTCGTGAAGAAGCCAGTTCTAAAATTTTGAAGAATCAGTCGTCAATGAAACAACGCTTTGATAAGGGCAGGCGGGAAGCCAAAGTATACAAAGTAGGAGATTTGGTGATGGTGCAAAAGAGTACTAAGACGCTCGGTGAGAGCCACAAACTTGACCCTGCTTTTAACGGACCTTATCGGATTACGGCCGTACTGAACAATGACCGTTACGAAATCAGTAGCGTGGAGGGTTACTCAAGAAGAAAATATAAAAGTGTTTTCTCGGTTGACAAAATTAAACCATGGATTCGCTTTACTGAATCCGAATCCGAAAGCGATTATTGTAGTAGTGAGTGATATATGAACGTAATGCGCCTATATCCAAGCGCGAATACGATGACGTAATTTGACTGACTGATTGATTTTTATGACAGAATTATGCGATTATAATAACTGCCTATCGGTAAATATTCCACTTTCTATAATAACTTTCCTATCATTCCTTTCCTTGAACTTGAACAACGAGAGTAAAAATGATGATGATTGATTGATAAAAGAAGGACAGATGATCTACCTAGAGTTGACATGCGAAGAGAGCATGCATTGGAATGATAATATTAAAGCATGAGAAGACATCTGATCTATCTAGAGTTGACATGCGCGGTGAAGAGAGCATGCATTGGAATGATAATAACGCACCTATGAAAGGCGCTAGAGGGACGAGGCCGATGTATAAGCGGTAGCCCTAGAGGGACGAGGCCGATGTATAAGCGGTAGCCCTATAAGAGGCCGAGCACCTGCGTGTGCAAGCGGTATGATGATTTTCCTATTAATCACCTGGTGTGAAAACATTCCAAATATTTCAGCACTCAGCGCGTGAGCGCTTAAGTGCAAAGAATTCTCTAAAATTATTATTTTTTTAGCACTATACTATGTGCAAATAAGTCGTAAATTATTATTTTCTTTTTCTTTTTGCATCTGGCACTTAAGTGCTGCACATTCTTAGCCGAATCATGTTTAATTTTGTCCCTATTGCCCTACAAATATGAAGACAACGACTCAACCGTTTGCTGTGTCAAGACCCAAACGTCGACGAGGATTACGAGTCAAGACTCCTGCTTATCAATTAGCAACATTTAAAGAAGCTTTTTAATTTAATTATTTAATGTTTTAGATACTTATAAAAAAAAAAAAAAGTCACATACATACGTAGAATATAAAAGCAATAATTTTGTAAACCTTGTTAAAGAATATTACTAACCTAGAATAGGGACATTCTAGTAGTAAAGGATGGCCGAACATAATAATTTAGTAACGCATTAGGTCGTTATTATCTCTCTTTTATGGTGTTGTCTGTAATATTTTATCACTCTATTTTGTTATGGTTGTGTATTACCTCAAGATACACTAAATCCTTAATTTGATATGTTGTTTTTTTTTTATATTTATTTAATCTTATTATTATTTTAGTAAGCACAAGCTTTAAAACTGATCTGTAATGAGTACTTTTCTCGAATAAGTTATATTTGGTAATTTTTAATTACAACAAGTGTAATATATTAGTATTTCTGATATACCTGAATTTATATAATTAACTGAGATTGAATAATCGGTAAATTGTTTGTACGGTTGATGAACCGTTGTTTGCACTTGGATATTGTGAAATCTTATTAATAATTAGTTAAGTCACTCAATTTTAGTTGATTAATATGTTAATGTGTCTGGGTCAGACACTAGATCAGGATGGCCGACTGTTAACAATCTAAAAATAGGAGTAGGTGTGTTTACGAACGCAACCTAAAAAAATAAAATGTCAGTGGTTCGGACGTTTTTGACAGCTCTCTTGTTGGCGGGTAGTCATGAGAACTGAGTGATCCCAATAAACATTATTTTGATATACCTGTATCCGTTGTTTGTTTCAACATGACTATGAGTTTGACATAGAAAATTCGGTACTTTTGTTCAGTTCTCAAATACTACATTGATTAACATTAACAGTACTACTCTTGTTTTTTTTTACAATTGTTGTTTTAACTGCCAGCTTTAATTTTTTGGGCTTATACGGACCAAAATAAGGCGCTTTCAATGTTTGTTTTGTTGGCAAGATGTTGATACAACATTACTGCTTAAAGTTACCCTTTGTGAGCAGAAATTTTGATATAGGCAAATTACACACTCGGCCGATATCCCCACAGGAAGCTACGTAAGGCAAAAACGAAGACAATTATGTCGCCTGCATAGTTTTCTTACAATCGGAATCGCCAAAGTCAAAATGTTTTATTTAAAGAAGCGACTTACTGAGCCACTTATTGAACGTCATTTCAACTCCACCGCTTTAGCATGTATGGTTGAGGAGAAGCAGGTTAAGAAACTCTTCAACACACTATTTTTTAATCAGTTCTTACATAATACCAAATTGGGTTACATAATTTCGTTATTTTTTGCCGTCGTATTGTGCTCTGCTGGAGGAAATATGTCCCAAGCATCATAGTCATTTTATATAGTCATCTAGTTTGTAATAGAAAAGTTTCAGAAAAATTAAACGTAAATATTTTTTTAAAAAAGAAACTCAGATAAAATGGACCACTACAGGGATTAAGACAGCAAGTAAAATGAAACGATTTCTGGTAACAGCACATACATCTTTTTGCGATTCAAAATTAGTTCAATATAAACAAAATTATATTCGTATTTTTCGGCGTGTAATAAGAAGTGCAAAAAAAAATGCCATTCAGAGGGAAATAAATAAGGCTGAAAACAGCTCAAAGGCCATATGGAGTGTAGTTAATAAACATAGAAATAAACACATCAATGTCGAAAATTCTCAAATGTTAATAAAAATTAATAATGAAATCATCACAAAGCCAATAGATGTGGCTGAGGCATTTTCGAATACTTTTGATCATAATAACAGTAACGCTCACTCTAATACTAGTGTTTCTATGACAATCCTGCATGAAAATATTCCAATTGTAGTAAATGATATGGGGTGGAAGAGAATCACTTCAACAGAAATTTTTAACATAGTAAATAATATGGCGAATAAGAGGTCCTGCGGATATGATGATTTGCCAATAGCGGTCTTAAAGGATAATATTGATATTCTAGCCGAACCGCTATCCTCATTTTGTAACATGTGCAGTGATGACGGCATATTCCCAGATCAACTAAAAATTGCCAAAGTTATTCCTGTATTTAAAAAAGGTTTGAGGACAGAGCCAAAAAATTATCGACCGATTTCCGTCTTACCATTATTCTCAAAGTTGTTCGAAAAGATAATTAAAGTACGTCTGGTAAAACATCTAAAATCTAATAATATTATAAATAGGAGACAGTTTGGATACCAAAAAAACGTCGGCACTAGTGAAGCCTTCGATACACTTGTAGATGATGTAATTCTGAACTTAAATAAAAGAAAGAAAGTTTCAGGTCTATTCCTTGATCTCAGCTCTGCCTTTGATTTGGTTGATCATGAAATATTAATAAATAAACTATTTCACTATGGTGTTAGAGGGAAAATATTGGAATTACTTAGATCTTATTTAGCAAATAGATTTCAGTTTGTCGATATTAAACACACTAAATATGGAAAAGAAATAACATATCGATCCAAATTAAAGAAGATAAGGAGGGGTGTTCCCCAAGGCTCTATTTTAGGTCCACTACTTTTTGTAATTTTTATAAACGATTTATTTAACTTTATGTATAAAAATATCAATGACATTGCGATAGTTGTATTTGCGGATGATACCAATGCCATCATTTCGGCCGATAACTCGGAGGAGCTATCGAAAAAAACCACTAAAGCCCTCTTGCTATTTCATGAATGGTTTAATTTTAATAGGCTCACTCTAAACACTAGCAAAACAAATGTAATGTTATTCAGAACTACAGCAAGAAACAAGGAATCTTTAGACATTACCTTAAATGAAAAAAAAATAACACTAGTGGAATCTGTTAAGTTCTTAGGCATTTACTTAAATTCACACCTTAATTGGAAAGATGAACTTGAAAAAATTGGGGGCAAGATAGGTTCGGCCTGCTACGCTATACGGAGTCTGCGTGACGAAGTAACTCTCGAACAAATAAAGATTGTTTACTATGCTCTAGTTGAATCACACCTAAGATATAGCATAATTTTTTGGGGAAATAGTTATAACTACAATATAAATAAAGCTTTTGCATTACAAAAGAGAGCCATTAGAACAATTGCACGCATTCCACCATGGCAGTCATGTAGGGAATTGTTTAAACAGCTAAAAATTTTAACTGTACCCAGCCTATATATATTAGTGACGCTAACGCATTTGGTAAAGTGGTCGGTGAAGTATGAAACTACAGATGAAAGAAAAAAGCGCTTATGCACGCGGAGAAAGGACATTCCTTATTCCATCTCCCCAAAATTTACAATTGTTTCGCACAGTGTGAGGCACCAGGCTATAAGGATGTTCAATAGTCTCCCGGTAGATTATAAGATAATTGAGAATGTAAAAGTGTTTAAAAATGTTGTAAAATGTTTTTTGTTGGAAAAATGTTATTATAGTGTAAGTGAATTTATTGACTCAAATTGAATAATAATAATTTATTTAAATTTGACATTAAATTTTGTTACTGAATTGTGTTGTTGAATAAGTTGGTACTATGAATTTTACGAGATTTTAATGTTGACATTGTAATTATTATTTAGGTATATAGGTTATAATATTATGTTGGTCTAATTTGTAATCAATGTATTTTTATATTATGTGCATACAATTTCCTACACAATAATTATTGTTTTAAAATGGAATAAATGAATTGAATTGAATACGACATTTTGCAAAGTACTTGTTTAACATGAGTTTTGAACACGGTTTTAGGCAATTTTAAAATTTGTTCTGGTATTTTCTTATAAAGGCGTATGCAAAGCCCCACAAAGGAATTATTAATTTTACTTGCACCCCCAATGCATGCGGCACTATGCAGACCACATTTATTTACGTCTCTTTCTTTGAGAATATCGCCTAACACAGAAGTCAGAGCGGCTCAAATAATGAAATGGATTATGAAAGCGACTTGTACAATGTACGTGTGTGATTCTTGTGCGACGTTCACACAAGATATTTCTGTGCAATACGTTATTCCTTCGATTCCACTTGTGATATTGAGATTCGCCTACGCTGTATGGAGCACGTGCCGCTTTCGAAGTGCTGGGGATCGTTGAGAACAAACTTGCAGCGAAACGGTTTACTGAAGAGCACGGATACTCGAGATGGGGTTCTTTGCATTTCAATATTGCTCGATAAAGTACAATGGAGTTAGTGAATCTTCATAAGCAAATGCATATTTATGAACGGCGGCGAGACAGCTCGCGTTACGTCAGCTGCTCGGATATACAATTAGTTTGAGTAGATTTTGTAAACTGGGTAAGTATATTGTTCCGCAATTTTCCTGTCAGAGTATGCTTATCTCTATAAAAATAGTCTTCAAAAACTCGTTTAGATATATAAAATTAACAATTTAACATTCTTAACGACGGATATTGTCTAAGAAATATTTTTTTAATCTAAATCAAAACAATAATAATTAAAATAAAGTTATTTAAATAGCCCCTATACTAATTGTTCCCGGTGCAAAAGTGCCAATTTTTTTATCTTATTTTTAAATATATTTTTCTTCTTTTATGGCTAATATGGGGAGAGGTAGAGCAAGGTAGGCATTTTTAAGATTAAATTAAATTAATTTAATTTATCTATCGCACTTTTTTAAATTAATTAATTTATTTATCTAGCGCCGTAATTGCTGACCCCAGGTAGTACTATCGTGAAGCGACAATTTAAAAAGATGAAATAAAACCTAACAAAATGAAAAAAAGAAAATAATGGAGAACAACAATATATTTATATTTCATTAAGGATATTTACAATATTTTATAAAAAAAAAATATAGATGGGATGTAAAGGTGAGTGATGATGAGTAGAAATGTGTGTAAATGTAAGTGGAGCTTTGAAGATGGTTGAAGGTAGGTCCAGCGATGAAGACTCGGAGAAAGGGGCGCATGACTTCGTCAGCGCGGCAGTAGAGTGAAAGAAGCCGCGTACACGAAGGCAGCACGACAGCAAGATGTAGGGGCCTGCGTGCGTCAGGAGAGCGCAACAACAAGGCGGAGGGGCCTGCGTGTGTCTTGAGGACACAACAGCAAGGCGTAGAGGTCTGCGTGTGTCTTTAGGACACAACAGCAAGGCGTAGAGGCCTGCGTGTGTCTTTAGGACTCAACAGCAAGGCGTAGAAGGACGCACAGGGACTGAGTTGACTTCGCGCACAATGAAGAGATCACGTAGTGAAGACTTTGAAGGAGGCTTGCAGGGTCCTGGGGCTACTCGACCCCGGGACGAAGCCTTTAATTAATACTTTCTGCTCTGAAAGCTGAAGCGAGACTCAATTTATTCTTCCGGATACTCCTTTTATAGGATTTTGACCGAGGAAAATTAGAGAATTCGTAATTTTGAAATAAAAGCAAATTTTTATGAATGGCCAAGTTAAAATCCACAATTTAGCAAAAAAGAAATTTCCATAATAACGTTATAAACAACGTTGTCAAAAGTGTCAAAATTTCCTTTTCAGCAAAATAAACAGCAAATCGATTAAAAAATCAAGAAACAATAATAAATTTATCTAGGAAAAAGTAACGCGCATCAGTGCGCTTGAAGCCCCAAGTTCTAGGAGTATAGGGAACACGTGAAAACTGCGCTGTAAGTAATTGGAGCCAAGACCGATTTATAAAGGTGATTGTGACGTGATGATACGATGTGGTAGTGCAGTGAAGTTGTGTTCTTATAACGTTAACACGTTTCAGGGATCTACAGAAATGAATGCAGCGAAAAGAATTATATTTAGAGAAATAGACAAATATACAAGGGTGTTGTGAATGGGCGAGTCGGTAGAGGACGACCTAGGCGTACCTACATCGACCTGGGGGCCAATTCCACTAAATGTCAGCCATTGTCATCGAACTATCATTCCATTATGCTGCAACTGGCAACTATGACATCTAATTTGTATTCCACTAAAATCATAGTGGCATAACAATGGAATGACTATGGACTACGTTAGGTGCTGCCTACCATATATAACTATTACTACCATGAGTGTCATTAGTTTTATTTCGGGTTTTCGGCACTAAAATCTTTAGATGATTGATTTTATTTATGGTACATGTGACATTTCTATAAGTTTTGAAGAAACTTGTGTATTTTTGTGCATAGACTCTGAAGCAGAGCTAAAATCTGAATTTCGTGTCGTGTTTAGGGCTGATGGCTAAATTGCCAATGCCTTAAAATAAGGGGAAAAAAGCAATCACTGGACAGCGCCATTCCATGGTAGGAATAGTAGAATACCAAAAGTGGTCAACAATGATAGTTGAATGATTGTGAAAACTGACAGTTAACAGAATACGAAAAGTGTCAAAATTTGACATAATATCACCATTGAGTGACCACAGTCATACAACTATCACCGCTGTCATTTAGTAGAATTGGCCCCCAGATCGGCGATGTGTTGAAGAAAAGCCAGATAAAGAGTACCCGAAACCGACGAGCGTCTTGTTTTTTTACAATTGTTGTTTTAACTGCCAGCTTTAATTTTTTGGGCTTATACGGACCAAAATAAGGCGCTTTCAATGTTTGTTTTGTTGGCAAGATGTTGATACAACATTACTGCTTAACGTTACCCTTTATGAGCAGAAATGTTGATATAGGCAAATTACACACTCGGCCGATATCCCCACAGGAAGCTACGTAAGGCAAAAACGAAGACAATTATGTCGCCTGCATAGTTTTCTTACAATCGGAATCGCCAAAGTCAAAATGTTTTATTTAAAGAAGCGACTTACTGAGCCACTTATTGAACGTCATTTCAACTCCACCGCTTTAGCATGTATGGTTGAGGAGAAGCAGGTTAAGAAACTCTTCAACACACTATTTTTTAATCAGTTCTTACATAATACCAAATTGGGTTACATAATTTCGTTATTTTTTGCCGTCGTATTGTGCTCTGCTGGAGGAAATATGTCCCAAGCATCATAGTCATTTTATATAGTCATCTAGTTTGTAATACGACATTTTGCAAAGTACTTGTTTAACATGAGTTTTGAACACGGTTTCAGGCAATTTTAAAATTTGTTCTGGTATTTTCTTATAAAGGCGTATGCAAAGCCCCACAAAGGAATTATTAATTTTACTTGCACCCCCAATGCATGCGGCACTATGCAGACCACATTTATTTACGTCTCTTTCTTTGAGAATATCGCCTAACACAGAAGTCAGAGCGGCTCAAATAATGAAATGGATTATGAAAGCGACTTGTACAATGTACGTGTGTGATTCTTGTGCGACGTTCACACAAGATATTTCTGTGCAATACGTTATTCCTTCGATTCCACTTGTGATATTGAGATTCGCCTACGCTGTATGGAGCGCGTGCCGCTTTCGAAGTGCTGGGGATCGTTGAGAACAAACTTGCAGCGAAACGGTTTACTGAAGAGCACGGATACTCGAGATGGGGTTCTTTGCATTTCAATATTGCTCGATAAAGTACAATGGAGTTAGTGAATCTTCATAAGCAAATGCATATTTATGAATGGCGGCGAGACAGCTCGCGTTACGTCAGCTGCTCGGATATACAATTAGTTTGAGTAGATTTTGTAAACTGGGTAAGTATATTGTTCCGCAATTTTCCTGTCAGAGTATGCTTATCTCTATAAAAATAGTCTTCAAAAACTCGTTTAGATATATAAAATTAACAATTTAACATTCTTAACGACGGATATTGTCAAAGTTTTATTTTTTATCTAAATCAAAACAATAATAATTAAAATAAAGTTATTTAAATAGCCCCTATACTAATTGTTCCCGGTGCAAAAGTGCCAATTTTTTTATCTTATTTTTAAATATATTTTTCTTCTTTTATGGCTAATATGGGGAGAGGTAGAGCAAGGTAGGCATTTTTAAGATTAAATTAAATTAATTTAATTTATCTATCGCACTTTTTTAAATTAATTAATTTATTTATCTAGCGCAGTAATTGCTGACCCCAGGTAGTACTATCGTGAAGCGACAATTTAAAAAGATGAAATAAAACCTAACAAAATGAAAAAAAGAAAATAATGGAGAACAACAATATATTTATATTTCATTAAGGATATTTACAATATTTTATAAAAAAAAAAATATAGATGGGATGTAAAGGTGAGTGATGATGAGTAGAAATGTGTGTAAATGTAAGTGGAGCTTTGAAGATGGTTGAAGGTAGGTCCAGCGATGAAGACTCGGAGAAAGGGGCGCATGACTTCGTCAGCGCGGCAGTAGAGTGAAAGAAGCCGCGTACACGAAGGCAGCACGACAGCAAGATGTAGGGGCCTGCGTGCGTCAGGAGAGCGCAACAACAAGGCGGAGGGGCCTGCGTGTGTCTTGAGGACACAACAGCAAGGCGTAGAGGTCTGCGTGTGTCTTTAGGACACAACAGCAAGGCGTAGAGGCCTGCGTGTGTCTTTAGGACTCAACAGCAAGGCGTAGAAGGACGCACAGGGACTGAGTTGACTTCGCGCACAATGAAGAGATCACGTAGTGAAGACTTTGAAGGAGGCTTGCAGGGTCCTGGGGCTACTCGACCCCGGGACGAAGCCTTTAATTAATACTTTCTGCTCTGAAAGCTGAAGCGAGACTCAATTTATTCTTCCGGATACTCCTTTTATAGGATTTTGACCGAGGAAAATTAGAGAATTCGTAATTTTGAAATAAAAGCAAATTTTTATGAATGGCCAAGTTAAAATCCACAATTTAGCAAAAAAGAAATTTCCATAATAACGTTATAAACAACGTTGTCAAAAGTGTCAAAATTTCCTTTTCAGCAAAATAAACAGCAAATCGATTAAAAAATCAAGAAACAATAATAAATTTATCTAGGAAAAAGTAACGCGCATCAGTGCGCTTGAAGCCCCAAGTTCTAGGAGTATAGGGAACACGTGAAAACTGCGCTGTAAGTAATTGGAGCCAAGACCGATTTATAAAGGTGATTGTGACGTGATGATACGATGTGGTAGTGCAGTGAAGTTGTGTTCTTATAACGTTAACACGTTTCAAAAGAATTATATTTAGAGAAATAGACAAATATACAAGGGTGTTGTGAATGGGCGAGTCGGTAGAGGACGACCTAGGCGTACCTACATCGACCAGATCGGCGATGTGTTGAAGAAAAGCCAGATAAAGAGTACCCGAAACCGACGAGCGTGCATGAGTCGTTTGATGGATGTGGAGGAAGCGCGTGAGATCTGCCAGGTTCGTAGCAAGTGGCGGTTTGTTGTCTCTGCCTACCCCAATGGGAAATAGGCGTGAGATTATGTATGTATGTATGTACGTCGATAGACATATGAGATCATATAAAGAGAAATGGGATACGAAAGTTACCGTAAGTAGCAATAATACTACATTACAGCCAAAGAGATTTAAATATAATAGGGCATAAGATGGGGCATTGGGAATATTTTCATACAAAACTTTGAAGCCTAAGCGTCATGTCCTTGTCATGTCAGTTAGTATGAACGCGAGCTGTCATTCGGTCGAAATTGTACTAGACTTATTCCACTTGGAATAACTTTTGACTTCAAATTTTCCTCGCTTTGTCCCCTCTATGCCTTATTATATTTTAATCTCTTTGATAACAGCATACTTGCCCGTCGAAGCTGACCTTGTTTTGTGATTATGACTAACTTATTTTTCCAATAAAATTTTGTTTCAGGTTGATGGATACGCCTATTAAAAGAAACCTTTGTTTTTTGTTTTACTTTGCTCATACAGGGATAAAAAGTAGACGATATGTTACTTCCTGATATTCAGTTTATACTCAAAACGTCATTTCCAATTTGTATAATGCCTAAAAAATCCATATCGCCGTCGCTGTAAAGGAGAAACCAACAAACACACACATTTATAATATTAGTTCATCGCGGCGCAGTGATTCCTCAGCTACTCAGCGATAAATTGTTTCCGCGTTATTTGAACCCGCTTCCTGACAGCATAAAGCCGGGATATGGCCGAGTATTGGAAGGATTCCAATATTTCGTTCTAGAACATTCCGTGTGGTATTGTGGAAGTGGCGGGTTTTTTGCGGCAGACGCTGAGTACTAACCGACTTAGTCCTCACTCGGTCCACTCATTGTATGGGCCGGCAGGCGATAAAATTTAAACACGTGTAGCTAAACAGCCTTTATTTTTTTGGCACCGCATTTTGCAAATGTCAAGAAATTTTGTTTTCAAGTATTTATTTTCTTTTTTAATCTTAGTTAAATGGTTTTGCTTCAGAGACCATGCACAATGATTCTGTGTCTTCAATACTTTCTCCATCCCTCCGTTGGTTATCAATGTGACATTCCAAAAATTTCCATCCCTCGCTTTTCCCTCGCTTTTTATTGAATTTCCCACCCAATAAAGCTTTCAATATACCCATTCAATAAAGGCTATGTATCATCAATTTAGCACAGTTAGGTAACTGGGTAGTACTGTCAAAGCAGTTAATCTATTTAAATAAAAAATGAATTCCTATTTCCCTTAGTCACGGCATCGCCCGTGAACGGCTGGGCCAATTTCGCTAATTCTTTTTTTGTTGTATTTGTTATTATCACGAGAAGGTTGTTATGAGAGACAACGTTAAGAAAGTTGCGCGGAACATTAGAAAATGTAATAAAACTTGACTTCACTATACTAACTTTTTTAATGTAACCTTATGACGTTTGATATAACTCTCATTTCATAGTTAAAACCATGTACAAAGGGGAATGCCCATTGGCCCTACAAAAGAATGCCTGAGATAGACAAAGATGAACTATACATCGAATTGTACCTTAATTAAAAAGAAATCCATTACAATTTACTTTATTATCCCAAAACTAGGACCAGACGCTATTTTAAAACATTTTAATAAAAGACAGGTTATGTCAAATTAATTAGATTTTTGTTATTGTTAGGTAATAAAGAGCCTTAATTTAAAGAAAATAATATATCTAAAAGCTTTATCTCAGTACGTACAGCTCTATATCTATTATTGTACATCAGAGTAAGAACTTCATCATTTTGCATTGAGAAGGAGTTCCGTTTCATTCGTCTAAGATCGAGATAGCAGTTAGCACAGTGCATGTTCCAACACATTTCTGTTATATTACCTATGTGTTCGGAGGCACAAATCCAAACCAAAAGCAGAGTTGTCGTGTATAGCGGGTTCAAATCCGTTGTAATCAAAAGGCTGAGTTGTCGTGTTAGGCGGGTCTAATCAAAGTCCGTGTTTGAAAATATGTATCACGTGAAGAGAAAACATCAAAATCATTAAATAATAGTAAAAATAGTAGAAAAGAAAAGATTGTAATAATAAATCAGTAAAAACAGAAATCGCAAACGAATGGAATCAACGAGTGAGCGAAATGTCATATTTTCATGTAGGTATCCTGTGTTCATAGAGCCCAAGACATAAAAACTATTTTGTATTTCTGATTTTATTGATGTTAGCATGCTACTATTGTAGACCCAAAACCTTATGTCTGATAATTCAATGAACAATGAATTTAACAGGAAATTAAACAAAAGGTATTAAAATAAACGTTATATTTTCACCATAGTTAAACAGATTCAAAAATACTTGGATTATTCATATTTTATTATAAATGAATTTTAGGGCTAGTAATGTTTTCTGTCTATTTCATTTCGCGGGCATTCCTCTTTCAGAATTTACCCTTAGTATGTGTTGGAAAACTAACTGGGCGTTTTAATATCAAATGATTAGCTGATATAGAACAACGTGCTCTTTATGCTAGATGATTTGTAGTGGCAACCACATCTTTCACTACATAGTACATAGTATAAAACAAAGTCGCTTACTCTGTCCCTATGTCCCTTTGTATGCTTAAATCTTTAAAACTACGCAATGGATTTTGATGCGTTTTTTTTAATGGATAGGGTGATTTAAGAGGAAGGTTTTAGTGTTAGTATTGCACCCGTGCAATGATAAGCTGACTGACTGATTGGTGATGTATCAACGCACAGCCTAAACGGCTGGGTCTAGAGACTTGAGATTTCGCACATAGATAGCTTATACAGTGTAGGCATCCACTGAGAAAGGATTTTGCAAAATACAACCCTTAAGGGGGTAAATAAGTTGCGCGAGCGAAGCTGCGGGTAAAAGGTAGTTATAATCTGATTTTGGCGCCCTAGATCCGGGGCTGATCTGAGTTGACCGAAATGAGAAATGCGTTTTTAAATTCCTTGACGCTGGGAGGCAGCCGTGCCGACCGGCGCCAAATGCGATAGTTGATTGGTTTGAAACCGGAGGCTCAGGAGGAGTGATGGATGGATGATAAACGGCCGCCCGCGCCAGCGCGGCGCCTGAATACAGATGCATTCGGGTCATCTGTAATCCATTAGAGGTGACGTCCTCGTACCAGAGCTATACGTTAATCATTGTATTGAGGACTTGATGTGCCCAACCGCGCGTTGCTGTGGCTCATGGCTCACTTTTGAAGCATTTGTATCTTTTTTTTTATTAATTTTCCCTAAATAAATAAATTAAAAAACAATTCCTACCATGTCATGGAAATGTGTAAAATAATGATTTGAAGATTCTGTAAGACAAATATTTCCTGCGAAATGTATATGTCACCGTAAAATTGCAAACATCGTTAGATTATAATCTATCTCGCGAGATTGTAGACTGTCGAAAGATTGTGAACTTAACGTACTGCTTTCAATTTAACGTGTTATTTTTCGGTACCTAGATTATAATCAATTGAAGTGAAACTGATAGATCACAATATGTCCAGCGTTATTTTCAACTGTCCAACAATTTTTTTGCTATTTTCTATATGTCCGCTACAATACTTTTGTTATTCTATGGTAAATTCTTCCTGATTAACAAAAACTGGTACTTCTTTTAGAGTTTTGAAGTTTTTTTGTTGATGTTCAGGATAACCGACATTGTAACTATAATCAAATAAGATATAAAATGTAAATAACTCAAAGCCTGTGTAGATCACACAGGCTTTGAGTTATTTTCAACACGAAATCAGTTTGTAATCATCAAAACACTGTTTTGTTTACATTGTACACCACCACCACCGAATTGACAACCAAATATGGCGGCGCGGGGCACATGACGTTCAACCAATCAGCGCGCGAGGTGCGTTACGTCGCATGCCGTCACAATCTAACGGTTTCACTTCGATAGATTACAATCTACCGATAAATAATGCGTTAAATTTTAAGCAGTATATTCGGCTCACAATCTTTCGACAGTCTACAATCTCGCGAGATAGATTATAATCTAACCGTATTTGCAATTTTACGGTGACATATACATTTTTTGATTTCCATAACAGCATATTGTACAGGTAAGGTGAGGTGATAATGCGAAATAAATGTATAAAAAATTAATGCTTCTGTAAATAAAATAAATAAAACACATCAGTAAAATGAGAATCACATTTTTTAATATACATAATAACATAACCTAACCTTTTTTTTTAATGTCTCCGCTATACTCCTTTGCTTCCCGAATGTAATACATTTGCGGTCGCTATTTAGGAAATGTATAGATGTCCTAGGAAAAGTATAGATTGTACACATTTCCTGGGTCCCGATCACATAATTTCCCCGGGTCTTGCCCGTGGTCCACCTATTGGGTCCACCTGGGTGGACCATGGGCAATTATTTTTACATCGACCACCAGCTACTCCAAGAAAATAAATATGATTGAAATGTATTGCCCGTGGTCCATATTTTTAATTGGATTGCTGGATCCATGGAACAATGTCTTGTCTATTATAAACATTGAAGAGTACTCTACCATAACGTTTAATTTGGAACAACGATGGTAGCTCCGGAACCATGTTCATTTGTTCAATCCTGTGTTTTCTAAATTATCAACACTCTTTCTAAAGTTGTGTTACAGGCAAATCACTGTTTTGTACCTACTTTATTTTCTTAATTTTCTACCTACTTCTTTTATAACCAAAATTTTGGAGAGTTCTGAGCTGCAAGAATGCATTTTCTGTATTAACCATATGAACCTTACCAGGTTCCTGTTAATATATTGTACAATACAATACAATACAACAACTCTTTATTGTACACCAAAAACAAAAGAATATGGATACCAATATTAACCAAAGTACAATGGGCGGTCTTATCGCTTTTAGCGATCTCTTCCAGACAACTTTAGGATGTAAATCACTTTCTTTGCCTTGCTTTAATAGGTCTTTTTTCTCTCCCTTTTTATTTCCCTTCGGTAACTCGAAATTTTATTGGAAAACAAGATAAATTTATAATGACATGACACAATCAATTCCTAGCAAATTATCAATTATTCATTATAGATTCGAAGATTATTATGCACTTGTATATAAACTGCATTACTTTATATACAGACCAAAAAGATAATGCTTGCAGGTGGACCACGGGTAAAAAATATTTCCTATGGTTCACCTTAGTCCGCCTGGGTGGTCGATGGGTAAAAATAATTACCCATGGTCCACCCAGCCAGGTCGACTTAATAAGTGGACCACGGGCAAGACCCGAATGTTCCGTTAACATATACACCACCACAAAGAATACTTAATGAAGTTTCAGTGCCTAAATTGGCTGACAGCCATTCGACTCTGTAAGCTCGATAGATAAATATTAAAACTTTAAATTAATACAGGATGGGTGCAAATATTGCGGTCAGGGTGCTCTGCGGTCTCGCGCTGACCGCATAGCACCCTGACCGCAATATTTGTTGTCAATTGTGCCGCCAGACCGTACGCACCCGGTGTGTCCGCATGCTAATAGAATCATCATAGTGCATTGTCAGCCGAACAAGCGGGAGAAACAGTAGGTAGTAGAGGTAAGTAGGAAGTAGTGTAAAAATGATACCTGCTTACCTAGTTAATCTACACTTTTACACTAATATTATAAAGTGAAAAGATTTACATTATTTTCTTGTATTTTTGTAACGGAAAAACTCAAAACTACTGAACCGATTTCAAAAATTCTTTCATCATTATAATGGCACAGCACTTTGTAACATAGGTTATATTTTGTCCCCATTTTCACACGGTAAAACCGCGCGGAACAGCTAGATGTCAATAAATTTTGCTTGACACACAATCTGGTAAATTGAGAATCTAGTAAACTGCTCTTTTACTATAAGGTCATTTAATTTCGTTAGCTTCTATAATTAGCTTGAGCGTGTGGTTGTTTTGTATGGCGACTGTCACAATTGGTGTGATATTGACAGTACACGTCATCAATTACAATTATTTTTCATCTCTCCGGGCGGAAAGCGGAAAATTTCGGCCCACTGCGCTGTTGCCGCTTTCCGCCTCCGTTGATAAGAAAAAAGTATACACACCTTGGGAAGCAAATAATAAAGCCTCGGATCACATGTAGGTATGCAGACCACGGCTTCGCCTCGGTCGACAATTACATGTGATCTGAGACTGATAAACTATTCCATAATTTGTGACCACTATGTTCTAGGTCAATATCCTAAATCGTCCACGATCCACGTCTTCATGTCAGTAAGAGTGTGAGTAGAATTCTTAAGTTCGCGTTCGTAACTATAGGATACGATTTTTATGTATTGGCAGAATTAAAATATGCTTTGTAAACAAATATATTTCGTTAGTTTGTATTTAACAATTTTTTTTTTTAATATCTGCCGTCTACTGAGTCATCAGATATTGAGACTGGTTTTTCTTAAATTGTTGTTGGAGGGTCATTTCAGTAAATTGTCTCCCTCAGTCTTTATGTAACGTTGTTTGGCTTCTAGCATAATCTGGTCTAACTGTAATATTTGCCATCTTTCAACTAGATCTCTAGCGAGTTGTTGTTTTTTATTTTGAAAATACATTTAAAGAAAAACTTACGATAAATTCCCATCTCTACAGATCCATTCTCTCGAATACCCATACACAAGTGGATGGCATGCTAAGACAAACTCTAGTTAATACATATTATGATTTTTGTGTTATATCATTTTCTATAATAAAAAAAACCGCGGTTCGTGTGATGGTGTTACACTAGTCAACGTAACTTAAAATTTTTCCTGTGAAAATTCTCTAATTCTTTTTTGTTGTGTTTGTTATTGTCAGGAAAAGGTTCTTATGAAAGAAAAAAAACACGAATTGATAATAGTAATTTTATATCGTTTGGCCCAAGTGTCAGTTTTGACAGACAGTTGGCGCAATGGTACGTCTGTTGTCAATTAGTAGGTACATACATTTAATAAAATAAGGCAATATATTTTTTAACAAAAAAAGCGATTTTATACAGGAAACTCAAAAAAGTAAAAAAGCACTAGTCGCCACTACAATTTTCAAAGGTTGTCCTTGATTACGCTGGGATGCCATCATCAGATCCTGGTTTCCTTACCATGGTACCACCCTTTGGGATATCTCATTTCCAACGAAAAAAGAATAATCAAAATCGGTTCATAAAACACGAAGTTATCCGCCGACACACAATAAAAACGGTGGAATTGAGAAACCTCCTTTTTTGATGTCTGTTTTAATGAGATCAAAGCTCATTATTGTTTTGAGAGCGATTTGCGCGCGGCAGCCGGAATGAGTTTCAAAATGGTAATTAAGTATTCTAAATAGGTGCTCGGGGAAATTAGTTCCTCATCATATTTAAAGCTGTTATTGAAAGCAGTTTTGTTATACCGACGTGGGTAGGATATCAAAGGGCCCATAACGTTTTATTAAAAAACAACATCTTCTTTCTCCCGGCCGCCTAGCAACCTCAATATTACTCCACAAAGGAAACTAAACAAGCGTACTGAATGGGAATTATTTTCATGGAATTGATACTTTCATTTCATTCGGTAGGACAAATGTGACGTCATTACTTCGGCCTCCAGAGTCTTACGGTTGATATTTTCATGCATGGCATTGTAATGAGTGCTAGAACTTGGTGCGAGTCATAGCGGTTTCTGGAAATATTTTATTCTTCAATTTATATGCTTTCATGAGACAAAGTATTAGTAGTTACAAATTCAGCTTTAGCATGACTTTAGCTGTATTAGCTCGTTTTTGCAAAGTGCTTCGAATCACATCTTTTTAAAAATAAAATAATAAATAAATAATTTCACGCCTTTTATGCCCGAGGTAGTATTCCATTTCTGGATGTACCCACTGTTCACCAGAATATTCGACCCCTAAACGTGATAGGTGGTGAGCCCATCGCCGGACCGAGGCGGTGAGCCTGCCTCTGTGGGACCTGTGGGTTTCCTTACGATATTTCCAACCTCCGATTTTAATAAATGGTTTTTGTGTATTAATTTAGTGGACTTAAAATAGCACTTACAAAGATATTTGTGGGGTCTTTTCTTTTAATTGACTGAGGCATTTCTGACATCCACCTTCAACAAAACTTCACCACCATCATTAAGGACGTAGGTCCGGGCTACGTGTATTCCTTCTTCGCATCCCCCTTTGGTTCCCAACCCCAGTTGAATAGGTTCAAATAGGGACGAAACGTTCGGAAGGATGTTTTTGCATCATATCTTGGACACAATCCTCCTGATGGTGCAGCCCATCGTGATTGGCCTTATCCCTCCGTCTTTTTTTTTGAATGCGATAATATTTTCTGCATATAGAATGTCCGTGACTTCGGAGGAAACCCGACCAGACAACATGATGTTCGCCAGGGATGCCAAGCTTGTCAGGTGTGCTTTGCGGGCTTCCCTCGTAACGCCGGATACGAGACGGCAAAACCAATCTTAACTCGTAATTGCAGTCAACACATCCTCCCGCGACGCGAGGCGAAGGCCAAGCTGCAGGATCAGAAGTCTCTGGCGGATCAGGGAGGCGAAGTGTTGCTGCAGGATGCTTGGACTGTAAAACTGAGAGTGTTTCCGCGGTGTCAGGTGCTACAGTGTCATTGGAAAAGAGAAGCTAAGCGGCCTCCTTTAAATCGCCGTCATTAACTTTGATTCCACTTTTTTGTGTAATTTAGATTAGAATTTAGAAAAGCGTTCGAATGTAGACAGTTATTCATAATAATCTGCGTGAGGGAGCCGCTTGAGCCATCAACTTTTTTACGTAAAGGACGCAATATGTGAAAGTGAGTAACTCTTCCCAGCTTTCTTAGGAATTTTGGTTCAAAACTTTTTGTATGGCTACATTCAGAGATGTAGCTACTGAATACTGATATGTACTCCCCACGGGGGATGCGTTTCACAACCTGAATACTGTTTTTTAGGTTGCCTATAGTTTTCCAAAAATCGTCACTGGAAACAGGGTCACGGTTGTTATTGGGGAAAGTGGGGTCATTATCATCTTTATTTATTTTAGATCATAAGTTAGGTTTTTTACAATATGTATATAAAAGTAAAATATATAAAATCATTATTATTATCTATCCGTACAGGAACGCGATGTTTTTTCGCTATGTGGATACGGAGACCTCTAATCCCCCGGAAAAAACAGGGCTCCGGACACTGGTCACATCGCATTAGTTGACTGAGAGCATTGGAGCCGGCAGCCAAAAACTATGGTGCCCACACCGGGCGGGGAACGTAGTTTGTGAAGGGGGGGCAGATATGGTGTAGTCAGAATTGTCGACCCCATCTACTGAGCCAAGATGAGAGTGGGTACTCACTCTTAAAATCGCTGGTCTCCAATTTGCGGGCCCGCTCCGACACTTGACCGTATTTTGTATATCTTATTAAGAAAGGGCGATAGCGAAGGCATCAAACTTTAACGAACTTATCTACACCACACCGCGATAATTTGGCATTGAAGGTATCCCTTGATGCGGTCTCGGTTCAATCACTGAGATCAATTTTTTGTTAAAATTTCGGATATTTGTTGTTTTTCTTTCTTTATTATTTATGTAGGATGGAAATAACAAGCCCGAGCTTTACCATAAAACAAAATCACATCGTAAAAGAAAAGCCATCTTTAATTGACAATAATCACCATCCTTCACGTATAAGCATAGACAAATTTAAATAGGTCTAATAAACAAATTCATTCCTAAGTATGTAGGTACTAGTACGGTTCATTTTAATGATAGAAGGACCACTTTGTTATTGATATATAAATAAATAAGAAGATAGATGGTAAAGTTATGATATTGTAATACAGTAGATGAAAAATAGAAGACATAAAATGTGGAGGAAAAACAAAGAACATCGTTGACTTGTCTGTCAAATTAAAAGTAATAAACTAAAGAGATTCTTTTTCATAACATCCGCTACTCTGCATAAATTTCGTTTTTGCCGATTTAAATTTTTAACTCCAAAAAGTTTGTTACACAAATCTGTACTGTAATACTCAGTTCGTCCAATACTTCAACCTTGTTTTGAATAAATGTTAGAAATTCATTTATTGGCTCACGCATCGTCTATTCACCGATCTCAATGAAAACCAGATTTTTGGGCTTAGTGGGTTAAATACCATAATATGACAGAGAAAGCCGTCAGTTTCTGGTTGAGGCTTCAGATGACAAGCTACGAGTATCTCTCAAAGTCGAACTAATTGTTTGTTGAATCAAATATCGATTCTGTAAAATGTTTCGTTTGTAGATTTCTTCGAAATGAATTTTCTGGTTGCATTTCTTCGCTATAGCTAATCTCCTTTTATCAAGTCTAGATTTTGTAAAATCAATACTCGTAAGACTACCCGTTGGCCTAATCAAGACGAAATAAAATAAGCATACCTACTTAAATATTTTTCTATTCTACGCAGAGATTGTAGCAGCTGTCGAATCGGAAGCCATTTTGTTTCCCGCGCTTTTTTAAATTGCATTATTTTTCTGTCAGTCTATTGGAATAAATCGTAATTTCTTTCTCCGAAAGGAAATTTCCCTCCTGGCTACAAGACGCATAATGGCTTGACAGTATTGTGTTCTTTGAAAAAGTCTGATTGAAGAAAACGCTAAAGTTATTGTTATTCTTTGTTTTACTGGAATTGGTTCATAGAAACACAATATACTGATAATATACTGAGGATTTGGTGTAAATTTTCTCCAGCTCAGCAAAGCACTAAAACCATGTAACTGAACTTGTACTTTGTATTATATTTATTGTTTAAAAGAATAATGTGTTGAGGAGTTTCTTGTCCCGCTTCTTCTTCTCAACTATACATACCGAAGCGGTGGAGTCTCAATGACTTTCAATAAAAGGACTTATCAGCCCCTACATTGAATAAAAACTTGACTTTTTGACTTTTGATCAAAGTTACCATCACAATTCTCAGTGTCACATTGAAATATCCCTGAAGCAATCAAGAGGAAGTACCAATTAAGTACCAATTAGGGTCTTATTACCTAGCAATAATTTTAAAGTGTTTTTTACTAGGCTAAAGAATATATCCTACTAATCCTACTAATATTATAAACGCGAAAGTTTGTATGGATGGATGTTTGTTCCTCTTTCACGCAACGGATTTTGATGAAACTTTACAGTTATATAGCTTACACATCAGAATAACACATAGGCTATATTTTATCCCTATATTCCCACGGGAACGGGAACTACGCGGGTGAAACCGCGGGGCGCTGCTAGTAGTTTATATTTTAGAGAGCAAGCAGTGAGAACATAGGTAAAGTTTTTTTAAAATTAAGTATATGGATTGAAGTAGCCGGCTTCATCGCTCCTCTTTTCACTACGTTCTCTATACGTAGCATTTGTTGCGCTGATCCCATACCGGCCGATTTCGCATGACGGATTTTCCGCCTCGAATTCCGCGCGTAATTACCTCCGCTTACCCCCCTCCCCCCACTCACTCCATGGAATAAATACGCTCTAAAGAAATGTCTGCATGGTCCCAGGAAAAATGATATAATCATGAGAACGTTTTAAAAGAATATTTATATAAGGTCATTTAAAATCAAGTGCAAATGTTTAAATGGTAGAGATACAAATTTGAAAGAGAAATAGAATTAACACTGAAAGAAAAAAAAACAGTTTTTTTTTTTTTTTTCTAAAAAAAAACATATTTTTGCAAACATGCTTTGAAAAACCCTCTCTACCGCACTAAAACGCCACTTCTGTGCCTTTTTTATTTATACATTTTGGTTATGTTGTTTATGTACAGCGTGTCAGTTAGTTTGTTTTTTAAATTTTGTTATAATCGCTGTTATAATCATATGAAAAATCAAAATCAATGCGAAAAATAGCTGCTTGTTTAGTATTTGACGTTCGATTTAAATATTTGCACTAAATTTAATGCTATGAATGAAAATGAAAATGTATTTATTTCCGTAGGTAATTCCTAATTACACTTACAAAAGTCTATCGTCTAATAATAAGGCACTTTGAACTTGTCCATGAAGATTGGCTAAATGTAAACAGCAGCCCATCTCCACCGACGAGTTGCTGGTTCCAAATGCAGTACCCCGAGAAGAACCAGCAAGAAACTCAACATAACCATGTATACGACCCGAAATGATATAATGATTGTTAAACTTTTTTAGATTTCCTATGACGGACCTGTTGGCTCAGTTGATAGTGACAGTGCCTTCTGAGTCGGAGGTAGCGGGTTCGATCCCCGCTCGGGGCCAACATTTGTGTGGATGAACATGTCTGGTCGTTAAATATTTATGTATGTTTATCAGTTGTTTAGTGCCCTAGTACAGTCAAGAGCAAGTCAAGCTTGTACTACCAGTTTAAGCTGAGCTCTGATTTGTACTGCGCGCCATAGAATACAGGGCCGGGACAAAGTCCAAAGTGTCAAGCTTAGCGTGCTCTTGACTGTACAGGCCCTGCCTAGTTTAGGACCAAATAACCGTGTGTGAATTGTGTCCCACCATTTGGTATTGGTCATCCTCCCCACAACGAATAAATAAAACTGTCCAATCATAATATCATATTCCTGATAATCATAAAATTCGCAATTTAGCTGTCACAATAATATAAGTCACTGCAGATCATTATAGTAAGATATTATTTTAGAAACCGATTACAGTTTCACAGCTGTAGGTCTTACAAGCCTGTAAAATCACGTTTTTTGTTTTGATGTGCTTTTGTTATGACTCTGCGTGACGTCACGTTACCTCGTAACCTCTATCGGCCTTGAGCCGACTTTTTAAGATCTACTGTGAACTCTTACAGCAGAAATCTATCCCTTAATTGAGGGAGAGTCAGATAGCTCAGACAATATTGCGTTCCTTCCACTCAGTGAAAGGGTTTCCAGACTCGTAGGTTGGTCGGGACATCGCAAATAAAGATTAAGAAAGAAATCTTTTGAAATTCACTTACTATAATTAAAAGGTGCGTCTCAATAAATATACTTTGTATTGCGTCATTTTATTTCGGATTCGCTTCATCAAATAACTTTTCTAGCTTCCGGCAATCCTATACATTCAACATTAGTGTCTACCCACACATACCACAACCACATGACATCGCAGCGACAAAATGTGGTCAAGCAGTAGCTATTGGTGTGAATGGTGTCGTAACAGCTTTTTTGCAGTAGCGTTGTGGTACCGACAAAATGTCGATGTGGTTGTGTCATTGCTAGTAGTTGCGAATTGGTTGCGTCGTGTGACACAGTTCGACTCGTCGACGCAACGTTGTGTCTGCGATGTGGCCGGCCGCTCGCCGGTGGTTGCGATGTGGTCGGTACCTATCACTGACGCGGATGCTGATGATGGCAAAATGTGGTACTTGTGAATTGTACAATTGATTTACAGGTTGTGGTGTGGCTGTGGTACGATAGGATCGACACTTACACTAAAAGTGTTTTCCAAGATAGAAAACCATTGGTGGGTAATCACGAAATGCCGAAATTCGGATATCTTAAAATGACAAAAGATATTGAAATGATTTGATATTTATTTTATGTGAATTTGATAGTACTAATATTACTAGAATTTAATAATGTAGTGGTCCCAAAAATTGTCGCGTTTTATAAAAGTTATGAGGACATTAAAAAACAACAAAGTGAGGGAATGACAATGAAGGTGAGGGAATGAAGTCATGAAGCTTTTTAAAAAAAATTAGTTTTCTTTCAACGAAATCTTTTCCTTGCCTTCAGCCACTGCTTTATCAGTTGTTCTTTTTAATGTGCCACCTACGCTATCAGGAGCACCTTTGCCATGGCCTGGTTCCGAATAATTTCACGCAAAAAATGTTGCACCCGGAAACAAATCATTTATATGATTATATACTAGATGAAACATAAACTTGTTCTTGTACTGGTTGACAGGACTATCACTTAGCATGTGTATTCTGTGAATGTTTGGATTGTGATTCTTAATCCACTCAAAAACTGGTGATAAGTGTGCCCATACTGCCGTTGTATCGTGTCTATTATTTTCAGAATGAGAACAAAACGTGTAAAGCTGGGGTCCCACGGTCCGCTATTCTACGGATCAGCTACTCTCAGCCGACGAGCACGGACGGCGACGCACCGCAGGCAGGGCCGGTCCAACGGTGCGTGTCGGTGTGTGTAGATGTTTTTATGTTGTCATAATGCAAAGCGAAAGAAAGAGAGAGAAGAGCGCACCTTTGAAGTTACCGACTCACGATGGATACGGGCGCACCGCCACAGACGTTCTGTGCTATCACGGACGAGGCCGGTCCCACGGTGCGTCGTGCGAGCTGGTCTGCGTGCATCCGCGATTTTACGGACCGTGGGACCCAAGCTTTAGGTTTTACAGTGTCATTTTCACGTAAATGTAATACTCCTGTATGTAGTGTAACTTGTTGTCTTGCACCTCCGAAATGTACTGCCTGAATCTCTTCGTTATATATGCATCAATAGTTTTCGCTGAAATCTATGTGTATTAGGACTGCATTGTCAGCTAAAGTCTTTTTATGTTCTGATATGGTCTGATACTGGTGTGTTATCGTAGCGACGTGTTTAAAGAATGAAGGCAAAGTATTTTCTTATTGAAGTACCAATGATCTCAGTTTATGCTTCTTCAAAAGATCTGGTTTTACTGTTTCATAGTATTTTTTCCTGTCACTATGTTTCTTTAAATTAGTGTACCTGTCTTTTAGCTGTTTAGTAACAACTTCTGCTACCAGAAGGTTCTTCATAATTTCAGGAACTCAACGATCAAAAATTTAGTTTAGCCATAAAATTCATAATTTTTTTTTGCAGCGCACACCCGAAAACAATCACAGAAAATTCGCCATTTTGATAAATTGACATTAGTGCCAACTTTCAAAAACTAATGGTAGCGTTTGTATTTTATTTAAAATGCGTTCATAATTCAACTGCCAGTAATAGCGTGAGGGAATGATTTTTTTTTGTGAGACACATAATTATTCAAATTTTTACCGCGTTTTTTACTTTATAACGCTAATTTCAGTTTTTTCCATAAATATATTCAAACAATCCAACCTACTTGAATAAGATTCGAATTATTTTTGTGCTTTTTTTCTAAATAAAAGTAAATAAAATTGGTACTTGGGACACGGTGAGGGAAGGATGTTAGGAACATTATAGTTATGCAGTTTTATTTATTTATTGATACGGCTCTAAAATCTTATGTGAAACTTTTAGGTACATAGTTATGTGGATTGTATACAAATATTAGTAACATCAATTTCTTTGTTGGATTTTTATATAAACTCCAAGGACAAGAATTTCGGTGTTTCGTGAGAATTACCCTTGTGTCTTCGGGAGAATCTGCTGTAAGAGGTCATGGTAGGTATTCGCATCTGCACTTACCAGGGCGTATTGCAGGTGTGGGTCAAGGTCATGTACCGGACGCCCAGCTGGTAGTAGCTGCGGAGGACTCCCAGGGAGTTGGCGATGGAGTGTCCTCCCTCGATGCCGATCAAGGAAGCGATCCTACGGGGCCGCGCGCTGTGCGCTTGCAGGATGTCTGTCGGTGAACAGGGACAAATTAATGCAAATATACAACACATTTACATAGATGTTGCTTGTTTCAAATGCAGTACCCCGAGAAGAACCAGCAAGAAATGATGATGAGACAGTGATGGTTAAGAAAGGTGAGAGAATCCGCAAGCAACAGAACTGGTTCAGAGGCACGATTCTAAAAGTCCACTAAAAAAAGACACCCGCAATTACCCATATGGATATTATAATTACACCGTAGGTACATTCAAACATTTTGTTAAACCAAGTTCATAGACACGCTAAATGTGACTTGATACTGCACACAGAACGGCTTTCAAGATAAACATATGCATATATACCTACCTAGTCGTAGGTTTGATATACGGATGGTTTTATTCCCTCCCCAAACTCTTGGTACTTCGCGTCTTACTTCTCTAAAGGTTCTTAGATAATCTTTACAACCTGGCTCCATCTTTTGCTGCTCTAATCTCTCGTTTCCAAATCTATTAAGATCACAGCCGCGCTCAAGATGATTCGTCGACGTTCGCCGCAGGCGTCCTCTAAAAACTCGGCGTTTGAGTAATTTCCGACAAAGGGCTTTTCAGAATTGTGGAACGAAATCAAGGTTTTATGGCGCAATAACATTTGAAGAACCCACTTTCTGGGTATAAAAGGAATAGCTGAAAGTTTGCTGGCCTCAAATGTTGCCGGATCGGATTTGAACGTCTCCAGAACGCACTTACTATGAAACGGGGACTGATAAGAAAGCCCTTTGATTTATTATCTAGCGGTCTATGCACAATCAGTAACAATGACAGTATATTCAAGTGATGTGCAGAGGCGAAATTAGGTTATGAAAATATGTTGGGATGTACTTGAAATTTGTAATAGTGACATTATTTATAAATACATTATATTGACAATTTTTTTAAGTTATTTCTTATTTTTTTAAGTAAATTTTTTTTTTTAATTTTTTTAAGCATTCGATAGCATGGAGCGAAACGAATACATTGCACGTAGTTGACGATAAAAATATTACAGCTTAAAGAATAGTTTTTATCAGATTGAGGCTTTGAATCCAATATTCCTACTTCGAAAATAAAAAAAACAATTTAAGTGAGTTTTTACTCAAAAGCCATTCTAGCTAAATTTTTTTTTTTTTGGAACACAATACCTACCTACTTATTTTATGTGATAGGATGGCTGTCCAAGTAAGAATCACATCCATCTTTCAAGAAAGTCTGGCAAAATAATTTACTTATACATATATTAGGTAGCTAGAAATTTAGTAAATCCTAAACGTCTCTTTTGTTGTTATACCCTAATTGTAATGTAGGACGGACAATGCTAAATAAAATAATGTATGCAGTATGCTATATACATTTTTGCACTCGTAACAATATTTTTTTCAAGTGATTAATCAAGTGGCCTGTCACTTATTTAAATCTGCCTAAATTTCTTTTTCCTTTAGAACATCAATTTAAATAGAAAACCAAAGACAAGCATGATCACGAGGTTATATTAAAACCTCCATCAGTATTAATATAGCGAAGTTCTGGTGGCGCAACGCTAGAATTCCTCCACCGTAAACAGGGTTATTGCAGAAACTTGCACGAATAAACACGATCAATGATTAACAAGACACTCAAGTGCCTAGTTAACAGTTCAACAAAAGTAAATTAAAAATTCTGAGCTCAGGTTCGACTAAAGGTAAGCGTCCACAGGCCCGCATCGCACGCAGCGGACGGATCGCATCAAGCGGATTAATTTTTCATAATGCGTCCACTGTATCGGCAGCGATCGGATTTGCCGACGTAAGTACCAGCAATCGGATTGATGATGCCAGTTCTTTCGGATTTTCATAGTGAACGCACGTGTGGACTCTGTGAGAATGGAGGAAAGCGATGAAGAACATTTTGTCGATGTGGCTTGTTTGTTAGGAGAAGAGGAAGAATTGGCGCGCAGTGCGTCCACTGATCGGCATTCCGTATGACGTCATCGGCAGGCATCGCAAAAGTTGCCTCTCGGAGCAACGGTGTCGGCATTGCCGATGTGTGATGCGGATAGGTGGACGCACTTATATGAGTTTCTATACAAATAATACTACGATCCGTTGCGTGCGATGCGTCCGAAGCGTACGATACCGACGAGTGGACGCTTACCTTAATTCGGACTGAAAGCGCTCGGATTTGTTCACTCCATGTTTCTTGTTTTTAGAGTTGTCGATACTCCGAATTCGCCGCCGTCCTAAAGATTTATTTCCGACTTAAGGCGAATTAAAATGCCTTAGTTTCATTGAATTTTCCCCGACCTGGCAACTTGAAAATTGCTTTTAAAGTAAATAAAGTCTCCTTTGTAATGCTTAGGGTTTGAAGCTGCAAAGGAAATATATTGGCTTGGGAAAGATTTTCCATTTAAATTGTTTATTATCGCAAAAGCTTTGTTTTGCCGGTGCCGACGGCGCATGGATGTGACACATTTACTAAACACTTTACATAAGCTAATTATTATGGGCTGTATTTTCCACACCAGAGGAGCGATACAGTCATGTATAATGAATGGACATATAGTAAAAACCGGCCAAGTGCAAATGGAAACGAAAAATACTTTAATTGCAAGGGGACACCCTGTAATTTTCATTTTTTTAACTTTTACTATAGCAGCCACAGCAGGTACCTATATACATTCTGTAAAAAATTCATCTGTTACAGCCCATTGACGGACGGATAGACAGACTGCGGAGGCTTTTTAATAGGATCCCCTTCGCGTCCATTTCCGTAGGCCAAGACCTTTTAGGTGCAGAACCCTAAAAATAATAATAATAAAAAATAATAAGTGAGCAGTGAGATAGCCTTACGGTTAAAGAGCCGGCCGAAAATCAGTGAGGCTCGGGTTCGAACCCTGGCATGTACCAATGCGTTTTTTTAAAACTTACGTACATATTTATCACTAGCTCGACACGGTGAAGGAAAACATCGTGAGGAAACCCGCAGGTCTCAGAATTAATTCTGAGACATGTTTAAATAGACCCGGTCCGGCGATGGGCTCACCACCTATCACGTTTAGGGGTCCAATATATCTCGTGAAATGTGGGTATATCCAGTAATGGAATACCTCTGCCTACCCCCTCGGGCATAAAAGGCGTGAGATTTTTTTATAACCCTAAAAATGCCGACGGTGTAAGCTGTCTAACCACTTACCTATGACAGCTCACAATGTTAGAAGAAACTCTTTCCTCAAACGAATGTATGGAAAATTGCCTCGCGTCACGCTTGCCATTGTAGAGTGGACGCGTGTACCCGAACGCACGTACAAACGTGACAAGACACGAACTTGTTACATGTTATCATGTTATATTATGCAACACTAGCAGGTGTTGATACACAAATGAACGTGTTTGCCTACCAGCACAACTTGCCAGTAACTAAGGTCAAAGGTTTGCCTGTATTTGCTCTTGCGCTATTTAGTCGAGGTGTTAGCAGTCACTGCATAATATCTGAAAGTGTCTATGGGAGTATTTTTTGGAAAACAGAATACATCCTAATCTACTATATAAAAATAAGTCGGGTTTTCCTTCCTGACGATATAACTCCAGAACTGACGAACCGATTTCCACGGTTTTGCATTCGTTGGAAAGGTCTCGGGCTCCGTGAGGTTTATAGCAAAAATTCTTATAAGCAATGCACCCGTGCGAAGCCGGGGCGGGTCGCTAGTCTTTAATATAATAGTATATCGTAATTTTGGGTGTCAATTAATGGGTGGGGTATCAAAAATGGGGTGGTGTACCCGATTGTGAAATAAATGAATTGAATTGTGAGATCTCACCTGTGACAAGTTGGTGGGGTGTAAAATTAGGGTAGTTCACACTACTTGTTGTGAAATAAATGAATTGAATTGTGAGATCTCACCTGTGACTAATTGGTGGGGTGTCAAAATGGGGTGCTTACCCTATTGTGAAATTTATGAATTGAATTGTGAGATCTCACCTGTGACGGAGTTAGCGAACTGCAGGTGCTGCGGATACTTGTCAATGAGGCGTCGGATGACGTCGATCTGCTCCAGCGTCAGTTGGACGGCGTCCTTGTTCTGCGTAGCGCACGGCACGAACGCTGACCAGAACTGCAATAATGAGAAGTATTAGAACCAGTGGCGGATTTGCCCTAAGGCCTAAGGCAACCAGATGATGATCAGAAATTACTCAGAGTACCTAAATATTCTAAAGACAGGCCGCTCTGCACTGCATGCGGCCGACCGCTTGGCAACCCCGGTCATGCGTCATGCATGGGCTGTCTAGATGGCTAGAATTTGAACGACGATTGTAAAACTTTCAACACCTACATCGGGGCCGCCTCGAAGCGCCCTGGTGATCATTGACAACACCACCACACACACGGGTTCTTTTTTGTCTTCTGACACAAATAATATTGTTGAGCAAAAAGGCGACTGTTTTTTTAAGAGTTGATATTATAAAAAGGTAGAAGGTTTCAAATAAATTCAATATAATACCAAGAGACCAGCTCATCGGCAACAGGGAGGGGAATGGCGGTCCTCCCCGGCAGGCGACGCTGCCCTTCGCTGGTACATACTACATGGCCTGGGGCCTAGGGTGGCCAAGACTGCAAAACCGTTCGGTTTCACAAATACATGAGTGAGACTTAACGGCAAATATGCGTCGTCGAGCGGTGAATACTACTCTTTCGTAGATGATTAGGATCATTTATTTTCTTTAAAACATTTCTTTACACTTGAAAAATCCGTAACAGAATGCCCTTTAACCAAAATCCCCTGCCGAACTCTTTTTTAGCGGGAAAAATAGATCTCTGCGATTGGTCCGCGTCGGTAAACGTCGCACAGGTCGTAAAAAATCAAATGAGCCCAAACTAAAGCGTTCACGCGTAGCCATTGAGGAGTTCCGATATTCACCTCCTGGCTCCATCATCAGAACGACTCGGTGGTGCCATAATATTGCATTGTCAGCGAACTTACATAAGTACGTGTATGACAAATTTCAGCTCAATCCGTTGAAGATACGAGTATCTGCTTGAAAATTGAGCTGCAATATTTCACCCGTACAAATATACATTGCTAGTTAAATAAAAGCTTTGTAATAAAAGAGATATCTCAAGCGTCATGTCAGTTAGTATGAACGTGGTATGAACGCGAGCTGTCATTCGGTCGAATCACATTAGACTTTTGCCCACTAGTAATAATTTTTGGCTTCAGGTTTTCCTGGATTTGTCCCCTCTACTCTATGCCCTTACATTTTAATCTCTTAGCTTGTAACATATTAGTATTGTGAACTCTGCGACCTCGGGGAAAAGCTATTAGGCTTTAAACATACTTTTATTTATATAATACACAAAATCTAAAACCAAATCAATGATCCAAGGACAAGCCAAACCCACGTCAATCTAATTTTGAATTTAAAACATTAAACTATGTACAATACCGGCCAGTGCAACGGCCACAAGTATATTTAAGTTTTTGTAATACGAGTATGTATCACATTGTGCAGGAATGATAAGAGGAGATGGAATTCGGGTCGACGATGATCAATGGTCGGGTCTCATCCATATTTGATCTGCCAGTGCCACCTGTGGAGCGTGATCGGTGTCGGCGGAAACGTGCTGTCAGACATGAAAGAGGCACGACATACGGGTTGTACTTCAAAATGTAACCAGCTAAAATAATAAGAAGTCAATTTCTGATTTTGCTGGCGTATCGGCGTAGGTACAAAAAGTACACTTAAAAGGGCAATAGTATAATAACATAAAAGGAGACGTTTCATTTTGGGCCTGCACATTGTACACCAGCGTGAAATATAGAGAAAAATCTAGTGATTATCAGAAAAATATTTAAAAAAATCATTTCCATCTATTTAACTTGCACAAAATTAATTAAACTTCAATGGATCTGCATTAAATCATATTGAAATAATACTATTTCTAACTTTTTAAGCCCAATTTCCATGTTATTGTGAATTAGTCCGACAAACATCAAAATAATGTCAATTGTCATTGACCGGTCAGGTCGCAATTTTTTTTTTGGTCGCCGCCATGCTAGTTGAAAATTAAAGTTTATTGTACAACCAAACTAGACAAATGAGCAAAATCATGAATAACACTATAGTTATTTTATTTATATTTATTTAAAAAAACTGGTGTACATGGTGCAGGCCCAGTCTCCATACATTCATAAAACGTCTTTTTTAAAATAATCTCTCGCCTTTTATCCCCGAGGGGGTTAGCAGAGGAATTCCATTTCTGGATAAACCCACTTTCACGAGATATTCTTTGGACCGCTAAACGTGATATTTCCCATCCCATCGCCGGACCGGAATAAATTCTGGGACCTGCGGGTTTCCTCGATGTTTTCCTTCACCATCGAGATAGTGATAAATGTTTTTTGACTCATTGGTACATGCCAGGATTCGAACCCGAGCCTCACTGATTAGCATCATGTGAAGCAGGTTCCTTAACTGTAAGGCTATCACTTCTCTTACGTCTAATAACAAGGCACTCGAAACTCGACCACGACGATTGACTAAATGTAAACAGTAGCCCATCTTCACCGACGAGATGCTGGTTCCAAATGCAGTACCTCAAGAAGAACCAGCTTTACATGTAGATATCTATACTTGGCAAGGGCCTTGGCATAATACAGATTAAATTTTCAAATTCTAGATCTAGCCGGGTTTTGCTGATTTAGTACGTTAATCCCCCTTTTAACGATTATACTTTAGCTAAGTGCTATAGTTTCTATATCAACTCAAGTGGAATTGGCCATCGATCTAGCAGCGCTCTCTCAGGGGTCGTTTCGAATTTTTTTGCTACCTTCTGAGGCGAATATAATACTACCTTTTGCTACGTAGGTAGAAAAACACATACAATGGACCCCCGGTAATCCGGCCCCTGTCTAAACCGGCACTCCTTGTAATCCGACATGTCTATAATTATTAAATATTTGTTTATCAATCTTCGCTAATGTAGATAATGCATGATTGACTGATACCTATGTACCGTAAATACCTACCTATCGGTTGTACAGGGGTAGGTATCGAGGTCAAGATAAAATGCAGGTTCAGTGACGAATTAGAATCTTTAATGTTAAGCCAACTAGCCTATCGGGGCGTGGCGGGACGACTGGCGAACTCGGGCGCGGAGGCCCTGAAATGCATGATCAGCAGTCGCTACACCTACATGATTGATTCCTAATGTAAAATCATTATTTTTTGTAAGTTCTATAGCATTAATGACGTTAATTTTATAATAAAATTGTTTAATTCACTAAATTTAGCTTACCTACATAATGAAGTACGAGTTGTACTTCAGAGTATAACATATATAATCTCATATAGATCTGTAATTTGCCGGATTATAAGGTACTCTTTTGTTAAAAATTCCGGACTATAGGGGGGTCTTAGGCAGTACTCTATAATCCGACAAATTCGATAGTTCGACACTGCCCTGCAAAACTGTACCTACTTAAAAATATATAAACCTACTTAAATGTAAACAAAATATAACCATGCACAGCCCGTTGTAATACCCGTAAGTGTACAAGCTATGTAAGGCTATTCATTATAATTATTATTGTAAACCATATTTACTAGTAAGACATGAGACTAAAAAGAGCTGCCCTTGAGTTTCTTGCTGGCTCTTCTCGGGGTACTGCATTTGGAACCAGCAACTCGTCGGTGGAGATGGGCTGCTGTTTACATTTAGCCAATCCTCATGGACGAGTTTAGTGTGCCTTGTTTATATTGACATTTCAAAGTGTATTTTTTATACCTACTGAAATAAAAGAATTTTGAGTTTGAGTTTGACTTAATAACTACAAGAAACACGACTGGCCTAAGGGCGTTGCTAGGTCGTTAGTGATGTGGTGCGGCAGAAAAATGGCTCAACTTGTCGCAATAGCGTTGCTATAGTGCAAAAGTGGTTGGATTGGTTGAAGTGTTTTAGTTTAGTCTGTATGGAGAAGAGCAAAGATCGAAAAGAAAGCTATGAAAACAAAATATTCATAAGACATTTGAATGACGTGAAATGTTTCGTAATAAAAAAGCGTCTTGTACCCGTGACAGCTACCACCTGATGTCTCGCATTCTCGTCAGTACTCGTAAAGAAATAATCAAACGGAAAATACCTCCCAGAATGTGGTATCCGGAAGAGAAAAGACTACAATTTCACAATTGAGAACAATCAAGGCGATGACAAAGAAGCGTGTTTTGTTCTCTGCGAAATGCACTGTGAAAGTAAAATACCCATTTCATCGTTCGACGATGTCGGCGAAGTTCATACGGTTCGTTAAATCGCATAGATATTTATTTCCTTGTGGAAAAATTTAAAAATGAAGCCAGGTCACGGAAACACGGTTTTATTTTCTTATTCTGTAACGAACCATTTAAATGAATATTTATAGGTACTTATACAAAGAAAAGGAGAAGTCCTTTTTGGGTCACTGATAAATCTTCGCAATTTTATAAATCTATTTCAAGCAAATAAACGATCTCGATGTCATGATTAAATTAAGGTGTTGAAATAAAATATGTAAGGTCTCACTAACAGTAATTTCTTGTTTAAATTGTCTATTTAAATATTATTTGACAAAATACTTACGGGAACAGGAAAAGTGAGAGGCAAAGACGGCGCTCAATAGCAGTATTATGTAAATAAAAAACCGGCCAAGTGCGAGTCGGACTCGCGCACCGAGGGTTCCGTACAACCTTGCAAATTTATGGTTTTCGTAATTTTTCCTTTATCTATGCTATAAGACGTTCCTTCGTACCAAATTTCAAGATTCTGAGTTCACGGGAAGCACCCTGTAGGTTTTGATTCCCTTGCAAGTGTCGAAAATTTGCGGCATAAACGGCTGTATCTTTTGATTGCGTTGGCTTAGAAGTTTGATTTTTTCACAGCTTCAAGGGACAGTAGACCTGAGTAATTGATATAAATTTCAGCTTCATACCTCCACGCGTTCCTGAGAAAAAGGGTCTTGACAGACGGACGGACGGACGGACAACAAAGTGATCCTATAAGGGTTCCGTTTTTTCCTTTTGAGGTACGGAACCCTAAAAAAGACTCAAACAGAATTTGAATAAACGAGTAAAAGATAATGAAAAATTTATATAAGGAAACTTTCCAGGAATCTTGATATAGATAGATATTAAAAGGAAAAATTTAAATTAAACATTATATCTCAACTCAAAGCTCACGCCGAGAGTGAGCCATCAAACATGGATAAGTGATTAATTAAAGCGAAGCTTTTACGCCCATCATGTTTACGTAATACAATTTTATTCGAAACGAAAGCGGAACACTTTGTGTTACTTTTCGTCCGTTTTATTTACATGTACAGCGATTTCCCAGCTCTGTTCCAGTTTATTCCCGTTCCCGAGGGAATTTCCAAAAATCCCTTGATAGTGGTTGCCTAAGACTTATTATAAGACACCTACATATATTCAAATACATACATACATAATCTGACGCCTATTTCCCATTAGGGTAGGCAGAGAAAATAGACTGCCACTTGCCACGAACCTGGTAGATCTCTCGTGCTTCCTCCACATCCATCAAACGACTCATGCATGCTCGTCGGTTTCGGGTACTATTTATCTGGCTTTTCTTCAACACATCGCCGATCTGGTCGATGTAGGTACGCAGGTCGTCGTGTACCGACTCTCCCATTTACAAAACCTTTGTATATTTGTCTCGTTAGACGATTTTCATTCATCCGCTCAATGTGTCCTAACCACCTCAGCATTCCTCTTTCAATCCTATTCACGATATCATATTTCAAGCCGCAACGCTCTCGAATTACACTATTCTTCACTGTATCTATGTATATTTCAAATATCTAAGTGTTATCATGTCCGAGTAACTCGTATTTCTGTTGTTAGCCAGTTTTTACGTTTTTCCGTGGAAATGAGACATTTTCCTGTAGTATGTAGTATTTTCCTGTCCTAATTAATGACCTAGTTACTCAGTTCTCCACAGTCCGTCGAGTAGGTTTTGCGTGATGTGTGCACAGACAAACAGACAGAGAGACGAACATTTAAAAAAATGTTATTATATCTAAATCGATAATATCTACACTTGCCTGAAACTGGAGGGATCGTTGTTAGCGCTTAGATAATAATTTTGCTCAAATAAGTTAACGTATTTGTTAAGTTTCTAGCTTGTAAAGCGGATCTCATATTACGCGAGGTAGAGACGACGTCTGTTCTGCGACATTAGAATCCTAACAAAATTGTAAATGTCGCTGGTAGAGCTTAAACTTTTGTGCGTTTTAGGTAAACATATTTACCTGAATCCATTTTATTTTACTACTAGCGGGTGCCCAGCGGCGTTGCCCGCGCGGATTCCGTTTATTCCCGTTCCCGTGGGAATTTCCGAAAATCCCTTCATAGTGGTTGCCTACGACATATTTAAGACACCTACATACCATTTTTCAAATAGCGGGTGCCCAGCGGCGTTTTCCCGCTTGGATTCAGTTTATTCTCGTTCCCGTGGGAATTTCCAGAAATCCCTTCATACCAATTTTTTATGACATATCAGACACCTTCATACCATATTTCAAGTTTCTAGGTGTTATCGTTTCGGAGTAGTACGTATTTATCTTTTTAACCAGTTTTTATATGTTCCCGTGGGAATGAGATATTTTCCTGGAATAAAAAGTACCCTAGATGTTGAACCGGGTACTCAGCTATCTGCATACCAAATTTCATCAAAATCCGTCCAGTAGTTTTTGAGTGATGCGTGCACAACCAGACAGACAGACAGACAGACAAAAATTCCAAAAAATTGGTGTTTCGGTATCTATATCGATAACTATATACACTACCGTTAAAATTTTCAAAAAATATTTAATGTACAGACACGGCCCCGAGTTTTATTATATGTATAGATGTTGCAATTTTTGTAGAATTGTCTCATGAATTTGAACAATCTAAAGTTTGTAGTTTTTCACGTATTTATTACGCAGCTAGCATAACCTTTTCAAACCGACTTCAAAAATGGAGGAGGTTATCAATTCGACTTTATATTTTTTATGTTTGTTACCTCAGAACTTTCGACTGGGTAAGCCGATTCTGCCAATTTGACAGTTCAGGGGGTCTAAAAAGGTCGTTTCGGGTGAATCATAATAGGATCCTATTTCGATTCATATTCGAAATTTTCACCAAATATGAATCTGCTAATTAATTGAATTGTCAGTGAATCACCAAAATGAGGGACCATTTTACGAAATTTTGAGGAATTGCTTAGGATTTGCTGGGAATTCATAAAAGGAGGAATTGCTCAAAGTGGCCATTTTAGACCCACAGTTCAGTTCTGACAATGGCATCCATGAGAAAACCATATAAATTGAAATCGGTTTTTACTATTGTGGTTGCGAATCGTAGTTTCACAGTTCCCCATAATGGTCTGGCCTAAATAACCAGTTGCAAGAAAAGCAGGGTCATTACCAAGTGAGCTAACAGGCTTGTCCAACTACATAGTATAATTATGTTAATCGCCCTATATACCTACCTACCTCATACACATAATTTATATTTATTAAAATTTGTAACAGACATATCTACGTAACTTACCATGTAAATTAATGTGTTACGACTCGCTTTTGTTAAATTCTCATGCTGAAATATTCTCAGAGTACAGCAATAGCCTTATGGGTCAGAGGAAGGTAACAGTGCTCTAGAACTGAAAAAAAAACTACCTTTATCGCATTTAGATGTCGCGAAGAAGACATTTTTTAAATCGCAAAACTTTCTTGGCGCTCTTAATTCCATTAGCGCCGTAGTCAAATTAAAAAGCAATTAAGTCGCGATTTTAGAATATTCAAATATAAATTGTTTTTGTATTTTTCTTTCTAGGAACTGTATCTTACGATTAGAATTCATTAAAGAGATTATCCCGAAATACCTCTAAAAATCTATTTCGATTTCTTGAAAATAATAAAACATTATAAAAAGTGAAGTAATTGAGTAGGTACCTACTGAAAATGCTTAGTTAAGTTAAGAACTGTTAGCCGATAAATATCGATAGTATCGAAGCGAACTCTATTGGAACTACGTCTCTACGCGTGACGTCACGAGGAACTGTCAACAATCCCGCGCATTATGTCTGATGAAATGAGCTAGGCTGTGGCGCGCATAGTTAATTAATATAAATTTTTGCCAGTGTCTATGGAAGACTGCAACTTAAATAATAAACCATAATAAGGCTATCGCGTTATAAATTAATCCTCCTAACAATATGAAGTATATTTTCATTTTGGCAGATCATAAAAAGTATCTTTTGACTACGTAGCCAATCACCCTTTTGTTGTCAGTGAAGTAAATATAATTTTCAGTGAAGTATGAGGCGAAGCGTTACTGGAAAATTTACTCAACTGTTAAGAAAACAAAGGTAAAATAGAACGACATGTTTGAACAAAAGTTGATACGACACAAGCCTACTGGTTAAAAATCACTGAGGCCGTGACTTGATTTGTCAAAGCAAAAAGACAAGACATCAAGAAATATAAATACACTACCATGAATACTGACGGCACTATTGGCGTGGTTGTTGACGCTGGCTCCAAGTTGACCAAGGCTGGGTTCGCTGGAGAACCTTTTCCCCGAGCTGTGTTTCCTACTGTCACTGGACGGTATGGCTCTAGTTTATTTATTTACAATATAAAAAATTGGGAGGCCATTTGTCACTGGCTTGCTTTCTATGAGAGAGAGAGAGAGACAGATAGCGGCCCGGTACGTGCTTCGCAACGTATTAAGTGAAATAATCAAAAAAATGTAGGTAATTGGAACATCAAATTCAAATAACAATTTGGGAGATGCGACAAACAACTTCCTATTTTGATACTCTTCCATTTCCATCTTCGACTTCCAACTTACTTGCAGAGCAAATCCACAACTGATAACAGACTTTAATGTCGTGTATTTTCGCTCTTTCCTAGTTTTCGTAAGACCGGTTTAATAGACGGCTTGCCTGAGGTCTACAGCGGTCGGGAGGCGATCGAAAAGCGAGGAATCTCCACCCTGTTCTGGCCAGTGCAGGAGGGTTTCGTCAAGGACTGGGAGGAGATGGAGAAGCTCTGGTTCTTCCTCTTCTACAAGGAGTTGCATGTCCCGCCGGAGCAAGTGAGGATTTTGCATGCAGTCCATCCCTTGGTGCCCAAGGGAGATAGGTTTGTATTTAACATATCGGTTTGGACTGACAATTCAATATTTATAAAGGTAGGGTAGGGGATGCCAAAGTCCAAAATCATTTATTTTCTGTAGATACAAAAAGTACACTTAGAAAGGTCAATAGTCTAATGACAAGGCCCTCAACTCTTCCGTGAATATTGGCTAAATGTAAACAGCAGCCCATCTGCACAGAGTTGCTGGTTCCAATTGCAGTACCCCGAGAAGTACCAGCAAGAAACTCAACGGCAGCTATTGCCCAGTGGCGTTTCCCGCCCCGATCCTTTTTTTCTCGTTCACGCGGAAATTTCCAAAAATCCTGTCTTAGTGGTCACTTACGTCGCTTAAGTAACCTTTGAGCAAAATGTCTTGATTTTAGACATGGCTGGTTCGGCTGTTAGTTGTTTGATCAGTCAGTCAGTCAGTAGTTTCTTCTCTTGTACCTATGTTGCTAGCGGGTGACCATGAGAAAAAATCTGCTATTCGGTTCGGAGGTAAATCCGACAAATCAAAGGTCGTAAAAATCGATCCAGTCGCTCTCGAGTTATAAATGACAAACCATAGATATATAGATACAATAGATATAGGTTACCACCGTTTAAAGCAAATTTGTCTCAAGTAAATTGTCGTCAATATCAACCAGAATGTTGAACCGGAAAACAAGGTCGAGGATATTCAAACGACGACGATCGACCACGGCGATAATTGGTGACAAATTTATTGACTGAAGAGTAATTGCTCGACATTACTCATTCACAGCGCCGTCCATTCGATTTAATTAAAATCGAACAAACTGAACTGATTTATTGGAATAGGGAGAATAGTGGACAGACCCAAAGCGGATTTTGCCACAATTTGCAAAATAGCCGACACAGTTGCCTTATACACACATTACGCAAGGTAACAGAACGTAGGAAATTACCGTCGTTTCCGAAGCGTGGGTTTAAGAGGAATTCAGACCCGGAATAATTCCGGGAGATATATTAGAGCACATAAAGGTGGAATGTCTCGTTACACACGAAAAAACGCTTAAATTACTCACTTTAAATTCTCAATGTACTGAAAAGAGGCAGCAACCGCTGCTGCGGTTGCCAACCACGGGAAATCTTTTCAGTTGAGGTATTCTTTGTGTTGAGAATTCCTTGTCACTCGCTGACCACCACCGCAAGCCACGGCAAGCCACGGTAATTGTTCTTTGACCCTTTAACGGATAGGTTGTTTAAAAGAAAAAACCTACTGATTCATCGATAAACGAACAGCCAAAACTGCTGCGCATAGAAACATGAAATTTTGCACAAAGGTCTCTTATAATATGACGTACTCGTATGTGAGCACTAAAGAGGGATTTTTGGAAATTCGGACGCTCACCTGAATAAACAGGATCGGCGGGCAACGCCGCATGGCATCGGTAGTCTACACTAATAATCTAAAGAGGAAAGATTTGTTTTTTGTTTAATTGAAAAGGCTCTAAAACTACTGGACCGATTTTGAACGTTCTTTTACCAATGGAAAGCCTAGTTTTCTGGGGGTGACATGAGATATAATTTTTCGACGGGGACGGGACTTACGCGAATAAAATCGAAGGAAACATCTCTTTGATTGTGTCTTGAATATTGAAGCATGAAATCATCCTGTAATCCCTACATTGTATTTCTTTGGTAAAAGGCAATACTGATGATCTTAGCAGGTTAACAGTGATTGTTTGTCCTGTTGCATACATGCATATTGATAGATTAACACTCTACTTATTGGGTCGAGTATCTAGCGCCCTGCGTTACGTAAAGAAAATACGTTTTGCCACCAAATAAAATTCTTTTTATTTTCATACACAACTACATTTTTCACTTGATGGGACAAAAATAAAATCTGACATTTTTAAATTCAAACTGACGATTACCTCATTATCAATCTAGCGCCCTGCGTTACGTAAAGAAAATACGTTTTGCCACCAAATAAATTTCTTTTTATTTTCATACACAACTACATTTTTCACTTGATGGGACAAAAAATAAAATCTGTCATTTTTAAATTCAAACTGACGATTACCTCATTGTCAATGGCCAGTCTTAACACTCCTCCTTAATCTCAGCTTCCTCATATCTGATGCACACCCAAGCCTTGCACACACCATTCAAACTTTCCTCGCGGAAGTGGCTTCGTAAGAACATCAGCAACCATTTGCTCAGTCTTCATATACTTCAGATTCACAACACTACTTGTTACACATATGTTCAGGTCATTGTTCAATACAACTTCAAACAAAAACCAGAAAACCAGCGTAAAGCAATGCATTGCGTTTCGTTGAGTGAGTGAGGTAACCGGAGGCCCCAATCCCTCCCCTCCCCACCCTCCCCCTACTCCCACCTCAAAGGTCGGCAACGCAGTTGTGACTCTTCAGCTGCAGGTGTCCATGGGCGATGGTGACCCGTCTGCTCGTTTGCCCCCTTTTTTATCATAAAAAAAAAGTCTGAGATAATATTGTTTTTGTTCTTCAAGCCTATAATAAATTTTAAAGCAAATACGGCATAAGAATCAGGGTGAGTTTTGAGATTACTTTTCGACAATACACGAGTACAACCGCACAATAGATACCATCGGTAGGAATGGTCAGTCATGCTATGAACTAATAACTATTGAACCTCCTGGTTTTGCTACAAACCTGTAATAGGTATGATACGAGTACAATCTATACCTACTTCTATACTAATATTATAAACAGGAAAGATTTGTATGTTTGTGTCTTTGTCACGAATAAACTATAAATCTGGACCGATTTTAAAAATTGCTTCTCCAATGGAAAGCTAAAATATCCCTGAGTAACATAGGCTATATTTTATTCCCGTATTCCCACGGGAACTATGCGGGTGAAACCGCGCAGAACCGCTAGTATTAATATAATTTGCGCGTTCCCTCTTACGTATTGCAGTGCCTAAACTCGGTGCTTATTGATAACACAAGTGTTGATACTATCTATGTACAACATAAGGATTGCAATAAACGATTTGATTTGAAATCTCTGTTCCTTCAACAGGGAGAAAATGGCCGAGATTCTGTTCGAATCCTTCGCGATCAACGGATTGAACCTGGTGAAAACGCCTGCACTAGTGCTGCACGCTAGCGGCCGTACAACAGGCGTTGTGTGCGAGGTCGGCTTCTCGTCATCGTACACGGCACCGGTCTTCGAGGGGTTTCCTCTCAAACACAACACAGTCACATCTCCGATCACGGGGAAAGCAATCACCAATCATCTGCAGGCTCTCTTGAAGGATATCGGATACTCCTTCACCACTCCTCTCGAGATGGACATCGTTGATAAGATTAAGGTAATTTTTAACTGACTTCAAAAAGGAGGAAGTTATCAATTCGTCATTTTTTATGTTTGTTACCTCAGAACTTTCGACTGGGTGAACCGATTTTGATGACCTTTTCTTTATTTGAAAGCTGGTGCTTTTTGTTCCAGTTCTGAAAATGGCATCCATGATAAAACTATAAAAGTTGAAATCGGTGTTGTTACTCTTCCGAGTTCTATGTTATTTGTCAGATTACTCGCTAGATTTAATGTCACGATTCGACCACAATTTTTTGAAGTTATTCAGCTTTTTTACTATTGGGTTTACTATTACGAAAGGGGCGTTTTGTGTAGATAATTTGAAAATTTCAAGCTGATCATTTAAGTTTTTTTCGAGATTGAAACATCCAAATCCAGCGAAATGATGTGCATATTAATCAGTGATTTTATCTCTAACATACGCATAGTTTTAACAGCAATATATATTTTTTTAAAAATTTAACAAGAGCCGTAAATAATAAAGCTTATAGCTAATGGCAGTATGAAATCTGGCAAAGGCACGATCTCTTTAAAACTCAAAATAAAAATCACACATTTCTCGGCTATTTAACTTTTGTACTTGTACTCTTTCTCTGTTAGAAAGAAAAGTGCTACGTGTCAGCAGACTACGAAGCTGAATTGGAGAGAAACGCTGCTTCCGGAGAATGTTCTTCTTCCTACGAGCTGCCAGACGGCCAACGCCTCATCCTAGGGGACGTACGCTTCAAAGGGCCCGAGCTCTTGTACAGGCCCTCTCTCCACGGCTTTAACTGTCCCAGCATAGTCGACATCATTTGCAACTCGGTTGACACGTGCGACATGGACTATAGAAAGCTGATGTACGAGAATATTGTGGTATCTGGCGGGTCCACCATGTTCCCAGGGTTCGTTGAACGTCTGGACTCGGAGATGATGGTGCGACGGCCAAAGCGGGATGGGTTCAATGTGGGAATTGAGGCAATACCCTCGAGGCAGTACTGTGCGTGGAGCGGAGGGTCTATGTTGGCTTCTCTTGAATGCCTCAACGGTTTCTGGATGACGAGGCAGGAATACGAGGACGTAGGGCCGGACCGTGTTAATTATAAGTTCTTTTAAGTATTTATCATTGCGGTTATAATATTATATTTACTGAAAAGTACTATGACCTATTCAACATGTTCTATCTATCTCTTTATGTATTTAAATAAAAGTTGAAACTTACTCATCGATTGGCTGACTGACTGATTGACCAATGCTCAGTTAAAACTGCTGGGTCTAGAAGCATACAATAATGCATAAAAGTCACTTAAAGGCAAAGTGGTCACTAAGAACGAATTTTAAGACATTTGGGAACGGGAATAAACAGCCTAGTTTAAAATGTTTAAAGCCAGGAATACACTGAGAGACAAAATGTGTCATGCCGGCGACATGTTAAGCGAAGCCGGCCGATTTCTGGCGACATCGTGCGACTTATTTCCGTTGAAAAGTGAAGCGAAGACACGTGTCCCGCGATGTTGACAGACATGTTGAGCGAAGTCCGGCAACGTCGGCATTACCCATAGTGTATTCCTGGCTTGATAGTAACTGATACTAATGAGGTTTTACTGAGAAATTCTATTTTATACCTTCATGTATGATTTGACATACCTAAAAGTTGTTATGACTTTCAAGTGACATCAGTTGTCAATGCCACACTGTATACAAGGATTGGTGTTAATAAAACCTCGTCCCCGTTAGTCTTCTCATTTTTAACGAGCAATCAATATCTATCGTGTATTTTCTTGTGCAATACTAGCAAAATTGTGATCACATACTCAGATATTTAGAGTTGAACTATGTGTTCTGCTATACAAGTTTAGTAGTCAGTCGTTCTCTGATGGCCTTCGAGAAGCCAGCGGTGATCATAGACAATGGCAGCCACTTCATCAAGGCTGGTTTTGCGTGCGACAACCATCCAGTCTCGATATTCCGGACCGTGGTGGGTAGGCCTGCCTACCTCAACGGCAAGTACGGCCGCGCCGACTACTACGACGTTTTCATCGGCGACGAAGCGGGTAAGACTTCAATACTTTTATATACGAAGTACATGCAAAGATATTATATATAACAAGATGTAGATATGTTACGAGACCGCGAAAAATGAGGCCGACAAATGTAGGTAATTGACCTAATTTTATTTATTCGCATTGTAGCAGCGAATGTTTCCATTTTTCACCTAGTACCTACTGCAAGTGCAACTCTTGACAGGTAGCTGTCTCTTTCTTTACTATGCGTTCCGTGTTCCGTATCATCTTGCGCCGTCATTGTTGTATCCTAAGTATATAAACACGCTAAGAAGTAAGCATATTACAGGTTGTAGCCACTATGTGGTCCAAGCAAATAAATGTGTTTATATTCTATTCTACTCGTAGTGGATCGATTTTCAAACGCACGCAGTATGAATAAAACTCATCTTGCTTAATATCTTTGGGTACGTATACGTATATTATGTTAACAGACCCGCTCCGGCGATGGGCTCCCCACCTATCACGCTTAGGGGTCGAATATTCTTGTGTAATGCGGGTATTTCCAGAAATGGAATACCTCCGCCTACCCCCTCGGGGATAAAAGTCTTTATTTTTTATTTATAGTTTTTGAAAAACTCATTAAAAGCTGCTCAATACAATACATAATAGCGTTAGTTTTCTCATTATCTCTCTTATAAGATAGGCATCAATTTACGCTGTTTGCCGCAGGAAGGGGCGTGTGTGTTTAGTTTGATATCACAATGAATGATTGATGTGGGGGGTGTCGGGAGAACTAATAGAGCGTTCCCCGCATCGGCTTATATTTTCTATGGACTAACGCATCTATTTTATAAACACACTAATGTTTTAATGAGGAGAGGTTTGTTTGTTTGAATTAAATAGGCTCCGAAACTACTGGACCGATTTTAGAAATTATTTTATCAATGGAAAGCATTATCAGGGAGTAACATAGGCTATGTTTTATTCCCGTATTTCAACGGGCACAGAAAGATATTAGATAAATAAATATTGACTCTGGGATGCCATCATCAGATCTTTGTTTTCTTATCATGGTACAACCGCTGATATTACTTTTCCAACAAAAAAAGAATCATCAAAATCTGTTCATAAACAACTAGGTATCCGCAAACACACAAAAAACGGTCGAATTGAGAAACCTCCATTTTTGGAGTCTGTTTAAAAAGAGCTAGTTGAACATACATACATATAATCACGCCTCTTTCCCGTAGGGGTAGGCAGAGACCACTTCTTTCCACTTGCTACGATCTTTACATACTTCTTTCGCTTCGTCAACTTTCATTGTTCCTTTCATACATGCTCTTCGGTTTAGGGTACTCTTGACCTGGCCTTTTTTCAAGACGTCCCCAATTTGATCTCGAAACGTCCGCTTAGGTCTACCCCTTCCATGAAAATCTGCCATTTTCCCGTAGTATTTACTGAATGTAAGTAAGTAATTAAGTACAGTTTCGGTACAAGAGGATCCTCCGAGGAAAGCTACAGTCAAATGCCTTAGCATTCGCCGTCAAAGCAGCTTCGCTCAAAGATCAACAGAGCAGCTATATTTTTATATTTTTTTGGATCGAATAGTGTCTCTTGGGGAGGTTTATTATCCTTATCAAACTGTAGTATGCTTTGACTACTGTAGATTGTAGGTCCTTAACATAAGACCGTGCCAATTTAACAACAATATTGCTCATATACAACGCGTAACAGAAAAAGCGCAATTCCTCATACAATATCAGACATCAATTAGTATTTAGGTAGTTTCTGCTATATCTTCATAATCATCTTCTCAACCCTTATACTGTGAGCCCACCGGCTCCCGGTGGGTCCATATACGCCAACACCGAAGAAGCAACAGGTCCTCCACTGACTAAGGGTTAAAAATGATTCGACTTGTTATTAGACTATGGACTTTTCTAAGTGTATTTTATATACCTACAGATAATAAATGATTTTGCATTTGTGCCAGTGGCCAGGGCCGGCGACTACGAGCTGTGCAGTCCCATCGTGAACGGCAAGATCAAACACTGGGACAACATGGAGAGGGTGTGGCACCACGTCTTCTACCGAGAGCTGAAGGTGGCGCCGGAAGACAGGGCTGTCATCATGGCCTGCTCGCCTTCCACCACCATGGCCGAGAAGTGAGTTTGACAATATTATAGGTGTTACAAATCAAAAATCATTTATTTTCTATAAGTATTCATAGTCATGTCATTTATTACTCCATGTGGTTTTACAGGTTAAAATAGAAAAATAAATACAAAAAGAATTACAATATTAAAAACAATTTTAAGTGTACTTACAAAACGGCACATAAAAATTTATAAAATATATTTAAATTTTTCAATTGAAATAAGCTCTAATTTTTAATCGAAAAATTCCTGAAGTTTCTAAAAAAATTTTCATCAGCAAAAAATCTTTGAGTGGGATGTGGAATAAAGGTTGGTTGGCTATTTATTAAATATTTTTATTGACATTTAACTCGAGAGTAAAATAACCGACTTCAACTTAGGTATATGGTTTTCTCATGAATGTCATTGTCAGAACTTGACCAAATTGAATTGATTTTCAAATTAAATTTCAAATAAAAAAATAATAATCAAAATCGGTTCTCCCAGTCGTAAGTTCTACAAAAAAACATACGTGTCGAATTGTAAACCTCCTCCTTTGTTGAAGTCGGTTGAAAAGTAAGTACACTTAGAAATGTCACTAGTCTTATAAAAAGGCACTCTAAACTCGTCCATGAAGATTGGCTAAATGTAAACAGCAACCCATCTTCATCGACGAGTTGCTGGTTCCAAATGCCCCTAACTGGGTCACTCAGTGCCCCGAGAAGAAACACAAAGCTCTCTTTAATCTCATGTCTTACAATAATAATTATGATTAGTAGCCTTACATAGCGTCGAGTCGGTTAATCCCATGCATTTGCAACCTTTTATGTAATTTTTGCTTAACTGTTTCTACGCTCAACCATCAACTATCATCATATTGCATATCAGTTGTTATTTATGCAAAATCGACTGATTTTCAGAAACCGATACTCAGTTGGTATTGATAGTCTTTTATTTTATTTTAATAAATTTTCGCCTTTGTATTCCGATAACTTGTATCTTGAGACTTTTAGTCTCAAGAAACTAAACCCCACTTTCAACCTCTCATTTCTGCCCCTAGATCTTAGCTGTTTCAATAATTTTCATCTCTTGATAGTTAAACTTTCTCTCTGCTCCCGTTAGCATTTAAGTTGTTTATTTGCTCGTCCTCTTCAACTTTCCTCATTACTAAACTAACCGGAGCTCAAGATTGTAGCTAGGCACTAATTAACGCTCTCATAAAAATATTTTTTGCGCCCGATCGCCGCCGCCGCTGTTATTAATGGCTGTTTTCGTCGGAATATGAGGAATTACAGGGGAATGAGGGGATTTTTACCCAAATTTATGGCGCGGTGATTATCGCTAGGGGAAGACTGTATTTTACCCGAGAGGGCCTTGCTTAAGACATTCAAGCGAGTATTTGTGTGTTCCTTTATTCCCACGAGCCTTAGGCGTATTCAGTGGAGGACAATGAGCGCGCGCCATTCTCCTTGTTGGCGACATGTTGCACAATGCTGGCCTGAAGAATGGTGGGACATTTTATTTAGTAGCCCGTTTTGCTGTTCTGCAGAGTGAGACAACAGAATCTCATTTCGTCTATCTATATCATCACTACATAGTATAAAACAAAGTCGCTTTCTCTGTCCCTATATCCCTATGTATGTTTAAATCTTTAAAACTACGCAACGGATTTTGATGCGTTTTTTTTTTGTTTTAGTGATTTAAGAGGAAGGTTTTAGTATTAGCATTGCACCCGTGCGAAGCCGGCGCGGGTCGCTAGTATTTTATATAAAATGTTAATAAGGAGGGCTATTTGCAAACCAAAACCATTATTTTAGGATTTGTTTTTGTATGTTTGTACACGCACGTAAAAACTGAGGCACCAATTTGGATGCGATTTTCAGTTTTGTTACTGCCAGTATTACTTAAAATCCGGTACATGTTTCATTTAGATGCGCATCGTAGAAGCCTAGTTATCGATACATACAGAGTGTATTTTTAACTGCTAAAGCTTTTTTTTATAACCATAAAACGGGCTCTGGTTACGCGACCTGTGCCAGTAGAGCAAGCTGATATATAACGGTAACAAATTCGATATGAGCAACGACGCGGTCCTTCGAGCCGGATCGAGAGCACGCTCCGCATATTAAACGGAATCACCTCGACGTTTGACGAACCAATTCTGACGGGAGCCTTGTGATAATTTCAGCTAGAAACGGCCAGCGGCTTCTAACCCATTTGAATGAAAATAAAAATGAAAATGCACAATGTATTTAAATAGAAATGAAATTGCGAGTACTCATACATTAAAAAGATTACCCCAAAACACCTCTAAACATGTATTTCGGTTTTCACTTTACAATTTTAGCAAATTTAAAAATAATAAAACAATCACTAAAAGTGTTGCAATCGAGTACTAGTAACTATGACGTCACACCGTGCTATTTCAGTACATTTTCCATAGGTACTAAAATTTAGTTTTGACAGATCATAGTAACTGATTTGACTAGGCAGGACACTACCCTATTAAAAATTACATTTAGAAAAGTCAATAGTCAAATAACAAGGCAATCGACGAGTTGCTGGTTCCAAATGCAGTAAAGAAGAACAAGCAATAAACTCAAGGGCAGCTCTTTTTAATCTCATGTCGTACTAGTAAATGTATGGTTTACAATAATTATTATTAATATAAAGAGTAAGAGTAGAGTTACGTGATCAAAACACACGAGTAATTTTTGGTTGAGATAGCTTGAGTGGATTTTAGTTATTTTGGCAAGTCGAAAAAAATTGCATTAAAATTTTAGCAAAACCCCTAGCATAAAAGAAAATACGTACCAAAAGAATATTAATGGAGCACTCTTCTTGAGACATCCTATATTTACTTGTTCGAAACATCAACAGCATATCATGACAACCGCACGCGATGTTGCCAGACATGGCGAGCGAAGTCTGGCAACGTCGCACCACTTCACTCGACATTGTTGAGTACATGCGTCGCAAGACATTTGTCCCCTAGTGTATCCCTGGCTTGATCCTTTTTTCCGCCGTAGCCGGGTAAGATTATCAAGGTGGAATTGCATACTAGATTAAAATTCCCATTTATAATCTAATGCACAAAGCGTCTTCATAAAAGATTTTTATGCATTCCCGCGACGCTATTCCGCTCGAGAAGTAATGAGGCTAGATGAGATTCGAAAAAACGGAATTTAATATTATGCAGGTAGCTCGACGGTTCCACCGGCATTTTTGCTGGCGTTCGTTTTAATGTTTAGGAGAGTCGCCAGTTAAATAAAATAAATTGGACTCTGTCGAATTCCAAACAAATACTGTTGAATTTTCTTAGCTTGTGTTTGGAAATTTACTAGGTTATGTAAGAGAGAATGTGCGGCAACACCAACACTCTTCTGAAGGTGATCGCTGAAAAACGAGAAAGCCGTATTTTGCTCACAGGGTGGCTGTGCACGTAACACCCAGTGTAAATTTTAAAATTTACTAACATAGATACTAAGTCTTACTAACAATTTATATGGATTCATGTCGGAAATACATAATTTCATTTCAAAGAATCACCATCAGTAGGTTGTTGAAATATTTTCCTTAGTATTTTTATTTTCTTCACTTTTCACGAGATATCTATGAACCCCTAAAGGTGGTGAGCCCATCGCCGGACCGGACTTTTGACACATGCCTCAGAATTAATTCTGGGACCTGCGGGCTTCCTCACGATGTTTTCCTTTACCGTCGAGATAGTGATAAATAAGTACGTAAGTATTGATAGACTCATTGGTACATGCCAGAACTCGAACCCGAGCCTCACTGATTATCATCATGTAAAGCAGGCTCTTTAACCGTAAGGCTATCACTGCTCTTGATAAGTCGTAGCTATGTCTCAGGCATAAGTGTGCCTCCATAAAAGGGCCTAAGCCTGCTTTAAGGATTTATGATGCGACTAAAAGGACTTTCGTTCTAATTTCCAGAATCAAATGCTGCCAAGTATACTTCGAGACACTGAACGTGCCGGCGCTGTGCATGCAGTCGCAGAGCGTGCTGGCGTTGTTTGGCTCGGGGCTCACCACCGGTGTGGCTGTCGACATAGGCTACGACACCACCGACATCACGCCCGTCTTCGAGGGCAGGAACATCCTCTACGCCAACATGCAGACTGGTTTCGCCGGCGAAGCGATCATGTCCTACATCCAAGACAGCCTCGCTGGAAGAAACTGCGAACTGGGCGTCGAGGGTGTGAGCGCGCAGGAAGTAATAGACGATATCATGATGAAGAAGATGTACGTAACACGAAACGTGGCAGTTTCCATCTCTGACCGCGATAAACACTACACCCTCCCCGACGGGAACGTGATCAACGTCAACCTGGAAGCTTTCATGGCGGGTGAACTGATGTTTCAGCCAGACGTCGTCTTGGGGCGGAAGACGGACTTGCTCCCACTCCACGACGCTGTGATCAAATCGGTGTGGAAGTGTGACCCTGACCTGAGGTCCGAGTTGTACAGCGGGATAGTGATGTGCGGGGGTCTGTCGATGGTCCCGGGCATCGGGCAGAGGCTCAAGGACGAGTTGGAGAAGTCCTTGGAGAAGATGGTCAACGTGGTGACGTCAGAGGAGTCGTACGTGGTGGCGTGGATGGGGGCAGCCACGTTCGCGGGCATACCCGACGCACAGCGCATGTGGGTCACCAAGAAACAGTACGAGGAACACGGCGCGAAGATCATTAAGAACAAATTCATTTAGAAGCTTCTTTTCTCTAAGTATTTAATTAGTTTGTCTGTTTTCGTACTCAATGTCTTGCTAAACGGTAGGTGGAAATACATTACTGTTTGTATAATGAAAATGATGTATGACTGTCACAATACCCGATACTTGCACGGATAAGTAAGACAAACGCAGAAATGGAATCCTTGGCACAGATCTAAGTTTCTCGCAATAATTTCCCTTCGGCCCGCATTGCGCTAGAATTACTTCAGATAAAAAAACTCGCTTAGCATCTGCCGTTGGCTTTGAAAGAGATTTAAAACCACTTAAAGAATTTGTTTTATTTATCCGCGGCAGTTGCAGAGTTTAATGGTATTTTTAGGTTAGCATCGCCAGAAGAACTTTGCATGAGCTAATGGCTCGCATTACTCATGTCAGCCAGGTAGCGGCGGCCAACTAATTTCAAGCGCATTTAAGCTAACGTCCTTGGTCTCTAAGTGCATTATGCTCGTGGAACTATATTTTTGAATCTTTTTTCTTTTGATTTTTTTTAAATTTTTCTTTTAATTTGGGACTGAATACATAATTTACACACGGTTATTCAGTCCCAAATTAGGCAGAGCCTCTACTATGGGTACTGAACAACTGATAAACATAAATAAATACTAAACACCGAGACACGAAGCCAACAGACATGTTCATGCAAACAAATGTTGTGATTATCGAACCCGCGACCTCCGACTCAGAAGGCAGGGTCACTACCAACTGAGTCAACTGGCCTGTCATTAATTGTTTCGACTTCCAAGTCACATGGTGTCAAATATTTATACTATCTATAATAATTCTATACTAATATTATTAAAGAAGAAAAATTATGATTTTTTTGTATGTTTGTAACGAACAAACTCAAAAACTACTGGACCGATTTCAAAAATTCTTATGATAAGCTACAATGTCCCTGAGGAACATATTTTATATAATAATATGGAACTGTGCGGGTGAAACCGCGCAGAACCGCTTGTATTTGATAAAATGCTTTGTGATATTATCTAGGGTAAGTACATGAAATCAGATCTCCCTTTCAGTTAATAAAATAACTTGTGTTAAGCCGTATACAGAAAGAAAGCCGAAAACTTATCGGCGCCGATAAGCGCCGATCGGCGCCCATCGGCGCCGGTCTACGCAGGTAACCGGCGCAGGCATTTATATGAACAAGCGCCGACCGGCGCCTATCGGCGCCGACCGGCGCTTGTCGGCGCCGATAAGCGCCGATCGGCGCCGACTCGCGCCGGTTAGCGCTGGTGCCGCCCGCCAATCATCGTACGACATTTTGCTCGCTCTGCTTCAATCTGCTTGCTTTCTGTAAAATGGACCGGCGCCGATCGGCGCCGACAAGCTTTCAGCTTTCTTTCTGCATACGGCTTTAGGTAGGAAACTTCGCTCTTCCAAGGAAAGGTAAACTTAGATCAAGTTTCATAAACATTTTTTGTATTTTATCTATACTAAAAAGAGTGGGTGTGTCTTTGTAAATAGCGAGGTAGCTCAAACCGACAGTTTTATTGAGGTTTCTACCGATGCCTGACCCAGAATTGAACTCCTTCCAGAAAGCCGGCACTTCGGACCGGACTATAATTGGTTTTCATTAAAAAATACAGTCTACAAAATTTGGGAAATGTCAAGGGAAATCTACCCGTGTTGTTTTCTCTTCATTAGTCATCCATTAATTAGCGGAATGAATAATTCGGACGGTGTCTGAAACGAAGCTAATTAAACATTCACAGGTTTGAAAATGTCAGCTTTGTTTTATTGGAGTTCCGGCAGGCGTATTCATAGAGCTTCGATATTCGACTCGGAATCAAAAAATCTGTCGAAAACTTTCGAGATGGGCTGATGTTGGTGTCGAAAACTAATGTCGTATGTGACATACGGATTCGGAAAAATTTTCACTCTATATCTGAATCGAATGAAACGGTATCATCTGTCGAACACTTTCGAGATGGGCTGATGTTGGTGTCGAAAACTAATGTCGTATGTGACATACGAATTCGGAAAATTTTTCACTCTATATCTGAATCGAATGAAACGGTATCATCTGTCGAACACTTTCGAGATGGGCTGATGTTGGTGTCGAAAACTAATGTCGTATGTGACATAAAGATTCGGAAAATTTTTCACTCTATCTGAATCGAATGAAACGGTATCATCTGTCGAACACTTTCGATATGGGCTGATGTTGGTGTCGAAAACCAATGTCGTATGTAACATAAGGATTCGGAAAATTTTTCACTCGATCTGAATCGAACGGAAACGGTATCGAGCCTCCGTGAATACGCCTGCAGTTGTCTGTTCGTTAGAAGATCGACTTCAATATTGGGGTGCACAATAAAAAGAATGACGTCACAGGATTTCGTAGCGAAATCGTTTAGGATTTAGTTTTTTTACTCACCAGTACTAAAGTCAACGTCACGAGAATGTATAAATTATGTAAACAAACAGTTAGTTGCAAAAATTTAGTTTTGGATAAATACAATACAATAACTCTTTATTGTACACCAAAAACAACACAATATGGATACCAACATTAACTAAAGTACAATGGGCGGTCTTACAGCTTTTAGCGATCTCTTCCAGACAACCTTAGGATGGATGAAACTGAGAGATTAGAACTAGGGTAGACTATATTTTCATTAGAATTGTTAGGGTATGTCGCGTCCAAATGCTTACTGTAAAAATGGCAGAACGAATTTTCACAACTCCCAGTCCTTGTACCAAAAAAGTTTTTTTTCACACGGTTAATTAATCCCAAACTAGGCAGGGCCTGTACTATGGGTACTAAACAACTAATAAACATACTTAGATGTATTAAACGACCAGACACGAAGCCAACAGACATGTTCATGCACACAAATGTTGGCCCCAAACGGGGATCGAACGCGACCACCGACTCAGAAGGCAGGCTCACTACCTGAGCCCGTCAAAACTTTATATTGCTACAATATAATTAGCCTAAATCAAATGTGTGTTAGTTTAGTATTTTACATATCGAACTGTGCTCAGTGCACTGCCATCTGAACTTGGCAATTTTTTTTGGTTAATTTAAATCCCGTCGTATGGGAAATTGCAGCGGAATGGTCCAAGAAATGAGGTCTATTTCTCCTGGGAGCCAGTACTAAATTAGAACTATCTTCCGTTTCTGCATCTTAGGAGGCATCCGTATTTTTAACGGAAGAAACTAACTTGATGTCCTCAGACAAAGTTTACAGCATTTTATTTACATTTTTTGTTTTTAAGATGTAAATTGTAGTTATATAATTTATGCAAATTGTTTTTCTGTTAGTTGAAGCCACCTCAGTTAGAGTTCCGCTACATTAGTTTTCGTAATACAGCTCCATAAAAATCTAATAAAGGACCGAGTTCCACGTGATGTATTTTATGTTATATCGACGTCTGCGATTAAATCTATACATAAAATGAGATGCTGGTCGTGGTACACTTTCGTCAGTTCACGTAATAAAAATCTATCGAGACCCTGTGTGTACATGTTTTTTTTTTCGCGGTAGTGTAGATAGTTATCGGGTTACGTATCTAAATGTCTAAAATTAAAAAACCTAATGTTAAATAACCTAAGTTCAAAATACCTAAAGCCGTATACAGAAAGAAAGCTGAAAACTTATCAGCGCTTATCGGCGCTGGTCCACTCTACATAAAGCAAGCAGATTGAAGCAGAGCGAGCAAAATGTCGTACGATGATTGGCGGGCGGCACCAGCGCTGACCGGCGCCTGTCGAAGATTGTCGGCGCTTATCGGCGCTTATCGGCGCTGGTTCATATAAATGCCTGCGCCGGTTACCTGCGTAGACCGGCGCCTATAAGCGCTGATAAGTTTTCAGCTTTCTTTCTGTATACGGCTTAAAATCAAAATACCTAATGGTTGTTTGTCTTATAGTTAAAATACCGAAAGCTTAAAATGTCAAATGGATATATTACTGAAGTTCAAAAGGATAAAACTTGAAATACCTATGTACAAAGTCCCTGAAATTGATTTACCTCACGTTAATTGACCGAAGTGACAAATACCAACGTAATGTATTAATATAAATATTAATATATATATATATATATATATATATATATATATATATATATATATATATATATATATATACATATATATTAGATATTAATGTCACAAAAGGGCGGTTTGTGATACAGAAATTTTTCTAGTACAGATTGCCAAAACCTACGTAATATATCATGGTGTTAAAAAATAAATTACACACAAGTAATATTTAAAATTTTTAATCATATTCAATTATTGTGCAACAAAAAAAAAGGTTTCCTTAATTATTTTACTAGTAGAAATAACAATTACTTATTTATTACAGATTTTGTGCAATAGATCTCAATAGATCGCGCAAGTGGTGCATTACTTAGTGGTACATTAAAAATGTTGGTATATCAAAATTAGTTGATATAACTATAAACATTTTAAGTTTTAGGTATTTAGTCCAATCGGTATTGTAATCTTACATATTTTTAATGGGTATGTATTATTTTATTAGGTACCTATATTAAAACATAAGGTATTTTGAACTTAGGTTATTTAACATTAGGTTTTTTAATTTTAGACATTTAGATACGTAACCAGTTATCGATATAAATATCAAAACACCATTTTGTCTGTACGAGTATGTCTTAAGTATGTTCTTACCTAGCTAAAAATCCGAATCTAAGCGAAAGGTAATGAATTTGAATATGTTTGCGATTTAAATAAAGTCTATGAACAAGTAGGTACAATATTTGAAAAAAAACTGTTTAAAAAGGCTGCGTGTAAAAGGCACTTCAAAGATTAAAAACTTTACTCTTCTTTTTGTGCAGTTAGGTAAAAAAATTAGTAAATGAATTTAAGTAATAAATAAATGAAGACGAATATTGGTACCTACCTACTCACTTAACAATCATACCTGGGACTTCAAAATTCAATATGTAAGAGAACTAGAAGGAGAGTAATGGTTTCAATCTTCCATTAACGAGAGAATGTAATTCTATGGACAAACTTCCACCTGTTGACTGCCAACAACGAAAATGATGTTAATGATGATAATAATTTTGATGGTGACATTTTTTGACATTTTTGTAATTTTTTGTCATTTTTGAAACTTTTGACATTTTAGACGTTTTTGACATTTTGACATTTTTGAACTTTTTGACATTTTAACATTTTTGACATTTTGACATTTTTGACATTTTTTGACCTTTTTGACATTTTGACATTTTTTGACATTTTTGACCTATTTGACATTTTTGACATTTTGACATTTTTGAAATTTTTTGACCTTTTTGACATTTTTGACCTTTTTTGACCTTTTTGACATTTTTGACATTTTTTGACCTTTTTTGACATTTTGATATTTTTGACCTTTTTGACTATTTGACATTTTTGAACTTTTTGACATTTTTGACATTTTATGACCTTTTTGACATTTTTGACCATTTTTGACATTTAGACATTTTTGACCTTTTTGACATTTTTGAGCTTTTTGACATTTTGACATTTTTTGACATTTTTGAAATTTTGACATTTTTGAAATTTTTTGACCTTTTTGACATTTTTGACAGTTTTGGCATTTTTGAGATTTTTGAAATTTTTGAAATTTTTGACCCACGGGTCTGAAATGCCCAGTCCCTTTTGACCCACGGGTCTGAAATTCAAACTCGATCGAGGTATTGACCTAAGGTATCTACTGACCGAATTTGAAGTCAATCGGTCCAGTAGATCCGGAGATATCCTGTCGACAGACACACAGACACACAGATACACAGACAGACATCTTACTCAAACCATTAACTTCCTCTTATAATGCTACGCAGGAGGAAGTTAATAAGCGCAATTGCTGAAATTAGTTTTTTGTGCTATCTATAGAATATCGTACTACAATTGCTCTATAATTAAGAAAATTGTTTAGACACATCTAAAGTAGGTACGAAGGCATCACATTTTTTTAAAATTAATATACTAATTGGGATGTATGAGGAAGCGCGTTGTATATCAAATAGCTACAGGCCTACGCCTTTGAAACAGATTCACAAAAAAACATTTAATTTTACCGTTCATATTTAAATTTTTGATTAAAAAATTGTATTCAGATTTTATATTAAAACAATCTTCTGGACCCCCGAGCTTCCATTTATCTTGACATTGTTGTGGTGAGAAATAATAAATTGTTATTAATTAGTGTCTCACCACAGCGACGGTCCCAGCCAAAATAATTAAAGCAATAATTGATGTCGCCACGTCCATTTTCGATTGATGAAGGCTGGTGTCTGGAACGAGACCCGGCCGCATTAGGTGTCACCCTCACCCGCCTCCACAATGTCTGCACCAGAATATTTCATCTACAAAACAAATCGTTACCTCACCCCGAGAGTTCACTTGAAAACCAGCTCTGACGCCGAGCAGTAAAAGTCAAGTCCTGAGGCCGAACCGCCGGGCCCCGTAATTGAATCCCGTTGGAAAGGGATTTTCGGCTTATAAATTCGCGAATGGATTGATATTTTGAAGGTCTCCATTTCCACATACCGCAATCCAGGGTGTTGCACCATCGATTTGAATTAATAGATACCGCTAAGACTATGGCCGGTGGCCTAATTCTAACTCATAATCATAATATTATTGTTTGTGTGTTCTCGCTGAAAACTTTCTCAGGTGTACTTAAATGAATATTATAGTAATTATGAAGTAATATAAAGGTCAAAAATCTACAAAAAGTATTGTCAATGAAGATACTATCGTACTACCTAATATTTACTTCTGCTCTAGAAACTACTTAACACCATAAAGTATCATTTCACGACCTAAACTTTTTTCTCTAAAATTATTTTCTTATCTTAAAGCTGTAAAAAACAGTGAGGTTTGGCCATACAAATGTACATATAATATAATAGTCAGAAATATAGAAGCTTCATTCAGTCATTGAAAAGCCAAAACAATTTTGAATTAATTCTCGCCTAAATTTTTTTTTGTCATAATATCTCATTCAAATGATCATCCTATGTGAGAAGAAACGCAGACCATATTTTGGGAAAGTTTCTTTTTCATCTGTGAATATCGTGTCAAACAAGAACACGCTGCTTTTTTAATACCGCTCTTCCCATGCTTTGAACTTAAAGTCCAGACACTTTTTGAACAAATGGGATATCTTAACATATCTAGTAGAGAATATTTTTTTCCGCATCGATTCGCTACACAATCGTGGAATTCTTCAGTACGATTTCAAGCGAAGAAATATATTTTTCTTTATTCTTTCTTTTGAGGCTCCAGCACTTATTTTGATACATTGTCCCGAAAGTTGTATTTCACTGATCTTTCTCGTCGTGGAATCTTCCTGAATCAAGATCTTTTGATAGCGTCCTTTTTAACAGAATCCTTTCAACGGTATTAAAGATTATGCGTGTTTGGGCGCCATCTTTTTTATTTATTTATTAGGTTTGCCAACAGTTTTTACACTATAAGCTGTTTTTACACTAGCGGGTGCCCAGCGGCGTTGCCCGCACGGATCAGGTTTATTCCCATTCTCGTGGGACACATATAAGACACCTACCTACATACTATATTTCAAGTTTCTAGGTGTTAGGTATACACATATTTCTCTTTTTAACCAGATTTTTTATTTTCCCGTGGAGATGAGATATTTTTCTGTAGTAAAAAGTGCCCTAGATTTTGACCCAGTTACTCAGTTACCTCCACACCAAATTTCAAAAACAGACAGATTGAAAACCATGTGAAAACTCCCAAACCTAATCAAAGACAAACAACATGTAGGGAAAAACATTTTCGCTTTGGTCTAGCCTAGTGTTATTTTGTAAACATTTTTTGTACATTTTCCTCTGAAGCCAAGAAAATGAGACAATTGGTTTTTAATTGTTCTGTAGCGCATTGGAACCGCACGCTGCTTGACTGATGCTTAAGACAAAGATTTGAAACTTGATTCTGTGATTATTGTGAATGGAGACTCAAATAAATAAAAATGTGATTACAACGACGAAAATAAGTACGTAGAATACCAACGATGTAAATCACGCCACATTCTGTATTTAGTTTTGAGAATGTGGCTATTTCACTTACCTACGTACTTACATGGATTCCTTGTGCATGGTTAGCTCCCAATATGAAATGGTTCCTATCTGCTAGTCTAGTTGTAGATAAAGATGTAAATCATACAACACATCAATAATCAGATATAAAATAAAAGCCGGAAGAACTACACTATAATCAACTGAGCAAGTATTTGCTTTAGTACACGAGTAAACAACCCCTGAGGTTGACATTACCCAAGAGAAAACATATTGGCACTCTACTCTTACTAGGGTCCAAAGAGGTTGGAAGAAAATCATTCTCCTAGGAAAGACACTTTTTGTTTAAACGTCTTTGATAGGGGCGATGCGTTAGTTCACTAAAGAGATAGTAGGTATATTTATAACTAGCGGGTGCCCAGCGACGATGCCCGCGCGACTCCAGTTTATTCCCGTTCCCGTGGGAATTTCCAAAAATCCCTTCATTGCGCTCGCCGACGACATATAAGACACCTACATACCATATTTCAAATGTCTAGTTGTTATCGTTTCGAAATAGTATCTCTATATTTATTTCTCTTTTTAACCAGATTTTATATTCTCGCTCGCACGCCCTCGATAGAAGCTATGCAATATCCATCCATCCATCCGTCCGTCCGTCCGTCCGTCCGTCCGTCCGTCCGTCCGTCCGTCCGTCGGTCGGTCGGTCGGTCGGTCGGACGGACGGACCGCCGGACCGACCGACCGACCGACGGACAGACGGACGGACGGACCGACGGACCGCCGGACCGACCGACCAACCGACCTTAGGTTTGGATTATGCCCAATAAACAAGCCACGCCTCCGTGCCCGTCGGAGTGGGGAGCGTGAGGTTTTTTTCGTTACGGAATTTCTAGATTCGGTCCCCGCGCTCAACGCCCGCGATAGAAGCTATGCAATAGCTTAAAAACCCCAAATTTTGACCCAGTTACTCAGTTATTTCCATACCAAATTTCATCAACATCCATCCTGTAGTTTTGTGTCATGCCTGCAAAACCAGACAGACATAAATTTCTGATGTTTAAGCAATATAATTGTAAAGTTTCATCAAAATCCGTTCAGTAGTTTTTGTTTTGTGAAAGAGGAACAAACATCCATTCATCCATCCATACAAACTTTCATGTTTATATATTAGTAGGATATAAATAACCCCTATTTTGAAGAAGTTGAAACAGCTGGAAATAACGTCGGCTTCGCCTCGGGAAGTAGTTTCAAAGATTTCCAACGTACGTTTATCTAACAGATAGTTTTAAAATTTTAAACTAACACTCTTGTAAAATCTTTAACGGTGTTTTACGAGTAGGTATTTCTTATAGTACAGATTTACTTGAAAATTTAGTTAAGAGTTACGAAAATTATTTATTAGGGAGTAGGTAACTATATTTAGTAGGGAGTAGTTATATTTTATAACCGTATTCCCAACCAGGAACGGGAACTTCACGGGTGAAACTGGCGAAACAGGAAGTATTAAAAATAATTACAAATATAATAAGTCAAAAGTCAAATAGTCAAAATCATTTATTTGTAAAATAATCGGTTACAAATCATGCAATATAATAAACATAAATAATAAAAAAAAACAATCTATTATATACATATTAACTAAATTAATAATTATGTCACTGTTAATAAATGTCTGCGAAGAATTCATTTATGTTGTAGCACCTAAGGTCTCATTCGTAATTGTTTTTTAATTTATTCTTAACCCTTTAACGGGCCCTATCTATGAGCAGTTTAAATTTTTCATTAGTTTTGAATCTTATTTCTATTACATAGAGTTCAATATTTGGTGGTAACTACTTGCCCTCTGCCCGTTCAAGCAACTAATGTTATCACAGGTCCTTATGTAACTTTTTAAACTGTTACAAATTTTCAGGCACTGCACAAAATTATTACAATAATTGACATAATTTAATTTTGGCAATACTAAGCGCCGAGCCCATATTATAGTATTTTGGATTTCTTTGACTTCATTTTTTTTAGCTTCATTCGCTTTCTTTGTCATATTTTTTACCAAGTCCCACATACTACCCGCTTGGACCAAAACGACCGTAGAGGCTGGCCTGGCTTTTAGCTCTGGAGCTAAAAGACTTCATAATAAAAAGAACGAAAAAGAGTTTCCTGGCCGACACACTGGCCTTTAAGCAGAGCCTGCCTGTGTGTTCGAAAGGAAAAACGTGGCCTCACTTGAAACCGGATTGTGTTTCCAAAAGGATACAAATGGCGCTTAACGTGTTAAAGTAGCGTGACAACGATTGTGGAACATTCCACCTCCACTCCTCCACAGAGTAATTAGTATTACATAAAACTAGCCGCATGCCATCTCTGGACAGCTGATAATTTGACAGAGACAACTGCCAGTCGGTCACCTGAAACCTCGATCGGACGCACTTACTTTCATAACTTCACATATCGAATGAGGATCCGTAACGTTTTTAGTTGAGAATGCAGATTTATAGAGCTAAGAAATCCTTAACATACAGTACAAAAATTTTTGTTCTACGACAAAAATTGACAAAGTTATGACCGAATTCCTAGCGAAGTTCACCGAGTAGCCGCCGCGGTAGCGTCGCCCTCATCGTGACGTCATCACTCTCCCGCGATCATTGAGTGCCGGCCGGCCGGCCGTACTTGGTTCCCTCACAGTGACTTACACGCTCTCGCGATCATTGAGTATGTTTATTATTTAATATCTTCGTAAGTAATGGTCCGATTTGGATAATTCAAAAAGAGATATCATTCTTATATCATAAAGAATAACGTGGATAATATTTCTAATGGATTTGCTATAACTGTACTGATCCTCATTGTGTTATTGTTGCGTTGTGATTTTGAGGGCCAACGGTCCCGGCTACACACGGCCAAATTACGCAGCCCATGAATACGTTAAGAGTAATAACCGACTAAATTGTGCCCGACGATGCATTCCCTCACTGCTGTAAGCCGAGATGAGTTATAACAGCGGGGTATGAGAACAATCTTACTTAGGCGGGTAACACATTGCGTACCACAGCGATTTTTGATACAGGGCACATATTTTTCTGCACGTCTGCGTGGTACCGGAGGATAGTCGGTAGTTGTTTTCCCTTTGATAGATGTACAAACATGTGATCTCAGGCTTTCTTATTTACTTCCCGAGATGTGTAAACATTTTTTTCTACTCGATGGAGGTGGAAAGCGGCAACTTGGTTTAGCGCAGCGGGCCGAAAGTTGCGGCGCCGCGGCGTTCCGCCCGGAGAGGTGCAAATGTTTTTTTTAATGTAGTGGCTAAAAAAATCCACTTATTGAAGGTCATTTCACCGCTTTGGTATAATGTATAGTTGAGGAGAAGAAGCGTGGCAAGTCTTCTCAAAACATTTTACTCTTTTGAACAGTCAATAATTCAAACAACAAGTTATATGGTTTCAGTGCTTTGCTGAGCTGGAGAAAATTTATTCCAAACATCATTGTCATTATCCTATTTTATGCGAATTGGTCAATCCTACTGTGAAATGAGTAAAGTGATAGTGGTTCTACTATATATGGGCACAATAAACAGCTTAAATAAATAATCTGACATTGAATTCGATTCTGCTTTACAGTGACTAAACTTATATTAGTTTGCACCTGTCATTTTCTTTCTCCTAGAAAAGAGACGTGAGATATTTAGTCCTGTCAACTAAGGAATTTCATAACGTGTTTTATAAGTAAAGAAGATACGACTAAAATACAGTCTCTAAAGGTTGGTTAATATTCGGGAGGTTATCTTCTATCCCTTTTTTTTGAAGTAAGACAAAGACAGGACTATACTAAAGTAAGTTTAGTCACTGTAAAGCAGTATAGAACCCACAATCTATAATTCACTTACGTAGGCCATTGTCCTGAACGTAAAGAGTCACTCAAATTGCCAACAAGCCTGGAAGAAACCATAACAAGAGCTTCACGGCGAGGCTCGGGGGAGGTCGCCGGTTCGTTACCCGACTGCATTATTCATGCGGACGTGATGAGACATAGTATTAGATGTCCATAACCTACCCTCCATAAAGGACCGCACAGACTGGGACACACTAGAGTGGCTAGGGTTACGGTAGGGATCCAAACATCAAGAGATGATAATCAAAATGTTGGGTCTAAACACCGTGCCGCGTGGTCATGGTGTAGAAGAAGTATTTTGCCTGTAATTTAGATTGTAGGTAATCAGACGTGGGAGAGCCATGCTTCGACACGCTTGGGCCGGCTCGACCGGAGTGATACCACGGCCTCACAGAAAACCAGCGTAAAGCAATGCATTGCGTTTCGTTGAGTGAGTGAGGTAACCGGAGGCCCCAATCCCCCCTCCCCCTCCCCTCAACTCCTCCTACTCGCACCTCAAAGGTCGGCAACGCAGTTGTGACTATTGAGTTGCAGGTGTCCATGGGCAACGGACGTCACTTACCATCAGGTGACCCGTCTGCTCGTTTGCCCCCTTTTTTAACATAAAAAAAAAATCACTACATAGTATGAAACAAAGTCGCTTTCTCTGTCCCTATATCCCCATGTAAAACTACGCAACGGATTTTGATGCGGTTTTTTTAAAAGATAGGAAGAAGAGGAAGGTTTTAGTATTAGCATTGCACCCGTGCGAAGTCGGGGCGGGTCGCTAGTAATTGATACTATTTACTACTTCATTTGCATGTAAGCACAATATTATTTTGCTTTCATACATTTTACAAATAATCAAAATTTTAAACAAAAATGCAAACCATCTTCAACGAATAGCACTAACACTAGTATTTGCATGTTCAACATCCATTACCTACTGTTACTAAACTTATTATGATGATAGCAAGTGATTTGTTATGTCCGACGAGGAGTTCCGTTCTCCGCCTGTAGTTCTTCATCAGATTTTCAAAAAACTTATATGGGACCACCCATAGGGTATACTCGCTTAAACAAACAAAAAAATTGAATTCGGTTCAAATTTTAAGGAAATATGGATTAACATACTAAAAAAACATACGTGACGAATTGAGAACCTCCTCCTTTTTGGAAGTCGGTAAAAACGATCTCATCGCTAGTTAACCCTTTAACGGGTCGTGGGCAAATAGTTACCACCGTATATTGAACTCTGCGTAGTTAAAATAAGATTCAAAACATATCATCATCATAATATCCATCTTATTTCAACATTCACTTAGAGTATGAAGGAACAGGATAGATTACTAGTCCTACTTAAAAGAGAGAAATAAGGAACTGAGTGTCTGGTCCTTAAATATATTTAAGAATGTCTATCAGTTGTTTAGTACCCATAGTACAGGCTCTGCCTAGTTTGGGACTAAATAACTGTGTGAATTGTCTCCCACAATTTATTATTATTATTGTACATTAGGTAAATAAAAATAGTATATCAGACACCTAGGGAAGTAAAACAAGAAATGTCTAAGATAACAAACATGCTAAGGTCTAAAAACATGACGTGTTCTGAGGCTTTCTGATTTGCTTCCCGAGGTGTATGCTTTTTTTCTTATCGACGGAGGCGGAAAGCGGCAACTTAGTTTAACCGGCCCTCTCGCTTCGCCTCAGTCGACAATTACATGTGATCTGAGACATTTCTTATTTTACTTCCCTAGGTGTTTAATATACTATTTCACTTCTAATGCTCTAAAAGTACGCCAATATAGCCCTACGAAGCGGGACTAAAGTGACCACTTTAGTCTCTAGGGAGTAAAAAGTAGTTTTTGTAATTTCCTTAATGAGACATAGACAAATTCAAATAGCCAGTAAATATCTGTGGAGTGTGGACCGTCTTCATTGCGAAATTGTTGCGTTTTAGTTCCATAGTTTTTCCGCAAAGAAGGTGGTGCCATGTGTTTTAGATTGTTAATTTCCAAAGAGATGTTAATCTCTTTGTTAATTTGTGTCCTGTGACAGGTTTAGAAGAAAAAATAGTCCGCGAAAATTTTAAAATTTTTGTCGGCAGTAAATTTGTTCGGTTTTAAATAAATTTGTACTAAATTGACTATTTTTCTCGCACTCAAATTGAAAAGTACAGTTTGCTCGAGACTAAATGCCAACTTGATATCCCTCGGTTTCATTGACTCTCTGGTATGGCTTCGTCTAGTCCCTCGATATAAAATGTACTATTTTAGTGTAATCTATAAAGCAAGCAGCAAGCAAGCAGCCCTATTGCCCACATTTTGAGAGGCGTGTGTCGTGTGTACCGTCCCTTACGAACAGTGGCGCATAGGAAGCTGCTCCGCGTCCTATCCACAATCGAGGGTGGCCTAGTTCCCTGCTAGCCAATAGACTGATTTCGTTACGTAGGCACGTACAGCCCTCAGAATTTCTTCGGTACTTAACTGTTACTGCGGACCCTAAACGGTAAAGAACTCATTTAATATCGGGTTACTTAAATTGCTGTTGTGTGAAGAGAAAAAAGAATTCTTACGCCTTCTTATATCGGGACGATGTTGCATTCCTGGACTGGTATCTTGGACTACTAAGAGTGGTGAGTCCATCGCCGGGCATGTTTACACACATTCCTCAGAATCAATTCTCCAATCTGAGGGCTACCACGATGTTTTCCCGTCACCGTCGAGCTGGTGATAAGTAAGTTTTTAATGAACTCATTAATGTGATAGTTTAGTTAATTTACAGCAGTTATTACGGTTAAAGAGCCCTCTTCTCATGATAATCAGTGATACTCGGGTTCGAATCTTGGCATGTACCAATGAGTTTTTCAAAACTTACGTACATAGTCATCATTAGCTCAACGGTGAAGGAAAACATCGTGAGGAAACCCGCAGGTCTCAGAATTTATTCGATGCGAGATGCGATGGTCTTACCACCTATCACGTTTATTGGTCCAATATTCTCGTAAAAAGTGGGTATTTCTAGAAATTCAATACCTGTGCCTGCCCCTCGGCGATAAAAGGCCTGAGTTTTTTATTCATTATAGTTTTGATATACATACAACCGATATATGGAACAAATTAATTGTTGCCTGCGGTATTTCCGGACCGATACGACCTTCAAACATTCAAGAAGAGAGCCTTCACCTCAAAAGCCGCAACGCACTTGTGACTATCTAGTTGCAGGTGTCCATGGATGACGGGAGTCACTTACCATCAGGTTACCCGTCGTTTGCTTCGTATACTATAAAAAAAGTATTCACCAAGATTCAAAGCCGTTTCTCAAGGGGCGGGAAGTTTTCAATCACGTAAAGGTCAACTGTTGTGGGGGTAGCAGTACTACAGCTGTATTCGTTGCTCCAGAAGTGTCTTCGTAATTGAGTTCTCCAGGAACTCCACTCAAGTTTCCGCGGCTTGAGTAAACTAGGAAATTGAGGCGATTTAACTAGTTCTTGAGGGCAAGTTTGAAATACTGCCGATAAAACACGAGCAACTTTGAGGCTTCGTCTGAGCAACACGATTCGCCAATAGTCTATTAATTAAACAATGGTAAATAAAGCACCTGTTTTGGTGTTAATTATGGAAACCTTAAATTGTTTTACGGTATACTATCAGCGCCCTGCGGTTTCACCTGCAAAGTTCTCGCTCCTAAGGAGCCCAAAGTTTGATATTTCAAAATTGTTGAGACAAACAAAATATTCTCAAAAAAGGAAAGAGACAAAAGAGACCAAAAAGTTGGTTACTTCTAAAATGGCAGCGGTCAGAATTCCACGGCATTAAAAATCTGAGTTTGGTATTAATCTGACTAAAAAGTAATAGATACATCCTATAAAACCCTAGTTAATTAGTCGATTACTAAAATTGATGCTAAAAGTAGATTTTGCACTAATACAAATTGATGTATGTAAAATTAATTGATAATCCCCTCCTAAGCCATTCCTGGCCCGAAGGTCACCAATAGGCTAGCAGCGTTACCACGCTGAATGGAAACTCGTTAGGCCAGGTACGCCCCAGAACGGGAATCTTGACCCCGATTCCTGAGACGTTGACCCAGAGCCCTATTAACTTTGCCTCTGAGCCCCACGGACCTGCAGTTTCAACAGCGACCGGCACGAAGTCATACAAAGGCTGCAGATTCCCAAATTTTTAATGTTCTGATCTGGCCGCATTTTCTGCAGCAGATCCTACCACGCGAGTGATATGACGAACATGTGAGGCAGCGAAAGTAGATACGCATGTTGCATCCCATAAGAAAGACTTCCCTTTTTGCCATGGCACAAGGGTCAGCCCATCAGGTCTTTTCCCGTGACCCGTCCGTACGACTCAAACCAGGGGGCTCCAAAACACAGGAAATATTTGCACAACGTATGACATCATTGATTGAGTGATGTTTTGGAAACCTCCCAGCACAACGTAAGCAACTCAAACCATGATGTCCGTTAGCCTCAACCATTGTACCACAAATGCAGTGGTATGTAGGGTGTTGTGCTGGACATCTTGAGATAGTTAGTTTTTATAAGGAGCTCTCATAATCACGACCCAAGTCCCATGAGCCTTAACATCTCCACAGAGCTGATCTGCCCGCAAGCGGCTGTGGCTGGAGGCTCTCTTGCACCCGCATAGTGGGGGGTTCCACTACTCTCTGTGGATGACGGGGCGGGGGTCAGCTTGTTGAAAAGGACTCCCTTGCGCTGCTCTTGCAGGTTTTGAATCCTTTGGTTTACGATCTTCTGATTTGACTCTATATACTCTATATTTGAGTTGACAGATGTGATTAGACTGTCTATCTTGGTATTCAGATTGAGCATCTCCTCTTCTTGTCTTGTGATGCATGGTGATCATGTCGCTCACCCATGGAGGATGGGGGACCATCGCAAAATGTCAGATACGCAAAATGACGGATTAACAAAATTACGGATTCGCAAAATGACGGATACGCATAATGTCAGATACGCAAAATGACGGAATTTTAAAGATACTTCCCACGACACTAGGATAGACGAATTTGAAGTCTTCTTGATGAAATGATGATAATCCACAAAAAAGTCAGGTAATCTATACATGTATATTAAAAAAATGATAAACTGACTGAATGATTGGTGATATATCAACGCACGGCCTAAACCACTGGGTCTGGAGACTTGAAATTTTGCACATAGACAGCTTATACCGTGTAGGCATCCACTAAGAAAGGATTTTGCTAAATTCATCCCCTAAGCCCCTTTCCACACGTCCCGGTTTCCGCTGGGCCGGCGACGGCTACCCGGCGGCCAAGTATATGGCCATATACGTGCGCTTTCATACGTACCGGCGTAATTTGCCGGGCAATCGGTCACCGGGTGCACGCCGGATCCACCACTGCTGGTCCGGTTCGGTAAGCCGGCGCCGGACTCACAGTAGTATATGGAACTACCACTTGGGTTTCAGACGTACCGGGCGGCCAGTCGCCCAGGTACAATCGCAGAGAGCACGCGCATCACGTTTTGTCCCACACCCTCGTGTCGCCATATACGTATCTACATTATTATGGAGATAGATATTGAATTTCTAACAAAATTAGTAGTAGGGTGAAATGGAATTTCATTCACCTGTTTTTTTACATATAATATCGTCAACTTCACGGCAATATACATAAAGACTGAAAAATCATGAAAAATCTGCTGATTTTTCAGTCTTTATGTATATTGCCCCTTTTAGTAGGTCTGGAAATAAGGTAAACAATGCTCCATACTGTTCTCTTTTCATGTTAATCGGAGGAATCCAATATATATTTATATATTATATTTCTTGGATTGAAGCCATGTCCTAGCACACCTCTTTCTTGTATTCGTGAATTGTTGCAAATACTTCATTTTTTATAAGTTGGGTGTACAAGCGTGAGGTGCTTTCTCGAATAATTTTGTTCTCTGCGTCCAACGTTACGGACGTACAACACTCCGATCGATTAACACATCGCCAATTAGACGTCCCTCCTTTGTTTAATATACTTAGTAAAATTATACCGAAAACCTGCGGATATTAACGTCGTTTTCCCTTTTTGATTTGTAGAAAATATTAAATTTTTGCCTTCCACGTTTATGTTCCGTTCCAATCTGACACATAAAATGCACTACAACTGATAGGTGTAGCTCCTTAGACATCATACAGTCAGCCTGTACTCAATGACCTCTTTCATAGATTTTGAGATTTTTTGATTTTGATCTGTGATGTATGAACATCACAGATCAAAAAGATTCGAATAATATCTACATTAAGTAAGTTATAGTACACACGGTGCTGCAAGCAATTTTTTTTTTAACTTGGCTTTGCCACGCTACCGCTTGTCTAGATTTCTGTCATTTTGCGTATGGAACTTTCTGCAAAACGCAAATGGTCAGATAAGCAGAATGGTATAATTCCGACATTCTGCTTATCTGTCTATTTTGCGTATCTGACTTTTTCCGTTCCGAGGATGGGTATCCGGGTCTCCTCTGGAAGGTTGGTGCTGCTTTGACTCTTCTTTGGCCTGTTCTTTATGCGATGTAGCACCTGTATAGGAGGGCCTATATCCTTGGGCTTGCAGACCTAGATCCATGCCAACAACCCTGGTGTTCCTCTTCGTGATGAGGTTGGGTGCCCGTGTTGTCGTCCCCGGTCATGGTCCTGTTGGTGTCGTCCTTGTACTCGGATTCGGACAGAGGATTCCTGGCTTAGTCGGGTGTTGTCATGATGATATTGTATTGTATTGTGGGATTGAAGTCCCCAGATGGCGTCTAAATTTTAGACATATATATTGTGTACAAATTTTATCAAAATCCTTTTAGGCGTTCTTGGTGGATGCAGGGTCTAACTTACCCGACTTTGTTCTATATATAGGTATATTTTTTTACAGATGTGACATAGCTTAATAAAATGGGAGTCTGTCAGCGCACTTAAGCTTTGAGAGGTTTATTTTATTTTACCGAAAAAGCCTTGCGGTCCGCCGCTTCTTGGAAGGACGAATATTATCGAATTCAAAGTTCGAAATTGTCTATAAAGTTTTGATTTAGAAGTTACTCCATAAAGCAGATAAAGATGTTGGAACAATTATTTTACGTTGATGCTATACGCTCTTTTTGAATAGATATTTATCAGCCTATATATTGATCAAATGGTAGATAGGTAAAGGAAGGATTTTTTAAAGTATTTTTTGACGTGATAACGTCTTTTAAATCGATTAACGCCGGCTGCACGCATGAAAAAGTGTCACGTTCCGCCTGAGCCAAGCCTGCAAGAGAGAGCGCGGAACAAGCGATATACTCGTAGAAGCACGATCGGCCTAAGGTTTCGGCTGGTGACGAGTATCTCTCTTCCACTCCAGTATGCAAATTTTCATCAATATTTGCTTATGACGTTACCACGTAAAATTATTGTCCGTAAACCGAATTTACAGACGAATCACGAACGATTTTTTTAATATTTCGTATACAGGCACACAAGTTCTTCAGTCGAAAAGATAAATGTTGGTAGTAAATTTACTTTGCCCCTGCTACATTGTACACACAAAATACAGTGTCCTCGATACTTTTTTACTAAACACTTGATAATGGACACTAAAATAATAGTGCTATATATGATATGACTAACTTTATCTCGCGTTTCCGTCCATATTTCCTAATAAATATCCCATGTTTATCTTCAAGATCGTCTATTACCTTGTAAAATTTCACTGACATTGATTCAGGTATTAGTTACTTTCGCATTCCTAATAATAATTAAGGATTTGTAGGAAAACGGATTTAGCTCTTCCCGTAGTACCTTTTACGGATTAATTTATGGAATCTTCTTAGAAAAGCTTCTTACACCAACAATGACAGCGGAAGCATGAATCACGGCATCCTGGATTAGTGTTTATTGTTCGCTTTAACAATCAAAATTGGGCAAATATGATTTGTGGAAGACGGTCCTTTGTATACGCAGTGAGAGGCTGTCGCAGATTGGAATTGAAATTAATCTCCATTCCTTAGTAGAATTGAAATTCAAGAGGTAACTTCAAGAGTTAACGGGCCTGTTGCCTATAACTGCCTTCCGAGTCGGAGGTCGCGGTTGACTATTTTTATGCCACTTAAAAAAAAACTTGAAGTTTTTTCACACTTAAATGCTTGGTCACAATTCAACCCAGTGAATAGAGAGCTTATACCTTACAAACGGTCCGGTAGTTCTAAATTTTTTACATGTTGTCTAGGATGGTTGTTAAGTGTTTAAAATGCAAAATGCACAATTCCCCCCCCCCCTCCGCGCCCGCCGCCATCTTGAAAAACCCGAAAAAAATCGACACTTTTTTTAGATTTTCACTTATATCTTTGTTTCGGTGCATTTTAGCTACAAAACAGTTCTATTCAATGTTGTAGAGAATAAAATTCCCTATAATATACGTGTTAAATTTTGTTTGTAGGGCAGATAGTTCACGAGATATGATATTTTTTTTCAAACTTTTTTCAAATTTTTAAACTTCTTACTTTAGAACACTGTAATTCAATTTTGGCCTATTTGAGAAAAACAAGTATTAAGAATAAAAATTGTAGGGAATTTAATTACCTATAAAATGGATGTATACTTTTTTAACCAACCTTACGGAGGGGGCAGTAAGCATTAAAATGAAAACAACGGCATTTTGTTTATTTGATAAGTTTGAAAAATTTCCGGAAAATGCGTATTTTTTTATATTTTTAAAAATATCATATCTCGTGAACTATCTGCCCTACAAACAAAATTTAACACGTATATTATAGGGAATTTTATTCTCTACAACATTGAATAGAACTGTTTTGTAGCTAAAATGCACCGAAACAAAGATATAAGTGAAAATCTAAAAAAAGTGTCGATTTTTTTCGGGTTTTTCAAGATGGCGGCGGGCGCGGAGGGGGGGGGGGAATTGTGCATTTTGCATTTTAAACACTTAACAACCATCCTAGACAACATGTAAAAAATTTAGAACTACCGGACCGTTTGTAAGGTAACCCCCCTTATTTGGTCTCTATTCACTGTACTAATTTTTTGCAAGGAAGATATAGAAATATTTAAGAGTTCTTCTAACTGACGATATGTAATTCGGCGATCTTCTCTAATAGCTTTTTCTACACGAGCTATGTTTGCCGGCACTTGAATGTCCGCAGGCCTGGTCGTGGGTCGTGATCTAGGCCATAATCACCACGCTTGAATCACAGTATAATGAATAGTACTAGCGTACAGTATGGCCACTCCCTGCCTCCCGCTAAAAGTGCCGCCACCCCGCGCTTGGTTGTCCGCTTGGTTGTCTCACAGTCACCGGCTGGCAAGAAGGACGAGACGACACGACGCGGTGCGCAGAGCAAGAGTGTGAGAGAGAGAGCGTTCTCACACAAGCATGGTACGTGTTCACCTACACGAGCTTAGACTGTGTGCTCAGCAACGCGTTTGTTTCATACATGTTATCGCTAGTGTCCAAGGTGTGCTTGAACTGTAAAAACCATCGTTCCACGGTCCTTACAGAAGGGGCTTCTTGATCAAATACAAAACACATCTCATCAAAACATTCTTGTTTCGTCAAACCGCGCTTAAAGTTATAATAGATTTAATTAAACGATAATCACGTTTGCTCAGCGACGTCATTTCGGCAACTTTGAAAATTTTCAACAGCCAAATTATTAATTGCAGGGAGGTAAAATATACGTGATCAGTCTTGTAATCGATGACATTGTCGGGTCACCCTCAGCGTTTGCAAACACGTCAAGACTTGTTGAATACCCTAGGTATTCTAAAATTTTTAAGATTCTTTATAGGTACTAAAAATACACGTGATTTTGGGTGAGGAGTTCGTATCACCAAGGCGGAAGGGGGGGGGGGGGATTAATGGACGGCCCCTGTGTGTACCTAGTGCTCGTGCGTCCGAACAAGTTCTAGCTATTGTTTTGGTTCTACAACTGGTTTTGAGACATTTCCCGTATATGAATCGCGGTCACTTGGTATCCAAACATCGGAACCCCATGTAAACAGCGTTTCAGTAGCTCTAAAAGCAAGCCTTGAGCCTACACCAAAGAGATTAAAATATAATAAGGCACAGAGGGCACAAAGCGAGGAAAATTTGAAGTCAAAAGTTATTCCAAGTGGAATAAGTCTAGTACAATTTCGACCGAATGACAGCTCGCGTTCATACTAACTGACATGACAAGCAAGGACATGGCGCTTAGGCTTCAAAGTTTTGTATAAAAAAAAATCCCAATGCCCCCTCTATGCCCTATTATATTTAAATCTCTTTGATAATATTAAAGAAAGTTACGACTATGTTCATATTTCTTTGCATGAGTGAGTGAGTGAATTGTCTTATTTTTTTTATAAATAGCTCCTGATTTATCTTCCACTTGTAAACCATTCTGCCAGCTCCCGCCCTAAATTTCTGAGCACACGCAAGGATCGTACTTGTGGTTGTTTATAAGTTTGTGTAACAGTTTTACGGCCTCGCGATTTGACAGGGGAGGAAAAGCAATAAGACGAGAAAGCTACTTTTAATAAATTATTACTGCGATAGCTGCGGGACGAACCACAAGCGGAAGCGATTAGCAGAGCGGAATGATACATAAAGTGATAAGTAATATAGTTTTTGAAAACTAAAAAGAACAAGCTTTTGTATGTATAAAAAAAATATGGAATGGTGGCTACACTGAGAAAACTGGTAATCATAACTGACATGACAAGCAAGGACATGGCGCTTAGGCTTCAAAGTTTTGTATAAAAAAAAATCCCAATGCCCCCTCTATGCCCTATTATATTTAAATCTCTTTGGCCTACACCAAAATTGATTTCAAACAGGCCCGACGCTAATATATGGCGAGCAAACACCTCTTAACATCAGTAATTTATCCGGCTGCCGGTCGAAATAGCCACTAACATTCAATACGGCCGTGATGGATGGCGGCCGGGGCCCTGCCAACAGGTGCGGGGCCTCCTTTATCCAGAGACGGATTAAGTTTTGGGGCTATGAAGACTAACCACTAATTCCATTACTCGCTGAAGTTTAGTAACCTTTGTCGTGTTCGTTTGTGTCGTTGTATTTTTGCTGACTGCAACAGATTAACGAGGGAAAGTTTTTTATATGTCAGTCTATTTCTTATATATCTATTTTTTACTATATAAAAATAAGTCGGGTTTTCCTTCCTGACGCTATAACTCCAGAACGCACGAACCGATTTCCACGGTTGGAAAGGTCTCGGGCTCCGTGAGGTTTATAGCAAAGAAAATTCAGGAAAAATTTCAACAGAAAAGTGGGAAAATCTTATAAGTATTGCACCAGTGCGAAGCCGGGGCGGGTCGCTAGTTCTTTATAAATGTGATTAGGAAAACCAGATGTTTTAATTTGTGTAATGTTTGTGTAATGTGTTTAACAATGCAAACAATAATAAACATAATTATATGCCTAATCGTTCATGTGATCGATATTATAAGTGAACAAGGTAAGGTTAAATTGCTCTTAATTAAGTTAAGTTAAGGGTTATTAGGATAAATTGTGGGGGTGAAAGTGGGATAGTGACGTCACAAAAACAAAATGGTGGACTTGTTCCTTTTTGACCTGTAAACTAAACAGTTTGATAGACTTTAAAGTGCAAGGTGTCATTGGACTCGATTTCATCTCTGGAATGGCATAAAACCGGCAGAAATTGTATTCAATGCCACGATTTTTCTAATGACTTAATGTTTTTACAAAACTAGACTATTCGCATCCCAAATTCCACGGTAGTACCATATAATAATACGTAGGTATTACACAGGATGACGGGAATATCTGGGGGGACATGGGGCCCTTTTTTAAATTTGAATTCGACCCTGCCTTCATATTTAATCGTACGCAAAATACGTAAGAGCGGCGGCAGTGGTAAGACATGTTGTTTAGGTAAGCGGCGACTAGTTCTTTACAAAGCGTTAACTATCTATATCTATACTAATATTATAAAGAGGAATGATTTGTATTTTTGTACTGAACCGATTTTAAAAATTCTTTCACCAATGGAAAGCTTTAATATCCCTGAGTAACTCATTTTATTCCCGTATTCCGATGGGAACTACGCGGGTGAAACCTCCCAGAACCGCTAGTCACTACATAGTATAAAACAAAGTCGCTTTCTCTCTCCCTATATCCCTATGTCCCTTTGTATGCTTAAATCTTTAAAACTACGCAACGGATTTTGATGCGGTTTTTTTTAATGGATAGGGTGATTCAAGAGGAAGGTTTAAGTGTTAGCATTGTATCCGTGCGAAGCCGGGGCGGGTCGCTAGTTTAATATAAAAGAAGAAATTGATTGGCTTATTGTGTGATCGGTCAACGCACAGCCGAAACCGCTGCGTCTTTGTAAAAGAGTGTTATTGTATAAGCCGTGATTTTATGTTTCCATTTCATATAACACGTGGCAATTATATTATATTATAATTCGACGAGCCAGTTGGCTCAGTTGGCACTTGGTAGTGTAATCATGATAAATAAATTGTGGTACACAATTCACACAAGGTTATTCAGTCCCAAACTAGGCAGGGTCTTTACTATGTATACTCAACAACTGATGAACATACTTAAATAAATATTAAACACCCAAACACGAAGCCCACAGTCATGTTCATCGAATCCGCGATCTCCGACTCAGGAGGCAGGGTCACTACCAACTAAGCCAACAGGCCCGTCGTCAGTAATAGATATTGATGTGGACCCAGTTGTGGCCTGTAGGCTGTAGCACTTCGCTAGGGTCGTAAATCATGGCTCTGGACTAGCAGCTGTCGGGCTGTCAGTCTAGCAGGATTGGACGCGCTTCGGTAGTTTTCGAGAGCGCCGGTAAAGCTCATATTCCACTTAACAGTTCGCAGTAACTACTGTGCTGTTAAATGGAACATGAGCTTTAACCAGAGCTTCTGTGTGATAGTTGTTTGGCTGTTTGCTGGTCATAGGGTCACGTGTACTGCGTATATCTATACCGCCAGATTTTTTTTACTGTCTGGAAAAAATATGGTAAGTGTAATAGATTCATTTGGCATTGTTACTTATTTTTTTTCTTACAAATCTTGTATAATAACATTATACTAATATACATTAATCAATTGTAGTCAATATTACATACTGAAATATTTGAAATAGTATTTTAATGAGAAACGGGCTCATAGCTTTCATTCATGCGCAATCTACCTACAACCACCACATAGTAGTGTGCGTAGTTTTCTAGACTTTGTAAATTGCATTAAACATGACTATATTTAACAAACAATGTCGTGTATATTTCGGCTCTAGATACCATATAGTTACGTCAAATTTTTTTTAGACGAAAAAAAAACATCCAGTATACTTGTATACAACGCGCAACAGAATAAGCGCAATTCCTCATACACCCCTATTAGTGTATTAATATAAAAAAATGATTGTGTTTTCGTACTTTAGTTGTGTCTAACCAATTTTCTTAAATAAAGAGCAATCATAGTACGATTTCCATAGGTAGCTAATTAATTTTTCGGAAAAATTTAACACGTATTAAAAATAGCTGAAATCGATTAAGCAGTCGATACTGAACAAACTAATTTCAGGAATTGCGCTTATTCTGTTACATATTGCATGGTACCTTACCAACTACAGCTATGTAGGTTAAAATTCGAATATTGTTTTACCCTGAAATTATCGCCCGTAAACCGACTTTACAGACAACCAATTTTTTATCATCGCTATCGGCTGTCACGGCCGCGGAAGTTATGCGGAGACGTATAATGGGTCGTTACTTAAGCACGAAGGAAGCATTTCATCTTTACTACTCCTCAACTCAACAGTCCTCGTAAACATTCGGTGACGGTGATAAATGTGCTTATAGGTAGTGATAAAGACGAGTTACAGTTGTAACACTTGTACAGGTGGTCCCTCTCTTTCAGACATGAGTATGAGGGGAATATGAGAGATCATCTAAATGTCCGTTAGCAAAAATCTGGTACGGTCACAGTACAGTACTCACACCAAAACAATTTTGTTGAATAGAACTATTAACAAAAAAAAAATAGTTTCTTGTAAGAACACTAATAGCTCATATTTTTAATTTTCTCATATACTAGCTGGTCCGCTGTTTCTCCCGCGTAGTTCCCGTAGGAATATGGGAATAAAATATAGCCTACTGATTATGTAGATTTCTTTAAGTGAAAGAATTTCTAAAGGTCCAGTAGTTTCGGAGCCTATTCAAACAAATCTTAATGTTTTTAATATTTGTGAAGATAAAAATAGCAGCAGTGAGCAGTGATAGCCCGGACGGTTAAAGAGCCGGTCGAAAATCAGCGAGGCTAGGGTTCGAATCCTGGCATGTACCAATGAGTTTTTCAAAAACTTACGTACATATTTATCACTAGCTCGACTGTGAAGGAAAACATCGTGAGGAAACCCGCAGGTCTCAGAATTAATTCTGAGACATGTGTAAATAGACCCGGTCCGGCGATGGGCTCACCACCTATCACGTTTAAGTAGGTCCAAGGTATCTCGTGAAATGTGGGTATATCCAGTAATGGAATACCTCTGCCTACCCCCTCGGGGATAAAAGGCGTGAGAGAGAGAAGATAAAAATCAATTGCTGTTGGTTAGTCTCGCTAAACTCGTAAATGGCTGGACCGATTTAGATACAAGTTTTTTTGTTGGTGCGTGTAGGTCTACTGAAGGCAGAGCCGGCCACTTATCGTGAATAAAAAAAATTAATACTGAAATACTTTTTAAAGATGTTTTAAGAAATTATAATGGATAAAAAAATAATAACCAACAGTCAACTCAACACAACATTTGATAGTAATATCGATAATATTGAGATGGCATTGCGGTAAAACACAGTTTCAGCCTCAACCATAAATTGCTAAATTCTCAAAAATGTAGGAACAGAATTATGAATCATGAGTCGAACAAAAAGCCGATCCCATATTAGCGAGGATTAAATGGAGGGTAAAACTTCAGTGTTACCCGATTGGCTTTTTTGTTCCTCCGAATGGGTAAGTAGGGTTAAATTTGAATTTATGTCGCAATAAATTTTTGTTAGCGCCCGAAGAATTATTGGCCATCATATATTACGGGAACGGAGCGAGTTGTATGTTATAATCAAATTTCAAAGCTCCGGCGCTCTTGGGATTGACTGGTCCTACCAAATAGGGAGTTTTCGGAGAACTTTGGTTCTAGCGCTCGGCGCTCGATAGCTTCGCATGGTTGTGGTCACAGTTCTAACCTAACCTAACCCAACTAATAGGTTAGAGCGCCATGTTTTAGAAGAGATCATCAAAGATCAAGATATACCATTGGGTTGTATTTTTTTTATATTATGATTTGTTTGTACTCTAAGTCTAGAAACAATTTGTTTGTGTGTATTATTTAAGATACATGAGTATACTGGAAGATTTTTTTTACCGTCTGGAAAAAAATATGACGTATAAGGTATCTAGAGCCGAAGTTATACACGAGATTAATTGTTAAATATAGTCATGTTTAATGCAGTTTACAAAATCTAGAAAACTACGCACAGTACTACGCGCAGCTGGCGGTTGTAGGTATATTGCGCATAAAATGGAAGCTACGAGCCTGTTTCTTTTTAAAATACTATTTCAAATATTTCAGGGTGTATTATTGACTACAATTGAGTAATGTATATTAGTTTAAGTAAGAAAATTTTTTTTTGAGAAAAAAAATTTTTTTTTAAGTAACATTGCCACATGAATCTATTACACTTACCTAACACACCACATTTTTTTCCAGACGGTAAAAAAAGTCACCCTGTATATAATCTCACGCCTTTTTGAGATTAAAAAGAGCTGCCCTTGAGTTTCTTGCTGGCTCTTCTCGGGGTACTGCATTCGGAACCAGCAGCTCGTCGGTGGAGATGGGCTGCTGTTTGCGTTTAGCCAATCTTCATGGACGAGTTTAGAGTGCCTTGTTATTATAAAATATTGACGTTTCTAAGTGTATATTTTAATACCAATAGAAAATAAACGATTTTGAATTTTTTTTTGAATTTTTTTATTCCCGAGGGGGTAGGCAGAGGTATTCCGGAAAAAGAACAAAGGTTTAATTGTATTTTTGTGACGAAAAAACTCAAAGGACTGCTTTAAAAATTCTATCACCAATGGAAAGCTACATTATCATTGAGTAACATACGCTATGCTATTTTCTTCCCGTATTCCCATGAGAACGGGAACAGCTAGAGTGAAATAAAGACGATTCCGATTCCAATTTTAAATAGAAAATTAGACCCTACGAATCTTTCCTCACGCATGAGGAAGATTGAGCCATAATCTCCTACGTGAGTTCATTGTCAGAATGTTTCAAGCCATCCAAGGGTATGCTGGACATGGCTTAACGAATTTTATTGTGCGTGAACACAACGAAATCCGGGTATAACGGTTTAACGTGCTTCCGAAACACAGAGGATTTTGTAATTAATGACTGGTCACTCATACACTGATAGATTCGACCGAACTTTACAAAATCAGAAGTAATGGTTTACTCACTCACACACGCAAAGAAATATGAACATAGCCGTAACTTTTTTAAATAGATTATTTGTGTTGTCTATCTTTAGTAATCTATTTCAAAGGATAAATTTTCATTTGTTTCTATATTTATTCGATTATGTATATATGATTATGTATAGTTATAGGGTTGTCAGTAACAGTCGGGAATTATAACAAAATAAATAAATATAAATGGTGGGACACATATCACACACGGTGATTTAGTCTCAAATTAGGCAGAGCCAGTACTATGGGTACTAAATAAGTGATAGATATACCTACTTAAATAAATATTAAACACCTAAACCCTAAGCCAGCAGACATGTTCATGCACACAAATGTTGGCCCCCAGCGGGAATCGAACCCGCGACCTCCGGCTCAGATGATAGGGTCACTACCAACTGAGCCAACAGGCCCGTCAAAAGTCCGTGAAATTGTAATATTCCAGGATTTACTTTTGAACCGACAAAAAGAACGGAGGAGGTTCTGAAGTCGACGCGTATCTTTTTTTTTATGTATTATCAGGATCACGCATAACTTTTTACGTTTTACGGAGTCGTCCGATTTTGACAATTCTTTTTTTTTCCGATAGAGTATCCCTCGATATTGGTCCCATATACATTTTAAAAATAACCACCACAAGTGTGGGAAAATAGGGGTGATTCATTGTTCACTCACAGATTTTAATACTGAGTTGTGTATCACAAAAATCTATAAAATAAATACTTTTTTAATAAACTAATGTAATTAGTTATTACAGAAATATATACTGTTAGCCCATAAATATCGATTCGAGCAACTCTATTGGAACTACGTCTCTACGCGTGACGTCACGAGGAACTGTCAATAATCCCGCGTATTATGTCTGACGCATAGATTTAGTATACTAAATCTATGGTCTGACGAGCTAGGCTGTGGCGCGTATAGTTGATTGATATAAATGTTTGCCAGAGTCACTGAAAGTCTGTAACTTAGTAATAAACCATAATAAGGCTATCGCGTTATAAATGAATCCTCTAACAATTGGGTTGTGTCCTACCTAGTCAAATCAGTCACTTTTTACAATCTGTCAAAACGAAATTTTACTATGGAAAATGTACTGAAATAGCAAACCGTGACGTCATAGTTTGTAGTACTCAATTGCAGCACTTTTTTTTATTGTTTTATTATTTTTAAATTGGCTATAATTGTAAATTGAAAATCGAAATACATATTTTGAGGATTTTTGGGATAATCTTTTTAATGTATGACTACTCGCAATTTAATTTCGATGCTGTCAACTACCCAATACTTAGGTATACATAAGTACATTATTTTAAGAACTTCGACATGCGATAAATGCTTTGAGTATTAAACCACGAGGAAACGTCACGCGCACTAGTTTCTTTGCAAAAAAGTCTGCCAATTTTCTACGGGGGGGGGGGGGGGAACGCACACAAATAATGTCAAAACAAACGCATTTTTTGACAAAACAATTAAACACTAGCTTGAACTAGATGCACACAAATACATTCACCAATCCGAGCACTCCGTGAACTCAAAAAAACTAGTTGTATATAACAGGTATGATCGTTGACCGACACTTTTTTGCAGAGGGAAACGCCTGTCAGTGGCATCTCCGGTTGGTTTAATACTCAAAGGATAAATGCGATTCATTTCACTATCCACTCGTATTTTAAATCTGACTTAACTATGACGTAATTTGTTACCGATTAACCAAGAATCATAGACACAATTGATTTTTAATTGTTACGCTGCGCATTGGAACCGCGCGGTGCTTGATTAATTTAATAGCATGCACGATATAGATTCAATCTATTATCTAGGTCTAGTTTAGCTTATCAATTATGAACGGCCGTAGATACTCGGATTCCGGGACGTAGTTAATTACCAGAAGTGATCTGCGGTGCTAGATACCGAAGGACGATTACTCGACATTTGATAGGCAAATTGTTTGAGGGGCAGATTAACCGACGTCTCACTAGCCTCAATTACTACACTCGGCGTCAAAAAAATCGCACCTTTGAAAAACCACTTTTAATCCCATTTAGAATCAATGATGATGGGACTATTAGGTATCATTTTATAGGTCTAATCATCAACATTCAGCAAATCGTACTTTAGTCTTGCTAGGTCATAAAAAAAGAAGTGATTGCAAAAGAAGAAGAAAAAGTTTGTTGACAAAGAATTAAAGTAAGACAAAAAAATGCTTAAAAATTGCATTGCATGCATTATTTTTGTATAACGTCGTTATTTGGGTGAAATGTTTTTTTTATGGCATAAATGATTGTTAATTTTAATGTCGTTAAATTAATGTTTAAAACGATACTTAATAGTCCCATCACCAAAGATTCTGAATGTGATTAAAAGTGGTTTAAAGTATTATTTTCCGAAGGTGCGATTTTGTTGACGCCGAGTGTAGTAAGACATGAGATTAAAAAGAGCTGCACTTGAGTTTCTTGCTGGTTCACTTCGGGGTACTGCATTTGTAACCAGCAACTCGTCGGTGCAGATGGGCTGCTGTTTACATTTAGCCAATCTTCATGGACGAGTTTAGAGTGCCTTGTTATTAGACTATTGACGTTTCCAAGTGTACCTTTTGTAAAGAAATTATTTTTGACAATATGGTTTTTTACTGCGTAGTCAAATGAGTTATTCCTTATGATATGTAAAATGTTACGAATATTGAATGAATATATTTTAAAATTTGCTATAATTGCAAAATGAAAATCGAAATGCATTTTCGAGGTTTTTTGAGATAAAATTTTTAATTAATAACAATAATAATAAATTGTGGGACACCATTTACACACGGTCATTCAGTCCCAAACTAGGCAGAGCCTGTACTATGGGTTTACAACTGATAAACATATTCAAATAAATATTAAACACCTAGACTCGAATCCAACAGACATGTTCTTGCACACAAATGTTGGCCCCGAGCGGGGATCGAACCCGCGACCTCCGGCTCAGAAGGCAGGGTCACTCAGCTGAGCCAACAGGTAATTTATTCGTCATTGTTATTATAAAACAGGATCCCCTTATATGGGACTAAATAAACGTGTGTGAATTGTGTCCTACAATAATCTTTATAAACCCTGCGTAAAATTTCAACTTGAGGCAACAGATGTGTGTACACGCGCCTCCCTCAATCAGATTATCACTGACGAGTAACGAGCGCTGCGTGTTTTTCATCACTCCAATCAAGCACTTCTCATTTTGACGTGACAACGTCTTATAAATTGGTTTGCCGGGTGACACTTCAAGAAACTGCGTTACGCTCCGCTCACGTTATGCGCTCACAATGAGAGCGAGTGAGAGGCACGCGTCCCTTCCACTCGGGCATGGTTAGCCCGCCTAAGAGCGAGAGAGACAGACATAAAGTCGTTGTCACGTAAAACTTTCGCCCGTATACCGACTTTACAGGCAACCAATTTTTTTATTTAACTTTTCGTTTTATTTTTCACGCGAGAACGTTTTATGTCTAACTTTTTTTGGGAAGCTCCTGATGACGCCATAAAATGGGAACGACACTCATAATTATAAGTATTGATATCAATGTCCAGTAGCCTTACGATTAAAGAGCCTGCTTCACATGATGATAATCAGTGAGGCTCGGGTTCGAATCTTGGCATGTACCAATGAGTTTTTTAAAAACTTACGTACATATTTATCACTAGCTCGACGGTGAAGGAAAACATCGTGAAGAAACCCGCAGGTCCCTGAATTAATTCTGAGACATGTGTAAACAGACCCGGGCCGGCGATGGGCTCACCACCTATCACGTTTATGGGTCGAATATTCCCGTGAGAAGTGGGTATGTCCAGTAATAGAATACCTTTGCCTAATAATAATTAATTTAATAATAATTTATTGCTTAACACACGTTGAACAGAATTACAGTAAATAGAGGTAAACGTATTATGCACTAGTAGTGACAACTGACTCCCAAACTAGGGCTACCTGTATTTTGAGAGTCAGTATAAAAGGCGTGAGATTTTTTTTTGTGTAAGTCTTTCAAAGATAAAAAAAAATTACTTAAGATATTACTCACCTGGGCCCCAACCATGCCCTCGCGCAGGCGCGGAAGATCCGTGTGGGAATATTTGGAGATTGACCAGGGCTCGACCCTCGTCAGGTCACTATCAAGCTCGAACTCGTTGATCTGGTTGCGGAGAAACTTGCGGATATTCCACGGTAGGTCGTTGTGCCTGTGGAAAAGGTCTTGTTTAATGTTAAACCTGCCTGAGTTAAGAGGCACTTCTTTGAAGACCTCTTGATGAAATTTGGGGAGGAAGGGATCCTGGCTTACATCTTTATTAGGGAAGATAAAGACAGAATGGCACCGGAATGAAAAATTATAATAATAATCTCACGCCTTTTATCCCCGAGGGGGTAGGCAGGGGTATTCCATTGCTGGATACACCCTCTGTTCACGAGAATATTCGACCCCTCAACGTGATAGGTGGTGAACCCATCGCCGGACCGGGTCTGTTTACACAAGTCTCAGAATTAATTCTGGGATCTGCGTGTTTCCTCACGATGTTTTCCTGTACCGTCAGGCTAGTGATAAATATGTCCGTAAGTTTTGAAAAACTCATTGGTACATGCCAGGATTTGAACCCGAGCCTCACTGATTTTCATCATGTGAAGCAGGCTCTTTAACCGTAAGGCTATAAATGCCTTATCCATATATCTATCACGAAATGCCAACAAACATACCAAGCTAACTCTACTACAGGCAATGTCGAGCACGTATTCTGATCAACGAAATGCCTGCTCGGGTATTCCGACGTTTTGGTCCCACACAGCACGGCATTAGAACCCTCAGGTCGGCCACGTTTGGTATCGATTTTGTAATCATTGAGATTTGATGACGCTTGTGGTTTTGACAGATACATGTGTTGTGTTCAAATCCATTGTGAAGATGTTTACCTTTGAATAGGCTTACTAGCTGTGAGGGTGTTAGAGCAGTTGAGTGGGTATGTGTAGTGACGATAAGAACTCGTTGTAAGACATCATGTTAAACCGTTGGCAATGTTTTGACGATTCCTTGTACAGTGAAGAAAATTAATTATTTCGTATTTTGCAACTAGCCAGGCTATATCCAATCACTATGTGGATTTGTTACTAACTGCTTAGTCTCTTAGTGCAATTTGTAATCATCCTCGCCCTACACCAACTCGCCACATCACCCCTCATATACACGCACTCATACACACCCCCCCTCGCCTTCCCACAGTTCTCTAATAGACTTTTTAGGTAGGTATTAAGCTTCCATCCTTTACCTGTATAACTTATAGGCCGGTCACTGTTCTTCTAAGATACAGGGTTTCCCCTAGTTTAGAAACGCAGGGACGCAAAGTTCTTGTGTCAAAATACTCTAATTAAATAAGTTGTAATACCTCCTTGTCTCAGTGAATTTGTCTTGTGATATTAATTTTTATTATCTTAATCCTGAACACCTTTGCACATTGTCTTGCATAAATATCGGCTCACGTTTAGCTGTCGAATATACTCGTGGAATGGGCTCTGACGCAGAATGTGCACTTCGCAAAATGAGCATTACGCAAAATGAGCACTTGATGCAAAATGTGCATGTCGCAAAATAAGCACTTCGCAATATGTACACTTCGCAAAATGCCCACTTTTCTAGGCTATGAGCCAATGGTTAATCCCAAAATAAAAATGATATAATTTGTATTTGAAATAAAATAAACACAGAAATATTTGTCAGACGATCAAAACTTGGTCTTGTTTAATATTTTTTAAATAAATGATTACTTTGTAAAGTGTTTATTTTATTTTAAATACGAATCATATCATTTGCATTTAGGGACTAACCATTTTCTCATACCCTAGAAAAGTACGCATTTTGCGAAGTGCACATTCTGCAAAGTGCTCTTTTTGCGAAGTGCACAATAAGAGAAGTGCCCCTCGTGAGAAGTGCACAAACTGCGAAAAGCACATTTTGCGTCGAGTGCTCATTTCGCGAAGTGCACATTCTGCGTCAGACCCGTGAAAAGTGGGTATTTCCAGAAATGAAATACCTCCAAAAGGACAACGTGAGTTTTTTTCTTAGCAAGGTACTAACCCGTCAGTGAGCGGTACCTCCTCGAGGATTTGCTTGGCGATCTCGAGTCTTTCGCGGTCGTAGGAGGCAGCTGCCACCACGGCGGTCACCGCCAGCAGGACGCACGCCACCGCGCGCCTCTCATGGTTTACCATCCTCACTGCAAGAAATTGAAAAGTTAAAGCCCACCACACTTTAATGCACATAGTCTTGCTTATTTTTGGTATACAGTTTTTATTCAATATAGTTGAGAAAAAGAGCAAGATAGAGATAAATATCCAATAACAGCAAATGAAAATAAGTTTAGATTTTCATTTTGCCATTTTTCTTGAATGAAATCTTCTCTTCTTTCTAGAATTAAAGTACGGTGGCTCCAAATAGAGCAGTGACAATAAATAAACCAATCCTATAATTATGAACTAAAATAAGATACAAGATATCTACTTTCTAGAAGTAAAATTTAAATTTAAAAGAGTCTTCTATCGAATATTAAAACATGTTTAGTGCTTGAATGAAGTTGAATGTTACTTTCATTTAACCTCTCAGACCATGAATCACAGACACAATTAGGTGGTTGACAGCATCGAAATTAAATTGCGAGTAGTCATTCTTTAAAAAGATTATCCCAAAACACCTCTAAACATGTATTTCTGTTTTTAATTTACAATTATAGAAAATTTAAAAATAATAAAACAATCAAAAAAAGTTTTGCAATTGAGTACTAGAAACTATGACGTCACACCGTGCTATTTCAGTACATTTTCCATAGTAAAATTTCGTTTTGACATATCATAAAAAGTAACTGATTTGACTAAGCAGGACACTACCCCATTGATTTTTAATTGTGTCTCGGTTCCAATTGGAACCGGCGGTTCTTAACTGATTAAAGGAGCATCCTCAATCATAGTTTAGCAAAAAATATCCTTTACGTAAGCCACTTATTTTTGCTCAACGTATTTCCATTCGGGAATATATTGCCTCCAATCAGAACCCTCGCACTTTGATAAAAACGAACAAATCCCTCAAAGGCTTCCTTCGGAACTTCCACTTTAAGCTCTTGATCAAAACATCGGAGAGAGCAAGAAAAATCATATCGAAAATCATATTTGCGAACAAATTCTTCGCACAACATGATTCACTCTAAGCGTACCCTAAGAACAGAAAGACCGAATCTACAGGTCGCAATTATTATTTTACTCCCTTATACGTCACCCGCACTCACTCTGAGTGAGCGGGAGGGGCTTATGGGCAAGTGCGCGGGTGCGATAGGGCAGGCGACGTTAAAACAACACTGTCACAGTGGGGACAGGTAATCCCGGCCTCTCTGGAATACGTAATAAAGGTCTGTACTGGGGACCGGAGAGCTTTGAAAGTAATTAAGAGTATGCTGGAAAACAAAAGAAGCGACGTCCCTACTGCTAGATAGCTGTCTCTGAGAGACACCGAGAATGGCAGTCGTAATCGATTTTGCATCACAACACACAGCAGCGGTATGTATAGTTGAGGAGAAGAAGCTGGGCAAGAAACTCCTCAACACATTATTGTTTTAAACAATCAATATAATACAAAGTACAAATTACATGATTTTAGTGCTATGCTGAGCTGGAGAAAATTTACACCAAACATCATTGTCATTATTAAGATTACAATTGTGCCTGTCACAATTTTTGTAAAAAGATATATATTTTTTCGTACGTACTTAATATTTTCATAAATATACTGGCATGGCATTGTTAAAATATAGTTATTAGATCGACGCATGGTAGTGTCCGGTTAATGTTGTCAATCAATTAGGGCAACAGCATCAGTTTGAAATCGAGACTTCGTCGGTCTCGGTTCAGCAACATGTTTGCTTTGCATATTTCTATCGATTCGTGAGACTTCACGGTGTCCCCTTCGCAAAACTTCGGGCAATTTTAACTTAGCAAAATGTTTCCTTCGAACTTTTTAGCTGTTTCAGTCCTGCAGAGTATCTTCAACGAAAAACAATATTTTTATACAATGTTCCTTTACCAAAATTAATAAATCGTCGTCAACTAATTCCTCTTTCTACTAAGATAGCTTTAATGAATTAGAAAATCCCACTGATAAATATTTTATTTTATTAATATTTTAATATATAATTTATTGTTCTGATGCAGTCTATTTAAAAAATGTAGACAAATTCGTCGGAGATGAAAACCACTGTAACAAATTTCGGCACTTCAAAATCAAGCAGTTAAGGCTGCAGTAGGTCACAATATTCTATATGAATATGGCCGCTGAATAGTAAGAATAAAGTACAACAATACACGGGAGTCTTCATACAACAGAGGTTTTGAATCATTTCAAAAATAAATGTGAAATACGGTTTTCTTAAAAACCTATTCACCCGTTTCTATTATAGATTCGAAAACACTATCCTCCTGCTTCTAACAAAGTTCATCGAAGACCTAATTGAAAGTTCTTAACCAGCTAGCGCGATCGAGCAACGTAGATAATGAAATCTACTAGCTTCATTTCACCAACTAATCCAACCCCGATTGAAGACTGAAGCCCCAGTTTCCCTATAACATTAAGGCTAGTAATCCTTTTGAAGTCAAGACAAAACTTAACTAACAAAATTAACTGTTAGCAGACTATTGTCGCGTCTGCGTTCCGTAATCTGCGTCCCGCTCTAGTTATACGGGACAAGTGGCCGTGTTTGGGTAGGGCGTGTCGAGTGGCGCGCTCTGTAACGCTTTTGTTCAATTCCTTGGATAATTCACTTGCCGCGGGCTGTCCCATCGATGTGGGAGCGACTAGATGGACATGCTTGCTTCAATGTATATAATATAATAATAATATAATCTCACGCCTTTTATCCCCGAGGGGGTAGGCAGAGGTATTCCATTACTGGATATACCCACATTTCACGAGATACATTGGACCCATGTAAGTAATAAAATCAAAAATAGCACAGACATTGTAAAAACTACATGGAAAATTATAAATAGCGAGACTGGAAAATTTAAATCTCAAAATTTTGACTTTCAGTTGAAAGTGAACAATAGAATTTTAAGAAATGATAAAGATATATCTGAAGTGTTTGTAAATTTTTTCTCTGATATTCCAGTCTCGACGACCAAGTCACTTAACTCGTCACCCGCACTCGCTGAATCGCTACTACAAGAACATACCGCTGCATGTAATACACGCAATTTCGTATTCGATCATGTAAATCCTTGGGACATCCTAAAAGCATTCAGATCAATACAAATGAAAAATACTGCCGATCTCGACGGCTTATCTGTAAAAATCATATCATCCATAATAGACTTAATTGCCTCACCCCTAGCTTGTTTATTTAATAAATGCGTTGATGATGGCGTGTTTCCTGATCTGATGAAACATAGTAAAATTATTCCATTATTCAAAGCCGGTAGTAGATTAGACCCTTCTAACTTCAGACCAATATCAATTCTACCGACTCTTAGTAAAATTTTTGAGAAAATTATTCTATATCAGTTGAGTGCACATTTTTCTATCAACAGTATAATGTCTGTAAAGCAATTTGGATTTACTAGGGGTCGCTCGACAACCGATGCCGGTGTTGAGCTAGTAAATCATGTTTTTGATGCCTGGGAGGAGTCGCAGGATGCTGTTGGGGTTTTCTGTGATTTATCTAAGGCATTCGATTGTGTCCATCATGAAATTCTCATCAGAAAACTACGTCATTACGGAGTACAAGGCCGCGCTCTTGATTTAATAAAGTCCTACTTGAGAAGCCGGATACAATGTGTTGATGTAAACGGTTCAAGATCGTCTGGATCGGCGGTTTGTATTGGTGTACCGCAGGGCTCCATTTTAGGCCCCTTTCTATTTCTGGTCTATATAAATGACCTACCCAACCGAGTGCAACATGATATTGTACTGTTCGCAGATGATACATCTCTACTTTTTAAAATTAAACGACCTATTAAGTCTTATGACGAAGTGAACAGTGCAATTAATGATGTTGTCAGTTGGTTTAACGTTAATAATTTACTTCTCAATGAGAAAAAAACTAAATGTGTACATTTTTCTTTATCAAATATTAAACGAACTTTAAACTCAGTTACAGTTAAAAACGAAAAATTAGAATGTGTAAACACTACAGTATTTCTAGGAATAACTCTAGACTCTAAGTTACAGTGGGGACCGCACATTGATACGTTGGCGAAAAGGCTCAGTTCTGCTGCATATGCCGTAAAAAAAATACGTAATATGTCAAGCGTAGAAACAGCTAGACTTGTCTATTTCAGCTACTTCCACAGCTTGATGTCATATGGCATTCTACTGTGGGGGAATGCTGCTGATGTCCAGAGAATATTTATTTTGCAGAAACGAGCCATTCGTGCAATTTATAAAATGGGGTCTAGGATGTCTCTAAAGGAAAAATTCAAGGAAATTAATATACTGACACTGGCGTCACAGTATATTTACGAAAACGTATTGTATGTTAAAAAGAATATATCACTTTACAAAAAAAATAGTGACAGACATTGTATAAACACTAGAAATAAGAATGAACTGGCTGCTTGTGTTAGTCGATTATCTAAAGTTACCAAATCCTTTAAGGGTCAATGTATACGTTTTTACAATAAGATTCCCATTGAATTACAAAATTTACCTCTTGACAAATTTAAAATAATAGTTAAGCAAAAATTACATAAAAAAGGCTACTATAAAATTACCGACTACTTAGTAGACCAAAATGCATGGGTTTAACCGACTCGGCGCTATGTAAGGCTATTCATTATAATTATTATTGTGAACCATATTTACTAGTAAGACATGAGACTAAAAAGAGCTGCCTTTGAGTTTCTTGCTGGCTCTTCTCGGGGTACTGCATTTGGAACCAGCAACTCGTCGGTGGAGATGGGCTGCTGTTTACATTTAGCCAATCCTCATGGACGAGTTTAGTGTGCCTTGTTTATATTGACATTTCAAAGTGTATTTTTTATACCTACTGAAATAAAAGAATTTTGACTTTGACTTTGACCCCTAAACGTGATAGGTCGTGAGCCCATCGCCGGACGGGTCTATTTACACATGTCTCAGAATTAATTCTGAGACCTGCGGGTTTCCTTACGATATTTTCCTTCACCGTCGAGCTAGTGATAAATATGTACGTAAGTTTTTGAAAAACTCATTGGTACATGCCAGGATTCGAACCCGAGCCTCACTGATTTTCGGCCGGCTCTTTAACCAATGTCAAATTAGGAAAAATGAGATTTGATAGTCCACTCCTGTGCCGAACCAAATCTACTTTAGTTACAAGTTACTAACATAGGTTAATATAGATTGGTATGTTTTGTTAGTTTTTTTGTAACTAACATAGTCTATAACATACTTTGTTACTAACTTGTATGGACTTAAGTAGTCTGCAAAATAAATTATTATTATTATTACTAGCGACCCGCCCTAGCCTCGCTTCGGTTTATAAGAAATTATCAGTGTTTCTCTACTATATTATACATATAAACCTTCCCCTAGATCCACTATATCTACTTTCTAAAAAAATCGCATCAAAATCCGTTCCGTAGTTTTAAAGATCTCAGACAGGAAGCGACTTTGTTTTATACTACGCAGTGATTATTATTATTGGACCCTCTGTGCTCGAAGCAGGCTCGGACTTGGCCTTAGTTTATTTCTATTTTGTCTATTTTACACGTTCCCCGTGTCACATGCTCTCTCCCAGGTTTCACAGCGTCAATCAATATCGAAGTTATTGGAAAAATATGAACAAAATTCGAAATGGAAGCCACGTTTTGTGGAACAGCTCAAAAAGTGTTCTTTTTATTTAAATACTGCGTTCAAATCCAGTCAGTTCAGCAACAAATCGCTCAATCCTATTTGTATACACGTAAATACAAAATCCCCGGTATAAAGAAAAACCTTTTTGATAAGTCGCTCTAAGGCAGTTCGGTCTGTCCCCGTCCTACACTTATTCGAGACCGATTTATTTGCTAGTTCCAGATGATATGATGATGAGATGATAGTAGTAGATGAGACGTCACAATTAGGGATGTGTAAAAATGATTATTTAGATTAAAATTTATCGAGTTTTCAAAAATCGATTATTATTAAAAAGAGAAAAATCGATTTTTAAATAAGTAATCGCTTTTTTAGATCAATATCACATCCCTAATCGCAAAATATTTTGTAGTCGCCTTAACGCCTAAGTTTTGACGGTACAAGCCACTATAAATTACGACGATTCTATACGAAAATTTCAACGCTGTAATAAGGAACAGTCCCTTTAAGAGGCATATACAAACAAACTCACTCACAGACAGACGACAAGTAATAAAATTTATTCATATATACATTACTGTGGAAGCGGGGACTGTATTTATTATTATTCTGGGTCTGGATTAGTGGCGGATGAAATAATAAATCAAGATTAAGAAACTGCTCTTGCACTATATTTCACTTTGTACAACTGATGGGCAGAATGTTGCCAAGATGTAAATTATAAATAAAAAACATGTTAATGTTGTTATAGTTGCAACAATTACATAATCTCACGCCTATTTCCCATTTTAGTTGTCAGAGACAATAGACTACCACTTGCCACGAACCTGGAAGATCTCTCGTGCTTCATCCACATTCATCAAACTTCCAATGATGTAGCTGAATTATTAATTGTGGGTAATTTAAGGTGTTTTTTTACTAGGCAAAGAGATTTTAATAGGTGCATGTAGTCCAAAGCCACTTAAAAATCGCAATAAAATGTATTTTTTTAAAAACACTAGCCCACGCGATATCACCTACCTGTGAGAAAATTATAGCACATGTTCTTCACAAAAAATAAGCTTTCCATCGATGAAAGATATTTTCAAATCGGTCAAGACGTTTTGAGTTTATTCGTTACAAAACAAAACTACAAATCTTTCCTCTTTAAAATATTAGTGTACAATAAGGATTGAAGATAGATAAGTACTTAACCGGCCACTTGTTGCAAGTAATAGCAGCTACTACCTCGTCGGAATGTACTCGTAGCTGCAATGCAATAATCCGATTGCTATAAATGGTTTCCATTCCGGATTAAAAGGATGTTTTAATGTAATTAAGTAAGGACTTGTCGGCTTAATGGAGAGTGGAGATTGATCATCAAAAGCTGTTTACTTAATAAAGTCAATAGTGTAAGAACAAAACTCTAAACTCGTCCATGAATATTGGCTAAATGTAAACAGCAGCCCATCTCCACCGACGAGTTTCCAAAAGCAGTACCCCGAGAAGAACCAGCAAGAAACTCAAGGGCGAGCTGCCCTTTCATCTCATGTCTAAGTAGTAAATATGGTTTACAATAATAATTATGATTAATAGTTTTATATAGCGTCCAGTCGGTTTATCCCATTCGTGTTGGTCTACTAAGTAGTCTGTAATTTTATAATAGCCTTTTTTATGTAATTTTTGCTTTTAAAATTTTGCAATTCAATGGGAATCTTATGATTTGGCAACTTTAGACAATCGACTAACATTCTTATTTCTTGTGTTTGTACACGTCTGTCACTATTTATTTGTAAATAATAATATGCATGTCATTCAAATAAGGGTCAATATTCTTTTAATATCAGTGACTTATCATTCGTGAGGCTCTGGTTTGAATCCTGGCATGTACAGTCAACAAAGTTGTTAGGGTTACATAGCTAGAAACTAAGATTCAGTTTGCTCTGAAAGCCTTAAATGTATTTAGTTTTTTTTTGGTAAATTATAGGGACCAAAGATAACTTTTGAAATAAACATTAATCAATATGATTTATTCATGACGACCCCGGAAAAATGAGTTCTTAGTTACTGGGGGCCAATTCTACTAAAAAACAACGGTTACAGTTGGATGACAATGACATGGTCACTTGATAGTGTTATTTGCTCTGAAAAAAAAAAATCTCACGCCTTTCATCCCCGAGGGGGTAGGCAGAGGTATTCTGTTACTGGATATACCCATATTTCACGAGATACATTGGACCCCTAAACGTGATAGGTGGTGAGCCAATCGCCGGACCGGGTCTATTTACACATGTCTCAGAATTAATTCTGAGACCTGCGGGTTTCCTCACGATGTTTTCCTTCACCGTCGAGCTAGTGATAAATATGTACGTAAGTTTTTGAAAAACTCAATTGCTCTGAAAAGTATCAAAATAACACCATTGTCTGACCATTGATATGTCATAGTCATCCAATTAAGACCGTTGACATTTAGTAGAATGAGGATCAGTACAGTTATAGCAAATCCATTAGAAATATTATCCACGTTATTCTTTATGATATAAGAATGATATCTCTTTTTGAATTATCCAAATCGGACCATTACTTACGAAGATATTAAATAATAAACATACTCGATGATCGCGAGAGCGTGTACGTCACTGTGAGGGAACCAAGTACGGCCGGCCGGCCGGCACTCAATGATCGCGGGAGAGTGATGACGTCACGATGAGGGCGACGCTACCGCGGCGGCTACTCGGTGAACTTCGCTAGGAATTCGGTCATAACTTTGTCAATTTTTGTCGTAGAACAAAAATTTTTGTACTGTATGTTAAGGATTTCTTAGCTCTATAAATCTGCATTCTCAACTAAAGCGTTACGGATCCTCATTGGTCCCCTGGCCATGCAACCCTAACAACTTTGTTGACTGTACCAATGAGTTTTTCGAAACACTTACGTACATATTTACCAATTTGTTTACGTGAAGTTGACTTTTGAAAAGTGAAGAGAAGTGAAAAGCAACCATACCTCCGGACATGAATTGAGGCAGTCTCCTTCTGCGACCTGGAAAGAAAAAAAAGTTATAATTTATATCAAAAATTGACGGCTGCTGGCTTAGTTGTACATGTTGCCCGAGTCATGAGTCCCGGGTTCGACGCTCGAGTCACCAATTGTGTCAATGATCAAGTCGCAGTATCATTATACAACGCGTAACAGAAAAAGCGCAATTCCTCATTCACCCCAATTAGTATATCAATATAAAAAAAATATGATGCAATCGAACTTTAGTTGTGTCTAACCATTTTTTTTAAATATCGATTAATAATAGCACGATTTCCATAGAAAGCACTAAATTCAGCTATGCTAATTCATTTTTGGGAAAAATTTTACACATATTAAAAATAGCTGAAATCAAATAAGTAGTCGATAGTGAACAAACTAATTTCAGGAATTGCGCTTATTCTGTTACATGTTGTATATGTCTGCATTATTGTAAGTCAATCGCTAAGTGATGAGATGACAGTCAGAATCTATTCAATAAATCAGTTTACATGAAAGGATTGAATAAACCTAACATAATTGTTATTTTAATAAGAAAAGTTATAAATTTAAATCCCCTTTTTAAATTTAAACCGGTCAAGTGCTGGTTGAAATCCGTACTTTTTATAGATGTTATAATAACGAAATTAAGTACATTTTTAACCCCCGACGAAGAACAGAGTGGTGCTATTAGTTAGGAATCACAGGGGGCAAATGCTAGTCAACTTCCTTGAGAAGGAGGGGTTGTTCTTAATGAACTCCTTCTTTAAGAAACAGCCCCAGAGGAAGTGGACATGGCAAAGCCCCGACACTGTGACTAAAAATGAGATCGACTTCATCATGACGGATAGAAAGCACATATTCAGAGATGTCTCAGTGATCAATAGGTTTAATACCGGATCTGATTACCGACTGCTCCGAGGCTCTCTGAATATCAACTTGAAGCTTGAAAGAAACCGTCTGATGAAGTCCACGCTCCGACTTAACCCAGTCCAAATCATGGCGGGCACCGAGAAGTTTCAGCAGCTTCTCAGGGATAGATTTGCTGCCGTGGAACCCACTGATGACGCTGACGAGTCCCTACACAATCTGGTAGAAACGTTGAGGGACGAGGGCATCAAGTTTTGCAAAAAGCAGCGTACTGGCAAGAAGTCCAAACTGTCGGATGAGACTCTCGGGCTGATGACAAAAAGACGGGAAACCACCCAAGCGACTTCGTCAGAGAAGTCAGACCTGAACAAGCGCATTACGAAGATGGTACGGCGTGACCTTCGGAGCTCCAATACACGCCTTATTGAAGAGGCAATAGAGCGAAACCGAGGGTCCAAAGTATTCACTCAGCAGCTTGGCAGGAGCCACCTGACGAAACTTAAAACGTTTGACGGGAGGACCGTATTGTCGAAGCCGGAGATATCTGCCGAGATAGAGGATTTCTATGGCCGGTTGTACGCTGCTCATGCTCCCCGTTCCCAACGAGATGACCACGATTCTAGAGCCACCCTGACACGCCACTATACCGACGAACTGCCAGACATCAGCCAAGACGAGATCGTGCTAGCTTTGAGACAGCTTAAGAATGGAAAAGCCCCCGGTGAGGACGGAATAACATCAGAGCTTTTAAAAGCTGGAGGAGCCCCTATTATAGAGGAGCTACAGAACCTCTTTAACACCGTCCTTCACAGTGGGAGAACTCCAAAGGCGTAGAGCGGGAGTTTGGTGGTGCTCTTTTTTAAGAAGGGAGATAAAACCCTCCTTAAAAACTACAGACCCATCACACTCCTGAGCCACGTCTATAAGCTATTCTCACGAGTGATCACGAATCGTCTTGCTAGGAGACTCGACGAGTTCCAGCCGCCGGAACAGGCCGGGTTCCGAGGAGGATATGGCACCATAGACCACATTCACACAGTAAGGCAGATTATACAGAAGTCCGAAGAGTATAATCAGCCCCTGTGTCTTGCTTTTGTGGACTATGAGAAGGCCTTCGATTCCGTAAAAACCTGGGCTGTTCTGGAATCCTTACAGCGTTGCCAAGTAGACTATCGTTATATCGAGGTGCTGAGATGTCTCTACGAGGCCGCCACCATGAGTGTCCAAGTACAGGGCCAGCAGTCTAAACCCATCCAATTGCGCAGAGGAGTGAGACAGGGGGATGTCATATCCCCGAAACTGTTCACGAGCGCGTTGGAGGATATGTTTAAGACTCTGGACTGGAAAGGTATGGGTATCAACATAAACGGCTAATACATCTCACACCTGCGATTCGCTGATGACAAAGTCTTAATGGCGGAGTCGCTAGAGGAGCTAAACCGGATGCTGGATGACCTAGCCTCAGCCTCGCGATGCATCGGTCTTGGCATGAATTTGGATAAAACCAAAGTCATGATCAATGGCCACATTGATCCGGGACCGGTCGTCGTACATGGCCACCGTCTTGAAATTGTTTCCGAGTATACTTACCTAGGGCAGATTCTGCAGTTAGGTAGAAACAGTTTCGAGAAGGAGGCCAGGAGGAGGATCCAGCTGGGTTGGGCAGCATTTGGGAAACTGCATCGAGTCTTCTCGTCATCCATTCCGCATCCTACCCGTTATGACCTACGGAGCTGAGACGTGGACACTCACGGTAGGGCTGGTCCACCAGTTCAAGATCGCTCAGCGAGCTATGGGAAGAGCTATGCTCGGAGTTTCTCTGAAGGATAGGATTCGTAACGAATACATCCGACAGAGAACCAAAGTTATCGACATAGCTCAAAGAATTAGCAAGCTGAAGTGGCAGTGGGCCGGCCATATCTCGCGAAGAACCGACAACCGTTGGGGTAGACGTGTTCTGGAGTGGAGACCGCGACTCGGCAAACGTAGTGTAGGGCGCCCTCCGGCCAGATGGGATGACGATCTGCGAAAGGCTGCAGGCAGATGCTGGATGCGTCGAGCCGAAGACAGGGCGCTATGGCGCTCATTAGGGGAGGCCTATGTCCAGCAGTGGACTAATATAGGCTGATGATGATGATGATGATCAGTGACTTAGTTCGCATAGTACAGGCTCTGCCTAAACTAGGACTAAATAACCGTGTGTGAATGGTGTCCCACAATTTGTTATTATTATTACTAGGGTTCATGATTTCTCGAGCTTTTCAATTTCTCGGGTCTCGAGAATTCTCGAGGCTAATTTCTCGGGGCTTCTCGGGTTGTCGAGAAATTTACATTTATTTACGTTTTCTCATGTTATTTGGTTCCAATGACGTCAACAAATTCAATGGTTTTCCTCTCAAATAATAGTATCAAATTAATTAGGTATAAAACTTTTATTGATTATATTTAATAACATTAATCTTATAAATAAGCTAAATAAGTTATTTTTTTTTAAATACAGAAATAATATTATTCAGACTCATAACTATAATGACAGCACCATTTTTGGCTGGTTATTTAGAACTTATAAAAAGTAGCTTATATTAAAGTAAACAAAAAATCTACATGAAAGAAAATGTTAACATCTTAACTTATAATTAAATTACAGTCACAGCTCCATTTTTGGCTGGTTATTTAGAAAAAAATCAACTTAAAACTTGTAAACAAAAACAGCTTCTATAAAACAAAAAAAATATATGTAAGTTTGACTAAAAAATAATAGAAAAGAACAGATAGGTACTCGTAACTACCTAGTAAAATTTAAGATCATATTATAAATTATATTATTGACAAAAATAATATGAATAGTAAAGCCGTGATATGTCAATAAAAGTGAAAAGACTTACCTGTTTGGTTTCAATTTATCACGTAATCTGTGAAACACTCACTACGTAAACTATACTTGGCTAAAGTCGAAACACGTGTAAAAACGACGCCATAGCGCTTGCAGCGAGGTCAAAGGGTGCCGCTGGGCTTTGGTCCGCGTCGCCACGCAACACAAACGACGATTTAATTTCTATAGGAGTACATGATTTCTCGAGTTCTCGACTTTTCTCGAGCTTGATTTCCCGGGAACAAAGCCCAACGATTTCCCGGGAATTCTCGGCTCGAGAATTCCCGGGAATGAACCCTAATTATTACCCTCATTTTGGTACACTTGGGTTAAAATATCTTGAACCAAACCCTGCTCTGTGCCTTGACAACACAGACGACCGTGGCTTTAGTGGGGGAAGTAATTAATTTTTCAATTTTATTATAATTAATTACGTGAGATAACTGATTCGTGGGAGGGTAATTTAGTTCCCCCCCATCTCCTTCCGTCCCTGGAGGATAGAAGAGGAGAAGATAAAAACTTTAAGGAATTGGGTATGCTAAAAAAAATTCAGTGCTGTTTTTTTCTTTTTGATAATTTTCTTAAATATACAACATACATTTTAATAATTTTTTTAGATTTCTATTGTCCTCGTAATATTTTTTTAAGATTTTGTGGTATGTCGTCATCAAGTCACAAAATACCAAAGAGATTATATTTTAATCTCTTTGCAAAATACTAAACGAGGATGCTAAAGTGAGAGTCTGGAGAAGGTATCTTAGAAGATTATTATGCAAAAATAAAAAACACGCTTGTGACAAGATGACGTTGTAGTTGTAGGGAATAAAGAAGTGAAACGGTTAAACACGGTGATAATAAGAATATAATTCTTCAAGCAAACGACATAAGTCAATTAACAAAATCGCTTATTAGGGTAACGGTGCTCCTATAGATATATAAAACATTACCTACATATGTACATAAAATATTAAATAAAATCTGTCTGTACATTGACATCAAAGACTGCTACAACCTCGTCACTATTAAAATTTGCATATTTTAATTCCTTTCCTAAGAATATGAAAGTATGGCTTCTAATTGAAAAATCTGGAAATGGTTTTTGAATTACTGCCTCTATAATAAAATTTGGCATCGCCATTTGCCCAAATGCCCTTGAAGTCTAGTCTCGACAAAGAGATTAAAATGTAATAGGGCATAGAGTGGACAAAGCGAGGAAAATTTTACGCCAAAAGTTATTCCAAGTGCAATAACTCTAGTACAATTTCGACCGATTGACAGCTCATACTAACTGACATGACGCTTGAGCTTCAAACATGCTTCAAAGTTTTGTATGAAAATATTCCCAATGCCCCCTCTATGTCCTATTATATTTTAATCTCTTTGAGTCTCGACTCGGATTAGTCGTAAAGCGGACTTCAAGGAGATTTAGGTGCGTTTTTCGTTTGAAGGCTGCCGTAAACGTCGAGTCATTGAAGTAGACTCGGCCAAGTGAGAGTCGAGATCGTACAACGAGAGTCTGAGCCTGAGGTCAACATGTTTTTTATAGTATAGGGGGAAAACGAGCAGACGGGTCACCTGATGGTAAGTGACTACCGTCGCCCATTGACACCTTCATGTACCTATGCACGCAGCGGGACCCTCGAGAGATATCGTTGGTATATACCTATAGTACCATCACCCAAACTCATTGAACTCACTATTGAAATAATTTGTACCCCGATGGTTTTAGAGTAAATAAAAAAATAAGCAAGTCTCGATCCAGCGCGGCCCTGGTCAGTACACATTCAATTGTTTTTTCAATTGCATCCAAGACCCCTTTTCGATATAACAATTACTTTTCATCTAAGAGATATCTCTTCCGTTCCGCCCGGAGAGGTGAAAAATTACTTTTTTAAAATAAATAATATGTTTAAAAATAAAATATGATCAAAATAAAATGACGGTTTTACTGTTTGGGTACGGAACCCTAACAAACCTGTCTGTAAGTAAAGATTAACACAGGAACGTTTGTTAATCGTTATTTAGACTAAAATGCCATTGTTGCTGTTCCGCAAATCCGTTTGCACTCTGAGAGAGTCGACGTGCATTTGTTTTGACAGTTTAACTCGATATGCCAGTCTCCAGCAGCGCCATTCGGACATTGTTTCTCAATTTCACAGTTATCGATGATGTCGGTACGCATCGACAAATGAAACTAACAATAAAATTATCCTAATATTACAAGAATGTCATCATACAGCTGCATTATCATTTATACTAATTGTGTATAAAAAAAAAATCAGCTCAGTCGGTTGTAGATGTCTGCTTCGAAATTGAGTTGCAATATTCCACCCGAAAAAACATACATTGCAAGTTAAATAAAATCTTGTAATAAATAGCGGTTCATTTCTGAATCAGTTTTTAATGGCATATTCGTTTGATATTTTATATAATATTATATATAATATTTCCATTTGTGAAAACCTGTAATTGGCAATATTTACGTTCTATGTTTATTTATAAAATTTTAATGTACCTACCCATATTTGTAAATGTGCTGTTGGTTTTCCTATGAAAAATAAAATAAAATAAAAATAAAATAATATCAAACGAATATGCCATTATAAAACTGGTTTAATAAAAAATAAAAAAATGTAATTTATATTTTTATTGTAGGACACAATTTACACTCAGCTATGATCCTAAGCCATAATAAATTAGTGTTGTACTTAGGTACGAGAAATTTGTTTGTTCCTTTTACTTACGCACCTTTAACATAAATGCGATTGCACGCAATCGGTAATATTGAGTTATTAACTTAAAAAAAACTTAAAGGAACAAAAAAAAGAAATGCCCACGGGAACAGGAAAAAACGGGTAACTCCCCTGTAGCTTTGGGCAGCTATAATCAACAAAAATTAAAAGCAAACAGTAGAATCCTCCTTAGCCCATTTCCGAGATCGCTTTGAGTTCCCCAAGGATTCTAGCCACAAAGAGCTAATAGGCTCTCAGAAGATACTGTGCTATAAATCAACCATTATTACTGAGAGCGGGTAATGGCGTAGCACGCCGTAGCGCTACGAGATTCATAGAGGCTGTCGTAGAGCTACGAGCAATTGTGTACTTTTCTTTGTGGGAACTAGACTGTCGCCGTATTTCGAGGCCTTCAAGTCAGCTGCTCGACGCGGCGCCATTTTGTTTCATCGATGTCGGCGGTGTACTGGGCGTATTCACGGAGATTCGATATTCGACTCGGAATCGGAAAATCTGTCGAAAGGATTCGAAATGGGCTATTCACAGATATCATATTTGACATAGGGATTCGACAGATTTTCTGATATCGAATATCGAATCTCCGTGAATACACCCGCTGACATGCTCTCAGATAATAGTATGGCGTCGTGTCGAATTGGTGTTTGAAGAAATCAAGTACATGATGAAGATTCCTGACATTATTTCAAAGGCAGTAAAAAATATTAAGACATTAATTTGTCGAGCACCGCGCGGTTCCAATAGGCACCGTAACAATTGAAATCAAATGTGTTTTATTTTTTTGGCTTGTGACAAAAAAAAACTGATTGCATCTTTTCAATTTTTTGTTTTAATGTAATCTGTACTTTATTACAGTTATAGTTATACATAGCGAGGAAACTGTAAGTCTAGATCTTATGTGATTTCTTTACAATGCTATTTACAACAACATGTTACTGTTTGTTTCTGAATAAAATAATAATAATATTGAAAAGGTTATGATAATCTGGAAATAAAGACGAGTCTAAAAACACCTCCAATGAGAATAATGAGATTGGAAAAATCGGGTTTTTATATGACCTTTTAAAATATTTTTAAATTGTTTTTATGTATCACCGCCACAATAAATGTCACCTATCATGATTTTGAATTTATAACCACTTAAAAGCAGGGCAAATCTACACACAGCTTAGGCTTGTTAGTAGTATCAGATTCCTTACTGCCTAATTAAATACAAAATTTTGGTCATATAGGCCGCGTTCCAAAACAGGTAAAATTCACTCGGTGAAGTGTAAAGTGAAGGATAGCTTTATGAAACACAATAATTTGTGACTGAAACAGACTACTGTCAGGTAATAATTATCTTGGTTTAGCAACGCGGCCATAGTTATTATGTATTGCACTTCTGTATTAGACTGTTCCTTTTCTTTAATTATTTGGTTGCTTGATTGCGTAATCGTTATTTTATAATTACATTCAGCTCTTAAAACAAAAAACTGTTTTAAAAGGATTTACATCTCCTTATTATTATATGATTGAGTATTGCGAATAAAAAATATAGATATTCTGATTTTATTTTCTCAAGGACGTGTCTTTTTCTGTATTGTATATGAGACCTAATTTCGAGGTACTACGACTCAAAGTCCCGTCATCGGCAGCATAAAGAGGCACGAAGATTGTTCAAATAATCATTAACGGCAGATCGGCAACCCAATATTTTCTTTACCTAAAATAATATAAAAATACTACCTGTTCTGTGTAAATGTACTAAAAAACGCCGAATAATTTATATCGGGGGTGGAAAATAGGCCATGCTTATTTTTTTATAGATGCAGTTATTCAAAAACCATTTTGGGGATTTTTCAATTAGAAGCCTTATTTTCATATTCCTAAATAAAAAAAGTGAAGGTTTGCACTAAAATATGCATAAATGTATTAAAAAAGAAAGGAACTTTTTATTCGGCATAGACAAAAATATAGAAATTATAGTAGCATATAATATAAAACAATGTTGCCATGCCACAACCTGGGCTGGGCACTGATTTTCAGATGTAGCCATTAAATGAGGCCAGATGACCACATAAATAAATAAATTTATTTCACCGGGTTTCTAAAGACAAGGGTCCTTCACAGAACATGAAAGTATAAAATAGTTCTTACCATACAAAATTATTAGTAAAGCAGTAATATTCTGTAATGACGTCACCTTGTCACAAGAAAGTTCATTTCATAATAATCTTCTGAAACTATACTATTATTTAACAACTGATCTACTTATGAACTACTTATGAAACTGTAACAACTGATCTTTTAGGTGCCGACAGCAACGTCAACGGCAAAATGACAACATAAAACCAGGGAAATTTAAAATAGTCCTTTGAGTCCTTAGAATTTTCTGACTAGATGACGTCATAACACAAAATCTTTCAAAATTAAGATTCCAATAGTAATCTAAAAAAAATCTTGAAATAGGTGTCTTATATTTCAGTAAATTATCGAAAAAATATTAAAAACTACGCTGATTTTTTTGTTAGCAAAATCCAATTAAGTGGATTAATGGGAAATTCTAATAATTTTCCCTAATCAACTCCGAGCTTTCCGAAATCCCCTGATTTAGGAGGGGGGGGGGGGTATAAATTTATTGGTACATTAAATCATATGACGGGCCTGTTGGCTCAGTTGGTAGTGATCCTGCCTTCTGAGTCGGAGGTCGCGGCTTCGATTCCCGCTCGGAGCCAACATTTGTATGCATGAACATGCCTGTTGGCTTCGTGTCTGGGTGTTCAATATTTATTTAAGTATGTTTAAGACCTACCCATATTAGGCACTGCCTAGTTTGGGACTCTATAATCTTGTGTAAATTGTGTCAAACAATTCAGGCTAGGACGAAGAAGATGAAAATTTATTTCTTATGATTTTTTACTCAGGAAATGACCAATTTCGAAATTTAGGGGAATAACGAAGTAAGGGAAAATGTCTTCTTTCCAGCCCATTTTGACCTCCGGGTCCACAATTTGCACAAACATATTTTAATGTGACACAAATGTACTCGGCGTTGAGTAAAAAGGTAAGGTACCTAATATGATATATTGTTTCGTAAATTTAAAATTATTGCTTTGATATGAAACTTTTCGATAACACCTATTTTTTTCGTAAATTTAGTAAGAATTTAATCGAGTCTTTTATAAGTTACTCAGGGATATTATAATAATAATAATAATAATAATAATAATAATATAATCTCACGCCTTTCATCCCCGAGGGGGTAGGCAGAGGTATTCCATTACTGGATATACCCACATTTCACGAGATACATTGGACCCCTAAACGTGATAGGTGGTGAGCCCATCGCCGGACCGGGTCTATTTACACATGCCTCAGAATTAATTCTGAGATCTGCGGGTTTCCTCACGATGTTTTCCTTCACCGTCGAGCTAGTGATAAATATGTACGTAAGTTTTGAAAAACTCATTGGTACATGCCAGGATTCGAACCCGAGCCTCACTGATTTTCGGCCGGCTCTTTAACCGTCCGGGCTATCACTGCTCAGGGATATTGTAGCATTCTAATTGTAATTTTTTTGTAATCAATCCAGTAGTTTTTGAGTTCGTGCTCTTTTATCAGTGTAGTTAGATTTAAGTCGTGTTCCCGTGAAAATTATAGCACAGTTACCTACTTCTAGAAAAAGGAGCTTTTCATACCATTGAATATGAATGTACAACAATTATTAATTATAAATGCTGTGTGTTGCCTGCCAATGTTATTGCGAACACAATTATTGCCAATATGGCAAAGAGATTAAAATATAATAGGACATAGAGGGGGCATTGGGAATATTTTCATACAAAACTTTGAAGCCTGTTTGAAGCTCAAGCGTCATGTCGGTTAGTATGAACGCGAGCTGTCATTCGAAAATTGTATTAGACTTATTCCACTTGGAATAACTTTTGGCTTCAAATTTTCCTCGCTTTGTCTCCTCTATGCCCTATTATATTTTAATCTCTTTGCAATATGGCGTTGTTCAATGGTTCTCGTAATACAATTGTTTTACGCTAGATTCACCCTGTTTGTGTTGTGACGTCACCAAAGTCAAGTCAAGTGATTCTATAACTGGCATTGTATCACGAGCTCCGTTTTGATAATGGGTTCGATTCTGCTTTACCGAGTAAAATTATTTTAGTTTAGTCCTGCCATTTTCTTTCTCCTAGAAAAGAAAAGAGACGAGAGATATTTAGTCCTGTCAAATTTAAATTAGTCCTGTCAACGACGATGTAACAAGTTCATAGATAAAAGTGACCGATAAGCACTTTCATAAGGTTCAAATTAGTTGGTTCCTACATGTTTGACATTAACTCTTAAATCTATGGTTAGTTTCTTTTTCTTCCGTATTCTATGGAGAAGTCAGCCAGAATCGAGCGAGTCCAATGTTGTCCTAAGACGAATGGATGATGATATTAATTCCATTGGGGAGTTTTCGGTGACAGCTGTCACTTGAGTATTCAAAGGTGTCAATAGATGGTGCTGATAAGCCTTGGGTTTTTTTTTTACCTAATCTATGGTCGCAAGAATTTGTCAAACAAAAAAAAAACAATCTGACTTTTTATCAAAATAAGGTTACGTACTCATTGCCTTGTATTTTATTTATTGTTCTGTTTGTACACTGTTTACGAGTGGTTTGTGTTACAACAAAAGATCCGAATCCACGATAAACAAAAACTCAGTCTCCTTCATCTGCGAAAATGCGTGGACCATGTATAGTGTATGGGTGTAAAATACGGAGGAACCGAAGCTCGACTCGACGCACTAGGAATTTAGGTACCTAAAACAAGATCTGTTTTATTGCGTTGCCTGCTGACGCGTTACACTCACTCACACACAACACAACAACGGCACATGACATGACGGACGGATGTGTCACGTAAAGCGACACATCAGTGTTGAATGTTGCCAATTTCTAATTCCCAATGTTGATCAGCGCCATCTAGTTCAATTTTAAGAATGTCATTGAAAATTCCTCATTCAAATAAACTAAAAGTTTTTAGAAATTTCAAAAAAAAATATTTTATATTCTTTTGAAATGTGGTCTGGAAAACCGAACACAATGACAGTAATGCCATTTAAAAAGCTTCTTATTTAGTTAATACTCTCTACAGATGCCTCGGAATCAATTCTGGGACCTGCGAGTTTCCTCACGATGTTTTACTTCACCGTTGGGTTATTGATAAAAAAGTTGGTAGGTACTTTTAACATTGTAATTCTCTAAAACTTTAGTTACCCTACAACTAGTCATAAATCTTTTCTAGAGCGCAAATCCATACGAGAGGCGGTCTTTTCCTCAACCATACATGCTGCGGTGGAGTTGAAATGACGTTCAATAAGTGGACTTATAAGTTCCTACTATAGCGTCCTTACTCTTGAGGTATACTTGGATACAGTGGAGATAAATAATAAAAGCGGGTACACTGGCACAGTAACATTCAAGTTTATTAGAAGTAAGTTGAAAAGAAGAACAGTAGGAACACAGATTAAAGTCCACAGCACAGTAAGAGTGAAGAGTAGCGAAAGATAGATAGGAGTAGACAGATAGAAAGTGCAGAAATTATTTTAAAGAAGTTCGTTAGCGAAGGCACTATAAGCTGACTGCCCTGATCGCCTCACTCCTTGAAATAAAATACCATAAATACGACGCTATACAATACATCACCGCTGTACCCGTATTGTTTCAATTTCCGTCATAAATTTGCTTTGTTACACGATACGGGGATTAGGGTTGCCAGCGCCATCGTTGTCAATCCGCAATATCCGGGGCGGAGCAAAACTTTGATCTAGGATGCATGATTATTAAAAGGAGACGTTCCATCTTGGGCCTGCACATTGTACACCAACGTGAAAGAAAAAGAAGAATCTAGTGATTTATCAGAAACATATAGGTAAAGAAAAAAAATCCATCTATTTAACTTATACAAAAGTAATTGTACTTCAATGATGATCCGTGAAATCATATTGAAATAATACTATTTCTAAATCCTTACAAACAATTTCCATGTTATTGTCAATTAGTCAGACAAACGTCAAAATAATGTCAATTGTCAATTTACCGGTCAGGTCGCCATTTTTTGTTTCGGTCGTCGCGTTGCCAGTTTAATGAAAATTTAAGTTTATTTTGCAACTGAACTAGAAAAATATGAGCAAAATCATGACTAAAACTATAGTTATTTTATTTATATTTATCTAAAAATTAGTGTACATGGTGCAGGCCCAGTCTCCATACATTTCTTTCTTCACACACGTGAGTGTGCGGTGAAGAATTAAATATAGAAAACAAATGTTGATGTTATCATCAATATTGTGTACTAACGTTTTTAATTTTTAGGAAACTTAGGAAATAAACTATAGAATTTATTATTAATTTAATTTAATTTTAATTTGTATTTTAATTTTGTAATTTTAATTGTTGATATGGATTTAATCTGAAATAAATTTATTTTATTTATTTTTATTAATGACAAAAATGTAACGCGTATCTAACGTGTTCATCTAAAAACACGTTTCAAACTTGGTGACAGCCCTAAGAACAAAACAGTCTCCGGGTACACGGATATCGACAGAACGCGGATAGTAATCCAACTTGATCGATTTATAAACTCTACTCTGTTTCGACGTTGAGAACTAAGGAGGCTTGTGGTAGAGACTGGTCCATTAATTATATCCACTTGGGACACCCGGGTCAACGACCGTGATTCACTGGCTTAACGGGACGTGAGAAGAGCGAGTGAGTCCATTTTCATTCATTCATTTGTAAACTGACAGTGATTCTGAGCGGTTATAGCCGGGTAGGGCAAACGCAGATCCCGTTCCACTGGGAATTTCCTAAAATCCTTTCTGAACAAGTTCCAAAAAGGGAACGTAGATTAGAGAAACAACAATCTCAGTACTTTGGATTTTGTATAATCAGAAAACAAGTATCTTCAGGTACTATTGAGTACATATAAAAAGAAATTATAATGTAAATACTTCTGATAAACAATCTGAGTGAAAGTTTCACAGTAGTCATGCAAAAAAGGCGACACTCAACAGCGCGATTCAGGAAATATTACAAAAAAGGTACAACGCCCCTACTACTAATTTAATAAACTGAAAACCTCCCCAGAAACAAACCATAACTAAAATAACTTAGGTACAAATGCAATACATGGCGTAAACACCTTAAAGCTCGCAGATTAAAGAACATTTTTGCAAAACTTCATTCTTCTAGACCCGGTGGTTTCGACTGTGCGTTGATCGAGCTGTTAGTCAGCTTTTCTTTTATCACATATACTCGTACATTGTCATGGTAATTTTAAATTAAATGCAAATATTTAATGGGTAGATCAAAAGGGAACTAAGGTTTTTTTTTATTGATCTTTATTTTTCATACGCTACTTTACTAGATAACATCGATTACTACAAAAAATAAAAAAACAAACTAACACGCAATAAAGAAAATATCAAAATTAAAAAGTAGGAGGATTTATGCAAAACATGTTTACAAAATATATATTTTTTTTTTTGTAGAAAAGAACAAGAAAAATAAGTAGATAACGTTTTTTTCTCTTTATAGGTATGTTAGTTTTATTTCTCTTACTTGTACCTACCCTTAAAATATTTGCACTTGATTCGACCTTGGAGTATTAAAAAGCCTGGTACAGATCACACTCATATTCTATGCTTGTAAGGTAAGGTATCACATATCGACTGTCATAAACTCAATTGGCGTAAGGGACAAGTAACCATTTTTTTTTTACCATCTTACATCATAGGTACAATAATATTTTATATTGAACAATCTTTATTTTTTTATCTTTACTTCACCCACCCTCCTACGAAAGATCTTACAATAATGAATTGTCGAAAACCAAATTATGCCAAACAAACTTACAAGTGCCATTCCTCAATTCCGGCGTCGAAGTTTCTGGAACATATTTATCACGGCCCGATAAAACAGTAGAAGATGGAATCAAATAAGTTGTTGAATTTGGAACGAGTCGATATGGTGTCGGGCAGCCCTGTGTTGGGGCCGTATTCCGCAGCCTATATACGGCCTATTGTCAACACGACTGAAAAATTTTAGAGGGCAGAAAGATTTTAGAGTGTGGTTGCTCGCTCTTATAAATCACAATATCTATATCCATATAATACGAGTAAAACTCTAACGAGGCCGTGTCTGTACTACATAAAATACTTTTGTTTTTTTTTGCGGCAGTCTGGTGTGGTATCTATGTAGATACCAAAACACCAATTTTTGAATTTTTTCTCTGTCTTTCTGGTTGTGCAGGTATCACGCAAAAACTATTCAAAAAGTAGTAGTTTTTGTAGCAGTTTAGCGAGCGCAGAAGTTCATTTTTGCGAAAAAAAAGTAATTACTTCCTAAATCATACTTACTCATTGAAGAGTTTTTTCAGTAGATATTTTTTGATAACTCATTAATCTTTAGCTATAAGTCAAAGAGATTAAAATATAATAGGACATAGAGGGGGCATTGGGAATATTTTCATACAAAACTTTGAAGCATGTTTGAAGCTCATGGGTCATGTCAGTTAGTATGAACGCGAGCTGTCATTCGGTCGAAAATGTACTAGACTTATTCCACTTGGAATAACTTTTGGCTTCAAATTTTCCTCGCTTTATCCCCTCTATGCCCTATTATATTAATCTCTTTGCTTTAAGTACACATAATGTAAAATACTAGAATTGCATTCTAACTTCCTAAATATTATAATAAATGCGAAAGTGACTTGGTTTGTTACGCTTTCACTCCTAAACCACTAAACCGTTTTCAGAAATTCTGTCACACATGGAAATCCACATTATCACAGCGACTAACATAATTATGCTATATTTTATCCCCGGGAGCTGGAAGCCGGATGAAACCACTCGTCGCTTCAAGTTTGTCATAAATGCCGGCCACGACACTATTCATATTGCTAAGAGCAAGGCACCTTTTGTATAGGAGACTATTCTTATGGATTCTGCGATAAATCGTCCGCGTCGTAGATGAAATATTTACGTGCTGAGCTACGGACCCTTGCTTTATTTTCTAGTGGCTGGACTAGGCAGGGGTATCCTATTTAAGGTTCCGTACCCAAAGGGTAAAATGGGACCCTATTACTAAGACTTTTCTGTCCGTCTGTTACCGGGCTGTATCTCATGAACCGTGATAGTTAGACAATTGAAATTTTCACAGAGTATTTCTGTTGGCGCTATATTCAATTCAAATCATTTATTTTAGATCAGACATCCATAAATATTAGTAACATAATACTTAGCCTAGTGTTGTTTATCACTACATAGTATAAAACAAAGGCGCTTTCTCTGTCCCTATATCCCTATGTCCCTATGTATGCTTAAATCTTTAAAACTACGCAACGGATTTTGATGCGGTTTTTTTTAATAGACAGAGTGATTCAAGAGGAAGGTTTCAGTGTTAGCATTGCACCCGTGCGAAGCCGGGGCGAGTCGCTAGTATTGTATATATTTTTTAGCTGAACCAATTTCGGTAATTCTTTTTTTGTTTTGTTTGCTATTTTCAGAAGATTGTTATGAAAGAAAAATAAGTAATTAAGAAAGTTGCGCGGATCATTAGAAAATTTAAGAAAACAACGACCATTTTAACTTTTCTAATGCTATCACATGGTGTTTAACATAACTGACTACGTATAGGACAACTGTCGGGTCAGCTAGTAGGTATATTTACTGCGTTTGAAATTTTAAAAAATCCTTTGTTGTTTGTTGAACGTTATTCGCTCACGTTTATTTAGTCCCAAACCAGGCAGACACTGTGCTACGCATACTAAACATCTGAAAAACGTACAACAAAATTAACCACACTAAACTCACTAAACTCATACCAACAGTCATGTCTATACACTAAATACACACACCGGCACAATTAGCGGAACAGAAAAAAAAGGGAGTATTTACGCATTTTTGCGTGTTACTGGCCGGCTAAACAAGCTTTTTTTAAATTTGGGTTTTAATTTAAAAATGGAATACTAAGCGACTGCCCTTTTTTTCATTCTTTTGTTTTAATTTTCATTGATTCATTTTTTCCACCGCTTGTCCGTTTTTAGAAGGTTCGTGAATTCCATTTGAAAAGCTTTGAATTGCAGTTTTTGAGGCTTTTGAGTTTTTTCGCATATTGATAATTTACGAGCATCTAATTATGCCTGATTTAACGCCATCAGAAATCATTAGGGCAGATCAAATGAGGAGAAATGGTCAAACCTACAGATCGATTGCCAGAAGCCTTCGTCGATCGTTATCAACGATTTATCGTAGCATCCAACGATACAGATTGACGAATGCTCTAGTGAGAAGGAGAGGACAAGGCCGGAAAAGGTGTACTTCAAGGAGGGATGACCGTTTTCTCCAACTTCAAGTCCGACGGAACACGAGACTAACGGCGGTGCAGGCTCGAAATTTACTGGAAGAGGTACGAGCAGTAAGGATGAGTGAGCGGACAGTTCGTAGAAGATTCGAAGAAGTGGGTATAGGCTCGTATGTGCCCGCCAAAGCCCCAAAACTTGAGAGACATCATCGCACAAACCGTCTACACTTTGGTCGTGAACATCGTGATTGGGACTTCGACGACTGGGGACAGGTTCTTTTTACTGATGAATGCAGAGTTATGTTAAATCAAATTGATGGAAGGCAGCGAGTATGGAGACGCAAAGGAGAACGGTATATCCAGTCTAATTTTGAAAATACAGTTGCATATGGCGGCGGTTCAATTATGGTCTGGGGAGGAATATGTTTAGGAGCTCGTACGGAGTTAGTAGTGGTCGATGGCGGGAATCTGAATGCTGATCGGTATATCAGGGAGATTTTAGAAGAACATGTTGTGCCATTTGCCCCCTTTATTGGTAACAACTTCATTCTAATGCAGGATAATGCTCGGGCTCACAGTGCTCGCACAGTACAGACATACCTAAACCATGTTGGTATAACGGTGATGGAGTGGCCAGCACGGTCCCCCGATATGAACCCTATAGAACACGTCTGGGACTTGCTAAAGAGGAGTGTAAAGTCAAGAATGCCCCCTCCCAATAATCTCAACGAGTTGCGAAACGCATTACTTGAAGAATGGCAGAGGTTGCCCCAAGAAACCATTGATAACATCATCCGCAGCATGCCCAGACGGATGGAAACCCTCATCAGAGCACGAGGAGGAAACACTCGATATTGAACAGTCATTGAAATTGTTGTTAAACTTTGGAAAATCTTGAATTTTCTGCTGTTTCTCTATAATTAAAAATCGAAGAAAAATGCATTTTGTTTAATTTAATTTTTATTTTTATAAAATTTTAAGTATGGTGTTACAAATGAATGTCAAAACATGTTAATTTAATTGTTGTTTCATTTTAAATAATATATTGTTTAAAAATTACATTCATTGTTCTAAATTCCCTCTTTTTTCTCCTTTTTTTTTCTGTTCCGCTAATTGTGCCGGTGTGTGTATATTGACGGGCCTGTTGGCTCAGTTGGTAGTGACCCTGCCTTCTGAGTCCAAGGCCGCGAATTCGATCCCCGCTCGGGGCCGACATTTGTGTGTATGAACTTGTCTGTTGGCTTCGTGTCTGGTCTTTAAATAGTCATTTAGTACAGGCCCTGCCTGGTTTGGGGCTAAATAACCGTGTGTAATTTGTGTCCCACAATTTCTTATTATTATTATGGTCCCGGGCGGGAATCGAATGAAGAATCAGTCTGTACCAACAGGACAATAATTAGTTTTGTATGTTAAGACATTTAGGGGTCGAATGTACTCGTTAAAAGTAGTTTTTTTCAGAAATGGAATATTCTCTGTCTATCCCCTCGGGGATAAAAATCATCAGATTATCTTTATTATTATCTTCACTTGTACACAAATATCATAAAGAGGAAATATTTGTATTTTTTAACGAATAAACTCAAAAACTACTGGACCGATTTAAAAAATATTTCATTAATGGAAAGCTACATTATCAGGGAGTAAATATAGCCTTTATTTTATACCCGTGTTCGCACGGGAACAGAAACAACACAGGTGAAACTGCGCGGAACAGCTAGATTGTTATATTTTTTTATGTCGGCAATAGAAATACACATAATAAACTAATCTCACACTTTATCCCCGAGTGGGTAAGCACAGGAATTCAATTTCTGGAAATACCCACTTTTCACGAGAATATTCGACCCTTAAACGCGATAGGTGGTGAGCCCATCGCCGGACCGGGTCTGTTTACACATGTCTCAGAATAAATTCTGAGACCTGCGGGTTTCCTCACAATGTTTTCCTTCACCGCCGAGCTAGTGATAAATTTAAATTTTACTGTGATTTGTGTTTGTTGTATATTGTATGGACTATAGTCTGAAATAAATGAATGATTATTATTATTTGGGCATGGAACCCTAAAACTGAGATAAAGCGCCCGCCACACTCTACCTTGCCCATTAGTAAGGCCGGCACATGTTGACACCTCTTCGCCATCAGACCGGAATGACCACGGAATGTGCTGGAGCATATTTAATTTTAACCAGCTGCCGGGTCGGGTGTAATTGTTGTGTTTGTGTGCGGTCCCTAATTAGGGGGTAGCGGAGTGTTTAATAATTAAGACTCGAAAGAGTGAAAAACAGACTTCAACGAATAGCACTAAAATATATAATTTTATGACTTTGGATTTTTTAATAAATGCTCAACCGATTTACATGGGGCCTGCTCTGAAACATGATCTACAAAACAGAAAAAGAATTATGAAAATAAGTAATCTCGTAACTTATAAATACATACAAAAAAGCCCGTGGTGTCAGTAGTACCATCGATTTAAACCATTGATGGTACAAGTGACACCGATTTATGTCGTACCATTAAAAACAAGACTAGTTTTAGCTAATGTGTTTACTTCAAAAAATATTTTTTTATTATTAACGTTTTTATCTCTCTTTCTCAGAAAAATAAAACCAAGAAGACTAATTTTGGCTCAAATGTTTACTTCAAATATTTTTTTTAAATAATAAAGTTTAACACACAACCATTCGTTTTACCGACGTAGTTTTTCTAAGAACAAGGAGACATTAATACAACTAGTTTCCAGTTCCATTTGCACGTAATGAATAGACTGATTGCGCTCAATTACAGATTCTTGCCTTGGACTGTGTCAACTGTGTGGCTCTGTAGTTAAAGCATTCACACAGTGGAATTCTGCATCAGCTTTGAGAATTTTAAGAAAACTACAGCCTTCGTTACCCTTGTTACAGCCCATCTTACTACCAGTAGTAACACGGGAGTTTTTTTTTGCCCGTGTTACCACTAACTGTTCTGGTAGTAAGACGGATTTTTTTTATTTCCCCATTACTACTGCCCATTATCATGGCTAAATCCTTCTTCCTTTTTTCAAAATCATAGACTTTTATGATCATGACATAATTAAAAACAAAATATATTTTATTTATTTAAAATAGTAAGTTGCAAAACAATGTTAACTGAAATTGTATCCATGAATAAAAATATAACAATAATGTTTTACTGTCTTAACATAAATACTTTAAAAAATATTATATACATTACTTTAAATATAGTTTTAACATGTTACTGGTAAAAGCGACATGTTAAAATTAAGTACTTTAAAGTCATCTATATAATTTTGCGAGACCCGAAAAAAAAACGTAATTCTATTGAAAATATCAATCCGTTACCAACATTACACGTACGTGAACACGCACACATAACGGTACTTGCCGTAACCAAAAAGAAAACAAAATTAATTCATCACATTACTCCTCAAATTATAACACGTAACCCAATCTAGTATGAACAAGACTGCCTTTCCGTCAGTACGATATCAGTGAAGTTTTTCAATTGCGTTACCAACAGAAATTTCTGAATTTATTAATTGTATTTGTATATGACGTATATTGTCATCATTCACAATATCACATTTCCTTCTTTTATTTGATTTTTTTGTAGGAGTCATGAAACTGTTGTTGAATATTGCATTTAAGAGTCGCATTATCGTCTTATCGTTTTTATTTATAACTTTATTTAATTTTGAATGGTACCCTTCTAATACGTTATTCGTTCGGTGTCTCATCCCAAACACGCTAAGTAAGCTTAAATATTTTTCTTTAATCCAGGTACGCTGAACGTTTTTTATGAAAGATTCCATAAAAAGATGTCCACTTTCCTCAACTATGTATTGACAACCATTTAACAGCATGTCTTTAGGTAGAAGCGGCAATGCAGAACACAATGACACTATGCGTTTATCAGCCTTGCATTTAGAAATGCCTAACAATTTCGCTTTTCTCCACATACATTGGTGCCAGTGATAATAACATCCAATTTTATGAACTTCAGGATAAACCAAAAATAATGCGTTAATCGCTGCAACCTCGAAGTCAGTTTAATAACTTGGGACGATATTGTGGTAGTTGTGACTTAATTAATGAGGATCCGTAACGTTTTTAGTTGAGAATGCAGATTTATAGAGCTAAGAAATCCTTAACATACAGTACAAAAATTTTTGTTCTACGACAAAAATTGACAAAGTTATGACCGAATTCCTAGCGAAGTTCACCGAGTAGCCGCCGCGGTAGCGGTGACGTCATTGTGACGGAAGCCGCGAGTCAGCCGTAGGCAGCGATAAGGCGCGAAGTGTTTTGTTCCTTTAATTGGGACTTTTAAAAGAAATTAAGTGTCTGATTTATATCTAATTCAAGTTTTTAACTATGTGCAAATATTGTATAGTACCGAAATGTACAAACACTTCTATAAAAACGCCAGAAAAACTATTTTTAAGGTGCCGAAAGATCCAAAACTTCGTAAAAAATGGTATTCCGTTGTAAAAAGAGATGTTAAAACTCCACCCTCTGCCCAGGCTACAAGACATTACTTTGAAGATCATTTCGAAGTACGTACCTACCTAACTATAATATACCTATTATTTAGTTGATATTCATTTAAATAAGGTGGTACGTGTAGTGTACCTTCTCTTCTTTTAATCCTGCTGTATTTATAGAAACATACCTTACTTTTCCTGAGTATTGTGGATAAACCTACGTAGGTACCTATCTATTTGCTCGTTCCCATTTCTGTGTAATATTCAAAGGATAATACGATGACACAGGGACGTACTCGGGTAAAAATCAAGAGTGAATAATATTTTTAGCGCAAATTCGTATTCTACGAAAGGGCTGTTGCCAACGAAATTTACGTGTGTATGTGTATGTATGTATGTATGTATGTATGTGCGGTGTCTACCGGAGCAGCTAGAAAAGTTCTAAAAGCATATTATGTGAATAGCTGAATCGAAGCGAAGTGAATTTATAGGGTTCCGTACCCAAAGTGTAAAAAACCTCGACCCTATTATTAAGACTCCGCTGTCTGTCCGACTGTCTGTAGCTCATGTACCCTGATAGTTACACAGTTAAATTTTTCACAGATGATGTATTTCTCTGGCCGCTATAACAAAAAATACTAAAAGACAGAATAAAATAAATATTTAAGGGGGCTCCCATACAACAAATATTTTTTGCTTATGTTTGCTCGATATTGATAACGGCAACAGGTATCTACCTGCTTCAAATATTCACAGAATATTTAGTTATAATACACTTTAAGTAAATAATTCATTTAAAATAAAACAAATATTTAAGGGGGTACTCCCATATATTTTTTTAAATACGATTCCTTGTACTTTTTCACAGATCTTAAATAATTGCTTCCACAAAACTAACATGTTTTTTTACCGTTTTTATAGATAAATGGTACGGAACCCTTCGTGCGTGAGTCCGCACCTAGCATCCTTTACTCAACAGGGGTGCATTCATGTTATTCCATTACTTGTGTCATATGGCCCTGCTTCTTATCAAATTTCATAGCTCTAGCTAGACCAATGGGAAGTAGATTTTCTTAACAGACAGACGGACAAGAAAACGATCCTATAAGGGTTCCGTTTTTATTTTTGAGGTAAGAAATGCTAAAAAATTGCTTTATACCAAGTCATCCTTCCTAAGTACATACTGAGCGACTGACTTGTAACAAAAAGCGAGATGGCAAAAAAACCAGCTGTTGTCAACAAATATTCAGGTTTCTGTCATACCTTGATCAACAAGTGTAGATCACTAAATAAAGTGCAAGTACATAGGTTAAAAAGTCATCCGCGTAATGATGTACCTACGTATGAATAAACAAAAAACAACTTTCGTTTATCAAGATACTGTAAACAAAATTTATAAGTTCTAAATACGTCTCTGTACCTACACTTTATATTCATTCTTTCTTACACCTACCAACCACTACCAAATTTAAGAGTACTAATAACTACGTATGTACGTAATCGTAGATAAATAAGCAGCACCCTTACCTTTGTAGTTTCCAACGACCAACCAACTTAGAATGATTACCTAGGTAATCAAATACCATGAAAGAATCCACTTTTGGAAGGTTATAGAATTGAGTTTGCACAAAACCTGCTTCTACTTTATTAGTACTTACTCATATTATGTAAGTACTTTTGTTTTATACTTAAATATCACGAAATTACACTCTAACAACACAAATATTACGCGCCGCTTCCTCAAATCGTGAGTGCCGGCCGGCCGGCCGAGCTCGGTTCCGTCACAGTGACGTCACCATGCTCCCGCGCTCATTGAGTTTTGCGACAGGAGCGGCATATGTTTATTATTTAATATCTCCGTAAGTAATGGTCCGATTTGGATAATTCAAAAAGATATATCACTCTTATATCATAAAGAATAACGTGGATACTATTTCTAATGGATTTGCTATAACTTTACTGATCCTCATTGGAACATAAGTTCATACGTTTATTGCTTTTTATCGGTTAAAAGAGCAAAAATCAGAGGTTTTGTTTTTGTGTTCTCCGTTGAGCTCCCGAGATCGCCGTGTATGCTATAGAGCTGTTTAAAAGGTGGCGGACATGATTTAAACGTTGCATCTCCGAAAAACTCAGTTATATCATCTATTTGTTTTCGTGCTTGTTGGGTGCAAAACAGCAATATACGGACTCCTTCATAATAATAATCTGCTAAGATTATATTATAAAATTGCGATGGCACTTGAACTTCTTCAACTTTAACGTAAATTGTTTTGTTTACATTGGCACATCTATTTCGCATATCATAAAGCGAATGCTGTACACTAGAAAACGATGGTAAGTTTGTGACTAGATTTATACCGTCATCCTCTAGTTTTTTCATTGCATTTTTTAATAGCTTTGGTATAGGCTTATCACTTTTGGAGACTTTATGCTTCAAATTTGACTAACTGTTAAGGAAGTAGACGACTTTGGACATGAATGAGGAATAAACAGCCTAAATACTCATAATATATCTCTAATGTATTTTTAATATATAAAACTCACAATTAGTGTGATACTCCCAGCGCACTTAGTTTTAGCAAAATATGATCGGCATCGCCAGATGACTGAACCACATTTATATTCTTTTAACTTGTAATATTGATGCCCCTCGGCTAGCATATTTAAACAAAATGTAAGTAATTACACCAAAGCAAATAAACACAAGTTCCGCTTGACCTTTTTATCTAGGGACAATATTATGCAAGTGCAAATCATATCACCATAATTATAATAAGCAAATAATAAACGTCATTCATTATATTTTGTTTTTAGTTATGTCATGGTCATAAAAGTCTATGATTTTGAAAAAAGGAAGAATGATTTAACAATGACAATGGGCAGTAGTAATAGGGGAAATAAAAAATATCCGTCTTACTACCAGAGCAGTTAGTGGTAACACGGGCAAAAAAAAACTCCCGTGTTACTACTGGTAGTAAGATGGGTTGTAACAAGGGTAACGAAGGAACTACAGGTTGTTGTAGATTTTCCCTTGAAACGCTTATTAAATTGTCCATTCCATGCTTCGCAAGTGTTTGTTGTTCTATGTCTCTCACTAAAGCACCACATTTCTTTTTTGGCATCTAAAATTTTTTAATGTATTGTAAATATAAATCTACTTTTTCCGCGTTTTTGGGACCTCCTACAACTTTACTCTCTGTTTTTATATATTCAAAGCCTTGATCAATGTTTGTTTCTGGCAAAAGAGGTAGAACCATGCTCAAACTGTCAATTTTATTACGGTTTTGGTTTCCTTCTTTCTTTTTTTTCTGTTGGATCTTTAGTTGCAAAGCTTTTTTCTTTAAATTATCTTGGAAATGGAAGTAACAACCATGGGTTAATACCTCAGGAAAGGCTCTCTGAATAGCATTCATGGCCGCCATTTCGAAATCAGTTACGAATTTCTTAGGATTCCATTCGGGTATTTGAGACTTGATTAGATCCAGCATAATAGAATATGTCTTCTGCGTCTTATTTGGAAGAAGTGCGTAAAGAGCAGTGATAGCCCGGACGGTTAAAGAGCCGGTCGAAAATCAGTGAGGCTCGGGTTCGAATCCTGGCATGTACCAACGAGTTTTTCAAAAACTTACGTACATATTTATCACTAGCTCGACGGTGAAGGAAAACATCGTGAGGAAACCCGCAGGTGTCAGAATTAATTCTGAGACATGTGTAAATAGACCCGGTCCCGCAATGGGCTCACCACCTATCACGTTTAGGGGTCCAATGTATCTCGTGAAATGTGGGTATATCCAGTAATGGAATACCTCTGCCTACCCCCTCGGGGATGAAAGGCGTGAGATTATTTATATTATTTTATTTTAAGTGCGTAAATTAACGGTATGACGTTATTTTTTTTCTCAGTTTCCTATATCACAAAATATAACATAAAGCTGATAAAACGGTTTTAAGCATTTTTGAAAGGTCCCATCGCATAAAAACACCTTTCCCGTTTCCACTATTTCCCTTGCTTCATCCAGAGCAAAAATACGGTCCTTACCATCACAGTAGTCAGCAAGAACGAAATCGTCGTATTCTGGAGGCATTTCTACTTCTTTCATGTCATTATACGCCATCTTTTCAACATTTGCCATTTTCCTTCTTCTTCGTTGTGCAATGCATTTGTATTTATTGGTATGTATAATAATATAATAATAATATAATCTCACGCCTTTTTTATCCCCGAGGGGGTAGGCAGAGGTATTCCATTACTGGATATACCCACATTTCACGAGATATATTGGACCCCTAAACGTGATAGGTGGTGAGCCCATCGCCGGACCGGGTCTGTTTACACATGTCTCAGAATTAATTCTGAGACCTGCGGGTTTCCTCACGATGTTTTCCTTCACCGTCGAGCTAGTGATAAATGTGTACGTAAGTTTGTTGAAGAACTCATTAGTACATGCCAGTATTCGAACCCGAGGCTCACTGATTTTCGGCCGGCTCTTTAACCGTTCGGGCTATCACTGCTCGCTTGATATATATTATCCTGATCATAAATATGCGCCAAAATTTGGTTTGTAGCGTATACTCGATCCGTACACTAATTTGCAGCCGGATCTCGTACTTAGGGGGTATACCATACTCATAGTAGCGACTGTCGTAACAACTCAACTGAACTAACGAATTGAGCAATCGATTGAATTTGCTATTTGCCGATCGTGAGCACTGATGCTTTATGGATGCAAAATTACATGAATTGGGGAAATTCGGAGGCCGACTGAGTGCACTTCGGTGCATCCGCGGATAATTGGCCAATTAGAGTCGCTGGAGACCGTATATCAATGCAGGGAAAAGTTTGATGAATTTACAAAATGTCGTTCCTTCTTGAAAAAAATCTATGAAGCCAGTTTGCGATGCCGTAGATATTTCGACTTCAAAAAGGAGGATGGACTCAATTCGACTGTGGTTTTTAGGGTTCCGTACACAAAGGGTAAAACCGGACCTTATTACTAACTAAGACTCCGTCCCTTCGTCCGTCTGTCGCCAGGCTGAATCTCGAGAACCGTGAAAATAAGACAGTTGAAATTTTCATAGATGATGTATATCTGTTGCCACTATAACAACAAATACTTACTAAAACACAGAATATAATAAATATTTAAGGGGAGTCATACAAAACCAACTAGATTTTTTGCCGTTTTTATATATCATTGTAAACATACGAGACGAAATAAGAATTTGCTCCTTTTAAAGTCGGTTAAAGGCTGATTCATATGTTAAAACAGGAAGTGCCCCGTCCGGGCCCTCGCGTGCCCCGTCTGAGGCGAACCATCCTACAATACGCCTGGACGGGGCCCATCCGGGCACGTCCCGGCCAGCGCTTCATACAAAAAGCATTTGACCGTGCCCGGGGTCCGGGGCACGTCCGGGCCCAGACGGGGCTCGGCCCGTTGTAACATGAATCAGCCTTAAAAAGAGTTTATTAAGTTAACAAAACCGTAAATTTTAATCAAACCTCTTCTAAATGGTTCTCCTATAAAAATGTTTCTCGGCTTGTAAATAATAATGGAATAAAACGTCTTACAAAAACCTAAAACACATTGTAATTCTGGAACGAAACGTGTAACGCAACAAAAAATAGGTCCGGTTTTCCTCGGAACGTCACGGTTGAGTCCCGCTGTGTTCCACGCTGCTACGTGTGTAAGTGCCTTTACGGAGGCCATTCCGGTACGGAATGACCCTCGCGGTAACCAGCGGGTTAAAAACACTCGCCCACTACGAGAGCACTTAACGAATGAAATTTCAATCTGCAAGGAAAACTTTTTAAATCGCGATGTGACCACTTTTTCATGCTCAGCTGGTTGCGGAGAGATTATTGACATTTCTGTGTCTTAGCAGTGTTTTTGGTGAAATGATTTTTAGGGTTCCGTACCTCAAAAGGAAAAAACGGAACCCTTATAGGATCACTTTGTTGTCCGTCTGTCCGTCCGTCCGTCCGTCTGTCAAGACCCTTTTTCTCAGGAACGCGTGGAGGTATGAAGCTGAAATTTATATCAATTACTCAGGTCTACTGTCCCTTGAAGCTGTGAAAAAATCAAACTTCTAAGCCAACGCAATCAAAAGATACAGCCGTTTATGCCGCAAATTTTCGACACTTGCAAGGGAATCAAAACCTATAGGGTGCTTCCCGTGAACTCAGAATCTTGAAATTTGGTACGAAGCAACGTCTTATAGCATAGATAAAGGAAAAATTACGAAAACCATAAATTTGCAAGGTTGTACGGAACCCTCGGTGCGCGAGTCCGACTCGCACTTGGCCGGTTTTTTTTTATAGTAATGTAGTGAAAGTGAAAAGTCGGTTTACGGACGATAATTTTACGTGATAACGTCATTTAAGAGAATCGTCATTGAAGAATTTCTTACTGGAGTGGAAGAGAGATAGATGCGTCACAGCCTAGCCCAGCCGAATGCCTCTATCGTGCCTCTATCGCTTGTTCCGCGCTCTCGCTTGCACGCCCGGCTCAGGCAGATCGTGACAATTTTTCGATTTATAAGACGTTATCACTTCAAAAATGTTCATGCCTTAGAGGGTCGGCAAAATAATTCTATTCCTTGAAATACCTATTTATCGCCAGAATATTTTACTTAGTGAACTCATCGACGGACTAAGGTGCTGTTACACATGCCGCAGAATCCATTTTTACACCTGCGGGTTTCCTCACAATGTTTTTCTTCACTTTCGAACTAGTCTACAAAAACATTTGTATTTTTGTAAGTTTGCAAACTCAAAAACTACTGGACCCTAAACTGAAAACGGAAATCTACGTTATCTACGCGGGTAAGGGAACAGGTAGTGATAAATAGTTAAAGTCATTGTTACATACATGCCTTCACTTTAGTACCCAGGTCTGACGCATGGGAGGCGAGTATTCATTAATTTCACTTTAGCTTTTCCCATTTTACGGTTCTAGTGCTATTGTTTGGTCCGTGCATTTCTAGGGTTAACGGTCAGCGCAGTGCCGAGTAAAAAAGAAACAAAACAAAAGATATTGCATTTCTGAACGAAGTTTCTGTTCCGAACTACCGAACAACGGCATTCGGGGCAGAGCCAACATTCCGGCAACTCCATTTACACGAGATAAAGCGACGATAGGGATCGGACTTCTGGACGTGTATGTGCGAGCTTGTAGCGACATGCCGATGCAAGCAGAGACTTGTCCGAACATGGTGGCTCCATTCGTGATACGCATCACTGGAAAACGGGTTGATTTTCCGGATTCAAGATTATGAGAAACGTGTATAATTGGTCTTCACCCGTAGAGTAAATAAAATATACTTTTCATCTCTCCGGGCGGTAAGCGGACGCTTTCCGCCTCTGTCGAGGTGAAAAAAATATAATACACACTTCGGGAAGTAAAGCCTCAGATTATATTTGTAGACCTCGGCTTCGCCTCGTTCGACATTTACTTGTGATCTGAGACATTTCATATTTTACTTCCTACTTCCTACTACTTATATGTAATGTACAATTTTACCTTTATTTTAAGAGCTACTGCAGAGATTTGTACTTTTCTTATGTCTAAGCCACTTCCGTTTTTGCTGCCCCTTATCACAGACCACTTTCATTTAAACTGTTCTGTGCCCTTATAACATATACCTACTCGTAGAAAACTATCTAGCCGTAAGTGACTTGTTTAAACGTTTCGTTTGTGGAGGAGAAGTAGTGGTATAATAATCGATTTTTATATTAATTTAATTATTAATCGATTCGGGGATCACTATGAATCGATTTTGGATAAATCGATATGTTATTGAGCAATTTCATATTCTCCTTTCCATTTTTAAGAGTATTTAAGTTTACTTACAGTCTGAAGAAAGAATATCTATTAGTGGTGGCCATAGAGAAAATATTGCCCAAGATGTAATTTCTTCAGTGTTTGCCCACCGGTAACTAAGTCTTTTGTATTATTCATAATTTTTTTTAGATTTTCATAAAGTGGATTTTTTTGACTTTCAAGCTGGTTAATAGCATCCCTTAAAAATCGATTTTTATTAAGAAATCGATTATTTTTCGTAAAAACATCGATTTTATTTTAATCGATTATATATTTATATAATAAAAACTCGATTATTCAAAAAATCTACTTCTTAAGCACCAGTCACATCCCTAAGGAGCGGAGGTGGAATGCTCCTCCATCATGAAAAGGGAAGATCTTATAGGCGAGGAGATCGTGCCTGGGAACGGGCCAACGGTTGTTATTGGACATTTGTATTTGTACAAACTCGTGTGCACACTTCGTTAGCGCGGTTTAGAACATGTGCCGTCGAGCGCTTTGCTTGCCGTCTACGGCGCTTCAGCTAGTTCTTTGTACTCGTAAAAGCAGTAGATGTCGCTACGCGTTAATAATCGCCAGCAAACTTGACGGCCTATTCGACCTTTTAAAAATTCAATGATGTTATTCAATAATTTACGAATAGTAAGTAATTTACGAGGTTTTGTCTATAATTTGGTAATTTACAACATATGATGCAAGGATGCAAGGAAAGAGGACGCCCCGAAGGACATAGGCTATATTTTATTCCCGTATTTCCACGGGAACTGGAACTACGGGTGAAACCGCTCCTAACCGCTGGTGTAATCTATTTTAAGCGATGCATGGAATGAAAGGCTTTTTCGTTTTCATTTTATTGTTCAGATTAATGTCTCATTAGCCGCGGAAGAGAGCTTGAGCTCAGCGCCATATTCAGAAGCAAATTAATTCCATTTCAAATACGTTTACAGAATGCAATGTCGTATATATCTCGGCGTGCAATCCCCGCTGACTTTGAAATAGCTCTACGCTTTCGGTTGGCTAAATCATTCCCTGGGGCTGTGTATAAACGTTTTTGTCTATTGTTCCTCTCTCATAACCCGTGTGTTCCAGACTCGAATCACTCTTAGGGATGTAAAAAAAATAATCGAAAATATATGTATAATAAAATTTATACATATAAAAACATATTCTTAAATGAAAAATAAAAAATGCTGCCTTAAGGCATTTTTACACATTTTAATCGATTTTTGTAAATAGCACGAATGAAGAAATTTGAAGTAAGTTCACTAACATAAAGTTTATGTTAAAAGAATAAAAAATGTGAATAATGATAAATTTGCAAATTGTTTTTTTTTTCGCATAATCATTTTTTTTAATAGACGATTATTTTTTAATCAAATTCATTGATTATTTAAAAAGCGATTATTATTGAAGAGAAAAATCGATTTTTAAATAAACGATTTTTTTCCATCAGTGTTACATCCCTAGTTACTCGTATCACTGGGAAATGAAAACAATAAACAGGTAAAATATTTCGAATTACTATGTTACTGCGTCAGACGGTGGGTTAACTTTTTCTGAAACATGCAGAATATGCAGATAATTTTATTTTGTTCAGAATGTAGGTATTCCGAATTTTATCCCCTAGGGGGTCAGAGGTAGTCCATTTGTAGACTGTAGCCTAAATGGCTTGATGGGTTTTGAAGACTGATCGCTATTCGGATTCGGAGTGTCTTGGGCTACATGAAATCTATTATAACCTGCGCAGACGACACACTTTTGTCCCCGTATTTTTTTGTCCGCCAAAATAGAACGCTTGCAACTGTATCGAGTAACGCACACGAGGGATTTAAAGTATGGCGTACAAAAAGTCCCCCGAATAATCGCGGACACCGAGGGGCGGTACAGGACAAAAAGAGACGGACATAGTTTTTTACGATTCGGGGGACTTTGTCCTCCGGGGACAAAGTCCGTCGTCTACACAGGCTATTAAGGGCTTGTCATTTGTTATGCACCGAAGATATTAAACTCCCAAATAAGTTACAGCCTAGGGAAACCTGATAAACAAACATGAATACAAATATACAACGCGTCACAGAAGAAGCGCAATTCCTCGTGCACCCAAATTAGTATATATTAATATTTTAAAAAATATATGCATTCACCTTCACAAAACCTTCCGTTTTGTCTAACCATATTTCTTAAATAAAGAGCAATACTATGGTTTCTATGGGTAGCCCTAAATTCATTTATGCTAATTAATTTATTTAAAAAATCTGAACTCAATTAAGTAGTTGATGCTGAACAAACTAATTTAAGGAATTGCGTTTATTCTGTTACATATTGTAAACAGCCAATTTAAGCACACAAACGTTGACCCGGCCATCGAACCCCCGACCTGTCAGAGGCCAGCAGGCGTCAAATAAACACAATAAAAGTTGGCAATGTAAAATGTATACCGGAATATAATATCTTATTTATGAGAGAAAGTGTCGGGATGCCATACCTACATCATCCCCCCCCCTCCCCCTTTGGCGTGTCCCTTGTCATTTCACTTTTGTATCGAAAATTTATTAAATAATTTTATGAATTCCTCTTCTTAGAAATGGTAGCGTATTCCGAAAATGAATACTTACAATCATTACTAAATGTTTTTTTTTATGAAAGTCATTTTGCACAACTTAGATTTGAAGATTTTTTCTTTTCTACTTTCTACTACTTTTTCCGCTTTCTACTTTCCGAAATTGACATCTATCTAAGTATTATTGACAATTTTATTACTTATTTATTATTACATATTTCTAAATATTTTCTAATTCATTACTATCTTTATTTATATTTTCTATATAATTTCAATCACTATACCATGACATTTACTCACAATTGACCGAATTAAAATTTTGTTTTGTGGCTATTTATTGATTCTGTACAATAATTGCGCGACGGCTTCCTTTGGGCTGTGACAGAATCAACAGCCAGTCGCAGTCTCCCAGCTGTGACGTAGTGCTGAGTCATGGCCCTTTTGCTTGCACGATACGCTACACGCCAATCTCTTGTGTATAGGTTTTTATTTCTTTCTCTTTGTATGTATTGTACGTGTATGTGTGTTGTCCAAGCAAATAAATGTTTTTCTTTCTTTCTTTCTTCTTTCTTTCATTCTAATTAATTAATTATTTTTATTTTTTTATTTTTATTTATTTATTTATTATTCAAGACCAAGTAATTTAATGAGAAAAGGGTGTACAACGTAAATAATAGGTGATAGTCTCGGTCGCACTGCAAAGATAACCACAAAAATGTTGTTGGTGGGCGGTGTGGACTGTATGTGTATAATGTAATGAAATGGGAAACGATGGAAACACGTATTTAACAAATATATTGGTATTTTAATATAATTAATGTTTTAACAATGTTGTCAACCAAAACCATATTTTACACACAGCTATCAATGCCAGACAGATGTTCTTAAAAAATATTTACAAAATATGTATCAAAAACAAAGATATTAAAGTAAGGATGAGTTATATTCATACTGCTTGCGTTTGAAAATTGATCCCCTACGAGTGTGCTACATGTACATACTTACTTCTTAGCGTATTTATAGGATACAACAATGACGGGGAAAGATGATACGGAACGAATAATAAAGAAAAAGAGAGCTATCTGTTAAGAGTTGCGCTTAAAATACGACTTGAAATACAATGCGACTAAATAAAATGTGGTTAATTAACTACATTTGTCGGCCTCATTTTCCGTGCTCTAGTAACATATCTACGTCTTTCTATATATATAATATCTTTGATCAAAAAGGGTAAAGAAGGGCGCATCGCAGCCAGTCGCTAACAAATGTTTTATGCATAATATTTAAACTGCCTTTCCAGAAACAGATATCGCATCTAGTTTTTTCAAGGTTCAAAAATTACACTTAAAAACGTGAATAGTCTCTTAACAAGGCACTCTAAATTCGTCCATGGAGATTGGCTAAATGTAAACAGCAGCCAATCTTCACCGACGAGTCGCTGGTTCCAAATTCAGTATCCGGGAAGAACTAGTAATAAATTCAAGGGCAGCTCTTTTCAACCGACTTCAAAGAAGGAGGAGGTTCTCAATTCGACACGTAAGTTTTTTTTTATGTTTGTTATTTCAGAACTGTCGACTGGGTGAATGGATTTGGACGATTCTTTTTTTTTATTTAAAAGCTGGTGCTTGGAATTGGTGGTCGACGGAAGTCGTTGAGCTATGTCAGATATCCATGGCATGAAAAATTCTGACATTTAGATGGCCACAATATGGCTTAGAATAATAGGTATAATAATTAATTGTGGGACACAATTTACACACTGTTATTCAGTCCCAAACTAGGCAGAGTAGTATTAATGGGTACGAAACAACTGATAAATCATACTTAAATAAATATTAAACACCCAGACACGAAGCCAACAGAATTGTTGGCCCCGAGCAGGGATCAAACCCGCGACCTCCGACTCGGAAAGCAGGGTCATCAACTGAGTCAACAGGCCCGTCGGTTGTACTTCCTCATTTGTAACGACCCTTAGCTCAGCAGTGGGTTGATGTTATACGTTTTAAGGTGAGATACAATGTATGGATAGAGTTGTCTAATAGTCCAGGCAATGAAGCGGATTTTTGTATGAAGACCCCAACATTAATTCCTCAGTCGATGAAACTTTGCAGGATTGTAGTATAGTATGACACAATACTTGCATAAAAAAATCCAAAAAAAAAACCTAACCGAAGTTAGGTATTTTTACTGAAATACTTATTTATTTGATATCTTTGTTGGGAAAAATGCTCAGTCAAAATTTTCTTCTCCAGCAATATTCATGTGTGTTAAGAAAGCTATATGCGAAATATCCAAAAAAATCTCCTGGTAGAAACAACAAAACTCAGACGTATATGTACCTTGCACGGGAAAATTGCTCAGTCCATTTTCTTAACTCGAATGTAATTTAATAGTCGCTTTGGACTTACAATAGGAAAATCCAAAATAAAAACGGTCTCGCTACAATATTTTCAGAAATTATCAAACTATCAACCAAAAAAAAAAATTTTTTTTAGTATAAAAATCTAACTTCGGTTAGGTTTTTTTTTTTATTTTTTTATGCAAGTATTGTCTCATGCTATACTATAATCCTGCAAAGTTTCATCGACTGAGGAATTAATGTTGGGGTCCACTACCTTTATTGCCTAGACTATAACTAATACTTGTCTTTCCAAACTATTTGAATTTATTTGGAACTCCATACCAGTTCTCGATGAACCCGTATCCCGGTGATATTGCGGCGCTCGCCGAGGCCGGGCCCTTGCAATATCGTACCCTGACTCCTGACACTGTTTTTATTCCTCCCAAGTAGTGTTGCCAGGCGTCCGGATAAAGCCGGACAAAATGAAAAAATGAAAATGTATTTATTTCTGTAGGTAATTGAAAACACACTTAGAAAGGTCAATAGTCTAATAACAAGGCACTCTAAACTCATCCATGAAGATTGGCTAAATGTAAACAGCAGCCCATCTCCACCGACGAATTGCTGGGTCCAAATGCAGTTTTTCATCATTCAGTTATTTTATTTACAATTCCATATAGAATTTAATTTTGACTGATGACTTTATTTGACTGATAGATTTTTCGAATGAATAGAATTTAACAAGATCTATGGTGATAACCAAAAAAGCTTACATAATATACAATTTTTTTTCGTAAGTAAGTATTAGTACTGAGACACAAAATCGTCGTCGTAGGGTGTCCGGCCTTTTCACCCAAATGTCCGACCAAACTATCTGGTCTGTCCGGCTACTAGGTATCGCGACCTGGCAACTCTACTCCCGAGGTGCTCTCGCTGAGCGGGCCGCCATTTTACGAGATTTTATTGCAGACCCATTGAGATGTTCCGCGGCTAGGATATAACATTTTCAATAAATAAATAAGAGATTCAGTTCTGTACATTTTTTTATCTTTTACATCCTAAAAACCTATCCTGTAAATGTTATGACTTTGTTCGTTTGTTACGCATCAACGCCTAAACCACTAAAACGATTTTATAAATTCTTTCGCCAATGCAAAGCTACATTATCAGGGAGTAATATAGGTTATTTTTTATTCCTGTATTCCTATCGTTGATAGACCACAGGCCTATCAAATACAGTCCCAAACTAGGTCTATATTTGATAGGACTGTGGTCTATCAACGATAGTTGGAAAGTCCAGCTCTGGATTTGTCAATAGTCCTTATAGGCTGCGGCATATGGGCTATATCATTTCATGACTAATTATGAAGAGATTAATTGAGCAATACTTAAAACTTTTTTAAAATAAAATTCTTCTTCTCATCATCACATCGCAGTTAAAATACATGTTACTTATGGGTAAAGGTATTTCTGAAAATATGCATGTCAACAAAATACATTTTTAGATTTTTCTCGTTAAAGGAAATGCGATTCACCCGTCAAAAAAAGCTTTAAAACAACTGTTATTGTAAAAGCTTGGTTCTGATGTTCAGTTTCTAGTTTTTCCAGGACTAAATTCGGTAGGTTATCTTCTATCTCTTTTCTTTTTTGAGGTAAGACAAAGAGAGGAATAAAATAGGTTTAGTCGGTGTAGAGCAGAATCTAACTCAATATTTAGTTAGTTAGTTTAAAAAAAAATTAAACAGATGTAAAATATTTCAGTTTGGTTACCCGCACTAGCCATCGAATGTACGTAGTGGAATGGCAAAACAAGGAAAATGTGCTTTATTTACGCAGAGGTGAGATTTTATTTTGTTAAAAACTGGGCTTGTTATGATGGAAAATAAAAGTTGTGCTCCCCGAGGCCGTAATGTGTTTGCTCCGGAAATAACACGCCGGGGTTTTCGCAAATTAAAGATACTTCGCGCTGAGGACACAAGGAAATCTTTCTACGATTATTTTGCCGACGTTTTGACAATAGAATAGGTATACTTTATTCTAATAAATGCAGTGTTTGATATACAACATGTAACAGAATAAGCGCAATTCCTGAAATTAGTTTGTTCAGTATCGACTACTTATTCGATTTCAGATATTTTTAATATGTGTTAAATTTTTCCCAAAAATGAATTAGCGTAGCTGAATTTAGTGCTTTCTATGGAAATCGTGCTATTATTAATCGATATTTAAGAAAATTGGTTAGACACAACTAAAGTTCGATTGCATCATATTTTTTTTATATTAATATATTAATTGGAGTGTATGAGGAATTGCGCTTTTCTGTGACGGGTTGTATACGAGTATACTCGTATATAATTGATAGATAGTGAAGAATAGTGTGATCCGAGAGCCGAGCCTATAACCCGAGCCTCACTGATTATCCGTCATGTGAAGCAGGAGCTTTAACCGTAAGGCAAAATAATTAATAATAATTGGCTTTCTTTAGCACTTGCATCTTGGCTAGTAGGATGGTAAAATCAAATAAAGATGGTTATGAAAGAGAGGTCTTTTGGTGTTATTTGGCACTTTTCTTATACAAATAACACCATTGACTGACCATTGACATGTAATTGTCATCCAACTATAGCCGTAGACATTGAGTGGAATTGGGGTCCAGATACTTAAAAGAAGGCCTCTACAACTAGATTGTTAACAATAAAATCGTAATCTCACGCCTTTTATCCCCGAGGGGGTAGGCAGAGGTATTCCATTACTGGATATACCCACATTTCACGAGATATATTGGACCCCTAAACGTGATAGGTGGTAAGCCCATCGCCGGACCGGGTCTATTTACACATGTCTCAGAATTAATTCTGAGACCTCCGGGTTTCCTCACGATGTTTTCCTTCACCGTCGAGCTAGTGATAAATATGTACGTAAGTTTTTGAAAAACTCATTGGTACGTGCCAGGATTCGAACCCGAGCCTCACTGATTTTCGGCCGGGTCTTTAACCGTAAGGCTTATCACTGTTGTAACTAGATTGTTATAACCTATAATTTACTGAAATTAATTAATTTTGGTAAAGTAAATAGTTTGTGGCATAGGTATTTAAGTTGGTGACTAAAAAGTATATACTTTTGGCAAACTCTAACGGATTTACATAAAGTTTGGGTAATAAAAGAGACAGTTACGGGCAGATATGCGTCGTCCTCTGGGAGTTGTTCGAAAAAATGCTCGCTCTTTTTAGGCAGAAATCGTAAAAACTTTTAACTAGGCGGCGGCCAGACAGGGAGCCCACAGACAAATGTTGGCTGCGAGCGGGAATAGAACCAGCAGGCAGGGTCACTACCAACTGAGTCAACAGGCCTGTCAATGCTATGTGAAATACTTGGGTAGAAAAAGAAAATATAGCCTATGTTACTCAGGGATCTTGTAGCTTTCCATTGGTGAAAGAATTTTTTAAATCTGTCCAGTAGTTTTTGAGTTTATTCGTAACAAACATAGAAAAGTACAAATCTTTCCTTTTTATAATATTAGTATAGAAGTATAGATTAGAGGTCCAATGTATCTCATGAGATGTGCGTATATCCAGTAATGGAATACCTATGCCTATCTCTTCTATAGTTATACTAAAACCTTCCTCTTGAATCACTCTATCTATTAAAAAAAACCGCATCAAAATCCGTTGCGTAGTTTTAAAGATTTAAGCATACAAAGGGACATAAGGACATAGGGATATAAGGACAGAGAACGCGACTTTGTTTTATACTATGTAGTGATTTTAAGTATAGATTAGTATACATGAAAGTCATGGTTAAAACAGCCCCATTTGGGCTTAAACAAAATCTGAACATAACAGCGACAGGAAGTGATTAATGCGTAAAAATTTAATCACCAGTACAATGGGCTCGTTGGCCATTGTTATGGGCTCTGGGGCCATGGCCCTTATTACGGTGGGGTAAGGACTACGAAGCATTGCATCAAAAGAGCGACGAGAGCTAAGTGCTTGAGTATTACAATGGGGAATATTTTACTATGCACGAAATAGTATAAAAACCGGCCACCTCCGTACTGATGCTATAGCTATAGTACACATTCTGTGAAAACTGTCTGCTATTATTCATGAGATACAGCCCATTGACAGACAGACAGACGGATGGACAGCTGAGCCTGGTTTATACGGTCCATTGGCATCCTTTGGGAACGGAAAAATAATATCTAAAACTTGACTGCTTGAACTTGATTTTTTTGGGAAAATGTTTAATTTCCACTGAAAAATAAAAAAATGTGGTTAAAAATCCCTGTGGCCACGTGGTCCGACTGCTTTGTCCGACTGGTCGGACGACGTGGATTTTTTTTCCAGTTGTTTCGACTATCGAACTAAATGAAATCGCAATTCCGCTTCGTCCAATTGGTCGGTCTACCAGGTCTTTTGTATTTCTGTTAGATCGATTAATCGGACTAGAAACTCTCACCATATTGTCAAAATAATTACAACAATTAAGGACATATTTATTTTTATTGAATAAAACATAACAAACTTTTAAAATAAATTTTCCCTTTCAGTACCAAACAATAAAAGTCAACTCAACATTTAAAGAGCGGCAATGAAGTCATCACTCATCACTTTCCAACCATTGACGCTCCATATAACGTACAATTCAAAGTTCATGCTGGTACTAGCCTACCATACTTTGCAGGGTCAGATCTATCATGTCGAATACACTTTTCATGATATTTATGATGTCATTTATGTGTTCATTATTAAAATTTTGCAAGATATAGGTACGTCTCGCTCCGAAACGATAACATCTATCGTATATTTCCCGTAGCATGGATAAATGTGAACTGTCACCGAGACAGTTCACATTTCTCCCTTTTACTTATGCTGCTTTCGGCTAATAAAATTATTGTATTTTTGCAATGATAAAATAATAACATATTAATTTTTTTTTTAAGAAAAAGGGGGCAAGCGAGCAGACGGGTCACCTGATGGTAAGTGACAACCGTCGCCCATGGACACCTGCAACTCAAGAGTCACAACTGCGTTGCCGGCCTTAGGAGGTGGGAATAGTAGGAGGGGGGAGGGGAGGAGAGGGGAGGGGATTGGGGTCTCCGGTTACCTCACTACACTCCGGCTACTCAACGAAACGCAATGCAAGCATTGCTTTACGCTGGTTTTCTGTGAGGCCGTGGTATCACTCCGGTCAAGCCGGCCCAAGCGTGCCGAAGCATGGCGCTCCCACGTTCAAATATTTAATAATTTAATGTAATTATTTTTTAATTAAATGTTTTTATTAGTCGAAAGTTGTAGGAGTGGAACGGAAAAATGTGAACTGTCACCGAAACCACGCTACGTGAAATAGACTATAGAAACTTAAAATATGGTATTATATTATGGTCTTTTATGTCGTAGGCAACTGCTATGAAGGGATATTTAATTCCCACGAGAACGGGAATAAACTATCCGCAAGGTGGAACGCCGCTGGGCAGTGGCGGGCTAAGCCTGTCGGAGGCCCGGGGCGGAAAAACTGAATGAAGTCCCCCCGAGGTCCAAGGAGAGCATCTGGTCCCTGCAAGGCCTCCAAATTTAGTGTTGCTTTAATCGTATTTGTATCTATGGTGCCTCCAATCAACACCCAACTGCCTCTTATCCTTGTTAAGGATTTGATTAAGAGAACTTTTCTCAAAATTTGGAGGCCCCACAGGATCAGAGGCCCGGGGCGGACCGCCCCTTCCGCCCCTACCTTAGTCCGCCAGTGCCGCTGGGCACCCACTAGTATACCTACTTACATAGAAACACCCAGACAAGAAACAAGCAATAATTCACACATGCAACTGTTGCCCTGTCGCACACAGGTAGTGCGAAACTTAGTTAACTAAATATCATAAAATAGGAGTAGTATAAACTTTCCCCGGTGTAATATCAGCCCGGTCTTAGTCGGCTCGTTAGGGGTTAAATGGCGCGCGCCATCGATAGTAGGGATGTGAAAAGAGAATCGATTTTTAGAATAATCGATTATTTTTAAACAATCGATTTGTATAACGTCGCCCTAGAGTGAAAACCTCGTATAAGAAAAAGAGCAACTTTACAGGATTAAGAAAAAACCGCGCCCTGAAATTTTTTGTTACCAAGCTTATTGGATTATACCTGTTTTAGTATGTAATTATAATACTTTTTTTTATAATAGAGTGATATGTTACACATTATTAGCCTAAACATGTTAAATGTCACTTACGAGGTTTTCTAACAAAAAACTCACTATTTGGACTGCAGTTACAAGTTAATCAATGAAACCTGGTAAAAGAAAAAAAAGGTTATTTACATTAAAATACATATAATTTTAAATAAAATTATATTTGTGATTACAAATTCTTCTTGTTTTAGGAATATTCTTAGTTAAAAAAGTTTAAAGTAGTCAAAAAATTCATAAATAGTCGAATAACTATAAATCGTAAGATGCTGAACCATCTTGACCTTTCGTTGAGCGCCTGGCTTCACATAAATTTTGGTTTGGACTGCTGACTATTGCCATCCTTGGACACAACTCAGAAAGCAAAAGCAGTCTTTGATATTTTTGATTTTTCAAACATACAGCAGTGCTTTGGAATTTTGCCGTCATTTGTATTTTAAAAGAAAATTTTGTACTCTTTGTGCTGGTTATAAAAAAAGTAAGTAAGTAATTAAGGGATTTTGGATGCGGACCTTCTAAATTGTGTAGGTACAGTTTGACATTTCCGTAATGAATAAAAATTACATGACCTTGCGTGGCTAAATATCTGAATCTCATTCTCTATCATAAAGTGATTAAGAATAATTGGACGTTCTTTCGTGTTTTTGCGCCCTTTTCTCCACTCTAATCCAAAATCTCCTAATTAGGTCCAATATGACTTCGAGAAAACCTCGTAGGTAGTCGAGTTTGATAATTTTCTGAGTCTTTATCAACAAATATTTAATCATTAATACCTCGTAACCACACATACGTGGTTTATTTTCTAGCTATTTTGTGTTAAAAAATCCTCGTAAGTGAGTTTGCGAGGTTTTCAAGCAAGAGATAAATTATACGAGTTTTTCTTTCAAACGAGAAACAAAAATTGCAATAACTTCTAAAATATTAATTAATACAATTTACCAAATTATTTATAACATCAAAAGCACTTACTTCCGTCAGAAAACAGTATAACTATACTGAAAAAACGACTTTGAACTATTGAATTGGCAGCCACGCATGCACTTTCTTACGAGGTTTTCACAGCAGACTGACATACGAGTGCTTTTACGAGGTTCTCATTATAGGTCATAGATGGTGCACCATGTCTATGATGTTTACTCGAGTAAAACTAGAACGTCCGTTACATGGTTTTCTTTCCAAATACGTAATAAAAAAAACATGAAATTTCAAATTAATAGATTTTTGTAAAAAGCATCATTTTTGCGACGAATAAAGAAATTTGAAGTAAGTTCAGTAAAGAAGTTTATGTTAAAAAGATAAAGAATGTAAAAATATGTCACTTTTCATATTAATTGACATTTTTTTCGAATAATCGATTATTTTCAATAAAAAATAATAGATTTTTCAAAAATCGGTTATTATTAATGTTGGTGAGCGGTGTGAACTGTATAATGTAATGAAATGGGAAACGATGGAAACACGTTATTTAACAAATATATTGGTATTTTAATATAATTAATCTTTTAACAATGTTGTCAACCAAAAACAAATTTTACACACAGACAGCTGGCATTGATGCCAGACAGATGTTCTTGAAAAGTATTTACAAAATATGTATCAAAAAGGGTAAAAAGGCCGCTTCCAGCCAGTCGCTAACAATTAAAAAGAGAAAAATCTATTTGTATTTAGTTCATCGATTTTTTTTATCAATGTCACATCCCTAATCGATAGACGGTGGCCGATTAGAACAACGACGCCAAGTTCGCTGCTATGCGCAAACAGTACCAGAGCTGAGACTCAGTGAGATTCTTTGAGATTAAGGGACCAATTTATGCTGGTCCCGTGATTCTAGAGATCGATTTTAGAGGTGATAAGTTTACGTCATTGCGTAAACGGAGGAGCACCAAGCCGCAAGAACAATTTTGGATACCTAAACCTACACTATTATCTATATATATAAAATGATAAACTGGCTGACTGACTGGGTCTAGAGACTTGAAATTTTGCAGATAGATACCGTATACAGTGTAGGCATCCACTAAGAAAGGATTTTGCTAAATTCAACCCATAAGGGGATGAAATAAATGTGCGCCAGCGTAGCCGCGGGTAAAAGCTAGTAATATTATAAAGAGGAAGGGTTTGTTTTTAAGCTATTGCATAGCTTCTATCGAGGGCCTTGAGCGCGGGGACCGACTCCAGAAATTCCATAACGAAAAAAAACCTCACGCTCCCCACTCCGACGCGCACGGAGGTGTGGCTTGAAGGCCGTGCATTGTCTAACGTCGTTTCTTTTCGGCAGTCTTGTTGATACAAAATGCTGTGCAATAGCTTTACCGCGGCAGTCCCCGAGTGCCACACGTCTTTTTTTTGTAATGTTTGTAACGAATAAACTCAAAAACTACTGGACCGATTTTAAAAATTCTTTCACTTTCTTTGGAAAGCTAAAATATTCCTGAGTAACATACGATATATTTTATTCCCGTATTCCCATGACAAATAAGCGGGTGATACCACGCAGAACCGCTAGTGATATTATAAACAGAAAAGTTGGTAAGTAACGAAAAAACTTAAAAAACTACGGAACCGATTTTAAAAGTACTTTCACCAATAGAAAGCTACATTATCAGTAAGTAACATAGGCTATATTTTATTACCGTATTCCCGCAAGAACTATTAATAAAACCGCGAGGAATAGCTAGATATTAATAATTTCCAGACTCTTGTTAGAAATTGAGTAATACCAAGATTGTTCCGACATTCAATTTGGTAAGGCACACTAATCCGGAGAAACAGACTTGTCAACCGCTCCAGTAGACCGCGGGTGGGTTGTGAGTTTAATTGCCGAGTTAAGTCCATTGGTTGCCTAGCAAATGGTTATCATTATCGAATATGAGACTACTCTTCAATCTATACCGTTTATTCTTGTTTATCATTATCAAGATAAAATAGTATGTATATTTAATTAATTAATTCATTCATTTGTCTTGTTCATTTCATTTTGAATCTATTTCTGTTTAGTCATTGGTTTGGATGATACGGGATCTAAACCCACTGTTCCATTTTCATCATCATTCCGTATAACCGAGCTATATAATAATCGAGCCAGCCAGCTCGGAAGAGGAGCAAATATTCAAAGTATACATCCACAGAATAAATATAATACAGATATACCGCATAAAACCGAAGCCTGCTCTGGCGCCGGCGGCGATCTTTTTCTTTCCAATTATTCCTTCGTTACCCCATTTGCATTTTCCCCGAATTTCTGTTCCCGAAGGCGTCGTGAAAAATTGCTTATATATCACGGAGAAATCCGATTATGTTTTATTATTATTTACGAGTACTTATATCTAATTGGCTGTGCTCGCGTTGACTTCAAAGTATATATGTAATTCGGCCATGTGGCAATCGGCGCTCGTAGCCCTGCGGTATCAGTGTGTTTGTAACGATCACACAGGTTAAGCAAAGTTGGGCACGGTCAGTCACTAAATGGGTGCGGTCACGTCCAAAAGTGGCACTTTTATTACGAGCGCTTGCGTATTTCGGAAGGCACGTTAAAGTGATGGTCCCGGTTTTCGTTTTGTTTACGCATAATGAAAGTCGTTAAGCCATGTCAGATACCCTCGGGTGGCTTGAAAATTTCTGACTGTTCAGTGGTCAGCTTAACACCATCTTCGAATGCGCGGTGGGCTCGCGTGGGATATTATAGCCTTATGTGAGGAAAGACCCTTAGCTCAGCTGTAGGCTGTTACGGGTTGATGATGATAAAGTGCCAATCGGTAATAAAAGATTCCGTATCCGATAACGGGACAAGCTTCGTAGATCAGGGTCGAAAACAAACAAAATAAAACAAGATTGTGCTAGTGAAATCCAGGGACAACAGTTTAGTTCCCGCTTCGACAGAACGAAAATAACCTCAATCTTTATCAATACGGCGTTGGAGCCTAATCCCCTCGAAGACAGCCTTTATGGACCGAATAAAAAACGATTGGCTTGTAGAAAAACATAGGGTTCTGTAGAAGTGGAATCACTGGGTCGATCAAAGAAGAGATACCAAACTAAACTTGAAAAAAATTGCGTGTAGATTTTTATGTAAGACAAGAAATCCATGTCGACAGAAGTTCCATCCCTGAATATGGTACAGTCAAGAGCACCCTTGCTTGCGAAAGCTTGACACTTTGGACTTTAACCCGGCCCTGTCTTCTATAATATATATATATATATATATATATATATATATATATCGTATAAATCAGAGCTCAGCTTAAACTGGTAGTGTCAAGCTTGACTTGCTTTTGACTGTACTTGAGTTTATTTTTGGGCCCCTATACGTGACATGTGGTGAGCCGTCAAATCACGTTATTGTGACACATGCCTCAGAATCGTCACTGGGGTGGGATGTGAAAAAATAATAGATTTTTAGAATAATCATTTTTTTTTATAATCTATCATAAATAATTCCTGCTTTTCTATAGGAATATTAAATAACTTAATTTTATGCTTTAGGGCACTCCCGGATTTCACGTTGAAAATAAGAACTTCAAAAGCTTCTAATTTCAAAAACCTGGATAAATAAGAAAGAGGGAGTAGTAAGTTTATTTGCAAGAAATAATATTATAATGAACCTAAAACTAAAAACCTAAAATAAAGTATAAATATACCTAAAACTAAATACCTTATGAAATATAATATAATAACTAAAATATATTATTAAAAGGCAAGGCCTTTAGGCAAGGTTTCGAAGATACTGGCAGCGTTCCGAAAGAGGATGTCGGAGCTTCATTCGAAGCATCCGATGAGAGGACACCAGAAATATCTATCGAAACACGGAGCGACGCTTGTGATATAATACCACTAGGTGGTTACCCATTCACTGACTGACTACAACAAACTACTAATTACAAATACACTGATATCGCAGGGCTACGATCATCTACGAGCATCAGCTTCTGCTTACACACTACAGATCAAAATCAATAGAATTGGGTAGTTGACAGCATCGAAATTAAATTGCAAGTAGTCATACATTAAAAAGATTATCCCAAAACACCTCAAAATATGTATTTCGATTTTCAATTTACAATTATAGCAAATTTAAAAATAATAAACAATCAAAAAAAGTGCTGCAATTGAGTACTACAAACTATGACGTCACGGTTTGCTATTTCAGTACATTTAATAGTAAAATTTCGTTTTGACAGATCGTAAAAAGTAACTGATTTGACTAGGTAGGACACAACCCTATTTCAGCTGAGCTACATCTGGTGAAGCCAAGTCGAAGTCAATCTGCACTGTCACGCACAAAACGCGTCCTGCCTATAGATATATACAGCCTGGCCCATCTTTCTGCGCGGGTTTTAGTACTTGGCAAAAAGTTTCGGCTTAACAAATAGTATAAAACATTTTATGTGTTTGGCAACATTCCCTAGGGGTGCAAATTCACTACATTATGGAACTGTCGGCTCGTGTTCGGGCTTGCTGCCTAGGACGGATCCCCTGGGAGGAGTGTGTCTCACGGGGTTTGTCGACGGGTTTATCTGATGTTCGTTCTTTTCAACCGACTTCAAAAAGGAGGATGTGCTCAATTCTGTTTTTTTTATGTTTACCTTAGAATTTTCGACTGGGTCAACCGATTCTATTGAATTTGAAAACTGGTGCTTCCCGTGTAGTCCCATTCCAATTTGGTCCAGTTCTTACAATGGCATCCATGAGGAAACCATATAAGTCTTAAATTTGCATTAAGTATGTGCGCGACAAATGGACGAATAAAACAATATCAATTTCGATGATTTTTTTAATCGACTTCCAAAAAGGTGGGTTCTCAATTCGAAGGTTTTTTTTTAGTATTTCTTAAAGTTGGTTTTTAGTTCTATACTCTAATTTCAGGCATTTACCATTGAACGAGCAACATTTGTGGGAATTTCTTTATATCCAGGAAGCAATTTTTTAATGCCAACTTGAGGGAAAGTACTCTAAATACTGAAGATAGAAACATTTGTTCAAAGAAAACATTCCTTTATTTTTAAAAAGAAACAAAACTGCATTCAAAGATTTCCGAAAATTCGCTTGTCACACTCGGAAATGGAACCGCTGTGTAAAAGTGTGCAGGTTTCATAATGACTGAATCTCTTTTACATATATTCGTATCTGTAGAATTGGCTCTGAGGCATACGCACTGCAACCCGGCTACCAAGGTTTTTCGATTTACTATAAAAGTAGTTGCAATATCTTCTGGTTCTTAAAAGTGATTCTAAGTTTTTTTTCCTCGGTGATTTAGATATCTATCTATCGATGTATATATAATGATAAACTGACTGACTGATTGGTGATGTATCAACGCACAGCCTAAACCTGGGTTTAGAGACATGAAATCTTGCACATAGATAGCTTATACAGGGTAGGCATCCACTAAGAAAGGATTTTGCAAAATTCAACCCTTAAGGGGGTGAAATAAACGTTCGCGAGCGAAGCCGCGGGTTTTATTATTGCTTTATGTATATAATTTGGGTTACTTACATGTTAATAACAATTCTAGTTTGATGCTGTAATCACTAAGTTATTCTAAGTGGAATAAGTCTAGTACAATTTCGACCGAATGACAGCTCGCGTTCATACTAACTGACATGACGCTTGAGCTTCAAACATGCTTCAAAGTTTTGTATGAAAATATTCTCAATGCCCCCTCTATGTCCTATTATATTTTAATCTCTTTGGGTAAAAGTGACAGAACGCTAATCGTTTGTTCAACATTATCACGAGTAGCCAAAAAATACACACACAGCTAACTTGGAGCATACGAGTACTCTCCCATATCGAATCCCGGTCAATACTCTGCGCCCCCAAACACATTTCACTTTCCAGTACAAACAGTGAGATCGCAAAATTTGACTCTGCAAAATCCAGTCGTTCTCGTTTACATCCGGAGAAAACATTGACAAATACAGCTGTGACTAATTGACTTCGATTACCCTCGCTAAATACAGCGTTCGAAGAGAAAAGTGCTTTGCTAAGCGTATTCGGTCGGGAACGATGTTTTTTACATGATAATAGAGCAAAGTAAGCATTTTGGGCGTTGTTTTTGATTGTTATCTTGCAGTTGGTGTTGGAGGCAAAGATATTAAAGTAAGGATGAGTTATACAAGGTGACTTTTTTTACCGTCTGGAAAAAAATGTGGTGTGTAGGTAAGTGTAATAGATTCATTTGGTACTTAAAAAAAATTTTTTTTCTCAAAAAAAATTTTTCTTGCTTAAACTATTATACATTACTCAATTGTAGTCAATAATACACACTGAAATATTTGAAATAGTATTTTAAAAAGAAACAGGCTCGTAGTTTCCATTTATGCGCAATTTACCTACAACCGCCAGCTGCGCGTAGTACTGTGCGTAGTTTTCTAGATTTTGTAAATTGCATTAAACATGACTATATTTAACAATTAATCTCGTGTATAACATCGGCTCTATATACCTTATACGTCAATTTTTTTTCCAGACGGTAAAAAAAATCATCTAGTATTAATACTGCGCGCGTTTGTAAATTGATTCGCTACGAGTAGCTACAACATATAATACTTCTTCTAGCGTATTTACAGGATACAATAATGACGGCGAAAGATGAGACGGAACGAATAATAAAGAAAGAGACAGCTATCTGTCAAGAGTTTCGCTTGAAATACGACTAGGTGAGAAATGCCAATATTGGGACTAAATATTTGGTCAATTACCTACATTTGTCGGTCTTATTTTACGCGCTATAGTATGGTATGGTATGGTATGGTAACGCGGGCTTGTTTCCGCAACTCGACGTCATTTCGCGCTATAATAACATATCTACGTGTTGGAGTTAGGTGTTTTACTGGAACCCATCATGAAAAAAAAAACTCTCTAAAGAGATAAAATCCGACGAATAGTTCTCAAAATTTCATCGATGTTGGTATAGAGTTTTAAGAATTTTGTTGTTAGTTTTCGATAAAATTTAAATGGGACAACATCTGTAGCTCGTTTAGTTAGCACTTAATAGTATATAGCGCTCTTGCATTTTTAACTAGCTACAAAATGGATTCTCTATCGAGTTTGCTGACATATTGCAGTAGCATTACGTCGGTACAAAAGTATGCTGCATCACAAACACGCGCGTACAACAAAGTTTTCCTAGCGCTTTCATTTAACTTTTCTACACAACAATTCAGAACAACGCAATTTTGTATTATGAATTTATTTATGTTACAAGTTTTTATTTGTGTCTATAGAATCTCCATATAATTTGTACCTAAGTATCAAGTTACTTTTGCACAAAAACTTATTCTATTTCTTAGGAGTCATTTGAGCACTTAATGTAACAGGAATACAAACTAAAACATCTACCATTTCCAGTTTCACAAATAGCGGCTTTAATATGAATTGATTATCGAAAATAATATGTGATATTAAGTGGAGTATGTGAGCCGCTTCTTCACAGATAGAACACTACGAAGCCGTGGCCGTGGTATTGAACTTCAGTAATTGATTTTAACATTCAAATATATATTCTGATTGATCAAAGAACATCTGAAATCGCATGAAACAACCTTTTGGAATTTTGTAGTCAAATTCAAAATTCATTATTTTTTGTAAGTATAAAATACTTCACTTGCGAACGTCTGGACTCGATTCTGCAGACCAGGTTTGTGCACGCCTCATGCACAGACTACTAGACGGATTTTGATGAAATTTGGTATGGATAACCGAGTCAATATCTAGAGTACTTTTTACAGGAAAAGAATGGCTCATTCCCTCGGGAAAATAAAAAAAACTGGTTAAAAAGAGAAATACATACTTCTCCGAAACAATAACACCTCGAAACTTGGAATACGGAAAGTAGGTGTCTTACATGTCGTAGCCAATCGCTATGGAAGGAATTTTGGGAATTCCCATGGCAACAGGAATAAACTGGATCCGCGCGGGCAACGACGCTGGGCAGTGGGTAGGTACTCACTTAGTAAATAATAAAACAGAGGTGAAGGAAAACATCGTAAATAAGGTCCAAGAATGGCCATCCTGTCAAGTTTAGAGGTCCAGAAAATATAACACTGCCGAAATTAGGGTTACTCGAACCTACAGCTAACCTCCTGGGGATACGGAGAATATTTATTTCAAAAACAGCGATGTCAGCGACGAGAAGTAGAATTTTCTGTTTAATATTATCAAAATTTTAGACGATAAAGACTAAAAACCTGACTACAACTTCTATGGTTTTCTCATAAATGCCATTGTCAGAACTGGACCAAATTCACCACACGCGAAGCGCCAGCTTTCAAACACAGATACCCAGTCAAAAGTTCTGAGGTAACAAACATAAAAAAACATACAGTCGAATTGATAGCCTCTCTTTTTGAAGTCGATTGAAAATACAAACCAACTTTAACGTAAAGCACTAAAAAGACTATTATTTGCACATTTAACATCCATTACCGACTGTAATAATGTTTTTATGGATGTATCTATAGATGAAACGAGAGAGGTGTGAAAGGATCGTAGCAGGTGGTGGTCTATTCTCTGCCTAACCCTTCGTGAAAAGGCGTTAGGATATTATCTATATATATAAAAGGAGAAGCTAAATCTAAAAATTAAGGCCCAGCCCAAACCGCTGAACATAGAAACATGAAATTTTGTGTGTAGGTTACGTTTATAGTGTAGATGCTCGCTAAGAAAGGATTTTACGAAATTCAACCCTTAAGGGGGTGAAAGAGGGGGTTGAAGTTTGTATGGGATAGTGTGATTTCTGCGTGTATCAACTTTAAACTTGGCACAAATACTCTCCAAAACACACTATGAAATATTAGTTCTAGGATTTTTTGAAAATCATCCTCCAAGGGGGTGAAAGTAGGGGATGAAGTTTGTATGGAAAACCTTCATTTTTGGGTGTATCAATTCGAAACTTTGTAAAAATACTCCTCAAAACAAACAACAAGACAGGTATTTCCGGATTTTTCAAAAACCATCCCCTAAGGGGGTGAAACAGGGGAGTGGAGTTTGTATGGAGACGTGTTGTTTTTTACGTCTATCAACTTCAAACTTTACATAAATACTCTAAGAAATAAATTATGAGACATATATTTTTGGATTTTTCGAAAATCATCCCCTAAACGGATGAAAGTAGGGGTTGAAGTTGATACGAAGAAGTTTATTTTTTGCGTCCATCAACTTAAAACTTGGTACAAATGCTTCTGAAAACAAACTATGAGATATTAGTTCTAGGATTTTTCAAAAATCTTTCTCCAAGGGGGTGAAAGTGGGGGTTGAAGTTTGTATGGAAAACCTTCATTTTTGGGTGTATCGATTCGAAACTTAATAAAAATACTCCTCAAAATAAATAACAAGATACGTATTTTTGATATTTTTCGAAAATCACCCCTTAAGGGGGTGAAACAGGTGGAGTTTGTATGGAGACGTGTTTGATTTTTACGTCTATCAACTTCAAACTTGGCACAAATACTCTTAAAAATAAATCATGAGACCCGTGTTTTAGGAATTTTCGAAAATCATCCCCTAAGGGGGTGAAAGTAGCGTTTGGAGTTTGTATGGAGACGTGTTTACGTCTTATCAACTTGAAACTGGGCACAAATACTTTTAGAAATAAATGATGAGACACGTGTTTTTGGATTATTTGAAAATCATCTCTTAAAGGGGTGAAAGAGGGGGATAAAGTTTGTATGGGATAGTGTGATTTCTGCGTGTATCAACTTTAAACTTTTTACAAATATTCTTGAAAATAAACTTGATATATTAGTTCTAGGATTTATTGAAAACCATCCTCCAAGGGGTTTCATCCCCTTGGGGGTTGAAGTTTGCATGAATACCTTCATTTTTGGTTGTATCAATTCGAAATTTTGTAAAAATACTCCTCAAAACAAACAACAAGACAAGTAGGTATATATCTCGATTTTTCAAAACTCACGGGTGAAACGGGGTTGGAGATTGTATGGAAACGTGTGGTTTTTTTACGTCTATCAACTTGAAACTTATCACAAATACTCTTAAAAATAAATGATGAGAAACGTATTTTTGTATTATTTTAAAATCATTCCCTAAAAGGGTGAAATTAGGGGTTGAAATTGGTACTTATAGAGAAGAAGGGTTTTTTGCGTCTATCAACTAGAAACTTGGCACAAATATTCTTTAAAAGTCTCCATACAAAGTCTAATTTTTTTTTTATTTTTTACTATGGGTTTCTAGAAGAAATTTGTTTGTGCATCCCAAAATGTTGAAAAAATAAATGTCCACCCGTGCGAAGCCGGGGCGGGCCGCTAGTGTGTGTATGTATTACCTACACACAATGTTACTAAACCTATTACGCTGATAGCGATATTTTAGCTGATATTTTCTGATGTTAAGCTGGGGTCCCACGGTCCGTAAAATCGCGGATGCACGCAGACCAGCTCGCACGACGCACCGTGGGATAGCACGGACACGTCTGTGGCGGTGCGCCTTATCCATCGTGAGTCGGTAACTTCAAAGGTGCGCTCTTCTCTCTCTTTCTTTCGCTTTGCATTATGACAACATAAAAACATCTACACACACCGACACGCACCGTTGGACCGGCCCTGCCTGTGGTGCGTCGCCGTCCGTGCTCGTCGGCTGAGTGTGGCTGATCCGTGGAATAGCGGACCGTGGGACCCCAGCTTTATGTTCTTCACCTGAAGTTCTTCGTCCGATTTTCAAAACCAGTAAAAACAAACAAAAAAAAAATTCGAGATCGGTTCACAGACGGAAATATGGATGAAGACACAAAAAAAAACAAAAAAAAATATTATCGAACTGTTTGCTATGCGTAATTTTTAAGAAGTTTTTTTTTCATTGTCCTTTTTATATTAAAATTTGCATGCTACATTTTTTTTTTAGCTGAACATACTTACCTATATTTTATAACATCTTTACACAAAGTTTGAAGGGAATAAAGATTTCTTATTCTTGTTCTTATTCAACCATACGAATTGAGAACCTCCTCCTTTTTTAAAGTCGGTTAAAAAGCAATCACAGGCAACTCAACTTCTGCTTTAAACTTATGAAATTGTATGTATATTTTACGTAAGTTGTTGGGAGTGTTACCTCCCCTTCCATGCCTCCCTACCCTACCTTTGTATCAGTTTCTGTCTAACAATAGATAAGTAACAAGTTTTGCAATGAAACATTCATCATATAAATTATAAATACTAATTAAATTATATACATTTACTATTCAATATATTAATAAACGAAAAGTATAAAAAATTGTTAAACCTGTAGAAAAATAATATAAAAAAAAAAAATACGGTTTCTAATTACAGGTGAATTTGGGAGTATTTTTTTAAGTACGTAAATTTTTTTTAGTAAGAAATTCATTCATCAGTCAAGCACCGTGCGGTTAGAATACGCGACAGAACAATTAAAAATCAATTGTGTCTTCTAAATCAATTTTCTTGGCTTGCAAAAGAGCCAAAGATATTATATATAGAAAGACGTAGATATGTTACTTGAGCACGGAAAATGAGGCCGACAAATGTAGTTAATTAACCACATTTTATTTAGTCGCATTGTATTTCGAGTCGTAGTTTAAGCGCAACTCATATCAGATAGCTCTCTTTTTCTTTATTATTCGTTTCGTATCATCTTTCCCCGTCATTGTTGTATCCTATAAATACGCTAAGAAGTAAGTATGTACATGTCGTAGCACACTCGTAGGGGATCAATTTTCAAACGCAAGCAGTATGAATATAGCTCATCCTTACTTTAATATCTTCGAGAAGAGCACATGAAGGTACACTTGTAGTGCGAGTCTGACCTCTAAGGCGATTGTAATAAGAACGTTACAAAGTCCAATGTGCAAGCTCCACGTGCTTTCGACTGTACCAATGAGTTTTTCAAAAACTTACGTATACTATATAGCAGTAGCTCGACGGTGAAGAAAAACATCCACAAATGGAATGTCAAAGTCAACATTTATAAGTCCACTTATTGAAAGTCATTGCGACTCCACCGCCTCGGTATGTAGGACCTCTGTCTCGGGGATAAAGGGCGGGAGATAAATATTTTTTTAATTTTATCCTTCAAATACTCTTATCGATGTGTTGAAGAAAAGCCAGATAAAGAGTACCCGAAACCGACGAGCATGCATGAGTCGTTTGATGGATGTGGAGGAAGCACGAGAGATCTGCCAGGTTCGTAGCAAGTGGCGGTCTGTTGTCTCTGCCTACCCCAATGGGAAATAGGCGTGAGATTATGTATGTATGTATGTATGTATGTAAATACTCTTACAAACTGCCATATCGATTGGGTCTCACATCTACGTATTCTGGAAGAACACATAAACCATCTCGTCATCTTGACAGCTAAATTAAATTTTCATTCCGATCTGGGCCATGAAATATTGATGTATGTATAAAGGCTCTGTATATAAACAACTAGAGCGCGTGGATTCTGGTTATGACAAGGATTTATCAGTTTGAATGTCTATTAAGCCAGGCAGATTGTCTACGAAATTCACGGGTTGAACAATTTGATTTGGATATGATAACCATTGATGTGTGTATATGTCGCAGTCGGATTGTATAATCCGCCGTATTACATTACGTCTAGCCGTTATCAAAAACAGGGCCGTTTTGAAATGCGGCGGTTCAACGAATAGCCGGATTGTCATTGCGATACGTTCTTCAATAAGGCGGGCCACGTTTAGCCGTATCCTACTACTACTTAGATTGTAGGGTGCCCATACTCACAAAATAACACAATGTTTAAAATGGAACAGCCATCTACAAATACTTATTACAATTAAACTTTTCCAAACATTTCATACGTCTTATCTTATATGATGTAATTTTTCAGTTTTCGTATGAAATTTATATTTTTTGTAGTTCCCGTTCCCGTGGGAATACGGAGATAAAATATAGCCTAAGTGTTATTCTGATGTTATCTATATGAAGCTATGCCTATATATAAAAAAATCTAGTACAACTTCCGGAAAATCACATAAAAGTTACCTTTTGAATAAACTAACAACCTAAAAGTAACCTGACGGAGTAAAAAATCACCTAAAAGGTTACAAAAGTAGTGGTAGTACGGCAGCGCCACGAATCGGAACTAAAACCTTTCAAAGAGGCGCCTAATGTTTCGCTGTATTACATTATGGCTAGCCGTGTTGAATAACGTATCGCGGCAAATACATTCCGGCGGTTTTTATTTAGCTGCATTCACTCCGGCTAATCGTTGAACCGCCGCATTTCAAAACGGCCCTGTTTTTGATAACGGCTAGCCGTAATGTAATACGGCGGAGTATACAATCCGACTGCGACATACGAGTATATACTCGCATCTACGTCTACACTAATATTATAAAGAGAAAATATTGTTGTAACGAATAAACTCAAAAATAAATGGACCGATTTTAAAAATTCTTTCACCTATGAATAGCTGTTATCGGGGAGTAACATAGGCTATGTTTTACTCCCGTATTCCCACGAGAACGGGAATTCCGTGGATGAATTTTCGCAGAACAGCTATCTATAATAAAGGTTATTATGCTATATTTAATAAAAAATAAGGTTAAACTCGTAAAATTAAACAGAAGCGAAGACGCCCTGTCTTCGCTTCTGTTGTGGCTAGGCAGGGCAGGGCAGTTGTGACTATTAAGAAACAAGTAAACTAGAACGTAGAACTCTAAGGAGTAAAAAAAAACGACTTCAACTTATATGGTTCTCCATGGATGCCATTGTCAGAACTGGACCAAATTTAAATGAGACCAACCGGGAAGCACCAGCTTTCAAATAAAAAAAGAATCATGTACATGTGTTTTGAGGTACATGTGTTTTGATAATAATATAATAATAATATAATCTCACGCCTTTCATCCCCGAGGGGGTAGGCAGAGGTATTCCATTACTGGATATACCCACATTTCACGAGATATTCTTTGGACCCCTAAACGTGATAGGTGGTGAGCCCATCGCCGGACCGGGTCTGTTTACACATGTCTCAGAATTAATTCTGAGACCTGCGGGTTTCCTCACGATGTTTTCCTTCACCGTCGAGCTAGTGATAAATATGTACGTAAGTTTTGGAAAAACTCATTGGTACATGCCAGGATTCGAACCCGAGCCTCACTGATTTTCGTCCGGCTCTTTAACTGTCCGGGCTATCACTGCTCTCATGTGTTTTGATGTTTACTGTAAACTTGTATTGTAACTGATAAATAAATAAATAAAAAGAAATCACACCTTAAAGGCTGGCAACGCACTTGTGACTCTTGAGTTGCAGGTGTCCTTGGGCGACGGTTGTCACTTATCATCAGGTGACTCGTTTGGCCCCTTTTTTTATATAAAAAGAAACGGTTCACCCAGTCGAAAGTTCTGAGGTAACAAACAACAAAAACCATAAATGTCGAATAGATTACCTCTTTTGAAGTTGGTTGAAAACGAAACTGTACAAAAAACGTCACAGCAAACTCTATGATTACTTGTAAGAGCAACATAAAACGCAAGAAGTTGTACAAAAGACACGTTCTCCTGGGACAGGCAATCACTCGGAAGGACAATGCTTTGCTTCTGAAAAGAAAATCGGACCCCTACCACGCATAATAGCACTCGTTTCGAGCCGCAAGTGAGTCGACAAAAGACAAACAATTGGGTATACTTACAAAAAATGATGTTGCCTCTAATACTTTTTTTTCGAATAATCTCACGCCTTATATGCCCGAGGGGGTAGGCAGAGATTCCATTTCTGGATATACCCGTTTTTCACCAGATATTTTTTGGACTCCTAAACGTGATAGGTGGTGAGCCCATCGCCGGACCGGGTCTGTTTACACATGTCTCAGAACTCATTCTGGGACCTGCGGGTTTCCTCACGATGTTTTCCTTCACCGTCGCGCAAGTGATATGTACGTAAGTTTTGAAAAACTCATTGTTAAATGACAGGATTCGAACCCGAGCCTCACTGATTTTCATCATGTGAAGCAGGCTTTTTAACCGTAAGGCTATCACTGCTGATAATTTGCCTAAATGTTAGTTTAAAAAGTTTTACTTTTAATTTTATTGAAGTATGCAAGAGTACGAAGTGTCTAGGCTATAAGATGTCATTGACCAAAATTACATTTAGCCTGCAAAGAGATTAAAATTAAAATGGGACATAGAGGGGGAATTGGGAATATTTTCATACAAAACTTTGAAGCTCAAGTGTCATGTCAGTTAGTATGAACGCCAGCTGTCATTCGTTCGAAATTCTACTAGACTTATTCCACTTGGAATAACTTTTCGGCTTCAAATTTTCCTCGCTTTGTCCCCTCGATGCCCTATTATATTTTAATCTCTTTTCATTTAGCCAAATGCTTCTCTGCAATTTCATTGGGGTGCTTCTGTTTTTTCAGTTTTGTAGCCTGTGCGGTTGATACAGACATATCTATCGGTTCTCGTATCGATGATGCGCACGTTAAGGCTGTCATTCAGTTGTGATCGCGGCTCTTTTCGCTTCTTTTGTTAGGAATTGTAAGAGTTTTTTGCAGTTGATAGGTAGGCACATTGTATATTTCGGCTGGAAATTAAAAAGAAAACTGGTGTTTGACTGGCGTGATAATATTGAGGTAAAACTTTGTATTTTTATGTATTTCGGGGATAATTTCTCTAACAACTACTAAAGCGAATTTACGAATTGTTTTATTAATTTTAACAAAAAATACGATTTCAAACAGGAAACTAAATATAATAATAATAATAATATAATAATATAATCTCACGCCTTTTTTTTATCCCCGAGGGGGTAGGCAGAGGTATTCCACTACTGGATATACCCATTTCACGAGATATATTGGACCCCTAAACGTGATAGGTGGTGAGCCCATCGCCGGACCGGGTCTGTTTACACATGTCTCAGAATTAATTCTAAGATCTGCGGGTTTCCTCACGATGTTTTCCTTCACCGTCGAGCTAGTGATAAATATGTACGTAAGTTTTTGAAAAACTCATTGGTACATGCCAGGATTCGAACCCGAGCCTCACTGATTTTCGGCCGGCTCTTTAACCGTCCGGGCTATCACTGCTCAAACTAAATATGTTCGTTGAGGAATTCCCTCGACCAGTCGCCACTACGATTTTCGAAGGTTCCCCTTGATTTATCTAGGACGCTATCATCAGATTCTGGTTTCTTTATCATGGTACCTTGAGATATCTCCTTTCCAACAAAAAAAGCATCAAAATCGGTTCGTAAACGACGAAATTATCCGGGAACACACATTCTGTGAAGTTTTCAACTGTCTACGTATTAAGGTTGATGAGGTAGAGCCCTACAACAGACAAATAGATGGACAGAGGAGGCCCACTAATAGTCCCGTTGGCCCACTTTGGGAAGAGAATAAAAAAAACAATCAATTTAATACAATGAAGTGCTTTCTATTTCGAGAAACAGAGAACAGAATCTTTCTCAGCGTAAGAATTAAATTCCAAGTGACTCTCGTAAGAAGTATCGGAAGGGATTATATTGTCTCGAGCAATTGTAAAAGCAATTTCTGTTATAAGTATTATTGTTTCATCTTTTTCCGTGGAATTGTTTTTGTAAGCTGATAAAAATATGCATCTTTGTTTTCACTTACAAATATTGTTTTGAACTATTTTGTCCGTAAGCTTCTAAATTCAAACCTTAGGGTTGTAGAAATCTTTATAAATTGTTTACATGTTTTCATATTATTTAACACTGGCGGGTGCCCAGCGGCGTTGCCCGCGGTGATCCATTTCATACCCTTTCCCGTGGGAATTTCCAAAATTCCCTTCACAGTGGTTGCCTACGATATTATATTAGCCACCTACATACCATATTTTAAATAGCGGGTAACTTTAGTTTTTGCGTGATGCGCGCATAGACAGACATACAAAAATTTTATGATGTTTTGGTGATAGATAACAGTTATTGATTTAGATACACTATTTTTGTTAAATATTGCAGGTACAATTCACTTTACAGTTTTATTATTATGTATAGATTTACTTATTATTCTCCGCCAGGCCCTAACAGGATTTTCAATAAGCTTCTCCGACTGCAAGAGACAGGTATTTAGAAACCTTTCAAATTAAGGCCTGGAGCTTATCAAACGCGTTCAAAGTTTTCGGTGAAGGTAATTAAAGTTTTGACACTCGCAGATGCTTCGTGTAATTGTTTAGTGGAATTAGAAAGTTCCATTATTACATGAGATTAAAAAGAGCTTCCCTTGAGTTTCTTGCTGGCTCTTCTCGGGGTACTGCATTTGGAACCAGCAACTCGCCGGCGGAAATGGGCTGCTGTATACATTTAGCCAATCATCACGGACGAGTTTAGAGCGCCTTATTATTAGACTATTGACTTTTGTACCTACAGAAAATAAATAACTTTTGACTTTTAGGATGTTCATCGTAGTCTTTAAGCCACTAGCAGCGCCCCGCGGTTTCACAAGCGTAGTTCCCGTTCCCGAAAATACGAAAACAAAATATAGCGTATGTTACATACATACATACATATGCTCACGCCTTTTTCCCCGAAGGGGTAGGCAGAGACAACAGCCCGCCACCTGCTACGATCCTGGCATACCTCACGTGCCTCATCCACATCCATCAATCGGTTCATACAAGCTCGTCGGTTTCGGGTACTCTTTATCTGGCTTTTTTTCAATACATCGCCGATCTGATCGATGTAAGTACGCCTAGGTCGCCCTCTGCCGACTCGGCCACTCACAATCCCCTTATATATTTGTCTCGTTAGACGCCTTTCATCCATGTAACGTTGTACTTTCGTATTGAAACATTGATTATTGTGACTCAAAAATAGGCAGAATGTGATGATGCTTTTGCCTTTGCCAAACTTCAATTTAAAAAGAAGTCGGTGTTGTCAATTTCTACGACAGAATTTCCTTTTGTTGACAAAAATAAGTTATTCAATTTAAATGCATTGTAAAGTTATAAATAATAATAATATAGGGAAAATAGTGTTGTGTTATTATACTTGAGATCACTTAAATGTCAAACAGTTTTGAACTATGATTTTTGCACAATTGCGTCTTGTGAATTTGAGGTCAAGATAGCCTGCAGTTACCGTGTTTTTCGGGAAGTGTGTGAGAGATGGTCTTCCAAATACAGAACGTTGACTTCGTTCTTTCTTAGCCGTGATGTCGTCGAAATAACTTGGCTAGCGACATTTTACAAAAGCAAATGCTTTTGAGCTCAAACTTGAACGTCCTGGTGAGTTTGATATATCTTTCAACACTTAAACGATGTTAGATCATGATGATTTCTTGATTTTTTCTAGTTTCAAACATTTTGTGTTTCGTTGCAGAATCTACCCTACTTCAAATTTTTATTAGGAAACTCATTGTTAAAGAAAGAATGTTTCCTGAAGTATTCTTCTATATTCCAATTTGGTAAGCTGTTAGTTTGTTAACTTCTCCATTTGCATTGGTTGAATTCCATAAATATTGTGGTTTATAGTGAATTTATTTTTATTGCAGTATGGGTTGATATACCCACATTTTTGTAAGAAACCTCCGGGGTTGACATGAGATCCTGATGCTTCAAGCTTGACTCTTCTCCCCCACAAGGAGGTTTCTACGATACGCAAATTTCTACGATACGCAAACTTCTACGATACGCAAATTTCTACAGTCCCTAAATTTCTCCGTTGCAAATTTATTCGATGACTACGGTGTTTCTCACCGTGCCAGTTTCTCCGAGCTCTGAGTTTTTAAGAATGGTGTAGCGCTTCTCCCTATTTTTAAGATAAGTCACCATGATCAAGTAGGTGTTTTAAATTTCAACATATTAATGATAAATTTAACCTAATTGGTGGTATAACCTCGTTAGGATTTTACAGTTAAGTTATTTTATTTGCCCCGTGAACCCGGCTCTGCCGATTAACTAGTCTGGTATAACTTTAGTTACAACTTATCTGTAATAGTGTTAACGATTAATGTACAACATCTGATATAAAAGATAAATAAATAATAACAACAGTCATTACCCACATTCAGTTTATTTTATTTCCAATCACGAGCAAACCCAGAACCAAGCAAAGTTCACATCATTATTTATTCCGGTATATTTTATTTTGTCATGAAAAATTCTTCGTGACAAATGGCGCCCACATGTTATTTTGTTTAATTTTGTGAATTTTGAGTGTTTGCTTGTGATAGATTTTTTGGTAAAGGTTATATCACCAAGAATATAAAAAAAAAAAAAAAAAATTGTGAACTGTGTTGATCTATTTCAGGTTTAGATATAAGTTTATAGTGTGTATAAACAAAACCACTACAAAAATTTATTAATTGGGAATTCAAAGTTTAAATTTATTATATTAAAGTTTAAATAAATATTTTATGGTTTACTAAAAATAAGTGATATACAGCAAATATTGTTAAGGTTATACCACACAAAAATATTTTATATAAAAAAACTATATACAGGGTGTGACTCACAAAAAGTGTATACAGGGTGTGAAAATTTGAATTTTTTTTCTTTGCATAATTTAATTATACGGCTTGACATTACCCGATTTCGTGGTATTCGATTTTTTTTTTACGATTTTTTTGCGTTTTTGAAAAAAAAAAAATTTTTTTTTTTAAATGTTTGTAACGGGTATAAGCACTCAACCAAAGCTACCCCTGGTCTTATGGGGAAGCCCAAGTCTTTTCTTTTGGTTGTTACATGTTGCTTTTCAAAGTATACAATGTTATTTCCTTCACACAGTGTAACAAATGCCACGGTAACGAAAAATATTGAGAACCATGTGGTGCTTGTACATGGTATTTCTGAAACCGTAATTGTAGATAATGTAGTACAATTCACGGGATCGGAATTCCGACAGCTGATCAAGCGATTCAACGTACCTAATTTGCATTATGGTCCTCGATACTCTCCGGGCATTGCAAAGATTTTAAGATAGGCGTTGCTAACGGTTATATTGTTAGGTTTTCGTAGCGATATGATTATACGGAAAATCATAGCACCAATAGTAAGGGCTAGTGGACAAATGTATTTAATTGTTCTACTGGATGGGAGAAAGGTGAATAGTATGTAAGAAGCGTATATAAGATGAATGAATGATAGGTGATTAAGAATGTGACGATTGTCTGGATGTGAAGTATGAATTTAATATAGATTACCTAACCGAGAAATAAATGTGTACCGTGGTCGCGCTGAGAGAGGGGTTTATCTTATGTTTTTTCTGCTACTTTTGTATTAAACTTGTTGTTTATACGAGTAGGTTTTTTCCGGTTGTGGTCTAGTCAAATGACAAACCACATTTTTGGAGGCGTTTACGTTTTGGTTATTAACGTTTTTTTGTTTTTTATACAGGTTCATAAGAACATTTGTATGGTATTTAAGGGTGATTTGATTACACCTTTAATTTAAACTTTTGTAACTACTTACTAGTCAACTGTATGGAGACTAGAGTAGGTTAGACAGAGTTTTTTTTGTTGGTTTGGTTCAGGAGGTTCAAGTGGTTGCTTGTTCGATTTTGTTTAAGATGCCCGGACATATAGAGATTTTTTTACCCGACTGCGTCAGGAGGGTTATGGTTCTTTTGGAAAGTGTAACAACAGTCCTGGTTGTTGGCTATTTAGGGTGTGAGTACAGGTGGTCGGATGACAAGTGTTTTATGTTGTTGTTTTTTTGTGTTGTTAATACACACACCGGCACAATTAGCGGAACAGAAAAAAAAGGGAGTATTTACGCATTTTTGCGTGTTACTGGCCGGCTAAACAAGCTTTTTTTAAATTTGGGTTTTAATTTAAAAATGGAATACTAAGCGACTGCCCTTTTTTTCATTCTTTTGTTTTAATTTTCATTGATTCATTTTTTCCACCGCTTGTCCGTTTTTAGAAGGTTCGTGAATTCCATTTGAAAAGCTTTGAATTGCAGTTTTTGAGGCTTTTGAGTTTTTTCGCATATTGATAATTTACGAGCATCTAATTATGCCTGATTTAACGCCATCAGAAATCATTAGGGCAGATCAAATGAGGAGAAATGGTCAAACCTACAGATCGATTGCCAGAAGCCTTCGTCGATCGTTATCAACGATTTATCGTAGCATCCAACGATACAGATTGACGAATGCTCTAGTGAGAAGGAGAGGACAAGGCCGGAAAAGGTGTACTTCAAGGAGGGATGACCGTTTACACCAACTTCAAGTCCGACGGAACACGAGACTAACGGCGGTGCAGGTTCGAAATTTACTGGAAGAGGTACGAGCAGTAAGGATGAGTGAGCGGACAGTTCGTAGAAGATTCGAAGAAGTGGGTATAGGCTCGTATGTGCCCGCCAAAGCCCCAAAACTTGAGAGACATCATCGCACAAACCGTCTACACTTTGGTCGTGAACATCGTGATTGGGACTTCGACGACTGGGGACAGGTTCTTTTTACTGATGAATGCAGAGTTATGTTAAATCAAATTGATGGAAGGCAGCGAGTATGGAGACGCAAAGGAGAACGGTATATCCAGTCTAATTTTGAAAATACAGTTGCATATGGCGGCGGTTCAATTATGGTCTGGGGAGGAATATGTTTAGGAGCTCGTACGGAGTTAGTAGTTGTCGATGGCGGGAATCTGAATGCTGATCGGTATATCAGGGAGATTTTAGAAGAACATGTTGTGCCATTTGCCCCCTTTATTGGTAACAACTTCATTCTAATGCAGGATAATGCTCGGGCTCACAGTGCTCGCACAGTACAGACATACCTAAACCATGTTGGTATAACGGTGATGGAGTGGCCAGCACGGTCCCCCGATATGAACCCTATAGAACACGTCTGGGACTTGCTAAAGAGGAGTGTAAAGTCAAGAATGCCCCCTCCCAATAATCTCAACGAGTTGCGAAACGCATTACTTGAAGAATGGCAGAGGTTGCCCCAAGAAACCATTGATAACATCATCCGCAGCATGCCCAGATGGATGGAAACCCTCATCAGAGCACGAGGAGGAAACACTCGATATTGAACAGTCATTGAAATTGTTGTTAAACTTTGGAAAATCTTGAATTTTCTGCTGTTTCTCTATAATTAAAAATCGAAGAAAAATGCATTTTGTTTAATTTAATTTTTATTTTTATAAAATTTTAAGTATGGTGTTACAAATGAATGTCAAAACATGTTAATTTAATTGTTGTTTCATTTTAAATAATATATTGTTTAAAAATTACATTCATTGTTCTAAATTCCCTCTTTTTTCTCCTTTTTTTTTCTGTTCCGCTAATTGTGCCGGTGTGTGTAGTTTTTACACTTGAATTTTTTTATGTTCAAGTTGTTGTTTTTTTTTCGGTGACTGACTGTTGTTTTGTTGTTGGTGATAATCGCTGAGGGCAGCGATCTTTTCTTGGAAGGGGGGTATTGTAACGTTGTACTTTCGTATTGAAACATTTAATATTGTGACTCAAAAATAGGCAGAATGTGATGATGCTTTTGCCTTTGCCAAACTTCAATTTAAAAAGAAGTCGGTGTTGTCAATTTCTACGACAGAATTTCCTTTTGTTGACAAAAATAAGTTATTCAATTTAAATGCATTGTAAAGTTATAAATAATAATAATATAGGGAAAATAGTGTTGTGTTATTATACTTGAGATCACTTAAATGTCAAACAGTTTTGAACTATGATTTTTGCACAATTGCGTCTTGTGAATTTGAGGTCAAGATAGCCTACAGTTACCGTGTTTTTCGGGAAGTGTGTGAGAGATGGTCTTCCAAATACAGAACGTTGACTTCGTTCTTTCTTAGCCGTGATGTCGTCGAAATAACTTGGCTAGCGACATTTTACAAAAGCAAATGCTTTTGAGCTCAAACTTGAACATCCTGGTGAGTTTGATATATCTTTCAACACTTAAACGATGTTAGATCATGATGATTTCTTGATTTTTTCTAGTTTCAAACATTTTGTGTTTCGTTGCAGAATCTACCCTACTTCAAATTTTTATTAGGAAACTCATTGTTAAAGAAAGAATGTTTCCTGAAGTATTCTTCTATATTCCAATTTGGTAAGCTGTTAGTTTGTTAACTTCTCCATTTGCATTGGTTGAATTCCATAAATATTGTGGTTTATAGTGAATTTATTTTTATTGCAGTATGGGTTGATATACCCACATTTTTGTAAGAAACCTCCGGGGTTGACATGAGATCCTGATGCTTCAAGCTTGACTCTTCTCCCCCACAAGGTATGTAAATGTGAAATTGCTAATTCCAATTAGGTTCTGTTTTCCAACTTTATAAATAATTTTTAACCGTCTCCGAGTAAAGTCATGTAGATAATATTTTCCTGTTAATTGCAGGAGGTTTCTACGATACGCAAATTTCTACGATACGCAAACTTCTACGATACGCAAATTTCTACAGTCCCTAAATTTCTCCGTTGCAAATTTATTCGATGACTACGGTGTTTCTCACCGTGCCAGTTTCTCCGAGCTCTGAGTTTTTAAGAATGGTGTAGCGCTTCTCCCTATTTTTAAGATAAGTCACCATGATCAAGTAGGTGTTTTAAATTTCAACATATTAATGATAAATTTAACCTAATTGGTGGTATAACCTCGTTAGGATTTTACAGTTAAGTTATTTTATTTGCCCCGTGAACCCGGCTCTGCCGATTAACTAGTCTGGTATAACTTTAGTTACAACTTATCTGTAATAGTGTTAACGATTAATGTACAACATCTGATATAAAAGATAAATAAATAATAACAACAGTCATTACCCACATTCAGTTTATTTTATTTCCAATCACGAGCAAACCCAGAACCAAGCAAAGTTCACATCATTATTTATTCCGGTATATTTTATTTTGTCATGAAAAATTCTTCGTGACAAATGGCGCCCACATGTTATTTTGTTTAATTTTGTGAATTTTGAGTGTTTGCTTGTGATAGATTTTTTGGTAAAGGTTATATCACCAAGAATATAAAAAAAAATAAAATAAATTGTGAACTGTGTTGATCTATTTCAGGTTTAGATATAAGTTTATAGTGTGTATAAACAAAACCACTACAAAAATTTATTAATTGGGAATTCAAAGTTTAAATTTATTATATTAAAGTTTAAATAAATATTTTATGGTTTACTAAAAATAAGTGATATACAGCAAATATTGTTAAGGTTATACCACACAAAAATATTTTATATAAAAAAACTATATACAGGGTGTGACTCACAAAAAGTGTATACAGGGTGTGAAAATTTGAATTTTTTTTCTTTGCATAATTTAATTATACGGCTTGACATTACCCGATTTCGTGGTATTCGATTTTTTTTTTACGATTTTTTTGCGTTTTTGAAAAAAAAAAAATTTTTTTTTTTAAATGTTTGTAACGGGTATAAGCACTCAACCAAAGCTACCCCTGGTCTTATGGGGAAGCCCAAGTCTTTTCTTTTGGTTGTTACATGTTGCTTTTCAAAGTATACAATGTTATTTCCTTCACACAGTGTAACAAATGCCACGGTAACGAAAAATATTGAGAACCATGTGGTGCTTGTACATGGTATTTCTGAAACCGTAATTGTAGATAATGTAGTACAATTCACGGGATCGGAATTCCGACAGCTGATCAAGCGATTCAACGTACCTAATTTGCATTATGGTCCTCGATACTCTCCGGGCATTGCAAAGATTTTAAGATAGGCGTTGCTAACGGTTACATTGTTAGGTTTTCGTAGTGATATGATTATACGGAAAATCATAGCACCAATAGTAAGGGCTAGTGGACAAATGTATTTAATTGTTCTACTGGATGGGAGAAAGGTGAATAGTATGTAAGAAGCGTATATAAGATGAATGAATGATAGGTGATTAAGAATGTGACGATTGTCTGGATGTGAAGTATGAATTTAATATAGATTACCTAACCGAGAAATAAATGTGTACCGTGGTCGCGCTGAGAGAGGGGTTTATCTTATGTTTTTTCTGCTACTTTTGTATTAAACTTGTTGTTTATACGAGTAGGTTTTTTCCGGTTGTGGTCTAGTCAAATGACAAACCACATTTTTGGAGGCGTTTACGTTTTGGTTATTAACGTTTTTTTGTTTTTTATACAGGTTCATAAGAACATTTGTATGGTATTTAAGGGTGATTTGATTACACCTTTAATTTAAACTTTTGTAACTACTTACTAGTCAACTGTATGGAGACTAGAGTAGGTTAGACAGAGTTTTTTTTGTTGGTTTGGTTCAGGAGGTTCAAGTGGTTGCTTGTTCGATTTTGTTTAAGATGCCCGGACATATAGAGATTTTTTTACCCGACTGCGTCAGGAGGGTTATGGTTCTTTTGGAAAGTGTAACAACAGTCCTGGTTGTTGGCTATTTAGGGTGTGAGTACAGGTGGTCGGATGACAAGTGTTTTATGTTGTTGTTTTTTTGTGTTGTTAATACACACACCGGCACAATTAGCGGAACAGAAAAAAAAGGGAGTATTTACGCATTTTTGCGTGTTACTGGCCGGCTAAACAAGCTTTTTTTAAATTTGGGTTTTAATTTAAAAATGGAATACTAAGCGACTGCCCTTTTTTTCATTCTTTTGTTTTAATTTTCATTGATTCATTTTTTCCACCGCTTGTCCGTTTTTAGAAGGTTCGTGAATTCCATTTGAAAAGCTTTGAATTGCAGTTTTTGAGGCTTTTGAGTTTTTTCGCATATTGATAATTTACGAGCATCTAATTATGCCTGATTTAACGCCATCAGAAATCATTAGGGCAGATCAAATGAGGAGAAATGGTCAAACCTACAGATCGATTGCCAGAAGCCTTCGTCGATCGTTATCAACGATTTATCGTAGCATCCAACGATACAGATTGACGAATGCTCTAGTGAGAAGGAGAGGACAAGGCCGGAAAAGGTGTACTTCAAGGAGGGATGACCGTTTTCTCCAACTTCAAGTCCGACGGAACACGAGACTAACGGCGGTGCAGGCTCGAAATTTACTGGAAGAGGTACGAGCAGTAAGGATCAGTGAGCGGACAGTTCGTAGAAGATTCGAAGAAGTGGGTATAGGCTCGTATGTGCCCGCCAAAGCCCCAAAATTTGAGAGACATCATCGCACAAACCGTCTACACTTTGGTCGTGAACATCGTGATTGGGACTTCGACGACTGGGGACAGGTTCTTTTTACTGATGAATGCAGAGTTATGTTAAATCAAATTGATGGAAGGCAGCGAGTATGGAGACGCAAAGGAGAACGGTATATCCAGTCTAATTTTGAAAATACAGTTGCATATGGCGGCGGTTCAATTATGGTCTGGGGAGGAATATGTTTAGGAGCTCGTACGGAGTTAGTAGTGGTCGATGGCGGGAATCTGAATGCTGATCGGTATATCAGGGAGATTTTAGAAGAACATGTTGTGCCATTTGCCCCCTTTATTGGTAACAACTTCATTCTAATGCAGGATAATGCTCGGGCTCACAGTGCTCGCACAGTACAGACATACCTAAACCATGTTGGTATAACGGTGATGGAGTGGCCAGCACGGTCCCCCGATATGAACCCTATAGAACACGTCTGGGACTTGCTAAAGAGGAGTGTAAAGTCAAGAATGCCCCCTCCCAATAATCTCAACGAGTTGCGAAACGCATTACTTGAAGAATGGCAGAGGTTGCCCCAAGAAACCATTGATAACATCATCCGCAGCATGCCCAGACGGATGGAAACCCTCATCAGAGCACGAGGAGGAAACACTCGATATTGAACAGTCATTGAAATTGTTGTTAAACTTTGGAAAATCTTGAATTTTCTGCTGTTTCTCTATAATTAAAAATCGAAGAAAAATGCATTTTGTTTAATTTAATTTTTATTTTTATAAAATTTTAAGTATGGTGTTACAAATGAATGTCAAAACATGTTAATTTAATTGTTGTTTCATTTTAAATAATATATTGTTTAAAAATTACATTCATTGTTCTAAATTCCCTCTTTTTTCTCCTTTTTTTTTCTGTTCCGCTAATTGTGCCGGTGTGTGTAGTTTTTACACTTGAATTTTTTTATGTTCAAGTTGTTGTTTTTTTTTCGGTGACTGACTGTTGTTTTGTTGTTGGTGATAATCGCTGAGGGCAGCGATCTTTTCTTGGAAGGGGGGTATTGTAACGTTGTACTTTCGTATTGAAACATTTAATATTGTGACTCAAAAATAGGCAGAATGTGATGATGCTTTTGCCTTTGCCAAACTTCAATTTAAAAAGAAGTCGGTGTTGTCAATTTCTACGACAGAATTTCCTTTTGTTGACAAAAATAAGTTATTCAATTTAAATGCATTGTAAAGTTATAAATAATAATAATATAGGGAAAATAGTGTTGTGTTATTATACTTGAGATCACTTAAATGTCAAACAGTTTTGAACTATGATTTTTGCACAATTGCGTCTTGTGAATTTGAGGTCAAGATAGCCTACAGTTACCGTGTTTTTCGGGAAGTGTGTGAGAGATGGTCTTCCAAATACAGAACGTTGACTTCGTTCTTTCTTAGCCGTGATGTCGTCGAAATAACTTGGCTAGCGACATTTTACAAAAGCAAATGCTTTTGAGCTCAAACTTGAACATCCTGGTGAGTTTGATATATCTTTCAACACTTAAACGATGTTAGATCATGATGATTTCTTGATTTTTTCTAGTTTCAAACATTTTGTGTTTCGTTGCAGAATCTACCCTACTTCAAATTTTTATTAGGAAACTCATTGTTAAAGAAAGAATGTTTCCTGAAGTATTCTTCTATATTCCAATTTGGTAAGCTGTTAGTTTGTTAACTTCTCCATTTGCATTGGTTGAATTCCATAAATATTGTGGTTTATAGTGAATTTATTTTTATTGCAGTATGGGTTGATATACCCACATTTTTGTAAGAAACCTCCGGGGTTGACATGAGATCCTGATGCTTCAAGCTTGACTCTTCTCCCCCACAAGGTATGTAAATGTGAAATTGCTAATTCCAATTAGGTTCTGTTTTCCAACTTTATAAATAATTTTTAACCGTCTCCGAGTAAAGTCATGTAGATAATATTTTCCTGTTAATTGCAGGAGGTTTCTACGATACGCAAATTTCTACGATACGCAAACTTCTACGATACGCAAATTTCTACAGTCCCTAAATTTCTCCGTTGCAAATTTATTCGATGACTACGGTGTTTCTCACCGTGCCAGTTTCTCCGAGCTCTGAGTTTTTAAGAATGGTGTAGCGCTTCTCCCTATTTTTAAGATAAGTCACCATGATCAAGTAGGTGTTTTAAATTTCAACATATTAATGATAAATTTAACCTAATTGGTGGTATAACCTCGTTAGGATTTTACAGTTAAGTTATTTTATTTGCCCCGTGAACCCGGCTCTGCCGATTAACTAGTCTGGTATAACTTTAGTTACAACTTATCTGTAATAGTGTTAACGATTAATGTACAACATCTGATATAAAAGATAAATAAATAATAACAACAGTCATTACCCACATTCAGTTTATTTTATTTCCAATCACGAGCAAACCCAGAACCAAGCAAAGTTCACATCATTATTTATTCCGGTATATTTTATTTTGTCATGAAAAATTCTTCGTGACAAATGGCGCCCACATGTTATTTTGTTTAATTTTGTGAATTTTGAGTGTTTGCTTGTGATAGATTTTTTGGTAAAGGTTATATCACCAAGAATATAAAAAAAAATAAAATAAATTGTGAACTGTGTTGATCTATTTCAGGTTTAGATATAAGTTTATAGTGTGTATAAACAAAACCACTACAAAAATTTATTAATTGGGAATTCAAAGTTTAAATTTATTATATTAAAGTTTAAATAAATATTTTATGGTTTACTAAAAATAAGTGATATACAGCAAATATTGTTAAGGTTATACCACACAAAAATATTTTATATAAAAAAACTATATACAGGGTGTGACTCACAAAAAGTGTATACAGGGTGTGAAAATTTGAATTTTTTTTCTTTGCATAATTTAATTATACGGCTTGACATTACCCGATTTCGTGGTATTCGATTTTTTTTTTACGATTTTTTTGCGTTTTTGAAAAAAAAAAAATTTTTTTTTTTAAATGTTTGTAACGGGTATAAGCACTCAACCAAAGCTACCCCTGGTCTTATGGGGAAGCCCAAGTCTTTTCTTTTGGTTGTTACATGTTGCTTTTCAAAGTATACAATGTTATTTCCTTCACACAGTGTAACAAATGCCACGGTAACGAAAAATATTGAGAACCATGTGGTGCTTGTACATGGTATTTCTGAAACCGTAATTGTAGATAATGTAGTACAATTCACGGGATCGGAATTCCGACAGCTGATCAAGCGATTCAACGTACCTAATTTGCATTATGGTCCTCGATACTCTCCGGGCATTGCAAAGATTTTAAGATAGGCGTTGCTAACGGTTACATTGTTAGGTTTTCGTAGTGATATGATTATACGGAAAATCATAGCACCAATAGTAAGGGCTAGTGGACAAATGTATTTAATTGTTCTACTGGATGGGAGAAAGGTGAATAGTATGTAAGAAGCGTATATAAGATGAATGAATGATAGGTGATTAAGAATGTGACGATTGTCTGGATGTGAAGTATGAATTTAATATAGATTACCTAACCGAGAAATAAATGTGTACCGTGGTCGCGCTGAGAGAGGGGTTTATCTTATGTTTTTTCTGCTACTTTTGTATTAAACTTGTTGTTTATACGAGTAGGTTTTTTCCGGTTGTGGTCTAGTCAAATGACAAACCACATTTTTGGAGGCGTTTACGTTTTGGTTATTAACGTTTTTTTGTTTTTTATACAGGTTCATAAGAACATTTGTATGGTATTTAAGGGTGATTTGATTACACCTTTAATTTAAACTTTTGTAACTACTTACTAGTCAACTGTATGGAGACTAGAGTAGGTTAGACAGAGTTTTTTTTGTTGGTTTGGTTCAGGAGGTTCAAGTGGTTGCTTGTTCGATTTTGTTTAAGATGCCCGGACATATAGAGATTTTTTTACCCGACTGCGTCAGGAGGGTTATGGTTCTTTTGGAAAGTGTAACAACAGTCCTGGTTGTTGGCTATTTAGGGTGTGAGTACAGGTGGTCGGATGACAAGTGTTTTATGTTGTTGTTTTTTTGTGTTGTTAATACACACACCGGCACAATTAGCGGAACAGAAAAAAAAGGGAGTATTTACGCATTTTTGCGTGTTACTGGCCGGCTAAACAAGCTTTTTTTAAATTTGGGTTTTAATTTAAAAATGGAATACTAAGCGACTGCCCTTTTTTTCATTCTTTTGTTTTAATTTTCATTGATTCATTTTTTCCACCGCTTGTCCGTTTTTAGAAGGTTCGTGAATTCCATTTGAAAAGCTTTGAATTGCAGTTTTTGAGGCTTTTGAGTTTTTTCGCATATTGATAATTTACGAGCATCTAATTATGCCTGATTTAACGCCATCAGAAATCATTAGGGCAGATCAAATGAGGAGAAATGGTCAAACCTACAGATCGATTGCCAGAAGCCTTCGTCGATCGTTATCAACGATTTATCGTAGCATCCAACGATACAGATTGACGAATGCTCTAGTGAGAAGGAGAGGACAAGGCCGGAAAAGGTGTACTTCAAGGAGGGATGACCGTTTTCTCCAACTTCAAGTCCGACGGAACACGAGACTAACGGCGGTGCAGGCTCGAAATTTACTGGAAGAGGTACGAGCAGTAAGGATCAGTGAGCGGACAGTTCGTAGAAGATTCGAAGAAGTGGGTATAGGCTCGTATGTGCCCGCCAAAGCCCCAAAATTTGAGAGACATCATCGCACAAACCGTCTACACTTTGGTCGTGAACATCGTGATTGGGACTTCGACGACTGGGGACAGGTTCTTTTTACTGATGAATGCAGAGTTATGTTAAATCAAATTGATGGAAGGCAGCGAGTATGGAGACGCAAAGGAGAACGGTATATCCAGTCTAATTTTGAAAATACAGTTGCATATGGCGGCGGTTCAATTATGGTCTGGGGAGGAATATGTTTAGGAGCTCGTACGGAGTTAGTAGTGGTCGATGGCGGGAATCTGAATGCTGATCGGTATATCAGGGAGATTTTAGAAGAACATGTTGTGCCATTTGCCCCCTTTATTGGTAACAACTTCATTCTAATGCAGGATAATGCTCGGGCTCACAGTGCTCGCACAGTACAGACATACCTAAACCATGTTGGTATAACGGTGATGGAGTGGCCAGCACGGTCCCCCGATATGAACCCTATAGAACACGTCTGGGACTTGCTAAAGAGGAGTGTAAAGTCAAGAATGCCCCCTCCCAATAATCTCAACGAGTTGCGAAACGCATTACTTGAAGAATGGCAGAGGTTGCCCCAAGAAACCATTGATAACATCATCCGCAGCATGCCCAGACGGATGGAAACCCTCATCAGAGCACGAGGAGGAAACACTCGATATTGAACAGTCATTGAAATTGTTGTTAAACTTTGGAAAATCTTGAATTTTCTGCTGTTTCTCTATAATTAAAAATCGAAGAAAAATGCATTTTGTTTAATTTAATTTTTATTTTTATAAAATTTTAAGTATGGTGTTACAAATGAATGTCAAAACATGTTAATTTAATTGTTGTTTCATTTTAAATAATATATTGTTTAAAAATTACATTCATTGTTCTAAATTCCCTCTTTTTTCTCCTTTTTTTTTCTGTTCCGCTAATTGTGCCGGTGTGTGTAGTTTTTACACTTGAATTTTTTTATGTTCAAGTTGTTGTTTTTTTTTCGGTGACTGACTGTTGTTTTGTTGTTGGTGATAATCGCTGAGGGCAGCGATCTTTTCTTGGAAGGGGGGTATTGTAACGTTGTACTTTCGTATTGAAACATTTAATATTGTGACTCAAAAATAGGCAGAATGTGATGATGCTTTTGCCTTTGCCAAACTTCAATTTAAAAAGAAGTCGGTGTTGTCAATTTCTACGACAGAATTTCCTTTTGTTGACAAAAATAAGTTATTCAATTTAAATGCATTGTAAAGTTATAAATAATAATAATATAGGGAAAATAGTGTTGTGTTATTATACTTGAGATCACTTAAATGTCAAACAGTTTTGAACTATGATTTTTGCACAATTGCGTCTTGTGAATTTGAGGTCAAGATAGCCTACAGTTACCGTGTTTTTCGGGAAGTGTGTGAGAGATGGTCTTCCAAATACAGAACGTTGACTTCGTTCTTTCTTAGCCGTGATGTCGTCGAAATAACTTGGCTAGCGACATTTTACAAAAGCAAATGCTTTTGAGCTCAAACTTGAACATCCTGGTGAGTTTGATATATCTTTCAACACTTAAACGATGTTAGATCATGATGATTTCTTGATTTTTTCTAGTTTCAAACATTTTGTGTTTCGTTGCAGAATCTACCCTACTTCAAATTTTTATTAGGAAACTCATTGTTAAAGAAAGAATGTTTCCTGAAGTATTCTTCTATATTCCAATTTGGTAAGCTGTTAGTTTGTTAACTTCTCCATTTGCATTGGTTGAATTCCATAAATATTGTGGTTTATAGTGAATTTATTTTTATTGCAGTATGGGTTGATATACCCACATTTTTGTAAGAAACCTCCGGGGTTGACATGAGATCCTGATGCTTCAAGCTTGACTCTTCTCCCCCACAAGGTATGTAAATGTGAAATTGCTAATTCCAATTAGGTTCTGTTTTCCAACTTTATAAATAATTTTTAACCGTCTCCGAGTAAAGTCATGTAGATAATATTTTCCTGTTAATTGCAGGAGGTTTCTACGATACGCAAATTTCTACGATACGCAAACTTCTACGATACGCAAATTTCTACAGTCCCTAAATTTCTCCGTTGCAAATTTATTCGATGACTACGGCTAAGAAAGAACGAAGTCAACGTTCTGTATTTGGAAGACCATCTCTCACACACTTCCCGAAAAACACGGTAACTGTAGGCTATCTTGACCTCAAATTCACAAGACGCAATTGTGCAAAAATCATAGTTCAAAACCGTTTGACATTTAAGTGATCTCAAGTATAATAACACAACACTATTTTCCCTATATTATTATTATTTATAACTTTACAATGCATTTAAATTGAATAACTTATTTATTTCCAATCACAAGCAAACCCAGAATATAGCAAATTTCACATCATTATTTATTCCGCTATATTTTATTTTGTCATGAAAAATTCTTCGTGACATCCATCCGCTCGACATGTCCAAACCACCTAAGCATTCCTTTCTCAATTTTAGTCACTACATCCTCTTTCAAGCCACAACGCTCTCGGATTACACTATTCCTCATTCTATCAATCAATCGTACTCCACTCATGCTTCTTAGCGATCGCATTTCTACTGCATTTATTCGACTCTCGTGCTTCTTCTGCCATACCCAACTCTCGCTACCATACATTAAGGTAGGAACCAACACCCCATCATGTTACTCCTTGATAATGTAGCTTTGAAAGGTGAAAGAATTTTTAAAATCGGTTTTGTGGTTGTCCTGGTCCTGTAGGAAAGTGTTAGTACGCAACCTGTATCTTGGTTTTTAAACTAAAAACGGTTAATAATGATAATTAAATAATATTTTTTTACATAAAACACTTCTTATTCTTAGGTGTAACTCACCAGTGAGGCCATTAGCCGGATTCTTCTCTATTCTAGTTACAAAAGCTAATATATTTTAAACTAGCGGATGCCCAGCGGCGTTGCCCGCGCGGATTCCGTTTATTCCCGTTCCCGTGGGAATTTCCGAAAATCCCTTCATAGTGGTTGCCTACGACATATTTAAGACACCTACATATACCATATTACAAATAGCGGGTGCCCAGCGGCGTTTTCCCGCTTGGATTTAGTTTATTCCCGTTCCCGTGGGAAATTCCGAAAATCCCTTCATAGTGGTTGCCTACGACATACTTAAGACACCTACATACCATATTTCAAATAGCGGGTGCCCAGCGGCGTTTTCCCGCTTGGATTTAGTTTATTCCCGTTCCCGTGGGAATTTCCAAAAATCTCTTAATACCAATTTCCTATGACATATCAGACACCTTCATACCATTTTTCAAGTTTCTAGGTGTTATCGTTTCGGAGTAGTACGTATTTCTCTTTTTAACCAGTTTTTTTATTTTCCCGCGGGAATGAGATATTTTCCTATAATAAAAAGTACCCTAGATGTTGACCCGGGTACTCAGTTATCTCCATACCAAATTTCATCAAAATCCGTCCAGAAGTTTTTGAGTGATGCGTGCACAACCAGACAGACAGACAGACAGACAGACAAAAATTCCAAAAATTGGCGTTTCGGTATCTATATCGATAACTATATACACTACCGTTAAAATTTTCAAAAAATATTTAATGTACAGACACGGCCCCGTTAGAGTTTTATTATATGTATAGATCTCTTCCTTTTATGGTGCCATCTTCCTCATACTTGAATATACACAGCAATAAATGCCCAGAGCGGTATGAAGCACAGCCATAGACTTAATAGGAACGTAGAAACGACATTGTAAGGCATACTCGCTCACAATTGGGTATCCTAAAAAAATTCGCAGCTGGTTTTTTTTCGATAATTTGCTTAAATTTATGACACCTATTTCAATATTAATTTTTTAGATAACTATTGGGCCTCGTAAATATATTTTAAAGATTGTGTGCTATGACGTACGACGAGTTATTGGTTCCAAATGCAGTACCCCAAGAAGAACCAGCAAGAAACTCAAGGACAGCTCTTTTTAATCTCATGTCTTACTAGTAAATATGGTTCACGATAATAATTATGAATAATAGCCTTAAATAGAGTCGAGTCGGTTAATCCTATGCATGTTGGTTTACTAAACGACTAGATACCAAGCCAACAGACATGTGTATAGTTTACCGTGTTAAACCTGTTGGTGAAACTAGTTTATAAATTCAAAATTCGTATTTACCTATCACAGAATGATTTTTTTTATTACAGACAATGTTTAAAAAATTTGGTCTGACACCGCTGCTTGTATTTTATACTATGTTAAAATTATTTTAAGGAACCTCCAGGTCTGTTGTCATACCGAACTCTTTTTTCTACATGTTTGTATAGGACTTGATGAGCCAAAAGAAATAGATAAAAAAAATCTCACGCCTTTTATCCCCGATGGGGTAGGCAGAGGTATTCCGTTTCTGGATTTAACCACTTTTCACGAGATGTTCTTTGGACCCCTCAACGTGATAGGTGGTGAGCTCATCGCCGTACCGGATCTGTTAACACAAGTCTCAGAATTAATTCTGGGACCTGCGAGTTTCCTCACGATGTTTTCCTTTACCGTAAAGCCAGTGATAAATATGTACGTAAGTTTTGAAAAACTCATTGGTACATGCCAGGGTTCGTGCCCTAGCCTCATAGATAAAAAATATAAAAAACATTGACAAATGCACTGCCTAATTCATTGTAAGTTGTCTGTGACATAGAAACTCGTAACTCTGAGTTATGGACTCCCGCAAAAAGCGGAAACGGAACATGTTGAGACTATCGGACTATTCTACTATACGAAGATATTGGACTCGATTCTGCAAACCACCTAAAATTCCTAATTTTAAGTAAGCTCTATTCTTTTCCACCGCTTTGGAAAGGAAGGGGACAGAAATAAGCGCCATATTTATTTACAACGTCACAAATGTCAAAATAACAAAATTGAACCTTATGGACGCATTCAAATACACGTTTTTAGCAAATTTAGCAACGATGTAAGGAGGTCATGGATAAAAGTGACAGATAAGACATCAAATTAGTCGGTTTTCCATGTTTGACATTACTATATAATCTATGGTTTGTTTCTGTCCTTTTTCTTCCGTATTCTATAAAGAAGGATAGGCTAACTTAAAATTAGGAATTTTAGGTGGTTTGCAGAATCGAGTCCATTGTTTCTTTATTGTTTGAGTTATATGTATAGTATTAGAGCAATGATAGCCTTACGGTTAAAGAGCCTGCTTCACATGATGAAAATCAGTGAGGCTCGGGTTCGAATCCTGGCATGTACCAATGAGTTTATCAAAACTTACATTTATCACTAGCTCGACGGTGAAGGAAAGCATCGTGGGGAAACCCGCAGGTCCCAGAATTAATTCCGAGGCATGTGTAACAGACCTGGTGCGGCGAAGGTGCAAAGAACAGTGGGTATATCTAGAAATGGAATACCTCTGCCTACCCCCTCGGGAATATAAGGCTTTAAGGCGTGTGATTATTAATTTATTTTTAATTTATATGTATGTTGTGTACTAGCTGTTCCTCGCGGTTTCACCCTCGTAGTTGCCATTTCCGATAATGTAGCTTTCCATCAGTTAAAAATCGGTTTAGTAGTCTCGGAGCTTATTCAATACAATCAAACAACTCTTTCCTTTTTACAATATTAGTGTGGTGTAGATTATTATTAAGTTTTGAGTGGAAGTTTTAGTGTTCTCCATCCAGCTGTTTCTGAAATTTCGTGATGGGCCTGCTTTTCCCGTACCGAATTTAGCAAAATCAGGTCTTATTTTATGCCTTCATCGTCCTAATAACTTAAGTGTATTGCTGTTCCCTAATAACCAGAGATCGGCATTAGGTAGTGTGATTAGGTACCAAAGTAGGTAGAGGATATAATATGGAGTTGTTAAAACCACCATGTTCCTACTTTAAAATCGAAGCACACATATGAGATGCCAAATTTCATATGTGCTCTTTGTGTCGGATGGGACCGAAACTCAATTTTTTTTTTAAATAATTACCTGTACTACTATTACAAATTTTGTTTTTTAGATTTTGTTGATTATCTCCATAACCGGCCACTGTAGAGAAAATCACCTAAGAACAAAAGAAGTTTATATTTAGTAAGTAAATATGATACTGTAGAAAAATCTTCAGAAAATTCTGGAAATTTTCAGAAGTCCCAAATAAAGTGGTGGTTTTAACAACTCCATATTACATCCTCGTAGCAACTTTACCTACTATGGTACCAAATCACACTACCTAATGCCGATCTCTGCTAATAACTCAATCAGTGGTTCTTGATGTTTCTTTTTCATCAGTAAAAAAATTTGCTATATGTTGACCGAAGTACCTATACTTACTAAGATAGGTCTATGTTACTAAGTTATATTCATGTACGAGTTTAGTTATAGTTAATTTGTATTTGTATTTGCAAAAAAACGTAGACTTTTTTTACGGTATAGGGCGCAAAGGAACAGACAGGTCACCTGCAGACGTATTCACAGAGACTCGATACCGTTTCCGTTCGATTCGAGTCGAATCTATCGACATCGGAAACGAATCTATCGACATCGGAAACGAATCTATCGAGATGGGCTGATGTTGGTATCGAAAACTAATGTCACCATCAGCCCATCTCGATAGATTCGTTTCCGATGTCGATAGATTCGACTCGAATCGAACGGAAACGGTATCGAGTCTGTGATGAGTCTCTGTGAATACGTCTGCTGATGGTAAGTGATCCTTCGCCCATGGAACTCAAGTCACAAGAGAGTTGACTTTTTGTATCTAAATTAATAACTACCCACACCGCTAACACGGTTGTTAAAGTTTAATATAAATAGAAAATATGTGAACCGTGAGGTCGACCGTCCTGCTCGCACTTAACCGTCTAACAATAGATAGAAAGGGTAAGCATAAACTTTAAAGACACTAATTATTTTCTAGTGTTCTCAAAGGTTATGTAGCGACACTACATAGAACGCGCCAATAGACGGGCGAGTTCTAAACCGCGCTATCGGAGTTTTCTAATGAGTTTGTATAAACACAACTGTCCAACATCAACCGTTGGACCGCGGTCCCCAGGCACGATCACCTCGCCTGGCGGAAGATCTTCCCTTTTCACGATGGAGAAGCATTCCACCTCCGCTCCTCCATAGTTACATAATATCCGAACAAAACCTCAAGCAAACAGTTTCACGAAACGTTCCCTTCATTTTAGTCGGAGACTAACCCTGCGGAAGTTTCTAACAAAAACTAGATCTGCCTCAATGGAAGTTCGGGATTAGTCCGAGCAGTGCCGAATTGCCCACATAACAGGTGTAGTACAGGGAACTCTAAACAGTAAAATACCAACTTCCAACGAATTATAGGTACAGTCAACAAAGTTGTTAGTGTTACATGGCCAAAAATTAAGAGTCACTTTTCTCTTAAAGCCTTAAATGTATTTATAGTATTTTTTATAGAGATCAATTAAGTAAATTATAGAGATCAAAGATACCTTTCGAAATAAACATTAATCAATAAAATTTATTTATGACTTCCCCAGAAAAATGAATTCTTAGTTACTGGCCATGTAACCCTAACAACTTTGTTGACTGTACCTACCTACTAAAAAAATAGTCGAATTGCTCACGGTTATTTAGTCCTAAACTATTCAGAGCCCGTACTATGGGTGCTAAGTAACTTATAGATATATATACTATGTTGACCCCGAGCGGGAATCAGCCAATATCCCGTTAGTACAACCCGTCCATCTTCAAGCAAACCAAGAGCTTCAACAGTCAACAGTCAAAATCATTTATTTTCTGTAGGTATAGAAAATACACTTAGAAAAGTCAATAGTCTAATAACAAAACACTCTAAACTCGTCCATGAATATTGGCTAAATGTAAAATCAAATTCAAATATATTTTTAGTAGGTTTATAAAATATACTTTGAAACGTCAATAACAAGGCACACTAAACTCGTCCATGAATATTGGCGAAATGTAAACAGCATAGTCTAGGCAATAAAGGTAGTGGACCCCAACATTAATTCCTCAGTCGATGAAACTTTGCAGGATTGTAGTATAGTAGATTTTTTTATGCAAGTATTGTCTCATACTATACTACAATCCTGCAAAGTTTCATCGACTGAGGAATTAATGTTGAGGTCTTCATACAAAAATCCGCTTCATTGCCTGGACTAAGCAGCCCATCTCCACTGACGAGTTGCTGGTTCCAAATGCAGTACCCCGAGAAGAACCAGCGAGAAACTCAAGGGCAGATTTATTAGCATCAGCTATATAAAGGTTGACTTTTTATACCGTCTGGAAAAAAATATGATGTGATAGGCTTTGAGTATTAAACCAACATACTCAAAGGTGATAGGTTAAGTGTAATAGTTTGTCTTTGTTTTTAAATAAAAAAGATTTTTTTACAAATTTTTATTCTTGCCTGAACATACATTACTCAATTGTGGTCAATATTTAACACTGAAATATTCAAAATAGTATTATAAAAAGAAACAGGCTCGTAGCTTCCATTCATGCGCAATCTACCAACAACCGTCAGCTCCTACATAGTAGTGTGCGTAGTTTTCTAGATTTTGTAAATTGCATTAAACATGACTATATTTAACAATTAATGTAGTGTGTAACTTCGGCTCCAGATACCTTATACGTCAATTTTTTTTCAGACGGTAAAAAAATCACCAGTATTAGTCCCGCCTTGCTCCGACCCTGGCCCGTATCTAGTCGAAGTACTATCCACCAACCCACATTTCTAATGAAAGGAAACAGGATTGTTCGTCCATTTAACTTCGATTGGATTCGGCTCCGACGTGGCCGGGCCTCCTCTAACCAGTATTGATGTTATTGCCAAACCGTTACAACCCGCTGCTGAGTTAAAATGTGACGGTAATAAAGAGTTAATATAAAAAAATGCGGCTGCTTAAATAGTGAACTTTAAAACACCGGCCAAGTGCGAGTCGGATGCACACGAAGGGTTCCGTAGCATAATCTATAAAAACGGCGAAAAATCACGTCTGTTGTATGAGAGCCCTATTTGTTTTATTTTATTTTAATTGTTTACTGAACTTCTAAATATTCACACTGTTGCCGTTATCAATATCGAGTAACGACCAAAAAAAACACGTTTTTTCTAAGGGGGCTCCCATCATCTCAAATACATCATCTGTAAAAATTTCAACTTGATCTATCACGATTCATGAGATACAGCCTGGTGACAGACGGACAGACAGACAGACAGCGGAGTATTAGTAATAGGATCCCGTTTTAGCCTTTGGGTACGGAACCCTAAAAAACGGAAACAAGATGATAAGTAAAGTGGGAAATAAATACCATCTGCTGCACAATATTCCAACAATCTCATCCAGTCATTATTTTTTTCCAGACGGTAATAAAATCTGGCGGTATAGTTAAAGAAGATGCCTATTTTGAATTCATTCCTTGTTGTAAAATTGGATTTTGAATTTTGACTAAAGATCCCCCGCTCAAGCCCACCTTGCAAAATTTAATAATAATAATAATTGTAGGACACAAGTCACACTTGGTTATTTAGTCCCAAACTAGGCAGGGCCTGTACTATGGGTACTGAACAACTGATAAGCAAACTTAAATAAATATTAAACGATCAGACACGAAGCCCACACAAATGTTGCGACCTCCGACTCAGAAGGCAAGGTCACTACCAACTGAGTCAATAGGCCCGTCGATAATGACATTCGATAAAAGTAACCAAAGTTACGCTGGTAGCACGTGACGTGACAGCCTGTCACGCAAAAATCAAAATAATTGATTCGCTCGCCCCACGCCCTCACAGGCGAAATTAACACCGGATCGTGAGTAGTATTTAAAAAGCAAAGAGATTTAAATACTAGGGCATAGAGGGGGCATTGGGAATATTTTCATACAAAACTTTGAAGCCTAAGCGTCAGTGCTGGTACCTAGATTTCAATAGCTGAAACAAGTATTCAAACAATTAGAAGTTGTTTCAGCTATCGACCGGTAGAGGTCACGCTGATTAAAAGGGATGTTACTATTTCATACCAAGGTATCGATAATATCAGTTTATTGACAAAGTATAGGTATATACAACAAAATCAATTTCAATTATACCTACTACACTCCCGGACACATCTATCGGGCCACCTAGTGTTTTTTAAGTTTTGATGGTCCCTAGCTAAAAACGTTGTCACACGAGATCGCGGTCTTCCTTGACAACAAACGAAGCCGCCAGTCTCTTAAGTACCTTTAATAAACTCTTCGGGCAGTAGTACGGCTTAAATTTAGTTGTGCACTCACATTTCTTTGGCTATGCCCGGCCTGCAGAAGTGCCACAGCTTTGGCGGCAATTTCAGGCCGAGTATCCATATTTTTTGGTCAAACTTTCTCAAAGTTTGCAGTAGCCATATTATTGAACCAATAATCAGAAATAAATAATATAATCATCTTCATTAATTACTGCAGGAAATCTATAACATTTTTGAACCAAAAAATATATGTTCCTATATTGATATTAAATTATTTATTAAACTGTTTGTATTCTTAAAAACAGTATGCCTACATTTTCTACCTAATAAATATATATCGATAACAAAAGTCGATAAACAGCACCACATCACTAATTAGTAGTGAAGTAGTGGTATAAGCTACTCAACAGCAGAGGGCGTTAATTTACAAGATCAGCAGAATGTTCTAGAACGAATATAAGAAAATTATTAATTTTGTTCTTTTTTCTGAGTAAATATGAAAAATACTTACGAAAATAAACTAAAATCCCTTCCATGCGTTTCGCCGTAGCGTGATTTGCAACCTAGCAAGGCGCATCTCGGCATATTTATTTATTTTGGCGAGATACGAACGAGAGTTGTTATTCGGACGAGTTATTCCACTGTGGAATAAGTTTTGACTTCAATTTTTTCGGGCTTTGTCCCCTCTATGCCCTAGTATTTAAATCTCTCTGTTAAAAAGTTACTAATTTGAGAAGTTTTAATTGAAGTTTAATTTTGTTGAATGGAGAACCGAACTGGAGTGGAATTATGAAGGGAAGTTATTAAGAGAGCTTCGGCCACACCTGTGCGATCCACGCGGCAGTAATTTTGTACGAATGTCTGACAAATTTGCCCAATTTGTTGGAGATGTAAATTCAATTTAGTAAAAATAAATCAAGGAGAATTTGAAACAAATATACCTACATAACTAATAACTATACCTAAATAAGCAACTAGCGACCCGCCCCGGCTTCGCACGGGTGCAATGCTAACACTAAAACCTTCCTCTTGAATCACTCTATCTATTAAAAAAACACATCAAAATCCGTTGCATAGTTTTAAAGATTTAAGTATACATAGCGACATAGAGACAGAGAAAGCTACTTTGTTTTATACTATGTAGTGATTAATTCTAAAACTGTAAAAAAATCTTCTACAGTTATGTAAATTATGGCATCTAATAAATAAAAAATATTTATAACATTTTTATTTTTTTCTGATCAACAAGCACATTTGGGACTGTCTTGATCTGATCAGTCATATCCCCTTAAGTTTTAAAATGTGTACAGCCCATGGCCCACATTTAATGGGTGACATGTGCCTTATGAGTTATGACATAAGAAATCAGCGTCGCTTTTTTACCGAATCGTCGCGCGGTTGAGACCCCGATTTGGGCATGCCCTAATTTTAATATTGCTTCGCTCATCAGGAAATGGTGACGTAACCAAAATTTAATATACCATATGGTATCGTAACGTAGTATACGATCAATACATCTACTATATAAAAATAAGTCGGATTTTCCTTCCTGACGCTATAACTCCAGAACGCACGAACCGATTTCCACGGTTTTGCATTCGTTGGAAAGGTCTCGGGCTACGTGAGGCTTATAGCAAAGAAAATTCAGGAAAAATTTCAACAGAAAAGCGGGAAAATCTTATAAGCATTGCACCCGTGCGAAGCCGGGGCGGGTCGCTAGTTTTCTTTAAAAGAACAACAGCGTTGACTAAAAAACATGAAATTTTGAACAAAAAGCCTCAGTCCTCTATACAATATGTAACAGAAAAAGCGCAATTCCTGAAATTAGTTTTTTTAGTATCGACTACGTACCAAATCGATTTCAGTCAATTTTAATGTGTTAAATTTTTTTCGAAAAATGAATTAGCATAACTGAATTTAGGGCTACATATGAAAACCGTACTTTACCTAATTGCTTCTTATTTAAGGAATTTGGTAAGATAAAACCTTTGACAAAACTAAAGTACGCGTGCATTAAGTTTTTGAAGTGAAAACTTCTTTAGCGGCGTTGAGCACTTTTGTGGGATGGGTAAAAACTGTGAAACTCGCGTCAGGTCACGTGTGCTGATCGAAAAACCGTAAGACGGTTGGAGAGTAGTGTTGTAACACCGAAATCGATAATCAAGTTTTCACTTCTGCCGGCACTCCCGGAGTGCAACCCGTGTTTTTTTTTTCAATAGGGTCATATAGGTACTAACTGGGGTGTATGAGGAATTCCTCTTATTCTGGGACTCGCTGTACCTAGAAAACTAGCAGCACCCCGCTGTTTCACCCGCGTAGTTCCGGTTCCCTTGGGGATGGATAAAATATAGCCTATGTATAATTATGATGCATAAGCTATAGGTATAACTGTAAAGTTTAATAAAAATCTCAGTTTTTGCGTAAAAGAGGAACCCATACATACAAACTTTCGCGTTTATAATATTAGTAGGATAAAGCAATTTATTTGCATCCGTTCTTTTCCCATTATTTAATTTAAACCGATGAACAATGCTCGACTCGATTTCAAAACTTGTTTCCCGATAACCATTCATTCATTCATTTCAGCTAATTGCTGTCCACTGCTGGACAAAAGCCTCCCCCAAGGAGCGCCAACCATTCCGGTCTTGGGCAGCCCGCATCCATCCACTGCCAGCCACCTTCTTTAGGTCATCGGTCCATCGTGCCGCAGGCCGCCCTACACTTCGTTTGCCTAAGCGCGGTCTCCACTCCAATACGTGTCGACTCCAGCGGCCATCAGTCCGCCTGGAGACATGACCGGCCCACTTCCACTTCAGCGTGCTGATTCTCCGCGCGATGTCGGTGACTCTCGTTCTCTGTCGAATGACTTCATTTCGAATTCTGTCGAGCAGAGAAACCCGATAACCAATGCCGTGTAATTGTCTAAGTTTTTCATAAAGTATTGCAACAAAATGCAGTCAAAATGTAAGTTTGTTGACAAATCCTTCGATAAATAAAAACCCGATTTATGCAACTTGCTGCAGTTTTCTTGGCACCTCTCCAGCGAAACGCTCTTACAATTTACTTAGGTACTTATGATGAACTAGCTTTTACCTGCAGCTTCGCTCTCGCACGTTTATTTCACCCCCTTAGGGGTTCAATTTTACAAAATCCTTTCTTATTGGATGCCTACACTGTATAAGCTATCTATGTGCAAAATTTCAAGTCTCTAGACCCAGCGGTTTAGGCTATGCGTTGATACATCACCAATCAGTCAGTCAATTTATTATTTTAAATAATACTAGCGACCCGCCCCGGCTTCGCATACGTGTGCAATGCTAATATTAAAACCTTCCTCTTGAATCAGTCTATCTATTAAAAAAAACGCATCAAAATCCGTTGCGTAGTTTTAAAGATTTAAGCATACATAGGGATATAAGGACATAGGGATATAGAGACAGAGAAAGCGACTTTGTTTTATACTATGTAGTGATAGTGATAAAGATTCACCGAGATTTAAGTTCAGAAAAGGGGTATCACAGCCCTGTTAAACTATTTTTAAAGGAATATATTTTACTAACTAGCTGGTGCCCAGCGGCGGTGCCTGCGCAGATCCAGTGGGAATATCCGAAAAACCTCTCATAGTGGTTTACCTACCTACGACATATAAGACACCTACATACCATATTCCAAGTTTCTGGGTGTTATCTTTTCGGAGTAGTACATATTTCTCAGTATTTAAATGAGATATTCTCCCACTGTGAAAAAACTCTAGATGTTGTTTATGTTACTCATTTATCTCCACACCAAATTTCATCAAAATCCGTCCAGCAGTTTTTGCGTGACGAGTTCACACACAGAGACAGAAATTGTTGTGTTGATATCTAAGTTGATAACTATCCACTCTAACGCAAAATTTTTCAAAAAATATTTCATGTACAGACACGGCCTCGTTTCAGTTTTATTATATATCCAGAAATGGAATACCTCTGCCTACCTCCTCGGGGATATAAGGCGTGCGATTTTTTTACGTTTTCTCTCTGTCTTAGTTTTAGTGCTGCGAAGTATGCACTAGCGGTCCTACCCCGATTCTTCCCCCATCACCTGCCCGGGTATAATTTGAATAGCGGGTAGGCCGGGCGATGTGATAGCTAATCAATAGGGGTGATGAATCGCCCCCTAACCTCCCCCCACCCCGGCCGGCTGTCACCAATTTTTCCTACCATCGGGACGGAACATTGAATCCCACGCTTTATAGTTATCCTTACACAAGTAAAATGTTAGGGATAAACGCTACCGATTTTTATTTTTAACCGACTTCAAAACAGAAGACGGTTCTCAATTCTCTCTCTCTCGAATCTTAACGATTTGGGAAAACCTTTTTTCGTTTGATCGAGTATACGTCGAGGTTGGTCCCATATAAGTTTTGAGAATCTGATGAAGAACTTCAGGTGGAGAACGGAACTCCTCAACGGACATCAGCAAACCTCTCCCTGTCAGAATAATAGGTTTAGCTACAATAGGTACATAATGAATGTAGAATATGGAAATAATAATATTCGTTAATGTCTGTTTGTATTTATCAGTAGCTAAAAAACATCGTGAGGAAACCCGCAGGTCTCAGAATTAATTCTGAGACATGTGTAAAGGACCCGGTCCGGCTATGGGCTTAGGGTTCCAAAACATATCTCGTGAAAAGTGTGTATATCCAGAAATGGAATACCTCTGCCTACCCCCTCGGGGATAAAAGACGTGAGATTATTATTTACTAGCAGCGCCCCGCGGTTTCACCCGCGTAGTTCCCGTTCCCGTGGAAATACGGGGATAAAATATAGCCTATATGTTATTCTGACTTTTATAACTGTAAAGCTTCATCAAAATCCGTTCAGTAGTTTTTGCGTGAGAGAGGAACAATCATCCATACATACAAACTTTCGCGTTTATAATATTAGTAGGATTATTTATCTGTTTCGTCGGCCCATAGTAGGAGACTGTTGAGGTTTTTCTAATTAACGTTGCGTAGTTCTTTGACTTAATTATACACAAAGCTAACCCTTGAGAGATATCCGGAGGGAAGCGCATTATAAATGTACATTTTAACGTGTTTTATCCGGGCCAAGAAACTTGTCTCGTAAACCCGGGTACATCCGGGTAGGGATGTAACATTGATAAAAAAAACGATTATTTAAAAATTGATAATATTCAAGTTTTGAATAATCGATTAATATGATTAAAAATTATTAAAAAATTGATTATGCTAAAAAAAATATTTAATATAAAAAAAAAATATTTTTTTTACATTCTTTATAATCAGTTAAGAAGAGCCGGTTCCAATTGGAACCGAGACACAATAAAAAATCTATTGCGTCTGTGATTCATGGTCTGAGAGGTTTATTAACATAAACTTTATTCTTACTTCAAATTTCTTTATTTCTCCCAGAGATGGTGATGTTTACAAAAAGCGATTAAGGACGTATTTACGTTTGACTCGCGTCAATTTTAGGCATTTTGACGTACTACTACATGCGCAGTCCACACACACAGCGCCGCCTGATTTGCGGGGAAATAATGAGTGCAACCAACAAGTTTTCATACTTTTAAATATAAAATATTTTTTTCTTTAAAGCTTTCTTGTTGAATAAATTAATTCACATATTTTTTATGTAGGTATGTACTTAATGTTCAATTAAAATTGTAAAAACATACAAAATGAATAAATCGACGAAAAGATATACAACGCGTAACAGAATAATTCAAAGAATTTGCGCAATTCTTTATACACCCCAATTAGTATATTAATATAAAAACATGATGCATTCGTAGATAAGTTTTCTTAAATGTAATAGTATGGTTTCCATAGGTAGCCCTAAATTCAGTTATGCAATGTATTTTTTTTAAACTAACACAATAGAATAAAAACCGGCTAAGTGCGAGTCGGGCTTGCGCACGAAGGGTTCTGTACCATTATCTATAAAAACAACAAAAAATTACTTTTATTTTATAGCCCCTCTTAAATATTTATGTTATTCTGATTTTTAGTAGGTAGGTATGTGATGTTATAGCAACAACAGAAATACATCATCTGCGAAAAATTCAATTGTCTGACTATCACGGTTCATGAGATACAGCCTGGTGACAGATGGACAGACAGACGGACCGTGGAGTCTTAGTTATAGGGTCTCGTTGTACCCTTTGGGTACATAACCCTAAAAATAGCTGTAATCGTAGTCGATACTGAACAAACTAATTTCAGGAATTGGGCTGATTCTGTTACATTATAGGTATGAATTATCACTAAACTGAGACCGCAAATACTGATCTAGGGTAACACACCCAATTATCGACACTTTACCGTGTTTCAGACAAGACGCAATGAAATGTTTTCGGAAAATACTACAGGTCAGTGGTACTAAAACTTTTAGGGCGACGGAACCCTTTTGGAAAACAAAATATTCGACGGGGCCCTAAAATAATGAAAACTAGTTTTATGTGTTTAAGAATTATAATATTACTTGCATTTGCATCTAATGGGAGCTATGAAATATTTTTTTGTTTTCATCTATAGGGTAGTGTCCTTTTTTTTTTATTCCTCCTCGCCGCTTCGGACCCAGCTATGGCACCGCGGTTGTGCATACGCAGCTGGGTCACGGCCGCCCGCAACACCTTGCGGGGCCTCCTCGAGGGAATAGAGTAGTGTCCTGCTTCAACTCAGTTACTTTTTATGATCTGTCAAAATGAAATTTTAGTATGGAAAATTTAGAATTCGATATAATTATAAAGTAAACTAAACTAATGTTGCTTTAAAATTAAACCTAAATATTTTTTTTTAAGATTTCGACAATTATTTATGTTCACGCTTTCTCCCCAAGAGAGTTGGCAGAAAAATGACATTTTTGGAAGTACATAAAAACTTTATAAAAAAATCTGTTGAGGACGTTGTACTGTCAATTATTGGGTGCTTGGGTATAGCACCCATATATATTTTTTTTAGTTTGACAGTGGAGACACATAATATGCCTCATTCATGATGCCTTTGATCAATATCTGAGGCACACAGGAGTACTTCCTGTCACGTTTTGAGGTTCGAAAAACTATGGATGGGATAGCAAATTTATTTTGACACTTTTTTTTATGAATAAATGATTTATTTTTTTATAAAGATTGTGCAGTATTTATCAGATTTTTGGTCAACATCATCGAAAGATAACTGTTTTTACTAGGTCTAGGTATTTTTTAAATAAACTGTAGTCTTCCAGTTATCTAGATTTTTGAACCGAAAGTCACCTAGTTTTCGAGGTTTTTGCGTGAGTTTCTTACGGAAAAATGATTTTAATGAATTAAAATCTGTGAAATTGAAAAAAACTCTCAACATGAAATAAAGAAAAAGGACCAGCGCTTCTATAGGTACCTTTATCATTTAAGAATGTTTAGCGGATTGTTTAGAAAATCGCCCGAAAAACCACTAAAATCGGCCATTTTCTACGTCAAACGTAAATACGTCCTTAAAATGTGTAATTTAGGCAACCTTTTTTCTTTTATTATTTGATTTTATTATTTTATTTAAGAATATCCTTAGGAATATAATAGATTAATTGAAAATCGATTTTTTCATATTTAAATAATCGATTATTTTAAAAATCGGTTATTCTTTCACATCCCTACATCCGGGCGGAGCTCGCGTAAAACGGCACTAAGAACTTTCCGGAGTTTCGTCAACACGGAGAGTGGAAGTTTCATGCGTGCATGTACGCCACTTATAGAAGCAAGCTTTATAAGGCTTACACTCATAGTACCCACACTGAGAAAACTGGTAATCATAAAAGACGTGAAATCAGCTTTTAGTAAGATGAATTCACCTCAAGGACGGAGAATACTGATATCACCAAAAAGAAAGATGATAACACGTCTGATGATGATAACTGCATTTAAGATGACGTGTCACCATGGCTTTAGTCGGACGAGCATACATAATGTGATTTTGTTTACTACTATTTATGTTTGCTTTCATCATATCTCTAGTTACGTACTATTGTATTTCCTACTATTTATCGATGACTTCCTCGTACCTCCAGTTATTTTGTCCTGTTATTTTTTACTATTTATCGAGGACTTCCTCATATTTCCAGTTTTGTAAAATTGTAACACGCTAGCCTCGGTGGGGTTAAACTGTCAAGTTAGAAGCCTCACCATGGAATTCAGCTGTTCTGATAATGTCAAACAACTCTTCCTAAATAGTGCCAAATAGTGCCCGAAATTCCCTGATCCAGATATTGCAATGGTGTCCAAAAGAGCCGGGGAACCTCTCTCTCTCTACTAATGAAACCTTGCACTCAATGTGTAAGTGGAATGGTGGATACAATGTCAAATGCAACTTAACTACTTATATCTAAACCCTGAGTCAAACGATAGTGCGTTTTAATTCGACCATGGCGCCATCTATCGAGAACGTATGACAACACTTGTTTGCGTTACGTGTGCGTTTACACTAGTGTGTTCCACTATTATTTTTCTACTATTTGCCGATGATCATATAATATCCAGTTAGGTCTAGTCCAGGTGTCGAGGGTCAGAGGAGTATGGAGGAGTGGAGGTGGAATCTCCATCGTGAAAAGGGAAGATCTTCCGCCAGGCGAAGTGATCGTGCCTGGGGACCGCGGTCCAACGGTTGATGTTGGACAGTTGTATTTATACAAACTCATTAGAAAACTTCGATAGCGCGGTTTAGAACTCGGCCGTCTATTGGCGCGTTCTATGTAGTGTCACTTATATTAATATGCTTAGCGCATAAAATAATATGACTGTAAAATTAAATCATATGATGCTAGGATTTCATCGTATTTTCGGTGATACTTCTTCATATTCAACTAGGAAATCTATATAAGTACGGTGACGGTGCCATTGTCTTTTATGTTTATAATCTTACTTATAAATATCATACAAATTTATAGTACAGTGAGTTATTATTTGAAAAAGAGAATATTATATTGTGTGACAAATTTTTACGATGCTAAGAATCATAATATCGCATTACTTACTCAAACAATTCGATTCCAACTAATATATTTCGATTATAGCATAGTATTAATCTATTATTTCCTTATTTTACGATAATGCACCTGTTTTAGACCAACGTCACGTTATTTTATGATTACGCCGAAATGACATTTTTTTCAGTGCAGTAATCCACTGGTCTAACTAAAGCCGGGATTGCACGAGTGCGGATAGTCACTCGGTACAGTGCCAGTCAGCTGTTAGGGCAGCTGACTTATACAATATGTAACAGAATAAGCGTGATTCCTGAGATTAGGTGGTTCAGTGTATCGACTACTTAATCGATTGTAGCTATTTTTAATATGTGTTTAAATGTTTCCTCAAATTGAATTAGCATAGGTAGCTGAATGGAAATCATACTATTATTCTCTTTATTTAAGAAAATCGGTTAGACACAACTAAAGTACGAGGGCATAATTTTTTTCGGTGTATGAGGAATTCCGCTTATTACGTTACGCGTTGTATAATATGGACTGATGTTTTAAAGATTATATAAATACTAGGTGTTCCGCGTTTCACGAAAGGTAGGTATACCTATCTCTGCCGACCCCTTCGCGGATGAAGGCTTGAACATTATTATAGAGATAGAAAAACAGTTCCGTTTGGTAGTTGGACAGTAGCGAAAATTGCTCAGTAGCGTAAATTGGCTAGTAGCGAAAATTGGTCAGTAGTGTAAATTTGTCAGTAGTGAAAATTAATCTAGTGAACGCCTATCCCCCCTTTTCTGACAACCGCCCCTTTCTACTTTTATTGAGGGAGTTGGGTGATTAATCACAGTTTACTATGACGTCTGTCGGATAGTCTAAAATCAACTTCGGAGACGCTTCGGGGGTTTGTTTTAGCTTTACACAGCTCACTGATAGACATACAGACGAACGGATAGCGATGGGTGAGTAATATGCTCCCGTTCCTTTGAGTACGATACTCAATATACGTCCCAGCATAATAGCGAAAGATATTTGGCGACGGGCCGGAGGTCGCAAGTTCGATCCACGCTCGGGGCCAAAATTTGTGTGTATGAACATGTCTGTTTTGTGTCTGGTCGTTTAATATTGATTTAAGTACGTTTATCAGTTGTTTTGTACCCTTAGTACAGGCCCTGCCTAGTTTGGAACTAAATAACCGAGTGAGTTGTGTCCCACAATTTATTTATATTTTATTTCTTGATGAACCCCCTTTTTAGTGTAATTTGGACCCTATAGACTAACATAACACGTTATACTATGTTGTTATATAACATGTTATTAATATATACTACAACGTGCTTTTGTGTCGACATTGTGTGTAGCGCTGAAGAACGACAAACGACAATAGTTATATGTAACATTGTTATATAGCATTGTTAATTGTATTTGTGCAGTATTGTTTTATGTTGCAGTGTTGCATAACAAGGATTTTTTTTACAATTTTTTTTTCTGGCCTAAACTAACATACATTACTCATTTGTAGTCAATATTACACACTGAAATATTTGAAATTGTATTTTAAAAAGAAACAGGCTCGTAGCTTCCATTCATGCTCAATCTACCTACAACCGCCAGCTGCTACATAGTAGTGTACATATTTTTCTAGATTTTGTAAATTGCATTAAACATGACTTTAATTAACAATTAATCTCGTGTGTAACTGCGGCTCTAGATACCGTATACGTCATATTTTTTTTCCAGACGGAAAAAAAAACAACCTGTATAGATTGCTGGCTGACTGACTGACAGGGTTTGTACAAAGTTACCCAAATGGACTAGACTATAAATTCGTTTTATGTGTGGTATAGTTTCTATAGATTGCGCAATAAATACCTAGTAAAGTGTTTTGGCTCTATGTGTGTGCTAAAAAATAAATAAATAAATGTTCTGACTCTAAAAGGGACCATTGTAAACTCGACTAGTAGGTACAAAGCATTTTTTCCCGTATCGGCGGCAAACCGGCCGTAACTAGATCAAAGCGGCGAACTCTCAATTAAAACAAAGAACCGCAGGCGCAGACGGCCGGCCTTTGTTAACAAAATGCGATTTATGAGTGCTGCGGTGGTACCACTGCCGCGGTACTCGGAGAGTTCACACTTCTAACTCGCCATCTACATTGGTGATTACCTTTCACCAACATAACAAATGTAGCAGAACCAACTTATTTTTTGTGATAATGTCTTATAAATCGATGAACGCCCGGCTGCACGCACGAAAAAGTGTCACGTTCCGCCTCGGCGGTAGAGAGGCACGATCTCTCTTCAACTCCAGTACCTATGCAATTTTTCATCAATGCTTTCTTATTTTTTATTTTATTTTGTTTTATTTCAGTAACACACAGTCATGTATCCTAAATAATTAAATAATTATTGTGATGTTATCGCCAAAAATTCTTTAGTACATAAACCGACTTTATAGACAACCAATTTTTAGTACGTTTAGTAATTACGGATTACTTGGTTTCTTTACTACCTCTCTTTATAATACAAGAACAAAAGTGCACTTATCACAATTTCATCAGTGCTTTGCTTAGCTTCCGAGGAGCATCTAGAACTCATTTCTATTACTGAGAGTGAGTACTAAGTGAGTTAGAGCATATAGTGACACCGATAGTACCGTTGCGGTCTGTAATCCGCTGTAACCAGGCACCTGTCGTTTAGTGGGGTAAAAATACCCATTCCGCAGGTAATTACCCGGTGCGAGGGGTACAGTCAAGAGCACGATGGAGCTTGACACATTGGACTTTGTAAAGTTCTTATTACAATCGCCTTAGAGGTCAGACTCGCAAAAGTGTAAAGCTTCATGTGCTCTTGACTGTACTGCCAGAGTTTACGATTGTGTCTTTACTCGGTCGCAAATCTGAAACGTGGGGTCCACATACAGTGTTTTGTGGAGGTACTATCGAAAAAAGTTCTGCCTGATACACCTAAGTGTCATTTTAGCGAGCAGCATCTTTTTCCACCTCGTGGCGAGAAAGCCCTCACTTATAGTAACAATGACAATTACAAAAAAGTGTTTCTTTCATGTTTATGACCATTTAGTGTCGATGAATGGATCGGAATATAAAAAAAACGGTCTTACTGGCTTCTCATTGTGCAACTCTAATTAGGGTCGGGGTAATAAAATTGGAGCTTACAAGCGACAATTCTTCCAAATGTATCAAGCTTAGCGTTTGCTGATAGTACATCTCTCTCTGGGCCCCTGGGGTCGGTCAGCATTAGGGTCGCATTTGGAGTGGATGATCTGCCTCCACCGGTTTCTGTCCAACGCATCTCTCACAACCGTGTAGAAACTGGATGAGTCTTTAATATGATGGAGGTACATAGTTTTGACTATTAATGGAGGTGTGTTCAAAGTTGCTACTGTTAGTAGCAAAGATAAAGGCAATCAAGCGTTGGTACCTACATTTGACGGGCCTGTTAGCTCAGTTGGTAGTGACCCTGCCTTCTGAGTCGGAGGTCGCGGGTTCGATCCCCGCTCGGGGCCAACATTTGTGTGCATGAACATGTCTGTTGGCTTCGTGTATGGTCGTTTAATATTGATTTAAGTATGTTTATCAATTATTTAGGACCTATAGCACAGGCCTAGTTTGGGACTAAATAATCGTGTGTGAATTGTGTCCCACTATTTATTATTATTTTATTATTTATTATTTTATTTAGCGCAAGCATGCTAAACCGACAGAAATCAATTAGAAGCTTAACTTTTCGGTTTTATTTCTTATCTACCTACCTTTCTATCTGCTCAAGTTCCTGTCCATCTAAATACCTAAGTAAGAATGAAAGGGGGCGAGGGCAGAGGTGCCTGCCCCCTCGGGGATAAAAGGATTGAGATTATTGTAATTAAGAATCTTAGTTATCATAATTCATAATTAACGCAGTTATTGGACTCGATTCTGCAGACCAGCATAATATCTAAAATAATATTTAATATACCTATGTACATAAAAGAAAAAAACAGACTGGGTGATTGATCAACGCACCCTTTGGGTCTGGAAGCTTGAATTGAAGTAATACTGTTCCTTAAGGCTGGGTATTCTCAAGAGGCCGCGCTTTTGTGAATTTAAAAATCATCTGAGACACAGAAAATTGTGTTCTAAATTCAGAAAAAATATGTATATTACTTAAGGATATAGTCTAGTCAAAGTCGCATTCAGTTAAAGATGTAATGAACTTTACTCGATACAAAAAAATCTCAAAGTTACCCCTTTATTTTTTGTATTTTTTTTTTCAATTATGACGGAACTAATGATATTTCACATTAGTTTCTTATACTGAACTAAATATAACTTGATAAAATTTTATAATCACTATGTTGGAATACCTACAAAATGCACGAGTGCGGTGACTTGGCTGGCGTGTTCAGTTGCGCTCTGGCGCTTATTACATGCCTACTGCCTCCTCACTCAGCAAGCAATCACTACGTTACTACTGCTGCAGGAATACCTGGCCTATGTAGGGTTTTTGAAAATTTCCCGCGGGAACGGGAAAAAACTGATTCAACGCAGGAAACGGTCACCCCTAGCGAACGCTTACTTAATAATTTTTATTGAATTTCCGAATAAAATAAGCTTAAAAATTATAGTTTTTTTAGTGAAGGTCATCACCAGATTCGCCTTCGGTCGATGACCTCACTAAACGACAAAACAGCATTCCACACGCTTGTAATCCAAGGGGCGGCTGTAAAAAGGTTTTATAGTTATTTATCAGTGCCTTATTAAGGTTAGACATACGGGGCCACTAATATCGTCAATGTAGGAAATAACATTCTATAGGTAGATAAGTTGTTTCACGCGGTTTCACCAGCGAGAAAAAATATAGCTATACAAAAAAATATACTCTCTGATAATGTAGCTTTCCGTTGGCGAAAGATTTTTTTAAGTCGTTCTAATTTGCGGAGCCTATATAATTCAAACAAACCAATCGTTCCTCTTTCGAAAATATTTCCTAAATATTTTCTGAGGAAATATTTGCCCTAATCTTACATTTCTCATATTTATACATATAATATAATAATAATAATAAAGGTTTATTTGCCAAAGGTTTTACAATAATAGCAATAAAAATGAATTAAACCAACAATATATAAATAAAAATTTGACGAAGCCTGTGGCGGATTGCAAACTGTAAGTACCTTTTATTGTGTAGAATAATATTTGACGAAACGTGTTGTGGATGTTAAAGCATGTATAATAAATAAATATCTTATATTCTATTGCAATTTAAAAATAAAGAATAATTTCTGTCAATTGAAAATCAAAATAAACGAATTGGCTTCTTAGTAATATTGTAAAATAAAAATATATTATATTTAGAATATTTCGCCTGTCCCGGTTGGAATTTTAGTGGGTGCATAAAACCGAATTGCAGATAACTCGTTGCAGCGGTTGTAGCTGTACCTATCAATATACCTCTAAGTCTGGACATTTCTTATATTTTTACAAGTCGGTAAAATTTATTTTATTTAAAAAATTGGTTGTCTGTAAAGTTGGTTTACGGACGATAATTTTACGTGATAACGTCATGAGAAAACATTCATGAAAAATTGCATACAGAGTGGAGGAGAGACAGTAAAGTTGCGTCACAAGCCAAACTCTTAGGCCGGTCGTGCCTCTCTATCGCTTGTTCCGCGCTCTCGCTTGCACGCTCGGCTCAGGCGGAACGTTATCATCGATTTATAAGACGTTACCACGTCAAAAAGACGTGATAGGGTAGGGTAACATATAAATTTCAATTCGCTACCGAAAAGTCCTTCCATTATTTGTATACATTTTGGAATTACCCATTTGCAATCTAAGGTTATCTTGGGACCTAAGTTGGCTAAAAAGACCCAGTGTCTTAGGGCGATAGTTCTAGGTCCGGCCCTGATTGGAGAAATAACAGCCAATTTGCTAGTATTGTCCCGTATAAAAATACTACGTGATGAGCCACTCCATTGCTTTAGCAAACGCAATCGTAAAAAAAGAAATCTTTTCTTTGTTTCTAGAAAGAGTGGTGTACTCGTTTCTTTTAAGAAAGGGGATTTTAGTGCTCAATTAGGAAATATATTGTATCTATTACACGTTATTTTTTATTAAAAAATATCTTTGCCATATTTGAGACTACATCTTGTAAACAAAGAAAGACAACATCTTGTAAAGAGCAGTGATAGCCCGGACGGTTAAAGAGCCGGCCAAAAATCAGTGAGGATCGGGTTCGAATCCTGGCATGTACCAATGAGTTTTTTAAAAACTTACGTAGGTACATATTTATCACTAGCTCGACGGTGAAGGAAAACATCGTGAGGAAACCCGCAGGTCTCAGAATAAATTTGAGACATGTGTAAACAGACCCGGTCCGGCGATGGGCTCACCACCTATCACGTTTAGGGGTCCAATATATCTCGTGAAATGTGGGTATATCCAGTAATGGAATACCTCTGCCTACCCCCTCGGGGATAAAAAAAAGGCGTGGGATTATATTTATATTTATTTATCTTTTATTTATAGTTCAGCAATTTAACCGTGAACAAATTTGGCAAGCAAATTTGTATTCTTGCATCCTAGATAGAGGAAGGAATAGTATCTATGATTCGAAAGCGTTGCGGCCTGAAAGACGATATAGTGACGAGTATTGAAAAAGAATTGCTGAGGTAGTTCGGTCCTATTGAGAGGATGAATGAAAGGCGCTTAACGAGACAAATATACAAGCTGTGAATGGGCGAGTCGGTAGATGACGACCTAGGCGTATCGAAGAAAAGCCAGATAAAGACCACCCGAAACCGACGAGCATGCATGAGTCGTTTGATGGATGTGGATGAAGCACGAGAGATCTGCCAGGTTCGTAGCAGTGACAGTCTATTGTCTTGACCCCAATGATAAATAAGCGTGAGATTATTAATGTATATATGGTTCGAATGAAATCGAGTGGTTTACTTTTGTCAGTGGTTCATGAGATACAGCCTGATGACAGATCTATGTTCTCGTACTATAATCATTTATATGCTCTGAGAATATATTTATATTGTTCAAGTAAGTTTATCAAATATCGGTAACATATACAACGCGTAACAGAAAAAGCGCAATTCCTCATACACCCCAATTAGTATATTATTAATAAGTATAAAAAATATGATGCAATCGAACTTTAGTTGTGTCTAACCAATTTTCTAAAATATCCATTAACAATAGCAAGATTTCCATAGAAAGCACTAAATTCAGCAACGCTAATTCATGTTTTTGAAAAATTTAACACATTAAAAATAGCTGAAGTCGAATAAGTAGTCGATACTAAACAAACTAATTTCAGGAATTGCGCTTATTCTGTTACATGTTGTATTGCACGAGAAACATGGAAGGTCTCCGTGAGTTAAAATTAGTAGCTACGACACGCGACATAATGGATCGCTTTCCTAACGTGGCTACGAGTAGGTATATATAATAATTCATAGTCCTAATATTATTGTGGGTAAGGTAACCGCACACAACACGGGCCTGTGCAAACAGAAACATAGCGGGTTGGCTCTAGGATTTGCTGATTATTTTGAAATAATAATAGTTTGCTCATTTCAGCTATTTTGCTGACTATTTATTAGTTAATTTTACTTTTTAATTTATTTGGGTAACGAAATAGAGCCACCATTTTGGCAAAAAGTGATTAAAGACTTCGATTAAGGACACATATGTAGCGTGGTCATGGTGGACATTTATCAGAGATCTTTTTAGGGTTCCGTACCCAAAGGTTACAACGGGACCCTATTGCTAATGTTGTCCGTCCGTCCGTCTGTCACCAGGCTGTACCTATCTATCAGAGCTATCACTGCATTTTACTGAAATTATGATTTAAATATTTTTAGATAATATGTGTCGGCTATAGCTATCAAGTATGCTTCGGAAATCTGTAGTTTAACCTGACTTCGATGTAGTGACATACAAAATTGTTAAGCCATGTCAGATGCCATGGCTTAAAATCTGGGGCACAAAAATTGCATTATTTTTCCCGCCAATACATTCAGGCTTTTAGCGGTCACAAACACAGTCCACTTGTCGATTATTCTGAGGCTCACATCAACATGTTGTCCCAGCCAACTTAAATATAGACACAAACTAAAAATAAACAGGGAAACATCGTGCACAATCGCGTTATTGCTTAAAAGTCCATGTAGTTTTTCTCGAGTCACTGCTCACCCCTTTTTGACATTTGGAGCGTGAAACAACAATTACGCCTTTTGAATTTCTGTATCAAAAATGCTAACAGTTAAGGGTAGTTTCTCGTTTGTAGCAAAATGATTCTGTTCCGGTTATAAAATAGAGTTTAAATTCGATTGGCTCAAGTAATGTGAGTGAACCATTCATTGGTGAATATTTAAATTCAGAATTCCAATAAAAATAGCGGTCAGACTCGGACTCGCTCCAGAGGTCGCTCGCTCTTTGGTGTATCTTTAGTGTAACTCTATTGACAAGTTAATAAATAAATAAAAATAAATGTAATCTTTATGGTTGTTTTTAAACTATTGCATAGCTTCTATCGAGGGCCTTTAGCGCGGGGACCGAATCCAGAAATTCCGTAACGAAAAATACCTCACGCTCCCCACTCCGACGGGCACGGAGGTGTGGCTTGAAGGCCGTGCATTGTCTAACGTCGTTTCTTTTCGGCAGTCTTGTTGATACAAAATGCTATGCAATAGCTTTACCGCGGCAGTCCCCGAGTGCCACACGTCTTTTTTTATTTCCAAAACGTTTGGTAAACAGTACCCAATAGAATAAAGATGTTAAGACTTGCTTTCAACACACGAAAGAATAAAAGTCGAGCAGTATGCGACTGTCGCCGATAAAGATCTCGTAAAGCCTTGCTTCGCGCGCTATTTTATTTACGAATAAACAGGAATGTATCCCCAGCCCTCGATAGTATCGCGTCAAGGCACCGTGGAGCCTCGATCTGTGAAAACAAGGAAAACGAGAAACGCCGCGGCGCAAGCTACTAGCTCACAGCGAGAGTCGCTGCACCATGACGTAGGGCGTTCGTTGCGTTAATCGGGGCGTCCGGGGCATCATGTGCTTATGAAATGAGAAGTACGATAATTCTCATAATGCTGACTGATAAACTGTTGTATATGTAGTAGGTACCATCATCATCACAGCCTACATTTGTCCACGCTGGACATAGACCTGCCCAAATGAGCGCCATAGCGCCCTGTCTTCAGCTCGACGCATCTAGCATCTGCCTGCAGCCTTTCGCAGATCGTCATCCCATCTCGCCGGAGGACGTCCTATACTACGTTTGCAAAGTCGCGGTTCCACTTCAGAACACGTTCACCCCAGCCAGTCGGTTCTTCGCGAGATATGGCCGGCTAATTCTTTGAGCTACGTCGATCACTTTGGAAACTCTGAGCTTAGCTCTTTCCATAGCTCGCTGAGTGACCTTGAACTGGTAGACCAGCCCTACTGTGAGTGTCCATGTCTCCGTCTACGTCCAAGATCCGTAGGTCATAACTATAATAGTGTTACGAACGCGGGGGTTATAAAAAATGCCGGTGGTGAGGATTAGTTACACTTTATTATGCGCACTTACAGAGAATACAAAATAAACAATTTACAGTAACTACTACAGTCACAGTACTCAAACACAGTCCGCAGAATTGCACTTGAATCGCTTTAGAGATTCCGATCGCTGTCGCTTCGAATAAACAACTGACTCCGCTCGACGAACACCGCGGTTTTTATAGCTGAGCGCAGGTATCGACGGAATTATCTAGACCTTCCAGAAATCCGGAGTACGTACCGCGTGAGAACAATAGGCGAAGATCTAAGTCGTAAACAAGGGGCAATAATAATCGTTTACTTGCTACAGTCAAAATTCAACCTAAAACACTTACACACAAGGTCTAATGTTATCTGATACTTCATTTTGTTTGTGCGCTGCTTGTTTGTTTGCTTTTATCCAGATGATTCGGAACTATTCTCACACAATGTAGGTGTATTCGAGATTGTCTAGCGTGTACGTACTCCGTGCGTAACAATAGCTAGTTTATAACTTTCTGGAGGAATCTTACAACTCAATTTTGAAGCAGATATCGTCAACGGATTGAGCTGAAATTTGGCATACTCATGTCAATTTCAGTGACAATGCATTGTTATGGTACCACCGAGCTGACCGGTGGAGCCAGGAGGTGGATATCGCAACTCCTCAATAGCCACCACTCCATATTTTTTTTATACATACAAAAGCTTATTCTTTTTAGTTTTCAAAAACTATATTACGTGATAAACTTTATGTATCATTCCGCTCTGCTAATCGCTTCCGCTTATGGTTCGTCCCGCAGCTATCGCAGTAATAATTTATTAAAAGTAGCTCTCTCGTCTTATTGCTTTTCCTCCCCTGTCAAATCGCGAGGCCGTAAAACTGTTACACAAACTTATAAACAACCACAAGTACGATCCTTGCGTGTGCTCAGAAATTTAGGGCGGGAGCTGGCAGAATGGTTTACAAGTGGACGATAAATCAGGAGCTATTTATAAAAAAAAAAGACGCAATTCACTCACTCACTCATGCAAAGAAATATGAACATAGTCGTAACTTTCTTTAATATTTATCTATGTGATAATATACATTTATTGTATATATGTTCGATCGTTCGTCGTTGCAAACAGACGTGGCCACTGATCATTAAATTAAATAATCACTCAGAAAATCGTGACCTCGATTTGACTAGTGTGTCATGCATAGCATGCATATTTTGTATAAAGTGAACGTAGTATAATGGTTTATTCCAAGTAAAATTAGTCAGTTATTTATAATAAAAAAATGGACGGCAGTCCCTTTAACCGGAGTGCCTTCACGCATCGCAACCCACCAACTACGCCTGCGCCCCGCCCCCCTCCCTGTGACGGAAACAACTTCCTTCGCCGATATGGTAAAAAAAGGTGCAAACAATTTTATCCAGCCGATTAAATTTAGTTCTATAGCAAATGCCCTAATGATAAGACCAAGACCAGCGAGGAGACCAAATCCATAGTACAAAAAATTATCCGCCCTGATCAAATGAAGATACAGGTGAGAGGCTTACACAAGGTAAGGAATGGTGGCATTATCATCAGCACAGACACCAAGGAGGACATCCAGAAGTTAAAACAATCAGTGCAGCTGACAACCTCTGGCCTTACCGTAGACGAGCCCCAAAAACGAAAGCCTAGAATTCTAGTTATCGGAGTGCCGGTGTCTATGCAGGAAACGGAAGTCTTTTCTTGCATATATAATCAGAACTTAGCTGATAAGTTAGATAATTCGACACTAGAATCATTTATGACTTCCATCAAGTTGAGCCACAAATCAGGGAAGAAGGACGCCGAGACCTGCAATTATATAATAGAAGTACCATCAGCTGTACGTAAAGCCCTTATAACCAAAGACAGAGTTTTTGTGAACTGGTCATCGTGTCCTGTCAGAGACTACACTCTAGTGACGAGGTGCTATAAGTGCCAGCACTATGGTCATGCGGCCAAATCATGCCGAGAGGAGGCTCACACCTGCGGCCATTGCGGCGATGTAGGCCACTCAATTAAAGAGTGCACTAAAAAGGCAGAGTCCCCAAAATGTGCCACATGTATGCAGTACAAAAAGCCGTGCAATCATAAAACAGGAAATGCTGACTGCCCTGCTAAAATATTGGCTGAAAAAAGGTACATCAACTCTATAGACTATGAAGGTGCCTAGGAGCGCCATCAATTTGTGTATTTTTAGATCTTTTTTACTTATTAACTTCCTCCTGCGTAGCATTATAAGAGGAAGTTAATGGTTTGAGTAGAGTAAGATGTCTGTCTGTGTATCTGTGTGTCTGTGTGTCTGTGTGTCTGTCGACAGGATATCTCCGGATCTACTGGACCGATTGACTTCAAATTCGGTCAGTAGATACCTTAGGTCAATACCTCGATCGAGTTTGAATTTCAGACCCGTGGGTCAAAAGGGACTGGGCATTTCAGACCCGTGGGTCAAAAATTTCAAAAATTTCAAAAATCTCAAAAATGCCAAAACTGTCAAAAATGTCAAAAAGGTCAAAAAATTTCAAAAATGTCAAAATGTCAAAAAATGTCAAAATGTCAAAAAGCTCAAAAATGTCAAAAAGGTCAAAAATGTCAAAATGTCAAAAATGGTCAAAAATGTCAAAAAGTTCAAAAATGTCAAATAGTCAAAAAGGTCAAAAATGTCAAAATGTCAAAAAAGGTCAAAAAAGGTCAAAAAATGTCAAAAATGTCAAAAATGTCAAAATGTCAAAAAGTTCAAAAATGACAAAATTTCAAAAATTTCAAAAATGTCAAAAAGGTCAAAAATGTCAAAAAATGTCAAAATGTCAAAAAAGGTCAAAAATGTCAAAAAGGTCAAAAAATGTAAAAAATGTCAAAAATGTCAAAATGTCAAAAAGTTCAAAAATGTCAAATAGGTCAAAAATGTCAAAAAGGTCAAAAAATGTCAAAAAGGTCAAAAAATGTCAAAAATGTCAAAATGTTAAAATGTCAAAAAGTTCAAAAATGTCAAAATGTCAAAAAGGTCTAAAATGTCAAAAGTTTCAAAAATGACAAAAAATTACAAAAATGTCAAAAAATGTCAAAAAATGTCACCATCAAAATTATTATCATCATTAACATCATTTTCGTTGTTGGCAGTCAACAGGTGGAAGTTTGTCCATAGAATTACATTCTCTCGTTACCTTTAGTTTTAGCTAATATTTTAATTTAAGTCTTAGGTAAGTTCTCTGTAATTAAATTTCTAATCTCTTGCAATAATGACAAACTCGACAATAACGGATCATAGAGCTGCCCTACTAACCTTAAATAGTAAACTAGTTACCTAAATTGGAACGCAAGAACGCAAAACGCAAATGTAAATAAACTAGTAGAAGATATTATTATACCTAATATTCAACATTGACTTTGACCCAGTTTACAATTGTGCTGATGACTATGTCCTACGAAGATACAGAGAACTTACTAGTAGTGTTATAGTAAATTTATTTTAATTGTGTTATATTATTATTGTTTATACTTTTATAATTGATTTTAGTTTGTATGTGATTATGTGTAATTATTAAAGAAATATTTATGGCCTTGTTCGCCTGAAAAACAGGGTATCCTAGTTCAGGCACAAGTAATATTTGTGTTCTGTAGTAAGTTTTGTGCATGTTACTGTATTTTATTTTGTAACATAGTTCAAGAAGAAAGTTTTATTATTATTTACAAAGAAAATATACATCGATTTACAATAATTACATCAAAATCAAAAAAGAGGAACCATGTGGGACAGTGCCCAGAAGACTGGCAGCATTCCCTCTCTGGATAGCTAGGCTGATCCTTTGACAGAGATAGCTGCCAGCCCTCTGGTCACCTGAAGCCTCGACCAAACGCACTGACAGCTCTTTGAGGAGCTGCCGCGCCCCCGGACCCCACGGTCCCATGGTCTCCACCCCAAACGGCACAAATATGTAGCCCTCATTGAGGTCGGCATATTTGCGCCGCTTCAGGCGTTCAGCGGCTGCAGCCGCCGCGCCAGCGCCCACAGAGGTGGCATTGATGTGGGATGGGGCCAATGTGTCGGCACATGTGGCATCCCACACCAGCGACCTGCCATGTCTCCATGGCCCGACAGTCATACCATTAGGCCTCCCGCCACCCATTCGTGTGATGCCGTTAGGCTCAAGAGTAGCTGGGATACCAGCAGTGGTGAGAGCCCTGCGGATGATGTCGTTGAGGCATGCATGGCGCGACAGGCGGCCGGCGCTACGTGCGCAAGAGAGATTCTTTAATATTATATTTTTGATATGTCAATCTTGAGCAATTTATTTCAAAAATTCAAATTTCATTTTCTTCTATTTATTTATTATATTGTGCTGTGTTGTCATTAACATTAACAGTCGGGAATTATACCAAAATCAATAAATTTAAATGGTGGGATCCAATTCACACACGGTCTGAAAATGATTTTCAAACAAAATAACTTCTGTCGGTCAACAAATTCAAAATCTTGTAATTTTACTGATCAGGTAAACGCACGTCTCAGAATTAATTCTGAGGCATGTGTAACTGACCCGTTGGGGGATGGGCTCACCACCTATCACGTTTAGGGGTCGAATATTCTCGTAAAAAGTGGGTATTTCCAGAAACAGAATACCTCTGCCTACCGCCTCGAGGATAGAAGGTGTGAAATTATTCATTTATGAATTTTACTAGTCAGGACAGGTAACCTAAACTAAGCCTACTATACCCTTTGATGAATCACAATCAGCGTTTCCAGACGTCCCGATTTTGGCGGGACGTCCCGATTCTTAAATGTCCGAAGCGGGACTGTCTCTGTCCCGCTTTTCGGGTATAACTCAGAACTTTATTTTCAGACTTTTATTCAGAAGACGAATTAGACTCAACAATTTAAAGTTCTGTTAAATTTCATATTATTTTTAATTTAAAATATCATATTTTTATTAAAATACATTTTCAATAGCTATTTTTTCTATCTATTGTCACGTAAACTTCTGATTATACATATACGTACGTTTTTGTGTCCCGCTTTCGACGATATCCACTTCGACGTGTCCCACAATATAGCATCCCGCTTTTTTCACTCAAAAAGTTCTAAACCTGGCAAAAAAAACTGGCAACGCTGATCACAGTTGTCCGAAAAAACTAATTTTATTTTATTTATTTACAGGTATGACAATTTGGGGGCGCATATTCAATAGGCTAAGGCTGCCCGACCCCTAGATCAGACCCTGCAAATGAGCTCTTAAAAATACGAGGGTAAAGAAAAACACAGGAGAAATGTCCATCTCTTGATTAACATAATCAAGTCCCTTTGTAGGCGTTTTAACCGTAATAGGGTCCAGTCTTTCATTTAAAGAGATGATGGTGTATGTCGCAGTATTATTGTAAACCCGTATTAATTACAATTTTATTATTACGGCTATGAAATATTACGATTAACACTAGTGGTATTATATGGCATGGATTTTAGTCAATCGTCTTTAGTACACTAATGTACACTAACAATTATTATGCTTTTATTTTTTATTATGAATATTATTTGTAATTATTTTATTCAATTGCGAGGTAAAAATTTTTCGGAAACAAAACGTAAAGAGGACAGATTTTTAAGTATGATCGTAACGAATAAACTCAAAAACTACTGGAGCTATTTTAAAAGTTGGTTCATCGATGGAAAGCTACAATATCCCTGAGTAACACAAGCTATATTTTATTCCCGTATGCAAACGGGAACGGGCACTACGCGGGTGAAACCGCGCGCTACTGCTAGTTTCATGTAAACGGACTGAAGGCGCAAACTCTTTTGTAATTTAGGTACCTAACTATGTACGAGTATAGGTATAAACGGAAGAATATATAACTACGCGTTAAACATCAATATACCTAAACAGAAAGATATTCTACAAAAAACATCTAAATAGAATCTTACCATAGGCAAGGGTGAGAACTCGCAACACATACAATACAATCAATACAAATATACAAACATCTTTATATAAAAGTAAAGAAACTTTTTTATGAACAAGCTTTTTGTTACTTATTCTGAGCAAGCACTTTCATTTGATACCCATATTGTAGGTGCGCATTAAAAATATCTAGTCCGCCATCTTGGGTGTTCCGCCATCTTGGACTTAGAATGACGTCAATACACACTAATCATGCATTGGTGGCGATTCTGCTTTACACCGACTAAACTTATTTTGGTTTAGTCCTGTCTTTGTATTATCTCAAAAAAAGAAAAGGGATAGAATATATAACCTACCGAATTTAGTCCTGTCAGAGTCAGTATAGTCATAGTCATATAATTTATTGCGGCATGTGGTTACAATAGTTGGTGAAAACAATATTAAGTTCACGCACATGAACCCTGGAAGGGCACTGCAAAATATTTTTTATATATATTTATAAAATATGGAAGTATACATTTTCTCATTAGCAAAAAATTTAACACTTACACTTATTTAACACTTAACAAAAATATACATTAAAATTTAAATTGAAAAATTCTTCTAAGTTATAAAAACAATTCAATATTAAAAAATCTTTAAGTTTTTTGTAGAATAAGCTTTCTTTTTCTATTTGATTTATTATATAGTTCTAGTTGTATTTTATTCGTGACTTCTTTACTTATGCACTAAACACGTTATGTAATGCCTTAGTTGACAGGACTAATTTTAATTTGACAGTACTAAATATATCTCGTGTTGGTGAGCGGTGTGGACTGTACAATGCGATGAAGTTTAATAAAATTAATGCTTTAACAATCACGTCAACCAAAACCAAAAAACTACATAGCAGACAGCTATCAAAACGACAGTTGTTCTAAAAAGCTATTTTCAAAATATGTATTAAAAAGCGTAAAAAAAGGCCGCATCGCAGCCAGTCGCTAACATCTCGTCTCTTTTCTTTTCTAGGAGAAAGAAAATGACCGGATTAACTAAAATAAGTTTAGTCGAATCAGCACCATCGATGTAGTTACCGCTAAGGTGGTTGAGATACAGTGACTCGTCGCAGAGAGAATGGTAGTTCCTACTAGTACAAGATCCGGCTGCAAATTAGGGTAGGGATCGAGTATATGCTTCAAACCAATTTTTTACGCATATTTATGATTAGGAGAATATATATCTACGAGGGTGCCCTATCGAAATATGGCCGCTAGTATTTTTAATAAAAAAAAACACGGGTTGCACTCCGAGAGTGCCGGCAGAAGTGAAAACTTGATTATCGATTTCGGTGTTACAACACTACTCTCCAACCGTCTTACGGTTTTTCGATCAGCACACGTGACCTGACGCGAGTTTCACAGTTTTTATCCATCCCACAAAAGTGCTCAACGCCGCTAAAGAAGTTTTCACTTCAAAAATCTTTATTTTTGGGACGAAATTTAGTTCACTTGTTTTTTTTACATAAATCGACCACTTCACGGCAACATACTCGTACATAAAGACTGAAAAATCTGCTGATTTTAAAGAATCTTTATATATAAAGGGTCAACATACATAAAGATTCTGAAAAATCTGCTAATTTACCCTGAATCCATAAATATATTCTCCTAATCATAAATACGAGTATGCGTAAAAATATGGTTTGTAGCATATAGTTACTCGATTCTTACACTAATTTGCAGCCGGATCTTAGGCTATACTCTCTTTGTCCATAACTCAACTGGCTCCAAACAAATAAAGCAGGAAGCTTAACCCTAGTGTACTCAAAGTAGCTCAAAGTCATAAACAGAAAGTTGAAGTCGGAAAGTACTATAAGTAGTTGCCAGTAACGGGATCGAATATAAACAACCGAAAAACGATCGGCCCAGACAAGAGCCCAACTTTTCTGTTCCTGAAAACCCCTAATCCTACCTTGTGTTATAAATACAAAAGTAGATTGTTCGCCTGTCTGTTTATAGAATTGATCTTGAAGAAATAGAAGATACCTTGCATCTTCAGGAAAGACGTTTTTTAATGACCCAATACAATATGTTAGATACCCAAACTCGAGGGGTTTACGAGAAGCCGTTGAGGAGTTGCGATGTCCACCTCCTGGCTCCATCATCAGATCAGCTCGGTACCATAATATTGCATTGTGCAAAACTCAATCGATCGAAAAAATCTGCTCCAAAATTGAGTTGCAAAACTCCACGAGAAGAAACATACATTGCAACCTAAATAAAAGCTTGTAAAAAGAGGCTTACTTAAGAGACCAATCGAAATCGGACCTAATACAAATGGAATTGAGTTTGAGATGGTATCCAAGATACCTGGTTTTGTAGGACTGACTACAAACGTCTATTGTGTCCATTATACCCATTCACCGGTAGCAACGTAGGCCGAGAACGTTGATGATATCAGTTGGAATTTTCCATTAAATTGGACTTGAATATAATGCCCTTTCGATATTTTTGACTTACTACCCGCCCCGGCTTTGCACGCATGCAATGCTAATACTAAAACCTTCCTCTTGAATCACTCAATCTATTAAAAAAAACTGCATCAAAATCCGTTGCGTAGTTTTAAAGATTTAAGCATACATAGGAGGGATATAGGGACAGAGAAAGCGACTTTTATACTATGTAGTGACTAGCAGCGCCTTGCCGTTTCACCCGCATAGTTCCCGTTCCCGAATCCGATCCCGGTCCCGAGACAGAGAATTTTTAAATCGGTGTAGGTGGTGTAGGCGTATACGTGTATGACGAACCAAGTGGGACTTTTTTTTTTGTGGGAGACATTCACTCATGTTTTACGTCTTGTAAAATCACTTATTGAACGTCATTTCAACTCCGTTTCAACATTTATGGTTGAGGAGAAGAAGGGGCAAGAAATCCTTTTGATTACTTGTTATATACCCTAAGTATGTAAAATAATAAAACTCTAACGAGACCAAAAATATATATTTTTTTACTGCAGTACAGATTGGACTTTTCAGTAAAAACACGGACGAATTGAAATGGATACTTATCATAAATATTAATGTTGAAACGAATGGATTTTATAAAGTGCATTAAAATATGAATAATTAACGCGTATTCCCGTTCCCGTTGGAAAATTATTGCCTGATAGGTAGCGGAGGCTATTCATTAAACACAAACAGTCTTTCACTTTATAATTATAGTGTAGAATTTTAGATGTAGCCAAAACGGTTTGAATTCAGAGGTGCACAAACACTACTAAAAATATCGTTTTCAACCGACTTCAAAAAAGGAGGAGGTTAACAAGTGGACTGTATGTTTTTTTTATGTTTGTTACCTCAGAAATTTCGACTGGGTGAACCGATTTTGATGATTCTTTTTTAATTTGAAAGCTGGTGCTTTCCGTGTGGTCTTATTTGGTCTAGTTCTGACAATGGCGTCCTTGAAAAAACCGAATTACTCTTTAGAGTTCTATGTTGTTTAAAATCCTTTTTCACCTCTCCGGGCGGAACGCGGCAACTTTCGCCGCAGCGCTAAGCAAAGTTGCCGCTTTCCACCTCCGTCGAGCAGAAAAAGTATAAACACCTCGGGAAGTAATTATGAAAGCCTCAGATCACATGTGATCTGAGACATTTTTTATTTTAGTTCCCTAGATGTGTAATATATCTTTTCACTTCTTATGCTCTGAAAGTACGCCAATATAGCCCTACGAAGCGGGACTAAAGTGACCACTTTAGTCCCTCGGGAGTAAAAAGTCTTCCATCTTTATTGCGAAAATGTTGAGAGTGTGTGTGTTTCCGCATAGAAGATAGCGCCATGTGTTTTAAAAGAGATTTAAATCTCTTTGTTAATCTATGACGGGTTCAGAAGAAAAAACTGCCCCCGAAAATATCTGAATTTTTGTCTAGTGTATTCGTTCGGTTTTAAATAAAATTGACAATTTTTCTCGCACTCAAAGTGAAAAGTACAGTTTGCACCTCGAGACTAAACGCCAACTTAGGCTTCGCTTAGTCCCTCGATATAAAATATACTATTACAAGCACTCGGCATTTAGATTCTTCCGAACGAGCTGTGATATATCTCTAACATCTGAAACGAGGCCAACGGGATACGACATTTCATTAAGAAAATCCGACGAAGATTTCCGATAGAGGGCTGCCAGTGACAAGTGATGCAATCACTGGTCCGTTTGTTGGCGGTTAAACGTCGTAAGTTTTGCTCCAGGGGATAGTGAGAGCGATTGTATAGTACCTATAACTATAATAAAATAAATATGATCAAGTTTTTTATCTCATAGGGGGCCAGAGGCATTATATTTTAATGTCTTTGCTTCCGTACTAGCAAAGAGATTAAAATATAATAAGGCATAGCGAGGAAAATTTTATGCCCAAAAGTTATTTTAGAAATGGAATAAATCTAGTACGATTTCGACCGAAAGACAGCTTGCGTTCATACAACTGACATGACGCTTGAGCTTCAATGTTTTATATAAAAATATTCCCAGTGCCCCCTCTACGTCCTATGATATTTTAATATCTTTGTGTACAAGCTTTTATTCAACTTGCAATGTATGTTTGGGTGAAATCTTGCAACTCAATTTTGTGTGATATCTTCAACTGATTGAGCTGTAATTTTGTAGGTATACACGGTTAGTTTGGATGACAATCAATGACGTATTTCTAAATGTAACATACATAGACTTCATACTTTCGATTGGTAGTTATGCAATTTGTTTGATGGTGTATGAACATTCTGGACACAAGTAAGCATCAACTACCATATTTTCTTTTGTGCCTAAAGTTAAACAAATCAAGGAAGGTGGAATGATAGTTCCGAAAAAAATTGAGGTCTCATTAATTATTTCTTCTCCGAACATTTACTTTGTGAGCTACGATTATGGGCATTTGTGTAATAAAATTTGGTGTAGTTGTAGGGTAGTCTTTAGGCTACATTATGACGTAGGTACTTTTGTTGGAAAAACTTAATCGTATTTTTTCTTTTTATAATTTGTGCGAAGATTTATAGTGTCTCGTCCTCACTACCGCACTAAAACACCACTTTTGTAGTTTTTTTTATGTATTTATTTTGTTATTTCCGAGCACTTTTTGATTGGGTAATGTGCGTGTATTATTTAAGTAATTTTTGTAATAATCGACGTTATCTAGTCAAGTAGTAAATTGTAAATATTTAAATATTTTCACTTAATGTAAAACTACACTATAAAAATGTTCTGTTACCCACGTTTGGAATAAATTAAGAAGCTTTTCCATGTATGTTAGTACGTACAACTCAAGGGTATTTCCCTTCTAAGTAGGTATATACGAGTATAGTAGATTACTAACAATTATGTATGCGCAACATAATCATATTAGGTATTAGCAAAGTTAATATTTCGTAACAACCTGACGAAAAACCGGGTACTGGGGGTTTAGCTCCCTCCAACGCACACGAGGGTGGAACCTTCACACTTCGTAAATCTTGGATCGGGGAACGAATTCGCAATGTGTTGAATATGTTTTTGTTTGTTTACATAAAACGGTTATTTCAAAATACAATTATATTAAGTGAAGCAATTTGTTGCGAGTGTTTGTTCCACTGTTTTGTACTTAGAATGTATTGCAAAATGTTTTTATTTTTTTTATATTGTTTCTACCAAAATCGGAGAAATGCAATGGTGATTATAGATACATCGTGTCATAATCTTCAAACTATTGGTCTAATGATATAGTAGGTATGGAGTCTATAGATCCCGTGAACATGTAAGTCTACTAAGTAGTTTTTTTAGCTTTTCTTTTTTTTATTTATTCATGTCTCTTCATGTAAACATTATCCCACCAAAAAAATTTTCATGTAAAATCAAGAAGAGAAAATATGTCTCGCACCATCCAAAATTTATCAGATCTCATAGCGAAGCTTCCAACTCTAATACCTTAGTCAAAATATGTGGCGTTAGCTAGCTAACCGTCACATGGGCTAAGGTGAAAAGTATGTACAATATCTTGTAGTAACGAAACTGCACGGTTTTTTTTTAAATTCGGCTAAAACCGATAGCCAGCGAATTTAACACCGGTATTCTTGTTGAAAAACTGAAGCTATGTTTTCCATACCAACACTGACAGACAGAACAATGGAGACCATTGATTATGCTACCCGAACAATGCCCAAAACATAAACATTAAACAGGTCATGTACCCGCGCAAGGCAAAAGAGTTCGCATATATTGCAAGAGATTAAGTTGTGAAAACTCTTTTGTATCAAAGAGTTTTTTATCGAGAACACTAAGGAATTTATAAAATGAACGTGTATTGGAAACAGTATATTATTACGTTACGTACAAAATAATAACAATAATGAAACTTAGTATTTATTATACAATAATTACCACCCCACACGCGATATTTTTACACAGTAATTCCTCAAGATTGGTTTGCTAATGACTAAAGTTTTGAAGTACGTATATTAAATAATCTTAACAAGTTTTAATTGAACGGTGGTTGTAGTAAAATTTTCGAAATCCATAAAAAAGGCGCACATCAGAAGACTATCAAACATTTTTTATTAACACAAAAAGGTTATAAGCACCCTATTTAACCTCAAATCGTGGATAATGATAACAAGCAACCCAATGGAAAAAGCGGCAAAGGTTTCAACGCAGAATTTCCAAAAAGGAACGCAGATAATTATTTAAATTTAAAATCCATTCAAAAATGGATTTTTCCATAAATTAAAACTAGAGAATATTTGAAAATAGAAGTTGTAGTGACGTACCTTGCTCGGCCGCGGGAGCACGGGACCTCGAGGGTAACATTCGGGACAACCGCACACACCGGTTGCGCGCCGTTACTGTAAACTGTGCGAGTTTTCGCGGGATTCTCTCTCGATAGCCGTGGCGTGGAGAGAGCTCAAACCTTTGATAGGTGCGTAATAATATCGATAAGTTTATCTTCGGGTCACCTGTCATTAATTTTACGACTAATGTTATCAAAATGGTCTCCTTAACCGAGTTCACGTGTAACAACAATTCTGCTGCGGTTTGAATGCAGGCCAAACTTCGATAGCACATTTAAAAAAATACCTACCTTTACAAGAGCAAAGATACCTTGATTTGAATTTTTTTACTGTACTTTATGTTATAAGTATTGGCTGGGTGCGCGATGACAGCGCCAACTAGTGGTAACAATTAGGGCGGACTTTGAAATGTCAAATGGCTGGCTGTCATTACGAAAAGCAAGTAAACACAAAAATAATTTCAGTGAAACAACGTTATTTAATTAGGTCCTGTTGGATATTGTAAGTCTATAGCGTCGATAATAATGTTGACCTTTTTTATTTCCCGTCAAAAATGCCACAATCAGTAAATTTCAGGCAGTATACCTACACGGACTTTCTCATAGCTTCACGGGAAATAAGTAAAGAAATGGACAAAATTTATCGACTAGAGCGTTTCATGTATCTTGTAGACCATTATTTACAGCAGTACTGTCGATAATAATGCAGACTGTTGTGTAATTTCAGTTCAACATGGCCAAAATGATCATAGAAACTGGATTCCGGACAATAACGCACAATATAGTTTTTCAGCCACAAACCACCACAAGAGGCAAACAGTTAGTTTTGGCTCAACATTTGCAAGATATAAAAGAAATAAAATGTGAAAATCAAATGAGCCACACCATTGAAGCTAGTGTAAATAGACAAACTTCAGTGACATCAACGCCATACAAAAGATCATTGAAGTCGTTGATCTTGTTTTCAACTTGCTCTTGGAAATTTTTAGAATTTCCGATCACTATTCTTGCCATTATTCTTGCAGTTGATTACGCATCAGGTTTCGTTACCCATGTTCAAGTACTTATTTTCAATAAGAATGCACGAATACGTAAATTTCTCTAGTGAAAAGTGACAGTTCGTCCGTCCCTAGTTCCTTTTTTAGCCACCATGGGCGCTGCGATCGATTCGTGGTTCCCCCACCACCTACTTCGCACCCAGCCAATAGACTTTTCTAAATGCTTTACAGCTAATCTAAGGTGTTGCAAAAAATATATTTTTATCAAAAACCTTCTGTGACATCTTACGCATACACTTGAGTTGAATGTCAAATTAAATTAAAATTCACCTCAAGTTCCATTTTCGCGTTCTTCCCAACACAATACATCGACAGACACATCCCTAGCCCCACGCGGCGCATGCGCGCAGTCAGTCCACCAGACGATTGCCCAGCAGACTTACCACGTTGATTGATTCACGAACTTGTGCGCAGGTTAACTCACCCGGCACGTGCCTTAAGTAACGCTCCCAGTTTACAAGGACCCCTCTTCCCCCTCTTTAACCCCCGAATTACATCCCGAAAAGGGTGTTCGCAAAAAACCTAGGGACCACCGAACTTTGGCTGGTTATATCTGGGCACTCGGAGAATGCGCGCGTCATTTGTTTTGAAAATGGAAATGGTACGCGCGTAATTTGTGGCGATTTGAATTCAGAACTACTGTTTTGTTTTTCCTTCGTGCGTTCAGCCAGCGCTTAACTTTTCATATTACTGCAGTAAAGCCAGTTTCAATGAAGCAATGTCACACACTTATAATACCTATACTAGTCTACAGTATTATCCTAAAAGAAGATACCTGGTGACGAAGCCAATAAAAAACGGCCCCTCCTTTCTCCAAACTTCTTCGGACCATTCACATAATTTTATACTAGCTGTAATTTCAATAAAGTTTTTTAATTTAAAATAACTAGTTTTGTTTCCTAAAATTCTTTTTGACGTGACAACGTCAAAAAACGTCAACGTCAAATGGCAGATTATAAATTAGATGTGTTTGAATGACAATGATGTTTGGTGTAAATTTTCTCTACCTCAGCAAATCACTAAAACCATGTAACTTGTACTTTGTATTATTGTATATAATGTTAGAATAATGTGTTGAGGAGTTTCTTGCCAAATTTCTTTTCCTCAACCATACATACCGAGGCGGTGGGGTCACAATGACTTTCAATAATTGAACTTATAAGCCCCTACATTGAATGAAAACATTTTCACTTTGTAAACAAAATACAAAACGGTATGACGTAATACCGTAAAATAAAGGTACCTACCTTTATTTTTAGGTTGCACAGTTTCAATTACGACTCAATCAAATCAATTCAATTTGTTCCGAAGAGAGGACTCTCAACAAAACTCGATCAAGTGTTCATTAGTGTTCCCCTTAATATTCACGGTTCTTAAATCAATTTACTTGAATTCGATTGTAAACGCCATTTTCTGGGTTCGAAGAGGATACAGCTAAATAATTCGAATGTCTTCTCTTACTTGGAACCGGTCAAGCGCGGTCCGGACCCCTTCACAAAGATTTCGGGTCGATAAACATCTGAGATAAAGATCTGGCGTGAGATTAAAATGTACTAGTGTATTTATCAGTATTATCTCTTTGCAACAAAAATTATACAGGTAGAATATCTGCACTTAATATTAAACAGAGGCAAGATTTGTTTGAAACGAATAAACTTAAAACTACTGGACCGATTTAAAAAAATATTTCACCAATGGTAAGCTATCATATGCTTGAGTAACGTAAGCAAACTTTTATCCCCGTATTCCCACGGGAACGGGCACTACGCGTGTGAAACCGCGCAGACCCGCTAGTTATTAATATTTTACAGGTACATGCAGGACAAAAGCTTCCCCTACCTCTGCCCGGACCCGAAAATGATGGATTGCTACGAAATAGCGGAGTGAACAATTCATTTCCCGCGTAAAATAAGAATTATGACGTTTTCCTCAAAAACGGATAGCATAAGATCCGGCTGCAAAATTAGTGTAGGGATCGAGTATATTCTAAAAACCAAATTTTATGATTAGGAGAATATATATCTACCCGGGTGCCCTATCGAAATATGGCCGCTAGTATTACTGAAAATTTTTTTTACTGATTCAGGGACGAAATTTCATTCACTTGTCTTCTTACATAAAATATCGTCCACTTCACGGCAATACACATAAAGATTCTGAAAAATCATGAATAATCAGCTGATTTTTCAGTCTATATGTATTTGCCCCTTTATGTATAAATACTCTGATTTTTCAGTTTCGTCCCAAAAAACAATAAAAAAAATACTAGCAGCCATATTTCGATACCACCTGGCACCGGGCACCCTAGTAGATATATATTCTCCTAATCATAAATATGCGTAGAAAATTAGTTTGTAGCTACTAATTCTACAGCCGAATCTCGTACTAGGAAGAACACTTTCCAGAGTAGTGATACATCTTGCAGTAGACAGCGGTGAGTGGACTATGTGACAGGAAAATTATAAACGGTTTTTAGAGTTCCTATCCGAAAGCACAGAATATATACGGGCCTGTTGGCTCAGTTTTTTTTTGGACACAATTTACACACGGTTATTCATTCCCTAACTAGGCAGAGCCTGTACTATGGGTACTTAACAACTGATAATTATACTTAAATAAATACTAAACACCCAGACACGAAGCCAACAGACATGTTCATGCACACAAATGTTGGCCCCGAGCGGGGATCGACCCCCTCCGACTCAGAAGGCAGGGTCACTCCCCAACTGAGCCAACAGGCCCGTCGGCCGTTAGCGATCCCGCCTTCTGAGTCGGAGGTCGCAGGTTCGATCCCCGATCGGGGTCAACATTTGTGTGCTTTAGAAAGTCTGTTCGCTTCGTGTCTGGTCTTTTTTCGTTTATCTGTTGTTTGTAGTCATAGTACAGGCCCTGCCTAGTTTGGGACTAAATTACCGTGTGAATTTTGTCTTTTTTATTATTTTTAGCCGTCACATGTCGCCTGGTAGTGTGCAACTAACCTTAAAAAGCTAAACTGAATGCACGACGCGACGCGAAACTTTGCCTTAGCATTCATAAGCTAAATCAAAATTGCCTGCAACATTCAGTTTGTGCACTTTGTTGCTTGGGATTTCAAATGGTATATCAAATTTGTCTAGAATGCAATATTTGTTATTTTCATTTAGACAGATTCACTGATTTATGCTTTACTTGCTATTCCGCGCGATTTCACCCGCGTAGTTCCCGTTCCCGTGGGAATAGGGGAATAAAATATAGCCTATGTTACTCCCAGAAAAGTAAGCTTTCCATTAGGGAAATAATTTCTAAAATAGGTCCAGTAGTTTTTGAGTTTATTCGTTACAAACAAAAAAAACAAGACTTTCCTCTCTAAAATATTACAGGAATAAAGTATAGTTTATGTTAGCCCCTTCCCTACTAATGTAGCTTTCCATTAGTGAAAGAATTTTTAAAATCGGTTTAGTGGTTTATACGTGAAAGCGTAAAAACAAAGAAACAAACAAGGCACTGTGGCATTTATTGTATTTAAGGGATGGATGTTTAAGAAGAAGCTAGATACCTACTCGTAGAAGAAATTAAACTCAATATCACTCCTTCATCGCTAATTAGTCTAGGCAATAAAGGTAGTGGACCCCAACATTAATTCCTCAGTCGATGAAACTTTGCAGGATTGTAGTATAGTATGAGACAATACTTGCATAAAAAAATCCAAAAAAAAAACCTAACCGGAGTTAGGTTTTTATACTAAAAAAAAATTTTTTTTTTAGTTGAAAATTTGATATTTTCTGAAAATAATGTAGCGAGACGGTTTTTCTTTTGGATTTTCCTATTGTAAGTTCACAGCGACTATTAAATGACATTCCAGTTAAAAAAATGGACTGAGCAATTTTCCCTTGCAAGGTACATATACGTCTGATTTTTTTTGTTTCTACCAGGAGATTTTTTTGGATATTTTGCATATAGCTTTCTTAACACACATGAATATTGCTGGCGAAGAAAATTTTGACTGAGCATTTTTCCCAACAAAGATATCAAATAAATAACTATTTCAGTAAAAATACCTAACTTCGGTTAGGTTTTTTTTTTGGATTTTTTTATGCAAGTATTGTCTCATACTATACTACAATCCTGCAAAGTTTCATCGACTGAGGAATTAATGTTGGGGTCTTCATACAAAAATCCGCTTCATTGCCTGGACTAAATCATGAAAAATTCAATTCATGAAGAAATAATTCAGAAAACTGTCATTCATTCGAATCAGAAGGTGGTGGAATTTGGTTTCCAATTTTTTATTCTAAATGGAATTGAAGGATAAGTTTACATTTAAATATTTAAAAGTCGGCATAAAAGCACAAAAGTCTATGAAACATGAAAATTCGGCATATCGGTAAAAAATTTAGGTATACCTATGACTTGACAAAAAAGTCGGCAAAATGGGAAAGTCGGCAAAAAGGACCCGTCGTGACCCTCTAACCAAGATGCAAGCGCTAAGGAAAGCGCATGATTTTATAGATTGACATGTATGGGATTGACATAAGCATTTGCCAACGAACGTTAACGTAACGGGTGCTTAGCGCAAAGAGCGCTTGCATCTTGGCTAGGCAGCAGAGGGGAAATGCTGCCAGCATTTTGGTTGCTGTTCCTGAATATTTTATTATGAGTATAACTTTGTAAATAAATGTTGAAAGGAGGGTGAATGCAGGTAATATGGTAAACGGTGCATTAAATAAATAAATGAAAAATATTTATTTTCAGACAAAAATAGTCCATAGATGATAAGGAGAAGTAATTAAATGGGCAGCAATAATAAAATTTGGTTAGCCACAACAAATCAGCATTTAAATCATTTGGTCGGCATACAAAGATTTTGTTCGCAAATAAAAAAATCAGGCAGCAATCCCTGTTCGGCAAATAATTTTGATAATGGTCAAAAATTAAATCAGAAATAGGCAGCTTACAATAACATGGGTTTGCATAATAAACATTCAGTCCGCAAAATAATTACTTGGTCCGCAAAATAACTACTTGGTCAGCAAGACTTCATGATTGAACAGCAGAGAAAACATGTCGTAAAAAATTATACTATAGCCACTCCCACTCCCACTCTCATTTCCACCTACCCGCTCCTACCCTCTCATACCTCCTCCAGGTGGTAGGAGGAGGTAGGAGGATGTAGTAGGAGGTAGTAGGATGTAGTAGGAGGTAGTAGGAGGCAGTAGGAGGTAGGAGGAGGTGGTAGGAGGTAGGAGATAGGAGGAGCTAGGAGGGGGTAGGAGGTGGTAGGAGGAGGTAGCAGGCGATAGGAGGAGCTAGGAGGGGGTAGGAGTAGATAGGAGAAGGTAGGAGGAGGTAGGAGGCGGTAGGAGGAGCTAGGAGGGGGTAGGAGTAGGTAGGAGAAGGTAGGAGGAGGTAGGAGGCGGTAGGAGGAGGTGGTAGGAGGTAGAAGGAGATAGGAGGAGCTAGGAGGGGTTAGCAGGAGGTAGGAGAAGGTAGGAGGAGGTAGGAGGAAGTAGTAGGAGGTAGGAAGCGGCAGGAGGAGGTGGTAGGAGGTGGTAGGAGGAGGTGGTAGGAGGTGGTAGGAGGAGGTAGGAGGAGGTGGTAGGAGGTAGTAGGATGTAGTAGGAGGTAGTAGGCGGTAGGAGGGGGTAGGAGGAGGGAAAGGAGGTAGGAGAGGGTATGATGAGGTAGGAGGAGGTGGTAGGAGGTTTTAGGAGGTGGAAGGAGGAGGTAGGAGGATGTAGTAAGAGGTACTAGAATGTAGGAGGTAGGAGCTACTACCTCCTACTGCATCCTCCTACCTTCTCCTACCACCTCCTATCACCTCCTCCTATCCCCTCCTACCTCATCCTACCCCTTTCCCTCCTCCTACCTCCTCCTACCTCCTACTACCGCCTACTACCTCCTACTATATCCTACTACATCCGACCACTTCCTACTACATCCTCCTACCTCCTCCTATTACCCCCTCCTACCTCCTTCTAGCTCTTCCTTCCCCCTCCTAGCTCCTCCTACCTCCTCCTACAACCTCTTACCCCCTCCTACCTCCTCCTACCCCATCCTTCCTCCTCCTACCTCCTCCATCATCCTCCTACCTCCTACTACATCCTCCTACGTCTACCTCCTATTACCTTCTCCAGGTGGTAGGAGGAAGTAGGAGGAGGTAGTAGGAGGTAGTAGCTCCTACCTCCTCCTACATCCTCCTACCTCCTACTACCGCCTACTACCTAACACTACCTCCTACTACCTTCTACTACCTCCCACTACCTCCTACACCGAACTCCTACACCCCATTCCTACTCCCAACTCCCACGCCTACTCCCACTACCACAACCACCACAACCACCACAGCCACCACAACCACCACCACTGCCACTGCCACTAACACCACCACCACTACCACCACCACCACCACCACCACTTGTAATCGTAATAATAATCATAATCATAAAAGTTGCATAATCCCAAGTCCTTCCTAATCTATGTAAGGAATGCGCCCATTTTGCGCATGACAAGTTTGCTGAGATTATTTTCGCTACTTTTATATGAAGCTCAAAAATATTTTTTGGCTGCCCCTCTGCGTGCTTACCAAAATTTTATTAAACAGTAGCAGCTCATTGCAGCTCAAAAATAATTACAGCCATCCAGAATGACATAAATTGCTGATAGGTTTTGTAATGTTTGCTGGCCATGAGTTGCTGACCAATTAGCTATTTCTGCTTACAGATTATATTTTTCTGCTTACAAAAATTCGAATACTCTGCTAACCATTTAAATAACACCCGATGATAAGTAGGTACACATAAATCTTACAAGCTATGTTAGTAACCTAGTGAGGGACGCCGTCGCAGACCGCTCACCGGCTTAACGCAACTCCGTGAATTGCCTGAAAACCGCCGCATCCATGCTGTCCGCAATCATCTTGAGGATTACGTTAGGGCTCCCCCGCAGCCTGTGCAGTAGCGACGCTCTTTTTTTGCGCATGATGGCGTAGAGGTCATCCACGCTAGCACCCGCAAACATGCCCATGCACTGCACCATCTCGGGAGTCTCATCATGGCCCTGATATTATTGTATTGGACACGCAAGGCATTGTAAGATCCAATTGTAAAGTTGGTACATATAAAAACTTTGGCAGTAAGCTCTGAACAGCGTAAGTTTCACACTTGGCTTTGCCTTTTTGAGGCGACACACTGATTGGCCACACTCCGTACTGTATTTTTGAGTCGAAGTATTTCTGTTTGATTTCATTTATGACCATCTCATGGTTTGCGTGAGCAACTATTTTAAGGAAGGATTTAACCAATAAGCGGGTGATGAGGTGACGACCGTCGAGTAATATTGGAAATATGAGGTCATCGCTTGCATTTTCAACTTCAAGTATTCTTCCAGACCCGGTCCGGCGATGGGCTCACCACCTATCACGTTTGGGGGTCCAAAGAATGGGTATATCCAGAAATGGAATACCCCCTCGGAGATATAAGGCGTGAGATTATCTATGTATGTATGTATGTATTTTTCAAGCACGGGCGACAATTTCACGATATGACTCGTTTTAGGGATTGAAAGAAAAGAAAGAAAGAAAATGTGTTTATTCACAGAAATAATTTTTACAAGATACATTATTGGCTGTTGGTTTGATGCACATCCAGTCTCTTTTCCAAAGCTTTCTGCCTGATCACGTTGTAGGACATACCTCTCTGCTTTCATTAAATCAGCAGAAAGCGGTAGTAGAGTGGTGGATGTAGAAGATTTCGCAATTTGGCGGTTACTAACACAGTCCAAAACGTACGGAATTTATCTGCATTCTGCAGGATACGATCAGTACTTGAAATTCGCAGTGACTGATTAACAGTTACCAATTTACGAGGCTGACTTGTACGCTCCTCGCGAGTTGGTGCGACTTTAGTAGGTTCCTTAGGCCAGTCACACCGGGGGCGCTGGCGAGCGCCTTGGCAGCTGCGGCGGTGTCGGCCACAGCTCGCAAGTTGTACCTATGTTTTCTAGGTCCATAGACACGAGTGGTGGCGCAGTGCCGGCCGCCTCGAACGCTTTGGCAATATGGCGAGGTTAAGTTTGTTGACAGTGATCGTTTATACAGTATGCAGTCGCTCGAGCGGCCGTCGGCTGTAGAACGGGTTAGGAGACGGAACTGGAAAGCATTGTTCACGTTCAACTACGGGAGTGCCTTTAGTAACTTGAGTAAATGCAGTATGTTTCGGTGGTGTTCTACCCATTGATTTGTTCTTTCAACGCTTATCGTGTTCGAGCTAACGCGGCCCGCACAGCTGCTGGCGTCGGCGTCGATGGCGGTGAGCTCCGCGATTAAGTCGCTCTGCTCGGCTTGTTGCACGCTCGCTTTCGCGCGCCGCTAGTTCTTGTTCACGTTCCAATTGTCGACGTAAGGCACGCGCTTCGACCGCTTCGTGCTTTCACCGCAGAAGGTGAATGCGAAGACCTCGTTTGTGCGGTGTGAGCACTCGGAGCTTTAACTAACGTCATACCGGAGCAGTTTTGCTGCGGAACGTCAACATTAGACGGTTGACTAGACTCCACTAGTGCGCTAGGCGTTATACTAGGTCCAGGAATACTTGGCATGACTTTACCTTTACTGCGAGTAAAAGGCGGGGTGCGTATCATGGATATCTACCTACATACCAAAGTGTTTTTTTCCAAAATGTCAATAAACCAAAGAAAAACATGTATTACTTAGGTACACTGGAAATCCGGCTCGAAGGACCAAAATGAAAATAAAATCTAATATACTGCAAAATTTTATTGAAATGAGACCACACGGGAAGCACCAGCTTTCAAATAAAAAAGAATCATCAAAATCACCCAGTCGAAAGTTCTCAGGTAAGAAACATACAGTCGAATTGATAACCCGGTTAAAAATACACCAAATAACATTACCTTACTTCTGAAGTCAGGAAAAACCTTCAGTTTTGGAATATCCTTTAGAATATTAAAGTTGTAGATTCTGTATTCCACGGAGGTCATCCGTAGGCTAACCTTACAGATTGGACACTAATTTATCGGTCGGACTCTCGCCGTGGGACCACAGTTTTATTTATTGAGTGTCCGCAGGATGTAATGGCCAGTCGTCTTGGGCTGTCTATTGCTTTTGGGAATAGGGTACTTCTATTTTTCTTAGTAATTCGTTCGTACGCCATCTTGCTTACTATGCCCGTCATATCTTACAAATACTAGCTATGTATAGTATAGGTGCATTTTTGGTAAGTATCTTGTCATTTGGACTGTTCATTGTCATTCTATTAATGAAAAATTGTCCTTATTTGAAATTCTAATAGAGTTGTTAATAATACGAAAAAGTAAATTTCTCTTACGGACAGCAGCGACTCGGGATATACAAATGTATTTGCAAATAAAGACGAAATTTTATTACTATTGGAAAACTGTTCGAGCATTTAAAGTTTTGTCTGCGATGACCCTTACGTCGCTCTTTTAGGTGAAGTGCATGGTAGCGCCATCTTTCTTACAAACATTCGAAACACTAAGTAAAATCCCTGTTGCTCGCCGCTTTGTGATTCCCTTTATGCAGGCTAGGTAGCGTTGTTCATCATGAATTGGGGAGGAGGGGTTTGTGGTCATCGGAGGGGCAGGGTGGGCCGGGCCCACCCTAGAAAGCTGTGGGCCCACCCTAGAAAAATACCCTTCCTCATACATAAAATAACTTCATCCTCAACTACCGAAATCGAAAACCATCTTCAAAAAACTAAACACAGAAAACATAAAAAAGTTGAAAAACATATTTTTCTAATTTCAAGGTCGTGGAGTGGACCTATTTATGTGCATTTGGATTGAGGGCCCATTTTTCAAAATATTGCGAAACGAAATGACACTTATGTACAAGGCATTTAGTAAAAATTTGGTAAAACTTAAAGCAAAGATTCTTAAATTTCTTAAACGTGAAACAAAAGCGGAGTAGCCTAATCTTAAATTTATTTATAAATATTTTTAATCAAATAAATTACAGCGTATTTGGGACATAAAAAGGTAAGTTTTCACCAAATTTCGTTAAAAAAATATTTTTTTGTAAAAGATAAAAATAAAAAAGCAAAAACTTTGTTTTTTGAATTTTTCACAAAAATTTTGAGGTTATGTGAAAAAAGTGTAAATACAAAAGTTTTAGATCTTTTTATTACCTACAACTTTGCCATTTGACTTTTTTCGATAAGACTTTTAGTTTTGCCGGAAATCGAGAAAAACCGTTTTTTACCCTTAAAAACTCACCCCCATCCCCTTCCCGACCTCAGATCGCCCATAATTTATTTTTCCTTTCATTTTTATAATATTCCCCTCCTTTTCTAATGGGTTTCATCCTACTATTATTTTTTTTGGTTTTAAAAATTATCGACCCTGGTCTATAATACAGATTTATGGCGGTTTAGCTTGGGCCCTCAATTCGTGAATATCTGTACTGAGGAATCAGCCAAACAAAGGAGTTTATCTAAGGAAAGAGATTAATTCTTGACCTTGACCTTGGTTTCTTTTTTCCTAACTTCAATGTCGATTTGATTTACCTTGTTGTTGGTAATTTAAGAGCGGAGCTCTTGTTAGTGCAGGTATATACTTAGCTATACTAGCGACTTAAATTACATAGTTTTGGCCAGGACACAGATAAAAGAAAAAGAATTAGTATAATAGGATAGGATAACTGAAATCCATACTTGATTCCTACATACCATCTTGCCGCGCCGTGGCCGGCCGATTCATGGCTGGGGCCATGGCCCCCCCTAGGAAAAATCCCTAGCTACGCCCATGGGTACGCTAGTACTACATTAATTATTATACTGTGCTTTCGGTATAAAGTTGGGAAAATCAATAGATCGCGATTTATTTAAAATGGAATATAGGAACCTACCTATTTAAATTTTCAAAAACTTACGTCCTGCTTACAAAATTTAACACTAGCTCGACGGTGAAGGAAAATATCGCTAGGAAACCTGCAGGTCCCAGAATGAATTCTGAGGCATGTGTAACAGACCCGGTAAATGGGCTCACCACCTATCCAGTTTAGGGGTCGAATGAATAGAAGAAATGGAATAGGTACCTCTGCCTCCCACCTCGGGTATACAAGGCGTGAGATTTTATATTTTATTTACTGGACTACAAATTATTTTTTATTATTATTTATTTATATAATAATACAGACAGAGTACATGTGCTTACAAAATAGTCCTCCAATACCGTCTAGACGGTTTGACTGCAGGGGGATCATGCAGTCTCATTTAGATATTTAAATAATTAACACGGAATAATTTCTAATAAATGTGATTTTAGCTTATTCTTAAATATATTTCTGTTTGGCTCTTTTCTAATGTCCTCTATTGCGATAAGCCTCCTGTCCAGAAAAGCGAAATTAAAATAAATCTAATGGGGTAGACAACTGTCAAAGAGTTCCGGCTAAAGGGCGCCAAATGTTTGTTCCAAAAGGACTGTCAGTCTTCATATAAATTATTTTAATCTTTAAACACTAGATACAAAAACCAATTCAATAGTTGAAAATTAAAAGAGCTTTGAAAAGTTACTAAAGTATTTTGACAGGTAACAGAACCAATACACAGTACCATCTGCCGTAAAAGATTTTGGTAATATTCCCCATTGTTCGGTGGTTTTGGGTCCATAAAATTCTTTGTTTACGACGACGTAGTTCGCAATTATTTAGGTAGATGGCACTCATTTCAACGAGGACCTCCGTGAATAAAGCCCTGTTTACATTATTCAAGTCTAGTAATTCAGTGAGTCCAACTAGAGGGACTGGATGATATCGTCTACGTTATTCCAGTCATTTAAAAGTTGTGGAAGAGTAACCACTACCGTGATAATTATTTTACCGACTTCAAAAAACGAGATTCTCAATTCGACTGTATGTTTTTATAATGTTTGTTACCTCAGTACCTTTGACCGATTGATTGAACCAATTCTGATGATTCCTTTTTATTTGAAAGCTGGTGCTTCCCGTGTGGTCCCATTTTAATTTGGTCCAGTTCTGACAATGGCATCCATGAGAAAACCATATAAGTTGAAGTCGGTTTTTTACTCTGTAGAGTTCTTTATAGTGTGAACCGGCCTTAACTTGCACGATAGTCCCAGGCGCGTGCCAGCCAGGACTATTTTCAATATCACTCGCACTCCGGAAGGATGTGCATCGGCTCCTGTAAATTCATTTACAATAATATTTAATAATAATATAATAATTATTTCAATAGTGTCGAGTGTTTCCTAATTGTGAAAGTACTCCGGCTGCTTCTAGTTTGGTACGTATTTCTTTATTGGTTTGTTTATTTACGTGAAATAGTCCAATTTTAGTTTTGCTGGAGGCATCCATATGGTTGTGTACAATACAAGTTTTTTGTGTACTTGAGGTCTGCTAAGCGAAATGTAGCATGCTTACGATGAATTAAGTTCGCGAATTGAAGATTCTATACAGTGCATTGTTATTATTTTGAGCTTTTATGTTTTGGTAATCAACAAGTGTTAACTAACTGAGTACAAAACGTACCTGCGCAGAGATGCGTCAACAAAAATCGTTATCTTATTTATTACATAACAATTACCTAGACTTCGACTTGATTTTTATTATTTTTGTTTAGTAACAAAAATATATACTTACATACCTACCTGTATACCTATATGCTTATAGTTGTTATTCAGTATTTCGAAACGTAAATGGCCGTTGTGTTTAAAATTTTTTTTTCTTTTTCCATCATAATAGTATATTACACATCTAGGGAAGTAAAATAAGAAATGTCTCAGATAACATGTACCTAATTGTCGACCGAGGCGAAGCCGACATGTAATCTGAAGCTTTCTTATTTACTTCCCGAGGTGTGTATATATTTTTTTTATCGACGGAGGTGGAAAGCGGCGGCAACTTTCTTTAGCGCGGCGGCCCGAAATTTGCCGCTTTCCAACCGGACATATGGAAAAGTATTTTTTTACAAGCTTTTATTTAACTTGCAATGTAGGGGAAAGTCGGCTATATTGTACCGATCGATTAATCGTACCACCAAGGTATTTCCTACTAAATTTACATATTTTTTTGATCTGGCAACACAAATCTAATGCAGGCAACAATTCGGAAGCTATGACAGTTTGTCACGTCACTGCAAAAACAAATTTATGTTTACGAGAAAAAAATATGTTTTTGGTGGTGATAATGTAATTTTTTACCTTGAAATTCTAAACTTCTGCAGACAAACGGTAAGAAATACATGAATCTCTATTTTTTATGCTGATAACAAGTTATTTGGCTTTTAATTTGTGAGAAAATCACGCCGCAGTTATTTAAGGTTATGATTTGACATGGCGTTTTTCCAAAATGGGGTTTGTTTTGCAAATTGTACCATTTGAGAGTTTCTAAATCGTACCGGTACAAATTACCATATACAAATATTTTTTACCTCTAAAAATTCAATTTAGTTATCTTATCACCATTGTAATTAATGTAAAACCTGCTAAATTTACTTTGTCTTGACAAGTTTCTCGTGGGTCAAGTCAATAAATGTATTTTGATTGATTAAATAAATAATTAAATCTATGAATTTATGAAACAAAATTAAAAATTTAGCTGCTCTGTTAATCGTACCGATGGTTAATATTTAACAAAATATTTTTTTAACAAAATTGTCTTAAAAACATTGCATATACAATTGAATCAACATAGAAGGGTATGTAAAAATAATAAATATATTTTATTTCAAAAAATGAGGGGAAAATAAATGTGTAATATTTTAATTGAAATTTGTATGGAGAATTTCTAAGTACGATTTAAAAACCGTAAGGTACGATTAAACATACCGGTTTTCTAAATCGTACCGATGGATTGTTTTTAAAAATAAATATTTTGAGCATAATATATGCTAAATATCTACAAAAACAGTTTCATGTAGTAAAGTCTTTTAAACATGGTATCTTACAAAAAAACAATCATGAATATATTCTTTATAGTTTTTGCACAAATCGAAAAAATCCTTAGGGGGGACAATATAGCCAACTCTCCCCTATGTTTGTACGGGTGAAATCTTGCAACTTAATTTTGAAGCAGCATCTTCAACCGATTGAGCTGAAATGTTGTAGACAGGTTCAGTTTGGATGACAATGCATGGTTAGCTATGTGAAATCCAACATGGCGAATAGTAGACTAGTTATTTTTAATGCACTTACAATATGGGTATCAAATAAAAGGACTTGCTTAGAATAACTCGAAATTAAGCTTCTCTATAATAAAAAAATATATTTTCAACACACTTGCTCATAAAGTGGCTCTAATTTCACTGCAATTAGGCACATAATGACACCTATAATCAAACTGAGACTTTTTGTTTGCTATTATTCACTAGTGAGTTATAGATTTTTTTTTTCAATTTTGTTGCTAGAGTTGCTTTGTTCTTAAAAAAGTTTCGATACAAAAAAGATCGTATTCAATCGTACTAATAAATTAATACACAAATATGGCTTGCTCATTTCATGCAACTTCGTATTTAAATAGATCATTTCAACTTGTACGTGTTTAATAAACAAAACTTTCACTCAAATATAACTTTGGTTTTCTCTGTAAAAACTTTAAATACCCCATTTTGTACGTGGCTAAAACGCTATCCACGACAAACCAAAGAAAAAGAAACCTAATTTTTTTAGTCCATGGCCGATCGCCATTGTAAGATGCGAGCGCATAGGAAAACGAGGCTGTATGGGCCTAGATCCTTTTGCCTTTTCCAAATTATATAAATAAAAAATTGGAAAACCAATTAATTTTCCCCGCCATTGCGAATGATTATTTTAAAATGATTTTTTAGTATTATTTATTCACAAGTGTGTTGAAAAACGTCGTATGATACACGTGTGTATTGATGATTACCGTCCTCGGCTCTCTTATGACCCTCGCCTACGGCTCGGGTCTCAATGGCGCCTCAGCGGTAATCACCAACTTTACTCACTTGTACCATAATGTACTATTAACATTCATTATTACCCCAGCTAGACTACCTACCTAATACACAATACCGACGTATTCATTTGTTACCTATTTTGGGTGTGGCAGTTTTGATAATAGTTAGTTAAGCTTCTTGGTCTATTGTCTCAAAAGCAGTGTCAGTTTCATAACTACCGCCTTGAGCGAGATTTCAACGGCGCCCCCTATATCCTATATCTGCCACTCAAATCCAAACCAAAAAAAGCAAGGTACAGAATAAATAAGAAAAAATTTTTTTTTATTAAATTTTCCTTTTCTAGCCTTTTTTATCGGCGTTCTCTTTTTAAGACTCCAAAGTCCATGTTTTCCGAAATTTCATTTTCGATTAACAAAGTTGCCTTATCTGTCAATCTAGATTTAGATATTATCGATCGCAGATAGGTTTCGATCAGCATACGCTTAAAACTCCATTCACCGCTAGGCATCGTTACAGGTATAGTAGTCTTGGGTAGTTCGCGAAAGACCTAGTTCGAAAGAGCGCTCTTTTAGGTGAACAATGCCAACTAGTTCGTCTACAGTCTCGCTCTTAGTTCTTTTAAATGCATATTTTTCTGGCGTCCGCTCTATTATTAAGTGGCACTGCATGGCTCTTCTCTCTTACAAGTTTCTTATTAAATTATAGTCTATATATGGTTAAAGTTTTTGTCAATTAATATGAAAAACATTTCCATATTGAATTATCTGCATATAAAAAAAAAGGAACTAAATGAACGAACTAGTTCGCAGTCCCAGTTGCGTACGACTATGCCCAAGACTAAGGTATAGTGAGTGATCTTGTGGCGCCCCTATAAATCTGGCGCCCTGGGCGGTCGCCTAATCGCGCCCTACCCTATCGCCGCTACTGCTCAAGAAATAGCTACTTCTTATTTTTTTTTAATTATTGGTTTACAACGAACACTGCTGCAAAAATACTTACTTTTCTTCTTTAATATTTGCCACGTCTTTTTGTGCCACCCCCTAATACTTAGGTACGAAACTCTTAAATCCGCAAATGACTTGTGGAGTTGACTACAAAATCTGCTACCCTTAGGCTGCTGCTAATCCAAGTAATCTCTCTCTCTCTCTTTCTTCTCTTAATTTAATAGCTCACTCCTGCACACGTTCCAGCTTTGGCTGCAATTGTCCAGTCATAGAAAGAACTGACCATTATAAGTACTTAGGTGTCCAAATAGATCATAGACTAAATTTTCAGCATCATATTGATATGGTCAGTAGTAGAATAAGAAAGTTAATATACGTATTCAAAACTCTGCGAAATGTTATTGTTGATTATCAATTGCTTAGAACTATTTACCTTTCATTGTGCCAGTCAGTAATTATCTATTGTATTTCTTCATGGGGAGGAGCACCTAAAACTAGTTTTATTAAGGTGGAAAGAGCTCAAAGAGCAATCCTGAAAGTAATGTCCTTCCTTCCTTTTAGATTCCCAACTTCTGAGCTGTGCCGGAATAGCAACGTACTTTCTGTGAGACAGCTCTTCATTCTTTTTACAGTCATAAAACAACACTCCAGTATTCCTTTTGACAGTTCACTTATTGAATCCCGAAGGAAAAACATTTGTCCTACTAATCAGATTCATTCTAGTTTTGCTCAAAGGTTCTTCCTATTTCTGGGCCCCTTCTTATATAATAAAACAAATAACGAATTACATATATATTCAAAAACCAAATTTGATTGTAGAAACAAAATTTCCTCATGGTTAGGATTGAAAAACTATGTTGATACTGAAAACTTTCTTGCTATCAAGTCCTAAACGCCAAGTTGTCAATGTTTTTGACAACTTTCTGTCTAACTCCTCAAGTAAATTTTGCTCACCAAGCCAGTACTGTACTATACTCCTTTCATCACTCTCTCTCACATACAGGTGTTAGTGGAAGCTGCTTTCATACCAGCTTCCGATCCCAAGGCTTCACCGTAGGGCTAACGAACAAACAAACACACACACACCACACACACGCACACCCTCTCTCACATACTACACCACCACACTCACACACAAGCTATATATATATATATATATATACACATATATTTCATACGCAATCTAACTATGTTGTTATAATTTAGTACTTAATTGTCGTCTTGGGGTGGGTCCTGGAGACCTGTAACACAGGTCTTGAACCTAGCTCAGGCTCCAGTCTCCCACTACCTTAATAAGGAATGTATCCGAAAGCCTTACATAATTGTGGAGAAATAAATAAATTATTATTATTATTATAAGTGCTGTTGACAATGCATGTTTTACGTTCAAGAAGCATGTATGTTCTTTGTCTTTCAGCTAAGTAAATTATTATTTGAGACTTGTCGTCGATTTGATTGGGTCTTCAAAAAAACACAAATTGTTAAATATGTGGATGCCTTAGCCTTGTAGAACAAAGCTGCCCTTGAATTTATCGCTGGTTCTTCTCGGGGTACAGCATTTGGCACCAGCAACTCGTCGCTGAAGATGGGCTGCCGTTTACATGTACATTTAGCCAATCGTCATCGACTAGACTAGTGTATTTTTTTACCCTAAAAATATTGATTTAGAATTTGTAGCACTTACGAGGGTCATTCAATAAATACTTAGCCTACAAAAAGTAAACGAAAATTTTGGAAAAGTGGTTCATGCCGAGTTCCTCGTGAAGAATATGATGCACTGTTCCTTCTGAAATGCCTACAGTCTCAGCTAGCTCCCGAACCTTCAATCGGCGATCTGCCAATACGAGATCATGGATTTTTTAATGTTTTCCTCCGTAGCAGCTGTTTTCGGTGCACCTGGACGTGGTTCATCAAAAACCGACGTACGGCCACGTGCAAACTCGTTGAACCAATTCTTGACGGTGGCCATCGATGTAGAAGAGTCACCGTACACAGCATCCAAGCGCTCTTTGATTTCGATGCGCGTTTTCCCTTCCAAAAATAGGAATCGAATCACCGAACGATATTGCTCTTTTTCCATTTTTGTAAAACCGATCGATAAGTTCGCTTTCATAAGTTGTCAAATTAAAACAAATGAAGGGATTGGAATGAAAATTTGAAAAAAGAATTAAAAAAGAATGTGCTACACTGTGGTAAAACTCTTTTGAAATTACAGCGCCCTCTGGCGATGAGGCTAGGTACTTATTGAATGCACCTCGTAACTTCGCAATAAAACTTAGCTTTATTTAACTATGCTTTTTCTACAATGTAGAATATATTTTTAGAATTGACATCACAGTTGTTAGTGCGTTTTCCCGGGCTGGAAAATCGATACAGCTAGAACTAGGTTTCATAGAACGCTCCGCTCTGGAAGTATGGACGAATGGAGCTCGTCCACCCAGGCACTATACACGATCTTTTCAAATTAATTGATATTGTTGATATAACGAACAAGAAGCTTTTTTTTGCATTTATTATTCATACGCTACTTGAGAATAACATCGATGATTGCAAAAAATTAAAAATTGCGCAAAAATATAAAAATAAATATGAAAGCCGACAAAAATATTTGCTCTTAATTTAAAAGGACGTTATATTGATGAAATTGTTATTATAACGTAGTAGTTTTTGAGTTTATGTGTTACAAACATACAAAAATAAAAATCTCTCCTCCATAATTATAATAATAGTGTAGATAAAATAAAAATACTTATAGCACATCAATATAAAGTTTATTTAGATCTTTCGACAAAAAGTTACAATAAAAAAAATCCAATCGGCCATGAATATTTAAAAGTTTTCTGAAGAATTACATTTATTAAGCTTAAACAATAATTGTAGAGTAATGACTATTGTAATCTTTATCTATTTTACTTATACAATAGGTAGTGTGTATTGTTAATTATTTAATTTTTCCGCTGTATTAAGCAACGATCCAACTTGAGCGACCAGGGGACGTATTCACAGATTCACACAGATTCGATATTCGACTCGGAATCGGAAAATCTGTCGAAAGGTTTCGAGGTTATTCACAGACGTCATATTTGACATAAGAATTCGACAGATTTTCCGATTCCGAGTAGAATATCGAATCTCCGTGAATACGTGAAGCAGAAGCGAAACTTCTGTGAAAGTTTCCGTGCACACCAAGGCGACTGTGGAGTCTGTGGAGTCTTCTACGTGATAATAATTATCATGGATACAGTATTAATTTAATTGCGTCCCGTAAAACATGCTGCCCTTGAGTTTCTTGCTGGTTCTTCTCGCGCTGTATTTGGAACCAGCAACTCATCGGTGGAGATGGGCTGCTGTTTTAATTCAGTCAATCTTTATTGACAAGTATTTAGTGCTTTGTTATTAGACTATTGACCATTCTAAGTGTACTTTTTGTACATAGGTACACAAAATAAATGATTTTTGACTTTTTGAAATGAGATTTCGTTTTCTATAGTTTTCTATAATTAAATCACTTCGGTTGTACAGAGGTTTATTTAAAAACGTCTGTCTATGACTTCCACAGTCTCTTAGATCGCCTCGATGTGACCAATCCTTTATAGTACAGGAATATTTTACTTGTTGTCATTTCGTATTAAACAAGTGAAGTGCATCACATGTTTAATACCATTGGTTACCCGAGAATACCACCGTTAGGTTGCGCGCGCATCCTATATATTTGAAATAGTTACAAAATAATGGTTGGAAGAATTACCAAAAAAAATATTTCCAATAAAGGTCAGTTTGACAAAGTGGTACCTCAAAATGAAATTAGGTTTTGATACTAAACAATCATCAGACCTGTTTTTAGCTCACGCATCCCACTTAAAACTCTTACAGAAATGGTGGGTGGAAAACCACCAAAAATGGTGGTTGTAATAAGGTTTACTTCGACATAGCGCACTTCATTTTTTTTTAATGTTACTAACTATCGTAAGGACCATTAAATTCAACATGTATAACGATTTCTTACTGAGAAACTTTTCGGTTTGCATCTGGCCACTGTGACCTCAGCGGAAAATTTAAATAATTAAACAATACGTTATATTATTACATTAAAGGTACTCTATTTTACCGCGTCGCTGGACAGTTTACATACAAACTGCCCAACTCGAAGGTTTGCGTATAAGCCGACTGATTTAAGATGCACCCTGGAATGTACTGATAAATCAACAAAGTATAATATTAAAAGATATAAGTAATAAAAAGTATAAATAGATTTAAAAAAATATTTTACAGCTAAATAATACTTGAATCGAATATTACGATAAAGCTTAAAATTTGTGATAATATAAATATTTACAAAATGCTATTTTTTTAATAAAACGTGCTCCAAGTTTCAGGTGGCTTATACTGGACCTATCTACAGGTTGATTCTTTTACACACAGCCGCAACTTTTTATTTTATAAATTTCACTAGTATTTACCTCAGTTAGTCGTACTCTTACGATCATAATTTTCACATACATTTATGTATATTTTTTTACCTAATAGACTACCACTTAATATGCATTTTCCAGCCAGAATTGCATACAAATTATAATTTATTAATACATAATATACTTTAATAAGTTTACTCACGATTCACACTTGCTTTTTGAAGCCTGTCGCAGTATGAGCCACACTCACACATTATTAAGAAACATACACGATATTGTTGAATCAATCAGGTATGTCACCAGTCGTTTACATAATATTATTGAATCACATTTATTTTATTTTTCTTACGATTATGGTTTTTATTTTTTTAAACATACATACATTCATACATTGATCTAGAGTTTTAAATATTATACTAGAATAAATAGTTATACGGAGACTATATGCTAGACAGCTTATTTTGAGTAATTAGCGAAGAAAGGGACACATATACCACTTAGACCTGGGTGTGATAATTAGTATTTAGTTTAGACTAAATTCGATTTCACATTAACTTCTAGACATTTCCATATTACCATCAAATTACTTTAAGTATATTAATTGATTTTAAATAAGTATTTTTTATTACCTCCCTTCTGCATTTTCAGTTATGTATTCAGTATTATATATAATCGGAAAATTAATAATAATATATAGGTACATTTATAAAATACCAATAATTTTACATTGCTCAAAAAATAACAGCAAAATGCTTAGTTATTGTATATATTTAGTGTATTTTTTTTGAGCATTGTACTTTTGCGAAATATTCTGAATATATAAATATTTCATGATAATATATCTATCTATAGGTACATTTACAAGACAACGATAGGATAGTATAACATAAATATATAAAATATTTTATAATAATCAATCAATAACCTGAATCTAACTGCAAACCCTAATAGAATGAAGCTAAATTTTTACTCGACAGCCACAGAGAAGAGTAATGTTTTGAAGTATCTATTAATTGTCACTGTTATACTGGATAGCCCACTGCTGAGCTAAGGTTCCTAACACATGAGGAAGTATGGGCTATAATCTCCCACGCGAGCCAACCGCGGTTTGTAAGAGTGTCCACCGGGTGGCCCGAGGGTAGGCATCGAGGGAGGGCATCTGACATGGCTTGAGTCACGAACGCTTCCGTGTTTCGGAAGGCACTCATTTAATAATAACGTTCAATTCAAGAAATGGCCTAACACTATAATTATTCGCCTTAATGATGTAGTAGTCCCGACGCCGTACCCCGAAAATTTCAAGAGCTGCTAGATATTTTTCATAGTCAAAACTTCATTCAAAAAATGCAAATATAAAACGTAATACATTTGTCTCAAGTATGAAAAAAATTACCCGACGATGATATTAATTTGCCTGAGTTTTATTAATTAAAGTTAATTTTTGCATGACAGTCTAACAGAAACAATTTGACATCGCCTATAGTCTCAATGCTCTCTTTATCAAAAAAATATCACGAACATAACCATATTTATGTTACAATTAACATTTCAATTTCCAACTTCTATATCAGATTGAACGCATTACAGAAGAACTACTTCGGAGATAGCATTTTTAAATAAGTATGTCAATGTGAGGCATTCGGGGCCATCTCCACGAGCGAGAGCATCGCGACGGATCCGCTCTTCTATCGTCGCGTCTCCACGAACGAGCGATTATTCCGCCAGCGCATCGTCGCGACTGGTAACGGAATCGCCGTGTTTCCGCGACGAGGCGTTGTGCAATAGTTTTGTTTTGCTGCGTTTGACAGCGCGCTCGCCGCGCGCTTGCAGCGAGAGCGCCGCGATGATACCGCGGCGATACGCCGACGATACGCGCGCACATTGCCACTAGTCGCATCGCCGCGATAACATCGCCGTGTGGAGACGCGTTCATAGGAAGTGTATAGAAATACGTGGCACGACGATATTATCGCCGCTATTCTCTCGCTCGTGGAGATAGTCCCAATCGGCTTTGGATAAATTAAAGATTCGTCGCTCTATTCGACGACGACGATATGACAGATGTATGGGATTGATATTATCGTTCGACTTGTCATGCGAAGGCTTTTTAGCGCGACCAAGTAACGCAACGCTCTAAACAAGGGGCCAACTCATAAAACTCGTAAATGTCAGAATACAAAATTTAGCTTTACAATATTACTTGGTAGTATGTACGAAACAGTCGTAGTTAATATAATGAGTGAATAACGTACATTGAAACCGACTCCACCATCAAGCACTTGTCTTCAAATTGTTAGCATAAATAATATCAATTTGAAATAATGTCAAAAGTATAAAAATCTACCAATTTCGCTTTAAATGCTACTAGTAGCTAAACAACAGTAGATTAATCTCAGTAATGCCCTCAAATCCTAAAACTGTTTCCGCAGTTTAGTAAAATTTCTAAAATATGTAGTAAAAAAATATGACAGCTGAATTAAAAAAAAAACTCACGCCTGTCATCCCCGAGTGGGCAGAGGTATTCCATTTCTGGAAATACCCACTTATCACGAGAATATTCGACCCCTAAACGTGATAGGTGGGTGAGTTCATCGCCGGATTGTAACTAGTTGTAGTAAGGTCTACACAAAAGATGGTATTGGTTACAGGAAGTCTAGCGACAGCACAATTTCACTGTCTTGACTTGCGTTGCTTTCATTTCTGAGAAGGAAGTATGGTTGTGACTCTTTGCCAATTAAAAACAAATCACAATATAGGGTGTTACAATTTCAAGTGTCTGACATCACTATTTGAGACAGCCTTATGATTGTATCATACCAAGAGAGCAGAAATAGCATAATAGTTATATCCAAGTGTACGCACAACATTCAGCTGTGAGCTGAATTTACATAATTACATTAGAACTGGGGCTATTCCCCAAAAATACGCTATAATGTACAAACTACTCTTTTGAGGTCAGTTGTGTATTCATTGGAAGAATCAACGTACATTAAATTTTATTCTTATATACTTATACACTTTTTTTGTATACCCAATACTCCTATGTTGTCATTGTAAAAGGGTCCTACCACCATCTTCTATTTTAAGCTTAAATTAACAGTATCGCGGAGACTAAGCTTCGCTAGTTATAAAACCACGCCATCTACCGGCAAGTGGCCGCATTATTTTGTAAAATTGCGTTTTATAGGAAATAAAACTAAGAAGTTGAACTTAAAATGCAAACTGTGAAATGTGTATCTGTATACAAAATTTCTAAGATACCCGAAATACTAAAACAATACTGTTAAGGTTGTTATAAGTGGTGGTAGGTCATCTGATAATGATTACTATTTCTTACCAACAAGAACACTTTTACAGAAGGTACCAATTGGTATGGCCAAAGTTTTAGGTATACTAAAAATACTTAAATAGACTGGTAGACTGTCCTACAATACAACGTCCCCTATATTCTTTAATATGTATTGTAATTATTTTATTAATTATATTAAAAATTTTATGCAAGTCCTTTGGCAGTGTAGCGCATCAAACTTCGATAGCCATACTACGCATATAGACTACTGATCGATCACTTATACAAAGCTAGATACATAATACACAACTCAAGGGAAAATGTGCTCTGCGTCGAAGAATTTAGTGCACTTTTGTTTCAATAGGGTCGGTCGGTTTTTATATAATATACCTAAGTGACTTGTCTAGCTTTTATAAGCGATCGAATACTACGAGTACATGGTTAGTTTATCATTCTACCGCATTTACATACACATTTCAATTTAAGACATTTGGTAGGTATCATTATTTATAAACACTCAATTACTAAACAAGTGTCATTTTCACCGTTGAAAACCAACTTTTTGGCGCAAGTCCCGAGAACGATGGATGTACAAATCATTAGGTATATTTTTAATTCGGGAAGACTTATAAGTTTGGCCCCCGGGAAGTTCTTAAACCAGAACACATGATCGGACAAAACATTTTACACCTAACGTAGTAGTTTTTACGGTACATAATTGCCTCGCAGATAACGTACCCTACGAAAAAGTCTTCCAAAAACAATTTATGGTAGCCTAAAAGTTTATTTTAAACTTTATTTGTAGTAATAATTAAAAAGGTACAAATGGTTGGTATGTATTTAGATTTACTTTGAGCGCCTCAAATACGCTAAATATGAATAATCACAACATCCTGTACATGAAAGTTTAACCTCGAATCACAACTCAGGAATGCTTGTTGCAACTCGACGGCTGAGAGTTCTTGGAGAACAAACTTGGAACTAATGTTAGAAAAGGTTTAAAAACAAGCGACTGTGCCCAGAATCACCTTGCAAGTGACCCCTATGCACGCTTAGCAGACATGAAATATATAAAACCAAGTTTTTATGTACTTATATAAATCCCTCCCTGTAGCTTCAAAGTTAACATATTATATAAAAGCTATGTGTGCAAAGGAGTAGGTACAAACAAAGATATGAGCTGCTCAAACCCACATCGCTGAAGAAATTAGAGGGATGGGGTTAGCGCAGCTGAGGTTACAGGAATGAAAGAGTGTAGACAGCTTAACTATAACGTAACATACACAGAAACGTAGTCTAACGCTACCACATAAACATAGTGTAAAAACATACAGCGCCGATGTGTCGGAAGGAACGTATCGTTGCGACAAAGTCCTAATACACACTGTAAAAAACATTCAACATAATTTAGATCATCTAAACTAGAGATGCCACGAATATTCGGTATTCCGCATATTCGGCCAGTTTGTTTAATATTTGGTACCCACTTATTATTACCCAAAAATGCGATTTAAACGGTGCCATGATATGTTGTAACGAAAAAATAGCGATTTTTTAGCAATACATACCTACTGTTAGTATCACAATCTGACGTAACAATAAAGAAATGCGTATAGCAAGCACTACAATGAAACAGGTCGGAACATCTATTACAAATGGAAATCGGCACCGAATATTCGGCGCTTCGGCCAAGAACGCGGATGCTCGGTATTCGGCTAAAACACTATTCGTGGCATCTCCTCTATCTTATCTAAACATGACTCACTCATGACGTAGCGGGCGGTCGTTCCGAGACATCGGGCGCGCAATCATCAGGTAACGCGACGCACATTTCTAAGCTTAAAAATAAAGGTTGCGACCGCCGTCGGTGGGAGCATCGGCCGGACAACCGCCAATAAATAATATGTCACGTCGATTGAAATGCAGGTCACCGGGGGGCGCTCGTCCGCACCGGCTCACGCTCGCTCGCTCGCACGCGCGCTCCCCGGGACGATGGCACAACTGGCGCGGGCGCTAAGCGACCCGCCGCATAAACAAACCTCTCTGTACACGAACGAAGCCACTAAACATTAATAATAAACAACGGCAAATATAAATCGTCTTAATAGCAACAAAGGACCGTAACGATAAAGAGGCCGTTGCCGAAATATTAAGTTTAAAATTTCAAAAACTTTAAAAAAAATAATTAAACCATACACAACTTTAAAGCATTAGGTGCAATGAGTGTTGACTCGGCTACTGCGCAGCCGCATTCTTTGGCTTGCAAGTCTTGCGACGCACCGAACCGCCCGCGGCCATCGCGCGCACTCACCTCAACTTAATGCGTAACAGAAATCACTGACTGATGAGTGAGCGCGCCGCTCGCGCCTAGCGCTTGGAGGCGCTGTTCACGCCTAGCGCTTGGAGGCGCCGTTCACGCCTAGCGCTTGGAGGCGCATCGCGCGCGCTTGGCGGAAGCGAGCGCGGGAGCGGAAGCGGGAGCGCTCGCGGGCTACGCGTGCCTTTTGGCGTGCAGCGCCAGGTGGTCCGAGCGCGAGAAGCAACGCTCGCAGTGGCGGCAGCGGAACGGCTTCGCGCCGGTGTGCTTGCGGTAGTGTCGCGTCAGCTCGTCGGACCGAGCGAACCGCCAGTCGCAGCCCTCCCACGAACATTTGTACGGCTTTTCGCCTGAAACGAGAGTAGAATATATAAACAATTATTTCAGGTAGCTCGTAGGGATGCTAAGTACAACGCATTGATAAGCTAACGTAATTATGCAGAGTTGATATAGTCCAAGAGCTTCTGCCAAGAGACTGATTGTAAAGCGCGCGCATATGACCCCCATTTCGGAGTGAAACTATCGAAAAGGGTTGGAACCTTATTGCCTACCTACTGTCCACCATTTAGTTTTTTTCTCAAAATGGCGGCCACTTATGAAACCTTTATAAATCGATAGCTGGTATAAATACAAACCTAAATTATAAATTAGTAAAATCTCCTAAAGTGTCACGTTTCCGAGATACGAGCTATAAAAGATTTCGTAAGATTTTCGTAGGTTTCATGAGTGGCCGCCATTTTGAAAAAAAAAACTAAATGGTGGTCAGTAGGTAGGCCAGGCGCCATAATAAAATGTTCCGACCCCTTTCACTAAATTACAACAATTAATATTTTCCCGAAAATTATATTTCAAAATAAATATTATATTATTTTTAAGGCAGATGAAACCACCCTTTTTCCATTCCAAAGTTGTAATTTAGTCTAATTAAAAAAACAAGACATTCTGTGAACAGCATTTGAACGTAATTTTAAGATATCTACATAATATATTTTTTAATACAAAACTTACGAAGGACGTACCAGAAATAGTTGCACTAAAAAAGGTGCAATTTTTCTACAAAAAACTTAATCCATTTATTGATAGGTTTGTTTTGTTTGTACCAGTTATAGAAAAAAGACTTACATCGATACAATAAAAACCGAAAAACATAATGCAATAATAGCCTTTTTATTATCATTTTCAGGAGTTGGACCCAAGCTTCGATGGCGTCAGAAAATTCATGGCGTCAGAAAATTCCCGAGGTAGAGTTAAATGTTTTAAAATAAGACCTTCATCTACAGCAGCTATAAGTACCTTTACCAAAAGCTTTGGTAATTCTTTTATATAAAATGGCACCAACCAATATTTGTATTTGAATGACAATTATTATGTTTGGTGTAAATATTGTACCTACAGATCTCAAATGGTAACCATCTGTGATTGTAATTACTACGGATACAGTAGGTATACAGTATACATTGCCATAAACCAGAGAAGTTGTAAGGTTATAAAAAAAAAACGGTTGTCTGTAAAGTCGGTTTACTGACGATAGTGGAACGTGACAACGTCATAACAAAATATATGTCAAAGATACGACACGACACGACACTACACGAAACGTCACGACACGACATGACACGACACGACACAAGTCACGACACGAAACGAAACGCAACGTTATAAGAAAATACTGATGGAATGGATTGTGCCTCTTTGTCCCTCGTTGCGCGCTCTAGCTTGAGCTGTAACGCCGCGTACATCACACTTTCGTGCATGCAGCCGGCTCCATCGAATTAAAAGACGTTATCAATATCACGTCAAAAGGGAGGGATGACATGCATGGATGACATCATGTTGTAAGACGAATACCTACTAATATAAATATGGAAAGTTACAGGGAGAGGGAGCAAAGTAAAAATAGATTGTGTGTATGATGTAAGCAAGAAGAAAGATGTAGATATGGAAGGAAAATACGTATTACAAATTCCAAGTAAAGGGAAAAGGACAAGAAAATGAAGATGACAGTAAAGATCGTCACGAATAATGAGCACTCGGGCATAATAATGGGGGTTTTAGTCTCAAATACGTATTTCAACGCTCTCTATCGTATTTTTAGCAAACCAAAACCAGAGTCCTGCGTGCGTAGTTTATGCTCCACCGAGAAATTTCTGCGCCCGAAAGAGTGAAATCAACTGAATCAAAAATTAAATAAGGTCATCCAACATTAGAATTAAGAATGTGGTATTCACTAGAATGTAAAATATTCATTATAACTGAAAAGAACAAGTTGAGCAAAGAAACTCAACAACAACTCGATGTACAACATGCTTACAGTAGTCATTAATGTATTAAATTTAATTTAGATTATTCAGTTCATCACGCAAAATAAGTGAGTTCACACACACTGAGATCATTTTTGCTGTCACGTTGCAGTGTGCGGAAGGACATAGGTATTTTACTGCAAGCATCTCTGTCATCATTCTTATAATCTTCTAGTACATTTATATAAGTAATACCCTAATCTAATTTGCACGGTACTTACTTAACATGAGTTTTTCAGGCAAAACGTACCTAATTAATTAACTTTTTTGTATGTTTTTACTAGGTAGGTACCTACCTATTGTTTTTTGAGTGAATGTATTAAGAACGGAAAGACGCGTAGCCCAGCAGTAGGCTGGTGCTGCTGATGATTAAGTGTTTTTAACTTTACCATTGGGTAGGTATTTTATTATAAAAACGTATCTTGGTAATTTTACTTGATCAGGAATCTTCGGGAAAAAAAGGTTCGAAGGAAAATGTTTCTCTCCCCAAAGAAAAAAAAACAATGTTTTCTTTCAAACTCTTTTATTATTTAGTATAATAAGTTTTTCCATCAAAGCAATAACTGTTTTTTTTATAGTATTTTCAATACGTGCGCCCTCTCGTGGCTAGGATGATTTACTATCTAGAGGCTCACGTACCAATAACTATTTTGATTCTAGAAATTGCTAGTCCTAACACCGACCTCAAGGGGCGCTTTTTTTAATTTTAAGGGATGCAATGTATTTATAGGGAAACCTTTTTCTGCAAACGCTGTTGTCTAGCAACTTAGTTCAAAGCTATACTTCTAGGTGGCGCTGTAAATGCTCTGTGTTCATTGCGTAGTAGTTCAGAATGTTGAACTAGATGGCGACGTAATTTTCCAAATGGTTCTCAAGTTCCTATCTTTCGCTGACTTGGAAAAAGTTGCCGACAGAGTCCGTTGTAAAGCTTAGTTAGTTTTAGAGTTATGAAAAAAATCGGTTATATGATTCGTCTCTTCCACGGTGGCAAGGCTTATTATTATTATTACTTACATACAATTTATGGCAAATAAATAAATAAATCTGCGGATCTGTACCCTATTGGGTCAGTTGAGAGTAACTGCCTTCTGAGGCCAATCTTGTGTACATGAACATGTCTGTTGGCTTTGTGTTAGGATGTTTAGTATTTATTTAAGTATGTTTATCAGTTGTTTAGTGCTACAGTACAGGCTTTGCCTATTTTGAAACTATTTATCTTATCATGATTTTCTTTTCTTTTTGTAGGTATACATTTTTATTTAATTGCATACCGTGAGCCCGTGTAACACTATAAACTAATTATTTCATGTTATTGAATGAATGAATGATGAATGAATGATGAATGAATTCTCCAAAGGACAGGCTGTGCCTAGTGTAGAGATCGTCGGTACAAATATGTAGAAATTGTAATAATCTATATAAATAAAAATGAATTGATGTTCGTTAGTCTGATTAAAACTCCAGAACGGCTGGACAGATTTTGATGAAACTTTTTGTGTGGGTTAGAGTGGGTCCAGGGATGGTTTATACGGTGGCAGAACGACGTCTGCCCGGGCCACTAGTATCTAATAAATATTTTTTTTTTATATATTTTTTTTTTACACCTTTTATCCCCGGTAGGTAGAGGTATCCCATTTCAGGGAATAATCACATTCCACCTGAATAATGGACCCCTTAACGTGATAGGTGGTCAGCCCATCGCCGGATCGGGTCACACACATGCCTCAGAATTAATTCTGGGACATCCGTTTTCCTTCACCGTCGAGCTAGTGATAAATATGTAAGTAAGTTTTTGAAAAACTCATTGGTACATGCCAGGATTCAAACCCGAGACCCTTTACGCTGCTCTCGGGTAGGTATCACAAAAGAATGAGTTGCACTTCTTGCGACTACTCTACTCGCCCTTTACTAGTCAAGGCCGCCATATAAAATGTCTTTCAGGAAATTCACATCCGTTTCCGTACTGACGGAAATTGTTCAATCCCGCAAGGCAATCACCAAGATATAACGTAGTGGCAGACCAGCAGGCGTATTCAGGGAGCTTCGATATTCGATATCGGAAAATCTGTCGAACACTTTCGAGATGGGCTGATGTTGGTATCGAAAACTAATGTCATACTCATATGTGACATAAAGATTCGGAAAATTTTCTGTGGCTGTCAGAAACGCCTAGAATAAAGTTTCCGAAGTCGATAAATTCGACTTCGGAAAATTTTTCACTCGATCTGAATCGAACGGAAACGGTATCGAGTCTCCGTGAATACGCCTGCTGAGACGTATAAAGAGTCTAGAATGATTTTCTTCCAACCTCCTTGTGCCAGACATTATGTAGGAATCGGTATGTATGAATTAGCTCACTTGTTTTGAAAGAAAGAAAGAAAGAAAGTAAAATATTTATTAGGAACACATATTAGGAGATAAAAAATCTTAAGGATAAAAAACACGGAACATATTTTAAGTGTCCTAACGGGACCCCACTCAGCACAAGCTGCGGCGGTTTGTGAAACGCCACAACGCTGGTATTATGTGGGCCCCCACTTTTTTGCCAATATAGTGCAAGAAAACTATTTTGTTACGTTTTCTATCTGCGTCCCAATCCCCACTCGTCCTACCAATCGGAGTTCCGATCGGAGGACTGGGAACAACCCCAGCTGATAGCCAGAGATGCGTGCGGCTGATTTGAAATACTTGTATTTAAAATACAAAATGCAAAATATCTATTTTGTATTTAAATCCGTTTTAAAAAAACATTTTGTATTTTATTTTCGAGACATATTTTCCATTTTTAAAATAGAAAGTCCTTGTGATTAAATTTAGTTAACATTACCAGTCAAACTTCATACAAAATGAACGAATGGTGGTTGTATGGCCACGAGAGGCGATGCTCGTAGCTAAGGTAAAGTTTTTTTATCCAGTTCAGTATTTTTTATGGTGGCATGATAATGTGACCGCACAGAACGAAAATGAGCGATGTGTTCGAACAAGTATTATTTTCAAAAAGAATTTAACAAAATGTATTTGCGTTAAGGAAGTATTTTGAAAATACCTATTTTACGTTTAGTAATCTATATATATAAAAATATAAAAAAAAAAAAAAAAAAAAAAAAAAAAAAACTCACGCCTTTCATCCCCGAGGGGGTAGGCAGAGGTATTCCATTACTGGATATACCCACATTTCACGAGATACATTGGACCCCTAAACGTGATAGGTGGTGAGCCCATCGCCGGACCGGGTCTATTTACGCATGTCTCAGAATTAATTCTGGGACCTGCGGGTTTCCTCACGATGTTTTCCTTCACCGTCGAGCTAGTGATAAATATGTACGTAAGTTTTTGAAAAACTCATTGGTACATGCCAGGATTCGAACCCGAGCCTCACTGATTTTCGACCGGCTCTTTAACCGTCCGGGCTATCACTGCTCTTATAATGATAATAATATGCTCTTATAATAATCTTATAAAAATGTATATATAATATATAAATGAATCCCTTTTTCCCTTGGTCACGGCATCACGCGTTAACGGCTGAACCGATTTGGCTGAAAGTTGGTGGGGAGGTAGCTTAGAACCAGGAGACGGACATAGGATACTTTTTATTCCGATATTCCCACGGGAACGGGAACTGGAACTTTGCGGGAACGGGAACGCAACTACGCGGGAACGGGAATGGGAACTACGCGGGTGAAACCGCGGGGCGCTGCTAGTTTAAAATACAAAACAAAAAACTATTTCGTATTTTTCACTAAACTTAAGATAATGAATCAAAAAAATATTTGCATTTCGACGAGCACCGCTCGGTTCCAATAGTGTTTTATTTTATTGGCTTGAGAGCAAAGAGATTAAAATATATTAAGGTATAGAGGGGACAAAGCGAGGAAAATTTGAAGTCAAAAGTTATTCCAAGTGGAATAAATCTAGTACAATTTCGACCGAATGACAGCTCGCGTTCATTCTAACTGACATGACAAGGACATGACGCTTAGGCTTCAAAGTTTTGTATGAGAATATTCCCAATGCCCCCTCTATGCCCTATTATATTTAAATCTCTTTGCTTGAGAGCTTAAATTTGTATATCAAATAGCCGGTTTTGATTACGCAAGGAAATTGGAATAAAATTAAATCTAACCAGCTGTGCAACAGCCATGCTTCATTTTCCACTACCTCGATGTTGATTGATATCGTTGCAGTGTGCGTCATAGTGTTTACCTTTTGGCAAAATCTTAGTAGTGGTATAGTATATCTGTGGTAGTATTAGTAGGTCTAAATCGGCATGACTGAGTTATTCACTTCAGCTATTTATTATTAACTATCGGTTATATGTTTGTATCTTTGTTGCGAATAAACCCAAAAACTACTGGACCGATTTTAAAAATTCTTTTATCAATGCTAGAGGATCCCTGAGTAACATAGGCTATATATTGTTTTCCCATATTCCCACGGGAACCGCTAGTAATATATAAAATAGATTAAAATTGTACATAGCTTCTTCTTGTACATATTTTGGTTTGTAGTAAGAAATAAACGTTTTTATTATATCAATGGCAAGATGGTGCAAGAAAACATCTTGAGGAAACCCGCAGACTCAGAATGGATTGCGAGCATAGATAAAACCTCTTTTACTTTTATCTAAGACTAGCGACCCGCCCCGGCTTCGCACGGGTGCAATGCTTATAAGATTTTCCCGCTTTTATGTTGAAATTTTTCCTGAATTTTCTTTGCTATAAACCTCACGGAGCCCGAGACCTTTCCAACGAATGCAAAACCGTGGAAATCGGTTCGTCAGTTCTGGAGTTAAATCGTCAGGAAGGAAAACCCGACTTATTTTTATATAGTAGATTGCGAGGCGTCTGGGCCGTCAGTCCGACGGGCTCACTAATTGTCACGTTAATAACTTAAATATCCGGGCTGCTAGGGAATTAAAATAGGTTTTAGAAGAAACTATTGCCCTCTCTGCTCCTCTGATCTCCCCCCTCAGAGTGCGCTAAGGACAACCTGCTGATCAGACCGATCATACCTATTAAGACCGGACCAACGTTTCGCATTCTCTTGTTTTCTCCTCCACAACTGAGCCATTCAATTATTTTTAATATCAAAATTTAAATAATGAATAGATCTATGCTTCTATTATTTTTTTAACTTAAAAACTTTTCAAATTTGTCTAAACCAGAGATTTTTTTTAGGTTTTTAGAAAGAAATTTTTTTGTGGTATTCATTTTTTGGAAAAAAAATAATAATGAAAGGGACATGCATACAGTAGACTTGGATTTTATGAAATAAAAAATATTGCTGTAGGGGAATTATCCATGAAGAAAATAGCAGAATACATTTGTATGGAGAAAATGCAGCCTCTTATGAGGGTATTTCCAGGAATGGCATAACCTTATATAAAAGCAAAAAAGGAAGATATGGTACATTAATTAAAAGCATCGTTGACATTTGGACTACATACAACTACACGCACCCGTGGGTTAATTTTTTTGTTTTTGCTATTTGTTTATACACTTCATAAAAGGACATGAAGGCATTGTATAGTGGTTTCACTATTCAATTATATGTTTCCTTCTCGTCGACTGTCACTGTCGATACGCCAGCCAATTTGACAGCAACGAATTACGTTCCTTGGACCTATGAGAATAGATAAAAATTTATAAGGGTGGAACACTGGTCCCATTTCTTGCAATACTATATATTATTCTCATCAAAATATTGCTGAATGTCCAAGGACTGATTGCATTAAATAAAAGGAGAGAGAAAAAAAATTCAATGGGGACAACGGGAAGTATTTTTAATAATTTTATTTCATTATTTCAATGGGGACAGATAGTGGGGACAACGGGAAGTATTTTTAATAAATTTATTCAATTCCCGTTGTCCCTCTCTCTCTCTCAACTCAATGGGGATATCGTCAATGGGGACAACGGGAATACACCACCTAATGGGGAAGAAAACTGACTTTTTATCCCGACAGAGGGCGTATGGTCGAGAGGGCCTAAATGATCTGTCAAAGCTGTCAAACTCCATACATTTTTTTGTTTACGTTAGAGTTTTTTCTAAACTCTGTCTAAAATGACGTTATGTGCTGCCTTTGGTTGCAAAAATAAAGGAACTCATGCATTCCCGAAAGACACTAAACGAAGAAAGTTGTGGGAAATGGAAACAGCTTTTTTACCAGCTGCAGAAGCTTTCCGTTTTTTAACTCACCTTTAACTGCGGCACCTTCATCAAGGAGTACATTTTCGTCACCAAAAAGCAAAAAGAGAACTCAATGCGAAAGGAAAACAAAAAAATATGGCCGTGACAAGGACCTCTCGCTGGTGGCGACATCTGTAATTAGCTTTGCGTTTTGTTCCCCATTGAAGCGGTCCACGCACGAGAAGCTATCGTATCCTCCTTTTTTGCTTTTATCTAAGGGCATACCTCCTCTGGGAATAAAGCGTAGCAAATCTTACCTGTATGGGTCCGCTTATGTGCCTTCAGATGCGAGCTTTTGGTGTAGACTTTGTCGCAAGCGGGGAACTCGCAGCGGTGAACGCGGCGGCGCGGGTCCGAATGTGCGTGGTGTCGCGCCGTGTGGCGCCGCGCGGGCGCAGGAGTGGGGGCTGGGGGCGGGCTCGGCGGTAGCTCTGCAATTCAAACGCGTTTGTGAGTTCGGAGAGTGCAGACGTGTTTTCCGCTGAACGCTTAGAAATAACATGTATTGTATTCGTTTACGGAAACAAAAATCTTGACTGAGTTTAAAATGTAATTATCTTAATGTATGTGATTGGAATTTGTGTTAAGCTGAGAAGAGTAATCATTAAGCTTCACCGTTATAAGCTAAATAAGCTTTCAGAGATCTTTCGAGCTATAATTATGTTTATTTAATAATTTCTCGCAAATTAATTTCTATACAGTCAACTGCCCAATTGTTCGTCTAACTAAGTATTAAAGGGTGAAACTTCATTTGTGTCCCAATTAGCTGTATTTTACGAGTTTATTCTGCAATATTGCAGCTGGCAGCCCTGCCACGGGAGCTAACCGCAGACTAGGTGCACTGAAATTTGATTACAGCCATGAAATGCAAAACTGAATTACGTGCGCGGTGCACCGTTAAAATTATGTTATTTGACTATCTTTCGCTGGCAGTAGCCAGCGAAAGATAGTTAGGCTACTTCGTTCGCTTTTCGTGCTTCAATTTAAGTAGCTTAATTTCATTCTCAAGAAACCTATATAGCTAAATTCCAATAAGGTTGGATGTGGTAGGTACTGTAGCAAACACACAGATAGATAGATAATTGAATAAATTTTGAACACCGGTTTACGTAATATTAATTGCGTATTCTCGGGGTAGGTACTGCATTTGGAATCAGCAACTCATTGGTGGAGATGGGCTGCTGTTCACCTTTAGCCAATCTTCATAGACGAGTTTAGTGTCCCTAGTTATTAGACTATTGATTTTTCGAAGTATAATTCTTATTAACTACATAATAAAATACATTTTCATTTTCAATAGCATTACCAAACCCTTGGGCTTACTTCGGCAAATTTCGTGATTATAGAATAATTTGTTCCTATTCTAACAAAATTTTGATTATTTAAAATGCCTTTGTTTGGCAAAATTTTAATTAAGATTGACTAATAGGTATAAATTCGCTATGTTTACGCACAATGGAAGTTGTTAAGCTTTTTCAGACACATTTTCTTGGGTGGCTTGAAGTTGGTCATTAGCCTAAAACTAATATTATGGGCAATACCTCCTCATGTGCGAGGAAAGACCCTTGAAGTAGACTCCCGTGCCGATCGCAACCGCGCGCGATCGATCGCATGCGACTGAATGAAAATGACAGACGTCGGCCGCACGCGTCTGTCGTAGACTGCGGAAATGGCGTCTTACATTTTCATACGTTGACTATTGTCGTATCGGACTCGACCCACGAAAGTCTACCTTTAGCTCAGTAGTGAGCTGATACGAGTTAATGTTTAATACCATACCACTGTTTGATACCACTTAGATCAAGAAATATTGGAACTCTGTTTTTAGTGCTTGTAGAAATGGCTTAAAAAATAAATTTAGTTTAATAATAATAATAAACTTTATTCATAAGCTTAAATGACATGGGTGAGGTATAGTTTACATGATTGTGGTAGTACAATAAGAGCTTGTTATTTAGTTATACAGTTAAAATTTCCCCTGGCTTTCGAGCTAGGAATCCCTGTACCCCGGTACCATGTTGCGGCGATTATTCAAGCTCAAATGCTCAAAATATGAACTATTAAGTATACAGAAATCAAGGACTTATATAAATCATAGTGTAGCAAAAGTGTGTGTTAGATTTTGGGTTCATGTAGAGAGGGTGGGTTTGGCGTGAGCGTGCGTGTGATGTTGGGGTGTGTGAGTGTATGTGAGTGAGTGTGGGATTTGCTGTTATTATATCATTTAGTTTAAAGGTATAAGTTATAATTAAAGATAAATGTAAACGGAATTCTGGAATTTATTATAGGGATACTTAAGTATTAAGATATTAGATTTTCTGTCGCATGAAAGTTAAATTCTTGAAGCCAATTAGTTGTCATCTTAGCTACTATATTCTCACTCAGCAATCTATATAGACACATGTCTGTCTTTGACCGAGGACTCCGTGGCGAAGCGTGTAATAGGGCAACCTGTTCAAAGGCGCCTGTCCAAACAGGGAGGATTGCTACGTTTGAACAAACACATGGACCGACACGTAAATTACGTAATCAAATTCAGTACATGGCTTAGACGAACTCCGAACAGTTTCAGTGCAGATGCGAATCAGTCAATATAATGCTTCAATGCATCACTCGTCATCACTGAATTCGGGGAATTTCAATTCGCAATGGAACAGACGGAACGAACCGATATTCCGATTACGTCGTGTGTTGGAATATACGAGGTATATTCTAAGAGAATTTCGTTAGATTTGCTTTATCTCCCTTGCGCATATTCGTTTTATTTGACAAGATCGAGGTAGCTAGTGTATTCGATATTGAACTTGAATGTGTACAGAGTGTTGTCAAGTTGTGAAATCGTTGTTTAACTCGTTCATCTACATCTACACTTCTACTCTAATATTATTAAAGAGGACAGTTTTGTATTTTTGTCTGTTTGTAATGAATAAATTAAAGAGCAGTGATAGCCCGGACGGTTAAAGAGCCGGCCGAAAATCAGTGAGGCTCGGGTTCGAATCCTGGCATGTACCAATGAGTTTTTCAAAACTTATGTACATATTTATCACTAGATCGACGGTGAAAGAAAACATCGTGAGGAAACCCGCAGGTCTCAGAATTAATTCTGAGACATGTGTAAACAGACCCAGTCCGGCGATGGGCTCACCACCTATCACGTTTAGGGGTCCAATGTATCTCGTGAAATGTGGGTATATACAGTAATGGAATACCTCTGCCTACCCCCTTGGGGATGAAAGGCGTGAGATTATTTATTTTAAACTTAAAAAATACCGGAAAGATTTAAAAAAAAAAATCACTTACGGAAAGCTACATTATCACTATATTTTATTTCCGTATTCCTATAAACCGCGCGAAACAACTAATTACTTCAACTAATAGAAATAGAACAAACATCAAACATCTTGTTGGTAGGTATGCAAAAAATGGAACATGTAGTCGACCATGGACATATTGTTCTATTGACATCAAACTCTATTAATGAAGGATTCTACTTTCGCATCGTAGTCAATTCTTGAAGGATTTTACTTTTGACAGATTCTCTTTTGACAGATTCTACAATTATGACAAACATTTCTATCAGGTGTTTAGTAGACATTACTATTCTAAAACCCGACCACGCTAAATTTGCACCTCGCTTCGATTACCTGTCATATTGACGCTTAGGTATGCAGTAACATAGAACTCTAAAGATTAAAAACCGGTATCAACGAATAATACTAAAAAAAATACAGTGGAATTGAGAACCTCTTCCTTTTTCGAGCCGGTTAAAAAAAGAATAATTGAAATCGGTTGGCGTGATTGAGTTATTCGTCCATTTGTCGCGCACATACCTAATGAAAAATACTACTTATATGGTTTTCTCACGGTTGCCATAGTCAGTACTGGACCAAATGGGATGGATGAATGGAACCACACGGAAAGCACCAGCTTTCAAATAATAAAATAATCATATAAATAGGTTCACCTAGGCGAAAGTTCTGAAGTAACAAACGTTTAAAAAAACGGTCGAATTGAGACTCCTTTTTTGAAGTCGGTTGAAAATGTCGGCTGACTACTTTATATAATAATTCATTAATTTATAAATTAATTTTGATCCAAGCATTACAGCGAGTTGAAAACTTAGCTCAGATGAGTTGTAACGCCAAACACTAAGTACATCTGAAACCAGCCCCCCTAGCCAATAAGCACTTGCCAACGAGCGCTAACGCTAATGTCAATCCCATACATGTCAATCTAAAAGAACATTCGATTAGATTGTGCAATGCCACTTAGGGGGGGCGCTGTATATTAGCGCGGTAGGTTAAAACACCCAATTGTTGACACCCCAACAGATTTATTCAAAAATAACGAAATTAAGACGCACAATAAAAAAAATATTTTAGAATAATTATATAAAATCACCGTGATTATTTCATTATTCTATATATAATTGTGTATCGTTATTTCGTTAACCCTTAACTGGTTTCGTGGGGGTGGCGCGGCCCCCACGCGTGATATATTTTTTAATTCCTTTAAAACTTTGCACCGTGCGTGTGCGCCACTTGGTGTAATCTCATTACGTCGCGACTCGCGACGGGTGTCGAACGTTCGGCACTGCAGCTTTTACCAGAGCGGAGGTACGTGCGTTATGGGGTCCGCACGACCCCCACAATACCAGTTACGTGAGATTTAGCTCAAGGCAAAATGTGCTAAAGAGAGGGCGCTGTCACTTATGTGATAGAAAAAAAGACGGAAAATTTGCTCGAAAATGTAACAATTGCAAGCATTTCATTTGCAAGTTGCATAGTAGCACAAAAACACTATGTAATAATTTTCAAGATTGAACTTAGTTCATCTATAATGTTCCTAAGTCCTCAGGATTATATTCCTGTTGATTTTTTTTTATAACGTTGATTAGAAGATTATTTCTTTTTATTTCCAAAGTTTATTGTGTTAGGAATAAGAAAACATTTATATCTTAGCGTAAGACGACCAAAGTAATCGTTTTTAGGGTTCCGTACCTCAAAAGGAAAAAACGGAACCCTTATAGGATCACTTTGTTGTCCGTCTGTCCGTCCGTCCGTCCGTCTGTCAAGACCCTTTTTCTCAGGAACGCGTGGAGGTATGAAGCTGAAATTTATATCAATTACTCAGGTCTACTGTCCCTTGAAGCTGTGAAAAAATCAAACTTCTAAGCCAACGCAATCAAAAGATACAGCCGTTTATGCCGCAAATTTTCGACACTTGCAAGGGAATCAAAACCTACAGGGTGCTTCCCGTGAACTCAGAATCTTGAAATTTGGTACGAAGCAACGTCTTATAGCATAGATAAAGGAAAAATTACGAAAACCATAAATTTGCAAGGTTGTACGGAACCCTCGGTGCGCGAGTCCGACTCGCACTTGGCCGGTTTTTTTTTGTTTGTATCATGTAAGAAAAAAAAAACAAAAAGTTGCCATTTTTATGTGGTCTCTTGTAGTAATTAAGTTAAAAGAATTACATTAATAAAAAATGATTGTATCAATAAAACAAGGATCTTATTATTATTTTTTATATAAAACTAAACAAAAATTGCGCACATTTGCTTCCTAGGAGTTATTTTATAATGGGGGCCGCACGACCCCCACAAAACCAGTTACGTTAGTCAATTTTACGATACCAGTTAAGGGTTAACTTTGAATAAAACTGTTGGAGTGTCAATTAATTGGTACGGTGAACTAGAGTGTCAATAATAATAATAAAACTTTATTTCAGACCAGAGACCAGAAACTGGTCTCTGTTTCAGACTATACATAGACAGTCCATAGTTCAGTTAGTCAGTAATTGGGTGTTTTACGTTAGATATATATTGTAGTGTACCTTTAGGCTCATCGTCCTCGCTGGGCGGCTCGCTCTTGACGGTGGTGACGGCGAAGAGGAGAGGCGGGGGAGGTGACGAAGGAGACGATGGCGAGATGGGTCTCGACGCTGTTGTGATGGCCCAGTCCTCCTCGTGGGGAGGTTCCCTCTTCCGCCGAGGTTCCTCCCGTAGGTAGCGCTCCATTTCGTAACATGTCTGGAATTTTGGGCGGTCTTTGTGAATTATGGGGCACATAAAGGTAGATTTTGCAGGTTATAATTCAGGTATCAGTATTGCCGACATTTTATAAGGGTATCGTATCGGCAAAAAGGCGTATCGAGGCATCCCTAATACATACATTACATTTATAAAAATATACCTTCTCATCGATGTAGATTTGGACATAATCTCAACCCTTTAACCGGCATAGGCAGTTTAAATTTTTCGTTGGTTTTGAATCTTATTTCAACTGCATAGAGTTCAATATTTGGTGGTAACTATTTTCCCTGTACCCAATAGTATTAAAGTGCGACACAAATGCTTAGCCATACAAACACATTGTCATCATCACTATCACTACATAGTATAAAACAAAGTCGCTTTCTCTCTCCCTATATCCCTATGCCCCTTTGTATGCTTAAATCTTTAAAACTACGCAACGGATTTTGATGCGGTTTTTTTTAATAGGTAGAGTGATTCAAGAGTAAGGTTTTAGTTTTAGCATTGCATCGCTAGTAATATATAAACACATCTATACAATTACTTTTTAGTCCATTCGCAATGATGCAAGGCCTTGCTGAGTTTATAATCCAAAATAAAAATAATTTGAAAACTTGCTAACACCTTTATACCCGAGGAGGGTGGCAGAGGTTTTCTATAAGTAACACATATCATCTAGCAAAGAAATCTGAAAAGGATACTTTTGTAATTAAATCATTAAAAATATAGTCTTTTCAACCGATTTCTAAAGGAGGAGGTTATCAATTTGACTGTTTTTTTTATGTTTGATAACTAGGAACTTGCGAGTGGGTGAACCGATTTTGATGATTCTTTTTTTTTTCCTGAAAGCTAGTGCGTCCCGTGTGGTCTCATTAGATTTAGTACTGACAATAGGGTTGTGTCCTACCTAGTCAAATCAGTTACTTTTTACGATCTGTCAAAACGAAATTTTACTATGGAAAATGTACTGAAATAGCAAACCGTGACGTCATAGTTTGTAGTACTCAATTGCAGTAATTTTTTGATTGTTTTATTATTTTTAAATTTGCTATAATTGTAAATTGAAAATTGAAATACATATTTTGAGGTATTTAGGGATCATCTTTTTAATTTATGACTACTCGCAATTTAATTTCGATGCTGTCAACTATCCAATGGCATCCATGAGTAAACCATAAATAACTTTTATGTTATTATAGTACGTGATCATTAATCAATTATACTGGGGTCGTTTCCTGAACTGTTTATAATATGTACCTACAAATTTGTACGGAACCTTCAGTAGGATAGTCCGACCCGTAGGTGCCTTGGCCATGAGGAAGAAGCCTTTTTTTTCACCTACAGAAATACATAAATGGTAATGATAAGCAGTGATAGCCTTGCGGTTAAAGAGCCGGAAAATCAGTTAGGCTCGGGTTCGAATCCTGGCATGTACCAATGAGTTTTTCAAAAACTTACGTACATATTTATCACTAGCTCGACGGTGAAGGAAAACATCGTGAGGAAACCAGCAGGTCTCAGAATTAATTCTGAGACATGTGTAAACAGAGACATGTGTAAATAGACCCGGTAGGGCGATGGGCTCACCACCTATCATGTTTAAGGGTCCATTATATCTCGTGAAATATGGGTATATCCAGTAATGGAATACCTCTGCCTACCCCTTTGGGGATTATTTATTTTTTATTTATTTATTTTTATAAATAAATGATATTTGATTGATTGCCAAAAGTGCAGAATAAAAACTTAGGTCTCAGAACAGAAAATTACCGCCATGACTCAACAGTTTACTAACAGCCAGCGTTCAAAAGCGTGAAAGCCCTACGAACTTTTATTAGGGTCAACGCCCTGCCCAAGGTTCCCGATACAAAGGGCGCTCTGTAGCGGTACTACCAACTTAACCAGACCAGTCACTACGACCTTCAACCTTGCTAGACCTGTAAGCTTTGGAGAGGTCTCTTTATTTTGCTAGCAGTTGCAGTAATTTTTTTGATGGTTCACGATTATGAATGGCACCGTTGTTTAGTATAAAGTTTCGTATTGTGGTTTTTGTTGGATAGTTAAGCAACAGATTTGTATCAACAGGTCTTTGTCCTGCTCAACGAACGGTCGCTACGACTTTCGGCTGACGTACAGTCATGAGTAATAACATAGAAACATCCATAAAATTCAAATTCATGTAGCAACATTAAATCACAAAAATAAATATAACAAACTGTGGCCAATAAATATGTAAACGCTAAATTGTGTCAAAATAAACTACACATTTTTATCAAATAATTGTAAACAATAACTAATAACTGTGTCTCAAAAAAAAAAAATGATATTCGAAGTGAGTTGAAGTTATTTCTGATTTAACATCGATCACGGGCAATCTAGCGGCAATTGTGAAATAAATGTACACCAAATTTTGGCAAAGTTTAATGGTTAGATAAATAAGAACAAATTGTCGTATACTTCTTTCTAGATTGGTATAAGATATTTTAGAAAATGTGACAATGTATACATATTATTGCTCGTGACTGTACACATACCTTACGAGTATACATAACCTCACGCCTATTTCTCATTGGAGTAGGCAGAGACAACAGACTGCTACGAACCTGGCAGATCTCTCGTGCTTCATCATTCATCAAACGACTCATGCATGCTCATCGGTTTCGGGGACTGTTTATCTGGCTTTTCTTGTATACATCGCCGATCAGGTCGATAAGTGCCAAATAAAACCATTGACTGACTCATCCAACTATACCCGTCGACATTTAGTGGAATTGGCCCCCCGGTCGATGTAAGTACGCCTAGGTAGTCCTCTACAGATTCGTCTGAGCCAATCATAATATTTTTTGCGTCAAGGAAAGTGATTGGAAGGTGTCAATCGTTAATAATATTTTTTTCTGGCTGTATAACGAAGATTTCAATAATTTAACTTTTTCTGTGGGTTTTTTTCTTGTGTCGGTTGTTATCTTTCGATTTGCATCATGGAGTAAATTTCTTGTAGGAAATCATCCGAAAAATTGCATAGAACAGAAAAATGTACTTCAATACTTTCTAAGTCAAAGTTAAAATGCTTTTATTTAAAGTAAGGACTCTACTTCCGTTTGTTTGTTACGCTTTTACGCCTAAACCACTAAACCGATTTCAAAAAATCTTCCACCTGTGTAAAGCTACGTTATCGGGGAGTAACATAGGCTATATTTTATCCTCGTATTCCCACGGGAACGGGAACAACGCTGATGAGACGAAGTCAGTAGAATACGCCATATCATGCGTTTAATCCATAGACATATTAATATGTCTATGGTTTAATCTCATGCTTTCTTTTGCTATACCTAACTATCACAGACGATTTTATTTTAAATGCTTTTATTTATCTTGAAATGTGTATGTTATACAGGTTATAAATATGTATGTTTGTTCGGGTGAAATCTTGCAACTCAATGTGAAGCAGATATCTTCAACCGATTGTGATGAAATGTTGTAGACGCGTTTAGTTTGGATGACAATTTATAATAGCTGTGTGACGTCATTCTAATCCAACATGGCGGAACACCCAAGATGGCGCATTAGTTATTTGTAATCATAGAGGCCCCCTCTATGATTACAAATAACTAATATTGGGAATATTTTCATACAAAACTTTGAAGCATGTTTGAAGCTCAAGCGTCATGTCAGTTAGTATGAACGCGAGCTGTCATTCATTCGGTCGAAATTGTACTAGACTTATTCCACATGGAATAACTTTTGGCTTAAATTTTTCCTCGCTTTGTCCCCTCTATGCCGTATTATATTTTAATCTCTTTGTTTGTAATGTACTCCTACAATATGGGTAACAAATGAAAGGGCTTGCTGAAAACTAAATAACGTCGCTCTGAATCCAAAAACTTCTAACAAAAAGTTTGTTTAGTTGTAATTTTTTTCTCTCTCTGTATATATTAAACTTCATGGACCGTGGTCACGTGGTATGGACTAAATTAATAGTGGTAACCGGATTTCCGCAGCGAATTAGTAATTTGAGATTACACTTGAGTGATCATGTTCACTATGGGAGTATCGGATGAAATAATAGCGTATGAATATTAGGTGCATTTTTCCAAAAAACATTTCAATAACAAATTAATTTCCTTGGTTTAACACCACCTTCATGTTTGTGTGTTTTATTTTTCTGAGAAAGTGTGTTTTTGATGTAAACACATGAGCTAAAACTAGTCTTGTTACTAGCGACATAAATCGGTGTCACTGTACCAAAAATTGCATACTGGAGTGGAAGGGAGATAGATAAGTCACAAGCCGAACGGTTAGGCCGATCGTGCCTCTCTATTCCTTGTTCTGCGCTCTCGGTTGCACGCTCGGCTTAGGCGAAACGTGACACTTTTTCGTGCGTGCAGCCGGCGTTTATCGATTTATAAGACGTAATCACGTAAAAAGATACACTAGTAAAAAAAGGGGTACGTATTTCTAGGAATGTAATACCTCTGCCAACCCCGTCGAAGATAAAAGCGTAATCATTTTTTTGTTGATCCTGCAACGCAAAACAAGTCACGGGAAAATGATCTAGCATGTGTAATAATAAACCGTAGAGGTCGTTGACCCCTAATGTCCGTATCGTGTCTGTGTCGTCGCGCATGTCGATGTGTGTTAATAATACGCGTAAGGAAGTGTCTGCAAAACGCAGAGGTCGCTCTCGTCATACGAATGAGGTGCGCGCGCGCCGCTCCGCCGAGACCGGCGCGCTGACCATACTTTCCAGATCAAGGTGGAATAAAAAAAAAAATCGACGTTTTATTCATTAACATAAAGCGTAAAATATTACTGTAGTAGGTTACAGCTAGAGCTATCACAATCACGGGCCTGTTGACTCAGTTGGTAGTGCCCTGCCTTCTGAGAAGTAGGACGTGGGTTCAACATTAGTTTGTATGAACATGTCTGTTTCCTTCGTGTCTGGTCGTTTAATATTTATTTAAGTATGTTTAGTTTGGGATTAAATTACCGCGTGAAATGTGTAAACAAAAAACACAAATAATACAGAGAGTCACATCGTGGGGAAACCCGCAGGGCCCAGAATCAATTCTGAGACATGTGTCGGACAAGAGCACCCCGGTCCGACGACGGGCTCTTATGAATATACTGGTAAAACGTTGGTATTTCCAGACATGGGATACCTCTGCCTACCTCATCGGGGATAAAATGTGAGTTTTTTTTAACTTTTTATAATGCCACTAGTTTATCTCTTTTCGCAATCAATTAATAAGCTTTATTACTAGTCTGGTTAGGTAATAAAAATCTATTCATATAATTGCTATAAATTGTTCAGACGTGCACAAATTCTTATGAAGCAAAACATCCTAAATTGCGTTCATAACTCAGGGAGAGTCATACATCAAAACATGTATAGATAAGTGTTTTAACAAACAAACAGCATTTTAAACATACTGCATTCAATCCAGATAGTATAATTGTATTTATTTTAGAATGTATTCGTTTATTTTATCAACTTAATATATAAGTATTAGGATTTGCCGTTAGACGAATATTATGTTATTATTTTTATTATTTGCCAATTCCGCCAAATTATTTCTGCTTAGCGTAATGGTTGACTTGTAGATAATGCATTTAGTTCGCCATGTGTACATTTTCTGTTAACCAATGCTATCAAATAAGAACAGATATTATGTTAACTTCATAGTAATTTGCTTTTTAAATCTGTGCCGAGCAATCCAAAACTGCACACAGTATTTAATTTAGTAATTAGTATCATAATTGGTACACTTCCGAAACACACACGATGGCATTTTTTTATTTATTTTGAAATAGACACAGGAACCTCCGGTGCGTCACGCCCGTGACTGCGCTCTCGACGCAGACTAACTACAAAACCTGCCAATTGGCCGGTTTTTGAGTCTTCACTACGCGCGCCCTTATAACAAATCTACCTCTTGTCTTATTTAATATCATTGAAGTTAACAGAATTCAAAATTCAAATTCAACATAAAAAACATTTATTTTCTGTAGGTATAAAAAATTCACTTAGAAACGTCAATAGTCTAATAACAAGGCACTTTAAACTCGTCCATGAAGATTGGCTAAATGTAAACAGCAGCCACTCTCCACCGACGAGTTGCTGGTTCCAAATGCAGTACCCCGAGAGGCAGCAAGAAATAGCTGAGCAAGAGCCTATCCCTCCCCAACCATCTTATCTTAGACATGTACATTGAATTATATTCCCGACTCTCTCCCGTCAATGGCTTGCCACCCTACTCAGCTATCGTCTTCCGCTGCGCTTGAGTGGCTTTCACAAACGCCTTTCTCAGTTTCTCGTATTTTTCCACGCTCAGCGAAAATCACTTTGTAGCCGATTGGACGACTAGATGCGGCATCATTCTTTATAGGGGCAGTTATTATAGTGTTTGTATATTTATCACTAGCTCGACCTGGTCCTGCTGAGCTTGAGCTGAAGACACACTTCCTACCACATTATTATACAACATGTAACAGAATAAGCGCAATTCCTGAAATTAGTTAGATCAGTATATCTGTCGCAGTAAGATAGATGAAGCCGTAATATAGTTATATCCCTAGGGATATAATTATATACCGTAACATAGTTATACGAATGCGATTCATTACTATCTCACTAGAAATATAGTTATAAAACGGTCCAAGTTTAGTGATATACTTATATTACTAGATTCAGTTTAGTGAAATAGCTTTTTGCAAGGTCGCACTGGAATTATTGATTTTTTTTTGGATATTGGGTGCCCTGAGATACTTCATAGTGATAACGGCCGAGAATTCACAGCGTCAATTATAAAGGAATTGGTTCAAATGTTGCCAAGTTGTAAAATAATTAACGGAAGACCTAGACATCCAGCGAGTCAAGGATTTGTAGAGCGATCGAACCAAGATGTGAAGAACATGTTACAAGCTTGGTTACAAGATAATAATTTTACTAATTGGTCGATTGGAATAGGCTTTGTACAGTACCAAAAAAACTGCTCTTTTCATCGAACTTTAAAAAGAATACCATAAAAAGCTCTTTTTGGAGTGGATCCTCATCCTTTTCATCGTTTTAAATATAATTACTTTAATACGTGTTAATGTCACAAAGTATTGTAACTAACTGCAGGATACATAAAGTTGACTTTTGAAATTTTTTAATTTTTTCAAAAATGTTTGAGAATAAATACAATACAAAACAATCTCACGCCTTTTATCCCCGAGGGGGTAGGCAGAGGTATTCCATTACTGGATATACTCACATTTCACGAGATTTATTGGACCCCTAAACGTGATAGGTGGTGAGCCCATCGCCGGACCGGGTCTGTTTACACATGTCTCAGAATTAATTCTGAGACCTGCGGGTTTCCTCACGATGTTTTCCTTCACCGAGAATAAATAAACTTTTATATACTACAATATGATGACAATATGATACAATATGACTTTTTTGCGACAAGCCCTAATATATATTTATAACACTGAACTTAATCTAGTTATATAAGTATATCACTAAACTTGGACCGTTTTATAACTATATTCCTAGTGAGATAGTAATGAATCGCTATCGTATAACTATGTTACTGTATATAATTATATCCCTAGGGTTATAACTATATTACGGCTTTATCTATCTTACTGCGACATATCGACTACATAATCGATTTCAGCAATTTTTAATATGTGTTAAATTTTTCCGAAAAATGAATTAGCGTAACTGAATTTAGTGCTATCTATGGAAATCGTTCTATTATTGATGGATATTTAAGAAAATTGGTTAGACAAAATTGAAGTTCGGTTGCATCATATTTTTTTATATAAATATACTATGTAATCGGGGTGTATGAGGAATTGCGCTTTTTCTGGTACGCGTTGTATTATTTCAATACTTATTTTATAATTCTACATTGGGTTAAATAATGTTTTTTTTCATGTAACCATTTATTTTGCAAAACGCCATTTTGCAGTTTTCATGCAAATTAAAAATTCCTTAGGGTATTTTATTACAATAGCGTATTCTAAACCACACAAAGGATATTGTAAACTCTATTTTTTATCTAAAATTCCGACACTGACTGACAAACCACAGAAACCGGTTGGTTAAGCATTTTTTTAACAGAAGTTTCTTATATACCGTCGTTGAGGGAGGAGTTTTGATCAAAATTATTCCATAAGCGAATAAAATCTTTGCAAAAATTAAAAGCTTTTCGATTAGTAACACATCACTTGTCTAAGGGCCCCCGCGCATTAGGCGGCCAGGTCGCGCGGCCAATTGTTCCGTGGCCGCTGGTCGCATATGTCACGGAGTACTTAGTTGGCCGCAGCGACCTGGCTGCGCGACCTGGCCGCCTAATGCGCGGGGGCTTTAACTTGTTTTACTTGTTTTTTTAATTTGCTTTGTAGCTTGGAGAAGGTTTTTAACTATTTTAGGTATTTTAATGCCTAGGCAAATTAGAAAGTTTTCATGAGCTGAAAAACAAAAATTTAGTACGGAAAATGTACTGAGTACTGACGTCATCATTATTATTACTCAATAACATCACTTCTTTGAATGTTTTATTATTTTAAAAAAATTGGAAAATAACATTTATTTACAAAGAAAATATACATCCATTTACAATAATTACAGATAAAAAATGTCCTCCAAAGAGGAACCATCTGGGACAGTGCCCAGAAGACTGGCCGCATTCCCTCTCTGAATGGCTAGGTTGATCCTTTGACAGAGATAAAAAAATATATATTAATTATTGTAAAATAAAAAGTTTTGGGATAAGGTTTTTAATAAATTATTACGGGCAATTTAATTTTGGTGAAATATCTTAATACCAGTCAGATTCAGATCTAAAATTTTTGAACTCAAAATACATCAATAAAAAAATATTTATTTATACAAATAAATTTATTGCGTGCCACATTATACAGGTACATAGACATTTTCCAGGTAGGTTACGCGGGTGAAACCGCGGGACGCTGCTAGTGTATAATAAATGTATTCCTAACTTTGACACAGTTTAATTGTTAGATAATTCAGAACAAATCGTACACTTCTTTCTAGATTGGTATAAGTTAAGATATTTTAGAAAATGTGACAATGTATATTGCTCGGGACTGTAGGTACTAGCCATATGCTGCACAGGTGACTAACGAACACAATAGTGAGGTTTAATGGTAGGACTATTCACCCAGATAAGAATAGGACCAAAGTAGGTCAGCCTGTGGGAATGGGAAGGGGGAATCGAAGTACCAGGACCATCACTCGGCCGCCACGCGCGGGTAACGCAAATCTAAACGTGATACATTACAATACAATACAATAACTCTAACAACACAATATGGATACCAACATTAACTAAAGTACAATGGGCGGTCTTATCGCTTTTAGCGATCTCTTCCAGACAACCTTAGGATGGATGAAACTGAGAGATTAGAATTAGGGTATATTACGATAGATAGATAACCTTTTGACGTGAAAACGTTTTATATCGATGATCGCCTGTTGAAAGCATGACTCATATCACATTCAAGGGAGAGCGCGGATAGAGAGGCACGATCGGCCTAAGCGTTCGGCTTGTGACGCATCTATCTCTCTTCCACTCCAGTGTAAAAATTTTCATCTATGTTTTCCTATGACGTAATCACGTAAAATTATCGCCCGTGAACCGACTTTACAGACGATTGTTTTTATTATTAACGGTTTTGCTCTTGACCTCACTGTAGTCCAGACAGAGGTCAACCAGAAGGAGTCTTTTCGCTCGTAATAATAATTAATATTAATTGAAATCATATATTTCTGTAGGAAAAACATGAAACGTCAATAATCTAATAACAAGGCATTCTAAACTCGTCCATCGAGATTGGCTGAATGTAAACAGCAGCCGTTCACTGACGACGACGACGACGCGACGTGTTATTTAGAATAATTTGAATAATTTTTCGGATCGTTAAAAAAATACTCCTCACAATTTTTTTAAAACGGAATTAAGTTGACAGATGCTTCTGTTATTATTACTGAAATTGTAAATATTGAAAAAATATAACTGCGTTATCTGTAAGTATCTACCGTATATTTTAACGTTATTTGCATGTCAATTAATGGTAAAATATGCCTCTCATATTGACATCTAACACCTGAAATGTAACCAAACGTAAGCCAATAAAGAAATTAAAATTTACAAGTTGCTGAGTGCAGTAGCAAGAAATTTAAGGGGTAGCTGATTTTAATGTCATGTCCTACTAATAATTTGGTTTACAACAATAATAAAAGTAATATAAATAAAATAAAAATACAATTATGATTAATAGTGTTGTTCGTGACTTGAATGGATTCTGGCTGTACTCGGGAATACAGCCGCGGGCAGGGAATTCTCCTTAGGTGCTTGCATTTTATAATATCGCAAAGCGCTTTGTGTGAATGTGTGGATTATCAAACATATAGGTATGTGTTATACGCTGCGATGCGATCTGGACTTGCACTGGTATTTATATTAAACAGCTAATGTTTTTTGTCTCGAAGTTCATACAGCAGTGATAGCATTACGGTTAAAGAGCCGGCCGAAAATCAGTGAGGCTCGGGTTCGAATCATGGCATGTACCCAATGAGTTTTTCAAAAACTTAAGTACATATTTATCACTAGCTCGACGGTGAAGGAAAACATCGTGAGGAAACCCCTCAGGTCTCAGAATTAATTCTGAGACAACCCACTGCTGAGCTAAGGGTCTTTCCTCAAACATGAGGAAGTATGGGCTATAATCTCCCACGCGAGCCGCGGATTTGGAGGTGGTGTTAGGCTAGTAACGACCTGTCAGAATTTTTCAAGAAACTTAAAGGTATCTGATATGGCTTAACAACTGATATACGAACACCGGGTACAAAGATTTAACGTGCCTTCCGAAACACGTAGGCGCTCGTTTAATAATATCACTGACTTTGCTTAACCAGTGTGATCACGAACACACTGATATCGCAGAACTACGACATCTTCGTAGGAGGTGACAGCTGATAAATTTGAAAGGATACCTTTAAAAACCACCAATCGAAATCAGTAAACAAATAAAAATTAATTGTTCTCGCAACTGGGTTAATAGAGTAAAGCGTCGGGTGGATTGTCTCTTCGATACCCGGATACGATGGCCAACATTTTACGGTCGGTTTGTTTGCAATCGATTATCGCCCGGATTTCAGCGACGGGTTATGCGGTGCCCGGATCAATAACATCAAAGAACAAACAAGTTATAAGGGGTAAGGGTTAGATGTTCAATGATTTGACAATTTATGCTTCAAAGCTGTATTACGGGCTGCGTGTTAACATAAAACATTCTTCTCTCTCTTTCACTTGCCAGATAAAGTGAAGTTAACTTTATACAAAGGTATATTGCATTGCATTTCAGATTGTATAGCATTCTACCATTCCATCTCCGATCCGTCAGCCTAAGAAAAGTGCGAATATATCGTTAGGGCCAAAATAGTGTTACAATATTTCAAGTCACCAAAAAGTATCTGAAATGGCTAAACGCCTTTAATAAAGTTGTATCTAATAAGTAATTATCACTATCACTACATAGTATAAAACAAAGTCGCTTTCTCTGTCCTTATATCCGTATGTCCTTATGTCCCTATGTCCCTTTGTATGCTTAAATCTTTAAAACAACGCAACGGATTTTGGTGCGGTTTTTTTAAATAGATAGAGTCATTTATGAGGAAGGGTTTAGTATAAGCATTGTACCCGTGCGAAGCCGTAAAAACTAAAAAAGGAGGTTTTTGTATGTAACGGCACGTGTCATAAGAAATCAAATGAGCCCAAACTCGAGAGGTTTACGAGTAGCCATTGAGGATTTATTTGCGTTATCATCTCCTGGAGTGCGATTTTTGAATCTCACTGGTGATATCAAAATCACCGGTGACTAAAATTATCACCGATGACTTTTATGTCACCATTTTCCAAAAGCCGTATTTTTGAAAGTCACACACACGCTGTTTTCAATAAATCGTCGCAATCACAAAATATCACAATCGAGCCCCGCTGCTATTTCTTCCGAAAAACATACTTTGGCGTTTTTGGCAGATGTCACATACGTCAACTGTCAAAAACAATCGCATGGTGATTTCAATTACGAGTGGGTGGGGGCATTCGTAAATCGATATCATAGGTATGACAAATGTAAGTCACCGATGAGTTTCAAAAATACGAACTTTCGGAAATCACTCACATCGTGAGAATTAGTCACTTGGTGAGATTCAAAAATCGATCCCCTGGCTCCATCATCAGATCAGTCCGGTGGGACCACAATATTGTATTGTCATCGAACTTACATAAGTATGCCAAATTTCGACTCTATATCGGTTGAAAATATCTGCTTCCTAACTGAGTTGCAAGATTTCACCCGAACAACAAGTAAGTACGCGAACCCGCTTTAAGACCAGTTTGTGATAATCATTTTAACTAGGTACTCGTATGTAATGTAACAGATTTCCTCCAGCACAGCCCAATACGAGAGTGATAAACAATAGTAGATTATACAACAAGGGAATAAAGTACTGTTTTATGTCACGGGCGCGATATTGAATCCTGAACGTAACGAAGGACTCGCAGTTTTACTCCTGAGCGCAGCGAGGGATCTTCGCTCGGGAATTAAGACTGAGTCCTGAGTTTAGTGAGGGATTTAAGCGCTCAAGACAAAAACAGTTTTATTCCCGAGTTATATACTCTACTTTTCTCACCTTATGCGAGACAATAAAATGCAATTGAATGGTACTAGATTATTGACAATGCCTATGGCATCTAGTTTAATAGACTCTGGAGACAAAGTACTTTCATCACTCGACATTTTTGATATTATTTTTGAAATGTTAAAGCTATAAAATGGATACAGCAACTTGTTTCTGCCGGCGTGACCTACTTGATTTAACAAATGAAGATCGTGCGAATCTAGTTGGTCGCGGCTTCGGTTTTCGAAAATCGAGTTGGCCACGACCGTGGCCGCAGGCGGGTGCACCACATTTTGCTTAACGAAATTAGACTTTATCGTCATAGCAATAAGGATAATGAAAAGTGAAAATTATATTATTGACCTAGGGTTATAATGAAATTCCATACAACATTATAATCCGGCTAAAGCCAAGGGATATAAATCTCTTGCTTTCGGTGAGGTTTATCTATACATATAATAAAACTCTAACGGGGCCGTGTCTGTACATTAAATATTTTTTGAAAATTTTAACGGTAGTGTATATTTTATATAGTTATCGATATAGATACCGAAACACCAATTTTTGGAATTTTTGTCTGTCTGTCTGTCTGGTTGTGCACGCATCACTCAAAAACTACTGGACGGATTTTGATGAAATTTGGTTTGGATATAACTGAGTACCCGGGTTAACATCTAGGGTACTTTTTATTCCAGGAAAATATCTCATTCCCACGGGAAAATAAAAAAAACTGGTTAAAAAGAGAAATACGTACTACTCCGAAACGATAACACCTAGAAACTTGAAAAATGGTATGAAGGTGTCTGATATGTCATAGGAAATTGATATGAAGGGATTTTTTGAAATTCCCACGGGAACGGGAATAAACTAAATCCAAGCGGGAAAACGCCGCTGGGCACCCGCTATTTGAAATATGGTGTGTAGGTGTCTTAAATATGTCGTAGGCAACCACTATAAAGGGATTTTCGGAAATTCCCACGGGAACGGGAATAAACGGAAGTATGATATATAATCCGGATTTGTCGAGCATGTGGTGTAAAAAATTATGTAACCCAATTTTGTACAGTAAGAATTGATTAAAAGAATAATGTAGAGGAGTTTCTTACCCCGCTTCTCCTCAACCATACCATGCTGAAGCGGTATGGTTGAAATGACTTTCAATAAAACATTTTGACTTTGACTTTGACAATACTCATAATTTAATTTCGATATGTTATGGAGGAGCAGAGGTGGAATGGTCCTTCATTGTGAAAAGGAAAGGCTTGGTGATCGTGCCTGGGGATCGCGGTCCATCGGTTGATGTTGGGCAGTTGTATTTATACAAACTCATTAGAAAACTCCGATAGCGCGGTTTAGAAGTCGGCCGTCTATTGGCGCGTTATTGCCTACTCTCTATCCACCGACTTAGCCTCAAACGATCACAGCCTTTTTGTATCGTATCGGCATCCCTCCATCCTTGTTTTAATTATCTAGACGCACGGCATCAAGAATATCTCGTGAAAAAGTCTGCCTACTTTATTACTTGTGGTTTTTTTTTTAATAATTTTTTTTCTCGCACGGCAGTGTCAAGGCCAAGTTCGTAAAAAACCTTCAGTAATAAATAAACCGTTGAAACTTCATTTATCAGCCAATTGTTCGCTTTAGCGCTTAACCGACTTAGAGTAAAGAGGTCGTGCTATTGAGGGCGCAGTACGAGGCATTTAGCGGTGGCACGGTGTTAATTGGCAGACAACTTCACTGTTTCTCGTTCAAAATGGTTTTTGTTGTTGAATAATGGGTAAATACTTATCATTATCTATTGTTGTAACTATTTTCATTTAAAAACTGGTGACTAAATTTTACATGTAAACGCGTAGAGGCATTTTGCAGCGTTTATAATAAAAATACATTAAATGTAAAAACAAGCTTTCTTCGCCTTATTCTCAAGCACTTTTATTGGATACCCATATTGTGAATGCATTAAAATAACTAGTCTGCCATCTTGGGTGTTCAGCCATTTTGGATTTAGAATGACGTCACACAGATAATCATGCATTGTCATCCAAACTAAACGTGTACCAAATAGAAAATTTCAATTCAAATAGGTTGAAGATATCTGCTACAAAGTTGTATGATTCCACCTGAAAAAACAAACATTGCTGTAAAATTGGGTCACTTGGTCAAGCTTTTTTTATTGCTCCATTTATTGTCCATTGAAGCAAAAAATCGAGAAGTTCTTTATAAAGATCCATTGGTCAAATCGAATCTATAATTTGACAGGGATATAGCAGCCATTTCAAGGAAGGAAACTTACTCATTTTTAACCGACTTCAAAAAAGGAGAAGGTTCTCAATTCGTCACGTATGATTTTTTTATGTTAATCCATATTTCCGTCTTTGAACCGATTCCGATTTTTTTCAACTGTTTAAGTATAGGGTGGTCCCATATAAGTTTTGTGAAAATCTGATGAAGAACTTTAGGTGGAGAAAGGAACTGCTCAACGAACATCGCTAATAATGACTCGCTATCAGCGAGTAACAGTACGTAATAGATGTTGAATATGCAAATAGAAGTACATATTTTTAGTTAGATTTTTGGTTAAAGAGGATGTAGTGACAAGGATACGAGTATGTTACGCAGGTTTGGTCACTTAGAACGTATGGATGAAATAAGAGTAACGAAAGAGATTTATGGTGCGAATGTTGAAGGATGCAAGGAAAGAGGACGCCCCAGAAGGACGTTCACGGATCAAACAAGTGACGTCCTTCAAATAGCTGGGGTCCGGAGTGCGAAGAATAAAAGAGCGTGCATGAAAAGGCTTATGGTTGTGAAGAAAGCGAAAGAAGTATGCAGAGATCGAGCAAATTGGCTATCCACCGTCTCTGCCTACCCCTGTAGGACAATGGCGTGAGATTTATGTATGTATGCAGTATAAATAATCATTTTCGTTGATAATACGGGCAAGTTACCAAACTTCAAGTACATTCCCCTTTGCCTCAAACGGCACCCAAGAGATGTGGGAATCTCATGCGAGAACTGAACGCATTCAAATATACGCTTAAACTCGAAGACATTAAGGTCCTTGAGCGTTCGTTCTGAGGTGAAATGTACCTACAATGGCGTAAAATGAACTGTTGCCCTAAAATTTCTGAGCAGCGGCCCCAAACTCGTCGTTCCGTGAACCGTCTGACGTCACAGCTCGTGCCGTCTCTCTCTAACGCCACAGGAAGACAGAGACGGACTTCGGGCTATAATTGGAATAGGGCCGGCTCTGGGGCAAAGCTTTTTGGTAGATTTCTTGAACATAAACAATGGACGTACACGATGCGTCTTTTTTGTGTTTTGTTGCGTTCGAGACACAATTAAAAATATATTGTGTCTGTGATTATGGTCTGAGAGGTTAAGCTAAGGGCTGCGGGTCCGATTTCCAGGATAAACATCATATCGAAATATGGCCGCAAGTATTTATAATAAAAAAAATCTTGATTTTTATGACGAAATTTCACTCACTTGTTTTTTTACAAAAAGAAAAAAAAAGAAAACCGGCCAAGTGTGATTCGGACTCGCGCACGAAGGGTTCCGTACCGTTATTTATAAAAACGCCAAAAAAAGCATGTTTGTTGTATAGGAGCCCTCTTTAAATATTTATTATATTTTGTTTTTAGTATTTGTTGTTACTCGTATAGCGGGCACAGAAATACCTACTTACATTGAAAATTTCAACTGTCCAGCTATCGCGGTTCTTTAGATACAGCCTGGGGACAGACAGACGGACGGACAGACAGTAAAGTCTTAGTAATAGGGTCCCGTTTTTATCCTTTGGTACGAAACCCTAAACACCGAACTCAACTTATACGGTTTTTTAAGGACGCCATTGTCAGAACTGAAACAAATTGAAATGGGACCATACGAGAAGCCATCTTTCAAAATTTGAAAACAACCGACTTCAAAATAGGAGTATGTTCTCAATTCGAATGTTTTTTTTACAATTTAGTTCGAAACCATAATTTGATTTTAATACAAATCAGTGTTACAATATTATGTGATATCCATAATTAATATGTCGTTCGCAATATTCAAATCAGGCGCTACTCAATTATTCCGCCCTGATCTAATAATTAGTATCGATAGCTGTATAGTGACTATAATAGAATAATTATCTTGTTAGCCATACATTATGTAGAACCAAGTTATTGACACCAACATTCAGTCTCCCTTTAGATAAACTTTACATTTATAACTGGAAAACTATCACAATCAAACCAAAGCCGATTAAAAATATGCTTTTTGCTACATAAATTTAAAGTTCTCTTTAATATTATACTAGCGACCCGCCCCTACTTCGCACGGGTGCAATGCTTATACACTAAAAAAACCGCATCAAAATCCGTTGCGTAGTTTCAAAGATTTAAGCATACATAGGGACACAGGGACAGAGAAAGCGACTTTGTTTTATACTATGTAGTGAAGGGCATTTTTCAAAAAGTTTGAACATCACAAAATAGGGGTGTCCCACGTCTTTAACCTACTTTTTAGGATTAATAGTAGATATTTAAAAATTAAAACTGTATGTTTTCTAATGAATTAACAATTAAATTATACGAAATTTACTTCAAAACGTGAGATGAATTAATAAAACTTATTATTTTTGCTATTTCAACACTGAAATTTGGGAAAAATATCCAATACTCCATTATCTTGTAAAAAAACAAAGTTGCCATTTGCCTCTATCTAATTCTCTGTTTACTTCTTCTAAACAATGTAACGGATGTTGGTTCAATTTTTAACCGACTTAAGGAGGAGGTACTTAGTCAAGTACCTATGTTTTATTTTGTTTTGTATGTTTTTCTATGTTTCCGTCAAATTTGTAGCGATTTCGATATTTTCGTTAATGGAATACTTCAAGGTTGGTCCCTTAAAAGTTTTGTGAAGACCTGATAAAGAACTTCAGGTGGAGAACGGAACTCTTTAACGGACATCAGCAAATCACTCGCTATCAGCGTATAGGTTTAGTAACAGTAGGCATTTGATGATGAATATGGAAATATTAGTCTTTTTAGTACTATAATATTGTATTTGTAAAGTCGGTTTGACTTTTTGTTTAAAATAGAGAGCGAGAGAAGCTATACAATGAGAAGCTATAGTCGTCGGCTCTTGGGTCACTAGTATCGTAACCTCATTTTTTTCTATAACTAAAAACGCCCTGCAGTGTCTGTTAAACATTTTGGGATTTACTGTTCAACATTTTGAGAATTCAACATTTTGAGAATTCAACATTTTGAGAATTCAACATTTTGAGAATTTAACATTTTGAGAATTCAACATTAAGTTACGTGAAGGTACCCTCATTTTTTTTCTTTTATCTAAGAACGCACTGCACTGTCTGTAACAGACACTAGTGACCTAAATGATGTATAAAAACGAGGAAAATAGAGCAGCAAGTAACAATAGTTCTAAATAAAGCGGATTGCATCACGCACGCGCCATTTTTGTACTATTATGGTATTTCTGGCTGTGAGTCATGCGGTGATGCGCGGAGGCTAGGGTTGCAACACGCGTGAAAATAGCGGAATCATTTTATCATCTTGGTCGTTTTAAAAGGCGACGCTAAATTTTTAATAATTATTATATCATTATTTACTACTATTTAGCTTAGTATTTTGAAATTCGTATTTAGCAATGGCATGTAAAAAAAATATTGTATGAGACTAGCAACGCTCCGTAGTTTCACCCGCGTAGTTCCCGTTCCCGCGGGACTGCGGGGAAACAATATAGTCTATGTTACTCCTTGATAGTGTAGCTTTTATTGGGATAGTATTTTTTTAAATCGGTTCAGCAATTTTTCAGTAAATCAAAAAATCATTTATTTTCTGTAGGTAGGGTAATGTCAATAGTCTAATAATAATCTAAATAACACCTTCATCTCTATCAAGAAGTTGCTGGTTCCAAATGTTTTATTAATATTATGTTTTATTATTAATTTAGTTTTTTATGTTGTTTATGTTTAAAGAAATTTATTCGAAATGAAATGTATTCATGAATATTCAAAATAAAATTTTACGTTATGTGTTCATGTAGATACAGTCAAGAGCACATGAAGATTTACACTTTTAGTGCAAGTCTGACAACTTAGACGATCGTAATAAGACCTTTACAAAGTCCAATGTGTCAAGGTCCACGTGCTCTTGACTGTACAATATATCCCTAACAAAGATGTGTATGTATATTTATAAATGTAAACACGAAGTCTTTATTTTTAATAAGGCAATTGAAGATAATTATTTTAAAAACTAAAAAAAAAATCAAAAGTCTTTTTGAATACTTAGAAGTAGGTCTTTTATTAGAGGGATTTTTTATTTTGTTTTATTTAAAGTATTATATTTTCATTTAAGATACGTCGTTATAATACTTAGTGTAAATAAATATTTTTTTTAAATATTTAGTACCTACCTACTGTATTTTCCAATTAGTATTTAGCAATAACTCGTGGAAAAATCATTTTATGATAGTTTACTAGACATCACTCGACACATTTAAAAAAGGAAGTAGGTAATGAAATATAAGAATAAATATAAAAAAAAAAATTACGAGGTGGCAGCCCTAATTCGTGGCTCGGTGACCGCGACAGGACGACCTAACTAAGAGCTGCTCCACACAAAACATAATTATTATGTTTAACAAACGAGAATTTGCATTTTTACACGCGCGCCATTTTGTTTTCAAAACCTAATTCTAATCCCTAATTAAAAGAATCGTCGTTTTGGTTTTAACTTTAGTTTGATAGGTATTTTACTATTTTGTTTTAAGGTAATCATGGGTGTCTAATAGAAACCGGCCAAGTGCGAGTAGGACCCGTCCACGATTGGACCCGTACAGTCAAGAGCACGTGGAGCTTGACACATTGGACTTTGTAAAGTTCTTATTACAAGGGCTTTAGAGGTCAGACTCGCATTACAAGTGTAAATCTTCATGTGCTCTTGACTGTACCACCAATGAATTATTTAATTCTGTTTTTAGTAACAGTTTAAAGCGGTAACAGAAATAGATCATCTGTGAAAATTTCAACTGTCTAACTATCACGGTTCATGAGATACAGCCTGTGACAAACAGGCAAGCGGACAGACACACGGACAGTGGAGTCTTAGTGATAGGGTCCCGTTTTACCCTTCGGGTACGGAACCCTAAAAGACATACGCGACGAACATAACATAACGCTCACGCCATTGTCCCCCAGGGGTAGGCAGAGACGATGGATCGCCACTTTGCTCGATCTCTGCATCCTTTTTACAAGAGTGTTGTGAATGGGCGAGTTGGTAGACGTACTACATGACGAGCATGAATGAAAGAGTTTGATGGATGTGGAGGAAGCACGAGAGAACTGCCAGGTTTGTAGCAAGTCACAATCTTTTGTCTCTGCCTACCCCAATGGGAAATAGGCGTGAGATTATGTATGTACCTATGTATATGCGCGGCTTCATATAATATTACTGAAGGGTTAATATCACTACATAGTATAAAACAAAGTCGCTTTCTCTGTCCCTATATCCCTATGTATGCTTAAATCTTTAAAACTACGCAACGGATTTTGATGAGGTTTTTTAATAGATAGAGTGATTCAAGAGGAAGGTTTTAGTGTTAGCATTGCACCCGTGCGAAGCCGGGGCGGGTCGCTAGTAATTTAATAAATCACTTGTCGTTGGTGTGTGACGAATGTTGAAAGTTGGGAAGAGAGGTATTAGACTAAAGAAAATATGTATGGAATGCAAGGAATTTGTTTATATCCAGTCGAATCTGACAGTTTGTATTCATAAACATAGAAATGTATCAAATATATTATATATATAAAGACGTAGATATGTTACTAGAGCACGGTAAATGAGGCCGACAAATGTAGTTAATTAACCACATTTTATTTAGTCGCATTGTATTTCGAGTCGTAGTTTAAGCGCAACTCATATCAGATAGCTCTCTTTTTATTTATTATTCGTTCCGTATCATCTTTCCTCGTCATTGTCGTATCCTATAAATACGCTAAGAAGTAAGTATGTACATGTTGTAGCACACTCGTAGGGGATCAATTTTCAAACGCAAGTAGTATGAATATAACTCATCCTTACTTTAATATATTTTCAAATGTATAGTGAAATTGGTGAATTCAGATCGGTTTTGCAGTACCTAACATTGAAATTGGATTCGACAAAGACTGCACTAATCTGGTACAGTCAAGAGCAAGTCAAGCTTTACACTACCAGTTTAGGCTGAGCTCTTATTTATACTGCGTGCCATAGACTGCAGGGCCGGGTCAAAGTCCAAAGTGTCAAGCTTAGCGTGCTCTTGACTGTACTAATGATTTTATTGGTGACTAGCGGTTCTACGAGGCTTCACCCGGGTAATTCCCGTTCCCGTGGGAATACAGGAATAAAATATAGCCTTAATTACTCAAAGATCTTCTAGCTTTTCATTGGTGAAACATTTTTTAAAATCGGTCCAGTAGCTTTTGAGTTTATTCGTAACAAACATACAAAAATAGAAATGTTTCCTCTTTATAATATTAGTATGGATAAACACTATACAACAGCGCACCACAAGCGTCACATGCAAAAGAAAATCGCAAGTATAGTTTTAAATAGAATTCGTTCTACTCCAATTGAGTATTATTAACACACCGTCAGTTACTGCCATAAAATTATAATTCACATTTACATTTAAAACGAATAAAATAAAACAACAACATTCGACTGTGGGAACGGAGTTTCTAGGAACTGCCTTCTTGTTTTTATTTTTCCGTGGCAACTAGTGTACAAAATAAATTAAATTCTTGGAATTCCCGAGACGGATTAGGGGGACCTTTATAATCGTCACCCACTCACACTCACAACCGAGGCTTGCATTCGCGGTACACTGGTACTCTTTCGCCATGCAATACCTACCTACCTTAGATGTGACATTGATCGAAAAAAATCTTTTTTTTAATATCATTATCTCATCGATTTTTGAAAATTCGATTCATTTTATAAAAAAATAATTGATTATTAAAAATCAATTATACGAAAAAAAATTTATTAATATGAAAAATGATACCTATGTTTTTTACATTCTTTATCCTTTTAACATAAACTTTGTTAGTGAACTTACTTCTTTCCTAATTCGTCGTTAAAATGGTTTTTTTCAAAAATCTATTACAATGTGTATAAAAATCGATAATTTAAAAAAAACTATTAGGTATTTAAAAAAATATTCTTTTTTTACATTACATAATAATATACATTAATATTATTTTTATCAAGCTTAAGGCAAACATAGGTTATTTTTAATGCATTCAAAGGTCTTACTAGGTGATGACTGATTTTTAGAAAAAAAAATACTATAATCCTTTCTACACTGATATTATAAAGAAGAAAGATATGTTTGTAACGAATAAACTAAAAAACTACTAGACCGATTTCAAAAATTATTTCACCAATGGAAAGCTACAATACAAAGAGATTAAAATATAATAAGGCATAGAGGGGACAAAGCGAGGAAAATTTGAAGCCAAAAGTTATTCCAAGTGGAAAAAGTCTAGTACAATTTCGACCGAATGACAGCTCGCGTTCATACTAACTGACATGACAACGACATGACGCTTGAGCTTCAAAGTTTTGTATGAAAATATTCCCAATGCCCCCTCTATGCTATTATATTTTAATCTTTTTGCTACAATATCACTTAGTAACATAGGCTATATTTTATTCCCGTATTTTAAGTTAATCTATCTACTCCGATCGCTGGTTATCACTGATTTCCGCAAAACAATATTCTCGTATTGACCGTAACACAGAGAACAATAATTTACGTCCGAACAATATGCTGTATTGATGTTACACGTTTTGTCTAAAACAACATGGCTCCTTGAGAAATGCTTCAAGTTTCGTGCCGTTTGAGATGATTCATAAAAGAAAACGGGGATACTAGTGGCCCAACTCCGCCAATAGATGGGCAAGTGGAATTTATTGGTCCAATGTGTTGTGTATGTTAAAATTGATTATTATAAATATAATATCACAACTAATTTAATTGGTCCATGGTCGAAAGTAAATAGTAGTAATTCAAAGAATTACAGGTAGGAGAATAGATAGAATTGTCATTTGTAAATAAGATGTAATAAATTACAGGTTGGTTAACCGAAACTGGCACGTCCACAGCACTTCCGTAAAAAAAAATGTGTTAGGTGGTTGTGTATAAAACTACACGCTATATTTCATAATAGTAGTAAAATAAAACAATAAGTATCCCCCGTGCGAGAGAGACACAGATGATGCGCATGTTATGTTATTTCACCAGCACAGTGTGTATGTATTGTACGTGTCAGCCAGCTTTATGTAACCGATCTGTAAACAGGTAAATAGAAAGTCGCTTTCGAAAATACTACCACAATTTTAGTAAATACTGTGATTTTGACCACCGGTAAAGTTCAGTTTATTTATTTACGTATTGCATCTTTAATTATACTTATTGGTGAAATTACATGTAGCAAAGTAGGTTCCAAAGTATATAATAAACATTCATAAATTAAATCCATTAATTGTCAGAGATTAAATTAATACCAATAAAGATTATTTTGGACACAATACCAAATGGTTTAAATCATCGGCAAAGTCATAATAGGGAAGTATATTACAAATTATCATTAGTGTAATTCAGATTTTTCTACAAGCTTTCGTCGTTTAGGTATTGTTTACCTGAATAATACGATTTTAATATTAATAATTGTTTAAGATTGTGCTTAAAAGAGTTGTAATTTTCAACAGACTTGATGCCCTCCGGTAGCCTGTTGTAGAATTTATAAATCTGTTGAAAGGATTCTTTTCGAACATAGTCATGGTACTAGTAAGAGAGAGCTTGACTTGGCGGGGGCACTGCCGTGCCCCCAGATTAGTCTATTCTTACGCCTTACGGTTATGAATCTTTTATTTGGTTAAAGAGTTTGTCCAACAGTGCCAAACGTGTATAACTGTCTGGCCCAACTTGGGCCAATCGATACGTTTTATTCTCGCTCTGCTACAGTGCACACTGGCGGTCGATTACTCGCGATTCCCATTGATATCAACAACTACGTTTGAAGCGCTATGTGCTCGGATGGATGCGGTATTCTTTTTTGTCAAATAGCCCTCCATTTCTTGTATGAGCTCTCCATCTACACTAATATTTTACAGAGGAAAGATTTGTTTGTTTGAATAGGCTCCGAAACAACACGGCCGATTTTAAAAATTCTTTCAGCGATAGAAAGCTAGCTTTACATATTAAATAGCTTTTCCCGTTTCCGTCGAAATACGAGGATAAAATATAGCCTATGTTACTCCCTGATAATATACAAGCAAGCAACTCGACGGTGGAGATGGGCTGCTATTTACATTTAGCCAATCTTCATGGACGAGTGAGTGCCTTGTTATTTGATTATTGACGTTTCTAAGTGTACCTTTTGTATACAAAAAATAAATGATTTTTGACTTTTTCCATTGGTAAAAGAATTTTTTAAATCGTTCCATGTATGAGAAATTGCGCTTATTCTGTTACGCGTTGTATACAAAAATACAAATCTTTCCTCTTTGCAATATTAGTGTAGATGTAGGATTCTATTTGATTTAAAGGTCCAATCTATCTAGATTGGAACTTAAAACAGAATCCTTTGCGTTGCTTCCCTCAAATAATGCCACCTCCATTGCAGTGGCTGCTTTGTACCTTCACGGCTGACACGGTTAGGGTTTCCGGTACCGCTGCGCTAAAAATACAGCGGGGTCGCCCCCCTTGAAGATGTGTATCGCCACCCCGAGACCGGCTCTAAATCGAATTGTAAAATACAGCAGCACATGAAGCTTTACTTGTAGTGCGAGTTTGACCTCTAAGGCGATTGTAATAAGGACGTTACGAAGTCCAATGTGCCAAGCTCCACGTCCTCTTGACTGCTAGCAACGCACGCCTGATAAATTTCGACGAAATGTCACTTGAAAACGGAAATTTTTATTACTCAATTGGGTATGCTTAAAAAATTCGATGAAGTTTTTTATTTTATTCGATTATGTACTTGAAAACAATTGAAAAAATGGTTTGATGTTTGTCCCATAAGATTTTAAAAGTGACAAAGATAAGATAGTAGAGGAGAGGTGAGAGACAGGAGCTCAAACTAGGATAAACTGTCCTATGGTACTCTTGGCTCCACCTTTAAAAAATGTACTGTCAGTAAAAGTTCTGTCTGATACACATAAGTGTCATTTTAGCGAGGAGCTATCTCTTCCAACCGCGTGGCGACAAAGCCCTCTCTTATACTCGTAGTTATTATAATTACAAAAAAGGGTTTATTTCATGTTTGGACCATTTAGTGTCGATGAATGGATTTGAAGGAAGCGAAAGAAGTATGCAGATCGAGCAAAGTGGCGATCCATCGTCTCAGCCTACCCCTGTGGGACAATGGCGTGAGCATTATGTATGTAGGTATGTATGTATGAATGGATTTGAGTGGAAAAAAAGAAGCTGTTACTGGCTTCTGATTGTTTAACGCTAATTAGGGTCGGGGTAATAAAAACTTGAGCTTTCAAGCGACAATTCTTCCAAGTGTATCAGGCTTAGCGTTTATCCATAGTACCACAGAATAAGTAATAGTACTACGTACAGAGGGTTCTCTGTTAACAAATTCCCTGTTTAGGTACGTCAAACGTGCCTAAATGTGGCCATCTCTTTCTATCGCATGCAACGCGCTCTTTCGGAGGTGGAGCCTTAGATCTAGGGTTGCCGGCAGCCCGACCCATTAAATTATACGTTAGTAAGTACTAGTAGTTATTATAATAGTATATTTTACCTACGATATTACGATTACTCTTTATTTAGGTACTAAAGACCACCCAACTAAACAAAAGCAGTGTAATTTGCCTTTAAGTTATGTTATGACTTCAAAACTGCCTGTTTCTGCAAAATGTAGGACGAAGACATACTGGGTTATCTACATACATACATTATATAATGTAAAGAAAAATAGTTTATTAAAATTCAATATCTATACAACCAATGCTCGGCAACCACTAATAGACCGCCGGGTTGCGGCCGGCCGCATGTACTTGTAGCGGCGCGATGACTTCACGCAGTGTGCCTCCCCTGATAGTACCTACTCGTATTGTAAAATGTCGTGTCGAGTCTCATGATTTTGTTTACTTGCTTCTGTTTGTTTACTTTGGAAGCTATTTTTGTAATACTAAAAATAATTTAAAAAGTTTGATATAGTAAATAGTCTACGTTTCAAGGTAAGTAGCAATGCATTTATAACTCCGCGTAAAAGGCCGCGTGGTTGTGATTGTGAAATCAAGTTGTTAAGTTTTGTTTAAAAAGTTAATAAAGACCATTTTATTTTTAGGGTTTCGTGTCAAATTTAATAATAGAAACTCGTTTGCCAGTTTGTCTGTCACAGCGATTTAAAGAAAAAAGTGAAAATAAAAATGTATTTATATATATATATATATATATTAAAAAAAAACCACGCTCTGCTACCACGGTGAAGGAAAACATCGTGAGGAAACCCGCAGGTCTCAGAATTAATTCTGAGACATGTGTAAACAGACCCGGTCCGGCGATGGGCTCACCACCTATCACGTTTAGGGGTCCAATATATCTCGTGAAATGTGGGTATATCTAGTAATGGAATACCTCTGCCTACCCCCTCGGGGATAAAAAAGGCGTGAGATTATTATGATTATATATAAAAATGTATTTATTTCCGTAGGCGTAGGTAATTGAAAAATACACTTAAAAAAGTCAATAGTCTAATAACAAGGCACTCTAAACTCGTCCATGAAGATTGACTAAATGTAAACAGCAGCCCATCTCCACCGACGAGTTGCTGGTTCCAAATGCAGTACCCCGAGAAGAACCAGCAAGAAACTCAAGGGCAGCTCTTTTTAATCTCATGTCTTGCTACTAAAACTTATCAAAGCAACTTTTAATAAAAATTAAAACTGTTCTCGGATAGACTAGCTCGACGGTGAACGAAAACATCTCAAGTCTAGAATAAAGAAAGTCAGGTATGTTAAACATCCACCACCTATCACGTTTCGGGGTCCGAAGAGTATACTGCTGGTACCAGTGCCTACCCCGCATGGATAAAGATTTATATTGCTACTATCTCGCCATCAGCTTAAATAGTTCAGCAACAGGTAATGGATGTTGAACATGCAAATAATAGCCTTTTTAGTTTTTATATAAGAGAGAGCAAACAATCAGACGGGTCACCTGATGGTAAGTGACTACCGTCGCCCTGCAACTCGAGAGTCACAACTGCATTGCCGGCCTTTGAGGGGAGTAGGGGGTCGTGGTGGTGATGTATCAACGCACAGCCTAAACCGCTGGGTCTAGAGACTTGAAATTTTGCACATAGATAGCTTATACATCGTAGGCATCCACTAAGAAAGGATTCTGCAAAATTCAACCCCTAGAGGGGTGAAATAAAAAGCTAGTTCTAGTATATGTATAGATTAACAAGGTTAATAAGGATTGCGGGAATTCGCTAAAGCACAGAACTATGCAACCGCATGATTCCCGCGATTGCATTTGGCACTCGACCCTCGAAAATCCCGCAATCCCGGCTCTCGGCGCAGGGATCGATCGTGGCCTCCCGGGAACGGTGAGATGTTTTTGCTAGTGATGTGCCCAGCTTTCCAGTATACTCGAATGCCTTTGACACAGCAAATACAATATGTAACAGAATAAGCTCAATTACTGAAATAAGTTTGTTCAGAACTACTTAATTGTTTCAGCTATTTTTAATAAGTATATTATGTAAAAAAATTTCGAAAAATTTATAATCATAACTGAATTTAGGGCTACCTATTTAAACTGTACTATTATTGCTCTATATTTAAGAAATTTGATTAGACAAAACTAAAGTGCGAATGTATGATATTTTTTTTATTACTATTTTACTAATTGGGGTGTATGAGGAATTGCGCTTATTTTGTGACGCGTTGTATACTGAAGTATTTAGTGATGATCTGTTCTGCAAATTTAAGACTAATAATTCGAATCCTGGCATGTACCAATGAGTTTTTCAAAAACTTACGTACATATTTATCACTAGCTCGACGGTGAAGGAAAACATCGTGGAGGAAACCAGCAGGTCTCAGAATTAATTCTGAGACATGTGTAAACAGACCCGGTCCGGCGATGGGCTCACCACCTATCACGTTTAGGGGTCCAATATATCTCGTGAAATGTGGGTATACTTATTCAGTAATGGAATACCCCTGCCTACCCCCTCGGGGATAAAAAGGCGTGAGATTATATTATTATATATATTTTTTAAGACTAATAGGGTTTTCAAATGGATGCCATTGTCAGAACTGGACGAAATTAAATTGGGACCAATCGGGATTCAAATAAAAAAAGAATCATCCAAATCGTTCACATAGTCGAAAGTTGTGAGGCAACAAAATAAAAAAAAATGCAGTCGAATTAAAACCTTCTACTTTACGAAGTCGGTTGAAAATAGGCGACTTGGAGCATCACTAGTTTGGTCGCTCCAAGTATTGGGTACTGAAGAAAACTTTTGAGAAAGGCACGACCGTTCGTGACACGTACGTACAGAAATTCAGTCGCAATCTATACATATAATAAAACTATTACGAGACCGTGTCTGTAAATAAAATATTTTTGATATTTTTGGAGCAAGTGTAGATAGTTATTTTTTCCTCTGTCTGTTTGTGCACGCACCACGCAAGAACTACGGGACGGATTTTGATGAAATTTGGCGTAGTAATAACTGAGTTGCTGATTCAACATGTAGAGTACTTTTTTCCACAGGACAATGTCTCATTAATAAGAAAAACTGATAAAAAATAGAAATACGCACTACTCCGAAATGACAACACCTAGAAACTTGAAATATAGGATGTAGGTGTCTTATAAGTTAGTATGTCGTAGGCAACTACCTACTATGAAGGGATTTTTAAAAATTCCCACAGGAACGGAAATAAACTGGTTCCGCGCGGGCAAGCTAGTTGTAACGATAAAAAAATTAAATTTTAAAATTTAAACAACTTTACAATATTGTTATTTATAATATACCTACTATGAAAATATATGTTTTCGAGATAGTTTTTTAATTCTATAATATAATAAGTAGTTTATATTGTTGATTAAATATATTCTTCTTTCTTTACAGATGCGTAAGTACATTAAGCAACATAACAGGTAGGTACGACTAAGTAATCCGATGATAGCGAAATTGTACTCCTGGACCCATCTTATTTATATTCTTTATTTGAAAGCTAAATGTAAATACAGTTGTTACAGTAGAGTTACAGCCTGTAGTACTGCAAGTTAGCATGTAAACTTATTTTATAACACATTTGCTCGTAAAAGGTATCTTTTGTCACCAATTTCAATATCTTATTGTACCTCATTACGCACAAGTGCGGTAATGTAATGAAAACGCACGGTTTATCAAGATGCTCCGTCTAAAAACGAACTTTTGTAAATCATAAGCAGCGAAGAGTTTTTATGTCAGAAAAGTGGTCAACATTTTATGAATAACATTTAATTCTTTAATTTAACTAATTTTGACAATAAATTACAACCATTTATCTGTAACAAAAACACAAAAAAATTAATTTACTTTATTAGTTATACTGGCTGTTTTTTGTGCCTTTGCCTAAAAAAAAATGATGATGCGCGCGCATCGCTAATTTGTGAACAAGTAAAAATTATACCGCGCTTTTTTTTTCGCTGTATTATTTTTATTCGTTAATGTAAGTACGAGTTTTATTTATTTCCTCGCAAATATGTTATAAAGCGTCGTATGACATACGTGCGCTTTGGTAATTACAGCCTCTGCTTTCTTGTAGCAATATCGCCTCGGCTGTAATTTTCAACTTACCGCACTTATATCATAATGTACTATTATGCGAATTTTACAAGCGGCACTGGGTTGGCAGACGGGTCACCTGATGGTAAGTGACTACCGTCGCCCGTGGACACCTGCAGCTCAAGAGTCACAAGTGCGTTGCCTTTGAGATGGGAGTACGCTCTCTTCTTGAAGATTTGAAGGTCGTATCGGTCCGGAAATACCGCCGGCGACAATTTGTTCCACAGATCGGTTGTGCGAGGCAAAAAGTTTCGTGAGAATCTCACGGTGGATTGCCAACTGTCCAAGTGGTGTGGATGATAGTTCTGTCGCGTTCAACGTTGGCGAAAAGCTGGCCGGTATAATTTCGAACAATTCGAAGGTCTTGGTATTATTGAATTAAATAATAAATAAAAAAGCACGCCTGGCTGTTCATGATGCAGTGTTGGTTCTTACCTTCATTTTGGTAGCGAGAGTTGGGTATAGCAGAAGAAACACGAAAGTAGAATAAATGCAGTAGAAATGCGCTCAGGAAAGGAGAAACAGGTGGTGTTAACCCATAATACTGTTCGTAGGTACAATACACGGCCACAAACACGTGAATGGTCAACACAACTGTCAAATAGTTCCGGCTAGAGGGCGCCAAATGTTTGTTCCAAAAGAACTGTCAATCTTCATATAAATTATTTATTTATTTTTATTTAGGGAGCTTACAGCTACGTTTACAAATTAGTAGTCTTTGTGGACAAGTACATGCTAATTACAACCTTCCAAATATAAATAACAAAACTTATTAACACAACATAGCAACTAAATAGTGCGTATCATTAGAAAAAAGTATTGTATTATATTTATTTTAAGTTGTTTTCATGTATTACGTTAAATGTAGACCGTTGTGTAGCATTTTGATGTGAATAAATAGGTGTACATAAATTCCCAAGCGATTTAGCATTATAGAAAAAGTGGGAAAAAGCACTGAGAAGACTAAATTATAAAAATCTTTAAAAACACTTAAAAAAAGGAAATGAAAAGTAACTAAGGTATTTTGACAAGTAACACAATAAACACACAGCGCCCTCTGCCTTAAAAGTTTTTAGTAATCTTCCCCACTCCAGAAATTCAAAAATGCCAAATAGATAGGGCTTAGACGGGACAAAGCGAGGAAAATTTGAATCCAAAACTTATTCCAAGTGGAATAAGTCTAGTACAACTTCGACCGAATGACAGCTCGCGTTCATACTAACTGACATGACGCTTGAGCTTCAAAGTTTTTATATGAAAATATTCCAAATGCCCCTACATGCCCTATTATATTTAAATCTCTTTGAAAAATGCAGAAACTTGAAATTGTATCGGGGATTAAAAAATAAGTTTCAAACGAAGCGTGTTCAAGCAAGTTGAAACGAGCGAGCAAGTTACAAATTGGTTTCAAATGAATGGAATCTCAGCGCAGAAAAGGGAAACTGCAAAATAACGCACAACTCATTCGTTTGAGAGATTTACTCCAGGACCTATTGACAGTGACAGAGACTTTTGAGTTGGAGGATTTGTCTATCAACGGTATCGGACGTTTTTTTTATGGGGATCGAACCAAAGCGGTAAAAAATAAAATCTGATGTTGCCGTTCTGTCAGTCTGTCAATGCGATCTTAGCAGCCATGCAATAAAATTTATATTTTGCTTTTGAACTACTAATTAGCAACGACTTAAAAATTAGAACAGATTTAAGAAATTGCCGATGTGTGCGAAACGAAAATCATAAAGTTAGTTACATAAGAAAATATTAAAGGACAATAGAACAATTTCGGTAATTACATATTACCATTTTTGACGTAATAAATGTCACGAAAAAGTGTCACGTTTCGCCTGAGCCGAGCGTGCACGCGAGAGCGCGGAACAAGCGATAGAGAGGCACGATCGGCCCAAGCGTTCGGCTTGTGCCGAATCTATCTCTCTTCCACTTCAATATGCAATTTTTCATTTTAAATATGTTTTCATATGACGGTATCACGTGAAATTATCGCCTTAAACCGACTTTACAGACAACCGAATTTTTAACTACATCTTTGTCACTTACAATCATAATGAGATTAATGAGGTGTCAAAAATATATTAAACTTTATTGCGTAGTAGGCTTACAGATATTCGTACTACAAATTCCTCCGTGGGAGAGTCAATTATTCTAGTCTCTTTTATTTTAAGTAAGGATTTACTTTTCCGTTATTTAGTTAAATAACACTGATTCTAATTGGTCCATTAAAAATAAACTATAAGTATCCATCGACGAGTTTAGAGTACCTAGTTATTAGATAAAACGTTTCCAAGAGAAATTACCTACAGAAAATAAATTTATTTTCATTTTAGTAGTAGTATTATTGAATACTTGATAATAAGAATTGAGGGCCTCATTTACAACGGGATATTAGTTTTTAAGATGTAAAACGTAAGTAAGTAAGCACTATAATTCTATGGTACCATTTTTAAAAGGCGTCAGTGAGGTGGCAAGGTTCTTTTAGCTCAGTAGTGGGCTGTTACGGGTCGATGATGATGAAGTTATAAATGTGCAATAAGATGCAGATATAATAATAAATGGTGGGACACAATTTACACATGGTTATTCAATACCAAACTAAGGGCACTAAACAACTGATAAACATACGTAAATAAATAAAACACCCAGACACGAAGCCAACAGATATATTCATGCACACAAATGTTGGCCCCGAGCGGGGATCAAACCGCGACCTCCAACTCAGAAGGCAGGGTCACTCCCAACTGAGCCAACAGGCCCATCGGTAAAACAGTTGATGCAGATAAATACAATGAGTGAACATATTAACCCCAAAAACGGGTACAAGATGACGCACGTGTCTTAAACATAAATAGCGAAATAAGCTTGACACAATTCAAAATAGTTGCGTAACTTAAGTACGTATAACTGCATTCTGAGATCGTTTAGCGAAACGAGGGCAATGCAGTCTTGCAGAGCAGATTATGCATCGACAGCTGCAAACAATCAATCTTTCATCTTTTGCTCTAGTCGCTTGAAAATATACATGTTGTACTTTCGATAAATTATGTATTGATATTTGGATTTTTCGGAAAAAATACTAAGGGATAACAATTTATCAATTCGGGTTGTAAAAATCACGGATCAAAAATCACCGATATTTTTTTAGATATTTAGTTCCGTAGGCTAAGATGGGTCATCAAAGTAAGTTTCTGACAGAAGTATGAGGTACGATAGTCGAATTCGAGAATAATAAAGAATAAATTGTGGGACACAATTCACGATAACAATTTATCAATTCGGGTTGTAAAAATCACGGATCAAAAATCACCGATATTTTTTTTAGATATTTAGTTCCGTAAGCTAAGATGGGTCATCAAAGTAAGTTTCTGACAGAAGTATGAGGTACGATAGTCTAATTCGAGAATAATAAATTGTGGGACACAATTCACACACGGTTATTTAGTCCCAAACTAGGCAGGGCCTGTACTATGGGTACTAAACAACTGATAAACATACTTATGCACACAAATGTTTGCCCCAAGCGGGGATCGAACCCACTACCTCTGACTCAGAAGGTAGAATCAAGAGAGTATGAGAAGCCTACTCCAGAGTGGCATCATCATTTTTATTTTAGCTAATTGCTGTCCTGAGTGGCATATTTGGTAGGAATCACTCAGTCAGAAGTCAGTTTCCATACTAAGCAGAAGGCGGGGTAGCTCTAATGGGGTCCGGAGGATGATATCGGAACAATTTGACTCTCCTCTCGTCGCCAGTTTCCTCGAGTTACATGTAAAACGTGTAAATCATTTTCTGTCATTGAGCAGTGATAGCCCGGACGGTTAAAGAGCCGGTCGAAAATCAGTGAGGCTCGGGTTCGAATCCTGGCATGTACCAATGAGTTTTTCAAAAACTTACGTACATATTTATCACTAGCTCGACGGTGAAGGAAAACATCGTGAGGAAACCCGCAGGTCTCAGAATTAATTAGTCATACGGTCCGGCGATGGGCTCACCACCTATCACGTTTAGGGGTCCAATGTATCTCGTGAAATGTGGGTATATCCAGTAATGGAATACCTCTGCCTACCCCCTCGGGGACGAAAGGCGTGAGATTATTTATTTATTTTTTATTCATTTTGTGTTTTAAAACTAACATAACCCTTAGTCAATAGTGTGATTCGAGAGCGTTGCGAATTGAAAGATGATACAGTTACTAGGATTGAAAGAGGAATGCTGAGGTGGTTTGGTCACGTTTAGCGGATGACTGAAAGTCGTCTAACGTGACAAATATACAAGGGTGCTGTGAATGGGCGAGTCGGTAGAAGATGGCCTAGGCGTACCTACATCGACTAGATCGGCGATGTGTTGAAGAAAAGTCAGATAAAGAATACCCGAAACCGTAGAGCATGCATGAGTCGTATGGTGGAGGAAGAACGAGAGATTTGCCAGGTTCGTAGCATGTGGCAGTCTATTGTCTCTGCCTACCCTAATAGGAAATGTGTGAGATTACGTAAGTATGTATGTATGGACTGAAATATTTTTAAAAGATTCCGTTCAACTATTTCGCTGTATACTTAAGATTGTAAGTATAAGAATGTCAATTTAAAAATGGTAAACAATGATTTAATTTTAAATGTAAAACTAAAACTACCAATTAAACGGCTAAGAATATACAAGTTGTCAAACTTTAACCAAAACTTAACCTAATCAAACAACCCGCCCCTTGCCGATCCCGGTGCAAAAGTGCCCATAACGCTCGCTGCGTTACCGCGTTGAATCGCCACGGCTAACCTTTGCACCAGGAACGAACCAGAGTGGGGGTCACCTCCTCGTTCTCTTAGTCGACTGCCTAATTCAGCTATAAACTGCTTAGCCTCCGTGCTCCAGCAACCAGCCGTTTCCACAGCGAACGGGATGAACTTGTAAGTCTGGCCAAGAATGGAATATTTATCCCGCTTTTTATTTGCTGCAGTTTCAGCGGCAGCCCCAGCTGCTCTCATAGTGCCACCAAGGTGACAGGCGGCGTAAGTGCTGACGCAGGTGGCGTCCCACACAAGGCACTTGCCGCACTTCCAGGGCACCAGGGTAAGCCCGTCGGGTCGTTTCCCATCGGATCGACTAAGGCCCGGAGGCTCGAGGACGCATGGGATTTGGGCAGAAACAAGGGCTCTTCGTATTATATCGTTAAGGGCGTGGTGGCGTGGGAACCTCCCAGAACAGCGACCGCAACTTAAAGCATGATGGCTGTTAGCTTCCACCATGGAGCCGCAAACACATACATGTGGTTCACATACGTTGCACCCCAGGCGGAGGGCCACCGCCACACGCAGAGAGTCACTGTCGAGGAGTGTACCCATGTGAGGAGATGGTAATGCGTGTAGCCACGCCCCCGATTCAGGTTGAGACACTGCCCGAAGTCTAGCCACATCCACCCCCAAGGCCCCATCGATCAAACGAACCAAAACACCCTTAGCGCCAACATCGTCCCAAGCACGCTGGGAACAAACGTCCTGTGGTAGCGATGCCCCTGAATTACTGGCGGACCAGGCGCTCAGGGCACCATCCGCGAATGGGACACTGACCTTGCCGCCATAAGAGGGTAAAATAGAAGCGACAAGATTCGTGACCCCACGCCCCGACGCCAAAAATGCAGGAACCCCCACGTCATGCATGCACCTTATCCCCAAACCGCCATGCCTAACGGGCAATGCAGCCTGACTCCATTGCGCGTCACCGAGCGAAACATTTAAAATGGTCTCCACCGTATCCCTAAGTGCAGCGTCAAACAGCGACACTTCTGCAGGAAACATCCAAGTTGGAGACGTCCGCAACAAATACGTAACCTTAGGGACGGCGAAGCAAACGCGCAACAGAATCAGTGCAACGTGTGCGGAGAGATGTTTGAGGCGCTCCCGGGAAGACTCCAGAAGACGCTTTTTTTCTCCAATTGCCCGAGGAACCCCAGAAGGGAAAATAGGAGAGCCCAAAAGGCTGATAGTACTAGGGTTTAATTCCTAAGTCCTGGGATCAGGGAGTCGAAATGAGGAAAAAAAGTAATTGATCCTGAACTGCAGGCAAAGAACTCGCACTTGGTCGTATTCACCTCCAGCCCCATCTCCTTCAGCCGCGGTATCAGAAGCTTCAAATCACTTTCTACGACTTCAGGCTTGCCCCCGATAGTCCCATCATCCAAATACCAGACGTTTAGCGGAGATTTTAATTCAGGGATAACTTTTTGAATTGCGAGGCTAAAGACAAGTGGACCAAGTGGATCACCTTGTTGAGCCCCAACTTGAGAAATAATAAGCGAATCACCGAAAAAGAGATTTGAAGGAGAGCCGTACAGCTGAAATAGAAAGCTGTACAAGGAAGGAATTTTCTCCCTAGCCTCCCCTAACAGAATGTCCCTTTCCAGGGACAGTATAAGAATGTAAAATTAAACTAAAACACAAAAAAGAAACTACCATGCACCAATCACTCTACATTCCTTATGATTATACACAACACATTTACAAACAGATTACACGATCATTCACACATAGACTTAAAATTTCAATAAAATAATAATAAAGAAAAAGAAGTGTTAATCTTATAGGTAGACTAATACCATATTTATAATTTAATTTAATATTATCTACATACTATTGGATGGTTAATTTAATAACGCGATAGCCTTTCATATTATGGTTTATTATTTAAGTTACCGACTTTCCGATACTTTGGCAAACATTTGTATCAATTAACTATACGCGCCACAGCCTAGCTCGTCAGCCATAATGGATTCGGGATTGTTGACAGTTCCTCGTGACGTCACGCGTAGAGACGTAGCTCCAATAGAGTTGCCCGAATCGATATTTATGGGCTAACAATACTAGCATCTACTTTCATTGTTATTAATATGTGTAATATGTGGTTACACAATTACCTCTCTGTGTTATAAGTTAATAATGTATTGTGTAAGAGTTTTTTAACCCAAATCAAAGAAACTAAAAATAAAATACAATGTAGCTCTGTGCATATGCGTTAGTGTAGCAGAAGGTGGGTTAGGGATGGCCAAAATGAAAAGCTGTAACTCGTACCACTGATTTAATTGTAGGTCTCCCTAGTTTTGGGCAGAGTAACGACACATTTCAGTTTCAATTTCAAATAAAGAATGATCAATTTTAAATGTAACCGCCATTTTATATTTTTTTACAACACTGCTCCCACTACTCAACCCCATACCAAAAAGATAGTGTTGCCAGTTACAATAATTAGGTTGATTGGATCTAAATATCGATACTAATACGATATTTGTATCGATAGTGAAAACAAATAATTAAATATACTTCTAAATATGTAAAAATGTATACAAATCAAGTAATGCCTAATTATGGTCGAGCAATGAAAGAACCGCTGCCATGAGCAGTTTGTAACATTAGTCTCAGTCAAGCAAGCAACGGCGCTCAAGGTCAATAGATAGACATATTGTGTCAGCGTTCCTTTACTTAAGTCAGTTGTATCGACAAGCATATCTGTGGACGCAGCGCCTCTAGCGTATTCAAAACTGAAAAGTCGCTTTGCATATTATAGCGAGTGGTTCTACCAATTAAAAGCGTGGCCTTGGACTTACTTGCCTAAACCACCATCTTATAAGATATAGTATATTACACACCTAGCGAAATAAAATAAGAAATGTTTCAGGTCACATGTGATGTGAGGCTATCTTATTTACTTCCCGAGGTGTGTACTTATATTTTTTCCTTATCGACGGAGGCAGAAAGCGGCAACTTTGTTTAGCGCAGGCGGGCCGAAATGTACCACTTTCCGCCCAACCTGACTGATGAAAAACTATTTTCCAATGTGGTATACCAACCGGCCCTGTGCGAGTCAGACTCGTGCACGAAGGGTTCCGTACTATTATCTATAAAAACGGGAAAAAAATCACGTTTGTTGTGTAGGAGCCCCCCTAAATTTTTATTTTATATTTTTATAGTATTTCTTGTTATAGGGGTGTGTCTTTTAACAGAAATACATTATCTGTGAAAATTACAAACTAACTATTACGGTTCATGTGAATCCGGGAATAAATTAAAACAGCAATAATAATAAAATGTAGCCTATGTTACTCAGGAATACCTGAAGTAAGATAGGCTATATTTTATTAGTCTACATTCCAAAAAATTTAAAAGAATTTTTGAAATCTGTTTTTAAGTTAATTTGTTACAAACATACAAAAATACAAATCTTTTCTCTTTTTAATATTAGTGTAGATAATGTAGAGACTATTAATAGTGAGTAAAAATAATCGTAGATATTTCTAATGTTAATTAACTACTCGGAAATTGTTTCTAATTCCAACAAAAGAATATTCAATTCTGTAAAACAATCCGTGCCAAGAAACGTTTGTCGCTCGAAGACTTGTGAAATAATGACCACTGAAGGTGTTATCTAAGTTACAACAATTACTTACTTAATATTAAGAAACTTATTTTAATCAAATATTTACTTTGATCCAGACGGGATAAGTGCTGGACTAGATCAAAGGTAACATCACACACCACAGGATCAAAACACTAGTCAAAAAACTGAAGAAGACGTTTTGTCTAAATATTATTTCAAAGGTTTGTTATAACACTTAAATTTATATCAATCGCAATGCAATACATTGACAACAATAATAAAAAGAGCTATCGCAGGGCAACTCGCAGAATACTTGTAAATAACAAAAAAATACGATCGCATAAGGTAAACACGATTATTCTTATTGTAACTTACCTAAAAAGTAATCGGTAATCAGTCTGGAATATTCCACAGCGACGCTTACCTATAAAAGAAAAAGAAATGTTATTACCTTGATTATAAAATTGCACTTATTATTAACTATATATTCAGTGTTATGTACCATTAATACAGTGCTGTATGTATGGATCAAAACACTGACTTATTGTGGATCAGATTTTTTTAACCGCGTCCAAAAATGGTCTCAATTCGTCGTGTATGTTTTTTTTTTACCTTTTTTTGGTATGATAATATAAACTCCCTCAAATCTGAAGTAATTTCGAATTTGTTTTTTCATTTTATCGGGTATACTTCAAGATTGGTCCCATATAAGTTTTGTGAAAATCTATTGAAGAACTTCAGGTGGAGAACGGAACTCCTCAACGGAAATCAGCAAATCATTCGCTATCAGCTTAATACGAGTAGGTTTAGTGACAGTAGGTAATCGATGTTGAATAATTGTCTTTTTAGTGCGATTTAAGTTTTGATTATGTTATGTATAGTATAGTAACAGCAGACCCCAACGGCGTTACCGCCGCTTCCCATTCCTTTGGGAATTTTAATCTTAAGGTGTGATAAATGAGTCAGTGATTTTTCGCAGTGGCAAAACCCAACATGCAACTCAAAAACATATTTTGTTTTATTTAAGCGTATCTCTATAGCGACCGTTTAGTCCCTGAGAGACAAGCATCTGTAGGCACTAACAAACAAAAGAAACATAACATAATCTCTGTTGTTTACTCTCGCTGTCGTTGCGCGTGAGTCACCGACCCGCACGTACCGTGCTATGTTGTACTATGTACTACTGACCGCTGCGATAATTGCTCGGACTAATACCGTAATAGGTTGTTTTATGCGCCGGCGTCGCGCGTCGGTTGGCACCAATTACGCGCGATTTGAATTTCCAAATTAAATACAAATACATTTATTTGCAAAAAACATGGTATATAAAGGTGGTGACAGATACATTCAGAGCATACATGTTTAGCTAAAATATAATATAGCATGCAAATTTTTACAAAAAAGTCAGAAATATTAAAATGTCTTATCTAGGAATTCTTGCACATTATAGAAATTATTTAATTTTAGGAATTCATGCAATTTATTTTTAAACATTTTTAAATTTAACATTTTAAAGTCTTTTGGTATCTTATTATAAATACGTACACACATAACAAGGCAGCTCTTATTATATTTGGAGAGTCTAGGGTTGTCATCTAATACGAGTGTTTAAGTCGCATGCTTTTTTAAACAATTCTTTGTGCTTCCATACAAACATGCAAATTTCATAAATGTAGAGAGACGGTAGCGGTAGTAAGCCAAGTTTTTTAAATACTGGCTTACATGACTCACCGGGTGCAAGCCCGTATATTGCCCTAATACATTTCTTTTGTGCGACAAATGCTCTTTTCTGGTCAGTGCTATTACCCCACATTATAAGACGCTTAAATGCTTAAAACATGCGGTTTCACTCGCTTAGTTAGTTCCCGTTCCCGTGGGAATACGGGAATAAAACATAGTCTATGTTACAATAAAGCATGTCATTGGCAAAATATTTTTTTAAATCGGTCCAGTAGTTTTTGAGTTTATTTGTTACAAACTTACAAAAATACATAATTTTCCTCTATATAATATTCGAGTAGATTTATTTTTGGAAAAGATTAGAACGAAAGTAGGTGCATGCAATATAGATGACTAGCTTACACAAAGTTCATCACATCACATAAGTACTTATTGATTTTCATTGTATAAATGTTTAAGAAACAAGTCTTTATTGTACACCAATAAAAATATGCAACAAGTGACACAATGATTAGAAAAAAGTAGAATGGGCGGTCTTATTCCTTTAAGCGATTTCTCCAGACAATCTTAGGATAAATGTAACTGAGATAAACAGATGAAGGTAGGTGGTGCACTAAAGTTAAAATGGATTAATATACTTACATACATAAACCGTTTCCTATAGATATATAAAAATAAAATAAATATACACAATGTATAAATGTTTAATTAAAACTTTTAAGTAATGTTTCAGGGGTGTAACTTTTAGTTATAAAGGGGTCGTCCATTAATCACGTGAGCTTCGAAAGGGGGGGAGGGGTTCGGAAAAAAACCGGCCAAGTGCGAGTCGGACTCGCGCACCGAGGGTTCCGTACAACCTTGCAAATTTATGGTTTTCGTAATTTTTCCTTTATCTATGCTATAAGACGTTGCTTCGTACCAAATTTCAAGATTCTGAGTTCACGGGAAGCACCCTGTAGGTTTTGATTCCCTTGCAAGTGTCGAAAATTTGCGGCATAAACGGCTGTATCTTTTGATTGCGTTGGCTTAGAAGTTTGATTTTTTCAAAGCTTCAAGGGACAGTAGACCTGAGTAATTGATATAAATTTCAGCTTCATACCTCCACGCGTTCCTGAGAAAAAGGGTCTTGACAGACGGACGGACGGACGGACAGACGGACAACAAAGTGATCCTATAAGGGTTCCGTTTTTTCCTTTTGAGGTACGGAACCCTAAAAATCACGAAATATCACAAGGAGGGAGGGGGGGTGGAATGAGATTCGACGTGGGAGAGCCATGCTTCGGCACGCTTGGGCCGGCTCGACCGGAGTGATACCACGGCCTCACAGAAAACCAGCGTAAAACAATGCATTGCATTTTGTTGAGTGAGTGAGGTAACCGGAGGCCCCAATCCCCCCCCCCCCCCTTCCAACCCCTCCCCTCCCCTCCCCGTATCCTTCGCCCCTCAAAGTAATTGTGTCTATGGAAGATCGGAGCCTTGTAACACGATCAAAATCTCCAAAACTCGTACCGATTTTGTTTTATCACATGTTACAGAAATAAACCTTGTTTATTTTATTATTATTTAATTAATTTAACCTTGGCCGTGGATTCGTTCCAAGATAAAAACTAATCTATGTGTCAGTCTGAAGTAGGTTACTCTTTACATAATAGGTATAAAATAAATCTGCTTAATTAAATTATATTGTACCTAACTGAGAGTGTCCCGTTATATTAAGGAATGTACATGACTAGCTTTTACAAGCGGGTTCGCTCGCCCACGTTTATTTCACCCCCTTAGGGGTTGAATTTTGCAAAATCCTTTCTTAGTGGATGCCTACACTGTATAAGCTATCTAAGTCTCTAGACCCAGTGGTTTAGGCTGTGCGTTGAACCATTACCAATCAGTCAGTCAATATATATAATTTATAATGATAAACTGACTGAATGATAAGTGAAATTATAATACTGCTAGTGGAATTGTAATGTCCGAGATTTTAAAGAAGTCTGCGATAATACTCTTTGATTTTGTACATATTTTATTTTCATGTTTCTTTTCTAAGAGTACTTTGTTCTAGAGTCTTTTAGGAGGGAACTGGGTACCTACTAGAGTACAGGAACGCTAATTAGTTAGTCTATTCACCTGAATCTCACTCTATTTGTATAAATCATCATCAACCCATAACAGCCCACTGCTGAGCTAAGGGTCTTTCCTCACACATGAGGAAGTATGGGCTTTAATCTCCCACGCGAGCCCACCGCGGGTTGGGAGATGGTGTTAAGCTAGTGGCCACTTAATTTGTATAAATATTTTCTATAAATAAAGATTTTTATTATGATATACATATTTAATAACATATATAACAATGAAACTTTGCACGCTATAACTGCTACATTATAGAGGTATACGACTATCTATTTTTCCAGCGGTTTTCCTCGTTGAGTAGTGACATTATTGCAATGGTTCGTTAAATTTATGTATTTAAATCAAATTGGTTTATTTGCGTTCTAGACGATTCTAAAGGCAACTTCCACGTGGACTTTAAAGCCTAAATTAAATTTAAAAAGTTTCACAATGAAAACAATAATAAACTGTTGTATTTGCGCAAAATTAGGTACTACATAATAGTTTTTCAATGTAATAATAATAATAGGTAGACTGTATTTTTTTAGAATGTGCATTTCTAGTGCCTCTGTAGTAGTAATGAAAATACAGGTTACGCACCGAGGGTTCCGTACAACCTTGCAAATTTATGGTTTTCGTAATTTTTCCTTTATCTATGCTATAAGACGTTGCTTCGTACCAAATTTCAAGATTCTGAGTTCACGGGAAGCACCCTGTAGGTTTTGATTCCCTTGCAAGTGTCGAAAATTTGCGGCATAAACGGCTGTATCTTTTGATTGCGTTGGCTTAGAAGTTTGATTTTTTCACAGCTTCAAGGGACAGTAGACCTGAGTAATTGATATAAATTTCAGCTTCATACCTCCACGCGTTCCTGAGAAAAAGGGTCTTGACAGACGGACGGACGGACGGACAGACGGACAACAAAGTGATCCTATAAGGGTTCCGTTTTTTTCCTTTTGAGGTACGGAACCCTAAAAAAGTAAAAAAAAAACAAGAAACGTGATTATGGTATTGAACGATGGTTCAGAACTCTTTGTTGGAGTCGTACAGTCAAGAGCACATGAAGATTTACACTTGTAGTGGGACTGTGACCTCTAAGGCGATTGTAATAAGAACGTTACAAAGTCCACTGTGTCAAGCTCAACGTGCTCTTGACTGTACTAAAACTTGGCCGGTTTTGGAATACATAAATCACGTTGAAATATGTCACAATTTTTGCGTATTGTGCATGGATTTTCTAATATTCTGATACTAGGGTTTGACGACAAGGACGTTAACAGCAGCGAACGAACTTGAAAAAGTAAAAAGAAACGATTTCAACTTAGTAGGTATATTAGTTTTCTCATGGATGCCATTGTCAGAATCGAACCAAATTGGGATCACACGGGAAGCGCCAGCTTTAAAAAAAAATTGTACAATCGGTTCACCCAGTCGAAAGTTCTCAGGTAACAAACATAAAAATACAGTCGCGTTGATAACCTCCTCTTTTTGAAGTCGGTTGAAAATGACTATTCGTCCAACAATGTAACGGTATCTTCCAACAATGTAACAAGAAGTGACGCTAGTACCGGAAAATGCCCATCTATCGTTTCTGTTCATTCGACGAGAATAATATTTAGACATTATTCTCGTATATACAAAATCATAATTCATAACAGAGAACGTAACCTGTATTTTCGGGTGCGTTTCTCTAACACCCTGTACTTATTGCCACGCTGTTTGCATTTTGCCATTTAGACTAATTTAGTCTTTATTTTGTACTTTAATCTTAGTTAAATGGCTCTGCTTCAGAGACCATGAACAAAAATTCTGTGTCTTCAACACTTCCTACAACCCTTGGCTATCAACTGTAGAATGATATCACTTTTATTAAAGACTTCATTGTGACTTCTTGAGGCAATTAAAAAATGTACATTCCTCTCATTTTATCGAATTTTCCATTCACTGCACACTTTCATGGACACTTGTCACATAATATACTATCCCTAATTATTAGTCAAAACCAGAAATCTACAGTAAAATGACAATTTTACAAAAAGCATAACGTTCCTGAGTTGTTAGTTTAAATCTGAAATAAAAATAGTGTTAACTTAACTTCTTTTCGAGTTTCATTTTTCTCTGTAATAAAAATGAAGAACTCTTTAAAGGATGACTGTAGATTAAACTGGATGAGTAGGTAATTCTGCTCTCATTTATTTTTGGCATACGACCATTTAAAATTCATCTTATACCCGAAAAGCGGGACTGAGACTGTCCCGCAAGGGACATTATAAAATTTTGGCGGGACGTCAAGCAACCCACGCGCCCGCATCCGCATTTGCACTAATCTAATCGGTTCTTGCTCCCACTGTGCGTAGACTCTAATGTTATGGCACTCAATAATAAAATAAAAATAAATAATCTCATGCCTTTTATACAATATAAACAGAATAAGCGCAATTCCTCATACACCAAAATTTGTATAATATATAAACATAAAAAAAATATGACGCATTCGTCGTTTTTATGTGTGTATAGTTGTGTCGTGTTAGTGTCCAAATAAAAGTTACTTTACTTATTCAAAGTTAATGTTACTGTTGAGTAGTGTTCTGTGCTGTCATAGCTAGCCGACTATTACATGAAAGGTAAAGAAAAGGCTACTATATTACCTACAACCCTAGTTCCTACAATAGCCTAGCCCTAACCATATTTTCGACGTACATTTACATATATAGATACGTGCGGGAATGTCCGTTACCATGCAACCTAAGGTAACAGACGGAAAGTTGGAAGGATGAAGGGGTGTGAACGTCGTGTAATGTACACAGGATGGTGGTTTTCTCAAGCTAGTCGGCCAGGCTCAACCGACTAATTAAGGGCGTGAAGGTGTCTTCGCCACTTAAAAGAAGCGGGTATACCACAAGGCAGGAGTGAAACTCAACTGCAGGTGGAAGAGCGTTGTATTGTATACCTACCCACTTTTCACGAGATATTCTTTGGAGATTCCTACCCACTCCGGCGGACCTCCTAGATGCCGGGACTTTTAGTATGTTTACTCTTTAAGCACCCTGAACAACTTACTGAAGAAATCGCTTAGGTCCCAGCTCACGCACTCTACAACCATTTATTGATTGAACTACATGGGAAAGACTTGAAATATTGTCTAGTCTAATACGAGTAACTTTAAACGTGGGAGAACCATGCTTCGACTCGCTTGGGCCGGCTCGACCGGAGTGATACCACGGCCTCACAGAAAACCTCGTTAAGTGAGTGAGGTAACCGGAGGGCCCAATCCTCCCTCCCCCTCCCCTCCTTTCCCCTCCCCTCCTCTCCCCTCCCCCTACTCCCACCTCAAAGGTCAGCAATGCAGTTGTGACTCTTGAGTTGCAGGTGTCCATGGGCGACGGACGTCACTTACCATCAGGTGACCCGTCTGCTCGTTTGCCCCCTTTTTTATCATAAAAAAAAAAGAGTACCTAATATAGTTCAACAAACCACATATTATTGGATGGCAAATAACACTCGTACTACAATTAGCGTTACTAGAAACCAGACCAAATTAATACCGTTTGTACAATTCACTTTGTGTTTCCAAAGGGAATAATACATTTTGAATTCATGTATTTATTTGAATGCAAAATCGATAGTGGAGTGGCTAGCTCGACCGATCTGCAACTCGCAATCATGAATAATAATTTGGTAAACATTTTTGTGTGAGTAGTTGAATAGTTAACATAGGTACTTTGCTAGGTCATCATCAGAGATCGGCATTAGGTAGTGTGATTAGGTACCAAAGTAGGTAGAGGATATAATATGGAGTTGTTAAAACCACCATGGTCCTACTTTTAAATCGAAGCACACATATGAAATGCCAAATTTCATATGTGTGTTTTGTGTCGGATGTAACCGAAACACAAGTTTTTCCTAGCTAAGGAGCCGTACTATAACAAATAAGCAGATTTTGTTGATTATCTCTATAATCAACAAAATCTGCATATTTTCTATAACCGGCCACTGTAGAGAAAATCACCTAAGAACAAAAGAAGTTTATATTTAGTAAGTAAATATGATACTGTAGAAAAATCTTCAGAAAATTCTGGAAATTTTCAGAAGTCCCAAATAAAGTGGTGGTTTTAACAACTCCATATTACATCCTCGTAGCAACTTTACCTACTATGGTACCTAATCACACTACCTAATTCCGATCTTTGGTCATCATCGCCATCAACCCGTAACAGCCCACTGCTGAGCTAAGGGTCTTTCCTCACACATGAGGAAGTATGGGCTATAATCTCCCACGCGAGCCCACCGCGGATTGGGAGACGGTGTTAAGCTAGTGGCCACTTAACAGTCAGAATTTTTCAAGCCATCCAAGAATATCTGACATGACTTAACGACTTTCATTGTGCGACTTTGCTATAGGTAAGGTATCAAAAATTGGAGTCACAATTTGGTTTTTAGGGTTCCGTACCCAAAGGGTCAAAACGGGACAATATTACTAAGACTTCGGTGTCTGTCCGTCCGTCACCAGGCTGTATCTCAAGAACGGCGATAGCTAGACAGTTGCAATTTTCACAAATTATGTATTTCTGTTGCAGCTATAAATTTGACGGGCCTTTTGGCTCAGTTGGTAGTGACCCTGCCTTCTGAGTCGGAGGTCGCGGGTTCGATCCCCGCTCGGGGCCAACATTTGTGTGCATGAACATGTCTGTTAGCTTCGTGTCTGGTCGTTTAATATTTATATAAGTATGTTTATCAGTTGTTTAGTATTCATAGTACAGGCTCTGCCTAGTTTGGGACTGAATAACCGTGTGTGGATTGTGTCCCACAATTTATTATTATTATTATTTATTATTATAACAAAAAATACTAAAAACAAACAAAATTCTTATTTAAGATGGGCTCCCATACAACAAACGTGTGTTTTCTTGCCGTTTTTATAGATAATTGTACGGAACCCTTCGTGCGCGAGTCCGACTCGCAATTGGCCGGTTTTTTATCTTTAGTCGAGCGCGCTTAGTGTGAATAGATTACCGTCCGATCCACTGATTGGCTGTTATAGTCCGTCGTTTTTAGCCGACTGCTCCAGAAGGAGGGTTATGTTTTTTTTATACAAATGTACATTTTTTATAGAACAGTGATAGCCTTACGGTTAAAGAGCCTGGTTCACATGATAATAATCAGTGCGGCTCGGGTTCGAATCCTGGCATGTACTCGTACCAATAAGTGTTTCAAATCTTACGTACATATTTATCACTTGCTCGACGACGGTGACGAAAACATCGTGAAGACACCCGGTCCCAGAATTAATTCTGAGACACGTGTAAAAGACCCGGTCCGGCGATGGACTCAACACACGTTTAGGGGTCCAAAGAACATCTGAAAAGTGGGTATATCCAGAAATACCGCTGCCTGCCCCCTCGAGGATCATTTATTTTTATTTACAAATTTTGTTTTGAATGTGACGCCGTGGGAACAGTATGCGTGTTATTGCATTTCGGCTCGGCCTTGCGCATTCACTTCCCTTGGCAAAGTTTCAACAACATCACGAATGAACCGTTTTGTTTTGTAGTTCATACCTCAGTTTCCTCGATTCCCTATATAGTATAACCGAGTTAAAAACGACCATCACCCGTCTGTTTAGTGCATGAAAACTATTTTTATTTTGAAAAATAAGTCGCAAATGGGTTCGCTATAAAATTATTTTAGATGAATTTTAAGGATGACGGGCGGAATGTACCCACCGACCAATAACGACCAGACGTATGTCGTTAGAAAGATCTTTTCATGATTATCATTTGTTATTATGGGGGCTAGTCCCAATTCGTTGTGGGGAAAATGTTATACCTAAATGTATATATATATATATATATAATCTCACGCCTTTTTTTATCCCCGAGGGGGTAGTCAGAGGTATTCCATTACTGGATATACCCACATTTCACGTGATATATTGGACCCCTAAAACGTGATAGGTGGTGAGCCCATCGCCGGATTACACATGTCTCAGAATTAATTCTGAGACCTGCGGGTTTCCTCACGATGTTTTCCTTCACTGTCGAGCTAGTGATAAATATGTACCTACGTAATACATACATACATATGCTCACGCCTTTTTCCCGAAGGGGTAGGCAGAGACAACAGCCCGCCACCTGCTACGATCCTGGCATACCTCACGTGCCTCATCCACATCCATCAATCGGTTCATACAAGCTCGTCGGTTTCGGGTACTCTTTGTCTGGCTTTTTTTCAATACATCGCCGATCTGATCGATGTAAGTACGCCTAGGTCGCCCTCTGCCTACTCGGCCACTCATAATCCCCTTATATATTTGTCTCGTTAGACGCCTTTCATCCATCCGCTCGACATGTACCTACGTAAGTTTTTGAAAAACTCATTGGTACATGCCATCAGGATTCGAACCCGAGCCTCACTGATTTTCGACCGGCTCTTTAACCGTCTGGGCTATCACTGCTAATATATACCTGAATAATATCTATTAAAATAAAAAATGTTAATTCTAGATATCTAAAAAAACATTTTTTGTGTGGATTCCATGTACCTACTTTCAGCGTTATAATGTTAAGTATAAGGTCAGCCAAACCTACTTTTTATACAGTTTTTTTATTTATTTTATAAGTGCACAAGTGCAGTCATACTAAATGACTGCACTTGTGCACTTATAAATTGTGAATAATATACCTTCATATTAACGATAAGCTACGCATCCAGATCCTTTATAACTTTTCATAAAGTTGAAACTGGACAGACTTCATAACAGAATCGCTATGCAAAACATTCCACAAAGTTGAAATATAAATAAACGTCTGTGAACTTGATCAATATTGTGATGCAAATTTAAATGAAAAAACTCGTTTGAACTCTTTCTGTTGTTAAACAATTGCAGAAAAAGCAATTAAAATGATTCCTTCGCGAGAGGACGGACTACGTTAAAAGTATAAACAAATATTTTGTATAATTAAAAAATGTTGAAACTGCAAGAAAATGCTTTGGACTCGTTGAAATGAATTGAAACTAAGTGAATACTGAATAGAATAGAATACAAAACAGCACGAACTGAAGATGATAAAAAAAATATACTAAGGCGACACGGTAGAACCGATAAACGGAAGGCAGGTCACAGGAAAATTCTTCTTCATAATGTCCACTAATAGCCTAAGATCGGGCTGCAAAAAAGTGTAGGGATCGAGTTTAAGCTACAAACCAAATTTTTAGGCATATTTATGATCAGGAGAATATATATCTATAAGGGTGCACCTATCGAAATATGGCCGTAAGTATTTTTAATTAAAAAAAATCTTGATTTTTGGGACGAAATTTCATTCACTTGTTTTTTTACATAAAATACCGTCCACTTCACGGCAATATGCATAAAGACTGAAATATCAGCAGATTTTTCAAAATCTTTATACATAAAGCGGCAATAGTATAGTATTTTATGTAAAAAAACAAGTGAATGAAATTTCGTGCAAAATATCAAGCCTTTTTTTTATTTAAAAATGATAGGGGCACCCTTATAGATATATATTCTCCTGATCATAAATATGCGTAAAAAATTGGTTTGTAGCTTATACTCGATCCCTACACTTTTTTGCGGCGGATCTCGTACTATAAGAGATAACACCAATCCACATTAACAACTATACAGGGTGAATTGTTCAAGTGGGCGTGGATGGCTCAATTAGAAACTATGAGGAATAGCGAAAAGTACTCAAAGGAATCTCGGGCCCGATTTTGGGTCTGTGTTAAGAAAAATATTAAGCATAACTTCGGACAAGGTACAGGTAATGTAGATATGAATTAAAGCATTATTTTAAAATATCAATCAGTTTATTATAATTCAACATTTTCCTTAAGTTTGCCGCATGTCATTTCTTCCCAGAATTTTATCCTTACTAACGACACTATCGAATGGTGTAATAATACAGGGTGTGTTTTTTTTTCCAAAATCAACGTGTTGGATTCCTGGCTAGGAATATTTAGTTTTCATCGAAATCGGGCCCGAGACTCCTTTGAGTCCTCCTTTTCGATATTCCTCATAGTTTCCGATTTAGCCAACCACGCCCTTGAAAAATCACCCTGTAAATTACAGTTATAATATGCTGTACCAGTGTCTGGCATTTGAATCAGGCTGCATCGATCCGATCGACAGCTACAAGGCTAGAGTTGGTCGGTGGTCGCAGTGAATGCAGCTTTGAATTTGTGCAACCCACCTGTTAATAGGTCAACGCAAAGGCATTTGTGTTAACACGTTCACAACAGCGATGTCAATGGAATCTATTCAAACCAACGAAAACGCCGATCAATGCCGATGTAAGTGGTAAAATTTAGTTAATAATAATAATAAATTGTGGGACATAGTTCACTCACGGTTATTTAGTCCCAAACTGGGCAGAGCCTGTACGGGTACTAAATAACTGATATGAAGCCAACAGACATGTTTAGACACACAAATACTTATATATATATATATATATATATATATATATATATATGTATGTTGTTGGCTACAGCTGAAAATCAGCGGTCATCTGGAGCTCCATTAGTGACCACATGCTGAGCTGTAGACCATTTTGCATAATCGGTTAAGTTTAATTTTAGGATATTTTAATACATTCTTTGTTGTTGTTGTAAAACCTTATTGCAAATAAACCTTATGTTAGGTTTTTTACAATATGTATATAAAAGTAATATATATAAAATCATTTACAAAACAATATAAAAATTACACATTATAAAAAACCTAACAGGTTATTATTATTATTAAACGTTGGCCCCGAACGGGAATCGAACCCGCGACCTCCGGCTCAGAAGGCAGGGTCACTACCAACTGAGCCAACAGGCCCGTGAGTTGGTAGAATTTTATTGTGAAAAAAATCAAATTAAAGATTTCAAAATGTTCAGTAAAAAGCAATTTTATTATTTCTTAATGCTAAAAACTTAAAACTTGGAAGGGAGAATTCTCCTAGGTGTAGTTCCCAAAAAAACGATTTTGTATAGTTCCTAGTGGTAAAAAAAAACAGGCTACTACAATAATAAGATATATAATTATAACAAGAGAACACCCCTGACTGGCTCACTGATGAAGTCTTTGAACGTTTAACATCTAGAAAGAGGAAAATTTTGCAAGAAGACCCTAAGGAATAGTGTTTGAGAATTCCCACGAGTACTTTGGGAGTCTGTTTATATAATAAATGCGAAATTTAGAAGATTTTTCACTGTCTGCCTCTAACGTCCACTTCCAAAGATCACTCAACCAAAAATATCGATAAAACATAAACGGCAAAAAACTTAAACGGCCATGACCTCAGCGCACTCAAAATACTTTATGACATGTCAGACGGTCGAACGCAGTCATAAAGACGCAAAAGCTACTTTGGCCGTTACGATGACGCAACCCTATGGAATGCCTCACCGCGAGTATCTGTGCAGAAACCACTATATCCACATCTATACAGTGAACCGCTCATTCATGGCCAGTAGTTTTATTAGTTTCAGACATGCTTTTAATATCTGGACGCATCATCGAACTGAGAAGAAGTTTTTTTTTATAAGAGAAGGGGGCAAACGAGCAGACGGGTCACCTGAAATGGTAAGTGACTATCGTCGCCCATGGACACCTGCAACTCAAGAGTCACAACTGCGTTGCCGGCCTTTGAGGTGGGAGTAGGGGGAGAGGGGAGGGGGGAGGGGCTCCGGTTACCTCACTCACTCAACGAAATGCAATGCATTACTTTACGCTGGTTTTCTGAGGCCGTGGTATCACTCCGGTCGAGCCGGCACAAGCGTGCCGAAGCATGGCTCTTCCACGTACGTTTGTGTTTGATTGTGCTCCCTAACATTGTTTTTATAAGGTTGAGCGCCATTGCTAGTCGTTGAATAAATATATAATCACATTTGGGTGACGTTGCTGATTCCACGAAGCATCAGTTAGAAGACCTACACTGTGTAATAACGAAGTAATATCCAGAGATTTATAAATATTGATTATATAATTTGATGTCCCCAGCAATATATGCAATTGAAACTTAATTTTGTGCTCAGACAGATATACTATAGGACACTTATACCCAAAAGTCGGCTTAAAGGCAATGACCTCAATGAAACATGAAAACTTGGCATATATTAGTCGTATTAGTCATAAAAAAGCCGTCAAAGTAAGAAACTCTGCGATAATGTCCATATAAGGTACAGACAAAAAAGTTTGAACACTATTCATCGCGATTTTAATACTACGTGTAGAAATTACTGTATGAGAAACTCAGACAGGAGAAACTATGGACCGTAAGTTCCCACGTGTGTCTACTTGATAGAGAAAACTTATTTGCGCTATTTCACATGTACGGTAGCCAGAAGATAAATTTTAAAAGCGAAGTCCACCCTTATAGCCTCTTAGGCGAATCACAAATTATCACACCAGACTGAGCGAAAGATGAACTAGTAGCAGACGACAGTGTAACGTGACGAAAAAACTGTCAAACTCCACTGTAATTTCTAAGCATCTTGCCAATAGATAGTCCGATTTGATTTGTGCAGTCACAGACTACTGTGTGTCACACTTGACGTCTTGTTGTCAGTTCGTTTTTCAAACGCATCGTTTAAAGAGTGGTCTGTTAATATGTATAAGTGTAAGGTTCTCGACGTGTTTTCTAACTAGTTCTGACTTTGCAATGTACTTAATTTGACGATTTCGCAAAAATAAAGGATTTTTACTTTGCCATTAGAGTATACTGTTCTTCTAACCATGGGCTTTTTGCCAACTCGTATATATATCAATTCTAGATATAATATATTTTTCATGACTTTTAACGTGGTTCTTCATTCGCATCGTTTAACTTCGCAACAACGAGTGAGAGGGAACAAAGGGAAGTTACTCGGGGAAAACTGGCTATCGAATCTGACTGACTCACTTATAAATAATGTGGGAATTATATTTTAACTTAAACGAAGGGATAAGATATATTCAGAATGAGGATATTAAATCAAATTTAATTTTACAAGAGTATTATTTGGGACCAAACGAAACCAATTTTATTTTGCATTTTAATTGTCCAATTGTTAATATTTACTTCCATGTTCTTGATCATTGCTTGTAGAACATGAATTATGTTCCCGGATCCCTTGTGCACCCACTCCACTAGTTCGTCAGTTATATCCTCTAGCTCGTCTTCGTTCACATCTACCTCATAATTATTGTCTATGATCTTAAACATAGATAGAAGTAGCGTTGATCCCTTTTTTAGCGTTTCTGGCGCCAAATTGACAGCGTTTTTCTTTGTAGTCAGAATTTCGTCCAAATAATCTAGTAAATCTCTCTGTTTGGCGTCATTAGAAAGAACTATGGATTTCAAGATCTTCTCAAATCTTGTGTTTGTTTTTATCGTGTGTAAGTTTTTCGTTAGTAAGTCTGGTATCACTTGGAATATGGTCTTTAGACTGCCAGAATTTAGACTCATAAGATGTCTTAACCACTCCACAAAGTATTGTGAGTACAGCCATCTATCCTTACATACGGTTAATGCTAAACAAAGCTTTGACTGGATAGAATTAGATGCTATTTTCATTTGTTGCCTTATAATCTTGTATCTCAATATCTGCTTGTTCCATTTAGTTGGCAACAGTAAGATTCCCTTAACTTTTCTGAGGCTGGATGTAATTATTTCTTGCAATTTGTAGACATATTTATCCATTAATTCAATCAAGAAGTCCCTGGATGAATTTGATGCTTCATATTCCATTACTAGCTTAGGGTTAGTTTGGATCAAGTGCTCGAGTTCATTTTCGGCCTCCTTAAATGCTTCAAGGACAGCATTAATTTCCAAATCTTTCAATGCATAGTTATTTATGATATTGGTCTTTGTTATTTCGAGTTGTTTCGTCGTTACTTTCTTGAGTTCATCGTGGAAAACACTCCACGGCACGGATTCGGCTTCACTGGTCAGATCGTGTGAGCCCTCGCCAATTTCCCCTCGCTTGAGTATGTTCTCTGAGAAGACATTGCAAATTGAAGATGAAGAAACTAAAAAAAATATGTGTGTTAAACAAATTTGATTATGATTTGATTATTTATTTTCATTAGTTCTCATTGGTCGGGTATAGAAAATATGAGAGCAAAAACATTCTCAAAAACAATAAAATGTGTTAATGTCCGTTTGTTGCAAATATGATTTCCTATCGCCTAAATGTGAGGACTCTATTATAAAATAAGCAAAATTAGTGTGTTCAGTAGATTATTGGAGCAATACATTGGCATCAATTCGCACTCGCTGATGTGTTTATCAAATCTAGTGCGGTGTTATTTCCATTATGCGACCTTATACGCGATTACACACAATAATTGCATAAAAAATCACGCTGTATTGACTTAGAGTCAAATAGTACCAAAGAACTAACAAGTTTTAGATGTTTCATTCCAAAGGGCTAGTAATAGCCCGTGGAGTCGCAATTCGTTAGAGTCATGTCACGTACACGCGACACAATACCATTGTGGATACCAGTGGAATGTTGACGTCACACCACTTCGATTTCAATCCATTGTCGCGCAAAGACAATGATACACAAACTAAATGTTGTATAGCTCCATGATAATACACGTTATGTGTAAATGAAGGCAGGAGGCACGTTTTTGACAATCATTATTTTATGAAATTATGGCGTGTTTGGAATTTGCACTTATTAAATAAAACTGTTCCATGAAATCGTGTGATACATGAAGGTTTTTTATTAATATATTATTTAGGTAATATAAATAATTCTGGTGCAGAAAAATTGTATTACAGAAAATTCGGAGAAAAGTATTGAAGTACTTTGTGTTTCGTATTTTATTATTTCTATACAAATATTAAGGGTAAATTCTATTTCCAATAATTCCATTTTACTACAACATTATGATTTGAGACCAAACGTAATCAATTTTATTCTGCGAATCGAGCGGCCATATTTTCATATTGAGTTGCAAATTCTGCACGATGGCATCTAGCACCTGTTTTATGTTACCGTGCTCGCCGTTAACCCACTCCAGCAGCACTTTACTAATATCATCTAATTTCTCCTCATTTTGCTCAGTTATTTCGTAGTTCTTATCTATGGTATCGAACATTGTCATAAGTAATACCGCGCCCTTCTTAAGCGATTCAGGCGCTAAATTGACAACATTTTCCCTATTGGTCAGCACTTCATCCAGGTACTCCAACGTATCCCTTTTCACGACATCGTTCGACATGACTATATACTTGACAGTTTTCTTGAATTTCATATTGGATTTAATTGTGTGCATATGAATTTGCAATAAATCTGGGAGTACATGGAACAACGTGCTAAGTTTATCAGAGGTGAGGTTCAGAAGGTGTCTCAGCCATTCCACCAAGTATTGCGAGTACAGCCATCGGTCCTTACAGATGGACAGCGTTATACACAACTTTGTCTCGATGACATTAGAAAGTATTTTAGTTTGCTGCCTTAGAATCTTGTGCCTCATTATCTGCTTGTACCATTTAGTTGGTAGCAGAAGTTTCCCTTTGACTTTGCTGAGACTGAATTCCATGATTTGCTCTATTAAATAGTTAGACATATCCATGAACTCAATCATAAACTCGGGCGTTGAGTTGAAGACTTCCTGATCTATGAACTTATCAATATTGGTTTGTAATATTTGCAAATACTCTTCATTCGTTCCGTTGAATGCTTCGTCCACCTCTTTAATTTCCGAAGTTTTTAAATTGTAGTTTTTCATTACATTATTCTTTGCGTGATCGAGTTCTTCAATGGAGACTTTCTTCAGTGTTTCATAAAATTTGTCCCAGGGTATCGAGAAGCTTTCATCGTCATCGGTTACTAAAGAGGCTTTTTTACGGGCAATATTCTGTTCTAAACTTCCGGAGTCAAATGTTGGGTCATGTCCGTTGCAAATCGGAGATGAAGAAACTAAAAATAGTAAATATGTCTAAAAATAGTCATAGTAACAAACAGTAATTATGGGCCAGATGTCATTTTAATAATTAAAATGCAGATTTTCTATTAGTCATTCCGTTGTATCGTAATTTTCTGCATCTTTTTTAATAATTATCGACTTGTAACCTAATGGGTTGGGTTGGGTTCGGTGTTATTACGTCCATGGTTACAAACGAATACAATGTGTTACAAAACTTACTTAGCAAAACAAAATATATCAGCAACATTGGTGTTATGTATTATCCAGGTAAACTGCAAACTGTCGCTTTAAGAAAACAATGTAAAAACTCAATAACATTTACGATTGTGTTTATTATAAGTTTAATAGAATCCAATCTTAGATATATTTTTATGGGCCGATACCATAGCATAGGTGCAAATCGAGATGGGTATAACTTGAAACGTAAATTTTTACGGTAAGTTCGAACAGAATTATGGATGAAAGACATTATCTACAATGAATGCTGAGGTGGTATGGTCATATTGAGCGTATGAAATACAGGCGCTTATCGAGACAAATATCGACCAGATCGGAAATGTATTAGAAAGAAAGATATTTATTTGGCACCTATTGAAAATAAACTATTTTACAATAACTTAAATCTAAGAAGAACTAGGCGCTTATTAAAGAAAGGCCGATAAAGAGCACCCGAAACTGACGTGGATGCATGAGTCGTTTGATGAATGTAGACATCTGCCAGTTTCGTAGTCAGTGGCAGTCTATTGTCTCTGCCGGCCCCAATGGGAAACAGGCGTGAGATTATCTATGTATGACATTATCTACATGAGCACAGCGAAAACATTTCACAGCCCGGGTACGTTCTGAGCCGTCACGATTGACTGCTTATAGAACGCATAATGCAGCACAATTCTCAGTGAGTATGTATTTTCAACCGACTTCAAAATACGAGGATTTCTCTCTTACTCAATTCGACATTTACGGTTATTTTTATGTTTGTTACCTCAGACCTTTCGACTGGGTGAACCGATTTGGATGATTCTTTTTTTATTTGAAAGCTGGTGCTTACCGTGTGGTTAAATTTGTCTAGTTCTGCCAATGCCGTCCAAGAGAAAACCATATAAGTCTTCAATTTGCATTAAGTATGTGCGCAACTAATGGACGAATAACTCAATATCACTCCAGTGGTTTTTGAGTTTATTCGTAACAAACATATAAATATACAAATCCTTTCTCCTTATAATATTAGTGTGGATGTAAACTTCCGAATTAATAATATCACTAACTGCAAGTACTGCAACATGTAAATCAAAGGAACACTTCAATCAATGGCCGTTTTGTTGATACAAAGATATGAGTGCAACAGCCATGTTGCAATTTGTTTGTATAGTAGACGCAAAATCTTACGACTGGCGAGCCATAAAACGTGTGAGTAGGACAGCAATATTGTGCGCTCTCGCTCTTGTCCCCTTCGTAACGTGGTTGTGTTGACAAAAGATAATGTAAAGGACTTGGATACTGAAATGTGTGTCTCAGTATTCACTGTCTCATAATAGCTCACTGTTGAGTTATATGTTATAACTGTTATAAGCCTTACCTCGCAATCGAAGAAGTAGGTATAGTATATAGCAAAGCCCCGCGGTTTTGCCCGCGTCAGTCCCGTTCCCATGGGAAAATTATAGACCATGTTACTCCCAGAAAAGTAAGCTTTCGGTTGGTTAATGAATTTGTAAGTCTCGCATGTGGAATTTTATTACAAACTAGCGACCCGCTCCGGCTTCGCACGGGTGCAATGCTAACACTAAAATCTTCCTCTTGAATCACTATCTATTTAAAAAAAAACGCATCAAAATCCGTTGCGTAGTTTTAAAGATTTAGGCATACATGAGGACATAGGGATATAGGGACAGAGAAAGCAACTTTGTTTTATACTATGTTTAGTGATAGCGGGTGCCCAGATCCAGTTTATTCCCGTTCCCGTGAGATTTCTGAAAATCACTTCATAGTGGTTGCCTACGACATACAGACACGGGCCCGTTAGAGTTTTATTAGATGTATAGACAGCCAAAAAATAATATGTTGTAGGAGTGCTTGATATTAATATAAAATGTTATAGGATGGGCAGATTAAAGAAAAGATGGATATTGGGTCAAGGAATCTATCTATAATCTCACGCCTTTTTTATCCCCGAGGGGGTAGGCAGAGGTATTCCATTACTGGATATACCCACATATCACGTGATATATTGGACCCCTAAACGTGATAGGTGGTGAGCCCATCGCCGGACCGGGTCTATTTACACATGTCTCAGAATTAATTCTGAGACCTGCGGGTTTCCTCGAGATGTTTTCAATGGTGAAGGAAAGGAATATGAATATATGATGGTTGATACATATAAAATTAAAAAGACAAACTGCGCCGAACAAAAATAATGGAAAAGGGCAAAAAAATTGTTACGAAACTGTAGTCATAATAACTACTCAAGTCCACCTTGAATGTAGCTTTCGGCATTTGGCTAGCCAACGGAATCGATTCTGCAAGCTAAAATTCCAAATTTTAAGTTAACCTATCCTTCTCCATAGACCACGGAAGAAAAAGGACAGAAACCAACCATAGATTGAAGAGTAATGTCAAACATGTAAAAACCAACTAATTTGAACCTTATGAACGTGCTTATCTGTCACTTTTATCCATGACTTTGTTACATCATCGCTAAAATTGCTAAACACTCAGTTGACAGGACTAATTTTAATTTGACAGGACTAAATATATCTCTCGTCTCTTTTCTAGGAAAAAGAAAATGACAGGACTAAACTAGAATAAGTTTAGTCGCTGTAATGCAGAATCGAGCTTATTATTGCCTACATGCCAGCAGCACTTGAAACCGGGCCTAAATACCAGCGTTGCCAGATATTTTTTTTGCTAAGTCGGGATTTTGGAACTTTTTGATTAAAAAAGCGGGATTCTTTCGTGGAAAGCGGGACATAATAAAAAAGTATATATAATCGAAAGTTTTTAAATATTTACGTTTTTATTTGAGTTCAAATACGTTTACGTGACAATAAATAGCAATAGAAAATGTATTTAAAAATATATATGATATTTGAAATCAGATTTACCCTTAGATAAAAGCAAATAAGGATTAACTCTATCGTTAAATAGTTGAGTCTTATTCGTCTTCTGATTAAAAGTCTAAAAATAAAGTTCTGAGTGATACCCGAAAAGCGGGATAAGTCTGTCCCGCGCGGGACATTAAAAATTAATTTAAAAATCGGGACGTCCCGCCAAAATCTTGACGTCTGGCAACACTTCTAAATACTTGCATTCCAAGAGATAACGTAATGTTGAACAATATTAAGAGCTGTACACGTCGATGACGTCACACGCTACATTTAGATAAAGCCCTATCTATTGATAACACATTTTTAAATGCGAAATGGTTCATCCTTCAACACTTTTGCTTTTGTGATTGATACCTATCCAATGTATAGCAGTGATATTTTAAAAGCCTTGATATTATAATTTCTAATTTCACTAGTGGTAATATATTATAATGGACAACATTTAATTTTCACCGAGGAAGCTAAATAAGAAAACCATTTTGGATATTAGCGTGCGGAATAAAATATATTTGTTTCTGAATTTTTTAATTATTATTTACCGAGATAATCAATAATTTCTAAATAAGATGCCAAAACTGAAAACTCAGGCACAATTTAGTTTGTGTCTTAGCCTAACTGCAGAAAATAAAAAAAAATATGCCTGCATTGTGCCTGAGTTTGCACTTACGCCCGTTTGTAATAAGCTGATTTTAACTATTATTATTATAGCGAAAATTAAAATAAAATGTTGTGTATTGCGCGGATTTTTAACAATCGCCACAATTTCATACAATATTGTAATGCAGTCACGAATTTTCTGGAAAGAGGGCTTTCCATAAAATAAGGAAATGACGACGTAAAACCTCAAAAGAATACTTAGTGGACTCGATTCTGCAAACCACCTAAAATTCCTAATTTTAAGTTAGCTCTATTCTTTTCCACCGCCTTGGAAAGGAAAGGGACAGAAATAAGCGCCATATTTATTTACAACGTCACAAATGTCAAAATAACAAAATTGAACCTTATGGACGCATTCAAATACACGTTTTTAGCAATTTTAGCAACGATGTAAGGAGGTCATGGATAAAAGTGACAGATAAGACATCAAATTAGTCGGTTTTCCATGTTTGACATTACTATATAATCTATGGTTTGTTTCTGTCCTTTTTCTTCCGTTCTATAAAGAAGGATAGGCTAACTTGAAATTAGGAATTTTAGGTGGTTTGCAGAATCGACTCCAGTGTTTCTTAAAAGCAATACTATAACTGTATTGTAAAAAAATCACATAGAACACTAAAGAGTAAAAAACCGACTTCAACGAATAATACTAAAATAATACTTATACGGTTTTCTCATGGACGCCATTGTCAGAACAGAACGAAATTACCAATCTGGAAGCGCCAGCTTTCAAATACAAAAAGAATCATCAAAATCGGTTCACCCAGTTGAAAGTTCTGAGGAAACAACAAAAAAAACAACCCTACAGTCGAATTGATAACTTCTTCCTTTTTTTGAAATCGTTTAGAAAAACATTATTAACGCAAATACTGATTTGATACACAGTTTAAACTGTGAGTATTGTTCAAGTCATCATACGGCAATGCTTTTATGAAAGTGAGAAATATTTGAATCCATGTCAAACTTTAAACATACGAGTAGCTGTGTCGATTCAATAATTGTCATGGTACGATTTCAGTATTCAATTACATTTTTCAAGCTCAAAAGCAGCGCTGGCTGTAAATGGATCACACTGATCCGCACTCCAGGCTCGACTGATCCTTTACAGCGAGCGTTAGTAGAATTGGATCAGACTCAGCCTGTCGCACGGCGGTGGGATGAGTGGTATTCTCATCTAACTCTCGGCGATACTTTGTCATTATTTTAAAAGGCATTAAAAAAACTACTTCAACTTATATGATTTTCTCGTGGATGCCATTTTGAGAACTAGACTAAATTGAAATGAGACCACACGGAAAGCACCAGCTTCCAAATAAAAAAGAAGGTTGGCGTGATATTGAGGTATACGTACATTTGTCGCGCAAATACGGCAAGGCAAGCGCGGCGGGGGGCGCCGCAGTCGACAGGTTAATGCACATTTAAGACTTAGATGGTTTTCTCATGGATTCCATTTTCAGAAGTTGACCAAATTAAATTACACTGGAAGCACCAACATCAAATAAAAAAAATCATCAAAATCGCTTGACCTAGTCGAAAGTTCTGAGGTAACAAACATAAAAAAACATACAATTAAATTGATCACCTTCTCCTTTTTTGATGTCGGTTGAAAATATGAAATTTATTTAGTTAATCGTTCTTCATTGCACTTATTCTAGCCAGGCGTAAGTGGAATTGGATAAGACAAAATCTGTGATTTCATGTAACTCTTGGCGATACTTTTTGAAGGCATTGCAAAAAAATAGGGCATTTAATTCATTGTTGTTTCTACGATATACGAGTATGTGGAGTACGATTGACAGATAGAGTAAATAATATGTGATTCGAAAGCGTTGCGGCCTGAAAGACGATATAGTGACGAGGATTGACAAAGTAATTCTGAGGTAGTTTGGTCATATTGAGAGGATGAATGAAAGGAGCTTAACGAGACAAATATACAAGAGTGCAGTGGATGGGCGAGTCGGTAGCGAACAAACTAGGCGTACTTACATCGACCAGATCGGCGATGGGTTGAAGAAAAGCCAGATAAAGAGTACCCGAAACCGACGAGCATGCATGAGTCGTTTAATGGATGTGGATAAAGCACGAGAGATCTGCCAGGTTCGTAGCAAGTGGCAGTCTATTGTCTCTGCCTACTTGACTACTTCATTGGGAAATAGGAGTGAGATTATGTATTATTGTTCATTGATTTGTTATGGAGTATCCGATCTCATCGTGGCTTTCGGAAATGGTATAGGCGTGTATAAAGGGGTTAAGCGAAGCTGAACCGTCCCATGTATGTATGTATGTATGTTAGCGAGGGCTTCTTTCCGCAACTCGGCGTCTTTTCTGCGCCTATTTTCCGTGATGGTGGGAATGGCTCTACTCTTGCCATCCCAGCTTCTCCAGGAAGCTAAGCAGCGACAGAGGGCTTCGAGGAGCGACCTTGGGGATCCAAGGTGCTTCGCCTTGTAACATGTAACCGTCCTGTGTAACAGCTTTAGCTCCGCCAATGAGAGATGGTGTTAGGCTAATGACCTGTTGAGCTTTCTGAGTCTGTGCTTACAGTTTCGATTCCCAAGCCAAATAACTGCAGCGAGCATTCGTTTGTGTTCCATAATGAAAAAGAAAACCTACTGTCTTTTACGAATGAAATTCGATCTACTGTTCAGAAGCATAGCTGTGACGTCCCAGCGGCGGATATTAGCTGTCGATACCACATTTGCTCTCTTAAGTTCTGACAGACAGCGCCTTACGATGTGCCTAGCCACATAACAATTTAGTGTTAAGCTAGGAATATTTACAAATTAATTGCTCTCGACAATAATTGATAGTATCATAATTAAATTGCGAGTAGTCATTGATTAGGACTATCCCAAAACACCTTTAAACATGTATTTCCATTTTCGCTTTACATTTTTTAGCAAATTTTAAGATGATCAAAGAAAGTGAAGCAATTGAATAGGCACTAAATGATTTATTTTTAGATTTCATTACATCCATAGTTTTTTATATTAAAAATGATGACGTCACAGCTTTATAATTCAGTACATGTTCCATATTAAATGTTCGTTTTGACAGATCATAAAAAGTAACTCATTTGACTAAGCAGAATATGGTACTGCCCTATTTGCCCTATTTGTTTATTAGACACTTTGTAATTTGGCGGATGAATATTCGACCAAATCGAGAAGTGGGCACACAATTTTGGAAGCTATATAACCTAGAGCGAACCTTGAAATTGGCAGTAGGTTTCTTATTGTATGTATTGGATCTGGATAAAACAGCAAGCAAAGAATACGAAATTTCATGAGAAACTATAATAATAATAATAATAATATAATCTCACGCCTTTCATCCCCGAGGGGGTAGGCAGAGGTATTCCATTACTGGATATACCCACATTTCACGAGATATATTGGACCCCTAAACGTGATAGGTGGTGAGCCCATCGCCGGACCGGGTCTATTTACACATGTCTCAGAATTAATTCTGAGACCTGCGGGTTTCCTCACGATGTTTTCCTTCACCGTCGAGCTAGTGATAAATATGTACGTAAGTTTTTGAAAAACTCATTGGTACATGCCAGCATTCGAACCCGAGCCTCACCGATTTTCGGCCGGCTCTTTAACCGTCAGGGCTATCACTGCTCACTAACTATGAAACTGAGAAACTATGTGTCAATGTATATAAAAGCAACAGCCATGGCAGTCTTATTCCGGGCAAGGTCCTATAAAATTTTACGAGCAACTGAATTCAAGTCAATGGAGACTTAACAAATCTGATACTTGGCCTGCTCGATGTCAATTTATTTTATTCAAACTAGGAACTTATAAGTACACTTATATTGAAAGCAATTTCAACTCTTCCGCTTCAGCATGTATGGTTGAGAAGAAGAAGCACTCCTAGCGTCAAAGTCGCAGTTTGATGTGTTTGATGATAGATGTATGAATTAATGCAAGGAAGTATTGTCTTCTGTGAAATAATAATGTGTTTTATTTTTATGTTATTATACTTGTGTGTATTTTTTTTGTATACATGTTTTATCTGTTGCCTTGCATAGTTAATTGGCTCAGTCTGTACGCTATAAATTGTAAATAGTAATAATTAAATCATGTCAAGTTTGTTGAATTAATATTCAAAATAATTTCGCTTAAAATTATTATCTCAGTTTGGTTTTTATAAATTCAGTTTACTCAATGCAGTACCAACAAAACAACGCGGAGCGTATTCCTACGCTGAGGCCACAATGAAATAGTCAATCGTCTGTTAATAACAGGTGTGGTTTCACGGGATTGATGACAAACAGATCTAATTCTACAATCATGGACATTGACAAACAGCATTACAAAAACCAAATTAAGTCTTATAAAATGAAGTATAAGGTAGATGAAAGCGAATTATGCTACATTCTGGCGCTTCTTAAGCGTCCGCCATTTTGTTTTCGTACAACTAAGACAAATGACATCGCAAAAAAAATAAATCGATTCAGTCTGCACCAAATAAATTCACGCGAAGATATTTACAGCATTTCTACTGCAGGTGGGTAAAAAAGAAAGTTATATAGCCGGTTGTTAGATACTAATTCAAAATGACAGTCGCAATATTCATTGTGTCACGTACGCTTCTGCCACTGCAGTCTGTCGTACAAACGAAATGAAGTGGAGAGGTATTCGACCGAATAAAAGTCAATATTTTACCACTGTTATCTAGCATCCTTTGAGGTCTAACCAATATTACTTTGATGGACCTGAACCAGAGTCGAATAACATGAAAAGTTCTGTAGAACTGTCGGGACAGATTTTTCAGCGTTCGAACTCGCTGATTTTTTTCGATTGCAGTGCAACTGGGTCAGTGTTGTTTGTACGGGATCTCGTATTACCTACTTAGGTTATAGATTTTATTCAATGTTTTTTATTCGGGATGTCGTTTTACTTATATACACTACTAGCAGCGCCCCGCGATTTCACTCGCGTAGTTCCCGTTCCCATGGGAATATGAGAAAAAAATATAGCATATGTGTTATTCTGATGTATAAGCTATATAACTGTAAAGTTTTATTAAAATCCGTTTTGTAGTTTTTGCGTGAAAGAGGAACAAACATCTATACATACAAACTTTCGCGTTTATAATATTAGTAGGATTCGTAATGTAATTTTTCCATGTAAATGTTGGAGGTAAGGAGCAATATGCTTGCTCGCAGGTTCGCTCGGTGTACTGCAGACGTCAAAGTAACCCTTCATAAAGCGTTCTGTCAGTCTTTCTACACGAGCGGCTTGTGGGTGTCATATACGCGCCGAGCCTACAACGTCCTACGTGTTCAGTTTAATAATGCCTTCAGGATGCTGTTGGGACTGCCATGGCGCTGTAGCGCGTCGGGAATGTTCTCAGAGGCCCGCACGGATGATTTCTACGCCATCATGCGAAAGAAAGCGGCTTCTCTGCTACAGCGCCTGCATGGTAGTAACAACAGCATTCTGAAAATTATCGCTGCTAGACTAGACTGTCCCTTTCAGAGACACTGGATGGAGACAGTCATAGGTCTAAGAAAATAAATAAGTAAATGGAAATAACAATACTAACATAAATACATAAGCTCTATTATTACTAACATACTAACAGAACTATGGACACAAGTCTGAAATAAAGTTTTATTATTATTATTATTAAAAGAAAGCCATTGTATAATAGAATTCGTAAACATACATACAGAAATAATTTAGATTTTTTTGAAGTTTTTATTATAATAATGCATTTACTTATTGACGATAGATTTATTTTGTATACCTATATTGTCCATTTGATTGGCAGAGCCGTGTAAAATGGAACCTTACAAGCTCGGAAAGATTTTGTCATTCATCATTCGAAATGTGAGTGAAGTTTTTAAATTTCGAACCTTTCTGCCAGCCCACTGAAAACAAATTAATGTCAGTGAGCCAACTTATTTTTAGAATAATCGTACTGGCCAGACGATTGAATAAATAAAAGCTCATATATAATATATTATCTAAGCAAAGAGATTTCAAGTATACAAGTCTTGTTGTATTTAAGCTGCTTTTCTTGGACTTAATATTTCCTCGCTGTAATGAGGCTCACTCGGCAGCGAAATATGACGTGATGTTTATTACCCATAATTGGCGGGAAAGGCGAGGCGATCGTGATGCATTTTATATTTTTGACGTAATAACGACGTATAAATCGATGAACGCTGGCTGCACGCACGAAAAATTGTCACGTTTCGTCTGAAAATAGCGTGCAAGCGAGACCGCGGAACAAGCGATAGAGAGGCACGATCGGCCTAAGCGTTCGGCTTGTGACGCATCTATCTCTCTTCCACTCCAGTATGCAATTTTTCATCAATGTTTTCTAATGACGTTGTCACGTAAAATTATTGACCGTACACCGACTTTACAGACAACCAATTTTTTCATGTATTTCTATACATGGTAAGTTTTTACTAAGTGCAAAAAATTAACAAGAAACTATTTTCGGCGTAAATTTTTTTTTCACACGCTACCTTACTACATAGTGTAGCGACACTACATGGAACGCGCCAATAGAAGGCCGAGTTACATGGAACGCGCCAATAGACGGCCGAGTTCTAAACCGCGCTATCGAAATTTTCTAATGAGTTTGTATAAATACAACTGTCCAACATCAACCGTTGGACCGCGGTCCCCAGGCACGATCACCTCGCCTGGCGGAAGATCTTCCTTTTCACGATGGAGGAGCATTCCACCTCCGTTCCTCCATACTGGTGACCCTCGACACCTGGACATCAGCGCAACCTTCTGGAACACCTGGACTTCAGAAGCATCATCGCATCGCCATCACTTATCACTCCCACAACAACCTTCACTCAAGGTCAGCAGCAGCAGTCGCACAGCAAGCCAGAATCCGCCCAATCAGGTCCATACGCAGCCGACGCACCGTGCTACCTGGTCCTGCAGGCTCATCACTCACAGCGACAGCACTCGGCCCACGCACAGTTCACCGCAGCCCACGTCCGGATCTACAGCGGCTGGTCACCCTCGCCGGCGTGGCGGTCTCTGCACACTGAACTACGGGCACTTCAACAGTCGCAGCAACCCGCTCAGTCTCGACTCACCGCAGACTTGGAGCAGCACTGGCACTTGCAAGCTATCTACGAAACAACGACGCAGCACAAGAAATCGAATCGACCTCCGGTCTTGGAGGGGGAGTGATGTAGCGACACTACATGGAACGCGCCAATAGAAGGCCGAGTTACATGGAACGCGCCAATAGACGGCCGAGTTCTAAACCGCGCTATCGGAGTTTTCTAATGAGTTTGTATAAATACAACTGTCCATCAGCCGTTGGACCGCGGTCCCCAGGCACGATCACCTCGCCTGGCGGAAGATCTTCCTTTTCACGATGGAGGAGCATTCCAACTCCGCTCCTCCATAATAGCATCAATTATTACAAAAAATAAAAAACTAACACCCTGTACATAAAAAACACACTGCCCAATCAAAAATTGCACGAAAATGTCAAAAAAAATAAACAAACAAAAAAGCTGACAAAAGCGGCGTTTTAGTGCGGTAGTGAGAGTTTATGCAAAGCATGTTTATAAAATATTTTATTGTTAGAAAAGAACAAGAAAAAAACTAATGTTAATTCTATTTCTTAAGCTGGGGTCCCACGGTCCGCTATTCTACGGATCAGCCACACTCAGCCGACGAGCACGGACGGCGACGCCACAGGCAGGGCCGGTCCAACGGTGCGTGTCGGTGTGTGTAGATGTTTTTATGTTGTCATAATGCAAAGCGAAAGAAAGAGAGAGAAGAGCGCACCTTTGAAGTTACCGACTCACGATGGATACGGGCGCACCGCCACAGACGTTCTGTGCTATCACGGACGAGGCCGGTCCCACGGTGCGTCGTGCGAGCTGGTCTGCGTGCATCCGCGATTTTACGGACCGTGGGACCCAAGCTTCATACATATTTGTACCTACCCTTAAAATATTTGCACTTGATTTCTAATGACCTTATGTAGTAAACTACAGCCGCTTAGCTGACCCAATTAAGTCCGTAGCTAGCCGTACAAACAGAGCGGTGGCGAAGCGGTGACGTCATGGTATAAGGCACTGACCGCAGTCCATCGATAAAGGAAACAAAGTTACTCTCTAGATGATTTCACTAGGTTCTATTTCTTAGAAACGTGCCGTGGATCAAGCGAGTATGAGGTGATTTCAATGTTCACAAATTAATAGTAATAATTTCCTCTCACGAGTTAGGATGTGGACAAGATAGGAAGTGTAGGGGGACGACTTGGGAAAATGGACGAGTTGGGAATATGGACGACTTGGGAAAGTAGACTATGTCATCCGGAAGGTCTCAAAACTCGCGGGCGCACTAACTACTTAATTAAAACCAGCACCTACATAAAATGACTGCAAAAAAAAAATTTTACGTAGTTTGATATGGAGTGAGCTGTACCTATGTATGTATGAAATATGATAGTCAACACTACTTAATCGTTATCTACCACAGCAGTAGTATTCTAAGGAGAATAAACCAAATTAACAAGACAATATATCTTAGCCTGGAGTTCAGTATTGGAACAATAATCTAATATGTTACCTTTTTCTAACACCTATTTCTTGAAGTCTAATAAACATTATTATTATTAGAGTTCCTTATTCAAGGGTAAAACGGGACCCAATTACTATGACTCCGCTGTCCGTCCGTCAGTTTGTCTGTCAGTCTGTCACCAGGCTGTATCTCATGCACCGTGATAGTAAGACAGTTGAAAATTTCACAGATGATGTATTTCTGTTGCCGCTATAACAACGAACACTGCATAAAATAAGAAATTAAGGGGGCATACAACAAACGCGATTATTTTGCCGTTTTTATAGATCGCACTTGGTTGGTTTTTTTATGTTACCTGGAGTAATTACAGGTTCAGTCGCGGCTTTGCCGTAATTTCGTAAGCAAAAAATTGAGAACATTGTTTTGACGTTGTTTGCTTAGCCATAGGCCGTTATACATACATACAGCTCACGCCTTCTTCCCACAGTGGTAGGCAGAGACGATGGATCGCCATTTTGCCCAATCTTCGCACACTTCCCTCGCCTCCTTCACATCCATAAGCCTTTTCATGCACGCTCTTTTATTCTTCGCACTCTTGACCCCAGCTTTTTGAAGGACGTCACTAATTTGATCCGTGAACGTCCTTCTGGGGCGTCCTCTTGCCTTGCATCCTTCAACATTCGCACCATAAATCTCTTTCGTTACTCTTCATCCATACGTTCTAAATGACCAAACCAAACCATAGGCCGTTATTCACCACATCTATTGGTATTCACAGCGTTGGCGCCCGATTGGTTAACATAACCCGGGTGTGGAATGCCCTACCTTCCAACATTAACCTCCCATTATTAGCGTCCAGCGACTATTTAGCCTACTTTTCCGGCTTCATTTGAGCGAGTCTTCGTTTGCTAATAAAAAGATAACCACATACTAAATACTGTTAGTAAGATAATCTGAATTTTTAACAAATGCACCTAGAAACCGACTTCGAATACCACTAAAAAGGTTATTTGCATAGTCAACATCAATTACCTACTGTTAAGCTGATAGCAAGTGATTGGCTGATGTCAATTGAGGAGTTCCGTTCTCCGCCTGAAGTTCTTCATCAGATTTTAAAAAACATATAATATGGGACTAAAACAATAGTATTTCTTCCTGTAAGTACAAGAACACTTAGAATAGTCAATAGATTGGCTAAATGTAAACAGCAGCCCATCTCCACGGACGAGTTGCTGGTTCCAAATGCAGTACCCCGAGAAGAACCAGCAAGAAACGCAGGGACAGCTCTTTTTATTATTATGTCTTACTAGACATCATAGGAATTTGCAGGACCTCAGCATATCAGACCCCAAGCTACCCGTAAAGGACAAACAAGTAAAACAAAAGTAAATCGTCACTATCACTACATAGTATAAAACAAAGTCGCTTTCTCTGTCCCTATATGTATGCTTAAATCTTTAAAACTACGCCACGGATTTTGATGCTGTTTTTTTTAAATAGATAGATTGATTCAAGACGGAGGTTTTAATACATATTAGCATTGGACCTGTGCAAAGCCGGGGCGGGTTGCTAGTTTTTCATAATAGTGATGATTAACAAGATGGTGCTATAAGATCTTAGTGTCATGGGGCCCGTGAATCACCTGTTCGAATTAATTTACTTAGCGTTGACCCCGGCGAAGTGACTCACGCGCACGCAATCTCCAATTAAGAGGTGTTGGTATTCGTAATTAGGGATGGACAAACAATATCGCTAGGTATATGCAAATATCGATATTTTAACATACAATTATCGATAATAAATATCGTCAATATTATTAATCGCGACATATCGTAATTCGATATTTATTTCTGTGTATTTAATAGGTAGCAATTCCGATATACTTTTTAACGCATTTCTGGTTTCGAGTTGAATGTTACTAAATACTCTTTGCGCATTGTAAACTTTAAAAAATATTGCAACAATCTTTGTGAAATGCAATATAACAGTAAGGCTGCATGCTCTGAAATACGAATACTATTAAACCATTATTGTGACCGAGGGTGCTTTTGTCCATATTAATGACAACTGGTTTGAAAATTTTTTATAATTATAATTGTTTAGGCTCGATCATTAATAAAAAATACTATTTTCGTCGTTCACGTCCTTTTTAAGCATAATAAAACTTGACGATACATTGATATTTTTACACGATAATTATAAACGCTGTTTAAAAATATCGATACGATAAATATCGATTTCTTTACTTGCCCATCCCTATTCGCAATGATAATTAACACGAGATTAGCTCCACTATTCACGTTCTTTGGACACGACAATTCCCTGCGACATCTGGGAGTTATTGTGTATAGACAATCTTAATCAAAATCATTTACATTGCTTCTGATACAGTCAAGCGCACATGAACTTTTACACTTGTAGCACAGAATATATAATAGTACTAACGTACAGAAGGCCGACTCAAATATTTTCATCTGAGCATTATCAATCAATCAATCATCATTTATTTGTGTTAACAGGTACCTAATACATATTTTAGGTCTTATAATATTTGTCGGATCATCTATTAACAACCATCTTAAATGTGGTGTGACAATTATTCTTATTGAAATAAATGGTGGAAACATTATTGATACAATTGTTAATACACAAGTCAAAATCATTACATAATACTATTCAGTGAAAAAGTCGCTAAAATTATAATAAAAAAATTCTAATAATAAATTGATTAAATTAGTAGGTAAGTAATACAAAATCGAATAAAACAGTAATATACGTGTGCAATTACGGTCAACGTTAGGCAGTCTGTCGCCAACGACGCCCTTTGCGACTCGCCTATTGAGTAGGCCTGCGCGCTGTAGGCAAATATTTAGTTACCTTTTATGTTAAAAAAGGGGGCAAACGAGCAGACGGGTCACCTGATGGTAAGTGACTGAGTGAATTTAGTTACCTAAATTTCGGAGTTGGACAGGGATGCTTGTAGTGTGAGTCCGTCTTGGCGCGATTTGTCCAATGATTAAAAAAATTCAATTTCTCGATTGGTCCAATTCGCGATTGGGCCAAACAAAAGAATTTCCAAAATTAAACTATATAATCGTTTATAGAGCAGTGATAGCCCGGACGGTTAAAGAGCCGGTCGAAAATTAGTGAGGCTCGGGTTCGAATCCTGGCATGTACCAATGAGTTTTTCAAAAAACTTACGTACATATTTATCACTAGCTCGACGGTGAAGGAAAACATCGTGAGGAAACCCGCAGGTCTCAGAATTAATTCTGAGACATGTGTAAATAGACCCGGTCCGGCGATGGGCTTACCACCTATCACGTTTAGGGGTCCAATGTATCTCGTGAAATGTGGGTATATCCAGTAATGGAATACCTCTGCCTACCCCCTCGGGGGTGAAAGGCGTGAGATTATTTTTTTATTTAAATTTTGGAAATTCTTTTATTTTGGTCCAATCGCATAATATATTATATTATTAATACAGTCTCGTTACCCATAGTTACATTATCGGTGTGAGTCAGAGTAGAGTACAGAGCGCTGTGTATAAATAAATATTACTTACATAAGTTATTTATAGGTACACTCATTCATGATACGTGTTAGTAACGCTACCTAAATCACTGCTTTTTAGATGAAATTTATTCAAAACATGCTTATAAATAAAAATAAATAATAATCTCACGCCTTTTATCCCCGATAGGGTAGGCAGAGGTATTCCATTTCTGGATATACCCACTTTTCATGATATATTCTTTGGACCTAACAGTAACAGACTCTCACAGTGATAGGTAGCCCGGGTCTGGAACACATGTCTCAGAATTAATTCTGGGACATGAGCGTTTCCTCACGATGTTTTCCTTCACCGTAGAGCTAGTGATGAATATGTACGTAAACATGCTTGTGGGGAATATCAACTTTTATGCAAATCAAGGGTAGGTACAGGGCTTAATTTATAATGAGACATCTCCAGAAAAGTCAATATTTTTCAGGTTCATTTATGTATTTGTAATATACAGTTCTGGGAGTGTGTTTGTGACGTCACTGGGTCAGTGACGTCACAAAGAAACAATAATGCGGCCTTCTATTTTAGCCATCTTCATTTCCGAAATGTCATTTGTCTTGCAAATTAATTAATTATCTATCTTACTATACATTTCGATATCTATTATATTATTCTGATTAACTAAAGCGAAGCGAGGGCGGGTTTACAGTAAACTAGTAGCGCCCGGCGGTTTTACCTGCGTAGTTCCCGTTCCCGTGGGAATACGGAGATAAAATATAGCCTATGTGTTATTTTGATGTATACTATATAACTGTAAAGTTTCATCAAAAGTAGTTTTTGCGAAGTAGGAACAAACATCCATACTTTCGCGTTTATAATATTAGTAGGATAATATACCTTGTGATCTGAATAAAGAAAATATTTATAATATCACTTCGGATATTTCGTTAAGTATGGCTGTATGGCGCCACCATCGCACAGCATTCAAAGAATTTTGAAGCGGTGACTCACTTCAATTTATATTATCCGCTTCAATTCATTTTAGTGATCCCTAGTGACAATGCTGAGAACCCGTACTTTTTTCGCCTACTGTTTTTTAATGTAAATGTAATAATGAATTTGAATTAGATTTTATAATGTTTAATTTTTAATTGATTTTTTTTATTTAATGCGTTAAAATATTTATATGAAACCAGTTTTCTGAAGTAAATGATTTTTTTATTATTTACATAAGGCTACATGACAGTGAAAAAAAAACTGATAATTATTGTCATCTAACTTAGGTTTTAAAGGGATATGTGTAAGAAAATATATTCAACTTTCACCGAATAATTAAAAACATCAAAGAATATTTTAGTAAAATAATCAGCCCATAACACTAAGGTGTACCACGACCAACATCTCTTCTGAAAATGTGTTTTCTTTAAGTCTAAATTAAATTAAAGTTAACTTAAAATCTCTGCTTAAGCAGCATGAACAGTGAGCAAGTAAATCCATACTTAATTTTCATTCCGACAAGAACCTTATTCGTATGATCCAATTGACCAACAATGTTCAAATCCATTTTTCAGAACCATTAAAAAATAAATCAACCCTCTTGGCCTGCATATCTGGTTATCCTTGATGGTCGAAAGCGTGATTATATGGTGACGTCATATGCACAAGCGACCCACAGCGCTGCCCGCCTTTGCTGCACCCGATGATGCAAAAGAAAAAAAAACACGGAGTTTTTATATTACGAGTATATTGGCGTGCACTGGGAAGTTAACGGCCAAAACTTTGGGACGTTGTTAAATCCTACTAATATTATAAACGCGAAAGTTTGTATGTATGGATGTTTGTTCCTCTTTCACGCGAAAACTATTGAAACTTTACAGTTATATAGCTATCACTCTGATAGGCTATATTTTATCATGAAACTACTGGACCGATTTTAAAAATTCTTTCACTAATTAAAAGCTACAATATCCTAGAGTAAAATAAGCTATATTTTTTTCTCGTATTCCCTCGGGAACGAGAACTACGCGGGTGAAACCACGCCGAACCACAAATTAATACTAAGTTGCATTACATATTTTGGTTATTTTTCGCTATCGTATTGCGCTGTGCTGGAGGAAATATACTCCAAGCATAGACACCAATTATTTAAATTAGTTTCAATCGGTGCAAAATTAGTTATCAAAATCTTGTTTTCAACATGAGTAAGCAATTGTTTACATAGTGTGTCACATTGTGCTTATATTGGCATTGCGACGCTTGAGTGTGTCATCGACACATCACACATCGACAGTAGGTAAATGAATCACTGTGTTTAAGTATTTGTCCTCGTGTGAAATTTGAACCAGACCCTTCACTTTGCTGATTTTATCGTAAAATCAGTAAGTAATATTTAATTTTGGGCTTCCTCGCTTCTGTCACAGGTGGACACTAGCGATAAAATGTATGAAACAAACGCGTTGCTGCGCACACAGTCTTAGCTCGTGTAGGTGAAAGCGTACCATGCTTGTGTGAGAACGCTCTCTCTCTCACACTCATGCTCTGCGCACCTTGTCGTTCGTCTCGTCCTAGCCAGCCGGTGACTGTGAGGTTACCAAGCGGACAACCAAGCGCGGGGTGGCGGCACTTTTAGCGGGAAGCAGGGAGTGGCCATACTGTACGCTAGTACTATTCATTATACTGTGCTTCTGTAGCGCATCCGATATGTTTGCTGATGCTGGTACTGACGACTTCTGTGCAATCATGCGGAAGAAGTCAGTTTCCATACTAAGCAGAACGCGGGGTAGTTCTAATGGAGTCCTGAGGATGATATCGGAGAGATTAGACTCACCCCTCGTCGCCAGGTTCCTCGAGTTACATGTGAAACGTATAAAGCGGGCAACGCGGTGACGTCATCTTGTTTATTTAAAACTAACATAGTTATAAGTATTTTTGTTACAAACACATTTAGTGCGGGGTCTGAATTAAAGTATTTTTATTTTTATTCTATTTTTTTTTATTTACTTATTGATTTTTTTATTTTTTGTACCCCCCTGACGAGTTACACTAAAAGTAAATCTATCAATATAATTGTGTAATAAGTGATAAAATTATCGAATTGAGAACCTCCTCTATAGCATCATATTCATAACTAGCTGATGCCCGCGACTTCGTCCGCGTGGAATTTGTTATTCCTTTGAGTTTATACACTATCTATCTATAATAATATTATAAAGAGGAATTAAGGATTTGTATTTTTGTATGTTAATAACAAATAAACTGAAAAACTACTGGACCGATTTTAAAAATTCTTTCACCATTAGAATGTTACATTATCCCTGAGTAATATAGGATATAATATCTATGACGAAAAAAATTTGGGATCCTTACTAAAACTTGTCTGTACATGCCGGGATTGGAACCCTAGGCTCGCGAATGAGAAGCGGGCTCTTTAGCGACTGGGCTATCATTGCTATTTAATATTTTTGTTATTAAAAACACCCTATATACAACGCGTCACAGAATAAGCGCAATTCCTGATACGTACCCCGATTAGTATACTAACATAAAAAGATGGTGATGCATTCGTAGTTTAGTTTTGTCTAACCAAATTGCTTAAATAAAGAGCGATAACAGTACGGTGTCAATAGACAGTCCTAAATTTATTTATTCTAATTAATTTTTCGGTAAAACTTTACACATATTGAAAACTAGCGGGTGCCCAGCGGCGTTGCCCGCGCGGATCCAGTTTATTCCTGTTCCCGTGGGAATTTCCAAAAATCCCTTTATAGTGGTTGCCTATGACATATATATAAGACACCTACATTACATACCATATTTCAAATAGCGGGTGCCCATAGCGACGTTGCCCGCGCGCATCCCGATTATTCCCGTTCCCGTGGGAATTTACGAATATCCCTTTAAATGGGTTGGCTACGATGTATAAGACACCTTCACACCATATTTCAAGATTCTAGGTGTTATCGTTTCAGAGTAGTACGTATTTTTCTTTTTACCCAGTTTTTATATTTTCCCGTGGGAATGAGATATTTTTCTGGAATAAAAAGTACCCTAGATGTTGACCCGGGTACTCAGCTATCACCACACCAAATTTCATCAAAATCCGTCCAGTAGTTTTTGCGTGATGCGTGCACAACCAGACAGACAGACAGACAGACAGACAGACAGACAGACAAAAATTCAAAAAAAATGTGTTTTGGTATCTATATCGATAACTATATACAATACCGTTAAAATTTTCAAAAAATATTTGATGTACAGACACGGCCCCGTTAGAGTTTTATTATATGTATATAGATAGATACTAGTAAGACATGAGATTAAGAGGAACTGCCCCTAGTTTCTTGCTGGTTCTTCTCGGGGTACTGCATTTGGAAACAGCAACTCGCCGGTGGAGATGGGCTGCTGTTTACATTTAGCCAATCTTCATGGTAGAGTTTAAACAAAAAAAAACTCGCACGTTTTATGCCCGAGGGGGCAGGCAAAGGTATTCCATTCCTGGATATAACCACTTTTCAACGATATTCGTTAGACCCCTAAACGTGATAGGTGGTGAGCCCAGCGCCGGACCGGGTCTCTTACACGTCTCAGAATTAATTCTGAGACCTGCGGGTTTCCTCAGCACGATGTTTTCTTAACCGTCCAGCAAGTGATAAATGTGTACGTAAGATTTAGTTTAGAGTTAAGTTTAGAGTGCCTTTTTATTGTCCTTTTTAACTGTATTTTTGGACACTATGAAAAAGCGATAAATAAAGTTAATAAATAAATAGTCACATCATTGTGATCGTTTAAAAATAGAATAGATTGCACAGACGAATGCAAATCGAGATCCAATAACGAAGTGAGTACCTTTCGCTTGAAAAAACGGTCTCGATATTGAATTGCAGACGCACTTACTTTCAATGAAGGGTTTTAAAACGATTTTATTCCAAGAAGATTGGAATTGGTTTAAAAGGGAAATAGTCTGGTAACCGTGTTCCGTTCTCGCTTTATTTGCTCTCTATTTATGCTCATCTGCTCTATTTATTTATATTTAGATCTAGCTATTCTGCGTGGTTTTACCCACGTAGTTCTCGTTCCCGTGGGAATACGGGTATAAATTATAGCCTATTTTACTCAGGGATATTACAGCTTTCCACTGGTGAAAGAATTTTTAAAATCTGTTGAATATTTTTTGAGTTTTTTCGTTACAAACATAGAAAAATACAAATATTTCCTCTTTATAATATTGGTATAGATATGAAACATTAATATTATAACGAGTTAGTTGTCTAACAATCAGAAATAACTTTTGACATCATAAAAAAGCTTATTTTTATGGGTGACTTAGGGATTCTTTTAACGAGGGATTTTATTTCAAATTTGTGTTTCAGGTACTTGAACATTTTCAGAAATATTTTTACTACGATAAATTATTCAGATTGACTTTAAAAACTTTTAATTAAGATTCAATTAGCGGTTATCAGCTTCTTATGACTTTTTTAAACAGATTTTCGATATTGTAAAATAATTTTCAAAACGGTTACAGACCCGGTCCGGCGATGCGCTCACCAACTACCACGTTTAGGGGTCCAAAGAATATATCCTGAACAGGATATATTATCCAGAAATGGAATACCTCTGCCTACTCAATCGGGGATGGAATGCGTGAGATTAAAATTATAATAATTCTCCCAAGTTTCCTTCATTCGTTCTGAAACCGACTAGCAAAACTTCCATAACGGAATTTTCATTTCGCTCCGAAATCTGCACATTTCATTTCGCGCTCATAAAATTAATTTTCCTTTCAATTAATGGCCTTTATGCGAAACCAAGTTTTTTATATACAACTCGAAATAGAAATGTATTCATGCACACACAGTTATACACATAACACATGTGTGCAGCTGTATGTAACCCCGTTCTAGTTCCTGCTCAATCTCCATGGACGAGTTTAGAGTGCCTTGTTATTAGACTATTAGCTTTTGGCTAAGTGAAATTCTTTTGTACGTACAGAAATAAATGTATCTTTAACCGACTTCAAAAAAGGAGGAGGTTCTCAATTCGATTGTTTTGACGTGACAACGTCTTATAAATTGATGGAGCCGGCGGCATTCTCAAAAGTGTGACGTATGCGTCGTTCCAGTGCAAGCGAGAGCGCGTAACGAGCGACAAAGAGGCACAATTCATTCCATCAGTATTTTCTTATGACGTTGTCACGTTCAACTATCGTCAGTAAACCGACTTTACAAACAAACGATTTTTTTTTTATGTTTGTTACCTACCTCAGAACTGCGTGAATCGATTTTGATGATTGTTAAAGCTGGTGCTTGTGGTATCATTACAATTTGGTTCAGTTTTGACAATGGCAACCATGTGAAAAGCATATAAGTTGAAGTCGGTTTTTTACTCCTTCGAGTTCTATGTCTTACTTTTACTTGCGCCTGCGCGCCGCAGTTTCATGTTTATACAATTTTATTTATTTATTCGATAAAGGATAAAATCAAAGAGATATAAATATAATAGGGCATAGAGGGGGCATTGGGAATATTTTCATACAAAACTTTGAAGCCTAAGCGTCATGTCCTTGTCATGTCAGTTAGTATGAACGCGAGCTGTCATTCGGTCGAAATTGTACTAGACTTATTCCACTTGGAATAACTTTTGACTTATAATTTTCCTCGCTTTGTCCCCTCTATGCCCTATTATATTTAAATCTCTTTGGATAAAATATATTACGTAAAGTTACATCAAAATTGGTTCCGTAGTTTTTGCGTGATGTGTAATAAACATCCACTGTACCTTCGCTTTATAATCTCAGTAGGATACAGCAGTTAGGTTAGTTTTACCCGACCGCATTAAAAAGAGGGTAATTTAAAATTTCTAAAGGATGGGTGTAGTTCCCGTTTCCGTTCGAATACGGGAATAAAATATATCCTATTTTACTCAAGGATACTCTAGTTTTCCATTGCTGAAGAAATTTTTTAATCAGTCCAGCTGTTTTTGAGTTTATTCGTAAGAAACATACAAATATTTCCCCTTCATAATATTAGTAAAGCCCACACACAATGCTAATTATCAAAATGTCTCCTAATTAGGTAATTCAAGCTAAATAATTATAAGCTAAAGGCTAAATGGCTTACTGTTTTTTTTTCTATTCCCTTGATGAATAGATACTTTAGATGGACAAAGGAATAAAAAAAATATGTAACTGTTATTTTCATTGTTAATATTATCTTGTTTGATATATTGAAATTGACATGTATGTATATTTACTCGTACATTTCAATTTTTGCTTGATTTATTTCAAAATCTGAATGTATGACTCTATTTTGTACTGATAATAATAATAATAATAATAATAATGTTTATTTCACTTTAGAAAACATAACAGTTAATTACAGTATTATAGGCTAAATAAAAAAAAATAACATAATATTAAAGTAAGCCTCTGTAGCCGAACTAGGTAAAAACCTGTATCTCAGCATACAGCGCCAAACCCCAACGGAAGGATATTATACAATAGCCAATTTGTAGGTTATAAAGTGGGTAGATAATTAAAAAGGTAGGTTATAAATAATTAATACGATGTGAAAGTGAGTGTGAGGGTAGTGTAAAATGTGTGTTAGGTGTTTATGTAATGTATGTGTGATGTATGTGTGGATGTAACGGCAGGAAGACGTGGAAATTAAAGGGCAGATTATTTTAATATGATACACCATGCATACTACATTCAAAGCAAATAAATATAACTATTTTTGAAATCCCATAATAATCTGCCCTTCCATTTCCACGTCTTCCGGCCGTTACATCTACACATACATCACACAAATCACACAAACACCTAACACACATCTTACACACCCCTCACACTTACCACATATCACATCTTATTAATCTTCTATATATATGTATAAAAGAAAGTCGTGTTTGTTACACTATTTATAACTCAAGATGGGCTGAACCGATTTGGCTAAAAGTTGGTGGGGAGGTAGCTTAGAACCAGGAGACGGACATAGGATACTTTTTATTCCGACATTCCCATGGGAACGGGAACTACGCGGGAGTGGGAACTACGTGGGTGAAACCGCGGGGCGCTGCTAATTATTTATAAAGTACCTACTTAATTAACTACCTATTTTATAACCTACAAATTGGCTATTGTATATCCATTCGTTGGGGTTGGGCGCTGTATGCTGAGATACAGGTTTTCACCTAGTTCGGCTACTGAGGCTTACTTTAACATTATGTAATTGTTTATGTAGCCTTCTAATACTTAACTGTTATGTGAAATAAACATTATTAAACATTATTATTATTATCAATGCGATCATCTATCGAAAATTATCAAATAATTTGTTCCTACTGACAAATAGAATTCAATTCGCTGGCCCCAATCTCGCCCGAAACAGCCGAGCCCTCCAATGGTCTGCGCAAAGCAGGTCAAGAATCGATTTTTACGACACAGCTAGAGACAGTCTTTGCAGTACGAGTATCATACCCTTTTGTCAACCTAATTTTTTCTACGTATCTATAGGGTTACAACAAATTATAGATTATTATGAAGTCAAGTTAATGATTGCAAAAATTATAATAATGATAAATACATGTATTCGAAACCTTTTATAGGAATTAAAGTATTTTAGATAAGTCAATAATTATTGTGCCTTTTAAGACCGACTTCAAAAAGAGGAGGTTTCTCAATTCGGCCGCATTTTTTTTTCATGTATTTTCGCGGATAACTTCGTCGTTTAAGTATGAACCGATTTTGATGGAAGGTGATATCCCAACGGTGGTACCATGATAAGTAAACCGGCATCTGATTATCCGATTCCAGAGAAATCGAGGGAAACCTTCCAAAATCGTAATGATGATGATGTTTTTACATTTTTTTTTGTTTTTTGTTTGAAGTCGGTTTTCTTTGTTAAAAATTATGTATGTCTTTTTTAGTAACTCAATGATAAAATCTAGAATAATCAAAGAATATAAAAAAAAGTCTTCCATAGCAATTTTTACTATGGGTGTTTGTTTAAAAGCTGTATTATCCAAAACCATATTAAAGAAGTGTATGTGAGACACATGATTCGACTAGCAGTTCTTCAAGACTTCAGAAAGGCCTGGGTATTTACGTTACTCGGTGATGAAGAAGAAAAGAAAATAAAGAAGAAATGTAGACAAATTCCTCCCATTTAGTAAATTGTGGCCATGTATTTAGAATATTACTACTTTTAAGTACATAGGCCTTGATTTAAATAATGTGAGAAATATTCAACGATTGAGAACCTCCAAAAAGAAAATGTTTATGATAAAATTGTACCCTTGTGTAAAACTCAGTTTTATGGCTTACCATTTTCTTGATAATTTAAACCACGTGACATTCCCTATCTCTCGTACCAGTTATATAAGAAATAGTTTCCTAACAACTTGAATTTGGGAGGCAATGAACACATAACAAGCAATTTATACTCAATTGAATTAAATATATAATATAACTTATGTAGCTACTAGCTATTATTTGTTTACACTGATAAATACTATGTTGTTTTCTTTAAATCCATGTCAATAATTTTATAATAGACATTAAAAAATATATTGGGTAGTATGAAATTAATTTTAGGAAGTCAACATAAATTATTCACTATATCAACCTCAACAAACGAAGACGAGAAAAAAATAAACAAAAACCATAATGTCTCCCATATTTACATTTTAAATAACAGCTAATATATATTCTAGTATTACGTGATTTTTAAAGTAAAATAATTTTTTTGTTGTTTTATGTATATCCATGTGAATAATTTTGTGATAGGCATTAAAAAATAAATTGTGCAGTATGAAATTAACTGTAGGAAGTCAACTAAATAATTCAAGATGTCAACCTCAACAAAAGAAGAGGAGAGAAAATTAACAAAAACCCTAATGTCTCCCATATAAACATTTTAAATAACACCTTATATATTTTTTAGTATAAGGTGATTTTTAAAGTGTAATAATGCGAGACATATAGACCGCCTAGCAACATTTTTCTCAAGCAATTAGAAATAATACAGTTGCCCAAAGAAGAGGAGAGAAAATTAACAAAAACCCTAATGTCTCCCATATAAACATTTTAAATAACACCTTATATATTTTTTAGTATAAGGTGATTTTTAAAGTGTAATAATGCGAGACATATAGACCGCCTAGCAACATTTTTCTCAAGCAATTAGAAATAATACAGTTGCCCAAAGAAGAGGAGAGAAAATTAACAAAAACCCTAATGTCTCCCATATAAACATTTTAAATAACACCTTATATATTTTTTAGTATAAGGTGATTTTTAAAGTGTAATAATGCGAGACATATAGACCGCCTAGCAACATTTTTCTCAAGCAATTAGAAATAATACAGTTGCCCAAAGAAGAGGAGAGAAAATTAACAAAAACCCTAATGTCTCCCATATAAACATTTTAAATAACACCTTATATATTTTTTAGTATAAGGTGATTTTTAAAGTGTAATAATGCGAGACATATAGACCGCCTAGCAACATTTTTCTCAAGCAATTAGAAATAATACAGTTGCCCAAAGAAGAGGAGAAGAAAATTGTCAAAAACCCTGATGTGTCCCATATTTGCTCTTTAAATAATACTTAATTTATTTTTTACTATTATTAGTTTGTTTGTTTGTGAAACAAAACAATAGACTGTTCTTAAAAGCTTGTGAAAGAAATCCTAGAGCTCGTAGATATTTAAATAGGCTAGTGTTTGACGAAGTTCGTAAAACAATGAAATATGATAAAAGTTGTTTGTGCATGTCTGTAAGAATTTATAATAAATTACCAGATGAGATATAAACATTAAATGTCAGGTTATTCAAGAAAAAACTGTATGCATGGTTAATTGAACATGAATTTTATAGTATTAAGGAATTTCTGGAATTAAAATAGCATTATAATTATCTACTGATTAATATGACTGACATAAATTGTAATTTGAACCTACCTATTATTAAATATTTGCATCCCTTATTGTAATGGCGAAAACATGTATGAACTCTAATGTTACATTGTCATCTTTATATACCGTGTTTTTAAGCAAATAAATAAATTATTATTATTATTAGGTGTTTATTAAAGTGTAATAATGTGGGACATACGGACCGCCTAGCAACATTTTCGCAAGCAATAAAAAGAGGGGCTGTTACAACAAATGATATTCTTTACCTTGTTCCTACATTCATCTTTTACAAAATGTTTCATGTTATGCATTCTTCACCGTACGAGTGCAATGTGACTGGTAAATCGAGAAATCCTTTAAGGAAGGGGGGGGGGGGGGGGGGTTATAATAATCCATTATTTTAAATATAAAATAATTGATTTTTGAATAATCGATATAATATTATACTTACATATTTGAATCGATTTTTGTAAACAACACCATCTGTGAAGAAATTTGAGGTACCTAAGTTAACTAATTTGTTAGTGTTTATGTCAAAATAATAAAGAATGTGAAGAAAAAGGTAATTTTTTTATGTGAATAAGTATTTTTGTTGTATAATCTATTTTTATTTATCGATTTTAAAATAATAAAAAAAAAACAGAAAAGTCGATTTTTAAATAATCGATATTTTTCAATCAATGTCACATCCCTAGCTGGAGATCTTTTTCTAGAATTAATTTATTCCAGTTTTTTCCCGTTCCGTGGATCAACTGAATACGCGCTGGCAACGCCGCTGGGCACCCGCTAGTACCTATCACATAAAACATAAATGATCTGAGATTAACGAAATGACTACCAAATTATTGAATTATTATTTAATTCATTATTCTTTCTATTTTAAAGGCCAGTTGTAGGCTGCGTTTTCACTGACGCGGAGCCTACTAGCTAAGTAGGCTTTTTTTTACACTTCGCTGTCGCGAAAACGTATTGCATCTAAACTTCATTATTTTCGGAACACTTTTTCACCGGTATTTATGTACGTCGGAGAAGAAAAAACAAGAAAAATGAAGAACTAAAACAATCAACTATCTTTCATTGTGTTGATCGGGCGCTAGCATTTAAATAATTTGCAAATTTTAAATGCTAGCTTGCGATTGACATAATGTGAGATACATTCATGGATTGGAAAGCTCGAAAAGAAGACGCGGTTGATATATGTTGGCCGCCATGCAACCTTTTTGTATTGTATATCTTAGGTTTTTTTATACTTTATGTTCTGTGGTTTTGCTGTCCATGACTACCAGTCTGCTTTTGGTTTTGCTTTGTAATTTGCCTCTTTAATAAATAGTATTTTGAATACCTACGTGTTTCCATCATTTCAGCATCCATTCATTATTACAGTTCACAATTACTCCATTGATCGCCGACATACACTCTACTGATTGTTAATCGATGGCGAAGACGAAGAGATGAAGAAAATAATCAATAATAATTATCCTTCATTGATTAAGTTAAGTACGTGGGGAGCCATGCTTCGGCACGCTTGGGCCGGCTCGACCGGAGTTATACCACGGCCTCATAGAAAACCAGCGTAAAGCAATGCTTGCATTGCATTGCATTAGCATCGGCCTATACATTTTTTTAATTACTGTACATTTATCACTACTTTGAAAAAAAAGGTAAAGAAAAAAAAACAATGAAGAAACCAGGATGTTCTTTTTGCACAAACATTTTCATCACATTCAAAAACGTGTTACAATACAAAATTCTTTGCAATGCAAACGATTTTTTTGGCATTCCTTTGTAAACATAATTTGAACTCTACCACGTCGAGTTTGGACCTAAATAACGATGCGAAAGCTAAATTACTCATCCGGCAATCCAGTAAATATAATTTGCGGAGCGCAGGACGCTTATCCATCTCTTTCTCGACAATGTGTCTCAAGATGTGAAGAAAAAGACAGGAATATTTCCATGGACCTGTTATTTGGATTAGAATTTAAAGCGACTCATCCATATTTTTAGTGCGCATTGACGACTATTCTATGGTAATCATTTTTATTTGTTATCGCTTTGCGTTAGATCCAATTGACGGGAAGTTTTGTTAATTATTATTGAGTCGTGCGCGTATATATATACCATGTGAAATCACTGGTTTCAGACTACGGGCACAGAATATGTAACAGTACTAACAACGAGCCCGCCGTTCTTCGATTCAAAAGGAATCAGAGTAAAGGTTACAATTAGGTTATAATTGAGTTTCTTGCTGGCTCTTCTCGGGGTCCTGCATTTGGAACCAGCAACTCGTCGGTGGAGATGGGCTGCTGTTTACATTTAGCCAATCTTCATGGACGAGTTTAGTGTGCCTTGTTATTGACGTTTCAAAGTGTATTTTATATACCTACTAAAATAAGTTAATTTTGTTTTGTTTTTTTTTATTTTAATAAAAGTGACATAGGTACATCATAGTAAAACGGACTATAGTAAAATTAACAGCGCCACAGTAAAAGTGGCAGGGCCATATAGAACCTCAGTTACGAAAATCGTAAATTGGAGAGTCCCCCTAGTTTATCATGTCAAATACATAGTTCAGTGATAAAACATTTAGCTTCAATTCATAATAAATTTCCAAGAAGATCAGCTAAGAGGAAAAAATATTTTTAATTCATGTTTTTATATGATTTAACCATTTCGGAAAATTAAAATTTTAATACTAGCTTTTATAACTGTGAATGGCTTCGATACCATCCATTTTTTTTGCAGGGAAGCGGATACGTTGATACCTGCACTCTACACTCAAACCAATAATCTGAGACACAATAGATTTTTAATTGTTACAGTGTCGCACGGTTCTTGACTGATTTAACTCACTCGCAAGCGCCCGTGGCTCGTGCCAGCAACAACCGCCTCCTTCCCTACCATAGTCTTCGTATTGTTGACATTGACTCCCATGGTTCGTTCACACTGGTTCGTAACCGGCCGCGTCGCGAATCTAAACGCCGCATTATAAGTATTACGTGATTTATTTACTACAAACACAGACATCACTACATAATTTAAAACATAGTTGCTTCCCGCTGTCTGTCTGTCCCTATGTATGCTTAGATCTTTAAAACTACGCAACGGATTTTGATGCGGTTTTTTTATAGATAGAGTGATTCAAGACGAAGATGTTAGTGTGTTTACATAGCATAAATCTTTGTTTTATCATTTACTAGGTGTTACAGGCGGTTTCTCCCGCGTAGTTCAAGTTCCCGTGGGAATACGGGAATTAAATGTAGCCTATGTTACTAAGAGATATTGTAATGTTAAAAGAATTTCTACAATTGGCCCAGTACTTTTTGAGTTTATTCGTTACAAACATACAAAAATACAATCTTTCCTCTTTATAATATTACTAGCGACCCGCCCCGGCTTTGCACGAGTGCAAAGCTAATACTAAAACCTTTTTCTTGAATCAATTTATCTATTAAAAAAAAACTCATCAAAATCCGTTGAGTAGTTTTAAAGATTTAGGCATACATAGGGATATAGGGACAGAGAAAGCGACTTCGTTTTATACTATGTAGTGATAGTGTGGAATAATAATATGGCATAACAAAGTTTGCAGGGTCAGCCTTTGAGTATTAAGCCAACAGGAGAGGTCACGCGCACTAGTTCCTTTGCAAAAAAGTCTGCCAATTTCTGCGGGGGGGACGAGGAAACAAACACAAATAATTTTAAAAGAAACGCATTTTTTGACAAAACAATTAAACGCTAGCTTGAACTAGATGCACACAAATACATTCAACAATCAAAGCACTCCGTGAACTTAATAAAACTAGTTGTATTTAATAGGTGTGCGCGTTGACCGACCCTTTTTTTGGCAGAGGGGAACGCCTGTCAGTGGCGTCTCCGGTTGGTTTAATACTCAAAGGGGTCAGCTAGATAGAAATATTGAGGTTGGTTTTGCCGTTGGTATTATGAATTTTTCACGACCATAGCCGTAAAACTCCGGATGCTGGATTCATATACAAAAATACAAGTTTTATAAGTGTTTTATTCATATTTACCAAATTTTGTGACGATTCCATCCGGCGCGTGAGTGTCAACATGTGAATCACTTGTAAATCGATCCCACGATTGATTCGAACTCTTGAATTATTATATGATTTATAGATCCGTTTCTTTGAATTCGTCGCTCTGCAGGACAGAGTATTATAATGTAATTCCGGATGATTCAGTCAATAAAAAGTTAAGTCATTAATGAACACAGACTCATGTCTTATCCCCGAAGGGGTGAGCAGCAGTATTCCATTTTTGAAAGTACTAGTTCTCTTTTACAAAGAGTATTTTCCGGAACGTGTGGTAAGAGATGGCAAATCCCCAGTATGAAGTACATACCTGCTTTATACATGAATTCACTCGCGTAGTTTCCGTTCCCGTAGGAATACGGAGATCAAATATAGCCTATGTTACTCAGGGATATTGTGTCTTTCCAAGGCGGTTAAAAATAATTACAAATCTTTCCTTTTTTTAATATTACTTATAATCATGTGGCCACTTGTACGTCTGCTTCATGATGTGTTCATGTTAGTTGAAATTGTAAAATGTTTTTAGCAAACATCCAGCGGTGTTGCACGAGCAAATAACGTTTTTCCAGTCTATGAGGTTTCTAAAAGGTTGTCAACATCACAGTAGGTTCAAATGTCTACAGAGTGGACAGCGGTTTTTGACAGACAATACAATTAAAAACTTAGTTTTTTCAGCACCCAAAAAGTTTCTATGCCTTTTATATTCGTCTCTTTCTCTTACCCGCCGGCTATTGTCAACGATGTGTCAAAATACTAAATATTTCCGTGTAATAATACGCTCAGTCCGTTAGTTTACAAACGCTTATACAATTATTTACCAGATCCATTTCGTCCGTACCATTTTCTAACCGTTCCCCGGCTGTTATCGTACCGTGTTCAGCTTCCGAGAAAAATGACCATTTCCATACGCCCCTGCGCGCTACTGTCACCTGAGAAATAGTGATGTGCAGCAATCAATGAGTCGATATCGAAAACTGGTCCGCAAAAAACAGAAACGTCGCCGTCGACCCGCATCTAAAAAACGTAAGCGGAAAATGTCAAGGCGTCTTGTGTCCATTGTTGGTGACGGAAACTGTTTGTTTCGGTCTGTGGCATACTGTGTTTTTGGATGCCAGGAACGTCACAGGGAGGTCCGGACGAGGGTTGTCGATCGCGTTGTAGACAACTGGTACCGGTACAAGGACTTTATTATCGGTGACAGTTCGTATGGGTACATTCGGGGGGCATCGGACTACAAGCGGCTTATGGCTCGGGACGGCGAGTATGCAGGGCACGTGGAACTGCACTGCGTGAGCGAAATCTTCACCGATTACACCTTCAAGGTCCACAGAGACGGCTGCTCCCGAACCATCGACTACGGCAGAGGCAGGACTGTGAAGCATCTTCTGTTCTCTGGCTACTTAGACGCCGGCCACTACAGTGTTTTGGAAAACTATTGATTGTTTTTTTAAATTATATTTTGATAGATGATCTGTCTTTCAATTCTAGTTCTTTTGTTAAACAGCCACGGATGGAATTCCTTGGCTGCGTGTGTTTTTAAATTCAAATGACCCAAATCTATTCAAGGCTTCTGCGTGATCACCTTTTCTTCTGGGCAAGATTGAAGTCAGTCAGTTTTTGAAAATGGATGTATGGATGTTTGTTGGTCTTTCACGCAAAAACCACGGAACGGATTTTGATGAAAATTTTGCAGTTATATAGCTTATACATCAGAATAACACATAGGCTATATTTTATCCCCGTATCCAAACTAGAACGGGAACTACGAGGGTAAAACCGCTGGGCGCTGCTAGTCTATACTTCTATGCTAATATTATAAAGAGGAAAGATTTTTATGTGTGTATCTTTGTTACGAATTTACTCAAAAAGTACTGGGCCGATTTAAAAAAATATTTTCCCAATGGAAAGCTACAATATTCCTAAATAACAAAAGCTATATTTTATCCCCGTATTCCCACGGGAACGGGAACTACGCTGGTAAAACCGAGCGGCACTGCTAGTTAAAGATAAAGAAATAAAGATTACATTGGACTCGATTCTGCATTACAGCGACTAAACTTATTTTAGTTTAGTCCTGTCATTTTCTTTCTCCTAGAAAAGAAAAGAGACGAGAGATATTTAGTCCTGTCAAATTAAAATTAGTCTTCTCATGTATGGCGTGTTTAGCAATTTTAGCGACGATGTAACAAGGTCATGGATAAAAGTGACAGATAAGCACGTTCATAGTTCAAATTAGTAGGTTTTTAGATGTTTGACATTAACTCTTCAATCTATGGTTTGTTTCTGTCCTTTTTCTTTCGTATTCTATAGAGAAGGATAGGCTAACTTCAAATTAGGAATTTTAGGTGGTCAGCCAGAATCGAGTCCATTGTCGGCAACGCTGTTACTCTCAAATATGCGGGTTCGCCAGCCAGGGGTTATTAATGTTATAACAGGGGTCAACAGCTCGACTCATAACTTGATTGGTTCTAATTCACTGCACTACGCTGTCGCTGTGACGAGATTACCGCGGATAATAACGTATAGTCTGTGTCACCCAGTCGTTTTTTGTTGGGCATAACATAACCTGTGTCGACGTAGTCCTGGATTAGCCTATAAGCTATTTAAGCAATTGCTTAGGGCATCCTGTAAGCTATTATTTAATATTGTAATAATTATTAATCATGCAGTACAAATAAAAGTACTTACATGCAAAAAGTGATAGAAGATCAGTTGATGTGCGGTGATTGGGTGTGATACCCCCATCACGCGCATTAGTCTATAAAAACTCTATCAGTGTTGTGTAAGCGTTCACTCTGTATTCTGAAGTAGCGAAATAAACAACTGTGCTGTTACTCTGCTGGTTTAATTTTATAAATTCAGAAGTGGGATAGTCTAGAGGGGCACCAGAGACGACCGAGAAAAAAAAATAAAGTTAGAGTAATATCAAAAACAGGTCGTTTCAAATTGTCATTGACGTTAGGTTCGGTCGCAGTCATGACCTCACTTCATACAGTATTATATATATATTTTTTAGTTTACTTAAGGATAGGGGGGCCCTCCCGGGGGAAGATTGCTTAGGTCATCAAGTTACCTTAATCCGGTTTTTTTTTTAATGTTCCGCACATATTTGTCCCCTGACATGGTGGTCAGGGTCCTTTTTATGGTCGGTTTTTTATTCTGTTAGTGTAACAAAGAAAGAAAGATTTTCGCTTCCGTTCTATGTATCGTAAAAAAAAAAATAGGTATAGACACATAAATATATGATATAGACAAATAAATATAATGCAATTTAAATAAATAGGTATAGTTCTCCTCTCTCTTCCTGTCTTCTGCCTTTTTTTTTTTTGTTTGCTTTTTTTTTTTTTCTATTAATGTCTTCCGTTTTTTTTTTTTTTCTATTAATATGTCTTCAGTTTTTTTTTTCCTTAATCCGGTTCTGTGTCGAAGCCAGTCTCAGCAGTTAGGTTTTTTTTTATTTGGGTTAAAAAATAGTTACACATTACATTATTATACTAGGGCTAATAACATGGATAGGTAATTGTATAACCAATCTCAATAACCACATATTAATAACAATGAAAGTAATTATGCTAATAGGTAGATAATATTAAATTCAATTTTAGCATCGACTTTATATTAAAACCTCCATTTTAAAGCCTTTACAATGATTAGGTTGGTGTTAGTTGTGTTTACGCACAATGAAAGTCTTTAAGACCTTGGGTGGCATGAATTCTGAGAATTGACGCCAAGCCTAAAACCATCTCCCAATCCACGGTGGGCTTGCGTGGGAGATTACGGCCCATAATTCCTGTAAGCTTAGCAGTGGGCTGTTATGGGTCGATGTGTGATAAGTTCGGCTACCCACTATCCGTGCAGACACCATGAGACCAAGGAACCATACGAAAAATTACATAATATTATACGAATACTTAATACTACTTATTACTTATTAGCGGTTCTGAGCGGTTTCACCCCCGTAATTCCCGTTCCCGTGGGAATACGGGAATAAAATAAAGCCTATGTTACTCAGGGATATTCTAGCTTTCCATTGGTTATAGATTTTTTTAGAATCGGTCCAGTAGTTTAGTTTCTGAGTTTATTCGTAACAAACATACAAATCTTTATAATATTAGTATAGAAGTATAGTAGATAGGTACCTAAACCAAAAAGGTGGCGTTTTTAATTTGTAGAATAACAGCAATATCGATATATATACGAAATAGAGACATCACTCAAACTTGCAAGCAACTTTTTTTGTTATTTTACACTATGGCAATGACCTCGCCTGAGCCAAAGACAATCAAAACCATGTACGAACAACCTTTTTAGTACCCACCCAAGTAATTTTATATTGTGACCACAAAACTGATACTTTTTAACCCTTGACGAAAAACAGAGCGATGTTTGTTTGACGTGTGTTTCTGTCAAAGAGATTAAAATATAATAGGGCATAGAGGGGGCAATGTGAGGAATATTTGAAGCCAAAAGTTATTCCAAGTGGAATAAGTCTAGTACAATTTCGACCGAATGACAGCTCGCGTTCATACTAACTGACATAACAAGGACATGACTCTTAGGCTTCAAAGTTTTGTATGAAAATATTCCCAATGCCCCCTCTATGTCCTATTATATTTTAATCTCTTTGGTTAAATCTGAGAGAAACCACAGTGCCCGACCCACTTGAGTCGCACGACTAATTAAAGACACAAAGATGATACAAAAAAACTCTTAACGTGTTCTAAGTCCGTTATTCAGCAAGGTTAGTCAGTTTAGCAGCGTTATAACCTTCTAGCGGTCTAGACCTGGAGTCTAGTCTATTCAGAGGTCACTAGCTCCGTTTTGACACGTGACTGAACTTTTGACATTTTAATCGCGTTTACCCGTGACCAAAAAAGTTGATTTTTGAGGCATTCTTAAGTACTTTCTGAGGCACCTGTAAATTTAGGGGGTTTGTAAAACATACTGGTGAATATAGCCGGTATTCCAGGCATTGATTCTCTTGCCAACTCGTTCGGGGATAAGACATGAGCACTTTTGTATTTAGTAGAGCAGTGATAGCCTTACGGTCAAAGATTCCGCTTGTCATGACGATAATTTGAGGCTCGGGTTCGAATCTTGAGCCAATGAGTTTTTCGAAAACTTACGTAAATATTCATTACTAGCTCGACGGCGAAGGAAAACATCGTGAGGAAACTCGTAGGTCCCAGAATCAATTGTAACATGTGTAACAGACTCGGTCCGGCGATGGGCTCACCACCTATCACGTGAAAGGTGGCTATTTCCAGAAATAGAATACCACTGCCTTCCTTCTCGGGGATAAAAGGCGTGAAATTGTATTTATTTAATACTAGTGGCCCGGGCAGACGTCGTTCTGCCACCGTATAAACCATCCCTGGACCCACTCTAACCCACACAAAAAGTTTCATCAAAATCTGTCCAGCCGTTCTGGAGTTTTAATCAGACTAACGAACATCAATTCATTTTTATTTATATAGATTGTATTTCATATATTATCGCATTGTGTTGTAGACCAGTAAGACGTCATGGCGACGTGTCTCACGTACCAAAGACACTCGAAAGACGCTCGGAACTCGAGTTAGATATCGATTTCCAATATTCGCTGCATTTCAAGAAGTATCATTTGAATTGCTTTAGGGTTGCTTGTGTTCGAATTATGGAGGGCAGACGGAAGGTGAAATGTGTCTGTTGTGTAAGTGTCAAAAAACTGTATTAATTATGGAGAGCCAGTACCAACAGAGTTTTTTTAACACAAAATTGGAACTTATTTATTAAAAAATTAAGATTTTAGCGCCTTCTTTATAGTTTTAACTGTATTATTTGATGAAATTCATTTAATAATTCTTGATAGTTACGACTCAGTTGTTGAAATACGGGAGTGCGATTTACGCGTTTTTAGTAATTTTCTGATTTTTTTTTACACTTATCTATAAGCATGATCTTAAATTCGAATGTTTCAGCGCCTAGTAACATTCATTGGCTAGCTGTATGTTTTTTTAAGGTTGTGGAGCATCATTTTCTATATAATTCTATGACAATCCCGACCCTCGATTGCCTCATACCGGCCCTTAAAGCCAGGTATTCCCGCAGCAGTTGTAACGTAGAGATTGCTTGCTCAGTGAGTAGGGAGTTTGGTTTGGATGGATGTCTTGATGTATGTTCCTCTTTCACGCAAAAACTACTGAACTGATTTTGATGAAACTTTACAGTTATATAGCTTATACATCAGAATAACACATAGTCTATATTTTATCCCTGTATTCCCACGGGAACGGGAACTGAGCGGGTGAAACTGCGGGGCGCTGCCAGTATAATATATTCCATACATGTGATAGAATTGCAACTGGAAAATGTTTGTATATTTTTTAACTGAGTTAGTACGAAGACAAAAGCTAGTTAGATGAATAAATGTTATCTATGTAGAGTTAATATTCATAAGCAATTCTTAAAAGCTTTCAGTAGTCTGATAATAAATATTTTTCGTCAACAGTACCTACTAATGGACGTGTTGCGGAGTAAATTGGAAGTACCTTTAACATGCAAATGGACTCCAACGGAAAGCTAAGTTATTCGAGTGTAACATAGACTATAATATTTTATTCCAGCATTTTCACGGGAACGGGAACTACGCGGGTGAAACCGCGGGGCGCTGCTAGTAATCTATATATATATATATATATACCTAAAATGATAAACTGAAGTGACTGATTGGTGATGTATCAACGCACAGCCTAAACCGCTGGGTCTCGAGACTTGAAATTTTGCACATAGATAGCTTATACAGTGTAGGCATTCGCTAAGAAAGGATTTTTGCTAAATTCTACCCCTAAGGGGGTGAAATAAACGTGCGCGAGCGAAGCCGCGGGTAAAACCTGGTACTCGTATATTTGTCTCGTTAGACGCCTTTCATCTGCTCAATATGTCCGAACCACTTGAGCATTCCTTTCCCAATCCTAGTCACTTCATCCTTTTTCAAGCCACAACGCTATCGGATTACAGTATTCTCCTCTTTTTTTAAAAAAAATAGGGACAAAATAGGCAAACGAGCAGACGGGTCACCTGATGGTAAGTGACTACCGTCGCCCATGGACACCTGCAACTCGCGAGTCACAACTGCGTTGCCGGCCTTTGAGGTGGGAGTTCTGGGAGTAGGGGGAGGGGAGGGGGGAAGGGAGGGGGAGGGGATTCTTCAGTCTATTAATTTGTAGAGGAGCGGAGGTAGAATGCTCCTCCATTGTAGAAAGGGAAGATCTTCCGCCAGGCGAAGTGATCGTGCCTGGGGACGGTCCAACGTCAATGTATTTATACAAACTCATTAGAAAACTTCGATAGCGCGGTTTAGAACCTTGCTTTCTATTGGCTCATTCTATGTAGTGTTGCTACATTAATCGTACTATGTTTAGTAAATACTTATTTAATTAAAATAACATTCAGCTGCCTAACCAGGAAAACTTACGTCGTCACACACATTGGCGTACCACAAAAGGAAAATATCCTATTTTAAATTAAAACTATTTATAGAAAAATATTTAGTTATATTGATCAGACCATGCATGGATCGACCAGTAGAATTCCGTGATAGGACCATGGGCAAAAAACGAACAAAACATTTATCCATACTTAATATAATAAAGAGGAAAGATTTGTATTTATATTATATATAACTAATAATTTCAATAATAATTTATTAATTTAAATTGGCATAACAATAAGTCATACACATGAATGGCATACACAGTAGAAAGACGCTGGCAACACTTTGAGACGCCAATCTGAGGTGGGATTTAACCTGTATTTCAGGTGGCGCCGCATTATGCTGACAGGGTCACTTTGGGTTAATAAACTCAAAAGTAGTGAAAGAAAGAAGAATCGAATGACATAAACCATACAACCCTGGTTTAAAAGTACTATAATACGTCCGTGTTTTTGATTATTACCCGACTGTGGAGGGTATTCATTATTGTGTTTATCAGATACTCTGGACATTTAGAAACTCCGGTCATTTTGTACAACTGGACATTTTGATACTCCGGTCATTCTGATACATAAGACCGAAAGGGTCTATGTAGGTATGTTCTTTGTGGCAATCTAGAGACCAAACGCGAGGTCCGATTTTGATGATTCTGACGTAAATCGATTCGTCTGAATCTTGCGAGTGTCACTAAAGACAGACAGACAATCCAATTACAATATAATGACCACCCGACGCCATATTATGAAAAAGAAAAATATGAAATTCGACTATGTTAAGTGGTATTAAATAGGCAATTGAAACTAGTCACATTAAAATACCACGGCTTTCAAATTAACTGAGACATAATATATACTTTCTTTGTCAAGTCGCGTTAACATTGACCTAATAATTCCTTGAATTTTGTACAACTCTCCGATAAGTTATCAACACTGCATTTTTGGAGTAAATACTCTTATCAGCGACAGGCCAAAACATTGAGTCAACTTATCGCGTTATCATTTTGCCGGATGATAGCATCATCGGATCGTAAAGTTGAATTTTACGATCAGCTGATTCCAACATTCGCTATGTACTTCAATTTCAATGTTAATTAATAGTGGTTACTCTAGACTTACTTGCTTATGAAAGAAAGATTGAGAAAAATATGAATCTTATTTTATTTTTCTGTGTCTACCTTACTAGTAATTATTCGCAAGGTCACTATAATACAGTTTAAAAGTTCTACAAGTACATTTTATATTTCACAACATCGTACAAATTGCGCTCGAAATACTTATGTTATGAGAGCCTTTAAATATTATAATGATTATTTATTAGATGTGGATATCAACCATTTACTTTAAGCTTCATTTGAAAAAATGCTGGGAAAAATTATATTTGATAGCTGTTCTGCTCGGTTCCCGTGGGAATACAGATAAATATATGTTTCTCCCTGATAATGTAGCTCTCCAAAGGTGAAAGAATTTTTAAAATCGGTCCAGTAGTTTTTGAGTTTATTTTACAAACGCTAAAATACAAATCTTTCATCTTTATACTCGTAATAGAACACGGGAAGTAACATTGTAGCTACTGACGTGTTGTTATTGCTATTTGTGTCTAAATAAAAATAAACATAAATAATCTCACTTCTTTTATCCCCGAGGGGGTAGGCAGAGGTATTCCATGTATGGAAATAACCACTTTTCACGAAAATATTGGACCCCTAAACGTGATAGGTGGTGAGTCCATCGCCGGACCGGGTCTGTTACGCATGCCTCAGAATTAATTCTGAGACCTTCTGGTTTCCTCACTATGTTTTCCTTCACCGTCGAGCTAATAGTGATGAAAATGTACGTAAGTTATGAAAAACTCATTGGTACATGCCAGGATTGGAACCCGAGCCTCCCTGATTATCATTATGAGAAGCGGGCTCCTTAACCGTAAGGCTATCACTGCTGTGTCTGTACGAGTATATGTGATTGCCCTTTTGCTATCTCTCAAATTATCTATGTACTTACTCGTATTAATGTTCTGTTTATGGAACGTTTTGGTCTATATCTATAGGTACTAATATTATAAAGAGGAAAGATTTGTATTTTTGTTATGAATAAACTCAAAAACTACTGGACCGATTTTTAAATTTCATTCACCAATGGAAAGCTAATATCCCTAAATAAATAGGTTATATTTTATTCCCGTATTCCCACAACGATGCGTGTGAAACCCCTAGTTAGTAATATTTAAGTTTATTATTGTGTAAGACTGTTCGTATTCTGAAAAAAAAATCAAATTGTAGTCTGTAAACTGTAATCTAATCTATACATATAATAAAACTCTAACGGGGCCGTGTCTGTACATTAAATATTTTTTGAAAATTTTAACGTTAGTGTATATAGTTATCGATATAGATACCGAAACACCAATTTTTGGAATTTTTGTCTGTCTGTCTGTCTGTCTGTCTGTCTGTCTGTCTGGTTGTGCACGCATCACTCAAAAACTACTGGACGGATTTTGATGAAATTTGGTATGGAGATAGCTGAGTACCCGGGTCAACATCTAGGGTACTTTTGATTCCAGGAAAATATCTCATTCCCACGGGAACATATAAAAACTGGTTAAAAAGAGAAATACGTACTACTCCGAAACGATAACACCTAGAAACTTGAAAAATGGTACGAAGGTGTCTGATATGTCATAGAAAATTGGTATGAAGGGATTTTTGGAAATTCCCACGGGAACGGGAACAAACTGAATCCAAGCGTGAAAACGCCGCTGGGCACCCGCTATTTGAAATATGGTATGTAGGTGTCTTAAATATGTCGTAGGCAACCACTATGAAGGGATTTTCGGAAATTCCCACGGGAACGCTAATAAACGGAATCCGCGCGGGCAACGCCGCTGGGCACCCGCTAGTACAGTATAAATATCCGAAAACGTAACATACGCTCAAGTACACCTAAGTCTTCATTTGAGCGCACGAGCGATTACAAACGCCATTGTCTTATGGCCATGACAGCGAAAGAACAATACTTACCCGTGTTATACAGTACAGTAGAGTACCTGTTAACTCAATCCCAAGATCGTACAAAATAACTGCTCAGCATTCATTGTTTTTCTTCCCAAAACAAATGACAGTCTTTACGCGAACATTTAGGTTTTGCTCACATTGGGTTTCGATTCTTTTTAATAATCTGGCTGCCTGATGCGGCTTGAAAGATGATATAGTGAATAGGATTGAAAAAGGAATGCTCACAGGTTTGGACACATTGAGCGGATGAATGAAAGTCGTCTAACGAGACAAATATTATACAACGCGTAACAGAAAAAGCGCAATTCCTTATACACCCCAATTAGTATATTAATATAAAAAATATATGATGCAATCGAACTTCAGTTATGTCTAACCAATTTTCTTAAATATCGATTAATAATAGCACCATTTCATAGAAAGCACAAAATTCAGCTACGATAATTAATTTTTTTGAAAAATTTAACACATTAAAAATAGCTGAAATCCAATAAGTAGTCGATACTGAACAAACTAATTTCAGGAATTGCGCTTATTCTGTTACATGTTGTATAAGGGTGTTGTGAATGGGGTCGGTAGAGGATGAACTTGGCGTACCTACATCGACTAGATCGGCGATGTGTTAAAGAAAAGCCAGATTAATAGTACCCGAAACGGATGAGCATGCATGAGTCGTTTGAGAGGACTGCCAGGTTCGTAGCAAGTGGCATCTATTGTCTCTACCTTCCCCAATGCGAAATTATAAGCTTGAAATTATATATGTATGTAATCTGGCTGCCTGGATATTATCATACCAAATGTACTGATCCTCTGATGCATGTCCAGTCCGGCAGTCAGCAAGACCGGTAAGCAGACATACAGATCTGTATATAAAATGATAAACTGAATGACTGATTGGTGATATATCAACGCACAGCCTAAACAGCTAGGTCTAGATACTTGAAATTTTGCACATAGATAGCTTATACAGTGTAGGAATCCACTAAAAAAGGATTTTGCAAAATTCAATCCCTAAGGGGGTGAAATATAATAAATTAATAACAGACGAAAAGAGCGTTATAGTCGCCGAAAAAACGCATTAGTGTAGTTTGGCAAGTGTAATATAAAGTTGTATACTAAAAAAGGAAATAAATACAAAAAAAAGACGTGTGGCACTCGGGGACTGCCGCGGTAAAGCTATTGCATAGCATTTTGTATCAACAAGACTGCCGAAAACAAACGACGTTAGACAATGCACGGCCTTCAAGCCACACCTCCGTGCCCGTCGGAGTGGGGAGCGTGAGGTTTTTTCGTTACGGAATTTCTGGATTCGGTCCCCGCGCTCAAGGCCCGCGATAGAAGCTATGCAATAGCTTAATAAAAATAGTCACCGGTCAATAAGAAAGGGCGAGGCGATCAATCCGATTTTAATTGTGCCCGCTTACAATCTGACCGCGACGGAAAGTTATAGAGGGGGCATTTGGAATATTTTCATACAAAACTTTGAAGCATGTTTGAAGCTCAAGCGTCATGTCAGTTAGTATGAACGAGAGCTGTCATTCGGTCCAAATTGTACTTGGACTTATTCCACTTGGAATAACTTTTGACTTCAAATTTTCCTTGCCTTGTGCTATGCCATATTATATTTTAATCTCTTTGGTCCTAGCTTTAATTTCACTATCCACCGAGCAATTACAACAGCCATGAAACTGATGGTGGAAGTTCCGATATTTTCAAGCAAGATTGCAATTGCAAACACTTTCTCGAGACGATATTCCTTTTTATTATTCGCTCTGTATTTGTGGCTTCGTCTGAGAAGGCTGGTATTTGTATTTTTTTCAACTATCGTCTCGGTTTAGGCTGGTACAGTCCAAAACTGAGGTCGCTGTGACTTGACCACTCTAATTGAACCGAATTAACACTAATTGGAGTTGAGTGCTAGATAATCTAACAGCGGTTTTAGTTTTGGTGTTTGGCTTTTTTATGTTATAATATCTCACTTTCTATTTCTGCTAGCAACGTCTTTGGATGATGGCAATTTCACCTTTTAGACCTAGGTGATCCTAATTAATAACTATAAGTACATCCCGTAGTACGTGGAAACGGCTGGTTGCTGGAGCACGGAGGCTAAGCAGTTCATAGCCGAATTGGGTAGCAAAGAGATTAAAATATAATAAGGCATAGAGGGGACAAAGCAAGGAAAATTAGAAGTCAAAATTTATTCCAAGTGGAATAAGTCTAGTACAATTTCGACCGAATGACAGCTCGCGTTCATACGAACTGACATAATAAGGACATGACGCCTTTTTTTTTTTTTTTTAAATTAAGTTGATAGAAGGAGGAGATTGCTATCGGTTTACTATCTCCTTCTCCCAGTTGGCTTTACTCGAGCATTTTTTTCATTTGTTATTATGCATTTTGCTTTTTTGTTTTACTTATGTTAGTTTACTTACATCTATGGTTTTTTTTTTTTTTCATATTTTTTTTATTTTATTAGGCTTCAAAGTTTTGTATGAAAATATTCCCAATGCCCCCTCCTTGCCCTTTTATACTTAAATCTCTTTGTTGGGTAGTGGCTTAAGAAAACGAGGAGGTGACCCCCGCTCTGGTTCGTTCCTGGTGCAAAGGTTAGCCGTGGCGATCCAACGTGGAGACGCAGCGAGCGTTTTGGGCACTTTTAAACCAGGATCGGCTAGGGGCGGGTTTTTTGATTAGGTTAAGTTTAGGTTTAAGTTTGACTTAAATTATGTAATTTTTGTATTAATTTAATTAAAATTATATTATTAATAATTAATACATAATGCCATGCATAAGCCATGTCAGATACTACATACAGGGTGGCTTGAAATTTTCTGAAATTTAGGTGGCCGCTAGCCTACACTCCCAATCTGCGGTGGGCTCGCGTGGGAGACTATGGTGCATACTTCCTCATGCGTGAGGACCCTTATAGTACGAGATCCGGCCGCAAAAAAGTGTAGGGATCGAGTATAAGCTACAAACCAAACTTTTACGCATATTTATGATCAGAAGAATATATATCTATAAGGGTGCCCCTATTGAAAAAAGGCCGCAAGTATTTTTAATTTAAAAAAAATCTTGATTTTAGGGACGAAATTTCATTCACTTGTTTTTTTACATAAAATACCGTCCACTTCACGGCAATATGCAAAAAGACTGAAAAATTATGAAAAATCAGCTGATTTTCGAAATCTTTATACAGAAAGCGGCAATACACATAAAGGGGCAAAATACATAAAGATTTTCCATTGGTATACAATATGATCTATACCTATAAGTATCATATGTATATTATGTATTGTTACAGATTCATTATATATTTTATAAAACTTTAACAAGGCCGTCTCTACGTGAAATTTTTTTGGAATTTTTTGAGGTAGTGTAGATAGTCATCGTTTCGAAATTTTGACTGTTTTTCTGCCTCACACAAAAACTACTGGACGTATTTTGATGACATTTGAAGATAACTGAGTAACTGGGTCAACATTTAGAGTACCTACTTTTTCCCACAGAAAAATATCTCATTCCCACGGAGAAATCCAAGAGATTATAAGAGAAATCCATACTACTCCGTAACTATAACTTAGAAACTTGAAATGTATGTAGGTGCCTTAAATGTCGTAGGCAACCGCTGTAAAGGGATTTCCGGAAATTCCCACGGGAATAAACTGCAGCGCGAATACCTCCAACCGCTACTCGATTCAGTATGTAATTAATATACGTTTCAACTTTACAATTCCGGGAAAGCGGTCATTTAGCTACTCGCCCTGTCCCACTCAACAAACATGCAACCCAATAAAGTTGGATGCGGTAGGTATGCAATTTCCGTTCTATTTTTATTTCTTATTTATTTACTTATAACAGAAACAGTAGATGATATTATACAACATGTAAAAGAATAAGCGCTATTCCTGAAACTAGTTAGTTATTCGACTACTTAATCGATTTCAACTATTTTCAATATGTGTAAATTTTTTCCGAAAAATTAATTAGCGGAAATTCCTACACCCCTACGGTAGTATGGTTTAGTCCCACCATGTACCTACCACCAGGGGTATGGCCGGTGGTACGGTGGGTCCGCAATGAATTTAGTTATGCCTATGGAAATCGTAGTAATTATTGCTCTTAATTTAAGAAAATTAGTTAAGACACAACTAAAGTTCGAAGGCATTATATATCACTACATAGTATAAAACAAAGTCGCTGTCTCTGTCCCTATATCCCTATGTATGCTTAAATCTTTAAAACTACGCAACGGATTTTGATGCGGTTTTTTTAATAGATAGAGTGATTCAAGAGGAAGGTTTTAGTATTAGCATTGCACCCGTGCGAAGCCGGGGCGGGTCGCTAGTTTTTTATATTAACATATGTACCTACTAATTGGGGTGTCTGAGGAATTGCGCTTATTCTGTTGCGTACGGTGTCAAGAGCACATGAAGCTTTACACTTGTAGTGCGAGTCTGACCTCTAAAGCGATTGTAATAAGAACGATACAAAGTCCAATGTGTCAAGCTCTACGTGCTCTTGACTGTACCTATCTAAAATTTTCTAAGTGTAATCAATAACCTAAACATGTGATCAGAAGAAACCAATTATGTAGAGATGGTTTCATTTTACACAACTAAACAAAAATTAATAGTATTTGTACTAATTTAATACAAAACATAATATTTAAATAAAAGAAATAAAAAAAACCTTAAGAATAACAAATTTAATCTTATTTTGAAAGCATAAAACTATATTCCTAGAAAAAGTTTCTGAAGTCTTACTACCAAGACAATCTTACAAGAAAAATTTCGCCGGAGAAACCATGATTCAATGCAGTGGAGTTTCAGTCAATAGAAGTCTCCTTTGTGGGAGAAAAGATGACACCACCATTAGTCGCAATGGCGCTAGCATCGCGATTAGTTACTCTATGCTCTATGATTATAATGTCAATCTGTCAAGTGTCAATTCATCTGTCAATTCATTTCGAATCCCATCCCGTTGTGTTTCGTTATTGTGAATTTCTGTGATTTTCCTGCTTACTGGACCCCGAAGAACCCTCTGCTGACCTTAGACCTTTGCTTACTGGACCCCGAAGAACTCTCTGCTGACCTTAGACCTTTGCTTACTCACTCGGACACCGTTTTGCATTTTGATTTAGATATTGTGGATCGTCAACATGGCTGGAAGCGATAGAACTTGTTGCGTACCTAAATGCGGCTTAACCCGTAAGTAATTACCACGTTTATATTCTGATGCGGGAAAGAGGCGTGATCATATGTATGTATCTATGTATATTCTGATGCTACAGTGAGTATCCGTGTCAATAACTCAAAGTCTTAAATTTTTTTTCAAGCTCTGTCTCTTAAGAAGGGTGCAATGCTAACCGCGCTCTGACTGATCGCGAAGGGACTGTCTCCACGAGCGAGAGAATCGCGGCGATAATATCGTCGTTGCCACGTATTTCTATACGGTCTCTATGAACGCGTCTCCACACGGCGATGTTATCGCGGCGAGAGATTGTATAGAATCGCCGCGATTCTCTCGCTCGTGGAGATGGCCCCAAAGAAGCTTGCCACACATTGCAGTCATTAAAGACCATGGCAGTAATGTAATTTAAAAAAAAAACTTGCGCCTTATATCCCCGAGGGGGTAAGCAGAGTTATTCCATTTCTGGATATACCCACTTTTCACCAAATATTCTTTGGACTCCTAAACGATATAGGCGGCGATGGGCTCACCACCCGGACCGGGTCTGTTTACACATGTCTCAGAATAAATTCTGGGACATGCAGGTTTCCTCACCATGTTTTCCTTCACCGTCGAGCTACTCATAAATGTAGGTACGTAAGTTTTGAAAAACTCATTGGTACATGCCAAGATTCGAATCCGAGCCTCCCTGATTATCATCATGTGAAGCAGGCTCTTTAACCGTAAGGCTATCACTGCTCTATTTATATTTATATTATTTTAATTGTAGGTACGGGAAATACGATCCTACATTGTTTTCCTAACCCTAAAAAAGACTTGGAGAGGTTTCAAAAGTGGACGCATGCAATTGGGGAAACTATTTCATCGCTGGACCCAGTGTTTGTGCACAGAAACAGACGTGTCTGTCATGTGCATTTTGAAATGAAGGATCTTACTTGGAAGAATAAGCTTACTTCTGACGCATTCCCTACCCTGTTGATGCCAAGTAAGTGGATATAAATTTGGTTTTACTTAATTAATGAAACCTGAAAGTTCATAGATAGCACAGTGGTACTATTTCCAAATATATTTAATTAAACAATTTTTTTTTATCCTTTTAGAGCCCCAAGTGCCTTTTGAGTACCGATCTCCATTCCAAAATATAACCAACAGGGACAATACTGTTGGAAACTTGAATGCAGCTGGCCCATCTACATCATCAGGATTAAAAATTGAAGATCCTATAACAGCTCGTCCCAGCACCTCTCATGGTAAAGAAATATTTTAATTTCACCCATACATTTAACCTTAGCCTCATACCTGAAGCGGATTTACCACTACACCAAAACCACTTCAACCAAAAAACCAACCAAAAATCGGGGTGCGGGGGGCGAAGTAATGTCAGGCGAAGAAATGTCAATCAATTTACCAATAGTATTTAAACAATATTTTGCGCTCGGCTAATCAGAAAGCTCACGTATTATTCTACTTTTGAATTTGCTCCATTAGTGATGGGCTAGTGAAGTAATCATATACCACACAATCGATATCGATAAATGCTGCAACCTTAGGAATAGCAGACTTTGTCAGTTTGGTATATTTTCAAGTAAAAGAAGATTGAAGTATGCAGTCAGGCTTAAAATGTTTAGAGCAAATTGTTGAATTTGTTGATGGAATCCAATTTTCAGTTTTGCCTGTAGATTTAACCTAATTTTTTTTGAGGTTGGGATCTCTTGTAAATCTGTAAATCATTCATAATTTCAGTTCTAAATTTGTAAAAATATATCAAATTTTATCGACATAAAATTTTTGATCTATCGATATTTTATATTTTTTGTCAAGCATTAAAGTAAACATTATTGGATATAAATACAAATATTTAAACATATTTTTTGTGGTATAGTTTGAATAGGAAAATAGTTAACTGGTGATAGGTAACGCTTGTATAGGATTTCTGCTAATTTACTGTGGAGTTTCCGCACCACACAACGACGCAACCGGGCATATTTTTGCTAAAACCGAGAGCTTGTTTCGATCTGACTTCCAATGTGGCATTGTGTTGTCAACCCAGCGGTAACGTCAAATACGGTTTGTCAACCGAATGTTGGCGAGGATTCACTAGGTCGAGCTTTCCTACATTAGCTATAGAGTGCTAAAAGTGACGGAAAGAGAATAATTTTCTTCCAACCTCTTTGGCAACTAATTATGTATTTTTCTGTTGATTACAGGTACTGTCAAGCCTACACCAAAAATAGTCAGAGAGTCTGCAGGGCTAAAAAAAGCTCTGATTAAAATGAGCAAAAAAGCTGATAGTTATGCCCTCCGGTATAAAACTGCTTTGAAATTAGCAGAAAATAAAACTTTTAAAATGGCGATGAACAAATTCACGACTCTGGCCGCCATCTTTACTGTAATGCAGTTCCGGGAGATAAATAAAAATAAAATGGGAAGGCGTTTTACTCTTGCTGAAAAAATGATGGCATTGAGCCTATACCAAAGAAGCCCGAAAGCTTACCGGTGGCTTAAAGTAATTTTTGTCCTACCCTCACCGCTGACACTGAACCGCCTCATCAGCAGGGCCAATATTAAGCCGGGAATAAATGAAAATATTTTTAAGCAGTTGAAAAAATCTGTTAAAACTATGAAACCCGATGACAAACTGTGTGTGCTGATGTTCGATGAAATGTCACTGGCTGCTCATTTTGATTACAACCAAAAACATGATATGGTTACAGGATTTGTGAACAATGGCAAGACTAGAACAAAAAAAATCGCAGACCATGCTCTAATTTTCATGATACGTGGGGTATTAAAAAATTATAAGCAGCCAGTGTCATACACCTTTTGTTCAGGCAGCACAAAAAATAATGAGCTGGCATTAATGATAAAAGAAATAATAAGGAAATTAAACAGTGTGGGCCTACGAGTGATTGCTACCGTGTGTGATCAAGGTGCATCAAACAGAAGTGCAATCAATAACTTGATTCACGAAACTAGGATAAAATATTTGAAAAAAAATGAAACCCTGAAAAATAATATTTTTGAAGTTGATGACCAAGAGGTGATTCCATTATTCGATGCTCCACACTTGATCAAAGGCATACGAAATAATTTGATGAAACATAATTTAAAATGCACGATCGACGGTAGCCACATCACAGGAAAATGGGAACACATCATACAACTGTACCATGAAGATCCAGCCTACAAAGGAATCAGATTAGTGAAAAAGCTTACAGAGCAACATATTAATCCGGATACCTTTCAGAAAATGAAAGTGAAATATGCAACGCAAGTAATGAGTCGCAGAGTAGCAGCCACAATAGGCTATTTAGCAGGTATATTATTTCAAATTTTCTTTTACATTTATCTTAGATTACACAATTAATTCCTTTTTATTAGCAGATCAAACTTACTCTCCTTTAATACCTTCATTTTTTTTCAGAACACAAAATTCTACCACAAGAAGCAACGCAGACTGCGGACATAATCCTATTTTTCGACGACTTATTTGATTCTCTTAATGGAAGTTACGACAACTCCAAAAAACGAAGTGGCAAGATGCTGCTATGCGCGGTCACGCCAAAATCGGAACACAATGCCGTGTGGTCCAAATCCAAACCTATTTTAAGTTCAATGAAATTCATCGATACTAATGGCAAAGAAGCTGACCAAGTAAAGTCTGTGAAAAATTTTCTCTTCACTATTAACAACGTAGATTATTTGAGAAAAACATTGTTCGAAAAATATCAAATAAAATCATTTTATATGCGGCATTTCAACCAAGACCCGCTAGAAAATTTCTTTGGGTCAATTAGAAGCCATGGTTGTAGAAATACTAACCCAACACCAAACGGATTTGCATCTTCTTTTGCAGCATTGCTTATTACAAACATAAGTGGCCAACATTCGCCAGGGTCTAACTGCGAGAAAGATAGTTGCAAAGCAATATTTAAATCAATGAAATGCTTATTTGATAACCCAAATGTTGACGTAGCTACCGAGCTTATGGATTACGATTTTCACTGTGTATATGAAGACTTTGAAACTAAAATGGCCAATCCAAGTGTCAAGGCACAGCTACAATACGTAACAGGGTATTTATTAAAGAAATCTAAACGCAATATATTCAAAAACTGCAAAAAATGTAAACAATGCTTCTATGACAACGATAGCTCCAGCCAATTCATTCGAATACGCGAATACAGAAAACAGGGACGACACCTGACATACCCTTCAAATCATCTAGTAAAATTATTTTCAGAAATGCAGGATATTGTAACACACATTTTACAAATGAATTCGATTGTGCCCAATATTAAGACGTACATGAAAACATTACTGCTAACAAATTTAACTTTCGAATCGTTTACTTGTGACCAACATAAATCTTCAACAGTGGAGTACATGATAGCACTCGGTTGCAATTTTTTTATCTTTAATTGGAGTAAAGATGTTAATAAAGTATTAAATGGCAAGCGTTCAGAGTTTGATGAAAAAGATGAAGTTAAAGTAATGGCTCACAACTATTTTATTAAGAAAAAGCATATGAAAAAGAAATAACTAAATATTAATTTTATATTCTCAGAATAAGCGCTATTCCCGGTATAAAATTTTGTTTTTCCTTTTATGTACGATTGCCTTAATGATTTTATTGTTACTTTATACGACAAGATGTTAATTCAATATTAATTTTGGCCATACCATGCAAGACGACTGGCGGACTTTTTGGTAAACCAATTTAAATGTAATTTGTGTGTCATTTTGATATGCATAGTACCTATAGGTTAAGGCACTAACATAGAATAAGTTTAAATTTACTAACAAATGGGCTGTATACCTATTGTCTGAAATAAATGATTATTATTATTATTAATATCCTGTACTTCTGAAATGAGTTGAGGATATTGTGTTGAGTAAGTACAGGTATTTCTGACTGACATGACTGTATGAACATATTCCTGGATAATATGATTGCCTGCATTGTTATAACTTTGATTACATTTTCTGCAATTCTTATTCACTCAGCGGCCTGAGTCTGTAGTTGTGCCCTAACCCTTAGACTGTAAATGTTATTATGTTATATTGTTATTTTTGATAAATGTAGATTGATTGAGGTCATGCACACACTGGCATCCAGGAGCAACACAGCACGGCTCTGTCCTAAGTGCGACGGACAGCTGTCCATCGCTTGTGTTACTCCTAGATGTATATGGGCAATTCCAAACTGTGGGTTGGTTTTTCTGACTGGTGGATGTACCTAATAGCTAACTACCTATACGCAGCGGGACCCTCGGTCCTAGAGATATGGTTGGTATATACCTATAGTACCGTCACCCAAATTTACTGAAAGTGTATTGAAATAATTTGTACCCCCAATGATTTTAGAGTAAATAAAAAAATAAGAAAGTCTCGATCATAGGGAGTACAAATTATTTCAATACACGTTCAGTAAGTTTGGGTGAGGGTACCATAGGTATATACCAACCATATCTCTCTAGGACCGAGGGTCTCGCTGCGTGTAGGTATATCTTCGGTGGCCATTATTTTTTGCAATAGACCCTCATACCAGCGGATGAGAGTTGCTATGTTCGAAGTTGGCTCAGATGCTAGAGTGACGTTCCTGTACAGTGTTCTTTTGATCGTGATCTTGTGATCGTGTATGACCTTTTTACACATCTTTAATGGAAACCTGAGGTACCGAGTAGTATTGCCCGGTTGCTCATGCCATGTCACACCACACTCAAGTTTTTTCAGTTGCATTATGTTTTATTTTTAGTCTCTTTGATGTTCAATAAATAAATGTTTTCGCATCATAATACTTGTTTTATTTCTGAATACTAGTTAGGAAATAAAATAAATATTAAAATTTGACCCTACTAGAAAAATAAAATAATAGTTCCACCACAGAATTTCAGATGCCGCCACACGCTAAGGATTCAGTTTACTGATACCTCTATCTCCGTATATATAAGTTACTCTATGATTCAATGTACGCAAACGCATCTACATCGAATGTAGGGACGCAGATATAAGTAGAACCGCGATATCAATAAACCGAACTCTTAACATTACTAGGGTATTTTTAGTGATGCCGTAAGCCCGTTCAAATCCAACGGCCGCCGTAGCATCGACGCGATATCGTACACAAAACTGGAATGTATACACCGCACAGCAGCCAAATTAAAAAATATATTGTAGGCTCAAGAATTAGCTTAATGTTAAGAATCGTTGAAAATCGACCGCGGGTGGGGGAGTCACGCAAGCGCGTCTCTAACCACTAGTGTTGCCCGATTCGATTACGCGAAATTCGGGATTGTGGTCAAAATTCGGGACTCACGAATTCGGTACATACAACAACATTTTCAACTCTACCGAAACTTCAATGCAACCGACATAATACGCGCTGTAAAATAATCAAGATCGCAAATAGGGACTGCGTCCCGCTTAATACGGGTCGGGCCACCACTAAAACCGGGACATCCACGAAAAACGGGACGCATGGCAACACTACCACTGTCACTGGGACTCGAAATTGTTAAACAAATGGGGGCCCAACACGTTCGCGCTCAGCGGCTCACCTGCTGCCAGTAGTCTTCGAGGGACACCCGACACTCAAAGTACCCGGTATCAGTCACATCCTGCAACTCGCGGAAAAGATTACCGCTAGGCAGCACATCCATCATTACATGTGCCACCGCTCTTTCGCTCGCAACGCGCGTGTAACCGCTTCGGCAGCTCACTCACGACTGATGCGAACCGCGTGTCCGCCCCCCCACCAACACCCCCTCGCGTATCTTACCACACAGAGTAACCGACGACAGAGACCACTATTCTTACGTCCTTCGATCCTTCGTCCTGGGAGCCTAACGGGATTCTTGTAGATAATCGTTTGTATTTGTCAACGTCAAATTCGAAGAGGTATCTAATTGGAATTATCGAAACGCCCACGGTGTTTTCTCCGAAAACTAATTAAAAAATAATCTCTAGAGGGGGTAAGCAGAGGTATTCCATTTCTTGATATACCTACCCACTTTACACAAGATGTTCTTTGGACCCCTAAACTTAGGTGGTGAGCCCATCGGACCGGGTCTTTTACACATGTCTCCGAATTAATTCTGGGACCTGCGGGTTTCCTCACGATGTTTTCCTTCACCGTCGCGAGCTGGTGATAAATATGTATTTCTCGGAAAATGTGTTGCGTATTCGTTATGTTGTGTTATCGCAGATGTCATTGGTACCCCTTATCGTGTAATTGATTTTACTCAGGTCAGGTCACGAGGTCAGAGACAGTATTGTCATTGACTTGTGTGGATCGATTAAAGGTGATAAGAACACAAACCTGTGGTCTTTATGTAAAAAAAATACATTTGTCTATTTATAGATAACAAATACTTCCTAATGATTTAGCTGTTTATATTAAAACTAGCTTTTACCCGCGGCTTCGTTAGTGCACGTTTATTTCACCCCTTTCGGAGCTGAATTTTGCAAAATCCTTTCTTAGTGGATGCCAACACTGTATAAGCTATCTATGTGCAAAATTTCAAGTCTCTAGACGCAGCGGTTTAGACTGAGCGTTGATATATCACCAATCAGTTTGTAATTTTATATATATAGATTGATAGCTTATTTAACCCGACTTCGCCTGCCCAGAATATTATTTTTTGCCATTTCCGTGGTTTTCAGGAACTTTGCCCACAACAACTCTACAATATATAATCGCAATCAAGGAAAATTTTGTTAATAAAGCACAGAGACCAAACAAAGCTACAATAATTTGTATAAAGATGATTATTATAAGTACTTTTATTTAGATTATATAAGCTTTGTTGAAACCGCACCTGTTTATGATGCAATAGGTAATAGATGTCGCTATTACGAATGTCGCAAAAGTAGAGTACATCAGTAGGTCCAGAAATTGTTAAAAGCACCAATAACAGAATCCCAGTCTGGCAGGGCTACCAGTCTGACGACCCTTCACATCAATTAGACATAAACCATTTCGCGTTCATACAAATGAAATTAATTACAAAAAAAAACAGTAGGAATATTAGGGTATTGCATTTTTGGATATACCCACTTTTAACTAGATATTCTTTGGACCCCTAAACGTGGTAGGTTGGTGAGCCCCTCGCCGGACCGCAAATACATAAAATACTAGAGGTGTTCCCGTGGGAATATGGGAATAAAATATAGCCTGTGTTACTCAGAGATCTTCTAGCTTTCATTGGAGAAACAATTTTAAAAAAATCAGTCCAGTAGTTTTTGAATTTATTCCTAACACACATACAAAAAAACTATCTTTCCTCTATAATATTAGTATAGAAGTATAGATTTTTAGACAAAATAGGAATGGGGAATACACTTATTGAATGTCAACAATTATCTTTACCGTTTTCCACGAACTACGAGTATACTATGCATCCCATTGCCACTTCCCATTACATAAGAGTCCAATAAATATAGTACAAACTGTCAAGCTGTACCTACCTGGTACTCATTATCGGATCTCCTTTCTTGAATATTACCCTTTTAATTTCTTTATCTGGCCACATATTTTAAATTTTGGATTTGTAATAAGAATTACCTTCCCCTTTCTATTTTTTAACAGCAACGGGGGCAGTGAGTGGACGGCCAACCAAGAAATGAGCAGGGCTAAGAGGGAGCAAATCTTGTGGATCTGTGGAAATAGGCGTTAGGGGTCGGGAGTTCAGAATGGCCTCGACCTGAGTCAAAACCGTGCTGAGCTCCTCAAACGTTAAATGAGCGTTACCTATCACTCGTCTTAAATGGTGCTTACAACTTTTGACCCCGGCCTCCCATAGGCCTCCAAAATGGCTGGCGTAAGGCGGAATCATTTTGAATTTAATATTTTGTGAGGCAGCGTATTCTTTAATATTCTCGGAACAAGACGACAAAATTTTTTTAAATTCATTCATAAGCCCGACAAAGTTTTTTCCATTGTCGGAAAATATCTTAGCCGGCTTTCCTCTGCGTGAAATAAAACGCTTTAGCGCTAGTAAATATGCATCAGAGCTGAGGTCGCTAACGAGTTCCAAATGCATCGCACGCGTAGTGAAACAAATAAATAAACAAACATAAGCTTTGACAGTTTTAGCACCTCTGCCTTTGCGGTTTAAAACGAACATTGGGCCAGCGTAGTCCACGCCACTAATAGAAAATGGAAACCCTGATTCCAGTCTTTCTCTGGGCAAATCACCCATAATGGGTGTCAAAGTTTGACCTTTCATGCGTGCGCACGTGACACAAGCATGACAAGTTTTTCGCGCGAGATATCTACCGCCTAATGGCCACCAAGACTCGCGAATCGTAAATAAAAGCAATTGCGGGGCAGCGTGCATAAGTTGCTTATGCTCGTAACGAAATAATAAAACAGTAAAATGATGTTTACTAGAAATCAAAATGGGATGCTTTTTATCATAATGAAATTCAGTTGAATTTTCTATGCGGCCTCCAACTCTCATGACATTCATTTTATCTATAAACAAGTTTAGTCTGGATAGGTGCGCTTGAGATTTGTTTACTTGTCCCTTTTTAATTAGTGCCTCGCGCGCTTCAGCGAATGACTCACGCTGAGCTAGCCGGGCTAGCAACACCATAGATTCCCACAGTTCATCCACGCTCAGCGGGCCCTTACGTCGGTTATTTTTGTTGCGTGTATTATGTATAAAACGAACTACATAGGCGGCGGCGTGATGCATTCGATTAAACTGAGAAAATCTCTGAAAAGGAAACAAATTTTCTTCAGTGTGTGCTTGATTAGTGAGCAGTGTGTGTGTACTAGTGAAATTGGATTTCAGTTCAGGCAAATCTAAAGGCAATGAATCGGCAGGTAAGTTAGCTTTCATATTGAAATTAGGGTCGTGAAGAAACCGCGGGCCTGTCCACCATATACTTGACATACTAAGGACATTTAGATTTTGGCCTCGTGATACTAAGTCCGCAGGGTTTTCCTTACCACTAACGTGATGCCATGAATGTTCCTTCGTTAATTCGTGTATCTCCCCGGCCCTATTCTGGACGTATGTTTTCATTAAATTAGGCGCCGTGCGCAGCCAACCTAGGACAATAGTCGAATCCGTCCAGAATATGACTTTATCAAAATTAGTTCGAAGCGAGCTAACTATTTTAGAGTACAGCCTTGCACCTACCAATGCACCGCATAGTTCTAACCTAGGGATAGTCATTATAGGTTTTATAGATGCGACCTTTCCCTTCGAGCATAACAACCGTACTGTAACAGCTGACTCGTTATCAATAGTACGTATATAAGCGCACGCTCCATACGCCACTATTGATGCATCCGTGAATACATGCAATTCGGTCTGTACAGGGTGATTACACATCACATGACGCGGCACTCGAATATTATTGAGCAATGATAAATTGCTAATAAAATGATTCCATAGCTCCTTCATGTCGCCAGGAACAGGTTCATCCCAGTCGAGTTTCTGCAACCAACATTTTTGCAATAACATTTTTGCGATAGTTATAACCGGGCTCAATAAACCGAGTGGATCGTAGATTTGTGATGCGCCTGATAATATTGTGCGCTTAGTAACAGGTTTCATATCTTGTGTACATTGGGTGTGAAAATATAATTCGTCTGGTTGCGGATACCAGCCTAGACCTAATGTCTTGCTATTTGTGTGTTCACCTAAAGCGAAATCTTTTGTAAAATCGTACGTGTCCGACTTTGAGTCGGTTGGAAAATTGTAAACCCATTTTCGTAACGGAAAACACCCTGTATGTAAAATCTTTGCAGTATCGTTGCAGATTTGTATTAATTTGCTCTTATCGTTATGACTACAGATATAATCATCAACGTAGAAATTTTCGCGAATATTTTGCGCTACGTCGGGATCGCTGCACTCTTGTGCTAATTGTTTTAAACATCTGCAACTAAGAAAGGGTGCCGACGCGGTGCCATATGTAACGGTGTTTAATTGATAAACGCTTAACGGATCAGACTTATTATCGCGCCACAAAATCAACTGCAAATCACGTTGCTTTGGGTCGACAAGTACTTGCCGATACATTTTTTCAACATCCGCACATGCTACATACCTATGCTCACGAAATCGCATCAAAATCGAAATTAAATCACCCTGTATGGGCGGACCGATAAGCTGAATATCATTTAGTGATAAGCCGGTACTAGAAGCTGCGCTCGCGTCGTATACAACTCGCAGTTTTGTTGTAGTAGCATGGGCACGAAAGACACCGTGATGCGGCATAAAATAATGTGGGGTTCCGTACGAAGTTACCCGAGTCATGTGGCCTAGATTTATGTACTCGTGTATGAAATCACTATACAATTTTCTATACTCTGGATACTGATTGAGTCGTTTTTCTAAAGCATAGAAACGCCGTTCAGCTTGAGCGAAAGTGTCACCTAAAATATCAGGTTCCATCTTAAAAGGAATTTGTACGCAAAATCTCCCGTCGGCAACTCGTTTTGTTGTCCTAACAAAATGATCTTCGCACGCACGTTCCTCGTCGCTGCGCGAATCAGCTGATTTGGAAGTGATCGGCAACTCTTCAATCTCCCAGAACCTACGAACTTGTTTATCTAAAGATTGCATATCTATAGATTGCGTGAAATTGCAATGAACTTGCTTATAATTTTGTGTGCTACCAGCTACGGAACCCGAAATTATCCATCCCAATTTAGTATTTTGTAAGAAAGGACCGTTATGTAATCGCATTTTTCCTTCCGCTAGTAAATCCCAAAATAAGTCCGCGCCAATTAATATGTCAATTGACCGACTTTCATGAAATTCAGGATCGGCTAGAACAATATTGTTAGGGATAGTAAATAGTTTGCGAGGCAAGGAAATGGCTGGTAAACTAGAAGTTAGTTTTGGTAAAACTAAACATTGCGTGCGTTTAACAAAAGTGCCGTTCAAAGATCGCAGTTCTATAAAACAAGATTGCGTGCACTGCGTAATTGAATTACCGACACCTCGGATTTTTTGAGTGGACTGTACTATTGGCGCGTTTAATTTATCACATAGTGATTGCGTTATAAAACATCGTTCGCTTCCACTGTCTAATACTGCGCGTGCTTTATGTAAATTACCTAATTGGTCGGGTAGTTCAACTAGAGCAGTGGATAACAAAACAGGTTGCACGGACGACAGGTTGTCCGCGTGTGCGTTATTGACCTGTATCGTATGATGTTGTGATTGTGCGTGTGAATCTATTGTCCCATCGGAGGTGACGGGCGGAGGGTCCGCCGTCTCCGCTGGTTCAGCCGTTGAGTGCAGAGCTACCGTGCGGTTGTTTACTAAGTTACCGGTAGCTCCATCACAAATTAGCGTATTATGTTTTTTCTCGCACTTTCTGCACGGACCGTATCTGCACTCGACGGCTGCGTGGCCGCTACGAAAACAATTCTCGCATAACCTCTTGCTTTCTATGAGGTTTTTTCTATCCTGCAAATTTAAATCTAGGAATTTTTGGCAAGAATATAAAGGATGTGATCCATTGCAAGTAACGCAGGAGGGTTTGCGTGAATTGTTTTTATTTTTAGTGTGAGTGCGAGTGTTAGTGTCCGGTTTTTCTGATGCGAAATTACAGTTTACCCTGCTTGAAGATGATGTGGATGGTTTATTTTGTGCGTGTTGATTATGTTTAGGTGTAGATGCGGATTGTGAAAGTGTTTCTAGTATATCTGCTTTGTTTTTAAGAAAATTCATTAAATCCGTTAGTTTTATTTTATCAGAATCAGCCTGTGTAGACAAAATAGACTTATATTGCTCCCATTCGCGTTCTGTGGTTTGATCTAATTTTGAAACGATCATAAAAATTACTAATGTATCCCAAGTATCGGTTGATTCGCCAAGCAATTTTAATGCGCGTAGGTTTTTTAGGGTAACATCAATAAGTCGTCTTATCTGTATGGATGATTCTTTTGTGATTGATGGCATGGAAAATAGTGATTTGAGGTGATTTTGAACGAGAAGTTTTGAGTTATCATAGCGGTTAAGAATTAAATCCCATGCAACTATGTAGTTTTCAGCAGAAAATTCAACTGAATCGATCACTAGTTTAGCGGCACCTACTAATGATGATTTTAGGTAATGAAATTTCTGAATCTTTGGAATGGATCGTGAGTTGTGCACCAGGGAAGAGAATGTATCGCGGTATTCAAGCCATTGTTCGTATGAACCATCAAAGGACGGCAAAGATATGGTAGGTAATTTAACAGAAGGCGTAAGTACTGCGTGACTATCATTATCATTCGCATTGGAATTGTTAGCATCATCGTCTTCGTCGTTGACTAAACACTGAGCCTTGGCTAAAGCACTATAATAATCTGACTCAAAACGTTCTCTGGCTTCTAAAGCCTTTGGTAACTCTGCTTCCGCAGTTAAGTCCTCAATCTCACTCTGAATACAATTAAACCTTTCGTACACATCTCTAATTCCATTCATACGTAATTTAACCTCAGTACGCTGTCTCATAGTTAAAACCTCTTTACTTAAACTAGTTAGATATTTTGCGAAATTAGTAATGTAGGCTTTGACGGTACCCCTTTGTCTGTTAAGTATTTTGATACGTTCCGCAGTTTCCGAATCGTCAACCATTTTAGAAACGTATAGAAGGTACTCACGGTTGTAAAATAAGCGCAGGTACGGCTGCGGTACTCTAAGCTCTTGCTACAGCACAGCTGGAGAACAGGAATCTGACGAGGAGTAGGCTACCGACAACGCTGAGGGAGCTGTACACTGAAATTGACCACAAATCTTGATCAAACAGGGAAAATGAATAGGGTAAGGATATTCTGGCTGGCTCGTCTCACCGGAGATGCGCTGCGATGCTGCTGATGGTGATAGACGAGGATCTTGCGATGACCGATGCCCAACCGTTATACTTCAAAATTCAAATTCTTGGTCGCTGATCGTGTTTCTATGCGGCTCGTAGGACCAAATTTATGTGCGTTCCTTTTGGCACATATTCGGCTTAGGTAGGTTTGTTATAAATATTTTGAAGATCTTCTTTATTTAAATAAAAATGCGGACTTGATACAATAAAGCTGATCTATTCTTCAGTTAACAAAGGAAGATGATGATGCGGTACAATTTTGAATATATAAAAAAGTAATAACAAGGATGCGTTCCGAAATTACGTTAATTTGAGTTTTAGATGCGTTCAGTTTTGTAAGCGTGAACATTACTTCCCTGTACTCAGTACTTCCCTGAAAGAGCTCGAAAGTCTTCCGAGCTAAAATCTGCATTTTTAAAATTAGATTTTCTACGTAGAAACGCTCCTATGTTAGTAGCATATATTGCTACATACGAACGCGTGCTACGACCTGATAAGCCACGTCTACAGTGATAAAACTGTGTTCTTCCTTTCTACTTTCCTTCATATAATATACTAGCAGCGCCCCGCGGTTTCACCCGCGTAGTTCCCGTTTCTGTGGAAAAACGGGGATAAAATATAGCCTTTGTGTGTATCATCACTACATAGTATAAAACAATGTCGCTTTCTCAGTCCCTATATCCCTATGTCCTTATATCCCTATGTCCCTTTGTATGCTTAAATCTTTAAAACTATGCAACGGATTTTGATGCGGTTTTTTTTAATGGATAGAGTGATTAAAAAGGAAGGTTTTAGTGTTAGCATTGCACTCGTGCAAAGCCGGGGCGGGTGGCTAGTAAGCTATATAACTGTACAGTTTCAGCAAAATCCGTTCAGTAGTTTTTGCGTGAAAGAGGAACAAACATCCATCCATGCAAACTTTCGCATTTATAATATTAAGTAGGACTCGACTTTTACTGCTGAATATTTTATTATTTCGAACCCTCGACTTTCACTCCGTCTTTGTGCTAAGCTCATCTCTACGTCCTGGGGGCCAATTCTACTAAATTTCAACAGTTACAGTTGGATGACAATGACAATGACATGGTCAGTCGATGGTGTTATTTGCTCTGAAAAGTGTCAAAATAACACCATTGTCTGACCATTGTAAAGTCATAGTCATCCAATTAAGACCGTTGACATTTAGTAGAATTGGCCCCCTGGCTGGTTGCGGCTGAAAAGTGGCATCGTCGAAAAACTGAGAAAAGTTAGCTGCGAGTTCATTCACTCACGAACAGGGGGTCGATTTTTGAATCTCACCAAGTGACTAATTCTCACCGATGTGAGTGATTTCCGCAAGTTCGTATTTTTGAAACTCATCGGTGACTTACATTTGTCATACCTATGATATCGATTTACGAGTGCCCCTACCCACTCGTAATTGAAATCACCATGCGATTGTTTTTGACAGTTGACGTAGTGCCATCTGCCAAAAGTGCTAAAGTATGTTTTTCGGAATTGTGATATTTTGTGATTGCGACGATTTATTGAAAACAGCGTGTGACTTTCAAAAATACGGCTTTTGGAAAATGGTGACATCAAAGTCATCGGTGATAATTTTAGTCACCGGTGATTTTGATATCACCAGTGAGATTCAAAAATCGCACTCCTGGAATAGTTGTGAAGTTAGATCGTCAAAGTAAAAACTTTATCAAAGACCAACTTTATCAACGCGTCACAGAATAAGCGCAATTCCTCATACACCCCAATTAATATAAACGAAAGTACGAATGCATATATTATATGCATTCGTACTTTCGTTTTGTCTAACCAATTAAATAAAGATTTAATATTACGGTTTCAATAGGTAAGCCCTAAATTCAGGTATAATTATTCATTTTTCGGAAACAATTTACACCTAATATAAGCAGCTGATATTGTTTATGTAGTCGATACTGAACAAACTAATTTCAGGAATTGCGCTTATTCTGTTACATATTGTATAACTAGCGGGTGCCCAGCGGCCTCGCCCGCGTGGATCCAGTTTATACATACCATATTTCAAGTTTCTAATGTTATCGTTACTTAGTAATTAGTGCGTATTTTTCTGGAAAATTTTGTGGGAATGAGATACTTATAAATAAATAAATAAATATTTTCCCGTAGTAAAAAGTACCCTAAATGTTGACTCAGTTACTCAGTTACCTCCATACCAAATTTCATCAAAATCAGGCAAATACTTTTTGCGTTATGCGTGCACAACCAGACAGATAGACCGACGGACAAAAAAATCAAATATTTCTGTTTTGATAACTAAATCGATAACTACCTACATACTACCGTTAAAAATTACAAAAAATATTTCATGTGCAGACACGGTCCCATTACAGTTTTATTTATATGTATTTGTATAGATCACTTATGTAAGTAGGTATGTGGGTTTTTATTATACTTATATGCAATTTAAGTTACTTTTACTTGTGTACCTTAAAATACCTCATATTCGAAATTTAGGAATGCATTCAAATAATAAAATGCATTCCTAAATTTCGAATTATAGTTTTATTTTATGGATCACATAGTTTATTTTCACATACTTTCTTAGTTCAAGTTTCTCGTCCTTATTTCCTTGCGTTTGAGAAATTCAAGATGAAGTTTCCTGCGAGATCAAACCTGCCGAAGCCAAACTTGGTTTTCAGGTACGGCAGGAGATTCCGTCCAAAATCCGATGTAGGTAACTACGTACTAACTTAGTTTGCAAACCATTCTGCTTCGTGTATCCCCAATCTACAAGGCTTAAACCAGCGATGTATTCCAAAGTTTGAACGCCAAGTATTGCTGAAAGTTGTGTTGAGATGTTTAAAACTATTCGCAAACCTATCAAATGTTTCACAAGAAATACGTTTAAGAATAGAGCATTATACGAGCAAGTTATCTGTTTCATAACAAAAATAAAGACAAGTCAAAGACTATTTTTTCAACAAAATATTGCTTTTTCAAATACAAAAGAAATCCAATGAAAAGAAATACAAAAGAGCAGTGATAGCTTTACGGTTAAAGAGCCGGCCGAAAATCAGTGAGGCTCGGGTTCGAATCCTGGCATGTACTAATGTTTTTCAAAAACTTATCACTTATTTATCACTAGCTCGACGGGGATGGAAACTCGCCAGGTCACAGTATTAATTCTGTGACATGTGTAAATAGACCCGGTCCGGCGATGGGCTTACCACCTATCACGTTTAGGGGTCCAATATATCTCGTGAAATGTTGGTATATCCAGTAATGGAATACCTCTGCCTACCCCCTCGGGGATAAAAGGCGTGAGATTTTTTTTTTAAGAAATCCAAAGAATTGACCTGACATTTAATAAGCCACTGTTGTCATTATACAATTCCGTCTCTGAAAACATTTAAAAGAAGCGATACTCTGTGTAGAACACCTTCGATGGAACCTATAAAGTTTATACTTTTGATAAATTTTCATGAAATCCCGCCATCGTGTTTTAAAGTTGGTCTACCATGTGAGATGAGAATGTCATATCTTTTAAATATTATTTTCGAACCTAACATATTTCTAACATGTTTGTATACGACTGTATGAGTTCTAAATAAATAAAATAAAATATATACTAGCAGCACCCCGCGGTTTCACCAGAATTGAAAATTACATTTAGGCCTTAGGTACACCTCGCGTAAAGGATAATACGGGGATAAAATATAGCTTATAAGCTATATTTTATCCCCGTATTTCCAACTCTTTAATGTGTTATTCTGATATATATATATATATATATATATATATATATATATATATATATATATATATATATATATATATATATATATGTAAATATATATATATAATCTCACGCCTTTTTATCCCCGAGGGGGTAGGCAGAGGTATTCCATTACTGGATATACCCACATTTCACGAGATATATGTAAAGTTTCATCAAAATCCGTTCAGTAGATTTTGCGTGAAAGAGCAACAAACATCCATACATCCATACACACAAACTCGCGTTTATAGATTATAGACGTGGTCCTGTACAACAGTCAGATATTCAGAATGTTTCTTTTATAAGAACCCTTTCCTGACAATATCAAAAACAACAAAGTAATAGCGAAATTGGTCCAGCCGTTCACGCGTGATGCCGTGACCAAGGGAAATAGATATGCGTGCTACGGAGAAGTTTAATAATCGGCGAAGAGCTTCAAGGCGAGATTCTAGGTCACTGACTACACCACAGTATCCCTACGTTTTATTGGATAATGGGCAAAGTTCATTGGCAAGTATTGGCGAAGGCGAGATGAAACTTTAGCATCGGGGGACTGCATATCTTAATTTATGCAGCCAGACCTTCGACAAAAAAACGAGGTAACCAGTCACTCAATGTTATAGTGAAATAAGTACTGTCATACCCATTACCGGGTCCAATGGGAAATTTAATTGTAGCTATGCTATGGTTTGTTTAATATGTGTGTGTTTGGAGATTCAAATAAATGATTATTCTATTCTATTCTATGCCAAAACATGATCAAAACCTACAAAAACACTGAAATTTTGTATGTTTGGCCAGATTTTTGAGGCTTATTATATTTAGTAAGGTATATAATAATAATAATAAATTGTGGGACACAATTCACACACGTTTATTTAGTCCCCAACAACGCTGGTCCTGTGTCAAAGGGGATTTAAATTAATACTAGACCAGACACGAAGCCATAGCAGACATGTTCACGCACACAAATGTTGGCCCCGAGCGGGGATCGAACCGCGACCTCCGACTCAGAAGGCAGGATCACTACCAACTGAGCCAACTGGCCCGTCACTTGGGCATAGGTGTATTAGAAACCGATGAGCAAAGCTACAAGCTGGAAGCGAAACAAACAGAATTCACTGTAGTTAATCTCTACATAGTATAAAACAAAGTCGCTTTCTCTGTCCCTATATCCCTATGTCCCTATATCCCTTTGTATGCTTAAATCTTTAAAACTACGCAACGGATTTTGATACGGTTTTTTTTAATGGATAGAGTGATTCAAGAGGAAGGTTTTAGTGTAAGCACTGCACCCGTGCGAAGCCGGGGCGGGTCGCTAGTTAGTGTATAAAACCTATACGAATACATTTGTTATGAAAGGTTGTCTTGAAACTAAGCGACAATGAAGGAATGAAAAGAGCAACGCAAGTTTTAGTGATTCAAGAGGACGGTTTTTATCCGACTAATAATTATTATAAATGCGAAAGTTTGTGTGGATGGATGTTTGTTCCTCTTTCATGCAAAAACTACTGAACGGATTTTGATGAAACTTTACAGTTATATGTATAGCTTATACATCAGAATAACACATATGCTATATTTTATCCCACGTATTCCCACGGGAACGGGAACTACGCGGGTGAAACCGCGGGGCGCTGCTAGTACCATATCAACCGAAGCCAAGCTAATATATTTCAATTAAATTTTGCATTAACAAGTTAGTCCCTTTCGAGGACTGTAATATGAAATTCCAAGTGGTGCAAGGGGACTTCGTTGGTCACTCGTCTGTTAATGGAAGTGCGTTGCCGTGCATTCCTGGAAAACCAGTTTAACTTAAGTAGGATTGAATCCAAAGAGATTAAAATACTTATAATAAGGCATAGAGGGGACAAAGCAAGGAAAATTTGAAGTCAAAAGTTATTCCAAGTTGAATAAGTCTAGTACAATTTCGACCGAATGACAGCTCGCGTTCATACTAACTGACATAACAAGGACATGACGCCTTAGGCTTCAAAGTTTCGTATGAAAATATTCCCAATGCCCCCTCTATGCCCTATTATATTTAAATCTCTTTGATTGAATCTATTTTAAAGAGGAAAGAATTGTATTTTTTGAATGTGAAACTAGACTAAAAGCCACTAGATAAAATGATAGTAAAATAAGACTAAGTCTATACCTAGTCGTAGATCTTTGATCTATGAACAGCAATATTATAAAGAGGAAAGATTTGTACTTCTGGATTTTGAATGTTTGTTACGAATAAAATCAAAAACTACTGGACGTATTTTAAAAATTCTTTCACCAATGGAAAACTAAAACATCCCATAGTAACATAGTTTATATTTTATTCCCGTATTCCCATAGGAACGGGAACTACGCTACAACCAGAACCGCTAGTCTATTCATATAATAAAACTGTAACGGGACCGTGTCTGTACAGTCAAGAGCACGCTAAGCTTGACACTTTGGACTTTGACCCGGCCCTGTATTCTATGGCGCTCAGTATAAATTAGAGCTCAGCATAAACTGGTAGTGTAAAGCTTGACTTGCTCTGGACTGTACATGAATATCAATATTTTGGGATTATTTTTGTGGTGGTGTAGTTTTATCGATTTAAATACTGTTAGAATGGTTCAGAATGAGACCAACAAATATTTCGATATCAATTTATATTCTTGAACAAAACACAATTCCATGACAACCGCCTTCAACCAAAGAGCATCTAGCTCCTTCCGGCCTCTCTGTTGACAGAACTCTATAACTCCTAGTCTCTGTCATATTTTACTCTTTGGATAATTAGCTGTATTTCATCGTAGCAGCACCATCTCTTAGTTTAAAGCATTAACTCGACGACCAACGCCATCCATGGTCTGAGCGTAGTACAAATACATGCCGAGAATAGAATGGCGCATACGTCGCCTCTAACTTCTTTCACAATACATAAACACCAATTTATGTAATTTTTGTCTATCTGCTGGTTTTACACGCTAAAGCTAAAGTACGGATTCTGATGATTAAAAAATCTCTTCCATATAATTTCTACCTTTAAAATATTTACACTTGATTTAAAAGGACCCTACAATCATCATCATCAACCCGTAACAGCCCACTGCTGAGCTAAGGGTCTTTCCTCACACATGAGGAAGTGTGGGCTATAATCTCCCACGCGAGCCCACTGCGGATTGGGAGATGGTGTTAAGCTAGTGGCCACTTAACAGTCAGAATTTTTCAAGCCACCCAAGGGTATCTGACATGGCTTAACGACTTCCATTGTGCGTAACACAACGAAAACCGGGACCAACAATTTAACGTGCCTTCCGAAACACGGAAGCGCTCGTAATATAAATGCCACTAGGCGGTCACCCATCCACTGACTGACCGCACCCAACTTTGCTTAACCAGTGTGATCGTTACAAACACACTGGCACCGCAGGGCTACGAGCGCTTCGCACCCTACAATATAACAATGTAAATAAATACAAAGAAATTTGCTCTAACTTTTTTGTTGCAGCCTCTACACTTGTAGCTAACCTGTGCCACGCTAGCGCGTACTCTCGGCGCAGGCGCAGGTATGCGCGACCGTTAGCGCGCACCCACCGTGGCTCATTCATAACCAGCCCGGGACGAGACTCATCCGGGGTAGGGGAAAGGGGAATGTGGTGGGATCGTCTTGGATTTCTCTACTACCACTACTATATTACTACAATACTAGGACAATACTATTAAGGATACTAGGTACTACTAGGATACTACGGATCCGGACTCCCGTGCCATAATTAGAAGGTTCACAAGAATGAGGGATCGGTTCGATTTATAAACACATTTTTATTAGATGAAATTATGTTTTTTTTACATGATTCCACCTGTGTAATCAGTGGCGTAACAATAGGGTGGCAGGGCTGGCAAAATGCCACGGCCCCCGACCCGAGAGGGCCCCGGCCCAAGAGGCCGCGAGGTCAAAAATATTTTTTTACATTGTACCTGAGTATTTTATTTTATTTGAAAAGTATATTTTTATAAGTTCTGCTTAAAATCCAAAGTGAGACAACTAAAAACCATAATGCAATTTCAAGTTAATCGTTAGACATTTCAACCAACCTAAACAAAAAGATGTTGATTCATTTTTAGAGAAGTACACCGTGTACATCACTCGGTACACACTATGGCCATTAGTGGGATGCAACATGTAATTGAGTACGCTGAAAATCTCGAAGTTTATTAAAATGAAACTGAGTACAACGTGAGGATTTTTACTAATGGGGCCCCATCAAAAGAATTTGCCACAGGCCCCAGATTTTTGATTACAATGAAAAATTACACGTGCCATTCTTTCGAGTGTTTGAGTCGAAATGACAAATCCAAAAAGTGTAATGAAATTCGCATGATTTCATTGATTTCATAAGTAGCCATAGGCTATTATAAAAATGAAAACGTACCTATATCCTTTATCAGGATAACGAAAAAAAAAAAACTTTTATTATGTTCTTGTTAATAAAAAGAAGTAAAAATTTGAAAATAGTAATTTAAAGATTTAAACCTGATAAGAAAAATATTATTATTATAGGTAATCAATATTTTTTTGTTGATTGACCATTGAAGAACATTTAGCATAATAATGACACCTTCAATATGTTTCTTTTTACAGTCACAATGTAACACGATTTTATTTATAAACTAGCGGTTCTGCGAGGTTTTGGCCGCGTAGTTCCCGTACCCGTTGGAATACGGGATTGAAATATAGCCTATGTTACTCAGGGACCATCTAGCTTTCCATCAGTAGAATAATTTTTAAAATCTGTTAAGTAGTTTTTGAGTTTATTAGTAACAAACAAACAATAACCACTCTAAAGAGTAAAAAACCGACTTCAATCTTCAACTTATATGGTTTTCTCATGGATGCCGTTGTCGGAACATGACGAAAAAAAACAGACGAATTGATAACCTCCTCCTTTTTGTAGTCGGTTAAAAATCTAAAAAATACATTCATCTTTATAATATTAGTATAGATTTAACTTGCAAACTTTCATTACAACCAACGGGAAAGGTGAAAGTAAATAAAAGCTTGTAGAAACAAAACAAAGGGCTGTTTTTGTAAACAAATACTTTACACATACAAAAACAAATATTTTAAAAACAAGTTGTTAAAACTTGCCCTTGGCACCCCATATGCCGATCCGTTTCTCAATGGCGCCAACAATAACATTCATGTCGGCTTGTTGGCTCAGTGGGGTGACCCTGCCTTCTGAGTCGGAGGTCTCGGGTTCGATCCCCGCTCGGTGCCAACATTTGTGTGCGTGAACATGTCTGTTGGCTGTGTCTGGGTGTTTAATATTAAATAATAATATAATATAACCCTACCTCTATCCCTATCCCTACTTACATTAAATCTGCTATGAAATCTATATATTCTATGGAGAAGGATAGGCTAACTTAAAATCACTTGATACACGCTCACTATACGCTCGGATCAATGTTCGGAATTCCATTGACACAACTTAGTACTACATACTATAGTTTGCGTACACTTGGTGGTGATATATAATTCGTTTGCGACGCAATTTCCGCAAACTTTGCAGTCGTTATGGCTGGCTGGAGTTTGTAAGTTAATCATCTCAAGAAGCGTTTTCGTAATGGCACACAATTACGTACATTTATCAAGAGCTTGATGGTAAAGGTAAATGCAGTTAGTTCCAGAATGTTGTCTGGACGCAGGATTGTGTACGTTCACCGCATTTCAGGTTTAGGCTGCCTGTCCATTGATGCGGAGCTAGGCGGCGGAGCGGAGAAACAAGGAAATATTAACCAATAGATAAGATTAAATGAGCGGAGGTTTTATGCCAATGGGCAACAGGCATAATATTTTGTTTTTAATTTATCTTAAAGATTTAAAGATTACATAAAGAAACCAAAAAGAAAAAGTTAAAATATGCACAAACAATGTATTTATTGTAAATCAATAATTGACATTTTCAAAGTTCGCGCCTTATGAAGTAAACTTTTCATGGCGCGTTACAGAAATAATATATTTTCAGTTTCATTTAATACTAGCGGATAATGTATCATTCTATTTTTGTGAAATAATTTTTGAAATCGATTCATAGTAGTTTTTGAGTTTATTCGCTTCAAAAATACAAATGTTTATTTTCCTCTTATTCGCTTTGCGATGGAGTAACGTCACTCGTCGCTGATTGGTGTTTCAAATATTTCTCCAAAAAATCATAATTATATATTTTTTTCAGCATTGCACTTTTAGCGACTATCATTATTGAATTATTAAGATAATTTATCAATTTAATTTTAGTGCAAGTTTCCCATTGGTTAAAATTTTCTCGTTTCTCCGCTCCGCCGTTTAACTCCGCGTCTATGGACAGGCAGCCTTAGCGGTCCAAAAATATACATTAGTGAATACTCCTATACAGTCCTTTCAAGAATGGACTGTAGGAAAAAGTTATTAATAATCTTACTTTCGCTGTTCCGTATAGGTAATTTGCGACCTACCTGTTATGACCTACGGCGGGGACCACCAGTCCTCGCTCAGCGAGCTATATTCGGAGTTTCTCTGAAGGATATGATTCGTAACGAATACATCCGACAGAGAACCAAAGTTATCGACATAGCTCAAAGAATTAGCAAGCTGAAGTGGCCGGCCGGCCATATCTCGCGAAGAACCGACAACCGTTGGGGTAAACGTGTTCTGGAGTGGAGACCGCGACTCGGCAAACGTAGTGTAGGACGCCTTCCGGCAGATGGGACGACGATCTGCGAAAGGCTGCAGGCAGATGCTGGTTGCGTCGAGCTGAAGACAGGGCGCTATGGCGCTCATTGAGGCCTATGTCCAGCAGTGGACAAATGTAGCCTGATGATGTATGTAACTAGGTAAATTGCAAATTCAAAAACCTGATTCGTCTACACGTATAGCTACACTAATATTATAAATAGGAAAGATTTGTATTTTTGTACGTTTATAACGAATAAACTCGAAAAATACTACTCAGATTTAAAAAAATATTTCACCACAAGAAAGCTACATTGTCAGGGAAAAACATAGGCTATATTTTATTTCAGTATTCCCACGGGAACGGGAACTACGCGGGCGAAACCGCGAAGCGCTGCTAGTCTGCAGTAAAAAAGTGGAGAGTCCTTGAGGATCGTAGTGTAGACACTGCGCATATACACGTGGAACGCGGAAGACGTGGCATTTTAAATCTTGACAAATTACATTCCTTTTTAAACTCGCATCTTTAAATTGCATTTTATCTTTTATCCTTCGCCTTTTATTAAAGAGCACAGTATGTTCCGCGATGAGCTATTATTGGTTGAGGAAGGAACTTTAAAACTTAATATTGTACAAACGGAGCCTAATATAAAATAACATAAAATATGTATATTTATCTTTTTTTACATCTCTTTTAAAAACTTCCCTTATTATAATTTAAGTTCTATTCACGAAACAACAGTCTCCAACGTAGTATTTTGTATCGTAAAATTAGACGGGGATGAAAGGCCATTTGCTTTTTATTTTTGCATAGAAACTTTCGCATTTATAACATTAGTAGGTTTGCACATGAAGTACAGCAATTTCGTACCTACAATATCGTTATTAATTAATAACAAGAGAACCTACTGTAGTTATAGATACCGATAAAAAGTACATATTCTAAAAAAAAAAAAATTACTATACAAATACTTTGCATTCTTTGTCTTAAAAATGTAACGTGCAAACACGTTTAAAAAAACTTTAAGGAGAAAAGTCACCGAATCCAGCTTTTCTGCACATATTCTAGGGTATTTTCTGGGCAAGCTCGGTCTTATCGTGGTTTGTCTTTGCCTTCACGTTAGTCTCTGGTCAAGAGTGGGCCCATCATTAATAAAAAAAACTCTATTTTTATACTCCGAAGATGAAGACAAACCATTTTAGGATTCGTATTTTCGAAAGAATGCTATAGGCAGCCTTAAAGAAATCTGCCTCCATTCTGGTGAACTCGACTAAAACACGATAGTATTTCTAAAACTTCTCGAAGATAGCATCATTCCCAACGGCTTAGCATCCCACGTGCTAAAGTTTATTAAAAAACTCGTTTGTGTGAATGTTTGAACTTGAGAAATTCGTTATTTCGCCAAAAACCAAGGTCGCTGGAACCGGCTACGAGCTCGCCACTCGTGACTCGTTAAACTACTTTTTCTCGATAATGCTGCATATTCATTATCTAATATTATGTCATACATTCTTTATTGTAAGGAATATTAAAATGGCGTCGCTCCGAGCCAAATAAAGATTTGAAAATGTGTTATAAAATTGTTTCTCCGTAGAAAAAATTTGGACTTCTCGGGGGCTACATCCCATTTGGTAAACCTCAAACTGTACCTACTAAAAAGTTGCGTTTGGTAAACATTTTGTTACTTCATACATTTAATCCCATTTGGTAAACTATGTTAGTATTGTTATTTTAGTACGGTACAGTCAGGGTAAAATTCATATTGAAATTAGATATAGGTTTTTTAAAGCTTCAAAGTCTTGAGATAGAATCTCGATCATCAAAAAGAACGGCTAATCAAGGAGTAGTTAAGAAAATCGTAATAAAGTCTGTCAAAATACCACGTGCCGCAAAAGAAGCACCGAGCGGGTTCTCAGGTAGAGGGAATAGTTGTACTTACCATCGTTTTAGACAAAAGGTGTGAAAGAGATAGACATAAGTATGTGAAAATTATATCCATAATCGGGTTTCGCCTTATCAGTTTACTCGTGTTATGCTTATTTGTAAGCGCCACTTTTTATTTCTGTTTTTAAATATAAATATGTCAAATGATCAAGAATTGCTTGTATCACTTTATAATTATTTTTTAATTTTTTACTTTGTAGTGTAGTCTATTTTTTATGTTAATGTACCAAATCTGTGATTATTGTTTATTTTTTATATTTTATAGATGATTTTGTATGTAGATGTCTTATATTCTAAAAAAATTAAAGAACTAACATGTTAAATTTGTCATTGAAATAGTCAAATCGAACGGTGATTGTTCAGAAATTTTTTTAAAAGTTGATTTTACTTTATTTTATAGTAAAACTGCAATGTCTTAAATTGTAAAAAAATTAAAAGTTTAGGTAAAATTTTCTTTAAGCGCCACTTTTTTTTTAAATATCAATATGTTTTATTCATACACATAATCCGACTATTGTACCTGTAATTAAAAATATTTAAAAAAATATATGACAATGTTATCATCAGTTTCGTGTTTTCTTTTTTACTTGACTGTACCCATTTCAACTGAAAGTTTACCAAACGGGATATAATACTTATAATTACTGAAATGTTTTCGAAATGGGACTAAATGTATGAAATATATAATGTTTAAGTACCAAACGCAACTTTTTAGTAGGTACAGTTTGAGGTTTACCAAATGTGAAATTTACCAAATGGGATGTAGCCTATTGTATTCAGGAATGGAATCAGACTACTGTTGTAATTGAAATTTCTTTATTTTATCGTAGGTATAATCTAATCTAAGACTATTGTAAAAATATTATAGTATAACTGTACACAATTTTTTTTTATTGTTTCAATATAACGCTGGCTGGGTGGGACAGTAGAGGTAGACTTTTGTGATTTTAAAATCATCTGAGACAGAAAATAGGGTTTAAAATTCAGAATAAAAGATATATACAAGTCTAGTCAAAGTCGCATTTAGTTACAAGATTTAATGAACTTCCCGCGATACAAAAAAACCGCAAAAGTTACCCCTCTTTGTTTTGTTTTTTCAATATTATGACTATTTATGAGTTAAGTTATGACTGAACTACTGATATTTTACATTTGTTTTTTGTACTAAGCTACAGATACTACATAGTTCTAAACAAATTCACAGAGTTTGACTTGATAAAATGATTTTTACAGTTTATGTTTGAAATACCTACAAAATGCACGAACCCGGTGGCTTGGCTGGCGTGTTCAATTGCGCGCTGGCGCTCACTAAATTCCTACTGCCTACTCACTGAGCAAGCAATCACTACGTTTCAACTGCATTTGAAAATATGCCGATCCATGCGTAGCCCGATTATTAGTATTTACAGATCATATTTAATTTTAAGAACCAATTTAGCACTTCTAGATTTTGTCCACCATACCATGTTTAACGAATTTAAATGGTAGACTGTCAGCATTCCCTCTTTGGATGATATATTTTTTATTTATAAAAAAGGGGGCAAACGATCAAACGGGTCACCTGATGGTAAATGGCTGCCGTCGCCCATGGACACCTGCACCTAAACAACTCAGAAGTGCTTTGCCCTTAGTGGGAGTACGCTCTCTTCTTGAAGGTTTGAAAGCAGTATCGGTCCGGAAATACCACCGGCGACAATTTGTTCCACAGATCAAACTAATTCTTTGACAGATGACAGATACCAGGCCCGGGGTCTCCGGTTGCCTCGATAAAATTAAATATTGGAAAACTGTACCGAATCGGTGTCATCCTCTGTTTTGATACATATGCTTTCTTCTGCGAGTCTGTCACACTGGTCTTCACTCGTATGATTTGGGGGAGTATGGAATCTATAAAAAAGTTTATAAAAAAGTCATTTAATAATTAATTCTGAGACATGTGTAAATAGACCCGGTCCGACGATGGGCTCACCACCTGTCACGTTTAGGGGTCCAATGTATCTCGTGAAATGTGGGTATATCCAGTAATGGAATACCTCTGCCTACCCCCTCGGGGATGAAAGGCGTGAGATTATAATTATTATTATTATTAAAAGTCATTTAGTAAGTTATATTTATTACTCTGTACCTACAAAAATTTGAAGCTAAACACTTAGGAGTGATAGCCTTACGGTTAAACAGCCTGCTTCATGTGATGAAAGTCAGTGAGACTCGGGTTCGAATCTTGGCATGTATCAATGAGATTTTTAAAATCTTACGTAAGTACATTTATCACTAGCTCGACGGTCAAGAAAACATCGTGAGTAGGTCCTAGAATGAATTCTGAGACATGTGTAAATAGACCCGATCCGGCGATGGGCTCACCTCCTATCACGTTTAGGGGTTCATAGAATATCTGGTGAAAAGTGGGCACCTATATCCAGAAATAAATCTGCCTACCCCCTCGGGGATATAAGGCGTGAGATTATTTATTTTTATTTATTTACTTCTATATATATAGACCCGGTCCGGCGATAGGGTCACCACTCACCACCTATGACGTTTAGGGGTACAATATATCTCGTGAAATGTAGGTATATCCAGTAATGGAATACCTCTGCCTATTCCCTCGGGGGTATAAGGCGTGAGTTTTTTTATTGACTTACTCAGCTTTGCTACAATCAACAAACGTTATATCCTCCCTTTGAATTCCTTTTCTCGAAGCCCTAAAAAGTAAAGTACAAATTAATAGTACAAATTGTGTACAGTCAAGAGCACGTGGATCTTGACACAATGGACTTTGTTGCTTTCTTATTACAATGAAGTTTTACACAACAAGTGTAAAACTTCATGTGCTTGTAAATAGTTATTTTTTTTAGACTCTGGCATCTGAGTATGTTGTAGACAGAATCGAGGGAGGTATATATTAAATATAAATAGTACGCTCTTTTTAAAACAGACAGACTTCTGAGCCAGGGTGTAAGCCTATATGCAAGTATAGAAACATACCTAGGGACTAGGCGCACAACGCCACATTCGCAAAATGCCATATTCTCAAAATGCCACATTAGCAAAATGCCACACTAGCAAAATGCCACACTAACAAAGTGTCATGCTTGTTCAACTCTTTCTTGCAGTATGTTCGAGAGTGTGGCATTTTGAGAATGTGTCATTCTACGAATGTGGCATTGTGCGCCTAACCCTTTGAAAAATCTTAGTATAGTTCGGTGAGTAGGTAATTTCGAATTTTACTTACAATATTCTAAGCATTCTGGCAGCCTTTGCAGCATAAGATCGTGCAATTTTGCTTTTCCGAGGCATTTTTTCTCCAATATGGCAACTCCAACACAGCAGTAAAAATAAATATAAAGTAGGTACACTTTTGGTATGTAACAGTGTTCTAAACGTTTCAAGTTTGTAGCAAATAAAAAAGTCTATGATAACCACAAAATATTCATAATTTTGTAACAAGTATCACAATTACGATTTTATTTATTGTAAGTATTCAGTTAGATCACCGTTGCGCGCTGTACCTACTACAAATGAAACACGAATTAATAACGGGCAGCGACGGTAACGACGAACTATCTTCCCAGTCGAAAACCAACGCTTTATTAACACATTGGCTGTGGTGGTTTGCTACATTTCGTACTTGTTTATTGTATTTACAAATTGTAGTAGAAATAAAACAGGAAAAAAATAACACGGAGCGACAAAACAGCGCACAACCTTCCCCTCTCAGTGTCAGCCCTGAACTGGTTCCCGCCCGTCGCCCGCGCGCGGACCCGCCAGCGACCGTTTTGCGAAGCGAGTGGTATTATTGACTTTCAAAAAAAGAATTATTATTTTCAAATAACACATGTACCTTTTTAAAATAAATAAATTACCAACGTTTTCCGATAATAACTATGAAAATACAACTTGTAGTTTAGAAGGAGTAACGAATAGAATATTCAATGTTAAAAAAAACATGTATGTACAAATTGAAGGTTACATATTAATATGTAAGATATATTTTTTCTGGAATTTTGTGTCTTCTCGTTTAAGAGCCTTAAGCTCTCAAATATTACCTTTACATCATAGGTACGCTGTTTCCGCAACATTTTCTACTAGCGGTTCCGGGCGGTTTCAACCGCGTATAGTTCCCGTTCCCATGGGAAAATAGAAATATAATATAGCCTATGTTATTGAGTATATCATAGCTATCCATTGGTAAAAGAAAAATCGGTCCAGCAGTTTTTGAGTTTATTCGTTACAAACATACAAAAATAATATTAGAATACAAAAACACAAATCTTTCCTATTTATAATCACTACAGACGGCTTCCGCTAAATCGTTTCTCCGTGCATTAACTTTCAGCATTCGCGTTTTTCCGCGATCTCTTTGTTTCAACTAGTAAAATTTTTTGGTCGGACTTTTATATAATAGCGAAAATGCTTAATCGGTTTTGTCATCGGCAGTATTTTTACACGATCTTTTTGTTTCAACTAGTAAAATTTTTTGGTCGGACTTTTATATAATAGCGAAAATGCTTAATCGGTTTTGTCATCGGTAGTACTATTACACGATGGTCTTGTTTTGACTAGTAAAATTTCTTGGTCGGGCTTTTATACGGGTGTCGCATGGATCATGGATCAAAGGTTCGTCGTTTTTTTTTACATAAAACAAAGTCGCTTTCTCTGTCCCTACATCCCTATGTCCCTTTGTATGCTTAAATCTTTAAAATTACGCAACGGATTTTGATGCGGTTTTTTAAAACATAGAGTGATTCAAGAGGAAGGTTTTATTGTTAGCATGGCACCCGTGCAAAGCCGGGGCGGGTGGCTAGTACATAATAATATAGTGTAAAGATGTTGATTAGGATAATATTTTATATTTTGCCGTACGAATAAGACAATTTCTGACAGTAAAACACGTGAAGGGGCCTTGCGCCCCGGGCCTCTAGTTCGGGCCTCCAAATTTAGCGAAAAGTTCTATTTATGAAGTTTCTAACAAGGATAAAAGGCAATCGGGTGTTGGTTGGAGGCAGCATAGACACAAATACGATTAAAGCTGCACTAAATTTGGAGGCCCATCAGGACTAGAGGCCCGCCCTGAGCCTGGAGGGCCCCAAATCCAAAAGTTCTAAGACCGGGGGGCCTCATTCAGTTTTTCCGGGGGGCCTCCGACAGGCTTAGTCCACCTCGACGGGCCTGTTGGACCAGTTGGTACTAACCTTTCCTTCTGTGTCGGAGGTCGCCGGCTCGAATCTCGCTTAAGCCAACATTTGTTTTATTTTACAAAAAAGGGCTATACGCGCCATTTACAAGTTAAGATGTCGTGATTCCCTAAGAGAACTTTTCCAAGAAATTAATATTTTAACAATGCCTTGTCAGTACATTTATGAAAACATTATGTATGTACGGAAAAACATATTACTGTATACTAAAAACTGTGACAGGCATAATTGTAATCTTAGGAATAAAAATAAACTAGTAAAATTAATAATTCCTTTGTGGGGCTTTGCATACGCTTTTATAATAAAATACCAGAACAAATTTTGAAATTGCCTGAAACTGTGTTCAAAACTCATGTTAAACATGTACTTTGTAAAATGGCATATTACAAACTAGACGATTATATAAATGACAATGATGCTTGGAACAGATTTCCTCCAGTCGAAAAACAAACGATAGCGAAAAACAAACGAAATTATGTAACCCAATTTAGTGGAGACCGTCAAGTTAGAAGCCTCACCATGGAATTGAGCTGTTCTGATAATGTCAAACAACTCTTCCTAAATAGTGCCAAATAGTGCCCGAAGCATATAAATAGTGCTATCATACTTTCGGAGATATTCAGGTCGTTCAGTGAGGCTGCTATCTTGACGTCAAGATAGCAGCCTCATCTCAGTACACAAAAACCAGAGCACTGTTCTTGAAAAACTATATACCAAAAAACTCTTCTTAAATAGTGCCTTGGATTTGCAAAGTTTCAGAATTAGTGCTTCAAAGGAACCGAAGATATTAGGGTACATTGATGAGGCTTCCAACTTGACGTCAAGCTGGAAGTCACATCATCAACGAGGAAGAATTTCGAATCGAGACTAATGCCAAAAATCTCTTCCTAAATAGTGCCTCCGGAATCAAAACAAAGCGGAACGATTTAACTTGTATTTTAGTCAATAAATGATGATAAACTTCCACGTACATTTTGGATTCGGTACAGATAGGAATAAACCAACTAGATCAAAATGGAGGCTCAGCTTTATAAAGAGCAACATCTCAGAATGTTTTTTTTTTGTTTTTTTTTGTAGATAGGGGTAAAAATTGTGATGATTTATCAAGTATCAGGATGCGGACTGGTTTAGTTTTTGAGATATAATTTTTTGAAGAATTATAACCAGAGATCGGCATTAGGTAGTGTGATTTGGTACCATAGTAGGTAAAGTTGCTACGAGGATGTAATATTGAGTTGATAAAACCACCACTTTATTTGGGACTAAATTTCCCGGGAAATTTCCGGGACTAGATTTTTCTACAGTATCATATTTACTTACTAAATATAAACTTCTTTTGTTCTTAGGTGATTTTCTCTACAGTGGCTGGTTATGGAGATAATCAACAAAAGCTAAAAAACATAATTTGTAATAGTATTACGGCTAATTAGTTAAAAAAAAAATGAGTTTCGGTCCCATCCGACACAAAGCACACATATGAAATTTGGCATTTCATTTAAATTTCATTCCAATTAATAGTAGGAACATGGTGGTTATAACAACTCCATATTATATCCTCTACCTACTTTGGTACCTAATCACACTACCTAATGCCGATCTCTGATTATAACTTAATCATTTATAACCTCAAATATCAAAGAAAACGCAATGTCCAATGTCAAACTTCAAAAAAACATTTATAAAAATTTTGTTCATTGATAAAAAAAAATCTTAAGGTTTTCTTAAAACATTGCTTTTATTTAAGTTTTCTTTATATTGTATGTATTCTTGCTAATTATGTAGCAGATAACTTAAAAAACTAATGAGATGTACAAGATGTTCGATACAGGAACAAGGGAAATAAAAAAGCTCTGTTTTTGGGGTTTGAGCAATTAATTATTAGAAATCTAAAGTATAAAATACATACAATGCAGGAGCGCGGAACCGAGCGTGTCTAAGGCAATTGAAAAGACAAGATGGCTTCTTTAACCGGTTTTAGTGAAAGGGTTACCAATCAAAATATGGAACTCTCGCCCTAATTACAATGTGCTACTGAGCTATAGCATAAGAATTAAATTACGCAATTCTTATGCTATTTTAGCTCAGTGTGTGTTTAGTTATTATTGTGTTATACCTTTTTATATTTATTTGTATAAAACCGTAATGGCTAATCGTATAGCTCCACTTTTACGCATTATGCGCCACTGAGCTAAAATAGCATAAGAATTAAGTAATTTAATTCTTATGCTATTTTATAATAAATATAAAAAGGTATAACACATTGATGCTCGTGCGTGCCACTAAATAATTAAATTATAAAAAAAACTACGACTATAAGTTCTGCGGCGTGAAGTAGCAGACACAAGATAAAAAAATTCAAAGATTATATCCAAATCTTTCTACCAAACACAAACTTTGGGTAGAACCAAGCCATTGTTTGTGGACTGGTAGGAATTTAAAGGATCCGATGGAGAGACAGTCTGGGTATGCCTTTCCCTCTCGGAGACAGGCATGTACATATTTTATGTAAGTATAATACTCAGGTAAGTATATAAAATATTATGTTTTATATGGATTTTCATTTCCGTTGTTTGATTTTTTCAATCCTGTGGCACAGTTCTTTCATTGCCGTGAACGCTTGTTTTATTGCCGTGCACGTGTTTCATAGCCGTGGCACAAAATTTTTAATCTTGTATATCTCGTTACTTTTTAAAGTTATCTGCTACATATTCATCAAGAATACAAACAATATAAAAAAAAAATTAATAAAAGCGATGTTTTTAAAAAAAACTTAAGGATAAAAAAAAACCACGGAAATGAAGATTTTTATGGGCCTGTTGAAATACACCCTCATCTGCTAGATATTAAGCTAGAATATATTATAAAAAAACTCGATTTTGTTTGAAAAACTAAAAATAAAAATCCACGGAAATGAAGATTTTAATGGACCTGTTGACATTCATCCTAAGATAAAACAATATTGTTTAAACATGTTTAGGACACGGCGATGATAGAAAATTTAAATATTTTAATAAATGTATTCCATAACAAAACATTAACTATTAAATAAAAGTAGGTTTTAATATAAATAACCAATAGATTTTTATCAATGAACAAAATTTTTTTAAAACGCCTTTTTGAAGTTTCACATTGGACATTGCGTTTTCTTTGATATTTGAGATTATAAATGATTAAGTTATAATTCTTCAAAAAAATATATCTCAAAAACTAAACCAGTCCGCATCCTGATACTTGATAAATCATCACAATTTGTACCCCTATCTACAAAAAAAAAACAAAAAAAAAATTCTGAGATGTTGCTCTCTATAAAGCTGAGCCTCCATTTTGATCTAGTTGGTTTATTCCTATCTGTACCGAATCCAAAATGTACGTGGAAGTTTATCATCATTTATTGACTAAAATACAAGTTAAATCGTTCCGCTTTGTTTTGATTCCGGAGGCACTATTTAGGAAGAGATTTTTGGCATTAGTCTCGATTCGAAATTCTTCCTCGTTGATGATGTGACTTCCAGCTTGACGTCAAGTTGGAAGCCTCATCAATGTACCCTAATATCTTCGGTTCCTTTGAAGCACTAATTCTGAAACTTTGCAAATCCAAGGCACTATTTAAGAAGAGTTTTTTGGTATATAGTTTTTCAAGAACAGTGCTCTGGTTTTTGTGTACTGAGATGAGGCTGCTATCTTGACGTCAAGATAGCAGCCTCACTGAACGACCTGAATATCTCCGAAAGTATGATAGCACTATTTATATGCTTCGGGCACTATTTGGCACTATTTAGGAAGAGTTGTTTGACATTATCAGAACAGCTCAATTCCATGGTGAGGCTTCTAACTTGACGATCTCAATTTAGTGTTAGTAACAATTGATTAAAAGAATATTGTGTTGAGGAGTTTCTTGCCCCGCTTCTTCTCCTCAACCATACATGCTGAAGCGGTGGAATTGAAATGACGTTCAATAAGTGGATTTGTAAGTTCCTATTTTGAATTAAACATTTTGACTTTGACTTTGACTTTTGTAACACCATCTCCCAATCAACAGTGGGAGATTAAAGCCCATACTTCCTCATGTGTGAGGAAAGACCCTTAGCTCAGCAGCGGGATGGATGTTACTGGTTAGTGATGATATATTTTTTCTTGCCAGCAACGTATATCTAAGAACTATGTTGCCTGACTAAGAAATATAATAAAATAGCAATCCCAGGGCGACAACGACTTCTTATCTACATTCCTTTATAACAGAATTAAGTATATCAACTTTATTATAATGCCAATAGTAAGCCAATATAATCTAATCAGTTGACCTGAACAATATGGATTGCTATGACACAGATTTAAAAACAAATAAGTACCTAGACACAGACACAGACACAGCAGTGATAGCCCGAACGGTTAAAGAGCCGGTCGAAAATCAGTGAGGCTCGGGTTCGAATCCTGGCATGTACCAATGAGTTTTTCAAAAACTTACGTAGGTACATATTTATCACTAGCTCGACTGTGAAGGAAAACATCGTGAGGAAACCAGCAGGTCTCAGAATTAATTCTGAGACATGTGTAAACAGACCCGGTCCGGCGATGGGCTCGCCACTTATCACGTTTAGGGGTCCAATATATCTCGTGAAATGTGGGTATATCCAGTCATGGAATACCTCTGCCTACCCCCTCGGGGATAAAAGGCGTGAGATTATATTATTATTTATATTATATATAAGTACCTAGATAATTTATAGTTTAGGAAAACTATAAAACCATCTTTTGTTTCATAAAAAATGTAATCCCAAACTTTCGTCCACCTTCAGGCTCCATAATCAGATCAGGTCGGGGTTGCCATAATATTGAATTGTTACCGAAATTAAATTACAGCTCAATCAATTGAAGATATCGGCTTAAAAATTAAATTGCAAGATTCCACCCGAACAAATAAAGATTGCAAGTTAAATAAAAGCTTGTAAAATAAAATTAAAACTCTTACGCATCTGATCCCTTATTACATTTCTGGAAATACCCATGTTTCACCAATACATTTTTTGTACCTCTAAACGTGATAGTGGTGATCTCATCGACGTAACAAGATTCTGTTACACATGTCTCAGAATTAATTCTGGGACCAGCGGGTTTCCTCATTTTCCTTAACGTCGATGCACTCGTAAGATTTGTTTATAAACACACTAAAACAGCGCACCGCCGTTACACCCTCGTATTTTCCTTTCCCGTGGGAATACGGTATTCTAATGGTGAAATATTTTTGAAATCGGTCAAGTACTTTTTGAGTTTCTTTCTTACAAACATACCTACTAAAATACAAATCTTTGCTCTTTACAATATTAGTGTAGATTGGTACATGCCAGGATTCGAACCCAAGCCTCAAGACTGAGAAGCGGGTTCTTTAGCTACTGGGCTATCATGCTATTAACAACCTTATTATAAATACTTAATTAAAAAATAAAAGCCAATAGCCAGGTATTGGCAATCGTATCAGTTGACCTGAAGAAACATTTATTGCAATGACGGTTTTAAAGTCCCGGGACCAACACCGATTTGTATAACGACATAAGGACTTCGCAACAAACTATGGTTTACAGAACAAAAGCACCATTGCTGTAACCTACTTCATGGGTTTTTAGTATTATGGTTTCCATTTGATAAGAAAATGTGTTAAGCTAGCGATTAAATAAGCACTCGTAACAACTCTTTATTGTACACCAATAATAATATGCAATAAGTGACGCAATGATTTAAAAGAAAGGACAATAGGCGGTCTTATCGCTTTTAACCCTATTAAATCTTCGTAAAAGTGCATATTTATTTATTAGATCATGGCCCGTACTTCCTCATGTGTGAGGAAAGGTGTTTAGCTCGGCAGTGGGCTACAGATTGATGATGATAAACATTATAGAAGTAGAGATAAACTAATCGACCAACTTTATCTAGCTAAATAGTTAAGTATAATTTCACGAGAATATTCAACCCCTAAAAGTGGTAGGTGGTGAGCCCATCGCCGGACCGGGTCTGTTACACATGCCTCAGAATTAATTCTAGGACCTGCGGGTTTCCCCGCGACGTTTTCCTTCACCGTTGAGCTAGTGATGAATATGTAAATAAGTTTTGAAAACTCTTTGGTACATGCCAGGATTTGAACCCGAGCCTTACTGATTGTCATCATGAGAAGCGGACTCTTCAAGGCTATCACTGCTCTTGGTGCACTACAAATGTGAAATTTCTAGAAATGGAATACCTCTACCTACACCCTCGGGATAAAAAGCGTGACATTATTATTTATTTTATTTATTTATAATTTCACTCATTGTACTTTTTCTAGTGTCCGACCGAAAGTTCGGTTTCGGTTTCGGCCGAGTTTCGGCCAAAAATCAAGTTTCGGCGGCAGTTTGCCGAAACTGAAACTGATTTCGGAAGTTGTTGTGTGTGTTGTGAACTTCGTTTCTCGCGGCAACGCTTTAGCGGACGCTGGCGGCCCTGTTCGGGAACTGTCGTGGGTTAATATTTTTTTATGTTATATTAAATAAATGATTACTACAAAATTAATATACCTACTGTGTTTCCATTTCATGTCCTAATTGATGCAGAATAATGGGTAAAATCAAGCCGCGGTGGGCTCGCGTGGGAGATTATAGCCCATACTTCCTCATGTGTGAGAAAGGCCCTTAGCTCAGCAGTGGGCTGTTACGGGTTGATGATGATGATGATGAATGGGTAAAATGCACCAAATTTCTGTATTTTATATTTGACCACGTGAGTTTCGGTTTTGGTTTCACCCGAAACTGAAGCCACGGCCGAATATTCGGTTTCGGTTTCGGCCGGAAAACCGGTTTCGATCGGACACTACTTTTTCCCTCTTACACTCAAGAAAATGGGTCGACCACATAAGTCAGTTCGTTCCTGCGTCTTGCAATCCGGTCCATTACGCAGGATGGATACCTACTACCAGAGGGCAAGGAAACTACTAGAGTCGTCGTACTACTTAGTACAAACTTCCACTTTCCGCGAGCTCCATGTTCAGCCCCCCTAGCCAAGTGGCATTGCACAATCTAATCGAATGTTCTTTTAGATTTATTTTAGATTGATTGTATGGGATTGACATTAGCGTCAGCGCTCGTTGGCAAGTGCTTATGTCAATCCCATGCATGTCAATCTAAAAGAACTAGAATATATACAACATATAACAGGTTAAGCGCAATTCCTGAAATTAGTTTGTTCAGTGTCGACTACTTATTCAATTTCAGCTATTTTTAATATGACGCGTTAAATTTTTCGAAAAAATTAGTTATTGTAGCTGAATTTAGTGCTGTCTATGGAATTCGTGGTATTATTTATCGATATTTAAGAAAATTGGTTAGACACAAAGTTCGATTGCATCATATTTTTTATATACTAATTGGGGTCTATGAGGAATTGTATAATAAAGAATTAGATTGTACTGTACAATGCCACTTGGCTAGGGGGGCGGGACATCAAAAAATGTAGAAAAAGCCATAGAATCCGGGGAAGATACTAATGATTTTACTTGCAATGTAATAAAAGTAAATTGCAACTCAATTTTGCTTTCACATGATGAAAATCAGTGAGGCTCGGGTTCGCATCCTGGCATGTACCAATTAGTTTTTCAAAACTTACATACATATTTATCACTAGCTCGACGGTGAAGGAAAACATCGTGAGGAAACCCGCGGGTCCCAGAATTAATTCTGAGACGTATAAACAGAACTGGTCAGGCGATGGACTCACCACCTATCACGTTAAGGGGTCGAATAAAATAAAATAAATAAAATAAATAATCTCACGCCTTTCATCCCCGAGGGGGTAGGCAGAGGTATTCCATTACTGGATATACCCACATTTCACGAGATATATTGGACCCCTAAACGTGATAGGTGGTGAGCCCATCGCCGGACCGGGTCTATTTACACATGTCTCAGAATTAATTCTAAGACCTGCGGGTTTCCTCACGATGTTTTCCTTCACCGTCGAGCTAGTGATAAATATGTACGTAAGTTTTTTGAAAAACTCATTGGTACATGCCAGGATTCGAACCCGAGCCTCACTGATTTTCGGCCGGCTCTTTAACCGTCCGGGCTATCACTGCTCTTTCAAGGGGTCGAATATTCTCGTGAAAAGTGGTTATATCTAGTAATGGATCCTACCGATTAGGGGATAAAAGGCTTGAGACTATTGGCTGGGTGCGCGATGACAGCGCCAACTAGCGGTAACAATTAGGGCGGACTTGGAAATGTCAAATGGCTGGCTGTCATTACGAAAAGTAAGTAAACACAAAAATAATTTCAGTGAAACAACGTTATTTACTTAGGTCCTGTTGGATATTGTAAGTCTATAGCGTCGATAATAATGTTGACCTTTTTTATTTCCCGTCAAAAATGCCACAATCAGTAAATTTCAGGCAGTATACCTACACGAACTCTCTCATTGCTTCACGGGAAGTAAGTAAATAAATGGACAAAATTTATCGACTAGAGCGTTTCATGTATCTTGTAGACCATTATTTATGGCAGTACTGTCGATAATAATGCAGACTGTTGTGTAATTTCAGTTCAACATGGCCAAATTGATTATAAAAACTGGATTCGGGACAATAACGCACAATATAGTTTTTAGCCACAAACCACCACAAGAGGCAAATAGTTAGTTTTGGCTCAACATGTGCAATATGTAAAAGAAATAAAATGTGAAAATCAAATGAGCCACACCATTGAAGCTAGTGTAAATAGACAAACTTCAGTGACATCAACGCCATACAAAAGATCATTGAAGTCGTTGATCTTGTTTTCAACTTGCTCTTGGAAATTTTTAGAATTTCCGATCACTATTTTTGCCATTATTCTTGCAGTTGATTACGCAGCAGGTTTCGTTACCCATGTTCAAGTATTTATTTTCACTAAGAATACACGAATACGCAAATTTCTCTAGTAAAAAGTGACAGTTCGTCCGTCCCCAGTTCCTTTTTTAGCCACCATGGGCGCTGCGATCGATTCGTGGTTCCCCCACCACCTACTTCGCACCCAGCCAATACAACACAATAGGGATACCAACATTAACTAAAGTACAATGGGCGGTCTTATCGCTTTTAGCGATCTCTTCCAGACAACCTTAGGACTATTATTATTATTTAATAGAAAGCATGGTACCAAGTCCCCAAGGCAATTCTAACAGCGTTTGTGCTCACAATCCAAAGTGCATCGAGTTCCATTGCTAGCTGGCGGGGTGATGCATAATACTGCGAACACTTCCGGCCACTGGCCAGTGAAAGCCTGCACTTCGGCTGCGATATTTCTAAAAGGTAAATATCACTCCATTTCGTACCAGCCGCTGTACATGACAGTTTTTTCCTTTGTGCAAATATTTTCGACAAGTCTCTGTGCGCACTACACATACCTGCTGTGGATTTTGTAGAGAAATTTTCCTGTTGCCGTGTGTTACTGTTTTGAGGATAATATTCGGTGTCATGCTGTGCGAACTTTAACGATATTGTGCATTATGATTATTGAAATTTGGTCATTTATAACCTGACCGCGGCGGTAGACAGTCAAACCAATATAATCTCATTTTCAATGGAAACCAATCTCATTGATCGGCTATGATTACCAGATTAATATCGGTAAATAGATAAAACGCGTTAAACTTTTGTTCCGGACTTTGCCATGTCCGATTTTTATTCATGGCTTAGCTATAATTTCACCAAGATCGGGTCAAAGTAGAGTGTTTATTTTGTGAAAAATTCTTTGAGAGTGGAGCTGAAAAAAAAGTAAGTTTTTTTTTGCATTTGCCTTAGAGCTGATTGTTCAATAGTTATTAATTATCTGAAAAATAAACATCACCTGTCACTTTTCCTTTTTATTGTGTCAGACAGTGACAGCATCAATATATTCTACAGATAACGTTTATCTGACGATTGAACAATCACCCTACAGATTTTAGAAGCTGCTGGGAAACCTCTCAAGTTTTTCAACCGACTTAAAAAAAAGGAGATTTTTTTATGTTTGTAACCTTAGAACTTTCGACTGGGTGAACCGATTTGGATGATTCTTTTTTTATTTGAAAGCTGGTGCTTCTCGTGTGGTCCCATTTCAATTATGATCTACTTCTGATAATGGCATCTATGAGAAAACCATATAATTTGAAGTCGGATTTTTAGTCTTTAGAATTCTATGTAATTAGTTGATGTGATCCCCGTCGCGTTAGGAAGTATACTCATAAATATAGCTTGTATGTAGAGGCTGGCATCACGCGTTGTTTGTTCCGTGTGCAAACCTAGACTAGGAAAGTTCTTGGATTGCGTGGGAGATAACATCCACTATTTTAGGCTTCCGTACCCAAAGGGTAAAACCCTATTACTAAGACTCTGCCGTGAGCAGTGATAGCCTTACGGTTGAAGAGCCGGCCGAAAATCAGTGAGGCTCGGGTTCGAATCCTGGCATGTACCAAAGAGTTTTTCAAAAACTTACGTACATATTTATCACTAGCTCGACGGTGAAGGAAAACATCGTGAGGAAACCCGCAGGTCTCAGAATTAATTCTGAGACATGTGTAAACAGACCCGGTCCGGCGATGGGCTCACCACCTATCACGTCTAGGGGTCCAATATATCTCGTGAAATGTGGGTATATCCAGTAATGGAATACCTCTGCCTACCCCCTCGGGGATAAAAGGCGTGAGATTATTATTATTATTATTATTAAGACTCCGCCGTCCGTCCGTCTGTCAGGCTGTATCTCATGAACCGTGATAGTTAGACAGTTCAAATTTTCACATATAATGTATTTCTGTTGCCGCTATAACAACAAATACTAAAAACAGAATAAAACAAATATTTAAGGGGCTTCAATACAACCGACGTGATTTTTAGCAGTTTGTATAGATATTGGTACGAAACTCTTGATGTGTCTTGATGTTGAAAATGTTCCATGAATTCTAAGTTTTCTCTTAACTTTATCTAACTTTTATAAGAACTCCTTATTCTACGGAGGTCTTTTAATTTTAGGTCTAGTGGATGGAATACTAACCAGCAACTCGTCGGTTGAAGGCTGTTTCCATTCAGCCAATCTGCACCGACGACTTTAGAATAGGTGTCTTATTAGATTGTTATTAGATTATAGACATTTCTAAGTGTAACTTTGTTTTACCTGCATATATAAGTGATTTGAATTAGAATTTAACCAGAAACCCGCGTGTCCATGATTAATTCTAAGGCATTTGTAACAGACCCGGTCCGGGGATGGTATCACCACCCATCACGTTTAGGGGTCCAAAGAATAAACTGGTGAAACTTGGGTATTTTCAGAAAAGGAGATAAAAGGCTAAAGATTTTTTTAGTATACAGATTTCTGCCATCCTCAAGCTATGTTGATTTGAAGATCGGTCTATATCTATAACTAGCGGTTCTGCGCGGTTTCACCCGCGTAGTTCCCGTAAGATGAAATAATTTCTCCTGATTTTTACACATTTACCACTATATCTTTGCTCCTATTGGTCGTAGCGTGATGTTATATAGCCTATAGCCTTCCTCGATAACTGGACTATCCAACACAAAAAGAATTATTCAATTCGAACCAGTAGTTTCGGAGATTAGCGCGTTCAAACAAACAAACAAACAAACAAACAAACAAACAAACTCTTCAGCTTTATAATATTAGTATAGATGTCATTAGAGTTAGAACATCCTGTACTATCAGTAAAAGTTCTGCCTGATAGTACATTTTAGTGTCATTTTAGAGAGCAGCTACGAGTATCTTTTCCCACCCCGTGGCGACAAAACCCTTACTTATAGGACAACGCGTATAACAGAAAAAGCGCAATTCCTCATACACCCCAATTAGTATATTAATATAAAAAAAATATGATGCCTTCGTACTTTATTTGTGTCTAACCAATGTTCTTAAATAAATAGCAATAATAGTACGATTTCCATAGAAAGCACTAAATTCACGATAAACCATTTTAAAAAAAAATTCAAACATATTAAAAATAGCTGAAATCTAATAAGTATTCGATACTGAACAAACTAATTTCAGGAATTGCGCTTATTATGTTACATGTTGTAGTAACAATAACAATTACAAAAAGTGTGTCTTTCATGTTTATGACCATTTAGTGTCGATGAATGGATCGGTATGGAAAAAAATACGTTGTTACTGGTTTCTCTTAAGGTCGGGGTAGTAAAACTTGAGCTTACAAACGACAATTCTTCCAAATGTATCAGGCTTAACGTTTACTGATAGTACATTGCTTCAAGCTGCAATAGCAACGCATCGGCGGGTGCACCGATTACGTTGTTCCGCAAATTACGTCCTATTACGTCGTGGATTGCACGTCGCGCCACGTAACGTGCATGTGCTCTTGTCGATTCGATTAGTTAGATGATTTTGTCTACCATAACAGAAAATGTTGCTGGATTCGTCTACTTGAGGGTCGTCGGTTAATCACGTGATGTTTTTAGCAGCTTTTGAATCCTTGGTGATGTGTAGACTACCCCCCCCCCACCCTCCCATAAGCAAAATCAAGTGTATTTTTTTGACAAAAAGTATATTGAAATGTCAGAATATTATCTTTAAAATACAGGTTAAAAAAATTGGAAAATTAAGCATCAATGTGCAATCGCGTGTTCAATGAAAAATAAATACACGTGATATCTCATTAAAATCCTCCCCCTCCTTGTGATACTTCGTGTTTTTTTTCCAACCCCTCCCCCCGACGACCCCTTGGGGCTCGAGTCGGAATCTTGGTGTTGTCGTCAGCCTATAGCAGTCCAGTGCTGGACACAGGCCTCTCCAATTGCCATTCAGCCCGATTCTCGGCAACTCTCATCCAGCTGCTACCAGCCACCCTGCGAAGGTCATTGCTCCACCTAGCCTGAGAGCGTCCTACCTTACGCTTGCTGGTTCGCAGTCTTCACTTTAAAACTTGTCTACCCCAATGGTCATGTAGCGGGTCCAAAACGGAGTTACCCGCGTGGGTCCAGTTTATTCCCGATCCCGTAGGAATTTCCAAAAATCCCTACGTAGTGGTTTCATACGACACATAATACACCTGCATACCATATTTCAAGTTTCCAGATGTAATCGTTTCGGAATACTTAGTACGTAATTCTGTTTTTAACCTGTTTCTATATTTCTTGTGAGAATGAGATGTTTTCCTGGAATAAAAAGTACCCTAGATGTTGACCCGGTAACTCGTTAACTCCGTACCAAATTTCATCAAAATCCGTCCAGTAGTTTTTGCGTGACGCCTGCACAGACAGAGGAAAATTTCAAAAAATGGTGTTTTGATATCTATATCGATATCTATCTACACTACTGCCAAATTTTCAAAAAATATTTCATGTCCAGACTCGGTCCTATTAGAGTTTTATTATATGTACAAATCGAAATAGTGAAATGTGAGTATTTCAAGAAATATTATACCTCAGCCAACCCCATCGGGGATACGTATCTATTTATTTATCAAGAAAGTAGTTACAAAATCGCTGAGACTGTGAGATTTTTATTACGAGTAAGTCATGTTTATTTATAACCAACTAGCGACCCGCCCCGGCTTCGCACGGGTGCAATGCTTATAAGATTTTCTTTGCTATAAACCTCACGGAGCCCGAGACCTTTCCAACGAATGCAAAACCGTGGAAATCGGTTCGTGCGTTCTGGAGTTAAATCGTCAGGAAGGAAAACCTGACTTATTTTTATATAGTAGACTAGCGACCCGCCCCGGCTTCGCACGGGTGCAATGCTGAATTTTCTTTGCTATAAACCTCGCGGAGCCCTAGACCTTTCCAACGAATCCAAAACCGTGGAAATCGGTTCGTCAGTTCTGGAGTTATATCGTCAGGAAGGAAAACCCGACTTATTTTTATATAGTAGATTACCTTCCATAACGAGTAATCATAATTCATTCATCATCAACTTGGAAACAGCCCACTGCTGAGCCATGAGCTATGGGTCTTTCCTCACACATGAGGAAGTAATTGCTTTAATCTCCCACGCGAGCCCACCGCGGATTGGGAGATGGTGTTATGCTAGTGTCCACTTAACAGTCAGATTATTTTTCCAATAACGAGTATATAATATGTATTCTGTTATCATTGAGTGTCAATATATACCTTCGCAAAAAGACTGCAGTCTAGATAAGTGTACATATTTTTTGTACGAATTGCAAATTTGTACAAATGGCTAATTTGAACGAAACGAAAATTTGTACAAATTGCGAATTGCATGATTTGAGGTTATGTACGAACTGCTCAAAACTCCTGTAAACTTTTTCCCGAATTCCTACAGTGTACTAGTTCCTTCCTACTATTCATCAGGATCTGAAATACCTCCCTGTTCACATTCAGGAGATCTTCCCGAAACCTCTCCTACTTACGAGTTGTATCGACCGACGTTGATACTGCCGCGACGGTTCTAGAATATAAATAGCTTACACACATGTAATAACACAATACCACATTTGATGTAGTTTGTATTGGTACTAATGTTGTTGCATCTGTACTCACATATGTAAGACTACGATTAAGTCTAAGCTGTAAACCATTAAAGTGCATTTTTATTAATGTCTGTTTTGATGATATCAGCATAATTATGAATCAAACTTAGAAAAGCTAAAGGTCTAATAACAAGGCACTCTTAACTCGTCCATTGATATTGGCTTAATGTAAGCAGCAGTCTATCTCCACCGACGAGATGCTGGTTCTAAATGCACTAGGCAATAAAGGTAGTGGACCCCAACATTAATTCCTCAGTCGATGAAACTTTGCAGGATTGTAGTATAGCATGAGACAATACTTGCATAAAAAAATCCAAAAAAAAAACCTAACCGAATTTAGGTTTTTATAGTAAAAAAAAATTTTTTTTTTGGTTGATAATTTGATAATTTCTGAAAATATTGTAGCGAGACCGTTTTTATTTTGGATTTTCCTATTGTAAGTCCAAAGCGACTATTAAATTACATTCCAGTTAAGAAAATGGACTGAGCAATTTTCCCGTGCAAGGTACATATACGTCTGAGTTTTGTTGTTTCTACCAGGAGATTTTTTTGGATATTTTGCATAAAGCTTTCTTAACACACATGAATATTGCTGGCGAAGAAAATTTTGACTGAGCATTTTTCCCAACAAAGATATCAAATAAATAACTATTTCAGTAAAAATACCTAACTTCGGTTAGGATTTTTTTTTGGATTTTTTTATGCAAGTATTGTGTCATACTATACTACAATCCTGCAAAGTTTCATCGACTGAGGAATTAATGTTGGGGTCTTCATACAAAAATCCGCTTCATTGCCTGGACTATACGAGAAGAAGCCAGAAACTCAAAAGGGCATCTTTTTTAACCTCTTTCTCTCTTTTTAATCTCATGTATGGAGTATTATTGGCCTGATTCGCTACCGCTCCCGCTTTGCCTCGCTAACGGCCTTAAGGGCGTTCTACACATTCACATACACACATACTTTGATGCTCAGCCGTGCATTAGTAGGGCGTGATATGTGGAGCGGAACATTGGGTCAAAACGCGGTGCAATTGTGTACAGAAATAGACTGTTTTTAGACTAAATCCTTATGCAATCGATTGGTTTGTCAGGTTTCTTAGTTTATCCCAGATTGCCTCACAGTTCTTTTGGAGGACTATATTGAGTTAATCAAAAATCAAATATATCTATCTGAAATAGATTTCCTAAATCTCCATCAAGATTATAACAGGTTCTACCAGATAAAAACTTTCTGAAACTACGTGTTTTATAGAACTTAATTTAGCTGGTATAGCATTGGTTTATATATAAGCGCGATAATTGACCTAACCTAGATTATTATACTCGTATTTCAGATGTGGCTAGCAGCACTAGTCGTCGTGTTAGTGATCTGCATACTGCTCTACTTGGACACGGTCAAGCCTAGGAACTTCCCGCCTGGTCCCAAATGGGTCCCCTTCCTCGGCTGCGCCATCGAAGTCCACAAACACAGAGAAAAGACCGGCTACTTATACAAGGCCGTGAAGGAGCTCTCCAATAAATACTGCAAAGATGGACCTTTGCTCGGAATCAGAATCGGCAAAGACCGAATGGTGATGGTCAACACTCTTGATGCGAATAAAGAAATGCTGTTCAACGAAGACATTGACGGGAGACCAAAAGGTATATTCTACCAGACCAGGACTTGGGGGCAAAGGCGAGGGGTTCTGATAACAGATGGGGAACTCTGGAAGGAGCAACGACGCTTCCTCATAAAGCATCTCAAGGAATTCGGCTTCGGCAGACGGGGGATGGGAGACATAGCCCGTTCAGAAGCAATGCATATGGTGAAAGACGTTATGACGATAGTGAATGCAAATAACACCGGTTCTGGCGTCGTGCAAATGCACAACTTCTTCAACACATACATTCTGAACACTCTCTGGACCATGATGGCTGGACTGCGGTACGATCCCTTGGACCCTCAAATGCAAATTCTCCAGGCCATGCTTTTTGATCTGTTTAAAGCTGTCGACATGGTCGGAGCTGTCTTTAGCCACTTCCCGATCCTCAGTATCATCACTCCGACAATGTCAGGGTACAAGGACTTCATGAGGATCCACAAAAGAATTTGGCGATTCCTCCGGGAGGAGATAGCAAGGCACAAGGAGAACTTTGACCCTGAGAAAGAAGATAGAGACTTCATGGACGTATACTTGAGGGTGTTGAAGCAAAACGGGGAGGTGGAAACATACTCTGAAGGACAGCTGGTGGCTATGTGTATGGATATGTTTATGGCAGGCACTGAGACAACCAGCAAGAGTATGAGCTTTTGTTTCAGCTACTTGGTGAGGGAACAGGAGGTGCAGAGGTTGGCTCAGGAGGAGATAGACAGGGTCGTAGGGAAAGACAGGATGCCTTCCTTGGATGATCGCTTAAAGTAAGTCAAAAAAGTAAAAAAAAAAACAATTATTTTCTGTAGGTATAAAAAGTACACTTAGAAAGGTCAATAGTCTTATAACAAGACACTCTAAACTCATCCATGAAGATTGGCTAAATGTAAACAGCAGCCCATCTCCACCGACGGTTCCAAATGCAGTACCCCTAGAAGAACCAGCAAGAAACTCAAGGGCAGCTCTTTTTAATATCATGTCTTACTAGTAAATAATAATTATGATTACGAGCCTTACATATCGTTGAGTCGGTCGGTCGGTCAGTACATAGGTAACAAATATTAAATTTAAAATAAGAAACTAAAGTAGATATTTCACAATAAAATTTGATGTAACAAGTTAATATATTTCAGAGTTTTACCTTTACTAGTGCTTGCAAAATTTTACCGCCATTCAATTAAATTGAAATCATCCTTCAATACGTCACGTGACTTGAAAATTTATGCAGGCAGGTAGGCCAGTATAAATTACTAGGTGAGTTTAGAATCTGGTGAAGAGCTCATAAACCAAAAATACACGGTTTGTATGGTGTATTCAAATTTGGAAACAGCAGGATTAAAATAAATGCTTTTGTTTTCTCAACAATACCCATTTTTATTTTTGTCTTATTAAAAAAACTGTATTTTTTGTAAGAAATGTTTAAAATTCGAACAATTCCCGTTCCAGTATGCCTTATAACGAGGCGGTGGTCCACGAGTGCATAAGGCACTTCATGGGACGCACGTTTGGCGTCCCTCACAGGGCCTTGAGGGACACCACACTGGCTGGATACAGTATACCTGAGGTGAGAAATACCAATTTACCACAGATAATCTATACATATAATAAAACTGTAACGATAGCCTAAGATCTGGCTGCAAATTAGTGTAAGGATCGAGTATATGCTACAAACTAAATTTTTACGCATATTTATGATTAGGAAAATATATATCTACCAGGGTGCCATATCAAAATATGGCCACTGGTATTTTTAATAAAAAAATATTGATTTTTTCGACGAAATTTTATTTACTTGTTTTTTTACATAAAATATCGTCCACTGCACGGCAATATACGTAAAGACTGTAAAATCTGCTGATTTTTCAGGGTCTTTATACATAAAGGGGCAATTTACATAAAGTAAAAGTGGATGATATTTTATGTAAAAAAACAAGATAATGAAATTTCGTCCCAAAGATCAAATTATTTTTTTATTATATATACTTACTAGCGTTCATATTTCGATAGGGCACCCTCGTAGATATATATTCTCCTAATCTTTACATATAATAAAACTCTAACGGGGCCGTGTCTGTACATTAAATATTTTTTGAAAATTTTAACGGTAGTGTATATAGTTATCGATATAGATACCGAAACACCAATTTTTGGAATTTTTGTCTGTCTGTCTGTCTGTCTGTCTGTCTGTCTGTCTGTCTGGTTGTGCAAGCATCACTCAAAAACTACTGGACGGATTTTGATGAAATTTGGTATGGAGATAACTGAGTACCCGGGTCAACATCTAGGGTACTTTTTATTCCAGGAAAATATCTCATTCCCACGGGAAAATATAAAAACTGGTTAAAAAGAGAAAAACGTACTACTCCGAAACGATAACACCTAGAAACTTGAAAAATGGTATGTAGCTGTCTTATATGTCGTAGCAAACCGGTATGAAGGGATTTTTGGAAATTCCCACGGGAACGGGAATAAACTGGATCCATGCGGGAAAACGCCGCTGGGCACCCGCTATTTGAAATTTGGTATGTAGGTGTCTTAAATATGTCGTAGGCAAACACTATGAAGGGATTTTCGTAAATTCCCACGGGAACGGGAATAAACGGGATCCACGCGGGCAACGCCGCTGGGCACCCGCTAGTCATAAATATGCGTAAAAAATTGGTTTGAAGCATATACTCGATCCCTACCCTAATTTGCAGCCGCATCTCACCCTACGAGGCCGTATGTAATGAAATATTTAAAAAAAAAATTTCAGTGGTATTGTAGATAGTTATCAATGTAGATATCAATTCGCCAATTTTTTTAATTTTTGTCCGTCTGGTTTGTGCAAGTATCACTCAAAAACTACTGAACGTTTTTTGATGAAATTTGGTGTGGAGACAACTGAGTAACCAGGTCAACATCTAAAGTACTTATTACAGCAGGAAAATGTCTTAATCCCACGGTAAAAAAAAAATATGGGTAAACAGATAAATACGTACTACTCCGAAACGATACTACTTAGAAACTTGAAATATGGTATGTAGGTGTCTTATACACCGCGTCACAGAATTAGCGCCATTCCTAATACACCCCAATTAGTATATTAATTATTAATATAAAAAGAATATGATACATTCGTACTTTAGTTTAGATATTTTCTAGAAAATCAGTTATGCTAATTCATTTTACGGAAAATTTTTACACATAATATGCATTATAAATACTGATCAAAGTAATTTTAGGAATTGTGCTTATTCTGTTACATCTATATACATATATAAAAATCAATGCCACTTTTCGTTGTTATTTTATAACTCAAGAACGGGCTCACGTATCCAAACCAATTTTTAGGCTTTATTCGGACTATTTAGCAGATGGTTTATGTGAAGTTTGCTTAAAATCTGTCCAGTAGTTCTTCATTTATCACGTTGCGAAGCACGTACAGGGCCGCTAGTATAGTATTTATTATTTATATATAGTATAGTAGTGTATTTGAAGGCAACCGCTATGAAGGGATTTTTGGAAATTCCCACCTGAACGGGAACCCGCCTTCTGGTACACGGAGGCACTCCACTGATCTTTTTTTTCTTCACAGGACACTATGGTTGTGAGCAACTTCACCAACATCCTAATGGACGAGCAGCTGTTTCATGACCCCTTAGCCTTCAAGCCGGAGCGATTCCTGTCGGAGGGGAAAGTCTGCGTGCCTGACCACTACTTTCCCTTCGGCCTGGCGAAACACAGGTGCATGGGCGAAGTCCTAGCGAAGTGCAACATCTTCATATTCACCACCACAATGCTGCAGAGGTTTTCCTTCTTACCCCTGGATGGGGCAATGCCGTCTTTGGACCACGTCGACGGGGTGACTCCATCAGCTGCCCCTTTCAAAGCGACAGTCATACCGAGGATATGATTGTCTGATATTGTTTTATGTAGTTGAGCGTGTGAACGGCATTCAATAAACTAGACAGAGCCTGTGTTGGTACAGAACAAATTTTAAATAGATTTGACGATTTAATCGGCACGAGACTTTCAAGTTTTTACCAGCGAATTCGGCAAATTAGTGATTAGACCCTAAGTTTTTCGTAGTATGCCTTAGATAATTACCAAGTTCCAGAGGTAACGCTGCTGATGACGTAATTCTAGTAGAGCCACAAACTTCTCATGTATTCGAAAACACCTGAAATTTTATCACCTTTCAACAATATTTAATTATAAATTCGTGATTTAATGTAGCAAGGATCCGTTTCAAAATCTAAGAACGTGGCCCTACTAGTATAGTACACAGACAAGTGGTGAGCACACCGCCAGACCGGGCGCCTCAATGTCTATTTATAATTGTAATCGCAATCGTCTTCATTTTAACATCCGTTGCTTCTTCTGTACATCTGTCAATACAGCCAGTGAAAGAAGAGCAAGCACTGATCGCGTAACAAATGTAAAATAAAGAAGATTTCGATTACAATTATAAATAGACAACAAGACAATAGATTGCTGTAACATTATGTTTCCTCAAGATATTTTCCTTCACTGTCGAGCTAGATATATTTGGAAAAACTCATTGGTAGAGCCCTTATCAGGGTTCAGCAATGTCAGTAGGTATTCGGATGGTATTCGGTGACAAAAACTAATGTTATATAATTTTATCACATTTATTTATTAGAGGAATGCCCGTTTAGTATAACATTTACTATACTAACAAATATGACTTAGATTAACGCTTGTAACTCCGTATACAATACACTGGGTTATATATAAAAGCATTTTCAGAAATATACTTATAATTTTTTTCATTATTGAAATAGGTACGGCGGAAATTATTATTTGTCTACTGTTTTCTTTAGTCCAAGAGTTTGAGCAATACAATTCATTTCTTAGTTTAGCTCTATTCAGTTAACTAAACTAGGAGTAAGTCTACCTTGTTAATCTTTGGTTTTAGTAGCTATTCGAATTATACAAAACATGGTTATAAGTTTTTAACTTTAACTTTGTTATTTCAAAAGTTGTTAACTCAACGGGAGCCACTATTTTAGTTCTCGCTAGTTGGCGCCACTGTCGAGTGAGGTCCTGAAGTATAGCTGTCAAAGTTTGTTACTACGGGCGTGTGTGTTTGTTTATAAATGTGTTTACAAATGGTATACAAAATTACCTATGAACTTAAGCTGTTCATTCGACAATCTTAATTTTTTAGTAAATAAATTTTGGGACACAATTCACACACGGCTATTTAGACCCAAACTAGACAGGGCCTGTACAATGAGTACTAAACAACTGATAAACATACTTAAATACATATTAAACGACCAGACACAAAGCCGACAGACATGTTCATGCACACAAATGTTGGCCCCGAGCGGGGATCGAACCCACGACCTCCGACTCAGAAGGTAGGGTCACTACCAACTGAGCCAACAGGCCCGTCGAATAAAGCACAAACGTTCTTTGACCCTTATACATTTGCTGTAATTAGTCTGAAGTATTGCAAAATATTCAAGTGATTATTCTAATTCGAAATAAGCCCTCTTACTTCACCTACAAAAACACTGATATTTGACATTTCGGAGACCTCACGCAACACTAGCGCCTCTAGTAGCGGATTGTGACAGCTATTGGTAAGTGTTACGAGTTAATTAGGAAATTGTACCTTATCTGGAGAGGAAGAAGTCTGAAAATTAAGTACGTAGTTTCATGCTATTATTATCTAACATTAAACCGTTGAACAGGGTTTGCTTGTGCATTTGAGACATTTAGTTCAGTACTTGAAAAAAATAATGTGCTTATTTTATGAAAACCATTTTGAATGGTGCTATCTAAGTGTTACACACTAAAATACATATGACTTAATATAACTATTTAAACATGAATTATAAAAACTCAAATAAATGCACCTAAAGAAAAAGTACCTATGATATATAGGATACATACTTATAAGATAAGTACCTAAGTACCTACTTATCAATACTGTTAAATTATATTAAAAACTGATGAAACAATATATTTAATATGTTTAAATAAACATTTTGTGTAATATTTGGAAGAAACCTACATATTATAGAGGAATTATTAACAATTTAAAAATAAAAAGTAACAAAATATAATATGGATATTATTTCGGCAATTTCGAATAAAAACTTAGATAAAAGCAAAAAAACGAAGATATCGTACATCATAGAAAATATCGTTGACATTTGGATTACTTACAATTACATGCGCCCGTAGGTAATCTTTTTTCTCTTAGTGTTATTTGTACACTTCTTATAAGCACATGAAGATATTGTTTAATGGTTTAACCATTTAATTATGTGTTTCCTTCTCGTCAACTATCACGTACTGTCGATACGGCGGCCCGATTGAGACTGCAACGAATTACGTTCCTTGGACCTAATAGCAGTCCACGCGCAAGAAGCTAGTGCCGTATCTTCCTTTTTGCTTTTATCTCAGATTGAAAATCATTAGACTTCGATTTCCTTTTAGTATTTTTTTCCGAATTAAGTCAAGCTCACCCTGTCTTACATTTTTTTACTAACTACCTTTGGCTTACATTTTACAAATATTAAGAATAAATACCTAGGCACGATATCGTGCAGCCAAGTTTGAAAACTAGGCCCGTGATAAATAGATGACGGTTCCCGGACAGTCACCGACCGTCAGATTAATGTTATCAGTGGGTTATTTTTTTACTGCCCGAAAAACCCATTTCGACCCGATGTTATCTTTGAGAATATACTACGTATTAGAGAGGACGCGGCAAACTCTGAAATTATACCAAAAGCAGTAGTTTTTGAACTACTATTGTAAAAGGTATAGCCACAGAATACTTTTCTATGAAACTTTTATTATTATCCACACCAATATTCTAAAGAGGACAGATTAGCATTTTTCTACGTTTATGACGAATAAACTCAAAAACTACTGGACCGATTTTAAATGGTTTATTATTGATAGCGTTTGAACAATCAATATTTGCAGTAGCCCTTCTATACGTTAGTATATCAGATTTCAATGTTTTAGCTATCTTTAACTTTTAAATAAGCTTAACACTAACACCTAAGTACATACAATGATTTATAAATCTCACAATGCTTCAACCAACGCGTCTTAAGCTCAATCTATTTATATATCTAGATATCGTTTCATACTTTCTCCAGTCTCAAATCACGAACCTCTGCGCCTCTGCTTAACACTGAATACCTATTCTAAACATATATCGGACACTTATTTATTAATACGAAAGCTAATGCTAACACTAAACTTACATGAAGATTATTTATGTATGGTTCATAATCAAAGATATCTTAAGAAATCACTCAATTCAATGTGTATGTGCCATTTAAATTAACTGTCACATTACTAAAATGCTTAACACTGAAAAAAAAATGTATTACCTACTAAAAAAACTATTTGGTATAACTAAAACACACAGGTTAACCCTGTAAGATTTCCGTGCTGTAGTCACAAAAGTGGCAATAAAAAAATGTAATGATTTTTTGTGACAACGTGAATTTTCTGCAAATATACTAAATACTAACAAGGTTTACACAACGGATGATAGGTACTAGAAGTCTGAGTACAAAATTTTTATAGTTAATTTTGGTTGTGGTTGTACAAAATGTTTCTCATTAACACATCGAAAACATTACAAATACCATTATAAATACGTCTCCACTTAAAAATTTGGGAAATAAAGTAACATACCTACCTTATCATTTCATTAGTAATTACATGCAAAGTAAATGTGGCATTTTTTTATAAAACTTGATTTCATCTTATCGTTACAGTAGAGAAAAATCATTACAATACAGTACTATAAATTATTGTAAACATGAAATTCACATAATCAATATCACAATGAAAAGCACTAAAAATGTTTACAATTAATAAAAATATATTAGTACGTAGTACAATACAAAAGAAATAAAAAAGATTTATAAATACGTACTACTAAAGTTTACGTAAGTACTCAATGATTAAACGCACAGATTAAATCTGCGACTTAGAATACTTTTCTAAATATTAAAACACATTTTGAGATTTAATTTAGCAGAATTGCAAATCACGATTGAGCTAAGATATTTGAATATATGGCATACCCATTACAATAATATAATGTGCCTAAAAACATTAAAATTAATGTCTACCAATCTTTGTATACTGACTGAGTTATAAAATAGCAATCGCCATTGCAAAACTATTTATAAACTTTACAAAAAATGTAAAAAGTGAGCCTTTAATACACTTATCTCCAAGTTTACTTATCAGAAATTATTAGAAAATTTGCAATAACTTAAAAATAAAATCCCACAAGAAATAAGAAAAAAACATAAACCAAGTTTACAGTTTTTGGCGTTACTGATGCTAAGTTTATCACAATCAAGCGAAAGCAACAATTAAATATATACCTATATAGTTTTGTTTGTCACTTGGCTAAAAGCAGAATCCTCAAGCAAGAGATTATCTTTGAGATTATCTTAATACTAAAATAGCAAATAATTTTTGGTTGTAACTAAAAATAAACAACAAACTCAGTTAATCGGTGCTGCAAAATCATAACCTAAAAGTTTAAAGTTATGATTTTGCAGCTCACATACGATACGATAGACTCGCGTAAGTTTTAAGCTAGATTATATCACTTATAAACTTAACAAAGAAGACTAAAATACTATAAAATTAGTATTCGTTAAGTAAATATTGTGGTTTTAAAACAACCTACTCGTTGAAATAAATTATAGGGCTATATTAACCGAAGAGGAATTCAATTGTGATGGCAAAAGAGGCATCACACGAATTTCGGGATAGGACAATTTTGAGCAAGAGCTTTCTTCTACTTTTAAATAAAAAAACCGACTTCAAACAGGAAACAAAAAAAGTTTCTCTCAATTTCTATGGGATTCTATCATCAGATCTTGGTTTCCTTATCATGATACCATCCTTGGGATATCTCCTTTCCAACAAAAAAGAATCATCACAATTGGTTCTTGAACGAATAAGTTATTCGCCGACCCAAAAAAACGGTCGAAGTGAGAAACCTTCTCCTTTTTTGACGGTCGGTTAAAAAGAGTTAAAGAAAATATGATCAGCAGGCGTATTCAGGGAGCTTCGATATTTGATATCGGAAAATCTGTTGAACACTTTCAAGATTGGCTGATGTTGGTATCGAAAACTAATGTCATATGTGACATAAGGATTCGGAAAATTTTCTGTGGCTGTGAAACGCCTAGAATAAAGTTTCCGAAGTCGATAGATTCGACTTCGGAAAATTTTTCACTCGATCTGAATCGAACGGAAACGGTATCGAGTCTCCGTGAATACGCCTACTGATATTATTGGGACAAATAAAGTCCCAAAAATTCACCCGATATAAATTTACGCTTAAAAACAAGAGTAGTATGAAAGTATTGACCGTTTAAGTGTAGTTACTTGTCACGGAGTCAACAAATACAAGTATAACTAGAGAAAAATTAACGTTCGTGAATGCCTCTTCCTGTACCTGAAGGAATGAAAGGATTTAGTGGTTCTTCAGTCTGCTGGCGTTTACCCGAAAAGGTGCATGTTCCAAGCTAAGAAACTGTTGGGAGGCTGCTTGGTCTGTCATCTGAACTGCGGCCCATCGTACTCCTTCAGCTCGATCTGAGGCAAACAAGCTTGGTTTCGTCAAATTCTAATTTCATTTAAGTATCTATATCTGTAAAATCTATACAACGCGTAACAGAAAAAGCGCAATTCCTCATACACCCCAATTAGTATATTAATATAAAAAAAATATGATGCCATCGAACTTTAGTTGTGTCTAACCAATTTTCTTAAATAACGATTAATAATAGCGCGATTTCCATAGAAAGCACTAAATTTAGCTACGATAATTCATTTTTTTGAAAAATTTAACACATATTAAAAATAGCTGAAATCGAATAAGTAGTCGATACAGAACAAACTAATTTCAGGAATTGAGCTTATTCTGTTACATGTTGTATAGGTACTTTTTCAAAAAGCTGGGGTCCGGAGTGCGAAGAATAAAAGAGCGTGCATGAAAAGGCTTATGGATGTGAAGGAAGCGAAAGAAGTATGCAGAGATCGAGCAAAGTGGCGATATGTATGTATGTATGTATAAAATAAAATGATAAACTGACTGACTGATTGGTGATGTACGACTATCAACGCACAGCCTAAACCGCTGGGTCTAGAGACTTGAAATTTTGCACATAGATAGCTTATACAGTGTAGGCATCCACTAAGAAAGGATTTTGCAAAATTCAACCCCTAAGGGGGTGAAATAAACGTGCGCTAGGGAAGCCGCGGGTAAAAGCTAGTAAAATAATAAATAATCTCACGCCCTGTAAGGGGGTAGGCAAAGGTACTATTCCATTACTGGATATACCCACTTTTCAAGAGAATATTCGACCCCCAAACGTGATAGGTGGGGAGCCCGGACCGGGTCTTTTTACACATGTCTCAGAATTAATTCTGGGACCTGCGGGTTTCCTTACGATGTGTTCCTTCACCGTCGAGCTAGAAAAACTCATTGCTACAGGATTCGAACGCGAGCCTCACTGATTTTCATTGTGTAAAGCAGGCTCTTTAACCGTAAGGCTATCACTGCTCTAAATACAAAACGACTTCAAGGAATCACACTAAAACTATTATTTGCATACTCAACATCCATTACTTAGATAATAGGCGACGTTTCTGCATTCCAGCAGGTGTATTCACGGAGCTTCGATATTCAATATTCGACTCGGAATCGGAAAATCTGTGATGGGCTATTCAGAGATGTCGGTATCGAAAACGAATGTCATATTTGACATGAGGATTCGGAAAATTTTCCGTGACTGTCAGAAATGCCTAGAATACAGCTTCCGAAGTCGATAGATTCGCATTCGGAAAATTTTATACTCGATCTGAATCGAACGGAAACGGTGTCGAGCCTCCGTGAATACGCCTGGCGGAGTATTTTCCTATTCGATAGTCAATTTGAGTCCAACATGGCTGTTTACTAAAGTAATTACATCTACCGACTTCTAATCACCAGAGATCGGCATTAGGTAGGTAGTGTGATTGGGTACCATAGTAGGTAAAGTTGCTACGAGGATGTTATATGGAGTTGTTAAAACCACCACTTTATCTGGGACTTATGAAAATTTCCCGAGAAATTTCCGAGATTTTTCTACAGTATCATATTTACTGGCCGGTTATGGAGATAATCAACAAAATCTGCATATTTGTAATAGTACGGCTCCTTAGCTAGAAAAAATTTGAGTTTCGGTCCCATCCGACACAAAGCACACATATGAAATTTGGCATTTCATATGTGTGCTTCGATTTGAAAGTAGGAAAATGGTGGTTTTAACAACTCCATATTATATCCTCTACCTACTTTGGTACCTAATCACACTACCTAATGAAGATCTCTGCTAATCACTTTATCAAGAGCGGGCTATATACAAATAAGTATTATATATATATATAAATAAATATAATCTCACGCCTTTTATCCCCGAGGGGGTAGGCAGAGGTATTCCATTACTGGATATACCCACATTTCACGAGATATATTGGACCCCTAAACGTGATAGGTGGTGAGCCCATCGCCGGACCGGGTCTTTTTACACATGTCTCAGAATTAATTCTGAGACCTGCGGGTTTCCTCACGATGTTTTCCTTCACCGTCGAGCTAGTGATAAATATGTACGTAAGTTTTGAAAAACTCAATGGTACATGCCAGGATTTGAACCCGACCCTCACTGATTTTCGGCCGGCTCTTTAACCGTCCGGGCTATCACTGCTCACCAAGTATTACTCGTAGTTAATGACTCCTTACCTCGCTCAATACCACCCAATACAGGCTGTTTCGCAGTACACGCAGCCGAATCGCGTTGATTGGTCCAATGTCGTGACTGAGGGTCCCGTCAGCCAATCCGAACTCGTCAAACACGCCCACTTGTGTGAAGTTCATGCCATTCATCGGAAGCACTTCGACAACAGTATTGTAGAACTTGTCATTCGCGTGGTCGACGTTCGCACTCCGGAATGTGAATCTGTGGAGATTTCAATAGACCATTTTTACTACGAACTTAGTTCGAAAAATTGCCAGTGGGTCCATGTACGCCAACACCGAAGAAGCAACAGGTCCTGCACTGACTAAGGGTTAAGTATATTCATTCTATCAACAGTATCAACCTACCAATTTTTGTACAAATCTATTTTGCGGGGTTGGAGTTCCAACGCTTTCTTATAATGGGCATTAGAAAAATTTTAAGTGTTAGCCTCGACTATTGATTTATTTGCCACTGCATACTATAAGTAACTATGGCTTGCTCCCAATAATATGAAATGGTAGATCCATAGTGAATAAAAATTATCAAAATTTAACATAACAACTTCATTCTAGAAATAAAAGTTACATTTCGTTTTGTTTTGGAAAAGTTTCGACATAACAATCATGAAACTATTTTAAATATTTCGCTGCGCAACCATAATTCGCTGAGGCAAAGATGTGCTCATCTCTAAATATCGAATATCGACTCGAAAATATACTGTAAAAAGATCTTACAGCTAAGTTTGCTTATCTGAATATAGTACGAGCAGCACCACATAGCCAAACAACAGTTGCAATGGCGTGAGATGGCGCTAAGACGAAGGCGCGCAAATATACCTTTCTCTGTTGTATACTTGACTTTCGCTAACGCGATGCGCATCGCTCTCTTTCTATTTTGCATTAGTGATCACGAAGTTCAGACATGACGGCAAGCAGCCTATCACCATTTCTTACAATTTATCATTGTATGAAAATCTTTGTTTCAAGCTTTTAAAAGTACTGTTTCATTCCTCCACATTGATGTAAAAGAACGAATGATTGAAACTCCCTTCTACAGAGAAAACGGGATGTATCATCGTTAACCACTTTCGTTTCATTGAATTTGACAAAAAAAACTATGATAAAACAAGCTTTTCTTCATGTTACACACTAGACTCGCAAAAGTGTTAAATTCATGCGCTCCTGACATGAATCTTAACACTTTTGCGAGTCTGACCTCTAAGGCAATTGTAATAAGAACGTTACAAAGTCCAATGCTACTATCCTGCCTTCTGAGTCGAAGGTCGCGGGTTTGGTCATTGCATGTTAAGCTCCACGTCCTCACAATACTGTTTCAAGTTTATTTTTAACCGACTTCAAATAAGGAGGTTTCTCAATTCGATCGTATTTTTTTGTGTTTGCGGATAACTTCGTCTTATAAGAACCGATTTTGAAGATTCTTTTTTTGTTGGAAAGGAGATATTTCATGGGTAGTACCATGATAAGGAAATCAAGATCGGATTATGGAATCCTAGAGAAATCGAGGGGAACCTTCGAAAATTATAGTAGCGTCTAGTCAAGGGAATTCCTCAACGATAATTTTTTAGTTTCTGATGTCGTTTTTTTTTTATTATAAGAGTGTAGAAAGCCTGACCGGCTCATTTAGACCGAATACCTATTGTAATCTTACTTACTTTTCGATGTAAGTGGGCTTCCTGAACCAGAACACGACACAGTCTCCTTGCTTCGGTCGAATCCCCCAGAAGAACGATTGCCCTTCATATGCCTTCTTGAGTGAGTGATCAGCGTGTTCTTCGATATCCGATCGAATCACGTCAACTTCAGGGTTCTTGTGGGGGTAGAACGTAGGCGCGGCCCCGAATTTCTTGTCCTGGACATTCGTCATATTATCTTCATGTAAAATTGGTGTCCAAGGGATGTTTGAAGAGGGAGAGGGAAAGATAGGGAAAGAAAAAGCAAGAAAACAAGATGATTGTTCTAGTAGAAATAAACAGTTAACAGCTAAAATAGAAAGTACTTGAAGCTTACAAAACACCAATAGAAATAATTCATACTAGCAGCGCGCGGTTTCACCAGCGTAGTTCCCGTTCCCGTAGGAATACGGGGATAAAATATAGCCTATGTGTTATTCTGATGTATAAGCTGTATAATTGTATAACTTTAAAGTTTCATCAAAATCCGTAAAAGTAGTTTTTGCGTTCAAGAGGAACAAACATCCACCCATACATCCATCCATACAAACTTTCGCGTTTATAATATTAGTAGGGTTCGTTTAATTATGAAAGTGACTGGGGCAATTGTGGCCTTTCGTAAGCTTCATGGTTTTTTGGTGCGCTAGCAGCTATTTGTCTTCTTTCTTGTATATCGTATAATGTCATTGTGTGATGTGATGGTTACAAATGAAGTCAGGGGCAAATGCTTGTAGTTTAGCCTTAGATAAAATCAAAAAAGGAAGATACGGTACTAGCTTCTTGCGCGTGGACTGCTTGAATGAGGTCCAAGGAATGTTTTTCTTGCAGTCAGAATCGGGTGATAGTCAACATGAAGAAAATACATAATTAATGGTTAAACTGCTACATGATGCCTTCATGTGCTTTTATGTAGAGTTCAAATAGCACTAAAACAAGAAATAAAACCCGCAGGCACGTGTACTTGTATGTACTTCAAATGTCAACGATGCTTACTATGACTGTAACGTATCTTCCTTTTTTGCTTTTATCTAAGAGTTAAGTAGTTACTATCATTCAATTCCTACGCGTTTGCTTCTTAAGGCATGTTAGCCTTACGCATTTAAAAAGGTACTTTATTGATATTGATATCTTACTTTTACTTTTTGAATCTTCCCTCTGAGAGAAGAGTACAGCCCGATGTGTTGGAACAGGGAGGTCTTGAAAATTGGACGAATCGTCATCTTGGTCTTCGCGCATACCTTCTGGAATACACAAAAATGGTTTCTTATTTTAGAGAGCTCGCTTCACTCGTTCTAACACCACGCCACCTATTGGTGATTGGCCGTATTATTTAAAGATTTATTGGTTGTAAATAACATTTTACAAGAAATACGTCTTTACAGTTTAACTTAAATAGTAGCAGTGATAGCCCTGACGGTTAAAGAGCCGGCCGAAAATCAGTGAGGCTCGGGTTCGAATCCTGGCATATACCAATGAGTTTTTCAAAAACTTACTTACATATTTATCACTAGCTTTGCGGTGAAGGAAAACATCGTGAGGAAACCCGCAGGTCTCCGAACTAATTCTGAGACATGTGTAAAATAGACCCGGTCCGGCGATGGGCTCACCACCTAGCACGTTTAGGGGTCCAATGTATCTCGTGAAATGTGGGTATATCCAGTAATGGAATACCTCTGCCTACCCCCTCGGGGATGAAAGGCGTGAGATCATATTATTATTATATATATTTAACTGAAAATGCAAAACTGTATTTGTATACCAAATTTAATCTAAATCGTTAGAGGTGTTCCCGAGATACCCGAAATATACATACTTATAATAATTGCTCGTTTAAAATAATAGGATATATATATATAGCAAAGATATTTAAAGAAAAAGGAAAGATAATGATTTTCTTCCAACCTCTTTGGATACCTATAGGTTTAAAGCTCTAGATACAAACTAACCCCGTTAGCGGCTACGTTCAATAAGGTACACACTCTTTCAAAAACCATAGATTATTAAAAAACCAAAAACCAGAATGCTTGTAATAGTGGTGAAGTTCAGAGAGTAAAAGTGAAAATTTAAGTAAAATAAAAAAAAAATCGGGATATCAATCTAAGATGTAGTCGGAACCTAACTACATAAATCCTAAACAGACTGAATATATTTTTAGCATCCTTCATGTTTCGATGTGATACCATGAATTATTGTGTTAGTTATACTGCATTAGGAGCCAGAAACTCGTCGGTGGAGATGGGCTGCTGTTTACATTTGGCCAATCTTCATGAACAAGTTCAAAGTGCCTTATTATTAGACGATTGACTTTTCCAAATCGTCGCCTTAGAGTGAAAACCTCGTATAAGAAAAAGAGCAACTTTACAGGAGGAAGAAAAAACCGCGCCCTGAAATTTTTTGTTACCAAAGCTTATTGGATTATACCTGTTTTAGTATGTAATTATACTACTTTTTTTAATAATAGAGTGATATGTTACACATTATTAGCCTAAACATGTTAAATGTCACTTACGAGGTTTTCTAACAAAAAACTCACTATTTGGACTTCAGTTACAAGTTAATCAATGAAACTGGGTAAAATAAAAATAGTTATTTACATTAAAATACATATAATTTTAAATAAAATTATATTTGTGATTACAAATTCTTCTTGTTTTAGGAAAATTCTTAGTAAAAAAAAGTTTAAAGTAGTCAAAAAATTTATAAAAAGTCGAATAACTATAAATCGTAAGATGCTGAACCATCTTGACCTTTCGTTGAGCGCCTGGCTGCACATAAATTTTGGTTTGGACTGCTGACTATTGCCATCCTTCGACACAACTCAGAAAGCAAAAGCAGTCTCTGATATTTTTGATTTTATCTAACATACAGCAGCGCTTTCGAATTTTGCCGTCATTAGTATTTTAAAAGAAAATTTTGTACTCTCTGCATGCCTTTTTAAATATTTTATGCTGGTTATAAAAAAAGTAAGTAAGTAATTAAGGGCTTTTGGATGCGGACCTTCTAAATTGTGTAGGTACAGTTTGACATTTCCGTAATGAATAAAAATTACATGACCTTGCGTGGCTAAATATCTGAATCTCATTCTCTTTCATAAAGTTATTAAGAATAATTAGACGTTCTTTCGTGTTTTTGCGCCCTTTTCTCCACTCTAATCCAAAATCTCCTAATTAGGTTCAATATAACTTCGAGAAAACCTCGTAGGTAGTCATGTTTGATAATTTTCTGAGTCTTTATCAACAAATATTTAATCATTAATACCTCGTAACCAGTGGTTTATTTTCCAGCTATTTTGTGTAAAAAAAATCCTCGTAAGTGAGTTTGCGAGGTTTTCAAACAAGAGATAAATTGTACGAGTTTTTCTATCAAAAGAGAAACAAAAATTGCAATAACTTCTGAAATATTAATGAATACAATTTACCAAATTATTTATAACATCAAAAGCACTTATTTCCTCCAGAAAATTGTATAACTATACTGAAAAACGACTTTGAACTATTGAATTCGCAGCCACGCATGCACTTTCTTACGAGGTTTTCACAGCAGACTGACATACGAGTGCTTTTACGAGGTTCTCATTATAGGTCATAGATGGTGCACCATGTCTATGATGTTTACTCGAGTAAAACTAGAACGTCCGTTACGAGGTTTTCTTTCCAAATATGAAATAAAAAAAAAAACCATGAAATTTCAAATACGAGGTTTTCACTCTAAGGCGACGAAATGTAATTAGCAATTACCTACGGAAATAAATACATTTTCATTGAAAGCCTAGCTAAGTTGTGTATTTTATTAAGCAAGATGCTTTAGTATGTGTTAGCCTAATAGAACTATAAAACGTAAGTGCGACCAAGTAAAATAGTTTCAACGTCCCAAAGAAGTGTAACATCTTGATTATACCTCATATTTGCGACATTCGCGACCTCCCTTCACAAAAATACCTTCATATATTTCCTCGATCAGCTCACAATTAGCGGAGAGGCGTTCGGTCTATTAAAAAAATACTTTGGTCTATACACCGTCGTTTATGTCATCGAATTATGTACAGGCATTTCAATTGTTTTCTCGTTGGTGGAGATGGGCTGATTTTTACGTTTAGCCAATCTTCATGGACGTGTTTACTGACGTTTCTAAGTAATATATTTTTATTACCTACATAAAAAATATACTCCTTTGAATTGAATTGTTTGTAACTTTTTTCATGTTGTGTGTGCCGTATTCTTCAAAGCAGGGCTTGAATATATAGAATGAATAATAGTATTTTTATTTAAAGTCCTCCAGAACCGTCTAGACGGTTTGACTTTGATTTGAGCAGTCACAATACTTTCAGATCGGTGATTTGCGACTGCACCTAAACTGCATCGCGTTTTATCGATAGCATTTAAATTGTATCGGGTATTGGCGATTTGCTGCGTCAGATTGCGGTGTTGCCTGCACCTCTGCCTACCCCTTCGGGGATCAAGTGTTGAGTTTTTTTTTTTTTAAATTTAAAAATACGCTGTTTTGGCCTTCCGAACTTTCTTGAAACCATGCAGAATACGTCTAATTTACGCATTACATCGTCTATGGATGTGTTTATTAGTAAAAATCACAGTCAAAATGTTTTATTGGAAGTAGGAACTTACAAGTCCACTTACTGAACGTCATTTCAACTCCACTGCTTTAGCATGTATGGTTGAGGAGACGAAGCGGGGCAAGAAACTCCTCAACACAATATTTTTTTAATCAATGTTATGGAATGTTTTAGCTATACCAACGATAAGTTGGTTAAAATATAGATCAATTAATATAAGTGTGGTTTTCGTATCTAGAGTTTTATTATTTTATTGTAATTTCTTAATTTCTTTGTTTTTCTAGCACTGGCTGTTTTTTTTACTAGTCTGCATAATATATTTTTTAAATTAATGTAGTAGAATGAAATTGAAATGTGGAGACTTTTCATCAGCAATATTTATATTCACAGTGTCCTTCCTTATATTTATAAATGTAATTATTTCTGTAATTCTTCCTAAAAATCACTATCACTAGTAAAAATAAATGATTGTAAATCACAGGGCGCACCCGTAAAAATTGGGGTGCCTCAAGGTTCGATTCTTGGTCCTTTTCTTTTCCTTGTATATATAAATGATCTTCCATTCATGGTAGAGAGTTTGTCAAAGATAGTGTTGTTTGCTGATGATACATCTCTGATTTTCAAAGTAGATAGACAAGCTCAGAAGCTCGACGAGGTAAATGACACTCTTCAACAAATTCTCACATGGTTCACTGCAAACAATCTATTGCTCAACGCTAAGAAGACTAAATGTATAAAGTTTGTACTCCCTAATGTTAGACGAGTAGAGAATGAGATAATTTTAAACAATGACGAATTAGATTTCGCTGATAATACAGTTTTTTGGGGATAACGATAGACTCCAAACTTCAATGGAATTCTCATATTTCTGCATTATCTAACAGACTGAGCTCAGCTGCTTATGCCGTCAGAAAAATCAGATGGCTTACTGATGTAGACACAGCAAGACTCGTTTATTTTAGCTACTTTCACAGTATAATGTCCTATGGCATCTTGCTGTGGGGCAGAGCTGCTGATGCAGAATCTATTTTTATTTTACAAAAAAGGGCTATACGCGCCATTTACAAGTTAAGATGTCGTGATTCCCTAAGAGAACTGTTCAAAGAAATTAATATTTTAACAATGCCTTGTCAGTACATTTATGAAAACATTATGTATGTACGGAAAAACATATTACTGTATACTAAAAACTGTGACAGGCATAATTGTAATCTAAGAAATAAAAATAAACTAGAGCAACCTCAGTTACGATTAAGTAAAATTAATAATTCCTTTGTGGGGCTTTGCATACGCTTTTTAATAAAATACCAGAAGATATTTTAAAATTGCCTGAAACTGTGTTCAAAACTCATGTTAAACATGTACTTTGTAAAATGGCATATTACAAACTAGACGACTATTTAAATGACAATGATGCTTGGAACAGATTTCCTCCAGTCCAGCGCAATACGATAGCGAAAAACAAACGAAATTATGTAACCCAATTCAGTAATATGTAACAATTGATTAAAAGAATATTGTGTTGAGGAGTTTCTTGCCCCGCTTCTTCTCCTCAACCATACATGCTGAAGCGGTGGAGTTGAAATGACGTTCAATAAGTGGACTTGTAAGTTTCTATTTTGAATAAAACATTTTGACTTTGACTTTGACTACATAGTATAAAACAAAGTCGCTTTCTCTGTCCCTATATGCCTATATCCCTATGTCCCTATGTATGCTTAAATCTTTAAAACTACGCAACGGATTTTAATGCGGTTTTTTTTAATAGATAGAGTGATTCAAGGGGAAGGTTTAAGTATTAGCATTGCACCCGTGCGAAGCCGGGGCGGGTCGCTAGTAAATAAAAAAATTAATACAAAATTTTGTTACATAATTATGATTGACCATAAGTAAACTCACCGAGGTCTTGTCGATGGAGCAGACGCGGTCAGCCAAGTAGCTTTCGAGTAGCCAATCGATGGGCAGGCTGTTGTAGAAGAGCTGCACGTAGGTGATGAAGTGGAGGAGGTCTGATGACCTGGAAACAAAGAGATTAAAATATAATTGGGCATAAGAGCAGTGATAGCCTTACGGTTATAGAGCTGGCCGAAAATCAGTGAGGCTCGGGTTCGAATCCTGGCATGTACCAATGAGTTTTTTAAAAACTTACGTACATATTTATCACTAGCTCGACGGTGAAGGAAAACATCGTGAGGAAACCCGCAGGTCCAGAATCAATTCTGAGACATGTGTAAATAGACCCGATCCGACCATGGGCTCACCACCTATCACGTTTAGGGGTCCAATGTATCTCGTGAAATGTGGGTATATCTATCTGTATGTATATCAGTAATGGAATACCTCTACCCCCTCGGGGATAAATGCCCTGTATAATGGCATAAGGGGACAGAGCAAGAAAACCTGAACTAAAAGATATTACTAGTAGGCAAAAGTCTAGTGTGATTCGACCGAATGACAGCTCGCGTTCATATTAACTGACATGATGCTTGAGATTCAAAAGTTTTGTATGAAAATATTCCCTTCTATGTCCTATTATGACGGGAGTGTTGGCTCAGTTGGTAGTAACCCTGCCTTCTGAGTCGGAGGTCAGATTTTGTGTGCATGAACATGTCTGTTGGCTTCGTGTCTGGGTGTTTAATATTTATTTAAGTATGTTTATCAGTTGTTTAGTACCCATAGCTCTGCCTAGTTTGGGACTGAATAACCGTGTGTGATATGTGTCCCACAATTATTTATTTACGCCCCGCGGTTTCACCCGTTTCACCATAGTTTCCGTTCCCGAGGGAATACGGGAATAAAATATAGCACATGTAAATTTCTGATGTATAAGCTATTTAACTCTCAAGTTTCATCAAAATCCGTTCAGTAGTTTTTCCGTAAATGGTGAACAAACATCTATACATCCATACACACACCCTTTCGCGTTGATAATATTGGTAGGAATTTTTATATTTTAATATCTTTACCTGAAAAGCTTTCCGATGCCACCAATGTGCGCGTAGTCGATGAAGAACCAGCCTGGGTTGGACACGGAGACCGTGGCGGTGAACATCTTGATGATCTGGAAGCGTGGATGAATTCATTCGTAGCGACGATATATGTAAAAAAAATCACGCCTTATATCCCCAAAGGGGTAGGCAGAGGTATTCCATTTCCACCCACTTTTCACCAGATATTCTTTGGACCCCTAAACGTGATAGGTGGTGAGCCCATCGCCGGACCGGGTCTGTTTACACATGTCTCAGAATTCATTCTGGGACTTCCTCACGATGCTTTCCTTCACCGTCGAGCTAGTGACGAAAATCGACGTAAGTTTTGAAAAACTCATTGGTACATGCCAGGATTCGAACCCGAGCCTCCCTGATTATCATCATGAGAAGTGGGCTCCTTAACCGTAAGGCTATCACTGATATATATACCTACCAAAGAGATTTAAATATAATAGGGCATAGAGGGGGCATTGGGAATATTTTCATACAAAACTTTGAAGCCTAAGGCATCATGTCCTTGTCATGTCAGTTAGTATGAACGCGAGCTGTCATTCGGTCGAAATTGTACTAGACTTATTCCACTTGGAATAACTTTTGACTTCAAATTTTCCTCGCTTTGTCCCCTCTATGCCCTATTATATTTAAATCTCTTTGATACCTACTTATTTGATAATAATATTTTTTTTTATTGACGATTTGTTTAAACTATAGGTAAATTAAAAACCTCCTCCACAGCATCACATCGAGGAAGCTTATACTTACAACTGGCAGCATAGCATTTCTTTATTTGGATTCACAAATTGTACATTTTGTTTTATAAATAACACTGAACCCAAAACTAGGATACATGTAAAAACTAATTTGAACTTTATGAACGTGCTTATCTGTCACTTTTATGCATGACCTTGTTACATCGTCGCTAAAATAGCTAAACATGTGTATTTGAATAAGATGCGAATGCGTTCATAAGGTTCAATTTAATTATTTTGACATTGTAAATAAATATGGCGCTTCTGTCACTTTCCTTTCCAAAGCGGTGGAAAAGAATAGAGCTAACTTAAAAATAAGGAATTTTAGCTGGTCTGCAGAATCGAGTCCACTATGTAAAAACTAGTGCACTCCGTGTAAAAATTCTTGAAATATATATTTTTTATTACCCTCTATGTAAAAACTAGAGCACTCCGTGTAAAAATTCTTTAGATATTTTTTTTAATTACCTGCATGTAGTCGTCTCTCGAGATGACGTCATCCTCCAGCATGAGGTAATAGGTGCCCTTGGTCTGCGCGTAGGCCATCAAGTACATTGCGTCCAGGTTCTGCTTAGTACGCCACTTGAACCGCTTGGCGGAGTCCCCGAGGGTCGGAGAGAGCCTATCGAAGTCTGGATAGTATGAAGCAGATGGTGACAGCACTTCGATGAGTCCGCTATCCACGTGCTTCGGGAACCTGGAAGATATGACGTCATAAGTCGACTTTTTGTATGAATGCGTCAGTCTCGTTCCCGTGGTCTGCACCGGAAGGTGAGGTAGTAACAGTAGTAAGATGTGTGTCTAGCCTAAACGGTTGATAGCTTATTTATTTATTTGGGAACATACAGTCATAAACACAAATAGTCACAACTAGCGACCCGCCCTGGCTTCGCACGAGTGCAATACTAATACTAAAACCTTCCTCATGAATCACTCTATCTATTAAAAAAACCGCATCAAAATCCGTTGCGTAGTTTTAAAGATTTAAGCATACATAGGGACATAGGGACATAAGGACATAGGGATATAGAGACAGAGAAACGCGACATTGTTTTATACTATGTAGTGATGTCAAATTAAACAGAGCCTGTTTCTTTTTAAAATACTATTTCAAATATTTCAGTGTGTAATATTGACTACAATTAAGTAATGTATATTAGTTTAAGCAAGAAAAAAATATTGTAAAAATATATTTTTTTGAAGTTACAATCTATTACACTTACCTATCACACCATATTTTTTTAAAAAGACACCCTGTATAATATAAGTGTAGAAGTGTAGACAGGTTTACTCTGTACCCAGACTTGCCCGAAGGCAATGACGGGGCCTACGATGGAACGAGCTTGCCCATAAGATGCGTACGTGTATACGTGTTTACGATGGTTTGTATGGATTAGGTCTTAAAAAATACAGACGCCGGCATGTAGGTACTTCCCCTCCTTATGGCTGGTTTACACCCTGTTTAGTTAAGTTGGTCAGTAGATGAACATTGCTTGACCACTATGAGGTTCGGTCTTCATACACCCATTTATAGAAGCTATGTTCATCTACTGACCAACTTAACTAAACAGTGTGTGAACCAGCCATTAGCAGTACGCGTAAAAAAAAAACTTGAAATCGCGTATAGATCCGCCAAGTAGGTAGGGATGAAGCCCAGCCGTGCATGTGGAAGTCCGATTGTGTAAAGGAGATGGCGGAATAAGTTACACGTATTTCATTTATATATTTGTTGCTGTGCTTCTTCTCAACTATAAAATGTGCCGAGATGCAATAACGTAGGTATAAGCAATTGTCTAAAGAACATAATTAAGTAGGTAGGTATATGTACGACACAAAGATATTTATAATATCTTTGGTACGACATCTGACTCAGAACGAAGGGCTGATACGGACTTTAATATAAATACATTCACATACATACATTTGCTAGGTTTAGCTTGAAAATAAATTTGACAACTCTGGCTTGTATTTCAGTACAGTATCCACTATAAATGTCAACGGTCATAGTTGGATGACAACGAGATGTCAATGGTGTTATTTTGACACTTTTCAGAGCAAATAACACCATCAACTGACCATGCCATTGTCATTGTCATCCAACTGTAACCGTTGACATTTAGTAGAATTGGCCGTCAGCTCAGCTGTTATAGATATTAAAATATTATTGAAAGAAATATTTTTATAAATTAACAGAATTTCGCTATGCAGATTATCTTTTAAAATTACATTATAATTTAAAACTACGTGAAAAATACACATTGCAAACTGCAAATTAATCACTTCAAATTTAAATTGCTATACTAACAAATTCGCAATTTCCGAACGAAACCGACCTGTAAAACCAACAAACTCAAAATTTAATCATTCGTTCGTTGAATCACTGAGTGTTGATTTGGTTCTCACCGGATATTACAGTGGGCTAACTGGGGCTGGGGACTATCTGAGAGGGAGGCAAAATAGGAGCTAGTTTGCAATTGAATCAGGTCAGCTTCTAGCCGATACCGACGTCGGAGCGAGAGTTAAAATTCGATTATCGCTATCTGATAGTTTGAGGTGGAGATTGCATTGATAAACATCTCGAATCGCTAATTTCGCGACTACGCGACCACGCAGTTGTGTTGCTGTAATATTATAGTCAAAGACGTTTAAAAAAAAGTTTATCTCTAGGAAATAATGGTTTCTTCCAACCTCTGATTACAAGAGCCTGCTTCACGTAATAAAAATCAGTGAGACTCGGGTTCAAATCCTGGCATGTACCAATGAGTTTTTCAAAAACTTATGTACATATTTATTACTAGCTCGACGGTGAAGGAAAACATCGTGAGGAAACCCCAAGAATTAATTCTGAGACATGTGTAAAAAGACCCGGTCCGGCGATGGGCTCACAACCTATCACGTTTAGGGGTCTATTATACGCCTTTTATCCCGGAAGGGGTAGGCAGAGGTATTCAATTTCTGGATGTACCCACTTTTCACGAGATATTCTTTGGACCCCTAAACGTAGGTGGGAGATCATCGCCTGACCGGGTCTTTTACACATGTCCCAGAACCAATTCTAAGACCTGCGGGTTTTCTCACGATGTTTTCCTTCACTGACGACGACGAGAGTAAAATTAGATGATGAACATCTGCTAGTTTGATGTGCGGCACCCAAGGTCAACTCATCTCGTAATTGCAAACCTTCTAACGCATTGCAATGTCGCTACTCCGCGACTAAGCAGTTGCGTTGCTGTAATATTATATAATGCGTATGATGCTTTGGTGACACGAAATCACGACACTGCAAAGTATTTTCGCTGTTGGAGCGAGAAAAAAAATTGGTTATTAATAACTGATAGTTGGAGCTGCAGATGGCACACACACATTTCGCATCGCGAACCCGCATACACATAGCAATGACAATGGCAGTTGCGTTGCTGTAATATAAAGATGCTTGGCCTCGGCAACGAGGCGCTACTGCAACGTATTTTTGCTTTTATAATATAGAATTTCTTAATAATTATATAAATTCGCGGGCTCCTCTTTGGGACCTAGGATCCGTGTAATGTACATAGCATCTTCCTGAGCTCATAGTTTTATATCTAGCAGACAGGTTTTTTTGATAGTTTATATTATGTTAGTACCTGGAAGACCGAGCTCGTTTTAACACCACCCCATCTGCCGGTAAGTCGCCGTATTATGTCGCTTACGCCATCTGCGTGTAGTGATACGACAACTCAGCGGCAGATGGCGTTAGCGACATAATACGTAACAATATAAAGAAGAAAATTATTTTGTGTAAAATTGCGTTTTTTTAAATGCAAAACTGTATATGTATAGGTATAAAATTTCATCAAAATCGACAGAGCCGTTTAAGAGATATCCGACATATCCTTATCACTTTTGCACAGTATTCCTAAACAAGCATAATACCAGAGACCAGTATGGTCTCTGATAATACCTACCTAAAACTATGCAAGTCATTTGCTTTGACACAAAACAATTTATACAAAAAACATACAATACTTCCCATTGATAATAATAATATTAGTGGGATATTCCCTAAAATATTCTTTGCTGAAAACATCAATGTAAGCTTAACTCTTCATTTTTCAAATCCAGACATAGTGAGAGGTACAGTTCAGTAAGGCGCAGAGCATTTGAAGGCGACAATTTAATATAAGCCTCAACAACTTGGACATACGGTCAATAATTGCATGAAAAGAATAAATACGCGCGCGGCTATCGGAGCGCCCCGTTATTCGGAATTTTCATGCAATTATTGACCGTATGTCCAAGTCTTTGAGGCTTATATTAAATTGTCTTCCAAATGCGCTCCGCCGCGTTTCCAGCGGTCGCGGTGTGCGCTGGCCCTAAGTCACATTGTCAAAGTATCGACGCATTGCAGACTCCAACGACCTGTTACGTCTTTACAACGCTAAGAACCGTCACTCGGTTACGAGGTCAGGCTTGCTCTACAATAGGTAATAAATTCGCATTTCTGAGTCAAATGTCCGTGTACCTACTTATAGATATATCTTTACCGCACCAATATACAATGGCCAATAAAATATCTATTTGAGTGTGATGTTACGTGTTTAATTGGATATTAAGCTTTGCGAGCTCATGACATAACTGGTAGAAAATGAATGAAAGGCGCATAAAGAGACAAATATACAAGGGTGTTGTGAATGGGTGAGTCAGTAGAGGGCGACCTAGGCGTACTTACATCGACCAGATCGGCGATGTATTGAAGAAAAGTCAAATAAAGAGTACCCGAAACCGACGAGCATGCATGAGTCGTTTGATGGATGTGGATGAAGCACGAGAGATCTGCCAGGTTCGTAGCAAGTGGCAGTCTATTGTCTCTGCCTACCGTGTAAAAAAGACGTGAGATTATGTATGTATTTTTTTTATAAGAAAAAAGGGGGCAAACGAGCAGACGGGTCACCTGATGGTAAGTGACGTCCGTCGCCCATGGACACTTGCAACTCAAGAGTCACAACTGCGTTGCCGACCTTTGAGGTGCGAGTAGGAGGAGTTGAGGGGAGGGGGAGGGGGCATTGGGGCCTCCGGTTACCTTACTCACTCAACGAAACGCAATGCATTGCTTTACGCTGGTTTTCTGTGAAGCCGTGGTATCACTCCGGTCGAGCCGGCCCAAGCGTGCCGAAGCATGGCTCTCCCACGTTTGCATTTATGCATCATAGAAAATGCCCGTGACTTTGATTCTGCTTTACACCGACTTAATTTATTTTAGTTTACTCCTGTAATTTTCTTTCTTCTAGAAAAGAAAAGATACGAGAGCAAACTTTCCTGTCAAATGTTTATCCCTGTTCTTTTTTGAGGTTGGAGGACAAAGACAGGACTAAGCTAAAATAAGTTTAGTCGGTGTAAAGCAGAATCAAACCCAGTAAATAGTTAAAAAAAATCTAATCCATGGCTATTATTCTATAAAAAAAATATTACGCAGCTAAAATCACTATATTTGTACAAAATGTTACATAGTAAAATGGAAGCAAAAGTAGGTACTTACGACATTTCTGACAAATTTAGAAAAAAAATACTTTTCCTGTTCAGCTGTTCCGCGCGGTTTTACACGAGTAGTTTTCGTTGACGCGGAAATCCTTCCTCTTTATTTATGTTACCTAAGTGTTATAGGTTTCAAAATTATTAATACCAGTTCCCGTTCCCGTGAGAATACGGGATACGGGAACTCAGGTTACTCAGGGATCTTCTACCTTGCCATTAATGAAATATTTTTTAAAATCGGTCCAGTAGTTTTTGAGTTTATTCGTAACAGACACAGAAATACAAATATACAAATCTTTCCTCTTTATAATATTATTAATATAGACAATTAGACAGTATAGATAGCAATTAATCAAAAACTTTAATATGTTGGTATAAAGAACAACCTACCTATGTGTGTATGTTATGTACTATTGGAGTAATTAATTTTATAACCCGATTGTCTTATTATTATTATTAAGTTACAGACTTTCAGACTCTAGCAAACATTTATATCAATTAACTATACGCGCCACAGCCTAGCTCGTCAGACATAATGAGCGGGATTATTGACAGTTCCTAGTGACGTCACTCGTAGAGACGTAGCTCCAATAGAGTTGCTCCAATCGATATTTATAAAAATACTTACATTCTCTCGATCTTGCTGGCGGTGTCGCCCACGAACGAAAGGTCGGTCTCCCCAACAAACACGACGATTAGGGTTGAGTTGATATCCGTGTCCCTCAGCCCGCCCACCAGGTGCTGTGGATTGAAGATATGTCACACTTAATTTTCTTGACCATCTACAAATTTTAACATCAATTAGTTAGTAAAACATAAATGAGTTTAACAAGGTTTTCAAATTGTATTGTACGATGTCTAAAATGTTTCTCAGTTTTGGAAGGCAAAAATCCTACTAAAATATTATAAACGCGAAAGTTTGTATGCTCGTTTGCCCCCTTTTTTTATAAATGGATATAAAATGGATGTTTAGATGTTTGTTCCGCTTTCACGTAAAAACTACTCAACGGATTTTGATGGAACTTTACAGTTATATAGCCATCAGAACAACACATAGGCTATATTTCATACCCGTATTCCCACGGGAACGGGAACAACGCGGGTGAAACCGAGGGGTGCTGCTAGTCTAAAATAATTTATAAGGGTTGATAAAATATATAACCAACACGATTCTTTATAAATCTGCAAAATTATTACCAAACAAACTTAGTTAAGCGGAAAATATAGTCCAATAATTTATCAAAAAAACGTCACGGAACTACTCGGATATGTAAAATTATTTCTTCACTGTTTCAAGGGTTCCGTACCTCGAAAGGAAAAAAACTTTACCCTTATATGATCACTTTGTTGTCCGTCCGTCTGTCTGTCAAGACCTTTTTTCTCAGAAACGCGTGAAGGTTGATACCTAACCTGACCTATCGACCTGGCCTGACCTGACCTGTAGAGGTCTACCTATCAAATAACTCAGGTGAGTTATTTGATAGGTCTACTATCCCTTGAAGCTGTAAAAATATCAAACTTCTAAGCCAACGCAATCAAAATATACAGCCGTTTATTCCGCTTATTTTCGACACTCGCAAGGGAATCAAAACCTACAGGGTACCTACTTTCCGTGAACTCAGAATCTTGAAATTTGGTACCAAGCAACGTATTATAGCACAGATACAGGAAAAATTTCGAAAACCGCAAACTTTTAGTTAGATCATAATAATATATTACGTAATAATTTTTTTTTAATATTTTTTATGACCAAAGAGCAGTGTTAGCCCGAACGGTTAAAGAGCCGGCCGAAAATCAGCGAGGCTCGGGTTCGAATCCTGGCATGTACCAATGAGTTTTATCAAAAACTTACGTACATATTTATCACTAGCTCGACGGTGAAGGAAAACACCTTGAGGAAACCCGCAGGTCTCAGAATTAATTCTGAGACATGTGTAAATAGACCCGGTCCGGCGATGGGCTCACCACCTATATCACGTTTAGGGGTTAATGTATCTCGTGAAATGTGGGTATGTCCAGTAATGGAATACCTCTGCCTACCCCCTCGGGGATAAAAGGCGTGAGATTATATTATCATATTATTATTATATATTTTTTATGATTCGATTGTCGTGATGGGTGAACTGTTACTTATATACCTTGCTGTTTGTACGGACCCCTCGGTGCGAGAGTTCGACTCGCACTTGACCATTTTTCCTGTTTTTAGTATAACTATGAAGTTATTTTTAATCCTACAATTACGTTCAACCACGCAAATGTTGACCTCGGACGCGAATGGAAACTTTTATAAATAGAGTTTTTTCCCTTTTTAGATTAATTAATTAATTTTCGCCAGAAAGTTTGTTTCAAATAACCTACGCAACGCCTAAACGGATTAAATTTTTGACATCCACTAATTTATGTATTTTTATAGACAAACATTAAACACTCACATAATAAACTAGCCACTTTAGTTTTTGTTACATACTAATTTATGTATTTTTATAGACAAATATTAAACACTCACATAATAAACTAGCCACTTTAGTTTTTGTTACATACTAATTTATGTATTTTTATAGACAAATATTAAACACTCACATAATAAACTAGCCACTTTAGTTTTTGTTACATACTAATTTATGTATTTTTATAGACAAACATTAAACACTCACATAATAAACTAGCCACTTTAGTTTTTGTTGAGGTATATAACCCGTAGGCAAATATATTTGTTGGAGGTTTTAAATAACCTTGTGATATAAACAAGCTTTTCTTTGATTTTCCATAAATTGATGTTGTAAGGGAAAAATTTTAGGCGCTGGCACTTGTTTAATCACTTGAAAAAAATATTGCAAAAATATAACTACAGCAGTTTTACTCCATCATTTTGGATTACCATTATGCATCCAATTCCACTGTTAGCGTATGACTACAACAATATTATTGTGGTGCCTGCAGACAAGGGTATTTAGTTACTAATTGCATACATAAGAGCAGTGATAGCCCGAACGGTTGAAGAGCCGGCCGAAAATCAGTGAGGCTCGGGTTCGAATCCTGGCATGTACCAATGAGTTTTTCAAAAACTTACGTACATATTTATCTGCATACATCAAAGTGAAATAAAATCAAATACGGAATGGCGTAAGAGCAAAAATGCTCTGAGAATTAAAGAATCCGAAAACAAACGAACTAAATAAAATCCGGATGATGTATGGTACACGGAAATGCACCTGAGATTTTAATTGACTGCATTTTTGTTTGACATCTGATACGGGATGAATAATTGAGATAAAACCGAGTGAATTTTCCATCTGCACTGAAAGTAAACTGAAAATGAATGAAGTGTTTATTTCAAGTTTTACATTTGAGGAAGACCGGGTCTACACCATGTAACACACAACACATGTCTTAGAATCAATTCTTGTACCTGGGATTCCTCACGATGGTTTTTTTATAAATATGACTTTTAGCGAATGGGACTTGGTGGAAATGGGACCTTTTGAGAATAGGACGTTGCGCGAATGGGACATTTTTTTTCGGTGGGACGTTTTGCGAATGGGACGCTCTGCGCCTAAGCCTTCAGATATACCTATGACCAGATTTTTAGGTTTTGTCAAATGCCGTTCTTTAGTTTCTGCGTGAAAGAGCAACAAACATTCACAAACTTTCGTGTTTATAATATCAGTAGAACGTTCAGATGGCGCTGCTGTCCAAACAACATTAGCTCTGTGTATTTTATTAATTTAAAATAGTTTGTAAGAACTATTTTATATTTTCATGTTCTGTGAAGGACTATCGCTTGTCCTTAGAAACCTAGTGTTATAAATTTATTTTTTTGTTTGTGGTCATCTGGCCTCATATAACGGCTACAGCTGAAAATCAGCGCCTCAGCCCAGGCTGTGGCATTATGCTGAGATGTGGCCCTTTCGGCATAAAATTGTTTTATATTATGCGCTACTGTAATTTCTGTTATTTTGTATATGCCGAATAAATAGGTTTCTTTCTTTCTTTCTTTCTGTTGGTACATGCCCTCTCCATGATATGAACCCGAGTCTGTCGCACAAGAGGCGTGCTCACTCACGATTGAGCTGTCAAAGCTCTTTGAGAAAATTAACAAATATTAAAAATAATAATTAGTTCCCGTTTTCGTGAGAGTACGGTTATAAAATATAGCCTATATCACTGAGGAATATTGTAGCATTCTAGAGGTGAAAGATTTTTTGATATAATATATTCGTTACAAACAATTCACACACGATTACTCAGACCCAAACTAGACAGAGAGTGTACTATGGGTACTGAACAACTGATAAACATACTTAAATAAATATTAAACACCCAGAAGTAAATACACATGTATATGTACACAAATATTAGCCCCGAGCAGGGATCGAACCCGCAACCTCCGACTCAGAAGGCAAAAGACAGGGATTATAACATGACTTTTAAAATTTAACGTAAAGAGGATTTTTTTTATTTTTGTATGTTTGTTACGAATAAACTCAAAAACTACTGGACCGATTTAGAAAATTCTTTCATTAATGGAAAGCTAGAAAATCCCTGAGTAACTTAAGCTATATTTATTGCCGTATTCCCACGGGAACGGGAACTGCGTGGGTGAAACAGCGCTAACGCTCGTAATGAATAAACGAATTGAATTGAATTGGTCACTACCACCTGAGCCAACAAAAAAAGGCTCACCGATAGAGTAGTCATCAGGTAACTCTCCTTATCTCTCTTGACAGTTGGGATTCCGATGACGTAGTCTGCGATCTTGCGGTTTCCCTTCATGTGGTAGGCTGGCCGGAGACTCTGGGAGTCCCTCAGGAGATGAGGGAGCAGTTGGTAAACAAAAGGCGTGCGGATGGTCTGAAGATTCTTTGGGAGCGCCCCGCCGGCAGCGTGGGGAGTACCTGTTTTATACATTACAAAATAAAGTCTTATTTTGAACACCATGACAGTGTGAGACCGCACGCTTAGGGGTCATCCATAAATTACGTCACACCAATTTTATGATTTCTCGACTCATCCTTGTCACTTGTGAGTCCTACCCTCCTTAGTGTGACGTCACATATTTTGCAATTTTACATCTAGAAATTGAATTTAAACAGCAGTTCAAAAATTAGATGTAGGTATTCTGATTTCATTATTTTTTTCTAAATACATCAAATCAAGCATTTGAAAAAAAAATACAAAATGTTCGATTTTGAAATTTGACGTCTGAAATTTTTGGGCCCCACTCACCCCCTTGTCACACAATGCCACAATTCATCGACCCCCTGCCCCTTAACGTGTGACGTAACTTATGGATGGCCCCTTACAGCGCTATCTGTCAAGCTATTGTAATCTCAATTATCACGAACTCTTTTTATCATTGATATTACACGCTTGTATGGTTCAGGAACAAAGTCCAAGTATTACCTATATATGTGTAGCATCCCCTCCTGTTGGTTAGTAAGGAAAGTTAGTGGCTATAATTGAAGCTGTTAAATAGCAATGTAGCCCCTCTATTGCAGGCGGTAAGTGCTTAAGTCGTAGAAGTGTTGTATAAATGCGTGCTTGATTGATGAATGATTACTTTGTATAGACGAGCGGAGAGTAAATTCCTCGTCGACATTTGATTACTTCTTTCTAAGAAATGAAAATATGTCGAAGTTCCGCCGCCATATTGCAAATTGGTTGCCATGACAACGCAATCAGAGTTTGCGAGACGCGATGTCATGTCGGCTGTGAGTGTGACGCAGAGTCGGCTAACATTATAAAAATGGCAGTCTGGTGAAAAACTTAATACTTTAATAAAAAAAAAATCCACTTCAGAAAAAACTAAAGAAACTCTGTTTGTTAACCTTTCAGGGTTAGCCTCGCTGAAATTGCAATTTAATGAAAGTTAGATAGCTTGAATTTTCGGCTTTGTGGTCAAATAAGCCCTCAGACTTAGCCCGCGGGCTCATTCACCCACTAATTTATCGCTAAAGACCAACTTAGCCCACGGGCTCAATCGACCACTACCTACCGCATAGGGGCTTACTCAGCCCACGGGCTCACTTGATCAGTACATACTGCTTAAGGGTCTTTTCCGCCCACTGGATAAGAGATTTTACCACCTGTGTAAGAATTCTTTCGGTAGTACAGAAAAGAGCTGCCCTTGAGTTTCTTGCTGGTTTTTCTTGATTCGCATTTTGGATCAAGAAACTTGTCGATGGAGATAGGCTGCCGTTTACATTTAGAAAGCCTCCATTGACAAGTTTAGAGTCCCTTGTTATTATACCAGCAGTGATAGCCTTACGGTTAAGCCTGCTTCACATGATGAAAATCAGTGAGGCTCGGGTTCGGATCCTGGCATGTACCACTGAGTTTTTCAAAAACTTACGTACATATTTATCACTAGCTCGACGGTGAAGGAAAACATCGTGAGAATACCCGCAGGTCCCAGAATGAATTCTGAGACATGTGTAACAGACCCGGTCCGGCGATGGGCTCACCACCTATCACGTTTGGGGGTCCAAAGAATATCTGGTGAAAAGTGGGTATATCCAAAAATGGAAGCCGCACTAAATCGCCACTTTTGTCACCTTTTTTATTTACTTATTTATTTTGTTATTTTCGAGCAATTTTTTATTGGGTAGCGTGTATGGTTCATGTACAGCGTGTTAGTTTTTTTAATATTTGTAACAATCGTTGTTATTTAGTAAAGTAGCGTATATAAAATAAAAATCAATGCCGAAAATAATCTCTTGTTATTTATTGATCTACGTCGTTACGTTATAAATGAAAAACACGGAAAAGAGGACAGCAAAATGTGTACCAACTTTCACTGTAAATAATGTAGGGGCTTTGAAACAAGCGTTCAACAAGCATAAAGTTGCTTATATTACAGACTCAGATACTATTCAGGTGTTTAGACCATGTTAAGATAGTATAATACATAAATGTCATAATATACCTTAAGAGCAGTGATAGCCCTGACGGTTAAAGAGCCGGCCGAAAATCAGTGAGGCTCGGGTTCGAATCTTGGCATGTACCAATGAGTTTTTCAAAACTTACGTACATATTTATCACTAGCTCGACGGTGAAGGAAAACATCGTGAGGAAACCCGCAGGTCTCAGAATAAATTCTGAGACATGTGTAAATAGACCCGGTCCGGCGATAGGCTCACCACCTATCACGTTTAGGGGTCCAATGTATCTCGTGAAATGTGGGTATATCCAGTAATGGAATACCTCTGCCTACCCCCTCGGGGATGAAAGGCGTGAGATTATACATTATACATATACCTTAAAATGGTCCAGATGAAGAAATGGCGGAAGCGCATTGAGCTAGAATTCAATGTTCAATGTACATAACGTAACTACCACAAAAGCGTGAAGTCTCACCTAAGACGAGGAGTCTGAAGCAGAATAAACAGCACAAGTTTGGTACAGTATAATATTTGCGTGCATCCCAAGCAATCTGTTCGCATCGTGCAAAGTTGCCGAGTCTTGGTTAATTGTAACACCAATAAAAATATGCAATAATTGACAGTGATTTAAAAAGCAGTACAATGGACGGTCTTTTCACTTTAAGAGATTTCTATAAGATAAAGTTTGTTATGTATTAGCAAGTGTTTATTGATAAAACAACAAGCTTGCCAACAAACTGCTATGCAGTTTGAGTGTATTTACAAGCTAAAACATGTAATGCTTATTTTTTTATAAAAAAAACGGGGAAAGGCTATTATTCAAAAATACTGTGTGATTGAGTTTATTGGTCGGTGCGCGGTGCGAACTTATTTGCAAGCTAACAAATACCGAAGTTTGAAGCGACAAGCAGTCTTAGAAACGGCTTGATCATGCATACACATACATTATACATTTATAAATACATGACTCAGTGTACATGGAAATAGAATAGCCTTTGCCACGTGAATCTGCTCACGGTAATAAAACACAGAACAAAATTTTTATTGGGCTATTTCTTGCGAGAGAAATATCGTATGTCTAATGGTGCTTAGTTTTAACAACAATATAGGGCTTCTATTTTCATTGAGTAAATGCTTCTGCCACGGAATTCCATAACATCACTCGCAATTCATCAGCCGAATAATCGGTTTATGCGTAGGTTCAATCGAAGCTGTAGCGGATTACTTTGAACGAAACTGTACGAACGTCTGCTCCGAGATTTAATACCCTCGGCTATTTTAAGCTTCTGCAAGGTATGAATTTGGAATTCCGTGAATCAGAAACGTAGTTTGGATAGTTACCGGAGATGTTTTTTAGCTGCTCAGCAGTTTCGGGCGACATGGTTTCGGGTATCATCGTGACAAACGTGATACCATCTTTCTTGGTTGCCAGTTTATTCTGGAAATAGAATTCAGGACATCATAGGTTTCTTGCTTGAGATTCAGTCTTCACTCTAATAGACTACTATTAATATCACAATACTAAATAATTAGGTATCATACCATTGAAAAAGCCTCACCCATACTCTTGTTTTTGGTCATTTGGATCTTGGTGTTTCATGATCATCATTCCAAATACCAAATGCACAAACTTTAGTCAATTGTTCTAATTATTAATGTAATTACTGGTCTTATACATGTTTTGATAATAATTACAGAACAATCGTGATGCATTTTTTAATAATAGCATTGGCCTTGTAAGTATTTAAAGACATACAGAAAGCCATAAAACTTCTAGTCAAACTGTGTACAAGGTGATGCTCAGTAGATGTCAACATTACTTTTTCTCGATAGAATGTAAAATCAGTTGAGATAGTATTCAGTCAGAACCAGCAAGTAACAAGCAAAACTATACATTCGAAAACTTTCCTTGTTAGTAGTACTTTCAAAAGTTTGCAAATATTCAGATTTCTAAACTATAGTTTCGCCAATTCTTACCTGCAGATTCATGAGCTCCTCCACACGAATGTGGTACAGTGATTCCAAGAACTTGAGGTGAGCATGGAGGTCTGCCAGTCGCTGCTCCATTTGTGACTCTCGAGGTAGTTCAGCTGAGGCAGAACGGGGAATTAATTGCTGCCGAAATCGTCAGGTCCGAAAAAGAGGCAGAACAGGAAATTGTTGGTGCTACTTAAATCGCTAAGGCAGAGGAAGAGGTGCAACGGAGAATTATGGAACTTCACACATCACAGGTTTCATGAGAACTGAGCTACTGCTCCATACATTTTAGCTAGGAAAGAACTGCTTAGTCGCACGTACAGACCCATATCTCTGTCACCAGGGACTACCATCGAACTTCGATTTACGATTTTCGTAACTAATGACAATGTTGGGTGTCATTGTTATAAAAACATGCGTCGCTAATTGGTCAGCGGTAACAGCTGAAATAACGTAAGCCAGAGGACGACTAGCTTCTCAGGTCAGAGGGATTGGAATAAGTGATATTTGAAATGATTTTAGTCTTCTGGGCACTATCCTACATGGTTCCTCTGTGGAGAACAGTTTTTATCTGCAAATATTGTAAATAAATGTATTCTTTATTTGTATTGTTTTAAGTAGGTAAGTGTATGTAATTTAGTCTTTGGGAGTTAGAACTATTTTGAGTTATCTGGAAATTACAAATGAGACGTAGGCAGACATCTTATTTACTGTGATTCAAGTGACCGAAAATTTAAAAAACAACTCGTCGGTGGAGATGGGCTGCTGTTTACATTTAGCCAATCTTCATGGACGTGTTTAGAGTGCCTTGTTATTAGACTATTGGCATTCCTTAGTGTACTTTTTGTATGGAAAAGAGATGATTTTTGAATTTTTTGAATAAAACGAGAATGCCCAGATTTAATTCTGTAACTGTTTAGTTGAGATGTTTATTACGATTTTTAGTGACATTATCAAAATATATAATCCAATTCATGAACGAAACAGCTTATACTAGTTCACAAGAGAATGTTTCAACGACAATAGTGATAATTCAACCGTAAATAGACTCAAGATTTTAGTACAAATTAGATAGACGACCTTCGCATGTCTTCGTTAAGTATGACGTCACATGGTATCTACTAACCGGTATGCCATTTAAGTCAATGGTTTCCTTTCGAATGCAAATTATGTTGTTACAAATTGTATTGTTCATTTCTTTGGAAAGACAAGACGATGTTCATATAAAATCATTATTCTTGACAACAAAGCGATTTTTTGTTGTTGTTGTTATGGTACTATTTAATAAATGTATCGAAATGTAAAATACTTAGACAAATGACGTTTTACTATAATTCTATAGAATGATTCTATCACAAACAAGACGTCGACCCACCCAGTAGCGACATTACAGCAAAAACGTTACTGATAGAATGTTCTAGAATTGAATAGAGTAACAAGATTTGGGAGAGACCTAAACTATAGAAAAGATGATGATACTATTTGAAGTATTGCAAATTGCAATCCAGTAAAATTATTATTGCAAAAATCTCAAGAAGGTGTAGTCATTGATTTGTCTGTAAAAGGAACCCTGTTGGGATATCATCCATCTACTTTGGAACCAAAGAGATTTAAATATAATAGGGCATAGAGGGGGCATTGGGAATATTTTCATACAAAACATTGAAGCCTAAGCGTCATGTCTTTGTCATGTCAGTTAGTATGAACGCGAGCTGTCATTCGGTCGAAATTGTACTCGACTTATTCCACTTGGAATAACTTTTGACTTCAAATTTTCCTCGCTTTGTCCCCTCTATACCTTATTATATTTTAATCTCTTTGTTTGGAACAGTGTTTAAAATATTCTCACCCTTTGTTGACTCTAAACTGACTGATTGGTGATTTATTAACGCACAGCCTAAACCGTTTTGACTAGAGACTTGAAATTTTGCACATAGATGGCTTAAACAGTGTAGGCATCCACTAAGAAAGGATTTTGCAAAATTTAACCCATAAGGAGGTGAAATAAACGTGCATGAGCTAAGCCGCGGGTAAGAGCTATCCTGATTTAGAAATGAAAATATTTGTTATGACGATCCCTTATATTTTTAGTTATATTCCCTTTTAATATGAGTTTGATATCGTTCTAAATATCACGTTGTACAGGAGTAGAGTAGATCTGATTCACTCATATGAGAACCAACTTACTGAACTATTTATCTGTACAACTTTGGTCTGATGTCTTCCACTAAAGAAATTTCATAATTCCCTAAATAGCCGTTGCCATCTACATATATGACACATACCTACGAGTACATACCATATTTGAAGTTGGTAGGTGTTATCGTTTGGGGAGTAGGTACGTATTTCTCTTCTTAAAATTTCATCAAATTTCATAAAGTAAATTTTCACATACAAAAATTCCAAATTTTCTTGGTATTTAAATCAATAACTCTAATATCTATAATCTACACAGCCATATATATAATAAGCGCAATTCCTCATACACCCCAATTAGTATAATATTAATATGTAAAAAAAATATAATGCCTTCGTAATTAAGTTTTGTTTCACCAATTTTCCTAAATAAAAAGCAATGTTAGTACGGTTTCCATAGGTAGCCCTAAATTCAGTTATGCTAATTCATTTCTTGAAATATTTTTAAAAATAGCTGAAATCGATTAAATACTACCTACTGAACAAACTATTTGCAGGAATTGAGCTTATTCTGTTACATATTGTAGGTTTTAATGACACAAGATGCAGACAAAATAGGGTTAATTGTTACTGCTGTTGGACTACTTAATAAAATAAAAAATGTACAACCCAAATGTACGGTAATTATGAAATTGATAGCTGAAGACAATTTAATATTATTCTAGAATTATCTATAGCAGCCGTAGAGCAGTGCTAATTGATATGTGGGAAACTTAGAAATGTAAATTGCTGTGCAGATTTATATACCGTATAATCTGCTAGATAGACTCAAATTGCAAGAAGTTTAATCAATACTAATATTATAGAGAGGAAAGATTTTTATGTTTGCATCTTTGTTACGAATAAACTCAAAATTTACTAGACCGATTTTAAAAATTCTTTCACCAATGGAAATCTAGAAGATCCCTGAGTAAAATAGGCAATATTTTATTCCCGTATTCCCACGGGAACGGGAACTGCGCGAGTGAAACCGCTAGTATCCGTGTGTGATGGATGTGGATGAGGCGCGAAAGGTTTGCAGTCCGATCCCTGCAAACCTTTCGCGCGTCATCCAAATCCATCAATCGGTTCATACGAGCCCCTCGGTTTCGTGTATTCTTTATCTGGCTTTTCTTCAATACATCGCCGATCTGATCGATGCAAGTATTATTTCGGATTCTATTCTACCACTGCTCTGTCAACGCCAAATCTATTGTGATATTGAGCGCCAGTAGCAATCAAAATCGTGGAATAGTAGATTGTATGACAAGGGAGCAAAATAATATTTTCAAAGTGCATCGCCGGGAAAAATATTTTTACTCTCGTGTCATATACCTTACTCTACTTTTCATCTCCTTCTATGAGAAAATACCTAAATAAGATACACTTTTAAGTAATTAATGAATAATTTTAAAAAATATCTATGTATAATATAAAGCTGGACTACCACTCACTGACTCACTGACTCACTGACTGATTGACATAATTGTTCTCCCAGAAGGAGTCGTTTTGGAGAAAAGTCTTGTAGGAAAAAAGTGTTCAAGATGGCGGAGTGACCCAGGGAAAATTCCGACTTTTCAAAAAAACAAAATGGCGGCCAGGCTTGCTTATCTCATCTCTTTTGTTTTTCGGCCGATCCGGTTGAAATTTTTGGAATCGGTTAAACTTTTAGGATGATTTACGAATATTTTTTAAAAAGTTGAAAAAACAAAATGGCGGCCGCGTAGTAATGTTTCAAAGTTTAGGCTATTGTAGACCCCACTTGACCCGAATTAGTAGCATGGTTGCCGACTTCGTGCAGTTACAAATGGCACGTCTTCTTTTTAGGCATGTCCCGTAGTTTACCAGAAAAATCCGAAAAACTCAAAATCAAAGATGGCCGCCCTGTGATTGGCTCTTAAAGAAAATGATGGATTTTACCAGATTTTAAATGTCGATTTTCGGCAAGATGGCGACACCTGAGCGAGTTGGCGTGTATGGCGGGGTTGGAGGTCTCATTAAGTAGTGTTGCCACGTTTAAGATATTTTCCAAAATTTTGCGTATTTTTTAAAATTTAAATGCATAATGACAAAACTCTAAATTTGATCACTATGCAAAAACGAGTGACGTCAAAAGTTACTGTCTATGAAACATTTTACTACTCCTTATGGGTTTTTGGTAGGTATTTTAATTTTCGCATGGCAACACTGAAAGTTATGGCTAATTGAATTTTCAGAGTAGACCTCAAAAGACCCGAATTGATCTCCCAGATGCCAATATGCTATAGAGACGTGACTGGTGTCATCGCATAGGACATATCCTGTAGTTTACCAGAAAAATCCGAAAAACTAAAAAAACAAGATGGCGGCCCCGGTATTCTCTCTTTACTGAAAAAAATGGATTTTTATAGTTTCCATCGGTATTTTTAGGCAAGTTGGCAACACTTTGGCAAGTTGGGTTGTATGGAGCGATTGTGAGTCTCAGTAAGCAGTGTTGCCATGAAAAAAAATATTTTACAAATTTTTATGTTTTTTCAAGTTATACTAAAAAAAGACAAAATTCTCATAGAAAAATATCAAAAATGGCTAAAACAAGATGGGCGCCCAAAATTAGACTTTATTTTTCTGTCAAAATACGACCCCACAGAGACACGCGTGGCCGCTTGCGGCCTCGCGCACCGCGCGACATCTAGTCTATGTATAATAAAGTCCGTACAGCCAACACATGATGAAAAAGTCATTTTCACATCTCCGGGCGTAACGGCAACTTTCGGCCCGCTGGGCTAAAGAAGTTGCCGCTTTCCACCCCCGTCGAGCAGAAAAAAAGTATACACACCTTGGGAAGTAAATAAGAAAGCCTTAGATCACATGTTCATAGACCTCGGCTTATTTCTTAGTTTACTTCCCTAGATGTGTAATATACTATTATTTACCGTAAGACCTTCAAGGCATGGCGCCGACACGTCGTCACGACGTCGACTTAAATACGCGTCACCTTGAACCCGAACCGGATTTTAGTAACTAAATATTTTCGCAGTTACGCGCACTTTACACGCTCTATGATGTGTATACGACACCTATATCTATACATAAAATAAAACTGTAACGATACTGTGTCTGTACATGAAATTAATATTTTTGGAAAATTTTAGAAGATAGTTATCGATTTATACAACACTAGCGACTCGCCCCGACTTCGCACGGGTGCAATGCTTATACTAAAACTTTCCTCTTGAATCACTATTAAAAAAACCGCATCAAAATCCGTTGCGTAGTTTTAAAGATTTAAGCATACATAGGGACATAAGGATATAGGGACAGAGAAAGCGACTTTGTTTTATATTATGTAGTGATGTAACAAAAGAAGACAATCGATTTCAGCTATTTTTAATATGTGTAAAATTTTTCCGAAAAATGTAGTAGCATAACTGAATTTAGGGCTTCCTAAACAACCGTACCATTATTGCTCTTTCTTTAAGAAATTTGGTTAGACAAAACTAAAGTATGAATGACTAATTTTTTTTATATTAATATACCTAAAAAAAGGGGTGTATGAGGAATTGCGTTTTTTCTGACGTTACGCGTTGTTTATCAAAACACCAATTTATATATTATCAACTAGCGGGTGCCCAGCGGCGTTGCCCGCGCGGATTCCCTTTATTCCCGTTCCCGTGGGAATTTCCGAAAATCCCTTCATAGTGGTTGCCTACGACATATTTAAGACACCTACATACCATATTTCAAATAGCGGGTGCCCAGCGGCGTTTTCCCGCTTGGATTTAGTTTATTCCCGTTCCCGTGGGAATTTCCGAAAATCCCTTTATACCAATTTCCTATGACATATCAGACACCTTCATACTATTTTTCAAGTTTCTAGGTGTTATAGCTTCGGAGTAGTACGTATTGCTCTTTTTAACCAGTTTTTATATTTTCCCGTGGGAATGAGATATTTTCCTGGAATAAAAAGTACCCTAGATGTTGACCCGGGTACTCAGTTATCTCCATACCAAATTTCATCAAAATCCGACCAGTAGTTTTCGAGTGATGCGTGCACAACCAGACAGACAGACAGACAGACAGACAGACAAAAATTCCAAAAATTGGTGTTTCGGTATCTATATCGATAACTATATACACTGCCGTTAAAATTTTCAAAAAATATTTAATGTACAGACACGGCCCCGTTAGAGTTTTATTATATGTATAGATATATTTATCACTAGCTCGACGGCAAAGAAAAACATCGTGACGAAATCCGCAGGTCCCAGAATTAATTCTGAGAAATGTGTAAATGACCCGGTTGGGCTATGGGCTTACCAACTATCACGCTATTCCAAAGAATATCTCGTGAAGTGGGTATATCCAGAAATATAATACTCTGCCTACGCTCTCGGAGATAAAAGGCGTGAGTTTTTATTAACACCAATTTTTGATTTTTTTTTCTGGTTGTGCACGAATGATGTAACAACTACTGCGGATTTTGATGAAATTTGGTGTGGAGATAACTAAGTAACTGGGTCAACATTCCCCGTTCAGGGCCAACATTTGTGTGCCTGAACATGTCTGTTGGTTTCTTGTCTGGTTGTTTAATATATATTTAAGTTTTTTTTCTATCAATTGTTTAGTCCGCATACCATAGTACAGACAGGCCCTACCTTGTTTGAAACTAAACAACCGTGTTTGAAATGTGTCCTACAATTTATTTATTTTATTCCCGTATTTCCACGGGAACGGGAAAAACGTGGGTGAAACCGCGCGGAACAGCTAGTCTTCCATCGTTTTACTTTACGATAAGTTTAGAAGAAAATTGTTGTCTAGTATTTGTGCATAGACTCTGAGCAAAAAAATCTTCAATGAAAGCCGTGCGTAGGCTGATGGCTAAATTCCCAATGCCTCAAAACAAAATAATAATAATAAGGTAATGTCATAATATTTATGTTGTTGTATAGTATTGGTGCATAGACTCTGAGCTAAATATCTCCAATGAAAGTCGTGCGTAGGCTGATGGCTAAATTCCCAATGCCTCAAAACAAAATCATAATAATAGGGCAATGTCATATTCGTTTTTGCCGGTTGAAAGAAACACTACTGCTAATACCAAGAGCGTGAGAGTCCAAAACTTTGGACAAATCGATTCTTACAAATGATACGTTTGTAGAATTTAATCCTTCATAGCTATGGGATCAACAATGTACATGAGACTCAGAGCGAAACTTGGATTTGCAGCTGAAACCGAACCCTCGACTTAATAACTGAACTCGTTTCAATCGATTTTGAAATAGTTCACTAGTAGTTCATTATACTAAGTAAATAATTCTTCCTGTAGTTTCGTATTTCAGCTGAAACAAAAACACATTTAGTACATAATTAAAACTACTTTTAACATATTTTGTAACGACAACATTACTTACAAAAATAGTGACATTTCGAACGTAGGCACATTTTATTATCTAAAATAGTAAAACAAATCAGAACCTAGCTTGGAAGGAATTTAGTGTCACGTTTTGGAATCATCTTTAACCCATAGCCAGGGGTACCGCTTTAAATTAAACTCTATTTATTTGAAATAAGATTCATAACCAATGGAAAATTTAAAAATTTATGCCTGACAAAGGGTTAAAAATGTTTGAAGTATCGTGACACTTAAAGGTAAAGAACACATATCAACCAGATGCGGATTTACCAGCAGGCTGAGTAGGCTTGAGCCTAGGGCGGCAGATTTTGGGGGCGGCAAATTTCGGGAATTTCTTCTTTGCTACGTCGTAGAAATCTAAAACATTTCTGTACCTATGACGGTTTTCTTATGTCTGAGACAGAGAGCATCACATCTTAACGATTACTTTATTTAACGTATTTTTTTTTGCTTAAACAGTGACAGTGCGATAGCCTTCGGCCGTAAAAAAAACTTTCTTATGCAATTTGAACGAAATTGTAAAAAGTAGTCAAGGAACTGTCAATTTTAAAAGCAGGGGCGGCACAAACTTAGCAGCCTACACTTTGAAAATGTGTAAATCCGCCACTGATATCAACTCTAAAGCTGGGGTCCCACGGTCCGCTATTCTACGGATCAGCTACACTCAGCCGACGAGCACGGACGGCGACGCACCACAGGCAGGGCCGGTCCAACGGTGCGTGTCGGTGTGTGTAGATGTTTTTATGTTGTCATAATGCAAAGCGAAAGAAAGAGAGAGAAGAGCGCACCTTTGAAGTTACCGACTCACGATGGATACGGGCGCACCGCCACAGACGTTCTGTGCTATCACGGACGAGGCCGGTCCCACGGTGCGTCGTGCGAGCTGGTCTGCGTGCATCCGCGATTTTACGGAACGTGGGACCCAAGCTTGAAACGGATCTTGCTTGCTTGCTGATAAGTGTCTGCTGTAGTAGGGAATTTCATAAAAAGAAGTTGATATGTGTGTGACAACCTCAACTCGCATATTACGACATCCTGACGTCAGCTAGGTAGCTGACGAATCTGTAATGGAAACATTAAGTCTGACATGATCATACATACAGTCATACAAACAAACAAGGTAAAACATTCATGCACTCGTGCGAAGCCGCAAAGAAGCTAGAAGGTTGAAGAAATACATTATCAACTCAAGTACAAAAGGTCGTCGATATCTTCAAAAACACTCATATTTTAAAAAAGCTAGAAAAAATACACAATCGGGAACCAATGTAGTCGAATCAGCGTTTTTCGATCCGAATATTTTCGACCCAGCGTAATTTTTTTCGGATTTTTTGAATCTGTGTTACACGCCCTTAACGTTGTCAGCCAGCACGTAGGGTCGAAGCTTCAGGTTGTTTGACCAGATTGCTATCTTATCTCTGTCGAAGAATTAGACTAGTTATCTGCAGAGAAAATGCAGCCAACTTTCGGGGTATTATTTCACATGATTCTTTTTTGGAGGAAATTTGTTATCTATAAATATTTTCCCCAAAAGTTGTGAAATGAGAAAAACATTTTATTTATTTTTGCTAATAACCTGTGATGTTTCGGCCATTTTATTTAATTCAGTAGTTATAATTACAAACTTCTGTTTTATGTTTTGATGCAGTAAGTATTGAAGAAACCACTAATTACGTCATTTGAGTCACGCTACGCTACGTTTCAAATGGGTAAGTTCGTAGAAAACATAATGTATCTATTTATCAATCACCAATAATATCCCGTTTGAGTGCTTCTTCTTCAATAAATTCGGAGTAAGTATATCAAATTCATTGAACAGATTATATTAAAACACCTATAAATATAGTTTTGTTTTCATTTTACAATCTTAATAATATGAATTTTTTTAATAAAATAAAACATTTAAAAATCGCAGCGTTACACCGTAAAAGTATATTCAAAAAGATACCTACATATTTTTTATAACCTATAAAAATACAAATTTACTGTAAACAATGTACTGTACTAGTAAGTCATACGAATACGTAATCATTTTTAATAATACTCGTATCTAACAGCGATGATTTATTGCTTGACTTTTTGAAATTTTCGAAAATATTTGTTTAATTAAAAGTCATAATACAATGATTACTTGCAATTTAATTTCGATGCTGTCAACTCCTTACCTACTTCGAATGCGAACAGGTTGAAACTTTCAATTAAAACAATGGCATATCGGCTGTATGTAAGACAACCGCTGCTTTCTTATCACCCATCCGACGCCGGTAGCCTGGCAGCTGTCAATTATAGCCCTTGCATGCCAGCGGTATAATAAAAGCCATCATCAGGTATGTCAGTAGCCAGTAGACTGGTAAAGCCGTATTTAGTAGCAAAGGTTGCATGCGAGCTGCTATAAATGAGTGACGAAACCGTCAAAGTCAAAATGTTTTATTCAAAATAGGAACTTACAAGTCCACCTATTGAACGTCATTTCAACTCCACCGCTTCAGCATGTATGGTTGAGGAGAAGAAGCGGGGCAAGAAATTCCTCAACACAATATTCTTTTAATCAATTGTTACTTAACACTAAATTGGGTTAAAAAGTATACGAAGTCAGTCGAGGCGTCAGTCACACGCGTCAAAGCGCGGCTGACGGCTGACGCGACGTTACGGCTCAATTCACACCGCCGCGGAATGGAATGAAACCGACTTTTTGCAACGAAATTGTACACAGCATAATACACTTTATGCCAATTGTATAATATACTAACTAGCTGTAACAGTAGCTAGATGAATTCTCGAGAATGCGAGAGATAATGCAAGGATTCCCCGGAAGACGCGCGATCTTTGTTTGGCTAGTGTTTAGTTTGTATGTTATACAATTGACATAAGGTTCATTATGCTATTGACTATGCTATATACAATTTTTTTGCAAAAAGTCGCTTCTATTCCATTCCATAAATTGAGCCTACTAAACATGAAATAGTATTGCGAGTCTGACGCTCGGCCGTAACCCACGGATTCGTCAACACAACATCGAGAGACGCGATTCTTAATCTTCTGTAATATGACACAAGATATGTCGAAATGTCGATGACAGTACAATCTACAGGAGCTTGGGGTACTAGTGTCACATTGCAAATGCATTTTTGGCCTGTATCACATCGTGGGTTTTGTGATCCCTCGCTTCCCCACTAACGCATACTTTAAAATAGTACGTCGATTATGCTGGTTAAGGACCCGCGTCTCTTGACGTTACCACCATCAAATCAACCATGGCTCCCATTTACTTCTTCGATTTGCCAAACTGTAAACCACTATTTGATAGACCTATTAGAAGAATGTTCTAGAACTGGTTTTAGTACAATTCGCATGACGGGTTTTAATCCTACTGGCGGGAATGGACCAAACAGAGCACGTCATGTCAAATATTTCCGTTGCTAAATTCAAATGAACCCTGTTTAGCTAGTCGCTGACATACGACGGATGTTTTATTCGATCCATTCCGATGTTGTCTACAAAAGCATCGGTCAAACCTGAGCGACGGAGCTCTTTTCACAATGCAAATTATATTGGCAACCCCACAGGGCTGTCACCATACAAAAATACCGAAAATCAATATTATGCTACTTCCAAAGCGATTTTCACTCGTGATGCTACTGTGTCAACTCTTTTGACATTATGGTTGTTTTTCTTTTTGCGACATTAAAAACTGACGTCAACAAATAAATACTGATTTAATGGGGATATTATATTGACATGAAATTTAAGTTTTTCCGTTGTCATAACAGCCGTATTCCTATAGTGGGGACAACGGGAAGAATTTTAGAAATTTAACAAACAATGTTTCCTTAAATATTTTGCTACTTATAATATAATTATAACGGACTTATTTAATATTGATATTATGTTTATTGATTGGTCGAATCCAGTGTGCACTCTCTTAAATAGTATATTGAACATTGACCAAGTTGGTGTCGTAAGAATTAATTGACGCATTGATTCATGAACAGGCATGTCTAACATTACTGCATGTCTAACGCCAACGTCACAATCGCTTCTGTTACGTTAGTGTGCGTGATCCTTTACGAATTCTAACGTTACTGTCGTCATGTCAGTCTCATTAAGGTTGATTACTCGTCGTATTATCGGTATTCTAGATATAGCTCGCATAAGACAAAGCAAACAATGCCACTATGATGCACTGTCTGTCACTCGATTACAATAGTGCAAACAAGTGATAACTAGAAATTACAATAAGTCAAGATACGTGTAATAATTGTTATTGCTCTATGTGGTATAACGGTACAGCTTCTGTAATACCCTTCAGTATTAAACCAACAGGAGACGTCACGCGCACTAGTTTCTTTGCAAAAAAGTCTGCCAATTTCTGCGCGGGACGAGGAAACGCACACAAATAATGTTAAAACAAACGCATTTTTTGACAAATCAATTAAACACAAGCTTGAACTAGATGCACACAAATACATTCACCAATCCGAGCACTCCGTGAACTCAAAAAAACTAGTTGTATATAACAGGTATGATCGTTGACTGATACTTTTTTGGCAGAGGGGAACGCCTGTCAGTGGCGTCTCCGGTTGGTTTAATACTCAAAGGTAATACCTAATTCGTGTATTCATAAAAAAATAATTGCAAAGATTGTAGGTAGGTATATAGTGTAGGTATTCCTTGGCCACTTCTGGCAGTCTGAATAAGCCGACTACACAAACGCCTAGACATACGTTTGCTAGTTTAGGATAAACCAAAAACAGTGACCAACAGTTTAACGTGCCTTCCGAAACACAAGAGGCACTTGTACCCCAAACAAACGACTCCTTAAAGAGAATCCGCGCAACGTCGCTGGGCACCCGCTAGTTAAATTTTAATAACAGCTTATTTTTTCCCGAGAAATGCGAATCACTCGATGGAAAACACATTTTCTCTCTACAGCATCTTATTATTACTACATCTAAGAGGCAGCTTTGGAAAAAAAAAAGAAGGGCATCTAATAGGGACTGGCGGCCAGTTGAGAATTATAGGATTACACAACTCATTCCTCCCTTTTGTTCTAAGAATAATGTGGAAAAATAACGCTTCAAATAAATAACAGGTAATCTATATAAAACAAATGAATCCCTGTTTCCGTTGAACACGGCATCACGCGTGAACGGCTGGACTAATTTCGATAATTCTTATTTGTTGTGTTTGATCTTGCCAGGAAGGTTCTGATGAAAGAAAAAAGTTAAGAAAGTTGCACATAACATTAAAAAAAATCAGAAAACTTAATGGTCCTTTTAACTTTTCTATTGTAACCTTGTGGGGTTTGATATAACTGTCGAGACAGTCTGTTGGGTAAGCTAGTCTTTAAGCTATCTAACATTAACAGTTCTTTTATATAATATACTAGCGACTTGCCCCGACTTCGCACGGGTGCAATGCTTATACTCAAACCTTCCTCTTGAATCACTCTACCTATTTAAAAAAACCGCATCAAAATCCGTCGCGTAGTTTTAAAGATTTAAGCATACATAGGGATATAGGGACAGAGAAAGCGACTTTGTTTTATACTATGTAGTGATGTACATGTGTAATATAATTCTCTTTAATTTAAATATTCCCGCCCATCAAGGGCCATAGTGGTCGACCGCATTATACCAAATATAATATCTGTATTGTATGTGGTCGAATGATAACTTAGAAACTGGAAAGCATCTAGCTAAGATCTGTTATACAACAAGTAACAGAAAAAGCGCAATTCCACATACACCCCAATTAATATATTAATATAAAGAAAATATGATGCAATCGAACTTTAGCTGTGTCTAAAAAAAATTCTTAAATATCGATTAATTATAGCACGATTTCCATTGAAAGCATTCCATTCCAAATTCAGCTACGATAATTAATTATTTTGAAAAATGTAACACATAATAAAAATAGCTGTAATCGAATAAGTAGTCGATACTGAACAAACAAATTTCAGGAATGGCGTTTATTCTGTTACATGTTGTATAAAACTAATAGAAAGAAAATTACTGTAATTGTGATTTAGGACATTGTGATTAATAACATTAAATTATATTATTCTTTACATATTTAAAAATATAATTTAAGTTTTTACATTAGAAAAGACAGTACAAAATTATGGGTTACTAAAAAAATAATAAAAAAGTAGTATGTAATTCACAAATTATATTTCACTATCAGCGCCCCGTATTAATACGGTAAAAATACGGGTATAAAATAATTTTAGTCCCTGACAATGTAGCCTTCCATTTTTGAAATATTTTTTTAAATCGGTTGTAGATGTCTAACGTACGATTTTTGAAAAACTCGCGTGACGCTGGCTCTTTAACCGCAGCTCTCTTTGCTCTTTGACTGAATAATGTATCGATAAAAGTGCCTTAACGGTCCTATACTATTTTACTGTTTTGTTTATAATCAATTAGAATGACTTCTACACGAGGCTACCATTTGATTGCAGGCGATCGATGCTGACTAGTCAATTATATGCAAACAGCGGAGGTAAACCTTCTACAGTTTCATTTGCTATTCTTTTGCTGTTGACCAAGAAAAAAGGGGTCGTCCCTTAATCACGTGATGTTTTTTTAGCAACTTTTTGACCCCCCTCCCCTCCTTGGTGATGTATGGTGAGGTTTTAGACTACCCCTCCTCCCCCATACCGAAATCACGTGTATTTTTTTGGTATACAGTACCTATATTGAAATTTTCGAAGACGAATTGATAAAATTTTGGAAAATTGAGCATAAATAAAAAGTCACGTGCTACTTGTTTGGTTTAGAAATCGCGCGGTCAATGAAAAATAAATACACGGGATATCTCATTCCACCCCCCTCCCTCCTTGTGATATTTCGTGATTTTTTCCGAACCATGCCATGCCAACGAGCGCTAACGTTACCGACTGTTTATGTCAATCCCATATTGTCCCGCATTGTCAATCTATAAGACAATCTACATGACCATTCGATTCCTTATTACAATGGCTAAGCCCTCAGTAAAGTTGTTAGTTTAGGAGCCGCTTAGAAAGATTAAATGTAACCATCGCTAAATGTCAAATACGCAAAATGACGGATTCGCAAAATGTCGGATTCACCCAAACAAACGTGTTCACTTGCAAGTTAAAAATGCTTGTAAAAATGTCTCACCCTGCCTCTGAAGATTGCAAAGCGAACCCTTTGATCCATCTGGATCACAACAACTACCTAGTATTTTATTTTTTACATTTTCAATTAGGCTTGTGTTGTAAATATTTGAACAACTTCCCTTATTTACGATACGTATAAAATCCATTGCAAAAGTGGAATAGCGAATTTCACGATTTCAAAAACCCCGTAAAATTTGCTAGAGAAATGTTTTTACTCACATGGAAATGGTGAGAGAAAGTTTTTCAATTAACCCGTGTGTTTCCTAGATACAGAATAATGCAAAGGTACATTAATATAAAACTACATATTTTACAACTCCAAAATAGACAAATAGACAGTTTTAGTTCTGTTTGTAACCGGAGGGCTGTGCTGAAGCATGAAATTTGAGTGCAAAACCGGTTCAACATCAACTAATTAGTACGTTAGCTATTCAAAAGCAAACGCGAGCTCAGCAGCGTATTCACGGAGGTTCGATATTTGGTATTCGACTCGGAATCGGAAAATCTGTCAAAGATGGACTATTCACAGATGTCGGTATCAAAAACGAATGTCATATTTGACATAAGGATTCGGAAAAATTTCCGTAGCTGTCGGAAACGTCTAGAATGCAGTTTCCAAAATCGATAGATTCGACTTGGGAAAAATTTTCACTCGATCTGAATCGAACGGAAACTGTGTCAAGCAGCAGCAGCTGCAGCAATATTTTTGAATCATTCTAAAAATAATCGTTTCGTTTTCGCTCGATATTTAATAATATTCATTTGAAAAATTCAGAATTTTACAGTTGCTGTGGCGAGCGGTAGATAAACGCCAAATATTACAAAAAATAAATTAAAAGACGTGGCTTACACACTGTTTAAAACAGATGCTGTCGCTTTTTAAGCAACTTCAAAAACGGAGGAGGATTCTTAATTTGACGGTTTTTTTTGGTTCGATAACTCCGTCGTTAAACTTTATAAACCGATTTTGATGATTCTTTTTTGTTGGAAAGCAGATACTTATCCCAATGTGGTACTACGATATGCAAACCAAGATCTGATGATGGCATCCCCGAGATATCGAGGGAAACCTTCGAACCTTTTTTTAGTTTGTTGTTTGATGTCGGTTTTTTTTGTTAAAAATTATAACTTTCTTAGTACAAAATGATAAAAGCAAGAAGAATCGAAGAATATAATTTAAAGTCTTCCATAGCACTTTTTTACAATCGGTCGGTGTATGAAAGTTTTATTATCAACTAGCGGCTTTGCAAGAGTGCAATGCTAACACTAAAACCTTCCTCTTGAATCACTCTATCTATAACAAAAATCCGCATCAAAATCCGTTGCGTAACATATAGATATAGAGACAGAGAAAGCGACTTTGCTTTATACTATGTAGTGATAGTGATGAAACTAATATTAAAGAAGTGTATGAGACACATGAATCGACTATCAGTTCTTCGGAAGCACTTTGTCGATAGTGTACTAAGAAAGTAGGATAAATATATTAATATTAATTTAAAATGTGAGAACGACGTACTCAGGTGCTTTAAGAAAGCCCCCCTTTCTTAAAACACCTGACCTTTATCCCATCCCCTCCCCCCCCCTGAATCCGCAATTGATACACAGTGACATACTAGCAAAATAAGGTGCTCGAGTTCACGAGAACGCCCCACTCTACGCAGGAAACCACAGCGTATAATCAATGGCGTTTAAACCACCATAAAAAATGAGTGTTATGAACTCAATAGCGCATATCACGTGACGTCTTGGGTAGTTCGCGAACGACCTAGTTCGAAAGAGCACTCTTTTAGAACTATGCGAACTAGTTCGTCCAGTTAATTCTTTATATTTTTTCTGGGGTCCGCTCTGTTATTGTTACTCTGCCGCTTTTACAAGAGTAAAAAAATAGTCTATGGTAAAGTTTTTCACTATTAAAAAACATTTCCATTTTTTAATTACCTATACAGAAAAATAGAAAAAAAAACGAACTAAACGAGGGAACTAGTTCGCTGTAGGAATGCGAACTAAATTGAGCGCTCCCAATGGCGAACGACTATGCCCAAGACTAGTGTGACAATATTCACAATAACATGGTCACGGCTCTGTGGGAACTGGGATTGCCGTGGGAAACTGGGACTATAGTTACGTCGATACGAACAGGAAACTTATTGTCTATATATAATTGGAGAGCAGTGATAGCCCGGACGGTTAAAGAGCCGGCCGAAAATCAGTGAGGCTCGGGTTCGAATCCTGGCATGTACCAATGAGTTTTTCAAAAACTTACGTACATATTTATCACTAGCTCGACGGTGAAGGAAAACATCGTGGGGAAACCCGCAGTTCTCAGAATTAATTCTGAGACATGTGTTAATAGACCCGGTCCGGCGATGGGCTCACCCCTATCACGTTTAGGGGTCCAATGTATCTCGTGAAATGTGGGTATGTCCAGTAATGGAATACCTCTGCCTACCCCCTCGGGGATGAAAGGCGTGAGATTATATTATTATAATTATAATTGGAATCGGAATCGTCTTAATTTGACATTTAATAGGCGGCCAGCACTCGCTCTACGGCCACAAATACATACATACATATAATCACGCATATATACCTATTTCATTTATGGTGAGTGATTTTCTTTTTCATTTTATTAAATCATTTATTTAATTTCATGTAGGTACATACCACCAGAATGTACACATGGCGAATATTTACATAAAATAATCGAAAGAATTCGAGTCACCATTATATTTTTTTCCATTTGGGAAGAATAATTATCACAAACTTAATTTCAATACATATGAAGAGTAGGTAAAGACGGCATATCGGCAATCGAAGTATGACTTTACAAAAAAGTCGGCAAAATGGGAAAGTCGGCAAAAAGTTAAAGTCTTTCATATTGAAAAAGGAAGAAAAGAAACAAAATTTGCGTATAAGTTTTAAGAAAATCTTTAAGATAGTCATGGAAATACCTTCTCATAGATCCTAGAAATTTCGTAGAATTAATAGGGTTGTGTCCTACCTAGTCTAATCAGTTACTTTTTACGATCTGTCAAAACGAAATTTTACTATGGAAAATGTACTGAAATAGCAAACCGTGACGTCATAGTTTGTAGTACTCAATTGCAGCACTTTTTTGATTCTTTTATTATTTTTAAATTTGCTATAATTGTAAATTGAAAATCGAAATACATATTTTGAGGTGTTTTGGTATAATGTTTTTAATGTATGACTACTCGCAATTTAATTTCGATGCTGTCAACTACCCAATTCATAGAAAATGAAACTACTCTCTCCTTTAATTGTTCCCAACCTATATTCTTTACCATTTCTATGTTTAATTAGAATTTATTACTAACTTAAGCTTTCAATTATGCATTCCATTCTACTATTCCTTAGTTTTAATTAAAATTGATTGTGAATTGATACTTTCAATTGTTCTCTTTTGCTTTTCTATTAATAGAGTTTGTCTGTGATATCTGGGGGCACGGCAGTGCCCCCGCCAAGTCGAGCAAAAAAAGCGCCCGTATCACTTTTCAAACCCGTTTCGTTGTGGATAATACTAGTAGCCTGAATTTTCAGTGACCAAGAAGGCATTGTATAGACACAGTATATTTCAAATTTCATCTAATTAGGTATATTTCAACTAGCAGACACGACATACGTTGTCTTGTCTTGTCTATGAACCATTGCGCCACCTGTCGAACAACTGACAGTGTTGTCAAACGCCATACGGTAACCTACATTAGAAAAGTTATATGGTCGTTAATTTTACACTTTACTACTCACCGCCCATTTTCAACCCTAATAAATTGTACTATCACCAGTTCTATCACACTTTATATGAAATTATTGTTAGTCAATGGACTCGATTCTGCAAACCACCTAAAATTCCTAATTTTAAGTTAGCTCTATTCTTTTCCACTGCTTTGGAAAGGAAAGGGACAGAAATAAGCGCCATATTCATTTACAACGTCACAAATGTCAAAATAACAAAATTGAACCTTATGGACGCATTCAAATACACGTTCTTAGCAATTTTAGCAACGATGTAAGGAGGATATGGATAAAAGTGACAAATAAGACATAAAATTAGTCGGTTTTTCCATGTTTGACATTACTCTATAATCTATGGTTTGTTTCTGTCCTTTTTCTTCCATATTCTATAAAGAAGGATAGGCTAACTTAAAATTAGGAATTTTAGGTGGTTTGCAGAATCGAGTTTAATGTCCAACTAGAACTCATGTAGACATTAACGAATGCGTCTTTTCATTGATCAATACCAAGTATTGTATTATCTTCTCTAAATTTGTAAAGTCTGTCTCTGATTCGAGATCCTTCGACAAATTTCCAATCGGAACATGTAGTGCTATTTGCAAAGAGATTTAAATATAATAGGACATAGAGGGGGCATTGGGAATATTTTCATACAAAACTTTGAAGCCTAAGCGCCATGTCCTTGTCATGTCAGTTAGTATGAACGCGAGCTGTCATTCGGTCGAAATTGTACTAGACTTATTCCACTTGGAATAACTTTTTAATTCCAATTTTCCTCGCTTTGTCCCCTCTATGCCATATTATATTTTAATCTCTTCGGGTATAACATACCATTTTTGAAATACCTATGTTTAATTAAAAATTACAGTATATTTCAAAACCATTATTTTTATTAATTCCAATAGTACAAAATATTAAACAATCCTCCTCGCATTCGCATTCTTTGCCAGCAAACAAATAGCTGTATTTAATTATCTATTACAATTGGCTTATTTAAATTGACAATAGGGTATTTTACTGTCAAGTCAAATACGACATTTAATTTTCTAGAAAATAAATGTCAACGTTGACATTTTTTATTTCCTGCAGTTAGTATAAGACACAAAGTAAGTTGTGCCTGAGTTTAAGTTTTTGTAATATTATATAGAAATAATTGACTATTTCGAAAATTTAGAACTCATGTAGACATTAACGAATGCGTCTTTTCATTGATCAATACCAAGTATTGTATTATCTTCTCTAAATTTGTAAAGTCTGTCTCTGATTCGAGATCCTTCGACAAATTTCCATTTGGAACATGTAGTGCTATTTGCAAAGAGATTTAAATATAATAGGACATAGAGGGGGCATTGGGAATATTTTCATACAAAACTTTGAAGCCTAAGCGCCATGTCCTTGTCATGTCAGTTAGTATGAACGCGAGCTGTCATTCGGTCGAAATTGTACTAGACTTATTCCACTTGGAATAACTTTTGACTTCCAATTTTCCTCGCTTTGTCCCCTCTATGCCATATTATATTTTAATCTCTTCGGGTATAACATACCATTTTTGAAATACCTATGTTTAATTAAAAATCACAGTATATTTCAAAACCATTATTTTTATGAATTCCAATAGTACAAAATATTAAACAATCCTCCTCGCATTCGCATTCTTTGCCAGCAAACAAATAGCTGTATCCAATTATCTATTACAATTGGCTTATTTAAATTGACAATAGGGTATTTTACTGTCAAGTTAAATACGACATTTAATTTTCTAGAAATAATAAATAAAATTATCTTATTACAACTGGGCGTAGGTGCAAAACTCAGGCATAATGTAGGCATACCTTTGCTTAGGTACACAAAAATATCAATGTCAATACCACAATAAATGTCAACGTTGACATTTTTTTATTTCCTGCAGTTAGTATAAGACACAAAGTAAGTTGTGCCTGAGTTTAAGTTTTTGTAATATTATATAGAAATAATTGACTATTTCAGTCAATTGAGTTATTTTTTTTGAGCTGTCAAAACGAAAATTTACTACGGAAAACTGAGTACTGACTTTGTGACGTCGTCATTTTTACTACCAAATTGCATCACTTTTCTGATTGTTTTATTCTTTAAAAAATTCCTATAATTGTAAAATGAAAATCGAAGTACATTTTAGAGGTGTTTTACTGGGAATTTTATTTCGATACTGTGAAATACCATATTGAAAACAACACTTACAGTTCGAGGAATGGAAAACCACGACGCTGAAGATCGTGAAGAGTGCCAGCATGAAGTACACGGTGGTCCGCTTTCGGGTTGCCCATGCGCACGGCGCGCAGAGCCGCGCGACCAATGACGGCGCGAGCGACATCCGGCCCCTGCAACATCAGTCTAGTTAGTATTTCATTTTTAAAACCCAACAGATTGGTGATATAATTCAATTCAAATCATTTATTTCCAGTAAAAAACATATTGAAACCCTTAGGAACGTCAATAATGAGTAATTTTCAATGACATTAATAATATTTCTTAAAATTGAACTAGATGGCACTGATCAACATTGGGAATTAGAAATTGGCAACACTGATGTGTCGCTTTACGTGACACATCCGTCCGTCATGTCTAGCTTGGTGTCTAGCTTGGCAGCTGTTATCCACTGAGTCTTCATTGTTTGCTCTTTTGGTATCTGGTGAACTCCATCATTGTGACACCCATACACTATACATGGTCCACGCATTTTCGCAGATGAAGGAGACTGAGTTTTTGTTTATCGTGGATTCGGATCTTTTGTTGTAACACAAACCACTCGTAAACAATGTACAAACAGAACAATAAATAAAATACAAGGCAATGAGTACGTAACCTTATTTTGATAAAAAGTCAGATTGTATTTTTTTGTTTGACAAATTCTTGCGACCATAGATTAGGTAAAAAAGAAACCCAAGGCTTATCAGCACCATCTATTGACAAGTTTCAAGTGACAGCTGTCACCGAAAACTCCTCATTTATTAATAGTACTCCAAACTTGTCTATGGAACTTGGCTGAATGTTAAATAATTACTTTTTCTTTCCCCCTTTGGGGATAAAAGAAGTGATTTTGATTATAAATCTATGAGCGTCGACAGCACGCACAAAAAGTGTCACGTTCCGTCCGCCTGAGCCGAGCGTGCAAGCGAGAGCGCGGAACAAGCGATAAAGAGGCACGATCGGCCTAAGCGTCCGGTTTGTGATACATCTATCTCTTCCACTCCAGTATGCAATTTTTCATCATTGTTTTCTTATCTTATAATGTAAAATTATCGTCCAACCAATTTTTCTTTTGTCTCGAAAATATGCCGCATTCCGAGCAAAGTTTTCTGATTAAAATGTGCAGTCCGGTTTATAATGCTTATAATATTTTCCACTGCAATAACATTCAATATTTTTCCGTCTAAAAAATATTTTTCCTTTTAAGCTTTACATTTTGTTTGATTAGTAGAAACAATTTCTGTCGCTCCAGTTATATTGAAAGCGGTGCAGAGACGGTCCGAGCCAATCCAATTCATTTATCTATAATTAAATCCACTAAACTTTTCATCGGTCAGAATGTCATTACTTTCAGGTCACCGTCATCCTTTTTCAATATACTTTAAAAAAAGAAGGAGGTTATCAATTCAACTTTTTTTTTAATCGGTTACCTGAAAAATTTCGACGGGGTGAACCGATTTTGACGTTTCATTTTTTATTTGAAAGCTGATACTTCCCGTGTATTCCAATTTGGTCCAGTTCTGACAATGGCATCCATAAGAAAGCCTTGTTGTTGTGTTGAAAAGTGGGTTTTTGACTTGACAACGTCTTATAATTCGATAGAACCGGCTGCATGCACGAAAAAGTACCACGTATGCGGCGTTCCAGTGCAAGCGAGAGCGCGCAACGAGCGACAAAGAGGCACAATCCATTCCATCAGTATTTTTTTATGATGACGTTGCGTTGTCACGTTCAACTATCGTCAATAAACCGACTTTACAGACAACCGATTTTTTTATCGTAATTCTGTATTTTACTCTCTCTATAAAAAGTTCCATGTTTTTTTGGATATCGTACCTTTAATACTGTTTTTTTTTTTATTAAACATTCCTCAACTCTGAAGCGAACTTTATATTTTTTTTTACTTTAAGTAGGTGAGTAACAACTTTATTGTACACAAATTAAAATATGCAATAAGTGACACAATGATTTAAGAAAGGACAAAGGGCGGTCTTATCGCTTTAAGCGTTTCTTCCACACATACTTTTCATTTTAAATCTGTTAAAAACTAATTAATAGGTTCGTTATAATAATACATTTATTTACAACTAGGGGGTGCCCAGCGGAGATGCCCGCCTGGAACCAGTCTATTCCCGTTCCCGAGGAAATTTCTAAAACTTCCCTAATAGCGGTTACTTAGGTACAACATAGTATATAAGACACCTACATACCACATTTTAAATTTCTAGGTGTTGTCGTTTCGGAGAAGTTCGTACCTACTTATTTCTCTTTTAACCACTTTTTTAATTTTCCCGTGGAAATGGAGACATTTCCACGAGGTAAAAAGTACCCTAGATGTTGACCCAACTACTCAGCTATCACCCACCAAATATCATCAAAATGCGTGCGCAGACAGGCCGACAAAAAGACAAACATTTCGGAAATTGGTGTTTTGATATCTAAATCCACGGCTACCAATCTACACTACCGAAAAAAAGGAAATGTTTAAAGTGCACAAGAAAGTACTGAATTTTCTTCAACGCATCTTGTTAGTTTAATTAAAACTGTTCCACATAATTAATTGCTTAACGAACCCTTTTAAGTGCGCACTGCGATAATTGTTTCTCCGATAATGACGAATTTTAATGCAAGGCCTCGCAAGTCCCACTAACAACTTCAATGCTTCAATGTTATGAAGAGGAAAGATTTGTATTTGTGTATGTTTCTAAAAAAAAAACTACTAAACCTATTTTAAACATTCTTTCACCAATGGAAAACTACAATATTCCTGAGTAACATAGGTTATGTTTTATGCCCGTATTCCTACGGGAACGGGAACTACGCGGGTAAAACTACGCGGAACAGCTAGTTTTAAATCAAGTGTAAATATTTTAATAAGGGTAGGTACAGTCAAGAGCAAGTCAAGCTTGTCACTACCAGTTTAAGCTGAGCTCTGGTTTATACTGCACGCCATAGAATACAGGGCCGGGTCAAAGTCCAAAGTGTCAAGCTTAGAGTGCTCTTGACTGTACGAATGTGGAAGAGAAATAGATTTATCATATAAAAAAGATAAAAAGTTAGTATTTTTTTGTTCTTTTCTAACAAAAAATAAATACCTAATATATTTTGTAAACATAGTTTTGGCTACTTTTTTATTTTGATATTTTTGATAAATTTTTTATTGGCTAATGTGCGTGTATTGTTTATGTACAGGGTCCTAGTTTTTTTAAATTTCATAAAAAATACGACTATTTTTTTAATGTAAATTCAAGCTTTTTTATTATTATACCATACATCTAGGTAAGTTCTAATGAAATATAAATAAAATCTAATGCCAAATCAGTCTAAGTACTTTATTATCAACTAGCGACTCGCCCCGGCTTCGCACGGGTGCAATGCTAATAAACCTTCCTCTTGAATCACTTTATCTATTAAAAAAACCGCATCAAAATCCGTTGCGTAGTTTTAAGGATTTAAGCATACATAGGGATATAGAGACAGAGAAAGCGACTTTGTTTTATACGTGATCAGTCAAATAAAGAGATCAGTCAAATAATTGTACTCGTTTTAGAAATTTAAAAACCCAACAAAAGCCGGATAGACCGGACACCGTTTATTTTGGCACGCAATCAAAAGTCCTAACTATGTCCGGCTTTATCAGGACGGCAACGCTAGTCCCGGACTAGGCACAGAATGTACTATGGGTACTAGCTAAGCAACTGATAAGCATACATAAACAAATATTATACAAGACACAATGCTAATAAAGGAGGATACTATAAGGGAATGCATCGCGTAAATAAACTAACGGGTGCGCAGCGGCGTTGCCCACGCGGTTTTAGTTTATTCCCATTCCCGTGGGAATTTAATAAAATCCCTTCATAGCGGTTGCCTACGACATATAAGATACCCAATACCATATTTAAAGTTTCTAAATTTTAACATTTCGGAATTTAATTTTTTCTTAACCATTGTTTTGTGGGAATGAGACATTCTCCAGCTGTAAAAAGTAGTTATGTACTCTAGGTAGTGTTGATCTAGAAAAGTGGGTACCCAATTACTCAGTTATCTCCACACCAAATTTCATCAAAATCCGTCCAGTAGTTTTTACGATATGCGTGCACAACTGGACAGACATAAATTTAATTTTTTTTATATTTACATCGATAACTATCTACACTACCACTAAAATTTAAAAATAAATATTTAATTTCATGTACCTAGCTACCTACAGATACGGCCTTGTTACAGTTTTATTGTAATGTAATATAGATCATGGATGGACCGAAAGGAATAAAATAATAATATAATTAACTGTTAGAAAAAATAAGAAACTAAATAAATTATTAAAAAAACAAAATAACTTAAAATTAATCTACACCAATATCAAAGGATTATTTTTTATTTTTGTATGTTTGTAACGAATAAACTCGCTACAATATCTCTGGTGACATAGGTTAGATTTTTTCCCGCATTCCCACGGGACCGGGAACTACACGGGTGAAACCGAAGAACCGCTATAGTCTATACTTCTATACTAAACATTATAAAGAGAAAAGACTTGAATTTTTTGATTTTTGTATGTTTGTTACGAATAAACTCAAAAACTACTGGACCGTTTTAAAAAATCTTTCACCATTGTAAAGCTAGAAGATCCCTGAGTAACTAGGGCTATCGATCTATGTCTGCCTACTCCGTCGGGAAAAAGGCGGGATTTATGTCAGCAAGCTGATAAACTTGCAGTTAAACTAAACAACTGATAAGCATGTACTTTAGTAAATGTTAAACTAGACACAAAGCCATTAGATAAAATGATAGTAAAACGAGACTGTTAGTCTATTATATCATTTAATAAATTTATACAACAAGTCAGTGCATATAGCATTTATAATAAAAAAATATTAAATACAGGCAATTTTTTATGAAAGGAAAGGTAGACCACCAACAAAACAAATTGTTCGTGATACACCTAGATGTACAAGAGCACGCTAATAAATAATAAAATAAAAAAATTAAAAATAAAATAAAAAAAAATATTTCAGATTAAATCCATATCAACAATTAAAATTACAAAATTAAAATTACAGATCAAAATTACCAAATTTAAATTACAAACTAAATGTCAAGTAGAATTACAAATGAAAATGTCAAATTAAAATTAAAATTACAATTATAAAATTATCACTTTAAATATATATATATATATTTTCAATTTAAGTACCTATCTGCTAGGGCTAAGCTTGACACTTCGGACCTTGAACCTGCCCCGTATTCTATGGCGCGCAGTACAAATCAGAGCTCGTTGTGTAAAGCTTGACTTGCTCTTGACTGTACCACGAGCAACACCTGAAAATATCTACATCAAGCTTCGTCAACATTAAATAAGTAGGTATACCTACTTACATTTTAATAAGATCTATTAAATACCAAAAAGTATTTGTTTATTGTCGTTTTTTATTACAATACAATACAATAACTCTTTATTGTACACCAAAAACAACACAATATGGATACCAACATTAACTAAAGTACAATAGGCGGTCTTATCGCTTTTAGCGATCTCTTCCAGACAACCTTAGGATGGATGAAACTGAGAGATTAGAACTAGGGTAGACGGTGCACTATATATTATTGAACATACTCTTACATACTATATTATATACTATTATTACTACTATTAATACATTACTACTATCAGAGACCAGTTTTATTTAAACTGGTCTCTGCTACTATTATATACTATTTATTCCTAACGAATTCCAAATTTTAAATATTTAAATGAAGCACATAATATATAAATCTATTCCCAATGAATACCAAAACATAACTTATGGTACAGTTACAATTTGTTGGATAAGACTGATTGTGATTAATTAAACACTACTTAAAATCGCAATCGCACTTTTATATCTGACTGTATCTCCTTCATTTCATTTACCTTGTTTTGGGACTATTAAACACACATTGTTCATTTTGTGAAATGGTCATTTCGCATTTTTCAGGGTCATGATCAATTGGTCATTGTGCGTAGAGAGCAACTAAACTGTCCAGAAGTGCCCATGACACCGCGTTACCCTGATGCATAGCCAAAGAAATTCGTTGCGCCAGAAACGTACCCGATCTAGGATCTAAACCCCTTTCTCTCAACTCGGAATTAATTGATAATTATAATAATTATTAATTTATTTAATTAATTATTTTACCGTTAAATCTCATGTTGAAGTTTTGACTGGTTGTTGATAAGCGCTGTGATTTTATTCAACCAATCAGAAATGTAACAGTCTGTCAGCTTTTAGTTTGATCTTCGGAAACCGGGGGATAAAACCAAGAATGCGTGTTACTAATAAAAGTTTTTTTCTGTACGAAAACTTCCACAAAGAGTACTCGATTAAAAAGTCTTGATCTTACCGTCGATGATAATCCATGGGGATAGGGAACGCGTTTAAAATAACTTGGGAACCGACATCCAAGTACAAGTGGCTACAACTTCCGTCCGGCGAAGACTAGCGTTGCCGGTGCAGCAAAACTTGTGACAGATGCACTAATAGTTGCGCGCGCAACTGAATGCACGCCCACCACTTATTGTTTTGAAGTCATCCCTTTTTCACATCTAGGCTCATGTTGTTACATCTCTTTTTAGGGCTGGGCTTGGATAGACCTCCAATCGTCGTAGAACTAAGAAAATGGAAATACTTGGAATAGGGTAGTGTACTGTATTTAAATTAAATTCATTTTCTCACAAGTAAATTTAGCACTTGGAATAAGTACAAAAGTTTAGAAGAATAACACTAATTTACCGCCAAAAACACTGACCCACCGTTCCTTGCTCCCACCCGATGACTCCCACCCTTCCTTGCTCCCACCCGATTACTCCTTTTTACTACTGCAACGCAACTCAATCCGTGCTCAGTCCAATCAAGAAGATTTTGTGTTTATGGATGTAGAAGAAAGGAATAACAAATTTTATCTCAAGCTGTAGGCAGAGGTATTCCGTTACTGGATATACCCACTTTTCACGAGAATATTCGACCCCTAAACGTGATAGGTGGTGAGCCCGTTGCCGGACCAGGTCTGTTTACACATGTCTCAGAATTAATTCTGGGACCTGCAGGTTTCCTCACGATGTTTTTCTTCACCGTCGAGCTAGTGATAAATATAAAACATTATAAATCTTATCTCAAAACACCTTCAAAACGTATTTCGATTCTATTTTTAAATTATAAAACAACTAAAAAAGTGATGATTGAGTAATATGAGTTATGTTGTCACAATTCAGTATTTGTACATTTTTAAATTCGTAATCACAGATCATATGAAGTAGCTTATGACTAGGGATGTAAAATTCGAAATTTGAAAATTAAAATTAAAGAAATAACTACTCTATTCATATCCATATGACAGAGGTCAGTAAAGAAGGTGGTAGCCTCCTTCTTTACTGACCTTTCTCATATAAGAAGGAAAATGTCTCTACCTCCTTCTTTACTGACCGTAGTGCTAACGTTACAAGTATTCTTTTAAATTCTACTCCTCCAACATCAGGCTGAATACACCATGACAACTGACGTTTTAAAAATGTATGCATCCTGTTAAAGTCGATAATCAATCGGTTAATATTTAAACAACTAAACCGCTATTTTAGCTTTCTCCTGTTATATTAGTTAACGTTTTAAGTCCATAATCAATTGGTTAATATTTTAACAACTAGAGCGTTCTTTCAAATTTCCTGATGTCTTATACGTTGTCATATAATGATATTGATAATTATTTTTTTCTGGTCTTATATCATATTCTCATGCCTTTTATTCCCGAGGGGGTAGACTTGAGAAGAAGAGCAGAACGATTACACACTGTGGAAAATGTAAAAGAAATGTATTATAGCAAGCGTACGATGGGAGATGTGTGACAAGAATCTTTGAACAGACGTTGTACGAAAACAAACAATGACACATATCACACCGGCCAGGAGGTTTTTAGACCATGAAGATGATACCTTCATTAACATAGACACACGTACTCTATTCTTGGAAATAATTACACACTTATCACTCATTCTTTTCACTCTTCACTCAATTTCTTTATGTTGTAGGCATGTTACGGGTTTCACCGGGCGGAAACCGGCAAATTTCGGCCTTCTGCGCTAAAAGTTGCCGCTTTCCGCCTCGGGAAGTAAATAAGAAAGCCTCAGCCTTACATGTGATCTGAGACATTTAGTATTTTACTTCCCTAGATGTGTAACATAAAATTTTTTCTGAGCGAATTACATTTTGCCAGGGTGAAAAGTACGTTTTACAAGTTACAAGTTTTAATCAAACGGGAAAGAGGTTTCGCAATAACATTATAGAAAACTTAGTAACAACCTAGTAACAACACAATTTTACAGTACTCAACGATTAACAGCCGATAATTTCATTATGGAAGGCCATAAACAATTGCTATATAATGGTGTGTAATGTAAATCTAAAGATTAGGATCTACCTCAAAATAAGCAAAAACATATTTTCACGCCTTTGTCTACTAGGTAGGCAGTAGTATTCTATTCCCGGAAACACCCAATTCCACCAGTATACACATGGTCTTTTTAAATGAAGTGGAAATATTGAAAGGGTAGGTCAAATGAACAAGAAACTATTTTTCATACGCTACTAGACAACATCGATTATTACAAAAATTATAAAAATAATAATATTATTAATTATTAAAAAATACTAATATTTAATAATATTTGATTATTAAAAAATACTACCTACATAAGCAATAGATGCACACTACCCAATCGAAAATTGCGATATACTAACAAAATAAAAAAAATATGTGAGGTTGTGAGGGCTTATGCAAAGCGTGGTTACAAAATAATATTTTTTTTTATTAGAAAAAAAAAACAAGAAAAAATACAAACGTTTTTGTTCTTCTATTTATCTAACATATTTGTATCAACCCTTAAAATTTTGCACTTGATTTAAAAGTAACCTAAAGGTACCCACCAAAGACGTTTCAAGAAAAAGTAGAATGATTTTCTTCCAACTTCTTTGGTACCTACCTTATATTTTTGGATACACACAGTCTTATACCTATACTCGTAAACTGGATAGCATCCTGGTCGGCGATGGGCCCACCTGTCGTTACGTTTACGACGTTCACGTTTACGAGTCAGACTCAATTCTGGGCCTGCGGGTTTCCTCGAGAGTCGAAATAGTGATAAACGTACGTACGTCCTACTTCATCATCATCATCAATCAAGTGAGGGTGACAACCAGGGGGCCAATTCCACTAAATGTCAACGGTTATAGTTGGATGACAGTGACATGTCAATGGTCAGTCAATGGTGTTAATCAAATGGTCAGTCAAATGACACCATTGAATGACCATTCACATGTCATTGTCATCCAACTATAACCGTTGACATTTAGTGGAATTGGCCCCCAGCCTCTACTATGCTACTGAATTTTCTCACTTGCCCATTCCGGAACCACAGACATACATGCATGTCTCGTGCCTCATCCACACCCATCGGTACATACATGCTAGTCGGTTTCTGGTACGCTTTATTTGGCTTTTCTTCAATACATCGCCGATCTGATCGATGTAAATACGCCTAGGTCGCCCTCTGCCGACTCGGCCACTCATAATCCTCTTATATATTTGTCTCGTTCGACGGCTTTTGATCCATCCGCTCGATATTGGACATATCCAAACCACAGAATAATGAAAAATCTAACAGACAGATCGAACGCCCTCTAGGGTAGAGTCGGTACTTGTTTGGTCGCTCCCCACTGACCGGTAAGTCAGCCGTAATTTAGCTTACACATTCAAAGTACTCGTTGACCCGCAAAGCATGAGCTAGCTATCTTCAAACGTTTAATCAGGAATGAGTTTTGCCGCTCTCGATGTAAGAGTACACTCGTGTAGTCTCTTTTGGATCATAGCCAAAAGCGTCGACATGGAAGATCGTCCTCGAAAAAAGTTGATCGAAAATCAAATAGTTGGGCAAAAAATAGCTTCTGTAGGTGTAATACCTGTTTCAGAATATACACAACTAGCTGTTTCGCGCGGTTTCACCCGCGTAGTTCCCGTTCCCGTTGGAATAGGGGAATAAAATATAGCCTTGTTACGCCCTGATAATGTAGCTTTACATTGGTGAAAGATTTTTATAAATCGGTCCAGTAGTTTCGGAGCCTATTCAATTCAAACAAACACACAAATCTTTCCTCTTTATAATATTATTGTCGACTCCTTGGACTGTACGCTGGACTATCCAATTATTTTTAACACCCACACGCATTTGTTCAGTGAAATTAGTTTGTCTTCATGCTTATACTGTTAGAACAAAATGTACCTTAATCACAGGTTTATTCTAACACAATATATAAAATGATATAAACTGACTGACTGATTGGTGAAATATTAACGCACAGCCTAAACCGCTGGGTCTAGAGACTTGAAATTTTGCACATAGATAGTTGCAAAATTCAACCCCTAGGAGGGTGAAATACACGTGCGCGAGCGAAGTCGCTGGTAAAAGCTAGTTATCTATAAAAACAGCAAAAAATCACGGTTGGTGTATAGGAGCCCCCTTAAATATTTATTTTAGTATTTTTTGTTATGCAAAAGAAATACATCATCTATGAAAATTTCAACTGTCTTACTATCACGGTTCATGGGATACAGCCTGACAGACGTACGGACAGCGGAATCTTAGTAATAGGGTCCCGTTTTACCCTTTAAGTGCAGTATCTGTTAGTAAGACAAAAACTATATTCAGCGTAGGTATTCACGGAAACTCGATACCGTTTCCGTTCGATTCAGATCGAGTGAAAAATTTTTGACAGCCACGGAAAATTTTCCGAATCCTTATGTCACATATGACATTAGTTTTCAATACCAACATCAGCCCATCTCGAAAGTTTTCGATACCAACATCAGCCCATCTCGAAAGTGTTCGACAGATTTTCCGATATCGAATATCGAAGCTCCCTAAATACGTCTGCTGAAGCATAAAGATGAAACTTACAGAAATGGATGTTTAGACCGCTAGAAATGTACATAGCTACTTTTACTTCCAACGTCATAATCTCATGTTATCTTTAATCTAACAAAGAGAGGTATTTGTATAGTTTATCTGTTAATATGTTTAACTTCAGTAGTAGTCTAGCCGATTACTGTGCGGCTTTTGTTTATTTTATCTTCTCCAATCTTCATCTCATTTCGCTTTTCAGATGAGAATTTATACTCGTATACTGCCTTCCTTTCCAATGGTACCAATAGTGTGATGTTTTAATACAATTCAAGAACTCTTTATTGTACACCAAAAACAACACAATATGGTTTAAAGTAAAGTACTAGTAAAGAACATTAGCTAAAGTAAAGTAAAGTAGATAAAAGAAAGAAGAAAGAAAGAAAATATATTTATTGCCACAAATAATTTTTAAAACATTTCTCGGCACCTTGATAGCTTGGCAAAGGGAGAATAATCAGCTTGTTCTACCAAGCCATAATACTTGACTCAGTAGAGCTGGTTTTCATTATTCCCCTATTAGATTAGATCTCTTCCTGACAACCTTAGGATGGATGAAAGTAATCAAATATGAATGAATTGTGATAGATAGAAAAATCTGCATCCGGGACTCTACTGATAATAAGGTTTGCTGGGCTCGCTGTAGCAAGAATAATGCCCTTGGTGGGCAACTGGGCCCTCATAAATCTCATCCCTCGGGCTTATTGATCCCTTTTGTTTTTTAGTGGTTGAGTCATCTACCTGTCTGGCCAACTCAGCCCACGGGCCCAGACGACTACCTACCGTTTAAGGGTCTACTCAGCCCACTGACGGACTTGTGATAAATCTTACGAATTTCAATTTAATTATATATGTTTGTACTTGGCAACTACACGGTGATTATACTCGGTAGACTCAATATCGTAAGTTAATTGATTGCAAACCAATTGCTGAAGCCTGTAGCCATCGACAGGTACGTAGTCAGGGGCAGGCCCGTGGCGGCGCCTCTAGGGGGCGCATTATGCCTACTCACAGCTTGCGGCACGCACAAGCTCACAAAATTTAGCCATGTTAATGGATTAGGCGCACAATGCCACATTCTCAAAACGCCACATCGCAAAATGTCACATTGGTGAAACGTCACATTAGCAAAATGCCATTTTCTCATAATGTCACTTTCTTGAATGATTTTTTTTATTTTGAATCTTGTTATTTTTATAATATGGCACTTTATTAGTGTAGCAATTTGCTAGTGTGGCATTTTGCTGTGTGGGATTTTCCTAGTGTGGCATTTTGCTAGTGTGTCATTTTGCTAATGTGGCATTTTGCTAGTTGGCATTTTGCGTCAATGTGGCATTGTGCGCCTAATCCGTATAAACAGACAACTAAGAATCTAGAGCAGGGGTAGCTCCCGTTACAAAGCCCGCTTCTCATTCAATAGGTATAGGTACTTATATTAAGTACTAGCAATATACGGGATATAATACGGGAATAAAATATAGACTATATTACTCAGTGATTATGTAGCTTTCCAATGGTATAAGAATTTTTTAAATTCGTCCAGTAGTTTTTGAGTTTATTCGTTACAAAGATACAATAATAAATAAAAATTACAATCTCACACCTTTTATCACCGAGGGGGTAGGCAGAGGTATTCCATTTCTGGTTATACCTACCCACTTTTCAAGAGATATTCTTTGGACCCTCTAAACGTGATATTAGGTGAGCCCATCGCCGGACCGGGTCTTTTACATATGCCTCAGATTTAATTCTGGGACCTGCGGGTTTCCTCACGATTTTTTAATTTACCGTCGAGCTAGTGATAAACATACAAATCTTTCCTCTTTATAATATTAGTGTAGATGTTTTATAACTTATGTTTATTTTAATATCTTTGGTCTCAAATATTGGCAAGGCGCTCACGAGCCCACCTCCGACCCTGGAAACCGAAACCCGAGGTCACAGTAAATTAATAAGCTAGAGCAGTACGGTATCTGAGCCTTTATTCGGAGATAATTACCTACGAAATGAAATGAAAATGAAATTGAAAAAATATATGAAATGAACATTTATTTTAATCTGTAGGTATTAAGAATTACAATTAGAACAGTCTAATAAGAAGGGACATAAATTCGTCCATGAAGATTGACTAAATGTAAACAGCAGCCCATCTCCACCGACGACGATCTTTTTCGTCACCAATTTTGATGATTCTTTTTTTGTTTGGTAGATCATACTTGACAGGTGCACCACATTAAAATTTTATCAAAATCTTTCAAAATTGTTATCGTCTTTATTTGACGTTTGTTACGAGTGCTTGCTCTTCTTTCACTGACTGTATTGACAGATGTACGGAAGAAGCAACATATGTCAAAATGAAAACGATTACAATGGACATTTCATTTTCACCGAGGAAGCAAAATAAGAAAACCATATTAGGTATTAGCGTGTGGAATAAAATATATTTTTTCCAGAATTTTTTGATGATCATTTATGAGATAATTAATAATTTATTAATAATAATAATTATTATAATAATCATTTATTTGCTAGCATTTTGGGTACATTGGGTCTTAAAATTAAATTTGTTCTACCAAAATCTGCCTTAGCTGGCGTGCAAAATTATTTAATAAAACTAAGTACATGTCAGTGATATTCAATCTATAAATTAGTCATTAACAGTCATCATGCATATTTTAATTACATCAATTTATCAATATCTTTATTAGTTAAAAATTCTTTGATAGTGTAATAGGATCTCTTTGCTAAAATCTTATGTATCAAAGATTTGAAGGTATATAAATTATTTTCTATTTTTATTTTTAAAGGTAATTTATTAAAGATCGTTGGGCCAAGACATATGACACTGTCGTACTTTAATTTCGAGGTCGATGGTGCTAAGTAAAAATCACCGTTAAAACGACCTCCAACACGACGCTTAAAAATATCTGGATAAGTCTTAACAAATACGGCTACTTCGTATATATACATTGATGGGACAGTTGAGAGATTTAGTCTTTGAAAATATGGCTTACAGCTGTCAGTAATTTTAATATTACACATGGTTTTGATGCAGCGCTTTTGTGTCTTAAAAACATTCTCCTTATGTACAGAATTGCCCCAGAATAATATTCCATATCTAAGGATAGATGCAACACAACCATAGTATGCTGTAAGTTTTTAAATAATATGCCAAAAATATTACTTATTAATACTTAGGCACCAACTAACTTTGAGTCTTAGCCTAACTGCAGGAAAGGTAAAAAAATTGTCAACGTTGACATCATCATTTTGTTGATTTGAGTACCTAAGCAAAGGCATGCCTGCATTATGCCTAAGTTTGCACGACTTACACTCATTTGTAATAAGCTGACTTTCATATATTTTTTAATTAAAACACAATATGTGTACTCTATGTTTGCATCTACTTTCAATTTAACTTATAATTTTAGGGGGTTCCGATTTTTTTTTTAAATTATATAGACATTATGGCCCCGTTTCCGGAGCGTGCCTATGTCAGTAAGTTGTCTCATACGATTGTACGTTTTTACCAAAGAGATTAAAATATAATAGGACATAGAGGGGGCATTGGGAATATTTTCATACAAAACTTTGAAGCATGTTTGAAGCTTAAGCGTCATGTCAGTTAGTATGAACGCGAGCTGTCATTCGGTCGAAATTGTACTAGACTTAATCCACTTGGAATAACTTTTGGCTTCAAATTTTCCTCGCTTTGTCCCCTCTATGCCCTATTATATTTTAATCTCTTTGGTTGTTACTATACTGCTTTATCTCACACATTTAAGCCCTTTTCACACGTACCGGTTGCCGGGTAACCGGCGGCGGGCGGCGAAGTATATGGCCATGTACTGTACGCTTTCATCATATATTTCGCCGCCGGGTAGCCGGCGCCGGTCTGACGGAAACCGGTACGTGTGAAAAGGGGCTTATAGAGTAACAAAATGACTCTTTTCGAATAGAAGGGATGAAATAGTCATTTTCATTCCTCCGGGCGGAAAGAAAATTTCCGCTTCCGGAGTTGCCACTTTCCACCTTCGTCGAGCAGAAAAAAAGTACCTACACATACTTCGGGAAGTAAATAAGAAGGCCTCAGATCACATGTTTGTAGACCGGCCCGGCGGAAACCGGTACGTGTGAAAAGGGACTTACTGTGAAAGCTGTTAGGGATATTACTTCGGCACCCATTCCATTTACTAGCTTCTTAATGGCTTCGAAGCGGTACTGTAACTGCGTTTCAATAGACAAATGGCTAGACCAAAATGTAAGTAATTACTGTGTTCCAGGAGCGGACTAAGAGGCTTATGCTTAACAAGTGCTTAACATACTGGGAAATGTGGCAAAGTGCGGCACAACCGCTCACACTAATAGACATCACACACACAACAAACAATTTGACATCTTAGCAAAATATAATAAGATACTTGCATGATATAAATTACCAATGTATCAATACTTAATTTGACTTTTTAATTTTTTATGTTTGTATTTTTACTGCCGCTCTCATACCATCTCATAGAGTAAACAGAGGAATAATGAAAACCAGCTCTACTGAGCCAAGTATTGTGGCTTGGAAAAAAATGCTGATTATTCCCCCTTTGCCAAGTCATCAAGGTACCAAGAAATGTTTTAAATTCATTTGTGGCATACATACAAAGATACGCTTACGCCTTTTTCTCGAAGGAGTAGGCAGAGACAATAACTTTTATTTATTTTAGACAATTTGTGGCAATAAACATATTTAAAATAAAAAATTGTGGCAATAAATATATTTTCTTTATTTCTTTCAACCGTAGACACTTTTGTGGTCTCTGACGGACAGAAACCAGTAAATATATTATTTTCATACAATCAATATGAAATCAACCACTATACCTATGAGCAGACATACACTCTTCGTACACTGTATGTTTCCAGTTGCTTCCACTAGACAAACTTATTGCCGATCAAAGTGTTCGTTGTAAGCAACTAGACACTTAATGTTGATAAACGACACAAGCAACTTAAATAAATTTCCGCACATTTGTGAGCGTTTCACACAAAACAAACACCGTACTGTACCAGTGTCTAGAAGTAGCAACCGGCGACAGTGTCCGGTTGCCGCTACTGGACACAGAAACTTCTGTGTCAGCAACACATTCGCGCAGCACCTAATAAGCTGGAAACAAATTATCGGACGAGGCTGACGGACGCGGCAGACAGCCGCGACTGATACGCGTACACAGTCTTTTGAATTCAGCACGCCGGATTTCTGTCGGACGTCCGAACGCTCAAGGTTACGTCCACTTACGTCCGATAGTTTGCACAGCTCTGTGTACATTAATTATCTAGATCACGGCTGTCAGCCGCGTCCGTAAGCCGCGTCCGATAATTTGTTTTCAGCTTTTTGTGCCGAAAAAACCGTCGAGCTAGTGATAAATATGTAGGTAAGTAAGTTCTGAAACACTCATTGGTACACGCCAGGATTCGAACCCGAGCCTTACTGATTTTCATCATGTGAAGCAGGCTCTTTAACCGTAATGTCATCACTGCTCTTAATAATATGATTTTGATTTAATATGATTTTCAAAACATACAAATTTGAATTAAGGATAGTATTAATCATTACATAATAATTATCCATACTTCCCTACGAATATTAGGTAGGTACAATTGCGAAACTAAAAACATGGTCGTCTGTTATTTTCCCTTTTAAAACTTTGAGGTAATGATAATGAAATTTGGCACGAATGTAGAGTTACCTACGCTACTTTTCATTTCAAGAGAGAACAGTTTTAATATAACTATGAATTATATTGTTACTTCAGGTAAATTATGAAAATCGTAAAAAGAGGCAGTGCTATATTTGTGAAAAAAAAATATCGACCATAAGTTATTAATATGTAGGTACCTACCTACTTATCGATATTATATAGGTATATTGGCGTTAGGTATTGTTGAATAAGTCAAGCACAGATCAAACATATTTTCCCTTGCTCTATTTCTATAATTATATTTTTTCTAAAAACAATAAATAAAACACTGCACAACATTGCGGATGCTTACTACAAAAAACTCACTTTAAAATAAAAACAAAAATAATTAGATATTAAAGAATAAAAAAAAATACCTGCGACCGATAGACGATCTAAGTTAAAAAAAACTTTTAAAACTGTAATATTTACTCACTTGTTATTTATTATCCGAAATTATAAGAAGATTCACATCATTCGCAGAAATCGTCGCCTTGCCTCCACGAATTTTTAATTTAATACCACATGATAACAGTCTTTTTCACATTTAAAAAAACACTAACAATTACGAAAAACAGTAATAATAGGTTAGTATTTTGACAGCAGAATGGACTAAAAATCGACGTACGACGACAGACCTCCGAGCCGCCTAGTGGAAGACTGTTTTACCGACAGAGAAGTGTCTGTTTCGGTGCTGCCAGCTAGAATTATTATACCCGGTAACGGGCCATTTACACGAGGGCAACCCAGGAATGAACCATACGAGGGCAATCCACTAAGACTGCATACAAAAAAAACTTGAGGACAATCCATTCCATTGTCCTTTGGATTTTTGATACTTAGTTTTTCCACCTCATATTGCAAAATCATTGTTTAGACGCAACTTAATTTTAAGTGGAACTACTTTACAGTTGGGCGTTTGACAAGCCTAAATTATTATTTTTTACTTAAAAGACACACAAGTAATAGCGCTTTGGCCTTTAAAGCTAAGTTGCGTTGATCGGCTAAATAAGAAACATCACGATCACGGAGGAGCGGAGGTGGAATGCTCCGACACCGTGAAAAGGGAAGATCTTCCTCCAGGCGAGGTGATCGTGCCTGGGGTCTGCGGTCCAAGGTTGATGTTGATTTAACTACTATCTCAGATTTTTTATATCAAAAACATACTAACCTATAGATATACTCGTATATGGAGAACCACATAAAAATAATTAGTAACATAGGTATTATTACTATACCTATATAGGTACATTCATAGAAAATGTACGGAATCAGCCGTAATAAATGGGCGCTTGTATTTTTGTTGTATACTAGCGACCCGTCCCGGCTTCGCACGGGTGCAATGCTAACATTAAAACCCTCCTCTTAAATCACTCCATCTATTAAAAAAAACCGCATCAAAATCCATTACGTAGTTTTAGAGATTTAAGCATACATAGGGAAATAGGGACAGAGAAAGCGACTTTGTTTTAGACTATGTAGTGATTGTCGTTCGTTTCATCAATGATTTTAAACTTTTCCTACCTAACCTACTAATCGCAAAATTTTGCAATTAGAACGAATTGACGATTTGTACCTTTGAGTATTAAACCAACAGGAGAGGTCACGCGCACTAGTTCCTTTGCAAAAAAGTCTGCCAATTTCTGCGGGGGGGACGAGGAAACAAACACAAATAATGTTAAAACAAACGCATTTTTTGACAAAACAATTAAACGCTAGCTTGAACTAGATGCACACAAATACATTCACCAATCCAAGCACTCCGTGAATTTAATAAAACTAGTTGTATTTAACAGGTGTGCGCGTTGACCGACACTTTTTTTTGGCAGAGGGGAACGCCTGTCAGTGGCGTCTCCGGTTGGTTTAATACTCAAAGATTTGTACAAACAAAGAAATTGTACCGATTGCTCTTAATTCATCTGACATGGCTTAACGATTTTGACTGTGCCAAGAAAAATGGCTTAACATGCCTTTCCAAATTCGGAGGCTCTCGTGATAGCCAAGCCATGAAATGTATGTAAGCTTTGAGTTAACTATTATAATAATAATGATCTCCAGTTAAAAATTTCATGCTTCCTGAAACATCTATATGTGTTCTCTGTATTTTACAAGCTTGTATTTAAATTGCATTGTATAATAAGTATGTTTTCACACCACATGCTCGACAAAGCCGGATTATATATCATATAAACGTCACCGAAAGCAAGACATTATATCCCTTGGCTTGCGCGGGGTTATAATGTTGTATGGAATTTCATTATAACCCTAGGTAAATAATGTAATTTTCACTTTTCATAATCCTTATTGCTATGACGATAAAGTCTAATTTCGTTAAGCAAATTGTGTTGCATCCGCCTGCGTCCACGGTCGTGGCCAACTCGATTTTCGAAAACCGAAGCCGCGACCAACTAGATTCGCACGATCTTCATTTGTTAAATCAAGTAGGTCACGCCGGCAGAAACAAGTTGCTGTATCCATTTTATAGCTTTAACATTTCAAAAAGAATATCGAAAATGTCGAGTGATGAAAGTACTTTGACTCCAGAGTCTATTAAACTAGATGCCATAGGCATTGTCAATAATCATTCAATAATCTACTACCTACCATGCAATTGCATTTTATTGTCTCGCATAAGGTGAGAAAAGTAGAGTATATAACTCGGGAATAAAACTGTTTTTGTCTTAGGCGCGGGAATTAAATCATAACTCCCTCGCTGCGCTCGGGAGTAAAACTGGGAGTCCTTCGTTACGTTCAGGATTCAATGTCGCGCCCGTGACATAAAACAGTGCTTTATTCCCTTGTTGTATAATCTACTATTGTTCTTGTAGAATCTTGCTACTAAATTTTTAAGCAGATATCTTCAACCGATTGAGCTGAAAATTGGCATTCTTATGTACCTAAGAATGCCAATTTTCAAATAATGCAATATTATGGCACCCCCGAGCTGATCTGATGATGGAGCCAGGAGTTGGATATCGCAACTCCATTTGATTTTTTATGCATACATGCAAAAGTTAGTTTTTTTTTGTTTTCATGAACTATCTATGATTTTTTTTTATTTTATGATAAAAAAGGGGGCAAACGAGCAGACGGGTCACCTGATGGTAAGTGACGTCCATCGCCCATTATGGACACCTGCAACTCAAGAGTCACAGCTGCGTTGCCGACCTTTGAGGTGGGAGTAGGGGGAGGGGTGGGGAGGGGAAGGGGAGATTGGGCCTCCGGTTACCTCACTCACTCAACGAAACGCAATGCATTGCTTTACGCTGGTTTTCTGTGAGGCCGTGGTATCACTCCGGTCGAGCCGGCCCAAGTACTCCCACGTTATTTAAATTAGATTTATTATTGAAGCCTTTCCTAACTGGACCTCGACTATCTGATTTGAAGGGTGGACCCACCCTTACCTAACTACAGGGTGTTTTAAATTTAGCGATCTGATTTAATCACTTCGTTAGGTGCCCACCGAACCAGTAAAGCGTATACACCTTGTATACACATGTCGTGTCGTAGACGGTGTCTGTCCTACCCTATATACCTAATATTTGCCCTTGGAGATTCGGCCAATTTTCAAGCCAGATTTCTAGAGATTGGTTTTTTTACAAGTAGCATGTGAGAAATTATATGACATGAGTTTTCTTGCGTCATAACCTCCTTCACCTAGCCTGTTTACAAAAAAAAGTTTGTAAGAATGTCTTATTTTTTATTTTATTTTATTTATTAGGTTCACCAACATCCGTTCAGACTGTTACATTTTATATAAAGAAAAATACAATACGTTACCATTAGTCTAAGCATGACAAACAATTATAGGTAAATACCCCATGTTATAAAGCCAATATTAATGGCAGAAAAAAGTAAAAATAATAAAAAAACATGATTAAAAAAAACAATATTAGGTGTAGGTATGCCATATTTACGCACTATTCATTAGTCAAGAGTGACTTTCGACACAAATATAAGCTGAATTATTTAATAAATAAGATGCTCTAGAATGTTAAGGAACTGTTAAATATGCTTCACTAATTATTGAATTAAGAAGTTTGTTCCCTGTCCCTTTTGTATTTGCATGCGTTTTTAGCTAAACATGTATGCACAATTGCACATACACATTCTTACATATTTATAACATAGCAAATGAAGACTTCTTATTCTTTTTTTTACTCATTAAATCAATAAAATTTCATAAAAGGTTTCTTTTCTTCGTTTTTTTTCGTTTCCAGTAGCAAGTGTGTTTTTTTAATTTAAAAATCATTTCTAGCGAATTTTCACAGGTGAAATCATGTGAAAAAAATAAGTTTTATTTAAAAATCGCAATTCAATGCCTACAGTCACCTCAGTTATCCTTGAAGAAGTAACAGATACGATATTCGCATCTATACCAATATAGTAAAATGTATTGATTAATATTAAAATTATATTTAAGAAAAATGTAAAATAATCAATGACGGTGTGGTTAGTGAGCCTGTCTCTCATGTGTGAGGCTTGGGTTTGAATGAGACTTTTTAAAATCTTAAACACTATAGTTTTTGCTTCGGTTTATATTATATACAAAAACCTTCTTCGTTTATCTCTCTTTCTACTAGTGAAAACCTCATCTAAATCCGTTCAGTATTTTAAAAGATCTAAGCGTAGAGACGACGGGAAACGACATTTTAAAATACTTTGTAGAGATGCAGTGAAACGCATGGTCATAATCTTAAATTTTAATCATAGGATACCACGACTAACAGACTATCTAAGACAAACTTCGAATATCCGCGAGCATCAAAGGGAATTTAGTTAACCGTTTAATGAGAGAGAGGGGTCGGCGGCAAAGATATTAAAGTAAGGATGAGTTATATTCATACTGCTTGCGTTTGAAAATTGATCCCCTACGAGTGTGCTACAACATGTACATACTTACTTCTTAGCGTATTTATAGGATACAACAATGACGGGGAAAGATGATACGGAACGAATAATAAAGAAAAAGAGAGCTATCTGTTAAGAGTTGCGCTTAAAATACGACTTGAAATACAATGCGACTAAATAAAATGTGGTTAATTAGCTACATTTGTCGGCCTCATTTTCCGTGCTCTAGTAACATATCTACGTCTTTCTATATATAATATCTTTGGTCGGCGGAGGTACTTTATTCCTGGGGGTCAATTCCTCTAAATGTCAACGGTCATAGTTGGATGACAATGAGATGTCAATGGTCAACCAATGGTGTTATTTTAACACTTTTCAGAGCAAATGACACCATCGACTGACCATGTCATTGTCATCCAACTGTAACCATTGACATTTAGTAGGATTGGCCCCGAGGTGTTGGCGACTGGCCGACATGCAACCTTTTTATTTGTACTAGCTTTTGCCCGCGGCTTCTCTCGCACGTTTAGTTTACTCCCGGGTAAAGTTGCTCGGAACATCAGTACATACTTACTATAAAACAAAGTCGCTTTCTCTGTACCTATATCCCTATGTCCCTTTGTATGATTAAATCTTTAAAACTACGCAACGGATATTGATGCGGTTTTTTTAATAGATAGAGTGATTCAAGAGGAAGGTTTTAGTATTAGCATTGCACCCGTGCGAAGCCGGGGCGGGTCGCTAGTATGGTATAAAAAAGAAAACCCATGAAAACGTAATTATATGTATATTACAATAAAAATAAATAAAGTAAACTTAAACTAGGTACTAACTAAACGTAAACGTTTTCTTTGGGTTTCGATGAACCGACAGCCAACTGTTTCCACTGTTTCGGGGAAGCCGTTGTAGAGGCGTGTCAATCTTTCCCAGAATGAGGCGATGCGAGTCTTAACCACAGCCAAGAAATCGAGCAAACGATCTTCTGCAAACTATATACATTCATACCTACACTCGAAAATGTTTACCCTTCTTCTGGGGTAGTCGGTTAAAAAGATTCATCATCGCTGACCTCAGGTTCCACCTTCCCCCTTCATCTAAAATTTCCGAAACGCCACCGCCATCTATTGGGCTGTATTGACAACACATTTTACTACCTACGTCAAACCTACCAGTTAGGTTTAAATATGATCCTAACGACTAGCAACTGCAAAAGCTTACCGCTAGATGGCGCGGTTTAGGTTTTACTAAATATGTTTTAAGCTCGGGCGGTGCCGGTGCTCTACTATCAACCTTTTCTAGGGTTTTTACTCGACTAAAACGAGGGTAATGATTTATTGGTGTATGTTAGTATGTAAGTCGATTTCCTTAGCGCCGCCTAGGTTGTCGGTCGATCCAAAGTGTCTAGGTCACCGAGCATAGTGGATGAAGGAACAAAAAATACAATATCCAGGACGATATAGAACGAGTGTTACTTAAATGGTTAGCAGAGTATTCGAATTTTTGTAAGCAGAAAAATATAATCTGTAAGCAGAAATAGCTAATTGGTCAGCAACTCATGACCAGCAAACATTACAAAACCTATCAGCAATTTATGTCATTCTGGATGGCTGAAATTATTTTTGAGCTGCAATGAGCTGCTACTGTTTAGTAAAATTTTGGTAAGCACTCAGAGGCGAAGCCAAAAAATATATTTTGAGCTTCATATAAAAGTAGCAAAAATAATCTCAGCAAACTTGTCATGCGCAAAATGGGCGCATTCCTTACATAGATTAGGAAGGACTTTGGATTATGCAACTTTTATGATTATGATTATTATTACGAATACAAGTGGTGGTGGTGGTGGTGGTGGTGTTAGTGGTAGTGGCAGTGGCAGTGGTGGTGGTTGTGGTGGCTGTGGTGGTTGTGGTGGTTGTGGTAGTATTAGTGGGAGTGGGCGTGGGAATTGGGGGTAGGAATGGGGTGTAGGAGTTCGGTGTAGGAAGGTGTAGGAGGTAGTGGGAGGCAGTAGAAGGTAGTAGGAGGTAGTGGGAGGTAGTAGGAGGTAGGAGCTACTACCTCCTACTACCTCCTACTGCCTCCTACTACCTCCTACTACATCCTACTACCTCCTCCTACTTCCTCCTACCACCTGGAGGAGGTAGTAGGAGGTAGAGGTAGGAGGATGTTGGAGGAGGTAGGAGGGGGTAGGAGGAGGTAGGAGGTTGTAGGAGGAGGTAGGAGTAGCTTGGAGGAGGTAGGAGTAGCTTGGAGGAGGTAGGAGGAGCTAGGCGGGTGTAGGAGGAGGTAGGATGAGGTAGGATGAGGTAGGAGGATGTAGTAGGAGGTAGTAGGATGTAGGAGGAGGTAGGATCGGGTAGGAGGAGGTAGGAGGAGCCAGGAGGGGGTAGGAGGAGGTAGGAGGAGGTAGGAGGAGGTAGGAGGAGGTAGGAGGAGGTAGGAGGAGGTAGGAGGATGTAGTAGGATGTAGTAGGAGGTAGTAGCTCCTACCTCCTCCTACCACCTGGAGGAGGTATGAGAGGGTAGGAGCGGGTAGGTAGGAATGAAAGTGGGAGTGGGAGTGGGAGTGGGAGTGGCTATAGTATAATTTTTTACGACATGTTTTCTCTGCTGTTCAGTCATGAAGTCTTGCTGACCAAGTAGTTATTTTGCGGACCAAGTAACTATTTTGCGGACTGAATGTTTATTATGCAAACCCATTGTATTGTAAGCTGCCTATTTCTGATTTAATTTTTGACCATTATCAAAATTATTTGCCGAACAGGGATTGCTGCCTGATTTTTTTATTTGCGAACAAAATCTTTGTATGCCGACCAAATGATTTAAATGCAGATTTTTTGTGACTAACCAAATTTTATTATTGCTGCCCATTTAATTACTTCTCATATAGAACCACCGTAATGCTTAGGTACATACATAAAGTAGAATTATACATTTTATTAATAAGGTTATCTACACTGATGTAATTCGGTTTATATGGTACTTAGGTAGTTAGATAAAAACCTTACTCTTGAAGCATTCTATCTATTTTTTTATAATAATTAAAATATAAAATCCGTTGCGTAGTTTTAAAGATCTAAGCATAAATAGGGACAGACAGACGGAAAGCAAATTTGTTTTTTATACTATGTAGTGATAGTGATTGTAGTTTGTACTCCCACGTAGCCCTTAAAAGATACCCATCAAACGAAACAGTTACATCCAAAAGACAATAGAACTGTGGAAACCAACAGATTAACAAATTGTTGCATCACATTCATCGGTCCAAATCCCACTGAAACACCACGTTCTAAACATAGGTACCTATAAGCGTTTATGGACATTATAAGTGTAGATATGTCGCAGTCGGATTGTATAATCCGCCGTATTACATTACGGCTAGCCGTTATCAAAAACAGGGCCGTTTTGAAATGCGGCGGTTCAATGATTAGCCGGATTGAATGCAGCTAAATAAAAAACCGCCGGAATGTATTCGCCGCCATTCGTTATTCAACACGGCTAGCCATAATGTAATACAGCGAAACATTAGCCGCCTCTTTGACAGGTTTTAGTTCCGATTTGTGGCGCTGCCGTTTCCGATGAACCGCCGCATTTCAAAACAGCCCTGTTTTTGATAACGGCTAGTCGTAATGTTATGCGGCGGTTTATACAATCCGACTGCGACATATACCTACACTACCGCTAAGATTTTCAAAAAATATTTCATGTACAGACACGGCCCCGTTAGAGGTTTTATTATGTGTACAAAAAATGTCCTAAAAAGAGGAACCATGTGGGACAGTGCCCAGGACACTGGCCTTTCAATTTCTGGACAGCTAGACTGATCCTTGGATGGTTTACATTCACATTTGGTCCTGATAGGGGGCGCTGTTGTCTGTTGCAGGACCATAGATATTTGCGTAGCAAAAAAATTCAAAATCTATGGGCAGGACGACCTCTGCCCGGGCCCAAAGAGATTAAAATATAATATGACATAGATTGGGCATTGGGAATATTTTCATACAAAACTTTGAAGCATGTTTGAAGCTCAAGCATCATGTCAGTCATTCGAAGTTGTAAGACTTATTCCACTTGGAATAACTTTTGGCTTCAAATTTTCCTCGCTTCGTCCCCTCTATGCCATATTATATTTTAATCTCTTTGCCCGGGCCCAAATTAGATATCTAGTGAGAAACTTACGTGGTACGGCGGCAGATCTGTTACATATGTTACCGTAAACGATTTAGGAGGCGATTGTGTTCGTTGAAACAAAAGACTCGTGTTATGCAGCAGATTAGTGAGTGTGTTAGCACATCGTACCTACAACTAGTCGTTTGAGGACTATTATTCTCTCCACTGGCCAAAGCGACACAGCTGTTTTATTTATTTTACATTATTATTAGAGCAGTGAGTTTGAAGCCATAGTTGTGGGTAGTAACTTTTGTGGTTTGGAGCACCGAGGACTGAATGAAAATGTATTTTATTCTGTAGGTAATAAGAATGATACTCAGAACAGTCAATAGTCTAATAACAAGGCACACTAAACTCGTTCATGAAGAGAGCTAAATGTAAACAGCAGCCCATCTCCACTGACGAGTTGCTGGTTCCAAATGCAGTACCCCGAGAAGAACCAGCAAGAAACTCAAGAGCAGTTCTTTTTAATCTCATGTCTTACTAGTAAATAAGGTTTACAAAAATAATTAATACCGTCAAGTCGGTAAATCTCATGCATGTTGGTCTACGAAGTAGTTTGTAATTTTATAGTAGCCTTTTTATGTAATTTTTGCTTAGCTATTGTTTTAAATATATCAAGAGGCTTTGAGGAGGAGACTCTTCGTGTCTTTAGGAGAAGTAAAGACAAGGTAGATATTGTTGCTTTGACTTCTTTGGCATGAGATATAGTTGACGCGAAGTAGCGGAACAAGAAACTCCTGTACAAAATATTTTATCAAACGATCAGTATACAAACTACTTATAAGTTCAATATTATTCAATACTGTGCCGTACTAGGGATATTTTTGGTGTAGCATCCAATAAGAAAGACTTTATTTGCGAAATTCTAGGATATCCTATCCTACTCATATTATAACGCGAAAGTTTATTTGTGAGTATGTTTGTTGCACTTTCAAGCAAAAACTACAAAACGGATTTTGACGAAACTTTACAGTGATATTGGTAATATATCAGAATAGCACATAGGCTATATTTTCCCCGTATTCCCCCGGGAACGGGAACTACGCGGTTGAAACCACGGGGCGCTGCTGCCCTAAATATTATAAAATGCCAAAGTGACTCTATTTGTATGTTACGCTGTCACGCCTAAACCACTTAAACGATTTTAAAAAATTTTTCAATAATGGAAAGCTACATTATCAGGGAGTAACATGGGCTATACTTTATCCCCGTATTCCCCCGGGAACGGGAACTACGTGGGTCAAACCGCGGGGTGCTGCTCCCGCGTGATATAATAAAGTAAGTAAGATATTGGTCATTTGCACCATTCCCATATAAAGTCAAAGTCAAAATGTTTTATTCAAAATAGGAACTTACAAGTGCACTTATTGAACGTCATTTTAACTCCACCGCTTCAGCATGTATGGTTGAGGAGAAGAAGCGTGGCCAGAAACTCCTCAACATAATATTCTTTTAATCAATTGTTACTTAATACTAAATATGACAACTTAAACAAATAACATAGAACTCTAAATCTATTTACAATAATTTACATAGACACTATAAAAATAAATAAAACATCTCTATTCAAAAAGCCCGCCCCGTACCATTCCCGGTGCAAAGGTGCCCATTACGCTCGCTGCATTACCGCGTTGAACCGCAACGGACAACCTTTGCATCAGGAATGAGCCGGAACGAGGGTCGTGTTCCTTCTCCCTCAGCCGCCGCCCAACCTCACTCATTGGGTTACATAATTTCGTTTGTTTTTCGCTATCGTATTGCGCTGTACTGGAGGAAATCTGTTCCAAGCATCATTGTCATTATATAGCAAAGAGATTAAAATATATGCCCTATTATATTTAAATCTCTTTGTTATATAGTCATTTTGTCATATACCTACGCTTCAGTTGGGGCTAAGCAGCGCCATGTCGCGCTCGATGAACAATCAACATACATCTAAAAAGATTAAATAAATAAAACTAAAACACTACTTTTGAGCAGTTTTCTGCATACATTTATAATCTCACGCCTATTTCCCATTGGGGCAGAGAGAATAGACTGCCACTTTCTACGAACCTGGCAGATCTCTCGTGCTTCCTCCACATCCATCAAACGACTCGTGCATGCTCTTCGGTTTCGGGTACTCTTTATCTGGTCTTTCTTCAACACATCGCCCTGGTCGATGTACATACGCCAGATCACGTCTGCAGCCAGGAAACATGACGTGAGCGGACGTGACCCGGACCCCAATGCCGGTGGTCACTCAATAATACTAATCGCGGTTAAACAGCGCAGTTCTTGCACAAATCGCAGATTCTCCGATACGTTGCGCAAGCGCATTCCTTGGGGGTGTGGTTTGAGTTACAGACGAGAGAGATAATGGTCATTAAAGATAATGATAATTTATTTGCATCGAGATCCCTGAAAGAAAGAAGTAAGTGCCCATTGTACTTTAGTTAATATTGGTATCCATATTGTGTTGTTTTTGGTGTACAATAAAGAGTTATTGTATTGTATTGTATTGTAAGTAAGTAGGTAAGTAACAACTCTTTTCACTTCTCATGCTCTAAAAGTACGCCAATATAGCCCGACGAAGCGGGGACTAAAGAGACCACTTTAGTCTCTAGGGAGTGAAAAGTAATTAGTTTTATTTTTTTTTAATTTCCTAAATGAGACACAGACAAACTCAAACAGCCAGTATATATCCGTAGAGTGTGGACCATCTTCATTGCGAAAATGTTGAGAGTTTTAGTTCCATGGTTTTTCCGCAAAGTTGGCGCCATATGTTTTAAATTGTTAATCTGCAAAGAGATTTAAATCTCTTTGTTAATTTGTTTCAGAGTTTTTGATACTGTATGATAACATTGATAACTTAATAAACATAAATACAAAAATACAGTCCGTGACCCAAGGGCTGGTAGCTATTTTTGCCAAAGAATAAGCTTGGCATTACAAAGAGGAAACGCTGCCAGCTTATTAGGAACCCTGCCTCGGTATGATGCGTTGGAAGAAATCTTTTATTTATAATTATGCAATTATTTTCATAATATTGTGTATTGTAGTCTTTAAGTGTTAAACCAACAGGAGACGTCACGCGCACTAGTTTCTTAGCAAAAAAGTCTGCCAATTTCTGCGCGGGGGACGAGGAAACAAACACAAATAATGTTAAAATTAACGCATTTTTTGACAAAACAATTAAACACTAATTTGAACTAGATGCACACAAATACATTCACCAATCCAAGCACTCCGTGAACTCAAAAAAACTAGTTGTATTTATCAGGTATGCGTGTTGACCGACACTTTTTTTTTGGCAGAGGGGAACGCCTGTCAGTGGCGTCTCCGGTTGGTTTAAATACTCAAAGATTGTAGTTCACCTCTTTGGTATTTTTAGAAAACACTTACATAAAATAATCTCAAGATGACGATTTTCTTTCGAACATTAAATTTTATAACAAATAAGGCAAAAAAAGTGATGTAACTAACTAGAAATTTACAGTTTTCGGAGTTACTTACCTCTTTACTGTCGCCCGTGGCTTAGATACCGAGTGGTCACCTACGCGTCGCGCGATGAAGGCGATTCTATTCACGGGGCATATTCACACAATTTCTCCTCGCAATTGCTATAAGACCGCGGACAGGTGCGCGCAGCGTTTGCTGCACAAGAGCTGCGTGTGCGCATACTTCGGAAAAATAGCAGGATATATCAATTTCTCTATGTAAGATCTACTGGAGAGATGAATTAAAGTAAACATCGATTCCATAGAAAGAAGAAAGAAAGAAAGAAAATTATTTATTCTATACAACATGTAACAGAATAAGCGCAATTCCTGAAATTAGTTTGTTCAGTATCGACTACTAATTGGATTTCAGCTATTTTTAATGTGTTAAATTTTTCCCAAAAATGAATTGGTGTAGCTGAATTTAGTGCTTTGCTTTGTATGAGGAATTGCGCTTTTTCTGTTACGCGTTGTATATTTTATCATAGCAACTATTTATCGATTTTTAGGGTTTCGCACTCAAAGGGTGCTAACGGGTAGCTAGTGATAAATATACGTACGTAAGTTTTTGAAAAACTCATTGGTACATGCCAGGATTCGAACCCGAGCCTTACTGATTTTCGGCCGGCTCTTTAACCGTTCGGGCTATCACTGCTCTATCTCTAGAGGTTAGACAAAGACAGGACTAAACTAAAATAAGTTTAGTCGGTGTAAAATAAAGCAGAATCAAACCCAGTAAGTCTTGCGTTCCGCCGGCGACTGTACAGCCTAATCGAGATGCTTATCCCTGGTTGCGTCAGACCATCATTCCGACCTCAGGCTGACTTCCGGGTCCGCTCACTAACAAGGAATCATCATCAGACCAGCGGTCGTATTCACAGAAATTCGATATTCGATTCGAAATCGGAAAATTTGTCCAAAGGTTTCGAGATGGGCTATTCACAGATGTCATATTTGACATAAGGATTCGACAGATTTTCCGATATCGAGTCGAATACCTATCGAATACCTATGAATTTTCGAGGCTTTGTGTTAAATATTTACATAAGTTTGTGAAAATTGGTCCCGCTCTAACTTTTTAGGGTACCGTACCCAAAGGGTAAAAACGGGACCCTATACTAAAACTTCGCTGTCTGTCCGTCCGTCAATCTGTCACCAGGCTGTATCTCAAGAACCGCAATAGACAGTTTAAATTTTCACAAATTATTTATTTCTGTTGCCGCTATAACAACAAATACTCAAAACAAAATAAAATAAATATTTAAGGGGGCTCCCATACAACAAACTTTTGTTTTTCCATTTGTAACCCTTGGCTGGGTTTTTTATTTATATTGTTGTACTCAACTAATTAGCGAGCAGTTCTTACAAGTGCAATGAAGCCAGATCTTTTGTTACGTCCGACTGTTATCTTACGTTCGGTTAGAACTAGGGATGCATCCGATACCGATACCGATATAATTGCGATACTTCGGTTTTTGCCGATATATCGGTATCAGCGATATTTTTATGGTATATTCAACGATACTTCTGAAATTTCGCGCTTTAAAAATGTAATGTAAACGCGCGTGTTGTCCCATCTATTTCGTTGCAAACGAGGCACGAACTAACTATGCTCGGGGAAACCCGCTCTTTATATTTATAAATGTTAATTTTGATTACTAAAACTATTAATTAAAAGTGTTTTATTTATTCTACCTTCCTTTTTGAATTCAATAAGCGTATGTGTCGCCGATATTTTGGCGTATTTAAGGCGTATCGGGGCATCCCTAGTTAGAACAATGGAGCCTTTCCCGGCCTTACTCACTTTGAGGGCGACTGGCATGACCCTGTTTCAATCTTACCCTGAATTCTTAGATAATTACCTCAAAATGTTCCATTTCCCTCTATGAATAACACTTGTTTGTTATACAGTCAATAGTCTAATAACAGGGCACTCTAAAATAGTCCATGAAGATCGGCTAAGTGTAAACAGCAGCCCATCTCCACCGACGAGTTGCTGGTTCCAAATGTATAGGAGTAATAGTGTTGTGTTCCAAATGCAGTACACCGAGAAGAGAATCCTCGTTTTTGAGGGAACAGTTCATCATTGGGCTATTACTGGTTCCTGATTGTTAAAAGAGTTGGTGACACCACAAGTCTCTACTGTACGCTAGAGTCTATTGTTGTAGTCACCTATGTTACGATGGTTGTTATTAAATGTCAATGAATGATGTTGTCAGTTGTGAAAAAACTTGGAATCTCGTGATTATAAAACCTAGTTCAGTACTGCGTCTAGCAGTGATAGCGGTTAAAGAGCCTGCTTCACATGATGATAATCAGTGTCAGGTTCGAATCTTGGCATGTACCCTTATTTTTTTTTAAACTTACGTACATATTCATCACTAGCTCGACGGTGAAGGAAAACATCGTGAGGAAACCACTAATACCAGAATTAACTCTGAGACATGTGTAACAGACCCGGTCCGGCGATAGGCTCACCACCTATCACGTTTCGAGGTCCAAAGAATATCTCGTGAAAAGTGGGTATATCCAGACATGGAATACATCTGCCTACCTCACTGATAAAAGGCGTGAGATTATTTATTTTTTATTTTTTCAGTATACTGCGAGTATTTACTCTTAGTATTCCTTCTTAGTCCCTTTTCCAACACATGATATCATCTAGTTTCACCATGCTCCAATGCTCAGGCACACTTCCTCACTCTCTAATCTTAGTATCTGATGACACTGCGATTAATTGCAACCCACGTGCCGTCTGCAAGTGAAAGTTCAAGTTGACATCTCAGAATCAGGTGCATCGCAATTTCTATTCGGAGACGTGGTTTTAACGTTTATGTAACAGACGTGATCTGTGCTGCATGCTCTTGACACGAGCGAAACACATCAATTGGATGTTGCATCCGTAAACTAAATTTCTGCTGCTGTGGACGGTGCAATAACATAGAATTTTAAAAAGTAAAAAACAGACTTCAACTTATATGGATTTCTCATGCCATTTTCAGAACTGGACCAAATTGGGACCACGCGGGAAACACCAGCTTTCAAATAAAAAAGAATCATCAAAATCGGTTCACCCAGTCGAAAGTTATAGTTATTAGTTAAGAGGTAAGTTATGCGATAAGACCGCCCATTGTCCATAATATTGTGTTTTTTTGTGTACATTAAAGAGTTGATGTATTGTACTGTAAGTAAGAAACATAAAAAAACATACAGTCGCATTGTATAAAATAGCCTCCTAATTTTTTGAAATCCGTTGAAAACGGATTCAACTCGGGCAATGCCGCTAATGAAATTAATTTTATCTATCTTCCTAGTTTGCGAATGGTGAAAATTGCGATAACACCTCATGCCAAAAAAAAAGTGTTTTCTGAAATGAAACAAAACAAATAGAAGCCTAACATTCCTACACTAATCGCTTCTAGAAACTTCCTAATCTGATTTCGTGACCTTCCATTATACCAAAACAATTATTATACATTCAGATTTGTTACTGCTACCAATTTGCGTGCGTTTGTACAATTAAAAGAACACCGGATTACGCCAACTCTATTAATGTTGCTACAGTTCAATCGCCACCATTTTGGGGAGTAGTTTTGCGGAATTCCTACGGGAACGGGAATACATCTGGGAGCACGACACTGTTTGGACGTAGGGTCAATTTCAATTTGATTTTGCCTTTTTTAATTTGAATTAGGCGAAATACGGCAAAATTTATTGATGCGGCAAAAGCCTGATGATTGTCTGTTCTACTGTGAAGTCATTCTACAGAGAACGAGAGTCACCGACATCTCGCGGAAAATCAGTACGCTGAAGTGGAAGTGGGCCGGTCATGTCTCCAGGCGGACTGATGCCCGCTGGAGCCGACACGAGTTGGAGTGGAGACCGCGTTTAGGCAAACGAAGTGTAGGGCGCCCTGCGGCACGATGGACCGACGACCTAAAGGTGGCTGGCAGTGGATGGATGCTGGATGCCCAAGACCGGAATGGTTAGCGCTCCTTGGGGGAGGCTTTTGTCCAGCAGTGGACAGCAATTAGCTGATGATGATGATGTGGTTCTACTATTATACCGAGTCTTTAGAAGCTGAGGAATGTTAATAGGCTTAAGATAATCGCAAGACGCTTTAAGATGTCGTCATATGTTTACATAACGTTTTTAACCAATTTTAAGCTAGGAATGTTTCCTCGCCCATTCTTCTAAAGTGGGGTAATTTAAACAATACCCATGCGTGGGCAGAGTGGGTAATTAGTAATTACTGTCGAGAAAGTGGCAAAGCTCTTTATGTCGTACACAGAACTCCCTGCTTCGGTGCTGTATGACATACTTGTAGACGATTCTGTAATTCACGTTTCTTCAAATATAGAAATCGACTTTGAATTTTTACTACACAATCTCGAAAATCGAAGTAGATATTTATATTTTTTTAATATTTTATTTTCAGTTTAGCCTAAGCATTTCGGGAATACAATGTTCGAAAAAAATACTAAGAAATTGACATTTTAAAATTTTTGTAGTTGACATTAAGCAAATGCGAGATTTGCCATCATGGTTCTATGTCATTAAATTCCTGCTTAGAGCAAATCTTAAGAACCTTGATGGCGCGTGCCCGCGTGGTTCCAGTTTATTCCCGTTCCCGTAGGAAATCCAAAAATCATTTCATAGCGGTTGACACGACATATACCTAACACATTTAAATACCAAAGTTATTTCAAGTTTCTAGATGTTATCGTTTCGGAATAGTACGTATTTCTCTTTGTAACCAGTTTTTATATTTTCCAGTAGAATGATTTTTAATTTATTACTGTAGTAAAGAGTACCCTAGATGTTGACCCAGTTACTCAGTTAACTCCATACCAAGTTTTATCCAAATCCGTCCCGTAGTTTTTGCGTGATGCATGCAGACAGAACACACATCCTACACATACAAAAATTAAAAAAATTGGTGGTATTCTTATCTAAATCGATAACTACCAAAATTTAAAAAAAGAATATTACATTTACAGACACGGTCTCATTACAGTTTCATTATATGTAGAAAGATTTCTTTGGTAAAATTTTTAAAATCAGTGAAGAAGTGTTTGAGTTTATTCGTTCCAAATATAGATTTAGACTATTTACTTAGCTATTATCTGCAACTTTTCTAGCTAGTTATAGTCAATTGATAGATACTTACACTAGTAGAAGAGGTCTCTGATGCGTGAAGTCACGCTTCGATCCTGGTGAAGGCATTTTTCAACCGACTTAAAAAAAAGAGGACGTTATCAATTCGTCTGTAAGTTTTTTTTTTATGTTTTACCTCAGAACTTTCCATTTGGTGATTTTTTTATTTGAAAGCCTGTTGCTTCCCGTGTGGTCCCAATTTGATCCAATTCTGACAAAGGCTTTCATGAGAAGTTGAAGTCGTTTTTTTACTCGTTAGAGTTGTATATTATCAAAACTTACGAACTTATTTAACTTTAGTTGTAGAGTGAAGGAAAAACGTCGTAAAGTCGTCGTCATCGTCCCATTGATTCTGAGGCACCTATCATTTATAGGGTTTACAATAATCTTTAACAAAAAAAACGAACTTCAAACTAAAAAAAAGTAAAAAAGCACTAGTTGCTAATATTTTCGAAGGTTCCCCTCGATTTCTCTGATAATAAAAAAATATAATATATACGGCCAAATTGAGGAACTTACTCTTTTTTGAAGTTGGTTTAAAAATATGTATATACTTACTGTCGTAAAGTTTGCATATTCAGGAATGGAGTACTTCTGCATACTCTCGTTGATCTGCATGTGCATATTTATTTATTTACTAGCGGGTGCCAGTTTATTCCGGTTCCCGTGGGAATTTCCAAAAATCTCTTTAAATCGGTTGCCTAAAATAAATAAGATACCTAAATACCTACTACATTCTAAGTTTCTAAGTGTAACTGTTTCGGAAAAGTCGTATTTCTCGTTTTAACCAGTTCTTATATTTTCCAGTGGGAATGAGATATTTTCCTTGAATAAAAAGTAGACTAGATGCTGACCCGGGTACTCTGTTGTCTCCGTACCAAATTTCATTAAAATCCGTCTAATAGTTTTTGCATAATGCGTGCACAGACAGACAGACCAAAAATTTCAAAAATTGGTGTTTTGGTATCTACATAGTGTATATAACACTACCACTACAATTTTCAAAAAAAATTAATTTCATGTACAGACTCGGTCTCGTTACAGTTTTGATATTCAGTTTCTTTCATGTATCTATGCTTAACAAGATAAATGCTTCCGATCATCGCAACGATTTTATATACTTTCTTTTGTTTCGGTCAAGTAATTTCTGTTTGTTTCTGTAATAGTTGAGGGTACTGCCCTTCTGGCCGACTTTACCATTGCCATGTTCATGACAAATCTACTTCAAATGTAATAAAAGTAAACATAATTTTCAAACCGACTTCAAAAAAGGAAGGGGTTTGCTATTTGACTTTTTTTGTTTGACCTTTGACCTGATTACTTTCGATTGGGTGAACCGATTTTGGTGATTTTTTTAATTTAAAAGTTGGTACTTCTTGTGTGGTTTAAATTTGGTCTAGTTCTGACAATGGCGTCCATGAGAAAACCATAAAAGTTAAAGTCAGTTTTTTACTATTAGAGTTCTATGATATGATATAACAAATTATCATCATAACCCTGCCCTACCTATCTCTCAATTTAAAATTATAATCGGTGAGAAAATAAAAAATACAATTTCTTCTTAACGCGTATATTGCTAGAAACTTAAAAAAGGGTTTATAAAACATACAAAAAAAAACAATAAATTGTACTTTTACATCATTGGGTACGAATTCCCATTTGAGCCTCTGACTATTTGGAACAATAACATCTGTCAAAATACTGACAAAAATAAAAAATAAACTTTTCGATACAGAGTTGAGAAATTGACGGAAAATTATTGATCCATAAAATATCTCTCTACCGATGAATATAAAGTTCTATAGTCGGTATTGAATAGGAAAAATGAAAAAAAAAAGTTCACAAAAAGTTCATTCACAAGTAGAGAGACATCTAACAAGTCGAAAATGCGTACACCTGTCGTTTAAAACAGACATAACCATTCACGGGCTTGATTTCTACCGTAGCCTCTATGTCCAACGATTACAACATAACAAGAATTGAAACTTTTGCCATGCCCATAAAAACATAAGCACGTCAATTTTTCAATTTCCACCGATCTAAATCTACTTTCTAAAACTCATAATAAATGGTAAAAAAGAATGGTATTTATCGTCTCTCTGCGATCTTACCACCATTGTATTGGACATCCAATGTGAATTTTATAACAATGGCAAAAGATACTGCAGTATACAACCTGAGAAGTGAACACTGTTTTGACAATACAAATAACATTGGAAGAAACATTCTTACAGTACAAGGTGTTGAAATCAAGTGTTTTACTGATAAAAATTCATCAATTAGAACCAAGTTGTTCAACCACTGTTCACTTCCGAAGGCGCACGCAAAGCCAAACACATTTCACAGGATGATTTAATTTTTCAACATTCGCTAATTGCAAAAATAGCATTCGCCTTCGCGTACGCCCAACAAATCATTCTCCAAATAAATACTTACCGGAATGTAAAACTGGCTTCTTGAGTATTATCCGTAACATATTTACAAAAAAATCCAAAAATATCTTGGTTTCGATTGGTAACAATTAGTTAACAAATGACTATGTATTAATTTCTATATATACAAAGAGATGTCATGGTTCGTACCTAAGTTTAATCCCATCCGTGGTGTTCGTGGTGGATTGGTACCCACACCTTTTGCCAGACTGGTTTATAGACCTTCTTCCACGCGGGGACTTCGATGGTCTTCCAGACGGGCACTTGGATCTGCTTCCATTTCTCAACCCAGATCTTCTTCTGTACAGGTACCCAGACTTCCTTCTTGACAGTCTTCCAGATTTGGACTTTCTCTTCAACCCATTCCTTCTTCTTCTCTGTTACCCAAACCTGTTTCTTCTCCGTCCTTGTGATCTGCTTCCATTCTTCTTTCCATTCCAGTTTCTTCTCGGTAACCCACTCTTGTTTCTCCACGCTCTTCCACACCTTGGTCCACACGGGCTTCCAGATCATCTTCTTCCTCCAGAGGTCATGGCTGGTGTATTCCCAACCGTGATCATCTTTTCCGAGGTATTTTTCTCCGGGAACTCCTTCTTTCACCCATTCTGGGACATAGTTTTGTTTCCATTCGGGTACCTGGATAGTTTTAGTTATAGGGACTTGGATTTCCTTCCATACTGGTTTCCATACCTTCTTCTGGTCTGGCACCTGGATCTCCTTCCATATCGGCACCTGCACTTCTTTCCAGATGGGCTTCTGTACTACTTTCCACGCAGGCACTTGTTCTTCCTTCCACTGTTGAACTTGTTCGGTCTTCCACGCTGGGACTTTTTCCTTTTTCCACTCAGTTTTCCATTCTAGTTTCTTCTCGGTCTTCCAGATTTGTTTAAGTTCCTCTTTCCAAATTAGTTTCTTCTTCCAGACTCCTTCTGGAGGTGAGTGCCAGCCACCAGGAGAGCGCTTCTCCCTTGAGAGCTCTGAGCTCGCTTCGTCCTTGATGGGAACTGCCAATGACGCCGCAAAGGCGAGTACCACCCATATCTGAAAAAAGATAAAATTAATATCTCCAGAAAAAAAAAAACGTTTCTTCGGCTAATTCCATTGACAGTGACATACTAATGTTTTGGCCATTATCTGGTGTGTTTTTACTCAGAAGATAAGACTGTGACATTGGAAAACAAGAATATACAACACAACACCCCATATTAAAGCTTCGCCATCATAAGAATGTCTGTAAGTATTTTATTTGCCTTTTATGCAAATGCTGTTAAGTATACGCAACGTCCATCGAAGCTCGTATCATTAAAATATGTATATTTATTTGTCCGGTTCCATGAGATTGTTTTGTGTTTGTTTATTGTAATATTGCAGTGAAATTTGGTAGTATTAAATGTTTTTTGTTACTACGGCAAGTAAAATATTTGAATAAAATAACGCGAAAAAATTTACCACTCCATTTATTTATTTTACATAATTGTCAACAAGACTTTTTTTTCAAGTTTTTTTTTAAACCTTTTTGCAAAAGCTAACAGGACGAGCTATTATGTCACTGTCAACAACTCGGCTTTGAATTTACGAGTACAAAGTGCTAATTTACAATTCTGTTTTAGAAATCTGTGTGTTTTGTTAAAAAGCTTTTCAAGTCACTGGCGCGCGCGCATTCGTATTTGATTAATGATCTAGCTTTTCAGTCCATCGTTACACTCTTTTCAACTGTCACAGTTAAATGGATGGTATTTTGTTAAGTACATACTATTATAATATAGTGAAGTTGTTTATTTATTTAAACATGATTTTCCCTATTTATTTTTCAAAAGAGTATTTTCATTTCCACAATTCCTAATTCTAAATCGTTTTGAATTTGCAATTTTTAAATTATCATTTAAAAGTTCACTTTCGTTCCTAATTCGAAATCACATAACACAAAAGCTGCGAGCACTTTCCGAATTAATTTGGATACACTTTTTATTTTATTTTTTATTTGTTACACTTTATATTTTATTTCGACTGCACACAGCACTGGCACCCACCGTGACAGTCAGCGTCCTCATTCTGATGTGATGACCGCTGCGGCGACTGACGAGAGGCGCTTGCGCCGGTATATTTATCTGGCGACCCCTCTCTCACTCCTGCGAGGATCGCTTGTGACGCCCTGCGCCCGCGCCGGTGACCGATGACGAGTTCAAATGCGTTTTCCGTTCACGTAACACTCAAAGGGGTGGATGAGTTTAGGCTAGGATGATTTTAAAGCTGGATTTCGCGTGATTTGAAGCTTTATTAGCGTAGTCGTTTTTTGTATCGAATTGCTGAACCATAAACGTTTTAGATACATACATACATATGCTCACGCCTTTTTCCCGAAGGGGTAGGCAGAGACAACAGCCCGCCACCTGCTACGATCCTGGCATACCTCACGCGCCTCATCCACATCCATCAATCGGTTCATACAAGCTCGTCGGTTTCGGGTACTCTTTATCTGGCTTATTTTCAATACATCGCCGATATGATCGATGATTGATAAACGTTTTATATGCACTATTTTCTTTTTTTTTTCTATGTTATGGTATTTCCTTTAACATAAACTGATCTGACGACGGATTTACAGCCAGATAAACACACTGGGTAAAAATGGGTAATTATAGAAATGGAGTAGTTGTTCCGATCCCTTCAAGAATGTTACGAAAAATGTTGTACTTTCCAATGACTTTCAAGCAAGCAACTTCATTGTATATAGTATTTTTATTGAATGACTAGGTATTTATATTTTGACTAACTGTTCCGCTCAGTTTCACTCGCGTAGATCCCGTTCCCGTGTGGAATACGTGATTAAATTATAGCCTATGTTACTCAGTGATAATGTAGCTTTCCATTGGTGAAAGAATATTTAAAATCGGTCCAGTAGTTTTTGAGTTTATTTGTTAAAAACATACAAATCTTTCCACTTTATAATATTATTATTAGTGTAGATAAAAATTTTACACAGCGTTTATTACCCTTTATAGTATATTTTATATCGAGGGACTAAACGAAGCCATTATATACCAGAGGTGGTTTGAGTTCGAGTCATGAAACCGAGGGTATATTAAGTTGGCGTTTAGTCTCGAGGTGGAAACTGTACTTTTCACTTTGAGTGCGAGAAAAATTGACAATTTAGTACAAATTTATTTAAAACCCAACAAATTTACACTCGACAAAAATTCAGAAATTTTCGCGGTCAGTTTTTTCTTCTAAACCTGTCAGGCTGTCACAGATTAACAAAGAGATTTAAATCTCTTTGCAGGTAAACAATTTAAAACACATGGCGCCACCTTCTTCGCGGAAAAACCATGGAACTAAAACTCTTCACATTTTCGCAATGAAGATGGTCCACACTCTACAGATATTTGCTGGCTGTTTGAGGTTGTCTTTTTCTCATTAAGGAAATTTAAAAAAAAATACTTTATACTCCCTAGGGACTGGTCACTTTAGTCCCGCTTCGTAGGGCTATATTGGCGTACTTTTAGAGCATGAGAAGTTAAAATGTACTTTATTTTATAGTTGTATCCGTGTACAATAAAGATTGGGAATTATTGTTAATGTTTTTGTCAATGAAAATTGTTGAATACAAAATTAAATATATTTAAATGTTCTGAAAATAAACAGTCTCTTTTTTAAAGGCATACCTGTTCTTTCTGATTTGTTTACTTGCTACAACATATCCAATTGCACAACGGTGTGTGTTATGCAATTTGTTGTGTTATTAGCAAGTTGAGATGTAACATAAAATTAAATCTGTTATTAACTTCTTATACTACACATTACCGATTCGAGAATAACGATACACACTTCATATACTCTCTCCATGATAAAGAACATATTTGATCGCAACGTCGCCGCGTCGTGCGATATGTTGTGAAAGGCCTTTTCTACAACATGCAACAGAATAAGTGCTATTCCTGATATTAGTTTGTTCAGTATCGACTACTTATTCGATTTCAGCTTTTTTTAATGTGTTAAATTTTTCCTAAAAATTAATTAGCGTATATAGCTGAATTTAGTGCTATCTATAGAAATTGTGCTATTATTGATCGATATTTAAGAAAATTGGTTAAACACAAAGAGATTTAAATATAACAGGGCATAGAGGGGGCATTGGGAATATTTTCATACAAAACTTTGAAGCCTAAGCGTCATGTCCTTGTCATGTCAGTTAGTATGAACGCGAGCTGTCATTCGGTCGAAATTGTACTAGACTTATTCCACTTGGAATAACTTTTGACTTCAATTTTTTTTCGCTTTGTCCCCTCGATGCCTTATTTTTTTTATCTCTTTGGTTAAACACAACTAAAGTTAGATTGCATCATATTTTTATTAAATTATTATACTAATTGGGGTGTATGAGGAATTGCGCACTTTTTCTGTTGCGCGTTGTATGTCGTTTTGGCAGGCGTCATATCTGCAGCAAACCTGGTACTGCTGTGGCACATGCCGAGTGGTGACCATTTTTGGTGTATTTTTAGCATTAGATTCTTTTTAGTTCTACTTTTTTGTTCCATCTTACGCCAAAATAAACTTTTCTTTCTTTCTTTCTTATTATTTATAGGATTACCTACGAATAGAGTATAAACTCTATTCGTAGGTAATCCTATAAATAAGTACTATATAGGTGACTTTGTTTGTTTGTTATGCTTTCATGTCTAAACCAAACCGATGATAAAAAGATTTCCACTGGTAAAAGAATTTTTACCAACGGAAATCTACACCATCAGGGAGAAAAATAGACTATATTTTATTCCCGTATTGCAACGAGAACGGGAACTACGCGGGTGAAACCGTAGGGCGCTGTTAGTAAACTATTGAACGGATTTCGATGAAAGTAAAAATCTCTTTCCTTTTATACCTGAGGGGGTAGGCAGAGGTATTCCATTTCTGTGTATACCTACTTTTCACGAGATATTCTTTGGACCCCTAAAGGTGAGCCCATCGCTGGACCGGGTCTTTTACACTGCGGTTACGATGTTTTCCTTCACCGTCGAGCTAGTGATAAATATGAATTCACATACTGAAGGTCAATATAAGAGGTTTCTGTATGATCAAATCGCATCTGCAGCAGTGGGCTGTTACTTTGATAATGGGTGAAAAGTATACTGTCTTGTATCAGCTTCCGCCGCACTGTGTATCTCAATGACTGCTGGCATAGCTGAGATGTAGGCCGATTAGTATATTGTGTTTTTTAGGTATTTATTTACAAAGTCAAACTCAAACTCAAAATTATTTTATTTCAATAGGTATAAAAAATACACTTTGAAATGTCAATATAAACAAGGCACACTAAACTCGTCCATGAGGATTGGCTAAATGTAAACAGCAGCCCATCTCCATAGACGAGCTGCTGGTTCCAAATGCAGTACCCCGAGAAGAGCCAGCAAGAAACTCAAGGGCAGCTCTTTTTAGTCTCATGTCTTACTAGTAAATATGTTTCACAATAATAGTTATAATGAATAGCCTTACATAGCGCTGAGTCGGTTAAACCCATGCATTTTGGTCTACTAAGTAGTCGGTAATTTTATAGTAGCCTTTTTTATATAAAGAAAATATACATTCACATCTTTGTCCAAGGATCAGCCTAGCTATCCAGAGAGGGAATGCGGCCAGTCTTCTGGGCACTATCCCACATGGTTCCTCTTTGTAGGACATTTTTTCTCTGTAATTATTGTAAATGAATGTTGGAATTAGATTGCTTATTAGACCTATTTAAAGATGTCTAGGAGGTATTCTTGGAGGATGGTGATTATTGTCTATTAAAGAGGGATTTTGTTTTATGATGTTAAAATGTTATTGTTATTGATATGTATATACGAGTGCGTTACTCCAGCGGAAAGTTGTCGAATATCGGCATTTGGGTGATAAAGATAATTAGAAGTCCGGTTTCTGTAAATGTAGAGATTTATAAATTTCTATTGCAGATAGTTTTTTAGTAATTTAAGAAAAACAGTTGCCGCTGGGCTAACGTTACCCCCGCGTAGTTCCCGTTCCTGTGGGAATACGCGGATAAAATATAGCCTGTGTTATTCTGATGTATATAAACTATATAACTGTAAAGTATCATCAAAATCTGTTCAGAAGTTTTGGCGTGAAAGAGGAACAAACATCCATACATACAAACTTTCGCGTTATAATATTAGTAGGATGTTTAACCTCTCAGACCATGAATCACAGACACAACAGATTTTTAATTGTGTATCGGTTCCAATTGGAACCGGCGATTCTTCACGAAGTACGAAAGTAACATACGCATACTAGATTGACTGACAAATGTATATCTATAATCCCATTATGGGCTGACCTGCGGAATGCCAAGGGTCAGAGAGGCAAGACATTCTATCAATCAGGGTCGGATTCAGTACTTTCTTAACTGGGGGTCATTTTGACTAAACCATTTGTAGGGTTTCGTACCCAAAGGGTAAAACGGGAACCTATTACTATGACTCTGCTGTCTATCTGTCCGTCTGTCACTAGGCTGTATCTAATATACTGTGGTAAGTGTGGGTCGACACTTAACCTCTAAATTTTTGGTCGTGCAACATGACGCTTCCCTAACAGCGGCCCTGGTTTCTCTTATGAAGACATGACTGAGCATAAAACATCGAAACTTCGCGCTTTTGACTATTCCATGTAACCTACTTATACATTCGTACTCATTGTCGTGTGAGTAAGTTGACATAGGTCAAGGGAACGTACTTTATGGGTCAATTAAGAGTATCATTATTATATAAATGTTACACAGTGTTCTTTATTATATAATTATACATTTTCATCTGTTTATTTCAGTTACATCCATCCTAATATTGGCAGAAATCGCTTAAAGCGATAAAACCGAGCATTGTACTTTATTTTAGGGTTTTGTACCCAAAGGGTACAACGGGACCCTCCGCTGTCCGCCCGTCTGTCATAGGCTGTGTCTCATAAACCATGATAGTTAGTTGAAATTTTCACAGACGATGTACTTCTGTTGCCGCTATAACAACAAATACTAAAAAACAGAATAGATATTTAACGGGCTCTTAAACAACAAACGTGATTTGTTTGCCGTGAAGGCGGACTCGCTCTTGGCCGGTTTTTTTATTATTGCATATTTTGATTGAATTAAACAATTGTTACTTATTTATATTTTTATATATAAATATAAAGCAATTAACATTGATAAATGAAAGAAACTTTAAATTCAGAAAATTATTTCAAAATTCCCATGGGAACGGCACGGGAACTATAATTTTTTAACGTACTCGTACTTATTAGTTACAAATATATACAAAAAATGTTCTATAGGTACATTTTTTTTTATTAAATCTTTTCAAAGTACTCTCCACTAGCCTCTATACAAAGTTTCATGCGTCTAAACCAGTTTTCAAACCACTTTTTCAAGTCCGCCGCAAACACCTCGTTTACAGCCTGCTCGAACGCAGCCAGCGCATCTTCCGGCGATGAAAATGGTATTCTTTTGAGCTGATTTTTAATTTTTGGAAATAAAAAGAAGTCACATGGTACTAGATCAAGGCTGTAAGGAGGGTGACCCAGGAGTTTGACTGGCGTGCTGTCCAGGAAGTCCCTCGTTTTGAGTGCGGTGTGCGCAGGTGCATTGTCGTGGTGGAGCAGTAGCCCGCGGAGCCCTGTGTTTGGTCGCTTGTTGCTAACAACAGAAAAAACTTCTGGCAAACATTTGGTAGTATACCATTCGGCATTGATGCTTCTTTGATCCCGTAAGGGAATTGATACCAAGTGGCCTGTCAAATTAAAAAAGCTAGCTATCAAACTCTTCCCCCGCTTCTAGATCGCTTGACTTTGGTAGGCGTTGGTTCATTTTGAAACACCCAAACAGTCGACTAGCGCTTGGTTTCTGGGTAGTATTGATAAATCCAGGACTCATCACCTGTAACGATGTCGTAAACATGCCGAGACGAGCCTGCTTTAAATTTGTTTAGCATATCACGGCACCATTCCACCCGGGCCTGCTTCTGAGCATCGGTGAGGTTGTGCGGCACCCAGCGTGATACTATCCTCCTCACGCGAAGATGGCTGTGTAGAATCTTGTGAACGCTTCCCGATCCGATCTTCAATATGTGTTGAATCTCCTGATATGTAATTCGCCTTTTGTATTGGATTAAATTTTTCACTGCTAGCACGTTTTCTTCGGTAACAGCCGTCAAAGGGCGACCGCTTCTTTCTTCATCCCGCAAAGTTGGTCGACCGCGCTTGAATTCGTTCTACCAACGATACACGGTTGCCTTGGAAGGGTCTTCATCCATGAATGCCATTTGAAGTCTATCGTACGATTCATCCGGTTTCAGGTGACACTTGAAATCGTAAAAAATCATAGCTCTAAAATGTTCCCGGCGCAGATTCATATTTCAGCGAGATACAATAATTTGAATTAGTTCGCAAAAAATGTGAAGGGAAGTTTTGAAATTGGAACATATACCTATTTTTACTTATAAATAATCACATTTTCGAAAATCATTATAACTGGCCAGTCTCCCATATATAAAAACTTTTTTTCGCAATACTTTCTGAGGAGCCTGGTATTACAGTAAATATGTTACACTACTCGAAAAATCAAAACTATAGATAGTGATGGCCCGATGTTGTAAAAATGACTTGGTTCATCTATCTATACCATTATAATAAACAGCATTATACACAACAATAATCATACAAACGTATTTAAAGAAAAGGCTGTAAGTCTCAAACTTTATAATAAATAAATATAATAATAAATAAATATATAAGCTATACAGGCACAAAAATACAGAGGGTCACGCAATTCAGATACCTAGGGCACATGGTAACGGAAGACGAAAAGGATGGCAGCGATATAGAGAGGGAGCGTAGGTCGCTGGCTGTTCGCTGTAATATGATTGCCCGCAGATTTGCACGTTGTACTAAACAAGTGAAAGCCACGCTATTTAAAGCATATTGCCAGTCCTTTTACACGTGCAGTCTGTGGGTAAACTTCACGCAGCGGGCATACAGCGACCTGCGTGTTCAATATAATAACGCCTTCAGGGTGCTGATGGGGCTGCCGCATCATTGCAGTGCGTCGGGGATGTTTGCTGAGGCACATATTGATGGTTTCTCAGCAATTATCAGAAATCGCTGTGCCTCCTTACTCACTCGCATTCGCGGCAGCCCTAACCGTATCCTGGGGGTACTAGGTAGCAGATGGGACTCTCCCCTGCTAACGAGATGGATGGACCTCCATAAAAGGTCCCCAGAATTAAATTAATATTGTCTACTAACATTAGCTCATAAGTTATATTTTTGTATTACTAACACTATGGATGTTCATCCGAAATAAATGATTATTATTATTATTATTAACTTCCTCCTGCGTAGCATTATAAGAGGAAGTTAATGATTTGAGTAAGATGTCTGTCTGTGTGTCTGTGTGTCTGTCGACAGGATATCTCCGGATCTACTGGACCGATTGACTTCAAATTCGGTCAGTAGATACCTTAGGTCAATACCTCGATCGAGTTTGAATTTCAGACCCGTGGGTCAAAAGGGACTGGGCATTTCAGACCCGTGGGTCAAAAAGTTCAAAAATGTCAAATAGTCAAAAAGGTCAAAAATGTCAAAATGTCAAAAAAGGTCAAAAAATGTCAAAAATGTCAAAAAAGTCAAAATGTCAAAAAGTTCAAAAATGACAAAATTTCAAAAATTTCAAAAATGTCAAAAAGGTCAAAAATGTCAAAAAATGTCAAAAAAGGTCAAAAATGTCAAAAAGGTCAAAAAATGTCAAAATGTCAAAAAGTTCAAAAATGTCAAAAATGTCAAATAGGTCAAAAATGTCAAAAAATGTCAAAATGTCAAAAAGGTCAAAAAATGTCAAAAATGTCAAAATGTCAAAAATGTTAAAATGACAAAAAATTACAAAAATGTCAAAAAATGTCACCATCAAAATTATTATCATCATTAACATCATTTTCGTTGTTGGCAGTCAACAGGTGGAAGTTTGTCCATAGAATTACATTCTCTCGTTATTATTATACTAGTCGTCGCCCGGGGCCAAAATTTGTGTGCATGAACATATCTGTTGGCTTCGTGTTTGCTCGTTTAATATCTATTTATTTAAGTATAGTTCTTTAGTACTCATAGTACAGCTGCCTAGTTTGGGACTAAATAACCGTGTGTGAATTGTGTCCCACAATTTATTTATTATTATTATAATATTACTGGTGGTCTAAAAAGGCCGTTTCGGGTGAATCATAATATGATTCTATTTCGATTCATATTCGAAATTTTCACCAAATACGAATCTGCTAATGAATTGAATTGTCAGTGAATCACTAAAATGAGGGACCATTTTACGAAATTTAGAGGAATTGCTTAGGATTTGCTGGGAATTCAGAAAAGGAGAATTGCTCAGAGGAATTGCTCAAAGTGGCCATTTTAGACCCACTGGTATAAAATAATAATTAATAATTCCACAAGCCACAAAATAGGGATCAAAGACCAAAAAACTTTAAAATTATTCGTGTTGTTGTTATTTCAATTTCTAAATAATCCGTCTGCATATGAAATGAATAATTATGCAACTTGGTGCCTAACCTACAACATAGTCTAGCCTGGCTTCATGTGACCGTGTAGCATATTGCATTACAAAATTACAAATTATATGGCATACAATTTTTTTTTCTTATAAAATTCTTTATATAAAATGATAAACTGACTGACTGATTGGATATATTACGAACAGCCTGAACCGCTGGGTCTAGAGACTTGAAATTTTGCACACCGATCGCTTATATAGTGTAGGGATCCAATAAGAAAGAATTTTGCAAAATTAAACCCCTAAGGGGGTGAAATAAACATAAATAAAAAGCTAGTCTATATAAATTTCGAACATATATCTAGTTTTGTATAATTAGACAAGGAGTGAAGAAAGCTAATATTTTTTTTAATCAATCAATAAAAAACTCATAATTTAATTTAATTATGGTCGAATTTAGACCACTGTGCGACTAGTACATGATAATTCTGCGGTGCTTGTACCGAATATTTAATAATCAAAATTTGAAACAAAAATAGAAACCGACTTCAAAGAATAGAACTAAAAAAGACTATTATGTATTATGTACCTATTATTCAACATCCTACTGTTACTAAACCTATTAATACTCAACATCCATTACTGACTAAAAAAACGCGCTAAGAAGCTCATCGCCGATACAAAACTGGTTGAGGCTAGGCTGCAGAGCCTCCAGCACCGTCGCAAAGTAGCTTGCCTCTCGATATTCTACAGGATTCATTTCGGTGAATGTGCGAAGTCACTTCATGACCTGATACCCCCCTCCCCATTCCTTCTCCGGGGCACGAGGCGCCGGTTGGGATTCCACCCTTACGTTGTAGACCTACCTAATATTCGCACAAAGCGCTTCGCTTCAACATTTTTAATGCGAACGGCTAAGGAATGGAACTCCCTGCCTGCGGATCTGTTTCCGGAACGCTATAACCTGGGCCTCTTCAAGGCAAGAGTGAATAGGCATTATCTAGGCAAACATGCTCCATCGTCGTCTGCATCATCACTTTCCATCAGGTGAGATGGCAGACAGATAGTTTGCCTATTATTAATAATAAAAAAAAAAGACTACGCTACGAGTATTACGCTGACAGCGAGTGATTTGCTGATGTCCGTTGAGGAGCTCCGTTCTAGACCTGAAGTTCTTCATTAGATTTTCACAAAACTTATATGGGACCAACCTTGAAGTATACCCGATCAAACGACAAAAAAACAAAATCGCTTCAGATTCGACGGAATTTAGGATAAACACAAAAAAAAATAGGCGTCGAATTTTCGAACCTATTCCTTTTTTGAAGTCGATTTAAAAAAGAAGTTTCTTGTCTAGCATACTTTTTGGTTTTGGTACCCAAACGGTGCTAAGGTTTTCATGACTCAGCTGTCGGTCTGTCTACCAGTGAGCCTACCATAATAGGTAGACACTAGACAATTCCACTCCTCCGCCCACTCCTCACCCGCGACCGCCGGCACGAGAGATGAGGAGAGATGATGAGGAAGACACGGAGTGAAGGTCAAGGGTTCAAGGATCGCATGTAGTCATTTTGCGTATGGTCATTTAGCGTATTCAAAGCTAGAAATGAAGTTGTTATTTTGCGTATTGGTCATTGTGCGTAGAGAGCGAATAAATGAATATTTTGCAGTCAAATTAGTTTATCGTATGCAGCAAGAGCAGAATTTTATCGTATGTAGTATATGTAGGTTTCACAGCATGATTTTATGTAGAAATAAAAATATTACATTATAACAGGCGAAGCGTACAATAGCTTATATTTAAAAAAATACAGATTTCAGGTCGGAGACTGTCTAGCTGGAATTTCAGGTAAGTACGGATGTGCTGGTAAAAGAAATAGAAGAGGCTGTAACTCTAATTTCAAATTCAAAATTTGGAATATAAGGTGACCCGGGGCTATTGTATCTAAACAACAAAAAGATGTATCTTTGAGTTGTTATAATTTTATCATTTTATATCTTACAGTAATATTTTGCGAATAAATCTCTCACACGTTTATCTGACTTTTCAGATTAATAATAGAAACTAGCAAAAAACTTTTAGGTTAGCGGTGAAATAGCTGAAAATTGAAAAAAGTGACGAAAGCTACAATAGCCCCACTCTAGGGGCTATTGTATCTAACGCTTTTAAATCTTTTGTGGTAAGAGCTACAATTGTCTAGCCGAGTTGCTGAATTTCATTTTGTCATTATTTAAATGATTTTGAATCTTAGCTATATAATAATAGGGTGTAATATGCTATTAAATTATTTTGAATATGAAAACGGGGCTATTGTAGCTTTTTACTGCTAAGATAGTGTTGGGATGTAGTGATTGTGTAATGTCGATATTTTCAGAGTATTTTTTCAGATTAAGTTAATAAGTAGTGTAGTGACGAACCATCTAAAAATAAATAAATAGGTTAATAACAATTAAATTAAATAAAACAAGTATCTAAGGGAAGCTCCCATACAACAGACATGATTGTTTTGCCGTTTTTATAAAAAAACATTTTGTCATCAATCATCAAATGCTCTATGGGAGCCCCCCTTAAATATTTGTTTTATTTTAATTATATATATATAACTTAATATTCTGTAAATATTTCAAGCGTATACCTGTTGCCATTGTCAATATCGAGCAAAAACAAGCAAAAAAAATCACTTTTGTTGTATAGGAGCTCCCATAAATATTTATTTTATTCTGTTTTTTAGTATTTGTTGTTATAGCGCAATAGAAATACATCATCTGTGAAAATTTAAACTGTCTAACTATCACGGTTCATGAGATACAGCCTGTTATCAATATCAAGCAAAAACGTCGTTTTTTGTATGGGAGCCCCCTTAAATATTTATTTCATTCTGTTTTTTAGCATTTGTTGTTATAGCGGCAACAGAAATACATCATCTGTCAAAATTTCAACTGTCTAACTATAACTGTTCATGAGATATAGCCTGGTGACTGACAGACAGACAGCCAGCAGAGTCTTAGTAATAGGGTCCCGTTTTTTACCCTTTGAGTACCGAACCCTAAAAAAAAACTTTCGAATTTATAATATTAAGGGGATTATGAATATATAACATTATAGACAATTATTCACATCTGCTTTTTAAAATTACGATACGAATGCATTTTTATAATAAATAATAAAAAAATACCGACAATTTCTGTAAACTTGAAACATCACTAGTAAATTTTTACTCCATACTAAAATTTAAGGGGCTATTGTATCTAACCTCTAGGTGCATTTACCCCGCAACAGAATTTTGGTGAGGCTAATGTATCTACGTGAATAAATCCAGATAATAACAACACAGGATAGATAAATAATCTCAGTTTTAAAAGTACGTTTCACTATATAACTACTTACTGTAAATTTTCAACGGAAAACCACTGCACAGTATTTTTTTCAGAATAAAATCGGAAGACAGTCTTCTGGCAAACACAACGTAAAATGGCCGAAAAAGAACATGACGTTGTAAGGACGCCAACCGACGGCTCAGTGGCGCCACTTCCGATAATACCAATACATTTTTTGTTCCTCCATCAGTTTATAGATGTCTCAATACACAAATATCTAAAGGAAATGAGTTAATGAGAACAGATACAATAGCCCCCCAGCTACAATAGCCCCGGGTCACCTTATGACCAGATAAAGTTGAAAGGGAAAAAAATATAAAATGAGGGATTAAGGAGGTACGATAACGAGTAACTCGTTACACAGTTTAACTGTAGACAATAAACCCCCTTAATCTCTCATACAGAAAAAAGATGGTAGATCACGCTGTAGCAGCAACTCTATATCGAATCGAAAATGACGTCGATTAAGGCCGCGGTATCGATTCACAGAATCGATATGCAAGTTGATCGTTACGTTTGCTATTACTTGTTCAACTCGTTCGCGCATACGCGGTATTTGTGCCAATGCTCTCCCATGTCGTGTTGTAACTGGGTGGCTTGGGTGCCCGTGGTCCAATGAAACAAGGCCTGCTATTCCGCAATAGCCCATGTTGACGTCACAATTGCGTGCCAAGTTAGAGGAATCTTCGTCAGTAAATGGAACTAAATGGTACCTAAGTTGCAATAGCGTATTTGAATGCATCGAAATTAGATTGCTAGTAATCTACACCTTACTATATCACTACATACTTAGTATAAAACAAAGTCGCTTTCTCTGTCCCTATATCCCTATGTATGCTGAAATCTTTGAAATTTTGATGGGTCCTTTTTAATAGATAGAGTCATTCAAGATTAAGGTTTAAGTATCAGCATCGCACCCGTGCAAAGCCGGGGAGGGTCGCTAGTCTATATTATAAAGAGAAAAGATTCGGATTTTTGTACTTATGTCTGTTACGAATAACCTCATAAACTACTGGACCGATTTTAACAATTCTTTCACCAATCGTAAGCTAAAATATCCCTGAGTAACATAGGCTATATTTTATTCCCTTATTGCCACGGGAACGGGAACTACGCGGGGAAACCGCGCAGAACAGCTAGTGTATTGTAAAGAGCAAAGATTTGTATTTTTGTATCTTTGTTATATCGAATGAACTCAAAAACTATATTAAAAATTCTTTCTTCTTTCTTTGTCTTTTGCCAATGGAAAGCTACAATATTCCAGAGTATTCCTATATTTTATTCCCGTATTCCCACGGTCCACGCCGTTGCTTAACCTGCATGTGTTTACCATTGTTACTAGTAGCCTTGGCCATGAGACACAAGTTCTCGCAACACCGTAGCCCATAACAGCATGCTTCAAAATTGGGTCAAGCGCGAGTCGCCGCTAGAATACTGGGCATTTCACATTTATGCGGCGCAGGGAGCGTGGCGCAACCCTATTCGGTACTTTGCCTAGGGTTGGCACTCGTTTTGAATATTTATTTCTGTGTGCAATTGACCTTGCTGCATGGAAGGTTGATGCAAAAAACCTGTCGTTTACATTTTTTATCTGTGCTTCGGAAGGGACGTTTTAATTGATCCTGGTTTTATTTTGAGCTGTGAGATTTCCATAGAATATAACGCATGGGATATAGAATGCCAAAGGATCACCAAGGTATTAAATAATGCCCATACATTTTTTGTTTACTTTTTTTTTTAAAATGGGCACTATGAGCTGTCAGCTCTGTGTCTACCGTCAATATGAGAACTAATAGATAGGTATGTTAAAATAAATCAAGCGAAGTCGCCGGGAGTAATAGTAATTTTTAGTCGAAACAATTCCCTATGACTGCTGTTTTTGTTCAAACGGGATCATCTATTGAAGACAGAAAAATTCTAATCAATGTACCACTTACATAAAGACAAATAAAATAACATAGAACTCTAAAGACTAAAACACAATTTTTAACTTATATGGTTTTCTTATGGATGCCAATAACAGAACTGGACCAAATTAAAATGGGACCACACGAAAATCACCATGTTTTTTTTATGTTTGTTACCGCAGACCTTTCGACTGGGTGAACCGATTTTGATGATTCTTTTTGATTGATTTAAAAGCTGTCCCGTGTGGTCCAATTTCAATTTGGTCCAGTTCTTACAATGGCATCCATGAGAAAACTGTGTAAGTCTAAATTTGCATTAAGTATGTGCGCGACAAATTGACAAATAACTCAAAATCCGTCATCTTGTGTATCAGACATTTTGCGATGGTTCCATCACGACAACCGGTTTCGATGGTTCTTTTTTTAACCGACTTCGAAAAAAGAACAGGTTCTCAATTCGACTGTATTTTTTTAGTATTGTTCGTTGAAGTCGGTTTTTTACTCTAGAGTTCTATGTTATTTGAAGTCTGTTGAAAATAAACTTTCTATTTTCTAATTTGCGGAATGCGCAGTCACTAAGGGACGATTGCAGACACATTATGCGATCCGATATCGGAGTCGGATGCCGATACGATATCTGGGCAAGTAAAATGTATGAAATACATACCTACCTTTCACATTGTCCGCTCCGATATCCGGTTATCGGATCAGACACCGACATGGTCTTTTGTGTCTCAAATATAATCCATAAATACTCTGCCAGGATGGACCTGCTCCAATGGGATCGAAGAAAAGGCCGAATCGGAAAGATTTTGTCGGAAATAATTAGGTATGTAAAAATGTGTGTTTCCCAAGGCGGCAAAGATGTTCAGCGTACCTTTGCGACCCTCGTTACGATCAGTGTTCAATACAAGTACTCGTTCCAAAAATCATCCTTGTAGCTTTGAATAACAAATACCTATTTTTATATACTCACGTTGCCAGCTACAATTGTATCTGTCAGCTACAATTGTATCTATGGAAATTAATATACTGACACTGGCGTCACAGTATATTTACGAAAACGTATTGTATGTTAAAAAGAATATATCACTTTACAAAAAAAATTGTGACAGACATTGTATAAACACTAGAAATAGGAATGAACTGGCTGCTTGTGTTAGTCGATTATCTAAAGTTACCAAATCATATAAGGGTCAATGTATACGCTTTTACAATAAGATTCCCATTGAATTACAAAATTTGCCTCTTGACAAATTTAAAATAATAGTTAAGCAAAAATTACATAAAAAAGGCTACTATAAAATTACAGACTACTTAGTAGACCAACATGCATGGGATTAACCAACTCGACGCTATGTAAGGCTATTAATTATAATTATTATTGTAAACGATATTTATTAGTAAGACATGAGATTAAAAAGAGCTGCCCTTGAGTTTCTTGCTGGCTCTTCTCGGGGTACTGCATTCGGAACCAGCAGCTCGTCGGTGGAGATGGGCTGCTGTTTGCATTTAGCCAATCTTCATGGACGAGTTTAGAGTGCCTTGTTATTATAAAATATTGACGTTTCTAAGTGTATATTTTAATACCAATAGAAAATAAACGATTTTTGAATTTTGAATTTTTGAATCTCTTCATTTCGTGGGCAACGAAATTCAGCTGTCATAAAGGTTTTTTGCATTACTTAACCCTCCGTTATTTGCATTTACAAGACTTTGTAATCAGAGATAATAGTGTTGTAAGCTACGCACCATAATTAAAGAAAACACACCTACAATATTAAATCAAAACTTAATTATTGTATATCGTGTTCAATTGCGTAAAACATAGTAATTTCAAGTTACGAAACCCGATAAATTATGATAATTTATTTAAAATATTCATATACTGCCAATTTATTAAGAATTTAGTGATGAATTGCAACTCGAGGCAGAAGATCATTAATGCGAATCTTATTCTGTCTGGTTCAAATCCTGGCATGTAAATATTTTTCAAGAAGCTTACGTACATTTATCACTAGCTCGACGGTTAAGGAAAACATTGTGAGGAAACCCGCAGGACTCAGAATTAATTCTGAGACATGTGTAAATAGACCCGGTCCGGCGATGGGCTCACCACCATATCACGTTTAGGGGTCCAATATATCTCGTGAAATGTGGGTATATCCAGTAATGGAATACCTCTGCCTACCCCCCCGGGGATAAAAGGCGTGAGATTATATAATATATAATCTCACGATAATATTATTATCTATACATTTAATAAAACTCTAACAGGGCCGTGTCTGTACATTAAATATTTTTTGAAAATTTTAACGGTAGTGTATATAGTTATCGATATAGATACCGAAACACCAATTTTTGGAATTTTTGTCTGTCTGTCTGTCTGTCTGGTTGTGCACGCATCACTCAAAAACTACTAGACGGATTTTGATGAAATTTGGTATGGAGATAACTGAGTACCCGGGTCAACATCTAGGGTACTTTTTATTCCAGGAAAATATCTCATTCCCACGGGAAAATAAAAAAACTGGTTAAAAAGAGAAATACGTACTACTCCGAAACGATAACACCTAGAAACTTGAAAAATGGTATGAAGGTGTCTGATATGTCATAGGAAATTGGTATGAAGGGATTTTTGGAAATTCCCACGGGAACGGGAATAAACTAAATCCAAGCGGGAAAACGCCGCTGGGCACCCGCTATTTGAAGTATGGTATGTAGGTGTCTTAAATATGTCGTAGGCAACCACTATGAAAGGATTTTCGGAAATTCCCACGGGAACGGGAATAAACGGAATCCGCGCGGGCAACGCCGCTGGGCATCCGCTAGTATATGCGGTCATGTTCCTGGTCTATAGCACGTTAACTACGAATTGAATGAATGCGTTAACTGTATATCCTCTCAAAAAAGGTGATTTAAGCTTACTTAGTGGTACTTATTATAAAAAAATGTGTATATACCATCCTTCTGCAGCCAAATAAAAATTGTCTGAATGACAGAAACTCGACTTGTTATGAAACTTTATGGTATTAAAAACAATCGAAAGTGGTCTACCCGGTTTGTGTTCAGTGCAATTTGGTAATTACATTAGACATGGGACCCACACCGCTGTGAGTCATATGCATAAAATACAATATTTTTAGTCTGTGGCGTGTGGTGTGGAGTTAAGGCCCCTTTACACTCGATTCAACGTTCAACTATAGAAGTTATAGTTAAATAGTTTCACTTAATCTGTTGAATACAATGACCACTTGGGAATGTATTGACTATGTTACCTTTACACTGGATGACGTGTCTATTTATACAATCTGTCAAATTTACTTGGGATAAAGAATAGGAAAGTACCTTGATAAAAATCTGTGTTATATGGCAAATGCAAGGGAACCAATCTATTTATGATTACAGATCTCATAATGCCCGAAACCATAAATACTTTCCTATAAGTACGTAACGTGTACAACGTAAATTTTGAGAAATTCATTTATTTTGAGGGAAAACAAGATTCGTGCTGCTACCCTGTGCTACTTAAAAAACAAAGAGAATAATGAGATATTTTGATATTTCTATAATTTTCTCAGCTTTTTCTCGTCGATTTCTCATTCAATATGCAGTCACTTTAACACCATAACTTTAGAAATGTGTAATCGAATTCTTATACTGTCGGTAATGATGAGAAAACGTTACCTAAGCAGGATTAGCCAGTTTTAAGTAAGCCGGTATGAATATGGCGTGTATGGTGGTGAATGGCGCACTATGACCCGCTGTGGCGTAATATCTTGGGCCTATTAAACATGTTAATTGAAGTCAGGCATCATGTTTTGATCGCTGCAATTCGCACATTGTAAGAGCAAGTGTGCACGCACAGGACTGTCGCTTTGACGCGCGACGCGACGAGCAATGGACTGTCAAGAAGCGACGGGCAGAGCCTTTTTACAAGCTTTTATTTATAAAAAAAATATCTATTGATTATATAATGTTATATTTTTCTTATTAGGTTTAAATTACTATTTTTAAATTTTAAGTTCTTTATATTAACATCATCATCATCATCAGCCAGAAGACGTCCACTGTTGAACAAAGGCCCCCTCCATAGAACGCCATAACGAACGACAACTTGCCGCTTGCATCCACCGGATACCTACCTACCCGCGAGCTTGACGATGTCGTCGGTCCACCTGGTGGGACGTGCGCCAACTAACGCGAATGATTATAAATAGATTGACATGTATGGGGTTGATTTAAGCACTGGAGCTCGTTGCTTAAATGTAAATCTATGAAATCATTAGCTCCGTCTGCGCTATTCTTGGCTAGTTGTAGTTTTTAAGTGCTTGCTTAAAATAAAATAGTAATTTTATTGTAACAATAGCGGTTTGGGAATAAAATATAGCCTATGTTACTCAGGAATATTCTGGCTTTACATTGGTGAAACAATTTTTAAACTCGTTCCAGTAGTTTTTGAGTTTATTCGTAACAAAGATACATACAAATCTTTCCTCTTTATAATATTAGTATCGATTGGAATAAAAATAAAATTAATAATCCCTTTTATCTCCGTCAGGGGTAGACAGAGGTGTTCCATGTCAGGATATACCTACTCACTTTTCACGAGATGTACTTTGGACCCCTAAACGTGATAGGTGGCGAGCCCATCGCCGGACCTGGGGATCGATTTTTGAATCTCACCAAGTGACTAATTCTCAGCGATGTGAGTGATTTCCGAAAGTTCGTATTTTTGAAACTCATCGGTGACTTACATTTGTCATACCTATGATATCGATTTACGAGTGCCCCCACCCACTCATAATTGAAATCACCATGCCATTGTTTTTGACAGTTGACGTAGTGCCATCTGCCAAAAGTGCCAAAGTATGTTTTTTGGAAGAATTAGCAGCGGGGCTCGATTGTGATATTTTGTGATTGCGACGATTTAATGAAAACAGCGTGTGACTTTCAAAAATACGGCTTTTGGAAAATGATGACATAAAAGTCATCGGTGATAATTTTAGTCACCGGTGATTTTGATATCACTAGTGAGATTCAAAAATCGCACTCCGGGTCTGTTACACATGTCTCGGAATTAATTCTGCGACTTGCGGGTGTGACCTCACGATGTTTTCCTTCCCCGTCGAGCTAGTGATAAAATATGTACGTTTTTGAAAAACTGCTGCATGGATGTGTATGAGGATCAATCAATAAATCTAAGAAAAATACGACGAATGTATGGGAGTATTGAGACATAGAATGTCGCTTCAACATGCGATTAAGTGTGTAAATCGGCTAGCCTTGGTGTATTTATTAGGAGAGTAATAACTTATTGAATTAATTCACTTTCAACCAATGTTTTGAACCAATTACGTGTGACGGCCTTGGCCCAGTTAGTAGTGGCCCCAATTACGGAGTCAGAGGTTGCGGGTTCCATCCCCGACTACTCGTTTGAAGTGGCACTGGTTACCGTGCACTGGTGCCGCTATTACAACTATAACATAATGTCCTTTTTTGTACGATGGGAAGTATTTTTAATAATGTTATTTTAATTCCCGTTGTCCCCACTCCATGGGGACACCGTCAATGAGGACATCGGGAATACATAGCACGAAACCCTGCGTGGGAGTCCAACTCGGGCTTGGCCGGTTTTTCGAGACAAAACAAGATTATTATTTAAGGTGACATGACATTTCAGGTAAATTGTTATTGACAGTGTCATATTCATTGTTCCGGTTGAAAGAGTTACCTGATATATTTAACCGATCGCATCAAAAGGAGGGTGTTGTTTCTTGTTTGTAAAAATAAATAAAAATAAATATCTCACGCCTTATGTCCCCGAGGGGGTAGGCAGAGGTACTCCTTTTATGGATATACCCACTTTTCACGAGATATTCTTTGGACCCCTAAGCGTGATAGGTGGTGAGCCCATCGCCGAACCGGGTCTGTTTACACATGTCTCAGAATTCATTCTGGGACCTGCGGGTTTCCTCACGATGTCTTCCTTCACCGTCGAGCTAGTGATATTTACGTAAGTATTGAAAAAGTCATTGGTACATGCCAGGATTCGAACCCGAGCCTCACTGCTTCTCATCATGTGAAGCAAGCTGTTTAACCGTAAGGCTGTCACTGCGCTATTTGGAAAAAGCTAAATAAAAAAGAGCACTAATTGAATGTTAATGCAACTCGAACGCTTCGGCATGATTTCAGGCAAAGAGATTAACATATATTAGGGCATAGAGGGGACAAAGCGAGAAAAATTTAAAGCCAAAAGTTATTCCAAGTGAATTAAATCTAGTACAATTTTGACCGAATGACAGCTCGCGTTCATACTAACTGAGATGACGCTTGTGCTTCAAACATGCTTCAAAGTTTTGTATGAAAATATTCCCAATGCCCCCTCTATGTCCTATTATATTTTAATCTCTTTGGTTTTAGTTAAGAAGAAGCGGCGCGACTCCGCGACAAATAATAATAATAAAATCTACAAGTTACTAGCTTTTACCCACGGCTTCGCTCGCGCATGTTTATTTTCCGTTTTTTGAAATTAGCAAAATCCTTTCTTAGTTTATGCCTACACTGTATAAGCTATCTATGTACAAAATTTCAGTTCTTTATCAGATTTTCACAAAACCTATATGGGATCAACCTTGAAGTAGGTATAGTAAGTTAAAAAAACGAAAAAAGAATCTAAATTGCTTCAGATTTGACGGAGTTATCCATAACATACCAAAAAAAATATCGACGGTGAAGGAAAACATCGTGAGGAAACCCGCAGGTCCCAGAATTAATTCTGAGACATCTGTAAACAAACCCGGTCCGGCGATGGGCTCACCGCCTTTCACGTTTAGGGGTCCAAAGAATATCTGGTGAAAATTGGGTATATCTAGAAATGGAATACCTCTGAATACCCCCTCGGGGATATAAGGCGTGAGATTTTTTTTTTTAAATAAAATAATTATAAGCGTTGGATTGAGAACCTCCTCTTTTTTTTGAAGTCGGTTAAAAATAATAAACTTTGAGCAGAAATGCCATGAAAAGAAATCTAGACCAACCCCGTCTGACCTTTAGTTGACAAGTCTGCGGTTTCAATACAAAAACATTTCAGCTCCAAATTAATTAAGAAACTAGTTTTAAAATGCCACTCAGTGTATTCCGATATTTTATTTTAAATCTTTACATCATTGTTGTGTAATATTTATACATGTGCCGGTGTACTCTAGTTACGTGCGTGCGCGCAACTATCGAGTATGTGGTCCGCATATCAATCTGCACGAATATAACTTCTGTTTTGTACGTATGCCGGTTTTAGCAATCCTACTAATATTATAAACGCGAAAGTTTGTTTGGATGGATGTCTGGATGGATGGATGTTTGTTCCTCGTTCACGCAAAAACCACCTAACGGATTTTGATGAAACTTTGCAGTTATATAGCTTATACATCAGAATAACACATAAGCTATATTTTACCCCCGTATTCCTACGGGAACGGGAACTACGCGGGTGGGGCTGCTAGTTTTTATTATAAAAGCGTAAGCAAAGTCAAACAAGGGAATTATTATCGTCAGTCGTGATAGCCGAGCGGTTAAAAATTGGGTGGGTTCGAATCCTTATAAAAAGCTTACGTACATAATTTATTTATAGCGCGACGGTGATGGAAAACATCGTGAGGAAACCCGGAAGTCTCAGAATTGATTCTGAGGTATGTGTATTAGAGTATTAGGTAGGTACGTTAAGGTGCAAAGAGTATACAGGTGATTTCCTGAAATGGAATACCTTTGCCTACCCCCTCGGGGACAAAAGGCGTGAGATTAATTATTTTATTGATTCAGTCGTTAAGGGTTTGCAATCACTAATTTATTAATAACTAGCAGCGGCCCGCGGTTTCACCCGCGTAGTTCCCGTTCCCGTGGGAATACGGGTATAAAATATAGTCCATGTGTTATTCTGACGTATAAGCTACATAACTGTAAAGTTTCATCAAAGTCCTTTCAGTAGTTTTTGCGTGAAATAGGAACAAACATCCATCCATACAAACTTTCGCGTTTATAATATTAGTAGGACTAGCGCGACGGTGATGGAAAACATAGTGAGGAAACCCGGAAGTCCCAGAATTAATTCTGAGGGTGCAAAGATTATACCTACAGGTGATTTCCTGAAATGGAATATCTTTGCCTACCTCGTAGAGTGAGATTAATTATTTTATTGATTTACTCTTGATTGAGTTAATTTCAGAAGCCGCAGCGGTCGTGGATATTGGAATCGCTTCAACACTACATTTCAGAGTTAAGAGCACTGTACACAAACCACTGCAATTTATGAGCGAAAGTCCTACCCGAACCGATATGACATAAAATAAATTCTTGGTCAAGTTGTTTGTACGATTTTTAGGGTTCCGTACCCAAAAAAACGGGACCCTATTACTAAGACTCCATCACTGTCCGTCTGTCTTCTGTCTGTTCGTCTGTCATCCAGCTGTATCTCACGAACCGTGATAGTTAGTTGAAATTTTCACAGATGCTGTATTTCTGTTGCCGCTATAATAGGTATCATACTAAAAAACAAAACAACAAAAGTTATATACTTATATAATATTTTAATCAAAATAACCGTGAATAAGTACAACAGTAAACTAAAAGTAAAATTAAGAGTAAAACTAAAACTACGAACTAAACTAAAAAACAAGAGATGTAAAAAATGAGGCCCCCGTGGCAAGGTGCCCATCACGCAGGCGGCATTCCCGCGCTGGATGGCAAAATTAAGTTTGTATGTAAGTTTGGATGTTTGTTCACGCAAAAACTACTGAACGGATTTTGATGAAACTTAACAGTTATAAAGCTTATACATCAGAATAACACATAGGCTATATTTTATCCCCGTATTCCTAAGGGAACGGGAACTACGCGGGTGAAACCGCGGGGCGCTGCTAGTTAAAACCTATAAAAAAATCTCACGCCTTAGTTATTCCATTTCTGGAAATACTTACGTTTCACCAGTATATCCTTTGCACACCTAAACTTGTCGTGTCTTACTAGTAATTTGATTTAGGTCTGTGTTTTCAATAGTCAGTTAAAAGTTATCTGAAGAATAAACATCACCTGTCACTTTTCCTTTCTATTGTGTCAGACAGTGACAGCATCAATACATTCTCCAGATAAGATTTATCTGACAATTGAAAAATCTGCCCTTACAATAATAAAATTAGGATTAAAATGGTTAATATGAATATCAGTGATAGTCGTACGGTTAAAGAGCCTGCTTCAGATGATGATGATCCGTGCGGCTCAGGTTCAAATCCTGTCATGTACCAATGAGTTTATCAAAACTTACGTACCTAAGTACATATTTATAACTAGCACGAGGGTGAAGGAAAACATCGTGAGGAAACCTGCAGGTCCATTAATTCTGAGACATGTGTAAAAGACCCAGTCCGCCAAGGGGTCTATCACGTTTAGGGTTCTTTAGGGGTAATGCTATCACTGCTCCATACAAAAATCATTTTTCTAATATCTCTGTACCTTAGGTCAAGAGCAAGTGGAGCTTGACACATTGGACTTTCTAACGTCTTATTACAATCGCCTTAGAGGTCAGACTCGCACTTTGTAAAGCTTCATATGCTCTTGACTGTACGCAGCACTTGAAACTGTGTAACAGTTTATTTTAAGCAGAACTCAAACAATCTTCACCCAGTTACTCCAAAACGTTTCCTTGTAAGTGAAAGCGGGTTTATAATTCAAGCAGAGTCACGGCGCAAGCTAGGCTCACTTAGAGCTCCAGGAGAATCACGATTCCGAACATAAATTTCCATATTATTCGGTTTATTCCCAACTGCGCCCTAAAACAAAAGGATCTAGCTTTTCTTCAAGAGCAATTGTTTATGAAAATAAATTGATGTTTTGATTTTATTTATCCTGACAATCGTCTATGGGTCGTCCATCGAGACAGTTGTATTTTTAAAACGGGAAGAGAAAGCATTAGGTAAACGAAATGTAGGCCCCAAAAAGCCGCCTTACAAATTCAGTCTTGACATATTTGGCACCTCTAGTTCTACCAACATTGACAACACCGAGTTTGAAAAGTTTGACTATAACACTAAAGAGACGGAAATCTCGAAAAATTCCAGCATCAAGGTAAAAGAGGTTTATTTTGAGGTTTGTGTTCGTTCATCCAAAGAGATGCCAAAACAGATGGCTTTTGCGCGAATGTTAAGAGATATGAATATTAAAAATATTTTTAGAATTATCCGGAAGTCAGACTTCAAAGTTATTATACGCTTTAGCACACAAGAAGATGCAAATACATTATTGCACCACAAAGATTTTTTTGAAAAAGGATATATTTGCGAGATGAATTCAGGAGAGGCAGTGTCTTATGGGATAGTGAAAGGTGTTGATTTAGACCTTGAGGAAACTGATCTCCAACAAATTTTTGAGTCCAATATATGTATCAAGTCTGTAAGGAGAATGAAAAGGCTCGAGTTAGGAAAATGGGTACCATGCGAGACAGTGCGCGTATGCTTCTATGGCTCACAGTTACCGGAATTTATATATGCTGGGTGTCGTTTTAGAGTTGGTAAGAATGTGTTCCAGGTAACGCAGTGTTCAGCCTGTTGGCAATTTGGTCATTTTATTAAATATTGTCCATTGAAGAAAACATTATGTCCGAAATGTGGTGGAAATCATGCCAATTGCACAGCGACAAAATTTACTTGTATAAATTGTAAAGGTCCCCATATGGCACTTGACAAAGAATGCCCTTGGTATTTGAGAGAAAAAGCTCTAAGGAAAATTATGAGTGTTTCAAATATTTCCTACAAAGAGGCTTATCAGACCTACCTACAGAACATAAGAGAAAAAGAGAACAATGTGAGACAGAGTATTTCATCTCGGAATGATAATTTGAACAGATATTCGGAGTTAGTGGTGGAGGAAGTTAATATTCAAGAACAGTCTGATAAACCTTCGAATTTTTGGACTCCAAATGAGGTTACAAAGCCTAAACCAACTTTATCCAAGAAAAAATATAGCGTGAATGAGAGACTAAAATCTGCTTTTCAAGTATCAAATACAGAAAAAGAGGAACGTAACGATGAAACAGAGAGTGGTAACGATAAGAATGAGAAAGGAATAAAAGGAAGTATCGTCAGAATTTTTAAGAAAATTCAGGAAATATTTATATCAGAAGCGGCGTTTGAAGAGAAAATTAATATGATAATATGTACAGTTTTTGATGAATTGAAGTTTTGGTTGAAGAAATGGTTAGGTAATGTGAATATTTTGGGAGAAGTGCTGAAACTTATTAATGGATAGGAACACCAGAACTGAAATTTCTATAAATATTCTTCAATGGAATTCACAAAGTATTAGGCCTAAGTTACTTAATTTTAGTGATCTTTTGGCTAAAGAAAAAATTCATTTGGCTTTAGTTAGCGAGACATGGTTAAGTTACCAAGAATCTATTAATGTAAGCGATTACAACATATTTAGAAAAGATAGAACTGATGCGTATGGTGGTGTTGCTATAATTTCTCATAAATCTATACGGGCTCGAATCAGTCCGATCTATTTATCTAATACTGACATCGAAGTAGTTCATGTTAAAGTACTTAATAGTTCAGATATTCATGATGTTTTGTCAATTTACTGTCCTTCTTCTGTACGGACTCAGCAGTCCGATTGGGAGGAGTTGTTTGCAATGTTTAAAGGTAAATGTATCATAGCTGGTGATTTTAATGGCCACCACAGTAATTGGTCAAATAGGTCCAATCCACGGGGCATACAAATATTTGATGCTGCTCTAGAACACGGATTTGTTTCTCTCAATGATGGCATGCCGACAAGGTTGAAGTTAGTGAATGGGTTAGTACAAAAATCATCACCTGATATTACTTTTGTTTCTATAGATATTGCAATCAAATGTAAATGGTACGTGATGAATGAGCAGTTAGGTAGCGATCATTTATGTATTAAAATAGTTGTGAATTATATAGAGACAGTAGGTCATGTTAAAAACGTAACTTCAAGCTAGCTGAATGGGATAAGTACTATCAGTACCTTGAAAATATATTCTCTTCAATAACTTTTGATTCAGAAACATCTGCTAGTAATATTCAACTGTTATTATATGTATGACTTAATGGTTAGTGAAATTAATAAGGCTGCCGATTTGTCTATACCAATGTTTAAAATATGCACAAATCCTTCATCTAAGTTCAAACCAAAGCCATATTGGGAACCTCCGCTTTCGCAGTTGGTGGCACAGCGTAGGTTGGCACTTAAAGATTTTAGGAGAAATCCATGCCCAGATAATTTGACACGTCTGGAAGACAAAATAAAGGAATGTACACAAGCCATTAGGGACGCCAAAAATAGAAGTTGGGCTGCTTTCTGTGAGTCTGTAGATGATGAAACATCCGCTCCAGCTATGTGGCAGCGAATGGGTTGGATCAAAGGTCAAAAACGTAAGCGAGCAGTATTTTCAGACGAGAAACAAATAGAGTTACTGAAATCTTTAACACCAGATTTTGTGATTAAAAATAAGCCCATATTTAACTCTCATAATCATTTGTTAGAAGTTACTTTTAATATACAGGAATTAAACTCATGTGTAAAGAAAAAAGACACAGCACCCGGCGAGGACATGATTACATATTCTATGATACATTTTGCTCCTCCTAGTTTAAAGAAATTTATTTTGAATATATATAATATCATTTTTCGCACAGGGTATGTTCCAAACCAGTGGCGGAATATTCAAATTGTGCCAATACCAAAACCGGGTAGTGATCACAATACAGAACCCAAGCTGCGGCCTATTTCTCTTATAAGTTGCTTATGCAAAATATTTCATTCTATGATTTGTAAACGATTAGAGTGGTTTGTTGAGAGAAATAAAATTCTTTCACCATACACAGTAGGGTTTCGTAGAGCTCAGTCGTGCATTGATAGTCTTTCGAGATTAATTAGCCAAATTCAAATAGGTTTTTCAAAAAACACCCCTACTCTTGCTTGTTTTCTCGATGTAGAGGGTGCGTACAATAATGTACTAGTTGATAGGGCTTTAAGTATTTTGGATGAACTGCAAGTTGGGTCACAGATATGTAATTACTTATTTTCATTTCTCAGCGAGAGACATCTTGTGTTAGCATTAAACAATGGCACAGACAAAGTAGTAAGATGGACCTTCAGAGGCTTAGCACAAGGTGATCCGCTCTCACCATTGCTTTTTAATATTGTGACTTACAAGGTATTGCGTGATGTTGTTGATGTTAGTGTATCTCAATATGCCGATGATTATGTTATATATATAAGTGACAAGAGTGTTAACGTTTGCCAAAATTATACACAGAGTGCTTTAGATTACATGGTTGCTGCGCTATTAGATGTAGGGCTACAGGTTTCTGCTTTGAAGTCATCTTACTGCTTCTTCAGTCGCGGACGCAGAAAAGTAGTGCCATCTTTGTATATAGACAGTACTCTTTTATCGCATGTACAGTGTGTAAGGTATTTGGGAATGTGGCTAGATAGCAATCTTAGTTGGAGAAGCCATATTAATAAAACCTTAGAGAGATGTTGCAAAGTAGTGAATTTATTAAAAATTCTTGTTGGTTCTGGCTGGGGAGTCCACCCAAAACACATTAGGAGATTATATATATCATTAGTTAGAAGTAGAATGGATTATGGTTGTTTCCTATACGATAGTGCCGCTAATACACATACATCTAAATTAGATAGGCTGCAAAACCAATGCCTCAGACTTATTGGCGGATTCATTAGAAGCACTCCGATTCATGTTATGGAAAGCGAGTTAAGTCTGATGCCATTACATTTTAGAAGAAAGTTTTTAGGTATTAAGTTTTGTTTGAAAGCTAAGTCTTTTGCTAATAATGTTACTTTTGGTTTATTAATTACTTTACAGGAAATGTGCTCCATTAATTATTGGTCTCATAAGAAAAAACCCTTGCTTTCGGCATGTTACGAAACAACAAAGGATGTAGTAGTTTTCTCAACTGACCCCTTACCCATGTTTTCATTGAACATTTGGGTGTCTGCTATTGATGTTAACAGTATTATTATATCCAGTTTAGATTGCGTCGCACGGTCAAAAAGAAGTTATGAGACCAATAATATTAGAGTCGAAGTGATTAATGAGTTGCAATGTAAATATCCAGGATGGTTGACTATTTATACTGATGGTTCTAAAGATAAGGCAAATGTTGGTGCTGCTTTTTATGTTGGTCGATGTGGTGTTAGTAGATGTTATAAATTTAAACATAATATTTCGGTAATGTCAGCGGAACTTATGGCAATTTCTGAGGCCCTTTCTTATGTGCAAAATTCGAATAATAAAGAGTTTGTCATTTTTTCGGATTGTAAATCTGCTTTACAGCATATACGTCGTTGCTCTTTGGGTTATGCACAATGTAGAAACATTGCATACATTATTTTGAATAAAATTTCTGATATATCCGCACAGGGGAAACTCTTAAGGTTGCAGTGGGTTCCGTCTCATATAGGGCTTATAGGAAATGAGACAGCAGATCGGTTAGCTAAGCAGGCTTTATACCGTGGTGAAGAGTGTTGTCTTGAACCTGATTATTTAGAATGTTTGTCCAAATTCAAAAAAGATATGAGCGCATTTTGGAATGAATATTTCGATATTAAAAGTAGAGAGAAAGGTATTTGGTATAAGACACTGCAGGCTCAACCGCCTCCAATACCATGGTTTGTAGAGTCGAAAATAGCGAGGAAATTTGTAGTCGTTGCACATAGAATAAGATCCGGTCACATTCCATTAAACAAATTTAGTTTTTTAATGAAGAAGTCAGAATCCCCGAACTGTACAGTATGCGGAACAGTGGAGGACCTATAATATCATTTGTTAGTGGAATGTGGCCGGTATGCTCAGATTAGGACGACCCTGATGAGTGACCTCGGAATCAACAGGCTCGACATTGGGATGTTCCACGACATCTTGTCGAGACCTGTTCCGAGTCCTTGATTGTTTATACATATGTTGTAAACTGTCTCAAGATTAGGTAGTTAGGGAGTGTAGAAGATATTTGTTTTTTTTTTGTGTGTATTGCATCCCTAGTTTTGCCCAATAGAGCTGACATAAAGGTTTTTCTTTAAAAGCCCGTTTAAATAAATGATTAAAAAAAAAAAAAAAATCCTGACCATTCTTTTGTGCACCTTTCGTCTACAGGAGAATGTATATATATTTATAAAATTAAAAACTGACTGACTGATTGGTGATGTATCAACGCACAGCCTAAACCGCTGGGTCTCGAGTCTTAAAATTTTGCACATAGATAGCTTATACAGTGTAGGCATACACTAAGAAAGGATATACCCACATTTCACGAGATATATTGGACCCCTAAACGTGATAGGTGGTGAGCCCATCGCCGGACCGGGTCTATTTACACATGTCCCAGAATTAATTCTGTGACCTGCGGGTTTCCTCACGATGTTTTCCTTCACCGTCGAGCTAGTGATAAATATGTACGTATTTTACAATAATGTACAATTCTGAATTACACTCGCCAAACTGAAAAACAGTTGTCGGCGAAAATAACACTCTTTTCGACTGTTATTATGTACGCTGCAGGGTAACGCTTAAAATTCTTCCTTGATAGAAGCTACCAGTGGGATCCAGTAGCTTCTAAAGACGGGCATTAGCAGGTATTGCGACGACACAGTGGGTACTCTCGTAATATTTTCCTTTCCCGGTCCGAGACTCTCGACTTACACAACGTTCTTGATGGTACTTGTCATGAGCACTTAGAGTTGGAGATAACTTATGGCGTAAACGGACGGTTGTAGGCATATACATGGTAATTTTAAATCAACTGCAAATATTGAAAGGGTATATAAAATAATGAACAAGCAACTATTTTTTGCATTGATTTATTTTGTAAGCTACTTTATTAGATAACATGCATTATTACAAAAAATAAACAACCTAACACGCTGTACATAAACTATATACTAGGTACTATATCAAAATAAATATAATAAAAATAAAATAAATAAATAAAATTGACAAAAGTGGTGTAAAGCATGTTTATACAAAAAAAATGTTTTTGTTTAGAAAGTCAAAGTCAAAATGTTTTATTCAAAGTAGGAACTTACAAGTCAACTTATTGAATGTCATTTCAACTCCACCACTTTAGCATGTATGATTGAGGAGAAGAAGCGGGGCAAGAAACTCCTCAACACAATATTCTTTTAATCAAATTGTTACTTAGTACTAAATTGGGTTACATGATTTCGTTATTTTTCGCTGTCGCATTGCGCTGTGCTGGAGGAAATCTGTTCCAAGCATCATTGTCATATAGATAGTATATATAATATAATATAATTATATTATATTACTAGCTGGTACCCGCGACTTCGTCTGCGCAGGATTAGTAAGTACTTCAAGTAGCTTATTATCTCTCAATATCTCTCTTTATACTAAAATTTATTAAAATTGCTTTTGCGGATTACTTGTGAATTAATTTGAGATACCCTTGTTCTATATTGAGTAATGTATGTACGTAAATTGAAACTAAGTAATGTATAGGTAGCTACTCCAATACACTCCTATAAACTATGTTATACGATTTTTTTCGTTCAGCATAAACATGCAGATTCTGCGATTTAGAAACGCGCGAGCAACCTACGTAGAGCTGGCCATGGGAAAAACATGGTGTGCCCAAATGTATGCCTGCTACCTTTAAGGTTTGACCCTGCGATTTGTTGATAGTCATTGAAAAAGCAACTTTTAATGGGAACTGCAGGCGTTTAAAATTAAATGGTAAGTTATTGGGTATGATCGGGATGCGTGGTATGAGAACATTGTCTCCCTTGGCTTCTCCAGTTAAGATTGTGGCCTTCACAATATGCCTTCCCAGTTCGGTGACTCGCAATCGAGTACCGTTGCATAATCTTGGCGCGTCCAAGTTACGCATTAACAAAACGGGTACACCTTTATTTCTAACTTATGTGATCGCACCTCAGATAACTCCAAAGAGTTTAGGAACTCCACGGGATAGCTCGTAGTGTCATCGGATGACATGACTGTGTCGATGGAATTATACACTGATGTTTCGCTGGTTATTTGGTTATTCAATTATATCTACACATTTATTCAATTATATCTACACACTAATTAATATCCAAAAAACTATTCTTATTTCAATTTATTGGTATATTATTGGTATATAATTATATTTATTCTGATTTCAATTAGAAATCAAAATCACGCACTTCCGTAGTATTAATTATTCTATTATTACCAATGTAACTACTTTATATCAAAGTAATTCGTTATAATTCCTACTAATTAACTATTACTAAAAACACCAAAATAAACAAATACCAACATAAGATATTTAAAATAAAAACCCTAACTCGTTAGAAGTAATAGTAAAAGTAACGAAATCTTATACGTGTAACTTCTGAGCACACAAAAAACCTGCCAATATCTATACCTACATTACATAGGTACAGAGCGTTTATAACAACACGCATGTATAACCTATATAACTGTAAAGTTTCATCAAAATCCGTTTAGTAGTTTTTGCGTGAAAGAGGAACAAACACCCATCCAGACATCTATCCATACAAACTTTCGCGTTTATAATATTTGTAGGATTAATATTATTATTACCTGGCACTTGGCAGATCTCTCGTGCTTCCCCCACATCCATCTAAAGACTCATGCATGCTCGTCGGTTTCGGGTACTCTTTATCTGGCTTTTCATCTGCTCGTCGGTTTCGGGTACTCTTTATCTGACTTTTCTTCAACACATCGGCGATTTGGTCAATGTAGGTACGCTTAGGTCGTCCTCTGCCGACACGTCCATTCACAACACCCTTGTATACCCTTGGGGCCCGGCCCGGACCCGGCACGGTGTAACGTGAATCAGCCTTTAGACGACTTTCGTTCATCCGCTCAATGTGACCAAACCACCTCAGCATTCCTTTTTCAATCCTAGTCACTATATCATCTTTCAAGCCGTTTCTTTACTTTCACAATAAACTAAATATAGGAACCGGGCATAAAAAGAGCATTTAACCTCTCTTGAAAACATCGTTATTATCTTCTCTCTGCTAAATCTTATTTACTCAAATCACAAAGGAGAAGGGAATACGAACCTGTGACACTTGATGACGTTATATACTACACCATTGCCACATTGATGACATTGACATGTTTACTTAGCAACGCTATTAATATAATAGCAATTTATTCATTTTTATATTGAAAATACTCGATAATCCGAATTTTCCGCCTATAAGTTGTCGACTCAGATCGACTTATTTTTTACGCTCTTCAATTTGATGTGCGTTTCGTTCGAGTCTACCGTAGACTCAGTTTTTGCAGCGTACGCCAGAATAACTCGCAGATGGCAGATTTTTTTCAGACTCACTTGACAATTATTGTGATATTTTGAAAAACTCACGCACTATCTTTAAAAATTATAGCCTATGTGTTATTCTGATGTATAAGCTACATAACTGTAAAGTTTCATCAAAATCCGTTCGGTAGTTTTTGCGTGAAAGAGGAACAAACATCCAGACATCCAGACATCCAGACATCCATACAAACTTTTGCGTTTATAATATTAGTAGGATATATAAAATTGAAAACTAGTGGAATTTTCCTTCATCACTAGTTTTAGCAAGAACGAGATGAGCAAAGTTATAAAAATAATGGGCAATAATATTACACTATGTAATAGACACCCACGGTTTTGGTAAAGCTGGGAGTACACTGAAATATGCAAGCTATAGTTTGTAAGAAGGTAGCGGATCCCATCCACCTTCCTTTTTGTACTGGCCACCTTTCAAATACTATATCACGCCATCTACCTGCTAAATTCATACTTCACTCAAAAACGTTCGACAAAGCAAAATATTTATTTTGCAAATTGATCTGAAGCAACTAAATATTGCCTTATCAATACGGTTGGTAGCTGGTGATGAGGATATTGCAGATTTGCACGGATACGGTGATATTTTGGTAATATTTTGCTTCAGATCAATTTGCAAAATAAATCTGTATAAAAACTGGTCAAGACACTGGCTGGCACCGTCCGGTAAGTTATCAACCTCTAATTCATGTTAACTTCCGTGTTCGTAAAAAAGATTTTATTTTACTATTATTAAAAGTACATTAAAAGAAAAATAAAAATCACAATAAAAAAGTTTGTTGTAAAATAAAAATATTTTCAAAGCTTTTTCTTTAATGGATGGATGTCTGGATGTATGGATGTCTGGATGGATGTTTGTTCCTCTTTCACGCAAAAACTACCTAACGGATTTTGATGAAACTTTACAGTTATATAGCTTATACATCAGAATAACACATAGGCTATATTTTATCCCCATATTCCCGCGAAATATGAGGATAAAATATAACCTATGTGTTATTCTGATGAAACCGCGGGGCGCTGCTAGTATTATATATTTTGTAAAGTGAGGGAATGCCGCCAGTCTTCTGGGCACTGTCCCACGTGGTTCATCTTTTGCAGGACACTTTTCATCTGTAATTATTGTAAATGAATGTATATTTTCTATGTAAATAAATGTAATAAGTTTTTGTTAACAAAGTTATTTCTATATATTTTAATACAGATCTGTTACTATCATAATCTTTTTAAAAATACAATGCAACGGTACTTTACAATTGAATATTAATTTCCAACCCTATAATGTATAATGAATTTATCGCTCAGTACAGCATAGCTTGAGCAGTACGACGCATGCGCAACAATCTATCTCGGATCGCACTGCGTTCCGTTAACGCGTAGTCCACGTTCGAATTAAGAAATCATTTTATGTAGAGCCACGCACTGCCCACCATGATTAAAATTGTTTGCTCCACGATTGAGTAAAGCACCGATATTGACCTCAGAATAGCTTTCTCTTGATTCTCGTTGAATATACTAGGGCATAGAGTCATTGGCGTAGCTAGGGATCTTTCCTAGGGGGGCCATGGCCACAGCCATGAATCATCTAGCCAACCGGCATGGTGGTCACTGTCTATCAGAACAAAAATGAAATGAAATAACTTTAAATTTTTATGTTTTTTATCTCAGAACTTTAGACAAGGTGAACCGATTTGGATGATTCTTTTTTATTTGAAAGCTGGTGCTTCCCGTGTAGTCCCATTTCAATTTTCAAATTTCAATTTGATTCAGTTTAGACAATGGCATTCATGAGAGAACAATTGAAGTTGAAATAGTTTTTTTTAACCCTTTAGAATTATACAATATGTAACAGAATAAACACAATTCCTGAAAGAACAACGGCAGCTTTGGTACCCACTGAAATAGACACCCACAAGGTATCACACTATGTTTGTTTTATTGACTCATAACAAGTCGAAATTTTCCATATTTTTAAATTAATCTAGCAGTTGAAAATATTGAGTCAAATAAAATAAAAATATCATAGAAACACGAATCGATCGATTGGGAAATCTATTATTACCAAAGAGATTAAAATATAATATAAGGCATAGAGGGGACAAAGCGAGGATTATTTGAAGCCAAAAGTTATTCCAAGTGGAATAAGTCTAGTACAATTGGATTTTCGACCGAATGACAGCTCGCGTTCAATACTAAACTGACATGACAAGGACATGACGCTTGAGCTTCAAAGTTTTGTATGAAAATATTCCCAATGCTATTATATTTTAATGTCTTTGATTAATACAAAAACTTTTTTGTTGTTGTGGTAAAATTGAACGTCGTGTCATCACGTCAACCGTGTCATTCACTAGGGATGGCCAAGTGAAAAAATAAATTGATATTTATCGTATCGACATTTCTAAATACTATAGATAAAAATCGAGTGAAAAATATCGATATATCGTCAGTTTTTACATTATTATTACTACATATACATATTCCCAAATTCGTAAAAAAGGACGATGAAACTAGTATTTTTTTTTAAATGCTTAAGTCAGCAAGTATCTAGTACCTAACATGAAATGAAACACGAAACCAGAATTGCGTTAAAAATATATTAAAATTGATTCGAATTCGATACTGTAAAATAAATGTCGATATATCGCCATTAAAAATATCGACGATATATATAATATGCTAATTATGTATTTGGAAAAATATCGATATTTTTTGCCCAAGCCATCATTAACTGCTACTATGTGGCATAGAGTAACTTAAATGGCATGTGGTAGGCAGTGCTATTTTCTAACAAAGAGGTTGGAAGAAAAACATTTTCTTTCCTAGAGAAACTTTTTCTTTACACGTCTTTGGTACCTAAAATCTCATAATAACCTACAAAATACACTAGGTAACGAATAACTTTTAAACCTCAACTTATAAAAATGTGGTATGATTACATATTATCTTAGTCTGTCCAAGAACTATCGATTTTACACGGTTTCGTCTTCCGTGGGCAGGTGTAAGTGGGGTACCCAAAACACATGGACTTTTGCCATTGTTCTTTGTTTGTTCAGTATAGACAATTTAATCGATTTCAGCTTCTTTTAATATGTGTTAAATATTTCCGAAAAATTAATTAGCGTAGCTGAATTTAGTGCGATCTATGGTGCTATTATTGATCGATATTTAAGAAAATTGGTTAGACACAGCTAAAGTTCGATTGCATCATAATATTATTTTTTTATATTAATATACTAATTGGGGTGTATGAGGAATTGCGCTTATTCTGCTACGCGTTGTCACTACATAGTATAAAAATAAGTCGTTTTCTCTGTCCGTATATCTCTATGTCCCTATGTATGCTTAAATCTTTGAAACTACGCAACGGATTTTGATGCGATTCCATTGTATTTTAGTGAAAACCGGTTCTAACGGTTAAATGTAGGTATTTTAAAGAGGAGTATCTTTTCTTTCAACATGCAATAAATTGATATGGCATTGTCCATTCGAAATGTCATGGTTACCTACTTACTTAGTAATAAGTTTATGCTTGATTTAGATAGTGATTTTAATAAATCGTTCTATCTATATAAATATTTAAATACTAACGAACTACTACTAACGAAAGACTAACGAGACCGTGGTGAAATCTTTTTTATTTTTTTTGCGGCAGTGTATACTTATTGATTTAGATATCAAAACACAATTTTTGTAATTTTTTGGGTCTGTCTGTCTGTGCAAACATCACACAAAATACCGATTTTGATGAAATTTGGCGTTTAGATCACCGAGTAACTAGGTCAATATTTAGCGTACTTTTTGGTGCAAGAAAATATCTCACCGGCGGCGATGGGCTCACAACCTATCACGTTCAGGGGTCCAATATATCTCGTGAAAAGTGTGTATATCCAGTAATGGAATACCTGTGCATACCCTCTCGGGGATAAAACGTGTGAGATTTTTTATTTTTTTATTTTAAAATATCTAATTCCCACTTAATCAAAATCGTTTGAGCCGTCTATGAGCTACGAGTGAACAGACAGGATAATCCTATGTTTTTCGTCGGGGCTTAAAAAGAGCTGCCCTTGAGTTTCTTGCTGGTTCACCTCGGGGTACTGCATTTGGAACCAGCAACTCGTCGGTGGAGATGGGCTGCTGTTTACATTTAGCCAATTTTCATGGACGAGTACAGAGTGCCTTGTTATTAGACTATTGACTTTTTAAAGAATAATTTGCAATTACCTACATATTTTTTTTTACTTTTCATACCTTTGTCATTTCAAGTAGCAAGTGTGATGTTTACAAACTTTTATTTCATCATCATCATCAGCCTATATTAGTCCACTGCTGGACATAGGCCTCCCCTAATGAGCGCCATAGCGCCCTGTGTTCGGCTCGACGCATCCAGCATCTGCCTGCAGCCTTTGCAGATCGTCATCCCATCTGGCCGGAGGGCGCCCTACACTACGTTTGCTGAGTCGCGGTCTCCACTCCAGAACACGTCTACCCCAACGGTTGTCGGTTCTTCGCGTGATATGGCCGGCCCACAGACACAGACGGCTCCGACAGAGAACCAAAGTTATCGACATAGCTCGAAGAATTAGCAAGCTGAAGTGGCAGTGGGCCGGCCATATCACGCGAAGAAACTTTTATTTAACTTGTAATAAATTAATTAATTTAGTTAACTTAACTTAACTTGTAATTAAGTTAAATTAACTTGTAATTAATTAAGTCGCAATGTATTTTTTTTCGTTTGGAATCTTGCAACTCAATTTTAAAGCAGATATCTTCAACAGATTGAGTTGAAATTTTGGATAAGTACACGTTTAGTTTGGATGGCAATGCATGGTTAGCAGTGTGACGTCCTTCTAAATCCAACGTGACGGATCACCCAAGATGGCGGACTAGTTATTTTTAATGCACTCCTGGAATGTGGGTATCAAAATTGAAAGGACTTGCTGAAAAATAAGTTGACGTCACTCTGAATCCAAATACTTTTTTTAAGAGAAGGTTTTTTTTTTACTTTTAATTGATTTCATCGTAATAACAAGTCGTAAAATTTCACGGGTATAATCATGTAAAAAAAATTTTTAATTTCATCAAATGACTAGCCACGTTTTGAGCTGCGGAAGTTTTAAGTTGACCATGAGGTCACCTGAGGTAATTAATAGCAACAGCACTCAAAGGAAAGCGGTTAAAATCTATTTGGTAACAAGTGAAGGGCCGAAGCAAAACGAAAGCTTGTTTCGTCAAATACTTGCCTATACTAATATTTACAACTTAACGAATGACTGTTATCTTTAATTATAGGTGGTCACCGGATAAGTTGGGTGATGATGCAATGGTATTTTGTAAATGAGGAGATAGACGATTTAACGTGCTCAAAATATGGCCATATAAATGTCAAACTATTGCCCTGCAGTCCCACTACTTACCTGTTTTCGGGAAATCAGTTTAAATCACAACAAATTTATTGCTACGACCCCCTAAAAATATATGTCATTTAAAATCAACTGCAAATATTTTAAGGGTAGGTACGAGTATGATAGAGAAATAGAATTAACATATAAAAAAGAAAAAAAACTACCTACAGCTTTTTTCTTGTCTTTTTCTAACAAAAAATATTGTTTTGTAAACAGCTTTTCATAAACCCACACGACCGCACTAAAACGCCCTTTTTGAAGGTTTTTTTATGTACTTATTTATTTTGATATTGTGAGCAATTTTAGTTTAGGTAATTTGCGTGTATTGTTTAAATACAACGACCTAGTTTCCTTTATTTTCTTTTGTAATAATCGATGTTACTTAGTAAAGTAGGGTATGAAAAATAAAAATATAAATAGTTTCTCATTTTTTTTTATCTACCCTTAAAAAATTTGCACTTGATTTAAAATGACCATGTATGTAAGTAGCAACTCTTTATTGAACACACATAAAAACATGTGTCAAAGTGACACAATGACATAAAAACTACAATGGGCAGTCTTCTAAGGCAGCTTAGAAAACAAATGAATACTTTTGCTTACCAATGGGTGCCAGTCGCAGAATGAACTAAACCAGCGCTAGACCTGTCAGTGACTAGTCATTGTAAAAAATTATATTATAAAAACACTTACAAAACAAAGCCAAATTATTGATGGTATATATATTTTTTTCGCCGTTTGGAGGTTAGAATAGCCAAATCAACTTATTTCGCGATAACGTAGAATTGTTGTCTCTCTCTCTGATGCCTGCCAAAACGAGATAGCTGGTATAATTTTATCGCCAACAAATTTTTGTAAGAGTGAAACGTATCTACCTTTAAAAGTCATTGTGATGATCAAGGGAAATTGAAACAGCGGATGAAATAATAACTAACCTACTAAGTCTGAGGTAATCGAGCATTACATGTAATTTTGTCGGTTTATTTTTTATATTATGTCATTTAAGAAAACCAAAACGCAATAGTAAATACATAAAAAATACTAATGGTCCGGCGATGGGCTCACCACCTATAAAGTTTAGGGGTCCAATAATATATCTGGTGAAATGTGGGTATATCAAGTAATCATCATAAAACCCGCGGTTTCACGTAGTTCCCGATTCCGTGGGAATACGGGGATAATAGTACATTATGGTACAAGTGAGTAAAGTTGGTGATTACCGCTGAGGCGCCATTGAGACCCGAGCCGTAGGCGAGGGTCATAAGAGAGCCGAGGACGGTAATCATCAATACACACGTGTATCATACGACGTTTTTCAACACACTTGTGAATAAATAATACTAAAAAATCATTTTAAAATAATCATTCGCAATGGCGGGGAAAATTAATTGGTTTTCCAATTTTTTATTTATATAATTTGGAAAAGGCAAAAGGATCTAGGCCCATACAGCCTCGTTTTCCTATGCGCTCGCATCTTACAATGGCGATCGGCCATGGACTAAAAAAATTAGGTTTCTTTTTCTTTGGTTTGTCGTGGATAGCGTTTTAGCCACGTACAAAATGGGGTATTTAAAGTTTTTACAGAGAAAACCAAAGTTATATTTGAGTGAAAGTTTTGTTTATTAAACACGTACAAGTTGAAATGATCTATTTAAATACGAAGTTGCATGAAATGAGCAAGCCATATTTGTGTATTAATTTATTAGTACGATTGAATACGATCTTTTTTGTATCGAAACTTTTTTAAGAACAAAGCAACTCTAGCAACAAAATTGAAAAAAAAAATCTATAACTCACTAGTGAATAATAGCAAACAAAAAGTCTCAGTTTGATTATAGGTGTCATTATGTGCCTAATTGCAGTGAAATTAGAGCCACTTTATGAGCAAGTGTGTTGAAAAATATATTATCGTATGTGTTATTCTGATGTCTAAGCTATATAACTGTAAAGTTTCTTAAAAATCCGTTTTGTAGTATTTGCATGGAAGAGCAATAACATCCATACATCCATACTCATAAACTTTCGCGTTTATAGTATTAGCACAGAATAAGTAATAGTACTACGTACAGAAGGTTCTCTGTAAACAAATTCCCTGTTTAGGTACTTCAAACGTACCTAAATGTGGCCATCTCTTTCTATCGCATGCAACGCGCTCTTTCGGAGGCGGAGCCTTAGATCTAGGGTTGCCGGCAGCTCGACCTATTAAATTATACGTTAGTAGTAGTAGTTAGTATAGTAGTGTATTTTACCTGCGATATTATGATTATTCTTGATTTAGGTACTAAAGTACACCCAACTAAACAAAAGCTGTGTAATTTGCCTTTAGGTTATGTTATGACTTCAAAACTGCCTGTTTCTGCAAAATGTAGGACGAAGACATACAACTTGGTTATCTACATACATACATTATTATAATGTAAAGAAAAATAGTTTATTAAAATTCAACATCTATACAACCAATGCGCGGCAACCATTAATAGACCGCCGGGTGGCGGCCGGCCGCATGTACTTGTAGCGGCGCGATGACGTCACGGAGTGTGCCTCCCCTGGTATTAGTAGGATAATTATTTATAATTATATAATAAGTAGGATAGGATACAATTTAATAAGATGCAAAAGCAAGTCAGTCTGTGTGATACCCTTCTACGGAAAAACCATTTAACCAAAGAGATTAAAATATAATAGGGCATAGAGGGGACAAACCGAGGAAACTTTGAAGCCGAAAAGTTATTCCAAGTCTAATAAGTCTAGTACAATTTCGACCGAATGATAGCTCACGTTCATACTAACTGACATGACGCTTGAGCTTCAATGTTTTGTATAAAAATATTTCCAATGCCCCCTCTATGTCCTATTATATTTTAATCTCTTTACCAAAGACGTTTAAAGAAAAAGTGGAAAGAGAATGATTTTCTTCCAACCTCTTTGCTCTTTACATTTAACTAACTGACGTTTGTCAACGAGATAGCTTCTATTATGATGATTTGATGAAGGACATAAAAAAAAGGATTTATTTCCGTAGGTAATTGCTAATTACACTTAGAAAAAGTCAATCGTCTAATAATAAGGCACTTTGAACTTGTCCATGAAGACTGGCTAAATGAAAACAGCAGCCCGTCTCCACCGACGAGTTGCTGGTTCCATACCTATAAGATAATTCATTTAAGGATTTTGTTTTAGCGTAAATTTTATTAAACTTTTAAACCTAAAAATTAAATATAGTCACGGTTGTAACGAAACTTTCGTTGATTTCTTTCAACTGCAATTTTTGCGTAAGTCCTCATAAGAAACAAGTTTTTTGTTAAGTTTAATTATCTTCAATCAAATTAGTTCCGTTTCTTTCCTGAAGTTACGTCAATTTTGTACTTTCCATATGACCCGTGAGCGGAGCAATTTGAAATTATAATTTTGACTTTTATTTTGTATGCAATCTATTGAGATAGAAATATGATTTATCGTCAAGTCTAGCATCACGTGGGATGCGCAAGAGCGCAAATAATACTTACAGCCTTGACGTTATAGAGATCTCATTTATTAGGTATACTTGTTTTTAGCAAAGTCTAAGAGGTGTTCTCCTTCACCGTCGAGCTAGTACGTAAGTTTTAAAAACTAATTGGTAGGAGGTACATGCCAAGATTCGAGCACGAGCCTCACGATGTGAAGCAGGCTCTTTAATCGTAAGGCTATCAGTAGGCGTATTCACGGAGGCTCGACACTGTTTCCGTTCGATTCTGATCGAATCCCGAAGTCGAATCTATCGACTTCGGAAACTGTATTCTAGGCGTTTCTGACAGCCACGGAAAATTTTCCAAATCCTTATGTCAAATATGACATATTTTGTTTTCGATACCTACATGTCTGAATAGCCCATCTTCGACAGAATTTCCGATTCCGAGTCGAATATCGAATATCGAAGCTCCGTGAATGCGCCTGCAGTTCTATTTTGAAAAAAATGTGTTTTTTAACCAAAAATCTATCGATGTGAAATGACGTCTAGCTCTTAGCCTACAAGGAGTGGCCGAACAAAGGCATGTCCAGTCTGCATTTGCAATGTGCATGCGTTTGCGCAAGATTAATCTACCTATCAGCTGTTTATAACACGAGGTTCGCATTTGAATCTTCCTGCAATTATGACTTAAGAAACCGCTTTCTATATTTTGCAATCCTTTTGAAACCGCTAAGACCATATGCTCTCACACTCGACGCAAGCGCAAAAGCAATAGAACCAGCTATTTGACTGTCAATAAAAAAGAAAAGATCTGATATATGATATGAATACCAAATATTGGCTTCCCATTAGATTACTTTGTAGCTGAAAACTGAGGAATAGTATATTAGGTACTATCGACTCGCCCCGGCTTCGCACGGGTGGAATGCTAACACTAAAACCTTCCTCTTGAATCACTCTATCCATTAAAAAAAACACATCAAAATCCGTTGCGTAGTTTAAAAGATTTAAGCATACATAGGGACATAGGGATATAGGGACAGAGAAAGCGACTTTGTTTTATACTATGTAGTGATAGTGATATGCAAAGGGAAGTTATTTAAGAAATCTCTCTCTGAGGCTTTCTTATTAACTCCGAGGAGTGTATACTTTTTTTTTATCGATGGAGGCGGAAAGCGGCAAAGCTTCGTTTAGCGCAGCGAGCCGAAATTTTCTTTCCGCCCGGAGAAATGAAAAGGAGGATGATATGGTATTGGAAATATTCCAAAAAAAACACAAACCTGCCAAGTTTGAATCGGACTAGTGCAGCGAGGGTTTCGTAAACTTTGCTGTAACCAAAAGATAAACTGGATTAAAGGACAAACTTAACTTTGCCGTCACAAAACTGTTGTCCCCATAAATCGATGCAAAAACATATTAAGTATTTTAGACCGCCATCTACTTAAACAACAATTTTCTAAAAGTTTGACAGAAATTGTATGTACCTACTAATTTTTTAAGACAAAATAAATTCAAGAGATTAGAAGAAAATTTTAATCTTAAAAAACTTTTTCTTCGATGGTCTTTGACGGCCATAATATAACCTTTACATTAGTTTACTTGGCTTAGTTCCAAATTAATTAGGAAGAAACTTTTGCATGGGTACCTACTAAACAAAACAAGTTATGATATTTTTATGCAAACAAATGTTGGCCCCGGGCGGGAATTTGTCGAACCAGCGACTTTTGACCCAGCAAGTGGGGTCACTACCAATTACTGAGCCAACAGGCCTATGTCTGTTGGTTTTGTGTGAGTGTTATGTGTGTTTCGATTTAGAGTGTTTAACGGGTGCTAAAAGGGCGCTAAGTACCATTAATACAGTCCATGCATTGTTATAAATGACTTTACGAAAATTGACACAATATTTATTTTATTGTTATTTAAATCCTATCCTACTAATATTATAAACGCGAAGGTTTGTAAACATACATACAAGTCTCATATCATCTGAACTACTGAAACTACTAAAAGTATTTTGATGAAAATTTGCAGTTATAGGTAGGTATAGCTTATACATCATCATAACACATATAGGCTTATTTTATCCCGGTATTCGCACGCGAACGGGAATATATAGTATATTATACATCCTCACCCCACACTTCACATACCTTGTAAATTTATTATTAACATATACTAACAGCGCTTCGCGGTTTTACTAGCGTAGTTCCCGTTCCCGCGGGAATATAAGGTTAAAATAAAGCATATTTACCTCCTGATAATGTAGCTTTACATTGGTGAAAGAATCGCAGGTCCTAGAATTAATTCTGAGGCATGTACAGTCAAGAGCAAGTCAAACTTTACTTTACACCTGATTTATACTGCGTGCCGTAAAATACAGGGCCGGTTCGAAGTCAAAAGTGTCAAGATTAGCTTGCTCTTGACAGTTCATGCCTCAGATATTCAGCATAATACCGTAAGAACTCAATCAGAAAAAACGCAAACAGTCAGTAGTTAGAGTGTCATTCATTGAAAGATTCCGCTTATTGCTTAACTCGAGTATGTGACCGTTAACACACATTACCGAACTGCGATAGTCTTTAAGTTAACGAAATGAGCCATAAAGTTCAAGATCGCATGGAAAAAGTTTCCTATCGCCGGAACCGGGTCATAGGCAATTTTTGAAATTAATCATTTGGCAATGTAGGTACAACCTTACGTAATGGTACTAAAACTTACATTAGATAACGCGGCCATGTGCCTCAACAGGTTGATTGACACGGTATTTAGATAACAGTACTCTAAAAAGTAAAAAACCGACTTCAACTTTTAATACTAAAAAATACAGTCCTTATTTTTCCTGACGGTGAAGGAAAAACATCGTGTGGAAACCCGCTGGTCTCAGAATTAATTCTGAGACATGTGTAAATAGACCCGGTCCGGCGATGGGCTCACCACCTATCACGTTTAGGGGTCCAATATATCTCGTGAAATGTGGGTATATCCAGTACTGGAATACCTCCGCCTACCATCTCGGGGATAAAAGGCGTGAGATTTTTTTTAGTCCTTTTTTGAAGTTGGTTAAAAAGAATACAACCGACAACGTATTTTTTCCTACTTCGGCCACCCAGTTCGCAGAGCCGACGAAAATTTTGAAAAACTAATTGTGGTAGGGAACACCGAAGGCAAAAGATCGCGCGATCGTTTTACAACAAGATGGCACGACCAACTTAAAGACTCATCCAGTTTCTACACGGTTGTGAGAGAGGCGTTGGACAGAAACCGGCGGAGACAGATCATCATAATGGGTCATTTACATGAGGGCAATCCACTAAGACAATCCACTAAGACTGCATACAAAAAAAAACTTGAGGACAATCCATTCCAGTGTCCTCAAGTTTTTTTTTGTACGCAGTCTTAGTGGATTGTCTTAGTGGATTGCCCTCGTGTAAATGGCCCATAATGCTGACCACGATCCTTAGACATGAGGGACCGACCCCAGAGAAAGAAAATAGTAGATTGTTATACAAGGGTCGGAAGGAATCAATTCCAATACGAGGTATTTAGACGCCCGAGCGCAGCGAGGGCGGATATAGTCCGAGTAGGAATTGATAACTTCTACCCGCGTTGAACACTCTACTTTTCATTTCGAATTCAAGGAAAGTAAACAAAAACAAATCAATTTAACAAAAATTCAAACTTGCAGAAACGCAATAATACCTACAAAAAAAATTGTCAACAATACAACCAAAGAGGTTGGAAGAATGCGAAACTTTTTCTTATAAACGTCTTCGAATACTACATCATAGAGTACCTAACCTAAATAACATTACAAAAATAATATACAAATCCTTCCTCTTTATAATAATATGTACTTTTAGTTACCCGAGTAATAGTGTTCTGTGCTTATTAGTGTCGATGAAAAACAAGATTTTAAATTTCGGAACAGCTTACCAAATTATTACTCTTTTTTAATTTTAAATATGGAACGCGTACCGCCCCCCGCGCGCGGGCTATTTTCTGTTGTTTATACCTACACTCAAAAGGCCCTTTGATTAATACTAAAAGACAAGGCCGCACCTTTTTTTCTTATTCTAATTGATGTAAAAAGTTTCGTATTCCTGGGACTAAGTACCCAAAGAGGTTGGAAGAAAGTCATTCTCTTTCCTAGAGAAACTTTTTCTTTAAGGCCAGGTATTCCTGCAGCAGTAGGCATTTAGCGCTGTCACGGGTCGCGCGCAAAATAGTTAGATCGGACGCATCGGCAGTGAACTCGCATGACCCCGCCAGCGACATAGAATAGAAATTAGCAGTAGGATAATTTTATTTGACTTTAGAAATGCATTTTATATAACCAAACTTTGTTTATGGTATAGTAATAAATTAGAGTTACGTAAATAAATGAAGTAACTTCTCTGTTTTTATTTTGTTTGTTTATGTAATTATTATAGCTATTATGTGTGGTGGTACATCATGGTGACAAAAATAAAAAATCGAAAATTCTGTTTGACATAAATATTAGGTCTTTACCAATGAAAATGCCATTTTATATGAAAAAATTGAAACGAATTTTTTTCATGTATTTTTATTTGTATTAATCGAAGTAATCAATCACCTATGCAATTAATGCATCTTTTGCCAACGCAGTGGCAGTTCATTGATGCCCTTCTTAAAGAAATTAGCTGGACGGGAGGCAACAAATTCTTCAAAGGCATTTTGTACTTACTGCCTCTCGGGTATTAAATTTTTTTCCCACCAAGAAGTTATCCAAATTCTGGAAAAAGTTGTAGTCTGTAGGCGCAAGGTCTGGTGAGTAGGGCGGATGACGGGGAGCTTCCAACCCTAGTTCTTGCAACTTGGAGACCGTCTGCTGTGCAGTGTGAGGTCACGCGTTGTCGTGCAGGAGCAGCGGAGACGAGCGATTGACCAAAGCTGGTTGGAGATGTGCCTGCTTCTCCATCGTTGTGTTCAGTTATTCATAGTATACATCTGCAGTAATGCTCACCCCGTTTGGTAAGAAGCTGTGATGAATCACACCGGCGCTAGACCACCAAACAGGTCACTTCATCACTTTTCTAGGGGTAAGTTTTCGTTTAAACTTTAGGGCATTGTTTAGGTGCTGAACCTGAATCCAATCAATTTGCTGAGCGCTAGCGGTTATCAAACAGAATAAATTTCTCATCGCAGGTAACAATGCGGTTCAAAATTCCTTCATTTGTGTATCTGTTGAGCAGTGCAAGGCACGTCTCGACGCGTACTTCGCGCTGGCGATCATTGAGTTCGTGGGGCACCCTTTTGTCAAGCTTTTTTACCTTGCCAATTTGACGCAAATGGACCAATATTGTTTTGACGCTAACGTCGAAAGCTCCTGCGAATTCAGCCGTAGATTGTGTATCATCAGCTTCCATAATCGCCTTTAATTCGTCATTGTCGACCAAAGTCTTCGGGAGACCGCGAGGTTTATTTTTTAGGTCGAAATTTTCAGAACAGAAGCGAGCAAACCAATAACAGGTGGTGCGTTGGTTTGTAGTGTCAGCTCCGTAAACGTCGTTGATGTTGCGTGCCGCTTGTGCCGCGTTGCTGCCACGACGGTACTCATATTCCATAATTACTCGAATTTTTAACGTATTCATGATGACGAAAAAGATTAAAATGCGATGAAAAAGTTGGTGCCGTAAGATCTAGCGCACCATGACCCAGCAACGTAAACATCAATTAAAGGGTAGCCGTTCTTAGTTCGACCTTCTGCGATAGCGATATCCTTCTCCACTTGAGCTGCTTCTTCGATTCCATAGAAGCATTAAAATTTGCCGTCTTTTTCACTTTTTCAAATAATTCATCTTCTAATTTGGAATAGTATTTTGAGCTGAATACCGGAATATCCATCGCTGAACATAATTCCTCAAATTGAGAAAAGCCAATACCGGAAGCCACAATGCCACTAGTGGCGGCTGTATTAAGATTAACTTGATCTCTATCGTTTAGGTCTTCAGAGTTAATCGAGCAAAATTTATTTGTAAATATTGCATTCAAAATGAAATACTGATAAAAGTCCTCGTCGTTTTTCACTGATCAAACGGAATTTTCCTAAGGTGCAGTTAAATAAACCCTTATGACGAGCTTTCTCTTGTAACTCCTGTAAAATGTAATTTATATCAACAATTCGCCATCCCGAAACAGGTTGAAATTCATTTTCTTTGAATGCATACTTTACGATAAGTGAGTCTTCCGCCTCTTCAGTATCTCTGAAACAGTGAACAAATATAGTAAGTATTACATATTTAGATTAATATTAGTTATCTATATATTTTTTGATGTTAGCATAGTGAAAAGTTAATAGACTGACAAAATACACATAAAAATGTTAAGATAAATGTTATCATTTCAAATGTGATCCTTACGTTAAGATTTACAGTGTCGACAGGATCGACAGAATTCAATTTACTGACAGAGTTTTCGGACACGTCAGCCATTTCAGACAAGTGCCTAAAAACAACATAAAACATTAATGTTAAAACATTTCGTTTTGAATGCAATCAAGACCAAGTTAATCTTAAAACAGCCGCCACTACAGCTGGCATTGTGGCTTCTGGTATTGGCTTTGCTCAATTTGAGGAATTATGTTCAGCGATAGATAGTCATGACGATTCGATGAAGCCCAAACTTGATAAGGTTGTGTCGTTTCATTGCGAAGTTCCTATGGCCACCTTCCAGCTCCATCATCAGATCAGCACCATGTCATCATAATATTGCATTTTCATGCGATTTACACATGTATGCAATATTTCAGATTTAAAAAATTGACGGCCTTACCCACCTTCATATTCCGATTTATTTGATTACTTGCCTAATTTCAGTTGAATTATACCTACTGATATTCTTATACTATGGCATGATCTTTTTATGAATTTATAAATGAGATTGAAGTAAAATGAAATTTAATGTGATTGTGTCAAAGTCGACAATGACGTGACAAATTAAACATTTACTTACTTCTTCACATATATTTTGAGTTAATTCTTTTTATTTACTAATTTTATAGTGGTAAACGCCTTTTTTCGCTTTCGTTGTTTATTACCCATTATGGATAACTTGCAACAAATATATCAATTCGTCAAAACTGATTGATTGGTGCAAAAAATTGTCACGGAAAAAATTGACACAGGTCCGTCATCCGTAAGCGCCAGCGCGCGACTGAACACGCCAGCTAAGCCACCGCGCTCGTGCATTTAGTAGTTTTTTCAACATAGTGATTGTAAAAATCATTTTATAAAGTCAAACTCTGCGAATTTGTCTAGAAATATTTCATATCTTTAATCTAGTACAAAAAATAAATGTAAAATATCAGTAGTTCAGACCTGACATAGAAAAAACAAAACAAAAAGGGGTAACTTTGAGATTTTTTTCTATCGAGTGAACTTCATCAAATCGTGTAACCGAATGCGACTTTGACTAGAAGTTATTTATATCTTTTTTTCAGAATTTTAAACACTATTTTCTATGTCTCAGATGATTTTAAAAATCACAAAAATCGGCCTCGGCCGGCCCACCCAGCCTTAAACGTCTTTGCCAAATGTAGTAGTTTTTTTTTAATTCATTCCCGCCCTAAGGCCGGAAGCAATTACTATGAGTCTTTCCCGACCGAGGGCGGGAATCACAGCCCTGAATCTCTCTGTGGTGGGAATCATCGCTTCCGACCCGGTACTCAGATCAAACTTACACTACTTTCCGAGTATGAGATATGAAAAAGAATAATCGAAATAGGTTGGCGTGATATTGAGTTATCGTCCATTTGCGCACATACTTATTGCAAACGTAAGACATATTGTTTTCTCATGGATGCCATTGTCAGAACTGGACCAAATTAAAATAGGACCACACGGGAAGCATCAACTTTGAAATAAAAAAGCAACCTCCTATTTTTTGTAGTCGGTTATAAGTTACCAAAAATCGTCAAATAAATAAAACAAATAAATATTATTAGGTATATAAATATATGTTTATCATGAATATTATAATCAAAGATATTAAAGTAAGGATGAGTTATATTCATACTGCTTGCGTTTGAAAATTGATCCGCTACGAGTGTGCTACATGTACATACTTACTTCTTAGCGTATTTATAGGATACAACAATGACGGGGAAAGATGATACGGAACGAATAATAAAGAAAAAGAGAGCTATCTGTTAACGCTTAAAATACGACATGAAATACAATGCGACTCAATAAAATGTGGTTAATTAACTACATTTGTCGGCCTCATTTTCCGTGCTCTAATAACATATCTACGTCTTTCTATATATAATATCTTTGATTATAATATAATAAAATACAATACACCACTAAACTTATTAAAGTCTATCTACATAATAAAATATCACCACCACCAACAAAACATCCATACACATACATCCAGTTATAATCACTCTGTGTACTTACTGTTGCTAACTCGAACGAATAACCGAGATTTAGTAATTTACCCTTACATAAAATTGTTGTTGTCTCTGCCTACCCCTTCGGGAAAAAGGCGTGAGCATATGTATGTATGTATAAAATTGTTAGTAATATTGTTTGTCATTTCGACCCCTTACAAATATGTACCTACTAACTATTATCACTTCTCATGTAAGTGAATTTATATTCTCTAATAAAGTTTCTTTAACCATATAAATGCAATTGGCACACAAAGGGGTCACACGCAGTAAAATAAAAACGCCAAAAACGAGTGCCTTGTACTCGTTGGTATGTGTATTAAATCACTACATAGTATAAAACATAGTCGCTTTCTCTGTCCCTATATCCCTATGTATGCTTAAATATTTAAAACTACGCAACTGATTTTAATGAGGTTTTTTTAATAGATAGAGTGATTCAAGAGGAAGATTTTAGTGTTAGCATTGCACCAGTGCGAAGCCGGGGCGGGTCGCTAGTAAAAAAAAATATACCAATATCAAAGTGAATCACATGCAAAAAAAAACATTTTCCTACGACACTTCAATTTGTCGGATAAAAGTGATTTTAATTAAATAAACATTCTTAAAATCACAAAAGCACTTTTATTTCTTACTGTATCTCATACCATTTCACTTGTTTTGGGATTCGTTTATGAGTGGTATTCGATGGGAATCAAGTATTAATAACGATAATAAACAAATACCATTTGGTATTAGTTTTTGGCATTAGATAGGAATAGATCGTAGATGGTTGGTACTAGAAAAGTTCTGGCGAAGTCGAGTAAACATGTAATCAATACAACAAAATCCGTCAAACCATTTAGGCTAAAAGCATGTCCGCCATTTGTTTTTTTGTGACGTCACAAGCCATTATCACTCCCACAACAGAACGACACCTCATTTATTAAAATCTATCGACTTGTTTATGCAGTGCCGAACTCACAACCCAAAAAGCTTTAGGTACCTTCCTTTTGGCTTAGTCGGGTAAAAAGTATCTGCTTACGTAAAAACATGTAATGTAACTTTTTCACCTTGAATGTTCTAAACTCAAAAACGATTAGCCTCAATGTTTTGGAGATCGGAGATACAAATGAAAAATTATTTTTTTCGAAAACACATTTCGAATGCACGAAAGAGCAAATGCTAAGGCCATTATATTACCAACAACGTACCTACTCGTAGCTACCTGAGAATGAATAGACATACTCGTACATAGGAGGATATGAGCAGAATTTTGTTGTTTATTTTTTTCCAACTGACTCAATGCTTCGTTTCAGAGACAAGACCAAAAAGTAACATGGACGTTTAAAATATATCCTATCCTATCCTAAATATTATAAATGCGAAAGTGACTCTAGGTCTCAGAATTAATTCTGAGGCATATGTGACAGACCAAATCCGCCGATGGGCTCACCACCTATCACATTAAGGGGTCGAATATTCTCGTGTTAAGGCCGTGTCTGTACCTACATGTAATATTGTTTGATTTTTTTGCGGTAGTGTAAATAGTTGTGCATGTAGATATCAAAACACTTATTTTTAGGGATACGTACCTCGAAAGGAAAAAACGGAACCCTTATAGGATCACTTTGTTGTCCGTCCGTCTGTCTGTCGGTCAAGACCCTTTTTCTCATGAACGCGTGGGGGTATCAAGCTGGAATTTATATCAAATACTCAGGTCTACTGTTCCTTGGAGCTCTGAAATAATCAAACTTCTAAGCGAAAGCAATCAAAAGATACGCCGTTTATGCCCCAAATTTCCGCAAATTTTCGACACTCGCAAGGGAATCAAAACCTCCAGGATCCAAGACATTTCAAGATTCTGAGTTCTTGAAATTTGGCACGAAGCAACGTCTTAAAGCACAGATAAAGGAAAAATTGCGAAAACCGTAAATTATTAGTTAAACTAAGTACCTACATCATATTATTATAATAAAAATATTTTTAATATTTTTTATGACTCTATTGTCGTGATGGGTGAACTTTTACTTAGGGGGGAACCCTTGGTGCGAGAGTCCGACTTGCACTTGGCCGGATTTTTTTTTAATTGGTTTGTCTGTCTGTCTGGCTGTCGGAGACCTTTAGACGCGATAAGTGAGCCTCTTTACAGTGTTATCATATGTATTGAAGTATTTTCTTTCTCAGTTATTTTCAACATGAGCAGCGATAGCCATACGGTTAAAGAGCCAGCCGAAAATCAGTGAGGCTCGGGTTCGAATCCTGGCATGTACCAATAAGTTTTTTAAAAACTTACGTACATATTTATCACTACCTCGACGGTGAAGGAAAACATCGTCAGGAAACCCGCAGATCTCAGAATTAATTCTGAGACAGTGTGTAAATACTAAATAGACCCAGTCCGGCGATGGGGTCACCACCTATCACGTTTAGGGGTCCTATATATCTCGTGAAATGTGGGTATATCCAGTAATGGAATACCTCTGCCTACCTCCTCTGGGATAAAAGGCGTGAGATTTTTTTTAATTTATTTTTATTTTCAACCTGGGATCCAACTTTGTACCGGGCCGGTTTTGGATAAACGGGGTCAAGTAAACTCATCTATTGGATGCCAAAACGATTTCCCACATAGATGGCTAAAAAAACTAGTTTCATAAAACAATAGTTCATTCTGTGAGCAAAACCTTTGACTGATGGGGCTCCGGAACACTTTCTCTGAGTCACCTTTGCCCCCTAGGAGTACATTGCGGCACTCTTGCGCATACACATATATGTTAGCTATTGCTATTCCCGGAAATCATACTCCGTGAGAAAGTTGTATTTCAATTCGTTCTTATAAACTTTTATACGGAATTTATTAAAAAATAATTAGAGGTAGATATATACAAATAAAAATCCCTGAGGGGGTAGGCAGAGGTAAAGGGTTAAGGGGATACCCCAATTTTATCATTATAATCTTTGGACACTTAACGTGGTAGGTGGTAAGCCCATCGTCGGACCGGGCCCGGGCTCCCCGGATACAAGTTTACCAGGATTCGAACTCTAGACCTCACGCTTGAGAGGCGTGCTCTTTAACAGCAGAATTTTACCAACTTTCAAATAAGTTCTTTTACCTGTATGTCTCTATGGAACAATAAAAAATTTCATAAGAATTAATTATAACCCGCCGGGTCATAATATTGTACTGAATCTCATTATTACCCGCTGGTTAATAATGACTTGCTTTAAGTGATGTTTGTATGATATTTAATTGGGCAATATTTAGCATTGAAAAACATATTATTATTTATTGGTAGGTATGTCTATTTGCTTTAAGTCATGTTTGTATGATATATAATTGGACAATGTCAAGCATGTGTATTATTTCTTGGTATGTTCGTTCAAAAATTTCTATTGCCCTTGAATAAAATAATCCTCTTCTCAAAAAGAGAGAGGAAATTAAATATGCACATATAGCCTTGCAGTCTAGACTTTAAGCTAAATACTATAAGCTATGTTTCTGGGTCAAGTAAGATATAACATTACCTCACCTCGATTGGACACACAATATAACAATTTATCTAATCAATAATTTCCATTTATCATTAGCTCGACGGTGAAGGAAAACATCGTGAGGAACCCGTATATCCCCTAATTAATTATGTATTTTATGAATTATGTATATTATATACAGGTGAATCGAAATGGAAACCTCTGCCTACCCCCTCGGGGTTATAAGGCGTAAGATTATTATTTTTAATTATTTATTGACGGGCCTGTTGGCTCAGTTGGTAGTGACCCTGCCTTCTGAGTCGGAGGTCGCGGGTTCGATCCCCGCTCGAAGCCAACATTTGTGTGCATAAACATGTCTGTTGGCTTCGTGTCTGGGTGTGTCATATTATTTAAGTATGTCTATCAGTTGTCCATAGTATAGGCTCTGCCTAGTTTGGGGCTGAATAACCGTGTGTAAATTGTTTCCCACAATTTATATATTTATTTATTTAATTAACTTCAGGTTAACTTAGTGCCTCAGTACGAAAATGTTTTTTGCGTTCTTGACTTCAACTCTTCTACGTCAACGGTTTACAAGTCAACAGTATCTTTCAAGGATCCCGTAGTCATAAACCAGTCCCAGAAGACTAAGTTGCTGATAGTCTCCTTTCATCATCTTTGCCACAGAATGTCAAATCTTCGGTTTCCATTTAAAATATAGGTAGTAATAATAATATAACAAATTGTGGAACACAATTCACACACGGTTGTTTAGTCTCAAACTAGTCAGGGCCTGTACTATGGGTACTAAACATACTTAAATAAATATTAAACGACCAGACACGAAGCGAACAAACATGTTCAAATGTTGGCCCCGATTGGGGATCGAACTGGTGACTTCCGACTCAGAAGACAGGGTCACTACCAACTGAGCCAACAGGCCCGTCAAAATCAATTGTCATTTTCATTCTCTTCCTTGCAATGATCCTTCAATCAGTCCATCATTTCTGTCCTCTCTTGCTAAAACCATTAAGCACTCTTCGTGCAACACCGTGAGATGGTCTGCTTTTATGAAATTAGCTTTTAAATTAGCAATTTACGCAAACCACAGCATGTGATGTCTCTGTAGTCTGATACTTTCCCTGGAAATGAAGTATGATATGATCTGTCATACCGCTTCCGCGTTGCGTGTGGCCAAGCGGACACGTTAATACGAATCTTCGAGGGGGTAGGCATAGGAATTCCATTTCTGGATATACCCACTATTCACGAGATATTCTTTGGACCCCTAAACGTGATAGGTGGTGAGCCCATAGCCGGACCGGGTTGGTTACACATTACTCAGAATTAGTACTGAGACCTGCGAGTTCCTCACGATGTTTTCTACAGCTAGTAATGAATACGTACGTAAGTTTTGAAAAACTCACGCTAGATGAAAATATTTAACTACAAGATCAACTACCTAAAGCGTCTTAAATCACAAACTGTGACTTGCATAATACTACTTTTCTATTCCATACACAAATCTTTTAAGATTCACGTTATACAAAAGTAGCTTTAACCCGCGGCTTGCCTCGCGTGCGTTTATTTCACCTCCTTACGGGGTGAATTTTGTAAAATCATCTCTTAGTGGATACCTACACCAGCTTATACAAAGCTATCTATGTGCAAAATTTAAAATCTCTAGACCCAGCGGTTTAGGCTGTGCGTTGATACATCACCAATCAGTCAGTCAGTTTATTATTTGATTTTTGTCCAAGAGACAATTTACGCAAGTCACTTTCAATCCCAGACGTTTTACCAGAAGTGTTCTAAAAATATCGCATTTTAATCAACAAATCATGAATACATAACCGGTGAATTTACATTTCGTGTCACAAATGTCTCGCCAATGTTGATACTTATTAAAATTTATCAAAACTGACCTAGTGCAATCATATAATGCGATCCAATGGACAGACGGCGATTTTATTACTAAGAATAAAATATAACTGGGTTCGATTCTGCATTACAGCGACTAAACTTATTTTAGTTTATTCCTGTCTTTATTTTACCTCAAAAAAAAAGAAAAGGGATAGAAGATAACCTACCGAATTTAGTCCTGTCAGAGGTTGTATTTTAGTCGTGACTTATTTACTTATGCACTAAACACGTTATGAAATGCCTTAGTTGACAGAACTAATTTTAATTTGACAGGACTAAATATCACTCGTCTCTTTTCGTCTCTATGAGAAAGAAAATGACAGGACTAAACTAAAATAAGTTTAGGCGCTGTAATGCAGAATCGAACCCACTATTATATTATAATTATGTATATAGATGCATTATCGTTGTTAATTAACTCTCTAGAATAACTCAATGAAATAAATAATTAACCTTTGTTGCTGTAGGTATAAAATTAATTAGCAAATCAAAATTTTACGGGTTACCAAAATTTAATAAATTTTAATACTGAATGGCGGTCTTCAGATTTTTTTACAAATATTGCTGCAAATATACTTATTTACTTTCTCGTAGGCTATCCTAATGTCACCTAATGCTATGTTCGTAAGACGGTACTACGGAACAACAATAAGAACACCATTATCAGATGAGTGCTACAAAACTAATGTGTAGAACGACCGTCGCTAAATGTGACGCAAAAACTGCTCAGCCTCCTGCCCTTTGCTACCACACACTCCGAATTCCAAAAACCTATTTTGAAATTGTTATTATACAATACAATACAACAACTCTTTATTGTACACCAAAAACAACACAATATAGATACCAATATTAACAACTTTACTGTAGGTACCATCAGGTGACCCGTCTGCTCGATTGCCCCCTATTTTTTATACAAAAAAAAAACAATATTAACCAAAGTACAATGGGCGGTCTTATCGCTATTAGCGATCTCTTCTAGACAACCTAGGATGGATGAAATAATTATAATTTTACTAATTTTTATTGTTTGTTTTTTATTCTTTTGTTTCTTTATACTTTTTTTTATAATTGTGGAAAGGCAATTAAGATAATTTATTATTATTGTTGCTTATGGTCTTTCTAGTTTAAAAGACAAGAAAAACAATACCCGATTGGTAAAAAAGTGAAACTCCCTTAATAGTCCAGTAAAATACATTACCACATGCGTCAAATCCGGTAGTTCTGATTTTTTGCAGACTTGTTTATGATGTTGGCCTAATGTATAATCCAAGTTTGTGACCTCAAGCGCCGAACGCCACTTAGTCAAAAATCGAAAAAACAGCGAAAAAATAGTATTTTTTTCAAATTTTGGGGATTATAACCCTAAAGGACTAGTTTCTGAAAAAACTTTCTTAAGACGTTTTTAAAGTAGACTAAATTAACTACAATATGATACTAGAATTGTCTCTGTAGACCCAATAGTTTCTGAGATTTACCCTTTCAAAGTTTATATTTTTTTTCGAACTTCGAAATTTTTTGCATTTCTGTCGTTTTAAAATGTTGCCTGCTACTTCGTTCGCGTTATTTAGGGATAAAACGTAGCCTATATGTTAATCCGGGTCCTAATCTATCTACCTACCAAATTTCATCTAAATCCGTGCAGCTGCTAAGTTTATTTTTGTCTTTTATCACATAGATATCTACACTAATCTATACTAATATTAAATAGGAAAGATTAGATTTTTTGTACGTTTGTTACGAATAAACTCAAAAACTACTGCATCGATTTAAAAAATTCTTTCACCAATAGAAAGTTAGGATATCCCTGAGTAACATAAGCTATATTTTATTCCCGTATTCCCACGGGAACGAAAACTACGCGGGTGAAACCGCGCGGAACCGCTATTATATTATAGCACTAACGGTGTTGGTAACTAATAAACTCAAAAACTACTTGGCTAATTTTATAAATTCTTTCACCAATGGAAAGCTAAAATATCCCTGAGTAACATAGGCTATATTTTATTCCCGTATTCCCACGGGAACGGAAACGACGCGGGTGAAACCGCGCAGAATCGCTAGTATCATATATAATAGTGGTTCCGCGCGTTTTCACCCGCGTAGTTCCCGTTCCCGTAGGAATAGGGGAATAAAATAAAGCTTATGTTACTCAATAATAATGTAGCTTTCCATTGGTGCAAGAATATGTAAAATCAGCTCATTAGTTTTTGAGTTTATTCGATACAAATACCGTTAGTGTTATAATATAAAAGCGGTTCGGCGCGGTTTCATCCGCGTAGTTTTCGTTCCCGTGGGAATACGGGAATAAAATATAGCTTATGTTACTCAGGGATATTCTAACTTTCCATTGGTGAAAGAATTTTTTAAATCGATGCAGTAGTTTTTGAGTTTATTCGTAACAAACGTACAAAAAATCTAATCTTTCCTATTTAATATTAGTATAGATTAGTGTAGATATCTATGTGATAAAAGACAAAAATAAACTTAGCAGTTGCACGGATTTAGATGAAATTTGGTAGGTAGATAGATTAGGACCCGGGTTAACATATAGGCTACTTTTTATCCCTAAATAACGCGAACGAAGTAGCAGGCAACATTTTAAAACGACAGAAATGCAAAAAATTTCGAAGTTCGAAAAAAAATATAAACTTTGAAAGGGTAAATCTCAGAAATTATTGGGTCTACAGAGACAATTCTAGTATCATATTGTAGTTAATTTAGTCTGCTTTAAAAACGTCCTAAAAAGTTTTTTCAGAAACTAGTCCTTTAGGGTTATAATTGCCAAAATTTGAAAAAAATACTATTTTTTCGCTGTTTTTTCGATTTTTGACAAAGTTGCGTTCGGCGCTCGAGGTCACAAACTTGGATTATACATTAGGCCAACATCATAAACAAGTCTGCAAAAAATCAGAACTACCGGATTTGACGCCTACGAGCCCATACATTCAACCGACAAATTTACTGGACTATAAGACAATTAAAAAGTTATTGATGTTGTTGCAAACACATAAATATCGCGATGACAACAGATATGCAAATAATAGTTTTCTAAAAACCAGCCAAGTGCGAGTCGGAGTCGCACACAAAAGAAAAAAAGGTATTGGACCTTTATTTTATTTTTTTCATTAGTCATTATAGTGGCAATAGAAATAGATAGTTATATAAAGGTATACCTACCTGTTTTAGTTCATGAGATACAGACGAAAGACAGAGTTTTAGTCTGTGTCCGGCTGTATTCAACAACTTATCGATACAACTCCATATCGAAGGGAAATCCTGATGTCGATATATTTGCTGCTTCGTTGGTTATTTTTAGAAAAATAATCAAGGAAAAAATTACAGGCTGATTGATTGTTTACCTACTTGTCTCAATGTTTTATTTTTCAAAATTTTAAGTTTAAATTATTAAATTACATTATTAGATCCTTAGTTTAGAACGTCTATTGTTGTGAATGTTGTGGTAACCTTTAATTAACACAACTCTTAAAATATTTACAGATTTAGCGTTAAGATTGTACTTATTAGTGTATGTCTTGTTGGTTATCCAAATAAATAAATAAAAATAAATAAATAAACTTTGGTTAGATACCACCAAAGAGATTAAAATATAATAGGGCATATAGAGGGGACAAAGCGAGGAAAATTTGAAGCCAAAAGTTATTCCGAGTGGAATAAGTCTAGTACAATTTCGACAGAATGACAGCTCGCGTTCATACTAACTGACATGACGCTTGAGCTTCAAACATGCTTCAAAATTTTGTATGAAAATATTCCCAATGCTTCTTCTATGTCCTATTGTATTTTAATCTCTTTGGGTACCACCTACATACTTTTCCTTAGTGTCAATATTTATAGCACCATCTTGTATGTGTACACTTGTTTGTACGCATTAGTAGAGAGGTGTGAATAGCTGTTGTGTTAATTTGAGTTGTATTGAGATGCTAACTGGATGATCTGATAGTATTATTTGTGAAGTATAAATAAACATGGCGGTCTTCGATGTCAACATACAGACAGATTTTGTTCAATGTTTTTATACATATGTACATCATGTTTTGTGTATCTATAGGCGCACGGTTACTGTAGCAACCAATTTCGTTAATTCACGTACCTATGTCGTTTGCTTGAAGTATTATATTTTTATTTTTGCCGTGATTTGTCGTTTTTTTTTCACTCCTTCTGTCTCCACAACCAATTAGTATAAACCGTGAATGGTTTGGGACAATGAGATTTTCTAATTGATGTTGTGTTGTAGTTGTAGGTTTTTTTGACAGTCTTTAAAATAATTAAAAAAAAACATACAAACCTACTTCAACCAAAGAGATTTAAATATAATAGGGCATAGAGGGGGCATTGGGAATATTTTCATACAAAACTTTGAAGCCTAAGCGTCATGTCCTTGTCATGTCAGTTAGTATGAACGTGAGCTGTCATTCGGTCGAAATTGTACTAGACTTATTCCACTTGGAATTACTTTTGACTTTAAATTTTCCTCGCTTTGTCCCCTCTATGCCTTATTAAATATTTTAATCTCTTTGACTTCAACGAATATTAAAAAGACTATAATTTGCATATTCGACATCTATTACCTACTGTTACTAAACCTATACGTTGATAGCGAATGATTTGCTGATGTCCGTTGAGGACCACCGTTCTCCACCTGAAGTTCTTCATCAGATTTTCACAAAAAAACTTACGTGACCAATTTAGAATCTCCTTTTTTAAAAGCAGGAGGGTTCTCAATAAGCAGTAAGCAATTTTTATTATAAATGGGTTTTCTCACCAATTTTGGACATAAAATAATACATACATACAGCTCACGCCTTCTTCCCACAGGGGTAGGCAGAGACGAAGGATTGCCACTTTGCCCGATGTTCGCACAGTTCCCTCGCTTCCTTCACATCCACGCTCATTTTCATGCACGCTCTTTTATTCTTCGCACTCCGGACACCAGCTTTTTGAAGGACGATATTTTTGAAGGACATATAAAATGATTTCCTTATTAAATCATTCTATCCCTGTCTTCACATTCTTAACTAGCGGTTCTGCGCCGTATCACCCGCGTAGTTCCCGTTCCCGTGGGAATACGGGAATAATATAGCCCATGTTACTCAAGGATCTTCTAGCTTTCCATTGGTGAAAGAATTTTTAAAATCGATCCAGTAGTTTTTTAAGTTTATTCGTAAAAAACATACAAATCTTTCCTCTTTATAATATTAGCAAAGAGGTTGGAAGAAAATCATTCTCTTTCCAAATTTTCTTTAAACGTCTTTGAATATTAGTATAGATATGACATACCCGTACAAGTATTTAGTATAAAAACCTTGCTAGCACGGTCAAAATTCGCAAACACGAGCAAAAGTTACTGAACATTCCATCTAATAATAAATACAGGCTGATTGATTTCGTCTAAATATTGTTCGTTTCCTCACCAATGCCTTGTTTTTATTCTTACTTAATTTTATTCTTTATCATCTTTTCCTAAGACATTCAATCGATTGGGATAAAACTTAAGTGAGATAACATGGAACCCAGGGAATATAGTTTTGTTTTAATAAATAAACCATTTATTAAAACAAAACTATATTCCCGCGGAAAACGTCGCTGACGAGTTAGCTAGTCTTAAACAAGAATACTTTATTAACGTTTTCTGATAAATTTTAAACATTAAAAAATGGCGGCTATGTCGACATTAAATAACCTTTTTGCATTAAAATGACACCCTGTATTTAATTATTTGCGCATCGTCAAAGAGGCCAAGGTTCAACAAAGACGATCTCACATTGTTTTCTATGCAAACAACTTCCAAATTACGTCTTAAATGCATTGGAACAGAATATATTTGTGTTTGCCGAGCAAGCCTGGTTGGAATTGACAAATGATGTGTTGGCGGTCATTTCTGTTGTTTACAATGGCTACCGATCGTGTGTCAACAGAAGGTGGCGAAGGCTCACAGAATGACTCCGAGCAAACTCATTTGGGACAATATTTAAATTACCATTTTTCGTTGCGCCCATGTCTTCACACTTGCTGTAAACATGTATACTTACTTAAAGATTCATAAATAAAACATGGAATGAGTAGGTGAAAAAATCGGTAAAGTCCGAGTCGGACCCGCACAATAAGTGTTCCGTACCACAGTATTAAAAAAATACTTTTATATAGAGTGGTTTATTTTTTAGCCTGTATATGTATTCAGCCTGTATAAATATATACATGTATATACATGTTTTTAGTGCGCTCTAGAGACCAAACTCGTGAACCGATTTTGATAATTCGAATCGTCTCAATCTTGCGAGTTGTCTGTTATTACATCTCAGTTACACTGCATATTCTGTAAAAATGACAACAATCTACCTACTATACTACAAAACTTTTCCCTATTGTTCAATTAAAATCGAGAGTTGATTTTATTTTATTTAAGGTAAACAGTTAAGTACACTATGCAAGCATACATTAAAAGGTATGTGTCAGCAATTCTATAACCAAAACTATATCCACATATTTAATAGTACTTGGGAGACCAATTTTCGCTCGTTCTAACACCACGCCATCTGCCGGGGAGTGGCCGTATTATTTAAAAAACTAAGTAATATTTTTGCGTTTTAGAGGAAATACAACTATGCAGTTGAACTTAAAATGCAAAACTAGATATGTATATAAAATTCCATTAAAATCGTTGAATCCATTTCTGAGATTACTGAAATATAAGTACATACATAAATTGATCTTGTATACTAATAGGATATGAAAGTGCATAATATGCTATCAGATAATATTAACTACATAATAAATATAGCCCTTTCTAAATTTTTGTGAAAATATTTTCACCTTGCGACGTGCCCGAATTTACAAGAATATGTACCTACCTTATACATACTTACATATAAACTAACCGGAAGAAATACTCTAAATTATAGTGCAACTATAATCACTACATAGTATGAAACCGGTATGAAACAAAGTCGCTTCCCGCTGTCTGTATGTCCCTATGTATGCTTAGATCTTTAAAACTAACGCAACAGATTTTGATGCGTTTTTTTTTATATATAGAGTGATTCAATAGGAATGCTGAGATGCATAATATAGTAGCAGTAGACAAACACTGATAATCCTACTAATATTACAAATGCACAAGTTTCTATGTATGGATGTCTGGAAGTTTGTTCCTCTTTTACGCAAAAACTACTGAACGGATTTTGATGAAACTTTACAGTTATATAGCTTATATATCAAAATAACACATAGGCTATATTTTATCCCCGTATTCCCACGGGAACAGGAACTACGAGGGTGAAACCGCGGGGCGTTGTTATGTTAGTATCGCATACACCCAAGCGAAGCAAGGGCGGGTCACTAGTTTATAATATTGTAGAATATCTTTTGCGTAGTTTAGAAGACCTAAGCTTACAAATAGACAGACGTCGATAGCAAATTTTTTTTAATATTTAGAGTTGTGCTTTAGAGATTGAAAAGTCTTTACATTACTCGGATAATAGCTCCAGTAATTCATATGCTAATCGTCCACTATACTTGCGCATGCGACTGTATTAGTCACATTTCGTTTCACACTTTCTGGAGTGTCAGAGAAGAGGCATGGTACAGTCAAGAGCAAGTCAAGCTTAACACTACCAGTTTAAGCTGAGCTCTGATTTATACTGCGTGCCATAGAATACAGGGCCAGTTCAAACTCCAAAGTGTTAGCTTGGCGTGCTCTTGACTGTACAGTCCCAGAATTTTGTATTCAATACCCGCTTCAATTTACGACTCCGCTCCCAATAAAATGGCTATATTTTTTACATAATTGCCCAATTTGACGCGTTATTTGGAAACCGATTGTTTTTTTTAATTTATTTTTCTTTAAGGAAACAAACAGCTTATAAATATTACAGTAAATAGAAATAGTACAGGAAGACAACAAAGTTTCCACCATTAAACAATTAATAATACTTAATAAAACTTTTGCGTTTTACATGACAGTTTTTGCGTCAAACTGTAAATAACAGTTTGTTGGCGCATTGATCTTTTCTTTACATTACAATGAACCTTAATTACACTACAATTTTCCGTATATAAACATACTTTGTTACCTATATACATGCTCAAACTTTTATCCCGAGGGCAGAGGTATTTCATGTTTTTTTTTAAGGTAATTGGTCCTTGCCTGGATTCGAACCCGAGTCTGCTCACATCGGAAGCGGCTTGTTAACCACAGATGAGCTATCACTGCTATTTAATATATTTTACATCAGAATAACATAGAAGCTTTTGAAGATATTTGAAGGAGTCCCTTAGAATACTCGATCGTAAGACATTGGGTTCGATTCTGCATTACAGCTATTAAACTTATTTTAGTTTAGTCCTGTCATTTTCTTTCTCATAGAGAAGAAAAGAGACGGTTATATTTAGTCCTGTCAAATTAAAATTAGTCCTATCAACTAAGGCATTTCATAACGTGTTTAGTGCATATGTAAATAAGTCACGACTAAAATACAGCCTCTGACAGGACTAAATTCGGTAGGCTATCTTCTATCCCTTTTCTTTTTTGAGGTAAAATAAAGACAGGAATAAACTAAAATAAGTTTAGTCGCTGTAATGCAGAATCGAACCCATTACCTTACCTCACTTCTTATGTAGCCGGGTAAAAACAGCGTGACTCATGACTAACCAGTGACATAGAAGTCTATAAACAAAAATTTCATAAGAACAACTGACATTATAAAAAAATATCAAAAGTATTTTAAAAATGCTGCAAATCTTATTATAACATCCAATTTGCGTTGCGCAATATGGCGCCGGGCTTGAATTAAGTATACGATACGACCCGCGTGACCGAGGCGTGTAACCGTTATGCCACAGGGCCGTATTGAGGGCACCTTTTGACCCCCCCATTTACTTTTTACTTAAACATTTTATGTATAAAAAAGAATAAACAGCAAACCAACATCTTTTTGGTAAATATTTATTACCGTCAGTAATGTAAACTAGAACAGTAGAAAAGTAAGGGCACATTATTAGTGACAAATACTTCGAATGTGCATTAAATCACTGATAAAACTCCAAACACAGTCACAATGATTTTAAGACTAGTCTACACTAATACTTAGGTACATCTACACTGATGTTTTAAAGAGGAAAGATTTGTATTTTTGTAATATATTTTTGTACGTTTGTAAAGAATATACTCGAAAACTAATAAACCGATTTTTTTTATTATTTCGTCAATGGAAAGCATACTTTTTTGGTAGTATTAATAATAATATAATATAAATAATAATATAATCTCACGCCTTTTATCCCCGAGCCGAGAGGGTGGTAGGCAGAGGTATTCCATTACTGGATATACCCACATTTCACGAGATATATTGGACCCCAAACCGTGATAGGTGGTGAGCCCGGACCGGTTCTGTTTACACATGTCTTAGAATTAATTCTGAGACCTGCGGTAGTTTTTTGGTAGTAACATGAGCTATACAATTTTCTCACAGGAACAGAACTTACGCTTAATTTCATTTATATTCCAAATCCGTTTTAATCTTTGCAAATCTTTAAGTCTTTATAGAATGAATCTGCCTAAATTGTCTAATGAACAAAACTGATCTATTGAAATTAGTGTATAAAATACGTAATCTTTATTTTAAGTACTTACTACAAAAAAGGTGTTTAATGCTAAACATTTTCTAGATTCTTATAGTTTTACACATGACAAAATATTATAAACAAAAAAAACTAAGATATAATAAACAAACAAAATTCATTTTATAGTGAGACCTTCAATATTTAATGAATTTATATTGACATCATGGTCAGTCAATGGTGTTATTTAAATATAAAAAAGAGCCAAATAACACCATTGACTGGCCATTGACATGTCATTGTCATCCAACTATAACCGTAGACATTTAGTGGCATTGGGGCCTGTCTTTATTGAATTTATCCACACATTCCCCAATTTCCGTTTGACCCCCTCGTTCGTGCTCTAAGTCCACCTGTCTGGCCATAGATCATCAATAAAATACCCGCCAAAATATAGTAATAATACTAAATTATAATTTAGAAATCGCACAAAGGAATGTTAACTTTGACCATTTTTATGTTGGTGCGAATGGCATATGACATATTTAATAGATATTTTACTTTAATTTTATTATAATGAAAACAGAAGCTGAATTTTTTAAACATGATATCTTTTTTATTTGTCTTATTAGTGTCATGTTTCACATACTTAAAAAGTTAAAATTACAAATATCTATAGCGTTAAGCTGGAATATGGGTACCTACCTACTTACTACTTTTTACTGCTTAGCTACCTAGTCGGAGATCACGGGTTCGATTCCCGCCCAGTGCCAAAATAACTGTCGACTTCGTGTCTGGGTGATATTTATGAGTTGTTTAGTAACGGACTGTGTCTCGACTGCATCCATGAAAAAAACTGTTGTGTAATCTGGCACATATTTGCACCCGTTTGTGGTGAAAGAAAACATCGAATGGAAAAAAACAAGCTCCAGGGTTCTGAGGCGTGTGTAACTGCACCTTAGTCCATCGATTAGGTATATTATTATTATTATACTAGCGGATGCCCAGTGGGAATTTCCGAACCCCTCATAGTGGTTGCCTACGACATATTTAAGACACTACATACCATATTTCAAATAGCGGTTGCCCAGCGGCGTTTTCCCGCGTGGATTCAGTTTATTCCCGTTCCCGTGGTAATTTCCAAAAATCCCTTCATACCGGTTTCCTACGACATGTAAGACACCTACATACCATATTTCAAGTTTCTAGGTGTTATCATTTCGGAGTACCTAGTAGATACGTATTTCTCTTTTTAACCAGTTTTATATTTCCCGGGGGAATGAGATATTTTCCTGAAATAAAAAGTACCCGAAATGTTGACCCGGGTACTCAGTTATCTCCATACCAAATTTCATCAAAATCCGTCCAGTGGTTTTTGAGTGATGCGTGCACAACCAGACAGACAGACAGAGAAAAATTACAAAAATTGGTGTTTCGGTATCTATATCGATAACTAGGTACCGTTAAAATTTTCAAAAAATATATCCTGTGCAGAAACGGCCCCGTTAGAGTTTTATTATATGACGTATATGTATTTATAGAAGATTATTTCTTAAAATTGCCTTCCAGTCGAACTGCGTTTCAGAACCGCCGGTTCCAATTGGAACCAAGACATAATTAAAAATCTATTGTGTCTGTGATTCACGGTCTGAGAGGTAGGGGACTGCAAAATACAATGCCGTCAGAGTATACAAAGGTTGCCATATCAACTCAAAAATTTTGTCTGTGTCCATGTGACTTAAATGAATTCCTCTCCATAAGAAGTGACTACAAAGACACAAATTGATTTGATTTTTTAACGCAGTTAGCTAGCCAAGTTAAATATGTAGTACTTAACTCAAACCACAGAATAAGTAATAGTACTACGTACAGAAGGTTCACTGTTAACAAATTCCCTGTTAAGGTACGTCAAACGTGCCTAAATGTGGCCATCTCTTTCTATCGCATGCAACGCGCTCTTTCAGAGGCGGAGCCTTAGATCTAGGGTTGCCGGCAGCTCGACCCATTAAATTATAAGTTAGTAGTAGTGGTTAGTATAATAGTGTATTTTACCTACGATATTACGATTATTCTTTATTTAGGTGCTAAAGATCACCCAACTAAATAAAAGCAGTGTAATTTGCCTTTAGGTTATGTTATGACTTCAAAACTGCCTTTTTCTGCAAAATGTAGGACGAAGACATACAACTGGGTTATCTACATACATACATTATATAATGTAAAGAAAAATAGTTTATTAAAATTCAATATCTATACAACAAATGCGCGGCAACCACTAATAGACCGCCGGGTGGCGGCCGGCCGCATGTACTTGTAGCGGCGCGATGACGTCACGCAGTGTGCCTCCCCTGGTCAAACTCAAATTCGTGTTGCAAGTCACAGTAATAAAAGATGTTTAACAAAAGAGAGGTGGTGAGCCCATCGCCGGACCGGTTCTGATTACACATGTCTCAGAATTAATTCTGAGACTTGCGGGTTTCCTCACGATGTTTTCCTTCACCGTCGAGCTAGTGATAAATATGTATGTAAGTTTTTTGAAAAACTCATTGGTACATGCCAGGATTCGAACCCGAGCCTCACTGATTTTCGGCCGGCTCTTTAACCGTCCTCCGGGCTATCATTGCTCTAACTAACGTCACGTTTAGGGGTCCAATATATCTCGTGAAATGTGGGTATATCCAGTAATAGAATACCTCTGCCTACCCCCTCGGGGATAAAAGGCGTGAGATGATATTATTATATGAGATGGTACAATGTGACGCCCCGTTGGAGCACAGCAACTTTTTAGAGACTTAGTACTTACGCATTGCAATAGAACAAAGTAGCTACTTTGAAAGAACCGCCCCGGAAGCTAGCCAAGTTAAATATGTAGTAGGTACTTCTCTCTGGGGTCGGTCCCTCATGTCTGAGGATCGTGGTCAGCATTAGGGTCGCATTTGGAGTGGATGATCTGTCTCCACCGGTTTCTCTCCAACGCGTCTCTCACAACCGTGTAGAACTTGGATGAGTCCTTAATTTGGTCGGTCCATCTTGTTGGAGAACGATCGCGCGATCTTTTGCCTTAATTCCCTACCACAATTAGTTTTTCCAAATTTTCGTCGGCTCTGCGAACTGTGTGGCTGAAGTAGGAAAGAATACGTTGTCGGCATAAGGTGGACAAGCGAGTTTTTATTCGGAGCTGAGTCAAGATCGATGCATTGGTACGTTTCGCCGTCCAAGGTATCCTCAGCATTCGTCTCCAGCACCACATCTCGAATGCATCAATCCTTTCCTTTGCCTTTCTCGGGCCAAGATTGTCCACGTTTCTACTCCATACAGGAAGATAGGGAAGACCAGAGCTCGTATCAATTTGATATTGGTTTTGATACTAATTCCTCTTTTCCTCCAGATGTTGTTTATTAGAGACATAGCATCTTTGGCCATCCGGATTCTCCTTTTTATCTCGGGGACACAAGTAGTACTTACGCATTGCAATAGAACGAAGGTAGCTACTTTGAAAGTGGAAGATAATGTTCTTGCGAAATAGTGAAGTTACGCACACAATGAGCTTAATTATACCTACTTTGTCTAGTTATTTAGGTCTAGCTAAGTATAATCTTGATAGGTTATAATTGTCATTATAATAGTTGATGCGTGCGAGTGTATTATAAAGATGTTTCCTTCATCATATAGGTCATATCATGTAGGTCTGCACGCTCCATGTTTTGTGAAAATTATATTACTTAACATGTAACAGCCACGGGGTTTCCGTTACCGTGGGAATGCGTGCATAAAATATAGCGTGTTACTCAGAAATATAAAAAAACTCAAGCCTTTTATCCCCGAGGGGGTAGGCAGAGGTATTCTATTTCTGGAAATACCCACTATTCACGAGATATTGGAGTCCTCAACGTGATAGGTGGTGAGCCCATCGCCGGACCGGGTATGTTACACATGCCTCAGAATTTATTCTGGGACCTGAGGGTTTCCTTACGATGTTTTCCTTCACCGTCGAGCTAGTGATAAATATATAGGTACTTACGTAAGTTTTTTGAAAAATGCCAGGATTCAAACCCGAGCCTCACTGACTATCATAATGTGAAGCAGGCTCTTTAACGTAAGGCTATCACTGCTCTTGCTCTCAGGAATATTGTAGCATCTAATGGTGACACTATTTAAACAGATAAGACACTATTACAAAGAGGTAGGATACTGTAATCATCGTATTCATAGGACTGCCGACTCTTAAGATATGGTCCTTAACGTTAAAATCTTTTTCCCATCCCCTAAGATCAATTACAGAGAATCGACAGAGAACAATAGCCGTGTATGACGCGATGACCTCGGATATGACGTTATGGTAACGATGGGAGACACCACGTACAGTGTACATCACTTGAGGAAACGCGACGAAATGCTGTTAAAAAAATTCAGAATAATTGTGATAATTTTCTTCACTAAATACTTAGTCAAAACTCATTTATTTCTGTAGGTAATAGATTTACACTTAGAAACGTCAATAGTCTAATAACAAGGCACTCTATACTCGTAGCAGCTCATCTCCACCGACGAGTTGCTGGTTCCAAATGCAGTACCCCGGGAAGAACCAGCAAGAAACTCAAGGGCAAATATAACGGGTCCACATACAAGATAGACGTGGTTTTTAAAAATATTGTAACCATACTACTTATATTGTTTTTACGTATTCGACTCCGACTCGTAGGTGCCTGGCCGATTTTTGTACTTGACCATGTGTATCATAGATCGTGTTGCAAGGGTTTAAGAATCTAAATAAAAAGAGCAGCCCTTGAATTTCTTGCTGGTTCTTCTCGAGGTACTGCATTTGGAACCAGCAATTTGTCGGTGGAGATGATCTGCTGTTTACATTCAGCCAATCTTCATGGACGAGTTTGGAATGCCTTGTTATTAGACTATTGACATTTCTAAGTATTGTACCTGCAGAAAATAAATGATTTTGAATCGCTACAAGCGGTAACGTGACCGTAGCCTAAGAGCCAGTAGACCGGTACCGCCTGCCGATATCTGATTTAGCTGCGGAAGTGCGCGGCGAGGCCGATCTTGGATAGGCGGTTGCTTGGGCTAATCTATTGTGGCATCGATATAAAAAAACTGTTACGCGCCATTTTCTCTTTTTTCAGCCGTGGTCAAGCCCAAATGCAGAAATATGCTATACTTACAGCGGGGGCGCTGCTGTAAAGACGTCCCCAAACCCCCGCTATATCTCCTAAACTATGAGGGTACGAAATCCTAGACTATTTCGTAAACGGAGTACGAAATGGGTACGTATGTATATCTGGTTCAGATGCCAATCAGGGGGTCGATTTTTGAATCTCACCAAGTGACTAATTCTCACCGATGTGAGTGATTTCCGAAAGTTCGTATTTTTGAAACTCATCGGTGACTTACATTTGTCATACCTATGATATCGATTTACGAGTGCCCCTACCCACTCGTAATTAAAATCACCATGCGATTGTTTTTGACAGTTGACGTATGTGACATCTGCCAAAAGTGCCAAAGTATGTTTTCGGAAGAATTAGCAGCGGGGCTCGATTGTGATATTTTGTGATTGCGACGATTTATTGAAAACAGCGTGTGACTTTCAAAAATACGGCTTTTGGAAAATGGTGACATGAAAGTCATCGGTGATAATTTTAGTCACCGGTGATTTTGATATCACCAGTGAGATTCAAAAATCGCACTCCAGAAGCCGCTGCTGCGATGACACAATATACGTTCAGCGGTGGTTTGGACAAAGGATGTTATTTTTTATGTTTTTTCTATAGATATTATGATGTATTTTTTCTGCTTTTCTATTTACTATCCAATACGGGTATTTGATTGTCTAGTCAAATGAGGTAATTTTTATGATCTGTCAAAACCTAAATTTATTATGAAAAATGTACTGACTATTGAGTTGTGACGTCATCATTTTTAGTAGGTATACAATTGGGACACTTTTTTGGTTAGGTTTTTTTTTTATTTGCTATAGTGCAACTATAGCAAATAAAATATATAAATGCAAATCGAAATACATTTTTAGAGGTGTTTTATGATAATCTTTTTAATTAATTATAACATACAGTAATATGCCCAATTGTTAATGCGACAACCGCTCAACAGATTTTATTAAGGGTTTCAATGTAAGTATTTAAACTTAATTTGGACATGATATAAATAATAATAATAATAATCATTTATTTCAAGTAACTTTTACAGACTCATATATATTGTTAGTACGTACTTATAGCTATGTTAGTGTTTACATTTAGGTATACAATTATTAAAAATTACAATTATTAAAATTAAAATTATGTTTCTAGAAGTACCCAAGCAGCGGTAAAATAAAATCGCGGCAGTGTGTTCTAGGCTTAACTAAATAAGTATAGTGTTAGGCCTAAACGCTCGATAACCATTCGACACAGCACCTGTGTTTTGACATCAACTATTTGCGGTTAGCCGCAGAAGTGACGTAATTACATGTTCCGATGTAATGACGCAGCAATCAGCCATAGGGACACAGATTGTTGGAGATTCCTCTGACAGATATACAGACAGACGCAACACAACAACCGGGATCCGTAAAAAATTTTCAATTACATGTTTTTTTAATCTCACCGCATTTTGCAACAGTCAAGTACCTAATTTAGTTTTCAAGTCTTTATTTTATACTTTAATCTTAGTTAAATCGCTCTGCTTCAGAGACCATTCACAAAAATTCAGTGTCTTCAACACTTTCTACTTCCCTCCCTTGGTTATAAACAGTAAAATGATAGCACTTTTACTGAAGACTTAAATTCTTTGTGACTTCTTGAGGCAATCCAAAAATGTCCATCCCTCGCATTCTATCGAATTTCCCAATCAATGTACACTTTCACGGATACTGGCCACAATATAATTTACGATTATGCGTCAAAACCCGAAATATACAGAAAAATGAATCTTCTTCTTCTTCATTCTTTTATTTTTATTATATAAAATGATAAACTGACTAACTGATTGGTGATGTATCAACGCGCAGCCTAAACCGCTGGGTCTAGCTAGAGACTTGAAATTTTGCACATAAATAGCTTATACAGTGTACGCATCCACTAAGAAAGGATTTTGCAAAATTCAACCCCTAAGGGTGGGAAATAAACGTGCCCGAGCGAAGCCGCGGGTAAAAGCTAGTATTATACAAAATGCAGGACGCATCTTGATTCCTGCCAAGAAGCCAATGGCATTCTTAATGACATCTTTATGTTAGGTGCTTACCTATTGACGTTTTGTAGCAGACATTATTTTTCATACCAACATTGTATTGTTTATTTCTGGATCTAAACTTAATCAGCTTCATCTACTAGGATAAGTCGGGTTTTCCTTCCTGACGGTATAACTCGAGAACGGCTGGACCTATTTCCACGGTTTTGCATTCGTTGGAAAGGTCTTGGGCTGCGTGAGGTTTATAGCAAATAAAATTCAGCATTGCACCCGTGCGAAGCCGGGCCGGGTCGCTAGTTTGTTATAAAAAATAAGAAGCGCTGTAAAAAATAAGACAAATTTATTCTGTATTTAGACATTTTTATACCTCGTCATTTTTCCATACCGACATTAGTCGCCTAAATCATCTAAGCATCGAATCGTGCAGCACATGGCACGAACAATTTTTTATTTTACCTTACATTAAACATATACGACATGTAACAGAATAAGCGCAATTCCTGAAATTAGTTTGTTCAGTATCGACTACTTATTCGATTTCAGCTATTTTTAATGTTTTAAATTTTTCAAAAAAATGAATTAGTGTAGAATTTAGTGCTTTCTATGGAAATCGTGCTATTATTAATCGATATTAAAGAAAATTGGTTAGACACAACTAAAGTTCGATTGCATCATATTTTTTATATATTAATATACTAATTGGGGTGTATGAGGAATTGCGCTTTTACTGTTACGCGTTGTATACTTAAAATTTACTTTTGTAAATGCATAATTTTATTAAAAGAATAGTCAACTTTTCAATTAAATAATAATCTTCGGGTTGAACGAGAAATTACAGAAATTGGACTAAAAAATATTAGACAGAATTTTTCGCAAATTTCAATATGTTATGCAATGCCGCCCATTTGGTTTGATGCCATCATCCAGGCAGTTCACGCCTCTAAGAACGTGCCTTGCATCTGATCTTTGCAGCGGTTTGAACCAAAACAACAAAGTTAGGTAATGCTACCACAGATGTAGGTACCACCTATAGTTACGCTAGTGGCTATCTACACTAATATTAAGAAGAAGACAGATTTGTATTCTTGTATGTTTGTAGCGAATAAACTCAAAAACTACTGGACCGATTTTAAAAATTCTTTCACCAATGGAAAGCTACAATAACCCTGAGTAACATAGGCTATATCTCATTCCCATATTCCCATGGGAACGGGAATTAGGGGGGTGAAACCGAGTGGCACTGCTAGTCAATGGTAATCTTGTTGAAAATACCGGTGACATGTAGGTAGAAGGTACTCTTATAAATGAGTTTTCATATTGTTCGGTAGTCGTAGTAGATATGTCGCAGGGGTGTGAAACTAAAAACAAAACATAAAAACCTATAGGGACAACCCTTAAAAAAAAATATTTCTAAATTGGTTGACGACAATATGCCTTCTGGCCACGCTGTTCAACCGCTGGATTAACTTAAAAACCATACGTGAAGAATTGAGAACCTCCTTATTGTTAAAGTCGGTTGATAAAGTAGTTCATCATTGTAATGTAGTAAAGCGCCCGAGAATGTGATCTAGATTTTATGCTCTTGCGCATGTCAGCACGTGACACGTCGCAATGCAGGTGTAGAAACGTGTTCGCATCCGTGACCATTTTCTCCAGCAGCTAAATACATTGGTCTAACTTGACCAACACATAGTTCCTACTTACACAAGATAAAGTACACTTTAAATAAACAATGGTACTGATTCTTGTATACAGCGACTAAACTTATTTTAGTTGACTCCTGTCATTTTCTTTCTCCTAGAAAAGAAAAGAGACGAGAGATATTTATTCCTGTCAAATTAAAATGAGTCCTGTCAACTAAGGCATTTCATAACGTGTTTAGTGCATAAGTAAAGAAGTCTCGACTAAAATACAGCTGATAGGACTAAATTCGGTAGGTTATCTTCTATCCTATTTCTTTTTTTGAGGTAAGACAAAGACGACTAAACGAAAATAAGTTTAGTCGGTGTAAAGCAGAATTGATCCCAATGTGAAACTATCACACATGATTGTTTAGTCCTAAACTAGGCAACAAATATTAAAGAATACTTAACTAGACTATGCAAGTCATGAAGTCATGTCAGGCTCGAAGCAAACGACCGATTATAGTCTGTCGACGAAGTCGAAGGGTTCCGTACCATGTTTTAACGGCCACAGAAATACATCATCTGTGAAAACTTCAACTGTCTAACTATCACAGTTCATGTGATACAGCCTGGTGACAGACAGAGGGACAGCGGAGAATAGGGTCCCGTTTTACGAAAAACGAAGCCAGCTTCGTTGAAGTTTAAAGTCATCATTAGGTACGTACTGATGACTTTAAACTCCAACGAAAAAGTCCTTAATCTTACGCATCATTACTTCCTTGTACGACTCTCAAAAAGGCAATTATCATGCAAGATGGATACCGCACATTATTATGATGGCGAGTCATGTTGCACAAGATAGTACCAGACCTATCCGACTCCGCAGTTTAGGTATAAACTAGCGACCCGCCCCGACTTGGCACGGGTGCAATGCTTAAACTAAAACCTTCCTCTTGGATCACTAGCTATTAAAAAAAACGCATCAAAATCCGTCTGACAAAGAAAGAAGAATATTCAAGTCAATTTAAACAGAACTTTGCGGTTTCCCCCTTGTAGTTACCGTTCCCGTGGGAATACGGGAATAAAATATAGCCTATATGTTACTCAGGAATCGTCTATCTTTTCATCAACGAAGAATTTTTTAAATCGGTCCAGTAGTTTTTGAATTTATTCGTAAAAAACATACAAATCTTTCCTCTTTGTATATCACTCGTAGTAGTATAGATAGATTTCAGGCATTTATTTATTTATTTGTAGGACTTTCAACATACAATATTACATGATCAGTGTACATAAAATATATATAAATACTTAATTGCATTCCCAGCAATTAATGGAAGTCACAGGTCACAGCATGCATAAAGACATTAATAAGTATAACAGAACAAAATCAAATAATTATTAGATTTTAGGTTTTAAAGTTTACGATTTAGTTTAAGATGAATATAGGGTAAATTTTGTGTAAGGTTCGAGGCCTGTCCGTCCGTATATCGAAACATTGAATTCTGTCGCAATATTCACAATATTCAGACATCAATTTACTTTAGGCAAGCAACAACAAATAGAATGAAAGCGAGCATCTTTCTTTCTTTGTTACACTAACAGAATAAAAACCACCATAAAAAGGAACCTGACCACCATGTCAGAAGACAAAACATGTGCGGAACATTATAAAAAAAACGGGCCATCAGTTATCATAGATAATCCTACCGTTTTCCGATTACGCGGCTTGAACGGTTAGAGAAATAACTTTGAAGCGCTCTTAATTCGGCCAGGTAACAATATTTCAAGATATTATTGTGACATGCCATTATTCTATAGGACAAGACAGTGTCTCAATTAACGCTAACGTGTAACAGTCGCTCCGTATTTTATTCACTTAAGTTCCCGGATAGCTAAATAGTCCCGATTTTTAGTGGCGATGAGAAACGACCGAATATGTTCGTGTGCTGTGTTTTTACGTATTAGTGTCGAGTCACGTTCGCGTATCGTTCGATGGCGCGATCCTTAGCGAGCGCCATTCAAGATGTCTGTCGAAAAGACTGGCTAGTTTGACCTTTCAAATGACAATTGGAATATTTCTGTGGACCGGTTTGAACAATATTTCTGACGCATATGAACTTATGGACAGTGTGCACTGCAGAAAATCCGGCGTCTAAAACTCATGCTGAGCTAGTGACGCTTATGAAAAATCATAAACACAGTCAACTACTTAGTAGTTAAAAAAATCGGAGGAAAGTATTGCTATCTATGTAACGGAACTCAAGAAGTTAATACTGTGGATTTTCGGGTGAATAATAAAAATACCTGAGTTGATTCGAGTGCGGCCTGGTGAGCGATGACATCCGACAGAAATTATTCACAGAGGACGAGACAATTACCTACATTTTCATTACACCTTACTCGTATTTAGCGGTTTATTCCACCTAAATCTATGCTTATTCTCCAATTTGGTCTCGTGGGAGTTTATGTTTCTCTCTTTTGATTGGTCCGCGTTCGTAGTACTCAGATAGGTTAGCATAGTTAGGTTGAATGCAAAAAATAATAAATATCATAAACTGGCATTAAATTCTTTATGGTGATTGTTTAGCAAGGAGTTTGTATTATAATACTAACTTTTTGTTGATCGGTATATGAAGTTAACTAAAGAGGTCGCAACGAATAATGTATGAAAGAAGATACTGGCTGGTTAGTTTTTGTCGTCAAATTTATTCTTTTCTTTTTTCTTGGAAAATATTCACTCTTTTTTTTAATTGTTTAATGGCTTTTGGAAATACTCACTCTATTCTATGAGTTATTGCCAACGTTGTCCCATATAAATATAAGGCTTTATTTTCATAATGTGAGCCCACAGACCGCTTAGCATGCGGGCTAAGTTGCCCGCTTTGATTTTTTCGTAGGTGACTCGACCCACACTTACCGGATAAGTCGGCCCGCGGGTTCAGTGGACTACTATTTTACTGGTAAAGGTCCACTCAGCCCGCGACCTCAATCGACCACTAACATACTGCTTTAGGGTCAACGCAGCCCTGTAAACGGCAACGGATTTTGTTTGAATGGGTTCTTCCCATTTTCTTCCTAAGGGTTTGCTTATACCTACTTACATAAACTTGTTTCATTAATAAATAATAATAGGTATTTTGTAACTACAGCAGTAACCTAAATCTATAAAGCAGTCCTCTCTTTTACTGATGCTGTGCCCATGTCCATGATCTTACTTCTAAAGAACACCTTGCGTAAACTTATAGGATGCAATAAGTATACAGCATCTGGCAACCCTACAACACTGGCACCGCAGTTGACGCCGAGAATCGCCGGGGGTGTTGACCCGTGACATTTCCGCGCAGATTTACGTAATGTGCATGCGCATTCATTTGTTACACCTTAATGTTTGTTCGGACTCGAGTCTTGTTCTTAATTTATTTGCTAAGTGAAAACGGTGTAGTTTGTCTTGCGGGTTTGCTAAAATATTTGTTGGTACTAGTTGTGTTGCGCGGTTTCACTTGCGTCTGTGATAAAAAAAATGTCGAGCTGGAGTGATTTAGCTTAATATCAGCAAAATAATTCAGTATAGAACCCATAGTTCCAGATGATTAACTCCTACAAATATTTACATACTTACTATCTTACGAATAAGCCCTTAGCATAATCAGAAGAAACGTACTTAGACGGCAAAAATGGTTTAGCAGAGGAATGAGATGGCAACAAGCGACTATTACCCTTTTTTTAAAAAAACACTGGCCCATTGTTGCCATCTTCAGCTCCTCTAGAATCTCCAGCCACATTGTAACTTTGTTTAAAGATTGCTGAATGGTTTCCTCAATTAAGGTTATTTATCCTATCTCGGATAATTGATCTTTTTTGATCTTTTCGCTCCTTTCTTCATTTTTTCTCAGTAACTCATTAGCATACTCAGCCGGTAAAATGGTTCGGCAGAGGATTGAGATGGCAATGGGCTATTATTACCTTTTTTAAAAAAAACACTGGCCCAGTGTTGCCATCTTCAGCTCCTCTAGAATCTCCAGCCACATTGTAACTTTGTTTATAAATTGCTGAATGGTTTCCTCTATTGTAGTCTTCATTAGAAATATCTAATCAGGGTTATTTATCCTGTCTTTGATAATACGAAAAACATCCAATACCCCGTCTTTTTTCCTTTTTTTTTTCATCTCGGGCCTTAAGATCACTCTCAAGTTTAGTCCAAATATCTACAGGAGCTTTGATCTTGCTTTTTTCATTGATCTTTTCACTCCTTTCTTCATATTTTTAGTAACTCACTAGCATAATCAGAATAAACGTACTTAGACGCTAAAATGGTTTAGCAGAGGAATGAGATGGCAACAAGGTATTATTACCCTTTTTAAAAAAAAACACTGGCCCATTGTTGCCATCTTCAGCTTCTGTAGAATCTCCAGCCACATTGTAACTTTGTTTGTAGATTGCTGAATGTTTTCCTCTATTGTAGTCTTCATTAGAAATATCTAATCAGGGTTATTTATCCTGTCTTGGATAATACGAGAAACATCCAATACCCCGTCTTTTTTCCTTTTTTTTTCATCTCGGGCCTTAAGATCACTCTCAAGTTTAGTCCAAATATCTACAGGAGCTTTGGTCTTGCTTTTTTCATTGATCTTTTCGCTCCTTTCTTCATATTTTTAGTAACTCACTAGCATAATCAGAATAAACGTACTTAGACGCTAAAAATGGTTTAGCAGAGGATTGAGATGGCAATGGGATATTATTGCCCTTTTTTAAAAAAACACTGGCCCAGTGTTGCCATCTTCAGCTCCTCTAGAATCTCCAGCCACATTGTAACTATGTTTATAGATTGCTGAATGGTTTCCTGTATTGTAGCCTTCATTATAGAAATATCTAATTAGGGTTATTTATCCTGTCTCGGATAGTACGAGAAACCTCCAATAGCCCGTCTTTTTTCCTTTTTTTTTCGTCTCGGGCCTTGAGATTACTCTCAAGTTCAGTCCAAATATCTATAGGAGCTTTGATGTTGCTTTTTTCATTGATCTTTTCGCTCCTTTCTTCATATTTTTAGTAACTCACTAGCATAATCAGAATAAACGTACTTAGACGCTAAAAATGGTTTAGCAGAGGATTGAGATGGCAATGGGATATTATTGCCCTGTTTTAAAAAAACACTGGCCCAGTGTTGCCATCTTCAGCTCCTCTAGAATCTCCAGCCACATTGTAACTATGTTTATAGATTGCTGAATGGTTTCCTGTATTGTAGCCTTCATTATAGAAATATCTAATTAGGGTTATTTATCCTGTCTCGGATAGTACGAGAAACCTCCAATAGCCCGTCTTTTTTCCTTTTTTTTTCGTCTCGGGCCTTGAGATTACTCTCAAGTTCAGTCCAAATGTCTATAGGAGCTTTGATGTTGCTTTTTTCATTGATCTTTTCGCTCCTTTCTTCATTTTTTCTCAGTAACTCATTAGCATACTCAGAAGGAACGTACTCACACGGTGGAGATGGTTCGGCGGAGGATTGATATGGCGATTGAATACTATTACTATTACTTTTTTTTAAACCACTGGTCCAGTATGAAGCACCACCAGTGTCGCCATCTTCCGCTCCTCTAACTTTGTTTATAAATTATTGAATGGTTTCCTCTATTGTAACCTTCATTATAGAAATATCTATTTAGGGTTATTTATCCTGTCTCGGATAATACGAGAAACCTCCAATGCCCCGTCTTTTTTCCTTTTTTTTTCATCTCGGGCCTTGATATCACTCTCAAGTTTAGTCCAAATGTCTACAGGAGCTCTTGTCTTGCTTTTTTCATTGATCTTTTCGCTCCTTTCTTAATTTTTTTCTCAGTAACTTATTAGCATACTCAGGAGGAACGTACTCAGACGGTAAAATTGTACGGCAGAGGATTGAGATTTCAATGGGCTATTATTGCCCTTTTTTAAAAAAAATACACTGTCAAATTATAAAGCACCGTCAGTGTCGCCATCTTCAGCTCCTGTGGAATCTCCAGCCGCATTGTAACTTCGTTTATAGATGGCTAAATACTTGGGTTCACTTCAGTGATTTTTTCCTATTTGTTTCCTCGCCTGTAAATAAAGGCTACATGCCTTTATTTACAGCGATTGGTAGTATTGAACTTTTACTTTTATCGACAGTTACTGTATTGCTGGGTCCTTTGAAATAAGGTGTAAAGTGTAACAAGTTCGATGAACTCGACTGTTACCGTAGATGGCTACGATTATAGTGATGTTTCGCTATATAACTTGAAAAGGCCACATTTCTTTTTAACTTTTCTGTCTTCGTGTTAATCGTTAAAGCGGCTGTAATTATACTTTTCAGCCAGGCTATTGTCGTTACTCAAGTAACATTATATAAAAAATGGGGTCACCTGTGCAGTGTGCGAAGTATGAGGGAGAGAAAAATCACTCGCTTCGGTGTTCTACATGGAGAGCGAGTAGATAACACGACGGGGCAGCCACTCAGGCAGCCTCAGCGGAAACAGTGGAGGGCCGTTTCAACTCCAACGGTAGGTTGGATAACAGCTCACGACAGGCTTCAACAGCACACGAATTGGCAGACCTGTGCAGTGCAGTCACACATGACAGGCAGGACAGACGATCTAGACAGTATTAACAGGCAGCCTTGACAGACTTAACCCTCTTAACACAGGAGGGTGTTACATACAGGAGCTGTCGGAGTAGATCTGTAAATAAAAGAGAGCATAAGCACCCCGCTTACAGACTACCGAAGATTGATGGAAAATGGGAAGACAATATCAGCGCAGCAGATTTAAAAGGGTATAGCAAAGCAAGTAGATATTTACCAACGAAACTGCTTTTTCTAATGTCCTCTCCGTGCCTCGATGAGCTCCCGGCGGCGACGTCGACCAGAGCCGATCAGGAAAGCAAATGGACGCAGCCACGCAACCGTTCCAGCGATCTCAACTCCCTCTCCACCCCAGAACACTTTTACTCCTAGCTCCACCGTTGGAACAAAAGAATTCCATGATTACGTTCAAAAACTACGCTGTTAGTAGGACATGACGGTTTGATAGATATCGACCGGCAACATTAATCATTTTAAAACAATATTTAAACATGTAATAAATACGTTTGATTTACTAATATGTTTTTATTTGACAAAAAAACATTATTTCTTTATAAATTTTGAAATTGGCAATTATGTCAATTTAATGGTTAAAAATAAAGATTCAACTTTTGAACGCAAACGTCAAAAGTTGTCATTGATGCCAAAAGAGATGCGTTCCGAAACACGCAGATGAAAATAACAACGTTACTTTCAGACAGAATGAAAGACAACATTTTTAAAACTGTCTTATTTATACATTTTTTAAAATTTCGTCATTTGTTTTGAAACAGAAACCTCAATGTTATTGTTAGTAAAGATAGAGGGCTTTTTGGCGGGAATCCGAAGAGGGACGTCATATGTTTTTTGTGAAATTTGAATTTTGCCGTATATTTTGGCTTATAATAGTGATAGTATAATATTTTTTTTTTATTATTTTTATTATGTTCGGGAAGCTAACAGCTAAGTATTACAATATAGTAAACATAGTATATGTCCAAACGCTAATTATAAGCTTCCACATGTAAACAGTAATATAAATTAAAAAGTACTATGTGTCTTAAGGGATACAAAATAAAAACGTAATTGAACAGTGAACCAGTTAACTCCGCTGCTCGACAGTATATTTATCAAAAAAATTCTTTGCTAATGATTTTTTAATTACATTATTGCTACTGCAGAATAGGTCAATGTGACTAATGCTAAAAATATCGTTAAATAATTTGGAAGATCTATACATAATAGTACATTATGATATAAGTGCGGTAGGTTGAAAATTACAGCCGAGGCGATATTGTCAGCCCGAGCCGTAGGCGAGGGCTACAAGTAAGCAGAGGCTGTAATTATCAAAGCGCACGTATGTCATACGACGTTTTATAACACATTTGCGAGGAAATAAAATAAAACTCCGACTATGGTAAACGAATAAAAACAATACAGCGTTAAGAAAAAGCGCGCGGCGCGCATCATCATTTTTTTTTTAGGAAAAAGCACAAAAAACAGCCAGTACTTATTACTAATAAAGTAAAATAATATTTTTGTGTTTTTTTTAGAGATTGGTTGTAATTTACTGTCAAAATTAATTAAATTAATTAATTATGTACATAAATATTTCTTTAATATATTTTATCTCCCAAAGTTAATTTTAATCATAAAATGTGTACAACTTTTTTGACATAAAAACTCTTTGCTGAGATTTTAAAAAGTACCGTTCGTTTTAAGACGGAGCATCTTGATAAACCGTGCGTTTTACTTTACACTTACCGCACTTGGGCGTAATGAGATAGGTAACGATATTAAAATTGGTGAAATAAGACACCTTTTACGAGCAAATGTGTTATAAAACTATTTTTCCTATAAGTAACTTTGGTTGAGGGGACTTCAAGTAATACATTTCGGCGTAATTTTCTTACAGGGCATTTAAGATTGATTTTGCTCAACAGCTCGGGGCTATCAATTTTTGCTTGAGCTATGTTGGCTAAAAAGCACAGATCGGCAGTATCCCTTCTTACATGTAACGACAATAAATGTAATTTCGCACAGCGTTTATTATATTCAGAATAAGGTAGCCTAAATTTATAAGTTAAGAATCTAGTAAATTTTTTTTGGATTTTTTTCTATTTTTATGGAATATTTTTTGTACGTAGGATTCCACACTTGTGATCCATACTCTAATATACTTCTTACATAGGCACAGTATAGAATTTTGATGGTTTTCATTTTTTTAAAGAATTTAGATGACCTTATTATAAAACCTAATGCCTTGTATGCCTTATCATAAATGAAGTCAATGTGCGAATCGAATATTATTTTATGATCATGCATCACTCCAAGATCCCTGCTAGTGTTACTCTTAGAGAGTTCATGGTTGGATATCAAATACGTAATATTATGTGGTAAATGCCCGTGATAGTGCAGTGCAGTGAATTGGAAATTCGATAAAATGCGTGTGATGGACTTTTTCGAATTACCTCAAGAAGCCTCTTTAAAATCTTCAGTAAAAGTGCACTATAGTTTTACTTTTGATAACTAAGTGACATTTTGGTAAGTTTTAAAGAAACATGTATTTTTGTGCATAGCTCTGAAGCAGAGATAAAAATCTTGAATTTCGTGTCGTGTTTAGTGCTGATGGCTAAAATGCCAATGCCTCAATATAATATAATAAAAATAAATTAGTAAAGATTGCAGGTAAGTTTTTTTCATAACTCGTAAATTCTTGTTAAGTTTACCTACACCTTTCATTATAAACAAAGTTTTTTTTAACCGACTTCAAAAAAGAAGAACGTTCTCAATTCGTCACGTATATTTTTTTGGTATGTTAATCCATATTTCCGTCTTTGGAATAACACACGTACTCGTACATACATTCGGTCAAAGTCATTCATTTATTTCTGTAGAAATTAATTATGTTCATTTATCACGCATTCAATATGTGTGATTTAATCTATACTAAAATTATAAAGAGGAAAGGTTTGTTTCTTTGTGCTGAATAGGATATGTGTACGTAATGTATTGAAACTACTAAACCGATTATAAACATTCTTTTACCAAAGGAAAGCTACATCAGGGAGTAACATAGGCTATATTTTATCCCCGTATTTCCACAGGAACTGGAACGCGAACAGCTAGTATAGTAATGTATAAAAATGTAAAAAAGAAATTGTACACTTCTATATCTATACTTTTATACTTATATTATAAAGAGGAAAGATTTGTGTTTTTGTATTTTGTATGTTTGTTACGAATAAACTCAAAAACTACGTAACCGATTTTAAATATGTATTCACCAATGGAAAGCTACAATGTCCCTGAGTAACATAAGCTATATTATATTCCCGTATTCCTACTGGGATAGGAGCTACGCGGGTAAAACCGTGCAAAACCACTAGTAACTATAAAGTACCTATCTACCTAATTAAATTTTAGTAAAAAAATCATTTTTTAGCATTTTATTTCTCGGCAACGCCCTAGCAGTGCGTTATGCTTTGAGTATATGGATATACTTACTGAGTATACTAATTACAAACGGAACTTTCGTTCAACTTGATTACCTATACCTACCCAACGCGCTTGCCGTCTCCATATTAGAAACTTCAATAGACTATTGAAGTTTAGAGTGTAGAGGGCACAGAGGGGACGAAGCGAGGAAAATTTGAAGCCTTAAAGTTATTCCAAGTGGATAAGTCTAGTACAATTTCAACCGCATGACAGCTCGCGTTCATTCGTACTAACTGACATGACGCTTGAGCTTCAAAGTTTTCTAAGAACGTATTCCCAACGCCCCCCCCCTCCCCCCCTATGTCTTATTATATTTTAATCTCATTGTTAGAAACCCTTCTTCGGAGGCGGATTTGCCCTAGGCCCAATAGGCCTGGGCCTAGGGCGGCCAGTTACCGGCGGCAAATCGTGACCAAAAAAATCACTGATGATAACAAGAAATAAGTCTAATCTTCCTGGAAGAGTTTAGTGTGCCTTTTTCTTAGACTATTGACTTTTCTAAGTGTCATTCTAAATTACCTTCAGAAATAAATTCATTTTATTTTTTTAGGTAGGTACATACATTATTCTTGCACATTATAAGGTTTGTTCTCACTAGTTCGATTCATTTGTACGATCGTCGAACTACGGAATGGTGGGCCGTACTGAACTGCATTGTGTAACAATAATCTACTTAAATCATTTTCTACATTGCCCCAAGCGGGGATCGAACCCGCGACCTCCGACTCAGAAGGCAGGGTCACTACCAACTGAGCCAACAGGCCCGTCATAACCAGCAACAAACTCAAGGCCAGGAGTGCGATTTTTGAATCTCACTGGTGATATCAAAATCACCGGTGACTAAAATTATCACCGATGACTTTTATGTCACCATTTTCCAAAAGCCGTATTTTTGAAAGTCACACGATGTTTTCAATAAATCGTCGCAATCACAAAATATCACAATCGAGCCCCACTGGTAATTGTTCCGGAAAACATGCTTTGGCACTTTTGACAGATTGCACATACGTCAACTGTCAAAAACAATCGCATGGTGATTTCAATTACGAGTGGGTGGGGGCACTCGTAAATCGATATCATATCATATCACATGACAAATGTAAGTCACCGATGAGTTTCAAAGATACGAACTTTCGGAAATCACTCACATCGGTGAGAATTAGTCACTTGGTGAGATTCAAAAATTGACCCCCACCACATTGTTATTGTCTCACCTCGTCATATTGATGGCTATCCGGGAACTAGTAAATTATGATCCAAACTCGACCTTTTACTTAATAGCTTTAAGGAAACCCTTTATGGAATTATAATTACTTTTGGAAGCACATTACGGAAAAGGTCTGACATTGAGAAAGCAAGTTGCCGCTAAAGACGTTATGCAAATTAATAATAATAATAAATTGTGGGACACAATTCACACACTGTCATTCAGTCCCAAACTAGGCAGAGCCTGAACTATGGGTACTAAAAATGTATATTGAACACCAAGACTTGTTTTTTTTTAAAAGCTAATTAAATCTCAAATAAGCATCTAAGCCTAAATATGCTAAGTTTTGATTATGTGGATGTAAATAGCAGTGATAGCCCGGACGGTTAAAGAGCCGGCCGAAAATCAGTAAGGCTCGGGTTCGAATCCTGGCATGTACCAATGAGTTTTTCAAAAACTTACGTACATATTTATCACTAGCTCGACGGTGAAGGAAAACATCGTGAGGAAACCTGCAGGTCTCAGAATTAATTCTGAGACATGTGTAAACAGACCCGGTCCAGCGATGGGCTCACCACCTATCACGTTTAGGGGTCCAATATATCTCGTGAAATGTGGGTATATCCAGTAATGGAATACCTCTGCCTAATTAGTATCTATGTTAATATAAAAAAAAATGGTGCATTCGTCCTACTTTAGTTTTCTCTAACCAAATTTCTTAAATAAAGAGCAATAATACGGTTTCCGTAGGTAGCCCTATAATTCAGATGCTATTAAATTTTCGGAAAAATTTTCCCCATATTAAAAATAGCTGAAATCGATTAAGTAGTTGATACTGAACAAACTAATTTTAGGAATTGGGCTTATTCTGTTAACATGGACCTGTTGGCTCAGCTTCAGATATATAAGTACTAAACACGTAGCTGCAGCCAAGTAAGTGTAAGTAAGTATAACAACTCTTTATTGTACACCAATAATATGCAACAAGTGACACAGCGATAGTGAGTGCTCGTAGCCCTGCGGTGCCAGTGTGTTTGTAACGATCACTCTGGCTAAGCAAAGTTAGGTGCGGTCAGTCAGTGAATGGTTAAATTGTTGGTCCTGGTTTTCGTTGTCGTTAAGCTATGTCAGATATCCTTGGGTAGCTTGAAAATTTTTGACTGTTAGGTGGCAACTAGCTTAACACCGTCTCCCAATCCGCGGTGGGCTCTTGTGGGAGATACTTCCTCATGTGTGAGGAAAGACCCTTAGCTCAGCAGTGGGTTGTTACGGGTTGATGATGACACAGTGATACAAAAAAAGTACAATAAGCGGTCTTATGCCTGAAATAAAAACATTATCACCGCTCGGTGCGCGGGAGCGACTGGCGAAGGACTGGCCAGCGGACCAGTGTTGCCAACTGCTACCCTTACCTTGTAGCTAGACATCTTGCGAAAAGTAGCCAGATTGCCCGATTTGTTGACACAAAAAAGTAGCTAGAAGTAGCTAACACTATAAACTAGGTAAAGTAAGCAGATTACGTGTATGTTTTCATAGGTAAATCAATTTTCAGATTATTAAAACAGCGAGCAATAATTTTAAATTTATAAATTAAGACAAAGCAGAACGCAATATAAGTTTTAAACGAAGAAATATGTTTATCCCCTTCATTCATCCAGGTATTAGTAATAAAATACATAAGCCAGCCACGGTTAGGTACAATTTAAGGACCGATACTCTACTATAAAGTCTCGAAAGTACTCACATCTTGTAAAAGAGTAAAAGTAGCTAGAAAAAGTAGCTAAAAAATTTAGCTTTAAGATTTTGTAAGTTGTAGCTGCCTGATACCCAAAAATAGCTAGATCTAGCTATAAAGTAGCTAAGTTGGCAACACTGCAGCGGACGCGGCAACGAGTAACCGAGGTATCGGGGCGCGGGCGGCGCGGGCCGGCCACTGCGTCCTTCGTCGCTTGAGCTCGATACTGCGCGCGTTACAATTATTAAGTAATATCGCTTGAGAGCCAAGAGATGTCAAACTCAATTAAATCAAACCGCCTCAAACTTTCCTAACTTCTTACGGTGCTTTCTAATCATCGCGGAAAATCGTCGCCGCTTAACACTTAGCTCGGCTAAAAATTAACCCAGTGTTTTTTCATCAGGAAATATGTACGGTCAACATATTCATCGGGAGGCATTCTTCTGTGCGTTTCCATCGTAAGAACTCTTCCTGGTAGATTATTCTCACAATGACTTCCTCTTTGCAAAGATTATGTAGATGATCAGAGGTGTTACTCGTAATTTGGCTCAGTAATATGCCTACAAAGTTGCCTTAAAGACCACATTACCTGCTTGACAAAAGTTTAACATACAAATAAATAATTTTATTATATACTATCGGTTCTGCGCGGTTTTACCTGCGTAGTTCCTGTTCCCGTGGGAATACGGAAATAAAATATAACCTATGTTACTCAGGGATATTTTAGCTTTCCATTGGTAAAATAATTTTTAATTCGTCGAGCACCGCCCGGTACCAATAGGCACCGTAAAAATTAAAAATCTATTGTGTTTTATTTTATTGGATCGGTTCAATAGTTTTTGAGTTTATTCGTTACAAACATACAAAAATAGGTAGGTACTTACAAAAAAATCCTCTTTATAATATTTAGTGTAGATGTAGATTATGGAAGCGCGAACCAAACACGTCGTAACGAGTCGTGAAATGTCCGTCATAAATGCGCGTAGTCTTACCGAACTTCGTCTTCGGCAGATTTTTGAACCGAACATTCGGCCGAATTCGACATTCGGCCGAATTCGACATTCGGCAGAGCCTACATTCGGTGCATCTTTAGAGACAATGGCGTGAGCTTTATGTATGTATGTACTTTTGACTTTAAGTCACAAACTCCAAATGCTGTCTGAAATCGAATGAGGACGCAAATTCGAAGTGTCGCATCTGCCGAATAATCTTTAACACGTGCGTGAGAACAGGTCGTACTTGAACTTAAATGGCATTGTTGGTATTCTCTCCACAATGGTGGGAACAAGATTCCATCTCCGCAGAAAGTGAGTTGAAATTGAAGGGCTGTCGCGTCTGTACAATTTTGATTATTTAACACAATTTAGCTTTTTGATATGATAGCGTATTATAATTCCATGAACGCCGGCTGCATGCACGAAAGCATGACTCACGTTCTGCCTTAGCCGACCGTACAAGCGAGAGCACGGAACAAGCGATAGAGAGGCACGATCGGCCGGGTTCGACTTATGACGCATCTATCTCTCTTCCACTTGACGTTATCACGTAAAATTATCGTCCCCAAACCAAAAATTTTTTTTTAGTAGGTAATTTCGTTCTGATCCAGTTTTTCGTCTTCCTTCTCTAGAATTTTATATATCAAACTAACTAATATTATAAATGCGAAAGTTTGTTTGGATGGATGTCTGGATGTATGGATGTCTGGATGGATGTTTGTTCCTCTTTCACGCAAAAACTACCGAAAGGATTGTGATGAAACCTTACAGTTATATAGCTAATACATCAGAATAACACATTGGCTATATTTTATCAACGTATTCCCACGGGAACGGGAACTACGCGGGTGAAACCGCGGGGCGCTGCTAGTATCAAATATAGAAGACAGTTGTTTTTTATATTCAATATTATCAAATTCCTCTCTTTCCTTCCACTTATGGTTCCTGTCTGTCTAAATACCACGGTTCATGAGGTACAGCCTGGTGACAGACGGACGGACGGACAGCGAAATCTTATAGTAGTTGGTCCCGATTTACGCTTCTAAATTGCATCTCGTGACCTAATTGGTTGCATAATACCGCGAACGTGGCAACCCTTGATGATGTTTCTCGGATGTTTAAAATACGAAAGAATTAGACGATAATAATGTGCAATTATGATTATGTGAGCTATAATTTTGGCTAGTAGGCAACACCACTGCATTAAGATCCAGTACCTAATAATTTTAAACAAGAGAACGTAATTTATAATTAGGTATACGACAGACGCTTTATAACAAATTATAAAAAAATTGCATACAAAATATTATTTCTTGATTTTTTTATATAGGACTAGCGACCCGCCCCGACTTCGCACGGGGGCAACGCTTATACTAAAACCTTCCTCTTGAACCACTCTATTTATTAAAAAAAACCGCATCAAAATCCGTTGCGTAGTTTTAAAGATTTAAGCGTACATAGGGGCATAGGGATATAGGGACAGAGAAAACGACTTTGTTTTATACTATATACATATACTAGCGACCCGCCCCGGCTTCGCAAGGGTGCAATGCTTATAAGATTTTCCTGAATTTTCATTGCTATAAACCATCCCTGGACCCACTCGAACCCACACAAAAAGTTTCATCAAAATCGGTCCGGCCGTTCTGGAGTTATATCGTCAGGAAGGAAAACCCGACTTATTTTTATATAGGTAGTAGATGTAGTGATGATCTACAACGCGTCACAGAATAAGCGCAGTTCCTCACCATAATAGTTGGTATCTTTCGGCTGTAAAAAATTACCTCCTCTCACTCTTTTAGTATTCCAGGGGGTCTAAAAAGGCCGTTTCGGGTGAATCATAATAGGATTCTATTTCGATTCATATTCGAAATTTTCACCAAATACGAATCTGCTAATGAATTGAATTGTCAGTGAATCACTAAAATAAGGGACCATTTTACGAAATTTAGAGGAATTCCTTAGGATTTTCTGGGAATTCAGAAAAGGAGAATTGCTCAGAGGAATTGCTCAAAGTGGCCATTTTAGACCCACTGGTATTATTTAGTGGCTTTCTGTTTTCTTCTTTATTACTTTTATGCTTTAACTTAAGAAGTCGAGTTCGCAAGTTCTTGATTAACCGACTTCAAAAAGGAGGAGGTTATCAATTCGTCTGTATTTCTTTTTTTATGTTTGTTACCTAAGAACTTTCGACTGGGCGAAGCGATTTGGATGATTCTTTTTTCTCTCTTTATTTGAAAGCTGGTGCTTCCAGATTGGTCCTATTTTAATTTCGTCCAGTTCTGACAACGGCATCCATGAGAAAACCATATAAGTTGAAGATTGAAGTCGTTTTTTTACTCTTTAGAGTGGTTGTTTCATTTTTTTAAATTTATTTATAACCTAAACATTTAAATAGGTTACAAAAGTACGACCATAAACACTTTACACACATTAAAAATACGGGTCCGTGAAGGAAGTTCTGGCCGTAAAAATTCGGGTGAAGATATACAGTAACGGACTAGCTTTACATCCGTACCATAAGGCACATTGTTATATAACAAAACAATATGAAAGTTCACGCTACAGAACAAGACGTGGTGAAGAAACTGCTTTAAGCGTTATTACTATAATTGTTGGTCCAAAAATAAGTGTTACCCAACGCAGGTCAACATGATACGAGTTAAGGTTGGTACACATATAGTTTCACTTTCCAAGCGTGGGTGCGAACTGTGTGTAGATGCCTTAGTAATAGGTGAGTTAAAATTGTCGGAGCAGCAGGCGTATTCACGGAGACTCGATACCGTTTCCGTTCGATTCAGATCGAGTGAAAAAATTTCCGAAGTCGAATCTATCGACTTCGGAAACTTTATTCTAGGCGCTTCTGAGCGCCACGGAAAATTTTCCGAATCCTTATGTCACATAATATGACATTAGTTTTCGATACCAACATCAGCCCATCTCGAAAGTTTTCGATGCCAACATCAGCCCATCTCGAAAGTGTTCGACAGATTTTCCGATATCGAATATCGAAGCTCCCTGAATACGCCTGCGGGTCTCTTACACATGTCTCAGAGTTAATTCTGGGATTAGTGGTTTCCTCACGCCTCCAGAACTCAATAATATTATGCCTGCTGGCTTAGTTGGCTAGTGACTCTCTTCGAAGCCAGAGGTCGCGGGTTCGCAAACTAATTCAAATTCAATTTCAAATCCAAACATTAAATTTTTGTATTTGAAAAATCCCTCCATAGCGGTTGGTTGGCATCAAAGAGATTAAAATATAATAAATTATATTTAAATCTCTTTGGTTGACATAATATAAGACACCTACCTACATACCATACCTATTTCAAGTTTCTATGTGTTTTCGTTTCGGAATAGTAGTTACGTATTTCTCTTTTTAAACAGTTATTATATTTTTCAGTGGGAATGAGATATTTTCATATTAAAAAGTACTCTAGATGTTGACTCAGTTACTCAGTTATCTTCATACCACATTAATGATGCGTGCACAGATAGACAAGACTAGTATACTTATAGTAGGTATACGAATCTAACGAGAACCTATACACTAAAATAAATCAAGTAGGGTTACAGATCTTGTAAAGAAAATTAAATATAGATATGATAACAAACACTACAATAACCACTCTACAGAGTAAAAAAAAACAACTTCAATCTTCAACTTATATGGTTTTCTCATAGAAGCCGCTGTCAGAACTGGACGAAATTAAAATGGGACCAATCTGGAAGCAACAGCTTTCAAATAAAAAAAGAATCATCCAAATCGGTTCACCCAGTCGAAAGTTCTGAGGTATAAAACATAAAAAAAATACAGATGAATTGATAACCTCCTCCTGTTTGAAGTCGGTTAAAAACAATAGAAATAGGGTAATTTCTGATAGTCTTGGGTCATAGTCGATTCGCCATTGGGAGCGCTCAATTTAGTTCGCACTCCTACCGCGAACTAGTTCGTTCATTTAGTTCGTTTTTTTATTTATTTTTTTATATATTAAGATAATTCTATAAGGAAATGTTTTTCATATTATTATTGCGAATAACTTTAACCAAAGATAATTGAATAAAAAACTCTTGTAAAAGCGGCAAAAGTAAAAAATAAGTCAGTTAGCTATGCAACGCCACTCAATAATCGAGAAAAATACATATTTAAAAGCACTAAAATCGAGATTATTAACGAACTAGTTCGCATAGTACTAGGTCGTTCGCGAACTACCCAAGACTAATTTCTGAGGAAGTCGTGTGAAAATTTGTTGGCATTCCAAAACATAATCAACATTTGAAACAAAAATATAAACCGTTTTCAACGCAGCGAATTTAGAAGCGCCTTATTTTTTTCAAGTCGATCAAAAAATATAACAGATTTACCAGTCTACTTCGCAACTTCACATCGTCAATGATCGCCAATTAAATCCATTCGCGGTTGTAAAAACGCCCTTATATCGACTTATCGAAGCCTAAAATACACTTTATTGGTTTCGTATTTAATTTACAACCAGGGCCGAATATCATAGGGCTTTTTGGGCTTCAGCCCAGGGCCCCGTGGATTCCAAGGGCCCCCAGCTAAGTCAACTCAAAGTCAAAAATAGACGATAATGCGAAAAAATCTTTAATATTATTAAATTAATTTGATCGTAAGGTTTGTAGAACTGCGAATCCCATTTAATTCAAGCCTACGTTGCGTTGGTACTTCGAACTGAACTGAGTAATTATGTGGGCCCCTAAGTAGTATAAGCCCAGGGCCCCCTAAACTTACGGTCCGGCCATGTTTACAACAGAGCGAACCATCTTCCAAGTCGGTTACGTTTGGTCACTTGATGTGGGTGGCCAGATTCTCGAAGTCGTTAAGGCCAGGTATTCGCCAGTCGTTAAGGCCAGTAGGCCGCAGCGTAGAGGTTGCTTGCTCAGTGAGTAGGCAGTAGGCATTTAGTAAGCGCCAGCGCGCAACTGAACACGCCAGCCAAGCCACCGGGCTCGTGCATTTTGTAGGTATTTCAACACAGTGACTGTAAAAGTCACTTTATCAAGTCAAACTCTGCGAATTTGTTTAGAAATATTAAGTATCTTTAGCTTAGTACAAAAAACTTTAAATATCAATAGTTCAGTCATGACATAGAAAAAACAAAGTAAAAAGGGGTAACTTCGTGATTTTTTTCTATCTAGTGAAGTTCATCAGATCGTGTAACCGAATGCGACTTTGACTAGACTATGTCCTTAGTTTATATATATATATATAGTATATATGTCGGAGAATCTGCTTAATCGACGCTGGCGCCATTTATTATCTGTTGTTGAATATGCGAACTAAAAGCTGATTGGAAACGTCAAGTTACGACTTGGGGATGGTTGGAACGAGTGATGGCAACGCTTTATAAAGTTCATAATGTTGGCTAAACTGTCAACTGAGGTTGGCTAACCTGTAAAAGAGGATGAAAGCGGAAACTATGGCCGAAGGATCACCTTTTTAGCGAGATTCGGAGCTGGCAGGCGGGTTCCCATTGCTGCGTGTCAAACTTCCTACGTTTCCCACTAAATCTGTTGGAATCTGGACAATCACGTTATCCTTGTTAATTTTGAATTGGCGATCAACGAATTAGAAGCCTGTGTGAGGAATCCTGCGTTATTATTTTGAAGCTCCGCCATGTCTGACTCTTCTGGTAACAAATCCCCGTTAGATATATATATACTAGTGGCCCGGGCAGACGTCGTTCTGCCACCGTATAAACCATCCCTGGACCCACTCTAACCCACACAAAAATTTATATCAAAATCTGTCCAGCCGTTCTGGAGTTTTAATCAGACTAACGAACATCAATTCATTTTTATTTATATAGAAGATATGTTCATTTTTATTTATATAGATAAGTATATATATATCTATATATTTTCAGAATTTTAAATGCTATTTTCTGTGTCTCAGATGATTTTAAGAATCACTAAAATCGGTCTCCGCTGGCCCACCCAGCCTTAAGCCATGTCAGTTATCATTGGGTAGCTTCAAAAATTCTGACTATTGTGGCATTTCCAAATCCGCGGTGAAATTAAAGGACATACTTCCGCCTGTGTGAGGAAAGACCCTTAGCTCAGCAGCGGGCTGTTACGGGTTGATGATGATGATGTTTTGGATTACAATTCTGTTCGCTTTGGCCGACGATAGTTTTAAGTAATCATCTACTAAAACAACAACCTTCATCAACAGTTTGCACAATGGAACGTATAAAAACATATTACAACCTACTACATAATACGACCTGCTGCATCTATAATTCGGACCATTTCGGAGAGGTCAAACCCAAATTTAATCTGCAATGGTCACGCATGGAAGATGATGACGTAACTTCCTCGTCGGAAACCATAAGTGCGGAGGGCAAAAGGTCCCCTTGTTAAAGCACTTAGACGATCTGGCTGATACATTTGAAAGAATTATTGTCGTTTCAAAACTCAACTTTTTATTTTGCGCTAAGCAGTCGCAAGCGAGTGTAGTCGTGGGTGGTTCGCGAACGACCTAGTTCAAAAGAGCGCTCTTTTAGGTGAACTATGCGAACTAGTTCGTCCAGTCTTGCTCTTAGTTCTCTTAAATACGTATTTTTCTGACGTCCGCTCTATTATTGAGTGGCGCTGCATGGCTAACCGACTATTTTTTTTACTATTGCACTCTTACGCGAGTTTCTTATTACATCTATAGTTAAAGTTTTTCGCAATTATAATATGAAAAACATTTCCTTCTTGAACTATCTTGGCTGATGGGCTCATGTTGGTATTGAAAACTATAATGTCATATGTGACATAAGGATTCGGAAAATTTTCTGTGGCTGTCAGAAACGCCTAGAATAAAGTTTCCGAAGTCGATAGATTCGACATCGGAAAATTTTTCACTCGATCTGAATCGAACGGAAACGGTATCGAGTCTCCGTGAATACCTACGCTGATGGAGTCAAAAGTAATCGAGTGACACCGCTCGCGCTCAGGCGCCAGAGGTGTATTTCTCAAATAGCCAAAGAGATTTAAATATAATAGGGCATAGAGGGGACAAAGCGAGGAAAATTTGAAGTCAAAAGTTATTCCAAGTGGAATAAGTCTAGTACAATTTTGACCGAATGACAGCTCACGTTCATACTAACTGACATGACAAGGACATGACGCTTAGGCTTCAAAGTTTTGTATGAAAATATTCCCAATGGCCCCTCTATACCCTATTATATTTAAATCTCTTTGCAAATAGCCCATTTCGCATTTTGACTACTTCGCTATGTGACTACTGCGCTATCGTCCCACTTAGTTTCATTTCGCTGCTTTCATCGGCACGGAATGGTCACAAAAATTAATAACTAAATAACTGCTTTTATATATTGTTTGCCTACGAATATTGTGTGAGCGTCCCTTGGGCTGTGTGACAGAATAAACAGCCAGTCTACACGCCAACTTCTTGTGAACAGGTTTTTATTTCTTTCTTTTTGTTTTTATTGTACGTATACGTGTGTTGTCCAAGCAAATAAATGTTTTTCTATTCTATTCTATTGATAAACATACTTAAATAATCAAAATTTGAAACAAATACAAACCGTCTTCAACGAATATCACTATATAGGTTTGATAACAAATCTGATTACATAAAAAGTTTAATACCTACTTTTAGATCTCTGGAGTGGTGCAAGGTCTTATATCGATACCGCACTACCAGTCTCAGGCTCAGTAGTCCTGTCGTATTGCATCACCGAACTACTGAGACGAAATGTCCGGGACCGAACTAGATAACCGAACTACTGATACAAACCGAAAAATACTATTATTTGCATATTAAACATCCATTACCTACTGTTACTAAACCTATAGCGCTGATAGCGAGTTATTTGCTGATGTCCGTTCTCCACCTGAAGTTCTTCATCAGATTTTCACAAAACTTATATGGGACCAACCTCGAAGTATACCCGATCAATCGAAAAAAAATTATTACGAAATCGCTTCAGATTTGGCGGAGTTATGGATTAAAATACAAAATAAAGTAAAAAACATTTGCGACGAATTGAGAACCTTTTCCTTTTTTGAAGTAGGTTAAAAAATAAACAAAACCAACAGACATTTTCATGCACACAAATGTTGGCCCCGCACGGGATACGACCCTCGGACAGAAGTATAGGAGTAGATGAGATAAAAATCTCTTCAAAACCTGATTTGGTTCGTATGTTATCATTTCAAGGCCATTCTTATACAGAAAATAGGTCTTCCTGTACTAAATGCACCCACTTTTCAACCGACGTTAATCTATTGATATCGATAATCGGTTAAGTAATCTTTCACGGAAACACTACAGAACGGGGTTTCAAGAAATTTTACAGTAATCGGCTTGTAAGATTAAGATTTTGATGTATGGACATATACATCAAAATCTTTACATGCTACTATCCTACTCCTACTAATATTATAAACCCGAAAATTTGTTGGATGTATGGACGTCTGGATGGATGTTTGTTCCTCTTTCACGCAAAAACTACCGAACGGATTGTGATGAAACTTTACAGTTATATAGCTTATACATCAGAATAGCACATAGTCTATATTTTATCCCCGTATTCCCACGGGAACGGGAACTACGCGGGTGAAACCGCAGGGTGCTGCTAGTAAAATATAAAAACAAAATCATTTATTTTCTGTACGAGTACACTTACAAAATGTCAATAGTCTAATAACAAGGCACTCTAAACTCGTCCATGGAGATTGGCTGAATGTCAACAGCAGCCCATCTATACCGACGAGTTGCTGGTTCCAAATGGAGTATGCAAGAACCAGCAAGAAACTCAAGGACTGTTTTCCTAGTGATCATGGTTTACAATAAGTAGGTAATAATTATGATTTTTAGCCTTACATAGCGTCGAATCGGTTAATACCATGCATGCATACTAAGTAGACTGTAATTTTATAGTAGCGTTTTATGTAATTTTTGCCTAACTGTTGTTTTAAGGATGCATACAGTTCCAATTGATAATCTCCGAAACGCCCAAAAAAAGAAATAATGGTAACAATTCCTAAGTTAAAACAAACATTTACAATGTTTCCAAGACGCAAAGTTAATAACATTAACCGTTATCATAATATGAATATATTATATAGCACTTAAACAAATGAAGGGTAAACAGTATCAAGGACAATACATCTCAAATAACCTACACAATATTGATAGCATTCATACGTAGCAATTAGATAATAATATCGTGTTATCATTTCGGTTGAACAGTGTCACAGTATAATAAATAGTACTACAGTGTAGCTCCAAACATCAGTTTAACACGATGCCTTGCCTAAACATATTGACTAATTTGCCCAAGAACAAAATCCCAAGCGATTTTGTGGATAAGATTATTCCAACTCTGGCTAAGGCAGTGCAGAAACCCCCAGAGGTGAGTACATATTTTGGTAGATTTTCCATTATTTAGTCTTCTTTCAAAGTGCCTACCATTTGTTTTCAACTATTTAATTTTCTTTTGACATTGCTCTTAATTTCTTATCAGGCGTTCCTGAATAAAGTGATTACACAGTATTGTGCAATTTGTATACACGTCCTATACAAATTACACAATAGTTTATTAATATGTGTAACCGTATTATCTAACAAATTCAAGTTTTTTTTGTGTAAATCAACGTACTTTGTGAAAGATTATTACGCTGTATGATGCATAAAAATTGTAACGATTCTTGAAAATATTAATAATCAGGCAGAGTATTCCGTAAGCATTCCATGACAGATAGATATATCCACTTCTCAACAGAATATTCGACCCCTAAACGTGATAGGTGACCTATCGCCGGACCGGGTGTTTTACACATTCCTCAGAATAAATTCTGAGACCTGCGGGTTTCCTCACGATGTTTTCCTTCACCGTCGAACTAGTAATGGATGTGTATGTAAATTTTACGAACTCATTCGAGCCTCACTTATTTTCATCATGAGAAGCGGACTCTTAAACTAAACCGTAAGGCTATCACTGCTGTTTTAGGTATCTTTAATTATTATCTGTAATATAATTTTTATCTGTAAGTAATTATTGCGACCCACCCCGGCTTCGCACGGGTACAATGCTTATACTAAAACCTTCCTCTTGAATCACTCTATCTATAAACAAAAACCGAATCAAAATCCGTTGCGTAGTTTTAAAGATTTAAGCATACAAAGGGACATAAGGACAGGGATATAGGGACAGAGAAAGCGACTTTGTTTTATACTATGTAGTGATTATAATGTGTAATAGACCCGGTCCGGCGATGGGCTCACCACCTATCACGTTTAGGGGTCCAATATATCTCGTGAAATGTGGGTATATCCAGTAATGGAATACCTCTGCCTCTCCCTCGGGGATAATAGGCGTTTTTTTTTTGTTTTAATGTGATTTTTATCTTTAGAAATTCATCTGTGCTGTGTCCGCCGACTGCTCAATGTCGATGTTCGGGGATAAGGTGGCCCCTGGTGCCGTGGCCACCTTAGAATCGATTGGACATGTGGGCCCGGAGCGGAACCGTGTCATCTCCAAGGAGATATCAGCCTTCGTTGAGAAGGAACTCGGTATTGCACCGAACAGGTAATCAGACATGAAGGATTTTGGATCTGATATTATATTTTACATAGGTATATAAAATGACTGGACGCACGGTTTCACCCGCGTAGTTCCCGTTCCCGTGGGAATATGGGGATAAATTATAGCCTATGTGTTATTCTGATGTATAAGCTATATAACTGTAAAGTTTCATCAAAATCCGTTTGGTCGTTTTTGCGTAAAAGAGGAACAAACATCCATACACCTATACATTCAAACTGAAGTGTGGGTTACGATAGGAACTGTATACTGTATATAATTATACATAATATTACCCATAGTATTACGTAACTATTCTTAACATTACAATAGGTACTGTTTCTATTCTTTTCAGATTTTTCCTGACAATCTACGATTTGGAAGCGTACAGCATTGGCGTAGCAGGGACCACTGTCGATATACTTGAAAAATAATAAAAACATAATTAATTGTTCAAAATATTAAATTAATGTGATAAATTAAATGATATTTATATAATAATAAGAAAATGGAGTTTACTTACTCAAAGAAACATAGAACAAAGAACAAGAAACACTTAGAAATGAAAATAGTCTAATAAAACGGGACTATAAACTCGTCCATGGAGATTGGCTGAATGTAAACAGTAGTCCATCTTTACCGACGAGTTGCTGATTCCAAATGCAGCACCCCGAGAAAAACCATCAGCAAACTCAAGGGCAGCCCTTTTTAATTTCGATTTACAATAATCATTATGATTAATAGCCTGATAAAGCGATGAGTCAGTTAATCCCATGCATTTAGATATTTTACTACAATGGCTTAGAAATAAAAGATTGTTTTCAAATGAAGCTTTTTTTGGTTCTGCTCCGCAAAATAGCCATCTTCATCATTATTTATCTATACATATGTAGGGAAAACAGGAACGCCATCTATTATGATAACTAGAACTAATGAGTCGTGTCGCAGCAACGCGGTCTAGTCTATGAAGATTGGATCTAGTCGTTGTCAGTGTTACTATGTTAATTAATTGGATCGATTAGAAGAAATGGCAACCCAGAAGTAGTTTTGAATTTGAACGGCTGTCAATCATAGTACAATGAATGGAGATTATGATCGTTGCATGGTTACGGTATTGTCGGTATTCCTAAATAATACTGAGTCTGCGTCGAGGAGTCTGAATAAAGGATTACGCAAGTGAACATAAGCCAAGTGTGAGGAGTCACAAGGTAAACGTGACAGAGCTGGAACCCATGCACCAGCAGTGCCGTGGAAGACGAGATGGGTCATTGCTGCATCAGGTAATGTTTGTACAATGAATAGACAATAGCGAGGTAAGGGGACAGTTGACTTTTAGGGAATCAAGACATGCGCGAAGTAAGCAGTAAAGAGGGATTACTGAGCGCAGCCCGCGTTTAGGTCAGTGCCATAGAACGGCGAGACCATGGGATGGTGGTGGGTCTGTCCCCAGGAGGGTGGGTGGGCCGCCTGGTCCCATCCCACAATCTAGCTTGAGTACCTACCCGCTCATGTATTTGGAATACCTTTAGCAGACTATTATTCTGTTGGTGTGATTATCGTATTGTCTCTTGATCTACTTGGTGACCTTACTTAATAAAGTGACTATGTACCTTGTTGTGTAACCATTTTAATTATTACTTACTACCCTGCCCAGAGTAGATACGCCCACATAGATATCGTATTGGCTAATCCTGAATACTTCTGATGCGCGGGAGACCTCTGAGTATCATTAATATTGTAATGAGTGATGTAGTGTAGCGAGCAGGGGCCTCTCCGCCGTCACATATATATAAAAATGAATCCCTTTTTCCCTTGGTCACGGCATCACGCGTTAATGGCTGAACCGATTTGGCTGAAAGTTGGTGGGGAGGTAGCTTAGAACCAGGAGATGGACATAGGATACTTTTTATTTCAATATTCCCACGGGAACGGGAACTACGCGGGTGGAACCGCGGGGCGCTGCTGTATACTCATAATACTCGTATTCAATGTGCGTTTGAATGTATCACTAAATCCTAAAATAATTAATTTGAGAAAAAATATGTATAAATCTACAGAGTGTATAAGTATAGATACATACTTGATAGTTTTACAAGAGCTAAGACTTAATTATTTGATCTTTGGTTTGTGTTTTTTTTCTTTTATTAACTTTTTATATAGATACCTTACACTTGTGTTGTGCGGTGCTCTTCTTATATTGTAACTTAATTTATAAACAGGTGACACACATCTCATATCTTTGTAGCTTCATGAACTGTGTCCTCACACTCATCATTAATAATAGCATTTAAAGCCACATTCGGTTTAACCACGAGGCCTTCTTCATCAATCCACGTGACTCCTTCTATGTCTTTCGAAAGCCTGCCTCCGACTTTTTCTTTATCCTCATTTGTGCTTTCATCTTCATCCCAAGAACCAGGATTGCTTTTTAATCCTTCGAACACCTTTCTAGGTTCTTTTATAGAGACTTCATCTGAAACATCTGTTGCCTTGATTTCTTCATCTGCATCATCATCTGATTCTGTGTTATCCTCAATGATATCATCCTCGCCTTCCAATAAAATGTCTTCAGACACATCCTCAATTTCAGATTCTTCATCTGTCCCTTCTTCTTTTTGATCTAGCTTTTGAAGTACACGACTGGCTTTGGCTTTCCAGTTGTGAAGATTTTTTAGAGCCATTACATACATAGGTTTTGTGTTAGGAAGTAGTCTGTACAGAATACTGTAACACGGAATGCAAATCTGACTGAGGAAGCCAACCTGAAAATAAGGTAATTCTGCTTAGTAGTTACGGGCTGTTAGAATCTCCCTTCGGTTCGACATTTACATTAACACAAAATACACACTAATTGTAGATAGTGCATAAGCTAAAGTACTTTTGAATCAGTCATCAGCATGGATTCAAGAAACGATCTTTTCTGAATAAAAACATAATTACCATGACCTCCGGATATTCCTACATATTTCTTAGTAACATTAAATATTATTATGTCCTTTGTGGCAAGAGCTAGTGTCTATACTAGGTTTCCCTGTATACTGGATACGTTACCTGACTGGCAGGTTGTTCGTCAGGCATGTTCCTGTCCATCATGGGAATTGGAGTTCGTCCCGCTGCCCTTTCCTTATCCCCTTGGTCGTAGAACTCCTCGAAGATTACTTTCACAGTCTTGATCTGAATCTCCCAGGGTTTGGCTGACGCAGAAAGGTCTGCTGCTGTCATTGATATCGCCATGGCTAGATCCCTGAGATGAAAATCTTATATTACAATCTGTACTATACTGGTTAGGACCTTGTGTTTATAGTATCACATGCTTGTTAATAATAAATAGTTTAAATGTATCTAAATATGAGTTTAATGCTCCTCCATCGTGAAAAGGGAAGATCTTTCGCCAGGCGAGGTGATGGTGCCTGGAGACCGCGGTGCAACGTTGATGTTGGACAGTTGTATTTATACAAACTCATAAAAAAACTTCGGACGTCTATAAGCGCTTTCTGTGTAGTGCCACTACAGATTCAATATTCTATCGCCAATGTCTTTAACAATTTTTAGTCAAATTCTACACCATCGCTTTGCCATCGCCATTCTTATATCAAAATTAGAATTCGCAAAGCCAACTAGCCAAGCACAGAATGTGGCGATTCTGCTTTAGAGCGACTAAACTTATTTTAGTTTAGTCCTGTATTTGTCTTACCTAAAAAAAGAAAAGGGATAGAAGATAACCTATCAAATTTTGTCCCGTCAGAAGCCGTATTTAGTCGAGACTTCTTCACTAAACACGTTATGAAATGCCTTGATTGATAGGACTAATTTAAATTGGACAGGACTAAATATCTCTCGTCTCTTTTCTCTTATCTAGGAGAAAGAAAATGACAGGACTAAACTAAAATAAGTTTAGTCGCTGTAAATAGAGAATCACACTCAATAACTTGTTTATTTATGACAAGAAAATTATCGTAGTCAATATTTCAGTTCATTGGGAAACTATTTTGAATACCTATGACTATTGTTGGACCATGTAAACTTGGAGTTGACGGGGTCGTCATGCTGCAGCTCTCTCATCTTAGCCAGGTTGGGGAAGAAGGCGGCTAGGTCCGTGGCCAGGATGCTCTGGCGAATGAGACCCAGGATTTCCTTATAATCCTCGCTGGTGATGTGGGAAAAGATGTTGTGTCCATCCTGGATTTACAGAAAATTTTATATTATGAGGAAACGACCTTTTTCTTTCCGATTTCGAAAATACATTAATAACTGCACTTCAGTAGGAATCCGACTATTAAATTATCTTCATAACCTTTCTAATCAATGAAACGCAAACTAGAAACTCATGAATAATTAGGATCAACTGACTGCTGATGAAGTAGATAGACTTAACAATTTTATTTTGTTCACATCAACACGAATACTTACCTAAATTAGTTAGGTAAGTACTATTGAGTGACTGCCCCAGTTTGTCTTTAAAAAAAGTACTGATTGCACTAGCACTAAATATGTACTAAATATGTATGTATTTAGGAATTTTATAGAAAGGTATTCCTGACTACCCGATTTTAATTCAAACAGACTCTGCCTTACGCGACGTCGTTCAAAACTTAGCTGATTAGGTATATTGAAAAAAAAAAAAAGTAATGTAGAAAGATAAAAATACTGTTGTAATTTGAATTACGGAAATTTACAAACTATGATGCAATACTAACTCAGCCATAGGCATAGTGTTGAGGGTTATAACATTACCTGCTGTAAAATAGTGACAGTGATATTGAAGTGATGGTGCTCCAGTGTGGAGGTCGTGTACATTGCTGCTAAAGGAGACGCCGTCTCGCTCATGTATTTGTTGGTGTACCCTCGGTGATCCAGGTCATGACACAGACACGCCACAAATAATGCTAAACGCTGTAGAAACAAGTTAAAGTAACGATAAACGCAAAGGTAAAGTTCGTACTGTACAGTACAACTAACATAATTTATTAGTAGACCATCAGTTTCTTTTACGGCAACTTATTTTAATTAGGGAGGCGAATAGGGGAATTTTCGGTAATACTCGAGCGTGGCAGATTTGGAACACACAGAAATAGAGGTTTACGATTTTGAAATTCATACCAAGGAAGTTACAAAGTCAAAAGTCATCAATTATTTTCTGTAGGTATAGAAAATATATTTTAAAAGTTAAATAGTCTAATAACAAGGTACTCTAAACTCGTCCATGAAGATTGGCTAAATGTAAACAGCAGCCCATCTCCACCGACGAGTTGCTGGTTCCAAATGCAGTACCCCGAGAAGAACCAGCAAGAAACTCCAGAGCAGCTCTTCTTATAAAGGACAAAAATCAAGAAAACTTACCATTTTGTAACTATACCGTTTCCTCACATCATTCTTTAGTATCACGTACATGCAGTGAGCGACAGACCAGCCGTGGTCGAAATTGTGGTATGGGACCGTCCTGTAGTTTTTCTTCACCGTCAATACGAACCTGGTCACTGTCATAATGTCGAATTTTGTCAAATCAAACAATTCATTGAACATTGTTATAACAGCTTTGCATTTATGAAACTCGTTAAACTTGTACGGGTTCAAATAGAAATCGTTAAGCATGATTTCTATTTTCTCTTTATCACACAGGACGGCTTGCACCTCGTTCTCCCGACAAGTGTTGTGGTAGCTTAACACTTCCAGTGCTACTCTGTACTTCTGTTCTTTTCTACTTATCCGGTCGTAAAGTCTAGCGTGGTGGAGAGCCAGTCCGAAGAAAGTTGAAAAGATCTCGAATGCCACCTCGTCTTCGTGGTGGAAACTGTCGTCATTCCGTTTGTTCACCATCTGGACGACGCCGATCACCTTTCCTTGTACCTTTATCGGCATGCACAAGATGCTTATTGTCTTGTAGCCAGTCGTTTCATCTACTTCTCTGGAATTGGTTCATAAATATGCAAATTAAAGAGTCATTCCTCATGCATATCTTATGATTATGATATGTGATGAGTTATGATATGAATACCTGTGTTAATTTATTTACCTGTAACCGCAATAAAGAGATATTTGATTTGATCTAAGGTAGCTGAGATGGTTTATGGTAGATGGGCGGTCAAATAGGAGATAATGGGTGACTAATCAATCTAATTTAATATAATATGTAGGGTACTTTTTATTATAATATAGCGGATGCCCAGCGGCGTTGCCCGCGCGGATTCCTTTTATTCCCGTTCCCGTGGGAATTTCCGAAAATCCCTTCATAGTGGTTGCCTATACGACATATTTAAGACACTTACATACCATATTTCAAATAGCGGGTGCCCAGCGGCGTTTTCCCGCTTGGATTTAGTTTATTCCCGTTCCCGTGGGTATTTCCAAAAATCCCTTCATGCCAATTTCCTATGACATATCAAACACCTTCATACCATTTTTCAAGTTTCTAGGTGTTATCGTTTCGGAGTAGTACGTATTTCTCTTTTTAACCAGTTTTTTTTATTTTCACGTGGGAATGAGATATTTTCCTGGAATAAAAAGTACCCTAGATGTTGACCCGGGTACTCAGTTATCTCCATACCAAATTTCATCAAAATCCGTCCAGTAGTTTTTGAGTCATGCGTGAACAACCAGACAGACAGACAGACAAAAATTCCAAAAATTGGTGTTTCGGTATCTATATCGATAACTATATACACTACCGTTAAAATTTTCAAAAAATATTTAATGTATAGACACGGCCCCGTTAGAGTTTTATTATATGTATAGAATATATGTAGATAATATGGGTGCATAATAATATGTAATTGCTTAATTATAAATAAATTATAAATAAAAGATTTCTTCCAGCGCATCGCGTCGCGGTGACTAATTAATTAAACTTATCAGTGATTTTATGTCATATGTCACCCTTTCTTCACCAAGACGCTACCTCAGGAAGCGTCTCATTTAATCGCTAGACACAAAACTTTGTGTTTACCCACAATTGAAGTCGTTTAGACATGACAGATACCCTTGTGGCTTGATAAATTATGACAGTTAGTTGGCCACTAGCCTAGCACCATCACACATGTAAGGAAAGACCCTTAGCTCATCAGTAAGCTGTTACGGTTTGATGATGATGATGACGACTAAGACGTGGTGAATGCATGATATATGATTACAATATACTTAGTTACATACCTATTAAACCTGTAATCCGAATAAGCATCAGGAATGTTCATGGTCTCCCCAGAGAGTGCCACGTGTCCAGCGATTCCCCGGTTGATGGGCATCCTTATCTCCTTCTTCTCGACATCCCTTGTTTGTCCTGGCTCGAACTTCAGATCAAAGACCGTGGAGACCAGCTCGAAGTTCCTATAGTCGACGAGGAAGAGGGAAGCTCTGTCAGCGTTGACCAACCGCTGAGCAAATTCCAGGATCCTTTTGATGAGATGGTCGAGTGATACCATTTCTTCGAATATTGCCCTGGAAAGAAAATGGAATGAAACGAAAATTTCGTGTGGTGTCGTGCTTGAACGTCTCTATTTTTTTCTTAATGGTTTATTGAGAGTATGAAGAGCCTAAATTACATTTTATTAACCTCTAAGACCAAGAATCACAGACACAATAGATTTTTAATTGTGTCTCTTTACAAATTAAGCGATTACGATTCAAATGTGAACTCAAATTATTGAACGTCTAAGTATTGTCCCAAGATTGTCGCCGACAGCTACTTGGTATTGATACATCTATTGTTATTTGTTACACAAGTTGTAAGCCGCGCTGTCGAAATTCTCATAGGAGTTTTTTTTTATAAAAACATCTTTGCAACATCAAGTTTCTTTTCCTCAAGTCTCTGATATGACATTCAGTAAGTGGATCACCAATCACGAAGACCTTTAACCGAATGGTTAAAATTGATGGTACTTATGGAATCACGAGAAAAATAATAGTCACAAACGATGATAATTCTGAGAGTCGGCAAAATAAATTACTTACTTTACGACATCCAATAGGAAATCCGACATATTTCTCTCTCTCTTTTTATCCAGATACATGTTGCAGTAGTGCAAGGCCAGGCTGCCCCACACGAGGAAGTTGGAACTGGTCTCCTCCTCCGAAGATTTGAAGTTATCGCTGATCCTCCACATTTCCACCACATAAGCTGTCCTCCCTGATGGAGTCAGTATCGGCTGATACATTACGTGATTTGCTTCTTTCTGTGGTATAGCAAAGTCGTTAGGTACCTTACCTTACTTAAAAGGATGCCTACATAGGAGCCTACCATCCTCTAAGTATAACTAATAGGTAGTACTGGAATGTTTTTATCCGACTTCAAAAAAGGCCTTGGATCTTTTTTATATATAAAAACATAAATAAATAATTTCACGCCTTTTATCCCCGATGGGGTAGGCAGAGGGATTCCATTTCTGGAAATACTCACATTTCACGAGAATATTCGACCCCTAAACGTGATAGGTGGTGAGCCCGGATCGGGTCTGTTAAACATGTATCAAAACTAATTCTGGGACCTGCGAGTTTCCTCCCGATATATGATGTGACACAAAACAATATTAAATTAAAATACTAGTATTTTGAAATGAATTTATGGAATGTACGAAGAAGACTACTGTTTTAAGAGATGGTAATAAGAACCGTGAGTGGTGAAGATTACTAATAAATAGGGAGTAAGGATTTTAAGTACTAAGCGATAAGACCGCCCATTGTACTTTGGTTAATGTTGGTAAGTATCCATATTGTGTTGTTTTTGGTGTTCAATAAAGAGTTGTTGTATTATATTGTAAGTATTGCACTTCTGTGGTCATACATACGGTTTTTGAAATCTTCAATAAATCGTATGGGGTTTTCGGGAACCGCTCTGGCGCGATGTCCCGAGACATGCGCATGGAAAATCCCGACTTGGCCACTTCCAGCACCAGATCCACTTGGTCGGAGTCTGCTCGGGCCAGCTGCCTCGGAGACGACGACGACGACTGGAAGACGTCACAGATCGAGTATTATCGGATTAGGCGCACAATGCAGCTTTCGCAAAATGACACATTGGAATTTCGCAAAAAGTCACATTCTCAAAATGTCACATTAGCAAAATGCAACTTTCTCATAATGTCACATTCTCGAATGATTTTTTTAATTTTGAATCTTGTTTTTCATTTGATAATATCGTACTTTGTTAGTGTGGCATTTTGCTAGTATGTCGTTTTGCTAGTGTGGCATTTTGCGAATGTGGCATTTTGCGTCAATGTGTCATTTTGAGAATGTGGCATTGTGCGAATGTGGCATTTTGCGTCAATGTGTCATTTTGAGAATGTGGCATTGTGCGAATAATCCGTATTAGCAGCCGGCCTCAGCCATTTAGGCGATGCGTGCCTTTGGCGCAAATTTCCTTTTACTGTGATGATATAAGTATACCTACTTATTTCATAACAGTAAAAGAATATTGCTTATGAACTTACGAGTAGCGGTTCTGCGCTGTTTCACCCGCGTAGTTCCCGTTCCCGTGGGAATGCGGGGTGTATATCCTAGGTTAGTCAAGGATATTGTAGCTTCCTATTCGTGAAAGAATGTTCTTTTTCATATCTCATACTCGGAAAGTAGTGTATGTTTGATCTGAGTACCGGGTCGGAAGCGATGATTCCCACCACAGAGAGATTCAGGGCTGTGATTCCCGCCCTCGGTCGGGAAAGACTCCTAGTAATTGCTTCCGGCCTTAGGGCGGGAATGAATTAAAAAAAAATAGTACTACATTTGGCAAAGACGTTTAAAGAGAAAGTTTTTCTAGGAAAGAGAATGACTTTCTTCCAACCTCTTTGGGTACTTAGTAGGGATACGAAACTTTTTACATCAATTGGAATAAGAAAAAAAGGTGCGGCCTTGTGAGTGTAGGTATAAACAACAGAAAATAGCCCGCGCGCGGGGCGGTATTCGTTCCATATTTAAAATTAAATTAAATTAAAAAGAGTATTAATTCTGTAAGCTGTTCCGAAATTTAACACTAATAAGCACAAAACACTATTACTCGGCTAAAAGTACATATTATTTAAGGATTTGTATATTATTTTTGTAATTTTATTAGGTTAGGTAGGTACGCTACAATGTAGTAGGTATTCAAAGACGTTTAAAATAAAAAGTTTCTCTTTCTTCCAACCTTTTTGGTTGTATTGTTGACAATTTTGTTTTTTTTTCGTAGGTATAATTGCGTTTTTGCATGTTCGAATTTTTGTAAAATTGTATTTTTTTTGTTTACTTTCCTTGAATTCGAAATGAAAAGTAGAGTGTTTAACGCGGGTGGAAGTTATCAATTCCTACTCGGACTATATCCTCCCTCGCTACGCTCGGGATTCCTTCCGACCCTTGTATAACAATCTACTATTATTGGTCCGGTTGTTTTTGAGTTTATTCGTTACAAACATACAAATCTTTCCGCTTCATAATATTAGTGTAGGTAGTCGTATACGTCAAACCATCAATTAAAAATAGATGGAATTTTGCACAGAATTATTCCCAAATTTTCAATTTTTTTTGTAAGACTCTTACCAATTTTTCAAGAAGATATTATATTGCTGTAAGCTATAATTCGAAATATAAAAATATTTCTTTCCTTTCCGAGACATAAGTCCGCTGACATATTCAGTACAGTGAAGAGCACGTGAAGCTTGACACATTGGACTTTGTAAAGTTGTTATTACAATCGCCTTAGGGGTCAGACTCGCACTACAAGTGTAAAACTTCATGTGCTCTTGACCTTGACTGTGCAATAATCGTTTCCCTTACACTCTGTGTAAAAGCATTGAAATGTGTTTTTGCTATTCGGTTAGTATAAGGAATTTACGAATTCATAACTTTTAACGTACCTAATTTAATAACCTTCCTTTAAACTGTGATCAACTAATCACCAACCTATTATGAGTGTCAAGCCTATTACAGAAAAAATGACTGTTGACTGTTTTTAGCTAGTTGCTTAATTTTAAAAAAAATATAAATGCTAAAGTACCTAACTTTGTTTGTTTGTTTGTTTCAACCACCAAACCGATTTAAATCATTCTTTCACCAATGGAAAGCTGCATTATCAGCGAGTAACATAAGCTCTATCTTATCCCCGTATTCCCACGGGAACGGGAACTACGCGGGTGAAATCTTAACAGCCAATATAACGACCCTTAGAATTCCCGCTTCTAGCTTACCCCCTCTTGGTCCACAGCGAAGTACTGGACGAAGGTGGGGTGGTCCGGGAACAACTTGAACACCCTGAAAGCGTCCACTCCCACTGTGGAGCTGATGCAGCGGGCCAGCTCCCACACAACAGCGTGCTCGTTGGGGTCGTTCTGAAGCGTTTGCACTAGTTCCTGAAAACGACTGCTGTTTATTCATCATCATCAGCCTACGTTTGTCCACAGCTGGACATAGGCCTCCCTTAATGAGCGCCATAGCGTCCTGCCTCCAGCTCGACGCATCCAGCATCTGCAAGCAGCCTTCTGAGAGGGCGTCCTACACTACGATTGCCGAGTCGCGGTCTCCACTCCAGAACACGTTTACCCCAACGGTTGTCGGCTATTTATTGCAATATCACAATTAATTTTGTAGATTCTTGTGAGTAAAATACATAGATCTTAATTGAATTATGATGTCGCCCCGCAAGGACAAAGCATATTAATATTGAAGTATTACATGCGTAATGCATTAATAAATTCAAGGGCCCTAAACCGATTCAAAAACAATAATTACCATCTTACTTTTTAGCGTAGCTTTTACACACTGGATATATGAAGTGAAGACGAATCTGGGGCCTTATTACCTATTTATAATCGTAATGTAATGTAATCGTCTTTATTTGACATTGGTTACGAAATCAGTGCTTGCTCTTCTTTCACTGACTGTAATGACAGATATACGGAAGAAGCAACGTATGTCAAAATGAAGACGATCTCGATTACAATTTATAAATAAGGCCCCTGGCGAATCGCACTCCAAAACCAATTCAATCATGGTACATAGAATGGAAAAAGCCCGCCATTTTTTTTTGTAGCTTGCACATTTTGTGCTTTATGCCGTCCGCCATTTTGTTGTGCCGTTATTAACAAAGTGTCACAGCAATCTAACGAGGCCACGGATTCATAATTTTCAAAGAGATTAAAATATATTAAGGCATAGAGGGGACAAAGCCAGGAAAATTTGAAGTCAAAAGTTATTCCAAGTGGAATAAGTCTAGTACAATTTCGACCGAATGACAGCTCGCGTTCATACTAACTGACATGACAAGGTTATGACGCTTCCTATAGGCTTCAAAATTTTGTATGAAAATATTCCCAATGCCCCCTCTGTGCCCTATAAGATTTAAATCTCTTTGATAATTTTGAAAGAAACTACATTCAATTAAAATCTATTTAGGTAAGTACCCGAATAGGATATAGGAAGTTACATAGAGAGTATATTACCATAAAAAGCTGTTTCTTACAGGACTTGATGCTATCTTTCGGCTTCACAGATTTACCGACAGACGAACCCGATTTCTGTAAAAACAAGTAAAGTTCCTCCTCAACACGTTATTCTTTTATACAATCAATACAATACAAATTACTAGTTACATGTTTACTGCTTTAGGTAGGTACTGAGCTGGAGAGAATTTACACCAAACACCATTGTCATCAAAGTGATTAAAATATAATTATATTAGGAGATTAAAATATAATTTATGTTTTAATATCTTTGAATGTCATTCAAATTTTCATCTCTTAATATAATTATATTTTAATCTGTTTGATTGTCATTAAAATTTTCATCTCACTTATAAAATGCCATTTGTAAACCAACTTAAAAAAAGGAGGAGGTTTCGCAAATAGACCGTATAATAATAATAATAATAATAATCTCACGCCTTTCATCCCCGAGGGGGTAGGCAGAGGTATTCCATTACTGGATATACCCACATTTCACGAGATACATTGGACCCCTAAACGTGATAGGTGGTGAGCCCATCGCCGGACCGGGTCTATTTACACATTTCTCAGAATTAATTCTGAGACCTGCGGGTTTCCTCACGATGTTTTCCTTCACCGTCGAGCTAGTGATAAATATGTACGTAAGTTTTTGAAAAACTCATTGGTACATGCCAGGATTCGAACCCGAGCCTCACTGAATTTCGACCGGCTCTTTAACCGTCCGGGCTATCACTGCTCTTTTATGTGTCTTCGCGGCTAACTTTGTCGTTTATGAACCGATTTTGATTATTATTTTTTTGTGGGAAAGGAGATATTCCAAGGGTGGTAACTACCATGATAAGGAAACCAGGATCTGGTGATGGCATACCAGAGAAATCGAGGGGAACTTTCTAAAATCGTAGTGGCGACTAGTGCTTTTTTACTTTTTTTAGTTTCCTTCATGAAGTTTTTTTTTAATTATTACAGTTTGCTACAAACACTTACGTATGTCTTTGCCATTTTCTTAAACATCCATCTCTCTATCTCGTTCAGGGGGACCGAACCGACAATGTAAGCTTCCAGAAATGATTTGTTTTGATTCAAAAATTCAATCACAGCTAAGTCACCGCCATCTAGAACACACGATGCAAAATTTTCTAAGCCAAAATTTCCATACAAGTTTTACTTTTGAGATAAATGAAACTTATGATACCTACTCTGCGCTTATATTATTGTTTACACTTTTGATGATGGCTATGTTTTGGGCAAGTGATTAGTGGTTCAAAGGTATTTTAGTAATGGCAACTTAGCTGACATGGCGTATACCCTCTCTGTGCGAAAATATTGAAAATTATATTACGTAAAGAGCCCAGGCTTGTCAGACCTTCGTCATTTTGTAAAACCTCAAAGTTTGTCTGTGTATGCCCCTACAACATGTGTCTGACAATGGACGACGTGATTTCTAATATTAATCCGAATAAAATATATATAAAAACTGGGCTTTACACTTTAACGAATTTGAGGTGCAACTTTATGGACCTTTGCTGCTTGATAACTTCCAAAGGAACCGTTATCCAAACTTCATTATCGGGGATCGTTTACACCTGTTGTAGGGACATACACAGACAAACTTTGAGGTTTTACAAAATGACGAAGGTCTGACAAGCCTGGGCTCTTGGGATGTAAAAGGTTGAACGAACGTTAAAAAGTTGTTACTCGTATAGGACTTATTACAAAATAGAAAGAATAAATTTATTTAAAAAAAGCACATTTAAAAATACCCCTAAATATGTAGCCGACGTTCCTAACTTATTAAATAATTTTGTAATTTACCTTTGATTGGCATAACTGGTATGCCTCGGTTCTTGTAGTGTCTGCAATCTTTTTCTGGAAATTCAATTTGAGTAATATATTAATATGGAAATTAGCAACCCGCCCGCGCTTCGATTCGGTTTGTAGGTATGATATACAAAAAGTTTCCTCATTTTATCGCTTTTCATAAAAATGAATACAGCATCAAAATCGTTTGCGCGTATACAGATAGACAGAAGCAGAAATTGACATCATTTTATACCATGTAAAGAAGATAAAAATAATACGACTGATGATAATGTTAACACTTTGAATTCTAGTCAATCGAGGTCCACAAATAACACAATTAATGTAGTTGACATTTTCATATTTATGTTATAAAAAGGGACCTCAGAAGTGACTCAGGACACACATTGTACTCAGCTCCAACTTAACTAAAAATAAATCATTGACATACAATTTTGAAGATGCGTTTAGCCCGCTAGACCCTAGATGACAGCATTTAACAGTGAGTGTACGCCCATGGACGTAGTATATGTATACCTATTAAGCCTTATTATTATTATTGTGACATAAGGGTTCATGTCTAACAAAGCTACCATTGCTCTACGGCCGCATACAGAATGTACTTACTATTTGCCCCTCTCTTGTCGCTGCTCGACCAGCTGGAGTATGCAGCCTCTCTGCTCACACAGCCACGGTGGTAGTACGACCACACCTTGAACCCTGGGGAACCAGGCTTCTTCTGGCCAGTAGGTGACGGCTGGCCTGACCCTGTAAGTCAACACATAGTACCTATATTAGGTACATACAAAGAGATTAAAATATCTAGACATAAGAGGGGGCGGAATATTTTTATACAAAACTTTGAAGAATCTTTGAAGCTCAAGCGTCATGTCAGTTATTATGAACGCGAGCTGTCATTCGGTCGAAATTGTACTAGACTTATTCCACTTGGAATAACTTTTGGATTCAAATTTTCCTCGCTTTGACCACTCTATGCCCTATTATATTTTAATCTCTTTGGGTACAAGGAAAGTAAAATATGAAGTGTCTCAGATCATATGTAACTGTCGACCGAGGCGAAGGTCTACAAAAATGTGATCTGTTTCTTTCTTATTTACTTCCCGAGGTGTGTATACTTTTTTCTGATCGATGGAGGTGGAAATCTAGAGGTCTAGGTCGAAAGTTGACGCTTTCCGCCCGGAATGAAAATGTATTTTTCATCTCTCCGGGCGGAAAGCGTCAACTTTTGGAATATGTCGATAAGACAGACGTTAGAAAATAAGACGTTCTTCAAACCTCTTTGTATTTTACGTTTTTTTTTATTATACTACCCTCCACACCCAACTACTTATCTACCTAACATATCAGTATTAATAAAATTACCTTATATTTAGGAGTAAAATGAATCTATATTCTATTACATTTTTCTGTATGCACTGCGCCATAAATTAAATCTGGAAAACAGACCTTATAAGCATTAAAACAATGTCTATTGTAACTCACCAGAGCTGCTGGCTCCGTCTCTTTCTATCACAATTGGTGGGAGCAGGCGCGGTGACCGGGACTCCGGTGTCCGTGTACGCTGCATTTCTGCGCCTGCGCACGTCACAAATTAAGTATTATTAGTAGAAGAACCTGTTGTACAGTCAAGAGCACATGAAGTTTGACACTTGTAGTGCGAGTCTGACCTCTAAGGCAATTGTAATAAGAATGATACAAAGTCCTATGTGTCAGTCTCAACGTGCTCTTGACTGTAACTAGACCAAATTTTTAAATTTTCGTTTTTTTAAATAAATGCTAAGAATAAGATCTGTCAAATCAAATATTCATATTGACAGATCAGTTATTCAACTTTATTAGGCATCAATAAAATCAGTTTAAAACTTTTATACTTCCTGGGTACCTACTTAGTACATTTTTTTTATGAGACTGTAAACAGAAGAAATTGAAGAAAAAGTTTCTTTTATTTTTCTTCTATAACCTCTTCGCGAGACGAAATCAGCACATCTCTCTTATCAAGATTAAAATATTGGCAGCAACTCAATAAATAAATATTTTTATAAATCTCACATCTTTTATCCCCGCGGGGCTAGGCAGAGGTATTCTATTTCTACTACCCACGTTTCTCCAGTAAATTCTTTTGACCCCTAAACGTTATAGATAGTTAGCTAAACGTCGAGATAAAGTGTTTAAATATTGCCTTTCCTTCGATGCTACAATAGTGATCAGAAAATATTGCAAGAAGGCAGTAAAATAAACAAGAAACCTGCAGGCGTATTCACGGAGCTTCGATTTTCGATATTCGACTCTGAATCGGAAAATCTGTCGAAAATCTGTATCGAAAACGAATATCATATTTGACATAAGGATTCGGAAAATTTTGGCTTTCGGAAACGCCTAGAATACAGTTTCCGAATTCAATAGATTCGACTTCGCGAAAATTTTCACTTGATCTGAATCGAACGGAAGCGGTGTCGAGCCTCCGTGAATACGCCTGCCGGAGTATTTTCCTATTCGATAGTCAATTTGCGTCCAACATGGCTGTTTACTAAAGTAATTAACTCTACCAAAGATATTAAAGTAAGGATGAGTTATATTCATACTGCTTGCGTTTGAAAATTGATCCCCTACGAGTGTGCTACAACATGTACATACTTACTTCTTAGCGTATTTATAGGATACAACAATGACGGGGAAAGATGATACGGAACGAATAATAAAGAAAAAGAGAGCTATCTGTTAAGGGTTGCGCTTAAAATACGACTTGAAATACAATGCGACTAAATAAAATGTGGTTAATTAGCTACATTTGTCGGCCTCATTTTCCGTGCTCTAGTAACATATCTACGTCTTTCTATATAAATAATATCTTTGACCTCTACCGACTTCTAATCACTTTATCCAGAACGGGCTATATATAAGTATTACTCGTAGTTAATTACTTTACAACTACTCTTTAAGTAATAGTTGGTTAGTTGAAGTGATGGTATTGATTGCTGAGGTATTATTATTCAGTAACTCTTTCCTATAATTATAGGCCATCTTACTCCTATACCGTAAACCAGTAGGTAGGTACCATACACATAAGTATAAAGATGCAGTTCTTTGAGTTCGCAGGTTAATTTTTAAATGAATGGGACCACGGAACTCTCAAAAGGTGCTGTGGTCCAACTATTTTTAAAGTTGGACGACTGCCCCTAGTAAAGACCCATGGTCCAACTAGTTGGACAGAGCAGTTGGACCACTGCCCCGGACTGAAAGTAAGCTCACTGTAATTGAATGATTTTTTTTAAATAGGTCCAATAGTTTCGGAGCCTAAACATACAAAAAAAACAGAGCAGTGATAGCGCCGTGCTGTTGTCGATGTGCTGGCAGCTTTAGTAGGTAATATATTTAAATTTAGAACTTGTAGCCTTTTGATAGTTTTGTCTTTAGTCTTATATATTTTACTGTCAATAAAAATCTGTTGGAGAGAGGTTGGTTTTTCTTCAACAAGAACAAGCGCTCTGTTTATTATTCGTGAGGCTCGGCTTCGAATCCTGGCATGTACCAACGAGTTTTCCAAAAAAACTTACGTACACCTTCACCGTCGAGCTAGTAATGAATATGTACGTAACTTTTGAAAAACTCATTGATGATAATCATCATGAGAAGCGGGATCTTTAACCGTAAATCCGTATCATCTTTCCCCGTCATTGTTGTATCCTATAAATACGCTAAGAAGTAAGTATGTACATGTTGTAGTGTAGCACACTCGTACGGGATCAATTTTCAAACGCAGGCAGTATGAATATATTATATAACTCATCCTTACTTTAATATCTTTGATAGTAGGTAATTAAAGGTGACACAGATTAATTGCTATAAAAAAAAACAAAATACGTTTATTGGTTCAAAAAAACTAGTGAAACGTGACTAAGGTAGATATAAATACCTTTGCCTACCGCCACGGTCGCAAATGTTGAGCATAATTAATTATTATTTTTTAACTCTCAGACCATGAATCACAGTCACAACAGATTTTCAATTGTGTAATAATATAATAAATATAATATAATCTCAAACCTTTTTTATCCCCGAGGGGGTAGGCAGAGGTATTCCATTACTGGATATACCCACATTTCACGAGATATATTGGACCCCTAAACGTGATAGGTGGTAAGCCCATCGCCGGACCGGGTCTGTTTGCACATGTCTCAGAATTAATTCTGAGACCTGCGGGTTTCCTCACGATGTTTTCCTTCACCGTCGAGCTAGTGATAAATATGTACGTAGGTTTTTGAAAAACTTATTGGTACATGCCAGGATTCGAACCCGAGCCTCACTGATTTTCGGCCGGCTCTTTAACCGTCCGGGCTATCCCTGCTCAATTGTGTCTCGGTTCCAATTGGAACCGGCGGTTCTTAACCAATTAAAATTCATTTAACCTTACCAGCTCGAACATTTGTATGCAGTAACCGATCACTCAATAGAGTTCTTCACCGAGTCACTTCAAGCACTCCTCGTATAATCAAAATGTGAAACTAAATTACAAACAAACTTCAACGAATAGCACTAAAAAGACTATTAATTGCATATTCAACATCCATTACCTACTGTTACGGGCCATTTACACGAGGGCAATCCACCTAAGACAATCCACTAAGACTGCATACAAAAAAAACGTGAGGACAATGGAATGGATTGTCCTCAAGTTTTTTTTGTATGCAATCTTAGTGGATTGTATTGCCCTCGTGTAAATGGCTCGTTACTAAACCTATTATATACGCTGATAGCGTGTGATTTGCTGATGTCCGTTGAAGAGTTCCGTTCTCCACCAGATTTTCACAAAACTTATACAAGGCCCGATTAAACCAAAAAAAATATATTCGAAAACTCTTCAAATTTGAAGGAAATATGTATTAATATACAAAAAAAAACATACGTGTCGAATTGAGAACCTCCTCCTTTTTGAAGTCGGTTAAAACCCGGATGTTTACCCGGACAGGCTGCCCGGCTGGTTGTTCGGCAAACAATAAGCGATCACCCGCCGCAAATGGGCCGCCCAATCAACGTGACTATAAATTATCTTTACCATAGCCACCGTTAGGTACTATTGGTATTGTAGTTGTGGCGTCAATGAGAAGAGGTAAGCGGGTTAACACATTCAACGCTTATGAAATTGAGTAATTTTTGAGATAACTGAACAATTTACAAGTTAATTTTGTTTAGGGTGCGTTTGGTCGAGGCTTCAGGTGACCAGAGGGCTGGCAGCTATCTCTGTCAAAGGATCATCCTAGCTATCCAGAGATGGAATGCGGCCAGTCTTCTGGGCACTGTCCCACATGGTTCCTCTTTGGGATTAGGCGCAAAATGCCACATTCTCCAAATGCCACATTCGAAAAATGCCACATTCTCAAAATGCCACATTCGCAAAATGCCACACACCAAAATGCCACGGTAGCAAAATGCTATACTTACTTGTTCCACTCCCTTTCTTGCAGTATGTTCGAGAGTGTGGCATTATGCGAAAATGGCATTTTGAGAATGTGAATTTAGAGGACATTTTTTATCTGTAATTATTGTAAATTAATGTACCTATATTTGCTTTGTAAATAAAATATGTTGTCTTAAATATTCGGTATTGAATAGAGTTGTTTTTATTATTGTTTTCGTAACACGCTACGTAAACCTTCAGACACTCGCCACGAACGCTGAGTTTCATAAATAAATATTAAACGACCAGACACGAAGCCAACAGACATATAATTGTTCATGCACACAAATGTTGGCCCCGAGCGGGTATCGAAACCGCTACCTCCGACACAGAAGGCAGGGTCACTACCAAAGTGTTTATATAGCAGAACGACGACGTTTGCCGGGACCAAAGAGATTAAAATATAATAGGGCATAGAAGGCACAAAGCGAGGAAAATTTCGACCGAATGACAGCTCGCGTTCATACTAACTGACATGACGCTTGAGCTTCGAACATGCTTCAAAGTTTTGTATGAAAATATTCCCAATGCCCCATCTATGTCCTATTATATTTTCACCTCTTTGGCCGGGACAGGTATTATAATACACACACCGGCACAATTAGCGGAACAGAAAAAAAAGGGAGTATTTACGCATTTTTGCGTGTTACTGGCCGGCTAAACAAGCTTTTTTTAAATTTGGGTTTTAATTTAAAAATGGAATACTAAGCGACTGCCCTTTTTTTCATTCTTTTGTTTTAATTTTCATTGATTCATTTTTTCCACCGCTTGTCCGTTTTTAGAAGGTTCGTGAATTCCATTTGAAAAGCTTTGAATTGCAGTTTTTGAGGCTTTTGAGTTTTTTCGCATATTGATAATTTACGAGCATCTAATTATGCCTGATTTAACGCCATCAGAAATCATTAGGGCAGATCAAATGAGGAGAAATGGTCAAACCTACAGATCGATTGCCAGAAGCCTTCGTCGATCGTTATCAACGATTTATCGTAGCATCCAACGATACAGATTGACGAATGCTCTAATGAGAAGGAGAGGACAAGGCCGGAAAAGGTGTACTTCAAGGAGGGATGACCGTTTTCTCCAACTTCAAGTCCGACGGAACACGAGACTAACGGCGGTGCAGGCTCGAAATTTACTGGAAGAGGTACGAGCAGTAAGGATGAGTGAGCGGACAGTTCGTAGAAGATTCGAAGAAGTGGGTATAGGCTCGTATGTGCCCGCCAAAGCCCCAAAACTTGAGAGACATCATCGCACAAACCGTCTACACTTTGGTCGTGAACATCGTGATTGGGACTTCGACGACTGGGGACAGGTTCTTTTTACTGATGAATGCAGAGTTATGTTAAATCAAATTGATGGAAGGCAGCGAGTATGGAGACGCAAAGGAGAACGGTATATCCAGTCTAATTTTGAAAATACAGTTGCATATGGCGGCGGTTCAATTATGGTCTGGGGAGGAATATGTTTAGGAGCTCGTACGGAGTTAGTAGTGGTCGATGGCGGGAATCTGAATGCTGATCGGTATATCAGGGAGATTTTAGAAGAACATGTTGTGCCATTTGCCCCCTTTATTGGTAACAACTTCATTCTAATGCAGGATAATGCTCGGGCTCACAGTGCTCGCACAGTACAGACATACCTAAACCATGTTGGTATAACGGTGATGGAGTGGCCAGCACGGTCCCCCGATATGAACCCTATAGAACACGTCTGGGACTTGCTAAAGAGGAGTGTAAAGTCAAGAATGCCCCCTCCCAATAATCTCAACGAGTTGCGAAACGCATTACTTGAAGAATGGCAGAGGTTGCCCCAAGAAACCATTGATAACATCATCCGCAGCATGCCCAGACGGATGGAAACCCTCATCAGAGCACGAGGAGGAAACACTCGATATTGAACAGTCATTGAAATTGTTGTTAAACTTTGGAAAATCTTGAATTTTCTGCTGTTTCTCTATAATTAAAAATCGAAGAAAAATGCATTTTGTTTAATTTAATTTTTATTTTTATAAAATTTTAAGTATGGTGTTACACATGAATGTCAAAACATGTTAATTTAATTGTTGTTTCATTTTAAATAATTTAATGTTTAAAAATTACATTCATTGTTCTAAATTCCCTCTTTTTTCTCCTTTTTTTTTCTGTTCCGCTAATTGTGCCGGTGTGTGTAGTATATTTTGTATCGAGGGACTAAACGAAGCAATTATATACCAGAGGTGGTTTGACTCCCGAGCTCGCGAGTGTTTAGTTTAGAGGTGCAAACTGTACTTTTCACTTTGAGTGCGAGAAAAATTGTCAATTTAGTACAAATTAAAACCGAACAAATACACTCGACAAAAATTCTGAAATTTTCGCTGGCAGTTTTTTCTTCTAAGCCTGTCACAGATTAACAAAAAGATTCAAATCTCTTTTAAAACACATGGCACACGGAAAAACCATGGAACTAAAACTCTCAACATTTTCGCAATGAAGATGGTCCACACTCCACAGATATTTACTGGTTGTTAGAGTTTGTCTCCATCTCATTAAGGAAATTAAAAAAAACTAATTACTTTTTACTTCCTAGGGACTAAAGTAGTCACTTTAGTCCCGCTTTGTAGGGCTATATTGGTGTACTTTTAGAGCATGAGAAGTAAAAATCTTTTTTATTCTTAATTTGTTTGCTTTCTCTCATGAGTTGCCCCACACCCGCCCCGCTGTACCCCGCGCCGCAATAATAATTATTTGTCCACCTCGCCGATAAGTTACGTCACAAACCCGAATTTCAACGTGCTTACGAAGAAATAAATACCTACTTCATCATTTTACTGCCCTTTTCCTTTTTTAACTCAAAACTCATTTATTTCTTTAGGTATGGAATATACACTTAGAAACGTCAATAGTTTATTATTAACTAGGCACTCTAAACTCGGCCATGAAGATTAGCTAAATGTAAACAGCAGCCCATCTCCACCGACGAGTTACTGGTTCCAAATGCAGTACCCCGAGAAGAACCAGCAAGAAACTGAAGGGTAGCTCTTTTTAATCTCATTTTTTTTGTTTTGATATCTAAATTGATAACTACACTACCGCAAAAAAAAATATATATATCTCATGTAGGTATACAGACACGGTCGGTTATTAGACTATTGTATACGCTGATACGGAACCATTTGTATGCGAATCCGACTCACCCATGGCCGGTTTACTAGGTTTTTTAAACTAAAATTATTCGTCTGATGTCCTTCACCGTCCCAATTTGCAAGGGAAGTCTAAAAAGGTGGCCTGTCTCGAGTACTACCTCCAGCTCCAAACATATAACGCTGTTTTAATAGAATAAGGCGGTTTTAATGTTCCAAACGCCATTACAATTAAAATAATGTAATGTAGTTGCCATATTACAAGTCATTGCTCGCTGACTTGACTGTAAAATCGCCGATGAGATTCTGCGCAAAAATATTATGACAATAGGTATACTCGATTCTGACTGACCACCTAAAATTCCTAATTTTAAGTTAGCCTATCCTTCTCCATAGAATACGAAAGAAAAAAGACAGAAGCAAACCATAGATTGAAGAGTTAATGTCAAACATCTAAAAACCTACTTATGTGAACTATGAAAGTGCTTATCTGTCACTTTTATCCATGACCTTGTTACATCGTCGCTAAAATTGCTAAACACGCCATACATGAGAAGACTAATTTTAATTTGACAGGACTAAATATCTCTCGTCTCTTTTCTTTTATAGGAGAAAGAAAATGACAGGACTAAACTAAAATAAGTTTAGTCGCTGTAATGCAGAATCGAGTCCAATGCGTTTTTTGGCTGCTTGCTCTACAACTCGAGTCGGGTGAGGGTGATCTAGGAGTACTTACATCGATCAGATCGGGGATGTGTTGAATAAAAGCCAGATAAAGAGTACCCCAAACCGACGAGCATGTATGAACCGATTGATGGATGTGGATGAGGCGCGAGAGGTATGCCAGAATCGTAGCAGGTGGCGGGCTGTTGTCTCTGCCAACCCCTTGGGGAAAAAGACGTGGCTTGGATTTTTAAGGTCCCGAAAAACTACTTAGGTGGCTACTACCACAGAAAACTCGGCCGGTTGACGAAAAGCTACTTTTTGAAGGCTTATTTGTCTACTCGACCACAGAAATCTCGGCTAATGATCGAGAAGCAGCTTTTTAACCGACTTCAAAAAGAAGGAGGTTATCAATTCTGTATGTTTTTTATGTTTATTACATCAGAACTTTCGACTGGGTGAACCGATTTGGATGATTCCAAGCAGGCACCGCAATTATTAATTTACAAATTACAATAGATAAAATAAATTCGAACCTTTTAATTTAATGAAAATCTAAATAAATAAAATAAAAATAAATATTAATTTATTTAAAAATTAAAAGTTAAAGTGTCAATCTTACTCGTAATGAGATCGTCAAGTTAAAAGTATTAAAGAATATTTTAAAAATCATAGCATTTTTTTTATGTTGACTTAATACCTACTAATTTTTGAAATTTTATCTGTGCACGCATCACGCCAAAACTACTGGCTTGAAGAATTCTATCCCCAATTCAAAGCTACATTATCCCTAAGTAACATAGGCTATATTTTATCTCCGTTTTCCCATGGGAACGGGAACAACGAGGGCAAAAACTAAGGTGAAACTGGCTGGCTGCTCGTTCAACGCATAGCCAAAGCCGCAGAGTCTAGCTAAAATTATGAAAACATGAATTATTGCAAAAAGGTTCCCTAACTGAAGAAAGTGTGCACGAAGAATATTTTTTTTTAAATTCACGCTGGGAGGTTCTTTTGACAAATGATTTATTTGAATCAAGAGTCACATTAAGAATCAACCGAGTGGCAATAATTCATAATTCCTTATCAGCTGCTATCATACCGGAATAGACCAGGGTTAGGTGAGCTCTAATATGAAAGGTATTTAAAGGTTTCCCGGCTGTACCAATTGGTCGGTCTTATCTATGAAAACTTATTGATTTTGATAGCTTTCAAGTGTATTACTATTTCGTAATTCGTATTTACATAGGCTAGGGTTTGAATCCTGGCATGTACAGTCAACAAAATTGTTAGGGTTACATGGCCGGAACCTAAAAGGCGTGAGTTTTTTTTTAGTGTTAATAGTCTCGCCCGCGTTTTTGGGCGGGATAGTTTGTCTCCGCCAGGAGTAATAGTGTTCTATCTAAATAACTCAGATCAAATAAAAAGTAATGAGCGCTGCGAAGGATAAACTTAAGCCAGAAAAACTAACACGCTCGCATGCACACATTTACAATCAAACGCTTCCTCCCCTCCCCCCCCGCTCAGTTAGAACTACGCAATACGTACAAAAAATATAAATAAAAAATATATAAATTATATACATATATATACCTATATATATGTCATCGGGAAATGTGTCTGTGAGCGTAAATGCACAGAGCGTGGAGTAGTACCTACCTACATCTTCACTTTTTATTTGATCTGAGGTGAATAGACACACGGATCAACAGAAAGCTATTGTGTTCAATAGAACATAATATTCAAGATTCTATTTCATTATTTTTTGAAAATGAAAGCCAGGCACAAAGAACTTACAATAGAATATTTCACTAAATTCAAATTAATGTTCCAGTAAAATGGAAGCGATTCTGCTTTACACCGACAAACTTATTTTGGTTTAATAGTACTGTCTTTGTCTTACCTCAAAAAAAGAAAAGGGATAGAAGATAACCTACCGAATTTAGTCCTGTCAGATGCTGTACCTATGACTTCTTTACTTAGCACTAAACACGTTATGAAATGCCTTAGTTGACAGGACTAATTTTAATTTGACAGGACTAAATATATCTCTCGTCTCTTTTCTTTTCTGGCAGAAATAAAATGATAAAAGTGTTAATATGTCTATGGATAAAAGTGAACTAAAATAAGTTTAGTCGCTGTAAAGCAGAATCAGCACCAATAATTAATTTTTAAAAATATCCCAAAACATCATTAAAATGTATTTTTATTTTAGAATTATAACATATTTTTCAACACACTTGCTCATAAAGTGGCTCTAATTTCACTGCAATTAGGCACATAATGACACCTATAATCAAACTGAGACTTTTTGTTTGCTATTATTCACTAGTGAGTTATAGATTTTTTTTTTCAATTTTGTTGCTAGAGTTGCTTTGTTCTTAAAAAAGTTTCGATACAAAAAAGATCGTATTCAATCGTACTAATAAATTAATACACAAATATGGCTTGCTCATTTCATGCAACTTCGTATTTAAATAGATCATTTCAACTTGTACGTGTTTAATAAACAAAACTTTCACTCAAATATAACTTTGGTTTTCTCTGTAAAAACTTTAAATACCCCATTTTGTACGTGGCTAAAACGCTATCCACGACAAACCAAAGAAAAAGAAACCTAATTTTTTTAGTCCATGGCCGATCGCCATTGTAAGATGCGAGCGCATAGGAAAACGAGGCTGTATGGGCCTAGATCCTTTTGCCTTTTCCAAATTATATAAATAAAAAATTGGAAAACCAATTAATTTTCCCCGCCATTGCGAATGATTATTTTAAAATGATTTTTTAGTATTATTTATTCACAAGTGTGTTGAAAAACGTCGTATGATACACGTGTGTATTGATGATTACCGTCCTCGGCTCTCTTATGACCCTCGCCTACGGCTCGGGTCTCAATGGCGCCTCAGCGGTAATCACCAACTTTACTCACTTGTACCATAATGTACTATTTTTAACTACCTTTGAATTGAGCTTACTAAAAATGATGAGGTCACGAAGTTAGTAACACAAAGTATATTTTCCGCAGTAAAAATAAGTAAGACTTTTATACTTACATTACATACAATATATATTCATTTTTACACAAAGTATCCTCAAAAGAGCTTTGATACTCAAAGCCGAAGAGAGACAAAACTTATATGAAAACTCCTTTCAAAAATTATTAAGAAATAAGTCAAGTGTTTCTTACATGACGCACACAGAACTGAAGAGTTCCGTAGTTTATTAAAAATATGCATACATACATACCAGCTCACGCCATTGTCCCACAGGGGTAGGCAGAGTTGATGGATCGCCACTTTGCTGGATCTCTGCATACCTACTTCTTTCGCTTCCTTCACACAAAAAGTCTTTTTCATGCACGCGCTTTTATTCAAATTAGTGACGTCCTTCAAAAAGCTGGCGTCCGGAGTGCGAAGAATAAGAGAGCGTGCATGAAAAGACTTTTTGTGTGAAGGAAGCGAAAGAAGTAGGTATGCAGAGATCCAGCAAAGTGGCGATCCATCAACTCTGCCTACCCCTGTGGGACAATGGCGTGAGCTGTATGTATGTATATCATCATTTCATCTACAAGATATCAACTGCTGAACTTATAATCCCCCCTTTTCTCACAGAAACAGCTATTGAAAAAAAAATACATATTATTCTGACATGTTGGATTTAGAATGACGTCACACAACCGTGCATTGTCATCCAAGCTGGACATGTATACAAAATTCGGTTCAATCGGTTCAAAATATATGCTTCAAAATTTAGGCACATTGCAAGTTAAATAAAAGCTTTTAAAAATAAACGAGAGAAACGCTCTAGCCCTAGTGTCGTTTCTTTACATATTTTTCAATGGAATCCTAAATCAACTGTCAAGTCAACCTTCAAAATCGCAGCCTATCCAATCGTTGTGAGACCAAGATTGAAACCTCCAAAATGGTCAGTCAAAATCATGGACACTACTGACCCAAAAATTGGAGCGCCCACCAGAATGATCCCCACGCAATGGTGGGTTATAAAAAAGAAGATTCGATGACAGTTAATGAGAAGTTGTTCGCTGGATGCCTGACTGGAGTGATAACCAGGTTTCTTACCCAACCCCTGGACGTGATCAAGATCCGGGCACAGGTCTCGAAGAAACCCATCGCGAACCCCCACAAGAAATGGTTCAAGATTACCAGGAAGATATTCCGCGAAGAAGGCGTCAGTGCGTTTTGGCACGGCCATAATCTTGGGCAGGTGAGAGGCAGTCGCAGGTAGCACAGTGCGGTCCTTTTAATTGGTGAACTCAAAAATGTTTACATCTTCTATATCTATACTACTATTATAAAGAGAAAAGATTTGCATTTTTAACCATATTTACTAGTAAGACATGAGATTAAAAAGAGCTGCCCTTGAGTTTCTTGCTGGTTCTTCTCGGGGTACTGCATTTTGAACCAGCAACTCGTCGGTGGAGATGGGCTGCTGTTTACATTTAATTTTAGCCAATCTTCATGGAAAAGTTCAAAGTGCCTTATTACTAGATGCAAAGAGGTTGGAAGAAAATCTTTCTTTAAACGTCTTTGATTAGATGATTGACTTTTCTAAGTGTAATTAGCAATTACCTACGGAAATAAATACATTTTCATTTTCAGGAGGTTATCAATTCGTCTGTTTTTTTTATGTTTGTTACCTCAGAACTTTCGACTGGGTGAACCGATTTGGATGATTCTTTTTTTATTTGAAAGCTGGTGCTTCCAGATTGGTCCCATTTTAATTTCTTCTAATTCTGACAACGGTATCCATGAGAAAACCATATAAGTTGAAGATTAAAGTCGGTTTTTTACTCTTTAGAGTGGTTATTTTTTTATGCAAATCATATCACATAGTATAAAACGAAGTCGCTTCCCGCTGTCTGTCCTTATGTATGAACTACGCAAGGGATTTTGATGCGTTTTTTTTCAATAGAAAGCCGGGGCGGGTCACCAGTAACGAATAAACTCAAAAACTACTGAACCGATTTTTAAATATACAAGGTGACTTTTTTTACCGTCTGGAAAAAAATGTGGTGTGATAGGTAAGTGTAATAGATTCATTTGGCAATGTTACTTAAAAAAAATATTTTTTTCTCAAAACATTTTTTTCTTGCTTAAACTAATATACATTACTCAATTGTAGTCAATAATACACACTGAGATATTTGAAATAGTATTTTAAAAAGAAACAGGCTCGTAGCTTCCATTTATGCGCAATCTACCTACAACCGCCAGCTGCGCGTAGTACTGTGCGTAGTTTTCTAAATTTTGTAAATTGCACTAAACATGACTATATTTAACAATTAATTTCGTGTATAACTTCGGCTCTAGATACCTTATACGTCATATTTTTTTCCAGACGGTAAAAAAAATCACCAGTATTTCAAAGGGAAAGCTACACTATCAGGAAGTAACGTTTTATTCTAATATCATGTTATTACTCAGGTCCACTCAATATTGACTGTGGGTAGCCAATTCTATGCATACGAAATGACGACGCAATTGGTGGAAACATCATCGCTGAACGAAAAGTACAAGTATGTAATCTTGACAATTTAGTAAAAAAACACTCAATTACGTACTGCATACTATTTGCTCTTGTAATTTTCATAGGAGTTTTCAATTCTTTGCCAAAAATGTATAATAAAATTAAATGCTAAACTTTTTGAATATGACTATAGAGTTAAAACTTCTCATAGGCGCTTTAAAACTCAGAGAAAAAAAATGTGGGACATAATTTACACACGGTTATTCAGTTGCCTATGAGTACTGAACAACTGATAAACATACTTAAATAAATATGAAACACCCAGACACGAAGCCAACAGACATGTTCATGATCGAACCAGTGACCTCCGACTCAGAATGGTCACATCCAACTGAGCCAACAGGCCCATCTATGACAATGAACTTCACTTCCTTTTAAATTCTTGATTTTTTATATTATATAATTCAGACAACTATTACAAAATTATACCTTTTTCAGCAGCCAGACAAATTCAAAATTACCAAACGTAAAAAAAATTCAGCTGTTAGCATGAGCGCGTATCTCAGTATGGCGGTCACTCGTTAATTCCTCTTAAAAATTCGCAGACCATTTATGAGATTCGCTTGCGGCGTCTGCGCTGGATGCGTGTGCGCAACCCTGGTGCTTCCACTCGAAGTGATAAGGCTGCGGCAGATGATAGTGAAGAGCCAGTACAAAGGTCTTTTGAACGGCGCCAAGCAGGTCTATCGGACCGGAGGTCTTTTAGGGTTCTATGAGGGTTGGACCGCAAACTTGCTGCAGGTTAGCATTAGAATTGACTCAGATCACATGTATTTGTCAATCGAGGCGAAGTCGAACTATTGCAGAGCTAAGAGGCATGGTCAGCTTGCTACTTATATAAATATTAAACTACTGGACACAAAGCCAACAGACATGTTCATGCACACAAATGTTGACGTGACCTCCAGCTCAAAACCCAGGCTCAGAATATTCTGAGCAAGTGTAACAAACCCGATGCGGCGATGGGCTCGAACACCTTAGGGGTCCTAAGATTATACTGATGAAATGTGGGTATTTCCAGAAATGGAATACCTTCCCCACCCCCTCTTAGATGAAAGTCGTGAGATTATTTAGTTTTCGTCATTCCTCAGATCGGCCCAGCTGCTGGTATATCCTTCGGGGTGTTCAACTTTCTGCAGCCCCTGATTCTTCATTACTGTGCTTCGGACCCCTGCCACCATTCGAAAGGCAATGCCTACAGCGCCCAGAAGATAATATTCGCCAGTTCCGTAGCCGGCGGGGTCGCTGGGTTTCTGTCCAAGAGCCTCACTTACCCCTTCGACTTGGCAAAGAAGAGGCTGCAATTGAAAGTAAGTTTACTGGTCTCTCGTAGCCAATAGTAAAGTAACAAGGCCCCGCTGTTTCACCTGCTTCGGTCCCGCTCCTATAATATTAAGGCCTATGTTACTCCCCGAAAAGTAAGGTTTCCATTATTGAATGTGTAAGACTGAAGAAAATGTGGAATTTTGTCATAAATAGCGGCCCGCCCCGGCTTCGCACGGGTGGACAAATGTATTTTTAAACATTTTGAGATGCACTTAGAGTAAATATATCTGTATGTAGAACGAAGTAGGTCCTTTTTATTTTTAACAAACTTCAAAATAAAAGGAGGAGGGTTTATCAATTCGACTATGATTTCATTTATTTTATTTTTATTTTTGTTACCTCAGAACTTACGACTGGGTGAACCGATTTGGATGATTCTGATAATGGCATCCATGAGAAAACATACATTTTTGTATTCTTTAGAGTTCTATGTTATATTATTATAGTTCCGTACCCTTGTCCTTGTACGTCTGTCCGTCGGTATACATACCGACCGTTCCTTAAAATTCCAGTCCCACAAAGATGACGACCTCCACAAGGCTCCGAGCACATCTAGAGACCTGATGAAGTGTACCAACCTCGTCTCCTGCCTCACCACCACCTTCAAGACCGAAGGCATCAAGGGCCTGTACCGGGGCTGGAAGATCACCATTTACAAAGCAAACATCACCAGTGTCATCACCTTCACTGCTTATGAGCTGCTCTGCTACTCCATCAGGGAGGTTGAGGCCACATAGTCAGGGATTTTGAACTTTATCAGGAAGGTTTTGCAGCTGAATATTTGATTGCTATGAGTTTAACTTGGTTTCTAGTGTTTTTAGTAGTTTTCTTGGTGACGGTAATGGTAGCCAGTGGCATTTCTGTTCAAATCCGCAACTCGTATTTATTAGGGCGACAAGTTGAGAAATTTCTACTTATGGAAAGTGTATTTCTATGTAATGTAAATGCCTTTTGCTCCGTTGTTACAACCCGCTGAATATATCTGATTAGCGATTACAAAGTTGTCTATGAATATTTTATTGAACACGAAATTTACTTTTAGCAGTTCTAGGTATATGCGCTTGTTTTTGTGCTGTTGTTGATAACGGTCGGACGTCCTGTTATTTTCTGAATGTATTATTGGTTTTGGTATTTTAACATAATATAGTCCTATCTACTAAATTACTTACTGTGTAACTAATAGGAATACTTAATTTTTACAAGTGTGTTATGAAGTAGGTTTGTTCGTGTTTGTTTTACTTATTTAGATACTTTTACTCACTTTTATTCTCAGTTTGATTTTAAATCGTACGGGAGAATGCGAACTATAGTTGATTAATGAACAGAATAAGAACAACTTTTTTCCTTCAATAAATGATTTACGAACTTTATTATAAGATCTTTATTTTTCTTTATGCCTTAATTCTCGTTTAAAGAAAACTCCATAGGAACTTCAGATGATGCTTTTGGTATTATAGTATTCTCATAGTGAAATATTACAACATTTTTAACTTTGTAGCTACTATACATTAGGGGAACACCATCATCAAGGTTAAAATGTTGGCTCCGAGCGGGGTCACTACCAACTGAGCCAATAGGCCCGTATTAGAAGAAACCGACGAGCATGCACGAGTCGTTTGATGGATGTAGAAGAAGCATTCATGAGAAATTTCAAGTGGCAGTATATTGTCTCTGCCTTCCCCAATGGGAAATAGGCGTGAAATTATGTATGTGTATAGAAGTGTAGACTAGTGGCCTGAGTAGACGTCCTGTCACTAAGCCTGCCTTATATGGGTGGTTACCCAGGAATTGGCGGGACTAACGAACGGCTTTTAATAAGATAAAGATAGGGTATAGAGTAAGCCCCAGTATATTTCAATCTGAGTTGGAGACATTTAAATGCAAATGCAATCTTTTCAGTGACTTGACTTCTTCTTCAAAGTCTTCTTTTAAAAATATCATAATCAAATATCCCTCAATATGAAACGTCAATCTACTGTCATTCCCACCATGTAAACTTTCCGTGAAACACTGTGATTATTTTTCAAATGTTAAAAAGCCAATGTCGCATTCCTAGATTATTCGATAGCACTGACCTCACAATAGGATAGATTAAAAGATGAAGGCAGGAAGACTTTTACTACCAGGGTGTCATATGACCAAGACTTTATGATGGTTGGGTATCAGAAGAATGACACGATAAGTCCGCACACGAAACTGATTGCTGGCTGCCTTTCAGGTAAGTTGTGGCTCAGATTCAGATAATTAAAGGCTGATTCATGTTACAACGGGACGGGCCCCGTCCGGCCCCGGGCGTTATTGATATTTAAGAAAATTGGTTAGACACAACTAAAGTTCGATTGCATCATATTTTTTTTTATAATAATATACTAATTGGGGTATATGAGGAATTGCGCTTTTTCTGTTACGCGATGTATAATATTGGTGCGGAAGCCTTCGTGCGCAAGTCTTGCACTTGGCTGGTTTTGCTGCAACTTGCAAGTTTGAGTCACACTATAGGTAGTTTTTTTAAGATTAATATTATGTCTTTTAGGAGCAACCACCCGGTTCCTCGTTCAGCCGTTCGACGTCCTCAAGCTGAAGACCCAGCTGCAAAAGATGAAGGCTCTTCCCAGCACGAATGTAGCTTACAGAACAGCGCGAAGGATATTCAGGGAAGAAGGCATCACTGGGTTTTACAATGGACACGTACTTGGTCAGGTATAGTAGATAAACTCGCAGGGAATGGTGACAACGACGGGAACCATCCACTTGACACATCGCCAAAACATGTAATCATTCGATTTTTGCAAATTTGGCAGCGCACTGCAATTTAAGAAAATGGAAGTGTGTCTGATTTCAAAACCAATTCCAAAATTTATGTGATAAATAATATTCGGTGCCTTTTTTTAATTTTTGTTTGTATCACCACTCTCAAAGTTTGGTTTCGATCAGCTCAACGGATTTAAATAACAACATTACGGTGTAAAACAGATATTTTATATTTTTCTTCATGTATCTTTTATTTCTATAAAAGATCTTGCAGGATTCAGAAGATTAAAGGTAAGTGACACGACGAGTAACGAATCTCTTAAGGTTCCCTTAAGTTTTAATCAAAGTTATTTCATATCTAAAACGAATGACTTAAGTATTTTACAGGTGCATACAATCCTCGCAATGAGCAGTCAATTCTACGTGTATGAATTAGCTACAAAATACATCGCAAAACATGGCTTAGACAAGAAATATGGGTGAGTTTTTTGAACTATTTAGATCATTTAAGTAGTCCATGAAGTAAAGCAAGCGTGACGTAAAGTAAAGCTATTCCAGATGCTGACCTATATGGATCTAAGTCTAATACTTTTAGGAAATTATGTAATAGATTTTGTGATAGTCTATGTAATTAACAACTAAGTTTATAGTGCTTTGACTAACTATCAATGTAAATAAATAAATAAAACGGTTCAGATGCTTGATTTCTTGAAAAACCTCAGGAGTATGTTAGTACATTCTTTGCAGTAGCTGGCTCAAGACAGCTATCATAACATTGTACGAACTCCTAGTTGTCAACGAATTTCGTATTGTTAGTATTTCGTCCAGCTTCACTATCACAATGGTTTTGGCTTAAAACTAGGATCGATTGTTTTAACAATTATATTTTTTTATGTTCTAACGCAATAAATTTCATATTGGAGCACCAAAATACAGCTCAATATTTTCTTGCCTTTTCCTTTTATTAAAGAAAATACTCTTTCTCTCCTATAAATTCTCACCTTCTACACTAAGTTCCCTTCTTACTAATGACACACAGCACTTCCTCATACCAAGACACACGTTTATCTTCCCACTTCTTTGCCACTGGCGCTACCATCATAGTTTGTTAATGATTTAATTTTTTTTACTTTGTTAACAGAATTTGGCCTCGTTTCATCTGCGGATTTTTCGCGGGTGCGTGCAGCGCTGCCATCGTGAACCCGTTAGAAGTGATAAGAGTAAGGCAAGTTGTTGCCCCCGATCAGTATCGAGGTCTTATTAATGGAACTCGGCAGGTGTTTAAGGGGGGAGGAGTCAAAGCCTTCTATGAGGGACTATTTGCGTCAATATTACAAGTAAGTGGCTGTTTAGGCAGTTTTTGGAACAATAGCTGACAGAATCATTTAACAATGTCACTTTCCTGTTACTTGTAGCTAGGTCCACAGGTGGGCATCTCGTTCGCTGTATTCAGCAACCTTCAGCCCTGGATTCTTCACTGGTTCCACGATTGCCCAAAAGGAGAATGTCATCAGGCCAAAGGAAACAGGCACAGACCGGAATACGTGATGCTGGCCAGTAGCATAGCTGGGTCTATCTCTGGGTTTGCCTCCAAGGCTCTTACCTACCCTTTAGACCTTACTAAGAGAAGATTGCAGTTGGCTGTGAGTATCTAAGGTGTTTTTGACGAGATAGGCTAATGATGGTTTTATTTGGACAGTAACCGTACGCAGTGGTGGGTTTATCCTATGGCCTAGTAGACCCGGGCTAAAGTGCCAGGTTTATAAGGGGGTTTATAGGGGCGGCCAATCGTGACCGAAAAATCAGTATCTAAATATTCTACAGGCTGGAGCACAATATTATGGCTGGACCCTGCGGGACTGCACACACGTTAAACTCTTCCTAAATCACTTTTTGCATTGTATGTACTTAGAAAAAAATAAAAGCCAGTAATAAAATAAATTCATTATGTAAGTAGGTACTACATGGCCTGGGACCTAGGGCGGCCAAGATGCCACTGACTTGTATGTAACTTGTATAATTTGAATATGAAAGATGATCATCATCTGCTTCTTGAATCTTGATGTTGGTACATTACCTTGCAGAAAAATTATGTCTTGTCTTGAATACAATAAAGTTCTGTACTTCAAAGAATTTACCAAAGAATCTAATTCTAAGTGGACTAGCTTATTAAAACTACTTACCTATCTAGAGAGTATCTTGTCCATTAAGTAGTCTGTCTTTTTCCTTTAGTATGTCTCTTTCCTAAGAAAACCCGAAATCTTTTTGTACATTGTTTAATAATGTTCCGTCTTCTAAAACGCTTGTCTTAACATTACAGAGCTTTAGAAAGTCCAAGCATTTTAGCGTGCCAAGATCATCGCGGCACTTAGTGAAATGCTCCAGCATCTTCGAGTGCTTGTCTTTGACGATGAAGAAGGAAGGCGTCAAGGGTCTATTCAGGGGATTGACTATCACACTGTACAAAGCCCAACTGACAAGTATTATAGCGTTCACGTCATATGAACTGTATTGTTTTGCCCTTAGAGAGATAGAGGCAACATAATTTTAAGGCATAACTTGGCTTCATCTGACATTCTTTCGTATTAACTTTGGAAGTACATTGGTGTTCTTAAATCGATGAGACCATGTAATGAGATTTAAAGCAGATGAAAAGAACAAGACGCAATGACATTGATAAAGCTAATATTGCTCCAATAGCGTCCGACGCAAACATTGCTGTAATTTAAATAGGGCGCAAAAATTTGTATTGAAAGTTGAAATGGGGTTGAAATGCCCCTGTAAATTTTATTAAAGTAACATATCTTGTTACTTTAATGTTATGTTTAAAAAACTTGTATTAAGTATTCTTTCCTCGTAAAATCTACTCAAGTGTTTGAGAGAAGTTAAATCATTCTATAATATACGATTTTCGTCCGTAACTGGAGTACCTCTACTTGCCTAAACTTATTATACTAGCTTTAAGTATAATAAGTTTATGATCTATACATAAAATCAAAGTTCTTGATTAGTATTGTTTATTTTGTCGCAATAAGATACTAAAAAAGTGTTGTTTATCCCTAAACAACAAACTATCTATTTATAAAAAAGAGGTCATTTTGACTGAATTTGACCTACCAACCAATAGTTGCAAAAACTGTACCAAATTTCAATTTGTGAGTTTTAATTTTAAAAATGACGTTGATTAACTTTCGCTTTTATGACTTATGAAGTACCAATTACCAAGCTATTGTCAAGATGAGTTTGAGGGAAATTGAAATTGGTTTGAAACTAACTTTGTCGTTTGATTTAGTTTATGGGAATGTTTTAAGCACACGGAACTATTTTTTTTAATAATGTAACGATATTTTCTACAAGTTACAGAACAGTATTTGTTTGTTTTAAAGTACAATCTGTAAGAAATTGTTTAATTAATATATGTATTAAATGCCATTGATACCTTAATAATTATCTTTTAGATAACAACACACACGGGAAAGATTGTCTAACTAATTATTACTCAGATTTCCATCCAAAATGTATTAGATTAAAAGTAAATAAAAAACATTTTAGTAATAATACACATCTTTACTCTTTGGCTCCTATATACAAGATTTACAACAACATGGTAACAACACTGATCACTGACATTCTTGGATGATCTTCAAGTGATACTGGGACATCTCTGGTGGACGATGTTGATATGTCATCCAATGGGAATCGCAATGGCCTTGTTGGCTGTTTAACTACTGAAAAAGCTACAGATAATCCTAACAAGCATGTTACAAATAACCAAAGAGATTCAATATAATAGGACATAGAGGGGGCATTGGGAAATATTTTCATACAAAACTTTGAAGCATGTTTGAAGCTCAAGCGTAATGTCAGTTAGTATGAACGCGAGCTGTCATTCGGTTATTCCACATGGAATAACTTTATGCTTCAAATTTCTCTCGCTTTGGCCCCTCTATGCCCTATATTATATTTTAATCTCTTTGCAAATAACCAAGCACGTTGACGTTTAAAATTGACAGTTGAAGACTATTGCGATTCCAATTGGAATGAAACGCCCGCGGATGACATTCGCTTCCACTTCGCTAGGATGTTCTTCATCAATATGATGAGATGCGACGATGGAGATGATGTGTAAGCTTAAACTTATCTGTGGACAAAGATATCACATTAGAATCTACCACCTTTAGTAGATTTTTGACTTGTAACAGACATTCCTTTATTTTATCCTATGTTTGGAAGTTTGTCGTTACAGAGACCGGTTACACATACCTCAGACTAAATTTTGGGACCTGCTGGATTCCTCACGATGTTTCTGAATTCCTCGTGGTGAAATTAGTTTGACTACGAGGAAGGAAGATGTTTTCCTTCATCGTCGAACTAGTCATAAATAGATGGGCGATGGTCTCATCTATCACGGTAAGGGGACCAAAGATTATACTGGTGAAATGTGGGGATTCCCTGAGATCATAATAATATTTTCAGATTTTTTTCATATAATAATATCTCTCTCTATCTTACCTTAACCTAAAAAATAGTCAATCCATATCAGTTCCAGCCGTGCGACAGCGACTCGCCCTCCCAGCCCTTGCTCTCCCACCCGTGGTGTTCCTCTTCGTGGTGGTGGACTGGCACGTACACCTTCTTCTCGATGTACTCCTTCTTAACCACGGGCACGGGCACGTGCTTCACCACATGCACTGGCACGTGCTTCACGATCGGCACCTCCTTGATGACTGGCACCTCCTTGACCACTGGCACGTGGACGGGAACGTGCACCTTGGAGACGTGGTGGTGGTGGACAGTGTGGACCTTGTAGGGGACGTGGATCGTGACGTGTTTGCTGGGGAAGAATTTTTGTGGTTAGTTTTTGTAGACGGCATGGATAAGGTTGATGCTGGACAGTATTTATACAAACTAATGAGAGCATTTCGATTTAGGACTTGTCGTCTATGGCGCTTTAGTTAGCTCAATGTAGAATGGCTAGGTGTCGCTGCAGCCAAAATTTCCATAAAACTTTGGACAGGTCCAAGCTTGAACTAGATTTATGATTTTGTAGCATCTGTTGTCAGTTAAGGAAAATTTATATGCTGTGGTCATTTACCGGTTGCAACTTTTGTGGCAGTCGACAAACGAGATCAACTCAAGATAATTGCATCTAGTACGGATGTTGTGACTGTGAAGCTTTTTATGAGAAAGTTAAAGAATTTGTGACAAATGTCATAACAAAAGTAACATTAGCCGATTATTATTTTTATTTTGCTAATGGGTTACCAAAAACTCCCTTTACAAGACCTACAAAAGGCCTTCAAAGACCCCTAATAGTACTTTCCCTTGTCACCTTAATTACACGTTACAGAAAGCCGACCGCTAACCAATTCATGACACAGACTTAATTTTATGATAAGATTTGTGTTGCCCAACAAAACATGTTCAGTCACGCACGCACACAGCATGTAAGCGTACTTTCTCATCCATACGCGTATTTCCATCTGCCCTCATCACGGGATAATGACATCTAAGAAATTGTATCACCAGTTTCTGCTAAATTAAATAGCTATTGTAGTACGACTTGTAGCAGCAGAATATTAAATAAATCCTCGCCGTTGATCGGGCATTGATGTGGTTAGTAAGAAAATGACCCCTGATTAATTGTGTCATTTTTTTTCTGCCGCAGATGTGGTAAAGCACTCTGTAACTGCTAGTGAAGCACTTTCTTTCCAACTCTCAGTGCAGAAAATTGTTACTTATAAATTGCTCCCAAACACCACAGCTCTCTGTAGCCGTCAAAAGTTATTTATCTCATTATTGCGCAACGCCTGTGCCTCTGCTGGGGGCATGTTAATGAGTACCAAGAAAGAAATTCCCTTCTTAAATGAATAATTAGACCACAACGTATGGTTACGGCATTTGTTATCTCTAAGGTATAATGTTACACAACTACAGTAGCCGATGTTCATAGCTGAATTACAACAGAATCTATAGCTGATAGATATGGCAAAAATTCCTAGTAAAATAATTGAATATCGACCTAAAGACTTCATTAGATGAAATAGTCTCTAATAGTGCAAGATAACATACTCTAGATACCTCACGAATGGTACACAAGTGATCTTCAAGATTCATCATCATTCCTTTTGGCTTTGCCGACGAGAAAAGACAGATTTTACGGCATCAATATATAATCTTCGTAACGAAATGGTTTCCATTCCATTTAGATATGATTTTTAATCTCACATATCAGTTTCGCTTTAAGTCCGAGCCAATGTTCTTGTAAAAATAAACTGCATTGTGTCTTCACCTCGTCATAAATTATTTAACAGACTTTCAATTTCGCTCTTTACAACTGGCAGATTGTAAATACATCGTACGGTTGCAATTAAGTATTCTAAGCTCGAAGCGAGTTGTTGCGTATCGTGTGATCGAATAAACCGTGGACACAACAATACAATATTATTCTGTAAACTGATTGTAATAAATTGAGAATACCAAAATATTTGCCTGTTCACTGTAGCTGCTCCTATAGGCGAAGACTAGACTATGATGATGAAAACTAAGATTTTGATACCGACCGCGGTAACAAAAATATTTTACTAGTACATCTATATATTTAAAATGTTAAACTGACTGACTGTTTGGTGATATATCAACGCACAACCTAAGCCGCTGGGTCAAGAGACTTGAAATTTTGCACATAGATAGCTTATAGGGTGTAGGCATCCTCTAAGAAAGGATTTTGCAAAATTCAACTCCTAAGGTTGTGAAATAAACGTGCGCGATCGAAGCCGCCGGTAAAAGTTAGTATACTACAAACCTTTAGAAACGAGGTGATTGATGCAAACATGTGAAGAATGAATAGTTACTTTATGCAGGTACACGTTCAGAAACATTAGACGTTTGAAATGTGGACAGACCGGTAATCTTAATCCTATATCTAGCGTATTTAGACATCCCATTGCGTGTTACACAATTGGGATACGCGGATGCTCGCTGGCCTGTATTGCGCAATTTTGTCGATAAGCGATAGTTTGAAAGAACCTTTCACTGCATTGGCCTTTAGAGCTTCTAGAACACTCTCTCGGAAGTTGCAATCATATTTTACAGCAAGCTTTATGTGAAGCAAAACGAAGTTGGTGTGTATTTAGGTAAAAAAATAACTGATATCTATCTATATATATAAAATGATAAACGGACTGACTAATTGGTGATGTATCAACGCACAGCCTAAACCGCTGGGTCTAGAGACTTGAAATTTTGCACATAGATAGCTTAAACAGTGTAAGCATCCACTAAGAAAGGATTTTGGAAAATTCAACCCCTAAGAGGGTAAAAAAAAAGGTGGGTAAAAGCTAAGTACTTAACTAAGATTATCTAAACAGACCTTTCTAAAGATGGCAGCTTTTCCTGCAAAGCTGATGGCTGCTTTATCTTTCAAATGGTAAGCCCAAATTTTTTTATTATTATTATTATTTTATTAAAATACCTTTGGAACAACTGGCACCTTATAAAAAAAGATGAATAAAAAAACTTGTTATTTTACTTTGCAAACTATATAGGTAGAACAAAACTATATATAATAATAACCTTTTTTTATCTTCTCCACATATACATATTTTCTAGGTACTCAGTAAAAGTTCTGCCTGATACACCTAAGTGTCATTTTTGCTTGCACAGCTAACAGCTTGTGCACACAAAGCCGTTTCATAAATGAAAATTATAAAAATAGCTTCTTTCATGTTTATGATCATTTCGGGTCGATGAATGAAAAAACCTGTGTTATTGGCTTCTGATTGTTTAGATCTAACTACGGGCGGGGCAATAAAACTTGAGCTTTCAAGCGACAATTCTTCAAAATGTAGGTATCAGGCATAGCGTTGTCAATAGTACAGTATTGTAGGGATATTTAATATGGATTCTTACAAGTGGAGACTGGCACCTAAAATAGGCGTTAGCCTGTGCTTTAGGATCACCAGAGTCCAAAGATGTATCTCCCAAATTCCAATTCTAGAGCTTAGGATGTCTATCGACGAAGCTCGGTGTCAACTACGAATAAAAAGAAACAATTTTACATAGTTACACAGTTGCAAGAGATCTAGATGAATCGTTGCGAAGTAGTAACCAATTTACGAAGGACTCCTGTTGCGTACTCAGAAAAGGTTGTACTGGTTCTTTCAACTGGTTCAGAATCTTCGACGAAGTCTTTGCTTGGCATCCTGTCCTATCAAGAGTGAGGCTGTGTCACATCAGGTAAGTTCGCTACGGTTATATAAGCTGACATTATGAACGCTTCTACGAAATGTTCAGATCCCAGGTTGTTTTATTTGAACTTTATATCGTGTCTTGAAATAATTTATGTAATTATGTTAATTATGTATTACGTAAGCTGTATAGTAACAAGGTCAAGTGGCCAGTCAATCAGTAGTACTCATTAGGTCATTAACTCTGTTTCACTGTGAGAGTTTAAATATATATATTATGTCGAGTTGACCTTTTTGTAAGGCGATGAAAATTTGGTAAATTTTTATGTAATGCTCTATTTTTGGGACACTCTATAAAACGATGTGTAAACTTGTTTTTGATTGCAAAATTGTGTTAGGCCAAAGTTGAATTTGAGATCGATTAAGGTTAAGTTAATGTTGAATGGAAATTGCGTTGCGTCCTCCTAAGGTGTCTTTTTTAAACTTACGAAAATTAATAATATTCTACTGATTCACTTCAAAATCATTCCCGAATGTTAAAAGAGCTGCCCTTGAGTTTCTTGGTGGCTATTCTCGGGGTACTGCATTCGGAACCAGCAACTCGTCGGTGGAGATGGGCTGCTGTTTACATTTAGCCAATCTTCATGATCGAGTTTTCTTCTCGGGGTACCTACTGCATTTGGAACCAGTAACTCGTCGGTGGAGATGGGTTGCTGTTTACATTTAGCCAATCTTCAAGGACGAGTTTAGTGTGCCTTTTTATTAGACTATTGACTGTTCTAAGAGTAATTCTTATTACCTACAAAATAAAAAACATTTTCATTTTCATTAAACGTTCTTGGTAATAATGAAAATAAAACAATGAAAAGCGAAATTATAATTATTGTAATTACACATTTTCTAATTAATAGAGAATGCATGCCTCGTTATGGCCAGAATTTTCTAAATGATAATTTTACTTTTTAATTTTTTTCACGTAATTCGTCTATTAAGTGAGAAAGAATTTCTGTACCATGTCATAATTGCTGACAATACCCTGAAAAATCTCTTCTCATGGTGCCATAATACACTAAGGGAATCGGAAGCATTGGTTATTTGAGGTATCTTTACTTTATTATCACTTTATAAGGCAGAGGGACAATAGTTGCCACCATAAATTGAACTCTATACTTATTATACTAAGATTCAGAAACATAAAAATTTAAACTGCCTATGCCCGTTAAAGGGTTAAACCGGTCATCAATTTGAAATCTGGTAACATAACGACAAAAATCATTTGTCTTGTATATATGTTATAGTTAAACCTCGAAGCTTCGACGCTCCTAGGTTTAACTAGACCTACCAACTAACGTAGTTTCGGAAAACTTTGGTTGTAGCGCAAACGGTGCTATGCCGAGGCGCGCTCCATACGCACACAATTGGTTTGGACTTTTATGAAGACTACGTCAGACCTGAGGATTGACTAGTCAAACCTAGAAGCACCGGTGCTTCAGGGTTATAACACATACTTATATAGAATAAACTCAAAAACTACTAGACCGATTTAAAATATTCTTTCGCCAATGGAAAGCTTCGTTATCACTGAGTAACACAGGCTATGTATTATTCCCGTATTCACACGGGAACAGCGCGGGTGAAACCGAGGGGAACGCTAGTATAAAATAATCTGACTAACTGACTGATCGATGAACGCACAGCCGAAACCACCTGGGTCTAAAAGCAGGACATTTTGCAAAAAGATTCCTTAAACGACGAAAGTAGAGAAGAAAAGATTTTTTTATGGGCAACGCCGCTGGGCACCTGCTTCTCATATACAGGGTGGAATTTTTCAACTCCACCTGGAGGGAAAGTACTGTACATACTGGAGATAGACAATTTTACTCAAAGGAAACATTCCTTTATTTTTAAAAAGAAACAACTGCATTCACAGATTTTCGAAAAATCGCTTGCCACTCCCGGGAATCGAACCGGGCAAAATCCGAAAAAATAACACCCTGTACTTTTACGGCATCGATCGATAGGGTCAATCATAAGGATCAAATCTCTCTAACAAACATGGTAAATGAAACATAAGGAAAATTCCTCCCTGTATAATATTAAGTAAAGCCATGCTTTTGTAATATAACTTCGCCGTAGATTACGCAAAGTAAACCACAGAGTGGACACTGACTGGCGACAGATCTCTAAAACTGCGCTCGGTATACAAATGGTTAGTTATATTATAACTATGGAATATCGTTCAGTGTTCGATATACCAACGTTACTTCACGCTCTCGGATTATAGAGCGAATCTTTTGGTGTACTGCGACAAACGTTAAGCCTTATACATTCGGAAGAATTGTCGCTTGAAAGCTCAAGTTTTTATTGCACCGACCCTAATTAGAGTTAAGTCAGAAGCCAGTAACACCGACACTAAATGGTCATAAACATGAAAGAGACACTTTTAGTAATTCATTGTTACTAGAAGAGCTTTGTCGCCACGAGGTGGGAAAAGATAGCTGCCAGCTAAAATGAACTTTTACTGATAGTACAGTCAAGAGCAAGTCAAGCTTAAAACTACCAGTTTAAGCTGAGCTCTGATTTATACTGCGCGGCATAGAATACAGGGCCGGGTCAAAGTCCAAAGTGTCAAGCTTAACGTGCTCTTGACTGTACATGCTTATTATATTTGCTATTGAATTATAATTCACTTTTCTAAGGCACTTGCAATTTCTGTATAAACGTGTAAGATATACGGTTTGTTAAAATTCCTAATCGGAACACAGAATTTCTAATTGCTATTATGCAGGGAGTTCGAATATAGATTCATTTGAAGATAAGATCTAAAATATTATCTAATAAAGACCGTTTTTGTTGGTAGGCCTCCGGAAATGTATTTTTTAATGGTTTTGAACTCTCGGCTTTATAATTTGAGGTCGAATTTCGACCACTGAATTATAGCTTACTGTACTCTATTGAAAATAAATTGTGTTGTTGGTAAAGTATATCAGTTCTTATGATTTCTACCTTGAGTTATGTTTATTATTGGTGCTTTATTTTTATTGTGAGAAGTGCCATAAAAAGAAGTACAGTCTGCAGTGCAGCGTTTACTGTATTACGTAAGTGCAACAGTTTCCTATAGCTTCTGCAATCACAATGTTTATACGGACGACGGTCACGCACTTTCATTCGTATAATATGCATAATTTCTTCTACGTTCAGAAAATGCCTTTTTCCTGGCTTCGCTGGAGAGTTTGACTTTATCTTTTTAGTGTGTGTTGCTTCATTAACTAAAGCCTCAAGCTTTGATGGTATTATATTAAATGGAACACGCAAAACAACATTCGTGCAACTAGTCGAAGATAACAAACTTACGCATAAGTGTTTTGACATTGTAAAAAAGAGATTTTAAATCATTTTTCTTTTAATAATTTTTAAAAAAAATTCCTACATAATATTACGTATAATAGTTACCCGAACACATTTTAAATCCTAGTCATTGTTTACGTAAAAAATATTTGTTATGCATATTTAGCTGCCTAATAACTTTACTAAGTAGGCAATTTAGACCATTAGGAGTGACTTTCGAAAATGGAAAATCTGAGAGCAACTACTTAATAAATTAATTATTTAATCTCGGTATTCACCGACCGTCCACGTAGAATCGTAAACCGTTATCTATTCGTTTTTTAACCGAGTTTCGATCGGCCTTGACAACGTTGCGTAACGCGTAACGTTATAATTCTCTTTTTAAACTATTTATAATGCAATACCGGTTGCGGTGAATGACTGAAGTTTTAGTAAAAAAATAAATTTTGTAAAGTTCATTGTCACACCCGATTTGCTTTGCTAGTGGCGAGTGAACTTGAAATTATAGTTTGGGTGTTATTGTTATTTAGCAGATTGGAACTTTGAAGAATTATGGCATTAAAAGCGGGATTCGTCTACGAAGACTACTATATGAATTTAGATAAACATTGAAATTATTGGGAATTGAACACTTTGAATTGGAATTACAGGAATAAATAACTAGTATTAGGTACTCACTGGTGACCGCCGCCGGGGGTAGGCGATGCAACAACAGCGACGACGACGAGAGCGACGAGCTACAAAAAAACAGTTAAAAAACGTTATAGTTTCGGGAACGAAAAAACGAATCTACAATAACGCGCCAACTTAAATCAAAGCGCACTTTTGAATTTTTTTAGAAACAATCCTCGAATTCTTTTCGGCCAGTATCGCGCACTTTTTGATAAATATTTATTCTAATTTAATTTTCATTGCAAACTTTTTAAGAAATTGGACTCACAGCGAGTTTCGCGTACATCTTGCAAGTTATGCTGGACTGATTGTGTGATACACTGAGGCTTGGAGACTGCCTTTGCTTTCTGCTGATTCGATGCGTCCAACAGCTTATATACTCCAATGTTCCCCAGTCAAACAATTGCATAATAGAGCCCCCTGAGCCTCCCTTCCCTCATCCCGAAATACGCGGCCGTTTTAGAAAGGTGCTCGACATTTTTCCGTTGGAGGTAGCTAGGGGCTACTCGATTTGGTGGGGCTGTACGGGTGGGGTAAAACGCCGAAAGAGCTTCGAGTGACAGCGCGTGCTGGTGTTTCCATAACATTGTTTTTTAGTGATTTTCTTGTGAGAAACGAAAATGTGTGAAGTTACAGTGGAGGACGTAGATAACCCAGGGACCTTTTCACAGAGTATTAATGGGGAAATGACGGTTTACATATCAAAATACTTTCTTTCGCGTCGAAAAGTGTTATGTTCCTTAATTTAAGTTCAAAAACCAGGTAATTTTCAGCGTATTTTTACTGAATAAACCTAATTTATGTAGTGAAATTGTTGAGAAGTTTTAATTTATAAACAATACTGTTTTTCTAATCCTGGGTCTGTTTATTCGATTAGTTGTATGGACTGTATTCATAAACGTTAAATAATTGCTGAAACTGACATAAAATTAATACACACAACAAAGAATACATTTCTAATATAGAGGTAGAGAAATCAAGTAATAGTAAGTATAAGACAAATATATACATATGTAGGTACCAAGTAGGTAAACATAAACCTAACTACAGACTGAAAGTTTGGTAAAATGTTTTTTTATTTAATTTTACATTTTCGTAAATAAATACACAAAGCTAAACATTTGAAATGCATGTCAGTTCAGTAAGTAGTAATGAGTAGGTAACTCAGTCTTCTAATCCAGAAGTCGCGGGTTCGATTCCCGCGCGGAGCCAACATCTGTGAGTTCTTAAACTTGTATATTGATTTCTAGTCTATTTATCATTAGGTTAGCAGGTATCTAGTTTGTGTCTAAAATAGTAATAAATTAAATAAATAATAAATTGTGGGACAAAATTCATTGTTATTCAGCCTCAAACTAGGCAGAGCCTGTAGGTACTGTGGGTACTGAACAGCTGATAAACATACTTAAATAAATATTAAACACCCCGAAAAGCCAACAGACATGTTCATGCAACCAAATGTTGGCCCCGAGCGGGGATCGAACCCGCGACCACAGAAGGCAAGGTCTCTAAATACCCGTACACCCCTCGAGTTTAGGCTCATTTGATTTTTTGTGGTACCATACCTACAACGAACTATAGTGTTAGCCATAAATATCGATTGTAGCAACTCTATTGGAACTACGTCTCTACGCGTGACGTCACGAGGAACTGTCAGTCAACAATCCCGCGCATTATGTCTGACGAGCTAGGCTGTGGCGCGTATAAATTAAATAAATAATCTCACGCCTTTCATCCCCGAGATGGTTGATTGATAATATAAATGTTTGCCAGAGTCTCTGAAAGTCTGTAACTTATATAATAAACTTAATCTTCCAATAATAGGTATGTATTTATTACCAAGGCATCCACGGAGTAGGGGTTTTTGATATACCTACGGGTCACCCCTGGGCAGGACGCGGCCAAGAAAAGCAGATTTCACAGTGAACTCACTCTTTTTTAGTGAGTCGTTCGTGATTATGAATATTGCTCAAAAAAGTCAGCTGAGGACAGATACAATAGTATTCTAGATACTAGTTGTGCTTACGCACAATGTAAAACACAAGCCAAAGTTAAGTCAAAAATCACAGCAGCCCATCTCTAGGTACTTACGAGTTGCTGGTTCCAAATGCAGTACCCCGAGAAGAACCAGCAAGAAATTTAAGGGCGGCTCTTTAATCTCATGTCTTAGTAATGGTTTACAATAATAATTATAATTAATAATAGCCTTACATAGCGTCGAGACGGTTAATCCCATGCATGTTGGTCCCAAGCCATGTCAGATACCCTTGGGTGGCTTGGAAAATTCATTGAATTAGGTGGCCACACTAAGCCTCACCATCTCAGAATCCGTGGTGTCCTCGCTTGGAAGATTATGCGTAAGGAAAGACCCTAGCTCAGCAGTGGGCTGTTACGGGTTGATGATGATGACAACTTTTAGTGGTCTATTCTTAAGAAAACTATAACAGCATCTCTTTGATTTCTCGGGTATAAGTAATTGAGTCGACCTCCTTCGCAGAATTCATCTCAGTGTCATGGCTACATTTTTGACGGGCCTGTTGGCTCCGTTGGTAGTGACCCTGCCTTCTGGGTCGCGGGTTCGATCCTCGCGCGGGCCAACATTTAGTATGCATGAACACGTCTGTTGGATTCGTGTCTGGGTGTTTTATAATAATTTAAGTAATACTGTCAGTGGTTTAGTACCCATAGTAGAGACCCAGTTTGGGACTGAATAACCGTGTGTGAATTGTGTCCCACAATTAATTATTTACATAGTCATCCGACTGCCTCCGAAAACGGGTTCTGTTTTCAAAAATTACCTGTGTCTTTTACAGGAAGTCATGTTTTTTGGTGTATTTGTTAAATATTCATACAATATATCTCCGTGTTTCTAACAAACCGTGGAGAATGAAAATTCATTCATTCATGTAAGTTACCAACGAGGTTCTAATGGCGAAAATTACCATATATTTTTAATTAGAAATTAATTCTTATCCCTCTAACTAAAAATACCACTTCGGCCGTAACGTAAGTGCATAAAATTCATATTGCTATAACAATCAGATTTCCTAACGCACATACACTCTCCGTTTCGTAATTCCTTCATTAATAGAAATATCTGTATAATAAAATTCTTAATAATTAATTAACACCAAATATATCTTGTCTTGTTTTCTTTTCTATCTTATATCTTTGCCCAAATGTGCCTTTTCAAACGAATTTGGACTCTGTTGCGAAGAATTAGACTTATATCTCTATGGCCTTAATGTTCATTCTACCGTTAGTACATAATTGTATTTTTTACGCGTAGGCAGTTAAGTTATGCTTAGCGAATTTTATAATGTAACATGTTTTCTTTGCGTGCAGCTGATGCGAATTGTACTTGGGTTCCGGTGTGTTCATTATATTAGCCCACTGGTGGACATTCTACCATTGAACCCGCAGGAAATCTGGACAATAATATCTCCCTGAATTCACTGAGGCTTTTGAGATAACGTCGATAACTCCTACGTTTCAGGCAAAGAGATTAAAATATAATAAGGCATAGAGGGGGAAAAGCGAGGAAAATTTGAAGCGGAAAAGTTATTACAAGTGGAGTAAGTCTAGTACAATTTCGACCGAATGACAGCTCGTCTTCGTACTAATTGACATGGCGATTGAGCTTCAAAGTTTTTATATGAAAATATTCCCAATAGGGGGGTATTGTCCTAATTATATTTTAAACTCTTTAGTTTCAGGAATCTTCAAGAAACCCTTTGGGATACTGAGCGGTGAATTGAAAGATCGGCTTTTGATATGTACATTATATTATATTTATTTACAGCAAGGGGATTAAAATATAATAGGACATAGAGGGGCATTGGAAATATTTTCATACAAAACTTTGAACCTCATGTCAGTTAGTATGAACGCGAGCTGTCATTCGGTCGAAATTGTACAAGACTTATTCCACTTGGAATAACTTTTCGGCTTCAAATTTCTTCGCTTCGTCCCCTCTATGCCCTATTATATTTTAATATCTTTAATTTTCAGCATCCTTTTAACTAATTACAACATAATATAATACATGAGAGAAATATACAATATGTAACATCAGAAGATGATTATATAGGCATCTCTCACCACAGAACACTTTTACTCCTAGCGGAGAAGAATGCCAACCTCATACAAAAATATGGCGACAAAACTCGACCTACAGCGCGATCTCTGTGATGACCCTAAAAACCACTGACGTATCACCGTATGGCGGGATATTTGAATTTTATAGTGGAATGTTTAAATGTATATTCAGAGCCTATTCATATACTTCTCCCGGGGTTCTATTCATATTATATTCTATTGAAGTTTTACTAAATAACTTCTCAGAATATGATATGAATAATACCCCGGAGAAGTATATGGACAGGCTCTGAATATACATTTAAACACAAGATTAAAAAACTTAATTTAGCTAAAAAAAAAACTTTCTTAGGTATTGTTTTACTAAAATATAACATTTATTTACCAAGAAAATATACATTCATTTACAAAGAAAATATACATTAATTTACCAAGAAAATATACATTCATTTACAAAGAAAAATACATTCATTTACAAAAAAAATATACATTCATTTACAAATAAAATATACGTATTCAATTACAGTAATTACAGATAAAAAAATGTCCTCTAAAGTCAAAGGCGTTTATTGTCAGTAGGTGGTATTGAATTTACACTTAGAAAAGTCAATAGTTTATAATAACAAAGCACTCTAAACTCTTCCATGAAGACTGGCTAAATGTAAACAGCAGCCCATCTCCACCGACGAGTTGCTGGTTCCAAATGCAGTACCCCGAGAAGAGCCAGCAAGCAACTCAAGGGCAGCTCTTTTTAATCTCATGTCTTAGTAATAAATATGGTTTACAATAATAATTATAATTAATAGCCTTACATAGCGTCGAGTCGGTTAATCCCATGCATGTTGGTCAAGGATTTGGTAACTTTAGATAATCGAAATCTAAAGAGTAACCATGTAGGACAGTGCCCAGAAGACTGGCTGCATTCCCTCTCTGGATATCTAGGTTGATCCTTTGACAGAGATAGCTGCCAGCCCTCTGGTCATCTGAAGGCCCCCACGGTCCCATGGGGTTATGTCATTTAATTACCGAGTTCTCATGGCCATTTTCCAGCTCCATCATCAGACCCTGGTTACAATCTAGCACCAAAGTATTTGTCAAGACGAATCATACGAGCCCAAACTCGAGTGGTTTACGAGTAGTCATTGAGAAGTTGCGATATCCACCTCCTTAAACCATCATCAGATCAGCTTGATGGTACCATAATATTGCATTGTGACCAAATTTACATAAGTATACCAAATTTCAGCTCAATCGGTTGAAAATATCTGCTTCAAAATTGAGTTGCAAGATTCCACTTGAACATCTAATTTTGTAATCTTATACAATTATTATGGGATTACAAAGTTATTTATGCAGTTAGTGTATCTAGAAACCTAGACCGAAATTGCAAATTATTTGAGTTTTTCCTTGATTTATACACTAAACCCTAATTGTATTCCAAATTTAAAGCTTCTACGACTGCTAGAAGTGCCTTAGAGTTTTGATGATCGGTCAGTGAGTCAGTCAGTCAGTCAGAGAGTGACAAAATTAGGAAACTTTGAATATTTATAATTTTAAAACTACTGGTTCAAATTGGATGAATTTTGAAATATACTGTGCATGCTTGGTTACTGAAAATTCAGGCTTCTAGGTTTATCCACAACGAAGTTATAGGGGATCGAAAAGTGCGTGAATTGCTTCGAGAAAAGGATGGTACGGCCGTGCCGCTTTTTGCTCGACTTGGCGGGGGCACTGCCGTGCCCCCAGATCCGGGAAAAAAACTTGGCCCAAGATTCATAGCTGAAAACAAATTAAAATCATTCTTACAAACATTTTACGACAAAATTGACATAAGAATAATGTGTGTATCATCCTAGCAGCGCCACACTACTCTGGGTACGAAATAGTCTTGAATTTCGTACCCTCGCCGTTTAGCAGATGTAGAGTTTGGTGGCGATGCCAAAATGATATATAGCATATTTCTGCATTTAGGCTACACGACGATTTCGTACTATTTTGTAATTTTAGGAAGGGAGTAAAAGTCACACTAAATTCTTCGTGGACTTACATATATACATCTTTTAAAGTAGGTACATCATATTTCTAAAATATGTTTGCAACATATTAAGATGCCCGGGTACGAAATAGTTTCAAAGAAAATTATACACTAGATATCGCTTCTAGCATATTATAATACAATCATAATTTATCTATCGATAAAATGTCATTGGCTTCAATAAATCAAAGAAGGTACATACTAAAGTAGTTAAGCAATGTTGGGCACGGTCAGTCAGTGAATGGGTGACCGCCTAGTGGCATTTATATCACGAGCGCTTCCGTGTTTCGGAAGGCACGTTAAAGTGTTGGTCCCGGTTTTCGTTGTTTACGAACAATGGAAGTCGTTAAGCCACGTTGGATACCTTTGGGTGGCTTGAAAAATTCCGGCAGTTAGGTGGCCACTAGCTTAACAAAATCTCCCAATCCGCGGTGGGCTCGCGTGGGAGATTATAGCCCATATACTTCCTCAGTGTGAGGAAAGACCCTTATCTCAACAGTGGGCTGTTACGGGTTGTCGATGATGTCGATGACATACTAAAAACTTATTTTTAAATTACTTCATCAACTTACAGCAAATGCCAGTACAATAAAATTCAATACAGGATTGGTGATCCAGGTCTTTTTCTTAATATTAGCCCATATCACTTCTCCAACGGAGTTTAAAAAAGCTGCTTTGTCAATAGTTTTAAATTCTTCCACAGTATTCTTGTTCATTATTGTTCCAGTCACAGTTATATAGAATTTCTCAATATCAGGGGTCCTAGAAAAATAATTATGATTAAAATAATAATTACAAATCTATATGCAGTGGTTTTGAGAAAAATAAGGGCTACATTCAGGCAAATGGTTATTTTTATCCAAAAGTATAGGCTGAGACTGTACTATGGTTACTAGACATGTCATTCGATTTAGTAAAGTAAAATGAAATGAAAATGTTTTTATTTCTGTAGGTAATTAAAATTACACTTAGAAATGCCAATAGCCTAATAACAAGGCATAATAAACTCGTAAAACATTACGTACTAACGTCCTCACGAGTACTAAATGTTGGTGAAGTTATATACTATGAAAAAAAAATGACCTTTATTTACGGATACAGGTTTTAGTGCTGCTGTAAAGACGTCATTTTGGCAAAACCACCAACCCCCCCCCGCCCCCCCCCATATCTGCTAAACCGCGAGGGTACGAAATTCAAGACTACTCTACTTCGGATCCAGAGTAGTGTGGCGCTGCTAGGATGATACATACAAAAATAATGTGTTAATATTGTTACTTACCTCAATATATTTGTTGCTCCGGGGTTAGGAAATCTGTAAGCTTTGATGTCCGAATCTTCCTTCGGCTTTAGCCCACATTTCAAACATTTTCTTCTGATGTTATCAGCCATAACGACAAACAAAACACAAACACCTTTTCTATCTCCTCGAGTCTCTATCTCACAAATACTTCGCTAGCACTATAGCAAGCACGTCAACACTAATGCGGAGGAACAAAGACTCAACCACGGCTCAACTCAATGCAATAATGAAGAAAAGAAAACTGTAAATTGTAATTTTAAAAACCACAGACATGACAGACGAGACATCATGATGACAGTATGCCATGGGGCTGCCAATGTTTAATGATGTTCTCTTACTTAAATACTTTTTTATGTATTTTTGAATTAATTTTTTTAACATATTTTAGAAAACAATACATATAGTTAAATTATATATTATTATATATAAAACAATTTTTTAAATACTCCCTTTATAGAATATTGAGTTAACTTGTCACACAGAAGATTCCCCATTAGGTATGACACCCAAGTCCCATACCCACTTGACGCCGCCTGTCTCTCACTGTCACGACCATGGACAATGCAGATTTGCTTCGCCCCATGGCACCGCCAAGTCTAAGCTGCCAGGCACACAGGCTAAAGATACTCCTTAAGCCGTATACAGAAAGAAAGCTGAAAACTTATCAGCGCTTATCGGCGCTTATCGGCGCTGGTCCATTCTACATACATAAAGCAAGCAGATCAAAGCAGAGCGAGCAAAATGTCGTACGATGATTGGCGGGCGGCACCAGCACTGACCGGCGCCTGTCGAAGATTGTCCGCGCTTGTCAGCGCTTATCGGCGCTTGTTCATGTACATGCCTGCGCCGGTTACCAGCGTAGACCGGCGCCTATAAGCGCTGATAAGTTTTCAGCTTTCTTTCTGTATAGCTTTAGGTTGAAAACACAGAAAGCGTTTAACCAAAGAGGTTAGAAGAAAATCATTCTCTTTGAGAGCAACTTTTTCTTTATACGTCTTTGCGTTTAACGTTATCGTCGAACTTAGCGGTATCTCACACTTCAAAATCCATCTAGTGCGAGATCCGGCTGCAGAATTAGTGTAGGGATCGAGTATTTGCTACAAACCAAATTTTTACTCATATTCATGATTAGTATACCAGGGTGCCTATCGAAATATGGCCGCTAGTATTTTAATATTTTTTTTAGGACGAAACTTCATTCACTTGTTTTTTACATAAAATGTCGTCCACTTTACTGCAATATACATAAAATCTGCAGATCTCTGGTCTAATATTGCCCCTTTATTTACAAATACTCTAAAAATCAGACATTTATTGTTGTAGCAAAGGTAAGCCTGTAGTTTGCAATTACGCCCATTGGTAATAAGATGATTTCAATTAATATTTTTAGGGACAATTTTTTTTTTATTAGAACACAAAATATGTGTACTTTATTTTTGCGTCTACTTTCAATCTAACTTATAATATAAAGGGGTTCAGAAAATGAAATTTTGTGCATTGGGAAGTGAACTGCCATGAGAACCAGGCTTACTCGGATCACTAAATGTCAGGTATTACAACCTAGACTATTATATAAGGAAAATGAAATTTTATGCATTGGGAAGTGAACTGCCATGAGAACCAGGCTTACTCGGATCACTAAATGTCAGGTATTACAACCTAGACTATTATATAAGGATCCTTGTGACCTATAAGCTAAGTGGTGCAACTTCACCCGCCCCTTACTCAATAACCCATCATATTATGTAGGTATATACCACATAATGTGCCTACCCCCTCGGGGATGAAAGGCGTGAGATTATATTATTATTATAATGTGCTCGAGCCTTTAGAGTATTTAGGTACTTACTAGGTTCTGACAGTTCTAGAGTAGTGATAGCCCGGACGGTTAAAGAGCCGGCCGAAAATCAGTGAGGCTCGGGTTCGAATCCTGGCATGTACCAATGAGTTTTTCAAAAACTTACGTACATATTTATCACTAGCTCGGCGGTGAAGGAAAACATCGTGAGGAAACCCGCAGGTCTCAGAATTAATTCTGAGACATGTGTAAACAGACCCGGTCCGGCGATGGGCTCACCACCTATCACGTTTAGGGGTCCAATGTATCTCGTGAAATGTGGGTATATCCAGTAATGGAATACCTCTGCCTACCCCCTCGGGGATAAAAGGCGTGAGATTATATTTATTTTATTTATATAGGTTCTGACCTCGACTTATCTCACGTTCCTGTATAAAAAGTAACCTGTGTTATTCTGATGTACCTTATCTATAATTTAAAAAGATAAACTGACTGATTGGTCATGTATCAACACACAGCCTAAACCGCTTGGTCTAGAGACTTGAAATTTTGCACATAGATAGCTTATACAGTGTAGGCAACCACTAAGAAAGGATTTTGATAAATGAAATAAACGTGCGCGAGTGAAGCCGCATGTAAAAGCTAGTAAGCTATATTCCTGTCAGATTTGACTCTTGACTCCTTGACTCTAAACTCTAAATCCGCACAATATGGAGGTTAGCTAAAGAAAACAACCTATCTCTACTGACAAGTTGATGGTTCCGAACCCTGAGAAGAACCAGCGACAAACTCAAGATCAGGGGGTCTAAAAAGGACGTTTCGGGTGAATCATAATAGGATCCTATTTCGATTCTTAATCGAAATTTTCACCAAATACGAATCTGCTAGTGAATTGAATTGTCAGTGAATCACTAAAATGAGGGACCATTTTACGAAATTTAGAGGAATTGCTTAGGATTTGCTGGGAATTCATAAAAGGAGGAATTATCAAAGTGGCCATTTTAGACCCACAGCTCTTTTCAACGTCACTCAATTATTATTATGTCATTAGTGTCATGTATTATTTTGACGGGCCTGTTGGCTCAGTTGGTAGTGAACCTGCCTTCTGAGTCGGAGGTAGCGGGTTCGATCCCCGCTCGGGGCCAACATTTGTGTAAATGAATATATCTGTTGGCTTCGTGTCTGGGTGTTAAGTATTTATTTAAGTATATTTATCAGTTGATTAGTACCCATAGTACAGGCTGCCTAGTTTGGGACTGAATAACCATATGTAAATAATTGTGTCCCACAATTTATTTATTAGACCAATTTTGATCCCAATATCGAAGGCTCCTACGCACTGTTCTACATAGAGTAGGTACACATAACCCTCATCGTGTGGGCATTTATATTGTAAATGGTCTCTTACCTAATATAATTTATGGTATCCAGTGATCGTAATGGCATGTTACAACACTGCACAGCGATATTGCGATATATTGATGATAATGTTGTCGTGGGATGGATTCCTATATACTGCCTGATTTTTTATTCAGTCTGGAAAAAATGTGGTGTGATAGGTAAGTGTACCTAATAGATTCGTTTGGCATTGTTACAAAAAATTATTCTTTAACAAATCTCGTATTAATAACTATAAAAGTATACTAAAAAAAAACATATTATCTCACGCCTTTTATCCCCGAGGGGGTAGGCAGAGGTATTACATTTCTCGATATACCAATATTTTCACAAAATATTATAATCTTTGGACCCGTCTAACCGTGATAGGTGGTGAGCCCATCGCCGGACCGGGTCTGTTACACATGCCTCAGAATTAATTCTGGGACCTGCGGGTTTCCTAACGATGTTTTCCTTCACCGTCGAGCTAGTGATAAATTATGTACGTTAGTTTTATTGAATAACTCATTGGTAGTTATACATAAAAGGATTCGAACCCGATCTTTACTGATTAATGATTATCATCATGTGATGCAGGCTCCTCAACCGTAAGGCTATCAATGCTCTTATATAGCATTATACTAATATACATTATCTATCTATATAATTATACTAGCGACCCGCCCCGGCTTCGCACGGGTGCAATGCTGAATTTTCTTTGCTATAAACCATCCCTGGACCCACTCGAACCCACACAAAAAGTTTCATCAAAATCGGTCCATCCGTTCTCGAGTTAAATCGTCAGGAAGGAAAACCCGACTTATTTTTATATAGTAGAATAGAAGATAAAAGAAAGTCGTGTTTGTTCCACTACTTATAACTCAAGAACGGCTGAACCGATTTGGCTGAAAGTTGGCGGGGAGGTAGCTTAGAACCAGGAGACGGACATAGGATACTTTTTATTCCGATATTCCCACGGGAACGGGAACTACGCGGGTGAAACCGCGGGGCGCTGCTAGTATAATAATAAATTGTGGGACACAAGTCGTACACGGTTATGTAGGCCCTTACTAGGCAGGGCCTGTACTATGAGTACTAAACAACTGATAAACATACCTAAATAAATATTGATCGACCCAGACACGAAGCCAACAGACATGTTCATGCACACAAAATGTTGGCCCCGAGCGGGGATTGAACCAGCGACCTCCGACTCAGAAGGTAGGGTCACTACCAACTGAGTCAACAGGCCCGATATTACAAAATGAAATATTTGAAATAGTACCTACTTATTATTAAAAAAAGAAACGGGCCCGTAGCTTCCATTCATTCGCAATCTACCTACAACCGCCAGCTGCTATAGGTACACTACGAATAAGGAATTACTTATTCGTAGGCTATACATATAGCAGTGTGCGTACTTTTCTAGACCTTGTAAATTGCATTTAACATGACCATATTTAACAATTGATCTCGAGTGTAACTTTGGCTCTAGGAACCTTATATGATATTTTTTTAATTAACATCCAGTATTTAAAATAGATAATCTGTGAGGAGTAACTTAGATTGTATCTATAAGGCTGTTCGCAAGACTGGTTGCAATATACCAATTAGTGCCGGATTCTGTTTACCAATCAGCAGCAGTGATAGCCCGGACGGTTAAAGAGCCGGCCGAAAATCAGTGAGGCTCGGGTTCGAATCCTGGCATGTACCAATGAGTTTTTCAAAAACTTACGTACATATTCATTACTAGCTCGACGGTGAAGGAAAACATCGTGAGGAAACCCGCAGGTCTCAGAATTAACTCTGAGACATGTGTAAATAGACCCGGTCCGGCGATGGGCTCACCATATCACCTATCACGTTTAGGGGTCCAATGTATCTCGTGAAATGTGGGTATATCCAGTAATGGAATACCTCTCTGCCTACCCCCTCGGGGATGAAAGGCGTGAGATTATTATCTTATTATCAGTTTACCAAAGCGTACTACGAGCGTACTCTGAAATAGGCCGGGACCCAAGTGGCCTATTGACTCCAGGGCTGGCAGTATGTGAAACCAGAGACCAGTTTTTATTTAAACTGGTCTCTGGTGAAACGTTCGTTTCTAATTTTAATTTATCATTGGGTGTTCATGAAATTGCTGTTTGACTAAGATTTTTCTTCGGGATTGAAATCCATTAAAAGCTGTAAATCATGCTTACGTATTTAACAAACAAGTTTTGCTTACACAGGACAAAGAGATTAAAATATTATTTTAATCTCTTTGTTCTGTGGGCACTACAAAGGCTACCCAGACCAGGTGTATTTTGGAACAGGACTAATAACATTATTTTTACTCCTCAAAAAGACGAAAACGAAACGTTTTACGAAATAATCAAGCGAAATATAATTCTGGAAAATCAAAATCATATATCAAGATACGCTATGCTCTTGAGCAATTATGGGTCATTCACTTTATACATACACATTTGCATTTTTCGCTCTCTTCAGTTTGCCATTTTCGAAGGTCACCATTTCTCAATTAATTGAACTGCAAAACTTAAAATTATTCGAAAGAAAAACGAGAGATTCTGCACTCCAAATCTCAATAATATTATAATTGAGTGTGTTTGTTGGGTGGTCTATCACGCAGCTGATCGACGTGATTTTTGCATAGCCAGCTCGTCAAGTAACGGAATGCAGACATATTATGATTATCAATTGTCATTCAGCTCCCGTGGGAGCTGATGCTTGACAGGAAGACTAGAAAGTGACAGAAAGACTAGAAAGAGACAGAAATACTAGAAAAAGAAAGAAAAAGTCAGAAAGACTAGAAACAGACAGAAATACTATATAGAAAGACATAGAAAGACTAGAAAGTGAGTGGGCCTGTTGGCTCAGTCGGTAGTAACCCTGCCTTCTAAGTCGGAGGTCGCAGGTTCGATCCCCGCTCGGGGCCAACATTTGTGTGCATTAACATATCTGTTGGCTTCGTATCTGTTGGGTCGTTTAATATTTATTTAAGTATGTTATCATTTTTTTAGTACCCATAGTTTAAAATGACATGTTTAAAATTTTGTTTAAGTAATTGTTTTGAAATCTTTTTTTTTTGTTAGAATGTAAATGATTTGGACTTACTTTAGTCTGTAAGTTTACGTTGTGCTGCAAATAAATAAATAAATAGTACAGGCCCTGCCTTGTTTGGGACTAAATAACCGTGTGTGAATTATGCTGAACAACTTAATATTATTAATGGCGACTGAATTTGTGTCTGGCCTAACAGCCTAATCGCTATAGTTAAATATCTCCCATTACACCTGTCAGCCAGTGCAACTAATTATGCAACTTGATGCAACGAGGCGTCGCTTAGGTACACCACTTTCGTTTTGGCCTGATTGCCTACTTATGATAAAATATATAACATAGAACTCAATGAGTAAAAAACCGACTTCAACGAATAATACTAAAAACAAATCGAAAAGTTGAATTGAGAAGGTCTTCCTTTTTTTAAGGCTTTTAAAAAAAGAATCATCGAAATCGGTCAGCGTGATATTGAGTTATTCGTCTATTTGTCGCACACATACTTAATGCAAATTTAAGACTTATAGGATTTTCTCATGGATGCCATTGTTGTGAGAACTGGAAGAAATTATGATGGGACCAATCTGGATGCACCAGCTTTCAAACACAAAAAGAATTATCCTAATCGGTTGACCCAGTCGAAAATTCTGAGGCCGAGATAACAAACATAAAAAAAACAATTGCATTGATAACCTCCTTTTTGAATTCGGTGGAAAAAGAGGTATTCCATTTTTGAATATATCAACTTTTCAGGAAATATTATATATACACACACCGGCACAATTAGCGGAACAGAAAAAAAAGGAGAAAAAAGAGGGAATTTAGAACAATGAATGTAATTTTTAAACAATATATTATTTAAAATGAAACAACAATTAAATTAACATGTTTTGACATTCATTTGTAACACCATACTTAAAATTTTATAAAAATAAAAATTAAATTAAACAAAATGCATTTTTCTTCGATTTTTAATTATAGAGAAACAGCAGAAAATTCAAGATTTTCCAAAGTTTAACAACAATTTCAATGACTGTTCAATATCGAGTGTTTCCTCCTCGTGCTCTGATGAGGGTTTCCATCCGTCTGGGCATGCTGCGGATGATGTTATCAATGGTTTCTTGGGGCAACCTCTGCCATTCTTCAAGTAATGCGTTTCGCAACTCGTTGAGATTATTGGGAGGGGGCATTCTTGACTTTACACTCCTCCTTAGCAAGTCCCAGACGTGTTCTATAGGGTTCAAATCGGGGGACCGTGCTGGCCACTCCATCACCGTTATACCAACATGGTTTAGGTATGTCTGTACTGTGCGAGCACTGTGAGCCCGAGCATTATCCTGCATTAGAATGAAGTTGTTACCAATAAAGGGGGCAAATGGCACAACATGTTCTTCTAAAATCTCCCTGATATACCGATCAGCATTCAGATTCCCGCCATCGACCACTACTAACTCCGTACGAGCTTCTAAACATATTCCTCCCCAGACCATAATTGAACCGCCGCCATATGCAACTGTATTTTCAAAATTAGACTGGATATACCGTTCTCCTTTGCGTCTCCATACTCGCTGCCTTCCATCAATTTGATTTAACATAACTCTGCATTCATCAGTAAAAAGAACCTGTCCCCAGTCGTCGAAGTCCCAATCACGATGTTCACGACCAAAGTGTAGACGGTTTGTGCGATGATGTCTCTCAAGTTTTGGGGCTTTGGCGGGCACATACGAGCCTATACCCACTTCTTCGAATCTTCTACGAACTGTCCGCTCACTCATCCTTACTGCTCGTACCTCTTCCAGTAAATTTCGAGCCTGCACCGCCGTTAGTCTCGTGTTCCGTCGGACTTGAAGTTGGAGAAAACGGTCATCCCTCCTTGAAGTACACCTTTTCCGGCCTTGTCCTCTCCTTCTCACTAGAGCATTCGTCAATCTGTATCGTTGGATGCTACGATAAATCGTTGATAACGATCGACGAAGGCTTCTGGCAATCGATCTGTAGGTTTGACCATTTCTCCTCATTTGATCTGCCCTAATGATTTCTGATGGCGTTAAATCAGGCATAATTAGATGCTCGTAAATTATCAATATGCGAAAAAACTCAAAAGCCTCAAAAACTGCAATTCAAAGCTTTTCAAATGGAATTCACGAACCTTCTAAAAACGGACAAGCGGTGGAAAAAATGAATCAATGAAAATTAAAACAAAAGAATGAAAAAAAGGGCAGTCGCTTAGTATTCCATTTTTAAATTAAAACCCAAATTTAAAAAAAGCTTGTTTAGCCGGCCAGTAACACGCAAAAATGCGTAAATACTCCCTTTTTTTTCTGTTCCGCTAATTGTGCCGGTGTGTGTATATATATTATATATATATAAATATTATATAAATAAACGTGTGGTGGTGAGCCCATTGCTGGACCGGGTCTGTTACACATGCCTCACAATTAATTCTGGGACCTGCGAGTTTACTGAAAACCGCGCGTATAAGCTAGTATCTTAATAAATAAGTAAATGACATAGCACGAAGGAAAACCATGCAAAAATGTTTTCACAGTTCACAGGCGAGACCGCGTGAGAATATAAATGCTAGTTGCATCTAATTGCACTTTTGGAAAAAAATACATAAGCTTTACGTTTAGGTGCAGAATACCCATGTTGCAAAATGTCCAAGTCGCAAAATGTATGAGTTGCAAAATGTATAAGTCGCGAAATGTCCAAGTTGCAAAATGTCCAAGTCGCAAAATGTATGAGTTGCAAAATGTCCAGCTGACTAAAAGTTAAATGTAAGGGTTGGAATGAAACTCCATTTGTACTTTAAGAATTGTCAACTTTATAAGTAGGTATATTAAAAAGAGCTGCCCTTGAGTTTCTTGCTGGCTCTTCTCGGGGTACTGCATTTGGAACCAGCAACTCGTCGATGGAGATGGGATGCTGTTTACATTTAGCCAATCATTATGGACGAGTTTAGAGTGCCTTGTTATTATATTAGACTATTGAATTTTCTAAGTGTGTTTAATATACCTACCTAAAGAAAATAAATTTAATAAAATATATAATAAAATATATTTAAAAAACACATTAATAACAAATAATTTATCTTCTTATAGATTTCATTGTAAAATTTTTTCAGTCTCTTCTGAAAGCGTCATCCGTTGGGGAATTCTTTAGCAATAAGCTACTATCCAAGACAATCTTTGTATATCCGACAGTGGCAAATGAGACTTAACCCACAAGCAGAGGGTAGAAGTTTCAATAAGTGGACTTATAAGCCCCACATTCAATAAAAACATTTCCTTCGAGAACTTAACGTTGGATTCTCGTTACGTAGAATTTTCAAAATGTTGATTTCTCAAATTGTTTATTTCTCAAAATGTTGATTTCTCAAAATGTTGAATTTTACAATGGTGAATTATCAAAATTAGATTTTTGACTTCGACTAGTTTTTGTATCTGAACCAAAAATTAAATGAACTAATTCATAAGTACCACGTTTGTGTAGTCGGTTCCGCTTCCTGTTCGAAATTCAAATCTAAATTATTTAATAGTTAAACTTAACTGTGTAATGTGTATGCTTGCGAGTTAAGTAGGTATACAATTACGTAACAGCCATGTTTTATTTGAGACTGACGCGGCCGCTCTGATTTGGAGCGGGGAATATAAGGTCCGGTCTACACGGTGTGATGAACTGGGGGATACCGTGGTTCCCCTATTAATATAGTTTAAAAAAACGATTTCAAACAGGACATTAAAAAAAGAAAAAGCACTAGTCACCACTAGCACACACATAGGATTTTCGAAGGTTCCCCTCGATTTCTCTGGGGTGCCATCATCAGATCCTGGTTTCATTGTCGTGGTATACCACCGTTGGGATATATCCATTCCAACAAAAAAACATCAAAAGCGGTTCATAAACGACGTCATAAAGTGAAATAAAAAAATTGGTTGTCTGTAAAGTCGGTTTACGGACGATAATTTTAAGTGATAACGTCATAAAAAAAATGAAAAATTGCATACTGGAGTGGAAGAGAGATAGATGCGTCACAAGCCGAAGGCCGATCGTATCGCTTGTTCCAGGCGAAACGCAACTGACAATTTTTTCCTGTGTTCATTGATATATAAGACGTCAGACATCATTAATAATATTAAAAAGTAGAAATAAAAAAAATACTCTGTACCAATCCTAATGTAACCAAATATCTAGTGACCGTTTTTAACGACACGTCGAATCCGATTACCTATCGGTTTCTCTCGGTCCCACATGTCATTATGTTTTATACAAACCATTTGGCAATACAAATAAAAACAAAAAGTACACAACAAACAACAACTATTATGCAACATTAGGAATCTTTCGTTTTAGTCTTTTTAAGACACGGCTTTACTTTAACCAAAACAATAAAATTTAAGTGTGTCAAAATTTAAGTTAAATCAGCACAACATTTTTTTTAAATTTTTGTCCATTTTAAAGTATGTCATCTTATATCATGTCATCTTAAAATACTGGTCCGGCGATGGGCTCACCACCTAGATTTAGGGTGAAATTCAAAATTTCAAAAATCATTAATTTCATTAGGTATATAAAATACACTTTGAAGGTAGGTACTTGAACGTATATCATGAGTTTCAAGGCTTAAGAATATGAAAGACTAGCTACTAGTTCCGTTACCGTTGGAAAATTAGACCATTTTACTTCCAGAAAAGTCAGCGTATTAAAATCGGTCCAGTAGTTTTGGAGCCTATTCTATAGAAACAAACAAAGAAAAAATAAAATCTTCTTCTATCCGACTTCAACGTATAGCTAAAATAACTATTATTTGCATATTCAACATCCATTACCTACTGTTACTAAACCTATTACTGATAGCGAGTGATTTTCTGATGTCCGTTGAGGATTTCCGTTCTCCACCGCTAGTTCTCTCACAGATTTTTTCGAAACTTATAGGTATATGGTAACAATATAGACGAATACTCGATCACACGAGAAAAATATACTTACCGAAATCGGTTTATATTTGAGGGAGTTATGGACTAACATACAAAAAAACTAAAATAATTGAGAACGATATTGTTGATAGCACAAAAGCAGTGCCGACCTATTCTATCGACATTCAATAACAGGGTAATTCTCACGAAACCCCGAAATTGGGTCATTATAAACTGACAAATAATTTTGAAATAAATTTGTATTTATTTTCTATGGATTTCGTAGTACTAATCTAACTAGATTTTAATTATACTGTGGTCCCCATAATAATCGTGTTTTATGAGAATTATGAGGATATTTAAAAAAATATATGTGAGGGAATGACCATTACGAGCAATTCATGAATATAGGAAAATAACGTTATGTTTATTTTTATCAAAATCTATTTATTTAGTAATCAAATGTTCTTTTCTTACATTACTTGTTTTCTCTAAAGTATTAAACTGTTTCTTTTTCACGAAGTATTTCAAGGCTTACAGTATTTTTAATTTTGCTTCTTCTCCGCTTACTTTCCTTTTTATTGGCATTATTTGACCTTCAGCAAGATTGCAGCAGTAAATTCCAGATTTACTTGAAGGAAACAACTAAAACAGCAAGCTGACCCACGCAAAAATCATTCCCTCACTACAATTTATATGAGGGAATGGCGGTGAGGGAATGACGAAATAAAGAAAAATCAAAAAAAGCTCGTGACACAACATTACTTTTAAAAAAGTTCTTTTGCTTAAATTTACTACTCCCAAAACCTTACTTCTCTTGCAGATAATAACAGTTAAAATATATTTTCCTTTTGTTTTTATAGGTTGTGATGGAATGACGAACAAAAATGTAAGCATTATACAAAAACAAAAATTTAATCAATTTGTAACATAAACTCCAACCCGCTCACGTTAAATGCGCCATATTTTTAATTTGACAGTACTACCAACTTTCAACAATGAATGGTAGCGTTCATGTTTAATTACAAATGCGTTCAGAAATTGATTGTCAGTAAAGATGCGAGGGAATGATTTATTTTTATGGGACACATGTATAAATATTTTTCTTAAATTCATTTATTATTTTATAAACCAAACTAAGTTTTTTTTAAATAATCTGTTATATTTTAAATCAATCCGTCATACTTGCAAAACTTAAATAAGACTTTTTAGTTGTTAGATGATATAAAAAGTTATTGAAATTGGAGCTAGGGACATGGTGAGGGAATGATTTTAGAGATATAAATGTAAATATTTTTTTTTATTTACACATGTGATACCAAAACGGTAAGTGAATGTTTTAGCCACAGTGAAGTGGATGTTAATGAAATATTGGTAACGGTTACATGTTTGTTAGATTTTTGATAAAACTTGAAGGACAAGAATTTCGGTGTTTCGTGAGAATTATCCAACAGCTGTGCATGCGACACTATGTAGGTTTTGGTTTTTAACTAAAGTTTATTTCGGCGTTGCCTGTAATTATTTACAGTGACACTTGTGATTAAACTACGTATGTTTGTAACATATTTGTTTTACACTTAACTAGCGGTTCTGCGCGGTTTCACCCGCGTAGTTCCCGTTCCCGTGGGAATACGTAAATGAAATATAACCTAATTATGTTACTCAGATTATATTCTAACTTTGCATCGTAACAAACATACAAAAATAAAAATTTTCCCTCTTTATAATATTAGTATAACAGTATAAGTATATTAGTATAGATTATGAAAGAAGAGTAACGAAAGAGATTTATGGTGCGAATGTTGAAGGATACAAGGCAAGAGGACGCCCCAGAAGGACGTTCACGGATCAAATAAGTGACGTCCTTCAAAAAGCTGATGGGGTCCAGAGTGCGAAGAATAAAAGAGCATACATGAAAAGGCTTATGGATGTGAAGGAAGCCAGGGAAGTGTGCGAAGATCGGGCAAAGTGGCTCAAAATTCTTTTATTTCAGTAGGTATAAAAATACACTTTGAAATGTCAATATAAACAAGGCACACTAAACTCGTCCATGAGGATTGGCTAAATGTAATTAGCAGCCCATCTCCACCGACGAGTTGCTGGTTCCAAATGCAGTACCCCGAGAAGAACCAGCAAAAAACTCAAGGGCAGCTCTTTTTAGTCTCATGTCTTACTAGTAAATATGGTTCACAATAATAATTATAATGAACAGCCTTACATAGCGCTGAGTCGGTTAAACCCATGCATTTTGGTCTACTAAGTAGTCGGTAATTTTATAGTAGCCTTTTTTATATAATGTTTGCTTAACTATTGTTTTAAATTTGTCAAGAGGCAAATTTTGTAATGCAATAGGAATGTTATTGTAAAATCGTATACATTGACCCTTATATGATTTGGTGACTTTAGATAATCGACTAACATAAGCAGCCAGTTCATTCTTATTTCTAGTGTTTATACAATGTCTGTCCAATGAAGAAGGCGTGAGCTGTATGAATGTATGTATGTATTATGTGTGCTTTCGAGTACCGTTAAAATATATGCACAGAAGCGTATCGCTTATTAAGTAATCGCACTATCCGTCAGGCAGACATGTGATTGTATTTTTGTCCTTCATATAACAATATAACTGTCAGTTAACTATCACAATGTATAACAATACTGTAATTTTGATTACACCATTAAATAATTTTGCGTGTTTACAAAATAAGAAAATTACAATGCTCTGCAAGCATCTCACTTAAAATAATGTCATCTTACGAGATTTGAGACAGTTGGTGGCAATTTGCGCTCATTGATATATTAATACAGACGGACAAATAGACAAAAAGTGTAACACTACGTCATGTCAACTACAATAATGATGAAAGAGTTTACGAAAAGAATTAATTAACATTAAACAAATTATAATCTATAGGCACCTTTAGTTTATTTGGTAAACCAATAAACTTATTATTATTATTACTTATCTATAATATTATATACCTATTACTTATCTAAAAGCGATAAGACCGCCCATTGTACTTTAAGTTAATGTTGGTATCCATATTGTGTTGTTTTTGGTGTACCTACAATATAGATTTGTATTGTATTGTATATAAAACGTATGCCAGGATCGTAGCAGGTGGCGGGCTGTTGTCTCTGCCTACCCCTTCGAGAAAAAGGCGTGAGCATATGTATAAAACAAATATTTGTCTGTCCCCATGTACCTATGCTTAGATCTTTACGCAACGGATTTTGATGCGTTTTTTTTTAAATAGAGTGATTCAAGAGGAAGGTTTTAGTATCAGCATTGCACCTGTCGCTAGTGAAATTATAAACTACAAGTATGGGAGCCTTCTTTTAAGCAAATATTTTGCTTGTGCTAGAAGTCTCCGCTCTTCTTTAGGTAGACATAATTATAACTATGAGTTAGGTACCTACGGCTCTGAAACATTACAAGTATTACAAAATACAATGATAATGAAATAGGTACCTATGCGATGTGATGTTAGTGTATACTGTGTGTGTACATTAGATAGGTGAATAAATCTCGCTATCAAAACTGAACTTCAATGAAAGTAATATAAATAACTACGAGTTTATAACACTACCATACGAGCAATGGTATGGCACACGACTTTGGTGTATAGTTAACTTGTGATTATAGACCATTAAACCTATTTCCCAAGCAATAACAATCAATTAATTAAAATTATGGCTAAGTAAATCCAGTTTTCGATGTTTCGTAAGGTTATTTAACGTCTCTTTGCTACACAACGAGTAACATAATATTGTACCGGATTAGGCGCACAATGCCACATTCGCAAAATGCCACACTAGCAAAATGCCACACTGCAAAATGCCACGGCAAAATGCCACGCTAGCAAAATGCCACCCTAACAAAGTACCATATTAACAAAATAACAAGATTCAAAATAAAAAAAATCATTCGAGAATGTGACATTAAGATAAAATGGCATTTTGCTAATGTAACGTTTTGATAATGTGGCATTTTGCGATGTGGCGTTTTGGTAATATTATGACAATATTATATTTTTATTTTTTATATTTTTATTGGTGTATAAAGAGTTGTCACTTACTTTCTTATTTACTCTGTACCAAATTTCATTTAAATCGGTTCAGTAGTTTGGACGTGATTGCGTAACACACAAACAGACTTACTTTCGCATTTATAATATAAGTAAGTAAGGATTAGTAAGGATTTTGATAAGTTAGCGAAGCGAGACGGGACGCAACTTTTACATTTAAATCAGTAGGTACGCCTTACATGTGACATAATAACGGAAACTACGTTCAGTCTTCCTGTGACATTATAAAACTATTATATTACGTAACAACTTTCTTTCCAAAACTATGACGAACATACATATACAAAGTAACATTGTTTGTAGTTAAGTGTTGTAACTCAGAATTCTCAAGAGAAATATGCAGAAACATTTGTAATCGCCGGGTGTGGTCCCAATCCATATTAATTAAACACTGAAATCTAGACTACATTTCTAGGTATTACAATTTCGAGTGGGGTAGGTGTATTGACCTGTTGGCTCAGTTGGTAGTGACCCTGCCTTCTGAGTCGGTTGCGGGTTCGATCCCCGCTCGGGGCCAACATTTGTGTGCATGAACATGTCTGTTGGCTTCGTGTCTGGGTGTTTAATATTTATTTAAGTATGTTTATTAAATGTTTAGTGCCCATAGTACAGGCTCTGCCTGCCCCCTAGGGGTAAATGCGTGACAGTTTTGTTTATTCAATTCTATATTATTATGTACCTTACATAATTTCGGGTAGAGTGATCCAAATAACTGTAATGTAGGCATGGCCGGACCGTGAGTTTAAGGGGCCCTGGGCTAATACTAATTAGGGGCCCACCTAATTACTCAGTTCAGTTCGAAGTACCAACACAACGTAGACTTGACTTAGCCGGGGGGCCCTGGAATCCACGGGGCCCTGGGCTGGGCCCTGAATGTAGGGAATCATTGCGGAGTATAGCATGAACGTTTTGAAGTAGGTAACCCAAAACAAATGTGCAAAAAACTTGCAATTTTGTGTCGGTGAATAAAAAAAACCGGCCAAGTGCAAGTCGGACTCGCGCACCGAGGGTTCCGTACAACCTTGCAAATTTATGGTTTTCGTAATTTTTCCTTTATCTATGCTATAAGACGTTGCTTCGTACCAAATTTCAAGATTCTGAGTTCACGGGAAGCACCCTGTAGGTTTTGATTCCCTTGCAAGTGTCGAAAATTTGCGGCATAAACGGCTGTATCTTTTGATTGCGTTGGCTTAGAAGTTTGATTTTTTCACAGCTTCAAGGGACAGTAGACCTGAGTAATTGATATAAATTTCAGCTTCATACCTCCACGCGTTCCTGAGAAAAAGGGTCTTGACAGACGGACGGACAACAAAGTGATCCTATAAGGGTTCCGTTTTTTCCTTTTGAGGTACGGAACCCTAAAAACTGTTTCGACAACAATTCAATTTGTTAATAACTATGTTTATGCCAACATAATGTTTGGTTCCCACAGTTAAACCACTATCAAATAAAAACGGCTTGCGCAAAAAGTGCTTACAGTGGCCATTGAGAACCGCAATACGATATTATTTCCGAAGAAATTTAAACCTTGGGTTCGATTCTGATATTGGGTATTTGATTGTATCATAATTAAATAGTGAGTAATCATTAATTGAAAAGATAATCTCAAAACATCTCTAAAAATTTATATCGATTTTCATTTTACAATTATACATATCTATATAAATAAAAATGAATTGATGTTCGTTAGTCTGATTAAAACTCCAGAACGGCTGGACAGATTTTGATGAAACTTTTTGTGTGGGTTAGAGTGGGTCCAGGGATGGTTTATACGGTGGCAGAACAACGTCTGCCCGGGCCACTAGTTTTTAAATAATAATACAATCAAAAAAGTTATGCAATAGGGTAGTGTCCTACCTAGTCAAATCAGTTACTTTTTATGATCTGTCAAAACGAAATTTTACTAGAAAATGTACAGGTATTATACCATATATCTACGAATAAGGAATAAGTCTTCCTTATGCGTAGCCATATATAGACCTATTAATATGACTATGATTTATACATATTATATGTAGGTACTTACTACGTCCATGTGTGGATGTAGATAAACCAAAGAGACTAAAATATAATAGGGCATAGAGGAAAATTTGAAGCCGAAAAGTTATTCCAAGTGGAATAAGTCTAGTACATACAATCTTGACCGAATGACAGCTCGCGTTCATACTAACTGACATGACGCTTGAGCTTCAAAGATTTGTATGAGAATATTCCTAATGCCCTCTGATAAACCCTAATATCTCTCATATCATTACAGTGTGATAGGGAACTATATTCACTAAGGTCTTAACATCACATGAGAATGTAGGCGAGGTTGTTCCTAATACGAATCAAAACTGCTAACAAGCACACACATGTCCCTACGCCAGCGCGAAGTCATTCTCATTCCAAGCACCTCCTGCGGTTACGTCCGCGTACAATCACCCGCAGAATTGCTTCTTGTAATAACCTCTTATAAATCGATGAACGCCGGGTGCACGCACGAAAAAGTGTCACGTTCCGCCTGAGCGAGGCGTGCAAGCGAGAGCGCGGAACAAGCGATAGAGAGGCACGATCGGCCTAAGCGTTCGGCTTGTGACGCATAGCTATGTCTCTTCCACTCCAGTATGCAATTTTTTATCTATGTTTTCTTATGACGTTATCACGTAAAATTATCGTCCGTAAGCCGACTGTACAGACAACCAATTTTTTTTTAAGAGGCCGTAATTCGGAATCATCGGAGATTTTTCAATTAGATGCCTTCATATTTATAAATAAAAAAGTGTAAATTTGAAATAAGTCCTTAGAATTTCGTGACTAGATGACGTCATAACACAAAATCTTTAAAAAAATACGAGGCAAAAGTAAATGTAAATAATTTTAAACAAAAAGAAACCTAGGTACTTCAAACAGAAAATAATAAAAAAGGAAAAAAGCACTAGGCGCCACTACGATTGTCGAAGATTCCCTCGATTTCTCTGGGACACCATCATCAGATCCTGGTTTCCTTATCATGGTACCATTCTTGGGATATCTTTTCCAAAAAAAAGGAATCATCAAAACCGGTTCATAAACGACGAAGTTATCCGCAACATAAAACAAAATAGGGTGGCATTGAAAAAACTCCTTTTTTTAAGTCGCTTAAAAAAATTTATTGAAGTAGGTGGAATAAATTTAAGCAAATTTTATAAAAATAAAATGGCTCCGATTTTTTTAGCATCTCTACCCAATTACGCAACAAAACAGGACGAGTTAGGAAACGCTCGCAATCTGTAACTTGATCGATTACGGTGCCCGCGAAGGACAAATTGCACAAATGACTGCAGGCTATTTATTTTACACACTTTGTTTTTGTGTAATTGAGATTGCGAATCCTAATCCAGTCGTTTCGACACGCTCACCGCGGGGTTATTTATTTTTAATTGATCATATATTATATTGCGTGCAACCGCAAAACATGGTCTGGAAATTTACAAACACATGTGTCAATCTTGCTTAGTTCTTGAAGTAACTGTGCTGGACATTGGGAGCAACCTACCTACCTCCAAAGAGATTAAAAGAGGGGACAAAGCGGGGAAAAAATGAAGTCGAAAAGTTATTCCAAGTGGAATAAGTCTAGTACAATTTCGACCAAATGACAGCTCGCGTTTCATACTAACTGACATGACAAGGACATGATGCTTGAGCTTCAAAGTTTTGTATGAAAATATTCCCAATGCCCCCTCTATGCTATTATATTTTAATCTCTTTGCCTACCTCCTATTGTGCCGTTTCGTGTACTTAAATTATATAGCTAGAGCAAGATATGCATCCAGCCAGCGGCCTTACGCGACCTTTACCAGATATACATTATAATGCGCAAATCTACAGAGAATGCTACTGGGTGATGTCAAATATGTTATTGAATAAGCATAGGTGATTTAGGTGGAATAAACCATTATTTCGTGTACCTTGCGTGTACCTATATTAGAAACCACTTAGGCTATGATCGTTCGTTGTGTAATATATTGATAAATATAAATAAAAATACTAATCTCACGCCTTTTATCCCCGAGGGGGTAGGCAAAGGTATTCCATTACTGGATATACCACATTTCACAAGATATGTTGGACCCCTAAACGTGATAAGTGGTGAGAACATCGCCGGACCGGGTCTATTTACACATGTCTCAGAATTAATTCTGAGACCTGCGGGTTTCCTTACGATGTTTTCCTTCACCGTCGAGCTAGTGATAAATATGTACGTAAGTTTTTGAAAAACTCATTGGTACATACATGCCAGGATTCGAACCCGCGCCTCACTGATTTTCGACCGGCTCTTTAACCGTAAAGCCGTATACAGAAAGAAAGCTGAAAACTTATCAGCGCTTATCGGCGCTGGTCCATTCTACATAAAGCAAGCAGATTGAAGCAGAGCGAGCAAAATGTCGTACGATGATTGGCGGACGGCACCAGCGCTGACCGGCGCCTGTCGAAGATTTTTGGCGCTTATCGGCGCTGGTTCATATAAATGCCTGCGCCGGTTACCTGCGTAGACCGGCGCCTATAAGCGCTGATAAGTTTTCAGCTTTCTTTCTGTATACGGCTTAAGGCTATCACTGCTCTGTTTTGAGAATGTAATATCTTGCAAAATATAATAATTTGCGAATACAATATTATGAGAACAAAGGACCTGTGTATCAAAAGATCGAGCAAAATTACCTACTGCAACCGTGAATACGATTTCCCGCCCGACAGTCCACAGCCAGTGGTCATTTCTCCGTGTATCGCAACAAGTTTTCGTCCGGGAATGTCAATGAAATTGAACCAAAAAATTCATTTGGAATTCCATACGAGTACACTGCGAACACTGAAGCGGAATCCTGAGAAAATAGAGTGTTCTGGTCACTGACCTGGTTTCGTTTGGACATGTCATCACAACGGCGTGTGTAATAAGCGCAGCGAATACTGGTTTTCTGGCCTGCAACACTTTTGGTGGTTGGTGACAGTAGTTTTATGATGTCATCTGGCCACCGAAGAATTTTTTAATATTTTAATAGTAAGAGCAACTTCACAATTCTAGTCCTTTCGGCCGCCTATGTAACTGTTTTGTAATCAGTTACAAAAGAAGAAAATTTCCACTTTTCTCGTAACCAGTTACCAACTAAGTAGTAAATATTTAGTAGATAAATAAAATAAAAAAATAAATAAAAAAGACGTTTATTCATTCACACAATGCTATACTAGACTTTACTAAAAACTTAGTTACTAGAGTAAGAACACAATGTGAATGAAAATGAAAGATGGACTTAATATTTTTAAATAGGTAGTTAAAATTTTTCATAACATTCAGTCATTCATCTTTATAAATTACTAGCTGACCCGAAATACATTCTCCTGTCTTAGAGTGTCATGGTATAATTAATAGAATAAACTACTGGCATACTATGCTCACGCCTTTTCCCCAAAGGGGTAGGCAGAGACAATGGCCCGCCCCTGCTACGATCCTGGCCAAAGAGATTTAAATATAATAGGGCATAGAGGGGGCATTGGGAATATTTTCATACAAAACTTTGAAGCCTAAGCGTCATGTCCTTGTCATGTCAGTTAGTATGAATGCGAGCTGTCATTCGGTCGAAATTACACTAGACTTATTATACTTGGAATAACTTTTGACTTCAAATTTTCCTCGCTTTGTCCCCTCTATGCCTAATCACTTTGATCCTGGCATACCTCTCGCGCCTCATCAACATCAATCATACATAAAATTTTCTAAAGTTTTTCTTGTTTTTTTCTTTACGGGAATAAACTAGATCTGGGCCACGCCGCTGGGCACCCGCTCGCTCGAAAGGACTTGTTTATTATAAAATCTGGTTAAACCTAAATTCCACACTGGTTCGATTCCTGCCTGGAAGCAATAGTCAAACAAGAATAATACGAGTAGTAAGTAGTCAAGTTTATTAATAGAACAAAATAACTATTTCTTACTATGTAGTTCATTTTTTTAATTATGTTAGTAACCTACGCCTACACTAATGGTTATACCTACCTAAGTTCATGACTAAAATAACAAGTGGTACCATAATATTGCACTGTCATCGAACTTACATAAAAGCTGTACCTACTATTGACTTTCTTTTCACCATTTTGGTTGTCGATTAATCACGTGATGTTTTTCAGCAAATTTTGACCCCTCCCCTTGGTGCGTTTGTTTATTTATTCATTTATTTATTTATTTATTTGGTTCACTTACAGTCATCTTACACAATAATATTACAAAATAACATCCAATGGTCTTAAGCTAAGTGTAGTGACTACTTACAAGTAAACACAGCATGCAATATTATGGAGACAGTAGATTTATATGTATTTATATACTTATATATATTTAAGTATTATAAGTAACTAAAAACTAAAAAATGAAAAATGAGAAATGAGGGACACAAGCAGTAATAGTTTTTTTACACAAAACAATTAATTGGTTATCAAGGTTTTAAAGGGCATTGCCAGAATTTATATAATTTAAGATATTCTGACGAAAACCATTCAAAGAACTAAAGTTGACATCCGCGACGTTTTTGTAGCAATTCAGTAACTTGCACAACCTGGGTAGGGTTGTTAGTCGTATACTGTGAGGTTATCGACTACCCCCCATACCGAAAATCACGTGTCATTTTTTGGTACATACTATGCGGGTACATATGAATAAATCAGTTGTGTGTCGCTGACTCGGTCTCATAATCATCTCTCTCTCAGCTCATGCGTAATTCCGTAAATATATTACTGATACAAAGCACATAATCATAAACCCCCATAAAACCCCTTGAAATAAATAAATAGATGTAATATCTCATTACTCCCCCTCCCCCCTCCCCCTCTTTGTGATTAATGGACGACCCCATTTTACAAAACATCCCCCGGTTTCTCAGGCGCCTCCTTCGATTCAGACTTGTCGCTGAGGTCGGGTAAAGACTGCGATCCACCGAACTTCTGACGTAATTGGTTTCGTATCTCATAGAACAGCTCTGGGTACTGCCGCATGTACTTCCTAAACGGCATCTTGCACAGAATAAGGATCTGGGGAAAGCAATGTCGTCATCATATTGTAGGTACCAACCTACAGGGTTTACTAAAATGTATCTACCCTCATTATACAGTGTGAGTCTCCATAAAGTGCACATATGAAAATGGGTGAAACTAGACACATTTTTATCGACGGAAAAAATGATAAAAAAAATCTATTTTTTTTAATTTATTTTTTATAAATATTTTTTCTTTTGATTACGTACTGTTGACTTTATGTAAAGAAAACGTTATAACTTTTTAACTGAGAAGTATTTTGTGATAAAATAAAAACAGTTGTGATGTAAAATAAAAGAAGATACTAATAAAATAAAAAAATATCTAAAAAACTGTACTCAGAAATAATAAAAAGGGACTTTCTGAGGAAAAGCTGTATTTTTATTCGTGTTTTTTAATTAATTATCAAATTTCTCTAAATAATGCCCATATTATGTGTAGTTTTTATTTCTTAATGTTATCTCCATCGTTTTACCTTTCAAAAAACAAAAATCCCGTATCTTAATCCATATCACAACGTTTATTATGAGCGTTTTTTGGGTTTTATTTTTATTTTATTAGTATCTTCTGTTATTTGACATCATTACTGTTTTTATTTTATCACGATATACTTAATAGTTTAAAAGTTATAACGTTTTCTTTACATAAAGTCAACAGTAAGTAATCAGAAGAAAAAAATATCTTTAAAATATAAAAAAATAAAATCTCACACTTTTTTTAACATTTTTTCCATGGGTAAAAATGTGTCTAGTTTCACCCATTTCATATGTGCACTTTATGGAGACTTACACTGTATTGTACACAGCTGGTATAAATAGAGGTAGCACATTAAAGGTCAGATCCGATCACCGATCACATTCGATCTCGACTCTCGACACGAGCAACATCTTTCATTCTTCAAACCCTCATCGTCCTCGTCATCACCTAGTGGTAGTCACCCTCGCTGCCCCTAAAATATCAAACAGCTCACTGCTTAATGTTTGAAGTACCAGGACATCATAAGTATTGCAGAGGTATTTTCATATAACCAAGTAGATAACTGTACTTGCTTTGCCTATTTTGACTTGAGTTCAGTTCGAGTCGCAGTGACTTTCAATAAGTGGACTTATAAGCCTAGCAATACATACAAACATTTTGACTTGAATTTTAGGTCATGTGACTATTTTGCCTAACACACAAATCATACCGAGATGGCAGCGAAGCGGCGAGCAGTTTCATTTTCAAATAATTTTAAACTTTATCTTCATTGTTATAATACACAGTATCGCTTGAGAAACTTGAAAAGGTCGCGCTGTCGCCCGCGGCTCCGCGAGCACTCCGACAACTACTACCAAGCGATACTGTGTATTATAGCAATGAAAATAAAGATTAAAATTGTATGACACTGAAAGCTGCCTGCCGATGCCATCTTGGTGTGATTTGAGCCTTGTGTACCTTGCACTTGGTGACAGCAACTACGGTGGAAGTCCTAACTTCCTTGTCTGTAACGAGAGAGAGCTCCCCGAAGACGTCCCCATCGATAAGGTGTCCCAGCTCTTCCCCCCTCGAGTTGTACACAGCCAGGACCCCCACCTCCAGAATAGCCAGCCCTTCACCAGATGTCCACTTCTAAGAGCATAATAAATAATTTGTTGCGACATCTAGCGGCACTACATAGAACTAACTAAAGCGCCATAGACGGCAAAAGTTCTAAACCGCGCTATCGAAGTTTTCTAATGAGTTTGTATAAATACAACTGTCCAATATCAACCGATGGACCGTGGTCCTCAGGCAAGATCACTTCGCCTGGCGGAAAATCACGAAGGAGGAGCAGTCCACCTCCGCTCCTCAATAAAATAATAAATAAATTGTAGGACACAATTCACACACGGTTATTTAGTCCCAAACTATGCAGATACTGTACTTTAAGTATACTGATAAACATACTCAAATTAATATTAAACACCCAGACACAATGCCAACAGGCCCGTATAATGTAGGGATAATGAAGATGAAAATAGTTAGGTACTGTATAATATATAATATAATAATTATATATTATATATAGGGCATCCAAAGTTTGATTCGGGAGAGGACGTGTACCCAATTTACTTATATTCGAGCAGAGATAAAATAATGAAGTCTCTATTTTACAACTTAATAGAAATTTCAAATATTACGGTACGGTAAAAGATAAGACAAAAAACTATTATAGGTAACTCTGTTATATGATATTTACGTCAGCTTATTAATGATTTGTGATCACCGATGATGATGATGATTGCAATGAGTTCAAATACCAATGAAAAAAAAATAGTTACTAACATCCGCTACAATATCTTGCTCCAAAAAAATATCTTCTCGAAGCCTCATAACAAGTCCCTCAATAATATCCAATGGCCAGTTTTCAAAATACGGTATCCTCTTGATGAGGTGGAAGTAGCAGCTCAACTTGATCTCCCTTATCAGACTCGACGGCAGGAATTGGTACAAATCGTTCATTCTCTCCACCACCAGCATTTGGGCCATATTAAAGTCGTAGTACCTCTTCACCTTCGAGCTGACCATGTCTGGCAATTGCCGACACCTAAGCATATTCATCGTCCTATTCTGCAGCATTGTGATTTGATCTTCAGCACTCTTCAATCTGTCCACCACTGCATAACATTCCATGAGACTCCACATGTAGAACACCATTGTGAGCATATAGCCTATCATTCCAAACATTATATCCAGATAATAAATCTTCTCCCTAAACCCGTAACCATACATTAGCAGAGACTTGCAGATTATTGAAAACTCGAAACAAAGGTAAACCTCCTTAGGTGGGTCGTGAATATAAACAAAGTTGAGCATGAAGGATAAATAGGAAGCATTGTCGATTTTTTGAGAGTCGATCATGATCATGGTGTTGACAGTGTCACCGAAATTAAGAAATTGGAACATTGTGGTAACGGCGAGAATAGCGATCCTAAAAAACTTTAAGAAGTAGGTTAGTTTGAATGAGTCTTGTTCTTTGAGTAGCTGTCTCGATGCATCGAAGGCTCTGTACAATGCGAAGATGCTCAGAAATTTGAGGGTGCAAACGAATCTATTAGCTTTGCATCTGTTGCAAGAAACGTTCAGTCCATACCTGATCATGAGGAAGATATGAAGCGGCAGCGCTCCAGCTGTGTATAAGAACAACTGAGTGGATGCAAAGTGTATGTAGCCTTTTTTCTCGCTAAGGATGACGCGGCGAGCTTCGTGATCTATATAACCGGTCTTGAAGCAGACGTACAGATCAACGATCATAATCAAGTCGAGCACCACTCCTAGGAAGTAGAAAAAAAGAGGGCTACCACCGTAAAGAATCGACGAGTTGTGGTGGAACGTCACTCTGTTGACGAGGCTCACGACCAAGACCAACCAAGTCCAGGCGTTGCTGAAAAGCAAAATAGTCACTGTTTATATAATCATTCAAGTTTCTGACCAAGATGTAGGTATGGTATCCATAACAATACCAAGAAGTGTCGATGCAAAATTCAACGGTCACGCGACTACTGTCTCAATTGTGCATAACACTCTTGATTCGATTTGATTTGAGAATTAATTCTGAGACACGTGTAAATAGACCCAGTCCGGCGATGGGCTCACCAGTCACCACCTATCAAGTTTAGGGGTCCAACATATAAATATCCAGTAATGGAATACCTCTGCCTACCCCCTCGGGGATAAAAGGCGTGAGATTATTATTATTTCAGAATAGTTGTAAGTTACTCCAACAAACTGGAAAGAAGCACAATATACCTACTCAAAGTATAATTGTTTTCACAGACACAAAACAAACAATCACTCTTTACGTGCTATAGAAGAGTATTATTAGAGTCTGGTTTGGATAGTACATTTAATTTATAAGATACTAGCTGATCCGCGCGACTTCACCCGCGCAAGGCCCGTTCCCGTGGCAATAAGTGAATAAAATAGATGTTACTTCTAAATAAGTAGGTAATTTTTGGTGAAGGAATTTGTAAAATCGTTCCCAGTAGGTTTTGAGTTCAAACTCTAAGAAAGAGTAAAAAACCGACTCCAACGAATAATACAAAATAAATACATGTGAAATTAAAAAGTTGTCCTTTTTTTAAGTCCGTTAAAAAAATATCATTGAAATCGGTTAGCGTGATATTGAGATATTCGTCCATTGCGCTACACGCACAAAAGACTCACAATGGTTTTCTCATGGATGCCATTGTCAGAACTGGAAAATTGGTCCCATCCCCACGGGAAGCGCCACCTTTCAAATAAAAAAATTATCATCCAAATCAGTTCACCCAGTCTAAAGTTCTGTCTGAGGTAAAAAAAACATACGCTACGAAATTTAGAAGCTCCTCTTTTTTTGAAGTCGATTAAATAAGTGCAAATCTTTTCTTTTTGTAAAATTAGTGAAGATAGCGTAGATGTAGATATGCCACAAGCCATAACACCTGAATTTGCTAAGAGGATGAATGCGGTTCTTGTACTGACGAAACTGCCGGATTCTTTCCAGCCGCATCGCCTGAGAACTGGTGTAGTAGATTCGGCATCTTACATCGTTGTATGCAAGGAGGAACAGGTTGTGCCACCATCGCTGAAAAGACGCCCAACAATTCTTCCCCTTGATATCCGTGTACAAAACATCCTTATCGCTTTGCAGTATGCAGGAATGCTCGTAGTAGGATTCGTGGAACATCGTGGATGAAAGTAATTTATAAAATTTCAAGATCAATAATTAATTTTCACTGACACTAGTACTTGTAGTAGTAGGTAGTAGTCAAAGAGATTTAAATATAATAGGGCATAGAGGGGGCATTGGGAATATTTTCATACAGAACTTTGAAGCCTAAGTAAGCGTCATGCAGTGCTGCCAACTTAGCGCGTTTTGCGCCAGATCTAGCACTTTTTTTGTCTCGAAGCGCGTTCTAGCGCCTAGCGCTAAATCTAGCGCTTTTTTAAAATATGAAACTATATTACTAAATACAGCGTAAAACATAATAACTCACTAGTTCTAAATAAAATGATGTATTACTACCCACTACCAACATTAAAAAGCTAAAAAACTAAGTCTTTCATCATAGAGTCATCCATCATCTATGAGAACGATTATGTCTCGGGGATTCCCCGCGTATTATTTTGTATTCCTCCATAGCGAACTTTACTAAGATCGTTTCTGGCTGGAAAAAATATAAACGAAGAAGAAAGCCGACGATGATGAAGATTTATCTAACCTGGCTTGATTCTTAATCAAAAATATTGTTTCTTATGTACTTATGTCATTGTTATTTCCAAGTTATTTCATTACAAAAAAAAAAGATTTTATGTATCTTTGTTTCATTTCATACTAATAATTTTTTTTGTGATTCTTATTCTGTAAAACCATTTGTGTTTGGCGCAAAATATGGCGCTTTTCAAAAAAATTCCATTTAGCGCTTTCTAGCGCTTTTTCACAGCGCTGACAGCGCGTTTTCGCTAAAACTAGTTGGCAGCACGTACTGGCGTCATGTAACTCAGTTATGTACGGTACGAAGAACAAGCGGTCGTCATGTCCTTGTCATGTCAGTTAGTATTATATTTTAATCTCTTTGGTAGTAGTAGAATTTTTAAAGGCAGGCGTCTATAGATAAAACATTAGAATACCAAAGACATTTATAGAGAAAGTTTCTCTTTCCAAAGAAATTTCTTTCAACGTCTATGCATGTGAGTTGCAGAGTAATAAGACTAGGTACCAGTAAAGCTACCAGTTTATTAAAAAAACTAGAGACTAAAAATAATCTCAAAATAAGTAGGTGTATGATAAAAATATTCTCAAAATAGTTCATAAAAACTAAAAAATAATAATTAGCCCAAACTCGACGGCTTTACGAGTAGCCATTTAGGAGGCTCCATCATCAAATCAGCTGGGTAGTTCCATAGTACCTATTGCATTGTCATATAACTTACATAATACTTTAATTGTAGGTAAGTAGGTACTTACCTACGCCAAAGAGCTCAATCGGTTGGTTAGATACTAACTATCTACATACTTATACCTACTTATTATTACAAACATAACACATAAATACATAAAAGCTTGTAAAAACAAAGTTGGAAATAATAGCAATGCGATAGGACGAATTTTTATTATTATCATCCACAGAGGTAAATAAATACGCATAGGTATTAAGTACACCACATAATAAGATGAAATAAGATATCGAAAATGAATTTTAAAATGAAATCCTACGTCAATTTGAAACGAATAGGCTTACTTAAATTGTTATCGAAATGAAAAAGAGAAGAGTGAATGTGAGAATTGGCATCGAGCTGTGAGTAAAGGCAACTCTATTTACGTACATTTCCCTACGAAAAAGCTGCTAATATTGTCTATGGAAAAAGCTTACAATACAAAGCTTTCGGTCCCAAACCTCCAATTAGGGTTCAGTAACTTGTTTAACCCTAGAAAGATAATCATATTTTTATGTACTTAAAAGATAATCAATTAATAGTTTTATAAAGTTTATTTAAGCAATAGTGAGTGTACGAAGTTAGTGGCAATACACAATTATAATTTAAGATCTGTATGTCTTAAATAAAGTGTTGATTATATTCTAAGTTACATTGTTTTCTTGTTATCATGGTATTTCAAAACTGCCCCTGGGGTTATCAAATGTGCCCCTTGCCAGGGGCACATTTGAACAAAAATGGGTTTTTGAAAAATAATAATATTGTTACTTTAATAAGTAAAAACAAGTAAATTTAATTTTTATTTTGTAGCACAAATAGCATATCTATTTATAAAAAAATAATATACTTTGATATGTAGTACAATACGACAAATATAATATTTTATTTAAAAAGTGTTCAAAGGTGCCCCCCTCTCCCTATATATAATATAAATAAAACACAATTTATGAATAGGTATTCATTTATTTTAAGAAAAGAAACCAAAATTTTAAAAATCTTCATAAAATTAACAAAATTTAAGAACACTTACATATTTATAAAAAATTAAGAAAAAATATGCTTTCTATCAGTAATTTTTACTTGTAGACTAATAAGTAAGTAAGTAAGTAATTCTTTATTATCAAAAACCTAAATTTATGTACTTACATTTTGTGTTTTTCCTTAAGTACTATTCAGTTTAGGTATTAAAGTTAGGCTATGTGCAGAAGGAAGGAACAGCTGATATCTAAAATAGGTAAAACCTGAGCTATAGATATCAGCACCACGGTTCAGGGTGCGAGGATAAAAAGTGGGTGCGTAATAGGGCTGACAGTACTAATGAATTTCTATACAATTTTAACTTAAGTTAGGCTTCTCAAATTTAAGAAATAAACTTAGAATAAAAATAAGATAAAGAAATAATTAAATTTCAAAATAGATATTATGTACTTATGTGTAATTGAGGGTGGGTGAGATTGAGTGAATGATATGTGTGGAGTGTAAGTGAATGTGGGTGACAGATTATTTAAGTAGGGGGCAAGAGGAGTTGTTCTGTATCATCGTATGAGAGATATTGTAACCATTTTTTTACTATTTTTTTACATGAGTCTATGTGAAGCGAATGTATTTGCAAGTTGCGATGGATATTGTTGTACAGGAAAGGTCCAAGAAAGCAGAAGAATCTATGGCTGAAGGATGTATTAAAACAGGTAGTTTTGACAACTATGTGGTTTCGTCTGGGAGGATCTGGAATGTAAGGAGTATGAGAGTGTTGAAGAAGTGTAATGTTTAAGATGAATAATTGTCTTACAGTTAGTAACTCACAGTACTGGTACAGTGAATGTGATGGAAAAAGTCTGGGTTTAAAAGTAGCTACTTTGAGTAAGGCACGTTGGGCACGTTCGACGGTGATAAGGTGAGTTTTTGGGGCTCCTCCCCATGTTGTAATGCAATAAGTAAGTATTGACTGGCAAAGAGCGAAATATATCATTTTTAGAATGGGAGGGTCTGCAACATGTCTCAAGTGTTTAAAAACAAATATTAATTTTCGGACTCTACCAGCCAATATGTTCTAATGATTATGAAATGATTTATTATTTATGAACTTTTTATATGAGTTATATGCAGTTTTGACACATGTCAATATTATGTTCTCGGCAATTAACTTTTTTACATTTAGAGCACATTTGATCCAGGGACTCCCCCTTTTGTTTGATATAAAACCTTCTTCTACGGTCGCTATGCACATCATCCTCATCTACGTGGACTTCCACCTTACTGTCGGTGTCATTACATGTGGCTTCATCATCACTTTCTAAGAGAGCTCTGAGGATCGAGGCCATCCTCGATCCTGAGAGCTCTCTTCTAAATTTGGACTCTCCATAAATATGTAGGTAGGTCAGGATATCTATAAAAATATAATAACAATGTAAACTTATAAAATAATCACTAAACAATCAAAATAAACCAGGAATATTCAAAGTTAAAATCTTAAAAATCACTTAAAAGATAATCATGCGTCATTTTGACTCACGCGGTCGTTATATTTCAAAAACGGTGTCTCTTACCTTAACAACAAAAGTGCCCCTCGGAAGGTCAAAGCGGCGACGGAGATGTCCTAGAAGCACGATTCATAAACTGTACAATTTAGAGCGAGAGAGCAATATTTCGAAAACCGATCCGTAATTTTTGCAAATAGCAAGTGACGCAGATTATCTTTCTAGGGTTAAAGAAACAGCGACATCTAGCATGAGGAAACTAACAAAAAATATGTTTTATCTCCCAATCCGATTAATCGAATGGTCACTTGATTTTGGGGGGAAAGTGGACTATCGTTTTATTGTCGATAACCAAGTGACATTTTGTTGTTGAAAACACAAACTTAACTGAAGACGAGGCAGTATGGTCTATGACTCTAGCCTAGCCCAACCAATCTTGATCGAAATTAAGAAAAAAAAAAGAAAAAAAGAACGGGGCCGCCATTGATGCGCTGAGTGTTTTTGTTTGTAAATTATTTTTAGTAGAATTTGTGTTCAAAATGCCTAAAAACATAACAAGTGAAGTGCGTGAAATAATACTGAAGGTGAAAGAGTTTATGGATGAGGAGAAACGCATGCAGGTGCCAATAATACCACTGAGTAAAGTCTACGTTCGTGTGTCCGCCGCCACAGGTAAGATGGAAGCACTAAAAATATTAGATAAAACATCTTTCAATCTGTAATGTATTACCGGAAAGGTATCGTAAGTGTAATGTTTACAATGTATATTATTTATGTAAGCGTCCACGTAGTTTTTATTGGGCAGCGCGAGCGTCGCAATATCTGACAATGCAAGAACAAAAAGAAAAAATGCAATGGTTCATATATCCTACTAATCTCAGCTGCTTATTAAACGCGAGTTTGTAAGAATGTTTGTGAATGAATATATCAATGAAACCAAAACCACTAAAAGGATTATATTGTTGCAACACTTCCTATGTAATACTATGTATTGTTTATGTCAATGCGATAAAGAGAAATATGTAGCAAGAAAAGAAAAGGATGACATTTGTTAACACTCAGAGGAGAGTCATTCCAAACTACAAATAGTAGAGGCAATAATTTGCTTATGGCTTTTAGCAGATAGAAATAATATAATGGGAAAAAATAAGCATTGGGCAAACCTGAGTTTGTTGCTGTCAGCTGCTTATTAAACGCGAGTTTGTAAGAATGTTTGTGAATGAATATATCAATGAAACCAAAACCACTAAAAGGATTATATTGTTGCAACACTTCCTATGTAATACTATGTATTGTTTATGTCAATGCGATAAAGAGAAATATGTAGCAAGAAAAGAAAAGGATGACATTTGTTAACACTCAGAGGAGAGTCATTCCAAACTACAAATAGTAGAGGCAATAATTTGCTTATGGCTTTTAGCAGATAGAAATAATATAATGGGAAAAAATAAGCATTGGGCAAACCTGAGTTTGTTGCTGGTTCTTTGGGGCACTTTATTTGGAACCAGCAACTCGTCGGTGGAGATTGTCTGCTGTTTATATTCAGCCACGGACGAGTTGAACGAGTTAAAAGTCCCTTGTTATTATACTATTGATGTTTCTAATTGCATTTTTTTACCTACACCTAAAAATGAATTTTAATTTGTTTTCAAATCTGCGCAATCTAGCATCTGCAAAGCGAGAGTAAAATTTGATCTGCAATGCGAAACTTTGTCTGCACTACAGTGACTTATAAATAAATGAAATTTTACATAAACAGAACAAGCTGCAAAAAACGATGGTGAAGGAAAACATTGTGAGGAAACCTGCAGGTCTCAGAATAAATTCTGAGGCATACGTAACAGACCCAGTCTGGTGATAGGCTCACCACCTATCACAGTTAGGGGTTGAATATTTTTGTGCAAAGTGGGTATTTCAAGAAATTTTATACCTCTGCCTACCCCGTCGGGGATAACAGGCGTGAGATTATTATTATTTTAACAAGCTACCTGCGAATATGTCCATGTGAATTTTATGCCATTGCACCCCTGTGTTTTCTGCGACTAAAAGTAGGATGTGTCATACATATCTATATCTGTCAAGTCTACGTCATTTCTTAAGATGAAAACTATCATCATGCTAAGTCTCATCAAGATCGATGCAATAGGGTTGTGTCCTACCTAGTCAAATCAGTTACTTTTTACGATCTGTCAAAACGAAATTTTACTATGGAAAATGTACTGAAATAGCAAACCGTGACGTCATAGTTTGCAGTACTCAATTGCAGCACTTTTTTTGATTGTTTTATTATTTTTAAATTTGCTATAATTGTAAATTGAAAATCGAAATACATATTTTGAGGTGTTTTGGGATAATCTTTTTAATGTATGACTACTCGCAATTTAATTTCGATGCTGTCAACTACCCAATTGTAATTTATTGAATAGAATACTACTATCAACAGATTTAAAAAAAGAGGAGGTTATCAAAGTGTTATGTTATTAGGTTTAAAGTTAAACAGTGTCTCAAGCAGATGCTTCAACTTTCTTGACAATAATCTTAAAAGCAACATCATGTTTTAAACCGTGTATAGTTTTATATCTGTTTATATTTTGAGCAGTAATAGCAGTGATACCCCAGACGGTTAAAGCCGGCCGAAAATCAGTGAGGCTCGGGTTCGAATCCTGGCATGTACCAATGAGTTTTTCAAAAACTTACGTACATATTTATCACTAGCTCGACGGTGAAGGAAAACATCGTCAGAAAACCCGCAAGTCTTAGAATTAATTCTGAGACATGTGTAAACAGACCCGGTCCGGCGATGGGCTCACCACCTATCACGTTTGGGGGCCCAATATATCTATTGAAATGTGGGTATATCCAGTAATGGAATACCTCTGCCTACCCCCTCGGGGATAAAAAAGGCGTGAGATTATATTATATATTATATTATTATATTTTCTAATACTGTAAAACTTAATGCAAGTAACAAATAATATGGTGAATATTCTCATAATTTCCAGGCGTTTCTGAACGTACCGTATTGAACATCGTCAAAGAAGCGCGGCTCGTCGAACAAGGCCTCCTTGATCCGGAAACTCTAAAAAAGACGCCCAAAAAGCGAGTACGGACCAAAGGAAAAATCGAGGTTGACGAATACGACTTACAAGTTATCAGAAGGAAGATCCACGAGTTCTACACATTTAAAAAAGAAGTGCCAACAATCAACAAACTGCTACAGATTTTAAAAGAAGAAATTAACTTCAAAGGTTCTCGGGAGACACTCCGCAAGATTCTACGCAAAAATGGCTTCCAATTCAGAAAAACGAAGAACAACAAGGAGAAAGAGCCAGTGCCAGAGGCGACGTCTTCAGTTCCTCCTATGGTCGCGCCATACATTCATTCGATGTTCAGCCATAAAAATATCCAATCGTAAAATAGTATCACCATCACAAAACAATACCTAATGCGGGCTATCGCGTATAAATTTGCCGCTAGAGGCGCTAATGTAGCGTGAGGTCTCCGAAATGTCAATTGTGAAATGGGTTTCTGGTAACCACGCCCTTGAATTTCGAATTAGAGTAATGTTGTGAATATCCTGCAATACTTATGATTAATTATAATAGCGAATTCTTGTATGATTCGAAGACTGTCGTCCTTTTCGTTCCAAACAAAACGTTACTCCACATCACTGTGGCATGGTCAATATTTTTATAGTACAGTTTTAAGTATAATAATTAAATATGACCTAAATTTAAACTTTGTTTTTACCCCCCTAGTAACAAACTTTGACAGGACCTTACACAACAGTGGCGCCAACTGGTGAACACAGAAACGGTAGCCATCATTGTTTTAGGTTAAGCTTACAATATTGTGTCTACAAAGTTAGCTTTATGTTAATGTGTATATTTAAAATTATGATACACTCTTATATTCATAAAAGTACGATATGATGTGTATGTATGTAATGAATTTGACAAATAATTTATTTTAGTACCAGTGGTATATCTGTTGAATGTATTGTGTACACATTAGTGGTAGCTATGTCTGCATTTCGATGCAAGAGCAAAATAATAATCGTAATCTTAGACTGTAGTGTTTATTTGTAATGGACTCAATTCTGCAAACCACCTAAAATTCCTAATTTTAAGTTAGCTCTATTCTTTTCCACCGCTTTGAATAGGAAAGGGACAGAAATAAGCGCCATATTTATTTACAACGTCACAAATGTCAAAATAACAAAATTGAACCTTATGGATGCATTCAAATACACGTTTTTAGCAATTTTAGCAACGATGTAAGGAGGTCATGGATAAAAGTGACAGATAAGACATCAAATTAGTCGGTTTTCACATGTTTGACATTACTCTATAATCTATGGTTTGTTTCTGTCCTTTTTCTTCCGTATTCTATAAAGAAGGATAGGCTAACTTAAAATTAGGAATTTTAGGTGGTTTGCAGAATCGAGTCCATTCATTTAAGATGTCTGAATTTCTTTAGTGTTACGTTGAACAATACTAGTTAAGATGCTATGGAGAAATTTTATAATATTTTTTTTACTATGGAGAAATTTCTGTAAATATTCCGTTTTGTATATCACTGAAATGTGTAAGTACATCAAACCCGCGCCGTGCTCTGTGATAGACTAGCCTTAGGCTGAAATACAACCTGTTTGGTAAAGTTTTTCAGTAAAAGAACATTGCTTCTATAAACGGGTACGTGAATACCAAACGACATAGTGAGCCAGCAATGTTCACTTCTAAGCAACTTAACCAAACAGTGTGTATACAGACACTACAATTTTAAAGTCGCGGGTTTACAGTCGATATCTTAATTAATTAATAGTTGATTAAGAATTCGCAATGCTATGAATTCACTTTAATAATCTGAAGATGTTATATTTACTGTGAAATTTGCATCAAAGCAAGGAAAGGATCGGTGTGTACAGCCAAGCATGTGGAGCTTGACACATAACGTTCTTATTACAATCTCCTTAGAGGTCAGACTCGCACTACAAGTGTAAAGCTTCATCTGCTCTTGACTGTACGATTCTACAACTAGTACCTAAATGGCTAAATCAATTGAAAATTACATTTTACTCAAGTAGGGTACCAAATTTTGTCAGTTTTCTAGTCCCAGTCAATTGTTGTCCCAGTTGTTTGTTTTGTTTACATAATTCGTACATTCTCCTGTACAAATTATGTAAACAAAATAAACAATCAGTGGACTCGATTCTGCAGACCAGCTAAAATTCCTAATTTTAAGTTAGCTCATTTTCATTCATTCTCATAATTTCCAGGCGTTTCTGAACGTACCGTATTGAACATCGTCAAAGAAGCGCGGCTCGTCGAACAAGGCCTCCTCGATCCGGAAACTCTAAAAAAGACGCCCAAAAAGCGAGTACGGACTAGCTCATTTTCACCGCTTTGGAAAGGAAAGGTACAGAAATAAGCGCCATATTTATTTACAATGTCACAAATGTCAAAATAACCTTATGGGCGCATTCACGTCTTATTCAAATACACGTTTTTAGCAATTTTAGCGACGATGTAACAAGGTCATGGATAAAAGTGACAGATAAGCACGTTCATAAGGATCAAATTAGTTGGTTTTTACATGATTGACATTACTCTATAATCTATGGTTTGTTTCTGTGATTTTTCTTCTGGAGAAGGATATTATAACTTAAAATTAGCAATTTTAGCTGGTCTGCAGAATCGAGTCCAGCTACAATGAATGAGCTAGAATGGCTACATTGGGATTAAATAAAATGTATATGTTTTTGGCGAGAATCCGAAGATTTTGCTGTATATTTCTGGTTTTGATTCGTGATTGTTGATCGTTCGATAGTGATAGTATATTATGTGGCAAGTATCCGTGAAAGTGTGCATCGAATGGGATATTCGGTAAAATGTGTGACATTTTTGGATTGCCTCAAGAAGTAAAAATGAAGTGTTCAGCAAAAGTGTTATCATTTTACTGTTGATAAGCAAGGGAGGAATGTAGAAAGTGTTGAAGACACTGAATTTTTGTGCATGGTCTCTGAAGCAAAACCATTTAACTAAGATTAATAATAGGAAAGTAATAAGGCTATAAGGACTAGAATTCAAAGGCCATTAAACAATTAAAAAAATAAACAATGATGAATATGACGCGCCTACTTCAAAATGGCGGACCTACTTCAAAATGGCGGACTAAATGTTTACGATCCCACGCACCTGTACCACAAAACATTAAATTACAGTGCTTTATATCGTTAAAATATAATTCGATTTATTAAAATAGATTTTTAGTTTAGTATTACCCGTATTTAAGTTGATTACATTCGGTTACATATGTTGGTGAAGTTACATAATTTACAAATTCGAATGACGGGGACTTAAGTCTACTGCAGACAAAGAGATTAAAATATAAATATTTTAATCAATAATAAAATAGAAATATTTTAATCAATAATAAAATATAAATATTTTAATCTCTTTGACTGCAGGCGAGATCAACATAATATTATTTGGAGTTGGACTAAAACTAGACTTGATGCTTCCATCCAATTTAATTAAATATTTATATATTTATTAAATAACATTAATTAAAACACAAGGCAATTTTAAATAATGTTTGGAATTTTAAATAATGTTTGGATACAGGATGAAGTAAATGCCTTTAAAATACCACTATAGTTCGCTTATCATAAGAGCTCTGTCATATGATATTCCTAAAATAACATATATTACCTATATAAACTTATATGAATTAAAACATGGTGAGCTCATCACTTGAAGGTGGCTAAACAGATTTTTTTAAGTGTCGGTATTCCATATAAAGTTATTAAAATAGTGAAAAACTGAAAGCGCTTTTGTAGTAATTTTTTCTATGAGGTCTAGTGTTACTGAATTAAAAAGTTTTCTGTGTGGCTAGAAACATTAAATTTATGAGCACTGCTTATGATAACCGGACTAAATTCTATTTGGAGTGTGTCAAATATGAAGAAAAAGAAACAAATATTAATAATTTTAATGCTTGGATAAAAGCAAAAAAGGAAGATACGACACTAGCTTCTTGCGCGTGGACCGTTGAAATTAGGTCCAAGGAACGTAATTCGCCTAGTCTCAATCGGGCCGGCGTATCGACAGTACGATATAGTCAACGAGAAATAATATAAATGAATGGTTAAACCGCTATACAATGCCTTCATGTGCTTTTATGAAGTGTACAAATAGCACTAAAACAAAAAATAAAACCTACGGGCGCATAAGTTGTATGTAGTTCAAACGTCAACAATGCTTTCTATGAATGTACCGTACTACCTTTTTTGCTTTTATCTAAGTGTTAATGGAATGTATGTTTTGTTTGTCATTTGTGTATAAGTGTTGCATGTACTGATTTTTCTATTGTACATAATAGAATTATAAATCTCGTAGATTTAGAAGATTAGGTATAATGAGTATACTGCATTCACACGGGAGCCTTTTAATGGGTATTCAAATGAATATAGTTTTATTGGATGTATATGTGTCTGAAATTAGTGTTTAGCAAACTCCAATACTAAAAGGTATCACGGATACAAGATATTATCAATTAACCCAGTGAATAGAGAGCTGATACCTTACAAACGGTCCGGTAGTTCTAAATTTTTTACATGTTGTCTAGGATGGTTGTTAAGTGTTTAAAATGCAAAATGCACAATTCCCCCCCCCTCCGCGCCCGCCGCCATCTTGAAAAAACCGAAAAAAATCGGCACTTTTTTTAGATTTTCACTTATATCTTTGTTTCGGTGCATTTTAGCTACAAAACAGTTCTATTCAATGTTGTAGAGAATGAAATTTCCTATAATATACGTGTTAAATTTTGTTTGTAGGGCAGATAGTTCACGAGATATGGTATTTTAAAAAAGAAAAAAATACGCATTTTCCGGAAATTTTTCATGTTCTTTTATGTTTTTTTATGTTCGTTACCTCAGAACTTTCGACTGGGTGAACCGAATTTGATGATTCTTTTTTTATTTAAAAGCTGTGGTGCTTCCGGTGTGGTAATTTTGTCTTTTTAGGGTTCCGTACCTCAAAAGGAAAAAACGGAACCCTTATAGGATCACTTTGTTGTCCGTCTGTCCGTCCGTCCGTCTGTCAAGACCCTTTTTCTCAGGAACGCGTGGAGGTATGAAGCTGAAATTTATATCAATTACTCAGGTCTACTGTCCCTTGAAGCTGTGAAAAAATCAAACTTCTAAGCCAACGCAATCAAAAGATACAGCCGTTTATGCCGCAAATTTTCGACACTTGCAAGGGAATCAAAACCTACAGGGTGCTTCCCGTGAACTCAGAATCTTGAAATTTGGTACGAAGCAACGTCTTATAGCATAGATAAAGGAAAAATTACGAAAACCATAAATTTTCAAGGTTGTACGGAACCCTCGGTGCGCGAGTCCGACTCGCACTTGGCCGGTTTTTTGTAAATGGCGTCCATGAGAAAACCATATAAGTTGAAGTCGTTTTTTTACTCTTTAGATTTATGTTATTGTGGTCAATAGTGAAATAAGACTCCAAATTTGTGTTTTTATAAAACTTATACAGATATGAGATTGTATTAGTTATACAAGGCGTAACAGAAAAAGCGCAATTCCTCATACACCCCAATTAGTATTTTAATATAAAAAAATATGATCCAATCGAACTTTAGTTATGTCTAACCAATTTTCTTAAATATCGATTAATAATAGCACGATTTCCATTAAAGCACTAAATTCAGATACGATAATTTTTTTTTTAATTTAACACATATTAAAAATAGCTGAAATCGAATAAGTAGTCGATACTGAACAAACTAATTTTAGGAATTGCGCTTATTCTGTTACATGTTGTAGGTATAATTGAGTCTTGAGGTGGCCTTGATTAAGCAATACCCATTTCTATATCGACTATGATCTTCCTTGTGGTTTTAAAATGTAAATGCATTTCTTTAGCATACAGTTCAGTTAGCATATGAAATGGAGACGTCTGAAAAAAGATCGTGCCATTCTAATACCACTAGTGAAATTATAACATCACGGCCTTTTCAATAATAGTGAGACATTTCCACTTACTTAGTATCAGTCATACGATGCGTCGTTTTGTGATAGCTCTTCTTTTTTTGTAACTAGCGACCCGCCCCGGCTTCGCACGGGTGCAATGCTAACACTAAAACCTTCCCCTTGAATCACTCTATCTATTAAAAAAAACCGCATCAAAATCCGTTGCGTAGTTTTAAAGATTTAAGCATACATAGGGATATAGGGACAGAGAAAGTGACTTTGTTTTATACTATTTAGTGATGGACTGGATTGTAATGGATGGATAGTGGAAAATGGCCAGACTTAGATCCCAGCAGTGGACTGATAGGCATCTCATCGTTCAAGCCTGTATTATACTTATTTCATAAGTAAATAAGATGTAAAATGATATTCTGCTCCGTAGTGATAGAAGTAAATAAACAATAGTTGCATATTTTGTGTTTTATTGTTTGACATTTATTCAATTGAGATAGGTATAACAACATCGATTCACAACATCTCACATGATCTTATAACCAGGGTTGGGCAGTATTAGAATTGTAATAAAAATACGTAATTGAAATACAAATATGTATTGGTATTTCAATTATAGCAGCACTAATTATATATTCGAGCAGTGATAGCCCGAACGGTTAAAGAGCCGGCAGAAAATCAGTGAGGCTCGGGTTCGAATCCTGGCATGTACCAATGAGTTTTTCAAAAACTTACGTACCTACATATTTATCACTAGCTCGACGGCGAAGGAAAACATCATGAGGAAACCCGCAGGTCTCAGAATTAATTCTGAGACATGTGTAAATAGACCCGGTCCAGCGATGGGCTCACCACCTATCACGTTTAGGGGTCCAATATATCTCGTGAAATGTGGGTAGGTATATCCAGTAATGGAATACCTTTGCCTACCCCCTCGGGGATAAAAGGCTTAAATAATAGAGTTTATAATTATGTATAAAGGCTACGGCCGAGCGGCCTAGATTTCACCAATTATAATATAAAAACCGCCAAATAAACAACATTAATATAATATATATAGGACTTAAGCACTCAGATAAAACAATGTGTATAAATAAATCAAACAAGTAATTTTCGATGCCACACATTTTCGTATTACAATATTTTATATCAACACTAATAAAATGGGTTCTCAATAAAACGTTCGAAATCCTAGTCTTATAATTCCCAAATATTGAAACCAAAAACATTGAATTTATCACACCCTTAATTTTATTAAAGTACTGTGTGTACGTCGCTTAGGTAAGCTACCTACTTAGGCCAGGGACACACTGAATAGCACTATAACGTGACGACGATTCAGTGCTTTATTATCGTTCGTGTCAAGTATAGGTGCTATGTCTCTTTATACTTATATCAAGTTAAGTTGCTTGATCGGTATGTTCAATCATGAGTTCAAGCAACTTTGCGGTCTTCTTAAATAAGTCCACTATTAGTCCATGGAACATTTGAAGCTCTTGCAGCCGCCATTCTGTAGACAAAAAAACAAATACTATTTTTAACCAACTTCAAGGAGAAAAGAGCAGTGACAGCCTTACGGTTATAAAACCGGCCGAAAATCAGTAAGGCTCGGGTTCTAATCCTGACATGTACCAATGAGTTTTTCAAAAAGTTACGTAGGTACACGTTTATCACTAGCTCGACGGTGAAGGAAAACATCGTGAGGAAACCAGCAGGTCTCAGAATTAATTCTGAGAGATGTGTAAATAGACCGGGCGTATTCACCGAGATTCGATACCGTTTCCGTTCGATTCGAGTCGAATCTATCTACATCGGAAACGAATCTATCGAGATGGGCTGATGTTGGTATCGAAAACTAATGTCACATAACAGTTGGTGTCACATATGACATTAGGTTTCGATACCAACATTAGCCCATCTCGATAGATTCGTTTCCGATGTCGATAGATTCGACTCGAATCGAACGGAAACGGTATCGAGTCTCTGTGAATACGTCTGCCGGTCCGGCGATGGGCTCACCACCTATCACGTTTAGAGGTCCAATATATCTCGTGAAATGTGAGTATATCCAGTAATGGAATACCTCTGCCTACCCCCTCGAGGATAAGAGGCGTGAAATTATTATTTTTTATTTATTTTTTCAATGAGGAGGTTCTCAATTTGTCTGCTCTATTTTGTCTTTGTGATGTACCCGCCTACTTATCTAAGGACAAACAACTTTCTCAACTATCTGCAAATGTGTTGAGACCACAAACGCTAAGCCTGATATCTACATTTGGAAGAATTGTCGCTTGAAAGCTCACGTTTCTATTATCCCGACCTTAAACTGTCGTCAGTAAACCGACTTTACAGACAACCGATTTTTGACGTGACGTCTTATAATTCGATGGAGCCGGCTCCATCGAATTATAAGACAAAGCATGCACGAAAAAGTATGACGTATGCGGCGTTCCAGTGCAAGCGAGAGCGCGCAACGAGCGACAAAGAGGCACAATCCATTCCACCAGTATTTTCTTATGACATTGTCACGTTCAACTATCGTCAGTAAACCGACTTTACAGACAACCGTTTTTTTTGTGATTGTCATTGTTACTATAAGAGAGGGCTTTGGCGCCACGGGATAGGAAAAGACAGCTGCTATAGCAAGAAACTGAACTTTTACTGATAGTCGAAGAGATTAAAATATAATAGGGCATAGAGGGGGCATTGGGCATATTTTCATACAAAAACTTTGAAACTCAATTAAGCGTCATGTCAGTTAGTATGAACGCGAGCTGTCATTCAGTCGAATCACACTACACTTTTTCCCACTTGTAATAACTTTTGACTTCAAATTTTCCTCGCTTTGTCCCCTCTATGCCCTATTATATTTTAATCTCTCTGCTGATAGTACATACCCACGTTGTATTCTACGAATACTGGCTCCTGGTTAACCGGGCTGCTACGGTTGCGGCGATGGCGATTTCGATTCCTGCGGCCCGGGCTCACTTCGTTCCAAGTATTATGACCACGGTGTCCTACCATGAACTCGTCAAACACCAAGGGCGGTTCCCATCCTCGGAAATAGTGGGGATCGCACATTGTTTTGGAAAAGTGTAACAGGTTGCCCTTTCCGTGCCCAGGCCGAACTGGCTTCGTCTGGGAGATGCAATGAGCGCAGCCGCGGTGCATACAAATCGATAATTGCATGGCAGGAGCTAATTCCAGGAAGACGCCCGGCGGGAATCTATATTATAACTACATAGTACTCGTATAAAACAAAGTCGCTTCCAGCTATCTGTTAGTCCCTATGTATGCTAAGATCTTTAAAACTACGCAACGGATTTTGATGCGTTTTTTTAAATGGATATACATATTAGTGATTCAAGAGGAAGGTTTTAGTATCATCATTGCATCAGTAGGTACTTATTACATAGAGTAGATCTTTAAAACTACTCAACGGATTTTTATTGTTTTTTTTTAATAAATAGAATTTGTCAGTGGACCCACCGTTTCCTGGAGGGTCAATCATTACCGCTACACTAACATGCAACAGGTGCTGCACTGACTAAGGGTAAAAATATACCAGAATATACCATATTTTAATCTCTTTGGACTAAACGAAGGGTGGTGTATTTAACCGAGGGTATATTAAGTTGGCGTTTAGTCTCCAGGTGCAAACTGTACTTTTCACTTTGTACAAATTTATTTAAAACCGAACAAAATACCTACACTCAACAAAAATTCAGAAATTTTCGCTTACAGTTTTTTCTTCTAAACCTGTCACAGATTAACAAAGACATTTAAATCTCTTTTAAAAAACATGGCGCCACCATGCGGAAAACCATGAAACTAAAATTGTCAACATTTTCTCAATGAAGATGGTCTACACTCCACAGATATTTACTGGCTGTTTGAGTTTGTCTACATTTCATTAGGAAATTAAAAAACTATTAATAACTTTTTACTCACTAGGGACTAAAGACACTTTAGTCCAGCTTCGTAGGGCTATATTGGCGTACTTTTAGAGCATGAGAAGTGAAAACTATATTTTGTTACCGAATTCCAACAGGAGCGTGAAACCGCGCGGAACAGCTAGTAAGTAATAAAAGCAGTGATAGCCTATAACGGTTAAAGAGCCCGCTTCACATGATCATAATCAGTGGGGCTCGGGTTCGAATCCTGGCATGTACCAATGATTTTTTTTAAACTTACGTACATATTTATTATTACTTATTACGTAAGTACATATTTATCACTATCTCGACGGTGAAGGAAAACATCGTGAGGAAACCAGCAGGTCCCAGAATAAATTATGAGGCAGCAACAGTCCCGGTCCGGTGATGGGGATAACGCTATCACGTTTAGGGGTCGAATGTACTCGTGAAAAGTGGGTATTTCCAGAAACGGAATTGGTACCTCTGCCGACGCCCTCCAGCGATAAAAGGTATGTGAGTTCTATAAACAGGGTGACTTTTTTTACCGTCTGGAAAAAAATGTGGTGTGTTATGTAAGTGTAATAGATTTATTTGGCAGTTATTTAAAAAAAAAAATGTTTTTCTCTAAAAAAAAATTCTTGCATAAACTAATATACATTACTCAATTGTAGTCAATAATACACACGGAAATATTTGAAATAGTATTTTAAAAAGAAACAGGCTCGTAGCTTCCATTTATGCGCAATTTACCTACAACCGCCAGCAGCGCGTAGTACTGTGCGTAGTTTTCTAGATTTTGTAAATTGCATTAAACATGATTATATTTAACAATTAATCTTGTGTATAACTTCGGCTCTAGATACCTTATACGTCATATTTTTTTCCAGACGGTAAAAAAAAACATACAGTATATGAATACCTTATAATTTTTTTTTGTATTTAACTGGTTAGTTGTTATAATAATTTTAACTTTAATGTTATAGGGTACATATACCTATTGAATGTATCCGTCCTCAAGACGCAATATTCAGCTACCTACACACCTGCGGAACTTACGGCGCGGAACTTTCGGTGTACAACATACATTACGGTTGACGCGGGAGGCAGATCCATTTATCTTTAAAGTGAAACGTCAATGTATGTTGTTCACCGAACATTCGGCGCCGAACTTTCCGCAGGTGTGTCACAACCTTTGAGTATTAAACCAATAGGAGACGTCACGCGCACTAGTTTCTTTACAAAAAAGTCTGCCAATTTCTGCGGGGGGGGACGAGGAAACAATCACAAATAATGTTAAAACAAACGCATTTTTTGATAAAACAATTAAACACTAGCTTGAACTAGGTGCACACAAATACATTCACCAATACAAGCACTCCGTGAACTCAAACAAACTATTTGTATTTAACCGGTGTGCTCAAAGACCGACACGTTTTTTTGGCAGAGGGGAACCTGTCAGTGGCGTCTCCGGTTGGTTTAATACTCAAAGGTCACAACACTTAAACATCGTTTCAGCGAATATGCTACAAACAAACAGACAGACAGATTTGCTTTCGTATTTATAATATTAGTAGAGATTAAATGAGAATTAGAGCAGTGACAGTGTAACTAAACCTATGACCTTACTTATAATATGGATACATTTCTCTATACGAAGGAACCGTAATTCCAACGTATTAAAATTTCATACGCTGCAACACAAGCTAAACATCATATAATGCTAAGCTAGTATTGCACAGCTCAAAGCAAGAATCTCATTCACAATATATCGTTTCAATATTTTGTTAACATGTTCTCTTGCACGGAATTAGAGAAAATCCACTTTTATGTCAAATCGCTGCTAATCTTATAGCAAGCGAGTATTGATGTTACACGTAAAGACGAATACGAATACAATCGCCAAACGTCCTACGCATAATTTTAAACGACCTCAAAATTTAGCTTTCATGATGATCTCCAAAGTATTAACTCAGGAGGCATCGCTAAATAGGTCGACACCGTCACAAATAACTTCTGCAATTTTGGCCATGTAATTTATTTATTTGATCGTCTAGTAGTGTAGGACACTACTTTGTGAATAGTAATCCAGATCCTTTTTGAGGATCATGATTTACCGTTTGCCATCAAAAGAAATCTTAACTTGATTCAACTATACTGTTAGTTTTCTATCGCATATTTATAAAATTGTCTTTCGCTCGCTTTAATCTTTAATAGCGCTGCCCACTTCAGCGCCATTCATGCCTAAGGCAATATTTCATGAAGGACACTTCATATTCCCCACCCCTGTTATCTCTTATCTGATGACAGACTCGAGATAAAATCGTCTTCCCCACATTCTCACCTCCTTTCAAGAAAAGAAATAAAAATGTGTTTGGTGGGAAGAGTAAGGAGCTCCACCTCGCCCCTTACGGTGATCGCCAACCCGCAACATTCCACAGCTGCGATTGCGACCCCCCCGAACGTCCCGGTTTTGCCGGACATCCGGTCTTTTATCCCGCCTAAGCAGGATCGTTGCGGCCGAAGCCGATTGTTGCGGCCGGAGCCGATTGTTGCAGCCGAAGCTGATTGTTGCGGCCGAAGCCGATTGTTGCGGCCGAAGCCGATTGTTGCGGCCGAAGCCGAGGTTTGCCCCGAAGGGACTGTTGCGACCGAAGTCGATTGATGCGGCCGAAGCCGAGTTTTGCCCCGAAGGGACCGTTGCGACCGAAGTCGATTGGTGCGGCCGAAGCCGAGTTTTGCCCCGAAGGGACCGTTGCGACCGAAGTCGATTGGTGCGGCCGGAGCCGAGTTTTGCCCCGAAGGGACCGTTGCGACCGAAGTCGATTGGTGCGGCCGGAGCCGTGTTTTGCCCCGAAGGGACCGTTGCGACCGAAGTCGTTTGTGGTGCCGAGTTTTGCCCCGAAGGCGAGTTACGGCAGTCATTAAGACCTCAGGATCATTTACAGTAAGCCCCGAAAGGCATTCTCGAACATATTGATAATAAAAGTTACGCCCGAAGGCGCTTGGTGGTGAGATAGTCTTAAGACCTCAGGATCATTTACAGTAAGCCCCGAAAGGCAATAAGTCCCGTAGGACAACTAGTTCATAGGTCTTAATGCTCGTCGTGACCCGACCTCGGTCCCTACGAGCCATCGATTCTCGTTCAGCCATCAGAAGCGCTGTCACACCCTGAATGAGCTTATAATGGTAAAACCATTAGTTTATATTGATACGCGTCGCGCGCGCACTCATATGATAGTATGAAGTAACCAATGTACGTTCTGCAAATACATGGTTACCATAGAATATATGAGGCATTCCTCATTTTCTCGTTCATTCGTGGTATCACTTTCATTATAATATCAAGCTCAACAGAAGCATGACAGACATCCCCGTCAAGCCAATCAAGATTCTAGACCCCTTTACCATGCCAATACGAATACCGACATGACTCCAGTTCCAGACTCCGAAGAGCTTACTCCTGAAGATTTGGTCGAGTGTTCGCGTACTAGACCAACAACACTCCTCGAAGATAACTTGTGTTAATGCCCAATTCGCACCGCACAGGTCCACGACCAAGCTAGATGTTGCTTTTCACATTTCAATGAGAGACGTTATCAACCTCCATCAATTAAGTGTTAGTCGATACCATCGTCTCCGTTACTTAGCACCAAGAAGCTCAGAAGTAGTCCCAGGGTGTTTACTATGAACCACAAGACAGCGCTAAGAGGTGCGTCGTCAGTCATTCTGCTACTACCTCCAATGTGTAATATTTAAAAGCGATCGTTACATCAGACGAAGCTTATGGAACATGTCCAAAAACTAAGTCCATATAAGATCACCGTGCCGTACTGTTAGGCAGTGCTGAGGCCCGGACTTTTTACCTTTTCGCACTAGATCGCCAAACAGTGTTGAACAAGACAATTGTGAGTCGAAGCGTAAGCCCCAACATCACAAGCAAGTCATAATGCAAGTTAAAGAACGTAGGTGTCGCCACCGCCAAGCTAGCATTGGTATGTGCCGACATAAACACCGACCGCGGTGCGGTGAAATGTACTGACACAACTGCTGCACCACTCGGACAGTACCACACCCCGTCAATAACTCAAACACTACAACCCCTGCCTCGTCCCGACATTTGCGTTCGAGCGGACGGCGTTAGCCGCCCTAAGATGGGAGGGAAACCCAGGTGTAACATAGGCCAAACTCTCTTATTTACTTTTATTTTGTCATGCATTTCATATATTAGGCTCGTTTAGAATATTGCATAAAACTACCATATTCCATTAATAAGACAGGGAACCCATACCTGCCTTGTCCTCTTAACTTCTGTTATTAACGAACCTTCAAGCTAATAACGCCATATGAGAGTTTTATATTTTTATTTTATTTATTTATTTATATGTCATATTGCTCAACAGGACTGACCCATGTATCATACATCCTAGGTCCAACCTTTGGTTGAGGTGGCAGCCTCGCCCCGCGACCGCGCACCCTCCCTCACCATATATGCCAGAACCCCCTCTTCGTGTCCCGCCCGGAAAAACCCGACCATCTCCGATTTGGATGAAACCTTTTGTATATCGTAGGGTCCGTGAATAGCATTACAATGGTATACTTTTTATCTCTCTAGCTCCAATAGTTCCGGAGTTATAACCTAAAAATGGTTTATCTTAATACAAGAACTATTCCGCTATATTTTCCATACTAAACAAGTTTCGGTTTTTCCTGAACCCTACTGAAACCAATTTCTAACTACTTTTATGAAACTTTTATGCTATTTTAACATCTCTTCGATCATACCAAGCCCTATTTTACTGAATTTTCATAATTTTTCGTATTTTCCTAAGTTTTAATATTTTTCTATTTCTGACTATATTTACATGTGTTTACATGTTTACAGCCCCACCAAGCTGTTTTATGTTCTTTTAGTATTCTATATATGATATTAGGGTTGAGGAGTTACAACAGCCTTACGGTTAAAGCCGGCCGAAAATCAGTGAGGCTCGGGTTCGAATCCTGGCATGTACCAATGAGTTTTTCAAAAAGTTACGTACAGCTCGACGCTCGACTAGCTCGACGGTGAAGGAAAACATCGTGATAAAACCCGCAGGTCTCAGAATTAATTTTGAGACATGTGTAAATAGACACGGTCCGGCGATGGGCTCACCACCTAACACGTTTAGGGGTCCAATGTATCTCGTGAAATGTGGGTATATCCAGTAATGGAGTACCTCTGCCTACCCCCTCGGGGATGAAAGGCGTGAGATTATGTATGTATGTAAATGAGAATCAGGATACAGGACAAATAAAACTGCACAAGTGTATATTAAGTACATAAATTTCTTTTTAATGTCCTAAAGGGGTTTTAATGTTACACCAGTGTTGGATAAACCTTGGCTTTATTTGTTACAATCAGACATTTATGTTTGGCTATGTTCACGAAAACAGATCTTAATCTAACTATTAATAACAAACCGACATTTCATGTCAATGTTTATCCTCCTGTTAGGAGCACAACTTTCAATTTCTATATGAAGCTACGAGTACCAAAATTCATGAGTATAAAATTTGCTTTTAAATAACTAAGGCTAAATGAGCTTAAACTTTTTCTGGTCCGGGTATTCCCCTTACCCAAGATCTCGTCCTTTTGAGAATTCAGACTGGCATATCATCAGTCCACAGGAGTAAATTTTATTAAAAAATAAATAATCGATTAGGTATAGAAAAATCGATAATATGAAAAGAAAACCAATTATTATGCAAAATGATCATTTTTTCACATTCTTTATCCTTTTAACTTAAAGAATGTTTACAAAAATCGAAATGCGTAATTTTGGCATCATTTTTTATTTTATATTTACTTTGTATATTTAATAATGTGTATGTATGAGAATAGAATCGATAAAAAAATCGATTATTTTATCACATCCCTAGTCCGCAGTTGATCACAAGTCAGTTCAGAGACATCATTGAGTAAGGAAAATATCTACCAATACTTTTTTAGCAATACAAATAAATTCTTTTTCGGACGGTACTGCCACTAGCACTTTTCGCACATACCAGGGACGAGAGTGCTATGTTATATAAGGGACGAATTTGTGGATGAGTTGATCCCACTGGCCCTTTGCACTGGCCACGGCCCTAATGTATGCGAATAATCCTCAATTAGGAAAGGCTCAAACAAAATTGCACACCAGGGAGTTGCGAAACAAAGGAACTCTTCTCTCAGTGTACTACAGTCAGATTAAATTATGTGCAAATATTTAAAGGGTAGTTCAATAATTTACAAGAAACTATTTTCGGATTTTATTTTTATGTTTCATGTGCTAATATAAAAAAAGAGATATCACGTCCATTTATTTTTTCATTGACCGCGACATTTCTAAACAAAAAAGCTTAATTATTTAATTTTCTTAATTTTCCAAAATTTTTAACCTGTTTTTAAAGATAATAATATTCTGAAAATTTCATTATACTTTGTACCAAAAAAATACACGTGATTGGATATTGGGTTAGTCTAAAACCTCAACACACATTACCAGGGGGGGATCAAAAGTTGCTAAAAAACATCACGTGATTAATGGACGACCCCTTACTTAATTGCAGATTCATCAAATATGTAGCAAATGACCCTTTAAGGAATATAGTTAGTAGCCCTGAAAAATAACAAAAACATAGGACAGTACATATTAGCCATGAAAATTCAATACTTGGAAGTACAGAGTTTTGTTAAAATCTGAAAATAGTCATAAATTAAAAGATAAAATATTCGATCTTATACATAAGACAGTTTTACAAACAGTTTTCTTTCTTATTTTCTAGACAACAATGGATAATCTCTTACCAATAACAACTATCTACGTTTGTTTATAATGTTAAGCAAAATGGTCAAGAATAGGGATATTAAAAATTTTTCGGAATTGCTTTTATTTTGAAGATTGACTCTTGTTTACCATAAAAAAATATATTTTATTTTAAAAATGTTAGTATTTTCGATGAGAAAGTATACAAAAATAAAGTAATTTTGAATTTTCCCGCTAAAACACTAACAACTGTCAAGTGACTGACATTACGTCACTAACCGCAAAACATTGGTCGCGATTGCACACAGAAAGAAGGAAAATGCAGAGAAGTAAACAGTCTTTGACAGCTTGTTTTGCGGTTAGTGACGTCATAAGCTCTTATTGGTGTTTGCAGGCAGGTGGCAACAGATTATTTAATAAAATATAGCACTTAAAATCATTGATAATAAATTTATTATGTAATATTAAATTATAAAAATGAGATTTTCGATATTTTACTAATAGACACTATCATAAAATTAACAATAAACATTAATTTGTAACATCCCTATTATATAAATAGGACTACTTAAGTAGGAACTTAACCACAAAACTAAATAATTCATAAGTTTGAGGACATTGTTCGAAATCAATTTTAATTTTTAAATAAATATCAATCTGTGCCTGCTTTCAAATACGTTAAATACAAAACTATCTACCACAATAAAATTTTGAATGTTTATATCTAAAGCACCGCTTCCCTATGTGTTTTACTATGGAGAAGAAGCGGCGGAAGAAACTCCATAGCAACACTAACTAATATAAAAAATGTTCTTTCTAAAACTAGACAAATTCAATATATATAGGGATAAGACTATTCCAGTTTTACCATCAACGGTACAAGTGGTACAAGGTTGGTGCCAAATGTACCATCAATGGCAAAACACAATGGTAAAATGGTACTAGTGGTATAAGACTACTCGGTAGCAATTGTACCATCAATGGTAAAACTCAATGGTACAGCTGGTCCGGAGGGACTTAAACTAGCGACCGGCCCCGGCTTCGCACGGGTGCAATGCTTATAAGATTTTCCCGCTTTTCTGTTGATTTTTTTCCGGAATTTTCTTTGCTATAAACCTCACGGAGCCCGAGACCTTTCCAACGAATGCAAAACCGTGGAAATCGGTTCGTGCGTTCTGGAGTTATAGCGTCAGGAAGGAAAACTCGACTTATTTTTATATAGTAGATAAAAATAAATTTATTTATATATAATATACTTAGGTACGTAATTTCGACAGACTTGTTTACTCACGAATATTCTATGCTTCTTTTTGTTAACGAGAAATAAAATAAAATAAAACGTTTCTTTCATAATATATTGTATCTATGAGAGACACAATAATGTCCTAGCATAAGTTAGATTTTTACATGCTGGTAAATAAAGCTTTAGCTAATAGTACGAGATCCGGCTGCAAATTAGTGTATAACGGAGCCGGCTATAACGGTTTTCTTTAACACCTGTATTTAGTAAACCTAATAGTAAAATGAAATATTTATTAATAAAATGGAAGTCAAAAACTACTTTAGGATGGATTCGTCCAATGTAGAAGTGAGCCATATCCTAAAAGGTCAACGCACCCAGAGGCGGGTTAGGCGGGAACTGTTTTTTTTTGTATGTAGGTACGAGTTTGGATACAGCCAGTCACACACGGGCGACCAAGTCGAAATCGAGAGTTTTTGCATTTTGTGGATATAAAAGGTAAATAGATAAATAAATAAATTGTGGGATACAATTTACACACGGCTATTCAGTCCTAAACTAGGCAGAGCCTGTAGTATGGGTACTAAACAACTGATGGACATACTAAAACAAATATTAGACACCCAGACAAGGAAGCCAACAGACATACTCATGAAAACAAATGTTGGCTCCGAGCGGGGATCGAACCCGCGACCTCCGACTCAGATGGCAGGGTCGCTACCAACTGAGCCAACAGGCCTGTCAAATTTAATTACCACAGATACGTTTTCTATTCGCTCAGATTCAGATCGTTTTCCCACAAGTTATTGCAATATAAGTTCTATTCTAATTACATAAAACTTGAAACTGCGCGGTGGCTACACGATGGCTACGCGTTGGTTACGCGTTATCTGCCCGTTAGCTGCGCTTACTTAGGTCTTATGTGATTAGAATAGAACCCAAATTGCAATAACCTGGGGGAAAACGCACTGATTCCGCACACGTCCGTCGGTACGCGCTCTTTGGAAAACCAGAAATGACATTAGTTTTAGCAAAAATAGCGCTTTAGTGACTGCATTTACCTAGGCACTTCACCGCACTTTGGCGAGTTTATAATCATTGCGTTGTAAGTCGAGTTGATCGCGAATGGCGTTTTTAAGTGTTAGAAATGTAGCATTCTGTGGCTGTATGAAGCGTTCGAAAAACTTTAAATCGCTAATCGGCACTATTTTTCGTTCGACTAGGGTTGCCATCCGTCCGGGTTTCCCAGGATTTGTCCTAGTTAAGAGGACATCCGGGGAGCGTCCGGACGGGACTATATTTCTAGTCCCGGTTTAAAAGTTTAAATTCTTGGTTCTCCCGCGACACACGCACTGTGCCCGCACATAAAGTATAGGTACGAGTATATCAATAGCTTGTGTTTTATTTTAAGAATAAAACAATTCTAACTGATTATTAAAACAACATTGTTACAAACTGTTATAAGATTCTGTTTTGTTAGGTACATTTAAAATGACAATAAAACATGACTAAATTAAATTTTAAGGTCTTAAAATTTTTTTTATTGCACTGACTCCTGTTGACATATCCGGGTTCTCCGGGGTTTTTACGCGTGCTGTCCTGGTTGCCAAATTTTAGAAATGGCCACCATATATTCGACGAATCCAGCCATAAGATGTAATATAAGCAGTGATAGCTCAAAAATTGTGAAAGATTTCCAAGAATAGAATTCTGCCAACCCTTCAAGGATAAGCTCTGAGCATATGTAGGTACATGTATATTTATGTATTTTTAAATTCATCGTGTGCGCATTGAAAAGTCGAGTAAGTACTCTCGAGAAAATAAACAGGTACTATTGTAAGTTACTTTTCATCCCTTAGCTTACAAGACCGCTCAATTGGAAAATGGGCGGTTTTCACATTTTAATGCCTAGATGGAGCTGCATTGCGCGTCTAACCATTGTTCACATGATATAGATTTCAGCCAATCAGAAGCCGTAATTCGAAAAGTGACAACACGCAAATCAGTTGGCCTCCACTCCGCACAGTTATATTCGTCTCCTGTAAAGTTGGTAAAAATGACTTATGCGGTGTTGTTAGATAAGGGACGTTTTGATATCACTTCCCTTATTATTCCCTATCTACAATAAATTGACACATCATGAATGAAAGGTACAATTTATTATAGATACTTACTTAATCTTCTATATATATATCTTTATTATCTAGTCACCATTATTTTAAAATAATTCAAATACTTATATGATTTAAAACAATTCATTATTAAATCGTTACGTCTCTACGTGTAAAATCACAACGAAACAGCCTGTATAGATTTCAAATTTGAGTTAAAATATATATATATATATATATATATATTTATATATATATATATATATATATATATATAACATTCATAGAAAGGAGACGTTTCATTTTGGGCCTGGAGTGCGATTTTTGAATCTCACTGGTGATATCACAATCACCGGTGACTAAAATTATCACCGATGACTTTTATGTCACCATTTTCCAAAAGCCGTATTTTTGAAAGTCACACGATGTTTACCAACATGCAGAAATTTTACAATGTCAGTCAGAGACAATCTTCCCGTTACGTTCCTTTTTACGCAGATGTTATAGTGTTGCCCTTGATATCAGTTTTTATTTTCTCATAATATAACTTAAAAAAGATTCATCAAATTGGTCAATCGTAAAACGTAACGTATTTGTCAGTGTCACGTAAACGAAAATTAAAGTTTTGAATTGAAAAATTCACTTAATTCACTAGAAAAGGACGAATAAAAAGAACATAACACAGATTTTACAATTTATAAGAAAAGGTATGTACATTAGTTAGTGGCATATGTTTTACAAGTATATTTAACTTAATAATTGTATTTACTAATAACTTGGATATTATTTTATTTAATTGAGAGGTTTTTTATATTTTCAATAAATCGTCGCAATCACGAAATATCACAATCGAGCCCCGCTGCTAATTCTTCCGAAAAACATACTTTGGCACTTTTGGCAGATGTCACATACGTTAACTGTCAAAAACAATCACATGGTGATTTCAATTACGAGTGGGTAGGGGCACTCGTAAATCGATATCATAGGTATGACAAATGTAAGTCACCGATGAGTTTCAAAAATACGAACTTTCGGAAATCACTCACATCGGTGAGAATTAGTCACTTGGTGAGATTCAAAAATCGACCCCCTGCACATTGTACACCAACGTGAAATATAGAAAAAAATCTAGTGATTATCAGAAAAATATTTTAAAAAATCATTTCCATCTATTTAACTTGCACAAAAGTAATTAAACTTCAATGGATCCGCAATAAATCATATTGAAATAATACTATTTCTAACTTTTTAAGCCCAATTTCCATGTTATTGTGAATTAGTCCGACACATCAAAATAATGTAAATTGTCATTTACCGGTCAGGTCGCAATTGTTTTTTTGGTCGCCGCCATGCTAGTTCAATAAAAATTAAAGTTAATTGTACCTACAACTAAACTAGACAAATATGAGCAAAATCATGAATAAAACTATAGTTATTTTATATATATTTATCTAAAAAACTGGTGTACATGGTGCACGCCCAGTCTCCATACATTCATGAAACGTCTCCTTTAGGTAATTATTTTAGAAATCATAATTAGCTTTGTGCGTTTGTTTGACCCAAATGGTCCTAAATACTTTTAAAAGTACTTTGTATCAAAATATGCTGAATCGGTGCATATTTTTATAGGATCATGTTTTATTCATAGGTTCTGAAAATATTTTTAATCGTTACGTTACGGAGTGCCTTGATATGTACTCATTTTTATTTTTACAGCAAACTTAGTTTTATTCTATATAAGTAATTACTTTATCCGGACGACTGAGTTACATGACTGTTATCATTAACTATAACCAAAATCATTTATGTTCGATATAACCATTGGGTATTATATCTATACTGGATGATTTTTTTACCGTCTGGAAAAAAATATGACGTATAAGGTATCTAGAGCCGAAGTTATACACGAGATTAATTGTTAAATATAGTCATGTTTAATGCAATTTACAAAATCTAGAAAACTACGCACAGTACTACGCGCAGCTGGCGGTTGTAGGTAAATTGCGCATAAATGGAAGCTACGAGCCTGTTTCTTTTTAAAATACTATTTCAAATATTTCAGTATGTAATATTGACTACAATTGAGTAATGTATATTAGTTTAAAAAAGAAAAAAAAAATTTTTTTTTTTTTAAGTAACAGTGCCCAATGAATCTATTACACTTAGGGCTCCCGCACACGGGCCACCGGCCACAACCACAAAACGCCGCCACTGGCATATTTCCTGTAATTTTCATACATTTTATATGGACTCGCCGCACACGGTTGGCGCCGGTGGCGGCCACACGCTTCAAATCGTCGCAGCTGGCATCTTGTGGCTCGCACCGGCCACTAAACGCCGACACAAAAAGCCGCCACACGCCACTCGCGCGATTCCGCGTCCCTCTCTCCCTTGCCTCAGTTAACCTGTCGACGCGCACACACGTAGTCCGTACTCAGCTGTCGACGCGCACACACGTAGTCCGTAGTTCATATAGGTAGATAAATATGGATATAGAATTATTTATATCAGAGATACAATCCCGTCCTGCGATTTGGGATTCAAAAAGTGATAGTTATAGTAATAGAGGAGAAAAAGTGAAGGCCTGGGAAGAAATCTGCGAATTGTTTGTGGGAGATTTTTCGAATAAAACTGCCAAAGAAAAGAACATTGAAGGTAAGTTTAATAAAATAATATAAAACCATATATTTATATTCTATTTTCTTGCCACGGTATTGCTCCTTCATTCATAAAATAATCTTTTAACGTATCTCTTACCGTAGACGCTCGTGTTACTGGCCAGCCTGTATTTTGTATATTGTCGAGTCCCACTATTTTCAAAGTGTGCCGAAAATTGAAGCCATCCCTTTTGCGAATAAAGTTGTGCAAAATGCAACAAGCTTTCACAATGTCTTCTGAGAAATGAACAGAAGTGTTTAATGGGCGATGTAATATTCTCCATTTGTTTGCTAGTACGCCGAAGGTACACTCAATGCAACGTCTGGCACGGCTTAACCTATAATTGAAAACTTTTTTGTCTAAGTCCAAATATTTTCCAGCATATGGCCTCATCATATTTTCACTGAGGCCAAATGCTTCATCACCAACAAATGTGTAGTTCAATGGTTGTCGATTACCGACCTGTCGTGGTGGGGGGATATTTAATGTCTTTCTGTGTATTTTATTACACAGTTCACTTTCTCTAAATATTGTAGAATCGGATGCTTTACCGTATGCCCCAACATCCACGAACGTAAAAAGTAAATTCGAGTCGCAAGTTGCTAGAAGTACTATTGAAAAAAATTTTTTATAGTTAAAGTACAAGGAGCCGGTATCGAATGGATGAATAATTCTTATATGTTTCCCATCTATGGCGCCTAAACAATTAGGAAAATTAGTATTTTGAAGAAATCCGCTGGCAATTTCTTTCCACATATCTTGGGTCGGTTCTGGAATACAAACGTCTTTTAAATAGTTCCAAATTAGTTGACATGTTTCTTGTACTATTTTCCTTGCTGTAGAGGCCCCACGGTGGTAAGAGAGTTCAAAATCCTGAAACGAGCATCCAGTTCCTAGATACCTGAAACAAATTATATTTTTTTTAAATAAATTAAATAAATTAAAATTATATGTTTTTGTTGTTACAGTAACTAAATTACAGAGGAAGTGGAAGAGTCTTCGTGACAGTTTTAATAGAGATATTGCAAAAAACAAGAACGTTGCGAGTGGTTCGGCAGCAACAAGCAGTAAACAGTACATTTATTTCAATCATCTATCGTTCTTGAATTCCTTAAAAGAAGTGAGACCGCCTACCGATGTTACTAATGATGCAACTAATAATGCGGAAACATCTCGCCCGAAAATAAACAGAAACATTAATTTAAAAAGGGCCGAAAAATCAGAAAATGAAATTCTCAGAACACTTTCGGAAAATTTAAAACGTAGACATGATCAAATAAGCGACCAAAATGACCCCGATAAGCAATTTCTGATGTCGCTGCTTCCACATGTAAAAAAAATTGTCGAAAATTGTAAACTTGCTTTTCAATCAGAAATATTACAGTTAATTAGAAAGTACACGAATAATCAAAATTATGAAACCTATTCGGCACAATATTATGGTTATTCTTCAGGAAATGCCAACATACACTCGACACAAAAAGCTTCTACATCTGTTCAGCCTTCTCCACTTCATTCACATTATTCCGACAATTCTATGCTTGACATTTCATACTCTACACAAAACGCTTCTACATCTATCCCGTCTTCACCTATAATTCAGCCTTCTCCAACTCATTCATATTATTCTGACCAGTCTATGGACAACAGTTCTGTTATCGAAGACATGTTCCGTGATGATGACGAGTGATACCAAATTATAATAAAGACATAATAACTAAATACAAATACCTACGTGTTTTATTTGTTAACTAGCTATTCTCTAGTAGAAAAAACAATGCATATTGATTATAAATAAAGTATAGATTATTTTATCATAGTGTTCTGTGGAGTTTTATGCTAGTGATTATTTCCACTTACCTTAATGTGATAGCTAGTCTTTCCGCAGGTGCGATGCTTTTCCGCATGTTGGTATCGTGGTGCTTTAATCCAGCATATAATAGAGCATGTAGTTCCCAAAACGTACCTATGCTTAAACGAAAATGTTTGAAAAACTTTTTAGGATGGTTTAGAAGATTATCGAAATGTTCGTTGCATTTGTGTACATTCGTTAAAATTAGATGTATCCAATAACTACGGTTTCGTCTTCTACGACGACGTCTTTTTATCAAAAGTAGCGCAATTAAACCTTCTTCGTCAGAGTCCATTATGATACTGCACGCAAGGGTTAAAAAAAGTAGCAGCCACCGACCGCAAGTGTCGACCACCGGCCACAAGTGGCTGTCGCGCGCTTCAACTACCTTTGTAGCCGCTTCTAGCTTCTCGTGGCGGCGTTTGTGGCTGTGGCGAGTGGCTCGTGTGTTGCGAGCCTTACCTATCACACCATATTTTTTTCCAGACGGTAAAAAAGTCACCTGTATAACCGCTGTATAGTACATTATAATTCAATAGTAGTTGTAGATGAGACTCATACATTTTCAGGTGTAATATAAATTAATTACCATCAACTCTTATACCAGGCATTTTACATTAAAAAAAAGCTTTTTACATTTCCAACGGTGAAGCGAGGCGGGGCGAGACGAGAATTGAAATATTTAATTGTGTAATATTGAACCGTATTGCTGCATACGTAGTGTTCACTTCGAAACACCTAATCTCGCTATGGCTCGCGCTGTTACTAATTTCAATTCTCGTCGATCTGTCCTCGCCGGTGGAAATGCAGATTATGTGTTCTGCAAAGAATAAGTTCGATAACCTTAACAATTGGAAAGTCGTACATAACGACAATAATAAATATTTTACAGAGGCATAAAAAACCCATACATTAAATACAATATTATCATTTAATGATGGTTTTACTAGAGGTTTATCTTATAATGAAGAGCCGTGAAAAGTATCCTAGTTGGTTTGTCGTTGGCGAGCTAGTCCTCCTAACGGAGAAAATATACATGACTAGCGACCCGCCCCGGCTTCGCACGGGTGCTATGCTGAATTTTCTTTGCTATAAACCATCCCTGGACCCACTCGAACCAACACAAAAAGTTTCATCGAAATCGGTCCGGCCGTTCTCGAGTTAAATCGTCAGGAAGGAAAACCCGACTTATTTTTATATAGTAGATAGTGCCTATTCAAATGGTATACCAAGGAGACTAGGGTAATAATGTTCAACCAAAGAGATTAAAATATAATAGGACATAGAGGGGGCTTTGGGAATATTTTCATACAAAACTTTGAAGCATGTTTGAAGCTCAAGCTCGAGCTGTCATTCGGTCGAAATTGTACTAAACTTATTGCACTTGGAATAACTTTTTGCTTCAAATTTTCTTCGCTTTGTCCCCTCTATGCCCTGTTATATTTTAATCTCTTTGTGTTCAACCTATCGACGCCTACGAGTTGAGGGGATGTTATAATTTCTCTGGATTTTAAAAATAAATTGTCTTCGATCGAAATAGATTTACTAATTACTATATTTCTATGTTTTTTGCGTAGGTACTCCTCTTTCGCCCACGAGCTAAAGAGAAGCTACAAATAGAATTTATGTTTTCTTTTCAAACCTAACTAAGATGCTTCTCGAAAGCAATGTAAATATATTTTCAAAAATAAATAATTATTACAGATTTTCACTCAATTCCTAACGTTGCCAGTCGCAGCTGCGTTGTTGATTGTGACTAAAGCTGGAAACAAATTATCGGTCGGCTGACGGACGCGGCAGACAGCCGCGACTGATACGCGTACACAGTCTTTTGAATTCAGCACGCCAGATTTCTGTCGGACGTCCGAACGCTCAAGGTTACGACCACGACTTACGTCCGATCAAAGATATTAAAGTAAGGATGAGTTATATTCATACTGAGGGCGTTTGAAACTTGATCCGCTACGAGTGGCTACAACATGTGCAATAATGTACATACTTACTTCTTAGCGTATTTATAGGATACAACAATGACGGCGAAAGAGGATACGGAACCAATAACAAAGAAAGGGACAGGTATCTGTCAAGAGATGCGTTTGAAATACAACTTGAAATACAATGCGACTAAATAAAATGTGGTTAATTAGCTACATTTGTCGGCCTCATTTTCCGCGCTCTAGTAACATATCTACGTCTTTTTATATATAATATCTTTGCGTCCGATAGTTTGCACAGCTCTGTGTACATTCATTATATAGATCGCGGCTATCAGCCGCGTCCGTAAGCCGCGTCCGATAATTTGTTTTCAGCTTAAGAGGTCTGTCGTATATGTCAGCATTTTTTTTAATAAATAATGTAAATTCTCAGATGTTATAAATAGATTTTGATAGATAGTGTTCGTCTCGTAAAATAATTGCATCCGTTCTTTTTTAATGTAAATAATTATCCATGTAAACTGACATTTAATATAATGGTTTTTTTTTAATTTGTATGATTAGTTGCCTTTAGGGTGGCGCACTACGAGCCCGCTGGTAGTCTCCGTGGTGCAGTACATAAATGTGGAGAAACGTCCAGCCTGCAAAACAGATATACTTAAACTGAGAATAGTAAGTAAATCGTACTACAATTTAACGTGATACTTTGAACACACGATTGCTACGAGATTACAAAGAGCTGCGCTTGAGTTTCTTGCTGGTTCTTCTCGGGGTATTTCGAGTCTATACTAATGTCTCTGCCTACCCCAATGGGTAATAGAGAGCTTGAGATTATTTCTAAAGGTATGTATTAACAATCCTACTGATATTATAAATGTTAAACTTCGTAAGCTTGGATGTTTGTAACCGCAACAGAGTCGGCTCAGTTGGTAGTGACCCTGCTTTTTTAGTCGGAGGTATTGGGTTCGATCCCCGCTCGGGGCCAACATTTGTGTGCATGAACATGTCTGTATGCTTCGTTGGTCGTTTAATATTTATTTAAGAATATTTATCAGTTATTTAGTACCCAAAGTACCTACAGACTCTGCCTAGTTTGGGACAGAGAGTGTGTGAATTGTGTCCCACAATTTAAAAAAACGTAGGTAGTAGAAAAACCGCGTAGCAGAATACACAAACATAAATAGATAGTTTCACTATTGTGAATAAAGGTTGTATTTTCATATGGATAGGTACCATAGGGGAATAATTCGCTAGTGCGTTATTGCTGACTTCCAACTTCCAAATAAAACAGCAGAGACTAGAAGACCAAAGATACACGTTTTTAATAAAAAAAAAATATGATGAGAAAATTAAATTAAAAACAAAACAGACCAGGGCCCGTATTCACGGAGATTCGATATTCGACTCGGAATCGGAAAATCTTTCGAATCCTTATGTCAAATATGACATCTGTGAATAGCCCATCGCAAAACTTTCGACAGATTTTCCGATTCCGAGTCGAATATCGAATGTCGAATCTCCGTGAATACGGGCCCAGATGCGCCATGGTTTCGCACGCGAGCCATTGATTAAACAAACACGTTTATTAATTTTCAAACTTTTCTTTTATTTTTGTTGTTATAGCCGCTCTATGTAGCCCTATTAGACATTCTTTGACAATGAAATCCTAATGAAGTTCCCATATTTACCTATTGAGTCAATTTATTTTTTAAATAAGTAGTTTTTATTGCAAGTAAAAGTGCTGAATAATAACAGAACTCTAATAAAAAACCGACTTCAACCTATATGGTTTTCTCATGGATGCCATTGTCAGAACCAAACTTTCCATACAGGACGCACCAGCTTAAAAAAAGAATCATCAAAATCGGTTCACCCATGTCGAAAGTTCTGAGGTAACTAGTCTTGGGCATAGTAGTTCACAAAAGGGAGCGCTCAATTTAGTTCACAGTCCTACCGCGAACTAGTTCGTTCATTTAGTTCGTTTTTTTATTTTTTTTTAAATATGGAGATAGTTCAGTAAGGAAATGTTTTTATTATTATAATTGCTAAAAACTTTAACTATAGATTCAATAAGAAACTCGCGTAAGAGTGGCAAGAGTAAAAAAAATAGTTAGCCATGCAGCGCCACTCAATAATAGAGTAAACGTCAGTTAAATACATATATAAAAGAACTAAGAACGAGACTGTGGACGAACTAGTTCGCATAGTTCACCTAAAAGAGCGCTCTTTCGAACTAGGTCGTTCGCGAACTATACCCAAGACTAGAGGTAACAAACATAAAAAACCCTACAGCTGAATTGATAACCTTCTCCTTTTTTAAAGTCGTTTGAATGAGTTCTTATTTCATTATTAAAATCGCAATGCATTACTTAGTATTAGGATAAGAGGTTCCGAGTTAAATCTATTAAAAGAACGTCCAATGAACGAACGTGATAAAGGAGTTAAAAATGTCTAAGTATATTTTTTTATAAGAGAAGGGGGCAAACGAGCAGACGGGTCACCTGATGGAAACTGACTATCGTCGCCCAAGGACACCTGCAACTCAAGAGTCACAACTGCGTTGCCGGCCTTTGAGGCGGGAGTAGGGGGAGAGGGGAGAGGAGGGGAGGGTATATCCTGCATTCAAAATTATCAAAAGTCTAAAATACAAAAGTAAAACATCTAGATACCTACCTGCTAATAAAAATTAAGTGAGTAAAGTACCTAGTAAGTAAGGGGATAATCTCTAAAAAACTGTTCATTTTCTGAAAATTCTTTCAATGATACAACTACATGACGGGAATAACCTCGAAAATTACGCAGCGCAGCTAACAAAACAAAGTACATTTAGACACAAAGATACATAAACTGTGTTATTTGGTCCCAAACTAGACTAAGCCTGAAATATGGTTAGGTAAACATACTTAAATAAACACCCACATACGAAGTCAATAGACACGATCATGCAGCCAAATGTTGGCCCCGACCGGGACTCGAACCCGAGACCGACACAACGGCCAATTGGGACACAAAACATCTGTTAGACCAACTCACATAACTTTAACGGAAAATTGTAGTGTCATTATGGTTCATTATAAAGTAAAGAGCGCAATGCGCCAACAAACTGTTATTTATAAAAAAGTTGTCAATAAACGTTATTATTATTATTATTGTTATTACTGGCAGACACAGCTTAGACTTACTTGACCTGTTGGCCCATTCTGCATGGAAGGCCGACGAAGACCCCTTCCGCGGCGGCGCCTGCGGCCCCGAACTCCATTCTCCCTTACAGCCGGATTATCCTGGCCCGGTTCCTGTCTTCCTGCCCGGTCGGGCCGTCCGGCCACTCCAGCTGCCGGCCGGTTATCATCGCGGGACCTCCCAGCTTGCTCGGGCCTGTCAGCTTGCTCGGGCCTGGCAACAGCTTGCTCGGGCCTCCCAGCTTGCTCGGGCCCGCCAGCTTGCTCCGGTCTGCCAGCTTGCTCGGGTGTTTCAGCTTGCTCCGGTACTTCAACTAATTCCGGTATCATCGGCAGAACGGGTATCTCGACGCTCTCTTCAATATCTAGGAGATCAGCTTGTTCCTGATGTTCTACGGACTCAGGACGTTGTGGTGCAGGCATTTCGCCAGGGTGGCCTTGCTCGTGCTGGCTAACGTGCAGCGATCCGTTCTGCTCTGGATCCATTAGCACAAACTCTAATTCGTCGCCCCAATTAATTTGTTCCTCTTCCATCTTAGTTTATGTTTAATTGTTCCGGTGTTTTCACGAGCACTAGTTGCTTCAGCGATAGTGAGGGGGGTATAAGTAGTTCGCCAGATAGAAGGGTGGAAAGCGCAGTCGCAGTGCAAGTTAATCAATAACGCATAAATGAGTGACTTTTGACATTCAATACTTACATTGCGTGGGCGGTAGCTGGAGTCGTGCCTGGGACAGTCCTGAGGTCTATATTTAGACGGGAAGATCCTTTGTCCTGACTTCTGCCCGGGCACAGCGAATTTTTTATAACTTTGCCTTTGTTTTCAGACAGAATACCTACTTAGTTTTTTTCTTCTATTTATTTATTTTTAGGAATACTTACAGAACTAATTATATTTATAAATATAAAGATACTGTTACTAACAATACCTATGGCTGATGAAAAGTCTCCACATACTTATAAATTTCATTGCCTACTCTTTAAAAACAGCCAGACAAATAAACAAAGAAATAACAACAAAATAATAACACTCTAGATACGAAAATCACATTCATACTAATGATCTAATATTTTGACCGTTGTTAGTTTATCTAAAACATTGCTTAATAAGACAGTGCTCTTCTAACAACAGACGCGCGAGTACAGAAAATATCAATGTCATGGTGAATAGAGATATCATTGAAAAATTTGGAGATGCGAGGCAAAAATTTGATATTTAACGGCGTATGTGTGCATTAGGCCAATGCACACAAAGGCGATGCGCTTTCTAGGGAAAGGTTGCACACAAACTCGAAAATTATAGAAAATTCCCATCCCAGATCGCAACCGCTTTCAGCCTTTTCCGCCTCTGTATGCAAATTTTAAGCATATTTTTTTATCGTTTTTTCTGAGTAACAGGTAACTGCTTCTCGATATTCTTATCAATAATTTCATCCAGCTTAGCTGCTACTAGCCACCCTGCGAAGATCTTCGCTCCATCTAGCTTGATGGCGTCCAACCTTACGCTTGCCGATTCGCGGTCTCCACTCTAGAAGATGTCTACCCCAACGGTCATCCTCTACGGCTAATAAAGCTGTTTTGATAATTATTGATTTTCATGTCTATTACCTAGCACCGCTATTTTTAGAATTAATTAATGATTATTGTGAATAAGTGGGTAGTGATATCGGCTGCCTTTATCTTAGACGAGAAAAAAGCCGCGAGCTAAAGCTCGTTAGGTAATCAGTCTATGCCTTATTTTCGAGTGGGATGGAACAGGTTTATAAATAATCCTACTTAGTAATTGATGAGAAGAAATAAGTTTAGTAAACAACGATCTTCTGAGTTATGTAGCGGAACAACATTTCATTTTCACCGAGGTATGCATTATAACCATTTGGTACTAGCGTGCGGAATAATTTTTTTTTTCAGAATTTTTATATAGCCTTTTATTCAGACCTTAGTATCCTGTTACATATAAAATAAAAACCTAATCTAATAATTGCTTCTTGCACATTTTCTGTAGATCTGTTTGCCAGTCGGCAAAGGCCTCCTCCAACCTTTTTCACTCTTGTCTTTCCACAGCCACTCTGTTCCACGTTAATCCTGCTACTTGTCTGATGTCATGAGTTTTTTTTATTAATAAGACGAAAATGAAAACTCAGGCACCACTTACTTTGTGTCTTAGTGCATGCGTGCAGTGCGGCGATGGGTTCACCACCTATCACGTTTAGGGGTCGAATGTAGGTACTCGTGATAAGTGGGTGTTTCCAGAAATTGAATATCTCTGCCCCCTGGGAGATAAAAGGCGTGAGGTTATCTAGTCATTTTATTTTTAATTTCACTTCATGAAACTTCATCAGGACGTTACGGGACACTTTACATTCTGACTCACTTGACTCATAATGAGTCATAGTAGATCTTGTCAGAACGGCGCGGCGTGATGCTCGGGTTCAAATCCTGGTACACCAATGAATTTTTCAAAGACTTACTTGGGTACCTACGTATATATATATTTTAATTATGGGACACCATTTACACACGGGTGTTCAGTCCCAAACTAGGCAGGGCCTAAACAACTGATAAATATACACGTACCAACAGACATTTTCATGTTAATAGGTATTCGGTTTAGTTTTTGCAAAGGTTCAGACGCAATAAATCTTAGGGGCTAAAACAGGAATTTCAAATAAAATTTTCATGAATCGGCATGTTGTAAGTCAAAGACGATATATTTTCAATACATCGAAATGAAATGAGAGCAGGTTACTTGTTTTAAATAAAATCACTGTTTTACAGGAAAAACGATTTATTTTATAATGATTACAAACTTACATTGTAAACATCAAAACCGAAGTTGATTCATTCCACAACAGTCACACGGTCGGTGCAGAATCTATACATTCTAACTTAGTTACTTTGCTTTAGGTACTTGAGATAAGCAATTGTTATAAAAAGTGTAAGCAGGTACTGACTGACTGAAAGTTACTACAGCGTAAACATTTGCCGAGTTATAATTAAGTATGTGGAAGGATTGGCCATAATTTGTAATGATTTGATAGAATTTAGGATCACAATAAAATAAATGTCACGGGTGCCAGGTTAGCCTATGGTCACTGCCTACCCTGTCGGGAAAAAGTCTTAAGGATATATACGTACAGGGCCGGATCTATCATATGGCTTTTTGGGCTTCAGACCAGGCCCCCTGGATTTCAGGGGCCCCCAGGTAAGTCAAGTCAAACTCAAAAATAGACAGATAAAGTTTGCAGCCCTGCGAATCTTGCGATTAATCAAACCCATTCAATTCATTTAATTAAAGTCTACGTTGTGTTGGTACTTTGAACTGAACTGAGTAATTAGGTGGGCCCCTAAGTAGTATAAGCCCAGGGCCCCCTTAACTCGCGATCCGGCCATATGTATGTACACAATAGGTAATTATGAATTTTTAATTTTGTTGGTTTCCAATCAGTAGGTATTCAGGTCGTTTGATCAGACTGTTAGCTGAGCAATATTTGTTAGCTTTTTGCTTCTGTATCTTGCTGTCGTACCATTAGCAGTTCATTTATAGAACTTGGATTCTTCGACTATTCCCTTGCAAATTGTCAATAATACCCAGTCTTGACACATTTCTTAATAAACGTTTTGATTGTTACTATTCCCAACTTTGCCTCCAGACAGTTCGATTTTATCAGAAACCTGTCAGGAAGTTCGGTTCATTGAATCAACTCGGCACATCTTATTTATAATTATCATGATTAGAAGACAGACACACACATAGGTAGGTATAAGAGAGATTTTCTTTGTGTTGGGTTCCTCTGAGGCTAACCTGGAAATAAATAACACTATTTAAGTCTTGGCATTGTAAAAATGTGCGGTTATTAGACAGACTCATTGGGGCGTAGGTACCCAGGTTTTTTTTGGGATTATTTCTTAATTTAATTTCATGTACCAAGAAAATGTACACATGGCGACAAAAATCAGACTAAACAGAAATAATTTGGCGGTATATTAAAACCTTATTTCAATAATAACCTGCAATATGTACTGCATTAGTATTTCGATATTTGTTATTCATAACTCATTTTGTTACAAACATACATTTTTAGCTTTAGGTCAGGAAGCAGGCTGGGGGGGGGGGGTACATTCACACTTAGCCCCCACAATGGGTGCGCCCATCATCGCTGTGGTAATAAAATACATTAGGTATTATCCGTCAATCGGCAGGCTGATGAAACAAAATCAGTCTATCCGATCTGTCACCATAAGGTAAGGTGTTTACAGGCGAGATTGAGTGAGAGCTGAGAGTAGAGGGAATTGAAGCTACATTATGTAGGTAGTTAGTTTAGACACTGTTTAGTTAAATTGTTTAGTGGATGAACATTGCTTGCCTATTATGGAGTACAACAAATTGTAATAAGTACTGAGATTATACAAGACTTTCCTGAAAAATGCATTTAACGCCATCTTATTTGCATTGCAAGTAAACGATTTCCAATGACCGCTCTTCGCTCCTGATGTACGACGAATACGCATTCACAATAATATTCCTATGTGAATATCCATGGCAGCACTAAGTAATCGACCCGCAAATCTTTATGATGAATACTCAATCACAATTTTATTTGTGAATATGAGTATAGCCGCAAATCTCTACCTTTAATACGCAATTACGATTTGTGAATACATAACCGCAAATCTCCCCTTTATTCGTCTTACACTATATCCTAAAAAATAAATCATAAAATTTAATTATTTTATTTTGTTCTGATATTGTTAATTATGTCTCTAAGTATGTTGTTTATATATATTTTATGTACACTGACCATGTAATATTGTATGTCCTGCTGAAAGTCCTTTATATAAATAAATACATACTCTATGATGAATACGCATTTGCAATTTTTGAATATACTTAGACCGGATGATTTTTTTACCGTACGAAAAAAAATACGACGTATAAGGTATCTAGAGTCGAAGCTATACACGAGATTGATTGTTAAATATCGTCATGTTTAATGCAGTTTACAAAATCTAGAAAACTACGAACACCACTATGTAGCAGCTGGCGAGCGTAGGTAGATTGCGCATGAATGGAAGCTACGAGCCCGTTTCTTTTTAAAATGCTATTTCAAATATTTTATTGTGTAATATTAACTACATTTGAGTAATTTATATTAGAGCGTTTTCACATTATCCGATTCGATATCGGAGTCGAATGCCGATACGATATCGGAGGAAGTAAAATGTATAAAATATGTATATACCTTTCACGTTGTCCGCTCCGATATCGGTTATATTTCATACATTTTACCTACCTGATATCGTATCGGCAGCCGACTCCGATATCGGATCGGATAATGTGAAAACGCTCTTATACTTACCTACACTTACCATTTTTGTTTCAGACGGTAAAAAAAATCATCCAGTATATACGCAAATCTCTATTTTGAAGACGCAGTTACAATTTTTGAATACATACCCGCAGGTGGTCGGTCGATGTCAACAGCAACCATTGGCAGCAACAACAAAGCGTCAAACCCGGGCAGTAAACGGTACGCCACCATACCCTCCTCTACTGTCTCTGTCTCAACATCATCCTCAACAGCCTCCTCTACGGGCACAGGCATTTCGGAAGCTGAACTGTGTTAGACGGTAGCGCACATGCAAATGTCGTACGGATTATACCGGATGCACTAAGCGCAGTCGCAGTGCAAGATAATCAATACCTGCATCGGACAAGCAACAAGTGGAGACGTTGAAATGGCGCGTTTTTTATTTAACTTGCAATGTTTTTATTTATGTATCTGAATAATTCTTGCAGCGGAAGTTTGAATGGCAATGCATGGTTAGCTAAGTACCTATTACTTTACCAAGCCAAGTAGGCATTTGGGCTACGAATAATCCTTATTCGTAGCATTTGCGTGGATTGCGGCTTCCCCGCCCGTCCCCTCAGGTACCGCGCTCGTCTCAATACATTTGACAGGTACAAAGAGATTTAAATATAATAGGGCATAGAGGGGGCATTGGGAATACTTTCATACAAAACTTTGAAGCCTAATCGTCATGTCCTTGTCATGTCAGTTAGTATGAACGCGAGCTGTCATTCCGTCGAAATTGTACTAGACTTATTCCACTTGGAATAACTTTTGACTTCAAATTTTCCTCGCTTTGTCCCCTCTATGCCTTATTATATTTTAATCTCTTTGGACAGGTACCTACCTAGTTGTCTCGGTGGAGTAGAGCAACATCATTTTAAATCCACGGGTCAAGAACAAAAGTTTTATATGAGCTTAAATTGAATCTGAGTTTTGCTACGAGTTTGTACCGATTCAATGAGGCGTTTTCCTCGGCTTTTTTCCAATAACACAAAGAGGGCGCGATGGGTTGAATCTGTAAAAAAACTTTCCAAAAGGTTTCTTAATTCGTAATTTTTTCATTGTTTTCCCGCCAAATCGTAGGTTTTTTTGTATTGCCCGCGGCAGGAAGAGGCGCGAAGTGGCCAGTATCATTTCGACTGTAAGGCCAGTATTAATCTGCTAACTTCGCCTGGACAAAATTAGTAGTAGAGTACGAAATGAAATTTCATATATTTGGTCTGACCTGCGAGTCATTTCAAATAAGGGCTGAGGTCCAGAAAATTCGATTTTCAAAAATTGGTTTCGAGTATGAAATTAAGTTTTTACTCTGGTAGTAAAGTAGAAAAAGAATTATACATACATATTCATATGCCCGCCTTTTCCCCGAAGGGGTAGGCAGAGACAACAGCCCGCCACCTGCTACGATCCTGGCATACCTCACGCGCCTCATCCACATCCATCAATCGGTTCATACAAGCTCAAAAAAAAGAATCAAACAAGGTATTAACTAGGTATGTATCAAAAAGGTTGGGAGGAAAAAATACGTTTCTTAAAACGCAAGTCCATATAGGTACCTACTTTACTTTGTAATTCAAAACATGAAGGGTAGTATAACAATACGATAAAGTAGTACCTACTATCTAAATTGAGTGGTATGGGGCTTCAAGATCCATTGTTTTATATGGTTTTGCATTTTCATGTAGGTGCGGTACATATCTACCCTACAAATGAATAATGTAATAAATAACACCAAATTCATTTAATCAGTATGTACCTATAAATACTTTTGCATTTTAAATACACACAGTAAATACATGTAATAACAAAATACAATTATATTGTGTATAAATGACATAGCAAACAATACTGAAGTAAAGCTTCATAAATCTTTTTAAGGAAGACAGATACTTAGAGACGTTTTACTTTAAATATGTCAACAACTTGTTGACCAAGACCAGTACCTAACTAACATGATTATCTATAGAAATAAGTATTTTTTTACATATGTTTTCGCCCACTGCTGAGCAAAGGTCTCTCCTCTCCCTTTTTTTTAATAGGTAGGTACTTAGAGATAGTTTATTTATATCTACTTATAGATAAGTAAAACAAAACAAACGTACCTAACTAGTTTTTTCAAAGCTCGACACACATAGTAGGTATCTTCCTAACACAATGTAAGTACTACTTACAATTAAAATAAAATTTCACATTCAGTCTTAACTCGAAAAAATCTTTACGGACTTAGGCATAAAAAAAAATTGTTAACCTTGATTCTAGAGCTTCATATAGATATAGGTCTTAGACGCATGTTTGGTTTTGTATATATATAAAAAAACGATTTATAACATCTAAATTCGAACATCACAGACCGTTACATCAATTTTATATAAATACCTACATAGGTGGTAGTTGGTACCTACATTCACTTAACTTATTTTGACAAAAACTTATTTGTATAATTTCTGATAAAATATGGTTACCTAATATATAAATTACTAGCGACCTGCCTCGGCTTCGCACGGGTGCAATGCTAACACTAAAACCTTCCTCTTGAATCACTCTATCTATTAAAAAAACCGCATCAAAATCCATTGCGTAGTTTTAAAGATTTAAGCATACAAAGGGACATAGGGACATAAGAATATAGGGACAGAGAAAGCGACTTTGTTTTATACTATGTAGTGATGTTATTTTTTCTAGTACTTATATGCCTTTCCCAATTCCTAATAAGTAAATATACTTACCTACTACATTTTTGCCTTTTGTTAGTAAGATTAAAGTCAGATCACATAAAATAATAAAATAGTATTTCATAAAAGACTTCTGTACTACTTCACCCGTATAGTTCCCGTTTCCGTGGGAAAACCGGGATAAAATTTAGCCTATGTTACTCAGGGATATTGTAGCTTTACAATGGTGAAAGAATTTTTAAAATCAGTCCAGTCGTAACAAAAATACAAATCTTTTCTCTTTATAAGTAATATTAGTGTAGATATGTGTTCGATGATGATAATAAAGCCTAGATATCAAAAAATGAAATTAAATTGAGAAAACGGAACACTTACGAACGTATTAACTTATTTTTCACTTCTCATGCTCTAAAAGTACTACGCCAATATAGCCCTACGAAGCGGGACTAAAGTGACCACTTTAGTCCCTAGGGAGTATAAAGTATTTTTTTTTTAATTTCCTTAATGAGAAAAAGACAACCTCAAACAGCCAGTAAATATCTGTAGAGTGTGGACCATCTTCATTGCGAAAATGTGAAGAGTTTTAGTTCCATGGTTTTTCCGCGAAGAAGGTGGCGCCATGTGTTTTAAATTGTTTACCTGCAAAGAGATTTAAATCTCTTTGTTAATCTGTGACAGCCTGACAGGTTTAGAAGAAAAAACTGACCGCGAAAATTTCTAAATTTTTGTCGAGTGTAAATTTGTTGGGTTTTAAATAAATTTGTACTAAATTGACAATTTTTCTCGCACTCAAAGTGAAAAGTACAGTTTGCACCTCGAGACTAAACGCCAACTTAATATACCCTCGGTTTCATGACATAATGGCTTCGTTTAGTCCCTCGATATAAAATATACTATATGTCTGTCTGTCTGTTACAAACGTTCTAATCAGCCACTTTTTGAAGTAGAAATGTGAAAATCAGCATAGAAAATTTTAAAAAGCTGTTATTTTTTTATCATCTTTCAAAATGAAAATGTCCCACTGAATTGAATTAAATATTTACTTTTAGGTACCTATATATATTCAATTGCTTCATTCTAAAGATTATTTTATTTTGTTTGTAGTGTATATTAAATCGAAATAAATATTATTTAGTGTGGAGTTTTTTTTATAAAATCTTCATCTTTTTTCGATGCAGTCAGGTAGGTACCTATCATATTGAACATTTATAAAAATTGAAGTGTCTTCTCCCAGTATAACTTCCATTGAAAGCAAGAAATGGCTCTCTAACTATGAAATGGAAATTTTGGATAGAGAATTTCAAGAATACGTAGTTACTTACTTAACTTTATATTTTTTTTTTAGTTTTTGATCCATCTTAATCCAGTGAAATTGAGTGTGTATGTTAATGAGAATCTTTAGGCTTACAAAATTAAAATCTAACAACTGTAAATATTATTAGGTAATCTGACCATTACTTTAGGAACACATAGCACTAGCATAGAATAAGAGGGATTATTCTTATTTATCAAGCAATAAACTCAAAAAAAGCAACTCTTTTGCAATATAATGTCACCAATCTGTAGTCAACTTTTGAATAACTTAATACAAACTTACTCCTTAAATCCAATGAGAGGTTTTTTTTTGAGAATTAAAAAAAAACATAGTTTGCAAGAACTCTGTAGATGGCGTTGAACTGACTACGTTACTACTAAATGCGGCACGTTACCATAGAGTAACTTATAACCGCGACTTCCTTATTCTGTGAACTTATATATAAAACCCATAAAAAGACTGCTAAATATTTATTCCTTGTTTTTATTTATTTGCTCTTTAGCTGAGATAACTGAGATTTATTTACTTTCAAAAACAAAATGTCATTGTGATGTATTTTTTTTTCTTATTTTAAGGCATTGGCATTTTAGCCATCAGCACTAAACACGACATGAAATTCAAGATTTTCAGCTCTGCTTCAGAGCTATGCACAAAAATACATAAGTTTCTTCAAAACTAAAAGTAATTTCACTTGATTATCAACAGTAAAGCGATAGTGAACTTTTACTGATGATTTTGTAGAGGCTTCTTGAGGTAATTCGAAAAAGTCCATCGCACGCATTTTATCGAATTTTCAATTCACTGCACACTATCACGGACATTTACCACATAATACAGTATCACTATTATGAACTAAAGTGACAGTGACATTTACTTTTATATAAGTTTCGTTTTACGATATCAAAAAAAATGATGTGACGTTCCGTTCCTAGCAGTAACTTAGCAAGTTCAGCGCCATCTATCCAGAGAACAGGGAAGAGTAAAAAAAAAAAAAAGAAAAACCCCTCATTGCAAAATCACATATTTTTTTTTCTACTTTTTTTTGTTTACACAAAAACAAATAGTCCGAACTTTTCAGCAATATCTTGGGTACTTAACTAATAACAAATGTATAATATCAAATTAGTGCCGTAAATATGTACATGTATAAATATTACCCGAGACCAGTTTGGTCTCTGCTTATACTTAATACCTAAACTATAATTTCGGAACGATTTTCTGGAACTGAAATCCCCTGCTATATCTACCTATTTAGCACTGCTTTTAACGACTTATTCCATATTCGTAGCTTTTAACATCCTTATAATAATTACCTATGTTGTTTATAAGAATAATTATAGACATTTAACATGTATATATTCGTAATCTTATTACTAACGTCCTTCGACATCTACAACCAAAGACATTCAAATATTGAATGCAGCATTAGACGTACATAGTTACATTGTAAGCTTCCATAGTTTTCGGATAAATAAAAAAAAAATGGCCTTTTAAGATTTGTAACGCACACGCTTCGTAAAGTCAAGGTATAACGCACCGAGCGCAAGAAATACTAATGGAATGTCATTGTTTACCTTTGCAAAACGTGCGAAGTTTAATTACATGGCCGAGAGGTGGCGCTGTACCGATTGCTGAATCGCGCTATCAAGAGTCGCATCAGAATAATGACCTTCCGTGTGGAATTAATGTTTATCAGTTCACAGCTCAATAGCTCAACAGTTCAATATGTAGTTTAAGAACATACATACAAGCCTGCACTAGTTGTCGCGTCCTAATTGGAACGGCTTCCCGGACTCGCTTGTTATCTAGTAGACTGCTATAGGCTTGCATCCGCAGTTCGCGTCCTAATTGGAACGGGCTTGTGGGACTTGTCCTAATAATTATATTTCTTAATGTGACGCCTAACGTTAGTCTGTACGTTATTTGGCAATTGTAAACTCTTGAATAAGAATATAGTTCGTCTCAAAAGTCACGTAGAATATTTATTTACCTACTTCTTCATAAAAGAAATACCATCTTTTACAGATTTTGTTTGTCAATTTTATCAATTCCTTTTCATCATATCAATATTTATGGTTTTCTACAGTAAAAAGTCCATGTCAGTAAGTAGGTAGGTACCTATATTCGTATGTTACCTAAATTGAATAATTAATAAGCATTTATTAATTCCTTATTTCGCGCCCTAAGCACCAATCACTTGTTCTAGCTTAACAATATTGACATGTATACTTAGAGCTAATACGAATGTTTTGCACAAAAACGTCTTTCCTGAATGAAGAGGCTCCCTGTACAAGGACCTGTCCTTGTACAGTACACTATACCTACTAAAAATAATCTCATAAGAAAATCAAATTCTTGATTAAAAAAAAATTGTTTTCTGGTACAAAACGTTAACACTTAAAATTGTACCTACCCACGTTCCACAGCGTATAAATTCAAAATGGCGGTAAGAGACGCCATATTGAAACTCAACATTCAAATATAATTTTTTAAATGTTTTCATTTGAGGTACCCACTGCAGGCTTACTTTGAGACAATGCGTCAAAAATGGCATTTGAATGAGGCGTTTTCGGTGATTGTTGTCCATTGTTTGTTGAGTCTTAATTAAGAACTAAGACCTGAATAAAAGGATCACGCCACATACACCAAAAAAAACGTTTGCATTTGACATGTTGAATTTGTCAATTTTTTTACTTAGGTACTAAGTACCTACCTAGATTCGCCAAATTAGATATCTCAACCTGGACAAAAATGAAAAATATTTACCATAACTTCGTTACCTGGTAAATCAAATTCGTGTAGTACCTACCCAAATAGGTAGCAAAAGTACCTATACTCGTATATCACTCACTTTCCGAAACTAAGTACCTAGCATATACTTGGTCTACATAAAATCGTTCAACAATCCGAAATATCAGTCCTTTTACTTATTCTGCATAATATATACTTAATATATACATCAACTTATTTACATTTCTACGAATAGTTATTATGAGTTATGACGTCAATTCTTATTGATATATAGTTTACTTACTATAAATACCTATCTATAAATTTTGTTGTGCCTTTTTCCATCACTACAGTTAGAACGAAAGTCGGTATAATATTTTTAATTAAACTCTTTAACCACACTACCTAGTCGTGGGGTATTGTCACAACGAAGTACCTACAGTAGAAATGAAAAGAAAAAGCCTAACTAAAATTTTATTTAACATTTCTAACGCCCGCCACCATTGCGTAATGAATATGAAAAAATAAAAAGTAGATCTTTTAAAGTTCTCTCCATAGATTAATAATTTTGTATAATAACAACATCAGGCTGATATTTGCAGCGAATCTGGCCGGATGTGAAATTGTTAATTATAATATTTCATCCTTGGCATTTTAAATTCAAATTATGTTTAAATCCATTTTTTTCCTGTTTATTTTACTATAAATTAACTATTTTTACAATTAAATCACGTCAATGATTATTAATGTTGTGGTAGTCTATAATTAGGACAGCATTTAAAATTTATTGTATTGTGAAATAGGCAAAGAGATTAAAATATAATAGGGCATAAAGGGGACAAAGCGAGGAAAATTTGAAGCCAAATTATTCCAAGTGGAATAAGTCTAGTACAATTTCGACCGAATGACAGCTCGCGTTCATATTAAATAACACGACGCTTGAGTTTCAAACATGCTTCAAAGTTTTGTATGAAAATATTCCCAATGCCCCCTCTATGTCCTATTATATTTTAATCTCTTTGGAAATAGGTTATTCGAAATGTATCAGTGTATTACCTTGAAAGTCTGCGGACTTTTAAGTGCTCCATTGGCTGTTTGGACCTTTGGCTCGCGAGTTCGTTGGATCATGGCCTGTAGATTACCCTAATAAATAAATAGAGCTTTAAAAGAAATCGAATTTAAATATTTTCCTCATTATTTCTCCGTTCTGGTGAATTATTCGCCGAGTTACGCGAGTTGTCGTCCTCAAGAAACTCCTGCATACGATGTAGATGCGCTGTAGTCGCCAGACTGTAACAAAATACGAACCAAATAGTTTTTTTGTGTTGGTACAGTCAAGAACACATAAAACTTTAGGTACACTTTAGATTGTAATAAGAACGTCACAAAGTCCAATGTGTCAAGCTCCACGTGCTCTTGACTGTACCTATATTATTATATAAATGCAACATCCATTACGCTTATGCGGCTAATGAAGGAACTAAAATTTAAATTTTGGGGACCTTTTTATGAAGGCACATCCAGATATTTAGCAGGGGTAGTCCGCATTTCACAGGATGCAGTTAGGGCTGCCGCGAATGCGAATAAGGGAGGCGCAGCGTTTTCTCATAACTGCTGAGAAACCATCGATATGCGCCTCAGCAAACATACCCGACGCACTGCAATGTCGTGGCAGCCCCATCATCACCCTGAAGGCGTTATTAGGCATATTGAACACGCGTGTCATTGTATGCTCGCTGCGTGAAGTTAACCCACAGACTACACGCGTCAAAGGACTGGCAATGTGCTTTGAAAAGCGTGGCTTTCACTTGTTGTAATTTATTCATGAAGACTGGGTAACTATACATAGGAAGTTAAAACTATATCGCCTCGGAAAGTATAACGTCTTCTTTTTAACCCGCTAGCAATAAATAGTAGTAAATAATCGCTTTGCATAATCAACAGAATAGGTAAGTAAGTATATAAATAAGTAAAAATCTGTTAGTAAATATTATAACACTACATAGTAATAACAATAACAAAATAAAAAACAAATAAGTAGGTATCATAGAACATATTAAAAGTGTCATTTTGGAAACTTACACAAAATAATAACTCTAAAGAGTGAAAAACCGACTTCAACGGATAGCAATCTTTAAACTTTTGTTGATTTTTTAAAAATAGACCGATTTCAAGTACCTACCTCTGAAGTATGTTCTACCAAACAAAAAAATAATAATCAAAATCGGTTCATAATTGGCGGAGTAATCGCGTAACATACAAAAAAAGCATTACAGTCAATATGAGATCCTCCTTTTTGAAGTCGGTTGAAAAATTCAAATAGGTAGTTTTCGCACAGGAGCGGCATAATGAATAAAATCTGGATTCTATTTCACATAATATATGGGTTAAAATATACATTGTTCTTGAAATAGGAACCATATATACTTAATGAGATGAGAGCGTGAGAGAATGAGAGCATCGTATCGTCCACATAATAATATGCCATTATCACTACACACGGAGCTGAGCGCAAAATACAAACGATAAAGTATCACAATAATCGTAACACGCTTGTTTCTTAAACAAACCACTGTAATTGCCATACCATTTCCTATAAAATTCATAAAGGAATTATACGTACATAAACAATGTGGCTGGCCAGTTCTTGAAAGTACTTGTACCCCGAACCAGGTGCCTGGCAAAACGGCGCCGGCGGAGCCGTGACTGCCGTCCAGATGGTTCAGGCCGGTGATCAGATTGAACAGCCGGCACAGCTGAAGCATCAGCTTGCCGCGCTGACGGTGCGGATTGCTGGGCTGGCGGTGTAGATTGCTGCGCTGACGGCGTAGCTTGCTGACCTGACGAGTTAACTTGCTGAGCTGATGGACAAGCTTTCCGCGCTGACGGATCATCTTGCTGCACGGACGGTGTAGTTTGCTGAGCGGACGGTGCAGCAGGCTGACCGGTTTCCTGAGTTTCTTGTACAACTTCTGCAGTTGGTGCTAACACTGTGGAGCTTTGATCGCTCACCGTCTCCTCCTGATTCTGCGTTTCGTGCACTTCTTCCTCTGCGCTCATAGTACTTGCAGTCTGTGTTTTGTGATTTCTGTTACGACGTATGATCACTTCACCGGGGGAGTGCAACAAGCGCAGCCGCGTTGCAGTTTGATCAATACTTGCAAGCCTAGATTTTCGGTAATATTGTCTTATTTTTTCTATTACTTACAAATGAAAATAACAAAAAGAAATCCACGTTCCACTATTTTTTCAGATTAAAATTTGCTGCCGGCGGTTAGTTTTCTCAAAGCCTACTCTCATAAGAGTAACTAAACAAAAATGGTGAGTATTTCAATACAAATGCGTCGGTGTTTTCACTGCGCAGTCGTGAATATGATTTCAATCAATCAATACCACCTGTTAGGCAAAACAAAGTGGTACCTACATTTCACGTGCTCCACGCCCTGTACCCGGCAAGACTTGTACTCAATAAAATAATAATCTCACGCCTTTCATCCCCGAAGGGGTAGGCAGAGGTATTCCATTACTGGATATACCCACATTTCACGAGATACATTGGACCCCTAAACGTGATAGGTGGTGAGCCCATCGCCGGACCGGGTCTATTACACATGTCTCAGAATTACTTCAATTAATTAATTAATTACTCGTACCTACTTACTTCAATTTCATAATCATTAAATGGCGTCATGACCAATTGACAAAAAAATAATGTTTGAAGTAACTAGTTACCAGGACATCATAATTATTGCAGAGGTATTCATTTAACCAAGTAGGTACTTGCTTTGCCTATTTTGACACGAGTTCGGCCAGGATATGTTAGTCCTCGTAGCCAAATCAGTTAGGCCATGAGGAAAAAGCCGGCGCATGCATGGCAAGACCTTTGTGGCCTTAAAGATGTCCGTAAATTGGAGAACCCCATCAGTAAGAAAAAAATAGGAATATCTAGCTTAAAACTTTTTTGGGATTGAAAAACGATAGTGAATTAAAAACTATTATCGGTGGTCCCATAAGCAAATGGGTCTACGGTTTTTTTCCATCGTGGGACATCCATTGAACTACGGAAGGAGAGCGGGAAAATCTTTTATAATTAATTACATAAAAACATTGGGTCACTCAGTGCACACACACACATGTTTAAAATTCATAAGCCGTATACAGAAAGAAAGCTGAAAACTTATCAGCGCTTATAGGCGGTGCCGGTCTACGCAGGTAACCGGCGCAGTCATTTATATGAACAAGCGCCGATAAGCGCCGACAATCTTCGACAGGCGCCGGTCAGCGCTGGTGCCGCCCGCCAATCATCGTACGACATTTTGCTCGCTCTGCTTCAATCTGCTTGCTTTATGTAGAATGGACCAGCGCCGATAAGCGCCGATAAGCGCTGATAAGTTTTCGGCTTTCTTTCTGTATACGGCTATATGATATAGTAGGTATATGTCATGTTTTTTTATTACCATGTGGTAGTGTCAAGGGAAACAAAATTAATGTTACTATATCATTCAAAAAAGATACTGCAGCAAAAAAATTAAATCGGTCAAGTGTGAGTCAGCTGCTTTTACATCGCCATAAAATTTTTGCCTCAAATCAAGGTGTCAGGGCACGCTCACACAAAATGACTAGTCGCCTAACTTCATGAAGAAGAACGAAACCCCGAAAATTCCACTTGTACATTTATTAATCATAGTTCCAAAAAGTAGACACAAATTGAGAGTTAACAATAAATTACTATACATTTAGGCCTAAGCAAAATGGGAAATAGTCCTAAAAATACAAAGTGTTAAAAAATTAATATTCCTCGCCGCCTTCGCCTTCGCCCTCACCGGAGTCCATGCCGACCTCCTCGTAATCCTTCTCAAGGGCGGCCAAGTCCTCACGAGCCTCCGAGAACTCTCCCTCCTCCATGCCCTCACCGACGTACCAGTGGACAAAGGCTCGCTTGGCGTACATTAGATCGAACTTGTGGTTCAAGCGTGACCACGCCTCAGCGATGGCCGTGGTGTTAGACAGCATGCACACCGCGCGCTGCACCTTCGCCAGGTCCCCACCCGGAACCACCGTTGGCGGCTGGTAGTTGATGCCCACCTTGAAGCCCGTCGGGCACCAATCCACGAACTGGATCGTGCGCTTCGTCTTGATCGTCCCAATGGCTGCGTTCACGTCCTTCGGCACCACGTCGCCGCGGTACAGCATGCAGCACGCCATGTACTTGCCGTGGCGAGGATCGCACTTCACCATCTGGTTGGCGGGCTCGAAGCATGCGTTCGTGATCTCGGCTACCGACAGCTGTTCGTGGTAGGCCTTCTCAGCGGAGATCACCGGCGCGTACGTCACCAGCGGGAAGTGGATACGCGGGTACGGCACCAGATTGGTCTGGAACTCCGTCAGGTCCACGTTCAAGGCGCCGTCGAATCTCAGCGATGCTGTTATAGACGAAACGATCTGCCCGATCAAGCGGTTCAAGTTCGTGTACGTGGGTCTCTCTATGTCCAAGTTTCTTCGGCATATGTCGTAGATAGCTTCGTTGTCTACCATGAAAGCGGCGTCCGAGTGCTCCAGCGTAGTGTGCGTAGTGAGGATGGAGTTGTACGGCTCCACGACTGCGGTCGAGATCTGCGGCGCGGGGTAGATGGCAAACTCCAGCTTGGACTTCTTGCCGTAGTCCACGGACAGGCGCTCCATGAGCAGCGACGCGAATCCGGAGCCAGTGCCGCCACCGAACGAATGGAAGATGAGGAAGCCCTGCAGCCCCGTGCACTGGTCCGCCAGCTTCCGGACTCTGTCGAGGACAAGGTCCACGATCTCCTTTCCGATGGTGTAGTGACCTCTGGCGTAGTTGTTGGCGGCGTCTTCCTTACCCGTGATCAGTTGCTCGGGATGGAACAGCTGGCGGTAGGTGCCTGTACGCACCTCGTCCACCACCGTCGGCTCCAAGTCTATGAACACTGCTCGTGGCACGTGCTTACCGGCGCCGGTCTCACTGAAGAATGTGTTGAAGGAGTCGTCGCCCCCGCCCACCGTCTTGTCCGAGGGCATCTGCCCGTCGGGCTGGATGCCATGCTCCAGGCAGTACAGCTCCCAGCATGCGTTTCCGATCTGTACTCCGGCCTGTCCGCCGTGAATGGATATACATTCACGCATTTTCTATATATTTATCTGTGTACTTACAAAATAAATAGAATTTCTTAGTTGTCCAATAGTCCCGTTAGCTTTAACGGCATTGATTATTGGACCAATTCCAAACTTCAAACTGAAGAAAATAAAAGACAACTAAATGTGTTTCGAATTTCAAAATTATTTTCTCGTTTCTTGTTTATAGATTTTTACTGACACAAAAATGAGGTTCCATGTAAATCAAAGAGATTAAAACATAATAGGGCATGTCATAACTTTTCAAGTCTGATCTATACTAATATTATAAAGAGGAAAGATTGTATGTTTGTTACGAATAAACTCAAAAACTACTCGACCGATTTTAGAAATTCCCTTTAAAGTTCCCTGACACCTGGTAACATGGGCTATATTTTATTCCCGTATTATTACTGGAACGGGAACTACTCAGATGAAACCGCGCAGAAGCGCTAGTATCCAATAAAACGCCAAATCATAATTTAATTTTAACTGTGAGTTCCATCTACCTACCATAATTTTATGATTCCAACTATAAACTGGATACAAGTCTTGTATCCATTGTCATAAATGAAGATCTCAAATAAATACAATTTCGGTAGTGGCAGCACAGAATAATAAATAGTATTAACGTGGCAGCACTTACATGTTCTGTCAATGTCAACTTCAATGTCTTCATGTCAACAAATAATTGGGAAATGGGAATTTTGGGATGGTGGTCTGTGATTTGGGACGGAGCTAAATATTCTAGTCTTTGTAATTGCGGAGAGTCTAATATTGGAGATAGATAATAAACCAGGTACAATAGTATTTATTTCTTTATACAGATCAAGAATTGTGTAAATATTTGTCATAAATTTTCTGCTCATAACATTACACAGACCAAATATTTATTTTGTTTCGGCCACAGGTTTCGGCCAGTTTCGGCCCTAGCTATGAGTACTATTCTATTATATTGATCTGTTTTTCGAAATATATGGTCCAAATTACTATTGTACACAGGCTATTTGGGGTGTGCGGAAAGGAAAGTTTTTTTACATCGCTGTTTTTCATTATTTTCAGTAATTTCTAACAAAATGTCTGAAGAGGACATTGAAAAATGGACCAGAGATGGACATCGAAAAGGTAAGCTTTACACTCGAACAGACCGTTCAGACCAATGTTCATCAAAATCTATTTTAGGGTCTTGAAAATCCACTTTAAAAAAACCATTCATATGTAAATTTAAAAAATATGTACTAGCAAATCTTGGACAGCTTTAGGTATCTTGTTGAAGAAAAGTAACAAACCCATGGATGAATTTTAAATTTTACTTATTCTATAATGTGGTAACTCTATTTTATTTGCATATTCATCTTTGAATTGTACTTTATAATCTCTTCCATGTAACCTGTAATCATAAAGGCTTATACATACTCCAACAATGCCATCTGTAATCATATAGGCATATACAAACTCCTACATTCATTCTTCTTGATATTCAGTCAAAGTCAAAATCATTTATTTTCTGTAGGTATAGAAAATACACTTAAAAAAGTCAATAGTCGAATAACAAGGCACTCTAAACTCGTCCATGAAGATTGGCTAAATGTAAACAGCAGCCCATCCACCAACGAGTTGCCGGTTCCAAATGCAGTACCCTGATATGAGCCATCGAGAAACTCAAGGGCAGCTCTTTTTAATCTCATATCTTACAATAATTAATAACCTTGCATAGCTTAGTCGGTTAATAAAATAGTGGATCTCCGCAGACCTCCACATGTCACCGAGCTGCTCTAGCTTCGAGATGCTGGACCCTCACGACCCGGTTATCAGCCGTCTAGCCACGCAGCTCTTCCGGAAGACCAATGACTACTTGCAAGGCGAAATGGCTGCGGGCCAGGTAATCACTGTCCTTACTATCATCATCACCCCGTAACAGTCCACTTCTGAGCTAAGGGTCGTTCCTACTACCTAAAGAAGTATGGGCTATAATCTCCCATGCGAGCCCACCATGGATTGAGAGATGGTGTTAAGCTAGTGGCCACCTAACTTTCAGAAATGGGTTCGATTCTGCTTTACAGCGGCTAAACTTATTTTAGTTTACGCCTGTCATTTTCTTTCTCCTAGAAAACAAAAGAGACTAGGGATATTTAGTCCTGTCAAATTAAAATTAGTCGTGTCAAATAAGGCATTTCATGTCGTGTTTAGTGCTAGTCTAAAGAAGTCACGACTAAAATACAGCCTCTGACAGGACTAAATGCGGTAGGTTATCTCCTATCCCTTTTCTTTTTCTGAGGTAAGACAAAGACAGGACTAAACTAAAATAAGTTTAGTCAAAGTCAAAGTCAAAATTCTTTTATTTCAGTAGGTATAAAAAATACACTTTGAAATGTCAATATAAACAAGGCACACTAAACTCGTCCATGAGGATTGGCTAAATGTAAACAGCAGCCCTCCACCGACGAGTTGCTGGTTCCAAATGCAGTACCCCGAGAAGAGCCAGCAAGAAACTCAAGGGCAGCTCTTTTTAGTCTCATGTCTTACTAGTAAATATGGTTCACAATAATAATTATAATGAATAGCCTTACATAGCGCTGAGTCGGTTAAACTTATGCGTTTTGGTCTACTAAGTAGTCGGTAATTTTATAGTAGCCTTTTTTATATAATGTTTGCTTAACTATTGTTTTAAATTTGTCAAGAGGCAAATTTTGTAATGCAATAGGAATCTTATTGTAAAAGCGTATACATTGACCCTTATATGATTTGGTAACTTTAGATAATCGACTAACATAAGCAGCCAGTTTAGTCGGTCTAAAGCAGAATCGGCCTAAGCAATTATATAAAAAAACAACAAGGTTCGAAATTTAGATTTCTTTTTAGTATTTCTTGATTTTATTTCTAAATTCCAATATGCAAGAACCCACCCAACAGTGAAAGATAAGCTAAAGTCATAAATAAATTTAGTTTAACACAAACAGCAGTGATAGCCTTGCGGTTAAACTTTACGGTTGCTTCACATGATGATAAAATCAGTGGCTCGGGTTCGAATCCTGGCATGCAATGACTTTATTAGAATTTACGTACATATTTATCACTAGCTCGTTGGTGAAGGAAAACTGGGATATGTGTAAGAGACTCGGTCCGGCGACGGGCTCACCACCTATCACGTTTAGGGGTCCAAAGAATATCTCGTGGAAAGTGGGTATATCCAGAAATTGAATACCTCTAGCCTTCCCCGGGGGGATAAAAGGCGTCAGATTTTTTAAATTTTTTAATACAAACATCTCATCTTACAGGACCACTATAGCCTTTTGGAAGAAATCAACCGTGTAGCCATCACCAAGTACACAGACCTGAGGAACCTGTCCACCAACCTCAACAAGACGCTGACCGAGTACAACGAAATGTGTAAGCACTTTACACTCTCATGCCCATTTTCACCAACAAGCCCCTAAAACAATTCTACATTAATTTCTTATATTAACCTCTAAGACCAAGCATCAGAGACACAATATATTTTTAATTGTGTCTCGGTTTCAGTTGGAACCTGCGGTTCTTTACAGATTAAAGGTAATTGAATACCTACTTAAACTATTACAGGACTTAGGTGACACTTAAACATTGGTTAAAATGAATTCCTTATTAGGTATTCTATACATATAATAAAACTAACGGGGCCGTGTCTGTACATTAAATATTTTTTGAAAATTTTAACGGTAGTTATCGATATAGATACCAAAACACTAATTTTTGGAATTTTTGTCTGTCTGTCTCTCTGGTTTTGCACGCATCACGCAAAAACTACTGGACGGATTTTGATGAAATTAGGTGTGGTGATAGCTGAGTACCCGGGTCAACATCCAGGGTACTTTTTATTCCAGAAAAATATCTCATTCCCACGGGAAAATATAAAAACTGGGTAAAAAGAAAAAAAACGTACTACTCCGAAACAATAACACCTAGAATTTTGAAATATGGTGTGAAGGTGTCTTATACATCGTAGCCAACCCGACCAAACAAAGAACAAACAAAGACAAAACCAAATATGAAGGGATATTCGTAAATTCTTACGGGAACGGGAATAATCGGGATTCGCTTGGGCAACGTCGCTATGGGCACCCGCTATTTGAAATATGATATGTACCTAATGTATATATATACACACACCGGCACAATTAGCGGAACAGAAAAAAAAGGGAGTATTTACGCATTTTTGCGTGTTACTGGCCGGCTAAACAAGCTTTTTTTAAATTTGGGTTTTAATTTAAAAATGGAATACTAAGCGACTGCCCTTTTTTTCATTCTTTTGTTTTAATTTTCATTGATTCATTTTTTCCACCGCTTGTCCGTTTTTAGAAGGTTCGTGAATTCCATTTGAAAAGCTTTGAATTGCAGTTTTTGAGGCTTTTGAGTTTTTTCGCATATTGATAATTTACGAGCATCTAATTATGCCTGATTTAACGCCATCAGAAATCATTAGGGCAGATCAAATGAGGAGAAATGGTCAAACCTACAGATCGATTGCCAGAAGCCTTCGTCGATCGTTATCAACGATTTATCGTAGCATCCAACGATACAGATTGACGAATGCTCTAGTGAGAAGGAGAGGACAAGGCCGGAAAAGGTGTACTTCAAGGAGGGATGACCGTTTTCTCCAACTTCAAGTCCGACGGAACACGAGACTAACGGCGGTGCAGGCTCGAAATTTACTGGAAGAGGTACGAGCAGTAAGGATGAGTGAGCGGACAGTTCGTAGAAGATTCGAAGAAGTGGGTATAGGCTCGTATGTGCCCGCCAAAGCCCCAAAACTTGAGAGACATCATCGCACAAACCGTCTACACTTTGGTCGTGAACATCGTGATTGGGACTTCGACGACTGGGGACAGGTTCTTTTTACTGATGAATGCAGTTATGTTAAATCAAATTGATGGAAGGCAGCGAGTATGGAGACGCAAAGGAGAACGGTATATCCAGTCTAATTTTGAAAATACAGTTGCATATGGCGGCGGTTCAATTATGGTCTGGGGAGGAATATGTTTAGGAGCTCGTACGGAGTTAGTAGTGGTCGATGGCGGGAATCTGAATGCTGATCGGTATATCAGGGAGATTTTAGAAGAACATGTTGTGCCATTTGCCCCCTTTATTGGTAACAACTTCATTCTAATGCAGGATAATGCTCGGGCTCACAGTGCTCGCACAGTACAGACATACCTAAACCATGTTGGTATAACGGTGATGGAGTGGCCAGCACGGTCCCCCGATATGAACCCTATAGAACACGTCTGGGACTTGCTAAAGAGGAGGGTAAAGTCAAGAATGCCCCCTCCCAATAATCTCAACGAGTTGCGAAACGCATTACTTGAAGAATGGCAGAGGTTGCCCCAAGAAACCATTGATAACATCATCCGCAGCATGCCCAGACGGATGGAAACCCTCATCAGAGCACGAGGAGGAAACACTCGATATTGAACAGTCATTGAAATTGTTGTTAAACTTTGGAAAATCTTGAATTTTCTGCTGTTTCTCTATAATTAAAAATCGAAGAAAAATGCATTTTGTTTAATTTAATTTTTATTTTTATAAAATTTTAAGTATGGTGTTACAAATGAATGTCAAAACATGTTAATTTAATTGTTGTTTCATTTTAAATAATATATTGTTTAAAAATTACATTCATTGTTCTAAATTCCCTCTTTTTTCTCCTTTTTTTTTCTGTTCCGCTAATTGTGCCGGTGTGTGTATATCAACCACTATAAAGGGATTTTTGGAAATTCCCACGGGAACGGGAATAAACTGGATCCGCGCGGGCAACGCCGCTGGGCACCCGCTAGTCCTTAAATATTGCTGAGGGATCTCTAAATTTAGGGGCTCAATTATAAAAATGGGCATTAAGCATGTTTATTCTATGCAAAACCAGTGACCTCACATTGAGATGGATGTATGAGAGAGTTAGATAGACTAGCGGTCCTGCGCTGTTTCACCCGCGTAGTTCCCGTTCCCGTTTTAATACGGGAATAAAATGTAGCCTATGTTACTCAGGGATCTTCTAGCATTCCATTTGTGAAACAATTTTTTAAATAGCTCCAATAGTTTTTGAGTTTATTCGTAACAAACATACAAAAATACAAATCTTTCCTCCTTATAATATTAGTATATAGATTAATCTACCTTTAAAATCCGCAATAAAATCCGTTCTTTACTATCGGAGATTAGCGTACATACAGACAGACAGATAGACAAAATTTATATTTATTCTTTTTTAACGACCACACCTTTTTTATACTTACTACTAAGACTTCGCTGTCTGTCCATCCGTCTGTCTCTCAAGGACCGCAATACCTAGACAGTTGAAATTTTCGCAAATTATATATTTCTGATGCCGCTATAACAACAAATACTGTGTACTATGGCAACAAATAATGTGCGTAACAATAAAAAAAAACAACAAATACTAAAAATAAAATAAATATTTTAGGGGTTCTCCCATACAACAAACGTGTTCTTTTGCTGTTTTTTATAGATAATGGTACGGAACCCTTCATGCGCGAGTCCGACTCGCACTTAGCTGGTTTAAAAAAAAAATTACATTACGGTGTCGACTGCTTTATACCTCGTAGTGCCCATTAACGTGAGAATACGGGGATAAAATATAGCCTATGAGAATTTTTTAAATCGGTCCAGTGGTCACAAACAAATCTTTACAATATTAGATTAGATATATACAGAATGTAAAAGAATACGCGCAATTCCTGAAATCATAATCGATTTATTTTTAATACATATGTGTTAAAGAAGAACGGTCATCTGTGACCCAGGCCCGACAGAAACGAGACATATCTCAGTTTTTTTGTTATTTTTTATATAGTTGAAATATATATTTTTTTAATTCAAAATCAGTGGCTAACACCAAAATATTGCCTTATGTTTTTTTCAGGCGACACAATAAAAAAAAATTGAATATGCCTATTTATCTACAAAAATAATAAATGTATGTAACCAAATGACGATACAATAACTATAGGATGTATCTAGGTGACCTGGAGATGCAGCTGGGCTATGTAATTTTTAAAATACTAGTACAACAATCAAGGATTCATTAAAATCGTTGTATTCGATTATTTATTGCATAATCGGAAGTTATTATATGTACAAAAACGGTCACTTGCTACCTGCATGCTATGGCTCAGGTAGCCGGGTGCAGACAGAAACCAATCATGCCATCTCACTCTTTCATTAAAACAACAATGGTGCGGAGCGGGGAGGGGAGGCCGTGTGCCGGCGCAACGTAGTATCGGCGACCGGCGGCGGCGCAGTCCTTCGCATCCTGTGTTGAGATCTGTGCGTTTTTGTTTTCAAGGTTACATTTTTTCGTTGATTTTTGGCTTTCTCTATACCGGACTTGATTTTTGCATTCTGAGTGGTTCGTTGACATGGCTGACAATATTAATATTTGTGTTCTGTGTGAATGTGCACTACGTCGTCGTCGTTCATACGTTCTCAATGAACGATTACTGGAAACTCGAAGAGATTTCGTAGAACAACTATTACGCATCGTTGGTGGTGAAGTATGTATTATTTTAATTTTTGGTACTTATTTGTAATTAAAGTCTTTCGCAATACAAAAGCGTGTCGAACTGTAAAATATTTATAGTAAGATACCTGTTACGGTGGCGTAAATAGACAACATCATGTGTCTTAAGTATTATGATTTACTTTGTTGCTGCTGCCTCATTTTTTATACTTTATAGAAATAAAATAAGGTAACCCCGTAAGTGATTAGGGTCGTGAGTTTATGTATGTATGTAAAAAATATAGGTAAATGAGGTTCAGTGCTAGTAATTGCGTGTACGCCTTCTTCTCTTGACTGTGACGCGCGACGCCGCGACCTTTCCCTTTTGTGACTTTTTCTCACCTTTCTCCTGCTCATCTTCTGACAACATGTTATATTCTTAGTTAGGCGCAGTTGTAGACTTGAATTAATAAAGACTTTCTTCAGACATTTATTTTATTTTCATAATGAGAAGTAGACGACATACATTGTGAGCGTGTTGAAAGCGGTGACAGGAAGGGACAGTATTGCTATATGTAATAATAATAAGTCTTAGTTGGATTTCATAATAATATAATGGTAGCATTAGGTAAGCCATATTTTTAGTTTGTTTAAAATGTATTTATGTTTTGTTACAGATAGCTTTTGATGGAACTCGGTCGGTTTGCCACTCATGTCGGCATAGAATCGATGCTTCAATTAATCAAGAGCGACAAGCGTCACCTGCTCCTACCCCACCAGCTGCAGCTGTAAATGTGCAAGGAGTTAGACGCGCTTCTAATACGGCCCGGAGATGTTTAATTGACAACTGCAACAACGGTTCCCTGCGTCAAATGCCTAATTCGGTGAAGGTACAACTCCTTAGCTATCACAACTTTTATGTACCAAATCTTGCCCGCATTTGCCAATGGCATTTACTACACATGGCGATAGAAGAGATTCCTGAAAATGTAACAAATCAAATGACCGACTTGAATGCGGAGAGTGTTGGCGACATCATTAACATGTATAGACAAGCCTTAGAACAAAGGTCACACTTCAATGTCGATGACGTTTCTGACGAGGAGTTAAGCTTTTGGACTGGAAGAAACAGAGCCACATTCAACGATTTGCTGAGTCAAATACCAAGCCTTAATCAGTCCTCAAATACTCCACGAAATGACTTGGCTATGTACTTGTGTAAAATTCGATCAGGCGAGCCGCATAATAGAATCGCTTCACTTTTTAATATATCCGAGCGAACTGTTGGGAGAAAAATAAATACAGTAAGGCAGTGTCTCACTACTGACTTTGTTCCGATGCACCTTGGCTTAGACCATATAACCAGGGACGAAGTGATAGCCCGCAACCGGGTCATACCAAATGTCTTGTTTGGTAACGAAGAGTCACCAAAAGCAATAATTACATTCGATGGAACTTACGTCTATATAGAAAAAAGTTCTAACTTTTTATTTCAACGCCGCACTTATAGCCTTCATAAGTATAAAAATCTAATAAAATCATTCATGATCGTGTGTGCGGATGGATATATTTTGGACGTAACAGGTCCGTACTCTGCACGGACCAGCGATGCTGATATAATGAAGATGATATTAGAAAACCATGATGCACCGATTGAAGACGGACCGTTAAATTTTTTATTTCATCAAGGAGACGTATTTATTTTGGACCGAAGCTTTCGGGATTCAATTCCCTTAATTGAAACATATGGCTATGATGCTCATATGCCGCCAAGCAAACGAAGACAAGACACGCAATTAAGCACCGACCAAGCTAATAAATCGAGACTTATTACGATGGTGCGATGGGTCGTCGAAACTATAAACGGCAGATTCAAGCGCGACTTCAAGATCTTCAGAAACAGAGTTTTCAACAAACATGTGCCGCATATATTTGAAGATTTTCGAATTGCTGCAGCTTTGATTAATTATTTTCAAGATTCGTACGAAGACAGTCCTTACACAGAAGATTTCATTGAAATAATTAATCGAAATATACAACGCCCTAATCGACTGGCCGAGTATGTGGAAGAGAATAATCTAAACAGACAAAGAGTGACGTTTCACAGGATGACTGGAAATGATCCGGAAGTTGATTTTCCACAACTAACAATTGAAGACTTAATTAAATTCTCAATTGGCACCTATCACGTGAGGTTAGCCCGGTCTTACTGTAGTGAACATTTAAAAAGCACGGGAGTATATGATATGGAAATACCGGTACCGGCACAATTAGCGGAACAGAAAAAAAAGGGAGTATTTACGCATTTTTGCGTGTTACTGGCCGGCTAAACAAGCTTTTTTTAAATTTGGGTTTTAATTTAAAAATGGAATACTAAGCGACTGCCCTTTTTTTCATTCTTTTGTTTTAATTTTCATTGATTCATTTTTTCCACCGCTTGTCCGTTTTTAGAAGGTTCGTGAATTCCATTTGAAAAGCTTTGAATTGCAGTTTTTGAGGCTTTTGAGTTTTTTCGCATATTGATAATTTACGAGCATCTAATTATGCCTGATTTAACGCCATCAGAAATCATTAGGGCAGATCAAATGAGGAGAAATGGTCAAACCTACAGATCGATTGCCAGAAGCCTTCGTCGATCGTTATCAACGATTTATCGTAGCATCCAACGATACAGATTGACGAATGCTCTAGTGAGAAGGAGAGGACAAGGCCGGAAAAGGTGTACTTCAAGGAGGGATGACCGTTTTCTCCAACTTCAAGTCCGACGGAACACGAGACTAACGGCGGTGCAGGCTCGAAATTTACTGGAAGAGGTACGAGCAGTAAGGATGAGTGAGCGGACAGTTCGTAGAAGATTCGAAGAAGTGGGTATAGGCTCGTATGTGCCCGCCAAAGCCCCAAAACTTGAGAGACATCATCGCACAAACCGTCTACACTTTGGTCGTGAACATCGTGATTGGGACTTCGACGACTGGGGACAGGTTCTTTTTACTGATGAATGCAGAGTTATGTTAAATCAAATTGATGGAAGGCAGCGAGTATGGAGACGCAAAGGAGAACGGTATATCCAGTCTAATTTTGAAAATACAGTTGCATATGGCGGCGGTTCAATTATGGTCTGGGGAGGAATATGTTTAGGAGCTCGTACGGAGTTAGTAGTGGTCGATGGCGGGAATCTGAATGCTGATCGGTATATCAGGGAGATTTTAGAAGAACATGTTGTGCCATTTGCCCCCTTTATTGGTAACAACTTCATTCTAATGCAGGATAATGCTCGGGCTCACAGTGCTCGCACAGTACAGACATACCTAAACCATGTTGGTATAACGGTGATGGAGTGGCCAGCACGGTCCCCCGATATGAACCCTATAGAACACGTCTGGGACTTGCTAAAGAGGAGGGTAAAGTCAAGAATGCCCCCTCCCAATAATCTCAACGAGTTGCGAAACGCATTACTTGAAGAATGGCAGAGGTTGCCCCAAGAAACCATTGATAACATCATCCGCAGCATGCCCAGACGGATGGAAACCCTCATCAGAGCACGAGGAGGAAACACTCGATATTGAACAGTCATTGAAATTGTTGTTAAACCTTGGAAAATCTTGAATTTTCTGTTTGTCTATAATTAAAAATCGAAGAAAAATGCATTTTGTTTAATTTAATTTTTATTTTTATAAAATGTTAAGTATGGTGTTACAAATGAATGTCAAAACATGTTAATTTAATTGTTGTTTCATTTTAAATAATATATTGTTTAAAAATTACATTCATTGTTCTAAATTCCCTCTTTTTTCTCCTTTTTTTTTCTGTTCCGCTAATTGTGCCGGTGTGTGTATATAGACATCCAGCAGCAGTAGAGGGCAGAATCAATAATACATTAATCAGGTGCAGAATTCATTCGCGACACATTACAACAAAAATATATTATACTTATATTATGTTTGATGAGAATATAAATGGAATAAACGCAATAACCGAATATTACTGCTCGTGTTACCATGGAAAAAGGACATTAGGAAGTTGCGCACACGTCATTAGTGTTGTCTATTATTTAGGGTGGCATCAAGATCACTTTGACCACCCCGCACTGGGTATGGATTATGTTTTAAGGGACATAGAAATGTAATAAAACTTTATTTGAACATATTAGTTTTTTTTTGTTATAGATCATAGAACTCCAATGATAGGTACCTAAATCACTGATCTGCAATAAATCATCGAATACCACGATTTTAATGAATCCTAAGTTGATTGTTGTACTAGGACATCAAAAATAATATAATCCAGCTACATCTCACGATAGGCGCTACTCGACTCTCCCGCGCATGTTATCCCGCTCCGATATTTGCTAAGTGAAAGGGACCGAACGCTTTGTCGCGCTACTCTCCGCGACATAACGTGATTGTGCTAGCCCTGCAGGTCACCTAGAACATCCTATAGTTATTGTATCGTCATTTAGTTACATACATTTATGATTTTTGAGATAAATCAGCATATTCTATTTTTTTTATTGTATCGCCTGAACAAAAACATAAGGCAATATTTTGGTGTTAGCCACTGATTTTGAATAAAAAAAATATACAATTTAACTATATAAAAAATAACAAAAAAACTGAGATATGTCTCACTTCTGTCGGGTCTGGGTTTTTTTTCTATGGGGCGTGACCGTTCTTCTTTTTCGGAAAAATTAATTAGCGTAACTGAATTTAGGGCTACCTATGAAAACCGTACTGTTATTACTCTTTATTTAAGAAATTTGTTTAGACAAAGTACGAATGCATCATATTTTTTATTCTAACCTCTAAGACCAAGCATCGGGGACACAATAGATTTTTAATTGTGTCTCGGTTCCAATTGGAACCCGCGGTTCTTTACAGATTTTTTATATTAATATAGACTGTATGTGGGATTGCGCTTATTCTGTGACGCGTTGTATAGATAATAGATTTATTATTATTTTATATGGTGAATTTTATTTTGATGAATTTGTTTTAATGGATTACAATTAGGGATGCAACGATATGGCTATTACGATACCGATACGAATGACGAATGTATCGTAATAGCGAATACGATAACGAATGCGATAACGAATGCATTACGATTATTTAATTTACATCTAATAAAACAAGTCAATTGAGTAAAATCAACTTTACTTAAGTTTTAAGGACAATTTTCCACCTAAATGTCGTAATTAAAATCAATTTCTTTTAAATTCTTGTTAAGAAAACATAAAATTTTTAAATTATCTGGTTTAAGTCTGTTTCTTATATCCGTATGGATTAAATTCATTGGGATGAGAACGTCGCATATGTGTCCACATGTTTGTGGTAGTAAAACCTTTGGATAGAGCATTTTGGCCACCTCGTGAAATTTCAGTTTTGCAGTAATTACAAACAGCTTTATTCTGTATATTATTTGGTGGGCCTTTAGAAAAATGCTTCCATATCTCACTGTGTTCGTGCCTTTTTGGCATGGTTTTCTATTATAAACAACACCAAGACGTACAAAAACAGTAAATAGATACCACACACAACACAATATTTACCAATGGGTAAAGAAACCTCGCGCGAAAAACAAACGTCACAATTTGTCAATGTCAGTGGCAAATGTCAAAAATATGAAAGATACTGCCATTAGTGATGCCAGCACAAACATCTATGCTGTCTTGCATTCCTTTTCACGTTTTTTTTTACATCAATCTAGTTTTAAGAATCGTTATAAATCGTAATACTTTTTACGATACCGATGATCGTCTAAAATAACGATAACCTGCGGTTTGCGATTATCGGCATCGGTATCGTTGCATCCCTAATTACAATGATTATTTTTATTATATTTTTAGAGAGTAATGAATTTCGAATAGATTGAATAATTATGTATTTTTTTATATTTTTTAAATGATGGCAATTATATTTCTAGAATTAATTGTAATTGTAAAAACATGAATTTTGCATGCCAGATTCTGGTGAAATTGTGTGAAACACCTATCATTTTACTTACCATCTTCTTGTACCACATTTCAAGCGAAATAAAGATTATTATTATTGTTATTATTAGTCTAAAGCTAGTCTATGGTATTCTCCACAGATAACCAAAAAATCAAGCCGTTGCTAATGCAAATCGACGTGATCGATGCTCAGGTGTCGAGGTTTGAAGCCAGCGCTTACCGGCTGGATAGCTACACGAAACAGCTCAAGAACCGCTTTAAGGCCCTGGAGGAGAAGTGAACAACTGAAAACCTCTCAACCCTCCTACAAGCTTAAGCATTTTTTCCTAGGATAGCGGTGCCGTCATATAGCGGCCATAATATTAGGGAATTAGGGACACAATAAGACGACCGTCTTTACGGTGACGACGCGTGTAAAGTTCCACGACCGTATTTATCGTCGGTCATCTTATTAACCGACTTCAAAAAGTAGGAGGTTATCAATTCGTCTGTATTTTTTTTTTATGTTTGTTACCTCAGAACTTTTGACTGGGTGGACAGATTTGGATGATTCTTTTTTTATTTGAAAGCTGGTGCTTCCAGATTGGTCCCATTTTAATTTCGTCCAGTTCTGACAACGGAATCCATGAGAAAACCATATAAGTTGAAGATTGAAGTCGGTTTTTTACTGTTAAGAGTGGTTATTTTTTTAAAAAACGTCAAACGAAACGTAACCAGGAGACAAAATGGTCGACCTTGATTTAGATTTAATTATTTACGAACACAGATACGTTATTATAATTATAATAATTATAAACACTCTAAAGAGTAAAAAAAAACAACTTCAATCTTCAACTTATATGGTTTTCTCATGGATTCCGTTGTCAGAACTGGACGAAATTAAAATGGGACCAATCTGGAAGCACCAGCTTTCAAATAAAAAAAGAATCATCAAAATCGGTCCACCCAGTCAAAAGTTCTGAGGTAACAAACATTAAAAAAAATACAGACGAATTGATAACCTCCTCTTTATTGAAGTCGGTTAAAAATGGCTTCACCACTACCGAGAAAAACGTTCACGAACCATCCCACACAGACAAGACGGCCGTCATGCAAATGGCAACACCGCTTATTTACGTTACGGTGTCAAATACCGCTCTATACAGGGTAGATTTTTTTTTGTGGGGACACCTAAAATTGAAGTTGAAACAAAGTTGTTGTGACTTACCGTAGTTTTTGTATTTAAGTTTTCAGTTGGACTTGAATAATCTTTTGATCACAAATCACAATGTATGAAAAAAGTTTTTTGCGATTTCTGATATATATAGATAGATTTCTAGTACTCATAGCTTAAATGGTCCTATAGAGTATTTTATCCGAAAGAGGATCGATTGACATAAAAATATATATTTTTGTATTTTAGCATTTTTTTCGCTGACTGTACATTTTCTCCAAAATCTGTGAATGCATAATATCTTAAAAAGTTAGAGATGGTCTCTTAAGAACGTTTTCCTGTAACTATAAAGATTAAGGTACCTGCCCTTACCCGTCTCAAAAATCCACCCTGTATAGGAAACGGCGTCATAGTATTGGGTAGTTGACAGCATCGAAATTAAATTGCGAGTAGTCATTCATTGAAAAGATTATCCCAAAACACCTCAAAATATGTATTTCGATTTTAAATTTACAATTATAGCAAATTTAAAAATAATAAAACAATCAAAAAAAGTGCTGCAATTGAGTACTAGAAACTATGACGTCACGGTTTGAAATTTCAGTACATTTTCCATAGTAAAATTTCGTTTTGACAGATCGTAAAAAGTAACTGATTTGACTAGGTAGGACACAACCCTATTGCGTAATAAGACGGCCGCTATATAACGGCACCGCTATCCTAGGAAACCTAACCTTTACAGTGAGACATTGATAGTAAATCGGACTAGATATAAATCTAGTCCTAGATCTAGATGAGGTCATAAGTGACTTGGTTTTGTGATATGTGACTATATTCCATTCCCATGGGAATATGGGGATGAAATAAGGCTGTATTTCATCCCCATATTCCCACGGGAATGGAACCACGCGGATGAAATACAGCCTATGTTACTTGATAATGTAGCTTTCCATTGGTAAAATAATTTTTGAAATCAGTCCTATAGTTTCTGAGTTTGTTCATTAAAATATAAAACACAAATGTTTCCTTTTTATCATACACTAGCTGTACCGCGCGGTTTCACCCGCGAATACGGGGATAAAATATAGCATATGTTACTCCTTGATAATGTAGCTTTCCATTGGTAAAAGAATATGATAATCGGTCCAGTAGTTTTGAGTTTATTCGTTACAAACATAACAATACAAATCATTCCTCTTTATAATATTAATAATAATAAATAATATTTATAATACACATTATAAACTTTAATAAAACTATTCCTTTTAGTAATGACTTAAGATCCGGTTCATTTTGGTTAATCCATCCATGTGCGGATCGCAGAGTTAAGATATGCGTTTAAATCCATAAATACCAATAGTGTGACTGTAGTGAATTTTAGTAATTAAAAAATAAAAATAAATAATCTCACGCTTTTCATCCCCGAGGGGGTAGGCAGAGGTATTCCATTACTGGCTATACCCACATTTCACGAGATACATTGGACCCCTAAACGTGATAGGTGGTGAGCCCATCGCCGGACCGGGTCTGTTTACACATGTTTCAGAATTAATTCTGAGACCTGCGGGTTTCCTCACGATGTTTTCCTTCACCGACGAGCTACTGATAAATATGTACGTAAGTTTTTGAAAAACTCATTGGTACATGCCAGGATTCGAACCCGAGCCTCACTGATTTTCGGCCGGCTCTTTAACCGTTCGGGCTATCACTGCTCCTGCTAGTAATTAAGTAGTATATTAAATGATTACAAGTTTGCGAAATAATCTTACGACCGGTGCGTTAGCGTTTCGACTACTCGTCACTAAGTTCCCGCGGCCTATTTCGAAAACCAAGTCATCACTTTTTATTTTATACAGTCACTTCTCAGTACACGACAAAGAACTATTGTCCGCTCCAGGCCTAATGTTGTTAATGTAAACAAACCTTCATACGCCGCGCGCGGCCCGCCGTCGTCGCTATGCTGTGGGATCGCGCAAGGTTGCCAACAATATTAGTATAGATAAATAAATAATCCTAAAATCAAATACAGATTTATTGCTGTACGTAATATGTACTCGTATTATTATAACATGGATTTTAGTTCGATTCGATCATTGAGTGCATTTTTTTTATATACTGGATGATTTGTTTTACCGCCTGGAAAAAATATGACGTATCTAGAGCCGAAGTTATACACGAGATTAATTGTTAAATACAGTGTGAGTCTCCATAAAGTGCACATATGAAAATGGGTGAAACTAGACACATTTTTATCGACGGAAAAAATTATAAAAAAAATCTGAAATTTTTTATTTATTTTTTATAAATATTTTTTCTTTTGATTACGTACTGTTGACTTTATGTAAATGAAACGTTATAACTTTTTAACTAAGAAGTATATTGTGATAAAATAAAAACAGTTATGATGTAAAATAACAGAAGATACTAATACAATAAAAAAATACCCAAAAAACGGTACCAAGAAATAATAAAAAGGGACTTTTTGGGGAAACTCTTTATTTTTATTTGTGTTTTTTTAATTAATTATCAAATTTCTCTAAATAATGCCCATATTATATGTAGTTTTTATTACTTTATGTTATTCTCCATCGTATTACCTTTCAAAAAACAAAAATCCCGTATCTTTATCCATATCACAACGTTTACTATGAGTGTTTGCACTGAGTCATTCCGGGTGCACCATTCAACGCTTCGTTCTAGATTGTCCCATTTTATTATTTCTTAGTACCGTTTTTTGGGTTTTATTTTTATTTTATTAGTATCTTCTGTTATTTGACATCATTACTGTTTTTATTTTATCACGATATACTTCATAGTTTAAAAGTTATAACGTTTTCTTTACATAAATTGAACAGTAAGTAATCAGAAGAAAAAAATATCTCTAAAATATAAAAAAATTAAATCACAGATTTTTTTTAACATTTTTTCCTTAGATAACAATGTGTCTAGTTCCACCCATTTTCATATGTGCACTTTATGGAGACTCACACTGTATAGTCATGTTGAATGCAATTTACAAAATCTATAAAACTACGCACAGTACTACGCGCAGCTGGCGGTTGTAGGTAAATTGCGCATAAATGGAAGCTACGAGCCTGTTTCTTTTTAAAATACTATTTCAAATATCTCAGTGTGTATTATTTACTACAATTTAGTAATGTATATTAGTTTAAGCAAAAAAAATTTTTTTTGAGAAAAAAAAATTAAGTAACATTGCCAAATAAATCTATTACACTTACCTATCACACCACATTTTTTTCCAGACGGTAAAAAAGGTCACCCTGTATATTCAATAGCGATAAGAATATTTTAAGATATTCAGAAGCCTACCTAAGCACGTTAGAGAGCTTTCATTATCCATATTTTATTATGCATCTATAAGGTAAAACTGATTTGTGTGACAAAGCACAGTCTCGCTCCATTTTTATGAATTATTTCGGGACATATATAATATAATAATACCTATAGTGTGTAATGTTAGGTATATATACTACTAGCGACCCGCCCCGACTTCGCACGGGTGCAATGTTTATAATAAAACCTTCCTCTTGAATCACTATCTATTTAAAAAAAACGCATCAAACAAAATCCGTTGCGTAGTTTTAAAGATTTAAGCATACATAGGGACAGAGAAAGCGACTTTGTTTTATACTATGTAGTGATGTTATACTATGGGTTTATGGAGTTCCTATCGTAACTCAATTACTGTTCAGACTATAGAAGTAATATCCACCACAGGGGTTGTAAATGCAAATTCCGTAAATGAGATTAATTGTATATTTAAATCACAAATAATTCTAGAGTAAGCACAATACTGACGAATCGGCGGCACTCCTCCAGCTCGTAGCCTAAAAGGGTTAGTCGCATTATGTCCAATTCGCAAAATGTCTAATTCTCACAATGTTGAAATCTTAAATTGTACAATTATTAGCAATTTGTCCAATTCGCAAATCTTCCAAACATTGTGAGGATTAGACATTTTGAGCCCACTGGGCATTTTGCGAATTGGACATAATGATACTACCACGCCTAAAGGCTAATTCATGTTACAACGGGCCGGGCCCCACCCGGGCCCGGGCGTGCTCCGTCCAGGGCACGGTCAACTACTTTTTGTATGAAGCGCTGGCCCGGACGGGGCATGTCCGGGCCCGTACGGGGCCCGCCCCGGTTTAACATGAATCAGCCTCAAAACTACATGACAGCAAAACGTGTGTCACTACAATAGGATGGAGGATACAAACTGTAAGTCAGTTACGTAAATAATCCATTGTTACAGATGTATGTATGTAGGATCTTTTTACGATAAATTGATAAATACTGGCAGGCATACTTTGGTGAAGATTACTAAAAACTTTTAAAGCAGAGGGCACTGTGTGTTTTTTCTGTTACCCGTCAAAATACCTTAGTAAGTTTTTTTTTTCATCTATTGGATTGGTTTTTGTAGTGTTAAAGATTTATTCACTACACAGAATTATTTCCACTTTTTCTTTATTGCTAAATCACTTGGGTATTTGTGTACACCTATTTTTTACATCCAAAAGCTACACAACGGCCCATATTTAACATAGTACATGAAAACAACAAAAAATAATTTCTATGAAGATTGACAGTTTTTGGAACAAACATTTGGCGCCCTCTAGCTGGAACTATTTGACAGTTGTCTTCCCCATTGTAAAAGTCGGAAATAAAAGTGGCAGTAGGTACCTATAATGAAAAACGGATTTTTATTATTTTCTTAGACCCTTACACGTATGTATAGTTCTTTGCTTTGTACCCAGGCCAGGGTAGAAGTATTTTCTAACTTGGAAACCAATAGGGTATTTGACTACCTGGTCAATTGATTTAATTTTTATAAAAAATACTATAGAACATAAACTGAATAATAAGTTGTGACGTCATCATTTTTAGTACTCAATTGCCTCACTTTTTTTTGCAATAATTGTAAAATAAAAATCGCAATAAATGTTTACAGGTGTTTTGGATAATTTTTTCAATAAATAATTACTCTTCGATATTCGAGAGCAGTGATAGCCCGGACGGTTAAAGAGCCGGCCGAAAATCAGTGAGGCTCGGGTTCGAATCCTGGCATGTACCAATGAGTTTTTCAAAAACTTACGTACATATTTATCACTAGCTCTACGGTGAAGGAAAACATCGTGAGGAAACCCGCAGCTCTCAGAATTAATTCTGAGACATGTGTAAACAGACCCGGTCCGGCGATGGGCTCACCACCTATCACGTTTAGGGGTCCAATATATCTCGTGAAATGTGGGTATATCCAGTAATGGAATACCTCTGCCTACCCCCTCGGGGATAAAAAAGGCGTGAGATTATATTATATATTATTATTATATTATTATAATTACTCTGACCCTTTTGCCGTATGTAAAATAGGTCATAAGTACATTTTTTTATTTGAGTACATTAGCTTGTTCACGTGACTTCGTCCGCCTTTCCGCATAAAATAAACCTATGAAAGAAAATCTGACTGTTTTTATCTAAAGTACGAGACAGAATAACTTTGCTGCCGAGCATTTCACCTCACTACAGCGATGAAAATACTAGGTCTAAGAAAAACTTAAATACAAACAAAAAGAGACTTCTCTTATTTAAATCTCTTTGCTTATTTTTTTCTTCATTCAATCGCCATGCTGGCCAGTACGATTGTTCTAAAAATGAAGTTGGCGCACTGACATGAAATTAATTCATTTACAGTGGGCTGGTAGAAACGTTCAAATTTTAAAAACTTGACCACTTACCTAGCAGAAAAAATGCACTTTTCTACTTAGATTTCGAATGACAAACAAAATCTTCGAGCTTGTGAGGTGAAAACGTTTTTTCGGAATTATTAAAGGTATTTTTATAAAATGGCGGTGCTTCCAGTTTTCCTGGGCCCTGTTTGATAAAGCAGGTTACAATTTACAGAAAAAAGCAGCAACACTACATAAAATTACAGGGCTCGCGGACAAAGGTGAGGCATAAAACTAGTTGTAAAAATATATTAGGTGTATAGTTTTGCTTTCATTGACTAATAGACCAGGCTCGATAATTTTTAAAACAAAAAAAAATAGTAGTAGGATGAAACCCATTAGAAAAGGAGGGGAATATTATAAAAATGAAAGGAACAATAAATTACGGGCGATCTGAGGTCGGGAAGGGGATGGGGGTGAGTTTTTAAGGGTATAAAACGGTTTTTCTCGATTTCCGGCAAAACTAAAAGTCCTATCGAAGAAAGTCAAATGGCAAAGCTGTAGGTAATAAAAAGATCTAAAACTTTTGTATTTACACTTTTTTCACATAACCTCAAAATTTATGTGAAAAATTCAAAAAACCAAGTTTTTGGTTTTTTATTTTTATCTTGTACATTTTTTTTTGTTTTTAACGAAATTTGGTGAAAACTTACCTTATTATGTCCCAAATACGCTGTAATTTATTTGATTAAAAATATATATTTTTTTTTACCTTATTTTGAATTAATATCGAAAAAACACCCTAATTTTCAATCGAAAATTCACCCGTCAAAATATCAGCTTTTTTCAAAAAGTTGGTATGTTTTCTGTTCGTTGAAATTTCTACTTTCCGATGGTGAAAAAAAAAAAAGGTTACTATAGTAAATCTTCTCAGAAAATGCAAAAAATCTTGTACTAAAATATCATTTAATTTCAATCTTTAGGTTATGTTACGACTTACGTTAAGCATTGTATTTCTTAAAGAAAATATTACGATTTTTATGTTTGAGTTGATTGATACAGATAGAAACAAATAAAAATCGTTATATTTTCTTTAAAAAATAGTATGCTTAACGTAACTCTTTCAGATAAATGTACCTACTTATGTCCCTAATGAATTTAAAAATGTGTTGAGAAGTTTCTTGCCCCGCTTCGATCTTCTCCTCAACTATACATACCGAAGCGGTGGAATCGCAATGATTTTCGATAAGAGGACTTATAAGTCCCTACATTGAATAAAAACTTTTGACCTTGACTTTGAATAAAAATGAACTTGCAAAGATATTAAATACAGGGTGACTTTTTTTACCGTCTGGAAAAAAATGTGGTGTGATAGGTAAGTGTAATAGATTCATTTGGCAATGTTACTTAAATTTTATTTTTCTCAAAAAAATTTTTTCTTGCTTAGACTAATATACATTACTCAATTGTAGTCAATATTACACAATGAAATATTTGAAATAGTATTTCAAAAAGAAACAGGCTCGTAGCTTCCATTTATGCGCAATCTACCTACAACCGCCAGCTGCGCGTAGTACTGTGCGTAGTTTTCTTGATTTTGTAAATTGCATTAAACATGACTATATTTAACAATTAATCTCGTGTATAACTTCGGCTGTAGATACCTTATACGTCATATTTTTTTCCAGACGGTAAAAAAAATCACCAGTATATCACTAGAACGCGGAAAATGAGGCCGACAAATGTAGTTAATTAACCACATTTTATTTAGTCGCATTGTATTTCAATTCGTATTTCAAGCGCAACTGTTGACAGATAGCTGTCTCTTTATTTATTATTCGTTCCGTATCATCTTTCCCCGTCATTGTTGTATGCTATAACTACGCTTAGAAGTATGTGAATTTTGTAGCCGCTCGTAGCGGATAAATTTTTAAATGCGCGCAGTAGTAGGTATAACTCATTCTTACTTTAATATCTTTGCTTGCTTGTCATCGTCAGTCCATTGACGCAGTTTTTTTTGTCCTGCTCTATAACAAAGCTGTAACGCGACAATGACTGTACAGTGTACAGTCAAGAGCACGTGGAGCTTGACACATTGGACTTGTAACGTTCTTATTACAATCTCCTTAGAGGGCAGACTCACTATAAGTGTAAAGCTTCATCCTACTCTCGACTGTATAGAAAATTTAAATTGTTTTTTTATTTTGCAATTCTTGTTTGTCTGTGCTATGTGCGGATTCTAGTATAATGAAAAAACGTAGTTATAGGATACTTACGAATTACGATTTTACTTTGGTAAAATATTTCGTTTCTCACTGACACCCGAATACAGCTAGTCAAAGACGTTTAAAGAAAAAGTTTAGGGAAGAGAATGAATTTCTTCCAACCTCTATGCAGCTAGTGTTCTCATAAAACAAGGGGGTGTCCAAGTTGGCCACTACTCTATGTTTTTCTTATTAAAAACATAGGTTTTTTGAATTTATTTCAAGATGTGATTGTCAAACAAATAGATTAAAATGCATAGAGTTGGCACTGGGGAAATTTTTAATACAAAACTTTGAAGCTCAAGCGTCATGTTTGACGAGCTGTCATTCGGTCGAATCACACTAGAGTTTTCCCCACTTGTAATAACTTTTGGCTTCAAATTTTTTTCGCTTTGTCCCCTCTATGCCCTAATAAATTTTAATCTCTTTGTTGTAAAAGCAATGTTTTCTTGTATCTGCTGGATTTTAATAAATAATTTATTTCCGTCATTATCTCTGGTACTGTACCAATAATAAGGGGTCCATAAAAAAAACTACCGACTGTATTTTTTTACGTTTTTATAACAAGTAGTTCCAATAAAATTTTACAAGTTCCCTTTGTACAAGAACGGAGTACGTTCGTTTGAAACGTAACCGCATTGTTGCTTTACTGTTGACAGTGCTTAGAGTAAAGTCTAGTTCGTACTGTGACAGTCATTTAGTCGAGTCCTTGTTCGTAGTACCTATACATACACCTATACAACTCGACATAGGCTCCTCTGCGTAGGTACCTACTAATAATTTATAACGCGATAACCTTATTATGGTTTATTATTTATGTTACAGACTTTCAGAGACACTGGCAAACATAAATCAATTAACTATACGCGCCACAGCCTAGCTCGTCAGCCATAATGCGCGGGATTGTTGACAGTTCCTCGTGACGTCACGCGTAGAGACGTAGTTCCAACCGAGTTCGCTTGAATCGATATTTGCTAACAGTACATACTGAACAAGGACTCGACTAAATCACTGGCCTAGTGCGAACTAGGCTTGAGGGCGACTAGCGAGCGGTTTAGCCCTGCCCGCCCATGCACCGGGCCCCGCGGCCGCTTGTCGTCCCACTCGCACGAGAATATTCGAGAAGGCTTATTTTATAAGGCCATTATTCGATTGCGAGCCGACCCGGTCTTGCTAGCCCCCAAGGCCCAGAATACACGTAAACCAACTACCGTAACTTAAGCAAGAGACACGACTGGCCGCGCGGCGGGTCAGCCTCCTGTTGAGTGTTTCTTGTATTACATACCATACGCTATTTAGAATATCGTCTTTGTTATATACACTAGGACACTAGCGGTACAAAACAATGTATTGAGTGAAGCTTAAATAATAACATCCAATATTGCTTATTAAGTAATTTACAACGACTAATGATATCATGGGACGCGCCCTTGAGCGCGATTCGACGGCGTTGGAGCCTTGTACGCGTTATTGCTACGATCATTTGAACTCGGCCTATCATACAATACGTCCAATACAATAAATAATAACAATAAATTGTGGGACACAATTTACACGGTTATTCGGTCCCAAACTAGGCAGAGCCTGTACTATGGGTACTAAACAACTGATAGACGTACTTAAATATGAAACACCCAGACACGAAGCCAACAGACATGTTCATGCACACAAATGTTGGCCTCGAGCGGGGATCGAACCCGCGACCTCCGACTCAGAAGGCAGGGCCACTACCAACTGAGCCAACAGGCCCGTCAAATACATTACAATACATCTTGGGCCCTCCAATAATCGCCTACGAATCGTTGAAACGAGTATTTATTTTGTAACACGTATTATTATCGAATAAAGGACAAATCACATGAATCTTATTCTAGTGTGGTGACAATTGAGTAGGTAAAATAAGGCTGGTGCGCAAACGCACAGCTGTTTTGAGCTTAGTATTCAAAATTTGTACAGAACAGTCTATGGCAATATTTCGCCCCGTTTGTCTCGACGGCAACGGCAAAATGTAGGCGTTTTGTCGTCCCGTCGGAGGAACGGATAACCCGGAGTAACTTTAGTCGTGAACTAAATCTCATCATAAACTGTCAGGTGAAAAGGTAAGTTTCCAAAAATCACTTACTAGTCTTGGGCATAGTCTGTCGCCAATCCAATTGGGAGCGCTCAATTTAGTTCGCAAACCTACAGCGAATTAGTTCGATCATTTAGTTAGTATTTTTTATTTAAAAAATAATAATAAAAATAATCTCACGCCTTTTATCCCCGAGGGGGTAGGTAGAAGTATTCCATTTCTGGATATTATACTCGCTTTTCACGAGATATTCTTGGGTTGAACCCTAAACGTGATACTTAGGTGGTCAGCCCATCGCCGGACCAGGTATTTTACACATGTCTCAGAATTAATTCTGAGTGCGGGTATCCTCACTGCGGGTGTCCTCACGATGGTTCCCTTCACCTTCGAGCTAGTGATAAATACCTATGTAGATACGTAACTTTTGATAAACTCATTTTCTTTTTCTGTAGTTACAGATAATTAAAAAAGGAAATTTTTCATTTTTGAAAAATCGTTAAATGATATTTTTTTCACATTCTTTATCCTATTACCATAAACTTTATTAGTGGACTTACCTACTTCTTTCATTCGTCGCACAGATGGTGCTATTTACAAAAATCGATTTTATTTATAAATAGATTTTTCTAAATAAAAAAAGCGATTACATATTTTTTACATCCCTAGCTGTGCGTTCATCGACTATAGTCAGTCACTCAGTGTATTCTTTTATAAGTGATCCAGATGGGCTTTTTGGCGGGAATCCGAAGAGGGACGTCATGTTTTTTGTATAATTTTCATTTTGCTGTGTATTTCGGGTTTTGACTCATAATAGTGATAGTTTATTATGTGGCAAGTGTCCGTGAAAGTGTGCAGTGAATGGGAAATTCGATAAAATGCGAGATATGGACATTTTTGGATTGCCTCAAAAAGTCACAATAAAGTCGTCAGTAAAAGTGCTATCATTTTACTGATAACCAAGTTAGGGCACGTTAGGGTTGTAGAAAGTGTTAAAGACACTGTATTTTTGTGCATGGACTCTGAAGCAGAGCCATTTACATAAGGATATCATTAACTAATGACGAGGCTGCATGGCGTAATGCCTTTGCCCACCCTGTAAGGGGTGAAACAACAAAAAAAAAAGTGATCCAGATAATCTTCAGAGTAAAGTTACTTCGAGCTATACCCGGGTTGCAGAAATCGGTGCGCGATTGACATTTGTGCTGAGCTTTTGTTACGTCTCGCCTACCCATTGCTAAACATTAAAATATCAAATAATATATCAATATCACTTTCTAATATTAAACCAGACAAACAATATCAACTTATTCACATCAAAACTATCTGATATTCAGTTTTACGGCAGCGATGGCTACATCGGAGCGACGTGTGTATAATATGCAAATTAAATGTGTATACCTATTGGTGGTTTGCTAAATGCCTTGTCTCGTTCTTTCTACGAGACAAATGCACGAGGTAAGCGTCGATAACATTTTGTCGCGGTGTTCACGTTAGGTCTGGTCTAACTCGTCGCTCTCGGTGTAGCCAAGGCCGGAACACAGCCAGGGTCAGTCCATAAAGTAGAGCAGCGACTTCGCCGCGTCAGCTATATATTGGAGACCCATATCAGCAATGGCGGATTTGCCTGGCCTCGTACAGCGGCCAGATATTAGGAACGCTACAAAAAAGTCAGCGAACAAGAAATAACTCAAGTTATAGCTAGCCGCACTGCACTGCGCCATATAGCAATAATCTCCTTAAATCAGTTTGTACATTTTTTTTTTATAAGAAAAAGGGGGCAAACGAGCAGACGGGTCACCTGATGGTAAGTGACTACCGTCGCCCATGGACGCCTGCAACTCAAGAGTCACAAGTGCGTTGCCGGCCTTTGAGGTGGGAGTAGGGGGAGGGAGAGGGTGGGGGGTTGGGGCCTCCGGTTACCTCACTCACTCAACGAAACACAATGCAAGCATTGTTTTCTGTGATTTTATGTAGAACTAGCGACCCGCCCACGCTTCCCTTCGGTTTCTTCTTGAATCATTCTATCTATTAAAAAAGACGCATCCAAATCCGTTGCGTAGTTTTTAAGATCTAAATGTAGGGACAGATAGACGGGAAGCGACTTTATTTTATACTATATTCTTCACCAAATACGAGTTGGCAATAAAGTCAATTAATTAAGTAGTCTATATGATGGGTACTGAGAAAAGGTAGGCTGGTACATACTATACATGACCTGGAGTCTAGGGCGTCTAAGACTGGAAATCCGCCACAACTTATAAGCAAATTTCCTTTCCGTTTTAACAAATTGAGAACTAACATCCACTGCTAATCAAAACAGTGGCTCTTCAAAAGCGTTGTATCGTGGATTCAAAATGATTATTTAATTTTTTTCATACCATTCCAAATTCCCTTTCTCTCCATACTTGTCTGTTATTTCTTATATATATCAGTACATAGCTGGCGCGACCGTTGCAGCCGACTGCTCCGCCAATATTAAATATCACTTGAATATTATAAAACGTATATCATAATCATTGAATACAGTTATTGTACTGTAATGGTAATTATTGACCGTTTCCGCCTCGCTAGCGCAGGCCACTAACACAGACATAGGCCGTGCTACAATGCATCCACCACAACTCCACGGATCCACTAATCTTATATACTGAATTGAGCAGTATCAAGGTGCATGGACGAACATTGACTAAACCCAGTATTATTTACTGAACCCTAAATAATGAAACGATGTCGACACTAGGGGCGTATAAGTTTCAAAGCTTTACATTCTTAAAAGTCTTCACAAAATTGTATAACTTACCATATCTCTATTCTTTTGTCAATCAAAAAGATAATATGTATGTTTATTATCTCTTAACACTACAAATAAAGTTATTCTAAACGCGACTCGAACAGAAAAGACCCATTGAACCAAGCGACTGTGTCAGTGTATAATAATAGCTAAAACATTGCTCTGAGTAAATTACAATATCATAATTACATATTTATATAGTCAATTCCCACAACTGCAATTAAACATGTTTACGGTCGTCGTAATAATTTTCTTTATACTTAATCATTTAATACGGTAATCATAATAATAGATAATATCGGCCATTAGATATGACGTTAATTTATCATTAGGTATAACAATAATAATTTGAGTAAAAGAGAATAAAAACATTCGTAAAGTAATAATAATAATATATAAAAAATCAACAATACAATAAATTCACAGCATATTTATGTACATCGTATTATAAAGGTGAGCGCACCACGCGTACCCATTTTTATATTAATTTCTCTACTAAGAATTAGTTGGCATATGACCCGTGCAGCGCTGTGACCGACGTTTCTGCATATCCACATCCACAATACACAAACGCCTGCAACCATTCGAGCACTCTCAAACTAGTCCCATCCCCAACATACTTATTTATAACTTTAATATAGGTAATATCAGAAGCTAGAATCAGATTGTAGGTAGACCGCCTTCCGAGCCCCGTACTATTCTCTAACCTCCATTTCAATAATTTCGTTTTAATAAAACACCATGAAGACCTCATTAAAATGGGTACGAGAAACCGACGGCACTTTACAAGGTACCTATGCTTTCCATAAATTATTTTATGCCATAAAATGACAGACTAAAGATCTATGTTAACTTTACGCCGTGACTTAAATTCTAGTTTCGTTATAACCTAATCACATTGATTTAGAACATTTGTTGTGTGGTAGTGATAGAGGCCCGGCCCGTTTGTCGCTTGAGTCCATGAAACAAGTAGTTGGCGGCGGCCTTTAGTGGTGCGACCAGTGGCGCACGCGCTGGTGTCTCCCATTGTCAGACGTTGCCGGGGGCGGGGAATCGCGGCGGGGGTAGCGGAGGTGGCGGCCGGCCCGCATCGCCGCCACCCGACGACTGCTCGGACACTGCAACCGCACCGGACCACCGTCAGTATTTTCCGACCACACACACCCTTACCAGAGGAGTCGACGACATCGAATACCCATCTACGCTTGGGTTGAAAGCCCATAGTTGATCAGTCGGACAATCTTTGGCGAACACACACACAATTACTACGAGCATACCCACAAATGTTGATAACATTATACCGTAGCCACGTACGCTTGGAAGAATGAAAGCCCGTAGTTAACCAGTCGGACAATCGCTACTTGAACACACACGCACACCCTCACAATTAGTACGGTTACACCCATATATTAAGTCGATAACATCGAATACCGTATCCACCTACGCCTGGGAGAAAAACCCATATTTAATAAGTCCGACAATGAGTATTTGGCGACCACTCACACACAATTAATACGAGCATACCCAAAGAAGTCGATAACATGCAATACAGCCACCTGCTTAAGAGGAAAGGCCATAGTTAATCAGAGAGACAATTGGTATTTAGCGGCTACTCACACACAGTTACTACTGTTACACCCATATATTGCGTCGATAACATCGAATACCGTATTCACCTATTAGGATGAAAATCCATAGTTAATCAGTCGGACAATCTTTGGCGAACACACACACAATTACTACGCATACCCACAGAAGTCGATAACATCCAATACCGTAGCCACCTACGCTTGGAAGGAGGAATAGGCCATAGTTGATCAGTTGGACAATCAGTATTTAGCGACCACTCGACTCACTGAAGGCAAACTGAACCACATCTAAGTCAGAAGCACATGTAATAGCTGGTTGTCCAGAATGGATAAATCAGCTCCACAGTCCACCGTTGAACATAGATCAAGCCAGTGTACAACCAGATACACAAATTAGCAAGACAGGGTTAGAGAAAGTTGGGATTGAGCTCATTTCTCATGCAGACATACCAACAGATATTTACATTACACCAACGAGCTTCCGAAAAACCTCGTACCCATAAAGTAATCCCTAGCCCGACGGCGATGGAAAAAAATGCGTTGGAACCCACAGACTCCTGAATTAGCACTGAGGGACAAGTAACAGGACCACGGCCCGGCGCTGTCGTCACGCTTAGGGGTCTGAAAAAATATAACAATGAAGAAACTGGGATCTTTACCTTTAGTATACTACCTCTGCGTAAATAATATTTCTTAGAGAAACACTCACGCTGCGTGTCTCAAGCTTATTCTCGTGATGACACAGAACTACTATATTCATTGGATGATTATAATAAACAGAAAGCGTGAAATCACGATCTTTGAATATTGAGTGTAGTCGACTCAGCATTCTGGGTATATTTACATGCTGGTGACTAGAAAGGTAAATTAGAAAGTACAAATTCAAAAATGGGCAGGTTTGGTAGGTAAGTATATTGTGAACAAAATGGAGTGATGATTATGAATGTAGACAAAGTACGAAGCTGTGATGAACGGTCGCGATTTAGGGCCATTCACGTCTCCAGTGATTTAGTATTTAATCAAAATCGTTACGGCTTATCCCGGAGCATCAATTGACTTTTCGACTGTATTTGTTGGCACTGGAACTAACTACCTACTTTTACCACACTGAGAATCTTAGTAGTACTTATGGCAGATAAAACCCTTTAATATATTATTTAAAATTACATGAAGAGACATCTCACTTATAACATGGCTGATGCAAAAATGGCGCATTATTTTTAACCAATAGGCAGCGTAGTTTTTTTTCGCGCCAACATGTCGGTCTTTCATTGGCTGAAACATTTTGGCGTACACCAATCACTGAAGCTAGAACTAAGTTCCGCTCGCGTGATGTGTCGTAGCGCTATCCGTTTCTTACATTTACTAGGGTTAGAAAGAGAAAGACACTATGACACACCGCGCTGCTGAAGAGTAGTTCTTACCAAATAGATGTGGTCAAGCGTCAGAACCCTTAGACCAAGTGCGATATTTTATGTTTGGAGACATATCAAGTTTTAATACCTTTTCGATACTAGTTGATACCTCATTTAAAGTGGTCAGACATTCTGACGTCAGGTTGTCTGAAATTCATTTTTTTCACATAGAGAAAATATAACTTTATTGTTTCTTTGCAAAAATTTAATACACTTTTAGTACCTTAACATATGTTTTTATATGTTATATTGTCTCTAACTATGTGAAAATATGTGGACCAGACAACCTGACGTCAGAATGTCTGATCAATTTCTTTCACGTATTGCAGTGCCTAAAACATGTCCTTGATACCCCAAATGTAGATACTATCTACATGTACAACATAAGGATTGCAATAAACGATCTGATGTCCTAGCTGGATCAAACCCGACCAAAACCATGGAGACGTAATCAGCCCGTGGGGGGTCCGGCACTTACATGAGTCGTGTTTCTCGTCAACAGGGGCGGGGGGCGGGGGCGGGGGCAGCTGTTGCTCCAGCGCGTTCACGCAGTTCATCATGCTTCCATACAGCCGGCTGTCGCGAAAACTATCCCTGTACACACAGCCACGTATCAACCAACCATAGCCGGGACACGTCCGTACTTACGCACATGCTTGGACTCAACTCATTCAGGACCACTTTGCCCCGGGGCATTCATGTCATCCGTGCAGCGCGTGCCGATGTTCATGACAGTTCACGATATTGGCGTGTGCGTGGAGGCAGTGGTTAACATGATACATATGTTGTGTCGATGCTCAGTGGTGTCGAACACTGGATGTGCCGATATTTATATTGAAAAAAAGTGGGGTAAAACGAAACGCTCTCACCTTCCGTTCGAATTCCGGAACAGCGCCAGTATCTCTTCGAAGGTCTTATTTTTTGTTTCAGGAACTTTTTTATACGTAAATATCCAAAAAATTGCAAGGAATACACTAAAAGGCAGGAATGTATAGTTTTCCAGTAGTGCCTGTAAAGAACGATTTGATGGTTAGAGACTTGTGTTTTGTTGGGTGACATGAGCGTATTGTGTTGAGATTTACCTTCATGCTCGGGAAGCCGATTCCGACGACGAAGTTGGCCATCCAATTAACTAAGACGGCGATGGCCATGGCGCTGGGACGCGGGCCCTGCGAGAACAGCTCGGCGGTGATCAGCCAGGGTATGGAGCCAGGGCCCACCGCGAAGAACACCACGAAGCTCAGCGTGGACACCACCGACAGGTAGCTCATCCAGTCTATCATCTCCTGCACATATCCGAAGAACTCCTATCAGGGGCTAGCAATGATGTCCTTTCCCGTGACCGACCGGATGGAATAAATCACAAACATAAATGCACATCACACACCATGCCCGCGGGCCTCAAGCCTGTCTGTGTAAGTGTCTCTGGTCAATCCAGTGCTGCGGTGAAGTACCATGGTCGCAAACCTCCACAGGTGCTGTAGCGGTGAAGTATTAGCCCTCTCCGGTTGTACTGCGAATGCTATAGTGAAAGTGCCATCTGCTTTTGAGCAGCGTTTGTGAGACTTCGCTTCGGTTAAAATCGCGTGCTATAGCCCGTCGTGATCATTATAGATCTGGTCTCCGTCTCCGTGTCGAGTGGTAAACAAAAAAGTGTTAGTGCTGTGTGAGTGATGTACCTAACATTTATATTTGAGAATTTATTCCCTTTTATTTACAATGCTTTCCTACCGAGAGTCCGGTTTCGGAAACAGGAAAGTCGCAAGGGAGGGGAGGCTAAAGCAGAAGCAAATCAATGTGATTGTGGAGAAAATAAAAGAAACAGAGCAGTGCATGCATTAATCTACTCTATAAGATGATTTTGGTATAATTTTGAAACAGTAGAAAAGTAGAGATTGAAAAGAGGATGAGAAAAACGTAATGGTAAAGAATGTATGAGGTAAGAAAGTCTTCTTACTGTAAGTAGAAGAATTGTGAAGAAAGCGATGTGAAAGCGTGCCAAAGCGATTTTAGACGTATAAAGATGCGTAATAAACACTCTTAATTTTAAATATAATCAATATGTGTGTTTATTAACGCAATCAACATAAATGACCAGCGTTTCTTTTAGCCCTCAACTGGGTAAAGAGATGCTGCTCTGATATCATCTTAAATTAAAGTAAGTCTACCTAAGAATTAATAGTACTTATTTATTAGTTTGTGAATAATCTCAAACTAATAAATAAGTATTTTTAGACCGTCACCAGCAAACTGGACGATTGGAATAGTGTAAGCATTTTTTTTTCAATTTTGAAATTCAGTGGAAACTTTACAAGGTTTTTTTTCATTTTGATCTTCACGAATTCATTCAATTTCAAAATCTACGTTTCACACGTTACGTTTGAATCTGCAAACGGGTGTATTTTCCATAGATATAAGGCGTTTTTCTTAAATCTATGGTATTTTCCGATGCAAAATCTTTATTCATCAGTTTTATAGATTTTAACTTACTAGTCAACAGTACCTACCTATAATAATAATAAATTGTGTGACACAAATCACACTCGGATCTTTGGATCGGAACTAGGAAAAATCTGATTGACAACGACTGAATTTTCGCGTGGAAGCAGTCATGTCAGTAATTCAGTGTCTATTTTAATGCGAAATAAAAAAGTGGCTATCCTTATTCGTCTATATGTGAAGTCAGAACCTTTAGTATCGTATTATAACCGATAAACATAATTAAATACATAAACACCCAGACACGCCACCATAGTCATGCAGAAAAAATGATGGCGGGAATCCAGACCGCATCTCGGAAGATCCGCACCAATCCGAACAAATTACTTTGGACGCACTAGCGGATCCGTTTGTAAAGTAAGTTTTTATATACTAGACAAACTTTGATTCCCAAAATGTATATCATTCAACTAAACTCTGATGCTGTAGACACCTCAGCACTCGACTGCATATTGTAACTCTTATGACACCTGACAAAACCGTTTTACATTATTTACTTTCACAAATTTTTTTAGACGCTAAGTAGGTAAAATGGCAAATTTTTTAAGGACTTTATCTATGAAATGGCCGTTTTGTTATTGAGAATTTCGAGAAAACCAAATTTCTCATACTTTTTCTTTCTGTAATGACACATCCCATCATTATCAACCCGTAAGAGCCCACTGCTGAAAGGGCCTTTCCTCATACAAGAGGAAGTATAAGGCAGAATTCAAACATCTAAATTTAGAAAAATTGATAGATAAAACAATTGAATTGAATTAGCAAATATTTTTTTATATTTACAGAAATATTGCATAGGTACTAAAACATTTTAGAATTTTTCATCAATTTCATAGGTAAAGACCCAGCAGGGCGCGTTGTTGTAAAAGTTACATAAACATTGCTTACAATTTGAGACACTTCTGTGGCACATTTTCCAATATACGCGAACGGTTTTGCCAGTTTCGTATTCAGGCCCGTATTACAGAATGATTCTCAAGCAACAAAACGCCTTCTTTCGCTGAATCCGTTCCATCATTGGTGGTGCTCACATCATCACATCACTCTACATGTGTAGATAGGCTGTCTACATCTAGCCAACCTCCATGGACGACCTAAATAAATTAAAGCCTGAGGACCACGTAATACGGGCCTTCAACCAAAACCACAACTTTATAAGACACACCTTTATCAGGAAAGATATTGTGATGAAAATGGAGAAGATGAACATCCCCCCCAGGCCGTAGAGGTGGAGGGTCCTACGGCCAGTCCGGTCCATGAGGGGGAGGGAGACCAGGGTCATCCCGACCATAATGGCCCCGATGCCCATAGTCGCGAATTTGGCCGATTCCTCTGTCAGCCCCGAAGATGTGAACAGCGATGTCGAGTAGTAGAAGACCTGGAAGAAGTTGGTATTTTCAGGTGTTTAAAAAAATTGGTTGTAGGTTTAGTTGTTTTACGTGATAACGCCATAAAAAACATTGATGAAAAATTGTATACTGGAGCGGAAGAGAGATAGATGCGTCCTAAGCTGCACGTTTAGGCCGATCGTGCCTCTCTATCGCTTGCACGCTCGACGCTCGGCTCAGGCGGAAGGTGACACTTAAAGACGTTTCAAGAAAAAGTTTCATGATTTTCGTCCAACCTCTTTGATGACACTTTTTCCTGCCTGCAGTCGGCGTTTATCGATTTATCACGTCAAAAACTAAATTAAAAAGCAACTTCGCAATGTTTATATATTATACCAAAACCTTCCTCGTTTCTCGCTTTTCTACTACTCTACTAAAACATTCTAAAGACTTCAGACTAAAAAATTAGGTCTGGTACCTCAAAACAAAAACTTACCAACTCGCCCTCCCAGCAGCCTTGTACAATTTTCTCGTTAAGCGACTTTCATCCATCCTCTCGAAGACCAAACCACCTCAGTATTCCTTTTTCAATCCTAGTCACTATTATCATCTTTCAAGCCGCAGCGCTCTCGAATCACACTATTCTTCACTCTATCTATCAATCTTATAAAACATGTAACAGAATAAGCACAATTCCTGAAATTAGTTTTTTCAGTATCGACTACCTAATAGATTTCAGCAATTTTTAATATGTGTAAATTTTTTCCGAAAAATGAATTACCATAGCTGAATTCAGTGCTTTCTATGGAAAGCGTGCTGTTATTGATCGATATTCAAGAAAATTGTTTAGACACAACTAAAGTTCGATTGCATCATATTTTTTTATATTAATAAACTAATGGTGGTGGGGGTGTATGAGGAATTTGCTTTTTCTGTTACGCGTTGTATATCTTCGTCAACTTCCATTATTTTGATAAATCAAAGAATCCGAGTTCAATATCTTTGGATAATCTGACCGAGGGACCAAATAGAATCGAATTTTACCTAGTAAAACGGAATGCAGGCTGGTCTTGGGTAGTTCGCGAACGACCTAGTTCGAAAAAGCGCTCTTTTAGGTGAACTATGCGAACTAGTTCGTCCACAGTCTCGTTCTTAGTTCTTTTAAATATGTATTGTTCTGGCATCCACTCTATTATTGAGTGGCGCTGCATGGCTAACCGACTTATTTTTTACTCTTGCCGCTCTTACAAGAGTTTCTTATTAAATTGAATGAAAAACATTTCCTTATTGAATTATCTCCATATCTAAAAAATAAAAAAAACTAACTAAATGAACGAACTATTTCGCGGTAGGACTGCGAAATAATTGGGTAGTTGACAGCATCGAAATTAAATTGCGAGTAGTCATTCATCAAAAAGATTATCCCAAAACACCTCAAAATATGTATTTCGATTTTCAATTTACAATTATAGCAAATATGAAAATAATAAAACAATCAAAAAAAGTGCTGCAATTGAGTACTAGAAACTATGACGTCACGGTTTGCTATTTCAGTACATTTTTCATAGTAAAATTTCGTTTTGACAGATCGTAAAAAGTAACTCATTTGACTAGGCAGGACACAACCCTATTTGAGCGCTCCCAATAGCGAACGACTATGCCCAAGATAGCAGGCTTAAATTAAACCTTACCGCGTTGATCCCGCTCAGCTGCTGCGATAACTGCATGACCACGCCAATGAGCAACGGCGCGCGTAGCGTCGGCGAGCATAGCAACTCGCGCATGGAGATGGAAGCCTCCGCCTGCTGCGCCCTCTCTTCAGCGCGCATCTCCTCTATATCTTCCTCAACCTAATCAAAAATTATTCGTAATGTGAAATCTATTTTTCTTTCATTGCGGATAGAAAGAAAGGAAGAAAGGAAGAAAGGAAGAAAGGGAGAAAGGAAGAAAGGAAGAAAGGAAGAAAGGAAGAAACGAAGAAAGGAAGAAAGGGAGAAAGGAAGAAAGGGAGAAACGAAAAAAGGAAGAAAGATAGAAATTTCTTTCTATCGAATGAAATAAAATGAAAATGAAAAAATATGTATTTGCTTTAAGCTTGAATGTTGTGTTACAGGGTTGAAGAGCCTCGTTATATTACATAAAAATGGCTGTGCCAGGAGGCTTCGCAAATTCTATTGTATATATGTACCCTCAAAATATTTTTACTTGATTTAAAATGACCTTATATACCTACCTACCTTCCCAACTATGGGGACGCACTGGCATAATTTTATTAGTTAATAGTATAACACCTCCCTGAAACAATTCCATGGTCCCCACCCACCTGGTTACTCGCCCGCAGCCTCCGTAGTGCCCGACGCGCCTCTTCTTCCCACTGGCGAGTGATCAGTAGGTAGCGGGGAGACTCGGGACACGCGGGCAGCAGCAGCAGTTGGAGGATAGCGGGGCAAATCGCTAACCCTGCACAAGGCATGAAGTGAAGACTAGATAAGTTATACAAAGGGCGGGACATAAGGCTTAATTTTTTCTTATGGTCTGAAAAAATATGGCGTGATAACAATTAATTTTATATCTAAAACGATAACTATCTACCTACACTACTACCATTTTCAAAAAACATTTCATGTACAGACACGGTCCCGTTGGAGTTTTATGATATGTATAGATTATGTCCCCCGAAGTATGTCTGTTAAGGTTAGGAAACCTTTATTTATTCCTTGAGTGAAATCAAACTACCTTCGAAACTCATTTATCTTAAGAGTCAGTAATTCATTCTGATAACATTACATAATAATTTAGAATTATTGTTCTAAACCCGTAGAAATAAGGCGAGTATTTAACGATAACTTCCTTTTCTATGCTCGGTCACAAGCGCAACATCACTCAATATACTACTTAACTCATATTGTTGAGTGCTATAAATAGTGTAGGTGAGGTTGTTTTTATAGTTTTTATGTCTACATATAAATTTGTACCTATCTGCTAACACAATAAAAAATTTAAAATAATAATCTCACGCCTTTATATCTGGATATACCCACTTTACACGAGATATTCTTTTAACCTCTAAACGTGATAGGTGGTGAGCCAGAATTAGTAATAAGTTAGTTATTTTTTAAGGCGTTACAAATAAAATAAAAAATAATGATTATTTCTGTTGGCAACTAGTTGGTAGCTGTGTCAAGCATTATATTTTGTATTGACATTCCCTTTTTATAGGCCACTTCTCAGTTTTATTTGCCTTAAAATATACAGGGTTTCAAATATGCTAGTTTTCCCCATCTTCCTCGTTTCCACACACCGTTTTTACTTACCTAGCAAGATAGGCCAGCCCTCGTCAGTGCCAAGGATCTGCTCGATGCCGAGAACCTGGGATAGAAGCAGGCCCACAGTCACAGCCAGCTGGTTGACGGTGCCCAGACCGCCGCGAAGGTTCAAAGGAGCGATCTCCGATATGTACATTGGCACTAGTGACGTGTTGAGACCTGTGCAATAATAATAACAATAAATACCTGGTGAGACACCATTTCGGATTTCGTTGTGTTTACGCACAATGGAAGTCGTTAAGCCATGTCAGATACTCTCGGGTGGCTTGAATAATTCTGACTGTTAAGTGGCCACTAGCTTAACACCATCTCCCAACCCGCGGTGGGCTCGCGTGGGAGATTAAAACCCATACTTCCTCATGTGTGAGGAAAGACCCTTAGCTCAGCAGTGGGCTGTTACGGGTTGATAATGATGATGATAATGAGACACCATTCACACAGGGTTATTAAGTCCCAAACTAGGCAGGGCCTGTACTATGGCTACTAAACAAATGATAAACATACCTACTTAAATAAATATTAAACTACCAAAAACATGTTCATGCACACAAATTTTGGCACCGAGCGGGGATCGAACCCGCGACCTGCGAATCAGAAGGCAGGGTCACTACCAACTGAGCCAACAGACCCGTCAAAGGCTTGTATACGAAGAGTAAAAATAATTATTAAAATCGGACCACTCTAAGAAGTCAAGCATCGTCAAGATTCAATAAATAGCTATACGACTCGACTAGATAATCGTTTTTTATTCGTCGGTTCAAAATGGAATATCCTTTTATAGAACATTATCTCAAGATACAAAATCTAAACAATACTAAAAATAATTTCTTTATTTTTAACGTGAATTTGATAGAGAAATGTTGATAAACATATCTTTTTAAAAATATTAATACAATATACTCGTAGCTGTAAGTTTTCCAAAGATATTAAAATAAAATAAGATATCGAATAGGTTAAAATTTATGACTCAAAGTCCAAACACAAAAACAAATGGTTTATTGGTGTCACTACATAAAAGTTGGTAACCATATAAATATGTAGGTAATTCTTTAACTATATATACACTTTTTATATTCGTTTTTGTCTGAAATTTACCACATTCACAACAACGGCGTACCGAAAATGCAACATCATGCGACTTTGAAGTCGTACACTTCGCTAATCACTAAACATGTTTTTACTACTAAACACGCCGCTCTCACGAACCAATCATTAATCGAAGACAAAAGACGCTTGCATACCTACAGATTTACGATTAAAAAATAGAGGTCGCTTTAGTGGTCGATTCTTTATACGTTTCAGAAACAAAACAATGAGTTATGCCGGTCTCTCAGTATTTCCAGCCGTTCTTATAATAAGGAAATAGGATTATCTATTGCAAGATTGGTACAGTCAAGAGCAAGTCAAGCTTTACACTACCAGCTTAAGGTCAGCTCTGATTTGTACTGCGCGCCATAGAATACAGGGCCGGTTTAAAGTCCAAACCTAGCTTAGCGTGCTCTTGACTGTAGATTTTGCACATTTCGTTTTCGTGCAATTCGCAATTTGTACAAATAATATTCGGATTGAGATATTTCGATAGGTGATGTGGGGAGATGAAGATGAACAGTTACCGCAGTTGACGCCTATGATGAACCGTCCGAAGAATAGCATTTCGTAGCAGTGAGATATCTTGGTGAATCCCATTAGACTCGCGCCGCTGATTCCCAGAATATTATTGAGCAGTAGTCCCCCTTTCCTGGAGAATAAAAGGGGATTTTGTAATTATTTCACTTGCCTAAGTCCCGTTCCCGTGGGAAAATTATAGCCACTGTTACCCCTAAAAGTAAGCTTACAATTGGTGAAAGTATTTTTCTAATCGGTGCAGTAATTTTGAAACATATTCATAACAAACAAAAATACAGTCATAGAAAAATACTGTTATATTAGTGTAGAAGTGTAGATCAGGCAAGCAGTTCACTGATAAACGCATGTTTCCAGGTGTTCTCTATTGTAGTTTGCTCCTAATAATATATTTACCTGTCTCATTTTAATTTAGGGCTGTCGTTCTTCGATTTACGATATTTCGACTTAGTAAAAAGTGACAGCGCCTTAGTAAAAAGTCACAGCGACTTAGTAAAAAGTTACAGCGCCGCAGTAAAAAGCCACAATGACTTAGTAAAAAGTCACAGCGACTTAGTAAAAAGTGACAGCGCCTTAGTAAAAAGTCACAGCGACTTAGTAAAAAGTGACAGCGCCGCAGTAAAAAGCGACACCATCGTAGTGTTACAGATATCGTAAACCGGAGAACTGCTCTCGGGCGAATGTAGTGATGAAGTAAAGAAAGTACCTCCCAAATCGGTTGGCGATCATGCCACCCGAGAAGCCGCCGAGCATGCCACCAATAGCGAAGATGCTGACCGCGATGGAATACAGCTGATTCACAGTGTCCTCGTGAATATCCTTCCCGTACCGGTCTTTGTACACGTCCTTCATGAAGTTCTCGATGTTCTGCGAGAGAGTTTATTTAAATAACTACACAAATAAAAGCAGAGGTAGGCATAGGCGTACCCAGGAGGGGAGGGGCCCTCTGGGGATCTCGCAGAACATGTACCAACTCGCCTAATTACTAATCAAAGTGTGAACGGGGCCTTATGTTCTAACTTTTATTATAAACCGCGCAGTAGACACTGGCAAAATGCACGGTGCAGTCCTTTACGGTTAAAGAGCCGGCCGAAAATCAGTGAGGGTCGGGTTCGAATCTTGGCATGTAACAACGCGTTTTTCAAAAACTTACTTACTTCAAAAACCTACATATTTATCACTAGCTCGACGCTGAAGGAAAACATCGCAAGGAAACCCGCAGGTCTCAGATTTAATTTTGAGACCTAAAAAAATCTGTCTTCCCCCCCGCCCCCCGTGGCCAGAAACTGGGTACGCCCATGGAGGTAGGTATTCTATTTTTTGGAAATATCGACGTTGCACCAGTAGTTAAATATTCCTTGGTCCCCGTGATAGGGGAGGCCATCGCCGGACCGGGTCTTTACACATGCCTCGGAATAAATTCTGGGACCTGCGGGACCTCACGATGTTTTCCGTCACCTTCGAGTAGTGATAAATATTTAAGTAAGTTTTTGAAAAAATCACTTAGGTAGGTACATAAATTTTACACCAACTTGTGGATTATCTGCAGGTTCAATATAAAAATGCTTGTAGGATATTTCTGCAGCTCATCGCTAATATTAGCTGATGTTTGCACTCATGCGTTTCAGGCATTGTGGAAGAAATGAGCATTGCTGCAGAGTGCGAGTGAGCAGTAAAGATATCCTCAAAGAAATAACTTTTGGGAGATTCCCACAATCACGTTTAGGGGTCGAATATTAGAAAAGTGGTTATTTCAAGAAATGGAATACCTCTGCCTACCTCCTCGAAGATAAAAGGCTTAAGATTTTTTTTACACGAGCAACAACTAATAAATAGTTTTGAAGTTAAATATTCGCTCAATACAATGCAACAATGTGTACAAGATAAACGCTAACCAAATCGAAAGTGAAAACATCAGTACATCTTGTTATCCCAACAATAAAGAATAGGTCGTCGCTTATAAAAATATTTGGATCACCGACCCGGAAGCAAAGTTGATGTACCTACCTTCCCCTTTTTACAATCGGACTTCCAGACGCACGGCTGGGCTTCATCCCTACTTGGTGGATATCCCACCTATACGCACAAAGCGCTTTTCAAGTTCTTTTATTATGCGCACCGCCAAGGAGTGGAACTACCTGCCGGCGTCTGTATTTCCGAGTTCATGTAACCCACAAGCCTTTAAGGATCGAGTGAACAGGCATCTTCTGGGCAAGCTCGTCCCAACGTAGGCCCCGTCTTTGCTCTCGGGCTAGTCTGGGGTCAAGAGCAAGCCCATTTTTTAGTAAAAAAAAAAAAAAAAACCTACTTAATCTCAATTCGGCATGTCTTTCCGTAAAAGCCTGTGTTTTATTCATTGAAGTTAATAGGTAGGTAGTCCTACTAATCTCATATTCACATTTTGAAATGTCATGTAATTATTACTACTATTATTTCATTTATTAGCACTGTGAAACAGTCTTGGCAATCTAAATCTGAATAATTTAGAAGGAAAGTGTCCATGAAGTGTCTTTGCTAAATTGCATATGGACAAGTTGCTGTTAATATTAATGTCTGTCAGCCAGTGATAATAGTAGTACTACCTTGAGAATAAATCACACTTTATGCACCACATTAATCATTCAGCCTCCCTTGTCCTTGATGGCAAGGTTTCAGCAAGAATTACCCCATTTTATTGTAAAATACATAAGAATGTGTAAAAATACTGCCGATAACAAAACCGATTAAGCATTTTCGCTATTATATAAAAGTCCGACCAAGAATTTTTACTAGTTGAAACAAAGACATCGCGGAAAAACGCGAATGCTGAAAGTTAATGCACGGAGAAACGATTTAGCGGAAGCCGTCTAACAAATCGTCCAGGTAACTTCGTTTTCTCTGTTAAATATGAACGCTAAGAATTTGTTATTGACACAATGATGGATGTTAAGTATAATCAAAATAAGTTTAAATCGAAAAACGATTTCTAAAAGTTTTATCGACATATTTTCAGCAGCACCTCAAAAACGCCTCGAAAATGGCGGGAAAATAATCTTGGTTTTTATATTTCTATACCTATAGAAAATAAATTATTTTGACTTTGACTTGATTTGGCCGGAATTTCCTAAATTGCAGAAAAGTGGTATAAGGGGCTCCGTTTCAGACGAAATCTAACTGAAAAGTCAAAATGTTCTAGTCAAAGTAGGGACGGGACTTACAAGTCCACTTATTGAACTTTTAACATATTTTATAAGGTAACGTTGTTTTAGAAACAGAACAGAAGATCATTTGCATCTCTGGCGAAAATAATGCTAACTCGTCGGTGGAGATCTGCTGTTTATATTCAGCCAACCCCCATGGACGAGTTTAGAGTTACAAAATACGTGTAAGTTTTTTTACCTATAAATGAATTTTGATTCGATTTGAATGTTTTTCCCAATTTTTTTTTCGACATTTTCATCATTCATCATTCTTCATCATGATAACTTACCCTTCCAGTTACAAAATACTTACGTGTAAGTTGTTTTTGCCTATACCTAAATGAATTTTGATTCGATTTGAATGTTTTTCCCAATTTTCCTTTCGACATTTTCATCATTCATCATTCTTCATCATTCATCATCATCATAACTTACCCTTCCAGGAGCGTTAATGACACCAGTGTTGTAGCCAAACTGAAGCATTCCCAGCACCGCAGCCAAGATGGCGTACGACAGGAAGAAAGTGAGGCCCTGGAACAGTATACCGTGGTCAGCTCCTAAATCAGGGTAAAAGGAATCTTGAAGGAAAATTGACGGGCCTGTTAGCTCAGTTGGTAGTGACCTTGCCTTCTGAGCCGGAGCCGAACATTTTGTGTTCATGACCATGTCTGTTGGCTTCGTGTCTGGTTGTTTAATTTTAATTATTTAAAGTATGTTTATCAGGGTCCCACAATTTATTTATTTAATCGTCATAGACGGCCACCAATGGAGGTTACTAAAAACTTTTAAGGCAGACGGCGCTATGTATTTATTCTGTTACCTGTCAAAATACCTTTTATTTTTCATCTATTGGATTTGTTTTTGAAGTTTAAAAAGATATATAATTTACTCTTCTCCGTGCTTTTTCCCACTTTTTATTTAATGCTAAATCACTTGGGAATTTGTGAACACCAATTTCTTCACATCCGAAAGCCACACAACACAACGGCCCATGAAAACAACAAAAAACTATAATTTCTATGAAGATTGACAGTTCTTTTGGAACAAACATTAGACGTTATCTAGCCGGGACTATTCTATAGTAATTGTCTTGGCATTTGTTTTAGATGATTACAAACTAGGCAGGGCCTGTACTATGGGTACTAAACAACTGATAAACATACTTAAATAAATACTAAACACCCAGACACGAAGCCAACAGACATGTTCATGCACAAAAATGTTGGCCCCGAGCGGGGATCGAACCCGCGACCTCCGACTCAGAAGGCAGGGTCACTACCAACTGAGCCAACAGGCCCGTGCCGAGCCGAGGCGCGCATTAATAATATCATTTAGCTAGGACTAAGTAATTAAGTCATTGGAGAATGGAGCAGTGATAGCCCGGACGGTTAAAGAGCCGGCCGAAAATCAGTGAGGCTCGGTTTCGAATCCTGGCTTGAACCAATGAGTTTTTCAAAAACTTACGTACATATTTATCACTAGCTCGACGGTGAAGGAAAACATCGTGAGGAAACCGGCAGGTCTCAGAATTAATTCTGAGACATGTGTAAACAGACCCGATAGGCTGATGGGCTCACCACCTATCACGTTTAGGGGTCCAATATATCTCGTGAAATGTGGGTATATCTAGTAATGGAATACCTCTGCCTACCCCCTCGGGGATAAAAAAGGCGTGAGATTATATTATATTATTATTATTATAGAATAGCGCTTTCTGTCGGTGAGACAATTTTCAGGATCGCATCAGCAGTTTCAGCGATAACCTCCTACAAACTTACAAACAAGGTAGAGTTCCGGAGCGTGGCAAGTATCTATGGTCGCTTACATAATACACCTGGCGAAGTTTGTCGCACCGAAACCCTTTGATGTGCAATTTACTAACAACCGCAAGAACTATCCTAAGCAGGATGTTTTGCACCACATATATGTCGCAACAAGTAGTCTTGGGCATATTTAGATAAGTCATAAAGCAAATATTTTTCATATTTAACTTTAACTATAGAGTAAAAAAAAGCTATGTCAGATACCCTTGGGTGGCTTGAAAAATTCTGACTGTTAAGTGGCCACTAGCTTAACATCATCTCCCAATCCGCGGTGGGCTCGCGTGGGATATTATAGCCCGTACTTTCTCATGTGTGATGAAAGACCCTTAGATCAGCAGTGGGCTGTTACAAGTTGATGATGTAGTACTGGATTTACTTTGGAACTAAATAACCGTGGGTACCTACATTGTAGACATTTAATTATTATGGTCAAATCGATAGGTAGTGTTAGCCACCTCAAAATAATAGGTAGGAAGTTATTCAAGAGGCAGTCCAATTAGGATCGGAATCAACTAACTCAGTGAACTGAGTGAATCTATTTAATACAACCATATGATTAACAATCACGAGTAATACATATATACCTATAACCACAGATATAGTGGAACTTTGACGAATTAACCCAGGTGGATATTACATGTGACTGGACGCCATGTATTGATATCACTAATTAGCTTGTTAATGTTAGTGCAATATCCCCTAGGACATAATTATATCAGATTATTCGACCGTATTTGTTAGTTAGACTGAAAGATGGGACCTATCTAAGAAGACAAGATGGTTCAGCATTAGAAATTTACCAGCTATGTAACCGAGTCACATATATTAGAATACTATAGTACCGAGTGCAGTGATAGCCTTACGGTTAAAGAGCCTGCTCTACATGATGAAAATCATTGAGGCTCGGGTACGAATCCTGGCATGCACCAATGAGTTTTTCAAAACTTACGTACATATTTATTAGCTTGACGGTGAAGGAAAATTTAACATCGTTAGGACATCCATACATCCAGACATCCACCCAAACAAACTTTCGCGTTTATAATATTATAGTAGGACTAGCGGTCCGGTACTTGTTTCGCAACGTATGAAGTGAAATAATAAAAAATAAATAAAAAATGCGATAAATGATGAACTTCACATAAACCATCTGGTAAATAGTCCGAATAAATCCTAAAAATTTGGTTTGGATAGGTGAGCCCGTTCTTGAGTTATAAAATAACAACGAAAAGTGGCATTGATTTATATATACAACGCGTAACAGAAAAAGCGCATTTCCTTACACACCCAAATTAGTATATTAATATAAAAAAATTGGATGCAATCGAACTTTAGTTATGTCTAACCAATTTTCTTAAATATTGATTAATAATAGCACGATTTCCATAGAAATCACTAAATTCAGCTACGATAATTCATTTTTTTTTAAATAATATATACCTATACTGTAATAATATACCTCCATATTAAAAATAGCTGAAATCGAATAAGTAGTCGATACTGAACAATGCTTATACTAAAACCTTCTTCTTGAATCACTCTATCTATTAAAAAAAACCGCATCAAAATCCGTTGCGTAGTTTCAAAGATTTAAGCATACAAAGGGACATAGGGATATAAGGACAGAGAAAGCAACTTTGTTTTATATTATGTAGTGATGTGTAGTGATAGTGATGATGATTTGATGTTCGCTGACACATGGCTCTTAGAACTTCGCATCCAAAGTAAGGAACCCTATTACTAAGTCTAAAAACGACGTCTATTTTTCCTAAATTTAAAATGCATTGCCTTATATAGATAGCTGCTTCAAATTTTGCACAATAAGTTCAGAACCTTAAACTACTCATAAATGGACTACAAAAGTCAATAAACACCCTACTGTCTTTGTTTTAGTAACAAATGCTTTGTAACACGTAAATAACTGAAGCCCTGGCCACAAATTCAGTCGGCGTTCAGCTCAACGGTTCCATTCTAATATAACAAGCGAGAGCTGACAGCTCCTTTCAACCAAAGACGTCGCAACGAAGAATCAACAAGTGCTTGTATTCTGTCCGAAACCACTAACATAGTTACCCGAAGTCAAGCTCACACAGTAGCCCAGTCAATCCCATTATTAAATAATCCGATTTCACGTAGGTACAAACAGAACTATGGTTCCGGACTAAGGTAGGGGCGGAAGGGGCGGTCCGCCCCTAGCCTCTGATCCTGGGGGGCCTCCAAATTTAGCGAAAAGTTCTCTAAACAGCCGTATTTCCACGGGATCGGTAACTACGCGAGTGAGACCGCAAGGCGATTCTAGTTTACGTATAATCCTTAGGTACTCGGAAGGATAGATAAGATGTTATGTTTTTAAAAGATAATGAACTTTTGACTCCATCTGTACTTCAGTCGTTGTTTGACAAGTAGACAGTTTGCGAAATAGGTAGTTCGAGAATAAGACAGAATGCGAAATAGACTGTTTGCTAAGTGGGCCGATAGCGAAGTAGTCACTTATGAGAAGTAGTCAAAATGCGAAATGGGCTATTTGAGAAGTAGACCTCTGGCGCCTGAGCGATAAAAACTTAAGCAAGGACAAAAGTCAGTTGGGTGTTAGTTAGAGGCACCACAGATAGAAATACGATTAAAGCTACACTAAATTTGGATGCTAGGCCTAGAGGCCCGCCTCAGGCCTGAGGGTCTTCCAAATTTCTCTTGATATAGAAGAAAAGTTCTCTTGATAAGATCCAAAACAAGGATAAGAGGCAGTTGGGTGTTGGTTCGAGGCTTTATAGATACAAATACAATTAAAGTTACGCTAAATTTTGAAGCCCCCTTGGAAAAAAGGCCCGCCCTGAACCTGGGGGCCTCCAAATCCAAAAATTCTAAGAATGGGGTCCTCATTCAGTTTTTCCGCCCCGGCCTCCGACAGGCTTAGTCCGCCACTGGTTGAGGACAATACTGGAGTTCCGTTGCATAGTTCAAATACGAATTTAGCTAAAAAAAAAACACTCTCACTGAATAATGTATATTGCCAGTAACTTACATGTGTGGTTTGTCTCCTATTAGTGTAAGTTGGTAAATAAATAAATAAATAAAGCAGCTTAAGTTATATTGTTAGTATTATCAGGCTTTTATTAGATGCTGCATAACAGCTTTGGAATTATATTTTTCTATACAGTGTTACCATAAATTTAAACCCCATTCCCATTTAAAAATATACCATGTTACCCCCAGAAAAGTAAGGTTTCGATTTGAGAAAGAATTTTTAAAATTGGTCCAGTAGTCCTCTAAGACCAAGAATCACAGACACAATAGATTTTTAATTGTGTCTCGGTTCCAATTGGAACCCGCGGTTCTTTACAGATTAACACAAAAATAAACTGTCGTCTTTATAATATAAGAGTAGATAAATCTCTCTTTAGCTATCTTATTGTTATTTTAAAAGGTGTAGTATTTGAATTTCACTAGTTGTATTATAATTGGATAGAGTTTTTTAAATCGTCTTTATTTCATAGTAAGTATATCAAGGGTCAATCTTAGTTAACTACATTCTAATTTGCCAGTGTACTTTTAGTGACATTGTGGATAAGATTTTTACATATTCACTAAATGATAAATACCGCTAAATTGTAAATCTCTGAAGGACGGATGAAAGGCGTCTGTTTTATAAAATCTGAATACATTTCCGAAAAGAAACAAAAAAAATCAAAAATGGAAAAATATTTTGAGAAGTCGAAAATAAAAACCGAAAAACCATTTCTTCTTGAAACGTCACGTTTCCACGACACACCACTGGCCCTAGGTAAAAATAAATAGTACTTACTTGATTGCGAAACTAAATAGGGATTTGAGCTAATAAAGATTATTTTTCTATTCTTAGACTGTTGATCGCGATGAGATTACCAATTTTCATCTCCTATATAAAAATAAGTCGGGTTTTCCTTCCTGACGCTATAACTCCAGAACGCAAGAACCGATTTCCACGGCTTTTCATTCGTTGGAAAGGTCTCGGGCTCCGTGAGGTTTATAGCAAAGAAAATTCAGGAAAAATTTCAACAGAAAAGCGGGAAAATCTTATAAGCGTTGCACCCGTGCGAAGCCGGGGCGGGTCGCTCAAGCTTTTTGGTTTATTATCATAATGAAATATACTTAAATAAAATATAACGCCAAGTCAGTCTAAGTATACTTACTTTATTATTAACTAGCGATCCGCCCCGGCTTCTAACGGGTGCAATGCTAAGACTAAAACCTTCCTCTTGAATCACTCTATCTATTAATAAAACCGCATCAAAATCCGTTGCGTAGTTTTAAAGATTTAAGCATACATAGGGACAGAGAAAGCGACTTTGTTTTATACTATGTAGTGATGAATCAAATAAAGTCATCAGTCAAAATTAAATTCTCGGCCACGCTCGCTTGCTTGCGAAATGTAAAATGCCAACAAAAAAAGCCGGACACCGTTTATTTTGGCCGGACAAGCAATCAAAAAGCCTTACTATGTCCAGCTTTATCAGGACGACTGGCAACGCATCGCTCGCTTCCAATAGGCACCGTAACAATTGAAAATCAATTGTGTTTTATTTTATTGGCTTGAGAGGTAGGTTGTTAGTTATGGCCACAATATCTGTGGTTATAGCCTAAATGATTTGACGGATTGTATGTTAAACTAATCCAAGGATACTTTTTTTATTTATGTATTTTAATTATAACCTCTCAAACCAATAAAATAAAACACAATTGATAAACAGTGGCTACCTACAATATGTAACAGAATAAGCGCAATTTCTAAAATTAGTTTGTTCAGTATCGACTAGTTAATCGATTTCAGCAATTTTCATGTGGAAATCGTACTAGTATTACTCTTTATTACCTTTAAGGGGAGGGTTATTTTTTTCGAGAGTGTGTATATGTATAATTGTTTGACACGCTCTGCAGCCTAAATATTTTATTTGTATAACTTAGTCTAGAGAGCGTCTTCGGAACTTACAGAGTTAAAAAGTATGAACAAGAGATTGACTTAACTAGAACTTCAACTATTGCAAAAGTAGAAATGGAAGCCGGATCAAGGCACTTAATAGGTAACAATTTCTATCTCGATGGCCATAGCAATCAAGCAAATTAAATTAATTAATTCCGTAAAGTCAAAGTCAAAGTCAAAATGTTTTATTCAAAATAGGAACTTATAAGTCCACTTATTGAACGTCATTTCAACTCCACCGCTTCAGCATGTATGGTTGAGGAGAAGAAGCGGGGCAAGAAACTCCTCAACACAATAGTATTCTTTTAATCAATTGTTACTAACACTAAATTGGGTTACATAATTTCGTTTGTTTTTCGCTATCGTTTGTTTTTCGACTGGAGGAAATCTGTTCCAAGCATCATAGTCATTTATATAGTCGTCTAGTTAAAGATCTCTATTTCAATAACATGCTATATAAGGAATTTCATTTTATTATAATTTGTATTAAAATGTTGATATTTGTATTGGAACTTACACTTCGAATTTGATTTTTTTTGTCATTTTAAACTGTAGTATAAAAATATATTTTTTTGTACTTTCTGCATAAAAACTAAAATTAAAAAACAAATACAAATATAATGGAAATATTGCCAAGCGAAATTCGGGTATTCCCCCGGCTGTGTCCCCATGATGGGGACGACAGGAAGTCATGAGATTCTCTGCTGGTGTCCCCATCATGGGGACACGACCGAAAACACTAAATCATTTGAGCAACCCTCTGGCGGCTATGCAAATAATTTGAAGGTAGGTTCACGGGAAAGGGGGAAAAGTGGACTCAACTGCATTGTCGGGTTCACGATTGCCGCCGCGATTCACGGGACTGACATTTCTCTCGGAATATCAAATCGACCGGCTGTAGTTGACGCGCATTGTCTAAATTGATGCATTTGCGCTGCTGTATCTATTACATAATGTACCTGAGTCAAAGCGAACTACTGAGTTCAAACTATGTTATCTGCTACGTCATGGGAGGGTTGAAATTCTATTGACGATCATTATTACGCAGATAACCAAGAGTCCACTGTTCGTGTTTAAATTTGTACCAACAATATTGTTAGATTCTGTTACAGCTTGTTATACAAATACTAACAGTTCAATACTTTAGCCCATTTCGATGCTCTGTTTACGTCAGTTGGGACGGCTATAATAATAATAATAATCTAATCTCACGCCTTTTTTTATCCCCGAGGGGGGAGGCAGAGGTATTCCATTACTGGATATACCCACATTTCACGAGACATATTGGACCCCTAAACGCGGTGGTGAGCCCATCGCCGGACCGGGTCTGTTTACACATGTCTCAGAAATCACGTGATAGGTGGTGAGCCCATCGCCGGACCGGGTCTGTTTACGCATGTCTGAGAATTAATTCTGAGACCTGCGGGTTTCCTCACGATGTTTTAATTCACCGTCGAACTAGTGATAAATATGTACGTAAGTTTTTAAAAAACTCATTGGTACATGCCAGGATTCGAACCCGCGCCTCACTGATTTTCGGCCGGCTCTTTAACCGTTCGGGCTATCACTACTAATCTACATATTAAATATTTTATTATTATTGGGTACTAGCAGCGCCCCGCGGTTTCACCCGCGTAGTTCCCGTTCCCGTGGGAATACGGGGATAAAATATAGCCTATGTGTTATTCTGATGTATAAGCTACATAACTGTAAAGTTTCATCAAAATCCGTTCAGTAGTTTTTGCGTGAAAGAGGAACAAACATCCATCCATACATCCAGACATCCATCCATACAAACTTTCGCATTTATAATATTAGTAGGATTTATATATTCATAAAAATTACGTGATATTCGCCTAGTTCCTCCCCACGTGAGATTAGGTAATTTGTGGGGATTAAGTATTAATACGGCGGGGCTTTGTGAGCGAGCGTAGCGAGCGCTGAAACTCAAGCGAGCTAAGCGAGCATGATATTTTCCCGTTTTGCCACTATCACTTATTGATTGGTCTCAAATGTGTTTCTAAATATACTGTTAGTAAGAAAATAACTACATTTTATTGTATATGTAATTACAGCTGTCATTATGTTATAAATTTGTTACATACCTATATTTAAGATATTAGAATAGGTTTTCTTTGTTTTTCTGTTAAATTTGTGTTATTCTCTGTGAATTGCATTAAATAATTTTATTCTACTACTTAATATAGTGTTTTGTATATTTCCGGTTTACTGCATTTGAATATCACCACGCCCAATAGCATATCACTTCACTATGACTACATAGTATAAAACAAAGTCGCTTTCTCTGTCAATATATCCCTATGTACTTATGTCCCTATGTATGCTTAAATCTTTAAAACTAGGCAACGCATTTTGATGCGGTTTTTTTTAATAGATAGAGTGATTCAAAAGGAAGGTTTTAGTATTATCATTGCACCCGTGCGCCGCCGGAGCGGATCGCTAGTTTTAAAATAAAGAGTTTTAATAGTTTTATTCAATGTTGGAATTAAGAATACGTAATGAAGTTTTTGCACGGAGATAACTACTTAATTAAAAAGTACAATCTTTACCTACCAATGAAATTGCTGAAAAATTCTGACTAATGTTTTGGCTTGAGCCAGTTCGAGCCACGTTTTATTAAAAGTAATATTGCTAATTAAACTTTCGTGATTTCGATGTTACATTCCCATACGTATGTTATGTTACTATGTTTTTGTTGATGTATGGTACAGCCTGGATAGCTTACAAACCCGCCCACTTAAAGTGTGTTCTTTTTTACCACTTCTACCAAAGATAATGAGTTATATTCATGCGTTTGAAAATTGATCCCCTACGAGTGTGCTACGACATGTACATTATTAGCGTATTTATAGGATACAACAATGACGGGAAAAGATGATACGGAACTAATAATAAAGAAAAAGAGAGCTATCTGTTAAGAGTTGCGCTTAAAATACGACTTGAAATACAATGCGACTACATAAAATGTGGTTAATTAACTACTTTTGTCGGCCGCATTTTCCGTGCTCTAGTAACATATCTACGTCTTTCTATATATAACTAGTGGCCCGGGCAGACGTCGTTTTGCCACCGTATAAACCATCCCTGGACCCACTCTAACCCACACAAAAAGTTTCATCAAAATCCGTCCAGCCGTTCTCGGGTTTTAGTAAGACCAACGAACAGCTTTTTATTTTTATATATTAGATATCTTTGACTTCTACCAATTAATATGAATCTTATAATTCTCTATACAAAACGGATACCGTACACCGTCTACCCTAATTCTAATCTCTAGGTTTCATCCATCCCAAGTTGTCGGGAAGAGATCCCTACAAACTATAAGACCGCCCATTACACTTTCATTAATTTGCCACACTACTACTATTCTTGGGTGTCCAATAAAGAGTTATTGTATGGTATGGTATGGTATGGTGTGGTATGGTATGGTATGGTATGGTATGGTATGGTATGGTGTGGTGTGGTGTGGTGTGGTATGGTATGGTATTGTATTGCACCCACCTGCTCGAGGAGCCGCAACTTCCTCCTCTGGGAGTGCTCCTCCAGGCGGTCCACGTACTCCCGGAGTTCTTCGATTTCTTCCTTCACCTGCTGCACTGTATCCAGTTCTTGTTTGATCGCCACCATGTCACGTTTCACCTGGAAGTTGGCTCGAGTTAGTTTGGAATAAATTGAGAAAAAAAATAGCAAGACCTGTGATACGAGTGGCCGTCTTATAAGACCCCGCTTCTCATTCGTGAGGCTCGGCTTCGACTCCGAGTTTTTCAAAAACTATAGGTACCTACACAATTGACGGGACTGTTGGCTCAGTTGTTAGTGACCCTGCCTTCTGAGGCCAACATTTGTGTGTATGAACATGTCTGTTGGCTTCGTGTCTGGTTGTTTAATATTTATTTAAGTATGTCTATCAGTTGTTTGGTACCCTACACGTTCTGCGTTTTTTGGATTTGAATAACCGCGATTTTATTAAGACCTACAATTCATTCATTATTATTACTTATCGATAGTGAAGAAACCCGCAGGTCCCAGAATTCATTCTGATGCACGTGTTATCCCCGGTACGGGCGGTAGGCTCGCCACCAATCACGTTGACGGATCTAAAGATTATACTGGTGAAATGTGTGTATTTTCTGAAATGAAATACCTTTGTCCTGCGTGGGGATAACAGGGATGAGATTATTTATTTTGTTTATTTGTTTGTAATGAATATGCTCCAAAAGTAATTGACAGATTTTAAAATTCTTTCACCAGTGGACATTTTACTTCATAGGCAGTAACTGGGTTATATTTTTGGTCACATACCATTTAAATAGACAGTCTACAGTATAAAGTTTAGATTTATTAGTGCAAATACAATATGTAACAGAATAAGCGCAATTCCTGAAATTAGTTTGTTCAGTATCGACTACTTAATCGATTTCAGCTATTTTTAATGTGTTACATTTTTCCGAAAAATGAATTTATTCATAGCTGAATTCAGTGCTACCTATGGAAATCGTGCTATTATTGCTATTTATTTAAGAAAATTGGTAAGACACAACTGAAGTACGAAGGCAACATATTTTTTTTAAGTTAATAATGGAAAGTCGGCAAAAAGGGCAGTACCCGTATGAGGAATTGCTCTTATTCTGTGACGCGTTGTTTATGGTAATTTTAAATCAATCGCAAATATTTTAAGGGTGTGTACAAATATGTAAAAGAAATAGAATAAATATATAAAGAGAAAAAAACGTTGGAATTTTTCTTGTTCTTTTATAACAAAAAAAATTAAAATATGCTTTCCATAACCCACACTAAAACGCCTCCTTTGTTGGTTTTTTTTGTTTATTTCTCTATTTTGTTGTTTCTTGTATTTTTTTTAATCTACTTACTTTTTAAATATTTGCACTTAATTTAAAATTACCATGTATAATATACATGTATATTGATTATTTTATGTATAAGTATATTGATTCTAGTACAATTTAGCGCCACCCAGGGTTTCGGATTGTTGTCTGGATTGACTGGACTATTCTAGTTGACGTATCCAATTATCTTTCCGGAAATGCACTAGCGCTGTCAATTTACACTGGGGACCTGAAGGCGTATTCACGGAGCTTCAATATTCGGAATCGGAAAATCTGTCGAACACTTTCGAGATGGGCTGATGATCTACTAAACTAATGTCATATGTGACATAAGGATTCGGAAAAAATTCCGTGGCTGTCAGAAACGCCTTGTATAAAGATTCCCAAGTCCATAGATTCAACTTCGGAAAATTTTTCACTCGATCTGAATCGAACGGAAACGGTATCGATCTCCGTGAATACGCCTGCTTTGCTAGCAGGAATGACGGTTGAGGTGGTTGAGTTACTGGATTAACTTAGGTAGCGCTATTTGAAGATTCGGTAACCAAAAGATGCTAGCTAGAACCTATCACTAAACCTTCATTATCCCTCCGTCCGAAATGGGGTAGTGTAGTTGACAGTATTGAGTAATCATTCATTAAAAAGATTACCCCAAACCCCTTTAAACATGTATTTCGTTTTTTAATTTACAAATATAGCAAATTAAAAAAATAATACTATAAAAAAAGTGCTGCAATTGAGTACTAGAAACTAGCTATTTTAGTAGGTACATTTTCCATAGCAAAATTTCGTTTTGACATAATATCCTAAAAAGTAACTGATTTGACTAGGTAGAACACTACCCTATTTGCACAGAATGTATTATATTTCTTTTGCGCTAATAAAAAGTAATAAAAATTACATAAATTAAAAACTTAAGGGGCTGTTGCCCCCCATATAAGAGACGTGTTTATCTTTTAGCGTTATTTTATTGTAAGTAATTCTACAAGGGTTCCTTCTTCCTTTTTGAGATACATGACCCTTATTCTTTACATGGTGATCACCTTTAACTATTAAGGTTTTTATTTTTAGTTTATTGTTTGTTGTTCTAACGGCCACACATGATATATGTAAAATTTTCAAGTGTCTGTCTATTACGGTTCAAAGGGTACAGTTTTGTGACAGACATACTGACAGACGGCGAAGCTTTAATAATGGCAACCCAAAAAACATTATTTCAGTCGTAGAGGCAGCGCAAAACGAAACGATTTTTAGGCAAAAATTTAGGTATACAAATAATATGATGTGACTTAAATGCGGCGTCTCCTTTGCAATGTTTGAAACTTCAAAGTTGCAACTTAAAATTAAATAAGTCGTGCACTACTACCACCACCTCCAAATGAGCAGGCTCTAAGTTGTAAGCTTTTTGCTAACGAAACTTGGCAATTAGTGCCCAGCCACCGGCAGTGGCGTCGGAAAATAATTAGAGATTTATTCATTCATTTAAAGTTTCTTGATAAGATTTATTTAATATAAATGCATTTATAATTTTAACTTGGAATGCACCAAAAGTCAGTGATAGTCATTAAAAAATAATTGTTGATATCTACTCTCTACAGTCTACACCCGGAAGGCGCCATTTTGATTCTCAATTCAAATCCCAACTGAAAGAATTGCAAAAAAAATGTGCTGAAATTCTCTACACAAAATGGAAATTTTAGTTTAGACATTTGCGTCAGTTTTTGTAGGTATACGTTTGTTAGTTAGTCTGCGAGTCTTGGGCATAGGTAGTAGGCAAAGAGATTAAAATATATTTCTCTTTGGTAGTAGGTCGCCATTGGGAGCACCCGATCTAGTTCGCAGCCCTATAGCGAACTAATTCGGTCATTTAGATCTATAGTTTTTTTTAATTGTCATTGGTAAAATGTATTTGGGTAAATTTTCAAACGTACTTTTTTAGGCGTCCTATGCCCTTTATAGAGAAACTATCATTCAAAACAGACTAAACACATGCTTTTCTGAAAATATACCTCGTAGCTTAACCATTTACATAAACCAATTAGAATTAATGTTAAAAACTTAAAAGATATTCCACGTTGAATAATCCGACTTGTATGGCGGCCTACCCCTGGGAGGCTTGTCCCATTTCAAAATGCGCTCAGAAAACGACTCACTATAACACGAAATTTTAACGTATCTTTTATCAAAAATCTCATTTTAAAGATATTTACTCCATCTCATATTCGAAATCACAAAAACTTTACTAACTATTTAATTAAAAAACTGAGAAGCTAATATGTTTTTGTCCCTCGTAAAACTGCTCTTTTGATGCTCGTATTTGACTACTTGTTTCATATTAGTCAAGCGATTTCATGCCAAATTTTTGTATCGTACCACCCAAGCGTTTGTCGGACCCCAACTTGTGTGTGGAGAGGATGGCGTATACGCAGGTTTTTTAATGTTCCCGAGGGAATTTTTTCCTGAAATCTGTTTTGGTCACCGTGTGCGGCCAGTTCAGTGGCATGTTTTAGATAATGAACAGAGTGATGTATTGTATCGTCAAGTTAGTATGTTGTGAATAATTACCTCGACATTACGACCTGGAAATATCTTCCAAATTAATTAGGTATTTGGGTAATTATCATGAAAAAAAAATATTTGGTCGTCATTTTGGTGGCGTCATTGCAGTGGCGCAGTGGGCCATCGTAATGATGAATGCCTGTATAATCAATTTATTACTAATAATATATTAAGACATAGTACTTGTTTTTCATATATTATTACTGTGTTGTAAGTATTTTACCGTGATAATAGCATAACAGTAAAATTTACGTACTATCTAGGTATAACTGTGGTAAGTCTATAAGGCTACATACATTAAAGAAATAAATAATATTAGTAATGTTTTGGGTACCAAAAAAGTTGAATAATACAAAATAAAACATGTGTGTACATAATATGGCTTTTTTATTTGAAATATTTAAGAAAACGTCATTACGGTGGCGTCAATTTAAGGGAAGCTATTTTTAAACCGACTTCAAAAAAGGAGAAAGTTTCTCCATTCGACAGTATTTTTTGGCGTGTTCGCGGATAACTTTGTCGTCTCTGAACCGATTTTGATAATTCTTTTTTTGTTGGAAAGGTGGTACCATACTAAGGAAACATGGCATCTAAGAGAAATCAAAGGGGCACCTTCGAAAATCGTAGTGCTGTGGTTACTAGTGCTTTTTCCTTTTTTAGTTTCCTGTTTGAGGTCGGTTTTTGACCCAACACTACGTGTTTGTGTTACGTGTGTTATATGTAAGTAATTACTGTTTACCTCGGACACCTCGCTTTGGCATGACTCGACACTTTTGGTGAGCTCCTGGAGCTGCGTGCGTATCTCGCAGAGCGCCACTGTGGTCTCCAGCTGTCTGTCCCCTCGCTGCAGGTCGTCCAGCTTTGTGGTCAGGTTCATGCTCATCACGCTCACCTGTCTCTGAAGGCTGATCAAAATTACACCTCGTAAGACCGACGCGATTATCCGAGAGACTGGATTCGACCGACCACCGACCGTCTCTCGGTTAGCTCGTGAACTTGTTTGCGTTTTACCAACGCACTTCAACGATTGAAATATTAAACAAACAAAAATTACACCAACTTTATGTTACTTGTTATCTATACTGGCATTCATAAAAATGATATGAAATTACAAATAAGGTTTTTAGGTTACGTTCAGTTAATTATTATTATCTTCACAGTCACGTTTTTAATAACAAAATCAATCAGCTGTTACTAGTATGTTTTTTCTGATAACTTTAGCTCAAGTCGTGGATTGTGACTCCCTGTGACTTTAATAACTATCTAATTATTTCGTTATGTGGTTGGTAGAACGTAAATAATTGGTATTCTATAACTTATGTACACCCCATAAAACTCACTTTACGGTCGAATAAGCCATTATACGCTAATCCTTCTATTCAATCAAATCATATTTTTTGATGATGGTTCTACGATGAACTCTAGGTATAAAAGCTACTTTAGAGCAAGCTATGAGAGTGAAGGGCATTGCTAGTTTGTATCACCCTGTGTATGTTGATGACTTACTCATAACAAGGCCGGCTATAAAGAAGTGAAATTTGAACATTAACAAGAGTGGAGTCCATTTGAATGAGCTTGAAGCCGGCGCAAAGCAAGGGAAGTAGGCGGCATGCGACGATTTCATGTGAAATCATTCAACGGTCCCACTTTTGAAGTCTCAGGTATTTATTATGAAAATAAAACTGGCTTGGTTATTCCAAATGGCAATACAGGACTACTACACCAAAGAAATTAAAATATAATAAGGCATAGAGGGGACAAAGCGAGGAAAATTTTATGCCAAAGTTAAATTATTACAAGTTGAATAAATCTAGTACGATTTCGACCGATCCGCTCGCGGTCATACTAACTGACATGACGCTTGAGCTTCAAAGTTTTGTATGAAAATATTCCCAATGCCTCCTCTATGTCCTATTATATTTTAATCTCTTTGACTAACACACACGACTAACGCAAGATTCATGTTGAAGTCTGATGTAGCAAAGTCGTATTTAAACGCAGAAAAAATAATTCCGTCGCTAACCAAAATGGCGGAAGATGGCGCTCTGGCCATTTTGGTTAGCGCTTTCGTTTTCCGAAACAATCGAGGTAGTTTGGACTTTGACTAAGACTAATACTAATAATTTGACTAATATTTATATTAAAACAGCAATTCGAATGTGATAATTACATTTTGACTTGTTTTTTTTTTATTGGACATCAAAAGCTTAAATTATATATGAAAGTATTATATTACTTTACAAAAATATGTCTATTTGAGGATTATTATGAATTATTTTGAACTGATGCAGATTTAGATTTTTTCCATCATCATTAACGTAAATTCACTGTCTAATGACATATTATCTGTCTTTCGTTTTTCCGAGAGGGTAGGTCAACCCTCAATTCAGTTGATTTAGTTAGACCCTGTACACGAGTCTCTAGGCAGTCGCAGTTTGTATGTTATAGCTTTTACCATAATATAGGCTACAAATGAATAGCCACCTAATAAAGCTTGGCTTGAATAGAGACAGATGCATGGCAAGCTTAAAGTTTGGAAAGCTCGAATAGAAATTAGATTAGGGTGAGCTCGCAATAGAATAAGTGGGGTTCTGTGAAATAAGTTTTCACTATTTACTTTTAATTAGGATTGAAAAACTGTAGTACACCAACCACCACCTCTTAAAACGTAATAGTTCAAGGTTTTGTTTCAAGCTTAAATCAACATTATTCAGATTCGTAGTCAACAAAGTTGTTAGGGTTACATGGCCAGTAACTAAGAACATTTTTTTCTGGGGTAGTCATAAATAAATCTTAATGATTAATGTTTATTTCAAAAGTTATCTTTGAACCCTATTATTTACCAAAAAAACACGGATTGCACTCCGGAAGTGCCGGCAGAAGTGAAAACTTGATTATCGATTTCGGTGTTACAACACTACTCTCCAACCGTCTTACGGTTTTTCGATCAGCACACGTGACCTGACGCGAGTTTCACAGTTTTTACCCATCCCACAAAAGTGCTCAACGCCGCTAAAGAAGTTTTCACTTCAAAAACTATAAATACATATAAGGCTTTAAGAGAAAACTGAATCTTAGTTTCTGGCCATGTAACCCTAACAACTTTGTTGAGTGTACCACGAGTCACGACATATTATAACAAAATTGTTTTATTCCTGCATATTGATGTAAAAGAACGAATGATTGTCTCATACATGTCTATTCCATAACGAGATTTAAACTGATTTTTCAGCGTGATCACAATGTTCCTAAAGGTAAACTTCCGTGGGTTGCGGACGATCGCAACCGCGCGCGGTCGATCGCATGCGACTGACGCGCTCGGATGATGCGACAAGTCAATGTATGAAAATGACAGACGTCGGCCTCACGCATCTGTCGCAGACTTCGGAAATGGCACCATACATTTTCATACGTTAAAATAATAATAACAATAATCTCACGCCTTTTATCCCCGAGGGGGTAGGCAGAGGTATTCCATTACTGGATATACCCACATTTCACGAGATATATTGGACGCCTAAACGTGATAGGTGCTGAGTCCATCGCCAGACCGGGTCTATTTACACATGTCTCAGAATTAATTCTCCTCACTATGTTTTCCTTCACCGTCGAGCTAGTGATAAATATGTACTTACGTAAGTTTTTGAAAAACTCATTGGTACATGCCAGGATTCGAACCCGAGCCTTACTGATTTTCGACCGGCTCTTTAACCGTAAGGCTATCACTGCTTGCTATCATACGTTCACTATTGTCGCATCAGCCGCATCAAGCGACGATCGGCCGCAACCCTCGGAAGTCTGTCTTAATCTTCCAGGCGGTCGCGCGGGGTCTCTGAGTCCGCAACGAACTTTTTTTAGTCAATTTACTAAAACTATAAACAATAGACACTTGCGCTTTTATGATACCCTCGGAGGGGTGAGGTAGTACCCCTTAGTAACTTTTTAACACTCGTCGCATGCACACATGTTTTCTTATTTGTGTTTGCGGTCTCAGATTCCGCGCGCGACCGATTGTGTTCCAAAACAATCCAGTACAATTAAAGTGAAAACGCGGTACATACTCGTATTTCAAGGGATGTGATTGATTTGTAAGATACCTAATTATTAAAAAATATAGTAAAGTTTATAAGTTGTTAGTAGTAAAAAGAATATTTCATTTTGTTTTGTTTTTGTTGATTAAAAACGGTGATTTTCACGGAGATACAAAAAAATCGAGTTTTTATAGACCTTTGCTCTATTAACTACCTACAAATAAAAAAATGATTAATAAATAAGTTGTTTTTATTTTATTTTACATCTATAAAGCCCTCTTTGTAATTATGTAGTATACAATAAGTCGAAATTTCCATTGGTTTTTCCAAACAAGACACTTAATGTTGCGGAATCACAGACCGCGCGCTTGTGTGCGGCGCAAGGGTGCGACCGCTGAAAGGTTAAGACAGCTTAATGCAAGTTCTTTGATTAGACATAAAACATTATTAAAACAAGCTTATTTTATAAGGACGTCATGGTACGAAGATAGCAATACTAAAACAATACTGTTTTAGGATTGTTTTAAGAGATGGTGGTACGGGGACTGGTTTTCGATGTATTTACGGGCAATGGAAGACTATAAGCCGTGTCAGATACTTTAAAAAGTGTGCCCGCGTAGGAGATAGGGCCCATACTTCATCACGTGTGGCTGTGAGCTGTTATGTATGTGTTGTTGATGAAAGACATTGTTAGTTACATGGTCAAATTTTCCCTCTGTATCAGTAGTCCGGTTATTTAGTCTGGTCGCCGGACTGGTGAGACTTTTTTTTCTCAGCTGTTCGGTGATGTAATACGACCGGACTAGTGAGCCTGATAGTTCAATATCGATATAGGTCGTGCACTAGTAGCATAAAGACCTTGACAAAGGTTTTTGATGTCATTTCAATAATAACAACATGTTTTTTATCCCAATACGCGACAAGTAGACAGCTCATTCTCGCACCGGGGCCTCGGGCGAGATCACTTCAACTCTACATAACTTTAATAATAATAAAAATAATGTTTTTATTTCAGGCATAGAGCACCCATAGTTGTTTACCTTTTTTCTGTTCATTTACGGGGTTATGGCAATTATCATTATAGAATGTGACTGATAGATTGATAGATCGAAACAATCCTTCAAGCAGGTCAATAAGAAGCAAAACCCTTTAGCATTTGTATATAAAAAACATTAAATAAACATTGGTTTATAGATATACAACGCGTAACAGAAAAAGCGCAATTCTTCATACACCCCAATTGGTATATAAATATAAAAAAGAACTTTATTTGCGTCTAACCAATTTTCTTAAATATCGATCAATAAAATCACGATTTACATAGATAGCACTAAATTTAGCTACGCTAATTAATTTTTCGGAAAAGATTAACACTTTAAAAATAGCTGAAACCGATTAAGTAGTCGATACTGAACAAACTAATTTCAGGAATTGAGCTTATTCTGTTACTTAATGTTATATTATCTGTTGAGCACCGCTCGGTTCTAATGCAATTAAAAATCAATTATGTTCTGAGAATTGTCTTGAGAGGTTAAAAAAAACAGCGAAAAAAAAACTTCCTTTTAAAAATAATGATAATGAAATGTTAAAAAACCGTTACCTTTACGGTTTTCGAATATTCGTACCATTGAAATACTGGCCATTCATCCATCCCGGGATTGAAATGTCGAATTCGCAGCGCTTGTTAATCGGTTTGAACCACAAGCCACTGGATTGGCACACTAATTAGTGGGTTGTGCTTCCACTGAAATGGCGAAGCGCTCAACGTGTTTTTAGATGTAATAAATGTAACAGAATAAGGGTCGCGACCAGTGGCGTAGCTATCATAGGGCCAGGAGGCAGTGCACCAGGGCCCTCGAGCTCAGGGGGCCCTCTAGCCTCAGCTTTGAAAAAAAAATGAAAAATTTTAAAAAATTAAAAAAAAAAAATTTTCCGTCCCGCCAAAAAGCCTCTGTTTCATTCGTTCATTACATTTGACATCAATTAGTGATTGCCGTTATCGATAAAAATATATCGATATGAACGAATGAAGTATTATGGACTTATTATACAAAATTATGTATACTGTAAGAAAATGTATTCGATTTTTAAATACCGACATTAGGTAATCTATTTTATCAATTAGTCCGGTGAATATACCTAGACATTTAAAATATAGAAAATTCCCAAAGAGCCAAATTTTTTAAGGAAAAATTTCATACGAGTATCAATAAGTTCAAACTACGCGGAAAGAGGGGAGGAGGGCCGGATTCTCTCCCTAAGCACCAGGGCCCTTGCCCCCCTAGCTACGCCACTGGTCGCGACACATCTGCGGAACGTACAGCGCCGAAGGTTCGGTGAACAACATACATTGACGTTTCTCTTTAAAGATAAATGTACAGCCACCCGCGTCAACCGTAATGTATGTTGTTCACCGAACCTTTGGCGCTGTACGTTCCGCAGTAGTGTCGCCACCCTAAGAGCAATTCCTGAAATTAATCTATTCAGCGACTACATAATCGATTGCAGCTGTTTTCCATATGTTAATTTTTTCCAATAGCAACCTTACGGTTAAAGAGGCTTCGCATGATGATAATCAGTGAGGCTCGGGTTGAAATAATGGCATTTACTAATGAGTTTATTAAAACTTACGTACATATCAGTTGCTCGACGGTGAAGGAAAACATCGTGCGGAAACCCGCAGGTCCCAGAAATAATTCTGAGACATGTGTAAAAGTCTCGGTCACACCACCTATCACGTTTAAGGGTTCAAAGAATATCTCGAGAAAATTTATGTATATCAAGAAATGGAATACCTCTGCCTACCCCCTTGGGGATAAAAGGCCTGAGATTTTAGTATATAATTCAAGTTTTTTATAAGTTTAGTTTATAAAATTTTTAGTTTATATGATAATCTACTATATAAAAATAAGTCGGGTTTTCCTTCCTGACGATTTAACTCGAGAACGGCCGGACCGATTTCGATGAAACTTTTTGTGTGGGTTCGAGTGGGTCCAGGGATGGTTTATAGCAAAGAAAATTCAGCATTGCACCCGTGCGAAGCCGGGGCGGGTCGCTAGTCTACTATATAAAAATAAGTCGGGTTTTCCTTCCTGACGATTTAACTCCAGAACTGACGAACCGATTTCCATGGTTTTGCATTCGTTGGAAAGGTCTAGGGCTCCGCAAGGTTTATAGCAAAGAAAATTCAGCATTGGACCCGTGCGAAGCCGGGGCGGGTCGCTAGTTACTTATGGAAATCGTGCTATTACTTAAGTTCGAACAACTCATTTTTAGGGTTCCGTACCTCAAAAGGAAAAAACGGAACCCTTATACGATCACTTTGTTGTCCGTCTGTCCGTCAAGACCCTTTTTCTCAGGAAAGCGTGGAGGTATGAAGCTGAAATTTATATCAATTACTCAGGTCTACTGTCCCTTGAAGCTGTGAAAAAATCAAACTTCTAAGCCAACGCAATCAAAAGATACAGCCGTTTATCCCGCAAATTTTCGACACTTGCAAGGGAATCAAAACCTACAGGGTGCTTCCCGTGAACTCAGAATCTTGAAATTTGGTACGAAGCAACGTCTTATAGCATAGATAAAGGAAAAATTACGAAAACCATAAATTTGCAAGGTTGTACGGAACCCTCGGTGCGCGAGTCCGACTCGCACTTGGCCGGTTTTTTTTTATAATAGTGTACTAATTGGGGTGTATGAGAAATTGCGTTTATGATGTTACGCGTTGTATATTCGTTTATCGTGAACACTTATTCATATGTAGTTTGACGGTAATAGTTATTTACACAACAAGAGAGGTAAGTGAGATTTTGCTGCGAGTGACGGTGAATCGAGACATTCACAGAGCGACATGCAAAAAAACTTCCTCTCGTGTTGATGTACAGAACTTTTCACTAAGCGAGCAAAGGAAACAGGTAACTAGGTAGTTAAACGAGTACAAATCAGTAATTGAAATAAGTACCTACACTCACTAGGTGTCAGTTGGTCATTTTCATCCTCACTAGAACTGAAATCCATCTTTTCTTGCACAAATTTTGATCAAATCCAACACAAAAGTGACAAACTAAATAGCGCCCGCCAAACAACAAAACACGACGAAACAAATAAAACGCATTTTTCTTTTTTCTTTAAGGTGCGTTCTAAAACTTGTTTCCGATAAAACTTTTACAAAATGATGTTTTGATATTTAAAGATAATATTTTGTTTATAATAATAATTATTCACTATTTTAGTATTTTTACGTAATTCTAATAATATTCCTTGGAACTATTCAAGGAAAGTGAATTTCCAGACTATTTTTTTCAAAAATTCTGCAATGGTGGCAACATAATGGAAATCCCAATTATAGTTTTAGAACGTTTCTAAACTAAAAACTTTTTGATAAAAACTTTTCAAACAATTTCAAACCGAAGCAAGGAGGTTTTCATCTTTTTGGTTTTGAATTTGAATTGACAACCGGATATCCGGTACTTTAACTCACTCTTTAAAACAGTGAGTAAAAGTGGACCTTACTCACTCATTTCGGTGAAAACCCCGCACCCGGGTGAACAACGCACCCTAAAAGAAAAATGCGTTTCATTTGTTTCGTCGTGTTTAGTTGTTTGGCGGGCGCTATTTAATTTGTCACTTTTGTGTTGAATTTTATCAAAATTTGTGCAAAAAAGGATGTTATAGTGAGGATGAAAACGACCAACTGACACCTAGTGAGTGTAGGTACTTATTTCAATTACTGATTTGTACTCATTTAACTACCTATTTAGTTTCCTTTGCTCGCTTAGAGAGGTGAAAAGTTCTGTACATCAACCCGAGAGGAAGTTTTTTGCATGTCGCTCTGTGAAACATTCACCGTCGCTCGCAGCAAAATCTAACTTACCTCTCTTGTTGTGTAAATAACTATTATAGGCCTGTACTATGGGTACTAAACAACTGATAAACATACTTTAATAAATATTAAACACCTAGACAAGCCAACAGATATGTTTATGCACACAAATGTTGGCTACGAGCGAGGATCGAACCCGCGACCTTTGACTCAGAAGGCAGGGTCACTACCAACTGAGCCAACAGGCCCGTCATAATCTCAAACGCGAGCCCACCGCGGTTTATCTTTCCTGCATGTGCCAATAAAATTAGAATTTAATAACATTATCCACCAATAAACCATCGTAAAAAATAATATGTACTTAATACATACAATACTGAGTAAAAAATAAAATACAGTACATACAATACTGAGATGCATATTGATAAATAAATATAATTTTACTTATATCTCGAAATTTTTTATTCCTTTAATAAAAAGATGTTTTTTTCAAAGCGTTGTAGCGCCATATCTAAGTATTTGATCCGTTAAAATATTAGCTAGTATATAAAAGTAGTTTCCTCATAATGTTCCTTCCCCAAATAAGCCTTGCATCTAAAAGAACTACGAGTATTGTTATAGATAGCGGGTGATAGCGGTTAGATTCAGAGAATCAAACCAAACCCAGAAATACTTTTGTTGCCGAACGATTGTGGACTGTATTAAAAGATATGATGGAAACACACTTTTTAAGGAAAAGAACATGTAATCCTTATGAGCTTAAACTGACAACTAAAACAAAACATAAAAAAGGAATATGTCAATACAAATAAATCATTCGTATAAAACCTTGCCACGGCTACCAGCCAGTCGCCAACAACTTTCATGAAGTTTTATTATGGTAATTTCATAATAAATTGGAAATCATAATTTAAATATTTTTAAAACAATTGTAGAATGCAGAAGTTGTGTCAATGTATAGTGATGTCATAAAAAATGTAGTAAGAATTCGAGACCGTCAAGTGGGAAGCCTCACCATAGAATTGAGCTGTTCTGATAACGCCAAACAACTCTTCTTAAATAGTGCCAGATAGTATATATTATTATCATACTTTCCGTAAGTTGTGCGTTATAGTGGCGAGTTTGTGTTGTACATATTTCCTATTAATATTTTTTGTATTTACAAATAAATTTGAAAATTTATTTAAATGAAAATTATAATCTTTACTATTTTCTAGAACTTTTGAATATAATTCTACATTACACAACGTTAACCTATCCCACCATTTGTACCTTACCTAACAGCTCAAACCAAACTTTAAAAATAGAACCTCCAGCGTGAGAAAGGTTTACGAAAGTTGCAAGGATCTACTCTTAAAAATCTAGAAGTTAAAGAAAAATCCTTAGGTATCTAATGGGGGGGGGGGGGGCAGGTTCTGATTTACACCGACAAACTTATTTTAGTTTATTCCTGTCTTTGTCTTACCTAAAAAAAAAAAGGTAGGTATAGAAGATAACCTACCGAATTTAGTCCTGTCAGAAGCTGTATTTTAGTCGTGACTTCTTTACATAAGCACTAAACACGTAATGAAATGCCTTAGTTGACAGGACTGATTTTAATTTGACAGGACTAAATATCTCTCGTCTCTTTTCTTTTCTAGGAGCATGAAAATGACAGGAGTAAACTAAAATAACTTTAGTCGCTGTAAAGCAGAATCGTACCCATTGCATGGCTAATGTCAGAACACACATGCAATCTGTCTCTTGCTTCCCCATTGGTCTATAGGAAATGTGTCGAGTGGAGGGGGTGGAGGGGGCGGAGCGGCGCATGCGCCGGGCCCGCCATGGCCATTGATGCTTATCCTACGGTCCCATGTTATGAGTGAGGCGCGCAGACGCATCTTTATATCTGCAATACAAGATATTTGGGATGCCAAGCCAAAGTGAAAGTTCAAACACAGACTCCTCGATGATGCAAAGCCAGATAAAGGCGGTAAGCCGGTCTCTTGACCATCGCTAATATGTCGCACGTACCTAAGTAGCAGTTCTCTGAGTGTCGCTTCGTCTTCTTCCGTCGTCGCATATCGTGTCAGCTTCCCGCCGGTCTCCGTGCCCACATGCTCAGGTACCACTGTGTGGAAACTCACATTTAGGGTACCGCACTGGTGAAAGAAACCGCCAGGGTTCCCGCTGTCTGTCTGTCATAACCGTAACGTACAGACATGAGTCTGTAAAAGTTACTCGAAATAAATGATTTGTTATTATTATTATAACGGATTACAACAGTAGTATCGACTTTGACTGTGTTGTAAATTAAATTTATTAAAAGATATTTTTATTTTCCATGTACAATGGGGTCGAAATTTAAAAGTTGGTAAACTCGGCGTTTATCAAGTAAATTCGTCAAAATATTATGTGTAAACTTTTTTTTATTTGGTTACACCGTTAGATTCTAAACTCGTCACATATATATCACTGAGTGACGTAGTTGCTGTCTTTTGTAAGTATAATTTTAAGAGGTGATAAAGACAGATAAACTGCAGCGTTTACAAAATAAGGTAACTATATGATGCATACAAATTTTCTTTAGAGCTGAAGTCTATTAATTTAATTTCTTATTACAGTGACTGTAAGGTTCCATATTATATGTTTCACCTTCCAAGATTGCACGGCGGGGCGGAGTATTCACAACTCTTCTCAGAGCACAATACGTTTGTCATATCGACGACTGACAGTTTTGTTGGCATGAATAAATCATTTTGATTTAAATCATGATTTAAATAACAATTTAAATCAAATGATGTTTTCAATAGAAATTAATTACTTATTTAAGAAAGAAATATGAATTTTACATTTTTTTACAGAAATCAAAATAAAAAACAAATTTGGAAATTGGGGAGAGAACGATTTAACGTACGACGCGAAGGTAATTACAAACGAAATGTAAAAATACACTACACGGGGATTTCCCGTTTGCTTGGCGTTCACTTGTCAGACATAAAGGAAACCCCCGTACTGTGTCCGCGCAATCCCTTGAGGGCGTTCGGTTTTGCGCAAAAATGTAGTTAAATGAAATAATAACATCAAAAAATAAAAATAAACGTAAATTAGGATTAAAAAATCGTACTTTATTCAATTATACACGTAGCCAATCCATCACTCTTCAGCCAACTTTATGACGTCATGAACATAATTTTAAAAAAACTGCGGTTTGGTAGTAATGAAATATTAAAATTTGTTACATACTTATAATACTTTAAACTGAAAATATAAAATAATAGGTACCGCTTAAAACGATTTTACATATCCGATTCCATTAGTATATTACCTACGAGTCGCCGTACCACAGAATACTAGTCATTGGGACCCTGTCATTTGTTTTAACCGACGCGTACAATCGAACCAATATACAGCCAATATGTTTTTTCTGTATTCCAATTAACTTCAATGGCCACGACAGGCGATCCCTAGCAATTTTGAAGCGATATTTTACTGCAGAAGTGCACAAGCTGAGACCAATTCCACTAAATGTCAACGGTTACAGTTGGATGACAATGACATGTCAATGGTCAGTCGATGGTGTTGTTTTGCTCTGAAACGTGCCAAAATAACGCCATTGACTGACCATTGACATGTCATTGTCATCCAACTATAACCGTTGACATTTAGTGGAATTGGCCCCCTGTTCTACTTTAAAGAAGGTCATTTTAAATGAAGTGCAAATATTTTAAGGGGAGGTACAAATAGGTATGTAAGAGAAAAGGAATTACAATAATAATAAATAATAAAAAAGTTAGTTCTTCTCTCTCTTAAAACAATATATTTTGTAAACATGCTGTAGTTCTAAAACGACATTTTCGTCGGCTTCTTTTGATACCTATTTTCGAGCGCAGTTTTTTATATTGGTTAGTGTATTGTATCGTGTATTGTTCGTACAGCGTTTTTTGTATTTTTTGTATTAAATAAATGCTTATGAAAAATAAAAATCAATGCAAAACTGTTATTTATTTTCATCTACATTTTAAATATTTGCACTTAAATTAAAATGACCGTGTATATTCTAGAACAAGATATTACTGGGAATAGGGTTACCAGATAGAAAACTGAGAAGAAGACGAAATCCTGTTTTAAGGATTGTCAAACACATCAACTTGGAAGCGAATAAACACGGCCTCAACGCGAACTGATCACTGATCAGTGTTCTTTGTATGAAACCCCTAATGAAAAGAAACTTACCAGCACTGATAGTCTTACGGTTAAAGAGCCTGCTTCACATGATGATAATCAGCGAGGCTCGGGTTCGAATCCTGGCATGCACCAATGAGTTTTTCAAAACTTTCGTACATATTTATCTAGCTCGACGGTGAAGGAAAACATCGTGAGGAAACCCGCAGCTCCCAGAATTAATTCCGAAGCATGAGTAATGACCCGGTCCGGCGATGGGCTCACCTATCTATACCTCGTGAAAAGTGGGTATATCCAGAAATGGAATACCTCTGCCAACCCAACATCAAAATGGCATTTCCTCCTCTCGGGATACAGGTGAATATAGGCGAGGTGATGATCCCTTTCCGAGTTGATAAGTATGCTGAGACCAACTGGAATGGTGCCTGAGGCAGCTATGCAGTGTGACCGATGACGTCACAACACTGTCAATTTTCTATTCGAACGCAGAACGCAGTGAGCGTGACGCTGTGACGTCATCGCCTAACCCCAGGAACTCAAGCTCAAATCACACCGAGATAGCAGCGGCCGGCAGCGAAGCGGCAGTTCAGTGTCATATTCCATTTCGGCTAATTGCTGTCCACTGCTGGACAAAAGCCTCCCCCAAGGAGCGAAAACCATTCCGGTCTTGGGCAGCCCGCATCCGTCCACTGCCAGTCACGTTCTTTAGGTCGTCGGTCCATCGTGCCGCAGGGCGCCCTATCCTTCGTTTGCCTAAACGCGGTCTCCACTCCAGTGTAAACTTTATCTTCATGACTATAATACATAGTATTACTTGATAATAGTCGTCGCCTTCTAGAGACGTCGGAGTCACCGCAATGCAGCCGCGCGACCTTTTCAAGTTTCTCAAGCGATACTGTGTAAAATTATTAGAAATGGTAATGTAAGCTGGATCATGGATGCATGTAACGGAACGCCAACTTGTTGAGGGATATTTCCCAAAAAGAAAGTCGGGCGTTAGCTATAGCTAAATTTATTATATTGTTCCACTTTCAGTCTTCTCTCTTTCACTCCCGTCGTCTCACTCGCACACACTTCCCATTTCCTACATGACAGTGAAACTACTCTCGGTGTGATTTCATCCTTACAGTTAAATAATCCACCCCCCTAGCCAAGTATCAAACGATGGTATCTATGAACTACTTGTAATAGACTATTTATAGATTTATACTTCTTTACAATACAAGTCATTATATTCGACTAGTCTTGACGTTATACAAAGCCTTTCTAGGCTTTCTGTAATCGGAAATATTTTAAGAAGTATATTTACCTGAAATTTGCTCGATAGGCGAGAAAAATGGGGGCTCCTCACCACCACCTTGTTGGTGCTCAAGCAGGCGATGGCACGACTGTCTCATGAGCGCTCCCGAACCTAACGAGAAAAAAACTATCGTTAAAAAGATAGTCGAGAACGGAAAGAGCAAAAACTTAAGTAGGTACCAAACCTTACTTACCACCTTGTTACCTTAAAGTTATTAAGTATTTACCTATGAAAATGCCGAACGAAATATTGCTTTTAATTTTATCATAGGATAAGTAATAGATTCTATTCTAAATTTGACTTTATTCGTAAAATTATACAAGCATAAAGAGTTTTTTTTTGTTGTAGCAAGAAAAAAGTTACACGTGTTGATAGATTCTTTGCTCCTTGAGTACTTAGAGCTGTTTCACTATTTTAAAAACATAAGTTACACAATTTTGCTGTATTTTTGTAACATAAAATGTTAGAACGAATAATAATTTTCATGAAATTGTATAGGTGCAAAACGGCAATTTTATAGGTAAACCTATTATTTATGCTAATCAAATTCAATTTGCAATCGGATCTGTTCTATTTGAGTATATATACTACGTAAAGTACGTACTACGTAGTTTGCGGTAATTTGCTGAAAGAATACTGACATGACAATTAAAATAAGTATAGACCGAACCGTTTTTGATATTAGCCATTTCAAATACAGGAATTAGAGTTGCATCCAATTCCACCAAATCGTTTTTAATAACCTTATTATTATTACATTTTTAAGGAAAAAAAAATAACACTTTTTTTTTTACTTTAAACAACTAATTAGAATATTTTGGATTCCAAAAACTAACGTAAGAAATATTTGTACAAACATTTGAATGACTTTTGTTTTTTTCTTTTCTTTTTTAATTAATCTAATCTCGCACCAATGTTGTTTGTTTGATTTAATTGTTTGTTTATTTGACTAATCTTTTTTAAAATATTGATTTATATACCACGAATAACTTAGTGTGGTAGCCACTGGAACTTTTTAAAATACCTAGTTCTTTTTGGTAAAATGAACATTATATATATTTTTGTCAATTTCTCAAATAAAAAAATCTTAATGGATATAAATAAGTACACATTAAATATTTAATAATGTAATTTAAATGTAATGTCTATGTGTCTGTATATTTTTAATATTTAATTTTGCAGGTCACTCATCACTCACTTGCATTTTTAAGATACTAAATATGTACTTTACCACTACATACATAACACCAGAACTGAGCCATATTTAATGCAAATAAATAACTTCATTTCATCTGTGTGAAACTTGCGAAATATTGTGTAATTCATCATCAGCCTATGGAAGTCCACTGCTGGACATAGGCCTCTCCAATTGTACGCCATTCAGCTCGATTCTCGGCAACTCTTATCTCCAGGTGCTACCAGGCTACCAGCCACCCTGCGAAGGTTGTCGCTCCACCTAGCCTTGGGGCGTCCAACCTTATGCTTCCCGATTCGCGGTCTCCACTCTAGAATACTCTTGGGCTAGTCGTTCGCCATTTAGGTATCAGTCTTACAATGAACTAGGTCGCTCATTTAGTTTTTTATATTTTTTTCTATTTTTCTGTGGCGATAATCAAAAATGTTTTTCATATTATTATCGTGAAAACTTTTTCCATAAACTATAAGTTTTACTTTTATAAGAAACTCTTGTAAGAGCGGCAAGAGTATAGATAATTTAGTCGGTTAGCCATGCAGCGACACTCCATAATAGAGTGACCCCAGAAAAGTCATATTTTAAAGAACTAAGAGCGAGATTTTGGACGAACTAGTTCACATAGTTCACATAAAAGAGTGCTCTTTCAAACTAGGTCGTTCGCGAACTACCCAAGACTACTAGAACATGTCTACCCCAACGGTCATATCTGTTCGACGGCTAATATGGCCAGCCCATTTGACGGGCCTGTTGGCTCAGTTGTTAGTGACCCTGCCTTCTGAGTCGGAGGTCGCGGGTCCAATCCCCGCTCGGGGCCAACATTTGTGTGCATGAACATGTCTGTTTGCTTCGTGTCTGGGTGTTTATTATTTATTTAAGTATGTGTATCAGTTGTTTAGTACCCATAGTACAGGCTCTGCCTAGTTTGGGACTGAATATCCATGTGTGAATTGTGTCCCACAATTTATTATTATTATTATTAACATTTCCACTTCAGCTCGCTTATTCTACATACATAATTAATGTGTAATTACCGAGTCTATACAAATTCCAATTAAAGCCGTTGTTAGCGTTGCAAAAACACTAATATTTTATGAAAACTAGACTTCCCATCAAAAAATTCAAACACTCGTTTTTTTTTATCTATAACTACTTATTATAATTGAATTTAAACAAACTCTCTTAAGATAATATGCTGATATTTAAAACCAAATGATTATTTTTTTAAATTATAAATTGTGCGAATTGCGTGAATTTTAATAATAATAATAATATAATCTCACGCCTTTTATCCCCGAGGGGGTAGGCATACTGGATATACCCACATTTCACGAGATATATTGGACCCCTAAACGTGATTGGTGGTGAGCCCATCGCCGGACCGGGTCTGTTTACACATGTCTCAGAATTAATTCTGAGACCTGCGGGTTTCCTCACGATGTTTTCCTTCACCGTCGAGCTAGTGATAAATATGTACGTAAGTTTTGAAAAACTCATTGGACATGCCAGGATTCGAACCCGAACCTCACTGATTTTCGGCCGGCTCTTTAACCGTTCGGGCTATCACTGCTTTTTTTTGCAAATTTAGAAATTGTACCAACTGCGCTTATTCTGTTACATACTCGTATTTTACTAACTTTTACTAGCGGCTTTGCTAGCTTACGTTTATTTCACCCCCTTGGAGGTTGAATTTTGCAAAATTCTTTCTTAGTGGATGCTTACACTGTATAAGCTATCTATGTGCAAAATTTATAGTCTCTAGACAAGGCAGTTTAGGCTGTGCGTTGATACATCACCAATCAATTAGTCAGTTTATCATTTTTTATCATCACATAGGTCATAAGCATCACATTATGGGCCTCAATGGCGACAGTGGTAAAAATGCAATCGTGTTTAAATTTTCTGATGAGGTCTCTTAAAATTTATAAAGACTAAGCGAGCGGCTTAAGTTAAAATAGAACTCTAAAGAGTATAAACAACCGACTTTAACTTATATGGTTTTCTCATGGATGCCATTGTCAGAATGCAGGCGTATTCACGGAGCTTCGATATTCGACTCGGAGTCGGAAAATCTGTCGAACACTTTCGAGATGGGCTGATGTTTGGTGTCGAAAACTAATGTCATATGTGACATGATTCGGAAAACTTTTCACTCGATCTGAATCGAAAGGAAACGGTATCGAGCCTCCGTGAATACGCCTGCTGAACCAAATTGAACCACACGAGAAGCACCAGTAAAAAAGGAATTATCAAAATCGAATAGCCCAGTCGAAATTTCTGAGATAACAAACACTAAAAAAACATACAGTCGAATCTTTGAGTATTAAACCAACAGGAGACGTCACGCGCACTAGTTTCTTTGCAAAAAAGTCTGTCAATTTCTGCGCGGGGGACGAGGAAACGCACACAAATAATGTTAAAACAAACGCATTTTTTGACAAAACAATTAAACACTAAGTAGATTGAACTATGTAGATGCACACAAATACATTCACCAATCCGAGCACTCCGTGAACTCAAAAAAACTAGTTGTATATAACAGGTACGCGCGTTGACCGACACTTTTTTTTGGCAGAGGGGAACGCCTGTCAGTGGCGTCTCCGGTTGGTTTAATACTCAAAGAGTCGAATTAATAGTCTCCTTTTTTGAAGTCGGTAGAAAAGGTTCACATTTATGATATTAATAGATCAAATATGTACGCGGGGGAAGATCATGTGTCGATGTTGAAGCATCTCGGTTGACGACGATTACACTTTGAGGTCTGCCTCCCCTGAGCGCTCTAATCTTGGGTATACACACTTGGCAGTCTCTGAAAACCAATTTTAAATTGACCACCGTGTCCTACCACACAGATTAAACGACAAAGGATACAAGCAAACACTTGAATATTTCGTTGTGGTACCAAACGTATGTACTCAAGCAAATTAGTTCTGTATCGCTTATTTAATAGCTTTCATCTGTGTGCGTGGCATCTCTCGCGCAAGTTTATTTCACTCCCGAATTTTGCAAAATCCTTTCTTAGTGGATGCCTACACTGTATGAGATATCTATGTGCAAAAGTTCAAGTCTATAGACCCAACGGTTTAGGCTGTGCGTTGATATATCACTAATCAGTCAGTCAGTTTATAATTTTATCATTTCGCGGGGGAATTTCAGTGAACCCTATTTAGGGCAAATATATTTTCCAAACCAAGTTCTTTGATCGCCAATCTAGTGATAAATAATGACATAAACTTAAAAAATATTTAAACGATTCCTTTTACATCAGATAATCTTATATGAATCCTTAAATTCGGTACCAACTATTTTTAGCAGACTCTCATGGTGATTTTATGTGAATTCCGCCTACAAATAAGTAGTAAGACCAGGACGACCTTGACGATGTCGTCGGTCCTGTTGGGAGGCCGTTTTTAAGCCATTCTTATTTTTCTTTGGAAAGAGGTCACGTTGAAATCCTTTAAGATGTTCACTGAATCTCGGAAATTTCATCGTTAGCGCAGAGATCAAGAATACCAAGAAAATTCTTCTCAATATTTTAAATCTTATCTCTTACTGTTGATTCAAAGGGAGTTCTGTAATCCTTACAAATCCAACTTGCCTACTTACGTTTGATACTGCCGTGAGGCTTAAGTCCACAACATATATTCAAAGCAAAGGCCACTGCCTGAAGGGTAGACGCACACCAAATCAGGTGACAGTGCTTCTAAATGTAGATGTTTAGCGCAATTTCAGAGTGAAGTAAAACAAACTGGTTCAAAATGACTACTTTCTTTTTAACAAAGAAACCATTTAGAAGCACTGGAGTGCGATTTTTGAATCTCACTGGTGATATCAAAATAACCGGTGACTAAAATTATCACCGATGACTTTTATGTCACCATTTTCCAAAAGCCGTATTTTTGAAAGTCACACGCTGTTTTCAATAAATCGTCGCAATCACAAAATATCACAATCGAGCCCCACTGCTAATTCTTCCAAAAAACATGCTTTGGCACTTTTAACAGATGTCACATACGTCAACTGTCAAAAACAATCGCATGGTGATTTCAATTACGAGTGGGTGGGGGCACTAGTAAATCGATATCATAGGTATGACAAATGTAAGTCACCGATGAGTTTCAAAAATACGAACTTTCAGAAATCACTTACATCGGTGAGAATTAGTCACTTGGTGAAATTCAAAAATCGACCCCCTGGTCAATAAATGGAGGGGAGAAAGGGTCCCACAAACGAGTAGACACAGTAATAAGACCTATGGATGTGACAGACGAAAAAAATCGATTAGTTTTAATAAAAATAATCGATTATTAAAATCGACTATACAAAAAAAATACAAATTAATAAAATTTAAGTTTTTGACATTCTTTATGCTTTTTAACATTATCTGTATTAGTGAACTTACTTCAAATTTCTTTATTCGTCGCACAGATGGTTCTGTTCACAAAAATCGAATAAAATGTGTAACAATATAATTGATTAATTAAAAATCGATTATTTTGTGTTTAAAAAATCGATAATTTTTTTACATCCCTAGTAAGACCCCAGCGACCATGTAACCCAAAGAGATTTAAATAACTGGGGTATATACGCCAAAGCGAACAAAATTGTAAACCGAAACTAAAACTAGTCATGTCTAGTGTGATTCGTGCGAATGACAGATCTGGTTCGTATCTTACAAACCAAAGCTTGAGATCAAAGGTTTTTGTTTGAAAATATTACCAATAGCCGATCTATAAACTAGAATATTTAAGTCGCCTTTGTGCAAAGCTTGTGTATTTTTGCTTTGATATTTTTGGCGTTGTTATTTTTAAAGTAGGGCTACTCGTGATGCCTCCACGTGTAAGCACGCTTCAATACCTGACTATTTATTAAATAAACTATCTATTGATTAAAAGCAATTAGCCTGATACAGAAATTGTTATTTTGTAAAAATGAAATGGATTCCAGTTCAAATATATTCTTTATGGGGTTTAAGGTCCAGCACAACTCTATACAACTCTATATTTAATGATATCATAGAAAAACAAAAGTGAATTAAAACTATTTTCGGTGGTCCCATAAGCAAATGGGTCTACGGTAAAATAATTTTTCCATCGTCCCGTCAATGGGACGGAGGAGAGTGATTCAAATGATAAAAAGAAATATAATAAAAACTTACGTATATATTTATCACTAGCTCGACGGTGAAGAAAAACATCATGAGGAAACCCGCAGGTCTCAGAATTAATTCTGAGACACGTGTAAATAGACGCGATGCGCCGATGGGCTCACCACCTATCACGTTTAGGGGTCCAATATATCTCGTGAAATGTGGGTGTATCCAGTAATGAAATACCTCTGCCTACCCACTCGGGGATAAAAGGCGTGATTCAAATGAGCTGTGTAATAATGCGTAAACCGAAATTCTGAATACCGACTCCAATTTCATTATTAAATTGAAAATGGATTATGTGTATCTGGAAACCATTTCAAATAATTACAAAAAGTATTACGTTATACGTGTGTGCTAAAAGACCGGATGCACATTATTAATGCAATTGAAAATACTGTTAGTGAAAACGAAAAATATCGAACCACATCTAAAAACAACAACTTTCATTTTAAATGTGAAATATTCCCATTTCATAATTCGAATGCACGCTGCACCGTCTTATTGTTTGTGGAAACCTTCGGAATAATGACAAATGAAAGAGCCACCAACGACCAAAAAGCTGGCGACAGAAACAATGAACGACACACAATGGAGGCAGGTATCGGCACTTCGATCAACAATATTGCTGCTTCCAGCGATAAAAGTAGAGGTAGAGTGCGTTTGTTTTTACTCATATTTAACTTTATGTTAGTTTTGGTAGTCAGAGGCAAGGGGAACGACTAACGCTGAGTCTGTTATTCTGTCTTTCAGCGTCTGCGTAGCTTCTGGGTACTTCATATATTAATATGATCTTCACGTATTAGTAGGATGCCGCATTTAAAGGAGTTTTCTATTCCCTCGGAGTTAGCTCGATTTCCCATATGCTATTGCAATGTAGATTCTATTGTATTAACATAAAATAATATAAATATAAATATAATCTCACGCCTTTTTTATCCCCGAGGGGGTAGGCAGAGGTATTCCATTACTGGATATACCCACATTTCACGAGATATATTGGACCCCTAAACGTGATAGGTGGTGAGCCCATTGCCGGACCGGGTCTGTTTACACATGTCTCAGAATTAATTCTGAGACCTGCGGGTTTCCTCACGATGTTTTCCTTCACCGTCGAGCTAGTGATAAATATGTACGTAAGTTTTTGAAAAACTCATTGGTACATGCCAGGATTCGAACCCGAGCCTCACTGATCTTCGCCCGGCTCTTTAACCGTCCGGGCTATCACTGCTCTTATTAACATAAAACTTGCTTTAAAATCTCTTTGCAAACACCGGCGTAAATGAAAATGAAAATGTAATTTATTTCCGTAGGTAATAAAATTGATAATTGCACGTAGAAACTTTGAACTTGTCCATGAACATTGGCTAAATGTAAACCGCAGCATGACAGCAGCCCATCTCCACCGACGAGTTACCGAGAAGAATCAGGAAGAAACTCAAGTTCAGCTCTTTTTAATATCATTTATGCGCAGCAACGGTGCGATCACGTGAAGAGATTTTAAAATAAGTTTTATGTAATTAGAATAGAGCCCAAATCGCAATAGCCTGTGGGAAAACGCGTTCGTCGGTACGCGACTTAACGAGCTCACTTGGACAGAGTGAATAGAATACTGTCCGACCCACTGATGATGATAAATGATCCCAGTGTATGATCACATGTTCACATAGATTCGGTCCGAGCCCGCTCGTGTCGTTTAATTTTCTCTAACTGGGATGACCATCGTGTAAGACAGGTTTATTTGGGACCATTTCTATCGGACCGGAATGACTTTTTAATTTGTATAAGTTTTGCTAGCTGCTTTTGTAGCTGAGACCAGAATATGGTTGATATGTGAGTTATCCGGAGTGACTTGTAATAATGTTAAACTTCTCAGAGATTTTAACGCGAATGTATTGTCAATCGAAGCGTAAATTCAGTGGTAAATTTACCAATGCAAATTAAAATTTCCGGTTAATACGGATAACATTACGAATATTATATTAAATTTTGCTAGCCCTGATTCACAAAGTGGCGAGGTTAAAACTCAGGCAGAACACATAACCTAAATATTATTTAAAAATGTTTTTTTTTTACGAGAATCCAAATACTCTTTCAAGATTCTCAGGTATTTCGTATATTGGTAAATCCGCCACTGATACAAAAATATACAAATAATTAAAATGTTTTACAGGTTGACTGTGTGTTGAGTTTTGATACGTCTATCCATTTTTACTTTTAAATGTTTATTCTTTAAAGGTTATTTGGCCTGGACCCCTAGAAATAAAGGCACAATATTACCAACCGTACAGTCAAGAGCACGCTAAGCTTGACACTTTGGACTTTGAACCGGCCATGTATTATATGGCGCGCAGTACAAATCAGAGAGCTCTGATTTACACTACCAGTTTAAGCTGAGCAGCTTAAACTGGTAGTGTAAAGCTTTCACTGTACTTGTAATTAGAAATGCAATAGTGATTTCATCGTAGAATTATCCGCCTTTATTTGTGTCAAACTAAGGTGTAAGTTACAAGGAAGTGACCCATTTATGTCACGGCGAGGATTGCATTATGCTCTCTTTACTAGTTCAAAGTATCAACTTTCTATATCCATATAACTTTTAACATACGATGTGGTATATTCACAGGAAACAGTAAAATACTATAGTAGTTATAATGTATTTCACGTGATTTAAAAAAAAAGGATCTGGTTTTTGGAATGAGGCCGCAATAATCCCATATAAGGGTCGCACCACATCTGCGGAAGGTTTTTTTCACTGAACCTTCGGTGCTGTACGTTCCGCAGATCTGTCGCGACCCTAAGATCAAATGCATATTTTTTTTACAAATGGCCATTTGGGGTTTTGAAAGTATGAATAGTGAAATAGAAGATTTAAAATAGTGTTTATTTGAGAAGAAAGCTAAAAAGGTAAAGAAAGACCGAATTAGAGTAGAGAAGATATATCATATTCAATTTTAAATATAAATAAAAAAAAACGAAGTCGTCCCATATAATGTCGAATGAATAAAATTATGTAGTCGTCCCGTAAACTGGATGACTAAAAAGTAATTTTATCAAATGAAATTGGTTGAAGAGTAGCAATCATACCCAAAAACATTATTCGTTATAACTGAGGACTATGTAATTTTATACATCCGATAGCCGGACGAATAATTATATTTATTCGTCCGGTTATCGGACGCCTAACAACAGCTAAAAAAAGGAGAGATATAAAGTACAAAACACTATATACAATGGAAGGAGAATACGTGTCCGACACAAACAGTTGCAGTAGTGTTGGAAAAAATGTTAAAAGAAATGTACTGTCATTTTGTATGATGTGACTTTTTTTATATAACTGTTACTATACTGAACAAAAATACACGTTTTTCCTGATCGAAATCATCGGATATTAAAGCGTTTTCACGGTCGCAGTACGCTCCCTGCCACTGTCCGATCCACTAATTGAATGCCGGGTTCCGCGTTCAGTAGTATCACGTGTTAACATTGCCCGAGCGCTCTAGTACCGTGAAAACCCGACTTTATTTTCTACTGCCCCTGCCTACTAATTATATATTATTCATTTACCAGCGACCCGCCCCGGCTTCGCACGGGTGCAATGCTAATACTAAAACCTTCCTCTTGAATCACTCTATTAAAAAAAACCGCATCAAAATCCGTTGTGTAGTTTTAAAGATTTAAACATACATAGAGATATAGGGACAGAGAAAGCGACTTTGTTTTATACCATGTAGGGATGATACATGGTCATTTTAAATTAAGTGCAAATATTTAAAGGATAAGTCAAAAAATTATAAGAAACTATTTTCGGCATCGTTTTTTATTTTTCGTAGGCTACTTTACAAGATAACATTTATTATTACGAAAAATTGTAAACAACCTAACACACTGTACATACACAATACACTCATACTACCCAATCAAAAATTTATATATTAAAAAAAAATAGTACGGAAAAAGATAACGTTTTTTTCTTTCTCTTTTTTATATTAATTCTATTTCTCCTACATTTTTGTACCTACCCTTAAAATATTTACACTTGATTTAGAAACACCTAATATATTTTATTTTGTAAACCTAAAAAAAAACATTTTATAAAATGCGATCGTTTTGTCGTTGAAATTTCTGTGTTGATGGCTGTTAGAAAATTCATATTTTATTTGCAAATTACAGTTGGTTTTCAGAAATCTAGTTTTAAGAACGAGTTTGTTAAAACTGAAATTTCATGCCAATCAAATTAGAATGTTAGTTGAAACTAGTTATAACGGAATGTTTCAGCAACTGTTCCGACCGGGGTAGAGTTCGTGGCCGAGAGAGCGGAACTAATTCCCTTTTTCATTTCCACATTCCGTGGGAGTCATTAATTAAAACTTATATCAACACTAGCGACCCGTCCCGGCTTCGCACGGGTGCAATGCTAACACTAAAACCTTCCTCTTGAATCACTCTATCTATTAAAAAAAACCGCATCAAAATCCGTTACGCAGTTTTAAAGAGCAAGCATACATAGGGATATAGGGACAGAGAAAGCGACTTTATTTTATGCTATGTAGTGATGATTCGTCTGTACAACATATGAACGAACGTGTTAATGACGTATGACCACTGGCTTCTGTCACGACCATTTTTACGAAATGACTTTACAATTCTCAAATTTAAAAAAAATAAAATAGCAAAATTCCTTGCCCAATCAAGAGGAACTCTGATATTTTACTATTGGCGGTTCAAGTTCTATAACGATGGAAAAGACAACCAAAAAGTGAAAGTAGAGTTTACAATGAATGAGTATTTAATGAAATGTGAAATAAAGTTTTTTTTTTATCATCTTCGAAAACGAAAATCTATCATAGAAAATGTACAGTGTACTTTTTTTGCAATGTAATGTGAATTGCATTAGAACACTAAAATTTAAATGTTATTTATAAAGCCATTATAATTATGGAAAAAAAAACATTATGGACGAATTACACACTGGCAAAAGACAGTTCGCGTCGATTTTGAGTAATATCTATATCAAATTAACTTTTTAGGTACTTAAAACGAAAACCATATGTTTATATATTTTTTATTTTATCTCAGTAATAAGGTAAGGTAAAATATCATTACTAAATAAATACTAACTGACTTGAAGAAATAGCACCAAAAAGACTGCAATAATGAAACTTGACTTGCATATATTTGCTGAAGTAGAATTTAATTCTTCATTTTTCAAATAACACCTATTGAAATTACCATAATAAATTAATTATTTTTTATAATTTCAAGTACTAATTATATTTAGAATTTGAACGGAATGGTAAAATCGTTAGTATCTAACATTGGATGCTAGGCAGATTCCGGTCATTTGGGTTTTGTCAGATGATAATAAATAATAGTCTCAGATTTTCCACCAACGAAACAGTGTGTGATTCACCCAAGTATACAATTCAAACAAAACTACACACACATAAAAATGAAATAAAAAAAAACTTACCTTTAATCTAGTTATTGTCATTTGACTACAAGCAACGGTAGTCTAGTCGACGACATTGTGCCTGCAACAAAAATTGCGCAGTCAGTACTATGCCCTGGCAATTAAAAAAAAACATTCGCATAAGCACGCATTTTTCACAAAAATTATGAAAAACACATCAGACCCGTGTTCTTATTTCCAATGTTTCAAGTTAACATTGAAATTTCCACAATAAATTTGGATCCTTTGAAATAATCTTTCCTGGTGACTTCAATATCCTGAAAAGCATAAAATATTTCAGCAGGGATATGCAGTGGTAAACCAGCCATTGCCCAACCGTACTTTGTTCCGTTCCCGTGGGAATTTCCGATAACCCTTTCTAAGTTGTTGTTAACGTCCTATATCGCCCTAAGTGGTGGCAGTTGAGCGTTTTAAAACATTAATTTAAATGTACATTAGCGGCTATCCTTAAATTAGTTGAGGAGTTTTAAACAACTTCAAAAATGTAAAAGTGAATGCCTATTAAATGCCTCAAGTAGACAAAAACATAACAGAAGCAGAAACTAGCCCTAAAATTGATACAAAATAAAATATGAATAATATCAAAGTATTTTTGAAACTGTTTAATTAGGGTGAAAATATAACGTTTATTTTATCGTTTCATTTCTTACAATATACGAATGATTGTATTATACCACTCATCGTGATTAATTGTAATTTTTCCTCCTCCTGTAGGCAGAACGACTGTTGCCTAGAGACGTATTCAAACGAATTAACTTCGGTGGAAACATTGAAAAAATCTTGCAAAATTCATAACTCCGAACAGATTTTGGATATCTAAACACGTGTTTCAAGTTTTTTTCACATACTCGATTGTTTTATTTAACATTGAAAAATCTTACTTCTAAAACACAAAACTCCAATGCCCATTGCGTAGCTTTATAAATAAATCGTGTCGCTTACAACAGTTACAACTGAACAGTTTGTTCTGTTGGCTCAGTTGGTAGTGAACCTGCCTTCTGAGTCGGAGGTCGCGGGTTCGATGCTTGGAGCCAACATTCGTGTGCATGAACATGTATGTTGGCTTCGAGTTGCGACTAAAAAACCGTGTGTGAATTGTGTCCCACAGTTTATTTATTTTTATTATAGAGAATACCATCTACACTAATATTTTATAGAGGAAATATTTGTATGTTACAAACATACGAATATTTCCTTTACGAATAAACTCATTACTACTTTACCGACTTTACCAACAGAAAGCATTACTATCAGGGAGTAACATAGGCTATATTTAATTCCCGTATTTCTACGGGAACCTGAACTACGTGGGTGAAACCGCGGTAAGCTGCTAGTAATGTTATAAAGACTAAAAATTTGTAAGTTCGTAACGGATAAACTCAAAAAATACAGCACTGATTTTAAAAATTATTTCACCCATGGAAAGTTTATTTTTCTAAAACCGCGCGGAACAGGTGCTCATATTATAAACTAGTTGTATCAACAAGTCCGGCACCCCAGCTTTTTGAATCCTAATTCAGTGTACGAGTCAATATTTGCAAGCTAAATATACACAGCCATTAACCTCGGAAATGCTCTAAACTAATCCTGCAAATACGCATTCAACATAAGATATTATGCTGCAAAATGTAACACGTTTTGATTTAGCTTAGAAATAGACGGACAGTGTAATTATGTTACCTAATATAATATATAATATAATCTCACGCCTTTCACCCCCGAGGGGGTAGGCAGAGATATTCTTATGTTACCTCAGCGAGTTTATATGCATTGTCGCTAAAAAAAGTGTAACGTCACAAAAATTTAGGACAAATAATTTTTAACAAAAAACTAAAATGCCATTAAAAACAAAACTTGTCAAAAACCCAAGCCTCGCAACTCAGTTCTTCTACCGTAAAAAGTTGTGAGATCCATGTAATACCAAGTCGGTTAATTTATTCAGTCCCTACTCAGGGACCTTCTGTCTTAAGTAATTACGCAATTATCTAATTTAACAACCTCTTATAGTGACCGTAACAATATTCAAATCTTTTATATTCTAAATAAATAGATTGACTTGGCCTCACAAGTGTTACATATTATATTACATTAGATTGTTTAGTGCGATGCCAAGTCAATCTCATCATCATCATCATCATCAACCCGTAACAGCCCACTGCTGAGCTAAGGGTCTTTCCTCACACATGAGGAAGTGTGGGCTATAATCTCCCACGCGAGCCCACCGCGGATTGGGAGATGGTGTTAAGCTAGTGGCCACTTAACAGTCAGAATTTTTCAAGCCACCCAAGGGTATCTGACATGGCTTAACGACTTCCATTGTGCGTAACACAACGAAAACCGGGACCAACAATTTAACGTGCCTTCCGAAACACGGAAGCGCTCGTAATATAAATGCCACTAGGCGGTCACCCATCCACTGACTGACCGCACCCAACTTTGCTTAACCAGTGTGATCGTTACAAACACACTGGCACCGCAGGGCTACGAGCGCTTCTATCTATTTATTTAGAATATAAAAGATTTTAATATTTTTACGGTCACTATAAGACGTTGTTAGATTAGATAATTGCGTAATATGGTTTTCTCATGGATGCCGTTGTCAAACCTGAACGAAATTAAAATGGGACCAATCTGGGAGTACCAGCTTTCAAATAAAAAAAGAATAATCAAAATCGGTTTATTAACGACGAAGTTATCCGCGAACACACAAAAAAAGAAATATCGGATTGAGAAACCTTCTCCTTTTGGAGTCGTTTTAAAAATACGCAAACGCACGCAATACGACGAGACTAAAGTCATCCGTTGTTTTAAATGCATTTACAATATTTTGAAGAGAACTATTATATAATATATATTATTATATATAACACACGAGCGAAAATTTTGCATTTATCATAATCTGCACTAATCTACAGTAATATTATAAAGAGGAAAGCTTTATATTTTTTTATGCTTGTAACGAATAAACTCATTAACTACTTTCGCCAATGAAAAGCTATATCCAAAGGGGTTGGATGAAAAGAGACTTTGGCTATATCACTGAGTAACATAGGATCGAAGAGATTAAAATATACTAGGACATAGAGAGGGCATTGGAAATATTTTCATACAAAGCTTTGAAGCATGTTTGAAGCTCAAGCGTCATGACAGTTAGTATGAACGCGAGCAGTGATTCGATCGAAATTGTACTAGACTTATTCCACTTGGAATAACTTTTGGTATCAAATTTTCCTCGCTTTGTCCCCTTTTTTCCCCTTTTATTATTTTAATCTCTTTGACTAACACTAATGTATAAAAAAATTGGAATGTTATACATATTTAAGAAATTAGAATATATATTTTATACTTAAATGTTGAAATGTTCCAATTGGATATTAAAATTTTGGAATGTAATGATCAACTTTCTGTAACACATCTACGACTCGTAGCTATCTCGTAGCACGCGGCCACTAAACTGTGACGCGGCGTAGCTAAGTGGGCCTACGTGTTTCGTTCAATAAAATATCACCGAAGCTACTCACCTACTTGGCGTAGATATTATACTAGCGACCCGCCCCGACTTCGCACGGCTGAAATGCTTATACTAAAACCTTCCTCTAAAATCACTATCTATTAAAAAAAAACTCATCAAAATCCGTTGCGTAGTTTTAAAGATTTGAACATTCATAGGGACATAGCGATATAGGGATATAGGGACAGAGAAAGCGACTTTGTTTTGTACTATGTAGTGATTAAACTCATACTTTTATACTTTCTCATAATGTGACGACCCTAAGTTTAACCGTAGGCTGTTACTGTTACGGGTTTCAGCCAATTTGCTCGTATTCCACCGCGCTTTTATTGCTAGTGCATAACATTTAGCATTTCATATTTTTTACATACATACATATGCTCACGCCTTTTTCCCGAAGGGGTAGGCAGAGACAACAGCCCGCCACCTGCTACGATCCTGGCATACCTCACGTGCCTCATCCACATCCATCAATCGGTTCATACAAGCTCGTCGGTTTCGGGTACTCTTTATCTGGCTTTTTTTCAATACATCACCGATCTGATCGATGTAAGTACGCCTAGGTCGCCCTCTGCCGACTCGGCCACTCACAATCCCCTTATATATTTGTCTCGTTAGACGCCTTTCATCCATCCGCTCGACATGTCCAAACCACCTAAGCATTCCTTTCTCAATTTTAGTCACTACATCCTCTTTCAAGCCACAACGCTCTCATATTACACTATTCCTCATTTTATCAATCAATCGTACTCCACTCATGCTTCTTCTTCTTTTCTTCATTCTTCTTTCATATTTTTTACTTCCGCATAATACGCTACCGGCGCGAAGTTAAGGCGATTTACACATTACGCCCGGATAAATGGACGAGTCAGACTACACTGTTAGGATCTCGCCGGGATTTAATCCAGTTACACCCGGAATGGACGGCACGGTGACAGTTTAAACCTTGTTACATAAGTGGCGTTGAGAAGAGCACTAATTTAACTCACTGATCGTTTTTTCGCTGTTTTTATGCGCTTGAAATATACTTGTAATTTATGCATTTTTTTAGGGTTCCGTACCTTAAAAAGAAAAAAATAGGTAAGTAACTTTTTTCTTTTTTTGACAGACGATCCTTCAGTTTGTTGTCCGTCTATCTGTCATGACCCTTTACCTCTGGAACTCGGGGGGTTCAGAGTTAAAATTAAAGCCACATAATCAGGTCTACAGTCCCTTGAAGCTGTGAAGAAATCAAACTACTAAGTTCACGAGAAAAAAATACGGTAGATTTAATATAATATGTAAAAAAAAATCTCACGCCTTTAATCCCCGAGGGGGTAGGCAGAGGTATTCCATTACTGGATATACCCACATTTCACGAGATATACTGGACCCCTAAATGTGATAGGTGGTGAGCCCATCGCCGGACCGGGTCTATTTACACATGTCTCAGAATTAAATCTGAGACCTGCTGGTTTCCTCACGATGTTTTCCTTCACCGTCGAGCTAGTGATAAATATGTACGTAAGTTTTTGAAAAACTTATTGGTACATTCCAGGATTCGAACCCGAGCCTCACTGATTTTCGGCCGGCTCGTTAACCGGTCGGGCTATCTCTGCTCTAATATAATATTATATGTACTCACAAACAAATAACAAAATAAATAAAATATATTTGCTGTCGTTAAAAAAGTACACTTAGAAATTTGTACGGAACCCTTGGTGGGCAAATTCAACTTATTTTATAATAGATTTTAATAATGGGTGACGCGGACGGTAGATTCGCCTTGGTTGTGTTAATTGTTGACATATTATACAATTTATTATTATTTGTTAATTGTATCAAGTTGTTTTTTTATTATTTTGAAATTCGAATATAATGTAAATTGTTTATGAATAAATACTACTAATGTGAGTGACGTCACAAATAATTTGCTAAAATATGTAAACTGTACTTAATAAACCTTCGTACATAAGTCAGTTATTTCGCTACGCTCGCTAAGTTATTTAGAAAGTTATTAAGAAAGTGACGGTAACCTCACTTAGTCAGCGAAATGCACTGCAAGTATTGCTTGAGAAATTCTTTGGTACATGACAGGATTCGGACCCAAACTTCGCTGGTTATCATCATGGGAAGCGAACTCTTTAACCGTAAAGCTGTGACTGTATTTTGTCATATCATAAAATAATAGTAACACAACTCACACATAGTTATTCATGTAATATTCATATACAACATGTAACAGAATAAGCGCAATTCCTGAAATTAGTTTGTTCAGTATCGACTACTTAATCGATTTCAGCTATTTTTAATACGTGTTAAATTTTTCCGAAAAATGAATTAGCATAGCTGAATTTAGTGCTATCTATGGAAATCGTGCTATTATTGATCGATATTTAAGAAAATTGGTTACACAACAACTACACAATTTTTTGCCTCTCATACATGAGGTCACTGGTACCTTGTATTGTATCCGACACAAAACACAAAATTGTCTACATTTCCGCCTCTGGTTGATTCACCGGTAATTTTAACTGGCAACAAGTTTAGTAAATTAGAAAATTTACCTTATTGTAAATCACAAAACGCCTCTATTCGTCGAGCACCGCTCGGTTCCAATAGGCACCGTAACAACTTAAAAACAAATTTTCAAATAAAAATCAAGTCTTATTTTATTTGTTCGAGAGGTTAACCTCTGAAGCCAATAAAATAAAACACAAAAATTAGATACAATAGATACAATAAAACACAATAACTAGATTTTCATTTTACAATTATTACCAATTTTTGAAATTATAATTAAATTTAAAAAAATGTAGCGATTGAGAACTAAACATGATGACTTCACAGCTCAGTGCATTTTCCATTTGAGAGATCACTAGCGGTACTACGCGTAGTTAGAATTCCCGTGGGAATACGGGAATTGTTATTCCCGAAAAGACATTAAAAAAGTTACCTACACTATTATTTTAAAGAGGAAAGTTTTTTTATTTTAATTTTTGTATGTTTGCAACCCCGTTTTAAAATTTCTTTCAGCAATGGAAAGCTACAATATCCCTGAGAACATAGGCTTTATGTTTAAAGCCTATGTTCTCAGGGATATTGTACTTTGTATACAAAAATTAAAATAAAAAAACTTTCCTCTTTAAAATAATAGTGTAGGTAACTTTTTTAATGTCTTTTCGGAGAAGGTCGCGCACAAAAGAGATTAGATCTAATCCAGGTAACACAATGTATACTATGTTATTATACTAAAAAATCGAAAGTATCGCAGATTATTTAATGTGACTAAAAATCGTTTTAATTCCCAAAAAATACAATTCTAATAACATTACCGTCCTTCTGGTTCAGGCAGGTAAGGAGAACCATTTTCCAACCCTTCATATCCGGGGCTATTTATTTTAAAGAACCTAGTTTTATTTAGAAAATTGACCAATAAAGAAACTCTTGTACTTGCCAAGTAAATCCGCAAATTCACACAAGACTTTTTTGTCTTTCAAAACACAGCTTATTTACGAGTAGGCAAGGAACTTGGCACAATTTGTACATTTTATATGGCTTGCTCCCCTCCGGCATTTTAAAACAGTTTGTTTTTACATACATACATATGCTCACGCCTTTTTCCCGAAGGGGTAGGCAGAGACAACAGTTTGTTTTTCTTTCGTCAATAATTATATTAATTATTTCCACTTCCATTAGGCTGATTATTTTCCCTGAAATGTTTTGTCCCGAACAAAATACTTTTTGAATGAACTCAAAATGTCCACACTATTTTTATTATTGAGAGTCTCGCAAGCGTTTTTTATTGGTGTCAGCTTAGTGCAAACTGTAAAATATGCGGCATCTAAAGCTTGGGTCCCACGGTCCGTAAAATCGCGGATGCACGCAGACCAGCTCGCACGACGCACCGTGGGACCGGCCTCGTCCGTGATAGCACAGAACGTCTGTGGCGGTGCGCCCGTATCCATCGTGAGTCGGTAACTTCAAAGGTGCGCTCTTCTCTCTCTTTCTTTCGCTTTGCATTATGACAACATAAAAACATCTACACACACCGACACGCACCGTTGGACCGGCCCTGCCTGTGGTGCGTCGCCGTCCGTGCTCGTCGGCTGAGTGTAGCTGATCCGTAGAATAGCGGACCGTGGGACCGCAGCTTAAGAATATTTGTATGTATAGATTATAATAAAGCAGCAAATTTTAAGGGACTCTGCTAGTGGAAAACATTTTCCCGACTGGACGTACAAATACTAATAACGGAAGTATGTTTAATGATTTATTATTTGTTTTCTAGTATTCGGGACTCCGCATGTGTTTTGTTTGTCTGCTTCCTAATGCTGATTTTCACCTCTACGTTATATTTTTGAAAGAATATCACTAGACCTAGTTATAATCCTGAGATTCTCTAATTATCTAAGGAACCGGGCGGCAACGAGCTACCTAATCCGACAAGTTAACCAAGCGAAAGTTAACGCTGCAATAACTACGCTCAACTGCCGGAAAATAAACGTGGCTTACTAAAATTCGACGGGCCTTGCAAGTGCCTAGATTTAATAGAACTTGTTTTTTGGCGTTTAAAAATGTTTAGTCGACTTTACAGGAGTTTTTTATCTTCTGTTGGTATTGAAAACTTCACTTTCGAAATCAGTTTTGAGATTTAAATTATAATATTTCCCCGACGGAATTCCAAAACTTCACATATAAATCTAATAAAGAGTTCAACTATTAACAAAACCACTATTGAAAAGTTTTCCACTTTCACAATTTCCACTAAAAGTCTAAATAAAGGAATAAAAACAGCTGTTAAAGAAAATAAAAACAAACTTGAATTAGAATTTCAAGGCCCGACCACAAATTCGAAAATTACGAAACTCTAAATTAAAAACCACATATTTAAAATTCAAATATAGAAAAAAACACTTCGGAATAGGTATTTCTATTCGGATTTTATCGGCGAGCGGGAGACACGTGTGATCCCAGCGAGACGTCCGAACGGAATGATCGCAAGTCGGATTGCCCGCTTGGGCTCTGCACTTCTTCTAACAGGTGTACAGTCTGACTGGCTCGGCTCTAGCCCTGACCAAATCCACGCATGCGCACTGCTTTCCCGCTATTTACGGATGCTTCCAGCAAAACGGTGGGCCGTACTCAGAAATGCGATCACGGAATCGAGAATTACAAAATGCGAAATGGAAACTAATTTCGTATATAACATGATTGATTCGCAGGCTACGTATAAAACTGGCATTTGATATGAGCGCTGTGTATTGCTGACGATGCGATATTAACAATATGCTATTTGAATGGAATCTCTTTGCAATAGGTAACGGTAATACCGAATAAGTGACATTTTAAACGAGGTAGGACTACGCATTCAGCCAAAGAGATTTAAATATAATAGTATATTTTAATCTCTTTGCATGCAGCCTTTATTTATATTACTCGCGAAATACGACGCAGTTTCTCTTTGTATTTTTTATTTATATTTTTTCTAAATGATCAAACATCATATTATTGTATTAAACCAAAGAATGACGTTGGAAGAGAAATAAAGAGACCAAGGAGTTATTACTTTTGAAATGACAGCTATTAAAAATCGAATGATTTTTTGGATAAATTTTATTTTGCTCTATATTTCGGGGTTTGAATCATATTAGCTTTGAGTATTAAACCAACTGGAGACGTCACGCGCACTAGTTTCTTTGCAAAAAAGTCGGCCAATTTCTGCGCGGGGGACGAGAAAACAAACACAAATAATGTTAAAACAAACGCATTTTTTGACAAAACAAACACTAGCTTGAACTAGATGCACACAAATACATTCACTAATCCGAGCACTCCGAGAACTCAAAAAAACTTATTGTATTTAACAGGTATGCGCGTTGACCGACACTTTTTTTGGCAGAGGGGAACGCCTTTCAGTGGCGTCTCCGGTTGGTGTAATAATCAAAGCATATTAGTGATAGTAGGTCTAAATATTAATGTGGCAAGTGTCCGTGAAAGTGTGAAGTGAATGGGAAATTCGATAAAATGCGAGGGATGGACATTTTTGGATTGCCTCAAGAAGTCACAATTAAGTCTTCAGTATGCTATTATTTTACTGTTGATAACAAAGGAAGCGGTGTAGAAAGTGTTGAAGACACAGAATTTTTGTTTGTCTCTGAAGCAAAGCCTTCAACTAAGAAAATAAAGACTTTAAAACTAAATTACTTGACATAAGCAAAATGTTAAATGCGGTGCTAAAAAAAATATCTTCATTCAATAAAAATTTGGATTTTGATTAGGCTTAACCCGCCGGTACTCACGTCTCATTTTGTGACATAAGCGGTCACGTGAGGGTCTAAAAGCATGTGCACGAGGGTTTATTATAGGTTTTATATTTGACATTAAGTTTTGGATTTTTATCCTTTTTAGGGGGGTAGATGGAACACCATCTACACTTACACAAACCGTCGCGTAAGGGTCGAAACAACCTATACTCACTTTATATGTTCATACTGTCCAAACGCCGCGCGTGAACTGAGTGAGGCGGAGTGTGCGAGTAGCCTAAATTGTAGCTGAAAGGTACTGGTGAGCGTGGCCTTGAATAGTAACCAACATTTAAAAAGTTATGGAACAAGAAACAAGGTACTGGGTCTTTTCGACCCATGCGCGACTACCCGCGGGTTAAAGTTTTGACAAGTGGTATATTTGTGTGACTGAAGCGCTTGTAGCCCTGCGGTGCCAGTGTATTTGTAACGATCACACTGGTAAACCAAAGTTGGGTGCGGTCAGTCAGAGGATGGGTGACCGCCTAGTGGCATTAATATCACGAGCGCTTCCGTGTTTTGGAAGGCACGTTAAATCGTTGGTCCCGGTTTTCGTTGTGTTTACGCACAATGAAAGTCGTTAAGCCATGTCAGATACCCTTGGGTGGCTTGAAAAATTCTGACTGTTGTGGCCACTAGCTTAACACCATCTCCCAGTCCGCGGTGGGCTCGCGTGGGAGATTATAGCCCATACTTCCTTACGCTTGAGGAAAGACCCTTAGCTCAGCAGTGGGCTGTTACGGGTTGATGATGATGATTATGATGATGATATTTGTGTGACTGTACTAATGCATACCGAATTAGTACCGTCATCTATCACACAATACTTAGATTAATTAGCAACCTCGTGGTACCTACATATTTAGCTGAAATACATCATTCAGTATCTGTCAATATTAATACGTAGTTAATGGATGTTGAATAATTATGCAAATATCTGTATTTTTTGTAATTTTGTTCAAATTTTTGAAACATTTATACTAAGTCGCGTAGCGTAGGTGTCAGCTGCCCCTTATTTAGATATTTAAATTTAAAACAAAATAAAATACGGGAAATCCCAGTCAATTTTTTAAAATGTCGCCCCAAACGTCACGCACTCACGCCTCTGGCTACGCTAATAGTGTAAAGAGGAAAGATTTGTTTTTTGTTAAAAATAAATGGGCTCCGAAACAATTGGACCGATTTTAAAATTATTTTCACCAATTGATAGCCTACTTTTGTGGGACTAATATGAGCTATATTTTCTCAAAGGAACTAAATAAGTAATCACACGCTTTTTACCCGGAGGGGGTAGACATAAGTATTCCATTTCTTCATATACCCACTTTCCACGAGATATTCTTTGAACCCCTAAACGTGATAGGCCGGACCGGGTCTTTTACACATGTCTCAGAATTAATTCTGGGACCTGCGGGTTTCCTCACGATGTTTTCCTTCGAGCAAGCGATAAATATGTACACGTAAGTTTTGAAAAACTCATTGGATCATGCCAGGGTTCGAACCCGAGTCTCTCTGACTATCATCATGTAAAGCAGGCTCTTTAACAGTAAGGGTCGCGCCACATCTGCGCGGAACGTACAGCGCCGAAGGTTCGGTGATCAACATACATTACGGTTGACGCGGGTGGCTGATCCATTTATCTTTAAAGAGAAACGTCAATGTATGTTGTTCACCGAACCTTCGGCGCTGTACGTTCCGCAGATGTGTCGCGACCCTAAGGTTATCACAGCTATTTACGCGAACGGAATTCACGCTAGTAAAATTCAGGTCCCACAAAAACGAATGGTTGTAATTGAGTTCAATATGCCTTTTAAACACGCCTTTTCGGAGGCCACAATTCGATCTATGCAGTTTAATGCCTAGAATAACCTATTACTGAATACATGTCTGTTCTCAATAATGAGAAATGAAACAGCAACAATAATTTATTATTGGTTTATGAACTTAATTTGCGAAGTTCCAATAAAGTTCATCATCATCATCATCATCAACCCGTAACAGCCCACTGCTGAGCTAAGGGTCTTTCCTCACACATGAGGAAGTATGGGCTATAATCTCTCACGCGAGCCCACTGCGGATTGGGAGATGGTGTTAAGCTAGTGGCCACTTAACAGTCAGAATTTTTCAAGCCACCCAAGGGTATCTGACATGGCTTAACGACTTCCATTGTGCGTAACACAACGAAAACCGGGACCAACAATTTAACGTGCCTTCCGAAACACGGAAGCGCTCGTAATATAAATGCCACTAGGCGGTCACCCATCCACTGACTGACCGCACCCAACTTTGCTTAACCAGTGTGATCGTTACAAACACACTGGCACCGCAGGGCTACGAGCGCTTCTACTAAAAATAAAGTTCTTCTACTAATAAAGTTCTACTAATGGAAATTCTCTTTGATCCACTTGCAGCAATGCATTGCCAATAATGAAACACAGTGACAACAATAAAAGAGGAAGGTTTTGACAACAACTGTTCAGAACAAAAAAAATAGAAGACATGCCAAAGAGGATTTACATCACGTAATTGAAAAGCCCGGGGGCCGATATAAAGGTATTAAAACAGAGGTACTTAGTAAAATCTAATCTGTATAGAACACAGCATATTTATTTTGTTTCGATAAATAAAATGTAAAGGGAAATTCGCTTTATTGGTAACCGGCAAACGATAGAGGCAGGTGACGGCCATTTTAAATAGATCGACACTCACAAAGGGATATTGTTTTTTATAAGGTGTAGGAGATATCCGATTCGGAAATGAATCTAATTTCTCTGATAATTCGTACGGAAAATTACTGTCATATAATTTCTTTTTTTTTTAAATTAATTACGTGAGGTTTATAGTACACTTTGTCAGCCCCCTAGCCAAGTGGCTGGCGTTAATTCGCCTACTTGTATATTACTAGCGACCCTCCCCGACTTCGCACGGGTGCAATGCTTATACTAAAGCCTTCCTCTTGAATCACTCTATCTATTTAAAAAACCGCATCAAAATCCGTTGCGTAGTTTTAAAGATTTAAGCATAGATAGGGACATAGGCATATAGGGATATAGGGACAGAGAAAGCGACTTTGTTTTATATTATGTAGTGATAGTGATGTAAGCTTGTCATAGGTGAGGCGTAGGCTGGAATCCTGGGGAGGCCACGGACGAATATGTTTTTTTAAACCTACTTCACTACATAGTATAAAACAAAGTCGCTTTCTCTGTCCCTATATCCCTATGTCCCTTTGTCCCTACGTATGCTTAAATCTTTAAAACTACGCAACGGATTTTGATGTTACATCCCAATTAGTCTAGTATAATAATAATATAATCTCACGCCTTTCATCCCCGAGGGGGTAGGCAGAGGTATTCAATTACTGAATATACCCACATTTTACGAGATATATTGGACCCCTAAACGTGATAGGTGGTGAGCCCATCGCCGGACCGGGTCTATTTACACATGTCTCAGAATTAATTCTGAGACCTGCGGGTTTCATCACGATGTTTCCCTTCACCGTCGAGCTAGTGATAAATATGTACTAAGTTTTTGAAAAACTCATTGGTACATGCCAGGATTCGAACCCGAGCCTCACTGATTTTCGGCCGGCTCTTTAACCGTCAGGGCTATCACTGCTATGATTATGATTAGTCTAGTATATTAATATAAAAAAGATATGTAACCTTCGAACTTTAGTTGTGTCTAACCAATTTTCTTAAATATCGATCAATAATAGCACGATCTCTATAGAAAACACTAAATTCAACTACGCTAATTCATTTTTGGGAAAAATTTAACACATATTAAAAATAGCTGAAATCGATAGTCGATACTGAACAAACTAATTTCTACGCTTATTTTCTTACATATTGTATACATAATCCATGGATTAGTTTAGAGTGCATATCATAGCATAATTTCTCGAATATACACTCGGCGTCAAAAAAATCGCACCTTCGGAAAATAATACTTTAAACCACTAATAATAATAATAATATAATCTCACGCCTTTAAACCACTTTTAATCACATTTAGAATCTATGGTGATGGGACTATTAAGTATCGTTTTAAACATTAATTTAACGACATTAAAATTAACAATCATTTATGCCATAAAAAAAAATTTCACCCAAATAACGACGTTATACAAAAATAATGCATAATCCTACTAATATCCTACTAATATTATAAACGTGAAAGTTTGTTTGGATGGATGTCTGGATGTATGGATGTCTGGATGGATGTTTGTTCCTCTTTCACGCAAAAACTACCGAACCGATATTGATGAAACTTTACAGCTATATAGCTTATACATCAGAATAACACATAGGCTATATTTTACGCCCTTATTCCCACGGGAACGGGAACTACGCGGGTGAAACCGCGGGGCGCTGCTAGTTACTTTATAAAAGGGCCGCTAGTTGTTTTAACCTTTTAGAGGTTTTAAAGGGGGGCTAGGTTTTAAGTAATTTTTAAGCATTTTTTTGTCTTACTTTAATTCTTTGTCAACAAACTTTTTCTTCTTCTTTTGCAATCACTTCTTTTTTTATGACATAACAAGACTAAAGTACGATTTGCTGAATGTTGATGATTAGACCTATAAAATGATACCTAATAGTCCCATCATCATTGATTCTAAATGGGATTAAAAGTGGTTTTTCAAAGGTGCGATTTTTTTGACGCCGAGTGTAGATCTAAATTTTTTTTAAAGGGTATCAAATGTAAGTACCTAATACATACAACATAATAATTATAAAAAGCAGATCTCAATTAATAAAAAACCAAGATCGTATTATTTTTGGATCGAGTTTCATATCAAATAATAAATCAAACATTTTAAAATATTAAATAAGGAGTTGAGAATATATATTAATGGCTTATTAAAAAAATATATCTTGGCTGATTTTTTTCAATTTAGCCCACGACCTGCTCATGGCAGAAAAGAAAATACGTAAATAGATTTAAGCTGCTTATTAGAAGACTCGTTGCCACTCGTACGTGGGTCTGTACAATAATCAAAGAGATTAATATATCATATAATAGGGCATTTTCATCTTCTTCACAATAATATTATTCGTTTCAGAACCTATTCAAAACAAATATAAAAAACATCTTTAAAGGGCATTGTAATCTCTTTCACATTAATATTATACTAATTAAAGATTTTTTAGGAGCAGTGATACCTAGCCCGGACGGTTAAAGAGCCGGCCGAAAATCAGTGAGGATCGGGTTCGAATCCTGGCATGTACCAATGAGTTTTTCAAAAACTTACGTACATATTTATCACTAGCTCGACGGTGAAGGAAAACATCGTAAGGAAACCCGCAGGTCTCAGAATTAACTCTGAGACATGTGTAAACAGACAGACCCGGTCCGGCGATGGGCTCACCACCTATCACGTTTAAGGGGTCCAATATATCTCGTGAAATGTGGGTATATCCAGTAATGGAATACCGCTCGGGGATAAAAAAAGTTGTGAGATTATATATATATATATTAAAGATTTTTTGTGAATTTTTATTTTGAATAGGTGCCGAAACTGCGATTTAAAAAATCTAAATAAGATAAAATAAATAATCTCACGCCCTTTATTCATGAGATTCGCAGAGGTATACCATTTCTAAAATAGGTACCTACTTTTTACGAGTATATTCGACCCCTAAACGTGATAGGTGGTGAGCCCATCGCCGGACCGGGGTCTGTTATACATGCCTCAGAATTGATTCTGGGACCTGCTGGTTTTCATAAAACGTTTTCCTTCTAAGTTTTTGAAAAACTCAGTGGTACATTCCAGGATATGAACCCGAGCATCAGTGATTATCAGCATAAAAAGGCGGGCTCTCTAATTAATTTAAATTTGAAATATTTTTTAGTAATGGAATCTGTAGAATCAAAGAGGTTGAAAGAAAATCATTCTCTTTCGAGATAAACTTTTTCTCTTAACGTCTGTGGCTATAATTTTCACATCTGAATGGGGCATACCCGAATGGATTCGCGAAGAATAGCTAGTCTTTTATAAATGTGGTTTTGAGAACTTCCTTTTGCAGCTTTTTCTTCTCAGCCTTTTTTAGATTTAAATATAATATAATTTCTTAATCATTAATTATGAATAACCATGTGTGTTTAATTAGTCGTCTAGTTTGTAATAGGCAATTTTACAAAGTACATGTTTAACATAAGTTTTGAACACAGTTTCAGCCAATTTCAAAATTTCTTTTGGTATTCTACTATATAAAAATAAGTCGGTTACAAAAACTCATCGCTGTACTTGAAAGGCATCGTCTTCGAGCTCTGATAAAAACCGTCAATGCAATTCCTGCTTCGAGGCAAAATCGAGCCAGGGCCAACGGAACGGAAAATACCGCGGAAAAATATACAAGACATCCGCCCGTTCCAGTATTTGATTATAGAAACAGATGCAAACGGAAATAACGGATGTTGCCAGCCGGAAAATCTTCCACTTACTTCAACAAACAATCACGAATAGGGCATGCCTTCTCCACTGCAACACAAGACTAGATCTATGCATATTTATTTTATTTTATTTTATCTAAAACAATCTTTGAATAATAATATAAGACAACGTCAAATGACGTTTGCCATTTAACGTTCGATGTTTGCGATTAGAACTAGGAAACAAAATGGCGCCCTCCGCACATACATGGTCATTTTAAATTAATTGCAAATGTTTCAAGGTAGATAAAAAAAAATACAAGAAACTATTTTCGGCATTAATTTTAATTGTTCATAAGCTACTATTCTAGATAACATCGATTATTATAAAAAATTAAAAAACATACTGACACGTACCTACATAAATACATACACACTATAAATCAACATTTTCGCGAACAAAAAACAAAAAAAAAACTTTAAAAAGGTGGCGTTTAAGTGCGGTAGTTAGGGTTTATGCAAATCATGCTTACAAAAGATTTTTTGTTGTTATAACATACAAGAAAATTTTTTTTCTCTTCATATCATTCTATTTCTCTTATATAAGTGTACCGACCCTTAAAATATTTGCTATTAATTTAAAAGGACTTTATAGATATGATCAAGGGTTTTTTTTGGGGGGATTTGGCGAAATTCAACCTTAATATTTATCTCACTTATACCCAATAAAATTACATATGCACAGAAAGTCGAATCCGACTCGGAGGAGACGGAGACTTATGGACTCGGTTTTTGACAAAGTTTTAGTTTTTGCTTGAGACCTGCACAGATAGACAGACGAAGACTTCGAAAACGAAACTTCACTGTCTACGCTACCGCAAGGATGTTCGGAAAGTTCATCCGTACACGTACAGCATTGCCTCCGTGCGAAGCGACCCGCCTCTAAAATAAATACAGAATTCTGTCATTACGGTTACGGAACGGTTAAAGAGCCTGCCAAAAATCAGTGAGGCTCGGGTTCGAATCCTGGCATGCACCAATGAGTTTCTCAAAAACTTACGTACATATTTACCACTAGCTCGACAGTGAAGGAAAACATCGTGAGGAAACCCGCAGGTCTCAGAATTAATTCTGAGGCATGTGTAAACAGACCCGGTCCGGCGATGGGCTCCCCACCTATCACGTTTAGGGGTCCAATGTATCTCGTGAAATGTGGGTATATCCAGTAATGGAATACATCTGCCTACCCCCTCGGGGATAAAAGGCGTGAGATTATATATATATATATATATATAACTAACTGCCTAACTCGCATTTTAGGTATACTGCGATGATTCCAAAAACTTTTAAATTTCAGTTAACCTTCAAGAACTGTGGCGTTGTTGACGTGGCGTGGCAGAGTGCTGCTACATCGTTCTCGATTTCGGACACAAATAAAAAAAAAGTGTCTATTTATTAGTTTTACCGGATGACTACATAATTTTATTCATCCGATAACCGGACGAATAATTATATTTATTCGACGTCATTGGACGCCTAACAGCCAATCACAAAAGCTCTGTACGACTAAATACCATATCGAAACGAAGCTGCAAATAATTTTAAAAGTTCAGTCCCCTGTGATTTTCGGGGAGAGGATGAAATAAAATTGCAGCAGAATTTCTGTTTTCAGTTGCAGAGCTTTATTATGTTACCCACAACATAATAAAATAACAAACCAAACCAGTGCGAGTTGGATATTAAAGAAATGATTTCCAAAATGGTGTAGTACAAAATAGATGATTACCTTTATGGATGACAGTGATGGTTGGAGCAGATTTTATCCAGCACAGCGCAATACGACAGTGAAAAATAACCAAAATATGTTATCCAATTTAGTATTAAGTAAGAATTTATTTAAAAAAAATTGGTTGTCTGTAAAGTCGGCTTACTGACGACAGTTGAACGTGACAACGTCATAAGAAAATACTGATGGAATAGATTGTGCCTCTTGTCGCTCGTTGCGCGCTCTCGATTGGAATGCCTCAGAGCGAGATAACGCCGCATACGTCATATTTTTTCGTGCGTGCAGCCGGCTCCATCGAATTATAAGACGTTGTCACATCAAAATAATGTGTTGAGAAATTACTTGCCCCGCTTCTTCTCCTCAACCATAACCAATTTCAATAAAGTTCCCACTTTGAATAAAAACATTTCAATACTGATTTAAAATGTTTTCAAGAACCGATCAGAACAGTCATCAACTAAATTCAAATTCAAAACAATTTATTTTTTGTATGTAAAAAACACTTATCAACATAAAGTCTAATAACAAGGCACTACACTCGTCCATGATGATTGGCTAATTGTAAACAGCAACCCATCTTCACCGACGAATTGCTAATTTACGAGTTGCTAGTTGCTAACTAATTTTAGTTTAAAATTATAATATCACGGGAAAATCTTAGATAAGTACATTCTTATTATTTCGTCTTGACTGTGAAAGAAAACATAGTGGGGAAACCCGTAGGCCACGGAATTAATTCCGAGGCAAAGATATACGAGTATATATACAAAAAGATATCTTACTAGAGCGCGGAAACTGAGGCCAACGAATATAGATTGGTCTAATTTTATTTTACTGTATTTGAAGTCGTATTTCAAGCGCAACTCTTTGCAGATAGCTGCATCTTTCTTTATCATTCGTTCCGTATCATTTCGCCGTCATTGTTGTATTATAGAAATACTCTAAGTAGTCCACTCAACAAATAATCCGAAAGCAGGTGTAGAGTGCGTGAGTTGGGACCTAAGCGCTTTCTTGCGTAAGTTGTTCAGGGTTCTTAGGGAGTAAACATCTATACATAATAATAAAACTCTAACGGGGACGTGTCTGTACATTAAATATTTTTTGAAAATTTTAACGGTAGTGTATATAGTTATCGATATAGATACCAAAACACCAATTTTTGGAATTTTTGTCTGTCTGTCTGTCTGTCTGGTTGTGCACGCATCACTCAAAAACTACTGGATGGATTTTGATGAAATTTGGTGTGGAGATAACTGAGTACCCGGGTCAACATCTAGGGTACTTTTTATTCCAAGAAAATATCTCATTCCCACGGGAAAGTATAAAAACTGATTAAAAAGAGAAATACGTACTAGTCCTAAACGATAACACCTAGAAACTTGAAAAATGGTATGAAGGTGTCTTATATGTCGTAGGAAATTGGTATATAGGGATTTTTGGAAATTCCTACGGGAACGGGAATAAACTGAATCCACTCGGGAAAACGCCGCTGGGCACCCGCTATTTGAAGTATGGTATGTAGGTGTCTTAAATATGTCGTAGGCAACCACTATGATGGGATTTTCCGAAATTTCCACGGGAACGGGAATAAACGGAATCCGCGCGGGCAACGCCGCAGGGCATCCGCTAGTAAGTAATAAAAACTCGCTTAAGAGTGGGAAAAGTAAAAAAAAAATAGTAGGTTAGCCATGCAGCGCCACTCATTAATAGAGCGGACGTCAGATACATATTTAAAAGAACAAAGAGCGAGACTGTGGACGAACTAGTTTGCATAGTTCACCTAGGTCGTTCTCGAACTACCCAAGACTATAGTGGGTTTATTTCCAGAAATGGAATACCTCTGTCTTTTTGATAAAAGGTGCGAGATTTGTCTACGTTTTCGCAGCGCCCAAATCATCCGTTTTCCGACTTCTGTACTTAAATGAATGAGTGCTCCGGTGCGATAGTTGCAGCACAGGGTGGGTTCATTATGCTGCACTCAGATAACAACGATTGATCAGTTCCCTTTGTGTCGACTTAATTAACGTAAATGTCATCACTATTCAGCACTCTGCACTTGTAACCTTTAAATAATCAATATTTTAAACAAATGCAAACCGTGGATCAGTGATAGCCCGAACGGTTAAAGAGCCGGCTGAAAAACAGTGAGGCTCGGGTTCGAATCCTGGCATGTACCAATGAGTTTTCTAAAAACTTACGTACATATTTATCACTAGCTCGACGGTGAAGGAAAACATCGTGAGGAAACCCGCAGGTAATTCTGAGACATGTGTAAATAAACCCGGTCCAGCGATGGGCTCACCATTTATCACGTTTAGGGGTCCAATATATCTCGTGAAATGTGGGTATATCCGGTAATGGAATACCTCTACCTACCCCCTCGGGGATAAAAGGCGTGGGATTTTTATTTATTTTTAATGGAAACCGGTTTCAACGCAAAGCTCTTATAAGACACATAATCAACCCCTGACAGCCCATTTCTGAGCTAAGGTTTTTTTCTCACACATGACGAAGTATGGGCTATAATCTCCCAAGCGAGCCCACTGTGCATTGGGAGATTGTGTTAACAAACTGCGGGTTTTTCCAGAAATGTAATACATCTGCCTACCCCCTCGGGAATAAAAATAGTCGACAACAACTCCACTTTATTGTACACCAATAAAAATATGCAACAAGTGACACAGTGATACAAAAAGGTACAATGGGCGGTCTTATCGCTTTAAGCGATTTCTTCCAGATAAACTTTGGATGCATGTAACTGAGATAAATAGATGAAGGTAGATAATAGTGAGCATTATAAATTAAACCAAACAAAATGTTTCTTAAGAATGTTGTATAAAATATTGTGGTGTGTATATAATATTACACTCGACTAGTCTGTGAGAAGTATTACAAGTTAGTCCAGCTAGTAAAGCCACAATATAATGTAACTAACAGAACCAGTAAATCTAGTTGAGATACCCTGCAACTCCAAGAGAACTTTCTAGCCACTCCAAATACATAGTGAATACTGTGGACGAAGTCACAATATTGAATTACTGAACCAACAAGACCTTCGTTCCGGCTGACAACTCAACTTATAACGCCGTTGCAATATCAAAAACAAACGTCGTTATACAAAAAGATAGAGAGATATTGCACAGACTCAGAGGAGAGGAGTTACTATAAGAACAAATAAATTTACCGTCACCGTCAAATGTTGTATAAAAAACTAGATTTTACGCAAAGCCGCGGGCAACAACTAGTCTACACTATTATATTAAAGAAGAAAGATTTGTATTTTTGTATGTAAAGAATAAACTCAGAAACTACTGGACCGATTTTAAAAATTCTTTCACCAAGGGAAAGCTACAGGCTATATTTTATTCCCATATTACGTACATAATAATTCAATGGGGATGTGCTGTATCACTATTTGTGTAAGTTATTTAGCTAGAAACTTTACGTATAATAATAATATAGAATAGGATTTAGGAAAACAGGATTTTTTTACTCCACCCCAATTCTTACTACGCTACAATACTAGCTACGACATGGCGTAGCAAACTCGTAGCAAGTAATCAACTGAAATATTAAATTACTAACAGCACCTCGCTGTTTCCCCGGGTAGTTTCAGTTCCCATGAAAATACGCTAATGAAATATAACTTATGTTACTACCTGATAATGTAGCTTTTCATTGGAGAAAGAATTTTTAAAATCGGTTCAGTACTTTTGGAGCTTCAAACTAACAGTTTAAATACAAAATTCAAGATTCATTTCAAAAGGGTTACGAACTGCAATAGTCTAACAAGGAACTCTGAACTCGTCTATGGATTTTGGCTAAATGTAAACAGCAGTCCATCGCTACCGACGTGTTGCCGGTCCCAAATGCAGAACCCCGAGAACCAGCAACAAACTCAAGGGCAGCTCTTTCTAATTATTATATTCACTGCCATAGCCTGAGTCTGTTAATCCCATGCTTATAGGTCTAATCAAATACGTCTATAACTTTATAATTGCACAATTCATTTTGCGTGTACAGTACGGCTGTTTTAACTTGGCTTCTCTGAACATAGGCTTTTACCGCCAAATGCTCGCTAAAAATGCTATTGCGCAACTTCAGAGCTGCCAAGTTATAACGGCCGTACTGTAAATTAAATTAAGCAAAAAAAGTGCTCATTATGGTTGCCGTTCGGTTTTGTAGTAAATAATTGTCAAAACTTGCATTTCGATAATATAATAACGGTCCAAAATATCATTTTGTTTCAACGCTTTACCTATTTTCATAAATTATTTAAAATACACTCATCAACTTTGTGCAAAATTAATCCGTAAAACAATACAAATAAAGGCGATTGTATTGTTTGACGTCGCCGTTTCGTCCATCATTTAATTATTAAACCATTATTGAACACAGTTTATTCACATTCAACACGATAATGGTAAGCTTTTCGTAGAGGCTTTTTTGTATTGTTAATGAGGCTATACATTATGTATGTATGTTTTCCTCGTATATTTGTATTCATATTTGTATTCCTGCAGCAGTAGTAACGTAATGATTGCTTGCTCAGTGAGTAGGCAGTAGGCATTTAGTAAGCCACCGCGCTATAGTGATTATAAAAAACATTTTATCAAGTAAAACTCTGCGAAATTGTTTAGAAATATTTAGTAGTAGCTTAGTACAAAAACAATGTAAAATATCAGTAGTTCCGTCATAATATTGAAAAAACAAAAAAAGGGTCGTTTTGAGATTTTTTCTATCGAGGAAGTTCATGTAGGTAACTGAATGCGACTTTGACTTGACTATATTCTTTAATAATATACATTTTTTTTCTGAATTTTAAACACTATTTTCTATGTCTCAGATGATTTTAAAAATTACAGTTGCGAGGCCTCTTTGAAATATCTAAAGCCGTATACAGAAAGAAAGCTGAAAACTTATCAGCGCTTATAGGCGCCGGTCTACGCAGGTAACCGGCGCAGGCATTTATATGAACAAGCGCCGATAAGCGCCGACAATCTTCGACAGGCGCCGGTCAGCGCTGGTGCCGCCCGCCAATAATCGTACGGCATTTTGCTCGCTCTGCTTCAATCTGCTTGTTTTATGTAGAATGGACCAGCGCCGATAAGCGCTGATAAGTTTTCAGCTTTCTTTCTGTATACGGCTTAAGGTAGTACGTAGTACTATTACTTATTCTGTGGTAGTACCTACATACAGTCAAGAGCACATGAAGCTTTACACTTGTAGTGCGAGTCTGACTTCTAAAGCGATTGTAATAAGAACGCGCGAACGTTACAAAGTTCAATGTGTCAAGCTCTACGTGCTCTTGACAGTACAAGGTAGCTTACATGCAATTGATGTTTAGAAAGCGCAAATGCAGAATCTGAGCTTGAGCGCCAATGAGCCTAGCTACGGCGCTGGGCTATCAGACTGTAATCTGTGGTCGTGGATCTTTTCCCACTAATCCCCTAATGAACTTGATTCAAATTTATTATATTTAAAAAGACGAAGATATGTTATTAGAGCGCGAAAAACTAGACCGATAAATGTAGGTAATTTACCTAATTTTATTTAGGCGCAATGTTTGCATTTTTTACCTAGTCGTAACTCTTGACAGATAGCTGTTTCGTTCTCTATTATTCGTTTCGCATAATCTTTTGCCGTCATTGTTGTATCCTATAAATACGCTAAGAAGTAAGTATGTACATGTAGCCACTCGTAGCGGATCAATTTTCAAACGCACGCAGTATGAATATAAATCATCTTTACTTTAATATCTTTGACTTCATCAGTATATGCACCAAATGGTCCGGGACAAATTCATTTTTGCTCGCCATTATAATCAGAGCCCACGCTCGCGCACTCTCTTGAATTAAAAAAAAAACATCTAGCGGTATACTTATAGGTAACGGAGGAGAATGAACCTTGTTGCAAGACCACTAGAGTCGCAAATTCTCGATCTGTGTACATTGGCTTGATATTGACGGTCCTTGATCCGTTTCGGGTCTTTCCACAGGAACATACTCAGTAGCGGCGTTAGGGTAGGGCGCGGTTGGGTGACCGCCCAGGACGCCAGATATAAAGGGGTGCCACAAGATCACTATACCTGTATTGCTAGTGGTGAATAGTATGTAACACATCTAGGGAAGTAAAATAAGAAATGTCTCATAACCAAGCTTCTAGATAGACTTGTAATGAGGTAGTCGTTATCGGGACCTCCTTATCCCTCATTTTATAAACTTTTTGCCTTTGTAACTCCTTTATTACTCCTTCATATATACTAATGTTTTAATTTGAAATTAGAATTATAGCTCTCTTCTATTTCTTTTATCAGCAAATCAGTACTTATCTGAGGCTTTCTTATTTACTTCCCGAGGTGTGTATCCTTTTTTTTATTTTCGACGGAGGCGGAAAGCGGCAACTTTTTTTAACGCAGCGGGCCGAAATTTTTCGCTTGCCGCTCCGAGAAATGAAAAGGAGTTTGTCCAACCGTAAGCTGATGAAAACCTAATCTGCGATCGAGAAACTTTCAATCTATAGTGACAAACTTGGCAACTTTGTTAATCGAAAATGAAATTTCGGAAAACATGAACTGAGAATTTATCGTAAGAAGGCGAGAAAAGGACAATATTATTTAAAAAAAAATGTTAAATAACTAGGTCTCTTGCCTTTCTTTAGTTTGGATTTGAATAGCCGATATAGGAAATAGGGGGAGTCGTTGAAATCTCGCCCAGGGCGCTAAGAGTTCTGAAACCGGCACTGAACATAGTCCTTCAAGGTGCAGTGTTTCACGTACGTGTGTTTTCATGGTATCTTAGCAACAGTTCGTATGCATCTTGTTAGTTTCTCTCCTTTCCAATTGGAAATATACATATATATAGACAACCGATGCCATTTAATATACTGATGGGAAGGACTAATTTTTGTTAATATAATTACATTGTTATCACTACATAGTATAAAACAAAGTCGCTTTCTCTGTCCCTATATCCCCATGTCCCTTTGTATGCTTAAATCTTAAAAACGGAATTTGATGCGGTTTTTTTTAATAGATAGAGTGATTCAAGAGGAAGGTTTTAGTATTAGCATTGCACCCGTGCGAAGCCGGGGCGGGTCGCCAGTTGTTTTATATGTGTGTGTATCTGTGGCAAATATAATTTTTTTTCTTTCTTTCTTACTTATTAACAGGCTTGTTGGCTCAGTTGGTAGCGACCCTGCCTTCTGAGTCGGAGGTCGCGGGTTCGATCCCTGCTCGGGGCAACATTTGATGCATGAACATGTCTGTATGCTTCTTGTCTGGGTGTTTAGTTGTTTAAGTATGTCTATCGGTGGTCTACCCATAGTACAAGCTCTGCCTAGTTTGGGACTGAATAACCGTGAGTGAATTGTGACCCACAGATATTATAATTATTACTAATATGCTATTAGGAATAATATTGTCGTGAATATGTAACGAAGGCACCAGATGTAAAATAATTATTTTCGGATGTCAGCATTTTTAAAGTACTTTTTTTTCGTCTTATTAACAAAAAATTTAATCGCCGAAAAAACTAAAAATAAAAACGAATAAACCTTTCTTAATAACTTAGTTCTTAAAAGAATATAACTATTTATTTATTTAATTGTCGGAAGACGAACAGCTTTAAGACAGTTATAAAAGCTTAATTGAGTTATAACGAAGCAAATAAAAGGTCTTCACAGAAATAAAATAAAACACATTTTTGCACACTAAATGCACAGTACATACTTATCAACTACCTCTCACATGGAAATAGGTTTAAATGTATAAAAATTTACTTAGGTTTGTAGTGTTTATCTGTTAATTAAAAAACAAATTGCTTAAAGTGCGTTTTGCAGTCATACAAGCGGTACTGAAAAGTATACCTAAGTACCTGTAGCGACACTACATGGAACGCGCCAATAGAAGGCCGAGTTACATAGAACGCGCCAATAGACGGCCGAGTTCTAAACAGCGCTATCGGAGTTTTCTAATGAGTTTGTATAAATAGAACTGTCCAACATCAACCGTTGGACCTTGGTCCCCAGGCACGATCACCTCGCCTGGCGGAAGATCTTCCCTTTTCACGACGGAGGAGCATTCCACCTCCGCTCCTCCATATACCCATATATTTTTGTAATTATGCTGAGTTTTGAAGAAATCATATAATAACTAAGTTCTTAAACTAATATAAAACCCAAGTAATTTTTAGTCGCCAATCAATCAATGAACAAACTTCTCTAAATTACCTTTAAAATTGCCGACAAGTTGTTTAGTATCCAGGCTCTGCCTAGTTTGGTACTAAATAACCGTGTATGAATTTATGTCCCACAATTTTTTTATTTTTATGCTTACATAACATACAGTGAGCAGTGATAGCCCGAACGGTTAAAGAGCCGGCCGAAAATCAGTGAGGCTCGGGTTCAAATCCTGGCATGTACCAATGAGTTTTTCAAAAACTTACGTACATATTATGTTATGTTATCACTAGCTCGACGGTCAAGGAAAAAATCGTGAGGAAACCTGCAGGTCTCAGAATTAATTCTGAGACATGTGTAAATAGACCCGGTCCGGCGATGGGCTCACCACCTATCACGTTTAGTGGTCCAATGTATCTCGTGAAATGTATATCCAGTAATGGAATACCTCTGCCTACCCCCTCGGGGATGAAAGGCGTGAGATTATATTATTATATATTATAATTTATTTATTTTTATGCTTACATAACATACATAATCTCACCCCTATTCACCATTGGGTTGGGCAGAGATGAATGAACAATGAAGTAATGATCACAGTTGAGTGCTTAGGCGCGGTCAGTCGGAAATTGGGTTCTTATTAGGGATGCATCCGATACCGATACCGATATATCGGCGATACTTCGGGTTTGCCGATATATCAGTATCAGCGATATTTTTATAGCAGATTCAACGATACTTTTCAAAATGTAAAACGCGCGTGTTGTCCCATCTATTTCGTTGCAAACGAGGCACGAAATAACCATGCTCGGGGAAACCCCGTGCTTTATATTTATAAACGTAAATTTTGATTCCTAAAACTATTTATTAATTGTGTTTAATTTATTCTTTCTTCATTTTTGAATTCAATAAACCTATCGGTATCAGTATCACCGATATTTTTATAAAGGTATTGGTATCGGTATCGTATCGGTAAAAAGGCGTACTTATCGAGGCATCCCTAGTCTTCATCCTTATATTACGAAAACTTCCGTAATTCTGAAGACATATTAGACCATTAGTACCAGTTTTCGTTATGCTTACTCAGTTACTCTACTAATATTGTAAACGCGAAAGTTAGTATGTATGGAAGTATGGATGTTTGTTCCTCTTTCACGCAAAATCTACTAACGGATTTTGATGAAACTTTACAGTTAAATAGCTTATACATCAAAATAACACATAGGCTATATTTTATCCCCGTATCTATTATATATATTTTATCCACGGAAACCGCGGGGCTCTGCTGGTGAGGAATAAAAGTTGAAGAGCTGTGTCAGATACCGATCTGCCCCCCTAGCTAAGTGGCATTGCAGAATCTAATCGAATGTTCCTTAAGATTGACACCCATATATGTCAATGGTTATATCAAAGGTTAGCGTTAGCGCTCGTTGGCAAGTGCTTATGTCAATCCCATACATGTCAATCTAAAAGAACATTTGATTAGATTGTGGAATGCCACTTGGCTAGGGAGGCTGTACTTAAATGGACAACTGCAGGGCCGGATTTAGAGGTCTGGAGGCCTCGGGGCAACAAAGCAGCGGAGGCCCCCTCGCCCCAAATTATTGTCTAAATAAAATGATCAATTTTTTCAGTCGAGTTTTTCAATAAATAATTTATTGTGGATCCAAGTAGATTCTCTTAGTATTCATAAACATATTTGATATGCGTACAAACAAAGTACTGTAGGTAACAGTGAAACAGCAAAAAAATATATATCAAAGGAAAAGATGTTTACTAGTGTTTATTAGTCGGAATTTGAAAGATTTTTTTCCGAAGTCTCTATTGTGGGGGCCCCTTGTTTGTGGAGGCCCTCCCCTAAATTCGGCCCCGGACAACTGGCTTACAGTACTCCACCACTGACATTAATCATCTTACGCATTTTATCCCCGAGGGGGTTCCACTACTTCACGAGTATATTCGACCCCTAAACGTGATAGGTGGTGCCGGACCGGGTCTGTTTACACATGACTCAGAATTAATTCTGGGCCCTGCGGGTTTCCTCACGACGTTTTTCTTCATCGTCGAGCTAGAGATAAATATGTATGTATGTTTTGAAAAACTCATTGGTGCATGACGGGTTTCAGGGGCGTACCCAGGCAGGGGGTGGGAAGCTGCCCCCTGGAAAGCCCAGCTGCCCCCCCCCCTGGAAATCTCGAAGAACATGTATCAACTCGCCTTATACTAATCAAAGTGTAAACGAGGCCTTATGCTCTACTTTTAAGTAAACCGGTAGCCAGTAGGTCAGAAACTGGGTACGCCCATGCCAGGATTCGAACCTGACCCTAACTGATTATCAATTTTTATGATCTATCAAAACGAAAATGTACTGAGTATTGAGCTGTGACGTCATCATTTTTAGTACTCAATTGCGACACTTTTTTGATTGTTTTATTATTTTAAAATTTGCTTTAATTGTAAAATGAAAATTGAAATGCATTTTTGTTTTTTAGGATAATCTTTTTAATTAGTGTTTACTCGATATTTAATTTTGATACAGTCAAGCCCAATTATGCAGAAAAGGGAGCGCAGCATTACGTAACGAATTTGGGGGAGAAGGGGTATTGTAAAACGTAACGATGCGTTACTGGGGCGGGAGGGGGGGGGGGGGGTTGAACTACGCGTTACGTAACATTGTATTTTTAACCCTTCAGAACGATCGTGTAGAGAGATTCTCTACGCATTTTTTAACAAATGGAATGATCACTTAATTTTTTTTACTTTCACTTAATTGTTTACTGTATTTAAGCGACTTTCTGGTACTTTCGCCACATTATTATCATCATCATCAGCCTACATTCGTCCACAGCTGGACATAGGCCACGTCATTGTGTTTTTTGTGGGGGGGGAGGGGGGGATATAAAAACGTTTTGAAGCGTTACATGGTGGCAGGTGGGGGGATCAAATATCTCCAAATTGCGTTACGTAATACCAGAGACCAGTTTAAATAAACTGGTCTCTGGTAATACTTAAATGCTTCCCTCAAAATACAATTTTGGCGGGAATCCGTAAAAATGCGTTATGGTTTACGCATTTTTACGGATTCATTTAACATACTTTGGTTATCTATGAGACAAGACTATTATAGCCCCCAACCAAGTCGCCCACCTTTTCAACCGACTTAAAAAAATAAGGAGGTTCTCAATTCGACACGTGAATGATTCTGATAATGGCATCCATGAGAGCATCAGCCCCTTTTCACACGTACCGGTTTTTTTTTTTTTTTTTTTTGTAAATGTGTGTTCCGCCTTTTTTCCTCCGACATGGTGATCGGAGACGTTTTTAAGCGTACACTAGTTTGACTTTACTCTATTTGTGAATCGTTATTTTGCTAATCGAAATGCGTTCAATGACAAAATTGATTAGTGTCTTCTATTCTACATTTGTACAATACTTTTTATAAAACATTATACTCATATTTACTCTTATTTCTATTTCATATGTTATACAATGCAATTATATTTTGAACATAGCTACAACTTATACTATTTATGTCTGTTATGTACAATAATAATATGAGCATTATCAGCTTATTTTATCTATATTCATTTAAGACTTGTTTTTACTACTTATTCTTATATTATTCAACTTATTTCTGTACTTTTTTTTTTTTTTTTCTTATTTTTATTATATATATGTATACATTTTTTTTTTTTTTGTTGAATGTTTTTTTTTTTTTTTTTTTTCAGTTATCATAAATAGGTACATACATCAACTTAAATTAATCTTAGTGCCTATATTTACACCAGACGGTTTCTTTCCCTTATTTAAAAAAATAACACCACGATATTATATTTCCAAAATATAATATGATGTAGTGAATTTTTTTAACATTATTTCCGTTATATAGTGTATATGTGACATATCACATATTCTATATAACTTTTCATGTTTTATTCATATTATCGTCGTAAGGGAGTTCTAACTTAAATTTATTATGTACATTTCCATTTATACTCAGTGTATAAATGGGTTAATTAACAAAAACATTGGCTTTCTTCACAATGCACGTAATGCCATCAACATTCCGCACATCGCGTCCAGTTACATTAACTAATTTTTGTATACCTATTTATATTTTTACATATTTATATACTTATACATACCTATACATGATACTTAATACATGTGTCTATTCATTCTTATATATTAAACGTCTGTCAACAACACTGAAGAGGTAGATTGTTTTATGTTCTATTATTACTAGTTGTGTGTATATATATATTGTCATGTATTTACCTAGGTTGTTTTATTTCTTTTTATTGCATCTTTTGCGATTCGGAGGCAGAAGTCTATAAAGATATCGCGTTTCGTTTTACTTTCGGTTAAATTTACTAAATTTTCTTTTGTAATCTTATCATCCATTTTAAATTCGCATTCTATTCTTAACTTTGCGTGTTTAGGGCATTCTATTAATAGATGTAATATTGTTTCTTCTGTTTCCGAGTCGCAAATACATACAGGGCTGTCTTTACATTTAAATCTATATAAATATTGTGAGAATCCTCCGTGTCCAGTAAAAACTTGTGTTAAGACTTGTGTTAATGTTATTTTATTAATTAATTTGAAAGCGTTTTCAACTTTTGGGAAGAACTGTTTAGTAATTTTAGCTGTTTCTCCCTCTTCGTATCTTTTTTGCCAAATATCGACACTTGTCTTTCTGAGTTCTCTTTTAACATATGATATTGGGCACTTATCATAGTCCGGGGCGGTTTTCTTCGTTAGAGCCGCACTTTTGGCCAGCTCATCTGCTCTTTCATTTCCTAAAACGCCTACATGGGCCTTTATCCAAAATAAATGTACGTTTCGTCCTTGGGAGTTTAACAAAGCAATGTTTTTCCTAATTTGGAAAGCTAAAGGATGGAAGGTCTCTTGATTTTTTAACAACTCCAGGGACGATCGTGAGTCACTTAATATATTTACAGCTTTCTCTTTGCTCTTAAGAATTTGACTAGTAGCCTGGTTCAAGGCAAACATCTCTGCTTGGAAAACAGTACAAAAATCGTCAAGCTTAAATTTTGAGGACTTGGTTTCTCTCTCCTCCTTCCACCATGACAATGCCGCACCTACTTTGCCTTCTATTTTACTCCCATCTGTAAATATCATGGGCCCGTTTATTTCGTACTCTCTAAGGGTATCGGGTTGTAGGTTTTCTAGGCATTTAAAATCTATGTCTATGGCGGTTTCAGGATGTGGAGCTTTCAGAAAACTTACTCGAGCCTCCAGTTCTCTGTCGCCGATCACCTGTTCTAATGGTTTACCGCGTTTTGCCTCGTAAAGAGCTGCCGCCTCCTGTATACGGAGATCCAGGGGTAACAGGCGCGCCAATATTAATGATGCACTGAGTGACACTGTGCGGTACGACCGACAGATCTTTTGTGCGAAACCCCTTTGAACCGTATCGAGTTGTTTGCGTATGGTGAGCTTTTTCGCGGCTGGGGCCCACGCGCTCGCGGCATACATAATTATGGGCTCAATCACAGCTACGTAAATCGTCCTGATCACCTCCGGGTTCAAACCCCATGTGACTCTCGCGGCACGGGCCAGTTGTTTATACAGGTTTGTGGCTTTTCGACATACTAAAGATGCATGATTATTAAAAGTTAATTTGTTGTCTATTGTGAGGCCTAATATTTTAATTTGGTTAACTATTTCAATTTCACTGCCGCCCATCTGCATGCGCGGTGTGTCAAACTTAAGTTTCTTTGTTATTATCATCGCCTGCGTTTTATGTGGCGCAAACTTAAGTTTGTTTACACTGCCCCATGCATGGACATGAGCCAGTGTTTGATTAGCCGAAGCCTGTATATCCGCCGTTGACTGCCCGGAGAAGATCAGGACGACGTCATCAGCGAAAGCCTGGCAGTATACACCACGCGCGTCGATATCATCCAAGAGTGAATCCAGTAGAAGGTTCCAAAACGTGGGGCCCCCGATCGACCCTTGTATACAACCTTTTGTTGTCTCCCTAATGTGTTCTACTCCAGAGTATCGTACGAGCACCTTCCTATCTTTAAAATAATCGTTAACTAACCTGTATAGATTTCCGGGGCATTTCTTTTTGTATAGCTGTAGTTTCACAGAGGGCCACCAAGCACTATCAAAAGCGCCCTCTATGTCTAGGGACACTACAACTATTATTTCTTTATGTTTTAACCGGTCCCGTATATGCATAACTAAGTCGTATAAGGAGTCTTCTGTACACCTTTGCGGTACGAACCCATACTGCCTAGGATTCAATTTAGGTAAGAGGTGCCACCTCAATCGCCTCACCATCATTTTTTCCAACACCTTACCAAACACTGACAAAAGGCCTATTGGTCTATATGCTTTAACATGACTATAGTCCGGCTTTCCCGGCTTTCTCAAAACTTTAATTATTGCGAGTTTCCAAGGTATTGGGAAAAATGATAGTGTCAGACATTTATTTATTATTGTCAAAAATATTTCGCCACTAACCTCTATGGCTGCCGTGCATATATCCGATGTAAACCCATCTGCGCCTGGCGCCTTTTTTGGGCTAAAGCTGTACATCACCTGCTTTAGTTCAGCCATAGTAAAGAGTGGGTCATTTATAAAGTTACTGATTAGGTTTATATTTTGTTCTGTCTCTAGTCTAATTCGTCTATGTTCCTGCGTATCTTCCATTTCTTCATCCTTCGGGAAAAAAGTAGCCGCCAGCAACTGGGCTGACTCTTCTGGGCTCAACGCTTTTCCGTCGGCCACTAGTAGCTGATCTTCCTGCCTAGTGGTGGTCCTTGCTATGACTCTATATATGCCATCCCATACTGTCTCTCTGTCTTGTGCTGTACAAAACTCCTTCCAGCTTTCTGTCTGTGATTTGGTTGCTTCTTGTTCATATTCATCCTTCGCTTGTAAATATTCTTGTACAACATGTTGGCGCCTCGTGGGCGCCGCACACCGAATTCTTCTCTTCTTAGTGGTCATATTCTTCTTTAATTTGTCTAGTCTGTCGTTCCACCATGGAATTTTAACTTTTCTAATCTGTTTTACCTCTGGAATCGATTTTTTGCATGCTATATCTACACAGTTTGTATATATTTTGACAATCTCTTCTAATCTCTCTCTTCCTTCTACTTCCTGTACTTTTTGTAAGGTTAATTCTTCTCTTTCCAATTCTAAGCTCAATTCGGTTTTAAATTTCTTCCATTTTCCCTTCTTTGTGTTATATTTTCTAGTCGACGTATTTTTACATTTTATTTCTGTAGGTTTTTCCATTTTAACTGTGAATGTTATACTATTATGATCTGAACTTGTTATCCCTTTGTCCACTTTCCAATTTTGTATTTTTGATAGCATGTTTAAGCTACAGACTGTGATATCCACTCTGCTTTGATATAGTTTTCCACCTCGTATTGTCTCAAATGTGGGTTCCTTACCTTCGTTTAATATTTGTAATTGTATTTCTTCCAGGAAACCTGCCAATTCAGCTCCTCGGTGGTCTTCGGAGGAACTCCCCCACCAGGTGCTCCATGCATTTACATCTCCCCCCATAATTATACTATTTATTTTTACTAATATTTCTTTTATTTGTTTCAGGTACGGTTCCAGTGGCTGATCTCCTTCAAGGTAAATTGACAGTATTCCCATCCTCCAGGTTGATGTTTTCAGGACTACCGAAGCTATATTCTCCGTCATTAACATAGGATTTTCTACGACTTCTATATCACTATCTAAAATAATTATTGCAGCTTTTACCGGTTTGTTCCTGTTCTGTGTTTTTTGCACCACTCTTGTTCCAGGATACTGTCGCATCACCCCTTCAGCTCCAACGTAAGGCTCCTGCACCAGTGCGAAGGCTGCTTTCCTATTACTGGCTTCTAAAATTAATTCTTGTGTGGCTAACTTTTTACGTTGTAAATTGGACTGTATAACTAAATATTTTTTATTTTTAGGTGGTGTGGGCAGGCCTTTAGGCTTTGGGAGAACCTTAGCAATATGCTACGCTCGAGCGAGCTATAGACTCCCATCGCCTTCTTATCGGACAATGTGTATCGAAAGCATTATGATCATCGTGTTCCATTTTTGCTGACTTGCAGTTTCTGCAGGTTGGGACATCGCCGGTTACCCAGACGGGGCATACCGAGCGCAGGTGCGGTCCCCCACAATGACTGCAAAGATCAGCCGGTTCCTTACAAATTTTTCGGCCGTGTCCAAAGCCAAGGCATTTTGAACATTGAATCAGCGGTGATTGATCCTCAATCAAACACCGCTGCATATCAATGTGCACTTTGCCAGCTTCCACAAACCTTTGCCATAGGATTGGTGTCACCTGAAGGATCACGTGGCTTTCATGCGGGTTTCGTGCCTTACGGCGGTACCTAACGGTGGCCACAATTTGGTCCTCGGGGACGTCAACAAGCAAGTTTTTATTTTGGGACCTCAGCGATGCAATAATCTCCTCATCAGTGTTATATGACAGAACGTTCTTAATTATTAACAAAGGATCCTTATTTTTAGCTACTTCTACCTGCAGCTTTTTGTCCGATGACGTTATTTTCCGAGCTATGCTGTTTACCTCCTCCTTCGTCTCGCAGCTCAGAACCACCTTCTGATTCCTTGCCTTCCGAACCCTGTCGATCCTCATCCCGCTCGCCCTGGCGTCCACTGCGGCCCTGACCTTCGTGAGAACTTCCTCGCTGGTGTCCCGATCATCCGATGACGAAACAATAATAGTGTGTTTCGGTTTCGGCGTGGACTTTTTTGAAGCGATTTCGGCGTATGTCACAATGGGTGGTCGGGCCTCCTCTGCACCCGGCGTCCGTGCTGAGGCAGCAGCTGCGTGGCGGTCCACTGCTTGGCGAAGATCCTGCGTTTCTGAAAGAAGTTTCTCCACTTTGGCGTCTGATGATTTCGTAATTGGAGTCAGAGTCTCAGCTACGTCAAAAATGACAATCTGCCTCAGCGCCTTAACTTCTTTAAGTATTTCGGCCACGGGCGTGCGCACGTCGGTCTCGCGCACTGAGCCCGCCAATTCTTCAAGCTTCGCGGCATGTTCCCTCTCTCTGTTAAGCAACTCCTCCCTTATTTGCGTGCGCGCCTTTTCCAGCTGATGCTGTAGGGTTTGGCGCGATTCGCTGAGCCTCAGCACAATCTCAAAAAGTCCCGTGAGGGAGGCTAGGACTTGGTCCTTTATGGTGGATTTTATGTTGCCAGACAACTCTAATTGGGCCTTTCCCTCCTGAAACAGTCGATTGGCCGAAGCGGGCATAGTGCTCATCGGGTTCGCCGGGTCCGAAACTGAAGAGGCCGGCGATACTTCCGGTGACTCATCCGTCGGCGTTTGCGAGTCCTTGTGCAGGGTTTGTGCTTCTTCCGCAGGTGTATGGTGGGTTTGTGAGGCGCTTCTAAGCAGCGCTTTCCTCCTAATCCCCTTGGTGTCGGAACTCGCGGTCGAGAACGTTCCGGTACTGGAGACCCCGAACTTCAGTGACAAGTCACCCTCCGATCTCGACGTCTTCGACATTGCGGGGCGAAGCAGATGGCAATAGAAGATGGCAGGCACACAAGGAGATGATTTTTGTAAGGTAAATTTAAATTCACTCACGTGGTAATTTTAACAGTCTGGTCCTCCAGCATGAGCCGCCTCCAGGAAGCAAAACTCCTCGCGGCGGGTAGAGTACACTTCACACTTCACTTTAGCACAAATTTCACTTCACTTTTCACGACTTTTACTATTTTTGCGAATTTTCAACGCGGAGCGAATAGCAAACACGTGCTCACGCGGCGAGCGCTGAAGCGGAACTTGGGTACCGGTTGCCGGGTAGCCGGTGGGCGGCAAAGTGTATGGCCATGTACGTTCGCTTTCAAACGTACCGGCGTGCAACCGGGGAATCCGGGTAGCCGGCGCCGGCCCGGCGGGAATCGGTACGTGTGAAAAGGGGCATATACCGAAATAACCTAAAAGACGGAAAATCAGATCAGACCTTCTAATAAGGTTCCTAAAAGACCTTTTATTTCAGTCACTGAGTTTAGGAAGCCCTTATTTCAAAATAGATGTCTACTATAAGTCCAAGATTTTTTTAAAATCAGTCCAGTAGTTTTCGAGATTATTCGTAACAAACATACAATAACCACTCTAAAAAGTAAAAAAACCGACTTCAATCTTCAACTTGTATGGTTTTCTCATGGATGCCGTTGTCGGAACTGGACGAAATTAAAATGGGACCAATCATGGAAGCACCAGCTTTCAAATAAAAAAAGAATCATCCAAATCGGTTCACCCAGTCGAAAGTTCTGAGGTAACAAACATAAAAAAAAACAGACGAATTGATAACCTCCTCCTTTTTGAAGTCGGTTAAAAATACAATATATAGATTATGCACGGTTTCACCCGCGTAGTTAACGTTCCCGTGGGAATACGGGAATAAAATTTAGACTACTAGCAGTGCCCCGCGGTTTCACCCTAGTAGTTCCCGTTCCCGTAGGAATAGGGGAATAAAATATAGAATTCGTTACTGAAGGATCTTCTAGCATTCCCTTGGTGAAGGAATTATTTTTGAAATCTGTCCAGTAGTTTTTGAGTAGTAATAAAAATACAAATCTTTCCTCTTTAAGTATAGACTAGTGTAGTAGAGGATTTGACGTTATAGGACGAGTTCTTTTTACGACCTTTTCTGCATTTGTCCATTTCTTACTATGCCCACTTCTGGTTATGACTATTTCTGTTTGTGACCAATTCTGTATTCGTCGACTTCTGGATTGGTCGACCCTCGGTACAGCCAGCATGTGCATGAGAGTTGGAAAATTACCTTTGGCCGTATAACCCACCCTTTAACCCCGGATAGTTGGACAGACAGAACCTTTAAAGATGTAAAATTAAAAAATAAAATTATTTAAAAAAAGAAACTTGTATTTTAAATTATTGCTAAAGTAAAACTTAAATTGTACTACAACACTAAAACAACAACTACTTATTCAATGAACAAAAAACAACTTATCTTATGAAATAAATAATCAATCAAAAACTCAAACTCAAAACTCAATGTTCAACATAAATATTACTTATTTTACTATTTAACTGCCCTTACAGCTAAAATATTTTCTGGTCTTTATTTATTTATTTATTCATACTACATATACAAAATTATATTTATATAAAAAATTTCAAATAGTTCACTTTGTTCAAAAATTCAAATTCAGTAATATCATTGTTTTCTAATTTTTTCAGGTATTTTTTTAACTTTTTGTCGAATACTATATCCCGCTGTTTTCTGTTTTTCTTTAGAGTTGCGAAATAGCTTTTCTTGATTATAAAATCGTGGTGAATCACCTCTTTTTTTAGTTTGTCTACAAAAGCAAAAAACTTGGATTTTTTAGGGATACGGGAATTAAGTCTGCGATGCCAGCCTTCCAAAGCATTCGTTGTCCTATGTCGCAGGTATGCACAACTTAATATTTTCGGATCCAGGGAAATCCATTGGGATTCAAAATATTTTTTAAATAAAATAACCTCATCTTCATTTTCATGTGTACAGATTATTGAAGACCACGCATTTAAGATGCGGTGAGCTGGTAACAATGGCAACAAAGACGCCAATTTCGTTATTTTTCGTCCTTCCTGAGAGTCTGTTAACTTTAAATCCCTTGATTTTTTCCACACATTTTTATTGAAGTGAAAAAAACAGGTACTTAGTTGGCAGTTTGGATATACATTTTTCATTGCATTCATAGCAGCCAATTCGAAGTCACATTTGAAAAAGTGTATATTAATTTCTAATTTTTCTTTTATAAGTGAAAATAGTCTAATATATGTGTTCTCACTTTTGTTAGGGAGCAAACTATAAATAACAGGCACCACGTGAGTGAATTTAGAATCCATTTCTTCAATTGAATAATTCGAATAGTTTTTTTAATAAATTGAATATTCAACAGCAGTAAATACTTACTGTCTGCATGACATATATCAATCATTATTATTTTCAAAGTGGCCAGGGACAGTTCAAAAGAGGATAATAACAATTTTCCTAAAATCCTCTTTAGGTGTATGATTGCTTTGATTATGTACAAGTACCTAGGCGACCGAGCTTTGCTTGGCGTATTTTTTTTTGTACTTCAACTATACAGTTGAACTTAAAACGCAAAACTGTATCTGTATACAAAATTTCATCGAAAGTTAGAGCCGTTTCTGAGATACTAGAAATATAAATACATATTTACACACAAGAATGGCTTGTTTAAAGTGATAGATTAAGTTGCTATAAAGGAGCTATAATGCTGGCTGTACCGAGGGTCGACCAATCCAGAAGTCGACGAATACAGAATTGGTCACAAACAGAAATAGTCATAACCAGAAGTGGGCATAGTAAGAAATGGACAAATGCAGAAGAGGTCCTAAAAAGAACTCGTCCTATAACGTCAAATCCGTAGTAGATATCCTCCGTGTTGCCGATATGCTGGCAGCTTTACTGTATATTTAAATTTGGAACTTTTAGCCTGTTTATAGTTTTTCTTTTGTCTTCTAATTTTAAGCGGTGATAGCCCGGACGGTTAAAGAGCCTGCCTAAAATCAGTAAGGCTCGGGAGTGCGATTTTTGAATCTCACTGGTGATATCAAAATCACCGGTGACTAAAATTATCACCGATGACTTTTATGTCACCATTTATTAAAAGCCGTATTTTTGAAAGTCACACGCTGTTTTCAATAAATCGTCGCAATCACAAAATATCACAATCGAGCCCCGCTGCTAATTCTTTCAAAAAACATACTTTGGCACTTTTGGCAGATGTCACATTAATCAACTGTCAAAAACAATCTCATGGTGATTTCAATTACGAGTGGGTAGGGGCACTCGTAAATCGATATCATAGGTATGACAAATGTAAGTCACCGATGAGTTTCAAAAATACGAACTTTCGGAAATCACTCACATCGGTGAGAATTAGTCACTTGGTGAGATTCAAAAATCGATCCCCTGGTTCGAATCCTGGCATGTACCAATGAGTTTTTCAAAAACTTACGTACATATTTATCACTAGCTTGACGGTGAAGGAAAACATCGTGAGGAAACCCGCAGGTCTCAGAATTAATTCTGAGACATGTGTAAATAGACCCAGTCCGGCGATAGGCTCACCACCTATCACGTTAAGAGGTCCAATATATCTCGTGAAATGTGGGTATTTCCAGTAATGGAATACCTCTGCCTACCCCCTCGGGGATAAAAAAAAGGCGTGAGATTATACTTATACTTCTAATTTTACTCTCAATAAAAAACTGTGAATGAAATATTGGTTTTTCTCCAGCAATAACACTTCGAATGAGAGCATTTTGATTTTATTATTTTACTTATTGTTTGTAATATAGACAGTTAACAACGACACAACTTATAAATAACCTATCTCCTAAATATAGCAGCACCGTCGCAGTAGTTCCTAAACTATTTTCCACGCAGAAACTCTTGAAATGAGGTGAGTGTGCTGCAGTTCCCCGTCTCGGCGCAGCACGATGACGTCACATGCACAGACACCCCACCCCGAGTGACGTCACGCGAAATCCCCTTCTATAGGAATCGAGCGGGGATTCCCTGTTCGGGGAGTTCCCCCGAGGTCTGTTAGATAACAGTTTCTGAAACACATTTCGTAGAAACTAGTTGGATGTTTTCGTTGTATGTTGGGTAATAACGCGATGACCGAATTATGGTTTATCATACAACTAGCAGCGCGTCGCGGTTTCACCCGCTTAGTTCCCGTTCCCGTGGGAATACGGGATAAAATATAGCCTACGTTACTTTCTAATAATACCTATAGCTTTTCTTAAGTTTCAATAGGTGAATGTTTTTTTTTAAATCGGTTTAGTGGTTTAGGCGAGAAAATGTAACAAACAAAATAAGTCACTTTAACATTGTAGGGGAAGGGGGGGCATGATGGGGTAGCTAAGGAATATAACAAAAATACAGCATAATCACTATATTTATTACTCTTATTAATTTATGGCACGTTATGTCATTAATCTAACTATGATTTGGTACAGTTTTTAGAAAATCAACTTGTCACATTTTTTAGTAATAAATCATTAAATAGGACCATTCCGAAAAACCATCTTGCCCCATACTATGGGGTATGATGGGGTTATGAAATTGGGGCATGATGAAGAGGTTAATTATTCTCACAAACAAACAAATGTGTATTTCCTCCAGATCGTCATTGTCCACGCCAGCACAAGCATGGTCACCCAAGGTTACCCTACACCCAATACCCCATTTTTTACTAATAAAATGTTAAACGCATTCATACAAACAACATACAATATCAAAATAAACAACACTAGTAAACAAAGATCAAAAAGACACAAATGTAGTAATCATAATTAGATTAAAATAATGACGTTGGACCTTACACAAAATTAGATCGACGAAACGTTAAAACAATTTCCTGTTTGTTAACAAAAGACGCGTGCACCTCTACTCACAGTTTTGCTCGCATCGACCGTTGGTCGACTGAGGCTTCCTATTGGCTTATTGTTTTCTATTCACATACTTCTAGTTTCTTGTATATGTGCCCATCCCATCTTACCTCGATAACCCATCATGCCCCCCCTTCCCCTAATTAATACTAGCAGTTTTACCCGCGTAGTTCCCGTGAGAATACGGAAATAAAATATAGCCTATGTTACCCAGGAATCTTCTATCTTTCCGTTGGTGAAAGATTTTTTAAAATCGGTCCTGTAGTTTTTGATTTTATTCGTAACAGACACACAAAATTATAAAAACACAAATCTTTTCTCTTTATAATATTAGTTTAAAGAAGTATAGAGTATGTTTAGCATATACAGACCTTTTAAATATTGAAATGAAGCTAACAAAATAGCTATTGATTCAACAAACAAAGTTGAAAGCCAAGCTCGAAAACTGCCCTTATACCCGGCTCGCATTATTACTAAACGACTAAATTACTAGCACAGTGCGAACTAGGGTTTACACTGCTTACATTGTGAAGTGTTACTAGTAGAGATGCCACGAATATTCGGCAACTATTCGGTATTCGGCCTATTTGGCCACTTTTTTGCTATATATACTATTCGGCCGAATACCGAATAGCAAATCATGTAAAAAATGACACGTTATTTTACTCAAAATTATGTATTTATTTCCAAATTACAACATTTTAGTAGTTAAAATTAATGTGTGCATCTGGATTGAGGGCCCACTTTTTAAATTATTGCGAAACGAAATGATACTTACAGGGCATTTACTTAAAATTTTGTAAAACCTAAAGCAAAGATTCTTAAATTTCTTAAACGTGAATCAAAAGAGTTATGGTCAAATAGCTTGGGCCCTCAATCCTGACGCCTGCATAAAACGGCATAGTCGAATCTCAGAAAGTACTATCCCTGGGATAATAATTTTTATTTGAGTATTTAGTTAGGAATTTGTTAAATACATTAAGAAATTGTCAAGTCTTAAGAATGCGACAATACAGATTTATGGCCGTTTAGCTTGGGCCCTCAATTCATCAATTTTGATATTGTAGAATCAGCAAAAAATATGAGTTTTTCTAAGGAAAGATATTAATACGACTATAATATATTTGAGTTCCATATCTCGGAAAATTTGTTAAAAAGAAATAACGACACAAAAGTTAATTGTTAAAAAGTTATTGAAATTCGTATTTTTTCAAAACGTCTGAACTGAGGGCCCAAGGTTTTTGTCAGTATTGACTAGGCTAAGCCTTCTACACTACCGCACTTTAGGCTAAGTATTTTAACAAATTTTTAACTAAAAGGCTACAAAGCGTCCATTCTTCTAAATGCCGTACTTTAGGAGAACATTGATTTTCGATGTTTTATATGAGAAAATTCAGTAGGGTGTATATGATTTTGTTACTTTTTTGAGACAAATCAGCATGTAGGTACCCTCTTAGAAGATATTTCATAAGTTGTTGTCGGAAGCGATTACGTTTTGTGTGATCCAAAATTAATATTTTTCATTTTGCTGTGTATTTCGGGTTTTGACTCATATTAGTGATAGTATATTATACCTATGTGGCAAGCACAGATCATTATTCTAGCTCTGTGGTAGCAAGGGTCCGTGACAGTGTGCAGTGAATGGGAAATTCGATAAAATGCCAGGGATAAACATTTTTGGATTGCCTCAAGAAGTCTTAATGAAGTCATGTACATTATACCTACATTATACCTACTACATAATAGTTGTTACTTTTATTTGACTCTGAATTTAATACTATAAAAGTATTACTGCTAGCCACAGCGGAGCGAATCATGATTCATGTGTGTAGAAGCACCAGCCACTGTCCCAACTTGAAAAACTCTATGCTGAAAATATAACAGTGTGTTTTTATTTTAATTAACATCTACACATTTACAAATTTGTCTCTGAATATTGATAGTGAATATTTAATTTATGTTTCAGGTGATTCAGTTATCCCCTATGTCCAACACAATTGACACTAAGACCAATTCCCTTTAACGACACTACATTGAACTGCATTGTGAAGTAACAGCATTGACATTATGTATTAAGAAGTAATTACTATTAAGCAGGCTAATCAATTAGATAGAAAGGCTATGGTAACTATGGTTTTCACTGGCCAAGCAGCGGGTTTACAGGGGTGCAAGATAACAATACATGACCTATGTTCTCACTTTAATTTTATCAATGTTATCTGGGGGCACGGCAGTGCCCCCGCCAAGTCGAGCAAAAAGCGGCACGGCCGTACCATCCTTTTCTCGAAGCAATTCACGCCGTTTTCGACCTTCTATTTACCATTTCTTTAGTGTGTTTTCTTATATTACTAAAATTTCATTTGTGTCCACCAAGAAATCAATACCTTTATTTTTATTGAGGTCCTTTATGTTTAAAAGAATCCACAAGCATTCCGAGGTTCACTGCAATTAGGTGGAAAACATGGGCACTAGTGGCATGGGCTGCAACTCACTGCATTTCCACTTGTAATCCTTGAAGCCTCCGAGATTCACACAGAAAAATAATAACGTAGGTAGGCACTTACTTTCAAATGAAGTTTGAAAATTGCTTCCAATTTGCAATTTGAAACCAATTGTCGGTATGTTTATTGAGGTTGACAACTTTGTCCAAAGGGATGCCTGCATGGAATCCAAAAGTGGATAGGTACCTAGTTTTTTCTCCAGCGTAAGCCACATATTTATGTATGAACATAATATTTTTGTTGAATATAATTTAAGAAATCTACATACAATAAATAAAGAATTTCATGTTCTATTTATTTCTATATTTTGTTACCTATGTTCACCCACTTAGACTTGTAAATTGTTGCCAGTCGAAGAAAAAATAAATATTTGTAAGATTCAATTTAGTTTTTGGACACGTAATCACAATCATTAAGTGTATTTTGTTGACAAACATAATTGAGCATTAAATCCTATACGAATACTTCAAGTAATAAAAAACTTAAGAAAAACAATTACCAGTAAAGTTTCGGTTTTAGTTTTTTCCGTGTGGCAATTTAATCTCTTTGAGTCCTATATAATTATCGATATAGATACCAAAACAACATTTTTTAAAATTTGTGTCTGTCTATCTGTCTGTCTGTCTGTCTGGTTGTGCACGCATCACGCAAAAACTACTAGACAGATTTTGATGAAATTTGGTATGGATATAACTGAGTACCCGGGTCAACATCTAGGGTACTTTTTATTCCAGAAAAATATCTCATTCCCACGGGAAATTATAAAAACAGGTGAAAAAAGAAAATACGTACTTTTCCGAAACGATAACACATAGAAACTTGAAATATAGGTGTCTTGTATATCGTAGCCAACCGCTATAAAGAGATTTTAGGAAATTCCCACGGGAACGGGAATAAACCGGATCCGCGCAGGTAACGCCGATGGGCACCCGCAATTTCTAATATGTTATGTAGGCGTCTTACATGTCGTAGGCAACCGCTATGAAGGGATTTTTTGATATTCCCACGGGAACTGGACTATATTGGATTGAGGAATTTTTTGATTTTTTGTATTGAAAAGGCTCCAATACTACCGGTTTTACCGATTTAAAAAAAATGTTTTGCCAGTGGAAAGCGTACTTTTCTGGGAGTATCATGTGCTATAATTTTCCCACGGGAACAGGCCTAAACCACGTTACCGATTTAGAAAGTTCTTTTACCAATGGAAAGATACATTACCAAGGAGTAACAAAGGCTATATTTTATTCCCGTATTTTCACGGGAACGGGAACTACGCGGATGAAACCGCAAGGCACTGCTAGTTGTTAATATACAGGGTTATAATTTTAATACGTCCAATACATAATTTCATTGATTATTGGCACTTTCTTATTTTATTTTTCCACGCATACGTAGGTGAAGGCACAGCACAGCTAATCGTATATAATTATATCGAGCTTTATATATTATATACAATATGTAACAGAATAAGTGCAATTCCTGAAATTAGTTTGTTCAGTATCGACTACATATTCGATTTCATCTATTTTTAATATGTGTTAAATTTTTCCGAAAAATGAATTAGCATAGCTGAATTTAATGCTATCTATTGAAATCGTACTATTATAGAACGATATTTAAGAAAATTGGACAACTAAAGTTCGATTGCATCTTTTTTTATATTAATTTACTAACCGGGGTGTATGAGGAATTGCGCTTTTTCTGTTACGCGTTGTATAATTATATATATTGTATCTGCGCTTTACAAAATACTACTTACATGATCACGACGAATACTTGTTTATACTTACGATAAACATTATGGTCACCCTACTGAATTTTCTCATATAAAACATCGAAAATCAATGTTCTCCTAAAGTACGGCATGTAGAAGAATGGACGCTTTGTAGCCTTTTAGTTAAAAATTTGTTAAAATACTTAGCCTAAAGTGCGGTAGTGTAGAAGGCTTAGCCTAGTCAATACTGACAAAAACCTTGGGCCCTCAGTTCAGACGTTTTGAAAAAATACGAATTTCAATAACTTTTTAACAATTAACTTTTGTGTCGTTATTTCTTTTTAACAAATTTTCCGAGATATGGAACTCAAATATATTATAGTCGTATTAATATCTTTCCTTAGAAAAACTCATATTTTTTGCTGATTCTACAATATCAAAATTGATGAATTGAGGGCCCAAGCTAAACCGCCATAAATCTGTATTGTCGCATTCTTAAGACTTGACAATTTCTTAATGTATTTAACAAATTCCTAACTAAATACTCAAATAAAAATTATTATCCCAGGGATAGTACTTTCTGAGATTCGACTATGCCGTTTTATGCAGGCGTCAGGATTGAGGGCCCAAGCTATTTGACCATAACTCTTTTGATTCACGTTTAAGAAATTTAAGAATCTTTGCTTTAGGTTTTACAAAATTTTAAGTAAATGCCCTGTAAGTATCATTTCGTTTCGCAATAATTTAAAAAGTGGGCCCTCAATCCAGATGCACACAAAATTAATCAGTGGTAAGTTGTGATCGATAAAAACGAGCTTTTCAGCATTTTTTGGGAGCAAACAATTGCGCTTTTCATCGTAAACGTTACCAGCCTCAGAAAATAACCGCTAGATTTACTCGCAATTTAAACAAATACAAAAGCGCCGTCGTCGGCCGTCGCCTGCCGCACGAACGCAACGAGAAAAACAGGTTGTGACTTGTCTTATTCCAGCTAACGCGCCCCCACGAAGCATGTACTTCTGCCGACAGCGTTGCCGAATATTCGGTATTCGGTATTCGGCCAATTCACTATTCGCGGCATCTTTAGTTACTAGGGTTCAAAGTAGAAGTAGAAGTAAGAGTAGAAGTTTTGATATTTTGGGCTTTGCTACCCGATACTGAGTACTCGATATCTATCCAAACTATCGGGTAGATATTTAGAGTTTCGATAATCGATACTTAGTTTAGCATGGAATTTATTTTGTTGCCATAAATATAACTTTTTCTTACGTTAATTCCACTTCAGATTATCGTTTTAGGTTACTCCTTGAGTCCACACAACAATCTGATATTACTAGATTATTTCCTTTACGTCACGAATGTAAATTGTTTTTATTTATTAACAGACTTCAAGAAAGGAGGAGGTTTAACAGAAAAAGCGCAATTCCTCATACACCCCACTTAGTATATTAATATAAAAAAATATATGTAATCAAACTTTAGTTGTGTCTAACCAATTTTCTTAAATATCGATTAATATAGCACGATTTCTATAGAAAGCACTAAATTCATCTACGCTAATTAAATTTTTTCAAAAGTTTAACACATATTAAAAATAGCTGAAATCGAATAACTAGTCGATACTGAACAAAATAATTTCAGGAACTGCGCTTATTCTGTTACATGTTGTATATATTTTCATACCAATTGTAGTGTTAAATAATTAAAAAGTCACCAAACACTATAGAATACGTATAATTTATTTCTTATAAAGCCCTTAATGTTTATTAGTAGAATGTAAACTGAGCTATTAACTTATTTTACACAAACTAATTTATAACTTGACGACTTTGACGGCAAAATCAAGATTCAAATGATTCAAAGCAAACTTCCTTACATAAAATGTAATAAAATAGAAACGGACGGGAACAACTGCCCGAATCACACTGCCCCGACGATTGATGAAGTTAATGTGCGTGCATGATAAATGGATACGAAATCAGGACAGTACAATTTAATCAGCAGCCCACACTTTAACAGGTGAAAATAAAGTCGTGCGGAAGTTGCAACGGGAATAAAGATGGTTGTAAAACAATTAAAAGAAAAGGCCTAAAACTTGATACGGTGGCGTGAAATGTGCCGGTTTGAATTTAGAGATGGCTTAGGGCCAAAAAGGAACTAATCTTAGTGTAAAAAGGTATCCAGGTGGGCGGTGTAGTCCAGTTGAGCGGCGTCTCTCAACTTAGAGCAGCAATACGGCGCAGCACACGAAAACCGTGTCGACTCCCAGTTCTTCAAATCCCAGTGAAGTGGTGGGAGAAGTGGGAAACCACAGGGTCTGGTCCGTGACCCGTAAAAAAGACTACAACAAATATAATAGAATTTAATACCACGTCCACGATAATTGGACGAGAGAGATAAGCCTATCGGCCAAAAACTTACCCGCAAGGATATCCCGACGGCCTTTTTTTGTAATATTAATACATCAGCTTCCAATTAGAAATATAGTACTTGGACTGAGCACGAAGATAAAAATATAAATTTTTAAATGCAAAAATCCGTATCTTTTTATAGCAGAAGACACAATTCCATCATCTCCGCTTGAGATCTGGTGTTGTCATCCCAGGAAAAAAAGGAATCTATTTAAAATTTTGAAAAATAAAAAAAATAAACGATTCAAACCGGCCTGAGAAAATTAGAATTTTAGAGTAAAGAGTATAATAAAGCAACGCTCAAATAGAAACTTTTTACGTAGCATTTTAATGCTACACAATCTATTCAAAACGTGACGTTTTGCTCCTCAATAACAGCGAGCAAAGTAAGTATTTTCCGATAGGATTTTAATAAGTGCGAATAAAAGTGTTTTGAATTTGGAATTAAAAATATCCCTCAACATTTAGCCATAGAGATTAACAAAATAAGTTTGCATCTAAGGTAGCTTACTTAAGTACTTACTATAACAAAACATTAGTTAAATTTTTCGCCGCATTAGGCTGGCAAGGCTGAATGGCGTTCGATGGTTGTGCCACACTGTCAGAAAAATTGATAGGGCAATGCGCGCGCTTTCGTAACTATTTTTCACAATTCACATTTTATTTTACACCAAATTTTGGAATTCCAACATCGAATTGTTTGTGTATATTTTAAAATGAATTCAAGTAGCAGAGACTGCAGTGATAGTTAAACACAGGAAAATATAAAAAAAAGAAGCAAACAATGTCTTCAACAATTTTTCTCACAGAGAGGTATGAAAAGCAGAGTGTATCACTCGGTCACAAAATTATTTTTAGCTTTATCTACATACTTTAAACAGAATCATACACTATGTTCGTGATTTAAAAAAATATAGTTTTGCTCCCATAAGACACAATCTACTATTTTATTTATGTTCTCGGATAACTTCGTCATTTATGAACCGATTTTGAAGATTTTTTTTTCGGAAAGGTGATATTCCAACGGTGGTACCATGATAAGGAAACCAGTATCTGATTATGGCATCCTAGAGAAATCGAGGGAACCTTCGAAAATCGTATTGGCAACTAGTGCTTTTTTATTTTTTTTTAGATTCCTGACTGAAGTGGTTTTTTCTGTTAAAAATTATTTCGATTTCTTGAAATAAAGGGCAATAAAATTTAAAGTATTAATCTGTAGTTGGATAACTGATAATATTATAATTTGTTTTAAACTAGATGTCTTCTACAGTTTATTTATATACTAAATGGATTAAGTCCATTGTTAAGCAAAAAGTTTACGATATTATGAAAATCTATCTTTCCCATAGGAATACGGGAACAAGATATGAACTATGTTACTCAGCGATAATGTAGCTTTTCATTGGTGGAATATTTTTTAAAATCGTTGCATTAGGTTTTGAGTTTATTCGTAACTAAGATACCTACAAACAAAATACAAATATTTTCTCTTTATAAAATTAACTAATATAGAATCAGAATATAGACTAGAGAAATATTTTTTGATTACGAACACAGGGTAATTTTTAGAGTTCCTTACATCAAATGGAAAAAACAGAACCCTTATACACTTTGTCGTCCGTCTGTCTGTCAAGACCACCAAGACTCTTTAGTTTGGGAACCCGTCTGGGATGAAACGGATATCCGGTAACTATCCGGTATCCGGCCTATCCGGCCTTGTTTTCACTATCCGGCCGGATACCGGATAGTAAAATTTTAAAAAATCTCATTATTTTACAAAAGGCAAATCATACTCCCATAGGACTATGGACACCGGTTATTTTTATAATCACACATCAAAAATGTTTGTTTTATTATATATTATTAGTTTAATACTCAAAATTAACAAGTGAAATTTTAACCTGACACTATAAACATACCGCGTACTTGTTATCGTCACTGTTTAAATCAAAATATTGCCATATTGGCGATCGTGATTTTGATGATGTCATTTCTTTTTAATCTATCAGAATTCAAGCATAAAATCACGACAAGTGATAAACAATAAAATAAACAACAAACGAACTGAGAAACAAACTGATCGGGTTAACTCAATAAAGGGCCGAATATCCGGCAGCCGGATATCCGGCGCTCCGGCCTAGTAGCATGCCGAATATCCGGTATCCGGTACCCGGCCAAACTACTATCCATTTCATCTCTAGATAGAGTTGAAATTAAAACCATATCCTCAAGTCTACAGTCCTGGCTTCAAGAGCTGTAAAAAAAACTTCTAGGCTAACTTAAAAAAACATATGTACGGATAAAAAACGTATTTTTCTACACCCTCAAGGGAGTACAAATTTGTAGGATACTTTCCGGTGATCTAGAACTATGATATTATTTGACAAGTAATATGGTCTTATAGTATCAAATGTATAAACCACTTTACCTTACTATTGTTGCAAATTAGTGGTGTTATGCTTTCGAAGCAGCGTGATTTAAAAAAATTGGTTTGGAGTGAAGGTAGACCGATGCAATTCGCTTTGACTTTGATAGTTTTCTACATCATGTACATACTTATTAGCGTATTTATACAACAAAAGCGAAAGATGATACGGAACGAATAATAAAGAAAGAGACAGCTATCTGTCCAGAGTTGCGCTTGAAATACGACTAGGCGAAAAATGCAAACATTCGCTGCTACAATACGATTATATAAAATTAGACCAATTACCTACATTTGTCGGCCTCAGTTCCCGCCGTTAAGATAGGTATCTACGTCTTTTTATATATTAGACTAGCGACCCGCCCCGACTTCGCACGTGTGCAATGCTTATACTAAAACCTTCCTCTATCTATTAAAAAAACAGGGATATAGAGACAGAGAAAGCGACTTTGTTTTATACTATGTAGTGATTGCAGTAGTAGAGAGTAAATAATCTAAGAATAAAACATTTCCACCCTCGATTGCGTATATAGGGGTGCTATGAAAATCATGTTTCGTGTATAACAATACTTTTATGTTGCTGTCACAAATATCTATACCTAGTTCCGTTATCCTGTAAATAGAAAGGTTGTAGCCTTTGTTAGATCTATATTTTAGCTTTACACTATGAATTCTATTCTTGGAAATGGTATTCTTAATCCCTTTGTAACATATGATCTCAGGGTATACAATGAAAATAATCTCACTGTACAATGCCTGTGACACCCCTTTCACACGGCAGTCCATTTTTCCGTTTTCTGCAGGATCCCGTTTGATGGCGAATGTGTTATATGCTAGCGTTCACACGAGCTTCCAGCATGCGGGATCCATAAACACATTCGCCATCAAACGGGATTCTGCAGAAAACGGTATCCTGCCAAAAGCTGGACGCCGTGTGAAAGGGGTGTTACGGATATGAATAAAAACAGTCCCGTTTTCTGCCATAACGAAATGTAAAATGTAAAACTGCTGTGCGATGGAAATTATAGTATTTTAACATAGGGGGACTGTACTACCCAGTAAGGGGGAATATGATTGGTGCACTCTCAATTAGTGCGTGCTATCAATTTGCTCTGCTAGTAAACCAAGCGTTCTATCCCCGAGGGGTTAGGGGATTTCTGTATATACCCACTTTTCACGAGATATTCTTTGGACCGTGATAGGTGGTGAGAAAATCGCTGGACCTGGTCTTTTACACATGTCTCAGAATTAATTCTGGGACCTGCGGCGGGTTCACCGTCAAACTAGTGATAAATACAACGCGTAACAGAAAAAGCGCAATTCCTCATACACCCAAAGATATTAAAGTAAGGATGAGTTATATTCATACTGCTTGCGTTTGAAAATTGATCCCCTACGAGTGTGCTACAACATGTACATACTTACTTCTACTAAATAAAATGTGGTTAATTAAATACATTTGTCGGCCTCATTTTCCGTGCTCTAGTAACATATCTACGTCTTTCTATATATAATATCTTTGCATACACCCCAATTAGTATATTAATATAAAAAAAATATGAAGCAATCGAACTTTCATCATCAAGCCGTAACAGCTGCTGAGCTAAGGGTCTTTCCTCGCACATGAGGAAGTATGGGCTATAATCTCCCACGCGAGCCCACTGCGGATTGGGAGATGGTGATAAGTGGCCACTTAACAGTCCGAATTTTTCAAGCCACCCAAGGGTATCTGACATGGCTTAACGACTTCCATTGTGCGTAACACAACGAAAACCGGGACCAACAATTTTTTTAACGTGCCTTCCGAAACATGACGAAATTCCCAAACGAAAGTGAAGCAGGCTCTTTAGTAAGGCAACTGATACTACATTGCTTCCATATTTAAAGTTTCTGCTGTGTATTCAGTCCGGTGAAACTGAGGGGTTGCGGGCAATGCAGGACTGCGATGCGGCGAGGGGGGGATGGGTGGCGTGGGGGGGGTGGGTGGCGAGTTGATGGGGGGCGGTGACCTATTCGGGAGGCTGCAGGGGGATGCATTCGTCCACGTGCATCTGTTATCAATGAACTAGTCTGCAGAGCCACTATATTCGCGAACCTATTTATGTTTAATAACTTTATGCTAACATTTGTAACTGCAAAACTAGTCCAAAGTCCTAACACATGCATATTATTATTCTGACATGTAACGGGGTCGTCGGTATTTATTATGATAGTAGATCAGCAGCGTGAAACACGTTTTTTGTATTGTGGGGTTCTCGGCGAACGCTTATTGATGACTGCCTACATTAAGATTCTAAGTTCAAAAATAACAGGGTCTTTAATCTTTCTTGTATTAACTTACATGGATATTCAATTAAAACAATATAATAGTTGATTATCACCAGATTTTACTTATATACTCGTACAATAATCACAAAACAGAGCTCCGTTCATATTTCCAAAAATCCCGTCTTATAAGATGTTTAATAAACCCAAGGCATGTGTATGTAACAGACCCAATATAATCATATTACGAGCTACTAGGTCAACCATTAACCAGTGTGATCGGTATCGCAGGGCTCCAAGCGCTTCTTGGGTTTCACTCGCGTAGTTCCCGTTCCCGTGGCAATATAAAATAAAGCCTAATGTTACTCAGGGATCTTCTAGCTTTCCATTGGTGAAAGATTTTTTTAAAAGTTATGGGCTTCAAACAACGTCAATCACAACAATTACAGACACAAATTACATTTAATGGTACAGAGATAGGTGAAACGACATCAACAAAATTCTTAGGTATGTACATTGACTATAACTTAAAATGGCAAACACATATATAGAGTTTGTTTGCAAAAAAATAAGTCAGTTCTCCTATGCACTGCGCAATTTGTATAAGGTTGTAAACCAACAGGCTGTTCTCACTGCATATCACGGTTACATTGTGTCCAGAATGAGGTATGGGATAATTTTCTGGGGAAATGCCACAAACAGCGAGTGTATGTTCATCTTACAAAAAAGATGCATACGTGCAATTACTGGCATCAAAAAAAGAGAAAGCTGCAGACCTTACTTTAAGGAACTAAAACTTCTGCCCTTAACATCACTATACATTTACGAGTCTGCCCTCTTCGTAAGGCGTCACCCTAACCGATTCACATACGTAAAGAGTGCGCGGCGATGTGATCAGTTACATATACAGGGGCAGAAAACATCACTCTGCAGTAAAAGTGTTGTATCGATGGCGCCTAAAATCTATAATAAACTGCCCGCAAATATTAGACAACTGAAGGACTTCATTATTTTTAAAACAAAACTGTATGACTATTTAATTGACAAACTATACTATAACCTGTAAGGTTATATTCTTTAACGAGTCTAGCTCAAAGTAATAACAAAAGGACATGACTGTCATCATAATACTGTTGTTTGACATTATTTTATTATTTTACATAGGACTTTACTTAATTATTAGTATTTGACATTGAAATTGTACTTAATTATTTTACATTGTTTATCTTTAATTATTTTGTTTTGTTATTATTATTTGACATTAAAATTGTATTTCATTATCTGACAATTAAGATTTTGTATAATTTGTTAGATATTGGTCTCGAATTATTTAACTTGTATAAAAAATATTGTATGTATGTGGTAGACCACAGAGCTCCAAACTATTTTTAAGACCTGCATTGCATGTAATATCCTGTGAGTCACAATAAAGACATTTTATTATTTATTATTATTATTATTAAAATCGGTTAGTAGTTTTTGAGTTTATTCGCAACAAAGATACAATCATACAAACCTTTCCTCTTTATAATATTTGTATAGTTTTTTTTTAATTGTGGGACACAATTCACACACGATTATTTAGTCCCAAACTAGGCTAGGCCTGTACTATAGGTACTAAACAACTGATAAACATACTTAAATAAATAGTAAACGACCAGACACGAAGCCAACAGACATGTTCATTTACACAAATGTTGGCCCCGAGCGGGGATCGAACCCGCGACCTCCGACTCAGAAGGCAGGGTTACAACCAACTGAGCTAATAGGCCCGTAAAAACGATATACTCGTAGACTATAATATTAGCATTCATAGCTTACAAATGCATGGATGCCTTGTAACGCATGGCTCAAAGGTCCCTGGTCTCGTTTAAACTTTACTAAACTGTTAGAAGCCGTAAGTACTTACTTAGCAAGTTTGCCTGCGAAACTTGGGCGGCAAATGTTACATTAACTACAGACTCCCTAAGTCATACATTGTAGTTGCCAAGACGCAACATACTAGGTATGACAGCTATATAGTGTAGTAATACAGGGGAAAGAATGGATGAAGGTAATGCGTAATATGTTTAGTTAGTAACATTTAGGAAGCGATCGCCCGACGTACTCGTAGAGTGTGCGTGTCTATTACGCATACATACAGCGAACCACGCCACGCCGCTCTAAATATCTAATCTGTACAAGCTACAAGGTTGACGCAGCCTTAAGAGATATAAAATAAACTTTTTGTAGGTACCTAAAAGTGACGAAATCAGAAAGTGACAAAGTCAGAAAGTGGCAATCTAAGAAAGTGACATTCTCAGAACGTGACGCTCTAAGAAAGTGGCCTCCTTAGAACGTTACGTCCACAGAAAGTGGCGTCTTCAGAACGTGACCTAACCAGAAAGTGACTGGTAAAGAAAATGACGTACTCCGCCTAAAGGGATTGAAGGACATACAAAATAGTCTTGCGAAGTTCGCGGATGACCTAGTTCGGAACAAACGGAACAATTTATAAATCGATGAACGCCGGCTGCACGCACGAAAAAGCATGACTCGTTGTCACGTTCCGCCTGAGCCAAGCGTGCAAGCGAAAGGGACCAAGCGATAGAGAGGATCGGCTAGAATCGAATGTTTTCTTGTGACGTAATCACCCACATTTCACGAGAAATATTTGACCCCTAAACGTGATAGGTGGTGAGCCCATCGCCGGACCGGGTCTGTTTACACATGTCTCAGAGTTAATTCTGAGACCTGCGGGTTTCCTCACGATGTTTTCCTTCACCGTCGAGCTAGTGATAATAATGTACGTAAGTTTTTGAAAAACTCATTGGTACATGACAGGATTCGAACCCGAGCCTCACTGATTTTCGGCCGGCTCTTTAACCGTCTGGGCTATCACTGCTCACAAGCTATAGTCGACCATAATTGTCTCAAAAGCCCTAAACATTGTACTATTACTCTCGAAATTCTATAGTACTTTAATGAAAAAAATAATCCGAAGAACCACGACCAGGTAGAACTCCACTATAGCAAGAACAAGACAAGATAGAAACCTTCAGTGCTTCCACAAAATCTTGCGAATATCAAATACAAATGCGCTTGACAATTTTATCAAAAGCAAACGTTCAATCGAGCGAAGAGCTCTTAGAAATGTGGTAAGCACTTTTGAGGGTTTCTTTTAATAATAATAAGGCATTTACTAATAATTTTTGTACAGTAATGAACCTTATACTATCTGCCAAACTGTATTAATCAGTTTGTTGGCAGTAATAGTGCTCTACTTTGACTGAATGTCTCGATATTTATATGGCACATACAACAGCGACGAGCCGGCTAGTGATGTTAATTGCAATAAAATATTTATAATATTAAACAAAAAAAAACGACTTCAAACAGGAAACTAAAAAAAGTAAACAGCACTAGTCGTCATGTTGTCGAAGGGTCCCTACGATTTCTCTGGGATGGCATCATCAGATCCTGGTTTTCTCATCATGGTACCACTGTTGGAATATCATCTTTCCAATATAAAAATAATCATCAAAATCGGTTCATAAACGACGAAGTTATCCGCGAAAAAAAATAGCTTTTTCCCGCGGCTGCTCGCGCACGTTTATTTCACCCCCTTAGGGGTTGAATTTTGGAAAACCCTTTCTTAGTGGATGTCTAAACTGTATAAGCTATCTATGTGCAAAATTTCAAGTCTCTAGACCCAGCGGCTTAGGCTGTGCGTTGATACATTACCAATCAATCAGTCAGTTTATCATTTTATATTTATAATAAAAAAAGAAGTATACGGCGAATCAAGGAACCTCCTCCGTTTTTGAAGTCAGTCTAAAAATTGAGATGAAACGAATAGGGAGTATGCCGAATACCGAATTTTCGGAGCCGATATTCATCCTAATATAAACGCGAAAGTTTGTATTAATGGATGTATGGCTATTTGTTCCTCTTTCACGCAAAAACTACCGAACGAATTTTGATTAAACTTTAAAGTTATATTATATAGCTTATACATCAGAATAACACATAGGCTATATTTTATCCCCGTATCCCACGGGAACGGGAACTACGCGGGTGAAACCGTGGGGTGCTGCTAGTGCATACATCACTACATAGTATAAAACACAGTCGCTTTCTCTGTCCCTATATCCCTATGTCCCTGTGTATGCTTAAATCTTTAAACTACGCAACGGATTTTGATGCGGTTTTAAATAGATAGAGTGATTCAAGAGGAAGGTTTTAGTATTAGCCTTGCACCTGTGCGAAGGCGGGTCGGGTCGCTAGTAATACATATATTATAATATACCGTGCGTCGGTCCGATACAACTATTCCCAGTCCCCACAGTGGTTGATTGCATTGCATAGGCTTTTCTGTGCCGAGATAATGAGAATGGAAATTTTGCAATCTCACCGGATGTGGTTGTTTGAATTCATGAATCAAAAGTTTACAAATGTAATACAAAGAAATAACATAACAAGTAATTTTGGTTAGCTGTAATCGTTACAAACTCACTGGTACCGCAGGGCTACTGTAATGCAATCACCTGTGTCAAACACAGACTACGGGGGCTTTTTGGCGGGAATCCGAAGAGGGACGTCATACTTTTTGTATAATTTTCATTTTGCTGTACATTTAGGGCTTTGACTCATACTAGTGATAGTATATTGTGTGGCAAGTGTCCGTGTGCAGTGAATGGGAAACTCGATAAAACGCGAGGGATGGACATTTTTAGATTGCCTCAAGAAGTCACAATGAAGGCTTAAAAGTGCTATCATTTTACTGTTGATAAGCAAAGGAGGGATGTAGAAAGTTTTGAAGACACTGTATTTTTGTGCATTGTCTCTGAAGCAGAGCCATTTAAAGTATAAAATGAATACTTGAAAAGTAAATTATTTGGCAAAAATCAAAATGCGTCGTCAAAATATGCAAACAGATAAAAATAATTATAAAATAATAAACCTTGGAGAGTATAAAAATATTTTGCTTGTTGACTGTACTTTTGATATGTTTAGAAAATGGGACGAATACGAAATCCAATATCAATGTGGGACGAAACAAGAATTTTTTGGAATGTGGGACGAATCTATATCTATATACTTATATAAAAGAAAGTCGTGTTTGTTACACTATTTATAACTCAAGAACGGCTGAACCGATTTGGCTGAAAGTTGGTGGGGAGGTAGCTTAGAAGCAGGATACGGACATAGGATACTTTTTATTCCGATATTCCCACTGGAACGGGAACGGGACCTACGCGGGAACGGGAATGGGAACGAGAACGGGGACCTACGCGGGAACGGGAACTTATCGGGAACGGGAATGGGAACGAGAACGGGATCACGGGTGAAACCGCGCGGGGACAGCTAGTATGGAATAAATAAAAAAAACACAGACTATATAAGGTCTGTCCGATGCGACGTGAACCATTCAATTGTATCACCGTCCATGCGAGAAGAGATTAATGTGGATTAAACAAAGCACGACGGCCCATGCCACGGCCACAAAACTCCGCGCACATATTATTTACTACTTAGGTACCTCTAATTCTGTGTCAGCGTTAAATCAATAAATCTATATATATAAAAATGAATCCCTATTTCCCTTGGTCACGGCATCACGCGTTAATGGCTGAACCGATTTGGCTGAAAGTTGGTGGGGAGGTAGCTTAGAACCAGGAGACGGACATAGGATACTTTTTATTCCGATATTCCCACGGGAACGGGAACTACGCGGGTGAAACCGCGGGCGCTGCTAGTTGTTTAATAAATTGTAGAACACAATTCACACACGGTTATTCGGGCCAAAACTAGGCAGAGCCTGTACTATGGGTACTAATCAACTGATAAACATACTTAAATAAATATTAAACACGCAGACACGAAACCAGAACATACACGAAACAGACATGTTCATGCACAAAAATGTTGGCCCCGAGCAGAGATCGAACCCGCGACCTCCGGCTCATAAGGCAGGGTCACTAAACTGAGCCAACCGGCCCGTCAACAGTATAAACGTAGTTGGCAGCGAACTTATTAAAAACTAGCGGTTAATGCGCAGTTTCACCCCCGTAGTTCCCGTTCCCGTTGGAATAAGGAAATAAAATATAGCCTATGTTACTAGGGGATATTTTAGCTTTCCATTAGCAAAAGAATAAGGTCTAGTAGTTTTTGAGTTCATTCGTAACAAAGATACAAACATACAAAAATACAAATCTTTTCTCTTTGGAGGATATTTTTTATCTGTTATTATTGTAAACGAATGTATATTTTCTTTGTAAATAAATGTTTTATGGATATAGAAGTATTGTTATAGATTACTTAAGTGGTCACAAGTATGGAAGCTACGGTGAATTTTTGGTATGCATCGATTATACCTCACTAATTCTTTCTATCTCACTCGTACAGTCAAGAGCAAATGAAGCTTTACACTTGTAGTGCGAGTCTGACCTCTAAGGCGGTTGTAATAAGAACGTTACAAAGTCCAATGTGTCAAGCTCTATCAAAAATTCTTTCAGCAATGGAAAGCTACAATATCTCTGAGCAACATAGGCTATATTTTATTCCCTTATTCCCACGGGGACGGGAACTACACGGGTAAAACGGGCCAGAACCCAGAAAGTGACATTTTTGTTTATTTGTTACGCTTTCACTACTAAACCACTTTACCGATTTAAAAAAAAAATCAGAAGAGCAGTGATAGCCCAGACGGTTAAAGAGCCGGCCGAAATACAGTGAGGCTCGGGTTCGAATCCTGGCATGTACCAATGAGTTTTTCAAAAACTTACGTACATATTTATCACTAGCTCGACGGTGAAGGAAACATCGTGAGGAAACCCGCAGGTCTCAGAATTAATTCTGAGACATGTGAAAACAGACCTGGTCCGGCGATGGGCTCACCACCTATCACGTTTAGGGGTCCAAAATATCTCGTGAAATGTGGGTATATCCAGTAATGGAATACCTCTGCCTACCCCCTCGGGGATAAAAAAAAGGCGTGAGATTATATTATTATTATTATTTAAAAAAATTCACCAACCGAACGCTACATCATCAGCAGTAGCATAGGCTATATTTTATTCCCGTATTCCCAGGGGAACGAGTCGGGTGAAACCACGGCGTGCCACGTTAAAATAAATAATGCAAAGGTTTATTTACACAAAAGTTGCAGCATGATTTTCCCGATATTAATTGGAAATGCAGTTAACCTTTTCGATTGCAATTTTCGTTCGGTTTTTCGGTGTGAAACGAAATCCCTCAATCGCGATGATTGTGTGGTACTGAGCAATGCAACGTGATGTTCGATCGTGCATGGTCCTTTGTTCTCATGATATTATATTTAAAATATTATATTTTGCATGTTGGTATATTGTTCGCACGGGTGCAATGCTAACACTAAAACCTTCCACTTGAATCACTCTATTAAAAAAAACAGCATCAAAATCCGTTGCGTAGTTTTAAAGATTTAAGCATACAAAGGGACATAGGGATATAGGGACAGAGAAAGCGACTTTGTTTTATACTACATATGTAGTGATAGTGATGATGTAACAGAATAAGCGCAATTCCTGAAATTAGTTTGATCAGTATCGACTAATGGGGAGTTTTCGGTGACATTGGATTTCAGCTATTTTTAATATGTGTTAATTTTTTCCTAAAAATGAACTAGTGTAGCTGAATTTAGTGCTTTCTATGGAAAAGGAAAACGTCTTGGGGAAACCCGCAGGTATCCCCACGATGTTTTCCTTCGAGTTAGTGATAAATATGTACGTAAGTTTTGAAAAACTCATTGCTACATGCCAGGATTTGACCCTGAGCAAAGAGATTAAAATATAATAAGGTATAGAGGGGACAAAGCGAGGAAAATTTGAAGTCAAAAGTTATTCCAAGTGGAATAAGTCTAGTACAATTTCGACCGAATGACAGCTCGCGTTCATACTAACTGACATGACAAGGACATGAAGCTTAGGCTTCAAAGTTTTGTATGAAAATATTCCCAATGCCCCGCCCTCTATGCCCTATTATATTTAAATCTCTTTGACCCTGAGCCTCACTGATCATCATCATGTGAAGCAGGCTCTTTGACCGTAAGGCTGATGGCAGTAGTGCATTCGTAGTAAAGTTTTTTTTAATCACCAATCGTAATGATATTCTCGTCGCATCAGCCCTTTCAGCGAATGGATGTTGTGGTCGTTGCCTAACTATAGAAATTCAACATATTCAAATCGTGGCATTTTGCATCAACTGAATACTTAATTAAAGCTGCAATTTTATATGTTACATATTTTATATGTGTTTCATTGGTTGTAATTTACTGTCAAAATTAATTAAATAAAATAATTATGTAGGTACATAATATGTACCTACATAATTATTTTATTTTATTAATTTTGAAATTAAATTACAACCAATTAATCTGTAACAAAAACACAAAAATATTAATTTACTTTATTAGTAATACTGGCTGTTTTATATGCATTTGCCTAAAAAAAACTCATCTCCACCGACGGGTTGCTGTGAGAGTTAAAAATAATCTTATAGATAGTTGTTTTCGAAGCTAGTCGTCTTTGATGAGCACTGAAAATAGGGTTGCCATCCATCCGGGTTTCCCCGGATTTGTCCTAGTTTAGAGGACATCCGGGGAGCGTCCGGGCGGGGCTTCATTTGTAGTCCGTGTTTAAAATTTAAAGTTTTGGGCCGCCCGCGACACAAGGACTGTGCCCGCAATCAACCGACGAACTGACTCGCTAAATTCACTGAAAAGATTTAATTTAAGGTCTAAAAATAAATAAAAAGGTGACAATAATTATAATATGACATTTATGTTTAAAAACCCTGTTGACATGTTCGGGTTCTGGGCTCTAAAATCCGGGGTTTTCGCGTCTTGTCCTGGTTGCCAAATTTCAGAGATGGCAACCCTAACTGAAATGCACGATAACAAGACTAAAAACCTTTCAGCTATTTTAGATTCAGAGAATGCAAGTTAATCCGGGAACAGAATGTTAGCGATTGTTAGTTTCTAAAACTAGAACTAGAACAAACGATGGACCAATCACAGAGCGCTATGTATTACAAGGGGCGGGGCTCTGCAGAGCCAGCCCACTTAGCGTAGGCTTTTCGATAGATAGTTCTCTTCCAAGAAAACATATAGGTATGTAATGTATCCAATCCTACAAAAAATGTATTACTACGTTGCCGAGCACTTGAAATGATGAGATTCGTGTTTTTGAGATAGGTAGGTATAAAATTATATTCTAAGTAAAATTGTAAGTAAGTATATTATTGAAGTTCTGACAGTATTGTAACCATGACATGTAATTTTATTGTAGTATTTTAGTGAATGCTATTTATTATTCTATAATTTATTAAATTTAATGCGAAAAAAGATAAAAAGCAGTGATAGCCCTGACGGTTAAAGAGCCGGCCGAAATTCAGTGAGGCTCGGGTTCGAATCCTGGCATGTACCAATAGGTTTCAAAAAACTTACGTACATATTTATCACTAGCTCGACGGTGAAGGAAAACATCGTGAGGAAACCCGCAGGTCTCAGAATTAATTCTGAGACATGTGTAAATAGACCCGGTCCGGCGATGGGCTCACCACCTGTCACGTTTAGGGGTCCAATGTATCTCGTGCAATGTGGGTATATCCAGTAATGGAATACCTCTGCCTACCCCCTCAGGGATGAAAGGCGTGAGATTATATTATTATTATGCGTAAAAATCAATAATTTTACGTAAGACCTTTCAATGTAGATACCTGCAATTTGACAATTAATCTTTGCATCTCTTCGAATAGACGAGTATATTCCAGGAAATTCGAGGTACGTTTTAATAATTATGATAGTCTACATTCGTGGAATGGGCCAATCACAGAACTCCCATTTACAAGAGGCGGGCCTAAGACCGCCCAATCACAATAACAATCACAGCTACTTTTTATTGTACACCAATAAAAATATGCAATAAGTGACACAGAGAATGGACGATCTTATTGGTTTAAGCGATTGCTATAAGTTGTTTGTATAAACTAGCTCTACCCGCATCTTCGCTCTCGCATGTTTATTTCACCCCCGAAGAGGTTGAATTTTGCAAAATCCTTTCTTAGTGGATGCCTACACTGTATATGCTGTCTATGTTCAAAATTTCAAGTCTCTAGACCCAGCGGCTTAGGCTGTGCGTTGATATATCAAAAATCAATCCGTTTATAATTTTATATATATAAATAGGTAGGTATTATTCAAAGAGATTAAAATATAATTATATTTTCAACACACTTGCTCATAAAGTGGCTCTAATTTCACTGCAATTAGGCACATAATGACACCTATAATCAAACTGAGACTTTTTGTTTGCTATTATTCACTAGTGAGTTATAGATTTTTTTTTTCAATTTTGTTGCTAGAGTTGCTTTGTTCTTAAAAAAGTTTCGATACAAAAAAGATCGTATTCAATCGTACTAATAAATTAATACACAAATATGGCTTGCTCATTTCATGCAACTTCGTATTTAAATAGATCATTTCAACTTGTACGTGTTTAATAAACAAAACTTTCACTCAAATATAACTTTGGTTTTCTCTGTAAAAACTTTAAATACCCCATTTTGTACGTGGCTAAAACGCTATCCACGACAAACCAAAGAAAAAGAAACCTAATTTTTTTAGTCCATGGCCGATCGCCATTGTAAGATGCGAGCGCATAGGAAAACGAGGCTGTATGGGCCTAGATCCTTTTGCCTTTTCCAAATTATATAAATAAAAAATTGGAAAACCAATTAATTTTCCCCGCCATTGCGAATGATTATTTTAAAATGATTTTTTAGTATTATTTATTCACAAGTGTGTTGAAAAACGTCGTATGATACACGTGTGTATTGATGATTACCGTCCTCGGCTCTCTTATGACCCTCGCCTACGGCTCGGGTCTCAATGGCGCCTCAGCGGTAATCACCAACTTTACTCACTTGTACCATAATGTACTATTAAATCTTTTTGGTATTATTATAAGTATTATTAATTGTCAAAACTAAGTGCAAGCTTGCCAACAACCTGCTGTGCACTTTGGCGAGTAGATATAATTAAGTAATGCCTATTTTTAATCACTACATACTTAGTATAAAACAAAGTCGCTTTCTCTGTCCCTATATCCCTATGTCCCTATGTATGCTTAAATCTTTAAAACCGCGCAACGGATTTTGATGCGGTTTTTTTAATAGATAGAGTGATTCAAGAGGAAGGTTTAGGTGTCGCTAGTAACATATAACCTAGTTTGAGCACCGCACTCGACTGAACCCGCGGGCTGAGTTATCCGGTAAGTGTGGGTCGAGTCACCTACGAAAAACAACTAAGCGGCCAACTTATCTCGCGGGCTAAGTGGTCTGTGGGCTCATAAGATCACAAAGCCTTTTGCTTAATGTTGTTTTAATTTTTACTCTGAGATTATTGTATGAAACATATTTTATTATGTTTATCAGTAAAAGTTTTGCATGTAACACCTCAGTGTCATTTTTGACACCGTGGCGACAAGACCTCATTTATGTCAATGACAACTACAAAAAAGTGTTCCTTTTATGTGTTTGACGATTTCGTGTCGATGAATGGATCTGAATGGAAAAAAACTGTGTTACTGGCTTCTTAGTTAGTCTCTTATTTTAAATCATTTAGGGGCGGGGTAATAAAAAATTGAGCTTTCAAGCGATAACTCTTCGAAATATATCAAGCATAACGTAGTCGGAAATGGTGGTATATTAATAGGTAGGTACTATTGTTTCTTTGACGTGTACAATTTTTATTTAATTATTTATGTAATGTAATATACTTAGTTGTGTAAAAAGAACACACGGCGAACGCAATGCCTGAACTGCACAAACAACTTTTCTTTTTACACTAATAAATAACCTACTTTGTCCTATAATTATGTAATGTTATTATAATTGCATTACTTCCAGCACAAATGAATTGTTTAAGGAATAAAGAATATGGATTTTATATTTGGATAAAACGGAGCCGAAATCATTGGAAAATTATGATCAAGGATTCAATTCCTAAAACTCAACTTGAAAATGTTTTCAAACCTATAAACGTGACAAAGGTGTCGATCCCATCTTATGACAAGTAAATGGTCAGTCAATGGTGTTATTTGGCACTTTTCAGAGCAAATAACACCATTGACTGACCATTTACATGTCATTTTCATCCAACTATAACCGTTGACATTTAGTGGAATTGGGGCCCAGTGCTGCTGCACGTGTTCAGAACCAATTCTTAGGACAGCTGGTTTTCTCATTAAAAGAAAATATTTGTGTTTTGTGAAAACGTTTGTGAAAAATTAAAATGAAAACGGATAAACGATTGAATGATAAATGTGGAGGAGAGCGATGAACGATGTGATAAGAGAACGGACGTGTGTTAAACATATTGAAAGTGGAAAGTGTCCGACTGTCCTTTTGGGATATTTCCCCAAAAGGAAAAATTACCAAATCACTAAAAAAATATTATTGTAATAAACTCTAAAACAACGGGACCGATTTCAAGAATTCTTTCACAAATGGAAAGCTACATCCCTGAGTAACATAAGCTATATATTTTATTCCCGTATTCCCATGGAAACCAACGCAAAGCGCTAGTGATAAATATGTACGTAAGTTTTTGAAAAACTCATTGGTATATGTTGGAATTGAACCCAGTTCAATTCCAACATATACCAATGAGGTCAAGAAACGATCTCACTACCAACAGAGCAATGATGCAATTTTTAAATTTCTCGCCGCCATTATAACCGCTTAGAGATGCAGAGCCACACGTGGCAGTTAATGGAACTAGTTACAACAATTTGCCTTAATATTTGCATACGTTTTCATTTTGCCTTAGCTGTTTCGCAAATTAGCTAAAGCTGAGGATGCCGTTTGTAAATTACATTGAAACTATTGTATTACTATAAGACCTTCTATTTCTGACATTGAAATTTCTGAAATTTTCACAGATGACAAAAACAAAGTAAATATTAGAGGGGCTCCTATACAACAAACGAGATTCTTTTGCAGTTTTTATAGAAATGGTAGGAACCCTTCGTGCCCGAGTCTGACTCGCACTTGGCCAGTTTTTGACTGATATTCTTCATTCACTGTTTCAGGATTTTATATACTTACGACCCGCCCCGGCTTCGCACGGGTGCAATGCTAATACTAAAACCAAAGACGTTTAAAGAAAAAGTTTCTCTCTAGTAGTAGTCCGCAGGTCTCAGAATTAATTCTGACACAATATGTGTAAATAGACCCGGTCCGGCGATGGGCTCACCACCTATCACATTTAGGGGTCCAATATATCTCGTGAAATGTGGGTATATCCAGTAATGAGATACCTCTGCCTACACCCCCTCGGGGATAAAAAAGGCGTGAGATTATATTTATATATTTCTCTCTAGTAAAGGGAATGATTTTCTTCCAACCTCTTTGACTAAAACCTTCCTTTTACTCGATCTATTAGACAAACCGCATACATAGGGATATAGGGACAGAGAAAGCGACTTTGTTTTATAGATACTATGTAGTGATATAGTTCATCTATCTTTTTCTTCCCGTTTCGACGGGAACTTCGAACAATCTTTTCTTACCTAGCATTGAGGTTGTGAATAGGTCAGTCAGTCAGAACAATAACCTTTAAGGTAAATGCAGCTATTACCGACCCCCTTAAGCAAGTTTTGAAATTGATTATTAGATTTAAGGGTAGTGGTTGCAAACACACCAGATTTTTTTATTTTATATTTAAATATAGATTGTATATTTTATATTTATATTTTCACTTGTTTATAAATATTATGTTTTCATCGAAAAAATAATCAAAGGATTGTTGAAGTCGATTGTTTCTATTACCGACCCATCCGAAACGCTTTGAAGCTATTACCGATTTTTATGAATCTAACACCGACCGTAAGTAAATAAAGCATACTTTTTTTCACAGAATACCTACCTACACGTTCGATTCTCAAAATAACTTAAACCCTTTTTTTTATTTGCCAAAAAGCCTATAGTTTTTTTTCGAACTTCCAAAGTTTAGCGCAGCCGAAGGTGAGGGTTGACTGTCGGAACAAGTTGCAATGACGGTTCCGCACATGTATTTAATAACTATTTTAATACAGTTGCGAAAAAATTAAGCAATTTAATAAAATAATAAAAATACAATAAACTCAACTAACATTTTTGGAAAATCGCGCCAACCGTAAAAGATTAAAAGCAGAGGTTTTTTTTGTTTTCTTCACCCATTCTGGGTAGGCAAAGGGAACGATACGTACAGCCAAGTCTTCAGTAGAATTTTTTATGGATATGAAATAAAAATGAAATTTAATGACATTAAATTAAATTAAACCTAACCTAACTCATTGAATCAAATCATTATATTTAAACAAATTAGTAGCTTTACTTTTAGACATTACAAATCGTTAATCAAAAAATACCAATTAATCAGTATAGAATCGGTTATAGCTTCTCTTTGTTGCAATTACCGATTCATATGGATCGTTAATTAGTGTTAAATAAAAAAATGAACAAATCTTTTACCGAGCCACGAAAAATAATCGATATTAATTGTAATATATTTCCCTCATCTGTTTTAATACAATAATTTATTGATTTAATCCTAAACTATAAAAAAATACACCATTTTTATATAAATACGAAGAAAACTCTAAGTAGTTTCTTTCATATACCACGTCTAAATGTTTAATAATGCGTGGCAGTTTATCGCGGAAAAACAAGTTTATAATATAACATGGTGTATGTCGCTAATAGATGCTTATAATTTTAGAATACTTAAGATTGAAATGGTGTTATAAAAACTTGTTTAATTATTATAAGCATTAACGAAAAAAGGAAAAAATAAAGAATAACCTCTCAGCCATTGCCGATCCATGGGTCGGAAATGACTGCACTACTAAAATGCACCGCAGCTATTGCCGTTCTATTTTAATCTCAAAAATACTTTTTAAAATCCCTTAAAACACAATAATTTAGTTGCGAAATGTGGAATATACAAATAAAGGAATATGTTGAGTTATTCAGAATAAACTTAACGTAAATATTTATATATAAAATATCTTAAGCAAAAAATTTGAGTACTTAACTGAGGAAGTAAGGGTTAGTATGACACGATCGGTGCACTCGCTACGTTCACAAAAACTAACGTATTTGGTCACATTCCCGTGTACCTACGTACACTAACACCAGTAAATTAATTAGGAAACATACAAACATGTGTGTATATTATACTCTCTTGTGAGTCAAATCGTTCCAAACCGATAAAAATAAGAATAAGCTGAATGGGTCGGCAATACCTGCAGATTTTCGATGGGTCGTTGATAGCTGCGTTTACCTTATACGTAACTAGCTCCCACCGCGGCTACGCATGGATGAAATGAGTTTATTTCAACCCCTAGGGGTTGAGTTTTTTTAAATCCTTTCTTGGTGGATTCAAGTCTCTGGACCCAACGGTTATGTCTTATATGATCTTATAAATATATATGTATATATATTTATAAGAATACTGAATAATAGTGAAAACCGTATTAAAATCCGTTGCGTGGAGTAAGCGGAGAAACAGAGACAGGGAGATCATACTATTTAGAGGCTAGAAAGAGAAGATATACGACGACTAGAAAACGATAAATTCCAGTTAGTGACCTATCAAAGTTGTTTACGTTTTGCGAGATTACGCTACCTCCGTAGTAGTTATAGCTGTACGTAGCTACGACGTCCACCCACGCAGGGAGTTTATTCGCTTATGGTTGTGCAAACGCTACGCAAGTTGAATTCGGTTGTGTTACGTCTTGCCACAGACAACTGAACAGGACGGTAGAGGCAAATAATGAAAATAAATTGTGGGACACAATTCACACACGGTTATTTGGTAACAAACTAGGCAGGGCCTGTCCAATAGGTACCTACTAAACAACAGATAGACATACTTAAATAAATATTAAACGACCAGACACGAAGCCAACAGAAATGTTCACGAGGATCGAACAAGCGATCTCCGACTCAGAAGGCAGGGTCACCCACTGAGCCAACAGACCCGTCGTATGCAATTTGGAATCAAAATTAATCGTCAGACATCGGAATGAAGCCACGTTTTGAGTTATGGATTCGGCGACTCTCTTCGCGTTATACAGGTGTAGAACTTGATCTATGCGCAGCTGTCATTTGCGGTGTCTACTCACTTGTCAGTTGTCTGTGATGTACGCAAACATAGACTAGTCGGTGTACTCAAGATAAAATGGAATTAGGTAGTTACTGTTTTAAGTTTGACGTGAGTGCGTTTATGATTATGTCTTCCGGAATAATGTTTCTAGGTACAATGTCCATCGTGAATTGTTTTATGTAAAAAATTCTATTTATATATAGAAATAATTTTAGAATCGTGAATAATTGTGATTGCAGTTTTGTAACTGGTGGCTCTATTAACGAAACTTATTCTTGAATTGTTATAAGCATGAACGGAGCAATTCCTATGTAGGTATCAGATTGCCACCAAGAACACAAAAAAAAACTACGATCACAACGAAAGAATTCGCTTCGCAAAACTGTATCCACTAGAGAAAAATTACAAATCGATACACAGGGGAGGTCACTCGAAATCGATAATAAAAGCCCGCCTTACAGTAAGCAAGCAATAATTGTTATTCTGATTCCAACTGTACACCACGAGGTAACAAGTACTCAAATCGAACATTAACGAACCAGTTAACTGGGTCAGTTCTTACGTAAAGCTGGGCTCAGATTCGGGAAAAATTCCCAAAATCGATTGCCTCTCCCCAACATCACACATTATTCGCGGGATAGTATCAAGGTGTAATGAGACATTCGCTTGGCTCCCTAGCGCTACGGCATTATGCTAGACACCAATATCCTTCGACTACCATCACGGCGGGTGTAATGGGTACCACCAATTGACGCTGCCACATTCCTCCTCCAGTGCAGTACCGCAAAGTGCGTTACTTCCGAAAACCGAACATTTTTACACCGAAGGACATCGCCCGTCCTCCTCTGACTATCAACGTCTCTCTCTGCTGCTGATTCCTGATATCGACGGGCGCACTTACATAAACGAATCTGTGTCAGTGGCCCGAGGGTCCCGCATTGGCGTGCTGCCGTGGTGGTCACGTACCTGGCTGGTGGTGGCGGCTGTGACGTGGTGCTCCTGTCGCGATTAGCTCCGGGCCATCGCCAGGTCGCGGCCGCCGTGCCGGATCGAATCGGTCGGAACTCGGTCACACATGAGGCACGAACGAACGAGACCCGGCGGCGTCCGGTAGTGGGCGTATACCTACGTAGGTAGTGCGGGGCTGCCTGGCGCGGCGGCGGCTCTCGCGCGTTTAATCCCACTCTAATTCGGTCGGTCGATGCGGCGACGCGGCTGACTCGCGCATGACTACGGGGGGTAGGGTGGGTGTCGCGATGCCCCCCCGGTCGATACACGCACGCCCGCGACCGCTGCGACCCGGCCCGCCCGCGACGATGTACGGACACCTCTATGTGATGATGACGTTAGATCGACGTCATAATAGGGATGGAGATTAAGGCGCGGGCGCCGGGTCTCTGGACCCGATGCGCGCCGCCCGCGCTCGCTTGTCGGGCCGCGGTGACGCACACAGGCCGCTGATATTAAAGCTACCTTTTACAACCCTCTATTTTAACGGCGAAATGGTAAATGAATAAGGTTGTAAGCAAAGAGATTAAAATATAACAGGACATAGAGGGCATTGGGAATATTTTCATACAAAACTTGGAAGCATGTAGCTCAAGCGTCATTCGGTCGAAATTGTACTAGACTTATTCGACTTGGAATAACTTTTGGCTTCAAATTTTCCTCGCTTTTTCCCCTCTATGCCCTATTATATTTTAATCTCTTTGGTTGTAAAAGTCTACAAATTGTGCCTCTACGCCTCTAGACCCGAATACCTAAAAAGGAAACTATAGGTACATAGATCGCGTAATAGTACAGCTGTCGTAAATCTAGGTAACTGCAGTGATGGCCATACATAACACGTGTTAGGCGCTGTCTCATTCTATCTAGTCGCGTCTGCAGTACGCAGGTACAGTCCCGCCCTGTGATTGGACTTTCGCTGTCAAATTCGCTTTCACTATTAATAGTGCACCACCCCGGGGGCACGGGGCTGGTGGTGCTCTTCTCGTGTTAAATGACGATGAGGTAATTAATTCACTTGTTATTATAAACAATTATCCAGAAGCCAATGTCAAGGGCACCGAGCACGTTGTTTACGGCCCAAGCATTTTACAAACAATATAAAATAATTCAAAAATTCTATAGAAACCTTGTGGTTTCTATAGAATTTTTGAAGGAGGGACATTTTCTAAAATTCTGATAGGTATTCTCTTACTGACTTCAAATGTAACTTATTCGACCCGATGTGATGGAACGAGAAGATGTTAAAAGTGAGAACAAATGGGAATGATTGATTTTTTCTATTATTTTCGTTTGACGGAATAAATTTTTTTTCTGTGTAATTTCTCAGCCGATGATTTTTAATTACAATGAAAAATTCACACCTGCTACTGGAAATGAAATTCACATTATTTTATAAGTAGCAGATTAGTTGAAGAAGAGGAAAAGTCATTTATTTTCCAGAATATGGTGTAACTAGCGGTTCTGCGCGGGTGCACCTGCATAGTTCCCGTACCCGTGGGAACACGGGAATAAAATATAGTTTATATTACTCAGTGTTAATGTAGCTTTCCATTGGTGAAAGAATTTTTAAAATAGGTCCAGTACTTTTTGAGTTTATTCGTAACAAACATACAAAAATAGAAATCTTTCCTCTTTATTATTAGTATAGATCAGATTAGTATAGTGTCATAACATAACCAAGACATAATCTGCCACACAGGATGGCGTGTTTGTCAAATTTTAATGTACAGTCAAGAGCACGTGAATCTTGACACGTTGGACTTTTTAACGTTTTTATTACAATCGCCTAAGAGGTCAGTGCTCTTGACTTAAAAAGTACTAAAATATAACTCGTGAAATTACCCATCTCTAGTGAGAACTTTGAAGTCGAATGAAAAAAAAAATCAAAATTCATTTATTGTATACCTTATATAAAATACACTTTGAAACGTCAATAACAAAAGGCACACTAAACTCATCCATAATGGCTAAATGTAAACAGCAGCCCATCTCCATCGACGAGTTGCTGGTTCCAAATGCCCCCAAGAAGAGCCAGCAAGAAACAAAAGGGCAGCTCTTTTTAATTTCATGTCTTACTAGAAAAATAGCCTTACATAGGGAGTCGGTTAATCCCATGCATGTTGGTCTAATTAACATTACGAAACTAAGCTGTATTATAGTTTCATGCAACTAGTTTCAGTATCTACCCCTGAAAGTACCTACTGACATTAGTGTCGTAAAATCAACAGTATCGCTAAGACATTAAGACATATACATAAATCAACACACATTAATATCATGGCTCCGTCAACATCGAAACTTTATTTTGCCGCGTATAATGTCTATGTAATGTACTTAGGCGGCAAAGACCAAAGAGGTTGGAAGAAAGTCGTTCTCTTTTCTAGGAGAGCGAAACTTTTTCTTTAAACATCTTTGGTAGGCGGATTGGCAAGTGGTAGACCAGGCTCGATAATTTTTAAAACCAAAAAAAATAGTAGTAGTTGTGAATGGGCGAGTCGGTAGAGGACGACCTAGGCGTACCTACATCGATCAGATCGGCGATGTGTTGAAGAAAAGCCAGATAAAGAGTACCCGAAACCGACGAGCACGCATGAGTCGTTTGATGGATGTGGAGGAAGCGCGAGAGATCTGCCAGGTTCGTAGCAAGTGGCGGTCTGTTGTCTCTGCCTACCCCAATGGGAAATAGGCGTGAGATTATGTATGTATGTGAACTGAACTTTACTAATAGTACATTATGATATAAGTGCGGTAGGTTGAAAATTACAGCCGAGGCGATATTGCTAGCCCCAGAGGCTGTAATTATCAAAGCGCACGTATGTCATACGACATTTTATAACACATTTGCGAGGACATAAAATAAAACTCCGACTATGGTAAACTAATAAAAACAATACAGCGTTAAGAAAAAGCGCCTTAAAATCAGCATTTTTTTTAGGCAAAGGCACAAAAAACAGCCAGTATTACTAATAAAGTAAATTAATATTTTTGTGTTTTTGGTACAGATTAATTGGTTGTAATTTACTGTCAAAATTAATAAAATAAAATAATTATGTACATTTCTTTAATATATTTTATCTCCTAAAGTTAATTTTAATCATAAAGTGTTTGTGTGTACAACTATTTTGACATAAAAACTCTTTGCTGAGATTTTTAAAAGTACCGTTCGTTTTAAGACGGAGCATCTTGACAAACCGTGCGTTTTACATTACACTTACCGCACTTGGGCGTAATGAGATACAATACGATATTGAAATTGGTGAAATAGGACACCTTCTCCGAGCAAATGTGTTATAATAGTACATTATGATACAAGTTGACCATTATATACAAGGCGATATTGTGTGCGCACGAGCGAAAGCGAGTGCACCATAAGAAAGCCGCGTATATTATAGTCACAGGCACACGTGTTTCATACGACATTTTTCAACACATTTGCTCAAAACGACGTTTTTCTGAGAAAAAAAATGTAATTAAATTTAAATGTAACGTTTAAACCAGAAATTACAGAAAATTTTAAATGAATTAAGTTATTTTTTTAATAATAAAGCTGGATTTAACATTTACTGTTATTTTTCGCATAAATACTGTTTGTTGCTAAAATAAAAAGTTATAACCCGACTAAATTATATCGCTTCTTCTTTTTACTCACTTACGACTTGGTACTAGGGTACAAATGTAAATTGGTCGGGTTAATAAACTAAAGGCACTAGTTCAATAATATACTGAAAAAGCACGCGTGTTTAATATCTAGGATTATGAGCCAAAAATCGGTACAATAAAAACGTCGTTTTGAGCAAGTGTGTTGAAATAGTACATTATGATATAAGTGCGGTAGGTTGAAAATTACAGCCGAGGCAATATTGCTAGCTCGAGCCGTAGGCGAGGGCTACAAGTAAGCAGAGACTGTAATTACCAAAGCGCACGTATGTCATACGACGTTTTATAACACATTTGCGAGGAAATAAAATAAAACTCCGACTATGGTATTCTCAGACCTGCGGGTTTCCTCACGATGTTTTCCTTCACCGTCGAGCTAGTGATAAATATGTTCGTAAGTTTTTGAAAAACTCATTGGTACATGCCAGGATTCGAACCCGAGCCTCACTGATTTTCGGCCGGCTCTTTAACCGTCCGGGCTATCACTGCTCTTGACGTTTTATAGGTAACACATTTGCGAGGAAATAAAATAAAACTCCGACTATGGTAAACGAATAAAAACAATACAGCGTTAAGGAAAAGCGCGCGGCGCACATCAGCATTTTTTTTAGGCAAAGGCACAAAAAACAGCCAGTATTACTAATAAAGTAAATTAATATTTTTGTGTTTTAGTTACAGATTAATTGATTGTAATTTACTGTTAAAATTAATTAAATTAAATAATTATGTACATAAATATTTCTTTACTATATTTTATCTCCCAAAGTTAATTTTAATCATAAAATGTTGATAACTTTTTTGACATAAAAACTCTTTGCTGAGATTTTAAAAAGTACCGTTCGTTTTAAGACGGAGCATCTTGATAAACCGTGCGTTTTACATTACACTTACCGCACTTGGGCGTAATGAGATACAATACGATATTGAAATTGGTGAAATAAGACACCTTTTACGAGCAAATGTGTTATAAAACAAATTATATTACACCCATGCTACATTTCACCTAATGTCATTTAATCTTGTTGCATTTCGGTTAGGCGCATTAAATGTAAAATTCGCAAAATGTCCAGTGTCCATTGGGATCAAAATGTCTAATTAGAAAATTATCAAATTCGCACATTGACCAATATAAATATCAGTCGTTGATTTGTTACAGATATTTTATTACAAGTAGTAATAGGTATGTGTCCAAAACTGGTTTGTTACAAACCGCTTGGATGTACCTATGGGCTTATTTCTCCTCTGCCTGTATAGAGATAGGTTTCCTTTTAAATTCTCCTATGACTAATCGTACGCAACTTCACTAAAACAGGTAGATAGTTCTGTTGGCAACAAGAAGGGAGCTGAGAAGACTTTTTCAAAGCGAGTCTTTTCAAGTTTATTACATGGCCTGCTTCAACACGCCATAACTGCTAGGATTGCATGAACTCGTCGCGTCATGACCAAAGGCCAAAAGTGTGTAACGAGGTACACGTTATCGGACCTCCTTTATCCCCCCTTTTATAAACTTTTTGCCCTTTTAACTTCTATTTATTTATTTATTTCATGTACCAAGAAAATGTACACATGGCGAACTTAATGCCTAAAGGCATTATCTACCAGTCAACCATCAGGCTAAGCAGAAATAATTCTATCCTTCCATACATTCTAAATATACATTTTTGATATTAGAATTACAGCTCTCGCTTCTATTTCTTCTACCAGCAAATGAGTACTTACCCAAAGCTCGAACTAGACAGTCTCTGACCTAAAATCTGTATTTTAAATAAGCTTTCCTATATGTATGAGCTTCTCATGTTCTAAATATTATAATATCTATATTTCTACAATTGTGCTATAATAAATAACCTGATAAACCGTGACAATAAACGGAAAACAGTGATAAGAAACCATTTGGCTGCTGAAACACTCGTTTATGTTCATCGTCCTCCAACCCTCCAGGAACCCTCAACTTTCACTCCGTGTCCTTATCATCCCTAAGTGCTGGCAGTGATCGCAAGAGAGGCTAAAAGATCTTAGCAACCCCTTACCGGGATCTAACTGGGCTCTACGATTTACGACTACCCAGTACCGTAGCAACCAGCTACGACTAATTGTAGCTACGTTAAAGCGTATAAGTATTTTTTTAATTTGATTTTTAGACACTCTTTAGATACCTACAGAAAGTCTAAAATACTAGAAGTCTAAAAGTCTAGATATTAACAGGTACATACATACAATAGAGACTATATCAAAAGTTTGGCATGGAATTTTTGTATTGAAAGCTCTAACTACAATGAAAGAAATAAAGAGTTTATTTTATTATACTCCTATTGAACATTACGCAAAATAGAAGAGGCGTCGAGTTGCGGAAACAAGCCTTTTTTTTTTGTGACCAGGGAAAATGCATTACTGCATACGCACCCGACCCGGGGGGGCCGGGGGTTATGTGGGGCTCTGCAGCCTAGTGCTGCCATACCCACTAAAAAACCCTGGTGTGTTTCTCCTCGCCGCTTCAGACCCAGCCATGGCACCGCGGTTGTGCATCCGCAGATTGCGGAAACAAGCCTGCGTTAACATACACACATATACCCTTGGCAAATTGTCACGTCTACACACTTACAAGTAAATTAAAGCGGTCTGCTACCTGTTACGACAAGTGTAATCTGCGAACGTATTCACGGAGATTCGATATTCGACTCTTCTTCTTCGACTTTTAGGTGATAATGGCTTTTCACCGTGGTTTTGGTGACTTTCGCCAATGTCATATTTGACATAAGGATTCGACAGATTTTCTGATTCCAAGTCGAATATCGAATCTCCGTGAATACGCCCGCTGACCTTCACTGCCTGAAGAATAGAGAATACAAATACTTAATAATAAGTGCTTGGGAAAACGTTTCCCCCACAATAGTTTATTGGTAACCATAATAATTAACAGTAAAGAAAATATTATGATTAATTGGACCTGTCGTATTAAAATGTTTTAACTGCTCGGCCTAGTTTTTGGATAACAAAGTAAATTGTAATGGATTTCTGTTGAATTGAGGTCCAATTCGATGTAGACTTCATCTTTGTCTATCTCTGGCATTATTTTGTAGGGCCAATGGGCGACGACACGACAGCAATAAACTTTTTCGGGCAATTTATATAGAGACTTAATATTACTCGTAATATAAAAATAGGTAAAGTTAAGTAATAAGTCGGAGTAATGCCATTGGAAATTCAGGTTGTTACACGAAGTATCTGCAATTATCCAGTTTCTCTAGTTGACATTTTATTATTGAAAGCTTATTAATCTATATCTATATATCTATACATATAATAAAACTCTTACGGAGCCGTGTCTGTACATTAAATATTTTTTGAAAATTTTAACGGTAGTGTATATAGTTATCGATATAGATACCGAAACACCAATTTTTGGAATTTTTGTCTGTCTGTCTGTCTGTCTGTCTGTCTGTCTGGTTGTGCACGCATCACTCAAAAACTGCTGGACGGATTATGATGAAATTTGGTATGGAGATAACTGAGTACTCGGGTCAACATCTAGGGTACTTTTTATTCCAGGAAAATATCTCATTCCCACGGGAAAATATAAAAACTGGTTAAAAAGAGAAATACGTACTACTCCGAAACGATAACACCTAGAAACTTGAAAAATGGTATGTAGGTGTTATATGTCGTAGGAAACCAGTATGAAAGGATTTTTGGAAATTCCCACAGGAACGGGAATAAACTGAATCCACGCAGGAAAACGCTGCTGGGCACCCGCTATTTGAAATATGGTATGTAGGTGTCTTAAGTATGTCGTAGGCAACCACTATGAAGGGATTTTCGGAAATTCCCACAGGAACGGGAATAAACTGAATCCACGCAGGAAAACGCTGCTGGGCACCCGCTATTTGAAATATGGTATGTAGGTGTCTTAAATATGTCGTAGGCAACCACTATGAAGGGATTTTCGGAAATTCCCACGGGAACGGGAATAAACGGAATCCGCGCGGGCAACGCCGCGGGGCACCCGCTAGTTTCTAAATAAAGTAGCAACTGTAAAGTTCGCTTGCGAAATAAGTTTTTCAGACAACTACAGGGATCGACGTTCAAAATCATGCCCCGTAACATTGCTTATCCAACGTATATAAGGACTTATTGGAACGTAAACTGCTTGGTTATCCGTGTGAGTATCAGCGACGCCAGCAATCTTGCCAAAATAGAACAGCGGGCCACCAACATTCCTGAAACTGCCTTTATAGATCTCTGGACATTTGGCAAGGCAAATGGCCGGCCCATGGGTCCCAGATCTCGGTCTGTTACATGCTGCCACAAGTCCATCTCCCAGCTCCAACCGATTATCCATAGATTGCTTAGGATCCTGAATATAATTTTTGCTCTTGAATCCAACGTATGACACAGAGTGTCCTAACAAAATAGTTTTATAGTCCACAGTAGATAATTTACCATATGTATCTAAATGAACAGGTTCGACTAATAGCAACGCTATATCGTTTTGATTGTTAGTATTCTCATCTTCACAATCCGTAGGGGAGGTAATATAAGAACAGTGTGGTACAGTCTTCAATATTCGACTATAATTCCCAGCGTTCATGTCAATATAACGAACCAATTCAATTTGTTTGTCAAGGCAATGAGCTGCAGTCAAGACCCAGTCTTTAGTTATAAGACTCCCTGAACATGAGCTATGAAATTTAGATTTTTTATTAAGCTTCGATTGCAATAAGACTACGTATGGATACAATTTAAAATTGTCTTCATAATCCGACTCAACCCTGAGTGCTTTTATCTCGCCATCAGTATCCCTCATAGTTTCTATATCAACATAGGTCTCGTTGTTTTGGTTTGAACCAAGACTATCGTTACGTAACAAGACTCCGTAAACTGTGTACTTTAGAGATTCCGTAACAACACTTAATTCAGTAACATTGGATCCCGTATTTCCAAAATTATTTTTCATAAAATCTTTCTTAGTCTTTTTGTATTCGTAGGTATGTTGCTCATGCTCGACATTAAAAACACTTGTTGTTTTCATGTCATTGAGCTCGTACTTGAAACCTATGTCTTTAGGAGGCAATCCATACCTGTTGGTTGAAACCCTATTGTGTCCATGTTTGATAGACCCATCTTGATTGCTTCTGAAGCGATTACTCCTTTTGTGGCTATAACTATGCACCTTTTTATTTTTATGACCACTTTTATTAACAAAGTGAAGATAATCCTCACTATTTCTAGTTTGTGGAGTAAATGTTTCTTCAATTTTGCGATCAGCATGTTCGTGCTTGAGGTGCTCTGTCTTAAGACTTGAGCGACTGTTACTACTCTCGAAGTTCGTGAGCAAACGTTTTGCTAGCAAGTCTTCATCCGTTGAGAAAACGTCATCTTCAACCACGGATGGCACATGATGTTCTATACTTATATTTATATGAGTTTGAGGTGGTTGCTTAGATTGCAAGGCATTGTTAGTAAATTTCGATACCGGAACATGTTTTTTTTTCGCATTTTTTGACTTATGGAGTACTTGTTTAGGCTCAATGGAAGCATTCATACATTCTATAGATTTTAGGCTGTCTTTCAAGTACCGACTATAGTATTCGGAAGTCAAATATTTTTGAAGCTTTAAGAGACTTTCGTAATGCTCCCCGCTTTTTACAGGTTCGTACATATTGTTGAAATATTCTGAGATTGTATTTTCCGAGTTGAGTTTTTCTAAAGGTTGAAAAAGTCGTCTCAAATTATGCCTTGTGTCTTCTAATTCATTATTATGTCGAAAACGCGATTTGTATGAGCTAGTAGAAAATTTACGTTTTAGACTGTTGGCGTGTGTCTTGAACACGTTTAACTTATTTTCATTGCGGTGAGGTAAATCCTGATCTAAATTTAGTTTGAGCTTGGCTCTCACAAGCTTCGGCTTTGGTAATATTACTTCTTTATGACTTGTACGCTCGTCGCTCTCCACTGTAGCCGATACTGAAGAGGCAATATTAGGAGTATTATATTTTTTATTAGTCTTTTCGATGTTTTTAGAGCCCTCCTTAACTATATTATTGAGTTTTTTCAAATTGTGATTACCATTTTTGCCTTTTTTTTTCAGTATCGCACGATGAGTACTTTTAAATTCAATTAACTTTTTAATATTTTGATCAGAGTTCAGTTTTTGTATTCGAATATTCATATTTTTATTACTTAAAACCACGGCATCAGTGTCTGTCAATTGTGACGAATCATCGTTAATATTATGAGTTTTGTCTTTTAAATCTTTAACTTTATGAACGGTCGGCAATTTTGAATGAAGATGCAAACTATCTTTTCTTTTGGATTTAGAAGTTTTTTTAATACTTTCGATTTCATTAATCTTGTCAATATCTTGATTAGGGCTAGTGTTTTGTTGAAGCTTCGGACTAACCAAGATTTGCTTCGATATATTTAGGTTTCTTTCACTAGAAATCTCATCACTATCATCTATAAATTGCACAGAAGTTGCTATATCTCGACTATTGTCATTATTCTGAGAATGAGACGGATTATATATTTTTTTTAAATCCTGGGTTTCTTTTACTTGTTTATTATCAGGGGACTTTAAAAAATCTACGGAATCTTTGCTCTCGTAGTCCTTTATTGATTCAGTGCTCTCAAATTCTGAAATCTTTTTTATAACTGGTTCCGATACAAGCTTTTCACGATGCTCGGGTTTGAGTTTTGGGACATTTCCATTTTTCCTACTCGTCACCTCATCACTGCCATCTACATATTGAACAGAAGATTCGGTTTCGAAGTTTTTATCATTATATAAAGGGTGGTGTATTTTTTCTACGTTTTCGGATTTCTTAATTTGTTTTCTATCTTCGAGTTTAAAATGGTTATCAATGTTGTAAGCTATTGTTGGTTTTGTCCATTCATTAGGAACCTCAGCAATATCTTGATTCACGCTAAGGTTTTGTAGATGTTCGGGTCTAGTTGACAATTTCTTTAAGATATAAAAACCTTTTCCATTTAAAACCATGCCACTGGCATCTGATTGCACAGGAGAAACGCTTTTATCATTAGTATGAACCCGATGCATTTCTACCAAGTGCTTGCCTGTGAATTGATTATTTATGTCTTTGTTTTTAAAATAATTATGCACATTATATTTTTTCTTGAATTCAGCCTCTGTATCGGCACTTTTAAATTTAGAAATCCGCTCTTGTTTAACAGCTTGATTCACCTTCATTCTTTTTGTATTCTTCAATGTCACTAGTGTCCACTTTGGTTTTATAGTTTCTGTGTCACTGGAAATCGCATCACTATCATCCATTAAAGTAACTGGTCCAATATTACTACGTTTGTCACTTTTAAGGGTAGAGAATATTTTTTCGTCCTTGTGTTTTTTGTTTTTTTTACTATCTTGCTTTCCAAAATAATGATGCACATCTTCAGGTTTCAGCTCCTTTTCATTTATTGAACTTTTAGAAGTGAAAGTTATATTTTTGTCCATTTCTTTATGTTGGTGATGTGATTTAGCATTTTCTGTGCTATCTGATGTTTCATGTTGATTCCCAGGCGTAGAGTTTAGATTAGGATTCAATTTGCTGTGGTATTCAAGCTTGTGCAGCACATCTGATACATCATCTGCCATCATGTCATCTAGACCTTTTGGAAGTAAATAGTGATTGGATCTTAAGTGATCTTTAGAGCTTATCCGCGACAAAAGATCATTTACCGTTGACTTAACTGCATGGGTATTCTCGGCACTAGTCTTTTTAGTAATATGTCTATCAATAGATGTTGTGATATCATAGGGAATCTGATGCATGAAATTAGAACCCAAAGTTTGAATATACTCAGAATATGGGTTGTTCTCATCACTTTGATCGTCTTGCATCGACTTGGAGTACTGTGGAGAATCTGAAGGATTCCTTTTAAGATAAAATGAAAGTTCCAAAGCTTGTTTCTGTAGACGCTTTTCGATTTCTTTTCTAGCTCGTGGAATGATTTTTGACTTGGAAACGTGGTTTAGCACATGGTTATTACGAAGCCCTATTTTCTGACCAGTGCTAGTAAAGACAAGAAGACAAACTGCCACGATCCATCGCATGGCTCTCCTTATAAATATTTTACTTGAAATCTTACTTGTTCCTGTGTAATTTATTATAAATAAAATTATTTCGTAAGCATTGTGAATAAAATCGCAATAAAAAAGTGTTTTCTATAGGATTTGCAATTCTTTTAGAACCATGAAATTCGTCATAAAAAATGATGACTAAAATAGAGGAGTTATATTGCGGCAACAAAGTCGTATGAACTAGTCCACCAGTGCTGATAGGGTTTTGAAATACGAAACGAAGTACGAAAAACCAGGACTTCAACTTTAGGAATTTTTACTCGACTACACGAGAATGTGTTTTATATTTTCGGGTGGACGTGTGTAAAGGCAACGCACTTGTGACTCTTGAGTTGCTGGTGTAAATTGGCGATGGTAGTCACTTACAATCAGGTGACCCGTCTGCTCGTTTGCCCCATGTTTTTATAAAAAAAAAGTAGTCTAATGAATGATAACCTACTTCTTGATCAGTCGCTGCCTACTAGCAATTTAATTGCGATACAGTCTAATAGAATATACGTAGTAGGTAGGTAGTAGGTACCTTTGTTAATTCGACGTGAACACATTATAAATCATTAGATCTAGTTTCCTCTAGATAATGCTAGCACAGTATGACTACCAACAGTCAGGCTGGGGCACTGTTAATAACTCACTGCCATTAAATATTGCAGGCCTAATCTACTCGCCATGGGGTCGCGTGCTTACTGATGGACACTTAGTGTGTTCTGTGCTCACGTAAGTAACAAAATTAGCTGAAAGTTCAAACTACTGCCTTGTCCTATTTTATTTAATAGGCGATACCTATAACCTAGGATCAGGCAGGGTGGACACCACACACATTATACTATATAATATAGTACCTATAGTATATTTTGTATCGAGGGACTAAACGGCTCGGGAGTCAATGAAACCGAAGGTATATTAAGTTGGCGTTTAGTCTCGAGGTGCAAACTGTATTTTTCACTTTGAGTGCGAGAAAAATTGACAATTTAGTAAGTACAAATTAAAACCGAACAAATACACTCGACAAAAATTCTAAAATTCTCGCTGGCAGTTTTTTTTTCTAATCCTGTCACAGATTAACAAAAAGATTTAAAAGTCTTTTAAAACTACCTGATTTAGAGTATAATATTAGATTAAATGTTTCGGACTCATCAACACTACGTACGTAATAAGACCTCTTACCCCGTGATACAAGCCAACTCACTCAGTTGTCGCCATCTTGCCGAAAATAGACAATCAAAATATTATGGTAAAATCATTCTTTGAGAGCCAATCTCCAGTCGGGTAAAATGTACTACCTAGTAGTACTTAAGCCAGCAATAAATAAGTTTTTAAGGTGCGTTTGTTTAAAGCAGACAGACTCGTTGGAAGTCATCATATCTTACAATAGTTAATATTGCTCTTACCATCATTTTAACAAAGCTGACCAAGTGCACTAAAAGTGTGCGTGGTCAGATCAATCCAAAGAGTATAATACTTATATAGAGAAGATCAATCTAACAAAGGAGTGGTCGATGGTTAGAGTGATCTGACCAAGCGATCTGACTATCTGACCACAGATATAGAACCAAAGAGATTATAATATACTTTAGTCTCTTTGTATAGAACGAAACCAGATTGCCACTGTGCAAATTTACTTATATTTATTGTCGTTGATACAAAAATCTTATTATAGACTTTTAATTTCAAACGACTTCAAAACAGGAAAGTTTCTCAATTCGATTGTGTTTTTATGTTTGTTACCTTTACTTTCGATGGGATAAACCGATTTTATTAATTCTTTTTTTATTTTAAAGCTGGTGCTTTTCGTGTGGTCCCATTTTAATTTGGTCCAGTTCTGATAATAGCATCCAGATGGCATCCATTATAAAACCATAAATACCTACGTTAAAGTCGGTTTTTTACTCTTTATAGATCTATGTTATTTGAAGTCGGTTGCTAGTTCTCTCATAGTCGATGTTTTCCTTCACCGTCGAGGTAGCGATGAACATTGTAAGTTTTTGAAAAGTTCTCGACACGATTTCTGAAACGCACTACACTACACATACCTTGCGACTGTTGACCTATATACCTACGTCACTACATAGTATAAAACAAAGTCGCTTTCTCTGTCCCTATATCCCTATGTCTCTACATATATCCCTGTTCCTTTGTATGCTTAAATCTTGAAAACTACGCAACGGATTTTGATGCGGTTTTTTTTAAAATATACTAGCTGTCCCCGCGCGGTTCCCGCGTAGTTCCCGTTCCCGTGGGAACAAGTCTTCATTGTTTTTAAAATGTATTCTGCTATTCAGGGCGGAGACAAATCCAACAAAACAAAAACCATGAAAATTGATCCAGCCGATCTCGAGTTATAAGTGTTGTAACAAGCCCGTCTTTGTTTTATATATATATATATTATATAGATATAGAGTGATTCAAGAGGAAGGTTTAAGTGTTAGCATTGCACCCGTGCGAAGCCGGGGCGGGTCGCTAGTATAATATAAAAAAACTAGCTGTTCCGCGCGGTTTTGTAGTTCTCGGTCCCGTGGGAATACGTACCTACGGGTATAAATTACATTATAGCATATGTGACTCCCTGATAGTAACCCATTGGTGTAAGAAGTTTTAAAATAATATTTATGATGCAAATGCGGTTTCTTTCAATAATATGTACGTTCCTATTTTTTTTTTTTGTGGCCTCGCGCGGCTTCCGCAATTACCACACTTATAAAACGGGGAAACGGATTCATATTTACAAAAAGAAAGGAACGGAATTTGGAAAGGAAAAAGGATTAATTAAGGAAAAACATATTATCCACGAAAAGGTTATATACAAAACTATATTAATCATTAAATATATACAAATTAATAAGTACAACTACTAAATAAAATTAAATATTTACATTATTATTACAAATAAATATGGCTAACAATTTATAAACATTTATATCCTTGGTAGCAAGGAGGACAGGGATGGAAGTAGGCAGAGGAATCTTAAAGGACAGTAACGAGGTAAAAAGGGAAGAACAATCATTTAAAGGACACGACAAGAAAATATGATTGACATCAGCAAAATCCGACCCACATTCGCAACCCGGGTCGTCCACAATATGGAGTCTGGCAAGGTGAGCTGGGGACACTATGTGACCAAGTCTCATACGTATAAGGGTTGTTGTAGGTTTCTTAAGAAAATTAAGTAAATAGAACTATGGTTTCAACGATACATCGGGTTGGATATTGTAAAAATATTTTCCCTTAGTTTCACTACTTTTTATCCAATCATCGCGCCATGAATCTACAAGATATTCTTTAGACAAGGCTATCAGATCATGAGTAGGTATAGTTTTTATAGGGAAACAAGTCTCCCGATTCTACAGCCTCATTAGCAAGACGATCTGCTCTTTCATTCCCTTGGATACCAGAGTGGCCTGGGATCCGAGCAAACGAAAGATCGACGCCTTTAAAAGCACACTTCAATAATAATTTCCGAATTTCGATTATAATAGGATAGGTTGGCTTTGATTTAAAGGGAGAATTAACTAAGGCTTCCAAAGCACTTTTTGCGTCGGTAAAAATAACAGCTCTCCTAAGATTCATTATCGTGACATAATCCACAGACTTAAAAATGCCGAAACATTCACCAGTTAAAGTGGATGTTTCGGGTGGCAATAAAAAATTTTGAACTACATTATATTGAAAATGAAATACTCCCACACCAACACAGCCATTCGCAGAGTGCTTAGATGCGTCACTATAAATATGATGCCAGTCCGACCAAATCTCATTTTTAGCAATATTAAACATAATACTGGCATCAGGGGAGTTTTTACTAATTCCTAAGTTTAAACGAACATTTGGAGACAACACTAGAGACTCAATTCACAACTAAAAAGAGGTTAATACAAAGATCTATGAGTAGGGGCACAAAATGCTATAAATTTTCTAAAACTGTGGACCAGACAGGGCGTAGACTTATGGGTCCAGTATCCAGAAGAGAGAACATGATCAGAAAGAGCAGAAAGTCTTGAAAAAAGGGGATGACGAATGTTTTGCAAGGCACGAAACAGAAATCTATCTGATAAATACTGCCTGCGCATACTCAAAGGAGGCTCTCCACCTTCAACCTGAAGGGCATTAGTGGGGCTAGATTTCATAGCACCCAAGACTATCCTTAGAGCCTTATATTGAATGGCATCTAATTTCCTCAGTCCAGCTGAACTGCAGGGTTCTAGCAAAAAAGTACCATAGTCAAGAACACTGCGTACTAAAGCGTTATAAAGCAATCTCAAAGAATAGGGGTGCGCACCCCACCAGACACCTGACAGACAACGAATCATATTCAAAACGCGTTCGCATCTGGAAACTAAATAATCACAATGCGGAAGACCAGAGAGCTTAGAATCTAAAATGACTCCAAGGAATTTTATATGCGATTTAACAGGGATTACACTTCCGTTGAAAGAGATGATAACTGGAGGCGGCAGCCGCATTCTGGAAAACAATACAATATTGCTCTTAAGGGGAGATAATTCCAGACCATTTGAATCAAGCCAAGTCTTTAATAAAGTCATGGAGGAACCCAGTGAGGCAGAGGCCTTATCGATGGACTTATCAGGTGCATATAAAAGGAGATCATCAGCATACTGAAGAACTTTGACGTCACCTAAGGACGACTCTAGATCATATGTGTAAATATTGTATAATAAAGGACTCAACACAGATCCCTTCCAAACTAATCTGGAGTAAGTACTGTTATCTACGGTAAGCGAGATGGTTCTTTCTGATAAGATATTCATAATGAAATTAAGTAAAACTGTTGGAACTAGTAATTCGTTTAATTTTTGTTTAAGTACTGATAAAACTACATATTCATAAGCACCGGTTATATCCAGGAAAGCAGCAACAATTGATTCATTACAAGAAAAAGACAATCGAATATCAGTAATAAAGATACTAATACTATCCAAATTACTCCTACCCCTTCTAAATCCGTATTGGCTATCAGGCGATAAACCATTACTGTCCAGATACCATTCTAATCTATTTTTAACTAAATGTTCAGCAATTTTAACAAACACAGAGGAGAGTTATTAGTTATACTTCGGCAATTCCACTGAATTACCTTGGCGAGTAGGTCCATTATTGTTGATATTAATATCATTTAATATATCTATAGAAGTAGCAACGTTGGACGGTGAAAAAATATTAGATTTGGATAAAAGATTTATTAGAAGCATAATTAGATCTGATATAGAAAGTTTTGGATGTTACATTCAGTTCATCATTGAAGGCCCATCCATTAGCAGGAGCAGGAATGTTGTAATCTTTAACTAAGGCAGCATGAGCCTCCTGGTCAAAGCCTTTGGTATAAGGAGGTCGAGGTTTTAAAAATACAGTTTTTTTATAAGAAGATGGCTGTGACATATTATTATATGATGGAGACCGATCTTGAGGGTACACAGATTGAAAAGTGTTGGGGGATTTAGTATTAGAATTTAAAGCGTCTGCATTCTGCATAGGACATTTTTTGAATAAATGGGTGGAGTTTTGACGCTTCTGCATAAGAGATACAACTTTTGCTCATAGATTCCTTAATAGACCTTTGTCTTTCATGTTCTCGACATATTTTGCTAGTTGCTACATGAGACCCATTGCACAAACAACATGTCACACAATCATCATCTACTGAACAGCTGGCACCCGAGTGACCCTGCCCACATCTAAAGCATCTGGGTTTGGAGTGGCATTGAGTTTTAACATGACCATACCTACAGCAGTTATAGCACTGGATAGTGGGATAAATGTACAGATCTACTGGCAAAGCAGAATAACAGACGTAAACCCTCTTGGGGAGAACTTGACCATCAAAAGTTATAATGACCGTTTCTGTGTTTAGCAATTATGGTGCATTTTCATTATTAAACGTTTTTCTTTTAATCCGACGTATTTTTAAAATTTTACCGCAACCTATAGGCACTGTCATGTTTTCCAGAACCTCTTCCTCCGACCAGTCAGAAGGTACACCTCTTACCAGTCCCATACTGGTTACATTAAAGGTTGGAATGAACGCTTTAAAGTTGTGTAATCTGAGAACCTCATTCTCAACAAATTTGTTAGCATGTGCATAGTCATAAAATGAAACGGAGAGTCTGTTTCGGCCTATTCGTTTTAAGCTACCGTTAACAATGTTTTGGAAAAAACTGTTTTTCAAAAATCTCCCAAATGTGATTGGGTGGAGAGTGGTAGGATCATTTGGAGAGGTAGTAATCTTTTGAATATGAACTATGTAAGGAGAAGCGTCAGATTATTGGTAAAGAACTCTTCCGATGGTAGGACGAGAGAAACTGGGGTTTGATGTTGCATCAAAAGATAAAGGTACATTTTGTTTGTCATTACTACTAGTGGCCCCAGCAACATTGTTGCCAGTACCAGTAATAGGTACCGACATAGTCACTCATTGAAATAGGTGGGACGATACCCAGGGAGCTGGATGGGACCTTGCTCGTGTCAATATCTATATTATCGCATCGCCAATCATTGGGTCGATTTTTACGTGAGTCGTAGTGTTTTCTGCGCTTTTTATTACAATGCTTACAAATCCGGCGAGCTGTAACTCGCTTGCGACCATGATCCTTATTGGCAGTATTCAGTGAACCATCCGTGTCCCTACTCGAATCATACTCAATAGATTTGTTATCAACCGTAATATAATGAGAAACCTGGGGGACAGTTCCCCCAGGATTCTCAGGCGGATCGCCCATGAGAAGAAAAAAGCTACTTACCAGGATTCCAGGGTTTACATTCTAATAACTACATACAATATATTGTAAACGATATTCATTAGTAAGACATGAGATTAAAAAGAGCTGCCCTTGAGTTTCTTGCTGGCTCTTCTCGGGGTACTGCATTCGGAACCAGCAGCTCGTCGGTGGAGATGGGCTGCTGTTTGCATTTAGCCAATCTTCATGGACGAGTTTAGAGTGCCTTGTTATTATAAAATATTGACGTTTCTAAGTGTATATCTTAATACCAATAGAAAATAAACGATTTTTGAATTTGAATAAAATAGAAAATAACACAATATATACACAAGAAATACTCAATTAATCCTTTAAACACAAATAAAATTATTTTTAGAAAAGAGCCGAAACGAAAAATTCACCCGCCAAGTTTCACGTTTCCCGCGCATCAACCTAATTTTATTGTATGTATAAAAGTCGGGATTTCGATTTTCGCGGTATTCCATCGATTGCGGATCGGACAGTAGTGACAGATGAGTGACAGTGATGAAATCATGTTTTTTTAAGGCATTGGCAATTTAGCCATCAGCACCTAAATACACGAAATTAAAAAAATATTAGCTCTGCTTCAGAGTCTATGCACAAAAATACAATAAGTTTCTTCAAAACCTATCGAAATGTTACTTGGTGACCGACAGTAAAACGTTATGCACTTTTACTGAAGATTAAAGTGGATTCTTGTGACAATTCGAAAACGTCTATCTCACGTACATATCGAATTCCTATTTACTGCACTCTTTAACGAACATTTGCCACATAACACACTATCATTATTATGAGCCAAAACCCAAAACACATAGCAAAATATCATTTTTTACAGGAAACATGACATTAAGCAAAAACAAGTCGAGGGGACAAAGCGAGGAAATTTTTGAAGTCGAAAAGTAATTCCAAGTGGAATAAATCTAGTACAATTTCGACCGAATGACAGCTTGCGTTCATACTAACTGACATAACGCTTGAGCTTCAAAGTTTTGTATGAAAATATTCCCAATGCACCTTCTATCTATGTCCTATGATATTTTAATTTCTTTGATTTTAATAGAGGTTATTTCATTGAGCATGAGCATCTAGGAGTAATAGTGTTCTGTGATGAGCATAGAGTGAACAATATGATGTATGTACAGTTCTGAGGTATACAGCTTATTGACCATAGATGCTAAATGTATTTCTCTCTGTTAGTGCGGTCCGTTTTGTGCAAATGGTAAATACGTTCGTGAGCACGCACACGACTGTTCATAATGATTACGATTGTTAGCATGCAAATAATTTGAACAGGTTTTCGTTTGTCAAAAATGACAGTTCTTTTAATATTATAATATTGTTATGTAGTTTTCAAATAAAGTAGTTTTTACATTCTAATAGGTACCTATTTTAAATGTTAGTACAAAGTTACAAACCAATTGCTACTCGTTGATATTGTTCTGAAGTTAAATTCAGTAATATAGAATCCCCCGAAGCTTCGCAATGTACTTCTGTTAATATCAATGATGGACGACATACCTAATTTTAATTAATACTTAATCAAAAAGTAAAAGTTCGCGGGGCGGGAAAAAACAGAACAATCAAAAAACGAAAAAACACCACGCACATTGAAGTTTGACAACTGTTTGACAGTTCCGGAGACATTGCACTACCTCCTCGGTGTTGGCACTGGGGGTCAATTCTACTAAATGACAGCGGTGATAGTTGTATGACAATTACATGATTGTGGTCACTCAATGGTGATATTATGTCAAAATTTGACACTCAATGGTGATGTTATGTCAAAATTTGACATAATATCACCATTGAGTGACCACAATCATGTAATTGTCATACAACTATCACCGCTGTCATTTGGTGGAATTGGCCCCCAGTTCGCACCAATCGATGACGTCATCGATGAAGTCACAATGCTCATGTCAGCGTAGGTACCACAGCGCAATTTGAACAGTTGTTTGCATGAATATAGCGTACACGAGCGCAGAAAGTGCAATTTGGACCGCACCATGTACTGTTCTTGTACTTTTTTTTAAAGGAGTTTATGGTTTGGCTACTAGGCCCTTAAACCAAGTCTTTATTTTACACTAATCTTAGTTAAATGGCCCTGCTTCAGAGTCCATGCACAAAAATACAGTGTCTTTAACACTTTCTAAACTACGTTTCTAAATCCCTAACTTCACTCAATAGTAAAATGATAGCACTTTTACTGAAGACTTCATTGTGACTTCTTGAGGCAATCCAAAAATGTCCATAACTCGCATTTATCGAATTTTCCATTCACTGCACACCTTCACGGACACTTGTCACATAATAAACTATCAATATTATGAGTCAAAACCCGAAATACACAGCAAAATAGGGATGTAAAAAAATAATCGATTTTTAAAATAATCGATTATTTTTTAGAAATAATCGATTTTTAATAATCGATTTCTTAAATAAAAATAATCGATTTTTAATTAATCGATTATATAAATTACGCGTTTTAATCGATTTTCTTAAAACCGCCATCTATGTGGTGGATGAACCTTAACGTTGTCGTTAAGCTTTTTTACTTATCGTTTCATTTTATTTTAATACTAAGAGTACTCTTATTATTTACTATTTTTCGTCTTTGACTGTTTAAACTTAAAAAATAAAGAGAGATTGCTTTTTATTTTAGTTTTTGAGACCATAACGTAGTCGTTTAGTTTTTTTGTTTCTCGTTTTAAGTATCTATTTTATTTTAATACTAGAGCAGTGATAGCCCGGACCGTTAAAGAGCCGGCCGAAAATCAGTGAGGCTCGGGTTCGAATCCTGGCATGTACCAATGAGTTTTTCAAAAACTTACGTACATATTTATTACTAGTTCGAAGGTGAAGGAAAACATCGTGAGGAAACCCGCAGGTCTCAGAATTAATTCTGAGACATGTGTAAACAGACCCGGTCCGGCGATGGGCTCACCACCTATCACGTTTAGGGGTCCAATATATCTCGTGAAATGTGGGTATATTCAGTAATGGAATACCTCTGCCTACCCCCTCGGGGATAAAAAAGGCGTGAGATCAAATATAAAAGAGGACTGGACATTTGTGACACTACTTATTTTTAATTAATTAATTATTTTATTGTTTAAATTTAAAGATTGTCGAAATTTTATTTTGTTATTTCTTTATTCATATTATTTTATTTTATTTTTAATGTGTTAAAACGTTAATATGAATCTCTTAGAATTTTTTTTTTATTAAAATATGAAAAGCATAATATTAAATAGATTTTTAAATATGTATTAGAAAAAAAATCGATTTTTTAGAATAATCGATTATTTTCAATATTAATCGATTATTTAAAAATCGATTAATTTTAAAGAAAGAAAAATCGATTTTTATTTAATCGATTATTTTCCTTTAATTTTACATCCCTGCAGCAAAATGAAAATTATACAAAAAACGACGTCCCTCTTCGGATTCCCGCCAAAAAGCCCTGTTCTTGTACGGTGGATAGTCAAAGTTGCTAGCTTATGCAGTAATACCCAAATATTTAGTTGCTCTTCGAAGTAATGTTTCTCATTCCTTTATTTTGGAGAATTAATAATTTTGTTAAGTATGCACAACTCACCGTTTTTTTAGTTTTTAGTAGAACGTTATTTATTGTAAAGTTTTCTCTGAGTAAAAGTTTTTAAACGCATTTCTATCGGTATTTTTATTATGGTAGCAAAGAAAAATATATTTGTGTATGCGGGAACATCTAAAGTGGCTACTGTATTTTTTTCATAAAAATAAAATATATATTTTTTTAATACACTTTAAAAACACAATTATTGTTTTTATTAATTTATAGATTGGGAGGTTTGAATATTGGAGAGGACATTTAACAATGAAACATTCTCAAAAAATACATTTCAATTAATTTGTCACTTACTCGATGATTAAGTCGACTAAATGAATTCATTTTCGGTGACAGCTGTTACTTGAAAATTCAAAAGCTCTATACACTTTTTTGCTTTACTTCGACTTTGCTGAAAGTCATTAAAATCACGGTAAAAAGTCATTATCACCAAAAAGAACAAGAATAGATGGTGTTGTGCGAACTTTTACGGAACTGTCATAAACTATTACGGTAACAATCATGCCACAAGTTAAAATAATTGAAGTTGACATCTGACAGTTTATATTATTAGCACTGAAAATATTTTATTGTTACAAATCTAGTTATCTTAATTTTATTACTTATGTCCCATGTTCTATTTTAAAATTGTATTTTCTTTTATTATTTCGTGTGTTTATTTATCTTTGTGAAAAAAAAAAAACAATCTCACGCCTGTTATCCCCACGGGGGTAGACAGAGGTCCATTTCTGGATATACCCACTTTTAATGAGATATTATTTGGACCCCTGAACGTGATAGGTGGTAGATATTATAACAATGTAAATATACCTATTTTATGCTGTTGGTGTACCTTCATCATTTTGGTGTACCTTATGAATAAATAAATCCCGGTGATAGATATAAAATTTTGGGTACTTATATTAATGACATTGGCAACCCTGATACACGCACACACGCAAATAATAGTAACCAGAACGTGAGCGAATGAGCACACACGTCAACGTGGAGGAGATCGTCAAAGCAAGTTGAAAGCAAATGACGTTTTTGATTTAGTGAATTTTATTTAGTTTTTTCTGTGCAAAAAATGGATTCTTCTCAAACGAAGATGAAGCCAGGATATGTTGCGATCCTGTTCTTAGCAGTGTGCCTTAGCAATGGTGTTCTAGGTAAGTTCTAGAAATAAAGCCATCGTCTGAATAAAGACGGCGCTACTTTTATCTGCTGTGCGCTGACGTAAACACTTCGAGACTAATTACTGAGTACCTAAATGATTTCCTAGTAATCTGCGGGACATGACGCTGATTTGTTCGGAGATTGCTTAAAACTTGGCATTTGTAGGTCAAGTTGTGTGGTCACAAGCACTTGTGTTACTGCGCGCCTCACAGCTGCATTCTTTGTTTTTTTTTCCATAAAATCAGACCCGAAGATGTTATCGAGATGCCAGTGGAAACTAATAAACAAAAAGATTCTAAAGAATTTAAATTCAACCTTGGTTCTGAAATCTTAAAACCCGTTATTTGTTATCTATTAGTCATTCGCATTCTAACTTTGAATAAACATCGTTATTTCTGTGTTGAGATTGCGTTTGCGAAAAAAATGAGACAGTGTCAATGTATTTTTGTACTTACCTACCTACTAAGATGTGAGTTTAAAAAGTGCTGCCCTTGCGTTTGCTGCTGCTTCTTCTCGGGTTACTGCAATTGGAACCAGCAACTGGTGGTGGAGATAGGCTGTTTATATTTAGGCTATCTTCTTGGACGAGTTTAAAGTGCCTTGTTATTAGACTATTGTATTAACCAAAGAGATTAAAATATAATAGGGCATAGAGGGGACAAAGCGAGGAAAATTTAAAGCCAAATGTTATTCCAAATGGAAAGTGGAATAAGTCTAGTACAATTTCGACCGAATGACAGCTTGCGTTCATACTAACTGACATGACGCTTGAGCTTTAAACATGCTTCAAAGTTTTGTATGAAAATATTCCCAATGCCCCCTCTATGTCCTATTATATTTTAATCTCCTTGGTATTAACCTTCCCAAGTGTACATATCTACAGAATTTTTTATTTCTTAATCTATCTGCAAACAGCTGTTAAGCCTTTATCAGATCTTGTCATCATCGTCACATGGAAGGAAGCAGGCAATTGACTACATCCTTTTCATTTCATTTCCCTCTACTGTCAAAAATATTTTGTTTACTTTTTTGACAAACATAATAAAAAAAAATTTTGGATTAAAGATTACTAACTTTTTGAAGTTACAAAGCATGGTTGTATATTTAAATTCTTGTTTGAAAATATTGTTTATCGCATAACTAGTTATTGAAGTATTTTTATAAACAAATAATAAACATTTAAAGCTATGTCATATCTGTTTGTTTGCTAACACTTGATTATATTATCTTGTGTTTTCCATTCATGTGTTCTCTATGTCATTGTCGTTATTTATTATTATTACATATAATTGCCTCTGTCATTTACGGTCAAAGTGATAAACTCATGCTGATGATGATGATGATGATGAGCTCCGACCGTATTCGGCCATGGCGACCACTTCGACTCTATTTGTAAGATTATTTTAAGCTGTCCTAGTCTATTAAATATTTAAAGGATATTTTATACTGGATGATTTTTGAAAATTGTTGCGGTTGTGGCGCATGAGTTGAAATAAGAATCAATTACACTAGAAGACACAAATGTTGGTCTGTCTGTGTGTACATCACACAAAAACTACTTCATGCAGTCTCATGAAATTAACAGTTACTTCATGTGTAAGGAAATACCCTGAGCAGGTCTATTACGGGTTGAAGATGATGATAACTTAGCATGTGGGTCAACTTACAGGATACTTGTAATTTAGGAAAATATTAAACCCGGTCAAGTTGAAAATAGATTAAAAAAAATAGCTACGGCAAGACCAATCCAGGACATCAACCAACCAATCAGAGACAGTCCTTGGACAGTTGACAATATTGGATGCTAGAGAGATTGTGATCTATCAGTTTCACTTCGATATATTATAATCTACCGAAAAATAATGCGTTAAATTGTAAGCAGTATGTTCGGTTCACAATCTTTCGACAGTCTACAATCTCGCGAGATAGATTATAATCTAACGGTGTTTGCAATTTTACGGTGACATATACAATATGTAACAGAATAAGCGCAATTCCTGAAATTAGTTTGTTCAGTATCAACTACTTAATCGATTTCAGCTATTTTTAATATGTGTTAAATTTTTCTTTATTGTTTTTTTAAATTACTATTTATTGCTCTTGATTTAAGAAAATTGGTTAGACACCACTAAAGTAGGAAGGCATCTTCTTTTTTTTATATACTAATATACAACGCGTAACAGAAAAAGCGCAATTCCCCATACACCAATTAGTATATTAATATAACAAAAATATAATGCAATCGAACTTTAGTTATGTCTAACCAATTTTCTTAATGTCGAATCATAATATCACGATTTCCATAGAAAGCACTAAATTCAGCTACGATAATTCATGTTTTTGAAAAATTTAAGACATATTAAAAATAGCCGAAATCGAATAAGTAGTCGATACTGAACAAACTAATTTCAGGAATTGCGCTTATTCTGTTACATGTTGTATATTATACTAATTGGGGTGTATGAGGAATTGCGCTTTTTCTGTTACGCGTTGTATAATGGTACAGAAAATACCTTACCATTTGACCCTTCGTGCAAGAGTCCGACTCATACCTTCTTGAGACACCTGGACACATGTTTGTGCGTATTAAATTTATAGCTGTGTACTTACTGACTCACTAACGTATGCTATGCATGTGTAATGCAATTAATGTTGTTGATTAATTATCTGCTAGTACTAAAACAAATGAATGGCTATCTGTTTTGAGTTCGCCACTAAACCTTTTATTAGAGGATCCGAATATAAGACTATCTTCACCAAGCTGGTTAATGGATGAAAAGTATTATAAATCAAATTGAATATGTTCAAAACGATATCGCGAGTGGGTTGGCTGAAAGATTTAAGTCCAGGATATGATTAAATAAATATTTTAAATAAAAATCTTATACTATTATTGTCTTGAGGGCAAATTGTCTATGCTATTGGAATCGGAATCGTGTTTATTTGACACTAACTATTCCGCGCGTTTTCACCCGCGTAGTGCCGGTATCCGTGGGAATACCGAAATAAAATATAGCCCATGTTAGTCAGGGATTTTGTAGCATTCTTAATGGTGAAACAATTTTTGAAATCGGCCGAGTAGCTTTTGAGTGTTATAATAAATCATAATAAATTGTGGCACATAATTTACACACGGTTATTTAGTCCCAAACTAGGTAGAGCCTGTACTATGGGTACTAAATAACTGATAGACATATGTGCTTCAATAAATATTATTAAATAACACTTAGACACGAAGCCAACAGACATATTCATGCACACAAATGTTGCCCCCGAGCGGGAATCAAACCCTCGGCCTCCGGCTCAGAAGGCAGGGCTCTACCAGCTGATCCAACAGGTCCAGTTTATTCATTACAAACATACAAAAATCTTTCCTCTTTATATTATAAGAGTACCTATAGAGTATTTCTAGAGTAAATTTATCCAAACAACTGAAGTTGGTATATGCCCGTCCAGTGACACTTCTTACTGTCACACTAACTGGTTTTGAAAAATATTCTTCATCGAGTAACACTTACTTATTACGATCCAGAAACACCAGCTCGTTATAGTTAACTTATTTTTCTCTACTGTGTTACTACTGGGTGGGATGAAATAAAAATGTTGTATAGAGTAACAGTGCTACCCGATGTGAATATGGGGGCACGGCAGTGCACCCGCCAAGTCGAGCAACAAGCGGCACGGCTGTACCATCCTTTTCTCGAAGCAATTCACGCCATTTTCGACCCCTTCATTTTATCCTAGCCCGTGACTGTTACTGAGCTGTCACTCGATGACGAATATTTTTCGCAACCAGTTACAGTGTGACAGTAAGGGGTGTTACTGGACGGGCATATACCCTGACGTTAAATCACAAAATATGTACACAAAATGAAGCTGATTCCGACAATAATATGGTGGTCAGTAGACAATAAACCCTCGGACGGTGATAAAATTGTCATTGCCCTTTCCTTAATCTGTACAACTCGTACATTGAGGTCGGTAGGATAACGTGACCGCGTTCAACTTCGATCAAAAATACCAACTGGTATCGAATAAAGATGTGAAATACAGTAATGTATTGTAGAACAGTTGCAAATTGTTAGACTTGCGTTATTCTCGTGCACAATATTGGAATAAGCTCAATTCCTCATACACCCCAATTAGTATATTAATATTTAATATGTGTCTAACCAATTTTCACAAATAAAGAGCAAGTACGGTTTCCATAGGTAGCATTAAATCCAGTTATGATAATTCATTTTTCAAAAAAAAAATAACACTTTAAAAATAGCTGAAATCGTGAATGGGTAACCCTTACCCATGTAAGGTCCCTACCTTACACGGTTAAAACAATATAACAATGGCCCCGATTCTGCTTTACAGCGACTAAAGTTATTTTAGTTTACTCCTGTCATTTTCTTACTCCTAGAAAAAAAAAGACACGAGAGATATTTAGTCCTGTCAAATTAAAATTAGTCCTGTCTACTAAGGCATTTCATACCGTGTTTAGTGCATATGTAAAGAAGTCACGACTAAAATACAGCCTCTGACAGGACTAAATTCTGTAGGTTATCTTCTATCCCTTTTCTTTTTTGAGGTAAGACAAAGACAGGACTAAACTAAAATAAGTTTAGTCGGTGTAAAGCAGAGTCGGATCCATTATCTTCAGGAATCTCATAGGTTTGAAACGTCACTGTAGTGCGTCTGAAATGTTTTTCAAGACTCGCGTAAACACTTTATACGTGGGAGAGCCATGCTTCGGCACGTTTGGGCCGGCTCGACCGGAGTGACGACCACGGCCTCCCAGAAAACCAACGTAAAGCAATGCATTGCGTTTCGTTGAGTGAGTGAGGTAACCAGAGGCCCCAATCCCGCCCCCCTCCCCTCCCCTCCCCTCCCCCTACTCCCACCTCGAAGGTCGGCAACGCAGTTGTGACTCTTGAGTAGGTGTCCATGGGCGGCGTCTGCTCGTTTGCCCCCTTTTCTCATAAAAAAAGTCAATGCCATCCAGAGAAACAGGGTAGCGACGTTCATGTCCAGGGTTGCAAAAACGTCATCATACGCAGGTTGGCTTGGAAACTTCCAGCAACCACCACCTAGAAGATGGCTATTGCCGCCTAGACCTTTTGTACTCCAGTATTTTATTTTATTTTATTTATTATGTCCGGGAAGCTAACAGCTATAGTATATGACCAAACGTAAACAGTACCATTTGTAAACAGTAATATACTTAAATTAAAAAGTACTATGTGTCTTTAGGGATACAATTGAACAGTGAACCAGTTAACTCCGCTGCTCGACAATATGTTTATAAAAAAAATTCTTTGCTAATGATTTTTTTACATATTATGTCTGAATACCTTGTTAGGTTAGGTACCCAAAGGGTAAAACGGGACCCTGTTACTAAGACTTCGCTGTCAGTCCGTCCGTCTGTCACCAGGCTGTATCTCAAGAACCGCGATAGCTAGACCGTTGAAATTTTCACCGATGATAGATTCCTATTTGCGCTATAACAACAAATACTAAAAATAAAAATTTAAGGCGGGCTCCCATACAACAAACGTTTTTTTCTTTGAAAGAAAGAAGAGAGAAAGAAAAATTTATTTGTCCTATTAAATCTTAGAGCACAAAACTAAATGTAAATACTTTTATAACTTGGACAAAAGGGGTCTATGACTCAGCATTGGCTGTGTACAGTCCACAACCGCTGATATTCTGCCATAGCCCGTCATGTCAAGGGTAGAACACAAATCAGCAAATAATTTGCCGTTTTTATAGATGCACGGAACCCTTGGTGCGCGAGTCCGACTCGCACTTGGCTTGACTTTATTTAATCTTGCATCTGGTGTGATATGGATATAATCACTACATAGTATAAAACAAAGTCACTTTCTCTGTCCCTATATCCCTATGTCCCTATTTATGCTAAATCTTTAAAACTACGCAACGGATTTGGATGCGGTTTTTTTTAATAGATAGAGGGATTCAAGAATAAGGTCTTAGTGTTAGCATTGCACCCGTGCGAAGCCGGGGCGGGTCGCTAGTCCGAAATAAAGTACACGGGTCTGTTGGCTGAGTTGGAAGTTACCCTGCCGTCTGAGTCAGAGGTCGCGGGTTCGATCCCCGCTCGGGACCAACATTTGTGCATGAACATGTCTGTTGGCTTCGTGTCTGGTCGTTTAATATTTATTTAAGTATGTTTATCAGTTGTTCAGTACCCATAACTTGGGAGTAAATAACCGTGTGTAAATTGTGTCCCACAATTTATTATTATTAGTATTATTATTATTGAAACAGCTTTGTTACTTGTGAATACTGCAACTTTCTGTAGAATTATTGGAATTCTAACAATATTTATTTTCTGAATCCTGTTTTCTCTCCGCCTACAAACACATAGAAACAGCTTTACCTGTTTTATAGTATTAATATTGATTGCCATCGTTAAGTAACGGAATCGTAAAATGTTAAAAGGATGCAAAACTTGTTTTCGTCTTGTTTTATCCGTTTTTAATTTTAAATGGACAAAGTTTTGATAAGTAGGTAGGTATGTTTTTAAAATCGAAATTTAAAATAACAATTATATCGGACCAGCTATTGCCCTCGACTTCGGGAAAATTTAAGAATAAACTAAAAAACAGAATGAATTCTGAGACATGTGTAAACAGACCCGGGGTCCGGCGATGGGCTCACCACCTATCACGTTTAGGGTTTCAAAGAATATCTGATGAAAAGTGGGTACCTATATGCAGAAATTTAATACCTCTGCATGCATCCCCTCGGAGATATAAGGCGCGGGACACATACAAGAAGCGTCGGGAGGAGGTGAGGCGCGGGCGCAGCGCTATTTCTTTGATATTTCATATAAAATGTATAGAAGAGGTTCCCGGTCTCAGTATGTGTCACGTCGCACCTCTTCCATACATTTTGTATGAAATATCAACGAAGTAGCGTTGCGCCTGCTCTTCGCCTCCGCCCGACGCTTCTTGTATGTGTCCCAAGGTAATACTGGATCTGCGTGTCATAAATTTACTGTCATCAAACAAAATGGCGTCGCAATAGTTCCAGTGACGTAAAATTCAGATACATTAAGTTATTTCAATTAGCGTTGCAGGAAACACAAATTATTAGGGAATTAAACACTATTATGGTTTACTGTCGCCATGTTGACGTTCACATCGCCGGTGGAACGATGCTCTAACTAAACAAACTAAACTACTGTATCAACTTTCGACGGCTTGTCTGTCTATTCGATACAATCCTACTAATATTATAAACTCGAAAGTTTGTATGTATAGATGAATGAATGTTTGTTCCTCTTTCACGCAAAAACTACTGAACGGATTTTGATGAAACTTTACAGTTATATAGCTTACACATCAGAATAACACATAGGCTATATTTTATACAGGTATTCCCACGGGAACGGGAACAAACCGCGGCGTGCTGCTAGTACTGTACTATACTGATAGGTTGAATTAAGTACGCAAGACACAGTTTGGTACACAAAGAATAGAATAACTCTTTACACCAAACAATATAGGATGAATCACCCAATTGTTGACACCTCCCCAATCAATTGACACCCCAATAGTTTTATTCAAAACTAACGAAATTACTATTATATTATACCAGAGACCAGTTTAAACTGGTCTCAGATTATACAATTTTTTTTTTATTATTATTATTAATAAGCACACACAAAGTACTTAACGCTAAATACATTGTCCCACAAAACTGTGTCAACAGTTTGTATATCACATTGGAATTTATTGATATTATATTGACAATGATAGGTAGTGGTTTTTTAAAAGTATACAGAATTTTTTTTTATTGCTTTCTCGTCTAATAATTTCGGGAAGACTATTAAATAAGTAAGGGATTAGTTTTTGAAGAGTTCTATCACCATAATAATTATTCATTCTTAAAATATCTAAGTATACTAATATTATAAAGAAGCGCTTTGTAACGAGCAAAGTAGTCGGTGAATGAGTGACATAATCTACGTCTAATAACTAATTAGTCAATAATTGTATAATAGCCATTTTTATGTATTTTTTGCCTATTGTTTTAAATTTGTCAAGAGGCAAATTTTGTAATTCAATTGGAATCTTAATGTAAAAGCGTAGCTCTCTACGCACAATGACCAATACGCAAAATGACAACTTCATTTCTAGCTTTGAATACGCAGAATGACCATACGCAAAATGACTACATGAGTTCGCGTAATGACCAATACGCATAATGACCAACACCTGAGAGCCTTATTGACTCATACGCTTAATGACCAATACGCATAATGACCAATACGCGAAATAAGCGCATATTGACCAATGAGAAAATAAAGCCCTAATATGATTTGGTAAGTTTATTTAGTCGTAAGCAGCCAGTTCATTCTTATTTCTTGTGTTTATACAATGTCTGTCACTCTTTTAGGGTTCCGTACCCGAAGGGTAAAACGGGACCCTATCACTAAGACTCCACTGTCCGTGTGTCTGTCCGCTTGCCTGTCTGTCACAGGCTGTATCTCATGAACCGTGATAGTTAGACAGTTGAAATTTTCACAGATGATGTATTTCTGTTGCCGCTATAACAACAAATACTAAAACAAACGGAATACAATAAATATTTAAGGTGGCTCCCATACAACAAGCGTGATTTTTTTTTGCCGTTTTATAGATAACTATAGCGACCCGCCCCGGCTTCGGACATAGGGATATAGGGACAAAGAAAGCGACTTTGTTTTATACTATGTAGTGACTAGCTTTTACCCACGGCTTCGCTTGCGCAAGTTTATTTAATTCCCTTAGGGATTACATTTTCCAAAATCCTTTCTTAGTGGATGCCTACACTGTATAAGCTACATATGTGCAAAATTTCAAGTCTCTAGAGTCTATACCCAGCGTTTTAGGCTGTGCGTTGATATATCACCAATCAGTGAGTCAGTTTATCATATACTAGCGTCCCACCCCGGCTTCGCACGGGTGCAATGCTAATACAAAAACCTTCCTCTTGAATCACTCGATCTATTAAAAAAAACGCATCAAAATCCGTTGCGTACTTTTAAAGATTTAAACATACATTGGGACAGAGAAAGCGACTTTGTTTTATACTATGTATGTATTGAAAATGATGTATAGAAGATGGTACGGAACCCTTCGTGCGTGAGTCTGACTCGCACTTGGCCGTCGTCTTCAACTGCAGTAAAGTTTAGGTTAACCTAACTCCAAGAGGGTTCTTTTAATTAAAAGTTAGATCGGGTGTGTAATTGAACCATTTAAGTCTCACTCATAATTTTATAATCACCATCACACATTTTATTAGGTCATTGTACTTAACAACATAAGATCGCCAGACATAAAAAGTTTAATGGTATTTTTAGTACAAAAAAACAGTTTTGAGGTCACCTTCGGTTTTGGTATAATATATCCATGAAGTCGTAGCGAGCAAACCGGACAAGCGAAAATTAGTATCTATCCTATTATAGTACGAGATTCGGCCGCAAAAAAGTGTAGGGATCGAGTATAAGCTACAAACCAAATTTTTACGAGACTCGAAAAAAAAAAAAAGACATCATGAAAAATCTGCTGACTATTTCATGATTTTTCAGTCTTTATGCATATTGCCGTGAAGTGGACGGTTTTTTTTTATTAAAAATATTTGCGGCCATAGTTCGATAGGGGCACCCTCTCCTGATCATAAATATGCGTAAAAAATTGGTTTGTAGCTTATACTCGATCCCTACACTTTTTTGCGGTCTTTCTATTTATTTTCATGTACGTCAGAAATAGATTCTTTTATGTATGTATGTATTTATATGTCAAAGTCAAAATGTTTTCTTTATTTGGGTAAACAACAAGAAGTACACTAAAACATTTAAATACCCTTAGGGACTACAATAAGGCGTAAGTCAAAGATATTAAAGTAAGGATGAGTTATATTCATACTGCTTGCGTTTGATAATTGATCCCCTACGAGTGTGCTACAACATGTACATACTTACTTCTTAGCGTATTATAGGATACAACAATGACAGGGAAAGATGATACGGAACGAATAATACAGAAAAAGAGAGCTAACTGTTAAGAGTTGCGCTTAAAATACGACTTGAAATACAATGCGACTAAATAAAATGTGGTTAATTAGCTACATTTGTCGGCCTCATTTTCCGTGCTCTAGTAACATATCTACGTCTTTCTATATATAATATCTTTGGCGTAAGTGACCTTTAATTTCTGCAACCCTCATCGCCTCGACCTCGTCTAGTGGCAGTCACTATCGCTGCCGCTACTATAACACCACTTATTGAAAGTCAAGTCATTTCAACTTCCCAGCATGTATGGCTAAGGAGAAGAAGCATTGCAAGAAACTCCTCAACTCAAATGAAATCGCTCGAAACACATAATGTATGAAACTAAAATCTATTTATTTTTATGAACTGTATTGTTACGGTTGAGTTGATGCTTCCGTGGCTCTGGGCAGCCGAATAGCCGAATCTGAGTCGGGCTTCACAAAATATATAAATAATTAAAAATTATTTATTTTTTGTAGGCACTAAAGGAAGACTTATAAAGTCAATAGTCTAATAACAAGACACTCTAAACTAGTCTATGGAAGTTGGCTGAATGTAAACAGCCAATTACATTGACGAGTTGCTGGTTCCAAATGCAGTACCCCGAGAAGAACCAGCAAGAAACTCAAGGGCAGCTCTTTTTAATCTCATGTCTTACTAGTAAATATGACTTACAATAACAATAGCTTCGTCTATTAATCTCAAACCTGTTGGTCTACTAAGTACTCTGTAATTTTATAGTAGCCTTTTTGATGTAATTTAATTTGAAAAATGTGTTAACAAATATTAACACGTCATCTCTTTCCAGCATACAACACGTATACCGTTCAAGGCAGCAGTTCCAGCTACATACAGCCAGATTTCGTGAGCGTGGACCATGGCCGGGCTAAGAGGGAAGTGCCACCGACCCAGCCGGCAGTGCCCACCGCGTCCACGACGACTGCCAACGCCAGCGATGATAGCAACCGGACCGTCAATACTACTATAAGTGAGTCTTTTTTTTTAATGTTTAACGGCCTTTGGATTCTAGTCCTTTAGCCTTATTACTTTGATATTATTAATCTCAGTTAAATGGCTCTGCTTCAGAGACCATGCACGAAAATACTGTGTCATCAATACTTTTTTCATCCCTCTCTCGGTTAGCAACAGTAAAATGATAGCACTTTTACTGAAGACTTCATTGTGACTTCATGAGCCAATCCGAAAATGTTCATCCCTGGCATTTTATAGAATTTCCCATTCTCGGCACACTTTCACGGATACTAGCCACATAGTATACTATCACTGATATGAATCAAAACCCGTAAATACAGCAAAAAAAAAAAAGAAATTATGCCGAAATGTCACCTAAGATCAGTCGCTGAACTTCAAAAGATTTATAAAACAAGCACATTTATTAATAAAACAGCTTGTAAGAGGCACTAAAAAATGTTAAACTGTTAGTATTGGTTAATTTAAATAACAAAATTATATTTACCTTACTAATATGTATTAAAAAAGATATTACTGAAATATCTTTTTTATATATTAGTATAGGTATTACCTTAATAAAGTAACAAACGAACAGACCGGCCATCTGATAGTATATAAATATAATACTTTTCCTTAAACTCGAGTATAACAAAATAATTAAATGGAATTATTTTCTAATGCGGTTTTCCTGTTTTTAATTTTTTTATTTTAGATAAGCGACTTGATATCTTAAAATAGCTTTATGTGTGACATATCTCATACTCATAGGATAGAAAAGGGTATGTTACGCTGGTTTGGTCATGTAGAACGTAGGGATGAAAGAAGAGTAACGAAAGAGATTTATGGTGCGAATGTTGAAGGATGCAAGGAAAGGGGACGCTCCAGAAGCACGTTCACGGATCAAATAAGTAACGTCCTTCAAAAAGAGCGTGCGTGTCCATCGTCTTTGCCTACCCCTGTGGGACAATGGCGTAAACTTTATGTTATGTTAATACTCATACTGTACTGACGCTTTGAGCTTCAGAATGTTAAAATGTATATTCTTTTTAGCACATCCTTACACCGTCCTACATCCTTATCCCTAAACCGAAGAGCATGTATGAAAGGAATAATGAAAGTGGACGAAGCGAAAGAAGTATGTAAGGATCGTAGCAAGTGGAAAGAAGTGGTCTCTGCCTACCCCTACGGGAAAGAGGCGTGATTATATGTATGTATGTACAATAAATAAATGGTACTAATTTTAGTTACAAAAGCTCCTCCACCGCTTATTAAGGACCAACGTATGATTAAGCATTCACATCTCCTTTATAAATAAAAATGTTATTGTTATAATAATAATAGTCTCACGTCTTTTATCCCCAAAGGGGGTAGGCAGAGATATCCCATACCTGGATATACCCACTTGTCACGACAAAAATTACCCTCTTTAGACAGTTGGTTAAAAAGGACCAACAAAAAGTCAACAATCATTTATTTTCTGTACGTACAATAGTACCCTTAGAAAGGTCAATAGTCTAATAACGAGGCACTTTGTCTCCACCCACGAGTTGCTGGTTCCAAATGCAGTACCCCGAGAAGAACCAGCAAGAAACTCAAGGGCAGCTCTTGTTACCTGTGCTATCACAAATTCATACCATAACAACATCTACGAAATCAGATCTTGACTCATAATTTTTGTTAACAGTATAATCGGCGGCTAATTCAAACCTTGAGGTAGGTACATAAAGACCGCTTCCCAATATGTCAGTTTCCCAAAATGTCCGTTTCCCAAAATAACCATTCCCCAAACGACCGTTTCCTAAAACGACTGTTTCCCAAAATGTCCGTTTCCCAAAATAACCATTCCCCAAACGACCGTTACCTAAAACGACTGTTTCCCAAAATGACCGTTTCCCAAAATAACCATTTCCCAAAACGACAGTTTCCTAAAACTACTGTTTCCCATAATGTCCGTTTCCTAAAACGACAATTTTCTATATGCAAAGTACTGTATTCTACTCGTAAAAATCCTTATCAAATACCTTCTGCGACCTGATGGTAAAGTTGATCAAAATATTTTATTTGAACCGGTTTTGTTATAAAAATCGTCCACGCCACGCGACGCCACAAAAAATGATTTCTTGTTTGGTACATGTAAATATTTTTTACATGTAATAAAACTGTAACGAGGCCGTGTCAGTATCTACATGATTTTTTTTTATTTCAGTGGTAGTGTAGATAGTTATCGATGTAGATATCAAAACACTTATTTCTTAATTTTTTGTCTGTCTGTCTGGGCCCTGGGCACGAATCACGAAAAAACTACTGAACGGATTTGGATTAAAATTTGGTGTGGTGATAGCTGAGTAGCCGGGTCAACATCTAGGGTAAACACAACGAAAACCGGGACCAACGATTTAACGTCCCTTCCAAAACACGGAAGCGCTCGTGACATAAACGCCACTAGGCAGTCACCCATTCACTGACTGGCGCCCAACTTTGCTTAACCAGTGTGGTCGTTACAAACACAAGTACCGCAGGGCTACGAGCGCTTTCACTGAAAACATATTCTTATCAAAATAAATATAGAGTAAGTAACACTTGATTTGCTTGAATAACACATAATATACACAAAAAAGAAACAGTTAATAAATCAGTAAACAACCAAGAAGGTCGTGTAAAGCGTATCATGCAAGCAAAACGGCCATGACACAGAACTACGTCTCACAGCCGCGGGGCTGTGATTGGCTGTTCATTCTGCCAGAACCCGGAGGAACCCACCCAGAACACACAATATAGAAACGAAAGACGATTTTACCTCTTTATATTTTAGTGTACATCTACTTTCCAATGAAATAATGGATACAAGTTTATTTAAGTACTAGCGATCCACCCTGACTTCGCACGGGTGCAATGCTTATACTAAAACCTTCCTCTTGAATCACTCTATCTATTAAAAAAAACGCATCAAAATCATTTGCGTAGTTTTAAAGATTTAAGCATACATAGATTTAAGCATATATAGGGACAGAGAAAGCGACTTTTTTTTATACTATGAAGTGAAGACGATTTTACCTCTTTATAATTTAGTGTACATGTAATAATGGATACTTTCTTTAAGTATACAAAAGTCTTGTATACTTAAAGGCTCATAAATGACGTTACGGGTACTTAAAAGTTGAACTTCCTCGTGTGGGGGGAAGCCCCATGACTCAGCAGCTACTGTCGTACTTTTGTTAGGGCGCGTTCCCACTAGGTTGTGACTTTTTGTCATTGGATCAAGAGTCAAAAATCTCAGAATTAATTCTGAGACCTGCGGGTTTCCTCACGATCGATGTTTTCCTTCACTGTCGAGCTAGTGATAAATATGTACGGAAGTTTTGAAAACCTCATTAGTACATGCCAGGATTCGAACCCGAGCCTCACTGATTTTCAGCCGGCTCTTAAACCTTTTAAGAATAAAATACATTTATTTTTTTTTCATTTTGTCGTGTCGACGTTTATATATCGTTGGACAACAGCTGTCGCTAAACTGCTCATTTTCTCAAGTCATTGTATTCAGGTAAGGTGTAGTACAGTAGCGATTATGTTGAAATTCGAATTGTGAAGTACGATATTATCTTGTCTGGAGGGAAGATGGCTGTATGATAACGAAGTAGGTACTTTTTTTTTTACCTCTACAAATTCTGTGTATAATTATTCACAAGCCACGACACGACGCTTTAAACGACACGATAATATGTCGTCACGACATAGTAGGAACGCGCCCTTGCTGTTAGGCTGCGTTCACACCAAACGTAGTCAGCCGCTGAATTTGAGCAGGTTCAACGTAGTAAGGGTTAATTAAGGTGGCTTTTTGCTTAATAATCGGCCGCTGAAAATCGGCGACCGCCAAAGTATAGTTCGAGCAGTGTGCACTTAAAGTCCCGGTTTTCGTTGTGTTCACGCACAATGGGAGTCGCTAAGCCATGTCGGATACCGTTGGGTTGCTTGAAAAATTGAGACATTTAGGTGGCCACTACCTAACACCATTTCAATCCGCGGTGGGCTCGCGTGGGAGATTATGGCCCAACGACCCTTAGCTCAGCAGCCTTGGCCTTACGTTTGATGATGAACGTATTTACGCGGCAGACTAAACGTTTGGTGTGAACATGGCCTTAGGTTAAGCGATAAATGCCAGTGGAGAAACGTCACAATAAAGTGCAGGGGCAGATGGAATTTTTGTTTTGCAATTTAAATTAGTCATCGCGTTGGAAATAAGTATTTTTATCATCGACGTATGATGACTTGAATAATTACAAACAGTTTATTTTTTCTCTCAGTACCTACATGGTTACAAAAAGTATTTAGATCAAAGATATTTAAATATAATAGGGCATAGAGGGGGCATTGGGTATATTTTCATACAAAAGTTTGAAGCCTAAGCGTCATGTCCTTGTCATGTCAGTTAGTATGAACGCGAGCTGTCATTCGGTCGAAATTGTACTAGACTTATTCCACTTGGAATAACTTTTAACTTAAAATTTTCCTCGCTTTGTCCCCTCTATGCCCTATTATATTTAAATCTCTTTGATTTAGATAATATTTTGCGCTTTTATATAGTCATGGCCATGCTAAATTTGATTATAGAGGCAGTAAGTTGAAAACCATTTCAAGAAGCCTTATTCCATACTAGCAGCGCCCCGAGGTTTCACCCGCATAGTTCCCGTTCCCGTGGGAATACGGGGATCAAATTTAGGCTATGTGTTATTCTGATATATAAGCTATATAACTGTAAAGTTTCATCAAAATCCGTTCAGTAGTTTTTGCTTGAAAGAGGAACAAACATCCATACATCAATCCATACAAACTTTCGCATTTATAATATTAGTAGGATTATTTGACATAAGCACTCGTTAACGTTAGCGCTCGTTGGCGAGTGTTTACGTACCTTGTCAATGTATAGGATCATTCGATTTTATACTTTAACCCCTATTCTATTAAGTATGGAGCGGTGATAGCCCGGACGGTTAAAGAGCCTGCCTAAAATCAGTGAGGCTCGGGTTCGAATTCTGGCATGTACCAATGAGTTTTTCAAAAACTTACGTACATATTTATCACTAGCTTGACGGTGAAGGAAAACATCGTGAGGAAACCCGCAGGTCTCAGAATTAATTCTGAGACATGTGTAAATAGACCCGGTCCGACGATAGGCTCACCACCTATCACGTTTAGGGGTCCAATATATCTCGAGAAATGTGGGTATTTCCAGTAATGGAATACCTCTGCCTACCCCCTCGGGGATAAAAAAAGGCGTGAGATTATACTTATATTATCTATTAAGTTTTATTCGGTCTAACATAATATACTACAGCCTGTTCCTTCGACATTGTATCGCCATAGCAGCACTGAAAACTTTTTCCAACATATTTCTTCAAGGTCAGAAAAGAATCCATTGTGTGAATAATTCATTATATTATTTATTACCTTAAGAGAAATGCAATGCATCGAAAAACTGCATCAAGAATATTAATATTTATAAAAGTCTCACCCATTCACTAACTGACCGCGGCCAACTTTGCTTCACCAGTCGTTGCAAACACACGGGTAACGGCCTAGCATTATATCACGAGCGTTTCCGTGTTTCGGAAGGCATGTTAAATCTTTGGTCTCGGTTTTCGTTTTACTACTCGTATAATGTATGAGGAATACTGTAATCCGAGAGCGTTGTGGCTTGAAAAAGGGTGTAGAGACTAAGATTGAGAAAGGAATGCTCAAGTGGTTTCCACATAATAATATTGAGCGGATGGAAGATAGGCGTCTAACGAGAAAAATATACAAGGGTATTGTGAATGGCCTAGTCGGCAGAGGGCGACCTAGGCGTACTTACGAGTACATCGATCAGATCTTCGATGTATTGAAGAAAAGCCAGATAACGATTACTTTAAACCGACGAGCTTGTATGAACCGATTGATGGATGTGGATGAGACGAGAAAGGTGTGCCAGGATCGTAGCATGGGGTGACCTATTGTCTCTGCCTACCCTTCGGGAAGAAGGCGTGAGAATATATTGTATGTACCTGTATAATCTTTGAAAAGTTAAGGTACGAGTAAGCCTACATTAATTTACACAAATTTTATAAATATGCAAGTTTTTTCATTATTCTTTTATTTATTCAACAAAAAAATAAAAATGAAATAATACAATAATAAAAATACATGCAAAATATCCACAACATGCTTCGTCAATATTACATTCATAGAATCCACAACAAGCTTCGTCAATTTAACAAGGAAAGAACAAAAACAAAAAAAAAACAAAAATCAGTCAAAAAGTCCACCACTAATCGTCCCTGGTTCAAAGGACCCCAGTATGCTAGCTGCATTGCCACGTTGGATAGCTATGGAGATCCTTTGAACCATGTACGAACCAGAACGGGGATCGCAACCTCTTTCCCGGAATCGCCTACCAAGCTCACGCACTAAAGCTTTTGCCTCAGTTCCCCAAGTGCCAGCCGTCTCCACTGCGAACGGGACAAAGACAAGTTTAGATTTTTTATGATTATTTGTAACTAGCAGCGCCCTGCGGTTTCACCCGCGTATTTCCCGTTCCCGTGGGAATACAGGGATAAAATATAGCATATATGTTATTGTGATGTATCATCACTACATAATATAAAACAAAGTCGCTTTCTCTGTCCCTATATCCCTACGTATGCTTAAATATTTAAAACTACGCAAAGGATTTTGATGCGGTTTTTTTAATAGAGTGATTCAAGAGTAAGGTTTCAGTGTTAGCATTGCACCTGTGCGAAGCCGGGGCGGGTCGCTAGTAAACTATATAACTGTAAAGTTTCATCAAAATCCGTTCAGTAGTTTGAGTGAATGAGAAACAAACATCCATACATACAAACTTTTGTGTTTGTAACATTAGTAGGTTGCTCCGAAACTACCGGACCGATTTTGAAAATTCTTTCACCTATATTAAGCTTACTTTTGTGTGTAAAGTCGCGAAGAACAGCTAGTTTAGCGATATATGTCATGTTGTTTGTTTTGACGTGTGTCTCCTGAGATTATCGCACTCAGAACACCCCGTGGCATTTCTGGCAACATCGACGACAGGCTAAATGAGCGTACAAATGTATCTACAAGATTTTAGGGGTCCAAGTTCAAGGTCCAGTTTTAGTGAGACAAAAACTTGATCTGAATTTTGTAAATAATAATCGTTGCCTGTGAAATTTCACATGTGAAAATGTAGTGATACTGAGAGTGATTTTATTGTGAGGATGTCATACGACATTATTTCAGTGAATACGAGATGTGCGTAGTTTTATTGTTGCCCAGTGTATTTACATGAAATATTCTTGTTTACTTAGAAACAGGTGTATTTTCCCATCTGTATGTCGCTGTGTTTGTTTATAAAATATGAACATTCTTCCACGAGGTGTGCTTGTGTCTTTTGGATACAAGGCTAATGAGAGAACGACGGTATTTTGAGTAGGAAAATACATTTTAGTTAGTTATTAATGTTCTAGACAAATTAGGATTTTTCAAATTTTGACAGGTCTAAAATGTGTGTTTAAAAAATAATGTTGCCAAGTAGTAAGATTTCACAGACTTGTACTTTCTTCTAATTCAATTCGCTGTAAAAAAATCGGTTATTGAATCAAAGAACTATTCTGATTTCCTTAGTAACCATGAGTCATCATGGGAGACAATTTGACGATAGATTTTAAAATGAGTTATATGTAATTAGAATAGAACCCAAATTGCAATAGCTACCTCTTTAGAACACTACATACATACATATCACGCCTTAATCCCCATGGGCTGAGACAACGCCTGCTACGGAAATCGCACACCTCCCGCCTCTATTGATTTGAGTACCTACTTTTTATCCTGCTTTTTTACACTAACTCAATTCTAATCAATATTTGTCTAGTATAATGTTTTTATACGAAAAACCAAAAGATTCTAAATCACTAATCTATCACGCCGTATATTTTCCGGGACGGTAAAAAAATCTTCCAATATACTTGTCTCGTTAGACACCTTTCATCTATTCGCTCAACATGTTCAAACCACCTCATCATTCCTTTTATCCTGGTAACTGCATCTTCTTCCTAGGGATGTGAGAAAATAATCGATTCTTAGAATAATCGATTATTATTTATTTCATGTTTTAAATTAAGGAAATCGATTTTTGTATACAGCACCATCTGTTTGACGAATGAAGAAATTTGAAGTAAGTTCACCAACATAGTTATGTTAGTGTAGTGATAGCCTTCCGGTTAAATGGCCCGCTTCTCATGGCATTTTGACCACTGAGTTTTTCAAAACTTACGTACATATTGACCATTAGCCCGACGGTGAAGGAAAACATCTTGAGGAAACCCGCAGGTCTCAGAATTACTTCTAAGGCATGTGTAACTGACCCGGTCCGGCGATGGGCTCACGACCTACCACGTTTAGGGGTCGAATATTCTTGTGAAAAGCGGATATTCCAAGAAATGAAATACATTCCTACCCCCTCAGAGAAAAAGGCGTGAGATTATTAATTTATTGAAGTTTTTAACATAAACTTTAAAGGATAAAGAATGTGATTTTTTTTTTCATTTTTTTTTCATAAAATAGATTTTTAATGGGAAGGTACTCGATTATTTTTAAGTAAACAATTTTTACGTACATATTTATCACTAGCTTTACGGTGAAGGAAAACTTCGAGTGGAAACCCGCAGGTCTCAGAATTAATTCTGAGACATGTGTAAATAGACCCGGTCCGGCGATGGGCTCACCACCTATCACGTTTAGGGGTCCAATGTATCTCGTGAAATGTGGGTATATCCAGTAATGGAATACCTCTGCCTACCCCCTCGGGGATGAAAGGCGTGAGATTATATTATTATTATTATTATTAAACAATTTTTTTCGATCAATGACACATCCCTATTCCAAGCCACAACGCCCTCGGATTACACTGTTATGATCCTACAACATTATTCGCGATAACGATCTCAGTGCGTTGGATCGCGGAAACAATCGCGCACATTATTGTAAAATTGCTCTTACTCATAATCGCGTGGGCCTTACTTTCCTGCTTGGCCTTCTCGATGTTTATTCGATTGCTAGCTGTTCCCCGCGGCTCCGGTCGCCTTAGGCCCTTTAGAAACTGTGTGTTTTGCCGGGGCTATATCTGTCAAAGTTTATTTGTTTGGATCAGGTTTGGATGTGAATATGTAACAGATATATATTTACAGACGCGAAAGAGATATACGATATAATATATATATTTATAAAGACCACTTCCCAGAATGACCACTATTTAAAATGCATTTAGGAACATAAAGACAACTTACCAAAATGTCCGCTTTCAGTTTTTAAGTCTGTAATGCATTCTCTTTGCGAGAATTGATAATCGTAGGTACTTTTTTTATAATTCTTTGATATTGCTTTGATGGTATTGGCCACTCAAAATTATTTTGACACTTGGACAATGCTAAAAAATAAAATAAAAAAATAAAAATGATTTATTTTCAGATTACATTAAGATCCATAAATTGTTAGTAAAAACTTATAAAACTAAAACAAACTAAAACTGTCAGTGTCGAATAATTAATTATTTAACGTAAGTCGTTGACGGACATTATGGGAAATTGACGTTTTAGGAAACGGACATTATGGGAAACAGTCGTTTTAGGAAACGGTCGTTTTGGGAAACGCACCTTTTGGGAAACGGTCATTTTGGGAAATGGACATTTTGGGAAACGGTCATTTTGAAAACGGACATTCTGGGAAACTGACATATTGGGAAGTGGTCTTTATGTACCAAAAGGGTATTTTAATGTATATATATTTTGTAATGCATATATTTTCCTTCAATATGATACCCTCCAAAAGATTTAAATATACTAAGTATGTGAATCTCCTTGTATACCCCATTGCCACTTTTTTTTTGTCAGAAAGATTGTGCTAGAATAATTTTAAACTGCATAATATATCATTTTGATACCACGGCCTCACAGAAAACCAGCGTAAGGCAATGCTTGCATTGCGTTTCGTTGAGTGAGTGAGGTAACCGGAGGCCTTGATCCCCCTCCTCCTCTCCCCCTACTCCCACCTCAAAGGCCGGCAACGAAGTTGTGACTCTTGAGTTGCAGGTGTCCATGGGCGACGGTAGTCACTTACCATCAGGTGACCTTTTCTTATAAAAAATATATATATCAATATTCAAGTTGATAGAATTAGTAGTTGCCGAAATAAGGCTGTGACAGACAGACATCAGGATATTAAGAGTATGTAGATCTTTTGTTTATATGTATGTAATACATGCATAATATAATAGAGTAATACTGATAATCCTACTATAATATTATAAACGCGAAAGTTTGTTTGGATGGATGTCTGGATGTATGGATGTATGGATGTCTGGATGTATGGATGTCTGGATGGATGTTTGTTCCTCTTTCACGCAAAAACTACCGAACCGATATTGATGAAACTTTACAGTTATATAGCTTATACATCAGAATAACACATAGGCTATATTTTACGCCCTTATTCCCACGGGAACGGGAACTACGCGGGTGAAACCGCGGGGCGCTGCTAGTATCATATAAACCGAAGCTAAGTGAGGGAGGCGGGTCGCGGGTCGGTCTTATACCGCAAATATCGATTATAGCGATAGCATGACGCAACAAATAATATGACTACAACTAAACACATCTATTCGTATCAGAGAAGTAATGAATGTTTTCCCATAAATATACATACAGGCATAATTTCACGCTTACTTCCCATTGGGGTAGGCAGAGAAAGACTACAACTAGCTAAGAACCTGGGATATCTCTCTTCGTCCATTAAAAAATTGTGTCCGACCAAAACTGGTTTTCCGGCCGAAACCGAAACCGAATATTCGGCCGTGGCTTCAGTTTCGGCCGAATATTTATTAATTTTGTTGTAATTATTTATTTAATATAATATTTATTTAAAAAAATATTAACGCACGACCATTCCCGAACAGGGCCGCCAACGTCCAAAGCTTTGCCAACTTCCGAAATCAGTTTCGGTTTCGGCAAAAGTTTGGGCCAATTTTGGCCGAAACCGAAACTTGATTTTTGGCCGATACCGAACTTTCGGTCGGACACTATTACAAAACCACGATAACATCACTATCACTACATAGTATAAAACAAAGTCGCTTTCTCTGTCCCTATATCCCTATGTCCTTATGTCTCTTTGTATGCTTAAATCTTTAAAAATACGCAACGGATTTTGATGCGGTTTTTTTTAATAGATAGAGTGATTCAAGAGGAAGGTTTTAGTATAAGCATTGCACCCGTGCGAAGTCCTACAAGAAACGTGTTATTTTTATTGTACTGTGGCCCGGAACCCTTCGTTCGCAATTCCGAATCGCACTTGGTCGGTTTTTTACTTATAAATTTTGCAGTCGACTCATAAGTACGACCAAGGATGATACGAATGTACGTGCATACTTGCACAATCATTTGCCAGTCAAATCACGGTCTGACGCAAATATAGTTTACGCATCACTTCATTCGGCGGCTGGAAATGATTTCTACGCGGTCACGTCACAGTAAAAAACCGGCCAAGTGCGAGACAGACTCGCACGAAGGGTCCCGTACCATTATATATACTTATAAACGGCAAAAAAACACGTTTGTTGTATGGGAGCACCCTTTAATACTTATTTTATTCTGTTTTTTAGTATTTGTCGTTATAGTGGCGCTATATACATCATCTCTAAAAATTTCAACTCTGTAATTGTCACGGTTCGTGAGATACAGCCTGGCTACAGACGGACAGCGGAGTAATAGGGTCCCGTTTTACCCTTTGGGTACGGAACCCTAAAAAATAAGCTAAAACAGTACGGCAACTATTGTAAACTTTCGTTTTGACAGATCATAAAAGTAACTTATCAAAATAGGGTATTCATATTATCCTATTTTGCCACGGCGGCGGTCAGCTACAATAGAAGGGAACCTCAAGTTTACATGAGGACGAAGATGTTCTGAAAACTAGAATTTCGAAATGAAATGCTTAATGGAATGGTTATTGTAAACATGATTGAAAAGTTTCTCTGAGCTCAGTTTAAACTCTATCGGTGACAAAAGTTCTTCAGTAACACGTCTCTTTCTCAATTAATAAGAATCTACAAAAGATTTCCATCTTTTCTGTATTACTATTGTAATTAATATTAAGTTTTTATGTACATACATACATACATACATATAATCACGCCTCTTTCCCGTAGGGGTAGGCAGAGACCACTTCTTTCCACTTGCTACGATCCTTACATACTTGTTTCGCTTCGTCCACTTTAATTATTCCTTTCATACACGCTCTTCGGTTTAGGGTACTCTTGACCTGGCCTTTTTTCAAGACGTCCCCAATTTGGTCGCGAAACGTCCGCCTAGGTCTACCCTTTGCAACACTGTCATTCACACTCGCCATAAACACTTTTTTCGTCAATCATTCTTCATTCATTCTCTCGATATGGCCAAACCATCTCAGCATACCTTTCTCAATTTTTGTCACTACATCTTCTTTTTTCTGTATTACTATTGTAATTATTTTAATGTTAAGTTTTTCTGTATTACAATACAATTATTAATATTAACCTTTTGTTGTGTAGTTACGTAGATATAAACGCAAAGTAACGTTGATTTTTTCCTTTACTTGGGCAGTGAGACCTTCGTCTTGCCAAATTTCATGATTCTAGGTCAACGGGTAGTACCATATAGGTTTTGGTTCATGCAACTGTCACTACCTATGCGACATAAATGTATGTATTTATTTACATTAACACATTTTAACAGCTCCATATGATCGTAGTTCTAAGTATTTGATTTTCATTTTAACTTTCCCACGGGAACGGGACTACCGCGTGTAGATTAATAGACGTATACAAGATGTTTGGGAAAATCTTCGGAAAACGAAGACGGTGGTTACGCTGGTTATTCTGAACACAATTCCTTAAAAAAAATTAAATTTGAAATGAAACGACAATTTAATTTTTCTTATATCAATTTCAACATTATGGGACACCATTCATCAGCGTCTTTGCATTTACAGCCCGCTGCTGAGCTAGCTGTCTTTCCTCACACATGAGAAAGTATGGGCTATAATCTCCCACGAGAGCCCACCGCGGTGGTGTTAGACTGGTGGCCACCTAACTCAAAATTATCCAGCCACGCAATGACATGGCTCAATGACTTCCATTGTGCGTGAACATGGCGTGAACACAACGAAAAAACAATAATATAATTCAATATCATATCACTTGCTCCCTGGCTTCGAAAGCGTTTCCCTAACACCTTGTATCGACAATCAAAACTGTATAAAAAATACGTATCGTCAGTTCAGGAACATATCAGTAATAAAAAAAAATATTTAAAAATCTCCCGAAAAAGCGAAATAGACAGCCAACCTTTATTCCAAAACAAACTTAAAAAAATCCTAAGATTTTTTTACACACCACAGGACTTTTTCGATTTAAAAAATAGAGTGAATATTGCATTTAAAAAATTAAAATATATTTTTAAAAATTGTTATAAGCCGTTTTTGTTTTTAATCTTGTAATTCATTTTGTATTCAATTTTGTATTTTAACATTTGCAGCGCCCTTCCAGGGTTCATGTAGGTAGGTACTGTATATTACTGTACTACTACTTGTAAAACCACATGGAGCAATAAATGATATGACTGTAGCCACGTGACCCTGCATGGTCGGTCCCATTAAATTATTTCGTACATTATCCCTCTCAAACTCTTGGGCGACCACCGGAACGGCCAATGCCCTCCCTTTTCCACACTAACAAATGCCCAACGAGAGAAAGAGTGAGGGAATCCGAGTTTGCAATAATAACTCGTGACAGTTTTGTTTGCATGATAATTGGAACGGCCTTGCAGTCGCATCTTGCTTCTTACGATTGAATTGAAATGTACTAACCGACAGCCGAGCTAATCAGGTTATTGTCATTGTGCCAGTTTATTCCCGTTCCCGTGGGAATTTCCAAAAATCCCTTTATAGCGGTAGCCTTAGACGTAAGATATCTACATACAATATTCAAAATTTCTAGGTGTTATCATTTCGGAGTCGTACGTATTTCCCCTTTTAACTAGTTGTCATATTTTCAAGTGGGAGTGAAATATTTTTCAATAATAAAAAGTACCCTAGATGTTGACCCAGTTACTCAGTTATATTCATGCCAAATTTCATTAAAATCCGTGCAGTAGTTTTTTTTGTTGCGTAATAAAAGTAACCTAACGTCCTAACCTAAATTATCTCTCTTAAGATTTATTTATTATTTTATATGGGTTGGTATCTACTAGCCATAGTTGCTTGAAAATAAAGAAAAAACTTAAATACATGTTTCTTGGATGAGGGATAACTGTAATTTTATTTAACCGACTTTGAAAAAGGGGATTTCACAATTCGACCGCGTGTGTTCGCGGATAACTTAGTCGTTTACGAACCGATTTTGATCATTGTTTTGTGTTGGAATGGAGATATCCCAAGGGTGGTACCATGCTAAGGAAACCAGGATCTGATGATCCCAGAGAAATCGAGGGGACCTTCGAAAATCGTAGTGGCCTAATGCTTTTTTACTTTTTTTAGTTTCCAGTTTGAAGTCGTTTTTTTGTTTAAAATTATATTCTTTATTGTTATTAGCGGTTAATAGAAATACACATTCTGTGTTAATTTTAACTGCCTACATATAAAAGATCACGAAATACAGACAAACGGATGGAAAGAGCAGGATTTTTAATAAGGTCCTGTTGGTACGTTGGGAACGTAACTTAAAAAATACAATCACATACATTTAAAGACTCCGTAAAAGGAAGCCGCCCGTCTATCTCTGATTTCATAGAGCAGAAAGAGACAGCGATCGCGAACGCAGGCGTGCGCAGAACAACAGTTAGGTAGTACAATGTGAACAATAGTGATCGTACGTAATTGGTCACGGGCATAGTATTGACACCTTTTGTTGTTTTACAGTTTTTGTGGCTAGTAGCTGGCAATTGAGCGTCACATAGTATACAGACATTGCTACGGAAAACCTTTAATCTATTAGTTGGCTGGAGGGATCATGGCAATATTGGTTTAAAAACCTCTATCTACATCTAGACTAATAAAGTATTATGAAGAGGAAAAAGGAGACGTTCCATTTTGAAAGATAGAGAAAAATCTAGTGATTATCAGAACAATATTTTAAAAAATCATTTCTATCTTTTTAAATTGCACAAAAGTAATTAAACTTCAATAACCCAGTGAATAGAGAGCTGATACCTTACAAACGGTCCGGTAGTTCTAAATTTTTTACATGTTGTCTAGGATGGTTGTTAAGTGTTTAAAATGCAAAATGCACAATTCCCCCCCCTCCGCGCCCGCCGCCATCTTGAAAAAACCCAAAAAAAATCGGCACTTTTTTTAGATTTTCACTTATATCTTTGTTTCGGTGCATTTTAGCTACAAAACAGTTCTATTCAATGTTGTAGAGAATAAAATTCCCTATAATATACGTGTTAAATTTTGTTTGTAAAGCAGATAGTTCACGAGATATGATATTTTAAAAAAGATAAAAAAAATACGCATTTTCCGGAAATTTTTCAAACTTCTAACTTTAGAACGCTGTAATTCAATTTTGGCCTATTTGAGAAAAACAAGTATAAGAATAAAAATTGTAGGGAATTTAATTACCTACAAAATTGATGTATACTTTTTTAACCAACCTTACGGAGGGGGCAGTAAGCATTAAAATGAAAACAACGGCATATTGTTTATTTGATAAGTTTGAAAAATTTCCGGAAAATGCGTATTTTTTTATATTTTTTAAAATATCATATCTCGTGAACTATCTGCCCTACAAACAAAATTTAACACGTATATTATAGGAAATTTCATTTTCTACAACATTGAATAGAACTGTTTTGTAGCTAAAATGCACCGAAACAAAGATATAAGTGAAAATCTAAAAAAGTGCCGATTTTTTTCGGTTTTTTCAAGATGGCGGCGGGCGCGGAGGGGGGGGAATTGTGCATTTTGCATTTTAAACACTTAACAACCATCCTAGACAACATGTAAAAAATTTAGAACTACCGGACCGTTTGTAAGGTAACCCCCTTATTTGGTCTCTATTCACTGTACTACAATGGATCCGCATGAAATCAATATTGAAATAATACTATTTCTAACTTCTTGAGCTTAATTTCCATTTTATTGTGGATTAGTCCGACAAACATCAAAATAATGTCAATTGTCATTTTACTGGTCAGGTCGAAATTGTTTTTTCGGTCGTCGCGATGCCAGTTTAATGAAAATGTAGGTTTATTGTACAACGAAACTAGACCAATATGATCAAAATCATGAATAAAACTATAGTTATTTTATTTATATTGTATCTAAAAAACTTCTCCTTTGTATAGTAAATCCCCAAAATACTCTCTGAATTTAATAATGTTTACTTTTATCTTTCGTCATTGAAGAAACATCATTTTAAATTGTGGATTTGCAAATTGTTATAAATTACTTCAACTTATTTAGAAATTTCAATTGTACCCACCTACTTATGTGTAACTTTTGACAGAGTTTGTTTCGTCATTCCATAAACAATTTGTACACACATACATTAGGGTTGCAACCTGTTTCATACAAGAACCGTCTCATTACAAAGCTTCGTTAATTCTAATCTGTTTTATGTGTCTAATAAATAAATAAAGTATATTTGTTACCTAAATATACCTATACATTTAATATATTTTTTTGGTTGATGCAGAACTTGGAATATTTATGCAAGTACACAAAAATTTAGTAGGTATAAATGGTACCTAACTTTTTTTTTGGATTTTTTTATGCATGTATTGTCTCATACTATACTACAATCCTGCAAAGTTTCATCGACTGAGGAATTAATGTTGGGGTCTGTATACAAAAATCCGCTTCATTGCCTGGACTACAGTCACAGCCCATCCCGTCGTTGTTGATACGGTTTTTGGCGGGTCGGGGATGACAACTGTACTTAGGTCTGGTAGTGTGCGTGTACTGTTCATATACAGGATGTTACTTTTTTGTTCATTTATTTTTGTAATAATCGATGTGATATAGTAAAGTAGCGTATGATAAATAAAAACCAATGCCGAAATTAGATTTTTGTAATTTTTTTGAGCTCTCTTTAAATTTTTGCGCTAAATTTAACATGGCCTTGTACAGTATGTAACAGAAAACAGAATAAACGCAATTCTTGAAATTAGTTTGTTCAGTTTCGACTACTTTATTGATTTCAGCTATTTGTTATGTGTAAAATTTTTCATAAAAATTAATTAACACAACTGAATTCAGGGCTACATATGGAAACGGCATCTAAGTACAATTATTGCCCTTTGTGTAAGAAATTTAGATATTTGTTTTTTTATATTAATATACTAATTGGGGTGTATGCGGAATTGAGCTTATTCTGTGACGCGTTGTATAAAACCGCAGACCCTTGGTCGTTCATGTTTGTTCGTTGCTTCACTACATAGTATAAAACAAAGTCGCTTTCTCTGTCCCTATATCCCTATGTCCATATGTATGCTTAAATCTTTAAAACTACGCAACGGATTTTGATGCGGTTTTTTAATAGATAGAGTGATTCAAGAGGAAGGTTTTAGTATTAGCATTGCACCCGTGCGAAGCCGGGCGGGTCGCTAGTAATATATACTTTTGTTATTGATGTACGGGCATCCACGACTAGTGTGGATACCATAGACAAATAGTGTTTTGTATGACTTCTACATCTACACTTATATTATAAAGAGGACATATTTGTGTCTTTGTTACGAATAATCTCAAAAACTACTATACCGATTTTAAAAATTCTTTCACAAATGGAAAGCTACATTATTATGCTACAGGCTATATTCCATTCCCGTATTCCCACGGGAACGGGAACTACGCGGATAAAACCGCGCAGAACGCTGCGTATTGTGTGATTTTGCTCCTGCGTGACGTGGGTCCTTCCACTGCTAAGCGATTGTAAACTGCCTATTGTCACGTAAGCCTCATTATCTGACACTTGAATCACAACATGGCGTCGCGCATTTGTCAATAGCGAATTTTTATAGTATAAGACAAAACATCCAATGGTGACTAAGTGTTTAGTACTTATTGGCGAATGATAAATAAAGTGGACGAGCAGTGATAGCTCAGCCGTTAAATAGCCCGCCTCTCATACGTGAGGCTTAAGTTCGAATCCTGTACCAATGAGTTTTTCAAAAACTTACGTTCATGTTGCTCACTTGCGCCACGGTGCCGGAATTATACAGGTGAAATGTGGGTGTGTAGCCCTTTCGGCATAAAATTGTTTTGTGTTGTTGTCAAAGAGAATAAAATATAATAGGGGACAAAGCGAGGAAAATTTGAAGCCAAAAGTTATACCAAGTGCTAGTACTAACTATAGTATAATTTCGATCTGACACGACGCTTGAGCTTCAAACATGCTTCAAAGTTTTGTATGAAAATATTTCCAATGCCCCCTCTATGTCCTATTATATTTTAATCTCTTTGGTTGTTAAACTGTAATTTCTGTTGTGTACTGTAATTTCTGTTGTTTATGCACAATAAAAAGTTTATTTCTTTCTTTCTAGCGTATTTTTTTATGTTTCTTACCTCAGGCCAGAACTTTCCATTGGGTAAAGCGATTTGGACGATTCTTTTTTTATTTAAAAGGTGGTGGTTCTCGTGCTTTGAGTATTAAACCAACCGGAGACGCCACTGACAGGCGTTCCCCTTTGCCAAAAAAACGTGTCGGTCTTTGAGCACACCGGTTATATACAACTAGTTTGTTTGAGTTCACGGAGTGCTTGTATTGGTGAATGTATTTGTGTGCACCTAGTTCAAGCTAGTGTTTAATTGTTTTATCAAAAAATGCGTTAGTTTTAACATTATTTGTGTTTGTTTCCTCGTCCCCCCCGCAGAAATTGGCAGACTTTTTTGCTAAGAAACTAGTGCGCGTGACGTCTCCTGTTGGTTTAATACTCAAAGTTCTCGTGTAATCCTATTTTATTTTGGTCCAGTTCTGACAATGACATCCTCGAGCTAACCATATAAAGGTCACAGCACACTTATCAACTCGGAAAGGGATCGTCACCGTATCGCCTCGAGCCGTTCAGTATTGTTTGTATGAAACTCCCTACTGCAACGCACACTAATCGGAAACGTAACGTAATCGCCTCGCCTCGGAACAGGCTCCGAACCGCGTTGCGGTGAGTGGTCAACTTGCAGTTCCCGCGCTTACGGCTCGCTGTCCCCCCGCTTACGTCTCTCCGTACGCGATCTCACGGCTCTTCGTCGATTTGGTGACGATTAGGTGCCAACCCGGTCAGCCAGCGGTCGGCGAGGCGTAAGCGCGGTGACGCCTAGCCGTAGCCGAGTTGACGTACAGGAGCCGCTGCTACGCTTTGGTTACATGCATACGTTAGGTTGACGCCTGGTTGACGGCGAGGCGAAAGGCGATACGGTGCCGATCCCTTTCCGAGTTGATATGTGTGCTGTGACCCTAAGTCTTTAATTTGCATTAAGTATGTGCGCGACAAATAGACGAATAACTTAATATCACGCCAACCGATTTCGATTATTCTTTTTTTTTACCAACTTCAAAAAAGGAAGAGGTTCTCAATTCAGTTGTTACTCTTTAGAGTTCTATTATATAGATATTAGTTCTATCACTAGTGTTTTTAGATTATTACATTTGTATTATGCTGTCGATTCTAAAAGGAATTTGCATTCTTGATTCTTTTATTTATATAATACAATGGGGAACAAAACGCAAAGCTAATTACAGATGTCGCCATCAGCGAGAGGTCCTTGTCACGGCCATATTTTTTTGTTTTCCTTTCGCATTGAGTTCTCTTTTTGCTTTTTGGTGACGAAAATGTACTCCTTGATAACGGTGCCGCAGTTAAAGGATGAGTTAAAAAAACGGAAAGCTTCTGCAGCTGGTAAAAAAGCTGTTTCCATTTCCCACAACTTTTTTCGTTTAGTGTCTTTCGGGAATGCATGAGTTCCTTTATTTTTGCAACCAAAGGCAGCACATAACGTCATTTTAGACAGAGTTTAGAAAAAACGCTAACGTAAACAAAAAAATGTATGGAGTTTGACAGCTTTGACAGATCATTTAGGCCCTCTCGACCATACGCCCTCTGTCGGGATAAAAAGTCAGTTTTCTTCCCCATTGCACAGTTCTCTGCGTAGCATAATAAATTGGCTAAGCGGATTGTCCCCAGTATTATTTATTATTATTTTATAGTATAGCCATTATACCTTTCAAGAATGATATTTTCATTCGAATTAATATGAAAAAACTTCATTCTTCTCAGAAAATTGTTTCTTAATCGAACAATAAGAATTACGAGACTTACTGCATTGGCTACATGTACTCGTATTACCGTTAACAAATAGATTCAAAACTACATTTTATTGCTAGTAAATACTTACAAGTCTTTTTTAGAAAATAAAAAGACGCTTTATACCTGAGGTATTCAATACCCATGGACATACCCACTTTTCACAAGATATTTTTATGGACGCCTTAACGTGGAAGGTGGTAAGCTCCTCGCCGAGACGGGATGCTGCTACACATGGCTCAGAATATATTTTTTGATAAATGAAAATGTATTTTATTATAAACTAGCGACCCGCCCCGGCTTCGCACGGGTGCAATGCTAACACTAAAACCTTTCTCTTGAATCACTCTATCTATAAAAAAAACGGCATCAAATTCCGTTGCGTAGTTTTAAAGATTTTAGGGACATAGGGATATAGGGACAGAGAAAGCGACTCTGTTTTATACTATGGAGTCATAAATAATCTCACGCCTTATCCCCGAGGGGGTAGGCAGAGGTATTCCATTTCTGGATATACCCAATTTTCACCAGATATTCTTTGGACCCCTAAACGTAATAGGTGGTGAGCCATCGCCTGACCGGGTCTTTTACACATGTCTCAGAATTAATTCTGGGACCTGCGGGTTTCCTCACGATGTTTTCGTTCACCGTCGAGCTAGTGATAAATATGTACGTAAGTTTCGAAAAACTCATTGGTACATGCCCAGATTCGAACCCGAGCCTCACTGATTTTCATCATGTGAAGCAGGCTCTTTAACCGGCTAAGGTAAGGCTACCACTTTATTTATTTTTTATTTTGTAAATGTATTTTACTCTGAAGGTAATAAAAACTATATACCTACACTTAGATAATATACTATACTAGCAGCGCCCCGCGGTTTCACCCGCGTAGTTCCCGTTCCCGTGGGAATACGGGGATAAAATATAGCCTATGTGTTATTCTGATGTATAAGCTACATAACTGTAAAGTTTCATCAAAATCCGTTCAGTAGTTTTTGCGTGAAAGAGGAACAAACATCCATCCAGACATCCATACATCCAGACATCCATCCATACAAACTTTCGCATTTATAATATTAGTAGGATAGCATTCCCACAGTTAAAACCTACAGAGCGTGCCAAAGAAATAGACTTACACACATACGTATACTCGTAAAACATTAGTCTTCCTCTAGGCAATTGGGTAATATTAACATTATAATAAACTAGCAGCGCCAGCGGTTTCACCCGCGTGCGCGTGGTTCCCGTTCCCGTGGGAATACGGGGATAAAATATAGCCTATGTGTTATTCTGATGTTTATGCTATATAAATGTAAAGTTTCATCAAAATCCATTCAGTAGTTTTTGCGTGAAAGAGGAACAAACATCCTAGCATACATGCATCCATACAAAATTTCGCATTTATAATATATTGCCAAATATATCCAACAGGCACTATTATGACGACCTCTCCGGTGGCCGCGGTGACGCAGATCCCACTGCTGGGCCAAAACGGGACGGGAATCCGGCGAGTCAACACCACCAACACGCCCAAAGTCAGTGAGCCAATACCAGCTGATGACAGTAAGTACCCGGTGACGCGAATCTAAGAATTTTTTGACGTGGGAGAGCTATGCTTCGGCACACTTGGGCCGGCTCGACCGGAGTGATACCACGGCCTCACAGAAAACAAGCGTAAAGTAATGAATTGTATATCTTTAACACTCTCACCGCCATACGGTCTGCTGGCGGTACGTAACTTTTCGACTGCTTCAAGCCACCGTTTACGGCTAAAAATTACTTCAGCAGGCCATACGGCCCGCCAGCGCACCGTAATTTTCCCGCGCGAATCATACGAAAAAGTTCGTTACTTTTTATAAAAATTTGAGTGTGTCACGCCACGCGCGTTAATTCACCGTCGGCCGCCCGCTTGGCTTGCTGTGAACGGATTACAACTTATTTGTCGGCAATTGATGGGTCTTGCGAATAATGGACGAGGCCAAAATAAACTGAATGTCCCAACTTTACATAAATTCGGAAAATCTCCCATAGTCGACAATCGAAACCGATTAGTCCGGCGCAGATGCATCCATTGCTACGATAGTAAGAGTCGTGAGGGTTTTACAAGCGTGGAAGCCTGTAAATTAACAAAAAAGTAAAAAGTTTGCTTTGTCCCTCATACCCGAGTATGTGTGCTGCATGCTTTGCAAATATGGTAGTAAATAGGTGGCGGTGAGAGTGTTAAATGAGTGAATTTAACAGGAGCCCCCTCCTCCCCTCCTCTCACCTATCACTTACCATCAGGTGACCCGTCTGCTCGTTTGCCCCCTTCTCTTATAAAAAAATAAAAATGTTAACTGACAGCTATTTTGACTTCAAAATCGGTTGTCTGTCAAGTCGGTTTACTGACGATAGTTGAACGTGACAACGTCCTAAGAAAATACTGATGGAATGGATTGTGCCTCTTTGTCGCTCGTTGCGCGCTCTCGCTTGCACTTCAAGCCTTAAATGGAGAGCGAGGTAACACAGCATACGTCATATTTTTTCGTGCGTGCAGCCGGCTCCATCAAATTATAAGACGCAAAAAAGAGAGGAGGTTTTCCTCAGAACTTTACTGGGTGAACCGATTTGGCTGATCCTTTTTTATTGGAAAGCTGGTGCTTGCCGTGTGGTCCCATTTCAATTTGGGACAGTTCTAACAATGACATCCGCGAGAAAACCATATGAGTTGAAGTCGGTTTTTTCACTCTTTAGAGTTATATGTTTTATTACTATAGTATATGTATGTATAGTATATGTTATATACCCCTGTCCGACGGTGTGTATGTCAAAATCATCAACCCGCTAAACTAAGGGCACAGAATATATAATAGTACTAACGCATAGAAGACCGCCTCAACTACTTTTTGGTATAGTAAGACAAAACGAATATAACCACTCTAAAGAGTAAAAAAAACCGACTTCAATCTTCAACTTATTATATGGTTTTCTCATGGATTCCGTTGTCAGAACTGGACGAAATTAAAATGGGACCAATCTGGAAGCACCAGCTTTCAAATAAAAAAAGAATCATCCAAATCGGTCCACCCAGTCAAAAGTGCTGAGGTAACAAACATAAAAAAAATACAGACGAATTGATAACCTCCTTTTTGAAGTCGGTTAAGAACAGTAATATAAGTGTGCATTCACGGTCAGCGCTTGGCAGTATGGCGCCGACGAGCGCCCCTTGCTTGCCACTCGCCTGTCGAGTAGGCGTGCTCGCTGTAAGGCGCCCCTGGTGTTCCGGGGCGCCTTAAGCGGAGATAGGGGGGGGTTCGCTCGACCCCCCCTCGAGGAGGCCCCGCAATGGGTTGCGGGCGGCCGTGACCCAGCTGCGGATGCACAACCGCGTGCCATGGCTGGGTCCGAAGCGGCGAGGAGGAACACACCAGGGTTTTTAGTGGGTATGGCAGCACTAGGCTGCAGAGCCCCACATAACCCCCGCCCCCCCCCCCGGGTCGGGTGCGTATGCAGTAATGCATTTTCCTTGGTCACAAAAAAAAAGGCGTGCTCGCTGTACTTTTATCTAAGTAGGTACCTAAACTGCGGAGTCGGAGGCCTGATAAGGCTGCTTTCCTGCTTTTTTAAGTTTAAAATAAAATATTCACTGGGAGCGGTAGCTTGTGTCCGATACAGAACACAGAAGTGTTTACGTTTGCGCCGTAGTGTGTACATTATAAAGTTGGCTGTTTTCCGATCCGTGTCGACTCTAGTTAGATTTGGTTACTAATTGGTTAAAAACATGTAAATAGGCGTGTTGTTTTGTAATTATCCATGCTTTGTCTCAGCGGAGACTGGATGTTGAGTTTATTTTTTAAAGACCGTTTTTAGATCCAGTTCGAAGGGAAAGGTGGCACCCAATAATTTAACCACTTGAACGTCCGCTTTGCTAGGCTGCACTTGCCATCCGCATCTTAAAGTTACCATTTATAAAAAGTGTTTTATCGGTACAAGTCAGTGAAGTACTCGTAGCTGTAGTTTCGTGGACGTGGGAGTCGTGGGACCTTTTTTTCGTAACTATATGTAGTTACGTAGACGCTCAAGTGGATAATATACCACTTTTTTCTTAGCACTCTGTCCCTGTAAACTTTAGAGTATCGCGTCCCCTAGATGTGTTTTTCCGGGATTAAAACTAGCCTACGTCCTTCCTCGAGGTTTAAACTATCGTCCTGCTAAATTTCATCAAGATCGGTCCGGTTTAGCCTTGAAGTAACAGACAGACAGACTGATATCATTTCGAATTTGATAATATTAATAGTAATGAATAAACGGTCGCCAGGATGTTTGTTTGAAATCAAGCTCTTCGAGCTCTAAAGTGCAGGTGGAATGATTACACTGCCGTCGACTGATTAGCATAAACGGAAGACAAGATTTGGGGCGGGCCAAGCCACCACAGCTTGTTAGCTGATAGTCCGAGGGGATCGCAGCCGCGCTACAAACAGTCTGCTGGATTGCGGGCCCATCTATATGATGCCATTCGTAACCTTTTGTTAAATCTACTATATAAAAATAAGTCGGGTTTTCCTTCCTGACGCTATAACTCCAGAACGCACGAACCGATTTCCATGGTTTTGCATTCGTTAGAAAGGTCTCGGGCTCCGCAAGGTTTATAGCAAAGAAAATTCAGCATTGCACCCGTGCGAAGCCGGGGCGGGTCGCTAGTTGTTTATAATAATTACTCTATTCCTTACATGAGCAGGTACAAATCGTGGCTAGTTAAAGTAATCGTTAAATTTTCCAGTTCCGTTCAACTTTTGGCTGATTTAAGTGAAAGTTAAACTTTCACTTCTTTTTACGATTCCTTACAGCGGCTGTTAGGTAGCAGCTAAATCTTCACGATTAGTTTCTACAGCGCTCAATCTATACTTGATATTATAGAGGAAAGATTTTTTGTATGTTTGGATCTTTGTTACGAATCAACTCAAAAACTACTGGACTGAATTAAAAAAATCTTACACCAATGGATAGCTAGAATATTCCTGAGTAACATATGCTATATTTTATTCCCGTTTTCCCACGGGAACGGGAACTACGCGTGTGAAACCGCGCAGAGCCGCTACTTATAAATAAATAAAGAAGCCTTTTATTTCATGCATCTCTTAAAATAGATTACATTCATAATTTTTATTTTTATTTTATCAAAGAGTAAATGTCTACTTACTCTATGATAAAATAAAAATAAATAAAGAAGCCTTTTATTCCATGCATCTCTTAAAATAGATTACATTCATAATTTTTATTTTTATTTTATCAAAGAGTAAATGTCTACTTACTCTTTGATAAAATAAAAATAAAAATTATGAATGTAATCTATTTTAAGAGATGCATGGAATAAAAGAGTAAGTAGACATTTACTCTTTGATAAAATAAAAATAAAAATTATGAATGTAATCTATTTTAAGAGATGCATGGAATAAAAGGCTTCTTTATTTATTTACCAATAGATACCCAATTTTAGAATACAATACATATTTATTTTTACTTAAATTAGTTCTTAAAACTAAAAACAATTCAATATATTTATATTTTAAAACTAACATCATTTAGTATGTATTATGTATTTTTAAATGTTTGTTTCATTATTATTAGATAGGTAGGTAATATTCTAATTTTTACATTTCGCAAATAACTACAATTTTTACTGATGGATGACTTTATTTGACTGATCAGTGATCAATAATTTAAAGTACTTAGACTGATTTGGCATTCGATTTTATTTATATGTAATTCGAATTTAACAAGATTTATGGTAGTAATCAAACAACTTTGCTTTTATATAAATTGTTTTGTCGTATACCTATTAATATTGAGATCCAAAATCCTCAATAATGAAGAGTGTCCGACCTTTTTACCCGAATGTCCGGTCTGTCCAGTAGGCAGAGGTATTCCATTACTGGATATACCCACTTTTCACGAGATACATTGGACCCCTAAACGTAATAGGTGGTAAGCTATATCGCCGGACCGGGTCTATTTACACATGTCTCAGAATTAATTCTGGGACCTGCGGGTTTCCTCACGATGTTTTCCTTCACCGTCGAGCTAGTGATTAATATGTACTCCAACTAGAGCGGTCAGTTAATACTGCGCATTTGTTGCAGACTTAAACATGTTCAACGAGTCACCTGAAACGATGAAAACTGAGCAGAATATCACTGAAATGAGATACGTAAGTATAATTGATTAGGGGTCGTCCATTAATCACGTGATGTTTTTTAGCAACTTTTTGATCCCCCCCCTGGTGACGTGTGGTGAAGTTTTATGTATTTTTTGGTAGTCAGTATATTGAAATTTTCGTTGGCGAAATGATAAAATTTTGGAAAATTGAGCATGAATAAAGTCACGTGCTACTTATTGTTTGGTTAAGAAATCGCGCGGTCAATGAAAAATACAACACACACAACACGTGATATCTCATTACAACCCCCTCATCCTTGTGATATTTCGTGATTTTTTCCGAACCCCTCCCCCCCTCCCCAACCTTTCGAACCTCACGTGATTAATGGACGACCCCTTAGTGGGAGCATTATACGTATAGTAACATTAACATGAGATTAAAAAGAGCTGCCCTTGAGTTTCTTGCTGTTTCTCGTACTGCATTTGGAACCAACTTGTCGGTGGAGATGGGCTGTTGTTTCCATTCAGCCAATCTCCATGGACGAGTTTAGAGTGCCTTGTTATTAGACTATTGACCTTTCTAAGTGTACTTTTTAAACCTACAGAAAATAAATGATATTTGACATTTATATGTTTGTGCTATAATTTTGGTGATATTGGAATGAGTTAGTGATATTTCGCTTTTTAATATACCTTTCCTTAAAATAGACCCCCTGTTTAGGGGGGGCGAAGAATATACTGGTGAAAAGTGGGTATATCCAGGAATCCCACTGCCGACCTCTCGAATTTAGCTATAGTAACTAAATGATTTTAAAAAATGTGAAAATTACAACTGTCTAACTATCACGGTTCATGAGATACAGCCTTGTGACAGACGGACGGACGGACAGCGGTGTCTTAGTAACAAAGAGATTAAAATATAATAGGGCATAGAGGGGACAAAGCGAGGAAAATTTGAAGTCAAAAGTTATTCCAAGTGGAATAAGTCTAGTACAATTTCGACCGAATGACAGCTCGAGTTCATACTAACTGACATAACAAGGACATGACGCTTTAAGCTTCAAAGTTTTGTATGAAAATATTCCCAATGCTCCCTCTATGCCCTATTATATTTAAATTTCTTTGCTTAGTAATAGGGTCCTGTTTTCCCCCTTTGCTTAAAGCAAACAAAATTACTAAAACCTATGCAGCTTTGTGATCTAACGTGCAGACAGACAGACGGACGGACAGTCTCACCCTTAGGTACTTAAGGAACCCTAAAAACCCTTATATCCCTTGCAGGACAACCACGACTTCTACAACAGCACATTCGTTGTCAACGCAACCTACTTCAACCAGTACTGGGCAGGGATCACAAACCAAACAGCCGACGTGCATGCAGTCCTCAGCAATTCCCACAGGCGGGCTACGGTTAGTAGTTTATTGTAGTGATGGAAATACACATATGGAAGAGCGGAGTCGGAATGCTCTACCATCTGTGGTGGAATGACCCTCCGCCAGGCGAGGTGATCGTGCCTGGGGACCAAAGTCCAACGGTTGATGTTGGACAGCGGTTGGACATTTCCTTTCTGAAACCCCTTAAAATATAAGTTAGATTGAAAGAAAGAAAGAAAGAAAATTATTTGGTAAACTTAAAAACATTCTTGTATAATCTTAGATATTAAACTAATTATTGAAGCTACCAAAAAGGGTCGCTACTCAGCATGACGTGCTGCAGCAGAAGACTGACAGCGCTGATCTTCCGTAGCGCCACAGTGCGTGCGCAAGGCAACTGCGCTGTTATTCCACACATTAAACTTAATAAACAAACAAGATTGAAAGTAGATACAAAAATACCCATATTTTATGTTTTTTTTTTATTTGGCTTTATAGCTAAAATAATATAATGATTAAAATTAGCTCATTACAAATTGGCGTAAGTGCAAACTCAGGCATAATGCAGGCATTTCTTTGCTTAGGTACACAAATCAACAAAACGTCAATGTCAGACACATGTCAATACAACGATAAATGTCAACTTATTTTTTTTATTTCTTGCAGTTAGGCTAAGACACAAAGTAAGTTGTGCCTAAGCTTTCATTTTTGGCATATTATTTAAAAGTTTTTATCATCTCAGCAAATAATAATAAAAAATACTGAAAAAAAAGGTTTTCTTATTTTACATACATACATACATATAATCACGCCTCTTTCCCGTAAGGGTAGGCAGAGACCACTTCTTTCCACTTGCTACGATCCTTACATACTTCTTTCGCTTCGTCAACTTTCATTGTTTCTTTCATACATGCTCTTCGGTGTAGGGTACTCTTGACCTGGCTTTTTTTCTTATTTTGCTTGTTGAAAATTAAATATTGTCCATTATTGCTACTTTTAAATTACTTGGTCGGGCCTATTGGCTCAGTTGGTAGGTTGCGGGTTCTATCCCCGCTCGCGACCAACATTTGCGTGATTTAAAATGTCTGTTGGCCTCGTGTCTGGTCGTTTAATATTTATTTAAGTATGTTTGTTAGTTGTTTAGTACCCACAGTACAGGCGTTGCCTAGTTTGGGACTAAATAACCGTGTGTGAATTGTGTCTTACAATTTATTTATTTAAATTGAATGCTGAACAAGGTCAAAAATATATGATTGCCAGATTAGTAGTAATGTCGCTCGACGGGTTTACCTTCGTTATTAAAATAAATATGTCGGGTATAGAGTATCTGTCTATCAGTACGAATTTTTACAATCGGACTAATAGAAATTGGGTAGTTGACAGCATCGAAATTAAATTGCGAGTAGTCATACATTAAAAAGATTATCCCAAAAAACCTCAAAATATGTATTTCGATTTTCAATTTACAATTATAGCAAATTTAAAAATAATAAAACAATCAAAAAAAGTGCTGCAATTGAGTACTACAAACTATGACGTCACGGTTTGCTATTTCAGTACATTTTCCATACTAAAATTTCGTTTTGACAGATCGTAAAAAGTAACTGATTTGACTAGGTAGGACACAACCCTATTACGTTCATATTATTTTCATACATAAAAACAACTTTACCTCTTTCTTATATTAGTATACAAGCTCCCTACTGCAAGACTTGTATCCTTGGTCATGCACTAAAAAAGCGATGGCTGTTGTTTTCACGCACAGAATGACCTCCATTCCTGCTGCGCCTAAACAAAAAAGCTATACAACAGTCACCGTTATTTGGCCTTGTGTTTTGAGTAGTTTTGAGGTACAGAATGAACTCCATTCCAAACCCACAGACCCAGCGACTAGACAAAAAATTTATAACAACAGTCCAAGTGATCTGACCCTGTGTTTTGAGTACTTTTGAGGCACAGAATGAACACTGTTCATAACAACAGTCCCAGTTATCTGGCCCTGTGTTTTGAGTAGTTTTGAGGCACAAAATGAACCCTGTTCATAACAACAGTCCCAGTTATCTGGCCCTGTGTTTTCAGTACTTTTGAGGCACAGAATGAACCCTGTTCATAACAACAGTCCCAGTTATCTGGTCCTGTGTTTTTTTTTACTTCTGAGGCACAGAATGAACCCTGTTCATAACAACAGTCCCAGTTATCTGGTCCTGTGTTTTTTTTTACTTCTGAGGCACAGAATGAACTCCGTTCCCACCCAACAGACGCTGCGCCTGACCTTCGAGTTTCCGTTCTACGGTCATCCGATTCGGAACATCACAGTGGCGACAGGAGGCTTCATATACACCGGCGAGCACGTGCACAACTGGCTAGCGGCCACTCAGTACATCGCGCCTCTAATGGCCAACTTCGACACAACTCTCACCAACGACAGCTACGTAAAGATGTACGACGACGGTGAGTGGACAACTTTTTAAAAGATTAAAACTAATGATGCCTCGATACGCCTTTTTGCCGATACGATACCGATACTGGTATAAAAATATCGGTGATACTGATATCGATACGCATATTCAATTAAAAAAAGATGGTAGAATAAATAAAACACAATTAATTAATAGTTTTAGTAATCAAAATTAACATTTATAAATATAAAGCGCGGGGTTTCCCCGAGCATAGTTAGTTCGTGCCTCGTTTGCAACGAAATAGATGGGACAACACGCGCGTTTACATTACATTTTTAAAGCGCAAAATTTGAAAAGTATCGTTGAATCTGCCATAAAAATATTGCCTATACCGATATATCGACAAACTCGTAGTATCGCCGATATATCGATATCGGTATCGGATGCATCCCTAATTAAAACATTACCAGCTTTGTACAGTCAAGTCTTACACTACCAGTTTAAGCTGAGCTCTGATTTATACTGCGCTCCATAGAATACAGGGCCGGTTTAAAGTCAAAAGTGTAAAACTTAGTGCTTTTGACTGTACATTTTTTGATTATGCCTTTGTTAAACGACTTCAAAAAAGGAGGTTTCTCAATTCGAACGTATATATATAATATATATATTTGTTTGCGGATCATCATCAACCCGTAACAGCCCAATGCTGAGCTAAGGGTCTTTCCTCACACATGAGGAAGTATGGGCTATAATCTCCCACGCGAGCCCACTGCGGATTGTGAGATGGTGTTAAACTAGTGGCAACAAATTCTCACATGGTTCACTGCAAACAATCTAGTGCTCAACACTAAGAAGACCAAATGTGTAAAGTTTGTACTCCCTAATGTTAGACGAGTAGAGAAAGAGATAATTTTAAACAATGACAAATTAGATTTCGCTGATAATACAGTTTTTTTGGGGATAACGATAGACTCCAAACTTCAATGGAATTCTCATATTTCTGCATTATCTAACAGACTGAGCTCAGCTGCTTATGCCGTCAGAAAAATCAGATGGCTTACTGATGTAGACACAGCAAGACTCGTTTATTTTAGCTACTTTCACAGTAAAATGTCCTATGGCATCTTGCTGTGGGGCAGAGCTGCTGATGCAGAATCTATTTTTATTTTACAAAAAAGGGCTATACGCGCCATTTACAAGTTAAGATGTCGTGATTCCCTAAGAGAACTGTTCAAAGAAATTAATATTTTAACAATGCCTTGTCAGTACATTTATGAAAACATTATGTATGTACGGAAAAACATATTACTGTATACTAAAAACTGTGACAGGCATAATTGTAATCTTAGGAATAAAAATAAACTAGAGCAACCTCAGTCACGATTAAGTAAAATTAATAATTCCTTTGTGGGGCTTTGCATACGCTTTTATAATAAAATACCAGAACAAATTTTGAAATTGCCTGAAACTGTGTTCAAAACTCATGTTAAACATGTACTTTGTAAAATGGCATATTACAAACTAGACGATTATATAAATGACAATGATGCTTAGAACAGATTTCCTTCAGTCCAGCGCAATACGATAGCGAAAAACAAACGAAACTATGTAACCCAATTTAGTATTAAGTAACAATTGATTAAAAGAATATTGTGTTGAGGAGTTTCTTGCTTCGCTTCTTCTCCTCAACCATACATGCTGAAGCGGTGGAGTTGAAATGACATTCAATAAGTGGACTTGTAAGTTCCTATTTTGAATAAAACATTTTGACTTTGACTTTGCTACTTAAAAGTTAGAATTTTCGAAGCCACCCAAGGGTATCTGACATGGCTTAACGACTTCCAATGTGCTAGCGGATAACTTCGTCGTTTATGAACCGATTTGATGATTATTATTTTGTTTGAAAGGTAATATACCAACAATGGTACCATGATAGGAAACCCAGGATCTGATGATAGCATCCCAGAGAAATCGTTTGAAACCTCCGAAAACCGTAGTGGCGACTAGTGTTTTTTTACTTGTTTTAGAATCTGTTTAAAGTCGTTTAGAAAACCAGGATCTGATGATAGCATCCCAGAGAAATCGATTGAAACCTCCGAAAACCGTGGTGGTGACTAGTGTTTTTTAACTTGTTTTAGATTCCTGTTTAAAGTCGTTTAGAAAACCAGGATCTGATGATAGCATCCCAGAGAAATCGTTTGAAACCTCCGAAAACCGTAGTGGCGACTAGTGTTTTTTACTTGTTTTAGATTCCTGTTTAAAGTCGTTTTTTTTTGTTTAAAATTATTATGTATCCGGGTTTTAGATTTTTTATATTATATATTTTATTTCAGAATTTTTAGGGTATGATTGAGAATCTGATGAATTGAGAACCTCCTCTTTTTTGAAGTTGGTTGAAAATTAATTAAGAAAAGATTTTACAAAATTCAAAAGCCGCGGGTAAAAGCTATTGAAACTAAAAGGGGATAATTAAGAAAGATTTGTTTTGTGAATTAGCATTTTCATTATCATGTCAGCGTCTCTGAGACTCGAGTTATTTTTTGCGGGCAACATTCGATGGACAGTCAATAAGAAAGCGTTATCAATTCGCGCTGCATCAATTGGTAGTCGCACGCACAGTTACCTCGCGCAGTTGACCTGCGACCCACCAATCAGAGTAATTTGCCGTAGCTGACATAATGGGAATATTTCTTGAATAGATATTGGCCCCGATTCTGTTGCGACTAAACTTATTTTAGTTTGCTCCTGTCATTTTTTTTCTCCTAGAAAAGAAAAGAGACGAGAGATATTTAGACCTGTCAAATAAAATTAGTCCTGTGAACCAAGGTATTTGATAACGTGTTTAGTGCATAAGTAAAGAAGTCGAGACTAAAATACAGCCTCTGACAGGACTAAATTCGGTAGGTTATCTTCTATCCTTTTTCTTTTTTTGAGGTAAGACAAAGACAGGACTAAACCAAAATTAGTTTATTCGGTGTAAAGCAGAATCGAACTCAGTATCAACCATAAAACAATTCTAAATCTATGGTATCAACCATAGATATACTAATATTCTAAAGAGGAAAGATTTGTATTTTTGTATCTTTGTAACGAATAAACTCAAAAACTACTAGACCTATTTAAATAATTTATTATTTCACTAATGGTAAGCTATAATGTCCCTGAGTAACATAATCTATATTTTATTCCCGTATTTCCACGGACACAGGAACTACGCGGGTGTAACAGTAATATAGTCTACTTCACACCAAATGGGTTCGGTGACAGTTCACTGTTGACAATTGAAGTGATGTGTCCCAATGAAATCCAATCGATTTTTCTAAAATTTCGAGTAAGTTTGTAAAGGAAAAGGAGGATTTTTTAAGTTTACTTTTTATTGAATATGTTTAAATTTTACAGGTTATATATGGGAAAAACATGGTAAAATAAAAAAAAATGTCATCGCCTTTTTGATGCAATACGAAAATAATCATACATTATCGAATCTACAAATCACTGCACACTTTCACAGACCCCTGCCACATAATACACTATTACTATTTTAAACCCAAAAGATACAACAAAATGAAAATTTTACAAAAACATTGCACCTTTTTTCGGATTCCCGCCAAAAAGCTTCGATTCATCTATTTAATGTAGATTAAGTTGTGTCAATCCCTATGAGTAAAAGTTCCGTTCCACGCAATACGTATTTTTAGGATATCTTATTTATCTATTGTTTTTTATATTTTTCTTGATTTAGATTGTCTGAGATTTTAATTTAGAATTTTAGAGGCGACAATTATTGTATTTTAGCAATGACATAATAATAAATTATTCATTATTTTTGGAACCATCTATTTTTCTTACTAGAAAGTTGTATGCGTAAAAAGGAAAAATGTGAACTGTCACCGAACCCATTTGGTGCGAAATAGACTATAATATATAAATAAATCTATATATATAAAAATGAATCCCTTTTTAGGGTTCCGCACCTCAAAAGGAAAAAACGGAACCCTTATAGGATCACTTTGTTGTCCGTCTGTCCGTCCGTCCGTCCGTCTGTCAAGACCCTTTTTCTAAGGAATGCGTGGAGGTATGAAGCTGAAATTTATATCAATTACTCAGGTCTACTGTTCCTTGAAGCTGTGAAAAAATCAAACTTCTAAGCCAACGCAATCAAAAGATACAGCCGTTTATGCCGCAAATTTTCGACACTTGCAAGGGAATCAAAACCTACAGGGTGCTTCCCGTGAACTCAGAATCTTGAAATTTGGTACGAAGCAACGTCTTATAGCATAGATAAAGGAAAAATTACGAAAACCATACATTTGCAAGGTTGTACGGAACCCTCGGTGCGCGAGTCCGACTCGCACTTGGCCGGTTTTTTTTTCCCTTGGTCACGGCATCACGCGAACCGATTTGGCTGCAAGTTGGTGGGGAGGTAGCTTAGAACCGGGAGACGGACATAGGATACTTTTTATTCCGATATTCCCACGGGAACGGGAACTACGCGGATGAAACCGCGCGGGACAGCTAGTATATAATACTTTCTAATTGTATATTCCATACCTAAAGAAAATAAATGCGTTTTGAGTTTGGGTTTCTTGAGTTTAATATTAATAGCGGTCGCTTCGCTATATTCCTTTTGAATCAGTCTATCTATTAAAAAACTGCATCAAAATCCGTTGCGTAGTTTTAAAGATCTACTCGTAAGCATACGTAGAGACAGACAGACAGCGCCTTTGTTTTATACTATGTAGTGATAGATATATTGTGTAGATGAACTTATTTGAGAGATATTGCGTGAGATAGCTAGGTCATCTTCTATGCGTGTTTAGAAACAAATACTGGATAATAACAGTCAATAATTTTATGTACTGGCCGTGACCCACTGGAACGTGTGGTGCCAAGGTGACGACCTGTAAATCTATTTATAAGAACAACTTATTGGTGAATTATTTTACACAGAATTTGTAGGATCTAGGTAAAAAAATTAAAAATACTTCGTTATCATACAGCCATCTTTCCTCCAGACAAGATAATATCGTACTTCACAATTCGAATTTCAACATAATGGCTACTGTACTACACCTTACCTGAATACAATGACTTGAGAAAATGAGCAGTTTAGCGACAGTTGTCCAACGATAAATAAACGTCGACACGACAAAATGAAAAAAAAATGTATTTTATTCTTAAAAGGTTAAAGAGAGCCGGCTGAAAATCAGTGAGGCTCGGGTTTGTAATGCTGGCATGTACCAATGAGTTTTTCAACACTTACGTCCATATTTATCACTAGCTCGACGGTGAAGGAAAACATCGTGAGGAAACCCGCAGGTCCCAGGATTAATTCTGAGGCATGCGTAACAGATCCGGTCCGGCGATGGGCTCACCACCTATCACGTTTAGGGGTCGAATATTCCGTCGAAAAGTGGGTATTTACAGAAATGGAATACCTCTGGGTAGACTCGGGGATGAAAGGCGTCAGATTACTTGAATATTAAAGGTGTCTTTTTTACCGTCTGGAAAAAAATGTGGTGTGATAGGTAAGTGTAATAGATTCATTTGGCAATGTTATTAAAAAAAAATTTTTTTTTTCTTAATTTTATTTTTGTGCTGAGACTAATAAACATTACTCAATTGTAGTCAATAATACACACTGAGATATTTGAAATAGTATTTTAAAAAGAAACAGGCTCGTAGCTTCCATTCATGCGCAATCTACCTACAACCGGCAGCTGCGCGTATTACTGTGCGTAGTTTTCTAGATTTTGTAAATTGCACTAAACATGACTATATTTAACAATTAATCTCGTGTATAACTTCGGCTCTAGATACCATATTATACGTCATATTTTTTTCCAGACGGTAAAAAAATCATCCAGTATAAGAACAGCCATTATATAGGTATGAAAAGAAGGATGAGCTAAAATAAGAAGCTATTTACAAAAATATTTAATTTTCTTTAATATATAAAAATCGCCTGTCACGGTGTGTGGTTGCACTACGCCGAAACGATTGGAACGATTTTAATGACTTTTTTGGTGACAACGTCTTATAAATCGATGAACGCCGGCTGCACGCACAAAAAAGTGTCACGTTCCGCCTGAGCCGAGCGTGCAAGCGAGAGCGCGGAACAAGCGATAGAGAGGCACGATCAGCCTAAGCGTTCGGCATGTCGCATCTCTCTTCCACTCCAGTATGCAATTTTTCATCAATGTTTTCTTATGACGACAGATGATAATATCACATAAAATTATCATCTGTAAATAAATAAATAAAAATAAATAATCTCACGCCTTTCATCCCCGAGGGGGTAAGCAGAGATATTCCATTACTGGATATACCCACATTTCACGAGATACCTTGGACCTCTAAACGTGATAGGTGGTGAGCCTATCGCCGGACCGGGTCTGTTTACACATGTCTCAGAATTAATTCTGAGACCTGCGGGTTTCCTCACGATGTTTTCCTTCACCGTCGAGCTAGTGATAAATATGTACGTAAGTTTTTAAAAAACTCATTGGTACATGCCAGGATTCGAACCCGAGCCTCACTGATTTTCGACCGGCTCTTTAACCGTCCGGGCTATCACTGCTCATCTGTAAATAGTGTAGATAAAACTGTAACGAAACCGTGTCTGTACATGAAATAATCCTACTAATATTATAAACGCGAAAGTTTGTTTGGATCGATGTATGGATGGATGTTTGTTCCTCTTTCTCGCAAAAACTACCGAACGGATTTTGATGAAACTTTACAGTTATATAGCTTACACATCAGAATAACACATCGCCTATATTTTATCCCCGTACTCCCACGGGAACGGGAACTACGCGGGTGAAACCGCGGAGCGCTGCTAGTGCACAATAATAATAATAAAATAAGAATTATTTCTGAGACATGTGTAAATAGACCCGGTCCGGCGACTGGCTCACCAACTATCACATTTAGGGGTCCAATGTATCTCGTGAAAAGTGGGTACATCCAGCAATGGAATACCTCTGCCTACCCTCTCGAGGATAAAAAGCGTGAGATATTTTTTTTCTTTCAATTCAATTCATTTATTCTGAACAAAAAAATTTTTCACATTGTGATCTTCAAAGTGTGGGACACAATTCACACAGTTATTTAGTACCAAACTAGGCAGAGCCTGTACTATGGGTACTAAACAACTGATACACATACTTAAATAAATAATAAACGACCAGACTCGAGGCCAACAGACATGTTCATGAACACAAATGTTGGCCTCGAGCGGGGATCGAACCCGCGACCTCTGACAGAGAAGGCAGGGAACTACCAACTGAGCCAACAGGCCCGTCAATGCTTTATAGTTAAGTTCACTGTAAGTGTTACATTAATTTAATTTTTTGCATTTAACTTGAACGATTTATTTGCAAGATACACAAAAAACACGACATACTACAAACACAGATTTCTAAAATTTGTGTTTTTATTAATACATCGATAACTATCTATAAAACCGCTTAAACATATTTTCAAAAACTAGCAGCGCCCCGCGGTTTCACCCGCGTAGTTCCCGTTCCCGTGGGAATATCGGAATAAAAAGTACCCTATGTCCGTCTCCTGGTTCTAAGCTACCTCCCCACCAACTTCCAGCCAAATCGGTTCAGCCATTAACGCGTGATGCCGTGACCAAGGGAAAAAGGGATTCATTATATATATATATATATATATATATATACGGACCTGTTGGCTCAGTTGGTAGTGACCCTGCCTTCTGAGTCGAAGGTCGCGGGTTCGATCCCCGCTCGGGGCCAACATTTGTGTGCATGAACATGTCTGTTGGCTTCGTGTCTGGTCGTTTAATATTTAAGTATGTTTATCAGTTGTTTAGTACCCATAGTACAGGCTCTGCCTAATTTGGGACTAAATAACCGTGTGTGAATTGTGTCCCACAATTAATTTATAAAAAAAAAAAAAAAATTATATATAGATTTGGAATATATCGTCTGACTTCAACCATTTTGTTTTCTCCAGGCGAGAAGTTTACAGCTTTCTGGGAGAACGTGACACTGCAGGAGGACGTGACGAAGAAGTTTACTTTCGCCGTCACTCTGAACAAGAACGGCGACATAGTGTTCGCGTACAAGAGCATCCCGATACCAATTGTGAAGATCAATGACAACGAGCATCCCGTCAAAGTCGGTATCAGCGACGCCTACCTCACCGACAGAATACTATTCTGTGAGTTGAATATTATATATTTATTTTATTTTAGAATAGAAGAGCAGTGATAGCCTTTACGGTTAAAGAGCCGGCCGAAAATCAGTGAGGCTCGGGTTCAAATCCCAATGAGTTTTTCAAAAACTTACGTACATATTTATCACTAGCTCGACGATGAAGGAAAACATCGTGAGGAAACCAGCAGGTCTCAGAATTAATTCTGAGACTTAATTCTGAGACATGTGTAAACAGATCCGGTCCGGAGATGGGCTCACCACCTATCACGTTTAGGGGTCCAATGTATCTCGTGAAATGTGGGTATATCCAGTAATGGAATACCTCGTGTATGTGTGGATTGAGTGAGCACCCCTCAGAAAAAAAAGGAAAAATGATCTTCATTTAGTAAAAGTTATAAAACAATTGTAAAAGTAATCCCTGAATTTGTAAAAAGATAAAAAAAAAAGATACAGGGTTTAACGTATGCTCACTCAGTTCTCCCAAACTACCAACGAAATCAGCGAATGTATTAATGCAACATATAATATTTATATACTAGGATTTAGTAGAACCTAAGCTAACTTACCTTTATAATTTGTAGATCACCTAGTAACGTATTTAAGGTTTTACAAAAAAAATAAAATGCTCACTCAATCCGCACACTTTTGAAAACCCGATTTCTGATAAAGAAACTGATTATTGAAACTGCTATGTATGTGTATAGTTTAGTAAAATTAATATGGGAATTTGTAAAATAAAAAACGACCCACTAACGTGGCAGGTTTTTGGATAATAAATTTTTTTAAATGCTCACTCAGTCCACACATTTTAGGTAAGTTAAAAATGTGAATATCTTAAGATTTATACTATCAAAGAAACTAGAAATTAGTTCAACTTTTTGTAAAAAATTCTACAAAAGATCTACCATCTAATATTTTATATTCGTTGTCTGTTTTTAAAGATATTCAATTTTAATTTTCCTAATGTAAATATATCGTTTAGGGTAACCACACTTCTTCATAATATTATTGTCATATTAAAAATACAGGACATTTTAAAAGAATATTCTTTCTGGTTTTCGAAGTAAATTTTTGACTGCTCCTCTGCTGATTACGACTCTTTAATATAATTTTTAACACATTTGCTCGTAAAAGGTCTCTTATTTCACCAATTTCAATATCGTATTGTATCTTATTAAGCACTTGTGTGGTAATGTAATGTAGAACGCACGGTTTATTAAGATTCTTCGTCTAAAAACGAAAGGTACTTTTTAAAATCTTATGAAAGAGTTTTTATGTCATAAAAGTGGTCAACATTTTATGAATAAAATTTACTTTGGGAGATAAAATACAATAAATAAACATTTAATTTAAACCATTTATGTATCTGTATGTAACAAAAACAGAAAAATATTAATTTATTTTATTAGTAATACGCGTATCGCTTATTTGTAAACAAGTAAAAATTATTCCGCGCTTTTTTTTTCGCTGTATTGTTTTTATTCGTTTATGAAAGTCCGAGTTTTATTTATTTCCTCCAAATATGTTATAAAATGTCGTATGACATATGTGCGCTTTGATAATTACAGCCTCTGGTTTCTTGTAGCCCTCGCCTACGGCTTGGGCTAGCAATATTACCTCGGCTGTAATTATTAACTTACCGCACTTATATCATAATATACTATTGTACATCTACACATATAATAAAACTCTAACGGGACCGTGTCTGTACATGAAAGATTTTTTGAAAATTTTAAGTGTAGGTATATAGTTATCGATTTAGATACCAAAACACATTTTTTTACATTTTTGTCTATCTGTGCACGCATCACGCAAATACTACTGAAAGGATTTTTATGAAATTTGGTATGGAGATAACTGAGTACCCGGGTCAACATCTAGAGTACTTTTTAAACGACTTCAAAAAGGAGGAGGTTATCAATTTGTCTGTATGTTTTTTTTTACTCTTTAGAGTTCTTTTTTATTATTTCAGAAAAATATCTCATTCCCACGGGAAAACTGGTTAAAAAGAGAAATACGTGCTATTCCGAAACGATTACACCCAGAAACTTGAAATATGGTATGTAGGTGTCTTATATGTAGTAGGCAACTTACCGCTATGAAGGGATTTTTTGAAATTCTCACGGGAACGGGAAAAAACAGGAACCGCGCGCGCAACGCCGCCGCTTGAACTCGCTGGAACCCGTTGTTTGAAATATCGTATGTATAGGTGTCTTTATGTCGTAGGCAACCACTATAAAGGGAATCTCAGAAATTCCCACAGGAACAGGAATAAACTGGATCCACAGCAACCGCTATTTAAAATATTATCGTGTTATATGCTTGACGAAACCACTATGAAGGAATTATAGGAAATTCCCACGGGAACGGGAATAAACTGGATCCACGGCACCCGCTATTCAAATTATTATGGTCTTATATGGTTAAATAATGGGAATTTCCTATCGTCATTTAATTTCATCTCGTCGAACCACTGAAAAATCAGGCAGGATGATGCTGTGATCGATCAGCAAAGGCAAATTCTCGACGATGACAAGTCAACATTTAATTCTATTTCATCAAAATTTCTTTCTTGAAATTTATATAGGTAGGTATGGCAGAGACAAAACATCGTTTTTGAAAATATATTAGTACATAAGTTAACAAAAGCAATGAAGAACAACAATATTTTTTCCCACTTTGAAGTGTTCACTTGTTTTATTTTTTCAATTAACAGCTTCGTATTTGCAAGCCAGTTCGAAATTTAAATAAAACCTTTGATAAGTTGCCTCCTTGGTTGCCATGTTTTGGAGTAAAAGATTTTTTAATACAGTTGCTCAAAAAGTGGCATATTGCAGGGACGTGTAGCGTTCGGGATGAGGGCTATTACACACTCGAGCTTTTTCTTTACCTTTTCCGAACTCGTGCGTTTACTTTCCCAACTGTCAAAATAATGTCCATTAAAAAGAAAAAACCAACCACGAAGTTTTTACTAAAAAAAATTCATAGAAGTTTTTATGATTCTGAATGCAAATGGGCGTTTTTCAAATAGTTTGACCATGTGACGAACACGAACTTTTTTTTTTCGATGTCAAAGTTTGTCCCTTTTCTTGATTGCAATTGATAGACCATACTTTGATTATCATGAAAATCAAAAATATATCCAAATACTACAAAAAACCATAAGAGAATACACATTTTTTTGTCGTGGCACGAGGTGAGATGTTCCGGTGCGTTACGAAAATTAATACTAAATAGAGTTAAAGCCATGAGTTAATTAGTTATCCAGTCTTTACAAAAGTTTAATGATCATAAAAATCTCTTCTAAAAAATACTTATACTCATCCTTAGGAAACGAAACAACTTTTTATGATATAAAGTATATCGAGATCGTCACAATTGGAGAATTTTCACCACTTAAGTATTACTTTTCATATACTATTGAGGTATAGCAAGTTATGATTTATTTTAAAGATGTTGAAGTATTTTGTGTAGTTTAAATAGAGATAAGCAATACCACTTAAATATACATATTTATTAAATAAATCTAGATTTATTTGAACTAAAAATGTGGGACAGTGACGATCTGGAACCGGAGGTGACTATCTGGAAAATGTTAAGTAAGGTTTACACCACTACCACTTCTGCCAGATATTGTGGACAGGCGTAAAATATCATTTACAAACTAGTAAAGCTGAATATTAGGTAAATTATGAATCACTAACGTCAGTTTTCAGTGCTTACAAAGATTTTTTCACAGCTCCAAGGGACCAGTAGACCTGAGTATTTGATATAAATTCCAGCTTCATACCTCTACACTACCGCCAAGAATTTCTCAAAATATTTCATGTACAGGTACGGCTCCGTTAGAGTTTTATTATATGTATAGATTAAGAATTACTGTCTGCGTAGAAAATTTACATCATATATTTTCTTGCTTAGAAATCGTCATGTAATCCAACCTTAATACTTCCGGTGCGTGACAAATTTATTCCGGTAGTACATCACATGACGAACTGGATGTGACGAATTGCTGCCAACGAGATTTAAATAATAAATTGTCGCTAACATATACATTGTAAAGATGTTTTAATTTCATTTTATGGATATCTATTAGTTACTTCATGCTTTCTCTTGATTGAATAGTATAAAAAGAGCTTCTTACTTTCGAAATTCTCGCAACAAACAGGAAAAAAATTTCTGGGGCCACTTTTTTTTACAACTTTCGTCACCGTTATTACGTAGACTGAGAACTGGACACACAATAGCGGATACCATACAGAATAATAATGTTGCCAGGATTAAAGAACGTCAATCAATTTGGTAATAATTTATCAGGAACATCTCCAAATCGCCGTGACTATCCCGAAAATTCCGGTTTTCTCATTTTCTTGGGACAATACACAATTAGAGTTTTAACCATTTTAAGCCCTGTTTAGAGTAAATTAGAGTTTCAATTCGTATTTTTCAAGTATCCAGACACCTATAGAACGTAAAAAACAACTGTCATTAAAACAACTTTTACAAGATAATGGAGGTTGAATTTTCAAAATCTGCATGGGACATCGATATCTTTCCCGAATTTCAGCGTTTAAATGGCAAAAATAATTAGTTGTATTCATTTATATCACATTTTGAAGTAAATTTCGTATAGTTTAATTGTTAATTCATTAGAAAACATACGGCCTTAATGTGGAAATAGCTAGTATTAATCCTAAAAAGTAGGTTAAAGTCGTGGGACAACCCGATTTTGTGATGGTCAAACTATTTGAAAAACGCCCAAATATTTCTAAAAAGAAGCTATTAATTTGTTTCAATATCAGATTTAATGATTTGATTCAATGAGTTAGGTTAGGTTTCATTTCATTTCATCTCATTAAATTTCATTTTCATTTCAATTTCAATAAGTAAATTCTACCGAAGACTTGGCTGCATGGGCATTGGGCATAGTTCCCTTTGCCTACCCAGAATGGGTGAAGTAAACAAAAAAAAGTCTCTGCTTATTTTTATGGTTGGCGCCATTTTTCAAAAATGATAGTTGAGTTTATTGTGTTTTTATTATTTTATTAAATTGCTTAATTTTTTCGCAACTGTATTAAAAATAGTTGTTCAGTACACGTGCGGAACCGTCATTGCAACTTGTTCCGACTGTCAACCCTCACCTTCGGCTGCGACATTTGTCGGAACTCGTTGCGATGACAGGCTTTCCGCACTTGTAATGAAATATACTATTAAAATTACACGTACACTTACTATGCAATTTATTTGGCCGCTAAAAGACAACAGATATGGATTTTCATACATGTTTTACCAACCGCTGCTCATGTATTTGGCCAGTACAGCAATTTCGATTTAACTCGAAGAAGGTTGTGAAAATAATGGATATGACCATAATATTATGAAGAAGTGTGGTCACCCTAAACGATATATTTACATCAGAAAAATTAAAAGTGAATATCTTTAAAAACAGACAACGAATATGAAATATGAGATGGTAGATCTTTTGTAAAAATTTTTACAAAAAGTTGAACTAATTTCTAGTTTCTTTGATACTATAAATCTTAAGATATTCACATTTTTAACTTACCTAAAATGTGTGGACTGAGTGATCATTTAAAAAAATTTATTATCCAAAAACCTGCCACGTTAGTGGGTCGTTTTTTATTTTACAAATTCCCATATTAATTTTACTAAACTATACACATACATAGCAGTTTCAATATTCAGTTTCTTTATCAGAAATCGGGTTTTCAAAAGTGTGCGGATTGAGTGAGCATTTTATTTTTTTTGTAAAACCTTAAATACGTTACTAGGTGATCTACAAATTATAAAGGTAAGTTAGCTTAGGTTCTACTAAATCCTAGTATATAAATATTATATGTTGCATTAATACATTCGCTGATTTCGTTGGTAGTTTGGGAGAACTGAGTGAGCATACGTTAAACCCTGTATCTTTTTTTTTATCTTTTTACAAATTCAGGGATTACTTTTACAATTGTTTTATAACTTTTACTAAATGAAGATCATTTTTCCTTTTTTTTCTGAGGGGTGCTCACTCAATCCACACATACACGAATACCTCTGGTATTCCATTACTGGATATACCCATATCTACCCCCTCGGGGATGAAGGCGTGAGATTATTCATTTTTCAGAATAGAATAAATTTTTTTTCTTAACTAGCGGCCCGCCCTGGCTTCGCACGGGTGGACATGTACGTTGAGATATCACCAATCAGTCAGTCTGTTTATCATATTTTAATCGACGCAAAATGCCACATTCGCACAATGCCACACTAACAAAATGCCACGTTCGCAAAATGCCACATTCGCAAAATGCTACACCTCAAAATGAAACACTAACAAAATGCCATATTATCAAAATAACAAGATTGTTCAGGGTGAAGATTTATGAATTAGAAAATAAAACTAATTTAACTATTTTCTTGTTTAATCACATTTTTTTTAACATAAAATAAATTGAAAATGTGAACTGAAATTCTATCATGCATTCATTCAATCATACAGCTGAGAATCATTACAAAATATTGTAACTGTAATTGACGTCCAAATTTAAAAAAAACTTTCGAGAATGTGACATTATGCGAAAATGGCATTTTGCTAATGTGACATTTTGCGAATGTGGCATAGTGCGCCTAATCCAATGTTTTCTCAGTGGTCCGTCGCAAGACGATCTACGAGTACCACCGTGTGACGTTCAAGAGCTACGAGATCACGAACGGGACTGTATTGAGGCTGACCGCTCTGCCCACTTGCCTTCAGTACGATTCCTGCGACACCTGCGTAAACCACGAGACCGGCTTCAACGTGAGTACAGACCGGATCAAAAACCTCAATTTCTATTTGACTGACTTTCATAACACCTTTGAGTATTAAACCAACAGGAGACGTCACGCGCACTAGTTTCTTAGCAAAAAAGTCTGCCAATTTCTGCGGGGGGGGGGGGGGGACGAGGAAACAAACACAAATAATGTTAAAACAAACGCATTTTTTGACAAAACAATTAAACACTAGCTTGAACTAGATGCTCACAAATACATTTACCAATACGAGCACTCCGTGATTTAAAAAAAACTAGTTGTATATAAAAGGTATGATCGTTGACCGACTCTTTTTTTTGGCAGAGGGGAACGCCTGTCAGTGGCGTCTCCGGTTGGTATAATACTCAAAGCATAACACAGATTAACCTAGCATGAGAGTCAGGGGATAATAAAAGCAAGCCTAAGAATTGTGCACCTTTTAAATTTAAGTGTCACGTCATTAGGGTTCCGTACCTCAAAAGGAAAAAACGGAACCCTTATAGGATCACTTTGTTGTCCGTCTGTCCGTCCGTCCGTCCGTCTGTCAAGACCCTTTTTCTCAGGAACGCGTGGAGGTATGAAGCTGAAATTTATATCAATTACTCAGGTCTACTGTCCCTTGAAGCTGTGAAAAAATCAAACTTCTAAGCCAACGCAATCAAAAGATACAGCCGTTTATGCCGCAAATTTTCGACACTTGCAAGGGAATCAAAACCTACAGGGTGCTTCCCGTGAACTCAGAATCTTGAAATTTGGTACGAAGCAACGTCTTATAGCATAGATAAAGGAAAAATTACGAAAACCATAAATTTGCAAGGTTGTACGGAACCCTCGGTGCGCGAGTCCGACTCGCACTTGGCCGGTTTTTTTTTATGTTTATAATTAGTTCTAATAAGAGGCTTAAGTAAATAAATTAAATAAATTATTTAGTCACGTAGTACCCCCATTCCCGGGGGAATGCGGGGACAAAATATAGCCTATGTTACTCAGTCAGTCTCTGTCAAGAAGCTAGTACCTACCGTATCCAACTTTTTTGCTTTCATCTAATTATTAAAATCTAACTATTAAATTATAAAAATTAAGCCTAATATTAGCGCCCTGCGGTTTCACGCGCGTAGTTCCCGTGGAAATACGGAGATAAAATATAGCCTGTGTTATTCTGATGTATAGGCTACATGACTGTAAAGTTTCATCAAAATCCGTTCAGTAGTTTTTGCGTGAAAGAGGAACAAATCCATACATCCATCCATACAAACTTTCGCATTTATATTATTAGGAGGATGTTACTCAGTCAGTCTCAGTCAAGAAGATAGTGCCGTATCCACCTTTTTTGCTTTCGTCTAAGTCTTCCTTCCTACAACGTAGTTATTAATTAATAAGAAATTTATGTGCAGACAAACTTAAAAACGGCTATCATAGAGTGCCAAATGTAACATCGAAAATCAAAAGTCAAAAATAATTTATTTTCTGTAGACATTTTTTTTTTTTTTTTTATGATTAAAAAGGGGGCAAACGAGCAGACGGGTCACCTGATGGTAAGTGACGTCCGTCGCCCATGGACACCTGCAACTCGAGAGTCACAACTGCGTTGCCCACCTTTGAGGTGGGAGTAGGGGGAGGGGAGGGGAGGGGGGGGGATTTGGGCCTCCGGTTACCTCACTCACTCAACGAAACGCAATGCATTGCTTTACGCTGGTTTTCTGTCCATAAAAGGTCCATAGTCTAATAACTCTAAACTCGTCCATGAAGTTTGGCTAAATGTAAACAGCAGTTGAGTTGAGTTCAAGGGCAGCTCTTTTTAACCGACTTCAAAAAGGAGGAGGTTATCAATTCGTCTATATGTTTTTTTTAATGTTTGTTACCTCGGAACTTTCGACTGGGTGAACCGATTTGGATGATTCTTTCTTTATTTGAAAGCTGGTGTTTATAGATTGGTACCATTTTAATTTCGTCCAGTTCTGAGAACGGCATCGATTAGAAAACCATATATTATGTAAGTTGAAGATTCAAGTCGGTTTTTGACGTGAGAACGTCTTATAAACGTCGCTAGAGCCGGCTGCACGCACGAAAAAATATGACGTATGCGGCGTTACCTCGCTCTCCATTTAAGGCTTGAAGTGCAAGCGAGAGCGCGCAACGAGCGACAAAGAGGCACAATCCATTCCATCAGTATTTTCTTATGACGTTGTCACGTTCAACTATCGTCAGTAAACCGACTTTACAGACAACCGATTTTTTTATTCTTTAATTAATTTAAAATTTGTTATAGTGCATGTGGTGTGACGCGATACAGAAGTGTTCCAGTGGGACTGACAGAAATAAGCAGGATTGGGTGCTGAGACGTAAGTGCAAAACATTATCACCCTTTTCCCAAGATCGTTTAGTCTTGTCGCAAAGTCGCTTTCTCTGTCCCTATATCCCTTAGATTCGTATTTACTGGCTGTCGTAAGAGTGACACTGGGTAGGTATACAAAATAAAATAAAAACAAAATGGCGGATATTTGGCTCCAAAATAAAATGTCTGGCACGCTCTGCAGCCTGAACGGCTCGGTGGATTTTGGTTTCAAAAGTGTGGTTAGATGCGTGTTAATTGTGAAAATGCATTAATTAATTAATTCTTTAATGAGGCGTTTTCGGTGACAGCTGTCACTTGAGTATTCAAAGGTGTCAATAGATGGTGCTGATAAGCCTTGGTTTTTTTTTGTACCTAATCTATGGTCGCAAGAATTTGTCAAACAAAAAAAAAACAATCTGACTTTTTATCAAAATAAGTTGACGTACTCATTGCCTTGTATTTTATTTATTGTTCTGTTTGTACATTGTTTACGAGTGGTTTGTGTTACAACAAAAGATCCGAATCCACGATAAACAAAAACTCAGTCTCCTTCATCTGCGAAAATGCACATGACATGAATGTCACGTAAAGCGACACATCAGTGTTGCCATTTTCTAATTCCCAATGTTGATCAGCGCCATCTAGTTCAATTTTAAGAAATATTATTAATGGCATTGAAAATTCCTCATTAAATAAAAGAAGAATTCCTCATTAAATTAAATAAAGTTACTAACCAAAAGAATAAAATAAAAAAAGTTAATTTAAAAAATCAAAAACCCGACTGCTTAAAAAGCTAGAAACAAGATCAGTTCGTAAGGTAGAAAATAAAGACCGTCTTCTGCACAATTTTCCAAAAACCGGGTCGAAAGCAGTCGGGTTTTTGGTTGTAACATAGTCTAATAACAAGGCACTCTAAACTCGTCCATGAAGATTGGCTGAATGCAAACAGCCCATCTCCACCAAGTAGCCGGTTCCAAATGAAGTAAGAGAACTACCAAGAAACTCAAGGGCAGCTCTTCTTAATCTCACGTATACTGTATGATAAAATTGCTATGGAGCTGAGGTGATCGTGCCTGGGGACCACAATCCAACGGTTTATGTTGGACAGTTGTATTTATACAAACTCATTAGAAAACTCCGATAGCGCGGTTTAGAACTCGCCCGTCTATTGGCGCGTTCTATGTAGTGTCGCTACATTACTTTTGTTACCATACACTCACTACCACTACTCACTGCAATTTGTTACTAGCAACGCCCCGCGGTTTCACCCGCGTTGTTCCCGTTATCGTGGGAATACGGGGATAAAATATAGCCTATGTGTTACTCTGATGTATAAGCTATATAACTGTAAAGTTTCATCGAAATCCGTTTAGTAGTTTTTGCGTGAAAGAGGAACAAACATCCATCCATACAAACTTTCGCATTTATAATATTAGTAGGATTGTTATTTGAATGTTCAATTCTATGTAAAATAGTTTAGTTACTTATTTTATATGTATGTTAGTTGTAAGGTATATATAATACTAGCGACCCGCCCCGACTTCGCACGGGTGCAATGCTTATACTAAAACCTTCCTCTTGAATCACTCTATCTATTAAAAAAAACCGCATCAAAATCCGTTGCGTAGTTTTAAAGATTTAAGCATACAAAGGGACATAGGGCACAAGGATATAGGGACAGAGAAAGCGACTTTGTTTTATACTATGTAGTGATAGTGATGGGCCTCTGTTTACGTTATTTAAGATCTATTAATGTAAATATTGCCTGAAATAAAGATTAATTATTATATTCTTTATTTATTTTAGATCTTATGTTAGGTTTTTTACAATATGTATATAAAATTTTTATTATGGGCCTCGAGTTTGTTTTTTTTTATTACAGATTGCGACAAGACCCAAGTCAGCAACGAAACGGAGTGCCCGGTTCGTGCTCACGTGGAAGGCGCTAACGATGGCAACACCGCCTACGTTACCGATACTCGCTCTGGGGCAGCTAACGATGCCGTCGTAAACAGTCAGTTGTATTTCTTCTACACTCATATTATAATAATAATAATAAATAATATAATCTCACGCCTTTTTTATCCCCGAGGGGGTAGGCAGCTCGTAGCCCTGCGGTGCCAGTGTGTTTGTAACGATCACACTGGTTAAGCAAAGTTGGGCGCGGTCAGTCAGTGGATGGGTGACCGCCTAGTGGCATTTCTATTACGAGCGCTTCCGTGTTTCGGAAGGCACGTTAAATTGTTGGTCCCGGTTTTCGTTGTGTTTCCGCACAGTGGAAGTCGTTAAGCCATGTCAGATACCCTTGGGTGGCTTGAAAAATTCTGACTGTTGTGGCCACTAGCTTAACACCATCTCACAATCCGCAGTGGGCTCGCGTGGGAGATTATAGCCTTCTTCATGTGCGAGGAAAGACCCTTAGCTCAGCAGTGGGCTGGTACGGGTTGATGATGATTGGACCCCTAAGGGTCACAGCACACATATCAACTCGGAAAGGGATCGGCACCGTATCGCCTTTCGCCTCGCCGTCAACCAGGCGTCAACCTAACGTATGCATATAACCAAAGCGTAGCAGCGGCTCCTGTACTTCAACTCGGCTACGGCTAGGCGTCACCGCGCTTACGCCTCGCCGACCGCTGGCTGACCGGGTTGGCACCTAATCGTCACCAAATCGACGAAGAGCCGTGAGCTCGCGTACGGAGAGACGTAAGCGGGGGGACAGCGAGCCGTAAGCGCGGGAACTGCAAGTTGACCACTCACCGCAACGCGGTTCGGAGCCTGTTCCGAGGCGAGGCGATTACGTTACGTTTCCGATTAGTGTGCGTTGCAGTAGGGAGTTTCATACAAACAATACTGAACGGCTCGAGGCGATACGGTGAGCCCATCGCCGGACCCGGTGTATTTACACATGTCATGAGGAGAGTGATAGCCCGAACGGTTAAAGAACCGGCCGAAAATCAGTGAGGCTCGGGTACGAATCCTGGCATGTACAGTCAACAAAGTTGTTAGGGTAACATGGCCAGAAACTAAGATTCCGTTTTCTCTTAAAACCTTAAATGTAGTTTTTTGTAGTTTTTTTTTGGTAAATTATAGGGTTCAAAAATACCTTTTGAAATAAACATTAATTAGTAAGATTTACTTATGACTACCCCAGAAAAATGAGTTCTTAGTTACTGGCCATGTAACCGTAACAACTTTGTTGACTGTACCAATGAGTTTTTTCAAAAACTTACGTACATATTTATCACTAGCTCGACGGTGAAAGAAACCATCGTAAGGAAACCCGCAGGTCTCAGAATTAATTCTGAGACTAATACACACACCGGCACAATTAGCGGAACAGAAAAAAAAGGGAGTATTTACGCATTTTTGCGTGTTACTGGCCGGCTAAACAAGCTTTTTTTAAATTTGGGTTTTAATTTAAAAATGGAATACTAAGCGACTGCCCTTTTTTTCATTCTTTTGTTTTAATTTTCATTGATTCATTTTTTCCACCGCTTGTCCGTTTTTAGAAGGTTCGTGAATTCCATTTGAAAAGCTTTGAATTGCAGTTTTTGAGGCTTTTGAGTTTTTTCGCATATTGATAATTTACGAGCATCTAATTATGCCTGATTTAACGCCATCAGAAATCATTAGGGCAGATCAAATGAGGAGAAATGGTCAAACCTACAGATCGATTGCCAGAAGCCTTCGTCGATCGTTATCAACGATTTATCGTAGCATCCAACGATACAGATTGACGAATGCTCTAGTGAGAAGGAGAGGACAAGGCCGGAAAAGGTGTACTTCAAGGAGGGATGACCGTTTTCTCCAACTTCAAGTCCGACGGAACACGAGACTAACGGCGGTGCAGGCTCGAAATTTACTGGAAGAGGTACGAGCAGTAAGGATGAGTGAGCGGACAGTTCGTAGAAGATTCGAAGAAGTGGGTATAGGCTCGTATGTGCCCGCCAAAGCCCCAAAACTTGAGAGACATCATCGCACAAACCGTCTACACTTTGGTCGTGAACATCGTGATTGGGACTTCGACGACTGGGGACAGGTTCTTTTTACTGATGAATGCAGAGTTATGTTAAATCAAATTGATGGAAGGCAGCGAGTATGGAGACGCAAAGGAGAACGGTATATCCAGTCTAATTTTGAAAATACAGTTGCATATGGCGGCGGTTCAATTATGGTCTGGGGAGGAATATGTTTAGGAGCTCGTACGGAGTTAGTAGTGGTCGATGGCGGGAATCTGAATGCTGATCGGTATATCAGGGAGATTTTAGAAGAACATGTTGTGCCATTTGCCCCCTTTATTGGTAACAACTTCATTCTAATGCAGGATAATGCTCGGGCTCACAGTGCTCGCACAGTACAGACATACCTAAACCATGTTGGTATAACGGTGATGGAGTGGCCAGCACGGTCCCCCGATATGAACCCTATAGAACACGTCTGGGACTTGCTAAAGAGGAGGGTAAAGTCAAGAATGCCCCCTCCCAATAATCTCAACGAGTTGCGAAACGCATTACTTGAAGAATGGCAGAGGTTGCCCCAAGAAACCATTGATAACATCATCCGCAGCATGCCCAGACGGATGGAAACCCTCATCAGAGCACGAGGAGGAAACACTCGATATTGAACAGTCATTGAAATTGTTGTTAAACTTTGGAAAATCTTGAATTTTCTGCTGTTTCTCTATAATTAAAAATCGAAGAAAAATGCATTTTGTTTAATTTAATTTTTATTTTTATAAAATTTTAAGTATGGTGTTACAAATGAATGTCAAAACATGTTAATTTAATTGTTGTTTCATTTTAAATAATATATTGTTTAAAAATTACATTCATTGTTCTAAATTCCCTCTTTTTTCTCCTTTTTTTTTCTGTTCCGCTAATTGTGCCGGTGTGTGTATTATAGACTAGCTTTTACCCCCTTTCACCCTCTTAGAGGTTGACTTAGTGGATGCCTACAGCGTATCTATGTGCAAAATTTCAAGTTTCTAGACCCAGCCGTTTAGACTGTGCGTTGATACATCACCAATCAGTCAGTCAGTTTATATATATATATATATATTTCTTCAGTCATTCGCTATCACCGTAATAAGTTTAGAAACAGTAGGTAATGGATGTTGAATATTATGCAAATAATATTATTTTAGTGCCATTCTCTGAAGTCAGTTTGTATTGATTCTAACAGCCTGCTTGTGAAACGCCACAAATATTTAAATAAATGTCTATAGAAATCTACTATATAAAAATAAGTCGGGTTTTCCTTCCTGACGATTTAACTCGAGAACGGCCGGACCGATTTTGATGAAACTTTTTGTGTGGGTTCGAGTGGGTCCAGGGATGGTTTATAGCAAAGAAAATTCAGCATTGCACCGGGCGAAGCCGGGGCGGGTCGCTAGTATTTAAATAAATAAGTTTGTGCTGAATGGGGTCCCGTTAGGACACTCAAATATATTATATATTCTTTAATTGTATTTAATTTTAAAGACTTCAAGGTGTTCCTAATAAATATTTTTCTTTTCTCTTCTTTTCTTTTCTCTTCTTTTCTTTTCTTTTCTTTCTTTAAACTAACCAATGAACCGTTGTACAGTGCCGCCGCAGGTGCACCCTGTCGCAGCCTCATCGGAGAGTCCCACGGCTGGGCCAGTGTCCAGCAAGGCTGCGCACACGCCGATCGGCAGCGTGGTTGGAGTTTTCCTCGTCGTCGCGCTCATATCGACTTTCGCTGCGTGGACTTTCTACGCCTTCAAGAACCCCCACACTAGAAGTGGACAGTTCCTCATCAAGGTATGTTTGTGAAACGATTAATAATTAAGTTCTTTAGGCAATAGACTAACCTGTCAAGTTTCGGCGGGAGTTTCGTTTTTTTTTTGCTACTTTACTGATCGTGTACATTCGATGCTGCTCCCGTTACCTCTGGTCGCAGCTGAAAATCAGTGTTTTGCTCTTTGAGCAAAGCTACACACTGAGCTGTGTCCCTTTGCACCGCCACGCACACACATACATTCCATTATGTTTAGCTGGTAAGTAGGTAGTTTGTATTTATTTGTTGTTGATTTGTTTATCTTTTTTTAATTTCTTATTTTGATTGTATGTGTGTGTATTGTGTTGCAAATAAAATGGTTATCTATCTATCTTACTTTTGCCGCAACTGAAACTGATTTCGGAAGTTGTCGTGCACGTTTAGTAATTATTATTTTTATATAAGAGGTACCTAAAAGAGATTGATGATTCTTCGAAGTACACATACAAATCAAAATATCATTTAAAAAGATTACAAAATACCAACACTTAGAATTTAATGAAACAGTAACAATTAGTGATTTGATTATTGATGACTGATAAACATTTTGCTATTAAACTAAACTTAAAATAATAATTGAATTTAATTTATAAAAATAATAAAAAATATTTTAATATTTTTTTTATATATTAAATAAATGATTACAACAAAACTAATATAATGTATGTCCATTTCATGTCCTAAATAATGCAGAATAATGGGTAAAATGCACCAAATTTCAGTATTATAAGGAATCTTATACTTGACCACGTGAGTTTCGGTTTCGGCTGAAAATGAAGCCACGGCCGAATATTCGGTTTCGGTTGGGGCCGGAAAACAAGTTTCGGTCGGACTCTAATAATCTCCCACGCGAGCCTACCGTGGTTTCGAATATGGTGTTAGGTTAGGTTATTTCGATTCGTACCGCAGTTCTAAGAGCGCTTCATATACAGTGTGAGGTCTTCATAAAGTGCACATATGAAAATGGGTGAAATTAGACACATATTTATCGACGAAAAAAATGTTAAAAAAAAATCTGAGATTTTATTTTTTTATATTTCTTCGGGTTACTTATTGTTGACTTTCCGTAAAGAAAACGTTATAACTTTTAAACTATGAAGTATATCGTGATAAAATAAAAACAATAATGATGTCAAATAACAGAAGATACTAATAAAATAAAAATAAAACCCAAAAAACGGTACTAAGAAATAATAAAATGGGACAATCTAGAACGAAGCGTTGAATGGTGCACCCGGAATGACTTAGTTCAAACACTCATAGTCAACGTTGTGATATGGATAAAGATACGGGATTTTTGTTTTTTTAAAGGTAATACGATAACATAAAGTAATAAATAGTACATTATGATACAAGTGTGCTAAGTTGACCGCAATATACCAGGCGATATTGTGTGCGCACGAGCGAAAGCGAGTGCGCCATAAGAATGCCGCGTATATTATGGTCACAGGCACACGTGTTTCATACGACGTTTTTCAACACACTTGCTTAAAACGACGTTTTTCTGAGAAAGAATGAGCGTTCTTGCCGGTTTTCCATTTTAAAAATTTTTCATACTTACATTCGGCAAAAGACTATCGTTTTTCGCCACGCGTTTTTCGCCTCGTTACGTATATTCGGCGGAATTAATAATAGGTTTTCTTCATTTTCTTCACTTGAAGTAGACATTTTCGTTAATATTAACCTTCACAATTTAATCCAAACTTCGTCACAGCCGACAATTATTTACGAAAAATGGCGCGTTGTTTTTTTTTCTTGCCGCGATTCCGATGCGCGCGCAAGGCTAAGGTGCGAACTAGATCGGCCAAGAGCCAAGATTAAAAATATAATTAAATTTAAATGTAATGTTTAAAACAGAAATAACAGACAATCTATCTATATAAATAAAAATGAATTGATGTTCGTTAGTCTGATTAAAACTCCAGAACGGCTGGACAGATTTTGATGAAACTTTTTGTGTGGGTTAGAGTGGGTCCAGGGATGGTTTATACGGTGGCAGAACGACGTCTGCCCGGGCCACTAGTTTTAAATAAATTTAAGTTATTTTTTAATAATAAAGCTGGATTTACCATTTACTGTTATTTTTCGCATAAATACTGTTTGTTGCTAAAATAAAAAGTTATAACCCGACTAAATTATATCGCTTCTTTTTCTTCTTACTTACGACTTGGTACTAGGGTACAAATGTAAATTGGTCGGGTTAATAAACTAAAGGCACTAGTGCAATAATATACTGAAAAAGCACGCGTGTTTAATATCTAGGATTATGAGCCAAAAATCAGTGGAATAAAAACGTCGTTTTGAGCAAGTGTGTTGAAAAACTACATATAATATGGGCATTATTTAGAGAAATTTGATAATTAATTAAAAAAACACGAATAAAAATACAGATTTTCCTCAAAAAGTCCCTTTTTACTATTACTTGGTACCGTTTTTTGGGTATTTTTTTTATTTTATTAGTATCTTCTGTTATTTTACATCATAACTGTTTTTATTTTATCACAATATACTTCTTAGTTAAAAAGTTATAACGTTTTATTTACATAAAGTCAGTAGTACAACAGTACGTAATCAAAAGAAAAAATATTTCTAAAATATAAATTTAAAAAATCAGTTTATTTTTAACATTTTTTCCGTCGATAATTTAAATGTGTCTAGTTTCACCCATTTTCATATGTGCACTTTATGGAGACTCACACTGTATACGGTCATTTTAAATCTAGTGCAAATATTTTAAGGGTAGGTACAGTCAAGAGCACGCTAAGCTTGACACTTTGGACTTTGACCCCGCCCTGTATTCTATGGCGCGCAGTATAAAACAGAGCTCAGCTTAAACTGGTAGTGTCAAGCTTGACTTGCTCTTGACTGTACAAATATGTAGAATCAGCATATAAAGAGGAAAAAAAGCTTGTCCTTGTTCTTTTCTAAAAAAAAATGTTATTTTGTAAACACGCTTTGCATAAACCCACTACCGCACTGAAAGGCCACTTTTGTCGACTTTTTATTTATTTAGTTATTTTCGCGCATTTTTTTATTGGCTATTTTGCGTGAATTGTTTATGAACAGCGTGTTAGTTAGTTTTTTATTTTTATTTTTGGAATAATAGAATATCTAGGAATGCGTATGAAAAATAAAAATCAATGCCAAAAATGTTTGGGGCAGTATGCAGTGCTCCAACGTGTGTAGATTAAGAAATGCGTTAGTCCAAAGTCGTATATTATCAAGAGACGTGTTTACATGACGAAAAGCAAATTTGAAGTCAATACTCTTCTTTTATTTATAAATATCTATAGAACATCAAACTATCTATGGTACAGTCAACAAAGTTGTTAGGGTTACATGGCCAGTAACTAAGAATTCATTTTTCTGGGGAAGTCATAAATAAATCTTATTGATTAATGTTTATTTCGAAAGGTATCTTTGATCCCTATAATTTACCAAAAAAATACTATAAATACATTTAAGGCTTTCAGAGAAAAGTGAATCTTAATTTTTGGCCATGTAACACTAACAACTTTGTTGACTGTACCTAAACACGTTCTATATGCCAGTCTTACATTATGCTATGCATATTGTAAACCTATTTCAACAGAAAATTGTTTCTTTTAAATTTTTTTATGTACCCTTTTAACATTTGCACTTAATTTATGTAAAATATATTTTTAAACATCATTTAATTTTGATGTTTCGTTTGTTACAGTACCGTCCGTCTCAATGGAGTTGGCGACGCGGGGAAGCCCGCTACACAGCCGCCACCATCCACATGTAATCAGCGCTTAACTCATACGTAACCTGTCCAATCTGATTCATTGCCTCTTTACGATCGGGATCGGTTTCATTTGACATTTCTCACTGACAGTGACAGCTGCAGAAAAATGGCTGAAACTATAAACCTAATATAGTGGATGTTTGGCATAACATGATAGGTTATTTTACTGCCTATGCAAATGAGTTTTCATCTCTCGGGGCGGAAAGCGTCAAATTTCGGCCTGCTGAGCTAAACGATGCCGCTTTCCGCCTCCATCGAGCTGAAAAACGTACACCTCGGGAAGTAAATAAGAAAGCCTCAGATCACAGGTTTCTACGTGTTCCTCGGCTTCACCTCTGTTGACAATTACATGTGATCTGATACATTTCTTATTTTACTTTCCTTGGTATGTAATGTACTATAATTTTTATGAGCTGTCAAAACGAAGTGGAAAATGTTATTGGGTGTATTATTTTTAAATTTGCTATAATTTGTAAAATTAAAATCGAAATAAATTTTTACAGGTGTTAAAGATTTTTTATAAATTATATAGATTACTTGTAATTTAATATTGATACAGTAAAATATCCTGTTTGAATGTTTTTTAAGGTGTGATGCACACGGGACTGAACTTTCATTATGTAAAACAAGCGTTTAATACAATTTGGTCGGGATTTACTGCAATTTTCTCGCGATAAGTAAAGAAAGTTTTTCTGGTTTGTAGAGCAGTTAAGTAAAAATGTATCTAAATCAAAATGGCGTCGATTCCGAATGCTATGGTCTAGTAAACAGGCAATGGTTTCGCGTACCAACTAATTCGCTTTTCAATTAAGTTTTGGAGCGTAGAACTGCAAATATAAGTTTGTCCAAGCACAAATTTGAGGTATTTTATGATTCAGCATAACAGCTAATGTATTTATAAAGGCATTTAAATTTATATGCATTATATACTCTATTTTGTTATTAAAATTTTACAACATTTCAAAAATAATATTAAATTTACATAACAGGGATAGAAATATCAATTATATATATTTATAATATATAAATTGTAAGTATAAAGGTAAACAAAAAATATAAAAGTATAAAGATAAATAATATTTTTTTACCGTTAAGAGTAAAGGAAAATCATGTCACTTTATAAACCGTATGAAAGGACCTATTTGGGGCTCGTCTTTTTTTTTAATAGTAATAATATCGAAAAAGATATAATTTTGAAAATACTAACATCCCCAATTTATTCATTGTTTTGATTTCAATTCTATATTCTAAAATTATTCGCCTTCAATTAATAAATATATATATAAATAAATAAATAAATTCATATCTAGTATAGTAAAAAATATCTATGTAACATTTGTGCTTGCTTGTACATAACTTATTTTGTATTCATCCTATAATTTGTTTGTATGGCGTAGTGATGTTGGTAAGATTGGATGGACTGTTCAACAGTATGGGTTGGACCAAACCTTGAGTTATTGGACAATACAGGGCCAATATCTGACTACAGAGCGTACTGCGATAAATACGCATTGTGACCCTTACCAGTTTTTAGTTTAAGGTTCAAATTACACTGGCAGCGAAGCGGCGAGCAGTTTCAGTGTCATATAATTTTAAACTTTATCTACATTGCTTTAATTAACAGTATCGCTTGAGAAACTTGAAAAGGTCAAGCGATACTCTGTATTATAGTAATGAAGATAAAGTTTAAAATTACATGACACTGAAATTGCTCGTCTCTTCACTACCATCTCTTTATGATTTGAGCCTAAGACATTACTGAATCGATATACTTAAGTAGTTAAAGGTTGTGTAAACCGTCAATGTTGAAACAATAGACTTGCGTTGGTAATGAATCGGTTACGTAAGCCTTGTACCTCACTCTTTGATAGCTTAAAGCCTCGATCGTGTCTTGAATAAATGTTACATCCGTGTCATCTCGTCTTACGTGATCTGATAGGGTTTGTGTACCTTGCCGCTTGAAACATACTGTCCAGCATAGTGTGTACCTCTCTGGTTCACTCCGCACATATCTGGTTCACTCCGCGTATATCTGGTTCACTCCGCACATAACTGGTTCAGTCCATACTTTTCTGGTTCACTAGCTCTCAGAAAACTTTCCATCGCTAAGTCTATTGTGTCATCTGACAAAGCATGGTAGCAACGTTCACACTTAAATGTTTAGTTAAGTTCTCGAAATATTAATTAAGTATCCTGGGCACCGTACTCAACAATGATAAAGTATTTGCAAGTTTGAAAGCTAAACCCGTGGTTAGAGAATCCGATTTTTAACTATTTTTCCGTACTTACTCGATGCTCAAGCGATTTAATAATCTTAGGCTTAAATATTTAAAACTACGCAACTGGAAATGGCAATCATCTGGACTGGAAAATGCCCAAACTAACGCAGATGTATCTATTAAATGTACGTAATTAAAGTTTAACGTGACTGTCCGATAACGCACAGGCTAAACCGAAAAGTATAATAGTACATTATGATATAAGTGCGGTAGGTTGAAAATTACAGCCGAGGCGATATTGCTAGCCCGAGCCGTAGGCGAGGGTTACAAGTAAGCAGATGCTGTAATTGCCAAGCGCACGTATGTCATACGACGTTTTATAACACATTTGCGAGGAAATAAAATAAAACTCCGACTATGGTAAACGAATAAAAACAATAAATACAAGACATACATAAGAATAAATACAGCGTTAAGAAAAAGCGCGCGGCGCGCATCATAATTTTTTTTTAGGCAAAGGCACAAAAAACAGCCAGTATTACTAATAAAGTAAATTAATATTTTTGTGTTTTTGTTACAGATTAATTGGTTGTAATTTTCTGTCAAAATTAATTAAATTAAATAATTATGTACCTACTTAAATATTTCTTTATTATACTTTATCTCCTAAAGTTAATTTGAATCATAAAATGTTGACAACTTTTTTGACATAAAAACTCTTTGCTGAGATTTTAAAACGTACCGTTCGTTTTAAGACGGAGCATCTTGATAAACTGTGCGTTTTACTTTACACTTACCGCACTTGGGCGTAATGAGATACTACACGATATTGAAATTGGTGAAATAAGACACCTTTTACGAGCAAATGTGTTATAAAACTTTTTACGCTCCTTCAGTAACGTAGGTAAGCATTGAATGTTGAAAATTAGGCCGGGTTTTCACGAGTCTGCTCGGATTACTACTCGGACGCTACAGGTATTATTCGATCTGAGTGTACTATAGCCAGCTAATAATAATAATAATCTAATGTGATTTGGGTATTTGACTGTCTAGGCAATTGAGGTTCTTTTAATGATCTGTCAAAACGAAAATTTACTTTAAAAAATGTACTAAATATTGAGTTGTGACGTCATTATTTTCAGTACTCAATTGCGACCCTTTTTTGGTTGTTTTATTATTTATAAATTGCTGTTATTGTAAAATGAAAATCGAAATATGTTTTTAGATGTCATAAGTAATAATCTTATTAGTAAATGATCACTCCCAATTTAACTTTGATAGTCAAATACCTATATATATAATAAATAGACGGTGTTCTTTTTACTCTTACGAGCGCACTTCGTCCGAGTGAGCTCGTTTCATGAAAACCCGCTTTCATTCCCCTAAGGGGGTTGAATAGGGCATGAAATTTTGTATTTAAGTTTTGAAATTTTCCAAGCCTCATATACACAGCTAGTAGAACAATAAGTCAGCTTTGATTTTGTCTATGGTTTCGTTTTTGCTCATGCGAATACGTTTCAAATGCACGAGAAAAATCTATTATGTGGTATATAATTTTGTGCATCACATGTTGGATAAAATAACTTGTAAGATTTGAATTCAATGTGTAGCCAATACAAATCCGTCCTTGTAGGTTTGAATAGGGTTTAGTGTGGGCCGCGTTCGGTGTAGGGATGTGAAAAATATAATATTTCAGATTAATTTTTCCGCATTATTGAATTTAATAACCGATTCTTTTAATTAATATTTATCGATATTTAATAAATAGATTATATAATACACATTTCTAAAATTTAAAAACAAAAGAAACAATGCTGCTGAAGTTTCACATTTTATTCGATTTTTGTAAGCTCCATCTGAAAACATTCAAAGTAAGTTTGCTAACAAAAAGTTTATGTGAAAAGATGGATGGATGTAAAAAAGTCGATTTTCATATTCATCGATTCTTTGTTTGTATAATAGATATTCATTTTTTTTACTGATTGTTACACACATCCCTAGTTCGGCGTGACGCCTGTACAAATGCTTATTGAAAGGCATCATTGTAGTCTCTCAGGCAGCTCATTGGCGAAGTTATTACTTTTAGCATTCATTGTTGGCGGTGCTTATAAAAAAAAGCTATATCTCTGAATTATTGTGTAGGTACTACAAATAACAATGTCAAAATAGTAAAAGTTCAAGACCTACTATTGTATGAAAACTTAAGGTCTTTATTATTATAGTGCCACATTTCGACTTTTTATATTTTGAACAAATACGCAGCATTACGGATTAAGTTGTATGTTATATTATAAAATGTCTAATGAATTTATATAATATCAACTCATGTTTGGTGTATTTTAACAATAGCTAGTCAATACAATGCTGTTGTCTCATGACCTTGAGAGCGATCTTATTGAGATTTACGAGAAATTCACTTTAAGAGCAGTAAGCGTCATTGACATGTGTTCGACAGAGAAAAAAAAATCGGTGCTCATTTCAAGAAAAAAACTTAATGAACGAACTCTTGATGCTGCTGCCAAACGTAAAATGTCCCGACATCACGTAAATATGTGGACACTCTAATTGTAGACTCCACAAAGTGCCTTATACAGAGGATTTTATCGTGACTAAATTTTGTTTTTATAAAATATTAGAATCTCTATCGGAGGGACGAATCAAGGGTTTAGAACCATGTAATGATTCGTGTTCAATTATCTTGCGGTCTGGCCGAGTGTACGTAGTGCGCCGGCCCGACCAAATGTTTACAATTTACCGGGTGGGTCGGGAGTAGTATAAGTATTTTATATGATATTAGAGTGATATTACGTGTAAAGAATATAATTATATTAACAATATATTATTTTATGTTTCTGGGATTTTTAGTTACTTAATCTGAAGGTGTTTATTGAAAACGGATTTCTTACACCAAAGATCTTATGAAATCTTGAAACGTGGAATTAACATACAAATCTGAATTACGATTATTGTAAGTCTCTTGTAGTTTTGATAAAATGACGCAATTTTATAAAATAGCTAGTTTTTCCGTACATGGTTTTAATACATTTTAAATCGTATGTTTAATTTTAAGGGACCAAATTTCACGAATGTCTTCTTTACAATAAATTGTGCCGTTGAAACTTGCGTATTATTTTTACCTCCGAAATAATAAATTGACATCAATAAGGTATTTGAATACCTAGACAAATTAGTTACTTTTATGATCTGTCAAAACGATAATAAAAGTAAAATGTACTGAATAATGAGTTGTGGAGTCACCATTTTTAGTACTCAATTGCATCACTTTTATTATTGTTTTATTATTAAAAATGTTATTATTAATTGTAATCGGAAAATACATCTTTAGAGATGTTTTGGGGTAATCTTTTTATTTTATTTTGATAGTCTTAAATACCTAATTGTCATCAATATTGTGACCTTTATTACGAGAGTACCAATTATTAACGTGTTCACTTTCGGTTAGTACATAGCACAAAGCTGTTACCCAACGCCTTTGTACCTACATGGGTACTTCTTATCAAATCAATAGAAGTCCAGGTGTTCGAAGGAGAAAAAAAGCGTCAGTCGCGATCTAACAACCGAGACGCGCGTCAAAATGTCCGCGGCGTACCTATTACTACTAATCACATACACGGAAGCTCGAGTTTTTTGCGAGAAGACCAAAATTCCACTCGAAATCGGCGAATGGCAATACAACCTGTACCACATGGACACGGCCACCATAGAAAACCGGCCCGTGACCGTCACAGAGGGCCAGATATACGTATACGAGAACACCTTCCCAAATAGAACGATCAAGTACATCCACGTGGACAATTTGGCTATAAGAACGTGCGGCGCGAACGCGGTCATTAAAAATGGCGGGATAAATGAGTCCTCCGTTCTTATAGTACTGCACGCTGACACCAATCAAGAAATAAGATCGGTTATAGACATATGGGGGACGAAAGCGGTGAAGGCTGGGCGCCCGAAGAAAGTGTTGAACTCCAAAGAAGACCTGAAGGCGTTAAAGTCGTGGTATCTCTTCAAGGAGCTGAGGGCAGTGAACCACAACAGAGGCGTGAATGCGTAGTTTTTGTATTTAAAAAGCTTTTTTTTTATATTTTTATATTCATTAAGAAATATTTTAGTATTGGTTTATTTAATGTTGCTGTTCTGCGCGATTTCACAAGCGTCAGTCCTGTTCCCGTGGGAAAATTATACCCTATATAAACACTTAAAAAAAGCCATTGATAAACAGCTAAAAAATTGGGTCTTAAACCATTTGCATGTCTGCCTCAGGGCTGATGGTCAAAATCAGTTTAACGGCCAGCAGCTACATAGACGTGCGTACTTTTCTAGACTTTCTAAATAGCATTTAACAATTAATCCCTTGTATAACTCAGTCTCTATATCTAAGATACCTTCTACGTCATCTTTTTTTCCAGACGGTAAATAAATAAATCAACCAGTATCTTCGAGATCACAAAACGTGAAATCAAGGGCCTTCCAGAGGATACGTTTCTGAAAGAACCTAAGTTTTCTCATGAAAATGTGTCCGTATGACCTAAAATCTGAATGAAATCCTATCCTTATAAAGTGTGGTAGACCAAAAAGAGACAAATAGATTGAAAAAAAAATTTAGTATAGCTATGCCATTATTTGTTATTCACATGTATTATTTTGGAATAAGACTATTTTGTACATTTGAAATAAGTATGACATTGTTAGGCAATTTATTTTATATTTTGTAATACTTACTATAATATTATAATAAAGAGGAAAGATTTGTATTTTTGTTACGTAAAAAATCTTTCACCAATGGAAAGCTAGAAGATCCCTGAGTAACGGGCAATATTTTATTCCCGCATTCCCACGGGAACGGAAAATACGCGGGTGAAACCGCGCAGAACCGCTAGTGATCTATATATTGCCATACCCGTGCAGGGTGAAATCGCTGTTATTTTATCACATATTTTTTATGACATACATACGTCAAAGAGATTAAAATATAATAGGATATAGAGGGGACAATGGGAGGAAAATTTGAAGCCGAAAAGTTATTCCAAGTGGAATAAGTCTAGTACAATTTCGATCGAATGACAGCTCGCGTTCATACTCACTGACATGACGCTTGAGCTTCAAAGTTAAAATATTCCCAATGCCCCCTCTATGCCCTAAGTATTATATTTCAATCTCTTTGGTACACATACGTGACACGTACGTGAGGAAACCCGCAGGTCTCAGAATTAATTCTGAAACATGTGTAAACAGACCCGGTCCGGCGATGGGCTCACCACCTATCACGTTTAGGGGTCCAATGTATCTCGTGAAATGTGGGTATATCCAGTAATGGAATACCTCTGCCTACCCCCTCGGGGATGAAAGGCGTGAGATTATTTATTTTTATTTTATTTTATTTTTGGTACACATGTAATTTATCGCAATAAATGAAATGAAACGTTATATCCATATCTGTTGAATCTCTGAATCGCATGCTATACTGAAGAGGAATCAAGGATTAATTAAAAACGAATAAACAAACATTACCTAATTTATTTCAGTAACGGTACATTAAACAAATATATTATTATTACAATTATATTAGTGTAAACACCTTACACTGGCAGACTAAGGTAGGAGCGGAAGGGGGCCTCCAAATTTAGCAAAAAGTTCTCTTAATCAAATCCTAAACAAGGATAAGAGGCAGTTGGGTGTTGGTTGGAGGCATCATAGATACAAATACGATTAAAGCTACACTAAATTTGGAGGCCCCCCAGGAGTAGAGGCCCGCCCTGGGTCTGGGGGGCCTCCAAATCCAAAAGTTCTAAGACCGGGGGGCCTCATTCAATTTTCAGGCCCAGGCCTTCGACAGGCTTAGTCCGCCACTGCCTTAACACTAACAAATAGGACTTCGCCTTATCACTTATTACAATATTCGAATACAGTAAAATATTTTAATGGTAATTTCAATATGTGAATCTTGTGATGACTAGATGCATTTTATGGGCGAACTTGCATTGAATTTGATATCACCAATGAGAAAGACTTTCGACCATTAAAAGGCGCGTTGACAAACATCTTTTATATTATTAGAAAAGACTGTCGTTTAGACAAGTCAACGCAGTTTTTTATTTAAATATTCATATTAAAACATTGTCGTTATATCTACATTAGAATATATAAGGTAATTTTAAATCAAGTGCGAATATTTTAAGGGTACGTACAAATATGTAAGAGAACCAGAATTTACATATAAAGAAAGAAAAAAAAATAATGAGCTTTTCTTACAAAAATTTATATTATTTTGTGAAAATGTTTGCTTGCGTGTATTGTTATGTACAGCGTGTTAATTTGTTTTTTATTTTTTGTAATAGTCGATGTTATCTAATAATGTTATCTGAAAAATAAAAATCAATGCCGAAAAAAGTTTCTTGTTTTTTTTTATATTTGCACTTAATTTAAAGGTATCTCGCAAATTACCATGTTCGTCGAAACACGGATTTATTTTCATTCTTAGTTTAAAAAGCTTGTGATGAGACTCGTTATACAATTCCCTCAGGCGATAATAATAATTATACCACAGACTTATCCCGAAGGTAGAAAAAGTATTCCATTTTTAAGCACCTGCTTCCGTATTTTTACTGCGGTTATAAAGTTCAGAATGCAATGCAAATAAAGACACTTGTGTTCTATTCGGTGTCGGACACAAACTACCTAGGCAGCAAATATTTTATTTTCATATACAACACGTAACAGAATAGCCGCAATTCCTCATACGCCCCAATTAGTAAATTAATATTAAAAATTATGAGTCCTTCGTACTTAAGTTGTGTCTAACTAATGGGCCATTTATACGAGGCCATTCCACTAAGACAATCCACTAAGACTGCATACAAAAAAACGTCAGGACAATGGAATGGATTGTCCTCACGTTTTTTTTGTATGCAGTCTTAGTGGATTGTCTTAGTGGATTGCCCTCGTATAAATGGCCCATAATATTCTTAAATAAAGAGCAATAATTTACGATTTCCATAGGTAGCACTAAATTCGGCTATAATAATTCATTTAATATACTTATTAAAAATAGCTGAAATAGGTTAAGTAGTCGATACTGAACAAACTAATTTCAGGAATTGCGCTTATTCTGTTACATATTGTATAAGAAATGTGTCCAGTGGGCCAATTCCACTAAATGTCAGCCATTGTCATCGAACTATCATTCAATTATGCTGCAACTGGCACTGTGACATCTAATTTGTATTCCACTAAAATCATAGTGGCATTACAATGGAATGACCATGGACTACGTTAGGTGTTGCCTACCATATATAACTATTACTACCATGCGTGTCATTAGTTTTATTTCGGGTTTTCGGAACTAAAATTTTTAGATGATCGATTTTATTTATGGTACATGTGACATTTCGATAAGTTTTGAAGAAACTTGTGTATTTTTGTGCATAGACTCTGAAGCAGAGCTAAAATCTGAATTTCGTGTCGTGTTTAGGGCTGATGGCTAAATTGCCAATGCCTTAAAATAAGGGGAAAAAAGCAATCACTGGACAGCGCCATTCCATGGTAGGAATAGTAGAATACCTAAAGTGGTGAACAATGACAGTTGAATGACTGTGAAAACTGACAGTTAACAGAATACGAAAAGTGCCAAATAACACCATCGAGTGACCATTGAGATGTCATTGTCATCCAACTATCACCGCTGTCATTTAGTAGAATTGGCCCCCAGTTGCTTCCACATGACACAGATTGTCAATCAAAAAGTATTTTATGTAAGCAATTAGAAACTAAATGTCAGTTGACGCAAGCAACATCAATAAACAAGAGCATATGAAGCTTCACACTTGTAGTGCGAATCTGACCTCTAAGCGATTGTAATAAGAAAGTTACAAAGTCCAATGTGCAAGCTCCACGAGCTCCTGTCTGAACAATTCTGAACACCACAGTTCCCTGTTACGGTGTCCTGTGGAACACCTAAACCGGATATTATAAAAAAATACAACCTTAACAAAATTAACCGTAATTTGTAACAAATTTATGCTCTCACTTAATATTAGATCATTTAAAATTAAGTGCAAATATTAGGTAGGTAGGTACAAATATTTAAGAAATAGAATTATCATACGAGTATAAAGAGAAAATCAATTTTTTTAGTTCTCTTCTAACAAGACTCTATCGATATAATCGACTTTTATCGGCATTTTTTATTAATTTTGTTTTTTTCGCGCAATTTTTGATTGGGGTAGTGAGCGTGTATTTATGTACACAGCGTGTTCTTTTTTTGTTCTTTTATTTTTGTAATAATCGATGTTATCTAGTAAAGTAGATAGTGTATAAAAAATAATTGCGAAAATAGTTTCATGTTAATTTCTTAATCTACACTTTAAATATTTGCACTTAATTTAAAATGAACATGTATAACAATAAGTGCAAAAGTTATATAATCATAGCGTAGTAACTATTGATTATAATGATTACTACTTCATTAACCGGCAGGATTCGTTCAAAGTTGAGCTTATCCAGAGTCAATTCATCAAAGTACTTCATAAGGTCTTGTCTTGAAACCTTAGCAATATTATGCAAAAATTTACCAGAAATATACTTTCGTTTATTAAGCAGGTAAACATACTTTGGCTAGAACCTAAAATAAAAATATAATGACAAATATATATTTTTTTTTTGTCTCCGAAAACAGGCTCAGTTGCCGTACTGCTTTAACTTATTTATTAGGTGTGCCCTAACATTCTAGTCTACAACTATAATCTATAATTAACCACCAATATAGAGTCATTCATTCACACTTCCAGTATCTTAGGATACATAATAATACTACATAATATAGGGATGGGAAAAAATAATCGATTTCTAGATTAATCGATTATTATTTTTAAAGAATCGATGTTAATTATAGTTTTTGAAATATAACATAATCGGTTATATATAAAATTATTCATTTTTTATTTTGGTTTTTTTTTCGGATAATAAATTTTTCAAAAATCTATAAATTTTAAAAAGAGAAAAATCGATTTTCAAATAATCGTTTTTTTTGTCAATATCACAATCTCTATCTACATAGAACGGGCATCTGCATATTCCTTTTATCTTGATCTCCGCCTCCAGAAAATAATTAGTCAAATCATTTACTCTTCGGGTGTAAGCAGTCCTACAACTACGATAAAAATCCTTAGATTTAATGCGTCAGTATTATATTCTGTGCTACTTACTGCTGCGTTAATGTTCTTAGAGTTTGTGTAACTGACTGTAAGTGATTGAGCTGAGGCTATTTGACAGTAAAAGTAAAGTACCTTCATTATTGTTATTCGCATAATATTATGTGATTTTTAAGAGCTCTTAGGGTTCGATTCAGCATTACAGCGCCTAAACTTATTTTAGTTTAGTCCTGTCATTTTCTTTCTCATAGAGAAGAAAAGAGACGAGTGATATTTAGTCCTGTCAAATTAAAATTAGGCCTGTCAACTAAGGCGTTTCATAACGTGTTTAGTGCATAAGTAAATAAGTCACGACTAAAATACAGCCTCTGACAGGACTAGATTCGGTAGGTTATCTTCTATCCCTTTTCTTTTTTTGAGGTAAAATAAAGACAGGAATAAACTAAAATAAGTTTAGTCGCTGTAATGCAGAATCGAACCCTATATACCCGTAAATAATCTGAGATTATCAAAAAGCCTATTCTCATTTCACCTACAAGCCCCAAAGCATTCAATGCGCTAGTTCCAATTCTTCCGTATTAAAAACTTGCTTACAGCTTTCGATGGAATCAAACCGAAAAAACATGAATATAATAGTTTAACCCCTCTGTTACCCGACTACAGCATAAAGTTAGGTAACTGAATTTTCTTCCGTGCAATGTGAGTATTAGGCCCACTTGCACGGTCTAGGGTTAAAAAGTTAAATCGTTAAGCCTGGGTTAAGGATGACAGTTCCATACATTTTGACACTAGTTAACCCTGGGTTAGCAGTTAACTCAGTGTTAAATGGTTAACTCTGGTTCGTGCAAGTCCACCTTAGTTTATTTATGTAACAGGGTTAAATGATCATATTTATATACTCCAGCAACCTTTTCAATTATGATGTTTTATTATTTGCCAAGTCGAGCAAAAAGCGGCAAGGCCGTACCATCCTTTTCTCGACGCAATTCACACCATTTTCCACCCCCCGTAACTTCGTTGTGGATATTTCTTTTAAGAATATTTAGTCTTCAATTAAATTTAATAGTTTCTTAATTTTTTTTTTATTTGTTCGATTCGCACTTGGCTGTTTTTTTATTGTTTATTATCAAAATGAATTTTTAGATGTGTTTTAGGATGACCTTTTTAATTGTTGATTAATCTCAGTTGAATTTCATTACAGTATACCCTTTTATGAATAGGCAATAACCTGCACAGTCAAGAGCACGTAGAGCTTGACACATTGGATTGTACCGTTCTTATTGCAATCGCCTTAGAGGTCAGTTTCGCACTGTAAATCTTCATGTGCTCTTGACTGTAACTATAAATATCTTTGTTAGATTGCTACGAGTATGCTGTAGGCGGGCCTAGTCTAGTCTATGATATGACTATTAATCTAGGATACATACCGAAGCGGTGGAGTCGCAATGACTTTCAATAAGAGGACTTATAAGCCCCTACATTGAATTGAAACATATGATTTGATAGGACTATTAGCCTCGGATAGGACTGTTAGGACTATTAGCCTAGATAAGACTATTAGTCTAGGATAAGACTATTAGTCTAGGATAAGACTATTAGTCCAGGATAGGACTATTAGTCCAGGATAGGACTATTAGTCTAGGATAGGATTATTAGTCAAGGATAGGACTAGTAGTCTAGGAGTCTAGGATAGGACTATTAGTCAAGGATAGGACTATTAGTCTGGGATAGGACTATTAGTCTATATTGTGGAATTTGAGGATAGCTCGGCCTTTTATCTCTGAGTTGCACAGTTTCCTGACTACCTCCTGTGCTTCCTCAGCGGGGAACACAGAGTGGGGAGGCGGCTCGATCTGCGGAAATATCATTAAAAATAAATAAATAATTGTGACACAATTGGGCTGTTTTTTTTCTTTTTTAAATCATATTTCGAAAGATTATACATAAGTTTTACAGCAAAACTATTTTTAGTTTCTTTTTGTGCTTAAATTAAAAAGTTATAATGAATTGAAAATATTTTTTGCCTGGGCCTGTAAGTACTAAGCAACTGATAAATATACTTAAATAAATATTAAACGAGCAGACACGAAGCGGACAGACATGTTCATGCACACAAATGTTGGTCCCGAGCGGGGAGCGAACCCGCAACGTCCGACTCAGATGGCAGGGTCACTACCAACTGAGCCAACAGGCCCGTCAAAATTAATGAAAAATTTATCTATATCTACAGGGTGGATATTTGAGATGGGTCGGCCAGGGCAGCTACCTTAACCGTTGTAGCTAGACGAAAATGGTCTGTTGAGACTATCCACCATTTTTGAAAATATTTAGAACTGCATTTAAAGATTTTTAAAAAATGGTACAGTCAGCGAGAAAATCGTCGATTCCCACAAAAAAATTTTTTGATGCCATTCGATCCAGTTTCAGACAAGGATCAAAAGTCTCTAAGAGACTAACTGAGGTCAAGGGGGTAGAAGAGTCAGGAAACGCAAAAAACGTTTTACATACACTTAGTAAGGAATAAAACTTCAACCTAAAAAAAAGTTCAATGAAATGCTAAAATCTCTTTAGTGGTGATTCAACTTATAAATCTGAGCAGCGTTCTCCTTGGAAAACAACAGAACACACATGACAGAAGCTTATGTTAGAAAAAAAGAAATAATACTTACCAAAAATTTAAGTTCGAAATTCAAATTATCTTTGTCTTCTTCAGACTAAATATCGCGCCAAGTTGCCAAGTGGCCAGTAACGTATTATAAAAAAAGAGATCTTAACTGACATTTAAAATTGTGGCAAATAAGAAAATATAGTATACCATGTTTTCCAAGGAGAACGCTGCTCAGATTTATAAGTTCAATCACCACTAAAGAGATTTTAGCATTTCATTGAACTTTTTTTCCGGTTGAAGTTTTATTCCTTACTAAATGTATGTAAAACGTTTTTTGCGTTTCCTGACTTTTCTACCCCCTTGACCTTAGTTAGTCTCTTAAAGACTTTTGATCCTTATCTAAAACTGGATCGAATAGCATCAAAATTTTTTTTTGTGGGAATCGATGATTTTCTCGCTGACTGTACCATTTTTCAAAAATCTTTAAATGCAGTTCTAAATATTTTCAAAAATGGTGGATAGTCTCTTCAGACCATTTTCGTCTAGCTACAACGGTTAAGGTAGCTGCCCTGGCCGACCCATCTCAAATATCCACCCTGTATACTAGTCTATACTAAAATTATAAAGAGGAGAGAGGAGAAAACTACTGGACCAATTTTAAAATCTCTCTCCAAATCTTTCACCCAATGGAAAGGTGGAATATCCCTGAGTAACACAGGCTATATTTTATTCCCATATTCCCACGGGAACGTCAACTACGCAGGTGAAACCACGCATCACCGCTACTACGAAATATAAAACCTACGAATTGGGCGCCAATTCCACTAAATGTCAATGGTTATAGTTGGATGACAATGACATCTCAATGGTCAGTCAATGGTGTTATTTAACACTTTTCAAAGCAAATAACACCATTGACTGACCATTGACACGTCATTGTCATCCAACTATAACCATTGACATTTAGTGGAATTGGCCCCCTGAAATGATGAATACCCACCTCCCCGCGAGCGACGATGTCCACCAAGTCCCTGAGCTGCTCGATGGAGCCGTTGGGAACGATCACGATATTCACTCCAAGGTCCTCGCTCTTCTTCGAGAACTTCGGGAGAAGCTTTTCCCCGACATCCTCTGTCACCAAAACCACGCCACCCTGCCACAATAGTGTTTTTTTTGCAAACCTTATAAACTGCATTTTGTCTGTTTGTGTGTCCTAGCAACGTTCGTTTATAAAACTCTACGAATATATTATTTCTTAAGTTCTAAATCTTTTTAATAGTGCATTTCACTAGGCTGTAAGGACTTAATTCTCAGACATGTGTAGGTAAACTAACCCGGTCCGGCGATGGGCTCACCGCCTAAGGGGTCCAAAGAATATCTCGTGAAAAATGGGTATATCCGGCAATGGCATAACTCTGCCTACCCCCTCGGGGATAAAGGGCGTGACATTATATTTATTTATATGTTACGAATAAACTCAAAAACCACTGGACCTATTTTAGAAATTCTATGAAAATGAAAGCTAGAATATCCCTGAGTAATATAGGCTATATTTTATTCCGGTATTCCCACGGGAACGGGACCTAATCGGAGGAATAAGAAAAAACATTTTAATGTGTCAAAATTAAATTGCGAGTAATCAAGCTTATTCCAAAAAATTCCAACGTCAACATAATTTATTTCTCTAAGTAAAAATTAACTTAGAAACGTCAGTAAGTAAGTTTTGTTTAAAAAATGTGTTGAGGAGTTTCTTGCACACTTCTTCTCAACCATACATGCTGAAGCGGTGGAGTTGAAATGACGTTTAATAAGACTTATAATCCCTACTTTTAAAGTAGAATATCTAGCTTAAAACAGCAGGCTAGGAGATTTTGTAATGAAGTGTTCTATCGCTATGCAACGAAAAAAAAATAGGTATCCCAGGCTCCATATAACAAATTTCTAACCCCTTTAAAAGGCTATGCCTGGCTAAGGGTTAAATCCGGCACAGCTAAGCAGCTTGAGCACTCACCGGCGCCAAGCACTGCAGAGAGCGGTGCAGCGAGCGCGATGTGGTCCCAAAGTTCATGACCACGTCAACGGGACCACCGCAGGCGTCCGTCGTGCGCTCGATCAGCTGTTTTTCGTATAGGTCCTCGGTCCACTGGACCGTGCTGATCCTGAACAACAATTACCAAGTCCATGGATGGAGGTGAAACGCCAAAAATAGGCTCAGAAAGGTCGAACAAGTGGGCTAGATAAATTGGACTAGATAAAGTGGGGTACAGGTGCAGAACCAGGAATGTCACTAAAATTCAAAAACTTAAGTTTTGATGGCAATATTTTCATTTTCCCTCGTATTTTTATTTGGCATTACACAAAAAGCGTAAAAACAAGTATAGTCAGATGTATTACTTAAGTCTCAAAACTGTATACTGGAACAAAACAGGGAAGGTCCATAGTGTAACGGAACATAAGAAGGAATGTCCAATATGTCAAAATTTATAAAAAAATAAAAAAAACATTTCAATATTTTATGTTCCTGAAAATAAGACTTTATAAGGTAAACTAAAGTTCCTATTACTAGTTAATAATTTTAAGTGGCACTTTAAAATAACCTTTGAAAAATTAAAATGTTAATTGCACAACTTTTTGTTTTTGTGACATTTCTTGTTTTGCCCAAGTACTCTTCAATTATAAAGAAACATTTACTTAGGCTTCACTACATAGTATAAAACAAAGTCGCTTTCTTTGTCCCTATATACCTATGTCTCTATGTATGCTTAAATCTTTAAAACTACGCAACGGATTTAACTAGCGACCCGCCCCGGCTTCGCACGGGTGCAATGCTAATACTAAAACCTTCCTCTTGAATCACTCTTTCTATTAAAAACACCGTATCAAAATCCGTTGCGTAGTTTTAAAGATTTAAGCATGCATAGGGATATAGGAACAAAGAAAGCGACTTTGTTTTATACTATGTAATGATAAGACTGCTTGATCAAAAATCTTTTTTTAATTTAAGATAAGAAATTAAGTTTGTGTAAGAAGCATGCAATTTTTTGTTTTACGAAATAAACAGTTTAAAAAAAATCACCTACAGATAATATAAAATTGTTACTGGCAGTGGCTGTACATAGGAGATATTAAAGCCTAGCAGCGTTCCCGCGCGGATCCAGTTTATTCCCGTTCCCGTGGGAATTTCCGAAAATCCCTTCATAGCGGTTGCCTACGACGTATAAAGGCTGATTCATGTTACAACGGGACGGGCCCCGTCCGGTCAAATACGGTCAAATACTTTTTGTATGAAGCGCTGGCCCGGACGTGCCTCGAGGCGTATTGTAGGATGGTTCGCCCCGGACGGGACACGTCCCGTTGTAACATGAATCAGCCTTAAGACACCTACATACCATATTTCAAGCTTCTAGGTGTTATCGTTTCGAAGTAGTACGTAGTACGTATTTCTCTTATTATGCAGTTCTTATCTTTTCCTGTAGTATTTACCGAGGGAAAATAAAAAAACTGGTTATAATGGACAATGTCTGAAATATTTTTTTTTTTATTTTTTATAAAGAGAAATAGTTCCTTATGCTTCGAAACAAACTTTAAATATGGTATGTTAGGTCTCTTACATGTCGTAGGCAACCGCTATGAAAGGATTTTCGGAAATTCCCACGGGAACGGGAATAAATACCGCGCTTGCAACGCCGCTGGGCACCCGCTAGATATAAATATAACAGTTGAAAACACGCCCTCTCAAGAGATTCATAACAAGTTCAATATACGTTATATTCGCCAATTTAAAAAGTGATTAAATGAGATCGTTTGGTCTTGATTGTCTACAAGTGTTTTAATAGCTACAAGGCTAAATAAATTAAACGACAATCTTCCTCCAACGTGCCTGGAAAGAGAATCATGAGAACAGCAGTGGACTCGATCCTGCAAACCACCTAAAATTCCTAATTTTAAGTTAGCTCTATTCTTTTTCACCGCTTTGGAAAGGAAAGGGACAGAAATAAGCGCCATATTTATTTACAACGTCACAAATATCAAAATTGAACCTTATGGACGCATTCAAATACACGTTTTTAGCAATTTTAGCAACGATGTAAGGAGGTCATGGATACAAGTGACATATAAGACATCAAATTAGTGGGTTTTTACACGTTTGACATTACTCTATAATCGATGGTTAGTTTCTGTCCTTTTTCTTCCGTATTCTATAAAGAAGGATAGGCTAACTTAAAATTAGGAATTTTAGGTGGTTTGCAGAATCGAGTCCAGTTATAGCCCAGTGGTTTCTGGCTCGGCTTCGAATCCTGGCATGTACATATGAGTTTTTCAACAACATCTCGTCTATTCGTCTCGATCGCCTATTGAACACTACCTCGACGCGCGACGGTGAAGGAAAACATCGTGAGGAAACTGCAGTTCGCAGAATTAATTCTGAGGCATGTGCAACAGACCCGATACGGAGATGGGCTCACCACCTATCACGTTTAGGGGTCCAAAGAATATCTCGTGAAAAGTGTGTATATCCAGTCTATAAAGAGAGTGAAATTATTTATTTTATCACTACGGAAAAGTATTTTGTTAACGACTTCGCAAGAACACTTAAAAATAAACTTCAATACTTCGCAATGCGTATTTAACGGTCTTCTTAACATAGGATTGATATTTTTAGAATTTCCTCAAAAACAGGAATATTTTATGGCTTCGAAGATATTTGCGTATATTCGTAGAACGCAGTGTCGTCACATCACAAATTTAGCTTGACTTTTATATAAATTATGAAGTACATCTGCTTATACTCAACACTTCCAAATGAAATGGTTTTTATTTGCCTTGATTTTGGTGCAGGTAGAGAACGATAACATTTTGTTGCAGAGTCCGGAGAAATCTGTCTATTATGACGTGCAAATATTTAAATTTACGTCCATGTTAGCTCAGTTGGTAGTGACCCTGCCTTCTGAGTCGGAGGTCGCGTGTTCGATCCCCGCTCGGGGTCAACATTTTTGTGCATGAACATGTCTGTTGGCTTCGTATCTGGGTGTTTAATATTTATTCAAATATGTTTATCAGTTGTTTAGTACCCATAGTACAGGCCCTGCCTAGTTTCGGACTAAATAAACGTGTGTGAATTGTGTCCCCCAATTTATTATTATTAACCTGTTTATTCCCGTTCCCGCGGGATTTTCCGAAAATCCCGTCTTAGTCTTCATTACGTCATTTAAGGTTTTTTTTTTGCAAAAGTTCATGCTTTCATACCGCCCAATTTTTTTACCGTCCGGAAAAAATATGGCGTGATAGGTAAGTGCAATAAACAACTGATAAAAACAACTGATAAACATACTTAAATAAATATTAACCAGACACGAAGTCAACAGACATGTTCATGCAGACTAATGTTGGAGCCGAGTGGGGATCGAACCCGCGACCTCCGACTCAGAAGGCAGGGTCACTACCAACTGAGCCAACAGGCCCGTAGACGACAAAATAAAATTTATTCAAACTCACTCCTCACACTCCTTAGCCAGGGCGAACCCCTCGTCTTTCAGGGTTGCCACCGTGATGCTGACGCGGTCGTGGAGGGGCCCCGTCTTGAAGTGGTGACTGGCAACCCTGAGGGCCCAAAGCGCTAAGCCGCCGGTGCCCACTATCAGTACCGTGGCTTTGTCCTTATGGTCGGGTTGCTCTAAGACAGACTTGATGCACACAGCAGCTGTATACACAGTGTTCATAGCCAGCAGTGCTCCTGTAGGCAGCATAGCGGCCACGCTCAGTGGAAGGTTATCCGGCACTGGGACCAAGCACTTGAAGTCTGGGACCACTATGTAGTCGGCGTAGCCGTGCGGGACCCCTTCGTAGGGGTACAGGACAATCCTAGTCCCTACTGTTATGCCGTCGGTTACCTGGGGGTTTAATATTGGGTTCGATTCTGCATTACAGCGACTAAACTTATTTTAGTTTATTCCTGTCTTTATTTTACCTCAAAAAAAGAAAAAGGATAGAAGATAACCTACCGAATTTAGTCCTGTCAGAGGCTGTATTTTAGTCGTGACTTAATTACTTATGCACTAAACACGTTATGAAATGCCTTAGTTGACAGGACTAATTTTAATTTGACAGGACTAAATATCACTCGTCTCTTTTCTTCTCTATGAGAAAGAAAATGACAGGACTAAACTAAAATAGTTTAGGCGCTGTAATACAGAATCGAACCCATTAATACACCAAGTTAAAGTGCCTGCTTCACATGATGGAAATCAGTGAGGCTCGGGTTCGAATTATGGCATGTACTAATGAGTTTTTCAAAACTTACGTACATACAGGGTGACTTTTTTTACCGTCTGGAAAAAAATGTGGTGTGATAGGTAAGTGTAATAGATTCATTTGGCAATGTTACTTAAATTTTTTTTTTTTAATTTTTTTTTCTTGCTTTAAACTAATATACATTACTCAATTGTAGTCAATAATACACACTGAAATATTTGAAATAGTATTTTAAAAAGAAACAGGCTCGTAGCTTCCATTTATGCGCAATTTACGAGGGGTGGCTGATAAGTAATCTACCTAAATACGAAAGAAAAGACATAGATGGGTGATTTATTTTTTATTTTTCTATGTAGTCCTCTGCAACTGAAATACATTTGTGACAATTGCCAATTAGTGACATCATACTATTAAAAAAATTTTTTTTGTAATGGTCGTCAAAATGGTCGTTCACAGCATCCTTCATCTCTTCATCCGTTGAAAATCTGCGACCTCTTAATTTTTTCTTAAAATTTTTGAATAGGTAATAGTCACAGGGGACTAAATGTGGACTATAGGGTGGGTGGTTGATCTCTGCAAACCCGTGTTTCTGTAGAGAAGACCGTGACGTAAAGGCCGTGTGTACAGGCGCATTGTCTTGCAATATTAAAACTCCTTTACGGAGTTTGCCTCATCTTTTTTCTTTTATTTCTTTACGAAGCTGGTAAATTAATCTTGCATAGTATTCATTATTCATTGTAGTATTTATGGGTAGGTGATCTATCATTAAAACTCCTACGACATCTCAAAATATGGTTGTCATTAGTTTGCCTGCTGACGGCCGGACCTTGAATTTTCTTGGTGGCTTTCCCCCTTTGAATTTTCATTGCATTGACTCTTGCTTACTTTCGGGATCCCACTGGCAAATCCAAGTTTCACCACAGATCACTATTTGCGATAGCATTACTTCTTCCTTGTCCTTCACTAAGTCTGAAAATGCTTTACAACATTGCCAACGCCTTTGCTTATTAAACGGGATCAACATTCTAGGCACCCAACGCGCGCTCACCTTGGACATCCCCAAGTGTTCATGAATTATTTTGAACTCTTTCTTTACTGATGCCCAACATCTCGAGCTATCTCCCACTGCTTGATTCGCCGATCAGCCATGATCAGTTCCTTCTCAATTCCGACGTTATCTGCAGTAACTGCAAAAATCGGCCGCCCGCTACGGGGATCGTATTCTAAGCTCTCACGGCTATGATTACACTACTTCGACCAAAACTTTATCACGAATTCTGAAGGACTTGAATCTCCGAACACCTTTAACATGCGCTTACGAACTGGAGTATGTGTATTTCCTTCCCAACTGAGGAACTTAATCACCGCGCGATGTTCAATTTTGATCATTTTTCAATTTTCTTCCGACATAATGAACACAAAGACGCGCCAAAAAAAAATTTTAGCATTAAAAAAAATTAATGTTACGATTTTAAAAAAAGGAATGAACAAGGAATGTGGAAATATTGAAGACAGTTCTATTTTAGAATTTTTCTCTAACAAAGTAGATAACTTATCAGCCACCCCTCGTACCTACAACCGCCAGCAGCGCGTAGTACTGTGCGAAGTTTTCTAGATTTTGTAAATTGCATTAAACATGATTATATTTAACAATTAATCTCGTGTATAACTTCGGCTCGAGATACCTTATACGTCATATTTTTTTCCAGACGGTAAAAAAAGTCATCCAGTATTTATCACTAGTTCGACGGTGAAGGAAAACATCGTGAGGAAATCCGCAGGTCCCAGAATTAATTATGAGACATGTGTAAAAAGGCCCGGTAAGGCGATGTGCTCACCACCTATCACTTTTAGAGGTCCAAAGAATATCTAGTGAAAAGTAGGTATATCCAGAAATGGAATACCTCTGCCTACCCCTTTGGGGATGTAAGGAGTGAGATTATTCCCTTAACAGTTAACAACATTAAACTGTCTCTTTCATTTAATCATCGAATAACATAGCTTTGAGTTAATATACATACATCACGTAACAGAAAAAGCGCAATTCCTCATACACCCCCAATTAGTATATTAATATACTAGCGGATGCCCAGCGGCGTTGCCCGTGCGGATTCCGTTTATTCCCGTTCCCGTGGGAATTTCCGCAAATCCCTTCATAGTGGTTGCCTACGACATATTTAAGACACCTACATACCATATTTCAAATAGCGGGTACCCAGCGGCGTTTTCCCGCTTGGATTTAGTTTATTCCCGTTCCCGTGGGAATTTCCAAAAATCCCTTCATACCAATTTCCTATGACATATCAGACACCTTCATACCATTTTTCATGTTTCTATGTGTTATCGTTTCGGAGTAGTAAGTATTTCTCTTTTAACCAGTTTTTATATTTTCCCGTGGGAATGAGATATTTTCCTAGAATAAAAAGTAGCTTAGATGTTGCCCCGGGTACTCAGTTATCTCCATACCAAATTTCATCAAAATCCGTCTAGTAGTTTTTGAGTGATGCGTGCACAACCAGACAGACAGACAGACAGACAAAAATTCCAAAAATTGGTGTTTCGGTATCTATATCGATAACTATATACACTATCGTTAAAATTTTCAAAAAATATTTAATGTACAGACACGGCCCCGTTAGAGTTGTATTATATGTATAGAAATATATCGTTCGATAGTTCGATCGCATCATATAAAATATATGATGCGATCGAACTTTAGTTTTGCCTAACCAATTTTCTTAAATATCGATCAATAATTGCACGATTTCCATAGAAACCACTCAATTCAGGTACGCTAATTCATTTTTCGGCAAAATTTAACACATATTAAAAATAGCTGAAATCGATTAATATCGATACTGAAGAAACTAATTTCAGGAATTGCGCTTATTTTGTTACATATCGTATTATGTATAGTATGGGTAAGTATATGATGTACCTCAGCGCATTTTCCGATGGCATCCACTACCCCTGCGACCTCGTACCCTGGAAAGAGCGCCCCGTCTCTGATGCCGATGTGCGAAGGCGTCGCGGCCTGTATGCCAAAATCCATTTCCCCAGAGAAACTCCCCACTGAGGACACCGACGATGTACTACAGACTGACGCTGATCGCGTCCGGTTGGCACGGTAGCACGCCCCGGCATATACCACCCGGATCCTAGCACCATACATTGGCACTTCGGGCATTGGCACGTCGAAACTGAACACGCATTCTTTGAGCGTCGGCCCCGGGGACTCGATGGACACTTGCCGACACAACTTGTTCATTTTCGCTTCTTTACTGTAAGAGAAATAGTATATTACATACCAAGGTAAGTAAGATTCTTATCAATGCCTCCGCCTACAAACATGTGATATGAGGCTTTCTTATTTACTTCCCGAGGTGTGTATAGTTTCTTTTAGCTCGACGGAGGCGGAAAGCGGAACTTCGTTTAGAGCAGCGGGCCGAAAGTTGACGATTTCCGCCCGGAGAGATAAAAAAGTTATTCGGTCAGCTGCGAATATCGTGCAAGAAATTATATTTTCTTTTTTATATCTGCTTGGCGAATTGCAACTAACTTCACGTTAGAGTTGACAAAGGATGCTTCGACTACTCAACTCAAAATTATGTAAAAATGCGGGAATTTTATAAAATTACAATTGGCCTAGGACTGTCCAACATTTTCCCCTACATACTGAAAGAGGTGCAAGTATGTGCTATGGCAGCTTGGGCAACCCCCCCCCCCACTCGACCAACACCATTGCTCCACACGATTATAGACTTTCTTCCATATGTGTAAGACTAAATTTAGCTTGTATTTAATCGTGCGGGCTTAGGGAGTGAGTGTTCTGTACTTTTACTATTTATTTATTCTGTGCACGTGTCGACTTCTTAGGAAGAAGTACAAAATACTCGACTGTGTAGTAAGGCATGTATTATAAGTAAAAATGCCGTGGAAAAATATCAGTATTCCGACATTCTGTTTATCTGTCATTTTGCGTATCTTTATGCAATGATGATAGTTTGTTAAATTTCACAACTAGACTCTTAAATTCCTTATGACGAGTGCTTTAACGGCATTAATATTCGAGTCAACAAGTTGACTTAAAGGCAAAGAGATTAAAATATAATAGAGCATAGAGGGGACAAAGCGAGGAAAATTTGAAGCCAAAAGTTATTCCAAGTGGAATACGTCTAGTACAATTTAGACCGAATGACAGCTCGCGTTCATACTAACTGACATGACGCTTGAACTTCAAACATGCTTCAAAGTTTTGTATGAAAATATTCCCAATCCCCCTCTATGTCCTATTATATTTTAATCTCTTTGCTTAAAGGCTACCCTACATAGATTTTCATTGGAATAATTTCCTGTAGAATAGCATGTAGAGCTTGACACATTGGACTTTGTAACGTTCTTATTACAATCGCCTTAGAGGCCAGATTCGCACTGCAAGTGTAAAGCTTATTATTATTCTGCTTACAGATAAGATTCATTCCTATAAATAGCGAAACAGGAGAATAAGTGACTACTGGCTGCCCCGTTTGCTCTAAATCAACATAGCCACTAAATGTCCGAGACAAATGAACTATTTGGCACGTTTGTAAAGATTCATTTACCCATATTGTTATGCTGTACGGCGTTAGATGTACGGAGACTATTTTAGCCCGATATTGTGGTACCTACTAAAAATCCTTTCTTAGCGAATACCTACCAATACCGGATTTTTACTTTTTTCAACACACTCATAAAGGGGCTCTAATTTCACTGTAATTAGGCACATAATGACACCTATAATCAAACTGTGACTTTTTCATTGCTATTATTCACAAGTGAGTTATAGTTTTTTTTATTGTTTGAGTTGCTGTGTTCTTAAAAAAGTTTCGATACAAAAAAGATTGTGTTCAATAGTACAAATAAATTAATATAGGTACTATTGCTTGCTCATTCCATGCAACTTCGTATATAAACAGATAATTTCAATTTTAACGTGTTTAATAAACAAAACTTTCTCTTAAATATTACTTTTGTTTTCTCTGTAAAAACTTTAAATTCTCCATTTTGTACAGTCAACAAAGTTGTTAGTGTTACATGACCAAAAACTAAGATTCAGTTTTCTCTTAAAGCTGTAAATGTATTTATAGTTTTTTTTTTGGAAATTGTAGGGATCAAAGATACCTTTCCAAATAAACATTAATCAATAAGATTTATTTATGACTACTGGCCGTGTAACCCTAACAACTTTGTTGACTGTACGTGGCTAAAACGCTATCCGCGACAAACCAAAAAAAAACCCCTCATTCTTTTATGTATTATATTCTATAGCCGATCGCCATTGTTAAACTTTTCCCGCCATTGCGAAAAAAAATTTTTTTGTATTACTTTCTTTACAAGTGTGTTAAAAACGTCGTATGATACGTGTGTATTGATGATTAGCGTCCTCGACTCTCTTAAGACCCTCGATTAACGGCTCGAGTCTCAATGGCGCAGCGGTAATCACCAACATTACACACTTGTACCATAATGTACTATTATACGTATAGGCCACTTCAACTTGTGCCTTAGTTATAGAGTACCTGGGAGACTGAGTTCCGCTCGTTCTAACACCACGCCACATTCCACTTTTAAAAAAATATGTGTAAAATTGCGTTTTTACAGGAAATATAGTAAAATTTCATCAAAATCGTTAGGGCTGTTTCCGGGATACCCTAAGTTTACATGAATACGAGAATTGCTCCTTTACTTTGCAATAAATGTATGAGAAATAGAATTAACATACACTCGGCTTAAAAAAAATCGCACCTTCGGAAAATAGTACTTTAAACCACTTTTAATCACATTTAGAATCTATGGTGATGGGACTATTAAGTATCATTTTAAACATTAATTTAACGACATTAAAATTAACAATCATGTATGCCATAAAAAAAAAAATTCACCCAAATAACGACGTTATACAAAAATAATGCATAATTACTTTATAAAAGGGCCGCTAGTTGCGCTACCTTTTAGAGGTATAAAAGGGGGGGGGGGGGTTAAACTAGGTTTTAAATAATTTTTAAGCTTGTCAACAAAGTTTTTCTTCTTCTTTTGCAATCACTTCTTTTTTTATGACCTAGCAAGACTAAAGTACGATTTGCTGAATGTTGATGATTAGACCTATAAAATGATACCTAATAGTCCCATCATCATTGATTCTAAATGGGATTAAAAGTGGTTTTTCAAAGGTGCGATTTTTTTGACGCCGAGTGTATAGCGAGAAAAAAACCTTACTTTTTTTTTCTAACACAAAAATTTTAAACATGCTTTGCATGCTGCATAAAACGCGTCTCAATTTTCGTTGTCTTTAATATTTTTTATTTTTATTTTGCGCAAATTTTAATTGGGTAGGGAGCGTGTATTGTTTACGTACAGCGTGTTAGTTAGTTTTTTAAATTTTCATAATAATCGATGTTATCAAGTAAAGTAGCGTATGAAAAATAAAAATCAATGCCGAAAAAATAGTTTTTTGTAAATTTTTTCGCTTTAAATATTTGCACTTAATTTAAATGTCGATGTATAGGTAGAAAAGTATATCTATCCGCCAGTGACTAGTTTGAGCGTTACTTTCATAGTCGCGAGCAAACTTGTTGGTTTAATAAAGCGGGGAGCACACAACGAAATAAAAAAATTTAAAAAAATCGAAATCTGCCGCGCCTATAGGCCTATTGACAAATCCAGGACTATCTGTCCTGAATTTCAAAAAACCTCATATAAGGAAGCAACCTGCCTTTCAAAAGAAACTTGAACTTGTTATTATGGACGGGCCTGTTGGATCAGCTGGTAGTGACAGTGACTTCTAAATCGGAGGTCGCGGGTTCAATTCCCCCCCGGGTTATCATTTGTGTACATGAACTTATCTGTTAACTTCAGAATATTTATTTAATTATGTTTATCAGTTGTTCAGTACCCACAGTATGGGCTCTGCCTGGTTTGGGACTGAATAACCGTGTGTGAATTGTGTCCCACAATTTATTTACTAGCGGTTTTGCGCGGTTTCACCCGCGTAGTTCCCGTTCCCGTGGGAATACAGGAATAAAATATAGCCTATGTTACTTAGGGATCTTTTAGCTATCCATTGGTGAAAGAATTTTTTAAATCAGTCCAGAAATTTTTGAGTTTATTCGTAGCAAATTTACTAAACAGTGTAAACCAGCAAAATCGTATTTTATTTTATTATTATTATTTATTTAATACACTAGCACTAGCTCAAGAGGGCTGATGCGTGTATAGCACTGCACTTGTGTTTATTGTTTATTGTTCAGTCTAATTTAAAAACAATTTACTAATGAGTATGAGGCACATAATGGGCACTTATCACTGTTTCTGGGAGAGCATTCCATATGTTGGTGAACCAATGTGATAAAAAGTGTGTTCTGGGGTTGCTTGCACATAGACGTTTGGTCAGCTTCAATGAGTGCCCTCTTAACCGTACATACATACATACATACAACTCACGCCTTCTTCCCACAGGGGTAGGCAGAGACGATGGATCGCCAGTTTGCCCGATCTTCGCACACTTCCCTCGCTTCCTTCACAATCATAAGCCTTTTCATGCACGCTTTTTTATTCTTCGTACTCTGGACTCCAGGTTTTTGAAGGACGTCACTAGTGTGATCCGTGAACCTTCCTTCTGGGGCGTCCTCTTGCCTTGCATCCTTCAACATTCGCCCCATAAATCTGTTTCGTTGCTCTTCTTTCATCCATACGTTCTAAATGACCAAACCTGAAGTGACGTTACAGATACGCACGAATCGTGAGGTACTGCCCTTAAGAGCTAACATGTGACCTCAACAAAGCTGGTAGTTATTTTAGTTTGCAAATTACATGGCTATATTATGTTGACACGCTTTGGATAAACATACAGATGTACAAATAAGGACATAGTGCGTAGCAGTATAGCAGGAAATGACAAAGAGCTTTGTTCAAAGAAATCTATATATATAAAATTATAAACTGACTGACTGATTGATGATGTATCAACGCACAGCCTAAACCACTGGGTCTAGCTAGAGACTTGAAATTTTGCACATAGATAGCACTAAGAAAGGATTTTGCAAAATTCAACCCCTAAGAGGGTGAAATAAACGTGCCCGAGTGAAGCCGCGGGTTAAAGCTAGTTATTATTATTACGAACGGGTGCCTGGTTCCAAGGCAATTTAAAAAAAACCCTTCATAGCGTTTGCTTACGACAGATAAGACACCTAGATACCATATTTCAAGTATCTAGGTGTTATCGTTTCGGAGTATTACGTATTTCTCTTTATAAACAGTGTTTGTATTTTTAGTGGGAATGAGATATTTTCCTGTAGTAAAAAGTATCCTAAATGTTGACTCAGCCACCTTCATACCAAATTTCGAAATCCTGCGTTTTTGCGTGAAATTTTGCGTCATGCGTACTCAGACAGATAGACAAAAATTAAAAAATTTGTGTTATGATATCTAAATCGATAACTAAAAGTACTCGTATATACACTACCGCAAAAAAAAATATCATGTGCAGTCAGTCAGTTAAGGTTTTATTATATGTATGGATTTATTGATTTTGTTTTATCACTCCGTAACAGCCCACTGCTAGTTAGTTTAGTAAGAGAAAGAAAAAAAATTATCATCACCAGCAACTCTTAACAGCTCACTGCTAAACTAAGGGTCTATCCTAATCCTCACTCTTTTCTTTGTTTAAATTGTTATACTTTGGAACAAACATCTATCATAGAATTTGGTTTCATAGATTTGATTGCATGATTAGTTTATACTAGCAGCGCTCCGCGGTTTCACCCGCGTAGTTCGGGTTCCCGTGGGAATATGAGGATAAAAAATAGCCTATGTCTAATTCTGATGTATAAGCTATATAAATGTACAGGTTCATCAAAATCCGTTCAGAAGTTTTTACGTGAAAGAGGAACAAACATCCAGACATCCATACATCTATACATCCATCCATACAAACTTTTACGTTTATAATATTAGTAGGATTCTTATGGTTAAACTTGGCCAAGTTTGTCAACAACAAACTTTCGCAGTTGTTGTTGTTATTGTTCAGTTATGAGAAAAATCATCGACAAAGGAGTCCAAGTAACAAAGGGTAACATATGTATTCACAAAGACCTTTAAATAGCTGTGTTTCAACATCTTCTCGTAATGAGGTATTGACTGAGAGCATTATCTCTCAAATGAAATCTATACGCGCACATTAAAAATTAATTATGTTCGTTTTAGTTGATAATGCTGACTTGCTGTTTGCTGAGATAACTATATTTAGCTGCAAATAGCTTCAAGTACGCCACATTCAAATTAGGAATTTTATACTCAGTTTTTGTATCCCTTTCAGAAGTCGTTCACAGATTGATTTACATTTCTATATTACTATTAAGCATTCACTCAACTACCTGGTAATGTTATGGAAATTCTGATGCAAAGAACATCGAAGTAGAGTTTCGTCTCATACATATTGAGAGAGAATTTTGATTTCATACACTCAACCTTTTCCTCTAGCTCGCAATTTATTGTAATAGCATATAAATTCACAATGATATATTTTTACCTGTTCAGTAGGCTGCACCAGAAAAATTGTCTATTAATTCAGCACAAAAACACAGTAATGAAACAAACGAATGACTGTTCTAAGCACTGTCCGCTTTTCTGTTACAAAATCTATTAATAGCCGAATAGGTCGTGATAACACCTCCGTGTGTGAGCATGTTTTGAACACAAAGTGATCATGCCTCCGTGCGGTAAACAAGGGCAGGGGCGGGGAGAGCAGTCACACGGCCGCCGCCTGATCGACACCTAAATTATATAAACACTGTATTGACCTTACCCACCCTGAAGGTCAAACACGGCAGAATAAAAACTACCCGCAGTCTCCACCAATAATATCTCGAAGGCCAACTAAAAATACATCACAAAAACATACCTAATTCAACACAGTCGCCCACTGCCGACAAGAAAATTACATAAAACCCTTTGTGCTGTTTCGCTACTTTGACATCTTGAACGCGAACTACGCAAGCACTTGTGTAGTTATTTTATTTGAAATTTTACCTGCTTCGGGCACAAATCTGAACTCGTCCTCACTTCTCACAGAAATAATTTCTCCGCATAAATATACGTTTTTATTTACAAGGACAATGAGACGTTTTATTTTATGACGTTTGCCGCCAGTGAGGTTTTCTGCGTTCCGTTTCACAAACACTTATTAATTTACACGACCATGGATACAAGACAAGTTGTTCGCGGTCATTTTATTTTAACTTAATCATCATTTCGACCTTTTGATTTTGAGGCGTTTTCGGTGACAGCTGTCACTTGAGTATTCAGGTGGTCCCAAGGTGTGAATAGATGGTGCTGAACTGAACTTTCATGGAGCTGTCATAAACTAGTATAGTAACAGTAACAGCCATGCCACACATTAAAAACGAGAAGTTGTCATGTTGATAATGGGGAGTTTTCGGTGACAGCTGTCACTTGAGTATTCAAAGGTGTCAATAGATGGTGCTGATAAGCCTTGGGTTTTTTTTTACCTAATCTATGGTCGCAAGAATTTGTCAAACAAAAAAAAACAATCTGACTTTTTATCAAAATAAGGTTACGTACTCATTGCCTTTGTTCTGTTTGTACATTGTTTACGAGTGGTTTGTGTTACAACAAAAGATCCGAATCCACGATAAACAAAAACTCAGTCTCCTTCATCTGCGAAAATGCGTGGACCATGTATAGTGTATGGGTGTAAAATACGGAGGAACCGAAGCTCGACTCGACGCACTAGGAATTTAGGTACCTAAAACAAGATCTGTTTTATTGCGTTGCCTGCTGACGCGTTACACTCACTCACACACAACATAACAACGGCACATGACATGACGGACGGATGTGTCACGTAAAGCGACACATCAGTGTTGCCAATTTCTAATTCCCAATGTTGATCAGTGCCATCTAGTTCAATTTTAAGAATGTCATTGAAAATTCCACATTCTTTATTGCTACAATCTACTTATTTGCAGCGACTAGGATATAATATTATGTTGTTATTTTCAACATGCGTACATAATCCATCGTTAACTGTAGAAATGGAGGTGTTCATACATATCCAACTGATGAGACCTTCGAACAACAGTGGATTAGAACTACCAGAGTAGATGATGTTGTATGATGTTGGGTGGAATCTGATTAAATATATAATATTCCTGTGTTTGTTCGAACTACTTTAAAACTAGTATAAAGCAGAAGAAAACACAACAACCACAACACTAAATAAATAATATCACTAATAAACAACACGGCTGTCGGCAACAATAGCTGTATATTTTTAGGACCCTTGCATTCTTTTAAACAAAAAAAAGCCATCATTCGATGACATCGCCATCTATCTTTATTGAATGAACCAAGAAGCTTATATATTCGGGAGGAAGTGCTCCTAAGAAAATTACGGTCCTATTGAGAGGCACCTCGAATAGTATTGTGTCACTTTCTAGTATTGACATCATCGCTGTTCCAGATTCCCCCTACATTTTCTTACTTACTTATCTATGATATAAAATCTATGAAATAAATGTACTTTCTATGATGAATAACGAGTGTTTTTTTTAAATATGTTTCCTGACTAAAAACCTATGTTTAATATGAAACTGTAAAAATTAAAGTACATGTATCATACCAAAAATTATACCAAAAGGGTTACGATATTTTACCTACGATGGCAACATCAACCATTGTCATTTAATTTTGTTCAAAGTCAACGGGTGACCATATTGACCATGTTATTTGTAGACATTCTTTACAATTAGGTGGGGTAGGTTTTTAGGTAGGTAGGTCAGACTTATATTACGGGAATAAGAATTGATAACTTTCACCCCCGTTAAACACTACATTTATTTTCGAATACGAGGAAAGTAAACAATAAAGAAATCCCAAAGTCAAAAAGTTCCAAAGTCAGAACGTCCCAAAGGGAAAAAGTCCCAAGGTCAAAAAGTCCCAAAGCAAAAAAGTCCGAAAGTGAAAATGTCCCAAAGTCAGAAAGTCCCAAAAGTCAAAAGGTCCCAAATTCAGAACATCCCAAAGTGAAAAAGTTCCAAAGTCAGAACGTCCCAAAGAGAAAAGTCCAAAAGTGAAAAAGTCCCAAAATGAAAAAGTCCCTATGTCGAAAAGTCCCAAAGTCAGAACGTCCCAAAGTGAAAAAGTGCCAATGGCGAAAAGTCCCAAAGTGAAAAAGTCCCAAAATGAAAAAGTCCCAAAATGAAATATTCCCAAAATGATAAAGAGCCAATGTCAAAAAGTCCCAAAATGAAATAGTCCCAATGTCAAAACGTCCCAAAATGAAAAGTCCCAAAATCAGAAAGTCCCAGTCCGAAAGTACCAAAATGAAAAAGTCGCAGTCAAAAAGTTTCAAAGTCCCAAAGTACAAATCCTTTCTCTTTAAAATAGGGGCCATCCATGAATTACGTGTTAACGTCGGTTAACGTCGACGAAATGTTACATTGTGTGACAAGGAGTTGGGACATTTTGAGACGTCACATTTCAAAATCTAATATTTCTGATTTGTTGTTCATTTTATTAAAAATAATTTAAATGGAAATAAAACTAATTACAGAACTGCTGTTTTAATCAAACGACGATTATTTTAAAAATTCTTTATAATATTTAAACAATCTTTCAACAATCAATGTAAAATGCCAAATTGTCCATGTTTCCAAGAAAATGGTGGTTGCACTATTAAAAAGGAACACAATACTGTTCGAGGTGCCTCTCAACCTTTGAGTATTAAACCAACAGGAGACGTCACGCGCACTAGTTTCTTTACAAAAAAGTCTGCCAATTTCTGCGGGGGGGACGAGGAAACAATCACAAATAATGTTAAAACAAACGCATTTTTTAATAAAACAATTAAACACTAGCTTGAACTAGGTGCACACAAATACATTCACCAATACAAGCACTCCGTGAACGCAAACAAACTAGTTGTATTTAACCGGTGTGCTCAAAGACCGACACGTTTTTTTGGCAGAGGGGAAGCGTCTCCGGTTGGTTTAATACTCAAAGCTCTCAACAGGACCGCGTGCTTTCTTAGTAGCACTTCCTCCCTTAAGGAATAAGGTAAAAACTCCTTGGAATGAACTAGTTTTTTATTTTTTTAAAAACGCCTCAATCTAGAATCCTATCTCTGAACCCCTAAAATTATTTTATATCAATTCTTAAAATTTTGACGTGATAAAGTCCTATAAATCAATGAAGACCACAATGAATGCCGTGAACGATATGTGCAGCCGAACGCACAAAAAAGTGTGACTCATTGTCACGTTCCGCCTGAGCCGAGCGTGTAAGCGAGAGCGCGGAACAAGCGATAGAGAGGCCTAGACACCGACAACTGCGTCCATCCACCAGTGATATACAATATATTATATTATACTTGTCATAAATTACCTATTCTTTTTGGTCGCACGCATGCCGCCCGCTCCCCACTCGTGCACTCCTCTAAAAAAATTAAAATAATCATTTTTTTAAACTAGGGCAACACTGATCGGCGTGGGTTACGGAATCCGGTGGATAGTATTGTTAGCGTGGGTTATATTAGTGAGTTTTTACAAATAAAAAAGCACTGTTTATTACGCCGAAATTACACAAATCGCAGCATGGGTAAGTTGGGTATTATTTTACCCGAAATTCATGTTAGTCGATGATCGCATTGTTATTGATTGATGTCATTTATTTCGGGGTGGCCTTTCGTCACTCCGACAATTTTTTTTATTATATTACTGCAGCTGCGCCTTTTATGTGTATTTGGGATGAAAATCACGATTTTCAGTGACAAGCGATATGTTTATACGTGTTTGGAATGTTTGTGATAAGTTAGAAAAGCAAATTATTAAAAAATCGTTTTGATGTTTCTTGTTGATATTTTGCTTTAGCCGTTGTGTGTGGTATCCTCGGGGGGTTGAGCGCACGCCTGACTATGTAGCCTAAGAATGAACGTTCATATCGATGACTGTTATAATTACAGATGTAATTTTTACTAATTCTGTTGTGGTCCATTGTCAAAATAAAGGTAAGTACATGGGTTATCTGAAGAAACTTAAGTGGCAACTGGCTAGGGTTACTTAATTTATTTTAACATTTCAGCTTAGCATAAATAGTTTTATTATTGAACTACACATTTCAACTAATCTCAATCACAGTAATTCAATAAATAAATGTCCGTTTATAGGAACCATATAGGCGCATTGTTTGGTAATACTCGATATTCAGATCTTGACTTGGTGGTTAAAATGGTCATTATATGCCTGAGAAGTAGTTACTAATTACTTGACAATGGTGTTAGGATTTTGACGAGTATGTTTTTGGTTTTAAATAAGATTAATTTTATGCATTAACTTTTAAGAAAAAAAATTTTTAATTTGTTTATTTTTGGATGATAAATAAGTAAATTTTAATAACATTCCTGCCAATATGAAACAACAGTAATGTATATTTTATAAATAGACTATGAATAATTCACATAACGCTTTATCACACTATGATGTCATAGTGTTTGTAAATTCTTAAGCAAACTTACCCGACTACAGCAAAGTAGGGTACTATTTTTAGGAGTCTACATGGTCTGCTGTAGCACCTAAATTACTGATCCGATTTGAATAAATGAGGTGTCTATTGATAATTATTAACTATGGTCCGTGTGACAGGCTACATTTTTCTGTATTCGAGTTTTAGTTTCACCAATACTTTTTTGTAGTATTACTTAAATTAAATCAAAAATAAATAATGTCTCGCCTTTCATCCACGAGGGGGTAGGCAGAGGTATTCCATTACTGGATATACCCACATTTTACGAGATATATTGGACCCCTAAATGTGATAGGTGGTGAGCCCATAGCCACCTATCATGTATCACTTAAACTTGTTAAATACGAAACACTGTCTTGTGATAATCAATTTAGTACCAACATGATGCACTACAGAAGTGTGGTACACAAATATTTACAAATTTTATTTAATTTGTAATATTACTAATTTTAATAATACTACAATTTACCCATGGTTTTTCAGTGTGGTTCCCGTTCCCGTGACAAAAATGGAATAAAATATAGCCTATGTTATTCCCTTATAACGTAGAAATTTTCAAAATCGGTTTAGTAGTTTCGGAGTTTATACAAACAAACGATCAAATATTTCTTTATGATATGAGTGTAGACAAGAATATAATAAGGCCTGTGCAATATTTTTAGACTGAGGTGTGGTAATATATGTTTTGATAAGAAAATTCTGCTAGTGAATTACATTTGCATTGGTCTGCAAAGCGAACTTATTTGTTATTATTATTCACACAAGAAAGTGCCATTCCTGTTGCAAAATTATATTAGTGTCGATAAGTTTTTAGAAGAATATTTAGGAAGCACTACATCCCCACGCCACTAATTCATTTCAATTTAGAGAAATTCAACAAAACAATAAAATTTGCTTTATTATTATTCCTTTACTTTTTTTAATACTGACTTCACAAACGGACTTATAAACATTTAAATGGTTTTCGCGGCGTGGGCAGGTACTATTAGCATCTCACTTTGCTTTTACAATTATAAACAACTAGCGACCCGCCCCGGCTTCGCACGAGTGCAATGCTTATAAGATTTTTCCGCTTTTCTGTTGAAATTTTACCTGAATTTTCTTTGCTATAAACCTCACCGAGCCCGAGACCTTTCCAACGAATGCAAAACCGTGGAAATCGGTTCGTGCATTCTGGATTTATAGCATCATTAAGGAAAACCCGACTTATTTTTATATAGTAGACTAGCGACCCGCCCCGGCTTCGCACGGGTGCAATGCTAATACTAAAACCTTCCTCTTGAATCACTATCTATTAAAAAAAACTGCATCAAAATCCGTTGCGTAGTTTTAAAGATTTAAGCATACATAGGGATATAGGGACAGAGAAAGTGACTGTTTTATACTATGTAGTGATAATAATAATAATAAATTGTGGGACAAAATTGTAATTTTTGTAATAGATTGTCATTAATTTGTTCCAGTAACGAGCCCATCGCTTATTTAACAGAAGTCATTAGAAGAAGCTTATTTAATAAAAAGGTAAGTACAATTTTTAATCTCAATATTTGTAAGGCTTTTGAGCGTATTATTGCCCTTGTTCTAGCCGGTCAAGCAGAGAGATCTCTTAGATTAGATAAAAGCAAAAAAGGAAGAATTCATAGAAAGCATCAGACTACATACAACTACACGCACCCATGGGTTTTATTTTTTGTTTTAGAGCTATTTATTATTTATTATATATTATTATATTCAAAGTGTATTTTTATACCTACTGAAATAAAATAATTTTGAGTTTGAATTTGTACACTTCATAAAAGCATATGAAGGCATTTGACTGTATAGCGGCTACCATTCAATAATGTGTTACCTTCTCGTCGCTACTATCATCACACGACGTACTGTTGATACGACGGCCCGATTGAGACTGCAGCGAATTACGTTCCTTGGACCTAATTTGTGGTCCACGCGCGAAAAGCTAGCACCTTTTTTGCTTTTTTTTTAACATATAACCCATTATTACGAAGAATTGTTAGCAGACCGACTAAGGTACTGAACAGCAAAAACCACTTAAAGTGTAGTTTATGTCCTGTACTACGGTTTTTTGTTACAGTCGTCATCACTTACTGTAACAAAAAAAAGTTGAGTAGTCCATTTATTGAAAGTCATTGCAATTGCACCGCTTTGGCTTGTATAGTTGAGGAGACGCGGCGCTTCTAACGGGGAAGAAAACTGACTTTTTATCCCGACAGAGGGCGTATGGTCGAGAGGGCATAAATGATCTGTCAAAGCTGTCAAACTCCATACATTTTTTTTGTTTACGTTAGCGTTTTTTCTAAACTCTGTCTAAAATAACGTTATGTGCTGCCTTTGGTTGCAAAAATAAAGGAACTCATGCATTCCCGAAAGACACTAAACGAAGAAAGTTGTGGGAAATGGAAACAGCTTTTTTACCAGCTGCAGAAGCTTTTCGTTTTTTTAACTCATCCTTTAACTGCGGCACCGTTATCAAGGAGTACATTTTCGTCACCAAAAAGCAAAAAGAGAACTCAATGCGAAAGGAAAACAAAAAAATATGGCCGTGACAAGGACCTCTCGCTGGTGGCGACATCTGTAATTAGCTTTGCGTTTTGTTCCCCACTGCTCAACACTCGACCGCTATAGAAGGACAACAAAATATGCTCACACACATACATTTTCAATAATAAACACAAGTGCAGTCATATGTATGTATACACGCATCACCTCAAGAGGTGCTAGTGTATTAAATAAATAAATATCGTTTTTAATTTGTAGTACACAATTTATTTTTCATCTTTCCGGGCGGAAAGCGTCAACTTTCGGCCCGGTGCGCTAAGTTGCGGCTTTCCCCTCCGTCGAGCAAAAAAAGTATACACACCTCAGAAAGAAAATAAGAAAGAGACGGACAGACGTAGTTTGGGACTAAATAACCGTGTGTGAATTGGGTTAGGCGCATTATGGACTCGATTCTGCAAACCACCTAAAATTCCTAATTTTAAGTTAGCCTATCCTTCTTTATAGAATACGGAAGAAAAAGGACAGAAATAAGCATAGATTATAGAGTAATGTCAAACCTGGAAAACCGACTAATTTGATGTCTTATCTGTCACTTTTATCCATGACCTCCTTACATCGTTGCTAAAAACGTGTATTTGAATGCGTCCATAATATTCAATTTTGTTATTTTGACATTTGTGACGATGTAAATAAATATGGTGCTTATTTCTGTCCCTTTCCTTTCCAAAGCGGTGGAAAAGAATAGAGCTAACTTAAAATTAGGAATTTTAGGTGGTTTGCAGAATCGAGTCCTATGCTTGGCAAATTTGCGAATTGGACAATTTAAGATTTTAAAATTGTGAGAATTGGACATTTTGAGCAAAGTCAAAGTCAAAAGTCAAAATTCTTTTATTTCAGTAGGTATAAAAAATACACTTTGAAATGTCAATATAAACAAGGCACACTAAACTCGTCCATGAGGATTGGCTAAATGTAAACAGCAGCCCATCTCCACCGACGAGTTGCTGGTTCCAAATGCAGTACCCCGAGAAGAGCCAGCAAGAAACTCAAAGGCAGCTCTTTTTAGTCTCATGTCTTACTAGTAAATATGGTTCACAATAATAATTATAATGAATAGCCTTACATAGCGCCGAGTCGGTTAAACCCATGCATTTTGGTCTACTAAGTAGTCGGTAATTTTATAGTAGCCTTTTTTATGTAATTTTTGCTTAACTATTATTTTAAATTTGTCAAGAGGCAAATTTTGTAATTCAATGGGAATCTTATTGTAAAAACGTATACATTGACCCTTAAAGGATTTGGTAACTTTAGATAATCGACTAACACAAGCAGCCAGTTCATTCTTATTTCTAGTGTTTATACAATGTCTGTCACTATTTTTTTTGTAAAGTGATATATTCTTTTTAACATACAATACGTTTTCGTAAATATACTGTGACGCCAGTGTCAGTATATTAATTTCCTTGAATTTTTCCTTTAGAGACATCCTAGACCCCATTTTATAAATTGCACGAATGGCTCGTTTCTGCAAAATAAATATTCTCTGGACATCAGCAGCATTCCCCCACAGTAGAATGCCATATGACATCAAGCTGTGGAAGTAGCTGAAATAGACAAGTCTAGCTGTTTCTACGCTTGACATATTACGTATTTTTTTTACGGCATATGCAGCAGAACTGAGCCTTTTCGCCAACGTATCAATGTGCGGTCCCCACTGTAACTTAGAGTCTAGAGTTATTCCTAGAAATACTGTAGTGTTTACACATTCTAATTTTTCGTTTTTAACTGTAACTGAGTTTAAAGTTCGTTTAATATTTGATAAAGAAAAATGTACACATTTAGTTTTTTTCTCATTGAGAAGTAAATTATTAACGTTAAACCAACTGACAACATCATTAATTGCACTGTTCACTTCGTCATAAGACTTAATAGGTCGTTTAATTTTAAAAAGTATAGATGTATCATCTGCGAACAGTACAATATCATGTTGCACTCGGTTGGGTAGGTCATTGATATAGACCAGAAATAGAAAGGGGCCTAAAATGGAGCACTGCGGTACACCAATACAAACCGCCGATCCAGACGATCTTGAACCGTTTACATCAACACATTGTATCCGGCTTCTCAAGTAGGACTTTATTAAATCAAGAGCGCGGCCTTGTACTCCGTAATGACGTAGTTTTCTGATGAGAATTTCATGATGGACACAATCGAATGCCTTAGATAAATCACAGAAAACCCCAACAGCATCCTGCGACTCCTCCCAGGCATCAAAAACATGATTTACTAGCTCAACACCGGCATCGGTTGTCGAGCGACCCCTAGTAAATCCAAATTGCTTTACAGACATTATACTGTTGATAGAAAAATGTGCACTCAACTGATATAGAATAATTTTCTCAAAAATTTTACTAAGAGTCGGTAGAATTGATATTGGTCTGAAGTTAGAAGGGTCTAATCTACTACCGGCTTTGAATAATGGAATAATTTTACTATGTTTCATCAGATCAGGAAACTGGCCCACTGGACATTTTGCGACTAACCCTGTGAATTGTGTCCCACAATTTATTATTATTGTATCGAAATTCGCATCCGCAGATCAAGCGATGTCTCAGCAATACAGTCTGCGGTGGAACAACCACCAGCCGAACTTCATATCCATGTTCACGACGCTGCTGAACACTCAGACCCTCGTCGACGTCACATTGGCGGCGGAAGGGAAACACCTCCAGGCCCACAAGGTCGTGCTATCAGCATGCAGCACTTATTTTCAGGTTAGTGCCCCTTTTTCGTGCAGTCGGTGTTCATCGATTTCTAAGACGTTATCACGTCGAATTGAAAACCTCCTCTTTTTTTAAGACGTTTCAAAATAAAAATTTATAAAAAAAAAATTTTTCCTTTTTAAAACATTACTGTAAATGTGATATATGAATGCTCGACGGTGAAGGAAAACATCGTGAGGAAACCCGCAGCTCTCAGAATTAATTCTGAGACATGTGTAAATAGACCCGGTCCGGCGATGGGCTCACCACCTATCACGTTTAGGGGTCCAATATATCTCGTGAAATGTGGGTATATCCAGTAATAGAATACCTCTGCCTACCCCCTCGGGGATGAAACCCGTGGGATTATTCCTTTTTCTATTTCTGATATATGAATGTCATTTGCAACAGGCCCTGTTCATGGACAACCCATCTCGGCACCCAATTGTGATCCTGAAGGATGTTTCTTTCGCCGACCTCCGTACGATGGTCGATTTCATGTACTACGGCGAGGTGAACGTCACAGAGGAGCAACTACCGAAGGTAATATGGAGATGGGCTGCTGTTTACATTTAGCCAATCTTCATGGACGAGTTTAGTGTGCTTAGTTATAAGACTATTGACTGTTCTAAGTGTAATTATTAACTACAGAATAAAATAAAATTTTATTTTATTTTTAACTAGCAGCGCCCCGCGGTTTCACACACGTAGTTCCCGTTCCCGTGGGAATACGGAGATAAATATAGCTATCCAGCTGAAAAGTTTAATCAAAATCCGTTCAGTAGTTTTTGCGTGAAAGAGGAACAAACATCCATCCATACATCCATCCATACAAACTTTCGCATTTATAATATTAGTAGGATATTACACGATGCGTAGATGGTGTCACAGCAGAAAAGATCAGTGCTCACGAGAGTTCACGCGAACATATTCCGCTATGTGTTATAATCAAAGATAATAAAGTAAAGATGAGTTAAATTCATACTGCGCGCGTTTGGATATTGATCTGCTACGAGTGGCTACAACATGTACATACTTACTTCTTAGCGTATTTATAGGATACAACAATGACGGCGAAAGATGATACGGAACGAATGATAAAGGAGACAGATATCTATCAAGAGTTGCGCTTGAAATGAGACTAGGTGAAAAATGCAAACATTCTCTGCTACAATGCGACTAAATAAAATGTTGTCAATTACCTACATTTGTCTTACTCGGTTTCCGCGCTCTAGTAACATATCTACGTCTTTTTATATGTAATATCTTGGGTGATAGTCAAACCATTACCGTTAAAGGTCCCAAAGAAACAAAGGTGTCCAAAGAATATTCTGGTGAATCGCGGGTATTTATTACCCTCTAAGGGATAAATGGCTTAATATATTTTTTTAACAATAAAATACAATAACTCTTTATTGTACACCAAAAACAATACAGGGTAAAACACCCAAATGTTGACACCCTACCAACAATTTGACACCCCAACAGTTTTACTCAAAATTAACGAAATTACGATACACAATTATATTAAGAATGATTAGATTAAAACACTGTGTTTATTTGATTATTCTTAATATAATTGTGTATCGTAATTTCATTAATTTCGAATAAAACTTTTGGAGTGTCAATTATTTGGTAGGGTGCACTAGGGTGTCAATAATTGGGTGTTTTTACCCTATTATCAAACGTGTACCTCTACCCAGCGGGACCCTCGGCCCTAGAGAGATACGGTTGGTATATACCTTTAGTACCCTCGCCCAAACTTACTGAACGTGTATTGAAATAATTTGTACCCCGATGGTTTTAGAGTAAATACAAAAATAAGAAAGTCTCTATCCAGCGGGGCCCTCCGTAAGTATACATTCAATTGTTTTTCCAATTGCATTTAAGTATAGTACCCCAAGACCCCTTTTCGAGATAACAATTACTTTTCATCTAAGACATATAGTTTTTATATAAAATCAAGTGGAAGTTCTGATCTATCCAGCGGGGCCCTCCCTGGTTTGGCATGGAACAGTCGTTTTGTATTTTTTTCCGTTTAGTACCCTTGGCAAAAATTACTTTTGACAAATAATATGTTTAAAAATACATACAAAAAAAATATATGAATAAAATAAAATGACGCGCCTCTCCATACTATTTTAACAATGTTGGTTTTACTATCCTTACTATCCTAAAGCGATTTTGTGGTTTCTATATTATGTTATATAGCTTTAAAATAAAAGCACAGACTTACCTGAAAGCCTAACAATAAGTATTGTTTTATTTGATTCTAAAATCATCCCTTGATTTATTATTCTAAATCACGCTGATCGCATGGAGAGGCGCGTCATTTTATTTTATTCATATATTTTTTATTGTATGTATTTTTAAACATATTATTTGTCAAAAGTAATTTTTGCCAAGGGTACTAAACGGAAAAAAATACAAAACGACTGTTCCATGCCAAACCAGGGAGGGCCCCGCTGGATAGATCAGAACTTCCACTTGATTTTATATAAAAACTATATGTCTTAGATGAAAAGTAATTGTTATCTCGAAAAGGGGTCTTGGGGTACTATACTTAAATGCAATTGGAAAAACAATTGAATGTATACTTACGGAGGGCCCCGCTGGATAGAGACTTTCTTATTTTTGTATTTACTCTAAAACCATCGGGGTACAAATTATTTCAATACACGTTCAGTAAGTTTGGGCGAGGGTACTAAAGGTATATACCAACCGTATCTCTCTAGGGCCGAGGGTCCCGCTGGGTAGAGGTACACGTATCAAACTACGGATATAAACATTAATAGGGTAGTGTCAAATCAGATACTTTTTAGGTGTAGATGTGTCACAACGAAAATTTACTATGGAAAATGTACTGAAATAGCAAGTTGTGGCGTCATATAGTTTTTAGTACTCAATTGCTACACTTTTTGTCATTGTTTAATAATATCTATATATATCACGCCTTATATCCCTGAGGGGGTAGCCCGCAGGTCTTAGAATTAATTCTGAGACCTGCGGGTTTCCTCACGATATTTTCCTTCACCGTCGTGCTAGTGATAAATATGTACGTAAGTTTTGAAAAACTCATTGGTACATGCCAGGATCCGAACCCGAGCCTCACTGATTTTCATCACGTGAAGCAGGCTCTTTAACCGTAAGGCTATCACAGCTCTTGTCATTGTTTTATTATTTTAAAATTTGATATAATTGTAAAGTGATAAATACATATTTAGAGGTGTTTTGGGATGATGTTTTTAATTAATGACTACTCGCTATTTAGTTTCGATACTGTAAACTACCCTATTATACATCGCGGCACGTAAGTTGAACCAAAATGGCGGTCGCCCGCACGGGTAAAATTAATAATTATGGATGAAAGTGTTACTTAACGAATGGCGGTTGCCCGGGAAATTAAAATATCTTATAGCAGCTCCCCGCAACAGCAGTAACACGGGCCCTATTAAAGTGCTGTAGGGCACTTCAATAGGGCCCGAGAATGTGTTACTGCGCATTCAAACTCATAGGTCAACTTACGTGCGAGCTATACTCATTTAACTAGACAGTGGACTCGATTCTGCAGACCAGCTAAAATTCCAAATTTTAAGTTAGCCTATAATTCTCCATAGAATACGGAAGAAAAAGGACAGAAACAAACCATAGATTATAGAGTAATGTCAAACATGTAAAAACCAACTAATTTGATGGCATAACTGTCACTTTTATCCATGACCTTGTTACATCGTTGCTAAAATTGCTAAATACTTTTATTTGAATATGATGTAAATGCGTTCATAAGGTTCAATTTTGTTATTTTGACATTGTAAATAAATATGGCGCTTATTTCTGTCCCTTTCCTTTCCAAAGCGGTATAAAAGAATAGAGCTAACTTAAAATTAGTAATTTTAGCTGGTCTGCAGAATCGAGTCCAGTGAAATGCCGTACTGAAACAATTGGGTAGTTGACAGCATCGAAATTAAATTGCGAGAAGTCATAAATTAAAAAGATTATCCCAAAACACCTCAAAATATGTATTTCGATTTTCAATTTACAATTATAGCAAATTTTAAAACAATAAAACAATCAAAAAAGGTGCTGCAATTGAGTACTACAAACTATGACGTCACAGTTTGCTATTTCAGTACATTTTCCATAGTAAAATTTCGTTTTGACAGATCGTAAAAAGTAACTGATTTGACTAGGTAGGACACATTTCCTATTTCCGCGTCTTGTTCTCAGGTGCTGGACACTGCTAAGCTCCTCAAGATAAAGGGGCTGACAGAGATGCCGGACTCGACGTCCCTGACGCGGTCGCAGAGCACTTCGGCCGACTTCCAGTCCTCGGAACTGGACCAGAGGCACTCCGCATCTCCCTCGTCCTCGCCCTCACACAAAAGGAAAAGGTATTTCCAGTAAGGTTGAGTTTTATTTATTCACTAGATGTACTCACAAAGTTTTACAAGGTGATTTATTGGGAGATATTTTAAAACAAGACTCGAATGAATAAGGGCACTTGAAAGCAAAAATTAATACGGTGCTATATGAAAATCTATTATCTATATATGTTACCGGCAATCTGTATAATCCGGTATTATATATAATCCCTAGGCAATATATATAAAGCCTTAAACTTGCAGGTAATGTATGAAATATTATTTATTTCATACTCTACCTAGGTATTATGTATAATACCCAATGCGCAAGTGGTAATGTATCGAAAGAGTTCATGTTTTCATCGTTTAATATTTCCTTGCACAGGAACTAGTGAGCTAAGAATAAATAAATATTTTTGAGTCCTCAATTTTGAGTAGGCAATAAATAAACATTCTTTTTTTTTACTTAAAATATTTGATTAATTATTTTTTATTTATGACATCATTTTGAACAACTTGAAGAGCAGTGATAGCGGTTAAGTGCCTGCTTCACATGATGATAATCAGTAAGGCTCGGGTTCAAATCTTACGTACATATTCATCACTAGCTCGACGATGAAAGAAAAACATCGTGAGGAAACCCGCAGGTCTGAGAATTAATTCTGAGGCATGTGTAACAGACCCGGTCCGGCGATAAGCTCACCACCTATCACGTTTAGGGTTCAAATATTCTCATGAAAAGTGGGTGTTTCTCGAGATGGAATACCTCTGCCTATCCCCTCGGGGATAAAGGCGTGAGAGTACTTATTTATTTTTTATTTTATTTCTGAACAACTTTTACTATGGAACCGACTGGGTCAGGGCAACTTTATTTTTCACTCCACCATACAAATCAGCTGAGCGCTGGGAACGAAATGTACTGAGATGAAAAAAATAAAGTTGCTCTTATCAAGTTGGTCCTATAGTGAATGTTATTCCGATTCATGTCTCTAACAACCCACTTTCGGTTTGTAAACCCCTTTTTGTTACACATTACAGTTACAGAGAGTAACTCTACTTTTTTGAGGATTATTTTAAAGAATAATTTATTGATTAAATAAAAGGTCATTAAGTTACTCATAAAGACTTAATTATTCTGTAAAAAAATGCCAACCCTATTATAAAGATTATTTTTGAGGAGCAGCCTAATTGGTAATTTAATAAAGTAGATTTAATGCAAACAGCACATCGTTCATTGGTCCGTCATTTCATACGTAGGTAGGTAGGTACTTACATTGTTTAATAATACAGACCAAAATCTATTTATTTTATACATTGCCGGTGGCCAAGCAGGTATTCTATATAATCCCTGGGCATTGTATATATTACCTAGGTAGAGTATGTAATGGATATTAATATTATAATATTTCATATGTTGCCTGAACGCCCCAGGTATTACATATATTGCCTAGGGATTATATATAATACCTGCATTATACAGATTGCCGGTAACATATACATATAAAATGGTAAATTGTCTGATAGGTGATAAATCAACGCACAGCCTAAACCGCTAGGTCTAGAGACTTGAGATTTTGCACATAGATAGCTTACACAGTGTAGGCATCCACTAAGAAAGAATTTTGCAAAATTCAACCCCTGAGGGGTGAAATAAACGTGCGCGAGCGAAGTCGCTGGTAAAAGTTAGTACTGTATAAGTTGTACACAAATAAAAATATGCTATAAGTGACACAGTGATTTAAAAAGAAGTACACCGGGCGGTCTTATCACCTGAAGGGATTTTAAAATAGAATAAAATTATTATGTATTAGCAATAAGTGTTTATTGGTAAAACGAAGCGCAATCTTGTATTTTAAAGCTGCAATGGTAATACTTATTGTATACAACGCGTAACAGAAAAAGCGCAATTCCTCATACACCCCAATTAGCATATAAATATAAAAAAAATATAATGCAATCGAACTTTAGTAATGTCTAACCAGTTTTCTTAAATATCGATTAATAATAGCACGATTTTCATACAAAGCACTAAATTCAGCTACGATAATTATTTTTTTTGAAAAATTTAACACATATTAAAAATAGCTGAAATCGAGTAGTCGATACTGAGAAAACTAATTTCAGAAATTGCGCTTATTCTGTTACATGTTGTATAAATAAATAGAATAAAAAACAAGATTACTCCCTGATAATGTAGCTGAAATGGTGAAATAACCTTTAAAATCGGTTCAGTAGTTTTTGAGTTTATTCGTTACAAACATACAAAAATTTTAATCTTTTCGATTTATAATATTAGTGTAGATGTACACTAGCTGCTGCGCGCGGTTTCACCGGCGTAAGTCCCTTTTCAGTGGGAAAATTATAGCCCATGCCCTTTCCAGAGAAGAAAGCTTTCCGTAGTAAACACTGTTTAACACGGTATAACTAGCTGCCCTGAAATAAACCCAAATTATTATTGACGGGCCTGATGGCTCAGTTGGTAGTGACCCTGCCTTCTGAGTCGGAGGTCGGGGGTTCGATCCCCGCTCGAACATTTGTGTGCATGAACATGTCTGTTGGCTTCGTGTCTGGTCGTTTAATATGTATTTAAGTTTGTTTATCAGTTGTTTAGTACCCATAGTACAGGCCCCGCCTAGTTTGGGACTAAATAGCCGTGTGTAAATAGGGTTGTGTCCTACCTAGTCAAATCAGTTACTTTTTACGATCTGTCAAAACGAAATTTTACTATGGAAAATGTACTGAAATAGCAAACCGTGACGTCATAGTTTGTAGTACTCAATTGCAGCACTTTTTTTGATTGTTTTATTATTTTTAAATTTGCTATAATTGTAAATTGAAAATCGAAATACATATTTTGAGGTGTTTTGGGATAATCTTTTTAATTTATGACTACTCGCAATTTAATTTCGATGCTGTCAACTACCCAATTGTGTCTCACAATATATTATTATTATTCTGTTTATGAAATAAATGAATTAATACATTACCTAATCCTTTCAAAACTTTTCCTCCGCAGACGCAGGAAAAGCTCGAACGGGTCCACGCAGTTGAACATGGGCGGCGAGGAAAACCGGGCGGATGAACAAGTGCAAGCGCAAGTGGATTTGGTACGAGGAGATGTTACTCTCAGTAGTGTACCACAGCGCCGCCGGGAGTTCCCCGAGGAGCGCGCCGTTGAGACTCACCAGGTAAGCAGAGATATAACAGTAAATACCGCTGTATGATTTAGTGGGCTCAATACATTTGCAGATAGTTAAGTTGAAGTTAGGTTATTAGGTAGTTGGGTGCAGTGATAGCCCGGACGGTTAAAAAGCCGGCCGAAAATCAGTGAGGCTCGGGTTCGAATCCTGGCATGTACCAATGAGTTTTTCAAAAACTTACGTACATATTTATCACTAGCTCGACGGTGAAGGAAAACATCGTGAGGAAACCCGCAGGTCTCAGAATTAATTCTGAGACATGTGTAAACAGACCCGGTCCGGCGATGGGCTCACTACCTATCACGTTTAGGGGTCCAATGTATCTCGTGAAATGTGGGTATATCCAGTAATGGAATACCTCTGCCTACCCCCTCGGGGATAGAAAAGGCCTGAGATTATATTATATTATTTATTATTATATTTAATTTTTATTTACAGCAACAAGAACCGCAGAATCTGAATGTCGAGCCGATCCCCATAGACACGAACCAGAATGCCGTCCAGCAAGGTAAGCGTTTATATTCCATAATACCATCTTATAACATACTAGCGGTTCCGTGCGGTTTCACCCGCGTAGTTCCCATTCTCGTGGGAATACACCCGTATTCCCACGAGAATGGGAACTACACGCTACGGAAGGGGCAAATACCGTTACCCGTATGTAGTAGAAAGTAAGTTGTTGTAAGTTAGATGTAGAATACGTTGTACGGGAGCGGAATGTTGAATGAAAGTGTCCGTTACCGTTGAAGGCGTTAATTGTACTCCATTTAAATTATAATTATTCAGTAAATTATAGTAGCGCAAGGACGCGTTGTCAGCTAAATTCGATATGTCGAGCGTGCTCGCAGAGCGGGAATAAAATAAAGCCTATGTATTATTCTGATGTATAAGCTGTACTGTAAAGTTTCATCAAAATCCGTTCAGTAGTTTTTGCGTGAAAGAGGAACAAACATCCGTCCATACATCCAGACATCCATACAAACTTTTTATAATATTAGTATAATTTAATCACAAAGAAAAAAGGTGTTGTGATTTTTTTTATGAATGTTTTTTAAATAAATCTTTTAAGGTATTGGCAATTTAGAAATCGGCACTGAACACGACACGAAATCAAAGATTTGTAGCTCTGCTTCCGAGTCTATGCACAAAAATACTTAAAACTGTCTTTGAAATGTGTGTTTTGGCAATCCACAGTAAAACAATATTCCACTTCTACTAAAGATTGAAGCGGCTTCTTGAGGTGAATCGAAAACGTCCATCCCTACGCATCTTATCGAACTTCCCATTCACTGCACACTATCACGGACATTTGCCACATAACACTTGAGCCAAAACCATCTGTTCCATACATTTTTACCTATTAATAATAATAATGTTTATCAATAATAAATAATAACGGGCCACTGTAACATGTCGAACTTAAAAAACATCTACTAGATGAACAATAACATAAACCTTGGGGGACATTCACTTAAACTATCACCAACCTCGTGTGCAAGCAACCCTAGGTTTCATTTTCTACCGAACTGTGTGGTCAAGTCTTGGAATAAATTACCAGAAAGTGTGATCAGTGCTCCATCACTGAACTCATTTAAAAACAAACTTGATAAACACTTACAAACACAAGTGCAATAGTATAAACGTATCAGCACTAAGTGCTACTAGTGTATTATTATTATTAATAATAGACAAAATGCCCAAAGTTAAAACAATAAAATAAATTAATAAATAAAATAATAATAATATAATCTCACGCCTTTTTTTGTTCCCCGAGGGGGTAGGCAGAGGTATTCTATTACTGGATATACCCACATTTCACGAGATATATTGGACCCCTAAACGTGATAGGTGGTGAGCCCATCGCCGGACCGGGTCTGTTTACACATGTCTCAGAATTTATTCTGAGACCTGCGTTTTCCTTCACCGTCGAGCTAATGACAAATATGTACGTAAGTTTTTGAAAAACTCATTGGTACATGCCAGGATTCGAACCCGAGCCTCACTCACTAAATTAATAAATCATAATTATAAATTACAGTATATGTAAAATTTCACTTTATTTGCGTCCCGGTGAACTGAAATCTAATATTAGAACATTGGCCTGTCACACTGTGGCCCACGACTTGAAGTACGCTGGCGTCAGAGCTCGCAATCTATCCCAGAAGGAAGATATAAGAGGTCTGACAACAGCAAAGAAATCGGGCATCCTCGATTTACTGCAGTATCACGGCAACTTCATGACGATGCTAAATTAATTTTTAATTTAATTATTATGTGTTGTGTATTGGAAACTCGAATCACTTTTAGCCTGGTACTCTCTGGTATATCATTCAGTGTTTTACTGAACCGTCACTTGTCATATTCCATCTCCATTTGTCTATCTGTTCATCACAACTTGTGTGTTCGAGCACTTTAAGTTTACAGGTAAAATAGAAACAGTAATGGGATAATGGAAACTAGAATAAAGTAGAAAATATTCTTCTCGGGGTACTGCATTTGGAACCAGCAACTCGTCGGTGGAGATGGGCTGCTGTTTACATTAAGCCAATTTTCATGGACAAGTTCAAAGTGCCTTATTATTAGACTATTGACTTTTCTAAGTGTAATTATCTATATCTATTACCTATAGAAATAAATACATTTTCATTTTTCAATGATCCGTCTAACCAAAGTGTCTAACCCGTGTCATGCCTAAGTACCAGGCCAGTCGTTTTGCTTTCCAGGGAAGGGAGATCAATGATACTGTAGCTCTATTTCCACAACACATGACTGTAGCAATGTATTACAAATTCGTTTATCTCTCTTCCCAGGGGCACAGTGGAGTATGATGGAGCATACATACCCGCGGTATTCGAACGCTTGCCTCGGCGGCGCCCTGCAGCCCGACGCTGGCATGTACATGAACAACGTCATCAACCCCCACATGACCGACATGGGGGACTACGGCCAGGCTCTGGGGGTCCCCGGGCCGTCCCCCGGACCTTCCTGCGTCCCAGAAGCCCAGCAGACCCACGACCCCCAACCCCAGGCGCCACAGAAACGCCGTCGCACCAGCAACCCCCAGTCAGAAGAGAACTTCCAGCGGGCCCTCGAAGCGGTCCGCTTCGGAGGCATCGGCTTCTGCAAAGCAGCCCGAATGTTCGGCGTCAACAACAGAACGCTCTGGCTGGAGTACAAGAAGAAGGGCTACCCGAACAACCGGCCGAGTATCAAGAGCCGGATCAAGCGCGAGCACACAACCCCCCCTCGCGAGCTGAAGGAGGAAGCGCCCCCCCCCGACCAACAGATGGCGCTGTTATGCCCCCCGCATCCGGTGCCGGTCAGCTTCATCGACTCGAGGCCGATTGACTTCCCCCTGCAGGGTGTCGCTCACAACTCCCCCCTCAACCTCCTGGGGGTGAACTTCAATTCAATGCAATAGAACGCGGCTTGCGGCGCGATCTCGTCTGAGTCCTACTCGTTGTGACCCGAGTGGGAATGCGCGGATTTCGCGCCGCCCGAGCCCGTGCCGTCGCCGCTTCAGGACCGCGGTGACATATTCTCGAACTTGTCCCTGTAAATAGTTACCTCGCCCAGTGTTGCTCGGTCTAGTGTGGTGCTGTGAGCAGAGTTTACGTTACGGAAATTGTGTTGTGCGATGGAATTAGTTTCGGTGCCCATTAGGTAAGATCGTGGCTCTGTCAGCATCTAAACTTGATTTTGTAGCGCATAATGTTTCGCGACACTACTCTCGCGTCACGTTTAGGTGAAATCAGTGGCATGAAACTAGTTTCATAGAAAAATTGCTCACGAAACTACCTCAATGTGATGCATTTTTAAACTTGATGTTTACACGTGAAATTATCGATGAAGTTAATTCTGTGACACTACTTTCATGCAACTAGTTTCGTAATGTAAATTTGGCTAAGTTCAGAGTGATGACCAGTGATCGGAGTAATTAGACTGATTTTACGTACTTGCATCATGATATGATAACATGATATTCTATGTTTCCAAAAATAAAAAAAGGGTTATAAAATAAAAAACATACAAGTAAGCAAACAAAATCGTTTATTGAGCGATATTCTTAGTTTTTAATTTGTATTATATTCGTAAATTGAATTGATTTTATAATATTTTTAAACACTACAGTTAGTTGCGAGTTCATGTTGAGATGCGTTTTTCACTTAGTTTCGAAAATACGTGAAAAATATCATAATTTTAATGTTCCGGAAACTTCAGAGGCAGGGTAAAATACCGAATTGTTGACATCCCACCAATTAATGGACACCCCAAAAGATTTTATCAAAATTAACGAAATTATATTTAGAATAAACACGGTGGTTTTATCTAATTATTCTAAAAATAATTGTGTATTGTAATATCGTTAATATTGAAAAAATCTACTGGGGTGTCAATTAATTGGTAGGGTTAACTAGGGTGTCAATAATTGGGTGTCCCCTATATCAGTATTAAATTGTACGTTTGACGACAATGACCTCAAATCAATGTTCCTACTCTGATCGCTGGTGATGGATGTATCGCCCGTTCCGAGTGGCCAGTGGACTCGTAGTTGTAAGTGTAGCGACGTGGTCAACTTGACCGGCGTCTGCCATAAATCACTAATGTATTATGTAGATCTCAATAGGACTGTAAGTTGTAATTCGATTGAACAGCTTTTAATTTTGCACAATTAGGGTACTGTATCGAGGTAAACGAAATGTGATAGCGAATTTATAATGTAATGTAATGGGTGTGTGGTGCGTCGCTGAATCGCCGTCGAATTAGTCGTAAGGGATATAAAGGGGTGTCGTTGCGGTTGCAACTGATAAGCGATTCCGTTGGCAGAAACTTGTACTGGTTCTTAAGCGATCATTGAAAAAAAAATCAAAAAAAAAAAGTAGGTGCTCACTGCTCAAGTCGACGCTTATTTTATTTTTATTGATGACCACGCACAACTGCAGAGTGGTCCGATTCTTTTTTTTTATTGGGTGTACCTGGAGGTTGGTCCCAATTAAATTCATGTTTTCATCAGTTATTTTTTTTTGTTTAGGTTAAAACACCCAATTATTGACACACACAAACAGATTTTTTTAAAAACGAAATTACGATACACAGTTATAAATTACGATATTTAGAATTCTAAATATCGTAATTTCGTTAATTTTGAATAATTCTGTTAGGGTGTCAATTAATTGGGTCTTTTACCCTATATACAAAGTGTTCTATTTTATATTTTGCATCCGCTTGGTCGTAATCGTAACTGCTAAAAACAGCGAATAATGCGTCAATTTTCATTGATCGCGCTGTTAAAGATTTCCTTTCTAGTCGAGTAATATCACATAACTTTAGTATAGTTTATGTTTATTATTATATAATCTCACGCCTTTTTTATCCCCGAGGGGGTAGGCAGAGGTATTCCATTACTGGATATACCCACATTTCACGAGATATATTGGACCCCTAAACGTGATAGTTGGTGAGCCCATCGCCGGACCGGGTCTGTTTACACATGTCTCAGAATTAATTCTGAGACCTGCAGGTTTCCTCACGATGTTTTCCTTCACCGTCGAGCTAGTGATAAATATGTACGTAAGTTTTTTTTGAAAAACTCATTGGTACATGCCAGGATTCAAACCCGAGCCTCACTGATTTTCGGCCGGCTCTTTAACCGTCCGGGCTATCACTGCTCCAATTACAATAATTGATCATTGTATAGAGTTAGCGATAAGAAGACTTGTCTAATACAACTTTGGATTCTATGATCATTAAATTTCGAGATCCTTACTAGATATTACTTGTGCAAGCTATCTCGACATTTTTTGTCAACGTCTTTCGAGAGTTGATTTACTGAAGTGTGTAGTTGTAACCGCAACGATGTGTCCTCGAGGGTTCGACTTCGCCTTAAACATAATTATTAAAAGGTATGGCCTAAAAAGAAAGCAATAAGGAAATCTATAATAATGAATCCATTGCACCCAGCAGAGAACAATTGTTGGGCTTCGCGCTGACCTTCAGGCTGGCCCAGGGTGAAGTGAAACTTACATCACAGTATTTGAACGAGTATGCATTTATTTACAATAATTTTGTATTATTTTATAATGTATTGAATAACTAATTTTTTATCTTTTAACATTAAGTTCGGTGCAGCCGTTAGTGGAAATGCATCAGAATAACAAATAAAATTAATACTTGACAAATAGGATGGGATATGCCTACGAAAATCACATTTTTATGGTAAAAAGGTCGACAATACAACATCAGTAATTGTAACGGGAATGGATAAGTTGGCAGCTGTTTTGAAAATAGAGAGGTATTCTGTACAAACATACACTACCATCTGCTACCTGGCATAATATGCAATATCTGTCACAATTTTTTTTATTTATATTAATCATATTTTTTCAAACCAGTGATAGTAATGAATTATTCTTATGCAGAATTTGAATTATTTGAGCAGGCCTTAAATATTTAAATATTATTTTTAGACGCGTAATATCGTAATTGCAAAATTACAAACTTCTTTTTTTTTTACGAACACAATATTTTCTTGAATCAAAGTTATCGTATTAAAAGTTACTGTAAATAGCTAACTTACATGTAAATGTATGACATTGGTACATAATAATTATATTTTTTACCACCAGAAACCGGAGTGAAAATATATGTTTATAATTTTTATCCGTTTGTAACATTTTACAGTGTTAATGTTAAAATTATACATAGTTTTTGCTATTGTTCAATTGGAAAATGGCTAGTCCATAAAATTATAACAATATTCATTTTAATTATACCATAATAATCAAGAAATCATGTGAACTTATGCAAAATAATAAATTCTACTTACAAAGTAGATACGTATTTGATTATTTGTCAATAGCAACATAAAAGATTAATTGGCATGACGAAAATGATATTTTTCAATCGTTAGAGGACTTCCTATTGTGATGATTCCGCAAAAATGCTTCAGTGACTTTCTTTTTAACCATTTAATAATATTTTATATTACATAATGTATACCATTTTTGTTATTCCTCGTGCGAATACGAAATAAGCGTCGACAATTGGGGTTTGGCGCACTATGTCCAATTCGCAAAATGTCCTGTGGGCTAAAAATGTCAAATTCTCACAATGTTTAGACAAATTGCTAATTGGACAATTTAAGATTTGAACATTGTGAGAATTGGACATTTTGAGCCCACTGGACATTTTGCGAATTGGACATAATGCGACTAACCCGACAAATGTCATGGCGCTCATCTTTGATAGGCCAGTGCATAGAACGGTGTAACTTAAGAGATCTCGGACTATGTATAGTTTAGACTAGAGGGCGCGTGTGTGCTAAACCCGGTATCATTAGTGTAATGATACGATGACATGCATTTCTTATTAGTTTTAAGATACTTAAGTGGTGTTTGCCTGAGCTGCTAGGAACTGAAGTTAGTCCTTAAGGGATTGAGTTTTTATATATATTACTAACGGTTCTGGTTTCACCCGCGAAGATCCCGTTCCCGTGGGAATACGGGAATAAAATAAAGCCTATGTTACGCAGGGATATTTTAGCTTTCCATTGGTGAAAGAATTTTTAAAATCGGTTCAGTAGTTTTTGAGTTTACTCGTAACACAAACAGATTTTTTTCTAATACAGATTATTATTCAATATCATTGTGACGTCATTTAGAGATCGAGTGGTAACTGGTTTTCTTAAAATTTATTATAATAATAATATAATCTCACGCCTTTTTATCCCCGAGGGGGTAGGCAGAGGTATTCCATTACTGGATATACCCACAATTCACGAGATATATTGGACCCATAAACGTGATAGGTGGTGAGCCCATCGCCGGACCGGGTCTGTTTACACATGTCTCAGAATTAATTCTGAGACCTGTGGGTTTCCTCACGATGTTTTCCTTCACCGTCGAGCTAGTGATAAATATGTACGTAAGTTTTGAAAAACTCATTGGTACATGCCAGGATTTGAACCCGAGCCTCACTGATTTTCGGCCGGCTCTTTACCCGTCCGGGCTATCACTGCTCAAATAAATAATAAAATTTATTATTTATTTATTTTATGCTTTATTCGATAACTTGAAATACATTTGACGGGCCTGTTGGCTCAGTTGGTAGTGACCCTGCCTTCTGAGTCGGAGGTCGCGGGTTCGATCCCCGCTCGGGGCCAACATTTGTGTGCATGAACATGTCTGTTGGTTTCGTTTCTGGGTGTTTAATATTTATTTAAGTATGTTTATCAGTTGTTTAGTACCCATAGTACAGGCTCTGCCTAGTTTGGGACTGAATAACCGTGTGTAAATTGTGTCCCACAATTTATTTATTTAGTTTCAAAATAAATCTACTCGTATTCAGTAGATTTTAAGTTCGTTCTTCCCTTGTAAACAGCGTGAAGCTAATTTAATATATATTGTGATTTTTAAAGACTGAGCCCTAGTAACGTACGTCTCGTAGAAGAACCGGTTTTCGGAAAATCTATGCGTGTATCTGCAAAAACTGGTATTTTGATTCAATAGAGAAATATTCCCTGGAACTACCACCGCCTGACTGCAACATATACGGCCTTATTATGAAGTCAAAAATCATTAACTTTCTGTAGGTACAAAAAGTACACTCAGTAAGCTTAATAGTCTAATAACAAGGCACTCGGAACTCGTACATGAAGATTGGCTAAATGTAAACAGCAGCCCATCTCCACCGACAACTATAAAATTGCAGTATTACTGTAACTTTTTCTACAATGACGTTTGAAACAAGAGTGCATTTGTTTTAAGTTGTGTCAAAACTAAAGTCCGATCTGTAATGTTTTTTATTAACCCCGTTCTTGTATCCAGTTTCTACTCTGTACATAAATATGTTCAAGCAAACACCACTCTGTGTAGTATTATTTTATGTTTTAAGAAGTATTATATTTTTCTAACTGTTTAAACTAAGGATCTATTAGGGTTGCGTGCGAGGATCTCTTTTATTTTGGACTGATTTTTACTCAAATTTTAGAGCAGCTAACAATATATAGGTTAGCAACATAGCTGCTAAATCATCTGTCTGCATTTTTATATGTATATAATATGTAAATAACAGGTAAAATAAATACAATTAGTGTATATGCATGCTACCTACGATTTATGATTTTAATTAAGATTTATTTGTGAAGCGAATATCATAAGACTGTCAGCAGAGCTAGTATCATGTCAGTCGACACTTTTTTATGTAAGTTTTATTTGGGTAATGTTATCATATCACCGTTATCAGTGACTAGTGCCATCTATGCGTTCTCCTTTGGACAATTGTTACCAAATGTATTTTGAATAGGTACGCTCAGAGTGACCACAGACTATACAGTTTTATTTTTTTACATACATACATACATGGTAATTCTAAATTAAGTGCAAATATTTAAAGGCTAGATCATAGATTTTTATTTTTCATACGCTACTTCACTAGATAACATCGATTATTACAAAAAAAAAAAGCTAGAATGCTGTGCATAAACCATCCACAATTAAAAAATTGCGCAAAAATAACAAAATAAATAAGTAAACAAAAAAAGCCTTCAAAAGTGGCGTTTTAGTGTGGTAGTGAAAGTTGATGCAAAACATATTTACAAAATAATATTTTGCGTTTTTTTTATATGTTAATCTATTTCTCTTAAATACTCGTCCCTACCCTTAAAATATTTGCACTGGATTTAAAATGACCTTATTTAATAAAGGCCTAATTGGACATTAATTACAATGGTACAGTTGCAGAAATCAATAAACTCTTCATTTATCTAACTCCTGTACATCGGTAACATTCGTATACAGACAAAATCATCGTAAAATAACATAAGTTGCCCCACACTCACCACAACCACAGCACATCGCATCGACAAAATGTGGTCAAGTAGTAGTTACGTTCGAATGGTGTCGCAGCAGCTTTTTGCAGTTGCGTTGTGGTACCGACAAAATGACGTTGTGGTTTTGATGTGGTCGGTATCACTGACGCCGTCGATAATGACAGCAAAACGTGGTACGCGTGAATTATACTATTAATTTTCTATACAATATTCGCGCCCGCCCACGTGTTGTGGTGTGGCGGTGTGGGTCGACACTAATAGCCTAAGATCCGGCTGCAGAATTAGTGTAGGGAACGAGTATATGCTACAAACCAAATTTTTACGCATATTTATGATTAGGAGAATATATATCTACCAGGGCGCCCTATCGAAATATGGCCGCTAGTATTTTTAATTAATTTTTTTTTATTGATTTTTGAGACGAAATTTCATTCACTTGTTTTTTTACGTAAAATATCGTCCCCTTCACGGTAATACGTAAAGATAGTCTGGACGATATTTTATGTACACAAACAAGTAAATGAAATTTCGTCCCAAAATCTATAAAAAAAAAATACTAACGGCCATATTTCGATAGGGCACCCTGGTAGATTTATATCTTTTTCTAACCATAAATATGCGTAAAAATTTGGTTAGTAACATATACTCGATCTCGACACTAATTCTGCAACCGGATCTCGTACTATAAGCGGTAAATCTGTCCATCTGTAGGTCACTCTGCGCGGCGCATCTCGCATTTTTCTACCTAACAAGAAGTAGCTTAAACCAGCCGATGTGCGTGGCACTGCAATATCGTACCCGTATACCAAACAGGATAGATGATAATAAAACTTTGAATATTTTGTAATACTTGTCTTTTATTATATTGAACCCCAACCGTTGCTAAAAACGTTGATCCTACCCTACCAATGAAGACAACACATCAAAAATATCACTTCAAATGGGACCAATGTTTCTATAACTTAGAATTTCCTTATCTATATTATATAAATTCTTAGAAAAAACAAAAAATAGGAGATACGGTACATTCATACAACTTACGCACCCGTGGGTTTTGTTTTAGTGCTATTTGTCTACTTCATAAAAGCACATGCAGGTATTTGTTTCTACAGCAGTCCATACAATGTTTCCTTCTCGTTGACTATCGCATACTGTCGATATTCCTAGCGAATTACGTTCCTTGGGCCTAATTTTAGCGGTCCAAGCTCGAGAAGTTAATACGAGTACCGTATCTTCCTTTTTTGCTTTTATCTAAGCTGTAATTCAACCTTGTTTCATCGAGATTGATCTTTTTACCTAATGGTGTTTACGACGTTAACTGCTCCTGCGAGGGAAATTAAAATAGATCAATCGACATGTATAGAAATTAAATTGCGAATAATCATTCCTTAGAAAATTCCACACCACAGCTGTGAAAATATTTTTTTTTTACTTATACAACCTATTTTAAAATGAAAAAGTGATGCAATGAGTACTAAAAATTATGAAATCACAGCTCGGCAGGCGTATTCACGGAGATCCGAATTTCGACTTGGAATCGGAAAATCTGTCGAAAGGTGCGATGCTCTATTCACAGATGTCATATTTGACAAGGATTCGACAGATTTTCCGATTCCGAGTCGAATATCGACCCTCCGTGAATACGGCCGCAGATTTAGTTTGTTTTGCATAGTTAGTACAAAAATTCACTTTTGACATAATAAAAAGTTTGACTAGGCAGTCAAATAGGTAGGGACTCTATTTTGGACAATAATTGTCGATTGTGACGTCAACGACTCATCAAGTTTACCGTAATTCCTATAATGGAAAATAATCATTAGCAATTCAAGACGGAATATTTGGGGCTATTTAAGGTAAAATCGTCGCAATTTTAAGACATTGCTGCGTTCATTCTCCACTAACTCCTCAAGACTTGTTTTATTTGAAATTAGATTTAGTTTTTAAGGTTTCCGTACCCAAAGGGTGAATACGGGACCCTATTACTAAGACTTCACTGTCTGTCTGTCACCATTCTGTATTCGCGTTAGCTAGACATTTGAAATTTTCAGAAAGTTCTGTTGCCGCTATATACTTACCTAACAACAAAATAATACTAAAAACTAATTAAAATAAATATTTAAGGGGGGCTCCCATATAACAAACATGTTTTTTTTCCTGTTTTTATAGATAATGGTACGGAAACGGAACCCTTGTGCGAGAGTCCGAGTCGCACTTGGCCAGTTTTTTAGGCTAGGGCCTAGAGCGGCAGATTTTTGTGGCGGCAACTATCGAGAACGATTTTTTTGATAACTCGTAGAAATCTAAAAGATGCTGAGAAGACAGTGATATCGTAGTCTTGAGATTTTTTTGTAACGGTATTAGATTTTACCGCTTTTTGCTCGACTTAGCGGGGGCACGGTAGTGCCCACAGATAAGCAAGGGCGCGCTGCGCAAACTTGCAGCCTACTTATACCTACCTTGAAAATATGATGTAACATTACAAAAGCATCACCTTGACTCTACAAAAATAAGCGATATGACGATCACTTTCCGAGTTGATGTGCTAAAATATTCGATCAACGATACCAACTTTTTATAACAACGAATCTTAATGAATGTCGTGATCGCGCGGTCATTGTAAAGGTGCATTTTGGTCGATAATGCAAAATGTTTGCTAAGGTTATATTTCTCAAAGAACAATATACAGTTCACTTAAAGATAAATACATATTTTCTTAATAAAATTCAAGGTCGTTTCCAAGATAACATAAAAAGTTAAAACATAAACACTATTAACACACTTCACTTCTAAGTACAGTCAAGAGCACGCTAAGCTTGACACTTTGGACTTTGAACCGGCCCTGTATTCTATGGCGCGCAGTACAAATCAGAGCTCACCTTAAACTGGTAGTGTCAAGCTTGACTTGCTCTTGACTGTACATAAGAATTGTTTACTCTTACATTTGTATACATTTATGTTGTCACATTCCTTAATTTCCGTAGGAAGTTTGTTGAACAGCCTTCAAATTGGATATTTCTCCCGTTCTGGGAATTAGACGAAATTTTGATTCACTGATAATAATAGAAATCATTTAAAACAATAAATAGAAACATCACGACATTCATTGTTATAAAAACTTGGTATCGTTCATTGAAGGCTAAAATATTCACAATACGCGCAGAGGCCTGTGGATCGCAGCCTGGGCTTAAACAGCGGCGGGCCAAGCACTTCAAGCGGCAGAACCGCGTTGCGGACGAACCCACTCTGATGAAGCACCACTCGGAGCCCCCGCTCGGACAGCCTCAGCCGCAGCTAGTGAAACACGAGTCCTACCCGCAGTACAAGGTGAGACTACCACAGACACCATACAGACTACTAGAGGCCCGGGGCAGACCGTTCCTTCCGCTACCTTACTTTCCGCCCCTACCTACAGACCAGGGATGTTGCGAATATTCGCATCCGCATCCGCAAAAGCGGAGCTTCCGCATAGATTTAGACATCTGCATCCGCATCCGCATCCGCATTAATCAATGCGGATATTTATGCGGATGCGGATGTAATACAAGTTGTGACAAGAAAGAAATTGGGCGGGACCCGCGAATGGCACGTGCCGTTCGCATGAGACAATGACCAATGGGAACGAAAAAATTGGTGACAAGATCCGACGCATTTAAATAGACACAGGTACGATAGACTCATCACTATCTCGACTCCTAATCAGTCACAGGTGCCGGGCACTCAAAGGTGCGTCGTGGGTTCGATTCCGCTCGCAGGCACGCGCTTTGTGGTTACTCGCAGTGGGCGATTACTTCGCCCTCCTAAGCGGTATCCAACAAAGTAGAAATTCTGCTGTACGTACTTCATAATTAAAACATATTATTTGTACTTTGATGAATGGTTCAAGAAACATAGTTGGAGGTTAATCTATAAATGTTTATTTATCAATAATTAATTATATAGTTTCCTAGTAACGGGTGTAGTAAGAAAGTGTGCTCCGATACGTAATAAATAAATTAATGTATTTAATAGTAACAATTCTGTTGGCGTTCGTGTCTGGGTGTTTAATATTTATTTAAGTATGTTTATCAGTGGTTTATAGTACAGGCTCTGCCTAGTTTGGGACTGAATAACCGTGTGAATTGTGTCCTACAATTAATTTATTTAATGTCTGGTTAGGTTTGTTTAAAGCATGGACTTGGTGATATGGTTTTAACTAAATTTGTATTAGAAAAGAGACGTTTTGGGTAATCACGTGGCCTTAAGACCACAGAATATATAATAGTACTAACGTATAGAAGGCCGACTCAAGTACTTTCCTTTGAATATTAGTAAGACAAAACGAATAAAACAGCAACATACGTATGCGCGGTCAACACTTGGCAGTCTTTCGCTCACGAGCGCCCTTTGCGACTCGCCTGTCGATGGGGCTGATTCTGCTTAGCACCGATTAAACTGAAATGAAATGAAATGCCTTAGTTGACAGGACTAAATGTCTCTTTTATTTTCTAGGAGAAAGAAAATGGCAGGAGTAAACTATAATAAGTTTAGTCGCTATAAAGCAGAATCAAAATTGTAAATTACGGCGATTTTGTTCAATATTTTATTTTCGGACAAACGTCTTATAAATCTAAGCCGGCTGCACGCGCGAAAAAGAATAGGTAAGTCATTGTCACGTTCCGTCTGAGCGTGCAAGCGAGAGCGCGTAACAACAGAGAGGCACGATCAGATCGGTTCGGCTTGTGACGCATCTATTTCTTATGACGTTATCACGTATCTATGGTCCAACTATTTGGAAAGATCAATTGGACTGCTCTTTCCAACTAGTTGGACCATAAATCTTTACTAAGCGCAGTTGTCCAACTTTTGAGAGCACCTTTTGAGAGTTCCGTGGTCGAATCCATTAAAAAAATAACTTGCCAACTAAAAACCTGCACTGCATATGGTTCTACTGGTTCAGACAACCAATTTTTTATCGTCCAGAACCGGCGGGTGCGCACACAGGACCTAGAGGTGGGTTCCCTGCAGATCCGCGCTGTGCCAACGACAGAGAGGCCGGCGGCTTCAACGTCGGAGGCCCCGGACCTGCACACACCTCGCGCTAGCCACACGCCAGCCGTCCGTTCCGGGCCTCCGTTGTCCTGCAACTTCTGTTGGAACACCGTCGACGAATGTGGCCGAATACTCCGCAGGAAGACACAGTACCATTGCCCAGAGTGCCGCACCAACCTCTGCATCGTGCCATGCTTCCACGAGTACCACGACGGCCCCGAAGCAGAAGCAAACGCGAGGTGAACAATACAGTAACTAAAGCACTGATCTCAAATTTGCCACACGGTGTAACACATTTGTAAATAAATTTTCTCTACCCGGTGGAAATCGGTTTTGTTATGTGCGGAAACTGCAGTTTTGGAGGCAAGTATTTTTGGATGATCTGGTTTTTTGGATGTGGAGGAAGTTTGTACAAACTTTTAGGATTAAACTTTTTGTCATGTGTGGTATTGTACTGTGTATGGTCTCTGATGCTGGTATCTTCGTCCACAGCATAACGCAGAAGCCATGATAAGTTTGTAACTCTCGAAATGGGAATGTCAGAATGTGCTCAAGAAACTTAAAAAAAATATCTCCAAAATCGCAAAACCAACGTGTACAGTCAAGAGCAAGTCAAGCTTTACACTACCAGTTTGAGCTGAGCTTTGATTTATACTGCGCGCCATTGAATACAGGGCCGGGTCAAAGTCCAAAGTATCAAGCTTAGCGTGCTCTTGACTGTACATTTTCATCGCGGATATACAAAATGCGCTGTAGACAGTTTTCAAGAATTTCAAGAGCACATTTTAAATTGTCTGAACCTCATCGTATCTTAAATGGTGCCAATTTCTGTGGTGCACTTATAAATATATCGTTTGGCTATAAGGTATTTAACTCGCCATCGGTATCATCAACTTATAACAGTATATAATATACATTTAGTCTAGGCAATCAAGGTAGTGGACCCCAACATTAATTCCTCAGTCGATGAAACTTTGCAGGATTGTATATAGTATGAGACAATACTTGCATAAAAAAATCCAAAAAAAAAAACCTAACCGAAGTTAGGTTTTTATACTAAAAAAAAATTTTTTTTTTGTTGATAATTTGATAATTTCTTAAAATAATGTAGCGAGAAGGTTTTTATTTTGGATTTTCCTATTGTAAGACCACAGCGACCATTAAATGACATTCCAGTTAAAAAAATGGACTGAGCAATTTTCCCGAGCAAGGTACATAAACGTCTGAGTTTTGTTGTTTCTACCAGGAGATTTTTTTGGATATTTCGCATATAGCTTTCTTAACACACATGAATATTGCTGGAGAAGAAAATTTTGACTGAGCATTTTTCGAACAAAGATATCAAATAAATAAGTATTTCAGTAAAAATACCTAACTTCGGTTAGGTTTTTTTTTTGGATTTTTTTATGCAAGTATTGTCGCATACTATACTACAATCCTGCAAAGTTTCATCGACTGAGGAATTAATGTTGGGGTCTTCATACAAAAATCCGCTTCATTGCCTAGACTAATTGACAGGAAAAGGTGGCGACGACTAAGTATCAATTCAATGGCCCCGATTCTGCTTCACAGCGAATAAACATATTTTAGTTTACTCGTCATTTTCTTTCTCCTAGAAAAGAAAAGAGACGAGAGATATTTAGTCCTGTGAAATTAAAATTAGTCCTGTCAACTAAGGCATTTCATAACGTGTTTAGTGCATAAGTAAAGAAGTCACGACTAAAATAAGGCCTCCGACAAGACTAAATTAGGTAGTTTATCGTCTACCCCTTTTCTTTTTTTGAGGTAAGATAAAGACAGGACTAAACTAAAATAAGTTTAGTCGGTGTTAAGCAGAATCGAACCCAATTTCTACTCAATCTGGTTTGTATACGATTGCAATTAGTATAGCCAAGTACTCGTACACTGAGAGACTTAAGTCGCCCATCGGTCAGTGTCGTTTGCGACCGACTGTTCTTTGCCGCCATTCCGTTTAGTCTGCGCAGACCCTTGAGCCATCCCAACTTAATGCTGACACAAGACACAGGGAACCGTGGTTTCTGTGTCTAGTAATGGCAACCGGACACAGTCGCCGGTTGCTACTTCTGGGTACTAGTACGTTTTGTGTGCAACGCTCACAATTGTATGGAAATTTATTGATGTTATACTTGTGTGACACAAGCTACCACAGATTATTTTATTTTTATACAATCAATATGAAATCGACTACTAGCTGCTCAACGTAGACACTGTATATGTGTCCAGTTGCTTCCACTTGACGAAAGTTAAGCAACTAGACACTAAATGTCAATTGAAGACACAATTGTGTCCGACAAAGAACACAAAAGTGTATACGTTTGCACAGCGCCTTAACGATCGCAGTTTAAAATGTGCATTACAAAGCCATATGCTTCCCTTCCCACATTTGATCTTCCCTTTACTCTGATGGAAGACTTTTCTTGCCGCGTTTCTTTATTTTGATGTTAATTTTGACATACGTCAAAGATGTACAGTCAAGAGCATGTGGAGCTTCAATTGCACTTTGTAACTTTCTTATTACAATCGCTTTAGATGTCAGACGCTACAAGTGTTAAACTTTATGTGCTCTTGACTGTCCCTCCCAATGCGCTCAATGCCATGTATATAGTTAGCAGTTTAAGTAACTAATTCTAGTAAGTACCATATCACATTGCATAACACTCGAATGTAATTTTAATTGCGCTGTGAACTTTAGTACACCTACCTTTAATTGTCGGACCTGTCGGTTCAGTTGGTATTGACCCTGCTTCTAAATCGAATGTCGCGGGTACGAATCCCGTCCAGTGCCAACATTTGTCTGCATTAAATTTTAAGCATGTAAGTACTAATTTGGGACTAAATAACCGTGTATTTATTGTGTCCTACAATTTATTTATTATTATTTATCTCAATTGCATCCACCTAAGTCTGGAAGAAATCGCTTAAAGCGATAATACCGCCCATTGTATTCTTTTTGTCATTATTTCCCTTACATTGTTTATTGGTGTATAATAAAGAGTGGTTACTTACCCTTAAGTGAGTATAATATTAAGTAAACTTGCTGACCGAGTTTTTTTATTAAAGAAAGGGTGACTTGGTACTAGATTAGTTAGTTTCTTCTGCTGACTGTACTTCTAGGATTCCCCTAAGGGTGTTATGTTGTATATAAGTGTTACGATACGCTGGTCTCGACGTATATTGCTTAGCAAGCATGCGATGTTAGTTGATAGCAAAAATTTTATAGAAGTTTCCATATTTTTGAGAAAATCCTCATTTTAAGTTAGTTTTTGTATAAGTTTATGTACTTTTAAGTGTATGTACAGTAGTCAACCTACCGATAATGCGTTGAAAACAAATTGTTCGATAAGTATTTTTTTATTTACGAAAATAAGAAAACGATACGCCTGTAAGGTTGCTCGAGTATTAAGTTTATATTGTAACGTCGGCATAAAGCAGCCGTACTTGAAAACCAACATTTATAGATATTTAGACGTTTTCAAAACGTAATAAGCTTTAAGTTTAAAATAATGTAAGAAATATGATATTTACAATACTGTCTGGATGTATATAATATTAAAGTATTTTTTAATAAACTGAATATGTGTATTTTTATCAAATCTGTATAATTATATATACATATATTATATCAGATATCTGACTCGCTCATCACTCCGAAAGACGTTATTCTAACAGCGCCACCAATGTGCCTGTATATCTTTAATTACACGATGAATTGAGTGTGGGTTGTACTCCCTTTCTAAAAGTATAGAATAGCACAAAATTGTCGTGTAGCCCAAATATGCTATACTTACCAGATACAGCGGTGGCGCTGCTGTAAAGACGTCATTCTGGCAGCGCCACCAAATCTCCCCGTATCTCCTAAACCGCGAGGGTACGAAATCCGAGACAATTTCGTACCCAGAGTACGAAATGGGTACGTAATGTGTATCCCGAATGATAATCCGAAGCCGTGGCGCTGCTAGGATGATACATACTACATATCAACTAGCGATGCCGTTACGATGTTTATTACTGTGCGTTGTAGTAAGAAATCTCATACAATTAATACTAAACGGCTGTAGTCGAGGCGGGACTGTTACATTTCTGATTTGATATGTGTCCAACAAAAGTGTGAATATTCCTATTTGACTAGAAAAACTTCCACTACATACAGAAGCACACCAAAAAGGTAAAAAAAATAAAGGTTTGTGCCGCCCCTCCATTTCTTCCCTTTTCAACCGACTTCATAGAGGAGGAGATTATCAATTCGACTGTATGTTTTTTTATGTTTGTTACCTCAGAACTTTCCACTAAAAGAATTTAATGATTCTTTTCTCAAAAACTGGTGCTTCCCTGGTGCTTGCTGGTCGTCCCATTTCAATTTGGTCCAGTTCTGCCAATGTTATCCACGAGAAAACCATATAAGTTGTGATTTATTCTTATGAGTTCTATGTTATCATCTTTCACATTTCGTTACCAGAAGCAACATCTATTTCGTCGAAATTAAAAATCTTTGCCATTTAACAGGAATTCATGTTGAAAAAAAATGTTATTTCACCAAATGAAAACGATTTAAAGGTAGCAATTATTCCCATTCCTAGTAATGAACCCGAGTGTTGCATAAATTAAAATCTTATTATTCACTTGTTAGACAGTTTACTCCACAGTTGAGACTTTTGGGATGTAGTCTACCACGGGAGGCCATTGCGTCCTTCAGAGTTTTAATAAAAGTAGAAATTGTAAGGTGTTTTAGGGTTCCATTGTCTAAAGGAACGAACTCGTTTATAGAAATTTAAGTTGTTTTATATAAATAGTAAATTAAATTTTTAAAAGAGATATAAGAACTTAAAGACAGATACAGGGTGCAACAAACGTTACTACAAATACGTTGAATACATTTAATTACTCACTCTTTAAATTTGTATCGAGTAAAGAGTACCTATTCCATTTTCACGAATATGTGTAACATGCATTCCCTTTAGACAATAGGCTACCCACCTATCACGTTAATTGGCTCACAGAAATGGAACTCTTCTGTTGACCCCCTCGGGGAATAGGCGTCACAATAATAATAAATTGTGGGACACAACATAATTTTGTTTAGCGTTTGTTAGTAGTACTAGTTATAGTTACGTTTATTTTCTTTTCTGAAGTACATACAACATACTTTATATGTGGTGTAAATATAATATTCGTAGCTCTGTTTTGTTGCATCCTGCTACACATAATATATTTACATAGGGTGAAAAACCCAATTGTTGACACCCCAACAGTTTTATTTAAAATAAACGAAATTACGAAACACAATTATACCTATTTAGAACAATCAAATAAACACTGGTTTTATCTAATTATTCTAAATATAATAAACCGTTAATTTGAAATAAAACTGTTGGGGTGTCAATTAATTGGTAGGGTGAACTAGGGTGTCAGTAATAGGGTGTTTTACCCTACATGTTATTCAAACAAATATATATATTTTTATTAAATTCAAAGTACTTTATGCAAATAAATTGTTGATTATCAAGGAATTATAAATATATTTTGTATGCGGTGTGGTTTAACTTTACTGAATCAGTTTTAATATGTCAATGAAACTCTAAGGCAAACTATGGGAGCTCAAAAATCTGCTGCAAATATATACATATCATGCCTAGCAATACCGAATACCTGAACATTACTTTAGGAATTGTATAACGAAGCAATGTAAATATATATAGTATATATTATGTTATTAGAAGTAATAGTGTCGGTTATTATAAAGAGTATACCACTTAAATATTTATGCATGAATATACATTTACCTGAATATTTTGCTTTTTATTTTGTACTATGGGCTATGGTAGTCCTTTTGTCCAGCCAGCCGGACTATCGAAAAATTATATTTTTCTATCGTTCGGTGACGATACTGATTGGTCTATTGTACAAAAGCACGTGGAGCTTGACACATTAGATTTAGTAACGTTCTTGTTACAGTCAGTGCCTTAGATGTCAGATTCGCACTACAAGTGTAGAGCTTCATGTGCTCTTGACTGTACATCTGAAAACTGTACCTTGGTCTGGTCGTTATTTAAAAAATACTTTCAACCCTCCCGCACTTTCCTCACCTTCGATCTGACGCGTCACTAAAGCGGTCAAACTAATCATGTTAAGTTAATGACTAAACAGGTATACCTATACAAAACAACGTACAGTACGGTCGTTATAATTTGGCAGCTCTGCAGTTGCGCAAAGCGCCGCGCAATAACAGTTTATACGACCATTTGGTATGAGACGGTTTGCGCAGGCGGAGCCTATGTTCGGCGCAGCCAACTTTAAACGGCCACAGTATATGAATACTAAAAGCCTTATTTCCGAAGCATTTGAGTACATACTTAGAGAATTATATGAAACAGTGCCGGTTTTTGAAGTTTCTGAGGCTGAATTTTTATAAAAAGAAATGTACTCTTATATTGTTGTTTAATATTTATTTAAGTATGTTTATCAGTTGTTTAGTACCCATAGTACAGGCCCTGCCTAGTTTGGGACTAAATAACCGTGTGTGAATTATGTCCCACAATTTATTTATTTATTATTTATTTATTTATATTCTAATATTATAGAATTTTTAGCAACTACAATAGGGTATTTGACTAGGAGTCAAATGAGTTACTTTTTATGATCTGTCAAAACGAAAATTTACTATGGAAAATGTGCTGAATACTGTGTTGTGACGTCATCATTTTTAGTACTCAATTGCATTACTTTTTTATTTTGTTTCATTATTTAAAAGTTAAGTTATAATTGTAAAATGAAAATCTAAATATATTTAAGCGATTTTTGGGGTAATCTTTTTAATTAAGGATTACTCACAATTTAGTTTGGATACCGTCAAATACCCAATTTGAGGAAACATGCAATGAAATAAAAGCTATCAAACTTTCTAATTTTAAATATTGGGGGTTACTTAATAAAATCACAGTCGTATATATCTAGGACGTATAATATTATATTCGTCACACCGGATTACAATCAGTACTATGGGTAGCATAAAATTACATCAACGGTGCTATCTTACAATATGGTAGCAACGAAACTGACCGCTAAGATACATTGTAGGATTAGGTTAGTTTACATTACAAATTATACACTTACATGTTAAGAACTGATTACAGCAGCTGAGTATATAATATAAATATTAATTTTCTAGTTTAACGGAATATTGCATTTTATTGTAAAGAAAAAAAAATTCTAACAAAACGGTTTTTACACACTCAAGTACTCCTCAATTGTTCTACAACATCAATTCGAATAATAGTTGTCATTAGAGGTATATAATGTAGCTGTCACTTGATAAAATTAGTTTAAAAAATATATTTAGCTAGATATAAACTAAATCTTACATGTGAAATGTAAATGTTTTTGCGGAAATATTTAAAATAAAGTAATTTCTAAATATGCAAAATACATTTTGGGCCACCATCGCAGACAAAAGAAATGCTTGATACATTGAATACTGTGTATTAGATTAACGTTTAATTACATTTAAATACAGTTGATTTAAACATCTTACACTCATACTGTATGTACCTATACATGTGGACATAGATGAGGAAATGAATTCATAACAATAGCGATGTAAAAAAAATCATTTTCACTACTCGGCCATTTCATTATGCGATTAACGCAAATAAAAACGCAGTTCATCGTGGAAATGTGGACCTATCTCTACCGACTTTTGATCATGGCATGTTGTTAATATTTTACGCGTACGTTGACCACCGGACCTCGATTAAGCCGTGTTCGCTGTATGATTAGCAACAACAAACTTATTTTTCTGTAATCAAAATGCAAGAGATCTGTCTGTTTGAAAACAAAAGACGAGACCATCGTAACTTGATCTTGATTACATACAATATTGGTGGTTCGGTTTTAATGTTAATTGAAGTTCATTCCTTGGCTTCACCCTTTGATCTCCACAGCAATGTACATATTATTTTATAATTATTTTATTATATCACTAACGAGCGATAAGCTCAACTACATATTATCAAAAATCTAGCCTACTGGAACATGACTACAAGCGGAAATATTAGAAAGCTTGACACAGTTTTATAGGTTTAAAAAGTCGCTGACCGAATCTGTCTTCTGAGAAATCACTTGGTCATCACACAATAACTCAGCACCAACTGGACCAAAGCAAAGCATTGCATTGTGAGCTTTAAATTGTGTTCCATACAAGTCATTTTTCAAGAAGACTCCACCAAGAAGGTCCACGGCTCACGCTCTACTTGAAAACTGACTGTAATGCAACACGATTTAAAGCTTACATTCTTCGCTTCGAGTTGGTGTTGAGTTAACTCTTGTGCAAAGACCATATGAGTCCACAAGACTAAGGCCTATGATATAGAACGATCCTCAAACGAAATTCCGCTAAAACAAGTCAGAAAGAGATGCAGCTATTAAGCTGTCCCTTTCTAACTAAAGCAGAGTTTCAAGCTTGATGTTTTTGTAATACGGGCCTAAGAGACGTCACCAGCGCTCTATGTTAAACTATTCCACTGCGAACTACATCTACGCGTAACTAATAACTATCTTCTATCTACTCTTTTTAGAATTCAAACGCTTAACATGTATTACCTTAACCTAAGGGCAGGGTAAAACCAGCTGGAATGGTAGCTGATAAAGTGCTGGAAGGTGCATATTCGCTTGTAACACTTCGGTGATTAACGTACAGTGTCGGTTTCTGAATCATTTTGAGTGGTACATTGAAAATCAGTTTGGGTGTTTTATTTGAAAATAGAATAGGACAGGAACAGGAATGCTCAAAGCGAGCGTTCGCGGCTTATAAGTGTATCGCGATGTACAAAGATCGAAATGTTACAAGCAAATTCACACGTTTAGAGGCGTACAGTCAAGAGTAAGTCAAGCGTTATACTAACAGCTTTGCGTGCTTTTGACTGTACCTACTGACTGAGCAAATCTATACAACGCGTCACAGAATAAGCGCAATTCCTCATACACCCCAATTAATATAAAAAATATGACGAATTCGTACTTCAGTTTTGTCTAACAAAATTTCTCTATTATTACTCATGTACGCCAACACCGAAGAAGCAACAGGTCCTCCACTGACTAAGGGATAAAGAGTAATAATAGAACGGCTTCCATGGGTAGCCCTAAATTAAGTTAAGCTAATTAATTTTTCTGCAAAATTTAACACATTAAAAATAGCTGAAATCTTAAAAGTGCTAAGTCGATACTGAAGAAACTAATATCAGGAATTGCGCTTATTCTATTATATATGACAAAAAATACTGTCAACGCATTTGCTCAGTAGTTATAGCTGTGTTCAAACAATGACAGATGCACATTAAATCCAGCTTCGATTGAATGAATGCATACGCGTAGCTAGGGGGGGCCAGGGTGGGCCGGGCCCACCCTAGAAAGCTGTGGGCCCACCCTAGAAAAATACTCGTGAACCTCATACATAAAATAACTTCATCCTCAATTACCGCAACCGAAAACAGTCTTCAAAAAGCAGTGACCAACTTGCCGTGACTGGCTAATTCATGGCTGGGGCCATGAATTTACAAGCAACGTTTGCCGACATGTACAAAAACTACGTGACACATTTGGTAGCTTGCTACGGCCATGCTCCACGCCAACCTAGCCAGTCAAGCATCAGTAGCCTCTAGGCGCTCAAGAACAATGGTTAAGCCACTGTCTCGTCTCTGATACTTAAAGGGCTACGAACACTTAGGGCCCAAAAGCGTATGTGTACATGCCGTCGAGTTGCTCCGGTTAGACATCTAAGACTAGTTATGAATTTAAGAATTCTATTCTTAGTTATATTATTATTAATATAATCTACTGGAAAACAAACTAAAAAGTAATTTTATTTAGTCTGATTATATTTATGAGTTATAAAGCGCTGTGATTCAAGGTTTTTTTGTACAGGGACACGGGTAAATACTCGGTCTACCATTGTAAAAATGCTTTGCATATTTAAACGCCACTTTTTTCGTCATTTTTTATTTATTTTGATATTTTCTCTACATTTTTGATTGGGTAGTGTGCGTGTATTGTTTATGTGCAGCGTGTTAGTCTTTTTCTGTAATAATGATGTTATCTAGTAAAGTAGCGTATGAAAAATATAAATCTGTGCTAAAGGTAGTTTGTTGTAAATTTTTTGATCTACCCTTTAAACATTTGCATTTAATTTAAAATGACCATGTATATTTTGACCCTAATCTATCTCCGAGCTTATGCATGCACTTCTAACAGGTATACCGTAGCGCTGCTTCTAGCTATAATATTATTAATATATATTTATATAATACCACAAATATCCTATAGAAATACATAAAATAGATATCTACTTTATCTACAGCTTAGTTTACTTAATATTTAGCTTATAATAGAGTTCATTTCTGTTGCTGTGGAGAATAAAGGCTAATACAAAATTCTACGACACGACATTTATATAACGGGATAAGCGCAATACCTCATACACCCCATTAGTGTATTAATATAAAAAATATATAATGCATTCGTAGGTACTTCAGTTTTTATTAACCAAATTTCTTAAATAAAGAGCAATGATAGTTCAGTTTCCATAGCCAGTTATTCTAATACATTTTTCGAAAAACAACACAATATTAAAAATAGCTGAAACCGATTAAGTATACCGAACAAACTAATTTCAGGAATTGCGCTAATTCTGTTACATATTGTATATCTACGGCTCAACTTGGACGGCTCCTGAAGTCCTGAGGAAGCGGGGCGGGCGGGGTTACGTATAACATCATAGCAATAATGTCACTCTGTATTAATGTTACGTCATCTGCAAAGACGTTTAAAGAAAAAGAGAATGATTTTCTTCCAACCTCTTTGGTTAGACATGTTGTTGCAAATAATGCGAACACTATCCTATTGCCCTCTATATATCATGTTAATTTACTTGTGTCCATCGAAAGCCAACACGAAATGCGTTTTTACTTACCGCTGCTCAGATTCACAACCAACATGCTTATGCAGCAACAAAGGCAAAGAAAAGGAATCAATGAATTAAACTGATAATGGGGAAATACTCATAATCCAGTGCCTGTGCTATTGCATCAAAGTGGGTAAGTAATATTCTATCTTATACTAGTCCACATGTATTTACAAGTCGTGGCGGTGATGAGAGCCTTATTTAAACCTCTTTAGGGCTGATAGTTCAATAGTCAGTTAAAAGTAAGGTGAAGAATACCTGTCACTTTTCTGTTCTATTGTCTCAGACAGTGACAGCATCAATATATTCTCCAGATAAGGTTTTTCTGACGATTGAACAAAATGATCTTAATTTATCGCAGTAAATTAATACACCTGGATATGTATTTCTGAAAATATGCGTGTCCCCAACACATTTTAATTAGAATATCTCGTTATAAAAATAAGATTGCAGAAAAAAACTGTGTTATTTATCAAAGGTTCTGATTTTCAGGGAACAAACTTGTAATTAATAATTTTACAATATTGATGTTTCATATCTTTGATTAGGTTGCAATTTTTGTGTCATACATTCTTGAATTTATCACTCAATTTCAATGGTGAGATTAGTGGTTGAAGTATATAAATTCTTTCTCAAGGTCATTGCTGTATCTCAGCCTCTTAGTTAGAAGGAAGAATGCTTTCATTGTGTCAAGTGCTATCGCCACGACTTACTGCTAAGAAAATTCTGGAGCAATATTACATATTATGCTTATAAATACACTTAAATGTAGCGGCTCAACGTCACCGAGGGCTAAATAAACCTTTCGTTCTACCCTAACCCTCATAGAATTTACTTCTTACATTCTTAGTGTTAGCAAAATATATGCTCTCTCTCACTCATCCTATCCATTCACTTATTTATTGTGTCTCAACTGGAAACTGAATAGTAAAATAAATATTCGCGACGAACAATAACATCTTTGGCCGAATGGATTTGCAATACAGGTTCAGTGCAGTATCAGCTCGTCAATTGTCTATGTACTTTCTTATTTGCAATCGTCTTCATTTTGACCCTTCAAAAACTTAATGTTGAATTCTCAATTAAATCTCAAAATTGAAAAACTTTTCGCATTTTGAGAACTCAGCATTATGAGAATTCAACATTAAGTTCCAGGATTTTGACGTACAATACCGTCAGAGCACGCAAGCAGTAATGAATGTCAAACATCCGACTCCAATTATACATAGACAATAAGGCAGTCTCCACACTGTAAGCGGATAGCGTAAGAAGCGGGAGCAAAGACCGTAGTCGCGTGAACTAACCGAGATATGTCCATTCATTAATTTCACTAAATTTACCTAATTGCCTCTTTCTTCGATTGGTTCGTCCTGAGGAGTATCTGACTCCTTTTTACACCTGAAATTAAAATGGCTGTTCAAGTATTGACGCTCAATCGCTTAGATAGTGTAACTGCGTGACTGTCCCGTGTGAAATTGATTTTAAGCTTTCCCTTTACATACCTTGATGACATGCTTCTTTAACCTATGCTGTCAAATGTGCCCCAAATCAATTCAGTTGTTTTAACGCCCGCACGCCAGTCTGCTGGCTTAGAAAAGTAACTTTGTAAAACGTATAAGTCGAATGGAATTGGCGTTAGCGCTCGACTTGTCAAACGTGCGACTTCATAGCATAATTGACGCAACTCTCTAAATAAGTTTAGTTACTGAAAACTAGTTCTTAGTAGCTGGTGTTACAGTTAACCAAATGATTCGTTTGCCACATCTTGTTACTGGCTTATTAGATGTGTAAAAGCGTGGGATCATTTAGGATGTCGTATACAAGTTTACAGTGCACATTTGACTTTGCCTACAGTACGTTTACTGCGTCGACTGTTTTGTTTTATTCAGAAAACGCCCATACAACACACATATCGTTACGTATAACCTAGACGTGTATACTAATAGTTTACAGAACAGGGCCCTGCTTTGACCAAAATATATATTGACATCTATAGCCGCTTCAAAAGAATCAAATTTAAAACAAGTGCATTCTTTAATAGTAAATAACTCAAAGGACAGTTGTATAAAATTTTAATTTAATTTATATTAAAAAACCAATGTTTATAAAAATGTAATTCACGAGTTTGATTGTTTACCTAAATAATAAATATACGAAATATAATTAAAAAATGCATTTTCGAATAAATTGTATATTTTATTTAACTCATAGAAATTAAACGCCATTAGAACATAAAGTACTGGCAAAATAATTGCACATAACTTGATTAAATTTCGCTTATAAAAAAATACACGATACTATTAAACTAAATAAAATGCAACTAAAAATAAATGAGCTGATCCGAATTCTAAATGATTTTAATTAGTAACAGGATTGCGCTACATCAAATTGTGTATAAAGTTATACATTTTACTAATGGGCTAAATAGTGGTGATGGAAATGACGCGGTGGGCGGGACTTACATGGGCGATCGGTTACATTAGAAAAACGACTTTATCTCCACGACTGTAAGGTCGAACGGTTTTTAACTGAACTATTAGTATGTGTCAATCGTTTATAAAGTAATGGCGTTGCCCAAACATAGCCAGCTACCAGCGAATGTTTTGTTATCATACAATATGAAACAACCACTGTGTCCAGTTGCTTAGAATTGACACACAGATTGCCTATCAAAGTGTTCAGTGTAAGCAACTGGAATCTTAATGTTGTCAGTTGAAGACACAAGCAACATCAATTAACAAACACCGAACTGTACCAGTGTCCAGAAGCAGCAACCGGCGACTGTGTCCGGTTGCCGTCTGTGGACACAGAACTTCCGTTCCCTGTGGCCTGTGTCGTTTGCGCAGCGCTCAAATCACGGACAAGAATGCCTGTGTTTTGTAGGCCACGTATTTTTGTGTTGCCTAGGAGCCAAAGTTAAACCCAAGAGCTGTGGTATTCTAAAAAGTCACAGCCAAATTTTAGTAATTGTGAAGTGCAATGTCATCAGAGCCGCATTCTCATCAATGCCCTTCGATACGAAACTTGCACAATGTCCGATATACATACTCATTTTAAATTAAGTGCAAATATTTAAAGGCTAGATTAAACAATGAACAAAAAACTATTTTTCGCATTTCTTTTTTTTCATACGCTACTTAACTAAACAACAACATATTATTACTGAAATTTAAAAAACTAACCGACACGCCGTACACAACAAAATACGCACAGAAAAAAAAAACAGAAAAACGTGGGGTAGAGATGGTATTTTCAAAGTATGTTTACAAAATAATGTTTTTTATTTGAAAAAAGAAATTACATGTTAATTCTATCTCTTACATATTTGTAGCTACCCTTAAAATATTTGCACTTGATTTAAAATGACCTTATACTTTAGTTTGCCAAAGCGGCGTTTTGAGCACTGCTGAGAGAGCGCTGTACAGATTCTCTGAAGACATTGCCCGTGACAAATGTACCGAGCCTTATTTGTTTATGATCTCCTAATGTCTCCTAGTCCCGGCTGAATGGGACTCATGCTAGGTTCCAGCTTTTTAACCCACAGTTTCTCGAAACTCAATAATTAACAGGCCCAAGCTCGAACCTGGGACCACTAATTTGGCATTAGCTGCCAGTTAAATGGCTTTGAGACGCGCCTATCACGCTTGTCTTCCACTAAAGTATTTTTTTAAATACTTCGCCAATGATTAGGTTACTAAAATATACCACAGCCCCGTCTTAGGCCCTGTGCTTTGGACCCCTGTGTAAATATTTTTTTTAAAGTTAGTTACACTGGTAAAATAAACTTAAGTACGCGATACAAAATTCTTCTTGCGTATTTTTGAAATCTATGCACAAATGTACCGAACTCAGTTTCAATGGATTCGCTTGTCACGTCGAGGTGGCTGTGTTAACTTGCTAATATCTTACCGCACAGTCTGACAACGTCGCCATTGTGCAACGTTGCCAAATTTATTTTATATAGATTAAAAGTGGCAAATATCGGTACAACTGCACTGAATAACTTAAGCGATTTCGCTGTGGTTTCATTGTAAGTCGTTGAAGGGTAGTGTCACTCTAAAGTGTAGGAGGGGAAGATGGGGTACAGTGTAATACATAGTCGGTCTCTTTTATTTTTTATGAGCTATAACGACATAATGCTTAATAAATAATCGAACTAAAGACTTGTTTACACAAGGCTGTTTTATATTGCAGTTTGTGATTTTGAAAATTTTGTGCCTGAGGTACATTGAAACAAGAGTATATCTTTGATTTTTATTCAGTTTTGATTTGAAGGACTGTTGTTCAATATGGCGTGAAACCTTTGGAATAAACAAAAAGTATTTTGTTTCACTTTACCCCGGGCTCGTCTACTACGTTTTAATTAGATCACCCAAACGTTTGTTGAAATGCTGAAGTGTGAAGTGTTTTAAGTCCCTGTGGTTCAAAAAAAAACAAACATGATGGATCATTTCAAGGTTACAGTTACGACTGGTGCGATACGGCCACCGAGGCATGCTAGGGTTGGCCAGACAAATATTGGTCCAATACAAATCGTTCCGTTCGACCGGCCGCGACAACCCTGAGCGCCACTTCCGTCCCGAAACTAACGAGTGCCAGAGCCAACAAAAAAAAAAAACTTTCGAGTAACCATTCCAAAATCTAAAAATCGCCATTTTGTGTATAAAATTTTCTACTAGACCTATTTTATTTTGAAGCGACGCACTCGACGTCCAGGACGAGACGAGTGGGGTCGGTCCCCATTGGACGGCGGATTAATGCTTTATGTAAGTGTAGAGGATTAAGCCAGCGACGACTAAGCCGAAAGTGATTGTAAGGGGTTTGTACAGTGACCTCTTGATTTTGTGCCAGCGTTCAGCGTCTCGTGCCTTCCTCTTCATAGAGGCGACTCTCTCCGTCAGGTCACGCATCCGTCGCCGCCGTAAAGTGTCCGGTGGATCGCTGTGTAACAAACACGGTGTTATAGTCACATAAAAAATTAATAAAAATAAATAATCTCACGCCTTATATCCCCGAGGGGGTAGGCAGAGGTATTCCGTTTCTGGATTTTCGCTGTATAACAAACACGCTGTTATAGTCACATAAAAAATTAATAAAATATTATATTACTACTTAGCTACTATAAAATTACAGACTACTTAGTAGACCAACATACATGGGATTAACCGACTCGACGCTATGTAAGACTATTAATTATAATTATTATTGTAAACGATATTTATTAGTAAGACATGAGATTAAAAAGAGCTGCCCTTGAGTTTCTTGCTGGCTCTTCTCGGGGTACTGCATTCGGAACCAGCAGCCGTCGGTGGAGATGGGCTGCTGTTTGCATTTAGCCAATCTTCATGGACGAGTTTAGAGTGCCTTGTTTTATAAAATATTGACGTTTCTAAGTGTATATTTTAATACCAATAGAAAATAAACGATTTTGAATTTGAATTTTGATTTTTTTTTTTTAAATAAAAATAAATAATCTCACGCCTTATATCCCCGAGGGGGTAGGCAGAGGTATTCCGTTTCTGGATATACCACCAGATATTCTTTGGATCCGTAAAAGTGATAGGTGGTGAGCCCATCGCCGGACCGGGTCTATTTACACATGTCTCAGAATTCATTCTGGGGCCTGCGGGTTTCCTCGCGATGTTTTCCTTCACCGTACGTAAGTTTTAAAAGAACTCATTGGTACATGCCAGGATTCGAACCCGAGCCTCACTGATTTTCGTCATGTGAAGCAGTTTCTTTAACCGTAAGGGTATCACTGCTCTCATAGTCACATATATTATATGAATAACCGGGACCAACAATTTAACGTGCCTTCTGAAACTCGGAAGGTACGTCAAATTGTTGGTTCCGGTTTTTATTTTGTTTACGCACAATGGAAGTCGTTAAGCCATGTGAGATACCCTTGTGTGGCTTCAAAAATTCTGACTGTTACGCTGCCACTAGCTTAACACCATCTCCCAACCCGCAGTGGGCTCGCGTGGGAGATTATAGCCTTCTTCATGTGCGAGGAAAGACCCTTAGCTCAGCAGTGGGCTGTTACGGGTTGATGATGATGATGATATTATATGAAACTTATTTCTATGTGATAGTTGATAAGGGGGCTTATTGTCTATTCACAACCGTATCGCTATCGCGGCTTCATTTTGTCGTTCATTGCTTCTGACGTACACGTCTTTACTGTCAACGTGTACAGAGCAAGAACTGTATGTGTAATAATTGTCAAAGACAATTTAGACTATTGACTGTTGTAAGTGGAATTCTTATTACCTACACAATAAAATACAATTTCATTTTTTCATTTTTATTTTGCAACCAGGTCTGGTTACTATCACGTTTACGGGTCCAAAGAATATACTGGAGAAATATAATACCTCTGCCTACCCATCATACTCGGGGATAAAAGATAAAAATAAGACAATAACACAAATCAATAACTGCAGTGATAGCCTTACGGTTAAATAGCCTGCTTCACATGATGATAATCAGTGAGGCTCGGGTTCGAACCCTGGCGTGTACCAATAAGTTTTTCAAAACTTATGTACATATTTATCACTAGCACGACGGTGAAGGACAACATCATGAGGAAACCCGCAGGTCCCAGAACTAATTCTGAGACATGTTGTTACACTCGGTGGAATACCTCTGCCTACCCCCTCGGTGATAAAAGAGGCGTAAGATTATTCTTATTTAAGAAGTTATTAACTGAAATCGCCTACAAACATCTCAGGTATTCGAACGTGCATTATCGAGTACTAGTCGCCAATACATCGCATCCACAAGCATCGCAAGGAAATATTATCGAGTGAATCGCTTGCAGTACGACATAGACTCCTGTTTGTGTCCAGTTTGCACACGAATGTACGTATGTATCAAGGAGAAAAATTAAGGTCGACGAAGAATTCGATGCACAAGGTCAATGAAGAATTCGGTGGACAAGGTCAATGAAGAATTAGGTCGATGAAGAATTCGGTGGACAATGTCATGGATAATTCGGTGAAGAATCTTATCTTATCTGCACAAGATCGCTGAAGAGTTCGGAGGATAGACGATGAAGAATTCGGTGGACAAGCTCGATGTGGAATTCGGTGGATAAGGTTTATGTAGAATTCGGTGCAGATACGGTTGAACGAGGTCGCTAAAGAATCCAGTCGACGAGTTCGATGAAGAACTTAGTGGACAAAGTCGACGAAAAATTCGGTGGACAAGTTCGATGTGGAATTCGGTGGATAAGGTCTATGCAGAATTCGGTGGATAAGGTCTATGCAGAATTCGGTGGATAAGGTCTATGTAGAATTCGCTGCGAATATTCGGTTCAACTAGGTCGCTAAATAATCCAGTAGACGAGATCGACGAAGAACTCACTGGACAAAGTCGACGAAGAATTCAGTGGACAAGTTCGATGTGGAATTCGGTGGATAAGGTCTATGTAGAATTCGCTGCACATAATCGGTTCAGCGAGGTCGCTAAAGAATCCAGTAGACAAGATCGATAAAGAACCCAGTGGACAAAGTGGACGAATAATTCAGTAGACAAGTTCTATGTGGAATTCGGTGGATAAGGTCTCTGCTGAATTCGGTGCACATATTCGGTTGAACGAGGTCGCTGAAGAGTACAGTAGACGAGATCGATGAAGAATTCAGTGGACAAAGTCGACGAAGAATCGGTGGACAATAACGTTGAAGAATTTGGTGGGGAATGTCGTGAAGAATTCGGTGGACAATGACGCCACAGTACGCGACTGACCTGTCGATGGCCTGCGGCTTCATGTCTTCGTCCTCGTCGTCTGCTGAGGACACATCGAACGGAGAGTCGAGAGGCGGCGGGGTCGGCGGCCCAATGTCGGAGTCCGAGGAATCCAGCGGCGAGGAGAAGTCCAAGTTAACTGAAACAAAATACCATTACCATAGTATTCCTAACTTTAACATTATAAGGGTTGATTTTTCAATCGTCAGATAAATCTTATCTGGAGAATATATCGATGCTGTCACTGTCTGACACAATAGAAATGAAAAGTGACAGGTGATGTTTATTCTTCAGATAACTTTTAACTGACTATTGAAAAATATTGAGTTTGTATATTACGCTTTCACGTTAACACCACTGAACAGATATTAAAAATTATTTCACTAATTTATAAAATACTAGATGTTCCGTTTGGTTTAATCAATATAGTTCCCGTTCCCGTGAGAACACGGAGATAAAATATTGCTTATGTTCACTCCCTGAAAATGTAGCTTTTGGACGAATTTTAAAAATCACTTAGTTTTTTCACTTAGGTTAGTAGTTTCGGAGTCTATTCAATACAAACAAGTATTTCCTTTAATATAAGTTACTTGCTGATAATGTGATGTAGCTTACATTATCAGCAAGTTACATCTACATTATAATTTTATAAAAAGGAAGGATTTGTATGTTTGTAACGAATAAACTCAAAAACTACAAAACCGATTTTAAGAATTCTTTCACCATTGGAAACCTACATTATCAGGGAGTAACATAGACTATATTTTTATTTCTGCATCCCCAAGGGAACGGGAACTTCGCAAGTGAAACTGCACGGAATGTGTGCTTACAGAAATCTCAAAGAGCGTCCCTTAAAAGGCTTATGGATGTGATAGAAGCGAAAGAAGTGTGCAGAGATCGAGCAAAGTGGCGATCTATCGTCTCTGCCTACCCCTATGGGTCAAAAGGGTGAGTTTTATTTATGAATCTAATAAATAATACGTGGATAGCTATAATTGGTCTATAGTATTGTATTTAGAATAAGATATACTTGTAATTGTTTTGGCTGACTGATAATACAATATGTAACAGAATAAGCGCAATTCCTGAAATTAGTTTGTTCAATATTGACTACTTAATCGATTTCAGATATTTTTAATATGTGTAAAATTTCTCCGAAAAATGAATTAGCGTAGCTGAATTTAGTGCTATCTATGGAAATCGTGCTATTATTGATGGATATTTAAGAAAATTGGTTAGACACAACTAAAGTTCGTTTGCATAATATTTTTTTTTATATTAATATACAACGCGTAACAGAAAAAGCGCAATTCCTCATACACCCCGTATGAGGAATTGCGCTTTTTCTGTTACGCGTTGTATAAAGAGGAAAGATTTGTATTTTTGTATGTTTGTAACTCAAAAACTACTGGACCGATTTTAAAAATTATTTTAACAATTTTAAACTAGAATATCCCTTAATAACTTTTTTCGTATTCCCACGGGAACGGGAATTACGCTAGTGAAATCGCGCTGTAATAAAATAAATAATAATAAATAAAATAAAAAATAATAAAATTAAATTAAAAATAGAGAACACTTACCCATAGAGGCGCTGGCTGGTATAGCGGGCAGCGGGCGTTCTGGGGGGGCGGCAAGGCTTTCCCCCCTTGGGGGCGGCGGCGGGGGGGCCTCTTCATCGCGCTCTGGCTCCAGCGGCACCGAATTATATATCTCCTCCATTGGAAGCGGTTCGATGTGCTACGGAACGACCCCGGTATCAGTATCGGTCACAGTATACAAGGATCTTAATTAGTCAAGCAAGCCGTAACAATTAAAAATCAATCAATAATATAATCTCACGCCTTTTATCCCCGAGGGGGTAGACAGAGGTATTCCATTACTGGATATATCCACATTTCAAGAGATATATTGGACCCCTAAACGTGATAGGTGGTGAGCCTATGCCGGACCGGGTCTTTTTACACATGTCTCAGAATTAATACTGAGACCTGCGGGTTTCCTCGCGATGTTTTCCTTCACCGTCGAGCTAGTGATAAATATTATGTACCTAAGTTTTTCTGAAAAACTCATTGGTACATGCCAGGATTCGAACCCGAGCCTCACTGATTTTCGGCCGGCTTTTTAACCGTTCGGGCTATTACTGCTCTAAATCAAATGTGTCTATGATTCTTGTTTTGAGCGACTTAAGAAAGTTTTCCTAGAAGATGTGCGCTGACAAACTGACAACTGCCACGTTTTTGCAAGAATATCTATACTAATATTATAAAGAGGAACGATTTGTATTTTTGTATGTTTGTAATAAACTCAAAAATAAATGGACAGATTTCAATAATTCTTTCACCTCATCATGCTACAATAACCCTGAGTAACATAGGCTTTATTTTATCCCCGTATTCCCATGGGAACGGGAACTACGCGGATAAAACCATGCAGAACCGCTAGTTTATTATGTCGGTAACTTTTTATACGTTACATACAAAGTATTGATTTATTTTTTAGAAGTTCAACGTCAGAGAAGAATAACAGAATAAAAGGAAACCCTACTAATGTTGTAAACGCGAAAGTTTGTATGTATGGATGTATAGAAGTATGGATGTTTGTTCATCTGTCACGCAAAAACTACTGAATGGATTTTGATGAAAATTTACAGTTACATAGTAGTACATCAGAATAACACATAGGCTATATTTTATCCGCGTATTCCCACGGGAACCGGAGCTACGCTTGTGAAACCGCGGGGCGCTGCTAGTAATAATTAAACCCGATAACCTGGGCTCTTCTAGGCTCGTGTAACAGCACCTAGCGACTTGGGTGCTGTCACGTTTAGGAGTCCGAAAGAGACACTGGTGAAAATTGAACATTTTCATGTATGAAACTATAGTAGGTACGTTTAGGGGTCCAAAGAATATCTCGTGAAATGTGGGTATATCCGAAAATGGAATACATCTGCCTACCCCCTTGGGGCTAAAAGGCGTGAGACTTTTTAATTTTAAATTAGTATATTTTTCTAAATATTCCTTTTACAAATAGTATACAATTTTAAATAACACTCGCCAAACTACAATGCAGTTTGTCTGCGAGAATAACGCCATTTTCGTTTGTTATTAATTTATCATAGACTAGCGACCCGGCAATGCTAATACTAAAACCTTCCTCTTGAATCAATCTCTCTATTAAAAAACCGCATTAAAATCCGTTGCGCAGTTTTAAAGATCTAAGCATACATAGGGACATAGGGATATAGGGACAGAGAAAGCGACTTTGTTTTATACTATGTAGTGATAGTGATTGTAAGTATGCAATTATGCATGCATTATCCAATCCTACACTCATCTATTCACTTATTTACAACAATATTTCTTAAAAACTCTTGCAAATAAAAAATGTGTCAGTTGTTAGTCTGTCTGTTTGTCAGAGCATATATTCGAGGAAGACGTTCTAAAGATTGTTTTAGCGTTTGTTTACAAATTATTGCTAAAGGCGACTCTAACATATATATCTGGTGGGTATATCCAGAAATGGAATACCTCTGCCTACCCCCTCGAGGATATAAGGCGTGAGATTATTTATTTTATTTATTAAACTCTAACATTCGTTAACGAAATTCGTTTAACTTAGAAGTCAAATCAACTAGTAAACACTCGCGACGCCAAACAGAATGAAATATACAGGGTGACTTTTTTTACCGTCTGGAAAAAAAATGTGGTGTGATAGGTAAGTGTAATAGATTCATTTGGCAATGATACTTAAAATTTTTTTTTTTTCTAAAAAAAATTTTTTTCTTGCTTAAACTAATATACATTACTCAATTGTAGTCAATAATACACACTGAAATATTTGAAATAGTATTTTAAAAAGAAACAGGCTCGTAGCTTCCATTCATGCGCAATATACCTACAACCGCCAGCTGCGCGTAGTACTGTGCGTAGTTTTGTAAATTGCATTAAACATGACTATATTTAACAATTAATCTCGTGTATAACTTCGGCTCTAGATACCTTATACGTCATATTTTTTTCCAGACGGTAAAAAAAATCTTCCAGTATATAGCAGAATATTTTTATTACGTATTTTTAAACACCACTGTCGCACGCCTATTAAACAATCACCGCACAAAAATTATTCAAGTCCTAATTCTATAAGTATATAGAATAAAAATGTTTTTTTCTAAAGCACTTCTGTTCTCGGTGGGAGTCAGACAGTATCTGGTGAGCAAGCCCAGCAAAACGAACGAAGTGGCTGGCTGGTTACATAAGGTCTACTGTATAAATAGAATATACTATGGGTACATGAAGGAAAAGAAAATATTCTGGAAGGTTCTGGATTCGAGAGTGTTTAGAGGACATTTAATTTTTCTATTAATTTCATCGTTTAGCTGTTTGTTTTTTTTTATTCCTGAAATTAGTTTGTTCAGTATATATAAATATTAAATATAATCTCACGTCTTTTTATCCCCGAGGGGGTAGGCAGAGATATTCAATTTCTGGATATACCCACTTTTCGCGAGATATTCTTTGGACTTTGCCTAAAAGTGATAGGTGACGCACGGACCGGACCGGGTTTTTTACACATGTCTCAGAATTAATTCTAGGACCTGCGGGTTTCCTGACGATGTTTTCCTTCACCGTCGAGCTAACGATAAATATGTACGTAAGTTTTGAAAAACTCATTGGTCATGCCAGGATTTGAACCCGAGCCTCACTGATTTTTACATGTAAAGCAGGCTCTTCAACCGTAAGGATATCACTGCTCTTTGTTCAGTATCGAATACTTAGGTAATCGATTTCAGCTATTTTTAATGTGTTAAATTTTTCCGAAGAATGATTTAGCATAACTGAATTAAGGGCTACCTTTGGAAACCGTACTATTATTACTCTTTATTTAAGAAATTTGGTTAGACAACAGTAAAGGACGAATGCATCTTATTTTTTGTATTCATATATTAATTGGGGTGTATGAGGAATTGCGCTTATTCTGTGACGCGTTGTATATCTATATATATATAGTTGACGGTGAAGGAAAACATCCTAGAATTGATTCTGAGGCATGTCTAACAACATCCCGCCCGGTCCGGCGATGAGCACGCCAACTTTCACGTTTAGTGAATATTCTCGTGAGAAGTGGGTATTTCGGAAATAATCACTTCTCTCTGAAATACTATTTGCAGAAACGGAATACCTCTGCCTGCCTCGGGAATAAAAGGGATGAGATTATTATTATTATAAACTGAATCTCTGCGAGCTTGTGCGGTGAAATAGTAGATTGTGTCGCGAAACGATATTTTTACGGCGATGGCGATTTTTGAAATCACGAATATAGTGAATGATTCTAATGTTATGTTATACAAAAGTTTGATGTACTTAAACTACAGTGGCGCAAACCTTACATGCAAACTTATTTGCTTATAAAAAAAACTAAGAATATTGAAAAATATTCTTAATTCCAAATTCAAAACACTTTTATTCGCACTCATTAAAACCCTATTGGACAAGACTTACTTTGCTCCCTCTTATATAGGAACAAAACGTCACTTTTCGAACAGATGGTATGAAAAATATTCTTAATTTCATATTCAAAACAATTTTATTCGCACTTATTAAAACACTATCGGAAAAGACTTACTTTGCTCCCCGTTATTGAGGAGCAAAACGCCACTTTTCGAATAGATGGTACGAAAACCAATTTCTTACCCTGTTGGGGTCCAGCCTCTTAGCTCCAACGAGGATAGCTTCGTAGGAGAATCGGAGCTGGTCCGGCGTCTGGATGAGGCCCATGCGGTCGCGGCGGATATTGATCAGTATCCGCTGTATGTCTATACTGTTCAAACCGTTTTCGCTGACCTGGTAGTGGAGGAGGTACATTTAACAGTGTCACTTTAATTTTTTATTCTCCTTAACTTTACATGGTCATTTTAAATTGAAAGGGTAGATTGAAAGATCAAATAATAAACAAGACACAATTTTCTGCATTGATTTTTATTTTTCATACGCTGCTTTACTAAATAGCATCGATTATTAAAAAAATAAAAAACAATCTAACACGTGGTACATAAACAATACACGCACACTACGCAAACACTCGTATTTGCACTTCATTTAAAATGACCTTATCTCTACTATATAAAAATAAGTCGGGTTTTCCTTCCTGACGCTATAAATCCAGAACGCACGAACCGATTTCCACGGTTTTGCATTCGTTGGAAAGGTCTCGGGCTCCATGAGGTTTATAGCAAAAAAAATCTTATAAGCATTGCACCCGTGCGAAGCCGGGGCGGGTCGCTAGTATAATATATAATAAAGTAAGGTCAAGTAGGTAAGTTTTTTTTTTTTTTTTCACTCTAAGTCCAGATGCTAGTTTTAAAAAAGTGTTTTTACTTTATTATTACAATACAATGGAACAGAAAAAAGCGATAGCCTGAACGGTTAAAGAGCCGGCCGAAAATCAGTAAGGCTCGGGTTCGAATCCTGGCAAGTACCAATGAGTTTTTCAAAAACTTACGTACATATTTATCACTAGCTCGACGGTGAAGGAAAACATCGTGAGGAAACCCACAGGTCTCAGAATTCATTCTGAGACAAACTAAACAGACCCGGTCCGGCGATGGGCTCACCACCTATCACGTTTAGGGGTCCAATATATCTCGTGAAATGTGGGTATATCCAGTAATGGAATACCTCTGCCTCTCGGGGATAAAAGGCGTGAGATTATATTTATTTTATAGAAAAAAGCGACCCATAGGACAAGGTACTGTACGAGCATGGTCATACGTATTAAAAAATCGTTTAGTCGACAAAAGAATAATTCTACAAAGGACTGATTTGACAATTTACTAATACACATGAAAAACTAAACTGAAAATGAAAAGTGTCTAGTAAAGGTATGGATTTGAGGTAATAATAAAATGAATTATCGCAATACAAATTACACACAATATTTTATTGTTTCCTGCTTTTTCGTGTCCCTATTCTTCTCCTCAACTTATAACACATGGCGAAGCTGTGGAGTCACAACGACTTTCAAAAAGTGGACTTATAAGCCCCTACATTGAATAGAAACCTTTGGTTTGATTCCACCAATTATGAATCGGTTTTGATCAATCCTTTTTTTTTGTAGATCATACTTCAGAGGCGATCATTAAAATTTTATCGAACTCCAAGCAGTTTTCAAAAAATCTAAAGTCTAAAAAAATATACATCGACCATAGTGCTGCTATACGTTGAAGTCGGTAGACATACAACACAATAACAGAACTTTCAATTCACTCACCATCACCAGACACGAGTCCACTAGGCAGAAGGTGCCGGACCTGCCGATGCCCGCGCTGCAGTGGACAACGGCGGGGCCCACGTCGGCTTCTAGGACCCCCTCATCCCGGACCTTCGTCAGGAAATCCAGGAAAGCGTCGGGAGATGACGGCACCCCGAAGTCAGGCCACGTGGTGTAGTGGAACTGGATCACTTCCCTGGTATCCGAGCCTTCCAAGTCGGTGATTCTGAGGGGAATATTTATTGGAGCTCAACAGCAACATAGGACCTTTCTATATTTATAACTTTACTAGCAGCGCCCCGCGGTTTCACCCGCGTAGTTCCCGTTCCCGTGGGAATACGGGGATAAAATGTAGCCTATGTGTTATTCTGATGTATAAGCTATATAACTGTAAAGTTTCATCAAAATCCGTTTGGTAGTTTTTGCGTGAAAGAGGAACAAACATCCATCCAGACATCCATACATCCAGACATCCATCCAAACAAACTTTCGCGTTTATAATATATATTTTATATTATATTATAGTAGGATAGTAATACTAGCGGTCCTGCACGGTTTTACCTGCGTAGTTCCAGTTTTCGTTCGAATACGGGAATAAAATATAGCCTACATTACTCAGGGATGTTTTAGCTTTCCATTGGTGAAAGAGTTTTTAATATCGGTCCAGTAGTTTTTGAGTTTATTCGTAACAAAGATACAAACAAAAAAAACGTGTGGCACTCGGGGACTGCCGCGGTCAAGCTATTGCATAGCATTTTTTATCAACAAGACTGCCGAAAACAAACGACGTTAGACAATGCACGGCCTTTAAGCCACACCTCCGTGCCCGTCGGAGTGGGGTTGGTCGGTCGGACGGTCGGTCGGTCCGTCCGTCGGTCGGTCGGTCGGTCGGTCGGTCAGTCCGTCCGTCCGTCGGTCGGTTGGTCGGTCCGTCCGTCCGTCGGTCGGTCGGTCGGTCGGTCCGTCCGTCCGTCCGTCCGTCGGTTGGTCGGTCGGTCGGTCGGTCGGTCGGTCCGTCGGTCGGTCGGTCGGTCGGTCGGTCGGTCCGTCGGTCGGTCGGTCGGTCGGTCGGTCGGTCGGTCGGTCGGTCGGTCGGTCGGTCGGTCCGTCCGTCCGTCCGTCCGTCCGTCCATCCATCCATCCATCCATCTACTATCATAACTTGGGTTAGGATTATGCCCAATAAACAAGCCACGCCTCCGTGCCCGTCGGAGTGGGGGAGCGTGAGGTTTTTTTCGTTACGGAATTTCTGGATTCGGTCCCCGCGCTCAAGGCCCGCGATAGAAGCTATGCAATAGCTTAAAAAATCCAAATCTTTCCTCTTTATAGTATTATAGCATAATAGTATAGATTATAAAAAGGAAATATTTGTATTTTGCAATGGATTTCTTATTTTGCTTCCTCGGTGAAAATGAAATGTTGTTCATTATTAACACCACAGGATTATTTAAAGAAATACCGGTACACAGTTAACGTCTAATGGCTCAGTTGTTAGTAGTGCGTTCTGAGTTAGAGATCGTGGGTTCGATTCGTGCCTGGAATCAACATTGTTGTCAAAGAACAACAACAAACTACAATCACTTATTTGAAAATTCCTTTACTTATCAGAAAGCCACCATATTCCCTTGTGTCATATTCTAAGTTATGTATGACGCATTTTTTATATGCAGTGATCGGAGTAGGTAGATTGATTTGAGGTCATTGACGTCAAACGTATATGTTAATATATAAACGGATATGCCTCCGAAACTTCCGGAAATTTAAAATTATTTTGATATCTTTACCTGAACTTCGAAATTATCAGATGGAGCCAAGTTAAAAACGTATTTCAACACGTACTCTCAAGTAACTGTTGTATTTAAAAATATAATAAAATCAATTCAATTTATGAATATAATACAAAATATGATTTTGTTTGCTTACTTGTGCATTTTATATTTAACTAGCGACCCGCCCGACTTTGCACGGGTGCAATTCTTATACTAAAACCTTTCTCTTGAATCACTCTATCTATTAAAAAAAAACGCATCAAAATCCGTTGCGTAGTTTTAAAGATTTAAGCATACAAAGGGACATAGGGAAATAAGGACATAGGGATATAGGGACAGAGAAAGCGACTTTGTTTTATACTATGTAGTGATTACACTCTTTACATTTTACGAAATTACGGTGTAATTCCCGGAAAAATGGCATGTCCATGTTAAGATATCATGATGCAAGTACGTAAAATCAATCTACCTACTCCGATCACTGTTTATGAGTCAACAAAAAATGAATCTTATTTTTTCACGGCACATGTCGCGTTCAGCCTGAACGACATTTAACTGTCACGTTTCTAGAAAAACACCGTTGGCACCAAAACGTGCCGTTTACGCAGAGCCTTTGTCTTGCAGGAAAGGTTTCGACAACTTTTTAAATGTTTGTAATGCTTCACCTTTTATTCGCTGCCCTACAAATTCGGTCGTTATAGAGAAATACACGAAAACAGCCTTTTTTTCTATAAAACTAGCTTTTAAACGCGACTTCGCTCGCGCAAGGTATTTCACCCCCTTAGGGGCTGAATTTTGCAAAATCCTTTCTTAGTGGATGCCTACACTGTATAAGCTATCTATGTGCAAAATTTCAAGTCTCTAGACCCAGCGGTTTACGTTGTGCGTTGATACATCACCAATCAGTCAGTCAGTTTATCATTTTATATACAAGGTGACTTTTTTTACCGTCTGGAAAAAAGTGTGGTGTGATAGGTAAGTGTAATAGATTCATTTGGCAATGTTACTTAAAAAAAATTTTTTTTTCTTGCTTAAACTAATATACATTACTCAATTGTAGTCAATAATATACACTGAGATATTTGAAATAGTATTTTAAAAAGAAACAGGCTCGTAGCTTCCATTCATGCGCAATCTACCTACAACCGCCAGTTGCGCGTAGTACTGTGCGTAGTTTTCTAGATTTTGTAAATTGCACTAAACATGACTATATTTAACAATTAATCTCGTGTATAACTTCGGCTCTAGATACCTTATACGTGATACTTTTTTCCAGATATTAAAAAAAACATCCAGTATATAGATTTTAAGAGGTACCCAAACCCACATTACGCAAAACTGTGTGTATATGTAAGAGAAAATCATTTAATTTCATCAGGAACATTAGTTAAGTGCAGCGATAGCCCAGTGGTTAAAGAGCCCGCTTCTCATTCGAATTGGCGTGTACCAATGAGGTTTTCAAAAAGCTCGATGAAAAACATCGTGAGGAAACAAGTCCTTGAGTTAATTCTGAGACATGTGTAACAGACCCGGTCCGGCGATGGGCTCACCTATCACGTTTGGAGTTCAAAGAATATACTGGTGGAACGTGGAACCAGAAATGGCATACCTTCGCCAGGTATAAAAGGCGTAAGATTATAGTTATATTTTACATACATACAGCTCACACCTTCCCACAGGGGTAGGCAGAAACGATGGATCGCCACTTTGCCCGATCTCCGTACACTTCCCTCGCCTCCTTCATCCATAAGCCTTTTCATGCACGCTCTTTTATTCTTCGCGCTCCGGACACCAGCTAGTTATATTTTGAATTGTAAATAATGAAACTAATTTCTTGACAACTACTACAAAACATACACATACAAATGTTTTTAGGGTTCCGTACCTCAAAAGGAAAAAACGGAACCCTTATAGGATCACTTTGTTGTCCGTCTGTCCGTCCGTCTGTCAAGACCCTTTTTCTCAGGAACGCGTGGAGGTATGAAGCTGAAATTTATATCAATTACTCAGGTCTACTGTCCCTTGAAGCTGTGAAAAAATCAAACTTCTAAGCCAACGCAATCAAAAGATACAGCCGTTTATGCCGCAAATTTTCGACACTTGCAAGGGAATCAAAACCTACAGGGTGCTTCCCGTGAACTCAGAATCTTGAAATTTGGTACGAAGCAACGTCTTATAGCATAGATAAAGGAAAAATTACGAAAACCATAAATTTGCAAGGTTGTACGGAACCCTCGGTGCGCGAGTCCGACTCGCACTTGGCCGGTTTTTTTTTACTCAATGTAGGGACTTATTAGTCCCTTATCGAAAGTCACTGCGACTCCACTCTCACGCTCCACTGCCAACTTCACGTCGGTGAGAGATCTATCAGCATTACTCTTCTCTATCAGAAAAGCACTTTACAGCAGCAGCACTCACCTGAAAAGCCTCGTCGTGTAGTACCCGCAGTCCTCCTTGATCTGCTCCACTGCCAACTTCACGTCGGTGAGAGATCTATCAGCATTACTCTTCTCTATCAGAAAAGCACTTTACAGCAGCAGCACTCACCTGAAAAGCCTCGTCGTGTAGTACCCGCAGTCCTCCTTGATCTGCTCCACTGCCAACTTCACGTCGGTGAGAGATCTATCAGCATTACTCTTCTCTATCAGAAAAGCACTTTACAGCAGCAGCACTCACCTGAAAAGCCTCGTCGTGTAGTACCCGCAGTCCTCCTTGATCTGCTCCACTGCCAACTTCACGTCGGTGAGAGATCTATCAGCATTAATCTTCTCTATCAGAAAAGCACTTTACAGCAGCAGCACTCACCTGAAAAGCCTCGTCGTGTAGTACCCGCAGTCTTCCTCTTTGGTCTGATCGACTGCCAACTTCACGTCGGTGAGAGATCTATCAGCATTACTCTTCTCTATCAGAAAAGCACTTTACAGCAGCAGCACTCACCTGAAAAGCCTCGTCGTGTAGTACCCGCAGTCCTCTTTGGTCTGATCGACTGCCAACTTCATACCGGAGAGAGATCTATCAGCATTACTCTTCTCTATCAGAAAAGCACTTTACAGCAGCAGCACTCACCTGAAAAGCCTCGTCGTGTAGTACCCGCAGTCCTCCTTGATCTGCTCCACTGCCAACTTCACGTCGGTGAGAGATCTATCAGCATTAATCTTCTCTATCAGAAAAGCACTTTACAGCAGCAGCACTCACCTGAAAAGCCTCGTCGTGTAGTACCCGCAGTCTTCCTCTTTGGTCTGATCGACTGCCAACTTCACGTCGGTGAGAGATCTATCAGCATTACTCTTCTCTATCAGAAAAGCACTTTACAGCAGCAGCACTCACCTGAAAAGCCTCGTCGTGTAGTACCCGCAGTCCTCTTTGGTCTGATCGACTGCCAACTTCATACCGGAGAGAGATCTATCAGCATTACTCTTCTCTATCAGAAAAGCACTTTACAGCAGCAGCACTCACCTGAAAAGCCTCGTCGTGTAGTACCCGCAGTCCTCCTTGATCTGCTCCACTGCCAACTTCACGTCGGTGAGAGATCTATCAGCATTAATCTTCTCTATCAGAAAAGCACTTTACAGCAGCAGCACTCACCTGAAAAGCCTCGTCGTGTAGTACCCGCAGTCTTCCTCTTTGGTCTGATCGACTGCCAACTTCACGTCGGTGAGAGATCTATCAGCATTACTCTTCTCTATCAGAAAAGCACTTTACAGCAGCAGCACTCACCTGAAAAGCCTCGTCGTGTAGTACCCGCAGTCCTCCTCTTTGATCTGCTCGACTGCCAACTTCACGTCGGTGAGGGTCAGCCTGTGCTCGGGGCCGACCCCTTGCGGCCAGTACCAGTGGCATTTGATTTCGTTCTTCTCAATGATCTTGTTCAGCATGATGATGGCTCTGCTGTTCTTCTCCCAGACCATCAGCCAGAAGTGGCCGACGGTCAGCGGGAGCGGGCCTTGAGTGAGTATGTAGCTGCGGCGAGCGCGTTCAATCTGTACACGAAAGCGGCTGTGGTTAGGTTCGAAAATAATCAGAGATTTAAATATAATAGGGCATACAGGGGGCATTGGGGATATTTTCTTAAAACTTTGATCTCAAACGTCATGTCAGTATGAACGCGAGCTGTCATTCGGTTGAATCAGTACTAGTAAATAAGTAAGTAAGTAACAACGCTTTATTGTACACCAATAAAAATATGCAACAAGTGACACAATGATTAAAAAAAAGTACAATAGGCGGTCTTATCGCTTTAAGCGATTTCTTTCAGTCAACCTTAGGATGGATGTAACTGAAATAAACAGATGAAGGTAGGTGGTGCACTAAAGTTAACAATGGATTAAGGTACTTATATACATAAACCGTTTCCTATAAATCTACTATATAAAAATAAGTCGGGTTTTCCTTCCTGACGATTTAACTCGAGAACGGCCGGACCGACTTTGATGAAACTTTTTGTGTGGGTTCGAGTGGGTCCAGGGATGGTTTATAGCAAAGAAAATTCAGCATTGCACCCGTGCGAAGCCGGGGCGACGCACAAACCGATTTCCACGGTTTTGCATTCGTTGGAAAAGTCTCAGGCTCCTTAAGGTTTATAACAAAGAAAATTCAGGAAAAATTTCAACAGAAAAGCGGGAAAATCTTGTAAGCATTGCACCCGTGCGAAACCGGGGCGGGTCGCTAGTACCTATATAAAAATGACTTACTATACAGGGTGGATTTTTGAGACGGGTCAGTAAGGGCAGGACCTTAATCGTTATAGTTACAGGAAAACGTTCCTGGGTGACCATCCCTAACTTTTTAACATTTCATGAACTGCATTCACAGATTTTGGAGAAAATGTACAGTCAGCGAAAAGTATGCTAAAATACAAAAAATCATATTTTTATGCCAATCGATCCTATTTCGTGTGGGTATTAAAAGACTCTATGGGACCATGTAAGGAGTAGGTACTAGAAATGACAGAAATCGCCAAATACTTTTTTCATACATTTTGTACTGAAAAACGAAAATCAACTCGAAATTATTATTTATTTTGGCAATCATATTTCTTATTGTGATCAAAAGATTCTTTAAGTCCAAATGAAATTTAAATACAAATACACGTGCCCGATATAAAGTCTTGACAGACATACAGGCAGACGGACAACAAAATGAGGTACGGAACCGTAAAAAAAAGAGAATCGAACAAATTGTTCAAAAGAAAATCATCATCTTTAGATTATCTTATGTAAGTATTTTTGCATTTATGTTTATTAGGATATATAGTATGTATTAGTTTAGTTTATCAACAATATAAGTATTTATGTTTCATTGATTTTTTTATTATTTGCGACCGATTACGCCAAATTGTTTCTGCTTATCGTGATGGTTGACTGGTAGATAATGCATTTAGTTCGCCATGTGTCTATCTTAGTACATGAAGTTAAATAAATAAATCGCCCTTACTCAGAGATGTCACTCACGTTGAACTCTTTTGTATTGAAGTACTAAAGCGTTCAACAATTTCAAAACGAAGAGGTTATAGTTAGGGAGGCGAGGTAGCTAAATGGCGTAATTCAACGGCGCCGTCGAGACCTATCACAATCGAAAGATAAAATAATTTCGAAAAGAAAAGCTCTTATGGTAAAAACCATTTTAGCGGTGGGTTTGGCGTGTACGGTTTTTCAAAAATGTAAAAAAAAACAGTTACTTGGGCATTCTCGAGCGCGTCAGATATTAATACTACGTATGCCCCAAGTGCCTCTGATAACAACGGTATACTAATCTGCCGGTTTGCGTGGTGGGGGTAGGCATATAAAGCAGTCAAAAATGCAAAAAAAAAAAATTTTCTCGAGCGCGTCAGATTTTCGGAAGGGGTGTTAAGTAGGCCCCAAGGAAGCTCCCTTTAAAAAAACTGACGATTTCGGCGTGACGATAAGTTACGATGAATTTTTGAAAATGCAAAAAAAAATAGTTATTTTGAAATACTCGAGCGCGTCAGATTTTCATAGGGGAGGTTTATCTCGGTATCCTGAAAGTATATTTTCTTAATCTGACAAAAATGTTGGTGGGTTCTCTTAATCTGACCGAAAAAGGTTTTTTGGTTTCTTTTTTTTTTTCTTTCTCCTTGATAAAACGGGGATTTATATTTATTAGGGTGTACCGAAAATTCCCTTCTTCCGCTTCTTTCCCCACCAGCAATGTTGCGAAATAAAGGAAAAATACTGGTAGGATTCCATATTTCCGCGAAGCACTCAGTCTGTATTACATGTTTATGGCCAATTCCTCTTTTTTGCTTCAATTCTTTACTTCGTTTTGCTTACGATACGTCCAAAAAACAATTTGAGGATCAACAAGCTATTGAATAATATACATACTTACATGAAACTGTACATGTTAATAATACTTTTGTATACAGATACGCGTAACTTTTTCCGAGTCCACGAAAATTGTCGAGAAGCTTTTTTAAAAAAAAATTGAGATATAATAAAAGTCACATAGTTTAATCATCGTTACTTCATATCAACTTTTTTTAACACCCTCAGTTTTCGAGATATACTCAAAAAACCGGGAGTTTGAGTTTTTATGATGCTTCAAGTCAAAAACTTTTAACTTTGGACAAAAATGTCAAGAGACCTTTTTTGTGTAAAATAAAATTCCCTTTTTTGTTTATTTAAACTTTTTTTTTGTAAAATGTATCGTTCGCGACATAGATGCCGCAACGCGTTTTTCGGAAGACGAAATGGCTCCTCCACACTTCCGGTCATTCGGAAACCGGCAGATTTTGTATTTTTAATAAGTTTTAGATTATATTCTTCAAAATAAAAGAAATAAAAATCGCGCTCGAGAATGCCGGATTAACGTTTTTTTTTTACAAGTTCGCGACCCTATAACTTGGCGGCGTCAAGGACTTATCGTCAGATTAGTTAAATTTAGTCTTAAAACACTAAAATCAACCCCCAATATCTTAATCTGATGCGCTCGAGTATTTCAGACTATCGATTTTTTTTTAATAATCTGATCGTCTATCCTAGGCGCGCGTCACTACATATAGAGCTAAATACTTTACAAGGTTGTTCTATTAGGTCTAAGGTATCTCTCATATCTTAAACTGCCACGCTCGAGTATTACCGAAAATTCCCCTATTCGCCTCCCTAACTATTATAATGTTTTCGTGTTTACGTATTTTTGACATGTATAAAATAAAAATAAATAATCATACGCCTTTTATCGTATTCGATTACTGGATATACCCACTTTTCACGATATTCTTTGGACCCCTAAACGTGAGAGGTGGTTTGCCCATCACCGTCGAGCTAGTGATAAATATGTACGTAAGTTTTGAAAAACTCATTGGTACATGGCAGGATTCGAACCCGAGCCTCACTGATTTTCATCATGTGAAGCAGGCCCTTTAACCGTAAGGCTATCACTGCTTATTTTGACATGTACTTATATATGTAGGTACGTACTATTCTTTTGCAACAGCCCATGGTGTACGCGAGTCGTTAGATCTGTATGCGTTGTGCTAGAAACACCGGGTTGATAACGTAACAAGAAAAACATTATACAACGCGTCACAGAATAAGCGCAATTCCTCATACACCCCAATGGGTCTGACGCAGAATGTGCACTTCGCAAAATGAGCACTCGACGAAAAATGTGCATTTCGCAGTTGGTGCACTTCTCACAACGGGCACTTCTCATAATGCACACTTCGCAAAATGAGCATTTCGCAAACTGTGCACTTCGCAAAATGTGCACTTCTTAAAATGCGCATTTTTCTAGGGTATGAACCTTCGGAGACGCCACTGACAGGCGTTCCCCTCTGCCAAAAAAACGAGTCGGTCTTTGAGCACACCGGTTAAATACAACTAGTTTGTTTGAGTTCACGGAGTGCTTGTATTGGTGAATGTATTTGTGTGCACCTAGTTCAAGCTAGTGTTTAATTGTTTTATCAAAAAATGCGTTTGTTTTAACATTATTTGTGATTCTTTCCTCGTCCCCCCCGCAGAAATTGGCAGACTTTTTTGTAAAGAAACTAGTGCGCGTGACGTCTCCGGTTGGTTTAATACTCAAAGGTATGAACCAATGGTTAGTAACAAAATAAAAACGATATGATTTGTATTTAAAATAAAATAAACATCTTGCGAGCAAAATAGAGCTCTGAAATGTACGAGTATATGTAGATATAATTTTAGATGTAATTCACTATTCCTATATAGAAAGCAAAGTAATATTTTCATTTCTTTCGGGTGAGGTCAGATACCTAGGTATAAAAATTATCGTCTACCTCATTTTGCATACGCGAGTGCAAATTACCACAAAGAGGCTGGAAGAAAAAATCATACAATAATAATAAATCTTTATTTCAGGCAATATTTACATTAATAGATCTTAAATAACGTAAACAGAGGCCCATATTACATATATCTTACAACTAACATACAAAAAAAATAACTAACTAAACTATTTTACACGTAATGTTGAGCGCTGTCGGCAGGTAGTTGACCCCGGACTGACCTGACTTCTTTACTATGTAGTCTACGACGTCTTGGACCTTCGTAGACCAGTGCAAACGGGACACATACAGCTGCGTCGACGGTACAGCAGGACGCAGCAGATGGAATAAACTTTTTCTTTATTTGATATATATATATTTTATTTAATCAGTTAAGAACCGCCGGTTCCAACTGGAACCGAGACACAATTAAAAATCTATTGTGTCTGTGATTCATGGTCTGAGAGGTTAAACAAATTTATAATATACCTACAGTGGTGTTACTTAATTCTAACCTCGCCAAACTTTTACGTTTGATGGTTTCATTTGTTTTCTATTGAAAAAATAATTGAGCCAACTATTCCTAATTCAGTGATGAATTAAGCATCTAAAATTACGATAGGTACCTAAATTGTTATCTCACACATTTCAACACATTTCTTAATATCTGAGCTTCCGAATTTACTATGCCTATAACATACGTTAGACGTCGTACGTATCAACCATTGCCTATTATCTGACGGGCCTGTTGACTCAGTTGGTAGTGACCCTGCCTTCTGGGTTCGATCCCCGCTCGGAACGAAAATATTTGTGCATGAACATGTCTGTTGGCTTCGTATCTGGGTGTTTAATATTTATTTAAATATGTTTATCAGTTGTTTAGTACCCATAGTACAGGCCCTGCCTAGTTTGGGACTGAATAACCGTGTGTGAATTGTGTCCCACAATTTATTATTAGTCTTCGTTGATTCTCTTAAAGATTTAATGATGATGGAGAAAACAGCAGTTTTTGAATCGGTAGTCATCTAAATGATGCACAGTTTTTTCTTGTAGCACAAATGTACCTATATTTAATCTACTTAAAAATTTGAGGTTTTCATTATGTTATCCATATTTCCGTCTAATCTGAACCGATATCGAAATATTTTTATTATTCATCGAGTTGTAGCTCAAGGTTGGTCCCATAGGTATAAGTTTTGTGAAAATCCGATGAAGAAATTCGGGTGGAGAACAGAACTCCTCAACGGACATCAGCAAATCACTCGCTATCAGCGTAATAGGTTTAGTAACAGTAGACCTACCTGTAATGTTCGTTGAAGTTCGTTTGTTTGTAATTATGTTTATAATTTTGATTATTGTATCCAGAATATCGCTTGGTGAACGAAGCACGCTGTAGAACTGGACACTGAAACCTTCGCGTTGTAATCAACAAAGTTACTTACCTTAACCGAGCAGGTTCCAAGGCACGGGCCCGTCGCGGAGCCGCGATCAGAAGTCCTATCCGTCACCGGCTCAACTCCTAGTAGAAACCAACACTAAGACCTACCATCACTGACGAGTAACATGATCGGGATAATGGAGGGAATGTTCGACGATGAAATGAAAGATGAAAGAAAAATGATATTTTTATTAAATAAAAAAAAAATTGGCGATGGTAGGCCACAGTGCCCCTTTCTTCTAGGTGCCCATCACTAGGAAGCCCGTGACGGAAAACACGTCCGATCGCTGCTAGATATAACGGCGGAATGAGCGGTGGAGCGAGCGTTACGTCCCTCCCCACCAGTCCCCTCCCTAAGCCCCGCCCACTGCTTGCTGCAAGCCGTTTAGAGGATACTGCTTTTACTTTACGTAACATTAACGGGCCATTTACACGAGGGCAGTCCAGTAAGACTGCATACAAAAAAAAACTTGAGGACAGTGGAATGGATTGTCCTCAAGTTCTGGCGGCGAAGTATATGGCCATGTAGGTACGTTCGCTTTCATACGTACCGGCGGGCAACCGGGCAATCGGCCATACAGTTCGCTGTCGGGTAGCCGGCGCCGGCCCGGCTGAAACCGGTACGTGTGAAAAGGGGCTAAAGCTCATCACAGACGGGGCTCTTTGTAGAATATCAGATGGAAAGAGTTTTTTTTTTAAGTTAAGGTATGGTACAGGGGACCTCTGAAAAAAACTATCATGTTTCAAGAACGTTTTATTTCTAGCTTAATACAACAACATAAAACAATGTTGTTTTATTCCTGCATACCTAGTGATGTAAAAGAACGAATGATGTTTCGCAAATGTTTATACCATAACGAGATGCAATCTCATTTTCAAATAGCGCGATCAGTTTTGCAGGCTTTAAGCTTATCTACCTACTCTATAAGGTTGGTACGGAGTTAGCGATCTTAAAACCAAAGTTTTAAGCTTGTTTTAAGAGATTATGGTGCGGCCGCACTCTCTGAATTCATGCCAGCAACTCCAAATGTAAGCTCAAACCTGAATATAGTTTTTAATAACAACGCAAAATAGGTCAAATCTCGGTCGACTATTGTAAACTTGTCTTTGATATGAGCACGAAAGAAATGGCGCTTCATCGTACGAAAGCGCAGACTGCATGTGTGCAGGCGCTTAAAACATGTTGCATAATCAAGATCTCTATCTCCGCCAATGAGGGCGCAGTGACGTCGGTTTAGCTTAGACACGCCCCCATCCCAGCGGTGGGAGGCCACGCCCCCGAGCTCACCTGCTGGGCAAGGTCTTCCGATGACCTTGAATGCAGCTATCCTAGAATGTTCGCTAGGCCGATCAATACTCGTTGCCGTTGCCTAACGGGCTCGGTGCTTCAGCTTTTTTGTTGTTGTTTTCATTTTTTCTAGTTATATTGAGAAATGTTAAGGTAAATCATGGAGGTTTGGTAGCTTAGAAATAACGGGGCTGTTGGCTCAATTGGGTAGTTGACAGCATCGAAATTAAATTGCGAGTAGTCATACATTAAAAAGATTATCCCAAAACACCTCAAAATATGTATTTCGATTTTCAATTTACAATTATAGCAAATTTCAAAATAATAAAAGAATCAAAAAAAGTGCTGCAATTGAGTACCTACTAGAAACTATGACGTCACGGTTTGCTATTTCAGTACATTTTCCATAGTGAAATTTCGTTTTGACAGATCGTAAAAAGTAACTGATTTGACTAGGTAGGACACAACCCTATTAGAGGCGGGTTCGATCCAGCTCGGGGCCAACATTTGTGTGTATGAACATGTCTGTCAGCTTCGTGTCTAAGTGTTTAATATCTGTCCTTGGGAAAGAAAGAATATAGACATTCCTGGAATGGAATGCCTCTGCCGACTCCCTTGCGGATAAGAACCCTTATTAGACAACAGCGCCGTCGTTTCCAAGTGCGAATATAAACCGTTGAGCGACCATCTCAAATACACATAAAAAATTCCATCGAACTTTGGAGCTGCTTATAATAATTATTATTTTATTTCAGATAAGTCACATCCATTATAGCTACACAAAAATAAAACCAATGAAATTAATAGTTTAAAAAATAAATCATATAAATTACAAATAAAATTCATTATTATTCATTAAATGATTCAAATCTGCACGAGAATGCTCTCAGGATGGTGTAGGTTGAAAATTTAACTTTTCTGGTGGTTTTTTTTTCTTTTATTTAAGTTTTCCTCATAAGGAGTAGGTATCAGCTAAGAAAGGATTTTTTAAAATTCCTAAAGACTTATTGTTCTCATTACGTTTCGCCAGCGGCGTATAACTTTACAAAAGACAACATTTTAATAAATTTGTAGATAATAAAAGCACTATCCCCAAGGTGTGAGCAAAAGTAAAGCCGTATACAGAAAGAAAGCTGGAAAACTTATCAGCGCTTATCGGCGCTGGTCCATTCTACATAAAGCAGATTGAAGCAGAGCGATCAAAATGTCGTACGATGATTGGCGGGCGGCACCAGCGCTGACCGGCGCCTGTCGGCACTTATCGGCGCTTATCGGCGCTGGTTCATATAAATGCCTGCGCCGGTCTACGCAGTAAGTTTTCAGCTTTCTTTCTGTATACGGCTTAATGCAGTATACAAATAATTATACAATATATGACATAATAATAGTTGTCTGTTTCAGTGTAACGCGGTCTCGACTCATCCGTCGAGTTGTAACTTTTAAAGTATCTATTTGCCAGATTATTAAAGTACTTCTAATTTCTTTAAATAGCCCTACATACCTAACATTTTGTATATTAGTGCTGTAAGACAATGAACTAGAAAGTATATTTGGAATTTTAAATGAGGGTTCCCTCACCGTCGAACTAGTTTTTCTGAAAAACTCATTCTTACATGCCCGATTCGATTCCACAGAATATCTTTATTTATTTATTTATTTTATTTTGGCAACAGACAGTCATGTATAACAATATTTACAGATTCTTAAGTAATGATAGACCTGGAGTGCCGAATTTTAGCTTAATGTTAACAATATTTTTGTAAGTATCGAGTAAGGAAGAGATACAATGAGAAAAAGAATTTATAGGTACTTGATTTTAACATAATAAGAGTCTTAATGTTACAAAATAGATACAATGTTGTGTAGATACTAATTTTGTGCAAATACAATAGTTTATTTTAATATCTTGTAAAAAGTGGGTATATCCAGAAATGGAAAAGTCAAAAATCATTTATAATCTATACATACAAATATTCTTAAGCTGCGGTCCCACGGTCCGCTATTCTACGGATCAGCTACACTCAGCCGACGAGCACGGACGGCGACGCACCACAGGCAGGGCCGGTCCAACGGTGCGTGTCGGTGTGTGTAGATGTTTTTATGTTGTCATAATGCAAAGCGAAAGAAAGAGAGAGAAGAGCGCACCTTTGAAGTTACCGACTCACGATGGATACGGGCGCACCGCCACAGACGTTCTGTGCTATCACGGACGAGGCCGGTCCCACGGTGCGTCGTGCGAGCTGGTCTGCGTGCATCCGCGATTTTACGGACCGTGGGACCCAAGCTTAGAAATTACCTTGAATACCTTTGCCTACAACCTCGGAGATAAAAGGAGTGAGTATATTTATTTTTAAATTAGGGCAGGGTCCGAAGAGTAGTCAGTTGTGCTGAAACTCTTGCCTTTTCATCCACATTAGAAACTTAGTTTAGTGTAGTTATATTTTGCGCTTTGTGTTGATGAATAAACGTATTATTATACCCTGCCTCGGTGTGATGCGTTGGAAGAAGTATTTTATTTATAATTATACAATTACCTATTATTATTTAAAATGTAAATTAATTATTCAATTTTGTGTATGTATCTCAAGTGTACGTATTATTTATTTATTATGTTTATTTAATATTTTTGGAATTATAAACCATTTACAAGCTCACTTTACGAGCGAACAAATTAGGAGACTTATTCAATAAGGAGATAAATAAGCTTCTATACGCGTGGGGTGATCTCAAGACGATGAAATATTATAACAACGAGACGAGCGTCTGTTGTTACTCATATTTTTTCCACCTCAACAAAGAGATTTAAATATACCATCTATGGTCGCTTATTATTTTTATATAAATGAATTATTTATTACCTATTGTAATAAGTCTATTTTGTTTGATAACAAAGAAGATGAAAAGCATAACCTTTAGTTCCATAAGGTCATATTTGTATCAATGACTGGAGCAAAGACGTTGAAAAAAGTGTCTCTAGGAAAGAGAATGATTTTCTTCCAACCTATTTCGACCGGAGTATCAAAATGTCCAGTTTCACGAAATGACCGGAGTGTCATTAGGGTATATATTTATTTTATTATAACTTAGAATGAAACAATAGAACTTACAAAAACGCTATCTCAGTAAAACTTATTGATAAAACTAACTTACAATAAAATTTAAAACATACAATACCAACGGAGGCCAATTACAGACTTTCTTTAATAATCATTTCATAGCACATACAAAAGCCATCGTAAAATTAGCACCCCGCAAATGTTCCGACTTAAAAAAATATATGCCAATAAGTCTATTCTCGAGGGTAGGCAGAGGTATTCCATGCCTCGAACCACCACGTTTTACAACAATATTTTTGGACCACTTAGTAAAATGAAAATGTATTTTATTCTGTAGGTAATAAGAATTACACTTAAAAAGTCAATAGTCGAATAAAAAGGCACACAACTCGTCCATGAAGATTGGCTAAATGTAAACAGCAGCCCATCTCCACCGACGAGTTGCTGTTTCCAAATGCAAGTACCCCGAGAAGAACCAGCTAGAAAGTCGTAATATTATGAAAGGTGGTGAGCCCATCGCTAGACTAGGGTCACAGTATAATAAATAGTACTAGCGTACAGTATTGCCACTCCCTGCCTCCCGCTAAAAGTGCCGCCACCCCGCGCTTGGTAACCTCACAGTCACCGGCTGGATAGGACGAGACGAACGACGCGGTGCGCAGAACATGGTACGCGTTCACCTACACGAGCTTAGACTGTGTGCGTAGCAACGCGTTTGTTTCATACATTTTATCGCTTGTGTCCAAGGTGTGCTAGGGTTGGGTTGTGTTGAACACATGCCTCATTATCAAATGTAGGACCTGCCGGTTTCTTCGTGAGCATTTCTCTACCGTCAGGATAGTGATATACCTATAATATGTAACAGAATATGGGCAATTCCTGAGATTAGTTTTTTTGTATCGACTACTTAATCGATTTCAGCTATTTTTAATGAGTTAAATTTTTCCGAAAAATGAATTTTAGCATAGCTGAATTTAGTGCCTATGGAAATCATACTATTCTTGCTCTTTATTTAAGAAAATTGGTTAGACACAACTAAAGTACGGAGGCACCTTTTTTTTTATTATAATATACTAATTGGGGTGTATTAGGTATTGGGCTTATTCTGTTACCTGTTGTATAAACTTTAAGGGAGACTTAACATCAATATAATAAAAATATCAATAGCTAATTACAAGTCTCCACAAGTAAAAACTAAGTAGGTAGTGCAATAGACTGCCTATATAAAAGAATAACGTATCTATACGAAATTAAGCATTAATAAGAACAATAATTAATCTACTATATAAAAATAAGTCGGGTTTTCCTTCCTGACGATTTAACTCGAGAACGGCCGGACCGATTTTGATGAAACTTTTTGTGTGGGTTCGAGTGGGGCCAGGGATGGTTTATAGCAAAGAAAATTCAGCATTGCACCCGTGCGAAGCCGGGACGGGTCGCTAGTTTAGAATAAAAGCAGTGATGAATCCTTTTTTATGAGTAGGTGTGAGGTTACTATTGCAGCAATGCTGTCATGGAAGCTTGATTTTTCTAATTCGCGCCTTACCGTTGCCGTATTAGAACAAAACAGGGCCCGTACCACCATGTCTTAAAACAAGCTTAAAACAGTATTGTTTTAATATTGCTATCTTTATACCATGACGTCCTTATAAAGTACTAGGGACCCACCCCGGCTTCGCACGGGTGCAATGCTAACACTAAAACCTTCCTCTTGAATCACTCTATCCATTAAAAAAACCGCATCAAAATCCGTTGCGTAGTTTTAAAGATTTAAGCATACAAAGGGACATAGGGATATAGGGACAGAGAAAGAAACTTTGTTTTATACTATGTAGTGAAGCTTGTGTTATGTCAAATCAAATAACTCGCATTTTTTTTTTTAGCTTGTTTAGTAACACTGCAAAAGTGATCACGGTATTTGAAATTGAGGCTACATCTCGTTATGAAATAGACATTTATGCGACAATCATTCGTTCTTTTACATCACTTTGTAGGAATGAAACAAGATTGTTATGAGGTCGTGGTACGAATCTGAGTAATGTTGTTAAAAGCTTGAAACAAAACGTTCTCATACTAGGATAGTTTTTTAAGAGGTGGTGGTAGGAGCCCAGGGGGCCAATTCTACTAAGTGTCAACAGTCGTTGTTGGATGACAATGAGATGTCAATGGTTACTCAATGGTGTTATTTTGACACTTTTCAGAGCAAATAACACCATCGACTGACCATGTCATTGTCATTGTCATCCAACTGTAACCGTTGACATTTAGTAGAATTGGCCCCCTGGACCCTTATTGTCTATTTATAATAATAATAATAATATAATCTCACGCTTTTCATCCCCGATTCGTAGGCAGAGGTATACTAGTAATTGGGTAGTTGACAGCATCGAAATTAAATTGCGAGTAGTCATAGGGATATAGGGACAGAGAAAGAAACTTTGTTTTATACTATGTAGTGAAGCTTGTGTTATGTCAAATCAAATAACTCGCATTTTTTTTTTTAGCTTGTTTAGTAACACTGCAAAAGTGATCACGGTATTTGAAATTGAGGCTACATCTCGTTATGAAATAGACATTTATGCGACAATCATTCGTTCTTTTACATCACTTTGTAGGAATGAAACAAGATTGTTATGAGGTCGTGGTACGAATCTGAGTAATGTTGTTAAAAGCTTGAAACAAAACGTTCTCATACTAGGATAGTTTTTTAAGAGGTGGTGGTAGGAGCCCAGGGGGCCAATTCTACTAAGTGTCAACAGTCGTTGTTGGATGACAATGAGATGTCAATGGTTACTCAATGGTGTTATTTTGACACTTTTCAGAGCAAATAACACCATCGACTGACCATGTCATTGTCATTGTCATCCAACTGTAACCGTTGACATTTAGTAGAATTGGCCCCCTGGACCCTTATTGTCTATTTATAATAATAATAATAATATAATCTCACGCTTTTCATCCCCGATTCGTAGGCAGAGGTATACTAGTAATTGGGTAGTTGACAGCATCGAAATTAAATTGCGAGTAGTCATACATTTAAAAGATTATCCCAAAACACCTCAAAATATGTATTTCGATTTTCAATTTACAATTATAGCAAATTTAAAAATAATAAAACAATCAAAAAAAGTGCTGCAATTGAGTACTACAAACTATGACGTCACGGTTTGCTATTTCAGTACATTTTCCATAGTAAAATTTCGTTTTGACAGATCGTAAAAAGTAACTGATTTGACTAGGTAGGACACAACCCTATTGCAATCGTTTTTATTTGAAACTTATTATGCGGTTAGTGCTTGCACTACGTACACTGGCGGTAATGACATGTGAATGGAAGAAGCAACTGCGAATGCGATTATGGTTGTAAATAAACAATAAATGCACCATTTTTCAAGTTTCTAGGTGTTATCGTTTCGGAGTAGTACGTATTTCTCTTTTTAACCAGTTTTTATATTTTCCCGTGGTACTGAGATATTTTCCTGGAATAAAAAGTACCCTAGATGTTGACCCGGGTACTCAGTTATCTCCATACCAAATTTCATCAAAATCCGTCCAGTAGTTTTTGAGTGATGACCAGACAGACAGACAAAAATTAAAAAAATTGGTGTTTCAGTATCTATATCGATAACTATATACACTACCGTTAAAATTTTAAAAAAATATTTCATGTACCTACAGACACGGCCCCGTTAGAGTTTTATTATATGTATAGATTTCACTACGAAAGATATTGCACACCAAACAATTTCACGTATCTCGTAACTGTACTAAACCTCACAGCTGTGAATAATATAATAATAATAATAATATAATCTCACGCCTTTTTTATCCCCGAGGGGGTAGGCAGAGGTATTCCATTACTGGATATACCCACATTTCACGAGATATATTGGACCCCTAAACGTGATAGGTGGTGAGCCCATCGCCGGACCGGGTCTGTTTACACATGTCTCAGAATTAATTCTGAGACCTGCGGGTTTTCTCACGATGTTTTCCTTCACCGTCGAGCTAGTGATATATGTACGTAAGTTTTTGAAAAACCCATTGGTACATGCCAGGATTCGAACCCGAGCCTCACTGATTTTCGGCCGGCTCTTTAACCGTCTGGGCTATCACTGCTCTATAATGAGTATGTCTCATTAATCTAGCAGTGATCCCCCCTATTACGGAATCACACTCAGCCCTTGCTCCTCGCAAGGGGCACGTATTGGATCATGCAACCTTGTCTCTAGGTCAGTGTACTAACACATCGAGAAGAATCGATTCGCCCAAACTTTTGGTGAGGTGAGCAGTGATAGCCTTTACGGTTAAAGAGCCGGCCGAAAATCAGTGAGGCTCGGGTTCGAATCCTGGCATGTACCAATGAGTTTCTCAAAAACTTAAGTACATATTTATCACTAGCTCGACGGTAAAGGAAAACATCGTGAGAACTAATTCTGAGACATGTGTAAAACAGACCCGGTCCGGCGATGGGCTCACCACCTATCACGTTTAGGGGTCCAATGTATCTCGTGAAATGTGGGTATATCCAGTAATGGAATACCTCTGTCTACCCCCTCGGGGATGAAAGGCGTGAGATTATATATTTTATTTTATTATTTATTTATTTTGGTAAGGTCTAAGGTAAAATGGCCAAAAAATCTGAAAATGATTGTAGTTTCAGTAATTGCAACACGAGGATTTATTATTGACATGCTGTTTTGTACGATATCGCTCGCGTCAGTTCCGTTCCCGTAGGAAAACTTTTGAGTTTATTCGTTACAAATATACAAAAGTAGAAACCTTTCTTTTCTTTATAATATTAGTCCAGATTCGTATAGATAAGTATAGAAAAAGCCTGTCTTTGTGTGTGGTCAAACAACTCCTTTTAGATCTTAAAAAGGGTAAACAAAAATAAACTTATTGAATCGAGGTATCTCTTTTCTGTGGTTGGTGTTAATCTAGCCTTTTATATGCCGTGGTTTTATATTCTTCAAACGAATCTAAGAGATTCAAGAGTCCAAGTAGACATTGAATAAAACCTTTTGTTATATGATATGAAAGAAAGAAAATATATTTATTATGAACACTAAAAAATAAAAAAAGGTAAATACGTAAATTTAAAAGTCCCATGAAATGTTATAGTCGAGCCTGTTGGCTTAGTTTGTAGTGACCCTGCCTTCTGAGTCGCAGGTTCGATCCCCGCTCGGGCCAACATTTTCGTGCAAGAACATGTATCTTGGCTTCGTGTCTGGTCGTTTAATATTTGTTTAAGTATGTTTATCAGTAGTTTAGTACCCATAGTATAGGCCCTGCCTGGGACTAAATAACCGTATGTGAATGGGGCACTTGCACTAAAATTATATTGATAAATTATCTTAATAATTCAATTATGATAGTCGCTAAAAGTGTATTGCTGAAAAAAAGATCTAAAATTATGATTTTTTCGCAAAATATTTGAATTTGAAGTAACGCTATATGAGACGTAATTTGAAACACCAATCAGCGACGAGTGACGTCACTCCATCGCAAAGCCAAAAAGAGGTAAGGAAATACTTGTATGTTTGAAACGAATAAACTCAAAAATTACCGAATCGATTTCAAAAATTCTTTCACATATACAATGCTACATTATCCACTAGTATTAAATAAAACTAAAAATATATTATTTCTGTAATAAATAATACATTCACGCGCCATGAAATGTTTACATCATAAGATGTCACCTCAAGCCGGTGGGCGTTTACGCGCGAACTTTGAAATGTCAATTTTTGCATATTTTAACTTTTTTCTTTTTGGTATCTTTATGTAATCCTTAAACCTTTGACATAAATTTTAAAAAATATTATGAAATTTCCCCATTGTGTCCCACAATTAATTATTAATATTATTTAATTTATAGTCAGCATATGAGTCGAATTGTAAACTACATAGTTTTGTTTGACGTCAGCTACGAGAAAATATTACGAACTTCTACCAAAGGCTTCATTCCCAGTATAAGTTTCAAAAATTCTGTTTAACTACGTGGCGTAAGGAACTCGTGTGCTAACTTCCATGCATTCAGTCCTTTGAGTATTAAACCAACCGGAGACGCCACTGACAGGCGTTTCCCTCTGCCAAAAACAAAGTGTCGGTCAACGATCATACCTGTTATATACAACTAGTTTTTTTAAGTTCACGGAGTGCTCGTATTGGTGAATTTGTGTGCATCTAGTTCAAGCTAGTGTTTAATTGTTTTGTCAAAAAACGCGTTTGTTTTAACATTATTTGTGTGCGTTTCCTCGTCCCCCGCACAGAAATTGACAGACTTTTGCAAAGAAACTAGTGCGCGTGACGTCTCCTGTTGGTTTAATACTCAAAGATTTAGTCAGACCCGACGGTTTAAGCTATGTGTGCCTATCAGTTTTCTACACTAATATTATAAAGAGGAAGGATTTGTATGTTTGTATGCCCCCAGATCTTTGTAACGAATAAACTCAAAAACTACTGGACCGATTTTAAAAATTCTTTCATCAATGGAAAGCTACAATATCACTGAGTAACATAGGCTATTCGTGCAATTTATAAAATGGGGTCTAGGATGTCTCTAAAGGAAAAATTCAAGGAAATTAATATACTGACACTGGCGTCACAGTATATTTACGAAAACGTATTGTATGTTAAAAAGAATATATCACTTTACAAAAAAAATTGTGACAGACATTGTATAAACACTAGAAATAAGAATGAACTGGCTGCTTGTGTTAGTCGATTATCTAAAGTTACCAAATCCTATAAGGGTCAATGTATACGTTTTTACAATAAGATTCCCATTGAATTGCAAAATTTGCCTCTTGACAAATTTAAAATAATAGTTAAGCAAAAATTACATAAAAAAGGCTACTATAAAATTACAGACTACTTAGTAGACCAACATGCATGGGATTAACCGACTCGACGCTATGTAAGGCTATTAATTATAAATATTATTGTAAACGATATTTATTAGTAAGACATGAGATTAAAAAGAGCTGCCCTTGAGTTTCTTGCTGGCTCTTCTCGGGGTACTGCATTCGGAACCAGCAGCTCGTCGGTGGAGATGGGCTGCTGTTTGCATTTAGCCAATCTTCATGGACGAGTTTAGAGTGCCTTGTTATTATAAAATATTGACGTTTCTAAGTGTATATTTTAATACCAATAGAAAATAAACGACTTTGAATTTGAATCTTTACCGTAAGACCTGCAAGGCATGGCGCCGACACGTCGTCACGACGTCGCAGGACTTAAATACGCGTCACCTTGAACCCGAACCGGATTTTAGTAACTAAATATTTTCGCAGTTACGCGCACTTTACACGCTCTATGATGTGTATACGACACCTATATCTATACATAAAATAAAACTGTAACGATACCGTGTCTGTACATGTAAAGAGTGCCTTGTTATTATAAAATATTGACGTTTCTAAGTGTATATTTAATACCAATAGAAAATAAACGATTTTGAATTTTGGTATATTTCGTTTCCCTAAGGCGTAATTCCCGTTTCCGTAGAAAAACGGAAATAAAATATAGCCGATGTTACTACCTGATAATGTAGCTTTCCATTAATGAAAGAACTTTTAAAATCTACATAGATTAAAAAGCCTACTTTATAGTTTCTTAAACTACTATTATAAGGTATTATTTGTTCTACCATATAATGGAGGGGGGAGGTAAGAAGACCTATTCTCAGTCCTACCAAATAGGAATAAAACATTGATATCGGTCGAGCCGTTTCGAAGGAGTACAACTACAAACACCGTGACACGAGATTTTTATAACAACGCGTCACAGAATAATCGCAATTCCTCATACACTCCAGTTAGTATATTGATATTGAAAAAATATGATGCATTCGTATGTTTGCAACTTTAGTTTTGTCTAACCAAATTTCTTAACTAAAGAGAAATAATAGTACGGTTTCCATAGGTAGCCCTAAATTCAGTTATGTTAATTCATTTTTCGAAAAAATGTAACACATTTAAAATAGCCGAAATCGATTAAGTAGTCGATACTGAACAAACTAATTTCAGGAATTGCGCTTACTCTGTTACATATTGTAAGAAAGATTAAGGTATTTATTTCTCTTTTCGAATACAATTCGCTTAGCAGAAGAAATACAAGATATTTATATACACGGGGACGGGAACTAAGAGGGTGAAACCGCGCCTGGAAGCTAGTACAATAATATATTATGGGACACAATTCTCAAACAGTTATCTACTCGCACACTGTACCATGGTTACTAAACTATGTACTGATATACATACATAAAAACACCCATACACGGAGACAACAGACATGTTCATGCACATTTGGAGAAGCGGAAGTGGAATGCTCCTCCATTAGAAAACTTCGATAGTGCGGTTTAGAACGGCCGTCTATTGGCACGTTCTATGTAGTGTCGCTACACACAAATGTTGACCCCGAGAGGATATCGAACCCCGACCTCCGACTCAACTACCAACTGAGCCAACAGGCAAATCGATGTCATCGATAATGTTAATCCTTTACAATTGACAATTTATTCGACCAATATTCAAGTCAAGGTCAAAATTTTTTTATTTTCTGTAGATACTAAATACACTTAAAAAGTTCAAAAGTCTAATAACAAGGCACTCTAATCTGCTTGACATTAGGCTAGGCCCTTTCATTCAGTCAGCGAGGCCATTATTCCAAGATTATTCCAGTCCTATTAAAAATCCGTACTGTTGCCCATAAATATCGATTCGAGCAACTCTATTAGAACTACGTCTCTACGCGTGACGTCACGAGGAATTGTCAAAAAATCCCGCGCATTATGTCAGGCTGTGGGTCGTATAGTTAATTGATATAATTGTTTGACAGAGTTTCTGAAATTCTGTAACAATAAGGCTATCGCGTTATAAATTAATCCTCTTAAAAGTACTAACAAAGTTCAATCAAACATATAACTATGCACGTGAAGAAACACAAGAGCAGCGATGGAACCTGTTTGAGGAGTTTGGGTTATATTTCCGGTAAAAGCATAATGTAAAAATAAGTTTTTTTTTTATTAAGAAAAAAAATGTCACGCCTTTTATCCCCGAGGGGGAACCCACTTTTCACGAGATATTCTTTGTACCCCCAAACGTGATAGGTGGTGAGCCCATTGCCGGACCGGGTCTTTTACACATTCTCAGAATTAATTCAGAAATCTGCGGGTTGCCTCACTTTTGCCTCACGATGTTTTCCTTCACCGTCGACCTAGTGATAAATATGTATATAAGTTTGAAAAACACGTTGGTACATGCCAGAATTTGAACCCGAGCCTCACTGATTATCATCATGTGAAGCAGGCTCTTTAACCGTAAGGCTATCACTTCTCTACATATAATATTCAAAATTATATGTAAATCAAACCACCTGCTACGTTTTCGTTCTGCTGAACAGTGAGTATTTTCGGATATTGAATAACTCTGACGACCACCTTGGAGATAGCGCGTGAGCATAATTGCGTATTTTATTTTAACAAATACAATTTTATTGTAGTCGGTAAAAAGAATATAAATTTCTAGGGCTACAACGCTACGCGACGTTGCTACGCTGTTGCTACGGCAGTGCTACACTTTTCAATGGCGTAGCACTTATAAGCTGACAATAGAAAATCGGTAGCGATCAACCATGTAACTTGCAGTTTATAATGTATATATATATAATCTCACGCCTTTTTTTATCCCCGAGGGGGTAGGCAGAGGTATTCCATTACTGGATATACCCACATTTCACGAGATATATTGGACCCCTAAACGTGATAGGTGGTGAGCCCATCGCCGGACCGGGTCTGTTTACACATGTCTCAGAATTAATTCTGAGACCTGCGGGTTTATAATGTATTGATTGTTTAAAAGAATAATGTGTTAGGTGTTTCTTGACCCAGTTCTTGCCTTTTCTGTCCAGCGGTGGACTTGCAATAACTTTCAATAAGTGGACTTATTATATTTATTTATAACTAGCTGGTAACAAAATCGAGCCTATGGTACTCAGTGATAATGTAGCTTTCCATTGGTGAAATATTTTTTTGAACATGTACTTGAAATTGTTTCGGAATATGTATTTATTTTTTTAACCAGTTTTTATATTTTCAAATGGATATTAGATATTTTCCTGGAATAAAAAATACCCTAAATGTTGACCTTAAATGTTATCTCCATACCAAATGACATCCAAATCCGTCAAGTAGTTTTTGCTTGATGCGTGCACAGACAGACAGACCAAAATTTAAAAAAAAATGTGTTGAAACATCTAATTCGATAACTATCTACACAACCACTAAAAAATATTTCATGTAGACACGGCCCCGTTAGAGTTTTATTGTATGTATAGATTAGGGATGTTACGGAGGTGGTTTTATCGGAACCAAGTCAGAGTCGGAATTTTTAAATTTGGTTTTTCGGAGTCGGAATCGGAATCGGAGTCGGATTCGGGGATGGTGGCTAAGAAAGATGTGTCCAAATAACACTAAACTTGATTTTGGACGAAATTAATTACTTGGCACGCCGCACAAGACAAAACAAACAATTTTATATGTATGGCATAACTACAAGTGGAATATTAATCGATGACAGAACGCGTGTTCCCCGGGCGAGATGCGTAAACCTGTTCGTACACGTTGACTGGAGCCGCCACGCGCCCTCCGATTTAAACCGGAGGTGTAAGATCAATCGGAAGTTCCAACATATCGGAATAGAAGTCGAAGCGTCGTAACATCCCTGGTATAGATACCTAACCAGCTCTCAAATATTATGGGGTCAAGTGAACAGCTTACATTGGTTATCGATCGATGCTATACGAGTACCAGCTAACATTACAGTAACTTACAAGTATTGATTAAGCTATTACATATTTTATAAGTCGCATGTGAGTCAACTTCGGTAGTTGCACTCCATTATGGACAGAAACTTCGATTTCGAGCTAGCACAAAAATATGTAGAGGCAATTACCCTCGCTAGCTTTTCTGGGAGTAACATAAATACAAACATAAAAAAACTAAAGCATAAAAAATAAACTACAATGCACCAATCACTACATTACTTTTCATTTCTTATGATTACACACAACACATATACAAACAGATATACTCTCACTCATAAATTCTTACACACAATCATTCACACACACACACACACACACACACTTAAAATTTCAATAAAATAGTAATAAAGAAAAAGTGTCAATCTTATACAATAATATTATATTTATAGTTTAATTTAATATTATCGACCTATTAGCATACCTACTTTCATTGTTATTAATATGTGGTAATTGAGATTGGTTATACAATTAGCTATCCATGCCCATTAGCCCTAGTATAATAATAATATATTGTGTAACTGTATTTTAAACCTAAATAAAAGAAAATAAAATAAAATAAATAGCCACTCTAAAGAGTAAAAAAACGACTTCAATCTTCAACTTATATGGTTTTCTCATGGATGCCGTTGTCAGAACTGGACGAAATTAAAATGGGACCAATCTGGAAGCATCAGCTTTCAAATAAATAAAGAATCATCCAAATCGGTTCACCCAGTCAAAAGTTCTGAGGTAACAAACATAAAAAAAAAATACAGACGAATTGATAACCTCCTCCCTCTTTTTTTAAAGTCGATTGAAAATACACGAGAGTTCGTCTAAAAAATCACATTGTCTGATATTGCGCTAATTATTAAAACCACAGTGCGGTGAGAGCTGTGGTAGCCCTGATGTTAAAGAGTCCTATTCTCATCCTTGAGGCTCGGGTTCGAATCCTGCTGAGGGCATGTACCAATGAGTATTTCAAAAACTCACATATTTCCCACTAACTCGACGGTAATGGAAAACATAGCTAGGAAACCCGCATGTCCTAGAATTAATTCTGAGGCATGAGTACTATAGCCGGTCCGGATGGGCTAACCCATCACGTTTAGGGGTCTTATAAACTGGTGAAACGTGGGTGTTTCCAAAAATGGAATACCTCTGCCTACTATTTTTGAGACAAAGGCTGAGTTTATTTATTGGCCCGCTCACGCATCGCGGTGATTCCGAACAAAAGGAGACATATCAACAACGAAAATATATATATTTTCGTTGTTGATATGTCTCCTTTTTTCTTATAAGAAATACGTAAAAGAAAATTGTAACTGGAACAAGTATGTACATCCTAACTTCCAATAAATATTATAAATGCGAAAGTGACTTTGTTTGTTTGTTTATTACGCTATCGCCATCAAAGCACTACATCGATTTTAAACATTCTTTCACCAATCTAAAGCTACATTATCCGGGAGTAACATAGGCTATATTTTATCCCGATATTCCCACAGAAGCGGCAAGTACGCGGGTGAAACCGCATGGCTCTGTTAGTATAAAATAAATTGATACGCCCCACACATAAAAGCTAGTGGCCAATTACGAAAATTGAACACTCAAAGTGTTTTTTTCACGGATTAAAAGTCAATTTAACAGTATCAAGCTGTTATTCAGAGATAATTCCCATATAATTGAGAGAAAATAAATGTACAGAGAACAAAGAGATTAAAATATATAGGACATAGAGGGGGCATTGGAATTTTTTTCATATAAAACTTTGAAGCATGTTTAAAGCTCAAGCGTCATGTCAGTTAGTATGAACGCGAGCTGTCATTCGGTCGAAATTGTACTAGACTTATTCCACTAGGAATAACTTTAGCCTTCAAATTTTCTTCGCTTTGTCCCCGCTATTGCTATTGTATTTTAATCTCTTCGACAGAGAGTAAAATCTGTTTTTCATTTGCTGTAATACGATACGGCGTGGGCGGATCTTGTTTTGATGTGATCGTCCACTTAATTTGCGATCTAAGAAAATACAAATGCAATTTAAAATATAAATTCATTTTATTTTCTCATCATTGTTGTCGAACTGTTATATGTCATTTATTTATGTATTAATTAAACATACAAAACAGATTACAAAAGAGCATTGATAAGCGATAAGACCACCATTGTACTTTAGTTAATGTTGGTATCCATATTGTGTTGTTTTTGGTGTACAATAAAGAGTTATTGTACTGTATTGATAGTCCAGTGGGTAAAGAGCCCGCTTTTCATTCGAGAGGCTACGCTTCGTATCCTGGCATGTACAGTCAAGTACGTGGAGCTTGTAACGTTCTTATTACAATCGCCTTAGAGGTCAGACTCGCAATATAAGTGTGAAGATTTACAGGTTTAACAACATAATGCGGTATTATTTAAGGAATGGCTGTTCCGCGCGGTTATACCCGCGACGTTTCCGTTCCCTTGGGAATACGGGAATAAAATATAACCTGCGATACTCAGGGATATAGTAGCATTTCCTACTGAACCGATTTCAACAATTCTTTCACCATTCAAATGAATTTATTTTTGAATTTATTCGTTACAACCATACACAAATACGAATCTTTCGTCTTTATACTATAAAAGCTAGTCTAAACTAATTTAATAAAGAGGAAAGATTTGTATTCTTGTAATTTTATATGTTTGTAACGAATAAACTCAAAACTACTGGACTGATTTAAAAAATCTTTCAAAAATAAAATGCTACAGTATCCTTGAATAACATAGGCTAAGTATATTCTAACCCCGTATTCCCACGGGAACGGGAACTACGCGGGTGAAATCACGCAGATCAGCTAGTAAATAAAAATAATAATCTCCCTGACCCCTAAACGTGATAAGTGGTGAGCCCATCGCCGGACCGGGTCCGTTACACATGCCTCTGAATTAATTCTGGGACCTGCGGGTTTCCTAACGATGTTTTCCTTCACGAACTAGTGATAAATATGCACGTAATTTTTTTTAAACTCTTTGGTACATGCCAGGATCAAGTCTAACACAAATTCGTTTCACCAATCTATGTTGTAATGTTGTTGGTCCTAATTAATTATATTCCGCTGTACTGGGTCATTGTTTGAAGTGCAATCCGGGTAATACTGGGTCGGGTGCATCGGAATAATGAGCGCTCGTTACAATGGTGCAGGCAAGCGATCAACCTTCCTGTATCAATATCATTAATGCAGCCGATTGCTGTCTACACTTCTACACTAATCTATATCTGTCATCGAGCTTTTACCCGCGGCTTCGCTCGCGCACGTTTATTTCACCCCCTTAGGGGTTGAATTTAGCAAAATCCTTTTTTAGTGGATGCCTACACTGTGTAAGCTGTCTATGTGCAAAATTACAAGTCTCCAGACCCAGGGGTTATGCTGTGTTGCTATATCACCAATCAGTCAGTCAGATTATGATTTTATATACTCGTATATAGATATAAAAACTTTATAAACCTATTTTAAATTCCATAACAATAACATAAATCTTTATAGCAGCTCTCTTCTACTATTGCTATGCCCTGTACAGGGTCCATAAATAAAATAGTATAAATAATAATAATCTCACGCCTTTTTTATCCCCGAGGGGGTAGGCAGAGGTATTCCATTAGTGGATATACCCACATTTCACGAGATATATTGGACCCCTAAACGTGATAGGTGGTGAGCCCATCGCCGGACCGGGTCTGTTTACACATGTCTCAGAATTAATTCTGAGACCTGCGAGTTTCCTCACGATGTTTTCCTTCACCGTCGAGCTAGTGATAAATATGTACGTAAGTTTTTGAAAAACTCATTGGTACATGCCAGGATTCGAACCCGAGCCTCACTGATTTTAGGCCGGCTCTTTAACCGTCCGGGCTATCACTGCTCTTCCAATAAAATAGATCTTACATAATTAAGACCACCTTATGTTAACTTATGGGATGCAATAAATGATTGAGTATTGATTATGTTATTTCTATGTCTTATCCCCGAGTATGATGGGTAAGAGGTATTCCTTTCTCCAGTATATTCTTTGGACCCCTAAACTTAATAGTAACCAGACCGGGTTTAGTTACACAAGTCTCAAAAATCATTCTAGGACCTGCGGGTTTCTTCATGTCTTTTTTTCTTTATGTAGTCATCTAGTTTGTAATACGAAATTGTGCAAATTATTTAACATTAGTATTGAACATATTTTCAGGCGGTTAGTGGACTCGATTCTGTAAACCACCTAAAATTCCTAATTTTAAGTTAGCTCTATTCTATTCCAACGCTCTGGAAAGAAAAGGGATTGAAATAAGCGCCATATTTATTTACAATGTCACAAATGTCAAAATAACAAAATTGAACCTTATGGACGCATTCAAATACACGTTTTTAGCAATTTCAGCAACGATGTAAGGAGGTCACGGATAAAAGTCACAGATAAGACATCAAATTAGTCGGTTTTTCCATGTTTGACATTACTCTATGATCTATGGTTTGTTTCTGTCCTTTTTCTTCCGTATTCCCTAGAGAAGGATAGGCTAACTTAAAATTAGGAATTTTAGGTGGTTTGCAGAATCGAGTCCAGTAGAATTATGCACTGTTTAGTGAGTCTCGCTACGTCGAGCCTCGCCAAGAAGCGTCGTTCCACGCGTAGTCGCTTTACGGAGCGTGTCTTCACATCGAATATCACTTTATACAATAGGTAATTCTTTCGAGTGGAAATATGTAGGGTCAGAAGCAGCTCAAAATAAACCAGGCGTCTTCTTGTTACCTAGGCGACCAAGCTCTACTCGTGAGAACCCGCAGAAAATATTGTTTCCCAAAATGAGGAACGAGCTGCTGATTCCGTAGTACTCAAGTGTGAATTCACAAGAAACCTCAGGAGCCGTTTCCGAGAAAACGATCACAACAAATGTATAAAACTTTCTTGGGCTCGGCTGAAGACTCAACCTCTTTACCTACAGAAATATCTACTTGAAATATAAAGCGAAGTGTATTTAATAAATGCAATAAAATATGGAGATACAAGTACAGCGATGTAAGAGCAGTGAAAGAAAAGCGATTAAAGAGCCCGCTTCTCATTCGTGAGGTTCGAGTTCCAATGAGTTTTTCATTTATTAATCACTGATTAATTTAATTCATATGTACGTAAGCTTTTAGAAAACTCATTGGTACATGCCATGCTTCGAACCCGACCCTCACAAATGAGAAGCGGGCTCTTTAATCACTGGGCTATCACTGCTATCAAACATAAAATAGTTTAAATAGAGTTTGTTGCCTGTTAAGTTCATTGTACCTATATTGTGTTTGCGTATTTGGGTGCAAGAGAAACCTTGTTTTTACGTCATCGGCGTTGAGCTCTGGCTCCGGCAAATTTCCGATAGTTACCTAAAAGGGAAAAGGAAAAAATGTCTGCCTCCAGGTAAAAGTGCCTAAGGCAGTCGCTGTCAACACACATGCGAATATTGAGCGTAGGCGGGAAAATAATTTTGCTGAATCGCTTTAGATTTCAAAAGTAGGCTGAAATCTCAGTGCCTTTCAACCATTTAATTTTAGCTCAATTTATGTTATTAATTACATACATACATAAGGCTCACGCCATTGTCCCGCAGGGGTAGGCAGAGACGACGGATCGCCACTTTGCTCGATCTCTGCATACTTCTTTCGCTTCCTTCACATCCATAAGCCTTTTCATGCACGCTCTTTTATTCTTTGCACTCCGGACCCCAGCTTATTGAAGGACGTCACTTATTTGATCCGTGAACGTCCTTCTGGGGCGTCCTCTCTCGTTATTAATTTATTTTAGGAAAACCAACAGCCATATTAAACATTATAGTTAAAAATATTAAAAACATAGACTAATTAAAGGTTTTCACAGATAGAAAACAAAAATATCTACTGACACTGAAGACAGAAAGTGAACACACGCACAACAAGAAAGAGTATCGGTTACATTAGTTATACCTGTCTTTTTCATAAATATGTTTAAATGTGTGTATTTATATGTATGAAGCGCTCGTAGCCCAGCGGTGCCAGTGTGTTTGTAACGATCACACTGGTTAAGCAAAGTTGGGTGCGGTCAGTCAGTGGATGGGTGACCGCCTAGTGGCATTTATATTACGAGCGCTTCCGTGTTTCGGAAGGCACGTTAAATTGTTGGTCCCGGTTTTCGTTGTGTTACGCACAATGGAAGTCGTTAAGCCATGTCAGATACCCTTGGGTGGCTTGAAAAATTCTGACTGTTAAGTGGCCACTAGCTTAACACCATCTCCCAATCCGCAGTGGGCTCGCGTGGGAGATTATAGCCCACACTTCCTCATGTGTGAGGAAAGACCCTTAGCTTAGCAGTGGGCTGTTACGGGTTGATGATGATGATGATGATGATATGTATACCCGCCCAGATTCAATTAATTGTAGTTCCTGTATAAACCAAAAATCCCTTCACAGCGTTTGCCTACGATATACGGGCCTGTTGGCTCAGTTGTTAGTACCTGCCTTCTGAGTAGGAGGTTGCGGGTTCGATCCCCGCTCGGGGTTTACATTTGTGTGCATGAATGTTGGCTTCGTGTCTGGTCGTTTAATATTTATCTAAGTATCTTTATCTGTTGTTTAGTACCCATAGTACAGGCCCTGCCTAGTTTGGGACTAAATGCCCGTGAGTGAATTGTGTCCCACAATTTATTATTTATATTATTATTATATAAGACATCATATTTCAAGTTTCTAGATGTAATCGTTTCGGAATAGTACGTTTTTTTTTTAACCATTTTTTATTTTTTAAAATGGAAATGAGATATTTTCTAGGAATAAAAAGTACCCTAGATGTTGACCCAGGTACTCAGTTATCTTCACACCAAATTTTATCAAAATCCGTTAAATAGTTTTTGGACTATTCGGACAGACAAGAGAAAAATTTCAAAAATTAGCATTTTGATTATATCAAAACCGATGACGTACAAGATTAGGACCAGCTTTTCAAAATAAAGATTTTTGTATCTACACTACCACTATCATTCTCAAAATTATTTCATGTGACAGACACCGTCTCGTTAGAGTTTGATTATAATAATATGTATATTAGGATTTTTGTCTTGAAGCTAAGGGTTCATTTATAACATTTCTTTCCTCAACAACAAGAGCATATCTCATAGGCCAAATATTTGAGTCCAATGACGTGATTAAGCAGGAATATTTAGTATACCCACTCTGTTGGCCTATCCCTTTCTTCATAATAAATTTTTGACACAATTTACACACGATTATTCAGTCCCAAACTAGGCAGAGCCTGTACTATAGATACTAAAGAACTGATAGATATACTTAAATAAATATTAAACACCCAGACACGAAGCCAACAGACATGTTCATACACACAACTGTTGCCCCCGAACGGGGATCGAACCCGTTACCTCCGACTCAGATCAGAAGGCAGGGTCGCTACCAACGTATCCAACAGGCCCGTCGCAAATGTTTAACGCATAATTTACATACACTATGAGGAAAGAGATTAAAATACTAATATATATTTTAATCATTTTGACTATGAGGCACCCACACTATGTAGGTGTCGAATTTTAATACCGAAGTAAGCAAAATAAAGACTCACAGTGATTGTAATCGATTTACGCTGATCCTTCAGTATGTACTCGTATTTACCACAAACATAACAAAAAGTAACAGGATCGTTAACACAACATTATTAATATTATAATAAATGTATTTATAGGTTTTAATGCAACATGACATTTCCAAAAAGATTGATAAAAATCATGAATGAAAATTACATAATTATGTGAACTTACCTTTTTTATCGACCTTAGACACAAACAGAGCCATCCACCAAATGTATTTTTTGTAGGCCTGACACAAAAATACACATATCTCAAATAAAAACATTATGTGGGGCTTTACGTACGCTTTTATAATAACACTGCCGGTTCTGAGCGGTTTCACCCGCGTAGTTCCCGTTCCCGTGGGAATGCGGGAAAAAATATAGCCTATGTCACTCGGGGATCTTCTAGCTTTCCATTGGTGAAAGATTTTTTGGTAAACGGTCCCGTGGGTTTGGAGTTTATTCGTTACAAACATACAAAAATAAAAATCTTTCCTATAGAAGTATAGATACCAGAAGAAATTTTGAATTTGCCTGATAACATGTTCAAAGGTCATGTAAAGCAAGTACTTTGCAAAATGGCGTAGTACAAACTAAATAACTACTCGTATATAAATGACAATGATGCTTGGAACAGATTGCCTCCAGCACAGCGCAATACGAAACGAAAAACAACCAAATGATGTAACCCAATTTAGTATTCAGTAAGAATTGATTTTAAGAAATTGATTTTATTAAGAAAGAAGAGTAGTTATAGCCTTACGGTTAAAGAGACTGCTTCGCATGATGATAATCAGTGAGGCTCGGGTTCAAATCCTGGCATGTACCAATGAGTTTTTCAAAACTTACATACAAATTCATCGCTAGCTAGACGGCTTGAGGAACATCTTGAGGAAACCCGCAGACCCCAGAATTATCTATGAGGCATGTGTAACAGACCCGGTCCGGCGATGGGTCCTGTCACTTTTAGGGTCCAAAGAATATCTCGTGAAAAGTGGGTATTTCTACACACACCGGCACAATTAGCGGAACAGAAAAAAAAGGGAGTATTTACGCATTTTTGCGTGTTACTGGCCGGCTAAACAAGCTTTTTTTAAATTTGGGTTTTAATTTAAAAATGGAATACTAAGCGACTGCCCTTTTTTTCATTCTTTTGTTTTAATTTTCATTGATTCATTTTTTCCACCGCTTGTCCGTTTTTAGAAGGTTCGTGAATTCCATTTGAAAAGCTTTGAATTGCAGTTTTTGAGGCTTTTGAGTTTTTTCGCATATTGATAATTTACGAGCATCTAATTATGCCTGATTTAACGCCATCAGAAATCATTAGGGCAGATCAAATGAGGAGAAATGGTCAAACCTACAGATCGATTGCCAGAAGCCTTCGTCGATCGTTATCAACGATTTATCGTAGCATCCAACGATACAGATTGACGAATGCTCTAGTGAGAAGGAGAGGACAAGGCCGGAAAAGGTGTACTTCAAGGAGGGATGACCGTTTTCTCCAACTTCAAGTCCGACGGAACACGAGACTAACGGCGGTGCAGGCTCGAAATTTACTGGAAGAGGTACGAGCAGTAAGGATGAGTGAGCGGACAGTTCGTAGAAGATTCGAAGAAGTGGGTATAGGCTCGTATGTGCCCGCCAAAGCCCCAAAACTTGAGAGACATCATCGCACAAACCGTCTACACTTTGGTCGTGAACATCGTGATTGGGACTTCGACGACTGGGGACAGGTTCTTTTTACTGATGAATGCAGAGTTATGTTAAATCAAATTGATGGAAGGCAGCGAGTATGGAGAAGCAAAGGAGAACGGTATATCCAGTCTAATTTTGAAAATACAGTTGCATATGGCGGCGGTTCAATTATGGTCTGGGGAGGAATATGTTTAGGAGCTCGTACGGAGTTAGTAGTGGTCGATGGCGGGAATCTGAATGCTGATCGGTATATCAGGGAGATTTTAGAAGAACATGTTGTGCCATTTGCCCCCTTTATTGGTAACAACTTCATTCTAATGCAGGATAATGCTCGGGCTCACAGTGCTCGCACAGTACAGACATACCTAAACCATGTTGGTATAACGGTGATGGAGTGGCCAGCACGGTCCCCCGATATGAACCCTATAGAACACGTCTGGGACTTGCTAAAGAGGAGTGTAAAGTCAAGAATGCCCCCTCCCAATAATCTCAACGAGTTGCGAAACGCATTACTTGAAGAATGGCAGAGGTTGCCCCAAGAAACCATTGATAACATCATCCGCAGCATGCCCAGACGGATGGAAACCCTCATCAGAGCACGAGGAGGAAACACTCGATATTGAACAGTCATTGAAATTGTTGTTAAACTTTGGAAAATCTTGAATTTTCTGCTGTTTCTCTATAATTAAAAATCGAAGAAAAATGCATTTTGTTTAATTTAATTTTTATTTTTATAAAATTTTAAGTATGGTGTTACAAATGAATGTCAAAACATGTTAATTTAATTGTTGTTTCATTTTAAATAATATATTGTTTAAAAATTACATTCATTGTTCTAAATTCCCTCTTTTTTCTCCTTTTTTTTTCTGTTCCGCTAATTGTGCCGGTGTGTGTAGAAATGGAATAACTCTGCCTATCCCTTTGGGAACAAAAGGCGATATTTTATTTATTTTTTGATAGAAAAATAGAAATATTAACTTAAGGTGTATACATAAACGAGTAACAGGGTTGCGGGTTCGATCCCCGCTCGGGGTTAACATTTGTGTGCATGAATGTTGGCTTCGTGTCTGGTCGTTTAATATTTATCTAAGTATCTTTATCTGTTGTTTAGTACCCATAGTACAGGCCCTGCCTAGTTTGGGACTAAATGCCCGTGAGTGAATTGTGTCCCACAATTTATTATTTATATTATTATTATATAAGACATCATATTTCAAGTTTCTAGATGTAATCGTTTCGGAATAGTACGTTTTTTTTTTAACCATTTTTTATTTTTTAAAATGGAAATGAGATATTTTCTAGGAATAAAAAGTACCCTAGATGTTGACCCAGGTACTCAGTTATCTTCACACCAAATTTTATCAAAATCCGTTAAATAGTTTTTGGACTATTCGGACAGACAAGAGAAAAATTTCAAAAATTAGCATTTTGATTATATCAAAACCGATGACGTACAAGATTAGGACCAGCTTTTCAAAATAAAGATTTTTGTATCTACACTACCACTATCATTCTCAAAATTATTTCATGTGACAGACACCGTCTCGTTAGAGTTTGATTATAATAATATGTATATTAGGATTTTTGTCTTGAAGCTAAGGGTTCATTTATAACATTTCTTTCCTCAACAACAAGAGCATATCTCATAGGCCAAATATTTGAGTCCAATGACGTGATTAAGCAGGAATATTTAGTATACCCACTCTGTTGGCCTATCCCTTTCTTCATAATAAATTTTTGACACAATTTACACACGATTATTCAGTCCCAAACTAGGCAGAGCCTGTACTATAGATACTAAAGAACTGATAGATATACTTAAATAAATATTAAACACCCAGACACGAAGCCAACAGACATGTTCATACACACAACTGTTGCCCCCGAACGGGGATCGAACCCGTTACCTCCGACTCAGATCAGAAGGCAGGGTCGCTACCAACGTATCCAACAGGCCCGTCGCAAATGTTTAACGCATAATTTACATACACTATGAGGAAAGAGATTAAAATACTAATATATATTTTAATCATTTTGACTATGAGGCACCCACACTATGTAGGTGTCGAATTTTAATACCGAAGTAAGCAAAATAAAGACTCACAGTGATTGTAATCGATTTACGCTGATCCTTCAGTATGTACTCGTATTTACCACAAACATAACAAAAAGTAACAGGATCGTTAACACAACATTATTAATATTATAATAAATGTATTTATAGGTTTTAATGCAACATGACATTTCCAAAAAGATTGATAAAAATCATGAATGAAAATTACATAATTATGTGAACTTACCTTTTTTATCGACCTTAGACACAAACAGAGCCATCCACCAAATGTATTTTTTGTAGGCCTGACACAAAAATACACATATCTCAAATAAAAACATTATGTGGGGCTTTACGTACGCTTTTATAATAACACTGCCGGTTCTGAGCGGTTTCACCCGCGTAGTTCCCGTTCCCGTGGGAATGCGGGAAAAAATATAGCCTATGTCACTCGGGGATCTTCTAGCTTTCCATTGGTGAAAGATTTTTTGGTAAACGGTCCCGTGGGTTTGGAGTTTATTCGTTACAAACATACAAAAATAAAAATCTTTCCTATAGAAGTATAGATACCAGAAGAAATTTTGAATTTGCCTGATAACATGTTCAAAGGTCATGTAAAGCAAGTACTTTGCAAAATGGCGTAGTACAAACTAAATAACTACTCGTATATAAATGACAATGATGCTTGGAACAGATTGCCTCCAGCACAGCGCAATACGAAACGAAAAACAACCAAATGATGTAACCCAATTTAGTATTCAGTAAGAATTGATTTTAAGAAATTGATTTTATTAAGAAAGAAGAGTAGTTATAGCCTTACGGTTAAAGAGACTGCTTCGCATGATGATAATCAGTGAGGCTCGGGTTCAAATCCTGGCATGTACCAATGAGTTTTTCAAAACTTACATACAAATTCATCGCTAGCTAGACGGCTTGAGGAACATCTTGAGGAAACCCGCAGACCCCAGAATTATCTATGAGGCATGTGTAACAGACCCGGTCCGGCGATGGGCTCACCGCCTGTCACTTTTAGGGTCCAAAGAATATCTCGTGAAAAGTGGGTATATCTAGAAATGGAATAACTCTGCCTATCCCTTTGGGAACAAAAGGCGATATTTTATTTATTTTTTGATAGAAAAATTGAAATATTAACTTAAGGTGTATACATAAACGAGTAACAGGGTGTTGTGCGTGGGCGAATCGGTAGAGGACTTGATCGAGCTTTCTCGACTAATTACGAGTACTTGACTGCGGAAAAGCCAAAAGGAACGGTTATGTTTTAGCGACGTACAATCCTACTTCCTACTAATATTATAAATGCAAAAGTTTGTATGGATGGATGTATGGATGGATGTTTGTTCCTCTTTCACGCAAAACCTACTGAACGGATTTGGATGAAACTTTACAGTTATATAGCTTATACATCAGAATAACACATAGGCTATATTTTATCCCCGTATTCCCACGGGAACAGGAACTACGCGGGTGAAACCGCGGGGCGCTGCTAGTATTAAATATATACACGTTTCGTGTATATATTTTATTATTATTAATACTTAGTTCTGTCCCTTGCCTTTTTGCGTTTGGGTTTGAATGGCAGACATAGGAGATAGGGGGGCGCCGTCGAAATCTCGCCTAGGGCGCTGGTATTTCTAAAACCGGCACTGCCTCCATACAACATGTAACAGAATAAGCGCAATTCCTGAAATTAGTTTGTTCAGTATCGACTACTTATTCGATTTCAGCTATTTTTAATATGTGTTAAACTTTTGAAAAAATTTAATTAGCGTAGCTGAATTTAGTGATTTCTATGGAAATCGTGCTATTATTAATCGATATTTAAGAAAATTGGTTAGTATAATAATATAATAATATAATCTCACGCCTTTTTATCCCCGAGGGGGTAGGCAGAGGTATTCCATTACTGGATATACCCACATTTCACGAGATAAATTGGACCCCTAAACGTGATAGGTAGTGAGCCCATCGCCGGATCGGGTCTATTTACACATGTCTCAGATTTAATTCTGAGACCTGCGGGTTTCCTCACGATGTTTTCCTTCACCGTCGAGCTAGTGATAAACATGTACGTAAGTTTTTGAAAAACTCATTGGTACATGCCAGGATTCGAACCCGAGTCTCACTGATTTCGGCCGACTCTTTAACCGTCAGGGCTATCACTTTTTCTGTTACGCGTTGTATAAAATGACTGAAATCTATCTATCTACGTATACAAAAGACTGAAATAGTGTATAAATCGGGTGTCTCCAAAGGCTGTGAGACAACGGTCTGCTCTACTTCCATTTCTGGAGCTTTATTTCGCTATCCACTAGACAAGATGCCCTAGTTAAATGATTAGTTCGCTTGTTTTAATTCAGGTAAAGATATTTTAAAAATAGTAGTTTATGCAAACTTACGTACATATTTATCACTAGCTCGACGGTGAAGGAAAACATCGTGAGGAAACCCGCAGGTCTCAGAATTAAATCTGAGACATGTGTAAATAGACCCGATCCGGCGATGGGCTCACCACCTATCACGTTTAGGGGTCCAATGTATCTCGTGAAATGTGGGTATATCCAGTAATGGATTACCTCTGCCTACCCCCTCGGGGATGAAAGGCGTGAGATTATTTCTTTCTATTCTTTCTTTCTAGTTTATGCAACTGACCTATAATATGGGTTATTAAAACACGAGTGTTTTAATACTATTATATGCAGTTGCATCAATATTATATATAGAAAGAAGTAGATATGTTACTAGAGCACGGAAAATAAGGCCGACAAATGTAGTTAATTAACCACATTTTATGTAGTCGCATTGTATTTGAAGTCGTATTTTAAGCGCAACTGTTAACAGATAGCTCTCTTTTTCTTTATTATTCGTTCCGTATCTTCTTTCCCCGTCATGTTGTATCCTATAAATACGCTAAGAAGTAAGTATGCACATGTTGTAGCACACTGGTAGGGGATCAATTTTCAAACGAGCGCAGTATGAATATAACTCATCCTTACTTTAATATCTTTGAGTTGCATACACTACTATGTCTTCACTCATCCAAAAGGTACTATCGACAAACTCTAAGCCTGATACATTGAGAATTGTCGCTTGAAAGCTAAAGTTTTTATTACGCGTATTAGGTTTTTTTTACATCCTGATCCATTCATCGATACTAAATGGTCATAAACATGAAATAAACACTTTTTTGTAATTGTCATTGTGACTAAATCGTGACTCGGCAAAAATAGCTCCTCGCAGAAATGACACTGAAGGTCACAGCACACATATCAACTCGGAAAGGGATCGTCACCGTATCGCCTCGAGCCGTTCAGTATTGTTTGTATGAAACTCCCTACTGCAACGCACACTAATCGGAAACGTAACGTAATCGCCTCGCCTCGGAACAGGCTCCGAACCGCGATGCGGTGAGTGGTCAACTTGCAGTTCCCGCGCTTACGGCTCGCTGTCCCCCCGCTTACGTCTCTCCGTAAGCGAGCTCACGGCTCTTCGTCGATTTGGTGACGATTTGGTGCCAACCCGGTCAGCCAGCGGTCGGCAAGGCGTAAGCGCGGTGACGCCTAGCCGTAGCCGAGTTGAAGTACAGGAGCCGCTGCTACGCTTTGGTTACATGCATACGTTAGGTTGACGCCTGGTTGACGGCGAGGCGAAAGGCGATACGGTGCCGATCCCTTTCCGAGTTGATATGTGTGCTGTAACCCTTAGGTGTATCAGGCAGAACTTTTGATACTACCCACAACTGATAGTACCTACATATAAACAAAACAAATTAGTCCAGGCAATGAAGCGGATTTTTGTATGAAGACCCCAACATTAATTCCTCAGTCGATGCAACTTTGCAGGATTGTAGTATAGTATGAGACAATACTTGCATAAAAAAATCCAAAAAAAAAACCTAACCGAAGTTATTTTTATTGAAATACTTATTTGTTGGATATCTTTGTTGGGAAAACTGCTCAGTCAAAATTTTCTTTGCCAGCAATATTCATGTGTGTTAAGAAAGCTATATGCGAAATATCCAAAAAAATCTCCTGGTAGAAACAACAAACCTCGACGTATAATATGTACCTTGAACGGGAAAATTGCTCAGTCCATTTTTTTAACTGGAATGTCATTTAATAGTCGCTGTGGACTTACAATAGGAAAATCCAAAATAAAAACCGTCTTGCTACATTAGTTTCAGAAATGATCAAATTATCAACAAAAAAAAATTTTTTTAAGTTTAAAATCCTAACGTCGGTTAGGTTTTTTTTTGGATTTTTTTATGCAAGTATTGTCTCATACTATACTACAATCCTGCAAAGTTTCATCGACTGAGGAATTAATGTTGGGGTCCACTGCCTTTATTGCCTAGACTAAACGATGTAAATTACTAATGGCGGCAAATTTATGTTCAAATTGCGAAGACACGTAGACAGTGAAAGGATAGTATTCAAAGTCAAAGTCAAATGTAGAGACTTAAGTCATCTTATTGAAAGTCATTGCGACTCCACCGCCTCGGTATGTTTAATTGAGGAGAAGAAGCGGGGCAAGAAACTCCTCAATACATTATTCTTTTAAACAATCAATACAATACAAAGTACAAGTTACTATGATACAAAGTGAGCTCATTACAAACAAGGCGAGGGTGTAATTCAGCCGAGTCTTTAAATAGCAGAGCGACTTTCATCCGACGTTTTTCAACACATTTGCGAGGAAAAAACAAAATAATTTACCACATGACAAATACTATACAACATATTAAAAATTATGGGAAATGGCGCTCTAATTTTTTTTACCCTCACCCAGTGAAAGATGATTTTACATACAGTCTACTTCAAAGTAATGTTTTATAAAAAATAATCTGTGTCCCGTTCGCAGTGGAGACGGCTGGCACTTGAGGAACTGAGGCAAAAGCTTTAGTGCGTGAGCTTGGTAGGCGATTCCGAGGTTGCGATCCCCGTTCTGGTTCGCACATGGATCAAAGGATGTCCAAAGCTATCCAGCGTGACAATGCAGCTAGCATACTGGGGTCCTTTGAACGAAAGTCGATTAGTGGTGGACTTTTTGACAATTTTTTTTCCTTGTTACATTGACGAAGCTTGTTGTGGATTCTAAGAATGTAATATTGACGAAGGCTGTTGTGGATATTTTGCATGTATTTGTATTATTTCATTTGTAACAAAAAGGTGAATAAATCATTATAATTAATTATATGACCCGCAGGTCTCAGAATTGATTCTGAGACCTGCGGGTTTCCTCGCGATGTTTTCCTTCACCGTCGAGCTAGTGATAAATATAGTTTTTGAAAAACTCATTGGTACATGCCAGGATTCGAACCCGAGCCTCATTGATTTTCGGCCGGCTCTTTAACCGTTCGGGCTATCACTGCTCTAATAAATATTAAATATGAATAAATCATTATAAAAATAATTGTAATTGTAAATTATGAATAATTCGATAAAAATAAATGTTTGTTTGACTTTATTAAGGACGTACACATTTATTTATTAAACCCCGACGAAAAACAGAGGGGTGTTATAAGTTTGACGTGTGTTTCTGTATCTGTATGTATGTCTTTTCGCTCGTAGCTCCCTAACGGCTAAACTTTCCTTTAGTTTTTTGTTTGATAGATGACTTAATCGCGAGTATTCCTAGCTATTGTTTAAGAAAACGTTTCTGAGGTATATATTTTTGTACTAGACATTTTTAATTTATTCCAAAAATGTAAATATAAAAATATGGTTTTAGCGGCATAAAACCTCTTTCTTGCTACGAAAAAAATACTGTACAACCCGATTATATTCAGAATGTTTTGTTTATTCACATATATCTTACATTATGGTATTAATTTAACTTTGTAGGGATAATTCTATTGCGTAGTGTATGATGTTATTATGCACGTGTGTGTTAAAGCTCGATGGACCTAAAAGCGATGTAATAAGGATCACTTTACACTTTAAATTTGGTTTAGCTGTCTAATTTCAATCTCTTAATATTTCGAATATCACATTTTCTTTATGTTCTGTAAAAGTAAATTTTTAATAAATAATTTTGTGCTTTCAAACCGACTTCAAAAAAGGAAAATTTTTCTCAATTCGACCTTAAAAATTTTTTTATGTGTGTTCGCGGATAACTTCGTCGTTTAGGAACCGATTTTGTGATTCTTTTTTTTTAAGGTGATACCATAACGGTGTTACTTGATAAGGAAACCAGGATCTGATGATGGCATCCCAGAGAAATCGAGGGGAACCTTCGAAAATCGTATTGGCGACTAGTGCTTTTTACTTTCTTAGTTTCCTGTTTGAAGTCGGTTTTGACGTGACAACGTCTTATAAATTGATGGAGCCGGCGGCATTCCCGAAAAAGTGTGGCGTATGCGTCGTTCCAGTGCAAGCGAGAGCGCGCAACAAGCGACAAAGAGGCACAATCCATTCCATCAGTATTTTCTTATGAGGTTGGCGCGTTCAACTATCGTCAGTAAACCGACTTTACAGACAACCGATTTTTCTATTTTATTGTTTAAAATTATTCGGTTCCATTTTCTCCAATAAAATATACAACTGTGAAAAACCTACTTTTATTTTGTAGCCGGAGGGAGTCAAGCCTCCGGCGTAACAACACCAGGACAACTTCTCAACAATTAACGTTGGGAAAAGCCATATTTTATAAAATGTGACGAGCAGTTTTCTGTCTTGTTAGTGATTTTCTGGGTGTCGGGTTTTATTTCTGTAATTTCTTTTAAGTTGTTTCCTCACTTGGACATTTGCGTAACTCACCAATGCCATGGTGAAAATATTGTCATTTCAAAGATGATGATGAACAGTAACCAACTGTAAGTGTGATGTTTTGGTGACGATGTGACACTAAGCGAATATGACATTTTGCAAAATTGACATTTTACTATTTAAAATTATATTTTGCTAAGATGTATTTTTTCTGAAGTGACATTTGGCGGATGAAACGTTTGTCTGATCTTCTGAAACAACCTAACCTAACACTTACCGTCAGCACGTTGGCGTTTATGTAGTCTGACTGTGACCGCTGCAGTATCACCCGAGTATGGTCATAGGGGTGCACATCCCTATAGCGGTTCAGCGGCTTATTCTGAGGCTTCATCGCTTCCCAGCATGTCAACCGGTGGTTACGGCATTCGCGGCTTATACGCTGCAAACAAAAAAAAACTTCTTGGGTATTTCAATTTTGTCAGCTGTCCCAAAGCTTTGCATTATAACATAGATCTCATAAGAGTAAAATATATATTTTTCATAGCAGCTTAATGGCCGATACTAATAATAATATAGCGACATATCATTGCAATTTTGTTTTTAGGATTTCATTCGAAAAGTAGTAAAAATTATGATATCATATCCTTATTACGCCACTGTCTGTCTGCCGTACAATAATTTCTTCTTTCTTATTTCAGCAATTCTAAAAATGCTATAGTCTTGAAATTTGATACAGTTTTAAATAATGCTTGCCCTACTTTATTGCAATTGAAAGAAGAAAAAGGGCTAGAAACTTTAAAGGGGTCTTATTAGAGCTATATTTTATTCTATCATAAAGGATTCATTTGCATATTACAAAAAGTTTTTGTCTTCATTTATGCAGCTCATTTTTGAGTTATGACTTATGTTGGATAATACCTATGTAAAAAAATACAATTTCTTATCTTGGAAGATTAAAAAATCTGAAATAATTAGATTTCATAGAGGTTTATAAAAATATGGTAAAATGAAATGATGCTATTAATATGTTTTAATTCCTAGAAAAAGAATTCGCAAAATAAAATAAAAAAACAGATATGTTATTTAGTTTCCTAACGTCTGTTTTTTAAGTATTTACGATAACTTTACAGTATTTAGATAAATGAATAAATAAATTGTGGGACACAATTCACACACGGTTATTTAGTCCCAAACTAGGCAGAACCTGTACTATGGGTACTACACAACTGATAAACATACTTAAATAAATAGTAAACACCCAGACACAAAGCCAACATACATTTTCATGCACACAAATGTTGGCCCCGAGCGGGGATCGAACCTGGGACCTCTGACTCAGAAGGCCGGGTTACTACCAACTGAACCAAGAGGCTCGTTGATAGCACATTTGGCATTTTTCGAAGTTCAAGTTGTGAGTATGTTGTGCATATTACAAGTCTGCACAAAATGTTAAAAGTACTGTAGTGGTCTTGATTTTCTAGTTGGTTCTATATGCTGTCCACTATATGTTCTACATTGATGTACCATCAGCACCACATCTCAACGAATCAATGGCCTCCACAGTCCAGGTAGCCGGGCTACCTATCGGGCTATCTTGGACATTTTAATTATGTTAAAGCGAATGCCTCTTATAGGTGAGTAAATGACATTATTTACAAGTTCAGGCTCGATAGTACGTTCTCCAGCCTTATGAATTACGTTGCTTTTTGATAAGGTGTTTATGATTCATGAATGTGTACACTTATGTACTGTGACATTCATTCACAGGTGCTCTTCACTCATTCATAACACTTGACTCATTCATAGCAAATTTCACATCATTATTTATTCCGGTATATTTTATTTTGTCATGAAAAATTCTTCGTGACATCATAGTGTAATGTGATAAAGGCCTAAATAAAATTGTGTTTTAAGTTGGTGTGTTACTATAATTCCCAATTCAAATTAATGTTTACCGTTTTGATTCTTTAGACCGAGTTCAGGGTGATCCAAAAAATATTAGGTCTCTACTTTGTATGTTACTATAAGAATAGCAATAGTGCAAGACACAGTTCATCAAACAAGAAAATCAAATAAGGCAATCTGCTTAAATAAAATGCCAAATAATTTTCCGCCGACTGAAAAACGTATAACCTACTTAAAAAGTACACTGTAACAAATACAATACAAACAAAGTTTTATATAAGTTTGGTATATATTTGAACAACAACATCGGCTAATCAGTGGAGTGTAAAAGCGTAGTTACTTGCAAACACGTTCGCTAGTATGTCAGCGCACACCAGAATAAGTTGCAGAGGTGCAATTGGAGGTATTCAGCGAATATAATGACGAGAGGGTAGCGGTGCGTGGCATTCGCTCTGGCCTCCTTCTGCGGCTAAACTCACCTGGAAAACCAGCGGCCAGGCGTTCCTGCTCGAGATGTCGACATACTCCGCCTCGGGGTCGAACGTTTCTTCCATGGTTGGCATTCAAAGCCAAATAATCATCTCCAGACAAAGTGTTTTTGGTTGCCGGATGCCGCTAACAACGCGGGTTTATTCGAAACCGGCTCGGTTCGGAAGACTCGTCAGTTTATAAATAGACACTTGGATCACAACACAATACAAATTTATCACTTTACAACTTGTTATGAGTCGCTCGAACTCGGTAAAAGTCGAAAAATGAATGAAAGTGCGGCAGCCTTCTTGTGTTCAGCTCACCGCTGTATATTTTGGTGTTGTCAGTATTTGTGACGAACATTTTCTACCATGCCACATTGTTGTTAGTGCCAGTGTTTACATTTCAAAATGTGATATATACCATATGCAAATCATTTTACAAGTTAAAATTCCTTATTTCTGTTGAACGAAGTATGTAGCGAGATTTCCAGTACACTCGTACCTTAAAAAAATCTTGAGCGATAGAGATGGGATCGAGTATTTGCCACAAACCAAATTTTTACGCATATTTATGACTAGGAGAATATTATCTACCAGGTTGCCTATCGAAATATGCACCCTAAAATATTTTTTATTGAATTTTGGGACCGTGATCGGACACTGGACAGTTGTATTTATACAAACTCATTAGAAAAAGCAGTGATAACCTTTACGGTTCAAGAGCCGGCCGAAAATCAATGAGGCTCGGGTTCGAATCCTGGCATGTACCAATGAGTTTTTCAAAAACTTACGTACATATTTATATTTATCACTAGCTCGACGGTGAAGGAAAACATCGTGAGGAAACCCGCAGGTCTCAGAATTAATTCTGAGACATGTGTAAATAGACCCGGTCCGGCGATGGGCTCACCTCCTATCACGTTTAGGGGTCCAATGTATCTCGTGATATGTGTTTATATCCAGTAATGGAATACCTCTGCCAACCCCTTCGGGGATGAAAGGCGTGAGTTTTTTTTTAAATTAAAACTTCGATGGCGCGGTTAAGAACTCAGTCTTCTATTGGCGAGTTCTATGTACTGTCTCTACAAATCAATCTCAATCAAATCATTTATTCAGAATCAGAATCGTTTATTTGCTTAGAATAAGTTCATACATAACATATAATTATACAGAATTGCAATTTCTGTAGTCCATTCATTCTTTCTGATCTATGATGACTTGAATCCACAGTTCTCTGTATATCAGTGTGTATGTGTGCCTGTATTTATTTCATGCAACCTCTAATATCACAAAGTTTTAACATTCTTTGAAACAAGTTAGAATGTTACAATACCATAAAATAAAGTAAAATACATCTGATGGTTTTCTGATCGGAATCAAATAGGATCAAGTTTTTTATGTTTGGCATTTGGCTCTAGATCAATTTTTTTTTATTTGATTTTCTTTATTTTTTTAACTGTAGGTACTTTAACCTTTCAAGCATTCATTCATTGCGTTTATTGCTTACCGGTATAATAATAGATTTAGTATGCCAACGTTAAAGTCTAGTTAGGCAATAGTAGTTAGGTAATAGTAGGAGTGGTTAGGCAATAGAGCCAGTACGGCGAGACCAAAAAAATTTACAATTCTGTGCGTGTAACGTGGATGTGTGCAAGACAAATAGTGCTCTCCCTAAACTTGTAGCTCTCGATAAAAAATGGGCGTGTGGTATATTGTGTAGTTAATACTTTTGCCAGTCACGTTATCGAAATGTGGTTAATCGATATTACGACAATCACTATAAAATTTTACAAGTATAGAAATAGGAGAAATACACGTATTTAATATTTCGCTAAATTCAATTCTTTTACATTCAGAACATTTATACATATGTATAATAAAAAGCAATGTTATGACCTATCCATTTGTGCACGTTTTGTTTTTCAGTTTTCTATAATCATTGCATTTAGAGAATTAAATCTTTCAATCGCACTTACATGTAAAATGACTAATTCTGTGGATTTTATTTCCTAGATGAATTACAATCGGTACTGCACACGTAACCATAGCTGTTTACGTCTAATATATATCAAACTTACTCTTTTAATACGTGAGATTAATTAAAATAAGCGAGATTTGTTTCGTTCACAATTGACTTCGCGTCGGGCCGGTAGAAGCCCGTAACGTTTACAAAAATGGTCTCGTCTATCTATCTTGCTCGAACACACGGGTACCTATGTTCTTTCTCTCTCGCATTGCCAATCTAAGTATAATAAATCTATGGCTATGATAAAGAAATGGGTGACTTTATGAAATACTACCATTGTGGTAGATTTGCGAAACTGTCTATGATCTTCCACCTACACGAATTAAAAAAGTATCTACATTGTCAATGGTTGCCAAGTGGACGTCGACTGTCGAGTGATTTTGACAGACGTTCCAGAATTTCGTCGAGTGGAGTATCCTGTAGGGTCGCTGTTGTATTCTGAATCAAACCAAGTCGAATTCCACCAACTGAGATGGCTTCGCCGCGAACCCGCCGCAAGCTTAACTCCATCCGGGGTATCGACGACAATAACGTAAGTTTTAAAACTTGTCCGTATGGTGGCAGATTTCTTGAGGAACTTCTTATTGAGTGTTCTTTTCTTCGCAGAGATGTTTCGAATGCGGGACTTTGAATCCACAATGGGTGTCGGTGTCCTACGGAATCTGGATTTGCCTGGAGTGCTCAGGGACCCACCGCAGTCTTGGTGTCCACCTCTCCTTCGTCCGCTCTTTCACCATGGACAAGTGGAAGGATATTGAGCTAGAGAAGATGCTGGTAAGTCCCTAAAGCCAAAGTGTTTTAGAACCAGCGCAGCGGAGAGCACAGAAATCTGATAGTTTTGTTTTGAAAGTTTTTTTACTTAGCAAAGCGTGTTTTTTTAAAAAAACTGCACCTGCGATTGTTAGATCAAGCTTTGAAATTTGTGTTTTACTCAATAACCAACAGCCATCATTTTCCCATTATTCGGGGCAACCGCAGTAATTGGAAATTTACACGAGGCCATTCCATGAGCCATTCCACTAAGACAATCCACTAAGCCAATCCAAACTGCATACAAAAAAAGCTTGAGGACAATCCATTGCAGTGGACTGTCTCCATTTACACGAAGTCATTTGTGGAATGGCACAATGGAATAGCCTCGTGTAAATCGCCCATAAGTCTTCCGTTCCTTCCATTTGCCCTTGAGTTTCTTGCTGGCTCTTCTCAGGGTACTTTATCTGGAACGAGCAACTCATCGATGGAGATAGGCTGCTATTTACATTTAAGCAATCTTCATGGATGAGTTTAGGGTGCCTTATTATTAGACTATTGACATTTCTAAGCGTACTTTTTGTACCTACAGAAAATATATATTATAATATAAATATATATATATTTTTTTTATTTACGTCTATCAAACATCATACCTATATTCCCGTCCTTCTTGCATCTATCATCCACAATCCAGTCTTCTGGCTTAGTTTCATAAAGTAGCTGTTCCATGCAGTTTATATATTATGTTGCATCTGCAATTAAGGTAAGTTTTTCATTCTTGAAAAATAGTTAAAACAGGTACAGTATGGAGTTTTTTGAATTTATTCATTATATATTAAGCTATTTATTTCCACAAAAAGTATAAACTTATATAACATGCTTTTTTTTACTTATTATGTAAACTATGTATTTTAAATTTAATTAGTTTTTGGTGTGGATCCCATCCGGGTAAAAGCCTCCTCCATCTTCTCCTAATCTTCTCTGTCTAGTGCCCTTTCCAACCAGTTCCTTCCTGCTACCTGGAACAAGTTGTCGCTCCAGCATTTTTCAAAAACAAAAATAATGAGCTGAAAATATGCACCTTCAACATAATAGTATGAAATCCGGTGCAGAATTAGTGTAAGGATTCAGTCAAAGACGTTTAAAGAAAAAGTTTCTCTCTCCTATAGACTGCTAATGTTCTAAAAACACTATGGAAACCGCTTCAACCAAAAATCGGGGAGCGGGGGGCGAAGTATGAGATGACGTACTAAATGTCAATCAATTTACCAATAGTATTCAAAGAACATTTTGCGCTCGGCCAATCAAAAAGCTCACATATTATATTACTTTTGAATTTGCTCCAATAGTGACGGACTAGTGAAGTAATCATATACCACACAATCGATATCGATAAATGCTGCAACCTGTACTGTAATTTCATTTGATTTGAAAAATTTACAAATTTGAATTATAAATCTAAATTATCTCATTATTTTACTTCCTTCTTTAAAAAAAATCCTTCTTTACTATAATATAAATGCAAAAGTAACTCTGGCTGTCTGTCTGTAACATTTTTACGGCTAAGCCAATGAACCGATGTCGATGAAAGGTAGGAATATAGGCTGCACCCTGAGGAAGGATATAAGTTTTATTTCATTCTGCAAAGCGGATGAAGTTGTGAGCAAAAGCTAGTATCTCAAAAAGCTTTTTAGACTTCAGGTAAATGTTATTCTATTTTTAAATTCTAAATGAATAGTATGATTCGATCTTTAGAACACTAAATTACCAAAAAAACTTGGGATCTCTTGGAAATCTGAAAATCATTTCGAAAAAATATTGCAAATTTTATCGACATAAAATTATTCTATCGATATTGTATATTTTTTGTCAAGCACTAAGAAAATGTTTATAAATAAAAATACAAATATTTAAATATATTTTTGTGGTGTAGTCTGAACAGGAAAATACTAACAGGTGATAGGTAACGCCTGTATTGGATTTCCGCGAATTTACTGTGGAGTTTCCGCACCAAACAACTACGCAAGCGGGCATATTTTTGTCAAAACCGAGAGCTTGTTTCGATCTGACTTCTAATATGGCACTGTGTAGTCAAACCAGCGGCCACATCAAAATACGGTCTGTCAACCGAATGTTGGCGAGGATTCACTAGGGCGAGATTTACTACATTGGCACTCTATAGGAAAGAGAATGATTTTCTTCCAACCTCTTTGGATTCAGTATTTGCTTCAAACCAAATTTTTACGCATATTTATGATTTGGAAAATTTATATCTAGCAGAGTGCCTATTGAAATATTGTCACTTGTTTTTTACATAAAATATCGTCCACTTCACTGTAATATACATCTACATATCTCATCTCATCAATATTTATTTATTTAACTTTATGTACCAAGAAAATGTACACATGGCGAACTTAATGCCTAAAGGCATTATCTACCAGTCAACCATCAGGCTAAGCAGAAATAATTTGGCGGAATTGGCCGCAAATAGTAAAAAAAATCAATTAAATATAACATTACGGTAAATATAATATATATATATATATATATATATATTATTACGTAAATCCTAATACATATACAGTGGTGGTCAGATAATTAGAAACACTGCCAACGGTCCTTGACATTATGTAAGATACTTCTCCGCAATCGTTTTTATTTTGAAAATAAACAATAAATAGGACAACAATATGTTCAACGATTTATCATTGATTAGAAAAACAATATAAATTCCATTGCACAAGGGCAGTTTCAATATTACATTACGGACAAACATTTAAACCAATTTTAAGTTATAAACAATAATGGTCAACTAATTAGAAACAACAACAAAAAAGTATAATTTTTTTTTTTTTAAAGTATTAGTAATTAGTATTGTTATTTAAGAAATAGCTACTATCCCAAACCTATCAATAGTTATAATTAATATTAAGTGGAGTATCCCTTAATGCCAATAACAGCACTGCAACGACGTGGCATTTTGATTCAATCAATTTCGTAAAATTTTCTAGGGGGATTTAATTCCATGCTTCAAAAAATGCTTCATTTAGTTCGTTTTGACTGGTGTTACGTTTGTTTGAGACTTTCTTTTTAACAATAAACCAGAGATTTTCTATCGGGATTAAATCCGGACGATTTGCTGGCTAGTCTAAACTGGATATACGCTGTTTGCTAAGGAAACATTTGACGCTATTGGGCGTGTGTTTAAGGTCATTGTCATGCTGAAAGATCCAGGTTACAGGCAAATGATCGTCCGAGTATGGAATCATTGTGTGCTCTAAGATATTTTAGTATTGCCATTGATCCATTGTACCTTCAATCTTCCGAACGGGTCCAACTCCATATCCGGAAAAACACCCCCAAACTTTAATCTTACTGCCACCGTCCTTGACTATACTCCTTGTGTATTTATAATTAAAAGCATTGTTTACAGGACGTCTAACATAGCGCTTTGCGTCGGAATTTACCATATTTATTTTTGTTTCATCTAAAAATAACACTTTTTTCCATTCTTGTACCGTTCAATTAACATATTTTTTTAGCGAATAATAATCGCTTCTCTCGGTGCTGCTTGGTAAGAAGCGGTACCTTTCGAAAGATTCTATCAAACAATTTAGCTTCTACTAATCTTCGGCGTATCAATCTTGGCGAGATGTTTCTCGGGTCATCAGGCGAAAAAACTTCATTTATAATCTGGTTGGAGCCTTTAATTGGGTCTTTTTTAGAAACACTAACAACAACTTATCTTCTCTGGGAAATGTTTTTCTTTGCCGCGCCTTTCTAAGAACATTTTTTCAACAGTTCCATGTGTTTTGTAATGATCAATTGCATTAAAAACTTTCTTTACAGAACAATTTAAGTGCTCAGCTATTCTTCTGTACGCCCACATATGATCTATACGTAAATAAACAATGATTTGCCTAGTTGACGCGACACATCTTTTTTTTTTGGCCCATTTTGAACAAAATAAAATTCAGATTAAATTTTGAATTGCCGCTACAATAATAGAAAAAGCCAAGAAAAAAATGTTATTCTCCAATTTCTAAAAAAAGAATGAGTTATGGATACTTTTTTTAAATGTTTCTAATTATGCGTCCAAGCGGCAAGTTACAGAAAATAAACTCCTACATGTGTAAGACTCATTTTGTAATTAAAAATAACATATGTTTTATATTTTATGCATTTAATGAGTTTTTTATTTGAGTGGTTATATTATTGCATAATTATTAATTATTGAATGTGTATAATTTTTACGAACATTTGTACGTTGAAGTTATACTTTCCTTATTCATAAGAAGTGTTTCTAATTATCTGACCACCACTGTATATGTTGATAAAATAAACTAATCAAATAAACAATATCAGTGAAGTGGACATAGAGGGGGCATTGGGAATATTTTCATACAAAACTTTGAAGCATGTTTGAAGCTCACGTGTCATGTCAGTTAGTATGAACGCGAGCTGTCATTCGGTCGAAATTGTACTAGACTTATTCCACTGGGAATAACTTTTGGCTTCTAATTTTCTTCGCTTTGTCCCCTCTATGACCTATTATATTTAAATCTCTTGGATAGAGAAAAAATCTGTTGTTCATTTGCTGTAATACGATACGGCGTGGGCGAATCTTGTTTTGATGTGATCGTCCACTTAATATGCGATCTAAGAAAATCCAAATGGAATTTAAAATATATTCGTTTTATTTTCTCATCATTGTTGTCGAACTGTTGTATGTCATTTATTTATGTATTAATTACACAAACAAAACAGAAAAAACAAAACTTGTCAAAAAACCCAAGTCTCGCAACTCAGTTCATCTACCGTAAAAAGTTGTGAGATCCATGTAATACCAAGTCGGTTAATTTATTCAGTCCTTACTCAGGGACCTTCTGTCTTAAGTAATTATATAATTAGCTAACCTAACCACATCTTATAGTGACCATATCATTATTAAAAATCTTTTATGTTTTAAATAAATAGATTGACTATTTATAATAGGTCCCCTCTGATGTAAAAGACTTTATTTTTAAGAAGTGACAGTTAGACATCATATGGAATACAATGAGTAGCAAAAGAAATAAAAATTCAAATATTGATTAGCCAGTAATACAACATACTCCCCCGTAATCAAAATAAAATTATAAACGTAAGCCTATTCCTTTTACACAATTCTGATGCTTAATGCGAGAAAAGACTTTATTTTTAAGAAGTGACAGTTAGACATCATATGGAATACAATGAGTAGTAAAAGAAATAAAAATTCAAATATTGATTAGCCAGTAATACAACATACTCCCCCGTAATCAAAATAAAATTATAAACGTAAGCCTATTCCTTTTACACAATTCTGATGCTTAATGCGAGCTAAAGGCTTCGTGAGCACATCAGCCCACATCTCCAAAGTAGGAGTATAGACAACACTAATAACACTGTTAGCTAACAAATCGCGTATAAAATGAAATCTTGTGTCTATATGCTTGGTTCTATTGTGGTGGACCGGATTCAATGCCAATTTTTGGGCAGACTGCGAATCATTGTAAATAGTGACAACAGCTGACTCACCAGTTAATTCGAACATCAACCGCTTCAGAAACACAGCATCCTTAGCCGCACTCGCCAAGCTCATATATTCGCTCTCACTAGAAGATAGGGCAGTGGTAGTTTGCTTCTTACTTTCCCACGAAATTGCTCCACCGGCTAGAGAGAAGTAAAATCCAGTGTACGAGCGACGATCAATAGGACAATTGGCCCAATCTGCGTCCGCATAACCAACTAAACGTCCTCCGCCTTTCCTGTAAGTAATGCCCAAATCCATAGTTCCTTTTAAATACTGTAATACGCGCTTCGCTGCAATCCAATGACTTTTATCATATTTAGTGTTGAACTGGCTTAAATACGACACAGCAAATGCGATATCAGGTCGCGTATTAACGGCGAGAAACATTAGGCAGCCTATTAACCTCTGGTATGGATATAATGACGAATCATCAAGTGTTGTATTTTTCTTCAACTTATATACCCATTTGCAAGGTATGACCCTTTTATCTGGTCTATTGACGAGAACCCAAGTTTTCTTTTCAAGCAGCGAATGAAATTCATCTTGCATAGCTTGATGCCACTTGTCTCCATCTTCTGCATTCATAGCCTGTAAATATCTTGTAGGTTCATCCATCTGCTGAGGGGATGAAGTCTGCATGCATACACAATTGGCAGCAGAATTAGGTTTTCTCGGTCTCATATCGTACCTTGGTTCTACAACCTCAATATCAGAATACATTTCTTCGGATGAAGGTGAAATACCGGGTTGAATTGGCTCATCTTCAGTGGCAGCGCTCGTCCGTTTTGAACTACTCAACGAGTTCTCTTGTGAACTTAACAGAAGAGGTATAAACGCTGGCTCAGGTAAATTATCACCAGACTTACATGTGTTACCTTTACCTTTCAAATCTTGAAAATGATTTTCAAAGAAGGTTATATCTCTGCTTTTCACAAATCTTCTGGGATACGTTGCGTCCCTGAAGTAATAACTTCGCGGATCTTCTGAATAACCGACAAAAATGTGTTCAGATGCTTTCATGTCCAGTTTCTTCCGGCTACAGTCGGGGACATGGATCAAAGCTCTACATCCGAAAACACGTAGATGCGATAAGTTCGGTATCTTACCGTACCACTTCTCGTACGCTGTCTTGCCTTCAAGAGCACGATGAGGAGATCTATTCTTGAGGTACACAGCCATTTCTGCTGCATCTTGCCAATAAGCTCGAGACATTGAACTATCAGACAGCATTGACCTCACTTTCTCTATAATAGATCTATTGGTCCTCTCTGCGACCCCATTCTGATTTGGACTATAGGGAACCGTAGTTTGGTGTTGAATTCCTTCATTTTGTAAATACCTCGAAAATTCAGCATTAACGTACTCTTTCCCGTTGTCACTATTTAGGGTCTTAATCTTGGCTCCTGTTTCCCGTTCCACTGAGGACTGGAAAACACAAAACTTATTCTTTACTTCAGCTTTTGAAGAAATAAAGAAAACAAAAGTCATACGAGAAAAATCATCTATAAAAAATAAAAGATATCTATTGCCTTGAAATGACGTTTCAGGCAGGGGACCACAAACATCTGAATGTATAAGTTCCAGAACTGAAGTTGATCTTTTATGCGAAACTTTCTTAAAGGGTTTCCTATTCTGCTTACCTTCAATGCAGGGGATGCATGGTTCCTTGTCGACATCTGAATAGTCGACGCCTACCGCGTGACCTTTCTTTAATTGATCCATTCCAATGCGGCATAAGTGACCTAAACGTCGATGCCATAGCTTAAAGTTAGAAACATCGGAGTGTGTCTCAAAAGCGGTTAATTGACGCGTGTTTGGGTCAACTGTACAATCTAAAGAATACAGTCCACCACAAGTAGAACCATGTAAAATTACATTACCTTTACAAGAAAAAGCATCAGAATCATAAAAATTACAACCAGTTTTATCAAAAACTACGCTAAAACCTTTATCTACCGCCTTCTTCACTGAAATAAGATTAGAATTCAAGTTTGGTACATGAACGACATCCGTAATCTTCTTAATATCAGTATTGTGACCGGAACTGATAATAGAGATATCTCCAACACCCTGGCTTGGCAATTCATCACCATTGGCAATGGTCACAGTCCCTGTATGTGAACCTCTCATGTTTTCCATCCAATCATCTCTTGACGTCATATGGGCCGACGCACCAGAATCGATATAAAACTTATCTCTCTCTAGTCTGTCATTGACATTTAATGCGCATAAAGAATTCTTGTGATTCACAGGTTTCTTCTTCTTGTCCTTCTTATGTGGACAGTCTGGACGCTTATGTCCTGGCTCCATGCAGTCATAACAAACAACAGGTTTCTTAGGTTTGGATGTAGAACTAATTTGGTTCATTCGGGTACGAAGAGCAGTATCTGGGTTATCTATAGCTGGCTTATTAAGTTCATTCAATAGTTTGGTCTTAATCAAATCCACTGTAATGTCTATGTTGGAGTTTTCCAGAGCCATTACTAGAGGTGAATACTGAGGACTCAAACCTCCTAGAAGAATTGCAGCTATTGAAGCATCTTCCATAATCTTGCCTATATCGGCTAAGTCTTGCACAGTTGACATGACAGCATTTATATACGTCTCTATGTTGGAGTCAAAATCATCAAGGCAGTACCTGTACAGTTTCCGTTCGAGGCTTATACGTCGCCCTAAGCCTTTATCCTCGTAAGCGGACGAAAGAGCATCCCAAGCCTCCTTGGCTGTCTTGCAGGATCTTACATGGGTGATCGCCATACCATCTACCGTAAGACATATTTTTGATAACGCCTTTTGATCGTTACGTAATTTCTTGTCAGCAGATATATCATTACCTTCAGGGTATCCGACGATGGTCTCCCATAGTTCTTCATGCATGAGGTACATGCGGATTTTGAATTTCCATACGGAATAACCGTCTCTATTTATTAGCGGTTTTATACCAGAATAAGAGTTATTTGACATATTTACATACGCTCAGCTGTTCGATGTCACAACAAAATATTTCGTGAAAATTATTTCGTGAAAATATTACGTTCGTGAACTATTAAAAATTTTCACCGATTTTCACTAATCATACACGTACACATTGGAAAAACTTTCCTATTCACATTTAACTAAATAAAATGCAGTTTTATTCGTGTATACTCAGTTAAATAGAGTTTTCGTGCTGATAACGAATGATGTAAAAGACTTTATTTTTAAGAAGTGACAGTTAGACATCATATGGAATACAATGAGTAGTAAAAGAAATAAAAATTCAAATATTGATTAGCCAGTAATACAACACCCTCTATGCCCTATTATATTTTAATCTCTTTGACTATATTATACACGCTAATTGAACCGATACTTTAGCATGGGGTAGCATTACAATAAAACCAAAGTTAATTTGTTTACATAATTTAAAATAAAAATGTTGTTTCAAAGAAGGACAAGACTTGTACAAAAGAGGTATAGAAAGATTCCCTCTTACTTTCATGCTAGGAAATCCTGTGTTATGAAAGTCAGTAGTACATGTTGCGACTAGTATACAATAATAAATAGAAGGATTTATTAAGTTTTACATTTAACATCAAGATATATGTATAGTTTACACCGATCACAGATACAAAGAAAAAAAAACTATGCAACCTTTCACTGGTAGCGGAACCAATAATTCTGTCAAGATGTTCCAACTCTCAAAATGTCCAGTGGGCTCAAAATGTCCAATTCTCACAATATTAAAATCTCAAATTGTCCAAGTAGCAACGTGTCCTATTAGCAATTTGTCCAGTTCGCAAATTTTCCAAACATTCTGAGAATTGGACATAATGCGCCTAACCCGTCTCTTGGAAATTGGTCTAAATCACGGGCAGACCGTAACCACCCAATGGGCAGATCATCCTCCCACCTTTCCAATGGTCTTCCTCTCCGTCTCTTTTTTTACCCGTAGTTTCCGTTCCCGTGGGAATACGGGAATAAAATATTGCGTATGTTACTAAGGGATCTTCTAGCTTTCCATTGGTGAAATTTTTTTTTTAATCGGTCTAGTAGTTTTTGAGTTTATTCGTAACAAACATAAAAAAATACAAATGTTTCCTCTTTATGATATCTATATACATAAAAATGAATTGATGTGTTCGTTAGTCTGATTAAAACTCCAGAACGGCTGGACAGATTTTGATGAAACTTTTTGTGTGGGTTAGAGTGGGTCCAGGGATGGTTTATACTGTGGCAGAACGACGTCTGCCCGGGCCACTAGTAAGTAATAAAATATAGATATACGTACGATAGTGGATAACTATTATTGGCTTTTGTTATTTGTATAAAAATAATATTCACACTAATAATATATAACAGCTGTTTTTATTCCAAATAAATAAATAAATATATATTAGTATGTATATGTTTAGTTTTATCAAATTTGTTAAGGTATATAATCAAGTGTACATCTGAAAGAGTGAAATTATGCAATGGTTGAAGATTGTGTTCTATTTTATACATATACCAATTACAGTAGCAGGTGCCTAGCGACATTGCCCGCGCTGATCCCGTTTTGCCGTTCCCGTGGGAATTTACTAAAATATTTTCTTAGTGGATATATTTCAACGAGGATTCTATCTGCCAACATTTTAGGTTTTTAATAAAAAATGAAGGTAACTTGCAACAGCGAATGTGTTCGTATCAATAAAATATCAATTTTGATAGTAAGTGAAATTTCGATACAAATAAAAAATATTTCTTTGAGTTGGCACTTTTGTGCATTCCCAACAAAGTCAAAAGTCAAAATCATTTATTTTCTGTAGGTATAGAAAATACACATAGAAAAGTCAATAGTCTAAGAACAAGGCACTCTAAACTCGTCCATGCACTCGTCCAATAAGGTCCTGCACTGATTTATTGATAGCGAAAGCGAATGCCCGTCACAATCTAGTGTTAATAATCAAAATTGTAAACAAAAATACAAATGGACTTCAACAAATACCACTAAAAAGACATTTGCATAGCCAACATCAAATAAATATTAATAAAACATCAAAAGGAAAAAAAATATAAAATATATAAATCTAAATAATACTTTTTTTATTATCTATAAAAGTTAGAAAGTCATATCTTGTTAATTCCATTCCGCACTTCGCGATACCAGTTCTTTTGTATTTTGCTCACTTGGAATCTGACTCATTAGTCCCACCCCCCTTAAAACTGTTAAATAAAAAATAATTTTACTACTCTATTTTGGCTGTAGAGATGTGCTCGCAATGCTTATGTACTTACTCTATGGTTATAAAAATAAAACATACTACTGAATTACGTTTCTAAAAGCTGAAGTTTACATTCCAATTGTGCCTTAAAATAACACCTAAAACTAAAAACTCTACAATAACATACTTTGAATCATTGCTACTCTACGTATTAGCCGCTAGTAGCCCTGCGATACCATACATACAATACAGCTCACGCCATTGTCCCACAGGGGTAGGCAGAGACGATGGATCGCCACTTTGCTCGAGCTCTGCATACTTCTTTCGCTTCCTTCACATCCATAAGCCTTTTCATGCACGCTTTTATCCTTCGCACTCCGGACCCCAGCTTTTTGAAGGACGTCATACCAGCAAAACACTATAGTCGAAAAAACAGACATCTAATTATGTTCTATAATACCCGCAATAAAGGCCTGAGAGCATAAAACTATGCTTGTGCACAATTAGAAGGGCACAGCTTTACGCGACTCATATAGCGGCATCTCTTTCTGACATCCTCAAGCGAAGTTTCGTTGCTGAAGGATGGTTCTGTATTGATAAATTAACTCTCTATATGTAGAGTCTCTAGCGCTCTGCATTTTCAGTAGATAAAATACGTTTTGCCACCAAATTAATCTATACTTCTATACTAATATTATAAAGAGAAAAGAGTTGTATTTTTGTATGTTTGTTACAAATAAACTTTGGACCAATTTTAAAAATTCTTTAGGCAATGGAAAGCTAAAAGATCCTTGAGTAACGTAGGCTATATTTTATTCCCGTATTCCCACGGGAACGGGAACTACGCAGGTGAAACCGCGCACAACCGTTAGTTTATTATATTTTCGTACACTACGATATTTTTCACATGATGGGACAAAATACAAAATCAGATATTACGTGAAATAGACTACAATAATGAATAGAGGGACTTATTAAGTTTTACATTTTACATCTTGAAATACTGAAAGTTTGATATAGAAAGTCTAGGATATGAAGTACGGAAAACTAATATCCGAGTATATGCATAGCTTACACCGATCGCAGATAGAAAGAGTAATAAAAACTATGCAACTATTCACTGGTTGTGGAACCAATCACTCCGTCAAGATGTTCCAATTCTCAAAATGTCCAGTGAGTTCAAAATGTCCAATTCTCACAATATTCAAATCTCAACTTGTCCTATTAGGAATGTGTCCAATTCGCAAATTGTCCCAACATTGTGAGAATTGGACATTTTGAGCCCACTGGACATTACAAAATCAGATATTTTTTTAAACTGAATATTACCTGCCATCATAATCAATGGCCAGTATCATAGAGACCAACTGGCGGGCCTGTCTGGCCAACGGGCCTCAGAACACTGTGGAATGCAGGTAACTTTTAAAATAAAAGCAGGCAAAGGTCATATTCCTTTTTAAATCCGATACGCTAGACTTTGAGCTAGACTTTTCTCGGGAATGGGAAGAAATCGATCCGAGCTAATCCCCTCGCGATTCCTTTGAAGACAATTCTTGAAGATTTCATATTCGCACTACAAGTGTAAAGCTTCAAGAGCTAGACTGTACAAACAATAGATACTGCGTATGTTCCAGGAAAAATTGCACTTTTTTTTGTCACCGCGTTTTACATTTTGCCAATGTCAAGTAATTTAGTTTTCAAGTATTTATTTTATACTTTAATTTTATTTAAATGGCTCTGATTCAGACACCATGCACAAAAATTCAGCGTCTTCAACACTCTCTACATCCCGCTCTTGGTTATCAGTAAATGATATCTTTTACCGAAGACTTCATTGTGGCTTCTTGAGGCAATCGAAAAATGTCCATTCCTCGCATTTTATCGAATTTCCCATTCACTGCAGACTTTCACGGACACTTGCCACATGATATACTATCACCAGACGTTTAAAGAAAAAAATTCGAAAGAGAATGATTTTCTTCCAACCTCTTTGACTATCACTATTGAGTCAAAACCCGAAATATACAGCAAAATGAGAATTATACAAAAGCATGACGTCCCTTTCGGATTCCCGCCAAAAAGCCTAAATAAGACAGATATTCACGAAATAAGCGTCTACAAAATTTTGTCGCAGGGCTCATGTTTGATAGGCTGATCCTCCAACTGTCTTATAAGCCTGCGTTTTTTCGTTGCTGCATAAAAGACGGGCAAGGGGTAGGCAAAGGTATTCCATTTCTGGATATACCTATTTTTCACGAGACATTCTTTGAATCCTTAAACGTGATAGGTGTTGAGCCCATCCCTAAAGAACGAATGCATCATATTTTTTTTATATTATACTCGTATATCCTAATTGGGGTGTATGAGGAATTGCGCTTATTCTTTGACGCGTTATAACAATATGTCCGTACCACGACAAACGATTACCTTTCAACTTCTCAGTCACGGGGCTACTTTCAGACTCCCTCTTATGTAGGGGGTCGTTCATTAATCACGTGATGTTTTTTTAGCAACTTTTTGACCTTTTGACTTTGAACTTTTTGACGTTTTGTGTGGTGAGGTTTTATACCCCCCCCCCCCATACCGAAATCACGTGTATTTTTTGGTAGACATTATATTGAAATTTTTGATGACGAAATGATAACATTTTGGAACATTAAGCATCAATAAAAAGTCACTTATTGTTTGGTTTAGAAATCGCGCGGTCAATGAAAAATAAATACACTTGATATCTCATTACACCCCCCCTCCCTCCTTGTGATATTTCGTGATTTTTTCCGAACCCCTCCCCCCCTTTCAAACCTCACGTGATTAATGGACGACCCCTAGGTACTAATTCCTAATTTTATCTATTCTAGATCTCTAGTCGATTTTAGTTGATTGTATGGTGCCGACTAAGTCCTACAATAAACAAATAAATTATAATAATTAAGAAATGCTCACGCCTTATACCCGCGAGAAGTCGGCAATGATTTTATATATGAATAAGGATTTTTTTAAACTCTTTGGTACGCGAGTATTGAGTTTGGGCCTCACTTTCAACATGGCCATCACTGTCGTTATTACAAATAAAAAAGTTTTGAAACTTTTCAAGTACCTTGTACCGTATTAAGGTCTTTTAATAAGATCAATAGGTAGTTACCTATTTTTAGAAACTTAATTTACAAAATTAATTGTGTTTTAACAAAGCTTTAAGAAAATTTTTGTTTCGTTTTCCTGTACAATAAAATTTTCTGATAATTTAAAGCCTTTGCAAGAATGAAGTGAAAGACATCATAATTAAAGTACATAAATATCGGATTCTGAATGTTTCGGGTTCATTACGTATTATCAAAATTCATTTATCCTTCGTAATTGATGTGAAAATTTGAAATCCCTCTCTGAATATCACCAAAAAATGTCCCACGGCCACAGAGATTAAATTATAATAAGGCATAGAGGGGACCAAACGAGGAAAATTTGATGCCCAAAAGTTATTACAAGTGGAATAAATCTAGTACGATTTCGACCGAATGACAGCTCGCGTTCATTCTAACTCACATGACTTGAGCTTCTAAGATTTATATCACTGCTGGGTGTTTGTTGTTAATACAATTAAATTGCATCTTTGCTAGAGAAATGCAGTACAGTCAAGAGCACAGTACAGTAGAAAAAAGTAAATGACAGGGTCATGCTTACAATAGACCTGGATTTATTGAAATAAAAAATAACACTCCAGAAGCAGCCATGAAGAAAATAGCGGAAAACATTTGTATGGAGAAAATGCAGTCTGGATACCCTTTGAATTACGAGAATTAGTTTGGTTTGTCAAAGAGCTCGCTTTCTGCATGCAGCAGAACGCAAAATTCCACGTAAACCCGGTTTATCCCCAGTATCGGGTATCGGCTTGATGCTTTACATAGTTCCCTTCAGGCCTAATTGGGTCGTCAGCTTTTGTTAGTGCTCTGTGTTCAGTGAGTGACTTTGATAGGGACGGAACTGAAAGCATTTGTGCAGATTTTGCTTGGATGCGATTCGGATATGTGTTCGTCAGTTTAGGTACATGTTGAAAGGACAGCTGCACTTGTGGTAGCAAAATTTATGCAGCGATTCGGTACTGTTTGCCATGGGCAAAGAGATTAAAATATAATTGGACATAGAGGGGGCATTGGGTCAAGCTCAAGCGTCATGTAAGTTAGTAACTTACATGACGCTTGAGCTTTAAAGTTTTGTATGAAAATATTCCCAATGCCCCCTCTATGTCCAATTATATTTTAATCTCTTTGCCCATGGCAAACAGTACCGAATCGCTGCATAAATTTTGCTACCACAAGTGCAGCTGTCCTTTCAACATGTACCTAAACTGACGAACACATATCCGAATCGCATCCAAGCAAAATCTGCACAAATGCTTTCAGTTCCGTCCCTATCAAAGTCACTCACTGAACACAGAGCACTAACAAAAGCTGACGACCCAATTAGGCCTGAAGGGAACTATGTAAAGCATCAAGCCGATACCCGATACTGGGGATAAACCGGGTTTACGTGGAATTTTGCGTTCTGCTGCATGCAGAAAGCGAGCTCTTTGACAAACCAAACTAATTCTCGTAATTCAAAGGGTATCCAGACTGCATTTTCTCCATACAAATGTTTTCCGCTATTTTCTTCATGGCTGCTTCTGGAGTGTTATTTTTTATTTCAATAAATCCAGGTCTATTGTAAGCATGACCCTGTCATTTACTTTTTTCTACTGTACTGTGCTCTTGACTGTACTGCATTTCTCTAGCAAAGATGCAATTTAATTGTATTAACAACAAACACCCAGCAGTGATATAAATCTTATTATTATGAGAATAAACTTGATTTTCCCGTGATAGATAAAATGTAGCTCAATATTTAAATTATGATATACAAATCTATCTTTCCTCGAGATTCGTCATCCGGTAAACGAAGCGATAAGAAAAATGCGTGATAATAACATGAATGACGCGTAGACGCGACCATTAATTAATGGTCTGTGTCCGAAACGATTGTCAAATGAAACTGGGGGCCAATTCCACTAAATGTCAACGGTTATAGTTGGATGACAATGACATATCAATGGTCAGTCGATGGTGTTATTTGCTCTGAAAAGTGGCAAAATAACACCATCGACTGACCATTGATATGTCATTGTTATCCAACTATAACCGTTGACATTTAGAGGAATTGGCCCCCTGATCGGCTTTTTGGCGGGAATCCAAAGAGGGACGTCATATTTTTTTAGGGTTCTGTACCCCGAGGGTAAAAAGGGACCCTTTTACTAAAACTTTGCTGTCCGTCTGTCTGTCACCAGTCTGTATCTCAAGAACCGCGATAGCTAGACAGTTGAAATATTCACAAATTATGTATTTCTGTTGGCGCTCAACAACAAATAAAATAAATATAAAATAAATATTTAAGGGGGCTCACATAACAAACGTGATTTGCCGTTTTTGTAGATGATGGTACGGAACCCCTCGTGCGCGAGTCCGACTCGCACCTGGCCGCTTTTGTTACTAATTTCTGTCTAATGCTCGAATTGGTTATCCAGGTGGGAGGAAACCAGAAGGCGCGTGAGTTCTTCGAGTCGCAGCCAGACTACAAGCCAGGGATGACCATCCAACAGAAGTATAACTCGAAGGCGGCTGCCATGTACCGTCAGAAGGTAAGAATCCATAATCTAGTTCTCCCAACTTCTACAGATCGCCTGGGGGCCAATTCCAGTAAATGTCAACGGGTACAGTTGGATGACAATGACATTTCAATGGTCAGTCGATGGTGTTATTTGCTCTGAAAACGTCTTTGTGGACTCTTCCCTATTTTTAAAGTTCCGTACCCTAAAAAAAAGGAAAAAACGGAACACTTAAAGGATCACTTTGATATCCGTCGGTATGTCTGTCTATCAAGACCCTTTTTCTTAGGAACGCGTGGAGGTATCAAGCTGGAATTTATATCAAACTAGCGACCCGCCCCGGCTTCGTACGGGTGCAATGCTAACACTAAAACCTTCCTCTTGAATCACTCTATCCATTAAAAAAACCGCATCAAAATCCGTTGCGTAGTTTTAAAGATTTAAGCATACAAAGGGACATAGGCATATATAGGGACAGAGAAAGCGACTTTGTTTTATACTATGTAGTGCTATTCAGGTCTACTGTACCTAGGAGCTGTGAAAAAATCAAACTTCTAAGTCAAAGCAATCAAAAGATACGGCCGTTTATGCCGCAAATTTTCGATTCTCGCAAGAGAATCAAAACCTACAGGGTACTTCCCGTGAACTCAGCACTTGAAATTTGATACGACGCAACGTCTTATAGCACTGATAAAGGAAAAATTACAGGTTAAACTACAGGTTAGTACGGAACCCTCGGTGCGCGAGTCCGACTCGCACTTGGCCGTTTTTTTCCTTTTGACGAGATAACGTCTTATAAATTAAACGCCGGCTGCTCGAACGAAAAACCATGACTTATTGTCACGATCCGCCTGAGCCGAGCGTGCAAGCGAGAGCGCGGAACAAGCGATAGAGGCACGATCAGTCTAAGCGTTCGGCTTGTGAAGTATCTACTTCGCTTCTCTCGACTCGCCGACCAACTGCATTGTAGTTTTATAATTATTTTTGTATATTTTATTTTACGAGTGTAACTTAAAGTTTGTATACTATTTGTAAAAGGAAACAAATAAATAAAATATAAAAATCTTATGACGTTATCTCGTAAAATTGTCGTCCGTAAACCGATTTTACAGACAACCAATTTTTTTTCTTTTCTTTTATAGTATGCCACTTGGCAATCTTTCTTTGAGCAACGACAGTCCAATAAGATGTCAGAGAAACTCTGAATCTTGACATTTTGGCGAGAGACTTGTCCAGTGAGTCGTCTCTAAGGGCCAGCGCACACCGCTGGATGCGCGGCGAAGCGCATTTTGAAGACAACAATTTAATATAAGCCTCAACGACTTGGACATACGGTCAATAATTGCATAAAAAGAACGAAGAACGCCGAGCTCCGATAGCCGCATCGTATTTATTCTTTTCGGACAATTACTGACTGCATGTCCAAGTCGTTATTGCTTATATTAAACTAACAGCGCCCCGCGGTTTCACCCGCATAGTTCCCATGGGAATACGGGGATAAAATATAGCCTATGTGTTATTCCGATGTATAAAATATATAATTGTAAATTTTCATCGAGATCCGTTCAGTAGTTTTTGCGTTAGAGGAACAAACTTCAATACATTGACCCATACAAACTTTCGCGTTTATAATATTAGTAGGATTGTTGTCTTCAAATGCGCCCACGGTGTGCGCTGAGCCACAGTAGCTCTCTTTGAATCTTTCAGCTACGTGGATTCTTCCCAAAGATATTTTAATATAATAGGGCACATAGAAGCCATTGGGAATATTTTCATACAAAAACTTTGATGTCAGGCGTCAGTTCAGATAGTACGAACCCGAGCTGTCATTCGGAATTACATAAGACTTTGACCTTAGGTAATAACTTTAGAATTACAATTTTGTTCGCTTTGTCCCTTTGAGTATTAAACCAACAGGAGACGTCACTCGCACTAGTTTCTTTGCAAAAAAGTCTGCCAATTTCTGCGCGGGGGACGAGGAAACAAACACAAATAATGTTAAAACAAACGCATTTTTTGACAAAACAATTAAACACTAGCTTGAACTAGATGCACACAAATACATTTACCAATCCAAGCATGAACTCAAAAAAACTAGTTGTATATAACAGGTATGCGTGTTGACCGACACTTTTTTTTGGCAGAGGGGAACGCCTATCAGTGGCGTCTCCGGTTGGTTTAATACTCAAAGCTTTGTCCACTCTATCTCCTATTATATTTAAATCTATTTGACTCTTTCTAAGATGGGACTCGAATCAAACTTATTTTTCAACAGATGATTTATTTTGCTAACACTTTTTTTGTGACATGAGATTAAAAAGAGCTGCCCTTGAGTTTCTTGCTGGTTCTTCTCGGGGTATTTGGAACCACTCGTCGGTACAGATGCATTTGGCCAATCTTCATGGACGAGTATAGAGTGCCTTGTTATTAGGCTTCACCTTTCGAAGTGTACTTTTTGTACCTACAGAAAATAAATTATTTTTGACTTGACTTTTTTCGAAATCACTTAATGTTCCATCTCTGAATCATGAAAATATTGAATCACTTTAACATACTTAATGACATAAGTTTGTAACATTTTTTATTACGAAAATTCATATAGAAATGCTCGTGCACACAATTAGTTCACAACCCATCTCTATTTGTGCAAATGATGGTTTTGACGTTATAGGACCAGTCCTTTATAAGAAATTTGCTTCATCTGTCCATTTCTTACTATGCCCACTTCTGGTTATGACTATTTCTGTTTCTGACCAATTCTGGACCCTCGGTACAACCAACATGTGCACGAGAATCGGAAAATTACCTTTGCTATTTACCACTTCGATGGTTGGTTTGCTTTGCTCGTTAGCTATTTTTGTTTAAAACTAATTTTCATTATGAAACCAACCCTAACTGCGACCAAGTAATAAAATTCATAAAGTTAAAAAGAGCAGTGATAGCCCTTACGGTTAAAAAGCCGGCCGAAAATCAGTAAGGCTCGGGTTGGAATCCTGGCATGTACCAAAGAGTTTTTTAAAAACTTACGTACATATTTATCACTAGCTCGACGGTGAAGGAAAACATTGTGAGGAAACCCGCAGGTCTCAGAATTAATTCGGAGACATGTGTAAATAGACCCGGTCCGGCGATGGGCTCACCACCTATCACGTTTAGGGGTCCAATGTATCTCGTGAAATGTGGGTATATCCAGTAATGGAATACCTCTGCCTACCCCCTCGGGGATGAAAGGCGTGAGATTTTTGTTTTTAAAGTTAAAAATAAATATTTACTTTTTATAAGTTCTCGGAAACCAGGGGGGCACAGACTTGCTTTGTATTTCACACGAGGCGCACACTACAAAGAAAGTCCTCGCCTCCGTAGTTCTGTTTACGCTGTTCTGCAAAAACTACGGAACGGATTTTGATGAAAGCTTACAGTTACAGCATAACACAGGCTATATTCTATCCCCATATTTCCACGGGAACGGGAACTACGCCGGTGAAGCCGCGGGGTGCTACAAAATATATATTTTATGCAGCGGTATTCCTATTATTCCCCGAGCGTTTTACCGGTCGCCCGGTTATGCGATTGTGCTATAAATATCCGCTTCGCCGTTCAATCCCGAAAGCCTGCTAATAAGGTTTGACCACTGGACATTCAATTAAATTTGCTGCATTGCCTTTCAATACTACAATGAATTTTATACACTCGTTATCGTAGGTGTACAATAATGGTGTAGGTAATACAGTAAAGTGTCTATGATTTGCCATGTTAGGCAAATAAATGGTTTCGATTCTGCTTTACACTGACTAAACTTATTTTAGTTTAGTCCGGTCTTTGTCTTACCTCAAAAAAGAAAATGGTGAGGATATAACGTATTTCCCGTACTATCATCTCTTAAAACAGTTGGTTTTAAGATTGCTATATTCGTACCATGATGTCTTTATGAAGTAAGTAAGCTATAATGGGTTCGATCCTTCTTTACAGTGACTAAACTTATTTTAGTCTAGTCCTGTCTTTGTCTTACCTCAAAAAAGAAAATGGGTAGGATATAACCTACCGAATCTAGTCCTGTCAGAGGCTGTATTTTAGTCATGACTTCTTTACTTATGCACTAAACACGTTATGAAATGCCTTAGTTGACAGGACTAATTTTAATTTGACAGGACTAAATATCTCTCTGGTTTTTTTGTTTTCTAGGAGAAAGAAAATGAGAGGAGTAAACTAAAATAAATTTAGTCGTTGTTAAGCAGAATCGGGGCCAATGTCATCCAGTTTAATTAACAATTATTGGTACTTACCTAATTCAACTGACCAGTTTTTAATGAAATAAATAAATATTCTCTAATAAAGTCTATGGCGCTTAGTTTGTCAACCGATTTCAAAAAAGAAGGTTACCAATTCGACTGGATGTTTTTTTTTATGTTTGTTACCTCAGAACTTTCCACTGGGTGAACCGATTTTGATGATTCTTTTTCATTTGAAAACCGGTGCTTAACGTGTGGTCCCATTCCAATTTGGTCCCGGTAATCTCCTCCTTTTTATAAGTCGGTTGAAAATAAGTTAACATGTTTTGCCATAAAAACAAAGTACCCATCAGCTTTCGATGGTTTTTTAGTGACGTCACAAGGATAGTGGCAAACTGGGTTATGGATATAAATGGTTTATTTCGACACTAATGGCATCCCTTAGCAATACACAGAGTGCTATATTGATTGCATTTTAAGTGCACGTGCACGGGATTTACTAATGGATACAGCGTGATGGTTAATTTTGTAAAGTAAAATTTGTTTGCTGAGCTGTGTGCAACATGCATCTACACGAAGTACCCCTGGCCTGGGGGCTTATTGCCTTTTGAAAGCCTTAATCATTTTGACCAACTATCGAAAAACGTTAAGCCTGATACATTCGGAAGAATTGTTGAAAGCTCAAGTTTTTATTACCCCGACCCTAACTAGAGTTAAACAATCAAGCCAGTAACACCGTAGTTTTTGCCATTCCATTCCGATCCATTTATCGACACTAAATGTTCATAAACATGAAATAAACACTCTTTGCAATTGTCATGGTTACTACGAGTATAAGAGAGGGCTTTTTCGCCACGGGGAAAAGACAGCTTCTCGCTAAAATGGCACTTAGGTGTATCAGAACTTTTACTGATAGTATCCCCGAAGGTTATTTATTCCATTTCTAGAAATACCCACTTTTCACCAGTGAATTTTGGACTCATCGGTGGTGGACCAATCGCAGGATTGGGCGATCGCGAACTACACATGTCTCAGAATTAATTCGCATAAACCTTTTACTTACGTTTCATAATCGTCACGTGCCGCAATCTTCGAGAAATTTCCAAAGCTTTTTATTGAAACATTTTGAACGTTGGAAGTTCAAACAGCAACGAAGGGTTGGGCAACATCAAATATAAAAAAAGACTCGCACACAAACGGTTCCGTACTGCCGTACAATTTAAAAAATCAGGTTTCGTGTTTGTGGCCTCCTAATAATTTTTTAATAATAATAATAAATTGTGGGACACAATTCACACACGGTTATTCAGTCCCAAACTAGGTATTTTAGGTAGTGTAATGGACTGGGCCCGGCAATGGGCTCACCACCTATCACATCTAGGGGTCGAATATTCTCGTGAAAAGTGGGTATTTCCAGTAATGAAATACCTCTGCCTACCCTCTCGGGAATAAAAGGCGTGAAATTATTTATTATTTTTATTTATTTATTCATAAAAATTACTCCAGCAACAAAGAAAATTGTGAAAAGCAAAACAGACCGTCCAATTAGGGTAAACGGGGCGGGGCTACTATGAAGCTCAAAGGGACTAATAGAGCGCTGCTGCAATATAGCTCATAGCCTTTGACTAGCTACAAAGTTGACCTTCATTTGCTTTCAGGTCCAGGTTTCATTTTTAATCTTATACAAAGTCAAAGTTAATTTATTTCTAAAAAAAAATTAAAAGAAAATCTTACGCCTTTTATCCCCGAGGGGGTAGGCAGAGGTATTCCATTACTGGATATGCCCACATTTCACGAAAATATATCTCATGGACCCCTAAACGTGATAGGAGCCCATCGCCGGACTGGGTTCATAATTAATACTGAGACCTGCGAATTCATTTATTCCTGTAGGAAAAAAAATATTATATTTAGAAATGTCAAAGTCTTATGACAAGGCACTCCAATGAAGGTTGGCTTAATGTAAACAGCCTATCTTCACCGACGAGTTGCTAGTTTCAAATGCAGTACCCCGAGAAGACGAAACTAGGTCGCGGAAATATGGATGTCGCGTCTCCTTGGTTTATTTTTCCGGAATGAAAGACTTCCTATGTCCTTTCTGAAGGTGAATCTGTAAAATAAATTTGACCCCGAAGGCGTAGGCAGAAATATTCCATTTCTTAAAACACCTACGTTTCACCGGTATATTCTTTGGACCCCTAAACGTGGTAGTTAGTGAACTCAACGCCCGACCGAGTCTGTTTCCTCATTTCAGTGCATCCCAAACAATAGACATACACACTTTAAATATGATATATTATGTAGGTTTCTAATATGTCTTATCCAACCAGTATAAAGGGGTTTTTTGATGATCCGACGGGAACGGGAATAAACTGGTTCCACGGTGGGAAACGCCGTTGGGCACCCGGAGTTTTATTTATTTATTTACAACATAAATTTACATATTAATACGAGCAGGGATAGCCTTACAGTTGAAGAGCCCGCTTCAAATGATGATTATCAGTGAGGCTCGGACCTCACTGATTCTAAGTCGAATATTCTCGTGAAAAGTGGGTATATCCAGAAACGGAATACCTCTGCCTACCCCCTCGGGGATAAAAGGCGTGAGATTTTTATTATTATTTATATTAATACGATAATCTATCCCCTGATATAGTTATTTATATATTATTTCCCAGTGAAAAACAAATAGTGCTGCGTTACTTAGTAAAAAGTCCTGGCCTTTCATTACTGAGCCCTAAAAGCCCTATAACAAGATTTCACGAGAATGTGTTATACAGTGCACATGAAGCTTTACACGTGTAGTGCGAGTCTGACCTCTAAGGCGATTGTAATAAGAACGTTACAAAGTCCAATGTATTAAGCTCCACGCGCTCTTTGACTGCACCCAGGAGAAAAACTGCATGCGTTCCAACTGATGCAACAAGTGTAGGTGGGATGGGTTGGGGTGGCACCCCCACTGCCCGGGTGGAGGTTGCCCCGGGGAAAATACTTGACTACACGTGTAGCTTTCCACTTTCTCTATTGTCTGGCAATTTTTAAGGCTTAATTTCTAACAGGTAATGCTCGAAGTCAAGTGAAAGTCAGAATGTTTTTATTCAATGTAATACAAGAAGTCAGTCAGTCCACTTATTGAAGGTCATTGCAACTCCACCGCTTCGGTATGTATAGTTGAGAAGAAGCGGGTCTGAAGAACTTTTCAACACATTATTCTATACAATTTATTGACGGGCCTGTTGGCTCAGTTGGTAGTGACCCTGCCTTCTGAGTCGGAGGTCGCGGGTTCGATCCCCGCTCGGGGCCAACATATGTATGCTTGAACATGTATGTTGGCATCCTGTCTGCTCGTTTAATATTTATTTAAGTATGTTTATCAGTTGTTTAATACCTATAGTACAGGCCCTGCCTAGTTTAGGGCTAAATAAGTAAATAACCGTGTGTGAAGTGGGTCCCACAAAAAAAAAATACAATACAAAGTACAAGTTTTAGTGCTTTGCTGAACTAAAGCTGAAATCAATTTGTTATTGGACTTCGCTACATGAAAATACTTTTTCGAAAGTATGGACTTATAATTCCACTTATTAAAATTCATCGCAATTGTTCTCTGTTATTATTAATAAAAAAAATACACCTACGCTCGTCTGTCTCTCTTTTGAAATGTTCTAATTGAATTTTTTACAGAATAAATTTTATTTTATTATCAAGTATACAAGTGGTCTTATTCGTCGAAGAAGGTAATAACAAATGTGGGTGGGCAAAGGAACGTGCTTTGATAATTCGCAGAACTCGATGCTGGAGAATCGCACTTAACAGGTTTTTTATTAGGGTTCCGTACACAATGGGTAAAAACGAGACCCTATTACTAAGACTTCGCTGTCTGTCCGTCCGTCTGTCTACCACCAGGCTGTATCTCAAGAACCGCGATAACTAGACAGTTGAAGTTTTCACCAATTATGTATTTCTGTTGCCGCTATAACAACAAATACTAAAAATAAAATAAATAATTAAGGGCGCCTATACAAAAAAAGTTTTTGCCGTTTTTATAGATAATGGTACGGAACCCTTCGTGCGCGAGTCCGACTCGCACTTGGCCGGTTATTTTTCTTTTTCTATCGCCTCCCTTGTGCCACCCGTATTTCATGCTGAACAAATTTAACAAGCAACTCTAATTGAGTACTTATTGCGTTTAATCCTACATAATTTGCTATACGAAAGTGAAATTGTTGCGTATTTTTATAGAAATTCTCAAAGCTATCGAACATGAGAATATTAACAAACAACTTCGTTTCTAAGCTTCCAATTTGTATACTTAACACCCCTATGCTTTTCTAGACGATAAAAATAAAGTTAAATCTATAACAAAGGTTTCGAAAAGACCAATTTTGTTTATCTAATGTGGCTGGTAGATATATTTTCAAGCGACTTCAAAAATGGAGGAGGTTGTCAATTCGAATGTTTTTTTATGTTTGTTACGTCAGAACTTTCGACTGGGTCAACCAAATTTTGATGATTCTTTTTGACGTGACAACGTCATATAATTCGATGGAGCCGGCTGCATGCACGAAAAAGTATGACGTATGCGGCGTTACATTGCAAGCGAGAGCGCGCAACGAGCGACAAAGAGGCACAATCCATTCCATCAGTATTTTCTTATGACGTTCAACTATCGTCAGTAAACCGATTTTACAGACAACCGATTTTTTTATTTGAAACTGGTGCGTCCCGTGTGCTCCCATTTCAATTTGGTCCAGTTTTGACAATGGCATCCATGAGAAAAACCATATAAGTTGAAGTCGGTTTTTTACTCTTTAGACTTCTATGTTATGAAATGAAAATGTATTTTATTCCGTAGGTAATAAAAATTAAACTTAGAACAGTCAATAGTATAATAACAAGGCACACTAAACTCGTCCATGAAGATTGGCTAAATGTAAACAGCAGCCCATCTCCACTGACGAGTTGCTGGTTCCAAATGCAGTACCCCGAGAAGAGCCAGCAAGAAACTCAAGGGCAGCTCTTTTTAATCTCATATCTTACTAATATTAGATTTGGTTTAATATTATATCTACTTGGACGCGTAACTTGACACATGTATTGTATACACATAGTTTAGGGTTTCCATCTGTTTCATACCAGCCCCCCTAGCCAAGTGGCATTGCACAATCTAATCGAATGTTCTTTTAGATGGACATGTATGGGATTGACATTAGCGTTAGCGCTCGTTGGCAAGTGCTTATGTCAATACCATGCTTGACCAATGTATAAGAACATTCGATTAGATTGTGCAATGCCACTTGGCTAGGGGGCAGAACTGGTTCATTACAATTCTGCTGCTTCAATTATAATCTAAAAATAAAAAAATGAGATTCCATCGCCGGACCAGCGTGTCGTTACACATACCTACGTCAGAACCAATTCTAGGACTCAATGGTTTCCTCACGATGTTTTCCTTCACCGTCGAGCGAAATGTGTAAAACTTAGAACAAAGCAATTTTTTGCCCAGATACAGTTGTAGCCTTATATTTTTGTCCCGGTGAAAATTAACTCCCGGCAAAAATGTTTGCCACGTGAACTAGCCGCGGCAGGTGAGAGCTGAGAGCACTCTATCGACAAGACAGCAAAGTTCAAAGTTGAAAAACCGCTGTCCTTTTTTACTGGCACGTGTACGATGTCCTCGCGAAGTTATATAATTACTCTCCCGATATTAAGTTAGTAGCAGTGAGCGAAAAGCTGTGGATTTAATAAGTTCAATAATAGATACTGAACTTGTGGCCATGCTTAATTTTTTTATAGTGTTAGTAATTCAAAAACTATTTCAAGGTTTTTCAATTAGATGCCCAATTTTCATACACTTTAAAAAAGTAAAGGATTGCCTTAAAATATGCAAAAGTCACAATTTATTGTGATAACGTCAAAAATAAAAAAAATAAAAAAAACATTTAGTTTCTTTAGGTAGTTTGTACACTTAAAAATGCCAATAGTCTCAACAAGGCACTCTAAACTCGGCGGTGGAGATTGGCTAAATTCAAAGAGATTAAAATATAATAGGAGATTGAGGAGGCATTGGGAATATTTTCATACAAAACTTAGAAGCTCAAGTCATGTGAGTTAGAATGAACGCGAGCTGTCATTCGGTCGAAATCGTACTAGATTTATTCCATTTGTAATAACTTTTAGCATCAAATTTTCCTCTATGCCTTATTATATTTTAATCTTTTTGGCTAAATGTAGGTCATCTTATCACAAGCAAGTTCATTTCATAATAAACTTTTATAAAACGTCGACAACTGATCATTTAGGGTGCATTTACATGGTCGGCATGCCGACGGCAAAATGACATACCTACTTAACATGAAACCCGCTAAATTTACAATGAGTCCTTAGAATTTTGTGACTAGATTTGCGTCATAACAAAAAATCTTGAAACAATTATTACGAGGCCAAGAGTAATCTAAATAAATTAGTATTGAAATAAGCATTTGTTCTCACTAGTTCGATTAATTAGTTCGATCGTCGAACTACTGAGAATTTTTTTCTCATTTGTTCTACCGTTGAATTACTGAGAATTTGTTTTCTCATTTGTTAGACCGAAGAATTTATTTAAATCGCGAAATAAAAAACAATGAAATGAAGTTTAAAAAACACTTGTCTTACATTTAAGTAAATTATAAAAAAAAAATTATTTAAAACAGCACCGATTTTTTTTAGCATACCCCACCCAATTGAGAGACCGCGGCTCTTAGCTACAATCTACGCTTCTACATCTAAAGTCCCCGTCACGAGAAAGAATAAATTTGATAAACAAAGAACTTCTACTGAGTTATGTAGCGACAGTTATAAGTTAACCAAACCCAATCAGCTTAAATTCATAATCCGCCTAATTAAAATAGCATGATAGTTTCCTACTACCCCTGAAGGAAACTATCATGCTATTTTAATTAGGCGGATTATATTTAAGCGATATAAAGCGCTATCCATGCTGTCATCCATTCTTTTTTGGTACAGGGGCGCGGAATTGTAAACATTTTGAAGTAGACGCGTCAAACTAATGCAAATTATATTTTTTTAAATTTAAATAATTAAATTTTATTTCAATATTTAATTAAATTAAATTATTAGAAGCGTCAAACTCAAATGAAAGTTATTATGAAAACTGTACTTATTTTTTAATCCAAATATTGCAAAGCTTTTAATGTTTGTTGACATAATTTATGCTTTCTTGTGACGGGCACTTTAGAATATGTCAAATATTGTCTAAACGGTATTTTAAATAAATAAATAAATTGTGGGACACAATTTACACACGGTTATTCAGTCCCCAACTAGGCAGAGCCTGTACTATGGGTACTAAACAACTAATAAACATACTTAAATAAACATTAAACACCCAGACACGAAGCCAACAGACATGTTCATGCACACAAATGTTGGCCCCGAGCGGGGATCGAACCCGCGACCTCCGACTCAGAAGGCAGGGTCACTACCAACTGAGCCAACAGCCCATCAATTTTGAAGAGCGAAATGTCCCTAGACTCGTCTTTATCTCCTGATTATTAGAGTCTACGTCTTTGAAATCGTTTCAAGCGATATCGCAACTAATGTATTACCTTTCTAGACATAATTAGTAAGGCGGTTTCCTAAACTAAAACTAACTTAAACTCCGTTTCACGCATTTGGTTCTCACTTCTCATGTATGCAACGAAGTTTCCCTTCGCCAGAGTTCTGTTCGAGACTTTCAAAAGACGCATTGGAATGCTGAGCGGAGGAAACTTCCGACGTTGTTGAAGAAGTTGTTGAAGCTGCTGTGAAGGGCGGTTGCTGTGAAACGCTGCTTGTAGCACTAATTTAATTAAATATCTACAGAGAAAATTACCGAAAAATAAAAAAATCTCACGCCTTATATCCCCGAGGGGGTAGGCAGAGGTATTCCATTACTGGATATACCCACATTTCACGAGATATATTGGACCCCAAAACGTGATAGGTGGTGAGCCCATCGCCGGACCGGGTCTTTTTACACATGTCTCAGAATTAATTCTGAGACCTGCGGGTTTCCTCACGACGTTTTCCTTCACCGTCGAGCTAGTGATAAATATGTACGTAAGTTTTGAAAAACTCATTGGTACATGCCAGGATTCGAACCCAAGCCTCACTGATTTTCGGCCGGCTCTTTAACCGTCCGGGCTATCACTGCTCTAATTAATTAAATATCTACAGAGAAAATTGCCGAAAAATATAAATAAAAAATTAAAAAATCTCACGCCTTATATCCCCGAGGGGGTAGGCAGAGGTATCCCATTTCTGAATATACTCACTTCACAAGATATTCTTTGAACCCCTATAACGTGATAGGTGATGAGCCCATCGCCGCACCGGGTCTGTTACACTATCTCAGGTTTCCTCACGATGTTTTCCTTCACCGTCGAGCTAGTGATAAATGTGTACTACTAGTGATAAATCCCGGAAAACACTGACTAATATTTATGTTTCTAATTTCTGTAATTTTGTAAATAATCCGATTACATTTTTTTAATTCTAAACTTGACTATATTGGTAAAATTATTTAATATCAGGGGGTCGATTTTTGAATCTCACCAAGTGACTAATTCTCACCGATGTGAGTGATTTCCGAAAGTTCGTATTTTTGAAACTCATCGGTGACTTACATTTGTCATACCTATGATATCGATTTACGAGTGCCCCCATCCACTCGTAATTGAAATCACCATGCGATTGTTTTTGACAGTTGTCGTATGTGACATCTACCAAAAGTGCCTTCCGAAATGGCATACTTGTTTTTCGGAAGAATTAGCAGCGGGGCTCGATTGTTATATTTTGTGATTGCGACGATTTATTGAAAACATCGTGTGACTTTCAAAAATACGGCTTTTGGAAAATGGTGATATAAAAGTCATCGGTGATAATTTCAGTTACCGGAGATTTTGATATAACCAGTGAGATTCAAAAATCGCACTCCAGGGTTGCATTAACTCTATGTTTATTGGAGTGGTACCTTCAAACGTATTAACGCGAGTAAAACCCACGCTGACGAGCTAGGCGTACTTACGTAAAGAAAATCCAGATAGAGTACTCGATGACGACGTGGATGCATAATAATAATAGACCAGGTTGCAGCCATCATTCACCAATACTTAGCTTCTAAATACAAACTCATGGCTGAAAAAACACCTTATTATAAATATACCCCACAAATCATTCTAGATTATAGTATAAAGCAGTATACAGAAAGAAAGCTGAAAACTTATCAGCGCTTATCGGCGCTGGTCTGGCTACATAAAGCAAGCAGATTGAAGCAGAGCGAGCAAAATGTCGTACGATGATTGGCGGGCGGCACCAGCGCTGACCGGCGCCTGTCGGCACTTATCGGCGCCGATCGGCGCTTATCAGCGCTGGTTCATATAAATGCCTGCGCCGGTTACCTGCGTAGACCGGCGCCTATAAGCGCTGATAAGTTTTCAGCTTTCTTTCTGTATACGGCTTAAGAAATGACTTGGCTTGGAGAAACATACTTTTTTGTTTTTTTTATGTGGAAACTTGTCATTAGCTATGTTTAACCATAAAGATTATTTAACCTACAATTGTTGTTTTTGCTGTAAGTTTTTAAAAAAAAGTAAATAAATTAACTACTTCAACTGTGCACAAACCACAGCAAAAACCAGTACCAACAATTTAACGTGCCTTCCGAAACACGATGAAGGATGTCCCATTTGTAATGACCAGATTCCCATAAAGCTCCATAAAGATCCATTGGGGAGTTTCTTACTTTTTTGTTCTTTTCTTCAGCTATAACGAATATAATATATAATACTAGCGACCCGCCCCGGCTTCGCACGGGTGCAATGCTAACACTAAAACCTTCCTCTTGAATCACTCTATCTATTAAAAAAAACCGCACCAATATCCGTTGCGTAGTTTTAAAGATTTAAGCATACAAAGGGACATAGGGATATACGAGTATATATATTTGTTTTATACTATGTAGTGATAAATATAATAGAATATATATAATACTAGCGACCCGCCCCGGCTTCGCACGGGTGCAATGCTAACACTGAAACCTTCCTCTTGAATCACTCTATCTATTAAAAAAAACCGCATCAATATCCGTTGCGTAGTTTTAAAGATTTAAGCATACAAAGGGACATAGGGATATACGAGTATATATATTTGTTTTATACTATGTAGTGATAAATATAATAGAATATATATAATACTAGCGACCCGCCCTGGCTTCGCACGGGTGCAATGCTAACACTAAAACCTTCCTCTTGAATCACTCTATCTATTAAAAAAAACCGCATCAATATCCGTTGCGTAGTTTTAAAGATTTAAGCATACAAAGGGACATAGGGATATACGAGTATATATATTCGTTTTATACTATGTAGTGATAAATATAATAGAATATATATAATACTAGCGACCCGCCCTGGCTTCGCACGGGTGCAATGCTAACACTGAAACCTTCCTCTTGAATCACTCGATCCATTAAAAAAAACCGCATCAATATCCGTTGCGTAGTTTTAAAGATTTAAGCATACAAAGGGACATAGGGATATGCGAGTATATATATTTGTTTTATACTATGTAGTGATAAATATAATAGAATATATATAATACTAGCGACCCGCCCTGGCTTCGCACGGGTGCAATGCTAACACTGAAACCTTCCTCTTGAATCACTCTATCTATTAAAAAAAAACGCATCAAAATCAGTTGTGTAGTTTTAAAGATTTAAGCATACAAAGGGACATAGGGATATAGGGACAGAAAAAGCGACTTTGTTTAATACTATGTAGTGATAAATATAATAGAAGTCAAAGTCAAAATTCTTTTATTCAGTAGGTATGAAAAATACACTTTGAAATGTCAATATAAACAAGGCACACTAAACTCTTCCATGAGGATTGGCTAAATGTAAACAGCAGCCCATCTTCACCGACGACTTGCTGGTTCCAAATGCAGTACCCCGAGAAGAGCCAGCAAGAAACTCAAGGGCAGCTCTTTTTAGTCTCATGTCTTACTAGTAAATATGGTTCACAATAATACTTACAATGAATAGACTTACATAGCGCTGAGCGCTGAGCCTTACAAATAGAATATATATAATATAATAGCTGCGATAACTTTCAATATGAATGTCCACCTTTTTTTTTTAATGATGGACTTACACTTGACCCCAGACTAGCCCAAAAGCAAAGACGGGGCCTACGATAGGACGAGCTTGCCCAGAAGATGCCTATTCACTCGAGCCTTAAAGGCTGACGGAAACACATTCTTAAATTAAAATAAACATAGATCATTTTTAATTTAATTGTGCACTAAAATGTTTGAAATCGTTTGCAGCCTGGCAACAGGGACGCAACCAGGCAAAAAAAAATTCTCTAAAATACAGATTTAGAAAATTAGTATCAGAGACGTATTAATAGTCAATGATGTCGTTAGAATACAATTCTAACCAAAAAGTCTAGCTGTTAAGTAAAAATGTAAGGTAATACAAATAAAAAAAAACTTCTTTAGCCTTGACCCTTCTGTCTAATATGACATTGTGTTTATATCATACACCTATGTCTGTGGTTTATAGGCTTTATTTTGATGAATTTACATACCTAGTATAAAATAACATATAATATCATTGGTATAAAATGAAGTTGTTGTCCGCGTTTGTAATACTTTTCAAGATCGGTAGTAGTTTCGGAGCTTATTAAATACAAACAAAAAATCTAATCTTTCCTCTATCTAAAATTATTATTGTATATTTTAAAACTAGCTGTTCCGCGCGGTTTCGCGGCTTCCTGTTTTCATGGGAATACGGGAATAAAATTTAGCCTATGTTGCATCTAGAAAAGTAAGCTTTCCATTGGTCTAGTAGTTTTTGAGTTTATTCGTTACAAAGATTCAAACATACAACATCTTCTCTTTATAATATTAGTTTAGATAGTATGTGTTTGATAAATAAATTATAAAAAGTACTTAAATAATATAATCTTTTTTTATCCCCGAGGGGGTAGGCAGAGGTATTCCATTACTGGAATCGGACCCCTAAACGTGATAGGTGGTGAGCCCATCGCCGGACCGGGTCTGTTTACACTCTGTTGTTTGTCTGTTGTTTAAATAATAATGAAGGCTTAAAAAAATATAATTGACCTCCTAGGGGCGCATGAAAAGGCTTATTAATGTGAAGGAAGCGAGGGAAGTGTGCAAAGATCGGGCAAAGTGGCGATCCATCGTCTCTGCTCCCCCTGTGGGAAGAAGGCGTGAGCTGTATGTATGAATGTAGGGGCGCAATTTTTAAATGACGCCCTCGGCCCACTGACCCTGCGGCACTGGGTGCATAAATTGCATTATTTATTTGGTTATCGGATTTTTCGCAGAATTCTCTTCGGTGTATTGCGTTTCCACAGAATTCACCCCGGTTTTAATTAAAGCTGTAATGCAAACTGAAATAACTGGACTTTGTATTTCTATTTATACGAGTATTTCAATTTCATCTGGATTTGATGGGTGCTTGTCCAAATATTTGCAACGATGGATTAAAGTATTTATTGTATATTCCAGACGAACAGTTTAATACCAACAGGTATTGAAATATTTGAGGAATTATTTCATGAAATGCAACATTATTTGTTTGATAAATTTTACCCAAATGGAGTGTTTTTGAAAGCTGTGTAGACTACAGGTCTAAATAAATGAGTTTTCTGATGTTTTGCCGCCATTGCTCGTTGCATTGTCATTAGCAGTAGCATCAGGTGAATTAATTTTCTGCTCTATTTATGTTATAATTATGCATTATTATTATTATTTATTTTTATCTTCAAGTATGTGTGAAGGTGTGTAAGTATTTTGTATTCTTGTTTTATTTATTTAATACTAGCAGCGCCCCGCGGTTTCACCCGCGTAGTTCCCGTTCCCGTGGGAATACGGGGATAAAATATAGCCTATGTGTTATTCTGATGTATAAGCTATATAAATGTAAAGTTTCATCAAAATCCGTTCGGTAGTTTTTGCGTGAAAGAGGAACAAACATCCATCCAGACATCCATACATCCAGACATCCATCCAAACAAACTTTCACGGGAACGGGAACTACGCCGTTCCCGTGGGAATACGGGGATAAAATATAGCCTATGTGTTATTCTGATGTATAAGCTATATAAATGTAAAGTTTCATCAAAATCCGTTCGGTAGTTTTTGCGTGAAAGAGGAACAAACATCCATCCAGACATCCATACATCCAGACATCCATCCAAACAAACTTTCGCGTTTATAATATTAGTAGGATATATTAATTATATATTATGTATATAATTATACCTATGTATTTATTTATGTTATATTATGTAAGAGTGTGTTCAATAATATATAGTGCACCGTCTACCCTAGTTCTAATCTAAGCTTACAGTTTCATCCATCCTAAGGTTGTCTGGAAGAGGTCGCTAAAAGCGATAAGACCGCTCATTGTACTTTAGTTAGTGTTGGTATCCATATTGTTTTGTTTTTGGTGTACAATAGAGAGTTGTTGTGTTGTATCAGTGAAAACGTCTTGATCGCCGTTTAGACATTTCCTTAGTAGAAACAAAAATATTTTTTTTGTCCTATTAAAGCTGATGCATGTTACAACGGGCGGGTCAGGGCCGAGCCCCGGGGGTCAAAATCTATAGTATAATTTTTGTATGAAGCGCTGGCCCGGACGGGGCACGGCGTCGACATGTCGAGATCTATTGTTAGGATGATTCACCCAGGACGGGGCACGGCCCGTTGTAACATGAATCAGCCTTTAGACTCATCTAAACGAAGTCCTCAAAAATTGGTTTGTTCGCAGATCGCTGCGCTAGCAGAGGGCAAGCAATGGAGCCCTACGGACTACAAGCCCGAGACGGTGGAGAAGACCGAGTGGACTCCCTCGCGCCATACATACTCTTCCGGCGACTACGCCTTCCCCACCAGCGGCTCTGACAACAACATCAGCTACCAGTAAGTATAAGGTCAAAATCTATACTAACCCGCGTAGTTCCCGTTCCCGTAGGAATACGGGCATAAAATATAACCTACTAGCGACCCGCCCCGGCTTAGCACGGGTGCAATGCTAACACTAAAACCCTCCTCTTGAATCACTCTATCTATTAAAAAAAACCGCATCAAAATCCGTTGCGTAGTTTTAAAGATTTAAGCATACATAGGGACATAGGGATATAGGGACAGAGAAAGCGACTTTGTTTTATACTATGCGGTGATGTTAGTCAGGGACATTCTAGATTTCCATTTGTGAAAGAATTATTACGAATAAAGAACAAAGATACAAACATACAAATCTTTTCTCTTTATAATATTAGTAAAGATGTTGGGGATTATTAAGTAACTCATCTTATTGAAAGTCATTTAAATTCCACCGCTTCGGTATGTATAGTTGAGGAAAAGAAGCGGGGCAAGAAACTTTTCAACACATTATTATTTTAAACAATCAATACAAGACATACATGTAACAGAATAAGCGCAATTCCTGAAATTCGTTTGTTTAGTATCGACTACTTATTCGATTTCAGATATTTTTAATATGTGTTAAATTTTTCCCAAAAATGAATTAGCGTAGCTGAATTTAGTGCTTTCTATGGAAATCGTGCTATTAATAATCGATATTTAAGAACATTGGTTAGACACAACTAAAGTTCGATAGCATCATATATTTTTTATATTAATATACTAATTGGGGTGTATGAGGAATTGCGCTTTTTCTGTTATGCATTGTATAAGTTACCTACATGGTTTTACCTCTGCGTGCCCTCGGGGATAAAAGGCGTTGGTTTTTTTTTTATAAAAAAAAAATTATTTCTGTGCATCCGGTATATAAGTAGGTAGACCGTCCTTGAGTTTATTGCTAGTTCTTCTCAGGGTACTGCATTGGGAACCAGCAACTCCTCGGTGGAGATAGACTGCTGTTTTCATTCAACCAATCTTCATGGACGAGTTTAGAATGCCTTGTTATTAGACCATTGTCATTTCTAAGTGTACTTTTTTTACCTACAGAAAATAAATGATTTTTTACTTTAACTGTCTAGGCAATAAAGCGGATTTTTGTATGAAGACCCCAACATTAATTCCTCAGTCGATGAAACTTTGCAGGATTGTAGTATAGTATGAGACAATACTTGCATAAAAAAATCCAAAAAAAAACCTAACCGAAGTTAGGTTTTTATACTTAAAAAAAATTTTTTTTAGTTGATAGTTTGATAATTTCTGAAAATAATGTAGCGAGACGGTTTTTATTTTGGATTATCCTATTGTAAGTCCACAGCGACTATTAAATGACATTCCAGTTAAAAAAATGGACTGAGCAATTTTCCCGTACAAGGTACATAATATATGTCTGAGTTTTTTTGTTTCTAGCAGGAGATTTTTCTTGATATTTCGCATATAGCTTTCTTAACACTCATGAATATTGCTGGTGAAGAAAATTTTGACTGTGCATTTTTTCCAACAAAGATATCAAATAAATAAATATTTCAGTAAAAATACCTAACTTCGTTTAGGTTTTTTTTTTTTTATGCAAGTATTGTCTCATACTATACTACAATCCTGCAAAGTTTCATCGACCGAGGAATTAATTTTGGGGTCTTCATACAAAAATCCGCTTCATTGCCTGGACTAAACGGGAATAAACTTGTTCTGCGCTGATAACTCCGCGAGGTACCCGCTAGTCTAAACTTCTACACTAATTTTATAAAGAGGAAAAATTTGTATTCTTGTAAGTTTGTAACGAATAAACTCAAAAACAACTTTGTGTAGCATTTATTTTTCGTAACAAAAAAATCGATATTAAATTTAGACGATAAAAAAAATTTAGAGCCTGTTGGCTCAGTCGGTAGTGACCCTGCCTTCTGAGCCGGAGGTCGCGGGTTCGATCCCCGCTCGGGGCCAACATTTGTGTGCATGAACATGTCTGTTGGCTTCGTCTCTGGTCGTTTAATATTTATTTAAGTATGTCTATCAGTTGTTTAATACCCATAGTACAGGCCCTGCCTAGTTTGGGACTTAATAACCGTGTGTGAATTGTGTACCACAATTTATAACTGAACCTATTTTAAAAATTCATTCACCAATGGAAAGCTACAATACTCCTGAGTAACGTAGGGTATATTGTATTCCCGTATTCCCACGGGAACGGAAACCGTTAGTAGTAAATTGGTGGCTAACCCCACACACGTTGCCTCCAGTAGCAGCGAGCACGGCACCGGCCGCTACACCGGCTTCGGAAACAACCAACAGTCGCAGTCGACGCCGATGTCGCCGATCCACAGCGGGAACGAAATGGTCGACAATACGCTGGCTTCACTCGCTACGGTGAGTGGTTTAACCGATCCAAATGAACGAATAATGACTTATTGTATCTTTATTTTATTGATGTAAGTCTTCCTAAAAGTAAATATAAAAAAAAAACGGTTTTGCGCACAAAGAAGGGATCTTTTTGTGTCCATAATTCTTGCTCTACATTCCAATATCAAAGGGTTCATTTTTAATGAAGAAAAAAAATGGAGTCGATTTAATTTTAGGCATTTTATTTGAAAATACCGAGTCACCCTCTTAAGCCAAGAAAATGAGACACAATTGATTTTTAATTGTTCTGTTGCGCATTGGAACCGCACGGTCCTTGACTGATTAATGGTATTCTATTGGTACAAATAAACCAATAAAAAAGTCATTTGTGGCCTGCTTTAAAATGTATTTCTTTACTTACTTTTTATCTTCCGTCAAAACCATAGATATAAAAAGTTTTTTGTTTTTTTTTATCTTCCGTCAAAACCATAGATATAAAAAGTATTTTTGTTTTTTTCTTAAAAACCATAGATATAAAAAAATTTTGTACGTGAAAACCATAGATATAAAAAGTCTTGGTCAATCCGCGAATTTTGCTGTAGAACATGTACGCTGTGATCTCATAGATAATTTTTATCACACAATAGATTTAATGATCTGAAATCATGACAAGGGAGAGAGTGTCATAAATTGTTAAATATTACATACATACTGCTCACGCCTTCTTCCCACAGGGGTAGGCAGAGACGATGGATCGCCACTTTGCCCGATCTCCGCACACTTCCCTCGTTTCCTTCACATCTATAAGCCTTTTCATGTACGCTCTTTTATTCTTCGCACTCCGGACCCGTTAAATATTATATTTAATGTTAAATATTATTATTAATATTTTTTCTTTTTTTTGTCGGCAAAGACCACGTAGTGCGCTCTACGGTTTGAATATATGGATACACTTACTGAGTACTAATTACAAGCGGAACCTCAGTTTTTTCTGTTTTTTTCTCTTTATTGACTTAGGAAGTTGGTTCTATGTAGAACATCCCACCTCCATAGACAAACCCAACACAAAATAACTTATCTACCAAAAAAAAAAAACTTAAACATAAATGAATCATTTTGCACAGCATCTTAGCATCATCGGAAGGGACCTTTCGTTCGATTTGAGTACCCAACACCCTTGCCGTCTCCTTGTTGCTTATCAACAGTGAAATGATAGTTCACGAATTTTACTGAACATCTTTTTAGTTTTCCTTGAGGCAACGCGACGTCCCACGCATTTTATCGTATTTCCTATTAACTGCCCACTTGCCACTTAGCACACTATCACTATTATTAGAACCCGAAATAAACATTTAGTCAGTTAGTCTATACTTAATCTATATCTATTCTAATTTTATAAAGAGGAAAGATTTTAATTTTTGTACTAGCGACCCGCCCCGGCTTCGCACGGGTGCAATGCTTATAAGATTTTCCCGGTTTTCTGTTGAAATTTTTCTTTGCTATAAACCTCACGGAGCCCGAGACCTTTCCAACGAATGCAAAACCGTGAAAATCTGTTCGTGCGTTCTGCAGTTATAGCGTAAGGAAGGAAAACCCGACTTATTTTTATATAGTAGATTTTATTACGAATAAACTCTAAAACTACTGAACCCATTTTAATGGAAAGCTAAAATATCCCCGAGTAATATTGGCTATATTTTATTCCCGTATTCCCACGGGAACGGCAATTACGCGGGTGAAACCGCTCAGTACCGCTAGTAATATTATGAAGAGGAAAGATTTGTTTGTTTGTATTATATAGGTTCCGAGACCACTGAACCGATTTTGAAAATTCTTTCAACAATAGAAAGCTACATTATCAAAGATTAACATAGGCTATATTTTATATCCTTTTCCCACGGGAACGGGAACTACACGGGTGTAACCGCGCGGAACAGCTAGTTGCAAATAAAGTCTAGTAGGTATAATAAAGTTGTATTCTATTCAGAATTGGAAAAAAAACCTGTTTTTTCTAAAAAGAACAAAACATTGTGTTTCTTTTTTGTCAAAAAAAACATGTTATAATCCTTTTTTTTTATAATGTTGAAATTGACATGTTTTCAATCATGTTTAAAACATAGTTTAAAACACTTCTTGTTATAAAAAGAAATACAAAAGACAACTATATAAGAGGTTCTTATAGTGAAGTGAAACACCAATAAATCTAATAAATCAGAAGTATTTATTGTAATAATTTTTAACTACTAATCTTTACTTTAGGAAAATCAAAAATCAACATGTTTCATTTCACCTTCCATCCATATATCTATCCTACTCTACTTATTCTTCGTCAGCTACATCATACATCTAAGTCGTCCAACTCGTCCACAGTTAATTTTTCTTTCGGATTGAGCGCTCTCATGATCGTGACACAACCTCAAATATATTGCAAAATTGGCAAAAAAAACTGTATGAAATAAATGAATAAGTGTAAGTAGGTATATGTTTTTTTATGTATGTTTTAAACGTGTTTAAAACAAAATGTTTTAAAACATGTTTTAAATAGGTTTGTTTTTTTTTTCAGTGTTTTAAACAATGATTTAAACACTTGTTTTAAACAATTGTTTAAAACATTGCCAACTCTGATTCTATTCTATAATCGTATTTGTCTATCGCAGGGTTGGTCGATGTTCGCATCCTCGGTGACCAAGGCAGCTCGCACAGCCACCGAAAGTGCCGTGCGATATGGCGGGATCGCATCTCAGAAGGTCACCGAGATGGCCTCCACTGTCACCGAGAAGGTAAACCAAGACGATTAAATAAATAAATTGGTTGTCTGTAAAGTCGGTTTACGGACGATAATTTTACGTGATGACGTCATTACAGACAATTGATGAAAAATTGCAGACTGGAGTGGAAGAGAGATAGATGCGTAAAAATTAAATTAGAGCAAACTCAACCATGAAAAAGTTAAATTAATAATTCCTTTGTGGGGGGTTTGCATACTAAAATAGCAGAAATTTTTAAATTTCCTGAAACTAAATTCAAAACTCCAGTTAATATATGTACTAATATCTTTGAGTATTAAACCAACCGGAGACGCCACTGACAGGCGTTCCCCTCTGCCAAAAAAAAGTGTCGGTCAACACGCATACCTGATAAATACAACTAGTTTTATTGAGTTCACGGAGTGCCTTAATTGGTGAATGTATTTGTGTGCATCTAGTTCAAGCTAGTGTTTAATTGTTTTGTCAAAAAATGCGTTAGTTTTAACATTATTTGTGTTTGTTTCCTCGTCCCCCGCGCAGAAATTGGCAGACTTTTTTGCAAATAAACTAGTGGGCGTGACGTCTCCTGTTGGTTTAATACTCAAAGACTAATGTCCAACAGAATATAAATATATCACTCTTTTTATCCTCGACAGGGTGAGAGGTATTCCATTTCTGGAAACATTCTCTTTTCACTAGTATATTGGACCCCTAAACGTAATAGTTGGTGAGCCCATCGCCGGATCGGGTCTGTTACACATGCCTCAGAATTGATTCTGGGACCTGCTGGTTTCCTCACGATGTTTTGTTGTTCAATTTTTAACGTAGCACACGCAGCTTATCCGTTATAGTCGACGATTCAGATAACCATTATAAACAATGAAAAAAACACACATAAAACACCCAATTAGTGACACCCAATTTTTAATAAAAGTGAAAATATATTAATGGATTGATTATGATTATAAAATGAAATGTTGACAAAATATGTTAATGACTACTATGGTTTTTCGTGTTGTGTTGTGTACCTCCACAAAGTAAATTTGACTGACTAGTATTGACATTATATAATAATAAAAGTGAAAATATATTAATGGATTGATTATGATTATAAAATGAAATGTTGACATTAACTTTACCATGTAAAGTATGTAATTTTTTATCTAATTTTATTGAAATTATTTTATTTAATTTAATTTATTATTTAATTTAATTGCAATTGTTAATGTTATGTAAATGTAAATGTAAACATATATGGGCCTCGAGCCTGAAATAAAATGATTTATTATTATTATTATTTAGAAAGGAAAGTGACAGAAATAAGCACCATATTTATATATTATGTCACAAATGTCAAAATAACAAAATTGAAGCTTATGAACGCTTTCACATCTTATTTAAACGGATTTTGATGAAATTCTATAATATACAATATGTAACAGAAAAAGCGCAATTCCTGAAATTAATTGGTTCAGTATCGACTACTTAATCGATTCCAGCTATTATATATATATATATATATATCCGAAAAATGAATTATCATAACTGAATTGAGTGCTATATATGGAAATCCTGCTACTATTGATCGATATTTAAGAAAATTGATTGGACACAAGTAAAGTTCGATTGCATCATATTTTTTTTATATTAACCTCTCAGACCATGAATCACAGACACAATAGATTTATAATTGTGTCTCGGTTCCAATTAGAGCCGGCTTAACTGATTAATATACTAATTGGTTGTATAAAGCTAAAGCACATAGGCTATATTTTATCCCCATATTCCCACGGGAACGGGGACTACGCGGGTGAAACCGCGGGGAGCAAATAGTTGATTCTAAATTCGAAATGGCAGGTGAACAACCGCGGGGGCTGGAGCTCCCTGGGAGGCGCCAACGAGATGCGCAGGGGCAGCAATTCGGGCCCCTACCAGGCGCAGAGCTACGGCGCCATGAAGAGCTCCACTTCGGAGCCCTATTCCCAGTGGTGAGTCGACAACATCGAAAATGTATTTTATTCTGTAGGTAATAAGAATTAAAAATATATACATATATATATATATATATATATATATATATATAGGGGGGGTAGGCAGAGGGATTCCATTACATTAGGTGGTGAGCCCATCGCCGGACCGGGTCCGGGAAAATTCTGAGATCTGCGGGTTTCCTCGCGATGTTTTCCTTCACCGTCGAGCTAGTGATAAATATGTACGTAAGTTTTTGAAAAACTCATTGGTACATGCCAGGATTCGAATCCGAGTGTCACTGATTTTCGACCGGCTCTTTAACCGTAAGGCTATCACTGCTCTTTGTAATAAGAATTACACTTAGAAAAGTCAATAGTCTAATAACAAGTCTAAACTCGACCATGAAGACGTTACAGTTTATTATTGAATTACAAATTGATTAAAAAACCTAATTTGTATTCAATAATAACTGTAAGCATTCCCTCTATCGGTGTTTGTAACGAATAAACTCAAAAACTACTGGGATGATTTTGAAAAAAAATTCACGCATAGAAAGCTAGCATATCCTTGAGTAATATAAATAAAATTTTATTCCCGTATTCCCACGGGAACGGAAACGACGCGGGTGAAAACGCGCGGAACCACTACTATATATGGCACTAGCGGTTCTGCGCGGTTTCACCCGCGTCGTTTCCGTTCCCGTGGGAATACGGGAATAAAATTTAATTTATATTACTCAAGGATATGCTAGCTTTCGATGCGTGAATTTTTTTTCAAAATCAGCCCAGTAGTTTTTGAGTTTATTCGTTACAAACACCGATAGTGCTATAATTAATATTGGTTTTTCTTGCGTAGTTCCCGTTCCCGTGGGAACACGGGAATTAAATATAGCCTATGTTACTAAATGATGATGTAACTTTCCATTGGTGAAAGAATTTTCAAAATCGGCCCAGTAGTTTTTGAGTTTATTCGTTACAAATACCACTAGTGTTGTGTAAAATAGCGGTTCAGCGTGGTTTTACCCGCGTAGTTCCCATTCCCGTGGGAATACGGGAATTAAATGTAGCCTATACTACTCAGGGTTATTCTAGCTTTCCATTGGTGAAAGAATTTTTAAAATCGGTGCAGTAGTTTTTTTAGTTTATTCGTAACAAACGTACAACAATATAAATCTTTCCTCTTCATAATGTTAGTATAGAAGTATAAATTAGTGTAGATATCTATGTGATAAAAGACGAAAATAACTTAGCGGCTGCACGGATTTAGATGAAATTTGGTACGTAGATAGATTAGGACCTGGATTAACATATAGGCTACTTTTTATCCCGAAATAACGCGAACGAAGTAGCAGGCAACAGCTAGAGTTTAATAAAAGTGCTTTTTTCGAAAATTTTCACTCTTCCGGAACGTGTAGTTCGAAAACGGGTAGGAATTTGAAAAAAGTTTATATGATAAAAGTTGCAGAATATTTTATGAGCTTTCTTTATGTAGAATATATGTTTTCTCTACGACACACCGTTTTAAAGATATTAGCGAAAAACTCAAAAGTGGGAACTTTAATCCCCCCCCACCCCACTCCGGCGGACCTCCTAGACGCCTGGACTTTTAGTATCACGCACTCTATAACACTTTATTGACTGGACTAATGGGCTTATAATAAATGTATCGCAATAAAGAATTCGAATTTGATCTCGAAATCCCCAGGAACGAGCAGAGCCAGCCATGGAAGGAATCCATAACCACCCGCAACATGCAGGCCAGCGATCTATCCCAGGTGGGAGTTTCCAGCCCACCGCCCGACATCAAGAACATCACCATCAAGAAGCGCGACGACGACTCCTGGGACTGGCTCAACAATTAAATACCACGGTTAGTGATCATCAGTGATCGGAATAGGCAGAGTGTATTTACCTAGACCTCGAGGAATAGAAACATAAAATGGAGACTTCCTTACGACAACATTTTTTTGCGGGACATTTTCCGGGACAAAAAAAAACAATGGAATACAGTGAAAAAAATAAAATCAATCCCTGATTTTATTCAACACGATCTTAAGATACAAATAAAAGTATTTATGTAATAAATAAATATTTTTTATTGTAAAATTTCTATACAAAGCAATAGCCAATATGTACATATATATCTACTATATAAAAATAAGTCGGGTTTTCCTTCCTGACGATTTAACTCGAGAACGGCCGGACCGATTTTGATGAAACTTTTTGTGTGGGTTCGAGTGGGTCCAGGGATGGTTTATAGCAAAGAAAATTCAGCATTGCACCCGTGCGAAGCCGGGGCTGGTCGCTAGTTGTGTATACATTTTTGTTTACTCAAACGTTCTTAAGTAATGTCCCGCAAGAAAATGTAGTCGTAAGGAAGTCTCCATTTTATGTCTCTATTCCTCGAAGTTGAGGTAAATATACTCTGCCTATTCCGATCACTGGTCATTATAAACTCTTAACAGCCCACTGCTGAGCTAAGCAGCGTTGCCAGACGTCCCAATTTTGGCGGGATGTCCCGATTCTTAAATAAAAATTTAAAATCCCGTGCGGGACAGGCTCAATCCCGCTTTTCGAGTATAACTCGACCGTGCGACCGACTCTGGTAAATACAATTTTTAAGTTGCAGTTTGTAACACTCACTCCTCATACTGTTTAAAACGCCATATTTCTCTAATGAATAAAACTTTAATGATTTTGTTTTTTTAACGATAGAGTAAATCTGATTTAAAATATCATAAATTCATTAAAATACATATTCTATGGCTATTTTTGCTATCTATTGTCACGTAAACGTAATTTGAATTCAAATAAAAAGAAAAATATTTATAAACTTCTGATTATATTATACGTACGTTTTTTCACTATGTCCCGCTCTCGACGAAAGAATCCCGCTATTTTCACCCAAGAAGTTCCAAAATCCCGACTTTCCAAAAAAAAATCTGGCAACGCTGGAGCATACTTCCTCATGTGTGAGGTCTTTCCTCACACATGAGGAAGTATGGGCTATAATCTCCTACGCGAGCCCACCGCGGATTGGGAGATGGTTTTAAGATAGTGGCCACTTAACCACAGATTAGAGAATAGTTACTTCGTAACAGATACAGCACTTCCATACAAAAGCTAAAATACCTACGCTATATTTACCTACAAAATGCGCCGCAACTCGGCTGCAGTAAGAAACGTACTCTACGAACGCGCACCGAGAAGCGAGTTTCCCGCGCACGCTGCGTGATTGCGTCATCAAGCGAAAACGTCAGGGTTGTACCGAGCGCGTAAAATTAAACACAGTTGCTGGAAAACTTAATTTTTTATTGTTAATTAAATTTGTTACAATATACAATAAAAAAGTGAAATCTTATTGATAGTAGTTGTTTCCTTCGGTTTCACCCGCGTGGACCCGCTATATGTGTCCCCTGTCCCTCTTTAGGCAATTGAAAAAGAGACAATTCCTTGTTATTTACTCTTGAACTCCGACACCCGTCCACATCGCAATAACCGGGCATCTTGGTAGCGAGCGCGGGAAACGTGACGCGCGTGCGCAGTCTCGCGTGTGCCAACCAACTGCCGCTTGGGTCGGTACCGACCTACTGTGCGGTAGGCACTTATAGCGCGACCTTGAGCGAGTGACGGAGGCCTGACTTAACAGTCAGAATTTTTCAAGCCACCCAAGGTATCTGACATGGCTTAACGACTTCCATTGTGCGTAAACACAACGAAAACCGGGACCAACAATTTAACGTGCCTTCCGAAACACGGAAGCGCTCGTAATATAAATGGTACCGCAGCCAAAAACCGGCCAATACGACGGTTGGTACCTCACTCGGCAAAAAACCGGCCAAGTGCGAGTCGGACTCCACCTCCACCACACTAATATTATAAAGAGGAAAGATTTGTATTTTTGTATCTTTGTTGCGAATAAACTAAAAAACTACTAAACCGATTTTAAAAATTCTTCCACCAATGGAAAGCTACGTTATCACTGAGTAACAGGATATATTTCATTCCCGTATTGGAACGGGAACTACGCGGGTGAAACAGCGCAGAACCGCTAGTTATTTGTAAAAACAGCAAGAAAATCACGCTCGTTATATGGGAGCCCCCTTAAATATTATGTATTTTATTCAATTTTTTTAGTATTTGCTGTTATAGCGGCAACAGAAATACATCATCTGTGAAAATTTCGACTATCTAACTACGGACAGACCGACAGCGGAGTCTTAGTAATAGTGTCCTGTTTTACCCTTTGGGTACGGAACCTTAAAAAAGACAGACACTCTTTTTGGGGTTAGCTAAAATTGTTATATATGGCGATAATGGTACGGAACCCTTTGAGCGCGATTCCCACTCGCACTTGGCCAGTTTTATGGTTATTGACGATATATAAACAAGATATTTCACACATTTTTTCTTTGAGTGTTTTAGTAAACATAAGTAAACAAGTTCATATTGTTATAAATGTAAATAACTAGATAAGTGTAGGGTTCTATGGCAAATTATTTAAAAAAAGAAAAGAGCGTTATTCTAGCCGACAAACTGCATTGCACTACATGGAACGCGCCAATAGAAGGCCGAGTTACATAGAACGCGCCAATAGACGGCCGAGTTCTAAACCGCGCTATCGGAGTTTTCCAATGAGTTTGTATAAATACAACTGTCCAACATCAACCGTTGGACCGCGGTCCCCAGGCACGATCACCTCGCCTAAAGGAAGATCTTCCCTTTTCACGATGGAGGAGCATTCCACCTCCGTTCCTCCATAGTATTATTATTTGTAAAAGGAATAATAAATAAATAAATTAAAAAAATATTTATTATTATTATTATTACGTCTCTTCGTCGCTGATTCAATTTTCACAAAGTTTAATAGTTTTATTAAAAATCGCCCCTTTCCTTTGTTTTCAGATTCTACGCCCAAATCACCGAATCTAATCTAATGAAAATATGCTGAATCAATGTTCAATTATATGCGTAATCAATCAATTATTAAATGTGTCTATGGTCGTTTCGGTCCATTTGGACCTATCGTGGCATTACGGTCTGACGGAAGCGTGAATACGGCCGAACTTCGTGGGGTAAGCAGAGGTATTCCATTGCTGGTTATTCACCATTTTGGGGGTAATATCAAACCCAAAAGATCCTCGCAAATGCGTTTTTTGTGTTGTGTAAACTAATGGACTCTGCCGCAGTATATGATGTCGGAAAACCATTTTTTGAATGAAATCATGAATAATGTCAAATTATTATCCAACCATTGGTTTCCCGATGTATTCGAAATACAATTGTAATGTAGTTCGATGCCATCTTTCTTTATGGTGGGAGTAAACAAAAAAGTTTTTAATATAAACCAGTTGGTTTTTAGTATATTTTATATCGAGGGACTAAACGAAGCCATTATAGTCATGACACCGAGGGTATATTAAGTTGGCGTTTAGTCTCGAGGTGGAAACTGTACTTTTCACTTTGAGTGCGAGAAAAATTGTCAATTTAGTACAAATTTATTTAAAACCCAACAAAACACTCGACAAAAATTCAGAAATTTTCGCGGTCAGTTTTTTCTTCTAAACCTGTCAGGCTGTCACAGATTAACAAAGAGATTTAAATCTCTTTGCAGGTAAACAATTTAAAACACATGGCGCCACCTTCTTCGCGGAAAAACCATAGAACTAAAACTCTTCACATTTTCGCAATGAAGATGGTCCACACTCTACAGATATTTACTGGCTGTTTGAGGTTGTCTTTTTCTCATTAAGGAAATTAAAAAAAAATACTTTATACTCCCTAGGGACTAAAGTGGTCACTTTAGTCCCGCTTCGTAGGGCTATATTGGCGTACTTTTAGAGCATGAGAAGTGAAAAATATTTGTATTCGATTTTAGTTTAATTTAGCACATACACGTCACACAATATTGAGAGAGGAGAGAGTGAACATAATACTTGAAAGTTGAAAGATTGCATCTAACTACATCACAATAATGCCACGATTAAATAATATAGTAGCGACCTTATTGCGGTCAAAGTTAGGTTATTTATTAGCTAAATGTTGGGGGGTGGTAATATGTAAGTATTTTTATATGTTTTCTTATGTACTGTCCATTATTTAACTTATCTAGATGTGAAATGTAAATTACTGAGCTGTGTAAAGTATTTTAGCCGATATATTTATTTTTGATTGCATTTTTGACTTGGCTTCGCGGCTTTAAGCGTCTTGCGTTGACTTTTTTTGTAAAAAAATATGGTCTTCTATTCTGAGTTGACTACATTACGTCACGACTTGTCTAGCCGAGACCTGAACATAGTATTATACTAAGATTTCGTCTGTATTTTGAGTGAACGTTGAGTGCGGTCACTCATTGGATGGGAGACTGTAAATGTAATGAGAAACGACTCGTGCCAGTAAGCACGTTAAACTATAACATTGGTCCTAATGATATACCGTCACAAGGAAAATTAGAAATAGCAATCCTAACCTTTGGATGATTGCCCACAATTCTTCATATTACGGACTAGTATTATATATACAAGCTAGTAGTTTAAATCATATATTGTTATTGGGAATCTCCTAGTACGGTCAGCAACACAATTATGCTTATTACGACAATGTCTCGAGATAACATTTCCTTGGTTGTGTTGCTGACTCTACTGGAATATAAGAAATTTATTATATTTAGGTAGGATAAATATTTTAATGACGCAACCTGCGTTAGACGTTGCACCTGACTTAGCCTAGGGTGTTTACATATACGATTATATCTTCAATCTCAAGATATATTTAATGTGTAAATATTATATTTACTTACATTAGCTAATAAAATTTAAACTATGTATGTCTACTGTCTATATTTATAACAGGCGAGTTTGCGCGGTTTCACCCGCGCAGTTTCCGTTCCGGTGGGAACACGGGGATAAATTATAGCCTAAGTTACTCAAGGATGTTGTAGCATTCCATTAGACGAAAAAAAAATTTTAATCGGTCCTATAGTTTTTGAGATGTCAAACCTTTCCTCTTTTTAATGTTAGTGTAGATATATCTTGGGATTGCATAATATGTTATAGTTACTATCAGTTTACCGATTTGACATAATCATAATAATATAATCTCACGCCTTTTATCCCCCAGGGGGTAGGCAGAGGTATTCCACTACTGGATATACCCACATTTCACGAGATATATTCGACCCCTAAACGTGATAGGTGGTGAGCCCATCGCCGGACCGGGTCTGTTTACACATGTCTCAGAATTAATTCTGAGACTTGCGGGTTTCCTCACGATGTTTTCCTTTACCGTCGAGCTAGTGATAAATATGCACGTAAGTTGTTTTTAAAAACTCATTGGTACATGCCAGGATTCGAACCCGAGCCTCACTGATTTTCGGCCGGCTCTTTAACCGTTCGGGCTATCACTGCTCTGCTCGATTTGACATACATCTGTAACTTAGGCATCAATAGTGATGTATTTTCTATTTATTAAGTTTGTGAACAGATTTTACACTATTAGCTATATTATACATAAAAAAAGACTTAACAAGACAAAGTGAAAACCCAATTACAGGCATACACAACATGTAGGCGAAAAATGAAAAACATAATGAAAGTGTATAATTTTCTGTAGGTAACTAAAAATTACACTTAGAAAAGTCAATAGTCTAATAACAAGGCACTCTAAACTCGTCCATGAAGACATTTTCGCTTATGTCTAGTGCTATTTTGTAAACATTTAACTATTTTGTATACAACGCGTAACAGAATAGGCGCAATTCCTAATACACCCCAATTAGTATATTAATATATAAAAAATATGATGCCTTCGTACTTTATTTGTGTCTAACCAATGTTCTTAAATAAATAGCAATAATAGTACGATTTCCATAGGTAGCACTAAATTCAGTTATGTTAATTAATTTTTCGGAAAAAAATAAAACATATTAAAAATAGCTCAAATCGATTAAGTGGTCGATATTGAATAAACTAATCCAATTGGTAAACTGATCGCTATTCTACTAAAAATTTAGCATTAGGTTTAAAGAAGTTATAGAACAATAAATTTTATGCCTACTCGACTCGTTTAGGTTCAAATATGTGTACTTTGTGTAGCATTTATTTTTCGTAACAAAAAAAAATATATTAAATTTAGACGATAAAAATATAGACGGGCCTGTTGGCTCAGTTGGTAGTGACCCTGACTTCTGAGTCGGAGGTCGCGGGTTCGATCCCCGCGCGGGGCCAACATTTGTGTGCATGAACATGTCTGTTGGCTTCGTGTATATTAATTTAAGTATGTCTATCAGTTGTTTAGTACCCATAGTACAGGCTTTGCCTAGTTTGGGACTGAATAGCCGTGTGTAAATTGTGTCCCACAATTTATTATATTATTATTACTATTGCGGGATTCAACTTCTTTACTGTTTAGCTTTAATGTGGCTGCTCGTAATTTGAGGCTCCGATGTATTAAAGAGTTCGGACCTCGACGGTAGAATGTTCTAGGTGTTTCTAGAACAAGGTCTCTAATGTTGAGATGTTTGTTTCATCATACTCTGGGTGTCATGGCGTAGCTTAATTGTATATAGTATGAATAGGCGCCCAGCGTCAACCCATTTTCCCCCGTTCCCGTGGGAATTTTATGAAACCTTAGTAGGAGGAAAAGAAAGGTGGGAAGCAGAAGACTTATTTGCCTCCGCTTCTCGCCGCTAAGTTAATCTATAGTAAAAAAATTGGTTGTCTGTAAAGTCGGTTTACAGCGATAATTTTACGTGATAACGTCCTAAAAAAATAGATGCGTCCCAAGCGGAACGCTTAGGCCGATCGTGCCTCTATCGCTTGTTCCGCGCTCTCGCTTGCACGCTCGGCTCAGGTGGAACGTGACAATGAGCATGCTTTTTCGCGCGTGCAGCCGGCTTTCATCGATTTATAAGACGTTATCACGGCAATATAGCTGTGTTCTAATAAAATCAGCTATCCAAAGAGGTTGGAAGAAAATCATTCTCTTTCCTAGGAGAGAGAAACTTTTTCTTTAAACGTCTTTGCAGCTATCATAGTTAAAAATTATAAGTAAGGGTAGTTGACTATACTTCCATGGGCTTTTCCCATGTTTCTACGCAACAATGCGAGCAGTCACCGAACTAGGTGTCATGAATGAAGCTTTAGTGGCGTAAGCCACGTCGAAAGGGGCCTTTGCCCACATGTGGGATTGGAGAGAAGACATTCTAATAATATAAGAGGAACTAAAAAAATAGCCTTCATTTCAGAAATTGTACGATTAATAATTGTCTAATAGTTTATTGACCCCACAGCCCTGGCATCCCAATGTTGCATGACCCCCTACATATCTGAAATTAAAAATGGGGCTCCAAATAATATTGATGTCAACATAAATAATTATAAAATATATGATTGTATTTAGATAGTTTACATTATTGTTATACAAATTATTTTTATGCTATTTTAAGATTAATTATATTTTTATGTACAAACTGTAATTTAGTTTATTTAGTTATTAGTTTATCTATTGATACGTACGAGTTTAGTATCTTATTAATCGAGTTGAATATAAAACTTTTTCACATATGTTTGTTACTGAGTCATGATTGGTTCGTTAAGCTTAATATTCGTCGGGTAACAATTGTTCAGTGTGGCGTTTTGCGTGCCTCCCATTCTAGATCTTTCCTGATAGATAACTTTTCATTATCACTGACAGGCGAGTCGCAAGGGGAGCTCGTCGACAGACTACCAAACGTTGACCGTGAATGCACCTGTATTGCTGTTTGATTAGTTTTCGTCTTGGGTCGGCCTTCTGTACGTTAGTACTATTATATATTCTGTGCCTGTAGCTCAACTCTCCAAATGCTCAAGCTATTATCAACCAAGAAGGGTGCAGCTATATTTGAATATAAAAGTGTGCTTGTAATGTGGCTCTTCAGAAACCGTTATGTGCCATCATAGGTGAGATGCCTCAAGTGTCCTCGCTGAACAATTGCCACCTAGTGAATAGGACACCATCTGTTTTTATATTTTGCTAAACTTTGTGATCAGTTTTATTGTAATTGTTTAATGTATATGTATTAAAAATGAATAAAAAATAAATGTTTTCCAATTGTTTTATTTTATCAAGTTGCGGTAATATGATGTACTTGTTTCAAGTACCATTAGAATTTGGCATGAAACACTGTCCTAAGTGTTAAAGTTTGTAATAACACTCGTCTTATTTATGTATATATCTTAACAAGCTTTTTCCCGTGACTTTTTCAGAGTACCGAGATAAAAAGTATGTCTATATCCCAGTCGAATCAGTTTGGGTCAGCCGTAAAAATGTAAGACAGGTGAAGTTACTGAGGTCTTCATTATTTATATTACATTCACCACCTGAATGTAAAAGCCTATGAATGCAACTCTATAAGTCATTATTTATGAGCCTCAGTTCTATGAATCAAAATTCATTCATCACCACTAATTTTGTCCACGTAAAATGGCATTAGTTTATCATTATCAATGTTATCATTTTGTTATCATTAAACAAGTGATAGCGAGACATGTAATACTAAGTTTTTATTGCACGGATAGTTACAAGATGTCTATTGTTGATAAACATCAGTTGTACCCATCATGAATACCTTTCAACATAGTCTATAATAGGTAAAACATGTGGTTAAAACCATTAACTTTTTAAAATAACAATTTATTAAAATATCTTTAAAGATAATGCGTTCAAAGAGAATGAATACTGTGTTCAAGATAGGTAGATAAAGTTATAATTACTTGTTTAGATGTTAAAATTTGGATAAAGTATTTTTTTTTTTTTTGAGAATTAAAAAAAAAACTATAATAACAGTAGCTGTAAGGAGTTTTATAGAAATTGTTGTAGATTATTTATTTCTTTTATTTATTTCTGTATGTTTAATACGGTGATAAAATACAGCCTCAGTTACTTAGTGATATTGTAGCATTCTAATTAAAGAATTTTTGAAATTGGTCCCATAGTTTTTGATTTTATTTGTTGCAAAAATACAAATGTTTCCCTCTTTATTTTTACATGATTGCAATATTATTTGGGCTTAAAAAATAAGTCAGTTAAAAGTGTCTACAATTTAATGATTTAAATTATACAGGAATGTATATTTAAAAGACATTGATGCCTACCCATATTTACAATTTTAATTGATTATATCTTAAATTAACATTTACCTTGGCACCCTATTTTATATACATTATATAAAAGTCATTTCCATACAAATATTTCTCATAAGACCCAAAAAACCAGTCCATCACCAAACAATTGTAAATCTACGAAGCCCACATGTAGAAATAAATGTCTTGCCAATGGTTCAAATATTGGATTAGTGGGCCTGAAATGAACGACATCAAAGGTATTTTACTAGACGAAGACTTTAGAACTTTAGTGATCACATTCTTTGAGTACCCATTGTACATAGGACTCCTAAGTAGGTACAAAACTAGGCTCAATTTTCGTCGACTCGCTTCTAACTTCTGTTCATGAGACATTCCGTTCATATGCCTGTTGTAAAGCCTCATGCTAGTGATGTCCAGACCAAGAGCAACAATCCATTGTTTCCAAGATTTCGTGCCGAAGATTCTCATAGCAATGAGGTGTATTATTGGCTTCACGATGTGCAACGTTTCAGCATGCAGGAGATCTTTGACGTCTACGCCAGGATAGGAGTTGTCGTCTCTCATTTTGATGGGTTGCCAGTCACGCAGGGCGACTGGAGGAGCGCCATCTACTCGACGGATCACGCGCCCAGACCGCCGGAGGGTGAAGAATGAGTTGGATTGCTCTTCCATATCTTTACCCTCCGTGAACTGCCTCCTTTGCAGTGCTGGTACGGGGGGATGCGGAATGGGCAGCTCCTTGTACCTATACAGCAGGATCAAGCCTGAACAACACTTGAAGAGCTGCAACAGCGTCGCAGCAGTCCACTTTCCCCGAGTCTCCCATCGTTTCTTCACAACGAGCTCAACAAATACCTCGGTGTAGTGAAGGATGGTTAGGCACATCTTTAGTTGCTCCCGTAGCCCGTACGACTGCGGCGCCGTGTCGTATGCCTCCCGTATGAGCTTGTCATTGTACAGCGACAGCAGTTTCGACAAAGAATACACGAGTTCCGACACTATAGGGGAGTTGTTGATTTTTCCCGCGACGAAGTAGGAGGACCACGTCGCTACGGTCTCCACGTCCGTTATCAAATTTGGGTTCTTGATTACCCACCTCTTGTACACTGCGATCAGTTCCTTCAAAGATAAGTTCGAGTTCATCTTCGATCAATATATAAATTCCAAAGTGCAATATCGATTTGAGTGAGCACTTTAGTAACTAATATCGGGCGGTGAGTTACTATTGATTTCAACAGGTGCCAAGATGTAGCTGCATTAATGCAACAAAAGTCACGACAGTAAAACAACTAGAAAATGTAGCATGATAAGCTGCAGACAATTTAATTCTATTTATCTCGCATCCACAGAACACTTTTACTAACGCATCACGGGCCACGGCACGACGACAAAACCCATATGTCACTGTCACTGTCATTTTGTTATTTCTTTCGCCCAACTTCTGTTAGACAGGCTAGAGTCATAAACCATACTGCCGTATCTTCAGTTTAGTTTATCTTTATAATAATAAGATATATAGGGATAAAAAACCCATAAACCCATTTAAATGGCTCTTGCTAAGAGTCCATGCACAAAAATACTCAACACTTTATTATCCAAATGTCACTTGGTAAATTATATTTCTGCCTTCGTGTCCGAACCGAGTCCTAAATTTACTTATAGATATATCTGTCTCTAGTGATCGTCATTCACACGGATTTCAAAGCTTAGTATTATTTTAAAAAATAAAAGCATTTTTCAGTGTGGCAACACATATGTCACCCGTTTCCGTCAAAGTCCGCCATATGTCATTACGTGTTTCCGTGTTCGTTGTTCACTACGGTAAATTTTATAAAATTGTTTTTTCAGGTTTTAAAAGAGTTCAAGATGCTGAAATGGAAAAATGAAGACTTGCAGGAACTCCGTGAGGATATTGAAACGTTACTCAAGGCATTAAAATAGAGGACAGATGCTGATCAGCAGGATTTCGTGCGATAGAAATAATTGATGGGCTTGCACCATCCTCGTCGTCTAAGCTGTCGAGAGTCAGTCACAAGTTGTGTAGAAGATAACAAGTGATAGAAATGAGAGAATATCCAGACGAGGATAATTTTCTGAAAATAACACGAACTGCTTCACATAAATTCACATGTTACACAACTGTCTACAAGAGGTTGTCGAATTGCATTCTCACTTCTGCTAATTGGGTGCTACGCATTGCCTGCAGGGCTCCAGCTCTCACCCTTGACACCTCGATCACGCGTTACGCACTGCCTTAGGGGTTGTTGCTATCGCTGATCAGAGCACCATAGCTCTTCCTGCTGCGGAGTTAACCTCGTTAACACCACAGTTCAGGAGGTAGGGTTAGCCTACGGGGCCTCGTCCCTACGGCGACACTCTGACCGACATTTTGAATCATGGATCTGTATCACTATTACTGGAGCCACAGTTCAACAGGTAGTGTTAGCCCAAGGGGCATCGTCCCTAGGGCGACACTGACCGAAATCCTGCATCAGGGAGCTGTATCACCATCACTGGGGTCACAGCTGAAAAGATAAAGTTAGCCTAAGGGGCATCGTCCCTAAGGCGACACTTTGACGCAACTTCTGCGTCATGGAGCCGAATCATAATTACTGGAGCTGCATGAAGACGAAACTAAACTAAAAAGTTGCCTACAAGTTGAAACTGACTATGTATGTACCTACTTGGTTAATAAGTTTGAGTATGTGGCGGTTATAACTAAGCTGTTTTACTCATTATGTATACTGTACTTCCATTAGGAGTATGGTGAGAGATTCTGTAAAGAAAGGATGTTTTTTTGCTGATGCTGGAAACAACAATTATTATTTCGGAAAAATACAATCTCACGCCTTCTATCTGCGATGGAGTAGGTAAAGGTATTTTATTTCTGGATATACTTACCCACTTTTCACGAGATATTCTTTGGACCCTTATTTATTTCGAAAATATTGCAAAATCCTTAAGTGCATTATTTCAAGGATTAACAGCTGCTGTGAAACAATTCAGGCCCGGTGCTGGCTAATGTTTTAAAGACAGCGAAAGAAACTATCCTTGAGGCAAAGGACAAAGACAAGAAAGTTCTTGTTCGGTGATACCTATTTTATTTGAAAGTATAAAACCACAAATAAAATAAGCAAAAACAGCTAAGAATTGCGACATCAGACACCACAACAGATGATCTTCAAAGTAAGATTCATCAACAACAAACCCAAATCAGATACTTTAAACTGAAGGGGCCCGCCTCCACAGCCACAGCAGATGAGACTACAAGTTGAGTGGCAGCTGGTGGGCAAAGACCTCAGCAGCAGCCGACAAATACACAAAAATCATTGCTAAAGGTCAATTTATCACTGTGGAGGACTTTAACTATTCATTATAACTGGAGGAAAACACTCAGGATAAAGTGAATCTGTCTTACATTTCGGGATACAGCATTCCTTTAGGAAAGCCTCCGAAACAATGACTAAATATAGGTACCTATATAATCAATCAGGTAATTCATACAATAACCAGATGCATACCATACCTACAGAGATCTTGAGACTCTTAGAATGTGAAGGAATCTCACGTTGTGGCCCACATTCTAATCAATTTATTTCTAAGGTATTTCTAGTACATAGCAAAACCAAATAACTTTTTCAAAGTCATAATTAACCTCAAAAAATTTAAAAAATAAATAAATACATACAAAACCATTTCAAGTTGGAAGATGTAAGATCTATCATTAGTTTAATGAATCCAGTGATGTCCAGCATTTATTTAAAGGTTACATATTTCTTAATAGGTAACTACTTATTCATGAAGATGACATACAATAAAATCTTAGATCTGTTTTTTGGGATGGTTTGTATTATGTAAATTAATGTTCACCCATTGGGCCTGAACACAGTACCATATCTGGTAATCAAGTTAATAACACAAGCAAGATTTGCAAATTTTTAGGATTCTTAAAATTCTGATGGATTTTCTATAAGAATGTTTGACTCAAGAAAATTATTAGGTATATTAAAATATAAATTAATTTTGTTCAAACAACTATTACGACATTGTAAGACAAGAGTGATTGTTCAAATTTTTGCTACCCTTACAATTACAACAGCATACCCAGCCATTTAGTACGACTGGCTGTTGGGACATCAGAAATATTGGGCGATCGAAATATCTTGCATTATTTAAATAATGGTGATAATGAAAACGGTAAGGTGAGAATATAATCGAATAAGATCAATACAGTCTCGTAATTAACAAAATGTTAAAGGAGAGTAGAATGTAGAAGAAACTAACATAATTACCTGGAAGTAATGGCGATAGCGTTTTTTGAGTTCTTTTTCAGAAGAGCAAAGACTATCATCATTCTGAAATACTTTTTCGAATAAATAAGACAACTGCTGAATTAGACAAATAATATGGGTATTACTCAATTTGCTCACTTACGCTTACGTACGACCATGGATGCAGTAGGTATATTTGTATACATTCCTGCTTATGACGTACTTACGGTACTTATAGTAGGAATATCTCTAGAGAAGAAATCTTGTTCCACATTTCTCAGGTGCGAATAAAATTAAAAGATATGAATATGAATATATACATATATCTACAAATAAAAACTACTATTTACATGCAATAGTTAGAATTTAAAAATGAGTAGGTATATTTTCAAATATGCTTGCATCATATATTACCTCTAAAGAAAATTACAAGGAATCTAGAAAGCTTTATGTTAATGCAAAAAAAAAGGATTTTAGCTGAGTATAAATACTTTGGAACAATCAACAATTTATTTATTTGCAAGAACCTAGATTAAACCTGTTACGGGTATTTTTATTGGTTTATTAATGGATTTGCAGTAGTATTCGCACAGTTGTAAGACTCATTCTAAGAATAGGAAAAATATTGGGTATTGATAGTGTTAGATAAAACTGTTTTGATCTAAGTTGATAGTCCAAGAAGAATTTTGATGTACCAAAATTTCCTCGATTTCCAATGTTTAGGCCCCACTAAACTATTGGTTTACCCTTTCAGGAACCTACACTCTCTACCTATACAAGCAGCTTACTCTGGTGGCAGGGAGACGCCAGGCAGGCATGTATGTACATCCAGGTATTGTAAAAGTCTTCTGTGTTTCAGAGTATTGACATTTATGAAAGCAATTTGATCCTGTAATGTATATACTGGTAATATTTTTTTTCAAATTATATTAAAAACATATATTATTTGTACCTACAGTACTGTAATATCTGTGCCTAGGTATACCTAAAACGTTAGTGGTTATATTCTCTTTGGGTATACCTGTATGTTGAAACTTCTGTCTAGGATATCAGTATGAAATTTTTCGCCATTTCTAAATTCAGTTAATAATTTGTGCCACACCAAACTCAGGCAGATCGGCCCTTCGTTTTATAAATTAACAAGTTAAGTCACTATTACGATGAATGTGAAAATTTTACAATTGATGACAATTATGACCTAATCTGTCTAAATGCCATACCATAGGGATAATTTTTTTGTGTTCGGACCATCTGAAGAGAATGTTTCATAAAGAATAAGTAAGTATATTATTATAACCATAATAAATATACAGTTCTTTACCTACAGTGTTAGCTACTGGACATTGGGTTCACTCCTACTCTGTCTTCTATATATGATAACATAAATAATATTGATATTAACACACAAAATATATTTAGCACTATAGTGTGCACGATAGAAAAGAGCACAATTTTCATCAATAGATTTGAAGTTTGAAATAGTTTTTAAAGTAATGTTTGCACAACTTTAGTAAAATCCAGAAAGAATAAAAACTGCTCCATAAAAAAGTTTTCAGAATAATTGGGATTCTGCCTGTCTAATTCAAGTTCAATCCTGAAATATGTCCACTGTCCAGCCTGCACCTTGCTCGATTAGTTATTTAAAATTGACTAAAAATTTACGTTCCAGTAATACTTCTTTGTTCCAAAGCTTCATAAAACTTTATTCAGAAAATATTCAACACAAACTTAGAGTAGTTAGATAGCTCAAAACAATACTAGCTGATTGAGGGATTTATACGTATTTATGTAGGCTGCAACACTTGCTACCCAAAATGTAGGCTTATAAGAAAAAGGCTCTATAATAGACCCAATAGCTAAAAGAAAGATGATTAGCTTAATTCGTAAGGTTTCATTTGGTTGTAGATATATCTCTAGGTTGTTTACACCTTTTCATAGTTATCTTACACCTATTTACCCGACTGCGCAGGGTACTTTTAATGTGTTTATTTTATTTTTATTGTAGTACATACAGTGTAAGAGTTACTGATTATTTATTATTCTTTAAGATACCTGTTATCTATCCAAAACCTAGCAAGTACCTTCCTACTATATGGAAATACAAAATATATTTACTTAGACAGGGAACAGGGAAGTATAATTTAGTAATATTATACTTTTTATTGTTTTATAAATAAAACAGCTTTGAACATCTATCTATAACTAAATTTAGGACTCGGTTCGGACACGAAGGCAGAAATATAATTGATGGTCAAACGAACTTACCTTAAGTGAAGTTCGACCCATAATTATATGAGGCCTTCGTGTCCGAAGCGAGTCCAGCCCTCCCAACCCTGGATCCAAAGTTTGGATCTACCCATAAAATATTAAACTTTGAACTTAAATGACATATGGCGGACTTTGACGGAAACGGGTGACATATGAGTTGCCAGACTGAAAAATGCTTTTATTTTTAAAAATAATACTAAGCTTTGAAATCCGTGTGAATGACGATCACTAGAGACACATATATCTATAAGTAAATTTAGGACTCGGTTCGGACACGAAGGCCTCATATAATTATGGGTCGAACTTCACTTAAGGTAAGTTCGTTTGACCATCAATAAAACGGTAGAGGACTGATGGCCGTTGGAGCCGACACGTTTTGAAGTGAATACCACGTTTAGGCAAACGAAGTGTACAGGCTGCAGCACGACTGAACTACAGAATGTGGCAGTGGATGTATGCGGGCTGCCCAAGACCGCGCGACCCGCCCCTTGGATGCTTTTGTCCACTTTGCTTTTGTCTAGCTGTGGTAATGAGGTTGGGTCACATTTGTATGTTAAGTGTTCGACCTTTTACTAAAGTATCCAGCCAGGCGACCGATACCAAATCGGTCGATGTTTCGATTTTGTCTATGGTTTCAAAGAGTTTTTCAAGTATAACATGGTGTGAGAAATGTATGAGAAGCTGTGGTGAAATGAAAATGAAGCACTGTGAAGTTAGTCTAGGGGTTCTGTAGTCTAGGGTAGTCTATGATTTCGTACGAGTACGAACTGTACGAACGAAACGAAAAGCGAATAAAGTGAACGGCAAGCAAGCAATGGTTGCGGAGGAAGAGGGAGTGTTATTATTTTAAAATAAATTGCAGGTCAGTAATTCAGTTTTTATTTCTACAATCGTTCACGGTTACTTATATATGTGTTCTATATAAGTGTTGTTGTTACGGCCCTGTGATGTCAGTTTATAGATAAAAGTCGTGATTTTGTGGATAAAGGACACTTGGAAACTGCATTTTGTGCAAGAAAACTATACTTTCCGTGCATTGGAGTTAATAAATGTATTAGATTTATGCATAATTTCGTGTTCGGAAATGTTTTGTTCCCGTAGGTAGGTACGGCATCCGCAGGGCTAGAGCCAGTGGGTGGTGACCACTCGTATTGTCAAAATAGATGTTTGATTCGTAAGTAGTTTACAGGGAATTGACAATGGTATATAGGTACTATCTTGGCACATAAATGATAAACAATTTCATGTAAGAAACTTTCAACCAGGGTAAATTGATAAGTTCTCAGTTGTATAAAAATGTTTTTCTAAATTTACATCGCGTACATTCACCTACTAAACTGTAACACTTTCGTAGATATTTCGAGTGATCTGAATACGAATTTAGCGTAGTCCAGAATGGGTTCAATGAAAAGTTAACTTTATACGGAAAAGTTTGAGTGTTTGAACTGATGTAACACAACTCCGTTTTTTGTGCCTGTTCCGTGTTTTGGTGTTGTGAGAAACGTGTTGATAAAGTTTTGTTATTGATGAGTTTATAAAGAAATCTTATTTAGACAGTGATAATCGAAACACTAATAAATAATAAAACTAAATTGTGGGACACAAGTCACACACAGTAATTATTCAGTCCCAAACCAGGCAGGGCCTGTACTACGGGTACTGAATAACTGATAAACATACATAAATATATGTTAAACACCCAGACACAAAAAAAAAAACATTTTATTTCAGACTCGAGGCCCAAAGCCAAAAGACATTTTCATTTAAATGTTGGCCCGAAGCGGAGATTGAATCCACAACCTCCGACTCAGAAGGTAGTTGGTAGTGATCTTGACTACCAACTTTTTTCCTATTTCTTTAATTTACAATAATAATAGATCACACTCCATCTCATTAGCATTATTGGCACAATGTTTTGCAATATAAAAGTTCATGCTGTTATAAAAACAATGCAATTATTACTTTTATATATAACCTAGATTATATTATATAATTTGTGATTTATCTGTAGTCCCGAGTTATACTACATAATATAAACTTATAATTTAACTAGAACCATGTCTAATTCCTTAATTTGTAATTTTTTTTTTATTAGAACTATATGGATACTTATAGAATTGTGAATCATCTACCACACTATACCATAACAATGTAAACTGGTTTGTATATGTGTTTGTAGGAGAATAATCTCAACAGTTGATTTGATTTGGTAAATCTCTTCTCCAATTGAAATCTCCAGTATTCTCAAGTGACATAGGCTGACTCGACAAACATCCTGTACAAGCTTACATTGGAAAAGTTAATATGGTTGATAAGTTTTGAAAATTTTATAATGTACAGTGCAACTTTCTTAATTTTTTCTTTGATAAGAATCTTCCGACAAACACAACAAAAAAAAGAATTAGCAAAATTGGTCAAGCCGTTCTTGAGTTATGCCATGATCAACGGAAACAGGGATTAATTTTTATATCCTACTAATATTATAAACGCGAAAATTTGTATATATGGATGTTTGTTCCCCTTTCACGCAAAAACCACTGAACGGATTTTGATGAAACTTTACAGTTATATATAGCTTATACATCAGAATAACACATAAGCTATATTTTATCCCTGTCTTCCCACGGGCACGGGAACTACGCCGGTAAAACCGCGGGGCGCTGCTAGTATAGATATAAGCACAATTATATAGAATAACTTGGAGGAGGCCTTTGTATCAATGGACACACCGTGTCCGGACACGTGAAAAGTGGGATTCAGTAAAGTAATACCTCTACCTACCCCCTCAAGGATAAAAGGCATGAGATTTTTATTTTATTTAATAACTACCGGATGCCCAGCGGTTTTGCTTTTGCGGAACCCGATTTTCGTCGATGTTTAAATAGATATTCTGCTATTCAACCAAAAAAAACCTAATTTAATATTGTAAGCATGCATGTGCAAAAACAGATTTCATTCGCAATAGTTCTTAGTCAGGTGGAGTAGGCAACGCGCCAGCTTCAAAGCAGAGTCCAGTGACTTATGTTAGTCATCATATATTTCGGATGTATGCATATGTTCCATGTTCTCAAAGCGTGGGTGGTCAGAGGAAGCAATCAAATGATCAGATGACCAAGACCATTTTTGTTGTTAGTCTTCGCAAGTGTGTAATATGTGCACTATTAGCGGTTCTGCCCGCGTCGATCCCGTGGGAATACGGGAATAAAAAACAGCTTATGTTACTCCTTGATAATGTAGCTTTCCATTGTTGAAAGAATTTTTAAAAACAGTCTAGTACTTGTTACAAACACACAAATCTTTCCTCTTTATAGTATGTAGAAGTGTAAATTGATTGCATTGTATATGAGTGACGTAGGTTTCAAAGTTTTGTCTAAAATAAGCCGCAATAGAGCCCAATGAATGTCAATAATTATATTAGGGATTAAAAGAGGAATTTAAATTTATTCTTGCAGGGTTCAGTACATATATTTTATACTAGCAGCGCCCCGCGGTTTCACCCGCGTAGTTCCTGTTCCCGTGGGAATACGGGGATAAAATATAGCCTATGTGTTATTCTGATGTATAAGCTATAGCTGTAGTTTCATCAAAATCCGTTCAGTAGTTTTTGCGTGAAAGAGTAACAAACATCCAGCCATAAATCCGTACATCTATCCATACAAACTTTCGCATTTATAATATTAGTAGGATTTTATTTTGGTAAACTCAAGCGAGACGCGTTTGGGTCGCGAGTATGCAATAACACTATTATTCTCTATAAATATTGTTAATAATTCAACTTTTCTATGTAATGTGTATGAAAAACATACCTCTTAACACAAATAATCAGCCTTGAATAAAATCGGTTAATTCTCGGCCATTGAACACATGGATCGTTCAACAACTGCCGGTAGTGATATAAACCAGATTGCGCGGTATTTATTGACTAGCCATTTGCTTCCAGACACTCTTAGATAAAAAAGTCTTTTTACCCGACTGTGGATAAATGCAAGGGTTACGAATCTCGTGGTCTGTCTTCTAGGTCTTTTATCTATACCGCCTGATTTTTTTTACTATCTGGAAAAAAATATGATGTGATAGGTAAGTGCCATAAATTCATTTGGCATTGTTACTTAAAAAAATATATTTATACAAAAAAAAAATCTTGCTTTAACTAATATACATTACTCAGTTACACACTGAAATATTTGAAATAGTATTTTAAAAAGAAACAGGCACGTAGCTTCCATTCATGCGCAATTTACCTACAGCCTTCAGCTGCTACATACTAGTGTGCGTAGTTTTCTAGATTTTTTAAATTGTATTTAACATGACCATATTTAACAATGAATCTCGTGTATAATTTCGGCTCTAGATATACAATATCTACAATAATAGTACAGTTTCCATAAGTAGTCCTAAATTCAGTTATATGCTAATTCATTTTTGGAAACATTTATATCATATTAAAAATGTCTGAAATCGATTAAGTAGTCAATATTGAACAAACTAATTTCAGGAATTGCGCTTATTCTGTTACATATTGGATAAGCATTAATTTCCTTGAAGGACGTAAGGGAGCACTAAGAATTTTTAGTAATTCCCACGGGAACGGGAATAAACCTGATCCGCGCTGACACCTGCTAGTAGGTATGTGAGGGATAGTGACTCTCCCTAAAGTGCTGTACCAAACATTAGATGTACCTTATGGTCAGGGCAGGTCAGCGACCCCGCGCTAATTTTCGTTGCGTGTACGCACCGCGAGTGCCAACAAACGAAACCGTTGAGCGTGTCAGAACTAACTCTAATTAGCAAAGTTTGATCTTTAAAGACCACATGACCTAATTGTTGAAAAGTTTAAAGTAGAGTCATTTAAATAACTTTATTGGGTACTAGCGGTTCTGCGCGGTTTCATCCGCGTAGTTCCCGTTCCCGTGGGAATACGGAAATAAACTACAGTCTATGTTACTCAGGGATATTCTAGCTTTCCATTGTTGAAAGAATTTTTAGAATCGGTCCAGTATATTTTGAGATTATTCGTTACAAACATACAAAAATACAAATATTTTCTCTTTAGAATATTAGTGTAGATTGTAGATGTAGATATGTTAGTTATGGAAATAATTATGCTTTGTCCCGCACTGACCTTTTGCTTGCGTATGCGCAGTGAGCGTAATGAACGCCCTTCCATATGTGTCAATCAGGAATTATTTTTTTATATGTATTCCTTATTGGGATGCTAGTGACGCCTCGACGAATAATTATAAAGATCTGTTTATCGTGCATATGTTGTAGTGTAGCCGTGAAGGTCGTAGATTCGATTCTGTAGCAAACTGGGCATTGTCAAAACTTGGTTAGTGTAGCATAACCTTTCTCAGAAAAGAATCATAGCGTAGCCTAAGCTGTCTAAGCAACGGTTCTTAGCGTAGCCTAAGCTATAAGAGTAGCTTAACCTTGCTCAGGAAACAAGTTTAGCGTAGCCTAACCTTAATCAATAATAAATAATCTTAAACCCGAACGGTTAAAGAGCCGGCCGAAAATCAGTGAGGCTCGGGTTCGAATCCTGGGATGTACCAATGAGTTTTTCAAAAACTTACGTACATATTTATCACTAACTCGACGGTGAAGGAGGAAGGTGGGCTCACCACCTATCACGTTTAGGGGTCCAATATATCTGGTGAAATGTGGGTATATCCAGTAATGGAATCTGCCTACCCCCTCGGGGAAAAAAGGCGTAAGATTATATTTATTTATATATTTATAAATAATCTGAGCCTAACGTTCTATAGAAAAAAAGTAGGCAGGGAACTGCCATATTTTCACATCGGTTCAGCCAAGGCCATAATTTGAGCAAAAGCATACCATATACTGAACCCGGTCAATACAGCTCTGACTGGCTTATTGGGCTTACCTTTCTCGAAGTAACGTACATGCATACATATGCTTACGCCTTTTTCCTGAAGGGGTAGTTAGACATAATAGACCGCCACCTGCTACGATCCTGGCACACCACTCGCGCCTCATCCACATCTAGCAATCGGTTCATACATGCTCGTCAGTTTCGGGTACTCTTTAACTGGCTTTTCTTCAGTAACCCAATTTAGTATTAAGTAACAATTGATTAAAAGAATATTGTGTTGAGGAGTTTCTTGCTCCGCTTCTTCTCCTCAACCATACATACTGAAGCGGTGGAGTTGAAATGACGTTCAATAAGTGGACTTGTAAGTTCCTATTTTGAATAAAACATTTTGACTTTGACTTTTGACTTGACTTCGCCGATCTGATCGATGTAAGTACGCCTAGGTCGCCCTCTGCCGACTCGGTCACTGACAACCCCCTTATATTTGTCTCGTTAGAAGCCTTTCATCCATCCACCTGGAAGGCGATTTTTGAATCTCACTGGTGATATCAAAATCACCGGTGACTAAAATTATCACCGATGACTTTTATGTCACCATTTTCCAAAAGCCGTATTTTTGAAAGTCACACGCTGTTTTCAATAAATCGTCGCAATCCCAAAATATCACAATCGAGCCCCGCTGCTAATTCTTCCCAAAAACATACTTTGGCACTTTTGGCAGATTTCACATACGTCAACTGTCAAAAACAATCGCATGGTGATTTCAATTATGAGTGGGTAGGGGCACTCGTAAATCGATATCATAGGTATGACAAATGTAAGTCACCGATGAGTTTCAAAAATACGAACTTTCAGAAATCACTCACATCGGTGAGAATAGTCACTTGGTGAGATTCAAAAATCGACCCCCTGAGCATTCCTTTCTCAATCTTAGTCACTACACACCACAATACTCGAAGTAAGTTACTAGAATTGTTGGTTATCACGCTCTACTTGCTATGATGCCCAAAGTTACGTTCAAAACTTCCGCTCCGCTCGTAAGCCACTGTGCATAACTCTAACATATTTCGAAATACATGGTATTTTTTATTAAGTGCAAATATTTAGGGTATACTAGCGACCCGCCCCGGCTTCGCACGGGTGCAATGCTGAATTTTCTTAGCTATAAACCATCCCTGGACCCACTCGAACCCACACAAAAAGTTTCATCAAAATCGGTCCGGCCGTTCTCGGGTTAAATCGTCAGGAAGGAAAACCCGACTTATTTTTATATAGTAGATAACAAAATTAACAACATTTATTTTCGGCATTGATTTTTATTTTTCATACCCTACTTTACTAGGTAGGTAACATGGATTATTAAAAAAAAAAGAAACTGACACGCTGTACATAAACCATACACGGACAGTCATAAATTGCCCGAAAATATCAAAATCGTACTAATATTATAAACTCGAAAGTTTGTATGTGTGGATGTATGGATGTTTGTTCCTCTTTCACGCAAAAACTATGTACTAATCGGATTTTGATGAAACTTGACTGTTAAATAGCTTATACATCTGAATAACACATTGATAAATAGGACGAAACCAGATCTTTTTGGAATGTGGGACGAAAGATTGGGACGAATATGGAACAAATCATATTTTATTCCCGTATCCCGGGAACGGGAACTACGCACGTGAAACCGCGGGGTGCTAGTAAATAAATAAACAAAAAATGCCATGTGTCATGTAATTGATTTCTACAAAGTAGCGAGAGGCAGTCTATTTATATTTCCTTTGCCGCTTTGGTTTTAATTTTAATTAATATATCGTCTGTGCAAAGACTATTCATTATTAGGCATTCCTATATAATTAATTAGCTTTCACCCGCGGCTAGGGGTTGAATTTTGCAAAATCCTTTCTTAGTAGTTGCCTACACTGTATTATCTATCTATGTGCAAAATTTTAAGTCTCTAGACCCAGCGGTTTAGGCTGTGAGTTGATACATCACCAATCAGTCAGTCAGTTTATAATTTTATATAGGTATCACTACATAGTATAAAACAAAGTCGCTTTCTCTGTCCGTATATCCCTGTCCTTATGTCCCTATGTCCCTTTGTATGCTTAAATCTTTAAAACTACGCAACGGATTATGATGCGGTTTTTTTTAATAGATAGATTGATTCAAGAGGAAGGTTTTAGTGTTAGCATTGCACCCGTGCGAAGCCGGGGTGGGTCGCTAGTATAGATTAATTAATAATTATATAAATAGAGATTATTTGTGTTTTATTAACATTTATAATGTATAAATGTTAATATATATATATATATATATATATTAACATTTTGTAGTAGAAATTAATTCGTTTCGTATCTTTGCGTCACAATTGCAGTCTGCAATAATTATGTGCCCCTTTCACTACTTTCGTAACTCTACACTACTAAAATCAGATATTAGTTCGCTTCAGTTCTAATTAGATTTAATTTATGCTTAACGTAAGCCTTTTTCAACCGACTTCAAAAAAGGAGGAGGTTATCAATTCGACTGTATGTTTTTTATGTTAGTTACCTCAGAACTTTCGACTGGGCGAACCGATTTTGATGATTCTTTTTTATTTCAAAGCTGGTGCTTGCCGTGTGGTCCCATGTTTGGTCCATTTCTGACAATGGTTTATGTTGAAGTCTGTTTTTTTTACTCTTTAGAGTTGTATGGTATCAAGTGTAGTTGTGTCTGTGGAAAGATTGTAGAAAGAGAAATAAACGAGGAAGGTTTTTGTATACCATTTTATTTATTTACAATGTTTAGCATACAGACAGAGCTAAAACACTATACATGGCAACAGAGAGAAAAGAAATAAAATATTAAATTACAAAATAATCACAAGAATACTAAAAAAATCGGTTGTCTGTAAAGTCGGTTTACTGACGATAGTTGAACGTGACAACGTCATACTTTTTCGTAAATACTGATGGAATGGATTGTGCCTCTTTGTCGCTCGTTGCGCGCTTTCGCTTGCACTGGAACGCCGCATACGTCATACTTTTTCGTGCATGCAGCCGGCTTCATCGAATTATAAGACGTTGTGACGTCAATAAAACTCAAAACTATAGTTCAAAAATTTCACAATAAGATAACACTTGACGGGCCGAAGTCGCTTTCTCTGTCCCTATATCCCTATGTGTATGCTTAAATCTTTAAAACTACGCAACGGATTTTGATGCGGTTTTTTAAATAGATAGAGTGATTCAAGTGCGGGTCGGGTCTCTAGTAAGCTATATAACTGTATAGTTTCAGCAAAATTCGCTCGCATACATCTATACATGCATACATACAAACTTTCGAGTTTATAATATTAGTAGGATACAATATAAGAGGGCTTATTTTTGTCTCAGTACGTGCACCATACAACAATAGTTCAAGTAGGTACAAACCTGCTCGCAAACATACGCAGGACACTGTTGGCGGTGGCCCGGATCCTGCGCGCTAGGGATGTGCAAGTGACACTACTGTCAATCGTATGCGCGTACGCAGTGTTGAGTCGTATGCGTTGAGCGCACCAACTTGGTTAGTGAACTTTTAATAGACGGATATCCTCATTGCCATTCCTTTGTCGTGTGCTCAATCTGATACTGAGACTCTTAACTAATAATTTATTAACACAAACTGTCTGTTACTTCATCTCGGTGGAGCTATTTTATATGCACACTAGCGAGTGCCGGAAGCGGTTTATTTCCGTTCCCGTGGGAATTACCAAAAATCCTTACTGCTATTACGTCTTTAACCTTTGGGCACAATTTCATGTTTCTAGACTAGAGTTTTGGATTTCTTGACATATTTGGTTTCTCGAGAATTCTAGAGACTAATTTCTCATGACTCAAGATGTTCGAAAAAAAAACAGTTGCGTCTACATTACTAAAAAACAGAATAAAATTAATTTTTTAAGGGGGCTCTCATACAACAAACGTGATTTTTTGCCGTTTTTATAGATAATGGTACGGAACTATGGTGAAAAATGGTCCGAGTCCGACTCGCACTTGGCTGGTTTTTGGATAATTCGGACATTTGTCCTCATTTTAACAAGTATGTCAGTATGTCTCTCCTTTTACCAAATTTTCTTAGAAACCAACCATAGGTTCCAAAATCTTTACTTCTATACTAATATTATAAAGAGGAAAGATTGGTATGTTTGTATGTTTTTTTAAATTTTTAGATTTTAAAAATTCTTGCACCAAAAGAAAGCTAGAATATCCCTGAGTAACATAGACAATATTTTATTTCGGTAACGGGAACTACGCGGGTGAAACCCGGGCTAGTCTACAATACTCAGGCAATATACGTCTCAATAACCCAACGAAAGCGTAAAAATATGTTGAAAATTTTATTAAATAAATATAATTAGTAATAATCTCGAGATGCGATAGCGCGAATACGTAACAAAATAAGTCTTATTGCTGGTCATTATGGTGCCTTATTGGACGGAGCAATGTAACGTGGCCGTCGTAATAAATTATTTGTAAATTAACTTCCTACATTAATCATGTGTAGGAAGAATTCCGATATTGTAAGATCATGACATTTTATAAATAAACTGTTTTTATAAACATCTTTGTCTGGTCTGTGGCACTTTAATTATATTTGTACATATAAATAAAAAAAAAAGTGACTGACTAAAGTGACAGATTGATCAACTTATAACCGAAATAGCTGGGTCTAGCTGGAAAAATTAAATGTTGCACAAAGTTTCCTCAGATGACTTAAAAAATCAAAGGATGTTATCCTCGTTAGAGCGTTTTCACATTATCCGATCCGATATCGGAGTTGTATGACGATAGCCGATAGCCGACACTTACTTTCACATATTTCCTACAAATCGTTCCGATTCGACCATTTGCTCGATACCTTTGGGGCAGGTCCATCCTGACAGAGTATAATAGACAACTTTATTTGCTGGATCTATTATATTTGAGACGCAAAAGACCATGTCGGTGTCCGAACCGATAACCCATATCGGAGCGGACAATGTGAAAGGTAGGTTCATATTTCATACATTTTACTTGCCCAGATATCGTATAGGCATCCGACTCTGATATTGGATCGGATAATGTGGAAACGCTCTTAGGCTGATAGCGAGTGATTTGCTGATGCCCGTTCTGCACTTGAAGTTTTTCATCAGATTTTCAGAAATGAGATTCTATATGTGGCCCTTGAAGTGTATCAGTTCAAAAAAAAAACCATCGAAATCGATTCAGATTTGAGTTACGGATTAACATACCATTATTTCAATGGGGACAGATAGTGGGGACAACGGGAAGTATTTTTATTAATTTTATTCAATTCCCGATATCCCCACGCAATGGGGATACCGTCAATGGGGACAACGGGAATAAACAAAAAAGCAATCCTTGACGAATTGAGAACCTCGCTCTTTTTTGAAGTCGGTGACACTAACAGTTACTAAAACGGTCCAGTTTTTTTTGCGTAACATATTACGGTAGTGAAATACCTTTTCTTTGGCCAATGTGTGTTGCTTGAATGGGTCGTAATAAGATTTTTCTTTGATCTATTGCATCGTATGCACCTAAGGTATGCTGCAGGATTGCACAACAAGTGACTACGTTCTACTCGCGAAAATGTTTTCATAATAATTAAGTAATCAAAATTTTTTTTACAAAACTAATGGGAACACCCTTTTCAAATAAACAAAAACCTTCGTAATCAGTTTAAATTGACGGAAACATAGATTAAATATCTAGAACCTCCTCTTTTTTTGAAGTCGGTTAACACTACCACAGCATGACCAATGACAGAAGAAATAGTTAATTTAAAAACAAAACTAATACAGAAAAAAGATTTTATTCGAATGCATCTGTAACCGACCCAGTGTTTGTCCCAGATTAGATTACGCGGCTACGACCAGCTTTGCCAAATGGGTCGTCTTTTTTTGTACCGATTTCACTGTCGGTTCTCTTTCTACTGGGTTTGTTCTGACGCTCGCTGTCCTGTTCCAACTGTGCTGACGTTGCGATCCTTACTTGAGTTAAATTACATATAATATCGTCGTGTCTATGCATGAAATCTTTTTTGAAAATTTTAGCGGTGGTGTACATATATGGTTATTGATTTCAGTGAAGAGCAAGTCAAGCTTGACACTACCAGTTTCAGCTGAGCTCTGATTTGTACTGCGCGCCATAGAATACGGGGCCGGTTTAAAGTCCAAAGTGTCAAGCTTAGCGTGCTCTTGACTGTACATACCAAAACACCAATTTTAGAATTTTTGTTTGTCTGTGAACGCATCACGCAAAAACTACTAGACGGATTTTAATGAAATTTGGTATGTAGATAACTGAGTAACCGGGTCAACATCTAGGGTACTTTTTACTCCAGGAAAATATCTCATTCCCGCGGGAAAACCTAAAAGCTGGTTAAAAAGAGAAATACGTACTATTCCGAAACTGAAATAATTATGGTATGTAGGTGTCCTTATGTCGTAGAAACCAGTATGAAGGGATTTTTGGAAATTCCCACGGGAACGGGAATAAACTGGATCCGCGCGGGCATCGCCGCTGCACACCCGCTAGTTCTAATAACACCATACTAAGAGATTAAAATATATTAGGGCACAAAGGGGACAAAGCGATAAAAATTTTAAGCCAAAATTTATTCCAAGTGGATTAAGTCTAGTACAATTTCGACCGAATGACAGCTCGCGTTCATACTAACTGACATGACGCTTAAGCTTCAAACATGCTTCAAAGTTTTGTATGAAAATATTCCCAATGCCCCCTCTATGTCGTATTATATTTTAATCTCTTTGATTTATTTTTATTTTATTTTGGACGACAAACAATAGTACAAAGAGGTTAGAAGAAAATCATTATCTTGAAAACTTTTTCTTTAAAAGTCTTTGTGCAAACTTATTACGAATTTGTTATATTAGGTTACTAGGTATGTGTAAGTTTAAGTACTAACAACCAAAGATATTAAAGTAAGGATGAGTTATATTCATACTGCTTGCGTTTGAAAATTCATCCCCTACGAGTGTGCTACAACATGTACATACTTACTTCTTAGCGTATTTATAGGATACAACAATGACGGGGAAAGATGATACGGAACGAATAATAAAGAAAAAGAGAGCTATCTGTTAAGAGTTGCGCTTAAAATACGACTTGAAATACAATGCGACTAAATAAAATGTGGTTACTTAACTACATTTGTTGGCCTCATTTTCCGTGCTCTAGTAACATATCTACGTCTTTCTATATATAATATCTTTGCTAAAAACTACATAATCCACAGCTCACTAACATTGATTAGCTCCTAGACAGGCAAGTAGGAGTTTATTTTGTGTTTTCAGAGAGAGTTGCGTAATCGATGAAAAAATCACCAGTCCAATAATATTTAAATTTAATAAAAATATTTATAATTTAAAAATAAGTTTATGTTGATTATATCCGAAGCGTAAGACGAGTGAGGGCGACACAATGTCACATGTATACGTCGTATACAACGAAAAGTATAGAAAAAGGAAATATACTCAATATTCAATACACAATCATTTATTGCATTATCTATGTTTAACTTACAGGTTTTATAGTTAACATAGACCCGGATAGGGCACAGCAATATAAACTAAAACTAAAGAGGTACTCATAAAGTAGGTAAAAATAAATATTTATTCTGATATAACTTAGTTATACAACAAAATATAAATTACATACTAAAATATAATGAAACTATAACAAGACCGTGTCTGTACATGAAATTTTTTCGGTAGTGTAGATAGCTAAAAAAAAAAACTCTATTTTTTACTTTTTTAAAACTGCAATGAAATAAAAGGCTTTTTTTTTATAGATAGCTATCGATTTAGATATCAAAACCAAATTTTTGTCTGTCAACCTGCGTGCCATTCTATCAGAAGTCCTGCTTCAGAACTTGAAGAGGAATCCCCAAACATTGAAACCTGCGCAATGCAATACAGATTCCAGCGAAGTCGTGGCTCATTAAATTTTATTACCGCACACATTGCACGTGATTTACGTACTGTGTTTCGTTGGACCGAGAATTTGTTTGGAGCGCTAGGTAAAAGTGTTGTGTGTATTTACGGTCAGGAAACACAATAAATTATTGTAGTTACGCATCTCTCAAGGCATGTGCACTTGGCTATGCACACTTTAATACAAGGTCTCTCAAATTCTGTTGCAACTAGAGATGCCAAGAATAGTGATTTTGTCGAATACTAAATATCCGGCCAGGCCTAATATTTGACGCCGATTTTCATTTGTAGTTATACATTTTGCGGGTAACATATTACGACGTGTCTTGTTGTAGTGCTTGCGGTGCGTACAAGGTGTCTTATTGTAGTGCTTGCGGTGCGTACAAGGTGTCTTATTGTAGTGCTTGCGGTGCGTACGACGTGTCATTTGTAGTCCTTGCGGTGCGTAAGACATGTCTTATTGTAGTGCTTGCGGTGCGTACGACGTGTCTTTTGGTAGTGCTTGCGGTGCGTACGACGTGTCTCATTGTTGTGCTTGCGGTGCGTACTACCTGTCTTATTGTTGTGCTTGCGGTGCGGTTTTCAGCACGAGAAGGAGGCGGATGTGTTTCATTTGCTAGTTAAATTACACGCATTATTGGTTTGTTGTTAAGTCAGTCATCGGTTTATTTAGCTTCCGTGAATTGAAGTGGTTTCAGCGATTTTTTAATACGGCCATGATTTTTTTTGAATTAGATATAGGATTGTTATCTCATAAATAAATAGATAGATATAAAACGATAGCGATATGTTAACTTATCGAAACGATACGGTTTGCGAACTTTTAATTTTGACACGCTCTAGATTAGATTGCAATTTTTTCAGGAAGGCCAAGCCATTAGTTTACATAGTCGATACTTTGACGGGCCTGTTGGCTAAGTCGGTAGTGACCCTGCCTTCTGAGTTGGAGGTTGCGGGTTCGATCCAGGGAGCAATGGTCTTACCGTCCAATATCTCAAGTCCAAGAGCTCACCGCTGCACCAACTGATCGCGCCCAATATTGCTTAGGCGCTGCGCAAATGAAGACACATTGTGTCGGATACAAGCTATCAGTGAATATTAAAATAAAAAAGGGACTCGCCTTTTATTCCCGAGGGGCTAGACACAGCTATTTCATTCGTGGTAAAACCTTTTCACCTCAACAATTTTTGAACCTCACTAATTTTGCTAGTCGAGTCGCAAGGGGCGCCCGTCGGCAACAGACTGCCAAGCGTTGACCGTGAATGCACACGTATATTCCTATTTTATTCGTTTTTTTCTTACTAATACTCAAATAAAAGCAATAGAGTCGGAATTCTGTACGTTAGTACTATTATATATTCTGTGACAATAGCAGTCTACTAGCCGGTTACTGTAACTGGAAACAGCAGTTGTGTCCCGACAAAACAAAAAGTATCTATGTTTGCGAACCGCCTTATATGTGATTGTTACAAGCACGGCATCGCGGGTCTGCGACCGCAAAAATTCACTAATGCTCTCAGGTATTGCGTACTGTTTAACATCAACATGCTTAACCCCAACCAAGGTTGAGTAAGCACGCGAGGTCGTTCCACGTCCAGGGGAGGACTCGGGAAGCTGAGACTCTGCTAGAAGGCTATCACTATTTATTCATGGTCATTTTAAATTAAGTGCAAATAGCTAAAGGGTAGATCAAATCACGAAAAAGAAACTATTTTTCGCATTGATATTTGTTTTTCAAACACTACTTTACTAAATAACATACGAGTAGATTAATATAAAAAATTTAAATATTTAATAAATAACCTACGCTGTACATAAAGAATACACGCACACTACCCAAACAAAGATAATATTAAAATAAATCGTAAAAAAAGCCGAAAAAAGTGGAGTTTTAGTGCGGTAGTTAGGGTGCTTTCAAAGCATGTTTACAAAATAATAATGTCCCCCGAATTATTATTATTATTATAGTAAGGGCGGTTCGGTGTGACGTCTACTTGGTAGCATTCACACTCGCTACAGACCAAAATACCTATCTGTAAAATGTCTGTTAGTGACAGATGGCAATGATAGTTTCGATAAACTTTGCAAGAATGAACTTTCACGGAAGTTAAATTTCCTGTTGTAATCCCAAAAATGACATTGTCCTTGAGACAAACTTCCAGACATGAGACTGATGAAAATTCGAAAAAAGTTATTTACTTATTATTACGAGACGTATAACATGCAGTTTCATTGAAATTTGGGCATTTATTTTGAAATCAGAGACAATTTTACTATATTGGTATAGATTGCAACTAATCTTCCCGTTGCAGGTCAGTCAGTGACCAGTGGTCAGTGGGTGACCGCTGGCATTATATTATAACGAGCTTCTTGTTTCGGAAGGCACGTTAAACCGTTGGTCTTGGTTTTTGTTGTGTTAACGCACAATAGAAGTCGTAACGCCATGTCAGATACTCTTGGGGGCTTGAAAAATTCTGACAGCTAGATGACCTCTAGCCTACACCATCTCAAAATCCGCTCAGAATGTCCAATTCTCAAAACAGTGGTCCAATTTGCAGAATGTCCAATTCGTATAGCCCACTTCATGTGTGAGGAAAGGGCCCTTAGCTCAGTTGGCTGTTCCGGGTTGATGATGACTCGACTTAAGCCGTGACCCCCCGTTTTAGTCCTGGATCCGCGCCGATGCCACTTTGTGTCGCAGTCGGCTAAAAAGTGAGTGCTTTCGACCGCGGTGCTGCTCTCGAGGGACTTTTTAATGCACGCTAGGTTTTTCCATTGTTCGAATCGCTTGGAAATAGTAGTTTTGCTCAGCTTTCTTTGACGTGTTTGCTGCACTGCCACATAAACATAAGAGCTGACAGAACGAAAGCTATACATATATCGTATGTAGTGTAATGCTCGAAAGCTAGTGTGTGTGTAACCAACTAGTAGGTAGACTTTAGTCAGTGTACATAAGATTGCTTTTTCAGTAGAGATGTGCTAAGCTTGAGCTAAGGATGACGATGTTAAAAAAACTGCCTTAAAGTTTAATTCTGGTTCTTCTCGGAAAACCAGCAACTGGTCGGTGGAGATAGGCTGCTGTTTACATTCAGCCAACCTCCATGGACAGCTTCGAGTCCCCTGTTATTAGACTATTCACGTTAAGGGATTTTTTTAACCTCCAGAAATAAATGAATTTTGCTTTGATATCGATTATCGCATAGTAGGGTGTTACACATGCCTCAGAATCTATTCTTTGACCTGCGAGCTGAGGGTTTCTTCAAGATGTCTTCCTTCGCAGTCGCGCTAGTGATTAATATTTATTGCAGTCATAGCTTAATGGTTAAGTTTACTTCACTTGATGATAATCAGTAGAGCTCGGGTTCGAATCTTGGCATGTAGGTACGAAAGAGTTTTTCAAAAAAACTTACGACCATATTTATTTATCGTTAAGGAAGACATCGTGAGGAAACCCGCAGGTCCCAAAATTAATTCTGAGGCATGTGTAACAGACCCGGTCAGGCGATGGGCTCACCACCTATCACGCTTAGGGGTCAAAAGAATCTCGTGAAAAGTGGGTATATCCAGAAATGGAATACTCTGCCTTCCTCGGGGATAAAAGGCGTGAGATTATAATATATACAAATGTCTCGATAATCCACAATGTATTAATTAAGTAGAGACCCGCCCTGGCTTTGCACGGGTGCAATGCTAACACTAAAACCTTCCTCTTGAATCACTCTATCCATTAAAAAAACCGCATCAAAATCCGTTGCGTAGTTTTAAAAATTTAAGCATACAAAGGGACATAGGGATATAGGGACAGAGAAAGCGACTTTATTTTATACTATGTAGTGATAGTGATAGTCGGCGAAGTTTCAAATTATTTAACGCTCCTAATAGATAAATGTTTTGAGGAATCCAGCTCACGGCCTTGGCGGAGTAGCTCGTAACGCGTAACCTAAGTAGTGTGTCGGAATATAATTAGGACATAAAATTAAGGTTAATTAAGGTACGTTGGCCGCCTGTTAATTACTTGCAAATCATTTTTTTTATTGATTTCGGTAATGAACCTACTTAAAAACTAAACAGATGGTTCTAGAAGCATTGAATTTTTGCGCAGGCGTTCCTCAGTTATCACTACATATAAGACAGTAGCTTCCCGTCACGTTCTACTCGTATAATATGCCAGTCTTATATTGTGCTATGTGTTGGTATTTGCGTGAACTGTATCACTAAAAACTCTTTTTAGCTGGAAATAGTGGTTTATTGGCACACTTGACAATTTTATTATAACACAGTTTCACACGACACCACGTTGCAAAAAGGGAAGAGAGGAGATAGAGTGACCACAGATTATAGCTCTATAAAACAATAGTGCTGCCAAAAGATCGGCAGAGATCTTACTAGTGTTGGGCCTTATTCCCAACACTATGCATATTATAAACCTATTTCAACAAGTAGTCGTAGAGTACGATTGACAGATCGTGTGATTCGAGAGCGTTGCGGATTGAATGATGATATAGTGATTAGGATTGAAAGAGGAATGCTGAGGTGGTTTGGTCACATTGAGCGGATGAATGAAAGTCGTCTAACGAGACATATATACAAGGACGTTGTGAATGGGCGAGTCGGTAGAGGACGACATAGGCGTACCTACATGGACCAGATCGGCGAAGTGTTGAAGAAAAGCCAGATAAAGAGTACCCGAAACCGACGAGCATGCATGATACGTTTGATGGTTGTGGAGGAAGCACGAGAGATCTGCCAGGTTCGTAGCAAGTGGCAGTCTATGGTCTCGAAAAAGGCGTGAGATTATGTATGTATGTATTGCAACAACTATCTCATTTCTATTAGTAGGCGTTGTAACTCGACCACCAATAAAGCAACGGAAATCTCGATGCGTGCGAAGACTGACAGTCATAACGAGCGTCAATTATGAGTAGTTTGCTCTCCGGTGACACTTGTCACCTCTCCACATATTTTCTGCGAATCGACCGGACACGGATAAGAAAAATAAAACTGCGTTAAAGAAAAGATTGCGGTCCTGAGTAACTAACTTTACAAAATTTTGTCTACGCTTTGTCTCGCTCTTTCTCGTGCGAATACGAGAAAAGTGCACGAGACAGAAGTTTGTTACAGCGCTCATTTATTACTATATTTTTACCAGTCTGCACCAGTATAGGTGTAGCCTGCTTGCACTTAGAAAATGAAGAATTTAGCTATTCCTCGCTCTTCAAAACCCTTTAAACCGTTTAAAGTCAAAAAACAAGTAAAAGCAATCTTAAAAAGACTATAGCAACATTTTGGTGTCTAACTTGCGCCTAGTTTGGGGTAACGGACAGGCTTTTTTTCATAAAAATCGGGTTAAGGAAAAAAAATATTTTTAATTGCAAGATTGAAAGCACGTTACGGTTACATAACTTACATTTTCCCTTTCCAACTCTACTGAAAGAGTTTTATCCGTGGTCAGGGATTATATAATTAAAAAAACTACATCTAACAGGAAACTAAAAAAGGACTGGTTGCCAATACGATTTTCGAAGGTTCCCCTCGATTTCTCTGGGATGCCATCATAAGATCCTGGTTTCCTTATCACGGTACCACTGTTATATCACCTTGCCAATAAAAAAAATCATCAAAATCGGTTCATAGACGACGAAGTTATCCATACTACACACAAAAAAACGGTCGAATAATTTCCAGCCCTACTGAAGGAGTTGTACCTACCACGTCCTTGTCATGAATCCTATTAATTTTATAAACGCGAAAGTTTGTATGAATGGATGTATGGATGTTTGTTCCTTTTACGCAAAAACTACTGTACGGATTTTGATGAAACTTTACAGTTATATAGCATAAACATCAGAATAACACATAGGCTATATTTTATCCCCGTATTCCAACGGGAACGAGAACTACGCGGGTGAAACCGTGGGGCGCTGTTTATAAAATAATAGTACATTATGATATAAGTGCGGTAGGTTGAAAATTACAGCCCAGGCGATATTGCTGCTTGCTTTTGTGTTTTTGTTACAGATTAATTGGTTGTAATTTACTGTCAAAATTATTAAATAAAATAATTATGTTCATAAATATTTCTTTATTATATTTTATCTCCCAAAGTTAATTTTAATCATAAAATGTTGACAACTTTTTTGACATAAAAACTCTTTGCTGAGATTTTAAAAAGTACCGTTCGTTTTAAGACGGAGCATCTTGATAAACCGTGCGTTTTACTTTACACTTACCGCACTTGGGCGTAATGAGATACAATACGATATTGAAATTGGTGAAATAAGACACCTTTTACGAGCAAATGTGTTAAAAGTGAAATTTTCTTTATCCAGCCCGAGAACATGAATCGGGGCGCGCGCGTCGAGCCGACCCCGCCAGAGTGCGCGCTGGCGGCGGAGATGTTCGACCACTTCTGCGCTGCTGGCACCATGAAGCAGATCTTGGCTCTTCACCGGGAGATCTGCAACGCTCTCACGCTCAAACCGAATCGGCTGCCGGACTTCTACCCGAAACTGAAGGTGAGATTGACTTTGTAGCGTCAGGTATTGTATGTATCGGGTGAGGCCAGTCTTCAATGGGTAACGGGAGCGATACCATGTGTAAATTCTATGTGTAACTGAGAAATAAATTGAGTGTCAATATAAAGGATGTTTCACGAAAAAACAAAACATCCTTTATAACTTGTAAACCATATTTATTAGTAAGATATTAGATTAAAAAGAGCTGCCCTTGAGTTTCTTTCTGGCTCTTCTCGGGGTACTGCATTTGGAACCAGCAACTCGTCGGTGGAGATGGGCTGCTGTTTACATTTAGTCAATCTTCATTGTAAACTATTGACTTTTCTTAGTGTATATACCTACTGATAATAAATGCATTTGACTTTTGACTTTCTTCTGCAATAGTTCAGTTATAAGAGCTCTGACTGGTGACACTATTGAATACAATTAAAGCTGCGAGGTTCTACGGGTAGACGATGACAGTGGATCCTATTTCTTCAATAATAAATTGTGGGACACAATTTACACGCGGTTATTCAGTCCCAAACTAGGCAGAGCCTGTACTATGGGTACTAAACAACTGATGGACATACTTAAATAAATATTAAACACCCAGACACGAACAAATACGTTCAAGCGGGGCCAACATTTGTGTCGAACCCTCGACCTCCGACTCGGAGGGCAGGGTCACTACCAGCTGAGCCAACAGACCCGTCACACATGGTACTTAAAACAGCAGGGTTCCACGGGTGGACGATGATAATGAATTCTATTTTCTTCGTAAATCGTTACTTGACCGGCTAATAATATAATAATATAATCTCACGCCTTTTTTATCCCCGAAGGGGTAGGCAGAGGTATTCCATTACTGGATATACCCACATTTCACGAGATATATTGGACCCCTAAACGTGATAGGTGGTGAGCCCATCGCCGGACCGGGTCTGTTTACACGTCTCAGAATTAATTCTGAGACCTGCGGGTTTCCTCACGATGTTTTCCTTCACCGTCGAGCTAGTGATAAATATGTACGTAAGTTTTTGAAAAACTCATTGGTACATGCCAGGATTCGAACCCGAGCCTCACCGACCGGCTACTTTAAACTAATACTTACTTTGAAGTCGTCAGGGCTCGCTGCGGAAGCGGAAGTCGCTTTCTCTGTCCCTATATCCCTATGTCCGTTATGTATGCTTAAATCTTTAAAACTACGCAACGGATTTTGATGCGGTTTTTTTAATAGATAGAGTGATTCAAAGTCAAAATCAAAAGTCAAAAGTTTTTATTCAACTAGGGACTTATAAGTCCTCTCATCGAAAGTCATTGCGATTCCACCGCTTCAGTATGTATAGTTGAAGAGAAGAGAAGAAGATTCAAGAGAAAGGTTTTAGTATTAGCATTGAACCCGTGCGAAGCCGGGGCCGGTCGCTAGTTTCCATATAAATCATTGATATTCACGACGCTAGAGCCAGGACGTGCGGGTTGGCGTGGTAGTTGTCAATTAATTGGTGCGGTGAAGTAGAGTGTCAGTAATTGGGTGTTTTACCCTACGTACAGAGAAGAGCACATGCAGCTTTACACGTGTCTGCGAGTCTGAACTCTAAGGCGATTGCTACTGTCTGACCTTTATGACGATTGTAATAAAAACTTGACAAAGTCTAAGCTCCACGTGCTCTTGACTGTACAGTTTCAACCTTCAGTTTCAATGAACATTAGGTTAATTGTAGCTGTTACTTCAATGAATGAACATGAAAGGGTGTGGCACAGTACTTTCCTTTCATTACTTAACTATTTTAATTACTAGCACGTGGAGTAATAATAATGTCTGCAAAAATCCTGCTAGTTATGTATGGTCTATAGTATGGTCTTATTTTTTGTAGGTACCTATATCTACACTAATATATATTTTTTTTAATCTCACGCCTTTCATCCCCGAAGGGGTAGGCAGAGGTATTCCATTGCTGGATATACCCACATTTCACGAGATATATTGGACCCCTAAACGTGATAGGTGGTGAGCCCATCGCCGGACCGGGTCTGTCTGTTTACACATGTCTCAGAGACACTAATATTATAAAGAGGAAAGATCTGTAACTTTGTAACAATTAAACCCAAAAACTACTGGACCGATTCTAAAAATTCTTTCTAAAATGGAAATCTACACTACACAGTTACACGAGCCTCAGAATTCTGGGGCCTGTGGGTTACCCCACGGTGTTTTCCTTCACCGTCAAGCTTGTGATAAATAAGTACGTTAATTTTTATGCAGTAAAAACTCTAAAGAGATAAACCCGACTTCAACCAATAGTCCTAAAAATAACATAGATGTATAAAATTTTAAACTATTGTTGGTTTTTTTAAAACCGCTCTACGGATTTCGATAAAATTTAAATGGTACCAACACTGAAGTATGGTCTACCAAACGAAAAACTTATCATCAAAATCGTTTAATAATTGGCGGATAATCGATCAACATACATACAAAAAAACATAGGTACAGTCGAATTGAAAACCTCCTCCTAAAACGGAAACTTTTCGTTTTTCAATCGATTTCGAAAAAAGAGGAGGTTGTCAATTTGACTGTATGTTTGTTTATGTTAGTTACCTCAAAACTTCCGACTGGCTGAACCGATTTTGATGATTCTTTTTTTATTTGAACACTGGTGCTTTTAGTGTGGTCCCATTTGGTCAATTTGGTCTAGTTATGACAATGGCATCCACGAGAAAAATATATAAATTTAAGTCGGTTTTTAGCACTTGCTGGACGGTGAAGTAAAACATCGTGAGGAAACTCCCAGGTCCCAGAATTAATTCTGAGACATGTGTAACAGACCCGGTCCGGTGATGGGCTCACCACCTATCACGTTTAGGGGTCCAAAGAATATATCTTGAAAAGTGGGTATATCCAGAAATGGAATACCTCTGCCTACCCCTTCGGGTAAGACTTTTTTTTTTCGGTTGTTTACTCTTCAGAGTTTTATGTTATTAGGGTATCGTACCAAAGCGGTATAATGGTAACGCTCTTGTTTTGTATCAATCCACCATCTTCACTTATCTAAATTCTAAATAGTGAGAATCCGCCACGGATTCCAGTAAAAGTGTAAACAGGTGTTAAATATTCCGCGATGCTGGCACATTGCCATCTCTGGACGATTCCGCCGCGAATGCCGAGTTTTCTGACAATGCAGCTATTTACAATCTTTGTCCCAGAGAGTGCTTTTTAGCAGAGCACGGATTGTGTATTGTGGGTTTAGCGGATTGTTCTCAAAGATGGAGAGAATGGCTCTTTTCATTGATCTTTGATATACATCCACACTAATATTATAAAGAGGAAAGATTGTTTTTTAATGTTTGTAATGAATAGGCTCTGCTACTCGACCCATTTGAAAAATTCTTTACCAGTGGAAAGCTACATTATCAGCAAGTAACATTGGCTATATTTGATCCCCGTATTCCCACGGGAACGGGAATTACGCGGGTGAAACCGCGCAGAACAGCTAGAACTAATATTATAAATGCAAAAGTGAGTTTGTTTGTTACGCTTTTACGCCTAAACCACTATACCCATTTAAAAAATCTTTCACCAATGGAAAGCTACATTATCAGAAAGTAACATAGGCTGTATTTTATCCACGTATTCCCACGGGACCGGGAACTACGCTGATTTTACCGCGGGTTGCTGATTCTCGATCGCAGAGCCGAATTTGCTGGGTCTAGAAACATGACATTTTGCAAAGTTTCCTTATATGACCCATCACCCAAGTAAGCACTAAGTAGGGATATTTTGGAAATTTCTAGTTCTAGTCTGTGCTCCGTCTAATTCAGTTCAAATCGGCCTACGTCTTGGAATAGTCTGAAATATAGATGCCAAATAATCGATACCCAGAAATATCGAACGCGAATACCACGATTCTATTGGAGTGTATTCTAATAGTTAGTTTAGTTAGTTAGTTAGTTTTATTGAAAGCGGTCTCTGTACAATAGGCATAATACTTACAATTTTAATAATTGTCCATATGAAAGAAAGAAAGAAAATAAATTTATTAGACACGAAACAAAAAACAGGAACAGAAATGAAATAAATTGGTAACAAATAGTGCCTAATGGGACCGCACTCAGCTTGTGCTGCAGTATTAGCCGTAGCGCTGGTATTCTGCGGGGCCCCTGGTCTTATGTATTGTGATGAAGACTCTGAATCCGACTCCTATTCTTCATCTATGAAGAATTGCTCATGAATAATAGGAGTCGGATTACTCTTAACTAAAAACGTCTGGAGATATAAAAGTTTAGTTTTGTTTTAGACTGGGCACCCGTTGCACAGCGGCGTTGCCCACGCGGATCCAGTTTATTTCCCGTTCCCGTGGGAATTTCCGAAAATCCCTTCATAGCATTTACCTACGACATATAAAATATCTACATTCCACATTTCAAGTTTTTAGGTGTTATCGTTTCGGAGTAGTACGTGTTTTTCTTTTTAACCAGTTTTTTTTCCGTGGAAATGAGACATATTCCCGTGAAAAAAGTACCATAGCTGTTGATCCAGCTACTCAGCTATCACCACACCAAATTTCATAGTTTTCATGCAGGTCCCAACCTCGTATAGAAGCAACCCGCTGCGGCCGATCGGGTCACGTTTAGAGTAAAAAAAAAAGACGTGTGGCACTCGGGGACTGCCGCGGTAAAGCTATTGCATAGCATTTTGTATCAACAAGACTGCCGAAAAGAAACGACGTTAGACAATGCACGGCCTTCAAGCCACACCTCCGTGCCCGTCGGAGTGGGGAGCGTGAGGTTTTTTTTTTCGTTACGGAATTTCTGGATTCGGTCCCCGCGCTCAAGGCCCTCGATAGAAGCTATGCAATAGCTTAAAAATTCGCCTTTCCGACTAACTGCTTTATTCTTCTGAGCGCGAGGTGATTAATAAGAAAATATCGTCCACTCGACCTTGCAATAACCACTCTGTATGCTTTCATTGCCTGTACTGGCCTATTATGATACGCTTACGCATAGATCGTCACACACTTAATTATTCCCGTCCCACGTTTGTTTTTATGTATTTATATAGGGTGACGCATTGCGAGTGATGTGGCTTCGGGGCGATTGAGTGGCACAAGGCTTACTTGCCACGCGGGATTGTTTAATTTTCTTTTGAGGTGCACCGAATTTTGAGTTCGTTTTTTATATAAGACTAGCGGCCCGCACCGGCTTCGCACGGGTGCAATGCTAATACTAAAACCTTCCTCTTGAATCACTCTATCTATTTAAAAAAACCGCATCAAAATCCGTTGCGTAGTTTTAAAGATTTAGCATACATAGGGATATAGGGATAGAGAAAGAGACTTTGTTTTATACTATGTAGTGATTGTTGATAAAATCTAATAACTAAACAACCCGGACAAGTGCTAGTCGGACTCGCCCACTGAGGGTTCCGTACAAATTTGTAGGTACATCCTAACTTAATATAAATGCGAAATAATGTCAGCAAGCGTTTGTTGTACGATGTTACGCCTATACCACATAACAGATTAAAAAAATCACCAATAGAAAGCTACATGATCAAAGAGTTACATAGGGTATACTTACATACATACATATAATCACGCCTCTTTCCCGTAGGGGTAGGCAGAGACCACTTCTTTCCACTTGCTACGATCCTTACATACTTGTTTCGCTTCGTCCACTTTCATTATTCCTTTCATAAACGCTCTTCGGTGTAGGGTACTCTTGACCTGGCCTTTTTTCAAGACATAGACTATATTTTATCCCCGTATTCTCAAGGGAACGGGATCTACTAAATGATCGTAAAAAACTTATATATATTTATCAATAGCTCGACGGTGATGGAAAACATCGTGAGGAAACCAGCAGGTCCCAGAATTAATTCTGAGGCATGTGTAACAGACCCGGTCCGGCGATGAGCCTATCACGTTTAAGGGTCGAATATTCTCGTGAAAAATGGGTATTTCCAGAAACGGAATACCTCTGCATACCCCCTCGGGGATAAAGCGCATGAGATTTTTTTTATTGCTTTCAATCACGAAAAATAAAGGTACAATAAAATTGAAATGGTGTAGTTTTTTTACGATTTGACAATGTTTTTGTTTACATGTAGTTGCATTTAGTAATCATTAATTAAAATTTTCGTCCACTTCCCTTGCGTAGTCTGGATTGATAGTGGAGATGGGCTGCTATTTACATTTAGCCAATCTTCATGGACGAGTTTAGTGTGCCTTGTTATTGACGTTTCAAAGTGTATTTTGTATACCTACTGAAATAAATGAATTTTGAATTTGAATTCGAATTTAATTTCTTCAATTTAACTTGTAAACGATGAATGGTAAACATCAATCACATAGAATTCACAATTGCAATCGATCGTCTCGGGGCCGTTTGTATTAGTGTGTAGTAAGTAGTGGTATTACATCATTTCTACTTCTACGTCTTTTGAGTTATTCTAAAAATTGTTACACATAATATGAAACAGGAAATTTTGAAACATACTTAATATATTATGTTTGCTTATTTGGTAGTGACCGTGCTTTCTGAGTCGGAGGTCGCTGGTTCGATACCCGCTCGGGGCCAATATTTGTGTGCATGTATATGTCTGTTGGCTTCGTGCCTGGGTGTTTATTTGAGTATGTTTATCAGTTGTTTAGTACCCATAGTACAGGCCCAGCCTAGTTGGGGACTGAATAACCGTGTGTGAATTGTGTCCCACAATTTATTATTTATGTATATGTATGAGAATAAATTTTGTTTTGTCAAGTGCCCTAATATTATTTATACTGTGATAATACGATGCGCCAGGCGGCCGTGTGTCGCATAACTGCATAATCTTTACTTTCATGTCGGCTGCGCGCGCGCACCTAACGTTTCCGGTTTGGATATTGCCACTTGTAATTAGTCGCTGTGTTTTTTTATGTAATTTATTGTTCCTTTTTGCGGTAGACAATTAATTACACTTCGTTCCGAAATTAATATTTAAAGATTTATATATTAATAATTAAATTTGCACAGAAATAGATGTTTCTCTGCGACGACTGTTTTACTCTGTATTCTCTTAGTTTCGGCGGGTTTTTAGGGTTCCGTACCTCAAAAGGAAAAAACGGAACCCTTATAGGATCACTTTGTTGTCCGTCCGTCCGTCCGTCTGTCAAGACCCTTTTTCTCAGGAACGCGTGGAGGTATGAAGCTGAAATTTATATCAATTACTCAGGTCTACTGTCCCTTGAAGCTGTGAAAAAATCAAACTTCTAAGCCAACACAATCAAAAGATACAGCCGTTTATGCCGCAAATTTTCGACACTTGCAAGGGAATCAAAACCTACAGGGTGCTTCCCGTGAACTCAGAATCTTGAAATTTGGTACGAAGCAACGTCTTATAGCATAGATAAAGGAAAAATTACGAAAACCATAAATTTGCAAGGTTGTACGGAACCCTCGGTGCGCGAGTCCGACTCGCACTTGGCCGGTTTTTTTTTTAATAATCTTGGATTGGTTGGGTCTGTGGATTATTATGTAAGCATATCATAGATATGAATTGGGCATTGCGGATTATCTTAACTCCTAATAACTATCGCAGTATACCATCGTTAGATCCATACAAAGCTATACCTTTCATGCATTAGACAACAGCGCCACCTACCGGGTCTGATTGTGAATCTTAACCATCCGAAAACCCCGATAAATATATCAATGAAATCGGTCAAGCCGTTTTCGTGTTATTGTTAACGAAAGACAAGTGATTGTTAGATTTATTTGAAGAATTAATTCTGAGACACGTGTAACAGACACCATCTATTACATTTAGGGGTCCAAAGAACATTTCGTGAAAAGTAGGTATATCCAGAAATGGAATAACTGCCTGTGAAAGAGGCATCGGGAACTAACATCCCAGCCATAGGTATTGAAAGGGACATGCTCGTGTAGGCTAGATTCAAAGAGATTTAAATATACTATGCCTTATTATATTTTAATCTCTTTGGTAGGTACCAAAGAGATTTATATATAAGCGTCATGTCCTTGTCATGTTAGTTAGTATGAACGCGAGCTGTCATTCGGTCGAAATTGTACCAAAGAGATTTAAATATAATAGGGCATAGAGGGGGCATTAGGAATATTTTCGTACAAGACTTTGAAGCCTAAGCGTCATGTCCTTGTCATGTCAGTTAGTATGAACGCGAGCTGTCATTCGGTCGAAATTGTACTAGACTTATTCCACTTGGAATAACTTTTGACTTCAAATTTTCCTCGCTTTGTCCCCTCTATGCCTTATTATATTTTAATCTCTTTGGTAGGTACCTACTTAGTTACAAAAGCAAGACGTAATCACACTAAACAATAATGATAATAATAATCTTAGAATAATACTCGTAACTAAAATAAAATACTCATAATTTGTCAAAGATGGTGAAACATTATTACAAACAAACTCATAAACCCCCTCAGGGATAACAAAAGCGTGAGGTTTTTAATATTTTTTAATTTTATTTATAGACTAGTTTTATTTATAGATAGAAGATGAGGTAAGAGTGAGTCCTCACGAATGCGTTAAATATGCCTTGCCAATAATGACTCAAATGATGACATGTTAATCCGTACCATTCGGAAACTGATTGCATACACCTGATTCAATTATTATAAATATCTTAGATCAGTCATATGTCTACACTAATATTATAAAGAGGAAAGATTTGTATTTTTGTATGTTTGTAACGAATAAACTTAAAAACTACTGGGAAAATTTTAAAAACAATGGAAAGCTGCAATATCTCCGAATAACATAGGGTATATTTTATTCCCGTATTCCCACGGGAACGGGATCTACGAGGGCAAAACCGCGCAGAACCGCTAGTATATGATAAATGAGTACTGTTTTTTATTGAATCTTTTAAATTAGCTTATGTTATAGTAAAAGATTTGAAAACTAAGGAAGAAATAGGTCGGCCACAATTGGTCACAATATGTAATCTCCAAAAGCGGCAAAGCGAGTCGATCTTGCCAACATACAATAAAAAAAAATGCATGTTGGTATGAAGACCCTCTTTAATTTAGGGTTCCGTACCCGGTAAAACGGGACCCTATTACTAAGACTCCGCTGTCCGTTTGTCACCGGCTTTATCTGATGTGCCTTGATAGTTAGACAATTGAAATTTTCACAGAATATGACAAATGAAATATGTAAGGCGGCTCCCATACAACAAACGTGATTGTTTGCCGTTTTTATAGATAACTAGCGACCCGCCCCGGCTTCGCACGGGTGCAATGTTAACACTAAAACCTTCCTCTTGGATCACTCTATCTATTAAAAAAACCGCATCAAAATCCGTTAAGTAGTTTTAAAGATTTAAGCATACATAGGGACATAAGGACATAGGGATATAGAGACAGAGAAAACGACTTTGTTTTATACTATGTAGTCGGACTCGCTCACGAAGTATTCCCCTACTTCGTGAGCGAGTCCGACTCGCACTTGGCCGTTTTTTTGCTTAGTACACAATTTAACTGACAATCGGTTCGATTCTGCTTTACAGCGACTAAACTTATTTTAGTTTATTCCTGTCATTTTCTTTCTCCTAAAAAAGAAAAGAGACGAGAGATATTTAGTCCTGTCAAATTAAAATTAGTCCTGTCAACTAAGGCATTTCATAACGTGTTTAGTGCTTAAGTAAAGAAGTCACGACTAAAATACAGCCTCTGTTGTCAGGACTAAATTCGGTAGGTTATTTTTTATTCCTTTTCTTTTTTTAAGGTAAGACTAAGACGGGACTAAATTAAAATGAGTCAAGTCGGTGTAAAGCAGGATCGAACCCAATGTCACACAAAATATATACAAGTTACGTGATTAATTGCAGTGTATTTCTTATCGTAATTGCGAATTTAATCAACCATCTGCTGATTTGTGAATCACCCATTTGCGAGCGAAAGTGTTTTTGTGTCTTAACGTGTTAGTAATTACTTCACTACTAATGGGGGGTTTTTCTTTTTTTTTTTTTTTTACTCTTTCCTGTTCTCTGGATAGATGGCGCTGAACTTGCTAAGTTACTGCTAGGAACGGAACGTCACATAATTTTTTTGATATCGTAAAACGAAACGTATATAAAAGTAAATGTCACTGTCACACACATCACACATCACAATGACATTTTGTTTTTGAAAGTAAATAAATCTCAGTTATCTCAGCTAAAGAGCAAATAAATAAAAACAAGGTATAAATATTTAGCAGTCTTTTTATGGGTTTTCACAGATTATAAAGATTAGGTCGTTCGCGAGTAATATAAGTTCACAGAATAAGGAATTCGCGGTTATAAGTTACTCTATGGTGACGTGCCGCATTTAGTAGTAACGTAGTCAGTTCAACGCCATCTACAGAGTTCTTGCAAACTGTTTTTTTTTAATTCTCAAAAAAAAAACCTCTCATTGCTTTTGCGAATGTAATGAATAATGATCGAGCTTAACCCTTAAGAATTATTTTGTTGTCTACTATAATGTTGGTGTACGACACACGGACGTATACTACGTTGTCACTGCACGAGATAGGACTGCCTGTGTTTTGTAGGGCAAATTTGGTATTACCTACTTAAAGCTTAAAGTAGAAACTTATGGTAGAGCTATGGTAACAATATCATCAAAACGTTACTCTCAAGTTGTGTAAAATATTAGTAAAACGCCAGGCGAAAAATAGTAGTGAAAAGTAAAGCGCCTTTCTCTAGACATCTGACGTAAGTTTTCATTTGTTTGTATTTAATTAATGCTATTTCTTTTTATACTATTACTAGCGACCCGCCCCGGCTTCGCACGGGTGCAATGCTAACACTAAAAGCTTCCTCTTGAATCACTCTTACTATTAAAAAAAACGCATCAAAATCCGTTGCGTAGTTTTAAAGATTTAAGCATACAAAGGGACATAGAGATATAAGGACATAGGGATATAGGGACAGAGAAAGCGACTTTGTTTTATACTATGTAGTGATGTAGTGATAGTGATAGCTAAGAGCATTAATTTATAACCCGATAGCCTTATTATGGTTTATTATATTAGTTACAGACTTTCAGATACTCTGGCAAACATTTATATCGATCAACTAAATGAGCAGTGATAGCCCGGACGGTTAAAGAGCCGGCCGAAAATCAGTGAGGCTCGGGTTCGAATCCTGGCATGTACCAATGAGTTTTTCAAAAACTTACGTACATATTTATCACTAGCTCGACTGTGAAGGAAAACATCGTGAGGAAACCCGCAGGTCTCAGAATTAATTCTGAGACATGTGTAAACAGACCCGGTCCGGCGAGGGGCTCACCACACCACCTATCACGTTTAGGGGTCCAATATATCTCGTGAATTGTGGGTATATCCCGTAATGGAATACCTCTGCCTACCCCCTCGGGGATAAAAAAAAGGCGTGAGATTATATTATTATTATTAAATGCGCCACAGCCTAGCTCGTCGGACCGAATGCGCGGGATTGTTGACAGTTCCTCGTGACGTCACGCGTAGTGACGTAGTTCCAATAGAGTTCGCTTAAATCGATATTTATGGGCTAACAACACCTACTTGGCTATATCAGGGATAGACATCCGGGAATCGAATACCTATGCCAACCCACTCGGGACTAGGCATGATAGTATGTTCATTTTAATAGAATAATGTATAATAATTTAGAATTTTCTGCAGCACAGCATAGCACTAAAACCATGTAGCTTGAAGTGTATATGTGTATAAGTGTATATGTGTATGTTTAAAGAATAAAAAAACCTACTTCAACTTCTATGGTTTTCTCATAGATGCCATTGTCAGAACTTGACCAAATTGAAATGGGACCATACGGGAAGCACCAGTTTTCAAATAAAACAAGAATCATCAAAATCGGTCGAAAGTTCTGGGAAAAAAACATAAAAAAAAAACGCCCAGTAGAATTGAAAACCTCCTTTTTTGAAGTCGGTTGAAAAGAGAATTGCAGATAGAAATGAGATACTTGTGTTTTGCGTTGCGAAATCATCGTTATATATTTGAATAAAAAAACTGTTAGTAATTTTTTTATTTGTGTACAGGCACGCGTGAAAGTTTTTTAATTTAGTGCTGTAGCGATGTTGTTGCATAATTCTATCATTTTCTTCGCATTTTTCGACTCGCTTTATGCTCATTATAACGTTTATTTCCGTTGATTTTTATTTATAAGAATTTCATTACAACGACCATAGTAATTATTACTTACATAATAATATAGAACTCTAAAGAGTTGAAAAACGACTTCAACTTATATGGTTTTCTCATGGAACCAAACACAACCAAATTGAAATGGGACCACACGTGAACCACCAGATTTCAACACATTCAAGAAACTCATTATTTTAATCAATTCTTACTAATTAGAGTAATGTAACATACTACTGCATTTGTAACCAGCAACTCGTCGGTGGAGATGGGCTGCTGTTTACGTTTAGCCAATCTTCATGGACGAGTTTAGTGTGCCTTGTTATTAGACTATTGACTGTTTTAAGTGCAATTCTTATCAGTATCACCTACAGAACAAAATACCTTTTCTTTTCTTTTCCACAATACTAGTATTCCAACATTCTTATGCCTGTTGGCTCAGTTGGTAGTGACCCTGCCTTCTGAGTCGGAGGTCGCGGGTTCGATCCCCGCTCGTTGCCAACATTTGTGTGCATGAACATGTCTGTTGGCTTCGTGTATGGTTGTCTAAGGTTTATTTAAATATGTTTATCAGTGGTTTACTACCCCTATTGCAGGCCCTGCCTAGTTTGGGACTAAATTTGTGAATTGTGTTGTGTCCAACAATTTATTTATATAACGCGTAACAGAATAAGCGCAATTCCTAATACACCCCAATTAGTATAATAATATAAAAAACTAGCGACCCGCCCCGGCTTCGCACGGGTGCAATGCTGAATTTTCTTTGCTATAAACCTTGCGGAGCCCGAGACCTTTCCAACGAATGCAAAACCATGGAAATCGGTTCGTCAGTTCTGGAGTTAAATCGTCAGGAAGGAAAACCCGACTTATTTTTATATAGTAGATATATTATGATGCCTTCGTACTTTAGTTGTGTCTAACCAATTTTCTTAAATCAAGAGCAATAATAGTACGATTTTCATAGGTAGCACTAAAATCTGCTATGCTAATTCATTTTTCAGAAAAAATGTACATTTATTAAAAATAACTAAAATCGATGAAGTAGTCGATACTGAACACACTAATTTCAGGAATTGCGCTTATTCTGTTACATATTTTATATTTATTTATTGCTCCCTATCGCATCTTATAATTTATTTATAACTTACCTACTTAATTAACTACCTATTTTATAACCTACAAATTGGGTATTGTATATCCATCCGTTGGGGTTGGGCGCTGTATGCTGAGATACAGGTTTTCACCTAGTTTGGCTACAGAGGATTACTTTAATATTATGTAATAATAATGTATAATCTCACGCCTTTTTTATCCCCGAGGGGGTAGGCAGAGGTATTCCATTACTGGATATACCCACATTTCACGAGATATATTGGACCCCTAAACGTGATAGGTGGTGAGCCTATCGCCGGACCGGGTCTGTTTACACATGTCTCAGAATTAATTCTGAGACCTGCAGGTTTCCTCACGATGTTTTCCTTCACCGTCGAGCTAGTGATAAATATGTACGTAAGTTTTTGAAAAACTCATTGGTACATGCCAGGATTCGAACCCGAGCCTCACTGATTTTAGGCAGGCTCTTTAACCGTCCGGGCTATCACCGGGGTATCACGGGTTATTAAGTAATTTTTTGAATATATCATTTTAATACTGTTACTTAACTGTTACCTATATCACTACATAGTATAAAACAAGTCGCTTTCTCTGTCCCTATATCCCTATGTATGCTTAAATCTTTAAAACTACGCAACGGATTTTGATGCGGATTTTTTTAATATATAGATGATTCAAGAGGAAGGTTTTAGTATTAGCATTGCACCCGTGCGAAGCCGGGGCAGGTCGCTAGTATATATATAAAATGATAAACTGTCTGACTGATTGGTGATATATAGGGCTTCCAATACCGGGATCCCGGTATTGGCTAATACCGGGATCCCGGACTTTTTTCGCCTTTTTTCAATACCGGTATTGAAGTGTCTAATACCGGGATCCCGGTATTGGTTATTTAGTTTTATTTTTAGTATAAACTTTACAGTTACACATACAAGAGCATAATAATAATAGTTGTACATATTTTATTGTACTTATTTTGTATAAATGTAGGTTTTATACCAGTAATTCAGTTCATATCAAGGTTTGCACGCCCATCCTCGTTGTTGCTAGGCATAATCTTTTGTCTAAAATGATTCTCCTGAAGAAAACAGTTTATTCTTACAGTATAACCTATCTGTTGTTCCCTTTTATATTTTTAAGGGGTCCGGTTTAAGTAGAGTAAAGTTAGTAATTCCACAATTCGTGCGTCTTATTTTATTTGCTTTTGTCAGTAGTTTAGTAGTTCATTCAACATTTTGGATATGAAAATGAAACTTACCTGAAGTAGGTACTTAACTACTTGGTTTAACTATTGAAGATGATATTATAAAGTTTTAATTATAAATAGATACCTATGTAATTTTTCAGTCTGTCATACATTGTACATAAGAGATGACACGTATAGTGATTTGGCCGAATACCGAATAACCGGTCACGGTCTTGACCCAAGCGCCGAATATTCTGCTTTGATGGAAATCAAGTAACTAGGTAAACATTTTGCGGATGACATTCTCTTTCTAATGCATGCGCTGTGCAAGCAGCACAAACAGGGGCGTGCAGATGGGTTTATTTGTTTCATTTCGGAATTAATCATGTCACACACGCATTATTTCTTTATTTTACTTCAGTTCGTCCAAAGCAAAACATCGTACCGTTTAATTGATAATTTGCTATTCGGCAACTTTGTTCATAATATTCGACCGAATATCCAATCTTAAACAAAATTACCAAATACCGAAGAGTAACTGAATATTCACAGCATCTTTATTGTACACAATATACTTAGCAAATTATCATAATAGCAAATAAAAGAGATTTTTTTCTTTTATTATATTTTCTACGTAGAATACGATTAATCATAAAAAAAGACATTAACTCCTGTTGTGACTAATCCTGGAATAGGTTTTCGTTTTCATTTAAAGTGATATTATTAACAAAGGGTGATTTTCAGTAAAACAACTGATGGTTTGTGTTATTTTCTTCATAAAATTTGGCATTTGCTGCTTGAAAAGAAAAAAAATCTGAATACAATTTCAATACCGGGATCCCGGGATCCCGGTATTGGAAAAAAACTTTTCGGTATTGATACCGGTATTCAAAAAATTCGGTATTCGAAAGCCCTAGTGATATATCAACGCACAGCCTAAACCGCTGGGTCTAGAGACTTGAAATTTTGCACATATATAGCTTATACAGTGCAGGCATCCGCTAAGAAAGGATTTTGCAAAATTCAACTCTTAAGGGGGTGAAATAAACGTGCGCGAGCGAAATAAACTTTATAATGGTGTTTCAGGCGAAACTAGCGAGCTCTTGGAAGGCGCAGGCGTTGTTCAAGAAGTTCGATGCGCGCGCAAGCCACAAGGTGTACGCGAAGGGACGCGCTTGCGTCGCCGGCAAGGCGCTCATCATCGGTGCCGGACCATGTGGGCTGCGCGCGGCGATCGAGTGCCAGCTCCTCGGAGCCAAAGTGGTGAGACTTGTGGTTTTTGACGTGATAACGTCAGCGCCCCGCGGTTTCACCCGCGTAGTTCCCGTTCCCGTGGGAACATCGTAGTAAAAACTATCCTATGTCCGTCTCCTGGTTCTAAGCTACCTCCCCACCAACTTTCAGCCAAATCGGTTCAGCCGTTCTTGAGTTATAAATAGTGTAGCAAACACGACTTTCTTTTATATATATAGATTATAAAGAGGAGCACATGATTAACTCAGGGTGGATGAAATGGCGACAGGTCACAGGAACAACTTGCGACCCCCGAATGCCCCTTCAACTAAAAGGAAAAGTATACAAGGCCATGATAAGACCTGTCGTCACGTATGGATCGGAATGTTTGCCCTTAAGAAGGAGGATGAAGGGAGACTGCATTCAGCGGAAATGAGAATGTTGAGATGGATGTGTGGAGTGACAAGAATGGATAAAATTAGGAATGAGTACATAAGAGGAAGTCTAAAAGTAGCACCCGTAATGGAGAAATTGAGAGGTAATCGTCTATCTTGGTATGGACATATAATGAGGAGGGATGAGAACAAAGAGATTAAAATATAATAAGGCATAGAGGGGACAAAGCGAGGAAAATTTGAAGTCAAAAGTTATTCCAAGTGGAATAAGTCTAGAACAATTTCGACCGAATGACAGCTCGCGTTCATACTAACTGACATGACAAGGACATGACGCTTAGGCTTCAAAGTTTTGTATGAAAATATTCCCAATGCCCCCTCTATGCCCTATTATATTTAAATCTCTTTGGATGAGAGCAACGTTGTAAGGCGAGTGCTTGATATGAATGTGGAAGGTTATAGAAAGAGGGATGGACCAAAGAAAAGATGGATGGATTGCGTGAAGGATCTGTCTGCAAGATGGAAGTGAATGTAGATATGACGTATATATGATATAAATGGAAGGAAAAAAACATATTGCGTCGACCCCAAATAATAGGAAAAGGGCAAGCAAATGATGATATAGAGAAAATATTTGTATTTTTGTATGTTTGTTACGAATAAACTCAAAAATTATTGGACCGATTTAAAAAAAAAAAATCACCAATATAAAGGTAGAATATCCCTGAGTAAAATAGTCTATATTATATTCCCGTATTCCCACGGGAACGGGAGCTACGCGGGTGAAACCACGCAGAACTATTTAAATATTAAACTTCCAGACAATATAATCTTCTTTGTCTCCAGGTGGTGGTCGAGAAGAGAGACCGCATGTCAAGGAACAACGTCCTGCACCTCTGGCCGTTTGTCATCCAGGACCTGAGGGCTCTTGGCGCCAAGAAGTTCTTCGGGAAGTTCTGCGCTGGCTCCATAGACCACATCAGCATAAGGCAGCTGCAATGCATACTGCTCAAGGTAAACTTAAATAAAAAAAATCTCACGCCAAAGGGGGTAGGTATTCCATTACTATATAATGCGTAACAGAAAAAGCGCAGATCCTCATACACCCCAATTAGTATATTAATATGAAAAAAATATGATGCAATCGAACTTTAGTTATGTCTAACCAATTTTCTTAAATATCGATTAATAATAGCACGATTTCCATAGAAAGCACTAAATTCTGCTACGCTAATTCATTCACAATTTAACACATATTAAAAATAGCTGAAATCGAATAAGTAGTCGATACTGAACCAACTAATTTCAGAAATTGCGCTTATTTTGTTGCATGTTGTGTACAAGGTGGATTTTTGGGACGGGTCAGTAAGGGCAGGTACCTTAATCGTTATAGTTATAGGAAAACGTTCCTAGGACCGTACCTGCCCTTACTGACCCGTCTCAAAAATCCACCCTGTATACCCACTTTTCACGAGATATATTGAACCCCTAAACGTGATAGGCGGTGAGCCCATCGCCGGACCGGAATGTCTCAGAATTAGTTCTGGGAGCTGCGGGTTTCCTCACAATGTTCCTTCACCGCCGAGCTAGTGATAAATATGTGCCTAAGTTTTGAAAGACTTGGTACATGCCAGGATTCGAACCCGAGCCTCACTGATTTTCATCATGTGAAGCAGGCTCTTTAACCGTGAGGCTGTAAAGAGCGTGCATGGAGGCGAAGGAGACGGTAGCGCATTTGCTCCTTGATTGCGTTAGCGTTGCCCTGCGGGCGTATTCACGGAGATTCGATACTCGATATCGGCAAATCTGTCGAATCCTTATGTCAAATATGACATCTGTGTATAGCCCATCTCGAAACCTTTCAACAGATTGTCCGATTCCTAGTCAAATATCGACTATCGAATCTCCGTGAATACGTCGGCTGATCCGCAAGGAAACCGGAACACCAGAATCCCTTGCGGATGTCCTGAGCAGTCTCGGAAGTCTGCAGGCGTATTCACGAGCGTCGATATTCGATATTCGATTCGGAATCGGAAAATCTGTCGAAGATGTGCTATTCAGACATGTCGGTATCGAAAACGAATGTCATATTTGACATAAGGATTCGGAAAATTTTCCGTGGCTGTCAGAAACTCCTAGAATTACAATTTTTCACTCGATCTGAATCGAACGGAAACGGTGTCGAGCCTCCGTGAATACGCCTGCTGATCTGCTTCTGGAGAAATGGAATACCCCTACCCCCTCGGAGATAAAGGATGAGTTTAAAAATATATTTTATGTTCTAGGTGGCGTTGTTGCTGGGTGTCGAATTTCACGAGGGCGTCGGTTTCGAGGAGCTCCTCGAACCCACGACGACAAAAGACAGTGAGAGTAAGTTTCTATATCGGCGGGCCTGTTGGCTCAGTTGGTAGTGACCCTGCCTTCTGAGCCGGAGGTCGCGGGTTCGATCCCCGTTCGGGGCCAACATTTGTGTGCATGAACATGTCTGTTGGCTTCATGTCTGGTCGTTTAATATTTGTTTAAGTATGTCTATCAGTTGTTTAGTATCGACAGTGCAGGCCCTGCCTAGCTTGGGACTAAACAACCGTGTGTCCCATATTTAAAAAAAAAAAGCAAAAAATCTCAAGTTAGCCAATCTTCATGGACTTGCTTGTTTTTAGGTATTAACCTTTCTAAGTGTACTTTTTTACCCACAGACAATAAATGATTTTTGACTTGCCTTTGACTTTTGACAGGTGGTTTCGTCTGTGAAATCTCAAATTTCAGTACGATCCCACGCTCCGTTTTCAAACCCGATCTCACCTAGAATACTTTAAAGCAGTGTTAGATAACTATGATTATTAGTATTGATCATCAGTATGTAAATTTTACATCATCATCATCAGTCTATATTGGTCCACTGCTGGACACAGGCGTCCGCGAATGAGCGCCATAGCGCCCTGTCTTCAGCTCGCTCTTAGAGGTAGTGTTAGATAAGCTGTTTAATTGTAATTAAGAAAATAATCAAACGTAAAAGTTTGGCGAGGTTAAAATTAAGTAACACCTCTGTATCATATTCATATCACTACATAGTATAAAACAAAGTCGCTTTCTCTGTCCCTGTATCCCTATGTATGCTTAAATCTTTAAAACTACTTAACGGATTTTGATGCAGTTTTTTTTAATAGATCGAGTGATTCAAGAGAAAGGTTTAAGTGTGAGCATTGCACTCGTGCGAAGCTGGGGCGGGTCGTTAGTATTATAATAAATCACGGTATATTGTCTCTGTCTACCCCGTCGGGGAAAAGGCCTGAGCATATGTATGTTTTTCAATAAAAAATAAAAAAACCCTTTTTTTTTTTCAGCTTTAGGATGGAGGGCGCGCGTATCGCCGCCTGATCACCCTGTAGCTCAGTACGAGTTCGACGCGCTCATAGGCGCGGACGGAAAACGGAACACCCTGCACGGTTTCAAGCGGAAGGAGTTCAGAGGGAAGCTCGCGATGGCGATCACGGCGAACTTCATCAACAGACACTCGGAACAAGAAGCCTCGGTGAGTGGATACGCGATTTACAGCACGGCCGATATAACTTGGCAGCTCTGAAGTTGCGCAAATGGCTGCGCAATAACATTGTTTAGTGGCGGCACGAGGGGGTTTGCGCAGGCGAAGTCTATGTTCAGAGAAAAGTATAAAAAAAAATGATGCTGTCATACTTTGGTTTTGTGTAACCAAATTGTTTAAATAAAGAGCAATAATAGTACAGTCGGTGTCCCTAATTTCAGCTAATTCATTAACTCTATTCTAATAATATTATAAACGCGAAAGTTTGTATGTATGGATGTGTCATACATCTGTATGGATGTTTGTTCCTATTTCACGCAAAAACTACTGAACGGATTTTGATGAAACTTTACATAGGCTATATTTTATCCCCGTATTCTCAGGGGAACTACGCGGGTGAAACCGCGGAGCGAGTATTAAAAATATCTGAAATCGATTAAGTAGTCGATACTAAACAAACTAATTACAGAAATTGCGCTTATTCTGTTACATATTGAATATATCTCGTGAAATGTGGGTATATCCAGTAATGGAATACCTCTGCCTACGCCCTCGGGGATAAAAGGCGTGAGATTATATATATTACTAGCAGCGTCCCGCGGTTTCACCCGCGTAGTTCCCGTTCCCAATCCCACGTAGTTCCCGTTCCCATGGGAATATCGGAATAAAAAGTATCCTATATCCGTCTCCTGGTTGTAAGCTACCTCCCCACCAATTTCAGCCAAATCGGTTCAGCCCATCTTGAGTTATAAATAGTGTAACAAACACGATTTTCTTTTATATATATAGATTATTATGATATTGAATATAGTTTCAATATATTGTCATGTAATTGGTCTATATGTTTTTAATATTTTCAACTATAATGTTTAATATGGCTGTTGGTTTTCATAAATAAATAAATATGCATTGTCATCTCCAGGTGCCAGAAATTAGCGGCGTCGCTTTCATCTTCAACCAGAAGTTCTTCAAGGAGCTGTACGAGGTTACAGGCATAGACTTGGAGAACATAGTGTACTACAAGGACGACACTCACTACTTCGTCATGACCGCCAAGAAGCACAGTCTGCTGGACAAGGGCGTGCTGCTCAATGTGAGTTTCGTGAAGGCACAAAGCCGGATTTACATTACGAAACTAGTAGCTAGGTGACTAATAGAAAATGCAGAGGTTTTCCATTACTGGATACCCAATTTTCACGAGAGATAGACGTGGGAGAGCCATGCCTGGGTGATATTTGGGCTCGACCGGAGTGATACAACGGCCTCACAGAAAACCAGCGTAAAGCAATGCATTGCGTTTCGTTGAGTGAGTGAGGTAACCGGAGGCCCCAATCCCCCTTCCCCTCCCCTCCCCCTACTCCCACCTCAAAGGCCGGCAACGCAGTTGTGACTCTTGAGTTGCAGGTGTCCATGGGCGACGATACTCGTTTGCCCCCTTCTCTCATAAAAAAAAAAAATTGCAGCAAGTGGTTCGTATATTAAAATACACCACATTTAAAGTACCTATAGCTTGTACTCTGTTAAGTATGAAGTAATATTTTATGTTGTTATGAGATAATGTAGGTATGTATATTAAAACAAACTCGGACAGGTGTCACTAGCCTAAGCAAGTAATTCAACATTATTTTGTTATTTTTATATATTTTTAGTTGTATATAAAAATGCATTACATGTATCACTTTGTTAATAAAGAATTTTGAAAAACAAAACAAACAGAGACGAATTTACATTACGAAACTAGTGGCATTAATTTCATTGAAAATTTCACGTGTAAACATGAGGTTTTGTACACTGAAAGTTTAGAAAAAAAAATCGGTTGTCTGTAAAGTCACAAATGAGTTTACTGACGATAGTTGAACGTGACAACGTCATAAGAAAATACTGATGGAATGGATTGTGCCTCTTTGTCGCTCGTTGCGCGCTCTCGCTTGCACTGGAACGCCGCATACGTCACACTTTTTCGGGAATGCCGCCGGCTCCATCAATTTATAAGAAGTTGTCACGTCAAAAAGTGCAATTTTATGATGAAACTATAATGCCAGTAATTTCACCGTTTTAACGTAAATCCGTGCTACAACATTATGCAAAATGTAGACGGAACCATAGCGATACTGTTGATTTTACTAAACTGGTGACTTTAACACTTGACCACTATCAAGTGTTAAAATCATCAGTTTACTCTATTGTAGTAAAGTGACGGAATAAAACGTTGGTGAAATATTAATAATGTTTATTGATAGTGCTTCCATGCTAATTAAATGTAAATACATTCGTAGTATATATTATTCATATTCGCATATGAGCTGTCATTGTGTTTGTTGCTGGTTCTTCTCGGGGTACTGTATTTGGAACCAGCAACTCTTCGGTGGAAATTGGCTGTTGTTTAGAGTGCCTTGTTTATATATTTATTAGACTATCGATCTGTAGCAACACTACACAGAACGCGCCAATAGACGGCCGAGTTCTAAACCGCGCTATCGGAGTTTTCTAATTAGTTTGTATAAATACAACTGTCCAACAACAACCGTTGGACCTTGGTCCCCAGGCACGATCACCACGCCTAAAGGAAGATCTTCCCTTTTCACGATGCAGGAGTATTCCACCTCCGCTCCTCCATAGATCTTTCTATGTGTACTTTTTGTACCTACAGATATTATTCCAAAGCAGTACATTACGAAACTAGTGGCAAGAAAGTAGTACTTATGACGACATAAATTTCATAGACAGTTTCATATGACACTGAAAAATTTGAAACATGTTTATTTATTTATATACAACTAGCGGTTCTGCGCGGTTTCACCCGCGTAGTTCCTGTTCCTGTGGGAATACGGGAATTACTCAGTGATATTCTTTGTTTTCCATTGAATTTTTAAAATCGGTCCAGTAGTCGTAACAAGCATGCAAACAAACACATACAAATCTTTCCTCTTTATACATACATACATACAGCTCACGCCTTCCTCCCACAGGGGTAGGCAGAGGCGATGGATCGCCACTTTGCCCGATCTTTGCACACTTCCCTCGCTTCCTTCACATTCATAAGCCTTTTCATGCTATCTCTTTTATTCTTTGCACTCTTGACCCCAGCGTTTAAAAAAAAAAATATTAATATAATCTCACGCCTTTTATCCCCGAGGGGTTAGGCAGAGGTATTCCATTACTGGATATACCCACATTTCACGAGATATATTGGACCCCTAAACGTGATAGGTGGTGAGCCCATCGCCGGACCGGGTCTATTAACACATGTCTCAGAATTAATTCTGAGACCTGCGGTTTTCCTCACGATGTTTTCCTTCACCGTCGAGCTAGTGATAAATATGTAAGTAAGTTTTTGAAAAACTCATTGGTACATGCCAGGATTCGAATCCGAGCCTCACTGATTTTCGGCCAGCTCCTTAACCGTTCGGGCTATCACTGCTTAAAAAAAATCCTCTTTATCTTAATAGTATAGAGCGTTTTTTACTTTGACTCCTCGCAGGACTACAACGAAGTGTCGCGGTTACTGAGCGTCGAGAACGTGGACCGCGCGGCTTTGATGCGGTACGCTCAGGAAGCCGCGCGGTTTTCCACCGACGGCCGTCTGCCTCTAAGGGATTTCGCCCTAAACCACTATGGGGAGCCGGACGTGGCTCTCTTCGACTTCACCTCCATGTATGCCGCTGAAAACGCCAGCATGGTGAGTATTACTAGCAGCGATGCGGTTTCACCCGCGTAGTTCCCGTTCCCGTGGGAATACGGGGCAAATATAGCCTGTGTGTTATTTCGATGTATATGTATAAATTTATTTTGCACGCCTGTGTACAGGTTGGATAATGATACACACTTCTGCTAACACCTTATGACCAGAATTACTGTATCCTTGCAAATAAACCATTAATTTCATTTAAGCTATATAACTGTCAAGTTTTATCAAAATGCGTTCTGTAGTTTTTGCGTGAAACAGGAACAAATATCCATTAATACAATTTTTCGCATTTATAATTAGTTGGATAATTATTTTATTATTAAAATAGTTTGTTTTTAATGAAAGTTTCATACTTTTCACGAGAATATTGGACCCCTAAACGTGATAGGTGGTGAGCCCATCGCCGGACCGGGTCTGTTTACACATGTCTCAGAATTATTTCTGGGACGACGTTTTCTCACGATGTTTTCCTTCTCCGTCGAGCTAGTGATAAATATGTACGTAAGTTTCAAATCAAATCAATAGTATATTAAACACATAGAAGTAAAATAAGAAATGTCCCAGACCACATGTAATTGGTCTGTAAACATGTGATTTGAGGCTTTCTTATTTACTTTCCGAGTTGTTAACACCTTTTTGCGAAGCTGCAACTTCGCAGCGGGCCGAAAATTGGCGCTTTCCGCCCGGAGATATGAAAAGTGTACTTTCTATACCTACAGAAAATATATATTTTTTATTGTTATTATTTCTCATCCTTCCCTAGGTGCATGAGCGCCACGGCCGAAGGTTGCTCTGCCAGTTGGTTGGAGACAGCCTTCTGGAGCCGTTTTGGCCGACGGGCTCGGGCTGTGCCCGCGGCTTCCTTTCCGCCCTCGACGCCGCCTGGGCAGTTCGAGCCTGGGGGCAGAGCCCTACGCCGCACCCGCTAGAGGTCATCGCCGAGAGGGAGTCCATATACAGGCTGCTCGGTAAGTGGGAACAGCGGGGAATATGGTGAAGGGAGTCGATATACAGGATGCTCTTTAAGTGGACACAGCGGGGTATATGGTGTTTTATTCACTCAGTGATATTAGAGTGATTCAATAGTTTTTAACAAAAAAAACGACTTTACACAGGTAACTAAAAAAAGTAAAAAAGCTGTCTCGAATATTATTCACTCGATTTCTCTGGGGTTCCATCATCAGATCCTGGTTTCCTTGTCATGGTACCACCGTTGAAATATCCAACAAAACCTCGTTTCGAACAAAAAAAGAATCATCAAAATCGGTTCGTAAACGACGAAGTTATCCGCGAACACACATAAAAAAATACGGTCGAATTGAGAAACCTCCTCCGTTTTTGAAGTCGGTTTAAAAAGGGGAAATCGTTCGGAACAGCTAGAATTAAATAACAGACGATTCTTTCTCCTTTCAGCCCAAACGACCCCAGAGAACCTTCACCGGGATTTCGGCGCGTACACTTTGGACCCAGGAACGCGTTATCCCAATCTGAACCGAGCGAAAGTGACCCCTCATCAGGTCACCTCCTTCTACGACTCAGATGAACCATTGCCCTTAGACGCAGCTCCCACCGCCCGTAAGAGACGCCGAGGTACTGATATCACATCGTTTGCCATTCCTATTAAGCCAAAGTAAAAGTCAGATAGGTTGAGTTTTGTTTCCTTTTATACCAAAGTCAAAGTCAGGTTGAGTTCTGTTTCCTTTTATACCAAAGTCAAAATCACATAGGTTGCGCTTTGTTTCCTGTTTTACCAAGGTCAAAGTCATATAGTTTGGGTTTTGCTTCTTTTTATACCAAGGTCAAAGCTATAAAGGTTGAGTTTTGTTTCTTTTTATGTCAAAGTCACATAGGTTGAGTTTTGTTTAATTTTATACCAAAGTCAAAAGTCACATAGTTTGCGTTTTATTTCTTTCTGTACTTAAAACTACTATTAAATGTATAAACGACTAACTGTTCCGGAAAAGTGCTATCATTTTACTGTTGACAACCAAGGGAGGGATGTAGAAAACGTTGAAGACACATAATTTTTGTGCATGATCTCTGAAGCAGAGCCATTTAACTGAGATTAAATATATAAATGTTATATAAAATTAAATTTAAAACTAAATTACTTGGCATCGGCAAAATGCGGTGCCAATAAAAAAACCGCTTCGCTACAGTACTACTGCATTGTATAGAGGTCGAAGTCTCTGAAGACGCCCTGGTGTCGTGGGTGGGTTGGTCGGAGCCCGGGCTACGCGCGGCGGCTGGCCCTGGGGCTATGGCGGGGCTCCTACGTCGCTATCGGCCTGACTTGCTACCAGCGACCGCTGGCCAGCGCGCCGTTTACCACGTCCTACAGCATGAGTTCGGTGAGCCACACATACAGTACGGTCGTCTTAACTTGGCAGCTCTGAAGCTCCGCAAATGGCTGCTCAATAACATTTTAAGCAAACATTCGACGATATCAGCCTATGTACAATCAATAGCACATGAAGCTTGACACATTTGACGTAACGTTCTTATTACAATCGCTTTAGGGGTCAGACTCACACTACAAGTAAAGCTTCATGTGCTTTTGAAAGGGTCTTCAGCAACGCCTCAAAATGGCGGTTACAAATCTGCCATTCAATTACCAAGCCAATGTTAGTGATCGAAGATCGTAATTCCAGTGATGACGTGTCCCTGTTCGGGTGCCACTGTTACACCGGAGGCTGGACGAAATAAACATATGTTTTTTACAGTTTTTGTATATTTTACAATATCTAGAAAAGAACAAAACTATTTATCAATAATTCACATGGCTTAGGCCCTAGATAATAAAAACATTTTTAGATAGAATACAGTCCTAAATATGACTTAGGTTCCTTGGTAGTATTTTAAAACATCAATCAAACATTTTCGAGTGAGTTGATGATGATGAGTGATTTAGAGTAAATACCTAAAAGTACCAACAGATAGAACGAAAAGTAAATTTGAAATTCGCAATATAAACAACTGCAATGAAGGATGTAGTAGTGGGGTTGAAGACGTACAAAATGTTGTATATACTTGTTTGGTTTTAATATTAATTATTCTTAATATGTTAATTATTGTATGCCTAGTATTGGCGCATTATGCGCCTGTGCTAACTTATTTAATATAGCGGTTCTGCGCGGTTTAATCCGCGTAGTTCCCGTTCCTGTCGGAACACGGGAATAAAATATAGCATATATTACTCAGGGATATTCTAGCTTTTCATTGGTGGAAGAATTTTTAAAATCGGTTCGGTACTTTTTTAGTTTATTCGTAACAAATATACAAAAATACAAATCTTTCCTCTATAATAATTTAGTGTAGATAAAAATTCTAATCTTTCCTCTTTATAATATTAGAGTAGATCAACGTGTATAACCATGTGTGCAGGCAATAAAAATATTCATTCAATCATTAATCCATTCATTCATTCGTTCATTCATGTGTACAGGCATCGCGCCGGTGACGTCATCGGGCACGCTGAGAGACGTGCCAGAGACAAAGCTGCGAGCGTATCTGGCTCGTGTCTATGGCGCCTTCAAGGGGGAGGTGCCCCACGTGCACCACGAGACCGACGTCTTCGACCAGGTTGCCTTGAACCGAATTAGCGGCCATCCATGAATTACGTCACACAAATTTCTAATATTTTTGTCGTGATAACTTCTTATAAGTGTCACGTTTCGCCTGAGACGCTTACCACGCTTTGTAGCGATATAGAGGCACGATCGGAGCTTTCGGCTTGTGACGCATCTATCTCTCTTCCACTCCAGTATGCAATTTTTCATCAATGTTTTCTTATGACGTTATCACGTAAAATTATCGTCCGTAAATTGACTTTACAGACAAATTTTTATTTTTGTTTTTAAAGAAAGAAAGAAAATGTTTATTAGGAACAGCTTAGAAGTCTTAAAATACTATAGTATATATTTGAGTATCCTAACGGGACCTCAGTCAGCACAAGCTGCGGCGGTTTGTGAAACAAACAGCGCCACAACGCTGGTATTATGTGAGACCACCACTTTGTTGCCAATATCGTGAAAGAAAACACCCTCCCTGTGTTTGTAACAGCTCTCACATTTTTTACGTCACATATTTTGCAATATTAAATCTAAAAATTGAATTAAAACAGCAGTTACGAAATAAGTTTTTATTTCCATTTACATTACTCTTTAATAATCAACAAAAAATCTAACATTTGAAAAATTTACAAAATATTCGATTTTGAAATGAGACGTTACAAAATTTAGGGCCCCCAATATCACAAGTCATCGACGTGACGTAACTTATGGATGACCCTTTATATAGGCCTGCAACAGAATAGATTTTGTTTGTTCGCTGTGTACGTTATGGTCTTAAAATTAGGTAAGTACTTAGAACCAACATTGTGGCCGGTTCGGACCTAGCTGTGCCCCACCACCATTCGACGTAGCTTATGTTCCTTTCTTCTTTTTTTAAGATACATCAAAATCCGTTCATAAAGAGCCACAATCATCCCTCGCCCCTAAATTCACTGAATTCTATCATGGACATCTATCTCCTTTTATATGTTTTTTTTCTTTATTAAATGATGACAATGTCATATGTTCTTCTGATTTTTCCGAATACAGTTTAATATGAAGAAAATCAGTTTTCTCATTTATTTATATTTGCTTGGGAGCTGATAGTAACATTAAAGACGTCCCAGGGTGAATTTTCTTTCACTATCAGTAATGAACCAAAACCCAAAACACAGCAAGACGAAAACTCTACAAGAAACATGACGTCTTCGGATTCCCGCCAAAAACTTTGACGCTTAGTTGTTGACAGTGACAGCCAAAGTCAGTACAGATCGGTTAACTAACGCTGGCAATTACAACACATGTTTTCGTTTGGTTTCTTCTTTACATTGGACATTTGAAAGTCACCAAAACAACGGTGAAAGGCCATTATCACCAAAAAGAAGAATTAGAACACATGCACACATTGCTTGTGTATTGTTTGTAAATAATAAATAAATGAAGTCCAATGCATAAATATCTTGTCGTTGGCAAAAAATATTCGTAATTGATTTTAGGTGTAACCCATAACTTAAAGATGTATGGCGACGATATTACGGGCTATGTTAACTACTTTTACCCTTTTGTTTTTGTTTGTCTTGTTAAAATATGATTGTTGTATGTTTTAAAATGTCAGCACACCCTGTTCTTGAAACATATGTCCAGTCAAGAGCACGCTAAGCACTGGCGCGCAGTATAAAACAGAGCTCAGCTTTAACTGGTAGTGTAAAGCTTGACTTGCTCTCGACTGTACATCCCTGGTATAATCGTAAATGTGTCTGTTTGATAACAGGTTCCCCTTCTATTCTCTTTCGACAAATACCTCAATTTTATCTTATTCCTGTTGGCTCTGTATGATGTGACACCTTGTTCGATTATCACATTCGGGGCCAAGGCCAATATTTGTCTGCATGACCATACATGTTGGTTTCGTGTCATGGTTTTTTTTTATACCTTTGTCTAGTGTAGGATTTAAACACCGCGTGTGAATTGTGCCCCACAATTTATTATTATTATTTTGAATAAAACGTTGAAATATTTTCAGATAAAGCAAAATCAGCAGAAGGAGAAACACAGTCGAAACACTACAGAACATACAGTTTCTATGTACTCAAGTAAGTACTATATTTGACACACATTATGAACTTACTCTAACTTAGTTCAGTTGTTGTGTTGACGAATAAACGTCTTTTTTTATTATTTTATAACACATTTGCTCGTAAAAGGTCTCTTATTTCACCCATTTCAATATCGTATTGTATCTCATTACGCACAAGTACGGTAATGTAATGTAAAACGCACGGTTTATCATGATGCTCGGTCTAAAAACGAACGGTTCTTTTTAAAATCTTAGCAAAGAGTTTTTATGTCAGAAAAGTGGTCAACATTTTATGAATAAGATTAACTTTGGGAGATAAAATATAATAAATAAACATTTATTTCTGTAATGTTACTAATTTTTGACAATAAATTACAACCATTTAGGTATCTGTAACAAAAACACAAAAATATTAATTTTATTAGTAATACTGGCAGTTTTTTGTGCCTTTGCCTAAAAAAATGCGCATCGCTAATTTGTGTTAAAAAAAATTCCGTGCGCTTTTTCTTTTCGTTGTATTGTTTTTATTTGTTTATGAAAGAGTTTTATGTATTTCCTCGCAAATATGTTATAAAACGTCGTATGACATACGTGCTGCGCTTAGATAAATCATGTACTATTATCTTATCAACGATTATCCCAAAACACATGTAAACATGTATTTTGATTTTCAATAGTATTTTTTTTTTAATAATAATACTAAAAAGCCAATTTATTGAGCACTAAAAATGATAACGTCACAACTTGCTATTTCAGTACATTTTCCATAGTAAAAAAACACTTAACTTATTTGACTATTCTTTTTAACCCTCGACCCAAAAAGAGGGGTGTTATAGTTTTAACGTGTCTGTCTGTGGTATCGTAGCTCCCAAACGGATGAACCGATTTTCGTTTAGTTTTTTATGTCATAGATAATTTAATCCCGAGTGTTCTTAGCTATGTTCCATGAAAATATGTTCAGCCGTTTGTGTTTATATGTACTGTGTCGGGAGTTATATAAATTTTTAATTGAATGTTATAACAATGAGTAACATTGGCTATAATTCTACGTGACATAGGGTGAACTCGCTTTTGTAATATAATCATATTTGAGTTGATTAGATATATTTTCATCTCGTTTCCAGGTGCTGCGGATGCAGACAAATCCCACTCGAGCTACAGGAAAAAGCGGCGTTCCGTCCGGCCACAAGTAAGTAGCGACTCCGCCGAATACATCCGCAAAAAGATAGGCAAACTCGACCTTAACGACATTACACAGCTAGCACGGCTGATCGAAGGTCACGACGCTACCCCTCTCGACGGCCACACCGAAAAGCAGAGGGAACTCCAAGAACAGATCCTGGCTTTACTCGATCCGGAGGAATCCCCGGACCCCACGACATTGAGGGAGTCCGTGGCCCAGTTGCTGCAGGGCTCCATCAAAACCAGGGTCAAGCCCAAAGAAGCCCAAGAACAAGACAAGCTGGCCAAGTTCTTCCAGGAAACGAAAGAGACGAGAAGAGAAGAGCGGGCCCCTCGGAAGTTGAAGGGCTTGGATCCCGCGTCGGTGAGAGTGCCAGACTTGGATATATTCGATGATTCCGCCGACACAGACGCCACGGTTGTCACAGTCGAGACGAAGGAAAGGATGTTGGAGAGTCCCAGGAAAAAGGAAGTCGTGACACGCTCCCCAATAGACAATCTAAACGGAAGTGAATTCTCGTCAGTGTCAACGGAGTTTCCAGATAGAGACATCAGTACCGACATGCCTCCGACGGCGAGCCCTGCAAGGAGAATGTCAGAAACATTGGACGTCCAAAGAAGGAAGTACTCCCCGGGCCCCGATTCGCCTCTGCCGTACGCGCGATCGAATTCGGTCGGGCAATCGGAGGTGGCCAATACGAGGCGCATAGCGCAGATGTTCGAGGGTTACAAACGGCATAAGGACAGACACAGCCCCGAAACCGGGTCTAGACGGTCAGGATCCGTGAACAAGGAGATGGCGTTACGGATGAAGAAAATGGCTGAGATCTTCGATACGAAACGGGTCACTCCGAGTCCTGACCGCGAGAAGATATCAGAGGCAATCGGGACGCCAGAAATGGCGTTCCGTAGGCAGCGCGTCGTGGAGATGATGCAAGGGCAGAAGCCTAAACAAACACCAGAGCAGTACCAGAGGAATTCTTTGATGGGGTTCCGCATGCAGAGAGTGGTTGACATGATGCAGAAAAAGACACCGGAGAGGCGGGCGAAGACCGGGGGCAGGAGAAGGACAGCAAGAGAGATCATGAGGCAGAGGTTCGAGAAGAGTCTCCAGATGTTGGCGACGGAGCCTCGGCTTGAGGCCGCGCCGTCAGCTGACCTGGAAAACGATTACGGACTGCAGCAGTACAGGGCCAGCGCACCGCACTTCGGAGAGCGCGTAAAGCAGCTGGAAAAGCAGCTCCAGCATTACGTGAGACGTTTGGCGTTCGTTTGCATGGACTGCGCTGGGTTCGGCACTGTGTGAATGTATGTTTACTTTTTGGCGATGGGAAATGATAACACTGTTCGCGGTCACGCGTAGCTCCCGTTCCCGTGGGAATATGGGAAAATAATGTAGCTTTCCAAGGGTGAAAGATTTTTTTGAATCGGTCCAGTAGTTTTTTAGTTTATTCGTTACAAACCTACAAAAATACAAATCTTTATAATATTAGTGTCGATATTAATACTAAAGTTTAGTAATATAGTATGCAATATGTAACAGAATTACCTCAATTCCTGAAATTGTTTGTTCAGTTTCGACTACTTTATCAATTTCAGAAATTTTTAATTATTAATTTTTTTCGAAAAATGAATTAGCATACCTGAATTTAGGGCTACCTACGGAAACCGTACATTGCTCTTTTTTAAGAAGTTTGGCTAGACAAGAATGTACAAATGCATCATATATTTTTAAAATTAATGTACTAATTGCGATGTATGAGGAATTGCGCTTATTCTGTGACGCGTTCTATACCTATAATATAAAATCTCGAAAAAGCACATACAATAGAAGGAAAAGTGACGAAAACCTAAGCCCAAGCGTGGTATGTTAAAGACTACCCATGAAAAGGCCACGTAGTATGGGTAGGTAATTTGAATTAGTAAATTTAGAAGAAGTCTGTGTTGAGTTTGAGATCCTTCATATTCAATACGATTTATGAGATTTTGAGAGTTTTTTAGTTTGGTGGACTGCTAAATGGACAAACAATGGAATTGTAGTTTAGTTTTAATCATAGCATGATCCAAACACGCCTAGTCAGTAAGTCTAAATAAACTGTCTTGAAACCGGACCACAAAATCATGAAAAAAATGGTTGATAAAATTTTCTTGTGATTTTAGAATATCTTTCACATTGAATGTTGTTTAGTTTTAAATATACGTTGAAAACTAAAAGCCTCACCCACTGGGATCGCAATCGTAATCAACTATGAGTACTAATAGTATGAAAATAGGGCTTAATTTTATTTGTACCATTTCCTGTGCTATGTTGTGCGTCCCGTCAGTGTCTTTAACAGAGTGTGGTGACCGTGTGTGCATGGATTAAAAAAATAACGACCACCTTTGACGTGTTCTTTCCACAATGAAAACTAAAACTAACCTTTTTTTGAAGTTCAGTATAGTATATTACATACCAAGGGAAGTAAAATAAGAAATGTCCCAGAACACATGTGATCTGAGGCTTTCTTATTTACTTCCAGAGGTGTGTATACTGTTTTCCTGCTCGACGGAGGCGGAAAACGGCAACTTCGTTAAGCGCAGCGGGCTGGAAGTAGACGCTTTCCGCCCGGAGAAATTAAAATGATTTTTGACTTTACTTCTTAACCTATAGCATATTACACATCTAGGAAGTAAAACGAGAAATATCTCAGACCACATGTAATTGTCGACCGAAGCCAAGGTCAACAAACATGTGATCTGAGGCTTCCTAATCTACTTCCCGAGGTGTGTATACTTTTCTTTTCGACGAAGGCGGAAAGCGGCAACTTTATTAAGCGCAGCGGGCCGAAAGTACACGCTTTCCGCCCGGAGAAATTTAAATGTTTTTTGACTTTACTCCCTAACCTTATAGCACATTACACACCTAGGAAGTAAAACAAGAAATATCTCAGACCACATGTGATTGTCGACCGAAGCCAAGGTCAACAAATATGTGATCTGAGGCTTCCTAATCTACTTCCCGAGGTGTTTATACTTTTCTTTACGACGGAGGCGGAAGGCGGCAACTTCGTTTAGTTTGGTCATCTTCATGGACGAGTTTAGTGTGCCTTGTTATTGACGTTTCAAAGTCTATATTGTATACCTACTGAAATAAATGAATTTTGAATTTGAAATTGAATTTGAATTTGCCGCTTTCCGCCAGGAGTGATGAAGAATACTAATACTCCCTCCCACTTGTAGGAGGAGGGTCGCGTAGTTGGCGCTGGTAGCCGTTCGGCCACCGGTGGCGCTAGAGTCGCTCGGCTCGCAGCTGAACTAGCTGGTACCACATCAGCCACCAGTCCCACGCGCTCATCGAAACCCAAAGACCTGATGCGGTCCGTTGGAAAGATCGAACGAGACGACTGGAACGTGAAAGAGATCGAACGGAAGATCATGGAGAACAGACTGGGAAGGCCGGAGCCGAAGACAGCGGAGAAAGTACCCAAGTGGGACCGGGAACAGGTAATGTAACCGTTCTTATTACTATCCCTTTAGAGGTCAGAGTCGCACTGCAAGTGTAGTCATGTGCTCTTGACTGTACACGATGGGAAATTTGGCGGCTGAATTTCTTATTTTTACTTTCTTTTCGGCAATGTAACTATTTGATATTATTACTACTACTTATTACTATTTTTTTTATGTTTTTTGCCTCAGAATTTTCGACTGGGTGAACTGATTTTGATGACAATGGCATCCATGAGAAGACCATATAAGTCTTAGATTTGCATTAAATATGTGTGCGACAAATGGAAGAATTTTTAACCGACTTCAAAGAAGGAAGAGGTCCTCAATTGGACTGTATTTTTTCAGTATAATTCGTTGAGGTCGGTTTTACTTTTAGAGTTCTATATTATTTTCTATATAATGACTGGACTATAGTATACTAGCTTTTACTCTCGACTTCGCTCGCGCACCTTTATTTCACCCCCTTAGGGGTTGAATTTGGCAGTTACAGTATCATATTTACTTACTAAATATAAACTTCTTTTCTTCTTAGGTGATTTTCTCTACAGTGGCCGGTTATGGAGATAATCAACAAAATCTGCATATTTGTAATAGTACGGCTCCTTTTTGGAAAAAATTGAATTTCGGTCCCATCCGACACAAAGCACACATATGAAATTTGGCATTTCATATGTGTGCTTCGATTTAAAAGTAGGAACATGGTGGTTTTAACAACTCCATATTATATCCGGTACCTAATCACACTACCTAATGCCGATCTCTGGTGGTGACACCTATTACGTTTAGAGCTCCAAAGAGTATCTCGTGAAAAATGGGTATCCAGTAATGAAAAACCTCTTCCTTTTCTAGAAAATAAATGTTATTTTTTTACTTTGACTTTAATATGGTTTTGGTATAACACATTTTATTCATTTTTTTTTATTTACAAAATAGTTTGCTGTCATTAATTTGCTTCCCTTCTTTTATTTTTATTTTTGTTTCTTATTTAAGAGCTATAAATTTTGTCATGTTGTATGCATATGTTTTGGATAAGTGGCTTGATCTACCAATGTCTATTTTATATTGAACTTTACTGTCAGTTTCTGTTTTGTGCATCCTAATAAACAAATAAATAAATAAAAATAAATAAATATGGTTGCTGTTCTAGTTCCTGGGTCGGCAGCGTCGGCTGAAGGAGGGCGATGCGGGCGAAGAGAAATGGGGAGAGATCGACGAGACTCTCCACAAGCTGGACCGCAAGCTGCGAGACTCGGGCCGACCCGACCACGGCACCAAGAAGGTAAGACCAGAGCATAGACATATTATATGCCTATGGGCCAGACCCACTTGGGGCTTCGAAAATTCGAATAAAAAACCAAAGAGTTTGGAAGAAAAGAGAGAGAAACTTTTTCTTTAAAAGTCTTTGAAAAAACATAGAACTCTAAAGAAAAAAAAAACGACTTCAACTCATATGGTTTTCCCATGAATGCCAAATAGATGTTAGATAAGTATAGTATTTAGATATAACCACTTATAACTTTGTAAACTTATGATTGCGGTGCCCATACAGGGTTCTCGTTGAATAATTATTTAAGATGTTTTTGTACAACAAGAAAGCAATAAAGATTATTATGCCACTGTCAGAAGTGGACCAAATGGGGAACTTGCACTAAAATTATATTGATAAATTATCTTAATAATTCAATAATAATAGTCTCTAAAAGTGCATTGTCGAAAAATAATCGAAAATTATGATTTTTTCGCGAAATATTTGAATTTTAAGTTACTATTGGCTAGGTGGGAAGTAGGTGGTGGGGGAACCACGAATCGATCGCAACGCCCATGGTGGCTAAAAAAGGAACTAGGGACGGACGAACTGTCACTTTTTACTAGAGAAATTTGCGTATTCGTGCATTCTTAGTGAAAATAAATACTTGAACATGGGTAACGAAACCTGCTACGTAATCAACTGCAAGAATAATTGCAAAAATAGTGATCGCAAATTCTAAAAATTTCCAAGAGCAAGTTGAAAACAAGATCAACGACTTCAATGATCTTTTGTATGGCGTTGATGTCACTGAAGTTTGTCTATTTACACTAGCTTCAATGGTTGGCTCATTTGATTTTCACATTTTATTTCTTTTACATCTTGCACATGTTAAGCCAAAACTAACTGTTTGCCTTTTGTGGTGCGGTTTGTAGCCGAAAAACTATATTGTGCGTTATTGTCCGGAATCCAGTTTTTATAATCAATTTGGCCATGTTGAACTGAAATCACACAACAGTCGGCATTATTATCGACAGTACTGCTATAAATAATGGTCTACAAGATACATGAAACGCCCTAGTCGATAAATTTTGTCCATGTCTTTACTTATTTCCCGTGAAGCCATGAGAAAGTCCGTGTAGGTATACTGCCTGAAATTTACTGATTGTGGCGTTTTTGACGGGAAATAAAAAAGGTCAACATTATTATCGACGCTATAGACTTACAATATCCAACAGGACCTAAGTAAATAACGTTGTTTCACTGAAATTATTTTTGTGTTTACTTACTTTTCGTAATGACAGCCAGCCATTTGACATTTCAAAGTCCGCCCTAATTGTTACCACTAGTTGGCGCTGTCATCGCGCACCCAGCCAATATGAGACGTAATTTGAAACACCAATCTAAGACCAGTGACGTCACTCCATCATAAAGCGAAAAAGAGAAGGAAAGACTTGTATGTTTGAAACGAATAAACTCAAATACTACTAAATCAATTTCAAAAATTCTTTCACAAATAGTACATTATCTTTGATTTGCAATAAATAAATTACCTTTCGGAACGTTCTGACCGTTTCCCAAAACACCCGTTCCCAAAACATCCGTTCCCGTCACCACCTTTTCCCAAATAATCCGTTTCCCGATATAAGTGTTTCCCAAAATGTGCTTCTCGCAAAAGATAAGTTTTGGCTTCATATCCGTTTCCCAAAAAGACCTAATCCCGAAAAGACCGTTCCCTACACTACCGTTTCCCAAAACATCCGTTTCCCAAATTATACGTTTTTTCTCCAAATTTTTTTAAAATTAAAAAAGAATCTCACGCCTTTTATCGCCGAAGGGGTAGTCAGAGGTATGCCATTTCTGGATATACCCTCTTTTCACGAAATATTTTTTGGACCCCTAGGTGGTAAGCCCATCGCCGGACCGGGTCTCAGAATTAATTAATATGTACGTAAGTTTTGAAAAACTCATTGGTACATGCCAGGATTCCCACCCGAGCCTCACTGATTCTCATCATGGAATCATCATCATCATCACTCAAAAACAAATCGTATCAAAAATTCAAACAAAAGATCATAAAGAGTTCGTAACAATACTGATGCGATGAGAAACGGGTCTTTTGGGAATACGGGTGTCATAAGAGACGGATCTTTTGGCATACGGATGCTATGGGAACCGGGTGTTTTGACATACTGATGCGATGAGAAACGGGTCTTTTGGCATACGTTCATTTAAAGAAACTGATATTTTGGAACGGGTGTTTTGGGAAAGGGTGTTTTGGGAAACGGACAGAACGTTCCGAAAGGATAAATTATTTGTGCATACTTTAACTTTTTTCTTTTTGGTATCTTTATCCTTAAATCTTTAAGATAAATTAAAAACAATTTCTTATGAAAGTTCCCCATTGAAGTGGGACCACGCCGGAAGCACCAGCTTTCAAATAAAAATTTATCATCCAAATCGGTTCACCCACTCGAAACACATAAAAAAAAACATTAGAATCGAATTGAGAACCTATTACATTTTTTAAGTCGGTTGAAAATAGTACAAAAGGAGATTTAAAATAGTGTTTCTTGAGAGATAATCAAAATAAATACAAACCGAATTCAACGAAAAGCACTAAAAATACTATTACATACATAATTGCATAATCTCACAATCAAAACTATGGGACTATCTATGGGACCACTCTTGTGGAATATAAGTTAAAAAAAATATATTAAAATTCTACGAAAACATGGATTAACATACATAAAAACTCGTGACGATTTAAAAAGGTCTTCCTTTTTTTTTGGCACCGCATTTTGCCATTGTACAGTCATTTAGTTTAATTCAAATGAGTTACAAATGAATTCGTTTATAGGTTGCTAACTTAGCGACGAAATTCGTGAAGAAAGAGGAACCGGAACCGAGCAAAGTCCAGTTGAAGGAAGAGGTATGTCTTTGGTTTTGTAATTAAAATTCAAAATTCATTTATTTTAGTAGGTATACAATATACACTTGAAACGTCAATAACAAGGCACACTAAACTCGTCCATGAAGATGACAAAACTAAACGAAGTTGCCGCTTTCCGCCTCCGTCGAAAAGAAAATAATACACACCTCGGGAAGTAAATTAGGAAGCCTCAGATCACATGTTTGTTGACCTTCGCTTCGGTCGACAATTACATTTGATCTGGGACATTTCTTATTATACTTCCTAGGTGTGCAATATGCTATAGGTTAGGGAGTAAAGTCAAAAATCATTTTCATTTCTCCGGGCGGAAAGCGTCTACTTTCGGCCCGCTGGCCTTAATGAAGTTGCCGCTTTCCGCGTCCGTCGAGCAGAAAAAAAGTATACATGCCTCGGGAAGTAAAAAAGAAAGCCTCAGATCACATGTGATCTGGGACATTTCTTATTTTACTTCCCTTGGTATGTAATATACTATACTGTACTTCAAAAAAAGGTTAGTTTTAGTTGGCTAAATGTAAACAGATTGAAAAGTAAAACAAGTACAGTACGGCCGGTTTAACTTGGCAGCTCTGAACTTGAGCAAATGGCTGCGCAATAACATTTTTTAGGGACCATTTGGCGGTACGAGGGGGTTTTCGCAGTCTATGCCTATGTTCAGAGAAGCAAAGTTAAAACGGCCCTGCTGTATTTTATGATGTACTAGCGACCCGCCCCGGCTTCGCACGGGTGCAATGCTGAATTTTATTTGCTATAAACCATCCCTGGACCCATTCGAACTCACACAAAAAGTTTCATCAAAATCGGTCCGGCCGTTCTCGAGTTAAATCGTCAGGAAGGAAAACCCGACTTATTTTTATATAGTAGATTATTCGCAGTAGGTAGTCACTTACACTATCTACAATAATATTATAAAGAGGAAAGCTTCGTATTTTAGTATGTTTGTAACGAATAAACTCAAAACTACTGGACCGATTTTAAAAATTGTTTCACCAATTTAAAGCTACAATATCCCTGAGTAACATAGGCTATATTTTATTCCCGTGTTCCCACGGGAACTACGCGGGTAAAAGGCCGAGGTGGCGAGAACATGATGAAATTCCCAACTCTTTAGTTGCAGCCTAACAGTCGCATGCGATCGATCGCGCACGATTGCGATCGGCCGCGACCCACGAAAGTCGACTAGTACGAAATCGAATCTTTATGTTTTTTGCCACTTTATGTATATTGCCGCTTTATGTATAAAGATTTTGAAAAATCAGATGATTTTTCATGATTTTTCAGTCTTTATGAATATTGCCGTGGACTGGACGGTATTTTATGTAAAAAAAACAAGTGAAATGAAATTTCGTCCCAAAAATCAAGATTTTTTTTTATTAAAAATACTTGCGGCCATATTTATAGATATATATTCTTCTGATCATAAATATGCGTAAAAATTTGGTTTGTAGCTTATACTTGATCCCTACTTTTTTGGGGCCGGATCTTAGGCTATACCTTTAACCGAGTTTAAAGAGAACATATATATATTATATAAAAAAGGCTACTATAAAATTACAGACTACTTAGTAGACCATCATACATGGGATTAACCGACTCAACGCTATGTAAAGCTATTAATTGTAATTATTATTGTAAACGATATTAGTAAGACATGAGATTAAAAAGAGCTGCCCTTGAGTTTCTCGCTGGCTCTTCTCGGGGTACTGCATTTGGAACCAGCAGCTCGTCGGTGGAGATGGGCTGCTGTTTGCATTTAGCCAATCTTCATGGACGAGTTTAGAGTGCCTTGATATTGTAAAATATTGACGTTTCTAAGGCACGTGAGGTATGCCAGGATCGTAGCAGGTGGCGGGCTGTTGTCTCTGCCTACCCCTTCGGGAAAAATGCGTGAGCATATGTATGTATGTTTAATACCTATAGAAATAAATTATTTTTGATTTGATTTGAACCGTTTCTTTAAGTGCAAGAAGAGTTGGCGCGGTCCCTCGTCGACGGGAGTTCAGTGCGCTGCTTGCGGTACTCGCGTATTCGCTGCTGAAGGAGTAACAGCTGACGGGCTTCATCTGCATCGAGCTTGTTTCCGATGCGCAGTATGCAAAGCAGTGTTGCGGCCCGGGTGAGAAATCAAAACTCAAAATCCTTACCAATAATACATAATATATAATAATATAATCTCACGCCTTTTTATCCCCGAGGGGGTAGGCAGAGGTATTCTATTACTGGATATACCCACATTTCACGAGATATATTGGACCCCTAAACGTGATAGGTGGTGAGCCCATCGCCGGACCGGGTCTGTTTACACATGTCTCAAAATTAATTCTGAGACCTGCTGGTTTCCTCACGATGTTTTCTTTCACCGTCGAGCTAGTGATAAATATGTAAGTAAGTTTTTGAAAAACTCATTGGTACATGCCAGGATTCGAACCCGAGCCTCACTGACTTTCGGCCGGCTCTTTAACCGTTCGGGCTATCCATATTGTTATAAATAAGTAAACGGATGAGTGGACTCGATTCTGTCTGACCACCTAAAATTCCTAATTTTAAGTTAGCCTATCCTTCTCTATAGAATACGAAAGAAAAAGGACAGAAACAAACCATAGATTGAAGAGTTAATGTCGAACATCTAAAAACCTACTAATTTGAACTATGAACTTGTTTATCTGTCACTTTTATCCATGACCTTGTTACATCGTCGCTAAAATTGCTAAACACGCCATACATGAAAAACTAATTTTAATTTTATAGAAGAAAGAAAATGACAGGACTAAACTAAAATAAGTTTAGTCGCTGTAATGCATAATCAGGCGATGGGCTCACCACCTATCACGTTTAGGGGTCCAATGTATGTCGTGAAATGTGGGTATATCCAGTAATGGAATACCTCTGCCTACCCCCTCGGGGATGAAAGGAGTGAGATTATTTATTTATTTTTATTTTTTATTTTAAAGTAATGCTACAATTCTTACCTTGCCCGAAATGATGCTCAATATTTTCTCAAAACAGACCCTCAGCTCGGTCATATTTACAATTATCTTCCGTAAACCGACTTTACAACCTATTTTGTAATAGGGTAGTGTCCTACCTAGTCAAATCAGTTACTTTTTATGATCTGTCAAAACGAAAATTTATTATGGAAAATGTACTGAAATAGCAAGGCGTGACGTCATAGTTTCTAGTACTCAATTGCAGCACTTTTTTCTATTGTTTTATTATTTTTAAATTGGCTATAATTGTAAATTTAAAATCGAAATACATATTTTGAGGTGTTTTGGGATAATATTTTTAATGAATGACTACTCGCAATTTAATGCTCAACTAACCCATTGTAAAGGAGCTACACAATGGAGCGCTGTGGCAGCCGCCTGGTCTGTCTCCGGCACAGCGGGGTCAATGTACCGGACGCGGGTCAACGAACCCTCCCCCCGGCAACACCGGAGAGGATCAGCCTCGAACTCAGCGACGGAGCGAGGGAGATAGACGAGGACGAATGGACGGACCGGAACTGCCTCGCCTCGGAGACATCCGGCGCCGGGCTCAGGTATTGGGATATTAGGGTTGTGTCCTACCTAGTCAAATCAGTTACTTTTTACGATCTGTCAAAACGAAATTTTACTATGGAAAATGTACTGAAATAGCAAACCGTGACGTCATAGTTTGTAGTACTCAATAGCAGCACTTTCTTTGATTGTTTTATTATTTTTAAATTTGCTATAATTGTAAATTGAAAATCGAAATACATATTTTGAGGTGTTTTGGGATAATCTTTTTAATGTATGACTACTCGCAATTTAATTTCGATGCTGTCAACTACCCATTTATACAACGCGTTACAGAAAAAGCGCAATTCCTCATACGCCCCAATTAGTTTATTAATAAAAAAAAAAATTATGCTATCGAGCTTCAGTTATGTCTAACCCATTTTTTAAATATCGATTAATAGTATCACGATTTCCATAGAAAGCACTAAATTCAGCTACGATAATTCATTTTTTTGCAAAATTTAACACGTATTAAAAATAGCTGAAGCCGAATAAGTAGATGATACTGAACAAATTCTGTTGTATAGTTTAAATACCGTCTATTCGAAAAGTGACGTTTTGCTCCTCAATAAAAGGGAGCAAAGTGTTTTCCGATAGGGTTTTAATAAGTGCGAATAAAAGTGTTTTGAATTACCCAAAAAGCAGCAAAATAAGTTTGTCTCTGAGGTTGGCGCCACTGTGGTTAAAGTGTATCAAACTTTTTTATAATTGAATTTGGAGTTAAAAATATCCCTCAACATTCTTAGCCAAAAAAATTAACAAAATAAGTTTGCATCTAAGGTTGGCGCCACTGTAGCTTAAGTAATATAAAAAACATTAGTTCAATTTTTCGCCGCATTAGGTTGACATGGCTGAATGGCGGTCGGTGGTTGTGCCACACTGTCAGAAAAATTGCTGTGGCAATGCGCGCGCTTTCATACTTATTTTTCACAATTTACATTTTATTTTACGCCAAATTTTCGAATTCCAGCATCGAATTGTTTGTGTATTTTATATTTTAAAATGAATTCAAGTAGCAGTGACTGCAGTGATAGTTAAACACCGGAAATTATTAAAAAAAGGAGCAAACAATGTTATAAACAATTTTTCTCTTAGATAGGTATGAAAAGCAGAGTGTATCATTCTGTCGCAAAATCATTTTTACCTTGGGCTACGTACTTTAAACCCCTCACTTCGTTCATGATTCTACATTCGAATTTGGTGATTTAAAAAACGCCCTCGCCGTTATCGTTTTGCTCCCTTAAGCCGTATACAGAAAGAAAGCCGAAAACTTATCGGCGCCGATAAGCGCCGATCGGCGCCCATCGGCGCCGGTCTACGCTGGTAACCGGCGCAGGCATTTATATGAACCAGCGCCGATAAGCGCCGACAATCTTCGACAGGCGCCGGTCAGCGCTGGTGCCGCCCGCCAATCATCGTACGACATTTTGATCGCTCTGCTTCAATCTGCTTGCTTTCTGCAGAATGGACCGGCGCCGATCGGCGCCGACAAGCTTTCAGCTTTCTTTCTGTATACGGCTTTACGACACAATCTACTGTAATTCAAAAGTAAAAGGAAAAAAAAAACATTTATTTTCTGTAGGCTTAAAACTTAGAAAGGTCAAAGTCTAATAACAAGGCACTATAAACTCGTCCATGAAGATTGGCTGAATGTAAACAGCAGCCCATCTCCACCGACGAGTTGCTGGTTCCAAATGCAGGGGGATTTGTTTATATCTCCCCGATGTTTCAGCGACGAAGAGTCCAGCTCTGAGGAGTATACGGACGCGGCAGACAGTGAGGAAGAGGCCGAAAGGGTAGCTGACCAACCAGCCCCCCTTCGCCCCCACCACGACCTATACTTCTCCGACGACAGTTTCGGCTACGACGATTACTCCGACGACGGTCAGTACACTCGCACAGCTAAATTTAATCTAGAGTCAAACACCCTGTTATTGACACCCTAGTTCATCCTACCAATTAATTGACACCCTAAGAGATTTTTTCAAAATTATCTATTGTAAGATACACAATTATATTTAGAATAATTAGATAAAACCACCTTGATTATTTGATTATTCTAAACTAGCTTTTACCCGCGGCTTCGCTCACGCACGTTTATTTCAGCCCCTAAGGGGTTGAATTTTGCAAAATCCTTTCTTAGTGGATACCTACACTGTATTATCTATCTATGTGCAAAATTTCAAGTCTAGACCCAGCTGTTTAGGCTGTGCGTTGATATATGACCAAATTGACCAATCACTAAGTAAGTTTATCATTTTTTATTATAAAAAAATGGTGTGACGTAATTTCGATAATTTTGAATAAAACTGTTGGGGTGTCAAGGATTGAATAGGTATTTACTGGATGAGTTTTTTACCGTATGGAAAAAAATATGACGTATAAGGTATCTAGAGCCAAAGTTATACACGAAATCAATTGTTAAATATGGTCATGTTAAATGCAATTTATAAAGTCAAGAAAAGTATGCACCATGCTATCTAGCAGCTAGCGGTTGTAGGTAGATTGCGCATGAATGGAAGCTACGAGCCCGATTCTTTTTTAAATACAACTATCATATTTTATTGTGTAATATTGACTACAATTGAGTAAAGTATACTAGTATAAAGCTATACGAGATTTTTTTAATTAACAATGCCAAATGAATCCATTACACTTACCTATCACATCATGATTTTTTCCAGACGGTAAAAAAAATCGGCCGGTATATTTGTCTCGTTAGACGCCTTTCTTCTATCCCCTCGATATGTATTTAAAAAATCCCATAAAACTTAAGTCTTCGTTGTTTTATTTATTTATTTAACAACATGTACAGTCAAGAACACGCTGAGCTTGACACTTTGGACTTTGACCCGGCCCTGTATTCTATGGCGCGCAGTATAAATCAGAGCTCAGCTCAAACTGGTAGTGTAAAGCTTGACTTGCTCTTGACTGTACCAAGAAAACATATGATGAATTTCACTTGCAGGTGCGGAATCGTCTGGCAATGAGTCTTGTTCACGGATGCGAGCTGCCCGGGAGGCTCGGCGACGAGAGGTCCCGGCCGAAGCGAGGCCACCAACGGACAGTAGCGAGGTAGCTCGCTGCAACGTCGCCTAGAAGTCGTTCAGTCGTTCATTCGCTAGTCGGCAGTCGGCTAGTCGTAGGGAGGTGCGCGAAATACGCACACACGCCGCCCCCAACCACGCATTCTCATTTCATTCGCGTAAATTTCACAACTGGATAGGATGAGAGAAAATACATGTAAAGGATTAAATACCGGACGAAAGTTTACATAGAAGTTCTTTACATTTCCAAATCCGATGGCACATGGCCAGTATTATTAATACTTAGTGTCAAAATAACGAACACTTGTTTAATAGAAAAGAAAACTATATTATTTAACTATATGTATATTCGCAATAGGAAGAATAATACCTATCAACAGGCTTTGCTAGGAAACGATTCTACTAGAAGTCTTTTGACCGTATTTCGTAGGCAGTAATGGCATGCTATCGCGCATGCGTCATGAGCTAGTAACAGGGGCGGCGGTGTTGCGTTAGAGTGTGCTTTGCCCACACTAACTTCCGTCTTGTGCAACTTACTGCTTTGTTAACTGATCTCTTAAATATAGTAAAATACTCAATTATTGACACCCTAGTTCACCCTACCAATTAATTTTCACCCCAATGGAATTTTAAAAATACACAATTATATTAAGAACAATTAAATGAAACTACCGTGTTTATTTGTTTATTCTTAATACATTTGTGTATCGTAATTTCGTTAATTTTGAATACTTCTTTTTGGGTTTTAATAAATTGGTGGGGTGTCAACAATTGGGTGTTTTACCCTACTTTTGTTTCTTATGGCGTGGGATACAACTGGCCATAAAAAAATATTAAGCATTTTGTATTGCTCCTAATGTCTCAATTCGACTAGTGGGCTGTTACGGGTTGATGTTGAAAATTGTGTGATTGGTGCGATGACGTCATTTAAAAAAACCGTTCTTGATTCGAATGTATATAAAATGAAAAAACCGCAATACATTCGTATATGAGTTTTAAGACAGTCTTTAATTGGGTAGTTGACAGCATCGAAATTAAATTGCGAGTAGTCATACATTAAAAAGATTATCCCAAAACACCTCAAAATATGTATTTCGATTTTCAATTTACAATTATAGCAAATTTAAAAATAATAAAACAATCAAAAAAGTGCTGCAATTGAGTACTACAAACTATGACGTCACGGTTTGCTATTTCAGTACATTTTCCATAGTAAAATTTCGTTTTGACAGATCGTAAAAAGTAACTGATTTGACTAGGTAGGACACAACCCTATTAATTGCAGTTTAATTACAGATTTCTAAACGAAGCAGTAAGTTCCTATGTTATTTGATGGCGCTTTTGATTTTGTTTTATTTATATATGTTTATTATAATGTGTTACATCTTGTGTATCAACCGATTAACTGTGACTCGCTTATCTTAACACAATATAAAAAAATCCATGCTCAATATTTTGTATATATTTTATATATCACTATTTATGTAAGTAACAATCACATATGTAAATATTGCGTCTTTGAGTGTTTCACTGTTTATATATTCGTATATAATGTGTATGTAAGTACTGTATATTGTTATATATGTATTATGTTAGTAGACGGGTGTACTATCGCCGAATGCCATCATCAAGACGGTAAGGTAGTGTGGAGTAAACTTTCGGTTTCTTACTAGAGATTTAAATTGGTACACATCAGATATTGATATTTCCAAATTTAATTGTAAAACGGTGTTCAAAGGGAGACGCTGTCTAAAAAATGTGTCAATTGTAGATGCAAAAACACACTGGGAAAACGGGTTTCATGAATCGAGTCTGCCTCGTTGGCAAGGCGTAAATATAGTTTAAATGTTAATAAAGCTCGGTTTTCACCGTTAGTTTCAACAAAGAACTGATTGGGTGTGTGCGTAAGAGTACATTTGCGTCACGTGTTTAGTCACCTGAGTACCGACGAACGAGTTTTCTATTCTATTATCCTAACTAATATTATAAATGCGGGTCAATAAAAGGATCGTTTTGAATAACATTTCGAACGTTTTTGGCTTGTGCTGTACCAAGTTGAATCTTATTAAACGAGGACTAAAACCAAAGAGATTTAAATACTTATAATAATTTTCCTACAAAAAAGTATCAGTTCACTTAGTATGAATGCGAGCTGTCATTCGGTATCACAGTAGACTTCTGATCTCAGTTAATAATTTTTGTATCACGATTTTGTTCGCTTCGTCTCCTCTATGTCCTATTGTATTTAAATATCTTTGGCTAAAACAAAAGGTTACTCATGGGGAGTGGACAGTCGATAAAAGTATGAAAGAAACAGGGGGCCAATTCTACTAAATGTCAACGGTTACAGTTGGATGACAATGACATGGTCAGTCGATGGTGTTATTTGCTCTGAAAAGTGTCAAAATAACACAATTAACTGACCATTGACATCTCATTGTCATCCAACTATGACCGTTGACACATAGTAGAATTGTCCCCAAGGTCCATATTGGTCACATGTGCAAGTAAACTAAAGTTCCCGTCAGAAGGTATAAATTATGTTAACAAACATTTGGATTCAACTATAAATACTATTTTATTTTTATTTTTTTATACTTCAAAATGACTGATTGAATGTTTACAATCCCAAGTCCCCGGCCGGTCATTGACCTCGCGCAGCTGATTTTGAGAGAATTTTACTTACGAATTTAATATTAAGCTGTTTTTTTGACGTGATAACGTCTTATAATTTGATGCATGCACGAAAAAGTGTGACGTATGCGGCGTTACAGTGCAAGCGAGAGCGCGCAACGAGTGACAAAGAGGCACAATCCATTCCATCAGTATTTTCTTATGACGTTGCGTTTCGTTTCGTTTCGTGTCGTGTCGTGTCGTATTTTCTTATGACGTTGTCACGTTCAACTATCGTCAGTAAACCGACTTTACAGACAACCGAATTTTTTATACAAATGCTAAAGGTATCAGCTCCTAATTCATCTCTTTGAAGGATTCCCTTGATTACAGTCACTTTTATAAAATTAAATCGATTGGATTTGGTTAATCACTGTCACTACGTAACTCAGTATACATTCACTTTTATACCTTCATGTGACGGGGGCTATAGATTCATGAATGTGGAAGCAATAAGTGGAAGGAACGTCACCGTTTGTTTTAGTCCTCATTGAGAACTAGACTTAGCACGCTTTGTAGAAGCGCATTATCACTGTATAGGCGAGACGTGTGATGCAGTAGGAACACTTTGCGTACTTTTTCGTACGATTTTTACTTGTCTTATGGCTGGTTAACACTAAGTTGGTCAGTATGTGAACATCGCTTCTGTAAACGGGTATATGAATCAACCAAACCGTGTAAACCAGCTTAACTGAACTGTGCAAACCAGCTATTTGGCCCGTATTACAGATCCTCAAGCATGGAGAACCCTAGAACGGGGTAGCTTTATTCGACTATAGCGACATCTCTTTCTAACATCCTAAACCAGAGTTTCATACTTGGGAATCTTTAAAGTAACGGCCTCAGATTTACACGCTAACTATAGATTTCCTAGTGCATCACTCGTCCCGAGAACGTTTGAAAGTATCAAGTTGTATCAACCTCTGGTATTCCTTACTAATCTTGACCCCGAACAGGTGGAGTCTGACGAAAGCGAGTCGAGTGACGAGGTGTCATCAGCCACCGAAGTGTCAACTGACAGTGAGTTCGCGCGCGAAGAATGCGCCCCCGCAGCTTCCCCGCCCGCCATCTTGGTCACGGAGGCTACGCCCCCAGCGCCTCCGCCCCCACAAGACTACCCCCTGTCCAGGACCCGCTCAGCAGGCGGACTGGCCACCAAGAGAGCCCTAGAGCTCAAACGCAAGTACCTTCTAGGCGAACCATCCCCCCCAACCGTCAGGAAGTCCGACTCCACCTCCCAAATAGACACGAAACTCGAAGCTTTCCGTTTCAACATCACGGAGTTCCAGAAAATGCTGCATCCCGCCCCGATAGCGACCATACAGCCCCAGAAGCCGGTCGTCACCTTTCAGCTCGCTGAGAAGAAAATTCGGCCGATGCCCGATATCATTAAGAACCTCTGCGGTGACGCGCCCGTCGACCTGCTTACGAAAGTCGACACGTGCAAGGACTGGAGGCAGGAGCCGATTGAGGAGGGAAAAGAGAAGAAGGATGTGGACTCGGACTCGCTGTCGGAAGATGACTCGTCACACACGGAAACCGGGCCGAATCAATCCGTGCCGAGGGTCGAAGTCCACAACGAAGGCGGCGAGCTCATACAGCTGGACAGCCTGATGCTGGTCAATAGCAGCACAGAGGACAACGAAGAGAAGGAATCGGGGGCAACGGCTACCGGGCCAACAGTCGTCGCAGCGGAGTCAGAATCCTCGGAATCGTGTCGTGACGCCACCACCCTAGCGCTCACCGAAACCGAACTGTCCGACTGGGCCGCCGAAAGCGCCGTCTTAGACGACTACAACTTCGAAGAGAGGGACGAGAACAAACGAAGCAAGAACCCCAGGACCCTCAGCGGGCCTAAAACGGTGCACGACGCCAAGAACATAACGGCCATAACCAGCCACGTCTGCGGCAGAACGAGCCCGGAGCCGGTGATGTATTCCAACGCGTTAGAGCATTTCGAGTTTGTCGACGAGGGCGACCAGGACCCCTCGATCGAGACGCCATTGACCCCCCGAAACGAGGGCTACATGGAGTTAGTGGACGACTTCGACCCCTTCTCACCCACCAACGACCGCTCCATGAACTTCATTGAGAGGAGCTTCTCGGAGACAGTCATGATGCCAGACCAGCCTGAGGGGGACGAAACACCCGAAGTCGAAGATCAAACGAACAATCAGGTCCCCAAAGACATCGAGTCGCTCACCGACGAAGACCAGAAGACTCAGCTTAAATCCCTAGAACAGGAGACCAGTGATAAGCCGAACAGTGATAGTGTACAGAACATTGACGCTGTGATCAAAGACGTTGATAGCAGCAGCAGAATCGACTCCGTCACCGATTTCAAAATGGAAACCCTCAGTTTGTCGGACTTGTCGCCGCCCTTGGAGAAGGATGTCGCGGAAGCTATAGCAGAGCCTTCTATTATCGAATGCAAAACTCTCGAGGACACCTCTCCTCCTCTAGCCACGGAAACGACGAGGTCTTTAACGACGGTCTCGACGAATTCGACGATATCGACGCCGTTTTCGAATTGTTCCATGCGGCTTTACTCGCCCGCGATATGCCGGTCGGCTAGCGAGACGTTCAGGTCATCTCGCAGTACAGATTCGCCGACACGGAGCATAGAACTGTCGATGTCGATAAACCTGAGCTCGGGGTCTGTGTCGCCGATCAGCCCCGTGCCGATGAGGGAGACGGTCGACAAAGTGCAAGAGATCAAGAGAGAGAGAGAGGAACAGACTGAGGTGGTCCGGAGATTGGTGTTAGAGAGGCTCGGGAGCGGGCCGCGTGTGGCCAGGAAGTCGGCGAGAAGGCCGCGCGCTTCGCCAGTGTCGAGTATCCCGCCGCCGGTGCCCCCGCCCCCTTCGTGGCCCACGCCTCCCCCGCCCCCGCAACCGTTCACCCCTCCACCGAGGCCAGCGCCCCCCGTAATGCCGTTGCCGGTGACCCCTATAATGCCGTTGCCAGCGCCCCCCATAATGCCGTTGCCGGTGACCCCCATAATGCAGTCGCCAGCGCCCCCCTTAATGCCGTTGCCGGTAACCCCCTCGTTCTCGGACCCCGAACTGGCGCGGGAGAGGCGGAGGAAAAGCATTATGAAGAGCATATCGAATTACCTGAACAGACGGCTCGGCCCACGGCATAAGGTAACTTTTATTGATAATTTGTACAAAAAAAAATATAATAAATTGTTAATTGAGTGAGACTAGCTGTTGCCTGCGGTTTCTCCCGTAGGTCCCGTTCCAGTGGGAATAAAATAGCATATATTACTAATTTTAGAAACTGGTCCAGTAGTTATTGAGTTGATTCGTCACAAATATTCAAACATACAAATCTTTTCTATTACAATTTTAGTATAGATATAGAAGTAGGTATAGATTAGGTTGTGAATATTTTTACGAGTCTCTGTGAATAAAGTACAAATTTCAGCATCTCATAGCTAACACGAAAGTAGACGATTCAGTAGTGTACATACTGCACACCATCAGCACTCAAGTGTCAGTCATCATCATTTGTTAATAACAGTGACATTCACAATTTCTTATTTCCAACTTTTGTACCAATTTGAGCCTTTCCATGAGCTAAAGTTCAAAATGAAGTCATGACGTTATATATCAAGAAGTGTCAACAGGTTATTGTGCTCAAGCGACTATTGGCTCACCAGGCCTATCTACTGGTATAGTGTTATTCTTTTGGCAACTTTTTCCCTAATCGCTACACATGTTTTTATATAAAAAAATACGCTGTATATATATATATTGTATCATATATATATTGTACATATAACTCGACAGCTAATTTAAAGTAGAGTCCGTAGTTGACCTTGGAACAGTGATAATTTTAATATAAATTACTAAACTATTTACTGGTTAGACTAACAATTTTGAAACTGCAGCCGTCAAGATTTCCACGGTAGTGGTATAATATACTCTAAATGGCAAAAAAGTTGCCGACTGCATTGGTTAGAGGTTATGGTGGTAAAAACTTTGACTTTAGAATTAGTGATAAAATGGAGAAGGGAATTTAATTTTTATTAGTCCTTAATCCTTATAGAATGTGCGTAGAATAACAAACTTTGCGTCTCTAAATACTACATTTTCAAGAACGAAATCAAACTGTCGAAACGCAAGTTTATTACGGGGATTGTGCTGAATATGAAAGTATGACGTCATATTTTTTTACTATGAAATTGGCTATAATTGTAAAATGAATAAAACACATTTAAATGTGTTTCGATATCTGCACAGCAATGCCGGGCAAAGTCGAGCTAACTTTTAATCATTTAAACCATCAATTTAATTTCTACACATTTAATTACTATCAAAGTTTGTTATCACGCCAGTTGCAGGAGTGGATTTCTACACAGGTTTTTGACTATTTCATAAACACGTAGCAAGGACACTGTAGACTAACACGAGTTGAATTTTCAGTGGCACTCGGAGCCGGATCTGACGTCACACGTAAGCAAATATCAAAGTACAGTGTCGTGAGTCGCATGCTGTCACCTCTCTCGCACATATCACCCGCTATGTACGTTGTCTCGCTCTGTCACATACGCGTTGCACGTTTCGGTCTCGTTTTTTGGCGTTGGATCGGCGAACACATGAAAGAAAAAGTTACTATACGGCCAAACAACTGTATATGAACTGCGTGATTATCCTTATTGCCATTGCAAACTTTAACGACTCTACCCCAACTCGACTGATAGCAAAGCATTGAAATGTAAGCTTTAAGTGGTGTTACATACAGTTCATTTTATTAGGTCTCACAGAGAACAGTGATAGCTCTGTTGCAAGTAAGTCGATGAAGCACGCACGATGTGGAGTTTCGATTACGTGTCACACCATGATCCAGAGATATATGCTGAAATTTACATAATCATAAAAATGCCTAAAAACATGGAATATGGCATGGGTAATGACGGTATTGATTTGTAAATAATATAAATAGTGGTTTTGATATTGTAGTAATTCTGTACTAAAATGTGATTAAAACACGATCCAACGTCAAATGTATATGTTCGTTGCATTTTCTCAGGACAGAATTATCTCGTTCTTATTTGCTTTATTCGTTTTATTGGCACATTCAATGCTATTTAGTGGCAATATTAGATAGATTTTTAGTAAATTTTCTAAAAATATTATCAGGAATATCAAAATTATATACTATTGTGATATATGTCCAACAAAGACGAAACTTTTTTAACAAATCCTAGAAACCTGACTGTCTTCTCGTTTTGGTTTGAATAGTAAGGCGAAGAGGGAACAATTTACAAATACAAAAAGTTTCCAAAAGGCAAAGCATTCAATCTTGTGTTTTAAAAATTCTAAACACAAAACATAACTATGCAGTATAGTATATTACTTTTATCTGGTGATAAAATGGTATTTTGTATTTAGTATTTAAGAAACAAAGAGATACTATATTTTTTACATCATTTCGTAAGATTTGGTAGACTAGAATCAGACATAACTCTCAAATTATTTTGAGGTAAGGCCGAAAACCTACAACAAGTTTGATGAAAAGATGAAATTAAAAGTAGTGTTTTTTATTTTGTATTCTAAATACTACTTGATTAAAGCTTGGTGTATGTGAGTCATCGCCCTACATTTATTAATTAATGCAGCATTGAACGTGTCAAATTGTTTAAAGCATTTGCATGTGATTGGCTTAAAAATCGTGTTTCGACTCGCCCTGTTGACTGTGCTAAATGTTTGTTACGTCATTTCAAATCAAATTAAATTACCCTTGTTAACAAATCTTTCTGTCAGTTATGATTTTATCAAAAGTTTGTTAACAATACGCATATGGAGTTCGTAAGTATTAGCTAAATGTTGTATAAAAAAGTATAATACATTTGCCATTGGGTATTATTTAAGATCACCAGACCGCACATGGGGATTCAAGTTTACTATCAATTGTTTTTGTAGAACGTATGAAGCCAAGTTTTGTGAACATACCAATAGTTTAATCTGAGACTTGTGTAGAATATTAACAATTTTATATAATTACACATATACAAGAAGAAACACTATATAACCGATCTTTCAATGTAGATTTTCACCGCTACTGGGCACCTACGAATTTGTACTATATTGACAACAATACTGCTTGATATACAAATCACATACCTACAGTCTAATGCTTACCAATGTACAATCACCACTAAGTTAATAAAGCACACTGTACAAATAATGTAAATATAACAAAAATGTTATAAGAACAATAAATGAGCAAACACATTATTATGTACACAATTTCTGGCTATACCTGCTTTATACGAATTACAATACAATGAGTATTGACACTTGCTCTAAGTGCTAAAACATTACTACATATCTCCACCATAATAAAGGCAAATATCCTAAGCGCCCAAGAACTGTATAGTAATCTATATTCGTATGATAAATAATTTTGCGTGTACTCTGCAGGAGCCGCAACCGCGAATTTCGAACGCCCATAAGTCTACGGGAGCTTTGCAAGAAGCCCCGCCCGTGCCTCCGCCCCCCGCTGGATATAGGCCTCCGAGTGAGGCTCGCCCGGCCTCTGCTAGACTGCCAGGTAAGCCATTTAAAATACGCTGCTCTCAATACGAGTCAACCATTAGAATATATAAAAAATAGACGCAGAAGGAGCATGACATTGTGATTTTTTTTTTACCTACATTTTACTAGATCATTGTCATTGTAACTTTAAAAGCTGCTAGGTAGACATAGATTACAGCTTGCAGCGAGAGTTGAGGCGGCAAAGATTTGCTTTCTGTTTCGCTTGAGCACATTAATTATATTTTGCAAGGGCAAAGCAGCTAGTGTATTCGATATTTGAACTTGAATGTAAATAGAGTGTAGTCAAGGTTGTTAAATAGTTGTATTATGTATTATTTTTACATAAATAAAATATAAATAAAACATCTTGTATGCCAAAAATACGTTAGTGTGAATACTGTGTTCACCTCAACTCTCGCTGCGCGCACTATACTGACGAATGACACGTACATTATGCATGGTTAATGCTTTCACCGAGCCGCACTGGTCATGTAACCAGCATTATTGAGGCTCTTCGTATATTTTTTTAACTTAAGCTAAACTCGAGTCATCCTTACAAATAAACTGACAACACGTACATCATCCAGCGCAAGGCATCATAACTAACGCAGCAGGCCCGGGAGCCAGCGGTGCGGGCGACGCAGATGAGCGGGACGCCATGCAGCTGTGGTTCGAGGCGCGGTGGGCACGGCTTGTGGCTCAGCGGCGTGCCCGAGAAGAGCCGCGTGAACCACACGCCCGGCGAGTAGCTCGCCTCGAGCGCAGGCTCACGAGGCCTCTGTCTGGTAAGTGAGACTGAAGATACAGCGGCAGTCGTGGCTTGTAGGTCCCATCGCGAAGAGCTGAGTGAACCACACGCCGTGCGAGCGCAGGCTCACGAGGCCTCTATCTGATAAGTAAGACAGAGGAGACTCGGTATGGGTGTAGTTCGTGGCTTACTACTCCCATCGCGAAGAGCTGAGTGAACCACACTTCGTGTGAGCGCATTCTCACAGGGCCGCTTTCTGGTAAGTAAGACAGAGGAGACTCGGTGGGTGTAGTTTATGGCTCATATGCTGAGTGAACCACACTCCGTGCGAGCGCAGGCTCACTAGGTCTCTATCTGGTAAGTAAGACAGAGGAGACTCGTTGGGTGTAGTTTATGGCTCATATATCCCATCGCGAAGAGCTGAGTGAACCATAGTCCGTGCAAGTACAGGCTCACGAGGCCTCTATCTGGTAAGTAAGACAGGAGATGCGGTGGAAGTATGTCTTGGCTCATATATCCCATCCGAAGAGATTGAACCACACTTGCGTAAGTTCTCGTGGACATTTCTCTTACCAACCAAGTCAGCGTCATCAGCTCCAACATTGCATGCTGCGGCGTTATGTTATCATTTGATTAGTGCCATGCAAGATTCCTCACTATTTGTTATTGCTGCTTCTACCCAGTGCATTAGTTCTTTTATGCTTTTCGTGTTGAATAAAATAGTATATTTCATTACAAGTGCGGAAAGCCGGTTCCGCACGTGTACTTAACAACTATTTTTAATACAGTTGCGAAAAAATAAAGCAATTTTTTAAACTTTTACAAACACAATAAACTCAACTATCTTTTTTGGAAAATGGCGCCAACCGTAAAAAAATATAAGCAGATATTTTTTTTTGTTTACTTCACCCATTCTGGGTAGGCAAAGGGAACTATGCCCAATGCCCATACTGCCGAGTCTTCGGATTTTTTTTTATTGATATGAAATGAAACCTAACCTCAATCATTGAATCAAATCATTAAATCTGATATTGAAACAAATTAATAGCTTCTTTTTATAAATATTTGCATTCAGAATCATAAAAACTACTATGAATTTTTTTTAGTAAAAACTTTGTGGTTGGTTTTTTCTTTTTAATAGACATTATTTTGATAGTTGGGAAAGAAAACGCACGAGTGCGGAGAAGGTAAAGAAAAAGCTCGAGTGTGTAATAGCCCACATCCCGAACGCTATACGTCCCTGCAATACGCCACTTTTTGAGCAACTGTATTAAAAAATCATTAACTGGCGACCTGCCCCGGCTTCGTGCAATGGTGATACTAAAACCTTCCCCTTTAATCACTCTAAAAACCGCATCAAAATTGGTTACGTAGTTTCAGGATAGGTTTCGTAGGGAAGCGACTTTGTTTTATACTATGTAGTGATGATATTGTAAAATAATATACCCTTGTAAATTATGTTACGTTTTCAGAGTTAAACCGCTCTGTAGTGATCTTGATGAAATCTGGCTGGGAGATAGCATGAATCTTGACACTTTCATTATGAAAAGATATCATGGATCTTGAGAAAGGACTTTCATTATGAAAAGCAGTGCTTTTCTACATTTGTTCTCCCAGTAGGAGTCGTTTTGGAGTAGTCATGTAGGGGTAAAGTGTGCAAGATGGCAGAGTGACCAAGGGAAAATTCCGACTTTAAAAAAAATTAGCGGATGTACTCGCTTATCGTATCTCTTTTGTAAAGTAATATGACTTTCCGTGTCTGTTTGTCTGTACATCCGCTAACTCCTAAACCGGACGGATTTTGGTGCGGTTCTCACAAGTGAAAGAGCCATTTGAAGGCTTTTGTGTCGTATATAAAGCGAAGCGAGGGCGGGTTGCTAGTTGACACTAATATTGTCAAGATCAACGATTTGTATTTTTTAACGAATAAACTCATACACTACTGGACCGATTTTAAAAATTCTTCCATTAATGGAAATCTACAATATTACTGAGTAACAAAGAATATATTTTATTCCAGTATTCCCACGGGAAAAGGAACTACGCGGGTGAAACCGCGCAGAACAGCTAGTATTAAATAAAACTTGCAAAACGTATACATGTATCCAGTATAAATGGTGTAACTGACCCTACTTTGTTTTATATTATATAGGGTTATAAATTTATAATATAATTTTAACTGACTCATCCACAGCGGAGCAGCAAGCGGCGACGGTAGCGGAGCTAGTGCAGGTCTCAGCACAACGCGAAGCGCACCAAGCGCTAATGGCGGCTGACAGGTAATTCAAAAAAGGTTTTAGGGTTCCGTACCCAAAGGGTAAAAACGGGACCCTATTACTAAGACTACGCTGTCGGTCCGTCTGTCTGTCACCAGGCTGTATCTCAAGAACCGCGATAGCTAGACAGTTGAAATTTTCAAAAATTATGTATATCTGTTGCCGCCTTACCAACAAAATAAAAAAAATATTTAAGGGGGGCTTCCATACAACAAACGTGTTTTTTTGCCGTTTTTATAGATAATGGTACGGAACCCTTGGTGCGCGAGTCCGACTCGCACTTGGCCGGTTTTGTTTTTATACGTCTGACCGGTGAATCTGTACGTCTTGCTTAACTATTATTTTTAATTTGTTTTAGAGGCAAATTCTGAAATTCAACGGGAATCTTAACTGTAGCCTAACGTTTAAAGAGCCCGCTTCTCATGATGATAATCAGTGAGACTCGGGTTCGAATCCTGGCATGTACCAATGAGTTTTTTTAAACTTACGTACATATTCATCACTAGCTCGACGGTTAAGGAACACATCGTGAGGAAACCCGCAGGTGCCGAATTAATTGTAAGGCATGCGTAACAGACCCGCAGGCGTATTCACTGAGCTTCGATATTCGATATTTGACTAGGAATCGGAAAATCTGTCGAAGATGGGCTATTAACAGATGTCGGCATCGAAAACGAATGTCATATTTGACATAAGGATTCGGAAAATTTTCTGTGGTTGTCGGACACGCCTAGAATACAGTTTCCACTCGATCTCTCGAACTCGAAATTTTTCACTCGATCTGAATCGAACGGAAAAGGTGTTTAGCCTCCGTGAATACGCCTGCCGGTCCGGCGATGGGCTCACCACGTTTAGGGGTATATACTCGTGAAAAGTGAGTATTTCCAGAAATTGGATACCTCTGCTTATCTCCTATTATTTATTTTATTTATCTATACGATTTTGTAACTTTGGTTAATTGACTAAAGTAAGTAACCAGTTTGATAAATTTTAATGTAAGATTATGTTTAAGGCTCAATCAAGGCAATCCACAAAATCTTCTCTGAGTGTAATACGTGATGAAAGTGGTGAACCTATGATTGAAGAACGGCATGTACTAGAGCGGTGGAAAAGATACTTTGAAAGTCTGTTTGAAAAGCAAGAGGATGAGCATGAGAGTGAAATTTGTGAGATATCAATTCCACCGGAAGATTTCGAAATAAGTATGAAAGAGATTGTGGAAGCGCTAAAAAGTATGAAACTAGGTAAAGCTGCAGGATATGATAGCGTGACGGTAGAAATGTTACGGGCCGGTGACACGTTGGTAACAGGCCTGCTGCAAAGACTCTTTAACCTGTGTTTGGAACATGGCCGAGTACCAGATGACTGGACTAAGGCGGTAATTGTACCACTATATAAAGGAAAGGGGTCGCAACAGGACTGTAAGAACTATCGTGGCATTAGTCTCTTAAGTGTGGTCGGCAAACTATATGCGAGGATATTGATTGATAGGGTCGTGAGTGAAACGAATGAGAGGATATGGGATGTTCAGGCAGGCTTTAGAAGGGAGATGGGATGCATGGATCAAGTCTTTTCCTTACGGTGCGTCACTGAGAAATTTTTGGCAAAAGACCAAAAAATATTCTGCGCCTTTATAGACCTGGAAAAGGCTTACGATAGAGTGAGAAGGAATGAGCTATGGTCAACACTGGCCATGCATGGGTTGAACCCTATTTTGGTACAGGGTCTGAAATCCCTCTATAGGGATTCTAGAGCCTGTGTCAGAATTAATGGCGCCTACACGGACTGGTTTGACATCTCTGTGGGTGTTAGACAAGGTTGTGTAGCATCGCCATGGCTTTTCAACCTTTTCATGGATAGCTGTTTGACAGATTTGAAAGAGCGAGATTGTGGAGTACGAATGGGAGAGGTACGTGTCAAATGCCTGTTATACGCCGATGATCAAGTAATACTTGAACCATCGGCGTGTAAGTTGCAGGACACTGTAACTCTTGTAAATGAGGCTTTTAAGAAGAAAGGCATGAAAGTGAATGTAAGCAAGACGAAGGTAATGGTTCTGGAGAAAGATAGGGACATGTCTGAATGTGATATTATGATTGAAGGCGAGAAAGTAGAACAAGTGCCAGAGTTTGTTTATTTGGGAAGTAAGTTTACAAGAGACGGAAAGTGTGACAGTGATATTGAAAGAAGGGTGAATGCAGGGAACATGATTAACGGAGCTTTGCACTCCTTTATGAAGAGCCAGAATGTGACAAATAAAGCACGTCTGGCTGTTCATGATGGTGTGTTAGTACCTACGTTGATGTATGGCAGTGAGTGTTGGGTATGGCAGAAGAAGCATGAAAGTAGAATAAATGCAGTCGAAATGCGTTCATTAAGAAGCATTAGTGGAGTAAGATTGATAGATAGAGTGAAAAATAGTGTGATCCGAGAGCGTTGCGGCTTGAAAGATGATATAGTAACTAGGATTGAAAGAGGAATGCTCAGGTGGTTTGGTCACATTGAGCGGATGAATGAAAGTCGTCTAACGAGACAAATATACAAGGGTGTTGTGAATGGGCGAGTCGGTAGAGGACGACCTAGGCGTACCTACATCGACCAGATCGGCGATGTGTTGAAGAAAAGCCAGATAAAGAGTACCCGAAACCGACGAGCATGCATGAGTCGTTTGATGGATGTGGAGGAAGCGCGTGAGATCTGCCAGGTTCGTAGCAAGTGGCGGTCTGTTGTCTCTGCCTACCCCAATGGGAAATAGGCGTGAGATTATGTATGTATGTATGTATGTATGTTTAAGGCTCGTCCCCACTAGGAACATTTGTCGAGCGACATGTGTCCCCGGAGACCTCGGGCGACGTTGGACGACATCGCTGCGACATTGTTGAAACTGTTCCTTATCACTACTCTTCATCGACTGTGCGACAAGGAACAGTTTCAACAATGTCGCGGCGATGTCGTCCGACGTCGCCCGATGTCTCTGGGGACACATGTCGCTCGACAAATTCCTAGTGGGGACGAGGCTTTATACAAAGTTTAATGCCAAGGCAGCAATCCTACTCCTAAACGCGAAAGTCTGTATGTATAGATGTTTGTTCCTCTTTCACGCAAAATCTACTGAACTGATTTTTATAAAACTTTACAGTTATATAGCTTATACATCAGAATAACACATAGGCTATATTTTATCCCCGTATTCCCACGGGAACGGGAAATAATGGTTGTTCCATAATTTCAGGAGACGAACCGGTGGCGCTGCAGACTAGCCTTCAACCGGCTTGAGAGCCACAACAGTTCGGCTTAGTCAATAGGGTGGTTGTCTAATCAAATGAAAAATGTACTGAGATGGAAACTGACGTCATTTTTAGTACTTTTGGGACTATCAACTACCCTATTGTTTCCATCTTCAAGTGGTTCAGTTGGTTTCCTGGTTGTGAATGGTACGGAAAAACTCTTATGTCTCATTTCGATTACCTAGAGTATCAGATACGCAGATTTTACGTGAAAATGCAGCCTCATCTTTATTCCACTGATATTGTTACATACATTTTAGCAAGATAAAGTCACAATTTTTTTTTTTATAGGTATTAAAAGTACACTTAGAAAGGTCAATGATCTAATAACAAGGCACTCGAAACTCGTCAATGAAGATTGGCTAAATGTAAACAGCTTCCCACCGACGAGTTGCTGGTTCCACATACATATTTATTACACATACATTTTAGCAAGATAACAGCTGAGTCTGTCCTTAAGAGCCGCCGCACACCATGAGATATCGTAATTTGCAAAGAGATTTAAATATAATATTTAAATCTCTTTGGTAATTAGGTCTATCACTGGCTGCAACCGCTAAACTGACGCGAATTTCTGACAGTGTGCGGGGTCTAGAACAAAATGCATAGAAAACGTACCTTTTGACATTTCTATCAGAAAAATTCTAACGTCCGGTAGGTGTGCAATCCGGCGAGCATCCGCACCGGACGTCCGCCAATTTCTGAGACTTTTGAGAATGTGGCATTTTGCGTCAATATGGCATTTTGCGAATGTGGCATTTTGCGCCTAATCGCTTCCGGCGACCATAAGAATTTTTCTCTTACACTCCAGTGACCTAACTGAACCATTTTCGATAGCAATGGACCGGGTATTCGATTTGCTAGGTTACGCGATTGTCACAACAGCAATAATAACATTATCAGTAGATCCATTAGCTTTATTCCTTAGAACAAACGTAGTCTTCGGAAGCATTATTTTTTACACTAGTATTATTGTTCGGAAAATTACAATTAGTTTAGTTAGATTTAAATTTCGAGTAATAGATGAATTTATTTTTCGTGTGAGAAAGTGGTAAGACACCAGTTTTGTATGTCTTTCCTTTCTTTTAGCCGGGTTGGACAATTTTTTCACTAACAAGGAGGCCTTACTTTCTCATATGATATCATAGACACATGTAATCAGAGCTTTACGTTTAGTTTAGTTAAACGAACTCATTTTTATAGGATTGCCTATGGTTGGTGAATATTTTCAATAATACTGATGTCAAGTCTCAGAGCAGAATTAAACATACACTCTAAATAGAGAAATACTTAAAACTTGTCGAGACATACTATTCAGGGTCATTTTAAATGATGCAAATATTTAAAGGGTAGATCAAATAACGAACAAGAAACTATTTTTCGCATTGATTTTTTCATACGCTACTTTACTAAATATCATCGATTATTATAAAAATAAAAAAAACTAAAACGCTGTACATAAAGAATACACGCACATCACCCAATTAAAAATTTCGCGAAAATATCAAAATAAATAAATATAAAACCCGAAAAAGTGCTGCTTTAGTTTCAAAGCATATTTTTAAAATAATATATTTTTGTTAGAAAAAAAAACTTTGTTTTTTGTTTTTTTTTTCTCTTTACATGTTAATTCTATTTCTCTTATATATTTATACCTATCCTAAAAATATTTGCACTTGATTTAAAATGACCTTATATATAATTATCACAATACCCTCAATAACCAATCAAAACAGACCCAACCGTAGGCAGCGACCCTACTATTAAGGTCTGGTACCTTACAAGGGACGGAGTTTGTCAAACCACTGTCACAAAGCGAAAAAGCCCCGCGAAGGGCCAAAACGGTGTGCTAGATATGCCAAACGAGTTTACAATTAAATATTTATAATGTATAGTTACATGTTTACCGCTTTAAGTGTAAAGTTTATCGACATTACGGCTAATGGTGATGATTCTGCTTTACAGCGGACTAAACTTATTGTAGTTTACTCATGTCATTTTCTTTCTCCTAGAAAAGAAAAGAGACGAGAGATATTTAGTCCTGTCAAGTCAACTAAGGCATTTCATAACGTGTTCAGTGCATAAATAAAGAAGTCACGACTAAAATATAACCTCTGACAGGATTAATTTCGGTAGGTTATCTTATTTCCCTTTTCTGTTTTTGAGGTAAGACTGATAGGAGAGAGGAGAGGAGAATGATAGGACTAAACCAAAATAAGTTAAGTCGGTGTGAAGGAGAATCCCCATTGTGCTGGCAAAGTGACATTACACTGGCACGTGACGTATGTCTAATTGACTGTGACTTTGAGAGATGGCACACGCCTAGTGTCAGTGTCTTGTTGACAGTTTGCTGTTTCTGTAGTTCTTACTGAGGCGGATGTTAAGCACTCGCTATCTCGCTTGCTCATAGCTAGTTTTAATTAGGGTTTGGAGAAGAATATATATTTTTTATTATTGGAAATGAGGGCTTACCGATATTATTGTATTGATAAATGAAATGTAAAAAAAAGGTTTTATAAAAACGACAATTCGAGATTGGTTATTATTAATAGTAATATTGAGCATCCTGATACAAATGGGCAAAAGAAAAAAAAGATTTTTTAAATATTACCAATGAAATTCCTTAATAATACTACTATATTTCTTTCCACGATCCGTAATTTTACGATTAACTCAATAATTATTTCATTAAATTGTTGACTGTATTAGCAAAATTGTATAAGATATTTTTCACGAGTTTAAATAATATTTTTTTTGTTAACTTCATATTACACAATATAACGTAGGATTTGGCAATCTGTACTAGAAAAAATTCTGTATCTCAGAAATAATATTTATAATTGTACTTTCTTATCTTCTCTAACATACACACAAAATTATAATAAAAAAAAATATGAAATTTTAACTTAAAATTTGACGTATCATATGTTTTTTTCCTTAGAAAACGTCAATTTCATAGGTAAAAAAAAGCCCTAATTTTTTTAACCAGTTACAAATAACTTTGGTGACACTTTTTATTTCCATCTTGTACAAAGCAGTAACTAGACGTGTAGAACTGTCTGAATCGCGAGACTTGAAACCCTATTCTCGTCTCTACGGACCTATGTTGAAGGATAAGTATAAAAACATGACTCAATATTTTTTATTTTATAGGAGCGAGGTAGCATTTTAATTATGATATCCTATATTTTATTGTTTGACAAGATTGCAGTGTGTGATTTATAAGTATTTTGATGGCCTAATTTCCGATGGATCTACGTTCATTTGCCTTACAAGTATTTGTCTTTGCCGTCACTTTTTAAAGAGCTTAAAAACTACAGCAATAAATTATTTATACGCAATTTCGCTTATCATGTCACACTGCAAACTTTCAATCTATGTTCTACACTTGTATTATACTCGTTAGTTATAAGAGAATGATTCATATATTTTTTTATATAACGCGACGGCGGAGTGGTTCGTGTGTATCGATGGAACCGGTGAAGGCGATGTGTCGACTTGACAAAACTGTCTCCAAGGCCTAATGCATTATTAGGCGTGTGTGGAGGCTGGATTCGATTTATACTATTGAAATACTTATGCCCGTTTTCACCATTGGACTCGATTCTGAAAACCACCTAAAATTCCCAATTTTAACTTAGTCTATCCTTCTTTATAGAATACGGAAGAAAAGGGACATAAATAAACCATAGATCAAACATGGAAAAAACCGACTAATTTGATGTCTTATCTGTCACTTTTATCCATGAACTCCTTACATCGTTGCTAAAATTGCTAAAAACGTGTATTTGAATGCGTCCATAAGGTTCAATTTTGTTATTTTGACATTTGTGACGTTGTAAACAAATATGGTGCATAATTCTGTCCCTTTCCTTTCCAAAGCGGTGGAAAAGAATAGAGCTAACTTAAAATTAGGAATTTTAGGTGGTTTACAGAATCGAGTCCATTGAGCCCTTAAATTTAGGGATCCCTTAGCAATATTTAAGGAATGTAAAATTAGGAATTCACTTTCACCAACGTTTAAGTGTCACTAAATCCTGTAATAGTTTAAGTAATGTTCGTTTTAGTTGAACCCTTAATCTAAGAAACACTTACGTAAAATTGCTATAAGAGCTTGTTGGTGAAAATGGGCATGAGGCTCAAACCACACCGACAAGGCAGAGGCCGGCAGCGAAGCGGCAGTTTTAGTGTCATAATTTTAAACTTTATCTTCTATAATATAATACACAGTATCGCTTGAGAGACTTGAAAAGGTCGCGCGGCCGCTGTCTCCCACGACGACTACTATCAAGCGATACTGTGTATTATGCTAATGAAGATAAAGTTTAAAATTATATGGCACTGAAACTCTTTCGCTGCTATCTCGGTGTGATTTGAGCCTTATTTCGTTGGACCGGCCTAAATGTCACTATCGAGGAAGAGAAGGCTAAAGTCCTCGTCACGAGAAGTTATACATTTTGTAAACTACGAACTTTTACTGTTTCGTTAAAAATCTAATAAATTGCTTTGCCCTTACGAAGCGTCATAATATAGTGTTAGATGTAGACTGTCTATGTTAATGTTAACCTATAAGTACAGAGCAATAACTTAAATAAATAAATCAACAAAAACTTATAAATAAATTATATAAAATTAACATATACCTACTTACATAATTTTAATTAGTTGGATTATGTATATATTAGTTATATTTATACAGGCGCTCTCAGCAAATATTTTGTGGCACAGCATCACGGAATTTTAAACACTCGTTCTGCCATTTTGAAGGGGACGCGTCATACTCAAATAAACATTTCGAAAATTGTCTTGCAAATCACTGAATATGTGTTTACTTAATTTATACGTTCTCATGACGGGGACGTTAGAATATGTCGGTTACGTTTGCCGGCCTGAACATCGTGCAGGCGCTGTAGCATTACCAATGGTGGCGTGGGGGGTGGATGAAACTGATGCGCGCAAATACAAACATAAAAAAAATATAAATATAAAAAGTGACTGAGGCGCTCTCACTCATCTATGGGTGAGATTATATTTAACACGCCGCAAATTCAAATGTATTTGTGTGATAGCTAGACTCCGTTAGTTAGAGTGAGACAAACCGATGTTTAAAGATCTGTATATTTTACTCTCTCCCCGAGCTCCACCTAGCGGCGAAACTGTTTTGATTGTTAAGGATAGTGACACAAAAAAGGTATAATATTTTCAGTTCTAAACAATAGTTCTTACCGAATTTGCATTCGCGGTGAAAAATCATAAATTTTAGAACTTAATAAATATTTCTTTGACCAAAAAACTTTATATAATTATAGTTTCGTAAGTCGACAAATCGTTATTTTGTAAATAAAAAAAAAGTTGATTAACAGGAAAGCTTATGCTGGTGTTTATAATGAAATTAAATTACAATTCAAATTTAATTTAATCTAAGTAATTGTGGTTAAATATTGCATGCAATGCATCCAGTGTTAATATATTTTTTTACAAAAATCTTGAGTTAGTATATTTGGGGAAATTTTATTCGGTTTATATAAGGATTTTATTGACTGTATGCATGAAAGTTATTTTTTTATAAAGGGAGTAACCCTGAAATAAAACTGGTTTCCCATTCTAAAGTGCAATACCTACCCTACCAAAATGTACTGCGAGGCCAACACCATCTCTTAAAACAAGCTTAAAACAGTATTGTTGAGTCCTTATAGTATATGCTTATTTTAATATTGTTTTGTGTGAAATTCAAACTTGCATTATTTAAGCATGTTCCGGGAAGCAGTGCGAAGGTTATGATGCTATATGATAATGAGGCTGCATCTCGTTTTTTCCATACAATAATGTGTTATTCGTTCTAAACACATCACAAACAATATTATTTTAAGGGGTCATGTTGTTTTAAGCATGAAACAAAAATTTCCTGAACTATGTTAGTTTTTTAAAAGATGGTGTTAGGTCCATGAAAAGGTGATTTGTAAAAACTTCATGTTTCTAGTACTAGGATGGAAAAAAGAATAAAATGTAAGCTTGTATAGCAATACCATTATGTAACGTATACGGAACTCATACTGAGTTGGGATTATTGGTATTATTCTATCATTTCCCTGTTCAAATATGTGAAACAAATAAACACTGATAAGTATATAGACATTATTAGTCAAATAACATTTAGTATTAACATTGTACGTGTTTCCTTGACACGATCTCTCTTCAAGACTTTATTATAATTTATATCCTATTCAAATTATATTCCTTTAGACATTTATTTACTTTTTTTAAATTATAACGTTGGAATATCTTAAACCAGGGCGTCGGACGACTTACAATCCCATGGCTACGTTAAAAAGTTATACCCAGTTTATTTATTTAGGGGATGTAGGCCTTATTTTGTCTTCTGTTCTGTTGCTATTTACTACTTTATATGTTATAAGTGAAATATAATATTGTATTCAGCTTATGATCCACTAGCCACTCGTGGTTAGGGATTTTATTGTTTTTTATTGTACTTGATTTTAGTCTGTTTTGAACCGAAAATATATGTAAGTTTTGTAAATATGTACCGGCCCTATTTCTTTGTTACCCATTGGAAGGTTCAAGAGGCATTCATTGTGTAAAGTATTTTTTTATTTATTGACGCTTTTAATCAATGTCAAAAAATATTTCGTAAAATGTTTATTTAAAAATAAAGATTTTTAACAAAATAGGTTTTTTATTTTTTTATAACTAACTCCCGCAATAATTTTCAATACATATTTGTCCCATTACAGTTTTATTATATGTATAGATATAGGTTTTGCGCTGCCTAGCACAACTCTACATACCTTTGGCTACGCATTAGATTTGGCTGGTATCTTATTGTTTTATCTGTTGTTGCGAATGCCATATATTCACAATTGCGAATGCGAATGTACAGAAACAAAACGCTCTAGCGAATCTACTAAGAATCTACCCCATAAAACTGAAAATCAACTACCTATGGTAAATGTTACATATTTTATATGCAAAGATATTATATATAAAGAGAAGTAGATATGTTACTAGAGCGCGGAAACACGCCGACAAATGTAGGTAATTGGTCTAATTATATTTAGTCGCATTTTAGCAGCGAATGTTTGCATTTTTCACCTATTTTTATTACAAGCGCGACTCTTGGTTGATATGTCTCTTTCTTTATTATTCGTTCCGTATCATCTTTCGCCGTCATTGTTGTATCCTATAAATACGCTAAGATGTATTGTAGCCACTCGTAGCGGAACAATATCCAAACGCACGCAGTATGAATTGAACTCGACTTTCCTTTAATGCACCAAATTTAAGTACTTATTTAAGGAATTTTATAGTTGACCACGTGAGTTTCGGCTGAAACTAAAGCCACTGCCGAATATTCGGTTTCGGCCGGAAAACCAGTTTCGATCGGATACTAGTTTTTAGTCAGTGCAAGCCTGGCATAACCTGGTTGTCGTCCCCGCTACTCCACCAGGTAAGGCATTTTTCCTGCATGCGAAATGAAAAAAAAAAGGTCGACCATACGCAAGCACGCCGCATCTCTAGTGCGCAGGGAGCGGGGTAGCAACAATAGATCCTGAAAATAATCGGGGACAGACTAGCTAGACTGCGTTTATACTGTTTTGTTGTTTTCTTATTGTCACTTGATTTTTAAAGAAATAATAATATACTTTCGCATTTATATGGGAGTAGTATGTGAGCAGTGATAGCCCGGACGGTTAAAGAGCCGGCCGAAAATCAGTGAGGCTCGGGTTCGAATCCTGGCTGGTTGAATGAGTTTTTCAAAAACTTACGTACATATTTATCACTAGCTCGACGGTGAAGGAAAACATCGTGAGGAAACCCGCAGGTCTCGGAATTGATTCTGAGACATGTGTAAACAGACCCGGTCCGGCGATGGGCTCACCACCTATCACGTTTAGGGGTCCAATGTATCTCGTGAAATGTGGGTATATCCAGTAATGGAATAGGTACCTCTATATATATATATAAGCAATGCATTGGTAGGGACACAATAAAACTCAATGGATACAATTATCACAAACATTTAATACTACACATTCATTAATGATTCACGTGTTTTGCGTCAGAGAACTCGAATGACCATAAAAAATACGTTGGTACATTAATATTCAATGGAGAAATCTATGAAAATTCATCGAAAATTTCGTCATTTTGCTATATAGGTAAATTCGTTTTCGTTGGACACATTGTAAATATCAGTTCTCTGGAAATATCAAAAATTAGTCTCATAAAGCTAATAATAAATTATATTTTTTTTTCATAATATATTTTGCCCTCATATCTTTGAATGGCACCTTTCGTTTTCGTTTTAGTTATTAATACATTGCATATTTTTAAAACATAAATTTGTACCATGAATAAAAAGTATTTTCCACGCAGATATTGGTGGATCACGAGAGGGGAGCGGCGCCGTTTTTTTTTTGTTTTTCGCTACTTATAACCATTGACATTACTATCTAAGTATTTATTTACTAACACTTATACACGTATACAATAAATATTATTGAATGAAACATCTTATACAATACCATTTCGAAAGAAAGAACGGAAGAAAATAAATTTATTTGACAAAAAGAATACTTAAAATAAAATGGTAGATAACAAATACTGTCTTATGGGCGCGTACCGAGGGATGGGTTTTCTGTTTGCGCTTATTTAGCGCCTTTTTCCACAGGTTATTGCAATTTGGGTTCTATTCTAATCACATAAAATTTCGTGAGCGCTTGCTACGCGTTACGCGATGTAAGTTTTATGTAATAAGAATAGAAACCAAATTGCAATGACCTGATTCCGCACTAATAGAAAACGTAATGGCATTTTGTGGGGGGCCATTTAATGAAAGTTATACAATACCATGTAATATAGAATAGATAGAGGTAGAATTAGTCAAGAAAGTGGGGTCTTGGTTGGTTTTGGAAACAACTCCCAGCAATTAAATCAAACTGGTCGAAATTAAACACTCAACTTTTTATTGTCACAGTTGGTGTTGTTGCAAGCGAATATGTTTTTTGCCGTGATAAGAGAGTAAAGCAAATGCTTTAACCCTTATAGCCTGCGCAGACGACGGACTTTGTCCCCGGAGGACAAAGTTCCCCGAATCGTAGAAAAATATGTCCGTCTCTTTTTGTCCTGTACCGCCCCTCGATGTCCGCGATTATTCGGTCGACTTTTTGTACGCCATACTTTTAATCCCTCGTGTGCGTTACTCGATACAATTGTAAGCGATCTATTTTGGCGGAGAAAAAAATACTGGGACAAAAGTGTGTCGTCTGCGCAGGCTATTAGGCCAATATAACCACGTCTGACTGTTTCATACTAAAAATAACGAAAAACAAAAAGTAACTCATGCACATTCACCTTAAACAATGGATTTTCTATTACATTTAACACTTGGTTGAAATACTTCAGTTAATTAATCAAAAGCACATTATTCAGACGGGGAAATTAGCAATGGACAATGATTAACTTCAATCTAATCTTAATTACTTAACATAAAGCGTTATATACAATTAACCAGTAACTGCGAACAAACTAATTTATAAATAGTGTAACAAAGTGTAATGGTGCTTTTAACTGAGTCAATAACATTTATGAGCCTATAGGTACATACAACTCTGCTAAACACCATAAAATAATAAAATACATTTTAAGAAAAGATCAAGGTAATCATAATTTAAAGCAGAAAAGTAATTCAATAAATTATACATTAAAAATACAATTAAAAAATACTGCAGCCATCTTAAAATTAGATTTTTATTTAAATAAAATTCCGTATAATATGCCAGCCCTACACAATAAAATGGCCTTAATTTCAATAGATTTATAACACGTATATTACTTAGCTAATTACCTACTCGCGATTTAAGATAAGCGCAGATTATAGCGAGTCGATGACAATGACATTTGGATTTGGAACAGTTTGCTACGAGCTTGTGTAGCTCTTCGTCTCAGTCGAACTTACATCGTTATATGGAGACAGTTGAATTTGTAAAAAGTTAAATTTACTGGACCCACAATGTCGAATTCGCTAAAGGTTGAACTTGCAATGTATTGAATCCCAAAACGTTGAACGCAAAAAAGTTGTCCATTTCGACATCAACATTTAGGGATTCAACATTTTGCGAATTCAACATCATAAGAATCCAACATTTTGCAAATTGGACATTGTGGTCCAGAAGGAGATTATCGTGATGTGTTGCAGCTAGCATAGTCTGCGCTTATCTTAACAACAATTGAATCCCTAAGTTATTTGGTACAATAATCTCGGCTCGCGCACGTGACGTTGAGCAGGATTCGTTGTGGAATGTCATATTTGCTAAATATCACCTTGACCCGGGTTTTCTGTAGTTTAACAATTCTTTGACAATTATGAATACAACAGCCAAATCGGTTGAGCCGTTATCAGGGGATGATGAATGATTGTTATTTATATAAGTAGACATTTTGTTACTGTGACATTCTACGCCTTATCCGTTGAGCAAAACATTCAGAGTAAGCAAATATGGATCCAATATATCCCTCAGCGGTACTTAAATCGGACTTGAATCAATTACTGAATTCTATCTATGAGTTGATAGAGATCAAAATTGTGCAGAAACACGAATGTACTGTGTAAACCAGTGAATAAAGGGTCCTGTACTAGCCAAGACCCGTTATTATCTGGTTTCGAGGAAACTGGTCAAGGATCACAACGATACATTTAATAAAGGTCAATTTACACACACCCACCAATTATACTTAGTCACAAACTAGGTAGGCCCAAACCTTATTAACTTAATTACATGAAAACACTGAGACACGAAAACTACTTGACCCATGTAACATGAGCCGACTGGACAACGACATGACAACGTGCGGTCTTCACAATTTACAACCGAAACTCAGTTACTGTGAAGCCTAAATTTAATTGCGCTAACAATTAATTAAGTTGTATTTGCGACAAAACCATACGAGAGATATGGAGAAAATAAATTTTAAAATAATCTGCCAGGAGTGGAATTAAAATAGAATTCTCAGAAAAATCTAACATAATTTATCCGAGTCGACGTTCGACGTTTCGTCCGCCCACAACTATCGTCAGTTTTATCAGCGTCAATTCATTCCTGCGGTGCAGACTGTTAATCAGAAGCTGGATGAATTGCGAGAACTCAATGATCCGCACGCTTTCGTCCATGTACATCTCGTAGTATGGGTCGTAGGGGCGAGCCCTTTCAGTATCTCGGTTTGTGTTGATGGGGTCTCTGGGGGGGGTGCCATTCGGGGTGGCGCTCTCGGTGATGGTGGTGGTGGTGATGCCGCCGCTTGTCGCGGGCCGCGGGGGGAGGGTACACGTCTGAGACGACCAGTTCTGAGCCGTCCTTGGGCGCCTCGCGCTCGTGGCGTCGCGGCTTGGCGTTTGCCTCGTGGAGTTCCTCCCACGCCTGCCTGTAGTAGCGGTTGAGGCCGCTGCGCGATTCCGACGACGACGAATCCAGTGACGCCATGGTGTTGCAGTCAGGCGAGACGTGGTGGCGGTAGCGTTTGCCTCCGTGGTGCTTCCTGCTGGCAGATAGGAGGGTAAGTCGGGGTCAGTTGGGATGTGAAGTGCTCGGATTATTAGATCTACTTTAAGGTTGATTTTGAAAAAACTGTTTTGTTTCTTTCGATCTTTCGTGAGCAACAATTTATCTGAGGGATCTTAGTGCCTTTTCACACGTATGGTTGCCGGGTAGCCCGAAGTGTATGGCCGATTGCCCGTCGGTACGTATGAAAGCGAACGTACATGGCCATATACTACGCTGCCGGCTACCCGGTACGTGTGAAAAGGCACTTATTCTCCTAGTAAAAAACTCACAGTCAGTGTGAGATCATTAATCTCAAATGCTGGGGGGCAGGAGAGGGAATATTGATATATTAAGGGCCGCTATCTACATTCACTCGATTTGATTTCGTCTGACAAAGGTAGACTGTAGAAAGTTTATTAGAAAACTGATCTTAAGATAACAGGTCCTTAATTAAAAATAATCCGAACTAGGTAGGAGGCTGATCTTTTATCCTTTATGTAGATAAATAAAACAAATGCGAATGTGTTTGGTGAAACTAATTATCGTTGCTACCAAATTGTTCATTATATACAGTGGCAGCCGGTGAATTGGTGATGTGAATGGCAGAATGTATACTTACGTAACGTCTTAAATACGTGCTCTTACAAGTTTTCTATGAGCGTAACTTGTTACGCGGATACAAAAATTGTCGGAATGCTGCGTGACCTCATATAGTGATTGTGCAGGTGGCTGCCAGTAGAAAGACGCCAATAGTATGTGTAAGTAATGCAAAAGTGTCCCAACCTAGTGCCAAGCCAGCCAGATGTGCTTTGTCACAAAAGTTGCAAATATTGTGCGTGGCTGGGGTTTTCATTTTAAGTCAAACCTAGTTTTTTTTTCAATAAATAGATAGTGTAGACCAGGTACCTATTTAAATTCTGATACTTAAAAAGATCGCTAAAACCATTAAAACTTAGGATTACAGGTGCAAGGTAAGGAACTTTCTATTTAGGTGACCATTTTGTTGTGATAAATGCTTAAACAAAATGGCGGTGCGCGGCGTGCGAGGTAGCCCCGTGCGTGTGCGGCGCGGGATGACACAGTGGCTGCGTACATTAGAAATATAAATACTTGAGTACAATATTGACAAAATTAACCTAAACATTTACAAAGAGTTAATTCTTAATAATATATTTCTATTTGTCGTTTTTATATACGAAGTTTATAAAAAACGCAATATTATAATTAGGTTTTAAAATCTTTTTTTTCAAACCTACTAGTATTAAAGGGAATTCATTATACGACGCGGTGACCAAAAGAAGCGTATGACTCCAAAATGCGTCAATTAATCAAACCATGAAACGCAACTGGATTAGACCAACGAAGTAGGCATGTTTCACCTTACCGAATCTAGCCTAACGCCTATTCACGAGAATGTCAGACGATATATAACCCGACATGTCTCAGGACATACAGCAAGATACAACTTGCGTCCTATCGCGGGATATATCGGGCGTGGTCACTATATCGCCTGACATTTGTCTTTATTTGTCATTTTAAATCAAGTGCAAATGTTTTAAGGGTAGGTACAAGTATATTGAAAATAAATGCAAAAATAGTTTCTTGTAAATATGATCTACCCTTCAAATATTTTCGCTTAATTTAAAATGACCATGTAAGTACTTAAATCACCGAAATCTTCAACCACCTACACAACGGTCACCGCGTCATCAGCCACCATGTCAGCCGCGCTTGTACCTCAAAATATAAACGCACTCATAACGGGTTGGAGAAGTGTCCTGCGCGATGGGCGTTGCGGTGCGCACGCGCGAACTCCCGTCTCCCGACTTGCTGGTCAGGGAACGGCAGCGCCAGGAGTGTGTACCACCTTGACGGTAGCTCTGTCACCGCCGGCGGCTGACGCTTATGCGAACCACTGCCACAACATTCTTATTTACGTTGGGCCCTTCGCTACATTCGGGGCTCTAGTCTCGATTTCTGTATCAGGGGCCTTAGGCCGATTCTGCTTTACACCGACTAAACTTATTTCAGTTTAGTCCTGTCTTTAGCCGTATACAGAAAGAAAGCTGAAAACTTATCAGCGCTTATCGGCGCTGGTCCATTCTACATAAAGCAAGCAGATTGAAGCAGAGCGAGCAAAATGTCGTACCTACGATGATTGGCGGGCGGCACCAGCGCTGACCGGCGCCTGTCGGCACTTATCGGCGCTTATCGGCGCTGGTTCATATAAGTGCCTGCGCCGGTTACCTGCGTAGACCGGCGCCTATGCGCCGATAAGTGCCTACAGGCGCCGGTCAGCGCTGATAAGTTTTCAGCTTTCTTTCTGTATACGGCTTTTGTCCTCGAAAAAAGGGATATAAGATAACCTACCGAATTTAGTCCTGTCAGAGGCTGTATTTTAGTTGACTTCTTACTTATGCACTAAACACGTTAAGAAATGTCTTAGTTGACACGACAAATTTTAATTTGACAGGTCTAAATATCTCTCGTCTCTTTTATTTTATAGGAGAAAGAAAATGACAGCCGTAAACTAAAATAGGTTTAGTCGCTGTAAAGCAGAATCGAACCTGTTGTCTATTTATAATTGTAATCGCAATCGTCTTCATTTTGACGTACGTTGCTTCTTCCGTACATCTGTCATTACTGCCAGTGTAATGGATCATTTACACGAGGTCAATGGCCGAGACAATCCACTGAGCCAATCCAAACTGTCTTCATCAAAGGCTTGAACACAATCCAATGCAATGGACTGTCTCTATTTACACGACCCATTATTAGATTGGCTCTGTGGAATGGCTCGTGTTAATGGTCCATCAGTAGAGAAATCACTGACTGCGTAACAAATGTCAAATAAAGACGATTATTACAGATATAAACAGAGAATAAGGTCCCTGTACAGTACTTTTCGAGTCGTAAAGACGATGTGTCTTTTATAAACAGCTCTTCAACATATTAAGCATACCGGCAGAAATAAGTAGAAAAGAATAAAGAAGAAGTCCCCTAAGGCATTTATATTTTAAGGTACTTGTATACCATAGGGGCTGATGGCAAACGGTGGAATGAAGAAGACCAAAGGAGAGTGTCTGGATTTTCTAGTTGGCGAGGTTTTCAGCTTACCTACTCAATTGTACCTGTTCATATGGATTAGGCGCACAATGCCAAATTCGCAAAATGACCAATTGACTCAAAATGCCACAATAGCAAAATGCCACACTAACAAAGTGCAATATTATCAAAATAAAAAAAACATTCCAGAATGTGACATTATGAGAAACAAACATTTTGCTAATGTGACGTTTTGCGATGAGGCGTTTTGAGAATGTGACATTTTGAGAATGTGAAATTTTGCGAAATTGGCATTGTGCACCTAATCCGTTCATATTTGCATAGGGCTCGATAATATTTTAAAAAGCTATCAAAATTAGGAAGAGTGTGGCCCACTATCAGAATTATTTCCAGCTATGTAGGTAGTTAGTATTGGTAATAAGGTACATAGATATAACGTGGGATATCCTTTATATACATTATTCTATCCTAAAATGTATAAATCCCCACACCAATGCTGAGGGCTCAAATAATATTTGTCAGATGTCACAGGCACCGCAATTGATGACATTTCGGTGGCGCGGCCGCTGGTCATAGTAAAGAAGTAAATTTATACGCCTCTACCGACTCACCCGTTCACACAATAGTCTAGGCAATGAAGCGGATTTTTGTATGAAGACCCCAACATTAATTCCTCAGTCGATGAAACTTTGCAGGATTGTAGTATAGTATGAGACAATACTTGCATAAAAAAATCCAAAAAAAAAACCTAACCGAAGTTAGGTATTTTTACTGAAATACTTATTTATTTGATATCTTTGTTGGGAAAAATGCTCAGTCAAAATTTTCTTCTCCAGCAATATTCATGTGTGTTAAGAAAGCTATATGCGAAATATCCAAAAAAATCTCCTGGTAGAAACAACAAAACTCAGTCGTATATGTACCTTGCTCGGGAAAATTGCTCAGTCCATTTTTTTAACTGGAATGTCATTTAATGGTCGCTGTGGACTTACAATAGGAAAATCCAAAATAAAAACCTTCTGGCTACATTATTTTTAGAAATTATCAAATTATAAATCAAAAAAAAAAATTTTTTTAGTATAAAAACCTAACTTCGGTTAGGTTTTTTTTTTGGATTTTTTTATGCAAGTATTGTCTCATACTATACACCAATCCTGCAAAGTTTCATCGACTGAGGAATTAATGTTGGGGTCCACTACCTTTATTGCCTAGACTACAAGGGTGGATCCGGAATTTGAGCCGAGGGAGGGGGTCACGTAGTCGAGGTATAGTCAGGACAATAATTATATTCGATTGCAATAATAAATCTAAATTTAAAATAAGAAGAAGAAAATGGACGTATTATGTCCTTCGCTTCTGTGTTTATTTATTAAGTACCTATTTATTTTATTAAATGTCCCAGACCCAGCCTAGTATAGGGGATCTATCGAAATATAGTATTTGACGAAATATAAAAAAATACAAATTATGAAAAAAATGTAAAAACCGGCAAAATTATATTTGTTACTGATTTTTATAAAAAGTTTTTTTTTTGCATTAAAAAGAAAACAGTTTGGAATAAAAGTGGCTTAAACTTCATCATATAAAATATTTATGAATGTAAATCGAGAGCTCATTTTTTATTATCTAGAGGTGCGTTCATATACATTTTTAAAATGAAAGATCTGTAGATTACACTTCGATGTTGAAAATTTAGTATTTTCGGATAATATTATATTCCTTCGTCAGTATATAGTACGCAAACCCGAAAAATAATCATGTTATAGTAGGTACGGTTGGCAACCCTACATTTGTCTGTCACAACACCCTGAACTTTATCGAATCACAAGAGTTTTTTAATAGTCCAGTACTTTAAATGGACTAAATGAGTCCTTAATAGTGTATGTCCCATTACTAAATGAGTTCGTAATAGTGTATGTTCCAGTAGTAAATGAGTTCTTAATAGTGTATGTCCCAGTACTAAATGAGTTCTTAATAGTGTATGTCCCAGTACTAAATGAGTTCTTAACATTGTATGTCAAAGTACTAAATGAGTTCTTAGTGTATGTCCCACCAGTACCCACTAAATGAGTTCTTAATAGTGTCCCAGTACTAACCTCCGGACGAGAATGACGATCGTGGTGATAATTGCGATGAGGAAGACGAGGGCGCCGAAAGCGGCAAGCGCGACCACGGCACCGACATTGAGCCTAGCTCCGACGGTTTCGCGCCGGTCGCCATTCACGGGGAAGGGAACGTTGACTCGGGGTGTCTGCTCGGCTCTGATGTTGTTACCGCTGCCTAGGATCTAAAAAAAAAAATATAAAAAGAATAAAAAATCGCAAGTATTATATCCCCGAAGGGATAGGCAGATGTATTCCATTACTAGATAAACCCACTTTTCACGAGATATTCTTTGGACCCCTAAACGTAAGAGGTGAGCCCATCGCCCATCTGGGACCTGGGGGTTTCCTCACGATTTTTTCCTTCACCGTCGAGCTATGATAAGTATAGAGTAACTAACATAGAACTCAAAAGAGTAAAAAAAACGACTTCACAGAATTATTCTAAAAAAAAAAGTCGAATTGGAAACCTCTTCCTTTTTTGAAGACGCAAAAAAAAAAAAACATCGAAATCGGTTCGCGTTGTTATTCGTCCATTTATCGCGCACACACTATGCTTTATGACTTATATGGTTTTCTCATGGATGCCATTGTCAGAACTGGACCAAATTGAAATGGGAGCACGCGGGAAACACACTTACCTAATATTCGAATTATCACGACGACATTTTTACTGAATTGATTGGGTACAGACTTAAAAAAAAAGTTGCAGTAACTTTGTCTGAGAGGACTAAAGTTATACTTAGATATAAAACTGACAATCTTTTCATGTCCTACTGGCATAAACCCATTTACTGTGACAAATCCAACCCTAAGGAAACAAGGAAACCCAGCCTGATAAATTATCCCTAACGACAGCATTGCCTGAACGAGCACGTTTCATATTATTATGCTTTCCTTCCTCCTCTCTCCTCCCTCCCCATTACCTACTGCTCTGTCTAGACCGACTACAGTATGGATTTACAGACACAGGTAGGTATACACTACACTGTTAGTTCTAAGCCCTAACCGTAAAGGAACAATATGTACATGTCTACAGATTTCCAATCTATCTTACGTTACTCCTTATTCACTCAATTATCACGGTATCTGCAAAACTATAGCACCTCGAGACTTGATACTCGTCAGGTAAGTTCCAAATATGCTGTGGGCGCTCGTAAAGAAAGGATTTTGCTAAATTCCCACGGGAACGAGAATAAAAAAGACCCGCGCCGGTTACGCCAGTAAATATTAAAAACTGGTCCCTAGATTAATCCAAGTCTAATTAGAGCTACACAAATTCATCACATTAACTTCTCATTTCATTTGAGTAAAGTCGAAATGAAAATTCACTTTGAAACACGACAATTTAAGCAAATTCTAGAACTTCCCGCCTGTTTTCAAAACTGTAGTACCAACTGAAAATTGTTTCCATTGCAAAGTCACAACACTACACTGTAAGTTTTTTTATTGCAACATACCTACTTAATTATGTACAGATTGGCACGGAAACCTCACAGGGTTTATGGGCGAGCCGTTCAATATCTATACATATAACAAAACTGTAACGAGACCGTAAGAGCGTGGATGATGAATGGTAGTTTCAAATCATACCGTGGGGTACTGAGACCTTTAGGCAGATTGCTCGTTGCACCGCGCACCGCCCGCGCGCTCGGCGGACTGCCGCACTGCATTCCGTTGACACCTATTCGCCGACCGAAACGAAATACGGTGCGCGGTGCAGTATGCACGCTGCTTACCGACTACTTAGTAGACCAAAATGCATGGGTTTAACCGACTCAGCGCTATGTTAGGCTATTCATTATAATTATTATTGTGAACCATATTTACTAGTAAGTCATGACTAAAAAGAGCTGCCCTTGAGTTTCTTTCTGGCTCTTCTCGGGGTACTGCATTTGGAACCAGCAACTCGTCGGTGGAGATGGGCTGCTGTTTACATTTAGCCAATCTTCATGGACGAGTTTAGTGTGCCTTGTTATTGACATTTCAAAGTGTATTTTTATATACCTAGTGAAATAGATGAATTTTGAGTTTTTTGAGTTCTTACAGGCTGCCGTTAACTCGACGGACCAAACAGATTTAAATAAGGTCATTTTAAATCATGTGCAAAAATGTTAAGGGTAGGTAAACACGCTTTATGTAAACCCTCAACCGCACTATAACGCCACTTTTGTCGTGTTTTTTTTATGTATTAATTAATTTTGTTATTTTCGCGAAATTTTTGATTGCAGGGCAAACCTTACACGTCAACGTCACGTCTATTGTATATATCCATGATTATAGAAAATTATTTACCTACCATTCGACGACTAATATTTCTAAATTTGTCCACATTAAACCACGAAAAGTTTCAGTAAACAGAACTGAAATAAGGGCCCCATGTATACGGTAGTACCTACTTTTTCTTTTTATGTGCCCCAGGTTTATATTTCTTCATATCAGGCAACAAACAACCAACCTGGTTCTCCCTTGGGTGATTAGCGACGATGATGTGCGGCGAGCGACTGGTGTGACTGGCGTCCAAGTCAGTCGGCCTTGGGGGCGGATTCGTCGACCTCTGAGTCGGCCTCGTCGTCGGCCTCTCCGTCGGAGTCGGGCGCGGGCGTCTCTGTTCTTGGAACGGCGTCGGCGTCGGCCTCGGCGTCGGTTGGTGCGTCGGCTGGAGCGTCGGTTGGGGCGTCAGTCGCCTCGGGGGCGTTGGCGGGAGCCGGGGCGTTGTTGTCGGCGGGGCTGCTGTCGTCGACGTCGGACTCGGAGTCGGATTCGTCGTCGTCGCTAATTCCTCTGTTGACAGAAGTCATAGTTGGAGTCAAACCGGAGCCGTTTTAACAAGGATGTAAGGTACTCGAGGCAATTAACGCCCACTTAACTTAAAATCATTTTAATCTCTATAGAGACTTCTTAATTGGAACAAATAATGAGGTAGAAAGGTAAAACATAGTTTTCTGAACCGAAAGATGTTAGTTGTGTGCTTAAATTATTTATTATTTCCATGCTAATGACACCTTTTTAAAAACCTTGTCTTGGGCGTTATTAACAATATTATGTTTATTACCGCCCGTTTACTAAATAAAATCCTGGATGCAAAAAATGCATTCTTAGAGGTTATAAAACTAATAAAACATAACCGTTATTATATCAGTTTCTTTACCAGAAATAATGTAATGTAACAAATCAACATTTAACATAAAAACTAGCATACTTCTTATTAAGTGTAGGGTAACTTCAATCTCCTGGTTATAATAATTTTTAACCATTTTTTTTTAGTTCATTAATAAACATTGACATGAAAAAACAGTATAACAGCCGTTTTAAAAAAAAAAGAAAGATTAGTTTTAACCTATATTGGGCGTTAATGAACGATGAAGGGCAATGGCGCCCGCAGGTGTTCTAAAAAAACAGATTCAAGTAGGTAGGTATATATCAATTAGAATAAGTTGAAGTAATTAAATATTTAGGAAATACATTTTATTTTAAGATAATTATTAGTTAGTTACGAATTATTTTATTTACAACGTAATGTTTTTGCCATGGTATTATTACGCCCATATGTAGGTCAATAACGCCCAAAGATCAGTTGACCGGGCGTTATTACCCTAGTGGGCGTTATTGTCAATTTGTATATTTTTTCCAGAAAATACTCCGATTTAATTCAAAATAATAACGAACAATGAATGACAGTTACGTACACTACATCACAAATGAAAATTATACAAAAAAATATAACAAAATAACCAAGAACATTAAATTTTGTTGGAGTAGTTTTTATAACAGCGACGTCCGTGACCGAAGTCGTTGAAGCACAGCGTGTCACTGGCAAGATGGTGGCTCAAGAGACTTGCGCTTACGCTAGGCGTGTCCCTATTGGTGTATTCTATGTGTGCGCAAGCCATGACGCTGCTCACTTAATTAAAAGTGGTTTTTCTGTAGTTTGGGCGGTATTTAACACAGGGCGTTAATTGCCATACCTACCTTATGTCCACTTTGGGTATAGCCTTATAAGTACATAAATTACTGAAGTACAAGTTCATCAACCACTGCTTACGATACTTATAGTAATAGGATGTTTATATTATGTTTACATTATAATATATCCAACTTTATCATGACTTTCTATTCAGTATGTAACAGAATATGCTCAATTCCTGAAATTAGTTTGTTCGGTATCGACTACTTAAACGATTTCAGCTATTTTTACATTGTTTTATTTTTTTTCAGAAAAATGTATTAGCATAGCTGAATTTAGTGCTACCTATGGAAATCGTACTGGTATTGCTCTTTATTTAAGAAAATTGGTTAGACACAACTACAGTACGAAGGCATCTTTTTTTTTATTAGATATACCCACTAATCGGGGTGTATGAGGAATTGCGCTTATTCTGTTACGCGTTGTATAAATATCCCAAATCCACACCACGTTCCGACTAAATGTAGCTTACAACAAGAACACAACACCCCCACATTAGCACAGGAGCACAGAGGAAACTAGCATTCCAAGGGCGGGCTTTTAAGTAACAATTGATTAAAAGAATATTGAGTTGAAGAGTTTCTTGCCCCGTTTCTTCTCCTTAACCATAGATACATGCTGAAGCGGTGGAGTTGAAATGACGTTCAATAAGTGGACTTGTAAGTTCCTATTTTGAATAAAACATTTTTACTTTTGACTTGAGAGACTATTTGAGAGCAGTGATAGCCCAGACGGTTAAAAAGCCGGTCGAAAATCAGTGAGGCCCGGGTTCGAATCCTGGCACCTACCAATGAGTTTTTCAAAAACTTAAGTACATATTTATCACTTGCTCGACGGTGAAGGAAAACATCGTGAGGAAACCCATTAATTCTGAGACATGTGTAAAAAGACCCGGTCCGGCGATGGGCTCACCACCTATCACGTTTAGGGGTCCAATGTATCTCGTGAAATGTGGGTATATCCAGTAATGGAATACCTCTGCCTAACCCCTCGGGGATGAAAGGCGTGAGATTATTTATTATTTATTTTGACTTTTTTTTGAAGGTCGTTTGGCGACCTTGTGTGACCTTGTTGTGTGATGCACTTACTGCAGGAGGGCGCGGGGTTGTCCCACACACCGGTAGGGAGGCAGGCGCTCCTCCTCGGGCCCACAATCCTGTACCCCCGCGCGCATGCGTACTCAGCTACGGACCCGAACTCAGACTTGTTAGGTGACAGCGTCACCCAGCCGTTCTGGATCGCTGGCGGCGGCTCGCACTGGACGACTGGACGGAAATCAAATGATGTTTAATGTTTACATGTTATAAGCTATACACGCAGGGCCGGAGACAGGGCTTGGACACAGGGCGCAAACGGCGTCTTTGTAGGTTAAATTGGGTTTGTTTATTCTGAATAAATGATTTAATATTAATATTATACAACAAACGTGTTTTCTTTGCCGTTTTATGTAGGTAGATAATGGTAAGGAACCGTTCGAGCGCGAGTCCGACTCGCACTTGGCCGTTTTTATTAAATTGTCTCTATATCCTATTAATAAGAAAATTTCTTTATTAAAGTGATAAAAAGAAAACATAAAACAATAGTAGGTAGTACAATAAAAATAAATATAGAAATAAACTGCTAACTAAACGTATATGTTAAGGAGTCTTTTTTTGGGTTTTTGTTTGGGTTTCCATTAACCGACAGCCAATAAGTAAAGATGGGGCTCGGTATTCCCTCGGCCACTGTTTTGAGGATGCCGTTGTCAGAGGCAAGCAATTTTTCCTAGAATGAGGCGATGCTAGCCCTAACAAAGGTAAAAAAATCGGGCAAACGATCTTCTACAAACATGCTCGACGCATTGTGAATCGTGGAAATCCCATAAGGATACGATAGGCATCTTTGTATTACACCCTCATGGTGCCAACGACCTTTTTGAAAAGTTTGACCACAGTTGGCAGATGTGTACTGGCAGTAAGCTTTCAAAAGTGTTTTCTTGTCAGCCTTACTACACGTTAGAGGACGAACAAATATGATCCCCTTGAGTTTTTAGCTGGTTCTTCTCGGGGTACCTGCTGCATTTTGAATCAGCAACTCGGCGGTGAAGATAGGCATTCATTCAGCCAATCTTCATGGATGAGTTTAGAGTACCTTGTTATTAGACTATTGACGTTTATAAGTTTAACTTTTTTACGTTTACAGAAATTAATAATTTGCATTATAAATCCTATAAAAAATGGTTTTAATTCTAATAGTTAGTCAGCCACAAATAATTTGAATTATGAATCCTATATAAAATGGTTTGAAATCTAATAGTTAGTCAGCCACAAATAATTTGAATTATGAATCCTATAAGAAAATGGTTTTCAAATCTAATATTTACTATCTCTCCTAATAACAATGAGTAAACAAACGTTGACACCCGGCATTACTCGGCTAGAAAGCTCAGTGCTACATGTGAAAAATCCATATCATTGTGGTGTTCCCACCAGCTATCTGCTCCGTCTAATTGTACGAGTATTACGCGAATAATTGCTTCGGATACAATCTCATCGCGATTCCACTGTAATTGCTTCTTGGATTTTGATGAAAGTAGCTGCTTTATTTATTCGTCTCATCATTATCTACTATATAAAAATAAGTCGGGTTTTCCTTCCTGACGATTTAACTCCAGAACGGCCGGACCGATTTTGATGAAAGTTTTTGTGTGGGTTCGAGTGGGTCCAGGGATGGTTTATAGCAAAGAAAATTCAGCATTGCACCCGTGCGAAGCCGGGGCGGGTCGCTAGTCTACTATATAAAAATAAGTCGGGTTTTCCTTCCTGACGATTTAACTCCAGAACGGCCGGACCGATTTTGATGAAACTTTTTGTGTGGGTTCGAGTGGGTCCAGGGATGGTTTATAGCAAAGAAAATTCAGCATTGCACCCGTGCGAAGCCGGGCCGGGTCGCTAGTTATATATATTTTTTGCCAACGAATTTATGCGATCCAAGATAAAAAGTAGTGGCTTATGACTTATGCCAAGAAATTGAGACAAGTGATATTTTAATTGTTGTAATCGGTGTCCGAGATACCCGAAATATAAATAAATACATACATAAGTACAAACAAGTATTGCTAGTTTATAGTAATGGTGTAGCTTCATTATACTCTATCGACATAAGGGCTAGATTATTGAGTCGCTACTGTAAATTATTTTCTTTAAATATATATTTTATGGAATATTATTCCTACTGATGGTTGCGCCCCGCTAGTTTGCTTCGATGGGCTCCTATTGCCAGGCCCTAGCTACGAGGCTGTGTTAAACTAACTATATGCAAAAATCACGGCGATCTGTTGCTCCATGCTATACTTTATTTGCAGTTATGAAAGATACTAAAAAGCCAATGATATTAAAGTAAGGATGAGTTATATTCATACTTCGCGCGTATGAACTACAACAAGTACAGTCAAGAGCAAGTCAAGCTTGACACTACCAGTTTAAGCTGAGCTCTGATTTGTACTGCGCGCCATAGAATACAGGGCCGGGTTAAAGTCCAAAGTGTCAAGCTTAGCGTGCTCTTGACTGTACAATGATATTTACTAACTTACTTTTAAGCGTATTTATAGGATACAATGATGACAGCGATAGATGATACGGAATAAATAATAAAGAAAGAGAGGTAGGTATCTGTCAAAATTTTAGCTTAAAATACTAGATGATACGAATAACCTAAACCTAATAAAATTAGGCCAATTAGATACCTACATTTGTCGGCCTCATTTTCCGCGCTCTAGTAACAATATCAACGTCTTTTTATATATAATATCTTTGACAACAAGCCCACAATTTTGAACATTTTTTTTTGGATTTCATTTAGCTCTTCTTAAACCAACTGCGCCAGAATAACAGTAATGTTTTTCAGGTGTAATACGAGTATTTTTGTGTGTGAGTGTTTCGTTATTTTCGTTTAAAACGGTTTGAGTTAGTTTCAATATTTTTTTATAGGTTTACAGAAACTTCAGAAATTGATGTTGAGAATTCTCACACATCGTCAACCCGTAACAGCCCACAGTTTCCTTACACACGAGGAAGTAGATATGGGCCAGAATATCCCAGGAGAGCCCATGGTTTTAAGATTAAAGTATAAAATAAAGAACTGAAAACTAAATTACTTGACATTGGCAACATGAAAAATACATGCTAGTTAAAAAAGTATTTGTCTATGTGACCTCTTTGATGTGGGTCAAGAAACCGAAAGAAGAAAGGGAAACGCGTGTTCCTTTGCTGTATTTGTCAAATACTCAAATAAGGATTTGTCATAATGCAATATCCAGACAGAAAGAGAATAAAATATAATATGCCTTATTATTAAAATATAATAAGAGAAAAAAGCGAAGATAATTTGATGTCAAAATTTATTACATAAATCGCTTTCATACTAACTGACATGATGCTTGAGCTTCAAAGTTTTGTATGAAAATATTCCCAATGCCCCTCTATGTCCTATATTGTAATCTCTTTGTCCTTACATGATGATTGTTTGCCAAAGATGAAAAAAACGTAAATGAATATAGCCATGTGAAGTGCCACCATTACATTTACATGTACATGGTCCTGAACTATGAAGTTGTAAAAGATGGCGTTAGGCCTTATCTCGATCAATACCAGTACGGACCCCGAGGGGCCCTACTTTTGACCACGCCCACTCAGTGTGGGCGTAGCGGACCCTTTACTTCGACCACACCCACCCTTAATAATTTCCGGTTTGCCTTCGTAGAAGTTTTGTTAGATACTAAGGTAAATATTTGTGAATTATACTGGATGATCTTTTTACCATCCGGTCCGGAAAAAATATGACGTATATATCTAGAGCTGAAGCGATACACAAGATTAATTTTGAAATATAGTCATGTATAATAAAATTTACAAGGTCTACAAAAGTACACACACTACTGTGTAGCAGCTGCCCGTTGTAGGTAGATGGAAAGGCTACGGGCCCGTTTCTTTATAAAATACTATTTCAAATTTCAGTGTGTAATATTGAATTGAGTTATTTCTCATGTGTGAGGAAAGACCAAAGAGATTAAAATATAATAGGGCAATTTTAATCTCTTTGGGAAAGACCTTTAGCTCAGCAATGGGCTATTTCGGGTTGATGATATTTATCATTAGTGCGAAAACGGCGATCAAACCTGAATGCTCCATAAAGTATCATAACGTCTCAACTAGGTACGTTTATGGGACGCCAAAAAAATGGCAGACGAAAACGTTTGAAGAAAAGGTTGAGAAAAGAGATTTTATTTCCCCAACCTCTTTGATGACAGGCGTTGACACGAAGAATCTTCTACGTAATCGAATAAATATTAAAAAAACTAAAAACTAATTGCTTGTAGTAGATTATCCACCGAGGGGATAAAGCACTGTTTTATGTCACGGACGCGATATTGAATCCTGAGCAAATGAGGGACTCAAGATTTAAATCCCGTTCGCTCAGGAAATTAAAACGGAGTTCTGAGTGCAGTGACGGATTCAAGCTCGCCCAATACGAAAACAGCTTTTTCCCTAATACCTGCTATACTTTTCTCACCTTTTGTAAGACAATAATATGGCTTGTAGTGGCCAGTTCGATTTTCAAATAAGTTTTTTTTGCTGTAGGTCTCAATGGAATTTTTTTTCATACGAATTCATCATAACCCGCCGGGTCATAATATTGTACTAAATCTTATTATAGCTCGCGGGTTAATAATTTTATTACTTGCTTTAGGTGAGGTTTGCATGATAAATAATTGGGCAATGTCGAGCATATGGTGTGAAAATTCATTATCCCCACTGTGTTACAGTCAGGTAAATGTAGCATATGCCCACCATATGCCACTCCGCATATTGAGACGAACGTAATGCCACCACTTCAAAATCCTTTGAGGCTACAGGTTATCAATAGTAAGTAGTAGTATAAAAAAAAATCGCCGCCAGTGTGTATGACGTGTACATAGACACAAACATGAAATACGTGTAAAAACATGTAAATAAGAGTAAAAAAAAACTGAAAAACCTCCGCCGGAGCATAAGTACCAATATTGCGTCTTTACCATTTTTGCGCCATCAAAGTCAACAACAGAGGGCACTACTTTCCTAGCGAAACTTTTTTTAGTTTGTGCTCGGAATTTTTGGATGATAGAGCAAAACATAATATGTTTAGTAATGGTTGTTTAGTTCGCAAAAGGTGCGTATTATAATGCAAAAAAAATACGCGTCGGAAAACGCGGGCGAAATGTTAATCTTTAATAAATCACATCCACAGTACAGCTGAATAAACCCGATTTCCATTACAATTGTTAACAAACCAGCTTACCTTAACGATCATCAACCATTTTTGCTGCAAAACTAACAATCTTTACTATTTCGCACTGGCAACTCAGAAAATGCATTCGGATTTCAAAAACGCGATTCCGTCAGATCCACTCAATCCGTGCTGCGTCTAATCTTTCTTTATACCCACCTTTGCACTGAACCAAATCTTCGGCACCTGTTGCCGTCAAGCACACGAGATAACTGGTTCTTTATTGTTATGTTTTAAAACCAAATATACTATACAACGCTCTGGGCCCACGCCTGCGCCGTCAGCGATTCAATTCCAGTCCCTTACTACTAGTTCGGGCGTTTGAAGAACGCGTGACGATTTAACTATCATATTAGGTATTCCTGTTATAGCGTGGTCGCTACTACCTCCTTCATGACATTTTTATATTTTATCAAGTAGTTTACCCAAAGATATTATATATAGAAAGACGTAGATATGTTACTAGAGCACGGAAAATGAGGCCGACAAATGTAGCTAATTAACCACATTTTATTTAGTCGCATTGTATTTCAAGTCGTATTTTAAGCGCTTTTAAGTCGTATCTTAACAGATAGCTCTCTTTTTCTTTATTATTCGTTCCGTATCATCTCTCCCCGTCATTGTTGTATCCTATAAATACGCTAAGAAGTAAGTATGTACATGTTGTAGCACATTCGTAGGGGATCAATTTTCAAACGCAATCAGTATGAATATAACTCATCCTTACTTTAATATCTTTGAGTTTACCTACGTGATTTTCTTCCAACCTCTTTGCTGTTTACATTTCGAATTTCATATTTTCTGTCTGTTCTGTTTTTTGATATTTTGACAGATGCACTCAAAACCTATTGGTACCGGTGAACGGAAAGAACATGTTTTTTCCGTTCACCGGTTGTTACAGTCAAGAGCATAAGCTTGACACTTTGGACTTTGACCCGGCCCTGTATTCTATGGAGCGCAGTATAAATCAGAGCTCAGCTAAAACTGGTAGTGTTATATAAGCTTGACTTGCTCTTGACTGTACGAGTGATAGCTCCATAATATAAATAACTAGCGACCCGCCTCGACTTCGCGCGGGTGCAATGCTGATACTAAAACCTTCCTCTTTAATCACTCTATCTACTAAAAAAACCGCATCAAAATCCGTTGCGTAGTTTTAAAGATTTAAGCATATATAGGGACATAGGGATATAGGGACAGAGAAAGCGACTTTGTTTTATACTATGTACCTAGTGATAGTGATGAGATAAAAAATGTGAAATGATTTTCAAAAATACCTATCCAGGAATACTTACAAGCACTGTACCTACTAGCATATTACCTTTTAATTGTAGCTGATATCTAGAGCTCAGGGTATCCTATTTTAGATATCGGCTGTTAATTAATATGCACTCAGCCTTTATACACTATAATTTACCTACTATCCATTTACAGTTGTACTAGGCTACAATGAACAATAAAGAATTATTATTACTAGCCTAATTGATATTTAGGCTATTTTCTTCTATATACGTTACACCAATTGTGGACAACTTACTTTTATTTTGTACTCCGAGGATGTCCAGTCCTCCGGCGTGAGATAGCATAACAATATCTATGTCCCCTTAGCCACTCTACACACTGTATATACTAAATTTACACCCCCAACAGTTATGCTGTTACCTATGGCACTCTCTAGAACCCCAGTTACCTAATTGCAACATAAAAAAAATGCCAAATTGTGAAAAAAAAAATGTAACAACTGTGGAATTTTATTAAAATATTATTATTCTATAAAGAAAGAAAGAAAATGTATTTTATTCTGTACGTAATAAGAACTACACTTAGAATAGTCACTGGTCTAATAAAGTTGTCCATGAAGATTGGTATTTAAGTTAAACTAGCGACCCGCCCCGGCTTCTCACGGGTGCAATGCCTAAAATGCTAAAACCTTCCCATTGAAGCACTCTATCTATTAAAAAAAAGCGTATCAAAATCCGTTGCGTAGTTTTAAAGATTTAAGCATAGGGATATAGGGACAGAGAAAGTAACTTTGTTTTACACTATGTTATGATAAGCGTACTCACTGTCACAGCGCGGAGGAGGCCCGTTCCACCGCTCGTCGATGTCGCATACGAGGCGCGCCCGGCCCGCCATCTCGTATCCGTCGTCGCATGAGTACTGCACGTGCGACAAATACGACACAGAACCATTGATTAGCTCGTAACGCCCGTGCGGGATCTCCGCTGGGTACCCGCATTCGATGCCTGTGGAGTGAGAAACCATGATTGGTAAATGATTGATATCAATTAAAGAACATTGATGGTTTTACGGTTAAAGAGCGCGCTTCTTATTATGAGAATCGCTGAGGCTCGGGTTCAAATCCTCGCATGTAACTAAGAACATTTTTTTCTGGGGTAGTCATAAATAAATCTAATTGAATAATGTTTACTTCTAAAGGTATCTTCGAACCCTATAATTTAACATAAAAAACTATAAATATATTTAAGGCTTGAAGAGAAAACTGAATCTTAGTTTATGGCCATGTAACCCTAAAGACTTTGTTGACTATACCAATGAGTTTTTCAAAAACTTACGAACATACTCGTTTTCATCACTAGCTCGCCGGTAAAGGAAAACATCGTGAGGAAGCCCGCAGGTCCCAGGATTAATTCTGAGGCATGTGTTACAGACCCGGCCTGACGATGGGATCACCACCTATCACGTTTAGGGGTCGAATATTCTCGTGAAACCCCTCGGGGATAAAAGGAACGAGTTTTTTTTTTGTATCTATATTAAAGTTCTAGACGTTTCGCCAAACTGGTAAACAGTTCGTTTGCAAAGTATACTTACACTGAACTTAAAAATTACTTATGATTAGACAATAAGAGAATTTTTTTTCCAAGAATAAAGCATTTTTATTTTAGTATTTCAGTATTATTTCTCGTATTTTTACCATATTAGTTTTGGGCACAAGGTTCTTCTTGTGTTCTGACTTTTATTGTCAGAATATGAGAAAATTTACTACGGTCTATTTAAAATTATTTTTACTTCTTCAAAAAATCTTTTACTTTTTCGAGAACAGAAAGAATAACATTTCATTAAACATTTTTTCTTCACATATTAGTCGATTAACCATTTCATTACTGTATTCAATTCAATTCGTTTATCGTATGTCACGAATAGTTATTTTTCTAATTCTGTGTGAGATAATATCGTCGAGCTAAGTGCAGAATTTGATGCAACTGCAGTTCTTTCCAATAATCCATGCAGTTTTTCCTGCAGTGCTCATAGTAAGGGACAGGACGTTGCACTTAAAATAGGTGACCTGACTACCTAAAGGCACCTAAATAAACCCGGAGCTAGCTCTCCCAGGCACCCATAATACAGCCTAGATCGATAAACGCATTTCCCATATGGGTATAGTTTATATCTTACGATTCAGATTATTGCGCGAAATTTATTAGGTATAATGATCTATCACAATAGGACCACTAATAATTTCAAATATTTTCTTTGTCTAAGAAGAACTTGAAAAAAAATGTGCAATATAATAATATTTGTTTACCTGCACATTTAATCATTTTGTGTCTTTGTGTATGTATTTGTTTGCCTGAGTGGTAAACTCATAGATAATTGCTACGAAGGTACATTTTTACCTGACTGAAGGGTTATATTTCTACCAGACTGCGGAGGGCATAGTGTATATCAGCCTATTTATGTATGTTCCTTTGTGTTGATCTAGAGACCAAACGAGTGGACCGATTTTGATATTTTTTACGTTAATCGATTCGTCTCAATCCTATCAGTCTCCCAAAAGCATGACAGTACAATCAAATTTCAATATGGCAACCAGACGCCATTATATAGTAAAAAAAACACGCCTTATATCCCCGAGGGGGTAGGCAGAGGTATTCCATTTCTGGATATCCACTTTTCACGAGATATTCATTGGATCCCTAAACGTGATAGGTGGTGAGGCCATCGCCGGATTGGGTCAGTTTACCATGTCTCAGAATTGATTTTGGGACCTGAGGGTTTCCTCACGATGTTCCTTCACCGTCGAGCTAGTGATAAATATGTTGTATTAATATATTATAGTTGTACTAACGCTTGCAAACTGGCGGGAACTCGTCGTAGAATCCGGTGTCCAAGCAGGTCCTGACCGTGGGGCCCACCAGGAGGTGGCCCTCATCACAGGCATATTCAACTGAGGCTCCGACATCGAAGCTCTCAGCCACCATCGTTGAGTTGGGAGGCTGCTCCGGCCGTCCGCAAGCTTTTGGCTCTGCACGAACAGTCAAGAGCACGTAAAGTGCGAGTCTGACCTCTAAGGCGATTGTAATAAGAACGTTAAAAAGTCCAATCTGTCAAGCTCCACGTGACTGAACAAAGGTGGGGTCAGCGTCGAGCTAAACTCAACTGGAAGGAAGGAAATCGCAAGCAACTTGTTGAATTTTTTCAACGGGACACTTTTGTTCAAAAATGACGAACAAAAAAGCATCTTAGTAAGATTTAGATTGTTTTCTATGCGTCGACACTTACAAGGCTAATTGTAGGTATATCAAGAGTTAAAATTAATATCAAGCGAAATTATTATTTTACAAATAATTGACGCAATATACAATATATTATACCTTTGTCAGTGCTTAATAAATAAGAAAAAATAGACAATAATACATATCGCAAAACGCTTAATCGCACAGGCACAGCACAGTCGCAAAGAAATTTAATTTATTAAAATAATTCGCAACGCTATAATACGAACACCTAAGTACTTACTTAAATTACAACGCAAAAATGCACTTGCAATAACTAGTCTAAAGATATTCACAGGGGCCAGTCAGCCAAAAAATTTTGACGCACAATGTCAAAATGCCATTTCCCAAAATTTACAAAATGACACATTTTCAGTGACATTTTGCCAATGGGACATTTACCACGTGTAAATTTTGCGAATGAGACATTTACCCACGCGAGATTTTGCCAATGTGACATTCCTGATCCAGAATGAAATAGTAACTTACGATGTTGGCAGATGTAGTTGAGCCGCGCTTGGCAGTCCGTATCACCCCACAGCCATCCTTTGCTGCCGTCGAATCGGGCACATCCCTCGTTCCCGCCCGGCGCGTTCCAGAAAGACACGGTGACATCGTTTCCGTTAACCCACTTCCAGTTTGAGGGGTCCTGGGGGTCCCGCACCGCTCCCATCCAGTACTGGCTGCTACTGTCGCTTCTGGTGGACAGATGGCGCTTTGAGTTACTTTGGTGCTGAGTAGTATCGGCACGCTTTGATGGCCGTTTTTACGTTTGTTCGCTCATCAAGTTTCGAATTAATTAATAAGGACGTTGAAGGGGTAAAGGGATAAATTTCTGTACTTTATTGTCAATAGTGACGTGCAGTTAGTCATAAAATTTATCTAATGCAGGTAGAATTTTACGACATAAAAATATTTTTTACATTGGTGAATTGGAAAATGTCGTGAATAGAAAGAACTGATTCATAAGAGAAGATTATGAAAGAAATGTAAAAAAGATAATATTTTACAAAATTAACTCTATTTTCCGTCTCTTTTTATCATTCTCGTCGCAGTATTCGGTCCAATTTATATTTTCGTATTATTAAGGGCTGATTTTTCAATAGTCAGTTAAAAGTTATCTTAAGAATAAACATCGCCTGTCACTTTTCCTTTTTATTGTGTCAGAGAGTGACAGCATCAATATATTCTCCAGATAATGTTTATCTTACGATAGAACAATCACCCCTAAAACGTTTTAATCAGCTACCTACTAATTGCAAGATTTACTAGATTCTATACTGTATAAATACTGTAGCTATGCCTAAGTATTGATCGGGGTTTTAATCCTTGTCATAGACAACAAAAAACTAACAAAATAGTTATGAATGTAAGAAACGAAAATAAATAAATTGTGAGACACACACGGTTATTTACAGTAGCGGCTCGCGGCTTTAGGGTTGGGCGACCGCCCAGGGCGCCAGATATAAAGGGGCGCCACAAGATCACTATACCTGTAACGATTGCTAGTGGTGAACGGAGTCTTAAGCGTAAGCTGATCAAAACCTATCTGCGATCGACAATATTCTCACATTTCACGAGATTTATTGGACCCCTAAACGTGATAGGTGGTGAGCCCATCGCCGGACCGGGTCTATTTACACATGTCTCAGAATTAATTCTGAGACCGCGGGTTTCCTCACGATGTTTTCCTTCACCGTCGAGCTAGTGATAAATATGTACGTAAGTTTTTGAAAAACTCATTGGTACATGCCAGGATTCGAACCCGAGCCTCACTGATTTTCGACCGGCTCTTTAACCGCGCTATCACTGCGCTATGGATTCTAAATAACTGATAGATATACTTATATAAATATTAAACACCTAGACACTAAGCCAACAGACATGTTCAGTCAAGAGCACAGAGAAGAAGAAGAAGAAACTTTACACTAGTGCGACCCGCGTACTCCGGCTTAGAAGGCAGCTTCACTACAAACTGAGCCAACAGGCTCGTCAATGACGAAAGTACTTTCCAGGGTACTGAGACTAGTTTCATGAAATTACTTAATTACATCATCAAACGGTAAATGTAAAGAATACCATGTACCAATGAGTTTTACAAAACTTACCTACATACTCATCACTAGTTCGACGGTCATGGTAAACACCTGCACTGGCGAACTAAGCCTGTCGGAGGCGAAATAACGGCCCCCGGTCTTAGAACTTTTGAATATGGAGGCCCCCCAGGCTCAGGGCGGCCTATAGTCTTGGGGGGCCTCCAAATTTAGAGCAGCTTTAACCGTATTTGTATCTATGCTGCCTCCAACCAACACCCAATTGCCTTTTAACCTTGTTTAGGATTTGATTAAGAGAACTTTTCGCTAAATTTGGAGGCCCCCAGAGGCCCAGGGCGGACCGCCCCTTCCGCCCCACCTTAGTCCGCCAGTGTCGTGAGGTAACCAGCAGGTCCCAGAATTATCAGAATGATCAGCCAAGCTATCCAGAGAGGGAATGCAGCCAGTCTTCTGGGCACTGTCCCACATGGTTCCTCTTTGGATATTTTTTATCTGTAATTATTGTTAATCTACTATATAAAAATAAGTCGGGTTTTCCTTCCTGACGCTATAACTCCAGAACGCACGAACCGATTTCCACGGTTTTGCATTCGTTGGAAAGGTCTAGGGCTCCGCAAGGTTTATAGCAAAGAAAATTCTTATAAGCATTGCACCCGTGCGAAGCCGGGGCGGTAATTATTGTTAATGAATGTATATTTTCTTTGTAAATAAATATTTATCAAAATCTTTCCTCTTCGTAGTTATTAGTGTAGACGTAGATAGTCTCTTCTAATTAACTGTCTTTATATTACAAAAGATCCTTGAGGCTATTGTAGAAAGCTCTTAGTACCATTACAAGTATCAGATTACAAAAAACCTTTTAAAAGAAATATATTCTAAAATACAACTTTTCTTGTTATTGGAAAGTTACAATAAATAAATAATAATGAAATAAATAAATTGTGAGACACAATTCACACACGGTTATTTAGTCCCAAAATAGGCAGGGCCTATACTATGGGTACTAAACAACTGATAAATATTACAAAGTCAACACACATGTTCATGCACACAAATGTGGCCCCCGAGCGGGGATAGAACCCGCGACCTCCGACTCAGAAGGCAGAGTACTGCCAGGGGCACTACCAAATGAGCCTGAGGCTTGTCAAATAAAGATTCTAAAGTGCCTACCTCTGATTAAAACAAACATCAGTGTTTCTAATGAGGAAAATTTGAATTTCAGTCAATATTCTAGTCAAAGACGTTTAAAGAAAAAGTTTCTCTCCTCTGAAGAGAATGATTTTCTTCCAACCTCTTTGATTCTACTACTTATAATACAATATTCATGGAAGAGTTTATATTGTCTTGTTGTTAGACTATGACTTTTCAAAGGAAATAAATACATTTTCATTTTTTCAGTTCTAGTCGGACAGTTATAGCCAATATTAGTCTGATAAAAGATTTGCCTCAGTGAGAGATTAAAAAAAAAATGTTTTAATAACTTTGGAGCCATTTCTTTACTTACATTTATGATGTAGATAATTTGTGTATATTATAAAAAATAAATAAATATATGTTTACCTTTAATAGGGTAAAGTTTACCATTTTTAAATATATTATTCTACTCGTATGCAACAATATTTTTCATGTAGGTACGACAAAATGGTGAATAAGAAATGTAATATGACAGTCTTATACGCTCGCCTTATCGCGGGACCGGGCTGCAGCTATAGGTACATACTTCAGAGTCAATTTAGGGACCTAGTTTTCGGGTTTCCTCATAATGTTTTCCTTCACCGTCGAGCAATACGTACGCAAGTTTAAAAAGATTGCTAGGTACATTACAGTGATAACTAGAAACGTAAGTTTTGAAAGACTCATTGGTATATCGCCAGGATCATACAAGATAAATCATGCAATAGAACAAAGGAAGCCTGACTGATGAGCTCGGGTCCCGGGCTCTTAAAATAGGAGTACATGGCTCAACGGATAGTACATAGGGAAGTTAACTGCGTAGTTTATGTACTAACAGGATAGTGGGCGCAGGTTTACACTGATATAACGCTTTTCGCACACAGAGGCAATTCCGTGGGCGAAATTGCACTTGTTGAATGCAAGGCTTATGTTGCACGTACACAAGCGTACATAAGTAAATAATGTATTGATTGGAAACTGCAGCGCGCGCAGCACTAGCGTTAGTCTATGGTTAAATACTATTTATTCGTCCCTTAGCTTCAACTCGTCGAAAACTGGCGGTTTTCACATTTTAATGCCTTTAGATGGCGCTGGTCATTGCTCGTCTAATCATTGGTCACATGATATAGATTTCAGCCAATCAGATGCCGTAATTCGAAAAGAGTGACAGCTCGCAAGTCTGTTGGGCTCTCAACACCGAGTTTTGGTATCCTGTAAAGTTGGTAAAAATGACTTAGGTATGTGTTGTTAGCTAAGGGACATTATTCAATTTCTATAAACTTCGAAAATGAATTTTGCGTCGAATCACACATTTTTTGCAAATTCCTTAAAATCCTTTCTTGGGTACGAAGTTATCAAGGTACTGCCTATAACAAAGAGATTAAAATATAATAGGACATAGAGGGGGCATTGGGAATATTATCATACAAAACTTTGAAGCATGTTTGAAGCTCAAGTGTCATGTCAGTTAGTATGAACGCGAGCTGTCATTCGGTCGAAATTGTACTAGACTTATTCCACTTGGAATAAGTTGTGGCTTCAAATTTTCCTCGCTTTGTCCGCTCTATATCCTATTATATTTTAATCTCTGGCCTATAAGTACAATATCAAAGTTTTGGTTTCAGTGGCTTGGGCTGGTGATGACCAGTCACAATTTTTTTACAATATTAGACTTGTTGGTAGTGATTTCGAACTTACCAATGAGTTTTCAAAAACTTACAAGTCATAAAAAAATTGCGCCTTTTATCCCCGAGGTGGTAGGCAAAGGTATTCAATTTTTGGAAATACCAACTTTTCACGATTATATTCGACCTCTAACCGTGATATATGCCCATTGCCGGACCGGGTCTGTTACACATGTCTCAGAATTAATTCTGAGACGCGCGGTTTCACGATGTTTCCCTTCACCGTCGAGCTGGTGATAAATATATTCTATGTAAGCCTTAAGGTTAAAGAGCCTGATTCTCATGATGATAATCAGTGAGGCTCGGGTCCAAATCCTAGTGAAGTTCCGTTAGTCTGCCCGCTAGTGATGTTCTTTGGGTACGGAACCCTAAAAACTGGTTTTAAAGTACTACTCCGAAACGATAACATCTAGAATCTTGAACTATGGTACGTAGGGATTATTTGAAATTGTCGGACTTGTTGGTTGAGTTGGTTGGTGACCCTGCCTTCTGAGTGGGAGGTAGTGGGTTCGATCCCCGCTCGGGGCCAACATTTGAGTGGATGAACATGTCTGTTGGCTTCGTGTCTGGCCGTTTAATATAATTATTTAAGTACCTATAGTACAGGCTATGCATAGTTTGGGACTAAATAACTGTGTTTGAATAGTGTCCCACAATTTATTATTATTATTAATATTTTTTTATATTACCACGGGAACGGGAATAAATTGGATCCGCGCGGTCGACACCGCTTGACACCCAGTAAAACAAGTGTTGCTATGACCACTCACCGCAAATTCTATTCTACCTACAATTGTAGCATAATAAGCACAATTTCTGAAATTAGTCTGTTTAGTATTGAAATAAGTGACGTCCTTCAAAAAGCTGGGGTCCGGAGTGCGAAGAATAAAAGAGCGTGCATGAAAAGGCTTATGGATGTGAAGGATGCGAAAGAAGTATGCAGAGATCGAGCAAAGTGGCGATCCATCGTCTCTGCCTACCCCTGTGGGACAATGACGTGAGCATTATGTAGTATTGATTTCAGATGTTTTTAATATTATGTAATTTTTTTCCGAAAAATAACTGAATTGTCTACCTATGGACATTGTACATACTATTATGGCTTACTGGTTAGACAAAACGAAAGTACGAATGTATCATAATTTTTTATATGAATAATACTAATTGGGGTGTAGTAGGAATTGCGCTTATTCTATGACGCGTTGTATTTTTTTTTCACATAACGAGCTTTGTCGTATTTCTAAACATGTTGGTACACACAGCGCGATAACCAGACCGAGATAATGTTATAATTTGGCGACATTAGCGTCGGAGACAGTGTCCTCAAAAGTAGTTCAATGTCATATAATATATTATTTTACACTGACATTGGGAGAAACATGTTTTCTTCCACGGGACACATTTTGTCATGCCGTAGTGAAATGGTGATTTGAATATTCGGCGATTATTTGCTCATTTGAGATGTTTGAAAAAGTTACAAGGCAAGCGACTAAGCAGAAAAGTTTCTTTTCCGTTATTTAACCCACTGAACTTCAGCCTATATTTTATTTAGATACTATCTGACAGTTATGTCAAACACAATAAGGTTACATTTGAAAAGTTAATTCGATCGTTGAGTTTCCTTAAATTTTCAAATGTTCCGCGCTGCGTTCTAATTTTTTTCTTTTATAAGAACCTTCTACTGACATCAACGAACACAACAAAAAAACGCGTGATGCCGTGACTAAGGGAAATAGGGATTCATTTTTAATAGACTAGCGGGTGCCTATCGGCTTAGCCCGCGCGGAAACCGATTTTAGTATCGATGTTTTAATAGTTATCGAATCCAACAAATTAAAGATCATACAAATCGGTGCAGCCGTTCTCGAGTTATAAGTAAATGGTGTAATTAACCTGACTTTCTTTTACATAGAAGATTAAAACTCATAATTTAGTAGACCACAAAACAGGTAAGACACACGTGGAATTTAGGTTCAAACCTCCCTGTGTCTCTTTGCCCTAAAGTCTAGATGTTTTATTCAAAATAGGGACTTATAAGTTCACTTAATGAAAGTCATTTCAACTCCACTGCTTCCGCATGTAAGTATGGTTGAGGAGAAATGAAGGATAAAAATGATGAAATCCACGAATCCACTCCGCTAGTATTTCAGTGTTACCTTGTCACTTAACTTCTGAACTAATCATTGAGAATGGCACGGAAACAGGGGGCCAATTCCATTAAATGTTAACGGTTATAGTTGGATGTCAATGGGTAGTCAATGGTCATTCAATGGTGTTATTTTGACACTTTTCAGAGCAAATAACAACATCGACTGACCATTGACATCTCATTGTCATTCAACTGTAACCGTTGACATTTAGTAGAATTGGCCCCCAGCTTGCATACTAATAATTTACATTCGAATGAAGTCACGAACAAAAGCTAGTTTAATAGGTAATGGGGCGATTCTGCTTTACACCGACTCAACTTATTTTGGTTTAGTCCTGTCTTTGTCTTACCTCAAAAAAGGAAAGGGATAGAAGATAACCTACCGAATTTAGTCCTGTCAGTGGCTGCATTTTAGCAGTGATTTCTTTACTTATGCACTAAACACGTTATGAAATGTCTTAGTTGACAGGACTAATTTTAATCTGACAGGACTAGATATCTCTCGTCTCTTTTCTTTTTTAGGAGAAAGAAAATGACAGGAGTAAACTGAAATAAGTTTAGTCGCAGTAAATCAGATTCAGCACCAATATCTGTGCTATCTAAGCGGGACCACAAGGTACAGCTGTTAACTGTTTAACTTCCTTAATACGTTCGAACACGCAATTCATTCGGAGCGCCGAGAAAACCGTTCAAAAGCTTGCGCGGACGCATCTATTTAGGGTTGCCAACATTTCTTCGGCGAAATATAAGTATTATTATTTCGAAATAGGCAATAAAAAGGTAGTTCAATTTAAAAAAATATAGTATTTCATTGAAAAATCAAAAACCAGACAAAGATTTATTTGTTAATTAGTTATTTTTATTGAAAAACTTTATATTTTGCACTTTTTTTGCATTTTTTTATCAATTTTTTTGTCCAAAATAAAAGTGTCCATACTTTGTTTGTCATATTCATTTTTTTTAAATGATGTAGGTACTTGTCTGTTAGATTTCGATGCTGATATTATAGTATTTTTGAGTAGCACGCAGACCGTAAATATGGTTACAATTCTATATATTATAGGACGGCTGACAACCCTACAGACATCTGTCATTACATAAATCCCGATACAATTCGCCATACGCAGCACTTCCGCGCAAAACACATCAATTTCGCATTAGCAGTAAAAATAACTACTTGCGCCACATTTTTTAAATTGCCGGGAAAAATCGTTCGATTTTCAAATCTTTGGCAGACATTCTGGAAAATAACGGCTTGGTAGATTCAAATTTAGTAGTTGTTGTAGAAGGCTCTATTTATCGAACGAGTTTACCCACATCCGAGTACAAATGTGTGTCTGTGTTGTATGTGCTGTTGTGTCTGTCATTGTTGTACTTTTATCTCGTATATCTAAAGGTAACCAAACTAAAATACTATTCATACCATATGTGAATATTTAAAAATGCCAACCGTAAAGTAGTAAATTAGCAAGTACAGACTTACAAAGAAAGACTAGCTGAGCGTACCAACGAACTTGCCAGGGATTTTGAGCGCAGTCTGCGATGAGCGACAAAAGAGATGGTATATTCTCCGACTCGACCATAGAGGAACTAGAGCGTGAACTCCTATAAATATGAGGGATGACGGTTTTTTGGCGGGAATCCGAAGAAATTTTCATTTTGATGTGTGTTTTGGGTTTTGGCGCATAACAATGATAGTGCGTTATGTAACAATTATATCTCAATTAACCCAAAAACATCAATGTCAAACTGAAGATGTTTTCTCAGATATCAGACAGTTGCGTTGGTTGTTACGACGTGTCAGACACATTAAGTATTCTTAGTAAACATCTTCTGATAGTTCCTCAAGTAATATATTATAAAATTCAGATTTTATAAAATAACGATAGTATAACCTTCATTCACCTATATAATATAATGGTTAAACTTCATATTCCGAGATCGTTTTCGGATATACACAGACAAACTTTGAGGCTTTACAAAATGACGAATGTCTGATCATCGCTGGCTCTCACTCTATCAGTAAAGAAGTCACGACTAAAATACAGTCTCTGACAGGACTAAATTCGGTAGGTTATCTTCTATCCCTTTTCTTTTTTTGAGGTAAGACAAAGACAGGACTCAAGTAAAATAAGTTTAGTCGGTGCAAAAAACAGCCTTGACGGAAATTTAACAGACAGGGTTCGGTCGTCTCATCACATCCCTATGAGGTGTTTAGTGGTAGTGTCACAAAAATTCGCAAACTGAACGCCAGCGTACAAAAACCGAACTCACCGATGCCTTCTCCAGAGTTCCCAGCTGATGAATCCTTGCAACGCCGGGTTGCTCTCATCAACGAGTGTCCCGCCTCTCCCACGACAGAAACCCAACGCATCCCTGAAGTTCACCGGCTGCCTGTCGTAGAATATGTAGCATTTCCCGTTGTACGTTGCTGTACTTCCGGGGGGCTGGTCTCTGAACTGAGGACACCTCTCGATCGGCAGTGCTTGGTCGGTGTAGACGAACGCCTCACAAATGGACAGTTGGCTTGGAGATGACGCTTCTAAGTGGACGCTGACGAAGGCTCCTGGCATCGGCGGGTTGCAAGGCAGGAAGAGAGGCTGCCCCTCCTCGAGAAAGCCGGTGAAACGGTTGCAGATGGGGTTGGTGCCGAGGTCTGGACGGTTATTGCCCACGCGGACCACGATGACAGCTGGCTTGTTGGCTCCTGCGGAAGAATTGGGGTGTTGTAAGATGGGTATGTTACGTGTTACCGAATGGTATAGTAAGTTGTACGTGTGTTACAAAGGTACACGTTTGGTAGTTAAAGCTATTGTTTGGTAAGAATCAAAGCTAGGCCGAGGTTCTTAAGACCAGCAGGCGTATTCACGGAGCTTCGATATTCGACTCGGAATCCGAAAATCTGACGAAGATGGGCTATTCAGAGATGTCGGTATCGAAAACGAATGTCGTATTTGACATAAGGATTCAGAAAATTTTCCGTGGCTGTCAGAAACGCCTATAATACAGTTTCCGAAATTTTTGTCTCGGTCTGAATCGAACGGAAACGGTGTCGAGCCTCCTTGAATACGCCTGCAGATCGGGCTAGACCACTAGTCCCTACCAGCTGTCCCTCCTGGTAGGGACAAGTGGATTTATATTTCCACTCTTCCTTACCGCGCCGTCAGTGGTTGGGATGAGTGGAATTTCATTTCCACTCTTTCCAATCAGACATATTTGTTAATAAGTACAGTCGAAAAAAAAATGAAACCGTACACAACGATAGTCCCAAAACCGCTGCCGAGCCTGTAGACGGTTGGATAAAATAATGCTTGAGTTATAATTGCTTAATGGCTAATTGTTCAATAGTCAGGTAAAAGTTATCTGAAGAATAAACATCAGTTGTCACATTTCCATTCTATAGTGTCAGACAGAGATAGCATCAATATATTTTCCAGATAAGGTTTATAAGGCTAGCTATATAACAATCAGCAAAAGCAATACTTTTAGTCGTTATTATAAAATACTGTGGTCAGGAAATCATAAGATTGCGTTGCAGTTAATTTAAAATTAATGTGATAATATCAAAAGAAGTTGAAGAATCATTTGTTGCTAAATCGTAGAATGTTTCTTTACAAACTTTAAAATAAAAGCAAAAGTTTTAAGTGTGCAATGAAATACTTATTGACTTACAAAACTGCTCCTGATATAACAGTATTAAAGTCTTTCCTCACGACACATGTTAGTTTCTGCATGACAATCTGCAATTCTTTTGTGACCTGACACTAATTTAATCAAGTCTTACAATGGCGTTCTGTTACTTTTCATAACATTACGACATTTGGCTGGAGCAAAATAAAACTACTTTCCTCCTTACTTTCACTTTTAGGTAGCTATTTGCAATCACTCGAGCTTATCCACAAATTGTTTATAATTTAATATAATAATGCAATTGTGGAGGTTTGCCTGATGAGTTAGAAAGTTTGCTTTGCTTCGGCGCTATTTCAGACTGGTAAACATTGTGGCAACACTTCGGCTAAAGTTAATCAATGTTGGTTTGAGGCTTTTTGGCGGGAATCCGAAGGGATCGCATACGTTTTTTTATAAGTATTTTTTTTATATAAGAGAAAAGGGGGCAAACGAGCAGACGGGTCACCTGATGGTAAGTGACTACCGTCGCCCATGGACACCTGCAACTCAAGAGTTTTAATTTAGCTAAATATTTCGGGTTTTAGATCATATTAGGGATAGATATTAGATTTGAAATTCGATAAAATACCAGAAACGAACATTTTTGGATTGCCTCACGAAGTCACAATGAAGTCTTCAGTAAAAGTGCTATCATTTCACTGTTGATAACCAAGGGAGGGAAGTAGAAAATGTTGAAGACACAGTATTTTTGTGCATGGACTCTAAAAGCAGAGTCATTTAACTTAGATTATAGTGTAAAATAAATACTTGGTTTAAAGGCCTAGTAGCCAAACCATAAACTATTCCTGGAACATTCCTGCCAAATTTCAAGTTCGTAGCATTTACACTTTCTGAGATTTCGTGATCACCCTTGCATAAATTAATAAAATTGTCGAGTTTCATGAATTCGCATTGTTTTTCTAGCAAACCGCGGAATTAGTGTCACATGCAACGTTGCGCGCAGACCCGCCCAAGTGTGCGCCGACGCAGCCGCTAACTTAATCATCACCTGTGAGCGTTTAGCACCATACTCCAAGCAAAGTCTATTACTATTATTATATGACTTTGTCCCCATAACGGTACACTATACTTAATTTACATGTTTGTGATGAGTAAGATCAACTACGGCTTCGGTGTAGGTGATGATGATGAACTGCGACCGTTTTCGGTCATGGCGACCACTTCGACTCTTAGGCCCAGCGCACACCGCGGGAAGCGCGGCGGAGCGCATTTGAATATAGCAATCCTACTACTACAAATATTAAAAATGCGAAAGTTTGTATGTATGGATGTTTGTTCCAATTTCACTGAAAAACTACCGAACGGATTTTGATGAAATTTTATAGTTATATAGCTTATAATACATCAGAATAACACATAGGCTATATTTTATCCCCATATTCAAACGGGAACGGGAACTACGCGGGTGTAACCGCGGGCGCTGCTAGTTTAGTATAAGCTTTAACGACTTGGACGTACGGTCAATAATTGCATGAAAAACAGATAATTTCTACGAATTGTAACTGAGAGGTAACGAGAACATTGACTCTATATTTTTTTGTAAAAATACTAAATACTACTTTAAAAGTCTGTCACAGTAGTTACCTAGTTTACATGTCTTTGGGGAATAAAATATAAAAAAAACTTAACATTTAACAGGACGTTATTATTTTAGTAATTAAATTAATGACTTTTTTGGATTCCGTGCCTAGTACGTTTTGTCGGACGAACGTCGACAAAAACCGAAAAATTAAAAAGAGGTCCCCGTACAAAAGATGTGTTTTTTTAACGTTTTTATACTCGATATTTTTTTATTGGATGGTGGTACAGAACCCTTCGTTTGCGAATCCTACTCTCACTTGGGCGGTTTAATATTAAATGAAATTTCAGGGGTTTTGTGACCATCATCATCTTCTTCTAGTCCACAGATCCGTGGTTCATCAATCGAATTTTAGGATAGAAATATGTTCTACCAACTGATCTGCGCGGTTTCACCCGCTTAGTTCCCGTTCCCGTAGGAATACGGGAATAAAATATAGTCTATGTTACTCAGGGATTGTAGCATTCTTATGGTGAAAGAATTTCGGAAAACGGTCCGGTAGTTTTTGAGTTTATTTGTTACAAACATACAGGAATATAAATCTTTCCTCTTTATAATATTAGTCAACGTGATCAATATCCTATGGTGTTAAGCTAGCAGAATCAGATATTGTTCTAATTGTTTTTTTTTTTTATTAAATACACTCAATATAACATTAGATCATCAATCTACTATCATCGCAAACATAATGAAAAACGCAGGACCAAACGTTCCTGTTGGAGGTTTTAATATACCTAACCTCTAGATGTAATCATGCTTTGATTGATGTCTTTGATTTTCTATTTTAAAATGTTCCAAAAAGAAGTTTAGGGTAGTGTCCTGCCTAGTCAAATCAGTTACTTTTTATGACCTGTCAAAACGAAATTTTAGTATGGAAAATATATCTACTGAAATAGCAAGGTGTGACGTCATAGTTTCTAGAACTCAATTGCAACACTTTTATTGATTGTTTTATTATTTTTAAATTTGCTATAATTACGTAGTACTACTTATTACTTTTTCTGTGCTATAATTACAAAGTTTTTCACTTTGTAATTATAGCACAGAAAAACGATATACATGTTTAAAGGTATTTTGGGATAATTAATCTTTTTAATGAATGACTAATCCCAATTTAATTTCGATGCTGTCAACTACCCCATTGTTTCATCACTCGAAAGAAAATAATATTATTATCAAATAAAAATAGCAGTTTTTAATCTTCCATAATTAACCACAACAGTTCCGAAACAATGAGTGGATCCAAAATCCGTCCAAAAAAAAGAGACTAAAATATAATAGGACATAGAGGGGGCATTGGGAATATGTTCATACAAAACTTTGAAGCATGTTTGAAGCTATGTCAGTTAGTATGAACGCGAGCTGTCATTCGGTCGAAATTGTACTAGACTTATTCCACTTGGAATAACTTTTGGCTTCAAATTTTCCTCGCTTTGTCCCCTACAAAGCGAGGAAAATTTGAAATCAAAAGTACTATGCCCTATTATATTTAATCTCTTCGGTCCAAAATCAGTCTCCGTACAATTTTCATTACAACAACGAACAAAGAGACCTTGTTCGCCTCTAATAAAGCAGCCTGGGGATGCTATTAATAGCACAAGCTCAAGCCCTAGATAACCTGAGCCAGCCCGGGCAAGGCTCCAGGACCCAGCTTTATTGACGCACGGTGCATTTATGGGAGGGGAAGGTAGAGTGCAGTGGGTGGCTAGGTCATACGCATTACGTCTGTATGCAGGTAGTCTAGTTGTCAATGTAGTTTATGGGATCTGGTGATATATAAAAGGATGAGAGGAGGGGTGGGGTGGCTAGATGTATTGATTTTCGTCAATCTGCGTCTTTGATGGACCTAACTACGCAGTTATTAAAACTACGCAGTAAATAAATACCTTTGTAATATCCTTACTTTCTTTTACCGTCACCATAGCCGGATCGTGAGTGAAGGGGGCCCTGGGCTTATACTACTAATTAGGGGCCCACCTTATTACTCAGTTCAGTTCGAAGTATCAACACAACGTAGACTTGAATTAAATGAATTGAATGGGTTTGATTAATCGCGGGATTCGCAGGTCTGCAAACCTTACGATCGATTTAATTTAATAATATTATAGATTTTTTCTATCGTCTATTTTTGACTTTGACTTGACTTAGCTGGGGGCCCCTGGAATCCACGGGGCCCTGGGGTGAAGCCCAAAAAACCATATGATAGATCCGGCCCTGACCGTCACGCCTAAACTACTGAACAGATTGAAATGAAATTTGGTACAAAGACAGTCTAAAGCCTGAGGAAGGACATATGCTACTTTTTAATGCGAAAAAAGGGCTTTGGAACTACGGGTTTAACCACAGCCAGTTTTGCAACGTTGGAAAACATCTCTGCACGCAAAAACTGATCACTCAGCCAGACCAAATGCTAGAATCTGTTATTATAGGAAAAGTACTTTATATCAGTAAGGCTCGGGTTCGAATCCTAGCATGTACCAATGAGTTTTTCAAAACTTATCTACGTACATAATTTATCACTAGCTCGACGGTGAAGGAAAACATCGTGAGGAAACCCGAAAGCAAAAATCAGGTCGCAGAATTAATTCTGAAACATGTCTAACAACAGACTCGGACCGGCAATGGGCTCACCACCTATCACGTTTAGGGGTCCAAAGACTACCTTATAATATAAGGCGTGAGTTTTTTTAAAGTACATACTGTATAAACCAGCTTGGACCGCCGCCTTAGTCAGCAGTGAACGCTATGAACGCACTTACCGCAACAAGGCTTCCCGAAGTCGAGCCGCACCAGCTGTACCATGTACGGCTCGAGTAGGTTGACGTACCACCAGGGCACACGTTCTGACTTCGTGAGCGTGCAGGTGTCAGCGCTGAATGCACTCGCCGTGCTACCGTCCAGTGCACGCTGGGGAACGCCACCGTCCTCGGTCGATGCTTGCATAGGCGCCTTGCCCGCTGCCACGTTTAAGACTGAAACAATAATAATATATTTTATATCGAGGGACTAAACGAAGCCATTATATACCATAGGTGGTTGAAACAGAGGGTATATTAAGTTGGCGTTTAGTCTCGAGGTGCAAACTGTACTTTTTACTTTGAGTGCTAGAAAAATTTACAATTTAGTACAAATTTATTTTAATCGAACAAATACACTCGACAAAAATTCTGAAATTTTCGCGGGCAGTTTTTCTTCTAAGCCTGTCACAGATTAACAGAGAGATTTAAATATCTTTTAAAACACATGGCACCACCTGCTATGCGGAAACACCATGGAACTAAAACTCTCAACATTTTCCCAATGAAGATAGTCCACACTCCACAGATATATTTACAGGCTGTTTGAGTTTGTCTACATCTCATTAAGGAGAGTAAAAAAAACTAATTACTTTTTACTCCCTAGGGACTAAAGTGGTCACTTTAGTCCCGCTTCTTAGGACTATATTGGCGTACTTTTAGAGCATAAGAAGTGGAAAAGATAAATAAAGTCTACCTATACGTACTCGTAGATGTTTAAGAAACATCAAACCTGCTCTAAAGAGATTTAAAGTGTCGTAATTTTAAAAGTAGAGGTTCCAAATCTTCGAAAGGTATACCAAAGAGCTATTGCTAAATAACAATAAATTGTGAGACACAATTCACACACGGTTATTTAGTCTAGGCAGGGCCTGACTGTACTATGGGTACTAAACAACTGATAAACATACTTAAATAAAAAATAAACCACCAGACACGAATCCAACAGACGTGTTCACGCACACAAATGTTGGCTGTGAACGGGGGTCGAATCCGCTACCTCCGGCTCAGAAGGCAGGGTCACTACCAACTGAGCCAACGGGCCAGTCAAATTCTTCGTTTATTGATTAGGTACTCTAGCTAAACTAATATAGCCATGTGTTTTAGCCATAGACATATTAAACCAACATGGTTTTAGCTTGAAAGGCCCATGGCTCATTTGGTGTCATTAGCCTCTTCGGAGTTCGCGGGTTTGATTCCCTCTCGGGGCCAACATTTATGTATCTGAACAGTCGTATCTGAATGTTAAATATTTAAGCATGTTTATTACCTAGTTGTTTAGAAACCATAGTAGATACATCTGTCTAGTGCGGGACTAAATACATGTGTGTCCAATAATTTATTTTTAAATATTAGTTCGAAAGAGGATAGCCTCCCTGGTGCGGCGAGTGCGGGACAGTCCCAACGTTCTACTCAGTTCCATATTAGTCTAGGCAATAAAGGTAGTGGACCCCAACATTAATTCCTCAGTCGATGAAACTTTGCAGGATTGTAGTATAGCATGAGACAATACTTGCATAAAAAAATCCAAAAAAAAAACCTAACCGAAGTTAGGTTTTTATACTAAAAAAAAATTTTTTTTTGGTTGATAATTTGATAATTTCTGAAAATATTGTAGCGAGACCGTTTTTATTCCTATTGTAAGTCCAAAGCGACTATTAAATTACATTCCAGTTAAGAAAATGGACTGAGCAATTTTCCGTGCAAGGTCTGAGTTTTGTTGTTTCTACCAGGAGATTTTTTTGGATATTTAGCATATAGCTTTCTTAACACACATGAATATTGCTGGCGAAGAAAATTTTGACTGAGCATTTTTCCCAACAAAGATATCAAATAAATAAGTATTTCAGTAAAAATACCTAACTTCGGTTAGGTTTTTTTTTTTGGATTTTTTTATGCAAGTATTGTGTCATACTATACTACAATCCTGCAAAGTTTCATCGACTGAGGAATTAATGTTGGGGTCTTCATACAAAAATCCGCTTCATTGCCTGGACTATATTGGATCGTGCAAACTGTCTAGTTGTGAGGCACTGGAACTCCATACATTTGGAGTCCAGGTTGATCGTAAAATAAAATGAATTTGTTACTAACGTACTTTTAAGTTCTTTACTAACAAAGTATGGATAATAATTTTGTTAAATAAAATTTCATTATTATTATTATTATTGTCTCTTTGGAATATCACCAATCTAGTTTCAATCATTCAATTTTAGTACAAAAATCAAACGAGGTCTCATAAATATAAAACCTAGGTATACTCACAGCCAGGTAAAAAAAAGTCATTCAAAAAAAGAATTCAAGAAAAGTAAATTTCATAATTGTTTCCACTACTTAGTTACATCCACAGCTACGACCACCATTAATTTGAACTTTCCAAGTTCAATTTCATAGATGGCTTGCTTAGCATAGATAAAAGGAGGACAATTTGTATGTATATCTGGTTTATGACACGTAATTGATAGTGCTGTTCCGCTCCAAATCGCGCGCTTGTCGACAGTGGGATTTTTGCGCGTCACCTGATGTTCCACGAACACGTTTTTTTATCAACTTCTTTGAGAAGGGTCACGGGGTATGCGTTTTAAAAAAAGGAAGAAATAGTTTGCTATTAAAAAATAGATACCTACTTATTACGAAACCAAACAATTATATACTCTTTTAGATTATTATTATTACTATAGATACTCTATTAAATTGTTAGATTTACAAAAAGCCTTAAAAAGCAAACTTATAAAAATATATTATATATAAAATATAATCTCACGCCTTCTATCCTCCGAGGGGGTAGGCAGAGGTATTCCATTACTGGGTATACCCACATTTCGCGAGATATATTGGACTCCTAAACGTAAGTTTTTGAAAAACTCATTGGTACATGCCAGGATTCTAACCCGAGCCTCACTGATTATCATCATGTGAAGCAGGCTCTTTAACCGTAAGGCTATCACTGCTCTCTGAATGACAAATAATAAATATTTCATATAAATTGATTGCTACACCCAGCCAGGGTCTGTATATACCTATGTAGACTCTTAAGTTTAATGTATGGTATTACAATGTGCAATAAATAAATAAATAAAATAGGCACTATTTATAATTTGTGATGGAGCCACTGCTTTAATTGTGGGACACAATTCACACACGACTATTTAGTCCCAAACTAGGCAGAGCCTGTACTATGGGTACTAAACAATTGATAAACATACTTAATCAGTTAAGAACCGCCGGTTCCAATTGGAACCGAGACACGATTAAAAATCTATTGTGTCTATGATTCATGGTCTCAGAGGTTAAATAAATAAATATTAAACACTTAGAACCCGCGACCTCCGACTCAGAAAGCAGGGTTACTACCAACTGAGCCAACAGGCCCGTCAAAGTATGATAAGTAAGATATCGCAATGAATCAAATATTAGGTACCTATATGGTGAAATGATCTTATACATTTTTTTTTAAAATACAAGAAAATAATGGAACTCTTTTTCGTTGGTTCCGACCGGTAATCAAATCCGTATTCTAATCTGTAGACATACAGGCCGAGAATAGGGCGAACTGAGTCAAAAGTATCCTACTTATAAAATTTTATATTGTGAAGAGTTGACCCAAATAATAAAGAAAATAAAAATAAAATAATAACCAGAAAAATAATGGTTTATTGATGCGTAATACCATATTACACCATTAAAACCAAATACCTTACTGACTTAAGTTATTCTCGGTAACTGTCTATAATTCTAGAGGTAAATAATTGCCCACCAAATACATAAACAAAACATAAATATTTTAAAATGCGCAACGTGACTGGAATCTCTTAGATCATACTTGGGTAATAAATGTATAATTATTTATGTTCCCCCGCTGTTCTATATTCTCGTCATGGAAAATAAATCACATAGTAACATAATATTGAGTTCATAACAGCTACATAAGTATGAGGTAGTGCAATTATTCATTCCACTTCTGTAGATGCCGTTACGAACGTACAGACCGTGGCATTTAAATTTGCAAGCAATTATCGACAAATTATCGACAGTGGTGCGTCGCGGCACTATGATTCCTCTATATTTGTCGCCTTGCTTAATTAACATTTTGTAAAATAACATACAAAAAAAACGATTCTAATATCTTTTTTTGCTTTATTACACTCTTTACATTTCTGGAAATTTCGGTCCTATTTCCTGTAATTTTCGGAAAAATGGCATGTCCATGTTATAATATTATGAGGCTTTGCGTGAGGCTCGGATTCGAATCTTGATAATGCAATTCGTCAACAGGCCATAGTAGTCTGAAAACCAGCGCTGGCCGTCCGTAGCTCTGCTGAGACAACTTCCTTTTGCCGCCTACCAATGCATTATTAGTGTTTTAGTTTCAAGTAAAATGTAATACTACGTAAACCAGCAATAAATAAGTTTTTGTTTATTTATTTATAATAATAACAATATTAATAAAATAATAAACTAGGCAGGGCCTGTACTACGGGTACTAAAACAACTGATAAACATACTTAAAAAAACAGACATGTTCATGCACACAAATGTTGCGCCGAGCGGGGATCGTACCCGCGACCTCTGACTCAGAAGGGTCACTACCAACTGAGCCAACAGGCCCGTCATTTATGTGCAAACTCTAACGTACGTATTAATATAATCAGTAGGTAGTTCAACGGTGACGGAAAAAACATTGAGGAAACCCGCATGTCACAGAATGCTGAAGCGATGGAGTTGAAATGAGGTTCAATAAGTGGACTTGTAACTTTATATTTTGAATAAAACATTTTGTATTTGACTTTGAATTGTTTCTGAGGCATGTAACAGAACCCCGGCCCGGAGGTCACTGACACGTAGGCGTCCGAAAAATATAGTAGGTACTTGTAAATAGTGGGTATCACTACATAGTATAAAACAAAGTCGCTTTCTCTGTCCCTTTATCCCTATGTATGCTTAAATCTTTAAAACTACGCAACGGATTACAATGCGGATTTTTTTAATAGATAGGAGTGATTCAATAAGAAGGTTTTAGTGTTACAATTGCAACCGTGCGAAGCCGGGGCGGGTCGCTAGTAATATATAATTTACTTTATAAATAGTGTAGTTCAGGAGAAAAAAAATCTTGTGAAATGTGGGTATATGAAATGGAATACCTCTACTACCCCCTCGGGGATAAAAGGCGTGAGATTATTACTTTACAATAAGTAGTACAGCATAGTGCTGCCAAATGCATTTATCGGATCTCGGTAGATTCAGTACTTCGAATACTTAGTTTAAATTAAGTGCAACCAGGCGAAAAGTGGGTGCTGTTTGATGATATAGCTCAACGATGAAATGCAGCCCAGACAGGGAGGCAAAGTGCAGTAATCAATACAGTGCCCCCCATTCCACCCCTAGTGCAACTAGAGTAGGGATGCAGCCGCAGAGACGGATCTAGGTCGGTGAATTATAATAAAATATGCCTTTATGCCCGATGATTTCATAACCAGATAGGGTAACAAATGTTAAAAAAAACTGACGCCTTTTATCCCCGAGGGGGTAAGCAGGGTTACCTACCCACTTTTCACGAGTATATTCGACCCCTAAGCGTGATGAGCCCGTTGCCGGACCGGGTCTGTTACACATGCCTCATAATTAATTCTGGGACCTGCGGGTTTCCTCAAGATGTTTTCCTTCACCGTCGAGCTAGTGATGAATACGTACATCAGTTTTTTGAAAACCTCATAGGTACTATATGCCAGGATCCGAACCCAAGCCTCACTGATAACATCATGAGAAGCGGGCAATTTTAACCGTAAGACTATCACTGCTTCAAGTTACAAATCTGCTGGACTAAAGTCTGGGACATGCGGGTTTCCCACCGTTAGAGTAAGTGATGAATACGGAGATACAGTCAAGAGTACATGAAGCTTTACACTTGTATGCGAGTCTGACCTCTAAGCGATTGTAATAAGAACGTTACAAAGTGTCAAGCTCCACGTGCTCTGGACTGTACATAAGTTTTGAAAAAACTCATTGGTGGATTCGAACCCGAGACTCACGTATGAGAGGCAGGCTCACTAACCACAGGGCAAAACGAGGAACAGGGTAAACAAGGACATTGTAAAAAAACTACCAACTAATAATTATAATAAATATTAATAGGGTAAACCCCGCAATTGTTGACACCCCACCAATTCATTGACACACCAATAGCTTTATTCAAAATTTTAGAAATCACGATACACAATTTTTATCTCTTAATATAATTGTGTATCGTAATTTCGTCAATTTTGAAAAAATCTGTAGGGGTGTCAATTAATAGGTAAGGTGAACTAGGGTGTCAATATTAGGGTGTTATACTATTACTGTAAAACTGGGATGGCATCATAGAGACAAATTCTCCATTACTATCATTACATAGTATAAAACTAAGTCGCTTCCGGTGTGTCTGTCTCTATGTTTGCTTATATTTTGTTTTTTTAATAGATAGAGTGATTCAAGAGGCAGGTTTTTATATAGGTATATAATACATGCATAATATAGTACAGAAATACTGATAGTATCATATAAACCGAAGTGAACGAAGGCGGGTCGCTACTAATTAATAATACTCGAAGACTAACTCTAGAAGACTCTACACGAATCTAGAAGCATGGAGTCACGGCAGGTAAAAAATGTGACTGACCCTGCCTGACACACTCACACTTCAAAATCCGGCAAAGTGTCACAGATAAATACATAAGTACGCATTTTCAAGACGGGGTAGGCTGAGACAATAGACCGCCATAGACTACAAACTTGTCACACCTCTGTCGCTTCATTCGCGTTACATGACGGGCCTGTTGGCTCAGTTGGTAGTGACCCTGCCTTCTCAGTTGGAGGTCGCGGGTTCGATCCCCGCTCGGGGCCTACATTTGTGTGCATGAACATGTCGTTTAATATTTGTATAAGTATGTTTATCAGTTGTTTAGTACCCATAGTACAGGCTCTGCCTAGTTGGGACTAAATAACCGTGTCTGAATTGTGTCTCACAATTTATTTATGTTAGTCGGCCTTTAATTGGCTTTTCTTAATTTTTAGAGGTGGTTTAACAATAGCTAATGAATTAAAAATTTGTCTCCATTTCATTTCGACACAATCAATACCCCATTATATTTGCTTGACTTGACTATAAAAACATTTTGACTTGACATGATAAAGATGACCCATCTATTTATTTCCGAGAGCGTTTTATTACGAATACAGCCTTGCTCAGATCCTGGTAGTGAGCTGCCGGCGTCCGGGCACCAGGGAAATGTTGCCCGGGCAACGTTTGAGCCACCCACCCTATATCGAGACCTGTTGCGTGGGTCGCAATATTATTACCGGCTAGACTAGGGGGGCTAGCTTTGTCTGGAATATCGAATGTCTCGCCTGTTGCACAATATTTACCGGGATTTCATCAGGAACCGAACAATACGTTATTTTGAACTGAACTCGGAATACATAGCAACTCTGAAGCGGTGATACGTACATATTTATTAGTTGCTCGACGGTGAAGGAAAACGTGAGGAAACCCGCAGGTCAAAGAATGAATTCTGAGACATGTGTAAATAGACCCGGTCCGGCGATCGATGGGCTCACCACCTATCACGTTTAGGGGTCCAAAGAATATCTGGTGAAAAGCGGGTACATCCAGAAATGGAATACCAATGCCTACCCCCGGGATATAAGGAGTGTTTTTTTTTCATTTTAAGCTATTGCATAGCTTCTATCGAGGGCCTTGAGCGCGGGGACCGAATCCAGAAATTCCGTAACGGAAAAAACCTCACGCTCCCCACTCCGACGGGCACGGAGGTGTGGCTTGAAGGCCGTGCATTGTCTAACGTCGTTTCTTTTCGGCAGTCTTGTTGATACAAAATGCTATGCAATAGCTTTACCGCGGCAGTCCCCGAGTGCCACACGTCTTTTTTTTTTCTGAAGCACATCAACTTAGGTACTTTCTTTGTGTCAACCCACACGTACCACATGTAGGTATAAAATATACATATACTACGTCCCTGCCGAAGATATTTAAATATAATAGGGCACAGAGAGGACAAAGCGAGGAAAATTTGAAGCCAAATGTTATTACAAGATGGAAAAAGTCGAGTGTTATTCGACCGGGATTCGACCGAATGACAGCTCTCGTTCGGTTCATACTAACTGACATGACGCTTGAGTCTGTATTCGTGAATGTATGCTATTCATTTTTAATACAAAATATGCGCCGACCACTTGGTGTGGTTGTGTTGTGCCTGTGGTGTGTGAGGATCGACACTAAGACAGTCTTTGAATAGCTGACAGCATATTTTGAGTTATTTATATATATATATTATATTTATTTAGTCGGAGTTTCGTTGGTTATAAAACATTCTGAAATACGCTCCTCAATTAAGTACATTTAATGCGATTTTTTTACCTCATAAGCAATGAAACAAGAAACGGTTTAAGTGTAACAAACGAAGTCTTGTAGAAATATCTGGGGTAATGGTATTAAGATGAGGCGAAAATTTGCGTTTCTCGCTATAGGCGCAACGCGACAATGTGCAAAGTGATTTGAGATCGCATTAATGTACATCTCGGGTACTTATATCTGTTGGCCTATTTAGAGGATTCGGCAGTTATTTGGTTACTTAATAAAAAAAAATATACTTATTTAAAAAAACTAGCGGCCATATTTCGATAGGGCACCCTGGTAGATATGGATAATAAGGTGGATTTTTGATATGGGCAGTTACATAATCCTTATAGTTACAGGAAAACGTTCCTAGGAAACCATCCCTAACTTTTTAAGATATCATGAACTGCATTTACAGATTTTAGAGAAAATGTACAGTCAGCGAAAAAAATGCTAAAATAAAAAAAAATGCCAATCTATCCTATTTCGTGTGGGGATCAAAAGACTCTATCGGACTATTTAAGGTACGAGTATGAGTGCTAGTAATGATATAAATCGCCAAAAACTTTATTCATACATTTTGTACTGAAAAACGAAAGTCAACTCATCTTCATACGACAACATCGGTGGTGCGGATCATGCGACAACTTCGGTGGTGCCGACACGGTCACGGATGGCAAAGGAGCGAGTGGCGAAGCGCATCTTCTTTTCTGAACTCCAGGAGGGAAAGAGAAAGCAAGGGGGTCAACTCCTCAGATTTAAAGACTGCAGAAAAGACATTATGAAGAGATTTAACCTTGAGCCATGGAGAGGTCTAGTGCAGAGGCGGGTTTTCGAGTTCGACGACGAATATGTCATAGATATGCCCTCGACTTGAAACGTGACCAAGTGAAAGCCCGACCACCTGGGGCAACACAGTGTACCGATGTGAATGTTACCCTCACGTGTCCACATTGCTCGAGGGTCTTCACTAAGAAGATTGGCTACGTTAGCCACATCTGGGCGCATGAGCGATCCATTGACCGGAGTCGACAGCGGTCGCCTTAGCCGAAACCGGCTGGAACCGATCACATATTTAAATCAAACTTTTATAGCAAGAAATCTTAAACCGAAGAGGTTTCGTACGATTTAAATTTTTAAAGAAAGTTGTTTTATAATATGTCTTCTAGACACAACCGTTTACCGCGTATCGTCTGCAATATATACATGTAGTCGTAGTTGTAATATCAGTAATGAACACTGAGTTAACCACGGTGCTAACACTGTATGTAACTTGCACCATAATCTCAGTGCCGATAACATCAATGAAGTACATTTTCACTAATTTAAATTTTACGCGACAGCGAAGTAGTGATTTATCAGAATTAATTTTACTGAATTTAAATCCACATATAAATATAAATTAAGCGCAGTGATGATCGATATATTATTTATACACTTCTATAAATTTTATTTAGTCACATTAAAATGCCGATTCAAAAAATTACATTATCACTAATTTTAAGTTTAAGCGGCAATAGTAATTGTCTGTAATTATTAAATTTATTGAATCTAATTCCACCAAAAATATTGTATACTTCCATCAACTTGGTTCTCTAATAACGTTGTTCAACAAACTGGCCCAACATTGCTCTCAACGCTTTATATAACCCGTGGAAGCCAAATATCTTGAAGAAATCAATTTTTTCTTTGCTATTGCAACACAAATAGAATTGTAAAACTTTTTTCTCTGAAAACTAAATTAAATTTTGCTATTAAGCCCCAGACACACAGGCACCATCGAAATATTTTTACGATTGAAGTAATTTCTTCACAGAAAATGATGTATATGATCAGGTGATCACATATAATATGTGAAAATGTAAGATAACTAAAGAAAATTGTATTGATGTTAGTATGAGAAATTCTGTTTTCTTAAAATTATCTATACAACATGGTCCCTTCTTTTGAAACTTCATTTAACTATGATTATAAAAATAGAATGAATGAGTGGACAAATACATTTGACCGGGCGATAGTGGAGCCATTGATGACCGTTCGTAGTAAACAATCATGCTGTGCAGCGCAGGCGCACCTGGCGAATAGGTAGGGTTGTCACTTGTCTCAACGAGTTACTTAATGCAGCCTATAAGTCTTGTTGTTGTAGCTTTTGATAGTGACTTCTTTCGATATCTGTGGTTTAGCCGTGAACACGTAACATAGAGACATAATAACTTTCAGCTTATAATACGTACTACGAGTATTAATAATTGTCAATATACAAAATATGTTGATGTTTCGTAACACAGACCTCCATGGTCGTAAATGATTATGTTTCTGTAAGTTTTTGTGATAAATAGGTACTGCAGAATAGTACGTAATTATGGTAGTTTGTATTATTAACAATAGGGTATTAGATAGTATCGAAATAAATTTGAGAGTGATCATTTACTAATAAGATTATCCCATAAGACATCTTAAAATATATTTCTATTATCATTTATACAATTCGAGGCTTTAGGTGACCAGAGGGCTGGCAGCTATATGCAGTCCAGTCCAGTCTTCTGGGCTCTGTCCCACATGGTTCCTCTTTGGAGGAATTTGTAAATGAATGTATATTTTCTTTGTAAATAAAGATTGATTTTTATTACAATTATAGCAATTTATATAATAATTAAACAAAAAAAACAAAAAGCAAAAATGATGACGTACTTAGTAAGTTTTCGTTTTGACAGAAAACTATTGTCCTAGTTACTTATTTATTTCCTCTTTGTGAGCCATATATTTTTCATTCACCTGACCTTTATTTTCGTAATCCAACTGATAAGAGAACATTCTTAAATTTAAGCACCATTAAATTAAATTTCTAACCACCATTAAAAGCTCAACATGCAATTAAGAAGTTTGCGCCAACCCTACTTGTAACGGCGCTTACAAGTGTGCCAGCACTTGTCGCTAACGGCACCGGCTGCGCGCGCGCCGCGACACGATTCCGGGCCGCATACCATTCCGATATCACTGTTATCTCAGGCCTAAGGGACTACCTCAGGGTCGGTTCTCCTCTATCGCTCTCGACAATATTTCGCGCTCAACTGTATAATATACGTCAGCAAGAGTTCCATTTCCACACACCTCTCGCGCCTCATACACACCCTTCAATCGGTTCATGCATGCTCGTCGGTTTCGGGTACTCTTTATCTGGCTTTTGTTCAATACATCGCATGACAAATGATTCTTTAGAAAAATACTTATTTTATATGTTGAAATTGTATTCATGACATTTTTCTTAAATGAATTCTCAAGTAGATAGCCGTAGATGCTATAGGAGCTTGTAACATAGGATATATCTTATGCCAGTATTTCTACGGGAACAAGAAATATATATAAACGTAAGATGCATAGTATATCAGAATATGCACATCTCAGCGCAATATGATTAAGACTTACAGGTTGATGCAGAACAATGGCAGGATGTGAATATGCAATACTCTTTACTATACAGGTGGGACTTTATAAACTAGGTGGGATTATATAGTTAGACAATGACCCTGATTCTGTTTTACACCGACTAAACTTATTTTAGTTTAGTCCTCTCACTTTCTTTTTCCTAGAAAAGAAAAGAGACGAGATATATACCTGTCAAATTAAAATTTTTCCTGTCAACTAAGGCGTGTTTGGCAATTTTTGGCATGGATAAAAGTGACAGATAAGCACGTTTATAAGGTTTAAATTAGTTGTTTTTTACATGTTTGACATTACTCTATAATCTATGGTTTATTTCTGTCCTTTTTCTTCCGTATTCTATGGAGAAGGATAGACTAACTTACAATTAGGAATTTTAGCTGGTCTGTAGGATCGAGTCCAGTACATGATTATTTATTATTTTTAGCGTGATCTATCTATATACTCGTACAATATTAATAGGGTAGTTGACAGTATCGAAATTAAGTTGCGATTTACAATGTCAGCAAATTTTCAAATGATAAAATCAATAAAACTCAAGCAGATGAATACTCGAAACTATGACGTCACACCTTGCGTTTTGACAGCTCATAAAAAGTATCTCATTTGACTAGGCTAGGGGGTGGGATTCTAATAGAATAGAATCCCCATTCCTTATGTTATTTAAGCTAGAGCTGTAAGGGTGAGGTTCTATCACGATTCTTTAGACTAAACGTGTTCGATGACCTCAAAATAAATCATGTTTGCTTTCCTGCAGTGAAAACATTGCGACCGGCAGTTGCCGCATCTCACAGCTCATTACATACAAAAAGTGAGTTTCTCGTCGAACGTTATCGAGCAACCGACGGGCTAGAAATAAGAGCACCATTGTATTATGCTGGGCTGCGCTCTCTTACGATAATTACTTTCATTGTGATCTGAGATAGTGACCCAGATAGCTTTAGGAAGCACAGCTCTGTTCGGGGTGACGTTTGGAATGATAATTGATATGTAAACAGCTAAGGTAGATTTTGTTCGCGTGGGTGCCACGGTAAATGGAATACTCGGCCGCGGAGTTCAGAACTGGTTTTGGTCGTTTGGGTGGCTTTGGCCGTATTGTGGAATTTGCGGAATTTTACAGCATTATTGAAGGCACTATGGAGGAGCGGAGGTGGAATGCTTCTCCATCGTGAAAAGGGAAGATCTTCCTTTAGGCGAGGTCGTGCCTGGGGACCACGGTCCAACGGTTGATGGACAGTTGTATTTATACAAACTCATTAGAAAACTTCGATAGCGCGGTTTAGAACTTGGCCGTCTGTTGGCGCGTTCTATGTAGTGTAGTTACAGTACCTTTTGAAAATTTGCTAACTATCTGACTATCTGTCGAATATACTGATGTATAGTATAGGCTAAGCCAGAGCTACAAGTTCACTAGAATCCGTCAAGTAGTTATAGAGAGAAAAAAAACAATGATCCATCAATACACAATCACAGATATTTACATTTTTGGGTTATCTTTCATCACGTATTGGTAAAATTGTTTGGTTTGTTACAAAGAGATTAAAATATAATAGGACATAGAGGGGGCATTGGGAATATTGTCATACAAAACTTTGAAGCATGTTTGAAGCTCAAGCGTCATGTCAGTTAGTATGAACGAGAGCTGTCATTCGATCGAAATTGTACTAGACTTATTCCACTTGGAATAACTTTTGGCTTCAAATTTTCCTCGCTTTGTCCCCTCTATGCCCTATTATATTTTAATCTCTTTGGTTTGTTGCATCGCTGCGCAATATACCTTTACCTACTACCTACTTTTCCCTTAACTTTAAAATCATGTTTATTTTGAAAGTAGTCGACTAAATGAGTTCTCGGTGTCCATTTTTGCTCTTTTAAATAGTGGAACTCCAATATTATTACTATTAGTGTTTAAGACTGTATGTTTCCCAAATAAATAAAATAAAATTAAACTTTCACGGTTATAAAATTAGTATAAATACGACTAGTTTGATTGGTTTGAATAAATACTTCCTTATTAGTAAAATTTTGATTAACAATAGCCGATACATTAGCATGATTCAGCGTAGTTCGTATGAGGGGCGCGTGCGCAGGTGACCCACAGACCCGATTACGCGTGAGGTGTATGACCTACTGAGGGCTAGGGATGTGAAAAAATAATCGATTTTTAATTATCAGAAAAACCATACCATAATAATTAGAAAAATCGGTCATTATTTAAACGATTATATTTTCACACATTTTAATAGATTTTTGTAAACTGCACCATCTGTGCGACGAATTAAGAAATTTGAAGTAAGTTCACTAACTAAGTTTATGTTAAGAGGATAAAGAATGTGAAAAAATTAACATTTCTAATATTAATAGGAATTTCCAAAAAAAAGAATATGACTTTACAAACTCGTTTTTTTAATTAATAGATTTTTGAAAAATCCATTATTTTTAAAAAGAGAAAATCGATTTTTAAATAATCGATTTTTTTCGATCACTGTGACATCCCTACTGAGGGCAAGGACATTGCTTCCTTACGGTCCGGTTGGCAGAGGCGTATCTAGTTAGAAATGAGAGTTGATACCCACTCGTTTCATCGAACAAGCTGACTGAAGAATATGCAAAGATTTGATCTTTGCTCTATGAATTTGGTACATAAATTTTTAAGAAAACAGATCTTTGGGGTTCCATACCTCAAAAAAGGAGAAACGGAACCCTTTATCTCGGGAACCCGTCGAGGTATCGAGTTGAAATTAAAATCATATTCATACTCAGTTCTACAGTCCCTTTATCCTGTGAAAAAAACAAACTTCTAAGTTAACACCTACGAAAATGTGTATTTCGACTACATATTTTTGACACTCGACTCGATCCAAATGGTTACTTTATCCTAATATCCAGCTTACCGTACTTGCCTCATAAGTATTCCCAATGAAATTTAAATTAAAAAATGTCATGCGGGTCATAACCACTAATTACATCACGAACTATCGTCAGGTTACGGCAACGCATACAACATTATTTCTAGGCCATACAGTTTTCATCTTTGAAACTGTAACGAGACCGTGTCTGTAGACGAAATATTTTTTGAGAAATTTTGCGATCATATAACAAAACACCAATGTTTGAAATTTTTGTCTGTCAGTCTGTGAACGCATCACGTAAAAACTACTGTACGGATTTTAAAGAAAGGGCATTGCCCACTTCGTAAAATTTAACCTTTACTGAAGAATGAAGCGACTTATCGAGTTTCACATTTATTACTTGCCACCTTAGATAAAAGCAAAAAAGGAAGATACTGATATTCATAGAAAGCCTCGTTGACATTTGGACTACATATAACTAAACGCACCCATGGATTTAATTTTTTGTTTTAGAGTGATATTTGTAGACTTCATAAAAGCACATGAGGGCATTTGATTGTATAGCGGTTTAACCATTCAATGTGTTTCCTTCTCGTCGAATATAACATACTGTGGATACGCCGGCCCGATTGAGACTGCGGCGAATTACTTACGTTCCTTGGACCTTATTGAAGCTTGTACAGTATCTTCCTTTTTTGATTTTATCTAAGCTTGCCACATAATACACTATCGCTACATAAAATGAGTTCACATAAGAAAAATAAATAAAATACAAAAAAACATGAAGTCCCACTCCTATTACTTTATTCACAGAATAAAGAACAAAGTTGATATCGTGCTGTTTATAAAAAGTTATTTTTCTTTCTAGGCGCCAGTAGCTAAAACGTGACAACATACAACACAACACGTTTAGTTTTTTTCTTCCAACCTCCTTGGCCAGAGAAACTTTTTCTTCAAACTAGGCAATAAACAGTGCTCAAAGGAGCATTGCGCGGTATTTGTTACTGTAAAATTCCTCGGGATACATTGTGAAGTTAGCGGTCATTGGTTGAATTAAATCATAAGGCTTTTCAAGAACCAATCAGAACATGAGATTTTCGGAAACCGGGGACCGTATAACAGAATGCAACGAAACATCAGATGAGGTCGGAAAGAGATGTCGATATATGATTCGCAAAGATTTTCTTCCAACCGCTTCGATGATTCGTATAAGCCTGTCCCTTTCAAAATACGCATCAGTTTCTTTCGAGGATCATTCTGATACTGCGGGCCTAAGACACCGTTGTAAGAAAATGCGTTTATGTTACCTCCGTTCAGTACTCGGCCTTATCAAGATTTCTCAACTGTACAAAAAGTTCTAGCAACCCTACGAAAGTCGCTAGAATTTCATGAACTCTATTAAACTCGGAAAAACTGAGCAACCAATTGGCAAATAAAAACCGGATAAGTGCGAGTCAGACTCGCCCATCAAAGGACTCCGTCCTTTGTAAGTAATATTATAAACGTAGTTCCCTTTCCCGTGGGAATACGGGAATAAAATATAGCCCATGTTACTCAGGGATATTCTAGCTTTCCATTGGTGAAAGAATTTATAAAATCGGTCCAATAGTTTTTGAGTTTATTCGTAACAAATATACAAAAATTCAAATCTTTCGTTTTTATAATATAAGTAAGTATAGATAGTTCAGGAATCGATTCTCTCAGTATGAGTGATTACCAAGTTTAAATAAAGACTGTACTCGTATTTTTATGATAATTACAAATGTATGGTTTTCAGACTACCTTGTACCTACTTGTAGTATCTGTATAAGACGATATAATTAGGTAACAGTACTTGTCAAATTTCATAGGTCTACACGCGTTGCAAGATAAAGGGTCTTGACAGAGAGACGAGCAACAAAGTCATCCTAATAATGGTTCAGTTTTTTCCTTTTGAGGTACGTAACCATAAAAATTATATTGCCTAGACACACAAAACGTGATGTTTAAATTTAGACTACTAATAAACTTCAGAAGTCACATTTCGTTTCCCAACTCTTCTAAAGGTCATTGAATCTCTAGAAAACTCTTTGGAAATTTCCCTTTTTTAAATCTTGGATTTTTTTGTTAGAGTTACGCAACTAGTACCTATTGTTCATCACGTTGGCAAGCAGGAGACTCAAGACTCGTAAAGGTTAGGTTTTTCCTCTTTTGTTTGCTTTAACTGTGTAGGATCGCGAGCACGTTGTATATTATTTATAAATAAAATATCAAATATTACCAGTCTCAACTAGGCAGAACACTTATATAAACAGCTGATAAATATATATATTATTTATTTATTATATATTTATTCTCTTATTCTAACAGGAACGGGAACATTGCGGGTGAAACCGCACAGAACCGCTAGTACATAATATAATTGAAAAACCATATATATAAAGGGTCGCATTATATTCATATTTATAATTTATCGGGTAGCCGGGGGGTTACAATCCCAACCGGGGCCAATACCACAGAGTACAAGGCAAGGTAACAATACCATTGTTAGAGCGACGCAGGTCTGTGTTGTTACCTAACAAAAGTGAACGAATATAATGACAATGAACTTGATAGCTCTCGCGGAACATAATGGCACCTGCGCCACCTGAGATGAAATGTTGCGATCATAATAACTGAATAATTAAATCGTGGCTGAGGCGACCGACATTCAGAACCGTTACGAACTTCGAGTTATGGAACTCGAGAGGTAGCGTTTTGTGCTATTCGAACGGGGGCCCGGTATTGCGATTTATGCGACTAGACCCAGGGCCACGATGTAGCGATTTATGCGACTCGAGCAGGGCTACGATGTAGCAATTTATGCGACTCTAATAAGAGCCCTGGTATTGCGATTGGTGAGGCTCGAGCGGGAGCCCGCTATAGCGATTTATGCGACTCGAGCGGGGCCACGATGTAGCGATTTATGCGACTCTAATAGGGTCCTGGTATTGTAATTTGTGAGACTCGGGGGCCTGCTATAGCGATTTATACGACTCTACTAGGGGCACTGGTATTGCGATTTGTGACTCGAGCGGGGGCCCGCTATAGCGACTTTAATTATGCCACTCGATCGGGGGCCCCCATAGCAATTTATGCGACTCTGAAAGGGTCCTGGTATTGTAATTTGTGCGACTCGAGCGGGGGCCCCTATAGCGATTTATGCGACTCTAATAGGGTCCTGGTACTGCGATTTGTGAGACTCGAGCTCCCACTATAGCGATTTAGAGCGGAACAGCTAGTGTTAATAATAAGGTAAGAAAATTCTCAATCGCGCGCTACAATGACTTGGACCAGATGCTTTCTGTTCGAAGAATCGGATTATTCGAAATATCATTCGCAATGGCTTATAACTAGTAACTGTGCTTGCTATTTACAACCATTAATTGCTAGTTAAAGTGAAAACATGGACCACTTTGGAAAACAAGAAGCCTGAAATATTTGCCACTATTTTATTTTTATACAGTTGTTCCGCGCGGTTTCACCAGCGCATTTCCCGTTCCCGTGGGAATTGGGGGATAAAATATAGCCCATGTCACTCCCTGATAATGTAGCTTTCCAATGGTGGAAGAATTTTTAAAATCGGTTTAGTAGTATCGGAGCTTATTCAATACAAACAAAAAAATATTTTCTCTTTATGATATTAGTGTAGATTTTTCTTCCACACATTGAACATAAATAAATGTAGATAATTATTATTAGCTAATAAGATATGGGTCAGTTCAATTCGGGCGTCTGCACTTAAGTATAAAAGTGTGGAACAGAAATGGAATGCTCCTCCATCGTGAAAAGGGAAGATCTTCCCTTAGGCGAGGTGATCGTGCCTGGACCGCGCGGTCCAACGGTTGACGTTAGACAGTTTATACAAACTCATTAGAAAACTTCGATAGCGCGGTTTAGGACTGTTCTTTTTATAGTACCTACGAATATACTTACACTGGCGAAACAGTATTTCCAGAAATGGAATACCTCTGCCTACCCCTTCGGGGATAAAAGGCATCAGATTTTTTTCATAATGGTATGAACACAAGCTCAGAAAACAAGCATATTTTCACACGAGTAATTCTTCCTCATCTCTCGAGTGTCGAAACCATTACTATTATTAAGAGGGTAATATTCTACCAAACTGCTCAAGAAAACAATAATTTTACATCTAAATACACAGGATAAACGCGATTTCTCATACATCCTAATACAAATTAAAAGAAAACAGTATTAGGAACGTTGTGATGCTCGAGCAAGATACAAATAAAATATTTTTGATTAACCAAATTTCTCAACTAAAGAGCAATAATAGTACCGTTTGCATAGGTAGCCCTAAATTCTCTAAGCAAATATATTTTTCGAAAAAATTAACACATTAAAAATAGCTGAAATCGATACTGAACAACTAATTTTAGGAATTGCGCTTATTCTGTTACATATTGTATGTAATTCTCTTTCAATTTCTTGAACGAAAATTGTTTATATAAAAAAACACAGCTGTTCATCTAGCTCAGTCCACTTTCCTTGTCAAGAATTTGGTTTTTTGCTTCATCCGTTTCATATCTTACTGTTTTTAAACTAACTTCCTTCTGTTGATAAAAAAATTACAAACAATCACCCTTGCTTTAAATTTAGATAAATAATAGAGAAAAAAGCCACACCTTAAATAGTATGAAATCACTACATAGTATAAAACAAAGTCGCTTTCTCTGTCCCTATATCCCTATTTCCCTATGTCCCTTTTGTAGGTATGCTTAAATCTTTAAAACTACGCAACGGATTTTGATGCGGTTTTTTTTAATAGATAGAGTAATTCAAGAGGAAGGTTTTTGTGTTAGCATTGCACCCGTGGGAAGCCGGGGCGGGTCAATAGTATATTTTATTATGAAGACAAAAGATATATGTTTGTATCTTTGTTACGAATAAACTCTTAAACTACTGGACCGATTTTAAAAATTCTTTCACCGATGGAAAGCTACATTATCACTGAGTAACATAGGCTATATTTCATTCCCGTATTCTTATGGGAACGGCGGGAACTACGCGGGGAAACCGCGCAGAACCGCTATAGTAATAGAAATTTCTTAAAAAAAAATCTCACGCTTTTTATCCCCGAGGCAGATGTACTCCATTCCAGGATATACCCACTAAAAAGTTCTTGATTATAGAATGACTCTGGAATGAGCTAAAAGCTAACTAACTTCACGTAGGAGAAGACAATACAAATATTATAAAAACAGTGAACTTCAATTACGTTCCCTATCTTTGAGTGTGTTAAGAGTTAGAATGCTATAGGTATGTATGAAAAATTCAGTTTGAAACTCTATAGATATACAAAACGGCAACTCAAGACCTATTAAGATTGCCTATATTAGAATCAATAAAAAAAGGTACCTAGTTCCTGAGTCGAACTGCGACGAAAGAGCTGCCCTTCAGTTTCTTGCTGGTTCTTCTCGGGGTATTGCATTTGGAACCAGCAACTTGTCGGTGAAGATGGGCCGCTGTTTACATTAAGCCAACCTCCATGGACGAGTTCCGAGTCTCTTGTTATTAAACTATTGACTTTTGTAAGTGTAATTTCGTATACCTACAGTAATAAATTAATAATAAATTATGACTCAATTCTAACACGGTTTTTAGACTTAAACTAGGCAGAGCCTGTACTATGACATACTTAAATACCAAAATATAAAACATCCAGACACGAAGCCAACGACATACAAATGTTGGCACTGGGAATCGAACAGAAGGCACTACCAACTGATCCAGCAGACCCGTTATTTTACGGACCCGCGGGCGTATTCACGAAGATTCGATATTGACTCTGAATCGGAAAATCTGTCGAAAGGTTTCGAGATGGGCTATTCACAGATAAGAAAGGATTCGACGGATTTTACGATTCCGAGTCGAATATCGAACCTCCGTGTATACTTCTCAAATGATTTTTTTAACACTCCACGCATATTCTCCAAGGCGTGCTTTGCAAAGCGCGTTAATAAAGGGCGTATCTCACAACTTTCCGCGGAGAGAGCTGTGGGAGCAAGACACAATGTCTTCCGCTTTTTCGTCTCCATTGAGAGGCCCGTGTGAAGTGATTTCTCGAAGAAAGTAAAAGTCGGTCAAACGCGATGCCGCGTTTTGGCAGGCGAGTAGCGTTACGGCGCCGTTGTAATACCTAATGGCGGTTAAAGTGGACTGCTCCGTATTAAATGACACGTGATCGTGTAAAGCGGCCGTAATTTGTGATGTCATTAGCGAACTTTCCGTACTGATGGATACTGGAGAGAAGGGTACTATTTTTTTTACACTAAGTCACAAACGGTTATTTTGTCCCAGCCTAAGCAGGCCCTGTACTATGGGTACTAAACAACTGATAAACATACTTAAATAAATATCGAAAGAGCAGACACGAAACCAACAGACATGTTCATAAACACAAATGTTGGACCCCAGCGGGCATCGAACCCGCGACCTCCGACTCAGAAGGCAGGTTCACAACCAACAGTACCAACTGAGCCAACAGGCCCGCCATAATATTCCCGTATGACTGTAAAAATAAGTTGTAAAAATTTATAAAAAAAAAATACTTTATCAGTATTTACCATGTATTTACATAGGTAGAACATATAAGATCTTCTTTCTCGAAGAACTCTTTTTTTTTGGTTTCCCATTGGTACTACTGCATAGCACATTACCCGGGGGGACGAGGGTTATCTAGGGCTCGTCAATCTAATGCTGCCATACCCACTAAAATCTCTGGGGTATTCCTTCGGACCTAGCCACGGCACAGCTGGTGCGCGTATCCACGGTCAGGTCACGGCCGCCCTGCTATCAACTCCTAGATTAAGTAAACTATTCTAAACATAAAGTCGTTTTTAAAAAGTTTCCAATGGGACTTTGTGCGAATGGGAACTTTTGAGAATGATGCTTGGAACATCGCAATACGACAGAAATATAACGAAATTATGTAACCCAATTTAGTAGTAACAATTGACTAAAACAATATTGTGTTGAGGAGTATTTTGCCTTTTCTTCTCCTCAGCCATACATGGGATCTATCACGTTTAGGGGTCCAATGTATCTCGTGAAATATGGGTATATCCAGTAATGGAATACCTCTGCCTACCCCCTCGGAGATGATAGGCGAGAGATTATTATTATCAACCATATACATGCTGAAGCTGTGGACTTGATATGACGTTCAAAAGGTGGACTTGTAAGTTCCTGATTTGAATAAAACATTTTTACTTTGACTTTGGGACATTTCACGAATATGACATTTTTTTTGCGGTAGGACGTTCTGCGCGTAAACCAAATATATAACACCACTTACCACAGAAGGGTATTCCGTCCGGTGTCCACCGCCCGTTGGGACCGCAGACCCGGCGAGCGGGGCCAAGCAACTCGAAGCCCCGCTCGCATTCGTAGGTAGCCACTGTCCCCTTCGCCAGGTCCTCCGAAGAGTAAGTCACATGGGAATGCGCCGGCGCACCCGGGAAGCGGCACGATGCTGACACATAGCCTGTGGACAAAAAAAAACATTAGTTTTTTGCAGGTACCAAAAGTACACTTTAAATGTCAATAGTCTAATAACAAGGCACTCGAAACTCGTCAGGAGTTGGATTCAATGTAAAGAGATTAAAATATAATAAGGCATATAGGGACAAAGCAAAGAGATTAAAATATAATAGGACATAGAGGGGGCATTTTGAATTTTTTCATACAAAACTTTGAAGCTCAAGCGTCATGTCAGTTAGTATGAACGCGAGCTGTCATTTCGGTCGATTTTTAGATTTAAGTTATCAAGATTTTAACATTGAGGTTATGATTTTACTATGTCGGTCTACCTGTATCAATTCCACAATTTCTAAAAACGATCAATGTAGAAATTTGTGTACCACGTGCTAACCGAGCTAAAGCTAAAAAAACTGATCTTTTACACCAACGAAGTCCGAGCATTGAAAATATACCTTGTACTATGTGACTGCAAGAAACGTTTTCCTCTGATCCTAAAGAAGTATCAAATTCCGCCAATGTTTTCGCGAAACCCAACAACTATGACACATAGCAACGTAACAGTCCCATTCCCAACAAAACCAGAGATATGTCCTGGCACGAAGTCGTCTTCGGAAATGTTATCGGTGATACCAATCGGAACGCCACCGATAGACAAAACTATGTTTTTGACGCTGCGCCTGGCGGAATTGGTGACGGTGGTGACAATGTTGGCATTGCATAAGCGGTCCTTGAGAGTGTTTCGATGGGAGCAATCGATTTCGGGGGGCATACTGGTCACCTATACCATCGTATCACTGGGTCTCTGCTTGTGTGCTGGAGACATACGTGGAGGCCGTATTTTCCAGGTGACAGAATTCCCTATTCTATTAGCATAATAGCCTTTCTTTTTAAAGATACAAGCTGTAGTTCCGCAATATGCAATATATATAAAAATGAATCACTATTTCCCTTGGTCACGGCATCACGCGTAAACGGCTGGACCAATTTTTGTGTCTTTGTTATAGTTAGGACAAGGTTCTTATAAAAGAAAAATTTAAGAAAGTCGCGTGAAACATTAGAAATTTTAAGAAAACGTAACGACCATATTAACTTTCTAAGTACCTTTATGGTGTTTGACATAACTGTCAGGACGTCTGTCGGGTCAGCTAGTACTTTATAGTTTCGCTTTTCTGACAATACCTCCTCATCTCACCAGGCATACCTAACCATCCTGGGCGCAGTACTCTTTATGGTTAATGCTGTGGCGCTATGGAGCCGCTGGAAGACCAGCAGTGACGTGACTCACATGGTTGCTGAGCTACTCACCACGCTCGGAGTTAATCTCGGACGGCAACTCAAATACAAGGTAAGCCCTGTGTGGACTCGAGTGCATGCAGGAAAGATGGCAGTATGCAAGGCATTGCTGGTGATCAAGAGACGGGGATGCTCGGAGTTTCTTTGCGCGATAGAATCCGGAACGAACTGTAAATCCGCCGAAGGACTAAGGTCACCGACATAGCTCTCAGAATATGCGAGCTTAAGTGGCAATGGGCAGGCCACATCACTGGAAGAACCGATGACCGATGGGGAAGAAAGGTTCTCGAGTGGCGACCACGAACCGGAAGACGCAGCGTTGGTAGGCCTCCCACCAGGTGGACCGACGACATCGTCAAGGTCGGGGGTAACCAGCGGATGCAACCGGCAAGTTGCCGTTCGTGGTGGGGTTCTATATGGGAAGGCCTTTGTTCAACAGTGGACGTCTTCCGGCTGATGATGATGATGATGAAGGGACGGGGAGTGAGTCAAAGTCAAAATGTTTCATTCAAAGTAGGGACTTATAAGTCGACCTTATTGAAAGTCATTTCAACTTCACCGCTTCAGCATGTATGGTTGAGAAAAAGCATGGCAAGAAACTCCTTCACATTATTCTTTTAATCAATTCGTTAATATTGGGTATCTATATTGGGTTACATGATTTGGTTATTTTTCGTTGTCGTACTGCGCTGTGCTGGAAGAAATCTGTTCCAGGCATCATTGTCATTTAGTAATAGTCATCTAGTTTGTAATTCGCCATTTTGTAAAGTACTTGTTTAATGTGGGGATGTTGAATTTTTCCTCTTTATAATATAATTGTAGATTGAAATCACGATATAAAGTTAAGCAGATGTTGCCTTTTTCTTGACCATAATGTTAAACAGCAACAGCATTTATTTTAAACGGTTTCTAACTTAATCACAGTTTTGTAATAAGCCCCTATTAGGCTTATCTTACATTTCAGTTACTTTGCCTGCGTAGGTATTCACGGAGACTCGATACCGTTTCCGTTTGATTCAGATCGAGTGAAAAATTTTCCGATGTCGAATCTATCGACTTCGGAAACTTTATTCTAGGCGTTTCTGACAGCCACGGAAAATTTTCCGAATCCTTATGTCACATATGACATTAGTTTTCAATACCAACATCAGCCCATCTCGAAAGTTTTCGACACCAACATCAGCCCATCTCGAAAGTGTTCGACAGATTTTCCGATATCGAATATCGAAGCTCCCTGAATACGCCTGCTGATTAAGATTACTCGGGGTCCAATCAGATTATACCTACTGTTGAACCGTGGGTATTTCAGTAGTGGGAAAAAAGTCGTGAAATGATTTATTTTATTTATTTTTAGACCGGATTAGGAGGAATTATGTTTTGAGAACTTCCTTGCCCCGCTTCTTCCCCTCAATATGATTCCGAATGACTTTCAATAAGTCGAATTTTAAGTCCCTACTTTGAATGTTGATTTTGATTGGAACGTTATTCTTAGAGCAGTGATAGCCCGGACGGTTAAAGAGCCGGCCGAAAATCAGTGAGGCTCGGGTTCGAATCCTGGCATGTACCAATGAGTTTTTCAAAACTTACGTACATATTTATCACTAGCTCGACGGTGAAGGAAAACATCGTGAGGAAACCCGCAGGTCTCAGAATTAATTCTGCGACATGTGTAAATAGACCCGGTCCGGCGATGGGCTCACCACCTATCACGTTTAGGGGTCCAATGTATCTCGTGAAATGTGGGTATATCCAGTAATGGAATACCTCTGCCTACCCCCTCGGGGATGAAAGGCGTGAGATTATTTATTTTATTTTATTTTACGTTATTCTTATCCAGGTTCTTCTGAGCGTCGTCTACACAATCATGATGGTATTGGACACCTTCTTTGCTTTTATGTATTTCTAGTGGTTACTTTGTCTGTTGGAACTTACTCTACCATATAATGAGGCATTGTTGATCTGTTTCGATGTGTTTATATATAAATATGTTTTCTGTGTACTGTGTTTTTCTGATTAGAATAACGAGATAACTGTTATTTTTATTTTCAAATTCAAATTCAAATTCAAAATCGTTTATTTTCTATTGGTATTAAAATATACACTTAGAAACGTCAATATTTTATAATAACAAGGCACTCTAAACTCGTCCATGAAGATTGGCTAAATGCAAACAGCAGCCCATCTCCACCGACGAGCTGCTGGTTCCGAATGCAGCAATAAGTACTCTATACTCATAGTCATGTATTGCATTGCATCCCATAAGTTTACATAAGGTGGTCAGTTTATGGATCGTGTACAGCGCACAGCAAGAGAGAACTGCTTTATATATTTATGTTAATGTTGAACCTATATAGAGCTATTATCCTTATCTGTATTATATAAAAATGAATCCCTATTTCCCTTGGTCACGGCATCACGCGTGAACAGTTTAACCAATTTCGCAAATTCTTTTTTTGTTGTTTGTTATTGTCAGAAGACGGTTTTTATGAAAGAAAAAATTAAGAAACATTAAAAAAATTAATATATCTGTGACTTGAAATTTATCATTCTAATAATATTTAACAATTACAATATGGAACAATAAGCGCAATTCCTGAAATTAGTTGGTTCGTTATTAACTGCTTAGTCGATTTCAGCTATTTTATATAGGTACATATGTGTGTTAATTTTTTCCGAAAAATTAATTGAAATGTTAACTGAATTTAGGGCTACCTATGGAAACCGTACCTACTATTATTGATCTTTATTTAAGAAATTTGGTTAGACAAAACTAAAGCCGTATACAGAAAGAAAGCCGAAAACTTATCGGCGCCGATAAGCGCCGATCGGCGCCCATCGGCGCCGATCGGCGCAGGTAACCGGCGCAGGCATTTATATGAACAAGCGCCGACCGGCGCCTGTCGGCGCCGATAAGCGCCGACTCGCGCCGGTCAGCGCTGGTGCCGCCCGCCAATCATCGTACGACATTTTGCTCGCTCTGCTTCAATCTGCTTGCTTTCTGTAGAATGGACCGGCGCCGACAAGCTTTCAGCTTTCTTTCTGTATACGGCTTAAAGTACGAATGCATCAAATTTTTGTTTATAACATTGAGAGGTTTTTTTTTGAGAATTAAAAAAAAAAATTGTTTGCAAGAACTCTGTAGATGGCGTTGAACTGACTACGTTACTACTAAATGCGGCACGTCACCATAGAGTAACTTATAACCGCGAATTCCTTATTCTGTGAACTTAAATTACTCGCGAACGACCTAATCTTTATAATCTGTGATTACGACACTTTCGAATGTGCGAATGCTTTTTTATGGTCCGTCCAGGTTTAAAATGTACGATGGCTTGTACCCATTGCGCTTTCATCTTTAGGAAAAAGGTGTATTCCTTCATTTTTACATAAATCCACAAGGCACAGACTTCTCTTCTTTTTTTTCTTGGGACATTTTCTTTTTGGCGCGGAAAACCCATAAAAAGACTGCTAAATATTTATTCCTTGTTTTTATTTATTTGCTTTTTAGCTGAGATAACTGAGTTTTATTTACTTTCAAAAACTAAATGTCATTGTGATATGTGATGTGTGTGACACAAAGAGATTTAAATATAATAGGGCATAGAGGGGGCATTGGGAATATTTTCATACAAAACTTTGAAGCCTAAGCGTCATGTCCTTGTTATGTCAGATAATATGAACGCGAGCTGTCATTCGGTCGAAATTGTACTAGACTTATTCCACTTGGAATAACTTTTGACTTCAAATTTTCCTCGCTTTGTCCCCTCTATGCCTTATATTTTAATCTCGTTGGTGTGACAGTGACATTTACTTTTATATACGTTTCGTTTTACGATATCAAAAAAATGATGTGACGTTCCGTTCCTAGCAGTAACTTAGCAAGTTCAGCGCCATCTATCCAGAGAACAGGGAAGAGTAAAAAAAAAAACCCCCTCATTAGAGTGTAAGAGGAAATTACGCTCAGTCTGTGACGCGATGTATTTCATAGACAATGAAGTGTAGAAGAGAATAAGTTGTTTGAATAAATCATAATCTATGCCACATTTAGATTAGGTATTATAGAGAGGACGTCTAAACACAGCGCGGAATTTTATGGAATAGCAACGGACTTTCTCGAAAGTGTAAACTCCAAAGGCATCGCATGACGAATGCCGAAACGCGTCATCGGAGCTCCCATCTCCATGAAACGATCTAAATCCGAAACGATCCGTGGACGGCGCCGGCGAAAGCGAGGCTTGATCTAATCACACGCTACACCTCGCCAGTTCTGAATTCAAACCCTGGGCCTTATTTGGTTCAAATCTGCTTTACAGCGACTAAACTTATTTTAGTTTAGTCGTATCTTTGTCTTACTTCAAAAAAAGAAAAGGGATAGAAGAGAACCTACCGATTTTAGTCCGGTCAGCGGCTGTATTTTAGTCGTGACTTATTTACACAAGCACTAAACAAGTTATGGAATGCCTTAGTTGACAGGATTCATTTTTTTATTTGACAGAACTAAATATCTCTCGTCTCTTTTCTTTTCTAGGAGAGAGAAAATGACAGGAGTAAACCATAATAAGTTTAGTCGCTGTAAAGCAGAATCGAACCCATTTTCTATTTATAATTGCAATAATCGTCTTAATTGACATTTGTTACGCGATCAGTGCTTGCTCTTCTTTCACTGGCTGTATTGACAGATGTACGGAAGAAGCAACGTACGTCAAAATGAAGACGATTGCGATTACAGTTATAAATAGACAATATGCGTTTCAATTGTGTCAAATTATTAAGACAGGTTATATCCGTAGGGCGGTTAGTTTTTTTTAATCCTTTTATTTCAAACGAGCAATTCTTGTATATGTGTATTACGGGTATTTCAGAAACTTCTCTAAGTGGAGTCAGTAGAAGTTTAGCAGGTTTCGTATAAAGCCTAGCAAATAAACCTGGTGCCCTAAAAAGTTTGCATATGCCACGCTTCATAATAACGTTTATCCAACGTTCGCTTTTCAAATGTGCGACCCACGACCTACGAAACAATGAGTCAGCGGCCAACGAAAGTAATGCCCTGAGAATTTGGTGATGTTATTGTTACGGTACGTTGACACCATGAGGTATTGAGGTTGGGCAGTGCCATACCTATTGCCGATGCAATAGGCTGTTCCTGATTTATACGTTTCTTATATAAAGACACTGTTAGCCCAGATAAAAAAATTCGGATATCTAGTAACGCCTTTAAGAATTTTGAAGAAATTTTGTTTAAAGATATAGTTTTGCATTTTAAGTTCAACTGCATAGTTGTATTTCCTGTGAAAACGAAATTTTACATCAAAAGTATTTTTAAGTAATACGGCCACTCGCCGGCAGATGGCGCTAGCGACAGTGGTGTTAGAACGAGCGAAGCTCAGTCTCTTAGATAATTCTACTAATGTACGTAATGAAATAAAAGAATATCAACATTCCCAGTAAATTTCATCGCATCTAACTGTCTCGTCGAGGTAAATTCTATCTGAAACTAGGTCCAATACAACTGCATAGCAAACGAGATGAAACCGGCGTAGTATGACACCATAATGACTGCATTTAGTTGCAGTCGTGTCTTCAGTAAACAGACAATCGTTACATTCGTCAAGAAAGCGTGGTGACCCCAAGATCACTGCTAACTTGTTATTCCAGCTGATGGAATTGAATCTCGAGATACGCGACTCTATTATCTGGGCGATAAAGTGGACTATTCGCAAACGGCTGCAGTTGAGCTGTTCGGTACGGTTGTCGGCGATTCTTTTAGCGCTATCTTTGTGCTATTGAAAAAAGGCGGTACTGGAATTGGAATTTGTTTTAAATTAACAGCTGTGGGTTGCATAATATATTGTTTTTGTAGAAATACATTGACTTTGATTCACTTTCGAAGCATAATCTAGATGTCTGTTAACATATTCAATATTATTTCATTTTGGTTTAAAATATTCCAACAGACAAATTAGGGACAAATTAATTAGTTTGGAAGATTTTTAAGCGACTTCAAAAAAAGAGGAGGTTCTTAAATTCTTAAGACTGTGGTTTTTTATGTATATTCAATTGTTTTTTTTATAAAACTCAAGTCTTCACAGTCTGTGTTTTTTATATATGATAACAACTTATATAGATACCAACATGAACTAAAGTAACTACAATGGGTGGTCTTATCGCTTTTAGCGATCTCTTCCAGACAACCTTAGGATGGATGAAACTGAGAGAATAGAATACTATAACCTATTTTAAAAGACCTTGTACTTATAACACAGAGACCCAAATCATAAGTATCGTCAGGTATCGTTTAACAAAAACCGTGGTAATAATGATGGCTGTATAACTGGCAGGTTCCAATTGAAAAAATGAGAATTTCTACTTTCTACCCTCGGGCGTCGTACCTAGTCTACAGACTGAATACCGCTCAGTGGGTCATTTACACAGGTTGTTTTGGTCAGAATGAGTCAGCCGTTCTGTTGTTAAGGCAGACACGACGAAATAAACCATAATACTACCATGATGATATCTCAGATAGAAGCTTACTCCTTGATGAAACAAAGATGAGATTATAATAAACAAGCGGATCTGTGCGGTTTCACCCGCGTAGTTCCCGTTCCCATGGGAATACGGGAATAAAATAATTATAACTTATGTTACTTAGGGATATACTAGCTTTTATTGGTGAAAGATATTTTAAAATCGGTTCTGTAGTTTTTGAGTTTATTCGTAAAAAAGATACAAACATACAAATCTTTCCTCTTTATAATACGAGTATTAGTATAAAAGCATATTAGATGACATTACTGACATAACGTCGAGACAGTTAATCCCATGCATGTAGGTACTACTATATAAGAAGTCTGTTATTTTATAGTACCTAGCCATTTTATGGAACGTTTGCTTTAACTGTTGTTTTAAATTTCTCCATAGACTTTTGTATCTCAGTACCAAACATCCTTCCATTCTCACAAACTTTAGATCGCATCTGATATCAGTAGGAATAAAAAAAAACAAAAATGTTTTATTCTGTAATAAGTCGTGAAAACAAACATTATGGAGGTTGAAATCATCTTTCAAAACAATATAAACTGACACAAGCAGATGATTTCGCTTACGGAGCAGTTATAGCCTTACGGTTAAAGAGTCTGCCGAAAATCAGTGAGGCTCGGGTTCGAATCCTGGCATGTACCAATGAGTTTTTCATAAACTTACGTACATATTTATCACTAGCTCGACGGTGAAGGAAAACATCGTGATGAAACCCGCAGGTCTCAGAATTAATTCTGAGACATGTGTAAATAGACCCGGTCCGGCGATGGGCTCACCACCTATTACGTTTAGGGGTCCAATATATATCGTGAAATGTGGGTATATCCAGTAATGGAATACCTCTGCCTACCCCCTCGGGGATGAAAGGCGTGAGATTATTTATTTTATTTTTATTTGATTTCGCTCCTCATTAACACTTAGGTCTTAGTTACTAAAATAAGATTTAGATCTTATTTGTATGGAATGTAAGGATATCGTTCCTTGTTACCTTGCTCTATATTCTTACTTTATTAGATCCAAAGAGATTATAATAGGGCATTGGGAATATTTTCATACAAAAACTTAGATCTCAAGCGTCGTGCCAGTTAGTATGAACGCGAGCTGTCATTCGGTCGAATCACACTAGACTTATGTTATGACCAAAGAGATTTAAATATAATAGGGCATAGAGGGGGCATTGGGAATATTTTCATACAAAACTTTGAAGCCTAAGCGTCATGTCATTGTCGTGTCAGTTATTATGAACGCGAGCTGTCATTCGGTCGAAATTGTACTAGACTTATTCCACTTGGAATAACTTTTGACTTCAAATTTTCCTCGCTTTGTCCCCTCTATGCCTTATTATATTTTAATCTCTTTGCTTATGACCATAGGTAATAATTTTTGGCTTTAGATTTTTCTCGCTTTGTCCCCTCTGTGTCCTATTATATTTAAACCCTTTGCTCTATAGTCTTACTTTATTAGATCACATTTCATTTCGTCGAATTTAGAATATGATTAGATTATTTGACGTGTTAATTTATTTGCCGTTATGTCTTTTACCGTTCGAATAGGCTATACTAACCTGTGTCAAGAATATTATTAGATGTCGTTATACATTTGACACCAATATGCCTACTGATATTAGAAATGCGAGAGTAACTGTCTGTTTGTCGAAGAGCTCTATTTTTAACCGACTTCAAAAAGGAGGAGGTTATCAATTCGTCTGTATTTTTTTATTTTTTTTTTATTTAATTTTTATGTCTGTTACCTCAGAACTTTCTACTGGGTGAACCGATTTGGATGATTCTTTTTTTATTTGAAAGCTGGTGCTTCCATGTTTGTCCCATTTTGATTTGAAGTCGGTTTTTTTACTCTTTAGAGTGGTTATTGACTGGTAACTATTACTTGTGTCGTCGTATGCCAGTTATGTCACATTCGACTTGAAAGTCACATGATGTTGGTCACTAAGTAACTTATATTGATGTTAGTTTTCGGCATTTTTGAGTAAGTGACCGCTATTTTTGACTCGTGCGTGATATCATAGTCTCGTCGTATACGAGCCAAGTCACCTTTGACTTGCAAGTCGCTTAATGATTGTCGGTATTTTTAAATGGTGACATTGGTGACGCACTGGTGTTGCCATTTACGTTCCGCAAATTCAACATTGTGGGAAATGATAATTCAACATGTTGGGAATGCAACTTTTGTAGAAATCAACTTAACCTCTCAGACCATGAATCACAGACACAATAGATTTTTAATTGTGTCTCGGTTCTAATTGCAACCGGATTAATGCTTCGAAAGGTTATATATTCGAAATGAGTACAAAAAACTTTAACTGTTTATCCACCACAATGAAAACAAGAAAATGTATCAGGCTGTTAAAAGATATATATATTTTTGTAAAAAAAGAGAATAAAACTGTTAATGCCTATCAATGTAATGTTGACTTTTTTGGCGGGAATCTGAAGAGGGACGTCATGTTTTTTGTTTAATTTTCATTTTGCTGTGTATTTCGGGTTTTGACTCATAATAGTGATAGTATATTATGTGGCAAGTGTCCGTGAAGGTGTGCAGTGAATGGGAAATTCGATAAAATGCGCGGGATGGATATTTTTGGATTGCCCCAAGAAGTCACAATGAAGTCTTCAGTAAAAGTGCTATCATTTTACTGTTGATAAACAAGGGAGGGATGTAGGAAGTGTTAAAGACACTGAATTTTTGTGCATGGTCTCTGAAGCAGAGCCATTTATCTAAGATTAAAACTTTTACCCTGAACTTAAAAACATAAGACTTGGCTTTTTAGCCTTACCACATTCGGATCAGAGAAAATTTACAACAGACTAGGATGTATGGGCTAGATCCCTTTGCCTTTCCCCGAAAGGGACAAACTAAAAAAAAAATGTAATGTTTGACGTTTGTTTACTGGCCTCTAGCACTCGACTCACGATCTCAGTTCAGAAATACGGAAATTCGTATGTTAGAGCAGTGAGCTTATAAATACAGTAACATATAATATCATTGTGTTAGAGTAACTCATTGTCCAGCTCAATAATCAAAATATTTAACAAAAATACAAACAGACTTCAACGAATAGCTATAGAAAGAGTATTATTTGCATATTCAACATCCATTACCTACTGTTACTAAACCTATTACGCTGATAATAGCGAGTGATTTGGTGATGTCTTGAGGAGTTCCGTTCTCCACCAGATTTTTACAAAACTTATATGGGACTCTTGAGAAATAGTTCTAAAAAAAGTTTATTAGTCGGAAATATGGATTAATTATAAAAAAAAAACATACGTACCTAACAGTGATAGCCCGAACGGTGAAAGAGCTGGCCAAAAATCAGTGAGGCTCGGGTTCGAATCCTGGCATGTACCAATGAGTTTTTCAAAAACTTACATACATATTTATCACTAGCTCGACGGTGAAGGAAAACATCGTGAGGAAACCCACAGGTCTCAGAATAAATTCTGAGACATGTGTAAACAAACCCGGTCCGGCGATGGGCTCACCACCTATCACATTTAGGGGTCCAATATATCTCGTGAAATGTGGGTATATCCGGTAATGGAATGCCTCTGCCTACCCCCTCGGGGATGGAAGGCGTGAGATTATATTATTATTATTATTTATATTACATACGTAACGAATTGAGAACCTCCTCTTTTTTTGGAGTCGGTTAAAAATAGAGTTCCATAGCAGTAACCTACCAAGACCTACAGTCAAGAACACATGAAGCTTTACACTTGTAGTGCGAGTCTGACCTCTAAATCGATTGTAATGAGAACGTTACAAAGTCCACTGTACCTATCAAGTCCACGTGCTCTTGACTGTACAAGATCATTTGTTTTAAAGCTACTTTATCACATTCACAGGATACAATGAAGAGGTCACTGACCGAGTATTAATTAAAGCTCACTTCCTTGAATGATAAGACTGATAAGAACTACCATTTCTTATCATAAGGAAACATTGATGAAAAATTGCATACTGAAGTGGAAGATAGATGCGGCACAAGCCGAACGCCCGATCGTGCCTCTCTATCGCTTGTTTCGCGCTCTCGCTTGACACTTTTTCGTGCGTTCAGCCCGCGTTTATCGATTTATAATAATAATAATCATTTATTTCAGACAATATACAGTTTATAAGACGATATGACGTCAATAAATAAATAAAAATGTTATATTAATATTATAATAATAATAATATAATCTCACGCCTTTTATCCCCGAGGGGGTAGGCAGAGGTATTCCATTACTGGTTATACCCACAATTCACCAGATATATTGGACCCCTAAACATGCTAGGTGGTGAGCCCATCGCCAGACCTCATATCTCAGAATTAATTCTGAGACCTGCGGGTTTCCTCACGATGTTTTCCTTCACCGTCGAGCTAGTGATAAATATATACGTAAGTTTTTTGAAAAACTCATTTTCGGCCTCACTGATTTATATTATAATAAATGAAAAAAATATGCTTCTTTCTTATTCGTGACGCAAAGGCTGAGTGGGTTTTGATTAAACTTGTGGAGAGATGGCCTACTTGTGTGTAGGCTACTTTTTATTTATCATTGAACCCGAACAAAGCCGTTTGGGATTATCTGGTTCACATCTGGTATTGCTCAAGCGCTGTTGAGTTTGCGATTTACAATATTCCAATGGGATCTTCAGTAGGCTAAAAACTTTGACGGATTTTGAAGTGGGAGGTCACTTTGGATTCGACATCATTTCCGGAGTGCCATATGCTATCATTTTTACCCGATCGCTCCAAATACATATATCTATATTTTTTTTCTTGCGTTTAAAACGCAGTCAGACTTTTTACAAGCTTTTATAAGCTCGCAATGTAGGGTTCCTATAATATAACATATTATGTTTGTTAGGGTGGAATCTTGGAACTCAATTTTGAAGCAGATATCTTCAACCGATTGAGCTGAAATTTTCCTTTAGGTACATATAGACCACTTCCCAATATGTCAGTTTCCCAAAATGTCCGTTTTCAAAATGACCGTTTCCCAAAATGTCCATTTCCCAAAATGACCCTCTCCCAAAATTTTTGTATACACGTTTAGTTTGGATAACAATGCATGATTAACAGTGTGATGTAATTCTAAATCCAGGCGTGAGAATTACGCGAAAATAAGCTCGTTGATAAAAGTTTTTATTTATTAAAATTTATTTGGTAGTTTAATCATTAATGAACTTGTTTATAATGAGATCGCTCGAAATACTTATTACAACAGGTTTTGAATAGAGAGTGTTTGTTACATAAAGGCAATATATAATGTTAACTTTTTCTTTCGTTTCCTGCTCGAATGGTCTTGTGATATAAGACGATAACTTAGACCTGTGATTTATAGTCTTCCTAATAAATAATTAATTTACAAATGCATTCGCTTATAAATCATTATAAACAAGATTGTAGTTGCCGTGTAATAAATCGTAAATTCTTCATCTCTCCGGACGGAAAGCAGCAAATTTCGGCCCGCTGCGCTAAATGAAGTTGCCGCTTTCCGCCTCCGTCGAAAAGAAAAAGAGTCTCGGTAAGTAAATAAGAAAGCCTCAGATCACATGTTTGTAGACCTCAGCTTAGCCTCGGTCGACAATAAGGTGCATGTGATATGAGACATTTCTTATTTTACTTCCCCGGATGTGTAATATACTATTGTGCTGTGTTTGAATGCAGAGCTGGGTTAAGAAAGTAAGAAATAGACGTAATAGTGAGAAAAAAGTGAGTTGCCGACGATGGTACAGTCAACAAAGTTGTTAGGGTTACATGGCCAGTAACTAAGAATTCATTTTTCTGGGGAAGTCATAAATAAATCTTATTGATTAATGTTTATTTCGAAAGGTATCTTTGATCCCTATAATTTACCAAAAAAATACTATAAATACATTTAAGGCTTTAAGAGAAAAGTGAATCTTAAGTTTTGGCCATGTAACACTAACAACTTTGTTGACTGTACCACAGTCAGTGATGGATTCACCCTAAGACCCTGTAGGCCGGGACCTAGGGCGGCCTACGGCGGCCAGATTAGTGGCGGGCAATCGTGACCAAGACAGTTAGTGATGATAACAAAAAATCACTCAGAGTACACCTACATATTCTAAAGGCTCTACTCTTGAGTTGCAGGGTAGCTAGTCACTTAAATTGCCATCAGGTGACCAGTCTGCTCGTTTGCCCCCTATACAATAAAAAAAAAAGGTAGGGCGCATTACAGCGGGCGGCACTGCACTGCTTCGTATAACAATAATAGATTCACTTAAGGAATGGGGGGCCCACAGGGGAAGATTGCTTAGGGCATCGAATTACCTTAATCCGGCTGTTATTGCTATAGAAAAACGATATTTCTCTAACAGATTTTTATTGACACTAAAAAATAAACAAGAGACAAAACTATTAAAAGGCTAAAGTTTCTCAATTTAAATATATTACTAAAACTGCCAGCACATCGGCAACACCGGCACTGTTAGGAAAGGGTCACAACTCCATACGATAAACCGGATACAAACTCAGGTCTTGAAGAGGCCCAAATGTGCTTTAGGAATTCGATGGGCACACTAACTCAACGATAAGTCATTCTCGAAGCAGGTGAGTAAGAAGAAAGTTGGGCACGATGGCACAGTTTTGCGTCTGATTCACTAGCCCCGGGTTATGACACAGTGACACGGGGACCCAGACTTTTCCTACAAGACTGCGGCATCCGTTGCAAATATATATCTATACTAATATTATAAAGAGGAAAGTTTTATATTTTTGTTTGTTTGTTACGAATAAACTAAAACTACTGGACCGATTTTAAAAATTCTTTCACCAATGGAAAGCTAGAAGATCCCTGAGTAACATAGGTTATATTTTATTCCCGTATTCCCACGGGAACGGGAACTAGGCGGGTGCAATGCTAGTCGTAAATAAACCTATACTTACATGGGCCCAAGGAATACTTTATAATGACCAAGACTGTTATGTCCGGAAATATCAAGAAATTACGCAATGGATCACAGCTAAAGCTCGATTTTTGCGTCATGGAGAAAGCGCTTTCTACATCACAATCGTCGCACGCGGTGTCCACTTCGCATATTCCGTATTTAGCACTAAAATTCCATCAGGTGAGGTATAATAATCGTAGAAGAGAAGTATTAAGAGAAACTATCAGAAAGTCATATGTTCAAAAACGAGTGGAAGCATGATTTTCGTTTTTCAGTACAAAATGTATGAAAAAAGTTTTTAGCGATTTCTGTCATTTCTAGTACTCATACCTCAAATGGTAGAGTCGTTAGATCCTCACACAAAATAGGATCGATAAGCATATTTTTTTTTGTATTTTAGCTTTTTTTCACTGACTGTACATTTTCTCCAAAATCTGTAAATGCAGTTCATAATATCTTAGAAAGTTAGGGATGGTCTCCTAGGAACGTTTTCCTGTAACTATAACGATTAAGGCGCCTGCCCTTACTGACCCGTCTCAAAAGTCCATCCTGTATAAAAGAAACTATTAATTGGTTGACCGTCTAATACTTAGATCAACGCAAAGCCGAAACCGATGGATTTAGAAACATGAAAGTTTGCACGAAGATTTTTTATTTTTTTATTTAAGTATTTACTTTTTGGAAGATTGACAGCTTTAATAACAAACCAATTACTAATCTCCACCTATAGGTAACAAATTACTTTAGCCTTCAAAAATGTTAAATTTAAACAAAACAAAATTATTTTCATACGTACATATCTAATTTAACGATTTAAAAATTTAACCACTTAAAGGTTTAACAATTTAAAGGAGAAGGTATTTTTATAAATTCCCACGGTAACGGGAAAAAGCAGAATCCGCGTGGGCAACGCCCCTGCAACTGACTGACAAATTGATCGACCCTATCTAGTTAGAAACACGAAAGGAGACGTTTCATGAATGTTTGGAGACTGGGCCTGCACCATGTAGATACACCAGTTTTTTAGATAAATATAAATAAAATAACTACAGTTTTATTCATGATTTTGCTCATATTTGTCTAGTTTAGTTGTACAATAGACTTTAATTTTCATTGAACTAGCATGGCGGCGACCAAAAAAAAAATTGCGACCTGACCGGTAAATGACAATTGACATTATTTTGATGTACTGTCTTACTAATTCACAATAACATGGAAATTGGGCTTAAAAAGTTAGAAATAGTATTATTTCAAAATATTTAATGCGGATCCATAGAAGTGTAATTACTTTTGTGCAAGTTTAATTGATGGAAATGATTTTTAAAATATTTTTCTGATTATCACTAGATTTTTCTCTATATTTCACGCTGGTGTACAATGTGCAGGCCCAAAATGAAACGTCTCCTTTTGCACCATGTTTCCTTATGGAGTACCAAATTCCCACGGGAACGGCAAAAAATTGAATGCCACTGGTCACCCGCTAGTGTCCGTATACAGCAAGTAACGTAGCTAAGACATAACACCGTTACTGTGCGCAGTTACGGCGCGCAGCTTAATTAGGCCACGCGATGGCCGTTGCGTTGCAGCATGCGACCGTTGCGCAGGCGCAGGTAATATTTACCCTTAACACCTGCCAAGGGCGAGCCGCATTCGCAACAAAGGGTTCCGTGCTACCTTACCGCAAAAAAAATCGTCCGAAAGCAGGCAAATTTTTTTGTAGGAGGTACAGGTACTTTATTTTTGTTATATCGACTCTAGTACACAATCATATTCTATAGTACATGAACATTTTAAGCGTCTTATTGCCATTAATAAAATCCAACAAATTCCTCCAAACTACATTTTCTTGAATGGTGGTAGCTTAAATTTTATTTTTATTTTATAATTCGTCGTTGAAGCGGCACTAGAAATACAAATAAAGTGAAAATATCAACTGTCTTCCTATTACAATACATGAGACATTTAGCCCATTAACAGACAGGCAGACAAACGGGTCCCATGATAGGGTCCTGTTGGCACCCATTGGGTACGGAACCCTAAGGTTTTATGTTCAAATCATATAAAAAAAAATACGCATTCCTAAAAATATCCTCATTAATTTTATTGTGACGTGAACCTTGGATCGTACTTATTGTAATTATTTCAGCCACAGACACTTATTAAAACACATAACAAGGGGCAATGACCTTGAATATTGTTTCATATAGCGAGAAGTATTACAAAACTAAGAATAACTTCTCTTAATTAACACAGGTAGGCGAATTAATGGTCACTTTCACTGGCTCAGTCTAAACTTTTACTTGTAATGGTTTGGCTGAGGCTCAATTCACACCGAGATGGCAGCGACGTATAGCGAAGCGGCGAGCAGGTGGTCTAAAAAGGCCGTTTCGGGTGAATCATAATATGATTCTATTTCGATTCATATTCGAAATTTTCACCAAATACGAATCTGCTAATGAATTGAATTGTCAGTGAATCACTAAAATGAGAATTGCTTAGGATTTGCTGGGAATTCATAAAAGGAGGAATTGCTCAGAGGAATTACTCAAAGTGGCCATTTTAGACCCACAGTTTCAGTGACTTGTAATTTTAAACTTTACCTTCATTACTAATAAGTACATTTGTTTTCGATATTTCGTACGTTACTTTACATAACTTCGATTACTACAAAATTTTTAATGCAAATTGACACGCTGTCAAACAATACAATATTGTTTGTTTCGCGAAAATAACAAAATAAATAAATAAATAAAAAAGTGACGTTTTTATACGCCAGTGGGGGTTTATGCAAATTAAAAATAGTACATTATGGTACAAGTGAGTAAAGTTGGTGATTACCGCTGAGGCGCCATTGAGACCCGAGCCGTAGGCGAGGGTCATAAGAGAGCCGAGGACGGTAATCATCAATACACACGTGTATCATACGACGTTTTTCAACACACTTGTGAATAAATAATACTAAAAAATCATTTTAAAATAATCATTCGCAATGGCGGGGAAAATTAATTGGTTTTCCAATTTTTTATTTATATAATTTGGAAAAGGCAAAAGGATCTAGGCCCATACAGCCTCGTTTTCCTATGCGCTCGCATCTTACAATGGCGATCGGCCATGGACTAAAAAAATTAGGTTTCTTTTTCTTTGGTTTGTCGTGGATAGCGTTTTAGCCACGTACAAAATGGGGTATTTAAAGTTTTTACAGAGAAAACCAAAGTTATATTTGAGTGAAAGTTTTGTTTATTAAACACGTACAAGTTGAAATGATCTATTTAAATACGAAGTTGCATGAAATGAGCAAGCCATATTTGTGTATTAATTTATTAGTACGATTGAATACGATCTTTTTTGTATCGAAACTTTTTTAAGAACAAAGCAACTCTAGCAACAAAATTGAAAAAAAAAATCTATAACTCACTAGTGAATAATAGCAAACAAAAAGTCTCAGTTTGATTATAGGTGTCATTATGTGCCTAATTGCAGTGAAATTAGAGCCACTTTATGAGCAAGTGTGTTGAAATAGTACATTATGGTACAAGTGAGTAAAGTTGGTGATTACCGCTGAGGCGCCATTGAGACCCGAGCCGTAGGCGAGGGTCATAAGAGAGCCGAGGACGGTAATCATCAATACACACGTGTATCATACGACGTTTTTCAACACACTTGTGAATAAATAATACTAAAAAATCATTTTAAAATAATCATTCGCAATGGCGGGGAAAATTAATTGGTTTTCCAATTTTTTATTTATATAATTTGGAAAAGGCAAAAGGATCTAGGCCCATACAGCCTCGTTTTCCTATGCGCTCGCATCTTACAATGGCGATCGGCCATGGACTAAAAAAATTAGGTTTCTTTTTCTTTGGTTTGTCGTGGATAGCGTTTTAGCCACGTACAAAATGGGGTATTTAAAGTTTTTACAGAGAAAACCAAAGTTATATTTGAGTGAAAGTTTTGTTTATTAAACACGTACAAGTTGAAATGATCTATTTAAATACGAAGTTGCATGAAATGAGCAAGCCATATTTGTGTATTAATTTATTAGTACGATTGAATACGATCTTTTTTGTATCGAAACTTTTTTAAGAACAAAGCAACTCTAGCAACAAAATTGAAAAAAAAAATCTATAACTCACTAGTGAATAATAGCAAACAAAAAGTCTCAGTTTGATTATAGGTGTCATTATGTGCCTAATTGCAGTGAAATTAGAGCCACTTTATGAGCAAGTGTGTTGAAAAATATATTATTTGTTTGAAAAGAACAAGAAAAAAATAAGTTTTTTCTCTCTCATTACATATTAATTCCAATCTTACGTAGGTATTTGTATCTAGCCTTAAAATAATTGCACTTGATTTTTGACCTTATTTATATCCTAAAAATGTTCTGTGTCAAACTTCATGTTTCTTGCGTCTAAGTGCGTTGTCTTTCAGTCACTCCGTGTGAAGTAGTAGATTACTGTAGATTATAACAATAAAATAGAATATATATCATAAAAAATACACTATGGCAAAAAATTCATTAGGCTGTTCTGTACAACAATTAAGTGAACCGAGGCCACTGACCCAGATGTGTTTGTGGCAACTTCCAGTAGAAACCTCTTGCTATGAAGAAATCGATTGCTGCAGATAACACTACACTAAACATTTGTATGATATCGGGGGCCAATTCCACTAAATGTCAACGGTTATAGTTGGCAATGGTCAGTCAGTGGTGTTATTTGCTCTGAAAAGTGGCAAATAACACCATTGACATGTCATTGTCATTCAACTATAACCGTTGACATTTAATGGAATTGGCCCCCAGTTGATTTGTTGGTTAAAAAACACATTAGTTTTTTAGAAATATATCGAATGCTGACTGTGGGATTACAACGTCTGCCCAAGGCCCAATAGATTTAAAATTATATCATACTAGTTGTTCCTTGCGGTTTCACCCGCGAATAGTTTCCGTTCCCGTACGAACACAGGAATAAAATATAGCTTTTGTTACTCCCCGACAATGTAGCTTTAAATTGGTAAAAGAATTTTTAAAATGGGTCCAGTAGTTTCGGAGCTCAATTCAAACAAACAAACAAATCTTTCTTCTTTATAATATTAATATCATATAGAATATTTATTCATAAAATATTGTGTAATTTTCTTTGTTGCTGCCTTACTTTTCTGTTGATATATACCGAGCCTAATTATCCTATATCCTAAACTAAAGGCTCTTATTATAAAAATAATAATTGCGCAGATCACTTCCCATAGAGGGGGATGCTCTTTCTTACGTAACCACCGTCTGAATAGATCAAAGCTTCTTATTATCCATTCAATAGAATAAGTGTGTCTTTACCTACTCTTATAAGGAAGTATTCATTTCGATTTTCTACTAAATCGTGCGAGGAGTTTGTATGGCGTTACATCACGACATTTCAACTTTTGAAAAATTGATTTTTTTCTACAAAGAAGCACCAATTCTAAACATTTTATGATGCTTGAATAGAATTGGACACGGTTGGTAGGATTTGACGGATGGATGATACTATGCGAGTATACCACAAAAGGATGCGCATAATTAGATGGAATGTTAAGGTATCTGTCATGTAACAGTAGTTTTCGTTGTCCTTTATTAGACTAATAGCTGTTCCGCGCGGTTATAACCGCGTAGTTCCCGTGGGAATAATAATAATAATATAATCTCACGCCTCTTATCCCCGAGGGGGTAGGCAGAGGTATTCCATTACTGGATTTACCCACATTTCACGAGATATATTGGACCCCTAAACGTGATAGGTGGTGAGCCCATCGCCGGACCGGGTCTGTTTACACATGTCTCAGAATTAATTCTGAGACCTGCGGGTTTCCTCACGATGTTTTCCTTCACCGTCGAGCTAGTGATAAATACGGAAATAAAATATAGCCTACTAGCTTTTACCCGCGGCTTCGCTCGCGCACTTTTATTTCATCCCCTTAGGGGTTGAATTTTGCAAAATCCTTTCTTAGTTACACTGTATAAAGCTATCTATGTGCAAAATTAAAAGTCTGTAGACCCAGCGGCTTAGGCTGTGCGTTAATATGTCACCAATCAGTCAGTCAGTTTATCATTTTATACATATAGATGTTGCTCCCTGATAATGTTGCTTTCCACTTTTGAAAGAATTTTTAAAATCTATTTTTATTTTATTTATTTAACTTTATTGTACTGAAAATGTACACATGGCGAACCTAATGCATAAAGGCGTTGCCTAATTATTCCAGTAGTGTTCGTTACAAACATACAAAAGTACAAATCTTTCCTCTTTATAGTGTATATTTATGGAAGGTACCTAAAGATTGTAAAACCCCAGACCGAATGGTCTGGAAACTGATGATGTAAAATCAATAAAGATGTTCGAGATCGTGACTCTCTACCGCTTCTTTTACTTAAAATATCTAACTGTAGGTTCTTCATGCATATGCATGATCGTGCGCAAGCGCCGCGCCAATGATACGCAGCGACCTGCGTGAGGGCACTGTCCAAACTTTCACTATAATATACTACTATGGATTTTGGACACGCTACCTCATAGAAGAAGATACAACACTATACTAAACATAAATTTAATATACTAAACTAAATGTTTGTGAGGTTATCTCGGTTCGTTAAAATCAAGATATAAAAGAATAATACATTTAAATAGTAGGTAAGTGTAATGTAAATAGAAGCGGGCCAAGTAACTCTTCAAAACAATATTGTTTTCATTCCATACTTATTTAGGACACATATTTTGCTTAATTCTTTGTCGTAGTAAAAAGTAAAAGCTTTCTTTCTTCTATTAAAACTAATAATTATACATAGGCTTTATTTCATCCCTTTCATCCTATGGAAACGGAAACTACGCGAGTGAATCTACACTGCTAGTACATAAATACATATATACGAGTACATAAAACAATATATATATATATATATATATATATATAATCTCACGCCTTTCATCCCCGAGGGGGTAGGCAGAGGTATTCCATTACTGGATATACCCACATTTCACGAGACACATTGGTATTTGATATTGATATAAATTACACATGTCTCAGAATTAATTCTGAGACCTGCGGGTTTCCTCACGATGTTTTCCTTCACCGTCGAGCTAGTGATAAATATGTACGTAAGTTTTTGAAAAACTCATTGGTACATGCCAGGATTCGAACCCGAATACCGAACAAATACACTCGACAAAACAAACAAAGAGATTTAAATCTGTTTAAAAACACATGGCGCCACCTTCTGTGTAGAAAAACCATGAAACTAAAACTCTCAACATTTTGGGCTTATTATGGTACCTAGATTTTTTTTTTGTGGGAATCAATTCACCCATGGTTATTTAGTCCCAAACTAGGCAGGGCCTGTACTATGGGTACTAAACAACTAATAAACACACTTAAATAAATATTAAAACCAGACACGAAGCCAACAGACATGTTCAATTGTTCATGCACACAAAAATGAGGATCGAACCCGCGACCCGGAGTAAACAAAAATAAGTTTAGTCGCTGTAAAGCAGAATCTAACCCACTAATCTATTATTTAAAATACGGACGTCATGGTATGAAGTCATTATGAAGTACTCGTAGACTAAAACAATACTCTTTTAAAAGTCAGTCAGTAGTTCCTAAAAGTACCATAAACAATCGAGATCACTTCTTTAAGTTCGCCTTTATCTTATGTCAACTTTTACGTATACCACCTAGGTATATCTACAATACATAAGGTTGTAGCCCATTACTCCCGAAATCGGTTTCGAAGTCTCAAATTTCCCTAAAATTCCTGGAAGTATTAGAACCTTTCTGAGCGACAGGAAGGCGTCCCGGAGATACATTATCTACATAAAAAACGCATTCCGGCGGAGCGACGTATAATCGGCTCCCGAAGCGTTTCGACCGATTCCCGAGGCATAATGGATGTTGCTAGTTTGTTTACAACAATGTTTAGATAAGTTGGAATGGGACAGCTGAAATAAATATTTTATCTACGGAATGTTCTAGTTGGAATATTTTGAATTTTTATAAGAATATAGTGTGTCGAAGACACATTTTTAGACTTTTACCTATGTATCTGCTTCAGAGACATAAATGTCTAAAAATTTGTCTAAGAATAAAATCAGACTTGGCTGGGTTTTATGGGCCTTAGGTTATCCTTTTGCCTTTGCTTGGAACAATATTTTTATTTTTTTCAAAAAAAAAACGCACAGGAAAAAAACCGACAGGAAACTAAAAAAAGTAAAATAAAAGCTTGTAAAAAACACTTAGTCACCACTACGATTTTCGAAGGTTCCCCTTGACTTCTTTGAAATCCCATCATCAGATCCTGGTTTCCTTATCATGCTATTACTGTTATCAATGTTATTATATCACCTTTCCAACAAAAAATAAATCATCAAAATCGATTCATAAACGACGAAGTTACCCGCGAACATACATAAAAAAAATATACTCACATAATATGTCGAAGGGAGAAACTTACCCATTTTCTGAAGTCGGTTTAAAAACACCGAAAATTTAAGTTAAGCACTGCGTCTCTTGTTTCATTTAGGTGTTTGTTGGTTTCTTCTTTAGTACTATGTTTCATTATATGGAATTATGTATATCAGCTTGAAATCCCACAAATTATCGAGCAGTGATAGCCCGCACGGTTAAAGAGCCGGCCGAAAATCAGTGAGGCTCGGGTTCGAATCCTGGCATGTACCAATAAGTTTTTCAAAAACTTACATACATATTTATCACTAGCTCGACGGTGAAGGAATCATCACATCGTGAGGAAACCCGCATTAATTCTGAGACATGTGTAAACAGACCCGGTCCGGCGATGGGCTCACCACCTATCACGTTTAGGGGTCCAATATATCTCGTGAAATGTGGGTATATCCAGTAATGGGATACCTTTGCCTACCCCCTCAGGGATAAAAAAGGTGTGAGATTATATTATATTATTATTAATTATCTACTACATGCATTTGTTGCCGTCAATTTTAATTCAGTAGATAATAAACAGACAGAATTAACTACGAGTAAATCCTACTAATAGTATTATTATTTTAACGTTTTTTTATTACTTCAAGTCTGTTTTGTTTATGATGCTCAAAATAATAATGACGACAGGAACAGCCATATGATTCCTCCCCCTCCCGAATTAAGCACAGGATGTGCCGCCAGCGTACTTCCGGCTAGGGGATACCAGTTCCAGTGATTCTTAAGGCTGCTAACGGTTTTATTCATATTTGGTCAAGTGTATAATTCCTTGGACACCGTTCTCAAAGAAATTGATTATTCCGCTTGATAAGGATCCCTAGGTCATATGTTAAAGAGTAGGAACATGAGACCGTCAAGTTAGATGCCTCGCCATGGAATTGAGATGTTCTTATAATTCCAAACAACTCTTCCTAAATAGTGCCAAATAGTGCCCGAGGGCTATCATACTTTCGGAGATATTCAGGTCGTTCAGTGAGGTTGCTATCTTGACGTCAAGCACTATTTGGCACTATTTAGGAAGAGTTGTTTGGCATTATCAGAACAGCAGGCGTATTCACGGAGACTCGATACCGTTTCCGTTCGACTCACATCGAGTAAAAAATTTTCCGAAGTCGAATCTATCGACTCCGGAAACATTATTCTAGGCGTTTCTGACAGCTACGGACAATTTTCAGAATCCTTATGTCACATATTATGACATTAGTTTTCGACACCAACATCAGCCCATCTCGAAAGTTTTCGATACCAACATCAGCCCATCTCAAGTGTTCGACAGATTTTCCGATATCGAAGCTCCCTGAATACGTCTGCAAGTCAATTCCATGGTGAGGCTTTCTAACTTGACGGTCTCAGGTACTGTACAGTTTTTATTATATGTCAAAACCTAGTAAAAGGTACCTAAGTTGAAAACGCAAACCCATTTAAAATAAGACTGGATGCGATACATACTCGGAGTTATGTGTGACTGGGAATTATGTAATGTTTTGGTCCTAGAAAACATGCAAATGAATTTTAATTTCTGTTTTTACAAACACTTTTACCATAATAAAGACATCTCAGTAAATATGTATACTCTTTAGTGTGCAATCTATACTACAGCAATAGCATAGCAAAATTGGACAGTCAGTCTGTTAAATGCCAAAATTGTGGGGCAAAATGATATTTTATACGACGCCTTATCAAAATATATATACATGACTACTTTTTTTATTTTGGTCTGTGTGACAGAAAGTTTATATATGTACAGTCCGATTTCCATTTACATTATGCCAGTGCTATAGACTGAAACTTAGGAGTAAGGGAGTTGACAATTTTTTTTTATAAAAAAAATTCAGAATGTTTTTTTTCACCAGTTTTTTATTGCTCTCTGAATTGTCTTTCAGTATTATTAAAGACTTCTGCTTTGGGCTGACTTTATTCCTCAATTCATAAGACATTTAATATTCTGCTAACTAGGTATAAACTTAGTTTATCTTATTTAGCTTCTAGTCTGATGTAAAACGTTTTAATAATAAATATTTGCTTATTCAATAAAATACTCACCAAAGCGTAGGTAAATAATTTTGCCCCATTCTAAATGGGAATATTGGAAATTTGGAATCCATATTTCAACTTGTAGAATTTATACTTTTAGAGATTAAGTGACTGAGTGGTACTTCGCTTTTATAAAATATAGAAATTTATCAATTCATGGAATAAGTATAACATTTCACTACATAGTTTAAAACAAAGTTGCTTCCCGCTGTCTGTCCCTAATCTTATATTTTTAAAACTACGCAACTTATTTTGATGCGGGTTTTTTAATGATTCAAGAGGAAGGTTTTTATTATTATTATATGCCATATAAACCGAAGCGACGCGAGGGCGGTTCGCTTTCAAATAAAATAACAGAAACACATCGATGCACCACATTCAACCCTAACTTTCAGAATTGGGTCACGAAAGCAGGAAATAACAGAAAACCGCCAAAGAGAAAACGCGAAACAACAAAAACAGACCCACCTTGGATTATGAGGAAGATTAACAGATGATGTATCGCATCCATGGTAGAGAAAGCAACTCCAAAGTTAGTACCACACTCGCGTCGATCGTGCGTGCATGGCGCGTGACTCGCGCGGCGGTCGGTTTACGACTGGCGCTCAGCGGGCGCGCGCAGGTGCGCGCGCGCACGTATATTTTCACTTCGCTAACCTGTCAAAGTTGGCGTCCTTTCTTTCTCGGTTCGGTACTTCCGATATTGAACGTGAAGCTATTTTGATTGAGATATTTAATGGAGACAATTGAGGCATCAAAATGCTGCATAGTGAAGTAAAAAAGTTCCGTACCCAAAGGTAAAAAGGGACCCTGTTACTAAGACTCCGCTGTCAGTCTGGCACCAGGCTGTACCTATCTCGTGAACCGTGGTAGGTACCTAGTTAGACAGTTGACATTTTCACAGATCATGTATTTCTGTTTCTGATATAACAACTAATATTAAAAACAGAATAAAATTTATAATTAAGGGGGCTCCCATACAACAAAAGTTATTTTTTTGCCTAGATAATGGTACCTACGGAACCTTTCAGGAAATATCTACATTTTACCAGTAGATATAATCTTTGGACGCCTTAACGTGATAGTTGCTGAGCCCATGGGTCTGTTACACATGCCGCAGAATTAATTCTAGGACCTGCGGGTTTCCTCACGATGTTTCACCGTCGAACTAGTGATAAATATGTACTTAAGTTTTTAAAACTCATTGGTAAGATCATGTGAGGCGGGTTCTCTAACCGCTATGCTATTACTTTAAAGTTGCAAAAAGAAACTGATAATCCAATGAACCACGAAACCGCTGTAAAAGTAATTTCATAGACAAAATTAAGATTTTTTTCTCATGCTTTCCCGAACAAATCGATTCGTGGAGAGATCTGACGCAACGATCATTATTGACTGTGAGGTCGATTGAAGTAAATATAAATAAAACTTACAAATTGTGTGACAGAATTCAACCACGCTTTTTTTTAAAGTAAAGAGCAGACGGGTGGCCTGATGGTAAGTGACTACGGTCGCTCTTATACACCTGCAACTCGAGAGTTACAAGTGTGTTGCCGTTGAGGTGATTACGCTCTCTGCTTGAAGGTTTGAAAGTCGTATCGGTCCGGACCGGAAATACCGCAGGCGACAATTTGTTCCACAGATCCTATTTTCTTTCAAGCCAAGCACGGTCTACACTGTTAGTAGGTACAGTCAAGAGCAAGTCAAGCTTGACACTACCAGTTTAAGCTGAGCTCTGATTTGTACTGCGCGCCATAGAATACAGGGCCGGGTCAAAGTCCCAAGTGTCAAGCTTAGCGTGCTCTTGACTGTACTAAAGTAGTAGTGTTGTATTTTTTTTTATGATAAAAAAGGGGGCAAACGAGCAGACGGGTCACCTGATGTATGTATTTGAACTATAATGGTACAGAGTACAAACTCACGCCTTTCATCCCCGAGGGGGTAGGCAGAGGTATTCCATTACTGGATATACCCACATTTCACGAGATACATTGGACCCCTAAACATTTTAGGTGGTGAGCCCATCGCCTATAATGGTATTACTACTTATATGATAAAAAAAACGAGCATTAAACTTTTTTTTAAAACCTTATTTTATTACTATAGCAATGATCCGCGGTTTCGCGCGCGTAGTTCCCTTTCCCATGGGAATACGGGGATCAAATATATCCTATGTGTTATTCTGATGTATAAGCTACATGACTGTAAAGTTTCATCAAACTCCGTTTAGTGGTTTTTGCGTGAAAGAGCAACAAACATCCATAGATTAATACTCACAAACTTTCGCGTTGATAATATTAAGACTTTTTTCACTTCTCATGCTCTAAAAGTACGCCAATATAGCCCTGCGAAGCGGGACTAAAGTGACCACTTTAGTCTCTAGGGAGTTAAAGTAATTAGTTTTTTTAATTTCCTTAATGAGACAAAGACAAACTCAAACAGCTAGTAAATATGTATATGCAAAAATGTTGAGAGTTTTAGTTCCATGTTTTTTCCGCAAAGAAGGTGGCGCCATGTGTTTTAAATTTAATTTTTAATCTGTGACTGGTGTAGAAGAAAAAATTAACCGCGAAAATTTCAGAATTTTTGTCGAGTGTAGATTTGTTCGGTTTTAAATAAATTTATTAATAATGTACAGTGACAGTGAAGAGCTTGACGTCGAGCAAAAAGCAAAATAGAGATAATCTGTTACCGCCAAAATTGCGAAAGCTTTATCTAAAAACTTACGAAAGTTTTATGGACCGGAGGAACAAGAAACATATAAATTATTACACAGAAAGCGTCTTTTTGGCTTATTTCGATGAATTGTCGAAAAAATATCAACCATCGTCGTTGTGGAGTACGTATTCTATGTTAAAATCGACAATTCAGCTTCAAGTAAAAAATCTTTTGTGATTTTAATTATTTTAAATAATATTTATTAAATGTTTTTGTACTAAACTGATAATTTTTCTCGCACTCAAAGTGAAAAGTACAATTTGCACCTCGAGACTAAACGCCAACTTAATATACCCTCGGTTTCATTGACTCCCTCGCAAGCTCGGGAGTCAAATCATTTCTGGTATATAATGGCTTCGTTTAGTCCCTCGATACAAAATATACTATTGTTGGAGCAGCAATAGAAATAATACATACACATTCTATAAACATTACAAACGTCTACTTATTACAGTTCATGATAATAATAATACTTACATTCCGCTGACAGACAGCCGGACGGATCGACTTGGACAGAGGAAGAGTAGGTAATAGAGTCCCGAGGGTACCCTAACAACTGATTTACATACCTACTTATCTACGTATGTTTTTACATTAATACAACTGCAATAAGACCGTGTTTGTACATGGTTTACTTACCTGATTATTTTTTAACATTGTTACGTTCTTAAAGATTAAAGAGTAACATAACAAAACTCTTTTTTTTTGTCTGTTCGGGCACGCATCATTCCAGAACAAAAATATGTATGCGAAATCTCTGAAACTATCTAAGGAAACCTGGCAGTCCCACTTAAGTTTATAATAAAATCTCACGCCTCTAATCCCCGAGGGGGAAGGCAGAGGTATTCCATTTCTGGATATACCTACCCACTTTTCACGAGATATTCTTTGGACTCCTACGTGATAGGTGGTGAGCCCATCTCCAGACTCACGATGTTTTCCTTCACCGTCGAGCTAGTGATATACTTATAGTTATGTACGTAAGTTTTTGGTATGGTACATGCCAAGATTCGGACCCGAGCCTCAATGAGTATCATCATGTGAAGCGGGCTCTTTAACCGTGAGGCTATCACTGCTCATTTCTATCTATCAAAGTTTCATTATGGGATATCTAATTTCACGTCCCTTATTACCAACTAGCAACGCCTCGGGTTTTCACCCGCGTAGTTCCGGGTCATACAAACATAAAAAAAACATACGTGTAGAATTGAGAACCTCCTCCTTTTTTAAAGTCGGTTGAAAATAGGTTTTCATAAACTGAATTTGGCGACAGATAAACATTTATGATTCAGTATATAAAGCCAGTGCACAGCACAGTGCAGCGGTGACACTAATTTCTCCGAGATTCTTAACAGTGTTACTTTTCCGCTAAGGGCAGGCGGGTCAACTTTCCCCCATAAAGAGTCAACGCTGTAGGTAGCTATTTTAATAATATAAGTATTTATGATGTTGCGCTTTATTCCATTCCTAGATAGCAACCAAGTTTGTATTCAAGAACTGTTCGCAAGATTTCCTACTTATTATCATTATCTATAGCTTCATCATTTATATAAAAAAACTACATTTCGCTCGCAAAACTAATTTATAAGTGCAATGAAGGTAGTATTGGATTATTGAATACAAATTTACATTGGTTCTGCTAATTAAAAATGACACAAAAAATAAATTTAGAGGAAGGATCAGAAAACAAAGAAAACAGTGACAGACCAAAAGTAAGAAACATAGACTGCCTAATTAATAGGCCATGTTTCTTTATTTTGTAATTCTTTAAAGATAGGTAGATCATGTTTCTATCTTGTGCCTTTGTAATCCTATTTTTACGGGCAATGTTTCTTATTTCGTCTATCCATCTTTCTTTTGGACTGCTTATTATCGCACCGGGCAATTTATTATTTAAAAAATATACTAGTGAAAAGTGGGTATGATGGGCCATTTACACGAGGGCAATCCCCTAAGACAAGCCACTAAGACAATCCACTAACTGCATACAAAAAAAACTTGAGGACAATGGAATGGATTGTCCTCAAGTTTTTTTGTATGCAGTCTTAGTGGATTGTCTTAGTGGATTGCCCTCGTGTAAATGGCCCATAAATGAATGGCTTGTTTACCTTTTTTTTGTTCTTATTCTAATGAAAAGCCAAAGGATCTCATCCCATACAGCAATACTTATTTTGGCATACTTAGGGGCTAAGGGCTAATAAATAAATGTCCGACCTCTGATGTAGACCTCTAAAATAATTTCGCCCGCCAAATAGTGAACCGTATTGTGATCGGTCGGTTTATAAGTTCCTCCTGTTTAGGGCGTGCGTTCTCTGTCTGTCTGTCAGTCAGTCAGTGTACTGTATGTATATTGTATATGACTATTGGTGACTATAGGTTGTCTAACGTATTGTCACGTCTTTGGCAAAATGGGCTACAGGTGTCAGTGCTTTGCGATAAAAGGAGCGTAATTAATATGGGAGTGCTAATCGTCTATTGTTGACACTATGGCAACTCCCATTTAAACCCTTTTGGTTAAATGATAAGGTTTATTTTGGTTCAACACTGTTCTAGGGATGCGAAGTTTTCAATTTGTTTATGACGTTGGATAATGATTGGATCGATTTTTGACATAACTAGGTATTCAAATTATTAAAAAACTTATCTTTTTACTGATTATGTGGACTGAATAAAAACGAAGTTGACGCAATTTCGTAGGAAGAACGTAGTTCATTAAACACTACACATAGTTCAGTTGGCTCAGTTGCGGGAAATAATACGGCGTTTTCGGTGACATCTCTCAGTTGAGTATTCAAAGGTGTCAATAGATGGCGCTACAGAACTAGAACCTAAATAAATCTGTCATAAAATATTATGTCAGCATCCATACACCAAAAAAATCTTTTTGAATTTGACACGACTATTCTGATTACAAAAGGTACATTGTTTATTTGTTATTATGGCGATATAAAGAGACCTTTCTTATTAATGACCTACTGTCTCGACTGCAACACAAAAGGAATACATCAACGTAAGTAATGCAGGAGAAAACACACTAAATTTAAAATTAGATCGCAATATGTAAATAAATACAAATGCCATGAGACGGCGCCATTTATAGAGAAAACGTTAAGTTTTTGTTTTTGTAAAACGTCGTTACTATGTAGGTAGAGAAACATTTATTTAGAGATTCCTAAACATTTTTAGAAAATGTTTATGAGTGTATCAACCGTACGTCCTATGGAATGTGGAAAAATCCTTTCTTACCCTATTCTTTGACAGTTTTACTGACAACCCTACCCTGACTACTGCCACTACCGGTGACTACGTAGTTGGCGACAGCTCAAGAATGTGAGTAGACTACTTTCCTTTATCCTTAGGCGTCACTCTAATGGGGGCAGTGATGCCTTGCGACCACTTTAGATATTGGTTAAAATAGTAGAGAAAATAGTAAAGAAACTGATCAGGTGCGAGTTGGATTGGCGCACGAAGGGTTCCTTACCATTATCTATAAAAACGGCAAAAAAAACACGTTTGTTGTATGGGGAAATCCTTAAATATTTATCTTAATTATTCTGTTTTTAGTACATACTTATGTATTCGTTGTTATAGCGGCAACAGAAATACATCATCTGTGAAAATGTCAACTGTCTAACTGTCACGGATCATGAGAGATACAGCCTGGTGACAGACGGACAGACAGACGGACGGAAGAACAGACAGCGGAGTCGTTTTACTCTTTGGGTACGGAACCCTAAAAACATGTCAAGTGCGAGTCAGACTCGCGTCAGACTTCCGTTCTACCGGACAATAAAAAAACATGTATCTTATATTGTGACATTCCTTATTCGTCGATTGTGACCCATCAGTGCGTCCTACCTGTTATGACCTACGCAGCTGAGACGTGGACTCACTATAGGGCTGGTCCACCAGTTCAAGGTCGCTCAGCTAGCTATGGAAAGAGCTATGCTCGGAGTTTCTCTGAAGGATAGGATTCGTAACGAATACATTCGACAGAGAACCAAAGTTATTGAAATAGCTTAAAAAATTAGCAAGCTGAAGTGGCAGTGGGCCGGCCATATCTCGCGAAGAACCGCCAACCGTTGGGGTAAACGTGTTCTGGAGTGGAGACCGCGACTCGGCAAACGTAGTGTAGGACGCCTTCCGGCAGATGGGATGACGATCTGCGAAAGGCTGCAGGTAGATGCTGGATGCATCGAGCTGAAGACAGGGCGCTATGGCGCTCATTAGGGGAGGACTATTTTCAGCCGTGGACAAATATTGGCTGATGATGATGATGATGACCCATACACCGAAACGAATGCTAACTTATATTATAATGCGAAACAAACTTTGTTTGTTTGTGTGTTACGCTCTCACGCCTAAACCTAATTATTTTTATTTCTACAGTGGAAAACTACGTAACAAAGATTATCGGTTATCTCCGTATAAGTACCTACTTACGTAAACGGACACCAGTAAATAAACAAATAACGTAAATTAATATCTTACCGTCAAAACCCTTTCGTGGAGTCCTACTGGTCGATTGGAAAAGACTTATTTTTTGCCTCTATATGTATAGGTAGGTACAAAATATTGACATATTTATAAATCTTTTTTTATTAACAAGGAAAGAAGTAAAATTATTTGAATTTGGTTATAATTAGACCCGGTCCGGCGATGGGCTCACCACCTATCACGTTTATTGGTCGAATATACTTGTGAAGAGTGGGTATTTCTAGAAATGGCATACCTCTGCCTACCCCCTCGGGGAGAAAAAGGTGAGGTGAGTAGTACCTTCACGGAACTGTCGTAAACTATGCCACACGTTTAAATAATTGATGTTGACATGTTGATTGATAATCACTACATACATAGTATAAAACAAAGCCACTTTCTCTGTCCCTATATCCCTATGTCCCTATGTATGCTTAAATCTTTAAAACTACGCAACGGATTTTGATGCGGTTTTTTTAATAGATAAAGTGATTCACGAGGAAGGTTTTAGTATAAGCATTGCACCCGTGCGAAGTCGGGGCGAGTTGCTAGTATTTTATATTATCAATCAACATGTCAATTTCAATTAAAAAATGTAATATAAATAAATAATCTACTATATAAAAATAAGTCGGGTTTTCCTTCCTGACGATTTAACTCGAGAACGGCCGGACCGATTTTGATGAAACTTTTTGTGTGGGTTCCAGTGGGTCTAGGGATGGTTTATAGCAAAGAAAATTCAGCATTGCACCCGTGCGAAGCCAGGGCGGGTCGCTAGTAATATAATAATAATAATATAATCTCACGCCTTTCATCCCCGAGGGGCTAGGCAGAGGTATTCCATTACTGGATATACCCACATTTCACGAGATACATTGGACCCCTAAACGTGATAGGACTGATAGGTGGTGAGCCCATCGCCGGACCGGGTCTATTTACACATGTCTCTTCTGAGACCGGCGGGTTTCCTCACGATGTTTTCCTTCACCGTCGAGCTAGTGATAAATATGTACGTAAGTTTTTGAAAAACTCATTGGTACATGCCAGGATTCGATCCCAAGCCTCACTGATTTTCGGCCGGCTCTTTAACCATCCGGGCTATCACTGCTCTTAAATAAATAATAACACTGATAATATTTTATTGTTACAAAAGGTTATAAATAATCTATCTGTTTGCGATTTGCGGCGATTACAATAGATATTACCTATATTGTTTATTCTCAACACGCTTATATGTGCCATCTAACTTATGCGACTTTAACACAACATTGGATTAGAGCTACCAAGATAGACGTTAAGTAGAAATAACACCACCGTCTCAAAATACAGCAATTTTAAAAAAAGTAGAAATACCAAGTTGCATAATTACATAGTTACTATATTTCTCCTTATTACGGAGGTTCGGCAAACTGATATTCGATATCTATCGCTAAACAAACAACACGTGTGTCGGCATCAATATCTGTATGCCATGCGTGACGCGTGCATGCATTCCTCAAAAAAAGCATGACAGCTTTATCTTTCGATGACATCGCCATCTATCGATAATGAATGAACTAGTTTTGATTTTTTTTAAACGCCTCATTTTATTATTTAAAAATAAGTAATTATAGTCTTTTTAGATATGATATATATGTTAATAAAACATTAGTCGCAATTTAATTTTGATATTACCCTATTGTTGCGTGGTAAACGCAGTAGATGTTCTTGTGTGCGTATTTTGCATTGCATCCTGTTCGCGTTCTCTTTTACATAAAACACATTCAAAACTACCCTCCCCAAACGAAATACATACCAACCCACTGCTTCTCGGAAAATCAGACCGGTCGTCTAGAACTGCGCAGTTTTTTGGTTCAAATTTTGCTTTTGCTCCAACTCAACTGTCTTTTTGGCTAACCTAAAGACAGAATAGCTCATTCTTTAAAAATGCGCTGAAATAACATTAATTACTTACCTATCCATCCCCAATACTAAAGAAATATACTAAATAAAGAAATATACATTTATTAAATAAATAAGCAGTAGCATTATATAAATATATATTTTTCAATTTTCTATTTGAAATCGGAACTAATATTCTGAATTCGGACATCCCCCCATCAGCGCGATTCGTGGACAAAGGAGCAAGGCTGCCAGTCGTTAAAACGTTTTCTCCTACATTAGCAAAACTATCTCGTATTTAGCTATGAAACAAAAAAAAAGTATACATTGATGTAACTATTGATTAAATTGACTGTAGGCTAACCTTGTATCGAGATTTAACAGTAAACGTAAAATACGTTATGGTATGACTATCTATCGAGAAATCCAAAACTAGTTACAAGGCATATGCCTAGTTTTTGAATGAAGAGCCATGAGTAACCTATGACCTACGATTTATTAAATCATTACTCTTTATTCTCCCGTTGCTGGAGAAAACCATACCGCACAGCTATGAAATCTCGTGTTTGACGAGGAAGCTCCCACTTCTGGCAACCTTGTGAGAGAGGCACACATTCAAGTCGAACCAGGGGTGGAGGAGGTTCACACATAGAAATATTTTGCGTGAGTGGAATCATAGAAGTGGGTGGTACTGGTGGGTGAGTGTTTATTTACAAACAATTTACTTAATATTAGAATTAAAATCCTACACTGGTAAGGACTTTGTGAGTTCTTTATGTTACATTATATTTTAGCCAAGTTTTCTGATCAATAAAAGAGATTTAATTTTATTTAATAAAGTATACATATAAATAAGTATATGTATTAAAATTTTTTATAGTCTGTATTTACTTTGATTCAATCGTAAAATGAATCACCTAATAATTTTTTTAGTAGGTACCTACATCACTATTTACAAAACTGCCAAGTTACATTTAGGTTAAACTGAAACGGTGTTTGTTTTGGCGGAAATCCGAAAAGAAACGGCATGGGTTTTTGGCTTTGAGTATTAAACAACCAACAACCAGTTGGTTTAATACTCAAAGGTTTTTGGAAAACTTACATTTTGCTGTTTATTTCGGGTTTTGAGTCTCAAGTGTCTGTGAAAGTGTGCAGTGAATAACAAATTCGAAAAAAGGTTGGGATGGGCATTTTTGGATTGCCTTAAAAGTCACAATGAAGACTTCAGTAAAAGTGTACTATCGTTTTACCGTCAATGAGTATCCAAGTGACATTTCATTATGTTTTGTAAAAACTTATTGTTTTTTTTAAAACAGACTGTGGCAGAGCTAATAATCTTCAATTTCGTGTCGTGCTTAGGCTGATGGCTAAATTGCCAATGCCTTGGAATAATTAAGCAATGTAATAAATGGAAACTGTCAATTTATTTTGTCTATGCTTGAAACGTAGTTCTTCTGGCTGGGTGCCTCATTTTCACTTCATTGTGACTTCACCGAGAGCAAGTCGGTCGGTGTTGCAGTAATATTCTTTTCATCAGTTTCGATTTTGCCGGTGAGCTGATTATGAATTAATTTATTTGCCAAAAATACCTATAACTAACTAAATATAGATGTAAAAATTTTAATGGAGATTTGATATTACGAGTCTCAGCTTCATCAGACGAGAATCGTTGTTTCAAAACTACCCTCAAAAGCCCTCGAAGTGTATTTCGCATTGCGTGTTAGTCAATACTCTGAAAAGGACTGTAAAATTCCATGGTAACCGTCTATTTACTTGACTTGGCACAGGAACGTAGTGTGTGTATACAGACTGCCTACATGCGCGACATACAGCTTATGTACCCGGGGGGTGGGACCACCCCCTACCCTCTTGGTACATAGAAGTATGAGTGTAGTTGTAAACGTATAAAAGCTTCTTCGGGCGATCCCCCCCCGGTACAACAGTGCGCGCCGCCGTCTCGAGCGCTTCTCGCGGTCTCAGGACTCCTAGTATGGACTAGGACTAGACTAGTGACAATGGCTTGGGTTCCCGAGTCAGATTCTGATTACAAGTTTATATTCGACATAGGGTCCACGGACAGAATGTGGAGCAAAAGGCACATGCTGTCGAAGGTGTCGAACCCAGCGCAGCAATGGGATATCTCGCTCATTCTGCTCTCCGACGAAGAACTCCGGAAGATAACACCGGATTTCAACCGCTTCGAGCCAAATGTCATGACGCATGTGATTACCAACATTGGGATGCAGTAAGTACAATCTGTGTATATTTTTCTACTTTCAATTTTATTATGATGTTCTGGTATTTTTTTATTTCCTTACTTTATTTAATGTTTCTTTTTGCATTTTTCTTTGTTGTGTGATATTGAAAATGTGGGTAGTTATAAATGTTGCATAAAACCGATTGCATCGAAGAAACCTGGCGAAGTTTATTTTGGATTTTGTATTGTTTTTATTGTTATTTGTTATTAGTCTTGAGTTTTGCTGCTGCGAAGATAAGCCAATTTTGTGTAAAGTGAAATATTATATTTGCCGGGGACATTTTCTAGTTTTTATTATAATTAGAGAATTTGTGACACACAACAAGTGCCTTTAAAAAAATTTGTTTTAAATACATTGGTATTTGGAATTTATTGAATATGTACTAATACATAGTAAGTGAAAAATATTTAGTTTAATGAATAAATAAAATTATAAAAAAATATAACTATCATAAACTACTGAAATTCATTATTTGCATTTGTAGCGAAAAATTATAAGCCTTGCGACAATTTAATTTCAATTTTCTAACATTTTTGTGAAACTTTATGAAATAAAAGAACTTTATCTCAAATATATAAATAAACATCTTGTGTCACGGTTTGTAGTTGAACTCCTCCAAAACAGCTTGACCGATTAAAATGAATATTTTTTATATTTGTTGGGTATGAGAATGGGTCGTAAAGTATTTTTCACTTCCACCGACCGGGGGAATGCCCCCCCCCCCCCCCCTTACCCTAACCCCCCATGCACCCTTCGATTGGTAATAGTGGGTGTACACTAGGGAGGCTGTAGGGGGGTGAAACAAAGAGTACCGAGTAGCTGGAAGTGCTTCTATAACGGATACAATTTCGGTTTCCGGAAGATTTCTATACAATGATCATCTATTCATCATCAACAATGTTCATCTATTCATCACCATCAACAATGATCATCCACAAAAAATATTGTTGATGATAGTGGCACCAACCACTATCATCAACAATAATGGTTGAAGGTGATGGTAGTTCTTATTGACGGTGGTCGAAGATGTTGATAGTTTAAGGTGTTGGTGAAGATGGTGGTTGATGATGATGATATTAGTTGTTGGTGATTATGGTTAATGGTGATGATAGTGGTTGATTACAGTGATGATGATGGCTGATTATTATCATTGAAGATGATTGCAAGTAAGCATGCAAGCAAGCATGCAAGCAAGCATGCAAGCAAGCATGCAAGCAAGCATGCAAGCAAGCATGCAAGCAAGCATGCGAGCAAGCAAGCATGCATGCTAGCATGCGAGGAAGCAAGCAAACAAGCATGCAAGCAAGTAAGCATGCAAGCAAGCAAGCATGCAAGCAAGCAAGCAAACAAGCAAGCATGCAAGCAAGCAAGCAAGCAAGCAAGCATGCAAGCAGGCAATCGTGCAAGCAAGCTACATGCAAGCAAGTAAGCATCAAGCAAACATGCAAGCAAGCATGCGATCAAGTATACAAGCAAGCAAGCATGCAAGCAAGCAAGCATGCAAGCAAGCAAGCAAGCAAGCAAGCATGCAAGCAAGCAAGCCGGCAAGCAAGCAAGCGTGCAAGCAAGCATGCAAGCAAGCAAGCAAGTAAGCATGCAAGCAAGCAAACAAGTAAGCATGCAAGCAAGCAAGCAAGCATGCAAGCAAGCGTGCAAAGAAGCGTGCTTCAAGCGTGTAAGCAAGCAAGCCTGCAAGCATGCGAGCAAGTATACAGGCGGGCAAGCAAGCATGCATGCAGGCAAGCGTCCAAGGAAGCGCTTAAGCGAGCATGCATGCAAGCAAGGATGCTTAAAAGCATGCAAACAAGTATGCAGGCAGGCAAGCACACAAGCATGTAAGCGAGCACGCAACAAAGCGTGCAAGCAAGCAAGCTAGTATGCAGGCAGGCAAGGAAACGTGCAAGTAAGCATGCATGCAAGCAAGGATGCAAGAAAGCAATTAGAATTTTCTTTATATTTTTATTTTAAAATTAACAATGTCTTTTGAATGGAATGTCCGATTTGAATCATTCGAAAGGTAATATTCAGATATTAAAACAGTCGTGAATACGATATGATTTAGGATAAGGATTAATTAAAAGGTATGGACATGTTCTGATTTTGGTCAGCATTTCTACCTATTTTTTTTTAACTATTACTGTTAATACCATTTTTTTTCTAGTAACTAATATAGTTACTCAAAGCATTCTAATGGTGAAAGAATATTTTAAATCGATCCACTAGTTTTTAGGTTTATTCGATACAAACATACGAAAATACAAAGCTTTCCTGTTTTAAATGTATTTTTTTTAGATACAAAAATAAAAATTTTGTATTCAATTGAATCGCTCTTACCAAAGGCTTCGCTTTTTAAAGATTTGAATTTCCCACAATTTATTCGCACATTGAAAAATGCATTCCTTGTTCAAAGATAATTGATATAAAAAAAAATATTAATATTTTTTTAATCCCATGCATATCAAAAGCATATTGTATATTGGAAGAGGGTTTGTCAAGGACCGATAAAAACTTAATAGATAATTTCTAGTGCCGATGGCGCTACTTTTTAGCTATGATTTTTATACATTAAAAAGGCTACTATAAAATTAATGACTACTTATTAGACCAACATGCATGGGATTAACCGACTCGACTCTGTGTAAGGCTATTAATTATAATTATTATTGTAAACCATATTTATTAGTAAGACATGAGATTAAAAACAGCTGCCCTTGAGTTTGTTGCTGGCTCTTCTCGGGGTACTGCATTTTGAACCAGCAACTCGTCGGTAGAGATGGGCTGCTGTTTACATTTAGCCAATCTTCATGGAAGAGTTTAGCCTTGTTATTATATACTATTGACGTTTCTAAGTGTATATTCCATACCTAAAGAAAATTATGAATGTTGAGTTTGAGTTTAATACCTATAATTCTACATTCCTTCCGATGTTGAAATTAAATTATTTCAGTTTAATTCCTAGGTGTTCTTGGACTGTGTATCAAATTGTAATCTTAAAAATAAATATAAAATAGATCAACCACATAACACATTAAGTAAAGCCTTTTTTGTTGTACAGAAAGGTCCTTTTGCTGTGGCTGCGTAAGATGAAAGTGATGTTCACGGGACGAATCACAGACGAAGACACGCCCAAAAAGAGCGACCACATAGCAGAGTACTGGCGGCAAAAGGGCAACGTAGAATTTAATACAGACTTCAATGAAGACTGCCTCGCTGCCTACAACAACAGTCTGAGATACGCAGTCCCAGGCGGGCCAATGTACCCACTTGCGCTTGGCAATAGATCAGCTGTTCTGTACCGTTTCCACAGATACAAGGTGAGTTTGTAAGGTAAAACCAATTATTGACACCCTAGTTCGCCATACCAATTAATTGACACCCCAACAGAATTTTTCGAAATTAACAAAATTACGATACACAATTACGTGTCAATTGTGTGTGACAGATAATTGGTGGGGTGTCAACAATTGGGTGTTTTATCCCGTATAAAGTTCTTTGTTTGGAATGTTCTGTTTGAGATGCTCTGTTTTTCATGTAGAGCTGCGTTTTCACGCGTTCGGACAGAGTGCGAGTCGTCTCGTACAAGCGTTTGTAATATAACCTCATCCGATTCACTGTTTGGTTGCCGGCTTACGAGTACACTCGGATCATTTGTTTCAATGAAACTGGTAGCGTCCCGAGTTGTCATCTGAGCAGACTCGGTAGTCGTTGGAGATCGGCTGTGGTTTCACTATATTCTTTACAATATACTCCTAATAATGCGTATATTTAAATACTGTTATTAATTAATTATAGTTTTTCAAAAACTTACGTACATATTTATCACTAGCTTGACGGTGAAGGAAAACATCGTGAGGAAACCCGCAGGTCTCAGAATTAATTCTGAGACATGTGTAAACAAACCCGGTCCGGCGATGGGCTCACCACCTATCACGTTTAGGGGTCCAATGTATCTCGTGAAATGTGGGTATATCCAGTAATGGAATACCTCTGCCTACCCCCTCGGGGATAAAAAAGGCGTGAGATTATATTATTATATTATTATATTATATATATTATTTAAATACTGGACGTATAATTACACCAGAAAATGTGTTTAACCATTACGATTGAGATTATTAAATAACATCGAAACAGCTAAGGATGACAATTAGTATTACTTGTGGTAATTTCAAAGCGAAAAATATTGTTTTGCTCTGCGAATGTTTTGAATATACTGCAAGCGAGATCGATTATTAATAAAGAATTGAAAATAAAATGTGTTTTACTATTTCTTCGACTTTTTCGCGTGGCTATAACATGTGCATGAAAAATACTGTAACAGCGTAACTATAGTTTTGTACAATATTTTTGGGTTATTCAAAAACATAGTGTATCCTTCATTATGACTGGAGTTTGCAAGACGGATACAGATTTACTAACAACGTTTCGTCGTACCGACCATAAGACCATTTTATAAATAGGGTGACAAAGCGTTTCGTGAACATTTACAACAGCGTGTTGTTGGGGTGTCATGACACGTCATTAGGATTCAGGTTCATACTAAGTCCTAACACTGTACGATAAGGTGCCTAGTCAAATGAGTTAGCTGGGGGGCTGGCACTGGCAGCTATCTCTGTCAAAGGATCAGCCTAGCTATCCAGAGAGGGAATGCAGCCAGTCTTCTAGGCACTGTCCCATACGGTTCCTCTTTGGAGGACATTTTTTATCTGTTATTATTGTAAATGAGTGTATATTTTCTTTGTAAATAAATGTGTTACGCGAATAAAAAAAACTTTATGATCTGTCAAAACGGAATTTTACTATGGAAAATGTAGTGAATACTGAGTCGTGACGTCATCATTTTTATTACTCAATCGCATCACTTGATTACATACACACATACAGCTCACGCCTTCTTCCCACAGGGGTAGGCAGAGACGATGGATCGCCACTTTGCCCGATCTTTGCACACTTCCCTCGCTTCCTTCACATTCATAAGCCTTTTCATGCACGCTCTTTTATTCTTTGTACTCTTGACCCCAGCTTTTTGAAGGACGTCACTAATTTGATCCGTGAACGTCCTTCTGGGGCGTCCTCTTGCCTTGTATCCTTCAACATTTGCACCATAAATTTCTTTCATTACTCTTCTTTCATCCATTCGTTCTAAATGACCAAACCAGCTTAACATACCCTTTTCTATCCTTGTCACTACATCTTCTTTCAAACCACAATTCTCACGTATATCCGCATTCCTCACTTTATCACACAATTTTACTCCACACATTTTCCTCAAAGATCTCATTTCCACTGCGTTCACCTTGCTTTCATGCTTCTTCTGCCACACCCAACATTCACTCGCATACATCAGCGTCGGGACCAGAACAGCGTTATGTATAGCCATCCTTGCCTTCTTAGACATGACCTGGCTACTCACAAGGCTATTCAGGGCCCCATTCACTCCATTTCCTTTCAATACTCTTCTTTCAATATCTTTCTCAAACTTGCCATCCCTTGTAAACACGCTACCTAAATACACGAACTCTTTCACTTGCTCAACTTTCTCACCATCAATTTTTATATCACACTTTGTCATACACTCTTCTCTTTCAAAAATCATCACTTTCGTTTTTGCAACATTCACTTTCATGCCCTTCTTTTCAAATGCTGCATTCATTATATCCACCATCTTTTGCAACTCGGACGCCGACGATGCAAGGATGACTTGGTCGTCGGCGTACAAGAGGCATTTGATGGTGGTCTCAATCATTTTCAATCCACAATCACTCTCACGCAAATCATCCAAACAGCTGTCCATGAATAGGCTGAAGAGCCACGGCGATGCTACACAGCCCTGTCTAACACCCCTCGAGATGTTAAACCAGTCTGTGTAGGCGCCATTTAGTCTGACACATGCACTGGAATCCTCGTAGAGTGATTTCAGTGCATCTATCAACCGGCTCCCCAACCCAAACTTGGACAGTACATCCCACATTTCATTCCTCCTCACTTTGTCATAAGCCTTCTCCAGGTCTATAAAGGCGCAAAACACCTTCTGATGTTTGGCGAGGTGTTTTTCTGTTAGGCACCTTAGGGAGAAGAATTGATTAATTGATTTATTATTTAAAAATTTGTTATATTTGTGTAATGAAAATCGAAATATATTTTAGAGATGTTTTGGGATAATATTTTTTTTTATAGTCAAATACCCAACACTGGATGTATGCGACTCTACACTGACCATGATTTGAAATGGTCTCTTGTTTTAGGAATGCCTGCAAGACATAGAGCGGGCTCTAGACAGCGGGTATCCGGAGAAGATGTGGCACAAACTGAGCCTTCGCCGCGCCAATTGCTACGCGGACATGAACGACAGAAAAAATGCGATCGCACACCTTGAAACTGCCATCAAACAGGCTGCCAAAGCCAACATCAAAGGAGAATACGCTGGTTAGTATAAAGATAAATACAGAAGATAAATATCATATCACTACATAGTATAAAACAAAGTCGCTTTCTCTGTCCCTATATCCCTATGTATGCTTAAATCTTTAAAACTACGCAACGGACTTTGATGCGTTTTTTTTAATAGATAGAGTGATTCAAGAGAAAGGTTTTAGTGTTATTGCACCCGTGCGAAGCCGGGACGGGTCGCTAGTATATACAACATGTAACAGAATAAGCGCAATTCCTGAAATTAGTTTGTTTAGCATCGACTACTTATTCGATTTCAGCTATTTTTAATGTGTAAAATAAAAAAAAAATGAATTATCGTAGCTGAATTTAGTGATGGAAATCGTGCTATTAGTAAGTAGAAAATTGGTTAGACATAACTAAAGTTCGATTGCATCATATATTTTTTATAATAATATACTAATTGGGGTGTATGAGGAATTGCGCTTTTTCTGTTACGCTTTGTAAGTCTCAAAGATATAGAGGTAGACGATAGCCTTACCGTTAAAGAGCCTGCTTCACATGATGATAATCAGTGAGGCTCGGGTTCGAAACTGGCATTTACCAATGAGTTTTTCAAAAACTTACGTACATATTCATCACTGGTTTGACTTTGAAGGAAGACATAGTGAGGAAACCCGCAGGTCTCAATTAATTATGAGACATGTGTAACAGACCCGGTCCAGCGATGGGCTCACCACCTATCACGTTTAGGGGTCGAAAATGGGTATTTCCAGAAATGGAATACCTCTGCCTACCCCCTCGGGGATAAGAGACGTGAGATTTTTTTTTCTAATAATCAAAGATATGCCTATCGTAACTTTGCAGAAGACTTCGAGTGCGTAAGGAACTGGGTGATATCAAAGTTGGAGTCAAATGATGAGTATGACGACGACGAGGAGGTGGTTCTGCCAGAAATGTACAAGGGGCCGAACCCAAATTTCGTTAATGCGTCAAACGCAGTCACTTTAAAGTACGTAATGTAACCACCTTTTTTTATCTTCTCTTTTTCTATATTGTTGCATTTTTAAACTAACTAGGTACTAACTCAATTTAGTCATGTCAATGATTGATCATGCTGTGGTAGTCCATAGTCACAGAAAACCAGCGTAAAGCAATGCATTGCGTTTTGTTGAGTGAGTGAGGTAACCGGAGGCCACAATGCCCCTCCCCTCCCCTCCCCCTACTCCCACCTCAAAGGCCGGCAACGCAGTTGTGACTCTTGAATTGCAGGTGTCCATGGGCGACGGACGTCACTTACCATCAGGTGACCCGTCTGCTCGTTTGCCCCCTTTTTTCTTATTATAAAATATTAAAAGTAGGATAGCAATGGGGAAGAAAACTGACTTTTTATCCCGACAGAGGGCGTATGGTCGAGAGGGCCTAAATGATCTGTCAAAGCTGTCAAACTCCATACATTTTTTTGTTTACGTTAGCGTTTTTTCTAAACTCTGTCTAAAATGACGTTATGTGCTGCCTTTGGTTGCAAAAATAAAGGAACTCATGCATTCCCGAAAGACACTAAACGAAAAAAGTTGTGGGAAATTGCCCTAAAACGGAAAAAGCTTTTTTACCAGCTGCAGAAGCTTTCCGTTTTTTTAACTCATCCTTTAACTGCGGCACCGTCATCAAGGAGTACATTTTCGTCACCAAAAAGCTCAATGCGAAAGGAAAACAAAAAAATATGGCCGTGACAAGGACCTCTCGCTGGTGGCGACATCTGTAATTAGCTTTGCGTTTTGTTCCCCATTGGGTAGTTGACAGCATCGAAATTAAATTGCGAGTAGTCATACATTAAAAAGATTATCCCAAAAAACCTCAAAATATGTATTTCGATTTTCAATTTACAATTATAGCAAATTTAAAAATAATAAAACAATCAAAAAAAGTGCTGCAATTGAGTACTACAAACTGTGACGTCACGGTTTGCTATTTCAGTACATTTTCCATAGTAAAATTTCGTTTTGACAGATCGTAAAAAGTGACTGATTTGACTAGGTAGGACACAACCCTATTAACCTATATTATATTGTAGAATAAGTGTTTCGTAATGTATGTCCTGTTGATTACCCTAATAAATAAATAAGGTGGTACTGATGATATGGTGATAATAATTATGCTAAGCTCATTTATGATTCAAGTAACTTAAAAAAATCTTCGTCACTCCGTTTGCTTGGACATGACTGAAACGGTTATTTTAAATAAATTTGACATTTTAATGTGGCAATATTTTAAAAAACCGGCCAAGTGCGAGTCGGACTCGCGCACCGAGGGTTCCGTACAACCTTGCAAATTTATGGTTTTCGTAATTTTTCCTTTATCTATGCTATAAGACGTTGCTTCGTACCAAATTTCAAGATTCTGAGTTCACGGGAAGCACCCTGTAGGTTTTGATTCCCTTGCAAGTGTCGAAAATTTGCGGCATAAACGGCTGTATCTTTTGATTGCGTTGGCTTAGAAGTTTGATTTTTTCACAGCTTCAAGGGACAGTAGACCTGAGTAATTGATATAAATTTCAGCTTCATACCTCCACGCGTTCCTGAGAAAAAGGGTCTTGACAGACGGACGGACGGACGGACAGACGGACAACAAAGTGATCCTATAAGGGTTCCGTTTTTTCCTTTTGAGGTACGGAACCCTAAAAATCGCGCTTTCATGATTTAAGTGTAGAAGTGAATCGTACTCCGGCTCCATAATACACTTTTACAGGTAAGCTTGGGTACTAAAGGGCCATGAATTTTTTTATAGAGGCAATAATTCAAAATCCATTGTTTTTCAATTAGAAGTCTTATTTTCATATTCTGAACTGAACAGCGTCATCTCGTCAGAAGAAAGTTCATTTCATAATAATCTTCTAGAAAACGTTTGGCAATCGCTAACATGCCCGTTTGCTTATTTGCTTATTTGTGTATTATTTCGCAATTTCAGAGTGTAAAAGAGTTAAAAAAAGAAGAACTGGAGACAAATACTTACAATAATTGATGCTGAAGAGTGCAATCTGCATTCCAAGGAGTATTTCATGATGTCAAGTTAATAAAATGCAGTACAGTATAGAGCACGTTTAGCTTGACACATTGGACTAACGTTCTTATCACGATCGGCTTAGAGGTCAAACTCGCACTACAAGTGTAAAGCTTCATGTGCTCTTGACTGTACCAACTGCTTTTACATATTTTCTTCTGAGTACATATTGTTTAATTTTTTACATGTTTCTTGTAAATATATTTGCTGTTAATTTATGTATTACAATATTTTCTGTCTCTTGTGTAATAGTAATGTGTAAATGTTAATAATATTACGGACGGACGGATGTTAATAATATTAATGAGAAAAAAAGTTTTAAAAAGTAAAACACAATGTTTTTTTCTTTTTTACCTTTTGAAATCCCACCATTTGCACGATATCATCTTTTATTAATTGTTGAAAGCTTTATCTACGTGATCGGAGTTCCCTTAAACAAGTATTTTATATATTTTTATTAAAAATTTTTTTGATGCAAATTGATGTTTTTTATCAAATTGTCTATACTCATACAAATCAAATCAGTTTATTGTCTTATACTAATATCTATATGAGTATAGGTAGGGTTAAACACCCAATTATTGACACCCTAGTTGATTTGATTATTGTGTATCGTAAGTTCGTTAATTTTGAATGTTGTCATCTGTTGGGGTGTCAATTAATTGGTGGGGTGTCAACAATTAGGTGTTTTTAAAATGACAGTGGTATTAAATCATTATACAAATTACACTATCTATACAACAATCTATAACTGAATCTTTGGCTACACCTGATCACTTATCAATGCGTAGACGAAACGACAAAGTTGGGCGCCACGTGGTGACAACGGAAGCGACCCACCGTGGCGACGTGTTGTTCTCCGAGGAGCCTTACGCATGGGTGACCATCAATCCAGAGAAGGACAACCTTTGCGAGACCTGCTGCAACCGCAATTCTGTGTCCAATTTCGTGCCGTAAGTATTCACACAAACTTTTGTGCTATAAGTCGCCGCAGTACTTACACCAACTTGGTGCCGTAAGTTGCCACAGTCATCTCACCAACTTTGTGTAATGATTCGCCACAGTACTCTCACCAACTTAGTGCCATAAGTTGCAACACTACTCCCACCAACTTTGTGCCCTAAGTAGCAACAGTAATCTCACTAACTTTGTGCCATAAGTCGCTAAAGTAATCTCACCAACTTTGTGTCATAAGTCGCTACAGTAATCTCACCAACTTTGAGCTATAAGTCGCAACAGTACGTACACCAACTTTTTGACATAAGTTGTCACACTACTCCCACCAACTTTGTGCAATAAGTCGCAACAGTAATCTCACCAACTTTGTGTCGTAAGTCGCAACAGTACTCCCACCAACTTTGTGCCGTAAGTCGCAACAGTAATCTCACCAACTTTGTGCTATAAGTTGCCACAGTAATCTCACCAACTTTGTGCCATAAGTCGCAACAGTACTCCCACCAACTTTGTGCCATAAGTTGCCACAGTAATCTCACCAACTTTGTGCCATAAGTAGCAACAGTACTCTTACCAACTTTGTGCAATAAGTCGCAACAATAATCTCACCAACTTTGTGTCGTAAGTCGCAACAGTACTCCCACCAACTTTGTGCCGTAAGTCGCAACAGTAATCTCACCAACTTTATGCCATAAGCCGCAACAGTACTCCCACCAACTTTGTGCAATAAGTTGCAACATTACTCCCACTAACTTTGTGCCGTAAGTCGCAACAGTAATCTCAATAACTTTGTGCCATAAGTCGCAACAGTACTCCCACCAACTTTGTGCAATAAGTTGCAACATTACTCCCACTAACTTTGTGCCGTAAGTCGCAACAGTAATCTCAATAACTTTGTGCCATAAGTCGCAACAGTACTCCCACCAACTTTGTGCAATAAGTTGCAACATTACTCCCACTAACTTTGTGCCGTAAGTCGCAACAGTAATCTCAATAACTTTGTGCCATAAGTCGCAACAGTACTCCCACCAACTTTGTGCCGTAAGTCGCAACAGTACTCAAACGAACTTTATATCGTAAGACGCCACAGTGATTTTTTTGTATCGATATTTTCGTATGTTTATAGCGAAGATTTTCAAAAACTACAGGACCAATTTTAAAAATTCTTTCACCAATTGAAATCTTTTCTGGGATAAACATTTGCTAAATTTTTCCCACGGGAACGGGACTTAGGCGGGTGAAACGCGGGACATCTAATGTTCCATAATTTATTTAAATACCATTGTCATAGATGCGAGACCTGCTCCCGCGCTGTTTTCTGCAGCGAAGATTGCCGTGAACGAGGCATGGATTTATTCCATAAATGGGAATGCGTGGGCATACAGAGTAACATATTCCAGACTATAGGCATATCCCATCTGTCTCTAAGGTTAGTATTAGTATCTTTTTATTAATAATAATAATAAATTGTGGGACTCAATTCACGGTTGTTTAGTCCCAAACTAGGCAGGGCCTTTACTATGGGTACTAAACAACTAATAGACATACTTAAATCTATATATATATAAACATATACTGGATTATATTTTTTACCGTCTGGAAAAAAAAATGACGTATAAGGTATCTAGAGCCGAAGTTATACACAAGATTAATTGTTAAATATAGTCATGTTTAATGCAATTTACAAAATCTAGAAAACTACGCACAGTACTACGCGCTGCTGGCGGTTGTAGGTAAATTGCGCATAAATGGAAGCTACGATCCTGTTTATTTTTAAAATACTATTTCAAATATTTTAGTGTGTATTATTGACTATAATTGAGTAATGTGTATTAGTATAAGAAAGAAAATGTGTATTAGTAAAACAATTAAAAATACAATACAATGCAATAACTCTTTATTGTACACCAAAAACAACACAATATGGATACCAACATTAACTAAAGTACAATGGGAGGTCTTATCGCTTTTAGCGATCTCTTCCAGACAACCTTAGGATGGATGAAACTGAGAGATTAGAACTAGGGTAGACGGTGTACTATATATTATTGAACATACTAATCTAAATAATTTAACAAGATCACTGGAATCACCTTTAAACGTGTGGTACCTAGATGACGGCACAATTGGAGGTCCACCCGATGTAGTCGCTAAAGATATACAAAAACTCATTCCGGCATTGGAGTCCATTGGTCTGGAAATTAGTGCAAACAAATGCGAGTTTTATGCTAGCGGCCAAGCTGAAATGACTTTTCAGACCTTTGAGTCCTTGGTGCCTGGAATTAAATCTCTCGAAAAGGAGTCTTTATCACTTCTAGGGGCACCGGTTTTCAAAGAGGGTGTTCAAAACGCTATTAGGGCTAAAATTGAGGCATTTGATTCAGTCAAGGATCTCTTAAATCGTATGTCTGCACACGTGTCTTTGATTTTGCTCCGCAACTGTCTCTCTGCACCGCGTCTAACTTACTTACTAAGAACAGCACCAACTTTTCTCTTCAAAGAGGACCTCCTAAATTTTGACAACAGCCTGAAAATCACTTTAGAGTCTATTATAAACGTGCACTTGAACGACTCCCAATGGAGACAAGCTACTCTTCCTGTTCGGTATGGTGGCCTGGGTATACGCAGGGCTCAAGATATTGGCCTCATTGCTTTTCTAGCTTCGTCACATGCGGCATCAGATCTTGTCACTCGCATTTTATCTTTTGACGGTGGCAATATTTATACGGAAGCTCTTTCTGCGTGGTCGGCCCTTTGCCCAAGCGAAGAGAAACCCCAAAACCTTTGCGTACAGAGAGGTTGGGATGACATTGTTTCAGAACGGACGCGGAAGGATATGATTGAAACATCTGCGGGTGTTGACGTGGCTCGACTGAAGGCTTCATCCGAACCAGAATCAGGGGCATGGCTCCATGCGCTGCCATCATCACATTTGGGAAATTGGATGGACAATGATTCTCTTAGAATAGCAGTAGCTTTGCGGCTGGGATGTAAAGTTTGCGAACCCCACCACTGCATTTGTGGTACAATGGTTGAAGCTAATGGACATCATGGTTTGAGTTGCTTACGATGTGCTGGAAGGTTTCCCAGACACCACGCAATCAATGATGTTATACGTCGTGCATTGGTTCAGGCAAATATTCCCTGTGTTTTGGAGCCCCTTGGTTTGAGTCGTACGGACGGGAAGAGACCTGATGGGCTGACTCTTGTGCCATGGCAAAAAGGGAAGTCTCTCTTATGGGATGCAACATGCGTATGTACTTTCGCTGCCTCACATGTTCGTCATACTACACGTGTTGTAGGATCTGCTGCAGAAAACGCGGCCAGATCTAAACATTTAAAATATGCGAATCTGCAGCCTTTATATGACTTCGTGCCGGTCGCTGTTGAAACTGCAGGTCCGTGGGGCTCAGAGGCAAAGCAATTTTTAAGGGCTCTGGGTCAACGTCTCAGGGAACGGGGTCTTGATTCCCGTTCTGAGGCGTTTCTGGTCCAACGAGTTTCCATAGAAATTCAGCGCGGTAACGCTGCTAGCGTAATGGGGACCTTTGGGCCAAGAATGGCTCATGGGGGGATCATAGATTAATTTGACGAAGTTTGTTACGGATTTTAAACTGTTCTTGTCCTGACGAAACCTGTGTGTGGATCATTCTTATGTTTAACTATTAACGACGAAGCATGTTGCGGATACAACAATGTATAGTTAATGTTATTTTCTTTGAGTAATAAATTTCCCAAATTCTTTGAAAATTTAACAAGAATAGAAAATACTTACACACATTCACACATACTTGAAGATAATAATAAAGAATAATAATAATTGTAATATAAATAAAGCAGACAATGAATTTACCTCAAGGCTTGCAAGATAGTGAGCCTTCAGTCGAGTTTTGAAAAATATATATTTTTGTTATTATTATTTATAATTTTTTCTTATTTACTTTTAGAAAGACTTACAGCACCTTACATCAGTAAAATAAAGATACAATAAGAAATATCACTAGCTAATTGTAAGTATCCATTATCAGGGTACTTTTCACGGCGGCCCATGAGGGATTCCCCCCGCTGCCTTCGGGGCACCCAACACCGTACACGGCCCAGGACGTGTTCCATGGATACTCTCGCGTTGACCCCGTGGAGATCTACAGGCCGGGGACTCCCCGATTTTACCGCATGTTCAATCTTGTTACGAACATAGAGAAGATAGACCCCCGCGACTACTGGCAGTACGCCGTTGTGAGTGGACACTTGTTTTATGATAATAAAAGAGAAATTTGAATTTATACAGTGAAATACCCTATTCTATTATTACTGTCCTTTCTTTGGTGTCACAAAACTTGTGAATGTTGGAAACATACAATCAAGCAAACATACAGTTGTGTTCAGTTCAAGGAAAAAAACCGGCCAAGTGCGAGTCGAACTCGCGCACGAAGGGTTCTGTAAAATCGGCTTAAAAAGTACGTCTGTTGTATGGGAGCCCTTAACTATTTATTTTATTCTGTTTTTAGTATCTGCTATTTAGTTGAAACAGAAATACATTATCTGTGAAAATTTCTGTCTAACTGTCACGGTTCATGAGATACAGCCTCATACAGACAGACGGACGGACAGTAGAGTCTTAGTAATAGGGTCCCGTTGTACCCATTGGTCCCTAACCCTAAAACAGATAACATTCATCTAAAACGAATTCCTTGAATGTTCCCTAGACAGCCTACGCTCTCCTGCTGTACCTGGAAACATTCACCACTTTCTTCGACTACCTCCCGTCGAGGGTTCCGTACCAGCTCCCGAAGCCTCAGCTGAGGCTCCTGGTGGCCTCACTGCTGCTGAGGAGCATATGCCAGCTCATCTGCAACGGGCACGCCACCACCGGCATATTGGTCAGCGAAGACGAGTTCTGTGAGTTCACTTCTAAAGTCCCAACAAAAATAAACCTTCAAGAAGAGAGCGTATTCCCACCTCAAAGGTCGGCAACGCAGTTGTGACTCTTGAGCTGCAAGTGACCATGAGCGACGGTAGTCACTTACCATCTTCTTTCTTTTTATAAAAAAAAAAAACGTCAATCAGTCATATAAAAAAAACACTAACATAACACTATCAGCTTACTTGTGGAGATGGGCCGCTGTTTATTTAGCCAATCTTCATGGACGAGTTTTGAGTGCCTTGTTATTAGACTATTGACTTTACGAAGTGCATTTTCTATACCTGAAAATGAATGAATTTGAATTTTATTTATTTATTCATAACTTTGCATCGTGTACATAGAATGGAGGTGGTAAAATGGTGGCAAATGGTGGCCCTGAGTGGGTATCGAACCCGCAACCTCCGACTCAGAAGCCATTCCCAACAGGGAACTGGTCCGTCGAAGTCGAAGAGTACTTTTTGTACCTACAGAAAAGAAATGTTATTTTATTTATTTTTATTTTTTAAGGGCACATTGTTCAATCTTCAGACAAACCTTATCTGGAGAATATTTTGATACTGTCACTGTCTGACACAATAGAAAGGAAAAGTGACAGGTGATGTTTATTCTTCAGATAACTTTTAACTGACTATTGAACAAGGAAGGAAAGATTTGTATGTTTGTTACGAATAAACTCAAAAAGTACTGGACCGATTTAAAAAATTCTTTCACCAATGAAAAGCTAGAATATCCCTGAGTAACATAGGCTATATTTTATTCCCGTATTCCCACGGGAACGGGAGCTACGCTGTTGAAACCGCGGAATAACACAGTGAATTTCCAGCTGAAACCCTCACCGAGCAAGAGATGCGCCGCGCCACAGCCATATACCTGTCCAGCGCCATGATGAACCACGCTTGCAGCCCAAATATCATCAACACGTGAGTACCAACTTTCATCGGAACCATCGCAAAATGTCAGATACGCAAAATGGCGGATTCGCAAAATGTCGGATTCGCAAAATGACGGATACGCATAATTTCAGATACGCAAAAAATGACGGATACGCATAATGTCAGATACGCATAATGTCAGATACGCATAATGTCAGATACGCAAAATGACGGAAACGCAGAATGTCGGATACGCAGAATGTTAGAATTCCGCCATTCTGTTTATCTGTCATTTTGCGTATCTGACTTTTTGCGAAACGCGACTGGCCAGTTAAGCAGAATGTCAGAATTCCGACATTTTGCGTATCTGACATTTTGCGATGGTTCCCTTTCATCATTTATTGACCACCCCAACAAACACTTGTATTAGACGACTATATAAATACAACGATGCTTGGAATAGATCTGCTCCAGCACAGCGCAATACGACAGCGAACGAATTATACTAAAAAAAAAAGTCGAATTGGGAACCTCTTTCTTTTTTGAAGTCGGTTAAAAAAAAATCGAAATCGGTTGAGCGTCCATTTGTCGCGCACATATTTAATGCAAATAAAAAATTTATATATTGTTCTGAGGTAACATACAAAGTGAAAATGTTTTATTCAAAGTGGGAACTTTTCTTCAATACATTCAAATACAACAACTCTTTATTGTACACCAAAAACAACACAATATGGATACCAACATTAACCAAAGTAAAATGGGCGGTCTTATCGCTTTTAGCGATCTCTTTCAGAGAACCTTAGGACGGATGAAACTGAGAGATTAGATTAAATAATTAGTTGCAGTTGAATGGGAAACTTGCACTGAAATTATATTGATAAATTATCTTAATAATTCATTAGTGATAGTCTCTAAAAGTGCATTGCTGAAAAAAAAATTCTATAATTATGACTGATTAAAATAAAATTATAATAAATACATTATTTGTGCATATTTTAACTTTTTTCTTTTTGGTATCTTTATTTTATCATTAAATCTTTAAGATAAACGAAAGACAACATTTTATGCAAGTTCCCCATTGATAACCTACTCCTTTTTGAAGTCTGTTGAAAACAAAGAAATTAAAATATAATAAGACATAGCGTTGGGAATATTTTCATACAAAACTTTGAAGCATGTTTGAAGCTCGAGCGTCATGTCAGTTAGTATGAACGCGAGCTGTCATTCGGCCGAAATTGTACTAGACTTATTCCACTTGGAATAACTTTTGGCTTCAAATTTTCCTCGCTTTGTCCCCTCTATGCCCTATTATATTTTAATCTCTTTGGTTAAAAATTAACCGGCTCCCTGACCACCCAGGTTCTACGGGAACCGGTTGATCATCCGATGCGCTCGCGACCTGAACTTCGGATCGGAGATTTACAACTGCTACGGACCCCACCGATCCCACAAGAGCTCTATAGATCGCCGCGAGGTACTCCAAGCCCAGTACGGATTCCTTTGCACTTGCCCGTACTGCTTGGACCCAGCTAACGACATTGTGGTGAGTACGTTATTGTAATCTACACTAATATCAGCAAAAACAACCAAACTGAGCCTTTAATAGCAGTGATAGCCTTACGTTTAAAGAGAGATGATAATCAGTGAGACTCGGATTCGAATCCTGGCATGTACAGTCAACAAAGTTGTTAGGGTTACATGGCCATCTAAGATTCAGTTTTCTCTTATAGCCTTAAATGTATTTATAGTTTTTATGGTAAATTATAGGGATCGAAGATACCTTTAGAAATAAACATTACTCAATAAGATTAATTTATGACTACCCCAGAAAAAATAGTTCTTAGTTACTGGCTATGTAACCCTAACAACTTTGTTGACTGTACCAAAGAGTTTTTCAAAAACTAACGTACTATCAGCAAACGCTAAGCCTGATACATTTGGAAGAATTGTCGCTTGTAAGCTCAAATTTTATTACCCCGACCCTGATTAGAGTTACACAATGAGAAGCCAGTAACACCGTCTTTTTTCTATTCCGATTTATTCATGGACACTAAATGGTCATAAACATGAACGAAACACTTTTTTGTAATTGTCATTGTTACTTTAAGTGAGGGCTTTGTCGCCACGGGGTGGGAAATGACAGCTGCTCGCTAAAATGACACTTAAGTGTAACAGTCGGAACTTTTTGCGACAGTACATATTCATCATTAGCTCGACGGTGAAGGAAAACATCGTGAGGTAACCCGCGGGTCTCAGAATTAATTCTGAGGCATGTGTAACAGACCCTCACCAGTCTCGTGAAAGTCTCTGCCCTCCATCATAAAAGGCTTGAGGTTTTTTTTATCTGAAAGCCTGCCATTGGGTTTGTTTTTACTTAAGCGTTTAGATCTGTCTTATAGCTGTTGGTCTTCCGACCATTAAATCTAAGGGTCGAGACACACGGACTGCAATTCAACTGCAATTCGACTAAAAAATTGCAGTTCCGGTGCAGTTTGAATGCAGTTGGCGTGCAGTTACACCGAAGCCACCGACGCCAACTGCAATCAAACTGCACGTTGATGTGCAGTTGGCTTGCAGTTTCATTACAGTCGTGCCAACTGCATTCAAACTGCACCGGAACTGCAATTTTCAGTTGAATTGCAGTCCGTGTATCTCGACCCTTACTAATATTATAAACGCGAAAGTTTGTATAGATGGATGTTTGTTCCTCTTTCACAGAAAAACTGAACGGATTTTGATGAAACTTGACAATTATATAGCTTTTTTTTTCGGGAACTACGTGAGTGAAACCGCGTTGCGCTGCTAATAAATATATATATCAGCTCCGGCTTTCTGTAAACTAGGCCCTGTACAACGCCTACGCGTGTCAGTCATGCAAAAATCCAGCTATGTGGGATGGAAATACCACGGCGTGCTTGCAATGCCGTAAGCCGTTCGCACTCGAGTACGCCGGGCACATCTTGGACAGAGCAGAACAGATTGAGCTGAGGGGTAAGTCGTTATTCGGCTTGGAGCATTGATAGTAGTGTCCGGCCGAAACCGAATATTCGGCCGAGGCTTCAGTTTCGAAACCGAAACTCACGTGTTCAAGTATAAAATTCCTTAAAATACTGAAAGTTGGTGCATTTTAACCATTATTCTGCGTTAATTAGGACATGTAATGGAAACCCAGTATATTAAATTTGTTGTAATCATCTATACATATAATAAAACTCGAACGGGGCCGTGTCTGTACATGAAATATTTTTTGAAAAATTTAACGGTAGTGTTATATACACTCGATATCTATATCGATATAGATACCGAAACACCAATTTTTGGAATTTTTGTCTGTCTGTCTGTCTGTCTGGTTGTGCACGCATCACTCAAAAACTACTGGACGGATTTTGATGAAATTTGGTATGGAGATAACTGAGTACCCGGGTCAACATCTAGGGTACTTTTTATTCCAGGAAAATATCTCATTCCCACGGGAAAATATAAAAACTGGTTAAAAAGAGAAATACGTACTACTCCGAAACGAAAACACCTAGAAACTTGAAAAATGGTATGAAGGTGTCTGATATGTCATAGAAAATTGGTATGAATGGATTTTTTGAAATTCCCACGGGAACGAAATAAACTAAATCCAAGCGGGAAAATGCCGGTGGGCACCCGATATTTGAAATATGGTATGTAGGTGTTTTAAATATGTCATAGGCAACCAATATGAAGGGATTTTCGGAAATTCCCACGGGAACGGGCATAAACGGAATCCGCGCGGGCAACGCCGCTGGGCATCCGCTAGTTTATTTAATATAATATAAAAACACATTAACGCATGACAATTCCCGAACAGGGCCGCCAGTGTCCGCCAAATCGTTGCCGCGAGAAGCGAAGTTAGGCGAGCGTGCACGCCAACTTCCAAAATCAGTTTCGGTTTCGGCCAAAGTTTTGGCAATTTTGGCCGAAACCAAAACTGCCGCCGAAACTTGAGTTTTGGCCGAAACTCGGACACTAACTGATAGGTTTTGAAATGGTTTTTTTGACGTGATAACATCAGAAAAGATTACAAAAAAATCTATAAGTCACTTGTGAATAATAGCAATGAAAAAGTCACAGTTTGATTATAGGTGTCATTGTGTGCCTAATTGCAGTGAAATTAGAGCCACTTTACGAGCAAGTGTGTTGAAAAATTAATATTTACAACAAACGTGATTTTTTTGCCGTACCGCCAAACTGTCGAAAATTTTTTTAGCAGCCATTTCCGCAACTTCAGAGCTGCCAAGTTAACATGGCCGTGCTGTAATGTACTATACCTCTAGGCAACCGCGAGCAAACCCGCGCCGGTCAGGCCGAGATGGAGTTGAAGGCGTTGAAACTGCGCCAACAAGTGCTCCACCGTCACAACATACAGCTGCGCGTGACCATGGATCACCTTGCCCACTTGTACCTCGAGATCAGTGAGTAGACCTGCCTATAAAATAAATAGTACTAGCTTTTACTTCGGCTTCGCTCGCGCACGTTTATTTCACCCCCTTAGGTGTTGAATTTTGCAAAATCCTTTCTTAGTGGATGCCTACACTGTATAAGCTGTCTATGTGCAAAATTTCAAGTCTCTAGACCCAGCGGCTTAGGCTGTGCGTTGATATATCACCAATCAGTCAGTCAGTTTATCATTTTATATGCAGGGTGGATTTTTGAGACGGGTCAGTTAGGGCAGGTACCTTAATCGTTATAGTTACAGGAAAACGTTCCTAGGAGACCATCCCTAACTTTTTAAGATATTATGAACTCCATTCACAGGTTTTGGAGAAAATGTAATGTCAGCGAAAAAATGCTAAAATACAAAAAAAAATATTTTTGTGGCAATCGATCCTATTTCGCGTGGGGATCAAAAGACTCAGGCCTAGAAATGACAGAAATCGCCAAAAACTTTTCGCCAACATACCTAGGGAAGTCAAATAAAAAATGCCTCAGATCACATGTAATTGTCGGTTGAGGCGAAGCCGAGGTCTGCGAACATGTGATCTGAGGCTTTCTTATTTACTTCCGTATGTATACTTTCGATCGGAGATATGAAAAAAAACATTTATTTTCTTTGGGTACAAAAAGGACACTTAGAAATACATACAGGTGACTTTTAAAAAAAAAAAAAATGTGGTGTGATAGGTAAGTGTAATAGATTCATTTGGCAATGTTACAAAAAAAATATTTTTTTTCGGAATTTTTTTTTTCTACCTTTAACTAATATACATTACTCAATTGTAGTTAATAATACACACTGAAATATTATTTATTTATTTATTTTCCACAGAATACAACAATTATCATCATTATTAGGTATCGCCAAACTGCATTACAGTTTGTTGGCGAAGGTTTCACTCACTAAAACATGTATTGTTGTTTTATACCTACCATAGAATGACAAAAACACCACTTATCTACCCTTAACCATATTTATAACATATTTAACAACATTAAACTGTGTCTATCATTTTACATCTACAATAAAGCATCCAATAGCTATTAGAAATAGTATTTTAAAAAGAAACACGCTCGTAGCTTCCATTTATGCGCAATCTACCTACAACCGCCAGCTGCGCGTAGTACTGTGCGTAGTTTTCTAGATTTTGTAAATTGCATTAAACATGACTATATTTAACAATTAATCTCGTGTATAACTTCGGCTCTAGATACCTTATACGTCATATTTTTTTCCAGACGGTAAAAAAAATCATCCAGTATAGTCATAGTCCAACAACAAGGCACTCGAAACTCGTCCACGGAGATTGGCTAAATGTAAACAACAGCCAACAGATGATGGCGTCCCAGAGAAATCTAGGGAAACCGTCGAAAATAGTGGCGACTAGTGCTTCTTACTCTCTTCAGTTTCCTGTTTGATAATAATAAACAACTAAATTTATATTTCTAGTGTTGGTAAGATACGGCGATTATGATTCACGACATGAGACACAGGACGGTTCATGTGTCTACTTAAATATGTCAATAATTTATAGTGGAGACGTTGGCTTTTGTTATAAACACATTTGTATTACTTTATGAATTTATTATGCTGTATGTTTCCCAAAGAAAAAAAAAGTCTAAAAAAAAAAAGTGTTTCTTTTATTTAAAATTATGTTTTTAAATTTTCGTATTTCTCCTACAGAGGACTATAACCGAAGCGTGGAGTTCATCAAGCAGAACGTACAAACTCTGGAATGTCAATTTGGTTCCTTCAGTGCTGAGGTGAGTGCTACCTACACTGTAAAAATACAATATTTTTTATTAGTCGAAAGTAGCATGAGTAAAAGGGGAAAATGTGAACTGTCACCGAACCCATGCTACGTGAAATAGACTGTAACAAACGGTATAGGTCGTGTGCGACAGAGATAACGCTCTACGAAGCCGAAATCAGACGATTGTCTCTTTCCAAAGGCCGACGTGCAATATTTACCGCGGGGTACTGTACAAGTGTTCCAAACATATTCCAACGGTATGTACAGTCAAGAGCACGCTAAGCTTGACACTTTTGACTTTGAACCGGCCCTGTATTCTATGGCGCGCAGTACAAATCAGAGCTCAGCTTAAACTGGTAGTGTCAAGCTTGACTTGCTCTTGACTGTACTATTCACAAACGCTGAGCCTGATACATTTGGAAGAATTGTCGCTTGAAAGCTCAAGTTTTTAGTACCCCGACCCCATAGACATATGTGTTAATATGTATATGCCCGACCCTAATTAGAGTTAAACAATCAGAAGCCAGTAACACCATTTCTTTTTCCATTCATCGACCCGAAGTGGTCATAAACATGAAAGAAACCCTTTTTTGTATGGCTACCCGCACACACTCAATATTATTGTCAAACTAAAATTGACAATATTACTTATCAATATATGGCCCCGCATACTGCAAAATATGACAATACAATCCGAATACGCTCAATATTATTGACAATACTTCTATTATTGACAATAATATTGAGTGTGTGCGGGTAGCCTAAGTGTCATTGTTACTATAAGAGAGGGCTTTCTGCCCACGGGGTGAGAATAGACAGCTGCTCGCAAAAATGAGACTTAGGTGTATCAGGCAGAACTTTTACTGATAGTACATAGCTGTTGGTTTTTCAAAATAAAAAAAGTGTTGTCAAATTGTCAAATTTGACAGGCCTTTTGGCTCAGTTGGTAGTGACCCTGCCTTCTGAGTCGGAGGTCGCGGGTTCGATCCCCGCTCGGGGCAACATTTGTGTGCATGAACATATGTTGGCTTCGTGTCTGAGTGTTTTAGATTTAAGTATGTTTATCAGTTGTTTAGTACCCATAGTACAGGCTCTGCCTAGTTTGGGACTGAATAACCGTGTGTGAATTGTGTCCCACAATTTATTCAATTTTTATTTAAATTCTCAGGTGGCCAACGAGCTTCGTAAGCTTTCCGGCGTGATGGTGAGGCGTCTGCAGAATTCTGAAGACAACCCCGAGTTCAGGTAAAATAATTTTAATTAATTTAATAGGATAGTATCCTGCCTAGTCAAATGAGGTACTTTTTATGAGCTGTCAAAATGAAAATTTAGTATGGAAAATGTATTGAAATAGCAGGGAGTGATGACATAGTTTCTAGTACTCAATTGCTTGAATTTTATTGATTGTTTTATCATTTCAATATTTGGTGTCATTACAAATTTAAAATACATGACAACTTGCAATTTAATTTCGATACTATCAACTACCCTATTAAATAGTACATTACCACTACGGCCAGCAAAAGAGGCATTGATGGACGAACTTGCAAACGTGCACTTACCATATTTATCACTAGCTCGACGGTGAAGGAAAACATCGTGAGGAAACCCGCAAGAATTAATTCTGAGAGATGTATAACAGACTTACCACCTTTCACGTTTAGGGGTCCAAAATATATTGAGAAGTGGGTATATCCAGAAATAGAATATCTGCCTAATCGGGAATAAAAGGCGTGAGACTATTTATTTATGAATAGCTTTTACCCGCGGCTTCGCTCGCGCACGTTTATTTCACCTCCTTAGGGGTTGAATCTTGCAAAATCCTTTCTTAGTGGATGCCTACACTGTATAAGCTATCTGTGTGCAAAATTTCAAGTCTCTAGACCTAGCGGTTTAGGCTGTGCGTTGATACAGCACCATTCAGTCAGTCAGTTTATCATTTTATATACATAGATTGTTTTCTCTTCTACCAGGGAATGGTGCCTGGAGACTCACAAAGTGGTCAAGAAGGCCTATCAGTTGTCCGAACTGAACCACGGCGCTTGGCAGCCGATGGTGAAGAAACTGCGCCAACGCGAGAAATTCGTCGCAGACATCGTCGCCCAGCAGCGAGCTGCCGACGTCGCCGAGGACTTGGAAAATGTCCATCACAACCTGCACTACAACCTAAAGATATGAATAGCTATTTTTCTTTCATTTAATTTAATATAATTTTTAGATTTAAGGGCCTACGGAAGCGATTCTAACGCAGCGTTTCTTAGATATATACCGTCTGGTTTTTTTTAACGCCTGAAAAAAAATATGGTGTGATAGGTAAGTGTAGAGTCATTTGGCATTGTTAGTTGATTTTTTTTTTTAATTTTGTATTACAACTTTATACTAATATACATTACTGAATTATAGTCAATATTACACACAAAAATATTTGAAATTGTATTTTAAGAAGACACGGGTTCGTAGCTCCAAACTACCTACAACCGCAGCTGTTACATAGTAACTTTGTAAATTGCATTAACAATGAGTAAAAAATATAACCTCGTGTATAACTTCGGCTCTAGATACCTTGCACGTAATTTTTTTTTCAGACGGTAAAAAAACATCCAGTATATTTCCAAAAATGAGCACCGCGTTGCTTATTGTGTTTGAATACAAAACATTGCAGTGATTGTTCAGGACGTCGTTTGTGGAAATATAGTTTTTTTCCGAGTGCCGTTCTTTCCGAAACTATCATAGTCTTAAGTAGTCGTAAGTCGTAAAACACTTTTTTATACAAGTCTAGTTATTACCAGTAAAACACTCTTTTTATACAAGTGAAGTTATTACTAGTAAAACACTTTATTATACAAGTTTAGTTATTACCAGTAAAACACTTTATTATACAAGTTTAGTTATTACCAGTAAAACACTTTATTGTACAAGTGAAGTTATTATCAGTAAAACACTTTATTATACAAGTGAAGTTATTACCAGTAAAAACACTTTTTTATACCTGTGTTGCTCAGCGTACGTTTCTCCTATTTAATTTATGTATTGGAGCAATACCGACATCGAATTTAGAATATTTTTTCTCAGCTGTCCCATTATAAAATAACACCTACACGACCAAAATGTACTGAACAGCTGTTATTTTACGATGTCGATGTTGCATTCCATTAGATCTCATGTTTCTATTAACACCCCTCTGGTTGCTTTCCAATTGATCTCATGTTTCTATTAACACTTCTCAGTGTCTGAAAGTCATAATACCCATTATGAACTTAAATATTCATACTAAGTGTATGTATAAGATTAAATGATTTAAGAAGTCAACAGAAACTTGACGAATTAACATAATTAGTTATAATTGGACTAATGTAATACGTGATCTCGTGTTTCTAATATTAACACTTCTGTGTTTTTGAACTTCCTATTTACTACTACGTTATATGTATTTTATGTGTTTAGGGTAATACTCCCACAACAGTGACTTGAATGTGGGATTTGTTTAGGTAAGTATATCATTACATGAAGTTTAGGTCACACGGTTGACAATTATAATACGAGATTTCGTGTTTCTATAACATCTTTCTGAGTCAGAACGTCGTAATTCTTACTACGTCGCGTCGTCTTTGATGTAGTTAAGGTAATTCTCCCACAACAGTGGTTTGAATATGATCGATTTCTTTAGGTAAGAATATCACTACATAAAGTTTCTTCTTAGATTTAGGTCACATGGTTGACAATTATAATACGAGATTTCGTGTTTCTATAACACTATAACATCAGAACGTCGTAACTCTTACTACGTATATGTCTTTAATATAGTTAAGGTGATTCTCCCACAACAGTGGTTTGAATATGATTGATTTCTTTAGGTAAGAATATCACTACATAAAGTTTCTTCTTAGATTTAGGTCACATGGTTGACAATTACAATACGAGATTTCGTGTTTCTATAACATCTTTCTGAGTCAGAACGTCGTAATTCTTACTACGTCGCGTCGTCTTTGATGTAGTTATTGTAATTCTCCCACAACAGTGGTTTAAATATGATCGATTTCTTTAGGTAAGAATATCACTACATAAAGTTTCTTCTTAGATTTAGGTCACATGGTTGACAATTATAATACGAGATTTCGTGTTTCTATAACACTATAACATCAGAACGTCGTAACTCTTACTACGTATATGTCTTTAATATAGTTAAGGTGATTCTCCCACAACAGTGGTTTGAATATGATTGATTTCTTTAGGTAAGAATATCACTACATAAAGTTTCTTCTTAGATTTAGGTCACATGGTTGACAATTATAATACGAGATTTCGTGTTTCTATAACATCTCTCTGAGTCAGAACGTCGTAATTCTTACTACGTCGTCTTTGATGTAGTTAAGGTAATTCTCCCACAACAGTGGTTTGAATATGATCGATTTCTTTAGGTAAGAATATCACTACATAAAGTTTCTTCTTAGATTTAGGTCACATGGTTGACAATTATAATACGAGATTTCGTGTTTCTATAACATCTCTCTGAGTCAGAACGTCGTAATTCTTACTACGTCGTCTTTGATGTAGTTAAGGTAATTCTCCCACAACAGTGGTTTGAATATGATCGATTTCTTAAGGTAAGAATATCACTGCATAAAGTTTCCTCTTAGATTTAGGTCACATGGTTGACAATTATAATACGTGGTTTCGTGTTTCTATAACACCTCTCTGAGTCAGAACGTCGTAATTCTTACTACGTCGTCTTTGATGTAGTTAAGGTAATTCTCCCACAACAGTGGTTTGAATATGATCGATTTCTTTAGGTAAGAATATCACTACATAAAGTTTCTTCTTAGATTTAGGTCACATGGTTGACAATTATAATACGTGATTTCGTGTTTCTATAACACCTCTCTGAGTAAGAACGTCGTAATTCTTACTACGTCGTCTTTGATGTAGTTAAGGTAATTCTCCCACAACAGTGGTTTGAATTTGGCGAACGATTTCTTTAGGTAAGTATGCCATTACTTAAGGCTTTCTCTTAGATCTAGGTCACACGGTTGACAATTATAATACGTGATTTCATGTTTCTATAACGGCTCTCTGAGTCAGTCAGAACGTCGTAATTCTTACTACGTCGTCTTTGATGTAGTTAAGGTAATTCTCCCACAACAGTGGTTTGAATATGATCGATTTCTTTAGGTAAGAATATCACTACATAAAGTTCCCTCTTAGATTTAGGACACATGGTTGACAATTATAATTGGGTAGTTGACAGCATCGAAATTAAATTGCGAGTAGTCGTTCATTAAAAAGATTATCCCAAAACACCTCAAAATATGTATTTCGATTTTCAATTTACAATTATAGCAAATATAAAAATAATAAAACAATCAAAAAAGTGCTGCAATTGAGTACTAAAAACTATGACGTCACGGTTTGCTATTTCAGTACATTTTCCATATTAAAATTTTGTTTTGACAGATCGTAAAAAGTAACTCATTTGAGTAGGCACGACACAACCCTGTACGTGATTTCATGTTTCTATAACGGCTCTCTGAGTCAGAACGTCGTAATTCTTACAACGTCGTCTTTGATGTAGTTAAGGTAATTCTCCCACAACAGTGGTTTGAATTTGGCGAACGATTTCTTTAGGTAAGTATGCCATAAGGCTTTCTCTTAGTTCTAGGTCACACGGTTGACAATTATAATACGTGATTTCGTGTTTCTATAACACCTCTCTGAGTAAGAGCGTCGTAATTCTTACCAAGTCGTCTTTGATGTAGTTAAGGTAATTCTCCCACAACAGTGGTTTGAATATGATCGATTTCTTCAGGTAAGAATATCACTACATAAAGTTTCTTCTTAGATTTAGGTCACATGGTTGACAATTATAATAAGTGTCCTCTTGTTTATATTAACACCTCTTTGTCTGAACGTCGTGATTCCTAGTACGTATATGTAATTAATGTGTTTAGCTATGGTTTAGCTGGTCTCCCAAAGAGATTAAAATATAATTGGGCATAGAGGGGGAATTGGGAATATTTTTATACAAAAACTTTGAACCTCAAGCGTCGTGCCACTTAGTATGAACGCGAGCTGTCATTCGGTCGAATCACACAAGACTTTCCATCTTGTAGTAACTTTTGGCTTCAAAATTCCTCGCTTTATCCCCTCTATACCCTATACATTTTAATCTCTGCCCAAAACAGATGTTATTTGTTGAACAAGATTTCTTTTCGTGAGATGTTTGCTTATACGAAAACAATCGAATGTTGCAACTATTATGATGGTCTTATGTAATATATATTTTTTTATTTATTTCAGATCTTTATGAAATTGTTAGTCTATCATTACATTTATGTTTGTTAAAGATATTGAGATACCACTATTTGCACAACGTCCTTTAAGTTTAATGGTCCATTAAGTCAAGGAGTAAGTTCCTTCGAGAAAGCAGATGTAGACGGAAAGTCATATTAAAAAAAATACGGATTAGGCGCAAAATGCCACATTCGCAAAATGACACATTCGATTTTCGCAAAATGTCACATTCTCAAAACGCCACATTTGCAAAATGACACATTCTCAAAATGCCATTTTTGCATAATGCCACACTCTCGAACATACTGCAAGAAAGGGAGTTGAACAAGTATGGCACTTTGTTAGTGTGGCATTTTGCTAATGTGGCATTTTGAGAATGTGGCATTTTGCGAATGTGGCATTTTGCGTCAATGTGGCATTTTGCGCCTAATCCAAAAATACGACTAGCTATGTGGCCTCTGGCTAGAGCAAGAACCACAGTTTTTCAAAAACTTACGTAAATATTTATCTCCAGATCAACGGTGAAGGAAACCCACAGACAATAGAATTAGACCTGAGGTTCACTAAGAATTGATTTTCTAACCTCAAAAACATATTTATTATTTTGATTAATTTCGAATGCGTAAACAATGCCAAAGAATATAAAAAATAATATAAATAGCGTACTTAACGGCTAGTAAAATCAGAATGTGTAAATTTTACTAAAACTGAAGCTCAATGCTAGTCAAGCCTTGTCAGATACCCTTTGTTGGTTTCAAAGCGAAGGGAAATGTTGTGAGAAACATCCAGGAATTAGTCGTTACAGGCTCCGTCTAGTTTGGGACTCAGTAACTTTATGTAAATAGTGTCCCAAATAAAAAAAATAACTTTAAAAACTTCAATTTAAGCGACGTACGTGCAAGTTATCGTAGATACATTGAGGCATCATCAGGCGAATTCACGGAGCTTCGATATTGGACTCGGAATCGGAAAATCTGTCGAACACTTTCAAGATGGGCTGATGTTGGCGTCGAAAACTAATGTCATGTGACATAAGGATTTGGAAAATTTTTCACTCGATCTGAATCGAACGGAAACGGTATCGAGCCTCCGTGAATACGCCTGTAGGTGCGATAACCAAGCCGTAAACAATCGAATGACTAGATTGCGGTAATTTAAGTTTGTTATTTTATGCTATTACTTTAAAGTGTATAGAGTAGGATTTCTGAAAAAATATAATGCTATTTTTTATACGAGCGATGTCAATGCCGTATACAATATGTAACAGAATAAACGCAATTCCTGAAAGAAGTTAGTTCAGTGTCAACTACTTAATCGATTTTAGCTATTTTTAATGTGTGAAATTTTTTCCGAAATATTTGAATTTAGTGCTACCTATGGAAATCGTACTATTATTGCTCTTTATCTAAGAAAATTGGTTAGACACAACTAAAGTACGAAGGCATCATATATTTTTTTTATATTTATGTTAGCGAGGACCCCTGGGTGACTTGACGGATCAGATAATTTAGTTAGTGATCGTTGGTGATATTCAGAGGTCTCCCGCGTGTCAGAAGTGTTCGGGATAGCCAATATCGGTTACTTATCCGATTTTAATGTGGGCGTCTATTCCGAGCTGGGAAGTACTTAATTAAACTGGTTATTCAAGAAGTTACATAATCAATCACTTTATTAAATAAAGTTACAAAAAATAGACTACTCAGGTTGACCGCTCATCGCGGAGTCTCGATACGGAATGCTCGTAGCGGCAACCGCTTCGATCTTATATAGCACTAGCAGCGCCCCGCGGTTTCACCCGCGTAGTTTCCGTTCCCGTGGGAATACGGGGATAAAATATAACCTATGTGTTATTCTGATGTATAAGCTATATAACTGTAAAGTTTCATAAATATCCGTTCAGTAGTTTTTGCGTGAAAGAGGAACAAACATCCATCCAGACATCCATACAAACTTTCGCGTTTATAATATTAGTAGGATTTTGCAGTAGCAGGGAGTAATGGGCAATTTACACGAGGCCATTCCATGAGCCATTCCACTAAGACAATCCAAACTGCATAGCAAAAAAGCTTGAAGACAAGCCATTGCAGTGGACTGTCTCCATTTATACGAAGCCATTAGTAGATTGGCTAAGAGGAATGGCTCAATGGAATGGCCTCGTGTAAATTGCCCATAACACGTGTGCGGCCAACGAAACAGGTGTTCAAACGATGAATCATGTGTTGTTATTTAACTCCCGTACTATTGAGCAGTGATAGACTGGACGGTTAAGGCCGAAAATCACTGAGGCTCGGGTTCGAATCCTGGCATGTACCAATGAGTTTTTCAAAAAACTTACGTACATATTTATCACTAGCTCGACGGTGAAGGAAAACATCGTGAGGAAACCAGCAGGTCTCAGAATTAATTCTGAGACATGTGTAAACAGACCCGGTCCGGCGATGGGCTCACCACCTATCACGTTTAGGGATCCAATATATCTCGTGAAATGTGGGTATATCCAGTAATGGAATACCTCTGCCTATCCCCTCGGGGATAAAAGGCGTGAGATTATATTATTATTATTATTTATTACTATTGACCTATCTCTAACATTTATATACTAATTGGGGTGTATGAGGAATTGCTCTTATTCTGTTACGCTTTGTATGTGACTTAGGACGTTTAGTAAGACGACACACCATATCGAAGTTACGCTTCTAAAATCCGGCCTAATCGATCATAGGCAACGATGTATCGTTAGTAATTGAAAAAGCATTGCAGCCGTAATCACGTGGTACTTTGTGTCTTATAAACCTAATTTATTCTCCTTATATATATTCATACAAGGCACACAGAGGCGGATTTGCTGTAGGCCCATGACCGTATTATTACTTTTCTCAGTATCACTCAGACTACATAGTAACTAAGTGTACTTTAAGGTCAATTTTTATATCCTTCTACATAAAACGTAGAAAGCGGTTGAGGAATATTATTGTTATACGATGGAGTGAGTAAAATGCGTTTCATCAAATAGTTCTTTTGCTTTCATGTTGGCTCCCCTCTCTCAACAGAGTGTAAACACGCTAAGAACACGCACGTCATGCAACACTTATTTGCATGACTACCAACATAACGGCATAGGAACTATTCGATGAAACTTATTCTAACTACGTCATAATATGTGCGAGCCTTTACAATATTGAGATAGGTACTCTGTGGTATCGCTAGTTACTGACTTTCTTGTCACGATCGGCCTAATATCTGGCCGACTATGGGACCTTAGGGCAAATCCGCCACTGAAGGCACAAGCAACATGCCTGAGGAGGGGAGGATGTAGGAGGGAACTGTCAATCAGAGCTGCGGAGGGCTTGCACTCCATTGGGGGCGGGAGGGTCAGCTGTACATCAAGCTGTATAGGGCCCAATGGAGTGCCAGGCCTTAATCCGGGTCTGGTTTTCCTTCCCTATCAGGTGCATCTGTCCCCCCCTCTCCTCCCCCCCACTACCCCTTTCTATTCCAACTCTCCGCACTTATCAATTCACTCTCACTTCCAAGGGGGGGGCCACCCCAACTCATACCTCCTTTTATCCCACCCGCTTTGCTGAAGAATACATGCTCAAGCCAAGATGCAATCGCTAACGAAAGCAAATAATTTTATAAGTTGACATGTCCCATACATGACATAAGCACTTGTCAAACTGTGCTAACGTAAACTCGTGTTTATGTGAGTCCCACACATGTCAATCTATAAAATCATTCGCTTCCGTTAGCTAGCATCTTGGCTATGGTAGGTGCAATGTTATATTAGAATTGTTTGATCATTTTTAATACAATGTAGCCCCTAATCGTATTACAGTACAAAAGACTTCACACTACGGATCAAATGATAGATGATGGATGCAGGAGCTACCGATAAAAGCAATCCGGATCGAATGAATAGAGCGAAAGTGTCTAATCATAAAAGGACTGGTTGAATGAATGATGGAATGAAATAACGAATGTTAAGATGACAGATCCCTAATCAATAAAGTGTAATTATGTTGAATGAAAGGCGATTTTATGAAAGGTATGGCCCAGACCATTGGAGTGATCGAGTGACTACTTATGGTGGCGAGTAATGGAAGGGTGTAAGCAGTTAGGCGTGCTCCGTATTCCTCTTATATAACTGGCATCACTTATTTCACATCATCCCACATTGACTTTCCATACCATCAGTCTATTTAATCACTGCCATAATATTTTCTAATTATACTTTCATATTCATTCATTCATCAATTCATCCATTGCCTGGCTTCGTTATGCCTTGTGCCTTGCCTCCCTAAAAATGGGGGGCTACCGTTTGAACTACCTCGATTTAATTGATCACCCTGGCACGGTTTTTCTCCTTGACCCTAATTATTTCTCCCAACACTCAAAAAAATATTTATGCACTATTTTTATCACTTCATTGCATTCTTTTTATTTTTATGCGTTATGTTCTTATTGTTTTACCGAATCCCTCACACAAATAAGTTTTGGGTTTGTTTTACAAATTACATTTTCTGTTTATATATTTTGTTTTGTTGATCTTCTTTGTTCTTAATACTTGAGTTACTCTTGTACCTGATTTTGTGTTAGATTACTTGGTTGGTAATTTAATTTTAGCAAGTGCTTGGTGTAGGTACCTAAGTTAGTAAGTTCGTGTCTTAATAAGGTAATGCATTCAATATCTAGGAATATATTGATATGTAAGATTAAGATGGTAAGTTTATATCTGAGATTTATGAAAGAAACGTGTTTCTAAATATTTGTTAATGTAAGTATCTGGGAAAATTTTGTAAATATAAATAGCTTGTATTAAGTATTATATGTTAAAAGAATATAGGTAACCTCAGGACTTTTTTTAGGGTAAACAAAACACATTGGCTATTTATCGCTAACAAAACTGAAAAACATAGAAGTGGTTCTTTGCTATGTTTGCAGATTTGTTATTTGAAAACTACTATGTGGATTTCTTACTTAGTAGCCAGTGTGGTTTGAATCTTAGATTAAGAATGTTTATTTTTCTAATGTGTCTCTTCACATTAAGAACATGAAGCCGAATTGTTACCACTTGGGTTCATGTTCTAACTTTTTGTTGGTTTGGTGGTATTTATAGGAATTTTATAAGAAACCATTGGCGAAGATTGCATGATTGTTATAGTAGGGAGGGTGGGTGGTACAGGGTATTCAGGGTCATCAAGAAGTTTATGCAAAAGGAACAACTTTTTTTGTGACGTGCTATATATGAAAGTGAATTTTTCTTTGAAACTTTTGTACTTGCTCAATGTTTTGTATTTGTGTGGTTTTATAATTTTCATATAAAACACGTCGCTATATACACTTATTGATGTGTCTGAGTGCGGAGTGGTAGGGAGGTATCGTAGGTCAGTGTTCAAGGCGGTCAAGAAGCTTGTTCAGTAGTTACAAGTTTAGGGGTCTTGAGCTAAGAATGGGGATGTTATTTTACTTCATCTTTTTTACTTGCTCCAAGCTATAAAGTCATAAAATAGCTGTGATAGCGTTACGGTTAAAGATCCTGCTTCACATGATGATCAGTGAGGCTCTGGCTCGAATCCCGGCATGTACCAATGAGTTTTTCTAAACTTACGTACATATTCATCACTAGCTCGACGGTGAAGGAAAACATCTCGAGGAAACCCGCAGGTCCCAGAAATAATTCTGAGGCATGTGTAACATACCCGGTCCGGCGATGGGCTCACATTTAGAGGTACAGTCAAGAGCACGCTAAGCTTGACACTTGGGACTTTGACCCGGCCTGTATTCTATGGTGCGCAGTACAAATCAGAGCTCAGCTTAAACTGGTAGTGTAAAGCTTGACTTGCTCTTGACTGTACAATGAATATCTCGTGGGTATATCCAGAAATTATATACCTCTGGCCACAGCGTGAGTTTTTTTTTTATAATTTTTTTTATTCCTTTCTTCTACATCAATAAATACTTACAAGCTTCTTTATTGGTCTGAACACGGAGTTGCGTTGCAGTAGTAAAAAGGAGTCATCGGGTGCGAGCAAAGGGAGCAAGGAAGGGTGGGTCAGTGTTTTTGGCGGTAAATTAGAGTGTTATTTATTATTCTAAACTTATGTACTTGTTTCAAGCGCTAAATTTGCTTGTTAATCGTTTCCCTAGCCTTAATATGCATCAGCAGATAAATTTTTTGGTCGGTCTGAAGACAGAGTGGTGTCGCGATAACTGGGAGTTTACGGGTAGGACCATGGGAAGGAAGCGGAGGTTCTGAGCTGTGTAGGAGGTCCGACCCAGCGTTTTCATGTCGATCAAGAAGTTTGATTAAGAGGGAGCAGATTTAGGGGTGTTGATAGTTTTTTTTAAATTTCTTGTTAATATTTTGCACTTGTTTGTTGTTGTTTACTTGACTCCCATATATTTACATTAGCAGATATATTACCCGAACTCTGGGTGAGTGGTGTCGCAGTAATGAATTAATGTTAACGAATACTGGGAGGGAGGTGCATACAAGGTGGGTAGGATGTTTGTAACAGTTTTGGGTGCATACAACTTGGGTAGGATGTTTGTAACAGTTTTGGGTGCATACAAGGTGGGTTGGATGTTTGTACCAGTTTTGGGTGCATAAAAGGTGGGTTGTATGTTTGTAACAGTTTTGGGTGCATACAACTTGGGTAGGATGTTTGTAACACTTTTGGGTGCATACAAGGTGGGTTGGATGTTTGTACCAGTTTTGGGTGCATACAAGGTGGGTTAGATGTTTGTACCAGTTTTGGGTGCATACAAGGTGGGTGTTTGTACCAGTTTATTTATATTGTGCTTAGGTATGTGTAACTGCTAAGTCGTTATAATTACTTTAACTGTCATCGTTAAAATTTAGGCGAACATCCACCATTGCTTACATTTAAGCTATTTGACTTAAAAATCAATATATGTAACTGGTTTTTAAGTAATAATGTTGACTATTTTTTTGTTTTTTTTTAATCCTGTCTTTTAAATACTTAATTATGCATTCGTATTTTAACTATGCGATGTGGCGTCCAGAAACTGGCCGTATAAATGTGCTTTCGGTGTGGGTGCATAAACTTAAGTATCTTAGAGTAAAGCTAAAAAAACTTTTTGATTAGGAATGTCTAATTAGTCTGTGTCTATAATAATGAACGTTGTCTTCATTTCCATCGAATATTTCAACGATTAAAACTTTCGGTCTAATTGTATACTAAAAATTAAAGCGTAGGTACCATTTACTAAATTTGTTATAAGTAATTAGCTTGTAAATATCATACTTTATTTATTTTATATGTGAGGAGCAGAACACCGTACACCTATAGCCACATAACTAAATTTCTAGCCCAGCATAAGTTATATGCGGATATGCTCAGTCCGCGTCCAACCGTCATCGTAGGCAGACGTCGAGAATCGCTACTTTTACTAGGTAACTTTAGTATGCCGATTCGGCGCGGACGGTTTTCTACCACTTGTGATACTCGATAGATTTTAAAAAATCTGGCATGCTTGGTTTTCTTGTAGATCTTTTGGAGGTTAATGTTTATGATTTCATGATTTTAGCACTAATGCCTATCGGTAAGGCAGAATTTGTGCTTACAAGGCCGTATTTTATTCGATTGACATCAAAGGTCAATTTACTATAACTTGCATGGCAGCGAAATCAAGGACAACAACTGATGTTCAGTACATTTTGGTCGTGCATGTATTGCAATGGGACAGCTGTTGTTGCGGAGATTAAAACTGCTGGCTTCGATATAAAACGAATAAAATCCCACCCTGTATAACATTACCCTTTTGGATACTTATACTTAACTTAACTATATAGATTGTAAATATACAGGGCTAACGCCACATTGACTGGCAAAAATATTTTAAGACTGTCTTAAAAACCGTCATGGTTTTAATAAAAATCTATCCCAAAAGTAAAATTTAGCGTAGATGTAATCATTATGGTACTACGGGTAAATGATATAAAATAGTGTTTAGTATTACGATATTTGTACTTACTTAGATACTTGCTATCATTACTGAATCTTCAACGAATAACTTGTATTTTGTATATAAATTTATTTCTTTCATTGCGAAAGAAAATTATACAACGATTTTTTGTAATAATACTTATTATCTATATATTGTGATAAATTATTCATATTTAAATAATATTATATAACATATATATATATATATATAAATCATATTCACTTAACTCTCTCAAACTCTTAGGTATTATTCATCATTAAGTTAATTCTTATATTATGTTGAATTTCGTGGGATTATTCTAGAACACCTTATTAAGTAGGTATGCCGTGTGGTAGCGGTACCGAATACTACCATCCCAATTTCAGGGTGTCGTAAGAGGCGACTAAAAGTCCTAAACCTGGCTCATACCAGCTTGCATCAGGTCCCCGAATGGTGGCGGGATAGCCACCAATAAGTTCAGCAATCTCTGGGTGGTTGACGAGGGGCAGGCGGCCATCTTTTATCCAGCCAGCCCTTGATTGTAAAGACTTGTGTCTTCAACTTCTTTCAACGCAATCAAGGGTAACAGTGTGTCCGTAAATGCTTGCGATTATGTACCAACTCAAAGCGCTCCTACTTCTCAACTAAATCGCGAAACACTGAAGTTCTTACCATATATGCTCGGAATAATGCCCTTGGACGAAAAAACTTTGAGATTGCTAAACAATCATCAACATCATTTAAAGGTGAAGACCTATGGTTTCATCAAAGATCAAATGATGACTTGTAAAGATAATAAAGCAGAGTTCGCCTTGAGTTGAGCCAGGTTCAACGTTGCTCGATTATGTAACACTTCCCGACATAATTCCTTCTGGCGACCGTCGAGGAACTTCTTGGAAGCGATTTGTGGAGTCCTCATATATCCGGTTAAGCCAATGAGTAGTTTAAAAAATTAATGTACAGTTTCTCTGTCACGGCCATCTTTGACAAAGTATTCGGCGGTTATAAATAGTTTTTTAAAGTATTTGGCGGTTTAAGCCTTGTGCACTTATACTTAGGGAAAGCTTCAAAAGGAGTGTTATCAGATTTCTCAAGTTGTCAATGTATCGGTGCGTCGTCTGATGTTGGAGATACCTATATATGAGTAATGATATACTTAAATACCATCAGACGGCTCTTCTTTGCATTGACATTTGCGCAATATAAAACAAAAAGAGAAAAACGTCGCGGTTTCGATTTGCCGGTCAAATGTTGACCTCTGGTTCATAATCTGCTTTATTGTCTGCAACGATGTTTGTCATTCTGGATTGGACTTTACTTCTCGGATATACTGTTGAGAATTGGTTACCAAATGTAAACGACATGGGATTTCGGGTATTGCGCTTTTTTTTAGCAGTTGTTGGCGTGCGCTCTCTCTCGGATCTGATACCTGGAAGTGGTTTCTGGGGTGCGTCACATTTGGTTATCGGTTGTCACGAATAACTTTCACGGTCGTTTCACTTAGGGCTTGTACATCCTTTGAGCTAGATTCAAAACAATGCCGTAACAAGCCATAGTTCGCACTGCGGACACAACTTGTTCAATTGCATTACGAAATTCAACGATCACTGTGTGATACCGCGCTACCAAACTACTGCCGGATTCAAAAAACTCTTTTACTTAACTACTACTAGGAGAGCTAAATATCAATGCGAAATGATACTTTTTTACATAATTGTCGAAAAGTGATAGCGACATCATCTGTTAGATGAGTCTAACTTTAATCGCCGCAATTTCTTGGTAGCACTTTTGGTAGAACATTAAGAAGAAATGACTTTGTTGTCGTCAGTGACAAACATATTGTGGTGATGACTTCCGTGCTATCGGGCTTTTAGCCTGTCTTTTTAGTCACGCCATAGTACTGAAACTCAACACGAAAAACAAAACACAAGTCCTAAGAAAACTACGGCATCGTTTGCTGCACTGTTTTCTGCGACGCCTGTGAGAGTTGATAGTAGGCTTTTCACACGCGTCGGTACGCTACGCTTGTTAGTGTTCGGCTATATGCAGGGTGCGGTCGTTACTACCGATATAACTGGATTACCTAACAAAATAAACGATCTAATATAGAAAGTTTTCGATCTCAGTAAATTTCAGAAAAATCTCGCAATAATCCGCTGTTAGCTGACCAGTACCCGATCTCAGGGCGGTTTTATTAAAACATTATACCACTCGCATTAAACTGGATACTAATGCCGATGTCGTGAAGAAGACTACCCGGATATGACGTCATAAATAAGTATTTGTCAGCCAAAGGGCTGACAGCTCTCGTGCCTTATCCTGATAAAAACTAAAACAGTCATCGAGTGTGTCGTATTGGATTCGGTGTTATATTAATTATGTTATAGCAGAAGTGGAACCTCAGGATAACGCCTTAATAATCCAAGTACTTGAACTATTCGATGACAGTTTATTTAAGGAAACTGAATATATTGCAAAGTCGGTCTTTGTAGTGACTCCTGGATTGGACGATTTCTGTTTTATTTTGTTCCCTGTATTGAGCTGTTACGGTGGTTGAACCATTTTTATTTTAACCTTATTCCCTGGATTGAGATATTGCGGTAGATGAACCATTCCTATCCAATTCTTGTTCATTGAATTGAACTGTTACGGTGGTTGCACCATTTCTATTTAAATCTTGTTCCCTGGCTTGAGCTGTTGAGGTGGATGAACCATTCCTATATAAATCTTGTTTCTTGGATTGCACTAATGCGGTGGTTGCACCATTTATATTTTAACCTTATTCCCTGGGTTGAACTATTGCGGTAGATGAACCATTCCTATTTAAATCTTGTTCCCTGGATTGAGCTGTTGAGGTGGATGAACCATTTCTATTTAATTTTTTTGGATTGCACTATTGCGGTGGTTGCACCATTTCTATTTTAACCTTATTCTCTGGATTGAGATATTGCGGTAGATGAACCATTCCTATTCCAATCTTGTTCCCTGGATTGAGCTGTTGCGGTGGTTGAACCTTTCCTATTTAAATCTTGTTCCTGGATAGAACTATTGCATTGTATGAACCATTGCAAATTCCCGGATTGCATAGTTGTTATTTCCTGGTCATAAAATTCCTTAAAAAAGGAGTGAGTATGCTATGTCTAACATGGAAGTAATAGTTCAGCACAGCACGGTTACTTAGCAAATTATGACTACGCCCCTATTCAAATGACGATAAAAAAAAAGTCAAATGGAAGAGGCTACTAATTTGATCACTTTTTAAGTGGCTGACTGTACTTTCCATGTTCAATCAAAATTGGAAACCTAAAAAAATATCCCACGATATTAATCTACCTATTGGCTTACCCCATTTTCATGACATCATCGTCATCTTCACTTTGATAGGGTCTTCGGTAGGCCTTAAGGTGCTTTCGCCATTATGAGAAATTTCCAAAAAATATGCGGGGATATTGCTGTTGGAGGAGAGCCTGCCTTACCTACGTGAGGCGCGATTTGGTGTACCTACCAATAAGTTTGAAAAAGGTTTCCCAAAAAATCAGTATACACCACAGCGGGAAATATCTGGATGCTGTAAAATTTTATTCGAATTTTCTGTCTCCGAATATACTCTTCGGACTTCTGTATTGACAGTGATCCGAATTCGTTTAAATCAAAGAGATTAAAATATAATAAGGCATAGAGGGGACAAAGCTAGGAAAATTTGAAGTCAAAAGTTATTCCAAGTGGAATAAGTCTAGTACAATTTCGACCGAATGACAGCTCGCGTTCATACTAACTGTCATGACAAGGACATGACGCTTAGGCTTCAAAGTTTTGTATGAAAATATTCCCAATGCCCCCTCTATGCTATAACTGCTCTTATTGTGGACGATGAGTCCGTCGTATTTGTCTAAACCCAACCTCTGTGTGTTAAGTGTGTTTTAAAAATAATATGGTAAGGCTCTTTATTTGTTAAAAGCTATGTTATTAAATCATCTACCATATAAAAATAAGTCGGGTTTTTCTTCCTGACGCTATAACTCCAGAACGCACGAACCGATTTCCACGGTTTTGCATTCGTTGGAAAGGTCTCGGGCTCCGTGAGGTTTATAGCAAAGGATATTCAGGAAAAATTTCAACAGAAAAGCGGGAAAATCTTATAAGCATTGCACCCGTGCGAAGCCGGGGCGGGTCGCTAGTTATTTATAGTTCCTTTATTTACAATACGTTTCAAATGAATCATAGTTAAATTCTTTATTATTCTACTCCATGTGTTTCATTCTGTCATTAAATGTCAGTAAATGTTTTGATTTATTGTTGTGATTTACATGCCATATCGTAATCTTTTTTACGTTCTTCTACTTAGAAATTAAGTAAATGTTGAATTTTTAAATCCCTTGTACCTACTAAACTTTCCTAAGTAAATGTGTGTGAATTATGTATTTTTAAGTAGGTACCTTTATTTTTACTTGTCATATTGTCGTCATCTTTTCATATGGGTACCCATTTTTGAAGTGAAAACTTCTTTAGCGGCGTTGAGCACTTTTGTGGGATGGGTAAAAACTGTGAAACTCGCGTCAGGTCACGTGTGCTGATCGAAAAACCGTAAGTCGGTTGGAGAGTAGTGTTGTAACACCGAAATCGATAATCAAGTTTTCACTTCTGCCGGCACTCCCGGAGTGCAACCCGTGTTTTTTTTGGAAGTATATATGTACCTACTCGTATTTAGATACTAATGTTAACTTAAAGTTACGCTCCTACTGAAGTTTCCTAAATGTGTGTGAATTATTTTTAAGCACTTTTATTTTCATTTGTCATATTGTCGTAACTTTTTCATAAAGGTACCTATTGTTTAGAAGTATGTACTTCCTTGGTATTTAGATATTAATGTTGAGTCAATGTTGTCATTTCTGGTGCCGAACTTAAAAAAAATTAGAGGGGTCAAACACAAGTAATTGTATTTAGAAGATAAGACAATGTTAAGTCGATATTGTGCGTAACTTTGTAATGAACTTTAGATAAATGTCCATCTATTGTTTTGATATATTTTTTAATTAAGTTATATTAACATTCGGAAAACAATGTTTTTATTTACCAATTTTTTTTGTTATATATTTTTCTATTAGTATGTACTTTATTTAGAAATTTAAGTTGAGTCAATGTTGTGCGTCATTTCTGGTGTCCAACCTTGAAAAAATAAGAGGGGTCAAACAAGTATTTGTATTTAGAAATTAAGACAATGTTAAGTCAATATTGTGCGTAACTTTCCTTGTGATCAACTTTGGATAAATGTGAAGTTATTGTCAAATTCCAATCCATTTTTACAAGTCCTATTTCATACCTTGGCCATTGTATTTAGAAATTAAGTGAATGTTTTGAATGTTGTGCTTAACACTTCTTATAACGAACTTCAAAAAATAAGTGTGGACAAAGTCAAATTTCACTCGATTTTCACATGTCATCTTATAATTCTTTATTTGATTGTCCATCTACTCATTTACAAATAAAGTGAATGTTGTACGTAATAATTCTTTTAAGGAACTGGAAAATAAATGTTTAAATGTGAAATTATTTTTTAATTAGTATTACCCTAAATTTTTACCTTTATGTACCTCTTTTGCAATAAGTGTTTTTAGGTAATCAAAAAAAGGTACCTACTTACAAAAATTTTCAGGCCGGATCCGTCTAGTCCTAAAACAATAATGAACGTAATAGTAGTAAAGTAAGTCCTGCCTATTCAAATTAGTTACTTTTATGATCTGTCAAAACCATAATTTATTCATTATATTGAAATAGCAAGGTGTGACGTCAGTGTTTGTACTTAGTACTCAATTTGCTTGACTTTTTAACCGACTTCAAAAAGGAGGAGGTTATCAATTCGTCTGTTTTTTTTTTATTTTTGTTACCTCAGAACTTACGACTGGTTGAACCGATTTGGATGATTCTTTTTTTATTTAAAAGCTGGTGCTTCCAGATTGGTCCCATTTTAATTTCGTCCAGTTCTGACAACGGCATCCATAAGAAAACCATATGAGTTGAAGATTGAAGTCTGTTTTTACTCTTTAGAGTGGTTATTATAATTTTATTTTAAAATTTGCTGTCATGTAAAGTGAAAATCGAAATTTTATCCAAGATTCGAGGTGTTTTGGGACTTTTTTAATAAATGAATACTCGCAATTTAATTTCGATACTGTCAACTACGCTATTCTAGCCGGCTCACTTATGTGTATCCATGAAGCTCTATACTACGTCCATGTGTATCATATCTAGTAGCGCCACGCTTTTGTAAAACGGGTCCTAGCTAAAGTACCCGTTATACCTTCTCGTGACTGTGACTTTAGTCACTAGATGTTTTAGTTGCACCTTGCTTCATTTAATCACTAATTCTTCCAATAATATGAGAAGTTTGTACTGACGTCTAATTAAAGCATAATATTACTAAAAGCTGTGAACTCAACTAAGATATATTAGAGAATTTTAGTTCAAGCTAGTACACCACGGCATCGTTGACCGCTGTAACATCGTTGGACTTGTACCTACTTCACTGTTGCTCGTCAGTACAGACACACCCTCCGGGAGGCTGTGGGCTTACAGATTAAGATTAAGGGATAATTGGTAATTTTAAACCATATTTGGGAACTGGTAAAGAGTGCCTGAATTTGTCACAAGAACTGATAAACTGTGTGAGGACAATAATAGCCTGCGCAGACGACACACTTTTGTCCCCGTATTTTTTTGTCCGCCAAAATAGAACGCTTACAACTGTATCGAGTAACGCACACGAGGGATTTAAAGTATGGCGTATAAAAAGTCCCCCGAATAATCGCGGCGGTAAAGGACAAAAAACGGACATATTTTTTTACGATTCGGGGGACTTGGTCCTCCGGGGACAAAGTCCGTCGTCTGCGCAGGCTATAAGACAGAGCGGTAAGACGCATTTGTTTTAAGAGATACTGCTAAAAATTCTTCAATACACTTTTGTGTACAATGATACTTTTCTAAAAACTTACTTTTTGATATAATGACGTCAAAGCAGCACCACAAACTCTTTGAGAGTACTCTTGGCAATTTGCGACTTAAATGAAGCTAGGATCTGTTCCAAAATCAAAGAGCTTGGCGCTGCTAGAATGACACATTGAATACTGCTGGTATTCGTTATTTTGTCTTGATGACAAAAATAATAAGTTATGATAATATGCGTAAAAGAAACTGCCTAAATCAGATTCAACTCATTTATTCAATGAATTACGATTCTCCCGTGGCTTCATACAATATTGTATTACATTTATACATATCTAAACATCTATACAACAAGGTCAATTAATATTAAAATTATTTATACAATTATAAAACTCCGAGACATTGGAAGTCTACCGCGTTTAGACTATTTCGTGTATTTAAATCTTCTATCACTGGCTTAAACCAAGATACGGAAAACCTTAAAAGTTGCTGTAAAAATGTGCACTGAAATTTTGTACACTTTAGTTCAAGTACACTACAAGTGTAAAGCTTTGTGCTGTTGACGTCGCGTCCAGCATCTGAATTTGATATTTTGCGAATTGGACATTGGACTCGATTCTGCAAACCACCTAAAATTCTAAATTTTAAGTTAGCCTATCCTTCTTTATAGAATACGGAAGAAAAAGGACAGAAAGAAACCATAGATTATAGAGTAATGTCAAACATGGAAAACCGACTAATTTGATGTCTTAACTGTCACTTTTATCCATGACCTCCTTACGTCGTTGCTAAAATTGCTAAAAACGTGTATTTGAATGCGTCCATAAGGTTCCATTTTGTTATTTTGACATTGGGACGTTGTAAATAAATATGGCGCTTATTTCTGTCCCTTTCCTTTCCAAGGAGGTGGAAAAGAATAGAGCTAACTTAAAATTAGGAATTTTAGGTGGTTTGCAGAATCGAGTCCATTCTGCGCCTAAACTTTGTGGCAGATAGCCACCACAGCATATATGCCGAAGGGCAAGGCGGACGCCATGCCGTGTCGCCAGTGGGCGCAGACCTTTAGTCTCTGTTCACCCTTATATTGCATGAGTTGTTTTGTTTTATTTGGTAGGTATCTACTTCTATTTGGAACCGAAGCTTCAAATGTTTGAGTTCTACGATACCTATCTATTTTCATTGTAGTGGCTACTTTCATTGTGTTCTGAATACCTGTTATACACATGTCATTTTATTCTCTTATCAGCATTATCTACTGACATAAGTACCTAATTATATTTATTGTAGCCCAACTTCTTGAAGATTAGAGCAACACTACTCCATAATTAGTGCTTGGTACAATTAAAAGCGTGTGACTTAAAACTATGCTGCCTTTACATTGTCGCAGCCAGTGTGTACTCTCATATGTATACATTAGCTATTATTGTAATCATTAATATTTAAAAAACACAATACGCTTCATATTACAGATAGACATGAAAAAAAGTCGCCGAGGCATTAAATCAAAAATGTGTAAAACCCCCATAATATAGTTGATGATTATTATATACAATTGTTGCTAGTCTGAAACAGCAATATCTCAGTAACTTGTTTCACTGTTTCTTCTCAGTATAATAGTGTAACTTTAAGCTAACGCAGAGCTTCGATTTATTTGACTCGTGATTCTATAAACCATGCATTAAATATGTTGAGACATTATTACAATAAATGAATTATTAGTAATTAAATATTTCATTCACTTAGCTACTACAATATTTTAGGTTATCTAAAGGTACCGCTACTGCCGTTATTACGTTACACGCATTACATGGGCTGTCTTGAAGCACTAACTTAATTATAACCTACTAATCAGTTAAAATATATATACAAACACATTTCAATCATTAATTTTATTATATACACATTGATATTACTAAGAGGCATTATAGTGATGAAATCATTATTGAATTATATTTATTTCAAATCCAAAGGAATGCTTACTAAAATAAAAACATGTTCAATCAGAAATCAAAAGCTAATAGTAATATAGTCAACAGAAGTAGAGGTGTTATACTGACTCTACTCCGAGCGTTAAAACCATACTTAAAAAAAAACTGTTTACACATATTCTAAACTTGGAGGTGCCCAGCAACGTTGACCGGTTGCATCCGGCTTTTTCCCGTTCCCTTGGGAATTTCGCGAAATCCTTTCTTATCCGACGGCGACCTTATTTACGGAGATACGATGTAGATATCTAAACACTATTTTTTGAATTGTTTGTATGTCTGTGCACGCATCACGCAAAAACCACTAGACGGATAACTGAGCACCCTGGGTATCTAGGGTACTTTTTATTCCAGGAAAATATCTCATTACAGAAAATATAAAAACTTATTAAAATGAGAAATACGTACTATTCCGAAACGATTACACCTAGAAACTTGAAATATGGTATGTAGGTGTCTTAAATGTGGTAGGCAACCGCTATCAAGGGATTTTTGGAAATTCCCACGGGATCGGGAATAAACTGGACTCGCGCGGGCAAGACTAAGAGAAGCAAGGCTAAGACTTCAGTACAGTGCAATTTGAGATATCCACAAAATTAAAAAAAAGTTCTATATGCAATACAACATTCCTTGAAATTATCTTTAATATTTGCTACTAAAATAATAGCTACTTCTCTTCTTAGGTTTCGAGTTCGCAAACTTGCGGCGTAGTAATCTATTTATAACTAGTGACCCAGGCTGACGTTGTCTTGCCACAGAAAACAGCGCCACCTACCGGGTCCAATTGTATTTTGAAAGCAGCGAGGTACTATCAACAAACGCTAAGCCTGATACATTTGGAAGAATTGTCGCTTGAAAGCTAAAATTTTTACTACCCCGACCCTAATTAGAGTTAAACAATCAGAAGCTAGCAACACCATTTTTTTTCTATTCCGATCCGTTCATCGACCCAAAATGGTCATAATCATCAGCCTACTGAGCCGTCATAGCGCCCTGTCTTCGGCTCGACGAATCCAGCATCTGCCTGCAGCCTTTCGCAGATCGTCATCCTATCTGGCCGGAGGGCGTCCTACACTATGTATGCCGACATGGTCATAAACATGGAAGAAATGCTTTTGTAGCCACGGGGTGGGAAAAGATAGCTGCTCGCTAAAATGACGCTTAGGTGTATCAGGCAGAACTTTTACTGATAGTACCTTCAAATATACACACAAAATGTCATCTGAATCTCGTCCAGCCGTTAAGAAGCTGTTTTGTGAACAAAGTACAGAAGAATAAAATATATAAAGATGACATCAGTCACATAACATAACACATCATACAGGATATTCTCCAAGCGTAAGCCCTGTATCCTAGACGTGTAACCACATACAATCTTCAGAAAATACTACCAGCACAAGTTTCACTTGACACCCCTTAGGGTGATTTTTGCGAGCAGCTCATCTCTTCATAGTCGTCCCACGTCGGTATAGCGACCAATAGCGTCGAACCCCGTGGCGACAATGTCCTATGTTAGTGACAATGGCAAATAAAGAAAAACGTTTCTTCGTTTATAAATAAAGCAGCGGAAAGAAAAAAATGATTGCTTAGTGCGAATTAGGAGTGGGGTAGTGAAAATTTGATCTTTCAAGAAGCATTTTTTTTTTTCAAATATATCAAGCGAAACTTTTGTGGATAGTACTTAATTATCCCATTTTGGGGTTACTGCTTAGGGCTCGAAAATAGCTTGTAAATAAGACCTTACATCTGCTAAGCCTTAAATTAACAGATTACCCATTATAATTAATTTACACATAGTATAATTAATTTGGTAATTAAATTAACAATTATTTTACTATTTAATAATTACACGTAATAAAAATTATTCTAATTTCGGGATCAAAACAGTTATGACTCCAATCACACGCACTCTAGTCTTTATTTTATTAAACCGACTTCATAAAAGGAGGTTTCTCAATTTGACCGTTTATTTTTTTATTTTTGCGGATAACTTCGTCGTTTATGAACCGATTTTGATCATTGTTTTGTGTTGGAATTGAGATATCCCAAGGGTGGTACCATGATAAGAAAACGAAGATCTAATGATGGCATCCCAGAGAAATCGAGGGGAACCTTCGAAAATCGTAGTTGCGACTAGTGATTTTTACTTTTTTAGTTTCCTGTTTGAAGTAGTTATTTTTGTTTAAAATTATATCCTCTAAGATATACTCCCATGGTCAGTTGGCAATGACCCATGGTACAAAATTTTTATCCGGTACGTATCACAATACACTCAATATAATTAAAATTAAAATGTATACTGACCATTCTCTGCATTAGAAATACTATTTACGTATAGAGAAAACACTGGAGCATTAGTAAACCAACAAAAGAACGGTAGGTATAATAATAAATATTTCAAGCACATTTACTAAAGTTTTGCGTTGGCAACACATATTATACTTTAGTTAATGTTGCTATCCATATTGTGTTGTTTTTGGTGTACAATAAAGAGTTATTGAATGGTATTATGTGTTGCAAGTTGGCAAAAATTACAGTGAATCCCTAACTTTGTCCCATTAATCGAGCGAATATTATTTTGTATCTTTACCTTAACTTTAAAGCAAACTCTTTGCTCAAGCCATTGTTAGATGATTTCGTTTACCAGAGATCAGCCTCTATAAATAAATAAATTGTGGGACACAATTCACACACGGTTATTTAGTCCCAAACTAGGCAGGGCCTGTACTATAAGCACTAAACAACTAATAAACATACCTAAATAAATATTAAACGGCCAGACACGAAGCCAAGTCATGTTCATGCCCACAAATGTTAGCCCCAAGCGGGGATCGAACTCACGACCTCCGACTCAGAAGGCATGGTCACTACCAACTGATCCGACAGGGCCCTCGTCGTCTTTAATGCGTGTGAAGCGCGAACCGAATTATTCCCTTTACAAAGTTCTCTCTTACAATATTTTAATACACGTTTATAGGTCTGTCGCTTAAGTGTAAAGAGGCTTGCACAATGCAACTAGCATTGTAAGGGTGAGGCCAAACGAGCGTAATTTCGGTTGCAGAAATTCTGCCCGACGGAAATTCTGTTGGGCTGCCAGTCGGAGCGTAATTTTGTGAGTCGTGAGTAGCAGAATATATCTCATTTCTCACTCCCTCTTGAGTGATCCGTCACATTCCACTCTAGTATCTCTTTCACACATTGTCTATGTCTACCCCATCGCCCCGCGAACTGAAATTCGGTCCGCATAATGCATGTGAGTCGGCAGACAACTCATTTTGCGTCGCCGTGTGAATCAAATAGGACTTTTGTATGAAACCGAATGCAGCAGAATTTCAGCGACCGAAATTCTGCTACTCACGACTCACAAAATTACGCTCGTTTGGCCTCACCCTAATACATCCTGTACGGTGGCCTGCCGTAGAGCTGGGTGACCGCATGTAACACCGAAGCAGAGGTCTGAAGTAATCTGTTCCTGAGTAATTATATGCTTAAAACGTACTTTTCAGTGGCCGTACCAGCTTCTTCTTCCTCTTCAGGCTCCTCTTCTTCCTGAAAGTTAACACGTAACAATGAGTTGAGAAATGAGAAAGCTAGCAACTATTATGGTGAGAGAATGTCCTATCAGCGTCAGCAAAGAGGACGGATTTCTATTAGCAGACTACAAAGAAACCCTAACAGACTTGTGCTGGAATCTCCAAAGAGCGCAAAATATGTCAAAAACTGTTTAACATTATGTGTAAGAATATATAATAAAATACCAGATGATTTTAAGACATTGAATTTGGGATTGTTTAAAAAAGTTTGCAAGAGTGGCTTCTAAATAAAATGTTTTACAATATTCGCGAACTGTAGATATGCGTAATTTGTAAGAAGTTCTTTTTTTTATTTCTCATTGTCCTTTGTATATTTGCATGCTACATTTCTTTTTAGCTGAACATGTATGCACATACATATTTTATAACTCTTTACACCATGTTTGAAGCAAATAAAGATTTCTTATTCTTATTTCTACTACTTACATCGAACCCGAAGCAAGTGTCCACCTCCCGCTCGAGCTTGATGCTTTTCTCCAACTCCCTCTTCTTGGCCTCCAGAGACTGGTCCTTCTTGTCCTCCAGCATATCTTCTTCTTCTGGTTCTTCGTCATCTGAAATGATGTTGTCTCACTTAGGGGCCGAAGATAAATTACATCACACGTTCTGTAAGGGCAGGACTGGGTTGCCATGAATAAATCATTTTGATTTAAATCAAATGACATATGTTTTCAATAAAAATCAATGATTTAATAAAATAATATTAATTTAACTTTTTTCACAGACAACAACATAAAAAAATTGATTTAGAAATTAGAGTAAGAACGAATGAATGAATAATAGTTGGTAGGTTTCTTCAGAAGATGTATTTAGCAAGTTTTCAAGTAATTTAATACGAGAAGCACACTTCCCAAGTTAATCTCACTAGGCACAGATTTATTTAGTGACTAGCTGTTCCGCGCGGTTTCACCCACGTAGTTACCGTTCCCGTGGGAATAAAATAAATATAGCTTATGTTACTCAGTGATAATGTAGCTTTATATTAGTGACTAGTGGCCCGGGCAGACGTCGTTCTGCCACCGTATAAACCATCCCTGGACCCACTCTAACCCACACAAAAAGTTTCATCAAAATCTGTCCAGCCGTTCTGGAGTTTTAATCAGACTAACGAACATCAATTCATTTTTATTTATATAGATTTTTTTTTTTAAATCAGTCCAGTACTTTTTGAGTTTATTCATTATAAACATACAAAAATACTAATATTTTCTCTTTATAATATTAGTGGGTTCGATTCTGCTTTACAGCCACTACTTTTTTTGTTTAGTCCTGGCATTTTCTTTCTCCTAAAAAGTAAAGAGACGAGAGATATTTAGTCATGTCGAATTAAAATTAGTCTTATCAACTAAGGCATTTCATAACGTGTTTAGTGCATAAGTAAAGAAATCACGACTAAAATACAGCCTCTGAGAGGACTTAATTCGGTAGGTTATCTTGTATCCCTTTTCTTTTTGTGACAAAGACAGTATCAAAATAAGTTTATTCGGTGTAAAGCAGAATTGCTCCCAAAACTAAAGTACGAAGGCATAATTTTTTTTTTATATTAACATACTATTGGGGTGTATGAGGAATTGCGCTTATTCTGTGACGCGTTGTATTTCCTGTGAGATCTCGAAACCTCATAATTCGGCCGAATAGTATTCGGTTGTCAATAAAGTCTGTTTACGGACGATAATTTTACGTGATAACGTCATAAGAAAACATTGATGAAAAATTGCATACTGGAGTGGAAGAGAGATAGCGTCACAAGCCGACCGCTTAAGCTGATCGTGCCTCCCTATCGCTTGTTCGCTCTCGCTTGCACGCTCGGCTCAGGCGGATCGTGACAATGACTCGCTTCTTCGCCGGTTTTTCATGCGTGCAGCCGGTGTCCATCGAGTTGTCACAAAAACTATTATTTACTGTCTCTGCTTACCCCGCTCGTCGTCCTGCATGTAGCTGGGCGCGACTACGGCCACCTGCTGCTCGGTTCCGTCTTCCAGTTGGATCACTTCCAGCACAACGTACTGCTGGCCCTCGCCGTCGGCCACAGTCACCAGCTCGCCATGCTTGAGATCATTGTCCATCATGCCGAGTTTGTGCATCAGATCAGACTGCTCGTTCTCTGAATCCTCCTCGTTGAGCACCTGGGAATCGTCATCATCATAAACACGAAATCTTTGATTGGGTACCGGCTAGTTAGTGTACGTGTATCTATACTGGATGTTTTTTTTTACCGTCTGGAAAAAAATTTGACGTATAAGGTATATAGAGCCGATGTTATACACGAGATTAATTGTTAAATATAGTCATGTTTAATGCAATTTAAATCTAGAAAACTACGCACAGTACTACGCGCAGTTGGCGGTTGTAGGTAAATTGCGCATAAATGGAAGCTACGAGCCTGTTTCTTTTTAAAATACTGTTTAAAATATTTCAGTGTGTATTATTTACTACAATTGAGTAATGTATATTTTTTAAGTAACATTGCCAAATGAATCTATTACACTTACCTATCACACCACATTTTTTTCCAGACGGTAAAAAAAGTCACCTTGTATAATATATAAAATGATAAACTGACTGACTGATTGGTGATGTATCAACGCCCAGCCTAGACCGCTGGGTCTAAAGACTTGAAGTTTTGCACATAGATAGCTTATACAGTGTAGGCATAGGCATCCTCTAAGAAAGGATTTTGCAAAATTCAACTCCTAAGGGGGTGAAATAAACGTGCGCGAGCGAAGCTATATAATTAGAAGGTAAAAGCTATATAATTATAATAAATTGAGGGACACAATTTACACACGATTATTCAGTCCCAAACTAGGCAGAGCCTGTACTATGGGTACTAAACAACTGATAAATCATACTTAAATAAATATGAAACACTCAAACAAGAAGCCAACAGACATGTTCATGCACACAAATGTTGGCTCTGAGTGGGGATCGAACCCGCGACCTCCGACTCAGAAAGCAGGGTCACTACCAACTGAGCCAACAGCCCGTCTGGTAGTGACCCTGCTTTCTGAGTACAGAAGTTTAGTTTTTTGTTATTTCCTTTTTGTAATAATATAAAAATAAAAACCAATGCAAAAAATTGATTCTTTTTCATTATTACATCTACCATTTAAATATTTACACTAAATTTAAAATTACTATGTATCGTAGCGAAGTAAGCAGACTCGGTTCAAGTGCGCATGTACCGTCGCCTTTATTAGTACCGTGCAATATATTGCAAGCATACATTTTAACATTTAAAAGATCTTAAGATGTAAGGGTTAGTAACATATACAGCCTTCAATCAAGCATGCAAATATTGTTTGTTTGCTAGTAATACAATTTAAAATAAAAAAAAATCCTGAATGTCAATAATTAGAATTATCAATTCCTCTTTCACACAAAAACTACTGAAAAGATTTTGATGAAAGTTTACAGTTATATAGCTTATACATCAGAATAACACATAGGCTATATTTTATCCCCCACGGGAAAGGGAACTACGCGCTTGAAACCGCGGGGCGCTGCTAGTAAAATATAAATATGTCTTCTGTACCCAGCCAGATATAAAAATGTAACATATACAAAAATTCCTGTTCCATTCCCTGAAATTTTCAGTGAATCCGTTGAGCAGTTTCAGAGTCCATTCGAGACGAACCATACATATTTTTTTATAAACATTCACATATAAATAATGTTACTGTTACTCAAAAGCGCAGTGTTAAGGTTAAAGAGCCCGCTTTTCATGATGATATTCAGTGAGGCTCGGGTTCAAATCCTAGCATGTATCAATGAGTTTTTAAACAACTTACGTACATATTAATCATTAGGTCGACGGTGAACGAAAACATCGTGAGGAAACCCGCAGGTCTCAGAATTAATTCTGAAGCATATGTAACAGACCCGGTCCGGCGATTGGCTCACCACCTATCACGTTTAGGGGTCGAATATCCTCGTGAAAAGTGGGTGTTTCCAGAAATGGAATACCTCTGAATACCCCCTCGGAAATAAAAGGCGTGCGATTATTTATTTTATTTTTTTACTTACTCAACTAATCATTTAATTAGAAAATTCGTTCAGCAAGATATTTTTTTATAAATTCGCTGCATATGATTTTTCTTGTTAAAAGAATACGTATGTATACATATAGGGCACACACACAATAATAAATGCTGGGAAAATTAGATTGTTTGCTAATACATTTAATTTTTAGACTTCGGTAGAGTAATGAATGACCAAAAACCTTCTTTGTCTGTCCATCCAACGACATATCACAGGCATTTCACTGGGAAACTATTCTTTTTTTTTTTGTGAAACTACTTTGATTTTATGAATTTTTCTGCAATTTTGAGATAGAAACACACGGACATATTATTGAGTTATAACATTCTCTTGCCTCTATTATATCCGCCTTCAATTTAATATCTCTTAGTGCATATAAAACTCAAAATGTTTTTATTCTATGTAGCTTATAGTGTACTTATTGAAAGCAATTGCAACTCCATATATTTATTCACACAAGCCATCGATTTGAAAACATATGTAATGAAATTAAATTGAACAATATAACTAAGTCGCTAAGCAACATATTCCAATGCCACATTCGCAAGAGCAGGTGTAAGGCAGAAATTGTTTCTTGTTAATTTTTTATCTACCCTTCAAATATTTGCATTTAATTTAATTAATTTAAATTTAGTTATAGCTGTTAATAAATTCACACAAACTGGCTCACAGGGAGTTTTGCTCCCAAAATTTGTTCATACGACGCGTCACAGAATAAGCTCAATTCCACTTACATCCCAATTAGTATATTAATATAAAAAATATAATGCATTCGTACTTCAGTTTTGTCGAACCAAATTTCTTAAATAAAGAGCAATGATAGTACGGTTTCCATTAACTCCTAAATCAAATTATGCAATTAATTTTTTGGATTTTTTTACGCATACCTATTAAAAATAGCTAAAATCGTTTAAGTAGTCGATACTGAACAACTAATTTCAGGAATTGCGATTTTTCTGTTACATGTCCCGGTCCGGCGATGGGCTTACCACCTATCACGTTTAGGTGTCCAAAGAATATGTCGTGAAAATTGGGTATATCCAGAATTGGATCACCTCTGCCTACCCCTTCTGGGAAATAAGGCGTGAGATTATTTATTCCATTTATTTACTAGCTTTTACCCGCGGCTTCGCTCGCGTAGGCTATTTCACACCCTTAGGGGTTGAATTTTGCAAAATCTTTTCTTAGTGGATGCCTACACTGTATAAGCTGTCTATGTGCAAAATTTCAAGTCTCGAGACCCAGCGGTTTGGGCTGTGCGTTGATATATCACCAATCAGTCAGTCTGTTTATCGTTTCATATAAATAGATTTTTTTCTGTTACATGTATGTTAGCAACATACCTTCATATGCCCGTCGATGATCTTGACTTTCCTCTGACGGCCGACCTTCAGGGCTAGCGCACGTTCGTGGTGCCCCGAGTCGGGGTCGTGGACCGCTAGGTGCCGGATCAGGTTGCCTTTCCTTGCGAACGTGCGCTTACACTCGTGGCACGTGTGGGTCTTCTCCTTTGGCGGCTTCGGCACGTAGTCCGGGTTGTGGTAGAGGTTCTGGTGACGGCGCAACAGCTGTTTCTGCCTGGAATTGCGGTGTCTCAGATTTAGAAAATAAAAATGTTTTTTCATCTAAGTAATTAAGAATTAGACTTAGAAAACTCAATAGTCTAATAGCAAGGCACACTCTTCTCCATGAAGATTGGCTAAATGTAAACAGCAGCCTATCTCCAACGACGAGAGACGAACCAGCAGGTTTCAAATGCAGTACCCCGAAAAAAACCAGCAAGAAACTCAAGGGCAGGCTCGAATGAAATAAAATATAATCTCAGGACTTTTATCGATCTACTAGCTGGCGTTCCAACAAGACCCGTTCCCGTGGGAATATCTCGTCTTTCTCCCAGAAAAGTAAGCCATTGACGAAAGATTTTTTCAAATCAGCGAGTTTATTTACACAGTTACACACATACAAAAATCAAATATTAGTGTAGATAACTTTAAACGAGCTATTCTTGTATTAATGTATATTTCAAACGAAAACGGCTCCATCGATTTTAATCAAATTTTTGTATACAGATACAGTTTTGCATTTTAAGTTCAACTGCATAGTTGTATTTTCTGTAAAAACGCAATTTTACACACACATTGGACTCGATTCTGCAGACCAGCTAAAATTCCTAATTTTAAGTTAGCTCTATTATTTTCGACCGCTTTGGAAAGGAAAGGGACAGAAATAAGCGCCATATTTATTTACAACTAGCAGCGCCCCGCGGTTTCACCCGCGTAGTTCCCGTTCCCGTGGGAATATCGGAATAAAAAGTATCCTATGTCCGTCTCCTGGTTCTAAGCTACCTCCCCACCAACTTTCAGCCAAATCGGTTCAGCCATTAAAGCGTGATGGAAAGGGAAAAAGGGATTCATTTTTATATATATAGATGTCGCAAATGTCAAAATAACAAAAATTGAACCTTATGAATGCATTCACATCTTATAAGTTTTTTCACGTTTTCAGCAATTTTAGCAACCATGTAACAAGGTCATGGATAAAAATGACAGATAATACATCAAATTAGTTGGTTTTTACATGTTTGACATTATAATATATGGTTTGTTTCTATCCTTTTTCTTCAGTATTCTATGGAGAAGGATAGGCTAACTTAAAATTAGGAATTTTAGCTGCAGAATCGAGTCCATTATTTGTGTAAAAGCAATTTTCATCTACTGACTAAACTGAACATTGTAAACAAGCCGAGTCTAGCTGCAAACTCCATTGTTTGTTTCTATCCTTTTTCTTCGGTATTCTATGGAGAAGGATAGGCTAACTTAAAATTAGGAATTTTAGCTGCAGAATCGAGTCCATTATTTGTGTAAAAGCAATTTTCATCTACTGACTAAACTGAACATTGTAAACAAGCCAAGTCTAGCTGCAAACTCCATTGTTTGTTTCTATCCTTTTTCTTCCGTATTCTATGGAGAAGGATAGCTAACTTAAAATTAGGAATTTAAGCTGCAGAATCGAGTCCATTATTTGTCTTAAAGCAATTTTCATCTACTGACTAAGACTGACTGACTTTTTTTTTTAAAGATTGAATTTCGCATATAATGTAAAAATTGTTTATGAATAAAAATACTATACTATACTAAACTGAACATTGTAAACAAGCTAAGTATATTTACGCTACAAACTCCATTAGAATTGTACCTGAAAGACTGATCGCACTGGTCGCAGGCAAACGGCTTCTCGTCTGTGTGCTTGAGCATGTGAGACTTGAGGTGGCGCAGCGTGGTCGACGCGTATGGACACAGCTCGCATTTGAAGCACTTCTCGCCCTCATGGGTCTGCCGGGGTGACGCACACTTATTTATTTAACTTCATGTACAGTCAACAAAGTTGTTAGTGTTACATGACCAGAAACTAAGATTCAGTTTTCTCTTAAAGCCTTAAATGTATTTATAGTTTTTTTTTTGTAAATTATAGGGCTCAAAGATACCTTTTGAAATAAACAATAATGAATAAGATTTAGTTATGACTACCCCAGAAAAATGAGTTCTTAGTTACTGGCCATGTAACCCTAACAACTTTGATGACTGTACCAAGATAATGTACTATTGACAAACGCTAAGCCCCCGACCCAAATTAGAGATAAATAATCACAAGCCTAATCACGAATTGGGACTAATCGTTCATTGAATAAAAAAATTATAATTACTGACGTCGTATAGATTTAAAAAAAATGGTATATACAACGCGTAACAGAAAAAGCGCAAATTTTCCTCATACACCCCAATAGGGTTCTGTCCTACCTAGTCAACTTTTTACGATCTGTCAAAACGAAATTTTACTATGGAAAATGTACTGAAATAGCAAACCGTGACGTCATAGTTTGTAGTACTCAATTACAGCACTTTTTTTGATTGTTTTATTATTTTTAAATTTGCTATAATTGTAAATTGAAAATCGAAATACATATTTTGAGGTGTATTGGGATAATCTTTTTAATGTATGACTACTCGCAATTTAATTTCGATGCTGTCAACTACCCAATTAGTATATTAATTTAAAAACAATATGATGCAATCGAACTTTAGTTGTGTTGTGTCTAACCAATTTTCTTAAATATCGATTAATAATAGCACGATTTCCATAGAATTCAGCTACGATAATTCATTTTTCTGAAAATTTTAACACATTAAAAATAGCTGAAATCGAATAAGTAGTCGATACTGAAGAAACTAATTTCAGGAATTGCGCTTATTCTGTTACATTTTGTATTTTGAAATTGCAGACAGTGACTTAATTTTTCTTATTATTATATTATTAATTTTTTTTTACGGTTCTGCGCGGTTTCGACCGCGTAGTTCCCGTTCCCGTGGGAATACGGGGATAAAATATAGCCATCTGTTATTCTGATGTATAAGCTATACAACTGTAAAGTTTCATCAAAATCCGTCCGGTAGTTTTTGCGTGAAAGAGGAACAAACATTCATCCAGACACCCATCCATCCAGCCATCCATACAAACTTTCGCGTTTATAATATTATTAGGATACATATACAACCGAGCTAACCTTGTTGTGAAGCTTGCAGGAGTAACGGTCGGGAAATGACTTCCCACACCGTTTACACTTGAGCGGCGCTTCGGAAGTGTGTAGTTTCTGGACGTGGATGCGGAGATCGGTCTTGCGACCGCACTTGGCCGGGCAGAGCTCACACGCGTAAACCGGTTTCTCGGAAACTAAATCATAGTAATCAAAATTAAAGCTTTTAATTTTCTATAGGTACATAATTAAAAATAAATTTAGAAAAGTCAATAGTCTAACAATAAGGCACTCTCGAAGATTGGCTGAATTTAATTCTTAAGTGGCAACATCTACCGATTCTACATTAGTCTTGGGCGTATTTGTTCGCCATTGGGAGAGCTAAATTTAGTTCGTAGTCCTACCCCGAACTAGTTCGTTCATTTAGTTAGTATTGTTATTTTTTGTATATATGGAGATTATTCAATAAGGAAATGTTTTTCATATTATAATTGCCAAAAACTTTAACTACAGATAGACTTTAATTGAATAAGAAACTCTTGTAAGAGCGGCAAGAGTATAAAAAATGATGTCGGTAAATAAATACATACTTAAAAGATCTAAGAGCGAGACTGTGGGCTAACTAGTACGCATAGTTCACCTAAAGCGCTTTTTCGAACCAGGTCGTTCGCGAACTACCCACGACTATTCTACATAGAACTAACTAAAGCGCCATAGACTAAGTTCTGAGCTGCGCTACCGAGGTGTTCTCATGAGTTTGCATAAACAACTGTGCAACAACTACCGTTGCATGTCCCAGGAAAAAAAAATGCCTTTGTTACTCAGTGATAATGTGGCTTATCATAGGTGAAATATTTTTTAAAATCGGTCCAGTAATTTTAGAGGTTACAAACTAACGTGGTTACTAACGTGGTTACAAACATACGAAAATAAAAATAAATCATCTTTATAATACTTAGTGTACGTTCCCGTAAGAATACGGGAATAAAAATAGCCTTTGTTACTCAGTGATAATGTGGCTATTGGTAAAAGATTTTTTTAAATCGGTCCAGTAGTTTTAGTTTACTCGTTACAAAACTTACCGTCCACATAAAAAAAAACATTCAAAAATGTGATATTATGCGAAAATGGCATTTTGCTAATGTGACGTTTTGCTAATGTGACATTTTGCGATGTGGCGTTTTGAGAATGTGGCAATTTGAGAATGTGACATTTTGCGAAATTCCAATGTGGCATTGTGCGCCTAATCCTTTCAGTTTAGCTTCGTGTGATGTATGATATTGACCACGTACCGTTGTGTATGAGTTTGTGAGCCTTCAGCGAGTTGGACTGAGTGAACCGCATGTTGCAATGGTCGCATTTGTATGGCTTCTCCCCGGTGTGGGTTCGAAGGTGCCGCTTCAGCTTGAAAGTGTCCGGCGACGCGTACGTGCAGTGCGGACACTAAGACATAAAAAAAAACTAAATAAAAATTCCGTCAAAGTGCGAGTCGGACTCGCCGCACGAAGGGTTCCGTACCAATATCTATAAAAACGGCAAAAAATCAAGTTTCTTAAATATTTTATTGTTTTTAGTATTTGTTGTTATAGCGGCAACAGAAACAGATCATCTATGAAAATTTCCACTGTCTAACTAACAGTGTTCATGAGACAGACAACCTGGTGACAGACGGACGGACAGTGGAGTCTTAGTAATATAAAAAAAAACACTTTTTACACAAAACAAATTATAGTAAATAAATAACAATAAACTGTAAGACACGATTCAGACGGTTATTTAGTCTATGGGTACTAAATAACTGACAGAACGGACTCGAAGCCAACAAACATGACCGTAAACTCAAATATACTACAAATTACACCGTGAAATATTTAAAACAGTATTTTAAAATGAAACGGGATAGTGACATCCATTCATACGCAATCTACCTACAACCGCCATCTGCTACGTACTTTTCTACGCTTTGTAAATTGCGTTTAACATGACTATATTTAACAAATTTTAATAATCCCGTGTATTACTTCGGCTCTAGATACCTTATACGCCATATTTTTCCAGACGGAAAAAAGTCACCAGTATTATATAAATTCATTAGGTACAGTCAAGAGCAAGTAAAGCTTGACGCTACCAGTTTAAGCTGAGCTCTGATTTGTACTGCTCGCCATAGAATACAGGGCTGGGTCAAAGTCCAAAGTGTTGAGCTTAGCGTGCTCTTGACTGTACCTTAGTCTCTCTTATCTTCATCTTAGCATACCGCTACTATAGTCATCAATGAATGATGCAGTGTTTTTACCTGGAGGAGTGCTAGCCTTACGGTTAAGACGCGCCTGCTTCTCATGATATTAATCAATGAGGCTCGGGTTAAAATTCTGGCATGTACCAATGAATTTTTCAAAACTTACGTACATTTTCATCGCTGGCTCGACGGTGAAGGAAAACATCGTGAGGAAACCCGTAGGTCTCAGAATTAATTCTGAGGCATGTGTAACAGATACCCGCAGGCGTATTCACGGAGGCTCGACACTGTTTCCGTTCGATTCAGATAGAGTGAAAAATTTTCCGATGTCGTATCTATCGACTTCGGAAACTGTATTCTAGGCGTTTCTGACAGCCACGGGTATTTTTTCGAATCCTTATGTCAAATATGACATTCGTTTTCGATACCGATATCTCTGAATAGCCCATCTTCGACTGATTTTCCGATTCCGAGTCGAATATCGAAGCTCCGTGAATACGCCTGCAGGCCCGGCGATGGGCTCATCACCCACCGTCGTTTTCGTCGTCGTTTAGAGTTCAAAAGTGGGTATTTCTACAATAAGGGTGAGGCCAAACGAACGTAATTTCGGTTGCAGAATTTCGGTTGCAGAAATTCTGTTGCATTCGGTTTCATATAAAAGTCCTATTTGATTCACACGGCGACGCAAAATGAGTTTGAAGTTTTATATGAAACGAATTTCTGCCACCGAAATTCTGCAACCGAAATTACACTCGTTTGGCCTCACCCTTAAGGGATAAAAGGCGTGAGATTATTTATTTGTTTTATTTACCTGGTATGGGCGTTCTCCAGTATGACAGCGCACGTGCCTACGAAGCTTTGAGAGCTCGACAGAAGCGTAGTCGCACTCACTACAGCGATGCGGCTTTTCGTGCGTGTGTTTGTATCGGACATGTCGGACCAGCTCACCTAAGAAAGGTATGGTATAGTAAGAGAGAAAATGTATTTTTCATACTATCTATTCGAAAAGTTACGTTTTGCTCCTCAATAAAAGGGAGCAAAGTAAGTCTTTTCCGATAGGGTTTTTATAAGTGCGAATAAAAGTGTTTTGAATTTGGAATTAAAAATATTCGTCAACATTCTTAGCCAAAGAGATTAGCAAAATAAGTTTGCATCTAATATTGGCGCCACTGTAGCTTAAGTACTATAACAAAACATTAGTTCCATTTTACGCCGCATTAGGCTGACTTGGCTTGGTGTTCGATGGTTGTGCCACAGTCAGAAAAATTGCTGTTGCAATGCGCGCGCTTTCGTAGTTATTTTTCATAATTCTCATTTTATATTACGCCAAAATTTCGAATTCCAACATCGAATTGTTTGTGTATTTTATATATTAAAATGAATTCAAGTAGCAGTGACTGCAATGATAGTTAAACACCGGGTAATAAAGCTCACCTGTACGGCAACGGTAAGAAAGGTACGGTATAGTAAGAAAGAAAGAAAATGTATTTTATTCTGTGGGGAATACTGAACTAGATAATGGAAATGAACAGATGAAGTGGACACAGGGTCGAGCCGGTCGGCGCGCGGCGATTACGTCATTTGCTCCCCTGTCAATACCTAGTGTGATGTGTCAATTATTGTCATATATTCTATTCTAATATAAAAATGAATCCCTTTTTCCCTTGGTCACAGCATCACGCGTTAATGGCTGAACCGATTTGGCTGAAAGTTGGTGGGGAGGTAGCTTAGAACCAGGAGACGGACATAGGATACTTTTTATTCCGATATTCCCACGGGAACGGGAACTACGCGGGTGAAACCGCGGGGCGCTGCTAGTATTTTATATTTTCTACGCATCGTTTCAATACCCAAAACCAGCAGCTTCCGCTGCTACAATTTTGCAGGTAATAATAAATTACACTTAGAACAGTCAATAATCGAATAACAAGGCACACTAAACTCGTCCATGATATGAAACGGTGTAGTGGTAAAAACATTGAAACATTCTCACCACTACCTCCTTTACTGACGTCATTTCAACCGACTTCAAAACAGGAGATTCTCAATTCGACTGTATTTCGTTTATTTTTGTAACCTCAGAACTTTCGAATGGGTGAACCGTTTGCTGATTCTTTTTTTATTTGAAAGCTGGTCTCACTTTAATTTAGCCCAGGGGGTCTAAAAAGGCCGTTTCGGGTGAATCATAATAGGATCCTATTTCGATTTATATTCGAAATTTTCACCAAATACGAATCTGCTAATGAATTGAATTGTCAGGGAATCACTAAAATGAGCGACCATTTTACGAAATTTAGAGGAATTGCTTAGGATTTGGTGGGAATTCATAAAAGGAGGAATTGCTCAGAGGAATTGTTCAAAGTGGCCATTTTAGACCCACAGTTCAGACAATGGCATCCATGAGAAAACCAGATGTGTTTTTTACTCCTTAGAGTTTTATGTTATTAATCTCATGTCTTATTAGTAATTATGGTTTACAATTATAATTATGATTGATAGCCCTACATAATATATAGTTTGACGTTTGTTCTACCAGTCTCGCGATTGGTGGTTCAAAAATAATAACTCACATATTGCATGAAAATCTACTCATCAATGATAAAATTTAAAAAGTCATGAATCAAAAATAGACATGGTCGTGTTAAATACGTTAAAGCGCAGCAAAATATTGGTCGGGAGATTTTGTAGTTTTTAATAGTAAACTATTTTTTTTTTCGCTTCTAACGTAACACGTGTGCAACTTAGAGTAAAACTCACGTACTGAGTACGATTCCGCGTGTAGGGGGCATATTACACTATCATTTATCTTGGATCATAGATCTATGAGTCAATGTTATTGGATAATATAATATAGACATATTATGATTCATTTTCTCCTTGATCATGGATTTTTGACATTTGCTGAGAGATTGGATCCAATACGGTCATAGAAACTGGTGTTGCCAGTTATTTTTTATTTTTTTCCACTAGGTATTTAAAAGCAAATATAAAAAGACAGTTTTTGATTTCTTGTTCGTCAATATGTTTCAAATAATGTAATGTAGTTCTTTTTCTAATTATATACTTGCATAATCTTGCTGAAATAACAAAAAACAAGCCATACTAAAAATTACGATGCCTTTTGGCAAATCGAATTTTCTGAGATCTGGTAACCCTGACGTCAATACCTGCCGAAGCAATAGTAGCGCACACCACCGACTTGCAACCACATGTGACGGAAAATAGCATCAAAGAACTTTGATAGTGTAATACAGGGATATGACTCAAATAGTCAATTATATTGGATCAAATATATGATCATTTAAATAATCAGAGATATATGATAATGTAATATCCCCCTAGTACAGGTACACCATATTATGCCAGTTTTAAGACACTTTAATGGTGTTCAAGTCTTTGAGTATTAAACCAACAGGAGACGTCACGCGCACTAGTTTCTTAGCAAAAAAGTCTGCCAATTTCTGCGGGGGGGACGAGGAAACAAACACAAATAATGTTAAAACTAACGCATTTTTGGACAAAACAATTAAACACTAGCTTGAACTAGATGCACACAAATACATTCACCAAACCAAGCACTCCGTGAACTCAAAAAAACTAGTTGTATTTATCAGGTATGCGTGTTGACCAACACGTTTTTTTGGCAGAGGGGAACGCCTGTCAGTGGCGTCTCCGGTTGGTTTAATACTCAAAGGTTCAAGTTCATACATTTTGGCTCAACACGTTGCAATATCAGTTTGTAAGATTAATTTATTTACTTACGTTCCTGCGTAATAAGTAATAAATTAGGCGAAAATCATTGTCATTGTAACAATAAATGAAGAAAGCAATCAAATCGTGTTATTCTTGATAAAGCAAAATAAATGATTACCCACTTTAAAAAATATGAAAATAATTATATTAATTTACTACCGTATTAACTATCTTTCACTATACGTATCACTACACAGCATAAAACGAAGTCGCTTTCTCTGTCCCTATATCCCTATGCATGCTTAAATCTTTAAAACTACGCAACGGATGTTGATGCGTTTTTTTTAAATAGATAGAGTGATTCAAGAGGAAGGTTTTAGTGTTAGCATTGTACCCGTGCGAAGCCGGGGCGGGTCGCTAGTAAATACATAAAATAGAAACACATTTATTTTTACATATTTTTTCTCACTTAAAACGCGTTTTCTGCTGTGTCGAATCGCTATAAGCGGATTTTAATATGTATATTATTCCTGTGTAGTAATGTTGAAAGAGTTATTATGAATTTGGAAGGTTACTTCGTATTTCTTATGTCGTCGCACTGGTGGTCCTATAGAAATTCTATACAAATTTCTAATATAAACTATATTAATAAAGGGGCAGATGGTTCTGCCGTGGAGCATGACTTGTTGAATCGTATTTATTTATTTATTTTTCGGAAAACTTTCAGCTAATATAACATGAGAAAAAACCATGAGCAACAAAGAGCCAATTACAAGTTTTCACAATTAGAAACAATTTAAGGCACTAGGTTTCGACAAAGGCACTGTAACAGTACTGTTGTGTACAGTCAAGAGCACGCTAAGCTTGACACTTTGAACTTTGAACCGGCCCTGCTTTCTATGGCGCGCCGTATAAACCAGAGCTCAGCTTAAACCGGTAGTGTAAAGCTTGACTTGCTCTTGACTGTACTACAATCAGTACACTTCCTGGGATAAACGCAAAATGCCACATTCACAAAATGACACATGCGATTTTCGAAAATGTCACATTCTCAAAACGCCACATTCTCATAACGCCTCATCGCAAAATGCCACATTCGCAAAATGCCACAGTCTCAAAATGCCATTTTCGCATAATGCCACACTCTCGAACATACTGCAAGAAAGGGAGTTGAATAAGTATGGCACTTTGTTAGTGTGGCATTTTGCTGTGTGGCATTTTGCTAATGTGGCATTTTGCGAATGTGGCATTTTGCGTCAATGTGGCATTTTGAGCCTAATCCGGATAAACACGCAACTCACCGGACGTGGTGAATGGACTCTTGCAGTACTTGCAGACGTGCGGTTTTACGCCGTTGTGCATGTTCACGTGGTTCTGTAGGGACGCGAGGGTCTTGAATCCTCGCTCGCAGACCCCGCACTTGTGTGGCCGGTCCTCCGAGTGAGACTTCATGTGGCGCAGAAGAAGATATCTGGGCAGGTAGATGATAACGATTTTTATTAATAAAAGAATGTGTTGAGGAGTTTCTTGCCCCGCTTCTTCTATATGTATGCATAAAACACAAACACATGATGAAATTAAATTGAGAGTAAATATTTACTAATGAGACGTCTAAAAATATATTTCTATTTTCATTTTACAATTATAGCAATCTGTAAAATAATAAAACGACAAATAAAGTGTCGCTATTGAGTACTAAAAACGATGACATCACAATTCAACATAGTAAATCATCGGTCGAATTTCATCATATGAAAATGCAATCATAATAAATCATCACTGTGCAGTTCAAAAATTCAAAATTCATTTATTTCAGTAGGTACACAAAATACACTTTGAAACGTCAATAACAAGGCACACTAAACTCGTCCATGAAGATTGGCTAAATGTAAACAGCAGCCCATCTCCACCGACGAGTTGCTGGTTCCAAATGTAGTACCCCGAGAAGAGCCAGCAAGAAACTCAAGGGCAGCTCTTTTTAGACCTTTTCAGTGTCCGCCTCAACCAGTGGCGTAACTATAATATCTGGGGCACGTGGAAGAATCCCTATCAGTAAAAATCTTCATGTTGTACCTACTCAGTTTAATTTTAATAAACTTCAGCGTACTCAATTACACGTTCTATCATAGTGTGTACCAAACCAAGTGATGTACATCTCTAAAAATGAATCAACATATTTTTGTTTAGGTTGGTTGAAATGCTAACGATTAACTTGAAATTGTATTGGTTTTTAGTTGTCTCACTTTTGATTGTAAGCAGAACTTATAAAAATATACTTTTCAAATAAAATAAAATACTCAGGTACTTTCCATCCCTCCACATACATTCAGCGTCGCAAAGCGGCTCTCCTTCGCCCGCTTTTCGCCCCGTGCGAATAGCGGGCGAGTGTAAATAGTGCCTGGAGTTAGCCACGTTCCAGGACGTCGGCACGCTCAAGAGAAAGTTGAGCAGGTGAAAGAGTTCGTGTATTTGGGTAGCGTGTTTACAAGGGATGGCAAGTTTGAGAAAGATATTGAAAGAAGAGTATTGAAAGGAAATGCAGTAAATGGGGCCCTGAATAGCCTTGTGAGTAGCCAGGTCATGTCCAACAAGGCAAGGATGGCTGTGCATAACGCTGTCCTGGTCCCGACGCTGATGTATGCGAGTGAATGTTGGGTGTGGCAGAAGAAGCATGAAAGCAAGGTGAACGCAGTGGAAATGAGGTCTTTGAGGAAAATGTTTGGAGTAAAATTGTGTGATAGAGTGAGGAATGCGGATATACGAGAGAAGTGTGGTTTGAAAGAAGATGTAGTGACAAGGATAGAAAAGGGTATGTTAAGCTGGTTTGGTCATTTAGAACGAATGGATGAAAGAAGAGTAACAAAAGAGATTTATGGTGCGAATGTTGAAGGATACAAGGCAAGAGGACGCCCCAGAAGGACGTTCACGGATCAAATTAGTGACGTCCTTCAAAAAGCTGGGGTCAAGAGTGCGAAGAATAAAAGAGCGTGTATGAAAAAGCTTATGAATGTGAAGGAAGCGAGGGAAGTGTGCGAAGATCGGGCAAAGTGGCGATCCATCGTCTCTGCCTACCCCTGTGGGAAGAAGGCGTGAGCTGTATGTATGTATGTATGTATGTACTCAGGTACAATGTAAAAAAATATTTTTGAGCTCGCGGCCTTGGGCCGGGGCCCTCTTGGGTCGGGGGCCTCTTGGGCAGGGGCTCTCTTGGGTCGGGGGCCCGTGGCATTTTGCCAGCCCTGCCACCCTATTGTTACGCCACTGGCCTCAACTCTCCTACTCACCTCCGGTGGCTGGTGTAGGAGCAGAAGGTGCAGGAGACGTGGGGGCGGACGTGTTTCGCGCGCTTGGCCATCGCGGGTGGCTTCGGCTTGGCTGGTTCCTCCTCGTCAGTGGCGTCCCCCTGTGCCTCCTCCTCCTCGAACGTGTACACGTCATCGTTCCCCTTCTCGTCCTGGAGGATAAAAAAAAACATTGACCAATTGGGTAGTTGACAGCATCGAAATTAAATTGCGACTAGTCATTCATTTAAATTATTATCCCATAACACCTTGACACATGTATTTCTGTTTTCAATTTACAATTATAGTAAATTAAAAAAAAAAACAATCTAAAAAAAGTGTTGCAATTGAGTACTAGAAACTATGACGTCACACTTTGCTATTTCAGTACATTTTCTATAATAAAATTTCGTTTGGACAGTTCGTAAATAGTAACTTATTTGACTAGGCAGGACACTACCCTGTAACCAAGCGGCCAATACAACTAAATTTCATTTGGCACTTTTCAACTTTTACGAATTAACCCAGGTGGATAATATACATATGACTGGACGCCATGTATTGATATCACTAATTAGCTTTTTAGTGCAATATCCCCTAGGACATAGTTATATCAGATTATTCGACCGTATTTGTCCTAACTGTTGGTCTAACTAACCAACAGTTAGGACCTGCCTGAGAAGACACGATGGTTTGCATGTAAGTGTAACAGACTTCAAAGTATTATAATAATAAATTGTGGACATACCTAATTTACACACGGTTATTCAGTCCCAAACTAAGCAGTGCCTGTACTATGGGTACTAAACAACTGATAAACATACATAAATAAATATTTAACACCCAGACACGAAGCCAACAGATATGTTCATGCATACTAATGTTGGCCCCGAGCGGGAATCGAACCCGCGACCTCCGACTCAGAAAGCAGGGTCACAACCAACTGAACCTGATATTTAGCTTATATCTTTAACAATTGTATTGACAAAGGATTATTTCCTGACCTAATGAAACATAGTCAAGTTATTCCACTTTTTAAATCAGGAGAGAAAAAAGACCCCTCAAATTATAGACCTGTTTCTGTTTTACCAGTACTTAGCAAAGTTTTTGAAAGGTTATTGCTTGATCTGAAGGCTGTTGTCTCTGCCTACCCCTTCGGGAAAAAGGCGTGAGCGTATGTATGTATGTACTGCTTGATCAAATGATTTCACACTTCAATCTAAATAACTTATTTCATAACGAGCAATTTGGCTTCACCAAAGGTCGTTCAACCGCGGATGCTGGAATAGCATTACTCAAGAATATTTTTAATGCCTGGGAGAAATCTCAAAACGCAATTGGAGTTTTTTGCGATCTATCAAAAGCATTTGACTGCGTAGATCATGAGACCTTGCTATGTAAATTAAATCATTATGGAGTCAACGGTAAAGCGCTTGATATTTTACAATCCTATCTCAAAAATAGGATACAAAAACCGGCCAAGTGCGAGTCGGACTCGCGCACCGAGGGTTCCGTACAACCTTGCAAATTTATGGTTTTCGTAATTTTTCCTTTATCTATGCTATAAGACGTTGCTTCGTACCAAATTTCAAGATTCTGAGTTCACGGGAAGCACCCTGTAGGTTTTGATTCCCTTGCAAGTGTCGAAAATTTGCGGCATAAACGGCTGTATCTTTTGATTGTGTTGGCTTAGAAGTTTGATTTTTTCACAGCTTCAAGGGACAGTAGACCTGAGTAATTGATATAAATTTCAGCTTCATACCTCCACGCGTTCCTGAGAAAAAGGGTCTTGACAGACGGACGGACGGACGGACAACAAAGTGATCCTATAAGGGTTCCGTTTTTTCCTTTTGAGGTACGGAACCCTAAAAAGTAAAAATAAATGATTGTAAATCACAGGGCGCACCCGTAAAACTTGGGGTGCCTCAAGGTTCGATTCTTGGTCCTTTTCTTTTCCTTGTATATATAAATGATCTTCCATTCATGGTAGAGAGTTTGTCAAAGATAGTGTTGTTTGCTGATGATACATCTCTGATTTTCAAAGTAGATAGACAAGCTCAGAAGCTCGACGAGGTAAATGACACTCTTCAACAAATTCTCACATGGTTCACTGCAAACAATCTAGTGCTCAACGCTAAGAAGACCAAATTTGTAAAGTTTGTACTCCCTAATGTTAGACGAGTAGAGAATGAGATAATTTTAAACAATGACAAATTAGATTTCGCTGATAATACAGTTTTTTTGGGGATAACGATAGACTCCAAACTTCAATGGAATTCTCATATTTCTGCATTATCTAACAGACTGAGCTCAGCTGCTTATGCCGTCAGAAAAATCAGATGGCTTACTGATGTAGACACAGCAAGACTCGTTTATTTTAGCTACTTTCACAGTATAATGTCCTATGGCATCTTGCTGTGGGGCAGAGCTGCTGATGCAGAATCTATTTTTATTTTACAAAAAAGGGCTATACGCGCCATTTACAAGTTAAGATGTCGTGATTCCCTAAGAGAACTGTTCAAAGAAATTAATATTTTAACAATGCCTTGTCAGTACATTTATGAAAACATTATGTATGTACGGAAAAACATATTACTGTATACTAAAAACTGTGACAGGCATAATTGTAATCTTAGGAATAAAAATAAACTAGAGCAACCTCAGTCACGATTAAGTAAAATTAATAATTCCTTTGTGGGGCTTTGCATACGCTTTTATAATAAAATACCAGAACAAATTTTGAAATTGCCTGAAACTGTTCAAAACTCATGTTAAACATGTACTTTGTAAAATGGCATATTACAAACTAGACGACTATATAAATGACAATGATGCTTGGAACAGATTTCCTCCAGTCCAGCGCAATACGATAGCGAAAAACAAACGGAACTATGTAACCCAATTTAGTATTAAGTAACAATTGATTAAAAGAATATTGTGTTGAGGAGTCTTGCCCCGCTTCTTCTCCTCAACCATACATGCTGAAGCGGTGGAGTTGAAATGACGTTCAATAAGTGGACTTGTAAGTTCCTATTTTGAATTTTGATTTTGACTTGACTTTGAACCAACAGGCCCGTCAATAATAACCGCAAAGTGCGGGTCGTACTCGCGCACGAAGGTTTCAGTACCATTATCTATAAAAACGGCAAAAAAAACATTTGTTGTATTGGAGTTCTTAAATATTAGTTGTTATGGCGGCAATAGAAATACATCATCTTTGAAAATTTAAACTGTCTAGACATCGCGGTTCTTGAGATACAGCCTGGTGACAGAAAAACGGACGGACAGCAATAGTAATAGGAGGCAATGGCGGACTAAGGTAGGGGCGGTCCGCCCCGGGCCTCTGAGCATGGGGGGCCTCCAAATTTAGCGAAAAGTTATCTTAATCAAACCCTAAACAAGGATTAAAGGCAGTTGGGTGTTGGTTGAAGGTTTCATAGATACAAATACGATTAAAGCTACGCTAAATTTGGAGGCCCCCAGGACCAGAGGCCGGCCCTGGGCCTGGGGGGCCTCCAAATCCAAAAATTCTAAGACCGGGTGGGCCTCATTCAGTTTTTCCGCTCCAGGCCTCCCACAGGCTTAGTCCGCCACTTACATCAACTTCTCTATCTTCTACACATATACAATCTTTGATTAATAATAATAATTATTAAATAAACAAACCTTTATGTCAATGTTGACTACTGGCTTGCTTTCCTCCTGGACGACGAGCACGTAGCTGACCTCCCCTCGACTATTGTTCGACGGGACAAGGGTCACTGTCTGGAATGTCTCCCCACCTTCTACCATCATCGGGTCGGCGGTCGCTATGGCCTGGGATGTCAAATAAATTAATTAATTCTGAGACACCATGAATTGTATAAATGGCCATGCTAATATATATAATATCTCCTATCTTGACGTCAAGATAGCAGGCTCATCTCTGTACCCAAAAACCATTGCACTCTTGATTAACTATCCAAAAAAATCTTAACCTCTAAAACCAATAATCTGAGACACCATTGATTTTTAATTGTTACGGTGCATTTTAACCGCGCGGTTCTTGACTGATTAAACATTGCCTCGGATTTGCAAGTTTCAGAATTAGTGATTCAAACGCACCCAAAATATTAGGGTTCATTTACATTGATTTAAATATCGGTCATACATAGGTCACTAGTGTAACCATGGGTCGGTCGTACAACTCCTAGATTTCATACATTCCCTGTGACATCGGTACCTCAGCTCAATATGCTTACCTCCGTACCCTCTGTGGGCAACGGCAGGATGCCAGAAGACTCCCCCGAGTGGTAGTAGTAGCGGCCCTGCTCGTCCACGAAGTAGGAGATCTCCTGGTCCGCTTCGGGCTCCTCTTCCTCGGCGCTCACTGCGGCAAAAGGCCAATGCCGTGGTGTAATAATGCGTTATCATTGGATTCTGGCTGACCAGATAAAATTCCTAATTTTAAGTTAGGTTAGGTATTCTTTTCCACCGCTTTGGAAAGGAAAGGGACAGAAATAGGCGCCATATTTATTTATTATGTCAGAAATGTCGAAATAACAAAATTGAACCTTATGAACGAATTCACATTTTATTCAAACATGTGTTTAGCAACTTGAACGACGATGTAACAAGGTCATGGATAAGTGACAGATAAGCACGTTCATAAGGTTAAAATTAGTTGGTTTTTACATCTTTGACACTAACTCCTCAATCTATGGTTTCTTTCTGTCCTTTTTCTTCCGTATTCTATGGAGAAGGAGAGGCTAACTTAAAAATAGACATTTTAGCTGGTCATCCAGAATCGAGTCCATTATTAAGCCGTATACAGAAAGAAAGCTGAAAACTTATCAGCGCTTATAGGCGCCGGTCTACGCAGGTAACCGGCGCAGGCATTTATATGAACAAGCGCCGATAATCTTCGACAGGCGCCGGTCAGCGCTGGTGCCGCCCGCAAATCATCGTACGACATTTTGCTCGCTCTGCTTTAATCTGCTTGCTTTATGTAGAATGGACCAGCGATGATAAGTTTTCAGCTTTCTTTCTGTATACGGCTTTAGGGAGACATTGATACGCAGACTATGGGTGGTATTGCAGAATTTAACTGGTACAGAGGGCTACTAATTTATTAATTACAAGCTTTTATTTAACTTCAATGAGAGTTTTAAAGAGTTGTTTTCAACAACTCATAAACCTTTTGTATTTTATGTTATAGAGAATTAAAATATGATAATTTTGTAATTTTTAGGGTTTGGCAAAATTAAAAAAAAAAATTTATGATGATTGAAACCTCATGTCTCTAAGTCTGTCACAGCAGCTTATTTTGAGTGGGGTAATTGTAAAGGATTAGGCGCATAATGCCACATTCGCAAAATGACACATTCGATTTTCGCAAAATGCCACATTCTCAAAACGCCACATCGCAAAATGTCACATTATCAAAATGCCATTTTCGCATAATGCCACACTCTCGTACTAATCTGTGTGATGTGATTAAATACTATTATAAGTACATATAACAATAAAACAGCTGAATGATGTAAATACAAAACATATGCTTTTTTTAAAAAAAGTTATAATATTTTGTTATTAAGTTTTTAATTTTTATGATTCTCAGCGGCATTCACAATTTCAGTTAACATTTTAAATTTATTTTGTGTTAAAATAAATGGAAATTAATAAATAATGTGATTAAATAACTACATACATACTAAAATTATTAAATTAGTTTTATTTTCTAATTTATAAATCATCGGCCTACATACTGCAAGAAAGGGAGTTGGACAAGTATAGCATTTTGTTAGTGTGGCATTTTGCGAATGTGGCATTTTGCGAATGTGGCATTTTGCGTCATGTGGCATTTTGCGAATGTGGCATTGTGCGCCTAATCCATTGTAAACTCATCACCTAGTAAACTAATCACAAAGTACCTAAGCTCGACACATTGAAAGTTAAGTGTTATTCAACTGATATGGTTGACCTGAAAATATAGCCTATGCTAATCAGAAATGTTGTAGCATTGGTGAAAGAGTTTTTAGAATCGGTCCAGTAGATTTTGAGATATTCGTACATACAAAAAGACAAATCATTCCTCTTTATTGTATTAGTGTAGATGAAAGTTAATCTTGGGCAAACACTGCCAAAATGGGAAGCAGAAATTTTAATGTTGGTGTCGATAAGTAGAATAGAATAGAATATTTTTATTACTATCTGTTTCCAAGATTGTTACATACATAATACGCTTGTCATAAACTTATAGCTATATACAGATTCAGAGACAGCATCATAATGTAAGAGGTCTCTTATTTGAAAATTCATTACAAAGTAAATTATGTTGTCATAAAGAACATGTAACACAATACTCAGAATATGGTTTTGGATTATTAAAAAAGAAACAAAAGTCATTAAATCTTTATTTTCTGTATTCAATCGAAAGGTACACATAGAAACGTCAATAGTCTAATAACAACACACTCTAAACTCGTCCATGAAGATTGGCTAAATGTTAACAGTAGGCCATCTTCACGACGAGCTGCTGGTTCCAAATGCAGTACAAGAAGAACCAGAAAGAAACTCAATTGCAGCTCTTTTTGAGTTAATTAGGATAGGGAAAGGGCAGCTTTTAACATCAAGACATGGGATTAAAAAGAGCTGCCCTTGAGTTTGGTGCTGGTTCTTCTTGGGGTACTGCATTTGGAACCATCAACTCGTCGGTGGAGATGGGCTGCTGTTTACATTTAGCTAATCTTCATGGACGAGTTTAGAGTGCCTTGTTATTAGACTATTGACTTTTCTAAGTGTAATTTTCAATTGCCTATAGAAAATCAATAATTTTTATTTTTATTTTCATTCGCATAAGCATATTTCTAAACATAATTTAGTGGCATTCAAGAAACGAAATCAACTTCAACAGTATAACTTCAGGTAGTAACAAAAATTCTGTACTAGATACTAACTCAAAAGTTCTTTAATATCAGTCAATATTTTTATTACGATCGCCTATTTGTCGTGAGTGTTGATTTATTAGACATTTCAAACATCAAAGTTCATCAAAATCCGTTCAGTAATTTCGCGTCCACTAGAATTTAATATTTTTGACACCATTAAGTTTCTACTATAAGAGGACTGAAAGTGATGTATAATGATGGAAATGATTTTGAATAGTAAGTGTCGTTTCTTTATGAACCAGTCAGCTAAGGTTGGTTCCATTAAACACTCCTTTTACCTTCTGTTTTTTTTTTGTATGTTGTGTCCAATAAAATGTTTTTCTTTCCTTCTTTCATTCCAAACGACAAATACACAGGAAATTATCTGCACCAATATCTGGTCTATCTGTACCAATCGCAGACAGAAAGGAGAAAAAAAGTCAGATTAGTGAGTTTTATACATGTCATGCCCATCATACTTGACTACATCATATACCCTCAAAAGCTCGAATGAACACCTGTTATTATTGGCATCCTTCACGCTTCCTTGTTCAGAATATCGATTTTTATGCCGCTACAAAAAAAATTAAAATAACTTAAAAGGAATAAATAAAAAAAAATAAAAACACATATTTACCTAGTACCGTAGTAGTAGCCGTACCTTCATTCTGCTGATCTAAGCAGTCCAGGTACGACTCAAGGATCGTTTTGTTGCCCACCTTGAAGACTTTCTTATCTGGAGGTGGCATGGTGGCAGAGATAGATCTAATGACAAAGCATTAAGAATATTAATCACGGGTCTACTTCGAGGGTGTCAAGAGCACATGAAAATTCACTCTGACCTCTAAAGCGATTGTAATAAGTATGTTACAAAGTCCAATGTGTCAAGCTCTATGTGCTCTTGACTGTGCATGTATTCCAATATTATACATTTACGCGACGGGTGTACAGTAACTCTACTTTTATACCTAATCTAATAACTCGTGTAGGCTGCATAAACGAAATGATGCTCATATGTATTTACAAGTACACACCTGACAAACAAATACATAAGACAGGTAGCCAGTGAAGAGTACATTTCACATCTAGACTAAGACAAAGAGCCGATGTTTGTGTGTAAATGATAGACCTGGAGTGCCGAATTTTAACAATATCGTAAGAGATAAAATACGAAAACTTCATATAATTACTTGTCTTTAACCTATCAACAAATAAACAAGTAGGTTAATTTATCTACTATATAAAAACAAGTCGGGTTTTCCTTCCTGACGCTATAACTCCAGAACGCACGAACCGATTTCCACGGTTTTGCATTCGTTGGAAAGGTCTCGGGCTCCGTGAGGTTTATAGCAAATAAAATTCAGGAATAGCGGGAAAATCTTATAAGCATTGCACCCGTGCGAAGCCGGGGCGGGTCGCTAGTAGGATATAAGAAGTGCGACCATAAACAAACAAATTTGCGTACTTAGGTTTACAAATCAGGGAAGGACTGCGACCAAGAGGCAGTAAGAAGATCCCAGTTGGCCAAATCAGCTGTGAGACTTAAAAGGAACAAAAGAGCTTTTAATACAAGCTACAAGTGGGCTGAGTGGGCACCATTCTTCAGGTCTAAAACCAAAAGATCAAAATGATGTGATATGCCTCATATGCCTGATATAAACATTTAAATAATCTTGACAGCGGGTATGTGAGCTCAAATCAATGGATTATCTTATATGCCACAATGGTATTAACCTATACAGATGTCAGGGAATACAATATGGATGGGTATTGTTAAAAATTGCATATTGTCATGTTCCATACAAATTTCATAAATTTTATATTGCCTATATTTATATTTAGGAATGTTTTGGTACGGTCCAAATTGCGCTTTCTGCGCTCGTGTGCGCTATATTCATGCAAACAACTGTTCAAATTGCGCTGTGGTACGCTGACATGAGCATTGTGACTTCATCGATGACGTCATCGATTGGTGCAAACAGTGCTAACAACGAGGAGGTAGTGCAATGTCTCCGGATCTGTCAAACAGTTGTCAAACTTCAATGTGCGTGGTGTTTTTTTTCCCGCGAACTTTTTTCATATTCGTTATGTAATCGATTAATTAAAATTAGGTATGTCGTCATTAATATTAACAGAAGCATTACATTGTGAAGCTTCGGGGGACACTATACGACTCAAATACAACTGAATTTAACTTCAGAACAGTATCAACCTAAATATTAAAAGAACTGTCATTTTTGACAAACGAAAACCTGTTCAAATTGTTTGCATGCTAACAATCGTAATCATTTTGAACAGTCGTGTGCGTGCTTACGAACGTATTTACTATTTGCACAAAACGGACCGCAGCCTTTAATTACTGTTCTGTCATTCCAGCCCCATTTTTGATTAGCTTCCATTTGGTGACACAATGTGGACTGTAACATTGTCACAAGTCACATTTGACTTGATGAATTTATGGTATTTTTGATAGTTCAGTCAAAATAGACTACATTATGATTCCAGTTTGCATTAATTCCCAACAAGCTGGATTTTTGTGCAGGCCTTGGATGCGTCATTACAAATGATATGTCAAAAGTCCCCATCGATCCTGCTTGTGCGTTGTTTTTTATTCGAGGTCAAAGGTCACAAATTTGCGTTTTTTGCGTATATCTCTGAAACAATGAGAGCTACCGAAAAATGGTTCAAATAGGGTTCAAAGAAAGTTTGTACATCGTAAAATTGTCTACAAAAAAGATCTTAACACTTTTTCTTCTATGGTGCACTGTTCTGGAATTATGCCTATTTTAAACATAGAAAATACGAATATGCACTCATACGTGGCCAGTATGCATCATCGGGTTAACACTCTACACAGTCTTGGAGCAGTCCACACAAATCGAGCAAGAAGAGAAAGAAGACATTGAAGAGGAAGAAACAAGTGACTATGAAGAATTTGATGATGAACGATGATGTAATTTTCTTGCTGTTAAAATTTTCATAAAATTTAAATTTAAAAAAATCTTCAATAAAATAGTGTCCCATTACATTCTCTCGATCAAAATATATCGTGGAGTATCCCTACTGGGGAAACCATGTTAAAAAAAGCGCCGTGTACACTACCTTAGAGGTGGTGCGGAAGTCGAAAATACGACTTTCCTGCGGTCTAAAGTCACGATATCTCGAAAGCGATGCTTTGTAGAATAAAAGTGTTGAGAAATATTTTGTAGACAGTTTTATGATCTACAAACTTTGTTTGAACCATTTTTCGGTAGCTCTCATTGTTTCAGAGATATACTCAAACAACGCTAATTTGTGGAATAAAAAACCACGCACAAGCAGGATCGATGGGGACTTTTGACATATCATTTGTAATGACTAATGACGTATTCAAGGCCTGCACAAAAATCCAGCTTGTTGGGAATTAATGCAAACTGTAATGTCTATTTTGACTGGACTATTAATCTTGAGTTGTAAATATAATTCAAAATGTATACACAAAAAAAATAAACTTGTAACTACCACAGTGACAACGGTATGGCTGTTTATATTTATGCTTTTTGTAAATAAAGAGTAAACTGTTGCAGTCTGTCGATGTAAAGTTTGATTTACTTCACTTGCCTCCAGTGTTCGACTTGCATCGAGTTGTCTTGGATCAATAATATGGAATATCTTGTGCAGTCTTTGTCAAAAAGTCTATAATTTTTTACATGTATATTTTTAGATAGGTATTTTATTATAAGGATTGTTTTACCAAAAGACAAGTAAGGTTTATTCTAAGAGTTATCACAAAATGTAAATTAATTAATCAGATTATATTCTTAACAAAAGGCCAGTCATTCAAGGAAGAAAATGAAAGGGAGATCAAAGAGTAAGTGTGTGAGGCCACTTTTAAGAATGCATTCATCAAGGCCTTACTATTTCCAAATAATATTATGTTGGGAGTTTACAGGAAATGCACCATTACAGAGAGAGTAATTTCATGAAATTTATTATTACTTATTTATGCTCTAGCAGCTCTTGAGCTGAGCTGTATATTACTGCGCTTGTGTTGATTATTTAAAATGAATATCAAGTTTTTTTGAAAGCAATTCACTGATGGGCACTTATCGCTGTTTCTGGGAGAGCATTCCGTAGGCCGGTGACACAATGTAATAATTGTGTTCTGGAGTTGCTCGTACATAGAGGTGAGTGCCCTCCTAACTTTGGTTAGATCCAACAGAGTTGAATAAAGCAGGGATTTCTAGAAATATGCAAGTTTGCTTGCTTATTTGAAATAATTCAGGATTTCAAGCATTTACAATAATTCCGGTTTTCCTGAACTTCTTTTTGTTTTGTCACATATTATGAATGTATTTATAGATAAAATTTGTATTGTTTAGGGGATAGACTTTTAAGTATAGCCTACAGAGGTATTGATCACCATAATATACTTGCCAAGACCAAAATCTGTTATGAAGTGAAGCACACTTTCTTACTGTGGTCAGCTTAAATAATGAGAAATATTTTACTAACACTACAGCTGGAGCTGTGGCCGGTCGCTAGTCAAACAATAAAAATGTATGTAAGCCATGAATTCTCGTAATTATTCACCTGGTTTTTACACCACAGTAGTTTTTAGTTCTACCACTCAGTGCGCCGCACGAAATGACGAAACAATTTATCAAACAACTGGTAATATTTTTCTACAAACGCACTTTGAACATTATTTTCTGGAACTACCGAAAAACACAACACACAATTTCCATGTCAGAACATGCCATCCTATGCGTGTCCAATGCTTTGTCCGCCATCTTATCAATGCGTATTTGACGATTTTTCATCCAACCCTTGTAACCCTTTTTAATAAGTATTCACTAAATTTAAAGAAATTGCAGCAAAATCAGTAAAGCATAATTTATCACCAATAATGACACAAACTGAAAACAGAAAAGAAATCACAGACGGCGCTGTCGTCAACGCCAACTTGATGCACGATGATTTCAAGACAATCACATTTTCACAGATTTCACATCGGTTATGCACCTTGAATGTACTATTTCACGAATAAAACAACTTAGGAAATCTAATACATTAAAATCATTGAAATATACCTCTAACTCACAGTAGAGCTTCTACATAATTTATTACCTTACCGCCACAAACTGAAAACAGAAAAGAAATCACAGACGGCGCTGTCGTCAACGCCAACTTTATGCAAGAAGATTTCAAGACAATCACATTTTCACTTGGGATTTCACATCGGAAATGCACCTATAATGTACTATTTCACCAATAATACAACATAAGCAATCTAATTAAACTAAAATCATAGAAATAACAGAGAAATATACCTCAAACTCAAAGTAGAGCTTCTAACGCCAAAATGGCGGCTACGGGAACTATTTCGTATCGTATTGTATCGAGTTTTTAAAATTAGGTCATTGGTGTTGCAAGACCCAAAAAATTTGTTAACCATAGTGATGCCTAGGTGGCGCTTTCGAACTTATTCAAAAGTGAGTTGATTCAGTTAAGTTATTCTAGTATCCGTCGAGTACTGACATTTAATCGATGATTGAGTGACAAACATTGTCTTGTAGCTAGGATGCCAAAAAAAATAAAGGCTTAAAAAAGTTACAACGGTCGAAGCTTTTCGGAATAGTAGATAGATGGCGTACATAGACTTACCGAAAAGGCTTTTCCGTTTTACTTTTGGGTTAAAAATCCCTCAAAATACAAAAACAAGCACTTCCTGTTAGCTTTAATAGATATTATATCGTACTTAAAAACTTAAAGTAAGTAATTTAATTTTGGAAAAAAATACGATAGAATGTATAAAATTTACTAACGTATCGTAATTTAATAGCGGTATAAGTGATGAGCTAGAGGCTAGCTGTTGGCTCATCACAGACCAGTAAAATGGCTCCACAAAGTACATTATATATAGGGGTAATGGCTCATTCTCTTTTTTTTTTCTTTTTTTTTCTTTGGCTTTTGCACATTTTGTGCTTTATTCCAGTGTCGAGTAAAAATGAGGAAACGTATTGAATAGAAAAAGGAATTTGGAATTTGGATTGGAAAAAGGATCGCTCATTCTCTTTCTCCTAAGTCAGAGATCATGCGTTCGAATTTCGGATCGGTCGGATTCATAAATAAATAATGATTACTGTTGTCCCGTGGAATACGGGGATAAAATATAGCATTTATTGCTCCCTCATAATGTAGTTTCCAATTGGTGATTTTTTTTAAAATTAGTCCAGTACATTTTGAGTTTATTAGTTACCAACATATTACAAATCTTTCCTCTTTTTAATATTAGTGTAGAAAAATTAAGACTTAATCATAATATTAGCATTTACACTGCGTTAGTTGGTCCGGACTCTGGCACTCCAACAAAAGCAACTTTTGCAAGCCGACGCGACTTTAATGTGTAATGGTATGGTAGGTAGGTACCTACCTACTGACAAAGTTAGGCTGAGCTTATTAGACTCAGAGTGGCTTTTACCCCTAAAAAACTATGGTGCCCCCGGTCTGTTACACATAAGTATTACTCAACTTCTAATTTGGTTTGTAATCTTTAAATGAATGCTTCTAAATACTGCTTGCCCAACGCTACTGCACAAAATAGTAAGTACATACGAGTAGATAATGTACCTACTGTGTAGGTACTCAAGGATCCCGGTGATCCCAACCCTCCCAGATTGCCTGGGAGACTCCGATAATAATGGTTAACCTTCATATCATCATCAGCCTACATTGGTCCACAGCTGGACATAGGCCTCCCCTAATGAGCGCCATAGCGCCCTGTCTTCAGCCCGACGCATCGAGCATCTGCCTGCAGCCGTTCGCAGATCGTCAACCCATCTGGCCGGAGGGCGCGGTCCTACACTACGTTTGCCGAGTCGCGGTCTCCACTCCAGAACACGTTTACCACAACCGTTGTCGGTTCTTCGCGAGATATGGCGCCCATTGCCACTTCAGCTTGCTAATTCTTTGAGCTATGTCGATAACTTTGGTTGTCCGTCGGATGTATTCGTTACGAATCCTATCCTTCAGAGAAACTCTGAGCATAGCTCTTTCCATAGCTCGCTGAGCGACCATGAACTGGTGGACGGATGGTTAACCTCCCGGGTTGCAATAATTTCTTCGGATTTTTCTGAAATGAGGTACCTGTATACTGTACAGTCAAGAGCACGTGGAGCTTGACACATTGGACTTTGTGTCGTTCTTATTACAATCGCTTTAGAGGTCAGACTCGCACTACAAGTGTAAAGCTTCATGTGCTCTTGACTGTACCTACAAGAAACCATATGGACCATGAAAAATACTAACATTACTTAGATTTTTCATGTAACAACTTTTATGGTTTTGTTTTAATAACATACATACAGCTCACGCCTTCTTCCCACAGGGGTAGGCAGAGACGACGGATCGCCATTTTGCCCGATCTCTGCACACTTCCCTCGCATCCTTCACATCCATAAGCCTTTTCATGCACGATCTTTTATTATTCGCACTCCGGACACTAGCTTTTTGAAGGACGTCACTTGAACGTCCTTCTCGGGCGTCCTCTTTCCTTGCATCCTTCAACATTCGCACCATAAATCTCTTTCGTTATCTACTCTTCTTTCGTCCTTACGTTCTAATGGCCAAACCATTTTAATAAACCGTCAAATTTGACGTATTTTCGAGAGCAAAAGTGAATTTGTTTGTTACGCTTTCACGCGTGAACCATTTAGGTACTTACCTAATCCTAAACACTACACCGATTTTCAAAATTCTTTCACCAATGGAAAGCTACATTATCAGGAAGTAATATACTTACATAAGCTATATTCTATTCCCGTATTCCCAAAGGAACGGGAACTATGCGGGTAAAACGGAACAGCTAGTATTATTTAAAAATGGAAACAGGCTGAATTTCTATGAAATAAAAAATCTCACGCTTTATATCCCCGAGGGGGTAGGCAGAGGCATTCCATTTCTGGAAATACCCTCAAACGTGATAGGTGGTGAGCCCATTGCCGGATAGGGTCTGTTATACATGCCTCAGAATTAATTCTTAGACCTGCTGGTTTGCTCACGATGTTTTCCTTCACCGGTTTTCTATGAAATTATTAAAATAAATCGGATTGCTGTGTTCCTGGAACCCAAGCTTTACTACATTTTCTTTGTAACTGTTTTATTGGAAAATTGATATTTTGCAACTCGTTCTCTCTTTACTCTACTTAAACATTTTATACAAAATTAAAATAAGTAATTTAATTTTAAAAGCAATTTTTTACGTTTCTATCTACACTATCTTCTCGTACATCCAGACTTCTACAATCTATACCAATATTAGGTATAAAGAGGAAAGATTTGTATTTTTGTATTTGTATGTTTGTGACGAAAAAACTCAAAAACTACTAGATTGATTTTAAAAATTATTTCACCAATGGAAAGCTGAGTAACATAGTCATATTTTATTCCCTTATTCCCACGGGAACGGGAACTACGGGTAAAACCGCGCAGAAGCGTTAGTTATAAAGAGGAAATATTATATTTTAAGATTTTGGTTTGTTTGTAACGAATAAACTCTAAAACTAGTGGACTTATTTTAAAAATTCTTTCACCAATCAAAAGCTTATTTTTCTGGGAGTAACATAGGCTATAATTTTCCCACGGAAACGGTACTTACGCTGGTGAAATCACGAGGCACTGCTAGTAATTTAATAAAATAATCTCTATCTCTAATACTCACAGATCATTAGATTAATGGTCTGTGCTAATCACAGGTGCCTCGTAATACCTGATGTAACCGGAGGCGCTAGCCACTTAAAGAAAGAGGAAGAAATTGACAACCTATGTCATTGTTACATTTATCAATCCAAAGAAGATTAAATTATGTCTGGAAAAAACAACGCTATTCTTTTGACACCTAAAAGATAGGTGGCACAGTTAGGTGGTGACCAGAGAGATTAAAATATAATTATTTTAATTTCTTTGGTGGTGACTGGGGAGCCCATCGCTCGTGAGAATTATTTCTAGGACATGTGGGTTTCTTCACGATGTTTTCCTTTATCGTCGAATTAGTGATAAATATGTAAATACGGAAGTTTTTTTTTGGTAAGCTATTTGGATATTTTAATCTCTTCCAGGATTGAAGGACAGGAAGGAACCTCAGAGCTATTAGTGATAACACAGTTTAACAATAACAGTGAAACTGTGGTGATATTATCACTTGGAGAATGCTCACTGCTTTTATCTCCGATGGGGTAGGCAGAGGTATGGTATTCCTTTAAATACCAACTCTTCACCAGTATAGTAGGTCATTTTAAATCACGTGCAAATATTAGGTAGGTACGGTTATGTAAGAGAAATAGAATTTTCTAACAAAAAAGTAAGTAGTGGACTCGATTCTGCAAACCACCTATAATTCCTAATTTTAAGTTAGCTTATCCTTCTTCATAGAATACGGAAGAAAAAGGACAGAAACAAACCATAGATTATAAAGTAATGTCAAACATGGAAAAACCGACTAATTTGATGTCTTATCTGTAACTTGTATTGACCTCCTTACATCGTTGCTAAAATTGCTAAAAACGTGTACCTATTTGAATGCGTCCTTAAGGTTCAATTTTGTTACATTTGTGACGTTGTAAATAAATATGGCGCTTATTTCTGTCCCTTTCCTCTCCAGAGCGGTGGAAAAGAATATAGCTAACTTAAAATTAGGAATTTTAGGTGGTTTGCAGAATCTAGTCCATTATTTTCTAAACATGCTTTGCATAAACCCTCAATCTCACTAAAACGCCACTTTTGACGCCTTTTTTTATTTAAATGATAGTTATGCGCAATTTTTGATTGGGTAATGTCTTAAAGGGATATTATATTCTCTTGAAAGAGAGAATATAATATCCCTTGCGTGCTTTGTTGCGTGCGTGTTTTGTTTACTTATTTATTTATTATTTATGTTTAGTCATAGTTTTTTTAAATGAAATTCGACTGAAATTCGTGACTTTAGGAGTTAAATTGGATTCTTAACTTTGTTTTGTACGTAATGTTGATGAAATCTTAAAAAAGACCTCTGTATGGCAGCCTTTCTATATTATTCATCATATCAATAGAATTGAGAGGCTGCAGTAAAAGTTTGCTAAGTCCTTACAGTACCTACAGATTGGGTATTTTTTTAAACTCGTAACATGATTAGGTATGGCAGCTTCATTTCTGAATTAAAGATAACGCAACTCTTCATCGACGAAATTATTTGGATAGCTTGCACCAAAGAGATTTAAATATAAAAGGGCATAGTAAGTAGTAGCTAGGGCATAGTAGCATAATGCCCCCTGCATTGGGAATATTTTCATACAAAACTTTGAAGCCTAAGCGTCATGTCCTTGTCATGTCAGTTAGTATGAACGCGACGCGAGCTGTCATTCGGTCGAAATTGTACTAGACTTATTCCACTTGGAATAACTTTTGACTTAAAATTTTTCTCGCTTTGTCCCCTCTATGCCCTATTATATTTTAATATCTTTGGCTTACACCTTTTTAAACTAATACATAAGGTATCGTAGATGCCTCAAATTTACTTTCTTTAGTAACCTTTCATGTTCAATCCTGGCATATACCAATGAGTTTTTCAAAAACTTATGTAGGTACATATTTATCACTAGCTCGACGGTGAAGGAAAACATCGTGAGGAAACCCGCAGGTCTCAGAATTAATTCTGAGACATGTGTAAACAGACCCGGTCCGGCGATGGGCTCACCACCTATCACGTTTAGGGGTCCAATATATCTCGTGAAATGTGGGTATATCCAGTAATGAAATACCTCTGCCTACCCCCTCGGGGATAAAAAAAAAAGGCGTGAGATTATATTATTATTATTATTTTTATTTCATGTTCCTCGTGGTCGTGTTGTAAAAACACGAAAAAAAAATTTGTTTCATATAAAACATGCAAAAACCCTATTATTTTAGAAATAATTCCATAAGACGTAAGTAATTTACTTAAAGGTAGGTACTTACTAATGAACATTTGATTGGTGCCACTTTATAATTCGTTGTAAAGAGCTGGAAACAAGACCTATTTGTGAAGTTTGAAGTAAATACCATGTGCTTGCACAATCTCACAACAATTTTTTCAAATTTCTTTATTGTTGAATTGAGAAGATACCGTCGACTGCTTGAGATTGTTGTAAGATTGTGCAGCACATGGTCTTTACTTCTAACTTCACTAATAGCAGAGACCAGTTTAATTTAAACTGGTCTCTGCTAATAGGTAGGTCTTGTTTCTAGCCTTTTTTGGCAGTCGGTTTTTTTGATTTTTTAAATTAACTTTTTTATTTCATACTTTTTAGTTAGTAACCAACTTGAAACCGTTATAAGTCCTAAATGGTCATTCGAAATGGAAAATGGTAAAAGAAACCTAAACGTGATTTTCAAATAGGTACCTATTCAATGATACCCCACTTAACATATTTCTTCGATTTTCTTATTTTTCTTTTTCACAATTTGGCGCAAAAAATCCTTCATTTTTTTTTTCTAAATTTGATATACCCAGTATCACTTTCATTGTAAATACGAATCTAACGACACCTCTCAAGCTAAAATCCATCGAGCCGTTCACCCTGCAGAGCGTGCCAAACAATTATACATAAATACATACATACCTACATACATACTCTCGAAAAACATAACCCTTCTTCTGGCGCAGTCGGGTAAAAAGAGCTGCCCTTGAGTTTCTTGCTGGTTCTTCGCGGGGTACTGCATTTATAACCAGTAACTCTTCGGTGGAGATGAGCTGCTGTTTACATTTAGCTAATCTTCATGTACGAGTTTAGTGTACCTTGTTATTAGACTATTGACTTTTCTGTAAGTGTAATTCTTATTACCTACAAAATAAAATACATTTTCATTTTTCAATGAACTGCCTATGGAATAAATGATGATGAATACTAGGTAGTCAAGTTTCAGACTTTTTTATTTGATCTGGCTTAGAAATAAAAGAAATGAAATAAGGCGCTAAGGTAAACGCAGCTATCAACGACCCATCGAAAATCTGCAGGTATTGCCGACCCATTCAGCTTATTCTTATTTTTATCGGTTTTGAACGATTTGACTCACAAGAGAGTATAATATACACACATGTTTGTATGTTTCCTAATTAATTTACTGGTGTTAGTGTACGTAGGTACACGGGAATGTGACCAAATACGTTAGTTTCTGTGAACGTAGCGAGTGCGCCGATCGTGTCATACTAACCCTTACTTCCTCAGGTAAGGACTCAAATTTTTTGCTTAAGATATTTTATATATAAATATTTACGTTAAGTTTATTTTGAATAACTCAATATATTCCTTTATTTGTATATTCCACATTTCGCAACTAAACTATTGTGTTTTAAGGGATTTTAAAAAGTATTTTTGAAATTAAAATAGAACGGCAATAGCTGCAGTGCATTTTAGTAGTGCAGTCATTACCGACCCATGGATCGGCAATGGCTGAGAGGTTATTCTTTATTTTTCCCTTTTTCGTTAATGCTTATAATAATTAAACAAGTTTTTATAACACCATTTCAATCTTAAGTATTCTAAAATTATAAGCATCTATTAGCGACATACACCATGTTATATTATAAACTAGTTTTTTCGCGATAAACTGCCACGCATTATTAAACATTTAGACGTGGGATATGAAAGAAACTACTTAGAGTTTTCTTTGTATTTATATGAAAATGGTGTATTTTTTTATAGTTTAGGACTAAATCAATAAATTATTGTATTAAAACGGATGGGGAAATATATTCCAATTAATATCGATTATTTTTCGTGACTCGGTAAAAGATTTGTTCATTTTTTATTTAACACTAATTAACGATCCATATGAATCGGTAATTGCAACAAAGAGAAGCTATCACCGATTCTATACCGATTAATTGGTATTTTTTGATTAACGGTATGTAATGTTAAAAGTAGTAAAGCTACTAATTTGTTTCAATATAATGATTTGATTCAATGAGTTAGGTTAGGTTTAATTTAATTTAATGTCATGAAATTTCATTTTCATTTCATATCCATAAAAAAAAAACTACTGAAGACGTGGCTGTATGTATAGTTCCCTTTGCCTAACTAGAATGGGTGAAGAAATAAAAAAAAACCCCTGCTTTTAATCTTTTACGGTTGGCGCGATTTTCCAAAAATGTTAGTTGAGTTTATTGTATTTTTATTATTTTATTAAATTGCTTTATTTTTTCGCAACTGTATTAAAAAGAGTTATTAAGTACACGTGCGGAACCGTCATTGCAACTTGTTCCGACAGTCAACCCTCACCTTCGGCTGCGCTAAACTTGGGAAGTTTGAAAAAAAAATAGGCTTTTTGGCAAATAAAAAAAGGGTTTAAGTTATATTGAAAAAAATTGTCTAATTATTTTTATTCAAAACATGTAAATTATATATTTAATATTATTTACTTTTATTTTCAGGTTTGTAACTCTGACTTAAATAGTAAATATAAAGTATTAGTGCTAGCCACGGTGGAGCAAATCATGATTCATGTGTGTAGAAGCACCAGCCACTATCCCAACTTGAAAAAATCTGTGCTGAAAATAAAACAGTTTGTTTTTATTTTATTAACATCTACACTTTAACAAAATTATATCTGAATTTTGATAGTGAATAAGTATTTATGTTTCAGGTGATTCAGTTATCCCCTTTGTCAAACACAATTGAAACTAGGATCAATTTTCTTCAACGGCACTACATGGAACTGCATTGTGATTTGTGAAGTAACAGCATTGACATCGTTTTAAGAAGTAATTACTATTAAGCAGGCTAATCAATTAGAAAGAAAGGCTATGGTAACTATGGTTTGCACAGCTGGCCAAGCAGCAGGTTTCCGGGGGCGCAAGATAACAATACATGATCTATGTTCTCAATTTGATTTAATGAATGTTATTCTATTTACCATTTCTATTAAAGTCTATTTTCTTATATTACTAAAATTTCATTTATGTCCACCGAGAAATAAATACTTTTATTGAGGTCCAAATGTGAAAACAATCTTTTAAAGAATCCACAAGCATTTCGAGGTTCACTGCGATTAGTTAGAAAGCATGGGCACTAGAAGAAGAAATCTACATAACAATGAATTTCACGTTGGTTCTATTAATTTTTTTTTCACCCCTTACAGGGTAGGCAAAGGCATTACGCCATGCAGCCTCGTCATTAGTTAATGATATCCTTGAGTAAATGGCTCTGCTTCAGAGTCCACGCACAAAAATACAGTGTCTTCAACACTTTCTACATCCTTAACTTGGTTATCAACAGTAAAATAATAGCATTTTTACTGAAGACTTCATTGTGACTTCTTGAGGCAATCCAAAAATGTCCATATCTCGCATTTTATTGAATTTCCCATTCACTGCACACTTTCACGGACACTTTCCACATAATAAACTATCACTATTATGATGAGTCAAAACCCGAAATACACAGCAAAATGAAAATTATACAAAAAACATGACGTCCCTCTTCGGATTCCCGCCAAAAAGTTTAAAGTCAAGTTTATCTCCATTTTCAGATTATTTTAGTAACTATAATTATTGTAATGAATCAAGTACAAAAATAAAATAAAGCAAAAGCAATTATAAGTAAACGGGACATTTCGAAAAGGGATATTTTGAGAAAGGGATATTTCGCTCAAATTAATAATTATTTTGAGAATCAAACGTGTAGGTAGGTATTCTGTGAAAATTACGGTCGGTGTTAGATTCATAAAAATCGGTAATAGCTTCAAAGCATTTCGGGTGGGTCGGTGATAGAAACAATTGACTTCAACAATCCTTTGATTATTTTTTCAATGAAAACATGATATTTATAAACAAGTGAAAATATAAATATAAAATATACAATCTATATTTAAATATAAAATAAAAAAATCTGGTGTGTTTGCAACCACTACCCTTAATTCTAATAATCAATTTCAAAACTTGCTTAAGGGGGTCGGTAATAGCTGCGTTTACCTTAGTTGCTCTTGTGTGCCCCTTAGCAGTATAGCTTGTTATTTATTTTTATCACCCGACAGAAAACAGAGGGGTATCGAGGAGCAGGCCGAGTAGGCCAAGGGCGGCAGATTTTTGGGGCGTCAAATTACGCAAGCGTTTTTTTTAACGTGTTAACTTCTCAAATCGATGAACGCCGGCTGCACACACGAAAAAATGTCACGTTAGAGAGGCATAAGCATTCGGCTTGTGACGCATCTATATTTGTCTTCCACTCCAGTATGCAATTTCTCACAATGTTTTCTTTTGACGTTATCACGTAAAATAATCGTCCGTCAACTGACTCCATAGACAACCAACTCATAGAAATCTAAGAAAATCTGTATGACGGTTTTCTGATGTCTCATAGAGATGGAGCGCCAACTTGACGATGACTTTTCCCTCTTTCTTTACATTGTACTTGTACCTTCAACGGTGCAGTAAAGTTATATATAGCGACCCGCTCCGGCTTCGCACGGGTGCAATGCTAACACTAAAACCTTCCTCTTGCATCACTCTATCTATTAAAAAAAAAGTTTTAAAGATTTAAGCATACATAGGGACATAGGGATATAGGGACAGAGAAAGCGACTTTGTTTTATACTATGTAGTGATTTGTATAATCAAACAACCAGTGTGCCGCTCCCCATATATATAATTACCCCCCGTATAATTTACCTTTGCTGAAACTGTGTATGAGTAAAAAGAGCTAAATTGAGGTAGTATACCTAAATACATACCTAGGGAAGTAAAATAAAGGCTGCTACACACTATGCCGGCGGCACAGCCGGCGGGTTTTTGCCGCGCGGGTATGCCGCCGGTTATTCAGGTCGCTGGCACTTGCCGCTGGCTGCCGTAGAGCATCATTGTCTGATCTGTGGCATCATTTTCAAGTTGTCAGCCGGGTAGACCGGTAGTGTTGTACGCTCGGCTTGTGCGGCATGTAGCAGCCTTTAGAAATGTCACAGATCACACGTAAGTCTCGACTAGTTTTCGACAAACATGTGATCTGAGGCTTTCTTATTTACTTCCCGAGGTGTGTAGGTATACCTTTTTCGGGTGGATGGGGGTGGAAAGTGGAAACTTCATTTAGCGCAGCGGGCCAAAAGTTGCCGCTTTCCGCCCGGAGATATGAAATAGTATATTATACACCTAGGGAAGTAAAATAAGAAATGTCTCAGATCACATGTAGGTATCTAATTGTCGACCGAGGCGAAGCCGAGGTCTACAAACATGTGATCTGAGGCTTTCTTATTTACTTCCCGAGCTGTGTATACTTATTTTCTTATCGATGGAGCGGGCCAAATATTGCCGCTTCCCGCCCGGAGAGACGAAAAATGATTTTTCATTCTAACCATAATTAAGTAAGACAAGAGGTTAAAAAGAGCTGCAGATGAGTTTCTTGCTGGTTCTTCTCGGGGTGCTGCATTTGGAACCAGCAACTCGTCGGTGGAGATGGGCTGCTGTTTACATTTAGCCAACCTTTATGGACAAGTGGACTGCCTTTTTATTAGACTATTGACTTAAGTATACCTAGAGAAAATAAATGTTTTTTTTATACTGGTGAAACTATGGTATTTCCAGAAACTGCCTACCGCCTCGGGGATAAAAGCCGTGTGATTATTTGTTTTATTTATTTCAGGTCGGCCCCGGGCGGTGAAAACCCACGCTACGCCACTGTTCATACTCGTACAGTCAAGAGCACGCTAAGCTTGACACTTTGGACTTTGACCCGGCCCTGTATTCTATGGCGAGCAGTATAAATCAGAGCTCAGCTTTAACTGGTAATTTAAAGCTTGACTTGCTCTTGACTGTACATGCTCGTCGGATTCGAGTACTCTTTAATTGGCTTTCCTTCAATACAACTTTTCTTTATTTTTTCAATGAAGTAATAAAATATTGGCTGTTGCTATATAGGAGTCCGATATCCGATAAATATAATTATTGATCCGGTTATTGAATGGATAGTCATTCGGTTTACGGACGACTAAACAATATATCGGACGAATAGACACTTCAAAAAAATATTATCTTATTTGAATTACAATCTAGCCTAAAGACTATAAGTAAGTACCTTATATTATATACTAAAGAGGAAAGATTTGTATTTTTGTAACCTTAGCCTTACCGTTAAAGAGCCTGCCTCACATGATGATAATCAGTGAGGCTCGGGTTCGAATCCTAGCATTTACCAATGAGTTTTTCAAAACTTACGTAGGTACATATTTATTACTATTAGCTCGTTGGTGAAAGAAAACATCGTGAGGAAACCAGCAAGTCCCAGAATTAATTGTGAGACATGTGTAAAAGATCCGGTCCGGCAATGGGCTCACCATCCTATCACGTTTAAGGGTCCAAAGAATATCTCGTGAAAAGTGGGTATCCAGAAGTGGAATACGAGTACCTCTGCCTACCCTTCGGGGAAAAAAGGCGTGAGATTATTATTATTGTATAAATAAACTCAAAAACTACTGGACCAATTTTAAAAATTCTTTCACAAATGGAAACCTACATCATCACTAAGTAATATGTAGGCTTTATAGCTATTATTCCCTTATTCCAATAGGAACGGGAACTAATCGGGTGAAACCGAGCGTGTAAATAAGTACCTACCTAAATGATCAAGAGACCGGTCGGTGCCGACCCCTTCGGGGATAAGGGCGTTATATATGATTTTTTATTCTGCTTTCTTTGTGGATGATATTGGGTACGGAATAAAATAACATTTATTACACTGAAACATTTATTACATCAAAACATCAACAGGTTAATTATGTCTCCATACAACACAGATATAAAGATATAATTTATTAGGATAAAGACAGAGGTAGGTACAACAGTAAATAAACTAAAAGAAAAATTAAGGATAAAACTAAAACAAGAGATGTACAGTCAAGAGCACATTAAGCTTGACACTTTGGACTTTGACCCTGTATTCTATGGCGCGCAGTATAAATCAGAGCTCAGCTTAAACTGGTAGTGTAAAGCTTGACTTGCTCTTGACTGTACAAAAAGGAGGCCCCGTGGCAAGGTGCCCATCAGGCAGGCCGCAGGCGGCATTCCCGCGCTGGATGACAATAGGTACTTATCAGCGTTGCCAGACGTCCCGATTTTTAAAACAAAATTGAATGTCCCGCGAGGGACAGGGTCAGTCCCGCTTTTCGGGTATAACTCAAAATTTTATTTTTAGACTTTTATTCAGAAGACAATAAGACTCAACTATTTAAGGATAGTGTAAATCTGATTTAAAATATCATATTTTTATTAAAATACATACAAAATCTATGGCTACTTTTCCTGTATATTGTTACGTAAACGTAATTTGAACTCAAATAAAAAGATACATATTTAATAAAAATCTTATTATACAGGGTGAATTTTTCAAGTGGGCGTGGTAGGCTATATCAGAAACTATGAGGAATATCGAAATGTACTCAAAGGAGCCTCGGGCCCGATTTCAATAAAAACTAAAACTGCATCTTTGGATTTTTGAAAAATCAATAATCCTAGCCAGGAATCGAACCCGTTGATTTTGGAAAAAAAAAATCACCCTGTATTATTACACCATTCGATAGTGTCGCTAATAAGGATCGAATTCTGGAAAGAAATGACATACGAAAAACTTAAGGAAAAGGTTGGATTATAATAAACTGATTCATATTTCAAAGTAATGCTTTAATTCATACCTGCATTACCTGTATCTTGTCCAAAATGATGCTCAATAAATTTTTCAACATAGACCCGCAGCGCGGCCATCTTCACAACATTAAGGAACCATCCATAAATTACATCACACGTCACATTTGTAAGACCCCCCCTCTCTAGTGTGACGTCACATAAATTGCAATTTTTCAACTAGACGTCGAATTAAAACAGCAGTTCCGTAATTAGTTTTATTTCCATTTAAATTCTTGTTTATAAAATCAACAACAAATCAAAAATTTTATAAAATATTTTAAAATATTAGATTTTGAAATGTGACGTCACAAAAATCCCACCCCCTTGTCACACAATGTCACAATTCATCGAACCCCTCCCCCCCCCCCTCTTAACTTGTGACGTAATTTATGAAAATTAAATTAGAACATAATGTTGTGAAGACGACCACATCACCACACTACGGGTCTATGTTGAGAAAATTATTGAGCATCATTTTGGACAAGGTACAGGTAATGCAGGTATGAAATTAAGGCATTACTTTAAAGTATGAATCTCTTTATTAAAATCCAACCTTTTCCTTAAGTTTTTCGTATGTCATTTCTTTCCAGAATTTGATCCTTATTAGCGACACTATCGAATGGTGTAATAATACAGGGTGAGTTTTTTTTCTAACATCAACGGGTTCGATTCCTGGCTAGGATTATGGAATTTTCAAAAATTCAAAGATGCAGTTTTAGTTTTCATCAAAATCGGGCCTGAGACTCCTTTGAGTACTTTTCGATATTCCTCGTAGTTTCTGATTTAGCCAACCACGCCCACTTGAAAAATTCACCCTGTATACGTTTTTTTTACTGTGTGCCGCTTTCGACGTAAGAATCCCGCTTTTTCACTCAAAAACTTTTAAAATCCCGACTTGGCAAAAAAAAAATCTGTCAACGCTAATACTTATCCTTTGCGCGAGAAAGTCGCCTGCTCGGGGGTCGCGTGATACTTTTCTGCACACACAGATGTCATTAAGTAATGTCCGTCGCTTTTTGACGTAAACAACGTCTTATAAATCTATGCATGCCTGCTGCACTTACGATAAAGTGTCACGTTCCGCTTGAGCCGAGCGTGCAAGCGAGAGCGCGGAATAAGAGATAGAGATTCACGATCGACCTAAGCGTTCGGCATATATCTCTTTTCCACTCCAGTAGGCACAATTTTTCTTCAAGGTTTTCTTATTACACGTAAAATTAACGTTCATAAACCGACTTTACAGACCCAGTTCTTTTCGTTAACTTAACTCTAATTGTTGATTATTGAAATGATATTTTTTTATTTTTTTCACATAAGACAATGTAGACCTAGTACCTACCTACTCCCTACATCCTCATACTAAAAATTGCATTTATCCCGCCGCGTCTAATAAGTAGAACTAAATAAATATTGCTGATAAGATTAAACAAAAACATAGCCTTGTATATTTATTGGATAGGTAAGTATAACAAATCTTAAAAAATAATATCACAAAAATCTACTTAGGTATACTAATTTTATTAAGAGGTATAATCTATATATATTTGAATAATAAAAAGATAATGTCTGTTTTGCCACGATAACAAGGAGATCGAGTTTATATAGGTATTCCAGGAAGACGTAAGCTAGAAGACCAAGTAAGTTTAGAAGTTTGCAAGTTCTTGAAACTGTCTAAGTCTATTTATTTATAATAGTTCCCGTTACCATGGGAGTATGGGTATATAAAATATAGCCTATGTTACTCCCTGACAATGTAGTTTTCTATCTTTGAAAGGATTTTTAAAATCGGTCCAGCAGTTTTTTAGTTTATTCATTACAAACATAGAAAAATACATATCTTTCCTCTTTATAATATTAGTATAGAATATAGTATAGTTTATCCGGTTTACCACATACCTACTCGTACAAAACATTATAAAACGCGTAACAGAAAAAGCGCAATTCCTCATACACCCCCATTAGTATACCTATTAACATAAAAAAAATATTATGCAATCGAACTTTAGTTGCGTCTCACAAATTTTCTTATATCTTATATCGAACAATAATAGCACGATTTCCATACATATCCCTGAATTCAGTTATGTTAATTCATTTTTCGGAAAAATTTAAAACATATTAAAAATAACTGAAATCGATTAAGTAGTCGATACTGAACAAACTAATTTCAGGAATTGCCCTTATTCTGTTACATATTATCAAAGACGTTTAAAGAAAAAGTTTCTCTCTCCTAGAATGATTTTTTTTTATATACAGAAAACAATGAACACACACAATACGTCTTAATCTATCTTATCTATTCTATGTGTACGGATCAAATGCGCACATATCTTTGGCACGTATTTGGGACGTTAAATGTAGGTAATTATAATAAAACTAAACAAATCTCAACAAACAAACAAACAAACCTTCGCCAACAAACTGTAATGCTTGTTTATCGATACTTAGTTAAAAGGATAATTGTTGTATTCTGTGGAAAATAAATAACTAAATAACTAAAAACTCCATAAAAATTTAAAACTAAAATTTAAAATTTAAAACAGCCACAGAGCCGAAATCTCTTTGTGCGCTTCCAACACTTCATCAATAATATAGGTACACTACTAATATTATACAAAATAAATTAAATTAAATTGAATCGGTTTAGTATAGTTTCGACGCCTACCTATTCAATACAAACGTATTGAATAGGCGTCGAAACTACTAAACCGATTTTAAAAATTATTTCACTAATGGAAAGCTACATTATCAAGGAGTAACATAGCGTATACTTTATCCCAGTATTCGCGCGTAAAAGCTTGTGTCTAAATATATTAATACTAGAGGTTCTGTGCGGTTTCACCGGTGTAGTTCCCGCTCCCATGGAAACACGGGAATAGAATACTTATAGCCTGTTACTCAGGGATCTTCTAGCTTTCCATTGGTGATTCTAAAATCCGTCAAGTAGTTTTTGAATTTTTTCTTAACAAACATACAAAAATACAAATCTTTCCTCTTTATAATATTATAGATAAAAAGGGCCGGATCAGGTATTTTAAACCGACTTCAAAAAAGAAGGAGGTTTTTAATTCGTTACGTATGTTTTCATTATATAAGTTTAGTCAAAATCTGATGAAGAACTTCCGGTGAAGAAAGGTCCTCAACCGACATTAGCAAATCACTCGCTATCCGCGTAACAGGTTTAGTAACAGTAGGTGGATGTTGCCTATGCAAATAATAGTTTTTTTTATCTCTCCGGGCGGAAAACGGCAAATTTCGGGCCGTTGCGCTAAAAAAAGTTATGATAAAACTCCGTCGATAAGAAAAAACTTATACACATTTTAGGAACTAAAATAAGAAAACCACAGATCGCATGTTTGTAGATTACCTACATGTGATCTGAGATTTTCTTCCCTAGTTGTGTAATATACTATTTTAGTGCTATTCCTTGAAGTCGGTTTGTATTTTTGTATAAGATTTTGATTATTGTATTGGATTCATTGTATTCCAAGTAGATTAGGTAGGTAATGGGTGAAGCTGAGATTGGTTCTGTTACGAGGTATATGTAGGTACTGAAAGTGTTCTTAATTGGATGTCTAGGGTTTTGATCAAAGAGATTTAATAGAACATTATGATACAAGTGTGCTAAGTTGATCATTATATACAAGGCGATATTGTGTGCGCACGAGCGAAAGCGAGTGCGCCATAAGAAAGCCGCGTATATTATGGCCACAGGCACACGTGTTTCATACATCGCACGCGTTTTTCGCCTCGTTACGTATGTCCGGCGGAGTTTATAATAGGTTTTCTTCATTTTCTTCACTTGAAGTAGACATTTTCGTAAATATTAAACTTCACAATTAATGCAAACTTCGTCACAGCCGACAATTATTTACGAAAAATGGCGCGTAGTGTTTTTTTCTTGCCGCGATACCGAATGCGCGCGTAAGGCTAAGGTGCAAACTGCAAACTAAATCGGCCAACAGCCTAGATTAAAAATATAATTAAATTTAAATGTAATGTTTAAAACAGAAATTACAGAAAATTTTAAATGAATTTAAGTTATTTTTTAATAATAAAGCTGGATTTACCATTTACTGTTATTTTTCGCATAAATACTGTTTGTTGCTAAAATAAAAAGTTATAACCCGACTAAATTATATCGCTTCTTCTTCTTCTTACTTACGACTTGGTACTAGGGTACAAATGTAAATTGGTCGGGTTAATAAACTAAAGGCACTCGTTTAATAATATATTGAAAAAGCACGCGTGTTTAATATCTAGGATTATGTTATGAGCCAAAAATCGGTGGAATAAAAACGTCGTTTTGAGCAAGTGTGTTGAAAATATACTTATTATATTTTACTCTCTTTGGTTTTGATAGTTTCATAGGTTAAAACCTTGTTAGAACTTAATTTAGTCTTAGGTACTTCGTACCTCGTTCGCGAACGACCTAGTTCGGAAGAGCGCTCTTTTAGGTAGGAGAACTATGCGAACTAGTTCGTCCACAATCTCCCTCTTAGTTCTTTAAAATATATTTTTCTGGCGTTCGCTCTTCTAGGAGTTGCGCTGCATGGTTAACCGAGTTATTTATTTTTACTCTTGCCGCACAAGAGTTTCCTATTAAATTATACAAATTATATTCTTCGGTACTTTTTTTACAATGTTAGTACGAAAATAATTTCATTTTTTACATCCCCTGAAAAAAAAAACAACTAAATGAGCGAACCAAATTGGCCGACTATGCCCAAGAACTATTCATTTTGTACGTAGCGTGAACAACCGAAATTCAAGACCTACTATCGGATGTGTATAAAGTGACAAGAATGGATAAAATTATGAATAGGTAAGTACATAAGAGCAAGTCTAAATGTAGCACCTGAGAAGTTTTTTTTTGTTTATTGTAATGGAGAGGTATACTCATTATAATAAAAATAATAGTAAGCAAATAGTTGTCGATTTAGATAACAAAACACCAAATTTTGAAATGTTTGTCTGTTTTGACCGATTTTAAAAAATCCTTCACATAATTAAAGCTAAAATATCCCTGAGTAACATTTAGTCTATATTTTATCCCCGTATTCCCACGTGACCGTTAACTACGCAGGTGAAACATCAAATATATTTACATTTTCTAAATACCTACCTATGACCTAACTTTTTATAATGATTTTTTACAAAATACTACTTAGGTATATCTATATACACACTACTGAGGTATCACAAATCACACTTTCTTTTGTAAACTGTGACACATTGAGCGTATAAGCTTTCCCCTTGTAGACCTTCTGACCTACAATTTAAATCCTATTTTCAGTGGTACAATAAACAAAAGGTCAATGACCTTACCTGAACACTGAATACCTACCTACTTACAATAATACTTATCGAAAAAACCTATTTATTAACTATATTGTACGTACCTACCTAAGACAATAAATTGCATTCCAAAAGACATATAAGATATACCTTGGCAGACCTAAATCAATCAAAGATATTAATAAGCACTTAACTGTTAAGAACTTGAATTATATTCTGTAATGAATGGTGCTATTATGTATCCTATTTACTTTAAAAATACCCAAATATAAATTAGCACTTTAACAATTTCAATAAAATTTCCGGACTTACTAGCTGTTTTACAAGCCTTCGCTGGTTTTTACAGCTCTTAGTTTATAATTTGTAAAACTCTGCGTTATTTTTTGGATCTTTAAATAAAAAAAAGGACTTTTAGATCGTAAATTTGAGACAGTCAAGTTAGAAGCCTCTTCAGTCAAACAGAATGGGAAATGTGTGAGATAGAGTGACGTATGACCGTTCGACTTGTCATGCGCGGGCGATATAGGTAGCGCGACCAAGTAACTTTCAAGAAGTAAAGTCAAGGTAGAGCGAAAACTTCGGTTTTGCCACTTGTCCAGGGTAGGGTGGCCATCCGTCCTGTTTTCCCAGGACATGTTCTAGTTTTTGTAGTGTCCTGATCGGTCCTGTTCGAGATGGGATCGCGTCGTTCGAGGTCGGAAGAAGGCGAAAAACACTGTTTAAATTAGGGATGCCACGAATTTTCAGTTACTATACGGTATTCTGCCTATTTGGCCACTTTGTTTAGTATTCGATAGGTATTCGGCCGAACACCGAACCGCTAATAATATATATAAATAAGCTATAATAATAATATTATATAATAAGAAATAATCATAATTACTAGTAAGACATGAGATTAAAAAGAGCTGCCCTTGAGTTTCTTGCTGGTTCTTCTCAGGGTAGTTACTGCATTTTGAACTAGCAACTCGTCGGTAGAGAGTGCTGTTTACATTTAGCCAATCTTCATGGACGAGTTTAGAGTGCCTTGTTATAAGACTATTGACATTTTTAAGAGTACTTTTTGTACCTACAGAAAATAAATTATTTTTGTATTAATTAAATATAATAGTAATAGCACAGACCAGTTTATTTAAGGCTGATTCATGTTACAACGGGACGGGCCCCGTCCGGGGCGAACCATCCTACAACACGCCTTGACATTTGGCGCGGAGGGGCACGTCCGGGCCCGGACGGGGCCCGTCCTGTTGTAACATGAATCAGCCTTTAACCTGGTCTGTGGTAATAGTGTAGTGTCCAGAGCATAGACAATTCTTACTGAAAGAGGTAATAGTCTAGGCAATAAAGGTAGTGGACCGCAACATTAATTCCTCAGTCGATGAAACTTTCCAGGATTGTATGAGACTATACTTGAATAAAAAAATTAAAAAAAAAACCTAACCGAAGTTAGGTTTTTATACTAAAAAAATTTTTTTTTTGTTTGATAATTTGATAATTTCTGAAAATAATGTACCGAGACGGTTTTTATTTTGGATTTTCCTATTGTAAGTCCACTGCGACTATTAAATAACATTCCAGTTAAAAAAATGGACTGAGCAATTTTCCCGTGCAAGGTACATATACGTCTGAGTTTTGTTGTTTCTACCAGGAGATTTTTTTTGGATATTTCGCATATAGCTTTCTTAACACACATGAATATTGCTGGCGAAGAAAATGTTGACTGAGCATAAATACCTAAGCTCGGTTAGGTGTTTTTTTTGATTTTTTTATGCAAGTATTGTCTCATACTACAATCCTGCAAAGTTTCATCGACTGAGGAATTAATGTTGGGGTCTTCATACAAAAATCCGCTTCATTGCCTAGACTATAAAGTCTAGTATTTATGTTAAGTGAATTGTTTCCTAGTTTATGTATATCTACCTACTCGGATAGGTAAGTACTCAACCTGCCTCACATTTATTATATTTTTTACAACTACATAATTATATCTAATAATAAGAGTACATAACAAGCCAACTAGTTTAAATTCAAAAATATTATTTTCAATATAAATACCTACCTACTGAAACGAAATTACCTACTGTGATTAAGATTGAGAAAAAAATCTCTTATTGAGACAAATATCTAAGGTGGAACTAAATTTCATCGCAACCTTGTATTGAAAATCTAAACGAAACTTACTTTTTACTGAAACTGATCAAGTGTTACCGTAATAGCCCGAAAGTAATTAAGTAATAATGACAAAACGCTACTATTTTTACAGAATCTAACCGATATCCATACCGAATGTTACAATAAATTTTCGAAACCCAAACTTAATACAAAAACCTGTCAGAATCAGTCCTGACCGAATGTTACGGAATACTGAAAATAATTACGGAGATTGAACGATTTGCCCGATGCCAAACTGGTGCGGACATGAAGGCAGTATATTACATAAACAATACAGTACGGTATGTAATATACTACCTTCATGAGTGCGGGTGTGATATGTGTTTTTTTTATTCTACGACAGACCATAAGTACTTATTAGGTATACGGCCGAGAATTCCTTTTTTTTTGTTACCCTGGAAAATGCATTATTACTGCATTCGCACCCGACCCGGGGGGGGCGGGGGTTTTGTAGGGCTCTGCAGCCTAGTGCTGCCATACCCACTAAAACCCAGGAATGTTCCTCCTTGCCGCTTCGGACCCAGTCATGGCACCGCGGTTGTGCATCCGCGGCTACGGCCGAGAATTCCTAGGCAAACTAAGTAGGTACCTTGTGGAGGTAAACACCGTAACACGTAGTGGTCACCAATGTGGAGGAGCGGAGGTGGAAAGCTCCTCCACCGTGAAAAGGGAAGATCGGTGATCGTGCCTGGGGACCGCGCTCCAACGGTTAATTAAGTTAATTAAACCTAATTTATCATTGAAACAAAAAAACTTGGTGTTGGTAAACAAATAAGTACCTACATACCTAGGTATTTATTTATAATGTAGTAACTCAAATTTTACTTCTTATACTGAATTCTATTTTAGATTCTCATGTGGATATATGTATGGACAAAATATAGCTCATCAAATAATATTGCAATCTTAAAAGTAAATAAGTATGTAAGTAAGTAGTTCAAATATTCATAGCACTCTGGATTATCTATCGTAGTAGTCGTCCGATTTGTCGGATGAATAAAATTATTTAGTCGTCCGTAAGCCGGATGAACCTAATCGAAGTGTCTAGTCGTCCGATTTGTCGGATGAATAAAATTATTTAGTCGTCTAGTGAACCTGATCCGATTATCGGACGCCTAACAACAGCCATTATCTATACTAACTATTTGCAATTTATAATTGCTATTAAAAACAACAATTATATACCTATACAACCTTTTGTAAGCAGTGAGCGCATTAGTAGTAATTTACAAGGACACATTTAATTAAAAGCTTTTATTTAGTTTCACCTGTTGAAGGCTAAATTAAAGCTTCTTATAAAAAGGTTTCCTATATAATATTTTATATACATATATGAGTATAGATTATACAGATAGTATAGATTATATTATATACAGTTTCTAGAGATGAGACTTATATTTATTATTCTCGCCCTAGCCGAAGTTTTTTTAAGAAATTCATCAAGACCTCGATTACAATTACGAGTATTGCTCATTTAAAGGTAAATAAAGGATTGATGAGTGGGAATACGGGAATAAAATGTAGCCTGTAAAATAAAATTACTCAATGATAATGTAGCTTTCTATCGGTGAAATAATTTTAAAAATCGGTCCAGTAGTTTTTGAGTTTATTCGTTACAAATCCTCTTTATAATATTAGTGTAGAAGTTACATAATAATTTTAAAAAAGTAGAATGGGCGGTCTTATCACTTTAAGCGATTTCTTCCAGACAACCTTAGGATAGATGTAACTCAGATAAATATAGTGCATGTGCAGTGGGAATACGGGGATAAAATATATGTATATGTTGGTCCCAGGGAAGTAAGTTTTCCATTGGTGAGAGAATTTTTAAAATCGGTCGGAGCCTTATCTAAATAATCAAATCTTTCCTTTTTATAATACATACTAGCGACCCGCCCCGGCTTCGCACGGGTGCAATGCTGAATTTTCTTTGCTATAAACCATCCCTGGACCCACTCGAACCCACACAAAAAGTTTCATCAAAATCGGTCCGGCCGTTCTCGAGTTAAATCGTCAGGAAGGAAAACCCGACTTATTTTTATATAGTAGACTAGCGACCCGCCCCGGCTTCGCACGGGTGCAATCCTGAATTTTCTTTGCTATAAACCATCCCTGGACCCACTCGAACCCACACAAAAAGTTTCATTAAAATCGGTCCGCCCGTTCTCGAGTTAAATCGTCAGGAAGGAAAACCCGACTTATTTTTATATAGTAGATTATATAATAGATTAGTGTAGATGTAGTCTAGCCACCCGCTCTCGCTTCAGTTTCATATTCAAATGTTTAAATAGGTAGGTAATAATATCTTCAGAATCCTGCAAGATATCGCAATGAAACATACATGTACCCGAAAATTTTAGTGAAAATTCCTGTTTTAATCCCGAAAACCTTTTTGCTATTTCGGAGTTATAATACCCATTTGTTAGCCGTTCGTCCTACACGCATTTAGTCGAATATGCAGTTCATCAATATCTTCGACACTCGTCACAGAAAAAAGCATGTTTAAATAACTTGCATCACATTCGGAGCCTCCTCGAGAAATGTCATGTTTATAATATCCTTCCTACCTTTAATTGTTTGTCATATTTAGACTAATTATATTGTATTTTTCTTTATATAAAATGTAAGTGTGTCCCTACAAATGTTGGTCAACCTAATAAATAAAAATAATTTTCAATTATATAATGAACTGTAACAATTGAATGTGACATTTAACTGTGTAATATTTTGCTAATGTGACATTGAGCGATTTGTTGTGCATGAGATTTCAAGATAATTTTGCGAAATACCACTGTGTATTTTTGCGAATGTGTCTTCTTCCGAAAACAATTGTGACTTATGCGAATATGACAATGTTCGAAAAAACACTGTGAAATTTTGCGAATGTGTCTTTTTGCGAAAAAAAAACTAAGTTTTTGCGTATGTTATATAGCTTCTACCTACACGTGACAATACCTAACTTCAGCCAACGAAAAGGCCTATCCAAAAGAAATGCTGCGTGAAAGAAAATAATCGAATATGAAATAAAATTAAAAAGAAAGATCAAAGCAATAAATAAAAAAAATAAAAATTAGAGAAAAGATTTATTTCTGCTTTCAATTTGTACGCATTATGTTTCCAACACGCTGTATAACATAACATCGATATTTTTTAAATATTTTCGTTTTAAAACCTAACATCCATGATGTGTTGTTTTATTATAACTATTTAATATAACTAAGTACGTATTATTTTCATAATCGAGCAAACCAATATATTTAACAAAATATCATAGAGACATAGTTAATATCAAGTTTAACATAAATATTATATACAACACTTTTACACTTATTTGGTCGCGTAGTATACAAAGCAACAGCACTGATAATTTTAACTCTATGGCAAAAAAGGATGACCGTTTAAACATATCGCATTGCGCTTAGCAATATAACATTCGCTGCACAACATTACAACTCGCTACGCACACCAACAATTAACTTAGAACAATCATAAACTTCGCAGCCAGCGCAATGTGATATGCCACCGTAACAGTATCCAGCTCCCCTAAAACTACAAAACTAAAACACCAATCCAAACAATTAACAAAAAGTCCACTGTAGAGTCCACTTTGGAAATGGATAAAAATAAATTAAACAGGTAAATTGACGCAATGCCTAAGCCGGTTGCGGTCGGCGGGAGTGTGTGCGCATGTGCCGCGTGATCATGTCGCGGCGACAGGCGGCGTAAGGGCAGGACGGGCAACGGTACGGCTTCTCGCCGGTATGGGTCCGCTGGTGCGTCGCCAGGTGGTCAGACCGCGAGAACACTTGACCGCAAACCCCACAAGCGTACGGCTTGACCCCGCTGTGTAGTCTAGCGTGCCGTGTGAGCATATCGGACCGCGCGAACCGCCGCCGACAGACCTCGCACTCGTAGGCCCGCGTCGCCTCCGCGGTCCGGCTGCGGTGCCGCGACGCGACGTGCTTGGCCAACCGATCGTGGACCGCGAACGTCTGCCCGCACGCATCGCACGTGTAGCTGGGCAGTTCGTCGTACTTCTTCTCATGTTTGACGGAGAGGTCTAGCGGGGCTTCCTCGTCGTGGCCTGGGGGCGTGTCGAGCAACCACGGCGGCGGGGGATAGTGGTTGTTGTTTGTGAGCTGTACGGCTAGCTTGTCCAGGAGGCGGGATAGCCGTCGCCGCTTGTGCAGGTGGCGTGGGCTCGGCGGCAGCGCGGTCTGGGCCATGCTAACATACTCGCTGCGGCCCGCCTCTGCCTCCGCCACCTCCAGCACGCTGCGCCACGGACCTGGTGACAAATAGCACACGTTTATTCACCCGATCAGTACAACTTTCCCCCTAAAAGAGAGTCAACAATGGAGGAGCAACACAATTACTTGCAACCGTGCGCGATAATTGCTGCGCAGATTGTCGCTTTGAATCGGGTATATTTACGTATTCTTTTATCCATTCAAGTTCACCCTCGCCCTTCCCGACGCCAAATCGTAACAGCAGGTAAGCAGCCCTTTTCGTTTTTTCTAAACAGCGTGGGATACTTGCGCTGTCAGTAACACTCGTATCATTGAATGGGAATGGAAGAAACGTTTCGAGTAAACAGTTTTTTACCCAAAAATGGCAACCAATGGACGCGTTTATACGCCATGTAGCGGCAGGTGGTATTTTTTACTCCATAATTTACCTAGCGAGATGGCAAAACATGAGCAAATATGGGTTAATACATTGCACCTTGGACGCATCTGTCCATTGACCATGGTGGGTGAATGTTATCCCTGGCTCGTCATTGGCAAATGTTTAGAATTTTTTAACCAATCGGGAGCGTTTGCGGCTCCTCAAACGAGCTTCGTAGAGGTCTCCAATGGTATTGATTTTCAACTTTTTTTCTAAGTAGTTTTTTTTCTGGTTGTAATATTCTAATCGCAAATTCATACACAATGGTTCCATCTACAGTGGTGTGAAATGTAAACAACAAGATGAAGTTATAATATTTATGAATTGTTATATATTGAGAATTTGAGATACAAAATAATCAGTAAAGTTTTAACATAAAAACTGTTTTAGTTGGATGGCAATGAAGTACAGCAAATTTTTTTGGGTTCGCTTATCTAGGTTTATATGTCATAGATTTTTGCTGATTTCTAAAAATGCTTTGGCTGGAGAGGTTTTCTTTTCGTTTATTGTTTTATTTTATAGCAATACAACATTAATTAAGATTGTGTATTTTATAATTATTATTGTTATTACATACATAAATGTTATTACAAAAAAATAAGAGGTTTTTGGGTTTGTTGGTTTGCTTAGTAGGTACATAAAAGGAGATTTTGTTTTAGCTTTACCTAAATTAACAGCCAGTCACATTCGCGCGGATATGTAGAGTGCTGAGCCAATGTCCTTTTGATTGCATGACATTCTTGACACTACGATTTCCGTGCTCGTTTTTAAACGGACTTCAAAAAAGGAGGTTTCTCAATTCAACCTTTTTGTTTATGTATGTTCGCGAATAATTTCGTCGTTTGATGATTTTGATTACTCTTTTTTTGGTTGGAAAGGTATCCCAACGGTGGTACCATGCTAAGGAAACCAGGATCTGATGATGGAATCTTAAAGAAATCGAGGGGAACCTTCGAAAGTCGTAGTAGCACATAGTGCTTTTTTACTTTTTTCTGTTTCCTGATTGAAGTTTCCTTGTTTTTTTCTAGTAAATTTTTTAGTTGACCGTTTTTGCGACTGGCCCTTTAACCCAAGTCTGTATGGGTATGTGTACTTTTCAATCAAATACTGTTTTCTGTTTTATTCTTTGAAGTCATTATTAACAATTTATCTTAAGTCTAAAGCGATGGGGTAAAAACAGAAATGAAAATATAGTTTGTAACGTGCAACAAAACCTTTTCTTTGACCGACTTGAAATAAGGAGGAGACCACGGATTGGGAGATGGTGTTAGGCTTGTGGCCACCTAACTGTCCGAATTTTTCAAGCAACCCGACGGTATCTGACATGGCATAACGACTTCTATTGTATGTAAACACAACGAAAATTATGCCCTTTTATCATTTTTATGCAATATTCAAAATTTTATGTGCCAGTTTGAGCTGTTTTCTGCAAAAATAAATATATGTCTGAATTATAGATTTTATTTATTAATCTCAGGTCTCAGAATTAATTCTGAGACATGTGTAAATAGACCCGGTCCGGCGATGGGCTCACCACCTATCACGTTTAAGGGTCCAATACATCTCGTAAAATGTGGGTATATCCAATAATGGAATACCTCTGCCTACCCTCTCGGGGATAAAAGGCGTGAGATTATATTATTATTATTTATTAAAATAATAATAGCTTGTATTACGTTATTCTTCCATCTTTATTAAGTTACATAAATTTTAATTCAGTCTGTATCTCGTACCATTTAACTTTTTTTGGGATTCGTTCATGAGTGGTATTCGTAGGGCATTGAATCACTCCTTCCCCACCCCCCGCACTACTGGTGTAGTGTCGTGGGTATTTGTAAAATATATATGCCTTCCTCATTATTTTGTTTTTGCTATTAGATAGGAATATATTTATTTTGCAAGATAGTCAAAGAGAACGTTTAATAAAAAAAATATCTCACGCCTTTTATCCCCGAGGGGGTAGGCACATGTATTCCATTTCTGCATATACCCACGACGGTGAAGGAAAACATCGTGAGGAAATATATTCTAAGAATATATTCTAAGACCGGTCCGGCGATGAGCTCACCAGTCACCACCTATCATCACGTTTAGGGGTCCAAAGAATAACTATGTCGTAAAAAGTGGGTAGGTGTAGGTATCCAGAAATGGAATAACGTTTCATGAGGCGTCAAAATGAAAATTTACTGTTGAAAATGTAATGCCATCAAAAACAAAACTTGTCAAAAAACCCAAGCCTCGCAACTCAGTTCTAATTAGCTAACCTAACAACATCTTACAATGACCATATCATTATTAAAAATCTTTTATGTTCTAAATAAATAGATTGACTTGGCCATCTCATGAAAACCCAATGTATCTCACAAGTGATACATATTATATTAAATTAGATTGTTTAGTGCGATGCCAAGTCAATCTATTTATTTAGAACATAAAAGATTTTTAATAATGCCGTGCCCCCAGATGAGTACCTACATACTTTGTGACGTCATCTTTTTTAGTACTGAATTGCACCACTTTTTTATTGTTTTATCTATACTAATATTTTAAAGAGGAAAGATTTGTATGGTTGTATGTTTGGTACGAATAAACTCAACTACTAGACTGATTTAAAGAAAATTCTTTCACCAATGGAAAGCTAGAAGATCCCTGAGTAACATAGGCTATATTATTCCCATATACCCACGGGAACGGGAACTACGAGGGTGAGACCGCGCAGAACCGCTAGTTAATTAATAATTTTCTATAACTGAAAATGTTAATTTTCTATAAATTAAATGAAAATCGAAATGCATTTTAGATGTGTTTTGGGATAAGTTTTTAATTTATAGATCACCGTCTACCCTAGTTCTAATCTCTCAGTTACATCCATCCTAAGGTTGTCTGATCGCTAAGCGATAAGACCGCACATTGTACTTTAGTTAATGTTGGTATCCATATTGTGTTGTTTTTGGTGTACAATAAAGAGTTATTGTATTGTATAGATTACACGGAATTTAATTTCGATACAGTGAAATACGCTTAATGCAAAGAGATTAAAATATAATAAGGCATCGAGGGGGCATTGGGAATATTTTCATACAAAAATTTGAAGCCTAAGCGTCATGTCCTTGTCATGTCAGTTAGTATGAACGTGAGCTGTCATTCGGTCGAAATTGTACTAGACTTATTCCACTTGGAATAACTTTTGACTTCAAATTTTCCTTGCTTTGTCCCCTCTATGCCCTATTATATTTAAATCTCTTTGGCTTAATGGCACCTCTGACCCTGAAGATAGGTATCAGTTAAAGTTCTGCCTAATACACCTAAGTGTCATTTTAATAGCAGCTACCTTTTTCCACCCCGTGGCCACAAAGCCCTCTTTTACAATGACAAAAGTAGATTTCTTTCATGTTTATGACCACTGCGGGTCGATGAGTGGATCGGAATAGAAAAACGGTGTTACTTGATTGTTTAACTGTAATTAGGATCGGGGCAATGAGATTAAAATATAATAGGACATAGAGGTGGCATTGGGAATATTTTCATACAAAACTTTGAAGCTCAAGCGTCATGTCAGTTTAGTATGAACACAAGCTGTCATTCGGTCGAAATCGTACTAGATTTATTCCACTTGTAATAACTTTTGGCATCAAATTTTCCTCGCTTTGACCCCTCTATGCCTTATTATATTTTAATCTCTTTGGGTCGGGGTAATAAGAACTTCAGCTTTCAAGCGACAAATCTTCCAAATGTATCAGGCTTTTCGATACCTACAAGGGCAAACACTTGTTGCGCTTTGGGGTGGAACTAGGGCGGTACCACTTTTTAACACAAGCTATAGGCCGGGACTTTTAAGAGCCTATACGAATTTTATTGTGTCTCTGTACTGGAGTTATCTCAGGAAAAATGCACAATGAGTTTAGAATTGAAATGTGTTCCGCAATGCTATAAAAGAAAACAACACTGATCGGATTTAAAGAAACATTGAAATAACATAATATATCAGAACAACATAAACAGAGCTTCCCACGCTCATGCCAGACGGAGGAAAAGTACATTTGATATTGAAGATAGGATATTCTACTGAAAGAAAACATCATTTTAGTATTATCTATTATATTTACTTATTAAACGATAAGCTGACTGACTGATCGGTGATATATCAACGCACAGTCTAACCGCTGGGTGTAGAGACTTGAAATTTTGCACATACTCGTAGATAGCTTATACAGTGTAGGCATCCACTAAGAAAGGATTTTGGAAAATTCAATTCAAAGCTCTTTTCTAATATAGGTACTTTGAAATGATAATGTTAGTTGTTGGAAACACGGAAAGTCCTTCCTGAAGTAAATTTTAAATACCTCAATTGTTTAATTTCATGATTTTCCTTTCATTTAAAATGCTATGTTATTTAGGGAAAAATAACCTGTAATGACAGCGGAGTCTTATAGGCTCCGTTTTACCCTTTGGGTGAAAATAAATAAATAACCTCACGCCTTTTATCCCCGAGGGAGTAGGCAGAGGTATTCCATTTCTGGATATACCCAGTCTTCACTAGATATTCGTTGGACCCCTAAACGTGATAAGTGGTGTGCCCATATACATGGGACCTGCGGGTTTCATATGTACCTACGTAAGTTGTGATAAACTCATTAGTAGGTACATGCCAGGATTTGAATCCGATCCTCACTGATTATCATCATGTGAAGCAGGCTCTTTAACCGTGAGGCTATCACTGCTTCATCCTTTAGGTACGGAAGTTTAAAGATGAAGTTGGTGCACTGACATGAAATATCCTAAGCATTCATTGATTTTCAGCGGGTTGGCAGAAAGGTTAGAATTTTAAAAACTCTGTCCACTCTCACACGGCACTCCGATTTCGAATGAAAAAGAATCTTTCCGATCTTGTAAGGAGACACTTTTTTTTTTTATATATTTGAGCATAATATGTATGTTTTTCGGCCAGTTTCAACTCGATAGATGATAGTTGCTGAGATATGGAGCTGTGACAGATACAGCGGCACCATAAAGGCCTTTTCACAAACTTTTGATAAAAGCCTGAATAGAAAACGTTGTAGAATTTTTTTTAAAAAAGAACTTGTCTTTTACGCCAGCTTTAGAAAAGACTGGACAGTGTTGCTTTTCCAACGGGAAAACCGCTTCGTTCCCGGGTAGGAAAAAGCTCATATTCCTCAGAATTCCCGGTCCTCAGTACCCTGACTGAAAAAGTAATGTAAACTATTTTTTGTATTAGTTATTAGGTACTTTAATTCTTTGTCAATAAAATTCACTTTTAAGCGTCAAAAAAAAAATTGTCTATTTAAAAGATGATTACAATGTAGATTTTACCAATAAAACGATAAGACGAAACTAGCGACTTCAATTAAAAATCCGTCAAATTGTTAATACATGAAGGTAACTAATTAAGGACCGCCATAGATATTGTTTTGTACAGCTTTTAGGTCGGATAATATATGTGTAGCCTATATCTGATAATGTAGCTTTTCATTGGAGAAAAGATTTTTTTAAAGTTTTGTCCTAGTAGTTTCGGAGCCTATTTAATACAAAGAAACAAAAAAAATCTAATCTTTGTAATCACTACATAGTAGGTATAAAACAAAGTCGCTTTCTCTGTCCCTATATCCCTATGTATGCTTAAATCTTTAAAACTACGCAACGGATTTTGACGCGGTTTTTTTTAATAGATAGAGTGATTCAAGAGGAAGGTTTTAGTATTAGCATTGCACCTACGCTAGTATTATTATAAAAATAATAACGTAAGATAAAGACTAAGTACCTACCTAGAGGGTGACCACGCACCGGGGCGATATTGAATGTTTTTCCTCGTACCCGTAAGAATTTCCAAAAATCCCTTCTTGGTCACTTAAATTACATCCCTTTGTGCAAAATTTTATGCATCGGCTAGTTTGTTCTCACTAGTTCGATTCGATTCGAGTTTTTTTTTTCTCATTTGTGCTACCGTATCCGTAACTGTGCAATGTGCATTTCCTGTCAGTGTTAAAGTTTTCAAGAAAGGAGGAGGTTCTAAATTCGTCACTTATGTGTTTTTTGGTATGTTAATCTATATAACTCCTTCAAATCGGAACCGAGGTCAAATATTTTTTTACGTTTGCATTAGTACGGTATACCTACCTCAGGGTAACGTCACATATACAGTACCGCTGTTTTAACTTGGCTTCTCTGAACATAGGCTTCGCCTGCGTAAATCCCCTCGTACCGCCAAATGGTCGCTAAAAAATGTTATTGCGCAGCAATTTGCGCAACTTCAGAGCTGCCAAGTTAAAACGGCCGTAGGTACTGTAAGTTCTGTGAAAATCTGATGAAAAACGGAACGGACATCAGCAAATCACTCGTTATCATCGTAATAATACCTATAATTTAGTAACAGTAGGTAATGGACGTTGAATATTCAAGTAGGTACGTAATTAAAAAAAACTAGTCTTTGTAAAAAGAGGGTAGGTAGGTATTTCCAGAAATTTAATACCTCTGCCTACCCCCTCGGGGATAAAAGTTTTTTTTTAATTATAGTTTTTTTAATGCAACCCAGGTGCCTAATTATAAAAGCTATTTTGAGTTTTTGTACTCTGGCACGAAATAAAAATAATAAACCGCTTTTGAAAAAAATAACTTCAAAATAACAACTTTCAAAAGTCTTCCGAGTAGGTACAAAGCATTGCAATGCGTAAACGCAATATTCCTTGCGAATAGCACCTGTAAATGGCAAACCACTCATCGTTCCCGCAGCTTACGTACCATCAACGCGACTCAAGTTTATTCACGCCGAGTTTCACAATTCTACAAGACAGTACACATAACTTTACTTACATTTCCGATATTCCGACAGCACCGTCCAAAGCACAGCATCTAACCAAGACCGAATAAAGTTTTTATTTGTTATCGCCAAGTGGTGCACTAAGTTTTAACACGAGGTGTTGCGTGCGTGTGGTGAACGGTACGTAAGGTCGGCGGGTCGGGCGACCGGTCCTACCGCCCCCGCTAGCCGGCCCTTGCGGGACTCTGCGATTCAAATGCGAGCGGGAGCGGGAGGCGCGGGCGCACGACCGCCGCGGACTACGCGTCGCGACTGAATGCCAGCAAGCAGCCAAGTAATCGCAGGCAGCGCACTGCCCGGCCACAGGGGCGGACTAGGAAAAACGCATCCCTCTCCGAGGCCTCCTACACAGTCATGATGGGCAATTTACACGAGGCCAATCCACTAAGCTAATCCAAACTGCATACGAAAAAAAAACTTTAGGACAACCCATTGCAGTGGAGTGTCTCCATTTACACGAGGCCATTAGTGGATTGGCTTAGTGGAATGGCTCACTGGAATGGCCTCGTTTAAATGGCCCATGAACGATTCGTCGCTAGTCTTGACCATCTTGTAGACGCATGGATTAGGGTTGCCAACGGTACTATAATATACATGGTCATTTTAAATTAAGTGCAAAATATATTCTATTATATTTCGGGTCTGCGTACCTACTGTACCTATATATACTGTTGAAGAAATATATAATAAGCAAAAACACCATATTTTCAACACCGAAATGTAACAAGCAAATCCTTAATTTAAAAAACGCGCCTTTCTTTAGGCTGATTCACGTTACACCGGCACCGGGCCGGGCCCTGTGCGGGCCCGGACTTGGCACGGTCAAACATCTATAGTATACTTTTGATATGAAGTGCTTTACCGTGGCCCGACTGGGGCCACGGTCAGGGCACGGGCGTCGACATGTCGAAGGATATGGTTAGGATGATTCACCCCGGACGGGGCACGTGGCCCAGTGTAACGTGAATCAGCCTTAATTCGGTCGCAAATACGCAGCTAGTAACTAATTAACGAGCAATCCGGATCTATCCAGAAACTTAGAAGTGTATGGTAGAGTGAATTCTCAATTTCGAAATCAATATCTCCCGACATTACTCGTATGTCAGCTGATCTCAGCACTATAAGTAAGGAGCCTTATTATTGATGAATATCGAATTCAGTAGTATCTGATTAGGTACCAAAACGCGGACACAATAAAAGATTATTTATAGCCAATTTCTGCCTGTGGCCATCTGAAGCTGGACTGGAATATTCAAAAAGACGATCCCAATGGAACGTGAAAACTGACGGAGTCCCCTTAATATTTAGGTTCCACTTCCTTATATCAATTTCGAAATTGTTTTGCGATATTTTTGTGCAAAAAAAGAAGTACTTAATTTTACCTGCGATTTCCTTCCGATTCGTTATAAAAGTAGTTCAACGTTTCACCTCGTAAAAATTACGGCGATGCATTGCTCCACGAAAGATAGACAAACAAACTTCCGCATTTCTATTAATACAGCTGAAAACACCTAAAATTTTGTGGTGTAACCAGCATTTCTATTTATTATATTATTAGTAGTATAGTACTTTAGTAGTATGTAACAAAACTAATTTACTCTAAGACTTATATTGCACTAACTCATGGCTAACTCCCATTCAACTACAGTCCAAGTAATATTGAGCTTCATTTGTTTTTTTTTGCATACCTAGTTTAACTAAACACTCGACATTCTGCTTTTGAAAAACGGAATTACTTTGTAGGGCTACTGGTGGGCACCTTCTTTGTTTGTCCGTCTGACCATCACCCGCTTTTCTCAGCTATACCTACTACTAATCCTGTTGACATGAAATTTTGAAGTTTTAAATAATGCTTGCGAAACTATTGTCTACCTATAACACGGAGCAAAAAAGCCGAAATGGTTTATATTTTAAATTGGGATTACGCTGTCAAGAGGTGTATATGAAAGGGCTACATTTGCAAATTACCAAAAGTATTTTTATTTGTTTCTGTCTCCCATTGTTTTTGAATCAGTACATAGATATTATTAGTACGCAATAACGTTTACGTACGCAATAAAGTACCCTCCATGAGCAAATCCCACTTGCATCGCGTTTTTATATAGCAATCGGGTATGTAGTAAAACTATCAAATGTTGTTTATATTAAGAAAACAAGAAGCCAATTAAAATGTGTTTGAAAAACAATTGTGTTGATATTACTTTCACTTTATCACAAAATAAGTAGCTTAGACTTATTTCTTACCGTACTCCTACATGCTTCTCAGTAAACTATTATATTTTTATTACCGAACAGAACGGCTTTCTTGGAAACTCTATAACTGCTCCACAAGTCACCTGACGATAGCAAAAGACGCGACTGGAGCTATTATTCTTTGTGATAATAAAATAATAATAATAATAATTTCTCGCCTCTTATCCCCGAGGGGGTAGGCAGATGTATTCCATTACTGGATATAACCGCTTCTCACGAGTATATTGCACCCCTAAACGTGATAGGTGGTGAGCTCATCGCAGTACCGGGTCTGTTTACACATGTCTCAAAAATAATTCTGGGACCTGCGGGTTTACTCATGATATTTTCCTTCACCGTCGAGCTAGTGATAAATATATACGTAAGTTTTGAAAAACTCATGTGCCAGGATTCGAACTTCACTACTATCTATATAACAAAACTAAAAACTGTAAGTTTTGAATGCGAACTGTCTACACATACAAATTAGCTGCGTTGTGAAGAATCCCAGTATACTACTTCCACATTAGAAATAATACGAGTATTGGCTACGAGTAGCTAAAATTCCTAATTTTAAGTTGGCTCTATTCTTTTCCACCACTTTGGAAAGGAAAGGGACAAAAATAAGAGCCATATTTATTTATAATGTCATAAATGTCAAAATAACAAAATTGAACCTTATGAACGCATTCACATCTTATTTATGGGAACCTGTTGTACCTTGACACACATATTCATAATGTTCGAATTAGTTGGTTTTTACGTTTGACATCTCATCTCTTCAATCTATGGTTTGTTTCTGTCCTTTATCTTCCGTATTCTATGGAGAAGGATAGGCTAAATTAAAATTAGGAATTTTAGCTGGTCAGCCAGAATCAAGTCCATTATTTGCAACTAAATTTATAGGAATATTTGATAGAAGGGAAATTTTTAGGGCTCTGACGCTGAGACCGGTCCTGTGGGCGTCATCGCCCACCTGCCTGCTACATTGCATGTATTTGATGCTGAGGCTATAGCGCATCAATATACTCGTATTGTGTAGTATTTGGTAGTACAGTACCCGTTTCTTTACTCATGTGACAGTACTATCACAGTTTAACAATGTACTATTATACAAGTCGTAACAGAATAAGCGCAATTCATAACACACCCCAATTAGTATATTAATTTTAAAAATATGATGCCTTCGTACTTTAGTTGTGTCTAACCAATTTTCTTAAATCAAGAGCAATAATAGAACGATTTCCATTAGAACTAAATTCAGCTATGCTAATTAATTTTTCGGAAAAATTTTGCAGATTAAAAATAGCTGAAATTGATTAAGTAGGTAGTAGATAAGTACTGAACTAATTTATTTCAGGAATTGCGCTTATTCTGTTACATATTGTAGGTATACTAGCAGCGTACCGCGAAATTCCCGTTCCCGTGGGAATACGGGGATAAAATATGGCCTATGTGTTATTTTGATATATAAGCTATATAACTGTAAAGTTTCATCAAAATCCGATCAGAAGTTTTTGCGTGAAAGAGGAACAAACATCCATCCATACAAACTTTCGCGTTTATAATATTAGTAGGATTCTGTGGTGCAGTCGAGAGCACGTGGAGCACTGTAACGTTCTTATTACAATCGCTGTAGAGGTCAGACTCGCACTACAAGTGTAAACCTTTACCTATGTTCTCTTGACTGTGCAGTGCACATCTGGAAACGAAACACGGCATAAGTGCGAGTGGGTTTCAGACTGTGGTTTCTGAGTTACAATATTAGATTTTTTTACACCCGGTCCGGCGATGGGCTCACCACCTATCACGTTAAGGGGTCCAATGTATCTCGTGAAAAGTGGGTATATCCAGTAATGGAATAAAAGGCGTTTGATTATTTCTTTCTATTTTACAGTTTATGTAAGTATATTTATTGACAATCTATGCTTTAATATTATAAAAAGGAAAGATTTGTATTTTTGTGTTTGTTATGAATAAACTCAAAAAATAATGGACCTATTTTAAAAATTATTTCACCAATGGAAAGCTAAAATAACCCTGAGTAACGGTCCCATTTTATTCCCGTATTCCCACGGGAACTACGCGGGTTAAACCGCGCAGAACCGCTAGTATAATAATAAGTATACAAATAAAAGAGGTATTCCTAACCGTATAACGAAAGTAGGTATTATTAGTACGCAATAGTATATTTTTATTACGTTTTAATATTAAATATTTTGCCAGTTATATATTTCTTTGTAATATTTATAAATAAATATAAATATAATTTCACGCCTTTTTTATCCCCGAGGGGGTAGGCAGAGGTATTCCATTACTGGATATACCCACATTTCACGAGATATATTGGACCCCTAAACGTGATAGGTGGTGAGGTATCAGAATTAATTCTAAGACCTGCGGGTTTCCTCACGATGTTTTCCTTCACGGATTCGAACCCGAGCCTCACTGATTTTCGGCCGGCTCTTTAACCGTCCGGGCTATCACTGCTCCCTGTAATATTTACATATAAAAATTATCCTCTAAAGAAGAAACTGGTACGACAGTGCCCACAAAACTGCCCATAGCCAACCCTCTGGTGAAATTATTATTTCTAAATAACAGAACTGTTTACACAAACTTCGGAGATTTTGTACCTTAGTTGACAATTGTGCTGCATAAAAGAAAAAGAAAAGATTGATTACGAACATGATCTCATTTGGACGCGGAATCCTAAAAATAAAGTGATAAAAAATACACCAAAATGAAGCTGATGTACCTAATAAAATAAGGTACCTACTAGGTACATCAATTTACCAAATTTCTGTAATTTTGAAATCAGCCCAAAGTTCGATATTTAATTCAAAAGTTGACTTAGTATTTGGTAAAATCATGCATGCACAAAGTGATTTTTGTTTGAGTTTCAAGTTTGATAAATAAGTAAGCCAGAAGAATGTTAGTGATTTGTTTCTTTGATTAGGTACTTTTATTATTGACAGCTCTTTTTCTATTTTATAACTTAACTAGCGACCCGCCCCGGCTTCGCACGGGTGCAATGCTAACACTAAAACCTTCTATCTATTAAAAAAAACACATCAAAATCCGTTGCGTAGTTTTAAAGATTTAAGCATACATAGGGACATACGGATATAGGGACAGAGAAAGTGACGAGAAGAGTGAGTAGTGTTTTATACTATGTACTTAGTGATATTGCTGATTAAGCTCCATGATTTTAATTTTTCTCTAACGTACTCACACAAAATTTTCTACTGAATCTTTATGCTTCAATCCCGAAAAATCTGTTTTCTTGAAATTCTTCATATCAAACCGCAATTTCATAGGTAAGGACCTAAATATACTGAATCAAATAATTGTATTTAACTACATAATTAGTTAGATAAATTAATTTAGACATAAAATTATTGGCACTTACATTGTAATTGTTTAGGAAATGAGTCCTCCTCTCATGAGGTAGGGTTTGATTCCTGTAGAAGGGAATATGCATACTTTCGCCGAAGGTTCGCCGTAAGCCGGATAAAGAGTAACCGAGACCGACGAGCACGCATTAGTCGTTTGATGGATACCTATGGATGAAGATCGATCTGCCAGGTTCGTAGCAAGTGGCAGTATATTGTCTCTGCCTACCCCAATGGGAAATAGGCATGAGTTTATGTATGTATACGTTCGTATTTATTACTAGCCCGACAATCGAGAAAAACATTGTAAGGCAACTTGCAGACTCCAGAATTTATTCTGAGGCATGTTTACAGCCAGCTGGATCAGTGATGGGCCCACCCCCAGTCACGTTTAGGAGTCCAAAAATAAAAAAAAAACGTGTGGCACTCGGGGACTGCCGCGGTAAAGCAATTGCATAGCATTTTGTATCAACAAGACTGCCGAAAAGAAACGACGTTAGACAATGCACTGCCTTCAAGCCACACCTCCGTGCCCGTCGGAGTGGGGAGCGTGAGGTTTTTTTTCGTTACGGAATTTCCGGATTCGGTCCCCGCGCTCAAGGCCCTCGATAGAAGCTATGCAATAGCTTAAAATAGTGAAATATTACATTTCTAGAAATAGTATACTTTACCTCTGTCAACTCCTGAAAGGCATGGGCGTAGGTATATATATTTTAATCAACCTGCAGTACTTCAGTTAATCGCACCTACCACGTTTATATGAAACAAATTAAAATCAAAACGACGGAACTAACCATTCAGTACACCTACGCGCAAATAAAATCAAAATGAAAAACTATTTATAGAACTTTCACAGAATACTGATTTTATTTATTTAGTACTAGCGGTTTTAACGGCGTAGTACCCGTTCCCGTGGGAATAAGAGAATAAAATATAGCCTATGTTACTTAGGGATATTGTAGCTCTCCATTAGTGAAAGAATTTTTTAAATCACTAAAGTAGTTTTTGAGTTTATTCGTAACAAAAATACAAATTTTTCCTCTTTATAAGATTAGTACAGAAGTATAGACAACAAACAATTGTAGAAGAGATTACACAGGAATTAAAAAAAGTACGTAATACTTATAGTTATACAACCAAGCCATTGAATATTAGAAGAACCAAACACACTGTCTTTGACGTAAGGACGAAAATAAAACAATAAAGATGCAGATAAAAAAACAACATGAGAGCTGAAGAGAAGAGCTGCCCTTAGCCAATTTAGAGTGCCTGGTTATTAGACTATTAATAATTTTAAGTGTACTTCTTTTACCTACAGAAAATAACGCTCATTATCGCCGGGGCGTTTATTTCTGGAAATACCCACTTTTCAATAGTATATTTGAAACTATCATTATCTTCTATGTCCATACTAATTAACACTAATATTATAAAGAGGAAAGATTTGTATTTTTGTATATTTGTTACGAATAAACTCAAAAACTACTGGACCGATTTTAAAATTCTTTCTTAAATGGAAAGCTAGAAGATCCCTGAGTAACATAGGCTATATTTTATTCCCATATTCCCCACGGGAACGGAAATTAAGCGGGTGAAACCACACAGAACCACTAGTCTATCTATACTAATATTATAAAGAGGAACGATTTGTATCTTTGTATGTTTGTTACGAATAAATTCAAAAACCACTGGACCGATTTCGAAAATTCTTTTACCATTAGAATTCTATAATACCTATATCTATCCATGTAACATAGGCGATATGTTGTTCCCGTATTCCCACGGGAATTACGCGGGTGACACCGTATGGAGCTAGTGGGACATAATATACTGATAAACATAGTAAGAGGTAACATAGGAAGTCAAGAATATTTAATGTTGAGATGTGAATCAGCGTTGCCAGATTTTTTTTGGCCAAGTCGGGATTTTAAAAGTTTTTAAGTGAAAAAAGCGGGAAAAAATCTTTTTTTTTTTTTTTATTTATCTTTTTTTTTAGTTCAAATTACGTTTACGTGACAATAGACAGCAAAAATAGCCATAGAAAAAGTACTTATTTTATTAAATTAATATATTTTAAATCAGATTTACCCTATCGTTAAATAGTTAAGTCTTATTGTCTTCTGAATAAGAGTCTGAAGATAAAGGTTTGAGTTATACCCGAAAAGCGGGACTGAGCCTGTCCCGCGCGGGACCTTAAATTTTGATTTAAAAATCGGGACGCCCCGCCAAAATCGGGACGTCTGGCAACGCTGGTGAATGCACATACGAAATAGGCTTTAACCTCCTCCAAGGTTCAATTCATTTTATATTTATACGAAAACTCATCAAGATGAAGTCACTTTTGCATTGACGGAGCTGTTGGCTCAGTTGGTAGTGACCCTGCCTTCTAAATCGGAGGTCGCCGGTTCGATCCCCGCTCGGGGCCTACATTTGTCTGCATGAACATGTCTGTTGGCTTCGTGTCTGGTCGTTCAATATTCATTTATGTATCTTTATCAGTAAATAACCGTGTGTGACTTATGTCCTCCAATTATTATTATTATAATTACGATGCACTTGCATCATGCGTCTTCAACCCGTAACAGCCCACTGCTGAGCTAAGGGTCTTTCCTCACACATGAGGAAGTACGGGCTATAATCTCCCACCGCGGATTGAGAGATTGCGTCCGGCTAGTGGCCGCCCAACAGTCAGAATTTTTCAAGCCACCCAGTATCTGGCATAGCTTAATGACTTTTATTGTGCGTAAACACAACCAAAACCGGGACGTAACGGAGGCCTCGTGATGCACTACCAGATTTTAATTAAATTAGCAAACGCAGAGATGAAAATATTGCGAGCTTCTGCCTAAAAGGTAATTCGATTGACGGGGTAAACTATAAAAAAGGAAATTCCGGCAAAAATGTTTCAGCGGTAATTCTCTCGGCCATTGCTTGCTTGGTTTACTAGCGAGCAAATTGATAGACGCACTAATTGAGAGTGCACCAATCATAGTCCCCCTTACTGGGTCCATTCCCCCTATGTTAAAATACTATAATTTCCATCGCACAGCAGTTTTACATTTTAAATTTCGTTATGGCAGAAAATGAGACTCTTTTTATTCATATCCGTAACACGCATTTTACAGTGAGATTATTTTCTTTATATACCCTCAGATCACATGTTACAAAGGGATTTACATTTCCAAGAATAGAATTCATACTGTAAAGCTTTAAAACATAGATCTAACAAAGGCTACCTTTCTATTTACTGGATAACGGAACTAGGTATAAATATTTGTGACAGCAACAAAGATATTAAAGTAAGGATGAGTTATGTTCATACTGCTTGCGTTTGAAAATTGATCCCCTACGAGTGTGCTACAACATGTACATACTTACTTCTTAGCGTATTTATAGGATACAACAATGACGGGGAAAGATGATACGGAACGAATAATAAAGAAAAAGAGAGCTATCTGTTAAGAGTTGCGCTTAAAATGCGACTTGAAATACAATGCGACTAAATAAAATGTGGTTAATTAACTACATTTGTCGGCCTCATTTTCCGTGCTCTAGTAACATATCTACGTATAAATATAATATAATCTCACGCCTTTTTATCCCCGAGGGGGTAGGCAGAGGTATTCCATTACTGGATATACCCACATTTCACGAGATATATTGGACCCCTAAACGTGATAGGTGGTGAGCCCATCGCCGGACCGGGTCTGTTTACACATGTCTCAGAATTAATTCTGAAACCTGCGGGTTTCCTCACGATGTTTTCCTTCACCGTCGAGCTAGTGATAAATATGTACGTAAGTTTTTGAAAAACTCATTGGTACATGCCAGGATTTGAACCCTAGCCTCACTGATTTTCAGCCGGCTCTTTAACCGTCCGGGCTATCACTGCTCTTATCTACGTCTACATATCTACGTCTTTCTATATAATATCTTTGGACAGCAACATAAAAGTATTATACACGAAACATGATTTTCATAGCACCCCTACGCAATCGTGGGTGGAAATATTTTATTCTTTGATTATTTACTCTCTAGTTCTCTACTACTACAATAAAAAATAAACAAAGATTTTATAGTTAGTTGAACTTTTTCGTTACTCACAAAAAATAAACAAAAACTTACAGTATCACAAAAATGAATAAGTAGGTATCCTAACAATGATATAACAAAAAAAAAATATAAAGCATACTTATTTTAAAAGTACATACTTAATAAAAATTAAAAACATTCACACATAAATCAAATTAAAATTCATAAATTTAATAATGGTATAATTCGATAAAGTTCTTATACATATTTCTAGATTTATTTTTAAGAATAGAATTAAAATAACAATATTACCTAAAATGATTTGTTCCTAGTTTCCTAACAAAAACAAAAATAAAAATGGTTGTGAGAGGTAGTTTTCAGGTTGTTGAACGTTTTATTGATTGTAATCGGTATCCCAAAATTTGCGCGAGGCCATTATAAAAAAAAATCCAAAATTATATCGGAAAACAACGGAAATTTATAATGACGTGACACAATCAATTCCTCTCAAATTATCATCATAGATTCGAAGATTATTATGCACTTGAAAAAAGACTGCATTACTGTTATATCCTACAGACTAAAAAGATAACGCTTGCTGGTGGACCACAGGTAAAGAATATTTCCTATGGTTCACCTTCGTCCACCTGGGTGGTTGATGGGTAAAAATAATTGCCCATGGTCCACCCAGGTGAACTCAATAGGTGGACCACGGGCAAAACCCGGAAATTGTAAACAACAATATTTCCTGTTATGTAAGTCCTCTCCTCATGTACTCGTAAGTGATCTTAGTATGAAGCATCATGAAACCTAATATTTAGTTATTGTTGTGCTAACTTATTTAAATAATTATATACATCTTCATTTACTTATATGTACATACAAACAACATAAATATAAAAAATATCATGTTGTGCTCGATGTGTTTCTCGCCCGAAAGCATTTATACGTTTTTTTAAAAACATTTACAAGTATAAATCACAACGAGTTCTCCTTGCAATCAACGAATATTGTTGCAAGATTTTAATAAAGTTTGCATTGCGATCCCACATACCTAATTGATCCGTTTGATATGATTCAATTCAACGAGGCTTGCTTGAATATTTCCACTCCGTCCGGCAATAAATAAATGAAATACTCGAAGTCAGCACTAATACTTTTCAATATTTTTTGTTTTACCAGACATTGCGAAAACTTAAGTACAAAACAGTCAAAGACTTACCTGTTATATCCACTTTAATTCTGCTTTGCGGATCGAAGATCGCGTTCATGTTAACAAATAAGTATACTAACAAAAACAATATTGAAAAATAACACAGTTACAACCGAAAAGCACACACTTTAAATCGAAACCACCTCAGGAATTTCTTTACGGCGATGTCGCGTGCGCGAAGGCCACCACTGAAATGAGACGTACCGTTACACGGAATCAGTGCTCGGGATGAAAATAATAATTTCCAGTTGCATTGTAATGAAAACGAAGGTAAGGGTCCGATCGGCAGATGTAAGACCGCGTGGGAACAGGGGGTGGCGATTTCGACCCCATCCAGAACGTCTTGCGGTATTTCGTAGGTGTTGCTACTTGTTGCTTGCCGCGTGGGGTGCTACAGGCTACGCCTCCTGGCCTTGTAGCAACGGGATTTCGGGCCTTCCTCTATAGCCGGTTGCTGAGTGGTAAAGGGTAGTTGACTGTATGGTTTAATTGCGAGTCTATACACTAATGTTGTAAAGAGGAAATATTGCTTTTTGTTTGTTTCTTTTTTTGTTTTTGCTCTCGTGAAACGTGGGTATATCCAGAAATGGAATATCTCTGCCTACCCCCTCGAGGATAAAAAGTGTGATTTTTTTTTAAGCTATTTTATTAGTAATAAATTGCCACACGATTTCAGTCGCGCGAAAAATAAGCTATCCATTGGTTAAAAGTTTTTAAATCACCAATTTAAAAACTTAAAAAAAAAAAAAAAAAAACTCACGCCTTATATCCCAGAGGGGGTAGGTAGAGGTATTCCATTTCTGGATATACCCACTTTTCACGAGTATATTCTTTGGACACCTAAACGTGATAGATGGTGAGCTTTTCGCCGGACCGGGCTTTTACACATGCCTCGGAATTAATTCTGGGACCTGCTGGTTTCCTCACCGTCGAGCTAGTGATGACTATGTACGTAAGTTTTGAAAAAGTGATAGCAGTGATATCTCTCTCCTCAGCGTGAGGCTCGGGTTCTAATCCTAGTTAGGACAAGAGTTTTTCGAAAGCGTACGTACTATCGACAAGCACTAAGCCTGATACATTTGAAAGAATTGTCGCTTCTAAGCTCAAGTTTTATTACCACGACCCTAATAGGGTAGTGTCTTGCCTAGTCGAATCAGTTACTTTTTATCATCTGTCAAAACGATATTTTAGTATGGAAAATGTACTGAAATAGCACGGTGTGACGTCATAGATTATATTATATATATATTATTATATAATTTTGTTATAACTGTAAAGTGAAAACCGAAATACATGTTTAAAGGTGTTTTGGGATAATCTTTTTAATGAATGACCACTCGTAATTTCATTTTGATGCAGTCAACTAGCCTAACAATGAGAAGCCAGATCTTTTTTTTCCATACCGATAAATTCGGCTAAGGTGGCTACTCGACCACAGAAAACTCGGCCAATGGTCGAGAAGCCACCTAAGCCATAAATTCATCGACACTAAATGGTCATAAACATGAAAGCAACGCTTTTTGTAATGGTTATTGTTACTGTAAGAGAGGGTTGTCGCCAAAGGGTGGGAAAAGATAGCTGCTCGCTATAATGACACTTAGGTGTATCAGGCAGAATTTTTACTGATGGTACCCTAATAGCTTGACGGTCCAGGAAAACATCGTGAGGAAACCAGCAGGTCCCAGAATTAATTCTGAGGGATGTGTCTGCACTATGGCGATGGGTTCACGACCTGTCGCGTTTAGTTCAAAAAAATACATGGTCATTTTAAATTACAAAGGTGCAAATATTCAAAGGGTAGATCAAAAAATTTACAAGTTGAGATTTTGTTTTCGGCATTGATTTTTATTTTTCATACTTTAGTAGTTAACGTCGATTATTACAAAATAATAAAACACTAACATGCTATTCATAAACAATACACGCACACTAACCACTACCTACTAACAAAATAAATAAAAAAATCGGTTGTCTGTAAAGTCGGTTTACTGACGATAGTTTTTTTTTTACTGACGATAGTTGAACGTGACAACAAAATACTGATGGAATGGATTGTGCCTCTTTGTCGCTCCTTGCGCGCTCTCGCTTGCACTGGAACGCCGCATACGTCATACTTTTTCGTGCATGCAGCCGGCTCCATCGAATTATAAGACGTTGTCACGTCAAAAAAGCTGACAAAAGTGGCGTTTAGTAGTCAAGGTTTATGTAAAGAATGTTCATATAATATATTTTTTGTTAGAAAATAATCAGATTTTTTTTCTCTTTATATGTATGTTAATTCTGTTTCTCTTACATATTATTTGTACCTACCCTTAAAATACTAGCACTTGATTTAAAATGACCTTATATAGTGGTTGAAAGGGGGAATTTCCAGGAATAATAATAATAATAATAATGAAGTCTGGGACACAATTCACACACGGTTAGATATTTAGTCCCAAACTAGGCAGAGCCTGTACTATGGGTACTAAATAACTGATAGACTTACTTAAATAAATATTAAACACCCAAACAGGAATCCAACAGACATGTTCACACAAATGTTGGGCCCGAGCGGGAATCGAACCCGCGACCTCCGGCTCAGAAGGCAGGGTCACTAACAACTGAGCCAACAGGACCGTCAATGGAGTGGCATTGCTTGCCGACCCCGGAGGCGAGAAAGGTGTATTTTTGTTTTTTCGGTTGAAATTATCATCGTAGTTTCTTTCAGACCTGTCGTCTAGTATCGGTCTATTAATTACATGACAGTTGATCTCCGTTCAAAGACCTTTTAAATTCGTAAGACTTTCTGATATCAAATGGTTACAAAATGCTTGGGGGCGTATGAGAAGCGGTGCGTTGGTGGTTCCTAGAAAATAATAAAATACAATTGCAAGATATCCTTACAGTAGAGCATGCTTCACATGATGGAAATCAGTGAAGCTCAGGTTCGAATCCTGGCATGTACCAATAAGTTTTTCAAAACTTACGTACCTAATTACATATTTATCACTAGCTCAACGGTGAAGGAAAACATCGTGAGGAAACCCGCAGGTCACAGAATTAATTCGAGACACGTGTAACAGACCCGGTCCGGCGATGGGCTCACCACCTATCACGTTTAGGGGTCCAAAGAATATCTGGTGAAAAGTTGGCAAGTATATCCATATCATAATCAAAATATGATGCAATCGAACTTTAGTTGTGTCTAACCATGTTTCTTAAATATCGATCAATAATAGTACAATTTCCATACATAGCACTGAATTCAGCTATGCTAATTCATTTTTCGGAAAAATATAACACATTACCTATTAAAAATAGCTGAAATCGATTAAGTAGTCGATACTGAACAAACTAATTGCGGAATATAAATAACTAGCAACCCGCCCCGGCTTCGCACGGGTGCAATGCTAACACTAAAACCTTCCTCTTGAATCACTTTATCCATTAAAAAAAAACCGCATCAAAATCCGTTGCGTAGTTTTAGAGATTTAAGCATACAAAGGAACATAGGGATATAGGGACAGAGAAAGCGACTTTGTTTTATACTATGTAGTGATATAAATATAAATAAAGGAATTGCGCTTATTCTGTTACATATTCTATAAACTGGTTGAACGCTAATGAGACCGCGACGCTTGTCATTTAAATAGCCATAAAATATACAATAAACACGCCACTAGTGTTGCCAGGTGTGATACATTTGTATTACAAAAACTGGGTCAGAAAAAAAAACTGAGCTCTTACCAACAAAATTTAATTAAAAGTCTACCGCTCGTTCAGAGGGATTAGGCGTAAAATGCCACATTCGCAAAATGACACATTCGATTTTCGCAAAATGTCACATTCTCAATACGCCACATTCGCAAAATGACACATTCGATTTTCGCAAAATGTCACATTCTCAATACGACACATTCGCAAAATGACACATTCGATTTTCGAAAAATGTCACATTCTCAATACGCCACATTCGCAAAATGCCACATTCTCAAAATGCCATTTTTGCATAATGCCACACTCTCGAACATACTGCAAGAATGGGAGTTGAACAAGTATGGCACTTTGTTAGTGTGGCATTTTCCTAATGTAGCATTTTGCGAATGTGGCATTTTGCGAATGTGGCATTTTGCGAATGTGGCATTTTGCTACTAATCCCGCGGGAAGAAGCGGTTTTTAAGGCATTGTCAATTTAGCCATCAGCAAACACAACACGAAATAATTTTTTTAGCTCTGCTTCAGAGTCCATGCACAAAAATACAATAAGCTTTCCCAAAACCTTACCGAAATGTCACTTGATAATCGACAGTGAAACGATAGTACACTTTTACTGAAGATTGAAACGCGTTCTTGAGGCAATTCTACTCGTATAACATTCATCCCACGCATTTTATTGAATTTCCCATTTACTGTACACTATCACGGCCATTTGCCACTTTACACTATCATTATTAGGAGACAAAACCCAAAAAAAAACTCATATCCCCGAGGGGGTAGGCAGAGGTATTCCATTTCTGGATATACCCACTTTTCGTGATAAACGTGATAGGTGGTGAGCCCCATCGCCGAAAACCCAAAACACACAGGAAAAACGACGTGCCTCTTCGGATTCCCGCCAAAAAGCTGGCAGGAGGGTAACAGATCGGGTTGCCATCATTTTTAAATAGAGTATTTTTCCGAAACAATAATATTATTTTTCTATAATATATAGTACAATTGAGATATAGTATGATGCTATGTATTATAGTACGGGTGGCATTCCGAAGCAGATGATCACAGCAGTGTCGCGCTGCATACGAATTTACTAAAATTGATAGTACTGTAACGTCATCTGTCACCCCTCCCTCACCGCGCAGCTGCTTAGGGGGCCTAGCCAAGGTAGCTTTGTAAAACGTAAAGATTATATTAGTCGAATAGAAAGACAAATGTGTGAAAAGAAATACTTTTTGCGCTACATATGTAACGAGGTACTCGATATCGGACCTCCTTTCTTCCTAATTTTATCGACTTTTTACCCTTTAACTTCTTTATCTGGCCACATATTTAAAAGTTTTATTTTTAATAAATAATTTTTAATTTGAAATTAGAATTACATTATTGGCTGGCTGGTTGCGGCTGAGGAGTGGGCTGCACCGTCGCACATCAATACTAATGGATTTGAGGATTTAGTTGTTTTAGTACTCCCCGTTTTGGTAAAGTTCTATATTGTTGACCTGAATATCCATCGTAGCCATTCAATTCGTATTTCAAAACTTTGTGACCGATTCAACCAAATATCTTTACATTTAGTGTCTATAAAGGTAAAAGTTAAATCATAACGTCCCGTTAAAACAAAAATCGACACCTGACAACACTAGTGACATCTTGAAAAATATTAGTAGGTATATGCATAGCACACCTACTTTGAACCTCGATAAAAGAATTTCATAGAATGCGTTTGATCTTTTGTAGTTGTTGTTGCAGAAATATTGTAGCGAAGCGAATCTTACTAAATTTAAGACCACCATGTAGTCTCCTTCCTCCTCTTTATAAGACTGTCCACTTTGTTCGCAACGCAAATACTTACATGTGCTTTTGGCTGTACTCTCTCTTGGGTGATTTTGAAAATTCTGACAGTTAGGTACAGCGTAACACCGCGCCGGCGCCGTCTCAAAATCCGTCAGTTTCTAAAGAGCTACCAAGTTATGATAGTGTTTCTACCTTGAAAAAGAATAAACCAAAATCGATCTCGAAAGCTGTACTAAAAATACCACTCTTTTGTTTTTGAACTTAAACATCAAGTACGTAAGTATGGAACATCTAAGTACGTATGAGTAATAGTGAATCCCTGAGTAAAATGGCTGTGACATACGGATTACGGACAGACGGAAAAGACAGACAGGTATTATGGTTTTGTTGTTTGCCCACAGCGCCCTAAAAGCAAGAGGATTTTATTATTATCGGCTATATAGATACTATTACAGATTAGCTACTCACATAGCGATAACATTTCTAAGAAATTTACTTAATTTACTAACGTTTATAATGGCTTTCTGTTTTCTACGTAATTACTGTGATAATAATAACTCCCCAACAAGTCTAGGGTAGTTATATCAGTGGCAGCTTTGTTTGCCCGCTCCCCCTACAAATTTTCTCACGAGGTTACACCTGGCATGCGTGGGGCCCTCGGTCGGTGCTCGGGGATCTTTCTGTGTATTCGACTGTATAGAAATTGTTTCGCAACCGAAATCTTTAATAGAATGAAGTTATAATTCAGACGGGCCTGTTGGCTCAGTTGGTACCTTCGGAGTCTGAGGTCACGGGATCGATCCCCGCTCGGGGCCAACATTTGTGTATGAACATGTCTGTTGGATTCGTGTCTGGTCGTTTAATATTTATTTAAGTGTGTCTATCAGTTGTTTAGTACCCATAGTACTGACCCTGCCTAGTTTGGGACTAAATAACCGTGCGTGACTTGTGTCCCAGAATTATTGTTATTATTATGTTTGAATTCAGATCTTTCCTCCATTTGTATGTAGAAAGCAGCATTCTGTAATTTATTCTATGATTTGAATTTTGACCCAATAGCAGAGTGCAAAATCACGCTACGTCCAATCACAGGTCTTTGTTAATTTCGAGGTAGTAGGGCTGACAGAACTCGTGTTGTTTGAAAATAAAAAAGTTTTCTTTCATAATGTGTGGACTGAGTGACCACCCTTCAAAAAAAATGCTGGTCATTTAGTAAAAGTTCTGAAACAATTGCAGGTGCAAACTGTAAGTACTTTTCACTTTGAGGTCGAAACAAATAAACTCAACAAAAATTCTGGTATTTTCGCGGGCATTTTTAATTCTAAACCTGTCACAGATTAACCAAGAGAAAACCCATGGCGCCACGTTCTATGCGGAAAAACCATGAAACTAAAACTCTCAACATTTTCGCAATGAAGATAATATTGTTTGCATACCACAGATATTTACTTGCTGTTTGAGTTTGTCTACACCTCATTAAGGAAATTAAAAAAACTAATTACTTTTTACTCCTCCTCCGTACTTTTAGAGCATGAAAAGTTAAAAAAAATATTACCTACTCAAAATTAAGTACGTGGGGTCCGGAGACGAGGCAGCTTGTCAAAGCGCTGTCAGTGGGTTTCGTCGAGGCTTCAGGTGACCAGAGGGCTGGCAGCTATCTTTGTCAAAGGATCAGGCTAGCTCTCCAGGGAGGGAATGCGGCCAGTCTTCTGGGCACTGTCCCACATGGTTCCTCTTAGAGGATATTATTTATCTATGAATATTAAAATAAGTTCCTACTTATCTTAATATAAAAAAAATCACTGAAATAAAATATGATCTTATAAAAACTGGTGTCTTTTATTGCTCGTCTACATAAATTAAATGGGTTATGTAGTTCAGTTAACTTATTCTATGGCGTTCTAAGAAATTCAGCGAAGTTGAAAACTGTAATCGAAGTTTATTTTGTGTGAAAAAAGTTAGTATTTTTTCTTAGTAACTGTTTATACGGCTACGGTTATGGGGTGTCTCAGAATTAACGCAAAATTTTAATTTATCAGATATCTTCAACGGATTGAGCTGAAATTTGACTACTTATGTAGGTTCGGTGACAATCCAATATTATTTATTACCTAGTTATTAAGATAAAGTCATAGAGATACAACAGAAAAGTAAAACTAAAACTACCGACTAAAGTAAACTACAAAAGATGTAAAAATTAGGTCCCCCTGGCAAGGTGCCCATCACGCAGGAGGCGGCATTCCAAAGATGGCAATACAAAGTGAGCTGAGCTCCTTGAACAGTCCCACCACGGACCAAGTGTCTCGACGCCAAATGCAATAAAATCGAGAGAGCAGTGATAGCCTTACGGTCAAAAGGCCGACCGAAAATCAGTGAGGCTCGGGTTCGAATCCTGGCAAGTACCAATGAGTTTTTCAAAAACTTACGTACATATTTATCACTAGCTCGACGGTCAAGAAAAACATCGTGAGGAAACCCGCAGGTCTCAGAATTAATTCTGAGACATGTTTAAATAGACCCGGTCTATGGGCTCACCACCTATCACGTTTAGGGGTCCAATATATCTCGTGAAATGGGGATATATCCAGTAATGGAATACCTCTGCCTACCCCCTCGGGGATAAGAGGCGTGAGTTTTTTTTTTTTATTTTATTTTGCACTTGTACCTACTTGCTCACCTTGTAGCGTTCGCGAACCTCCGCCGTCGCACCGGCCAGCTCAGCGATCGCCTTAATAGGTCGACGCCAGTATGTCGGCCCATGTGGCGTCCCACACTATTATGGTACTTCCGAGCTGATCTGATGTCGGAGCCACGAGCTGGATATTGCTCATCAGTGGTTACTCGTAAACCCTTCGAGTTTGGGCTCATTTGATTTTTGATGAAGAGTGCCATACGTACAAAAGCTTGTTTTTTAGTTTTCATGATAAGTATTTTTGGTAACGATTAAACTCAAAAACTACTGAACCGATTTTAATAATTCTTTCACCCATTGAAAACTACAATATCCTTGAGTAACATAGGCTATTATTTCATTCCCATATTCTCACGGGAACGGGAGCTACACGGGTGCAAAACTGCGCACTACAGCTAGTAAAATATATAATGGATAATTATTTTTTTATTATGAAGCCCTGCTTAGTAGCGCTTTATTTATAATGTTGTTAGTCTAATGATTTTATAGGTTGTGTTGTTAATTTTTAAGTCAGAAACTTATACTACATACCTATTTTTATAATTATTAAATAATTATTCTAAAAATAGGTATTAAATAATTATTATAAAAATAGGTATGTAGTATACAGATAATTTAGGTCTATGACATGTGAAATCCTGTAAGGGCACTGCAAAACTGATGGAGAGATTGTCTGTAAGAATTTTCTTACAGACAATCTCTCCATCAGTTTTGCAATGAAAAAAAAACAAGCTTTTATAACTTTATATTTTCTTACAGACAATCTTTCCATCAATTTTGCAGTGCCCTTACAGGGTTTCACATGTCATAGACCTAAATTATCTGTAATATCTTTTAAGTACCATGTGATAAGCAAATAAATGAAATTGAAATTGTATATTTTTTTTACCTACATAAATAAAGTTATAAAAGCTGGTTTTTTTTTCATTCATTACTCACTCAATGAAGATATATTTTATTGTGTATGTTTATGTTTTGTTTTCTAATCAATAATAATTTATTCCATAATATGTCTAAAAAATACCATTCTATTAATTCTAAGAAATTTAAAAAAATACAATTAAAAATACCTCCCGGGCTGGTCATACCAGCCGCAAAGGTGCCCAACTCGCTGCGCTGCCGAATTCCTTAAGTTACGTCACCCACCCCACCTCCATACAAACACATCCATACAAAGCATCCTTATTGTAAACAAAGGCGAAATAAGTCAACTCATGAGAATCGAGTTGCGCGCCCTCCGCCTGCTAATCCTGGGCGAAGAGGGGAGAGATTTCTCACGATCGCACACCTGCGCGTACGCAATCCTCCGCCCTAAGTAATAACAATATGTTGACCGTATATCGTAAAGTTATTTCAAAGGATCTTTTGTTGTAATAGGCATTGCGAATATGATTACCGAATTGTTTGTTTGGCTTGGCTCGTGTAGTATTTTATTCAAAAGCTGTTTAGCGCGGTTTCACCCGCGTATAGTTCCAGTTCTCGTAGGAATAACCTGGGCCCAAGTTATAGCCTATTTTACTCAGGGATAGTGTAGCATTCTTGGTGGAAGGATCTTTGAAATCGGTGCAGTATAGTATTCGTTACAAACATACAAAAATACAAATCTTTCCTCTTTATAATATTAGTGTAAGCAGATATCGATTTACACAAATACTTATGTTATTTTTTATCATCACTTATAGTATTTTTTATATTAATTAGAAATATTTACTTACTAACTTTAAATATGAAAAATCTGACTAATATTTTAGGTTCCAATTTCTGTCTTGCGATTAACCCGAAGATTTTTTTGTTAAGAGTGAAGGGGTTGAATTTTGCAAAATCCTTTCTTAGAGGATGCTGTATCTATCTATGTGCAAATTTTCAAGTCTCTAGACCCAGTGGTTTAGGCTATGCGTTGAGATATCACCAATCAGTCAGTCAGTTTAACACTTTATTTATACATACCTAGGTGTAGATAGATGACCATGTACAAAGGGAAATTCACAGCTAAATATTATCGCTGGCCCCATTTCCATATCTGCAAGCTCTGAACTCAAAGGGTTAAGTTTAAAAGGGGAGATTTGCACGTGTGCCGGCAGAGCTTAGGGTTGCTAATACCTAACGTTGGGGGTTAATCTTGTACTATAGATTTTCTAGCAGAATTTATAGACTCAGTTTAGAATTTAGTGTATTTTACTCTGAGATCTGATATAAATATTATAAAACATTTTGCAACTCATAGCCTATTGAGAGAAATATTGTAGAACAAGCAATTTTAATCGTCCCTAAAAAACTTCGCACAGACCATAGTGGGGATGGTAGTGGTTGGACAAATACATTGAATCAATACGGAATTGACTCACTCCGCGCCGCATTACGGCGATCATTCACCTTAACTTCTTTTCGCTTCCCATTCTTGTGAATGCTGGGACCATTTTTTTCGAGCTTGTTTGCCAATATTTGCTATGGACTGATAAGTAGATAACGATGGCCATGGGTACTTACAGTAGCGGATTTGCAGTCTTGGCCGCCCTAGGCCCCAGGCCACCCCTATCTCAGTAGGTACCCTTCATAAAGGTAGACTACATTTACTTTATAGCCAACTTTTATTAAAAAAAATTTTTTTTAATTTTTTTTTCATTTCTTCATAATTAAAATGTAAAAAGTTATTAAGGAAGATTATTGTTAAACGATGCAGTGCAATGCTGCCCGCCATAATGTGCTCTAGCCTTTAGAATATTTTGGTAGGTAGGTATTTTGAGTATGAGTTATGTTTTGTAGTCATCATCATTATAGTCATCACGCTATAACCTGGGCCTCTTCAAGGCAAGAGTGAATAGGCATTATCTAGGCAAACATGCTCCATCGTCGTCTGCATCATCACTTTCCATCAGGTGAGATGGCAGACAAATGGTTTGCCTATTATTAATTAAAAAAAAAAATGATTTTTTAAAAAAACGGAGGAGGTTCTCAGTTCGCCGCGTATCTTTTTTTCTTTTTTGTCATTTTTGACGCTGGCAGATCCGCCTCTGGTCTGGTTACCAAAATATGTTATATCTTACATAATACCCAAATTTTGGGACACAAATTAGGTAATACCTACACGGTTACTTAGTCCCAAACTAGGCAGAGTGTAATAGGAGTATTAAACAACTGATAAACATACACACAAATAATACACACTACACACCCAAACATGAAACCAACGGACATGTTAGCCCGTGGGGGAATCGAACCCGGAACCTCCAGCTCAGAAGAGTCACAACTATCTGAGTTACTAACAACTGTTTATTGTACACCAATAAGAATATGCAATAAGTGACACAATTATTTACCTAAATAAAAAAAATAAAAAAATCTCACGCCTTTTATCCCCGAGAGGGTAGGCAGAGGTATTCCATTTCTGGATATACCCACCTTACCAGAATATTCAACCTCTAAACGTGATAGGTGGTGAGCCCATTGCCGGACCGGACAATGATTTTAATATGTAAAAGTTTTTATGATACTTACCTATTTAATACCTACTTGTTTAGATTTTTATAAATATAATATATATATAATCTCACGCCTTTCATCCCCGAGGGGGTAGGCGGAGGTATTCCATTTACTGGATATACCCACATTTCACGAGATACATTGGACCCCTAAACGTGATAGGTGGTGAGCCCATCGCCGGACCGGGTCTAATTACACATGTCTCAGAATTAATTCTGAGACCTGTGGGTTTCCTCACGATGTTTTCCTTCACCGTCGAGCTAGTGATAAATATGTACGTAAGTTTTTGAAAAACTCATTGGTACATGCCAGGATTCGAACCCGAGCCTCACTGATTTTCGGCCGGCTTTAACCGTAAGGGCTATCATTGCTGCTTAGATTTTTATTAACGAATTATTTTCCCCTGAATTAGTCTTACGAATCTTACGATACACGTGGGTGGCTTGTATACCTAATTAATCATCAATAGCCACCATCTCCTAATCCGTAGTGGGCTAACTAAACAGAAAATAATGAATTTGTGACTTCTTGAGGGAGTCGGAAAATATCTATCCCACGCATTTGATTGAATTTTGCATTCACTGGATAGGTACTTGCGACGGATTATCACTATTAATTATGAGTCAAAACCAAAAACAATCAAATAAAAGATTGTTGTTGTCAATAGAAATCAAATCAAATGTTCATATATTCAATGTAGGGGCTTATAAGTCCTCTTATTGAACGTCATTTTGAAAGACTCCACCGCTGGAGAAGAAGCGGGGCAATAAACTTCTCAACGCATTATTCTTTTAAACGGATTAGGCGCACAATACCAGCAAAATGCCACATGACGCAAAATGCCACATTCGCAAAATGCCACGTTCGCAAAATGCCACATTCGCAAAATGCCACACAGCAAAATGCCACAGTAGCAAAATGCCACACTAACAAAGTGCCATACTTGTCCAACTCCCTTTCTTGCAGTATGTAGGCCGATGATTTATAAATTAGAAAATAAAACTAATTTAATAATTTTAGTATGTATGTAGTTATTTAATCACATTATTTATTAATTTCCATTTATTTTAACGCAAAATAAATTTAAAATGTTAACTGAAATTATGAGCAGTGATAGCCCGGACGGTTAAAGAGCCGGTCGAAAATCAGTGAGGCTCGGGTTCGAATCCTGGCATGTATTCCAATGTGTTTTTCAAAAACTTACGTACATATTTATCACTAGCTCGACGGTGAAGGAAAACATCGTGAGGAAACCCGCAGGTCTCAGAATTAATTCTGAGACATGTGTAAATAGACCCGGTCCGGCGATGGGCTCACCACCTATCACGTTTAGGGGTCCAATATATCTCGTGAAATGTGGGTATATCCAGTAATGGAATGCCTCTGCCTACCCCCTCGGGGATGAAAGGCGTGAGATTATTTATTTTATTTTATGAAATTATGAATGCCGCTGAGAATCATAAAAACTTAATAACAAAATATTATAACTTTTTTTAAAAAAAAGCATATTTTTTGTATTTACATCATTCAGCTGTTTTATTGTTATATGTACTTATAATAGTATTTAATCACATCACACAGATTAGTACGAGAGTGTGGCATTATGCGAAAATGGCATTTTGATAATGTGACGTTTTGATAATGTGACATTTTGCGATGTGGCGTTTTGAGAATGTGGCATTTTGCGAAAATCGAATGTGTCATTTTGCGAATGTGGCATTATGCGCCTAATCCTTTTAACAATCAATATAGTTAATACAAAGTACAAGTTACATGGTTTTAGTGCTTTGCTGAGCTGGAGAATATTTACATCAAACATCATTGTCGTTTAAATATTCATCTAGGTATCTTATAATTATATTATGCCATTTTTATCTTATAATTATATTTGGCTTGTTGGCTCAGTTGTTAGTGACCCTGCTTTCTGAATCGGAGGTTGCGGGTTCGATTCCCGCTCGGGGCCAACATTACTGTGCTTATACATGTGTGTTGGCTTCGTGTATGGTCGTTTAATATTTATTTAAGTATGTTTATTAGTTGTTTAGTACCCATAGTACAGGCTCTGCCTAGTTTGGGACTAAATAATCGTGTGTGAATTGTGTCCCACAATTTATTATTATTATTTTACATAAAACCATTTTAACGTATCTAATAGGTATTTCATGGGCTCAAAAAGAGTTCTGTGGCTATATAACAATTACATTGCGAGCTGCATTCAAAAGAACCTGCACCTCTAAAACTGTACTTCGATTTAAATTTTATAAAAAAAACGTGAAGTTATTGAATACTAAAATTATGACGTACTTACTAGGTACCTACTCAGTACAGATTCTCCATTTTAAATTTTCATTTTAACAGTTCATAAAAAGTAACTCTCGACCCTAAGCTGTCAACTACCATGTGCTCTTAAAATATAGCTAGGTACAGCATGGACGTAGTATATTATTGTATAAATAAAAAAAATTATAGGTAGGTACATAGGCTACATCACATGAAGCTTTACAGTAGTGAGAACTGCGAGTCTGACCTCTAAGGGCAAGCAAGGAGCTTTGACTTTGAACGCCATCTATGTGATCATAATGGAAGCTGCCGTGGAAGACGCCTCATTATACCTAAAATTATAATTTAATCGCTTACAAAAAATAAATATTAGTGGCCCTTGTTATAAGAAATAAATAAACTTCAGCTACCTAGAGGTTGCGTTAATTCATGACTCAGCTGTAAGGATAGTGAGTGACCCAAACTTAACTGATTCACCTCCATTCCATGAATCATGTCCACATCGTTTCGAATAAACTCTATGATATTTTTTCACTATGATAGCAACACTGTTCTGAATGTCATTTTTGGCGGGAAGTCTGAAGTATGAAGGGTAGTGTATAGTCATCACGGGTTGAAAGAAAATCATTCTCTTTCCTACTTTTTCTACACATGTCAAGAATAATTTTATTATCTAATTTTATTTGTTTTCACCTTTTGTCTTGTCGTATTATTAATAATCTAATCTAATAAACTTTAATGAAGCCATTTTAGCCTCCAACTGCAAATATCTTGCACTATTATATTATAATAACAGTCTGGAGAGTTTGAGACACTATATTTTTAGGAATGTGCTCTGCCTGTAGTGCCGTAACATAAGTAGGTAAATATATCTCAAGATTTTTATTATTTTAAAATGGAATTAAAATCATCAATAATTTGCACAGCTCGTACTTACTTCAATTTTGTAGATGGCATTTTTCTGCAGTAGAACGTAAATGTTTAATTTAAGAATAAGACAAAAAGTATGGCCTTATGAGCTAAGATCCCTCTGCTTTTCATTATGATAAAGATTATAAAAAAAATATTGATGACATATATGCGGGTAAACTGCATTCGGGCAAGTTTATTGATTTTAGCGGCATTCGCCAATTTTGTGCAAATCATTAAAACCGGGAGTTTCGAGCGGGCTGCTTTATTTGGAAGCACCGCAAGTCTACTTAGTGCAAGTGGTTTTTAAGTGTCTTCACCATGGCAATGAAGAAACAGGAGGCGGAGGAGCATATAAGACTCGCAGAAAAATAGTAAGCTAATTGCAATTCATCAATAGTAGGTACCTACTTGGCTGTATAATCGGTTCACCACAATTTGGGTTTTCCATTTTAATATTTAATTTGGTTTTCTTGTACTCCTTTTCCATTCATTTCGTACACCTTTATATTGAATATAATATTAGTTCCATCATTTGGGCAGTGATTGAGGTATCTAAATTTCTGCAGCTGTTCAAAATAAAATTCTTAAACAGATTTTAGGTCTATAAAATGCCCCAAAACACAAAGTAGGTACTTAGAAATTAAGATCTGAGCTGTCCAGGTGAAATAATATTGGAATAATTTACAAATTTTTGACTGGCCAAGTGTATATTGGACTAATTCATGTGGTATGATATTACATTCTCCACACGTAGTTTCTTATTTGGGTAAATTTTCAAAGCGGGCTTTTTTTCGTCATTACGGTGGCAATTTTTTTTTCTCATATTTTACCTAAACTAAATGCTTTAGATTATAGATTAAGATGCTGTGAATCTAATAATTTGTGAGGCGCCCTTGGAAACCCAGTACTTTCGGAGAAATATATTTTTTTAAATTTTTGCGCCACCGTAATGACATTTTCTTAAATATTTCAAATAAAAAAGCGATATTATGTAACAACATGTTTTATTTTTTAGTAATCAACTTTTTTGGTGCCAAAAACATTACTAATATTGTTTATTTCTTTAATGTATGTAGCCTTATAGGGTTACAACAGTTATACCTAGATAGTACGTAAATTTTACCAAATGCTATTATCACGGTAAAATACTTACACCACAGTAATAATATATAAAAAAACAAGTACTGTGTCTTAATATATTATTAGTAATAGTATGGATTATACAGGCATTCATCATTACGGTGGCTCATTCGTCATTCTGGTGGCCCACTGCGCCACTGCAATGACGCCACCGAAATGACGACCAAATGGTTTTTTTCAAGATAATTACTCAACTACCTAATTAACTTGGAAGATATTGGCAGGTCGTAATATCGAGGTAATTATCCACAACATACTAAGTTGACGATACAATACATCACTCTGTTCATTATCTAAAACATGCCACCGAACTGGCCGCTCACGGTGACCAAAACACATTTCAGGAAAAACTTACCTCGGGAACATGTAAAAACTTGCGTATACGCCATCCTCTCTACACACAAGTTGGGGTCCGACAAACGCTTGGGTGGTACGATACAAAAATTTGGCGTGAAATCGCTTGACTAATATGACACAAGTAGTCAAATGCGAGCATCAAAAGAGCAGTTTTACGCGGGACAAAAATATATTGGCTTCTCAGTATTTCTATTCAATAGTTAGTAAAGTTTTTGTGATTTTGAATATGAAATGGAGTAAGTATCTTTAAAATGAGATATTTTGATAAAATATACGTTAAAATTTCGTGTTATAGTGAGTCGTTTTCTGAGCGCAATTTGAAGTGGGACAAGCCTCCCAGAGGTAGGCCGCCATACAAGTCGGATTATTCAACGTGGAATATCTTTTAAGTTTATAATATTAATTCTAATTGGTTTATATATATGGTTAAGCTACGAGGTATATTTTCAAAAAAGCATGTGTTTAGTATGTTTTGAATTATAGTTTCTTTATAAAGGGCATAGGACGCCTAAAAAAGTACGCTCAAAAATTTACCCATTTACTAGGAAATTGGCAAAAGTCACCAAAATCACAGTAAAAAGCCATTATCACTTAAAAGAAGAAGATTTATAACAATAAAATAAAAACCTAAAAATCATGTTTCTTATATGAGCAGAGCAGAACAACTATCTTTTCCTACATCAGTATAGCATTGACATACCTCATGGTTATAAAGTGTTTACATATAGTAACAATTACAAAAAAGCTTTCTTCCATGTTTATGGCAAAACATATGGTGTTTACTGGCTTCTGAGTAGGCACCTGGTAGTAGAAACTTGAACTTTCAATGGGGAACTTGCACTAAAATTATATTGATAAATTATCTTAATAATTCAATAATGATAGTCGATAAAAGTGCATTGCTGAAAAAAAAAATCTAAAATTATGATTTTTTCGCGAAATATTTGAATTCTAAGTAACACTCTATGAGACGTCATTTGAAACACCAATCAGCGAAAAGTGACGTCACTCCATCACAAAGCAATAAAGAGGTAAGGACATACTTGTATGTTTGAAACGAATTAATTCAAAAACTACTGAATCGATTTCAAAAAATCTTTTACAAATAGAATGCTACATTATCTGCTAGTTATAATTAAAACTGAAAATACATTATTCCTCAAAATAAATAATTTATTCACGCCCCATGAAAAGTTTACTTCATAAGATAGGGAGTGACGTCGCATCAAGCCGGTGGGCGTTTACGTGCGAACTTTGAAATGACAATTTTTGATTTGCAATAAATACATTATTTGTGCATATTTTTAACTTTTTTCTTTTTGGTATCTTTATGTAGTCCTTAAATCTTTAAGATAAATTAAAAATAAAATGAGTATATACCCTCACAGTAGAAGAAATCCACCATAATCCTAATCCATAAAAAAGGGGACAAGGATGATATTGGCAACTACCGACCGATAAGCCTCATGTCCAATGTGTACAAGGTGTTCTCAAAGATTATCTTGAAGCGAATATCGAAAAAGCTAGATGAGCAACAACCTATTGAACAGGCAGGATTTAGATCGGGCTTCTCTACATTGGATCACATCCACACACTGAAACAGGCCATTGAAAAATGCCAAGAATACGGACACCCCCTCTATCTGGCTTTCGTCGACTATACCAAAGCATTCGACTCACTGGAGCACCGCTGTATATGGCAGACGCTCAAAAACCAAGGGATTGATAAAAAATACATACGAATCATAAGAAATGTTTACTGTGATAGCTCGGCCCAGGTAAAACTAGAATCGGTTGGAGAAGAGTTCCCAATCAGAAGAGGAGTCCGACAGGGAGACCCACTCTCCCCAAAAATATTTACCTCAGTTTTGGAAGGAATTTTCAGGTGCCTTGAATGGGACCAACATGGTATCAATGTGGATGGGAAAAGACTCAACCACCTTAGATTCGCTGACGATGTGGTTCTTTTGGCGGACAATCCAGAAACTTTGCAAACAATGCTCCAGGAACTAGCCAACCAAAGCAGGAAAGTAGGCCTAGTAATGAACAGAGCTAAAACTAAAATTATGACAAACAGGTCCGAAATAAATATAATGGTAGATGGTGATATCGTACAATACGTGGCAGAATACGTGTACCTAGGACAAATCATATCTTTTAATGACCAAATGTCACAAGAAATGGACAGAAGGGTCACAAACGCCTGGAAACGGTTTTGGTCCCTAAAGACCATAATGAAGAGCAGAGACTATTCCATCACTGCAAAAAAGAAAGTCTACAACTCATGCATTTTACCCATAATGACCTATGGAAGCCCAACCTGGACGAATACGCAGCGAAACATACAAAGACTTGTAACATGTCAGAGAAGCATGGAAAGGAGCATTCTAGGTGTTACAAGAATGGATAAAAAGCGCGCGGCAGATCTAAGGAAAATAACCAAGTGGGACGATGTAGAAACCAAAATAAAAAGGCTAAAGTGGCGATGGACAGGACACATGGTCAGAGAACAAATGCCAAAGTGGACACGGTGGACAACCGAATGGACTCCCCGTTACAATGCCAAAAGGAAGCGAGGCAGGCAACTGAAAAGGTGGGCGGACGACATCAAAAAAGTTGCCGGGCCACTGTGGCTACGTACCGCTAAAAACAGGGAGAATTGGAAAGACTTGGAGGAGGCCTTTGTGACAAAGGACACGCCAATAAGGAGAACTGATGTGCAATGAACTGTGAAATCAATAATAATTCAAATAATAAAAATTTGATGTATGTAATGGTAATATTTGTAAATATCTATTCAAGTACTATCTATTCAAGTATAATCTATTAAAGTACTATACTGTTCTTTCGTACGCAGTCACCTAGAATACGCCTCACAAGTATGGAACCCACAGTACAACATTCATAAAACTCGTATTGAGAGTATCCAGAAGAGATTTCTTCGTTATTTAGATTTTAAAGCTCAAAAATTTTCACGTAATTACCAACATCGTTGCGAACGTTACCACTTTTTGACGCTTGAAAGTAGACGCCATATAAATGACATTTGTTGTCTTATGAACATTGGCAACGGTGCTATAGACAGTGCAGACTTATTAGCTAAAATCAATCTTCGCACCAATCATTTGAGTTTCAGGCATAAACCACTACTTATTGTACCCTTTGCAAAAACAAATTATAGGCAACACTCTTTTCTACTTCGAAGTACAAAATATTTCAACCAGCTTCCGGGTAGCCTAGACATTGACTTGTTTTGTTCAAATACGGCAACAGTAAGGCGCAAATTGGCAAAGTCAAGCCTCAATGAGAGCGTAACTGCACTGCACACCGATTAACCACTACCTTTATTGTACCCCAATTGGTTTATTGTTGTTTTGTTTCATTCATTTAGCCACGTTATTTTATTTTATTTCAGGCAGTCTATAGCACTACTTACTTAGTTTTTAATTGTGGAGACTTATAATTAGCTAGTGATATTTCTTATTGTATCTTTATTTTATTGATGTAAAATGCTGTAAGTCTTCCTAAAAGTAAATAAAAAAAAAAAAAAAAAAAAAAATCTACTTGCCTATTTGGCTAATAAAGGCTTGAATTGAATTGAATTGAAAAATAAAATTTTATGCATGTTCCCCATTCTTCAAAGATATCATTTCAAAGTTAAATAGAAAAAAACAAACTTAGTGCACCGGGTTAGGGCAGCTCAGAGGCGAGAATGTATTTTTGTGTATCAATAGCATATGGTTAGTTATTCCGCTACAGAAATATGCTGCTGTCAAAGTATTCCGCTAACAAAGCAATTAAAGTTCATTTTCGTGAACTAGTGGTTTTGTGTAATTATTTTTTACGTACACAATAAAAGAATTTTGAATCTTGAATTTGTTTTTATAATTTTACTTTCCAAACCATACTTACCGGATACTTACTCACCGAAGATACCGCATCAGTAAACAGAGGCATTTTTACTATAGCAACCATGGATTTTTTAAATTTTACTTTCCAAACCATACTTACCGGATACTTACTCACCGAAGAGACCGCATTAGTAAACAGAGGCATTTTTACTATAGCAATCATGGAGTTTGTACGGTGATAAGCGTGTTTGCTTGTACTTACCTAAACTATTCTGATTTGTTCTTTGTTTTATTTTTATTTTATTGCAAATGTATTAAAAACTTTGTCTTTACTTGTCCCTTCATTTTCCGCACTTGCATCAGAATGTACCATTACATTACACAGAAGCAAAGAGATTAAAATATAATAGGACATAGAGGGGGCATTGGGAATATTTTTATACAAAACTTTGAAGCATGTTTGAAGCTCAAGCGTCATGTTAGTTAGTATGAACGCGAGCTGTCATTCGATCAAAATTGTACTAGACTTATTCCACTTGGAATAACTTTTCAGCTTCAAATTTTCCTCGCTTAGTCCCCTCTATGCCCTATTATATTTTAATCTCTTTGCACAGAAGTTACTTATCCTAAATATTATAAATGCGGCAGTAGGCCACTATTTTGTATTGTTCTTCGATATAAACCATTTCTCTGACTTTTCTGCAGCTTGAAAACTTCGTTTCTTCGTTGGAAGCCAGATTTGGACTCAGCAGCTGATGAATATGGACAGGCTGGTAAGATGACGCAATATTATTCTATCAGAATCAGAATGGTTTATTTGCTTAGAATAGGTGCATTCATACACACAGTTCTTAATATAAAATAAAGTCCAGGCTATTAAATTGTTTTACAGATATGCAACTATTTTGTAACATATTTATTTTACCCTAAAGTCTAAATAATTTTTAATAGAATAAAAATCATGCTCCAGTAACCAATAAAAAACTTTTTAAATAATCTTTGTAGGGACTATTTAAGAATAACGTCGTTCGGGGGTTGTTTGTTAATACAAGCTTATCCGGACGTCTTAACTGCCTAGATTTAACCTCGGAAGTAGTTTTAAAAATATATTTATGTTTTCTAACAAAGGAGACGTTTCATGAATGTATGGAGACTGGGCCTGCACTGTGTACACCAGTTTTTTAGACAAATATAAATAAAATAACTATAGTTTTATTCATGATTTTGCTCATATTTGTCTGTTGTACAATAAACTTTAATTTTCATTGAACTAACAATGCGGCGACCAAAAAACAAAAATTGCGACCTGACAGGTAAATGAAAATTGACATTATTTTGATGTATGTCGTACTAATTCACAATAACATGGAAATTGGGCTTAAAAAGTTAGAAATAGTATTATTTCAATATGATTTAATGCGGATCCATTGAAGTTTAATTACTTTTGTGCAAGTGATGGAAATGATTTTTTTAAATATTTTTCTGATAATCACTAGATTTTTCTCTATATTTCACGCTGGTGTACAATGTGCAGGCCCAAAATGAAATGTCTCCTTTACACACTTCTAATATATACATGCTAGGTAATCTTTTAAATAAGGGTTCACATGTGTCACGAGGACTGATTACCCTATTGATATAATATAGAATCATTTTCCATATTGATTCTATTGATATTATAGATGCGAAAGTTTGTAAGGATGGATGAATGTTTGTTAAATGAAACTGAATATGTATTTATTTCTGTAGGTAATTAAAAATTACACTAAGAAAAGTCAATAGTCTAATAACAAGGCACTCTAAACTCGTCCATGAAGATTGGCTAAATGACAGCAGTCCATCTCCACCGACGAGTTGCTGGTTACAAATGCAGTACCCCGAGAAGAACCAGCAAGAAACTCAAGGGCAGCTCTTTCTAATCTCATGTCTCACATGTGTTACTCTCACACAAAATGTTCGTGCTTAAGCTTAAGTAGGTATATTTATCAGTTGTTTAGTGCCCATAGTACATGCCCTGCCTAGTTTGGGACTAAATAACCTTGTTTGAATAGTGTTCCATTTTGTCTCCAGCCCAGTGCTACCGCATCGCTCGCGATGTGAAGAATTCGAGGGAGTGTTACGTGAAAGCCTCGGACCTCTACAAGAAGAATCGGTCATTCTTCCACGCGGCCAAAGCTTTGGAGAACGCCATGATCGTCTGCAAGGAGACTGCAACAGCCGAGGACGTAAGGATGTTGCATTTTTTTCCAGTGCCAAAGGGACGGTCGCTTTTTATTTGCCTTTGCTCATCAATTGACTAAAACGGTCTGATTACACTCCGACTACCAAATGTGTTGCAGACTGGTTTTAACTGCTACTACTTTTCAAATGTATTAAAAACAAAAATATAAATAATGCTATTGTTTAGTATGCACAGTCAAGAGTACATAGAGCTTAGGGGTCGTCCATTAATCACGTGATGTTTTTTTAGCAACTTTTTGACCCCTTTCCCCCCTTGGTGATGTGTGGTGAGGTTTTAGACTACCCTCCCTCCCCCATACCGAGATCACGTGTATTTTTTTGGTAGACAGCATATTGAAATTTTCGATGACGAAATGATAAAATTTTGGAAAATTAAGCATCAATAAAAAGTCACGTGCTACTTATTGTTTAGTTTAGAGAAGAATAAAATACACGTGATATCTCATTACACCCCCCTCCCTCCTTGTGATATTTCGTGATTTTTTCGGACCCCCAAACCCCCCCCCCCCCCCCGCCCCGCTTTCGAACCTCACGTGATTAATGGACGACCCTTAACATATTGGACTTTGGAACGTTCTTATTACAATCGCCTTAGAGGTCAGACTCGCACAAGTGTAAAGCTTCATGTGCTCTTCACTGTACAATATATATAGGATGAAAGACTGGCTGACATAGTACAGGGAAACCTAGTTGGGAGCCAGGCAACTAGATTTATTGAGCATCATTGTAACATAAATTTATGTTTTGTTATAAGAGTGCAACAATTTTGAAATAAAATTTATTATAATTAATTCCGGTGTTAAATATGAATATTAAAAAAAATATTTACTATGGAAAATTTAGTGACTACAGCTTTGGCGGCAATTTCAGGCCGAGTATCCATATTTTTTGGTCAAAACTGGCTCAAAGTTTGCAGTAGCCATATTATTGAACCAATAATCAGAAACATAAATAAAAAAAAACGACTTCAGCAAATTAAAAAAGTTTTCTCCTCCCTTGCATCGTTGAAAACAATGAACAGACTCGAATTTTCTTATTTTTTTCACAATTCTGAATTCGAAATTAAAAAAAAAACATTCCAAAAGGTTGACCAATAAATCAGCTTCAAAAGTGCATACCAACTTATTGCTCCACCTAACATTTATTTTTAGCTAGGAACCGTCAAAACTTAAAACACTAGGTGGCCCGATAGATGTGTCCGGGAGTGTATTCTTTCGACGCAGACGACAAGTTATCGTAATAATGACAGATTTAATAGTATGTTCGACCTCTAAAGGACACAGAAAGGCGATCTCATCTTGAGGTCATTACCCTCAGCTTCTGTATCGTAATAGAACATTAGAGAAATCCAATACGATCATTCAACAATGCAGTCTAGACGGGGCTATATAAGCTCATTTTAAATCAAGTGCAAATATTTTAAGGGTTACAAATAAGTAAGAGAAATAAAATTAACTTATTAAGAGAAAAAAAACGTTTGTTCTTTTCTAACAAAAAAAAAATTTGGTAAACATGCTTAAACCTCACTACCGCACTAAAACGCCACTTTTGTCGGTTTTTTTTTAATAAGTGATGTTATCTAGTAAAGTAGCTTAAGAAAAATAAAAATTTATGCTACATGAAGCCCCTTTTCACACGTTCCGGTTTCCGCCGGTCCGGCGGGCGGCAAGTATAATATGGCCATGTACAGTCAAGAGCACGCTAAGCTTGACACTTTGGACTTTGAATCGGCCCTGTATTCTATGGCGCGCAGTACAAATCAGAGCTCAGCTTAAACTGGTAGTGTCAAGCTTGACTTGCTCTTGACTGTACGTTCGCTTTCATACGTACCGGCGGGCAACCGGGCAATCGGCCATACATTTCGCCGCCGGACCGGCGGAAACCGGTACGTGTGAAAAGGAGCTTAGGGTATCAAACGAAACAGCTGAGAATAACTTGAAATAAAGCTTGTGAATAAAAGTTTTTTGACGTGATAACGTCTTATAAATAGATTAACGCCGACTGCACGCACGAAAAAGTGTCGTGCGCCGTTCCGCCTGAGACCAGCGTGCAAGCGAGAGCGCGTAACAAGCGATAGAAGAGCACGATCTCTCTTCCACTGCAGTATGCAATTTGTATCAATGTTTTCTTATGACGTCATCACTTAAAATTATGGTCCGTAAACCGACTTGACAGACAACCGTATGTATATACGAGGGCTGCTATTTAATAATCCGGAATATCAAAAAGAAACAAACATCTATCATTATATGTGGTTTTATTGCTTTCCAAACTATTTGCCATGATGATCGATGCACGTTTGCATACGTTAAAATAAATTTTCATAACACTTTTGCTACTCTGATCGGGGTAGGTCCAAAACATGCATTTTGAACGCATCTACGACTTCTTCGCGGGTCGAAAATCGTTGACCACGTAATTTATTATTCACGCTTGGAAATAAATAGAAGTCTTTGGGTGCCAAGTCGGGGCTGTACGGAGGATGACCCGTCAATTCGATCTTTTGACCTTCCAAATACCGAGTTGTTTCAGCCAACGTGTGACAGCTAGCATTGTCATGGTGAAGAATGATTCTGCGTTGCCGGTTGTTCTTTCGTATTTCTTCAAAGACTTCTGGCAAACAAATTATCGTGTACCATTCAGAAGTAACCGTTTTACGATTCTCGAGTGGCACTGTAGCCACATTTCCATTTATACCAAAAAAACAGGCGACCATTTGCTTCAGAGTGCTTTTTGGACGAACAACTTTTGTTGGGTTCGGTTCATTTTGGAACACACACACCGTCGACTGCTGTTTCGTTTCGGGGTCATACGCATAGATCCAAGATTAATCACCTGTGTAGATATTATAAACGGCTTTTGACGAACCACGGTTGTATTTTTTTGAATTTTTTTCGCACCAATCGACACGAGCCTGTTTTTGATAAATTCTAAAGTTGTGTGGGATCCAACGCGAACAAATTTTTTTTACAACCAAATGTTCATGTAATATCTTATGTATGCTCGTCATACTTATGCCCAGGGACGCCTCTATCTCGCAATATGTAACATGATGATCTTGCATTATTAGTTCGCGCACAGCATCGATGTTTTGTGGACAACCACCGATTTAGGGCGACCTTCTTTAAATTCGTCTGTGAGCATACGAAGCTTACGATTAAACTCACTGAACCAGTGATACACAGTGGTTTTCGATGGTGCTTCATCCCCAAAGGTCGAAGTAAGTTGATCGATGCACTGTTTTTGAGTTAAACCACGCCGAAAGTAGTAATAAATCATCGCACGAAAATTTTCACGACTTAAATCCATGGTGATGATCGACACGCAACTTTTAAAATGGCGCCAAAATGTAAAAAAACAATTGACAGTGGTGAACAAACTGTATATAACAGCTAACCAGTTTAATTTTCAAATGTAATGATCACTTCTTAAATATTGTTTATTATGTGGTCAGTTCCGGATACATAAATAGCAGCCCTCGTATATATTGAATACCTATAGAAATAAATTATTTTTGATTTGATTTTGATTTGATTTGACCAATTGAGTATATTTGACTGTATCGAAATTAAATTGTGAGTAATCATGAATTAAAAAGATTTTCCCAAAACATCTCTAAAAACGTATTTCGATTTTCATTTTACAATTACAACAATTTTTTAAATAATTAAAAATATAAAAAGTCATGCAATTTAGTAATAAAAATGATGTAGTTACAACTCAGTATTAATTACATTTTCCATAATAAAAAGTAACTCATTTGACTAGGCAGTTAAATACCATATTTTTTACTTTTAATTTATTGTTTGTCAGGTTTTCCTGCTGGTCTGCGACGCATCGAATCTATACCAGCAGCATGGTTCCGGCGACTCCGCAGCCAACGTGCTCGACAAAGGCGCGAAGATCATCGAGGAACGAGCTCCGGACCTCGCCGTCAAGCTGTTCCAACAAGCTGCCGATGTCAGCGCTGTAAGTCAACAACCAGTAATAGCCTAAGATTGCAGAATAGGCTGTATTTAGTTAAATTTTTACGCATATTTATGATTAGGAGAATATATATCTACCAGGGTGCAAAATATGGCCGCTAGTTTTTTTTTTTTTTTTTTTATAGATTTTTGGGACGAAATTTAATGTACGTGTTTTTTACATAAAATATCGTCCACTTCACTACAATATACATCAAGACTGAAAAATTTGCAGATTTTTCATAGTATTTATATATGTATATAGGGGCAATATACATAGACTCTGAAAATCTTTATGTATATTGCAGTGAAGTCGACGATATTTTATGTAAAAGTGAATGAAATTTTGTCCCAAAATACAAGTGAATGAAAACACTGGTATCTCAGGGCGGCAGAGATTTCGAAAAGAAACAAATGTAAATGTCGTGCCCACATCATAAAATTGAACATTTCATGAAATAATCTACCATTTCATGAAATCTACTATATAAAAATAAGTCGGGTTTTCCTTCCTGACGATATAACTCCAGAAAGCGCGAACCGATATCCACGGTTTTGCATTCGTTGGAAAGGTCTAGGGCTCCGCGAGGTTTATAGCAAAGAAAATTCAGCATTGCACCCGTGCGAAGCCGGGGCGGGTCGCTAGTACTTGTATACAATTTCATGAAATAGACTAACCTAACCTAACCAAATCACAAAGTGATCAATTCTATATATGGCCACGACATAAATATTACATAGTTTAACTAACAAAATGGAAAGCTTTACAAAAAATGTGGTTAGTAATAGAAATCAATGTTCTATTCTATTCTTATAGGCGGAGAGCAGCCAGCACCAGGGCGCGGAGTACATCAGCAAGTCATCCAGGATACTCGTCAAGCTCCAACGGTATTGTCCATACTGTTACTGCTACTGTCCATACTGTCACTTGTCGATACTGCTACTGTCCATACTGTCACTTGTCGATACTGCTACTGTCCATACTGTCACTTGTCGATACTGCTACTGTCCATACTGTCACTTGTCGATACTGTTACTTAAAATTATTACTTTTTCGAGCATTTATATTTATTTTTCTCACAGCCATTCTCTATGTTGTTGACAATAGGAGATCTATGTTTAAATTATATTTTTCCCAATGATAGGCGTGATATATTATGTTTACAGACTTCACGAGATATTCTTTGGACCTCTAAACGTGATAGGTAGTGGGCACATCGCCGGTCCGGGTCTTTCACACGTGTCTCAGAATTAATTCTGGGACCTGCGGGTTTCCTCACGATGTTTTCCTTCACCGTCGAGCTAGTGATAAATATGTACGTAAGTTTTGAAAAACTCATTGGTACATGCCAGGATTTTAACCCAAACATAGAAATGTAAATCGTAAAAAGTGGGTTTATCCAAAAATGGAATACCTCGGGGATATGTGGCGTGAGATTATTGAAGTGAAAACTTCTTTAGCGGCGTTGAGCACTTTTGTGGGATGGGTAAAAACTGTGAAACTCGCGTCAGGTCACGTGTGCTGATCGAAAAACCGTAAGACGGCTGGAGAGTAGTGTTGTAACACCGAAATCGATAATCAAGTTTTCACTTCTGCCGGCACTCCCGGAGTGCAACCCGTGTTTTTTTTATTTTTTTTTATTATGTATTTTTACCAGCTTCGACGAGGCAGTGGACAGCCTTCGCAGGGAGATAGGATACCATCAGGAAGCGAGCAACACTGGGGCTGTTGGTCGATTGACCGTGGCCATTGTTCTGGTGCAGCTCGCCAGAGGAGACGCCGTGGCTGCCGAGAAGGCTTATAAGGTACCTGTAGTAATAGTCCAGTCAAAATAGACATTACAGTTTGCATTAATTCCCAACAAGCTGGATTTTTGTGCAGGCCTTGAATACGTTATTACAAATGATATGTCAAAAGTCCCCATCGATCCCGCTTGTGCGTTGTTTTTTATTCAAGGTCAAAGGTCACAAATTTGCGTTTTTTGCGTATACCTCTGAAACAATGAGAGCTACCGAAAAATGGTTCAAACTAATCTTGTACATCGTAAAATTGTCTACAAAAAAGATCTCAACACTTTTCTTCTACAAAGCTTCGCTTTTGAGATATCCTGACTTTAGACCGCAGGAAAGTCGTATTTCCAGCTTGTTGGAATTAATGCAAACTGGAATCATAATTTAGTCTATTTTGACTGGACTATAACGAAGAAATAAATACTGTAAGAATGAGTTCGATTCATATGACTCACCTTATCAAGTAAATTTTTCATGGCGCTTGAATATATTATTTATTACACAAATAATATATTTTTAGTTTTTTTATTACTAGCTGATAATGTAGTATTCTATCTGTGAAAGAATTTTTGAAATCGATTCAGTAGTTTTTGAGTTTATTCGTTTCAAACATACAAATTTTAATATTTACCCTCATCTTTTTCGCTTTGCGATGGAGTGACGTCACTCGTCGCTGATTGTTTCAAATTACGTCTCATATAGCGTTACTTAGACTTCAAATATTTCGCAAAAAAAATCATAATTTTAGATTTTTTCCAGCAATGCACTTTTAGCTACTAACATTATTGAATTATTAATGTTAAGAACCGCCGGTTCCAATTGGAACCAAGACACAATTAAAAATCGATTGTGTCTGTGATTCATGGTCTGAGATGTTAAGATAGTTTATCAATATAATTTTAGTGAAAGTTCTCCATTTTGATTGTCTCATTATTTTAAAATTTGTAAAATTAAAATCGAAATCGCAAGTGTTTTAAGATAATCTTACTAATAAGTTATTCCTCGCAATCGATTTACCAGGAATGGGGGAACAATTGCGAGTTCCCTGAAATGCAGACGATCGAGCAACTGCTCCAGGCTTACGATGAAGAAGACAGGGAGGCAGCCCAAAGGGCATTGGCCTCTCCCTTCATCCGCAGCATGGACGTGGAGTACGCAAGGCTGGCAGCTCAAGTGCCGTTGCCAGAGAGCCTCGAACCCCCGCCGAAGGCACAGGTGAGTGGAGATTTCACATGTGAAATTTCACAATGACAGACGTGGAGTACGCCAGGCTGGCAGCTCAGGTGCCGTTGCCAGAGAGCCTCGAACCCCCGCCGAAGGCACAGGTGAGTGGAGATTTCACCTGTGAAATTTCACAATGACAGACGTGGAGTGCGCAAGGCTGGCAGCACAGGTGCCGTTGCCAGAGAGCCTCGAACCCCCGCCGAAGGCACAGGTGAGTGGAGATTTCACATGTGAAATTTCACAATGACAGACGTGGAGTACGCCAGGCTGGCAGCTCAGGTGCCGTTGCCAGAGAGCCTCGAACCCCCGCCGAAGGCACAGGTGAGTGGAGATTTCACCTGTGAAATTTCACAATGACAGACGTGGAGTGCGCAAGGCTGGCAGCACAGGTGCCGTTGCCAGAGAGCCTCGAACCCCCGCCGAAGGCACAGGTGAGTGGAGATTTCACCTGTGAAATTTCACAATGACAGAGGTGGAGAACGCAAGGCTGGCAGCTCAGGTGCCGTTGCCAGAGAGCCTCGAACCCCCGCCGAAGGCACAGGTGAGTGGAGATTTCACCTGTGAAATTTCACAATGACAGACGTAGAGTACGCCAGGCTGGCAGCTCAGGTGCCGTTGCCAGAGAGCCTCGAACCCCCGCCGAAGGCACCGGTGAGTGGAGAGTTCACCTGTGAAATTTCGCAATGACAGACGTAGAGTACGCAAGGCTGGCATGGCAGCACAGGTGCCGTTGCCAGAGAGCCTCGAACCCCCGCCGAAGGCACAGGTGAGTGGAGATTTCACCTGTGAAATTTCACAATGACAGACGTAGAGTACGCCAGGCTGGCAGCTCAGGTGCCGTTGCCAGAGAGCCTCGAACCCCCGCCGAAGGCACAGGTGAGTGGAGAGTTCACCTGTGAAATTTCGCAATGACAGACGTAGAGTACGCAAGGCTGGCATGGCAGCACAGGTGCTGTTGCCAGAGAGCCTCGAACCCCCGCCGAAGGCACAGGTGAGTGGAGATTTCACCTGTGAAATTTCACAATGACAGACGTAGAGTACGCCAGGCTGGCAGCTCAGGTGCCGTTGCCAGAGAGCCTCGAACCCCCGCCGAAGGCACAGGTGAGTGGAGATTTCACCTGTGAAATTTCACAATGACAGACGTAGAGTACGCAAGGCTGGCAGCACAGGTGCCGTTGCCAGAGAGCCTCGAACCCCCGCCGAAGGCACAGGTGAGTGGAGATCACCTGTGAAATTTCACAATGACAGACGTGGAGAACGCAAGGCTGGCAGCTCAGGTGCCGTTGCCAGAGAGCCTCGAACCCCCGCCGAAGGCACAGGTGAGTGGAGATTTCACCTGTGAAATTTCACAATGACAGACGTGGAGAACGCAAGGCTGGCAGCTCAGGTGCCGTTGCCAGAGAGCCTCGAACCCCCGCCGAAGGCACAGGTGAGTGGAGATTTCACCTGTGAAATTTCACATGTGTGGGGGCTTGTTGGCTCAGTTGGTAGTGACAATGCCTTCTGAGTGAAAGGTCGTGGGTTCGATCCCCACTCGGAGCCAACATTTGTGTATGAGCATGTCTGTTGGCTTCGTGTCTGGTCGTTTAATATTTATTTAAAACTAGCGACCCGCCCCGGCTTCGCACGGGTCCAATGCTAACACTAAAACCTTCCTCTTGAATCACTCTATCTATTAAAAAAAAACCGCATCAAAATCCGTTGCGTAGTTTTAAAGATTTAAGCATACATAGGTACATGGGGATATAGGGACAGAGAAAGCGACTTTGTTTTAAACTATGTAGTGACGATATCTACACTAAAAAAAATGTATGTACGACACGGTCTTGTTACAGTTTCATGTATAAAGGGCAAGTTATAATAAGGTCCAGGATGAGTCTATAATATTAGTCATCACTACATATTATAAAACAAAGTCGCTTTCTCTGTCCCTATATCCCTATGTATGCTTAAATCTTTAAAACTACGCAACGGATTTTGATGGGTTTTTTTTAATAGATAGAGTGATTCAAGAGAAAGGTTTTAGTGTTAGCATTGCACACGTGCGAAGCCGGGGCGTGTCGCTAGTAGACAATGAAGAGTTGTTACTTAACTGAGTTAATAACCTAATTACATGGCATACAAATTTAATGTGCATGACATTTATAAAGTGGTTAGTAAAGAAAAACAATCAAAAGAAACCATTCGTACAATTTTTTTTTTACGATCAGAAATAATTTGCATTATTTAGAAATTATTAGCAGTGATAGCCCGAACGGTTAAAGAGCCGGCCGAAAATCAGTGAGGCTCGGTTTCGAATCCTGGCATGTACCAATGAGTTTTTGAAAAACTTACGTACATATTTATCACTAGCTCGACGGTGAAGGAAAACATCGTGAGGAAACCCGCAGGTCTCAGAATTAATTCTGAGACATGTGTAGATAAACAGACCCGGTCCGGCGATGGGCTCACCACCTATCACGTTTAGGGGTCCAATGTATCTCGTGAAATGTGGGTATATCCAGTAATGGAATACCTCTGCCTACCCCTCGGGGATGAAAGGCGTGAGATTATATTATTATTATTATTTTTAGAAATTCTGATGATTAATTACTTATTAATTAATTAATTAATTAACTTACTAGGTGGTGGAAAACGCTGCTGGGGCTTACGTCAGCGGCAGCGCCATGGCTGAAGACGATGTTGCTGGCGGGCCTGTAGCGGTTAGTCTCAATTTATATGTTAAAGGTTAACAATTTCAATGGGTTAACAGTCATTTTACAGGGTGGTTAAATTTTCAGTGGTTTGTAGTAGTGGTTTAATTTTAACACAATCGAGCAACGCGTTAAAGTTATTCAGGCTTATTATGAAAATGGGCGTTCAAAATTCAAATCAAAATGCATATCGTGCACTTCGTGATTTTTTCGGCCAATTTAATCGTCCACTTTTTATGGCCCGAATTGTAAGATATGGATGTGGACGATATGTGGTTTCAACAGGACGGTGCCACTTGCCACACAGCTAACGACACAATGGCTCTTTTGCGCGACAAATTCAATGGCCGTGTTATCTCAAGTGGTGGCGATGTGAATTAGCCGCCAAGATCATGTCATGGTCATTATTATTTATTTATTATTTAGTGTAGATAAAGAGTTGTTGCTTGTTTCAGGTGGGCGACCCGTCAGGCGGTCTGCCCGAATACTTGGGCTACCGCGATTCTGAGGAGGAGGAAAATCCCTTCCCTGCAGGAGTAGGAGGATTCGCCCGCGAAAAAGACGCCGACAACGACGGCTATGGCCTCTGCTAAGGCATCACGCCAAGTATTACGTTATACAATATGTAACAGAATGAGCGCAATTCCTGGAATTCGTTTGTTCAGTAACGACTATTCGGTTTCAGCTATTTTAAAATGTGTAAATTTTTTCCGATAAAGAAACTGAATTTTGGGTTACCTATGGACCCTACTATTATTGCTCTTCATTTAAGAAATTTTGTTAGACAAAACTAAAGTACGCATGCATCATATTTTTTTTATTAATTTATGAGGAATTGCGTATATTCTGTGATGCGTTGTATATGTCACAGTCAGAACTCATAACCGGTCAAAACCTCAACACTTGACTGCAAAAAGCAGTCAAAAGTTATTTTGACCGACTGTGACATATACACGGTCCATTTAAATAAGGTGCAAATATTTAAAGGGTACAGATAATGAAGAAGAAACTTTTTTTTAAATCGATTTTTATTTTTTACTAGCTGTTCTGCTCGGTTTCGCTTGCGTGATTCCCGTTCCCGTGGAGGTAGGGGGATAAAATATGTAGCATTCTAATGGTGAAAGAATTTTTAAAATCGTTCCATAGTTTTTGAGTTTATTTTTTACAAAAATACAAATCCTTCCTCTTTATAATATAAGTGTAGATGTAGGCTAATTTACTAGATAACATCAGTTATTACAAAAATTAAAAAACGAACACGCTGTACGTAAACAAACACGCACATTACCCAATGAAAAATTGCTCGAAAATATTAAAATAAATAAAGCCGACAAAAGTGGAATTTTAGTGAAGCATGTTTACAAAATCACTTTTTTTGTTAAAAAAATAAGAAAAAGTGTTTTTTTCTCTTTAATATGTTAACTCTTTTTTTCTTACATATTTGTACTTACCCTTAAAATATTTGAACTTGATTTAAAAGGACCTTATAATATTCTATTTAAAAGGCGACTTTAAAAAGACATCCCCATAATTTGGCTGTTAAACAATGTTATCCGAAATAGGTTATAGGTCACGCAGCGAGAGTTGGCTTGCTTGTTTATGTATCTGTTTATATTTGTATACGCTCTGACGTTATAAGTACTGTGATTGGCGCTTTCTGTCTTTGTTTTAGCAAGAGCGAGGTAGCCACTGTATTCGACATTTGAATGTTGTCAAGATTATTGTTAGTTGACATAATAAATAAAATAAAATGTTAGTTGACATATCGATAAATAAATACAACAATAACCACTCTAAAGAGTAAAAAAAACGACTTCAGTCTTCAACTTATATGGTTTTCTCATAGATGCCGTTGTCAGAACTGGACTAAATTAAAATGGGACCAATCTGGAACCACCAGCTTTCAAATAAAAAAAGAATCATCCAAATCGGTTCACCCAGTCCAAAGTTCTGAGGTAACAAACATAAAAAAAAAAATAAAAAAAAATAAAAAAAAAACATACAGTCGAATTGATAACCTCCTCCTTTTTTTGAAGTCGGTTAAAAATGAGATTTAATGTTTATTGTATTGTATGCAAAAAATACATACCTATATATTTTTTTACCGTCTGGAATAAAATATGATGTGATAAGGTGTCATAGATTCATTTGGCATTACTATTATTATTTTTTTTATAAATCTCGTATAATAACTAGATGAAATATTTGAAATAGCATTTTACAAAGAAACGGGCTCTCGTAGCTTCCATTCATGTTCAATCTACCTACAACCGCCAGCTGCTACATGGCAGTGTGCGTACTTTTCTAGATTTAACATGACTATATTATTTGACAATTAATCTCGTGTATAACTTCGGCTCTAGATACCTTGTACGTCATATTTTTTCCAGACGGTAAAAAAATCATTCAGTACTGTTTTCGCTCAACTCTTGCTGCGCGGACTGTACAGTCAAGTGCACATGAAGCTTTACACTTGTAGTGCGAGTGTGACCTCTAAGGCGATTGTAATAAGAACGTTAGACCAATGTGTCAAGCTGCACGTGCTCTAGACTGTAAAATTTATTTCGATAAATTACGAGTATAATTTTTCGAACATTCACGTCGTATTCAAAAATGGCGTAGCCAATGAAATGTCAATTAGACTGGATTCGTGCAACGAATATTTTATAGGAGACTAACATTGGAATAAGATTTCAGGTTTATTTAGTACTAGCGACCCGCTCCGGCTTCGCACGGTTGCAATGCTAACACTAAAACCTTCCTCTTGAATCACTCTATCTGTTAAAAAAAACGCATCAAAATCCGTTGCGTAGTTTTAAAGATTTAAGCATACATAGGGATATAGGGACAGAGAAAGCGACTTTGTTTTATACTATGTAGTGAATTGACAACATAATAGAGTATTTTACTGCCTAGTCGAATGAGTCAATTTTTAAGAGCTGTAAAAAAAACTTTTCTATGGAAAACGTACTGAGTATTGCCTTTGTAACGTCATTTTGAGTATTCATTCAATTACGTAATTTTTTTTATTGTTTTACTATTTAAAAAAATGCTATAATTGTAAAATTTAAACTGCAATGCATTTTCAGAGGTGTTTTGAGATAATCTTTTTAATGAATGATTACTGACAATATAATTTTAATACAGTAAAATACGCTATTGTGAAGATGATTTTTCTAAGCAAATTAACCCTTACCTTAAAGTTTCCGTTATTTTTGAATCTTATTTCAATCACATAGAGTTCAATAAGTGGTATCTAGTCGTCCAATGGCTTGAAAGGGTATGCGTGCATGGCATCATATTATACGTGAATCGGATACCCTAATGACTGTTTAACTACTAGGCTACCAACTACTAAATGATTCCTTTGCGACACCTTTACAGGGTGTCCAAGTACTTTGACATCTTGTAATACATATTCGAGAAAAGGATGGTACGGCCGTGCCGCTTCTTGCTCGACTTGGCGATAGAATGCAAAGAAAATTTGATTTGATCCTATCGACAGTTCAGACAATCAGTCGTCACCTGTTATACTAGTTGGACGAATCCGGTCTTCCCATCGGGTTGTTGAATTTTTCGATTACTACTAGCAATTAAAAAGTTATTTCATTGAAAATAAATTCTTGAACTACTAACAGTTTCCGAACAAACCCAGGCGCGAGTGACGTCACACTCGTCACACAATAATAAGAACACCATATCAGATGAGTGCTAAAATTAACATTGTGACGTCACACATGCTCGGGATTGTTCGGAAACTGTTGGCGTGATTTCGGTACCGAGTACAAAAAAAATATTTTCAATTGATTATAACTATTTAATTAGTACACATAACAAAAACTAAAAATAGTTTTGCTATAAAAATAATCCTTCGATATATGATATCAAAAGAAAATAGTAAATACCAATTCAACACCCCGTTAGCGAGTTATACCTCCCCATATGGGACTAGTATATCCTTAATTAATTATTATTTTTATTCAATGTATAAATGTGGTGATCTCCCAATACTATTAATTTAAAATTCTCGAGTGGCTCGTGTAAGTCAATGACTGGAAGGCAAAGAGATTTAAATATAGGGCATAGAGAAAAATCTCGAAAGATTTTTTCGAAGCAATAAAGTAGCTAATTTCATCAAATTTCGTCAAATAAATTATGATAATATTGTCAAATCAAAAATTTACGGAAAATGTACTGACATAACAAGCTGTAACGTAAACTCATAACTTTTAAACCGACTTCAAAAAAGGAGGTTTCTCTATTTGACTGTATTTTTTTTTTGTGTTCGCGGATAACTTAGTCGTTTATGAACCGATTTTGATGATCCTTTTTTTTGTTGGAAAGGTGATATTCCAACGGTGGTACTATGATAAGGAAACCAGGATGTGATAATGGCATCCCAGAAAAATCTAGGAAAACATCCGAAAATCGCTTTTTACTTTTTTTAGTTTCCTGTTTGAAGTCGTTTTTTTTGTTCCGCTCCACTTTTTCGATTGTTTTAAAATTTGCTATAATTCTAAAGTCGAAATGTGTTTTGTGATCTTTTTAATTAATCACTACTAGCAATTTAATTTCGATACTGTCACATTCCCAGAACGGCAACACATTATTTTTCGCTAGAGACAAGTTTGAATGAGACTTTTTCGAATCCGAGATTAAACCGATTGCGCTAGATTTACGTTGGGCACTAGGTAGCAAGGCATGTGATTTATATTGAGGTAGCAATCGCGGAATGATCGGCATTCCCATATAACCGATAACACCAAATGTACAGAGTCGTAGTACGATTTTATACCAATAAATAAAAACATTGACGTGTTTTACTGTATATGGACAAGAATATAAATGTTAAATTACACCGTAAAATTGGTTACGGGTGACTTTATTTGTTTAGTACATGGTCATTTTAAATTAAGTGCAAATATTTATAGGGTAGAACTAAAAAAATTACAAGAAAATGTTTTCGGTATTTATTTTTATTTTTCATACGATACTTTACTAGATGTCATCGATTATTACAAAAAATAAAAAATAATCTGACACGCTGTACATAAACCATACACATTACAAGCACACTACCCAATCTAAATATGCGAGAAAATAATAAAATAATAAATAAAAAAGCCGACAAAAGCGTTTTTTAAAGTGCGGTAGTTAGTTAATATGTTTTATGTTTATATAGTATCTTGTTGAAATCTTATTGCTGTTTTAATTGACTTTTGTAATTTTACATTTATAATTATTGACATTTTAATCTGACATTTTTATTGACCATATTTTGTAATTTTTGTTTGACATTCCTAATTTTTTGATTATGTAATTTGTGTTCTATTTCTATACATATGTTTTGGTGCTTACTGTAAACTTTTATTGTTATTGATAAATAAAAAAAATAAAAAATTATACATATTTTTTTTGTTAGAAAAGAACAAGAAAAAATATATCATTTTTTTCTCTCTTACATATTTGTATAACATATTTGCACTTGATTTAAAATGACCTTATTACCCACTGACTCAGTCACTCCCTGACTTATAATATGTAGATAATTTTATTGTTCTCCTAGGAGTCATTACGGATAAAAGTCATGTATGGAAAAAGCAAGATGGCGGGGTGACCCAGGAAAAAATATGACTTTAAAAATACAAAATGGCGGCCAGAACTGCCTGTCGTATCTCTTTTGTTTTCCGGTCCGATTCGATTCAGGTTCAGTGTGCTGCTATAACGCCGTACATGTAGAATTTGAATGAGATAGCTCTAAGCAATAAATTATTATAAAATCACTCTTTATATTCTATTAGGCAGTTTCTAGATGGAGCAGATAACCCAGCGGTTAAAGAGCCATTCATCCGTGAGGCTCGGGTTCAAATCATTAATCAAGGCATGTACCAAAGAGTTTTAAAAAAATTTACGTAGGTACATATTCAATCACTAGCTCGACGGTGAAGGAAAACATCGTTAGGAAACCCGCAGGTCCCAGAATTAATTCTGAGGCATGTGTAATGGACCCGGTCTGGCGATGGGCTCACCACCTATCAAAGAATATACTAGTGAAACTTAGGTATTTCCCGAAATAGAATACCTCTGCTCATTCTAGGGGATAAAAGGCGTGAGATTATTTATTTTTGGACATACCATTCCAATTGTAGTTTACAGTCTAATGAATTTCACATAATGTATAATAATTGTAATTAACCAAAAAAAAAAGCACAAAAAAATGTGTCTAGTTTGTTTGAGAGAGAAGTTATTCCAATACAATATTAAATGCAACATAGATGTTAGAAGCGAGCAGAAGAATTGGTAAGAACCCCGTCTTCTGTATCTTTTCTCGTAGAGCGGGTGAAAGTCTAAAACAAATCACTATATTTTTGTTGTTGCATTTTATGAACGGGTGATCGTTTAAAAATATTCATTTTAATACTAAGCTTTAGCTCTTATTGTGATGAGATTAAGGATATTATCGCTGTTAAGATGTGAAGCCATTAGGATTAGAAATTGTATATAAAAGCAATGTATTTAACGCGACAATTGTTCAGAGTCACTACTAGTAGCTACTAGTCAGAACCTTTTTATTTTGTCCTTAAAAAAGATGAATATAAAATGTTGTCTTAACAGGTCGTCATCTCCTAAACTTGTCAGTTACTCAACTCATACACAATCATTAGATTAATCATAAATTCGCCTATACTATGGGTATTAAACAACTAATAAACATACGTAAATTAAATAAATGACCAGCCACGAAGCCAACAGACATGTTCATGCACACAAATGTTGGCCTCGAGCGGGGAGCGAACCCTCGACCTCCGACTCAAAAGGCACTACCAACTGAGCCAAAAGGGTAAAAAACACGTGCTCGTATGCTGTGTCGTGACTTTGAACAAGTATTGTTATCCCTTTTAACCTCGGCTTCATCTTAGTATTGTTAAACATTCGAACAATTAATTATCAACTAAAATCACTATGTTCTGTGTTTGTGGTGACTTAAGTCATCAATAAATATACCTTTCAAATTGTGTCGTTTCATTTTTGTCAATAATTACCTAATATGGCCTCGGTGTCAGTTTAAATTAAGCAATAAAGATTATTGTATTTTTGCATTGCTAAAATAATAATTATTTTTAATCGTAATATTTTTATTAGTAAGCGTAAAACGGCAAAAACTGTTACCGAAACCATGCTATGTGAAATAGACTGTAACTCCAATTGATTGATAGAATCTTAGTCAAGAAAGGAAAAGAAAAAAACAGGTTGTAAGTATTTCCAGCTTGGCATATGGCAATAGCTTTGCCGACCCCCTCGAGGGCATATTTGCTTAACAATAAAAATGTCTATAGGTTTTTTGACTCAATATCTCGTGATATTTTTTTATAGTAGGTACAGGGGGCAAACGAGCAGACGGGTCACCTGATGGTAAGTGACTACCGTCGCCCATGGACACCTGCAACTCAAGTCACAAGTGCGTTACCTTGACGTGGGAGTACGGTCTTTTCTTGAAGGTTTGAATCTTTAACAAGTTAGGTAGGTAACTATATCATAGTATTTCTTGGGAATCAGTGACAACAAAAGTAATATGTCTCACTTTAAACAATGAATCGAAATATTCAAGTTTACTTTATGTGTTAAGTTTATTTCTATAGCAGTGATAGCCTTTACGGTTAAAGAGATGGCCGAAAATCAGTGAGGCTCGGGTTCGAATCCTGACATGTACCAATGAGTTTTTCAAAAACTTATGTAGTTATTACTAGCTCGACGGTGAAGGAAAACATCGTGAGGAAACCCGCAGGTCTCAGAATTAATTCTGAGACATGTGTAAATAGACCCGGTCCGGCGATGGGCTCACCACCTATCACGTTTAGGGGTCCAATGTATCTCGTGAAATGTGGGTAAGTATATCCAGTAATGGAATACCTCTGCCTACCCCCTCGGAGATGAAATGCGTGATTTTTGACTTTTTTTTACTTCTTTAATGTTAGAATCTCTTCGATTTCATCAACCATATTACTCAATTGATAAAGTTGAAAACTATTGAGGTCGTACGGTCCGAAAATACTGAACTATTAGACCTGGCAACACTAGCCCGGGCACAGCTGTATTGATTAGCACTTCTACGACAGCGCGCAAGCGCGTCGGTACTGGAAAATCAATACAGGTCGGCAGCTTGCTGGCTGCATTCTTTCTTACCCTGCCGGCCGGAGTGGGTGCACGTGTCTAAGCAACCAAGGATGGAGGAGGGTGAGGAGGCAGAAGACGAGCCGCCCTGGCGGCGATTCTGCTCTGCACTGCTGAAATGCAAGCGCAGAGCACCTACTCCGCAAGCTCTCTGCTTACCCCGGTAAGTGCCTGGCCTTTTGTTTACAGCAGTCGGCAGCTGCAATGTCTACCGATATTTACCTTACCACGTAAGTATGGTCGCTTCTAAATAACTTGCGATTATGTAGAATATGTTTTTGTTTTTAGACCGACTTCAAAAATGGAGCTTTCTTACATGACCTTACCTATATACAAATAGATATATTTTTTATGTGTGTCCGCCTCAAAGGTGTCCGCGGATAACTTCGTCGTGTGTCGACTAGTTCTTTTTTACTTTTTTTAGTTTCCTGTGTGAAGTCGTTTTTTTGTTTGAAATTTTACTGCTGGCTAGCGCGTGCTAGTGCTTCTAAACTATGGCAACCGGCAAATGCGAAAATCTCTTTTGTGTAGGTACAGATTGACAGACAAATACACAGCTGCCGAAGCCGTTCCAAAGATGAGTGGCATATGTCCTTTCCCAAGACGCATATTTCCTCTGCCATAGGTATTCATCTTCATCGGTTCAGTAACTTATCCGTCCTAATATAAAACGTTACTGTTGCATTTACGTAATACGCAATAGTTAGTAATTTAGACATCAGAACACATTTTTCGAAAACATATTCTAGGTATACGAGTATATACGGATGTTTTTTCTTACCGGTTTGAAAAAATATGACTTAGTTACCTACTTATAAGGTATCTAGAGCTATATAATAGTCATGTTAAATGCCATTTACAAAGTCTAGAAAAGTACGCACATTTTCTAGCAGCTGGCGAGATTGCGCATGAATGGAAGCTACGAGCCCGTTTCTTTTTAAAATAAGTACTTTTTCAAATATTTCAGTGTATACTATTATAATGTTATACATATGAGATTTGTAAAAAAAATGTTTGCAAGTAGCAATGAAAAATGAATCTATAACATTTTTGTATAAACCATATTTTTTGCAGACGGTAAAAAAAGTTAGGCAGTAGGTATTTACGCAACTGTAATAAAATCGTTATCTACGCAGCGCAGTTTAAATCTGCGCATTTCTATTCTACGCAGTTGCATACGAAGGGGGGGAAGATAGGGGGAGGTCCTCTCTTTGTCCGGTAGAACGATCAATACATGATCGGAAGTAGGTACTACCTACATGACGAATTATTTCTACATCGTCACCCCGCACATAGCTGGGTTTATATGAAATAATGTCATACAGACAGGCCTTTCATGGTTTTATGACAAGGGATTGTACCTAGTTTGACTTTAAATTGAAAATGAAAAACAGTTTAATATATTTCCGAAAATATTTGTTTTGTTAAATAAATAAATAATTGTTTAATTATTTATATTTTTGGCATAGGTTCCCAAACTATAGGCAAGGTCTGTATCTTGAGAAAACAAATTAGGTAGGTATCAGAGCCACATAATAAGTAATAGTGAGTTAAGCTAGCTAGTAAACATTATTATTATATAAGTATACCATAGAGAAAATAGAATGGGGGCAACAGCACTCCGTAGTGGCACGTGTAGGTAGGTTTGACCACAAAACACTTTTACTCCTAGCGGGGTTTGACTAATAAGAGTCATAAAACCGAGGGTATATTAAGTTGGCGTTTAGTCTCGAGGTGGAAACTGTACTTTTCACTTTGAGTGCGAGAAAAATTGTCAATTTAGTACAAATTTATTTAAAACCCAACAAATTTACACTCGACAAAAATTCAGAAATTTTCGCGGTCAGTTTTTTCTTCTAAACCTTCAGGCTGTCACAGATTAACAAAGAGATTTAAATCTCTTTGCAGGTAAACAATTTAAAACACATGGCGCCACCTTCTTCGCGGAAAAACCATGGAACTAAAACTCTTCACATTTTCGCAATGAAGATGGTCCACACTACAGATATTTACTGGCTGTTTGAGGTTGTCTTTTTCTCATATACTCCCTAGGGACTAAAGTGGTCACTTTAGTCCCGCTTCGTAGGGCTATATTGGCGTACTTTTAGAGCATGAGAAGTGAAAAAATATTTTAAAATGGCTTCGAAAGTTTTTTTATCACTACCATTTGAATTTCGAAAATTCCTTTCTAAACCCAGTCATAATACAAACCTACTTGAATAAAAAAAAGTTGTTTGTCTGTCCGGTTTGATTAAATTACGATTTATTTTTGTGGTTTTTGTTTGAAATTTCTTTACAAATATGTACATTCTACTTAACTGCAACAGAACACTCGGCTTTGATATCTGTAGTACTTTCATTAACCTATACTTAACATTATAAGAGGAAACTTTCGTGTGCGAGTCCGACTCGCACTTGGCCGGTTCTTCGCATCTTTGTCAGAAACCCATTAAATGAATTCTATTCTTTTCAGATGAATCGGGAGACACTCATAGTTCTTCGTGAGCGAGGCTTTGGCGGAGTGATTTTATAAAGTTATTACCTATCTATCAGTGTTTTCTGAAAAGACAGAACCCATAGTGTAACGTGTTGTGAGAAATGCATGTGTCGGCACAAGCAACGAGCGGGCGGCAATCTTTAGCTTACTTTAAAAAAAAAGAGACATTTGCGTGGTATTCGCGGGATTGTAGGTAGATTGGAGACGCGGGAGATGGAGAAATGACAGCAAGCAGCAATGCTTGAACAAAATAAGCAGGATTAGATCACGAGCAATCGCATCGGATTGTATAGCAGTCGACCACGCGGAGATATCGGAATGTACATGGCGTTGTTCTATGATTATGTAGACATCGGTTGTAACAAAGAAATATGTTAAATGACATTATTTTTAAATGCAAAGCATAGTACAGGTTGTAGATAGGCATCTTCAAGGATTTGTAAGATCAATACCCAATCAATAGAGATTGAAATGCGGACGTTTCTCACGTGGCAGCCTGCTAACAACTTCAGTGGCATCACATACCTAATGGACAGGATCAGGGGTTGGGCTTTGATGTAGTGCCTCGCTGACTAGCCTCTCGCTCCAGCGCCGGAAGATTTGAACTCACTAAGCGCCGCGATCATCAGAACCTACTTTTGCGGCGACGGAAAGAGTGGTTAGTCACTTGACAAACAAAATCGCGTATTCAGCTGTAGATGATGAGAATATTTGGTAGATCATAGACACCGATGAGGTAGTGACATAGATTCAAATGTTTGGTAAAAAAATTTAAAGCGTTTTGAATGTAATAAGCGGTAGAAGGAAGAAAGCCTGATGGATTACACCTTGTTTGTATTAATTATTAATTTTATATACTTAAGTAACAATTGTTAACTTTTCGTTTGTAAGATTGTGAGCAATCAATTATTTATATTACATTTCTAACTTAATTTCTGAAATAAGATTTAAGTAAATTTTGTTCTGTAAAGTTTTCAACATAAGCTCTTTAATTGAATTATGACGAGTTGTTTTGTATTTCATTATAATTTGCTGCCTGCGGTTGTCAGATATGTTAGCCCAATAGGCGGAAGGTTGCCTGTGTGAAAAGGAATGCCTCCAAAAGGTCAACACCGGAAGGTCTCAAGATTACAGCAATAAGGTCAGAAATGGACAGGATATTATTCCAATCTGAGATGGTACCTACGCGAAATTTAGAAGAACAAGATCAAGGTGACCTGATGAAGAAGTGAACTGGATAGATTGTCTAAAACTCGGAGTTTGGACGCTCATTATAGAAATACAAGAACAAGAAGTGAACCGTAAAGAAGCTCGAGAAGACAACAGAAAACTCTGAGTTGGTACTCGTAGCACCACAACAAGTATCAAATAGATTGTCCAAAGATCACTATTGGTACGCGGCTTGTAGAACAAGTAGACAAGATAAATTCGTCGCTCAAACTGCAAAAACATCGGTGGATCGGATAGTTTTCGAAAGGTCACGTTGTACACGATGTGCAAATAAATACAGACTACGGGATCAGATAGTCATCCACACTAATAAAAGCACATGTGTTACAAGTTTACACAACAACAAAGAGTGGGATAGACAGATTTTCATTCCCCAAAGTAAGAGAGGCATCCAGTCAGGACTAGAGACAATGTATCAAGTTTTGATAGTATGTAATCAATTTAATTCTGCATATCTTATACTTAAATGTGTAGATGTCAATGAATAAACACAAAATATACGCGACTGTTTGTATTGTTATTTTTATATCCGAAAAATGGAAGGTCCGGCGATGGGCTCACCACCTATCACGCTTATAGGGGTCGAATGTACTCGTGAAAAGTGAGTAGGTATTTAAGAATTAAGAATTTTTTTCTGTCTTGAAAAAAATCTCAAAAAAAAATCTCACGCCCTTTAATCCCCGAGGGGTAGGCAGAGGTATTTCATTAAAAAGCGGACATTTTGGGAAGTGGTCTTTATGTACCTAAAGGCTGCATATACCCACATTTCACGAGATAAAATAAAAAGAAATAAGAAGATAAGAGAAAAAAAATCTGAATGGGCTGTTTTAATTTTTTATATAAAATTGACAGATAAACCTATTCCTTAGAGTAGGTACTGCGTATGAGGATATGATTCGGAAACACTTATTCCATATTCATGACAGGATGGAGGAACAATAACAACTCATTTGCTGCTGTTTACAGAAATTTAATAAAAACGCTATGCCCAAAGAGTATAGGCTAGGTGACCTTTCACATCAGTTCGATTGATGATTTTCGAAACTTCCAGACGCTGCACTGACCTCTCCCCTGGTCTGAAATCGTCTGTAAAATAATAACAAAAGAGAAATAGGTACCTAAATGCTGAGCTTCCGCGATGCATAGTAAGGCCGTTTTAACTTGGAAGTTGCGCAAGTGGCTGGCTGCACAATAAAATTATTAGGGACCATTTGGCGGTATGATGCGGTTTGCGCAGGCGCAGCCTGTGTTCGGAGCAGCCAAGTTAAGACGGCCGTAGGTATTGTATATAAGTAGGTAGATAATAGGTAGGTATGCATCCGTATCATAGTGAACCGTCCCCACTTCGCCACCGTTTATTTACACTAATATTATAAAGAGGAAAGATTTGTATTGTATGTTTGTAACGAAGAAGAGTTTATTCGTTCCAACGTCAAGAATACCTACGAAAATACAAATCTTTCCTCTATAAAATATACTTAAGTGTAGATGTAGAAAACCACATCAAAATCCGTTGCGTAGTTAAGGAGTTTACGGAATTAAAAGATGCGAAGAGCGTAACTAGAACTGGGGGCCAATTCCAATAAATTGTCAACGTTTATAGTTGGACTAGCGACCCGCACCGGCTTCGCACGGGTGCAATGCTAACATTAAAACCTTCCTCTTGAATCACTCTATCCATTAAAAAAAACCGCATCAAAATCCGTTGCGTAGTTTTAAAGATTTAAGCATACAAAGGGACTTAGGGATATAGGGACAGAGAAAGCGACTTTGTTTTATACTATGTAGTGATGAGTCAATAGTGTTATTTGCTCTGAAAAGAGCCAACACCATTGACTGACCATTGACATGTTATTGTCATCCAACTATTATAACCGTTGACATTTATTGGAATTGGCCCCCTGTGACGAGACCGTGTCGTAGGTACCTATGCAATATTTTTAGATAACATTTTACTTCAAACAATTAGGTGACGCGCTACTGCAATATTAAATTCCTCAAGTAACCGCAGCTTACTTCCGTATCCATTTTGTCGAATCCCATAGGACAAATGACACATGGACCGCCATCCTTATAACGATAGTCATGAACACCACGAAGTTGGCGAGGAAGAAACAGCATAGCATCACGAAGTCCTTGCAAGCGTTGGACAGGTAGTTGTTATTCTTCACAACTGTGCGGAATGGGCAATGTCTGGAAAAATCACACAAACGTTCCGTCAACGCAGTTGTGACTCTTGAGTTGCAGGTGTCCATGGGCGACGGTAGTCACTTACCATCAGGTGACCCGTCTGCTCGTTTGCCCCCTTTTTTTATAAAAAAAAACGTCTTCTGGTTATTGGTCTGTGATCAGAAGGTTTAGCTAACTGGCTTTGTACATCGTCAAGATAAATAGAATAGAAGAAATGTAGTATGGGATTGCATTCGAGTTGTCATTAAAGAGAGAACAAATAAAATTGACTCAACACAACGATGTTATATCACTGCTCAACAGTCTAAAAAAGTAGGTAATCACTGAAACGTAGTAGGACCTAACATTACTTATTTAGTACGATGGCAAACACATGGCGAAATGCATATTATAAGAAGGATATGTGCTTTATTTTTAATTTAGATATATCATTGTAAACGAATTGTACCTCATCCTGACTTGACCTCGAGTAGCTATGTGACTCCCCGACTCGAAGCATAGGCAGCTCTTTAAACTGCTACTCACCTTAAATTATATCCAGCGCATTTATCGTAGAATCTCTCAACTATCATAACCAAAAAGTTGTTTTTTTCCGACTGGTCCATCGGTCGATGCGACGCGTAAGGTTCTCCTGCCAAGTACATCATCCCAGTATGCTCTTCATTGCGGAAGGGGTAAGCGGTGCTACTCAGCACCGTTTTGCAGCCGCATTTAGCATAGCGGATCCCAGAACATGTGCAGGGCATCGCGGGGAATTCCCTGCCTATTGGTTCACTGCGCCATAACACATGCTTATAGACTGAGATCATAAAATGCTGCTTAAAATATAGTTAACAAAAGTGTTGCCTTAAAAATGAATGTACGTTTGAGTGAGACACAGACGGAGCGGAGCTGACAGCCGATACAGTGACGTTTCCCTTGCCCCAACAATGATTGACACGGAGTAAAATTTTTTTGCTACTCATGAATGGTTGATGACTATGTAAGTTTTAGCAGGTTTTCAGAGGCGTTCCTCTTTATTCCCGTTCCCGAGAGAATTTCGAAAAATCCATTCTTATTAGTGCTTACGACGTTTATGGAAACATTACAAAATAAAACGTGGCTCTCTCTCTGATTTCCCGCCAAAAAGCAAAATAAATAAGTAGACTTATTTATCTAGAACTAGCGACCCGCCCCGACTTCGCACGGGTGCAATGCTTATACTAAAACCTTCCTCTTGAACCACTCTATCTATTAAAAAATACCGCATCAAAATCCGTTGCCTAGTTTTAAAGATTTAAGCATACATAGGGATATAGGGACAGAGAAAGCGACTTTGTTTTGTAGTGATTTCGAGACAGTTTTCATATGAGCCATAAGCAATTTCAACTCACTATAGCATAGAGTAACTTTATATATTACTGGCAGGTGATAAAAAAACTCTTTAAAAATATGTAAAACGTTAGTGGTTATATTCTCTTTGAAAATATGTAGGTACTACTTACCTTACCTCAAATATTATATTCTGAGATAAAAACTAAAAAACTGCATATGTAAACAGCAATAACAACGGAAAACACATCCAAAAATCCAAAAAAATGTGAATATCAATTGATGTAATTCAAGCAAATTATTTGAATTATTATGTAAGGTGAGTACGACCTTTGATAATTTTCTAATAACTATACGTGCCTCAGAATAAATTTTTGGACAACCAATTTTTCTAGTGTCAGTTACGTTCGGGGACCATCACCGGACACTACTCACTGAACAAACACTTACACACCTTAGGTATTACCAAAGAGATTAAAATATAATAAGGCATAGAGAGGACAAAGCGAGGAAAATTTGAAGTCAAAAGTTATTCCAAGTGGAATAAGTCTAGTACAATTTCGACCGAATGACAGCTCGCGTTCATACTAACTGACATGACAAGGACATGACGCTTAGGCTTCAAAGTTTTGTATGAAAATATCCCCAATGCCCCCTCTATGCCCTATTATATTTAAATCTCTTTGGGTATTACTGACAGCCCTCTATGCAGAGCGTCCATGGAGGAGACGGTAGCGCACGTGCTCCTTGATGCGGCACCAGAATCCCTTGCGGATGTTCTGAGTAGACTCGGATGTTGGATTGGATCTGCTTCTGGAGGGAGGTGATGGGATGGTTGGAATAACCGGCCGCCATGGCTCACGTACAATGGTCCGCTTTAAGGACTAAGTGCGGAAACCAAACCCCTTAACATAGAACATAGAGTCAGTTTTGGCAGTGCGTTGTTCGATCATTCAGTTTAAATAATTATTAAATTAATTAATAATCTATCGCCTTTTATACCCGAGAGGGTAGGCAGAGATTCCATTTCTAGATCTACCCACTTTTCACGAGATATTCTTTGAACCCTAAACGTGATAGGTGGTAAACCCCGTCGTCGGACCGGGTCTTTTACACCTGTCTCAGAATTAATTCTGGGACCTGCGGGTTTCCTCACGGTGTTTTCTTTCACCATCGAGCTAGTGATAAGTATGTACGTAAGTTTTAAAAAACTCATTGGTGCATGCCAGGATTCGAACCCTAGCCTCACTGATTATCTTCATGTAAAGCAGGCTCTTCAATCGTCAGGCTGTCCCTGCTATAATATAGGTATATGTCTCTTCTTTTTGGCTACCAACAGTTTCTTTTGTCTCTCTCTCTCTCTAGGAAAGTGGTAGGCAGTATTGATTACAATAATAAGGAATTTTATCAAAAATATAATACTATCATCATATCAAGACGTAACAGCCCACTTCCAGGGTATCTGACGTGGCAACGATATCAGGAACCAACGGTTTAAAGTGCCTTTCAAAACACAGAAAGCTCCTTGTGGTAGCAAATTTTCAATTCTCATAGATGGTATACTGGTACCACCTGGCACTTACCTTACATTACCTATATAATATATTATTTTACTAGCTCATTTTTTTTCGTGATTTTTTTTATATCCTTTCCGGGGTTTGCTTTCCATAACTCACCAATGTTTTATCGTAATCTGATAAATGGTATAGGAACCTTTAGAAGATGATCTTGTGTACAACGCGCCACAGAATTAACACTCATGTTAAAAATTGCTGAAATCGATGATTAAGTAGCCGACACTGAAAAAACTAATTTCAGGAATTGCGTTTATTCTGTTACATATTGTATAAGCCGGCAATATTTGTAGGTAACTAATAATGCAACATCCTCACCAAATAGAACAACTGCGTGACAGTTCAGATAATTGTTGGTGATATTCAGAGGTCTCCCGCGCATCAGAAGTGTTCAGGATTGCCGATAGCGCTTACTTATTACGATTTTAATGTGGGCGTCTATTCTGGTCTGGGCAGTACATAATTAAACTGGTTATTCAAGAAGTTACATAATCACTTTAAATATTAAATGTTACAAAGTACAGACTACTCGGCGCGAACTCTCAATACCGTCTGCTCGGTGCGGGTTCTCGATACAGAATGCTCAGTGTCAACTCTCAATAACGACCGCTGGTCGCGAAGTCTCGATACCGAATGATGGTAGCGGCGACCGCCTCGATCTTATATAGCATTTTCTCGACCGACGAAACACGTGTTCGACGATGAATCATGTGTTGTTTCATTCCGGCTACGATAAATGTCGCTATCAAACTCCCGTATTATTGACCTATCTCTAACATACTTACATACGTGGATACGGACTATTTATTCGCTAGGGTGTAAGCAAAATAGAACAAAAGTTCTCAATCCTAAACTCTTAACTTTCAGGCAAAAGAAAACGCCAAAAGAAACCTAATACGTAAGAATAAATTAAATGTTGTGATTGTCACCACTAAATTTGGAGTACAAATGAAATAAATTGTGTAAAAGGAATGGCAGACGACAGTAGCGTGCAATATTTATTCTTAAGAAAACAATGCATTGAAAGCGTAAACGCGGATCATGTACAAGAGAATACAAGTAATTCTCTTAAAAAAAATCGAAATTTTGGTGACAAACATAAATATAATACGGAATTACTGCATCAAAAAGGAGAACAGTATTTTAAACAAAATGAAGATTCTAGTCCTGGAATTGAAACCATAATCGTCATTAAAAAGAAACGAAAGAGATACAAAAATAAAAGGAAATATAAATTATATCAGTATTCTAAACAAGAAATATTATCCCTTATAAATACTTTCACAAACAGAAACTCGTTCAAAGAAAAAAATGGCTGCGAATGCGGCACACGTATCAGTATGCCGCTACTAAAAACAAGTGAAATCACACCACTGAATAGAATAAAACATACGAGAAGTTGTAAAGTGACACAAAAACCGGTGTACAATCTTTTTAATAAAGACTTTATTGTAAATAATTGTTGTAAAACTTGCGACGTGCCTGAATGTGTAAACCCATTTTTAAACCCATTCGTACATGCTAGAATTTATCGATGCCAATTAAACACACAAGAAGAAAGTTGCTGTTGCTCGTGCAATTCGGATGCAATGTTTGAAGTAATGAAAAGTCTTTATGACTGTTATAAGAAAAAAAATTGCGATAATTGCGACTGCATTTTATGTGGTCACTTACCACGCGAAGAAAGAAAACTAGGAGAGAAGAGGAAATTTGCAGAAGCCGGCGCGGATGCAGCAACCGCCACTAAAATGAAAGAGAAGATGGATCAAGCAAAAGCTGCTGGACTTCTGACTCCACTCACCGGGAAAACACCAGAACAAAAAGAGAAAATTCTAAGAGGACTAGCGAAAAGTGGCTTACCTCTTCCTGAAGGAAAAACATCTTCAGAAAAAAAACTAATTGATCAAATAAGAAAAGAAATGGGATATCCAAATGAGCCCAAGACACCATCTCAAAAACAAAGGCTAGAGAAAGCTCATGCTGCAGGACTTATAACACCACTGGAAGGAAAAACTCAAGCACAAAAAGAGCAAATTCTCAAACGAATGGCTGAAGCAGGAGTGCCCCTTCCTGAAGGGCGAACTCCATCAGAAAAAGCGCTGATAGCTAAAGTTAAAGCTGAAACTTCCACCAAAACACCATTAGCAAAATTACACAAAGCTAAAGCTGAAGGTCTACTTACACCACTTGAAGGGAAAACACCGGCACAGAAAGAAAAAATATTACGTGGTTTGGCAAAACTGGGCTTACCTCTTCCAGAAGGCAAAACACCGTCAGAAAAAAAGTTATTAGATAAAGTAAGAAAAGAAATGGGCTATCCCACTGAGCCTAAAACAGTATCAGAAAAACAAAGAACTGCTAAGGCGCATGCAGATGGTTTGATAACACCACTCGAAGGAAAAACTTTAGCACAGAAAGAGAAAGCACTCAAACGCATGGTTGAAGCAGGAGTGCCCCTTCCTGAAGGGCGCACTCCATCAGAAAAAGCCCTAATAGCTAAAGTAAAAGCTGAAACGCCTAAGAAGCCTTCAGTAACAGGCGTCCCATCAGAAAAACTCCGCAAAGCAAAAGCAGAAGGCCTCCTTTCACCACTTGAAGGGAAAACACCGGCACAGAAAGAAAAAATATTACGTGGTTTGGCAAAACTGGGCTTACCTCTTCCAGAAGGCAAAACACCGTCAGAAAAAAAGTTATTAGATAAAGTAAGAAAAGAAATGGGCTATCCCACTGAGCCTAAAACAGTATCAGAAAAACAAAGAACTGCTAAGGCGCATGCTGATGGTTTGATAACACCACTCGAAGGAAAAACTTTAGCACAGAAAGAGAAAGCACTCAAACGCATGGTTGAAGCAGGAGTGCCCCTTCCTGAAGGGCGCACTCCATCAGAAAAAGCCCTAATAGCTAAAGTAAAAGCTGAAACGCCTAAGAAGCCTTCAGTAGCAGGCGTCCCATCAGAAAAACTCCGCAAAGCAAAAGCAGAAGGCCTCCTTACGCCACTTGAAGGAAAGACTCCAGCCAAAAAGGAAAAAATATTACGTGGATTGGCTAAACACGGCTTACCTCTTCCAGAAGGCAAAACACCGTCAGAGAAGAAGTTATTAAATAAAGTAAGAAAAGAGATGGGCTATCCCACTGAACCTAAAACAGTATCAGAAAAACAAAGAACTGCTAAGGCGCATGCTGCTGGGTTAATAACACCACTCGAAGGAAAAACTCCAGCACAGAAAGAGAAAATTCTTAAAAGGCTCGCAGAAGCAGGAGTTCCCCTTCCTGAAGGACGAACTCCATCAGAAAAAGCCCTAATAGCTAAAGTAAAAGCTGAAGTGCCTAAGAAGCCTTCAGTAGCAGGCGTCCCATCAGAAAAACTCCGCAGGGCAAAAGCGGAAGGGCTCCTTACACCACTTGAAGGAAAGACTCCAGCTCAAAAAGAAAAAATATTACGTGGATTAGCTAAACTAGGTTTACCTATTCCAGAAGGTAAAACGCCGTCAGAAAATAAGTTGATTGATAAAGTAAGAAAAGAGATGGGCTATCCCACTGAACCTAAAACAGTATCAGAAAAACAAAGAACTGCTAAGGCGCATGCTGCTGGTTTAATAACACCACTCGAAGGAAAAACTCCAGCACAGAAAGAGAAAATTCTAAAAAGACTCGCAGAAGCAGGAGTGCCCCTTCCTGAAGGACGAACTCCATCAGAAAAAGCGCTAATTGCTAAAGTAAAAGCCGAAACTCCTAGAAAGCCTCCAGTAGCGGGCTTTCCATCAGAAAAACTCCGCAAAGCAAAAGCAGAAGGGCTTCTTACGCCACTTGAAGGAAAGACTCCAGCCCAAAAGGAAAAAATATTACGTGGATTGGTCAAACACGGCTTACCTCTTCCAGAAGGAAAGACACCTTCAGAGAAAAAGTTAATAGATAAAGTCAGAAAAGACATGGGCTACCCCACTGAACCTGCAACTGCATCAGAAAAGAAGAGAACTGCTAATGCTCATGCTGCAGGTCTTATCACACCGCTGGAAGGAAAAACTCCCGCTCAGAAAGAAAACATACTGAAACGGTTGGCTGAAGCCGGTGTACCTCTCCCTGAAGGGCGAACACCCTCAGAAAAAGCACTTATAGCTAAAGTAAAAGCTGAAACACCTAGAAAACCTTCAGTAGCGGGCGTTCCATCTGAAAAGTTACGTAAAGCAAAAGCTGAAGGGTTCATAACACCATTAGAAGGTAAAACCCCAGCTCAAAAGGAAAAAATATTACGAGGTTTGGCTAAACACGGTTTACCTCTCCCAGAAGCAAAAACGCCATCAGAGAAGAAGTTGATTGACAAAGTAAGAAAAGATATGGGCTACCCAACTGAGCCAAAAACTCCATCAGAAAAACAAAGATTGGAAAAAGCACATGGTGCGGGTCTTATCACACCTCTCGAAAGAAAAACCCCAGCGCAAAAAGAGAAAATACTAAAGAGACTGGCGGAAGCAGGTGTGCCTCTTCCTGAAGGACGAACTCCATCAGAAAAAGCGCTAATAGCTAAAATAAAAGACCTAACTAAACCAACGGGTGAAAGAGCACTTATGGCGACAGGAAGGCCTGCGCTTCCCCCAGATCAGATGAAAAAACTAGACGAAAAAACTGCTAAAGTTGTTAAAGAAGGCAAGGGTCCCAGTGACGAATGCATTTGTGGCCTTTTGACACCAGAATCGCAAAGAAGTCCAATGACAACAGCTCCGGAAGAATCACCATATGGTATACCACCAGGATTTCCGTCAGAAAAAATAAGAGCTGCTAGAGCTGCCGGTGTCCTTACACCTCTGGAAGGCAAGACGGCAGAACAGAAAGATAAAATTCTTAAAGGATTAGCTAAACACGGCATACCATTACCAGAAGGTAAAACACCATCGGACAAGAAGTTAATTGATAAAATAAGAAAAGAAATGGGATTGCCCGTTGAGCCAAAAACACCATCTGAAAAACAAAGAACTGCTAAAGCGCACGCTGCAGGTCTTGTAACACCACTCGAAGGAAAAACCCCAGCGCAAAAAGAGAAAATACTAAAGAGACTGGCTGAAGCCGGAGTACCCCTTCCTGAAGGACGAACTCCGTCAGAAAAAGCGCTAATAGCTAAAATAAAAGCAGAAACGCCTAGAAAGCCTTCAGTAGCAGGCATTCCATCAGAAAAACTACGCAAGGCTAAAGCAGAAGGGCTACTTACGCCACTGGAAGGAAAAACTCCAGCACAAAAAGGAAAGATATTACGTGACTTGGCCAAGCTCGGCTTACCCCTCCCGGAAGGTAAAACTCCGTCAGAGAGGAAGTTACTAGATAAAGTAAGAAAAGAGGTCGGTTATCCCACTGAACCTAAAACAGCATCACAAAAACAAAGAACTGCTAAAGCGCACGCTGCAGGTATTGTAACACCACTCGAAGGAAAAACCCCAGCGCAAAAAGAGAAAATACTAAAGAGACTGGCTGAAGCCGGAGTACCCCTTCCTGAAGGACGAACTCCGTCAGAAAAAGCGCTAATAGCTAAAATAAAAGCAGAAACGCCTAGAAAGCCTTCAGTAGCAGGCGTTCCATCAGAAAAACTACGCAAGGCTAAAGCAGAAGGGCTACTTACGCCACTGGAAGGAAAAACTCCAGCACAAAAAGAAAAAATATTACGTGGCTTGGCCAAGCTCGGTTTACCCCTCCCGGAGGGTAAAACTCCGTCAGAGAGGAAGTTAGTAGATAAAGTAAGAAAAGATATAGGTTATCCCACTGAACCTAAAACAGCATCACAAAAACAAAGAACTGCTAAAGCGCACGCTGCAGGTATTGTAACACCACTCGAAGGAAAAACCCCAGCGCAAAAAGAGAAAATACTAAAGAGACTGGTGGAAGCAGGAGTACCTCTTCCTGAAGGACGAACTCCATCAGAAAAAGCTCTAATAGCTAAAATAAAAGCAGAAACGCCTAGAAAGCCTTCAGTAGCAGGCGTTCCATCAGAAAAACTACGTAAGGCAAAAGCGGAAGGGCTACTTACGCCACTGGAAGGAAAAACTCCAGCACAAAAAGAAAAAATATTACGTGGTTTGGCTAAGCTCGGTTTACCCCTCCCGGAGGGTAAAACTCCGTCAGAGAGGAAGTTAGTAGATAAAGTAAGAAAAGAGGTCGGTTATCCCACTGAACCTAAAACAGCATCACAAAAACAAAGAACTGCTAAAGCGCACGCTGCAGGTATTGTAACACCACTCGAAGGAAAAACCCCAGCGCAAAAAGAGAAAATACTAAAGAGTCTGGCGAAAGCAGGTGTGCCTCTTCCTGAAGGACGAACTCCATCAGAAAAAGCGCTAATAGCTAAAATAAAAGACTTTACTAAACCAACGGGTGAAAGGGCACTTATGGCGACAGGAAGGCCTGCGCTTCCCCCAGATCAGATGAAAAAACTAGACGAAAAAACTGCTAAAGTTGTTAAAGAAGGCAAGGGTCCCAGTGACGAATGCATTTGTGGCCTTTTGACACCAGAATCGCAAAGAAGTCCAATGACAACAGCTCCGGAAGAATCACCATATGGTATACCACCAGGATTTCCGTCAGAAAAAATAAGAGCTGCTAGAGCTGCCGGTGTCCTTACACCTCTGGAAGGCAAGACGGCAGAACAGAAAGATAAAATTCTTAAAGGATTAGCTAAACACGGCATACCATTACCAGAAGGTAAAACACCATCGGACAAGAAGTTAATTGATAAAATAAGAAAAGAAATGGGCTTGCCCGTTGAGCCAAAAACACCATCTGAAAAACAAAGAACTGCTAAAGCGCACGCTGCAGGTCTTGTAACACCACTCGAAGGAAAAACCCCAGCGCAAAAAGAGAAAATACTAAAGAGACTGGCTGAAGCCGGAGTACCCCTTCCTGAAGGACGAACTCCGTCAGAAAAAGCGCTAATAGCTAAAGTAAAAGCTGAAACGCCTAGAAAACCTTCAATAGCAGGCGTTCCGTCAGATAAACTACGCAAGGCAAAAGCGGAAGGGCTACTTACGCCACTGGAAGGAAAAACTCCAGCCCAAAAAGAAAAGATATTACGTGGCTTGGCCAAGCTCGGTTTACCCCTCCCGGAGGGTAAAACTCAGTCAGAGAGGAAGTTAGTAGACAAAGTAAGAAAAGAGATAGGTTATCCCACTGAACCTAAAACAGCTTCACAAAAACATAGAACTTCTAAAGCACACGCTGCAGGTATTGTAACACCACTCGAAGGAAAAACCCCGGCGCAAAAAGAAAAAATACTAAAGAGACTGGCTGAAGCAGGAGTCCCCCTTCCTGAAGGACGAACTTCGTCAGAAAAAGCTCTAATAGCTAAAATAAAAGCAGAAACGCCTAGAAAACCTTCAGTAGCAGGCGTTCCACAGGAAACACTACGTAAGGCAAAAGCGGAAGGGCTACTTACGCCACTGGAAGGAAAAACTCCAGCCCAAAAAGAAAAAATATTACGTGGTTTGGCTAAACTCGGTTTACCTCTCCCGGAAGGTAAAACCCCGTCAGAGAGGAAGTTAGTAGATAAAGTAAGAAAAGATATAGGTTATCCTACTGAACCTAAAACAGCTTCAGAAAAACATAGAACTGCTAAAGCACACGCTGCAGGTATTGTAACACCACTCGAAGGAAAAACCCCAGCGCAAAAAGAGAAAATACTAAAGAGACTGGCGGAAGCAGGAGTACCTCTTCCTGAAGGACGAACTCCATCAGAAAAAGCTCTAATAGCTAAAATAAAAGCAGAAACGCCTAGAAAGCCTTCAGTAGCAGGCGTTCCATCAGAAAAACTACGCAAGGCAAAAGCGGAAGGGCTACTTACGCCACTGGAAGGAAAAACTCCAGCACAAAAAGAAAAAATATTACGTGGTTTGGCTAAGCTCGGTTTACCCCTCCCGGAGGGTAAAACTCCGTCAGAGAGGAAGTTAGTAGATAAAGTAAGAAAAGAGGTCGGTTATCCCACTGAACCTAAAACAGCATCACAAAAACAAAGAACTGCTAAAGCGCACGCTGCAGGTATTGTAACACCACTTGAAGGAAAAACTCAGGCTCAGAAAGAAAACATACTTAAAAGGTTGGCTGAAGCCGGTGTACCTCTCCCTGAAGGGCGAACACCCTCAGAAAAAGCACTTATAGCTAAAGTAAAAGCTGAAACACCTAGAAAACCTTCAGTAGCAGGTGTTCCATCTGAAAAGTTACGTAAAGCAAAAGCTGAAGGGTTCATAACACCATTAGAAGGTAAAACCCCAGCTCAAAAGGAAAAAATATTACGAGGTTTGGCTAAACACGGTTTACCTCTCCCAGAAGGTAGGACGCCATCGGAGAAGAAGTTAATTGACAAAGTAAGAAAAGATATGGGTTATCCGGCTGAACCAAAAACTCCATCAGAAAAACATCGATTGGCAAAAGCACATGGTGCAGGTCTTATCACACCTCTCGAAGGAAAAACTGCAGCACAAAAAGAGAATATACTAAAGAGACTGGCAGAAGCAGGAGTGCCCCTTCCTGAAGGACGAACTCCATCAGAAAAAGCGCTTATAGATAAAATTAAATCTACCACACCGCGTATTCCGTCAGCGACAAAAAGAGTGGGTGTTTCAGAAGAAAAGTTGAAATCCCAAGGCATAAGTGAAAAATATGAAGATATAGAAAAAACCACGAAATGCGATCGAGCTTGTGGTTGTGATAAAAAGAAAATAAGATTCAAACATAGTTACGTAAAGATCCGTGTTACTTCTCCCGACATCTCTTCGTTGTGTTCATGTCCCGAAGAATGTGTTCCGGGAGTTAAAGGAGGAGTCTTTATTGACAACGAAGGAATTAAAGTGACTGTTGGAAGAGTGTCTGCCGATTCTTCCTTTTCTCAGCATTCAGAAATAAACAGAAACATTTCATCTGAGAAAAGTTTCTTAGAAATTTCTTCTACACTTAGTAGTTATAATAACGTTAAAGAAAATAGTTCTGAAAACGTTTATGGACTTTACAAGCCTAGAAATTTATCTATCTTCAATGTGTTTGCGAAACATATACGTGGATGCGTTAGTGATTATAAGGATATTAGATATACTAAAAATCATAACGTCAACAAAAAAAACTGTTGTAATCACTCTATTCCTGTATCGAAATCGTGTACTGATAGAACGGCGACCAATTTTCTACCTCCAATGGTCTCGCCAATTGATTCTTACACAAGTTACACAACTGGCGTTAGTTCGACGGCAAGTTATGCATCAATATTGATAGTCAGCACGGAGTCCTCGTTAGATTTGTCCTCGGGATCATGCATTATCAGTGAGATATCCTTCTCAGGAAGTAACACGTCCTTCTCTAGCCATAATTCCGAAAAGATGGATTACCATTATGATAGAAATTCTAAATATTTTTCTAGCGGAATTGACAACTTATATTCTATATTGAGGTATTTTTTTTATTTTTTTCGTACATGTAATATCTACTACATTTTAGTTGAATGTATAGTATTATGACTATGTCCGAGTAGTAGTCTGTCTAAATAGTAGTATGAGTGAATAATATGTGCACACAATTAACAGTTGCATGTAAATATGTATGCACTTTTAAAATGTCATTTGAAATTGATTTTTAAAATAACAAAAACAATCGAATTTTACTGTTTGTAGGATAATTAAAAATGTACATACTGGTTGCCGAATATACTCGTATCTATAAATATAAATAAATACTTGTTGATATCCGCCTTTTTTGCGTAATTGGTCACCTCAGACTTCATAGGCTTAGCTCTCATTCCATAGGTTTTGCAAGGTTTTACAAAATATTCCTTTCTATTAAAATTAAATACTAATTGTAAATTGTCTTGATTATTTTCAGCATACACAAAAATACAAACTCGCACTATTCAAAAACCATGAAGCACAAGTCGACGAGTGTCGAACGCAGAAATTATCAAACAAGTAGACAAGTTATAGTGTTACAGGCAGAAGAAAAAAGAAGGGGTTTATTTAAGAGACGCTCAAAAAAGCGCGATGTTGATGACATACCTAAAGATTTAATTGAAGACAGTGCTAAAGACCATGTTGATAACTCAGGAGTAGTTGTCATAAATGACTTAGATAGAACTCCTTTAACACGTGACATAATGAAAATGGTTTCCGAGATAATGGCTAAAAAGCAGCCTAACGACAATTCTTCTGTTTTTATTCTACTACCTGAAGGACAGCAGACAAGTGGTCATTCTTCAGTCGGTCTTGAACTATCTAACGAAATTTTAAAAGGTGAACAATATCATCAAGATCCTCGACGTCGACAAGATTCGCAGCAAGTGAAGATACCACAGTTTCCTCACCTTTCGGACGTCATAAACACCGTAGATGACGATTCATCGCCATTGCTCGATAATGAAGTTAAGTGTAAGTTAATAATAACCTTTTTATTGCTCTCTTTGGCGTAGTATCAAGCATCAACTATTTTAGCAATTATGTTTATCACTACATAGTATAAAACAAAGTCGCTTTCTCTGTCCCTATATCCCTATGTATGCTTAAATCTTTAAAACTACGCAACGGATTTTGATGCAGTTTTTTTTAGTAGATAGAGTGATTCAAGAGGAAGGTTTTAGTATTATAGCATTGCACCCTTGCAAAGCCGAGGCGGGTCGCTAGTTAGGATATATAATATTTATTCGTTTATGATATCAACATTTAAGTAGGTATTAGGATTTACCGTAAGACGAATATTATGTTTCATTCATATTTTTTTAGTATTTGCGGCCAATTCCGCCGAATTAAGTATATCTGCTTAGCCTGATGGTTGTCTGGTACTCCTTTAGGCATTAAGTTCGCCATGTGTACATTTTCTTGGTACATTAAGTTATATAAATACCTTCTCGTGACAGGGACAGCTGGTTATCGGCCACCAACGTCGTAGACTATACCTTTTATTATTATCTTAGTCTGTACTGTACCGATGATGTCCTAGCGTATAAAATTTTTACAAGTTTTTTTAAAGCAATTTTTAAACCCGGATATAGGTAGGTCCCGTAAATTTATTTCTTCAATTAAAACTTCTATGTAAGGCAGATGTAATAGATAGGCAAAGGAACGAATTCTGAATATTAATTGTGTATAATATGTATATGATTATTAGCCTGGTGAATAATTCTGTATCTTTACTTTGTTTTGTAGTTAAATCTGAAAGACTATATTCAACTCCCAGAGGTCTCAAACTTTATAGAAAAGGCAGAAAAGAATCAGGTTTTGATAGAGATAAAGTTATGCCGAACAGGCATACAGAGAAACCAAACCAAAACCGGTGTCAAGATGGGAATGAAAACCAGACACAGCAAAGTGAAAAAAATACAAAAGAACAATGTGTTGAGGCACGAAATACTGAAAAACGTTGCCGTATAGTAATACCGCAGGATGAAAAACAAGTGCGGGTAGTTGATGTAGTTTCCAACTCAGGCCGATTACGCCAAGACTGTTTTGTTACTGGCACAGACACAACCCTTGATAGGCCCTGCTGCTGCCAACCTAGACCTCAAGAAAATGAGTGTCGTCCAATGAACAGTCACGATGATATCACAAGCGTAAATTCCGCCTTAGTTGGAATGCGAAGGAATATGGATGGTATGGAGCTTTCTAAAGTATTTATTTAATCCTTTTAATGCGGCGCTTATTTCATAATACTTTATTTCAGGGTTGGGCAACGAAGTATACATTCAAGTTCCAGGACATTGTCAACCTAAACAAGCTCCATGTCCAGGGAAGACTCCAGATCTGCCTGCATGTTTACCACTACCCATTAAAATACCTGAGCCGTGCGCAACCGCCTGCCCAAAAGTCCCACCCCCTCCTAGAACTCCATGTATGAACCAAATTCAAGTGCCTCGCGTCAGTATATGTGGAAAAAGATGTCAATCCAAATATAAATTTCCCCGTCAGCCACTTCAATCTGGTCCTCATGATCCAAGGTTACGCCATATATTGTTAAAGGCTCGGCACGACGGAAGGTACTGCCAATCGGAACTATGCGGCAAATTTGCAGGTTGTACGCAACAGCAAGAACTAAATCAATTTCAGCAGATACCTATCACTCCGTTCGATACTAACTCCTATTTCCAAAGAGACGACAGAGCTATGTTTGCTGACATAAGGCTACAAGAGCATCCCCAAACAAACTTGGGTGACAAAATTATTTATCCACCAGGCTATATTATACAAGGTAGACAAGGTGGACAAGAAAACTACAGAGTTACATATCCAGCAATGCAAACGGGCTATAACATGCCTGGCAGACCTTTAAATAACAATGTCATGCATCCAACGCAGATACCAGGCCAAACCAGTTCTGGTAGACAAAGAGACAATTTCATGTATCCAACAAAGGAATCACCCGATACAATGTCTAGCCGACAAGGAAACGATAATTTTATGTATCAAAATGAAATGATAAATAGAAAAGGGCCCAATACATGTTTATATCCAACTATGCAACACCAAGGCTGCGTTATGTCTAGAAGAAACGATGAAGAACTTATGCATCCAAAGCATACCTTAAAATATAATTCATATAGTAGACAAGAAAAAGACTATGATTACCAAATTGATCCTTCAGAGCATGCCACGTCACATAGACAGGTGGAGAACAAATGCTTATATGGAAATACGCACATAGATGGTCAGCAAGTTGATAATAAAATGCATGTGTCGCCGCAACATCGCTTCATGTATACTGCACAAACAGACGATAAAATCATATACCCAGCAAAAGTATATCAGCAAAACCAAAATGTGTCTGATCAAATTCACTCAATTGCAAATGACCACAACATTTTGTTAACCGCACAAGAACAACTAGAAAATACGTGGAAGCAAACCAAAGGGATGATAAAGAACGATCTGACACAGACTATGGCATATCAACCGCATGAATCCCAAGTAATACAAATTGTGTCAAGTATGACTGGTGGAACACCTAATTCTCTTTACAAGGAAGAAAATACAGTGAATAAACAAGGTATGACATAGATACACAGTATGTTTTCTGTGTATACAAATACAGTACGTCTCTGTTAATAATTTGCGCAATTTTAAGTATTACATACATATGCTCACCCCTTTTTCCCGAAGGGGTAGGCAGAGACAACAGTGTTTAAGTATTTTCTCAGCTTTTATCACACTTCAAAAAAGGAGGAGGTTCTCAATTCGTCGCGTATGTTTTTTTATTGTGTTTTTTTGTACCTATATTAATTCATAACTCCCTCAAATCTGGACCGATTTCGAAAATTTCTTTTTAATATTATCGAGTAGGTATACGTCAAAGTTGGTCTCATTGTGAAATCTGATAAAGAATTTCAGGTGGAGAACGGAACTCCTCAACGGACATCAGCAAATCACTCGCTGGCAGCGTAATAGGTTTACATACATACTTATATGGATAGGCTCAAGCCTTTTTTTTTATTTTGATTATTATAGCGATTTCAAAGTAGTCAGGCTGAGATTGCTAAAACTGTGTGCAGTTATCTTTATGAACCAAACAGCTTTCATTTGGTGTATTTTAGTAATATTCGTATGTGTCTATAGATGATCCAAATGCATATCGGCTCTTTGTTTTTCAGGATCTTCACATGATAAACCTTTTTGCAAACCCTCTTGTTTTCACCCTAGAAGGTTGAGGTTTCGGCCATTACCCCAAGAAACAGATGAGACAGACCAGATCCCAGAGAAGGACCATCGTGGAGTCATAATTGTCGTTCCTAATACCAAAAAGCAATCCAAAACTGTTTCACCTTGCCAACGTATGGCAAACATGATGTCGTCGAATTGTCCGTGTGAGGATCCAAAGAGAAATTCACCTGAAGGTTGTCAATGTCCCGACGAATTGTTTGATAAAAATAAATTAGCGAAAGGAATAAACGGTGCATTTGAAGTGTGTGCAGAGCGATTGGCTAAAGAAGAGGAAAACGACTACTTCGAATTAGAAGAATTGCTAGATTCTCAGCCACAGACTGCGAAGGATATTTTTCTAATGAAATCCGATAAAACACAAACTACGTCAGGATTTAAAGTCCAAATAAAGACTAAGTCGGATGAAGACGAGCTGAGTTACGAAGAAGCTCTCTTCCTTCTCGGAGATGATTTAGATGATGAATTTATAGAGCCTGAAATGGGTTCAATAGGTGGCACATGGAGCGGCACCCCACTGTCATATTCGCTGAGGTACAACAAGAAAACTAAGCGTGGATCCCACGATCCGTGCTCTTGTGAGAATCCGAGAGAGTTCAGGAACTTAAGTACTTGTGATAACCCTAATGTAATTTGTGAATGCCCTAATATAATGCCACCTGCTGCGCCGCCGCCGCCACCGCCTCCACCGAATGCTCCGTTCGACATTGCTGGAACACCACCATCGGGTCTCGCATCCGGCATCAAGTTTACAGTAGGAGGGAAAGGTTCAGGGTCGAAAGGTCTCAGCGGAATCTGTTGTTTCGACATGTTGCAAGATTCTCTGGCAATGAATACAATCTCTAACTCGGATTCGACAGAAAGCACTTACCTATTATACTCATAGCATATTCAAATCACTTCCTGTCGTCTGCCGACGAAATTTTTGTAGATTTTTTAATATCAGTCTGTTTAGTAGATTCCCTTTTTTATTTATCCCCACGACGGCGCGGAATGATAGTGAGAGGTTGTGGGCGTGTGACTGATCCGTAGCCGTTTTTTTGGTGTAACGTCGTGGGTTTTTAAATATGTTTTTTTTCATAGTTTTAATTTGAATTGTAATAAATAAGTGATGATTTTAAAATAACTATGTATTATTTTAGGAGCCTTTTCGACCAAGACACATAGGTACAATCTAATACATCTTCCTGATAATTTTAGAATTGTGCGTTTACTATGATTGAGCGTTTTTTATTTTTTTTTGTTTTGATGTAGAGGTACCTACCAATAAAAGTATCTATCAATCAGTCTAAGCAAAATCAATTTTGAGAAATTTTTCGAAGGTAGTAATAGAAACAATGAGTACCATGCCTGATGATTCCGTTTGCCAAAACATCAAATCCCTAGACCAAAGACGTTTAAGAAAAAGTTAGGAAATTGAATGATTTTCTTTCAACCTCTTCAACCAAACCTAAGACCTCCTCAACAAAGTATTTTTAGGGTTCCTTACCTAAAAATTAAAAAACGAAACCCTTATAGAATCACTGTTGTCCGTCTGTCAAGATCTTTTATCTCGGGAACGCGTGGAGGTATCGAGTTGAAATTAAAACCATGTACTCAGGTGTAGACGCTGTTGACGCTGTGAATAAAATCAAACCTCTAAAGTTAACGTAAAAAAAAGATACGGCCGTTTATGTCGCCAAAACGTACATTTCGACACTTTCAAGGGAATCAAAACACATAGGGTACTTCCCGTTGACCTAGAACTAATTGGGAAATCCTACATTTTGGGATTTTAACGACGCGAAATCAACTTGATGGTCCGAAAGGATATTGTCATATAGTAAGTATATGACAATATCCTTTCGGACCATCAAGTTGATTTCGCGTATAGGAAACAAGCGTACAAGTATAGGAAAAAGTCTGAAAGGAACTATACCTACCTACATTTGTAACAAAGTTAGTCTATGATTTGTAATTAAATCATAAAAAAATTAGTCTTTATTTATAGTACGTATCTAATGAATAGATATTGAAAGGCTCACCCGCACAGATAAGGTTTTTGTGCTATGTTCTTTATAAAAAAAATATGAAAAAAATACATATCAATAATAATAAAAATTATCAAGGTATATTTAATACAAGCGGCGCTCAGTTCCCGTTCCCGTGGACATATTATGGGGATAAAATATAGCCTATGTTACTTCTTGATAATCTAGCTTTCCATTGGTGAAAGAATGTTTAAGAAATCGGTTTAGTTCAAAGGTTTAGTGGTATAGGCATGAAAGCGTAACAAACAAACAAAGTCACTTTCGCATTTATAATAAACAATCTTACAACTACGTTCAAAACATTTATGAATTCTTGGCATAGGTACTTAGGTTGATGGCTAGATTGCCAATGCGTGATGAAACTCAAAAAAAATATCTCTGACCTTGATTCCGTAAGGAGTGACAGATCACTAAAAATGTAGTTACGCAATCCGAATGTATAGATAACTAAAAAAATATATTTAAAAAATCATTTACAGATATAATATCTAAAATATGTAAGGTGGGTACCAAAACAACGTCCTGCATTAAAGTAACAAACAAACGGACACAATCGCCCCAAATCCGAAAAGTATTTTGTTACTGTTACTGTTCAATCTTATTAATACATAAATGCGAAAGTTAATATGAATGGATGTTTGTTCCTCTTTCACGCAAAACCTACTGAACGGATTTTAATAAAACTTTACAGTTTTATAGCTTACTAGCGACCCGCCCCGGCTTCGCCCGGGTGCAATGCTAATACTAAAACATTCCTCTTGAATCACTCAATCTATTAAAAAAAACCGCATTAAAATCCGTTGCGTAGTTTTAAAGATTTAAGCATACATAGGGATATAGGGACAGAGAAAGCGAGTTTGTTTTATACGATGTAGTGATACATCAGAATAACACATAGGCTATATTTTATCCCCGTATTCAGACGGTAACGGGAACTACGCGGGTGAAACCGCGGGGGCTGCTAGTCAACAATATAGGTACCTACCTACTCACGCTCACGTTGTATACCCGACGATGATAGCACAGATGTTCCATTTCTGGCAGACCCATTTTTCGGCAGTGTTATATATTTTTAAACTTGAGCCTATTGGACAGGGGTGCCACAAATCCCAATTCTGGAGTCTGCGAATTGATGTAATTGTAGGTATTATATTATAATATGAGCGACGGACAACACGGTTTACCGTATTGCTCGTGGCTTTCATAGTGTGATGCGCCTGCGCCACTTTCTTGATAGTTGTGAAAAACTCTGACATTAATTGTGGAAACCCAACTAAAATTTAACACGTTTTATCAACCAACTTTCGTCGAAATTCTACCCCAAACTTTGTCAATTAAAAGTGTTATAATATAGGTTGAGACGAGGAAATGTAGTGCAATACGCATGTTTTATAAGCTGCTTGAAAATACATATGTAAAACATTCTGTTACATATTTGAAGAGATTTGAAAAATATTTGAGGAGAGTTAATCAAATACCTATACTTATATACTTATTTGTTGACAGATTCAATCATTTAAATTTATAAAGGTGCAAAACATGCAGGCACCTGCATTTATTACTAGTAACTAATCTTTATGAAGTAGTTCTGGCAAATGCAGTTCAAAAACCGTTCTTAGCGACCTCATAATATGCAATTTGTAAATTACTCAAAAGCAAGATGGATGCAGACGACAGAAGATTATACTGCTTGTTTAAAAGAAGTAACAATAATGATAATTGGATTCCATTGCCAAACATAATACAGCACGACGATAAACCTATCTTCTATTACGGAATAACTACAAGCGAAATAAAAAATAAGTACTTTTCTCTTGACTCCATGGATGAAAATCAAAACAACCAAGAAGCAAAATACAAAGAAATTAATGATAATAAAATGAAAATATATAAACACAAAAAAAAGAGACGCAACAAAAACAATGAAAATCAAAACCGAAAAGAATACTCGACAAAAAATCATTTACACAACTATAGCATGACCCCAAATAACTTAATAACTATGAAACATAATAGTGTGCCTGAAATAAAAACACATATTATAGACGCAATTAACACTGCAAGATACGCCAAACGATCTAATATGAAAAAAAGTCATACTGTTTGCCCATTTCGCAATGATTTCATAGTAAATAAATGTTTGACAGCCTATAACAAATCAAAATATGCTCATCCGTTAATAAATCCATTATTGCAAGCCCAAATATTCCGGTGTCAACTGAGCACAGCTGAAGAAAGCTGTTGTTGTTCATGCAACTCCGACGCAATGTTTGAGGTAATGAAGAGTCTTTACGACTGTTATAAAAAGAAAAATTGTGATCATTGCAACTGTATTTTGTGTGGTCATTTGCCACGTGAAGAAAGGAAACTCGGGGAGGTACGAAAAGCGGAGGCTGGTGTAGGTGAGGCTACCATCGGCAAAAAGATGAAAGATAAAATGGCCCAAGCAAAGGCTGCAGGCCTATTGACACCGTTAGCAGGAAAAACACCAGAACAGAAAGAAAAAATACTCAGGGGGTTAGCCAAACATGGTATTGCTTTACCCGAAGGAAAGACTGAGTCTGAAAAGAAGTTGATTAACAAAGTAAGAGCAGATATGGGCTACCCTGCCGAACCTAAAACACTATCGGAAAATCAAAGACTAGCTAAAGCTCACGCTGCAGGTTTAATAACACCCCTTGAAGGTAAAACGCCAGCTCAAAAAGAACATATTCTGAAAAGAATGGCCGAAGCGGGAGTATCTCTTCCCGAAGGTCGCACACCATCAGAAAAAGCTCTTATAGCGAAAGTAAAGGCCGCAACACCACGAATACCATCAACTGCAGAGGGTAAACCCCCAGGAATTCCATCAGAAAAACTTCGTAAAGCTAAAGCGGAAGGTTTGTTAACACCACTTACAGGTAAAACACCAGAGCAGAGAGAAAAAATATTACGAGGATTAGCAAAACTAGGATTACCTTTACCAGAAGGAAAGTCAGCATCTGAAAAAAAGTTAATAAACAAAATTAGAGCAGATGTAGGTTACCCTGCTGAACCTAGAACACCATCGGAAAAACAAAGAATGGCTCAAGCACATGCTGCAGGTATCATAACACCCCTTGAAGGTAAAACTCCAGCTCAGAAGGAAAAAATTCTTAAAAGAATGGCTGAGGCTGGTGTACCGCTTCCCGAAGGTCGCACACCATCAGAAAAAGCTCTTATAGCGAAAGTAAAAGCCGTAACACCACGTATACCATTAATTTCGGAAGGTATGCCTCCCGGGATACCATCAGAAAAACTTCGTAAAGCTAAAGCGGAAGGCTTGTTGACACCACTAACTGGTAAAACGCCAGCACAAAAAGAAAAAATATTGCGGGGATTAGCAAAACTAGGATTACCCTTACCAGAAGGAAAGACAGCATCGGAAAATAAGATGATTAACAAAGTAAGAGCAGATTTAGGATACCCTGCCGAACCAAAGACACCATCAGAAAAACAAAGAACGGCTAAGGCGCATGCTGCAGGTCTCATAACACCCCTTGAAGGTAAAACTCCAGCTCAGAAGGAAAAAATTCTTAAAAGAATGGCTGAAGCCGGTGTACCTCTTCCAGAAGGTCGCACACCATCAGAAAAAGCTCTTATAGCAAAAGTAAAAGCCACCACACCACGAATACCATCAATTGCGGAGGGTATGCCTCCAGGAATTCCATCAGAAAAACTTCGCAAAGCTAAAGCGGAAGGCTTGCTAACACCACTTAAAGGTAAAACACCGGAACAGAGAGAAAAAATATTACGAGGATTAGCAAAACTAGGATTACCTTTACCAGACGGAAAGTCAGCATCTGAAAAAAAGTTAATAAACAAAATTAGAGCAGATGTAGGATACCCTGCTGAACCTAGAACACCATCGGAGAAACAAAGAATGGCTCAAGCACATGCTGCAGGTATCATAACACCCCTTGAAGGTAAAACTCCAGCTCAGAAGGAAAAAATTCTTAAAAGAATGGCTGAGGCTGGTGTACCGCTTCCCGAAGGTCGCACACCATCAGAAAAAGCTCTTATAGCGAAAGTAAAAGCCGTAACACCACGTATACCATTAATTTCGGAAGGTATGCCTCCCGGGATACCATCAGAAAAACTTCGTAAAGCTAAAGCGGAAGGCTTGTTGACACCACTAACTGGTAAAACGCCAGCACAAAAAGAAAAAATATTGCGAGGATTAGCAAAACTAGGATTACCCTTACCAGAAGGAAAGACAGCATCGGAAAATAAGATGATTAACAAAGTAAGAGCAGATTTAGGATACCCTGCCGAACCAAAGACACCATCAGAAAAACAAAGAACGGCTAAGGCGCATGCTGCAGGTCTCATAACACCCCTTGAAGGTAAAACTCCAGCTCAGAAGGAAAAAATTCTTATAAGAATGGCTGAAGCCGGTGTACCTCTTCCAGAAGGTCGCACACCATCAGAAAAAGCTCTTATAGCAAAAGTAAAAGCCACCACACCACGAATACCATCAATTGCGGAGGGTATGCCTCCAGGAATTCCATCAGAAAAACTTCGTAAAGCTAAAGCGGAAGGCTTGTTGACACCACTAACAGGTAAAACGCCAGCAGAAAAAGAAAAAATATTGCGAGGCTTAGCAAAACTAGGATTACCCTTACCAGAAGGAAAGACAGCATCGGAAAATAAGATGATTAACAAAGTAAGAGCAGATTTAGGTTACCCTGCCGAACCAAAGACACCATCAGAAAAACAAAGAACTGCTAAGGCGCATGCTGCAGGTCTCATAACACCCCTTCAAGGTAAAACTCCAGCTCAGAAGGAAAAAATTCTTAAAAGAATGGCTGAGGCTGGTGTACCGCTTCCCGAAGGTCGCACACCATCAGAAAAAGCTCTTATAGCGAAAGTAAAAGCTGCAACACCACGTATACCATTAATTTCGGAAGGTATGCCCCCCGGGATTCCTTCAGAAAAACTTCGTAAAGCTAAAGCGGAAGGCTTGTTGACACCACTAACAGGTAAAACGCCAGCACAAAAAGAAAAAATATTGCGAGGATTAGCAAAACTAGGATTACCCTTACCAGAAGGAAAGACAGCATCGGAAAATAAGATGATTAACAAAGTAAGAGCAGATTTAGGATACCCTGCCGAACCAAAGACACCATCAGAAAAACAAAGAACGGCTAAGGCGCATGCTGCAGGTCTCATAACACCCCTTGAGGGTAAAACTCCAGCTCAAAAGCAAAAAATTCTTAAAAGAATGGCCGAAGCTGGTGTACCGCTTCCCGAAGGTCGCACACCATCAGAAAAAGCCCTAATAGCGAAAGTAAAAGCTACAACACATAGAATACCATCAATTGCAGAGGGTATTCCGTCAGAAAAACTTCGTAAAGCTAAGGCGGAAGGCTTGCTAACACCACTAACAGGTAAAACACCTCAACAAAGAGAAAAAATATTAAAAGGATTAGCAAAACTGGGATTACCTCTACCGGAAGGAAAAACAGCATCTGAAAAGAAGTTAATTGACAAAATAAGAGCAGATATGGGTTATCCTGCCGAACCAAAAACACCATCAGAAAGACAAAGACTGGCCAAAGCGCACGCTAAAGGTCTCATCACACCTCTTGAAGGAAAAACCCCAGCACAAAAGGAGAACATTCTAAAACGGATGGCTGAAGCAGGCGTCCCACTTCCTGAGGGGCGTACACCATCAGAGAAGGCTCTTATAGCAAAAGTAAAAGCCACTACAGCGCGCAAACCATCGATTGCAGAAGCTCCTTCTGAAAAACTTCGTAAAGCTAAAGCTGAAGGTTTGATAACGCCGTTGGAAGGCAAAACACCTGAACAGAAAGAAAAGATACTGAGAGGTTTAGCAAAACATGGGTTACCTTTACCGGAAGGAAAAACAGCATCTGAAAAGAAGTTGATTAACAAAATAAGAGCAGATATGGGTTATCCTGCCGAACCAAAAACGCCATCGGAAAAACAAAGACTCGCTAAAGCGCACGCCAAAGGTTTCATCACACCTCTTGAAGGAAAAAACCCAGCACAAAAGGAGAACATTCTAAAACGGATGGCTGAAGCAGGTGTTCCACTTCCTGAGGGGCGTACACCATCAGAGAAGGCTCTTATAGCAAAAGTAAAAGCCACTACAGCACGCAAACCATCGATTGCAGAAGCTCCTTCGGAAAAACTTCGTAAAGCTAAGACTGAAGGTTTGATAACGCCATTGGAAGGCAAAACACCAGAGCAGAAAGAAAAGATACTAAGAGGTTTAGCAAAACATGGATTACCTTTACCGGAAGGAAAGACACCATCTGAAAGGAAGTTAATTAACAAAGTAAGAGCAGATATGGGTTACCCTGTTGAACCAAAAACTCCATCGGAGAAACAAAGACTAGCTAAAGCTCACGCAGCAGGTATCGTAACACCACTTGAAGGAAAAACTCCAGCACAAAAAGAAAATATTCTTCGCCGATTGGCTGAAGCAGGAGTTCCTCTTCCAGAAGGAAGAACATCTTCAGAAAAAGCATTGATAGATAGAATAAAAACTACGAAAGGCCCTCCTGGAGTTGAAGGTTTCCGGGGTCAAGGCCGACCGGCACTGCCTTCTGCACAGAGAAAAAAACTTGATGATGAGACTGCAAAAATTGTGAAAGAAGGGAAAGGTCCAAGTGACGAATGCATATGTGGCCTTTTAACTCCGGAATCTGAAAGACCCACAATGGGGAGGGAACCACCTGGATTTTCACCACCAACTATGTCACGAGAGATTCCATCAGAAAAACTTCGTAAAGCTAAAGCCGAAGGATTACTGACACCACTAACAGGTAAAACACCAGAGCAGAAAGAAAAGATACTGAGAGGTTTAGCAAAACATGGATTACCTCTACCGGAAGGAAAGACACCGTCGGAAAAGAACTTAATTAATAAAGTAAGAGCGGAGATGGGTTACCCTCCGGAACCAAGAACACCATCGGAAAAACAAAGATTAGTTAAAGCGCACGCCATGGGTCTCATCACACCTCTTCAAGGAAAAACCCCAGCACAAAAGGAGAACATTCTTAAACGGATGGCTGAAGCAGGCGTCCCACTTCCTGAAGGGCGTACACCATCAGAGAAGGCTCTTATAGCAAAAGTAAAAGCCACTACAGCACGCAAACCATCGATTGCAGAAGCTCCTTCTGAAAAACTTCGTAAAGCTAAAGCTGAAGGTTTGATAACGCCGTTGGAAGGCAAAACACCAGAGCAGAAGGAAAAGATACTAAGAGGTTTAGCAAAACATGGATTACCTTTACCGGAAGGAAAAACAGCATCTGAAAAGAAGTTGATTAACAAAATAAGAGCAGATATGGGTTATCCTGCCGAACCAAAAACACCATCGGAAAAACAAAGACTCGCTAAAGCGCACGCTAAAGGTCTCATCACACCTCTTGAAGGAAAAACCCCTACACAAAAGGAGAACATTCTGAAACGGATGGCTGAAGCAGGCGTCCCACTTCCTGAGGGGCGTACACCATCAGAGAAGGCTCTTATAGCAAAAGTAAAAGCCACTACAGCACGCAAACCATCGATTGCAGAAGCTCCTTCTGAAAAACTTCGTAAAGCTAAAGCTGAAGGTTTGATAACGCCGTTGGAAGGCAAAACACCTGAACAGAAAGAAAAGATACTGAGAGGTTTAGCAAAACATGGGTTACCTTTACCGGAAGGAAAAACAGCATCTGAAAAGAAGTTGATTAACAAAATAAGAGCAGATATGGGTTATCCTGCCGAACCAAAAACACCATCGGAAAAACAAAGACTCGCTAAAGCGCACGCTAAAGGTCTCATCACACCTCTTGAAGGAAAAACCCCAGCCCAAAAGGAGAACATTCTAAAACGAATGGCTGAAGCAGGCGTCCCACTTCCTGAAGGGCGTACACCATCAGAGAAGGCTCTTATAGCAAAAGTAAAAGCGACTACAGCACGCAAACCATCGATTGCAGAAGCTCCTTCTGAAAAACTTCGTAAAGCTAAAACTGAAGGTTTGATAACGCCATTAGAAGGCAAAACACCGGAACAAAAAGAAAAGATACTGAGAGGTTTAGCAAAACACGGCTTACCTTTACCGGAAGGAAAAACAGCATCTGAAAAGAAGTTAATTAACAAAGTAAGGGCCGATATGGGCTACCCTACTGAACCAAAAACACAATCAGAAAGACAAAGACTGGCTAAAGCGCACGCCCAAGGTCTAATTACACCTCTTGAAGGTAAGACCCCAGCAGAAAAAGAAAAAATTCTCAAAAGAATGGCTGAAGCAGGCGTCCCACTTCCTGAAGGGCGTACAAAGTCAGAAAAGGCTCTTATAGCAAAAGTAAAAGCGACTACACCACGCAAACCATCCATTGCAGAAGCACCTTCTGAAAAACTTCGTAAAGCTAAAACTGAAGGTTTGATAACGCCATTAGAAGGCAAAACACCGGAACAGAAAGAAAAGATACTGAGAGGTTTAGCAAAACATGGATTACCTTTACCGGAAGGAAAAACAGCATCTGAAAAGAAGTTAATTAACAAAGTAAGAGCAGATATGGGCTACCCTACTGAACCAAAAACACCATCAGAAAGACAAAGACTGGCTAAAGCGCACGCCCAGGGTCTGATAACACCTCTTGAAGGTAAGACCCCAGCAGAAAAAGAAAAAATTCTCAAAAGAATGGCTGAAGCAGGCGTCCCACTTCCTGAAGGGCGTACAAAGTCAGAAAAGGCTCTTATAGCAAAAGTAAAAGCGACTACACCACGCAAACCATCCATTGCAGAAGCTCCTTCTGAAAAACTTCGTAAAGCTAAAACTGAAGGTTTGATAACACCATTAGAAGGCAAAACACCGAAACAAAAAGAAAAGATACTGAGAGGTTTAGCAAAACACGGCTTACCTTTACCGGAAGGAAAAACAGCATCTGAAAAGAAGTTAATTAACAAAGTAAGGGCCGATATGGGCTACCCTACTGAACCAAAAACACCATCAGAAAGACAAAGACTGGCTAAAGCGCACGCCCAGGGTATGATAACACCTCTTGAAGGTAAGACCCCAACAGAAAAAGAAAAAATTCTCAAAAGAATGGCTGAAGCAGGCGTCCCACTTCCTGAAGGGCGTACAAAGTCAGAAAAGGCTCTTATAGCAAAAGTAAAAGCGACTACACCACGCAAACCATCCATTGCAGAAGCTCCTTCTGAAAAACTTCGTAAAGCTAAGACTGAAGGTTTGATAACGCCATTAGAAGGCAAAACACCGGAACAAAAAGAAAAGATACTGAGAGGTTTAGCAAAACACGGCTTACCTTTACCGGAAGGAAAAACAGCATCTGAAAAGAAGTTAATTAACAAAGTAAGGGCCGATATGGGCTACCCTACTGAACCAAAAACACCATCAGAAAGACAAAGACTGGCTAAAGCGCACGCCCAGGGTCTGATAACACCTCTTGAAGGTAAGACCCCAGCAGAAAAAGAAAAAATTCTCAAAAGAATGGCTGAAGCAGGCGTCCCACTTCCTGAAGGGCGTACAAAGTCAGAAAAGGCTCTTATAGCAAAAGTAAAAGCGACTACACCACGCAAACCATCCATTGCAGAAGCTCCTTCTGAAAAACTTCGTAAAGCTAAAACTGAAGGTTTGATAACACCATTAGAAGGCAAAACACCGGAACAGAAAGAAAAGATACTGAGAGGTTTAGCAAAACACGGCTTACCTTTACCGGAAGGAAAAACAGCATCTGAAAAGAAGTTAATTAACAAAGTAAGGGCCGATATGGGCTACCCTATTGAACCAAAAACACCATCAGAAAGACAAAGACTGGCTAAAGCGCACGCCCAGGGTCTCATTACACCTCTTGAAGGTAAGACCCCAGCAGAAAAAGAAAAAATTCTCAAAAGAATGGCTGAAGCAGGCGTCCCACTTCCTGAGGGGCGTACACCATCAGAGAAGGCTCTTATAGCAAAAGTGAAAGCTACAACAACGCGCATACCATCAATAGCAGAATTGCCTTCTGAAAAACTTCGAAAAGCTAAAGCTGAAGGTCTGTTAACGCCTTTAGAAGGTAAATCCCCAGAACAGAAAGAAAAGATATTGAGAGGTTTAGCGAAACATGGATTACCTTTACCTGAAGGTAAAACAGCATCTGAAAAGAAATTAATTAACAAAGTAAGAGCAGATATGGGTTACCCTGCCGAACCAAAATCGCCATCAGAAAAACAAAGACTAGCTGAAGCGCACACTGCAGGTATCATTTCACCCCTTGAAGGGAAAACTCCGGCACAAAAAGAAAAAATTCTTAAAAGAATGGCGGAAGCGGGTGTACCTCTTCCAGAGGGAAGAACACCATCAGAGAAGGCATTAATAAATAAAGTTAAAGCTGCTGTTTCTCGACCACTAAAATCGAAAACAAAAAAAGTTGGCGTTGAAGAGTTTGAGGACATAGTAAAAACAACCAAATGCGATAGGGCTTGTGGTTGTGACAGAAAGAAAATACGATTTAAGCACAGCTATGTGAAAATTCGTGTTACGTCTCCAGATATATCATCTCTGTGCCCTTGTCCCGATGAATGTGTGCCAGGAGTTAAAGCTGGTGCTTTTATTGATAACGAAGGAATCAAAGTTACCGTTGGCACCGCAACAGGCGCCCCTTCTTACTCTCAGCTTTCAAAACCCAACAGAGCGTCGTCAACCACGATTCCATCTGACCAGAGCTATATATCACTATATTCATTCATTGTTAGCACTGATTACATTCCAGACGAAAATCTTCACTTCTTATTTCAAAATTGTGTCAGTAATAGTAAATCTGAATACTATCTAAGTAGTAGCTCTATGGAAAGTCATGACAACCTGATACCGGATTATAGCACTGATTATAATCGACAACATTTAAATACTAACCGAGGAGAAAATAATGATGTCAATTGCGACTTAAAAAAAGATAGCTATTTTATCTTTGAGCCATGTGACGAGCACAGGAGTAATAACTTGGTATCATTTAAATTTACAACTGATTGTTTTAATTTGAGAAACATCCATCTAGACTCGAGCTACGAGTCGATAGTAATCGCTAGAACTGAATCTTCTTTAAGTTTGTCTTCTGAAATCCATACTATTGGTGTGTTGTCCTGTGATAGTAGCTCTTGGACCAGCTCTACTTCAAGTACAAGTGAATATCTAGGAAAATACGATTACAGCTTGAATAACATTCAAGAAGACTTTATCGCTACAGGATTGAAAAAAAAGAGACTCACTCAGTTTTTAGGTAAGTACCATCTATAACCAAAGAGATTAAAATATAATAGGACATAGAGGGGGCATTGGGAATATTTTCATACAAAACTGAAGCATATTTGAAGCTCAAGCGTCATTTACGAATTAGGTACACCTCGTGTAAAGGTTAGTATGAACGCGAGCTGTCATTCGGTCGAAATTGTACCTACTAGACTTATTCCACTTGAAATAACTTTTGGCTTCAAATTTTCCTAGCTTTGTCCCCTCTTTGCTCTATTATATTTTAATCTCTTTGTCTATAACACATTTGCTTCAGACAACAGCGCAAGCGCCAGCCCTCGATCCATCAACCAATTAAACCAACGAATCAACTAATGACACTAAAATACATATATACAAAATCTTTAAATGGGTCAAATCACTATTGAGTTTTTTGAGACTAACGCACGGCAAACGACATATAATATAATCTACATCTACGCTAATATTATAAAGAGAAAGATTTGTGTTTTGTATGTTCGTAACAATAAAACTCAAAACTACATACCTACCTACTGGCCTATTTATAAATTGGGAACCATCGCAAAATGTCAGAGTCGCAAAATGACGGATTCGCAAAATGTCAGATTTGCAAAATGACGGATTCGCAAAATGACGGATTCGCAAAATGTCGGATTCGCAAAATGTCGGATTCGCAAAATGACGGAATTTTTAAGATACTTCCCACGAAACTAGGATAGACGAATTTGAAGTCTTGTCAATGAAATGATGATAATCCAGTAGAAATTTTGAAGAGTTCAACAAAACTAAATTAGTTAATCTATATATACAGGGTGACTTTTTTTACTGTCTGGAAAAAAATGTGGTGTGACAGGTAAGTGTAATAGATTCACTTGGCAATGTTACTTAAAAAAAATATTTTTTTCTCAAAAAAAAATTTTCTTTCTTAAAGTAATATACATTACTCAATTGTAGTCAATAATACACACTGAAATATTTAAAATAGTATTTTAAAAAGAAACAGGCTCGTAGCTTCCATTTATGCGCAATTTACCTACAACCGCCAGCAGCGCGTAGTACTGTGCGTAGTTTTCTAGATTTTGTAAATTGCATTAAACATGACTATATTTAACAATCAATCTCGTGTATAACTTCGGCTCTAGACACCTTATACGTCATATTTTTTTACAGACTGTAAAAAAAATCATCCAGTATAAAAAAAAATATGATAAACAGACTGACTGATGGGTGATATATCAATGTACATGTCCACCGGTGCGAAGCCGGGGCGGGCCGCTAGTTAGCTCATTTTACATAAAGGAATCATTTCTTCATTTTTTAAGGAAACAAAAGTGTATTCAAAGATTTTCTAAAATTCGCTTGTATCACCCGGGACCACCAGGAGAGACCGGGAGAACCAGCTAAAATCTGAAACAGTAACATCCTGTACTTTTATGGTATCGATCGCTAGGACATCCGACAAAATGGAGCTCATTTCGTGAAACTAATTACCGTATTTAATGAAGATGTTAGTTTACCCTTTTTCTTCAATTAGAATAAGTTAGGATTTATGGTATTTTTTTTACATACTAAAAAAATAAGTGAAAGATTTAATGGTTCATTTAATTTGCCAAGTTTGTTAGAGAGATTTGATCGTTATGAAAGACCCTAAGTTAGTTACCTAAAGTTACCTAAACCTAGTTACCTAAAGTTTTTATTTTTATTTTATTTATTTTTGTTGAACTCTTCAAAATATCTACTGGATTATCATCATTTCATTGACAAGACTTCAAATTCGTCTATCCTAGTTTCGTGGGAAGTATCTTTAAAATTCCGTCATTTTGCGAATCCGACATTTTGCGAATCTGACATTTTGCGAATCTGTCATTTTGCGAAAAGCGAATGGTCAGATAAGCAGAATGTCAGAATTCCGACATTTTGCGAATCCGTCATTTTGCGAATCTGACATTTTGCGATGGTTCCATAAATTGTAATCGCAATCGTCTTCATTTTGACGTACTTTGCTTCTTCCGTAGGTACGAGTATAATAGCCTGCGCAGACTACACACTTTTGTCCCCGTATTTTTTTGTCCGCCAAAATAGATCGCTTACAACTGCATCGAGTACGAGGGATTAAAAGTATCGCGTACAAAAAGTCCCCCGAATAATCGCGGACATCGAGGGGCGGTACAGGACAAAAAGTACGCGGTAGTCCCCGAAAAAATAGAACTAACGTGACTAGGCGCTGCAACGCACACGGCACACTTTAGTCTTCGCTGCGCGCTCTATAGGGATGTGACATTGATCGAAAAAAATATCGATTATTCTTTTTAATATTTATGGATTTTTTTTAAATGATTAATTTTCTTAAAAATAATCGATATTTAAAAATCGATTATACGAAAAATAAATACCAATTTATATGAAAAATTATCATTTAGGGATTTAATGTCGAATTAGGAAAAAACTAAATATGGTATTTTTTGCTTATTTATTATTATTAACCAATTAATAACAACAATTCTTTCTTCTGGACCAATACACATCTTCATCATTGTCAGAATAACTTTTAGAGGGTTTAAAAGTTCCAACCGACGTTTTATAATATTTGAAGAATCTTTTTGGATATTGTTTCAACCATACAAAAAAATGTAAATCTATGGTTTCAACTGAGCATGCTTCGCATGAAAATATCCATTCATTAATCGATCCGATATAAACGGATGGACTCAGTATTCTCTTTTAAAACTACTTCTCTTTTTCTTAAACTTCATGTTAATTACAACACAACGTAATCTCAGAATATTCGCTTCCATAGCGTGCGCTTCTCTAAATTTTCGGGGGACAAATGATCGAACACCGTGTGCTTTAGTACGCGCAAGTCCTCGGTGGACATATTTTTTTATGATTCGGGGGATTTTGTATTCAGGGGACAAAGTCCGTCATCTGCGCAGGCTATACATCGGCCATTACAGCCAGTGAAGTGCTGTGTAGATTGTTAGCGAGTTAGATAATATTATGAAATCACCCATTTTTTTAATTGTTGTCTGTCTTCGCACGCAACACCCCAAAACTAATTTTAACCGTTGAACTGATTTTGATGTTCTCTGCCTGGGATGGTAATAGATTGATAACAGGGAATAAACTTTTAAAAACATACAGCTAGCTAATAATAAACCGAATATTTGGCCGAATACAAAATTCTCAAAATTTTAATATGCCGAATACCGAATACTAAACAAATATTCGGCTTATCTCTAATATTATCATATTTATGTTATTTATGAAGATAGAAGATGATGATTGATGTCATTGTAATGTGTAAATACAACTATGATCTATTTTTGTATATAACTTTACAATATTTTCGAAATTAATTAAGTGAACATAATATGAATATAATTTAATATTTCAGCTTAGCAAATGGTTTCATTTTCTACCATTTCTTTTTCAGATTCTTCCAGTATTTCCAGTAACTCTTCGTCCACGCCGCCAAAACTAGGAAGACATGTGTAACATATTTTATAACATTGTAAAGTGTAATCATTTGATTTTTTTTTTTTATTTGATTATTAGTATTTACTAACTGTTATTGGAATTGTGATTCATTATACACTGAAGCTAATCTAATCTAAGAGTCAGTGCTGCATTTATACTTTGTTTTGCCACTTTAGTTTGTGCCGATCTCTCCGCAAGTTACTTGTTTGCGCATTACCTTTAGGTATTATCGCGAACGATTTCGGCTGACCAAAGTGCATCTATAGGCGTACCCAGGGGGGGCAGCTGCCCCCTCCACTGGAAATCTCAAAGAACTCGCCTAATTACTAATGAAAGTGTACACGGGGCATTATGCTCTAACTTTTAAATAAACCGCGCAACGCACGGTGAAATTGCCAAAAAAAAAAGATTCATGTAGGTTTATGGTTTGTATGACAAAACAGCCGCGGACGATCCAACCTAAAAATCTGACTTTCCCCCCCTTTAGGCCAGAAGCGTGCCAAAGTGAGCGAGCTCACTCTGCATCTGCAATCAGCCACCCTTATGGTGCGTCCAAGAGGGCAAATACTTACCACCAAATATTGAACAGTAGGTATGTAATTGAAATAAGATTCACGAATCAATGAAAAATTTAAACTGCCTATGCCCGTTAAAGGGTTACTTGACATGTCTTGAGATTTGGCTCCCCCCCCCCCGCAACCCCCAAACTTCACGTGAGATTTTCGAAAATTGGTATTTAAGGGCTATTGTGGTACTTTGTGAAATTTACAAAAACGCAATAGTAGATTGTTATACAAGGGTCGGAAGGAATCAATTCCCATACGAGGTATTTAGACGCCCGAGAGCAGCGAGGGCGGATATAGTCCGAGTAGGAATTGATAACTTCCACCCGCGTTAAACACTCTACTTTTCATTTCGAATTCAAGGAAAGTAAACAAAAAAATTCAAATTTTACAAGAATTCAAACATGCAAAAACGCAATAATACCTACGAAAAAAACCAAAATTGTCAACAATACAACCAAAGAGGTTGGAAGAAAGAGAAACTTTTTCTTTTAAACGTCTTTGAATACTACATCATAGAGTACCTAACCTTAATAACATTACAAAAATAATATACAAATCCTTCCTCTTTTTAATATCATGTACTTTTAGCCGAGTAATAGTGTTCTGTGCTTATTAGTATCGATAAAAACAAGATTTATTACTCTTTTTTTAATTTTAAATATGGAACGTGTACCGCCCCGCGCGCGTGCTATTTTCTGTTGTTTATACCCAATGTTTATACCTACATTCACAAGGCCGCACCTTTTTTACTTATTCTGATGTAAAAAGTTTCGTATCCCTACTAAGTACCCAAACAGGTTGGAAGAAAGTCATTCTCTTTCCTAGAGAAACATTTTCTTTAAACGTCTTTTCCAAATGTAGTACTATTTTTTTTTAATTCATTCCCGCCCTAAGGCCGGAAGCAATTACTATGAGTCTTTCCCGACCGAGGGCGGGAATCACAGCCCTGTATGTCTCTGTGGTGGGAATCATCGCTTCCGGCCCGGTACTCAGATCCAACATACACTACTTTCCGAGTATGAGATATGAAAAAATATGTGTATACCTATACAGGGTGGATATTTGAGATGGGTCGGCCAGGGCAGCTACCTTAACCGTTGTAGCTAGACGAAATGGTCTGCAGAGACTATCCACCATTTTTGAAAATATTTAGAACTGCATTTAAAGATTTTTGAAAAATGGTACAGTCAGCGAGAAAATCGTCGATTCCCACATTCCCACCAAAAAATTTTTTGATGCCATTCGATCCAGTTTCAGATAAGGATCAAAAGTGTCTAAGAAACTAACTGAGGTCAAGGGGGTAGAAAAGTCAGGAAACGCAAAAAACGTTTTACATACATTTAGTAAGGAATAAAACTTCAACCGGAAAAAAAGTTCAATGAAATGCTAAAATCTCTTTAGTGGGGATTCAACTTAAAAATCTGAGCAGCATTCTCCTTGGAAAACATGGCACTTAAACTATCTTTTCTTGTTTGCCACAATTTTAAATGTCAGTTAAGATCTCTTTTTTTGGAATACGTTACTAGCCACTTGGCATCTTGGCGCGATGTTTTTACGCCACGCCACGTCATTAATGGGGGTCTGATATGTCATTTCGATGGACGGCCACGACCTATACGGCCAATTAAGAAATGCTGGTCTGCCAAGAACGGATTGTACTATTACTACTTGAAGATGACTGCATTTTTCGTAACTCTCCGAATTCGCTCTTAAAGAAAAGTTCACCGCTGTCTGACCCCAATATGATTTACTCTACGAATAAAGAATTATGTCTATTCGTAGGATTCGTAGGATTAGTAGATTAGTAGCAGTAGCTCTTTTATTCCACACTAGCTGGTGCGCAGCGGCTTACCCGCGCAGATACGTTTATTCCTGTTCCCGTGGGGATTTCCAAAAACCCAGTATTTGTGACAATGCAAATGAATGCCTTTACTAAAAAAAATAATTCAATAAAAGTTCAATAAAATTAAAGGCTCTGCAGCACAGCTCTGCAGAGGTAAAGGCACGAATTAGAATGCGTTTACTTTTTTTTATATTATTTATGGCATTGGCATTTAGCCATCAGCACTAAACACGACACAATATTAAAGCTCTGCTTCTGAGTCTATGCACAAAAATACAATAATTTTCTTCAAAGTCACTGAGGAATTTTCAATGACATTCTTAAAATTGAACTAGATGGCGCTGATCAACATTGGGAATTAGAAATTGGCAACACGGATGTGTCGCTTTACGTGACACATCCGTCCGTCATGTCATGTGCCGTTGTTGTGTTGTATTGTGTGTGAGTGTAACGCGTCAGCAGGCAACGCAATAAAACAGATCTTGTTTTAGGTACCTAAATTCCTAGTGCGTCGAGTCGAGCTTCGGTTCCTCCGTATTTTACACCCATACACTATACATGGTCCACGCATTTTCGCAGATGAAGGAGACTGAGTTTTTGTTTATCGTGGATTCGGATCTTTTGTTGTAACACAAACCACTCGTAAACAATGTACAAACAGAACAATAAATAAAATACAAGGCAATGAGTACGTAACCTTATTTTGATAAAAAGTCAGATTGTTTTTTTTTGTTTGACAAATTCTTGCGACCATAGATTAGGTAAAAAAAACCCAAGGCTTATCAGCACCATCTATTGACACCTTTGAATACTCAAGTGACAGCTGTCACCGAAAACTCCCCCTTGGTTATCAACAGTAAAACGATAGTACACTTTTACGGAAGATTTTAATGAAGCTTCTTGAGGTAATTCGAAAACATCCATTGCACTCGTTATATTGAATTTTCCATTCACTGCACACTATCACGGAAATTTTCCACATAATATACTATCACTACTGTTAAACCCCAAAATATACGGCAAATGAAAATTTTACAAAAAACATGACGTCCCTATACGGATTCCCGCCAAAAAGCTCCGCGTTCAAATACAGTAGTTCCTATGCCGTTATGTTGGCAATAAGGCAAATAAAATGTTGCTTGTGTTGCAAACATGGGCGTAGCTAGGGATTTTTCCTAGGGTGGGCCATGGCCCCAGCCATGAATCGGCCGGCAACGGCGCGGCAAGATGGTATGTAGGAATCAAGTATGGATTTCAGTTATCCTATCCTATTTTACTAATTATTTTTCTTTTATCTGTGTCCTGGCCAAAATTATGTAGTTTAAGTGGCTAATATAGCTAAGTATACACTAACAAGAGCTCCGCTCTTAAATTACCAACAACAAGGTAAATCAAATCGACATTGAAATAAGGAAAAAAATAAACCAAAAATATATAAATAGATCATGTGCATCTGGATTGAGGGACCATTTTTCAAATTATTGAGAAACGAAATGACCCTTACAGGGTATTTAGTAAAAATTTTGTAAAACTTGAAGCAAAGATTCTTAAATTTCTTAAACGTGAAACAAAAGAGTTATGGTCAAATATATATATACAGGATGTCCCAGAAGTCAACGATAAGCCGAAAACCAGCGATAAGCCTAGTCATGAGGGTAATCAGAAAAATATAAAAAAAATCTGTTCTTTTTTCAAAATGTTATGAAGGTTTAAAAAAAATCCTAAAAAACGGACACCCTGTAATGAACTTTCTTTTACCGTGACTGTAAATATTAACTTTTTGAATATTTTTTTTCTGTAATGCTATAACGAATAGCCGTGCTACAATTTACAATAAAAAAAAATGACATAACTGCCTCATTTTTAAGTAAAAAGTTAAATTTGTTTCCAACATTGAATTCTAAATAATTTCATCAACCAACTTAAACCAGCTGTACTGTAAAAAAAAATGTATGGCTACTATTTTGGCAAGTATACTTAAAAGTTGACGCATTTAGTCTAAATTCTAAAATGGTATAACACATGCTAGGTTTTGTTATAGTTGAGGCATGAAAATTTTTTTTCTCGATGAATCCGGATTCTATGCCAATCTAATTTAATGAGGTGAAATGTTGGTAACGCAACCTTCTTAGGTAAATCCAGGTAAAAATCTTTTTGAATGGAGACGGACTCATAATTTTGAATAGAGAACCTAACAGGGATTTTTTATTTGTACATCTTTTGTTTATGTCATTTGTTTGATGGCTTTGATTTAAATCCATCTGTCCCAGAAGTAAAGATTCTGGAGTCTGTTGCTTAGATTGTATTTGCGTGTAATTACGAGTTCGTAACGTGAAGTTATCATGCCAAATAGATATACCGTACAGGAGTACGCCAACATGCATCTTATTCACGGAGAATGCTTATGTAACGCCAATGCTGCAGCTAGGGTGTATCGCGAGAGATACCCAAACTTAGAGCGTCATCCTGATTACCGAGTTTTTATTAATCTGCATCGATCATTATCCGAAAGTCGATTCCCTGATCATATGGCTGGTGAAGGAAGGCCCCTCTTGCCCTACGAGGACGAAGTCATGCAAGCTGTGGAAGAAGATCCAAGTATATCCGTACGTGGAATTGAGGAAAGCCTTGGAGTACCTAAAAGCAGTGCACATCGTATTCTGAAAAAAAAAACCGTCTGCATCCATTCCATGTACAGTCAACAAAGTTGTTAGTGTTACATGGCCAAAAATTAAGATTCACTTTTCTCTTAAAGCCTTAAAGGTATTTATAGTATTTTTTTGGTAAATTTTTTTTTGGTTTTTATAGGGATCAAAGATACCTTTCGAAATAAACATTAATCAATAATATTTATTTATAAGACTTCCCCAGAAAAATGAATTCTTAGTTACTGGCCATGTAACCCTAACAACTTTGTTGACTGTACAACGAGTACAATCTTTACTTCCCCTAGACTACCCAGAGAGAGTGCGATTTTGTCAAACGATTTTGCAAAAACACACTGAAGATCCCCAGTTTTTTAAAACGATTCTATGGTCCGACGAAGCAACGTTTAAAAAGGACGGTTACATGAACTTACACAATTCACACGAATGGCACGTGGAAAATCCTCACCTAATACGTGAAGATCATTCACAGTACCGTTTTAAAGTAAACATGTGGACAGGCATTTTAAACGGTACAGTTATTGGTCCGATTGAGCTGCCAGAGACCATAAATGGACATGTTTATTTAGATTTACTACAAAATCAACTACCCGATTTATAAAAATATTACACAAACTTATTTTAAGTATCATTACTTTAAAGGAGGGTTAAGAAAGAGGATAAAAAGGCTAAGTTCAGGTCAGCTGCAGACTTAAGGTTGCGTTACCAACATTTCACCTCATTAAATTAGATTGGCATAGAATCCGGATTCATCGAGAAAAAAAATTTTCATGCCTCAACTATAACAAAACCTAGCATGTGTTATACCATTTTAGAATTTAGACTAAATGCGTCAACTTTTAAGTATACTTGCCAAAATAGTAGCCATACATTTTTTTTACAGTACAGCTGGTTTAAGTTGGTTGATGAAATTATTTAGAATTCAATGTTGGAAACAAATTTAACTTTTTACTTAAAAGTGAGGCAGTTATGTAATTTTTTTTTATTGTAAATTGTAGCACGGCTATTCATTATAGCATTACAGAAAAAAAATATTGAAAAAGTTAATATTTACAGTCACGGTACAAGAAAGTTCATTACAGGGTGTCCGTTTTTTAGGATTTTTTTTAAACCTTCATAACATTTTGAAAAAAGAACATAGATTTTTTTTTATATTTTTCTGATTACCCTCATGACTAGGCCTATCGCTGGTTTCCGGCTTATTGTTGATTTCTGGGACATCCTGTATAACTTGAGCCCTCAATCCTGACTCCTTCATAAAGCGGCATCGGCGGCGGCTTTGTTGCATTTTAATTAAAAATTGGTTAAAATACTTAAACTAAAGTTCCGTAGTGTAGAAGGCTTCATACAATACTTAATACAATACTGCCGAATATGTTGGGCCCTCAGTTCAGACGTTTTAAGAAAATTCGATTTTTATTTACTTTTTAACAATTAAATTTTGTGTTGTTATTTCTTTTTAACTAGTAATTTAACAACGATATTGAGCGATATTAAACTCAAATATATTAAAGTCTTATTAATCTCTTTCCTTAGATAAACTCATGTTTTACTGATTAATCAGTACAGATATTCACGAATTGAGGGCCCAAGCTAAACCGCCATAAATCTGTATTATCGCATTCTTAAGATTTGGGAATTTCTTAATATATTGAAGAAAATCTTAACTAAATTCTCAAATAAAAATTATTATCCCAGGGATAGTACCTACTTTCTGAAATTAAGCTATGCCGCTATAAGGGCCATTTACACGAGACCATTCCACTAAGACAATCCACTAATGGCTTCGTGTAAATGGAGAGTCCACTGCAATGGATTGTCCTCAAGTTTTTTTTTTTGTATGCAGTTAGTGGATTGTCTCAGTGGAATGGCCTCGAATAAATGGCCCCTTATGCAGGCGTCAGGATTGAGGGCCAAAGTTATTTGACCATAACTCTTTTGTTTCACGTTTAAGAAATTTAGGAATCTTTGCTTTAAGTTTTACCAAATTTTTACTAAATGCCTTGTAAGTGTCATTTCGTTTCGCAATATTTTGAAAAATTGGGCCTCAGTCCAAATGCACATAAATAGGTCCACTCCACGACCTTGAAATTAGAAAAATATGTTTTCAAACTATTTTAAGTTTTCTGTGTTTAGCTTTTTGAAGATGGTTTACGATTTCGTTAGTTGAGGATGAAGTTATTTTATGTATGAGGAAGGGTATTTTTCTAGGGTGGGCCCGGCCCACCCTGGCCCCCCCTAGCTACGCCCATGGTTGCAAAACTCTTTCCTTGAGAAACTCGTTCGTCTAATGTCATTGCACATATAGGTTGTTGTTCTGCCTTTTTACCCGACTGCCTAAAAAGGCGGGTTTTGTTTTTGATTTAAGTGAACCTTTTACTTTTTGTTTCCGTCTTTCAGGATTTTATTAAAAAATATATTTATTTCAGACACAAGACACATTTGTCCATATTTTTTTAGTAGGTCAATAGCCTTAAGTTCACTTAAATTATATTAGTGTGTTAGTACATAAATTAACAATTTAATCAAAATAACCTTTACTACGGTGCATCTGCGACCAGTGCCTGATGTAGGAACTGTCGAACCGTTCAGCAATTATTGACAGAATGAGAGAAGTCATAGCAGAAACACCAGTTTTTAAAAAATTTTTCTGTCTCTGTCTGTGCACGCATCACGCAAAAACTCCTGGATTAATTTTTATGTTTGATGTGGTACTTAATAGCTGAGTAGCCGGATCAACATCTAGGGTACTTTTTAATGTGAAAATGTCTCATTTCCACGGGAAAATTATAAAACTGTTGAAAAAGATAAATAATGTCCTACTCCGAAATGATAACACCTAGAAACTCGAAATATATGTAGATGACTTATACATGGTCATTATCACATAAGTACGTCAGAAAAAAGATTTCTCTTTGGTCATTATAATTAAGTGTAAAATACAATCTCTTTGCATATAGAATCTCCATAGAAATACACTTTTTAGGGATCCGAAACCAAATGACAAATAACGGAACCTTTTAAAATTTCCCCATGTTATGTTTGTACCTATGGTATACCTAGTCATTTCATCGCCTTAGCCTCGAATAATATTGGCACTATGTATTGAAAGTGTTTTTTTTTTAAATCCCTATAATCGACTATCCGACAATAAAAACTTTTATTCAATATGCTGAACTTATTGATGATTTCTTTTAATTGATTCATATATATATGTAATGATGGTCTTTTTATTAGTTTTTAAAAATCACACCGGAACTCCTTTGAGTACCTACCTACCTATTCATTGCAATGTCTATGAGATTTGGACACGTACGCGCATTTCAAAAATTCTCCCGGTACCTACCTTATTTTTGTTGGCTATAAAGTTTCTATTCTGCTTCCGTAAATATTCTATTCCAGCTACAGAACCCATTGCTGCGCGTGGTCCGACACACCTTTGGCCGAATTTTCAAACATTGCTTACGTACAAAGAGATTAAAATATAAAGGACATAGAGGGGGCATTGGGAATATTTTCATACAAAACTTTGAAGCATGTTTGAAGCTCAAGCGTCATGTCAGTTAGTATGAACGCGAGCTGTCATTCGGTCGAAATTGTACTCGACTTATTCCACTTGGAATAACTTTTGGCTTCAAATTTTCCTCGATTTGTCCCCTGCTTAAGTACCATCGGTCCATAGAAAATGTATTGAAGCAACTGACATTTGTTGAAATGGTTGTTAGAATTTAGTGTGTCAGTTAAAAAAACTAATCAAATATATCGATAAACATGAAAAACTGGTAATCCGTATACGAAAAAAGACCTGGAACATGGAAAGTACGTACCGTTCATACCTATTTTAAAGTCATGAGGTTCAGAATTGACTAAGAGGTGTAAGGTAGGTACTGGTGTTGGAAAGAGTAAAAGACAAGGTCAAAGACATTATATATAGAAAGACGTAGATATGTTACTAGAGCACGGAAAATGAGGCCGATGTAGCTAATTAACCACATTTTATTTAGTCGCATTGTATTTCAAGTCGTATTTTAAGCGCAACTCTTAACAGATAGCTCTCTTTCTTTATTATTCGTTCCGTATCAACTTTCCCCGTCATTGTTGTATCCTATAAATACGCTAAGAAGTATGTAAATGTGTGCTACAACATGTACGTACGAATGAATCAATTTTCAAACGCAAGCAGTATGAATATAACTCATCCTTACTTTAATATCTTTGCTAAGAGGTGTAAGGTAGATACTGGTGTTGGAAAGAGTAAAAGACAAGGTTATAAGACTCACCGCCGCAGTAGGTACCTACCTATTTGTCTATAATGCCGAACCGCACTTCGGTCGAAAGATGCAAAGGGCGCTCGCAGGCGACTGACTGCCCAAGCGCTGGCACTGAATGTAGAATGTACCTAAATAAACAGTAAACAGTATTTGTTTACTGTTTATTTTTCTGCAGCAGCCCAAGAGCAGTGATAGCCCGAACGGTTAAAGAAGAGCAGTGATAGCCCGAACGGTTAAGAGCCGGCCGAAAATCAGTGAGGCTCGGGTTCGAATCGTGGCATGTACCAATGACTTTCAAAAACTTGCGTACATATTTATCACTAGCTCGACGGTGAAGGAATACATCGTGAGGAAACCCGCAGGTCTCAGAATTAATTCCGAGACATAGACCCGGTTCGGCGATAGGCTCACCACCTATCACGTTTAGGGGTCCAATGTATCTCGTGAAATGTGGGTATATCCAGTACCTAATGGAATACCTCTGCCTACCCCCTCGGGGATAAAAGGCGTGAGATTATATTATTATTATTTTTCTGTAGTAAGAATGTGAGCAAAAGCCGCGCCTGGCGTTTATCTATTTTCACCAACAAACAGGGGTCCAATGTATCTCGTGAAATGTGGGTATATCCAGTAATGGAATACCTCTGCCTACCCCCTCGGGGATAAAAGGCGTGAGATTATATTATTATTATTTTTCTGTAGTAAGAATGTGAGCAAAAGCCGCGCCTGGCGTTTATCTATTTTCACCAACAAACCTTAAAGGTTTCGATAGATTGTTTCATTGTACGGTTTTCTAAATGATGATGATGAGCTTCGACCGTTTTCGGCCATGGCAACCACTTCGACTCTTAGTCAGCTTGGCGACGCTGGTGCGCTCGTATATGGCTAATGTAGCCAATCTTTGCGGCAAACCGTGCGCAGCGAGAGCACGTGAGCACGCCGTTCACATAGTTGAATTTTTATTTTATACTAGCAGCGCCCCGCGGTTTCACCCGCGTAGTTCCCGTTCCCGTGGGAATACGGAGATAAAATATAGCCTATGTGATATTCTGATGTATAAGCTATATAACTGTAAGGTTTAATCAAAATCCGTTCAGTAGTTTTTGTGTGAAAGAGGAACAAACATACATCCATACATCCAGACATCCATCCAAACAAACTTTCGCATTTATAATATTAGAAGGATTTCAAGAAGTAGAATACCTCTCCTCATCGTTAGAGCGTGATCATATAAAACCAATTAAATAATACTTAAAACTAACAAACCTAGTTAAACCTACTTGAATTATATTCATATATCATATTCTTTTTAATTTTCAGATTGACGTAGTTTATGCCTATGGATAAAATAGCATGACCACGCCTTTAAATATTCGGTATGTAGAGTCAATATTTTAAAAACCATTATGGCTAAAGCATTTCAAAAGTTTATGAATAAAAAGAGGAACCCGTACCGATCGCTTCCCGCAAATTAGATGCCACAAATTTACTATTCTACAACCATTGATACATGTACAATTAAAATGGCAGACGACGGGAGAATTCGTTACTTGTTCCGGAGAAAAAAATACAGCAACAACTGGTATTCACTTCCCACGCAAAATGATAAACATTGTTCAAAATCAAATCAACGAAATAGTTTCAAAAAATACGATCACGAACCAAATAAGAAGAGTGAAGAAAGTTGCACTAAATCAGAAGACCCATGCTTCACCGCAAAAAACATTAGCATATATGTTAAAACAAAGAAGCGCAACAAATATAAGAAAAAACTAAATTTTTATAAAAATACTAATGATACAAAAGCATTAACGTCAATAATGAATTTGTTAAACAACCACGATTCATTTGGGGGTAATAAAGCGAATATGTGTAACAGTGTACCAAAATTAAACGTAAATAAAATAAAGTCTAAGAATAACGTTAAGAAAATGAGCAGATCGACTGTCTTACAATCGCAAACGTTGTTTCCGTTCAATAGAAACTTCATCGTAAATAAATGCTGTACGTCATTCAAAAGCTCCAATAAATGTGATAGTAATCCATATAGGGACACGATGCAAACTCAAATATACCGCTGCCAAACAGGGCCTCAGGAAAGCTGTTGCTGTAAGTGTAATTCAGATAACATGTTTGAAGTAATGAAGAGTCTTTACGATTGTTACAAAAAGAAAGATTGTAACAATTGTAACTGCATCTTATGTGGTCATTTACCGCGAGAAGAACGGCGACTAGGAGAACTGAGGAAATCTCCTGTTGAAAAAACTGAAGTTGGAGTAGGAGAGACCGCTGGTGCCAAAAAAGTTAAGGATAAAATGGCACAAGCAAAAGCAGCTGGACTTTTGACTCCGCTGGAAGGGAAAACTCCCGCACAAAAAGAGAAGATTCTTAAAGGTTTAGCAAAATCTGGTTTAGCGTTACCAGAGGGAAAGACATCTTCCGAGAGGAAAATGATAAGAAAAATCAGGACGGAAATGGGATTGCCACCACAACCTAAAACTGCATCCGAAAAACAGAGACTGGCTAAAGCACAAGCCGCTGGTATAATAACACCTTTGGAAGGAAAATCACCATCTCAGAAAGAAAAAATTCTGAAATCTATGGCAGCTGCTGGTGTGGCTCTTCCAGAAGGAAGAACAACTTCAGAAAAAAAGTTGATAGAAAAAGTAAAAACCGCTGCGGCTATTGCGGCAGCGAAAGTTCCATCGGAAAAAGTTCGCAAAGCTAAAGCGGAAGGTTTATTGACGCCATTAGAAGGTAAAACACCGGCAGAAAAGGAAAGAATATTAAGAGGATTAGCGAAGCAGGGATTGCCATTACCAGAAGGAAAAACGCCATCTGAAAAGAAGCTAATTCAGAAAGTAAGAACGGAAATGGGTTTACCTCCAGAACCCAAGACACCTTCCGAAAAAGAAAGAATTGCAAAAGCACAAGCAGCTGGTATAATAACACCACTAGAAGGGAAAACTAAATCACAAAAAGAGAAAATACTGAAATCAATGGCTGAACATGGTGTTCCACTTCCAGAAGGACGAACTCTTTCAGAAAAAAAGTTAATAGAAAAAGTAAAAACAGCAGCCGCAATGGCTACAGCTCAGATTCCTTCTGAAAAAATAAGAAAAGCCAAAGCCGAAGGATTATTAACCCCTTTAGAAGGAAAGACGCCAGCACAAAAGGAAAAAATACTAAGAGGTTTAGCAAAGCATGGTATTCCGTTACCAGAAGGAAAAACACCATCTGAAAAAAATATGGTACAAAAAGTACGATTAGAAATGGGCTTACCACCAGAACCCAAAACAGCATCAGAAAGGCTAAAACTACAAAAGGCACAAGCGGCTGGTATTATAACACCTCTAGAAGGAAAAACTCCGTCTCAAAAAGAAAAAATACTCAAATCTATGGCTGCAGCGGGTGTGTCTCTTCCAGTAGGAAGGACACCGTCAGAAAAAAAATTAATTGATACAATAAAAACAGCGGCAGCATTAGCAGAAGCGAAAGTTCCGTCAGATAAAATTCGAAAAGCAAAAGCTGAAGGTTTATTGACGCCATTAGAAGGTAAAACACTAGCAGAGAAGGAAAGAATATTAAGAGGATTAGCCAAGCAGGGATTGCCGTTACCAGAAGGAAAAACACCGTCTGAAAAGAAGCTTATTCAAAAAGTGCGGACTGTAATGGGTCTACCTGCGGAACCTAAGACACCATCTGAAAGGGCAAGAATGGTAAAAGCGCAAGCTGAAGGTATAATCACACCTCTTGAAGGAAAAACCCCTGCTCAAAAGGAAAAGATTCTCAAACAAATGGCAGAAAAGGGTATACCTCTACCAGAAGGTCGGACTGCTTCAGAAAAAGCTTTAATTGCTAAAGTTAAAGCTACGACACCTCGTATCCCTTCTGCTGCAAAAATTCCGTCAGATAAATTACGTAAAGCAAAAGCTGCTGGATTATTAACTCCACTTGAAGGAAAGACACCTGCACAAAAAGAAAAAATACTTAAAGGTTTAGCAATGCATGGTATTCCTATGCCAGAAGGAAAAACCGCTTCTGAAAAAAAATTAATTGAGAAAGTTCGAGAAGAACTAGGTCTTCCACCTGAACCTAGAACTGCAGCAGCAAAAGAGAACTACAAAAAGGCTGCAGCTGCAGGTCTTATTACGCCCCTCGAAGGAAAATCGGCAACCCAAAAAGAAAAAATACTAAGAGGGCAAGCCGAATTAGGTCTGCCTTTACCAGAAGGACGAACAGCATCGGAGAAGGCTTTGATAGCCAAAATTAGAGCGACAACAAGACCACCCGCTGAAGGCCCTCAAGAAGTAGCAGAATTTCGAGGACTTGGACGTCCTGCTCTTCCACCCAAAAAAGCTAAACAATTAGATGAAAAAACAGCAAAAGTTATGACGGAAGGTAAAGGTCCAAGCGATGAATGTATTTGCGGTCTCTTGACTCCAGAATCGGAAAGAGCGCCAATTGGTAAGGTCCCACCTGCAGCTGCAATAGCAACAGCAGAAAAGTTAAAAGCAGCAAAGGCTGCCGGTCTTCTCACACCACTTGAGGGTAAAACACCAGCACAAAAAGAAAAAATATTAAGAGGTTTAGCTAAACAAGGTTTGCCTATGCCCGAGGGAAAAACAACATCAGAAAAAAAATTAATTGAAAAGGTCAGAACTCAAATGGGGCTGCCTCCAGAACCAAAAACACCATCAATGAGAGCAAAATATGCTAAGGCGGCTGCTGCTGGCGTAATGACACCATTGGAAGGAAAATCGGCATCCCAAAAAGAAAAGATACTTCGAAAACAAGCAGCAATGGGGCTACCCTTGCCCGAAGGAAGGACACCTTCAGAGAAAGCGCTAATAGCTAAAATAAAAGCTACAACGCGTCCTCCAACAGCTGTTCCCAAAATACCTTCTGAAAAATTACGAAAAGCAAAAGCAGAAGGATTATTAACACCATTAGAAGGGAAGACACCTGCACAGAAAGAAAAAATACTAAGAGGATTAGCAAAGCATGGTTTACCCTTACCAGAAGGAAAAACACCATCGGAAAAAAAATTAATACATAAGGTGAGAACTGAACTGGGGTTACCTGCTGAGCCTAAAACACTTTCCGAGAAAGAAAGATTAGCCAAAGCTCACGCAGCGGGAATTATAACACCCTTAGAAGGCAAAAATCTAGCTCAGAAAGAGAAAATACTAAAAGCGATGGCAGAAGCAGGTGTTCCTCTTCCAGAAGGACGCACAACATCCGAAAAAGCTCTGATTGCTAAAGTAAAAGCAATTACACCTCCAATCTCTCCTGTAAGAAAAATACCATCTGAAAAACTACGAAAAGCTCAAGCTGAAGGTTTGCTAACACCACTAGAAGGAAAATCTCCCGCACAAAAAGAAAAAATACTCAGAGGTTTAGCTAAACATGGTTTGCCATTGCCAGAAGGGAAAACGCCTTCTGAGAAGAAGCTTATACAAAAGGTTCGGACTGAAATGGGTCTGCCCCCTGAACCAAAAACGCCGTCAGAGAAGGTGAGAATGGCTAAGGCGCAAGTTGCGGGAATTATTACGCCTCTTGAAGGTAAGACTCCCGCCCAGAAAGAACAAATACTTAAATCAATGGCAAAAGTAGGTGTGCCCCTCCCGGAAGGTCGTACTGCCTCGGAAAAAGCTCTTATTGCCAAAGTCAAAGCTACAACAGCGAAAGTCCTGTCTGTTGGAAAAATACCGTCTGAAAAACTACGAAAAGCTAAGGCTGAAGGATTACTGACACCACTGGACGGTAAGACTTCAGCTCAAAAGGAAAAAATACTTCGAGGCTTAGCAAGGCATGGTATACCACTACCAGAAGGTGAAACGCCTTCTGAAAAGAAGCTTATAAAAAAGGTTCGCAATGAAATGGGTTTACCCCCAGAACCAAAGACTCTGTCTGAAAAGGAAAGAATGGCTAAAGCGCAAGCTGAGGGTATTATAACACCTCTTGAAGGCAAGACTCCTGCCCAAAAAGAACAAATACTAAAATCAATGGCACAAAAGGGTGTGCCCCTCCCTGAAGGCCGCACTGCTTCAGAAAAAGCTCTTATTGCTAAAGTAAAAGCAGCAACAGGTAGATTTCCATCTGTTGGAAGAATACCACCTGAAAAACTACGAAAAGCTCAAGCTGAAGGTCTGCTAACACCATTAGAAGGTAAAACTCCCGCTCAAAAGGAAAAAATTCTTAGAGGCTTAGCAAAGCACGGTATACCACTCCTAGAAGGTAAAACAGCTTCCGAAAAGAAGCTTATACAAAAGGTTCGGACTGAAATGGGTCTACCCCCCGAACCAAAAACTCCTTCCGAAAAGGCAAGAATGACTAAAGCGCAGGCTGCGGGTATTATTACACCTCTTGAAGGCAAGACTCCCGCCGAGAAAGAGCAAATACTTAAATCTATGGCACAACTCGGTGTACCCCTTCCTGAAGGACGAACCGCCTCAGAAAAAGCTCTTATTGCCAAAGTCAAAGCTACAACAGCTCGAGTCCCGTCTGTTGGAAAAATACCGTCTGAAAAACTACGAAAAGCTAAAGCTGAAGGTTTGCTGACACCATTAGAGGGAAAAACCCCCGCACAGAAGGAAAAAATTCTCAGAGGATTAGCTAAACACGGATTACCATTACCAGAGGGCAAAACGCCATCCGAAAAGAAATTAATACACAAGGTACGTACACAAATGGGCTTACCTTCTGAACCGAAGACACTATCAGAAAAAGAAAACCTTGCCAAAGCTCATGCTGCCGGAATCATTACACCACTTGAAGGAAAGACTCCAGCTCAGAAAGAAAAAATTCTCAAACAAATGGCAGAAAGAGGCATTCCTCTCCCAGAAGGCCGGACAGCATCAGAAAAAGCTCTTATTGCCAAAGTAAAAGCAACAACTCCTAGACTTCCACCTACAGGCAAAATAGAGTCTGAAAAACTACGAAAAGCTCAGGCTGAAGGTCTGCTAACACCATTAGAAGGTAAAACTCCCGCACAAAAGGAAAAAATACTTAGAGGCTTAGCAAAGCACGGTATACCACTCCCAGAAGGCAAAACGCCTTCCGAGAAGAAGCTAATACAAAAGGTTCGTACAGAAATGGGACTACCCCCAGAACCAAAGACTGCATCCGAAAAAGATAAACTAGCTAGAGCTCAAGCTGCCGGAATCATAACACCACTCGAAGGAAAGACTCCAGAACAAAAAGAACAGATACTTAAATCAATGGTAGCAGCGGGTGTCCCACTCCCTGAAGGACGAACAGCATCAGAGAAAAAAATTATTGAAAAAGTAAAAACGGCAGCAGCTATAGCTGCTGCAAAAGTGCCTTCAGAAAAATTACGCAAAGCAAAAGCTGAGGGATTACTGACACCACTACAAGGAAAAACTCCAGCTCAGAAGGAAAAAATACTTCGAGGCTTGGCAAAGCACGGTATACCACTACCAGAAGGGAAGACGCCTTCTGAGAAGAAGCTTATACAAAAGGTTCGGACTGAAATGGGTCTACCCCCGGAACCAAAGACTCCATCCGAAAAGGCAAGAATGGCTAAAGCGCAAGCTGCGGGTATTGTTACACCTCTTGAAGGTAAGACTCCCGCCCAGAAAGAACAAATACTTAAATCGATGGCACAACTAGGTGTACCCCTTCCTGAAGGACGAACCGCCTCAGAAAAAGCTCTTATTGCCAAAGTCAAAGCAACAACAGCTCGAGTCCCATCTGTCGGTAAAATACCGTCTGAAAAACTACGAAAAGCTAAAGCTGAAGGTTTGCTGACACCATTAGAGGGAAAAACTCCCGCACAGAAGGAAAAAATACTCAGAGGATTAGCTAAACACGGATTACCATTACCAGAGGGCAAAACGCCATCTGAAAAGAAATTAATACACAAGGTACGTACAGAAATGGGCCTACCTCCTGAACCGAGGACACTCTCTGAAAAGGAAAACCTTGCCAAAGCACATGCTGCCGGAATCATTACACCCCTTGAAGGAAAGACTCCAGCTCAAAAAGAAAAAATTCTCAAACAAATGGCAGAAAGAGGCATTCCTCTCCCAGAAGGTCGGACAGCATCAGAAAAAGCTTTAATAGCTAAAGTCCAGCGCGATACACTCGGAGCACTACCAGAGGAACGGAAAGCACGAGGAATCGGTCCACCTGCTTTACCACCAGACAAGGCTAAAAAACTTGATATGAAAACGGCAAAAGTTATGAAGGAAGGTAAAGGGCCTAGTGACGAATGCATTTGCAGTCTTTTAACTCCTGAATCTGAGAGAGAGGGCATCCCTGGCAAAGAGCCAGTCACCAGAATTCCGTCAGAAAAGTTACGTAAAGCAAAAGCCGAAGGACTACTAACACCCTTACAAGGAAAAACCCCGACTCAAAAAGAAAAAATACTCAAAGGATTAGCTAAACATGGATTACCACTACCAGAAGGGAAAACGCCTTCTGAAAAGAAGCTTATTCAAAAGGTTCGGACTGAAATGGGTCTACCCCCTGAACCAAAAACGCCGTCAGAAAAGGCGAGAATGGCTAAAGCGCAGGCTGCGGGTATTATTACACCCCTTGAAGGCAAGACTCCCGCGCAGAAAGAACAAATACTGAAATCTATGGCACAACTCGGTGTACCCCTTCCTGAAGGACGAACTTCCTCAGAAAAAGCTCTTATTGCCAAAGTCAAAGCAACAACAGCTAGAATTCCACTTACAGGCAAAATACCGTCTGAAAAACTACGAAAAGCTCAAGCTGAAGGTCTGCTAACACCATTAGAAGGTAAAACTCCCGCTCAAAAGGAAAAAATTCTAAGAGGCTTAGCAAAGCACGGTATTCCACTCCCAGAAGGAAAAACAGCTTCCGAGAAGAAGCTTATACAAAAGGTTCGTACAGAAATGGGTCTACCAACTGAACCAAAGACTCTGTCTGAAAAGGAAAGAATGGCTAAAGCGCAGGCTGAGGGTATTGTAACACCTCTTGAAGGCAAGACACCCGCTCAGAAAGAACAAATACTTAAATCTATGGCACAACTCGGTGTACCCCTCCCTGAAGGCCGTACTGCCTCAGAAAAAGCTCTTATTGCCAAAGTCAAAGCTACAACAGCTCGAGTCCCGTCTGTTGGAAAAATACCGTCTGAAAAACTACGAAAAGCTAAAGCTGAAGGTTTGCTGACACCATTAGATGGAAAAACTCCCGCACAGAAGGAAAAAATAATCAGAGGATTAGCTCAACACGGATTACAATTACCAGAGGGCAAAACGCCATCCGAAAAGAAATTAATACACAAGGTACGTACAGAAATGGGTTTACCTTCTGAACCGAAGACACTCTCAGAAAAAGAAAACCTTGCCAAAGCACATGCTGACGGAATCATTACACCACTTGAAGGAAAGACTCCAGCTCAGAAAGAAAAGATTCTCAAACAAATGGCAGAAAGAGGCATTCCTCTCCCAGAAGGTCGAACAGCATCAGAAAAAGCTCTTATTGCCAAAGTAAAAGCAACAACTCCTAGAATTCCACCTACAGGCAAAATAGCGTCTGAAAAATTACGAAAAGCTCAAGCTGAAGGTTTGCTGACACCATTAGAGGGAAAAACTCCCGCACAGAAGGAAAAAATAATCAGAGGATTAGCTAAACACGGATTACCATTACCAGAGGGCAAAACGCCATCCGAAAAGAAATTAATACACAAGGTACGTACAGAAATGGGTTTACCTTCTGAACCGAAGACACTCTCCGAAAAGGAAAACCTTGCCAAAGCACATGCTGCCGGAATCATTACACCCCTTGAAGGAAAGACTCCAGCTCAGAAAGAAAAAATTCTCAAACAAATGGCAGAAAGAGGCATTCCTCTCCCAGAAGGTCGGACAGCATCAGAAAAAGCTCTTATTGCCAAAGTAAAAGCAACAACTCCTAGAATTCCAGCTACAGGCAAAATAGCGTCTGAAAAATTACGAAAAGCTCAAGCCGAAGGTCTGCTAACACCATTAGAAGGTAAAACTCCCGCACAAAAGGAAAAAATACTTAGAGGCTTAGCAAAGCACGGTATACCACTCCCAGGAGGCAAAACGCCTTCCGAGAAGAAGCTAATACAAAAGGTTCGTACAGAAATGGGACTACCCCCAGAACCAAAGACTGCATCCGAAAAAGATAAACTAGCTAGAGCTCAAGCTGCCGGAATCATAACACCACTCGAAGGAAAGACTCCAGAACAAAAAGAACAGATACTTAAATCAATGGTAGCAGCGGGTGTCCCACTCCCTGAAGGACGAACAGCATCAGAGAAAAAAATTATTGAAAAAGTAAAAACGGCAGCAGCTATAGCTGCTGCAAAAGTGCCTTCAGAAAAATTACGCAAAGCAAAAGCTGAGGGATTACTGACACCACTACAAGGAAAAACTCCAGCTCAGAAGGAAAAAATACTTCGAGGCTTGGCAAAGCACGGTATACCACTACCAGAAGGGAAGACGCCTTCTGAGAAGAAGCTTATACAAAAGGTTCGGACTGAAATGGGTCTACCCCCGGAACCAAAGACTCCATCCGAAAAGGCAAGAATGGCTAAAGCGCAAGCTGCGGGTATTGTTACACCTCTTGAAGGTAAGACTCCCGCCCAGAAAGAACAAATACTTAAATCGATGGCACAACTAGGTGTACCCCTTCCTGAAGGACGAACCGCCTCAGAAAAAGCTCTTATTGCCAAAGTCAAAGCAACAACAGCTCGAGTCCCATCTGTCGGTAAAATACCGTCTGAAAAACTACGAAAAGCTAAAGCTGAAGGTTTGCTGACACCATTAGAGGGAAAAACTCCCGCACAGAAGGAAAAAATACTCAGAGGATTAGCTAAACACGGATTACCATTACCAGAGGGCAAAACGCCATCTGAAAAGAAATTAATACACAAGGTACGTACAGAAATGGGCTTACCTCCTGAACCGAGGACACTCTCCGAAAAGGAAAACCTTGCCAAAGCACATGCTGCCGGAATCATTACACCCCTTGAAGGAAAGACTCCAGCTCAAAAAGAAAAAATTCTCAAACAAATGGCAGAAAGAGGCATTCCTCTCCCAGAAGGTCGGACAGCATCAGAAAAAGCTTTAATAGCTAAAGTCCAGCGCGATACACTCGGAGCACTACCAGAGGAACGGAAAGCACGAGGAATTGGTCCACCTGCTTTACCACCAGACAAGGCTAAAAAACTTGATATGAAAACGGCAAAAGTTATGAAGGAAGGTAAAGGGCCTAGTGACGAATGCATTTGCAGTCTTTTAACTCCTGAATCTGAGAGAGAGGGCATCCCTGGCAAAGAGCCAGTCACCAGAATTCCGTCAGAAAAGTTACGTAAAGCAAAAGCCGAAGGACTACTAACACCCTTACAAGGAAAAACCCCGACTCAAAAAGAAAAAATACTCAAAGGATTAGCTAAACATGGATTACCACTACCAGAAGGGAAAACGCCTTCTGAAAAGAAGCTTATTCAAAAGGTTCGGACTGAAATGGGTCTACCCCCTGAACCAAAAACGCCGTCAGAAAAGGCGAGAATGGCTAAAGCGCAGGCTGCGGGTATTATTACACCTCTTGAAGGCAAGACTCCCGCGCAGAAAGAACAAATACTGAAATCTATGGCACAACTTGGTGTACCCCTTCCTGAAGGACGAACTTCCTCAGAAAAAGCTCTTATTGCCAAAGTCAAAGCTACAACAGCTAGAGTCCCTTCTGTTGGTAAAATACCGTCTGAAAAACTACGAAAAGCTAAAGCCGAAGGTTTGCTTACACCATTAGAGGGAAAAACTCCCGCACAGAAGGAAAAAATACTCAGAGGATTAGCTAAACACGGATTACCATTACCAGAAGGGAAAACGACTTCTGAGAAGAAGCTTATACAAAAGGTTCGGACTGAAATGGGTTTACCACCCGAACCAAAGACTTTGTCCGAAAAGGAAAGAATGGCTAAAGCGCAAGCTGCGGGTATTATTACACCTCTTGATGGCAAAACTCCCGCGCAGAAAGAACAAATACTGAAATCTATGGCACAACTCGGTGTACCCCTTCCTGAAGGACGAACTTCCTCAGAAAAAGCTCTTATTGCCAAAGTAAAAGCAACAATTCCTAGAGTCTCTCCTGAAGGGAAAATACCATCTGAAAAATTACGAAAAGCCAAAGCAGAAGGTTTTTTAACGCCACTGGAAGGAAAGACACCCGCACAAAAAGAAAAAATTGTGAAAGGGTTAGTAAAGCATGGCTTACCATTACCAGAAGGTAAAACACCATCGGAGAAGATATTAATACAGAAAATAAGAAAGGAAATGGGTTTACCTGCACCACCCGCAACGCCCTCTGAAAAGGAAAGATTGGCGAGAGCGCAAGTTGCTGGCTTAATAACACCACTCGAAGGGAAGACTAAATCCCAGAAAGAGAAAATACTAAAATCGATGGCTGAACTAGGAGTCCCGCTCCCAGAAGGTCGAACGAAGTCAGAACAGGCTCTTATTGCTAAAGTTAAAGCTACTACACCCAGATTACCATCAGAAAAGCTCAGAGCAGTTTCAAAAAAAGTAGGCGTCGAACCATCGATGTTTGGCAAAAAAGTTGGCGTTGCCCCAGCCAAAGCCGGTATCGCTGAAGAGATTGAAGAAGTAGTTAAAACCACTAAGTGCGACCGCGCATGTGGTTGTGATAAGAAGAAGATACGGTTCAAACATAGTTATGTCAAGATTCGTGTGACATCACCAGACATTTCATCACTTTGTCCTTGTCCAGATGAGTGTGTTCCGGGCGTTAAAGGAGGAGTATTAGTTGATAATGAAGGAATTAAAGTTACAGTTGGCAGGGCTACAGGCATCCCCTCTTATTCGCTTGTAACTGATGCTAAAGAACATTCAGATGCCTCTGACGTTGTCTCTAACCAGAGTTATATTTCTTTGTATTCAATCACGATTAGTGCTGACTATTTAACAGATGAAAATGACTATATGTATGGATCAAATCTCTATAAATCTGAGAACTATCTCCGAAAGGTAGATTATTATACAACAGATTCTGAAGAGAGCGTTCAAGATAATCACCATTACGACTACATCCAATCTAATGAATACAATGATCAGTTAGAGATAAAATATGATATGTTTTATGAACCTCATACCGACACACAGCAATTTAAATTAACTACATTGAATTCAATAAGTGATTTACATTCAGCGTCAAGTCATGATTCTATACTAATAGTAAGAACAGAATCATCTTTGAGTTTGTCCTCTAACTCCTGTATTAGTGAAATTGGCACTGTCAGCATTATATCTATTGTGGAAAGTAGTTTCTCGTCTACTTCCAGTCAATATTCACTTAACTCGGAGGGCAGGTATCCCGAGAAAAAGATTTACGAAGAATATTGTGACGAAACTGATCACAACGCAAGCAACTCAGTCATAAGGTACCTAATTTTTCTTTACCCTCCCCCATCCTTGTCACAGCTGGTCACATTTGTGAGACTCCCCCCCCCCCCTCCATAGTGTGACGTCTCCTAAATTGCAATTTTACAACTAAACGTTGAATTAAAACAGCAGTAATTAGTTTTATTTCCATTGAAATTCTTTTTAATATTAGATTTTGAAATGTGACGTCACAAAATGTACCAACTGTCACAAAATGTCACAATTTGCCAACCCCCTCCCCCCCCCCCCCCTTAACGTGTGACGTAATTTATGGATGGCCCCTTAGATGTTGTAAAAATATTTATGTTTATTTTGAAATTGATTTTCAGTAGTAGCTACATACTGATAAATGCATTTGAAATACCTAGTCGAAGTGCCTATAGAATCAAACAAATATTACATGGCTCGTAATACAATAGTACCTACATTATGATACAAGTGTGCTAAGTTGACCATTATATACAGGATGTCCCAGAAGTCAACGATAAGCCGGAAACCAGCGATAGGCCTAGTCATGAGGGTAATCAGAAAAATATAAAAAAAAATCTATGTTCTTTTTTCAAAATGTTATGAATGTTTAAAAAAAATCCTAAAAAACGGACACCCTGTAATGAACTTTCTTTTAACGTGATTGTAAATATTTACTTTTTGAATATTTTTTTTCTGTAATGCTATAACGAATAGCCGTGCTACAATTTACAATAAAAAAAAATGACATAACTGCCTCATTTTTAAGTAAAAAGTTAAATTTGTTTCCAACATTGAATTCTAAATAATTTTATCAACCAACTTAAACCAGCTGTACTGTAAAAAAAATGTACGGCTACTATTTTGGCAAGTATACTTAAAAGTTGACGCATTTAGTCTAAATTCTAAAATGGTATAACACATGCTAGGTTTTGTTATACACACACCGGCACAATTAGCGGAACAGAAAAAAAAAGGAGAAAAAAGAGGGAATTTAGAACAATGAATGTAATTTTTAAACAATATATTATTTAAAATGAAACAACAATTAAATTAACATGTTTTGACATTCATTTGTAACACCATACTTAAAATTTTATAAAAATAAAAATTAAATTAAACAAAATGCATTTTTCTTCGATTTTTAATTATAGAGAAACAGCAGAAAATTCAAGATTTTCCAAAGTTTAACAACAATTTCAATGACTGTTCAATATCGAGTGTTTCCTCCTCGTGCTCTGATGAGGGTTTCCATCCGTCTGGGCATGCTGCGGATGATGTTATCAATGGTTTCTTGGGGCAACCTCTGCCATTCTTCAAGTAATGCGTTTCGCAACTCGTTGAGATTATTGGGAGGGGGCATTCTTGACTTTACACTCCTCTTTAGCAAGTCCCAGACGTGTTCTATAGGGTTCATATCGGGGGACCGTGCTGGCCACTCCATCACCGTTATACCAACATGGTTTAGGTATGTCTGTACTGTGCGAGCACTGTGAGCCCGAGCATTATCCTGCATTAGAATGAAGTTGTTACCAATAAAGGGGGCAAATGGCACAACATGTTCTTCTAAAATCTCCCTGATATACCGATCAGCATTCAGATTCCCGCCATCGACCACTACTAACTCCGTACGAGCTCCTAAACATATTCCTCCCCAGACCATAATTGAACCGCCGCCATATGCAACTGTATTTTCAAAATTAGACTGGATACACCGTTCTCCTTTGCGTCTCCATACTCGCTGCCTTCCATCAATTTGATTTAACATAACTCTGCATTCATCAGTAAAAAGAACCTGTCCCCAGTCGTCGAAGTCCCAATCACGATGTTCACGACCAAAGTGTAGACGGTTTGTGCGATGATGTCTCTCAAGTTTTGGGGCTTTGGCGGGCACATACGAGCCTATACCCACTTCTTCGAATCTTCTACGAACTGTCCGCTCACTCATCCTTACTGCTCGTACCTCTTCCAGTAAATTTCGAGCCTGCACCGCCGTTAGTCTCGTGTTCCGTCGGACTTGAAGTTGGAGAAAACGGTCATCCCTCCTTGAAGTACACCTTTTCCGGCCTTGTCCTCTCCTTCTCACTAGAGCATTCGTCAATCTGTATCGTTGGATGCTACGATAAATCGTTGATAACGATCGACGAAGGCTTCTGGCAATCGATCTGTAGGTTTGACCATTTCTCCTCATTTGATCTGCCCTAATGATTTCTGATGGCGTTAAATCAGGCATAATTAGATGCTCGTAAATTATCAATATGCGAAAAAACTCAAAAGTCTCAAAAACTGCAATTCAAAGCTTTTCAAATGGAATTCACGAACCTTCTAAAAACGGACAAGCGGTGGAAAAAATGAATCAATGAAAATTAAAACAAAAGAATGAAAAAAAGGGCAGTCGCTTAGTATTCCATTTTTAAATTAAAACCCAAATTTAAAAAAAGCTTGCTTAGCCGGCCAGTAACACGCAAAAATGCGTAAATACTCCCTTTTTTTTCTGTTCCGCTAATTGTGCCGGTGTGTGTAGTTGAGGCATGAAAATTTTTTTTCTCGATGAATCCGGATTCTATGCCAATCTAATTTAATGAGGTGAAATGTTGGTAACGCAACCTTTTTAGGTAAATCCAGGTTAAAATCTTTTTGAATGGAGACGGACTCATAATTTTAAAAAGAGAACCTAACAGGGATTTTTTATTCGTACATCTTGTTTATGTCATTTGTTTGATGGCTTTGATTTAAATCCATCTGTCCCAGAAGTAAAGATTCTGGAGTCTGTTGCTTAGATTGTATTTGCGTGTAATTACGAGTTCGTAACGTGAAGTTACCATGCCAAATAGATATACCGTACAGGAGTACGCCAACATGCATCTTATTTACGGAGAATGCTTATGTAACGCCAATGCTGCAGCTAGGGTGTATCGCGAGAGATATCCAAACTTAGAGCGTCATCCTGATTACCGAGTTCTTATTAATCTGCATCGATCACTATCCGAAGGTCGATTCCCTGATCATATGGCTGGTGAAGGAAGGAACCTCTTGCCCTACGAGGACGAAGTCATGGAAGCTGTGGAAGAAGATCCAAGTATATCCCTACGTGGAATTGAGGAAAGCCTTGGAGTACCTAAAAGCAGTGCACATCGTATTGTGAAAAAAAAAACCGTCTGCATCCATTCCATGTACAGTCAACAAAGTTGTTAGTGTTACATGGCCAAAAATTAAGATTCACTTTTCTCTTAAAGCCTTAAATGTATTTATAGTATTTTTTTGGTAAATTATAGGGATCCAAGATACCTTTCGAAATAAACCTAATCAATAAGATTTATTTATAAGACTTCCCCAGAAAAATGAATTCTTAGTTACTGGCCATGTAACCCTAACAACTTTGTTGACTGTACAACGAGTACAATCTTTACTTCCCCGAGACTACCCAGAGAGAGTGCGATTTTGTCAAACGATTTTGCAAAAACACACTGAAGATCCCCAGTTTTTTGAAACGATTCTATGGTCCGACGAAGCAACGTTTAAAAAGGGCGGTTACATGAACTTACTCTGAGGAGAAAGAGGCTTAGTTCAGGTCAGCTGCAGACTTAAGGTTGCGTTACCAACATTTCACCTCATTAAATTAGATTGGCATAGAATCCGGATTCATCGAGAAAAAAAATTTTCATGCCTCAACTATAACAAAACCTAGCATGTGTTATACCATTTTAGAATTTAGACTAAATGCGTCAACTTTTAAGTATACTTGCCAAAATAGTAGCCATACATTTTTTTTACAGTACAGCTGGTTTAAGTTGGTTGATGAAATTATTTAGAATTCAATGTTGGAAACAAATTTAACTTTTTACTTAAAAGTGAGGCAGTTATGTAATTTTTTTTTATTGTAAATTGTAGCACGGCTATTCATTATAGCATTACAGAAAAAAAATATTCAAAAAGTAAATATTTACAGTCACGGTACAAGAAAGTTCATTACAGGGTGTCCGTTTTTTAGGATTTTTTTTAAACCTTCATAACATTTTGAAAAAAGAACATAGATTTTTTTTTATATTTTTCTGATTACCCTCATGACTAGGCCTATCGCTGGTCTCCGGCTTATCGTTGACTTCTGGGACATCCTGTATACAAGGCGATATTGTGTGCGCACGAGCGAAAGCGAGTGCGCCATAAGAAAGCCGCGTTTATTATGGTCACAGGCACACGTGTTTCATACGGCGTTTTTCAACACACTTGCTTAAAACGACGTTTTTCTGAGAAAGAATGAGCGTTCTTGCCGGTTTTCCATTTTAAAAATTTTTCATAGGCCGCTAAATACATTTCACTCGATTTTGATGGCAAAAGACTATCGCACGCGTTTTTCGCCTCGTTACGTATGTCCGGCGGAGTTAATAATAGGTTTTCTTCATTTTCTTCACTCGAAGTAGACATTTTCGTTAAACTTCACAATTTAATCCAAACTTCGTCACAGCAGACAATTATTTACGAAAAATGGCGCGTTGTTTTTTTTCTTGCCGCGATACCGATGCGCGCGCAAGGCTAAGGTGCGAACTAGATCGGCCAACAGCCAAGATTAAAAATATAATTAAATTTAAATGTAATGTTTAAAACAGAAATAACAGATAATTTTAAATGAATTTAAGTTATTAGGGTTCCGTACCTCAAAAGGAAAAAACGGAACCCTTATAGGATCACTTTGTTGTCCGTCTGTCCGTCCGTCCGTCCGTCTGTCAAGACCCTTTTTCTCAGGAACGCGTGGAGGTATGAAGCTGAAATTTATATCAATTACTCAGGTCTACTGTCCCTTGAAGCTGTGAAAAAATCAAACTTCTAAGCCAACGCAATCAAAAGATACAGCCGTTTATGCCGCAAATTTTCGACACTTGCAAGGGAATCAAAACCTACAGGGTGCTTCCCGTGAACTCAGAATCTTGAAATTTGGTACGAAGCAACGTCTTATAGCATAGATAAAGGAAAAATTACGAAAACCATAAATTTGCAAGGTTGTACGGAACCCTCGGTGCGCGAGTCCGACTCGCACTTGGCCGGTTTTTTTTTAATAATAAAACTGGATTTACCATTTACTGTTATTTTTCGCATAAATACTGTTTGTTGCTAAAATAAAAAGTTATAACCCGACTAAATTATATTGCTTCTTCTTCTTCTTACTTACGACTTGGTACTAGGGTACAATTAATGTAAATTGGTCGGGTTAATAAACTAAAGGCACTCGTTCAATAATATACTGAAAAAGCACGCGTGTTTAATATCTAAGACTAGCATCGCCCCGCGGTTTCACCCGCGTAGTTCCCGTTCCCGTGGGAATATCGGAATAAAAAGTATCCTATGTCCGTCTCCTGGTTCTAAGCTACCTCTCCACCAATTTTCAGCCAAATCGGTTCAGCCATTAACGCGTGATGCCGTGACCAAGGGAAAAAGGGATTCATTTTTATTTAAATAGAATATGAACCAAAAATCGGTGGAATAAAAACGTCGTTTTGAGCAACTGTGTTGAAAAATTATTTTTAAGGAATGTCGATTGAGGACAGTCAGAAATATGTCGCATGAATTTGTAACTGTGCTCAAGCAGGATCTTTTTGTAATAAATATAATGTGACTGGTAAATTGAGGGAATCCTTGAAGGACGTGAATGAGACGCCGATACCTTTATAGCGTTTGTATAAGAAAAACACGACCTTAATTTTCGCAATTACTACGTATACTCGTAAAATCAGCTGTGCGAGGTCAATGACCGCTGCCGGCGCCGCGGCTTTGGGCGGCTTGGCGTATTTTAGAAAATTGCGCAAAAGGAGTGTTTTATGTTTATTTATTAAGAATTTCATTTGTACCTTTTCGGAATCTTAAACGGTTACTCTGTTACCTCCTAAGAGGATTCCCTCGATGTAGGTACCTACCAGTCACACTACTGTATAAGTGTACCTAAATAAAAACTTCTTACAATAATATAGATTTTTAACATCGATTTATGAGATCACACAACACGGAGGCCAATAATAATGAATGTACCTTATTATTGTTTCATGGGTAGATCCGATAGTATCAAGTACAGACGATCGTCGAATAACTGCTATTACAAGTCCGCAAGCTCACTGCGCATCGAGAAAGACTTCAGCGATCAACTCATTTTCGTGAAAATAACGGGAAAGAAGAAAATAGACACAAATTTATCACACAGATAGACTTGTCTGTTTTGTTTATCATCCATATGAATACCTACAGTTTTTATTGTCCAATGGTTTCCCTTCCACAAACTTACTTATACTTAGGTATATACGTACCTACTTTACAAATAATCCCTGGTTTCCGAAAGGCAAATTAGATGAAAATTTGCTGACTCTGCTAAATCTCGTGTTAAATATATTATTATTATTGGTTGTTGAAGCATAATCTTCAATTATTATAAAACCTCATTATGGGTTTGTGTATCGCCACCTTAGCGCCACTCACTTTGACTAGGTAATTTTTTTATTCGACTCGTCGTCTGCCAAGTAAAGTTTCTATTGTGTAATATTAAAATTATGTTTGGTTTTTATTATTTTATTTATAGGTACAGGTTTTTCATAGTTATTAAAAATCATGTAACTATTTATAGGTTTTTTATTTGTCGCAAAATTCATGAAACATTTGCTGTACCGGATGTGAGAAAACGTATTTCAATGGGCGATTGTTACCGTTTTGATCACGCGTACGAAACTACGCAACTGTACCATGGGTAGGTAACACACGGTATTTTTTTAATTTTATACACGACCCAGCCAACGTAATGTGTGAAAACAGAAATCATAGCGTACCTATTATTAACAACTAGTGACCCGCCCCGGCTTCGCACGGGTGCAATGCTAATCAAATGCTAATAGTAAAACCTTCCTCTTGAATCACTCTATCTATTAAAAAAAAAACTCATCAAAATCCTTGCGTAGTTTTAAAGATTTAAGCATAGATAGAGACATAGGGATATAGGGACAGAGAAAGCAACTTTATTTTCTAGTATGTAGGTAGTGAGTAGTGATAGTGTTATGTAAAATCTATAAACGTCTCTATTCTATCAGCTATGTACATGAAACGGAACCTAAAAATCGTATGATTAAATCGTACTAGACTTTTTCCACTTGTCATAACTTTCCTCGCTTTGTCCCCTCTTTATCTTATTATAATTTAATGTCTTTCGAAATTCCATAACTTACACTTAAAAAAAACTACCCTTCTTCTGAGGCCTTCAGGACATGAATACTTATTCTAGGTAGTTAGTTTTAGATAAGCAAGATTTTACGAAAGCAGCTTCTCACATACACAGCATAGGCCAAAGAGTTAGTAGAAGATCGCAGACCAAGCTTCAGAATTGACTTGAAGAATGAGAAGAATCACATGGCTTCAAGCGAAGAAATTTCCCGAAGCACGTGTGGCGACATACAGGAACGTTAAATTACGCGCCTTGTCGCGGCCAAAAGGCCAGACCGGAAGAGTGAGTGGCAGCACCGATCACACACACACACACGCGTAGTCAGCAGGCGTATTCACGAAGGCTCGATACCGTTTCCGTTCGATTCAGATCGAGTGATTTTTTTTCCGAATTCTTATGTCACACTAGCGACCCGCCCCGGCTTCGCACGGGTGCAATGCTGAATTTTCTTTGCTATAAACCATCCCTGGACCCACTCGAACCCACACAAAAAGTTTCATCAAAATCGGTCCGCCTGTTCTCGAGTTAAATCGTCAGGAAGGAAAACCCGACTTATTTTTATATAGTAGATATAGTATGACATTAGTTTGCGACACCAACATCAGCCCATCTCGAAAGTGTTCGACAGATTTTCCGATTCCGAGTCGAGAATATCAAATATCGAAGCTCCGTGAATACGCCTCGGAGAGCGCAATTCTTTGGCGCAATGGCATGGCGGCTAGCTCGATTCTAACATTTTATAATTTTCATGTAAATATCCGAATATATCTTTGTAAAAATCCAGTTACAATAAAAGTTCAATAAGGTCACAGGGACTGTTATTTATCCTTTGATTTGTTAAATAAGGAAAATCGATTATTAATTAATCGACTATATTTTCACACATTTTAATCGATTTTTGTAAACAGCATCATCTGTGCGACGAATGAATTTTTAAATAATCGATACTTTTCGATTAACATCCCTACTAGACGCGGCGCGCCACAGCCCAAACCGACTCGCAAAATTCACCGTCCCCCCACCCCTCCCGACTTATAAGTTTGATTTTTTTACAGCTTTTATTTCAACTCAATGCCTCTGCAGCGCGTTCCTGAGATAAAGGGTCTTGCTTGACAGACAGACAGAAAGACAACAAAATCCTATAAGGGTTCTGTATTTTCCTTTTGAGATACAGAACCCTAAAAATCACGCCCTATAATATCAAGCCATCCATGAGCCACTTTCGTGCACGAAGGGTTCCGTATCACCGTACAGTAAAGAAACACATTACGTGTATGCCCTTACGATTTTTAATTTATTTTGTTTGCTGTTATAGCTCCAATAGAAATATATAATTACATATTCTTATTCAAAATTTCAGATGTCTACCTCTTACGATTTCATGAAATACAGACCACTGACATACAGACGAACAGATTACGGAACTTTAGGAATAAGGTCCCGAATGGCACCCATTGGGTACGAGCCCTAAAAAGTATTCTGGACTGTTTAGGCCAAAATATAACTAGAAAATAATATATTTCTCACTGAAGGCCTAGTATCCATGGTCATGAATTAGAAATAAAATATGTGTCATACTCACTGCGCGTTTATTTTTTTAACAGCCATCATGATCGAAAGAAAACAAACGAAGCGGTTATTAATTTTTTTCGCGGCATCCCTGCCCTGCCTATTGTCAAATAACGCGAGCTTGAAGTGAAGACATTTTTTAGTAATTATTTTTACTAAACTTTATTTTTTTATTACACGCCGGTAAGTTTTCTAAATTAGCTAGATTAGCTAGTTAATAAAGATATTTTAAATTATAATGCTTAAATTTGTGTACGTAAACTGGGAAAGAACTGTAACACGTGTCTCGCGTACCGTTGAGTTAGCAGGTAGAAACGGCATTGGAAGCTTTTGTTTATTATTTCGAGCTGAGCTGGTTGTTTCTCGGTAGAGCAGCGATCGTCGTGGACTTATTATTCCCGTGAACTTCACTTTGGCACACTTCTCGATATTGTTTTATTCATACAAAAAATCTAACGGTTTATTATCGTGTTTCGTGTAAAATTGAGTAGGTAGGTGGCTCTTCCATTCTCGGTTGAGACGCTATTTCCCGTGATTTCAATCGTACTTACTATTATATTACTGCTTGTCTGATTAATAATAATTATTATTAAGGTGGGATTCACTTGGCTTAGGTCCGTACATTTTATTTAAAACTTACCGAGATATGTTCTACATTCGAGAAAAATAAAAAAAAAATTGTTCTGTTTCGAAGATACCTTGCTATGTCGCAAGTCAACAAGAAACGCTCCGCCGGGCCGCCAAACCGGCCCCGGAAAATACGGAAGCCGGCACCTAAGCGCAGGCCAGTGTCTGATGATGAGGACAGCAATGAGTCCATCACAGACCAAGCGCCAGAGACGCCCAGGACTCCGTCGCCATTGGAGGAACTCAGTATCAAGCTGCCTGAGGTAATTAATAATATTCTTTATTTAATAGTGACAGTTTTACACTTTAGAATAATACTGCGGTCCCCACTCTCTAGGCCGAGCGTTCATCAGTAGCCAATAGCTAAATAGCTTTCACAAACCCCTAAACTCTCTTTTTACCACATATTGTCACCTATGGAAAGCTCTCCCAGAAACAGTGATGAGGGTTAAAAATAGACTTCACAAATATTTTAAATTAGCAACACAAGTATATACGCTCATCAGCTCAAGAGGTACTATTGTACTGAACATTAGGAAATTTAAGAAAACATACATTTTAACTCTTCTAATGTAATCGTATGGTGTTTACAGGACAATGTCTGTTGGGTCAGCTAGTCCCATACAAATAAATGAATAATAATAAGGAATTTTGGTACAGGAACTGCTGAGAACATTCTACAAAACTCCAGGCAAGCTGCTTGTAGCTGGATGCGTGTCCTGGGATCTGGTTGCCAAGAGAGACAACAATATCACCAACCGAGTGCATCCCAACCTCTATACCTTCCATAGGTTCACTGACCGCAAGGTACTTGGATTCACACAACCATTATACAGTATACTGTTAAGGGTTCCGTACTCAACGGGTAAGACAGGACCAGGCTGTATCTCAAGAAACGCGACAGCTAGACCATTTCAATTTTTACAGATATTTCTAAATACTAAAAAACAGAATAGAATAAATATTTAAGTGGGATCAAATACAATCGACGCGTTTTTTTGCCGTTTTTATAGTTAATGGTACGGAACCCTTCGTGCGCTAGTCTGACTCGCACTTGGCCGGTTTTTGTTTGTTTTCAATTGATTTAAGATTCTAAATAAGATTTATTTATTTTCTTTTTGGAAGATTAATAGCTTTAATAACAAATTGTATAATATGGGTTAAATAACAATATGCCAATTTCTCTATCTATAGGTAACAAATTACGACTTCAAAAATGTTGAATTTGAACAAAACAATCACTCAGTTTAAATCTGCCAAAGTGGTGTTTGTGCAGAATAAATCTTATGTGTTAGTCTTAGTCCAGTCCAGCCATGTCTTGTTGGGTTTATTATTACAGTAGTTCCTGTTCCCGTTAGAATACGGGAGTCAAATATAGCCTATGTTAGTCAGGTATATTCTAGCTTTCCATTCGAGTAGTTTTTGAGTTTATGCATAACAAAGATACAAACATACAAAAATACAAATCTTTCCTCTTTATAATATTAGAGTAGACTAGCAGCCCGAAGCGGTTTCACCCACGTTCTTCACAAAGAAATTTCTTCAATTAATCACAAAAGATATATGAATTCTAGATGAAACTGTGGTGCAAACAAGAAGCCTCTTAATTTACGTAACAAACGACACTACAATGGTGTCACTTTTTGACACCGATCTGTTCGTGATAACGGCCTAAATATTGTAAAACGGAGAATGGCTGTTGGAAACCCCTGTTTTGTTTAGTTGTGTTAAAGATGATGATAATAGACTAATAATACCAGATCCCAAACTAAATGTCGATAAAAATATATAATAATAATAAATTGTGGGACACAATTTACACACGGCTCTTCAGTCCCAAACTAGGCAATATATAATTACCTTCTTCACTTGAAAACTAAACAAAATTACAAAAGAGTTAAAGCAAGTATTAAACAAAAGCTAGTACTGTTAAACAATATTTCTATAATATATTTTAAGTCACAAATCAAAGAGGTTAGAAGAAAATCATTCTCTTTCCTATTTTTCTTAAAACCTTCTTGTCACAAATTATATTAATCTATAAAGCTGTCCCCTCTTCTACTTTTAGTTTTACATACATACATACATATGCTCACGCCTTTTTCCCGAAGGGGTAGGCAGAGACAACAGCCCGTTTTAGTTTTACTACTAATATAATTTAATCTCACATAATTAAGACTACCTTACAAGGGACACCTTACCTTATAAAGGATGCAATAAATGATTAAATAAATAAATAAATTGCGGGACACAATATACACACAGTTATTCAGTCTCAAACTAGGCAGAGCCTGTACTATGTGTACTAAACAACTGATAAACATACTTAAATAAATCTTACGCCGTTTATCCCCGAGAGGGTAGGCAGAGGTATTCCATTACTGGATATACCCACATTTCACGAGATACATTGGACCCCTAAACATGATAGGTGGTGAGCCCATCGTCGGACCGGGTCTATTTACACATGTCTCACACACAAACAACAACGACATTACAACACTCAGACACAAAGCCAACAGACATTTTTATGCACACAAATGTTGGCCCCGAACGGGGATCGAACCCGCAACCTTCTCCTCAGAAGGCAGATTCACAACTGAGCCAACAGGCCCGTCAAATTGAGTATTATTATTTGCAGTACCGTTTGGTGGTGAGCGGCTGCAGCGCTGGGCACTCCATACTGATTTCCGAAGAAGGACAGACTTACACTTTCGGTATGTTTAAAATTTGTTGTTTTTGTGTTTAAAATATGCCATTAAAAACAAAACTTGTCAAAAAACCAAGTCTCGCAACGCAACTCAGTTCTTCTACTGTAAAAAGTTGTGAGATCAATGTAAAACCAAGTCGGTTCATTTATTCAGTCTAAGGGACCTTCTGTCTTAAGTAATTATGTAATTAGCCAACCTAACAACATCTTACAGTGACCATATCAATATTAAAAATATTTTATGTTCTAAATAAAAAGATTGACTTGGCATCGCACTAAACAATATAATTTAATATAATTATAATAATAGGCAGCTATCTCTGTCAAAGGATCAGCCTAGCTATCTAGAGAGGGAATGCTGCCAGTCTTCTGGGCACTGTCCCACATGGTTCCTCTTTGGAGGACATTTTTTATCTGTAATTATTGTAAATCAATGTATATTTTCTTTGTAAATAAATGTATATTATATTTATTTAATATAATATGTATCACTTGTGAGATACATTGGGTTTTCATGCTTCATCTTAGTGGATGCCTACACTGTATAAGCTATCTATGTGCAAAATTTCAAGTCTCTAGACCAAGGTGGTTTAGGCTGTGCGTTGATACATCACCAATCAGTCAGTCAGTTTATCATTTTATATATATAGATTGTTACAAAACGCAGTCTCCACCCGCGTGCTTATAAACTGTTGTTACAAAGCACGGTCGCTAATAGTTGCTATGATATTAAACTGTCGTTATAGCCTAAGATCCGGCTGCAGAATTTGTGTAGGGATCAAGTATACGCTACAAACCAAATTTTTACGCATATTTATGCGCTAGCAGCGCCCCGCGGTTTCACCCGCGTAGTTCCCGTTCCCGTGGGAATACGGGGATAGAATATAGCCTATGTGTTATTCTGATGTATAAGCTATATAACTGTAAAGTTTCATCAAAATCCGTTCGGTAGTTTTTGAGTGAAAGAGGAACAAACATACATCCATACATCCAGACATCCATCCAAACAAACTTTCGCATTTATAATATTAGTAGGATTAGGAGGGTGCCTATCGAAATATGGCCGCTAGTATTTTTAATTAAAATATTTTTTATATATTTTTGGGACGAAATTTCATTTCCACACCGTCTGTCAGTTTATGTCCTGGAATTTTATATCCTGGTTTTTCCGAGTCTTTATGTATATTGCCGTGACGTGGACGATATTTTATGGAAAAAAAACAAGAATATTTTAATTAAAAATACTAGCAGCCATATTTCGATAGGCACCCTGGTAGATATATATTCTCCTAATCATAAATATGCGTAAAAATTTGGTTTGTAGCAAATACTCGATCTTTATACTAATTCTGCAGCCGGATCTCGTACTATTACAATCACCTCTTGTTGTTAAGGACGCAACTCCAGTGGACAACTCGGTTTCGGCGACACAAAGACGAGGAACGTCCCGGAGCTGGTTCCGGCGCTAGCGGAAATGAACGTCATCCATGCAGCCGTCGGGAGACACCACTCCCTCTTCGTCACAGGTGAGAAAGGCGAGCGTACCAGTAAGCGTCTGTGCAACTTGTTCGTATAAAATAATTGATTAAAATTAACTAAAGTTATAGTTTGTTGTGAGTGTTAGTGAATACTTAAACTTGATAAATTAATACGTGTTTTGATTTACGATTTGTGCCTGTTGAAAGAGAAATCAGTGAGATTTCAACAAAATTAGTAAAAACCTGTCTAGTGTTCGTGGTGTTTCGTTAAAACGCGTAAGCGACGCGATCTCCACGGCGCTTACGACGTTTTTATCACAACCAAGCGTCAGCGATCATCAAGCCAGGCGCTAGAGGCAGAATTAATCCGGGCTACTGTATTTCATTCTACCTGCCCCTTAGAGCTAAGTATATCATTTGTTTTGGAAGCTACCTCAGCTGCTACTATTCGAAATGTCGTTGGCTCCAAAAAAATGGGAATGTTGCTCTGGAAACAAGAGTGATGAGGATAATAACTATATTAATTGCCAGGCCTGCAAAAAGTTATACCACCTTATCTGCTTATCGTTACCGGAGGAATCGGCCGAGCCTGATACGTACCGGAACTGGGGGCCAATTCTACTAAATGACAGCGGTGATAGTTGTATGACTGTGGTTACTCAATGGTGATATTATGTCAAATTTTGACACTTTTCGTATTCTGTTAACTGTCAGTTTTCACAATCATTCAACTATCATTGTTGACCACTTTTGGTATTCTACTATTCCTACCATGGAATGGCGCTGTCCAGTGATTGCTTTTTTTCCCTTATTTTAAGGCATTGGCAATTTAGCCATCAGCCCTAAACACGACACGAAATTCAGATTTTAGCTCTGCTTCAGAGTCCATGCACAAAAATACACAAGTTTCTTCAAAACTTATCGAAATGTCACATGTACCATAAATAAAATCAATCATCTAAAGATTTTAGTGCCGAAAACCCGAAATAAAACTAATGACACGCATGGTAGTAATAGTTATATATGGTAGGCAACACCTAACGTAGTCCATAGTCATTCCATTGTTATGCCACTATGATTTTAGTGGAATACAAATTAGATGTCATAGTTGCCAGTTGCAGCATAATGGAATGATAGTTCGATGACAATGGCTGACATTTAGTGGAATTGGCCCCCTGGAAATGTTCAATCTGTACTGGCGCAAGCAAAAAATCCCCAGTTAAGGAGTTAACTCCAATGCGTAATGTTTCAAACACTAGAGGAACCAAGAGACCCGCGCTGAACTCTCCTCCCGGGACGGTAGCAATCACTGGCGATGATGTCAGAGTGATTGTTGCAGATGTGGTCAAAACTGAATTCGGTAACATGCTCAATCAATTGAAAGACAGCATGATCACTATCGTTCATAAAGAACTTGCTCCCCTGAAGCAGGAGATGAAGGATATGGTTGACTCGCTGAACTTTATGGGAGCCAGATTTGATGAAATAGAAAAGGAGCAAGTTATAGCCAATAACTCCATGAAAGTGATTCAGGAAGAAAATATAAAGCTTAAAACAACTATTACCGACCTTTCTGATCGCATGAACTACTTAGAGCAGCAATCACGTTCAACCAACTTAGAAATTCAATGTGTACCTGAGAAAAAGCAAGAAAACCTATCCACTATCATATTGCAGCTGGGTAAAGTAATCGACTGCCACTTGGAAGATAAAAGTATTCTCCACTGTACTCGGGTTGCTAAACAGAATACTACTAGTACACGCCCACGGTCCATTATAGTGCAACTTGCCTCTCAGAGGAACCGCGATCAATTTTTGGCATCATCCATCGCTTACAATAAAGTCAATCCACAGGATAAGCTAAATAGCACACATATTGGTTTCTCTGATATCAAAACTCCCATATATGTTACTGAGCATCTATCACCCGCCAACAAGGCTCTCCATGCTGCTACTAGGCGGACCGCAAACGAGAAGCAATACAAATATGTTTGGGTCAGAAATGGAAAAATTTTTGTTAGAAAAAGCGACGAATCAAAATATATTTTAATCAAGAATATGGATAGTCTAAATAAAATGTAGTTATTGTAAATAATTAAGTTTACTATTAATGTCATGTAGTGGTGCATAAACACATTAAAATTCTCCAATATTAAAATTTACTACCAAAATGTCCGTGGTCTGCGTAGCAAAACTCATGAATTTTATCGAAACATAACAACTTTGATATCGTTATTCTAACCGAAACATGGCTTAATTGTAGTGTAGCTAGTAGCGAATTGTTCGATGACCGATACTTAATATATAGAAGAGATCGTGAGAGTTCAGGTTTTCACGGAAATAAGAACGGAGGAGGAGTATTGATAGCGGTTACAAAGAAAATTAAATCAACTCGGATGTCGAACTGGGAAAGTAAGTGCGAGGATCTATGGGTAGTGATAGATTTTCCATATTCTCAAAGTGAGTGCCAGATAGCTTTCTGCTGTGTTTATCTTCCTCCGCCTGTAAGCCACTCAATATTAGATCATTTTGTTGATAATTGTACCAATATCCTTGAACAAGTCGTTATGAGTTCATGTATTTTTGGCGATTTGAACTTGGGAAATATTGACTGGAGCCTGGTAAATGATTTTTCGTGTGGCTATGTGGTACCTAGTTTCTGTCAGCCTTTCATAGATTTTACTTACGTTTATAAACTTGTTCAGCTAAATAGCATTAAAAATAAATCAAATCGTATATTAGACTTAGTCTTAACCAATTTATCAATGGGCTCATGTAATGTTTTTGAGTCTAATGACATACTGAGCAATATAGACCCCCCTCATCCTCCGTTGGAGATTATTATAGATAAACAAATAGAAAAGAGACTCTCATATAACTCTGACAGTAATAAACCTAATTTCTACAAAGCAGACTATACTCTAATCCAGGATCATTTAGCAAATCTAAACTGGGAAAAACTATTTTGTGGCTTTGATGACGTTAATCAAATGGTTGATACTTTTTACGTGATTCTACGTGACTTAATTAAGAAATATGTACCATTTAAAAAAATATGTAACAAAAAATATCCGCCCTGGTTTGACCACAACCTTAAAAGAATGCTGCGAGAAAAACAAAATATTAGGTGCCGCTACAAAAAATATAGTAACCCGCTCGATAGGCTAGAATTACAAATAATTGCTAAGCGCTGCAGTTCTTTGGCAACCACTTGTTACAACAGATACATTAATGACATGGAATTTGCAATTAAAAATAACCCTAAGATGTTTTGGACATTTATAAAGGGGAAACGAGGAGGAAAAAGTAGCTATCCCGAAACCATGACCGACGGAGTCAAATCTGCTACAGATGGCAACAGAGTCTGCGAACTATTTGCATCATACTTTAAAACAGTGTATAACAGCAGCAAACAATCAAATGTAATATTAAATAATACACATTGGCGAGCTATTGTAAATTGTGGGCAGACTTTAACAGCTCCAAGTCTGGATAAGGACAGCATCTTATTAAGCTTGAAATCCTTAGACCCTAACAAAGGCTCAGGACCGGATGGTATACCCCCCGTATTTATTGTAGCTTGTGCAGAAGAATTAGTCTCACCTCTTTACTTAATATATAACCGGTCTTTACAATCTGGAGTATTTCCTGACTACTGGAAATCAGCAATAGTTGTACCGATTCACAAGGACAGTAAACTTGAAGTAGTGAGCAATTACAGGCCTATTTCGATCCTTTCCGCTTTTGGCAAAAATTTTGAGTCTCTGGTCTGTCCCTTCATTCAGATGCATTTCAAACACTACTTAACGGATTTCCAACACGGCTTCGTTGGCTCCAGATCAACTTCAACCAATTTGATTCTATTTGCAGAGATCTTGATTGATGCAATAGACTCTAAAAAGCAAGCAGAGGTTATATACACAGATTTTAGCAAGGCATTCGACAAGGTCTCTCATCACATACTAGTACAGAAAAATTGGAAGCCTACGGGTTCACCGGATCACTTCTTAATTGGTTTAAATCTTACCTCTCTGAAAGGAATTTTCAAGTTGTTGTTAACGGCTACGAATCTCGCCCTAATAATATTACTTCTGGTGTGCCCTAAGGATCACATCTGGCACCGATCCTTTTCAATGTTTTTATTAATGACATTCAGAGTGTTTTCATAATTCTAAGCCATTTTTATATGCCGATGATCTAAAATTTGTTCGATTATGTGAATCATCGGAAGATATTAAGTTAATGCAAGATGACCTCAGCAGATTGGTTGATTGGTGTAGTAAAAACTGTATGGATCTTAACGTCAAAAAGTGCTTCCATGTTACATTCACAAGAAAAGTTAACGTTCTCCACTCTGAATTTAAAATTAATGATATTACCATAGAAAGGGTCAATGAGATCCGGGACCTGGGCATCACCTTTGATAATAAACTAACTTTTGTCCCTCATATGGAATGCGTCATTAAAAAGGCCTCCAGGGTATTAGGCTTCCTCATAAGAAATATCAAAGTATTTCGTAAAAACAAAACTAAAATACTTTTGTATAACAGTCTTGTGAGGAGTATCCTCGAATATTGCAGCGTAGTTTGGAGACCTCACTACTCGGCACACTCTTTGAGGTTAGAACGAATCCAAAAAAGATTCCTCAACAATCTAGCGTACCGAAATGGCATCGCTAAAAAAGTTAAATCCTACGCGAATAGATTAAGCCATTTCAAAATCATCTCTCTGGAGGATCGGCGAGATGTTATGGATCTCACCTTAAAATCTAAAATTTTAAAAAAGGCTAAAATTTTTCAAAATAAAATAGATTGCCCTCAACTACTCCAAAATTTTAAAATGAGAGTCCCCTCACGATATCCTCGACAACCTATCACTCCACTTTGTCCGCCTTTCCGAAGATCAGTTTTGGGAGCAAACTCCCCTTTAGCTAGACTTTGTAAATTGCTTAACAGCCACAACGATCTGGTCGATATTCACGTGGATTCTATTGCCAGGCTCCAGAAAGTATTATACGACAAGTTTTAAGGCCTTGTTTGTTGTTGACCTTTAGGCCTTAGGTTTTTGTTTTTTGTTTTCTCTCTACTGATTGATACTTTTATTTAGGTACCGTATATTATATGCATGTGGTGTGCACCTTTAACTGGTTGTTGCATTTAAAAAACTGTTTTTGTGTATGTTAGTAAATAAGTATTAATGTAACAAACGTTGGTGTACCAAATAAATAAATAAAAAAATAAAATAAATAAAACATGTAGGCTTTTGGTTTTTTAGTATTTGCCTAAACAATCAATAAAAATACACATTCTGTGAATGCGACTCACGCATTGAATAGCAACATTTCGACTCTGATTTGACTATCCACTAAGTCAAGTCAGAGTCCGAGTCGAAATGTTGCTATTCAATGCTTATAAGTCCACTTATTGAAAGTAATTGCGACTCCACCGCTTCAGTATGTATAGTTGAGAAGAAGCGGGGTAAAAACTCAACACATTATTCTTTTAGACAAACAATATAATACAAAGTACAAGTTACATGGTTTTAGTGCCTTTGCTGAGCTGGAGAAAATTTACATCAAACATCATAGCCATTTATTAGGGTAATCAATAGGACGAACGCTGATACATTTCTAATAACTTATTTTATAATACAATAAATGCTGTCCTACTTACAGACTACCATAACATGAATAATCATTGACGTGATTTAATTGTGAAAAATTTAAAGTAAAATAAACACGCAAAAAAACTTATTAAAAATTAATATAAAAGGCCAAGGAAGAACTATTGTAGATTAGGTTAGATGAACTTATTAACAATTTTAGTAAGAAAAATTTTGAAACACACAATACTCATCTAACTTACATTATTTAACTTGACACTTTGGACTTTGAACCGGCCCTGTATTCTATGTATAAATCAGAGCTCAGCATAAACTAGTAGTGTAAACCCCTTTTCACACGTTCCGGTTTCAGCCGGCCCGGCGGGCGGCGAAGTATATGGCCCATGTACGTTCGCTTTCATACGTACCGGCGGGCAACCGAGCAATCGGCCATACATTTCGCTGCCGGACCGGCGGAAACCGGTACGTGTGAAAAGGGGCTAAAGCTTGACTTGCTCTTGACTGTACTTTAGTAATAACAAAAAAATAGTACTAATTTGATTCTTATTTATCTAGATACTGGCGCGGTGTACGCCTGCGGTGACAACAAGAGTGGCCAATGCGGTATAGGCAGTAGTACACCGCAGGTCCTCGTACCCACCCGGGTACGCCATACGTGAGTGCTTAGGCTTAAGGTACAGTAAAGCCATTTTAACTTGGCTTCTCTGAACATAGGCTACGCCTGCGCGAACTCCCTCGTACCGCCAAATGGTCGCTAAAAATGTTATTGAGCAGCCATTTGCGCAACTTCAGAGCTGCCAATTTTAAACGGCCATACTGTATCCATACTAAATGAACAATACCAACCGTAGTATATACGCTTTTACAATAAGATTCCCATTGAATTACAAAATTTTCCTCTTGACAAATTAAAAAGGTTTTGTAATAGTTAAGCAAAATTACATAAAAAAAGTCTACTATAAAATTACAGACTGCTTAGTAGAGCAACATCCATGGGATTAACCGACTCGACGCTATGTAAGGCTATTAATTATATTATTATTTTACAATCAAGAGCACGTAGAGCTTGACACAATGGACTTTGTAACGTTTTTATTACAATTACTTTAGAGGTCAGACTCGCACTACAAGTGTAGAGCTTCATGTGCTCTTGACTGTATACCATACTTAATTTTACTAGTAAAGCCGTATACAGAAAGAAAGCCGAAAACCCATCGGCGCCTATCTCTCTCTCTCTGCTTCAATCAGCTTGCTTTCTGTAGAATGGACCGGCGCCGATCGGCGCCGACAAGCTTTCGGCTTTCTTTCTGTATACGGCTTATGACATATTGTGTAACATGGTGTTCACAGATAAATTATTATTATTTGTAGTATTCTATTAAATATATCGCCCCAAACTTTTTTTATTTATTTATCATCATATCTAAAATGTTGTCATTACAGGCAACCCAAATCAACAACTTTATAATAACATCTAAAATAAATGTCACTAAAATAAACATTACAATGAAGTCTAATTCAGTAAAACATAAAGTCAAAGTCAAAATACATTTATTTCTTTAGGTATGAAAAACATACATACATAAGTATACATTTAAAAACGTCAATAGTTTATAATAACAAGGCACTGTAAACTCGTCCATGAAGATTGGCTAAATGTAAACAGCAGCCCTTCTCCACCGACGAGTTGCTGGTTCCAAATGCAGTACCCCGAGAAGAGCCAGCAAGAAACTCAAGGGCAGCTCTTTTTAATCTCATATCATACTAATAAATATGGTTTACAATAATAATTATAATTTATAATAATTATAAATAACAATATCATAATCAAATTAAAATAAATGTCATTAAAATTAAACTTAATCACTTGTAAAGCATTGACCTAAAACCACATTGACCACTTTCAGAGGAGCTCCGATAGTGAAAGTGGGCGCTGGAGCTGAGTTCTCCATGATCCTGGACTGCCATGGGTCACTGCACTCGTTCGGGCTACCCGAGTTCGGCCAACTGGGTAAGTGTATAATTTCACTTAAGTGTTCAATTTCACCTGTCTAAGTATTGAATTGCACATGTGTAAGTGTTGAATTTCACCTGTGTAAGTGTTGAATTTCACCTGTGCAAGTGTTTAATTTCACCTGTGTAAGAGTTAAGAGTTAAATTTCATCTGTGTAAGTGTTCAATTTCACTTGTGTGAGTGTTCAATTTCACCTGTGTAAGTGTTTAATTTCACTGTGTAAGTGTTCAATTTCACCTGTGTAAGTGTTCAATTTCACGTGTGTAAATGTTTAATTTCGCCTGTGTAAGTGTTTAATTTTGCCTGTGTATTTAACTTTTTGACGTGATAACGTCTTATAAATCGATAAACGCCGGCTGCACGCACGAAAAAGTGTCAAGCGAGAGCGCGGAACAAGCGATAGAGACGCACGTTCGGCCTAAACGTTCGGCTTGTGCCGCATCTATCTCTCTTCCACTCCACTATGCAATTTTTCATCAATGTTTTCTTATGACCAGTCCTGGATTAGCCTATAAGCTATTTAAGCAATTGTTTAGAGCATCCCGTCTAGTGGGTCACCAGAGACGACAGAAAAAAAAACGAGCATACGAAAGCTAAAGTTAAGTAAAGTTTTCAAAATCCTGGTGTTTTAAATTGTCGTTGAAGTTCGGTTGGGTCGTAGTCATGACCTCACTTCATACAGTACTAGCGACCCGCCCCGACTTAGCACCGGTGCAATGCTTATACTAAAACCTAAATGAAGAACTCGACAGATTTTAAGCAAACTTCACATAAATCATCTGCTAAATAGTCCTAATAAAGCCTAAAAATTTGGTTTAGATAGGTGAGCCCGTTCTTGAGTTATAAAATAACAACGAAAAGTGGCATTGATTTTTATATAATATATAGATTAACATTTTTGTTTCACTTCTCATGCTCTAAAAGAACGCCAATATAGCCCTACGAAGCAGGACTAAAGTGACCACTTTAGTCTCTAGGGAGTAAAAAGTAATCAGTCAAAATCAAACAGCCAGTAAATATCTGTAGAGTGTGGACCATCTTCATTGCGAAAATGTTAAAGAGTTTTAGTTCCATGGTTTTTCCGCAAAGATGATGGCGCCGTGTGTTTTAAATTGTTAATCTGCAAAGAGATTTAAATCTCTTTGTTAATCAGTGACAGGTTTAGAAGAAAAAACTGACCGTGAAAATTTCAGAATTTTTTTCGAGTGTAAATTTGTTCGGTTTTAAATAAATTTGTACTAAATTTACTATTTTTCTCGCACTCATAATTGAAAAGTACAGTTTGCACCTCGACTCTAAACGCCAACTTAACCCTAGGTTTATAGACAAAAATTTTTTTGTTCAGGCCACAACACCGACGGAAAGTACTTCGTGACGTCAACCAAGCTGTCGTACCGCTTCGAGATAGTGCCGAAGCACATCGCGTTGTTCTTCGAGAAGAGCAAGGAGGGTCACGTGTCGCCCGTCAAGGACGTCGCCATCGTCGACTTCTCTTGCGGCAACAACCACACGGTGAGTTTATTTATTTACTAGCTGACCCGATAGACAATGTCCTTTTTTTTCCACCCCTTACAGGGTAGGCAAAGGCATTACGCCATGCAGCCTCGTCATTACTTAATGATATCACTTTAATCTTAGTGAAATGGCTCTGTTTCAGAGTCCATGCACAAAAATACAGTGTCTTTGACACTTTCTACGTCCCTAACTTGGTTAGCAACAGTAAAATGATAGCACTTTTACCGAAGACTTCATTGTGACTTCTTTAGTCTAGGCAATAAAGGTAGTGGACCCCAACATTAATTCCTCAGTCGATGAAACTTTGCAGGATTGTAGTATAGTATGAGACAATACTTGCATAAAAAAATCCAAAAAAAAGACTAACCGAAGTTAGGTTTTTATACTAAAAAAAAATTTTTTTTTTAGTTGAAAATTTGATATTTTCTAAAAATAATGTAGCGAGACGGTTTTTATTTTGGATTTTCCTATTGTAAGTTCACAGCGACTATTAAATGACATTCCAGTTAAAAAAATGGACTGAGCAATTTTCCCGTGCAAGGTACATTTACGTCTGATTTTTGTTGTTTCTACCAGGAGATTTTTTTTGGATATTTCGCATATAGCTTTCTTAACACACATGAATATTGCTGGCGAAGAAAATTTTGACTGAGCATTTTTCCCAACAAAGATATCAAATAAATAACTATTTCAGTAAAAATACCTAACTTCGGTTAGGTTTTTTTTTTGGATTTTTTTATGCAAGTATTGTCTCATACTATACTACAATCCTGCAAAGTTTCATCGACTGAGGAATTAATGTTGGAGTCTTCATACAAAAATCCGCTTCATTGCCTGGACTATCTTGAGGCAATCCAAAAACGTCCATATCTCGCATTTTATCGAATTTCCCATTCACTGCACCTGCACCACCTTCACGGACACTTGCCACATAATAATCTATCACTATTATGAGTCAAAACCCGAAAACACAGCAAAATGAAAATTATACAAAAAACATGACGTTTCTTTTCGGATTCCCGCCAAAAAGCCGACAGACGTTGTCCTGTACAACTGTCAGTTATGTCAAACACCATAAAGTTACATTAGAAGAGTTAAAATGGTCGTTATGTTTTCTTTATTTTCTAATGTTCCGCGCAACTTTCTTCTTTCATAAGAACCTTTTCCTGACAACAACAAACACAACAAATAAAGAATTCGCTAAATTGGGTCAGCCGTTCACGCGTGATGGCGTGACCAAGGAAAATAGGGAAATATTTAATCACTACATATTACAAAACAAAGTCGCTTTTTCTGTCCCTATATCCCTATGTATGCTTCTTGTTATTGACGTTCCAAAGTTTATTTTTTATACTGGATGATTTTTTTTACCGACTGGAAAAAAATATGACGTATAAGGTATCTAGAGCCGAAGTTATACACGAGATTAATTGTTAAATATAGTCATGTTTAGTGCAATTTACAAAATCTAGAAAACTATGCACAGTACTACGCGCAGCTGGCGGTTGTAGGTAGATTGCGCATAAATGGAAGCTACGAGCCTGTTTCTTATAATATATATCTATGATATTTAATATCCATGCACATATTGATTTTTGTTATCAGGTACTTTTATCACAGAACTGTTTGGGATTGGACGAATGAGTAAATGTAATTTTTAAATGCATATGAATATTACGTGCTATATTTTTATTTTTACGTTACTTCTGTAGATATAGAGTCTGTAGAGCCTGTTTCTTTTTAAAATACTATTTCAAATATCTCAGTGTGTATTATTGACTACAATTGAGTAATGTATATTATAGTCTAAGCAAGAAAAAAAAATTTTGGGTAAAAATTTTTTTTTTAAAGTAACATTGCCAAATGAATCTATTACACTTACCTATCACACCACATTTTTTTCCAGACGGTAAAAAACGTCACCCTGTATCTACTGAAATAAATGAAATTTGATTTCTGTTTTCAGGTGGCGATAGACTCTAAGAAGCGCGCTTACAGCTGGGGCTTCGGTGGGTTTGGGCGATTGGGGCACGCCGAGCAGAAGGACGAGAGCGTGCCGAGGCTCATCAAGTACTTCGACTCGGCGGCTCGCGGAGTGCGTTCCGTACACTGCGGGGCCACCTACAGTCTCGCCATCAACGAACTTGGTATGTATTTGTAGAGGAAACAGGAACGCCATCTATTATGATATCTAGAACTAATGAGCCATGTCGCAGCAACGCCGTCTAGTATAAGAAGATGGATCTAATCGTTGTCAGTGTTACTATGTTAATTAATTGGATTATAATGTCAAGTTCACACTTGACAGGAATCGATTAGATCCATCTTCTTATACTTGACGGCGTTGCTGCGACATGGCTCATTAGTTCTAGTTATCATAATAGATGGCGTTCCTGTTTCCCCTACATATTTTTTTTTTTTATTTATATATTATGGCTCACAAAACAAGTTATAATCAATGATAAATATAACCACTCTAAAGAGTAAAAAAACCGACTTCAATCTTCAACTTATATGGTTTTCTCATGGACGCCGTTGTCAGAACTGGACGAAATTAAAATGGGACCAATCTGGAAGCACCAGCTTTCAAATAAAAAAAGAATCATCCAAATCGGCTCACCCAGTCGAAAGTTCTGAGGTAACAAACATAAAAAAAATAATAAAAAAAAACAGACGAATTGATAACCTCTTCCTTTTTGAAGTCGTTTAAAAAGTACATAAAATTGTAACGATTATTAAACTAGATTATAACTCTAAATATGTGTGCACAGAATGAACCAGCGTAGCGAACAGTTTAGACAAGAAATTAGTACTGTTAGTAATGTAAATATTGTATTGTTAATAAAAAGATAACAGTTAAAAACTAGATGTGAGGTAGAATGGTGTGAGTAGTGTTAGTATCTACAAAAATAGGTGCATACCAGGTCTCGTATTTCTTTTTTAAATTTTGGTAATTTCTTGTTGGCTCTACTCGGGGTTCATGCATTTGGAACTAGCAACTCATCAGTGGAGATGGGCTGCTGTTTACATTTAGCCAATCTTCATGGACGAGCTTAGAGTGCCTTGTTATTGACATTTCTAATTGTACTTTTTGTACAATCAAGAGCAAATGAAGCTTTACACTTGTAGTGTGAGTCTGACATCTAAAGCGATTGTAATAAGGACTTTACAAAGTCCTATGTGTCAAGCTGCAAGCTCTTGACTGAAATGATTTTGTTTATTATTATTATGTACAACAATAAATTACTATCGAAATTAATTTGAGAGTAATCTATACATATACGGTTTATGTATTTAAATACCTTAATCCATTGTTAACTTTAGTGCACCACCTACCTTCATCTGTTTATCTCAGTTACATCCATCCTAAGGTTGTCTGGAAGAAATCGCTTAAAGCGATAAGACCGCCCATTGTACTTTTTTGTATCACTGTGTCACTTGTTGCATATTTTTATTGCTGTACAATAAAGAGTTGATACTTACTTACTTACTATACAATATGTAACAGTATAAGTGCAATGCCTGAAATTAGTTTGTTCAGTATCGACTTACTGAATAAATTTTTCAAATTCTTTTTCCAATTGAAACCTTCCTCGTTCCCGTGGGAAAACGGGGATAAACTATCTTTATCAGGGAGTAACATGGGCTATATTTTATCCCCGTTTTCCCACGGGAGCGGGAATTACGCTAATGAAAACGCGAGGCGCTGTTAAACTTGTAAACTTGGGCAGTGAGCTAAACGACGTCTGTTTGTTGCAGGCACCCTGTTTCTGTTTGGCCAGACGAAGCGGACGGGGGAAGCCAATATGTACCCCAAGCCGGTCCAGGACCTCCAAGGTAGGTGTATTTTATGTACACTCATAGATTTAGTATACTAACGTTAAAGAATGGCAATAGAGCCAGTACGGCGAGACCAAAAAAAATTGACACTTCTGTGCGTGTAACGTGGATGTGTGCAAGACAAATAGTGCTCTCCCAAAACTTGTAGCTCTCGATTAAAAATGGCATGTGGTTTATTGTGTAGTGAATACCTTTGCCGGTCACGTTATCGAAATATGGTTAATCGATATTACGACAATCACTATAAAATTGAGGTTAGAAATACAAGAAATTCATGTATTTAATATTTCGCTTAAATCAATTCTTATACATTCAGAACATTTATATAATAAAAAGCAATGTTATTACCTATCTATTTGTGCACGATTGGTTTTTCAGTTTTCTATAATCATTGCATTTAGAGAATTAAATCCTTCAATCGCACTTACATGTAAAATGACAAATTCTGTGGATTTTCTTTCCTAGATGAATTACAACCGGTACAGCGCACGTAACCATGGCTGTTTACGTCTATTAAACATCAAACTTACTCTTTTAATACGCGAGATTAATTAAAATAAGCGAGATTTGTTTCGTTCACAACTGTCGTCGGCCCGGTAGAACCCCGTAGAGTTGACAAAAATGGTCTCGTCTCCCTATCTCGCTCTAACACACGAGTACCTATGTTCTTTCTCTGTTGCAATGCCAATCTAAGTATACTAAATCTATGTGTACACTAATCACTAGCTCGACGGTGAAGGGAAACCCGCAGGCCCCATTAATTCTGAGGCATGTATGAAAGACCCAGACAGGCTATGGGCCTGACCTATCACGTTTATTTTATTTTGATATTAAAACAAACAGCCGTCTGAATTAATTAACATAAATACAAGTTAGAGGTCGAATATTCTCGTGATGGAAAAACCGACTTCAACGAATTATACTAAAAAAAATACAGTCGAATTGAGATCCTCTTCCTTTTTTGAAGTCGTTAAAAAAAATCGAAATCGGTTGGATATTGAGTTATTCGTCCATTCGTCGCGTACATACTTAATGAAAATTTAAGATTTATATGGTTTTCTCATAGATGCCATTGTCAAAACTAGACTAAATTAAAATGGGACTACACGGGAAGCTTTGAAATAAAAAAAAGAATCATCAAAAACGGTTCACCCAGTCGAATGTTCTGAGGTAAGAAACAAAAAAACATACGCTACGAATTGAGAACCTCCCCTTTTTGAAGTCGGTTAAAAGTAGGTATTTCCAGAAATTTTATACCTCTGCCTTCCCCCTCGGGGATAAAAGGCGTGAGATTATTAACATTTATTTTTATTTTTTTCAGTTTTCTATTTATAGGTAACATTTATTTATTTAATTATTTATTTATTTATTTTATTTTATTTAGAACATAAATTACCTTGACAGGAGTACATAACATTTTTATTTATAAGTAACATTTTACAATGTGAAAATAATTGTGGTGTTGACAGGCTGGTCCATTCGCAGCGTCGGGACGAGCAACACTTCTGTGATGATCGCAGCGGATGACTCTCTGATTGCTTGGGGCGTGTCACCCACCTACGGCGAGCTGGTCAGTAACCAATAACCATCCATATACAACGCGTAACAGAAAAAACGCAATTCCTCATACACCCCAATAGGGTATTTGACTGCCCAGTCAAATGAATTACTCTTTATGATCTGTCAAAATGAAAATTTACTATGGAAAATGTAGTGAGTTGTGACGTCATCATTTTGAGTGATCAATTGCTTAATTTTTTTGATTGTTTTATTATTTTAAGATTTGCTGTAATTCCAAAATTAAACACGCAATGGATTTTTAGAGATGGTTAAGTATAATCTTTTTGATGAGTGATTACTCGCAATTTAATTTTTAATACTATAATACTATAACTTACGTACATATTTATCACTAGCTCGACGGGGAAGGAAAACATCGTGAGGAAACCCGCAGGTCTCAGAATTATTTCTGAGACATGTGTAAACAGACCCGGTCCGGCGATGGGCTCACCACCTATCACGTTTAGGGAACCAATATATCTCGTGAAATGTAAGTATATCCAGTAATGGAATACCTCTGCCTACCCCTCGGGGATAAAAAAGGCGTGAGATTATATTATTTATATATAATTTTTAATACAGTCAAATACCCAATTAGTATATTAATATAAAAAAATATAATGCAATCGAATTTTAGTTGTGTTGTGTCGAACCAATTTTCTTAAATATCGATCAATAAGAGCACGATTTCCATATAAAGCACTAAATTCAGCTACGCTAATTCATTTTTTTTTTTTATTTAACACATTAAAATAGCTGAAATCGAATGTGTAGTCGATACTGAACAAACTAATTTCAGGGATTGCGCTTATTCTGTTACATGTTGTATATTCCAGGGCACGGGGGAGATAAACAAGTCCACAGCGAGACCCAAGGAGGTCACCAAGATGGAGGGCCTCAACGTCACGCAGGTGACCATGGGGTACTCTCACACGCTGCTGCTCTGCGACGATTCCACTGAAGAAGTGCAGCAGAAGTACCAGGCGCTACCAGTTTTCGAGCCCTAAACTGGCCAAGCTATGTATCACTTTTAATTCTCTCACGCTTTATCCCCAAGGGTGAAAGGTATTGCCGGCACCAGAGTGGGGAAGACAACTGTCAAATAGTTCCGGCTAGAGGGCGCCAAATGTCCTTTCCAAAAGAACTGTCAATCTTTAAAATTATATTTATTTTATGTTGTTTTCATGTATCACGTTAAATATGGGCCGTTGTGTAGCTTTTGGATGTGGAGAAAGAGGTGTACACAAATTCCCAAGCGATTTAGCATAAAAGAAAAACTGGGAAAAAGAAAAAAAAAGTAAAACCAATCCAATAATTTTCAATTAAAAAGGCAATTAGAGGTTACAAAGGTATTTTGACAGGTAACAGAACAAACACAGCGCCCTCTGCCCTAAAAGTTTTTAGTAATCTTCCCCATTGCACCCAAAAATTGATTATAGCACCTCGGTCTGAATGGTGACCCACGTTTCGAGGTCAATATGCACTGATTCGGGTTTATGGGTGATATAGCGTGGGCATATTTTTAATTTATTTTTAAGTCTTTTCACTGAAGATGTAGAAGTCGTGAAAAAAATTGTTTGACATTTGTTACTGTACTCAGTCTGCGGAAATATTTATATAATAATTGGCATTTTGAGGGGTAGCCTTTGTTCTTTGAGTCGTAAACAAATTTTTTACAAATTCGAAGCGCCAAGGCTCACTCCGGGGATTGAAAGACAAGAAACATTCCGTATCAGCATGTCCAATAAAAATAAACGTGTTTTGGTGACCTTTTTATGGGAACTTATTTGTGTATTTATTATGTGGTATCCGTTGTAAAAAAACTAAAAAAAAATTACAATAAATGCATCAAAAAGAAAGTAAAAAAGAAATTTAATAACGGGACAACCATAAAATAAAATACAAATAACAGTCAACTATGACTGGCAAATGGGTGACAGAAATGAAACTATATGGATGATCTTATAGAATGTAAGTCAAGAGCACAATGTGCTCTTGACTACATGTCATGTAGCTTTACACTTGTAGTGCGAGTCTGACCTCTAAATTGTAATAAGAACGTTACAAAGTCCAATGAGTCAAGCTCCACATGCTCTTGACTGTATTTCTAAAGCAGAAAACCGTACGTACGGAGTCTATAGTCTTTTTTAAGTATTTTCCATGTATTATTATGAAAAAAAAATGATAAGTCAAGTCGACTGGTTTGAAGGATCATTATACATAATTTATTGAATTTAAGATACCACATAGATGTGTTTCTTCAGACACACGTGTGTTAGGTATGTTTAAAACATCGGTTTCTTGGTTACGAACAAACCATATATCCACTACTGGTGTCTGGGTTATGTACTTGATCCTTTGGCTCAATAAGTACTGCCTACCGAGTGGAAGCAGGTTCACACCCCACCGGGGCCATCAGTGCTTGTAATGTATGTACTTATGTATGTTTATCGATTATTTAGTACCTTTAGTTAGTATTAACTCTTTTAGAGCAGTGATCGCCTTACGGTTAAAGAGCCGACCGAAAATCAGTGAGGCTCGGGTTCGAATCCTGGCACGTACCAATGAGTTTTTCAAAAACTTACGTACATATTTATCACTATCTCGACGGTGAAGGAAAACATCGTGAGGAAACCCGCAGGTCTCAGAATTAATTCTGAGACATGTGTAAATAGACCCGGTCCGGCGATGGGCTTACCACCTATTACGTTTAAGGGTCCAATATATCTCGTGAAATGTGGGTATATCCAGTAATGGAATACCTCTGCCTACCCCCTCGGGGATGAAAGGCGTGAGATTATTTATTTTTATTTAACTCTTTTGGAAATATAGCTTTCGAATATTTCGGATGCGGTAATTTTTAAACCAACTTCAATAAAGGAGGTTTCTCAATTCGACCGTATATATACATATGTATATTTGTATGTGTGTTCGCGGATAACTTGGTCGTTTATGAACCGATTTTGATGATTTTTTTTGATAATGGCATCCCAGAGAAATCAAGGGGAACCTTCGAAAATCGTAGTGGCGACTAGTGCTTTTTACTTTTTTTAGTTTCCTGAAGTTGTTTTTTTTTTAATAAAAAATATCTCTCATAGTATTTATTTTGATTGAATGACAAATAGTGTAGAATTTTAAAGTGGTTATAGCAAGGTGTTCTTTTTAAAACCACTTGAAACCACGAAATCAAGAGATTATGTATTGGACATTTCAATTAATCATGAAATTACGAGTATATATAAACTTTCTGTACAAAGTTTTTCATCCATTTCAACAACATTCAGCTTTTTTAATTTTAGTTATGAATTAAGATGTTTTTGGAGATGTGTTCTTTTGGGCTCGAATATGGATAAATAATAATTCAACGCACATATTATGTAACGTTGTCATGGATAGTCTTCTATATTATATATACAGGGTGAATTTTTCAAGTGGGCGTGGTAGGCTATATCAGAAACTATGAGGAATATCGAAAAGTACTCAAAGGAGCCTCGGGCCCGATTTCAATGAAAACTAAAACTGCATCTTTGGATTTTTGAAAAATCAATAATCCTAGCCAGGAATCGAACCCGTTGATTTTGGAAAAAAAAAACTCACCTTGTATTATTACACCATTCGATAGTGTCGCTAATAAGGATCGACTTCTGGAAAGAAATGACATACGAAAAACTTAAGAAAAAGGTTGGATTTTAATAAACTGATTCATATTTCAAAGTAACGCTTTAATTCATACCTGCATTACCTGTATCTTGTCCAAAATGATGCTCAATAAATTTTTCAACATAGACCAGCAGCGCGGCCATCTTCACAAAATTAAGGAACCATCCTTAAATTACATCACACGTCACATTTGTAAGACCCCCCCTCTCTAGTGTGACGTCACATAAATTGCAATTTTACAACTAGACGTCGAATTAAAACAGCAGTTCCGTAATTAGTTTTATTTCCATTTAAATTCATGTTTATAAAATCAACAACAAATCAAAAATTTGATAAAATATTTCAAAATATTAGATTTTGAAATGTGAAGTCACAAAAATCCCACCCCCTTGTCACACAATGTCACAATTCGTCGACGCCCTCCCCCCCCTCTTAACTTGTGACGTAATTTATGAAAATTAAATTAGAACATAATGTTGTGAAGACGACCACACTACGGGTCTATGTTGAGAAAATTATTGAGCATCATTTTGGACAAGGTACAGGTAATGCAGGTATGAAATTAAGGCATTACTTTAAAGTATGAATCTCTTTATTAAAATCCAACATTTTCCTTAAGTTTTTCTTATGTCATTTCTTTCCAGAATTCGATCCTTATAAGCGACACTATCGAATGGTGTAATAATACAGGGTGAGTTTTTTTCTAAAATCAACGGGTTCGATTCCTGGCTAGGATTATTGAATTTTCAAAAATCCAAAGATGCAGTTTTAGTTTTCATCAAAATCGGGCCCGAGACTCCTTTGAGTACTTTTCGATATTCCTCATAGTTTCTGATTTAGCCTACCACGCCCACTTGAAAAATTCACCCTGTATAAAACAAAGTCGCTTTATTTACACCATTTATTACTCGAGAACCGACCTGGACCGATTTTTGTGATATTTAATTTGTTGGATTTTTGCCCGCCCTGAATAGCAGAATAACTATTTAAACATCGACTTAGATCGGGTTCGCCACTAGTATTATTATAAAACAAGTATAAAAATGTTTCATATTAAACTACATATTTAATGCACATCTAGCTTGCCCGCGACTCCGTCCGCGTTCAGGGATAAAAAGTATCATATGTGTTAGTGTATGATAAATTTCATCCAAATCTATCCAGCTGTTATTGAGTTATAAACCATATAATTAACCCGACTTTGTTTTATGGTAAGAAGATTTTATTTTTCTGCTTCAGATATTCGAAACCTTGACCATTCCAGTTCTTTTTATTTATAAGAATAATATAATATGGTACTTTAAAACACGTGTAATAAAATTTCCTGCCGAACTAAAAAAAAGGTTATTTTAAATCAAGTGCGAAAATTTTAAGGGTAGATGTACAAATATGTAAGAAATACAATTGACATATAAAGAGAAAAATATAGGTCAGTTTTTTTCAAATTAATATGATTTTGTAAACATGTATTTCAAAACGCCACTTTTGTCGGTTTTTTAAATTTATTTATTTTGATATATTCGCGCAAGTATTTATTGGGTAGTGTGCGTGTATTGTTTATGTACAGCGTGTTAGATTTTTGTAATAATCGACGTTATCTAGTAAAGTTGCGTATGAAATATAAAAATCAGTGCAAAAAATAGTTTGATTTTTCATTATTTGATCTACCCTTTGAATATTTGCACTTAATTAAAAAATACCATGTATACGAGTATAAGTCAACACCCATTTTGATATAGGAAGACTGTAAACTTGATATAGTACCTGTCATATGAGTTAAACATCAAAAGTAATTGTATGTTAGTGATCTTATCACATTACAGACAATTTGTGAGTCAGGCGTTAAAGAACAACTGAATTATAATTAATAGACTGATAAACTTTGGTTCCAAAGAGGTTGGAAGAAAATCATTCTCTTTCCTAGAAACTTTTTCTTTAAACGTCTTTGGTTGATACGTTCCAACTTGTGAGTGCATTATGAGTAATTTTTGTAATATTTGTGTATTGATACTCGCTTCGGAGTGATAGTATTGTTTTTGCCTATACTGTGTCTGGCATATAGCATTTGCGTCCAGCGAATGTATTTTTTGTAATATTTGTGTATTGATACTCGCTTCGGAGTTATATTGTTTTTACCTAATGCTATACTGTGCCTGTAATTTTAGCTTACGTTCTACCATTTTCGTATGTTTTTCATAAACAATTGTTCAATCTGAAGGTTGTATAGATAATCTATTAGAGAAACCAATATTGCGTAAGAACATAATTTTTTACTGTTTTTGTGGTACGTCCGTCTGTCACCAGGCTATTTTTTTTTTTTTTTTTTTACTAAAAAATGGGCTTGCTCTTGACCCCAGACTAGCCCGAGAGCAAAGACGGGGCCTACGTTGGGACGAGCTTGCCCAGAAGATGCCTGTTCACTCGATCCTTAAAGGCTTGTGGGTTATATGAACTCGGAAATACAGACGCCGGCAGGTAGTTCCACTCCTTGGCGGTGCGCATAATAAAAGAACTTGAAAAGCTATATCTTATATGAACGACAAAATCACGTTTGTTGTATGGAAGCCTTAAATATTTATTGTATTCCGTTTGTTTTAGTATTTGTTGTTATACCGGCAACAGAGATACATCATCTGTGAAAATTTTAACTGTCTATCACGGTTCATGAGATAGCCTGGTGACAGACGGACGGAAGGAGAGCGGAGTCTTAATAACAGGGTCCCGTTTTACCCTTTGGGTACGGAACCTAAAAAAAGGTGGCCGGTGTCCATAGAGATGGCACATCTTTTTATAAGTAACACTCCTCCATATCTCAGTCGATGTGTAATGGGCTAAAAAAGATATACAATATGTAATTAGAATAAGCGCAATTTCTGAAATTAGTTTTTTTAGTATCGACTACTTAATCGATTTCAGCTATTTTTAATGTGTTTAAATTTTCTAAAAATTAGTTTCCATAACTAAATAAAGCGGCACCTATAGATACCTTACTATTATTGCTCTTTATTTAAGAAATTTGGTTAGACAAAACCCAAGTACTTACTAAATAAAACGTAATAAATAAATATACTAATTGGGGTATATGAGGAATTGCGCTTATTCTTTGGCACGTTGTATTTGTTAGTGAGTAACGTTATGTAACTTACATAAATAATTTTAAATCAGCAATAGTAAAAGTTGTTAATATCTAATTAAAGTTATCCAATTGTAATATGTATGTACCTACTTATCTCGAAAATCTCACTTCGAGGTTTTGTAAATATCTGGACAATATAAATATACAAGACGTTTTTAAAACATTGTACAAAAATTTCAGATTTTAGCCATTTTATTTAAGTATTTTTGTAGTAGCAATGTTGTGAAACGTATATGATCTACCGCCGACAATAACGTAAATCAAATATTATTTTGTCAGTCGAAGTACAAAACTAAATCATCTTATAATCCCTCACAGGTCTGAGTGCACCAACACTAAACATCCGTTAAAACAATATCCAATCAGTGAATCTTTATTACAGTGTTCCACCATCCCACCTTATGATTTCAACGGTGGTTTAGTGCTAGTGCACCCGAACCAGAATCCGCCCTCGATTAGTGAACTGCCGGTCATGGCCGTCCAGAATAAAATAGTGAATAATTTATTACAATAAGAACAGGAATTAGCTTGACAATATACATAAATACATATTTACAAAAAATGGGGACTCTGCGAGGTCGGTAGCATTTACTATGGGCCGGATCTTTTAATATAAATTCGCATCTCAAACCATTTTAAGCTTTATCTCCATTAGGGAATGCATAATGTCGCTTGAAAGACTAGGGTTGGATATCGCTGAGAGCTACTTTTAACGTTTGAACATTTCTGTGTGATTTTATTTCAAAATACATATTACAGAAGCAAATTAAGTTATTAATAAATAAATAAATATTAATAAATTGTTAATGAATTAGTAGGCTTGCCTCCACTCGTCTGTCTGCGGCGGTAGAGTCGAATATCGGTTTTAAATCGTGAAATTAAGACAGCTTGTACCTTGTTTAATAAGTATGTATGATAATTATATGATGTTATAGAAACGTGAGTTATACCGGGTCTGCATATATTGTGATTCACTGTATATTTCATTCCCTATTCTTGTCTTTAAGTATCCGCTAAAGAATCCACTATGTGCTATCTTATGACTATATGGTTTACATATATATTGAAACGAACCCACAAAAATTACAATTACCTACATCAAAATGTATTGCATACATTGTTAATTGTAAAAGTATATATAATAAGAATAAGGCCTGTACCTAACCATAGATAATATGGCAACAAATGTACAGGCGGTCTTATCGCTCCAAGCGAGTGTCACCAAGTATTTCAATGGCTATCCTGGAGGGTCTGTCCACCTCAAGATTAGTATACGAATTAAGATTAAAAATACAAATGTTTAGATTATAAGGATGGAATTGTAAAATACACGTTTCAACGGTACGAGTTGGCTCGGATAGAGTGCTGATTAGATAAGCGGCCAAGTACACTCGGGTCACTTTGAACGACCAATTCTTGTATATATGTATTAATATTTCTACGGCGCTAACGATTTTGATCTAATTTTGTATTCACACACAATTTTGCACTTTTAGTTAAACTGAATAGTTGTATTTCCTAGAAAAACTAAATTTTACACACACACCAATATTTTTTTAAATAATACGGCCACACACCGGCAGATGGCGTTAGCGACACTGGTGTTAGTACTTCTCATACAAGATACGAGTAGTAATCTGAGCAGACTCGGTCCGAGGGGACTGGTACCGTAAAAACAAGGCAACCCCCTTCATTTGTGAGAGAATGTAGCAACAAAAATGTAGATTTTTTATCGCTGCGCCTTCTATATTGTTTACAAACTGGGTCTGTTTCACCGGTTAAGTACTGATAATGTCACAATTTGGATAGCTTTGAAGCAAAGTGATAAGTTTATAACTAATATGACGATCAAAATGTAGTTATGTGCATTTCCGGTTTGAGTTGCCAGTTACCTTAATTAACTAAAGTTTCCTTAGTAGTAATATCAGACCCCATTGTCATATTCGAATCACTACATAGTATAAAACAAAATCGCTTTCTCTGTCCCTATGTATGCTTAAATCTTTAAAACTACGCAACGGATTTTGATGCGGTTTTTTTTAATAGATAGAGTGGTTCAAGATTAAGGTTTTAGTGTTAGCATTGCACCCGTGCGAAGCCGGGGCGGGTCGCTAGTATATAATAATCTTTACGTTTTACAAAGCAACTTGGCTAGGTTGATATGGATGAAACTCCACAAGGTGGTCTCTCATTGGCTGCCTTTACTTAATGTTTTGACGTTTACATGCTTTCATGTAATGTCAGTCGCCATGTTGCTTAATAAACGCTATGGCGGCCTATTAAAGTTCATTTTTGTTTGGAAATATATTTAAGAATGAAGAATAATCACTAAGTAAATTTTATAAAAAAAAGTCAGTCATGATTTTTAGAACTTTCAAATATTGTTTGTCAATTACAGGTAACCCATATTTTTTGAAAATGTTATTGTTTTTAACCGGTGAAACAACTTTAAGTTCTCGATTTAGTAAATACGAATTTATACTGATTTTTCTCGATTACTAAGTGATTTCGACAACTGGGCTCAAACGTCAATTGGGTCCTTAGGCTAAGGTTCAATGCTGGTACTTATATAATCTAATTTTTCCACGAGGTCTTGTAGTTGCGTCCTTTTCCCGCCCAGGGTTCTAGCTAAGCGAGACAGGGACGGATTCGGCCGAGTACTATTAGAACAAATGTTTAGCATAAGTTAGGGTAAGACTCGATGAGAGTGTAGCCGTAAGTTAACGTCGGAGGAACTAACATTCCTTCATTGTCGGCTTTTAAATGATCAATACTCATTTGCTGGTTTTATAAGCTTTGAAATGCTACTATTGGTGTCGATTTGCATTGCCTACGCGTTCTATGCAGGTTCCCGCTTTCGGTGTGAAATTTAGAGACCAATAAGGAAGAACTGTGTTTTTCAGCGGGTATGGGAGAAATAGACACATTACAAGTATTAACCTATAGCTGTTCGGAGCGGTTTCACCCGCGTAGTTCCCGTGACCGTGGGAATACGGGAATAAATTATAGACTATGTTACTCAGTGATAATGTAGCTTTCCAACGGTGAAAGAATTTGTTATCCCCTTATTCCAACGGGAAAGGGAACTGCGCCTGTAAAACCGCGAAGCGCTGCTAGTCTGTAAATAAATGTACATTTTATACTATAAATTACAGTCCTATGGGTCTAAAATGGCCACTTTGAGCAATTCCTCTGAGCAATTCTCCTTTTCTGAATTCCCAGCAAATCCTAAGCAATTCCTCTAAATTTCGTAAAATGGTCTTTTAATTTAGTGATTCACTGACTATTCAATTCATTAGCAGATTCGTATTTGGTGAAAATTTTGAATATGAATCGAAATAGAATTCTAATATGATTCACCCGAAACGGCCTTTTTAGACCCGCTGAGTTTATTCTTTACAAACACCTTCCATTGTATTTAGTATTTTTGTACTCTTTTATCTCTGTTTTTGAATTTACATTTAACATTTAAAATTATATATTTTTGTCACTTTTATTCGGTCTGTCTTTAATTTAAAAATAACCAATATTTTAAATCAACTTTTCTTCTGTTTCTATTCATATTTGCAACACCCCAAGTGGCTAACGGCATCGCCTCGCCTCGAGACGAGCGGAATAGGCGAGGCAGTCACTATATTCCCAAGTTACCTTTAATCCGGTCGTGTAGGGGAGTTGGTTACCCGAATCGCTGCAAATACCTACGTAGAATTTCAAAATTGTGTTGCCGTGCAATTGACTTGATTAAGTAAAAGTCGTAGTTTTAATATAAAGTTAAGTTTTTAATTTTTAAGAATACATTTTTATAAATGTCTCGAATCGAAATTCTTTAAGTATAACGGGTAAAAACTGATATTAGGTCACTGTAGATGTACTACATACCTACTACCTTTTATTTTTAATTTTATATTAATAAGTTTATGTAGTTGTTGTCGATTATAATAATTAAAAATCTTCGATAGCTTTCTTTGATCTTTTATTTCACAAGTGTACATGATAATGATAATATGGTACGAGGATAGTGAAACAGTAAAATATACATACAAAGTGTAACGGAAACGCTATACAAAGCCAAAAGGGGCGAAGAGCATATCTAGTGAGAGAATCTAGCCAAAAATTTATTATAGGTACTTTGTAAATTCATAATTTATTATTTACTAAGTTAATTTAATTCAAAACAACGTGTCCCCGCACTATGTGGGTTGTCATCCTACTTCGTAACCTGATGAATCTTTTTGTGTGGGTTCGAGTGGGCCGTCATCAACCCGTAAAGCCGTATACAGAAAGAAAGCCGAAAGCTTGTCGGCGCCGATGGGCGCCGATCGGCGCCCATCGGCGCCGGTCCATTCTACAGAAAGCAAGCAGATTGAAGCAGAGCGAGCAAAATGTCGTACGATGATTGGCGGGCGGCACCAGCGCCGACCGGCGCGAGTCGGCGCCTATCGGCGCCGATAGGCGCCGGTCGGCGCTTATCAGCGCTTGTTCATATAAATGCCTCCGCCGGTTACCTGCGTAGACCGGCGCCTGTAGGCGCCGATAGGCGCCGGTCGGCGCCGATGGGTTTTCGGCTTTCTTTCTGTATACGGCTTTACAGCCCACTGCTGAGCTAAGGGACCATAATCTCCCAGCGAGCCCACCGCGGATTGGGATATGGTGTTAGGCTAGTGGCCATCTGTCAGAATTTTTGTGAACGTGAGTATCGCAGGTCAACAGTCGTATTTGACTTTGAAATTGTGTCTAAAAATTACTTATGAATTGCTTATATTTGCTTAGCATGATGAGAGAATTGCTTATTGCATTATTTTGAATAATTTAAACATTTAAGGTTGACCGTCCATTCCGATGTCAGAATGTCTGGTCAAACTCTGTAGAGTAGTAACTATGTAGAATTACTGAAATTTTTATGGCCATAAATTGCTTATCCATTGCTTATTTCATAATTTGTAAGCCTAGATCCTGTCATTATTTCCATAAACTAAGTACGAGCTTATAATTCTCCAGCGCCTGTTAAAAGTCTTAGAGCAACATTACTAAATACGTTTACATATCGAAGTTTTATTTCTTACTGCTTAATTAGACCCATTGAAGACTCTGATTAGAAAATGGAGTTCAACAGGTATATAAAGTAACGACAAGATTTGCTAGTATTGTTGTAATGTTGCTCTAAGACTTTTAACAGGCGCTGGAGAATTATAAGCTCGTACTTAGTTTATGGAAATAATGACAGGGTCTAGGCTTACAAATTATGAAATAAGCAATTGATAAGCAATTTATGGCCCATAAAAATTTCAGTTGTTCTACATAGTTACTACTACTCTACAGAGTTTGACCAGCCATTCTGCCATCAGAATGGACGGTCAACCTTAAATGTTTAAATTCTTCAAAATAATGCAATAAGCAATTCATAAGTAAATTTAGACACAATTACAAAGTCAAATCTTGACTGTTGCCCTGCGATTCTGACGTTCACGAATTTTTCAAGTGGGTCCACGGATGGTTTATACGGTAGCAGAACAACGTCTATAACTTCGCGGTTCTGACTTATTTGGTATAACTCGACATACTGCATATGATTCGAGGCACCCAGTGCTCCTGCAGCTCGACGGGTGCTATTACTTGGATTCGCCTGAAAATGCTCTTGTAAGTACGTCTTCCTTCAATTCAAGGTCGCTGAAGCTCGGAAGACAGTCGAGAGAATCAGGTGCATAGAAGAAACGATGCACCACCGGCTGAAACACGACAGAGAATGTAGCTCCGGACACTCAGCGATTGGTCTGCCAGCAACGAATCTAAGGGTGAGGCCAAACGAGCGTAATTTTGTGAGTCGTGAGTAGCAGAATTTCGGTCGCTGAAATTCTGCTGCATTCGATTTCATACAAAAGTCCTATTTGATTCACACGGCGACGCAAAATGAGTTGTCTGCCGACTCAAATGCATTATGCGGACCGAATTTCAGTTCGCGGGGCGAGAGGTAGACATAGACAATGTGTGAAAGAGATACTAGAGTGGAATGTGACGGATCACTGAAGAGGGAGTGAGAAATGAGATATATTCTGCTACTCACGACTCACAAAATTACGCTCCGTCTGGCAGCCCAACAGAATTTCGGTCGGGCAGAATTTCTGCAACCGAAATTACGCTCGTTTGGCCTCACCCTTACACGATACAGCAATTTATTTATTTTATTTATTTCAAAAGTACAACACAGACGTTTTAAAAAAAAGTTTCTATCCCAGGACAAGAATTTTTTCTCTGGCAACACATAAACCTTGATATGTACAAAGAGATGCCATAAAAAACATAATTTTTTTTCTTCTTATTTTAAGGCATTGGCATTTTGAGCCATCAGCACTAAACACGATACGAAATTCAAGATTTTATCGAATTTCCAATTCACTGCACACTATCACGGACATTTACCACATAATATACTATCACTATTATGAACTGAAGCCCAAAATATACGGCAAAACGAAAATTTTCCAAAAAACATGACGTCCTTCTTCGGATTCCCGCCAAAAAGTCTTAAAAAACATAACTTGTAAAAAAAAACAAGTCTCGCAACTCAGTTCTTTTACCGTAAAAAGTTGTAAGATCAATGTAATACCAAGTCGGTTAATTTATTCAGTCCCTATTTAAACGACCTTCTGTCATAAGTTATTACGTAATTAGCTAACCTAACATTATCTTAAAGTGACGATATCAATATTAAAAATATTTTATGACTTCCTAGCTAGGCATATAGGTACCTAGAGTTTTCAAAAATCCAAAGATGCAGTTTTAGTTTGCATCAAAATCGGGCCCGAGACTCCTGAGTACTTTTCGATATTCCTCAGTTCCGATTACTACGCCCACTTGAAAAAATCATCCTGTATCCTGGTATCCTGTATAGTCGTAGTATCCTGGTATCCTGTATAGTCGTAGTATCCTGTATAGTCGTAGTATCCTGGTATCCTGTATAGTCGTAATATCCTGTATAGTCGGTAGTCGTTTCCTAAAACAAACTCTTACCAGTAAGCAAAAATACGGGTAACCGCTCCATGCATAACGCACGTATCAAAACAAAATCAATGGAATGTTATTAAATAAAAATCGTTAAATATTTTTAACTTTTATTAGTCTAAACGAGATCATGTAATACACATAATATTTATTTATATTCACATATTTCACATTTAATGCTACGAGCTCAAGTCCCCGTCCCGAGAAACTTTAAATTATGTAAACAAACATGCAGGGGTTTCCAACATTTGGATTACTTAAGACTGTTTATATATAATCTTTATAGTGTCACTAATGGTCCGAAAAATATGGGTAACATATCTAAGTTCTGTGATTTAAGTAAAGTAGCCTTAAATAAACTGGCAAGCCTTGGACTATGCGATAAAAATCAAGATTCAAAACTCTAACTTATCTTAAATTAACAAATTATTGTCTTTGTTGATTAGTAGTAAATAAATAATAGACTAATAAAATCTAAAGTATTATTTACGTATTGAGCCTAGTTAGTTCATAAGCGTGACAAGAGTAATATTTACGACTTCCGAAACACAGCATCGACGCAAGCTATTTATTTGTTTAAGTTTGTCATAATAAAATTTATAATATCTTAATATCGGTTACAAATATTTATAAATCAGTGAAATTTCATCATAGTCAAAGACAAAAGTCATTATTTGAATAAAGTAGCTGCCATACATGCAACATATATAACGAAACATTCGATTCTTTGTTTGAGTACAGAGCCGTTCAAAAGGTGTCCAGATTTGTGTGCGTTTGCCCAGCGAAGTAACGTCCTTTCAAGAATTGCATGCATGAATGCCAAAATGTGACCTGAAAGCGAAATTTGAATCTCTAGGACCTAGAGATTCAAATTTCGAGACCTGAATAGCGATATTTGAGATACCTAGAGTCTAGGTATCTCAAATATCGCTATTCAGGGCCAGAGCACATGCACAGAGATTCTGTCCGTTCTTCTATACTAATCGAAAGATTACTATTTTTTTTGTTTATTTCTTTTAAATCGACTCCGAAACTATTAGAGATTTTAAAAATTCTTTCACCAATATAATGCTAACTGTTCTGGGATTATTTGTATAATAATTTAACTTCTTTTCTAACGGGAACGGGACTTACCCGGTTCTAAATTGCGCGAAACAGCTATAAATAACTGAAACGGCTAAACTAAAAATTTAAAACAGTCATATGCCTTGAACGTACGTAAATTTCGTTGGGCGAACGCACACTAGTATAACAAAGATCTATCCTCATCTTAAAACTAGAATCGAGTTGATATCTATTAAATCAAAACTTTTATACATCGCATCTGGCACGTTTATTACATAGGACCCTGCTCCAATAAGTATATTTTTAACTTAAAATATAGGACGTATTGGGACTAGCGCATTGTACCCCACGATTTTAATATAATTTCAATATATTTGGCAACCATTTTGTCCATCTCCAACCTTAGCCTATGCCGCTGAGATTGCTGCACAATACCAGTGTCCAATGGTCTATTTGGGACCTAAATCTTCAGAATTTGGGACCTCTTTTAGAATACGTTCAAAAAGTTACAAAAGGCACAATTTCAGAAACTTTGAAACTAAATAACATATGTTGGAATTTATACCACTGAATGCTGATACTATGCAGTTTACGGCCACACGGCATAGTAGTCTTGCTGTACAGACGAACTGTTAAATTCCATTGTCGCGAGATCAAGACCACCTCTGAAACGCTTGATTTCATATATTGGTTTATGCAATTGACAATAAACTTATATCTACAGAAGTAACGTAAAAATAAAAATATAGCACGTAATATTCATATGCATTTAAAAATTACATTTACTCATTCGTCCAATCCCAAACAGTTCTGTGATAAAAGTACCTGATAACAAAAATCAATATGTGCATGGATATTAAATATCATAGATATATATTATAAGAAACAGGCTCGTAGCTTCCATTCATGCGCAATATACCTACAACCGCCAGCTGCGCGTAGTACTGTGCGTAGTTTTCTAGATTTTGTAAATTGCACTAAACATGACTATATTTAACAATTAATCTCGTGTATAAATTCGGCTCTAGATACCTTATACGTCGTATTTTTTTCCAGACGGTAAAAAAAATCATCCAGTATATTATAGACACAGATGATCCTTTTAAATATGTTTATGCCTTAAAAATAAATATGTCTATATGTTTATGCCAAAATTAAGCCATGGCCTGGCCCGTCCGACTCCGCAGTATAGGAATAAATAGCGCGCACGCCTACTCGCAAGGAGCGCTCGTCGGGGATAGACTGCCAAGCGTTGACCGTGAATTTACACGTACAGTACGGTCGTTATAACTTGGCAGCTCTGAAGTTCCGCAAATGGCTGCGCAATAACATTTTCTAGGAAACATTTGGTGGTATGAGGCGGTTTGCGTAAACGAGCAGCCAAGTTAAATCGACCGTACTGTATATTGCTGTTTTATATAAAGCCTAACCTAAAATGGCCGTATTTATAATTAACTAAAGTGCACATTTTAACATAATTATCGTATTAATGGTATCGAACCTGTAAAATACTGCCGCTTATGAAAATGCATTTTTTCTTATAAATTATATGTATTTTTTTTAAATAACTCTGCATAGTCATTGAATATCATTTAGATATTTTATATAAACTCTCGAAATAATGGAAAATAAAGTTAAAGCCATAAAATTTACAGCGCATTCAAAAAATATAATATTGTTCTAAAGAAAACAACGTTTACCGACGTCATGTAAATAATGAAAAAAAAAAAAAAACATAAACCAATTAAACCACCATAAAAATTAACAACGCATCCAATATAGTGTAAGCGAATCCAGCCAAGAAAGCGACTGTTTCTCAAACAACAAAAATAAATTTGAATTGCGCGAGATTTGCGCCACGATCATAGCAGGTGACAGTTTAATGTATCTGCCTGCCCTTCGGGAAGAATGCGTTAGCATATGCATGTAATTTGAATTACATAACAAAATACATAGAAATTGCCTTTCAACTGACGATTTTTTATTGATTCCCGTCTTTTTAGGGTTCAAATAACGCAATGGTGAAAATCAACGTAAGGTGCGATGTGTTCTGTAAATAATTTTGCGAAATTATAAAAGTGAAAAACCACAGACTTAGCGAATGCACCATGACTATAATTCTCTTGGAAATATTGAGCGAAGTAATTTTTTTTTATTTTTTTTTTATTTTAAGTAATTTTATTTACACACGCTGTTATAGAGAAATATAAAAGTAATGTATAGGTACGCTGCATCGATGTAATGCGATGTGGAGGTTTTTAATTTATAGTCTAAAATTTAGTTTGTCAAAAAAAAAATATTATTTCTGCACTTATTATTATTATTAAACTTCCGTTGTTTTTTGTTATGCTGTAATAAAGTTTCTGTAAACCAGAATTATTCTACCAAAGTAATGTAAACAATATAAGTTCGGTGGGATTTTTCTTATGATACAATAACCGACCTAGTCGTCCGTACGCTTTCATTACCCGGTAACTATGAACAGTGTTTACGCTCATTACGAATAATTAGTAAGATGCGTTTCATCAAATAGTTCCTATGCCGTTATGTTGGCAGTAATGCACATAAGTGTTGCATGTGTGTTCTTAGCGTGTTTATGCTGTTGAGAGACAGGGGAGCCAACATGAAAGCAAAAGAACTATTTGATGAAAAGCATTCTAGTAGGATATTTGACTGCCTAATCAAATTTACTATGAAAAATGTACTGAATACTGAGTCTTGGCATCATAACTCATACTACTGAATTTAATAACTTTTTGTTTTATCATTTTAAAATTTGCTATAATTGTAAAATGAAAAACAAAATGCATTTTTAGAAGTATTTTGAGATAATTTTATAGTTGATTACTCGCAATTTCATTTCAATACAGTCAAATACTCAATAAGCCCCATAATACAGAGCTCGCTACGCTAGCTCCTTTCATTATCAGAACATTGACCATGTCAGTTCTTATAATAATCTTTTATATGATCGGCATCCAGATGTATATATATTGTAATAACCGGGTATTATGCAGAATGGCCTCTTAGACGATTTTTCTTTGACAAATAATAATATATCCATCAAACTGAGCATCCATAATGGCCGCTGGAAATATATATCGTATGTAATATCACGAACCTGTGGTTTGACGGGTTAACAAAAATCCTTTATTATTAATAACGTATAGTATAATATTGCATACCATCTAGGGATTGTTACAGAGAACCATGTTTAAAATTCCACCTATTATACAGTACGGCCGTTTTAACTTAGCTTCTCTGAACATAGGCTTCGCCTGCTCACCGCCAAATGGTCGCTAAAAAAAACTTATTGCGCAGCCATTTGCACAACTTCCGAGCTGCCATGTTAAAACGGCCCTACTGTACCTAACAGTGCAATACATAAATTTGATTTGTTGGCGAACGTTGTACTGGCTTTTAGTATGTTATCATCTTTTCCATTTTAAACTGTCAATTAATATATAGGTATCGACGGTTTGTTTCATATTATTGAGCTACACCAACGTTGCACCCATAATTGGTGGTCAGTTTCATAGATAAATTAACTTCCTTATTTTAGCTTGACAACCCTCACGACGAACAACCAGTTATTCTTAATATATTACTTACTGCTAATATACAACATTCAGTCTTTAGGCGGGCGGAACGCCATAAGACACAGAAATAGATCAAGACATTCTTAATTTCCGATCGGAAATTTACTCTTACTCGATTATAATCAGCAGTAGATATGACCGATTTTATTAACTTAAACAATATGTAACAGAATAACCGCAATTTCTGAAATTAGTTTGTTCAGTATCGATTACTTAATCGATATCAGCTATTTTTATTGTGTTAAATTTTTCCGAAATATGAATTAGCATACGAATTTAGGGCTATGAAAACCGTAATATTATTGCTCTTTAGTTAAGAAAATTGGTTGGACACAAGTAAAGTACGAAGGTATCATATTTTTTTTAAATTACCTAATATACTATACCCCACCTAATACACCCCAACTAATATAAAAAATATATGATGCAATCGTTCTGTCTAATAAAAATATTTGAGTGCCCCATATCTGTTGGCTGTAAATGAAAATTACTTATTATTAATTTAACTTTCCAAGAACTCTAATTATCTTGATCAACTTCTGTGTCAAGTCTAGAATCTCTTTACTATCTATAAAATTATATAAATGACACGTACGACGCTTGCCTCTACATAAGGTCATTTTAAATCAAGTGCAAATATATAAGAGAAATAAAAATTCAGCTTCTTCGAAAACATCGGCATGCACAAAACTACAGTTTAGAAATGTGCTTTCTTCGTTCTGATACTAACAACAGAACTTAAATGGTGAGATATCAACTTCATGTGCAAATTTACAGGCTCTCTTGCAATTGCCTCGTATGTATTCCTTGCACATGGGCTTTTTTAAGATGCTTCAGGTGACACGATCCCGGTACTACATTATTAATATCTGATGACCAATAATGAAAAAAAATACAAATTCGCGTTTGGGATAAAATGAAAGAATTTCCAAAATTAAACTATAAGATCATTTATTTCTATTTATTTCAATGAATTATAAGAGTAAAAGTGATTTAAAAACCTTTTTGTTATTTTCTACATATAAGAGTACAAGTGATTTATGCGTAGTGTACAATTCATTTAAATAAATAGAAATAAATTATGTTATAGCTAAATTTTGGAAATTCTTTTATTTTGGACCAATTCGCGAATTTGTATTTTTTTTTCACCATTGGTCCAATCGAGAATTGGACCAATCGCGCCTAAACGATAATTTCTCGTTAATAATAATTCTTAAATTAGAAGGACTATCTGGTGAGCGTCAGAATGAACGGTCACTAGACGTATTTAACTTTGAAATTAAGACCCAACATTGCTTCCCTATTGCTATTTACTTCCTATCAGTAAAGAATTGCTTCAAATCTATGTTTAATAAGTTTGAAGGAAGGAATGGGGAACAAAACGCAAAGCTAATTACAGATGTCGCCACCAGCGAGAGATCCTTGTCACGGCCATATTTTTTTGATTTCCTTTCGCATTGAGCTTTTTGGTGACGAAAATGTACTCCTTGATGACGGTGCCGCAGTTAAAGGATGAGTTAAAAAAACGGAAAGCTTCTGCAGCTGGTAAAAAAGCTTTTTCCGTTTTAGGGCAATTTCCCACAACTTTCTTCGTTTAGTGTCTTTTGGGAATGCATGAGTTCCTTTATTTTTGCAACCAAAGGCAGCACATAACGTAATTTTAGACAGAGTTTAGAAAAAACGCTAACGTAAACAAAAAAATGTATGGAGTTTGACAGCTTTGACAGATCATTTAGGCCCTCTCGACCATACGCCCTCTGTCGGGATAAAAAGTCAGTTTTCTTCCCCATTGGGCAGCAATTGTTGCTCTATAAAGATTTCATTGATTCCACGCAGCAGGGACACTACGGCTACGTGACCGGCCATACTGACGTCAGAACCGTCACCCATAAATGTTTTATCTACTATATAAAAATAAGTCGGGTTTTCCTTCCTGACCATATAACTCCAGAACGCACGAACCGATTTCCACGGTTTTGCATTCGTTGGAAAGGTCTCGGGCTCCATGAGGTTTATAGCAAAGAAAATTCTTATAAGCATTGCACCCGTGCGAAGCGGGTCGCTAGTTTCTTTTAAAATACGATGGAAGCAATTCTTTACTGATAGGAAGTAAATGGAAGCAATATGGAAGCAATGTTTGGGCATAATTTCAAAGTTAAATACGTCTTCTGACGCTCACACTATCTGGAAGAAGAGGATATGTCGGCAATGGTAGCTATACAACCAGGGTTTCTGTTCTTCACTAAGCTCGGGGTTTGTCAGAGGTGGGTCTGGTGCCACATGTTTTATAACTGGTGTATTCGTTATCGCATATTCACTCCTGCTCATAAGAAAGTTTTTAATATTTATGAAGTTCGGCAACAATTGAAACAACTTAATTATAAATTAGCATCTTGATTTTTTCTAACGACTAAACCAAATATGCGGTTTTCATAGTTGTTTCAATTGTTGACGAACTTCAAAAATACGAAACAGTTTCTTCTAGTTCTTTCCTAACAAAAAAATAGCTTTTTAAATTTATTTTGATATTTGTATTGTTTATTTACAGCGTGTTTTATTTTTTTGTAATATTGGATGTTATTTAGTAAGTGGCGTATGAAAAATGAAAATCAATGCCGAAAATTGTTTCTAGCAAATTCTTTGATATACCTTTAAAATATTTGCACTTGATTTAAAATTACCTTAAGTTTTTGATTATATTACTCTGCGTCGTTGGTTGGAGCAAGGCGTTCCTCGACGACAGCCAGAATGTCCTGGAGCTCGGCTTCCGTGAAATACTCCACGACAGTAAGCGTCGACAGGTCTATTGAAGCGTACTTCGGCTGTTCAATCAGACGGACGGCGTGTTGGAGGCACACCGACGACTGTTTGCCAGTAAGCCCTGTTACCTGCAATGTGAAATATAATATTTTAAAAAAGGAAAAGAATTGTATTTTTTTATGTTTGTTACGAATCTCAAAAACTACTGGACCGATTTAAAAAGAAATCACCAATGGAAAGCTAGAAGATCCCTGATAGTCCAGGCAATGAAGCGGATTTTTGTATGAAGACCCCAACATTAATTCCTCAGTCGATGAAACTTTGCAGGATTGTAGTATAGTATGAGACAATACTTGCATAAAAAAATAAAAAAAAAACCTAACCGAAGTTAGGTTTTTTTTTTTGGATTTTTTATGCAAGTATTGTCTCATACTATACTACAATCACAGTTTAACAATCATACAGTTGGCTCACGAATGTACTTGCGCAGAGCAACGGAGGGGGCCTTGCGGGGAAGCGAGCGACGCGGACCGCTTCATTCAAACTCGCGTAGTTTGTCAGGTTAATCGTCAAGGGCTGATGTGAATCCGAGTTGTGACGAGAACAAAACCCTCATTATGGTTTTACCGTTATTACAACAATTTCCAAAGATCTATTCGACATACCAATAATAGATATTAAATAATAATAGCTGTTTTTGTGCCATATTCAAGTTGATTTTCTCGCAGTGCGCGTAATAAATAGCGGGTGAGTGAACACTTATTTATTATGATCTTTAGTAATTTTTGATAGTAATTACTATCAAAAACACGGTCACAGAATCTTACACTTTTTATTTGACCCAACTAAAATACTCCAAAAATAAAGTGTCGCGGAAATATCTAGCAGTGCAACATCTTTAAATGATTTATTTATAATAACATACATATTTAATAATAATAATATTTGCTCGTGTGCATTCTAAATGCTTTTTTTTCATCACCTAATATGTACCTATTTCAATAAGCGATTTTGTGATTGTAACTAAAAAATATTTTGTTTACATTTTTGTAACAACCCTTGCATAAATACGTAGGACAGCGTCAATACCTACGCCGGCGGCGGCATCGCGCGCCCACAAAGGCGATAACCAACTGTATGATTGTTAAACTGTGCTACAATCCTGCAAAGTTTCATCGACTGAGGAATTAATGTTGGGGTCCAATACCTTTATTGCCTAGACTATGAGTAACATAGGCTATATTTTATTCCCGTATTCCCACGGGAATGGGAAACACGCGGGTGAAACCGCGCCTAACAGCTCTAGTGTGAAATATTAGGGGTTAGACTATAAAATTTACGTTTTGTATAGATAATTTCTAGAACACAGAATGCTATAGATTTTCTAGGATCGTAACATCCAATTTCGGCTTTTTTGACGTGAAAGCGAGAGCGCGGAACAAGCGATAGAGGCACGATCGACCTAAGCGTTCGGTTTATGACGCATCTATCTCTCTTCCACTCCAGTATGCAATTTTTCATAAATGTTTTCTTATAATTATCGTCGGTAGACCGACTTTAGACAGCCATTTTTTCTGTATCAAAATTAGTTTAGTCCGCAACATTGATGAAGAGCCGTAAATGCAGTACCCCGAGAAAAACCAGCAAAACTAAAGGACAGCTTTTTTAACGTCATGCCTTACTAATTAACATTATAAAATATTATTCCGAGGATGGCTTCGCTTTGTTTCAATAACGAGAAAATCAATGAAATGTTTGTATGAAGTTTTTAAGCTATTGCATAGCTTCTATCGAGGGCCTTGAGCGCGGGGACCGAATCCAGAAATTCCGTAACGAAAAAAAACCTCACGCTCCCCACTCCGACGGGCACGGAGGTGTGGCTTGAAGGCCGTGCATTGTCTAACGTCGTTTCTTTTCGGCAGTCTTGTTGATACAAAATGCTATGCAATAGCTTTACCGCGGCAGTCCCCGAGTGCCACACGTCTTTTTTGTAATTTTTAAGTAATCTGTACCGAATCGGATTTTTTTCACCAATAGTAATGTCTATCCCTGTGTAGAATAGGTTATGTATTATACTGAGGCGGGTGAAATCGCGGGGCTAAACCAGTTTCTTTTTTATTACTCTATGTATTGTCCCACTGCTGAGCAAAGGTCTCTCCTCCCTCCCTCCACTTATCCCTATTCTGTGCCTCCTCCGGCCATGTGTTTTAAAAGGCGTCCAGGTCATCCCGCCATCTCCTTCGGGGTCTGCCTCGGCATCGATGGCCACCTGTTGGGACCCAGGTGCAGATTTATGCCCATTTGTCCGACTGCATACGACAAACGTGGCCTGCCCAGTCCCACTATAGTCGAGCATGGGTTCGGTGACAGTTCACATTTTTTCATTTAACTGGTACTACTGTTGATTAATAAAAAATATTGTATTTTTGCAATGACAAAATAATAAAATATTAATTATTTTTTAAACAAATATTTGTATTAGTCGAAATTAGTAGGCATAAAACGGAAAAATGTGAACTGTCACCGAACCCATGCTACGTAAAATAGACTATAGTAGAAGCTCGACTAGTAAAAAAAATAAAATCTCTCAATTACTTACCATAGACAGATAGAGCGTGGTGCGGCAGATCTCACACTCGGCGTGTTCCCTTACATTCCAAGCACCAACCGATTTCTTTTTCTGATGACACACTTGTATCTGGTGACAAAATTGTTTTGTTATTCATCTGTCCCAGTCTGTGGCAACCTACCACCATCCAAAAAATAAATTGTTGGGTATTTCACTGTATCACTACATAGTATAGGACAAAGGCGATTCCCATCTGTCTGTCTCTATGTATGCTTAGATCTTTAAAACTACGCAACAGATTTTGAAGTCACATTAGCAAAATGCCATTTTCTCATAATGTCACACTCACGAATGATTTTTTTTATTTTGAATCTTGTTATTTTGATAATATGGCACTTTTTTAGTGTGGCATTTTGCGTCAATGTGTCATTTTGCGAATGCGGCATTGTGCGCCTAATCCGATAATTTCTACACTAATATCATAAAGAGGAAAAATTAGATTTTTTGTTTAATTGAAACTACTGCACCAATTTTACAAAAATCCTTCACCTATGGAAATCTTATTGGAAGTAACAGCGGCTATAATCGACGGTAACGAGACTAACGTGAGTGATTTCGAATTACAAGTCCCTCTGATAGTAGAGAGAATCCCAATATAAGACGACCTTCACCGAGCTGCTTATTGGATGAAAGTATTTTATATGAATAAAACCATTTTTCTTTCGTGGACATACCGTGATATTGAGTGCCCGCAGAACGCGACGATTGTGCTGTTCCTCTCGCACGATCGTGCTCAGACTGGCGTGAACCTGTTGCAGTACGGTGAGAGACACGCGGGGATCGCAGGCCAGCGACATCAGCAGGTGTTCCAGCGAGAATGTCGTTGGCTCACAGCTGTCGCGGAGCTCCTGGGCACCGGGATAAAGCATAATATAAGACTCGATTCTGCGGACCAGCTAAAATTCCTAATTTTAAGTTAGACTATCCTTCTTGATACAGTACGGAAGAAAAAGGACAGAAACAAACCATGAGTAATGTCAAACATGTAAAAACCGAATAATTTGATGTCTTATCTGTCACTTTTATCCATGACCTTGTTACATCGTTGCTAAAATTACTAAACACGTGTATTTGAATGCGTTCATAAGGTTCAATTTTGTTATTTTGACATTTGTGACATTGTAAATAAATATGGCGCGTATTTCTGTCCCTTTACTTTCCAAAGCGGTGGAAAAGAAGAGCTAACTTAAAATTAGCCGGTCTGCAGAATCCATCGTATTATTAAAAATAAATGCTGTAACAGCGTAACGAGATACCAACTTGAAAAGGGCCCTTAGGCCAATTGGCAGTTTAAATTTGAAGGGGTGACTATTGCTGCTGCTGGGTAATAGGGTAGGGCTGTTTATAGTTGATTATTTTATTAGGAATCGAATACAAAGAACTAAACACCTAATTTCATTGTAAAAACTAAAATGTATTTTATTTCCAAAAATAAGTCAATAGTCTAATAATAAGACACTTTGAACTTGTCCATGAAGATTGGCTAAATGCAAACAGCAGCCCATCTCCACCGACGAGTTGCTGATTCCAAATTCAGTACCAATTTATAACCTCCTCCTTTGGAAGTTGGTTAAAAATTGTATTTATATTCTGTTTTCTATAGATAAACTGACCTGGAAAACCAAATGGACAGTCTTCAGCCACGATTTTGTAGCGAAGTAGACGCTCTCGGACACAGTGTACCCAGTGGCAATTGAACAGCTGTACGACTTCGGGAAGACTATGATGAACTCTCCAGGCTTCTGGGTGACCCTGGATAAAGACACGTTGTGCTCCTGGAGGAGGTTAGGCGGGATCATAGTGATGTCGGAAGGCAGCCAGATTGACTTGTTCTGGCACGAAGTGGGGCAGAGCGTCTCCACGGCCTTCCGGAAGTTGGAGCTCTGCTCGTCAGCGATTCCGTACCTGGAAATAATAATAATATAATCTCACGCCTTTTTTATCCCCGAGGGGGTAGGCAGAGGTATTCCATTACTGGATATACCCACATTTCACGAGACATATTGGACACCTAAACGTGATAGGTGGTGAGCCCATCGCCCGACCGGGTCTATTTACACATGTCTCAGAATTAGTTCTGAGACCTGCGGGTTTCCTCACGATGTTCACCTGGAATTTGTGTCCGTTTAGTGACGTCACAAGAACTATAAGGGTGTTCGTGCATCGGTTAACGTCGATCGAAGTTGATGGACGGGCTATTGTCTATTTTACATAGCATGGGTTCAATGACATTTTTCCGTTTTACACTTACTAATCACGACTAATAAAAATGTTTTATTAAAAACTAGCAGCGCCCCGCGGTATCACCCGCGTAGTTCCCGTTCCCGCCTATTTTTAGGGTTTTTCCGGCAATTATTTGAAATTTTCTCGCCGTAAAAACCATCTTTGAACTTCAACAAACATTTAAAAAAAAGAATTGGCCAAATTGGTCCAGGCTTTGTTGAGTTATGAGCTTACCAACACATTTTGCGATTCATTTTTATATTATAGATTAAACATTATTTTATTATGTTATCATTGAAAAAATATAATATTTTTTATTAGTCAACAGTAGTATCAGTAAAATGGAAAAATGTGAACTATCCGAATCCATGCTACGTGAAATAGACGATAGTAGCTTTAATTGATCGACGGATACCGTTCGACTAACCAACCGATCGATTGCCGGCCGATGGCATCGGTCGACGTTGATCTATTAACCTCTGCTATATTCCATCAGTTTCTTTCGAAATGAATTCACAAGAAGACGCGTTGTTGTTGGCCAGTATGATGTTCGACGTCAACTGATCGATGGATACCGTCGAGCGACGTTCGATCGATTGGTACGAACGGTCTGGTAGAAACTATCGATCGACGTCGACTAATCGATTGTACAATCGATCGATTAGTCTGGTAACACCCTTAAGAACTCTATGGTAAGACCCAAGTAGTCGGATTCGAACAACAAAGGAAAAATACTTTATTTAATACTGCTTAAAGAAAACCAAACTATTGCACAGATTTTTAAAATTCTTTCACCCATGTAAAGCTTATTTATAGGGGAGTAACATGGGCTCATTTTCCCACGGGAACGTGACATACGCTGGTTAAATCTAAAAACTAATACTAACTAATATTATAAATGCAAAACTGAGTTTGTTTGTTACGCTTCCACAACTAAAATACTAAACCGACATATGAAATTCTTTCACCCATGTAAAGCTCATTTATCTGGGAGTAACATCCTACTTCCTACTAATCTTACAAACGCGAAAGTTTGTATGGATGGATGTATGCATGTATGTTTGTTTCTCTTTCACGCAAAAACTACTGAACGGATTTTGATGAAACTTTACAATTATATAGATTATACATCAGAATAACACATAGGCTATATTTTATCCCAGTATTCCCACGGGAACGGTAACTACACGGGTGAAACCGCGGAGTGCTGCTAGTAATATTATCAAGAGGAAATATTAGTATTTTTGTATCTTTGTAACGAATAAACTCAAAAACTACTGGACCGATTTTATAAATTCTTTCATCAATGGAAAGCTAAAATATCCCTGAGTATTCCCCTATTCTCACGGGAACGGGAACTACGCGGGTGAAACCGCGCGGAACAGCTAGTAGGCTATATTTTAACCCCATATTCCTACGGGAACGTCAACTACGCTAATCAAATAAAACCACGTCTTCTCACCACACTTTCCCCGGCCCCGTGTGCATATATTCAATCCAGGGTAGACCGTGAGGATCGCGATGCCAGCAGCTGGTAGAGAATACCATGCCGAGATGCAAAGTTGGCACAGTCACGCCGACAACGGCACCCAGAGAGCGCAGCACGTTCCCCAGGTTCGTGCTCAACAGCTGAAGGACATCGTGATAAAAGAATATACAGCGTGTTACCGAAAGGGTATATCAAGCTAAAAGTGGGTTGTTAGAGACATCATTTGGAACAACATTCACTATGGGACCAACTTGCTCAGAGCAACTTTATTTTTCACTCCACCATACAAATCAGCTGAGCGCTGAACCCGAAATGTACTGAGATGAGAAAAATAAAGTTGCTTTGATCAAGTTGGTCCCATAGTGAATGTTGTTCCAAATGATGTCTCTAAGAACCCTCTTTCGGCTTGATATACCCTTTCGGTAACATGCTGTATAATAATAATATAATCTCACGCCTTTCATCCCCGAGGGGGTAGGCAGAGGTATTCCATTACTGGATATACCCACATTTCACGAGATACATTGGACCCCTAAACGTGATAGGTGGTGAGCCCATCGCCGGACCGGGTCTGTTTAGGTACACATCTCAGAATTAATTCTGGGACCTGCGGGTTTCCTCACGATTTTTTCCTTCACCGTAGAGCTAATGATAAGTATGTACGTAAGTTTTGAAAAACTCATTGGTAGATGCCAGGCTTCGAACCCGAGCCTCTAGTGATAAATATGTACGTAAGTTTTGAAAAACTCATTGGTACATGCCAGGATTCGAACCCGAGCCTCACTGATTATGATATGTATATTCCATAGTGGTCCTACCTTGAGGTTCCACGGGTGTCGACTGATGGGATCACTCTTGCCTCGCGAGAACCCATAGCCACCGTCGCCAGTGTCGATGGAGGCGGAGTTGACGCACACGTGGTCGGTGCCAAGAAGGACAAGCTTCCAGTACTCTTTTTCCACTTGCTCTACTGTGACAGAGTCCGATGGGAAGAATGTGGTCTGCGCTGTCGTCGACACCTGCGATACGAGGTTGGACAGGCCATTTTTTAGGTGTACTCAAACTCAAAATTCATTTATTTTCTTTAGGTATGGAATATAAACTTAGAAACGGCAATAGTTTATAATAACGAGGCACTCTAAACTCGTCTATGAAGATTGGCTAAATGTAAACAGCAGCCCATCTCCACCGACGAGTTGCTGGTTTAAAATGCAGTACCCCGAGAAGAGCCAGCAAGAAACTCAAGGACAGCTCTTCTTAATCTCATGTCTTACAGTACAGCCGTTTTAACTTGGCTGCTCTGAATATAGCCTCCGCCTGCGCGAACCGCCTCATAGTGGCTAAAAGGCAGCCATTTACGCAACTTCAGAGCTGCCAAGTTAAAACGACCGTACTGTACATGTATACATGGTCCTTTTAAATAAAGTGCAAATATTAACCCGCGAGCACTCGCGCTATGAGCATTTTGCTCACAGTAAATTTAAAACACGCGCCATTTTGTCAAAATTATTCCTACGTACATCGTTCATTTGGTAGCTGAGTTTTGTTCCGTCCCCCACCCATGTATGCAGTTTACTCCCCGCCAGGGTGCGCCAGTCACTTGGACGAGGTGGTTTGTTGCGCCGTGTACCATCAGGCGGCGTTTTGCTCATCGCGCGGGTATCGACGTAAGTACTTTTTTTTACTCGTGACTTTTTTTTTCATCTTAGCGACAGTTTTACTGCTACTTTTATGTAATACACACACCGGCACAATTAGCGGAACAGAAAAAAAAAGGAGAAAAAAGAGGGAATTTAGAACAATGAATGTAATTTTTAAACAATATATTATTTAAAATGAAACAACAATTAAATTAACATGTTTTGACATTCATTTGTAACACCATACTTAAAATTTTATAAAAATAAAAATTCAATTAAACAAAATGCATTTTTCTTCGATTTTTAATTATAGAGAAACAGCAGAAAATTCAAGATTTTCCAAAGTTTAACAACAATTTCAATGACTGTTCAATATCGAGTGTTTCCTCCTCGTGCTCTGATGAGGGTTTCCATCCGTCTGGGCATGCTGCGGATGATGTTATCAATGGTTTCTTGGGGCAACCTCTGCCATTCTTCAAGTAATGCGTTTCGCAACTCGTTGAGATTATTGGGAGGGGGCATTCTTGACTTTACACTCCTCTTTAGCAAGTCCCAGACGTGTTCTATAGGGTTCATATCGGGGGACCGTGCTGGCCACTCCATCACCGTTATACCAACATGGTTTAGGTATGTCTGTACTGTGCGAGCACTGTGAGCCCGAGCATTATCCTGCATTAGAATGAAGTTGTTACCAATAAAGGGGGCAAATGGCACAACATGTTCTTCTAAAATCTCCCTGATATACCGATCAGCATTCAGATTCCCGCCATCGACCACTACTAACTCCGTACGAGCTCCTAAACATATTCCTCCCCAGACCATAATTGAACCGCCGCCATATGCAACTGTATTTTCAAAATTAGACTGGATATACCGTTCTCCTTTGCGTCTCCATACTCGCTGCCTTCCATCAATTTGATTTAACATAACTCTGCATTCATCAGTAAAAAGAACCTGTCCCCAGTCGTCGAAGTCCCAATCACGATGTTCACGACCAAAGTGTAGACGGTTTGTGCGATGATGTCTCTCAAGTTTTGGGGCTTTGGCGGGCACATACGAGCCTATACCCACTTCTTCGAATCTTCTACGAACTGTCCGCTCACTCATCCTTACTGCTCGTACCTCTTCCAGTAAATTTCGAGCCTGCACCGCCGTTAGTCTCGTGTTCCGTCGGACTTGAAGTTGGAGAAAACGGTCATCCCTCCTTGAAGTACACCTTTTCCGGCCTTGTCCTCTCCTTCTTACTAGAGCATTCGTCAATCTGTATCGTTGGATGCTACGATAAATCGTTGATAACGATCGACGAAGGCTTCTGGCAATCGATCTGTAGGTTTGACCATTTCTCCTCATTTGATCTGCCCTAATGATTTCTGATGGCGTTAAATCAGGCATAATTAGATGCTCGTAAATTATCAATATGCGAAAAAACTCAAAAGCCTCAAAAACTGCAATTCAAAGCTTTTCAAATGGAATTCACGAACCTTCTAAAAACGGACAAGCGGTGGAAAAAATGAATCAATGAAAATTAAAACAAAAGAATGAAAAAAAGGGCAGTCGCTTAGTATTCCATTTTTAAATTAAAACCCAAATTTAAAAAAAGCTTGTTTAGCCGGCCAGTAACACGCAAAAATGCGTAAATACTCCCTTTTTTTTCTGTTCCGCTAATTGTGCCGGTGTGTGTATTATGATTGTACATTACTAAAAAAGCAATCTATTATGTATTTCTATTATAGATGGATCGTGATCGAAGGGACGAACAAGTTTTGGCATGGTTAATGTAGGAAGATTTAGAAGAAATTGAAGACCCGTCTTTTAGAGCCTATGATATTGAAAGCGATCGAGACAGTGAACACAGTCATCATTCCACTAACCGAACAATCGTCATCGGAGTAGTTTTTTTTTTTTCCGTAAGACTGCCTTACAAGACTGGCAAATTAGTTCCTATGATTATTAATTAAAATAAAAAAGATTAATATTGTTAACTTTTTGAATATATATTTTGTAGAATAAATAATGTGTATTTTATTTAATAAAATATTTTTTTATTCATATTTGTTGGTAAAACTTGCATTTATTGACATTCATAAACGTGAGCAAAATGCTCTACACGCGAGTGCTGATGTAATTTCTTGAGGCGCGAGTGCTGGCGGGTTAAAAAAGGTAGATCAATTAATGAATAAGCAATTTTTTTTGCATAGATTTTTATTTTTTATACGCCACTTCACTAGACAATATCAAATACAACGAAAATTAAAAAACAAACGAACATGTACTGTACCAATGAGTTTTTTTTAAAGCTGACGTACATATTTATTGCTAGCTCGATGGTGAAAGAAAACTACGATCGTGAGGAAACCCGCAGGTCCCAGAATTGGGTAGTTGACCGCATCGAAATTAAATTATATTATAATTAGTAGTCATTCATTAAAAAGATTATCCAAAAATACTTTTGAACATGTGTTTCGATTTTCACTTTACAATTTTAGCAAATTTAAAAATAATAAAACAAACAAAAAAAGTGCTGCAATTGAGTACTAGAAACTATGACGTCACACCTTGCTATTTCAGTACATTTTCCATAGTAAAATTTCGTTTTGACAGATCATAAAAAGTAACTGATTTAGCTAGGCAGGACAGTACCCTATTAATAAGGTATGTGTAACGGACTCGGTCTGGTGATGGGCTGACCACCTATACCGTTAAGGAGTCCAAAGAATATACCGGTGAAACTTAGGTACTTTCAGAAATGAAATACCTCTGCCAACAACCCCCGGGGATAAAAGGCGTGACATTATTTATCACTACGTAGTCGCTTTCCGTCAGTCTGCCCCTAAAATTATGCTTAGATCTTTAAAACTACGCAACGGATTCTGATGACGGTTTTTTTAATAGATTCAAGAGAAGAAGAAGCGAATCGAGGGCAAGTAGCTTTATTGTAGTTCGCTTAGTTTTTATATATTTATTTATGTATTTGCAAAACAATGTAAACTTACACACTACAGTAAGTCCAAATCATTTATATTCTAATAAAAAAAACATTTCAAAACAATTTCATTAAACAAAATTTTAAACATCGTCATCCGCAACAGGCTTCGTCAGATATTAAAATATTTCCTTATTCATGATGTCATTAATCAGTTAGGTACTTTCTATGTCAAATACATTCTTAAAACTTAAAAGTCAGTAACTACATAAAATAAATAACAATTACATAGTAGGTACAAAATATTATAAAAATTTGACGATTAGGAAATTATACTATAAAATAACATACATACATAAATATAATCAAGCCTCTTTCCCGTAGGGGTAGACAGAAACCACTTCTTTCCACTTGCTACGATCTTTACATACTTGTTTCGCTTTCATTATTCCTTTCATACATGCTCTTTGGTTTAGGGTACTCTTGACCTGGCCTTTTTTCTTTTCTGATTTTTTTCACAAACACATTGAGAATGTCATAAAATATGTCGACCGTGTGGTGCTGAGAGATCACGTCGCCCAACAGGAGGCGGATTTATATATTTTTGTTAATGGTTTACTGGATCTAAATTTAAAAGCTTACCTTTCTGAATGCCGAAAGATTCATTTTACGGCCCTTTACGACGCAGTCCTCGGCCTCGGTGAGTGCGTCGGTGACGTGGGGCTCGTCTTCGGCCTCGTCTTCCGAGGAGTCCGACTCGCCAAGCAGCTTCTTCTGCCTATGCAGAGGGTTCATGGCCCAGTCCATCAGCTTGCGGTTTTTTTTAATCCAGCCTTTTTCGACAGCGCCCATAATGTGTTGGCGTTCCTCTGTGGCAAAGTAATAGTAATAAGACTTAATAATAATACATAATAATAATAAATTGGGTAGTTGACAGCATCGAAATTTATTGGAGTTGACTATGGTTTAAGTATCCTAGGCAACTCTGTTATTGATTGTCATTATAGCAAACAGCCGATCTGTGCATTCTGCAGATTTGTGCCAAAATGACGACTAAAAAGCCTTTCACAACGATTAACAAACTCGCGGGCGAAGAAGATTTTCAGGATTGGAAATTTTCGATGAAAATGTTGCTGAAAAAGGAAAAATTATTTCACCTGACGTCACAAACACCAAACCCTGACATTTCATCTGAAATCGAGAAAGATGAAGAAGCATTGGCTACCATCTGCCTCCACATCGAACCACAAGTATTCCCTTTTGTTCGGCAAGCTTTGACAGCAAAAGAAGCCTGGGAAAATCTCATAAAAACTTACGAGAGTAAGAGCATAAATCGTCGGATCAAACTCTTGGATGCTTTACTTGATGAACGCCTGGAGAATCATGACAATATGCAAGAATATATTGCAGCCGTCATGAACCACGCACACAAGCTGGGAGACATCGACAAAGCAGTTGATGATGATTTGATTGCGGTCGTTTTACTACGTGGCTTACCAGAGAAGTACAATTCTATGAGGATGGCGCTGCAGCATTCAGGAACGAGGCTTACTTCCGAAGTTGTTAAAACTGAGTTACTTCAAGAGGAAGGCAGTACTTCGAAAGTATCGGACCATGACGCGGCATTTGGAGCAAAGAAGAACAAAGGAGCTGTGAATACTGATGGAAGTAAACACAAGCAGGTTGAAGCTGCCTCTACAAGCCAGGCAAACACTTAATTTTCTGACAAGAACAACAAGAAGATAGACTGTCCTGATCGCCAAGGAGAAAGTGGATCGAAGTCTAAATGTTTCAACACGTTGCTAGGAGTGGAATCATTTGGGCCTGATGACTTCTACTTGGACAGTGGAGCTTCCTGTCACCTAACTTTCCGTGAAGAGTGGTGTAGAGACCTTAGTTCTAGTGAAAATGGTACTGTGATAACTTGTGCTAATAATGAGAAAGTCAAGGTGTCTGGCGTGGGAAATATTCTAGCTAGGGTTAATGGCGACGAATTAACGATTAAAGGTGTGAAATTGGTTCCAGGTTTGCGTGCGAATTTATTATCGGTATCGAAGATGGTAGAAAAAGGCAATTTGGTTGTGTTTGGGTCGGCTGGATGCAGTGTGTATGACGAAAAGGATTGCCGTGTCTTAGGAACACCTGTGGCAACTGCGAGCAAAGTGGCTGGGATCTACAAGCTGGATAACTGTGAGCCTGTTGTAGATAGTGCTTTGGCAGTGCAGGTAGAGAAGTCAGCAGTGATGCTATGGCATCGGCGTCTCGGGCATGTGAACTTCCAGGACATGCGACGTGTTCCAGGCATGGAGTTCATAGATGTAAGCAAGCTGGAGCCGTGTGAAGCCTGTTTGAAAGGTAAGATGCATAAACTTCCTTTTGATAAGAATCACGAGGCGGTTCGCGCGACGGCGAAGCTAGAGCTTGTTCACATGGATCTTTGCGGCCCTATGGAGACAAAGTCATACGGTGGGCATTCGTATTTCATGATAGTAGTCGATGATTTCACGAGAAAAATGTTTATTTATTTTTTGAAGTCAAAAACTGAAGTTCTTGACAGGTTCAAAAATTTCGTGACGGAATCAAAGACGTACTTAGGCATGAAGGTTAAAACAATTAGATCGGACAACGGAAAAGAGTTTGTGAACTCTGAGTTTAATGCTTATTTGGAAAGCAAGGGGATCAGGCACCAATTAAGTGTACCGTATACACCAGAGCAAAATTCAGTTGCTGAAAGGTCTATAAGAACTGTGACTGAGATGGCTAGGAGTATGTTGGCTGATGCTGGCCTGAATAAAAAATATTGGGCGGAAGCATGTCAGAATGCTGTGTACACAAAGAATCGTCTGCCACATAGTGCAAACGGAGGTGCAATCCCGGAGAAACTCTGGTCCGGAAGGGATGTGGACATGACATTTCTTAAGGTGTTCGGTTCGCGAGCGTTCGTGCATGTTCCGAAAGAACAAAGGAAGAAATGGGACTACAAAGGGAAAGAGTATATCTTTGTCGGTTATTGCGATGAGACAAAGGGGTATCGTTTCTCTGATCCAAATATTCCCAGTCGCGTCATACGTGCGAGGTATGTTGTCTTCATTGAAGAAGAAAGAGAGCGGAAACCTGCGGAAAAGGCAGGTCGTCGCAAAACAAAATGCTCCTACAGGTCCAAATCATCTTAATAAAAATAATTTATCGTCCAAAATAAAACCTCAAGTAAGGGAAGACAACCCTGTTGTATGGGAGGAAGTATGTTTACCCAAGGCTGTAATCGAAAAACCGTTGGAGGTGGAACCTTCGGAGGTATTCGAGGATTCAGTGGGGGTACCTACTGAAACGGGTAGACATGATATTGACATTGAGTTGGAAAACGACTATGTTGAGTCAATGTCAGAAAGTGTTGCTGAAGAACCAGTTCCAGGACCTTCAGGTAATGCTAATAAAGAAGTGGAACTGAATCCGACCGATCATTCACTGCGAAGTGGTGGACAAGTATACAACTCTGATTTTGCATACTTAGTTCCTGACGAGAGAGAGCCGTCGACTATTCATGAAGCTCGTAGTCGAGTTGACAAGAATCTATGGGAAGAGGCTATACAGAAGGAACGGGATTCAATGCGTGAAAATCATGTGTGGAACTTGGTAGATAAACCACCAGGAGCGAAAGTTGTTGGAAATAAGTGGGTCTTCAAGTATAAGCAAGATGCAGAAGGCGTAACGACTTATAAGGCGAGACTCGTAGCAAAAGGATTTACTCAATCTCTCGGTGTCGATTATTTCGATACATTTTCACCAGTCGTGAGAAGATCAAGTTTGAGAATTTTGTCGAGCCTTGCAGTGGCCCTGTAGGCTTAGCACGCTAATTATTTTCCCGCTCTCACCTGTCACCTTAGCCACAAAACAGTATTAAGATGACGTCACACAGAGGAGATACATCTATGTGACGTCATCTTAATACTGTTTTGTGGCTAAGGTGACAGGTGAGAGCGGGAAAATAATTAGCGTGCTAAGCCTACTGGATTTGTATATTCATCACTTTGACGTGAATACCGCTTTTTTGAATGGCGATTTGCACGAAAAAGTTTATATGCGGCAGCCAGAAGGTTGCATACAGAAAGGAGATGAAAGAAAAGTTTGTCTATTGAAGCGAGCAATATATGGCTTGAAACAAGCTTCAAGGAGTTGGAATTTAAAAATCAATGACGTACTGTTGTCACTTGATTTCAAACGTCAAGAGGTTGATAGCTGTATTTACACGAAAAATTTCGTAAATTCAGATAATTTTATTGCTATTGCTCTTTACGTGGACGATTTGATAATTTTCAGCAAAAATGAGGCTGTAAAGACCGCACTGTTAAAAGACTTGATGAAATCTTTTAAGATCAAGGATCTTGGTCCAGCGAAGCAAGTTCTTGGTATGCGTTTAGAACGGGATGAGTTTGGAATAACTTTGGATCAATCGAAGTACATAGACGCGATACTAACAAACTTTGGAATGCATGATTGCAAGCCGGTGAGTACGCCACTGGAGTTAAATATTCATGCTGAGTTGGCTTCAGCGCAAGTGGGGGATGCTGGTCAAGTGCCATATCAGACCTTGATTGGTGCACTGAACTATCTGGCAACAAACACGCGTCCAGATATAGCCATAGCAGTCAGTGCTCTAGGCCAGTACAGTACAGTAGGAAGGCGGCAAAGCGTGTGCTGCGCTATTTGAAGGGCACAAGAGACCGCAAACTTCGTTTCAGGAAACAGCTTGACACAATTTTAAATATTACAGGTTACTGTGATGCGGATTGGGCGGGAGACGCTCGCGACAGAAAGTCCTACACAGGATATTTATTCAAAGTTGGAGGTAATACTGTTTCTTGGGAGTGTTGTGACACAAAGGTGTGTGGCACTTTCATTGACTGAATCCGAATACATTGCACTAAGTGAAGCTGCGAAGGAAGCTGTGTATCTGAGGAAAGTTGTGAGTAGTCTGGTATCGGAAGGCCCTGCCTCACAAGTTACGATATACACAGATAATCAGAACGCAGTCAAGATTGCTTCGAACCCCGTTTTTCACAAACGTACAAAGCATATCGAGCTTAGGTTTCATTTTATCAGGGAATGCGTTAGTGGTGGTGCTTTGTTGTTAGAATATGTTCCCACAGCAGATAACTTAGCTGACCCGTTGACTAAAGCACTTTCAAAGGCTAAACTAAGTAGTTTTATACCAGGAATGTTTAATTGATTGATTATATGTACTTATGGTGTTTAGTTTAGCTGGTGTTGTTGAAATTGTGTATTTATTATAGTAGATCTCTGTTTGAAGGGGTGTATTGGAGTTGACTATGGTTTAAGTATCCTAGGCAACTCTGTTATTGATTGTCATTATAGCAAACAGCCGATCTGTGCATTCTGCAGTTTTATTTTACAATAAAATTAAATTGCGAGTAGTCATACATTAAAAAGATTATCCCAAAACAACTCAAAATATGTATTTCGATTTTCAATTTACAATTATAGCAAATTTAAAAATAATAAAACAATAAAAAAAAGTGCTGCAATTGAGTACTAGAAACTGTGACGTCACGGTTTGCTATTTCAGTACATTTTCCATAGTAAAATTTCGTTTTGACAGATCGTAAAAAGTAACTGTTTTGACTAGGTAGGACCCAACCCTATTGTGGGACACAATTCACACACGGTTATTTAGTCCCATTTAGGGGTCCAATGTATCTCGTGAAATGTGGGTATATTCAGTAATAGAATACCTCTGCCTACCCCCTCAGGGATGAAAGGCGTGAGATTATATTATTATTTAGTCCCATACTAGGCAGGGCCTGTACTATGGGTACTAAACAACTGATAAACATACTTAAATAAATATTAAACGACCAGACACGAAGCCGACAGACATGTTCATGCACACAAATGTTGGCCCCGAGCGGGGATCGAACCCGCGACCTCCGACTCAGAAGGCAGGGTCACTACACTACCAACTGAGCCAACAGGCCCGTATATAATAAGCATATTATGTAAAAGACCCGGTCCCGGTCATGGGCTCACCACCTATCATGTGTAGGGGTCGAATAATCTCGTGAAAAGTGCGTATTTGCAGAAATAGAATATCTCTGCCAACCCCCTGTTACACGCAAAAACTACTCAACGGATTTTGATGAAACTTTACAGTTATATAGCTTATACATCAGAATAACGCAAATAGGCTATATTTTAGTTTATTCGTTACTAGCAGCGCCCCGCGGTTTCACCCGCGTAGTTCCCGTTCCCGAGGGAATATCGGAATAAAAAGTATCATATGTCCGTCTCCTGGTTCTAAGCTACCTCCCCACCAACTTTCAGCCAAATCGGTTCCGCCGTTCTTGAGTTATAAATAGTGTAACAAACACGACTTTCTTTTATATATATAGATAAACATACAAAAATAGAGCGGTGATAGCCCGGACGGTTAAAGAGCCTGCCTAAAATCAGTGAGGCTCGGGTTCGAATCCTGGCATGTACCAATGAGTTTTTCAAAAACTTACGTACATATTTATCACTAGCTCGACGGTGAAGGAAAACATCGTGAGGAAACCCGCAGGTCTCAGAATTAATTCTGAGACATGTGTAATAGACCCGGTCCGGCGATAGGCTCACCACCTATCACGTTTAGGGGTCCAATATATCTCGTGAAATGTGGGTATTTCCAGTAATGGAATACCTCTGCCTACCCCCTCGGTAATAAAAAAGGCGTGAGATTATACTTATTATTATTATACAAAAATACTAATCATTACTCTTTATACCATTAGTGCAGAAGTGAAGACATGAAATTAGCGATCACTTATATATCTATCATGTGAAAGACTTACGATTAGACAGCGTCTCGTAGGGCACGAGGTATTTCAGGTAAACTCCGTCGAGTTTTTTGTCAGGTTGGTTTTTCGGGAATCGCATCTCGTCCGCCACGCGAGCCCATCGCTTCTTCTCGTTAACTTGGTTTAGTCCGCCGTTTCTCTGCACCACTAGGTAAAGCAGCGGTAGGTTCAACTCCATGCCTTCCAACTGTGAATGTCAAGTCACTTTTAGCTCCATACTAGTATACTGTCCGGGGATCCTGTATATTTCCGTTTCCGTGGAATGGGTTAGCTAGTGCTTAAAATGTTATCTTAGATGATAAAGATATAGATTAAAGACCTAGCCTAATTAGGTTAAACACACATTTCTTAAAATGTGATGGTTTACTTATAAATTAGCACTTCAACAATATTATATAATTTCCGGACTCACTAGCTGTTTCATAAGCCTTCGCGTTTTTTCAACTCTTAGTTTATAATTTATAAAACACTGCGTTAGATCTTTAAAATTAATAACTAAATCTACCTCTATTAATAACAGGTCAAACTTATACAACCCCTCTGTTTTTCGTCGGGGATTAAAAATACATAAAATCAAAATCAAATCAAATATATTTATGTATTTTCTGAAGATAACTGAAAATTACACTTAAAAACGTCAATAGTCTAATAACAAGGCACTCTAAACTCGCCCATGAAGATTGTCTAAATGTAAACAGCAGCCCATCTCCACCGACGAGTTGCTGGTTCCAAATGCAGTACCCCGAGAAGAAGCAGCAAGAAACTCAAGGACCACTCCTTTTAGGGTTCCATACCCAAAGAGTAAAACGGGACTTTATTACTAAGACTCCACCGTCCGTGACCAGGCTGTATCTCACGAACCCTTAGTTAGACAGTTGAAATTTTTACAGATGATGTATTTCTGTTTCCGCTATAACAACAAATACTAAAACATTTTGTTTGCCGTTTTTATAGATAATAGTACACCCTTCGTGATTCAAACTCGCACTTGGCCGGTAGTAATAATAAAGTACTCACCAGAGGCGCCTTGATGAACTTGACTTTCTGCGACGCGAGGCACGCCTTGATAGCGCTCATCTCTCTTGCCGCGGGGCCCCATCGGCTGTACATGCGAGCTATGTACTGGTTGGCGACGTTGAACTTGAGATCGTCGGTCAGAACGCACTTCGGGTTGAATCCGGGCGGAGCAACAACTCGACAAATGCCGAACTTGGCCGCCGTCGCCGTGACTTTTTCGAAGAACGCCATTGGATCCTACAAATTATAATAATAATAAAGGCATTTATTTACCATAATTGGGTAGTTGACAGCATCGAAATTAAATAGCGAGTAGTCATACATTAAAAAGATTATCCCAAAACACCTCAAAATATGTATTTCGATTTTCAATTTACAATTATAGCAAATTTAAAAATAATAAATAATCAAAGAAAGTGCTGCAATTGAGTACTACAAACTATGACGTCACGGTTTGCTATTTCAGTACATTTTCCATAGTAAAATTTCGTTTTGACAGATCGTAAAAAGTAACTGATTTGACTAGGTAGGACACAACCCTATTGGTACAGTAATTCACCTTAAGCTATCTGAAAAACTGTACTAAACAGTTTGTTGGCAGTAATAGTACTCTCTTGTTAAAAATACATTAACCTGCCTTTCATATCACTACATAGTATAAAACAAAGTCGCGTTCTCTGTCCCTATATCCCTATGTTGTATGCTGAAATCTTTACAACTACGCAACGGATTTTGATGCGATTTTTTTTAATAGATATAGTGATTTAAGAGGAAGGTTTTAGTATTAGCATTACACCCGTGGCGAAGCCGGGGCGAGTCGCTAGTTAATTATAACACTGACATAAATTACCTATATTTTGATACGGCGTAATCTAGGTATACATATAGTTAGTTTACATTTTACTTTTTATTTTTGACATTAAATAAGTTCTCTAACAAGTAGCTTTTGTAACACTGCAGTTTTAATTCTAAGGGAATTAATTAAATTGTGGGACACAATTCACACACGGTTTTTTAGTCTCAAACTAAGCAGAGCCATGGGTACAAAACACCTGATAAACATACTTAAACAAATATTAAACGTCCAGACACGAAGCCAACAGATATGTTCATGCACACAAATTGGCCCGTTGCGGGATCGAACCCGCGCCCCCCGACTCAGAAGGCAGGGTCACTACCAACCGAGCCGACAGGCAACAATTTGCAGCTTGTTATATTATTTGCGAAAACTAAGAGCCAGGCGTTGTATAATAAATAACATTAAATTAAAAAAATATAAAACCACCGACACTAAAAATACATTTAAAACACAAATATGGACAGATTTTCTTAAACCATAAGGCTAAAAACACTAGAGTAAGTCACCTTGTATTTTGTCGGGGTTTAAAAATAGAATACGCTACGTATAATCCTATGCTAACAAGTTTGCATATCATCTTCAACCCGTAACAGCCCACAGCTGAGCTAAGGGTCTTTCCTCACAGATGAAGAAGTATGCGCCATATTCTCCCACGCGAGCCCACCTTTGATTAGGAGAAAGTGTTAAGCTAATAGGCAGCTGACATAATTTTTAAGCCATTAAAAGGTATATAACATGGCTTGGCGACTTCCATTGTGTAAACACAACGGAAACAAAGTTCGCATGTATGAAAAATATACAACTAAGGACTGATTTTTGAATCGTCAGATAAATCTTATCTGGAGAATATATTAATGCTGTCACTGTCTGACACAATAGAAAGGAAGTGTAACAGGTGATGATTATTCTTCAGATAACTTTTAACTGACTACTGGAAAATCAGCCCTAAATAAACAAAGGAAAAAAAATATAAATTGAAATATGTAGTCATACTAATATTATAAACACGAAAGTTTGTGAGTATGGATGGATGTTAGTTGTTCTTTCACGCAAAAACCACTGAACGGATTTTGATTTAACTTTATAGTCATGTAGCTTATACATCAGAATAACACATAGGCTATATTTTATCCTCGCATTCCCTCGGGATCTGGAACTACGCAGGTGAAACCGCTGCTAGTAATAAAAAGATTGACGCATTCGTAAAAGTCACAGTTGTTATTCGCAAGAGCATCAAACCCAGAATGTCATATTCGCAAAAGTCAGTTCTTATTTCAAGAATATCACTTTATCAAGTGCATCAGGCGCAAGACTTCACATTCGCAAAAATAAGATTGTTTAATTCTTATTCTATTATTGGTAAAATTTCACTTCCTCAAGTGCATCAGATTCAAGTTATTACATTCGCAAAAAGCCACAGTTTATATTCGCAGTGTCACTTTCTCAAGAGCATCAAACCCAGAATGTCACATTCGCAAAAGTCAGGTGTTATTTGAAGAATGACATTTTCTCAGCGCATCGTGCGCAGATCGTAAAATTTGTTATACAAAAAATGTCACTTTCTCAAGTGCATCAGGCGCAGGATGTCGAATTCGCAAAAGCTGCAGTACATAATATACGTGAAATACTAGATATTTTGCTAAGTCTATTTTTATATATATCAAAAGCTAGCAACACGAGCCATTTACAAATTCATATGTCTTGATTCCCTATGAGAGCAGCCTTACGGTTAAGGAGCCTGCTTCACATGATGATATCAGTGAAGATCGGGTTCGAATCCTGTCATGCACCAATGAGTTTTTCAAAAATGCTTACGTACATATTTACTTATCACTAGCTCAATGTTAAAGGATAACATCGTGAGGAAACCCGCAGGTCCCAGAATTAAGTCTGAGGCATGTGTAACAGACCCGGTCCGGCGATGGGCTCACCCCATATCTCGTTTAGGGGTCCAAAGAATATCTCGTGAAAAGTGGGTATATCCAGAAATGGAATACCTCTGCCAACCCCCTCGGGGATCAAAGGCGTAAGATTATTTATTTTATTTTTTTAATAATAAAATAAATTCCTTTATGGGATTGTGTGTACGCTTTTACAACAAGATACCTAAAGGTGTTGTAGATTTGGGAGACAAAAGGTTTAAAACACACATAAAATAGTTGTGTACCTCTACGCAGCGGCACCCTCGGCCCTAGAGAGATATGGTTGGTATATATCTATAGTACCCTCGCCCAAACTTACTGAACGTGTATTGAAATAATTTGTACCCCGATGGTTTTAGAGTAAATTAAAAAATAAGAAAGTCTCTATCCAGCGGGGCCCTCCGTAAGTATGCATTCAATGGTTTTTTCAATTGCATTTAAGTATAGTACCCCAAGACCCCTTTTCAAAATAACAATTACTTTTCATCTAAGACATATAGTTTTTATATAAAATCAAGTGGTAGTTCTAATCGATCCAGCGGGGCCCTCCCTGGATTGGCATTGAACAGCTGTTTTGTATTTTTTTTCGTTTAGTACGCTTAGTAAAAATAACTCTTAACTAATAATATGTTTAAAAATACATACTAAAAAAATAATAAGAACAAAATAAAATGACGCGCCTCTCCATACGATTAGCGTGATTTAGAAAAATAAATCTAGGGATGATTTTAGAATCAAATAAAACTAGACTTATTGTTAGGCTTCTAACTAAGTATGGGCTTTTATTTTAAATCTATATAATATAATATAGAAACCACAAAATCACTTTAGCATAGGTAGGACAGTTAAAAAAAATCTATAAAATAGTATAGAGAGGCGCGTCATTTTATTTTGTTCATATTATTTTTTTAGTATGTATTTTTAAACATATTATTAGTTAAGAGTTATTTTTACTAAGGGTACTAAACGAAAAAAAATACAAAACGGCTGTTCAATGCCAATCCAGGGAGGGCCCCGCTGGATCGATTAGAACTTCCACTCGATTTTATATAAAAACTATATCTCTTAGATGAAAAGTAATTGTTATTTTGGAAAGGGGTATTAGGGTACTATACTTAAATGCAATTGGAAAAAACCATTGAATGCATACTTACGGAGGGCCCCGCTGGATAGAGACTTTCTTATTTTTTAATTTACTCTAAAACCATCGGGGTACAAATTATTTCAATACACGTTCAGTAAGTTTGGGGAAGGGTACTATAGATATGTACCAACCATATCTCTCTAGGGCCGAGGGTCCCGCTGCGTAGAGGTACACAAAATAGTTTTGTCAAATGGCATATTGTAATTTAGATAAGTATTGAATGACAATGATGTTTAGTGTAAAATTTCTTAAGCAGTCTATTATATTTAAATCTCTTTGAGCACAGCACATCACTAAAACAATGTAACTAGTAGTTTGTATTGTATTGATTGTTTAAAAGAATATTGTGTTAAGGAGTGTCTTGGGCCGCTTCTTGTCATCAACTATACATGCTGAAGCGGTGGAGTTGCAATGACTTTCAATAAGTATTTTGTATTGAAACATTTTGACTTTGACTTTCTCGAGTTATTTTGTTTCAAGACGACATTTCCATACGATATCTGTAGGGCTATTTTTTTTCTATATTAAATTTATGATACAGGTATATAAGTATCTACTGAGAATTTCAATCGAATGGATGAGAATAGGCCCTCTGATGAATTAATTTGGGCGCTATTCCGACACGGTTTTGTTTCGAAGGGCTATGAGGTTATAGATACCAGGCAACTTATAAACACATCAATACTTACAGTGAATTCTTCGGGGGTCGGTGTGAATGTTGGCGCCTCGAGGAGCCTAGCACCCGCCGGGCTCCGTGAGAATAGTTCCATGTTTACGTTGAGAGTCATCGCATCGGGAATTTTCACTGTTGAAAACTCTGTAACTTCGATTTCGTCATCGGATTCGAGTTCAATTGTCGAGTCTTCTGGCGAATTTAAAATTATGATTTCTCCTTCGTCTTTTACTTCTGTGTGTGTCCCAGAACTCTCAGGAGTGTTTTCGTGGGCTAAGCTAGTAGCTTTGTGGGGTTTTACAACTTCAATTTTCTCAGCCACTGTCTGATTGGACTGCAGCTCTTCTTGGCGAGTAGTTTCCTGGTTCAGCTGCGGTATCGGTTTTTGATTGGCCTGGTCATGAATTTCTCTTGTCTCCTGGTTAATAGATTCTTGGGGTGAGAGAAGTTCTCCGTCAAACAGATCAGGCATTATTAAATGGTCAGTCATTAGTTCCTGTATGGACTGATTCGGTATTAGTTCCTGAAGTGACTGATCGAGCATTATGTCTTCGACTGAATCGTCGGGCGTCGGTGGTTCTATTGTGTTGACAAGGTTTAGTTCGTCGACTGGCTCGTCGGGTATAGGTGCTTCTGTTGTCTCGTCAAGAGTAAGTTCTTCTGTTGCGTCAGAAAGTTCCTCCTCTATAGTTTCGTCAGGTATAAATTCTTCAACCGTACGTTTTCGGTTCGTCCGGCGAGCTCTAGGTCTTTTGGTTGGCTGGCGAGGCTTAAGTTTCAGGGTTGCCTGCCGCCGGGGACGTTTTGTGGTTGCCTGGCGAGGCGTACTTTTCTGTCGCCGCGAAAACCTTGAAGTTTGCAGCTGACGAGCAACCTTGAGCAGTAGCTTCTTGACGTCACTCCGCATCACATCAGAACACAGGAGCACCTCAACGATAACATCCAAGAGTTTCTCGTGTGCTTTCAAATTCAATTGTCTAGCGAGCTGGGCCTTCGACTTGTTAACTAGTCGCGCCCTCATAATTTTCTTGTCACAATTAGCGACGGAGGTCGGGACGATAGCGATCAGCTGATCGCTGTCTTTTGTGAACACCTCGACGTAGATATGGATTTTGCCGGAGACTCGGGTGAGGCTTATTCCCGTGATGCACTGCGGGAGTTTGAGGGAGGACATGGGAAGTCCCGCAGTGGCTGAGTCTTCCTCCTCAAATTCGTAGACGTCTCGACAGGGGCGAAGAATGAGTTCGGAGATTTGTATCACTTTGTTGACGCGTTTGCAGTAATTGCATCTCTTACAACGCTTGTCCAGCTGGTCTTCGGATAGTTTGGAGACATCCGAAACCATTCTGAGTGTCTCCGAGACGCAGTTTGTATCTGAGGCGACTTCCTCGCTCTCCGACGGGTCGCTCGTGAGGGAGAAGCGGTCGTATTCCAACCCCTTGAATATGTTGTCGTCGCCGAATATCGGGTCGTTGGTTTTGTCGCTTTCATCGGTGTCACTGTACACTAACGGTGCGATAGACGAGCTCCGAGAGTGACCTGAAAATTTTTATATATTTACATTTTCAGTCACCGATGCCCGTCAGACGGCTGATCCACTCATTTGTGACTTTTGTTACAAACAAAATTTCATATGTCATCTACACTAATATTATCAAGAGGAAAGATTTGTATGTTTGTAACAAATAAACTCAAAAACTACAGAACCGATTTTAAAAATTCTTTGACGAATGGAAATCTGCATTATCACTGAGTAACATAGGCTACATTTTATTTCCATATTCCCACGGGAAAGGGAAGTGCCCGGGTGAAACCACGCGGAACAGATAGTCAAAAATTAAAATACAAAGTTTAGTATTTCGTTCAATTACTTTTTTGTCATAAAAATAGATTTTAACGGCTTCAACTATAACAACAAATGAATGTCAAAAAAATTGTTGTAAACTGCTATTTAGGTATACGATACACATCACAAAATTCATGTTTTGAAATTTTTTGCTGATATTCTTATTTGTAAAATATAAACGTTTCTGTCAGAAATATTGTACTCGTAGTAGGTTGGTGTTGTTACTGATACCTGTTTTATTGTGTTCTCAGTGGGAACGGCTATTGTGTCACAAATGTCTATATCTGTTTGTTTCCCCAATAAATAAAAAAGAAAAGGCAATTTACCACTTTCATCTTGGTTGTCGTCAGCTGCATCAATATTGGGTGTAGGCAGACGGGCCTGTTGAGTACTCGCTTCTACGGAAGAACATGATTTTAATTAATAGGGATCTGAATAAGATATGCTACGACTGTGTTCAATATTCGTTATTACGAAGGTTTAGGCGCAGAACCTTTGAAGATGGTGATAGGACTTTTTGCGAATGGGACATTTTGCGACTGGGACGTTTTGCGAATAGGACGTTTCGCGAATGGGACCTTTTTTTTCGGTGGGACGTTTTGCTAATTGGCCGTTCTGCGCCTAAACCATTACGAACTTAACGTACGTATATTCGACCGAATATCAAATATTGATGATGATGCTAAGATGCTGTATAAAATTTTCATTTATGTTTAAGTCGTACATATAAGATATTTTGTGTTTTGGGTTGTCTATGGAGGTGGCATGTTCTACATAGAACAAACTTCCTAAATAAATAAGGAGAAAAAAATCTTAACGTACGTATATTCGACCGAATATCAAATATTAAGACAAAAAAGACACACATGTTACCCAAGAACTTAATTTAAACGGTGGTATATTTTGCTTTGAACAAACAAATAGCAATATTTTATCAAAACGTACTGTTAAAGACATAATCATAAACTGGCATAAAAATTTATAAAAACCCCGACACACTAGAAAAGAGCTGATGATCTTCAAACGGCTGAACAGATTCGCATGAATCATGGCTAAGAACACTCGGTATAAAATTATCTATGACACAAAAAAACTAACGAAAATCGGTTAATCCGTTTGGGAGTTACGATACCACAGACAGACACGTTAAACTTATAACACCCCTCTCTTTTTGGGTGGGGGGTTAAAAATTAAGAAATAATGCGTGTCTTGACACGATTAACTCGTAAATGAAAGAATTACGCCCCCGGCTCGCCCGCGATCGTGCTGCCACCGCACCGCAAGCACTACAGTGAAATGTTTAGTAACGTATAATGTATCCAAAAAAAATATAACTAACAAAGGGAATATTAGGCGCTTCGGCCAAGAGCGTGGCCATTATTCGGCCAAATCGCTATTCGGGGCATCTCTAGTCTGAAAACATATTAGGTGCATTTTCGTTTCGGAGGTCGCGGCCGAGTAATATGCGAGGCTCGGATATAGCGCCATAAAATAATTACCGACTTAAAAAAAGGAGTTTCTTAATGCGGTTGTATTTTTTTTCTTAGTACTCCGTTATTTATAAACTGACTTGGATTTTTTACTCAATTACGGCGAAGCAAAAAGGAAACTTATTATGTTTTGAAAGGATATACTTTTAGAATGGTTGTTATCAAATTCCAGATCTGAAAATGGGATCTACGAGTATGAGGACACCTAAAATTTTATTGACACAAATATTACAGTGATTTTGATATGATCAGCAACGTTGCAAGCATTCGATAGTTACACAACCACAAAAGAGAGTACAATCGGCGGTCTTATCGCCTTAAACGATTTCATCCAGTTAACCTTAGGGCGGATGTAACTAATACACATATTTAATTTATGCATTAAATTTTAAAAAGATAATTTGCACAACAATACTGTTTGCTACAATCCAAACTGAACCTAATGCCTATCCAGCTAAATTACATTCTCTTTAAGATTACTCTTCTTTCTTAGCACATCATAAAATGTTAATGTCTAACCTCCGGCTTCCGAAAGCTAAATTATATATTAATAATAATGTTTATATTTCAGGCATATCTAAAGCATCCATAGTTTAAAACTACAATAGTACCTACAGTTGTAGAAAAAATAAAAAATTATATATTAAAATTTACTAAGGTTACTCAGGTTTTATAACTTACCATTTCCATTTTCCACTGGTCGCTCATCATTACTGGATGTCGAGGACCGGTTGGAGCCGGTTCTCACTGCAAAGATGTTACAACAAAGTTACCTTACGACCTTAACAGACACGATACTTTTAGCATAGGGGATTACTCTATACTTAATAGCCCGGACGGTTAAAGAGCCGGCCGAAAATCAGTGAGGCTCGGGTTCGAATCCTGGCATGTACCAATGAGTTTTTCAAAAACTTACGTACATATTTATCACTGGCTCGACGGTGAAGGAAAACATCGTGAGGAAACCCGCAGGTCTCGGAATTAATTCTGAGACATGTGTAAACAGACCCGGTCCGGCGATGGGCTCACCACCTATCACGTTTAGGGGTCCAATATATCTCGTGAAATGTGGGTATATCCAGTAATGGAATACCTCTGCCTACCCCCTCGGGGATTAATAAGGCGTGAGATTATATATATACAGTGGTGGTCAGATAATTAGAAACACTGCCAACGGTCCTTGACATTATGTAAGATACTTCTCCGCAATCGTTTTTATTTTGAAAATAAACTATAAATAGGACAACAATATGTTCAACGATTTATCATTGATTAGAAAAACAATATAAATTCCATTACACAAGGGCAGTTTCAATATTACATTACGGACAAACATTTTAACCCATTTTAAGTTATAAACAATAATGGTCAACTAATTAGAAACAACAACAAAAAAGTATAAAAAAAATTTTTTTAAAGTATTAGTAATTAGTATTGTTATTTATGAAATAGCTACTATCCCAAACCTATCAATAGTTATAATTAATATTAAGTGGCGTATCCCTTAATGCCAATAACAGCACTGCAACGACGTGGCATTTTGATTCAATAAATTTCGTAAATTTTTCTAGGGGGATTTAATTCCATGCTTCAAAAAATGCTTCATTTAGTTCGTTTTGACTGGTGTTACGTTTGTTTGAGACTTTCTTTTTAACAATAAACCAGAGATTTTCTATCGGGATTAAATCCGTACGATTTGCTGGCTAGTCTAAAATGGATATACGCTGTTTGCTAAGGAAACATTTGACGATATTGGCCGTGTGTTTAAGGTCATTGTCATGCTGAAAGATCCAGGTTACAGGCAAATGATCGTCCGAGTATGGAATCATTGTGTGCTCTAAGATATTTTAGTATTGCCATTGATCCATTGTACCTTCAATCTCCCGAACGGGTCCAACTCCATATCCGGAAAAACACCCCCAAACTTTAATGTTACTGCCACCGTCCTTGACTATACTCCTTGTGTATTTATAATTAAAAGCATTGTTTACAGGACGTCTAACATAGCACTTTGCGTCGGAATTTACCATATTTATTTTTGTTTCATCCGAAAATAACACTTTTTTCCATTCTTGTACCGTCCAATTAACATATTTTTTTAGCGATTAATAATCGCTTCTCTCGGTGCTGCTTGGTAAGAAGCGGTACCTTTCGAAAGATTCTTCCAAACAATTTAGCTTCTACTAATCTTCGGCGTATCAATCTTGGCGAGATGTTTCTCGGGTCATCAGGCGAAAAAACTTCATTTATAATCTGGTTGGAGCCTTTAATTGGGTCTTTTTTAGAAACACGAACAACAACTTATCTTCTCTGGGAAAGGTTTTTCTTTGCCGAGCCTTTCTAAGAACATTTTTTCAACAGTTCCATGTGTTTTGTAATGATCAATTGCATTAAAAACTTTCTTTACAGAACAATTTAAGTGCTCAGCTATTCTTCTGTACGCCCACATATGATCTATACGTAAATTAACAATGATTTGCCTAGTTGACGCGTCACATCTTTTTTTTTGGCCCATTTTGAACAAAATAAAATTCAGATTAAATTTTGAATTGCCGCTAGAATAATAGAAAAAGCCACGAAAGAAATGTTATTCTCCAATTTCCAAAAAAAGAATGAGCTATGGATACTTTTTTAAAATGTTTCTAATTATGCGTCCAAGCGGCAAGTTACAGAAAATAAACTCCTACATGTGTAAGACTCATTGGGTAATTAAAATTAACATATGTTTTATATTTTATGCATTTAATGAGTTTTTTATTTGAGTGGCTATATTATTGCATAATTATTAATTATTGAATGTGTATATTTTTTACGAACATTTGTACGTTGAAGTTATACTTTCCTTATTCATAAGAAGTGTTTCTAATTATCTGACCACCACTGTATATATATATATATATATATATATTAAGTGCATCAATACCTAGTTGTGGCCAAGGCTTGTGGTACTTTAAAATTAAAACTAAGTAGTACAGTACCTAGGCAGAAATTTTTATTTGAAAGTACAATTACTTTTTAAAATCAATGACAAACAACAATATTTTTTCCTGCTTCAATGTTATTTATTTTTAGTTTCAGTGTCAGTTCGAAATTTAAATAAAGCCTTTGATAAGTTTCCTCCTTGGTTGAAATGTTTCGGAATAAAAGATAGTTCCATTTTTTTAATTACACGACAGATATGAATTTACTATGTAATTTATTTGGCCGCTAAAACACGACAGATATGGATTTTCATACAAGTTTTGCCGGCCGCTTCTCGCATGTATTTAGCAGGTACAGCAATTTCATAGAAGGTTGTCAAAATAATGCTCAAATTTCCAGGCATGTTTGAGAAAATTGAATTTTTTGCCTTGCTACCTATTTCTGTTAAAATATACAGATCAAAGGAAGGTCAGAAAGCCAGAACAGCAGTTCCGTACAACAGAACTTTGGTACGGAACCTTTAACACACACTTACCTTTTCTGGCCGGTTTTGCTTCCTTATCAGACGCAGCTTGTGCTGATGAAATCTCGGGCGCTGCAAAATGATGTTTATTATCACAGGTATAACGAATGTTTTCACTTACGAGGACTGTAATTTATAGTAAGACATTATACGAGTATTCAATCCAATTGATGGACGAACGTGTAAATGTGGGACAAGGCGAAGCCGAGGCACACATACCTAAGTCAATCAATGCCTAGTTGTGTTGTGGTCAAGGCTTCTATAGTACTTTTCTCAAATAATGCGCGGAAATTTAAACTAAGTACCTAGGCAGAACTTTTTATTTGAAAATACAATAACTTTTCAAAATCAATGGCGAACAACAATATTTTTTGTTTTTGTTTTCAATAACAGCTTTCTATTCGAAATTTAAATAAAACCTTTGCTAAGTTACCTCCTTGGTTGCCATGTTTTGGAGTAAAAGATCGTTCCATTTTTAAAGTACCTAATTTATTTGGCCGCTAAAACACAGCAGACATGGTTTTTTATACAACTTTTGCCGTCCGCTGCTCTTATGTACAGTAGGGCCGTTTTAACTTGGCTTCTCTGAACATAGGCTTCGCCTGCGCAAACCCCCTCGTACCGCCAAGCCATTTTCGCAACTTCAGAGCTGCAAAGTTAAAACGGCCGTATTGTATTTGGCCAGAGTACAGCAATTTCGATTTATCTCGAAGAAGGTTGTCAAAATGTAGTCGGTTTCACTAGCGTAGTTCCCGTTCCCGTGAGAATACGGGAATAAAATATAGCCTATGTTACTCAGGGATCTTCTAGCTTTCCATTGATAAAATATTTTTTTTAAATCGGTCCGGTAGTTTTGAGTTTATTCGTAACAAACATACAAAAATACAAATCTTTGCTCTTTATAATATTATAGAATAGATAAAAAATGATCTCTATGGGAACCATGTTCATAATCCATGCTCAGAACACTGGCCGCATTCGGTCCCTGGATAGCTAGTCTGATCCTTTGACAGAAATAACTGCCAGCTGACCAAATGTCACCTAAAGCCTCGACCAAAAGCACTGACATCTACAACAATATCCTAAACTAGCTGTTCCGCGTGGTTTCACCCGCGTAGCTCCCGTTCTCGTGAGAATAAGGTAATAAAATATAGCTGTTACTCAGTGATAATGTAGCTTTCCATAATTTTTAGAATCGGTCCAATAGTTTTTGAGTTTATTCGTTACAAACATACAAATATACAAATCTTTCCTCTTTTTAATATTAGTGTCCAACTGTGGGGTGCAACAAGCACGTCTAATTTGAAAATTATACAAACAGTGCAAAATGCAATATTGAAAAAAATCTCGAATGCTCCTTTATTCATATAGAGTGAGAGCCCAGGCTTGTCAGACCTTCGTCATTTTGTAAAACCTCAAAGTTTGTCTGTGTATGCCCCTACTACAAGTGTAAATGATCCCCAAATATGAAGTTTGGATAACGGTTCCTTTGGAAGTTATCAAGCAGCAAAGGTCCATAAAGTTGCACCTCAAATTCGTTAAAGTTTAAAGCCCAGTTTTTATATATTTTATTCGGATTAATATTAGAAATCACGTCGTCCATTGTCAGACTTTTGGTGCTTTGGAAACCCCCTGTCAGACCCTTGAATCATGGTGAATTGAGGGTATACTTTCATGACATGATTTCTGCCCACATATAGCTACTAGGCCAAGTTTGATGTCATTTTCATATAATTCAAGGATGAGGAATTCATTTCTGGAATAAACTTTTTATCAGTCCATAGAAAAAAACGGAGTAACTTACAAAAAACCAAAATGTTGAAACTATTTTTTTAAGAATTTCGTCGCTCAGAAGTACACTATAACGATTAAGACTAAATTAAAAATATTACCTTATAGCTCCTTTATTGCACAATATAAAAAGTATCATTTCAATAACATCGTCAAAGTATAGAAGTGTAAAAAAAAATATCAATAAGTATATCAATTCACCATGATTCAAGGGTGTCTGACAGGGGGTTTCCACCGCACCAAGTGTCTGACAATGGACGACGTGATTTCTAATATTAATCCGAATAAAATATATATAAAAACTGGGCTTCACACTTTAACGAATTTGAGGTGCAACTTTATGGACCTTTGCTGCTTGATAACTTCCAAAGGAACCGTTATCCAAACTTCATATTCGGGGATCGTTTACACCTGTAGTAGGGACATACACAGACAAACTTTGAGGTTTTACAAAATGACGAAGGTCTGACAAGCCTGGGCTCTTGGGATAATACGCATCACAGAACTTCATGAATTTCTTGAGGTTAGCAGTGTGGCAGAGGAAATTAAACTCCATGCTGCTAAATATAAACAAAGGCTCATTAAACACCCGAATGAACTAGCAGTGCAACTAACTAACCCACTTACATCCGAAGACTAAGAAGACGAGAAGTCACCGATCTCAGTAAATAAAAATGCTACATATAATAATAATAATAATAATAAATTGTGGGACCAAATTTACACACGGTCATTCAGTCCCAAACTAGGCAGAGCCTGTACTATGGGTACTAAACAACTGATAGACATACTTAAATAAATATTAAACGACCAGAGACGAAGCCAACAGACATGTTCATGCACACAAATGTTGGCCCCGAGCGGGGATCGAACCCGCGACCTCCGACTCAGAAGGCAGGGCACTACCATCTGAGCCAACAGGCCCGTCAATAGAGAATAATGAAGAGAGGTTTCCAGTGGGGAGCTGCATCTGAACGTCACCAAACAATACAACACATCCGCTTATAGTTGAAGGACTGATTGCAGATATAAAATTATAAAAAAAAAAAAAGTGTAAGTATATGTTATAACTGCGAAAATGAGTTTGTTTGTCTGTTACGCTTTCACGCCCAAGCCACTAATATTTTAAACTCCTTTATGAGGGAGTAACATAGGCTATATTTTAATCCCCGTATTCCTGAACGGGAGCTACTCGCGTGAAACAGCGTGGCGTTGCTAGTATATAAAGTAAAATATTTACGCTTACCCATTTTCTCCCTCATTCGTCTCGACAATCTTGGGGGTACTTGCGGTTCTTTGAATGCTGCAACAAAATTTATATATTAAATAACTAAAACTAACTATAGTTATACCAAATAAATAAATACAGAGGTATTCTCTTAGTACTAGGTTCGAATCCTGGTAAGCAACGTACAGTCAAGAGCACATGAAGCTTTACACTTGTAGTGCGAGTCTGACCTCTAAATCGATTATAACAAGAACGTTACAAAGTCCAATGTGTCCAGCTCTACGTGCTCTTGCCTGTACTATTGAGTTTCTCATGAAAAAAGAAAGTGCAAGTCTCTCTTCCACTCCAGTATGCAATTTTTCATAAATGTTTTCTTATGAAGTTTTCAGTAGAATTATCGTCCGTAATCCGACTTTACTAAGGGCTACTTACGACACTCCATGTAAAAAGTGTGCTACCTGGACAGTCTTTCGAAGTGGACGCTCCATCGTTGACGGCGAAGTTGATGCATGAGTTCTGAGACTTGTTGCGTTTAGGCGACACGCTGTCCACGGAGCCCCAGGCCTCCGCGATGGTCGCAGCAAGAACCGCTAATGAAAAATAAAAATTAATAATCTCATGTCTTTTATCCCCGAGGGGGTAGGCAGAGGTATTCCATTACTGGATATACCCACATTTCACGAGATATATTGGACCACTAAACTTGATAGGTGGTGAGCCCATCGCCGGACCGGGTCTGTGTGTGGGGGTGTGTGTGTGTGTGTGTAGCTAATGAAAAGTTTTTTTTATTGAGTACAGTCAAGATCACATGAAGCTTTACACTGGTAGTGCGAGTCTGACCTTTAAGGCGATTGTAATAAGAACGTTACAAAGAAGTATCCTAAGTGTGAGTCTGTCTTAAGCCCAAAACGGCCTTCGTGTTTCGGAAGGCACAATGGAAGACGTTAAGTCGTGTCAGATACCCTCGGGTGGCTTGAAAAATTGTGAGTTATGTGGCCACTAGCTTAACACCAACTCCCAATCCACGGTGGGCTCGCGTGGGAGATTATGGTTCATACTTCCTCATTTGTGAGGAAAGACTTACCTCAGCAGTAGGCTATTACGGGTTGATGATGATGAAGTCCATAATTAACCATCATCAGATAATCAACTAAGATCACATACGGAACCAGTTTTGTATTGATTTTAAACCTAGAAGCATATTAATTTTTCTTAAAATATATTTTACTAGCTGCTCCGCGCGGTTCCCAAGCATAGTTCCCGTTTCCACCGGAATACGGAAATAAAATATAACCTATGTCACTCAGTGCTAATGTAGCTTTCCTAGGTTAAAGATTTTTTATATCGGCCCAGTAGTTTGAGTTTATTGGTTACATACATACAAAAATACAAATCTTTCCTCTTTATTATATTAGTGTAGAAGTGTAGTAGTGTAGGTGTACATCGGCCAGTAACAATTTTATTTTCTGTATGTATAGATTAGTTGTAACTTGTAACGAAATTAGGGATTTCGGGAAATATTACCAATTTTGTATTCTCATCTGCTAGCGCTAACAGTCTATTATTTGTCCGACCGAAAGTTCGATTTCGGTTTCGGCCAAAAATCAAGTTTCATTTTGGCCGAAACCGAAACTGATTTCGGAAGTTGTTGTGCACGCTCGCCTAACATCGTTTCTCGCGGCAACGCTTTGGCGGATGCTGGCGGCCCTGTTCGAGAATTGTCGTACGGCAATATTTTTTTATATTATAATAAGAAAATGATTACAACAAAATTCATATACTGTGTTTCCATTTCATGTTCTAATTAATGCAGAATAATGGGCAAAATGCACCAAATTTCTGTATTTTAAGGAATTTTATACTTGACCACGTGAGTTTCGGTTTCGGTTTCAGCCGAAAATGAAGCCACGGCCGAACATTCGGTTTCGGTTTCCGTTTCGGCCGGAATACCAGTTTCTTTCGGACACTAATTATTTTACCTGAAGTTTCTCTTCGTTTTTTTATACGCCGAGGCGACTTCGGCAGTAGTTTGCGCGCCTCCGAGCCGTCTGTAACAATAAAATGACTTTTCAAGTTCCTGATTCTAGGCACGATAGATTATAAATTGTATATGGCTCAGGTCTGACTGATTGCTTTTCACGGTTGAATATATTATGTACCCTAATCTACAACAAAAAACATTATGATAAATAAATTGGTTGTAAGTCGATACTACGTGATAACTTCATAAGAAAACATTAATGAAAAATTTGCATACTGGAGTGGAAGAGAGATAGATGCGTCACAAGCCGACCGCTTAGGCCGATCGTGCCTCTCTATCGCTTGTTCCGCGCTCTTGCTTGCACGCTCGGCTCAGGCGGAACGTGACAATGAGTCATGGTTTTTCGTGCGTCCAGCCGGCGTTCATCGATTTATAAGACGTTATGACGTCAAAAAAATACAGAAAAGCTATTAAATTCCTGGAAAACTGTTTTCGTCAGAGTATGTTTCACCTAAGTAAAAAGCAATGAAAACTGGAGGAACCAATGCACATACCTGGACTACCAGTTACATTCTTACTGGTTTCATTCTTGAAGTATTTGAGCGGTCTCTCGTCTTCAGAAGTCGAGGACATGTATTCTAACACTCGCTTGTTCGGGGAGACGCCATTTTTGTCGGTCATTTTTTTCAATTTCGTTTTCTTCGTTTTCTTCTTAGATAACTTCTTGGTCTGCTTGCTGTGCGGTACCCTTGACCGCAGGCACATTGTACTCTGGCGGGGAGCGAGCCTGGGTCTCTTCACGGGGATATGAGGCTGTTCGACGTGAGCTTTGGCTTCTTTGGTTGGTGAATGTTTTTCAGCCTCAACGTGCCCATTTTGGGTTTCCGTCTGAGATTCTTTGGGGTTTTCCAGCCTTTTAAGCAGCACTACTGGCTGCAGGTGACTGTGTAGGCCTGGAAAATATTATATGGTAAAGACAAATACAGTTTACTTTATGGAGGAGCGGAGGTGGAATGCTCCTCCATCGTGAAAAGGGAAGATCTTCCGCCAGGCGAGGTGATCGTGCCTGGGGACCGCGGTCCAACGGTTGATGTTGGACAGTTGTATTTATACAAACTCATTAGAAAACTCCGATAGCGCGGTTTAGAACTCGGCCGTCTATTGGCGCGTTCTATGTAACTCGGCCTTCTATTGGCGCGTTCTATGTAGTGTCGCTACAACTTAAAAAAAATGTTGTCTGTCAAGTCAGTTTACGGACGATAAGTTTACGTGATAACTACATAACAAAACATTATATCCGAGCCGATCGTGCCTCTCTATCGCTTGTTCCGCGCTCGCGCTTACACGCTCGGCTCAGGCGGAACGTGACATGAGTCATGCTTAGTGAGTGCGTACAGCCGGCGTTCATCGATTTCTCTCAATCACTTTATCACGTCAAAAATTCTTTATTAGGTAGCGTGCGTATTGTTTATGTCTGGGGTGTTGTTTTTTTTGTAATAATCGAATCTAGTAAAGTACTGTATGAAAAATAAAAATCTATGCCAAAAATAGTTGCTTGTAATTTTTCTGATCTACCCTTTCAATATTTGCACTTAATTTAAAATGACCATGTATACTCGTGAAAAGTGGGTAGTTACGGAAACCATTTTTACATTTTTAGTTCGCATAAAAGTAAGAAAGCTACATCCAGTTAATCTTATTCCATACTTACGCGATACCGGTTCTTTTGTATTTCGCTCACTTGGAATCTGACTACAAACCAAATGAATACTCTTGCGTTCGTGGATTAGTACCATCTACCTACATTTATTTTGTAAACAGTACACATCCACTAAACATAAATATGTATTTTTGCAATTTCTCATGAAAGAGAATGTTTTGTATTCTTTTTTTAACCACAGATAGTTAAATAAATTAAATCGTGTCAAAGGGGTTGACAGTTTCGTAAGTTCTGGTCATCTAAACTACAGAGACTTGCAAAAAAAGGTTTTTTAAGCATATTTACTGTTCATTACTAACCTACTTCAAATCTCTCAGTTTCATCCATCCCAAGGTTGTCTGGAAGAGATCTCTTAAAGCTAAGTCCACCCACTGTACTTTAATCCATATTATATTTTTGGTGTACAATAAAGAATTATTCTATTTCTATTCTATTCTGTTATCTTAACTGGAAAAACCAAATATGCCATGCCCTTTAGCAGGGTCCATAATGTGTTTTGATGTACTACTTATATCGTAAGTGTGTCATGTGTAATCAATTATGGATGTGCATTAAATAAATAAATAAATAAACCATTCAAAGCAAAGAAAGCAAGATTCAAGACGAGGACACGAGATTAAATGAGTCTTTTGAGGCAACTTTTACAAAGCTAAATTTATTTATAAAAAAAGTCAGGTTAATATTTTATTCCGAAGTGAACGTTCGATAAAGTGATTCGTGCCGACGATGTTTCGAGCCAGCTTTTATCGAACCTATTACAGACCTATAGTACTGTCAAGACCCGTGTCTGGGCTACGTTCAATAATGTTATTAAGTCATCGGTTCCGGTAATAAGTTTACTGGGCAGACGGCGCATATTAGGTTACATCCGCCCCGCCAACCGGGCGCTTTAATAAAATGCAAAATAATCCTGTTGACATTATGAAAATGAACATTTCTGAGGTCCTCCGAATGCATGTTTTTAATATGTGAATTGCTAGCTAGTTTTCTTGACGAAGCCTGTTTACGCATTATTAATTATTTTATGTGCTTGATAATTTATAACATTTTTAAGTAGGATAAATGTAATCTACTATATAAAAATAAGTCGGGTTTTCCTTCCTGACGATTTAACTCCAGAACTGACGAACCGATTTCCATGGTTTTGCATTCGTTGGAAAGGTCTCGGGCTCCGCAAGGTTTATAGCAAAGAAAATTCAGCATTGCACCCGTGCGAAGCCGGGGCGGGTCGCTAGTCCCTTATATATATTTTGTAAGTTACATTTATATATATAATAAATAAATAAATAAAATTATAAACTGATTTCGAATAATGACGTTCAATTGAGGTCCCATGGAGGTGTCGCACCGACACAACCACCGCTGAATGTAAACTTGCACCAACCAAATGCAAGACCGATTTAGTCTCCGCACTGTTGTCAGAGTTTTATTAGGTAGATTACGCAACTGTTTAAATGAAATGTATACTAGCTCAGCTAACAAAATCCCATTGAAAGAAAAACCGGCCAAGTGCATATCTATAAAAACGGCTAACAAATCATGTTTGTTATATGGAAGTCCCCCTTAAATATTTATAAAATTTTTAGTATTTGCTGTTATTGCGGCAACAGAAATACATAATTTGTGAAAATTTAAACTGTCTAGCTATTGCGGTTCTTGAGATACAGCCTAGTGACAGACAGACAGCGAAGCCTTAGTAATAGGGTCCCGTTTTTACCCTTTGGTTACGGAACCCTAAAAATGGTACAGCATTAATTTATACTACAAAACATTACCAATTACCTTGAAAAGAAACGACGTCCAGTAAGCATTTTGCTGAGGAATTGCTGTAAATCGGGGGTTTTTCTTCTTTGACGGCCGGTGTTTGCACAGCCAGGTCCGTTCTCGAGGCGACGACATTGTTGTTAAGTATTGGCGGGATGTAAGCACCCTGCGCAAACTTCCGCTGCGCCTGCACACGCCGACTGTCAACCAATCCAATCAGTTATTACCTACTGTATAAAGGTAAACATTGGGTTCGATTCTGCGTTACAGCGACTAAACTTATTTTAGTTTAGTCCTGTCTTTGTCTTACCTCAAAAAAAGAAAAAGGATAGAAGATAACCTACCAAATTTAGTCCTGTCAGAGGCTGTATTTTAGTCGTGACTTCTTTACTTGTACACTCAACACGTTATGAAATGCCTTAGTTGACAGGACTAATTTTAATTTGACAGGACTAAATATCTCTCGTCTCTTTTCTTTTCTAGGAGAAAGAAAATGACAGGAGTAAACTAAAATAAGTTTAGTTGCTGTAAAGCAGAATCGAACCCATTATCAGACAAAGGGGACGTCAAATTAAGAGATGGGAGATGACCTACCAAAGATTGGAGAAGACTAGCTCGGGACAGAGACAAGTAGAAGAAATTAGGGGAGGCCTATGTTCAAGGACAACCTGTCCAACAATCATGTTACTGAAGAATACACTTTCTTTTTTTTTTTCATTTCATTTTACTTATATGTAATGTAAGCATGTTGGTCAGAGAATAAAGGGCCGTTTCTTGGGCATGTCATATTAATATGACCAGTGAGAATCGCTTGTATTGGTGGTCATATTATTTTTATAAACATCCTATATACATTTTTGCTACATATCACCACATAGTATAAAACAAAGTCGCTTTCTCTGTCCCTATATCCCTATATTAAACAGAAAGTTATCGGCGGCAATAGGTGATCGCAGACCCAGCAGCTTCCTAGCACAGTGAATCAGAATAACCACACGACACCAACCGGCAACCATATCTGAACAAACAGTTAAGAGGGCACTCGTTGAACTTGACCAAACCTCTATGTGCAAGCAACCCCAGAACACACTTTTTATCACATCATGTCACCAACATATGGAATGCTCTCCCAGAAACAGTGATAAGTGCCCCATCAGTGAATTGCTTTAAAAGTAGACTTAATAAACATTTTCAACAATATAAGCACAAGTGCAGTGATATACATGCATCAGCTCAAGATCTGCTAGTGCATTAAATAAATAATTATTAAAGCAAGGAAAACATCATATTAACCCGCAGATCTCAGAATTAATTATGAGACATGTATAACAGATAACAGACGGTTTGGCACAAATCATTAAGGATCCAAAGCAACTCATTGGTGGAGCTTAGATTGGCTGCTGTTTACATTTAGCCAAACTCCAGGGACGAGTTTAGAGTGCCTTGTTATTAGACTTTTGACTGTAAGTGTAATTTTCAATTACGTACAGAAAATAAAATACATTTTCATTTTCCAGCAGATAGCCTTACAGTTAAAGAACCTGCTTTACATGATGATAATCAGTGAGGCTCGGGTTCAAATCCTGGAATGTACCAATGAGTTAATCAAACTTAGGATATTTATCACTTGCTCGATGGTGAATGAAAACATCGTGAGGAATCCCGCAGGTCCCAGAATTAATTCTGAGACATGTGTAAAAGACCCGGTCCGGCGATGGGCTCACCACCAATCACGTTTAGGGTTCCAACAAATATCTCGTGAAAAGTGGGCATATCCGGAAATGGAATACCTCTGCCTACCCCCTCGGGGATAAATGGCGTGAGATTTTTTTTCCATTTTCCTAAGAATACAATAGTGAAACGGGTATTTCCAGAAATGGAATACATCACCACTACCTACCACCTCTGGGATAAAGAGCAGATTATGTATTTTCATTTAGGAAATGTAGTCACATTCTACCATAGATCCATTACCGGTCCGGCGATGGGCTCACCGCCCATCGTTAGGGGTCCAAAGAATATAATAGGGGTATTTCCAGAAATGGAATACTGCGGGGATAAAAGGCGTGAGATTATTTATCTTATTTTCTTTTAGGAAATGTAATGTGCCTGAGCCCTGCTGACTACCCTAATAAATCTACTATATAAAAATAAGTTGGGTTTTCCTTCCTGACGATTTAACTCGAGAACGGCCGGACCGATTTTGATGAAACTTTTTGTGTGGGTTCGAGTGGGTCCAGGGATGGTTTATAGCAAAGAAAATTCAGCATTGCAACCGTGCGAAGCCGGGGCGGGTCGCTAGTCTACTATATAAAAATAAGTCGGGTTTTCCTTCCTGACGCTATAACTCCAGAACGCACGAACCGATTTCCACGGTTTTGCATTCGTTAGAAAGGTCTCGGGCTCCGTGAGGTTTATACCAAAGAAAATTCTTATAAGCATTGCACCCGTGCGAAGCCGGGGCGGGTCGCTAGTATCATATAAAATACGTCGAAAATCTCGTTGAAAACTTTACCGTATGTCTGTTGCGTTCACTACGTGCTGAATATTTTAATCAATTCACAAAACTCTATCAATCACAAGCTTTTACATTTTGTTCTAATTATACGGAAACGGTAAACTTGTTTTGTTTATTTCCATAGGTTATGTTTTTGCCTCATTGTTATCGAATATGGCGGCACCCAACAGCGGCCAAGCAAGCCGAATCCAAAGAAATCTCATTTACAACAATAAACTTGGAAACAAATGAATTACGCGAACAGCTTATGCCACAGGTGGATGGATTTGCAAATAGTATTTATACATTTCACTAACCTTTTTACGTCGTTTTTCATTTTCCGCTACTTGTTACTCCATTCTCAATGCAACAACAAACAAAACTGAAAACAACTTTCTATTTTATCACAGTAAAGTTAAGGTAGACCAAAACAAACTATTCACGATACTGATATCTAGTGATTACCCCGCGCCCCCTGGGTATTTATATTCGTGAATCGTGTTTAATCGATCAATCAATGCGAAATACGGGCCCGGATTGTTTTGTTTATGTGGATTAAGTGCTTCTAAGAAGGCAGTCGGTCCACTTGAGAGGCACCTCGATAAGTATGGTGTCCCTTTCTAGTATTAACATCATCGCTGTTCCAAATTCCCCCCTACATTTTCTTTCTTACGTATCGCAATAAAAAATCTATAAAATATATGTACTTTCTATAATGAATAACGAGTGTTTTTTTTAAATATGTTTCCTATAACGATAACACCTAGGAACTTTAAATATGGTGTTAGTGTATTCCCGTTCCCGTGGGAATTTGAAAAAATCCCTTCATAAGGGTTGGCTACGATGTATAAGACACCTATTATAACCTTTATGAAGGGATTTTTTCAAATTCCCACAGGAACGGGAATAAACTAACACCATATTTAAAGTTCCTAGGTGTTATCGTTTCAGAATAGTACGTATTGCTCTTTTCACCCAGTCTTTATATTTTCCCGTGGGAATGAGATATTTTTCTGGAATAAAAAGTACCCTAGATTGACCTATAGTGTTAGTTTATTCCTGTTCCCGTGGGAATTTGAAAAAATCCCTTCATAAGGGTTGACTACGAATTACGATGTATAAGACACCTATTATACATTGTAGCCAACCCTTATGAAGTGATTTTCTCAAAAAAGCTTGTGAGTATAGATGTATGGATGTTTGTTGTTCTTTCATACAAAAACGATTGAAAGGATTTTGATTAAACTTACAGGTGTATAGCTTTTACATCAGAATAACACATACCCATGGGAACGTGAGCTACGCAAGTAAAACGGGGGGATTCTGCTGGTAAATAATAATTTAAAAATCTTCATATTATTTAAACAATCTCACAACAAAAAATGTAAAATGCCAAATTGTCCATGTTTTAAAGAAAATTGTGGTTGCACTATTAGAAAGGGACACCATACTTATCGAGGTGCCTCTCAAGTGGACCGACTGCCTTCTTAGAAGCACTTAATCCCGTATAAGGTAGAAAATCCTTGGCCATGTGCCACAGATATCTTGATCTAGCCATGCGCAGGCCGCAGAGCAGAGCACAGCCTCTCAACACAGGGCAGCCCGTGCGGCGTCAACAGCCAACGCATTTTGTACTGTACACCCGGTAGACATTGAAATATCAAATATATTTTGCGAAATTAAAAAGCGCACAGATTCCTTTGAGTAGGTATAAGTGTCTTGTTGACTACCACAGATATCTTTAACTAGTCTAGAGTTGTCTACTAATAAAAGACATAGTACACTTTTGTTATTGTTTCCATTGTTGGTTGGTAGACACTAGACAGCACAGACAGAGGCACAGATTAGTAACTAGTTACTCCGTAAACAAATCTGTAGTTTTGATTGGAAGAATGATAATAATAATATCGTTGTTGTTCCAATGTGGCGTTATTATCGCGGCAGTGTGTAACTTCGTGAGCGTCCTAATACAAAATGTACTGAAAACAGATATCGCAAAAACGCTCGCGATATTATCAAGCGGTAATAACGCGCATGTGGGCGGGAGCCTAAGAACTCTGAGTAAAAAAAAAACAAACTCCGAGGAAAAGAAACCATGATGTCACTCTTCCATCTCTTTTCAGATTCCCGGCAAGAGAGCCCAAGTCACAGACCAGTAACCAGTATCACAGTTTTTTTTAAATTGTTTAACGGCCTTTGGATTCTAGTCCTTATACTTATAGCCTTGTTACTATCCTATTATTAATTTTAGTTAAATGGCTCTGCTTCAGAGACCATCCATGCACAAAAATTCAGTGTCTTCAACTCTTTCTACATCCTCCCTTGTTTATCAACAGTAAAATAATATCACTTTTACTTCATTAGGACTTCTTGAGGCAATCCAAAAATGTCTATCCCTCGCATTTTATCGAATTGACAACATTTCAAATTTATAAAGTATGTTAAAAACAAAACCATTTGGGGCTTTTGTCATCCTGAAAGCTATATATTTTTTTCAGAATTTATTGTTCGCTAAATTATGAGATATTTCAAAATGAAAAAAAATGTTCAGAAAACGGGCACCGCAGGATTCCTAGCAGAGTTATGTCTTTGCCGTCCTTTTTTTTTTCATACAATATGACAGATTTGAAAAGACGCGGATAAGGATGTAAGATTAAAGAAAAATTATCGATTAAATAAAAATAGATTTTTCTTTCTTCAAAATTAATAGATTTTTAAAAATGGATTAATATTGAAAATAATCGATTATTCTAAAAAATCTATTTTTTTCTAATAAATATTTAAAAATCTATATAATATGCTTTTCATATTTTAATAACAAAATCCTAAGAGATTCATATTAGGTACCATTTTAACAGATTAAAATGAAATAAAATAATATGAATAAAGAAATAACAAAATAAAGGAAGGAAGGTGAAGGAAAACATTGTGAGGAAAGCCGCAGGTCTCAGAATTAATTCTGAGACATGTGTAAATAGACCAGGGGATCGATATTTGAATCTCACCAAGTGACTAATTCTCACCGATGTGAGTGATTTCCGAAAGTTCGTATTTTTGAAACTCATTCCAGGAGTGCGATTTTTGAATCTCACTGGTGATATCAAAATCACCGGTGACTAAAATTATCACCGATGACTTTTATATCACCATTATCCAAAAGCCGTATTTTTGAAAGTCACACGCTGTTTTCAATAAATCGTCGCAATCACAAAATATTACAATCGAGCCCCGCTGCTAATTCTTCCAAAAAACATACTTTGGCACTTTTGGCAGATGTCACATACGTCAACTGTCAAAAACAATCGCATGGTGATTTCAATTACGAGTGGGTAGGGGCACTCGTAAATCGACATCATAGGTATGACAAATGTAAGTCACCGATGAGTTTCAAAAATACGAACTTTCGGAAATCACTCACATCGGTGAGAATTAGTCACTTGGTGAGATTCAAAAATCGATCCCTGGTCCGGCGATGGGCTCACCACCTATCACGTTTAGGGGTCCAATGTATCTCGTGAAATGTGGGTATATCCATTAATGGAATATCTCTGCCTACCCCATCGGGGATGAAAGGCGTGAGATTATAAATAACAACATAAAATTTCGATAAACTTCAAATTTAAACAATAAAATAATAAAAAATAATTATTATCACAAATGTCCAGTCCTCTTTTACATTTGCCTATTATTAAAATAAAATACTTAAAACGAGAATCAAAAAACTAAACTACTACGTTATGGTCTCAAAAACTAAAATAAAAAACAAATCTTTTTTTATTTTTTAAGTTTAAACAGTCAAAAGACGAAAAATAATAAATATAAGAGTACTTGTAGTATTAAATTATTCGGAAGCGCTCGTAGCCCTGCGGTGCCAGTGTGTTTGTAACGATCACACTGGTTAAGCAAAGTTGGGTGCGGTCAGTCAGTGGATGGGTGACCGCCTAGTGGCATTTATATTACGAGCGCTTCCGTGTTTCGGAAGGCACGTTAAATTGTTGGTCCCGGTTTTCGTTGTGTTACGCACAATGGAAGTCGTTAAGCCATGTCAGATACCCTTGGGTGGCTTGAAAAATTCTGACTGTTAAGTGGCCACTAGCTTAACACCATCTCCCAATCCGCAGTGGGCTCGCGTGGGAGATTATAGCCCACACTTCCTCATGTGTGAGGAAAGACCCTTAGCTCAGCAGTGGGCTGTTACGGGTTGATGATGATGTAGTATTAAAATAAAATAAAACGATAAGTAAAAAAGCTTAACGTCAACGTTAAGGTACATCCACCGCATAGATGGCGCTGTTTATAATGCGTAATTTATATAATCGATTAATTAAAAATCGATTATTTTTATTTAAAAATCGATTATTAAAAATCAATTATTTCAAAAAAATAATCGATTATTTTAAAAATCGATTATTTTTTACATCCCTAGGATAACCTCAAAGTACATTGTTTACGTTTTACTTGAGATTTTTTTCTTAGTTGAAGAGTGCATTTTAACACTGCAAACAAAATGAATGTAGATTCAGGTCGACAAACGTTTTGTCGGGATGGAAAACAAGAGGAGATTGGCTCTTGTTTTGAGCCCAAATGCAAGAATAAAGTTTTTACCTACTTCACGCGAAAAACATTTCTTCCGTGTTTCTGAGCACATGAAATATGTGTTGCTGTGGGCAAACAGAATGTTCCAAAAGGAGCACTTTATAATGTGAGGTTCATATATGTGTAAGTATTAGGTATCATAAATTCTATAGTAGTGATCACCATCAGAGATCTCATAACCTAGTATTGTACTTTGATAACTTAAATTTCACTTTCTATTGTAGGTAGAAAAGGACCTGGTGAATTATGACCAATGAAATCAAACACTTAATGCATTCAGAAAATTGAAGCTCGATGTTCCAAATCTGAGAAATATTGCATTATCGCATGGGGGAGCAGAAAAAATTGCCAGCTCAAGTTTCTCATTGCAGAAGGTCAAATTAAATAAAAGCACTATCTGTCAACCTGAAACACAAAATACATAGGTATATACCTACAAGTAACACCTAAAACAGCTGATCAATGTATTGGAACTACTTTTGTTTTAATAATACCTAAGATGCTGCTGTACCAGAAGAACAAAAGTGAAGAATTATATGCAGAAGATGTCTCCGAGGACTAGACACCTTCAGTTGTTGGTAGCACAACGGAATATTCAGAAACAGAAAGTTCAGTGAATGTTTTGCCTCTTAAAAAAGAATTAGCGGGGACAGAATTTATGTTAAATTTAATTAAAAAGAAGCCTAAGACTTATATAAGACTATCAAAAGAATTATATGTGGTAATTGAATATCTTGAAAAAAAAGTGTCATGTATGTTCATTGCATATTATGATAATCATAAAAATAGTGATATTTTTGTAAGTTCGACATTTACATTGTGGCGTATATTATATGATCAAATATTGCCCATTTTACAGGCATTTTTCATCTAAATCGGTTCAGCGGTTTTCGTGTTCATCCCGGACAAACATTCATCCATACATCTAGACTTTCCTATTTATAATAATAAGTAGGCTGAGGACATCATTAACACCAACCAATAATAAACAAATAATTGTACATAACAGTGTTTTATTTCTTGGTCATATTTATATTTTTTTAAATAGAAAATTTTCTGAAAGTTTCTGCTTTTATTAATTTTTCTACATACAATTTATCATAATATACCTAACTAATATTAGCAATATTGATGGTTTGTTTCAAATTTGGGGTCTGCAACACCAAACAGTGCCTTCTTTCTCCCTGTTGCATGCATTTGTAGTTGAGTTTGGGCTTGACATTTTTTACTCAAAATTGTCTAATGAATGAGAAAACCATAATAATAATTTATTATGGTTTTCTCATTCATAGTTTTATCAACCACATCAAGAAACAAATCGTGTGTTTACATCAGCCGTGAATTGCTGGACAGTGCTCACATTTAGCGTCTACAATAGTCTCTTCAGTCTTGTTAATAACAGCGGTCGCAGTGTATGGTTTCGAACGAACTCTGTGCTCTGATGTTATACGACACTTAACAGTACAAATGCCATTTTGTCTTGTTACTTGCACCAATCTACAGCAGATTCCACGTAAGCGTCTTTAGACGAAATGAGCATTTTTGAACCAAGACTTTCTGCGACGTTAAAGTTGTGATTTTCGTGCATATGTTGCTTATCATCATAAAATCTACTTAAGGTAGATTACGGCTGTCTGCCGTAGAATAAACTTCATGTTTTTCAATGGAAATAAGCGTATTTAGCTATGAAAACAAATACAAACAACTTGAACAATTGATCAACAAACTTAACCTCCAAGATTTGATTTGACAGTAGTAGTAGTGATGTCAAATGTCACCTGACATACCTTTTTTTGTAGTAGAGGCAATGACAATAACACCCACAAAAGTCCTACGTATGCACTTACGTCGTTTTAGAATGAGCTCGTTTAAAAAATTAAATTAAAAATACTTACAGAAACTTAAGAGAAAAATAAAAAAATACGTGTCGAGTCTTTTGATGTCTATTTTCCATCTAAACAATAAAAAAAATACTTTTTGTAAATGTAATGTTGTCAATTTCCCATTCACTGCACACTTTTAAGGATACTTGCCACATAGACTGTACTTTATTAATTAAGTTGGCAACACCACAATACTTACAGGGTGAATCCCCTAAACTAGGTAATCATCATCATCAACCTGTAACAGCTCACTGCTGAGCTAAGGGTCTTTCCTTCCACACATGAGGACCTACTAAAACTATTACGATTATAGGTACCTATATCCCGACCTGGGGGCCAATTCTACTAAATGTCAACGGTCTCAATTGGATGACTATGACATATCAATGGTCAGACAATGGTGTTATTTTGACACGTCTTTTCAGAGCAAATAACACCATCGAGTGACCATGTCATTGTCATTGTCATCCAACTGTAACCGTTGAAATTTAGTAGAATTGGCCCCCTGATTTAATGAACATAGAAAGGTACCTACTTAGAAATAGTAATTTCTTTTGCCCACATCATTAAAAAAGTTTTTTACAAATGTTTTGTTTTATTTACATCCTAAATAGAAGTGTAATAATTTTATATCCTCTAATACAATTCAAGGCCCCCCAGTTTACATTTGCTAGGGGCCCTATGTAGGGGCCCCACGCGGTCTTGATCCGGCACTAATACGATTTAATGATTTTCGTCTCTCGAGTCATGCGCAGAAAAATAAATTCTATGGCGCAAAGAAATTTTGCGTGTCCATGGCAACCCTAGTGATGCTAGGCTTGGGTAAATTTTCATCGAAAATATATGAATATCGATATTCATTTTATGTCGATATAATATGAGTAGTGATAGCCGTTTTGTAAAAACTTACCTACGTACATATTTATCACTAGCTCGACATTGAAGGAAACATTGTGAGGAAACCCGCAGGTCCCAGAATTGATTCGGAGGCATGTGTCAACAAAACAACACTGCGGCGATGGGTTAAAAAAAATATAAAATATCATTAATTATTTTCTGTGGGTACCTACTAAAAGTACTTAGAAATGTCAATAGTTTAGGCACTCGAAACTAGGGTTGTAACGGAGCTTCGCCTCCGCCTCCGTCAATGCGGAGGTTCCGCAAGAAATCGTACCTTCGCCTCCGCTTCCACCTCGGCACAATTTTTGCGGAGTTGTAACGGAGTTTTATTTACTACTTTTTGTGCCATCGTTCGCATCGCACGTACTTATCGGCGCCGCCAAGTTCAGTGCCAAGTGAACAATTATTTATTTCAGCTGGATTAATTTAAGAATCCCTTAGGAAACGTTTAGAAGGTGATAAAGCCGCAAAACTATTGTTTGTCAAATTTAATTTACCTCTCCCTAATTTTGATGACTAATTTTGATTACAAAAAAGTTAACTTAAAATTTTTACTTTATGTTTTAAATGTTAACTTGAGTGTTAAGTATTTAAAATAAAAACTTTTGAACCTTAAATTACTATCTTATTTACATCCACTTTCACCTTCGCCTCCGCCTCCGTTAACCTCCGCATCCGCGGAAGTGAAACTGATCGCCTTCGCATCCGCCTCCGCCTCCGTTAAGAAGGCCTCCGTTACAACCCTACTCGAAACTCGTCCATGAAAATTGGCTAAATGTAAACAGCAGCCCATCTCAACCGACGAGTTGCTGGTTCCAAATGCTGTACCCCGAGAGGAACCAGCAACAAACTCAAGGGCAGATCTTTTTAATCTCATGTCTTCCTAGTAATTATGGTTCACCACCCGTCACGTTTAGGGGTCCATAAAATATAACGATGAAAGTGGATTTTTCACCAATAGAATGCCTCTGCCTGCCCTTTCGGGGATAAAAGGCGTAATTTTATATTTAAGGAAATATTAGTGGTGGTGGTGGTAACGGGGATATAAAAGTCCGTTGCACTATAGGTATAAAGGTATTTTTTATTATTTCATAGTAAAATATCATAATCCAAAATACTTGATAAAAACATATACAATCATGTTTCAGGAATCTTATATGTAAAATATTTTTTTTCACTTGACGCCAATATATGACGTTACCAACCGAAAATTGCAAAATATCCAGTGTAGGTTGACCATTCTGTTTGAGGTTTGAGTGAGCTTATAATATAATAGTAACATATAATATCAATAATTCTGTTTAAAAAAATCATTGTTCAAATACCAATCACATTTACATTACTAATAAACATAGATATATTACTATCTACACGCCCAACTTGAAGACATAATATGTACACCAAGTGCTATCAGTCTACAAATGCAAATTACAGTTCGGGCGTTTAACCTGACAGCTCTGAAGTTGCGCAAATGGTTGCGCAATAAAAAAATTGCAACCATTTGGCGGCGGTGGGCAAACGAGCAGACGGGTCACCTGATGGTAAGTGACTACCGTCGCCCATGGATACCTGCAGTTTTGAGGCGGTTTGCGCAGGTGGAGACTATGTTCAGAGCAGCCAGGTACGTACTAGGAAATAACATATCTTCCGTTCAAGCAGCGTGTTCCCGCAGGCGCGATAACGATACATAAAGCTATTATATCGCGGAATTGTTGAACAGTGTCACTACCATTTCACTACACTATGATCGACGGACCGCGATCAGCGCCGATCCGGATCCGACACGTTACAGGCCGAACAGCGTTTCGTCATCGCGCGTTTTATTCTTAAGGTATCTGAAGATTTTCCTGTAAAAAAATGTTTCAATTATGTCTTTGTTGTGTTGGAAAGACACGAGAAGTCAAAGTTGCTGCATAGCCTTCTTTCAAATATAAACATAGATGAATTAGATATATATTTCAGTACATTTTCTTTACATTATGTAAAAGAACAGTGATAGCCTTATGGGCCATTTACACGAGAGCAATCCAATAAGACAATCCACAAATGGCTTCGTGTACTACCCGTGCAAATAAAGAATGGGATTGAAAATAGCGGCTCATTGAGTCTGTACCGCATACTACGCAACGAAATAAAGTTGTATTTAGCTAAATAAATAAATTATTTATTTATTTAGATAAATAAAACTTTATTTCGTTGCTTAGTATGCGGTACAGACTCAATGAGCCGATATTTTCAATCCCATTCTTTATTTGCACGGGTAGTAAATGGAGTCCACTGCAATGGATTGTCCTCAAGTTTTTTTTTGTATGGGCTTAGTGGATTGCCCTCGTATAAATGGCCCCTTACGCCTCAAAATCCGTTGCGAAGTTTTATAGATCTAAGCATACATAGGGACAGACAGCGGGAAGCGACTACTATCAATGGTAATATAAAAAGACGTATTTAACATCATTGACTACTATGTAATATGCTAGTCCTCGTAGCCAAATCAATTAGGCGAAATAGTAGGCCACGAGGAAAAAGCCAGATTCACGGAGCACCCACCATATGGTCCGGGGCGCGTGGCCCCAGTCCCGGGGCATGGTGGCGAGCACGTGGTGCACCTCTACGGGCATCACTTGCACGTCGGACACTACAGTGTGCACGCACACGTCACCCGCCCGCGGCCAAGGCACCTCGCATGCCTCATCCGTCGCCAACTCCAACCGCATCGTCACCTCCCACACCGATCGCAGAGGGATGTTTGCCACCTAAGCAGTGCAAAAAAAAAAACATTTATTTTCTGTTGGTACAAAAAGTACACTTAAAAAAGGGTAGTGTCCTGAGTAGGTACTTTTTATGTATCTTTTACTGTCAAAACGAAAATTTAGTATGTAATAATGTATTGAAATTGTTATGTAAAAAATTCATCATCTCCCACTAGACCTAAGAAGAACAGCCGATTTAGTTTACCTTCATAAAATAGTTACATCTGCAATTGATTGTCCAGACCTATTGAGTAAGGTAAAGTTCAAAATACCGGGCAGGGTGCGTCGAAAGCCTTTGTTCGCACTGCCACATGCCTCAACGAATTACAGGCAAAATAGCTTTTTATGCCGGACCAGTCAAAACTTCAACACTCTTCTTGAAGATCATGACGTAGATCTGTTCAACACCAGGATCCCAACTTTGCGCCGATTAGTTAGCAGTCCGTTCTTTGCAACTGAGCCAGGTGCACTTAATGTATAATTTAAAAAATATATAGTCAGTTATGTAAGTTAGCGTAGCGCAAACATGAGACTCAAGCTCATTCATAGTTTTAGCACAATATAAATCTATCGGGGGGAATCTGTTATTAGCTTTTAAGAAATTATTTAAGTTTATTAGATTTTGTAACGTGTAGCTGATGATTCTCCTATCAAAAATAAATAAATAGATAAACTTTAAAGGATTAATAGAAAAAACCTTGAGTGCCAGGCATCCGTCGTCGTCCAGTGTGTAGGCGAGCCGAGACTGTGCGTCGTGCATGGCGCGGCCCCACCGAAGCGCCACTCGCGCCACGCCCGCGCATCGCCGCAGCAGCGCCGGCACGTGCCCCGCGCGCGCCCATCCGCGGTCCACGACGTGGCGCATCGCCTCGCCCGCGAAATGCACGCACAGCGCCGCCACTGGGTTCTTGTCTGTTCCAATTTTAAGTGAATGTACAGTCAAAAGCACGCTAAGCTTGACACTTTGGACTTAACAGGCCCTGTAGGTATTCTAAGGCGTATAAATCAGAGCTCAGCTTAAACAAGTACCTGATAAATAAATAAAAGTAGAATGCTGGTCATTGCTAAGCGCATCGCTTGAGAACGACTAGTTGTAAAGATTTGTCAATTTTTTTTGGATTCAAATTGAGGTAGATACATATTTATAATAAAAAATTAAAAATTCAGGGAAAACAAATTGCTATTTCCTATGGGATTTGGATAGGATAACGTAACTGGGGCAAGTAGTGGTGAAGACATATAAATGTCAATCTCAGAAACACATCCAGCCTCACAACAGAACGGTAAAGTCTTTTTATCTCACAGTCACAGTCACCAAAATCTTTAGAGCCGTTTTCGATAAAGCGATACCAAACATAATGTAGAATATGAATACGAGTCTGACTGTGGTGCGAAGCCTCGAGCGTCACGGCGACCACGGGCGTGTCTGCGCGCACGCAGGTGCGCGGCGCGTTCCCGTGGTGGTGCGCCAGCCGGACGCTCAGCAGCAGCCGTCCGTGCAATAGTAGGAACGTCCACGTGTCGCCGCCGGACGAGCCCCACTCGCACTCACGTGTCCTACAGATTTCAAGCAGAGCAATATTCAAGTACTGGGGGCACTAGTAGCAATCAGAAGTTCGTCTTTTGTTTTTAACTATTTACACCCGTGAATTTTCTGGCAAACTAGAAAATGACAAAGCCTGTGCTATGGGAGCGAAGCAATTGATAAAAATACTTGTCGATTGTTATTGATAAACTAAATTTGTTTTTTCACTTATGTTCATATAATTAGTATGTATTTAGAAATAATATTAATAATGATTTCTTAATTATCAGATATCAAAGTGGGATCATTTGAATCGGCGATTTTCACATTTATAAGGAGGTCCCAATCACGGATAAGTCATTTAACTCAAAATAAACCACAGGCCTGAATCTCTCTTAAACCATATTCCAGATAAAGAAAGAGATGTAAACAGCTTACTTACCCCATGAACGGCAGCATATCGATCCTTGCGACCACGTTGACGCCGGACTCGCACTCCGCAACCAGGTTCTTGGAGCTTAGCTCGTTGATCAGCTCAGGCTGCCAGTCCATCGGTGATCCTTTACTGTTCATGCCGGACAGCGCTTGCGATTCGCTGCTCCTACTCTTTTCCTCCGTATGGCCGGTGCTACTCGTGAAGGAAGACGTCTCGCTCTTCCGGACAACCGCCACTTGCTGACGACTCTCCGACTTGCCGTTAATCACGTCCAGTATCTGACCCTTAAGCTCGTCGTCTACACTCTCCAAGTAGTATTCAGTGACCAGCTGTTGAACTGTGATGGTGGTATTCAATTGGTGTATCCCTTCTTTTGTCTTGGAAGATTTCTTTTGAGTATTTCTTTCGGATGTATTTGATTTGGTTTTCATAGGTGATTTTGACCTTGAAGGTGATTTTGACTTGGAAGGCGACTTTGGAGGAGATTTCGGAGGTGATTTTAAAGAAGACTTGAAAGGTGACTTCGAATGTGACTTCTTAGGTGAATGAGGAGGTGAGGACCTCGACCTTGTGCGTGGTTTGCGGTCAGTAGCTGCAGGCATGTCTGACACTTTGCCATCTGGACTGAGACACCGTTTCCGCATCTTACTGGCTAGCTCGGGAGTAATATCTAATTTGGATAGAGTGCAATGCTGATGTTTTTCGCGCTTCGTCGAAATGTGGACGCGTTTTCTGGAAGCGCTATCTACGGGAGGACACTCCACGTTTTCCCCCGCGAACCTCGATGCGGGAGGCGATATGGGCTCTTCATATAGCACTTTGGAATGCGAGTCTTGGGCTATTAGCAAGACTTGGGACTGTATCGCCTCTAACGCTATATTTTCAAGCGTATCGTCGACGAGCGTAAGAGAAGAGCTGGCGGCTAGCAGATCTTTCGCACCCTTCATTGCTATAATGGTGTTAACTTCTGTGTCTTTGAGTACCTTTGTGGGAGTAGCTATCCCCCGGTCAACCGACCGCCCGGATGGAGACACTACTGGGATGCTATTGGATGAGCTGATTTTCACTCCATCTGTCTTGCTCGGGGTGTCAGACACAGTGGGATTTTTTTTCAAGCTATCCGATTGTGCGTTCGGGTACGCCGGTATGACGTGGCCTATATTGTACCGAGGGGTAGCGAATTCTCCCTTCTCTTTAAAGTGAACTAACGAAGCGCTATGATCGAGCGTTTCCTCAGATCCGTGGGGATGGTATCTGTGGGCATCGTTTAAATCTACAGGCGCCAACAGAACATTGTTCAGAGGGTTTTGGTGGTCGAAAACTAGCATGCCCGGGACAGTCTGGTCCACGACCGTTCGTTTCGGCTTTATAGCGGGAATCCGGAAGGGCACTGACATAGCATCGGAAACCAGAGAGTCGCTCAAAATAGATCCGTCCGAGGTGAAAGTGGATGGGTTCACAATCTTCATGATGCCCTTCAGAGTTCGGGCCATGGAACTAGCTAGAGACGGGTTCAGGATGCACGTGGAGGACGCGTTGGAATTAATATCTGTATCCAGATCTATCTGGCTGGAGGATATCAAGCTCGCCTGCACTTGAGCGCTGGTTGTGGAAGGAGCTTTCAACGTATCTCTTCGTGTGCCCGTGTCAAAAGGCATTGCCTCCGTCACTGGCTTTACTAAATCACTCATCAGTGCCTTTATTCCGTCGGACACGTCTTTCAAGTAGCTCGGTATCACGTGGGTCTTGTCTTTCATGTAAGCTGTCTCCCCAAATGCAGTTTTCCTCAAAGGTGACGTAGCGTCCATTTTGAAGCTGTCAGTTAGGGATTCTTCGTCTTCAAAACGGAGTGTTTTGATAACTTCAGGGTTGAGACGCACATTTTTCTTTGAGGAGCAACTTCTGTCTTCCATCACGTCGCTATCTTGTAGATCTTTGGTGTCAGTGAGGTCTATCTGAGATTTTTGGGGAGCCGCTTTAGCTATAGAAATGTTGCTTACTAAGTTTTCTCTGCTAAGTATGATGGATTGCCTTCCGCGTACAATTGGGCTGCTGTGCACAGGACTTGCCCGGATGGGGCACATTTGGCTAGAATAGCTGACTTTCTTCTTTCCAGATGTGGTTTTTTCATCTGATTCCAATGGGTTGTCCTGCTCTTCCTGATCAGTGAATTGCGATAGCATTTCCAGCAGTTCCTTGGTACTATCCGCTGCTTTGTAATTACTGCGGTCTTCTTTTTCGTTGTACATAGCTTTTTTTTTCATCATATTTTCCAAATTAGTGTCAACTACCTTCTCGAAGTGCCTGTTGTTCGGGATATGTATTTGATGATCTATTTGAGATGTTATTATTTGTTTGAGGTTCTTTTTGAAGTCGTCGTCTTCACCGGTGTCCACGGACCGCATGACTTTGTTTCTGCCATCGTCAGTTCCTATTAAAACTTCGCCCTCACTGTCTTTCTTTATAAAGAAGAGACTACCACTGGAAGAACGAGTGCCCACCGTCGTCGATGAATCTTTTGCTGATGTTATATCGACCATTATATTCTTATCATCGATACCATTAGCTAAGGATATCGCAGAAGGCTTCGACATGTCTAGAAGATTAGCGAGAATAGCATTTCGTACTTGATGAGTATTCAGTGACCCTGTAGACAACGAAAGAGAAGTAATGTCAATATCGCTTTCCTTCTGCGAAGTTAAATCTGGGTCACTCTTTGCAGTCTCAGACCTCCGGTCAGAATTCAATGATTCTGAGTCCTTGGGCGTCAATTGTCCTTCGGCACCTTTATTCCATTGATCGTCCATAAAAACAAACGACATTGACGGCTTTGCAGATACTACTAAGTGTTCTGAAAATTCGATTACATTTTCTTTATTTTCTAATTTAGATGATTTTGACGTCAAACTTACTTCGGGTGTTTTTTCGATTGTATCTTTATCTGTACCTTTGTCGATTGCATCGCTAACGGACGGAATCACATTCGATTCACTCAGCGATTTACTTACCGTGTCGCCTTGTTCGATAGTTTTTCCAGTCAACACATCGGTAGGATTATAAACATCCGCTTTATATACTACAATGTCTTTTATAAGATGGATATCCTCACTATCTTTTACTTGCTGGTTCAATTCCATCAGCTTATCTTCATTGGGTTTGTCTAAGACGTCTTTTTCGATGGTACTGAATGTTGCCGGAATGGGTTTGGTCATTGACATGTTACAGGAATCGCTATCAAGCTTTAAAGATCGCCGACTAATAGATTGATTTTGTGGTATTGGTATGATATCATTCATTTCATACACTCCGATTAACTCTTCGTTGACCTTTTCAAATTCTTTTTTAATGCGCTCAACTGAAGAAGCTTCTCCTTTTACGATTGAATACTCAGATTTTTCGGGTAATAAAAGATTAAGCATAAAAATATTCTCCACGATAATTTCTTTCGCTTCGGACAAAGGCGCAAATTTTATCGCTAAGTTCACGGCTTGAGGAATGGATTGAATGACAGAAATATTCTCAGATTCTTTTGGAGAAAAATCTGTATTACTCGTATCTAACTTTGCTTTACAATTAGGTGGTAATAACTCGCCATCAGAAATCTGCTCGACCTCAGAAAGACTTCCTCTAAATGTTTCATCTGAAACTGATGGTTTTGGTAAAAAACCTATTAATCGAGACATTATCACGTTTGTGGGCACATTTTGAGTAGTAGATATATCTGCAATGCTATCCTCAAAAACAACGATTTTGCTCTTAACCGATGAAATTTCCAATTCTTCCGATATCTGTGATAGAACTTCCGAAGGCTCAGATGAAACTTCTGAAATCTCAGAAGAAGTTTCCAGGTTTTGGGGTAACAGCATGTTTGTGGGTATGGCTTGAGAAATCGAAATATTTCCTTCATCATTATCGTAAACAACCATTTTTCTTCTAGCCGATAAATTTTCTAAGCTCTCTGTTAAAATTACATTAGGTGTTATCGCTTGCGTCTTTGAAATATCAATAGTATCATCCTGAAATACAATAGTTTCTCGTTTGTTAGATGCAGTCTCCGATTTTTCAGTCAGGAACATATTTGACGAGACAGCTTGAGTGATTGATATGTTCCCAGCATCATCTGCATGCACTATCGTTTTCCTTTTATTGGCCAGTGGTTCTGGCACAATCACGTCGGTCACCGATATATTTCCTCCGTCAGTCTCATAGATGATAGTACTTTGTTTTTCCTGCAAAATCTTGGAATTGACGACTTGAGTGACTGATACATCTCCGGTGTCAGTTTCAAAAACGATTGTTCGCCGTTTGTCAGGTTGGGAGCTACTTCCAAAAATGTTTGGAGGCACTGCTTGCGTGATAGAAATATTGCCGTGGTCATCTTCGAAAACTATCGTCTTCCGCCTACCTTGTGCGAATGATTGGTCGAACAAAATCAAATTAGATGGCAAAGCTTCAGTAACAGATATGTTTTGGGTGTCACTTTCGTGCACAATGATATTTCGTTTATCCTGTACTTCAGGAAGGATAAAATTAGGAACGGCCTGAGTTATGGGAATGTCACCTGTATCGTTTCCAAAAATAATTGATTTTCTTTTCTCTGTGTTGACTTCTATTTCAGCGTTTAAAGGCTCGGTTATGGATGTATTATTGTTATCTAATATGGTGTGATTTCCTTTAATGATCGACATTGAGGAGTGCTGGTCATCAAAGCAGTTTGGTGACTCATCATTACCATTGAGCACAATACTTTTCCTCTGCTGATTATCTGGCAGAGAGTTAGGAAACAGAGTATTGCGATAGTCAACTCTGTCCAGCGCAGGATCTATATCTAATTCAACGGTCAAGCTTTTTCTATCAGGTGCTAGAATTTTATCAGAATCGTCATTGATAGCTGGTGATAAGTTTGCAGTTTCTGTTGTTGCAACGTTGGAATTCCCGATACTATTTTTTTTATCTGCGACACAATCTTTCACATTATTTTTATCGTTTTGGAGAGAATTTTTGCTTTCGGACACATCTTGCATTTTTGGGCAGTTGATGGTGTCAGCTGACATATCGGACTCCTCATTCCTTAAATCAACATGGGTCATGTTTACATCAACTTGGATACACTCGGCAAGAGCTCTTCGGTCTCTAAAGGACATTTGGCAGAACACATTACCCTGAGATCTATCTATATCTATTTCATCGAAATCTGTTATGTCTCCTAGCCCTGATAAAGCAAGGTCATCTCTGAATAGCTTGCTTTGTTGGTCTGTTAAAGTGCTAAGTTCGAACTTGTGGTGAGGGGCAGTGGGTTTGTTGTCGGTAGTCCCATCTAGAAACGTGAGTTGGTCAGCAAAATTTTCATTGCTTAAAGATGTCTCGATATTCATGCCTCTGCCATTATCTAGGATGGATACAAAGTCTATGGCTTCAACTTCTTCAAAGTGCTGATCCAATATTCTCTTGCCGAGGTGGCTGACGGACAGCGGTTTCGCTTCAGAATCGTTGCCTGATGATTCCAAAGTTTTGTTGTGTTCTTCATAACAGTTTTTCCATGTTGTTGTTGCTGCGTCTGTTACGAATCCTCTGAAAATCAAAAAGATATTCAGTAGAAGTGTTACTATTTATATAACTATTTTTACAGAAAGAGTACCTACCTACCTAGTCTTTTTTTAAACATAAAATGCTACTTAACACTACGTCAGGATATTAAAATGATTGTTTAGAAAATAATGTGTAGCTTCCAAATGTATAATGGATTTAATTCTTTCATTGCAGTAGAGTTTATTGCTATTGTTATACGATTTTGTATAGTCTTGTCAAGTTTATAGTGCTACAACTACGAAAGCTGTTGATGTTCTTTACCTTATTTGACTTTATTGCATACCTATATCTATACATATAATAAAACTCTAACGGGACCGTGTCTGTACATGAAATATTTTTAGAAAATTTTAACGGTAGTGTATATAGTTATCGATATAGACACCGAAACACCAATTTTTGGAATTTTTGTCTGTCTGTCTGTCTGGTTGTGCACGCATCACTCAAAAACTACTGGACGGATTTTGATGAAATTTGGTATGGATATAACTGAGTACCCGGGTCAACATCTAGGGTACTTTTTATTCCAGGAAAATGTCTCATTCCTACGGGAAAATATAAAAACTGGTTAAAAAGAGAAATACGTACTACTCCGAAACGATAACACCTAGAAATTTGAAAAATGGTATGTAGGTGTCTTATATGTCGTAAGAAACCAGTATGAAGGGATTTTTGGAAATTCCCACGGGAACGGGAATAAACTGGATCCACGCAGGAAAACGCCGCTGGGCACCCGCTATTTGAAATATCGTATGTAGGTGTCTTAAATATGTCGTAGGCAACCACTATGAAGGGTTTTTGGGAAATTCCCGCGGGAACGGGAATAAACGGAATCCGCGCGGGCAACGCCGCTGGGCACCCGCTAGTTTTTTAATAAAATTATAAGTCAAATACTGTTTGTTACAAGCTGTTGGTTTTCCATTTCAAAAGTAACTTAGCCCTGCAAGCCGCCACTTACGCAACACCGGTCCTCCGTGAGAAGCTAACGTGACGGCTTTTGGACGTATCTGTAGGGGTGACGACGCTGAACTCGAGCTCCGAGACTGGGGCACGAGGTGCTCGCTGCCTTTTCAAAATGGACGATCTGCGTTTTCTCCTGTAAAAGTTGTTTTTTTTTTATTATTTGTAATTTTATCTTATTTCATTATCTGTGTGGATGAAAGTTTTTTTTTTCGCGAATCCTGGTCCTGATAGGTACCAAAAATACCAATTTCTTCAAAGATTACCTATTTAGTTCGGGATTTGGCATTCGGCATTCGGCAAACAAAAGATCTATAGATATTCTGATCTGTTAATAATATTTTCCATAAATAAACTTTGTCTTCGTCTTTCTGAATCAGAGGTAGCAGGTTTGAATAACAGAGATCACAAGCATAACGGGCCATTTACACAAGGGCAATCCACTAAGACTGCATACAAAAAAAACTTGAGGACAATGGGATGGATTGTCTGGATATGCAGTCTTAGTGGATTGTCTTAGTGGATTGCCCTCGTGTAAATGGCTCATAACGGTTGTGGCATTCGAGAATTGTCCAAAATTTAATTAAATTCCAAATCTGATATTTAGACGTTAAATTGGTGATATCAAAAAGCAAGTGTCCTGTCTATAACCAGAAAATGAAATTCAGGCTTCTAACTTGCACAATGAAGTGAACATCATGTGAGAAAAGGATGGCTGTTGGTATATTTGTTAGTTTGCCTTTGCTCTACTTGGGACTACAGTGCCCGCAGATAGAACTACTTACAGGATAAAAACGACAAGAAGTGCAGTAACTGACAAAAGTGTGGTGTATAGGGAACAGATGGCTATCCAAATAAGAAGACCGGCATATTCTTCATTAATTGATCCAGACATTAGACAGCAAAAACGAACGATCTACATTGCTTTCTTGATTTTTTTATGAGTTTGTATATAATACTAAAATTTTGTAAAGAATAATAGCATTTTGATATTTTTTTGACAAAAGTCAAAGAAATATTGAATTATTCTTCGTTATTCTATCCACCTTGTCAGAAAATCGTTAAAAATTTAGAAGAAAATGTAATTTTCAAAGAGATTTTAAACACAGAAAAAAAGTTTTATTAAAGAATTTGCTTTCTTCCTCTCCTCTTACTTATTCCTTATTCGTAGCCTCTTAAGCCGTATACAGAAAGAAAGCTGAAAACTTATCAGCGCTTATAGGCGCCGGTCTACGCAGGTAACCGGCGCAGGCATTTAGGTATATAAACCAGCGCCGACAATCTTCGACAGGCGCCGGTCAGCGCTGGTGCCGCCCGCCAATCCTCGTACGAGATTTTGCTCGCTCTGCTTCAATCTGCTTGCTTTATGTAGAATGGACCAGCGCCGATAAGCGCTGATAAGTTTTCAGCTTTCTTGCTGAATACGGCTTTACTCACGGCTCTTACTCCACCTCTTTGGGTGACATAATGGAAGAGAGAGAACTTGATTTTCCAACGCTACCAAGATCAAAAGTGTATCTATCTTTAAGTCTGTGTCTTTATTGGTCTGTGTGCGTGCAGTGTTGTGGGCTTTGTCCAAAGAGTAGGTAGGTATACTTAGTATGGTAAAATGGTAAAAATAAACTTACATGATTTTCAAATACCCATTCAATGATACCCCACTTAACATATTTCGTCGATTTTCTTATTTTTCTTTTTCACAATTTGGTGCCAAGAATCCACCATTCAGTTTTTTTTTAATTGATATACCTAATGTCATTCTCACTGTAAATAGGAATCTAACGACACCTCTCAAGCTAATCAATTGAGTCGTTCAAACAATCATACTTAAATACATACTTACTCTCGAAAAACATAACCCTCCTTCTGGCGCAGTCGGGTAAAAAGGGAGACCGAGGAGTTTTGGTCGTTCTAACCACGCCATCTGCCGGTGAAAGGCCGCATTACGTCGCTAACACCATCCGCCAGTGAGTGTTACGGCTACTCACTGGCAGATGGCGCTAGAGACATATAGAGAATATATTTTGTTGTTTAAAATTGCGTTTTTACACAGGAAATCGTGCAGTTGAACTTAAAATTCTAAATTGGATCTGTATACAAAATTTCATCAAAATCTATGGAACAGACCTGAATCTCTCTTATTGCTCGTTCAAAGTCATAGGAAGGAATCATAAGCCATTAATTTTTGTATAGTAAATAAGAATAGTAGATGTTCTATTCTATAGTTCTATCTATTCTAGCTATATTTTCCTCAGACTGTCGATGATTTCGATACAGAAATGCTGCGTCTGACCCTATATAATGGGAAAAGGGCACGAAAATTCCGAGAGACTTTATTTAGATTGCTAAATAAAGTCTCTCGTAATTTTCGTGGTGTCTTGGAAACATTGATCACTCAAGAATCCATGGTCATGACTTAGGATAAAAAAAAGGTTTACCGCGTCGTTTGATACTGGTTATTGGTCTGTGGTTTGATAGAGTTTGACAGGGATAGTGGTGATGATTCTTCCCAAAAAAGTTCGATCTTATCGATTCTAACGGAAATGGCAAAGTAAAAAGAAATCTTCATCGCAAGTAGTGTGCACGATTAAAAAGTATAAGGTTTAAAGCTTATATTTTTATATTTTATTTAAACAATCGACCTTTTCTAAGTCGACTAACACAAACAATCGATTCTTTAGTTAATCGATTTCAGATCTACTCGTCATCGGTCCATCACTCCAGTTCACCCATTCCGCCGTGTTTGTATTTTTATCAGGTTGTGTGATTCTGAAATCTGAATTTCTGATTCAGTTTCAGTTCGGCGGTCAGTGTGTGTTGTTGCATTCCGTCGTCGGCAAATGCTCTCGCTCAATTTTATACTTTGAATAATACATAATTGAGACGGAGAATTCGGGAGTGATAATAAAAATGGAACCAAACGACGACAGCGACGCAGCTATTGTTATTAAAAAGTCTTTCCACGGTGCAAACCTTGAGACCTTCGAGCAGAAGAAACCTGACTATTGGCTTGGAGGTGTACTGTCCTGCATGTCTACAATAACATCTTTTTTCGGCCGGGCCGATTATTTGCCATCTAAAAGTAAGTACCTTTTTCCCCGCTTTGCAGCTCCACCGAATTCTCCAAGGACACTCCGCACTCTCGCGTCGTCATTGATTGCAATAACTATTATTTACTATAAATATTTTAATGTGTACGAATTTTTACATTCTAGGAATATAAAAAAGAGTAGTAAGTGGCTGGCGATATTAAAAAAATATATTTTGGTTTTTTCTTCCTTGCTTGGCTAACATATGCCAGACTGATGGAGATAAGAAGAAACATTTTTTACCACAAAATTTTGTTGCTCATAGATTATTCTACCTGTTGTTGGAGAAACTTCAAAAATTTTCAAAATAAGTAACTATGGTAGGTACTTTACTGATAAATTAAAAAAATGACAAAATTAAATTGCAAGTAGTTATTAATTATAAAAAGCTTATCCCAAAACACTTCTAAAAATGCATTTCGAATTTGATAATTTAAATTTTACAATTTTAGCAAAGTTTTTAAATAACAAAACAATCTAAAACGTTATGCATTTTAGTACTAAAAAAGACTTTAGGACTCATCGCACATAGCATCTTTTTTTATAGAAAACTAGCTGTTACCTTCTGTTTCCTGTGTGAATATGGAAATAAGCAGTTTTTGAGTTTACTCATTACAAACCTTTCCTCTTTGTAATATCAAGGTAGAAGTGTAGATTAAGCTAGAATATGTAAAAATAAGTCAGTTTCCAGTAGCTCCTGGATTTTAGTATATTTTATATGCTAGCTTTATGCAATGCAGAGCGAATGATAAATATCGGCATATTTTTTAAATAAATTAATAAATAAAATGTTTATTCATCCACACAACTAAATAGATAATACATATTAACTTTATTAACTAACTTACAATAATAGTAGTACATGCTGATAGACAATAGAGGTATACTAGTCCTGGAAATACCTAAAAAAATATTAAATTCCCATTCATCGGTCGTCTGGTTATCCAGTATAATATTCAATTCAATTCAAGCCTTTATTAGCCAAATAGGCAAGTAGATTTACAAATATTACCATTACATACATCAAATTTTTATTATTAGAATTATTATTGATTTCACAGTTCATTGCACATCAGTTCTCCTTATTGGCGTGTCCTTCCAGTATAATATAATGTTTTAAATAAGTGTGTAATGTTATTATGATTGTTTGATTTTCACTCTCCTTCACTTTATTTCGATACAGTCAGTGCAGAGAATATTTGTAAAATATATTATTTAAAAAAAAATTTCATCATCCCACTAGCAGTTGACCAGATACATAACAAATTGTGGTTGATAAAGAAACTTTTTGAACTGTTCCAATGAGAACCAAAATGACAGTATTGTAATTTATTATGGACTAGCTACCCGCCCCGGCACAGGTGCAATGATACTAAAACCTTCCTCTTGAATCACTCAATCTATTAAAAAAACATCAAAATCCATTGCGTAGTTTTAAAGTTTTAAGCATACATAGGGATATAGGGACAGAGAAAGGGACTTTGTTTTATACTATGTAATAATTAGTGAAAAATAGTGATACATGATATATATTTATTTATTTAGGTTTGCCAACAGTTGTTACACCAATTAATACATGAGAAACATTCAAATATACATTAAATCTAAGTGCACAACTAGTAAAAGGTAAACACTGCTTGTAAAATAATAGTGCTTAAACGATACGTGCAACAACAGTTACACACAAAGAGTTAGCCTGCACTTAGCCCTACGGCCCTACTATTTAGTTACTAAGTTTATTTATTTATTTATTTGGGTAATCAACATGACATACACTAAAACATGTAAATACACTTATTAAGTTGTATTAATAAGTTATTTATTTATAAATTGTTATTTATATGTGGAAGCAAGCTTGTAACTAGTATGTCTTGCCCACAAAGATTAGTAATTTGTAAATGTAGCTGTAAACTCCTCAAACTATAATAAAAAAAATATTATGCATAATTATTATAATTGTGGTAAACATATATAGAGCAAAATTGATATTATAAATGCAAAAGTTAGGTACTCTATCTGTATATTTGTAATACATTTTCCTGGTTTAATAACTGAAACATGTAATTTATCACAATAAATGAAACGGTACCGTTGACTTACCTAATAATATTTATCCGTGATTTTAATTGCATGCTTAATCTTAATAAAAAAATAAATTTAATGAATCAAAAACCCAACTGCTTATAAAGTGAACTTTAAAAATATGACCTAAGTCAGGGGTCTCCAATTAGTTTCGCTCGGGGTCCGTTTTAAGAAATGAAATGACCATCTTGGTCTGCACATTTTATTTATAAGAAAAAACATTTATTACACAAATGTAATAAAGGAAATAACAAAGGTATTTTCTTACATAGGTATACGTTTTTATTAAATTACGTACACCTCGCGTCAATCGTTTTGGCGCTACGGAAGTTATTTTTATCGGAAGTAGTCTTTAGTGTAAGTTACTTGTGTTCTCGCGGTCAGCACAAAATGGGTCGGCGCGGCGGTCCGGATGCGGTCCACCATTTGGCGACCCCTGGTCAGGTATTAGTAAAGAAAAATCTGTTTTAACGTTCACTTTTAAGCAGTCTGGTTTTTCTATTTTTTCATTAACTTTTTTATATTACAGTTTTTAGTTAGTAATCAACTTTAAATCGTTATAGGTCCTAAATGGTCATTCGAAATTAAAAATGGTAAAAGAAACCTAAAGATTATATTTAAATTCCTATTCAATGGTCCATTGAAATAGTTCGTAAACTTTCATATTTTTTTTTCTTTTTCACAAAATGGCGGTAATATTGATATTTGACTACTGTCATGTTCTTAGTGCCACTCGTAAAATTGAGACGAATCCATTGCCGTAAGAATAATCAAAATCAACATACATACATACAGGCTGATAAACACATTACCCTCCTAAGTCTGGTAAAAAGTTATTAGAAGAAAGTAGTAAACTTTTTAAAATAATGTTATGGATTCGCTTAGCCGTGAGCCACTAATATTTCATCTCACTTAATCGCGCTGAAGTTGTATTACAGACCCATTCGAAGTAATTTCCCAAAGTTTCCTCAATTTTTCCTCCCCTCCCACCCCCCTTATGCTGACGCGCGAGCGAATTCAAATTTCCGCTGGACCGTTGCTTGCGACCTCCTTAGTTGCCCTCGCTGCATTGCGAAGGTATTTTGCTTAGGTACTTATTTTGGATTTTTAATGTTCATTTGCAATAAGCGTCTCGAATCTGCAAACAAAAATGGCGGTATTTCAAAATGGAGGGGTAAAGTTACAAAATGGGCGCCATTGCACCGGGCGCATCAGCGCGCGCATCGGGAGAGGAAAGGTGGGGTAGGGAACTGCATCTAGTATCCTAGGCACCCTAGACTGCAATGTATTGATTGATAAGCCGCCCCGGGCGACGCAGCTCGGGGTGGCTCGGGTTTAAAAATAGAAGACTGAATAATAGACTTTATTTTCTTATTATTTTTCATTTTATTTTTAGTGGCTAAGAACATTCCTTTTGGTGCAGATGACGAGTGGGAAGTACCTTTTGATTCGCTTACCGATCTTGTGTACCTCGGGTCTGGCGCTCAAGGAGTCGTGTTCGGCGGAAATTTGCGCGGCGAAATGGTGGCAGTTAAGAAACTCCGAGACAGGAGCGAGACCAACATAAAACATCTAAGGAAGCTGAACCACGAAAACATAGGTGCGTATTAAAATTAATTGATGTAACATTTTATAGGTATAGTTATCTTTAATTTTGAAACGATGACTCCCGCCTAAAATACCGTCTAGTTACTCGGAACTCGCGCCTCGTTTTTGCCAGTTGCTTGAAAACTTTTAATCTGATAGAACAATTAAGTTACTATTATAATGTTGTGCATTTTGTAATTTTAATCGGTAAATTAAAAAAAATCTAAATTTTGTTGTTGTTGTCAACTAAGTAACTACTCAACATTTTTGTTTATTTCAAAATTACAAAATAATTTTCTTTTGCTGTTGATACCCGATTATTTCTATACTTTCACATCGGTGTGGATTAATATTTACAACCATTTTTTTTAATTCTCTCCTACGACTTAAGGAAGCCAAAGAAAGCCAAGCAATTATTTAGTACTTGCATCAAAATAGATTGGTGCAATAGTATAAGGTGTCATATTTCTGAAAAGTATTCATAATATTTAGATTACTGGCTAAAGTGAGAAACTTAAAAAAAACCATTTTGTAATGAGATAACATAGGCTTGCTGGGAACTTGTCGGTGCTGCTCGCAGCAGAACTAAACCCCCCGACAAAACTGGTTTGAACCATACTTCACTTCAACTGACCTTGTCAATAACTGCATGGATCTGAAATAGTATGCATTCAACTTAACTGATATGATATGCAACTGTACGGAACCGAACTGATCTGCAGCTGCATAGAATTGAAATAGTCTGCAACTGATCAGCAGCTGTATGGAATTTAACTGGTCTGAACTGGTCTGCATACAACTGAACTCGTCAGCAGCTGCATGTAACTGAACTGTTCTGCAACTTCATAAACTGGTCAGCAACTGCATGGAACTGAACTGATCACCAGCTGTATGGAATTTAACTGGTCTGAACTGGTCTGCGACTGCATGCAACTGAACTGATCTTCAATTTCATGGAACTGAACTGGCCTGCAACTTCATGGAACTGAACTAGTCTGCAGCTACACGAAACTGAACTGATCTGCAGCTGCATGTTACGGAATTAGTCTGAAGCTGCATGGAACTGAACTGGCCTGCAACTTCATGGAACTGAACTGGCCTGCAGCTGCATCCAACTAAACTGGCCTGCAACTGCATGCAACTGAACTGGTCTTCAACTTCATGGAACTAAACTGGTCTTCCACTTTATGGAACTGAACTGGTCTTCAATTTCATGGCACTGAACTGGCCTGCAACTTCATGGAACTGAACTGGTCAGCAACTTCATGGAACTGAACTGGCTTGGAACTGCATCTAACTGAACTGGCCTGCAACTGCATGGAACTGAACTGGTCTGCAACTGCATGGAACTGAACTGGCCTGCAACTTCATGGAACTGAACTAGTCTGCAACTGCATGGAACCAACTGGCCTGCAACTGCATAGAACTGAACTGGTCTTCAACTTCATGGAACTGAACTGGTCAGCAACTTCATGGAACTGAACTGGCTTGGAACTGCATCTAACTGAACTGACCTGCAACTGTATGGAACTGAACTGGTCTGCAACTGCATGGCACTGAACTGGCCTGCAACTGCATGGAACTGAACTGACCTGCAACTTCATGGAACTTAACTGGCCTGCAACTGCACGGGATTGAACTGATGTGCAGCCGCATCTTACTGAACTAATCTGGAGCTGCATGGAACTGAACTGGCCTGCAACTGCATGCAACTGAACTGGTCTTCAAATTCATGGAACTGAACTGGTCTTCAACTTCATGGAACTGAACTGGTCTTCCACTTCATGGAACTGAACTAGTCTTCCACTTAATGGATCTGGACTGGTCTGCAACTTCATGGAACTGAACTCATCGCAGCTGCACGGAACTAAATCGATTAACACGTTGCTGCATCTGCAAGTCTCATTTCTTTTTAAAAATAGGTATTATATATGGCATCCATTTTGAGTGGATTTACTAATTTATAAAATTTAATGTATCTACCCATTTTTGTAAATGTGCTGTTGGTTTTCATATGAAAATAAAAATATAACAAAATAAAGAAAGAAAACATTTGTAGCGAACATTCGTTAAGTACCTCAGGAGTTTAGGGTATTTTTCACAGGTTTCTAGTAATATTAATTTTGTTCGCAGTCCGCTTCCGAGGCGTATGCACGCAGTCACCTTACTATTGCGTCATCATGGAGTTCTGCCAATACGGGCCCCTATTCGAGTTTTTGCACAGCGGCGCCTGTTTCGCTCCGAAGCAAATCGTCAAATGGGCCAAAGAAATAGCTCACGGCATGACTTATCTCCATCAACATAAAATCATACACCGCGACCTAAAGAGTCCCAAGTAAGTATTCAAGTTGTCATCAAAACCGCCCGTAGAATATGGACCACCCCCTATTAGCTAACTGGACCAATTGCGAATTGGACTAATTGCGAACTGGACCAAATGAGAATTGGACAGTTGGACATTTTGCGAATTGGACATAATCCGCCCAAACGATTTTTTCAGAATAAAATGAATTAAGAGTCGTAAGGCGAGTCCGATAGAACGATAGAATCTTAAATAGTTACAATACAATACAATAACTCTTTATTGTACTCCAAAAACAACACAATATTGATACCAACATTAACTAAATTCAATGATATCTCTACTAATCACGACATTGATATATTCTGTACAAGCACGTCTGTTGTTAGAAGAGCCCTTGTTGAGGAATGTTTTAGCTAGACCAACAGTAACTTGATCAAAGTATCAGATCAATTACTTAGTATGAGTGTGATTTTCTGATCTAGTGTTATTGTTTGATTGTTTTTGTTTTTTTTTCCCTGTCATTCTAGCACTGGCTGCTTTTACTGGTCTGCTATATATATGCTATATTATTATATTTATTTAATTAATGTAGTATAAATGAAATTTATATGTGGAGACTTATCATCAACAATGTTGATATTCACAGTATCTTATATATATATTTATTAATGTAATTAGTTCTGTAAGTTTTCCTAAAAATAAATAAATAAATAAAATAAATAAAGTACAATGGGCGGTCTTATAGCTTTTAGCGAACTCTTCCAGACAACCTTATACGAAAGCAGTGAGGAAAGAAAAAGGATGGGTGAGATGCTTTGGGCACACAGTAAGGTGCGAATTAGAGAAATCAAGCCTCCATATTTGTATTGCTGCAATTTCGTAACGTCATTGCACACCTCATAAAAGAGGATTCTTCACTGCTTTTATTGTAAACTAGCGGTTCTGCGCGGTTTCACCCGCGTAGTTTCCGTTCCCGTCGGAATACGGGTATAAAATATAGCCTATGTTACTCAGGGATCTTCTAGCTTTCCATTGGTTAGAATTTTTACAATCGGTCCAGTAGTTTTTGAGTTTATTCGTAACAAACATACAAAAATACAAATCTTTCACTAATCAAATGTTCTAAATAGATTCATTATTGTTCTTATTAATGCTTAATTTCGTTTAGCTACGTTATTTTTTGATGGCCTATGCATTACTTACTTAGTTTTTGTCTTGTGAAGACTTGTAATTAGATATCGATATTTTTTTATTTAAATTTTTTATTGTATTGATGTTAAGTCGGTGTTAAGTGCTGTAAGTCTTCCTAAAAGTAAACAAAAATATTAAGCTGATAGATGATTGTCGTATCGGATTTTAAGTGGACGAGTCTGTAAAGGGCAAGCTAAGCGTGTAGGTACTCCACCAAGCCAATGGACAACATTTCAATTTCACCGAGGAAGTAAATTAAGAAAACCATTTAGATATTAGCGTGCGGAATAAAATATATTTTTTTCAGAATCTTTTGATTACTATTTACTGAGATAATCAATAATTTCTAAATAATTTGCCAAAAATTTAAACTGAGGCACCACATACTTTGTGTCTTAGCCTAACTCCAGGAAATAAAAAAAAAATTGTCAACGTTGACATTGACATTTCGTTTTTGTGTACTTAGACTATCGCTTTACTGTTGATAACCAAGTGACATTTCAATAAGTTTCGAAGAAACTATGTATTTTTGTGCATAGCTCTGAAGCAGAGCTGAAAATCTTGAATTTCGTATCGTGTTTAGTGCTGATGGCTCAAAATGCCAATGCCTTAAAATAAGAAAAAAAAAATTGTGTACTTAGGCAAAGGTATGCCTGCATTATCCCTGAGTTTGCACTTACGCCCATTTGCAATAAGATGATTTTAATTATTATTTTTATGGCTAAAAAAAAATTAAAACGCAAAATATGTGTAGTTTCTTTTTTATCTACTTTCAATCTGACTTATAATTTAAGGGGTTTAGAAAATTAAATGTTGTGTAGGTATTAGGCACCAGTCAAATGGCCCTTCTGGCCCTTTGAGTTCGCCTATGGTCCACCCGCGGGTGACGTCACATTTGACTGTTGCCTAATTGGCTTAGTCTCCTACCAAATCATTATCATACATATCATCCGATATGCAGAGTCTCTACCAACTGAGCCAACAATCCCTTCTTCCACAGCATCCTCATCGCTGACAACCTGGTGGTAAAAGTGAGCGATTTCGGCACTAGCAGGGAATGGAACGACGTGAGCGCCATCATGAGCTTCACTGGCACCGTCGCCTGGATGGCCCCAGAAGTGATCCGGCACGAGCCATGCTCTGAACGTGTTGACGTGTGGTCGTTCGGGGTCGTCCTTTGGGAGCTGCTCACCCAGGAGATTCCGTACAAGAGCCTCGAGACCCACGCCATCATGTGGGGAGTGGGAACTGATACCATCTCGCTGCCGATACCTACTACTTGCCCGGAGAGCCTGCAGTTGCTCTTGGGCCAGTGCTGGAACAGGGTGCCGAGGAACAGGTGAGTGTTGAGATATTTAAATGTTTCACCCGACGGCGAAGGAAAACGTCGTGAGGAAACCAGCACGTCTCGGATATAATTCTGAGGTATGTGTAAAGGACCCGGTCGCGAGGATTAGAGGTCGAATAATACTGGTGAAAAGTGGGTGTTTCTGGAAATGGAATACCTCTGCCTACTACCTCTGGAAGGAAAGGCGTGAGATATTTTTTTCTACTAATTTCAAAAAAGGAACACGTTTTCCACTACCACTCAGCCTCAGTAAAGTCATGTAGGGCACAAGTGTGACGAAGTGACCCTGGGAAATTCCGACTTTTCTAAAAAACAAAATGGCGGCCAGTCTTGCCTATCTTATTTATTTATTTTTTATTATTTATTTATTATCTTATTTATTTTATTATCTCTTTTAAGGTTGTGGGCACATTATTCCTACAACGGTGGATCCGCTTTAACCTTGGTTCCTTCCACAGGCCGCCTTTCAAGATCATCGCTGCTCACTTGGAGATCGCTGGCGAGGAGTTGAGCTCAATTAAAGTGGACTGCTTCAGCTCCACGCAGGCTTCTTGGCGCCGTGAGGTGCAAGCTGGCATGGACAAGATATATGCCAGGTAAAGATGTTTAGGGGTCAAAGGATATTTCTCGAAAATTGGGTATATCCAGAAATGGAATACCTTTGCATACTCGAGGATAAATTTTTTATTTTTAAATAATTTTACATATTATACACTAGCAGCGCCCCGCGGTTTCACCTGCGGAGTTCCCGTTCCCGTGGGAATACTGGGATAAAATATAGCCTATGTGTTATTCTGATGTGTAAGCTATATAACTGTAAAGTTTCATCAAAATCCTTTCAGTAGTTTTTGAGTGAAAGAGGAACAAACATACATCCAGACATCCATCCAAACAAACTTTCGCATTTATAATATTAGTAGGATACAGCTTTACACTTGTAGTGCGAGTCTAACCTCTAAAGCGATTGTAATAAGAACGTTACAAAGTCCAATGTGTCAAGCTAAGCAAGCCTTACATTATATCGCTTCAAAACTCAGTTATAGAGTTAGCAATTCTTATATAATATTCCTTTCAGGGCGGATGAACCCGAGACCCCGGACGCTCCGCGCCGCGAGCAATTGAAGCAAGTCCGCAAGGTCTATGAGCAGCAACTATCTCGTGCCAACGAACTGTACATGGAGGTCTGTGCTGTGAGGCTCCAGCTGGAGCAAAGGGAGCGCGCTTTGGCCGAGTGAGTCCCTAATCATATTTATTTTGACCCGCCCCGACTTCGCACGGGTGCAATGCTAACACTAAAACCTTCCTCTTGAATCACTCTAGCTATTTAAAAAAAACGCATCAAAATCCGTTGCGTAGTTTTAAGATTTAAGCATACATAGGGACATAGGGACAGAAAAAGCGACTTTGTTTTATACTATGTAGTGATATTACATACATATAATCACGCCTCTTTCCCGTAGGGGTAGGCAGATACCACTTCTTTCCACTTGCTACGATCCTATGCCTATACAATATATTCACTCATATAATATATTTTATACTCATATTTATTAGATCGCGCCCGTTAATTTCACTCCTTTCTTAGTGGATGCCTACACTGTATAAGCTATCTATGTGCAAAATTTCAAGTCTCTAGACCCAGCGGTTAAGGCTGTGCGTTGATATATCACCAATCAGTCAGTTTATCGTTATTTCTACTATATAAAAATAAGTCGGGTTTTCCTTCCTGACGATTTAACTCGAGAACGGCCGGACCGATTTTGATGAAACTTTTTGTGTGTGTTCGAGTGGTTCCAGGGATGGTTTATAGTAAAGAAAATTCAGCATTGCACCCGTGCGAAGCCGAGGCGGGTCGCTAGTATATATATATATATATAGAAGACTAGCGTTTTTCGCGCTCAGTTCCCGTTCTCGTGGGAACACGGGATTAAAATATAGCCTACGTTACTCAGGGATAACGTAGTTATCCAATGGTGAAACAATTTTTAAAATCAGTCCAGTGCTTGAGTTTATTCGTAAGAAACATACAAAAATACAAATCTAACCTCTATTTAATATTAGTGTAGATTTACAGGGAGATTTATAACCGAATTATCTTCAACAGCCGCGAGAAAGCTCTGGCTGCTTGCCGCTGTAACCAGCGGAAAGGCCTGAAGTATTATCAGCGCCAGCTGTCGACTTCATCAGACAGCCCCAAGCCATTAAGCCTGCAGCCGAGCAAGCGCAAGAAGCTGGCACAAAACATGATGGTGAAGCTCGTCGAAAGCAAGGTTAATGAGAACAAGACCGTCACTGAGGTCGCCAATGGACCCTGCGACTGCGATGATGAAGGCCCAAACAATAACACAGAGGTCCTTGTCGATACCATTTTCGAGGAGAACGGTAATGTAAATGTCATTAATTCTGACAACCCGATATACGACAATCACATTCCCGATGTAGCCCGCGTGTAAATGCCTTGAATTTGCACTCTTTCTGTCTTCGAGTGTGAGGCATTGAGACCAACAATAATGAAAAATCAGAGTATGACAATGAAACTCGTATTATGTAAGAATAACCCCATTTTTCTCAATAGAGGATAGATCTCAGTGTTTTTTTATGTTACCTATTGATTTTTAACGTGTATAATAGGATGTTCATTTGGAGGACCGTAAGGTAAGTCGTGTACCAACGATGAGAAATGTTCAGAGTGCACAGCAAACAGTCTACATATATGTGAAATATAAATAAAACAAATATGGCTTAACACCCCAACATTCCCATAGGTTAAATTGATGTTGAATAAAAACAATAAAAGAATAATCACAAAAAAATATACAAAAACACAATACGTCAAAAAAAATTGATGTTATATTTTATTAGTCGTCATTTCCCCCTACAAACAACTGTGTTTTAAGTGGTATTTATCTGAATTTCAGCTACTTTCCTGTATCTTTATGTAGTTAGTGAGTCTACTTTTTAAACTCAGCTTAACAGACCAATACCGAGTAATATTTATATCAGGGCCTATCTTAAGCACACACATAACTGTAGGTACTTATGCAAAGTTTGTGTCTTTTATTAGATTTTAGTTAGTAATAAAAAACGTATTTGAACAATATGATATTCCTATTGATCGTTCCTTATGTAAACTGATAATGTCTAAAGTTTCTAGAATATAAACGAATTGTAGGGGTCACCAAGTCTTCATGATTTTATTATTTTAGTAAATAATATCTGTTCGGTAAACGGTACGATCGTCACAGTCTATTAAATGGACACGAAGTTCAAAATCTTAGGTTTAAATAGATGACACGTCGAGAATTAAGAAAAACACTACGGGTGTTTATCTATTGACAACCTATCGCAATCGCCTTCATTTTTACATTGCTTCTGACGTACATCTGTCGTTAACATCAGTGTCTATAGAGCAAGCGATGGTCGCATGATAAATATCAAATGATTACGAATACAATTGTAATGTTTTCCGTAAATTTTAAACCGATACAGCTACTACTTTTCCACTGTCATTTTATTCGTGAGTTTACTGACAGAAGGTACATTGTATCAAACGAGGTACTTGGCCTGCAGTTTGGTATGATAGGTCTATTATACCAAACTGCAGGCTAAGTAGGTACCTACCTAGTTAAATATTCGTATAAATTATTTCAGGTCACGATTTCCTTGTAGTGTTAATATTACCAATTGTTTCGATAAAACAACGATTTTTATTATTAAATATACTAATACATACTTACTATTCAATACTCTTCTTGATACCACCTTAGAGTCTAAGTCTAGTGCATTAGGCATTAGTGTAAATATATTCGAAGAATTCACATGTAAGTAACACCAAAAATGTAGACTCTACTATATAATTAATTAATTGAGTTGACTATAACAGCTTTTTATGTCTCATATTATTTTAAAACAGTAATTTTCTATTGCATTGTAATCTGTGTTTAGTTAAAAAACGTATTTAGCCCAGAATATTCTTTCTTTTTAACCAGCTAAGTACATAACGTAAAAAAGACGCTTCTATGTTACTAGATACCTTTAAAGGTTTTATACGTGGTTTGTCTAATATTAACAATATATACTCGTAAATTATAAGTACATACTAAATACTCGTATTTACTCTTTTAAGTAGGGAGGTATGATGTGTGTTAAAAAAGAGTGGTGTCATACATGACGATTGGCCAGGTCCGATCAATCCGGTCCGGTGAGAGTTCATTTGAAATCAGACATCGCCATAATATGCCAGAAGTTTGATACAGCTATATAACAGCTTGATTAGGCCGGATACAATATCTGTTGTGGGACTTTTCACTACGAATTATTTTCTTACTGAAACGGCGCCCATTGATTGACAAAAGTCTGCATTCTTAATACCACTAGTGAAATTATAATATCATGTTTGTAATATAACCCATAATATATGTATACATAACATACTATATATGTTTATAAATTGCTTAGTCCCTACAGCACGGCTCTGACTAACATGGGGTGTGTGTATTATGTCTTACCTCACCATTGCTTAGTTGAACATGTTACGTTTCTCCTGGAAACTATTAAGTTGAACATCTTCGTTTCTCCTGAGAACCATTAAGTTGAACATTTTCGTTTCTCCTGGGAACCATTATTAAGATAAGTTTCGCTTTTCCTGGGAACCATTAAGTTGAACATGTTCATTTCTCCTGGGAACCATTATTAAGATAAGTTTCGCTTTTCCTGGGAACCATTAAGTTGAACATCTTCGTTTCTCCTGGGAACCATTATGTTGAACATCTTCGTTTCTCCTGGGAACCATTAAGTTGAACATGTTCGTTTCTCCTGGGAACCATTATTAAGATAAGTTTCGCTTTTCCTGGGAACCATTAAGTTGAACATCTTCGTTTTTCCTGGGAACCATTAAGTTGAACATCTTCGTTTCTCCTGAGAACCATTAAGTCGAATATGTTCGTTTCTCCTAAGAACCATTAAGTTGAATATGTTCGTTTCTCCTAAGAACCATTAATTTGACTATCTTCGTTTCTCCTGGGAACCATTAAGTTGAATATGTTCGCTTTTCCTGGGAACCATTAAGTTGAACATGTTCGTTTCGCCTGGGAACCATTATTAAGATAAGTTTCGCTTTTCCTGGGAACCATTAAGTTGAACATGTTCGTTTCTCCTGGGAACCATTAAGTTGAACATCTTCGTTTCTTCTGGGAACCATTAAGTTGAATATGTTCGTTTCTCCTAAAAACCATTAAGTTGAACATTTTCGTTTCTCCTGGGAACCATTATTAAGATAAGTTTCGCTTTTCCTGGGAACCATTAAGTTGAATATGTTCGTTTTTCCTGGGAACCATTGAATTGAATATGTTCGTTTCTCTTGGGAACCATTATTAAGTTCTGTTTCTCCGGGTCGGGTTGGGAAGGGTTTATTTGAGGATTTTTTTTTACTTTTGTCTTATCGTTTATCGTAACTCCAATTGAACTGTATGGGCTTTTCATGGCGTAGGTACCTACTCCGAGGGTTTTTTTTTTGTTTTTTATTCAGACGTTATTTTACAATAACAGACTGGTACTAATTTTAGAGCAACAACTTAAATTTGTGAATCCCGTTTTCGTAATTTCAGCCAACTGGCCTTTTGGCTCTTCTGTCAGAGGTTGCGGGTTCGATTCCATCTGCGTGCAAAATGATCGTCGGTTTTGAGTCCGAGTATTTGTATAAATTCAAGTATGTTTATCAGCTGTTTAGTACCAATAGAAAAGGGCGCCCTGTTAGGGGATTAAGTTATCGTGTGAATAAAACAAATAACTAACTATAATAAAGTTTGTAAAGGTAAGATATTAAGAGAAGATACAAATATATTATTCAAAACCCACCTCAAAGCTTATTAATTAACACAATTTAAGTATCTATTGGTTGTTTGATTGCATATTTATTTTTATTTAGCTTTTCAAATAACTTAAGTTAATTAAACATGAGTAAGTTATAAAAAGATATCGTTCAACTAACCTACGTGCACATTAAGCAATAAACAGTAATTGTAAATAGTTTTCAATTAATAACTTGTAGTCTTATTGTTAAGCTCCGGCGGCGATGAAAATTTGTTTGGAAATGCGATGGTTTAAGTATGGTTTAGATATTTATTTACTGGTACTAAACATGGTGTTATTTAAATAATTATGTTTTTGATTTCATTGAGGAAGTTAGTTTAAGGCAGTAGATTCATTGCTTTCAAAGTATTAGGTCTAGGGTAAATTCACATAAAATTCAATTTGCTTGCTTATGGAAATCCTATATATTTAATTGTTGTATAAATATTAATTTTAATTTCATCACGCGAGAATAACGGATTGCGAGTAGTTTTAGGTATCTATATATTTCTTCCCATGGCGGTTACAAACGTGTCTTAGATAGTAGTCAAATTTGTTTTTGACTACATAATGTAAAATACGTAGAATGTATATTGCTTTTCTTGAATTGCAAGTTTTAGCGTAAGTATAGGGACACCTAAAGAGAAATGAATTTGGTTTGCCTTCGAAGTATCTATGAATGCCAGAGCCAATGTTTGCAACCCTTTTACTGTCGAAGGGCTCGGTGCTAATATAACCTTTCTTTGTTTATTCAAGAAGAAATCGCAGTCTTCCATTGGCTCTAGTTAGTGTAATTAAAATAAATGTTGTTGATTATTTTATGCCATTTGAGTCGCAAACGGTTTTCTTATGAACGTCGAACTAGTTAAAGCATAGTGTAAATAAAATAAATTATGTAAATAAAAGAAGCGAAGTATAAAAAATATTATCAAAAATACGTAAAAGTTAACACAAAAAAAGAAAAAACAAATAATAAATATAAATAAGTCCAAAAAAATTAAAAAGCAGAAATAGACAAAAAAACTTAAAAATATATTTAAAAAATTACATTAAGTATGTTTATTCTATAGTGTGTAAGAATTTTGGGATTGGGACATTTGCGTTGATGCGTGGTTACTGTATATCTATTGATTTATAAATGTCATTTACATTTGTTACAAAAATAATTAATTTTCAATTTTAAAAACATCATACCTGCCAGAGCCAGAGCCGTCCAGACGATTTGCTTCATAAAGCTACTGACTCCAGAATAGTCTTGGGCATAGTCGTTCGCCATTGGGAGCGCTCAATTTAGTTCGCAGTCCTACCGCGAACTAGTTCGTTCATTTAGTTAGTTTTTTTTATATATTGAGATAATTCTATAAGGAAATGTTTTTCATATTATTATTGTGAATAACTTTAACCATAAATAGACTATAATTGAATAAGAAACTCTTGTAAAAGCGGCAAGAGTGAAAAAAAAGTCAGTTAGCTATGCAGCGCCACTCCATAATAGAGTGGCCTTCAGAAAAATAAATATTTAAAAGAACTAAAAGCGAGATTATTGACGAACTAGTTCGCATAGTTCACCTAAAAGAGTGCTCTTTCAAACTAGGTTGTTCGCGAACTACCCAAGACGAAAAGCTCTAGAAGCTCGAAAATGTAAATTACGAGCAGTTCCCTGCATAGCGCAGGTCGGCACAAAAAAGAAGTGAAAATTCATCTCTCCTAAACGGCTGGACCGATTTTAATTTGGACATTTTCAACATCAATCAGGGGGCCAATTCTACTAAATGACAGCGGTGATAGTTGTATGACAATTACATGATTGTGGTCACTCAATGGTGACATTATGTCAAATTTTGACACATTTCGTATTCTGTTAACTGTCAGTTTTCACAATCATTCAACTATCATTGTTGACCACTTTTGGTATTCTACTATTCCTACCATGGAATGGCGCTGTCCAGTGATTGCTTTTTTTCCCTTATTTTAAGGCATTGGCAATTTAGCCATCAGCCCTAAACACGACACGAAATTCAGATTTTAGCTCTGCTTCAGAGTCTATACACAAAAATACACAAGTTTCTTCAAAACTTATCGAAATGTCACATGTACCATAAATACAATCAATCATCTAAAGATTTTAGTGCCGAAAACCCGAAATAAAACTAATGACACGCATGGTAGTAATAGTTATATATGGTATAATGCCACTATGATTTTAGTGGAATACAAATTAGATGTCATAGTTGCCAGTTGCAGCATAATGGAATGATAGTTCGATGACAATGGCTGACATTTAGTGGAATTGGCCCCCTGCATAATTGCGGAATATCTTTCCTTTTACGACGAAGTTAACGATATTTGTGAAACTAAAAATGCGACACACTTTATGGAATTACAAATCACTTCAACTGATGGCAGTGTCCATGATTTCTATAAAAATGTATTCGCACATTACCCTAACATCGCTAATATATGCTATAGCAAAAAAAATTATAAAGATTTTAAGTACATAATAGATTTATGAATATGTTGCCCTAATTTACAGGATTAACTTGAATTTTATTGCGTAGTGTACGGAAAGTTTTGCGATCTTTGTGTCTAACTTAAATAAGTTGATTCATAAATTATTAGATATTCACGTAAATTAAATTATTAATATATGAATAGGCTGGCTAGTTTTTATCAATATTCAGATAAATTAACTAAATCACTAAAGAAATACTTATATAACAAGCGCTCCACTACAAAGACTAGCAGTCAAAAACAACTAGCACCGTACAATAAATAAAACATGTTTCTTGTACCTGACCTTCATTATTTTTTACATTTTTATTTGTTGTAACAACGTATAATACATGAAAATTTCAAGTGTTTCCCTATTACGGTTCAAAAGATAGAGCGCTGTGAATGATGGACGAACGGACAGACAGACGGACAGACAAAGCTTAAGGGTAAACCCAAACGAGCGTAAATTTTCGAGTTGTGGGTTGCTTAATTTCTGCTGTATTCGATTTCATAGAAAAGTCCTGTTTGATTCACTTCGAGACGCAAGTGACGCGACTCACGACTCAAATATTTACGATCGCTTCGCTTTACCCTTAGTAATTAGGTCCCGTTTGCTGCCTTTAAAAAACAACACACCATTGCACACACAGAAACGCACCCTCGCACAAACAAATAAACAGACGAAAAAGGTCTCTAAAAACCTAGGGTAAAAGTTTTACCGTAAAACACCCAATTGTTGACACCCCAACAGCTTTATTCAAAATTAACGAAAATAATTAATACGCAATTACATTTAGAATAATCAAATAAACATAGTGATTTTATATAATTATTCTAAATTTAATTATGCATCGTAATATCGGTAATTTTGAAAAAAAAACTGTTGGGCTGTCAATTAATTGTTAGGGTGAACTAGGGTGTCAATAATTGGGTGTTTTACCCTATCTAGTTATTTATCTGGTTATTGAAAAAACAATCCTCAATAAGGTAGGCGTCTCGAAGTAAAGACAAATGTAACATAGTAATAAGATAACATAAAATATATTTTGACGTAGATTTTTTGTTTTTCTTCTTATATTGTGTAGCTAGCAATAAACGTAAGTAAGTCGGTCATAGTGGCAATTATAAATATAGAGTTTGCCTGGTTATCACCGCTGTATTTAAATTTAAGTAGTGTGTAAAAATATTTACTTTACTATGCTGCTATTCATTTAGGTGCGAAAAATATATTTGATAGTATAGATAATAAAAATATATTAATTTTTCTTTTCTTAGATAAAAAGTCGAATTTTGATATTTTTTTTATTTTAAAATTCATCATTCTTTCTTTCTATAGATATGTTATTTATGTGTTCACACTATAATTTATATGCCTTTTCGAAAAAAGAAATGAATTCTCATATTTTATATACTGTCGGATAATTCCATCATAGGCTTTTGTGATTAAATAACCAATACGAACTTTTGCTTTTATAATTCACTAATTTACCTACCGTCCAATCAAATCGTTTATTGCAATCCTTATGTTTTACATAGATAGCCTCGTATTTACTCCATCCCAATATGTATTTACATTTTACTTACATGTTTTTGTTAGTTTACATTTTTCTATATATAATTTTGAACATATATAGGTTATACAGTGCAGGCATCCACTAAGAAAGGATTTTGCAAAATTCTACCCCTAAGGTGTTGAAAGAAACGTGCGCGAGCGAAGCCGCGGGTAAAAGCTAGTTTTATATATATAGATTAATTATTGTAGATGATTTTATTTTTTTGTATTTTATTTTAGTCACAAGAATATATAAAATTATGATTCCGGTTAAATAATAAACATACAGACTTACATAAACCAGTTTAGATAAATCAACTGGCGACTGCTAGTAATCAAAGAACATTGACAATTGACGGGAAAAATATACATCTATAATTAAAAAACTATAAGATAATTACAAAAAAATTACCAATTTTTTTTTTATGGTTTACCTCTTTTAATCTATTTCTGCGACCCTAGGACAAGTAAACACTATTGATATAAAAATAAACCTATACATATCCAGTTGACTTTTAAGGTGGCGAATATCCCGTGAAACTCAGAACATTGGCTAAAATAATATATACTAGCGACCCGGCCCGGCTTCGCACGGGTGCAATGCTGAATTTTATTTGCTATAAACCATCCCTGGACCCACTCGAACCCACACAAAAAGTTTCATCAAAATCGGTCCGGCCGTTCTCGAGTTAAATCGTCAGGAAGGAAAACCCGACTTATTTTTATAATATAATATGTATTTATGTTATACAAAAGAAATCACATTCGTAATAAATTGCAACTTCTCATAAAAATACAAATATTCAACAATAATATATATTAGTTAGATTAACGTTTTTGTTTCCAATTTTTGTAATTTTGCAATTAATCCGTAGTTTGTTACTTGATTCTAAAGTTGACTATTTCTACAATAATTATATTACTAAACGTGATTTTTGTTTAACGTTTGAAGCGTTACCCGATGGTCAGATTAGTTTTTTTGCTTGATTAATCAAATATAATTTTCTGTTGATTTTCCAGGTCTTAATTTACAGAACGGACATTAAGAAAAGAGGTTATGCTCTTGTCAAAGTAATATGTATTTTCAGAGTAACATATAATATCATTGTGTATTTTGACACGAGCATGACTGCCATTCATTCAAAGAGATTAAAATATAATCTCTTTGCATTTATTAAAATAAAGGGGTTAGATTGCGATTATGTAACAAAGCGACACAGACTTTGATAAATTGTAATTCTTCATACATAGAAATGTATCAATTTCTCAGATTTGTCACGTCACTATATTTATTCCGAGGTAGCGCTGTAAAAGGCGACCATAATGCCACTTTAGAAAAAAAAATTAATACATTTTCAAAAATATAAATCTTAATATTTAGTTTTGTAATATTCCCAGGCCGGTACTACCTCAAGCATAAAACTCGGATTTGACGTAACTACAAAGTGATAGCTTTAGGCAATGCCTCAAAATGGGTTAGAGACATCTACACTATAGCCTATTCAATTAAAACAAACATAATATATATATAATCTCACGCCTTTTTTATCCCCGAGGGGGTAGGCAGAGGTATTCCATTACTGGATATACCCACATTTCACGAGATATATTGGACCCCTAAACGTGATAGGTGGTGAGCCCATCGCCGGACCGGGTCTGTTTACACATGTCTCAGAATTAATTCTGAGACCTGCGGGTTTCCTCACGATGTTTTCCTTCACCGTCGAGCTAGTCATAAATTTGTACGTAAGTTTTTGAAAAACTCATTGGTACATGCCAGGATTCGAACCCGAGCCTCACTGATTTACGGCCGGCTCTTTAACCGTCCGGGCTATCACTGCTCTCTAAAAATATAAAATCTAATCTTTACTGCAGTATTAATATAGATAATTTCTGATCATTCCTATAAGTACTAGGAGTTAAAATCTGTACAAAAGACTGTGATTGTACTCTTAAGAAAATTTAACCTGGACCCTACCTCATGCTGCCTCCTAGTATTTTAGGATCCCCTTCAAATGTTTGATCCGACTAAATTAGTATGAGTATCGAAATTACATTAGCGGAGTTATATTTTTCTACGGAGTAAATACTGTTTTGTGATTATAATACTGTGAAGATTAGAATATATATTACATGGATTTGATCCTAATCTTACTACGGAATTAAGTCACAAAATTCTAAATAATACTCATATGATACTTATACTGATTTATGCGTATCAGGCTGTACATGTGTCGAGAATTACAATATATTAATGCGTATAAGAAAAATAGATATTTTGACATTCCGTTTTCGATTCGGTATAGTAAAAAAAAATTTTGCTGTATTTAGTTTTTTTTTTCACAGAATAAGCGCAATTCGTCACACACCCCAATTAGTATTAATATAAAAAAATATTTATTCGTACTTTAGTTTTGTGTAACCAAATATCTTAAATTCAATTATGCTAATACATTTTTCGGAAAAAAATAGCATTGATTAAGAAGTCTATACTGAAGAAAATAATTTCAAAAATGTCGCTTAATCTGTTACATATTTTATAAATATTTAAGTAAATTATGATGACAAATAAATCAAATGAAAATTCATTAATTCCAAAAGGATTTCGTAACAAGGGACTCAAAACTCGTCCATGGAGGTCGGCTGTGTTATCTCAATGTTTGAGTAAACTAACAGGAGACGTCACGCTCACTAGTTTCTTTGCAAAAAAGTCTGCCAGTTTTTGCGCGGGGACGAGGGAACGCACACAAACAATATTAACACAAACGCATTTTTTGACAAAACAATTAAAAACTAGCTTGAAGTAGATGCACACAAATACTTACATTTACACACAGAAATTTACAATCCGAGCACTCCGTGAACTCAAGACAACTAGTTGTATATAACAGGTATGAGCGTTGCTCATAACTTTTTTGGCAGAGGGGAACGCCTGTGGCGTCTCCGGTTGATTTAATACTTAAAGATATCCACCGACTTGCTGGTAATCCATTACCGAAAATAGAACCAGCAACGACTTGCAGCAGCCCTTTTTCACGCATTTAATAAATCCTACTTTTAATATAAATGCGAAAGTTTGTATGGTTGGATGTATGGATGGATGTTTGTTCCTCTTTCACGCAGAAACTACTGAACAGATTTTTGATAAAATTGTAAAGTATAGCTTATACATCAGAATAACACATAGGCCATATTTTATCCCCGTATTCCCACGGGAACGGGAACTACGCGGGTAAAACCGCGGGGCGCTGCTAGTAATTATTATAATAACATTAGAGAAGAATTTTTTGTAAGTCTTTATGTTTAAACCCTGTTGATCCAAATCTGGATGTTTGAAAGTGGTTGAGTCCAGTTTACAATATAATATTTTGAATGTCAATGGGCTACTGCGGCCAAAGTATCGGGTGGTAGCTAGTATAATAGGTATATACAATACAACATCCTATACCTAAATCGTTCAGTATTATTGCACTTTTCTGTATCAATGTACATGTTTGACACTCTTGTCTTCAGTTCTCAATATTACGAATGTTATAAAGTATAGTATATAATATGTAAGATAGGTTAGTATCTAGCAAAGTTCTAATTAAATACATATATCTAGTATATTTTTTATTAAAATAAAGTAAATAAAAATTATATAAACACGCGTAGGCACCTTTTAAGGTATCATAAAATAGAATAACTGTATAATTACTTCTGACTACTACTATTACCACGTGTTTTAGCACTACAAGGAAATCTGACAAGGAAATTGGCCTTGTGATATGCTCAACAAATCAACGTAACAATAGGACAGCAAAATAAAAATGATATGTTATTTACAATACAATGCAATAACTCTTTATTCTACACCAAAAACAACACAATATGGATACCAACATTAACTAAAGTACAATGGACCGTCTTATCGCTTTATTACCCGATATAAGATGCTGTGAGAGTTTAGCTTTCTTACAGAATTTTTCAATGCAAATATATATTTGCCTCTTATTAAAACTAAGAATATTCATAAAATATATTATTTATATTTTAAATTAATTATGTTATATAAGCCAGTTTAATTTTCAAATACTACAACAATAATGGTTTGAAAATTTTGTCAGTTACAAATTAATCTAGTCATTAAGTTATACAATAAATATCGATTTATTTATTGAATAATAAAGTTACTATTCCAGTGGCATTTGTGACCTTTGTAGCCGTATATATATTTTTTGTTATTGTAGATACTTATAAAATTATACTCATAGTTTCTTAGGAAAGAAACTTTCCAATAAAACACCTTTCACGACCGAACAGAATAAATGGAATATACGCAATTGTATCATCTTTTAAGTGTTTAAAAGTCATTATGTGATTATTACAACCCATTTTATTTGTAAACAATGTTAAAATTATGCATTTATAATTTAAACATAAGACTAAATAAAGTTTTATAATTTCTTTCTCTAGACTCCTAAAGATTATTATTTGTCAAACAGTAAAAAATAGGTACATCTATTTTTTTGTTAATAAATAAATTGAAAAAATTGGTTGCCTGTAAAGTCGGTATACGGGCGAAAGTTTTACGTGACAACTATCTGTCTCTCTCGCTCTTAGGCGGGCTAACCATGCCCGAGTGGAAGGGACGCGTGCCTCTCACTCGCTCTCATTGTGAGCGCATAACGTGAGCGGAGCGTAACGCAGTTTCTTGAAGTGTCACCCGGCAAACCAATTTATAAGACGTTGTCACGTCAATAATAAACAATTTATTTACAAATGACGTTTGTGTGATCTCTTGTATTTTAATTAGAAATAGTATATTTCGAGTTGGCTCAATCATTTCACTCAGTATGTGTGATATTTTAATGATTAATATTTATGTTTTGGTTTTAGTTTCGCTTGATTGTTAAGAGTTTCCTTCATTCACTTTAGTAGATCGTTGTGGAATTATATTACGGAATATTTACAACTTTACATAATACAAACGCAGTGATACGAACGATCAAATGAGCTTATTCGTGGAGTATTCTCTGCAAACTTGCCAATGCTCTAGTCTAGAGTAAAGATGTTGTGACATTAGATGCTAATGTATTAATATTGTAATCAGTCAAATGATGAACAAGTGCATTTATTTACTTTATTCAACACGAAACCAAAATATAGTCCAATATAATGTGTTATATACACTTGCTTACACAAATCAAAGTCTGACACACATATTTAGAAATATAAAACGACCTATAATTTTTGATGCAAGTTTTTAATTTTAGTCGCATGCAAAAATGGCGGGCGTCGCGCATATTAGTGAAAAGGGTTTCAATTTGGCTCGTCATAGTTATAAGTAATTTAAAAAATAGTTTTGCATAAAATAACCAACCCATGCTGGTATAATTTTTTTAAGCGTCCGATAAACCATTATAAGAGATTTTTAGCTTCATATTTGTTGTTTTCTAGCCCCTGATACTTTATATAGGTACTTACCTAATAATTTTGTAACATATTTGTATAGCTAACTAAAACGAAGCATGGGGCAATTTCATGTTTTTCTCGCAGATACCATGTTAAAATGAGATTAATAACTATTTTAAAGAGTGCCATCTCTTTATACCACCAGCATTTTGAATTTGTATCTCAGCCATTATTTCAATCTCATTGTATTATCATAATATCTGTATAAGTTCGCCAATGACATTCAGGTAAAATTTTGGAAATTATTTAAAGTCATTTTGAACCAAGTGCAAATATTTTAAGAGATAAAAATAAAATAAAAATTAAGATATTTAATGAGCAAATAAAACGTTAGTTTTTTTCTATTTTTTTTCTAACAATATAAATATTATTTTGTACATGTGTACAAATGTGGTTTGCATAAACCTTCACTACCGCACTAAAACGCCACTTTTGTTGGTATTTTTATTTATATTTCATTTTGTTATTTTAGGGCAATTTTTGATTAGTTAGTGTGCCTGTATTGTTTATGTACAGAGTGTTCATTTGTTTTTTATTTTTTGTAATAATCGATGTTATCTAGTAAAGTAGCGTATGAAAAATAAAAGTCTATGCCGAAAAGTTTCTTGTAAATTTTTTGATCTATCCTTTAAATACTTGCACTTCATTTAAAATCACCATGTATAAATATGGTGATCTAATATTTTTGCGGTTAGACATAGACTGAGACACTCGTATTTTACAAACCAGAATAAGAGACTTCTACCACATATTATTTATAAGTACAAGCATATGTGGCACTAACTACATAGAGTTGCAATATGATAGCTACCTCTTGTATTCTAATCTCAACATAATTTATTAATTTTCAATAACGAGTCTACACCAAGGAGTAATTTGATCTTTTTTATTAAATAATTCGCAGCAAACTTCGTCCAGGTAAAAAAAAATAGTACAAAAAGTCCACCACTAATCTTCCCTGTTTCAAAGGATACTATGGAGGACCTTTGGACCAGATACGAACCAGACCGTAAATTGACCAGATTTTTAAAATTTTCCGACCTTACCAATTCTGTAATTTATTTATGGTAGAAAATAGTTATAAATATATGGCTCAACGACTTAATTTTTGTCAATTATATATATTTTCCTGACATATGCAAACTATCAGTTAGTAATAAAAATAAATGTATGTATGTTAGTACGGCGTTCTATGTGTGTTTTCTCTTGAGTCACACCACATGAGCGATGGTGTATGAGATAAAATTCTAGTGTTATCATCAACTAGGGACCCGCCCTCCGTCGCCGCCATTATATGGTATATAAAAACCCCCTCTTGAATCACTGTATCTATTAAAAAAACCTCATTAAAACCATGGGGGGGCCAATCTCACTAAATGTCAACGGTTATAGTTTGATGACAATGTCATGTCAATGGTCAGTCAATGGTGTTATTTTGACACTTCAGAGCAAATAACACCATCGACTGATCATTGATATGTCATTGTCATCCAACTGTAACCTTGACGTTTAGTGGAATGAGGATCCGTAACGTTTTTAGTTGAGAATGCAGATTTATAGAGCTAAGAAATCCTTAACATACAGTACAAAAATGTTTGTTCTACGACAAAAATTGACAAAGTTATGACCGAATTCCTAGCGAAGTTCACCGAGTAGCCGCCGCGGTAGCGTCGCCCTCATTGTGACGTCATCACGCTCCCGCGATCATTGAGTGCCGGCCGGCCGGCCGTACTTGGTTCCCTCACAGTGACGTACACGCTCTCGCGATCATTGAGTATGTTTATTATTTAATATCTTCGTAAGTAATGGTCCGATTTGGATAATACAAAAAGAGATATCATTCTTATATCATAAAGAATAACGTGGATAATATTTCTAATGGATTTGCTATAACTGTACTGATCCTCATTGCCCCCCAGTTGTAGTGACTAGGTGCAACTGAACGGAACTGTCAATGGCTTAGAAGTGCACCCATCGATTCCTATCTATATGCTAGCATATACTTATTTTGTTATCTTTTTTTAGTGATTTACTAATTTGAAAAATGGATTCAATAGTTTTGCGATGTGTTGGTGGCCTTTGCTACTAGAAGGTAGCAGGTATCAACTATCAAATTTCAGAGTAAGTTTGCGATCATTTACTGTTAGATTATGTTGAAATCCCTGCAAAGAGGGACCGTCGCCTACGCAAATCGCTCGTGTGCTGTGGCCGTTAGTCTGTCGCATTCGACTAATAACTGAAAAGTAAGATACTGTATTATGTGATTCTTTTATATTAATTTTCATATGTGGTGTCAGTTTGGCTGTAACTTACGAGTAAGTGACTGTAACCTGTAACGCAAGATACCTAAGTACTACAGTATCAAGTGTTACAGCCGTAGTGTAAGGTAGTATGTAAGTCGGTAACTTGGGGATATCTTTGATCGGACCGTTTATATTTAAATTTTGAATTTGGAATTCTTGTTAAATATTTTCGAAAATGCATCGAAAGCATTCTCAACAAAACTTTCCCTTACTCATGAAAGAGAATCGAATTAGACAACTTAACAATATTTAGATAAATTTATATTTTGAGTAAAAAAAATATAGTTTTATTTTGAAGATCAGTCGATATCTTTAAGCTACAATGTATGTCCGATAAATGTTATATAAATGTAAGTGAGTAAAGTACCTATTATTATATCCGGGGTCCTTTATTTTTCAAAACTATTGTATCCGGAATATTTTCGTAAAAAAACCTATGTACAATTAAATTTATATAATGTAGTATATAAACTCTAGTATAATATTTGAAAAATATTGTGCTTTATGAGTCTTGAACGTCAACCGTTTTAAAACTTGTATGTGGCCCTGGACCTTATAACACTAAAATCTAGTCTGGCTGTATAATTATAGTATATGTATTGAAATTTAGGATGTACTACTTTCTAAATAAATGACATCACATGCATTTCGATTACTTTTGTTATTCGCACATTGCGATGCTTTCCTCATATCGACGACTCTTCTGATCCTATTTTCCGGAATGTTGGCCCTACTCTTGTCATCCCAGCTCCTCCAGGAAACCCAGCAGCGACTTTAGGGGCAACTTTGGACTACAATATAGTATTTTTACATCGAAATTCAATTGCATTAAAAAGACTTTCCCAAAACACCTCTAAAAATGAATTTTCATTTTACAATTATAGCAAGTTATCTATATCTATACTAATATTATAAAGAGGAAAGATTGTTTTTTTTTGTATGTTTGTTACGAATTAACTCAAAAACGACTGGACCGATTTAAAAAATTATTATCCAATGCAAAGCCAGAGGATCCCTGAGTAACATAGGCGATATTTTATTCCCGTATTCCCACGGGAACGGCAACTACGCTAGTGAAACTGCGCATAACCGCTAGTTAAATAATAAAACAACAAAACAGTGCTGCAATTGAGAACTAAAGATGTGCGCAGAATCCCTCGTGACGAAGGATTAGGCGCAGAATAACACATTCGCAAAATGACCACAAAATGACACATTTGATAATTATATATAACTAGCGACCCGCCCCGGCTTCGCACGGGTGCAATGCTGAATTTTCTTTGCTATAAACCTTGCGGAGCCCTAGACCTTTCCAACGAATGCAAAACCATGGAAATGGGTTCGTCAGTTCTGGAGTTAAATCGTCAGGAAGGAAAACCCGACTTATTTTTATATATAATATAATCTCACGCCTTTTATCCCCGAGGGGGTAGGCAGAGGTATTCCATTATTGGGTATACCCACATTTCACGAGATATATTGGACCCCTAAACGTGATAGGTGTTGAGCCCATCGCCGGACCGGGTCTGTTTACACATGTCTCAGAATTCTGAGACCTGCGGGTTTCCTCACGATGTTTTCCTTCACCGTCGAGCTAGTGATAAATATGTACGTAAGTTTTTGAAAAACTCATTGGTACATGACACATTTGAATTTAGCAAAATGTCACATTCTCAAAACGCCACATCGCAAAATGTCACATTAGCAAAATGCCATTTACGCATAATGGAAAGTCAGTACATTTAAGGAACCTTGGAGCGTTGCTATAGAATCATAAATGAGACGCCTGAAAGTTTGTATTAGCAAAGTAGTGCAGAAACCAAATGTGTATGTATATTTACGAAGTTGAATTTTGACCTATCATTTCTGGGTATTTTTATTTTTTATTCAGAGTCTAAAATTATGAGACTGTCATATTCTTTATAGCTGGAAATTTTTATTTGCCTGCATCGAAAGTACTACAGATTGACGCCGCCATTACTGAGGTTACCTAAGTCAAAACAGCGTAGCGAAAAACTTATAAATCTATATTTATAAGTTTTTCGCTACACTGTTTCAGCAGTCCAAAGACGAACCAAAGAGATTAAAATATAATTTCAATCTCTTTTCGAACCATCAAGTAATTAGTAAAAGTATTTGGGTGAGTATATCTATACCAATATAATAAAATTGTTTACCATTAATTGAAGAGTCCTGTCTGTGATTTCAAAATAAAGGAATAAACTACCTACTATAGGTATGTGTAATCAATTAGACAAAAAATATGTTAAATTATTTATAATTGATTATGCATACATAGCAGCTAAATCAATAATAAATAAATAAATAATCTCAGACCATTTATCGTCGAGGGGGTAGGCAGAGATATTCCACTACTGGAAACGTGGGTAACGTTTCACCAGTAAGTTGTGACGTTGCGGACCGACGGAGGAGGGAATCACATGCCGGAGGTTGGGGATGTGATGATATTACAACATATACAAAACAAGGACACCAGGGATAATAATAATATAATTGTTTGACACAAGTCACACACGGTATTTAGTCCTCAACTAAGCATTGCCTGTACTATGGGTACTTTACAACTGATAAACATACTTTAATAAATATTAAACGACCAGACACGAAGCCACAGACATGTTCATGCACACAAATGTTGGGCCCCGAGCGGGGCTCGAACCCGCGACCTCAGACTCAGAAGGCAGAGTCATACCAACTGAGCCAACAGGCCTGTCAAGGATAATTGTATGTAACTGGCAAGTACCAATGACTTTTTCAAAACTTTCGTACATAGTCATCACTAGCTCGACGGTGAAGGAAGAGGAAACCCGCAGGTCTCAGAATTATTCTGATGCATGTGTAAAGTCCCGGTCCTGCGATGGGGTCACCACCTATTACGTTTAGGGGTCGAATATTCTCGTGAAAAGTGGGTACCTATATCCAGTAATGGAATACCTCTGCCTACCCTATCGGGGATAAAAGTTGAATCATTTTTTTTATTTTTTATTTAGGGATAAATTGTAATCTTTAAGGTGAACGCAGATAGAGGCGGGTATACATACATACAACCGGTCCCACAGACAGCGGGCGTGACATAATTGACACACGGTTATTTAGTCCCAAACTAGGCAGGGCCTGTACTATGGGTACTTAACAACTGATAAACATACTTGCCTAAATAAATATTAAACGACCAGACACGAAGCCAACAGAAATGTTCATGCACACAAACGTTGGCCCGAGCGTCAGTAACAGGCAGGGTCACTACCAACTGAGCCAGCAGGCCCGTGAAATGTAGCCTCTGTGCCATATAATGAGATTGTTATCTACATTCGAGGACGGTCTTCGTCAAGCCCCAAACCGAAATCCTGGATTAGCCATTGACAGGTTGCATACAAAACAGAATATTGCAATTAATAAATTAAGAGTAAAAAATATTTTTTAAAACAAGCTTTTATTTTAATGCGCTAAAAAGAATAAAATAAAGTTTTCCATTAAAACTTTGACTATCCTTTAACGTCATTACGCAATTTACTATGTAATAAAAGCTTGTCGCGAGATTTAAGTACTCATATAGTAAATATATTAATAACTATAACTGATTGAATTAATTTTTTTCTTAAACTTATATTTACTTAGTCTGAAAAGAAAATTCTGTTACTTAAATATGAGTACTTAAATCTCGCGACAAGCTTTTATTACATAGTAAATTGTGTAATGACGTTTAAGGATAGTCAAAGTTTTAATGGAAAACTTTATTTTATTCTTCTTAGCGCATTTATTTTATTAAAATAAAAGCTTGTTTTAAAAAATATTTTTACTCTTAATTTATTTTTTACTTTTTAGTTGGATTTAGAATGACCTTACATGGCTAACCATGCATATATACAAAAGTACTCGTAAAGACAAATCATACGAGCCCAAACTCGATGGGGTTGTGTCGTTTAATTACCGAGTTCCCATAGCCATCTTCTAGCTCCATCATCAGACCCTGGTTACCATCTAGTACCAAAGTACTCGTAAAGACAAATCATACGAGCCCAAATTCGATGGGGTTGTGTCGTTTAATTACCTAGTTCCCATAGCCATCTTTCAGCTCCATCATCAGACCCTGGTTACCATCTAGTATTAAAGTACTCGTCAAGACGAATCATACGAGCCCAAACTCGAGGGGCTTACGAGTAGTCATTGAGGAGTTGCGACATCCACCTCCTGGCTCCATCATCAGATCAGCTCGGTGGTGCCATAATATTGCATTGTCACCGAACTTACATAAGTATAGCAAATTTCAGCTCAATCGGTTGAAGATATCTGCTTCAAAATTGAGTTGCAAGATTCCACCCCAACATACATATAGTTACATACATACTTACATACATACATACATTGCAACAAGTTAATAAAAGCTTTTAAAAACAATGTTCTACTTGTTGACTTCTAACAAAAACCTAAAAAAAGTAAGAAGCACTAGTCGCCACTACGATTTTCGAAGGTTTCCCTCTATTTCTCTGGGATGCCACTATCAGATCCTGGTTTCCTTATCACCGTTGGGATATCTCCTTTCCAACAAAAAAATAATCATCAAAATCGGTTCATTAACGACGAAGTTATCTGCGAACATACATAAAAAACGGTCGAATTTAGAAATATCCTTTTTTGAAATCGGTTTAAAAACCGACCCGGAATGGTTGCTACCACTTTGTGTGCATTTAAAGGTTAATGGTGATCGAAAACACATCGTCATCGTCATGTAGCGACACTACATAGAACACGCCAACAGACGGCCGAGTTCTAAACCGCGCTATCGAAGTTTTCTAATGAGTTTGTATAAATAAATACAACTGTCCAACATCTACCGGTGGACCGCGGTCCTCAGGCACGATCACCTCTCCTGGCGGAAGATCTTCCCTTTTCACGATGGAGGAGCATTCCGCCTCCGCTCCTCCATAGTCACATCACATAACCTAGCCGTTGCAGCCTTCTAACCTAGTACCCTTGGTGTATTGACGTTCGTTTGACTCGTAAGTGACGTCATTGGCCTCACTGGAAGTCCACTCGTCACCATTTGCGTGTGTTGCTCAAAAAAGTTTTGGCAGCTTATTTAAACAATGCATTTTTGTAACGTCTAGTGATATATCTATAAACATTGTTAGAAAAAATTATAATTCTGAGAAGGTCCTACCTCAGTGCACGTTCCTCAGTCTCACTTACGGGGGTTCAAACGCAATGTATTCTCATTTTTTCATTATCGAAGATTAAATTTTCAAAAAGAATAATTTACAATTGAGCTACAAAAATAGTCTGTAAAGTCGGTTTATGGACGATAATCTCACGTGATAACATTAAGCCGAACGCTTAGGCCAATCGTGCCTCTCTATCGCTTGTTCTGCGCTCTCGCTCGCTGGGAACGTGGCAATGAGTCATGGTTTTTCGTGCAGCCGTCGTTCATCGATTTAAAAGACGTTATCACGTCAAAACAACTATCTATCTAAACGCAGCTATCTATCTATCTATAACACTAAAGCAGTACCAATTACAAAACCGAGGGAGCAAGCCTAGTTTTCTCGGCAAAAATGGAAACCCCTGGCAGCAGCTGGAAGCCGTCAGTTTTTATGAGTACCATAAATTGGGAAGTGCGTCCTACGTTGGCAGAGCTTACAAACGCAACAGTGCGATCAGCTGGTCCAGCGGATTGTGCGAAATATTCGCGTCCGGCGCCCGCGCAACATTTTTCCGTATTATTTATAGAAAGGCGGCGGGCGGCGATGCGCGCGCGCACACGGCGAGCCGCGCGCGGCCCGACAGGACCCCCCTGGAGCCTATGGATCCCCCAGTGTTCGTCGCCAGCGGCGTGCACACCGTCCGAGCGGCTCCCGGCAGCGATGCTAGTCTCATCCTCCCCTTGCCTGCCGGCTCTTCGCCCTTCGAATACCAATGGTAAGTGCTATTTCTACCCAACGTCATAAACACGAAAGCATTGATTTAAGTGTCTGTGGATTTGTTTTTCTGTGCACTGGAAATTCTTCTAGTGTTTAAATTGTATAGTTTAGGGTGCAGAGTATTATAGTGCGTGAAGCAACGGTTCGAAGGTGCAGAATGGTGCGTGGCCACTGCGTCGGGCGCCTGCGCCGGCTAGCTTTGTTTGTTTTTGACGTGTCGAAGTATAAATACAGAACAAGGAAGTGTAGAAGACACGCGACAAAGTGTTTGTTTCGTGCTGTAATCGTTAGTAATTTGGGACGTGAACGCATGGAAAAAGTGTTTCGATCGTCCTCGACGTACGCGTTGTGTTACGGGCGTTTGCAGACTACGTTTCATGCGGTCATATTTATTTATTGCTAGGCTCCGTCGGCGACTTCGTCCGCGTTCGGAGATGACAAGTGGCCTAGCCACTTCCTAGCTTTCCAAGTGTCAATATGCGAAAAATTACATCGATTCGCAGCTCTGTACCTAATAATGTAAGATAGACAAACCTATAAACATATGCTTCGTATATTATGATTAAACAAGGAGGAGGTTATCAATTCGACTGTATTTTTAGTATTATTCGCTGTAGTCAGTTTTTTACTCTTTAGATGTCATAAAAGACATGATGGAAAATCTACTGAATTTTAAAATATGGCGTCCTCATTTTGAGTAAATCATTCTGTTATTCTGCTTATTCACGATCTTTCCCTTCGCAGTCGAGCTAGTGATTAATATGTATTCAAAAACTCGTTGGTACATGCCAGGATTCGAACCCGAGCCTCGCAGGCTATCACTATTCCCTTGTTTAGATTTTCAGTTATTACTAGTAGCCGACCGCATAGGCAAGTTTGAAATGTCAAATACAAACTCTAGCACTGCTTGGCTCGCAGACATGAACAGCATAAACCAGTAGGTATTGAAGCATGATAGGTATTAAGCATCAAATCTTACAAAGGAGTTCCTGAGAAAGCGTAGGTAAGAGCTTGCTAAGAGAGGTTTATTGTAAACTAGCAGCGAACCGCGGTTTAGCCCGCGTAGTTTCCGTTCCCGTGGCAATAGGGGGAAAAAATTTAGCCAATGTTACCTACTCCCTGATAATGTAGCTATCGATCTGTAAAAGAATTTTTAAAATCGTTTCGTGGTTTAGTCTCCAAGAAATTGCGGTTGCCTTTTCAATAAAAACAAAGCAACAAAAATTCAAATCTTTCCTCCATCCAGTGTATTCCTGTTCCCGTGAGAATTTCCAAAAATCCCTTCGTAGCGGTTGCCTACGACATATTATATAACACACCTACATACCATATTTCAAGTTTCTATGCATTATCGTTTTGGAGTAAGTAGTACTACGTATTTATCTATGTAATCAGTTTTTTCATGTTTCCCGTGGGAATAAGATATTTCCCCGCAGTAAAAAGTACGCTAGATGTTGACCCGGCTACTCAGCTATCACCACACTAAATTTCATCAAAATCCGTCCAGTAGTTTTGGCGTGATGCTTAGAAAGACAGACATTTATATTCTCGTATCTACATCGATAACTTTGTACACTACCGCAAACATTTTCAAAATATATTTCATGTACAGACACTATGCCGTTAAATTCTTATTATGTAGATATAGACTCATTTCCTTTGAGCGGGTTACCTAAATATCGGAAGCAGGCTGCAGTTTGTAAGGAATTGAGTTTATAATTTTCAAGCGACTTCAAAAAAGCGACTTGAAAATCGGTTTACCCAGTCGAAAGTCCTGAGGTAACAAACAAAAAAAACATACTTACCTAAAACATACCTACAGTTGAATTGATAGAATTCAACTGTACCTAGGTATGTTTTTTTTGTTTGTTACCTCAGGACTTTCGACTGGGTAAACCGATTTTCATGATTATTTTTTTATTTGAGAGCTGATGCTAGTCCCAGTTATGACAGTGGCGTCCTTGAGAAAACCATATAAAAGTTGAAGTCGGTTTTTTACTCTTTACAGTACAGTACAATACAATACAATAACTCTATAATGTACACCAAAAACAACACAATATGGATACCAACATTAACTAAAGTAAAATAGGCGCTCTTATCACTTTGAGCGATCTCTTCCAGATAACCTTAAGATTGAACAGTAATTCTATATTAATTACCAACATGCACACGTTTTGAAATAATATATGTAGTTCCCAATTTGCAGTGGGCTTTTACGGGTCAATAATGATTCATTATGACTACCTTTGACCATCACTACATAGTATAAAACAAAGTTGCTTTCTATATCCCTATGTCCCTATATGTATGCTTAAATCTTTAAAACTACGCAACGGATTTTGATGCAGTTTTCTTTAATAGATATAGTGATTCAAGAGGAAGGTTTTAGTGTTAGCATTGCACCCGTGCAAAGCAGGGGCGGGTCGCTAGTAAATTATAAACGTGAAAGTTATGAAGATGGATTATGTTTGTTACTCATCTACGCAAATACTACTGAATGGATTTTAATGAAACTTTACAGTAATCATATTGCTTATATAAAATGTATGCCTGGTATTATTCCATTCATTTTATTCCGAAAAGTCGCTGACAAAATTTAAAATAAATTATTATAAAACGATACATTCATTTGCGTTAGCTTCATCATTTTACTGGCAATTATTTTAATTCAAAATCATGAGATCGCAGACGGTGGGGTTGGTGGGTGGGGGCAGCGGCCTTTGTAATTCCTCAATATCAGTCAGTACTTATTATGGAACTGAGTGCATTTGATATTTAAATTAAAATAATGAATTTTAATTTCCAATTTGCATCTTGGCTCGGTTTCGAATCCTGGCATGTACCAATGAGTTTTTCAAAACTTATGTACATATTTATCTCTAGCTTGACGATGAAGGAAAACATCGTGAGGAAACCCGCAGGTCCCAGAATTAATTCTGAGACATATGTATACCTAAATAGACCCGGTCCGACGATGGGCTCACCACCTATCACGTTTAGGGGTCCAAAGAACATCTCCTGAAAAGTGGGTACCTATATCCAGAAATGGAATACCTCTGCCTACCTCCTCTGGGATAAAAGGCGTGAGGTTATTTATTTTAGAAATACTGAACCGAAATCTTAAATTTCATATTTAAAATTATCGTAATAATTCGAATAAGGTTTTAAAAGAATGAAATATTGGAATAGTGATTCGGTAAGTTGGAAAGTTCGGGAAATACTAAATTGCTCGACTTGGCGGGGGCACGCGTGCCCCAAGATCATTTTTGTTTCTGGGACAGGACGTCTGTTATGTTCAACACCTTAGATGATTTTAAATCACGCCAACCCTATCTACTTAACAGCTTGCCCCAGGATATTAGAAACGAGCCAAACAAAAATATATTTAAAAATAAGTTAAAAGAACATTTCTTAGAGTTGTCTAAGAAATGTTTTTTTAACTTAACTTGTTAAAAATGTTAGATTGTAAATTAAATATAGAAAAGATAGAGTTTTGGAGGACTATTATAAAAAGGGTTGTTTGGGACAGATACCTTGCTGCGTCAAATGCAATTTGTAGATCTCCTTCGAAATTGTACCAACTGCTCATAATAAAACCCTGGCTATGTTCACTGGCGGACTAAGGTAGGGGCGGAAGGGGCGGTCCGCCCCGGGCCTCTGGTCCAGGGGGGCCGCCAGGTTTAGTAATAAGTTTTCTTAATCAAATACTAAACAAGGATAAAAGGCAGTTGGGTGTTGGTTGGAGGCAGCATAGATACAAATACGATTGAAGCTGCACTAAATTTGGAGGCCCCCCAGGACTAGAGGCTCGCCCTGAGCATGGGGGCCTCAAAATCCAAAAGTTTTAAGATCGGGGGCCTCATTCCGTTTTACCGCCCCGGGCCTCCGACAGGCTTAGTCAGCCACTGGCTATGTTATAGTGATAATAATTGATGAAAATCATAACAGAGCCTCAGAAAATAATGGAAACCGGCTAAGAGTATGACGTACGACTTCACAGCGTAAGAACCGACGGACAGGCAGACAATACATTTCACAATGTAATGTCTGGCTGTGTGTTTACGACTCTTTTAATAATTCTAATTTATTAGATACTGCGCGGTTTCACCCGCGTAGTTCTTGATCCCGTGGGAATACGGGAATCACATATAGCCTAGGTGTGTTACTCAGGGATATTCTAGCTTTCCATTGGTGAAAGAATTTTTAAAATCGGTCCGAGTTTGAGTTTATTCGTAACAAAATACAAACATAAAATTCTTTCCTCTTTATGATATTAGTATAGATGTAGTACTACCTATTACTTATTCTGTGCTATGTATACCTATACACCGTTGTCACACTCAGAATCTATACCACAGAATAATTAATAGTACCTACTACGAGATTCTGAGTTATTACAACGAGATAGGTACATAGATAGGTATACAAAGAATTCTCCAAGCTGCTTTACGTTAAGAAACTGTTTACTGGATATAATGTTTTTAATTGTTATCTACAGTGTTTTAATTAAGTAGAGCTCAAATTTGAATAAGTTGTTGGGAAAGAGCAGTGATAGCCCGGACGGTTAAAGAGCCGGCCGAAAATCAGTGAGGCTCGGGTTCGAATCCTGGCATGTACCAATGAGTTTTTCAAAAACTTACGTACATATTTATCACTAGCTCGACGGTGAAGGAAAACATCGTGAGGAAACCCGCAGGTCTCAGAATTAATTCTGAGACATGTGTAAATAGACCCGGTCCGGCGATGGGCTCACCACCTATCACGTTTAGGGGTCCAATATATCTCGTGAAATGTGGGTATATCCAGTAATGGAATACCTCTGCCTACCCCCTCGGGGATAAAAAAGGCGTGAGATTATATTATTTTATTATTATTATTATATATTGTTGGGAAAGAGGTTGGAAGAAAATCAATTTCTTTCCTATACTTTTTCTTTGAACGTCTTTGGTTGTTGGTTTTCAAACGATATACTTATTTGAAACAATATTTATGTCAAACTTAATCTTTCTATGAGTATCCTCGATTCACCTGTAACCATTTCATATGGTAGTTGTGGTAGGTATACAACGCGTAACAGAATAAGCGCAATTCCTCATACACCCCGTTACTTAGTAGGTATAATGATGCCTTCGTACTTTAGTTGTGTAACCAATTTTCTTAAATAAAAATAAATAATAGTACGATTTCCATAGTTATCACTAAATTCAGCTATGCTATTCATTTTTCGGAAAAATTGCTGAAATCTATGAACAAACTAATTTCAGGAATTGCGCTTATTCTGTTACATATTGTATACTTTAAAATTAAATAGAAGCCCTTATTGCCGAGGGAATTAGCAGAGGCAATCCATTCGTAGAAGTGCAAATTTTCCACCACTGTATTTTGGGTTTCCGATGTCCATTAGAGAAAATTCCGGTGTCGGGTTTTCTCACATTTACTTTTACCGTAGCTAGTCTTAGATTCTCTAATGTTATAAAGAGGGAGGATTTGTTTTTTGTATGTTGTTTCCAAAACATGTTTAAAATTCACCAATCAAAATCTTACTTTTCTGGGAGTAGCTTCCGGTATAATTTTCCCACGGGAACGGAATTCTATGAAAACGGCAAAAAAATCGAGTTTGTTCTATGGTAGCCCCCTTTAGTATTTGTTGTTATAGAGGCAACAGAAATACAATCTGTGAAAATTTCAACTGTCTAACAATCTCGGTTCATGAGATACAGCCTGGTGATAGACAGACAGACAGACAGACGGGTAGCAGAGTCTTAGTAATAGCACAGACCAGATTTAAACTGGTTTGTGGTAATAGGGTCCCGATTTAACCTTTGGGTACGGAATCCTAAAAATACGTGTTAGTGACTATAATTGCGTCAATTTACTTGATCACGCAGGACGATTCGAACGCATAATTATGTCATTTTAATTAATTAATTAAATTATGAAACCATAAATTACATGTCAGAAATAGTAAGTTTAGTTTGGACATATCGAGGGGATGGATGAAATGCGTCTAACGAGACAAATATATAAGGGGATTGTGAGTGGCCGAGTCGGCAGAGAGCGACCTAGGCGTACTTACATCGATCAGATCGGCGATGTATTGAAAAAAAGCCAGATAAAGAGTACCCTAAACCGACGAGCTTGTATGAACCGATTGATTGATGTGGATGAGGCGCGTGAGGTGTGCCAGGATCGTAGCAGGTGGCGGGCTGTTGTCTCTGCCTCCCCTTCGGAAAAAGGCGTGAGCTTATGTATGTATGTATGTAAATAGTAAGTCTTAGACTAGTACAATAGTTTCAATATAATTTTACTCTAAAGGGCATAGCATAGCTATAGGTTTCAGTAACAATCCAGCAGAAATACATTATTTAACACATAATCCAATCAATACATCATTTATCCTTAATCCAATCCGTATCATAATTCATTAATATTTAATTACCACAGTCAAAGGGTATAACATTCGTTTACAAAGAAAATATACATACATTCATTTACAATAATTACAGATAAAAAAATGTCCTCCAAAGAGGAACCATGTGGGACAGTGGTCAGAAGACTGGCCACATTCCCTCTCTGGATAGCTAGGCTGATCCTTTGACAGAGATAGCTGCCAGCCCTATGGTCACCTGAAGCCTCGACCAAAAGCACAGACAGCTCTTTGAGGAGCTGCCGCGAATCCGGCCCCCACGGTCCCACAGTCAAAAGTATATTATATTCCATTATTACTACAATATCAATAATAATAATCAGAATGTCATTCTTAGTTTGATTGGCCTAGGCACTTTATTATTAAGAATTGTTTCAGTTAATAGCATATAATCGTCTGACGTTTAAAGACACTTGGCTAGACCTTTTGGTATTTCATTATTAGATTTTAATAAGTCGGTCATTACATCTTGCGATTATACCTGTTATTTCATAAGCTTTATATTTGATTAATGATCGATTTCATCCTACTAATTTAATATTATAAACTCGAAAGTTTGTGAGTATGGATGTTTGTTGCTCTTTCACGCAAAAACTACAGAACGGATTTTGATGAAACTGTACAGTTATATAGCTTATACATCAGAATGACTTATCCCCGTATTCCGCGGGTGAAACCGCGGGGCGCTGCTAGTATTGAATATGCGATGCTTGGAACAGATTTCCTCCACCACAGCGCAATACGACAGCAAAAGACAAATGTCACCCAATTTAGTATTGTAAGAATTGATTAAAAGAATACAGTGTTGAGGAATTCCTTGCCTCGCTTCTTCTCCTCAACCATAAATGCTGAAGTGGTGGAGTTGAAACGACGTTCAATAAGTGGACTTGTAAGTCTTTACTTTGAATAAACATTTTGACATTGACTTTGTATAGAAGTCGCAAGGGACTCGTGCGATTATGATTTTTTTGAAGTGATTTGTAACGTATGCATTTAATTTAGTGTATTTGACTTCGCTTCAGACGTAATGTTTGTATTAGCTGTATGTTTGTACCGACACGGTACTAATTATGCACGATTATTTTAAACCTCGCGTATAGCTACTGTAACTTCTGTCGTATTACTATATTTCCGAAAGCTCATATTTCATTTACATAGGAATAGGTAAACTGAAATTTATTCGTAGCGCTTTACTCTCGGAATTCTGGGTGCATATAACGTTACACCGTCTAATTGCTTTCTTCCACTGACGTTCTAATATAAAACAGCTAATTCTGAATGATGTCAGCCAAGGCTTACCTTTTACTTACCAAAAATAAATATGAGGTTATCGGGAATGATTTCCATTGCTGCTTAAAGCGCCATCTACCGGCGCTGCTTGGTGGCGACATCTGTTAATGATCTATGTCACTACTAGGTGTGGCAGCGCCATCTCTCGGCTGGTTTGAGATTCATTCACTCACCGGCCGCAGCTCGCGCCGCGCGTATTTTCAGTTTTCCGCGGCGGTATCCGGAAAAGCTAGTGCTAGCTAGTAAATTTTATTACACTAAAAGCAGTGTTTTGTCTAGAATACATTTGCCAACAAAGATGCATTAAAAAATTTTGTGTTTGTCAAGAAATTAGAACTAACTAAAAAGTGTGGAGACTTAATAACTCTGTGAAAATTATAAGAAAGAGACAAGAAGACAGCTCAAATTCTCTTAAAACTTGAGATAGCAGAATCGGAGCTGATCAGCAGACGGAGAAGCCAACGGAAGAAGTTCGCCAGTAAAACATGGCGTCATCGTAAACAGCGGCGCCCGCGTCGCTTATAAATATATCCGCGATCCCGCAGTCCGCGGCTAGCTATCGCGAACTCGCGACGAAATGCTCTCACTATGGGCAGCAATTGTTGTAAGGGTGACGCAGCCAAGCCCCTGAGATCAAGTTCCTCGATATATCGCAGGTATTTGTGGTTGGCGCTACTGGTGGCGCAGGAGTGTCGTGCAGTCCCTTGGGTCCTACGACCCCCCCGGCCGTACGTAGGGGTGCAGTGTCAGTCAGTGTAGTAACTTAGGTAGTTATGTAACAAAATCATTAGCCGTAGTCCCATCAGTGATCATTGTCATACTGCGGATTGGTCAGCATTGATGTTATATCGGTGGGCAGAAAATAGAGGGGGCCTTGACGGAAAAAATAACTTATTTCTGAAGCGTTCAATACCTTTATTTGAAGTTCATTTGGTAGGTACTTAAAGATTTTTGTTAACATGATAGTGTCAGCATAATAATATAAAGATCTCGTATCTTCATCTAGAAAATGAAACGATTCTTCTTTTCACTCGAGATGCTATTATTGTACGGTATCCAATCGTGTTAGTAATCTTGCACAATGTTGTTACACCTCGATGTTTGAACTACCTACTCTTTTCCTTCCATTATCCCTCTCAATCGTTAATCATTCATAATCATAGTTTACAAAATCCATCTCTCACTCTTCCAATGTAATTTTCCGAATCCTTATGTCACATATGACATTAGTTTTCGACACCAACATCAGCCCATCTCGAAAGTGTTCGACAGATTCTCCGATTCCGAGTCGAATATCGAAGCTCCGTGAATACGCGTGCTGGTCCGGCGATAGCTCACCACCTGCCAATGGTCCATAGGTTAAACCTACTGGTGAAACGTGGTTATTTGCCGTAATGGCAATACATCTGCCTCACCCTCACGGAAAAGCGTGGTTATTGTAATCGAATTGAAGCCTGTCTCAACTGAACTTCGACTATGTGACTCAAAAGCTGTAAAGAAATTACTTACTTTTTTATATTTCAATGCAAAATGGACGGCTGATTGAAAGGGGGGTTGAATTTTTTTCGAATTTAGAATTAATACTTCGAAGATAGTTTCATATTTTGTATCCGGCCAGTTGTTACTATTAGATTTTCACGGACAGTATCTGTGTAAACAGAAGCATCGGGCGCTTGTCACATCCATTGTGTTACCCGATACCAATTGAACATGGATTGCAAACACGATCATTGTTCATACAGTACGAGTCGTAGTTTACAACACGCTAAACCGTATCACACCGACTTGAGGCACCTAGACTTATTCTGGGAGAGTATTCCTGCATCAAATGCGTCAAAACATCTAATCGCTATCAAAATTTAAGATTTAGTGAGATCCCTAGGGAGCTGTTCTAAGAAATAAATATTTATGTATCCAAACAGAAATTAGAGCAGCCTAGATCTCGAATGAGAATAAAAACTACAGTCTATGTTATTCAGTGATAATGTAGCTTTCCATTAGAGAAAGACTTTTTAAAATAGGTCCAGTAGTTTTTTAAATTTATTCGTCAGAAACATACAAAAGTACAAAATACAAATATTTCCTCTTTTTAATATTAGTGTAGATGTAGAACTATGAGTAACAGTGGTGTTGTCCCTTGAACCTTGACCTGAAAATTACGATATTTACAAAAAAATAAAAAGCAGCCAAATAGATCGAGCTGTTCTCGAATTTTGCGCTTTAGAAATTTAATTTCCAAAATATTTTTTATATTTAAAAATAATTTCGTAATCGAGAACAGTTAAGATGGGCTCACCGTCACATGGTGGTAGTTTATCCGTCATTGACTGCCGTTGCTTGATGTCTGACGTTTATTTATCTCTTTGTGACGTCACTGAATCGCAATGTCCCTCGAAGAATGTTTCCGCGACTTATTTAAGACTATAATATTTGTTTGCGATTTTAGCCCCCGACTAAATAACGAATTTATTTTATTGCCAACTTTTATATATTTCTACATAAAATTTTGAAAGTTATTTAGGAAGAATATTATTATACGATGCAGTGCAGTGCAGTGCGGCCCGTTGTGCTCGAGCCTTCATAATACGAGTATTAATAGGGAACTCTGAGTTATTTCTTGTTAACAACTCTGACTATTTGGTGAGGATTGGCCGCTCCTAATACCTGGCCGCCCTAGGCCCGGGCCTACTGCGCCTTGGGCCTACTGCGCCTTAGGCCTACTGCGCCTTGGGCCTACTGCGCCTTGGGCCTACTGCGCCTTGGGCCTACTGCGCCTTGGGCCTACTGCGCCTTGGGCCTACTGCGCCTTGGGCCTACTGCGCCTTGGGCCTACTGCGCCTTGGCCCTACTGCGCCTTGGGCCTACTGCGCCTTGGGAAAATCCGCCCCTGAGTATCAGTTGTTTTTATAACCTTCACTTTGGGAAAAGTCAGTGTAGGATTTGTTTTTTCTTACCAATATAAATAAAACTAATTAAAGTAACAACAATGAATTTGTTTATGTAATGAACCATTGTTATCGGAATAGGATAGGCCCTCATATTTTACAGATTTAACATTTCATTTCACTAGTCTGTGTTTAACTTCATTTTTGTGTGTATTTAATACCATCAATAAGATTAATCGATCATTCTGCTATAGCATGTAAATGTTATTTATTTTCAAATATTTTTTCTCTTTATGTCAACATTCTTTAATTTATAATTTATTTATAATGATTTAAGCATGGATGTGCACGAGATTTGACAAGTCGTAGAAATCTCAGGTGTTTGTTGTGTAGTTATATCACATAGAACTCTAAAAAGTAAAAAAAAACGACTTCCACTTATATATGGTTTTCTCATTGATGCCATTGTCAGAACTGGACCAAAATTGAAATGGGACCACAAGGGAAGCACCAGCTTTGAAGGTAACTAATCCTATAAGGATCGGGTTAGCGCTTATTCGACCACATATTTCTAGGAAGCGTTTAAGATATATAAAAATGTGACACAAAGCCAACATGTTGATGCACACAAGTTTTGAGCCAAAATAAATGTAAAGTTTTATTAAAATTCCTTTCCTTCTGTCGTTTTTGCAGTGATTAAATAGTAGCCACGAAGAAACCCATTGGCGGAATGGGTTTTCACAAAATTTCAAGTTTCAAATACTTATTAGTAAGGTTATTTGCAAAGCGATTTGCAGTCTAAATCCGTCCGATAAACGTGAAATTAAACACTGCCCTTCAAGTGGGTATCTGAATAAATATTTAATAATATTTCACGAAAATTTTAATTTAAAGCCATCTATAATATTCACCCAGCCTAGGGCTGCCATCACCTAAATTTCCGACACCGGATAAACACGGCAAAAATCCAGGACATTTGGGCGAAATATGGGTTTTTCCCCGGACACCTATGAAAAATATTTTTTGCTACAAAAATAAAAACATCGTTGTGTTTTTTTTTCTATACAACTTGTTATTACAATCGAATCAAGTACGTATGTAACCGCAACAAATAATAGGCATTTTTAATAAAATGAAACACTCTTTCTGAGGTTACCTCAGAAATTATTGTAATACTTTATAATTTTAAAATTAACCACTCCATCAGTCATCTAGTTAGGTAGGCGAATCCCTATAATATTTGTGGATTATTAATTAAAAGTACTTATGTAACTGCCAAAAGATTTAATTTTAACGAGATCATTTTTTTTTACTTATTTTGGTATTTTTAGTCTTCCCGAAAGTCGGAACAACTCAGGTCCTTGAAACTATACCTGATTTTGATCAGAGAAGAAACCGTGTATATGTTTAACGAGTTTCTTTCTTTCGTCTATTTATCTATAAAAAAATGGATTTCCCCTGACAACAAAAGTGTCCGGGTTATACCCGGACTCTTTCCAAAAACCCCTGCCGGACGGCCCCCGGACGCCCTTCAAACTAGGACAAATCCGGGGAATTCCGGACGGATGGCAGCCCTAACCCAGCCCGACCTATATTTTAGTAGGTAAAGAAAACAATCAAGGTCCCCGGAAAAACTCTGTGTATTAGTATTTTTGTTTCCTTTAATAAATGGAATAGGTATGATATCATCTGCACTTCTTCGGCGTTGCTCTCTTGTAATCCGTTTTGTCCCGTTCCCGTGGGAATTTCGAGAATAGCCTGGTAAATTTATTTTCTGATGATGAATGAGTAAGTATTTCTCTATTAAATATATCGATTAATTTTATTCTTTCACCAATACAATGGGCAGTTTACTTTTCTAGAAGTAACAAAGGCTATATTTTATTCTCGTATTCCCACGGGAACGGGAAAAACGCAGGTGAAATCGCTCGGAACAGCTATAGTGTTCTATATTTGTGTACATTTGTGAAGTCGAGAAGCTTACAAAATACCTATTATCCGTTCTAGAAAGTTATGTGGGTGAAATGAAAACATCCTGTTCCGTATATACACAATAGGATAGAACTATGAGTTTTCCGTTACGTATAGCGCTACTTTGTTCGAAATTTAAACATTAAGGTTGGAGAAAAACAAATCATTACTTAAAAAAATATAGAACGAAAGTAATCTCCGCAGCGCTATTCTAGCTTACTTTAAAAAATATCTTGCGCCTTTTATCCCTGAGGGGATAGGGAAAGGTATTATAATTCTTGAAATACCCACTTGTCACGAGTATATTCGGCCCCTAAACGTGATACATGGTGAGCCCATCGCCCGGCGTATCGACAGTATGTGATAGTCGAGGAGAAGGAAACACATTGAATGGTTAAACCGCTGTACAATCGAATGCCTTCATGTGCTTTTATGAAGTGCACAATCGTACTAATATTATAAACGCGAAAGTTTGTATGGATGGATGTTCTTCTTTCACGCAAAAACTACTGAACGGATTTTAATGAAACTTTACAATTATATAGCTTATACATCAGAATAACATATAGGCTATATTTTATCCTCGTATTCCCACGGGAACGGGAGCTACACGGGTGAAACCGCGAGGCGCTTCTAGTTAGAACTAAAACAAAAAAAAATCCGTGTATGGTTGTATGTAAGTAGTCCAAATATCAACGATGCTTCTATGGATGTATTGTTTCCTTTTTTGCTTTTATCTATGGATTTGTAGCGTCATACTACCACCTTTTTAGAAGTCGGTTAAAACTGAATGTAGAGTGACGAATAGGGCCAGTGTAACAGTTACGTCCGATAACCGATATTACGACGATATTGGCGCATCTCCAGCCGCTCGCACGCATCTTGCGCAAGCGCCGGTGCGCGTGCGTCCTGCACTTTGATGCTGTTTTCATTAAGGTGCATACGACGCAGCTATTTTTAGTGATATGTTATTTCCATAACGTTAAATTCCGTAACCGACAGATCCGCCGTAACAATCATATGAGTACTTGAGAAAAGGAAGATTGTGGCCGATCGAACATTTCATAACATTTACTGAGTTCTAACAAAAAACTAAGTGAAATACCTTCAAACCTTCAAGAAGAGAGCGTACTCCCACCACGCATTTGTGACTCTTGAGTGGCAGGTGTCCATGGGTGACGGTAGTCACCATCAGGGGACCCTGCTCGTTTGCCCCATATACAAAAAAAATATGTTAATGAGAAAAAATAAGTTAGACTTTTGTAAACGGACCTAAGATATAGCTACACTAAGATATGTGGCAGTTGGTGGTGTTGGTGCCTGCACATGTGGCAACCCACATCAGCGACCTCCCATGTTTTCATGGTCTAACAGTATTACCGTTAGGTCTTCCACTACCTATCCATGACGCCGTTAGGCTCAAGAATAGCCGGGGCAACAGAAATTGCGAGAACTCTACGATGTCGTGACAGACACTTCGCGCGAGAGGCGGCCCAGGTACGTCCGCAAGAGAGGCTGTTCGTACCTATCCGAGTCGGTCAATAGACTTTTCATACGGCATCTGTGACCTGCCTTCACGCCCAAACGAAGACAGAAAGAGAGGGAAATTATCTCTGGGTAAATAAAGTGCCATCGGTGATAGATGGCAAAGCCCGCAGTAGATGTCCCAATTTTTCTTGAGAAATTGGAAGAAGATGGGTTTAAGAATCCGTTTCTTAAGCATCATTTCTCATCACTTTACTCACTAATGTGAGTATTATTATAATATATACCTACATCCAATTAAGTGATATAGTTACATAACAAAATTAAGATTGATTTACTTATAAATAGATTAGACTTATTTAATACATACAACATAATAAATATAAATAACAATATAAAAAGGTCGAAACATAAAACTATAAACAATGTAAAATGAATTCCTAATAGGTTTTCCATAAATATTGCTAAGAGATCCGTAGATTTAAGGGCTCAATGGTGAAAACGGGCATTATCCTATTATTAGTCTCGGGTTGAGAATGATCCTATTATATACTTTAACATAGTAAGATCTCTAATAGCACTTCCGCATGGGCAGTAGTAATAAAATCTTCGGATCATTTAAAATATTTTGATGTATTTGTTCAAGAATCAAAGCGGAGTTCTATTGTAGTCGTTAAGAGTTCTATTTGACAAATTTCAATAAATTTCGTGAAGCTATAAACACATCTACTCTAGATTAGGACGGATCTATTTACGGAAGTTCGGTGAACCCTTAATGTAGGTACGTGCTTTAGAATCTTGTTATCGTCAAACTTCAGTTTAAAAAAACCGGACAAGTGCGAATCGGACTCGACCACCGAGGGTTCCGTACAAATTTTGTGGCTACATAATAATATACCTCGATGATTGATTATGTACTTTAAATAAAGACTATATTTTTTACGATCTAATTACAAATGTATCAGATTTTTTTCTCCTCGTAGTAGAAGGTATAAGACGATATTTATTTTTTATAATTTTCTAGTTCTGTGTCAACGGGAATTACCCTACTAATTTTGTTTCCTTTATTAAGAGTGTCGAAATGTATGCAGATACCTTTTTTGCGGCATAAACGGTCGTATCTTTTTTTGATGTTAACATAAAAGTTTGATTTTTCAACCTCAGTATATTATCATGGTTTTACTTTCAACTCGATACCTGTACGGGTTCCCGAGATAAAGGGTCTTTATAGACAGACAGACGGACAACAAATTGATCCTATAAGCGTTCATTTTTTTTCTTTTGAGGTACGGAACCCTAAAAACCGGCAGTGTAGTTGAGACGCGCCAGAATAGGTACAGTCAAGAGCAAGTCAAGCTAGCTGAGCTCAAATTTATACTGCCAGGTCATAGATACAGGGCCGCGGCCGGTTCAAAGTCCAAAGTGCCAACCTTCGCGAGCTTTTGACTGTACCTACTACCTACGCGGGTTGCTTATTTATAAACTAAAATGTACAGTGTACACCATTTTGTCCCGCAATAATAAAATAATATATATTGTTCTACCGCTATGAAATTTATGAAAATATTTCATAGGAGCATAATTTATTTTAGAAAGTTCTTAAAAATACATATTTACAGATGAAAAAGACCTCTAAAGAGGAACCGTGTGCAACATTATTTATTAGATTTACATTATAATCTATATTTATTTGGTAACTAGCGACCCGCCCTTGCTTCGCTTCAGTTTATATGGTAGTACTAGCGGTTCTGCGCGGTTTCACTAGCCTAGTACGCGTTCCCGTCGGAACACGGGAATAAAGATATAGCCTCTTAGTGAAAGAATTTTTAAAATCAGTATAGTAGTTTTTGAGTTTATTCGTAACAAATATAATCATACAAATCTTTCGTCTTTATAATATTAGTATAGAATACAAAAACCTTCCTCTTGAATCACTCTGTCTTATAAAAAAAACGCATCAAAATCCGTTGCTCAGTGCTAAGAATCTAAGCATACATAGGGACAGACAGCGAAAAGCTACTTTTTATACTATGTAGTGATGCGCGAGTATTTCTTTGGCGTGACCCAAACGGGTTAATTCATTTTAATAAATCAGAGTGGCTTACATTTCTCTTTATACGTAAGCGCGGGAATACGTGACGTCACGAAAAAAAATGGCGGGCCTAAGAGAAACAATCGCTAGTAGAATTGCTAAAATAATCAGGTTACTCATTTGGCCACGGCGTTAGTGTCTCGCAAGCCGCAAGACTTGCCACGCTATTTTTAACGGGAGCGCCTCTGATCTGCGCTAATGTTGCAATAAGCAAGGTCCCCTGTCTTCCGAAGGTCGTGGCCGTCAGGTTTGACACTACAAAGTTTATTTTCTACAAAATAAAAATAGAAAATCTCACGCCCTTTATCCCGGAAGGGTAGGAGTATTTAATTACTGGAAATACCCACTCTTCACGAGTATATTCGACTTCTAAGCGTGATAGGTGGTGAGCCCATCGCCGGACCCAAAGAATAAAACGGGACCCAATTACTAAGACTCCGCTATCCGACCGTCTGTCTGTCCGTCTGTCATCAAGCTGAATCTCATGATTCGTGATAGATAATTAAAATTTTCTCAGGCGATGTATTTCTGTTGCCTCTATATATCAAATACTAAAAAAAATGAGTAAAATAAATATTTAAGGGGGTTCTCGTGTAACAAACGTAAACGTTTTTATAAATAACTAGTGAATAGCGACCCGCCCCGGCTTCGCACGGGTGCAATGCTAATACTAAAACCTTCCTCTTGAATCACTCTATCTATTAAAAAAAATCTCATTAGAATCCGTTGCGTAGTTTTAAAGATTTAAGCTTACATAGGGACATAAAAAGCGACTTTGTGTTATACTATGTAGTGATGGTACGGCACCCTTCGTGCACGAGTCCGACTCGCACTTGGCCTTTTTTTATATCCGATTTGAAGTATTTTCCTGACTCATTAAGATCTCATTATTCGCACGGATTCAGTGCGTCTGCACTCTGGTCTGCGGTTATTGCAGTAAGCAAAGACGTTTTAAGAAAAACTTTCTCAAGAGAATAATTTTCTTTCAACCTCTTTGGCAGTAAGTATTTGACACGTATTTAACTACGTAGTCAAATGAGTTCTTTTTATTATTTCTGTCAAAAGGAAAATTTATTTTATTTACTATGGAATATGTACTATTGGATGATTAATTTATAACGCGATATCCTTAATATGGTTTATTATTAAGTTTATACTTATTATATATTTGTAAACAGACTTTCAGTGACTCTTGCAAACATTTATATGAATTAACTATACGCTCCACAACCTAGGTCGTCTTACACAATGCGCGGGATTATTAACAGTTCCTCGTGACGTCACGCGTAGAGACGTAGCTCCAATAGATTTGCTCCAATCGATATTTAAGGCCTAACAGTAGGTACTCAAAACTAAACTGTGTCGTACCTGTGAAATACACCGTGTACTACTTCAAGAACATAAATAGCGTTTATTGGCAAACAAGTGAACGAAGCTTCGACTACAAACTTGTCTCATTAGAGCACAGTTGTGCGGTGTAGGCTTGTTCATTCATTTCATCAACACAGAAGTCGAGCTAATATAATAGCTTGTTGAAAGGTGCACCCAACAAACCATTCCGTTTTAACCATTGCAAAGTCTCTTCTATACACAACAGAATTAAGCGCAATTCGTCATACACCCCAATTAGTATATATTATTATAAAAACAAAACATTTATAATTAATAATATTTGTTAAATCTACATACATATTGTATCTAAATACACAAAAACCATTTATTAAATTCGGCTGTAGGTTGCTAACAGGGTGACCCGCTTGGCCCAGCTATCTTTAGCCTCGCCATCCACCCTATAATTTCAGAACTAAATTCAAAATTTAATATTTGGTATCTTGACGACGGAACCCTAGGAGGCGAAGCATCCGCGGTCCTTAGTGACTTCCGTTCACTAATGGATAGTTTTCGTTTAATCGGTTTAGATTTAAATTTTTCAAAATGCGAGCTTTTTGTTTCGGCGTCAGTACCGTCTGACATAAAATCTAACATCATAACGCAGTTCAATAATTTAGCCCCAAATATAAAAATTCTCGGAAATGAATCCCTTCGTCTCCTAGGAGCCCCGATTCTCGATGAATCTTTCTCGAGTTTTGTTCAGGAGCAAATTCCTAAATTTAACGACTGCTCGGACAGACTCCCAATTAACCCGCATATGGCTCTGTCCATAATACGGTCTTGCCTGTTCGTCCCAAAATTTACATATGTCCTCCGCTGCTCCCATTTTAGGAAGTTTGATAGTTTATTAGATAGTCTGGACCTTTCTTTACAAAAATATCTCTCCCAAATTCTAAATAGCCCTTTAGAGGGGCGAGCCTGGGACCAAGCCACCCTCCCAGTAAGATTTGGTGGACTGGGGGTTCGCAAAATTTCCAGTATTTCCCTATCGGCGTTTCTGCCCTCTGCTCATAGTGCGTACAACCTCCACGGAAGCATAATATGCCCCTCTCTGGGTATCGTGGAGTTGTCGTACTTGACGGAGGCTAGAGATGCATGGCTGAGAGCATGTCCGGGTGTTAGTCTGCCGTCCAGTCCGCTTTGTCAGAAGCACTGGGACGGGCCGCTCTGCGAGTTGGTGCTTAAGAATCTAACGGATTCATGCACCAGCACCTCGGAGCGTGCTCGTCTCCTCGTAGTGTCTCAAAAAGAATCGGGACATTGGCTGCGGGCATTGCCTTCTGCTACCGTTGGTACTCTATTGGATAGACAGACACTTTCCCTCGCTGTCTGTCTTCGATTGGGCGTCAGGGCCGTCAGGGCAAACCACCCCCATAGATGCCAGTGTGGGGAGCCTGTCGATCGACTCGGACACCACAGCCTCTCTTGCGCACGTAGCGCCGGCCGCCTGTCGCGCCATGCATGCCGCAACGACATCATCCGCAGAGCTCTCACCACTGCTGGTATCCCAGCTATTCTTGAGCCTAACGGCATCACACGGATAGGTGGCGGGATGGTATGACTGTCGGGCCATGGAGACATGGCAGGTCGCTGGTGTGGGATGCCACATGTGCCGACACATTGGCCCCATCCCACATCGATGCCACCTCTGTGGGCGCTGGCGCGGCGGCTGCGGCCGCTGAACGCCTGAAGCGGCGCAAATATGCCGACCTCAATGAGGGCTACATATTTGTGCCGTTCGGGGTGGAGACCATGGGACCGTGGGGTCCGAGGGCGCGACAGCTCCTCAAAGAGCTGTCAGTGCGTTTGGTCGAGGCTTCAGGTGACCAGAGGGCTGGCAGCTATCTCTGTCAAAGGATCAGCCTAGCTATCCAGAGAGGGAATGCTGCCAGTCTTTTGGGCACTGTCCCACATGGTTCCTCTTTGGAGGACATTTTTTATCTGTAATTATTGTAAATCAATGTATATTTTCTTTAATAATAATTAATCATTATGATATTACACAACCGATTCTTTTTCAAATCCCAATTATTTTTTAATTCCTTCCGGATATATTTTTTTTTATGATAAAAAAGGGGGCAAACGAGCAGACAGGTCACCTGATGGTAAGTGACGTCCGTCGCCCATGGACACCTGCAACTCAAGAGTCACAACTGCGTTGCCGACCTTTGAGGTGGGAGTAGGGTGGGGGAGAGGAGGGGAGGGAGGATTGGGCCTCCGGTTACCTCACTCACTCAACGAAACGCAATGCATTGCTTTACGATGGTTTTCTGTGAGGATTGAGGATTCTCGTGGAAAGTGGATATATCCAGTAATGGAATACCTCCACCTACTATTATGATTATTATTCCTTTCCTGGCTTTACCTTGACATTGGCGTAAACAAAGATATTATAGTAAGGATGAGTTATATTCATACTGCTTGCGTTTGAAAATTGATCCCCTACGAGTGTGCTACAACATGTACATACTTACTTCTTAGCGCGGTATTTATAGGATACAACAATGACGGGGAAAAATTATTACCCAAAGACGTTAAAAGAAAAAAGTTTCTCTCTTATGATCTTCTTCTAACCTCTGTGTAATCTATATTGCCTAAGGTTTATGACCTTAAGCCGTATACAGAAAGAAAGCTGAAAACTTATCAGCGCTGACCGGCGCCTGTCGGCACTTATCGGCGCTTATAGGCGCCGGTCTACGCAGGTAACCGGCGCAGGCATTTAAATGAACCAGCGCCGATAAGCGCCGATAAGTGCCGACAGGCGCCGGTCAGCGCTGGTGCCGCCCGCCAATCATCGTACGACATTTTGCTCGCTCTGCTTCAATCTGCTTGCTTTATGTAGAATGGACCAGCGCCGATAAGCGCCGATAAGCGCTGATAAGTTTTCAGCTTTCTTTCTGTATACGGCTTTAGGTAAGAATATAGGTCTAGTGTGATTGGACCGAATGACAATAGACAATTTCTTTTATAATGGCGGTCCATGACAGCTCGCGTTCACACTAACTGACATGACGCTGAAACTAATCGCTGAAATAAGAAAATATTCTCAATGCCCCTTCTATATAAGATAATGCCCTATTATATTATAATCTCTTTGGAATTAAGAGAATGAAACGGTTGTATGACCATAGATTTAGAATTTTTGTGAGTTTGACTGCATATAAATGATATATAAATAGATTTGCTGACTTTGCCAAGTGATTCCATTCACAACCTTACGTCATCCGTAAGTATTTAAAGTCTTTCAAAAATTCGTACGTCTGTTTGCGGGAATGCGGAAAGAAACGTCATGTTTTTCAACCGACTTCAAAAGGAAGAGGTTATCATTTCGACTGTATTTTTTTATGTTTGTTACTTCAGAACCTTCGACTGTGAACCGATTTGGATGATTCTATTTTTATTTGAAAGCTGGTGCTTCCAGATTGGTCCCATTTTAATTTCGTCTAGTTCTGACAATGGCATCTATAAGAAAATCATAAATCTTAAATTTGCATTAAGTATGTGCGTGACAAATGCAATTTTGTAAATATGTGGCATTTTGCGAATGTGGCATTGTGCGGCTTCAACCGATTTCAATGATTCCTTTTTAACCAAAGAGATTTAAATATAATAGGGCATAGAGAGGGCATTGGGAATATTTTCATACAAAACTTTGAAGCCTACGTCATGTCCTTCTTGTCATGTCAGTTAGTATGAACGCGAGCTGTCATTCGGTCGAAATTGTACTAGACTTATTCCACTTGGAATAACTTTTGACTTCAAATTTTCCTCGCTTTGTCCCCTCTATGCCCTATTATATTTAAATATCTTTGTTTTTAACCGACATCATAAAAGAAATCTTCGTTTCTCAATTCGACTGTATTTTTTTATTATAATTCGTTGAAGTCCGTTTTTTACTCTTAAGAGTTCTATGTTTTGTACAAAGAGATTAAAATATAATAGGGCATAGAGGGGGCATTGGGAATATTTTCATACAAAACTTTGAAGCCTAAGCGTCATGTCCTTGTCATGTCAGTTAGTATGAACGCGAGCTGTCATTCGGTAGAAATTGTACTAGACTACTTCCACTTGGAATAACTTTTGACTTCAAATTTTCCTCGCTTTGTCCCCTCTATGCCTTATTATGTTTTAATCTCTTTGGTTTTGTTCCTTTTTATTTTGTGGTTTTTTCGGGCTTATGATCGTCGTGACAAGTGTATTCATAAATATTATCAGAAATGGTGACGGTACTTCTTGGGGAGACTCGAAAATTTCCATCTCACGTATTTTATCGAATTTCCCATTTACTGAACCCTTTTGCGGACCCTGTCACAATACATCACTATTAAGAGCCAAAATATGCAATAAAAAATTATTTATAAAAATATAAACACTACATCTCTATCCAGATTCCCGCTAAAAATTCTGTCAATCTTCTAGGTCTCCCGTCTAAAATGTTTTTTTTTTAAATTAATGATGTGCTTACAATGATGTGCATATTTTGCTAGTTAGCAAACAAAATTCCGTCCATTCAACTTAAGTAAAAATGCATTCCCATTAAAAAAAATGCCTATAAGCTCACGTTGTCATGAAATATTTACATATATGTAGGGGCGGGTCTAAAAAAAAAATTAAAAAAATCTGTTTTCTGTTAACTACTCCCAAAAAGATATAATATTATTTTAATCTCTTAATACTCCTGCCATCTTTTATTTCTTTATTTCCAGCTCCCATATTGACTCACACAATTTGAATCAGAATATACCTGCCAGTAATTAGAATTAGAATATGGCTGCCAGTATTAATCAATTGATCGTAAAAAGATTATAGTCCCGTAGCCTATTACTTATTCTGTGCCGTAGCTATGTGAAATTGATATTAATAAACCTATGTAACCGACTGATGGTCGCCTATTCAGCCATTACAATTTATCCCAGAATCTTTTATCTTACTAACAATATCAATATTCTGAAAACTGTAAGTAGCTTCTGAAACCTCATCTGGTTAGCTGAGAGCAGAGTCTATTATCGGAAAATTCCTGGAACCTATCAACTAGGACGCTTATTAAAATATTTGCTACCAAAGTAAAAGCCTATGAAAATGTAATATTTCTCGGGTATTTTTATGGTCCCCCTATCTGAGAGTACATGTACTAGCAAGCAAATCCTCTTCAGCATAAGGTACCTAAATCCTTCTAATCTACGAACATACTAATATTACAAAGAGGAAAGATTTGTATTTTTGTATGTTTGTTACGAATAAACTTAAAAACTACTGAACCGATTTTAAAAAATCTTTCACCAATGAAAAGCTAGCAGATCCCTGAGTAACATGCACTATATTTTATTCTCGTATTCCCACGGGAACGGGAACTACGGGGGTGAAACCGCGGCGCACTGCTGTACGTAATATAAATAAACGTGAACGTTTGTGAAGATGCATGTTTGTACCTACTCTTACAGCTGAAACAACGTAACGTATTTTAATGAATATTTACAGTACTATCTATTTGACATCCTTTACGGTTAGTGTCATCATAATCTATACATATCTATACATATAATAAAACTCTAACGGGGCCGTGTCTGTACATTAAATATTTTTTGAAAATTTTAACGGTAGTGTATATAGTTATCGATATAGATACCGAAACACCAATTTTTGGAATTTTTGTCTGTCTGTCTGTCTGTCTGTCTGTCTGTCTGTCTGTCTGTCTGGTTGTGCACGCATCACTCAAAAACTACTGGACGGATTTTGATGAAATTTGGTATGGAGATAACTGAGTACCCGGGTCAACATCTAGGGTACTTTTTATTCCAGGAAAATATCTCATTCCCACGGGAAAATATAAAAACTGGTTAAAAAGAGAAATACGTACTACTCCGAAACGATAATACCTAGAAACTTGAAAAATGGTATGAAGGTGTCTGATATGTCATAGGAAATTGGTATGAAGGGATTTTTGGAAATTCCCACGGGAACGGGAATAAACTAAATCCAAGCGGGAAAACGTCGCTGGGCACCCGCTATTTGAAATATGGTAGGTATGTAGGTTAATATGTCGTAGGCAACCACTATGAAGGGATTTTCGGCAATTCCCACGGGAACGGGAATAAACGGAATCAGCGCGGGCAACGCCGCTGGGCATCCGCTATTAGACATAAAATAGATTTTACTCTGGAAATTTCTCCCAACATTTCAAAACTCTGTAAATACTTAAGTACTTAAAAATGATTTTTTTTACCGCAATATATAAATAAGTAAACAGATAAAAAATTTATGTCTTGCCTATTTCTCGGCAACATCCTATTAAAGTTACACATTTGTTCAATTTTGGTTTTCACGGTGTACCAGCTGAAACAAAAATTATTAAAATGTGAATCCATTTTTAAATTTTTGTCTATTCTATAAAAAGATTCAATATCGTCTTAAATATCGACAAAATGCCAGAGTGCTCCACAAATAGAAGATCAAAGGTTAGCTCAGAACAAACATGGCTCTGTGTAAAATAGTTTTGTGATGTTACAAGATGGCTGACATAGTTTCGTATGCAATTATTTGTTTCATATTATCTTTGAACTGTATTGGGAGCGTCGTGGTCCTAACTATTAATAAGTAGCGGTTCTGCACGGTTGCAACCGCGGTTTCAATACGGAATAAAATATAGACTATGCTACTCAGTAATATTCTAGCTTTCCATTGGTGTAGGAATTTTTAAAATCTGTCCAGTAGTTTTTGAGTGAATTCGCAACAAAGATACAAACATACAAATCTTTCCTTTTTATAATATTAGTGTAGATTAGAACACCCATACACGAAGCCAACAGACATGTTCATGCACACAAATATTGGCCCCGAGCGGGGATCGAACCCGCGACCTCCGACTCAGAAGACAGGTTACCAACTGGCTCAGGTCAACTCAGGCCAACAGGCCCGTCAAATTCACTCAGTTTCTCGAAATTTCCATCTTCCGTATCTTGTTTGAATTAGAATAGATATCTCACACTGATTCTCAAGTCAGCTGTCTAACTAGATAATACAAGAATGGATAGTCATAGTCATATTACGTGGTTAGTAATCTTGGAATTGTAGGTATAGGTACTTAGGTACTAATAATTATCGTAAATGAGAAAGTTGCTGCGGATTGATTTTGTTTGTTACTCTTACACGTAATACCATACCACTGAATTGATTTTCAGGAAACTATACAATCTCACGCCTTTTATCCCCGAGGGGGTAGGCAGAGGTATTCCATTACTGGATATACCCACATTTCACGAGATATATTGGACCCCTAAACGTGATAGGTGGTGAGCTCATCGCCGGACCGGGTCTGTTTACACATGTCTCAGAATTAATTCTGAGACCTGCGGGTTTCCTCACGATGTTTTCCTTCAACGTCGAGCTAGTGATAAATATGTACGTAAGTTTTTTGAAAAACTCATTGGTACATGCCAGGATTCGAACCCGAGCCTCACTGATTTTCGGCCTGCTCTTTAACCGTCCGGGCTATCACTGCTCATTTCAGGAAACTTTACAGTAATATACAACATGTAACAGAATAAGCGCAATTCCTGAAATTTGTTTGTTCAGTATCGACTACTTATTCGATTTCAGCTATTTTTAAAATGTGTTAAATTATTCAAAAAAATGAATTAGCGTAGCTGAATTTAGTGCTTTCTATGGAAATCGTGTTGTTAATCGATGTTTAAGAAAATTAGTTAGACACAACTAAAGTTGATTCAGTAGTCGATATTGAACAAACTAATTTCAGGAATTGTGCTTATTCTGTTACATATTGTATAGTACTATCTATATACATAAAATGATAAACTGACTGATTGATTGGTGATATATCAACGTACAGCCTAAGCCGCTGGGTCTAGACTTGAAATTTTGCACATACATAAATAGTACAGTGTAGGCATCCACTAAGAAAGGATTTTGCTAAATTCGACCCCTAAGGGGTTGAAATAAACGTAAGCGAGCGAAGCCGCGGGTAAAAGCTAGTAATTTATAAAGATTGTGTAAAAAAGAATTCGCGAGGTCCTGCTATAGCTAGTTCACAAATGCAAAAATAATATTATAGAATACTAGACGTGAATAAAAGGCCGAATCAGATTTTATAAGATTTATTTTTAGATCTTGAATATAAATAATTTAACCCAACTAAATTAGGAAAGGTCAGATAAAGAGTACAGTCAAGAGCACATAAAGCGATTGTAACAAGAACTTTACAAAGTTCAATGTGTCAACCTATCCGAAACCGACGAGCATGCATGAGTCGTTTGATGGATGTGGACGAAACACGAGATACGAGTATATGCCAGGTCGTAGCAAGTGGCAGTCTAGCAGTAGGCGTGAGATTATAGTATCATCACTACATAGTATAAAACAAAGTCGCTTTCTCTGTCCCTATATCCCCCTGTCCCTTTGTATGCTTAAATCTTTAAAACTACGCAACGGATTTTGATGCGGTTTTTTTTAATGGATAGAGTGATTCAAGAGGAAGGTTTAAGTGTTAGCATTTCATCCGTGCGAAGCCGGGGCGGGTCGCTAGTGTAATAATATAATATTCAACGTCCTTCCTAGCATAACTCTTAACATGAGTACCTATTTGCATTGATATTAGTTTTTAATCAAAAATGTTCACGAAGAGCCGTATTTGACTGACGCGCCGTGTCCATGGCATCTGTAATTACAAACCAGACATCCGACAAGAGCTATAGGTAAACACGAATGCAACAGATATGATTATGACGGCCGCCATGGCAACAGGGAGAGGGTCGCAAAACTGGGAGGACAGGGGTGGGCATCTAGGGGTGCCAACTTTTTATACGAGAAATACAGTATATTGAGGTCGAAGAAATAAAATGAACAATATTTTAGAAAATTAAACAGTAAGTATACCTATTTTAATTGGAAGACGTTTTAAAAACCTTTTTTTGGAGCTCCTAACACCATTCAACAATTTATGATCATGACTCATTCTTATTTTCCATTTTTTTGCATAAAAAACAACAAAACTACAAGAAAATGCCGGAAACAAATGAAAGTTTTACAAAAAACCATGACGTCCCTTTATGGGTTTCCGCGTGCGTTCTGACATTGTGTTCAATGTTTACTTTTTAGGTTTTATCATAGCTTTGAATACCAGCGGTCCTGAAAACAGTATTTTGGATAGGTACCTACTTTTTGATAGAACAGTAAAAAGTATAAACGATCGAAAAAAAGTATATTATGTACTGTTTTTAACAGTATGGTTGGCAATTGGCATCCCACCTGTCTGACCGGGATGTTATTGAATTGATGCACAAACCATGCATGGTACTGTGACTTGCTGTAGGTACGCTAAATTAATTGTAGGCTCGGACATTCTGTGTAAAGGACCCGGGCGTAAAGGCATGTTAGTATCATTAAATGCAAGCTGGGATTTTCGATTACGGTACACGTAGGTAGGTTATTTTTTAATTTTTTTTATTTTAACATCTTTGGAAAACTTATAGCTATATATGTTTATCTGTAAGCCATAATATTTATAAAGTTTTCGCCTGTAGATCTAAAAATTATTAAATGTAACACTCAAAGGCATAAACAATAATGCACGGTAGTATAGAGATGCAAGAGCAAAACAAAAAGATTCAGGCTATTCGGACCGCGAGTTGAATAAAAGTTTGCTAGTGTTCGTCTAATAGAAGCCGGTGTAGCTGAAAAATATCAAGGGAAACATTATTAGATATTAGCTTATTAAACTGTGAGCTAGCTCTATAGATGAAAGAATTTCGGCGATGGTTGTTACTGCTAAATGGTACATGAAATTGTCGTAACTGTCTACCAGGAACACAAAACATAATTTCGTGGGACAATCGATTAGGTTAGGTACACAAAACACAGCACCTACCAGGAGTTTATTTGTTAGAGAGGTTATATTGCTTTGGCACAGCCTTTAGGTTAGGAGGGTGATACATTTTAACTAATGAAGTGCCTTTATATTTGTTTCATTATGTAATAGTATATGTTCTTATTTTTCTTTTATAATATAGGGAGCAAAAAAGACGGCTCATCTGATGGTAAGTGACTACCGTCGCCCACGGACACCTGCAATATATAGTATCGACTACTTAATCGATTTCAGATATTTTGAATATGTGTTAATTTTTTCCGAAAAATGAATAATAGGTACGTAGCTGAATTTAGTGCTACCTATGGATATCGTACTCTATTGCTTTTGATTTAAGAAAATTGGTTAGATACGACTAAAGTACGACGGCATCATACTTATTTTAAAAAAATAATACACTAATTGAGGTGTATGAGGAATTGCGCTTATTCGGTTACGCGTTGTATATGATAATAATACGTAATAAGGCAAGTCATAAAGACAGAGGACAACAATAGTATTATCTATTTATCCCACTGCCAACAAGGGTGATGTTTTTCGCTCGTATATTGTTTGTAAATTTCTTTTTTACCTCGTATCTTCCAAAAGGCTGGACGAATTATGACAGTTAAACTATCGTTATATTCGTCTTAAAAACCCAAGTGTCCATCGCCGGACCGGATCTGTTTACACATGTCTCATAATTAATTCTGAGACCTGCGGGTTTCCTCACGATGTTTTCCTTCAACGTCGAGCTAGTGATAAATATGTTCGTAAGTTTTGAAAAACTACACTAATCTAAATTAATATAACAAAGATTTGTATTTATATGTTTGTAACGAATAAACTCAAAAACTACTGTACCGATTTTAAAAATTCTTTTAGGAACGGAAAGTTACATATAAAGTAGGTACTAGCGGCGCCCCGCGGTTTCACCCGCATAGTTCCCGTTCCCGATGGAATACGGGTATAAAATATAGCCTATGTGTTATTCTGATGTAAGTATAAGCTATATGTATAAGCTACATAACTGTAAAGTTTCATCAAAATCCGTTCGGTATGTTTTGCGTGAAAGAGGAACAAACATCCATCCAGACATCCATACAAACTTTCGCGTTTATAATATTAGTAGGATAGTAACATAGGCTATATTTTATTCCGGTATTCCCACGGGAACTGGATCTACGTGGGTGAAACCGCGCGGAGGCTAGTCATATCATAAGAATGTAAAGACAAGAATAGAGACAAGTCGCATAGAAGTGCAGGGAAGCATATCGCCACAACTTGCAAACAAGACTAAATGAACAATGGGAGTATTGAGTTACGAATACTAAGTACGGAAGTACCTATGGTTCACCCTACTGTAACAAGCCGGATTCCATCCTCCTCCCTTTTCGTACTGGCCACCTTTCAAAATTACTATTATCACGCCATCTACCTGCCAAATTTATAATTCACTCATATCGCAAAATATTTATTTGACTTATCGATCCGAAGCAACCTCCCTTTTCGTACTGGACACCTTTCAAAATTACTATTATCACGCCATCTACCTGCCAAATTTATAATTCACTCATATCGCAAAATATTTATTTGACTTATCGATCCGAAGCAACCTCCCTTTTCGTACTGGCCACCTTTCAAAATTACTATTATCACGCCATCTACCTGCTATATTCATACTGCACTCATAACGCAAAATATTAATTTGACTTATCGATCCGAAGCAAATATCCTATTAATATTATAAATGCGAAAGTTTGATGGATGTATGGATGGATGTTTTGCTCCTCTTTCACGCAAAAACTACAGAACGGATTTTGATGAAACTTTACAGTTATATAGTTAACACCTCAGAATAACACATAGGCTATATTTTATCCCCATATTACCACTGGAGCTGGAATTACCCTGATCAAACCGCGGGGCGCTGCTAGTAAAATATCATTTAAAAACTGGTCAAGGCACCGTCACCGTCCGGTAAGTTATTAACCTATCATCTATTGATGTTAATAATATCCTTGTAAATACTCATCCGGATGTTCAATTCAGGGTGTCCTATTTTTATCATTAAACATCAATACATTACAACCTATGGCCTTTTAATTCTAGTTCTATATATAAAAATCAATGCCACTTTTCGTTGTTATTTTATAACTCAAGAACGGGCTCACCTATCCAAACCAAATTTTTAGGCTTTATTCGTACTATTTAGCAGATGGTTTATGTGTTATGTAGCTTTTGTTTGACTGACAGCCTGACAATTATCAAGAATAAACGAAAAGTATTGGTAGGTAATAATTGTAATAATCCTACTAATCCTACTAATATTATAAATGCGAAAGTTTGTATGGATGGATGTCTGGATGTATGGATGTCTGGATGGATGTTTGTTCCTCTTTCACGCAAAAACTACTGAACGGATTTTGATGAAACCTTACAGTTATGTAGCTTATACATCAGAATAACACATAGGCTATATTTTATCCCCGTATTCCCACGGGAACGGGAACTACGCGGGTGAAACCGCGGCGGGGCGCTGCTAGTAATATAATATAATTGTAATAATTGTGGGACACAATACACATGGTTATTTAGTCCCAAACTAAGGCAGGGCCTGTACTATGGGTACTAAACAACTGATAGAAATACTGAAATAAATACTAAACACCCAGACACGAAGCCAACAGACATGTTCATGCACACAAATGTTGGCCCCGAGCGGGGATCGAGCCCGCGACCTCCGACTCAGAAGGCAGGGTCACTACCAACTGAGCCAACAGGCCCGTCATAGTAGGTATAATGCTTTACATATTATTAACACCAGTTTGTTTTCACTAATTATCCAAACCAAATGACATTTTAAAATACAGGATTTTCTATAAGACCGAACTATATTACCAAAATCTTTATGGAGTTTATCCTCCTTATAGAAATAAATAAAAAAAAAATTTATTTTTATTTATTTCTTTATGGAGGATCGTGAAAACGGAAAATCTTCCACCAGTCGAGGTGATCGTGTCTGGGGACCGCGGACCGACGATTAATGTTGGACAGTTGTATTTGTACAAACTCATTAGAAAACTTTGATAGCGCGGTTTAGAAGTTGGCCGTCTATTGGATTTCAAATAGCGGGTGCCAAATGGATGCGGTATACTCCGAAACGATACACGTAGAAACTCGAAATATTATGGTCTGCAGGTGTATAGGTACAACATGTAACAGAATAAGCGCAATTTCTGAAATTAGTTTGTTCAGTATCGACTACTTATTCGATTTCAGCTACTTTTAATATGTGTTAAATTTTTCAAAAAAATGTATTATCGTATTGCTTTCTATGGAAATCGTGCTATTATTAATCGATATTATTTTAAGAAAATTGGTTAGACACAACTAAAGTTCCATTGCATCGTATTTTTTATACAGGGTGACTTTTTTTACCGTCTGGAAAAAAATGTGGTGTGATAGGTAAGTGTAATAGATTCATTTGGCAATGTTACTTAAAAATTTTTTTTGTCTCGAAAAATTTTTTTCTTGCTTAAACTAATATAAATTACTCAATTGTAGTCAATAATACACACTGAAATATTTGAAATAGTATTTTAAAAAGAAACAGGCTCGTAGCTTCCATTTATGCGCAATTTACCTACAACCGCCAGCTGCGCGTAGTACTGTGCGTAGTTTTCTAGATTTTGTAAATTGCATTAAAACATGACTATATTTAACAATTAATCTCGTGTACAACTTCGGCTCTAGATACCTTATACGTCATATTTTTTTCCAGACGGTAAAAAAAATCATCCAGTATATTAATATACTAATTGGGGTGTATGAGGAATTGCGCTTCTTCTGGTACGCTTTGCATATTATGAAATAAAATAAAAAATAAATAATCTCACGCCTCATATCCCCGAGGGGGTAGGCATAGGTATTCCATTTCTCTTTGCCTAAAACCTTGATGAATGAAAAACTGCGCCCGCGCCGCTCCGACCCGAAAACTATACTTATTGGGTCACGGTAGCTAAATTTAAAAACGACTTGAAAACTAAGTGGGTCGGTTTCAACGTGGATTGCTAACACTTTCAATCGATAGATCGGTTTGTTGATCCGCGGCCAATGAAAACATTTCTTAAGCAGACATTTTATTATCAATAGCAGTTGTGTCGATGTCTGTTATAGCCAAAGAGAATAAAATATAGTAGGAAATACAGGGGGCATTGAGAATATTTTCATACAAAACTTTGAAGCATGTTTGAAGCTTAAGCGTCATGTCAGTTAGTATGAACGCGAGCTGTCATTCGGTCGAAATTGTACTAGACTTATTCCACTTGGAATAACTTTTGGCTTCAAATTTTCCTCGCTTTGTCCTCTCTATGCCCTATTTTATTTTAATCTCTTTGGATCATAATGTGTACAATTCTATGTTTTTGTTGATCCAGAACATAAGTTGCTACCTATGAACACTAGTTTTGTTTAGACTAATTTATCAAAACCAAATGACATTTTAAAATACGTATTTTCTATAAGTACCTACCTATATTACCAAAAACTTCTATAATATAATAAAACTAACAGGGCAGTGTCTGTAGGTACATGAAATATTTTATAAAGATTTAAGCGGTAGTGTGTAGGTATTGTTATCAACGTAGATATTAAAACACCACATTTTTTGAAATTTGTGTGTGTGGTTGGGCACGCATCACGCAAAAACTACTGTGTGGATTTTGATGAAATTTGGTTTGGAGATAACTGAGTAACCGGGTCTGCATCTGTAGTACTTTTTACTGCGGGATAATGTCTCATTCCCATTGGATAAATTAAAAAACTGTGTAAAAAGAGAAATACGTAGGTACTACTCCGAAACGATTATTTCGTACTAGGGGTTCATCGCGGTTTCACCCGCGTAGATCCCGTTGCCGTGGGAAATGGGAATACGGGAATAAGATATAGCCTATGTTACTCAGGGATATTCTAGCTTTGCATTGGCGAAAGATTTTTTAAAATTGGTCAAGTAGTTTTTGAGTTCATTCACACCTTTTTATCCCCGAGGGGGTAGGCAGAGAAATTCCATTTCTGGATATACCCTCTTTTTTACGAGATCTCCTTTGGACCCCTTAGGTGGTGAGCCCATCGCAGGACCGGGTCTGTTACACATGGGACCTGCGGGTTTCCTCACGATGTTTTCCTTCACCGTTAAGCTAGTGATAGTGAAGTAGTCCCGTACTTCTCGATGTGTAAGGAAATATCCTTAGCTCAGTGGGCTTATGGATCGATGATGAAGACTGCCAACTAAGAGCTACAATCGCCTGTCGTTAATAATAATAATAAAAACGTTTTTTATGGGTTTTACATTACATTTTTTGCAACAAACTGCAAATAATAGTTTGTTGGCGCCAAAGACGTTTAAAGAAAAAGTTTCTCTCTGATTTTCTTAGAACCTCTTTGGTTGGCGCATTTCGCTTACACTACAATTTTCCGTTAAAATTATGTGAGTTAACAGATATTTTTAAAGATATTTTTAGGACATTCCTGCTCATTTTTTTATCACTCAAGAATAGTAATATCGTTACAAATTCTTAAACCATAATAGTTACAGTATTTTAGTACATAGTATAGTGCTCTATTTTCAATTCTAAAGGGCTTGTGATGCGACGAGTATTTTTAACCTCTCAGACTATGAATCACAGACACAATAGATTTTTAATTGTGTCTCGGTTTCAATTGGAACCGGCGGTCCTTAACTGATAATAGCTTTTCTACGTCTGACAATGTTGTTCAAATGTGTCTGTTTGCAGGAGCCGCGCGGCAGCCTCTCTGGATGACCGGTTCACTACATCTGATGACGCTGGCGGTGTCCGTCTGACCGTTTCAGCCGCCCGCACCGGAGACAGCGGCATCTACACGCTACAAGTGAGTACTGCGACACTACAAGAACGCGCCAATAGACGGCCGAGTTCTAAACCGCGGTATCGGAGTTTTCTAATGAGTTGGTATAAATACAACTGTCCAACGTCCGTTGAACTGGTTCAGTTTTTTCCTTCCTTTGGTGGATTATATTCAGCTCCATGCAGCTGCTCTATTAAGTGTGTACTTACCTGTCTTTGTTATTGTTTTTTTTAAATGTGTTGAGTGTGTATCTGTTGTACAAATACATTCTATTCTATTCTATCCCTTTTGAGGTACGGACCTCTAAAAACCGACCAAGCGCGAGTCGGACTACGTGACCATGTGAACGTGTATGTGAATGGTTTGAACGTGTATTTTTTAACTTTTTGAAAACCAGGATACTTAACTTGTACACTTTTTTTTTATTATTATTTTTTATGATAAAAAAAGGGGGCAAACGAGCAGACGGGTCACCTGATGGTAAGTGACATCCGTCGCCCATGGACACCTGCAACTCAAGAGTCACAACTGCGTTGCCGACCTTTGAGGTGGGAGTAGGGGGAGGGGTGGGGGAGGGAGGGGGAGGGGGGATTGGGGCCTCCGGTTACCTCACTCCCTCAACGAAACGCAATGCATTGCTTTACGCTGGTTTTCTGTAAGGCCGTGGTATCACTCTTCACTTCGAGCGAAGCGTGGTAATTTGAAAGTAAAAAAAAGTCAAAAGTCATTTACTTTCTGTAGTTACAACAAGTAGGTACACACTTAGAAATGTCTAATAACAAGACACTCTAAGCTCGTCCATGAAGATTGACTAAATGTAAACAGCAGCCCATCTCCACCGTCGAGTTTCTGGTTCCAAATGCAGCCGAGAAGAACCAGCAAAAATCTCAAGACCAGGGGGCCAATTCCACTAAATGTCAACGGTTATAGTTGGATGACAATGTCATGTCAATGGTCAGTCAATGGTGTTATTTTGGGACTTTTCAGAGCAAATAACACCATCGACTGACCATCGATATGTCATTGTCATGCAACTGTAACCGTTGACATTTAGTAGAATTGGATTAGGCGCAAAATGACACATTCGATTTGACCCACAGTTCTTTTCAATCACATGTCTTACGAGTCGACAGAGGGCGACCTAGGCGTACTTACATCGATCAGACTAGCGATGTATTAAAGAAAATCCAGATAAAATGTATGAACCGATTGATGGATGTGGATGAGGCGCGAGAGGTATGCCAGGATCGTAGCAGGTGGCGGGCTGTTGTCTACCCCTTCGGGAAAAAGGCGTGAGCATGTGTATTTGTGTTGTGTCTTACTAGTAAAACCTATTGAAAAAGTTGTACTTATAAAACCCTTCGTTCTAGGCCCGCAATGCTGCCGGCACGGACACGACACGTGTCCGACTGGAGGTGTCACCGGACGAGGCGCCGACTGGTGACGACCCGCCGACCTTCCTTCGGCGCTTGCAGGATCTCACAGTGAAGGTCGGGACCAGAACCAGGTTTCTCGTGGAGATAGTCAGCTCTACAGAGTGCAAGGTACCTACATCCATTTATTTTCAATGCTAGAACTACACTAAGCCCGTGTGATTTGTCGTGATGCGCCAGCTCCGGATCTAGGGTGGGAATGCCCCGGGTGGCAAATTCAGAGGTCGGCAAATTCAGACACTTTGCAACAGTCATAATAATATAGGTAATAAAATATGTAGCTAATGTGAATAGTGCTGTGAGTTGTACGACGCCATAGGTGCACATAATCCTACTTTTTTGGATTTTTGCGCCTTTGTTTTTGTCATCATGTGTTCTTTATGCGTGAAATAAACAGTTTTTTTTTATTATTTAAGCTCAAATACACTGCTCAGCTTTATCGCCACTTTGCTGTTGTTACTTTGCTATTACTAAGTCAAAAAGTAAAAGACAGTCAACAATCATTTATTTTCTGTAGGTACAAAAAGTACACTTAGAAAGGTCAATAGTCTAATAACAAGGCACTCTAAATTCGTCCATGAATGTACACAGCAGTCCATCTCTATCGGGGTAAGGGACAGTATAGTAAAATAATAAAATAAACAGTTAATTGTTCTTTGCGGAGCTCGAAGCCGGCTCGTGGGCATAGATAGGACCACAATCGCGATCGCCCGGCGACGAACGAACGAGGAACGTTTATTGAGTCTGCGCAATATTAGCAACAGAATCGAACCGCTAATAAGATAAATTATGGGGCGGCCCGGGACACCACGCGTAACCAGCTTGTTTGTAACTTTATGATGATATTTAAAAAAAAAAAATCGTCTTCAAACAGGAAACTAAATAAGTAAAAAGCACTAGTCGCCACTACGATTTTCAAAGTTTCCCCTATTTCTCTGGGATTCCATCATCAGATCCTGCTTTGCTTCTCATGGTACCACCATTAGGATATCACCTTTCCAACAAAAAAGAATCATCAGAATCGGTTCATAAAAGACGAAGTTCGAATTGAGAAACCTCCTTCTTTTTGAAGTCGGTTTAATAAAGGTAAAAATATTTTCAGGGGCGGCATTTTCCAGTTTTTTCCCCTCCCTCCAAATAATTCAAGATCCGGGCTCTGCGTGCCAGAAGCCTATAATTTTCATACAATTACATTTTGTATCGTCAGAACTACACTAGACCAGTGGTGTAGCTCCACGACGCACGCGGGCTTGGTGTACCTATAGGTCTAACTTAATTTTCTTAAATGAATACCAGGGAGCGCTTGTAACCTATTTAGAAACCCTGGGCACTTGCAAGGGCGCCTCTATGACTATAATATGAGAGAGGCTTGAGAGAAAACTATTATTAACAACCTTATTATCTTAATAATAAACGCGAAAGTTTGTATGGATGAATGTATGGACGTGTGGATGTCTGGATGGATTTAAGTTCCTTTTTCACGCAAAAACGGATTTTGATAAAACTTTACAGTTATATAGCTTATACATCAGAATAACACATAGGCTATATTTTATCTCCTTATTCCCACGGGAACGGGAACTACGGGGTGAAACCGAGGGGCGCTGCTAGTATTTTATATTTGCTAAGTAAGTATCTATTTTTTGACGGGCCTGTTGGCTCAGTCGGTAGTGACCCTGCCTTCTGAGTCGGAGGTCGCGGGTTCGATCCCCGCTCGGGGCCAACATTTGTGTGCATGAACATGTCTGTTGGCTTCGTGTCTGGTCGTTTAATATTTATTTAAGTATGTTTATCAGTTGTTTAGTACCCATAGTACAGGCTGTGCCTAGTTTGGGACTGAATAACCGTGTGTGAATTGTGTCCCACAATTTATTTATTATTTATTTATTTATTTTATTCTAAGTTTTATGTAAGTACATAAAACTTAGAATTAGAATTTAAAAAACTGAAGTACCTAAGTGGTACATACATTATACATATTATAAGTATAGGCACATATTTGTATTTAGTTAATATCATTTGATTTGCGGAAATTATATTTGTCGGTGATATCGGTTTTTGGTTGATGAATTGCCATGAAAAAGTCGGCCCCGTTGATAGCGGTGACCTGGGTATTTGTCTAGAATGGCCAGTTATTTAGGAAGGCTTATAAGTATATAAATACGTAACAAAATAAACGCAATTCCTGAAATAAGTACCTAAGTTATTATTATTATTATTCCCAAAACTAAATTAGCATAGGTAACTGAATTTAGGCCTACCTATGCAAACAGTACACTATAATCAAAGATATTATATATAGAAAGACAAAGATATGTTACTAAAGCACGGAAAATGAGGCCGACAAATGTAGTTAATTAACCACGTTTTATTTAGTCACATTGTATTTCAAGTCGTATTTTAAGCGCAACTCTTAACAGATAGCTCTCTTTTTCTTTATTATTCGTTCCGTATCATCTTTCTATGTCATTGTTGTATCATATAAATACGCTAAGAAGTAAGTATGTACATGTTGTAGCACACTCGTAGGGGATCAATTTTCAAACGCAAGCAGTATGAATATAACTCATCCTTACTTTAATATCTTTGACTATAATGGTATTTATTTAAGAAATTTGGTGAGACACAACTAAAGTACGAAAGCGTCATAATTTTTATATTTTAGTAGACTAATTGGGGTGTATGAGGAATTGCGCTTATTCTGTGACGCGTTATATATTTTAAACTTCGATCAACTATAGCAGTTGCTATAGTTGATCGAAGATTTTAAACGACCAATATATTGGAATAAAGTTCCTTATCGCGCGTTGCGAAAGGGGGCTAGACGGAAAAAATTAAGACCAAAATTTGTAAAGACAATTTTTGACAACAAGCGCACGCCGTGCACGCGTGCGCGTGTTTCTCTGTCTCTGTCTCTGTCTCTGTCTCTCTCTCTGTCTCTCTCTCTCTCTCTCTCTCTCTCTCTCTCTCTCTCTCTCTCTCTCACACACCCGGATGGAACTTCGTTCGGGTGTCCCTTGACACCTCTCAGGTTTTTTTGTACTCATATATTTACGGGCCTAGGATTTGGCAATTTCACTCGCCAATCGCCATACGTTAAATCAGTCACTTTTAAATATAATTCGAAAAACATCTGGAAAAATAGAGACCGTCAAGTTAGAAGCCTCACCATGGAATTGAGCTGTTCTGATAATGTCAAACAACTCTTCCTAAATAGTGCCAAATAGTGCCCGAAGCATATAAATAGTGCTATCATACTTTCGGAGATATTCAGGTCGTTCAGTGAGGCTGCTATCTTGACGTCAAGATAGCAGCCTCATCTCAGCACACAAAAACCACAGCACTGTTCTTGAAGAACTATATACCAAAAAACTCTTCTTAAATAGTGCCTTGGATTTGCAAAGTTTCAGAATTAGTGCTTCAAAGGAACCGAAGATATTAGGGTACATTGATGAGGCTTCCAACTTGACGTCAAGCTGGAAGTCACATCATCAACGAGGAAGAATTTCGAATCGAGACTAATGCCAAAAATCTCTTCCTAAATAGTGCCTCCGGAATCAAAACAAAGCGGAACGATTTAACTTGTATTTTAGTCAATAAATGATGATAAACTTCCACGTACATTTTGGATTCGGTACAGATAGGAATAAACCAACTAGATCAAAATGGAGGCTCAGCTTTATAAAAAGCAACATCTCAGAATGTTTTTTTTTTGTAGATAGGATTATGCGGACTGGTTTAGTTTTTGAGATATAACTTTTTGAAAAATTATAACTTAATCATTTATAACCTCAAATATCAAAGAAAACGCAATGTCCAATATCCAACTTTAAAAAAGCGTTTTAAAAAAATTTTGTTCATTTATAAAAGTGTATTGGTTATTTATATATTTTTTTTTATGATAAAAAAAGGGAGCAAACGAGCAGACGGGCCACCCGATGGCAAGTGACGTCCGTCGCCCATGGACACCTGCAACTCAAGAGTTATATTAAAACCTATTTTTATTTAATAGTTAATGTTTTGTTACGGAATACATTTATTAAAATATTTAAATATTCTCCCAAACACAAACTTTGGGTAGAACCAAGCTATTGTTTGTGGACTGGTAGGAATTTAAAGGATCCGATGGAGAGACAGTCTGGGTATGCCTTTCCCTCTCGGAGACAGGCATGTACATATTTTATGTAAGTATAATACTCAGGTAAGTATATAAAATGTTATGTTTTATATGGATTTTCATTTCCGTTGTTTGATTCTTTCAATTCTTCAAAAAGTTATATCTCAAAAACTAAACCAGTCCGCATGCTGATACTTGATAAATCATCACAATTTGTACCCCTATCTACAAAAAAAAAACATTCTGAGATGTTGCTCTTTATAAAGCTGAGCCTCCATTTTGATCTAGTTGGTTTATTCCTATCTGTACCGAATCCAAAATGTACGTGGAAGTTTATCATCATTTATTGACTAAAATACAAGTTAAATCGTTCCGCTTTGTTTTGATTCCGGAGGCACTATTTAGGAAGAGATTTTTGGCATTAGTCTCGATTCGAAATTCTTCCTCGTTGATGATGTGACTTCCAGCTTGACGTCAAGTTGGAAGTCTCATCAATGTACCCTAATATCTTCGGTTCCTTTGAAGCACTAATTCTGAAACTTTGCAAATCCAAGGCACTATTTAAGAAGAGTTTTTTGGTATATAGTTCTTCAAGAACAGTGCTGTGGTTTTTGTGTGCTGTGATGAGGCTGCTATCTTGACGTCAAGATAGCAGCCTCACTGAACGACCTGAATATCTCCGAAAGTATGATAGCACTATTTATATGCTTCGGGCACTATTTGGCACTATTTAGGAAGAGTTGTTTGACATTATCAGAACAGCTCAATTCCATGGTGAGGCTTCTAACTTGACGGTCTCGGAAAAATACTCATTCACTAGTTTTACTGGCATTCCAGTGTAACAAAAACAACGTTGACATTGATCCAATTTTCGGAGCCGACAGGCTGAAAATATTTACGACCAAAGTCATTAACTAATAGGGCAAACTGAAAAAAAAAACTTAAGGTGGTACCAAAAGCCTTGCAGTAGTTATTGCGTGAATTATTTACACATCCATCCTCACAAACTCAAGTTTACGTATCTACAATATGTAACAGAATAAGCGCAGTTCCTGAAATTTGTTTGTTCAGTATCGACTACTTAATCGATTTCAGGTATTTTTAATACGTATGTGTTAATTTTTTTGAAAAATTGAATTAGCGTAGCTAAATTGAGTGCTTTCTATGGAAATCCTGCTATTATTGATCGATATTTAAGAAAATTGGTTAGACAAAACTAAAGTTCGATCGCATCATATATTTTTTATATTAATATACTAATTGTGTATGAGGAATTGCGTTTTTTCTGTTACGCGTCGTATAGGCAATATTAAAAAAACGACTTCAACTTTTCCTCATGAATGCCATTGTCAGAACTGATAACCTCCTCCTTTTTGAAGTCGGTTGAAAATTCTAATTTGGATTGCTAATCATAAATCTGGCACTATACTTTGTAGTAAAAAGTTTAGTGTTTCGTATCAAAAGTGTGTAATAACTAATAAGGCAGTGCAGCAGACACCCCGTGACAGATAGATCGAAAGTCTATGTCGGCGAATGTTTTCGGCAGTAAAGTAGAGCGTATAGCGTTGCTTTCCGGTCCTGATACGTTCATAGCACGTGACTGGCCACAGGCCAGCAGACGTATTCACGGAGACTCGATACCGTTTCCGTTCGATTCAGATCGAGTGAAAAAAATTCCGAAGTCGAATCTATCGACTTCGGAAACTTTATTCTAGACGTTTCTGACAGCAACGGAAAATTTTCCTAATCCTTATGTCACAATGACATTAGTTTTCGACACCAACATCAGCCCATCTCGAATGTTTTCGATACCAACATCAGCCCATCTCGAAAGTGTTCGACAGATTTTCCGATATCGAAAATCGAAGCTCCCTGAATACGCCTGCTGCAAATAGCTTTATTTCTTTATAAATTGTCAGTGTTTTTGTCTGTTGGTTTTTTTGCAGTTGCCATTATACTGTTGTCTCCATATTTCTACATTATTTTATTAATTAGATACTTATCTCCAGCCCCCCTGTCCGCTTTATATCACGGTTATAGTATATACGGTGTAGTGGCCAGACACCTTTAGGGACAAACTCAATAAAACTGTAGCCGCTATTATTCCATTATAATAAATCACACGGCGCGGCGCGTGTCACGAAAATACTGGAACGTAAACAGACTGAAAACCGGACCTGGGTACAGGAATGTGCCGTCCAATGACATAATTCTTCTATTTTAAATCCGGCATACGCTGTAGTATTTATAATTTGCGTTGAGTAGTCTCACTCACGCGCGCGTGTTTTGACAACCCAGTGCTAGATAGTGATAAACAATAGTAGAACCGAGGGGGAATTTATAAAATACTAGCTGTTCCCCGCGGTTTCACCCTCCTAGTTTACGTAAAATATAGCCTATGTTACTCAGTGACAATGTAGCTTTACATTAGTAAAAGAATTTTTGAATTCGAGCCAGTAGTTTTTGAGTTTATTCGATACAAAAATGCAAATCTTTCCTCTTCATAATATTTAGTGTAGAAGTGTAGACTATAGCAGGCGGCAGCTTCATAAATTTATTCCCTACTAGGGAGAGTTGGTCAAAGTCAAAGTCAAAATAATTTATTTTCTGTAGGTATAGAAAATACACTTAGAAAGTCAATTGTCTAATAACAAGGCACTCTAAACTCGTCCATGAAGATTGGCTAATTATAAACAATAGCCCATCTCCACCGAAGATTTGCTGGTTCCAAATGCAGTACCCCGAGAAGAGCCAGAAAGAAACTCAAGGGCAGATCTTTTTAACGGCAGATCCAGTGGACTTATATGAAAAATGAAAAAAAACGTCCGTGTTTGATAACAATGCCTAGACGTAGCTTTATGTTTTTACTTATCCTAAACATGGCGACAAACCAAGCCCTTCCAGGCCAACCAGGCTTCTAGGTTTATCCACAACGAAGTTATAGGGGGTCCAAAATGGCGCGAATTGCTTCGAGAAAAGGATGGTACGGCCGTGCCGCTTTGTGCTCGACTTGGCGGGGGCACTGCCGTACCCCCAGATATAGCGCTAACAAAAGCGAATGCATCAATCTATAAAATCATTCACTTTTGATTGCATCTTGGATAGTGTCATAGTTTGCCAGGTTTGAGACAAAGATAAAAAGAAATCTATTTCACAAAAATTAAGTACAAGGGTTTATTTGTATCTAATTAAAAATATTAATACTATCCACAGTAGGAATGCGTCATTAAATAAACTATTCTGAACTTATTGCACCGCCTAGCTTCAAAAGTAAATAAAACTTTAGGTTAGGATCGGAGACGTCTAGAAAACAATTTCCTGCAAGGACCTACCGTATTTTTATAACCCACACATTTTTTTATAGTTAACTAGCGACCCGCCCCGGTTTCACACGGGTGCAATGCTTATAAGATTTTCCCGCTTTTCTGTTGATTTTTCTGAATTTTCTGTGCTATAAACCTCACGGAGCCCGAGACCTTTCCAACGAATGCAAAACCGTGGAAATCGGTTCGTGCGTTCTGGAGTTATATCGTCAGGAAGGAAAACCCGACTTATTTTTATATAGTAGATTACTTTTTAAACTCCTGAACAGACATGTCTTTGGCAGCTTCTAGTAGTGCCAGTTATTGATAATTAAATTTATTTAATAATTAGTTTAAAGTAAACATGCTGCTTGGAAACTACGTTGGAGTGTTAATTTGTCTAAAGTAACTATAATTATATACTAATAATACTAGCGACCCACCCCGGCTTCGCACTAGTGCAATGTTAATACTAAAACCTTCCTCTTGAATGACTCATCTATTAAAAAAACCGCATCAAAATCCGTTGCGTAGTTTGAAAGATTTAAGCATACATAGGAATATTATAAAGAGAAAGGATTTGTATTTTTGTATGTATAGAATAAACTCAAAAACTACGTGACCGATTTTTAAAATTCTTTTACCTATGGAAAACTAGAATATCCCTGAGTATCATAGGCTATATTTTACTCCAGTATTCCGACGGGAAAGGGAACTACGTGGGTAAAACCGCTAGTTATTATATAAAGACAGAAATCTTACCTTTACCTACCTGCGAAATCCAGTTTTACTGGCTAAAACTTACAGAAAACGCAACATCGGTTTTTCGCACCTAAACTGTAAGTATATGGGATTACCCTATCATCATCAAAATCGTAAGGGCCGTTTGATTGTGATTACAAATACCTATATAAATAGCGGTCGTATAATAGTACACTATACATGGCTGGACCGTGAGTTCAGGGGGCCCTGGGCTAGTACTAATTAGGGCCCCACCCAATTACTCAGTTCAGGTCGAAGTACCAACACAATGTAGACTTGAATTAAATGAATTGAATGGGTTTGATTAATCGCGGGATTCGCAGGGCTGCAAACTTTACGATCAGTTTAATTCAATACTTATTATTATAGATTTTTTCGCATTATCGTCTATTTTTTACTTTGACTTGAGTTATATGGGGGCCCCTGGGATCCACGGGGCCCTGGGCCGGAGCCCAAAAAACCATATGATAGATCCGGCCCTGACACTATAGGAAAATATCTTAAACATTTTATAATTAAAATAATATCATACTACTGTATTTACACATCACATAATATATTTTTATAATTATTTATGTTGCATAGCTTTCAACTTTAAAAAATACCATCTCGGGATTGCAAAGCGAAATTACTAAAATAATTTGACTTTTATGTACGCCTTGATGCCCTAAAGGTTGGCAGAAGAATTCCACCCTTGGAAACCAATTGCCTGATATTTTTATGGTCTGGAAAAAAAATATGGTGTTATAGGTAAGTGTAAGCGAATCATTTGTCATTGTTACTTAAAAAAAATACTAAGTTCGTTTCCATTCATGCGCTATCCACTTACAACCGCCAGCTGCTACATAGCAGTGTGCGTACTTTTCTAGACTTTGTCAATAATGACATCTATAAGTTCAGCTCTAGATACCTTATACGTCATATCTTTTCCAGACGATAAAAAAATCATCCAGCATATGTTTTTAAATCCTGAACATGGCAGGTGGGAAGCCCATCGCTGGACCTGCGGGTTTCCTCACGATGTTTTCCTTCACCGTCGAGCTGATAAAGATACTAGAGTTTTAAAAAAAACTATCGGTACCTAAATGCCATAGCCAGGATTCGAACTCGAGTCTCGAGACGGGATCATTACCAAAAGACCAAGGGTTATGCACTGCTGAGGAAAACGATTTTGCTAAGCGAATGTTTTTAACAGAACGGAGATCACGCGAAATATTCTTTGCTCATGCGAAAGTTTTTGCCTAGTGTACCTCTACCTTGTGTATCCTACTAATATTATAAACGCGAAAGTTTGTATGTATGGATGTATAGATGTTTCTTCCTCTTTGACGCAAAATCTACCGAACGGATTTTAATGAAAATTCTTTTTTTTATTTACTTCACAGTTATATAGCTTATACATTAGAGCTAGCGACCCGCCCCGGCTTCGCAAGGGTGCAATGCTAGTACTAAAACCTTCCTCTTGAATCACTCTATATATTAAAAAAAAACGCATCAAAATCCGTTGCGTAGTTTTAAAGATTTAAGTATACATAGGGATATTATAGGGATATAGGGACAGAGAAAGCGACTTTGCTTTATTCTATGTAGTGATAACGCATTGGCACATAACAATAACACATTTTATTCCCTTATTCCCACGGGAACTGGAACTACTCGGGTGAAACCGCAGGGCGCTAGTATTCTAACTTATATTACAAATGCGAAAGTGACTTTGTTTTTTAAGCTATGTCTATGACTTTCAAGCCTAAACCACTAAATAAATTTAAAAAAACCAATGGAAAACTACATTATCAGGATATATTTCATTCCCAAATTCCCATGGGAACGGGAACTACGCTGGTGAAACCGTGGTGGCACTGCTATCCGGTGAACCAAACCATAGCGCGTTTTAACTAGACATCTAGCCATCTACCGATACGTTTTGGAACTAAACTAGCACGTTTTACTGTAAGTTTGATATACCTAGGCTATTTTTAGGGTTCCGTACCTCAAAAGGAAAAAACGGAACCCTTATAGGATCACTTTGTTGTCCGTCTGTCCGTCCGTCCGTCCGTCTGTCAAGACCCTGTTTCTCAGGAACGCGTGGAGGTATGAAGCTGAAATTTATATCAATTACTCAGGTCCACTGTCCCTTGAAGCTGTGAAAAAATCAAACTTCTAAGCCAACGCAATCAAAAGATACAGCCGTTTATGCCGCAAATTTTCGACACTTGCAAGGGAATCAAAACCTACAGGGTGCTTCCCGTGAACTCAGAATCTTGAAATTTGGTACGAAGCAACGTCTTATAGCATAGATAAAGGAAAAATTACGAAAACCATAAATTTGCAAGGTTGTACGGAACCCTCGGTGCGCGAGTCCGACTCGCACTTGGCCGGTTTTTTTTTATATTTTTTTTATTTACTTTTAGGAAAACCCACAGCTAAGTAGGTATACAGAAAATATCAGCAAACATATCGGCTAATTATAAATAAAAATAAATAATCTCACGCCTCTTATCCCCGAGGGGGTAGGCAGAGGTATTCCATTACTGGATATAGCCACATTTCACGAGATATATGGGACGCCCATCGCCGGACCGGGTCTATTTACACGTCATGTCTCAGAATTAATTCTGAGACCTGCGGGTTTCCTCACGATGTTTTCCTTCACCGTCGAGCTAGTGATAAATATGTACGTAATTTTTTGAAAAACTCATTGGTACATGCCAGGATTCGAACCCGAGCCTCACTAATTTTCAGGCGGCTCTTTAACCTAAAGGTTATCACTGCTCTCATTAATATTAATTAATGAGAGCAGTGATAATCTACTATATAAAAATAAGTCGGGTTTTCCTTCCTGACAATTTAACTCAAGAACGGCCGGACCGATTTTGATGAAACTTTTTGTGTGGGTTCGAGTGGGTCCAGGGATGGTTTATAGCAAAGAAAATTCAGCATTGCACCCGTGCGAAGCCGGGGCGGGTCGCTAGTCTACTATATAAAAATAAGTCGGGTTTTCCTTCCTGACGATTTAACTCGAGAACGGCAGAACCGATTTTGATGAAACTTTTTGTGTGGGTTCGAGTGGGTCCAGGGATGGTTTATAGCAAAGAAAATTCAGCATTGCACCCGTGCGAAGCCGGGGCGGGTCGCTAGTTCATTATATATGGCTAATTATAAGTTTTCACATATTCCTGCTAGTAGTGATATATTAGAGACGGTATTGGTAAAGCTGTGTTATACGCCGCCTGAGGGGGTGGCAGAATTGGGTAGTTGACAGCATCGAAATTAAATTGCGAGTAGTCATACATTAAAAAGATTATCCCAAAAAACCTCAAAATATGTATTTCGATTTTCAATTTACAATTATAGCAAATTTAAAAATAATAAAACAATCAAAAAAAGTGCTGCAATTGAGTACTACAAACTATGACGTCACGGTTTGCTATTTCAGTACATTTTCCATAGTAAAATTTCGTTTTGACAGATCGTAAAAAGTGACTGATTTGACTAGGTAGGACACAACCCTATTGCAGGGGTGGCACATTAATTATCTCCACTGCGTTTGTTAAGAGAATGCATGTTGAGTTAATTAATATTGGAATCGAATCACGTTAATTGCTTCGCTTCACAGAAATCACGACGATATGATTACAGGATATAGGAATAACTAGCTTTTCGCTCGCCCACATTTATTTCACTCCATTAGGAGTTGATTTTTGCAAAGTCCTTTCTTAGTGGATGCTTACACTATCTATGTGCAAAATTTCAAGTCTCTAGACCCACCTACACCACCAATCAGTCAGACAGTTTATAATTTTATATACAACAAGTAATAGATTATTCTATTATAAGCGCAATTCCTGAAATTAGTTTGTTCAGTTTCGACTACTTATTCGATTTCAGCTGTTTTTAATGTGTTAAATTTTTCCCAAAAATGAATTAGAGTAGCTGAATCTAGTGCTTTCTATGGAAATCGTGCTATTATTAATCGATATTATTTTAAGAAAATTGGTTAGACACAACAACAAGTTCCATTGCATCATATTTTTTATTTATTAATATACTAATTGGGGTGTATGAGGAATTGCGCTTTTTCTGTTACGCGCTGTATATAAGTTAATAATAATCATTTATTTCGAGTAACTTTTACAGACTCATATTTATTGTTAGATACTTACGCACTAAACTTATAGCTATGTTAATGTTAACATTTATACAATTTTTAAAATTATGTTTCTATTATTATTATTCTAAGACTAGCGACTCAACCCGGCTTCGCACGGGTGCAATGCTTATAAGATTTTCTTTGCTATAAACCTCACGGAGCCCGAGACCTTTCCAAAGAATGCAAAAACCGTGGAAATCGGTTCGGGCGTTCTGGAGTTATAGCGTCAGGAAGGAAAACCCGACTTATTTTTATATAATGTGTCCAGTTTATTTTTTAATTGATTAACATACTTCTTCATACCTACATGATCTGACCACTTTGTTACTCAAGAAATGTCTGTAAGGATTGTTGTTTGATACGGTGGTATGCAGTAATGTCCTTTTTGACTGGCATTGCAGTTATCTTCAAATAATTTATGAAAGCCCTGTAGATAATAGTCTTAATCTTAGATTTTAACTGTTTCAATCATCCACGCTTTCTGCGGTCCTTTAGAGTTGTAAGTTTCCGCACTCAAGTCTTTCCACATAGGATATAACTAGTATATTGCATACCTAGGGAAGTAAAATCTTACTAATCTTACTCTTATAAATATTATAAATGCGAAAGTTTGTATGGATGGATGTCTGGATGGATGTTTGTTCCTCTTTCACATAAAACTACTGAACGGATTTTGACGAAACTTTACAGTTAGGTATATAACATTTTATCCCCTTATTCCCACGGGAACGGGAACTACGCGGGTGAAACCGCGAGGCGCTGCTAGTCAGATATATCTCTGACCACATGTTTGTAGACCTCGGCTAATGTGATCTGATCTGAGGCTTTCTTATTTATTTCCCGAGGTGTTTATACTTTTGTTCTGTTCGACGGAGGCAGAAAGAAGCCACTTCGTTTAGCGCCGTGGGCTGAAAGTTGACGCTTTCCGCCCGGAGAGATGAAATAGGTACCTAGAATATAACATACCTCGGCTTTGCCTCGGTCGACAATTACAGGTGATCTGAGGCTTTCTTATTTACTTCCCGAGGTGTGTATACTTTTTTTCTGCTAGATGGAGGTATAAAGCGGCAATTTCGTTTCGCAGCGTGTCGAAAGTTGGCTCTTTCCGTTCGGAGATGAAAAATATCTTACCCTCGTTTTCTATTCAGGTGACATGGTTCCGGAACGAGCGGCGGCTCCTGGAGGCGGAACGGGTATCCCTGGTCCGCGACGGAAACTTCTGGTGCGCGGACGTGACGGCCGTGAGCGTGGACGATGCAGGCCGCTGGACTTGTACAGCGGAGAACGCCGGCGGAAGAGCCAGCTGTTCCGCACATCTCAATGTACTCGGTGAGTTGAGACTTCATGAGACGCAGAAATTTCGAATTCCCAATCAAGATTTTGTGATGACACCCTAAACAAAACTTAAAACTGAATTTAAAATTTAATTTAAATTATGCCAAACTGAAGATAATCTCATTATTAATCAACAGGGTAGTGTCCCTAATCGAATCAGTTACTTTTTACCCTTTACCTAATTCTTAAAGGGTGTTATTTAAATGGTTAGCAAAGTATTCGTATTTTTGTGAGCAGAAAAATATAATCTGTAAGCAGAAATAGCTAATTGGTCAGCAACTCATGGCCAGCAAACATTACAAAACCTATCAGCAATTCATGTCATTCTGGATGGCTGTAATTATTTTTGAGCTTCAATGGGCTGCTACTGTTTAATAAAATTTTGGTAAGCACTCAGAGGGGAAGCCAAATTGCTGCCTGTTTTTTTTATTTGCGAACAAAATCTTTGTATGCCGACCAAATGATTTAAATGCTGATTTTTTTTGTGGCTAACCAAATTTTAAAATTGCGACCCATTTAATAACTTCTCATTCTTAAATAGACTATTCGCGTTATGCCTAAATGTCATTTTCAATTCGCTTTTAGCAAAACTCTTTGTTTGCCTAAATTACATTTTTGTCTATGTCGAACTACTTCTAGAAAACAGCTAGTTGTAATAAGATGTGCTTGTTCCAGTCCCGAAAGCGTACAAGCGGCCAGAGTTCGTAGAGGAGTTGCGCGCTCTCCTCACGGAGCAGGGCACTGTCTCTCTCGAGTGCAAAGTGGTGGGGGTCCCCACTCCCGTGCTACGCTGGTTCAAGGTACATAAAGACCAGTATCCGACCGAAACTGGTTTTCCCGCCGAAACCGAATATTCGGCCGTGGCTTCAGTTTCGGCCGAAACCGAAAGTCAAGTATAAAATTCCTTAAAATACTGAAATTTGTTGACATGAAATGAAAACACAGGATATTAATTTTGTTGTAATCATTTATTTAATATATATTAAAAAAATATTGCCGCCGAAACTTGATTTTTGGCCGAAATCAAACTTTCGGTCGGATACTAATAGAGAATAATTTAATACAACAACAAAAAAAAACAGTTCGAAATATTCCAAAATGTCTATTTTATATTCCAATTTTCAACCGACGAAAAAAATGGGAGGAGGTTCTTAATTCGACGCGTATCTTTTTTTTTTATGTATGATCAGATCAGTCACGCATAAATTTTTTACATAGTAGTCCGTTGATATATTTTTTTTAGTCGAAAGTATACCGACTTCATACTCGAAGTTGGTGCTATTTAAATTTCATAACAAAATTCCTACTCTAAAATGGAAAAAACTATTGTTCACCCACAGATTTAAATTTAAGTTGTGAATCACAAAAAAATATACATTTATTTCTGTTTTTCCGGAGGTTTAATTTTTTTGAATTTTATTTTGACCACTGTCACTTTCTCTCTTGTAAATCTTATTGAATAAATAAAGTTGAGTATTTATTATTGCTTGTAACACAGGATAGCCGAGAAATTAAGGCGGGCGATGTGTTCGCTTTGACGGCAAACGCTGAAGATCCAACGTCGCTGGGGACTTACACTTGTGAGGCGGTGAACTGCATGGGCCGCGCCTACTCTTCCTCGAAGGTCCATGTCGTCGGCCGCGGCAGCAGGGAGGGCTCAGCTAAACCTAGCACAAGGTAGCATCCTGGACCGCAGAATAAAATATACATACACATACATAAAGCTCACGCCATTGTCCCACAGGGGTAGGCCGAGACGATGGATCGCCACTTTGCTTGATCTCTGCATACTTCTTTCGCTTCCTTCACCTCCCTAAGACTTTTCATGCACGCTCTTTTATTCTTCGCACAACGGACCCCAGCTTTTTGAAGGACGTCACTTATTTGATCCGTGAACGTCCTTCTGGGGCGTCCTCTTTCCTTGCATCCTATAACATTCGCACCATAAATCTCTTTCGTTACTCTTCTTTCATCCATACGTTCTACATGACCAAACAAACATAAAATAGACAATAAATAAATAATGTTAGTTATATACAAATTCCTACTTCCTACTTAATATTATATTAAGTTTTTGAGTATATATGTATGGATGTTTATTGCTCTTTCACGCAAAAACTACTCAACGGATTTTGCCGAAACTTTAGTTACATAGCTCATACATCTGAATAACACATAGGCTATAAGTATCTTATCCATTTATTCCCACAGAAACGGGAACTGTGCGGGTGAAACCGCGGGGCACTTCTAGTCTTCTATATTGTATTAGTAACATTACATTATTCATTACAGTATTGTCAGTGTTTATGTGTCAACATTATAAAAAAGGGAGTTCTGCAGGCGTATTCACGGAGCTTCGATATTCGACTCGGGATCGGAAAATCTGTCGAAGATGGGCTATTCAGAGATGTTGGTATCGAAAACGAATGTCATATTTGACATAAGGATTCGGAAAATTTTCCGTGGCTGTCAGAAACGCCTAAAATACTACAGTTTCCGAAGTCGATAGATTCGACTTCGGAAATGTTTCTCTCCTAAGAAAGATAATGTTTTTGTTCCAATCTCTTTGGTAGGTACTTTATAAAAGACTTGCTAATTCAGTAAGAAATTATCCTTGTTTATATTATCATCAAGAACTCCGTTACATTCTCGGAATTCACATTTATTGAGACTCGCTAATCCGTAGACGTAAACATTTTATTTTCCAATGAATTTCTTTCATCATAGCTCGAGGCGACAAAGTTACTTAGCGAAGTCCTCATTAGTGTTTATTCGTTTCTAGAATGCTGCAAAAAGGCACCTCAAGGGATAGAGGTCTAGACTAAGAAATTATGACAAGAAATAACTATTCATATAATTATTTATATAATGACTCTCGCACATTATGGCGGGCCGCACTGCACTGCATCGTACAACAATAATCTTCCTAAATCACTTTTCAAATTCTATGTAGATAAAAATCTAAGTTAGCAATAAAGTAAATTTATTATATAGTCTATATGATGAGTACTGAAAAAGGGGCGGCTGGTACATACAACATGGCCTGGGGCCGAGGGCGGCCAAGACTGCAAATCCGCCTCTAGTTATACAATAATAATATAATAAATTGTGGGTCACAATTCACACACGGTTTTTAGTCCCAAACTGGGCATGGCCTGTACTACGGGTACTAAACAACTGATATACATACTTAAACAAATATTAAACGAACAGACACGAAGCCAACAGGCATGTTCATGCACACAAATTCCGCCCCGAGCGGGGATCGAACCCGCGACCTCCGGCTCAGAAGGTAGGGCCACTACCAACTGAGCCAATAGACCCGTATTCATATCTGCTCCTTTCGCAGCGGCGTGACCCCCGAGCCGCCGCCGATCTTCACGAAGGAGCTGGAGGACCAGTTCGTGAGGGTCTGCGAGCCGCTCACGCTGAGCTGCCACATCGTGGTCCCACCCTGGCCACGGTCCGTCGTCTGGTACAACAAGGAGGGGAAAGTGGAACCCAGTGACAGGTACGTAACAACAGTGATTTTATTATATTTACCTAATCACTTGTTTGAGTTTTTGGTACGTACGGTATAAGAAATGTGACGGGTTTACAATAAACTTAAATAATGTGTGGCAGGTTTGCCTTTTAGGTGACGAGTTTAAAATAACCCAACTTGGGTAGTTTTCCCGTTTTTCAGTTTATTGTGAGCAGAGATATTAGTAGTGAAGCGCACGCGTGAAACTCATGTTTTAAAACTTATGTAACTACCAAATATATATAAATACTAACTTTTACCCGCGGTTTCGCACGTTTATTTCACCCCCTTAGGGGTTGAATTTTGCAAAATCCTTTCTTAGTGGATTCCTACACTGTATAAGCTATCTATGTGCAAAATTTCAAGTCTCTAGACCCAGCGGTTTAGGCTGTGCGTTGATATATCACCAATCAGTCAATCAGTTTATCATTTTATATACATTGTATATAGATAGAAGATAATATGACATACGGGGGACAAATCGAACAAAATTATAATCCGCTTTCCATTGGTGACACAATTTTTTAAATAGGTCCAGTACTTAGTTTCGGAGCATATTAATTAGAGCATACAAACAAATATTCGAAAAAGCAAATCTTTCCTCGTTATAATATTACTTAGTATAGATAAAATAATTACGATTAAGTATATTGTTTTTATCAAAAAGGTTGGAAGAAAATTATTCTCTTTCCTAGGAGAGGTAAACTTTTTCTTTAAACGTCTTTGACGGTTGTAATGTTCTCCTTAGATACCACGTTCTAGAAGATGGAGTCGGGGGCTATCTTTTAGAAGTTCCCTCGGCGGAGTGGCCAGCCGAAGGGGAGTGGAAATGTGTAGCGACCAGCGCTGGAGGCCGGGTGGGCATATCCACTTGCTATGTCTCTATGGACGGTGAGCATCCGCCTTCAGGCCTCTTAAAACAAGCATCTTTTCACCGCCTACGTCGGATAAAATCGACAGATATTTTCGTGTCAAAATGACGCCAGGGTATAGGTATACGACCAAATACCCCATCTCGTATAAATCGTTTAATCTTCTTTTTTTAATCAATTTCGCTGTACCTATACTATGAGAAAGATATTTAGGTATATTTATTTTGTAAATCCATTTGCCGGCGCCAGGGGCACGACAATTGGTATGAAGTCGGAGGGTTAAAATTAAATGGTTAAAACAGTTATGAAGTCCTTATAAAGTAAGCTTGTTTTATTAGATCCTTACCAATGAGGTTGGAAGAAAATCATTCTCTTAGAGGAACCTTTTCTTTGACCGTCTTTGGTCCTTACCTATAAAATTGTCGAAAAATTCGGACTTCTTGACTGAAGGGGTAAAGTTAGAAAAGAACAAAAATTACCAAAATAAAAACAAACTATTCTTAAAATAATAAAATATTATTTCATTTACGAATAAATATATCTTGAATGTTATACCTACGGTATCGCAAGCGACAAACTGCAAAGTGTTGCAATTTTCTAAACTTATAATAAACTGATCTTATAATAAACGGCTCCGCGCGGTTTCACCCTCGTAGTTACCGTTTCCGTGGAAATACGGTAATAGAATATAGCCTATGTTACTCAGGGATCTTCTAGCTTTCCACCGGTGAAAGAATTTGTAAAATCAGTCCAGTATCTTTTGAGTTTATTCGTAACAAACAAACAAATCTCATACTGTTTGCGTTTGAAAATTGATCCCCTACGAGTGTGCTACAACATGTACATACTTACTTCTTAGCGTATTTATAGGATACAACAATGACGGGGAAAGATGATACGGAACGAATAATAAAGAAAAAGAGAGCTATCTGTTAAGAGTTGCCTTAAAATACGACTTGAAATACAATGCGACTAAATAAAATGTGGTTAATTAGCTACATTTGTCGGCCTCATTTTCCGTGCTCTAGTAACATATCTACGTCTTTCTATATATAATATCTTTGGTATAGATTGTAAAAAATGATTTTTGGAACTGTAGTGCCGAAGAACTACCGCAAGCCTCGCTTCATGGAGAACCTCCAAGCTGTCCTGACTGAGGAGGGGCTGGTGTCCTTCGAGTGCAAGGTGGTGGGATTCCCGACGCCAGTGCTCAGCTGGTTCAAGGACGGCCAGGAGTTGAAGCCCGGAGACGTCTACCAGCTCACAGGCACCAATTCCTTGGGTAAAGACTAAACTTCGTTAGGAATGTTGGGTTAGAAGGATCATGAAAGGAGACTGCAGCAATCAAAAGGTTGAGATGGAGGTGAAGAATGATTTTGGTATTACGGTAGGAGGTGTGGATTGGACACTTTCGGTAAACGAATGGGTTCATGGAGAGTCGCAAGTTGCTGATAAGAAAGAGAATAATTGCCCGGGGTTGAATGGTGGACAAATGTACGCTAAAACTTATCATTATACCCACTGTATAACTAATTGTAAGAAACTAAGACCAAAAACCTTAATTAACCTGCTTCCTCCAGGGTCTTACTGCTGCATAGCACGCAACTGCATGGGTCAAGCCAGCAGTTCAGCCGAGCTGACAGTTGAGGACATCCAGAACCAGTTGAACGAGGAGGAGAAGCTCCAGCTCTTCGCCAAGAACCAGGCACCAAAGTTCCTGCAAGGCTTGAAAAGCGTAGAAGCGAAGATCGATGAACCTTTCCGTTTCACTATCAAAGGTATGTGTGGAAAGTCATAAAGTCAAAGTCAAAAATCATTTATTTTCTGTAGGTACAAAAGGTACACTTAAAAACGTCAATAGTCTAATAACAAGGCACTCTAAACTCGTTCATGAAGATTGGCTAAATGTAAACAGCAGATCTGTTTGTGTATCAGATTAGTTACCTCACAGTGTTTTCCTTCTCCGTCGTTCCGATCATAGAGTTTTGTAGCCAAATATAAAAAAAAAATTCTAACTTAAGTATAGTTACAGTTTCTTTTAGCCGGTCATAAACATATTTAGAATGATGTCACAATTCTGTAAATTTTTATTATTATTCTCAAAAACACTTATTGAAACTTTTATAACGAAAAAATGTTTGGAAACTTTATTTTATAAAATGTCGCTGGCATCACCCTTTTCTTCGCTAAAAGCGTTAGTTTTGTTTCAGTTGCCATCCCGCCCGAGCCCTCTGTGCTGTGGTACCGAGACGACCAGCCCGTCGACGAGTCCACCCGCTGCCATCATGGCAAGGAAGAAAAAGGCATATTCTACCTTGATATACAGAACCTCGAGTTCCTCGACCAGGCTGAGTGGAAGTGTGTTGCAATGAACGACTTCGGACACAGTGTCACGTCGTGTTTCCTTAGACTCATCATACCACGGCATTATAAGAAACCGCGGTTCTTAGAAAATTTGCAAGCTATACTATCTGATGAAGGAGCAGTAAACCTTGAATGTAAGGTTATAGGAGTCCCACAACCAGTTCTCAAGTGGTACAAAGATGGAGAGGAGTTGAAACCTGGTGATATCCACAGAATTATATCTGGCCAAGATGGCACTTGCTGCCTTGGAACATACACTTGTGAAGCTCAGAACTGTATGGGCATCGCGGCGAGTTCCGCATCTTTGTTAGGTTTCGATGACTCAATGAAAGCTAAGAAGAAGAAGGCAGAAGAGCAAGCGTTACAGAGGAATCTGTCTCTTAGCACAATACATGAAGAGCGAACATCACAGATGTATGACACGCCAGTTGGAGACATCACTTTGGACGACAGAGGAGAAATTTCATTTTCTTTTGATGGAAAAGAAGTTTCAGTTTCTCTCTATGAAACTCCCGACTTAACTGAAGAAGAAGCGTTGCAAATTGTAGAAATGTATGCAGACCAACTATCGGAAAATGTCACTGAACATAACGTTGTTGAGCTACCCCCTCTTCGCTTTGTTAAAGAAACATCTACCTCGGGCAATTTATTGATGGAAGCAATCATCATTGACGTTTCACCGGATTACTTTGCTTCTCCAGAAGAGGATTTGAGAACTGAAGCTGATATAGAAGACATGTCAATTGCAGATGAGAATGCTCCTCCGCAACTTTCGTTGGACACAGACATCGGAGGCGAAGATTATTTGGAGAAAACCATGGCATTGCTGTCAGAGGAAAAAGCAGACATTCCAAAGAAAATTTTCAGGAAAAAGTCAGACTCAGCAAGAAGCGGTGATGACTTCTTTAGTTTATCTCGTGACCCATCTCTTTCAGAAGATAAAAAGGACGATGATACACAGATATCAGAGAGTTTCGCGAGTGCCAGAAGTTCTGCTAAAATAAAATCAAAGCCATCTGACGAAGATGGGAAAGAATCATCTGATGTTACGAAGACAATATTATTCAAAGAGGAAGCGCATAAGCATCATGCTGAGCCAGAACAAGTTCCAGTAGTAAAACCCAAACGTGAACGCCGCACCAGTCGTAGCTCTAGAAGATCGAGTTCAGGAAGTGAAAAGTCTGTGAGCAAATCTAAAGAAGAACCTTCGAAAAAGAAACCGGAACCTGAACTGGAACTAGAACTTCCCAAGAAACAAACAATGAATTACGACGAATTTAAAATGAAAATGACAAATATTAGTACTTCTCTATCTAAAGTTATTAACGATGTCCAGATAATAGAGAGAGACATTATTTTAAAATCTGAACTCATGTCGTCAGCTGCCACTGCTTCGAGGAGCTTAGAAATTATAAGTAGTCTAATAACGCCTCTTTCCGAAATACATAGCATAACGGATGCTACTAAGGAATCAGTGGTAGAGTCCAAAGAAGTCAGTAGCACGTTGTTCAATAGCTTACCTCAACCCTTGAAGGCTCTACAACAATCCTTAACAATTGTAGAAAAGTGTATTGATGTAGAAAGCGATAATAAAACTTTAGTGAAGAAAACATGTATAGCGTTTGTTGAAAACTGCGGTTCTGATGTTGAAAAAATAATGACTGAGATTTCTTCTGTTACAAACAAAGACTATCTATTAATAGAAGATAAATCAGTGTCAGAAATTAATTCTCTAACTAATGACATGACTAATGTTCTGAAATATTCAGCTGAGACAGTAAAAACTAAGAATTTGTTAAGTGAAGCCAGTGAAGTTAAAGTAGAGGAACCATCATTAGAAGCGAGACATTTAAGAGACACTCAAAAAGCTGTATTTGAATTAAAAAGTCCTCTGAACTCATTATTGTGTATAGCCGAAAGTGCCGATTCTACTCAAGTAATTGAAGTAGCTAAAATTAATAACAGTGAAGTAATATTGACAGACATGTCAGCGTCTATACAAGATTTACAAACAGCTCTAGAACAAATCGAATCGCTCTCAGTAAAAGAATCGTCTATATCGGTTCATAAATACAACACAGAAATTATAGAAACGGTAATGGAATCTGTTTTGAAGCTGCGGAGCTCCTTCGAACAACTTTCGACTGAAACAAAGAATGAAGAAGACAAAAAAATTTTGAAAGCAGCTCTTACTTCAATCAAACAAAACCTAAGTGAAATCTCTTCTCATATAGATTCTATAGAAAACAACATCGGCACTTTCGATATTTTGCAAAGTGAAAATAAATTAGAAGTGCTTCAAAAAATGGCTCAAATTCTTATCACCTTAGAAAATAACTTACCGAGGCTAGATCCAATGCCAGAATTAAAACCGCACATGGACGCATTCCACAAAAACCTTACAAAAGTGCTTGAAAATGTTATAGAAAGTAATGAAAGTAAAAAGTATTTCTGTCTCATGGAAATTTGTGATGCGGTGAACAGAATGAATGCTTCAATAAAAAACATGGATGCCGACGCTATCCTCTCCTTAGCAAGTCTCAGTAATACTGTTATGATAATACAGGAAAATTTTGTAAAAAATGTTTTTGAATCTGAACTAAATTGTTCGATACTTAGTAATATTACAGATGTTTTAATTGGGGTTCAAGAAGCTATAAATCACGCTGAAGAAATAAGTATGCAAATTGATTCTGATCATATTCAGGAAATGTCAACACGGGGTTATAATTGTGAAAAAGCTAAAACTCTAGTTGAACATATTGAGCATACTATAGCAGCTGTGAGCAATATCAAGGCGATGGACTCTACAAAAGAGTTGAATATGGCTCTGACCCCTGTGCTAGAAAACATATGCCCTATTTTAGAAGAATTAAAACGTAGCATAGCCTCTGCTCTACCTAGTGGAGTAGAACAAGAAGAACACATTTCAGAATTATCTGATGCCTCTTTTGCTCAGACTATCGCTACCCCACTTTGTGAGTTAAACCAAAATATAGTTGTACTAAATCAAATGATTGTAGAAAACATAGAAAGTATTAAAGAAAACCCTGTAATGATTGCATCAATTGCTGAACCTCTTCACGAGTTACACACAACACTAGAAATATTGCAACAGGATGTAATATCTCAATATGCAGAAGACATTTCTACATACGATGTGAGCAATAACGTAGCAAGCGCAGTACAAAACCTCCAGAGCTGCATGGTGATGATTCAAGAACAAGTAGGGATAGAAGCTGCTGAAGAGCTTTCTACTTTAGAAGATGTTTCTGGTATAAAAACTACTGCTGATAATATTCCTTCTGACCGCTTAGTCTTGCCAACTGCAGAGGAAACCGCTGTGGAACACTCTCTTCAGCTTATTGACGAGGACATGATTTCTTCGGCGACAGCTCAAGCATTGCAAATGTTAAATGAGCACATAACCGTACTACAAACCCCTGAGATTCTGGATGCTCTAGATTCGTTATCAGAAGTTAGCGATTTCTCTAGCCTTAAATCAGTTGCATTAGGTCTAGGTGAGTTGCATACTGGCATTGAAGAAATTTTACACCCATTTATCATGGAGAATCCAAACGATTTAAATAATTTAATAAACACTTCAAAGTTGACAGCCATTGCAGAGCCTATGCAAGAAGTGCAACAGAGCTTGTCGGTATTAGACACAAGTAACATTCCAATTTATGAACACATTTTAGAAATACCGGCGGAAAAGATACATTCCGTTTTGCAAAATATATCCGAATTTAAAGAACATTTAGACAAGTGCATACGAGTAGTATTCCCTGCAATGGAAACAACTGAAAATACAATTGAAATATCCAATAAAGTCGAAGCCTTAAGAGAAGTCTGCGATCACCTTAAAGAAATTATAAAGACTTCAAAGTTAGTATCTTCAGAAGCCACAGTAAACCAAGAAATCATAGCTTTAGAAGAAACAGTAAATAATTTACTGGATGCTACGGATGTTTCGAAAGGAATTAAGATTGATCAAGTTAAGACTATAACTGAGGAACTTTATCAAACTATAATAACAGTTCAAGAGGAAATTATACAATTCACATCACAGTCCCCCGAAAAAATATCCCAAGAAGCAAAATTAATTCAGACCATTGATGAAATCGAGAGTAATATCGCCGTTTTGGAGCAATATGAATTTGTTGACTTATCGCGAGCATCTGATATAACTTCCTGTACCTCACCACAGCTTGCAATGGAGTTAGAGTCAGAATCACTAATGCAGATGGGAGACATTGCAGAAAATGCAGTCAATGTTGTCCAAGACTCAGCTCAGGAAACACCTGTTGCTGACCTAATGATAATCGAAGATTTTTTCAAACATTGTAAGAATGAATTTACTATACTAAGATGTTTAATGACAAAACAGTTGAGTCATAAGAAAATAATAAGACTTTTACAAGAATTTAATTGTCTTCAAACTACTATAAACGACTTCAGATCGAAACGAACAAATCTAGATTTATCTCAAGATATTGAGGGATACTTAAAAACCTTCCTTATTCATGCCGATGATTGTCTGAAAAACGTACAACAGTCACTTATTAAAATTGTCGAATCTCAATCTGAAGTTTTAATTCGAACACCAGTAAAAAAAATTGAGAATACTTCAAAAATATTACAAGTAATATCAGAAAGCCAAACGTCCGCTCAAGTGACTGAGGTTCTAAAGAAGTTTACAGATGTAATAGAGGAAATTAAGCCCTGCATTCAAAACGCGGAGGTTTCAGTGATTGCAGAGTTAAAAGATTCATCTAAACTCAGTTCTAAAAGTGATGAAATAATGATTACTGAAAAAATTGAAGAAACTGCTATTTTGATTGAAAACTATATCGGGACCAAATCATTAGATAATAACTCAAAAGAAGTTTTAGAAAAAGTATTAAGTTGTATACAAAAACATAAAGATTATAAAGATGCAACGGGAACAGGGAAAACACTTATAATTCTGAAATGTCTTTCTGAATGCTCTGATATTTTACAAGAAACCATTTTAGAAGGGAAAGTGGAAGAAATACCAATGAAAAAAATTGAAAAGGGAGCTTTAAAAGCAGTTTTAACAGAAATGTTGGAGCCCCTTGAAACCCTTCATAGCCAGCTTATAAATATCCAAGAACAAATATTGACTGGTGTTGAAGATGAATTAATTTCTGTTCAATTGCCATCAACAGAGTCTTTAGTACAAACAATGACAGAGATCCACAAAGAAATCCAGGAAATGGAACCAGAAAAATCATCGGTCAATAATGAAGAGATATCTCTTATTATGGAAGTAGATAAAGAGATCCATTCGATTCAAGACAGCATTCGATCTATGGATAACTTGCAAGCTTCTCAAGCAATACAAGAAATATCTAAGCCTATGGAAGAGATAGAAAAGTCTTTGCACAATATTTTGTCGTCTGAAAAAGTAGTCAAGGAGAGTAAAATGCCAGCAGGTAAGTAGGCTTAAATAATTCAACTTTTTTAATATTCAAACAATGTTTTATATTGTGAACTCTGTTTGTAGATGTCAATTCCAATATTGATTCGCTGGAAAATGCACTCGATCGATTTATAAATATCGAAATAGATTTGTTGGCTTCTTCTGAATCTCTCGGGGATGTTGATATTAATGCAAGCATACAGATTTCGATTGAGATTAAGAGCTTGTTGACTCTCAGTCCAGAAGAGCTAGCTTCTACAAAAGTAATTGAAATGAAAAATGAAAAAATTTCGACCTTAAAAACGATATTATCAAAATTCGATTGGTTGAATACTGATGTCTTGTTAGAAGGGAAAAACTTAGTAGAAATTGATAAATTAAAACGTATCTTTCAAACAACTTATCAGCTTTTAACGGAGCTAGATCATGTGGACAACGAAACTAGAATTATTAAAATAGATGAAGCTAAGGCGGAAGGTAAAATGAATCCGTGTGAATAACCGAATCTGAACTGAGCTTAGTCATTAAACAATCCATGTGAGAAGCTTTGTAAAATTCGCGTCACTTACTGATCACTCCATAAAATTAATTTTATTATTATGTAGAGTGTTAAGTTAAATAATTACCATTTTACTAAAAACATTTTCTAAATTATTTTACCTGTACCTAATTATTATTACTGTACACATCATTAAGAACAGGGAGTAACAACGTTGAACTTTTATTGTTAAAAGCGAGATCTATCACCAGTCGTACGATTTTTTTGGTTTTGTATTTGATAGAACATCCTACACAATTTAAACTCGCTTATGAGTTTTAAGATATTGGTTTGCGTTTAAATTTGAATAGACCTTTTATAACTCGTATATTAAATGTGCAATGCTTCCTTTTCAGAAAAAACTAAAGATTTTGTTGTACATTTAGACCAATATATTGATCTAATTGAAATAGTTGAAGAAATATCAGCAGTGATCAAAATTGATGATCTAAAAGAGACAGTACAAATAACCAAAGAATTGCGCGATACTATCGCTGCTACAGAAACGGTTGCTGAAGGACCAATAAGTAAGGAAACCCAAGATAGGATAAATGAACAACAAGCTAATTTAGTGCATAAGCTTCAAAAATCACTATCTAATTTACAAATTCAAGTTTTTGATATCTCACAAGAATTAGTTCCAGGCCTTAATGTTGATATTTTGCAAAGAGTCGCAAAATGCACCGCACAATTACAAGCTGATTTAGTGGCTGTTACTGGGGCACAAGTGGCTGTTCAACCACCTACCAAAGTAATTACACAAGCAACAAAATATGTAGATGAAGTAGAGAGCAGTACTGAGGCTTTAGTTACAGATGATATCAAAATAGCTGAAGATACTCAGCTTATTATTTTTGATCAAGAAAGTACCGCATATGTTGGAGTCACTGACGAAAAAACGGCTGCTGCTATTGATATTTCACAAGCGATGGATGCTGAAACTATACATGAAGAAATTATTAAAGAAGACGCTGAATCGTCAAAAAAAAATAATTCTAAAGTAGAAGGCATTTCTGACGCTAATGATTCTCTTGTCATAGCAACAATAACTGAAGTTTCTAAATTGTCAGCGCCTGGTGCGATTGAAAAAGAATCCCTAACAGCCGAAGAAAGTGGAGATGTAAGTAAAGCTCACCAATTGGCTGTCCAAGCTGTTGCTACTATTGAAAAAGTTGATGTAGTCACTCTGAAATCTGAAAAAGCAACAGGTAAGGAACGTGATTAAAAAAACATCTTTTCATTTATTAAATTATACAATACGTACCAGAATAAGCCCAATTTTTTATACGATTTTAGCAATTTTTGATAATAATATGTGTTATTTTTTCCCAAAAATTAATTTAGCGCTACCTGTGGAAACCGTACTATTATTGCTCTTTATTTAAGATGAGAGATAGGTCTCAGACAGTCCTTGTAGATTCTTGAATCAAGATGGACCGTCTAGGACCTAGATAACCTAGATAAAATATTGCGATTTCAAATATTTTTTAATCGGTGCCTGTAAATAATTAAATAGCAATGTTAATCAACTCCTGCAGAAATCGCACCTATAATATTTTTTTTTTCAAAAAAGGTAGGTACTAAAATCTATGATAAGTTTCATTTGCGCTGGGCCTGGGGGCAATTTTGAATTTTCTTATTTTCTTTTTCTGAATATGAAAACAACGACTACATTATGTGTACCTATTTTTCAGAAACACTCTTGCAGCACCTCGAGGCATTCGTATCCGATGATACAATGCAATTGATCGATAAAGTATCGAAAGCAACTAATAATGAAGACATAAAACAATCCGTGAATGTAGCAAAACAATTGCAAGAGTCCATAGCTTCTGTTCAAACTATGTCTGAAGAGGGCGTGATTCCCATGCTTCAGGAAAATTCCCTTGTTGCGCAAGGAAATCTAACACATCAGCTACAAAATGCTTTATCCGCCTTACAAATATTAGCAACTGACAGCGAATCAGAGCTGACACCTGTAGTTGGGAAAGATGATTTACAACATATAGTGAATATAGTTACGCAGCTTAATGAAGATCTAGCAGTTTTTGTAGAAGCTAAGATCCCATTAGAGGAAATATCTATTCAAAAACCTGCAGAGGTATTAGGCGATGACAAACCAACTAAAGTTGTGGAGTCAGTTACAGAAACAGCCTCGGAGGTAACTAAAGAAGAAGCCACTCTAGCGGAAGAATTAAAAACATTTACTGACTTCACAAAGAGTGAGACAGCTGACATAGCAGTTGAATTGATATCAAATGATCAAATTTTACAGGATACACAGTTAGAGAAAGGGACAGAAACTGAAGAAAAGCCAATCATAGGAGACAAAGACTTGACAGATTCTATTACAAATAAAGATATAGTTATGGTTGCAAGTGAAGCACTGCCAAGTAAAGACATACAAGATATCACTATTGTTGCTGCTGAACCGACTGCTCTTGAAGAAGTGTCTATTAGTGTCAAAGAGGATGGCAGAGGACAAGTTGGCTTTGCAGGTAATCTTATTTTTATGAGTTTTAGCAGTTCATTTAGAAAATAGCAATTTGTGTTTTTTTTTCATAACAAAATAATCATCAGATTTATTTTTTTATTATGATTTTGCCGCTAATGATGTTACCCAAATTATAATTTTCAGAAATATTTTTGCAACATCTTCAGCAATACATATCAGACGAGGTGGTGGAGGTAATTGAAAAGTTATCGACAGTTGCTAATGCTGAGGAATTGAGAAATTCAATTAGTGTGGCTCTGGAATTACGTGAGAGCGTAGCGGCGGTTGTAGCGATTACTGAGGATAGGAGAGAGGAGGAAGGGATAGGACACGCGTTACAGAATGCCACTCAGGTCGAGCAAGCCAACCTTGCGCAGCAGCTACAGAGAGCATTGTCTGCATTACAAGTATTGGCAATTGAAAACACAGAGCCTGCTCCCGCTTTAAGTAAAAATGCGCTGCAAAATATCTTTAAAGTAATTACACAGTTAACTGAAGACCTTTCTATAGTTACTACAGCACAGGCACTAGTACAGGAGTCATCTATTCCCATACCTACAAAAGAAGCAGAAGAAGTAAAACATACTGAAGCAGCCGAATCTACCACTGAATCATCTACTGTTATGGCCACTAAATCAGCAGCACTTGCAGAAAAAAATATATCTGTACCTGAAACAGTTGTTGACCAACCAGCTCAAGTAAAGACTGTTGATCAAATAGATGTTAGAGAAAGTGTTCAGCCAGTTGTATTAGAACAAACAGTAGATGTTGAAGAAAATCATCCCAAAGATGGATTTTTAACTAGTGTTACCGAAGACGTAGCCATTCCAAGTGCACAGGCTGCAATAATTGCAAATGAAACTATTTCAAGTAATGAAATGAAAGTGGTTAGCGGGCCTGCTATTGAAACTACTCAACCAACAGTTTTAGAAGAAGTTGCTATAGTTGATAAGAATACCGCAGCCACGGAACAGGCTGTATATACCGGTAAGATGCATTTTTGTTGTTAGCAATACAAAAAAAAATAGTCCCAGTAAAAACTTTTTATGTTAATTTATCTTTGTCATTTTTATTTCTCATTTCATCTATCCCTCAGTACAGTGAAGGGATTGAAAATAAAACATACATTATTTTGTGCTTTTACATAACTTAAATAAATTAAACAGTAAAATTATTGTTTTACTTTACCGTGCTTAGTAATTTTATATTTTGAAGCGCCTGTTGGCTTACTTCTGAGTTCAAAGTCATGGATTGGATTTGATTCAGGGTAAACTTTTATTTGAACCGTGTGTTTACAATGTAAATATTTGTAATGAGTATTATTTTCTATTCGTTTAGCATCTAACTTCTGCTAGTTTGGGATGAGACTATATGGATGTAAGAAAATTTGTCCACAAATTCGTAAAATTATTCTTTTCTGTAAAAATACATACATGTACACATATGCTCGTGCATTTTCCCCAATGGGGTAAGCATAGACAATAGATGTAACACATATACAATATGAAATTATATTTTACATTAATTTCTTCCATTTAACACAAAAACGATTACTGAATATTTCTATTAAAATCCACAATATACTATGACTATTTCCAGAATCACTCTTATTACATCTCGAACAATACACATCTAACAACGTAGTAGAAGGAATTGAGAAGATATCGACAGCTGCTAATGTTGAGAACTTGAAGCAATCCATTACTTTGGCTCAGGAATTACGGGAGTGCATTGCAGAGGTTGTAGCAACTACTGAGGAGAGTACAGGAGACGCGTTGCCCAATGCTGCTCAGGTTAAGCAAGGCAACCTGTCACAGCAACTGCAAAGTGCTTTGTCTGCAATACAAATTCTAGCTATTGACAACGCAACAGAACTCATGTCCGCTGTAGGTAAAGATACTTTACAACACATCGTTGACGTAGTCACTCACTTAAATGAAGACCTTTCCGTAGTTACAACAGAAAATGTTCAAGTTCAAGAAGCATCTGATTACTTATCTACAGACGATGTTGTGGTTGCAGACAATGTTACAAGAAAAGGTGAATCTGCTACTGTGTTGTCCACTGCCATTACCACTGAACATGTGGCAGCAGTGTTAGATACAAAACCATTACCTGAATTACCGAATGAACAATTGTCTAAAACTGTTGACCAGATAGATGCTAGAGAAAGTATCCAGCCCGTTGTATTAGACCAAGAGGTAGCTGTTGAAGAAAGTATACGGACTCCCTTTATTGCTAGTGAAACAGTTTCTAATGGTGAAGTACAAGTGGTTAGTGGTTCTGTTCTGACTACCCAACCAACTGTGTTAGAAGAAGTAGCCCTAATGGATAAGAATGCAGATCAAAGAGAACAAGCTGTACTTGAAGTGCAAGTGGTTAGTGATTCTGTGATAGAGACTACCCAACCTGCTGTGTTAGCAGATGTAGCCCTCGTCGATAAAGACACAGAACTAGAAGGACAAGCTGTATTATCTGGTAAATTGCATTTTATTAACTCAACGTGGTAGAAACGTCGTCTTTTTACATCGTCTTGTATGTGATTTTAATCCTACGGACAAAGCAGTTCCTTTTATAATACTTACAAGTAGCAGCAATTATATTAATACACGTTTAAATTATTGTTTGTATACTACAATCAAACTCAATACACTATAATAATCATTAACAACATTCACTTTGAATTTAAATCTACATGAAATATGTTCATTTTCAGAAACACTATTACAACACATTGAACAATACATATCAGATGACGTATCAGAAGTAATTGAGAGGTTACCGACTGCTGTAAATGTTGAAGATTTAAAAAAATCTGTGAAAATGGCAAAAGAATTGCGGGATTATATGGTTGCGATAAAATCTATTACTGTAGAGGAAATGGGGACTGCATTACAAGATGTAACGTGTAATGACCAAGCCCAACTGATGCAACAACTACATAGTGAACTTACTACGTTACAAATATTAGCAAATGACTTTGCACCAGAAATAGCAGTTCAAGTTGACGAAAACAAAATACAAAACATTGTAAATATAATCACGCTTTTGAATGAGGACCTCGCTGTTATCATTGCTAGTCAGGAAACTATTTATCAAGCTTCAAAAATATTAGAAAGACCTGAGATCACTGAATGTGTCGAGACTGAAACTAAAATATTAGCAGCTGAAGACACAAACGCCACTGCCGTTGACAATAAAAATGCAATTCTCGAAACTGAAGCTCCCTCTAAAAATACCCAGTCAATCATTCTAGAGCAAATAGAAGTAATTGAAGATAAACCTGTTCAGAATGTTGAAACTATTATAGGCTCTAATGAGACTTTTAGTTTGGCAAACACTAGTGAAAAGACAGTGAGTTCTGAAATCGAAACTGTTCCAAGTGATCATGAAGTAGATAAAGTGGTAATTGCCACGGCAGTCCATCTTGAGCCAGCTCTATCAAATGAAGAATCTACTAACAAAAAAGAGGAAGCAATGAGAGAACAAGTTGAATCAATTGGTAAATTAAACGTTAATATGATTAGTTATTGTAAAACATATTATATCGAAATCTTTTGTAGTGGATCATTCTATCATTTCTCTAATCATAAAAACAAACATAAAACTAATCAGATCACTTCATTTATTACGTTTTCTTTTTTATATTATTACAAATTAATGTTTTTTCATTTACTTCCTGGCTTTCTGCATGCAGAATAATATGCAATGGTAAATATAGAAAATTTAAATGTTTTCAGAAACACTGTTACACCACATTGATGAGTACATATCAAACGATGTAGTAGAAGTAGTTATCGATTTATCAGAATCTCTTAACGTGGTAGAGCTAAAACAATCTGTATTAGTAGCAAAACAATTAAAAGAGTGTATAGCTGCCAGCATAGCCAATACAGACTCAGAAGGGATCACACTTATGCAAAACACACTCTATTTCGATCAGATACAGCTAAAACAAGAGCTACGTCACGCATTGTCGACGCTACACTTACAAATACTGCAAAATGCACTTGAAATTCTGCCAAATCTCAAAAAAGATACTATTCAACGCGTAGCTAATATTGTCACTCTACTTTATGAACACTTAAACATTTTTTTAACTTCGCTAGGTATAGTACAGCCAGGTACTGAAGCTTTTCAAAGTAAACTAAAACATACATCAGACACAATGGAGACTACTGAAGTGGCAGTAAATCGAGAAGGTACTTCTAGTATAATCGAGCAGATTCCTTATGAGGAAATAGTGGAAATTCGTGATCAATCAAAACCGTTAGATGAAGTAGTTAAAATCCCTGTTGAAACTATTGAACTACCAGAATCTGACATTAATCAAGCCGTGATAGTTATAACAGATGCACAACTAAAAGAAAGTAATCCTGAACTTGATAAAACTTTAGAAAATGTTAAAAAAGATCCTCTTACCAACCCTAATCAACCCTATATAGCAGAAAAAACAGAAATTATTGTAGAAATTAAATCACAAAATATTTTGGAACCAGCCACTAATGAAGAATTTGTTACATCCACGTCAACTCTGCCAGCGACTTCAAAGTCATGTCATGCAGTGCCTGTATTTGAATCACAAGAAGATATAGAAGTAAATTTTATTCAAAACACTCAATCATCAGAACCATTTAAAAAATCTGGTAATTAATTGGAATATAATTGTTAAAAATACTAACATTTTTTGTACATTAAACTCTGTAAACTGTATTTACACGCATGCACACTTTTATAGATGGATGCAACCGTGTTCTTATTTACTAAAGTATTTATCCATATCTTCTTTCAACTCTTATTAACACGTCGCTTTTTACTGTTATTGCATGATTGGGGACGAACACTAAAAAGAAAATATGGCCCTTTCAGAAACACTTTTACAATACAACGAAGAATTTAAAACAAACTGTATACTTCGAGGCACAAATAGAGAAGAACTTAAAGAATCGGCGAACCAAGCAAAAGAGCTGCTTGAATATTCGGTTGATGTAGAAGAGGTTTCTGGAATGGGGAATAAAACTATGCAGATATCAGAACAACCAGAGCCAGCAGAGCTAGTATTTACACTTCATAAAGCATTATCTAATCTTGAAGTATTACAACTAAACAATACCTTTCATGTTTTCTCTGAAATAAGTGAGGATGTGATGGAGCCCAGTGTTAATATCACAGCACAAGTGAAGAATGGCCCTACGACTGCTTTATATATAACACAAATGTCCCAAATTTCATTAGAAGATCAATTGATGCTATCGAATCACGTCCAAAAAATTATAGAGGAAGCTGAAATGATTGCTTCAACAATAATTAATGATTCTGTGTTAGAGTACCAGCTCTTAGAACCAGTTAATGCTGAAAAAACAAAAGATGAAATTATAAATAGTTCGATATTAGCAGAAATTACTGCGAACCAGAATATTTCCGAGAATACAGAAGTATCCAACGTTATGTTTTTAGGAGAAACACCTTTTAGTGACAATTTAATGGGTTTAGTCGAGGAAAATAGTGAAAGTTTAGATAAAGTTATATTTTTAACATTAGGGTCATCACCTAAGCTTGAAGATGAGACACAAAAACATGTGATTCCTGTGGATGAATTACTAACAGGTCAGGAATTTAAACCTATAATTAATGAATTGTACTTTTCGGAACAAAAACCAGTTTCAAATAGCACATTAGAGAATAATGAATTCTTAGAATCGATAGAAATGCTGGGAGATTTAGTAGATGTTACAGATATATCAGAATACTATTCGGCTGAATCGGAACAAGAAGATATAGGAGATGATTTACAGTGTGACTGTATTCACGATGAAATTCAATTTAAAAGGAGTGAAATTGAACAAACTTCTAAAATTCAAGACCAGCTAACGGTTACCGAATGTTTAGAATTACCTATTAAGGGTACAGATATGCTAGAAGTTGCACCTAGTAAAATTTACCCAATTCTCCAGTCAAAACATACTTCTAAAAAAGAAACTCAAAACTTGGAGCAAATACATAGTGTTTCATATATAACTAATCAAGATGATATCAAACAACAAGAGCTGAAAATTGTTCCGCAATTCAATGGTAAAATAATATATTTGAATCGATGTTGTAACAAATCTGCTATGTTTGATCTAGTGCAACAATAAATAAATACTTAAATAAATTAGTTTATGGTCATGTTATCATAAATGTTTTATTTATAACAATAACGTATAGCTACACACTAATAATACTATGTAATACTCATCTAATCTACATAAACACATTTTATAAGTTACTTAACCATATCGTTTTATAATAGTAACACCATTATTTTACACAATAATAATACTGAACGTTAATCGAACTTTACGTTTTTTCTGCACGTCTACATTACCTACTATCCATTTAAATTTTAAAAATCATTGTCAATATACTATAACAATGGTATTAATTTATGTTACTTACGTAAAAATAATAATTTGATAGATATAAACACAAAAATTTGCACTGTATCAACTCAGACACAAATTGTTTTCAGAAATTCTCGAGTATATTACACAAGAACCAAATCGTAAAGAAGATGTAATTCAAACACCTACAAACTTTTCTAAAATTGATGACGACATATCAGATGTATTAGATAACACAAAAGTCAAAGAAATCCACGTAGTACAAGTAGATTTTAAAGATATTGTAGAAAGTACTTTAGACAAAAAGGATTTAAAATATGAACCAGAATCAATCTTTTTCGGAGATCAGCCATCTACGTCTCAAAATCAAACAGTTATCGAAAACAGTCAGTTGAGTTATTTTGATTCAGTTGAAACGGTAAGAACTGATGAAGTCAATGCCAATGATACTGTTATTGAAGAAAATTCAATCACCCAGGACAGACCATTATCATTTGAACAAACGACAGACATTTCTTTACAATTTGAACCCGAAAATATATTGGATATCAAACCAAATATGCCTACTGAGAAAGCGTATACTTTAGAAACCATAACAACTTCTGAAAAGAACCATACATGTGCTACAAATATAACTAAACAAAACACATTAGTAATCCAAGAATTACAACCTGTAATATCAGAAGAAATAAAAGACAACATCAAAACACAAGTTGCTAAACCTACAACAGAAACTCTCCATCAACTCGTTACAATACACGAAGTATTACATCCCATGATTTTAGAGTCATTTGAAGTAATAGACGACGTACAATCTATATTAGATAAGCCCATACAAACTTTGGAAAATAATAATAAAAATCATGTAGCTATCGATACTTCACGAGATGATCATGCAAGGTGTGACTTGCCACTAGAAAAAACCTCAATAACATCAACAACAAAAGAAACAACAGAATTAAGTTCAGAAGAGTCGGCTAACATTAAAGAAACATTAACAATACTGTCAGACCTGGAAATATCTAAAGAATTTAAGACAGCATGTGAAATCGTTGAAGGTGTTGAAACTCAACAGAATAATTTTGATAATAAGTCGATTGAAGTAGAAAAAGACAATATTAGTGACAGTATCATCATTGAACATAAGCTAATTCCTACTGCGGTAATAAACACCCAGCCCATAATTTTAGAAACAACATCGCCTTTTGTGGATACAAAAATAATTTTAAATGATTTTAATGACACCTCTAATGAACAACAGGCAGAAACGCAGTTGGCGCAAAAAAGTAACCTTACTGGAAATTATATGAAAACCGTTGAAGTTATTTGCAGTGATCAAGCAGCACTTAATGAAATTTTACAACCAATGATATTTGAACCAATTTCGTCTATAAAAGAAACTGAAAAACGTATACAAAACACAATTGAACATATTCAGGAATGCGATATTAGTATGACTGACATTATAGATATTGAAAATGTAGCTACATGTAACAGTAATTTTAATGTATTTGAATCAGTAATACCACTAGAAGAAAAAGAACCTCAATTATCTACAAAAATGAAGCCTGACAAAGTTTTCTTAGAGGAAATACAAGCTGCTGTAACTGAGCAAATAACGGTTCATGAAGAAATTGTTCCTATTGAAACAGATATTCCAATTGACGTTATGCCCTATTCTGAAATAACAACTCCTTTAGAAACTGTAAATATACAAACGTCTTCATCGAAAATAATTGAAATCATCAACTTGGATCTTCCTCGTGACTCGGCAGATGAGAGCGAGAATTTTAAAATATCAGCTAATTTGGAAGAAAAACCCGGTAAACGTGTATACAAATCTAATACTTACAGTTATAAGTGCGCTTCCTAGTAACCACTGTTAGACGACCTTTTACAGTTACTTATTCAAATTCATTAACACATTACACTCAAACACAAGAATATTTTATAATAACTCTGTAGCGGCTGATGATGTAAAAACTTGGACGGCTGTAACGCTTTCGGTGTTTAAGCTTCGTATCTACTCATAATTATTACCATATATTTTATATTACAGAACATGGTGTCCTTATTCAACACATAGAAGAATTTATTTCCAATCAAATATCCGAAGTCGTTGAAGAGCTATCTAATGTTGAGAACGCTGAAAAGTTGAAAGAAACGGTTGCAATTGCAAAGAAATTGAAAGAAAGTATTTCAGCGGTGGAAGGAAAGGTTTCAGAAGCAACAGCACCTATAGAAGAAGCTAAGGCAGATCAAGCAAATTTAGCTCAAAAGCTTCAAGATGCGTTACAGACACTGCAAACAGAGGTGATTGATAGTGCACAGGAAATTGCTCCTACAATCAGTTCAGATGCTTTACAACGTGTATCTGAAGTAGTCACGCATTTGCAAGAGGATCTTAGAGAAGCCATGATATTCAACATTCCTGAAAAAATTGAAACTGTGCCTGGTATGTTTAATATTCATTTTGTTACTCTCTTCTGAAATTTCAAAGGGCCTGTTGGCTCAGTTGATAATGACCCTATCCTCTGAGTTGGAGACAGAAAGAACGATTCCTGCTCGAGGCCAACATTTCTGTGCATGCATGTCTATTGGCTTCGTGTCCGGTCCCACAATCTATTTAATATTTATGAAAAGCAATTTTTCATCACTGGTAAAAAAACTTAAAATATAAGTGTTCACACTTAGAAATAATTGCTTTTAAAGCTGAATAATTTAGAATCGATCGATTTCCATATCAAAGTTAACTTGCACGGCTTTTATCCCCGACGGGGTAGGCACAGGTATTCCATTTCAGGAAATATCCATATTTCACTAGTATAATCTTTGGATCTGGATGCCCTTAGTCAGTGCAGGACCTGTTGCTTCTTCGGTGTTGGCGTACATGGACCCACCGGGAGCCGGTGGGCTCACTGACAAGAGATTAACGCGATGAGCCCATCCGGACCGGGTCTGTTACACATCCCTCCGTATTAATTCTGGGACCTGCGGGTTTCATCACGATATTTGACCGTCGAGCTAGTAATAAATATGAACGAAGTTTTTGAAAAACTTAAGACCTCACGTATAAGAGGCGGGCTCTTTAACCGCTGAGCTGTCACTGCTGTTTATCAAAGTTATTTACATAATCAAAGGCACCTCTTACGAGTAACTTTTTATTAAGATACTTGTAAACATATATCTATATTTATTGTAATACTCTTATATTCTTCTAATATTAAATATTTATATTTTTAACAGGATCGAATACTTATGATACTATTATAATACAAAAAAACTAATTAGCCAATGCCATTACGGTACTCATTTCAGTGTTGATATCATTAGCATTTTCTTAAAAAATCTTAAAAATATGTATTTTATTTGCAGATTTACAACCTCTTTCTGATGAAGATTCTATGAAGCACTTAGAAAAGCTATTACAAGAGGTCAGTGACAAAATAAATTTATCTTCGGTGGATAAAACCACCGAAGATAACGAAGCGTTGAGAGACACATTGGACGAAGTTCAAACAGTCATTATAAAACTCAAACGTGATTGCGACGGGGCCGTGAATGACACTCTCAATGAAACTCTTGAGGACTTAGAGTGCAGTGTGAGGAGTGTCCAACTTCAGATAAATGAAGACAGCCCTCCGGACCTCTTGAAAGAAGCATGCGCCACATTACAATTACTTGTAAACAACATGACTGAAACGCAGGAAGTACACGTCACTGAAACCATCTCAAAAAATACAAAACCTGAGACTGTACTGGAAAAATGTTCAAATGAAACAGAAGAGACTGTACATTTACTGGATATCGCATCGCAACTAGAAACTAAAGGTAGCAGTAACCTGCTCAATATTGTTTCCAGCCTCAGCAATCTTAAAGACATTTTGAAATCTTTGAGATCAAGTTTCTTAGGTGACGCACAAACACTTATAGAAAGAGGTGTAGAAGTGGTTCAAAGTTTGGACCAAATTGAAGAAAAAGTATTTTCTCTAGAAAAAGACATAGATGCTGAAGGAAACCTCTCTCCCTCAGTTAAAGACAATATACTTATTGCTGTACATTCCGTTTATGGCAGTATATCGAACATGCGTAGTACGATTTCCAGTATTCAAAAACAATATATGTACGAAAATTATGGTAAACCATCAGAATACTTCTTGCATTCAATTAAAAATACATCCATTATTTCCAAGATGAACGATGAAAACATTAGTCGTACAGATTGGAAAAAGTTTTCGAAATCTTTGCGAAATGTTTTAAATCATTTTGAAGATGTTAAGTTCTATGTAAATTTTGATAAAACTGCTAGACTACCTAGTGACGCTGCATTTACAAAAATCATTCTTGAAGATCTCTTGTTTAATATTGCTGAAATAATTCTACCTTACACGAAAGAGCTAGGGTCAGAAGTATCTAATAAAATACAAAATTTAAGAAAATGCGTGGAAACAACTTTAAATAACATTGAAACGAGAACGACATTAGAAGTAAAAGAAAAGATTCCTATATTCAAAGAAATTGCATCCCAAGTCCTTAATGTTACAGAATCCATTAAAAACGATATTAGAAAACAAAATATTGAAGCGGAAACTATTTCTGAAATTAAATTTAAAACAATAAGTGACAAAGGAGAACAATTTGAAAAAGCCAAAGAAACTATAGAACAAGTCGTTACAGTAACTCCTACAACAAGTGAAAAAGTTAAAGAAGGAAAGAAAGAAACAGAAGATAAAAAGAGTAAAGATAAAGTAGAAGTTGACGAACAAGTACCTTCCACCTCTAAGCAAACAATTGAATCGGTTACGAAACGTCTAGAAGATCAAAATATTAAAGAAATGGAGCAAGAAAGTGTTGACCATCAACCACGAGGTGTTGATGCCAAGGAAGATAATAAAATAATAGAGACTACGATTAAGGTAAGTGAAGAAGCGACTTTAACAAAAGAAAATGCAGAAAAACATCAAAGAGTTGAAATCGTGGAAACGCTTATAACAGAAAAAGTAGAAAAGCAACCTCTTGAAGAAGAACTACAAGAAGAAGGAAAAAACTTGGAAGATGAAAGCTTGAAGAAGTTAAAAAGTAAACAGGAAGAAGAGACATCAGATAAACTTTCTGTGTCAGAAAATAAAAAGCAGAAACCTTTAGAAGAAAAGAAAATACAAGAAGAGTTAGGGCACGAAGTTTTGGAATACGAAAACGCTAAGAAACAAGAGGCAGGTAACAAACTACTAGAAGAAGAAAAAGAAAAGCCTAAGGAACTTGTAAAGAAACTTTTGGTTGAGGAAGAGGAGAAACAAAAAGTAGTAACGGAAATAAAATGTTTGGAGGAAGAAACGCAAAAACAGGAAGACATAGAAGATCAAAGTTTTGTAGAGGAAGACCTAAAACAGAAAGTAAAGTCTGAAATTCATTTTGAGGAAGAAAATAAACAACTAGTGGAAGTAGCAGAGCAAAAGACAAAGGAGTGGGAACGTGAAAAACAAAAGCGGGATGAAACACAGAAAAGTGTCAAAGAAAAAGAAAAACAAGAAGCTGAGCAGATATATTTAGAAGAAGAAAAGAAAGAACTGGATGATCCGGAGAAAAAACTTCAAGAAAAAGAAAATAAAAAAATAGAGGAAGAAAAGAGTAAAACACTAGAGGAAGAAAAGATAAAGCAATATGAAGTAGAAATTAAATGCCAAGAGGAACAGACAAAAGTGAAAGAATTAGAAAAAGAACGAATTCATGAGGAAAAACTGGACGAAGACTCAAGAAGACTGGAAGAAAATGCGGAGAAAAAACGATTGGAGAAAGTTAAGAAAAAACAAGAAAAAGCAGATAAACAAGGAGTAGAAGAGGAAAAGAGCAAAAAGGAAGAAGCAGAAAAGAGTAAACTCGAGGAAGAAGAGAAAACATTGTTAAAGGAAGAAAAAAGTACACTTGATGAAGAAAAGAGAGCACAACAGACAAGAAAAGAGGGCAAGGAAAAAGAAGCTTTTAAAAAACCACTAGAGAATGAAAATAAGGTTCTGGAAGAAGCAGAAATGATTCACGTGGAGGAAAATAGAAAACTTAAAGAAGAAGAGGAGAAAAAACAATTAGACAGCGAGAAAAAAGAAGAGGAAGAAGCAGGAAAAGTACGTATTGAGCAAGAAAAAGGTAAACTGAAAGAAGAAACGGACCGAAAACTACTGGAAAGCAAAAAGAACGAAAAGGAACTAGCTCAAAAAATACTTCTCGATGAGGAAAAGAGGAAACTAGAAGAGGAAAAAAGAAAACTGGACGAAGACGTGGCGAGGAAACGACAGGAAACTGAAAAAAAAGAAAGCGAAGAAGCTGATGAGATGCGTCTCAATGACGAAAAGACGAAACTGGAAGAAGCAGAAGGAAAACGATTGGAAAGCGAAAACAAAGAAAAAGAAGAGGCGGAGAAAATACGTATCGAGGCGGAAAAAAGGAAACTGGACGAAGAAATGGAGAGAAAACGACTTGAAACTGAAAAGAAAGAAAGCGAAGTAGCGGAAAAAATACGTCTCGCTGAGGAGAAGAAAAAACTAGAAGAAGTGGAGAAAAAACGATTGGAAAGTGAAAAGAAAGTAAGCGAAGCAGCGGAAAAGATACGTATGGAGGAGGAAAAAAGAAAACTGGAAGAAGCTGAGAGAAAACGACTGGAAACTGAAAAGAAAGAATTGAAAGAAGCTGAAAAGATACGCCTCGAAGAGGAGAAGAGAAAACTCGAAGAAACGGAGAAAAAACTATTGGAAAGAGAAAAGAAAGAAAGAGAAGCAGCGGAAAAGATACGTATGGAGGAGGAAAAAAGAAAACTGGAAGAAGAAGCTGAGAGAAAACGACTGGAAACTGAAAAGAAAGAATTGGAAGAAGCTGAAAAGATACGCCTCGAAGAAGAGAAGCGAAAACTGGAAGAAACGGAGAAAAAACGATTGGAAAGAGAAAAGAAAGAAAGAGAAGCAGCGGAAAAAATACGTATGGAGGAGGAAAAAAGAAAACTGGAAGAAGAAGCTGAGAGAAAACGACAGAAAATTGAAAAGAAAGAAAGGGAAGAAGCCGAAAAGATACGTATGGAGGAGGAAAAAATTAAACTGGAAGAAGAAGCTGAGAGAAAACGAATGGAAACTGAAAAGAAAGAATTGGTAGAAGCTGAAAAGATACGTCTCAATGACGAAAAGAGGAAACTGGAAGAAGCAGAAAAAAAACGATTGGAAAGCGAAAACAAAGAAAAAGAAGAGGCGGAGAAAATACGTATCGAGGTGGAAAAAAGGAAACTGGACGAAGAAGTGGAGAGAAAACGACTTGAAACTGAAAAGAAAGAAAGGGAAGAAGCGGAAAAAGTACGTCTCGCTGAGGAGAAGAAAAAACTGGAAGAAGAGGAGAAAAAACGATTGGAAAGCGAAAAGAAAGAAACAGAAGCAGCGGAAAAGATACGTATGGAGGAGGAAAAAAGAAAGCTGGAAGAAGCTGAGAGAAAACGACTGGAAACTGAAAAGAAAGAATTGGAAGAAGCTGAAAAGATACGCCTCGAAGAAGAGAAGAGAAAACTCGAAGAAACGGAGAAAAAACGATTGAAAAATGAAAAGAAAGAAAGAGAAGCAGCGGAAAAAATACGTATGGAGGAGGAAAAAAGAAAACTGGAAGAAGAAGCTGAGAGAAAACGACTGGAAACTGAAAAGAAAGAATTGGAAGAAGCTGAAAAGATACGCCTCGAAGAAGAGAAGAGAAAACTGGAAGAAACGGAGAAAAAACGATTGGAAAGCGAAAAGAAAGAAAGAGAAGCAGCGGAAAAAATACGTATGGAGGAGGAAGAAAGAAAACTGGAAGAAGAAGCTGAGAGAAAACGACAGGAAATTGAAAAGAAAGAAAGGGAAGAAGCCGAAAAGATACGTATGGAGGAGGAAAAAATTAAACTGGAAGAAGAAGCTGAGAGAAAACGACTGGAAACTGAAAAGAAAGAATTGGAAGAAGCTGAAAAGATACGTCTCAATGACGAAAAGAGGAAACTGGAAGAAGCAGAAAAAAAACGATTGGAAAGCGAAAACAAAGAAAAAGAAGAGGCGGAGAAAATACGTATCGAGGTGGAAAAAAGGAAACTGGACGAAGAAATGGAGAGAAAACGACTTGAAACTGAAAAGAAAGAAAGGGAAGAAGCGGAAAAAGTACGTCTCGCTGAGGAGAAGAAAAAACTGGAAGAAGAGGAGAAAAAACGATTGGAAAGCGAAAAGAAAGAAACAGAAGCAGCGGAAAAGATACGTATGGAGGAGGAAAAAAGAAAGCTGGAAGAAGCTGAGAGAAAACGACTGGAAACTGAAAAGAAAGAATTGGAAGAAGCTGAAAAGATACGCCTCGAAGAAGAGAAGAGAAAACTCGAAGAAACGGAGAAAAAACGATTGAAAAGCGAAAAGAAAGAAAGAGAAGCAGCGGAAAAAATACGTATGGAGGAGGAAAAAATAAAACTGGAAGAAGAAGCTGAGAGAAAACGACAGGAAATTGAAAAGAAAGAAAGGGAAGAAGCCGAAAAGATACGTATGGAGGAGGAAAAAATTAAACTGGAAGAAGAAGCTGAGAGAAAACGACTGGAAACTGAAAAGAAAGAATTGGAAGAAGCTGAAAAGATACGTCTCAATGACGAAAAGAGGAAACTGGAAGAAGCAGAAAAAAAACTATTGGAAAGCGAAAACAAAGAAAAAGAAGAGGCGGAGAAAATACGTATCGAGGCGGAAAAAAGGAAACTGGATGAAGAAGGGGAGAGAAAACGACTTGAAACTGAAAAGAAAGAAAGAGAAGGAACTGAGAAAAAACGTCTGAAGAGTGAAAAGAAGGAACAGGACGAAGCAGACAAGAAACGACTCAAGAAGGAAAAGAGAAAGTTGAAAGAAGAGGAAAATACACGATCAGCTGAGGATAATACGAAAGTAGACAATGAAGAGATAAAACGGTTTGAAGAAGAAAAGAAAATACTGGATGAAGAAGCGGAGAGAAAAACAATGGAAGAAAGTAAGAGCAAACTAGAAGATGAAGCACACGAAAATGAAAAGATGCAATTACAAAAAGAGGACGACAAACTATTAGAAGAGAAAAAGAGAAGATCCGAGGAGGAGAAACATTGTTTACAAGAAGAACAGAGGAAACTTGAAGAAGCAGAAACTAAACGCCTCGAGGATAAAAGGAAAAAATTAGAAGAAAGAGCAAAGGAAAAACGTTTAAAAGAAGAAAATCTAAAGCGGGATGAAAAGACAGAAATTAAACGTTTGAAAGACAAAACTCACAACAAGGAAGAGGAAGAGGCTGAGAAGAAGCTGAGACTAGAAACAGACAAAAAACAAAAGCAAAATGGAGAAAAACTGGAACAGAAGCATTTCCAAAAAGAAAAAGATAAGCACGAAGAAGCTTCTTTATTAAAAGAAAAAAATTATACAGAAACGCTAAGTGGTGACGATAAGGATAGAGTAAAAAGGCGAAAACAAAAGGAAAAGAAAGAGCTCTTAAATGAAACAGGAGAAGAAGAAAATAAAAATATCAAAAAGCCAAAGGAAGGTATTGCAAAAGCAAATGGAGACGACTTCAGAACGAGAAAGGATATTACGCTTAAGGGTCAAAGTGATTTAAGTGAAGACACTAGAACTGATATTATTGAAAGACGGCGTCATATGATAGAAGAATACGATTATTCCACATCTAGAAGAAAATACGAAGCTAAAGAGAAGCCTACGTTTGTCGATCACAATCACAGAGACTATACAGTGGAGTTTGCGCGACCACCTGGCTACAGAGAAAGAACTTTCGATGAGAGATCTGTTTTAGAAAGAGATAGTTTCGGCAGGACTCCAACAATATATAGGGCTCAAACAATCGTTCTAGAATCACAACTTCGTTCTTCTTTACCACCAGTTCCCGATATAATACAAAGTAGTGAAATTGAACGTCGATCCGAAGTTAGACATAGGTCCAAAGGCGTCAGTGAAGCGAGAAGTGTACTAACAGAGAAACGGTCAAGCGTGCCCCGGGATATTAAGAGAAAGCCTGTGTTCTCGACTTACTTGACAGATCGAACTGCTGTCGAAGGTTCAAGAGTCAAACTTACTTGCAGCGTTCTGTCGTCAGGAGACCCTAAGATCACTTGGTACAAAAATGGAGTCCCACTGGATAACAAATTAAAATACAGAACGAAGTTCGTGGACGGACTGATTACTATGGAAGTGTTAAATGCTGTGCCGAGTGATTCCGCCGAGTACAGCTGCACAGTTGAAAATGACAACGGTACTGTGAGTAGTTCAGCTAATTTGAAGGTGTATCCCAGTTTTGAGGCGTCACCAATACCACCGACATTTACTCGCTCTATACGTGGTAAGTGAACCACTTTTTCACGCATAAATTCGGAATGAAAATCGCGATAAACGTTCCAAATGCAAATTAAATTTGTTTTCAGATACCTATCATCTGGCTGAAAATGAACTGGTTCTCGAATGCCGTATTCGGGGTCAACCACTACCTACAATATCCTGGTTGAAGGACGACAGGCCCATCAGCTCCAATGAGCGATACCAAGCTTACTACCTCGCTGATGGGGTTTGCAGACTCGCTATCAGTTCTCCGACTCCTGAGGACAGCGGCAAATACACTTGCAGAGCTGAAAACTCTATATGGTCAGATCAAATCACTCATGTTGTTAATTTCACTGGTAAGGATATATTTTAAAGACGTTTACGTTACTTTTTTTCTTGTGGCTTCGTAAGATAGTGCTCCAAAAACTCGACTTTCTCCCCGACTATGTTCGCGTTCCTGGATGAAAAGTAGCCTATGTCACTACCCGGTTAATCCCGGTCCTTCAACTATCTCTATACAAACATCACGTCGATCCACTGCTTCGAAAGCAGTACATCCCAATAAATACAATTTTATGACATTTCTAACGTGTGGACATTGAATATTTCCAAAAATCTGTTCTTATTGCTCACTTTAAGGCACTGAAGGAACCTTTCAGTTTCAGTCAATCAGCCAGTCAGTTTCTTCTTTCTCTTATTTATAATAGAAAGATTTTCTAATATGTAGTGCTATTTATTAAAATATTATGCTAAAATAATTACAATTCGCACAGGAAATGAAACCCGCCTGAGTCCGAACTTAGCGACTATAGAACGATCTCGTTTCAACCGTCAAGCAATGGAGTCTCGCCGACCACACTTCACCAACGTTCTATCCGACTACAAAGTCGCCAGAGGTGGCACCATTGGCCTCCAAGTCGAAATCAGAGGATCTCCAACTAAAGTCGAGTGGCTTCGAGAGGGTCGATCTGTTACCGAAATTTACAGAAACGCAAGCACTTTTGTCGAGCAAGGTCTATACACTCTAGCTCTTACCGATGTTACTGAGAAAGAATCTGGACTATACACATGCCGGGCATGGAGCACACACGGAACTGTGGATATGAATGCCGCTATTACTGTGGTACATCCGAACGAAATGGAGGGGCGACCGGCAATCATAGTTGGACGCCCTGAGAAAGACATCCTCATTTCGGTTGGAGAAGATGTGAATATTTCCTTCAGAGTGCAAGGCGAGCCGAAGCCTAAAGGTCAGTGACAAAAATTACTTCTTTACCATAAAATATTTGAATCAGCAACGGGCTGACACTGATAAACGAAAATGGCTATTTGTATTTGTAGAAATTATTATCGAATAACAACAATTATAAAAAAAAATATGAATGTTTAAATAATATCGTTTAACACAGTAGTCTATAATATATCTTTTTATAAGAGGGCCTTGTTAAATTTTATTATTTCAGTGATGTTCATGAAAGGAATCCGTGATATCACGACCAGCCAGCGAGTTTGTAAGATGACCTCCGACGACTACGTAAAGTTTACTCTCAAGAGGTCTGTGGTGTCCGACGCTGGCACTTACTGCATATACGCTCGAAACGCTTATGGATGTGACCGAGCATTTGTTACTGTTGAAGTGAGTTTCAATTTTTACAAAACTTTATTCCACGATGTATGTTCATTTAGTAATCACATTAAAATCACGTGAATCACGTGAGTCGATCTGGTAAAGGTCGCTGGATACCGCAGGATGCAGGCCTATTTCGGTAGTAATTCAGGAAGACCATGGTAGAGGCCTTCTTCTGGGGCTCATACAATAATGATTTGTAGTATGATCATAGAAGGTATCGTTTATCAAAATATATTTACTCAATCTGAAACGAGCTCTTGCAATAAGTTAATTTCATATTTTTCATGTTCAGATAAGACAACGTGCTTCCTCTGATAACTTGATATCGGACTGGACATATCCCATAGACGATTCGGCGCACATCACAGCTGAGCGTCAATACAAATGTAAGTAGTATCGGATCTCAAAATAAATAATACAATGTTCGTCACACTTCAAATAAATCGACGAAGTTAACACGTATTGGCACCGAGTGTCACCTGGCAGCTCTTCAAGTATCTCCGCTAAGGTCATTGTCGGTGATAACGAAACTTGTCCACAGCTGTTCCCGATCGCATCCCCGGGCAGCCGACTGTCGTTGACGGTGGAAACAACTGGGTGTCCATATCGTGGCCGAAACCTGATCCTCGAGTCGCTGCCCCAGTCCTAGCTTACAAGGTGGAGAGCTGGCTACTCGGGAAAGAAGGGGGAGCTCGTTGGCTCGAACTCGGTATTACCCCTCTGAACTCCTTCGACGCTTTCAACCTCAAACAAGGAGAAGAATACCACTTCCGCGTGACCCCTAGAAACAGATACGGTTGGGGAGAATCGGTACAGACGTCCAACCCTATAGGCATCGGGTTAGCTGGATCTGGTCCGGAGTTTGTTGAGATATTGCCTGGGCAGCTGAAAATCCTTGTAGGGGAGCAGGCGACACTAAGCTGCAGCGTGAAAGGGAAGCCGACTCCTGAAGTCGTTTGGATGAAGAACGGACATGAAATTGAGGAGGAGGAACGTAGGGTGAAGACCTCATTCAATGGGTTCAACTGTAGCTTGACGATCGAAGACATAAGGATCGAAGACGAGGCAAGGTATAGCTGCGAGGCGAGTAACGCTCATGGGAGGTCGTCCACGTACGCGAGGCTGGCGGTGGTGAATGACAGACTGATTTGGGAGGCTGATGCTAAGCTCAAAAGGTTAGTATACTTAGATTTGTTTGGCAAACATGCAATTCTCAGTATTACCAGTCAAATCAATTATTGTCTGCCTACCCCTTCGGGGATTAAAGGCGTGAGGTTTTTTTTTTTAATTCTTTTAATGCCTATTATGTAAAAACATCCTTAAAAAAATTTTTTTATAGGGAAAGATCGGCAGATGTTGTCGGGGAGTATCCCCCACAATTCACAATGCGGTTGCGCGACCGACGCGTGCAGGCCACGTACCCGGTCCGGCTGACTTGTCAGGTGGTCGGGTGCCCGCCCCCAACCGTCACGTGGTACAAAGATGGAGAGGAAGTCACTTTGGACAGTAAGTTAGACTAATAATCGCTAGCAATCATATCATTATACATACTATCGACAAAAGTTCCGCCTGATACAGCTAAGGATCATTTTTGCATGTAGCTATATTTTCCTACATAGATATAGAGCCCAATTGCATTAAGATACCCTGTGTAATAAAAAAGTTTTTCTTTCATGTTTATGACATTGTCGTGTCAATGAAAGCAAAGGAATTTGAAAAAAAGGTGATACTGGCTTTTGAATGTTGAAAGCTAATTAACCCCTAATATATATAGGATAGTAAAATTTTGACCGTTCAAGCGATATTTTTTCATAATGTATTCGGCTTAACGTTTGTCAACAGTACATCATCAACCCGTAACAGGTATTTCCGCCCAGGCCATAATCTCGTACGCGAGATCACCGCCGATTAGATGGTATTATATTAGGTTAACACATTCAACGCTAATAATAATTAAATTGAGTAATTTCGATCCAGATAACTGAAAATTTTTATAAGTTAATTCTGTTTAGGTATTGAATCGAATGTTTAATGAAATTTGATGTTATTATTGTTTTCGTAAGTTGATAATATTGCAGGAGACGATACGTAAACCTTCATACAATCGCCACGGACGCTGAGTTTCGACTGGCCTTTTAACAATGAACGATCGTGTGCTCGGATCCGAGGGGTCAGTAACCGCCATAATGGCACCGCCGAATCGGATCCGAGTGAGACGCATTTGATGTGATGTAGCCACTTAACTGTCAGAATTTTTCGAGCCACCCAAAAGTATCAGAAGTGCCTTAACGACTTCCCTTGTGCGTAAACTCAACAAAAACTGGGACCTACGGCTTAACATGCCTTTAGGCAAAGCCCATATATCTATTTACATTTTGTGTGACACAAATTGATACAATTTACACACGGATATTTTGTCCCAAACTAGGCAGAGCCTAAAAAACAACTGATAAACATACTTTAATAAATATGAAACACTCAGACACGAAGCCAGCACATAATAGAAACGAACCTGCAGCGGGTCTCAGACGACAGGTTCACCAACTGAGTCAATAGGCCCGTCATTTTTGTATTAACATGAAGATTCGACACAAGATTTAGAAATGAACATAATACACAACGAAAACTGTTGCACTTATTAAAAAGAGCTATAACTGCATTAAAAAGAGCTGCCCTTGAGTTTCTTGGTTCTTCTCGGGGTACTGCATTTGGAACCAGCAACTCGTCGGTGGAGATGGGCTGCTGTTTACAAGCCAATCTTCATGGACGAGTTGACAGTGCCTTGTTATTAGACTATTGACCTTTCTAAGTGTACTTTTTGTACATAAATGTTTTTTGTTTTTGACATCTGTTACTAATGTTGCTGTACTGCCAAATGCAAAATCATTAATAATCGGATTAATAATTTCTGCGACTTACATTAGCAGAAGTCCGCGCTATCCGCGGGTCATTTGTTTTTCGAAAACAATTTAACGAACGAACGAAGGCGCTGTACCTTCATTGCAAATGTAAACTTCCTTGTTACTATTAGGTAGTATAGACTACGTTAGCTAATAACTTCATCAATAAGTTTCTACAGTGGCGAAATTCAATGGGTGTAAGTATTACACTTACCACATACCAAACTTTTGACCCTTTATTTAGGCTAAGACGCTTCAATATTTTTTTGTGAATATTTAAGCTGTATTTTTCCACCTTATTGTCAAGGCAAACAGTGTCAGGTAATTTTCGTCTTCCTATTAACAACATAAAGCTTATACAATAGCAAATATTTCTAGAAGCGTAAATTTTCCATTCCAATTTGCTATTTCAAAACTATATTTTTCATGCTCATTTCTTTGAATGTAATATCAATACACTTGTTAGATCTTCTGATCATTAGAGCATCAAATCAGTATCGATTTCAGGATTATGCTCGTTAGAGAGCTCATTTCGTTTCTTTCGAAAGCAAAGCTTAAAGTCTGTGTCTTATTCCACAAGCGATAGCGCATGATTGTAGAAACTAGAATGATATTATTACTCTCCGCTCGTGAAATACTTACAAAGTTTTCTCGATTTTGCCTACACACGATTAAAAACACAATATATATCGAAATTACATAGAAAATGCGATTGACACGTACAATAGTTAAAATAATTCAGTGTGTCACTATGGCTGATATAACAAAACATAAAAATTAAGGGTCCTCAAGAAAAGTGTTTTTATTTTTATCTGGCCGGTCTTTTAGGAACTTTTTCAAATCTGAGAAAAAAAACTCACGCCTCTTATCCTCGAGCAGGTAAGCAGAGGTATTCCATGGAAATACTTACTTTTCACTAGAATATTCGACCCCTACACGTTTTTTTAGTCTCTCATGTTTTAAATCGCGTTTTCTTTTCAAATGTATTAGACCGTTTCATTTAAGTAAGGACCGAGGTATCATGCTCTATATATCATGCTATGTATTAATGTAATATGAAATATGGTACTCGATTTGGACCTAATTGGTCCTTATCGCTTTGTAATGTGTATCTCTAGCAACAATTGCTCCATCAATAAATGTGAAATTCGAGATATAAAGAAATTCAAATTAGACAACTAAACCACTTTATTCATAACTAGCGGTTCTGCGCGGTTGCACAGAATACGGGAATACAATATAGCCTATATTACTCAGGGATCTTCTAGCTTTCCATTGGTGAAAGATTTTTTTAAATCGGTCCAGTAGTTTTTGAGTTTATTCGTAACAAACATACAAAAATATAGAATATGCCAGAAGTAGTAGTGACAACGTTACATAGGTATATTGTATATATGTGTATAGACAAGGAAATTTGACTGCAGCGGCGTCGTAGCTATGGCAAATGACATAAAGAACTTGTCCTATAACAAAGAGATTAAAATACAATAAGGCATAGAGGGGACAAAGCGAGGAAAATTTGAAGTCAAAAGTTATTCCAAGTGGAATAAGTCTAGTACAATTTCGACCGGATGACAGCTCGCGTTCATACTAACTGACATGACAAGGACATGACGCTTAGGCTTCAAAGTTTTGTATGAAAATATTTCCAATGCCCCCTCTATGCCCTATTATATTTAAATCTCTTTGTCCTATAACGTCAAAGCCGTGCCGAGATAGAAATTCCAATATTCTTCTCTTTATTGGCCGAATGTTAAGCAAATTTTAGATTTTTCAGTAGCTATAGTTTTTGATGGCGTTTTATCAATTATTTTGTTAACATTAAAGTTACGAGCTACATTGCACTCTATCGTTAATATTCCCAGATTAGATGCTCCTCATGCTGATTTTCTTAATGTTTATTGTAAGGGTTTGTTTGCCCCCTTTCGGGGTTTGCGCTTCTTGGGGTTTGCGTTACTTGGGGTTTGCGTTACTTGGGGTTTGCGCCCCTGATCTTGCTCCTGTCGCCAGGCTACGGCCCTGGTTGAATCTATTCGAATCCTGATGATTTCAAGAAATTAAGGAAGTAAATATTTATCGATAGCTCGACGGTAAAGGAAAACATCGTGAGGATACCCCCGCAGTCCTCAAAATTGGTTATGTGTTATGTTTAACCCCGGCCCTGAATCGTTTACGCGTTCGTGAAATATACTGGCTATTTCCAGAAAATTGAACTCCTCCGCTGACCCAATCGGTTTTAATGTTAAATAAAAATAAATAAATAATCTCAGGCCCTAAAGGGGAAAGGCCCTACCCTCCTACCCTCTCGGGGATAGATCCCCGAGAGGGTAGGAGGGTAGGCACTCCAACTCCATCTATGGAAACACCAACGTTTCACCAGTATATTCTTTGGACCCCTGTGGAGCCCATCGCCGGACCGGCTGTTACACGTCTCAGAATGATTTCTGGGATCTGCGGGTTTTCTCACGATGCACGTACGTAAGTTTCTTAAAAACACTTTGTTAAATTTTTCATTAAAATTACCTTTTTTTTTATTTTGTTAATCAAATAAAGATGGCTATGGAAAAGTGAGGTCTTCTGACAAAGGTATTACTATACTTAAAAGAAGGAATCTACGACAATATGGTAATAACCAGTAATTTACAGAAATAGACTATTTTTGTATTTTTTGTATTTTGTATGCCAGGATTCGAACCCGAGCCTCACCGATCGTCATCATGAAAAGTGGGCTCTTTAATGTTTTATTATAATGCTCCTGTACAAAAGTCGAAAACAAGTTTCGTAAGCATCTTACATAGGAGCCAGACACAGTTAATTCTGTCTGGCCTAACATTAAGGTTTTACGTTGCGTAGGTTAGTAAACTTTGTAAAGGAAGCTATAAAAAGGCCCAACTTTTTGTTGTTTCAAAATATTTTCGAGTAAAAAACCATGTCTTTGTATGTTGCATGTTGCTTTTCTATTTATCCAACGTACTTTTGTTGTGACATAACGGACCTGTTGGCTCAGTTGGTAGTGACCTTTTTAGGTCTCACGTTCAATTGTTCCAACATTTGGGTGCATGAACGAAAATCAAAAATGAAAATTTATTTATTTCCGTATTAATTACGGAAATAAATAAATTATTGCTAATTACACTTAGAAAAGTCAATCGTCTAATAATAAGGCACTTTGAACTTGACCATGAAGATTGGCTAAATGTGAACAGCAGCCCGTCTCCACCGACGAGTTGCTGGCTCCAAATGTAGTACCCCGAGAAGAACCAGCAAGAAACTCAAGGGCAGCTCTTTTTAATCTCATATAGGATAGACATATGAGTTGTGTAGTCCCCATAGCTGCCTAGATTATGACTTGCTCTTGAATTGCTTTAAGTGTATGACAATATAAAGCACCTTATTGTTCTGATCCACTTTCTATCTGATTTAATAATTTACAGAACAACTCGGGAGGAGTTTATACAAAGCTATATTTTATTGATTTCATACTTACTTATGTACAAATGAATGGTGAAGGAAAACATCGTGAGGAAACCCACAGCTCTCAAAATAAATTCTGAGACATGTGACAGAGTACCTCTCGTGAACAGTACATAATATTCTCGTGAAAAGTATAGGTATTTCTAGAAACGTAATACCTCTGCCTACTCCCTCGGGGATAAAAAAGCCGTGAGATCATTTTTAATTTTTATGTACAAACAATATACAATGTGAAAAAAAGGGAGGGAAACCAATCAATCTCACTCTGTGGTGCTGCAAAGGTGGGGACGGAGTTCATACATTTATCCTATTGTTCTTTGGCAAGTACCTATCGTCTGATACCAGTACAGCAGGCGTATTGATGGATCTTCGATATTCGACTCGGAATCGGAAAATCTGTCGAACACTCTCGAGATGGGCTGATGTTGGTGTCGAAAACTAATGTCATATGTGACAAGGATTCGGAAAAATTTTCACTCGATCTGAATCGAACGGAAACGGTATCGAGCCTTCGTGAATACGCCTGCTGGAAAAAAATCTGAAAGCTATAATTTAATTTAAAAATAATAATATATACTTTAAGACACACGGAGAAAGTGTAACAAGAGAAACCACATTTAAGGACAGATATTCATGTCTCCAGCCAGAGTCAATGTTTATAGGGATAATTATTTTTGTATGGCTGTTCGAGTGGGGTAATGCCCTTTATGCCGACTTTCCCATTTCGCCGACTTTTTTGTAAAGTCATACATATTTTACCGATATGCCGACTTTTCATGTTTCATTGACTTTTGTGATTTTATGCCGACTTTTAAATATTTCAATGTCATTTTTCCCTTTTTGACAACTTTATAGAATTTGGGAATTACGAGTTTTCTTTTCCCGATTTTAATACAGTCACGTTTATAACATTTATCGACTTCGATAGTCTATACCTACAGAACACGATTTTCATATAAAATTTTATGTTAAATGCAATAAAGGGGTATTTCCTTTATATTTTTACAAGACTAATTAACAATAAAAAAAATCAAATAAAATCGTACTGTTTAAAAGTTATTTGCTTTAAACTGAGTATTAAAACCGGTTAATTGTGAGTCGTACTCGCTCACGAAGGGTTCCGTACCAATATCTATAAAAACGGCAAAAAAATCACGTTTGTTGTATAAATATTTATTTAATTATATTTTTTAGTATTTTTTGTAATGGCGGCAACAGAAATACATACACACCTGTCAAAATTTCAACTATCTTACTACTTATTACGGTTCATGAGATACAGCCTGGTGACAGACGGGTGGCGGAGTCTTAGTAATAGGGTCCCGTTTTACCCTTTGTGTACAGAACCCTTAAAAATTAAACAAACTAAACTAAAATTACTCAACTGTCAAAAGAAATACTAACTTAAAAGATTTGATTTGAAAAAAAAAGGTGCTTCCGAAGTCCCTAGGTATTTAAATGCCAAAAATAATTATTTTGGTGAATATAGCTGTAAAATTACAAAACCTACAAGTTTGTGTATGATTCCGAATCGCACTTGGCCTGTTATTTTATTTTTTAGATAGGACCTACAGTATTTTTTTAAATACCTTGGACTATGCCTTAAACTATAGGCATAGTCCAAGGTATTAAAAAAAATTACTGTAGGTCCTATCTAAAAAATAAAATAACAGGCCAAGTGCGATTCGGAATCATACACAAATACTTTTGCAATTAAATATTGCACATGACTGTACAAATAGTCGGCATAACGGTAACAAAACTAAACCGTTTTGTTGTTTTCGGCATAATAAGATTACAATTAAGAAAAGTCGTAAAAGTCGGCGGCAAGGGAAAGTATACAAAAGGGTACAAAAGACGATAAAATTAAATAAGACGGCATAATGGCAATAGGAGTATGACTTTACAAAAAAGTCGGCAAAATGGGAAAGTAGGCAAAAAGGGCATTACCCTTCGAGTGTACCTACAATTGCTGAAGGATTTCAAATGTAAACTTTTAAAATTTCTTTTAGACAAAACTTATTATTCCGTTTAAGAGTACCTTAATGATAATAGGAATTTTAATTATTTAAATAAATAGTAATAAACTATCTGCCTATAAAATTTGCATGCCGCTGTCGGCAGAACATATGACTTTGTGACCACCTTAACTCATACTATGTTCTTGCAAATAAAGACATTTCATTTTATTTCATAGCCCTCGATAGGCGCGACTTGCACTTCTCCGGTATTTTGTTTTGCAATCTATTTGGCTAACTAGTACGCAAATGTTTTTCATATTATAATCGCGAAAAACTTTAACCATAGATAGACTATAATTTAATAAGCAACTCTTGTAAGAACGGCAAGAGTAAAAAAAATTAGTCGGTTAGCCATGCAGCGCCACTGAATAATAGAACAGACAGAAAAATACAAATTCAAAAGAACTAACGTGGGAGAGCCATGCTTCGGCACGCTTGGGCTGGCTCGACCGGAGTGATACCACGGCCTCACAGAAAACCAGCGTAAAGCAATGCTTGCATTGCGTTTCGTTGAGTGAGTGAGGTAACCGGAGGCCCCATTACCCCTCCCCTCCCCCTCCCACTATTCCCACCTCCTAAGGCCGGCAACGCAGTTGTGACTCTTGAGTTGCAGGTGTCCATGGGCGACGGTAGTAGTCACCTACCATCAGTTGACCCGTCTGCTCATTTGTCCCCTTTTTCTTATAAAAAAAAGAAAAACTAAGAACGAGATTGTGGACGAACTAGTTCGCATGGTTCACCTAAAAGGGCGCTCTTTCGCTAACCACCCTGTACATTCCAGGTCGGCGGATCACATCAAAGGACGAACACTTCCACACCCTAGAAATCGCGCCGACGACTCTTGAGGACGGGGGCCTGTACGAGATCCTGGCTCGGAACAGCTGTGGGGCGGTCAGCTGCCGGTGCTGCCTCGTAGTGGACAAGGGGATCCGCGCCTATGTCGCACCGGAGTTTTGCTGCGGCCTCGAGCCGCTGTACCGCCTCCGAGAAGGTAGGCCATATTTATTGCAAAACTAATAATTCTAATGTTTTCATTTCTCCGGTTGGAAAGCGTCAACTTTCAGCCCGCTGCACTAAACGAAGTTGCTGCTTTCCGACTCCTCCGAGCAGAAAAAAGTATACACACCTCGAGAAGTAAACAAGAAAGCCTCAGATCACATGTTTATAGACCTTGGCTTCGCCTCGGTCGACAATTACAGAGATATAGATATATTGAGACATTTTTTATTTTACTTCCCTAGGTGTGTAATATACTATTCTTGCACCGCTTCTTCAACTTTACACATATCGAAGCGGTAGAATTGGAATGATTTTCAGTAAGTGGACTTATAAGCCCCTAAGTTAAATAAGCAGCAGTGATAGCCTAACGGTTAAAGAGCCTGCTTCACATCATGATAATCAGTGAGGCTCGGGTTCGAATCTTGGCATATACTTACCGATGAGCTTTTCAAAACTTGTATTACTAGCTCGACGGTGAAGAAAAACATCGTGAGGAAACCCACAGGTCCAAGAATTCATTCTGAGACATGTGTAAAGGACCCGGTCCGGCGATGGGCTCACCACCTATCACGTTAAGGGGTCCAAAGAATTTCTCATTGTAAGTGGGTATATCCAGAAATGGAATACCTCTGCCTTCCCCCTCGGTGATAAAAGGCGTGAGATTATAATTATTTTTCATTATTATCACGTTAAATCAAAATATTTTCATGTTTGATTTTGATCTAGTAACAGTTGAAATTGAACGAAAAAAATAAAATAAGTAACAATTAAATTAATACCGTTCTAAAATTAAACCCGTTCCCGAGTTTAAATGCGTAAAAACTTTTCCTTTTGAACGCTGAACGTGTTTACAGTATAACTGCAACGTCAGTGGAAATATCCTACGAAATACCTGAAACCCACTGTCCGTAAATGCTATGCTAGAGAGCACCATATTCATAGATTTTATGATTCCTGGAATATTTAATAACATTTTCCCGGAAGAAACTTTGTCAAAGGCTACGAAATAAAATGAAAATGTTGTTTTTTATTTGTGTTGAGCTGCATTTGGTTGTAATAAATGTTTGTTATAATAAACTGGCTGACCGGTCGGGGGTTTTCCCGTTCCCTTGGGAATTTCCGATATTTTCTTGTTCTAAAACCATTCCGGACTTCACTTCATCAACTTATCAAATTTTTTCGTGCTCGGACGCACGGTATGTAGCGCATAAGACAGACATTCGTTTTGATATCACTACATAGTATAAAACAAAGTCACTTTTCTGTCCCTATATCCCTATGTATGCTTAAATCTTTAAAACTACACAACGGATTTTGATGCGGTTTTTTTAATAGATCGAGTGATTCAAGATGAAGGTTTTAGTATTAGCATTGCACCTATGCGAAGCCGGGGCGGGTCGCTAGTACATATTTGATAAAATTGAAATACCTATGTGCAAGCCTTATTCCCGACGGGGTCGGTAGAGGTATTCCATTCCATAAAATGTCCACTCTTCACCAGTAGGTATGATTTTGTAACCCTTAGAACGATGACAATTGTGAAGCTCTCGAAAACTCATTGGTACATTGGCATCACTTCAATTTATTATGCTGCGATTACAGCTATCAATACTTCTGTACTAATATTATAAAGGGGAAATATTTTTTCCTTGTATTGAATAGGCTCCGAAACTACTAATTCGATTAAAAAAAATCTTATACCAATGGAAAGCTACATTATCAAGGAGTGATAAAGGCTGTATTTAATCCCCGTATTTCCACGGAACCGGGAACTACGCGGGTGAAAACTAGAAGAACAGATTTTATGTACCTAATAAGTCAAATAAGCTATCAAACATACGGCTAGTAAAGTTTGGTTTCAAAGCTGGATTCGTTGTAATTGTTTTTATGAATGTGTAAAACGAGCAGAGGATATGTCTACGTAAATATTCATTGTCACCCATGGAAATCTGCATCACAGGAGCCACCGATGCTTTTCAACCCTTCAGATCTTCGTGTCATAACAAAAAAGGACCCATCCATAAATTACGTCACACGTTAAGGGGGGGAGGGGGTCGACGAATTGTGACATTGTGTGACAAGTGGGTGGGATTACCCTATATTTTGTAACGCCACATTTCAAAATCTAATATTTTGTATTTTTTTTGAAATTTTTGATTTGTTGTTGATTTTATTAACAAGGATTTATATGGAAATAAAACTAATTACGGAACTGCGGTTTTAATCCAACGTCTAGTTATAAAATTGCAATTTATGTAATGTCACAATCGGGACGGGTCATACAAACGTGACTAGCTGTGCCAAGGACGGGGTCAAAAAAATCATGAAATTCGTGTGACGTAATTTCTGGATGGAGCTTATTTAGTCCAGGAATGGACGATAGAATGAAAAATGTTTACTTTAGAGTAACGAGAAAAACTGAATCATGGTACATGGCTTTAGAATTCCAGACTAAATTGCATTGGTCCTATACAATTCAAATTCTGTTATCAATATCTAACATACATTGGTCCCTTCAGCATTGGTTGTAACTCATATGTAGGTGTCCCGATAAATTGGCTGCACCTGTCAAAGGGCTTCCTAGAACCGGATCCCTGTTTCACTAATTAATCTCTCAATCCAGAAATAGTTGGGTGAAAATCAATACTGCATCTGCGCTGCACCGCTTCACTCGACATTTCGCGCAGATTGCAACTGCGTAGTTGCATTGTATATAAACTGTTATGAGCGTGTTATGCAACAAGTCGGCCGGGGATATCGGACCATAGAACTTCAAGCAAATTTTGCATCACAAGCTACAATAAGCTTTGTTGAAGAGATTGAAGATCGAAAATGAAAAGAAACCGCTTTGTTCGCGTGAAAGTTACTCCGCGATTTGAAGCGCTATGTAAATTTCTGCTGTTGATGGCCTGCACTGTGAAAGTGTGGCCAAGGATCCTCGCTCGCCTCGTCTATCCGATAAAGGGGATCATTCTTCTGATCCGCGAACATATGTCGGAACACACCTGTGACCTTCGCATCTACAGGAGCCGCTGCCTGCCCGGAAACGACGAGACTTAAGCCTGGCAACACTTACGAAGAACTAAGAACTTTTTTTACTCACTAAGAGGCTGGCTTCTGTAGGACTTTGGAAGATATTTTGTGAAACAAAAATGCAGTTACTTTTAATATTGAAATTGTATGTGGTCAACTCCAACGTAGTGGTGGTCCTGTCTATCTATTTGATGTTTTAGTGTGTTTAACTTATGACACAGAATATGTGAAAAAAATGTGAAAATGGAATAAAGAAATTTGTTTCAATCATTGTTTTATTCTCCTTATACAACGCGTGACAGAATAAGCGCAATTATTAATATATATATATATATATATTTTTTAAATATGATGCATTCGTACAAAAGTTTCGTTTCCATAGGTAGCTCTAAATTCAGTTACGCTAATTCATTTTCGGAAAAATTTAACACATAGGTATTAAAAATAACTGAAATTAGGTACTGAACAAACTAATTTCAGGCATTGCGATATACGACATATCTGTTAGATATTGTATTTCTAAGGAAACTAGTTAGGTACGTTCTATAAGATTTTACCTTATATAAAATATATATTTAATCTCACGCCCTTTTTTTATCCCCGAGGGGGTTGGCAGAGCTATTCCGTTTCTGGATATACCTACCCACATTTCACGAGATATATTGGACCCATAAACGTGATAGGTGGTGAGCCCATCGCCGGACCGGGTCTGTTTACACATGTCTCAGAATTAATTCTGAGACCTGCTGGTTTCCCTACGATGTTTTCCTTCACCGTCGAGCTCGTGATAAATATGTACGTAAGTTTTTGAAAAACTCATTGGTACGTGCCAGGATTCGAACCCGAGCCTCACTGATTTTCGGCCGGCTCTTTAACCGTCCGGGCTATCACTGCTCTTTGAGTTAGTACTTGCTCTACGTGCTCTTTGAGTAATTGAGTATAAGTAGGTACATAAAGATTGTATCACCCGTATATCTACATTTACACTAATATTATAAAGGGGAAAAAATCTTTATTTTTTTTGTTTGTATAAACTCTTAAACTTCTGGACCGATTTTAAAAATGATTTCCCCAATGGAAAGTTCATTTTTCTGGCAGTAATATGGGCTATAATTTACAATTATTTTCCCCCGGAACGAGAATTACGCGGGTGTAATCGCCCGGAACAGCTAGTGTTCTATAGAACTTTACTGTAAAAAGGAGAGAGTTGAAATTTGGATAATAAGTAGGTACACAAAGATTGTTATGACCTAATCCTGTGGCTATATATAGGTAAAGAAATATAATACCGTGTGAAATAAAGTAGATAATATAAAAATTCTACTCTAGGCCTTATAACTACCCGAGGGAGTTAGCAGAGCCGTTCCTGGGAAGATTTTCTTTTCACATGTATTTTTCGAACGTCTAAACATGCGAGAGGTATAATTAATAATAATAATATAATATAATAATAATATAATCTCACGCCTTTCATCCCCGAGGGGGTAGGCAGAGGAATACAATGTGGGTATATCCAGTAATGGAATACCATTACTGGATATACCCACATTTCACGAGATATATTGGACCCCTAAACGTGATAGGTGGTGAGCCCATCGCCGGACCGGGTCTGTTTTACACATGTCTCAGTATTAATTCTGAGACCTGCGGGTTTCCTCACCATGTTTTCCTTCACCGTCGAGCTAGTGATAAATATGTACGTAAGTTTTGAAAAACAGGTATAATTTAAACTGTTTATTTCATAAAAAGAGCATACATTTTACGAAACTAAAGGAGTCTACTATTAATTATACAATATTATTATAAGGTACATTTATTGCTCAATACTGTTACACAGGCAAATTAATTCTGGACGAGCGGGTTTCTATATTTTCTTTAACTGTCAAATAAAACGGGTTCCCAATACGGGGCAAAGATCAACCTTATTATAGATAAAAGCAAAAAAGGAAGACATGGTAACAGTCATGGAAAGCATCGTTGATATTCGGACTACATAGTCTACATACAACTACACCTGAGTTTTATTTGTTGTTTTCGTGCTATTTGTACACTTCATAAAAGCACATGAAGGCATTTGATTCCGTAAGCGGTTTAACAATTCAATGTGTTTCCTTCTCGTCGACTATGACGTACTATCGATACGCGGGCCCAATTGAGACTGCAGTAAATTAGGTCTCTTGGACCTAATTTAAACGGTCCACGCGCGAGAAGCTAGTACCGTATCTTCCTTTTTTGCTTCTACCTAAGGTAGCACTATATACAATATAAAATTTTCGATCAGGTGATGAGCTACGAATAACGGCGGTCGTGGAGGCGTACCCGTCTGTCGGGGTCACGTGGTACAGGGACGGGGTTCGCCTTCGTCCCAGTCGAAGGGCAGTTATGACCCTCGACCACGATGGGCAGATCGAGCTAGCACTGGCCTCGATGACTCCAAGGGACGGCGGAGTCTACACGTGTACCGCATCCAACGAGGTCGGTCGAGCTTCTACTTCGGGGAAGGTGGAAGTGGCAGACGGAGGGCATCCGGTGAAAAAGAAATCGCCCCCCATGGTCATCAGCCCTGATGTGCCGTAAGTCTAGTTCTAGGTTTATTGCTGTATTCTATAAATTGCTAAAAGATATGTAAGTTTATTTGAGGCCCCGTCGGCTTCTCCGTCCTAAATCAATTTGGAACTCTATCTGTTTGCGAAATGCCAGTGCCCGATGTATACTTTTTTAGCGACCCCTAAACGTGATAGGTGGTGAGCCTATCGCCGGACTGAGTCTGTTACACATGCCTCGAAATAATTCTGAGACCTGCGGGTTTCCTTACGATGTTTTCCTTTACCGTCGACTCGAGCAAGTGATGAGTAATTTGCTATGATTTTCGAAATGCATTTTAGAAGTGTACCAAAGCTTTTTAAATTAATTATCACTCGCAATTTAATGGGTTGTATCTATGGCGAGTGATTTAAGCATAAAATTCATAATCGCGAACGAATTTGATGGTTTACCAATATGCGAGGCCTTGGCCGCACCCTATACTGCCAGTGCCTATTGAGGAATCAAGACTGTTGTTTGAAATAAGAAATCATAAAATTCAACAATAAATTTTTAAATGATTTTTAATTGGGTAGTTGACAGCATCGAAATTAAATTGCGAGTAGTCATACATTAAAAAGATTATCCCAAAACACCTCAAAATATGTATTTCGATTTTCAATTTACAATTATAGCAAATTTAAAAATAATAAAACAATCAAAAAAAGTGCTGCAATTGAGTACTACAAACTATGACGTCACGGTTTTTTCCATAGTAAAATTTCGTTTTGACAGATCGTAAAAAGTAACTGATTTGACTAGGTAGGACACAACCCTATTATTACATATTGTAAACCATATTTACTAAGTAGTAAGACTTGAGATTAAAAACAGCTGCCCTTGAGTTTCTTGCTGATGGAGACGGGCTGCTGTTTACAAGCCAATCTTCATGGACGAGAGAGTGCCTTATTATTAGGGTGTAGAACTTTCTAAGTGTACCTTAAATAATTTTTAACTTTGACTTGGCTATTTCAGGTATTCCAAGGAGCCAATGTTCATAAGGAAGCCGAGGTCAAGCGAAGCGCGGGAGGGGGACACTGTCATCATCCAGTGCGAGGTCATCGGTGACCCAAAGCCTGACGTGTACTGGCTGCGTGATTTCCTCAAGGTACGGAATTTTTTTTCCCATTTTCTTTTTTTGTCATGGACAAGGCCTGTGCTAACTATCACGCCAAGGTACGGAATATACGGATAATGAAGCCCGAGTCACGGAAGAAACTGTTTCCCGGGGCTTGGACTTAGGGCTAGAGGAGTACCTAATAGCATGGGTGGTTTTTACTGCGTGCAAACCTCACATTTTAACCTGGTTGTCGTCCCGCTACCACCAGGTTACGTAAGGCATTCTCCCCGCAAAACAAAAGAAAAACAAAAGGATAATAAAGCAACATTGGGGTTGCAAATTTTTTGTACGTAACAAAAAGTTGGCAACCCTAATGGTGCCCGATGTAATCTACACTTTGAGTATTAAACCAACCGGAGACGCCACTGACAGGCGTTCCCCTCTGCCAAAAAAAAGTGTCGTTCAACGCGCACACCTGTTAAATACAACTAGTTTTATTGAGTTCACGGAGTGCTTGGATTGGTGAATGTATTTGTGTGCATCTAGTTCAAGCTAGCGTTTAATTGTTTTGTCAAAAAATGCGTTTGTTTTAACATTATTTGTGTTTGTTTCCTCGTCCCCCCCGCAGAAATTGGCAGACTTTTTCGCAAAGGAACTAGTGCGCGTGACGTCTCCTGTTGGTTTAATACTCAAAGAATCTACACTAATATTGTAAAGAGGAAATATTTGTTTTGTTTCAATTGATTTTAAAAACTCTTTTACCAATATCAGGGAGTAAGATAAGCTATATTTATTTCCGTATTCCCTCGGGAACGGGAACTACGCTGAAGCTACTTATAAATATAGGTATCTAGCTTTATTTCTGGTACAATTTGTACGGTGCGAGTCAATAACTGCAGCCTTTAAAATGTTGTAATCTTACGCGGCTCTGACAATAAAATGGACTGAAAAACTATAAGGGTTTTTTGCTATTTTGATACGGAATTATAAAAGTGCCGACTTTTTCCCAATTCGCTGAGTATTTTCTAAAGCGGTTGGGAACTTCCTAGTTATACTTATAAGAGTGTACACATGACTTTATAGTGTTAAAGGGGCGTGGCCTCATAGCCACGCCCATGAAAAAACCTGCCAAGTGCGACTCGTAATCGTGCAAGGGTGGTTCAGTTTTTATGAATATTCATAGGTGTTATTAGTAACGCAATAAAGTTCAATTCCAATTAGCTCCTAAAATGTTTGATAATTCTTTCATTATTAAATTGGTGAAACATTATTCAGGCTACTTTCAGATCGTACTTCATTTAATGGGGCGTTTAAAAAAAAAGAAAAGCTAGGACATTCACTAAAGATAGAGTGCGATGTCATCGAATGATGGCATTTTTTTGACGAAAGACGTATTGTTTATTAATAATATCTAATTTGTGTTGTGGTTGGTATGTTTTCTCCTGCTTTACACTAGGTTTAAAGTGCTTCGAACAAACACAGGAATATTCACTCAGATTCCACCAGGCTTTGCGTTGAATATCTATATCCTGGTAGCTATAATCCACTGTTGTCTTAAGGTTGTCTCATAATAAGATTATCACATACTTCTACAGTTAACGATAGCACATGCACGCACGCATGCATTATATTTATCAAATGTTTAACCTTTTGTAGCACTGTAAAAAATTATCATTGTTAGTTTTTATTTTCTATCAACATATCAACTTCTCGTTTTTTAATGTGTGGCATGGATGTTACTGTACCTACTGGTTTATGATAGTTCCATGAAAGTCCTTCAGCACCATCTATTTACACTTTTGAATACTCAAGTGACACGAAATATTTTGCGTTTTCAAAATAGAAAATATGTCTCAAAAAGTATTTCAAATGTAAAACTAAATTTTAATAATAATTTTGTTGAAAAGGTGTTTGAAAATTAATAAATAATTTATTTTATTTTTAGATAATAAGAATCAGTTACTTATGAATCCTGAATAATCCATTCTGCCTCCAATCATTTGAAGGACTCAACCGTCGTACCCTTAAATACATAATCGGTATTTTGGTATTTGCATTTTAAATACAAGTATTTAAAATAAGTTGCATCTCCGCAGCCGGACTACTATCGCGACGCGAGCCACTTCAAGCGAGTTGGCGCCGGTCCTGAGTACCGCTTTGAGATACCACACGCCAAGTTGGACTACACAGGGGCATACTCAGTAGTGGCGAAGAATCAACACGGAGAGACCAAGGCGATAATTTCACTACAGATTCTGGCTAAAGGTACCTATCTAGTTTATTATGTAGAGGAGAAGGTGGTAATGTGGCCCCCCACTTTGTTTTTTAGGTCTCATGTAAAAAATAAAAGGAAAACGTATGTAATGAATACATCATTGGTTTTCTTATTTACTTGCCAATACACTACATAATGTGGAACAAATAAAAAAGCAACAGATAATTTTAAAATAAATTTTAAAAAAATAATGGAAATTTGACAAGTTGAGATCAAGTGAGGGTTATATGGCACCCAGGGGGCCAAATTAAATGTATTGTACCTTACGATAAAAATCGCAACTATAATATTCGAATTCAGGGCCCACGCAGTCAGTATGAGCCCATAAATTGCAGCTTTGGCACTGAATCCACTCCCACCACCCACCACGTCTGTCGCTGGAGTAATTATTGTCACAAAATATACAAATCGTATCTGAGTCTTCAGGAACTACAGATTGACAGACATTTTCATTACATCCTGATGAGTCGCTTTCTACTACTGCTGGATTTTACGTCTCTATCATTCCGACCGCGTCCACGTCCACGAGTGTCTGCTAAGCGCAAAGATTCACTCATATATATAATATGGCCCCCGGGACCATAATACAACCAATATGAGGGGGCCAAATTACCAGTATCGTGGAATCTACAAATCAACCTCTAAAAATATAAAACATCAAATAGATTGCGTAAGTACTTTCAAAATCCAATAGGAAAACGTTAATCAAACACAATATCTAAATCTCAGGTGTGAAAACTCGGTATTTCCATAATTATGCAATTTAATGAAACAAAATAAAAAGTTTTTGCGAGTGCAAGGTCAAACTGCCTCGAATAACAAATGTATGTGATGCCCTCCCTTATTTTTTGTGTGCATTAAATTTAAGTTGTCATTGAAGCTCCCCGTTACAGAAAAGTTTCGCTAGATGACGTGATTCTAAACTAGAAATATCGAAGGGGGCCATAATATCTGCGGGGGCCACATTACCACCTTCTCTATATATATATAGTATATATAGTAGATAGTACAGCTCCCGTAGTGGGACAAAATTTACAGACGGTTATTCAGCCCCAAACTACTGAGCCTGTACTGTGGGTACTAACTGATAAACATACTGAAATAAATATCAAACACCCAGACACGAAACAAACAGATATGTTCATGAACACAAATCGTCGCTGACGTCGCAAAAGGGCGAACCTTTATTGTTTTAACAATAGAGGTTCGCCCTTTTCGACGTCAGCGACGAAAACAATAGAGGTTCGCCTTTTGCGACGTCAGCGACAAATGTTGGCCCCGAGCGGGGATAGAACCCGCGACCTCCGACTCAGAAGGCAGGGTGACTGCCAGCTGAGCCAACAGGCCCGTGCATAATCTGTTTTACGAAAATAGAAAATAATTTATTTAGTAGTAGTAGGTAGTAGGTACATAAAAACAATTTGATACAATCAATTAATATGTTACAAGCCACGGAATTTTCGTTTACTTAACGTACTATATGTTATACCTTCTCGTGACGATGACTTAGTTCGATTTACCTCGATTCGAAGACATGTACCTAGGTACCTAAAAATTTTACAGAGAAGGAAAACATCATTTTGTCATCATTTTTTACATTTTGACAACCGTGACATCTAAACCTTTTTAATTTAAGACATGTGGACTGATAGTGTCTACAGCTGTGAGGTAAACCCGCAGGTCTAGAATAGGCTCGTTGACAATATTGAATTTAGTTGCGAGTAATATACTGAGTGACCGCTTTTTGGTGAAAATAAATACTTTTCTTTCTTTTTTTTCTTCATTCGTTAAAAAGATTATCTACTATATGTATGCGTGAGGTTTGCCAGGATCGTAGCAGGTGGCGGGCTGTTGTTTCTGCCTACCCCTTCGGGAAAAAGGCGTGAACATATGTATGTATGTATGTAGATTTTGAGTTTCTTTTTTAATTAAATAATGTACTTGTTACAGATCCTAGTTCTACGGACGACCATAGCATAAGATACGGGTATGTAAATACTTATTTGTTATTCTTTTTCAAAAAGCTCCATAATCTATTCATAATACATTGAATTAAAAAAATTATAAACTTCGGACAAAAAATACACATAATCTACGGCGGGATAGATTTACAGATTTAGATAAAAAGAACACTCTCGACCAACTCACCTTTTCAGATTAAAAAAAAAAACACGGGTTGCACTCCGGCAGTGCCGGCAGAAGTGAAAACTATCGATGTTACAACACTACTCTCCAACCGTCTTACGGTTTTTTGATCAGCACACGTGACCTGACGCGAGTTTCTCAGTTTTTACCCATCCCACAAAAGTGCTCAACGCCGCTAAAGAAGTTTTCACTTCAAAAACACTAAAACAAAATCGGTTCCTCCTGGCTCCATCATCGGATCAGCTGGGTGGTACCATAATATTGCATTGTCACACAAATATGCAAAATTTCAGCTTAATCGGTGGAACATAATATCTTCTTCAAAGTTGCAAGATTTTACCCGAACAAACATCGCAATTGCCATCACTCATATTTCGAATATTAAATTAATCATATCCTGGACTGAATTTTTTCAGCAAATTTGATATAAAATGGTTTGCCATTAGCATTGTTGTGTATCCTGTAAAAATACATACAATGTTACAAAAAATTTGAAAAGTAATACTGCCACTCAGCGGCAGATGGTGTTAGAATAATACGGCTACTCACCGACAGATGGTGACACTGGTTCGCTCGGTCTCCTCTAGGTGCAAAGACGAGAGATTTTTATATTATCTTTGTATCGAATCAATTCAAAAACTACTTACTTGACCGATTTAAAAAATTCTTAGTATGCTATATTTTAACCACGTGAAACCACGCTGAGCAGCTAGTATTAAATATAAATGAAATAAATAATCTCACGCCGTTTATCCCCGAGGGGTGAAGGGAAGCGTATTAGGAAATACCAAAAGTTCACCATAATAATCTTTGGAGCCCTTAAATAACATTAAAATTTATTAAATTGATCAATGTTTTAAAAAGGATCAGTGGTCGACCTAATCTGAACCTGGATCCACCATTGGTAGTATTGTGATTCGATGCTATATAAGGCTATTAATCATAATAATTACTAGTAAGAAATGACATTAAAAAGAGCTGCCATTGAGTTTCTTGCTGGTTCTTCTCGGGGTACTGCATTTGGAACCAGCAACTCGTCGGTGGATATAGGCTGCTGTTTACATTTAGCCAATCCTCGTGGTCGGTTTTAGACTTTTGCCTTTTTATTAGACTATTCCCATTTCTAAGTGTAGGTACCTACTTTTTGTACCTTCAGCAAATAAATACTTTTTTTATTTTTCATTTGTGCTGTGCTGAAATCTGCTCCAATCGTTGTCGTTGCAGGGTGGTAGAAGTTATTCCACGATTCGAACGCAACTTAACCGACTTGCTGAGCTACGACGGAGATGCTGTGGAGTTCGAGTGTCGGGTGTCTGGTAACCCAGAACCGGACATCCGATGGTTCCACTACACCGAGGTAATAAAAAAAATGTGCAAAAAACCCCAAACACTCTCTTTTTGGGCAATAATTACTTTGACTTACTATATTAGGTATCATGTAAATCTCATTGAATAAAAATATACATATCTTGAACTATTAAAATGCATATTAAAATAGCCGGCAACCGAAAGTTTTTTTTTAATGTGTGATAGGCGAAAAATGCCTCTTGTCCTCCTTTTGTCATATCTATACTAATATTTTAAAGAGGAAAGATTAGTATGTTTGTTACGAATAAACTCAAAAACTACTTGACCGATTTTATAAATTGTTTTACCAATGGAAAGCTAGAAGATCCCTGAGAAACATAGGCTATATTTTATTCCCGTATTAGTATTACCACGAGAACGGGAACTACCCTACGTAAGCATTACAATGCAGGCTGCCTAGAACTCTATCTTCCGCCTACACGCGGAACGGTGGACGACTTGCTTAAGTGGAATTCATGATTGTAACTTTATCTCTAAGAGAATTTCCACATTATCCGATCCGATATCGGAGTCGGACGACGATAGCCGATAGCCTACACCTACTGTTTTATATACCTAATTATTTCCGACAAAATCGTTCCGATTCGGCCATTTGCTCGATACCTTTGGGGCAGGTCCATCCTAGCAGAATAGGTATACCTAGTAGACAACTTTATTTGCTGGATCGAACTATATTTGAGATGCAAAAGACCATGTCGGTGGCCGATCCCATAACCGATATCGGAGCGGACAATGTAAAAGGTTTAGGTAAGTATATTTCATACATTTAACTTGCTCAGATATTGTATCGGCATCCGCCTTCGATATCGGAGCGGATAATGTGCAAACGCTCGGTGATTAGTCTGTGAACTACGCTCGGTGATTAGTCTGTGAACTATCGAATGTGCAAATCGAAATTCAAAAATAATTCAAACTTTACTGGCAAAGAGGTTGGAAGAAAATGAGAGAGAAACTTTTTCTTTACCTAAACGTCTTTGTCTACTGGCTTTTGTTCTTTTTAAAAAGATTTCCACGGTTGCCCAACCAGCAACCTTGACTACGTCTAGCAGGAAAACAATGTCGCAAACTCATAGCGCAAACTCTTTCCTAAGTTACTAAAAAAAAAACTTTTTTCAAATAACGAAATCAAACAATGGGTCTGTTTCTTTTAAATAAAAAGTATTTGTTCAACATTTCAAGTTTGCATGCGAATCCTTACAAACACAGTTCCAAGATTCTTGTGTTGACGGGCTGAAACCCGTTATAATACTAAGAGATCCGGCCGCAAAAAAGTGTAGGGATCGAGTATTTAAGCTACAAAATACATAAAGATTTTGAAAAATCTGCTGATCTCTTTATGCATATTGCCGTGAAGTGGACGATATTTTATGTAAAAAAAACAAGTGAAAGAAATTTCGTCCCAAAAATCAAGTTTTTTTTTTATTAAAAATATAAATAAATATAAATATAAATATAATCTCACGCCTTTTTTATCCCCGAGGGGGTAGGCAGAGGTATTCCATTACTGGATATACCCACATTTCACGAGATATATTGGACCCCTAAACGTGATAGGTGGTGAGCCCATCGCCGGACCGGGTCTGTTTACACATGTCTCAGAATTAATTCTGAGACCTGCGGGTTTCCTCACGATGTTTTCCTTCACCGTCGAGCTAGTGATAAATATGTACGTAAGTTTTTGAAAAACTCATTGGTACATGCCAGGATTCGAACCCGAGCCTCACTGATTTTCGGCCGGCTCTTTAACCGTCCGGGCTATCACTGCTCTTATTAAAAATACTTGCGGCCATATTTCGATAAGGGCACCCTTGTAGATATTATATTCTCCTAATCATAAATATGCGTAAAAAGTTGTAGCTTATACTCAATCCCTACACTTTTTTGCGGCCGGATCTTAGGCTATAGTTACGTCATCCAAGTATACGGGCATAGTACTTTGCTGAGAAGCCTCACTCATAGCTCTTTTCAAAGTCTCCTCAACAGTTGCAATCCAAGAAGTATTACGTAAATGTAATAGGTACAGCCCGTTTTATAGTTGTGATGGACGCATCTTTCTCCATGACCTAAGTGGTCATGGATGCTTTACAGCCTCTATTTTGGCCCTTTGCAAGCTCCCGGACTGAGCGCCCATGGAAACGTTGTATTGTATACTCCGAGCAGTGGCGTAGCGTGCCTTGGCGGGGCCCCGTATAAAAATTTTTGGGGTCCCCATGAAGGGTAAAGATTTCTCACAAAAGAAAAAAAATGTTTGCATAAAATTAAAAGAAATATTTATTCATCATAATTATCTATCTGTTACTATTTCCAAAATTATTACAAACAATTCAAATTAAATATAGTTACACTCTTCTTGCCTTTTTTCTGGCAAACTGATTTATTAAATCAGTTATAGCTGATGATGACTTTAGTTTTTCTAAAGTTTCTGACTCTATGGACAATAGTGACAGGTCTGACAGGCGTTCATGTCCCATCGAAGTTCTTAGGTAAAAAATTTTTATCAGTTTTAGTTTTCATTAATTTTTGCATACGCACGTCGGGGGCCCCCGTGGCCCGGGGGCCACGTATAATTGATATGGCTGATACGGCGATAGCTACGCCACTGAGTCCGAGAAACATTACAGAACCATAAATAATAAATAACTACTCCTTTATCTCCGAGGGGTAGGGGCACAGATAGGTCGTAGGCGGTATTATTTTTCTGGAAATAGGTACCCACTTTTGCGAACACATGCGAATATTCGACCCCTAAACGAGAAAGGTGGTGAGCCCATCGCCAGAACAGGTCTGTTACACACTCACATTATTACATTTTACTGCTTCATGATGTTTTCCTTCACCGTCGAGCTAGTGAGCTGGACTGAAATCTTTCAGTCAAACCACACGCGAGATCTTTTTTAACATATAAAATTTGATATAAAATACGTAGATCTTTTTTAACATATAAAATTTGATATAAAATACGTATAAGTACATAAACTTTTTATCCATTAACCAGCTCGGTAAAGGTCGTCTTATATTCGTATTTAGTGCTAGTATTATTTCCTTATACAGCTATACCTTTCTTAGTTTTTATGGTTTCGCAATCGTTTCGAAAGTCGAAAAGTTTCCAAACTTTAACATTGGTACGTAGGTGGGTACTATCGACAAACGTTCCACGTTTGGAAGAATTGTTCTTAGTTTGAAAGCTAAAATTTTGGAACCATGCCTCTAAATAAATTTAAACAATCAGAAGCCAGTAACACGGTTTCTTATCGTTGGGTTAGTCATAAAAATTAAACAAAAAACCTGTTTTTCCTTAACGATAAATGTGAGAAAAGGTAGTTGCGCGCAAAAATTACTCTTAGGCGTATCAGTAATCACTTGTGCCGATAATACTAAGGGGGCATAAGTTTGAGAAACCGTAAATCAAGGGTGGGACGCTTGTACCTAATTGTTCCATTCTTTTTCGCAGTTAATTAGAGACTGTCCCGACTTCGAGACGTCTTGTGAGGAAGGTACAGCGAGATTGAAGATCAAACAAGTGACTGCGGACGACGAAGGCACATATTGCTGCGAAGCGTCCAACTCGCTGGGGAAGGCTACTACCAGTGCCTGTCTGGTGGTCTACCGTATGTAATTTTTGACTGACTTCGAAAAAATGAGTTTTTTATGTTTGTAACCAAAGAATTTTCGACTGGGTGAACCGATTTGTTAGGATATATTTAAGTTTATCGACTGACTCTAGCACCTCAGGCTTTAGTGTTTTATCGTATTATATCGTTAGTATATCGGGTTCGATCCCCGCTCGGGGCCAACATTTGTGTGAGTGAACATGTCTGTTGGCGTCGTGTCTGGTCGTTTAACATTTATTTAAGTACGTGTATCAATTGTTTAGTACCCATATTACAGGACCTGCCTAGTTTGGGACTAAATAACCGTGTGTGAATTGTGTACCACAATTTATTATTATTATTTCTAGCACAGTGATTGCCTTACGGTTAAAGCCGGCCGAAAATCAGTGAGGCTCGGGTTCGAATCCTGGCATGTACCTACCAATGAGTTTTTCAAAAAATTATTTATCACTAGCTCGACGGTGAAGGAAAACATCGTGAGGAAACCCGCAGGTCTCAGTATTAATTCTGAGACATGTGCAAATAGATCCGGTCCGGCGATGGGCTCACCACCTATCACGTTTAGGGGTCCAATATATCTCGTGAAATGTGGGTAGGTATATCCAGTAATGGAATACCTCTGCCTACCCCCTCGGGGATAAAAGGCGTGAGATTTTTTTTTTATTTTATTTTATTTCTAGCACCTGGTGAGCCTAACACGCTGAGTCAGCGCCTGCGACGTCCACCAGCTCTTTTGTCAGCAGCTTCTACTCCGCGCTCTACTCCTCGGAGCACTCCAGCTAGGTCCATCTCTAGGACCCCAGGTAATAACTTGCAAGTTTTAGTTGCATTAGTAATGGCATTGCACATCACTATAAGTAGGTACATAGTATAAAACAAAGTGGCTCCCCGCTGTCTGTAACTATGTATGCTTAGATCGTTCAAACTACGCAACGGATTTTGTTCCGGTTTTGAAATAGATGCGAGTGATTCAAGAGTAAGGATTTTATATACCATGCGCGGTCTTATCTGCGTAGTTCCCGTTCCCGTGGAATACGGGAATAAAATATAGCCCTGATTGGTCCCATTTAATTCATAATTTCGTCCAGTTCTGACAACGGCATCCATGATAAAACCATATAAGTTGAAGGTTGAAGTCGGTTTTTGTACTCTTTAGAGTGGTTATTATATACCTCTTTGAAGTAGGTTTTTTACTCTTTAGAGTTCAATGTTATTCAAAGTTAACCATACTATTCCGCCAGGTCTCGAGCCGAGGAGACTCTGCAGCCCCTCCCGGCAGATCACTCCGAAGTTCTACACGTATCCCACCAATAAAGTAGCCGAAGTGGGCGACACCGTCACGTTCAAGTGCGCGGTGCGCGGGCTTCCCACACCGTGGGCTACGTGGGACAAAGACGGGATCATCTTGACTCCTTCATCTCGCATCACCATTAAAGAGAAAGAAGAGAACAGAGTGCTAGAAATCGAAGAGGTCTCCGTCGAGGACGTAGGGTTGTACAGGATCACTTTGGAAAACGAATACGGGCAGGCTGAGGCGTCGGCTCGGTTAGAGGTCCTTACTCGGGAAGGAAAGTTTTACGCGGGGGTCAGAGCTTACAGCGCATCGCCGAGGAGAGCTACCAGTCTTAGAAGGCGCCTGTCTACCTCTAAACAAGATTGAGTGTAGTGCTAGCCAGTTAAGTTTCAGGAGACGCTATTCAAAGTAAGTCGAAAAGTGAAAGGAAATAGCTCAGCGAACACATACTCTTGAAGCGAGCCCAGCAAGTTTCTGTTAAACATGAACAGCGAATTATCTTCTGTCCCTTGCCGTTTGGTTATAGTACATGTTACGATTATAAGTAGGGGCATTAGAAAAGGTTATATAACTTATGTTTCTCAATACATTTTTGCGTTGTTTATTTATTCCGGATTATGACATAGTGTCGGAGGAGTATATCAAGTGAGGTTCTCTTCTGCTTATTACTGCATTTTGTTTACGTATTATTTTTAAATCAATTCTGTTTTACCTTTTTGAAATCACCTTAGTGTTTTTTTGTTTATTTATTTATATATTTAGGATTAGGTAAAGCAGTATGTGTCGATTATTGAAACACGTTTTTAAGAACCTTCGATGTTAGATACTAATAATGAAACCGTTAGAATTGTGGCTTTCACCGAAGAAGTATGTAATGTTAGAATTACCTAATAGATGTATAAAGTACAAAATTTATATCGCCCTCGTATGTAGAATGTTACCTACTGTTTAAATTTTATCTTTGGTTAATCGATATGGCATCTAATTTCACAAACTCCATGAGAAATATAGAAGACACAGTTTCTTGCTTCATATCAATTTAGATGAACCCCAAATAAATGTTATACCTACGTGTGCGGCAAAACCAATTATTTAATGGTCATAAGTCAAATAAATTTTAAGATTTAGTATGGGGTTTTATTTAATACATTTTAGCTAGTTGATTTTTAGTTCCAAAAATTGTATTATACCTACTGCAAAATGTTTGAGATGAGTAGCTCTCTGTTTATTCCTAAATATTGCACAAAAAATTTATACAACATGTTTTGAAAACATTTTAAAATTAGTCAGGCCTTCTCGTGTGTGTCTCCGACTCCCTGTGTCCAATGATGTTAAATGTTATTAACATCATTGCCTGTACAAATAACTTTTCCAAAAACTGGCGTATTTAATTTATCTCTGATGGACCTGTTGGCTCAGTTGGTAGCCACCCTGCCTTCTGAGTCGGAGGTCGCGGGTTCGATCCCCGCTCGGGGCCAACATTTGTGTGCATGAACAAGTCTGTTGTCTTCGTGTCTGGTCGTTTAATATTTATTTAAGTATGTTTATCAGTTGTTTAGTACCCATAGTACAGGCTCTACCTAGTTTGGGACTAAATAACTGTGTGTGAATTGTGTCCCACAATTTATTTATCTCTAGAGCGACGCCGAAGAAAAACATCGTAAGGAAACACGCAGATCGAATTGATTCTAAAGCATGTGTAGGGGTCAATGAACCCGCGGGATGAGTTCTGTGGGCCCAGTTGCCCACGAAGGGGTAAATGGGTAAATAGCATAGCTGTCCAACGACGGTCTCACCTGTCTTAAAATATATAAGGCATAGAGAGGACAAAGCGAGGAAAATTTGATGCCAAAAGTTATTACATACAAGTGGAATAAATCTAGTACAATTTCGACCGAATGACAGCTCGCGTTCAAACTGACTGACAACGCTTGAGCTTCAAAGTTTTGTATGAAAATATTCCCAATACCCCCTCTATGTCCTATTATATTTGAAGCTCTTTGAATTCAGGAGTCCAAAAATACACTAATTAGTCCCTAGTGCTGAAACCACGGGTAATTAAAATTCCCCGTGGACCGTTGTGGGTCGACTCACCGGTATCACGGGTAAAACGTAAAAAAACACGCTTCTTTTCAGAGAATTGGCTCGATTGTAGGTCTGTGCTTCATCCTGTCTCGAACCAAAGAGAATATAACGGTAAAACGTTAAAAAACACGCTTCTTTCCAGAGAATTGGCTCGATTGTAGGTCTGTGCTTCATCCTGTCTCGAACCAAAGAGAATATAACCACTGACGTTTTAAACTAAAGTAAATTTAGGTAGAAGCACAGAATAAGTAATAGTGATAGAAGTGAGTTTACTTTGTAGATATTTCCCAAAGAGGTTGAAAGAAAATCATTGGAGATAAACTCTTTGATATTTTCCTTCACCCTAGGCAATTATCTTTAGATCTCATTAGCCTTATATTTAAATCTCTTTAGCTGGGCAGCGTACCTGAACATTCCTTTGCCCTACCATAAACTGTGTTTGGTCGCCGCCAAAGAGATTAAAATATAATATGACATAGAGGGGGCATTGGGAATATTTTCATACAAACCTTTGAAGCATGTTTGAAGCTTAAGCGTCATGTCAGTTAGTATGATCTCATTAAGAACTCGCGCGTCGGTGCCAATCAACCAACTTTACTCTTACCATTTTTTAGCCAGAAGCCGCAAATTTGTCGTGCTAAAACTTTACTAGCTTATTTAGATAAAACAAGAGGGCTAAGACGCGATTGTAATTACCTCTTTATTAGCCACAGGAAGCCACACGCGATTGTTGGTCCCCAATCAATTAGTCGATGGATAAAATCGACACTAGACGAATGTGGAGTAGATGTATATTCAGCGCGCATAGCACGAGACACGCAAGTACTTCGCGGGCGCGGCATCTCGGTCTTAGCGTTGACACAATCCGCAAAACTGCGGGCTGGAGCAGTACATCTTCCACATTCGCTAGGACTATTTGTTAATAATCAAAATGATTCTCTTGTACTAGACTCATTCCACTTGGAATAACTTTTGGCTTCAAATTTTCCTCGCTTTGTCTCCTCTATGCCCTATATATTTTAATCTCTTTGGTCGCCGCCAAACATATGTCGGTACAGTACAAAGCAACTAAGGACACGACTGTCGTGTTGCATGGAAGGCAATGATGTTAAATACTTATATTTAACATCATTGATGGAAGGCGTGTTTATTTCATAATGGAGAATGTTAGGAATAACTAAGGATTCTAGGTATTTACATTTATATATGATATGTACCTACCTACCTAATCTAACAAAAAAATCATATAGGTATGGAGCATAGTTTTGGAAGTCCTTAACTTAAGTTGGATATACTCGTATTATTATCTGATAAAATAAATGAAATGAAATATTCGTAATGAAACCTAAATTATACAACTTAAGCCTTTTTTCCCCGAAGGGGTGGAGGTGACCTAGATGTTGTTAGCACGTAAGATTCCACAGAAGAGAAGCAGGTAGTCCCGCCTAACGACAAGGACCAAAGAACCGCATGTTAGAAGCTCAAACGAGTGGCTGACCGAAGATTTGCATAAGGGTGGAGCTCTATACTTATAAATTTTACGCCACTACTACGCCATACTTGCAGCACCAGAATGCCTAGTAATTAAATTTATAGTTTTAAGCCCAGCCTTCGCCTCAGCGGGGCTCAGCGGCGAATTTCCCACTGGAACGGGAAAAACCCAACTGGAACCAGATGAAAGGAGACGTTCCATCTTAAGCCTGCACATTGTAGGTACACCAGCGTGAAAGATAAAGAAAAAACTAGTGATTATCAGAAAAATATTAAAAATCCAAACCATCTATTTAACTTGCACTAAAGTAATTAAACTTCAATGAATCCGCATGGAATCATATTGAAATAATACTATTTCTAACTTCTTATTTCCATGTTATTGTGAATTAGTCCGACTGCCATCAAAATAATGTCAATTGTCATTTTACCGGTCAGGGTCACAATTTTTTTTTTTCGGTCCCCGCGATACTAGTTTTAATGAAAATTAAACTTTATTGTACTACAAAACTAGACAAATATGAGCAAAATCATGAATAAAACTACAGTTATTTTATTTATAAAAACCTGGTGTATCTACATGGTGCAGGCCCAGTCTCCATGAACATTCATGAAACGTTTATACGGTAAGCTAACAATGGATTGGAAAAATGGGAGTGCTTTGTAATAAAAGTAGTAGGTAAACAAAAAAATTCAACTTTTTGCAACAACAAAAAAATTACGTAGGTACGAGTCCTCACAAATGAATTTAACCAATTTCAAAAAAGGATGAGGTTCTTAATTGGTCACGTATTTTTTTCCCATGTAATCCATATTTCCGTCAAATCTGAAGCGATTTCGAAATTTTGTATATCTACACGTTGTGAGAACATGCTCGTCTATCCTAATAATTTCGTTAATAAATGTATGTTGGTGGTATGTCATAGTCTACGAGTATAGGTATCCGTAATAGGTATAGGTACCTACGTAGTGAATATTTCTTAGACTTGTGAGAAACGTAGAAACAAAGAAGTTTATAGGAAAGGAATTTTGCTTCCAGCTAATGTAGAAGTTTCTTTAAAATAACTGGCCAGGAAATTTCAAATGTGAAGTAAACGCCATAATCATTTATATGAACAAATACAAAGATATTAAATGACAAGATCAACTTTATTTGCACAAAAATTTAAATAATCACTCAGAATCAAATAAAAATTTAAAAGTGTAATTATATTCATAATGGAAACATTGCAACGCATAAGCAGTACATTTAAGAATGTGAGAATCGCAATCAAAAGCAAGTCGTCTGGAGAGAGGATACAATTGGTTAAGAAAGAGATACAAGCGCTGGGCACCGAACTGTGCATGCTAGGTAAAGAGAACCATGAACAATTCGTCCGTTCGCTTGCCATGGAGGGCTACCTAGCCCTGCTCACCACCAAAACAATGCCCATGTCAATCACCGAGAAGAAGAATGTTCTTGCTGCAGCCTATGAGAAGCTAAAACCCTACGCACTACGGGAAGAATGCCTCTTCATATTCCTGAGGATCCAGAATCTTCTGTGCTACTACCTAATACAGTTGGATCAAGTCCCACAAGCGCGCGAAATACTCGAGAGCATCGAAGACATCTACGACATGATCAGCAAGACGCATGCTGACAAGTTCTTGGACGCCGAGGACCTATTTGCCGCCGAGCCGCTCAAGGACATTAAGTGCGTCCACCCCGAGAAGATAGACAAGGTCATCACGAACAATATCCAGATGCAAGCCTTCCTTTACAACAAACTCAACTTGCCGGAAAAGTATACGTTGTTCAATCACACGGTGCTTCGACGGCAGCTCGAGATGAAGGATGGCACCCCTCAGGACTGGGCGTTGAGGACTGCGCGACTCGGCAACTACTTCACGTACCTCAATCAGATGGGCAACGCGCGCCACCACCTCTGCGCCGCCTACCACGTGTTGAGGACATGCCACGACAACTGCAAACTGATGCCCTCTGAGTTCGTCCTCCACAAAGCTGACTTCGAGATGCACTTCCTCGAACTGAGCCATCACTGGGTCAAATACGGATTAACGCTCTTCAAACTGTCCAAGAAGAAAATTCTGAACCGCTTCTTCACGCAGCCTTGTTCCAAGGCCGATCTTTGGAAGACTGTTGACCAGGTCAACGTGCCGGTCGACGCTGAGAAGTACGTAGACGAAAACATAAAAGATATCGGAGCCGAGAAGACCGGCAAGGGCGACGGCGTTCCAGAGAAGCTGTTCACTTTCCCCTCGTTGGACCTTAAGGAGATGGAGAGCAAAGTGCCGCTCGAGATCGTGAGGACTTCGGAGGAGGCCCGGAAACTGTTCGCGTTTACGCACAAGTGGCTTATGCGCGCGAAGCACAACTACGACTTCGAACACCAGTCAGCGCAGTACATCTCGTGCGCCTTGCAGCTGGCGGAGTTGTATGAACACTTGGCTTTCTTTGAGCAGAACATCGACAACCAATACAGCATTCAGAAGCGGCGGGCGGACGTGCTGGAGTCGTTGAACTCGCTGCTTCGCTCCAGCGACAGCGTCATAACGGTGCACATTGACGTGATTCGAGAGCTGTCACAGGTGCAGCTCGAGCTGATGGCACTCAACCTGCAGAAGCTGTGGCACGAGGAGTCGCAGACCAACGTGTCGTACTTGGACAACGATGCCGACTCGATCCTCAACTCCCTGGATGTCGCGTCGGACAAAACTCTTACTGATAAAACTTTGAGCATGTCGAAGAGTGTCTTCATGAGGAAGATGGAGGCAGCGTCGGCAATCAACGGGAAGCTGTTTCGGCTGAGCGGGCAACTTGCACCGAAGTCCTCTTCACAATTCAGCTTTACCTCGGGCCCGCATAAGAACTGAAGCTTTACACCCTCGAATACATGTTTACTATTTAAATTCTGATGTTCTCTTCCGTTTCATGGTCATTTTAAAAAGGAAAAATAAATAAACTGAGTCATATTTTTATTTTTTAATACAATTTTGGAGGCATTACGCTGGGTCCGAGATGAACAATTAACTACTTGTTCTGCGGTTACTATACTAAAAAAAAACCTTATGCATTTGAGGTACATAATTCTTCTGTGCGTGTGTATATATCTGTGCCTGTATAGGGAGTAGGAAAAAATAAAACGACACATATTTGCTTTACATCTTATTAAGTACTAAACTTACTCACTAAAAGAAACTTAAAAAATACTTTTTTTGAAGCCATTACAATTTACAATACGCAAATCTACCTACTGGTTTGTTAAAAATATATAATTATGATTTTTAAATGCTTCAGTCGTCTTTAGTCTAATCTTAAATGGAATAACAATAATTAGGATATCTTCTACAACATAGAAGTCATCTTGAAGTGGAATCTAGTTACAGTAGTTGCAGCGGCAGCCATGCGATATTTTTAGGCATCAGGTAGCAATTCGCGCCAAAGACAAATGCGAAAACCAATTTTGAAAACACTTAAAAAACATCGAAAAATCTTACTTTTAACATGGTCTATAATTTTATCATGGGAACGGGACTTACGTGGGTTAAGTCGCGGGCAACAGCGAGTTGCCCAAATGAGTACAACTAGGTCTAGTTCTACCTCTTACTTGGTTCATATAAATTAGTATAAAAAAAGGGATTTTTTATTTTACATACTTTCCCTGGTCCCTTCCCTCCAAAGTGAGTCCCGGCTACGCCATTGGCTAGGATTTATTATATGTATATATAAGAAGGCAGGCAGGGATAACGTAATCCAGTTTGGCGGCAAGCAACAAAAGCAAAGAAAATATACGATTCTTCCTTATATATCTTAACAACACCATCTGTCTTTGAAGACGGGTACTAACTGAACAACTGTATACTATACCAGTAACTATTTATCATCTGTCAAAACTAAATTTATTTATTAAAATATAAAATACTACATCTACGTGATCACTACATTTTTTTATGATGTGAAATCCTATATTACCTATGTGATTTGTTACTTATAGTTAATTTTAAATTAAAAAAAAAATACATTTCAAAAGTATTTTGATATAATATTTTTAATAAATGATTGATTAATCACTATTTTGGATACAGATAAATTTTTGGTCAGTGATACACCCGTTAAAATTGATCATAATATTATATAATGAACAAATGTTATTGAGTTCAATCCATGACATGTAAATAATAGTACGTTATGTATGATGCAAGTAGGGTAAGGCCGAGTGCTTATAATAAACCGATGACTACAATAGCCAACTTACTGACTACGAGCATCATACGACATTTTTCAATACATTTGCTACTACCATAAATTAAATAAATTAAAACATGAATGTCAAATTGTAACAATGGCGGGGGAGCGGGCGTTACAAACAAAACAAAAAGGCAAAGGCTAAATCCTTACAGTCATAATTAAAAATAGTATTTATTTACTTTTTCTATTTTGATCATTAATTTAAAAATAAATATTAAAATTTTGTGAAAAAGAACAAAATTTTCATAAAATAATAATAATTTATAGTAATCGGTTTTTTTCAGGTTTTTTTTTACAAAAATCACATCTCACATTCAGCATGAAAACTTTTTGCTCGGATTCTGTGCCTTTGGGCTATTGAGTATTTGTGATTGGTGTAAAGAGCTACTCCATAAAATACAACATTACGATCCAAATTCCGATGTCATAAGGACAGTATTAATAGCAAATGTATTGAAAATGTATTTTCCTTATTATATTGACTTTTTGGTAAATAACTAACAAAAACATTCCATATACAAAAAGGTTTATGCACAAACAAATCGTACAGAATATTTCGTATATATAAGTAGATATGTACCTATATTTCGTTTGTACAATGTGGTTTCTTGGCTTGGCTCCCAAACAAATATTACCAGTACGTTAAACATTATGTTGTTTCATTCACATTTTACTGCATGGCTGTTTGGGCTGGACTTACAATATTAAGAAGAATTTGAACACCTATGGTCCATAAGCCTTAAGAGTTTTCATGTTACGTGCGCGCTCGGATAAAGTCAGTACTCGTATCAAATTCATAATCGGATAGTACTAGTACACATCGTCATCAACCCGTAACAGGCCCCTGCTGAGCTAAGTTTTGTTTGCTTAGAAGTCAAGTTATTAAATGTACAATTTGTTTTTGTGTCAGAGTATGTATTTTTAATATGAATTAGTATAAACTTAGTTCAAGAGGTCAACCCAATTATTTGTTGTTTCTTAGAAAGACATTTCTTCACTAAATGTCTTTGGAGGGCGATATGTTCAAGACCCTTCATAATTATATATGTACTTACATAAACTTATCGCTAGGTGTCGTTGTTTCCAAATTAGAACGCGCTATAGAAGTTTTCTTATGTTTGTATATAAGCCCTTAGTACATATGCTTTTTTGATACCACTTTACCCAGTACACGAGTTCGAATGCAATACAGCGTTTTATTCTAAACCTTATTGCCATTCCTCCAATCAGTTCAGTATTGTCGGTATTCAACATACTGAGGAAGTAAGGGCAACCAACACACACGCGAGCCCACCCCAAATAAGGTGTTAAGCTAATGGCCACTTATGTGACTTTTTCAAGCCATCTGAGTATATCTGTCACGGCTTAACGACTTCCATTGTGCGCACAGACAACGAAAACCGGGACTAACTGTTCAACGTGCCTTCCGAAACACAGAGGCGTCTATATAATGTTACTAGGCGGTCACGGTCACGGACGGTGGTCAATCCGAGCGCGTTAGTACCGCGAAAACGTGGCTGTATAATCCGTGAATCAAAACAAAACGAAACTATTAAATAAAATTAATAAAAAACTGATAACAATAAAATTAATAAGCTATTTTATAAAAAATCTTATTTCCTAAAATTAAAATTTACAACATACCGGAATGTATTATGTCTTCAAAACTGCTTAAATAATATTTTATTAAGAAAGGGACGCGCGCATTTGCGTCTCCGTGAGTTTTACTAGACTGCCATTTTTAATACATTCATTTTTTTTTGTTACAGTTAATTTAGTAATATATTCTCACTTAATTAGCTTATTAACTAATACTGTAGTCCGTTTCGTTTAGCATTGCAAAAGAATCAATCGACATCACATTTGTATTTTATTGAATAAATAAAAATATATATATACAGGATGTCCCAGAAGTCAACGATAAGCCGGAAACCAGCGATGGCCAGTCATGAGGGTAATCAGAAAAATATAAAAAAAAATCTGTTCTTTTTTCAAAATGTTATGAAGGTTTAAAAAAATCCTAAAAAGCGGACACCCTGTAATGAACTTTCTTGTACCGTGACTGTAAATATTTACTTTTTGAATATTTTTTTTCTGTAATGCTATAATGAATAGCCGTGCTACAATTTACAATAAAAAAAAATTACATAACTGCCTCACTTTTAAGTAAAAAGTTAAATTTGTTTCCAACATTGAATTCTAAATAATTTCATCAACCAACTTAAACCAGCTGTACTGAAAAAAAAATGTATGGCTACTATTTTGGCAAGTATACTTAAAAGTTGACGCATTTAGTCTAAATTCTAAAATGGTATAACACATGCTAGGTTTTGTTATAGTTGAGGCATGAAAATTTTTTTTCTCGATGAATCCGGATTCTATGTCAATCTAATTTAATGAGGTGAAATGTTGTCTAACTCATCACTAATCATTAAACCGCTAAATCCTTGCATCGTATTCATATATAATTTCATATACCTATCTATTACTAACATTTATATGGCTACCGTTTCCGCGCTTTCTCCCTAGGTTATAGCTGAAAATCAGCGAATTTCTCTTTGAGTAAATACTGCCGCTGAGCTATGGCCTCTTTGTACTGCAGCTACACACACACCAAACCATAGATTTACTTATCTAATATATATTCGTTACTTTTGTGTTGTACCTAAATTTATTTGAAAATTACTTTTCTGGATACCTGTATCACTTTTAGTTGTGTTTTTGCTGGATTACATTCAGCTCCATGCAGCTGCTCTATTAAGTGTGTACTTACCTGTCTTTGTTATTGTTTTTTTTTATGTGATGAGTGTGTATCTGTTGTACAAATAAATTCTATTCTATTCTATTCTATTCTATTCGTTACCAACATTTCACCTCATTAAATTAGATTGGCATAGAATCCGGATTCATCGAGAAAAAAAATTTTCATGCCTCAACTATAACAAAACCTAGCATGTGTTATACCATTTTAGAATTTAGACTAAATGCGTCAACTTTTAAGTATACTTGCCAAAATAGTAGCCATACATTTTTTTTTCAGTACAGCTGGTTTAAGTTGGTCGATGAAATTATTTAGAATTCAATGTTGGAAACAAATTTAACTTTTTACTTAAAAGTGAGGCAGTTATGTAATTATTTTTTATTGTAAATTGTAGCACGGCTATTCATTAAAGCATTACAGAAAAAAAATATTCAAAAAGTAAATATTTACAGTCACGGTACAAGAAAGTTCATTACAGGGTGTCCGTTTTTTAGGATTTTTTTTAAACCTTCATAACATTTTGAAAAAAGAACATAGATTTTTTTTTATATTTTTCTGATTACCCTCATGACTAGGCCTATCGCTGGTTTCCGGCTTATCGTTGACTTCTGGGACATCCTGTATATATTGTTTTGTAAATGTTTCTATATATTTTACTTTTATTACATATTGTAAAAAACCTAACATAAGATCTAAAATAAATAAAGGATATAATAATATAATAATATTATAATCTCACGCCTTTTATCTCCGAGGGGGTAGGCAGAGGTATTCCATTACTGGATATACCCACATTTCACGAGTTATATTGGACCCCTAAACGTGATAGGTGGTGAGCCCATCGCCGGACCGGGTCTGTTTACACATGTCTCAGAATTAAGTCTGAGACCTGCGGGTTTCCTCACGATGTTTTCCTTCACCGTCGAGCTAGTGATAAATATGTACGTAAGTTTTTGAAAAACTCATTGGTATTAGCTGCTAGTGAGTCCTTCTTAGTCACAGGTCGCGGGTTCGACTCCCGCACCGGGCCATCATTGTTGGCTTAGTTTCTGGATGTTTAGAATTTATTTAAGTATGTTTAGTACAGCCTTTGCCTAGATTGGAACTAAAAAATCACTCTGCGCTTCTAAATTATGGGACATTCACACACGACGTTGTGTGATGATGTGTGAAAAGTCATCAAACTGTTTCGCAAATGCTAAATGACGCGGACTATACAAAAATTATAAATAATGTGGAATTAATTTGGACTAAATCTAGAAATGCGGTGTAGAAAAATCGTACAGTAACATCATTTAGTGTTACGTAAAGGCTGGTTCATGTCACAACGGGCCGGGTCCCGTCCGGGGCACGGTCAAATACTTTTTGTATGAGGCGTATTGTAGGATGGTTCGCCCCGGGCGGGGCCCGTCCCGTTGTAACGTGAAACAGCCTTTATCCTCAAAAGTTTAATCCTAAAATGTCCACTTTCTTACTTTAAAAATGCAGATATGCCCTTGCCAAGATGATAGCTCTAACGAAAGCGAAAAACTTTATAGATTGACATGTATGGATTTGACATAAGCGCTCGTTGACAAGTGCATAAGTCAATCCCATACATATGTCAATCTATAAAATCATTCGAATCGTTAGCGCTATGCATCTTGGCTGGGGGGCTGGACCACTACAAACTAGACGACTATATAAATGACAATGTCGCTTGGAACAGATTTCCTAAGCACGAAAATAGTTTTACAGCTCTTTATAGTTCACGCGGGAATAAAAACAAAATAACAATCAAGTACTAAGTTCTGAATTCAAATTTTGATAAACGTAAATCTAATAATTGATGGACATGGAAATTAGCATACTTTTGTATGGAATGCGATGATTGCCGATGTGCAATATTTACCGCCGGGCACTGTATTGATGTTCCTTTGTAGCACTCTAGACTTGACGCGGGGCTGATTTTGATGATTCTTTTGTCAATTGATTCGTCTTAATCTTGCAAGTGTTCATATAGACATGACAGTAATCAAATTTCAATATGGCGACCACGAGACGCCATATTTTAAAAATAAAAATATGGAATTCTACGAACTATGTTTAGTATTTATTTGATTCATCCTTAGGTTTCTTTTACCATTTTTCATGTCAAATGACCATTTATAACGAATTAAAGTTTGTTACTAAGTAAAATTCTGCACATTCTCATAATAGTCGCATGCAGTTCTTTTTAATTTTAGAATAAAAACATATTGCCTCCGAGTGCATGAGATTGTTGTTAGATTGTGGAGCAGATGGTCTTACATTCCTACTTCAATAATAGGTACTTGTTTCCATCGTTTTTAAGTTAACTTCGTCGGGTTGATTGTTTAAATTAGGGTAAACCACCAAATCATTGACACTCACCGTACCAATAGGGTTGTGTCCTACCTAGTCAAATCAGTTACTTTTTACGATCTGTCAAAACGAAATTTTATTATGGAAAATGTACTGAAATAGCAAACCGTGACGTCATAGTTTGTAGTACTCCATTGCAGTACTTTTTATGATTGTTTTATTATTTTTAAATTTGCTATAACTGTAAATTGAAAATCAAAATACATATTTTGAGGTGTTTTGGGGTAATCTTTTTAATTTATGACTACTCGTAACTTAATTTCGATGCTGTCAACTACCCAATTACCTGACACCCCAACAGATTTATTCAAAATTAACGAAATTATGATACCAAATTATATTTAGAATAAATAGATAAAACCACCGTGTTTATTTTGTTATTCTTAATATAATTTTGTATCGAAATTTCCTTAATTTTTATTAAAACTGGTGGGGTGTCTGCAGTTGGGTCTTTTTCCCTAACTTCTTTGTTTTAAATTGTATCGGTATAGGTACAAACAAGCTTTCGTCAATCAACGGCTAGAGCCGCGTCTCCTACCTGCCGTCTCTCCTCTGGAGCACTTGGAACAAAATATCGTTAGTGTCTACTTCACTTTCGTCACTGTGCCATTTCTGATCGTCGAGCAAAGGTTCCCGATGCTCCCCTTCCTTAGGGACCCTCGTCCTGTTGGTGGCCTCGAAGTCATCCATGTCCAAAGCCCTCACGGTGCCAGCCACGGCACGGATTACTAGCACCTGTAATATTTATTTTATTTCATTTATTTATTTTCATATTAAAACCAACAGCACATTTACAAAGGTAGTTACATTAAATTTTACAAATTTATTAGGAAAGTAAGTAATGCCAATTTATATATTTTTGTATTTATATTTATTAAAAACTAAAAATAGTTTTGTTATAAAACTTATATAATTTTTATAATCTTTAGATATATAAATAAAAAAAGCAAGAAAAATAATTGGTTGTCTGTAAAGTCGGTTTACGGACGATAGTTTTACGTGATAACGTCATAAGAAAACATTGATGAAAAATTGCATACGGGAATGGAAGAGAGATAGATGCGTCAGAAACCGAACGCTTAGGCCGATCGTGCCTCTATTGCTTGTTCCACGTTAACGCTCAGCTCAGGCGGAACGTGACACATTTTCGCACCTGCAGCCGGCGTTCACCGATTTAAAGGACGTTATCACGTCAAAAACTGTCTTAACCCACCCCTTGCTTTTGACCTCACCTTGTGTACTATGTGTCCGATTATACCAAACAGGCAAAGCGCGAGCCCGGCCACATTCACGGCGCTCAGCTCGTCGCCACTTACTTCTACAGCTAGGACTAGTATGCACATTTCCTGAAATAGTTTATTTATTTTTTAAATTTATTGCACACTATTTACATATAAGAGCAGTGATAGCCCTGACGGTTAAGGAGCCGGCCGAAAATCAGTGAGGCTCGGGTTCGAATCCTGGCATGTACCAATGAGTTTTTCAAAAACTTACGTACATATTTATCACTAGCTCGACGGTGAAGGAAAACATCGTGAGGAAACCCGCAGGTCTCAGAATTAATTCTGAGACATGTGTAAACAGACCCGGTCCGGCGATGGGCTCACCACCTATCACGTTTAGGGGTCCAATATATCTCGTGAAATGTGGGTATATCCAGTAATGGAATACCTCTGCCTACCCCCTCGGAGATAAAAGGCGTGAGATTATAATATTATTATATTATTATATCCTTTATTTATTTTAGATCTTATGTTAGGTTTTTTACAATATGTAATAAAAGTAAAATATATAGAAACATTTACAAAACAATATATACAGGATGTCCCAGAAGTCAACGATAAGCCGGAAACCAGCGATAGGCCTAGTCATGAGGGTAATCAGAAAAATATAAAAAAAAATCTATGTTCTTTTTTCAAAATGTTATGAAGGTTTAAAAAAAATCCTAAAAAACGGACACCCTGTAATGAACTTTCTTGTACCGTGACTGTAAATATTTACTTTTTGAATATTTTTTTTCTGTAATGCTTTAATGAATAGCCGTGCTACAATTTACAATAAAAAATAATTACATAACTGCCTCACTTTTAAGTAAAAAGTTAAATTTGTTTCCAACATTGAATTCTAAATAATTTCATCGACCAACTTAAACCAGCTGTACTGAAAAAAAAATGTATGGCTACTATTTTGGCAAGTATACTTAAAAGTTGACGCATTTAGTCTAAATTCTAAAATGGTATAACACATGCTAGGTTTTGTTATAGTTGAGGCATGAAAATTTTTTTTCTCGATGAATCCGGATTCTATGCCAATCTAATTTAATGAGGTGAAATGTTGGTAACGAATAGAATAGAATAGAATAGAATAGAATTTATTTGTACAACAGATACACACTCATCACATAAAAAAAAACAATAACAAAGACAGGTAAGTACACACTTAATAGAGCAGCTGCATGGAGCTGAATGTAATCCAGCAAAAACACAACTAAAAGTGATACAGGTATCCAGAAAAGTAATTTTCAAATAAATTTAGGTACAACACAAAAGTAACGAATATATATTAGATAAGTAATCCCCGAGGGGGTCCTCGGGGATAAAAGGCGTGAGATTATGTTATGTTATGTTATGTTATTTACAATATGTAACAGAAAACGCAATATGTAGCAATTTTTAATTTGTGTTAAAGTTTTCCAAAAAATGAATTAGCTTAGCTGAATTTAGTGCTACTTATGAAAATCTTCTATTATTGCTCTTTATTTAAGAAATTTGGTTAGACAAAACTAAAGTACAAATGCATAATATTTTAAAATTAATATACTAATTGCGGTGTATGAGGAACTGCGCTTATTCTGTGACGCGTTGCATAGGTTAATAATAATAATACATATAACAAATGGTGGGACACAGTACACGGTTATTTAGTACCAAACTAAGCAGGGCCTGTACTATCCCCGAGGGGGTAGGCAGATGTATTCCATTACTGGATATACCAACATTTCACGAGATACATTGGACCCCTAAACGTGATAGGTGGTGAGCCCATCGCCGGACCGGGTCTATTTACACATGTCTCAGAATTAATTCTGAGACTTGCGGGTTTCCTCACGATGTTTTCCTTCACCGTCGAGCCAGTGATAAATATGTACGTAAGTTTTTGAACTCATTGGTACATGCCAGGATTCGAACCCGAGCCTCACTGATTTTCGACCTGCTCTTTAACCGTCAGGGCTATCACTGCTCTATGTACGGGTACTAAACAACTGATAATCATATTTAAATAAATATGAAATGAAACACGAAGCCAACAGACACGTTCATTCACACAAATGTTGGCCCCGAGCGGCATCACATTGGCAAAATATCACCTCGCTAAACATCACATTGGCAAAACATCGCATTAGCAAAACGTTACTTTTCAAAACATTATATTCGCAAAATATCACATGCGCTATCCATCTCATTTTTTTTAAATTTATTTCACTTCATTCATGTACAGTCACATTGGACTCCATAACATTCTTGTTGCAATCGTCTTAGAGGTCAGACTCGCACAGCAAGCGTAAATATTCATGTGCTCTTGACTGTACCAAGAAAATTTAACACATGTCATACATATTGTGGCGAAATTAAAGAGAAGAAGTTTGGCGTACTTTGTAGAGAATAATAAAACAATTAGTGAAATATGCTACTTCTCTTCTACTGAATCCTTATATTTATCCCATTACTTAAACGAGCTTAAACGAGCAAATCTTTAAAACTACGCAACGGAATTTGATGCGGTTTTTTTAAATAGAGTGTATCAAGAGGAAGGTTTAAATGTATATAACACATCAGCATTGCATTCGTGCGAAGCCGGGGCGGGTCGCTCTAGTTATATATAAATACAAATTCACAATCGCAAAACGTCACATCGCATTTAGTGTTAAATCATTTTTTCGATGACAGTATACGTGCACTTCGCGAATGCGAATGAAAAGACATTTTGCGGAAAAGACATTTTGCGGAAAAGACATTTTGCGGAAAATACATTTTGCGGAAGTGTCACGCACGCCTAATCGGGCTTACCTTAAATATGCCAGCAATGGACAGAGTTAGACTAGACGTGTATGTGACCACTAGGAATTCGCTGATCTCCATAGCGAACGCTAGAGTGGCGCCGACTGAGACCTTGAGCACAGTCGGCATAACCTCTTCCGGCGAGAGACGCTGCAGATGCTCAAAACACTCCATTCCTGGAAGAAGAAACGGTTTTTAAGACTACACTAAAAAGGACGTCACTTTTTTTTATTTGGTTCACAAAACTGGATGCAATCCTAAAATAGAACGTTTATAAAAGTTCACTTATGAAATGTGCGCAAAGAATGTACCCTTCTAGACGTTTGAGTCACAGCATTTGAGACGAGATTATTTTAACATATGAATTGTTGTGAGTCCAAGAAACAAAAATGTGACAATAAATTTAAATTTAATATTTAGCGCTTTTCTTGTTTTTATTTTTTCATTCGTAGGAACTTTCTTCTGACAATAACATACAACAAAAAAAGAACTAGCTAAATTGGTCTAATTTCTTAAACAATCTTAAATAAAGAGCAATAATAGTAAGATTTCCATAGGCAGCACTAAATTCAGCTACGCTAATTCATTTTTCGGAAACATTTAAAATAGCTGAAATCGATTGAGTAGTCGATACTGAACAAACTAATTTCAGGATTTGCTCATATTCTGTTACATATTGTATACAATATATATTGTAAATAAATTTATTTTCCTTCTTCAGATGTCTTTAAAAACATAAACACTATAGCGCGTACCTTCGAACAAGATAGTGAACGGCAGCAGCGAGAGGAACATCCAGGGCTGCACGTGGAAGACCATATCCACGGGGTTATGGAGGCCTAGTTTCGACTTCTGCATCAGAAGTTGTGCGAAGGTCCACCGAAGGCCGGCAGCGAACGACGCTATCAGCAGAAAGTTGAACCCGAGAAGATTGAACTGCGTCGCTTTGTACGTGAACATGATCAGACCGGCAGCGATCATGAACACTATGCCCACTAGCGACCACGACTGCGGACAATGGACAAATACAATAGTATATTACACACCTAGGGAACGAATGAAATGAATATAACTTTTCATCTCTCCGGGTGGAAAGCGTCAACTTTCGGCCCGCTGCGCTATACAAAGTTGTCGCTTTCCCCCTCCGTCGATAAGAAAAAAGTATACACACCTCGGGAAGTAAAATAAGAAAGCCTCAAATCACGTGTCTGTTTGCTTTTTGACAATTCCATGTGATCTGAGACATTTCTTATTTTACTTCCCTTGGCACGTAATATACTATTTTGCGTGCCACATTATAAAGGTATATAGGTAGTCATTTTATAGATAAGTAGTTACATAGTTAAATTATAATTTAGCGATCCGTAGGGGTGTGGCAATATTAGAGACACACATAATACTATTTTCCATGCAAGTAACTAATATTAAACATAATTTTGTTCTAATTTATTGTTAGGATTTTATCTATAATTTGTAAATATTTTTCTAACAATGACCTTTCATTAAATTGCGTTTTCATTGAATAATAAAATAGAATAAAAATATAATTTATCTTCCATAATAATGTCTAGTTTATCATTGAAAAAATCATGTATAAGTTTTCATTGCATAATAAAATAAAAATATCATTTATCTACACTGTCTACGACAAGTTAAGGGCCTGAGCAGACACCGTACTCTTCGCATCTGCGATAGGTATACCAAAGCAGACGGTAAGATGATTCCATTATAACTAGATGAGCTCGTAACTCTAGTGGCAGCTCGTGAAATAATTGAACTAAAATCTCCGTCACTAGAACCTATTGTACAGAATTACGTAGCGACCGTTATGAATAAACCAAATCCAATTAGCTAAATAAATAAATATACGAGTAACACGAAACAAAGCAGTGATAGCCTTACGGTTAAAGAGCCGGCCGAAAATCAGTGAGGCTCGGGTTCGAATCTTGGCATGTACCAATGAGTTGTTCAAAAACTTACGTACATATTTATCACTAGCTCGACGGTGAAGGAATACATCGTGAGGAAACCAGCAGGTCTCAGAATTAATTCTGAGACATGTGTAAATAGACCCGGTCCGGCGATGGGCTCACCACCTATCACGTTTAGGGGTCCAATATATCTCGTGAAATGTGGGTATATCCATTAATGGAATACCTCTGCCTACCCCCTCGAGGATATAAGGCGTGAGATTATTTATTTTCTATTTTTTAACACGAAACTTGCATGCACCTGTTGTACAAATTTAAGCCCGGAGTTTTACAATAACGAACATAATAATATAACTTTATTCTGCACACCTCTAGTTTCGTAATAGACGCCAATTCACTTACTTTTTAACTTATATTTTTTAAATATGCTTAACCTGTGTTGCCAGTAACACATGTTGCTGATCAGGTGCGAAGGAGGGTTAGCCACTAGAATGTATTACAGTAAATGAATACACCTAGTGTAAGACTGTATTCGCTATTTAGTTTTTCCAACGCAACCAAGTAAACAGCACCATAGAAACAGTAGGTAACATAGATATAAACCTACAGGAAGTGCACATACTAGATCTGCCTCCTTAACAGAATATGTCAAGGACAGTGTGAGTCACTAGAAAGTAGTACTCACCTTCTTCTCAAGTCCTAGCAAGATCGCGAAGCCAAGAATGAATATAATCGTCGTCGACTTGGTCATGGTGTAGAGGGATATGGTGACCAGCTCCAAGCCCCAGTTGGAGAAGCCCACGTCGATACCACTGGCCAAGCCTGTGGGTCCAACCGACCTCAGGCAGACCACGAAGGACAGGAACAGCTGCGGGGCCCCTGTCACCAGGTACAGGACCGTCCTCACAAGGACTGAGAGCAGCCATTTTATCACTAGGTGGTACATCACCACCGTTAGCGGGTAGCTGAACTCCTGTGGAAGGTGAGATAAAGTTAGATGTTGCTGAAGGGACTCTTTGTCGTGGACTACTTCGTCCGGTACCTATCTATATTTACTAATATTATAAAGAGGAAAGATTTGTATGTTTGTATCTTTATTACGAATAAACTCAAAAATTACTGGACCGTTTTTAAAACTCCTTTACCAATGGAAAGCTAAAATATCCCTGAGGAACATAGGCTATATTTTATTAACGTATTCCTACGGGAACGGTAACTACGCGGGTGAAACCGCGCAGAACCGCTAGTATTAGATACTAATAATAAATTGTGGGACACAATTCACACACGATTATTGAGTCCCAAACTAGGCAGGGCCCGTACCATGGGTACTAAACAACTGATTAACATACTTAAATAAATATTAAAAGACCAGACACGAAGCCAGCAGACATGTTCACACACTCCAATATTGGCCGCGAGCGGAGATCTAACCGGCGACCTCTGGCTCAGAAAGCAGGGTCACTACGAACTGATCCAACAGGCCCGTCAATCTAATATTAGATAGATGTAATAATAATACTTATAAGATTAATTATTTCAGTCATATAAAAGGTTGAAGGTATGTATTTGAGCTATCGGTATAAAATTATTGTATTGGTACTGGGACATTCTGAGAAATGGATATTTTGCAAAAGGTAGACATTTTGCGAAATTGACATTTTCTATGAGCCTCTTACTCGTATTTAAGTAACATTTATAGTACCGAAAAACACCATACGTATTAGATCGTACAACTTGCGGCCGCATTGACAGCACAGCGTTAGCATCACTACATAGTATAAAACAAAGTCGCTTTCTCTGTCCCTATATCCCTATGTCCCTTTGTATGCTTAAATCCTTAAAACTACGCAACGGATTTTGATGCGGTTTTTTTTAATAGATAAAGTGATTCAAGAGGAAGGTTTATATGTAAATAATACATCAGCATTGCACCCCTGCGAAGACGGTGGCTAGTTATTTGTATACTGTTTATCTGCTTAGCCCTGTGGTGGCTTCTCATAGTTCTCATGCGTTAAGGTCGGGTTCTTGATGATCCCGTCCGGGGCGATGGGCTCACCTATCAAAAAATATACCTACTGATGAAAAGTGGGTATTTAGAGGAACGTAATACCTCTGCCTACCCCTTCGGGGGCAACAGACGTGGGCATATTTTTAATTACATGCTTAAACACAGACTAGATGACGGAAATCTGCGACTAGGTACTGTTCGGGAGCTCTACTAATGTGCTCGGTAGTGTTTAGATATCCGACACTTTCACTACAATGAATTACATCACAAGTCTAAAACGAAATAATGCTGTAAAAATATAATTCTATAGTCAAAATTGATTTTCCGCTGTCACCAACCGTGGCTGTGAGGAATTTCAGTAAAATATCGCGTTCTTTTGTTTGAATATTTCAAGACTTCATTGAGTCGCTGACGATTGTGTGGATATTGAAAAAAGTATGCTTTTGATGTTAACAATAGTGCATTGTAATGGTAATTATGGGCGTCATCTCGTAGCTAAAGAAACCATTGATAATTTGGTTACTAGCCAGCCATTTACATATTATCTGGAATCTGTATGGTTATTGAGGCACGTGTGACTGAGGAGTACTGGCATATGCTAAATGGGCTAAGAAAACTGTTTTATACACAAAGAGATTATATTTTAATCTCTTGTGTTATTCACTAGGTACTAACTGACCTGACAGACTTTTTTTTGTTTAAATTTTACAGAAAAATCTATTTTCAGTTTCCACTCTTTATTTTTTTCTTACCATAAAAATTAATCGGTGCAGCCGTTATCTAAGGATGCGCTTTAAAGAAGAAAAGTATTTCATTTTTATATAGAAGAATTTAGAGAGAAGAATATACAGGAAATAGGAATATGAAAATCTACTAAGTAAATGTCATTACACTTACCTACTAGTACTACCGATTTTGGGGAAGAAGCATTGCAAGAAAGTCCAACCAATATCTAAAGTCTATAATACATGCCCTCAACAGATCAATATGTCTCGGTTTTACTTGTAGATATAAATAAATATCTAGATATACTTGATAGTAATTTTAATAAAAAGAACCTACATATAAGAATATATACTTTGAATTTTTGAGTGAATTTTTAACAAAACAAACAAGAAAACAGTATGTGATTGTTTTCTTTTCTATGTTAGTAGCGTTGTTATGAACATCCATGAATAATGCTCCCAAATAATTTTATTTGGTCTGAGGAATAAGGTTGAAAAACACTGATCTTGTGTTCAAGGTGAGTAGTTGAAGATGCGAGCCCAACTTCATTACCGAGGACAAGGCTGTGCCCTCTAACGAGACACCATTACATTTTTCATCGTTATTACAAGTACATAAGGTTTAGTTTCGGATAACAGTTTTGTTACTGCCTTCAAAGCATGTCAGAAAAGTAATTATATTTAAAAACCAATATCTTAACTTTCAAAGTATTCTGTATAAGGTCGTCTAATCTGTTCTTTAGTAGAGACAAATAATAAAAGCGGACAAAATAAGGTGTATTACACCAATATACATATGAATTGTATGTATGACGAGAATTTGAATTTATACATAAGTATAACATAACTCTAGAGGTAAGAGACCCGTGTCGTGTCTAAACATGAAATATTTTTTGTTCTTTTTTGCGGTAATGTATATAGTTATCGATCTAGATATCGACACAGCAATTTTTGAAATTCTTGTCTTTCTGTTTGGTTGTGCACGCATCACGCAAAAACTACTGGACGGATTTTGATGAAATTTGATGTAGAAAAAGGTTATTCCCACCGGAAAATATAAATACTGGTTGGCAACACCGTTAGGCAGCCGCTGATAAACGAAAGACGAATACAATTTAAATTTTAATAAAGATTATTTTGAAAACAATTTTTCAGATACTTTTATTTACTTATGTTGTAATGTGTACATAGCTGCACGACTTTGAGTAGTAACAACTGCTCAAACTTGTGATACTTTTATGTGCTCACAAAGATAAAGATAAATTTTGATCTTGAATGGGGAATTGAATGGAAGAGAAACAGTAAAATACAAACACCGATGGTTTCTTGGAAAGTATTTGGATCTTAGTAACAGTTTTTTTTTACAATTTTCTTTGCATAGTAAGTATAATTCAATTGGTATTTTCTTAGAAGTATTAAAACTACATTTATTTATCACTACATAGTATAAAACCAAGTTGCTTTCTCTGTCCCTATATCCCTAGTTATGCTTAAATCTTTAAACTACGCAACGGATTTTGATGCGTTTTTTTTAAATAGATAGTGATTCAAGAGGAAGGTTTGAGTGTAAGCATTGCACCCGTGCGAAGTCGGGGCGGGTCGCTAGTCTATCTATATATAAAAAATAGTGCTGTTTTTTGGCAAGCACATCACTTCAGCACTTGTTTGTATCAGTCAGAATAAGGCTTTAAAAGAGAGAAAAATTCGAAAAGCTGCCTGGATTTGCACGCATCACCCAAAAACTACTGGACGGACCCACTACTTGGTAATATAGTTCCTAGTTAAACAATGTTTTTGCCAAACACCTTTCTTTATCTTATAAGAGAATGATTCATAACCAGAGTTTAGCCAACCATTTGACAAAGGCCTATTCATCTCCACAATATGATTGACTTAACTTTAATAAGAAATATGAAAGATGTTGGTGATTACAGCAATACTGTTTTAAGGAGCAACATTTACCCCTCCCCAGTTATATACCTATAATTAATATAACAATTTCATATGTTTTCCCCATCATTAACTACCTCTGATTACATACAAACATCTACACAATTCTAGTAAATATTGCTAATTTCAAGATACCGTCTCACACTCGCCACCTGGTGGTATCTGTTTACCTAACCTGAACACTGTGACAAAATATTTTCAACACATCTCTTTTTGCTTGCCTTGTATTCACATGCGAAAGAGTGAGACAAAGTTTTGTCTTTGTTAGGAAACGGCACCATGCCACATACCTAAATTAATCTAGACAACTCAAGTGTCTGTCTGTTAGCATAGTTAGTTGCTAGTAGAAAAATGCATAGCTATAGTCTATTTCACATAGCATGAGTTTGATGACAGTTCACATTTTTCCATTTTACTGATACTGCTGTAGATTAATAAAAAAGATTGTATTTTTGCAATGATAAAATAATAAAATATTAATAAATTTTAAACCAAATATTTTTATTAGTCAGAAGTAGTAAGCGTAAAACAGTAAACTGTCACTGAATTCATGCTACATGAAATGCCGGCGAGAGCAATAAATAATTCTCTACAAATGTTTGTGGGACCATTAGAAACTGTAAAATACAGATTGGGTATGGAAGGAACTCATTCTCTTAGGGAAGGCAAAGGCAAACCTCTGCCTATCACTGAATTGCATTTGTGAATATCATTGTAAGAAGAGAATATTCACATTTTATGCAAATGTCACAGTTTTGCATCATCTATTTAGATGTAGCACAATTGGAGACCAAGTTGTATTCATAAGACAATCTTATGAATACTTCTAATATCTTAATATGTGATAATAGTGATAATGGTATCATTACTGAATTTCTCTATGGCCTAAATTATCATATAATTAATTCAAAGGAACACAATGGGTTCGATTCTGCATTACAGCGCCTAAACTTATTTTAGTTTATTCCTGTCATTTTCTTTCTCATAGAGAAGAAAAGAGACGAGTGATATTTAGTCCTGTCAAATTAAAATTAGTCCTGTCAACTAAGGCATTTCATAACGTGTTTAGTGCATAAGTAAATAAGTCACGACTAAAATAAACAGCCTCTGACAGGACTAAATTCGGTAGGTTATCTTCTATCCCTTTTCTTTTTTTGAGGTAAAATAAAGACAGGAATAAACTAAAATAAGTTTAGTCGCTGTAATGCAGAATCGAACCCAATGTGTAACTAAAAATATTCAGCGTATAATGTATAATAACTACAATAACATGAATAAATAAAAATCCATGTTTATGGCTGTCACTTGATAATAAATAATAAAAAAATAAAAATAAGTACCTACTAATAGATAAGATAGTAAAAACAACACGTAGAAAATACTACACGTTGGAGGTGATAACAAACAGGTTTCAATCGATATATTAATAATTATGAGCAATAAAATAAAGACAGGTCACTGATAACAATTTTTACTGACCTTTAGTAACCATCTCTGGTAAAACGTGAGGCCGATTGACAAGGAGAAGTACAGCAGTATCAGGCCAAGAGACAACAGCGTCTTTTGGAAACATATATCAGACCATTTCCCCTTAGGTTTGCTGGTAAACACATATTGTTCGTTTTCGGACTTCACAGCCAGCTGTTCATACTTCGGGGCCACCATCGCAAGCACAAGGCAATCCTGTATATTCTAGACACACGCTCTGCTGCATAGCAGCTAGAAATAATTACACAAATATTGTTGAACAATTACACAGGTATCGTATGTAATAAACTTGTACAAAATAAAGTCAAATAAAAATCCTAGTGACAATCACAGACCAGTAATAGGTGACAATTCTGACAATGACAGTGACAGTCAGTGTTACTCGTAATGTTGGCAAAATGGATCTATAGGACCTACAAAAATAGGTCCATGAACTTCATACCATGCGGATGATGTCTTCATGACATTTAATACAATCCCATACAAAAAGAAAACATGATAGATGGGCATGGGCTCGACGACGGTCTCTTTTTAAAAAATGCGACAATATTATATTGGAATGGAATGACCTTGACAGGGACTTCTTGGTGGAAATTCGAAGAGCTTTGAGTACTCAGAGCCGAAGAGGGAAGTCAGTCAGTAGACTTGGTATAAAGGTTTAGAAGTAGTGAAAACGAGGCAGTATGATCTTTGATCCTAGCCTGTCCAACAAAATTGTGCGAAAAAAAAGTCAATATTGTCAAACAAAATATCGCGTAATTAATTTCACAACACAAAAAAATAGATTATGTTGTTCCATCTTCATTGTGAAACATATCGTGAACAAGTTAAGCAATTAATATAGCGTTTAAACGAGATACGCCTAAAGATATACTTCCGAAAGAGATTAGAGAAGAAAACCAAACTACTCAGTGCTGTGAAAGCGACAAGATGACGGATTCAAGTTCATTCTCCTCGTTACTCGCGTTGGTGGACAGCCACTTGTCCAAAACCAGCGTCCAAGAGAGCCGCTCGGACGACGGCAACAGCGTAAGGAACCGTTTTCCTATTCCATCCTTACATGAAATCCAGAGCAGTGCTGCCTCCGACACCCGCCTGTCATGTTCGCCTGGTCAGCGCGCACCCTTACCCACCGTCAAACTGGGTGATAGCCCCATACAAAGCATCCTTGCAGAACAGGTAGCTAACATGCTCAAAGCCAAGGAGTTAAAACGACAGCAGGAAGAGGAGAAACGGAGGCTCGAGGAACAAATGAGCAGAATAAAGCTTGAGGAAGAGGACGCGGTCATTGACCTCATGCAGGCCTTACAAACGCCGTGCCCACGCCCTCAGGTCAAAACAGAGGTTGTAAGCAGCAGCAGTTCATTAGAGTCGCTATTCGAACCGAAATTTATTGAATGTGATGCCATGCCAGAACTATCAAAATCACCAGAGCCACTGTTACCCTGTAAAACTGACATGTCGTACATTCTACATCAGAAAGTGCGGAAAGGGAAGTGTTCTCCATTTGGTAAAGTGCTGACGTCACGCTTGAAGCCTGTTGCTGCTCCGTACATGAGAGTAAACATTCAGAGTGACATTAAGAGGTTTGAATTTAACACACAGTCACCTTGCGATATTATAAAGGCAAAACTAAGGAAGCCTACGTGTTATGTTGCGTACCAATCAGACATTTTGAGCTTTATAAAGTAGCATTAAGGTGGGTGTGAGAAATGAACTTGCTAAAATATTTTGATCAAATTACAGTTTATACATAGTGATATTTTCCGTAGTATAGTTTACAGATAGCTATTAATTTTTACTTTTATGAGTGCATTATTTTTCCTATTATTCTTACCTTAATAATTCCAATAATTATGTTTGCATATACAGAGATCCTCAATTTTGATTTGTAATATACACAATAAAATATATAACATCTATGCATTATTAAAGATCTGGCTACTTTTTTGTTGTAGCCTGAAGCCAGGGCATTGAATGACCCGCATAGTTCCTGTGGGATAGCCTATGTTACTCCCTGATAATGTAGCTTGACATAGTGGAAGAATTTTTCAAATTGGTCCAGTGGTTTCGGAGGATTAGGCGCAAAATGACACATTCGATTTTCGAAAAATGTCACATTCTTAAAACGCCACATTCGCAAAATGCCACATTCTCAAAATGCCTTTTTCGCATAATGCAACACTCTCGAACATACTGCAAGAAAGGGAGTTGAACAAGTATAGCAGCATAAAGAGCAGTGATAGCCCTGACGGTTAAAGAGCCGGCAGAAAGTCAGTGAGGCTCGGGTTCGAATCCTGGCATGAACCAATGAGTTTTTCAAAACTTACGTACATATTTATCACTAGCTCGACTGTGAAGGAAAACATCGAGAGGAAACCCGCAGGTCTCAAAATTGATTCTGAGACATGTGCAAAATAGAACTTCGTTAGTGTGGCATTTTGCAAATGTGGCATTTTGAGAATGTGGCATTTTGTGTGGAATCCGTTCGGATCCTATTCAATTCAAACAATTCTTTCCCCCTTTATAATGATAATATTAGTGTAGATTACTTATGTACATTCAGTTCATTTTTTCTGTAATAAATTTGCAATTTGACAAATGATAAAACAGTTAATTAAATAGATGAAATTTCAGACTTTGTCGTCACCGATAAAGGTGCATAGCCCTGTGCCGCCTTAGGGGGCATCGGCAGCCCTCCCGTTTACTCCCCATCTGTGAGTCGCCACTTTAATGTGGTATAGCAGTCAAATCAGTAAATGTCCTATTGATGCTAATATTATAGTGTACTTTTAAGGTAGGTTACCTATTTATTTAAGGTAGGTTACCTATTTAATTCAATTAAAAGACTACAATAATAATGTAATTTATTTATTTTAAGGACAATTTTTTTTCTCAATGTATTTCTTTTTTTATAGCAACCTAATAATTATAGGAAATAAGTTTACTGTATGTCAAGTAGCATGAGTTCGGTGACAGTTCACATTTTTCTGCTTTATGCTTACTACTTTCGAGTTTCGACTAATAAAAGTATTACTATAAAACATAATTATTATTTTATCATTGCGAAAATACAATATTTTTTATCCACGCCGCACCCATGCTATGGGAAATAGACTATAGTATGTATTACGTATAAATAGTATGACAATTAAACTTCACAGAACACAGATTACTTAATTTATTGCATCTAAAATTATTAAAAACAAATACATTGAATTATTTAACAATTCTACTCGTAGTTTAACCTTAAAAACAGTCTATTCCCAAATGGTTGGAGACTCTTAGCATGGGTAGTAACTATAACACAAAAACTATATCACAAAAAAGTGGCAACACTAATAGGAATACTTTTTGTTCAGTCTGTTCCATTGAATACAATGTCGGATTATACGGGAATAGGATGTAGGACTTGCATTGATTGATATTCAATCCATTATAAATTAAATAAGAAACTTAGGATGGCATCAAATTATAGTACCTATTAAACTTTCAGGCTCCGAGTTCGCAAAATGTCACACACAAGATGAGATTGCTTCCAAAACATGATCTTCAGTATGATCAAATATTCAGGAATATTAGTCCAGCTGATGAGAAAATTTGGAGAAAAAATCGAGACTTGATAAAGGATATATATATTTTTTTATATTAAAATGCATGGTAACATACACTTGGCGTCAAAAAAATCGCACCTTTGAAAAACCACTTTTAATCCCATTTAGAATCAATGATGATGGGACTATTAGGTATCATTTTATAGGTCTAATCCTCAACATTCAGCAAATCGTACTTTAGTCTTGCTAGGTCATAAAAAAAGAAGTGATTGCAAAAGAAGAAGAAAAAGTTTGTTGACAAAGAATTAAAGTAAGACAAAAAAATGCTTAAAAATTACTTAAAACCTAGTTTTACCCCCCCCCCCCCCCTCTTTTATACCTCTAAAAGGTAGCGCAACTAGCGGTCTTTTATAAAGTAATTATGCATTATTTTTGTATAATACAATACAATACAATAACTCTTTATTGTACACCAAAAACAACACAATATGGATACCAACATTAACTAAAGTACAATGGGCGGTCTTATCGCTTTTAGCGATCTCTTCCAGACAACCTTATGATGGATGAAACTGAGAGATTAGAACTAGGGTAGACGGTGCACTATATATTATTGAACATACTCTTACATACTATTACATACATAAATAAATAAATATATAAATAATATATATTAAATAAAATAAACAAGAATAGAAAATACTTTCACACATACTTGAGGATAATAATAGATAATAATTATAACAAATAAAACAGAAAATTAATTCACATCAATGCTTGCAAGATAGTGAGCCTTCAGTCGAGTTTTAAAAATGTGAATCGATTCAGCACTTCTGACACACAGGGGTAATGCGTTCCACAAGCGAACAGCCTGAACGGTAAATGAGTTACTGTAAAATTCTGTTGTATTACGAGGAAATTGTAAAAGATAATTTCGAGACTCTCGCAAAGACCGATCGGTGGAATCGCCCTGTCGTTTAAAAAGAACTTTTAAGTAGGGGGGGGTAGAAGGAATAAATAGCACAGAGTAAAGCAGGGAGAGAATGTGAACATTCCGGCGAAGACGAATTGGAAGCCACTTGAGCTGAGATCGAAAATGAGAAACATGGTCATACTTGCGTAGCCCATATACAAAACGAATGCAGAAATTTTGGAGACGCTCAAGTTTATCTAGCTGGGATTCGGACAGATCAAGATAGCTGGCATCGGCATAGTCTAAAATTGGCAGAAGGAGTGATTGAGCAAGTGCAATTTTAGTGGCAGTGGGTAGGAAGTTACGTAGCCTCCTGAGAGACGCAGATGCCGCAAACATCTTCCTGCTGACCTCCGCTACTTGAGGAGCCCAGGACATCTTTTTGTCCAATAGGACACCTAAATTTTTTACTTGGTCACAGAAAGGGATGTGCACGCCATCGAAAATAATATGTGATACGGAGTTCCAGTCCAACCTTGATAATAGCCTCGGGCTACCGAGTATGATGGTTTGGGTTTTTGACGGATTGACTTTTAAACCAAACCGATTACTCCATTAAGATACCCGCAGTAGATCCAAATTGGTGCTTGTATGGCGTTATCTAACTCACTAAGAGAAGCATGTTTATATATTTGGAGATCATCTGCATAAAGGTGGTAAGAAGAAGTAAGATTTGAGGTAATAGAGTTGATGAAGATTGCAAAAAGAAGAGGAGATAGGACGCCACCTTGTGGAACTCCGGAGGTAGTATTGCACCATAACGTCGTTATTTGGATGAAATGTTTTTTTTATGGCATAAATGATTGTTAATTTTAATGTCGTTAAATTAATGTTTAAAATTATACTTAATAGTCCCATCACCATAGATTCTAAATGTGATTAAAAGTGGTTTAAAGTATTATTTTCCGAAGGTGCGATTTTTTTGACGTCGAGTGTAGTAGCAGCAGTGAAACAAAGCATCTACAAACACCATTCTTGTTTACTACTAGGAAAAATCTGTAAATATATCTGTTATCAACTCATCAAATGATTATTAAATATTATTGTAATGATAGAAATATTCTCGAGAAGACTGGATATATTTCTTGAGAATAATACTGAAAATATTCCACGTAAATACTATTCGCTACTAGTTAGCAGTAACCTACACCAATTTCCAAAAAAAAACATAATTTATAAATTCTTGTTTTCATCTCACTTCAATGATGTTCACCAGTGGTAGTGATGTCCAATATATCTAACATGAGCGCGACGACAAAAGTTGTATCCTGTTTTGTCGAAAGGTGCGAAAACGAGACAAATGCACGAGATAAACCACTATGTACTTTAGATTAAATACAATTCTCCTATTCATTCAATTGGCAACGAGAGATAAAAATAAAAGGTACGGGGCTCGAAACGCGGAATACGTACCCGAACGGAAACATAAAAAAAAATACGCATCTAACACTACCAACGAAGACGTTTAAAGAAAGAATGATTTTCTTCCAACCTCTCTGACTACCAAATTAAGAAATGGATTCACACTGGCACACAGTAAAATAATTTCAAGAAATTCAGGACAGAAGAAGAATCTACATTACCGAATACATTGTCGTTGCACATCATAATTTATTTCCTAACTAGCGACCCTTAGTATAAGCATTGCACCCGTGCGAAGTCGCCCCGACTTCGCACGGGTGCAATGCTTATACTAAGGCGACTAAAACATCTTGAATCACTATCTATTAAAAAAAACGCATCAAAATCCGTTGCGTAGTTTTAAAGATTTAAGCATACATAGGGATATAGGGACAGAGAAAGCAACTTTGTTTTATACTATGTAGTGATTCAGTATATCATCTGCTTGCACGTGAGGCCCTCGCTCGCTAGTCGCCTGATAAATAGAAAAAGAAATTAATCGATGACAATAAAATGTAATTTGTAAATGAGCACACAAATACTAAAGAGGGACTGGCCAGTCCATAACTGCGAGACGACTGCAGCTGATTGTTTATCTGCAGACTGCAACACAAAGACGTTTAAAGAAAAAGTTTCTTCCAACGAGAATGATTTTCTTCCAACCTCTTTGCTGCAACATTTGATTATATTGTATTTTGTAGATAACTTGTATTGCGTCTCCTTTCTCTTTATAAAGGTCTAAGGGCGGGAAAGAACCGCCAGGTGGTGGGTATTGCACGCCACACCACGTTTGTCAGAGAAGAATACAGATCCCAATTTGAAGAACTATACATGACGCTAGAAACAGGGAGATTTGGAAAGCCTGAGGCCTTTGTGTCAAAGTACACTCCATTAAGGGAAACTGATGTGCAATAAATGACAACAATTAATAATTGTAATATTTGTAATAATAATAATATTTTGTAAATTCTCCAATTGGCTAATAAAGGATTGAAATTGAAACATGACTCACAAATAGATTGCTTTCAATGAAGGATACCACGAACCGCTCTTTGAAAGAATGAAAATAAATAAAAATAAATAATCTCACGCCTTTCATCCCCGAAGGGGTAGGCAGAGGTATGCCATTACTGGATATACCCACATTTCACGAGATACATTGGACCCCTAAACCTGATAGGTGGTTAAGGCAGAGGTATTCCATTACTGGATATACCCACATTTCACGAGATACATTGGACCCCTAAACGTGATAGGTGGTGAGCCCATCGCCGGACCGGGTCTATTTACACATGTCTCAAAATTAATTCTGAGACCTGCGGGTTTCCTCACGATGTTTTCCTTCACCGTCGAGCTAGTGATAAATATGTACGTAAGTTTTTGAAAAACTTATTGGTACATGCCAGGATTCGAACCCCAAGAAAAGGAAAAATCCCCATCGAAATGCAACATCCATGCCATCACAAGCATCCGGAAGACAAAAAATTGGGCAGATATTGAATCAGCTATTAATGAGTACTTTTTGGACTGTCCCATGCAAGAGGAGAATGCAGTTATGCGAAGTGGGGTCAGGTAGAGCACCCAAAAAAATACACCCAGAAATCTACCCAAGTCCGGAAAAGTGGCCAAATATTAAATCTGCTACTAATGAATGAAATACCCATCGGCTCATGCTTTTATGCAAAGTGTTGTCGAGCAACTTAAAAATATAGCACTCTGCAGAAAGCCAGCCAAGTTCGGAAAAGTGGGCAGATAATTAGCCCTATCGAAATAGTCATCAACATCGATGCCATCGCAACGATCAGGAAGACAACAAATTGGGATGATATAATACTAAATTAATTTATAATGAGTACTCATCGGACAGTCCCATGCCAGAGGAGAATGCTTGTATACAAAATGGTATCAAGCACCCTAATGCAGAAAGCCAGCAGGTTCGGAAAAATGGGCAGTTATTATAATTAGCCCTATTGAAATAGTCACCAATATCGATGCCTTCACAACAATCAGGAAGACAACAAATTGGGCATTAATTTCTAATGAGTTCTCATCGGACTGTCCCATGTCAGAGAAGAATGCTATTATACAGAAATAAATAAAATAGAATGGTATCAGGCACCCTAGTAAAACCCTAATAAATAAAGCACTCTGCATAAAGCCAGCCAAGTTCGGAAAAGTGGGAAGATTTTATAGTTGGCGCTATCGAACTAGTTAGCATCTGGCAACGATCCGTAAGACAAGAAATTGGGCAGATATTAAATCAGCTATGAATGAATACCCATCGGAATGTCCCATGCCAGAGGAGAAGGCTTATAAGTACAGAATGGTATCAAGCACCCTAATAAATAAAGCACTCTGCAGAAAGCCAGCCAAGTTCGGAAAAATGGGCAGATATTATAATTAGCCCTATTGAAATAGTCATCAACATCGATGCCATCACAATGATCAGGAAGACAACAAATTAAGCATGAATTTCTAATGAATTCTCATCGGACTGTCCCATGCCAGAGAAGAATGCTATTAAACAGAAATAAATAAAATGAAATAGAATGGTATCAAGCACCCTAGTAAATATATCAATCTGCAGAAAGCCAGCCAAGTTCGGAAAAGTGAGCAGATATTATAATTAGCCCTATCGAAATAGTCATGCACATCGATGCCATCACAACGATCAGGAAGACAACAAATTGGGCTGATATCATAATATTAAATTAATTTATAATAAGTACTCATCGGACTGTCCCATGCTAGAGGAGAATGCTTTTGTACAGAATGGTATCAAGCACCCTAATAAATATAGCACTCTGCAGAACACCAGCCAAGTTCGGAAAAGTGGGTAGATATTATAATTAGCCCAATGGAAGTAGTCATATACATCGATGCCATCGCAACGATCCGAAGCAACTATTTGGGCAGACATTGGTGCTGACTCTGCTTTACAGCGACTAAACCTATTTTAGTTACTAAAGAAAAGAGACGGGAGATGTTTAGTCCTGTCAAATTAAAATTAGTCCTGTCAGCTAAGGCATTTTATATCCTGTTTAGTGCATAAGTAAAGAAATCACGACTAATACACAGCCTCTGACAGGACTAAATTCGGTAGGTTATCTTCTATCCCTTTTCTTTTTTTGAGGTAAGACAAAGATAGATAAACCATAATAACTTTAGTCGGTGTTAAGCAGAATCGCCCCCTTTACAATATTAAATCATAAGGAGAATGCTTATCAACATCGATGCCATCACAACAATCAGGAAGACAACAAATTGGAATGATAATATTAAATTAATTAATAATGAGTACTCATCGGACTGTCCCATGCCAGAGAACGCTTTTAAACAAAGTGGTACCAACCAAGCATCGTAATAAATAAAGCACTCTGCAGAAGGCCACTGGCCAGCCAAGTTCGGAAAAGTGGGCAGATATTATAATTAGCCCTATCGCAAAAAATAGATAGTCATCAACATCGATGCCGTCACAACAATCAGGAAGACAGCAAATTAAGCATTAATTTCTAATGAGTTCTCATCGGACTGTCCCATGCCAGAGAAGAATGCTATTAAACAGAAATAAATAATATAAAATAGAATGGTATCAAGCACCCTAGTAAATATATCAATCTGTAGAAAGCCAGCCAAGTTCGGAAAAGTGGGCAGATATTATAATTAGCCTTATCGAAATAGTCATGAACATCGATGCCATCACAACGATCAGGAAGACAACAAATTGGGCTGATATCAGAATATTAAATTAATTTATAATAAGTAGGTACTCATCAGACTGTCCCATGCCAGAGAATGCTTTTATGCAAAGTGGTACCAACCAAGCATCCTAATAAATAAAGTACTCTGCAGAAGGCCAGCCAAGTTCTAAAAAATGGGCAGATATTATTTTAGTACATCCTATCAAATTAATTTGTCAGTTATGCCAGTGCACTATCAAATGCCAGAGAACATCAATCCATAAGACACAACAATAGACAGATATTGTACCTAATTAGTCCCATCGAACTACTTTTCTAGAACGACGCCATCACTGCACTGTCACATGCCAGAGAAAAACGACCCAGAAGTCAGATGTCTAGAAAAAAAAAACAGAATTTTAAATAACTATTATGTCATAAAAAATCTGAGTCTTCCAAGAAACCGCAACACTGCTATAATATAATATGCTAATGAAACGCATAACAAATCAAGCAGAAGGCTAGCATTATCAACAGATCAAAAGAATTGCAAATAACCTAAAAGTACGACTAGATAAAAAGCAACTATTTGCAACTATGCGCAGAAAACGCTGAGCCACCGCGCAGTCTACTTATTGTTAGCCAATAAATATCGATTGGAACTACGTCTTTATGCGTGACGTCACGAGGAACTGTCAACAATCCCGCGCATTATGTCTGACGAGCTAGGCTGTGACGCGTATAGTTAATTGATATAAAAGTTTTGCTAGAGTCTATGAAAGTCTGTAACTTAAATAATAAACCATCTATCGCGTTATAAATTAATCCTAGTAATATTATGAACATTTTAAAATAAGTTTAAAGTAGAATAGAACCCAAATTGCAATAACCTGTAGGAAAACCCGCTGAAGCCGGGCGAATAGAAAACGGGTCCGTTAGTACAGTACGGTCGTTTTAACTTGGCTTCTCTGAACATAGGCTTCTCCTGCGCACCCTCGTACCGCCAAATGGTCGCTAAACATGTTATTGCGCAGCCATTTGCGCAACTTCAGGGTTAAAACGACCGTACTGTATGCGCCCTAAGCATGACTAGCCTATCTAACTTATGGGCAACTTACACGAGGCCATTCCATGAGCCATTCCACTAAGACAATCCAAACTGCATACAAAAAAAGCTTGAGGACAATCCATTGGAGTGAACTGTCTCCATTTACACGAAGCCGTTCGTGGATTGGCTTAGTGGAATGGCTCAATGGAATGACCTCGTGTAAATTGCCCATTATGCTATTATGTTAACTAGACTGGTAAATTTGCTATACAAAGAAATAACTGTCTCCTTACTTTGGAACTTATTACTGTTGGACCAATATTGGAAAGATGGAATTTGCGTCCCATTTTGCCCACAAGTCGATTATCCCGTTCGAACCTTAGTATATCTGTACAACATGACCAAGAAAATGGAACAGTTACGAAGGTTACCGAAATGTGTATTAAATGTGTAAAAAAATGTGTAATAAAACTAAAGAAGAGCGACGGTGAAGGAAAACATCGTGAGGAAACCCTCAGGTCTCAGAATTAATTGTGAGACATGTGTAAATAGACCCGGTCCGGCGATGGGCTCACCACCTATCACGTTTAGGGGTCCAATATATCTCGTGAAATGTGGGTATATCCAGTAATGGAATACCTCTGCCTATCCCTTCGGGGATAAAAGGCGTGAGATTGTTTATTAATTATCAATTAATTTAAAAAAAAGCGGTGTCTTCCATCAGAAGGGAGTGCTCACCCAAATTAAATGATAAACAAAAGATATAAACACCAGCAACGACGTCAATTCAATGACGTCAAAATTAAGTAAGAATCGACTGACGATATTTAATATTTTCAGGTATAAAGAAATGAGGGAATTCAAAAAATATTTGTAGCTAAGTTGAAGTTTACGCTTCAAAGAACTATAATCCATTTCCTTGAATAATTTAGTTTACAAAGATGCCTTACATCTACTGCCTTATTTTATTCATAAATATAACATAGCACCATACCTATATACAAACAAGTCTTACATATATTTCAAATGTACCTAATAAAGATGATACCTAGTCTAAAGATGGACATTTTGTTTTGACCTCTTCAATGTTTTACTATTCTTGTATAATATCCAAATATAGCATTACTCATTAATTATTTCCATCACAGCGAACTGAAGATGGTGACCTTTGCCTTTAACAAAGAACTTTAAAGATTAAAAAACAGACTTAAAGAAATAGCACTAAAAATATCCTCGATGTATAATTTTTTTAGACTTGTTGATTTTTCATCACCGCTTGACCGATTTCCAGGACCACCTCGAAATATGATGTACCAAACAAAAAAACGGTTGTCTGTAAAGTCGGTTTACTGACGATAGTTGAACGTGACAACGTCATAAGAAAATACTGATGGAATGGATTGTGCCTCTATGTCGCTCGTTGCGCGCTCTCGCTTGCACTGTAACGCCGCATACGTCATACTTTTTCGTGCATGCAGCCGGCTCAATCGAATTATAAGACGTCACCTCAAAAGAATTATCAAAATCGATTTGTTGGCAACTCGCTGGTAGCCGTGGCAATATTTATTTATTTTTATTTTTTTATTATTTAAGTTTATTTTACTATACATATTTTGACATTCCTTTTTATACTCAGTTGTCAGTTTAGTTGCCTTGGAATATACATGATTTTCATTTAATGCGAGTTGCCTTATCTTCCAGATTTCCACATTAATACAGTCCACATCGTCTGGTAACACGGTTCACCAATAACATACATACAAAAAAAAAACATACATTTGAATTGAGAACCTCCTATTTTGAAGTCGTTTAAAAGGTACTAAGGCTGGTAGTGTCTCCCGAGGAACTGTTGAGGGTCGTGGAGCTTCCTGGTGGCCTGGTACACGTCGCGCTCCTTGTCCGGGTATTTGGTCGGCAGATTCGGGGAATGCAGGTTTACTTTCGCAGCGTACCTATGTGGTAAACATACTTTTAATAAATAACATAGAACTCTAAAAAGTAAAAAAAAAAACAGTTGAATTAAGAACATTTTCTTTTTTTGAAGCCGATTAAAAAAAAAATGATCGAGATTGGTTGGCATGGCATTGAGTTATTCGTCCTTTTACACACATACTTAATGCAAATTTAAGACTTATAGAGTTCTCTCAAAGATGTCTTCGTCAGAACTGGACAAAATTACGAAGCACCTGTTAAAAAAAAAAAGAATCGTCCAAATCGGGTCACCCAGTCGAAAGTTCTGAGGCAATAAACATAAAAAAAACATACAGTCGAATTGAGAACCTGCTTCTTTTTGAAGTCGGTTTAAAAAAATAGGATCAACGGTTTAACGAGCCTTCCGAAACACTGGAGTTACCTTATGCCCGCGATGTCAATCTCGTAGTGGCCGCTTAGTACGTAATCGTTGGTCACCGGCTGCGGCACGCCGTCTTCGAACCTCTGGACGAATCCGAGGCACACCTGGAAACGACACTAGTCATTAACATGAACACGAACAAAAAAAAATGTGATGTAAGCAGGATGCATGAAATGGAACGGGGTGTGTGCGCGAGTGAAATGGAGGGAAAGAGAGAAGAGAGTAATGATTTTCAATTCAACACACTTCGTCCTTCAATCCCGTCGTCGTTCAATTCTTGATTATTATTTACTGAGATAATGAATAATTTCTAAATAATAAACCAAAAATGAAAACTCTGGCACAACTTACTTTGTATCTTAGCCTAACTGAACTTATCGTTGTATTGTATTGACATAATTAAAATTTTGTTGATTTGTGTACTTAGACAAAGGTATGCCTGCATTATGCCTGAGTTTTCACTTATGACCATTAATTTGTAATAAACTGATTTTAAATATTATTATATGGTCAAACATTTAAAAAAAATTAAAATACAAAATATGTGTACTCTATTTTTGTATCTACTTTCAACCTAACTTATAATTTAAAAGGGGGGTTCAGAAAATAAAATGTTGTGTATTATGTCGTTCCAGAGACTAACCTGCTTCTTGAAAGTGAACCCGTAGCTAGTGGTGGTGGTCTGGCCACAGTAGTCCCCGTCGCGGTATATAGGCTCCCCTCCCCACGACCACAGGTCCTGCTCGTGGTCGTGGTCGGTGAGGAGAAGCTGAACGTACTGCCGACGGATGCCCTCTTCGCGTTGGCGGAGCAGAGCTTCGCGACCCACGAACGGGACGTCTTTCTGTACGAACAAATGGAATGGGAAAATATGAACAGAAATATAGAACTAGAAGTTAAAAAAATTAAGGTAAAACACCCAATTATTGACTTAATTCACCCCATAAATTAATTGACACCCCAACAAATTTGCTCAAAATTAACGAAATTACGATACACAATTATATTTAGAACTAGCGACCCTCGCTCCGGCTAGCACGGGTGCAATGCTAATACTAAAACCTTCCTCTTGACTCACTCTATCTATTAAAAAAACCGCATCAAAATCCGTTGCGTAGTTTTAAATATTTAAGCATACATAAGGATATAGGGACAGAGAAAGCGACTTTGTTTTATACTATGTAGTGATAATTAGATAAAACCACAGTGTTTATTTAATTATTCTAAATATATTTTTGTATAGTAATTTCGTTAATTTTGAGCAAATTTGTTGGGGTGTCAATTGAGTATTTGACTGTATCGAAACAAAATTGCGAGTAATCACTAATTAAAAAGATTAACCCAAAACACATTTACAAATCCATTCCGTTTTTCATTTTACAATTATAACAAATTTTAAAGCAATCAAAAAAGTCATGAAATTGAGGACTGTGAGAGATGACGTCACTTCTCAGGATTCAGTATATTTTCCGTACCAAATTATTTGTTGTGACAGATCATAAAAAGCAACTCATTTGACTAAGCAGTAAAACAGGTAATTGGCTTGTTAAAGTTAACGAAAATATGATACAAAATTATAATTAGAATAATTCAATAAAACCACCTTGTTTATTTGATTATTCTAAATATAATTTTGTATCTCGTATCATTAATTTGGAATAAAGCTGTTGGGGTGTCAATTAATTGGTGGGGTGTCAATTGGGTGTTTTACCCTAACTTAGAAATTTAAATTGTTCAGACGTGGCCGTGGGAGAGCCATGCTTCGGCACGCTTGGGCCGGCTCGACCGGAGTAATACCACGGCCTCACAGTAAACCAGCGTAAAGCAATGCATTGCGTTTCGCTGAGTGAGTGAGGTAACCGGAGGCCCCAATCTCCCCTCCCCTCCCCCTACTCCCACCTCAAAGGTCGGCAACGCAGTTGTGACTCTCGAGTTGCAGGTGTCCATGGGCGACGGACGTCACTTACCATCAGGTGACCCGTCTGCTCGTTTGCCCCCTTTTTATCATAAAAAAAATCGGCTTTACTCACTCCGAACTTGACGCGCCACGTCCGCCCGCACTCTAGCGGCGTCGTCATCGTATCGAGGTCTTGCCCCCAGAACGCGAAGAACTTTTCCACGCGCAGAGCTCTCGCCGCGTAGTAGCCCACGTGGCCGATCCCGTACTTCTCCCCGGCGGTCATGAGACGGTTGTACACGTGCAGGGCGAACTACAGGCAGATCAAATAGATTTAAATATAATAGGACAGAGACAAAGCTAGGAAAATCTGAAGCCAAAACTTATTACTAGTGGACATCTATGTGATTCGACCGAATGACAGCTCGCGTTCATTGTAACTGACATTTGTAAATATCCCCAATGCCTATTGTATTTTAATCTCTTTGTTTTTCTCAAACATGCTTGGAAATTTAAGCATTATTTTGACAACCTTCTAGATAAATCGAAATTGCTGTACTGGCAAAATACGTGCGAACAGCGGCCGGCAAAAGTTTAATGAAAATTCATAATGTCATGTTTTAGCTGACAAATAAATTGCATAGAAACCTCATATCCATTTAAAGAAAAAGTTTCTCTCTCGATATTCTTCCAACCTCTTTGCTCATATCTGTCGTGTGATTTAAAAATGGAACGATCTTTTACTCCGAAACATGGCAACCAAGGAGGTACCATAATAGTTTTATTTCAATTTCGAACTGGCTTTCAAATAGAAAGCCGTATATTGACAAAAAAAAACAAATGATAACTTTAAAGCGGAAAAAATAATTTTTCGTCCGTTGGTCGTCATTGATTTTGATAAACGTCTCAAAGACGTATAAAGAAAAAGTTTAGAATGATTTTCTTCCAACCTCTTTGGTTATTGTATTTTTAAATAACAAGTTCTGCCTACTAGGTACAATTAAATACAATACAATAACTCTTTATTGTACACCAAAAACAACACAATATGGATACCAACATTAACTAAAGTACAATGGGCGGTCTTATCGCTTTTAGCGATAAGATAGCGATTCTTAGGTACTTAGGCCTAGCTTTAATTTCAGCGCATTATTTGAGTACAACTAGGCATTGATAGACTTGCGTATGTATTTACATGTTTGTCCATCAATGCCTCTTTTGCTGGTCTGCAGTAATGTACTACAGCTTTTGCTTTTTTTTAACCAAAGAGATTTAAATATAATAGGGCATAGAGGGGGCATTGGAAATATTTTCATACAAGACTTAAAGCCTAAGCGTCATGTCCTTATTATGTCAGTTAGTATGAACGCGAGCTGTCATTCGGTCGAAATTGTACTAGACTTATTCCACTTGGAATAACTTTTGACTTCAAATTTTCCTCGCTTTGTCCCCTCTATGCCTTATTATATTTTAATCTCTTTGGCTTTAGCAGATATGAATTCTATGATTATTTATTTCGTGCAATATATTAGTTCCACTTGTAAGCTATCTAAAGAATGCTATTAATTTGATAAATAGCATTGTTATAATAATAATTATTACTATCTATACTTATATTATAAAGAGGAAAGATTTGTATTTTTTAAAGTTTGTTACGAATAAATTCAAAAACTACTGGACCGATTTAAAAATATATATAAATAATATAATATCAGGTTAGGCGCACTATGTCCAATTAGCAAAATCTCCAGTGGGCTCAAAATGTCAAATTCTCAATGTTTGGACAAATTGCTAATTAGACAATTTAAGATTTGAACTTTGTAAGAATTGGACATTTTGAGTCCACTGGACATTTTGCGAATTGGACATAATGCGCCTAACCCATAATATCCCTAAGTAACAAAGGCTACAGTTTATACCTGTACTCCAACGGGAACGGGAACTGCGCGGGTGAAACCGCTCAAAACCGCTAGGTATAATTAGACTAATCAAAAACAATGCACTCACCTCGTTAGGAATATAGAGGACATACCCCAGCTCTCCGGTATGCGTCAGATTCATGGCCCTGATCCCATTAGCGAGTCCCACTTCCAGCTCCTTGAACGTGAAGAACGGGAAGTTGCTCGGAGACAGGTCTGTGTCCGTCAGTTCCGAGAGCAGATTCCTCGTGAACGGCCCCATAATGCAGATGGCGGTGTACATTGACGTCACGTCGGATACGGTTACAGAACCGTTGCTAGGCAGATGCCGTTTCATCCACACGTTGCAGCGGGTCTGCTGTATGGTCGGCGCTATCATCATGTAGCTGCAAACGAGTCAAAGTCAAAAGTTTTTTATTCAATATAATAATATAATCTCACGCCTTTTATCCCTGAGGGGGTAGGCAGAGGTATTCCATTACTGGATATACCCACATTTCACGAGATATATTGGACCCCTAAACGTGATAGGTGGTGAGCCCATCGCCGGACCGGGTGTATTTACACATGTCTCAGAACTAATTCTGAGACCTGCGGGTTTCATCACGGTTTGTTTTCATTTTATTCAATGTAGGGGCTTTGACACTGCTGGCTCAGTTGGTAGTGACCCTGCCTTCTGAGTCGGAGGTCGCGGGTTCGATCCCCGCTCGGGTCAACATTTGTGTTCATGAACATGTTGGCTTCGGGTCTGGGTGTTTAATATTTATTTAAGTATGTTTATCTGTTGTTTAGTACCCATAGTACAGGCTCTGCCTAGTTTGGGACTGAATAACAGTGTGTAAATTGTGTCCCACAATTTATTATTATTATTATAAGTAATATAGAGTGAGAGCCCAGGCTTGTCAGACCTTCGTCATTTTGTAAAACCTCAAAGTTTGTCTGTGTATGTCCCTACTACAGGTGTAAACGATCCCCGAATATGAAGTTTGGATAACGGTTCCTATGGAAGTTATCAAGCAGCAAAGGTCCATAAAGTTGGACCTCAAATTCGTTAAAGTTTAAAGCCCAGTTTTTATATATTTTATTCGGATTAATATTAGAAATCACGTCGTCCATTGTCAGACACTTGGTGCGGTAGAAACCCCCTGTCAGACCCTTGAATCATGGTGAATTGAGGGTATACTTTCATGACATGATTTCTGCCCACATATAGCTACTAGGCCAAGTCTGATGTCATTTTCATATAATTCAAGGATAAGGAATTCAATTCTGGAATAAACTTTTTATCAGTCCATAGAAAAAAACGGAGTAACTTACAAAAAACCAAAATGTTGAAACTATTTTTTTAAGAATTCCGTCGCTCAGAAGTACACTATAACGATTAAGACTAAATAAAAAATATTATCTTATAGCTCCTTTATTGCACAATATAAAAAGTATCATTTCAATAACATCGTCAAAGTATAGAAGTGTAAAAAAATATATCAATAAGTATATCAATTCACCATGATTCTAGGGTGTCTGACAGGGGGTTTCCACGGCACCAAGTGTCTGACAATGGACGACGTGATTTCTAATATTAATCCGAATAAAATATATATAAAAACTGGGCTTTACACTATAACGAATTTGAGGTGCAATTTTATGGACCTTTGCTGCTTGATAACTTCCAAAGGAACCGTTGTCCAAACTTCATATTCGGGGATCGTTTACACCTGTAGTAGGGACATACACAGACAAACTTTGAGGTTTTACAAAATGACGAAGGTCTGACAAGCCTGGGCTCTTGGGATAATATTATTGAAAGTCATTGCGACTCCACCGCTTCGGTATGTATAGTTTAGGAGTAGAATAGAGGCAAGACACTCACACCTCCTCAGTGTCCATGTCCATCACTATATAGTTTAAAAGTCGTTTCCGGCTATCTGTCTGTCTCTATTCACCCGCGTAGATCCCGTTCCCGTGGGAATAAGGGAATAAAATATAGCCTAAGTTATTTAGGGATATTGTAGCTTTTCATTGAAATAATAGGGTTGTGTCCTACCTAGTCAAATCAGTTACTTTTTACGATCTGTCAAAACGAAATTTTACTATGGAAAATGTACTGAAATAGCAAACCGTGACGTCATAGTTTCTAGTACTCAATTGCAGCACTTTTTTTGATTGTTTTATTATTTTTAAATTTGCTATAATTGTAAATTGAATTCGAAATACATATTTTGAGGTGTTTTGGGATAATCTTTTTAATGTATGACCACTCGCAATTTAATTTCGATGCTGTCAACTACCCAATTTTTAAAATCGGTAGTTTTTGGGTTTAATCGTTACAAACATATTTTTTTTCTAAATATTAGGTACGAGTAGATGTAGAAATCCAACTTTCGCATTTATGATATTTGTATGTATTAATAAAGACTCACAATATATAATAGAGAAATGTCTGATACCCTTGGGTGGCTAGAAAAATTGTTAAGTTGCCACTAGCTTAACACCATCTCCCATACTTTCTCAGTGTTAGGAAAGACCCTTAGCTCAGCAGTGGGCTGTTACGGGTTGATGATAATAATAATTATGGGACACAAGTCACACACGGTTATTTAGTCCCAAACTAGGCAGGACCTGTACTATGGGTACTAAACAACTGATAAACATACTGAAATAAATATTAAACGACCAGACCCGAAGCCAACACAAATTTTTGCCCCCAGCGGGGATCGAACCAGCGACCTTCGACTCAGAAGGCAGGGTCACTACCAACTGAGCCAACAGGCCCGTCCATCATGATGATGAATAAAGACTTACTGGTAGTCTGAGATCCTGGCGAGACTGCAGTCATTCTCGTACCCACCGCGGTCGTTCTGCATGCCAGTGTGTATAATACCCCCTACAGGCACGTCAACGTCGTTCGAGCACAGGTACTGGAGCAGGTCAACGACCTCCCGACCTTGGGACTGAGCAGAATAAGCAGAAATCAACACAAAGAACCTTAAGCTAGACTTCTGTGCCTTGTTATTACACTATTGACTTTTCTAAGTGTTATTTTCAATTACCTACAGAAAATAAATTCATTTTCATTTGTGCGCGTCACGCTACCGCGGTCCTAGACTTTCTTTTCGAGTTTCTTTCAGACTTATTCTATACTAGCGGTGCTGTGCGGTTTCACCCACGTAGTTCCCGTTCCCGTGGGAATAAGGGAATAAAATATAGCCTATGTTACTCAGGGATATTCTAGCTTTACTTTGGTGAATGAATTTTTTTAATCGGTCCAGTAGTTTTTGAGTATATTCGTAACTAACATACAAAAATACAAATCTTTCCTCTTTGTTATAGTAGTGTAGATATATTATAGTTTTCTCATAAAGAAATGCTATTATAGTATAGAAGAATTTCTGTGAGACAACATAAAATAATATAATGTAAATAAATAAAGTACATATGATATCTTATTTAAATTTTGTAATTCATTTATGATATGTTTTTATCTTTAACTAGTTTTTAAATTTTAGTTGTAAGTTCATAGTTTAAGTTAAGTTGTTGTGCCCTATCCGGGTCTATGTTGAAAACAAATGTAAGTAGACATAGAATATTGCAATAAAGTATAAAAATATAGTAAAGTATTGAGTATTCTTAAACTCGATTTCTTTTGCCTGTATATGAATCTTAAGCCGTAAAAAAACAAAAAGAAATTCTACTACAAAAACCACACCGTCCGTATTTTTTTGTTATGCCATTTTAATAGAATTGCTTGACCCTTTTTTGACTTTTTATCCTTTTTTTGTTATAGCTGCCTAAAATAATAATGATACTGTGCCTGTATGTCGATCTTGGTGAAGGAAGAGTAGTCGGCCAGGCCCACAGCCTCCCTGCACGTCCAGTACTCTCGTTGCACGGTGTCGAACCAATGCGGCTTGCCAAACGTCTTCGTGTATGCGATTTTGAACGGAAGCTCTTGGTGCGGTGCTTTTGTTTTGTCTGTCGGATTTCATCATTATCATTCATTGTGGTCACAAGAGTCGACAATTTTTTTTGTATTGTGGTACACAATTCACACACGTTTATTTAGTCCCAAACTAGGCAGCCTGTACTATGGGTACTTAACAACTGATAGACATACTTGAATAAATATTAAACGACCAGACACGAAACCAATATGTTCATGAACACAAATGTTGACCCGAGCGGGGATCGAACCCGCGACCTCCGACTCAGAATAGGATTTTAGAATAAAAAAGGGGTCATCTGCGGAATTAGAGATAGTCAGCAAAGTTTTCGGATATACCTTCATTTTGTCGTTATAAAAAGTGGTCTCAAAAGTGTCATAAATTCTCAGGTAAGTTATTCAAGGACAAAGAAAAATCTCGGTTTCTATTTGCTCCAGTGCAGTGATAGCCCTTACGGTTAAAGAACCGGCCGAAAATCAGTGAGGCTCGGGTTCGAATCCTGGCATGTGCCAAAGAGTTTTTCAAAAACTTCAAAAGCTCGACGGTGAAGGAAAACATCGTGAAGAAACCCGCAGGTCTCAGAATTAATTCTGAGACATGTGGAAATAGACCCGGTCCGGCGATGGGCTCACCACCTATCACGTTTAGGGGTCTGTTAACATCTACTTTAAAAATTATGATTGTCAATAATAATTATGATTAATAGCCTTACATAGCGTCGAGTCGGTTAATCCCATGTATGTTGGTCTACTAAGTAGTCTGTAATCTTATAGTAACCTTTTTATGTATTTTTGCTTAACTAAAGTTTTAAATTTGTCAAGCGGCAAATTTTGTAATTCAATGGGAATCTCTTACCGACGGTCTCGAACCAAGTGGGCCTCTCGTAGCCCATGACCTGTCCGAAGACAGCCCCGCTGTCGCGCAACGTGGGGTAAATGGGCGAGAGGCGTAAGTTGCGACCCGTCTCGAACTCGTGGAACGGGTACGGGAGCCCGTAGTGGACTCCTGCGGGCAACGAAATCAAAATCAGCTGTTTTTGTGGGAAAATTATAGCCCGTGTTATTGGTGGAAGAATTTATAAAATCGGTTATTAATTTTAAATATTATAAATACCAAAGTGACATTGGACTCGATTCTGCAGACAAGCTAAAATTCCAAATTTTAAGTTAGCTCTATTCTTTTCCACCGCTTTGGAAAGGGGGACAGAAATAAGCGCCATATTTATTTACAATGTCACAAATGTCAAAATTGAACCTTATGAACGCATTCACATCTTATTCAAATACACGTGTTTAGCAATTTTAGCAACGATGTAACAAGGTCATGGATAAAAGTGACAGATAAGACATCAACTTAGTTGGTTTTTACATGTATGACATTACTCTATAATCTATGGTTTGTTTCTGTCTTTTTTCTTCCGTATTCTATAGAAAAGGATAGGCTAACTATTTTAGCTGGTCTGCAGAATCGAGTCCACTGTAAACCAACGGACTACTAAGCTACATTATCAGAGAGTAGCATAGGCTATAATTTTCTCACGGCAACGGGATACATTGAAAATTTATATTATGCAAGTATCTCATTCTATTAGATGTCAAACGCGTTTCATTCATTCATTCGTTCATCTGTACATACCCGGTACCTCCTTGATGCGATCCCTCAGGAACCTCTTGTTGTTGTGGAGGCCGAGGAACCTGTTTATATGCAGGTCGTGGATGTCGTGTTTGGTGAAGTTCTGTACGATGGCGTCGGCGGTTGCTTCAGCTACGCCACCAGCCGCTGACATGCCCACAGTTTTCATGCCAGTGGCGACGTGGTAGTTGAACATCTGGTGAGCGATTTTATTTATTTACTTAACTTTAGGGAGACCTACAGCTATAATAATACTGAGCAATGAATTTAAACGTCACAAAGTCAATAAGTGTCCTGCCTAGTCAAATCAGTTACTTTTTATGATCTGTCAAAAAGAAATTTTACTATGGAAAATGTACTGAAATAGCAAACCGTGACGTCATAGTTTGTAGTACTCAATTCCAGCACTTTTTTTGATTGTTTTATTATTTTTAAATTTGCTATAATTGTAAATTGAAAATCGAAATACATATTTTGAGGTGTTTTGGGATAATCTTTTTAATGTATTACTACTCGCAATTTAATTTCGATGCTGTCAACTACCCAATCCACCCAATCGACCCAACAGGTCTTCACAAGTGTATAGCGAAATATTTTAGTAAAGCTGTATTAGCAATAAGTGCGAAATATGAAGGTATGTTACGTTAGAATAAAGTCCTGATTCAAAATGTTTAAAATACTCAAAATAAGGATGTGTTTAGTTTATGTGCCAACAATTAGAGTTATCTTTTAGTGAACATAAATCATTAAAATAAATTTAGTGTTTATTTTTATTCATTTATTTAGGCTTATCAACGATTGATTATACCCTAATTATACCCATACATTGTAGAAAGTTAAAATAATTTTACATTGCTAGCTAAGTATAACAATCGCATAAAGATAAACACCACTTACACAAAAGAGATTATAACTAAAAAGTATTGTAAACCATATTTACTAGTAAGACATGAGATTAAAAAGAGCTGCCCTTGAGTTTCTTGCTGGTTCTTCTCGGGGTACTGCATTTGGAAAGAACAACTCGTCGGTGGAGATGAGTTTAGAGTGCCTTGTTATTAGACTACTGTCATTTCTAAGTGTACTTCTTATACCTAAAGAAATATATGATTTTTGATTTTGACTCAGGCCCATCAAAATTACCCTAATAAAATCCTACTAATATTATAAACGCGAAAGTTTATTAGGATGGATGTCTGGAATAGTCTGGATGGATGTTTGTTCCTCTTTCACGCAAAAACTACCGAACGGATTTTGATGAAACTTTACAGTTATATAGCTTATACATCAGAATAACACATAGGCTATACGTTATCCCCGTATTCCCACGGGAACGGGAACTACGCGGGTGAAACCGCGGGGCGCTGCTAGTACTACCATAAACGCAGTGGTACACCGAGTGCGAGTCTCACCTCTGGCGCTTCGCCGATGATCCATTTGCAGTCGGGCGAGAAAGCTTCGAGTCCGTTGCAAAGCTTATGCAAGACGGCTTTCCCGAGAGCTGGAACTCGCTTCAGCAGCTCCTGAAGCAGCACGTGGAAATGGTCCCAGTCTTCCGCCACGCACCTCTGATCTACCGTTTCTACCTCTGCAAAGACACAAAGCGTAACAGCCCACTGCTGAGGTAAGCACTATTATTCAGAATAAGATTAAAATGTTTTAATCTTAAGAAAAAAATCTACTGAAGACTTGGCTGTATGGGCAGTTCCCTTTGCCTATCCAGAATGAGTGAAGAAAACAAAAAAAAAATCTCTGCTTATATTCTTTTACGGTTGGCGCCGTTTTCCAAAAATGTTAGTTGAGTTTATTGTGTTTTGATTGTTTTATTAAATTGCTTTATTTTTTCGCAACTGTATTAAAAATAGTTGTTCAGTACACGTGCGGAATTGTCATTGCAACTTGTTCCGACTGTCAACCCTCACCTTCGGCTGCGCCTCGGCTCGGGAGACATTTGGAACTCGTTGCAATGACAGGCTTTCCGCACTTGTAATGAAATATACTATATCAATAGAGTAGGCTGAGGAGTAAAGAAACTGGAAATGTAAATAAGAATTAATGACAAATAAAAGTCTCTGGCCTCCATGTCAGAGGTAGAAACACAACGCCCTGTGATGATGACGGGTGTATATAAAAAAAGGTATCCTACTAATATTATAAACGAGAAAGTTTGTAAGTACGGATGTATAGGTGTATAGATGTTTGTTCCTCTTTCACGCAAAAACTACTGAACGGATTTTGATGAAACTTCACAGTTATATAGCTTCTACATCAGAATAACATATAGGCTATATTTTATCCCCGTATTTCTACGGGAACTGGAACTACGCGGGTGAAACCGCGGGGTGCTGCCAGTATTATATAGTTTTAAATTTAATTTAAATTACTTGTCATATAATTATGACATTCTTATATATTATTACGTTTTGTATTTGTACGTCCAAACAGGACACACTGTTTTAAGTACTTACCTAATTTTAAGAACATATTGTACAAAACATATTTCTATTCTATGGGTCTTTCCCCACACATGAGGAAGTATGGGCTATAATCCTATAATAATTATGGGATACTGTATTTAATGTTCGCGGTAAATTCCTGGAACTCGCTGCTAAGAACTAATATGGTGAGAGAACGCGAAAATATATAGTACCAAGAATTTACAACAACATTGTCTCGGAGGAGGAATGTATTAGCAAGCAGATGTTTAATTGGATGCTTTATTATAGCTGTGAAATGAAAGAGACAGTTTAATGTTGTTAACTGTAGTTAATAGTAGATTAGTGGTGTTTTTGTCCTTCCATGGTACACAACAATATATGTTTTAGTAAGTGAAATCTTCGCCAACAAACGGTTATGCAGTGTGGCGATACCAAATTATAATGTTATTTTTTGTACTCTGTGGATAGAAATAAATAAAAATTCAATAATAGAACAACTTTTCACTCACTTTCTTCCTCGAAAACGGCTTTAGCCACAGGTTCAAAGCCGCCAGCCAGAATACAGCCATCCCTTTCTCGTAAGTAAATATATCCGTCGGGGTCCCGCACCACTGAAAGAGATAAATATATATTTTTCAATTGCTTTTCTCTTCGGAAACATAGTCTACTACAACAACATAAACATAATATCATCAAAACAATAGACTAGGAGTTTTACTAAATAAAGGTATTATGATAATTTTACAGAAAATCACATACGTACAGTACCGCCGTTTTAACTTGGCAGCTCTGAAGTTGCAAATGGCAGCGCAATAACATTTTTGAGCGACCATTTGGCGGTACGAGGGGGTTAGGCGAAGCCTATGTTTAAAGAAGCAAAGTTAAAACGGTCGTACTGTGCATAATTTTTTTTTTTTTTATAAATAGGCAGAGATACTAAAAATGATTATATTGGATAAGTATACCGTTGTGGACATATAAAGTAAGAATAAGTACTTAGCTAATTCTACTGTACTTAGTCTTTTTTTTTTTATAAAAACAAGTGGGCAAACGAGCAGACGGGTCACCTGATGGTAAATGACTACCGTCGTCTATGGACACCTGCAACTAAAATAAAAAAAAATCAGGCTGAGGTATTCCATTTCTGTTTATACCCACATTTCACGATTCTTTGCACCCCTAAACGTGATAGGTGGTGAGCCCATCGCCGGACCGGGTCTGTTACACATGCCTCAAAACTAATTCTGGGACCTGAGGGTTTCCTCACGATGTTTTCCTTCACCTTCGAGCTAGTGACAAATATGTACGTAAGTTTGAAAACTCATTGGTACATGCCAGGATTCGAACCCGAGCTTCACTGATTATCATCATGTGAAGCAGGCTCCTTAACCGTAAGGCTATCACTGTTCTTTTTTACACAATTTACAACAGAAGTTTAATGTAGCCTATGACACATCGAAGATAGAGGCGAATAGCCACACCCCGTAAATATTAAATCAGTACAGTAGTAGACCAAAATGCATGGGTTTAACCGACTCAGCGCTATGTAAGGCATTATAATTATTATTGTGAACCATATTTACTAGTAAGACATGAGACTAAATAGAGCTGCCCTTGAGTATCTTGCTGGCTCTTCTCGGGGTACTGCCTTTGGAACCAGCAGCTCGTCGGTGGAGATGGGCTGCTGTTTACATTTAGCCAATCTTCATGGACGAGTTTAGTGTGCCTTGTTTATATTGGCATTTCAAAGTGTATTTTTATACCTACTGAAATAAAAGAATTTTGAGTTTGAGTTTACAGCCGTTCTGGCTACAGGTCACGAAGTACCTAATAGGTCGGCAAGTTTTGTGACGATGTAGCGACGTTAATAGTACGAGATCCGGCTGCAGAATTAGTGTAGGGATCGAGTATATGCTACAAACCAATTTTTTATGCATATTTATGATTAGGAGAATATATATCTACCAGGGTGCCCTATCGAAATATGTCCGCTGGTATTTTTAATTAAAAAAAATATGTTTGGGCCGAAATTTCATTCACTTGTTTTTTTTACATAAAATATCGTCCACTTCACGGCAATATACATAAAAACTCTGAAAAATTTGCTGTTTTTAAGAGTCCTTATGTATATTGCCCCTTTTGTATAAAGACTCAAAAATCAGATGATTTTTCATGATTTTTCAGAGTTTTTATGTATATGTATTGCCGTGAGGTGGACGATATTTTATGTAAAAAAACAAGTGGTTGAAATTTTGTCCAAAAAATCATTTTTTTTTTACAGACGGATCTTAGGCTATGTAACTCATTTGACTAGGCTGTAAAAAACCCTATTAAACGCCTGGACTATATCCAGTCCAGTACTGGATTGATTCACTGGGTTAATGCATTGGCATAATGTAAACCGAGCATAATACTACTAAATGACAAGGGCCCAACTTACACCGCTGGAAGCGCGGCGGAGCGCATTTGAATACAACAATTTAATATAAGCCTTAACGACTTGGACATACGCTCAATAACTGCATGAAAAGAATAAATACTCGCTCCGATAGCTAAATTACGTATTTATTCTTTAGATGCAAATATTGACCGTATGTCCAAATGGTTAAGGCTTATATTAAATTGTTGTCTTCAAATGCGCTCCCGCTTCCAGCGGTCAAGGGGAATAGTTTCGCTCTCTACAAGGTAACGAGCTTACATCCCGCCGTCTGGAAGGTGAAGCATGTAAGAAGGTAAACGACTATTATTGTTGCGGAATCAACACATCACCACGGCAGTCACTCCCGGTGCCAGCCCGAGGGTTGTTTTATAGGGTGAATGGACTAGTATGGCACTAGCCAATGATGCTAGCCTATGACAATGATGTTTGGACCAGATTTCCTCCAGTACAGCGCAATACGACAGCGAAAAATAACCAAATTATGTAACCCAAGGTTGAAATGACGTTCAATAAGTGGACTTGACTTCAAATAAAACATTTTGCCTTTCACTTTGTCTCTGACAGGCTTTTTGGCGGGAATCCGAAGAGGGACGTCATGTTTTTTGTAAAATTTTCATTTTGCTGTATATTTTGGGGTTTGGCTCATAATAGTGATAGTATATTATGTGGAAAATGTCTTTGATAGTGTGCAGTGAATCGGAAATTCGATAAAATGCGTGCGATGGACTTTTTCGAATTACCTCAAGAAGACTCTTTAAAATCTTCAGTAAAAGTGTACTCGATTTACTGTTGATAACCAAACCACACCTAGACATCTGGGCACAACCAAAACCATAGACCAAGCTCTATAAACTGGATTTTGGCGAAATCAAAAACGACCGGAATTATAAAAGAAATTGAATTGTCTGTGACAACTAAAAGTGCGTTACCTGGAGTCATAGGGTCGAGGTTACTGATGGGTTTGGTGTGCAGGTAGTAATGCTCGCAAGGTATCAGAGGCACTTTCACCTGCGGCTTAGCGAGCTGTCCTACCTGCGGATAAAATACAATACAATTACTATTTATTGTACAGTACAGCACGTGGAGTTTGACACATTGGACTTTGTAACGTTCTTATTAAAATCACGTTAGAGGTCAGACTCGCTCTACAAGTGTAAAGCTTCATGTGCTCTTGACTGTACACCAGAAGCAATGCAAAAGACACAAAAAGTTTTTCTGTTATTTTATATTATGTGGAAGCTTGTAATTGGCATGTAAGAATTTTTTTTAAGTTGTAAAATAAGCTTTAATCTCCCCAAAGAAAAGAAAATAAAGTACAATGCGCAGTTTATAAATATAGAACATTTTGGCGTCAGAATTTGAGTTTCCCTACTCTCTCTTTCTTCTAAAATGGAACATCCGAGATCAATTTTACAGTTTAAAAATGAAACACCTGAATATCTTCAATGTTTAGTTTTACTGTGATGCTGTGAAAGTAAAAATAATACAACTACAAAGTGAAAATTTTAAAAACCCTAGACAAAAAAATAGATTTAAACACAAACGGCTGGAGAGATTTTCTTGAACTATACCTAAGAACCCTCGATCAAGTCACCTTTTAAATCGAAATCGGTTGACAGTTCAGGAGCTACGAGCGAACACAGACATACACAGAAACACAAGTCGAACTTATAACAACTGTTTTGCGTCGGGGATTAAAAATAAATAGTACCTCCCTCGCCCAGAATCCCGCGCAATTGACGAAGTACTCGCACTCTAGGGCGCCGTGCGTGGTCTCCACGCCGGACACGCGCCCGCCCTGCGACAGGACCGACGTCACAGCACACTTTTCCATCACTCCTACGCCTGTGAAATTTGGTTATTAAAAAAAAATTGTCATAACAAAATAAAAAAAAACATATAATGAAATAAAATAATATTGTATAATTAATGTGTATATGTTGTTGGTGTTTAAATAAATAAATTATAGTAGGCTATGTTTTTTTCAAGTTTGTTGCCCCAGAACTTTCTACTGGGTGAACCGATTTTGATGATTCCTTTTTTTATTTGAAAGCTTGTGCTTCCCGGTTTCCATTCCAAATTGGTCCAGTTCTGACAACGGTATCCATGATAAAACCATATAAGTTGATGTCCGTTTTTACTCTTTAGAGTTCTATATATTTTTTTTATGATTACAACAGCTAACATGCAATCAGTCTATAAAACTATAAGCAGTTTTAAATGGAGGTGGTTATAGGCTCAGGCTCTCCCTTCCATAGTTGGGTCGCCTATAGCAGTAACTAATCATTGACTTTTCTGTCCCAGATAAGCTGTCGGTTTAACCTCCTTTTAGTTGGTGTGTTTATCAGTAACTTCGCAAAAGGATTCGCGTGATTCTCGGTAATTTTTAGGGTTCCGTACCTCAAAAGGAAAAAACGGAACCCTTATAGGATCACTTTGTTGTCCGTCTGTCCGTCCGTCTGTCAAGACCCTTTTTCTCAGGAACGCGTGGAGGTATGAAGCTGAAATTTATATCAATTACTCAGGTCTACTGTCCCTTGAAGCTGTGAAAAAATCAAACTTCTAAGCCAACGCAATCAAAAGATACAGCCGTTTATGCCGCAAATTTTCGACACTTGCAAGGGAATCAAAACCTACAGGGTGCTTCCCGTGAACTCAGAATCTTGAAATTTGGTACGAAGCAACGTCTTATAGCGTAGATAAAGGAAAAATTACGAAAACCATAAATTTGCAAGGTTGTACGGAACCCTCGGTGCGCGAGTCCGACTCGCACTTGGCCGGTTTTTTTTTTTTAACTTCAACCACTAAGTCAAAGTCAAAAGTTTTTATTCAATGTAGGGACTTATAAGTCCTCTTATCGAAAGTCATTGCAACTCCACTGTATTGAATTGCAGGTATTCATATTTATTTATTATTAAATAATTAAAATTATCAATATGCATTGTCAAATGACTAACCATTTTCAACGGCCTCTCTCATAAGCGCCATACAGAACAAATGTGTGTCTCCGACACCGTCCCCAGGTATCCAGAGCCCTCCGAGTATGTCCTCTACGTTCAGCATCGGCCAGATGTCCTGACACTGCTTCGGGTTGACCAGCTCACATGCAATGCCCCATGAACTGGAGAAAAAAGGAGAATCTCCATGAAATAAAGTAGTGAGACTGTTCATCGTGCGAAAGAAAGGACTTAGGCTACAGTTCACCCGAGGGAATAATGCAGAGGGCCTAATACAAAATGCAAATTCTCACCTGTTGCCACTATATCATTCTACATTATTTCTAGTGAGAGATACGGAAAAAAAATGACAGGTTGTGTTTTTTAGACATAGAATACTCATACTCACTTCTATGAGATAACTTAATAAAAAAACACATACACAGATTGACTTTTCATTCTCCTGTACACAGTCATCCGGTCCCGTGTTCGAGCCAGGAGGAGTGAGCCACACTGCTTCCATCCAGTAGGTCTACCGCGCTCCTCTAGCTCCTGTAGCAGTTTGATTGAGGATTGGGCGAGTCTGACCCCAGCCAGAGACGGCTTGAAGGCGCCAACGAGACCCGATGCATGCCAACGACTGCCGGCTCCAGCCCTGACAAATTAATGAGAAAATCATACTTTCACACATACTTTTTCCTATGCATTTCAAATATTTATACATACGAGTAACATGGACAAAGTTAAGGGCAAAACCATAAAGAGACCATAAAATGCAATTGCATGGTAGTAGATTATTGACAATGCCTATGGCATCTAGTATAATAGACTCTGAAGTCAAAGTACTTTCATCACTCAACATTTTCGATATTCTTTTTGAAATGTTAAAGCTATAAAAGCGATGCAGCAACTTGTTTCTGCCGCGGCGTGACCTAGGTACTTGATTTAACAATTGAGGATCGTGCGAATCTAGTTGGTCGCGGCTTCGGTTTTTGAAAATCGAGTTGGCCACAACTGCACCACATTTTGCTTAACGAAATTAGACTTTATCGTCATAGCAATAAGGATTATGAAAAGTAAAAATTATATTATTGACCTAGGGTTATAATGAAATTCCATACAACATTATAACCCGGTTAAAGCCAAGGGATATAATGTCTTGCTTTCGGTGACGTTTATCTACTATATAAAAATAAGTCGGGTTTTCCTTCCTGACGATATAACTCGAGAACGGCTGGACCGATTTCCACGGTTTTGCATTTTCGAGCATGTGGTGTGAAAAATATATTATACTAGCAGCCCCCCACGGTTTCACCCGCGTAGTTCCGGTTCCCGTGGGAATATGGGGATAAAATATAGCCTTTGTGTTATTCTGATGTATAAGTTATATAACTATAAAGTTTCATCAAAATCTGTTCAGTAGTTTTAGCGTGAAAGAGGAACAAATATCCATCAATACATCCAGACATCCAAACTTTCGCATTTATAATATTAGTAGGACACAAGATAACACGTTAGTACTGGCTTAAAGCACAAAATGTGCAAAAGCCAATAAAAAAGAAAAAAAAACACTTTAGTAATAATATGTCTATATCTCTCAGTTTTATCCATCCTAAGATTGTCTGGAAGAGATCGCTAAAAGCGATAAGACCGCCCATTGTACTTTAGTTAATGTTGGTATCCATATTGTGTTGTTTTTGGTGTACAATAAAGAGTTATTGTATTGTATTGTATTGTATGTCATCAGAGAGCAAACTCACCTGCCTTTCTCAACTAATACAGTCTTATCTCCCCAACCTCGCTTAGCTAAATGGTAGGCCACCGCCGCTCCCATCACCCCTCCACCGCATATCACCACTTTAGCCTTCGACGGCAAAGCCGACAAGCACCCATCCAACCTCTCTTCATGATCCAGGTCATCCAGACGACTGGATATATGCCTAGACCCTATTCCAACAGTTTTATAAGAAGACCTCACGACAGGGCCGCTAATGCGCCTGACCAACATCGCAGATATATATTTTGCACATTCACGTAATCGGTAGAGTGTAAATATTACTGACTACATAAATAACACATTATCTAAAAATAAAATATGCTGTAGGAACCGTCGCGCAATGTATTTTTGTTTTGATATTTGATGTGTGAGCACAGATTTTTTTTTTCTTCTTATTTTAAGGCATTGGCATTTTAGCCATCAGCACTAAACACGAGACACAAAATTCCAGATTTTTAGCTCTGCTTCAGAGCTATGCACAAAAATACTTATGTTTCTTATCGAAATGTCACTTGAATATCAACAGTAAAACGATAGTCCACTTTACTGAAGATTTTAAAGTGGCTTCTTGAGGTAATTCGAAAAAGTCCATCGCACGCATTTTATCGAATTTCCAATTCACTGCATACTATCACGGACATTTACCACATAATATACTATCACTCTTATAAGCCAAACTCCAAAATATACGGCAAAATGAAAATTTTACAAAAAACATGACGTCCCTCTTCGGATTCCCGCCAAAAAGCCGTGTGAGCACAGAACACTATTGTGTGAGTGTCAATTTTGACATGTTTTTTTTCTAAATAGTTTATTGGTCTTTGGATTCTAGTCCTTACAGCCTAATTTTGACATTGCAACAAGTGTTGGAATATAAAATCTGCTCTGTTATTTTAAGCTAGAGCTACATTGAGCACCTGAACGCGATTATGTGTTTCGTTCAATCCTTACGATGCGTCACACCCACCAGTGAGCACAATGTAGTTTAAGCTTGACACATGGCCGAAATGAGTGGCATTTTCCACTTATTTTTGCTTTTTCTCCGCATTTGTGCATTTTATTCTTTTTATTACCTACTTTCATTAGCCAGCTCCCTCCTTCTTACACACATGGAATCTTTTCTTTAGATTTCCCTGAAGGTTTTCTGTACATTATTTTTTTCTATGCCTTGATTTTTTGGTTTCCTTAGTAACGTAACGAGTTTGGGGTGTCTCCCGTAGGTTTTCTAGATAATATATTTTACTGTATTTCCACTTTGTTCTTTTTCAAAATGTCCTTAGTTGAAATAATTGAGCATAATGAAGTAATTTATACGATTCTTGACAAGCCTCCACCAGATCCACAGAAGACGCCCAGGTACAATTAATTTTGTTGGGTTAAACCGTATTCGTAGAAAGATCTTACCTTTAATAGTAACATATAATATCATTGCCTTTAGGTATTTAGGTAGTTACCTACCTACATAAAAACTTTCCATAGTGTAAAATAAAGTCACTTTCCGAGTCTGTACGCTCAGATCTTTTATACCATTTTATACTACGCAACGGATTTCGATGCGTTTCTCACAGATAGAAAGAGCGATAAACAATAAATGTTTTTGTATCATAATCATAAACACTGAAGCGAGGCGAGGGCGGATCGCTAGTTATATATAAACACAAGAAGGATAGATAAATGTCTGTTACTCTTTAAGAAAAAAGCTACTGAACGGATTTTAATGAAACTTTAAGTTATATAGCACATCTTATAATAATAATATAATCTCACGCCTTTTATCCCCGAGGGGGTAGGCAGAGAGGTATTCCATTACTGGATATACCCACATTTCACGAGATAATTGGAACCCTAAACGTGAAATGTGTTACACATGTCTCAGAATCATAATATAAGAATACAGCTTATCTTTCATTAAAATAAGACATTAGGTGAGTATAGTATTTTTTTATATCGAAACGTGGGTGCCGCCGCTGCCTAAAACAATTTAACATTTCTTAGATACGAGTCCAAACTCGAAAAGGAGCTGAAAGCAACTAAGAAACCACAGATGCGGCGCACTTTTGGATATGCTGAAACACCTCTAACACCCCCCGACCAATTCCTGAAGAAGGGGCAAGGTTACGCCCAGCCCGTAAAGAAAAGCGATCACAAATGCTACGTCACGGGGAACCTACCGCCGGTGCCGAAGCGTCCACCGCCTGGAAAAGGGCCGGAGAAGCCTAAAGTCAATTTCTGTGTTGTCAATATAAAGAAAGCTATCAAAAGTAAGGCAAAACCTCCACAGCCCAGGTAAATATTTAACTAAATGCCTGCCTAAAAATTTTCATTGGTCGGCAACAGGATGCATCTAGCCATAACAAAAAAATAATATAGGATGACCTAATCGAAAAAAATCGTAACTAATCCAAGACTTGGTACATATTACCTACTCGTACATAGGCGGATACCTACGTCCAAACGACACAAATCGCGTCTCTGAGATTATAGCTTGAGATCAAACCTTTTTGAATGTAGGTAACTACTTATCACCTATATCTGGTAGGTACCTATCTAAATTTAAATCTATTTGGTCGTTAAACAACATGGCGGGGATTAGCGACTAAGTAGGTATAGGTACGTATATTGAAATTAGCTGGTCGATAAGGAGCGAAGGTCCCGAAGCTGTTTCACAATTCGATATCCAACAGAGGTATGAGGTCTGCCGGCAACTTATCACAACCTGACACCCTCTTCACCTGTCATGCGTTTGATACAAAATAGACGACGCGCGTGTATAAAATTGCGCTCGTTTATCTGCTGCACAAATGATAACCTTTGAGTACGATTAAAAGTGTTTGTGCACCGTTTATGTTGCACAATTCACATTTTCCTCGATGCTTCTAAAAAATATGTTATCCATTAAATACTTTTAAGGAGCAATGATAGCGGCCCCTAAAAGTTTCGGTTTAAAGTCCCGAACTTAGAAAGACGGAATGGGAGGGACACAATAACATGGATCGTTCGTTTCATCTTTTTATTATCGAGTAGCAGCGCACAGCAGTTTCACCCACATAGGTACCTATTCCCGTTCCCGTGGGAATATCGTGATAAAATATAGCTTAAGTTACCTACTCTAAAGATAATTTAGCATTCTAAGGGTGACATATTTTTTTCGTTATGATAAATACAGCCTAATTATCTATCACTATTATTCATACATGTTATGCTATCAGACTTGTAGACACTAGAGATGGCCACATAAAAAAGATCAAAGGATCAGGAGAGGTGCCTGAGTACTGTCTGCGACCGGACTTCGGCCAGATGCCAGCGTACCTCGTGAAGAGGAACCGCCGTATCCAGAAGGAGCGAGATCGTGAGAGGATGATTGAGGAAAACAGGGAGAGCCTGTGCAAGCTGATCACGGAGCAGGAGCGACAGAAGTTGCTAGAGGTATTAATAATCATTTTTTTAAGGTACTATAGGTTATTCCCCCTTTGCCAAGTTATCAAGGAGCCGAGAAATGTTTTTAAATTTATTTGTGGCAATAAATATATTTTCTTTCTTATTTCATAATGTCCCATTACATTATTGAATACAGTTTTTCCTTCTTTAAACGGACGGTTAAAGAGCCGGCCGAAAATCAGTGAGGCTCGGGTTCGAATCCTGGCATGTATCAATGAGTTTTTCAAAAACTTACGTACATATTTATCACTAGCTCGACGGTGAAGGAAAAACATCGTGAGGAAACCCGCAGGTCTCAGAATTAATTCTGAGACTTGTGTCAACAGACCCGGTCCGGCGATGGGCTCACCACCTATCCAGTGGCGGATTTACCAGCAGGCTGAGTAGGCTGGAGCCTAGGGCGGCAGATTTTGGTGGCGGCAAATTTAGGGAATTTCTTCATTGCTACGTCGTAAAAGATTTCTTGTACCTATAACGGTTTTCTTATGTCAGAGACAGAGAGCAACACATCTTAACGATTACTTTATTACTAAAAAAAACCCGTAAAAAAACTTTCTTATGCAATTTGAACGAAATTTTAAAAACTAGTCTAGGAACTCTCAATTTTAAAAGCAGGGGCGGCACAAACTTAGCAAAGCACAAAGTGTAGACTTTGAAAATGCGTGTAAATCCGCCACTGCACCTATCACGTTTAGGGGTCCAATGTATGTCGTGAAATGTGGGTATATCCAGTAATGGAATACCTCTGCCTACCCCCTCGGGGATTAAAAAGGTGTGAGATTATATTATTATTATTATATATATTTTCCTTCTTTTTAAATGGAGAGCACTAATACTGTAGAACATCCCTTCAAGTGAGGAAATTTGTAGGAAGAAGGCAAGCATCCTAGAATAGTTTTGTGTAAGTAAGTAGGTAACTACTTGGAAAAACTCTGCTTTGTACTGTCTTAACATTATCTAAATGGAATATTCTTCTACTGCGATGTATCTAAATATCCATATGTCTACAAAAAGTCTCATTTCGGGGGTACCTATCTGTATTACATACCTACGTGTTCTTTTTTCTAGGACCTGAAACACAACTGGCAACTGATGCAAAAGGCGTTCCTTCAACTGCCAATGCTCACAGACACCACACCGAAAATAATTAAGAAGTCAAAAATGGAGCAAGAGCTCGAGCAACTAGAACGGGACATAGCTTTAGTAGAAAGCAACCCTTACATTTACATTTATAAATAATTTGAGCGATAATGCATGATATTGAAAAAGATACTAACTAGCATGAAAATTGTTTGTGCACTTTTGTATTTGGACACTGTGTGTTTATTTTGTGCAATAATAATGGTAATACAGCTTTACAACTTGCAATGACAAGGAAATAAATGATAATTTGGTTTATGTAACAAAACTTTAAATTTTCTAGGTTGTATGTTCATTTTGTATTTACCTAGACACTTTTTCAGATGTCTTAAATTCCTTGTGCAGCCAGCGCGCGGCACGATCATGAATCACAAATTTGTAAAAAAGTTAAAAACTGAAAGATCAACATGGCAGCTTTGAAATTGCGCAAATGGCTGAGCAATAATATTTTTTAGCGACCATTTGGCGGTACGCCGGGTTTTGCGCAATGATGAGGATGACCTCAGCCTACAAGCGCTACTGCTGGAACCACAGACCTGGGGGCCAATTCCACTAAATGTCAACGGTCATAGTTGGATGACAATGAGATGTCAATGGTGTTTTTTGACACTTTTTAGAGCAAATAACATCATCGACTGACCATGTAACTGTCATCCAACTGTAACCATTGACATTCAGTAGAATTGCCCCCCAGTTTACCTGAACGAATGGGTTCCTTTTTAGCACTGGTTAGGGCCTGCTCACACCGCTAGAAGCGCATTTGAAGACAACAATTTAATATACGAAATGGACATACGGTCAATAATTATACTAAAAGAACGAAGAACGGGGCGCTCCAATAGTTTCATGCAATTATTGACCGTATGCCTAAGTTGTTATGGCTTATATTAAATGGTTGTCTTCAAATGCGCTCCGCCGCGCTCCAGCCTTGTGCGCTGGGCCTTACGGTTACATTTATATGGATTGAGGCCAGTGTGTCCATCCAAGTTGACTTCCTAATAGCGATTATTCCATGGGATGATGGGAAAGAAAATCAAACAAAATTTTGGACAAAAACAAACAATAAATTTATTTTGACAAAAAAATTACAATGGTCACAAAAATATGGAATGTCAAGTTGTGCCCATGCTATAACTTATTCTAATTGACTAGTTAGGACTAGATCTTCAACAGGAGACTGGGCCTCCCATCCAGATATGTCGCCATGGCCTACATAGGTACCTATTACTAGCTTTGATAATTACATAAAAATATATTTAATAACACAGTATAAAGGACAACACACATTTATAGTGTTACTAATCTCATAAGAGACGTGACACTCTTTGGCTTAAAAATAGCTATAGAGAATAATACTACAGTGCGAAAATATTCCTAATCCTAAATTCAGCTTACTATGAGTCTACCATATTGCACATATACATAATCACAATACTACAAAATCACAATATCCTAAAACAATATTGCTATAAAATAGGAATAAATATTCACATGCATAAGTATGCATGCCTGCATACTTAATAGTTAAGCAACAAATTACTAAAATAGTATTACAAATTACTGAATTTGCCGGCCTGAACATAGCACAAGTGGCCGTTATCCAAACAGCTGCCAATTGGGTGGTAGGTGCCATTCGGAACAGCATTAAAAAACTAGGACGTATAAAGAAAAACAACCTTTCCTTCATTCAAGATAAGGTCCTTATTTCTTTAAACGCCCGGTTGCGTCGGTGACGCGCGAATATAGTCGTGTTTATCTTTCCCTTTGCATTTCGCTCTTATTTAGCAAGCAAATTTAAGTTCAGACAGGCAATCATAGCAAACGTTTCTAATACAAGTAGGGTAAAACACAGATAAAACCACCGTGTCTATTTGATAAATCTAAATATAATTCTGAATCGTAAATTTAAAAAAACCTGTTGTGGTGTCAATTAATTGGTAGGGCGAACTAGGGTGTCAATTGCAAAAATGGTATACCTGCATCAAAGACCTGCATGTTATAGTTATTTTGAATAAATAGTAATGTGTAAAAACGTAAAATAGCCATAAATATTATTAACTGATTGTTTACTTACGGATACCTAGGTATAACTAAATGGACGAATCCAACTCAAATAAATCGGTTCCAATTAGTTATACTGAGCAGTATAACTATCTGGATTATTTGTGTCCATCTTGTTATATCGTATAACTAATAGTATAACTAGGTGGATAAACCCGTAAAAATAAGCTAAAGCAGTACGGTAACTGAGTCTATTCGGAGATAATTACCTATATACGCTCCTTTGAAACGGTATCACTGTTACATTTTTCTAAATTGTAATGTTTAATTATATTTTTCTTTTGGGTTCTAAAATGCTGAAATAATCAAATGAAATCAACTATATAGTTAAAAATATGTAAGTACCTATACATTTCAAAAAAGAAAATATAGAAGTATTTTTTAACTCGGATGATTCACCCCGGACGGGGTACGGCCCATTGTAACATGAATCAGCATTTAAAGTGAAAAACGTACCCTCTCAAGGCGGCAACCCGGACCGACTGCATAGCGAAAACCGATTAGAGAACCTATTAAGGCGCGTGTCTATGAGAGCGAGTCGTTTCGGACGATGGTACAGTCAACAGCACATGAAGCTTAACACTTGTAGTGCGAATCAGACCTCTAAGACGATTGTAATAAGAACGTTACAAAGTCCAATGTGTCAAGCTCCAAGTTTACAGTGTCTCTTCCGTCTTTATTCTTCCCTCTCGGCGCAAGTCTGTATGCAAGAACTTGCATTATAAAATTGATGCTTTACAAAAAAATACATTTACGGAATGTGTCTCATATTATTATTTATATAAAAACAACATTAATAACGAAGGTTTTGGCTCAGGAGATTTATGGAAGTAGGTTATGGAAGATTCAAAATGTAGTAATCAACTATAAAACGTAGTACTATTACTTATTCTGTGGTATAAAACGCTTCAATACAAGGAGGTTAAAGGCATAGAGAGGACAAAGCGAGGAAAATTGTTATGCCAAAAGGTATTATTACAAGTGGAATTTCGCCTACTAAAAATAATGATTTCGCAGCTCGGTAAATTTTCAGTAGTAAATTTCCGTAATACAAGTTACTCTATGGTAAATTTTTCCTTGTGACAGATTATAAAAAGTCATCTCCTTTTTCAGATTTGATTATTGCTAGCCAAAGAGATTAAAATATAATAATTTTAATCTCTTTGCTGACATAGATGCTCTTAGATGACAACTATGGAGGAAAAATCTATACATAGCCCTCATGCATATTGACAAACTGTCATCGTCATATTAAAAACATACAGTAACTTATGGATTAAAAATAACTAACTTTTTTATTTAATTCACATTTCACACCTTACAACAATTTAAATAAATTGCACTTAGTAGTATACGTACGGGTTCATTATTATGGTTACGTATCTAAATGTCGAAAATTAAAAAACCTAACGTTAAATAACCTAAGTTCAAAATACCTAAAATCAAAATACCTTATGTTTTAATATACCTAATAAAATAATACATACCCACGAAATATCTGATTACAATACCGATTGGACTAAATACCTAAAATTTAAAATGTTTATAGTTATATGACCTAATTTTGATATACCAAAATTTTTAATAACAAATGGTCAAAATACCTAAAGTAATGCACCACTTGCGCGATATTTGTTTGAAATAGTGGATCATCTTCCGCAAGCGTAAAAGTGGGTAGATTGATAAAGTTCATCGTTTTCTATTTTTAATATATTTTGTGTATCACAGACCGCCCTTTTGTGACATTAATATCTTTACCTATATATATATATATATATATATATATATATATATATATATATATATATATATATATATATATATATATAATCTCTACTATATAAAAATAAGTCGGGGTTTCCTTCCTGACGCTATAACTCCAGAACGCAAGAACCGATTTCCACGGTTTTGCATTCGTTGGAAAGGTCTCGGGCTCCGTGATGTTTATAGCAAAGAAAATTCAGGAAAAATTTCAACAGAAAAGCGGGAAAATCTTATAAGCATTGCACCCGTGCGAAGACGGGGCGGGTCGCTAGTATATAATATATATCTATTTATATTTATATTAATTTATATTTATATTAATACATTACGTCGGTATTTGTCACTTCGGTCAATTAACGTGAGGTAAATCAATTTCAGGGACTTTGTACATAGGTATTTCAAGTTTTATCCTTTTGAACTTCAGTATTATATCCATTTGACATTTTAAACTTTCGGTATTTTAACTTTATGTCAAACAACCATTAGGTATTTTGATTTTAGGTATTTTGAACTTAGGTTATTTAACGTTAGGTTTTTTATTTTTCGACATTTAGATACGTAACCATTATTATTGATAACTATCCTATAGGTATATAATCAAAATATTTTCTTTTTATTTAGGGAGTCTTATAAATAGTTCTAGACGAATTGTAGAATGGACAGTAGATGATTGATAATAGCCCTTGTTTCCATGCATATACTTAATATTAAATGATGTTTTATTTCGGAAGCGCTTAAAGTACTGATGATAAAGGAATAAAGATGACTAAATTCTAAAAGGGACCAAGCGATACATACATCATCCCCAGTATCGCGGGGACCATATACATTATTTCTGGATGTAACATAATATTACCAGAGAAATCCATTTGTACTTGTGTGCTGCTACAAATTTACATTCACTTATTAAATACGGCATTATAATTACTTTAGTCTGACTGCAAGCGCTGTGCCGCGCCTTAGGTAAGTGCGCGGTGAGATCGACTCTTCGCACGCTTACCTCGCCAAGGTAAGGTAAGTAGGATAAGTCGGATCAGGTAAGTAGGTGGGGTAAATAAGGTGAGTAAGGTTAATAAGGCAAATGAAAATGTATTTTACTTTGTAGGTAATAAGAATTGCTTACACTTAGAAAAGTCAATAGTCTAATAACAGGGCACACTAAACTCGTCCATGAAGATTGGCTAAATGGAAACAGCAGCTCATCTCCACCGACGAGTTGCTGGTTTAAATGCAGTACCCCGAAAAGAAGCAGCAAGAAACTCAAGGGCAAGTAGGGTAAATAAGGTAAGTAGGGTAAATAATGTAACTAAGGTAAGTAGGGTAAGTAAGGTATCCTCTGTCTTGATTCCCCTCCCCGCGCACGTTTGTCGAGACCTAAGGCGAGGTACAGCGCGAGCAGTCGAGCTATATACCCACCAATATCGAATATCAACTAGATGCTATTTGGCCAGGGCAATTAATACTTGCAAAAAGTAAAATTACCTAACAAATATAGATTCGCGGCTAAACTGCAACTAACAAAATTCGGTGTCTGTAAAGTTGGTTTCCGGACGATAATTTTTCGTGATAACGTCATAAGAAAACATTAAGAAAAGAATTATGAAAAATTACTTATTGGATTGAAAGAGAGATAGATGCGTCACAAGCTGATCGCTTAGGCTGATCGTGCCTCTCTATCGCTTGTTCCACTCTCTCGCTTGCTCGCTCGGCTCAGGTGGAACGTGACACTTTGCGTGCAGCCGGAGTTCATCGATTTATAAGATGTTATCACGTGAAAAAATATTTTATGAACAGAACAGGACGTAGCCAAGACAAATGTCTAATATGGGTTATGGTGAATGGAAGGATTAAAAACAATAATTGTCTGGATACGCCTTGCAATTAATAATTATATCGCCAAAAACGCCGGCCCAAAAGCGATTCGAAATCTACCTAATAGAGTCAAAATACGAATGCGTACTTTATTATAACAGATTTTGTTTGTGATACAAAATATGATTTAAAAAATATTCTAATGTTTACGTTAGTATAGGGGGTTTACCCCTTCGGTTCCGTCCGGGCCTCTACCAAGGACCATCTCAGTTAATCGGTAGACCTGCAATCTTACGCTTAAAAAGTCAGCAGCTACCTCTAAATCTCAATGCACACAAGCGACGCAACACTATACAACAGAAATTCAAAGAGTGTAAGTATACGCGAAGATATTTCCATCTCTTTCACGGGCATTTACTGTCGTGTTATGTGGCTTTCAGAGGGCATTGGGCTTACATTTAAAATTTTAAAAATATTGAAATGTTTTCTTTTAAAGTTATAGGTACTTGTCTTTGATGAGGATGGCGACGATTACGATGTTTCTTTCACTACATTTTACGCAATTCTGCAAAGAAAATAATCTTGAATAAGTAACTAATTTTCATAGGAATATACACCAGAATACCATTTATTGAATTAGACACACAATGCCACATTCGCAAAAGGTCACTAGCAAAATGCAACACTAACAAAGTGCTTTAATATCAAAATAACAAAATAAACATTAAAAAAACATTCGAGAATGTGACATTATGCGAAAATGGCATTTTGCTAATGTGACACATTGCTTATGTGACATTTTGCGATGTGGCGTTTTGAGAACGTGACAATTTGAGAATATGACATTTTTCGAAATTCCAATGTGTCATTGTGCGCCTAGTCCCATTTATCTATTGCGCTAGCAATAGTTTTAATTATTTTATTTTCAAAAGAATAATTTGGTGGTACATATCAAAATTATTATCCGTTATTTCATTGACCTACTAAATGCTTTGAGTACTAAGCCGTATACAGAAAGAAAGCTGAAAACTTATCAGCGCTTATAGGCGCCGGTCTACGCAGGTAACCGGCGCAGGCATTTATATGAACAAGCGCCGATAAGCGCCGACAATCTTCGACAGGCGCCGGTCAGCGCTGGTGCCGCCCGCCAATCATCGTACGACATTTTGCTCGCTCTGCTTCAATCTGCTTGCTTTATGTAGAATGGACCAGCGCCGATAAGCGCCGATAAGCGCTGATAAGTTTTCAGCTTTCTTTCTGTATACGGCTTTACTCAGACTAAATGGCGTCTCACACTGAAATGTCGAATTCTTATATTGTTGGTTGCAATATCTGAAATTCTAAGTGTAAAATATTGTTTATTATCAGAAAACAAAGTCATTTTATCAACTACTCTAACTAATTTATCATCGTCAGCCGGAAGACGTCCACTGTTGAACAAGGGCATTCCCAGTAGAACGCCACCACAAACGGCAAATTGCTGCTTGCATTTACCGGTTACCCGCTAATTTATAGTGTACAGTCAAGAACATGAAGCTTCAGACTTGTAGTGCGATTCTGAACTCTTAAGCGATTGTAATAAGAACGTTACAAAGGCCAATGTGCCAAGCTCTACGTGCTCTTGACTGTACAAGAACCAGGCCGTGCCCATCATTCTAGAACAGCTTTGACACTATTCCGATAAAGAGATTTTTTTTATCTGTAACTTACATTTTAGCCGACTTTTTGTTAAGTTTTTGATATATGGAGCCCTTAGCGAGCCCAGATGAACCGTAGGCGAGCCCGGCGGGTCCAAGGGCGCGGGGTGAAAACGTCCTCTCCAGAGGTTCCGGACCATCCGGTTTGACGGACTGTCCGGATCTTAGTTCCGGGTCCGGACCATTCCATGGCATGTAGTCCTTTCTAGCAAACAAAGATTACTATCATCACTAAATATAATAAATTCAGAAATGACATTCGAAAAATGGTCGCTGTTCCCACTTAAACTAACATATATTATTTCCTGCATAAACACAATTGTTAGTTAATTCTTTCGTTGTTCCTTTTTAGTACATACGACTACAATTATTTATCTAACACTACTAAACGTCGACAGCATACATAGTTAGTTTTGGTTTGTAACTACTTACTGAACTAGTTTCTGCGACTACAGCTTGTTTTGTGTGGCCAAGTCAAATAAATAAATGCAAAACAATACTAATGCTTTACTTTCGCAACCTAATTCAGCTTGCCTATTCTCGTATTTTCGATTGGATTTCCCAATCTATAGGTATATAAAAGTCTTGTAGATTAATAAAAAGTGAATTGGGTAGCAAATACGAGTAATATGGGAATTTCGGTTGGCTATGTATTTGTAGGGTCATCATCATCATCATCAACCCGTAACAGCCCACTGCTGAGCTAAGGGTCTTTCCTCACACATGAGGAAGCATGGGCTATAATCTCCCACGCGAGCCCACCGCGGATTGGGAGATGGTGTTAAGCTAGTGGCCACTTAACAGTCTGAATTTTTCAAGCCACCTAAGGGTATCTGACATGGCTTAACGACTTCCATTGTGTGTAAAAACAACGAAAACCGGGACCAACAATTTAACGTGCCTTCCGAAACACGGAAGCGCTCGTAATATAAATGCCACTAGGCATACAAACATTTCTTTTAGTACTCGTATTAAAAAGTGTTTGTGCAGTGTTTATTATGCACAGCTCTTCTGAATATCTATAATAAACATTGCTGTATAAGTTAAAGGTTCTCTCGAACGTACACACAGAGTTTTGGTGGATTTATATGTATATTTAAAAAATAAAAGAACTAAAGAGATGCTGTTGTCTTAAAATTCTCTACACAAAAGGACAATTTCATCTAGAACTCATGGAGATATTAATCTTTATATATTTATAAAATGATAAACTGACTGACTGATTGGTGATGAATCGATCCGCTTGGTCTAGACTTGAAATTTTGCACATAGATAGCTTATACAGTAGGCTTAGGCAATCACTAAGAATTTAAACTCAAAATTTAACCCCTAAGAGGGGTTAAAAAAAATTCCGAGAGCGAGGCCGCGGGTAAAAGCTAGTTATGCATAAGTATACTAAGTCCATGCTAGAACTAATAATAGCTGTCGGCTATATACATACAAAAGAAGGCCATCGACGGGCCCTTTCCTCAGCGTGGGGTTTGGACCGCTCGCAGCAACAGAAAACTGCGACCTGTACTTCGCCTCTGTGGTGCTAGTCGACTTCAGAATCGGCCTGCAAGAGGTACAACTTCAACTTTCACGTAAATAAAGTCCAGTTTTATTGGGTAATGCAATTTAAGATGTGAATTTCTTTCTTTCTTAGACGAAAGTGGTCAACTTCCTCAGTGGTACCGGATGAGGCGCGAGTTGATATTTGTACTTAAAAATTTCAATTCTATCTTCGCTGGAAATGGTCATCAATCAAATGATTTGCGAGAAGAGAATTGACATATTTCTTGGTATAGCTGCATAAATAAGTACAATTCACGAAGTTCCATACCACCTCTACAATATCACCTCTTAAAATACCATTACCTTAAAACAGGACACTGTATTGTTTTATAATAATGAAAGCTACGATTGAAGCAGATGGCACTGATCAACTGGGATAGCCGGTCAGGGTTGTTGTAAAAGCCGTGACATAATTTCACTAGTGGTATTATAACACGGACTTTTGTCAAGTTTCTCAATTTCATACAGTTCGTATTGTAAAACGGTCACTAATTTGTCAGCATGCACAAATCAGTCAATCGATCAACGAAACAGACCCAGACTTCCTACCACATGAAAGTGTTGCTAGTATTGATAATTTAACTAGGTTAAATAATAATATATCTTAATCTGCTTAGTGAAATTATGATGTACCTACCTAAGATTTTCCCGTGATATTGTATAATATGAAGATGATTAACAAACTCTGTGCAATTATAATACCACTAGTGAAATTGTAATATTACGGCTTTAACAACAACCCTGCGACATTTACATCACCTCACGCCTTATCCTGTCAAGATAGACAGAGACAAAAAACCGCTACTTGGTCTGAATCTGGCAAATCTCCCACGCTTCGTCCGCATCTGATGGTTTTTGCCAAAACTTTGGTAGCGTCAAGAGGGCTGAGAAATAAAAGGGCGAAAACTGGGTATTCCATCAAGATATATCTGCCTAACCATCGAGGATAAGGCGTGACAATTTCATAGTGCCACGAATTTTATTATAAATATTATCAACTGTATTTTTTATTCAAACAAAAGAACTAAATACTTATTGTATTTAAAAACAAAACACACTACAACACCGAACAAAACAAATAATTACCATGCAATTGTGTGTTAGTAAAAATACACACAAAAGTAAATAATCTCACGCCTATTTCCAGGGGTTATGATTGGGTTAGGCAGAGAGGATACGAACCTGGCAGATCTCTAAAAATACATCTTAATTACAAAATTAACTATAATTTATATATTGTTTAGGTACCTACGCCAAAATGTGCGTGAAATAGAAAACGAAATACTGGTACTAAGGAAGCTAAATAAAATAAAATGTCCATGAATAATGATTGCTAAAAGCTATTCTAATCTATGTGTAAATAAAATCCATAATACTAAAGGTACTATACATACACACATTACACGATTTGATCTAGAAGTTTTTATTCGACAATACAATTTAAAACACCCACACAGACTATAACAGTAGTATATTTATAGGTTCTCAACATCAAATGAAATCAAAACGTTTATTGAATCCTTACATAGATTTAAATGTCGAGTGCACTTCTACTAAATTTATTAGTTTGATAGTAGTTTAATAATTTTTTTATGTATTGATATACTAGATGATTTTTTACAGTCTAAAAAAAAAGTGAAGTTTAAGGTATCCAGAGTCAAAGATATAAGTACACGAGATTAATTGTTAAATAAAGACATGTTAAATGCAATTTACAAAGTCTACAAAAGTGCGCACACTATTCTGTAGCAGCTGGCGGTTGTAGGTAGATTGCGCATGAATAGAAGTTGCGTACCCGTTTTTTTAAAAATACTATTTCAAATATTTCAGTGTGTAATATTGACTACAATTGAGTCATGTATATTATAGTTAGGGAGGCGAGGTAGCTAAATGGCGTAATTCAACGGCGCCGTCGAGACCTATCAAAATCGAAAGATACAATAATTTCGAAAAGAAAAGCTCGTATGGTAAAAACCATTTTAGCGGTGGGTTTGGCGTGTACGGTTTTTCAAAAATGTTAAAAAAAACAGTTACTTGGGCATTCTCGAGCGCGTCAGATATTCATACTACGTATGCCAAGTGCCTCTGATAACAACGGTATACTAATCTGCCGGTTTGCGTGGTGGGGGTAGGCATAAAAAGTAGTCAAAAATGCAAAAAAAAAAAAATTACTCGAGCGCGTCAGATTTTCGGAAGGGGTGTTAAGTAGGCCCCAAGGAAGCTCCCTTTAAAAAAACTGACGATTTGGGCGTGACGATAAGTTACGATGAATGTTTGAAAATGCAAAAAAAAATAGTTCTTTTGCAATACTCAAGCGCGTCAGATGTTCATAGGGGAGGTTTATCTTGGTATCCTGAAAGCATATTTTCTTAATCTGACAAAAATGTTGGTGGGTTCTCTTAATCTGACCGAAAAAGGTTTTTTGGTTTATTTTTTTCCTTTCTTTCTCCTTGATAAAACGGGGAATTATATATATATATTAAGGTGTACCGAAAATTCCCTTCTACCGCTTTTTTCCCCACCATCAATGTTGCGAAATAAAGGAAAATTACTGGTAGGACGGCATATTTCCGCGAAGCGCTCAGTCTGTATTACATCTTTATGGCAAATTCCTCTTTTTTGCTTCAATTCTTCACTTCGTTTTGCTTACGAGTTACGGTACGTCCAAAAAACAATTTGAGGATCAACAGGCTATTGAATAATATACATACATGGAACTGTACATGTTAATAATACTTTTGTATACAGATACGCGTAACTTTTTCCGAGTCAACGAAAATTGTCGAGAAGCTTTAGAAAAAAAAAATGAGATATAATAAAAGTTCAATAATTTAATCATCGTTATTTCATATCAATTTATTTTAAAAACCTGATAAACCTGAGATATACTCAAAAAACCGGGAGTTTGAGTTTTTATGATGCTTCAAGTCAAAAAGTTTTAACTTTAGACAAAAATGTAAAGAGACATTTTTTGTGTAAAATAAAATTACCTTTTTTGTTTATTTAAACTTTTTTTGTGTAAAATGTATCATTCGCGACTTATATGCCGCAACGCGTTTTTCGGAAGACGAAATGGCTCCTCCACACTTCCGGTCATGCGGAAACCGGCAGATTTTGTATTTTTAGTAAGTTTTAGATTATATTCTTCAAAATAAAAAAATAAAAAAATCGCGCTCGAGAATGCCGGATTAACGATTTTTTTTTACAAGTTCGCGACCCTATAACTTGGCGGCGTCAAGGACTTATCGTCAGATTAGTTAAATTTAGTCTTAAAACACTAAAATCAACCCCCAATGTCTTAATCTGACGCGCTTGAGTATTTCAGACTATCGATTTTTTTTTACTAATCTGATCGTCTATCCTAGGCGCGCGTCACTACTTATAGAGCTAAATACTATACAAGGTTGTTCTATTAGGTCTAAGGTATCTCTCATATCTTAAACTGCCACGCTCGAGTATTACCGAAAATTCCCCTATTCGCCTCCCTAACTATTACTGTAATGTTACTAAGTAGACGAGATATGTAAAAATATTTTTTTAAGTGACTATGTAAATTAATCTACTTACCTATCACACCATATTTTTTTAAGACGGTAAAAAAAATCAGGCGGTATATTTAATAGAAGAGCATTGACGAATGCATTGACGTATTGCTGAGAACCATTTAAAATATACAAACTCATTACAACAGATAAAGGTAATACACACATACCTGGAAATACTGAAACATACGACAATCTAGATAAAGTTTTTATTATCAGTACAAGTAGAAGTGTAGAAATGTATAAATGTATAAATATACAAGTAGAAATGTTTCGAATTTAAAGAAAGTACTAAACTAATATCAATTTACATACAATTCGTAGAAATACAGTGTGAATAGTTGTATAATGTTACATGTTATAATATAGTATTTACTACAGTGTCTCCAAGGAAATGAAGCACTTATTAGTGTAACTATAAAACTGTACATCTAACAAGTACTTATGTTGTTTTTATGACAACCAACCTATCTACATACATAACCCCGAAAAACATATCTCTCCCTCTGGTGCAATCAGTTAATTCATTTTAAATTTGTATAAAAAATATTTGTAAGGCTTTATTTTCTTGGACACCTGTATTGGTAATGAAGTGAATGTTTCAAATGTGTATAGTGGACAATAATATTTTTTTAGAATTATGCGCAAATATGTCATATATTTAGATTTTGGGGTTTAGTAGTATTTATTTGCCAGATTTTTTAAAATATCCCGAATCATCTTTTATAAAACGAATGTAAAAAATATAGTTACCATATAAAGAAGTTACACATTTTACAAAAAAGTTACAATTTGATTTTTAAATCCAAATGTTATTAATAAAAAAATCTAATTGTTTTAACAATAAAAAATATTGTCAAAAATACATATTCCAATACTTCAAATGCAATATTCAACATTCCAATTGAGTCATTATAAAATTACGAAAAAAGCAGCTATCCAGATGATTTTTTATTTTTAGGGTCCTCAAAATACAAGTCGTTCAGTTTCTTGGATACATTCACTGTCATTACGCAATAAAATAGGACATTGTGTAATATATTTTTTATAATAAGATGCTTCTGAAATAAGTAGCTTTTATTTTAACTTTCAAGGTTACGGTGATTACTGATTAGCTTAATGGGCCCCGAAGAGCCCTTTCAAAGAATGTAGTACTGTATCAAAATTAAACACCTCTAATAATGTAAACTTTCATTTTACAATTATAGCCAATTTTAAAATAATAATACAATCTAGTAAACTGATGCAATTGAGTACTAAAAATGAGGCCGTCACAGGTACAGTTTCAAAGCAAATTTTCATTTTGGCAGATCTTAAAGAGTAACTCATTTAACCAACCCTACCCAACTACGAGTATTTCAGCAGCACCCTATATTGTGTAAATACATATTTGTTCCGGTTTCAAAACACATCCGTAAAAGGACTTTCAGAAGCAATACACAAGACGTATCACAGAAGGACAAAACGTGCTCACAAACAATCACAGCTGCGTTACTAGTTTGGGGCGATTGAAGACCAAGTACAAATTTAGGTAAGGCGGCGACAGAAATTGTCATTTGATCATAAGTTTTTTCCAAAGACGTTTAAATAAATTTTTAGGAAAGAGAATGATTTTCTTCCAACCTCTTTGGTTTTTTCTTGCATTTGACACTATTCACATCTCTAGTTTTAAACGTAAGGGACCTACCTATAGTCTCGTCAACTCAACTTTTGTCCCACAAGATACAAACATAGTGGGTCACCTCGCATATGGATACTGTCATCAAACCGTAACAGCCCACTGCTGAGCTGGGCTTTCCTCACACATGAGGAAGTATGGGCCATAATGTCCCATTAGAGCCCACCGCCGATTGGAGGATTGTATCAGGCTAGTGGCAACCTAACTGGCAGAATTTTTAAAGCGGGTGTTATCATGGGTATCTTACATGGCTTAGCGACTTCCATGGTGTGTAAACACAACGAAAACCGGGACCAAAAAATATATATATGCATATTATGTACTATCAGTAAAAGTTCTGCCTGATACACCTAAGTGTTATTTTTGCGAGCAGCTATCTTCACCCACCCCTTGGCCACGAAGCCCTCTCTTATAGAAACAATGACAAATTACAAAAATGGTTTCTTTCAGTTTTTTTTTTTTTTTTTTTACTTTATTTAACATCTTAACATAGGCAAAACATTATCATACATAGCATTTATAAACCACTAAGGTTTGCTTAATGCTATCAGCAGTCTGCATCGGCATTAAATAAAAATAACAAACTTAAAAAAATAACAAACTAGGTAAGTAGCTAGCATACAGACTGGAATCGGTGGGTACATTTCTAAGCCATTGACAGTTCAGTGTGCTGCTGGAAATAGGTCTTAAGAGTAGATTTAATATTTTTACGAGTAATTTTAGTACGCAATTCATTAGGTAGGTTATTAATCAGGCGAGGAACCAGATACGACGTCGTCCGCTCGCCGTAGGTATTGTTTGCGCTAGTCGTACGCAACCGGTTTTGAGCGACAGCCCGCGTGTATACAGGATGTTGAATCACTTCTCTTAAGTTATCATTAAAAAAATGTTCTTTAAGTAGCATATATTTTAGTTGTGTAAAGATAGGTAAGATTTTGCAGTGGTTGAAGAGTAGAAGTTCGTCACTTTGAAATTGATATTTATTTTTAGTGGATACAATATTTTTAAGAATTTTTACTTGAAGTTTATATATTTGATTTAGATAAGACTTGTATGTACGACCGTAGCTGCTGAGTCCATATTGTATGTAGGATTCAGCTAGTGAGTTATACAACATTAACTTACTTGGACATTAACTAAGTTAATGACCACTTTGGGTCGTTGAATGGAAAAACAAACGGTATGTTACTGGCTTCTGATTATTTAGCTCTAATTAGGGTCGGGGTATCTTGAGCTTTCAAGCGTGTCGATAATACGTTCAACCCTTATTTTTTACATCAATGGAATCAAATGTCTATCGACACCTTACAGCCTAGCGCCGCCTGGTGGTGGCTATCTGCAGCTTTCTCGATGCTTCTTGCCTATAATATTATGTTCCTGTCTTCAATCACCCTATACACAACTTTAGATACTACGCTAGAAGGTTCACAATCACAAACACTTGTCAAACAAACCGATCCATTTCACCGACCACAACACGCTAACGCAAAGCTGGTACTGGGCCTTATCAAGATATTTATTTATCGGTGAATCAACCGCACAATAGCATAGTCGTTTGTAGTAGACAAATACCAGCGCTGTGGCAAAAGCTGCAGCACAAGCTGAGTGGGGTCCCTTTAGGCACTACCTACTGACTCTGCTGCGTTAAATTTTTCGTTGTTTTGTAATGTTGTGTCTAATATATTTTTTTTCTTTCTTTCTTTCTTATAGATTAGCCGAGAATTAAGAAAGTCCACGTCTAATGGCCGAATCTCCTTAAATTCCGCTACACGAGTGTACCTCACCAGACTGGTAGTAACTACTCAACTTTTTCTTTGTATAACAATAAAAAGTCCCTGTTTTTTTTAAGATTATTTTTTTGCCTTTCGCTTCATTTTGCTCAAATCTTTAAAACTACACCCATGCGAAGCCGGGGCGGGTCGCTAGTAAGAAAATAAATCCAGAGAGGAGGAAGTTATCAAATCGACTGTATGTTTTTTATTTATTATTTATGTTTGTTATCTCAGAACTTTCGACTGGGTGAACCGATTTTGATGATTCTTTTTTATTTGAAAGCTGGTACTTCCCGTGTCCCATTTCAATTTGGTCCAGTTCTAACAATGACGTCCTTGAGAAAACCATATAAGTTGAAGAGGGTTTTTTACTCTTAAGGCGCGGGACAAATACAAGAAGCGTCGGGTGGAGGCAAAGAGATTTAAATATTATAGGGCATAGAGGGGACAAAACGAGCAAAATTTGAAGTCAAAAGTTATTCCAAGTAGAATAAGTCTAGTACAATTTCGACCGAATGACAGCTCGCGTTCATACTAACTGAAATGACAAGGACATGACGCTTAGGCTTCAAAGTTTTGTATGAAAATATTCCCAATGCCCCCTCTATGCCCTATTATATTTAAATCTCTTTGGGTGGAGGTAAGGCGCGGGCGAAGCGCTACTTCTTTGATATTTCATACAAAATGTATAGAAGAGCCGTCTCAGTATGTCCCACGTCGCACCTCTTCTATACATTTTCTATGAAATTATCAAAGAAGTAGCGCTTCGCCCGCGCCTCACCTCCGCCCGACGCTTCTTGTATTTGTCCCGCGCCTCAGAGTTCTATAGTTATTTTAAAATAATACTGTTACTCACCGGCATTTGGCGTTACCGACACTCTGGTGTTAGAACAATAAAAACTCGATCTTTTTATTATCTTGATATTGAATTAGCCTAGTTCGTCCTACATCGACCTTTGTATTACTTGTTTAAATAAGACTGTTAATTGAGCAGTGGCGTAGCGTGCCTTGGCGCGGCCCCGTATAAAAATTTGTTTGGAGGCCCTTATGAAGGGGAAAGATTTCTCAGAAAAGAAAAAAATTCTTTTGCATAAAATTAAAATAAATATTTATTCATCACTAGCGACCCGCCCCGGCTTCGCACGGGTGCAATGCTTATAAGATTTTCCCGCTTTTCTGTTGAAATTTTTCCTAAATTTTTTTTGCTATAAACCTCACAAATCGGTTCGTGCGTTCTGGAGTTATAGCTTCAGGAAGGAAAACCCGACTTATTTTTATATAGTAGAAGATAATTATCATTCTGTCACTTTTTCCAAAATTTTTACAAACACTTCAAATAAAATATACACTCCCCTTGCCTTTTTTCCGGCAAACTGATTAATTAAATCATTTATAGCTGATGATGACTTTAGTTTTTCTAAAGTTTCTGCCTCTATGGACATATGACAGGTCTGACAGGCGTTCATGTCCCATCGAAGTTCTTAGGTAATTTTTTATCAGTTGTAAAGTTTTTATTAATTTTTGCTTACGCACGTCGGGGCCCCCGTGGCCCCATATAATTGATACGGCTGATAGGGCGGTAGCTACGCCCCTGGAATTGAGTAAGGTTAGGAATAGACACCTATGTGAGTCACCACTACCCCTTTCCAAGTGTGCTCATACTGAAAATAGTCTGTGTAACTGTCACTCAATCGGAAAATTCAGTATCGTTTTAATTAATTTAGTATACGATTACGTCAAATCCTCGAAGGTAGCTTTTGAGATGTTACATACATTTCGTTCAGATAAGTTCTATATATTTTTTTAGATAAAGTAGAAAATCACAACGGTTTTTCATAATTATAGATATTTTCCTTTTCGAATTATCTACATGTGCCGTTGGCCGTAATCGTATGACATTTTCCGAAAGAATATTTTTAGTAAGTTTAGTAATTTGTAAACCGTGAAAAGAAGAGAGACCTACCACATTTCGGTCGTTTATGAACTTACCTATTTCCCGATCGTAAGTATTATACAATATTTAAGTATTAATAAGTAGGTATTAAAGCCCCTATATTGAATATATTTTTATATTTATATTCTATTTAGGCGCGTTTTTGCGGTACGAGCGCACTCGTATGACACTTAGGACCCGTCTGGTCAAACGATTGCAAGCGTTCGAGTACACTCGGATCGCGTGGTTACACGTGGTATGTGAAGACGCGTCTGTACCGCACTAATCGTCAAGTCTCGTGAAGTCTCGTCAAGTCTCGTCAAGTCCCAATAAGGCCCAGTACCTAGTCCATGCAACGTACTTCAGATGCTCGGTCCAAGTCTTGAGGCGGCGCGTGGCGGGGGCGGCCTGGGGGGGGCTCGGCTGTCTCTCGTCCGCGCTCGCGCACGCACTATTGCACGCAATGTATGAGTGGATGTGCCATAGCCGGTGGTGTTCACTGGTTTGACCAGATTCGTACTGGTTTGACCAGGTCTGTGCCTGGGTTTGTACCGGTTTGACCAGGTTCGTACTGGTTTGACCAGGCCTGTGTCTGGCTTTGACCAGGTTTGTACCAGACCCAAGAATTGATTTGGACAATTATTTGTATTGCGTATTTTTGTACAAAGAGCTTTTGGCACTTTTTAAAGTTTCATACCCAGTGAGTGCCAATGCAACCATATGAGGCTCCGCTGTCGGCCTGTCTGTCTGTCACAGTGTTGTTTCTTTGAATCCGCAATAGGCAGGCACTTGAAATTTTCTCAAAGTGTGTATTACTATGGCCGCTATAACAACAAATAATAAAAAATTTAAGGGCTCTCTACACAAGATACGTATTTTTTTCTGGTCGGTTTTTGTTTTTAAATGACAGGCAAGGCATACTGGCTGGCCTTATGCCTTTATTATGTTTTAAAATGAGTTACGAATGAACACCCCCGGCTAAAGGATTCTTAGAAGATGCATTCAGGGCCAGGTTGGTGTGTCGATCATTTTGGATCAGCATATGTATACTTACATTCGATGGCTTTTTGTCTGTGTGTTTGTACTAGGATCGACGCACCATTCTGGCCAAAGGAAACCATGGAAATGTATGTTGTAATGTTGCGTAGTTATCAAAGCTAAAATATAACCCACTGACTTGAATTTTCAATGTTTCTTTGTACTTTGTAGGTACAAAATTTTGTTGTATACGTATTTTTTTAATAACTGATGAATACTTATCCTCTTAGTCCTCTTCCTTAGACATTTATTTCATATTGTTTTTTTTTATTCAGAAGTTAGTTCTGTTATCTGTTATTTTGAGTAATAATGATACTATCACGGATGTTGGTAGCTCCGGGGAGCTATAAACATTGTCGGAGTTTCATTCTAAAAATATATTATAGTGTACAGACTTCATAGCTATATAAGAAACTCAATAATCACGCAACACTCAAATGTAAGAAGCTAAAAAGCAATTGGAGAGTTTACATTAGTTTAAAAGAAAAGTGTCAAGGTGAATGTGTACGCTTTAAATTCATTTATTATTAAGGAGTTGAGTGTGGACGAACATAGTATGGTTGTCTTTTTCTAACATCGATTGATCTGAACGAGTCTGTTATGTTAGAGTGAGAGAAATATACAATTGCAGTTGGTTATTTTTTTTAGTAAGTAATCAGACTCGAACAGGTCTTTTAATATGACTATGACTAAAAGATTGAATCGCAAGTTTTAGTTTTTATTTGGTGTATTTCCCCTCTGCTTTAGTTTCTAAACGAGGGTCAATGAAAGTTCTGAGAGGACAAGTTACAGAATTTTAATTAATCGTCTAGTGGAAATAGTCATATTTTTTTTATTATCTACGGTCTGGCCATGATTTTTTTCCAGGGAGAGGAACGAGCGACGTGAAAGATGGCTTTTTTTAATATAGTCATATAATAAATTCGACTGACCAGTTGATAAAATAACCCAGTTTTTTAGGCTGGAAGTATCCTCATTTTAAAAGTGTTATCCTTCGTTGGACCGAGATATTGATACCTATTCTTCAGCACTGACTCTGGGACCAGCTGGTTTCCTCGCTATGTTTTCATGCACTGTCGAGCTTGTGTTAGATATATGACAGTTACATAAAAATCAATCGACTTTGACAGGTAACGAATCTTTTCCAATAATGTAAAACACTTTAAACGCGAATATCATCGTTAAAAAATGTTTGTCCTAAAGAAAGAGACAGCAAGAAACTATGATATGAAGGGTATAGTTTTTTTTGTCTTCACTCCGCTTATTCCACCCCATTCCGTCTAAGATTCATGGCCACAATATCTCAGCACTACCACATTTAAAAGTTACAAGGTCGGTACGCGCGAAAATGCTCCAGCCAATGATAAAGCGGCAAATCATCTCATTGGTCCAATGTGTCAGCGCCATTTTGGCGGCCATCGCGCGTTGTCCTATCAGTCCGTTATATACCTTAAATGTATGTAGATAAGTTCCACATTTCCTTGGCGTTTATAATCGGCCAGCACTTTACGCTTGCGAAAAGTTTCTATGTAACTTATAAAGTGGTAGTACTGATTGAATCCCATGCTGACTTACCCCTTTTTAACCTCGGCGGGGCTGGTCTTTCTGGTCTCCGTCGCCTCGACCTTGGACACCTTTGGGGTTTCGTCTTCCTGAAGGACAGCGGCCAAGATCTGCTCAGCTCGGTCCTCATTGTAATCGACGCTCTCGAGAGCTATGGATATCACTCGCTCGGCGATCGAACTGTATTTCTTCTGGAGCTTCTGTTTCACTGAAAGTTTATTTCAATAAGGCTGGATTAATATGATGTGGTACTTACCTGTATTCTAACTAATATTATAATTGCGATAGTGAGTTTGTTTGTTACTCTTTCAAGCCTAACGCACTAAGCCGATTAAAAAAATTCTTTCACTAATGGAAAGCTACATTATCAGCGAGTAACATAGGCTATATTTTAGCCCAGTATTCCCACAAAACAACTCCTTTGAGAAGTCCGCCTCCACCGTCCTCCAATCGTAATGAAGGAGTAGCAAAACAGGGCAAACAGGCAAACAATCCGGTTGGTCACCGTGGAAGATTATGACCACCACCCTCCAAGGAATATACTCACAAATACTCAGCGAAATAATAACCTGAAAAATAAGCTCTATGTGGCAACATACAATGTCAGATCTCTATCTTCATATGAGCGACTGATTGAACTACGGGAAGCTTTAAACGGGGTGAAGTACGATATCATTGGGTTGTCAGAGGTAAGACGCCTTGGTAGTAAAATAGAGGAATATGAGGACTTCATTCTATGCCATATGGGAGAGACTCCAGGAAAACATGGTGTCGGCTTTTTGATAAATATATCATTAAAACAAAACGTAGAAAGTTTTACCGGAGTTACAGAAAGAGTTGCATTACTAAATCTCAATATACAAGGATATAGCATAAGCATAATACAAGTATACGCACCTACAGAGTCAGCAGACGAGGAAGAGATCAATATTTTTACGTCTATAAAAACTTGATTATAATGGGAGATTTCAATGCGAAGATTGGTCAACCCCTAAAAGAAGAATATTTAATAACAAAAAGATATGGGTGTGGACGAAGGAATGAAAGAGGTAAGAGACTAATAAACTTCGCTTTTGAAAACAAACTAACGATTATCAACACATATTTCAAGAAGAAACCAAGTCGTAGATGGACATGGCAGTCTCCAAACGGACAGCATAAAAATGAAATAGATTACATAACAACTAATCAACCAAAGATATTTCAAAATATAGAAACATTAAATTTAAATTACTCATCAGACCATAGATTAGTCAGAAGCACAATTAAATTACTGTTAAAACCACAAAAGAGTAGAGTGACTTATACAAACAAACAAAAAAGCACTCTATCCAACGATGAAGAAATAAATGAGTACAAAAGTAATCTAAAAAACTAACTGACTAACTTGATCAATACAGATTCCGTACAAAGTTGTTACGATTCACTGATACATGCCATACAACAAAGCCTGGAAATAAAAAAATCAAGTAGCCAACTCACTACGGCTCATAAAGTTTTAGCAGAAAAAACACTATTACTTATAAATAGAAGGCAAGTACTTCAAAAAACCAGCAACAAATCCCGTACCCAAAAAAACGAACTTAGTGCTCTATATAAGTTAACTAGCAAATACATCAAACTTGATTACAAAAACTACAGAGCTAATACTATAGAAAAGCACCTCGTACAAGAAGGGAGTTTGAAAAAAGCCATAAAAGAACTTCGTACCAGTAGATCCTGGATCGAGGGCTTGAAACAGCTGGGAAGAACATCGTATAAACGAAAAGACATAATTGATATTGCCACAAACTTCTACCGAGACCTGTACAGTGCCAAATCAGATGCACAGCTTCCTACCAGCGAAATTAACCAGGAAAAAGTAGAGACGTTGCAGAAGAGTATCGATGATAAACTTCAACCGATTGATGAATTAGAAATTCTTCAAGCAATTAAGAGACTAAAATCGGATAAAAGCCCAGGCCCTGATAAAGTCACCAACGAGGCTATAAGATATGCTGAAACTCTACTAGCCACGCCACTGACACACTTATTTAACCGCATCTTAGAAACGGCGATTATACCTACGCAATGGTCGGAATCAAACATAATCTTACTCTATAAAAAAGGCGACCCACATGACATTGGTAATTACAGACCTATTAGCCTTTTACCGACTATATACAAGCTTTTTTCCTCAATCATTAATAAGAGAATAAGCGAAACACTAGACACATGGCAGCCCGTAGAACAAGCAGGCTTTCGCAAAGGTTTCTCTACAATAGATCACATACACTCCTTAGAAATAGTTATTGAGAAGTACCAGGAAAGACAGAGACCACTCTACATCGCCTTCGTCGACTATCGAAAAGCATTCGATACAATATCTCATACAAGTATCTGGGAAACCTTAAAAGCTCAAAACGTAGAGAACAAATACATAGAAGTGATAAGAAACATATATAGTAACAGCACTAGCAGAGTAAAATTAGAAACAACTGGCCCAAGCTTTCCTGTAAAAAGAGGAGTAAGACAGGGCGATCCCTTATCTCCAAAACTCTTTATAGCCGTACTGGAAACCGTCATAAGCAAGCTGGACTGGAAAAAATGCGGTTTATACATTAATGGCAAATACTTGAGTCATTTAAGGTTCGCAGACGATATTGTATTACTATCAGATACTAGCGGTGGCCTGCAATATATGTTAGAGACACTTCTTATTTACAGCAGAAAAGTTGGTTTGGAGATGAACCTTTCAAAGACGAAATCCATGACAAACAGCATCAAGAAGGATATTAGGATAGAAAAAGAGCCACTAGAGTACGTTGACCAGTACATCTATCTTGGCAAACAAATAAGTCTTAAAAACAACAGTAATGAAATGGAAATAGAGCGGAGACTTAAAAACGCGTGGAATAAATATTGGAGTCTAAAAGAAGTATTTAAAAGTAACATGCCAGTAAAACTAAAAAAGAAAACAATGGACTCATGCATTTTGCCCTCCTTAACGTACGGCTGCCAAACGTGGAAATTTACAAAGAAAATTAAAAACAAAATTAGTTCGTGCCAGAAAGGAATGGAACGTAGTATGTTGAACATAAAGAAAATCCACAAAATACGCCACACAAAGATTAGAAAGTACACTAAAGCAATAGACGCACTGACTTATGCTCAAACACTAAAATTCAGGTGGGCCGGCCATGTAGCCCGATATGTGGATAACAGGTGGACCATAAATGTAACTACATGGAAAGGCCCGTCAGGCAAACGTCGAGTAGGGAGACCCATCACAAGATGGGAAGATGACATAAAGAAGACCGCAGGAAAGAACTGGCTAACAACAGCTAAAAATAGAAAAAAATGGAATTCCTTGGAGGAGGCCTTCACCTGAGAGGGGTCCATGCAAATTAGAATATTGCCTATTTATTTAATTATCATAAAAAACTTAAAAATTTAAAATAAATAATACACACTAAATGATGTTAGTTTTGAAATATAAGTATATTGAATTGTTTTAGTGTTAAAAATTACAGATGAATAATTAAGAATATTACATACATAATTAATTTATAGTCAAAAATAAATAAATATTATATTCTAGAATTGAGTGTCTATAGGTAATTGGTAGACATTTACTTTTTCTCTGAATAACTTAAAATTATGAATGTTAACTTTTTAAGTGATGCATGGAATAAAAGGCTTTTTTATTTTTTTTATTTTTTTTATTTTATTTATTATTCCCACAGGAAAGGGAACGACGCGTCTGAAACTGCGGGGCGCTGCTAGTATATTGTGTTTTATTTAAAAAATTTTGACTCACTTTTGCGTTCATAGTATTAATAATATACTAGCAGGAACTTGCAAGATCACTTATTGAAAGTAATTTCAACTCCACCGCTTCAGAATTTATGTTTGAGGAGAAGAAGCGGGGCAAGAAACTCCTCAACACATTATTCTTTTAATCAAAAATGGGTTACCTACATAATTTGGTTATTCTTCGCTGTTGTGTTGCGCTGTGCTAAGGCTGTGATGCAGGAAATCTTATCCAAACATATTGTCATTTATACAGTCATCTACAGTACGGCCGTTATAACTGTGTCTGGTCATTTAATATTTAACTATGTCTATTATTGTTTAGGGGTCCAATATATCTCGTGGGTATATCCAGTAATGGAATACTTCTGCCTACCCCCTCGGGGATAAAAGGCGTGAGATTATATTTATTTTATTTATATATTAGTTGTTTAGTCCCCATAGTAAAGGCACTGCCTAGTTTGGAACTACATAACTGTGTGTGAATTGTGTAAAAGAAACATAAATTGGCAGCTCTGAAGTTGAGCATATGACTGCGCCATAACATTTTAGCAACCATTTTATATGAGGCGGTCAACTCTCTTTCTTGCAGTAGGTCAGTGATTATGAATTAGAAAATAAAACTATTTAATGAAAAAATGTGACAATATGAGTATATGACATTTTGCGAAATTCCAATATGACATTTTGCGAATGTGGCATTGTGCGCCTAATCCGTTTGCGCAGGCTATATGTTCTGAGAAGTTAAAACACCCGTAATGTAGTTTATGATGTGCCATTGTTTATCATGATTAGCGAACTCACATTCGTTCTTTTCCTCCTTGGTCTTCATGATGGTGACGACCTTCTTCGGCTGGCACGGCTCCTTCTCCGTCTTCCTCGGCGGTATAGCCGTCTCTTTCTTGCTGAACCCCATCCCTATGAGCTCCTCGCTGGCTTTCTGCACGTTGTTGTCTTTATTCGCTAGCACGTCCAAGATGAGAGTTTCCTCGGCCTTCGGGAATATGCTCTTTAGGTACCTGTGAACGTTTTATTTTTAAATAAAATAAAAATAAATAAATAATTTATTCAGGATAAATAAACACAAATTTAAAAAACAAAATTCTTCTGCCAAACTGTAAGACAGCTTGTTGGCAGAGGGACTCACATAAAAAACATAGATGGTTAGTGTTAGCTAATTGGCTAGTTAATTTTTAATTAGTACATCTTATTGCTAATAGTCGTAACTTCAGTAATTTTTTTTTAAGAGAAATATTTAAAATTTAAACATTCTAAATGATTCACCTTCCTTTATATCATACTAGCTGTCCCCGCGCGGTTCTCGTTCTCATTCCCGTTCCCGCGTAGTTCCCGTTCCCGTGGATATATTGGAATAAAAAGTATCCTATGTCATTCTCCATTTCAGGCCAAATCGGTTCAGCCGTTCTTGAGTTATAAATAGTGTAACAAACACGACTTTCTTTTATATATATAGATGGTATTTCATTATACAATTTTGCAATGGTTGCTAGTTGCCCGGGCAGACGTTGTTCTGCCACCGTTTAAACCATGCAGGAACCTACACAAACCCGTATTTCATCAAAATCGGTCCAACCATTTTTGAGTTTTTGCGAGACTATCGAACTATCGTTTCAGAATTAATTCTGGGAGCTATTTCCTGAAGAGGTTTTCCTTCACGAGAGCAGTGATAGCCTGGACGGTCAAAGAGCCGGCCGAAAATCAGTGAGGCTCGGGTTCGAATCCTGGCATGTACCAATGAGTTTTTCAAAAACTTACGTACATATTTATCACTAGCGAAACTAGTGAAGGAAAACATCGTGAGGAAGCCCTCTGGTCTCAGAATTAATTCTCAGACATGTGTAAACAGACTCGTTCCGGCGATGGGCTCACCACCTATCACGTTCAGGGGTCCAATGTATCTCGTGAAATGTGGGTATATCCAGTAATGGAATACCTCTGCCTACCCCCTCGGGGATAAAAAAGGCGTGATATTATATTATTATTATATTTTTTCCTTCACCGTCGAGCTTGTGATAAATAGAAGAATAAACAAAGAATACATTTACTTACAAGCATAGATCTTTAAAGTTAATTCTTCAAAACATTCAAGGCTTTTCCAGCAAATAATTAGAAATAGAACTATTCTTAGAATACGAAAAAGTTGATATTTTTTGTGTGACAGAACATTGGCTTAGAGTCACAGAAATGATGTTTGGGTTTGTAAATTATACAGCTGTCAGTACTTTCAATCGGCGATTGGCCGCACGTGGTGGTTCCGTAATTTTTGTTAGAAATAATATCAAAGCGAAAGACCGCCAGGACGTAATTAAATTATCGGTGGAAAGTACTATTGAATTGTCATGCGTTGAGTTGGAGAAACACATCATTGTATGCGTATACAGACCCCCTTATAGTGTAAATTTTGATAATTTTGAGAACAAAATGGACGAGGTCTTAAAGTTGTTAAGTAAAAATAGTAAAAGTGTTGTGGTCTGTGGTGATTTTAACGTGGATCTGCTTGAACCAAGCTTGTATAAAACTAGGATATTAAGTTTATTCAAATCTTTTAATTTAATGAATGTATTTACAGATCCTACCAGAATCACAGAAACTTCGGCAACTTGCATTGACAATATCTATTGTAATTGTATTCCTAATAGTAAAACTATAATAAATAAGCTAAAATCCGATCACAGCGGTCAGTGTATTTTACTCCCTGTGGACAATCGCGATTTATCAGTAAAAATTCAGATAAGACCTGTCACAGTATGTAAAATAGAGAAGTATAAAAGAGCACTAGAGTGTAAGTTACCTTTGCCCGATCCTGTTGATTCTGATCCAAACGGCTATTTTAAGAAATTCTTTTCTGTTTTAACCGAGGAATTTGATTCACATTTTGAACTTAAAAATAAAATACTTTTTAATAAATTTAAATTTAGCGAATGGGCTACCAGTGGTATTCGTAAAAGCAGGGTCAAATTATTTGAATTGTATGAAAAGCGATCATATACCCATGATGAAAAGTTTGTGAAATATGTTAGAAACTATTCTAAAACATTCAAAAAGGTTTGTGCTTGTGCAAAAGCAATGTCCATAAGTAATACTATTAAAAAATCGGATAACACAATAAAGGCTGTTTGGAAAGTAATAAACAGAGAAACGGGTAGAGTGAAACCACGTGACCATAACTTAGCTATTCAAACGGACCACGGCCTATTTACCAAGAGTGAGGATGTGGCTAGGGAATTTGAACATTTTTTTACTAATATACCTATTAAAACAACAGAACATCTGAACTCATCCACATCTCTTGCCATAAATTTTCTACGAAAAAATGTAAATAGCTGTAACGAATCTCTTATATTTAGACACACTAGTCCGGATACCGTTATTAAAACTTTTAGAGCACTTAAACTTAAAAGTACTGAAGATATATGGGGCATGTCTGTTAAGGTATGTAGCTTCATCATAACCTTATTAGCACCATATTTAGCTTATATCTTTAACAATTGTATTGACAAAGGATTATTTCCTGACCTAATGAAACATAGTAAAGTTATTCCTCTTTTTAAATCAGGAGAGAAAAAAGACCCCTCAAATTATAGACCTGTTTCTGTTTTACCAGTACTTAGCAAAGTTTTTGAAAGGTTATTGCTTGATCAAATGATTTCACACTTCAATCTAAATAACTTATTTCATAACGAACAATTTGGCTTCACCAAAGGTCGTTCAACTACGGATGCTGGAATAGCATTACTCAAGAATATTTTTAATGCCTGGGAGAAATCTCAAAACGCAATTGGAGTTTTTTGCGATCTATCAAAAGCATTTGACTGCGTAGATCATGAGACCTTGCTATGTAAATTAAATCATTATGGAGTCAACGGTAAAGCGCTTGATATTTTACAGTCCTATCTCGAAAATAGGATACAAAAAGTAAAAATAAATGATTGTAAATCACAGGGCGCACCCGTAAAAATTGGGGTGCCTCAAGGTTCGATTCTTGGTCCTTTTCTTTTTCCTTGTATATATAAATGATCTTCCATTCATGGTAGAGAGTTTGTCAAAGATAGTGTTGTTTGCTGATGATACATCTCTGATTTTCAAAGTAGATAGACAAGCTCAGAAGCTCGACGAGGTAAATGACACTCTTCAACAAATTCTCACATGGTTCACTGCAAACAATCTAATGCTCAACGCTAAGAAGACCAAATGTATAAAGTTTGTACTCCCTAATGTTAGACGAGTAGAGAATGAGATAATTTTAAACAATGACAAATTAGATTTTGCTGATAATACAGTTTTTTTGGGGATAACGATAGACTCCAAACTTTAATGGAATTCTCATATTTCTGCATTATCTAACAGACTGAGCTCAGCTGCTTATGCCGTCAGAAAAATCAGATGGCTTACTGATGTAGATACAGCAAGACTCGTTTATTTTAGCTACTTTCACAGTATAATGTCCTATGGCATCTTGCTGTGGGGCAGAGCTGCTGATGCAGAATCTATTTTTATTTTACAAAAAGGGCTATACGCGCCATTTACAAGTTAAGATGTCGTGATTCCCTAAGAGAACTGTTCAAAGAAATTAATATTTTAACAATGCCTTGTCAGTACATTTATGAAAACATTATGTATGTACGGAAAAACATATTACTGTATACTAAAAACTGTGATAGGCATAATTGTAATCTAAGGAATAAAAATAAACTAGAGCAACCTCAGTCACGATTAAGTAAAATTAATAATTCCTTTGTGGGGCTTTGCATACGCTTTTATAATAAAATACCAGAAGATATTTTGAAATTGCCTGAAACTGTGTTCAAAACTCATGTTAAACATGACTTTGTAAAATGGCATATTACAAACTAGACGACTATATAAATGACAATGATGCTTGGAACAGATTTCCTCCAGTCCAGCGCAATACGATAGCGAAAAACAAACGAAATTATGTAACCCAATCTAGTAATATGTAACAATTGATTAAAAGAATTTGTGTTGAGGAGTTTCTTGCCCCGCTTCTTCTCCTCAACCATACATGCTGAAGCGGTGGAGTTGAAATGACGTTCAATAAGTGGACTTGTAAGTTCCTATTTTGAATAAAACATTTTGACTTTTGATTTATTTCATGAAACAGAGTATTGGGATTAACAACTTTTTGAGGCCCTCTTAAAGGATCCCACTCGGCCCTAACACATGTAATTAGTTCCATTTAGATAAGTAACACTTAAAAAGTAAATAAAATCTAAATATCTACTTTATGTGTGGGGGTGTGTTACTCGAAGTATGAGTGAGGGGGTACGTTTGTGTCTGTAAGTAAATATGTACCTACGTAAGCTTTTTGAAAAAAATCAGTACCTGAGACTCACGAATGAGAAGCGGCTCAACCATAGGGCTATCACAGCTCATAAAGACGATTATATTTGTTGTTTATAACTCAAAATACTCACTTCAACTTCATTTTTGGCGACTGGTGTTTTATAGGCTGTCCGTCCGTCGACTTCGTGGTTCCGTAGTAGCTGGACGCGCCCGACGCCGGCCGGAGCAACATCGGGGACCCTAAACGGAGCAAAAGCAGTTTTAATTTTCCTAGCATTTTTAAATATACGAGTCACGTATTTGTTTTAAAATAAATCTGGGTTTTTGGAAGACTGTTGTAAAGTACAGTGTAGATTAAGCAGTTGGAACGGCCGAGATTGTCGATAAAAGTATGGATAGCGTCGTTATTATCTAGTTGGGTGATTTCTGTATCTGACATGTTAACTGTTACAGTCAAAAATCATAACAAGTCAAAACTAATTTTGACTGCAAGGGCAAAAGTACTTAAAAACAGTTTTACAAAAGATGTTTTAACTAAGGACGTTGGTCAAAATAACTTTTTACTGCAAAAGTATTGTCAATAGTTTTGGTTGCGTGTGTTCAAATTATATCGGTTAAAAGTGGGCTGGAAATTTATACTCTTTATTAATATTATAAAGAGGAAAGATTTGTATTTTTGTATGTTTGTTACGAATAAACTCAAAAATTACTGGACCGATTTCAAAAATTCTTTCACCAATGGAAAGATAGACTATCCCTGAGTAACAGGCTATATTTTATTCCCGTATTTAAACGGGAACGGAAACTACGAGCGAACGAAAAAATATTTATATATATATTTTTCACATCCATGTTGGCATAACGACAACAGTAGGTAGGTTGCCCCTTCGGGAGAAAGTTGTGGGCATATGTATGTAAGTATATTTTCATCTCTCCAGGCGGAAAGCTTCAACTTTCAGCCCGCTGCGCTAAACGAAGTTTCCGCTTTCTGTCTCGGTCGAGCTGAAAAAAAGTATACCTCACATGTTTTTAGACCTCGGCTTTCTTAGCCATTTCTTATTTTACTTCCCTAGGTGTGTGATATACTATACCATTAGGCGTTCCGGAGAGAGGTGTGAAGTGGCTGGAGCCATGCATGGACCCGGAGACGCCTTTGGCCAGCTGCAGGGCGGAATATACGCCCATGGCGCTCTTGTGCAGCCGGGCGGCGGAAGGCGACATGGTTAGAGGCCCCGGCGTCGTGATAGGGTGTTTCTCGACTTGCAGGGCGCTTATAACAACCGCTTCCCTGTTGTAGTACCTTGGGAAAGACCAGGGATGCGAAAAATAATAGATTGTTAGGTGGATCGATTATTTTCAAATAATTGAGTTTTCAATAAATAAAAAAATATGTCTCACGCCTTTTATCCCTGAGGGGGTAGGCAGAGGCATTCCATTTTTGGAAATACGAACTTTTCACTAGAATATTCGACCCCTAAACGTGATAGGTGGTGAGCCCATCGCCGGACCGGGACGTCGACTTACGGGACACCTTGTATAGGCTGTATACTCATAATAATAGCCTAGTTCGTTCAACAGAGTATAAGCAAAGACTATTGTCTTGTATTGATAATTGTGGTACAGTCAGGAGCACGTACAGCTTGACACATTGGACTTTGCAACATTCTTATTTCAATTACTTTAGAAGTCAGAGTCCCACTACAAGTGTAAAGCTTCATGTGCTCTTAACTGTACATCTAGGAGAAGAATCACGAACACAATAAAAAAACATACTCGCATACAACGCGTAAAAGAAAAAGCGCAATTCCTAATACACCCAATTAGTTTATTAATATAAAAAAAATATGATGCAATCGAAGTTTAATTGTGTCTAACCAATGTTCTTAAATATCGATTAATAATAGCACGATTTATATAGAAAGCACTAAATTTAGCTACGCTAATTAATTTTTGGGATATACATATTTAACACATATTAAAAATAGCTGAAATCGAATAAGTAGTCGATACTGAACAAACTAATTTCAGGAATTGCGCTTATTCTGTTACATGTTGTATAAAACAAACTTATTAATTATAACTCAGAAACTGATAGGGGTGTAAGAGACATGGCAACAACTATTATAGTCTGCATTAACTTACTTTTTCAGCAATATCTTGATATGCGTTTCGCTAACGGTCGGGAACATTGTGCTGATTTTGGCGACCAACGCGTCCGTGTCTGAAGTCAGAGTGAGTGAGTCCTGGAACTTGTCGCTCAGGTGGGACACGCGGCCTGGCACTGGGCTCCCACGGGGCGTGAGGCACAGCGCTCGCCCCAGGATGGGACTGTCCGTCGGCGTGACGTATTGGCGGCCATCCTGTTTTTGATGGGTAAATAATTTTAGGACGAGTGTAGTGTGCCTTGTTATTAGACTATTGACTGTTTTAAGCGTAATTCTTATTACCTACAGAATAAAATACAATTTCATTTTAATAATAATAAATTGTGGGACAAAATGTACACACGGTTTCGGTCTCAAACTAGGCAGAGCCTGTACTATGGACAATAAACAACTGATAAACATACTTAAATAAATATTAAACAAATAGACACAAAGCCAACAGACATGTTCATGCACACAAATGTTGGTCCCAGCGGGGATCGAACCCGCGACCTCCGACTCGGAAGGAAGGGTCACTACCAACTGAGCCAACAGGCCTGTCAACATTAACAATCACTTACTCATTCGTCGTCTAGTCTAATACTCATTTCGTTGTATACGCAGAATGGAAGTCGTAAAACCATGTTAAATACACTTGGGTCTCTCGAAAGGTTCTGACTAGCCTAACACCATACCACCTCATGTTTGAGATAAGACTCTTAGCTCAGCAGAGGACCATTACGGGTTGATGATACATCGAGGTGTACGCAGAAGTAGCTTATCGAGCAATTTTCTAATTGACAATAGGAGAGCTTCGAGCCTATAGCAGAATAAACATTCGAATTTCGTCGCGTCTTCCTTCACCGAACAGCTAAAGACAATAAACTTAAGTATTTTGTGTTTTTTTGTCCATTCTCTGACCTGAGGGACAGCTGGTAGGGACTAGTGTAATAGCCCAAATTCAGCCCTCACCCTATGTATGAGGCATTGAATAAAACATTTTGCCTCAACTTACTACTAGTTTCTACACAGAATTTCAAAACAGCAAGAGACGAGTCAAGCCAAGCGTTTACTCACGAGGTGCGGCTTAAGCCCTTTCGGATGGAACATCTTTGGGCTGTGCTGAGTCCCGAAGGCATGCTGTAGGCGTACGGGGGAGGGGTACGGGTGGACGTGGTACGGTGAACCGTGCGCGGACTGCTCCGGACAGACATGGACAAACTGTACTGTGAACAAGTGCGGTGGTACCATCGATATGGGAAACTATTGTCCAATCAGCTGACGTGTACCGCTACCGTTTGTACAAAACCTGAGTTAGTTGACTGTAAAATGTATAATTAAAATAAAGAACTTATCTATACCAATAATAAAATTTAAATGTCTGTATTTTACGGAAAGACACCGTCAAAAAATCAAGAACAAAATAGGGACAAAATTTTTTGCATGATTAATTTCGCTTCGGGCGAAACTCATATAACTGGATAAGCTAGCGCTAGTCATTGGTATATAAACCACGATTGAGACACAATTTTTAGTTAAATTCCAATGCATTTTACAGTTTTTCACGAAAACTGTAAATCGTTCAAAAATAGTGGTCCCATTGTGTCAACCAAATAACCTTCATTTATGGTACCACTGTATCATGGTATTACATATAAATTCTCATATCGATGGGTGATACACACAGTGCGGCAACTACTGCGACAGGATTGCGGGGCGGGATGGTTGAAGCCGCTCAGACTGACTCACGCGCAGCGGCGGCGGGCGATTTTGGAAGAACTTAGAGCACGCTATCTTAAGTTGGAGTCCATAGTTATTTTGTGCCTTACATCCTTACTAATATTATAAATGCGAAAGTAACTGTCTGTCTGTATGTTACGCAATCACGCCTAAACTACTGAACCGATTTCAATGAAATTTGGTACAGAGATAGTCTCAAGTCTAAGAAAGGACATAGGCTTCTTTTTAATAGGCTATAATTTTCCTACGAGAATGGGACTGACGCGGGGTGCGGCTAGTCATTTATAAAACCTCAATTTAATGATTCATCGTAAACAGCAGCAACCTTTTCGTTAATTAACTGATTTTAAACAAGTTGTATATCCTCTTGTTCTACGTTATAAATTCCCCTTGTCTTCTTTATCCTACACTAGCTGTTCCGTATTTCACCCGCGTAAGTCCCGTTCCGGTCGGAAAATTATAGCTTTACATTGGTAAAAGAATTTTTAAAATCGGTCCAGTAGCTTTGAGTTTATTCGTTACAAACATATAAATCTTTCCTCTATGTGAATGAAAATGTGGTTTACTGGATATTTTATTAGCTATAGGTCGTAGCATACTCTCTTAAAAAATTGTTCCATAAACATCGAACAATTATAAACTTGGTTCTCTCACAGGTACTAAACAAAAATTTACTTTATTTTACTATGCTGAAGTATTCTTTAACATAGTAAATTAAAGTAAATTTTGGCTTGGATTTTATAACTATTGAGTGCCACCGCGCCCGCTACCGCTACCGATGTCTGAGAGCGGCTTAATACATTTAAAACACATACATAAGTACACTGTATTACAGCTGAAAAGATTTCAGCAACTGCTCACCTAATAAAAAGATATTCAAGTCATCGCCTAGCTCTGATACAGTTTCACATATACTCAAATACACATAATACACTACACAATTATAATATAAATATTAATTACTAGAAGCATTTGAGTTGTTCATTGAAAGCAATGTGTTTCAATAAACTAAGCCGACACAGTAAGAATATGATAGAGGAATCGGAAGAGAAGAAATACTAATAACGTAAGAGCTTTATTTAAAGTTTTTTGTGAAAGCAACTCTTTTGTATTGTTACAAGGCACACTTCCATACAGTGATAGGAACTTGGTGGTCACAATCGTCACAATCAAACCTTACTAAAATAGGTGCAAGTGGTGGTTTGTTTTTCAAAATAGTAGGTTATAGAAAAGAGTTGTTTTACATACATATTTCTATAGTTACGGATCAAGTAAAAACAAATCTATATCTATACATATAATAAAACTCTAACGGGGCCGTGTCTGTACATTAAATATTTTTTGAAAATTTTAACGTTAGTGTATATAGTTATCGATATAGATACCGAAACACCAATTTTTGGAATTTTTGTCTGTCTGTCTGTCTGTCTGTCTGGTTGTGCACGCATCACTCAAAAACTACTGGACGGATTTTGATGAAATTTGGTATGGAGATAACTGAGTACCCGGGTCAACATCTAGGGTACTTTTTATTCCAGGAAAATATCTCATTCCCACGGGAAAATATAAAAACTGGTTAAAAAGAGAAATACGTACTACTTCGATAAGATAACACCTAGAAACTTGAAAAATGGTATGAAGGTGTCTGATGTGTCATAGAAAATTGGTATGAATGGATTTTTGGAAATTCCCACGGGAACGGGAATAAACTAAATCCAAGCGGGAAAACGCCGGTGGGCACCCGATATTTGAAATATGGTATGTAGGTATTTTAAATATGTCGTAGCCGTAGGCAACCAATATGAAGGGATTTTCGGAAATTCCCACGGGAACGGGCATAAACGGAATCCGCGCGGGCAATGCCGCTGGGCATCCGCTAGTATTAAATAAAAGATAAAAAGGTTTTATATCAAAGTGGACCAATTTTTATTGACTGAGAGAATTTCTGGGCTCTTTCTGTGCCATGTCTCATGCCACAGTAAAATGACCCCAGAGATTCAGCTCTGTAAAAATGACTTTATGTTAATTCTGTACTTTTTGGTATTTGGTTTCACCCTCGTAGTTTCCATTCCCGCTTGAACACGGGGATAACATATAGCCTATGTGTTATTCTGATGTATAAGCTATAAAACTGTAAAGTTTCATCAAAATCTGTTCAGTATTTTTGCATGAAAGAGGAACAAACATCCATACACACAAACTGTCGCAGTTATAATATTAGTAGGATTAACCGGTCAAGTAACATTTATGTGAGATAATAGCTTATGTACCTATTAAATTCATTGTACATAACAGTCGAGCGTAGAAGAGTTTATAAGAACATACAGAGTATGTAATGATAAATACAGCATATCCCACTCAAGATTGCCGGGACATGGCGCTACGTTCTCTGCAGTACTGGAATTGTTTATCAGCAGTGGCAAACACGAGAGTGACAAGCCGTAAAAATCAAATGAACAAAAAAGCTCCACACAATACAATCAAACTCAAAATATATGATACATTTAAAATTAGAATGACTGGGTACTTTGTTCTCCATCTGAAAAGAGTTGGTATGATACGCGTTCCAATGCAGTCTGTTCTTCATTTCTAGGGTTATTTAGTAATGAATCTGAAATATGAAAGTTGGTATTAAAAAGTACCATGATAAAGCCATATCCACATTGTTGTTTAAAATTCAGCTATCTAGTTTTATGATTTATGATTGTAGATCTTATGCCGTTTCTCCAAAAACATACCTAGTTCATGAAGAGGTAACACTCTGCGGGTGCAAGAAAGGACTTTATACAGTTAAGTTACATTTTATACAAGGAATAAGATTAATTAAATTAACGAGTTTAACATGTGTCTTGTATGTTCATATGATGACTTACCTGTGGATTAATACACTCCAAGGCTATGTGATGAGCTGCACTTTGAATAGACTTATGTTTCGACCGTAATTCATCCATTTCGAAAAAATAACAATGTTACAATACCTAGTATTATTCCTACGTATGTACTTCACGATATGATATCTCAAGGAATTTATGTTCACATTTTAACTTTTGTCTTCGTATTATATAAATTTACATTAATTTATTCTACACATTTTGAGAATAATTTGGATTTTCATTTTACTTTAAATGTTTCCCTCCTTTTAGTTTGTTTGGCAGATTCGTTACGTCGTAAACGGCGGCGGAGAGAAAGCTAAATGTTACATGATGATAAATTTAAAAGTACACAGCATTCTAAGATGTTACAGTCAAGTAAGTATCTTTCTTATTTAGTAGGTTAATATTGCGTAACAATGGCGTTCAAAAATCAATAATTATGGACGCGTTCAATAATTAATAAAAACATTGATTCGAAGGAAATAAAACAATAATATAATTGAACCATCATGTACATACTTATGCCTGGCATGGTTATTATCAATAATACATTTAAGCACATACATATTTATTTTGCAGGTGACAGAAAAAATTATATTACCTACTAGGCTACTATGGTTAGATTTGGTTTTATTTGTTACCAAGTCGAAACTGACGTTCCATAATGTAGTATTTTGTAAACACATCTTCTTGCAGTAAATTTCTTTCCTTGTAAAAACCCAATTTTGATATTGGGATTTTGGAAATCAAAATTCGAATTTACCGCTAATAACCTCGCGTTCTGATGTTTCTCGTTTTTCGATAATAAAATAATAATGGCGGACGGTGGCTGAACGAAGTCCATTTCTATTTCGCGTGCATTCGCATTCGAGTTGAGCTTTGATGTGATTTCAAAATTCGGTCGCTACGCCAACGCCAGGGGGTTTTTCGGGGTGGGCGGAAGAGAGCGATGGCGGAGAACAGGGGTTCGGACAACGTCGTCATGCCGGACATTACCGAAGCTTCCGAAGCCGATCCGCTGGCGGGGGCGGCCGAGCAAGACGGCGACCGGACGGACCGAGCCGTGCTGCCCAGTGGCATCAAGGCTGCTCGCCTCTCCAGCGACTCCAACGGAGTGGTCACCGTGCCCGTGTCCCTGCCAGTGGGAACTCTTATCACTGGGACCACCTTCAATGTGATCACGTCGGACCAGCTGCCGCACTTCAAGCCGATGATATGTGTAGACAACGGGTTCATATCCGGGGGACCGGTTACGGAGGATATAAAGGCGACCCACATCGTGATCCAGAACCCGCCGTCGCCGGCGACTTCGCATGCGTCTGCGCACGATGACAGCTCCACCTCCACGACCACCTCGCGCGCTATCAGCACCCGCTCATGGGCTGAGACTGTCAACATGCCAGTTCTGCCAGTTCGTTGCAAAAACACCTCTGCGGAATTACACAAGCAACGGTTTGGGTCGGGAGGTAGAGGGCGGTGTATCAAGTATGGCATGGAATGGTACACTCCGAGTGAGTTTGAAGCCCTCTGCGGGAGGGCATCAAGTAAAGACTGGAAGAGGTCTATAAGATTTGGTGGGCGGAGTATACAGGCACTGATAGATGAGGGTATCCTGACTCCTCACGCTACTAGCTGCACTTGCGGAGCTTGCTGTGATGATCAGTCTGGTGAGAATTTTAATTATTTTTTGCTTTTAACCCGACTAGATCTGAAGAATGGTTATGATCTAAATCTTTTGTGTGTTTTACACTGTATCGGGTTTTTGGGTGTAACATTACACAAGTAACATATTGCTTTTCATTTATTTTTATAAATTTCACTCTTTTTGTACATTAATAAATAAATCATAATATTTTACTCTGATTCTCCAGCATTGGGACCAGTTCGGCTTTTCACACCATACAAACGTAGGAGACGAAACCATGAAAGTGAGGGCAAGAAAACCAAAGTATTGCGGGCTAGCAGCCTCGGAGACAGTGATGTGGAAAATATACACCAGACCAGCAACCACAGCCATTCGAAGGAAGCCTGGCAGACGCTTGCTGAAGGCCTGGAGACCAACACTGATTACCATATCTTGGAGGGAGCTGATGCCAATCCAGATCCTTCCGCAGGTAAAAGATGGCCCCTTATTTTTAATTTAAATTCTATTCCAACTGATAAGATGTGAAACCTATTTTTTAGAATGTGATAAAAATGGTTGGCATGAGCATATGTGTAGTTAAGGGCAATATTAGAACGCACAGCAGTAAAAAGATAAAAAAAAATTGTGTTTGCATTTTATGTGTATAAATTATAGCTATCGGCATTTGGTTATGTACCTGACAATCTGAAATGGCTAAAGGAGTCGAAATTAATTACTGTTGCATGCGAATTTTATGCATTCAGCGATGTAATTTTATATTATTCAGCAATAAAACATGACTTTTCTATTGTCATTCATTCACAATGGAATTCCTGTCTTGGACTCTGAATAACCTTTTAACATACCCAGTTCCAAAGACTGAAAGCAAAAGTGATATTCAAGAGAATATTTAACTGTACCAAATAAAAGTCATACTTGCCAGTCTAAATACACTGCTTAACCTTGTAGCGGGCTTATTTAGGATGTATTTCACATTTTAGCTCATGTTTGTGATTAAAATATTACATAATATGACTTTACTTCAAGTAAATCGAAAATAATAGTCTAGATTGTTTAAGTGATGTGACATGAATAAATAATAATTCAATGTAAATGAATAAAATCAATAATTAATCTCACACCTGTTATTCCTGAGGGAGTAAGCAGAGGTAGTCCTTTTTGGAAGTTCCCAAGGTGTCGGGAAGGCCCTATCTTTATGTATAAATCATCAACGAATACAAAGATACAATACATTGTGCCTGCAAAGGTATAAAAAGCTATGCGATTTATAACCTGTTTTGTGAGAGCGATTGTTTAATAGAACTAGAAAACGCCCTGCGAATTTACTCGCGAAGGTGCCATATTCTCGTTCCTGTAGGAATAAAAAAAAACTTACAGCGGATACTTTAATTGTATAAGGAACCACCTGCCAAGTATCGAGTTTCTAGGTGTTAAAGTTACGGAAATATCGGGTTGTCTTAGTAAGTCAGCAGTTTTTCGTTTTTATTAACATACTAAGAGGCGCTCAGATCCTTTCCTTATTTTTTCTGTTCTTGTGTGAATTTCGTAAAATCCTTTAGCAGTCGAAAAAAAAAATTATTGTTCAAATTTCAAATCTAGCTTTTCAGTAGTTTCAGCTGTGCGTTTTGATGATTCAGTCAGTCAGGATTGCTCTATAGAATACCTACAAGGCTTTGCCTAATTTTTTACTAAATGACCTGCGAATTGTCTATCAAAATTAAATTTGTTTGCTTGGATAGCAAAATAAATTTGTCAAATCCATTCATATTATATAAGCTGACCATACAAATTAAGCATAATTAGCGAGAGCTACATAATTTATGCATTTAATCAGAGCTGCGTAGACCACTGTTATACATCTACATTATATTACACTAGTGGTTATGCGCGGTTTCACCCGCGTAGTTCCCGTTCCCGTGGGAATACGGGAATAAAATATAACTTATGTTACTCAGGAATATTGTAGCTATCCAGTGGTGAAAGATTTTTTAAAATTGGTTTAGTCATTTTTGAGTTTATTCATTACAAACATACAAAAATGCAAATCTCTCTTTATAATATTAGTGTATATTTTCAAATGCGAAAGTAATATTCAGTGTCTGTAAAATTTTTTACAGCCAAAGTGATTTCAAATTAATTTTACGATCTTGATAAAATTCATAACGAAAGACTTGGAGGGGCATAGGCTCCTAGCAAAGTCATTTTAAGTCATTTCAACTCCAACGATGTCACCCTTCCGGATGACTTCGTCCACTTTCCCAGGTCCTCCATTTACAGACAACAAATACATGACTTCTGCTTCAGTCTAATGAAACTGTAGTCCTATACTAAGGAATGGATGCGAATTTAATAACATCTATCACTTGAAAGTCCATTAGATTAGTCAGGTTACAGGCTGCGCCAGTTACATATGCCCACGTACTTACATATACCCGCAATACACTACCATCCGTTTAGTGTAGCTGGGTAAAAATTAGCTATAAGTAATTGTCGCTACATAATTCTTGCATTTTTTTTATTTCGCGAGGCTGTTGGGTCAGTTGGTAGTGCTTTCTGAGTCGGGCGCGGGTTCAATCCCTGGTCGGGGCCAACATTTGCGTGCATGAACATGTCTGTTGCCTTCATGTCTGGTCGTTTAGTATTTATATAAGTATGTTTATCAGTAGTTCATTTCAGACTAAATGACAGTGTGTAAATTGTGTCTCACAATTTATATTATGTATTATTTATATATTATTCAAAGAAATGTCTAGCTACAAGCACCATACTCGTATTACTTATGTTTCCAGTATTTAGCATGCAATCAGCAACATCATAATAATATTTCCACGCTTGTGATTATCAATAACTTTTAAGTCACGTATGCGAAAATAATGGCCAATCGCTGCTGTGGCGACTATTATTTATATTTTTATTTGTAACTAACATAGCCTTTAAAATAACTAGTATCGACCTAGTAGTCTGAAATAAATAAATAATTATAACAAGGGATATTTATATTAATGATGTTTTGGTAACTGCGTTATCGTGACCTAGAAAATATTTATTGGATTTCCAATTTGAAATTGTTTTGGAACATATACTCTTTTTTTTGTGTATATTAATGTCTTAGAGTTAAGGCTGATTCATGTTACGCCGGGGCGGGTCCGGGACTCTATAGTATACTTTTTGTATAAAGCACCGACAAAATTTGTGTGCATAAGTGCTAGATTTATACTTTTCATAGGTATTAATAGGCCAGTTCAGTTTTCAGCCAATATATATAATAATAATATATATATAATCTCACGCCTTTTTTTATCCCCGAGGGGGTAGGCAGAGGTATTCCATTACTGGATATACCCACATTTCACGAGATACATTGGACCCCTAAACGTGATAGGTGGTGAGCCCATCGCCGGACCGGGTCTGTTTACACATGTCTCAGAGAATTAATTCTGAGACCTGCGGGTTTCCTCACGATGTTTTCCTTCACCGTCGAGCTAGTGATAATAATGTACGTAAGTTTTTGAAAAACTCATTGGTACATGCCAGGATTCGAACCCGAGCCTCACTGATTTTCGGCCGGCTCTTTAACCGTCCGGGCTATCACTGCTCTATGCTCTATGCAGCCAATATAACTCTATGAAATCAACTTTTACGGAATGCAACTTTAGCGAAATCAACTTGATGGTCCGAAAGGTTAATAAGCCTCATGCCTACCTACATTGACACAAGTGCTTCTACTAGAACAGGGTATTTTACTGCCTAGTCAAATGAGTTACTTTTTATGAGCTGTCAAAACGAAAAATTACTATGGAAAATGCACTGAGTACTGAGTTGTGACGTCATTACTCGTGTCGTGCATAACTTTTTTGACGTTTTTTTATTTAAAAATCTGTTATAAAACCAAATGCATTTTTAGAGGTGTATTGGTATGCTTTTCAACCAACCCTTAAAGTTAACGCCGAAATTACAAAAATTAAAAAACGCTGCCCTTGAGTTTCTCGCTGGTTCTTCTCGGGGCATTTGGAACCAGCAACTCGTCGGTGGAGATTGACTGCTGTTTACATTCAGCCAATCTTCATGGACGAGTTGTACGCCGTTAGACTATTGCCTTTTGTGTGTAATTCTTAATTACTTACAGTAATAAAACATTTTCATTTATCATTTACAGGTCTCCCGGACATGAACGGGGTGTTGAAACGTTTAGACGATATCGGTCAAACGCTCTCTCGGCTAGCGGGAGAGCTGAAACAGTGCGTGGAGGACGTGAGGGTGGTGAGCGCGAGGCAGGCGGAGAGGCTCGAGCAGGAGCGAACCAGCGCGCTGATCGCAGCAAGCGTGGACGCTCAGGTGGAAGAGCAGGTCTCGCTGCATAACGTCGAGGAAACAGAGTCCAAAAAGGTGAATAACAGGACCAAATCTCGTTTGTGTAGTACGTCTGAGCAGTGATTTATTTATTAACATTTAGGCAATAAGCTGGATTGTCCTCAAGTTTTTTTTGTATGCAGTCTTAGTGGATTGCCCTCGTGTAAATGGCTCATTATGGGCCATTGACTTAACCATCTTACAATACTAAAACACTGAAATTACAAACGGCACAAATACATTCGCAGCTTATTAATAAATACAGCCAAATATTCACAAAAAATGTCGACATCCTGGACTTGAAATAAAAAGTGATTGAGCAGAGTGAGTGTTCGATAGAGAGTGATAGTCTAGTGATTAGTCTGCTCCTCATTAGTGCCTCATAGTTCGAAACCTGGCATATGCCAATGAGTTAAAAAAAACTTTTATTGTTCAATTATACGGCACTGAATAACCGTGTGTAAATTGTGTCCTATAGTTTTTTATTATTTATCCGCGTATTTTTGGTAAAAAAAACTACCGGTAGTTGTGGCGATCTTTGGGGAGGCCTATAGCCTATGTAAATCAGTGGGCGTGTTATAGCTGAAATAATGATGATAAGGATAAAAATATTATAGAGGGCGGCATTTTTTAGTTTTCGCCCCGCCTCGAAACAATTCAAGATCCCTGCTGGTACCATAAGTAATAAGACTATTTTGGATCTTCCTTTGTAATGTAAAGAAAGAAAAAGTGTTTATTCACAGAAATAATTATTTGCAAGACACATTATTACCTATTATGTCGGACAAGACACGATTTATTTATTTTTAATAAAAAACACAAAACAGACACTGACAAAAGTGGACTATACTAAGTAGTTTACAGCTCCGATCTAATCGCAGTCCTTACATATGTGTGTTCAGATGCAACTACATATTATTATACAGCATGTTACGGAAAGGGTATATTAAGCCAAAAGGGGCGAATCTGGCATAGAATCTCTAGGCTGAGTTTTAGCTAAAAATGAATTACTTTAAAAATCTATACGTATAATAAAACTCTAACGGAGCCGTGTCTGTACATAAAATATTTTTTGAAAATTTTAACGGTAGTGTATATAGTTATCGATATTGATACCGAAACACCAATTTTTGGAATTTTTGTCTGTCTGTCTGTCTGGTTGTGCACGCATCACTCACAAACTACTGGACGGATTTTGATGAAATTTGGTATGGAGATAACTGAGTACCCGGGTCAACATCTAGGGTACTTTTTATTTCAGGAAAATATCTCATTCCTACGGGAAAATATAAAAACTGGTTAAAAAGAGAAATACGTACTACTCCGAAACGATAACACCTAGAAACTTGAAAAATGGTAAGTAGGTGTATTATATGTCGTAGGCAACCAGTATGAAGGGATTTTTGGAAACTCCCACGGGAACGGGAATAAACTGAATCCACGCGGGAAAACGCCACTGGGCACCCGCTATTTGAAATATGGTATGTAGGTGTCTTAAATAAGTCGTAGGCAACCACTATGAAGGAATTTTCGGAAATACCCACGGGAATAAATAAACGAAATCCGCGCGGGCAACTCCGCTGGGCACCCGCTAGTTCATAATAAATTAATGATTTAGTAAGTATATGTAGTATATTATGTCGGGCAATCCTTGCAGTGTGCCAACTGTAACCGCGAGGCGTCGGCGGAGTGTTCTCTGTGCCGCCGTACGCCGTACTGTTCAACATACTGCCAGAAGAAGGATTGGGCCTCCCACCAGATCGAGTGTCTGCGGTCTGTGCCCACGATACACGCGGACTCACAGCAGCACCAGTCCATTATGCTCATCGTCGAGAGCCAACACCAGTAGGTAGGTGAGAAAAATGTATACATGGTCATTATAAATTAAGTGCAAATATTTAAAAAAAAAAAAAAATATAATTTAAACATACAAGAAACTATTTTTGGCATCGATTTTTGTTTTTCATACTTTACAAGATAACATCAAATTTTAAAGCAAACTATCACGCTGTACTGAAACAATACACGACCGAAAAAGAATTTTTTTTTCTTTATCTATCTGCAATCAGCTGTTAAGCCTTTATCAGATCTTGTCATCTTCGTCATCATAAATTAAAATTAAATTAAAAATCCGACCAAAGTGGCGTTTTAGGGCGGTGGTGAGGGTTTATGCAAAGCATGTTAAAACAAAATAGACTTACGTAGTTACCTAAGTAAGCACCTTTAATAATCTTGTATTTAGTTTTCTAATAATTACTTAAAATACTCAGTTTCTCTTTGTATATATTTAATGGTTTAGTGTTAATAATTTCAACTAAGTAAAAAAGTTTTTTGTAAGGTTTTTTTCCTCTCTTTATATGTAAATTCTATTTCTCTCACAGACTTTTACCTACCCTTAAAATATTTCCACTTGATTTAAAATGACCTTATATATTTAAGTAAATATCTTTATAAAATTTGTGTAAACTGTGTGTGCAGATAGCTGTTCAGCGCGGTTTCACCTTCGCAGTTCCCGTTCCCGTGGGAATTCGGAAATAATAATAGCCTGTGATCTTATGCGCTTCTACCAACTCTCTATAAAGATGCCAGTTATATGCGAGAAAAATATACAGACCTATAGTTCAGTTGTTAAGTTTGTTAAGATGACTGTTTTTAAAATGTAAAGGGGTTTAAACCTCTTTGTATGGGAGCCTGGTATAGTGGTAACCATGATTTTGTGAGACTGTCTAAAACGCGACGCAACATGAAACCAGTGTATATCGATAGAGGATCTATAGACGAACGAAAAATGTCATGTGAAATATGGTCCTAAAGCGTACATGTTTCGAGATATTCCATGTTAAAGATCCCGTATAAAGTGGTTTCATGATGCGCCGCGTTTTCCCTAGACTTTTGGTGATCATGGTCACCACTATGCCAAAATATTTAAACCCCTTTATTTTGTTAAGATGATGACCATATTAAATTGAAGTTTATTATTTTCAGGAACTTTGGCTGTCCACCGCGCGTGAGCCACAAGTTATATTGTACATAATGTATTATAATATATTATAGCAATGCAAAAACAAACCTCAGTATGTGCAATGTAGTTTTCGGTTTTTTTTTTAACATTCTGTACTTACTCCAGAGTTTATCAATTGTATTTGTAAGTTTACTGAGGCGGGATTCGTGAACGAAGAGTTAAGCTGGTTCTTCCTTCCTTGTGCGATTCATCCTTGGGTAGCTTACTCTATTTGTAGTGATCACACTAGCATTATACAATATGTAACAGAATAAGCGCAATTCCTGAAATTAGGTTGTTCAGCATCAACTATTTAATCGATTTCAGTTATTCGAAAAATAATAATAATAATAATAATCTCACGCCTTTTTTTTATCCCCGAGGGGGTAGGCAGAGGTATTCCATTACTGGAAATACCCACATTTCACGAGATATATTGGACCCCTAAACGTGATAGGTGGTGAGCCTATCGCCGGACCGGGTCTATTTACACATGTCTCAGAATTAATTCTGAGACCTGCGGGTTTCCTCACGATGTTTTCCTTCACCGTCAAGCTAGTGACAAATATGTACGTAAGTTTTTGAAAAACTCATTGGTACATGCCAGGATTCGAACCCGAGCCTTACTGATTTTAGGCAGGCTCTTTAACCGTCCGGGCTATCATCGCTTTCGTTTTTGCTTTTTTTTCGAAAAATGAATTAGCATAATTGAATTTAGGGCTACCTATGATAAAATGTACCTCTACGCAGCGGGACCCTCAGCCCTAGAGAGATATAGTTGGTATATACCTATAGTATCCTCACCCAAACTTACTGAACGTGTATTGAAGTAATTTTTACCGCGATGGTTTTAGAGTAAATAAAAAAATAAGAAAGTCTCGATCCAACGGGGCCCAATCGTACTATTATAGCTCTTTGGTTAGACAAAACTAAAGTATGAATGCGTATATTTTTTAAAATTATATACAATACTAATTCTAATTGGGGTGTATGAGGAATTGCGCTTATTCTGTGACGCGTTGTATAACTGGTGTTCCTGAAAACCTTTCAGCCATCGGTCCCGGTTTCCGTTGTTACGTACAATGGGAGTCGTTAAGCCATGTCAGATACTATTGGGTGTTTTGAAAAATTCTAACAGTTATGCCGTTACCAACTTAACACCCAATGGGCACTCTATTATGATCCATACTTCCTCATGTGTGAGGAAAGACCCTTAGCTCAGCAGTGGGCTGTTAGAAAGACTTACCCCACGTTGACGTATCCAGCCTGAGTTAGGTTGGAGACGAATGTCTAACATTGATTTTAATAAGACAAACACTCACTCTATAATAAGTTATATAATAAAATGCCACTGGATTGATGATTTTATCATGTGCTGGAGTAAAATCATGACATTTTTTTTTTATTGTAAGTTATAACATTATGAATTTATGATGGTCTTTCACAGTTATTATATGGAAGTTGGCACATTTTTCTATGTGTAGCATGTACTTGATGTTTTAAATGTGGCCTAAATAAGTGATTTAGGGATTAAACAGTTACCATTGTCGTTAGTGCGAAAATATTCGTTGAAGTTGCAGTTACCAAATATTAATTAAATGTAAAGCTTAGTTTTAAGATTTCAAAATCTTAATGTGTAATTGGTAAGGTTGTAATGAATATTATAAATGTTTGCGAATTTTATGTTTTATGACCATGAACTTTGTTTAGTTATTTTTAATCTGTAGTTTTGGTTATATTGTGTCGTCCAGATATATTACAATTTTTATCATTACGTCGTTTTGACGCATTATTGGTTATCTTGTGTCGACCAGCTATATTAATATCATTACGTCGTTATATGAACTTATATGGGTGTTTTTACAATAATTTTACTTTATTGAAGAAAGTACACAGATGTAAAGTAATATTTAAAATCGTGCAAGACTATAGGTAAAACATAAATGTTGTAATCCAGAGAAATAATATTAGTAAATAATATATAAATAAAAATTAAATTGTAAATAAAAATATTAAAACCACCTCGATGTATTTATCACTGGCTCGACGGTGAATAAAAACATCGTGAGGAAATCCGCAGGCCCTACAAGTATGTATCAAATTTAATCGCGAAATGAAAATTAAGTAAAAAAAATATTTATATGAAATTTTAAAATAATTATACAAAAGGCGAATCGGGTGAGTGTATATTTAATAGGTCAGACGCAAATATCTAATACGTTTAAAGAGAAAAATGCAATATTTTCTTATAATCTTTTTGTTAAATTTTAAACTAGCTCTCGCTTCGCTCCGGTTTATATGATATACAAAAACCTTGTATCGCTGTTTCTATTAGTGAAAACCTCATTGAAATCTTTTGTTAAAAGCATACAGACGACGGGGTGCAACTATATTATATATACTAATATTATAAAGAGGAATGATTTGTGTTTTTGTTATGAATAAACTCAAAAACTAGTAAACATATTTTAAAAATTCTTTCAGCAATGAAAATCTAGGAAGTAACAGGCTATTTTGTCCCCGTATTCCCACGAGAACGGGAACTACGTGGGTGAAGAAAATTGTTTAGAATAATTTTAATCAAGTCTTCTTATTCAAGAGTTATATTTCAAGTGTCTGATTGTAAATAGGGGGTAAGCTTGTTTTTATTAATGTAAGATAAGTTACTGCATTAAATAAATTGTTCAGTGTTTTATGTTGTGTTTTTGTGAAATATATCAGTGAGGAAGTTGTGAATTCGGACCATTCGTCAAGAGTGAATCGGGGGAACAACAAGCGAATGCCTCGTTGTGAACAGGGGGACCACGAGTCTGAAGCGGGTTTATCTATATATATAAAAGAAAGTCGTGTTTGTTACACTATTTATAACTCAAGAACGGCTGAACCGATTTGGCTGGAAATGGTGGGGAGGTAGCTTAGAACCAGGAGAATGACATAGGATACTTTTCATTCCAATATTCCCACGGGAACGGGAACTACGCGGGAATGGGAACGAGAACGGGAACGCGGGTGAAACCGCGCGGGGACAGCTAGTTATTAATAAAACTCGTCGTGGTATTTGATATTGTTTATTTGGTATGGCACAGACAACGTTGTTCATCTATAGCGATAGTTTCTAATTCGGTTTGGTTTGATTCAGTATTAGCCTGAGCGAATAGGTCTACCTTCAGAAACGTAATTTGACAAATGAGACAAAATAGGATATTTCTGAACGCAGTGGGGATGTTTAGATAATTCTATATAATGCTATTTGTGAAAATAAATGCAACTTTGGAATCATAGTAATACTGCTTTGGAATTACACTTGAAAGTTAGGAATTTCACATAAAATTGTTTTACGATTTAACTTATTTAATTATTAATTAATATGGCACTGCTTTTCAAAGCTCCTGTTGCGTCAGTCTTGTTACCTAATGAGAGTGGTGGTGGGATTCGATCTGTTAGAAATATTTTTAGATGTATACAGAGAATAAAGGAAAGTTAAATACAAAACCGAAACTCTTTAGCGTCTATCTTTGGAAATGCTTTCATATTATGCATGAAAACAATTCTTGTATCGACAATTTCTTTTTACATATCCTTTCTATTAATTGCAGTAAAATTACAAATTTTATTTGGGAGACCAAGAAACATTTTGACGACTATCATTTATTTTATTTTATTTGAGGGTATCAAATAAATCTTGCAATTAATTGAACATTAGGCGGTTTAAGTTGTGGCGTGTTATAGCATCTAATCTTTGGGGCACACGCCGATGTGGGTGTCTCTACCGGCGGCGGTTAGGGGAAGAGTTACTGCCGTATCCCTGATGACAATGTTCCTGATGCAGCCGGTGAACCCGCGGCGCGAACGCACTCCGCGGACCTGGAAACCAATTTAGAACAATCCGGTACAAGACATTTCTTTTTTATTTGCATTGCAATTTGCCAATGTCAAGTAATTTAGTCTCTATTTTATACTTTAGTCTTATTTAAATCGCTCTGCTTCAGAGACCATGCACGAAAATTCAGTATATTCAACACTTTCTACATCCTTTCTTATAAACAATAAAATGATAGCATTTTTACTAAGACTTCGTTGTGACTTCTTGAGGCAATCCAAAAATGTCCATCCCTCGCATTTTATCGAATCTGCCATTCACTGCATACTTTCACGGACACTTGTCACATAACATACTATCACTAAAAAGCCTAATTCTAGAATTCGTTAAGGTACACCCGCCATTCTGACTCGCATGCATATACAGAAAAATGAAAATTATACAAAAAGCATGACTTCCTTCTTCGGATTCCCGCCAAAAAGAGTACTTTTTACAGAGGGAAAATGTCTCTTTTCCACGGGGAAATAAAAAACTGGGTAATAAGAGAAATACGTACTACTCCGAAACGACAACTACTAGAAACTTGAAATATGGTATATAGGTGTCATATATGTCGTAGGTAACCGCTATGAAGAAACTTTTAGAAATTACCACGGGAACGGGTACAATCTGGATCCGCGCGGGTATCTCCGATAGGCATCTGATAGTAAAGAAATAAATAAAAAAGTGTACCTTGGAGATCGCGTGCTCATGCCCGCCGATGTAGAGCGCCGAGCGCGTGTCGGTCGACCCGGATATGCCCAGGCCCGCCTCAGAGAAGTGGCCGTCCACGCCCACCGACACCACGTGGCGGGACTTCACGGCTGCAACGAGATTGCTTCTTATTTTTAAACGCTTCATGTGACTAAGGTATACTTACATTAGTTTAAGATAAGGTTAATCATTTTTTGCATTTCAGTTTTTTCGGCGGTTTTATTTTTTGTTGTTTTTAGGGTTCCGTACCTCAAAAGGAAAAAACGGAACCCTTATAGGATCACTTTGTTGTCCGTCCGTCCGTCCGTCTGTCAAGACCCTTTTTCTCAGGAACGCGTGGAGGTATGAAGCTGAAATTTATATCAATTACTCAGGTCTACTGTCCCTTGAAGCTGTGAAAAAATCAAACTTCTAAGCCAACGCAATCAAAAGATACAGCCGTTTATGCCGCAAATTTTCGACACTTGCAAGGGAATCAAAACCTACAGGGTGCTTCCCGTGAACTCAGAATCTTGAAATTTGGTACGAAGCAACGTCTTATAGCATAGATAAAGGAAAAATTACGAAAACCATAAATTTGCAAGGTTGTACGGAACCCTCGGTGCGCGAGTCCGACTCGCACTTGGCCGGTTTTTTTTGTGAATTTATTAACTTTGTATTTAATGTTTTATTCAATGTAGGGGTTTATTAGTCCACTTATTGAAAGTCGTTGCTACTCCATAATTTCCACCACCGCTGACTACATGATGAAATCATTTTATTGCCAACTTTTCTTTGTTTCTACTTAAAATGTAGAAAGTGATTTAGGAAGATTGTTGTTATACAATGCAGTGCAGTCGCCATAATGTCTGAGTTTTTATTGTTATCATCATTCATCACAGACTTTTCTGGCCGCCCTATGCCCGGGCCTACTGGGCTTTAGGGCAAATCCGCCACTGGTACATATCACACTCACCATGGATCCTGTGCCAGTCGCCGTCGCACAGCGAGGACTTGGAGCCGAGCTTGTAGCTGGCGTGGAATGGCCCCTTGCCGTTCTCCACGTTGGCCACCACCTCGTTTTCGAGCAGCTCAAGGACCATGAAGTCCTTCTTGCCGTGCACGCTCAGCAGCAGACCGGTGGAGTTGCGGGGTTTCACCTCCATCGATATTGAGATCTCGAAGCCCACCTTGAACCTCTCTTGGAGCTGCGGGCAGGTACAAAATCATTTATTTATTCGGTTTACTAGCGACCCGCCCCGGCTTCGCACGGGTGCAATGCTAATACTAAAACCTTCCGCTTAAATCACTATCTATTAAGAAAAAACTGCATCAAAATCCGTTGCGTAGTTTTCAAGATTTAAGCATACATAGGGATATAGGGACAGAGAAAGCGACTTTGTTCACTATGTAGTGATTTGGTTAACTAACAGTAGACTTACACTATGACACAAAATCAACAAAAAGACACGAATATATAAGCTAAATGTAGTGACTATTTACTAGTAAACACAGCATCATAGATAGGTTATTATGAGAAATAGAATAAATTAAACACAAAAAAAAAACGTTCTTTTAGGTTAGGTTAACTTAGAAGTTTGATTTTTTCACAGCTGCAAGGGACTGTAGACTTGAGTATATGGTTTTAATTTCAACTCGATACTTCCATTAGTCCCCGAGATAAGGTCTTGACAGACAGACTGACAACAAAGTCAGCCTATAAGGATTCCGTTCCTTCCTTTTGAAATACGGAACCCTAAAACCTACTGAATTGAGAACACCTTTTTTGAAGTCATTTCAAAATCCCGTAATAGGTGTCCCGCGCTCGTGAAAAAGGTGTGAGAGTATATCGTACTTTATAGTGCACCATATACCCTAGTTCATCTCTCTGTTTCATCCATCACATGGTTGTCTGAAAGGGTCATTTTCATAAAATGACAATAATCTATCTATATTAATCGGGTACATTCCTTCTGGTCTTTTTTACAAAAATCACTCAGCTCACGTTCAACATGAAAACATTTTGCTCGCATTCTATTAAAAAGGTTTAATTGTTTATCTGTGCCTTTGGCGTAAAGAAAAAGCCCCTTTTCACACGTATCGGTTTTCACACGCACCGGTTGCCGGGTAGCCGGCGGGCCGCGAAGTATATGGCCATGTACGTTCGCTTTCATACGTACCGGCGCGCGGCGGGCAACCGGGCAATCGGCCATACATTTCGCCGCCGGGTAGCCGGCGCCGGCCCGGCGGAAACCGGTACGTGTGAAAAGGGGCTTAGTCTTTAAATACAACATTACGATCCAAGTTTATTTAAAAGATGGATTAGGCGCACAATGCCACATTCGCAAAATGACACATTCGATTTGCTCAAAATGTCACATTCTCAAAACGCCACATCGCAAAATGTCACATTATCAAAACGTCACATTATTAAAATGCCAACTGAACCACAACCAAATGCTCGAACATACTGTACGAAAGGGTGTTGAACAACTATGGCAATTTGTTAGTGTGGCATTTTGCTACTGTGGCACTTTGTTAGTATGGCATTTCGCTACTGCGGCATTTTGCTGTGTGGCATTTTGCTAATGTGGCATTTTGCTAATGTGGCTATTTGCGAATGTGGAATTGTGCGTCAATGTGGCATTTTGCGAATGTGCATTGTGCGCATAATCCGAAAAGAGTCCTTGTATTCTTAGTGCTGACCTTGAGGTAGTTGCTGTGCGCATTGCTCGATGGTCCGAAGTAGACGCCGTCCTCGATGTTGTCGGTGCAGCGGAGCGCGTTGACGCGGTCCTGGACTTCGGTCGCGTACTGCCCGTTCATCATCAGCCCCTTCAGGCAGCCCTTGAACGGCTGGTAGAAGTTCTGCAGAACATTATAGATGGGTATTTCACTGTATCGAAATTAACGAGTAATCATTATTTAAATTATTATACCAAAACACCACTAAAATACATTTCGATTTTCATTTTATTATTATGGCCATTTTTTAATATAACAATCTTAAAAAAGTAATAAAATTGAGGACTAAAAATGATGAAGTCACACAGTCGGTATAAAGTACATTTTTCATAGTTCGGTAGAAATTCTGCAGGTTATTAATATTGATAGATGTTTTACATCTTAGTTGCTTAATGAGTGTAAATACAATATGAACAATATGAATATATTTACAATTTTATAATGAAATAAGTGTGTCCTCTATGCCTAAGTTTTGAGATGTCTTATAAATCGATGAACGCCGGCTGCACGCACGAAAAAGTTACAAGTTACTTTTGCGCCGAGCGTGTAAGCGAGAGCGCGGAACAAGCGATAGAGAGGCACGATCGGCCTAAGCGTTCGGCTTGTAACTCATCTATCTTTCTTCCACTCCAGAATGCAATTTTTTATCAATGTTTCCTTATGACGTTATCACGTAAAATCATCGCCCATAAACCGACCTTACAAACAACAAATTTTTTTGCACGCTTTTTAATTATGGGGAACATGTATGCACTGCCAAAACTGACCCTTTGGCCCAGCGCACACCAGCGGAGCGCATTTGAAGACAACAATTTAATATAAGGGGCTCTCTAGCAGCGCGCGTATTTATTCTTTTCATGCAATTATTGACCGTATGTCCAAGTAGTTAAGGCTTATATTAAATTGTTGTATTTTGGAGTTGCTGTTGTTAAGGCTGAAAATCTTTTTTTTTTTTTACTAAAAAATGGGCTTGCTCTTGACCCCAGACTAGCCCGAGAGCAAAGACGGGGCCTACGTTGGGACGAGCTTGCCCAGAAGATGCCTGTTCACTCGATCCTTAAAGGCTTGTGGGTTATATGAACTCGGAAATACAGACGCTGGCAGGTAGTTCCACTCCTTGGCGGTGCGCATAATAAAAGAACTTGAAAAGCGCTTTGTGCGTATAGATGGGATATCCACCAAGTAGGGATGAAGCCCAGCCGTGCGTCTGGAAGTCCGATTGTAAAAAGGGGAAGGTGGGATGAGCTCGTGCAGCTCTTGGGCACACTCCCCGAAATGCAATCTATAGAATACCGACAGACTGGCAACTTTGCGCCTACAACTGACTTAAAAACTTAAAAACGGTACTCACGCCGAGATTTCCGGCGAGTGTTTCGTTCATCATTCGCAGCCCGCCGTAGTAGTACGGGGGCGCTAGTACGCTCTGAGCTGCGCACGCGACGCTAGCCTCTCCCACGCGCTCCGAGTCCACGGCCAGCTTGCCGTGGCCCCCGTTGCGGACCAAAGTGGTCGAGTGCCAGTTGGCGTCGTTGTATGTCGACTCAGTGACCACTACGCCGGTCTCGCCGCCGCAGTTGAACGCGAAGTGCAGCTGTTGAGGTTAATTATAATAACTATATTATAATATTTCACTAACATATTAGTTTTATAAGTGTTTACTAACAATTTATGGATCTTAATGCAATCTGAAAATAAATCATTTTTATTATTTTTTATTTCTATATTATACTAGCGGTTTTGAGCGGTTTCACCCGCGTAGTTACCGTTCCCATGTGAATACGGGAATATAATATAGTCGATGATACTCCAATATATCTCGTGAAAAGTGGGTATATTCAGTAATGGGATACCTCTGCCTACCCCCTTGGGGATAAGAGGCGTGAGATTATTTATTTGATTTTTATATATTTTTTCTATGTTACTCAGGAATATTGTAGCTTTCCATTGGTGAAAGAATTTTTGAAATCGGTCCAGTAGTTTTTGAGTTTATTCATCACAAACATACAACAATACAAATCTTTACTCTTTACAATATTAGTGTAGATGTAGACGCAATTCACGGTTTTTTAGTCCCAAACTAGGCAGGGCCTGTACTATGGGTACTGAACAACTGATAGTCATACTTAAGTAAATAATTAACGACCAGACACGACACCAACAGACATGTTCATGCACACTATTGTTGGCCCCGAGCGGGGATCGAACCCTCCGGCTCAGAAGGCAGGGTCACTACCAACTAAGCCAACAGTCCCGTCAAAGTGTCAGTAAAAAGGTGCGTACATACTATGCAACATGTTACATAACTTGTGTTTTATAACACCATTATGTAGCCTAGTTAACAACACAAGAAGAGGAAGATACGCAACGGCAGGTTCAAAAACGCTTGTACCCAGAGCCGTGAAAAGTACAAAAAACTCCTCACCCGTCCGAACGCTTGTACCCAGAGCCGTGAAAAGTACAAAAAACTCCTCACCCGTCCGAACGCTTGTACCCAGAGCCGTGAAAAGTACAAAAAAACTCCTCACCCGACCGAACGCTTGTACCCAGTGCCGTGAAAAGTACAAAAAAAGCTCCTCACCCGTCCGTCCTTCATGTAGAGCGCCAGGAAGTGGCTGGGCTCGTGAGCGGCGGCGTAGAAGATCAGCCCGCCGTGCTGGTCGAACGTGCGGAAAGTGATCGTCAGGTCGAAGCCTTCCCGCTGACGGCCCGGCAGCTTGCCGTACGCGATGTGGCTGTCGTTGCGTGTACCTTTACGTATAAGCAATAAATAAAAAAAAACTTATGCCTTAATTTATTGTTTACTAGTTGTTGTTACACCGGGGTCGTTTCCGTCCCCGCGGGAATACGGAAATAAAATATAGCCTATTATTTAAACTAGGCAGGGCTTGTACTATGGGTACTAAACAACTGATAGACATACTCAAATTAATATTAAACGACCAGACACGAAGCCAACATACATATTCATGCCGCGATCAACGACTCAGAAGGCACGGTCACTACCTGAGCCAAAAGGCTCGTTTACCCCTCCCATTCAAATACTAACTAATTTTTAGACGTCACGTACTGTTTTTGCTATGCAAAAGGAGACGTTTCATGAATGTATGGAGACTGGGCCTGCACCATGTACACCAGTTTTTTAGATAAATATAAATAAAATAACTATAGTTTTATTCATGATTTTGCTCATATTTGTCTAGTTTAGTTGTACAATAAACTATAACTTTCATGAAACTAGCATCGCGGCGACCAAAAAAAAAAAATTCGACCTGACCGGTAAATGACAATTGACATTATTTTGATGTTTGTCGGACTAATTCACAATAACATGGAAATTGGGCTTAAAAAGTTTAAAATAGTATTATTTCAATATGATTTAATGCTCATCCATTGAAGTTAAATTACTTTTGTGCAAGTTAAAAAGATGGAAATGATTTTTTTAAATATTTTACTGATAATTAATAGATTTTTCTCTATATTTCACGCTGGTGTACAATGTGCAGGCCCAAAATGAAACGTCTCCTTTTTACCGAATACTACATTCTCCGAACGCAGTTTTTTCTTTACTTCCACGGTGAAAAGCCACTATCACCTACATTGATTACAACATGTTGACTTTGACTCGGCACTTACCGAATCTGTACCCCTCGTCGGGGTCGCCGATTTCGTATTGCGCGTCATAGGCGAGGGCGCAACCGGATTCAGGTTGTGGGGGCGGTCGTTTGGTCGTCGTGGTTGGCCGTAGAGTGGCCACCGAAGCCGACGGGGGCGCTCTTGTCGTCGTCTGGGGCGCCACCGTCGTAGACAGTATTTCGTGGTTCGGACGTACTGTGGAAGTAAAAACTAATTATTGTGCATTGCTATTTTATCAGTGTGGTTTCCGTGGGAAATATAGCCCATGTTGCTAACAGAAAAGTAAGTTTTCCACTGATACAAGAATTTTTAAAATCGGTCCAGTAGTTTTGGAGCCTATTCAATACAAACAAGCCGACAAAACTTTCTTCTTTATAATATTAGTGTAGATTCAGAAGGTACATCTGAAATAGTAGATTGTGTCATAAGGGAGCAAAACTATATTTTTACGGCGAGGGCGTTTTTTTAAATCACGAACATAGTGAATGATTCTAGGATAGAATCCCGAACGTAGTGAGGGATTCTAATGTAGAATCATGAACGAAGTGAGGGGTTTAAAGAACGTAGCCCAAGGTAAAAATAATTTTGCGACCGAATGATACACTCTGCTTTTCATACCTCTCTATGAGAAAAATTGTTGATGACATTGTTTGCTTCTTTTTTAAATAATTTTCCGGTGTTTAACTATCACTGCAGTCACTGCTACTTGAATACATTTTAAAATATAAAATACACAAACAATTCGATGTCGGAATTCGAAAATTTGGCGTACGGTAAAATAAAATGTAAATTGTGAAAAATAAGTATGACAGCGCGCGCATTGCCACAGCAATTTTTCTGACAGTGTGCACAACCATCGAACCCCATTTAGCCTTGTCAGCATATAAGTTACTCTATGCTTGTCAGCCTAATGCGGCGAAAAATGGAACTAATGTTTTGTTATAGTACTTAAGCTACAGTGGCGCCAACCTTAGATGCAAACTTATTTTGTTAATCTCTTTGGCTAAGAATGTTGCGGGATATTTTTAATTACAAATTCAAAACACTTTTATTCGCACTTATTAAAATCCTATCGGAAAAGACTTACTTTGATCCCTGTTATTGAGGACCAAAACGTCACTTTTCGAATAGATGGTATGAAATAATTATTTCTAATTTAAAATAGTTGTATAGATTGATGATTTGTTAGGTAGACACTGTTTTAATTTTATGTGAATTTGCAACACCCTTACAGGGTCCATGTACCTACTGTATATTAATTGTACCTTGTAGAATGCTAAGTTATGAATAAGCTCGCGGTTCTGCGCGGTTCCGAAATAAAATATAGCATTTGTTGCTTTAGAGATATTCCAGCCTTCCATTGGTGAAAGAATTTTTAAAATCGGCAAAATAGTTTTTGAGTTTATTCGTAACAAAGATACAAAAATACTAATCTTTCCTCTTTATAATAATAGTATAGAAATAAAGATAAATAATTGTTGATCAATAAATTACTTGGCACAGGCGAGATGGGCGGCGACGGCGTCAGCGGCTGAAGCGGCGGCGGCAACACATCCACTGACGGCTGCGGAGACCACGAGGACGCTTGGTCTGTCCACATCACATTCGGTGTTAAGTTTTTACAGGAATTTGAAATCCTACAGGCCCACTACCCAATGGTGTTTGAAATTCGACAGTTCAAGGTAGTTAAAAATGAAAATCTCCTTTTATCAGGCAATGGCTTCCATTTCTGGAAATACGCACTTTTCACGACAATATTAGACCCCTAAACGTGATAGTTGGTGAGCCCATCGCCGGAACGGGTCTGTTACACATGCCTCAGAATTAATTAGGGACCTGAGGGTTTCCTCACGATGTCTTTCTTCACCGTCAAGCTAGTCATAAATATGTAAGTAATTTTTTGAAAAACTCATTGGTACATGCCAGGATTCGAACCCGAGCCTCACTGATTTTCGGCCGGCTCTTTAACCGTAAGGCTATCACTGCTCAAAACATTAACGCACGACAATTCTCAAACAGGGCCGACAGCGTCCTCCAAAGCGTGGCCAATTTTTGCCGAAACCGAAACTACCGCCGAAGCTTGATTTTTGGCCGAAACTCGGCCGAAATCGAACTTTCGGTCGGACACTAATACTTTTATTATTAATAACCACTCTAAAGAGTAAAAAAACCGACTTCAATCTAACTTATATGGTTTTCTCATCGATGCCGTTGTCAGAACTGGACGAAATTAAAATGGGACCAATTTGGAAGCACCAGCTTTCAAATAAAAAAAGAATCATCCAAATCGGTCCACACAACCATCAAACATAAAAAAAATTAAAAAAAAACATGCAGACGAATTGATAACCTCCAAATTCTCCGGCCCATTCCGCAAAATTATTTCTGCTTAGCCTGATGGTTGATTGGTAGATAATGCCTTTAGGCATTTAGTTTGCCATGTGTACATTTTCTTGGTCAAAAAAAAATAAAAAAAAATATATTTCTATAGGTATTAAACATACACTTAGAAACGTCAATATTTTATAATAACAAGGAACTATAAACTCGTCCATGAAGATTAGCTAAATGCAAACAGCAGCCCATCTCCACCGACGAGTTGCTGGCTCCAAATGCAGTACCCCGAGAAGTTACATGAAGGTACATGAAGTTAAATAAATAAATCCTTTAGGGGTTTGACGTCTGGCTCCCACCACGTCTGGTGGGTATTTAGACCTCTTCCCAAAATGTTAACTCCCACCACGGCTTAACCTCCTCCTTTTTGAAGTCGGTTAAACATTTAAGTAAACCCAAAGAGATTTAAATATCATAGGGCATAGAGGGGGCATTGGGAATATTTTCATACAAAACTTTGAAGCCTAAGCGTCATGTCCTTGTCATGCCAGTTAGTATGAACGCGAGCTGTCATTCGGTCGAAATTGTACTAGACTTATTCCACTTGGAATAACTTTTGGCTTCAAATTTTCCTCGCTTTGTCCCCTCTATGCCTTATTATATTTTAATCTCTTTGAGTAAACCTCACCAGGCGGCACTCCCCCCGTCGTTGTCGTGGATCCGCACCGTCCGAATGTGACGCTGTGGTTGCTGAACGGCTCGAGCATGTTGAGCACTCGTCCGTTGATGGTCGCGTCGGCGATGCACCCGCGGAAAGCCGCTTTGCTTCCGACTCGGCCTCCCACAACATACCCTGGCTGCACTCCGCCCAAAAACACCACCCCGTCCAGTATGTGGAGCGGCTCCGGTGCCGTGTCCGTGCTATCGAATCATACAAAACTAGCTGCTGTTTCACCCGCGTAGTTCGCGTTCCCGTGGGAATACGGGGATAAAATATAGCCTATGTTCCTCCCTGATAATGCAGCTTTCCATTGGCGAAAGAATTTTTGGAATCGATTCAGTAGTTTTTGAGTTTATTCGTTACAAAAATACTTATCTTTCCTCTGGTTGTTGTTAATTACATAAAATATTTTAAGTTTTTATTGAACAGCAAAAATGGGCAACTCGTTGCGAGAGCAACGTAGTAGGAGAGAGAAAAAAGTGCATCCAACAATGTAAAAGCAGTTTATCTTTTTAACCGGAGCTATTTCATGACCCCGGGTAAATCCCGTTCCCGTGGGAATTTCCAAAACTCCCTTCTTAGTTTCTTCCGTCATTTACGAAGCTCAATGAGCTACTCTGAAATTATATGCTAATCTTGTTATAATGTATTCCAATTTTCATTTTTTGATAGCAAATTTTTAAATAATGTATGTCGTAAATATTATGACTTGACATATAAGTTAAGTAAAAAGTAACTCATTTAACTAGACAATTAAATACCCTATTTACCATATACCTACAATAAAACTCGATACGGTATTACATAATTTGTTGTATATTATAAAATCTATACTTATTTTCGATTCTGCTCACCTGAAGTAGTCGAAGTCGTCGACGACGAGCCGCAACGCGTTGTTGTTGTGCGTGACGGTGACAACGTGCCACTGCGAGTCGTTGTACGTGTTTAGCCCCGTGTCCAGCTGCTCGCGCTGGCTCATCAGCACAAGTTTGCCTATGGGGGGAGGGGGGTATCATTGTAAAGGCTGATTCATGTTAAACCGGGCCGGGCACGGGCCGGGCCCCGTCCGGGGTGAATCATTCTAACAATACGCCTTGACATGTCGCTTCATACCAAAAATATACGTGTCAATACACCCGTATGGAAAGAAGTTCCATCATCATCTCATCATCATCGTCGTCGTCGTCGTCATCATTATTAGATTTATCATAGAGATTCAACTCATCATCATTATTAGATTTATCACAGAGCTTCGACTATAGCAAAAAGTGTCGGTCGTTACAACTTTAGGTCTTAATTTTTTTGATTTTGGCTCACCCTTGATAAGCGACAGCGAGATGCTGTCCGGACTAGTGGTGGTCTGGGTCCGGCTGACGTAAACGAACAGAAGTCCGTCCGGCTTGTCCGTCTTGAACTTGAGCGTCAGCTGCAGGTTCTCCGTAGTGATGTCCACGTAGCGCAGGAAGCTGTCTTCGCCGGACAGCGATACTAGGGACGCGAACTGCGAGCGAAGGCACGTTTAATAGAAAAGTTGACGATGCCGATTGTAATTTCGTTTTTATTTAATTCTCTATGTCAAGTTTTTTTATGTTATTATAAGTAAAAGTGACGTTTGGTTGTTTTCAGTGTTATACTGGAGAAAATTAACACTGGAATCGAAAATTCAAACACTCACAATATGTAATAAAATAAGCGCAATTCCTGATGTTAGTTTGTCAGTATCGACTAATTAATCGCTATTTTCAATATGTGTAAAATTTTTACGGAAACATGAATTAGCATAGCTGAATTTTGCTACCTATAGTATTCGTACTCTTTAATAAAATTGGTTAGACACAACACAACTAAAGCACGAAGGCATATTTTTTAAATATTAATATACTAATTGAAGTGTGTGTGGAAGGAATTGCGCTTATTCTGTTCTGCATTGTATAATAAGTCCGTGTTATATAAAACCATTTTGGTAGGACCATTTATTCTAGCAAATCTACAACCATTTCTAAGCGTACACACAACCCCATATAGGAATCATTTTACATTCCAGTCTTGTTTTAAATTTTTTTTTTGACGTGAGAACGTCTTATATATTGATGAACGCCGGCTGCACGCACGAAAAAGCATGACTCATTGTCACGTTCGGCCTGAGTCGAGCGTGCAAGCGATAGAGAGCCACGATCGCGTTCGGCTTGTGACGCATCTCTTCCACTCCAGTATGCAATTTTTAATCAATGTTTTCTTATGACATTATCACGTAAAACTATAGTCCGTAAACCGACTTAATGAACAATATTTTTATTTAACAAAGAATGCTTCCCCGTCTTACCTGGCATCCGTAAGCGACACCAATAGACTCGAGGTTCTCGCTCAAGTCAATGTTGACGCCATCGATACTGATCTGCCTTATGCACCCGTCGAATCCTTTGGGCGTCACTTCGGGGATTCCCTTGTTGTTCCCGCCAAAGTTCATGGTGTCCACGGCGGAGATCTCATTGGTTGGAGACGAAGACTCCATGGTGAGGACCTCGTTGTCCACCTTCAGGGAACACTTGGAGAGGTACCGGCCAGCGTCGAGCTTGTGCCATTTGCCGTCGTTGTATGTCTTTGTTGTTCCGATGATGACTAGGTCGTTCGTGTCGCCGAGTGATACCTGGGGAGGAGCGCTTGTACTGAGTATTGAGTGTAATCTATAATATTATAAAGAGGAAAGATTTGTATGTTTGTTACGAATAAATGTACCTAGTTTTGTGAACCAAATAAAAAAAATAAAAAAATAAAAAAAACTACTTGACAGATTTTAAACATTCTTTCACCATTAGAATGCTACAATATCACCACCTGTGCTGTTAACCTTAAATAGTATCTTAAAGGGTTCTTCTGTTTCTTCATGAGACCAGATCTCTAAAAATACATCCGGTTTTTTTTATATTTTAGCTTAATTCAATTCTGTGCGATATGAATTAATAAAATACTTAATAGATCTGTACTTAGGCTGCGATTTGATAAACCTTTCTTCGCCTCGTCTTATTATACCGAATCTGACCCGGGCACATCATATTGAACTCTATATAATTGAAATAAGATTCAAATTCAATGAAAAATTTAAACTGCCTATGCCCGTTAAAGGGTTAAGTTAACGCGACAGCTCTGAAAATGAAAATGTATTTATTTCCGTTGGTAATTCATAATTACACTTAGAAAAGTCAATAGTTTAATAATAAGGCACTCTAAACTCGTTGATGAAGGTTGGCTTGTACAACAGCAGCCCATCTCCACGAGTTGCGGGTTCCAAGTGCAGCACCTCAAGAAGAGCCAGCAAGAAACTCAAGGGCAGCTTAGTTCTTTTCAATCTAGATCTAACTCGTATCGTATATGAAGATTGGCTAAATTAAACAGCAGCCCATCTCCACCGACGAGTTGCTGGTTCCAAGTGCAGTCACCCGAGAAGAGCCAGCAAGAAACTCAAGGGCAGTTTTTTAGTCTAATAACAAGGCACTCTAAATAAACTCTCATGGACGAGCCATGAAGATTGGCTAAATGTAAAAAGCAGCCCATCTCAAATGCAGTAACCCGAGAAGAGCCAGCAAGAAACTCAAGGGCAGTTCTTTTCAATCTAGATCTAACTCGTATATGAAGATTGGCTAAATTAAACAGCAGCCCATCTCCACCGACGAGTTGCTGGTTCCAAGTGCAGTATCCCGAGAAGAACCAGCAAGAAACTCAAGGGTAGCTCTTTTTAATATAAAGGCTGATTCATGTTACACCGGGGCGGGTCCGGGCCGGGCCCCGTCCGGGGCACGGTCAACATCTACAGTACACTTTTGGTACGAAGCGCTAGCCCGGACGGGGCACGGCGTCGACATGTCGAGGCGTATTGTTAGGATGATTCACCCCGGACGGGGCACGGCCCGTACCCGGCCCGGTGTAACATGAATCGGCCTTAAAGCCTCACCTGCAAGTACACCCTGCCTTCTTGCATCTGAAGCGAGAAGAATTGGCTTCCCTCCCCTACGAGGTATATCAGTCCGTCTGGCGCGTAAGTCCTGAAGAATAGCAGCACTTGGTTCTTCTGTCGCTCTAGGTATCTCCTCCCTGGCATGGTCACGTGGGCGCGGCCGTTGAACCGGTACTCTTGGGGGCCCGACTGCGAGGATATCAGCTTGTCTCTGGGAGAGTGTCCAATAGAGATTAGGGCTATTACTTGGCAACTGACGAGATTCAAATATACTGGGATGGGGGCTAAAGCCTTTGAGTATTAAACCAACCGGAGACGCCACTGACAGGCGTTCCCCTCTGCCAAAAAAACGTGTCGGTCTTTGATCATACCGGTTAAATACAACTAGTTTGTTTGAGTTCACGGAGTGCTTGTATTGGTGAATGTATTTGTGTGCACCTAGTTCAAGCTAGTGTTTAATTGTTTTGTCAAAAAATGCGTTTGTTTTAACATTATTTGTGATTGTTTCCTCGTCCCCCCCGCAGAAATTGGCAGACTTTTTTGTGAAGAAACTAGTGCGCGTGACGTCTCCTGTTGGTTTAATACTCAAAGGCCAAAGCGAACCAAATAGTAATACATTGTACTCGATTCTGCAAACCAGCAGTAATTTTAAGTTAGCCGATCCTTCTCCATAGAATTCGGAAGAAAAAGGACAAACTAACCATAGATTATAGAGTAATGTCAAACATGTAAACAACAACTAATTTGAACCTTATGATCGTCTGGCGCTTTTATCCATGACCTTGTTACATCGTCGCTAAAATTGCTAAACACGTGATTGAACAGGATGTGAATGGTTCAATTTTGTTATTTTGACATTTGTGATATTGTAAATAAATATGGCGCTTATTTTTGTCCCTTTCCTTTCCAAAGCGTTGGAAAAGAATAGAGCTAACTTAAAATTAGGAATTTTAGCTGGTCTACAGAATCGAGTCCAATAGTAGATACACAGAGGAGATAAAGCACCGTTTTATGTCACGGGCGCGATATTTAATCCTGAACAAATGTGGGACTCTTACATTTAAATCCCAAGTGTAGCGAGCGAGTCCTGAATGCAGCGAGGGATTCGAGCTCGCCCAAGACGAAAACAGCTTTATACCAAAGGAGAATACTCTACTTAGCCGAGCTACTACGAGCTGAGGGTTATGTCGGGCTCTCCAGCCTAGTGATGTCATAAAGTAAGCTATACATCAGTGAAAGTATTTTCGAAATCAGTCTAGTAGTTTTTGAGTTGATTCGTTGAAAAAATACCAATCTTTCCTCTTTATAATATTAGTGTAGATTATTAATATGAGAGATAATTATTATTATTTAAGTGACATTTATTTTAGTTTATTTTTAACTAGCGACTCGCCCCGGCTTCGCACGGGTGCAATGCTAATACTAAAAAACCTTCTTCTTGAATCACTATATCTATTAAAAAAAAACGTATCAAAATCCGTTGCGTAGTTTTAAAGTTTTAAGCATACAAAGGGACATAGGGATATAGGGACAGAGAAAGCGACTTTGTTTTATACTATGTAGTGATGTTATTATCAAAGTGGTTGGAAGAAAATCATTCTCTACTTTTTCTTTTAACGTCTTTGGTTATTATAATGTTGTTGATTTGGGCTGATGATAAATAAATAAACAAATAAATTATCCTCAACTCACCTCTGCCTAGCCCCCTTCAGGTTGGCGGCTTCCACGAAGTTCCAGAGGCCGACGGGCGTGTCCCCGATCATCAGCTCCTCGATCTGACCCTCGAAGGCGGGGAAGATGACGTTCTGAAGATGAGCGTCGGAGGGAACTCCTCCCACGAACAACTTGGACTTCTCCCGGTCGAGGTTGAAGATGGTGTGCTGGCCTGGCAACACCGCCTCCTTGGTGTGGATGTAGTCGGTGCCGTTGTCAAGGCTCTCTCGGATCGACAGCTTCACGTTGCGGCCGACTCTGTTAACGGCGAAGGGAACGTTACCAGCTTAGGGGTTTCCCCCTAAATTTAGGGGTAAATCAGAGATAGCCTTACGGTTCAGGAGCCTGCTTTACATGATGATAATCAGTGAGGCTCGGGTTCGAATCCTGTCGTGTAACACTGAGTTTTTCAAAACTTACGTACATACTTATCACTAGCTCGACGGTGAAGGAAAACGTGAGGAAACCCGCAGGTCCCAGAATTCATTCTGAGACATGTGTGACCCGGTCCGGCGATGAGCTCACCACCTATCACGTTTAGGGGTCGAATTTTCTCGTGAAAAGTGGGTATATCCAGTAATATAACACCTCTGCCCACCCCTTCCGGGATAAAAGGCGTGAGATGCTCTTGAGTGTACGTACAGAAAATAGGCGATTATTTAACTTAACTCGGATTTTTGACATTGATGCAAAATGCCACATTAGTAAAATACCACACAGCAAAATGCCACATTAGTAAAATACCACACAGCAAAATGCCACAGTAGCAAACTGAAACACTAACAAAGTGCCATACTTGTTCAACTCCCTTTCTTGCAGTATGTTCGAGAGTGTGGCATTATGCGAAAATGGCATTTTGATAATGTGACGTTTTGATAATGTGTCATTTTGCGATGTGGCGTTTTGAGAATGTGTCATTTTGCGAATGTGGCATTTTGCGCCTAATCCGAGTCAAAGTCAAAACTTTTTTATCATCTGTACGTACAGTCAAGATCACGTTAAGCTTGACACTAACCGGCCCTGTATCGTATGGCGCGCAGTGTAAATCGGAGCTCAGCTCAAACTGGTAGTGTAAAGCTTGACTTGTTCTCGACTCCTCACCTGTCGACGATGACTTGGTACCAGCGGTTGTCTGCGACGAACTTGTCGCTGCTGAGTCGCGCCGGCTCTCTGCCAGACTCGGCGCTGTCGCCGATGTCCATCACCAGGTAAGGATACCCGTTGTTCACTCCGATCACCATGAAGTCGTCCTTAATGTAAATGTGTAAGGAATAGTTATTTTTAATGTACTCCCACAATATGGTATCAAAGGAACGTGCTTGCAGATATCTCGAAAAAAGGTTGTTTATAAAAAAGTTTTCAACTTTTTTGCTTAGCAGTGATAGCCTTACGGTTAAAGAGCCTGCTTCTCTTGAGGCTCGGTTTCGTATACTGGCATGTACCAATGAGTTTTTCAAATACTTACGTACATATCCTCACGGTGAAGGAAAACATCTTGAGCAATGTACTATAACAGAAACGGTCCGGCGATGGGCTCATCTATCACGTTTAGGGGTCCAAAGAAGATCTCGTGAAAAGTGGGCATTTCCAGAAATGGAATACCTCTGCCACCCTCTATAAAAGGTGTGAGATTTTTTGACGTGATAACGTCTTATAAATCGATGAACGCCGTCTGCACGCACAAAAAAGTATGACTCATTATCACGTTCCGTCTGAACAGAGCGTGCAAGCAAGAGCGCGGAACAAGCGATGGAGAGGCACTATTTCTCCTCCACTCCAGTATGCAATGTTTCATCAATCATCAATGTTATCTTATGACGTTATCACGTAAAATTATTATTTGTAATTTCTTAACATAAAATAAAGTAAATAATTTCACGACTTTTATCCCCGAAGGGGTAGGCAGATGTATTCCATTTCTAGAAATACCCACTTTTCACGACTATATTCGACAACTAAACATGATAGATGGTGAGCCCATCGCCGGACCGGCAGCCTTATTGTCTAACTTTTATTTGCGGTCGCTTTAGATTATATCTTGTTCATTTTGCCATTTAAACAAGATGATATGTACTTCGGACGTCAAATTTCGTGATTTGCATGGAAGCCGTCCACAAATCCTCCGGAAGTAAATTGAGTGAACTAAAACGCTCTATTTGACAGTTTTGACAACTAAATTGGTATTGTGTAAGGAAAAATGACAGCTGGAACCGGCACGAAAGCGGTTGGGAACTGTCAGTTGAAATGGGTTGCAAATGTGCTGCCTTCTTCAATTTATTTCTCGTTTAATCAGCTAATTTACTGAAATAAAAAGAATGTGTGTAGTGTATTCCACGAATTAAAAGTGTAAAATGAATTCCTGGTGCCGATAATCAAGTTATTGTAGCTATTGTTATTCGGGAAATCAAAGTAACGTGATGTTCAAAACTTGCAAATTTTCTTTATATATGTGTTTGAAATCATAAAGCGAGATATCATTTCTTGCCCGGGAAAGGAAAATATCCCAGAAAGAATACCGGCATTCACCTGCGAAGATCACTCTGTGTTGCGATTGTTAATCACCGAGCTCACAATCCAAGTGTAGTGATTAGAGGTCAGTTGGGACTGATGTGATCATCAGTGGTCAAAAAAGTTGATAGGTATTACAGAACTCACTACGACTTAGGTACTTTACTTCCAATGTGTCTCATAAGATCAAAACTAAAGTATAGGTATTCCATTTTAAAAATAAGTCTAATAAAATGCAGCCCTATCCTCAAAGAGTTTGTCTGTTGTGTTGAGTGGCGGATTTGAAGTCTTAGCCGCCCTAGGCTCCAGGCCACGTAGTAAGTAGGAGCCGTCCCTTTCTCAATACCCATCATATGGACTACTGCCAATATAAAATAAGTAGGTATAATTTATACTATTTATTTACCTTTAGGTACGAAAGGTTTTGGAAACTTTTTTACCAGGAAAAACTATCTAATCCATAGTGATACGAACATAACTGTGTCTGTCTGTTTGAACTTATCGCTGAGCCACTCTTGATAAAATTTAAGGTTACAAAATATTACCGATATCACCAGGGAGGATATTGACAGATTTTTATTTTGAAATGTGAATAAAGTCACAAGCAAATATGTACTAACTTAAGTAGATAATAACGTTAGTATACTAAATCTATGGTAGATAATATAATCTTCTAGTCTCCTTATGTAGGAATTGTGTAGGAATTATTGTTATTAGTCCATAAACAAGAGAAACAATTCATTTAACTTACTATTTTATTTTTACTATGAAATCCCATTTACATAAGGTTATTAATAAATATGAAAGGAACAATGAAAGTTGACGAAGCAAAAGAAGTATGTAAGGATTGTAGCAAGTGGAAAGAAGTGGTCTCTGTCTACCCCTACGGGAAAGAGGCGTGATTATATGTATGTATGTATGTATTAATAAATATTATTAAAAATATTTAAATTTCTTACAGGTATACTCAAATTTCTCTAAGTGCGAAGGTGAATTCTGAATATAAATTGGAGTATCTTGGCAAGTCATAGATGAAGAAGACGCCTGATTGATAACCTTATCCTATAAATATAGGTACATATTGTTAAAGCTATATACTATAACATTATAATATTTAATTGATTGTTGTAAGTGTTTATTATTACCATTAACTTTTCAGCTAGCAGCGAGGTAGTATAAAAATTAGGTCATCTCCCAATTCATATTGGTATTTTGGTGACAATAGGACAGAATATTGAAACTAAAATAATAAAAAAATGTACTTTAATAAAATTAAAGATAAGGATTTAAATAGTTTATAATCTAACTAATCTATAAGTACTAACTAAAATGATTATAAACAGGCAAAGTTGTTTGTATTGTAGTCAAGCACTGATAGCCTAGTAGTGTAAGAGTCACTTCTCATTGGTGAGGCTTGGGTTCGAATCCTGGCATGTACCAATGAGAGAAAAGTTTACTTACATATTTATCTCTAGAGGTCAAGGAAATCATTGTGAGGAAACTCGGAGGTCCCAGATTTAATTTTAATTCACATGTAATTGACCCAATCCGGCTATGGGCTCACCACTTATCAAGTTATGCTCCAAAGAATATACTGGTGAAACATGGGTATTTCCAGAAATGGAATAACTCTTCCTACCCCCTCTGTGATAAAAAGCCAGAGCGTATTAAAGTTGTTATGTTTTAAAGATATAATAACCGTAACTAGTAGTCTAAAACTTAAGTTTAAAAATGCATTTAGATAGCTAAATCATTCCCGAGTGACAAACCAAGTGGTTAAAGCTAGTCCTTGTTAAAATAAAAATTCTTTATCATACTATAGAAGAAAACGCCTGTCATTAAAGTTTAGCAACAAAAGTACCTTAACAATATTGCTATGACAATGTTCTCAGATAGATATGGCATACTGAATTCTAACAAAGTATTCTCATCTTAGCGATGAAAGGATCATAATTATATGTCATCAATAAAACACATACATATTTCATATTGATTTAATCAGAGGAGTGTATATGTATGTAATTATTTTAATAAATTTAAGATAGCTTCGGAGAAGTATTGTCATGTCTCTACTAATATTAAAAATGGGAATGTAACTCGTTGTTGTTACATAATATAAAAATAAATTAATTAGAAATTCGACAAACATATAATAACTTATAAATAATATTTTCATGTCAACATTAAATTAATTTAAGTCAATAAATTCACATAATATAGTATAATAATATTTTCCAACAAAAAGCATTTTACAAGATTTTTGAACACATTCACATAGTCAATTACCTTTTAATCTACCAGAAGACTAATAAACATCCTTATAGAATGGTACCTCGCTCGCACTGCGAAACAATTGTCAATTTCGGGGAGATAGATTAAGGAATGCTAATTTTCTGCGGCATAGGCGCTTTTTTGTTTGATCTGAAGTTTCATGACAGGCTGAGTTACTTCCACATTTATAATATTAAGTAGGGATTTCATTTTAGGTCCATCAAATGAAGCATCATATTATAAATAATCATTATATAATGATACAGTAGAGTCAGCACTTTGTAACGGAGGTATTAGTTAGGGGAGCCGCAGCAGTTGTGGAGACTGTTAGCGGGTTGACTGGAAGTAGTGCACCGAAGTATCCATGGAGAGTTGAGTTTCTTCCTTATGACACTAGAAAAATATGTAATTTTGTCAATTTAGAATTATTATTACTGACAAGATTATTAGTAACTCGGAGACAACATAAATAAAGTATGAGTAGGGAATATGTGGTTAAGTTTAACATAGCATCCATCATATCTATCAATCTTGACATGAATGGACTGAACTATAAATTTATGGAAACTACCAAATATCTAGTAGGGATAAAAGTAGTACATGGTTTGACTTATACTTTTCAGTTAATTTAGAAGCTGAAAAACTTGTAATTCTAATAATGATTAAGTACCTATCAAGATAATAAAGAAGATATTATATGTAGGTATATGATGGATTCATACCTTAGGTATTCATACACTTTTTGTATATAAGTTCGGTGTACGACTTGATGGACTATGAATACCTAGATGGTCCATGACAAATGTTATTTTTATGGCTAAGATTGAGCATGTTAGGTCTATACTAGTAAAAGGTCCATTAGGCATAAGACTCGTGCAAGTTTGGCATTGGTGGGAATACTTACTTTAGTCCAGTGCTCTGCAATATTTCTCCTGTTGATCTCAATACATTTCGCGTCCTTAACTCGTCCCACAACATTTTGATTGCAATTGCATAAGAGTTATATTCTTATTCTCAGTTAGTTGGCCGTTGTTGTTGTTACATCGGCCGGCACAATTTCCATACATTCCATCCTTGGAGTGATGAAATAAGAGTTTTACTTTGAAATCCAATCACGCATGTTCAGAATTACAATGAAAACAGCTGCATAATTAGTAGTATTTCTGTGTTTTTATCTAAAATTTAGGTTAACCTCAATCAACTTGTAAACAAACATTTGTTTTTTTAAATTGTTTTTTCTTTTTACTGGTGTGGCAAGTGCTATGGCTACCGAAAAATACTCTCGTAACACATTTTGGATGCTTTTGTAACACGATTGTGACAATTCATTATTCGTATGGATGCTTTGATATGAATGAAAGTCCAAATTTTGATCCATGATACATAAACTCATATAAAAAATATTTTACTTACCTTATTAGATGACAACTACATGTACGCAATATGGAGAAGTTTATAATTTGGCAACACAGTATGCTTTAAGCCATGTCTAAGGCATGCAATGTGTTAGGCAAGGCCTGTACACTATAAAAAAAAAAAAGACCGAGAAATTGCATTCATTTCGGTCATATAGTCGGAAGAAGATTCTATGAAAAATCCTTACACAATACCGTCAAACATGACACGATAGTATGGAGATGGATAAAGATAGAATCTAAAGCGACCGCAAATAAAAATTACACAATTAGGCCCCGGGTCTTTTCCACATGTCCCATAATTAATTCTGGGACCTGCGGGTTTCCTCTCAATGTTTTAATTCCTTTTGAATTTATTTTAGTGGTACTAACCGACTTGGTCCTCCGGAGCATAGTGTCCTTCGGGTTGCCGAGGTAGAGGATGAACCCGTCCCTGTCCTTGGTCCGGAAGTATGCGGACACGTGCGTGGAAGTGGACATCTCGTCGACTGTCTCAGGCATCCGCGGCTGAAGAGTCACCCACCGGTCGAAGCTCACGCCCACTTGGATGCGGTTAGCGACAGTCCGCGCCTGTGTATATACACAAGTAAGTGGTCATCAAAGAGCTATTCAGTGCTTGTTTGCACTAGGTAAAGGAATTTATTTATTTAAAGATCTAAATCGTAAAAGGTAAAGGAATTTATTTATTTAAAGATCAAAATCTAAGTCCCTATATCCCTATGTATGCTTAAATCTTTAAAACTACGCAACGGATTTTGATGCGGTTTTTTTAACATGTCGAGAGATTTAAGAGGAAGGTTTTAGTGTTAGCATTGCACCCGTGCGAAGCCGGAGCGGGTCGCTAGTATATTATAAACTAAGAGCTGTAAAAACCAGCGAAGGGTTATGTATGAAACAACTAGCGAGTCCGGATATTGTTGAACTGCTAAATTATAAGTAGGTATTTATAAAGTAAGTAGGTACATATATCATCATTCATTCATTACAGAATATAATAATATGTATGCTGCTTGCCTGAATAATAATAATAGCAAAGACGTCTAAAGAAAAAGTTTCTACAGAATGATTTTCTTCCAACCTCACTTGACTGATATATCAAGTTATATATCTTATGTCTTTTGGAAGGCAATTTATTATATCACTACATAGTATAAAACAAAGTAGCTTTCTCTGTCCCTATATCCCTATGTATACTTAAATCTTTAAAACTACGCAACGGATTTTGATGCGGTTTTTTTTAATAGATAGACTGATTCAAGAGGAAGGTTTTAGTGTTAGCATTGCACCCGTGCGAAGCCGGGTCGGGTCGCTAGTAAATAGTAAAATATTTAGTCAAGTCTTTGTTCAGTATGTAGTACCCAGGCAAAGGAGCCTAATTTTGTCGAGTTGTGTAGGTGTATGTGTACCTACTATTAACAAGGACTCGACTAAATTACACATTGCGAACTAGACTTTAGTGCGTTTACTAGGCTTCTGGGGACCTAGCACCACCTCGTTCTTCTCGGGGTACTGCATTTGGAACCAGCAACTCGTCGGTGGAGATCGGCTGCTGTTTACATTTAGCCAATCTCCATGGTTAAGAGTGCCTTGTTAGACTATTGACTTATCTAAGTGTAATTTTCAATTACATACAGAAATAAATACACTTTAATTTTTTTTTCATTTTCATGCTTGACTCGCAGTAAATTTCGATGCAGTCACGGCTTTGAGTATTAAACCAACCGAAGACGCCACTGACAGGCGTTCCCCTCTGCCAAAAAAAAGTGTCGGTCAACGCGCATACCTATTATATAAAACTAGTTTTTTTAAATTTACGGAGTGCTCGGATTGGTGAATGTATTTGTGTGCATCTAGTTCAAGCTAGTGTTTAATTGTTTTGTAAAAAAAATCGTTTGTTTTAGCATTATTTGTGTTTGTTTCCTCGTCCCCCTTGCAGAAATTGGCAGACTCTTTTGCAAAGAAACTAGTGCGCGTGACGTCCCGTGTTGGTGTAACCAGGGGAGTCACACTGCGTGACGTCATCGCTTTGCTACAAGTACATGCGGCCGGCCGCCACCCGGCGGTATATTAGTGGTTGCCACGCATTGGTTGTATAGATATTAAATTTTAATAAACAATTTTTCTTTACATTATATAATGTATGTATGTAGATAACCCAGTTGTATGTCTTCGTCTTACATTTTGCAGAAACAGGCAGTTTTGAAGTCATGTTATAACCTAAAAGCAAATTACACAGCTTTTGTTGAGTTGGGTGGTCTTTAGTACCTAAATAAAGAATAATCGTAATATCGTAGGTAAAATACACTATTATACTAACTACTACTACTGACGTATAATTTAATGGGTCGAGCTGCCGGCAACCCTAGATCTGAGGCTCCGCCTCCGAAAGAGCGCGTTGCATGCGATAGAAAGAGATGGCCACATTTAGGCACGTTTGGCATACCTAAACAGGGAATTTGTTAACAGTGAACCTTCTGTACGTAGTACTATTACTTATTCTGTGGTTTAACACTCAGAGTCCAGACCATACCTGTTCGATGAGATCCCTCAGCTTGCTCAGCTTGGCGTCGGCCTCCTTGCGGCGGTTCTCGAAGTCCTCCTGCCTTGTCTGCACCGAGCGGCACGTTGACGTGATGAACGGGTTCATCTCGTTGGTGTTGTTCACTGTACGGGCCACAGTCATCATAAGTACACTAATCATCGTTTCGATTGGATTTTTCAGTCGGTTAAGCGCCTGTCCAACATCAACCGTTGGTCCCCAGGCACGATCAAGGAATATCTTTCCTTTTTATTTATTTATTTAGTACACCAACGTTTGTTTCACTAATAATTACACACTAACGTACATAATAGAATACTTTTAATAATGCAACAACCAGTTAAAGATGCACACCACATGCACCAAATATATACAGTATCAATAAAGAAAAATGTAAGGCCTAATGGTCAACAACAAACAAGGCCTTATAACGTATATAACTTTTTGGAGCCTGGCAAAGAATCGTCATATACCGTCAATGATTAGGTTTTAAAGAACCGCGTCCTGCGGGCGTATTCACGGAGATTCGATATTCAATATCGGAATCGGAAAATCTGTCGAATCCTTATGTCAAATATGACGTCTGTGAATAGCCCATCTCGAAACCTTTCGACAGTTTTTTTTATAATATAATGGCACCGCTATTATCATTTTGCCAATGTCAAGTAATTCAGTTTTCAAGTCTTTAGTTTACAAAAATTCTGTGTCTACAACACTTTCAACAGTAAAATAATAGCACTTTTACTGAAGCCTTTGTGACTTCTTGAGCCAATCCAAAAATGTCCATCCCTCGCATTTTATCGAATTTTCCATTCATTGCACGTTTTCACGGACACTTGCCACATTATACTATCCTACTAATATTATAAACGCGAAAGTTTGTATGGATGTCTGGATGTCTGGATGTTTGTTCCTCTTTCACGCAAAAACTACCGAACGGATTTTGATGAAACTTTACAGTTATGTAGCTTATACATCAGAATAACACATAGGCTATAATTTTTAAAGATAGTGCGTGAGTTTTTCAAAATATCACAATAATTGTCAAGTGAGTCTGAAAAAAATCTGCCATCTGCGAGTTATTCTGGCGTACGCTGCAAAAACTGAGTCTACTGTAGACTCGAACGAAACGCACATCAAATTGAAGAGCGTAAAAAATAAGTCGATCTGAGTCGACAACTTATAGGCGGAAAATTCGGATTATCGAGTATTTTCAATATAAAAATGAATAAATTGCTATTATATTAATAGCGTTGCTAAGTAAACATGTCAATGTCATCAATGTGGCAATGGTGTAGTATATAACGTCATCAAGTGTCACAGGTTCGTATTCCCTTCTCCTTTGTGATTTGAGTAAATAAGATTTAGCAGAGAGAAGATAATAACGATGTTTTCAAAAGAGGTTAAATGCTCTTTTTATGCCCGGTTCCTATATTTAGTTTATTGTGAAAGTAAAGAAACGGCTTGAAAGATGATATAGTGACTAGGATTGAAAAAGGAATGCTGAGGTGGTTTGGTCACATTGAGCGGATGAACGAAAGTCGTCTAAAGGCTGATTCACGTTACACCGTGCCGGGTCCGGGCCGGGCCCCAAGGGTATACAAGGGTGTTGTGAATGGACGTGTCGGTAGAGGACGACCTAAGCGTACCTACATTGACCAAATCGCCGATGTGTTGAAGAAAAGTCAGATAAAGAGTACCCGAAACCGACGAGCAGAAGAAAAGCCAGATAAAGAGTACCCGAAACCGACGAGCATGCATGAGTCTTTAGATGGATGTGGGGGAAGCACGAGAGATCTGCCAAGTGCCAGGTAATAATAATATTAATCCTACAAATATTATAAACGCGAAAGTTTGTATGGATAGATGTCTGGATGGGTGTTTGTTCCTCTTTCACGCAAAAACTACTAAACGGATTTTGATGAAACTTTACAGTTATATAGGTTATACATGCGTGTTGTTATAAACGCTCTGTACCTATGTAATGTAGGTATAGATATTGGCAGGTTTTTTGTGTGCTCAGAAGTTACACGTATAAGATTTCGTTACTTTTACTATTACTTCTAACGAGTTAGGGTTTTTATTTTAAATATCTTATGTTGGTATTTGTTTATTTTGGTGTTTTTAGTAATAGTTAATTAGTAGGAATTATAACGAATTACTTTGATATAAAGTAGTTACATTGGTAATAATAGAATAATTAATACTACGGAAGTGCGTGATTTTGATTTCTAATTTAAATCAGAATAAATATAATTATATACCAATAATATACCAATAAATTGAAATAAGAATAGTTTTTTGGATATTAATTAGTGTGTAGATGTAATTGAATAAATGTGTAGATATAATTGAATAACCAAATAACCAGCGAAACATCAGTGTATAATTCCATCGACACAGTCATGTCATCCGATGACACTACGAGCTATCCCGTGGAGTTCCTAAACTCTTTGGAGTTATCTGGGGTGCCATCACATAAGTTAGAAATAAAGGTCGGTGTACCCGTTTTGTTAATGCGTAACTTGGACGCGCCAAGATTATGCAACGGTACTCGATTGCGAGTCACCGAACTGGGAAGGCATATTGTGAAGGCCACAATCTTAACTGGAGAAGCCAAGGGAGACAATGTTCTTATACCACGCATCCCGATCATACCCAATAACTTACCATTTAATTTTAAACGCCTGCAGTTCCCATTAAAAGTTGCTTTTTCAATGACTATCAACAAATCGCAGGGTCAAACCTTAAAGGTAGCAGGCATACATTTGGGCACACCATGTTTTTCCCATGGCCAGCTCTACGTAGGTTGCTCGCGCGTTTCTAAATCGCAGAATCTGCATGTTTATGCTGAACGAAAAAAATCGTATAACATAGTTTATAGGAGTGTATTGGAGTAGCTACCTATACATTACTTAGTTTCAATTTACGTACATACATTACTCAATATAGAACAAGGGTATCTCAAATTAATTCACAAGTAATCCGCAAAAGCAATTTTAATAAATTTTAGTATATAGAGAGATATTGAGAGATAATAAGCTACTTGAAGTACTTACTAATCCTGCGCAGACGAAGTCGCGGGTACCAGCTAGTCACTGATATGAGTCAAAACCCGAAATATACAGCAAAAAACTTTGTATATTTGAATAATTATCTGACTTGTACCTTGAAATTTTGCACGATTTATTAAAAAAATCAGAATGTATGACTATTTATTTTGTACTGACACCATACCATGCATACAACATTCAAAGCAAATAAATATTATTACTATAAAAGAAAATTATACAAAAAAAAAAAATGACGTGCCTCTTCGGATTCCCGCCAAAAAGCCCCGACAGATTTTCCGACTCCAAGTCGAATATCGAAGCTCCGTGAATACGCCTGCTGTACTCACCAAGGGTGTCGACGTTGGACATCATCTTCTGGGCCTCGTTGGCCTGCTTGGGCAGAGTCCGGGCCCAGTCCTTGCTTGAGCCAAGGTCGGAGCCCAGATTTGACATGACCTCTTTAATGGCCTGCACTGTCGCGTTCACGCGCTCAGCTTTGTCTATTGCGTTCTCTAGTGAGAACTGGCCGGGGGTTGGTAGCGATCTGAGAATAAATTAAAAGTAAAAAAAAACTTTTTTTAAACACGCCTTTTTATTAGAGTGAAGTTACTTTTTAGCGAATCTTCATGGACGAGTTTAGAGTGTTTTGTTATTATACTATTGACGTTTTTAAGTGTACTTTTAGAAAAACAAATGATTTTTGACTTTAGACTTTTTGACTAAAACAAAATTATTACACTTACACAACTGAGCCAACCACTCAAAAAGTTGTTTTTTTGCAGGCAATTGCAAATTACACTTAGAAAAATCCAAAAATAGAGTACTCACAGTTGTATAGCGTTGTCGTCGTCGTCGGCAGATCGGAGGGTGTCCCAAGCGTTCTTGAGGTCTCTTTCCGCCGTAGTGAGGTTGGGCCTTAGCTCTTGTTCGACAGTCTGGAGGGCCTTCGAGGCCTTGTTAGCTAGCTCCTCTGAACGGGAGCGGGCGGGTGTCACGCGCTCTTTAAGTATTTCGTTCTGAAAAAAATTAACCACTCTAAAGAGTAAAAAAAACCGACTTCAATCTTCAACTTATATGGTTTTCTCGTGGATTCCGTTGTCAGAACTGGACGAAATTAAAATGGGACCAATATGGAAGCACCAGCTTTCAAATAAAAAAAGAATTATCCAAATCGATCCACCCAGTCACAAGTTCTGAGGTAACAAACATAAAAAAAAAACATACAGACGAATTGATGACTTTCTCCTTTTTGAAGTCGGTTAAAAATAGGCTGTAGTGTATGTAAGAGCAGTGATAGCCTTACCCTAAGCCCTAATAAGCCCGCTTCTCATGATGATAATCAGTGAGGGTTCAAATCCTGGCATGTACCAATGACTTTTTCTAAACTTACGCACATATTCATCACTGGGTCGACGGTGAAGGAAAAAATCGTGAGGAAACCCGGAGGTCCCAGAAGTTAGTAGTTAGTCCTTTCAAATTAAAATTAGTCCTGTCACCTAAGGCATTTCATAACGTGTTTAGTGCGTAAGTAAAGAAGTTACGACTAAAAGCAGCCTCTGACAGGACTTAATTCGGTATGTTATCTTCTGTCCCTTTTTTTTGAGGTAAGACAAAGACAGGAGTAAACTAAAATAAGTTTACAAATACAATATTCATTTATTTCAGTTGGTATGTAAAATAAACCTGGAGACGTCAATAACAAGGCACACTAAACTCGTCCATGAAGATTGTCTAAATGTAAACAGCAGCCCATCTCCACCGACGAGTTGCTGGTTCCGAATGCAGTACCCCGAGAAGAACCAGCAAGAAACTCAAGGGCAGCTCTTTTTAATCTCATGTCTTATAGTAATTAATATGGTATATTTAGTCGCTGTAAAGCAGAATCGAACCCATTATCTATTCTTCTGTCTCTACTTACAATTCTCGTGGCATTGTTCACGGCCACTTGAGCTTCGTCCGAAGCCCTCTTGGCGTCACCGATCTCCTGTACGATGGACGAATACGCAGAAGCAGCGCTGTACGCGTGCTGTGTACGCGAGTTGTTGCTCTCTCGCTCCGACTGGGCACGTAGGTTGTCAGCCTGTGGGGAGAGCGAGATGGCTATATTTTTGTTTGTAACCAAACATTGCTAGTATTTGCAGGAGAAAGGAGGAAAAACTTACGTACATTATTATCACTAGCTCGACGGTGAAGGAAAACATCGCGAGGAAACCCGCAGGTCTCAGAATTCATTCTAAGACACGTGTAAACAGACCCGGTCCGGCGATGGGCTCACCGCCTATCACGTTTGGGGGTCCAATGTATCTCGTGAAATGTGGATATATCCAGTAATGGAATACCTCTGCCTACCCCCTCGGAGATAAAAAAGGCGTGAGATTATATGATTATATTTGGCTAGTAATTGATTTGGTATTAAAAGTTTCCTATTTTACTTTCCTGTCGCGAGAAGGTATAAATTATGTAAACAGACATTCAGTGGTTAGCAAACATTTGGATTCAATAGGGTAATTCAGTATCGAAATTAAATTACATCAAAAAGATTATCCTAAAAACACGTCTTAACATTTGCTTCGATTTTCAGGCTCGCTTGGCTCGCTAATCGCGGGTGCATGTTATTGTGAGTTGATTTGTACGATAAACTGTATCACGTAATACTCACCCTGTTCCTCAAGCTCCTAGCATGGTCCAGAGCCACGTCAGTAATATTGGTCAGGTCAGGCAGCTCGCTCGCTAGGCTCGCTAAGCGCGCCTCCATGTCGTTGTTGGCGTTGTTGTTCTGTTGTAGCGCCTTTGAGGTGTTGCTGACCACTTGTCCGGCCACAGTGTTGAAGTACGTCGCGTTGCTGATGTCGTAAGCCGCGTCGATTAGGTCTTTCATCGCCGCGCTGTTCAGTTTGGTCACCGACAGCACTTTATTGCCGAATTTCGATAGCCTGTTGAATTGATGTTCAATTTTTACTGAAAATACTAAATATTTATTAATATTTAATTAATACTCTACACACTGGTGTTTATTGTTTAAAATATTTCGAGTCTATTTTTAAAACAATTCACTGACGGAATTTGTAAAGCTTTTTTGTCATACCGCGGCCAGTGCAGCCTAGAGCTTGGGTCCCACGGTCCGTAAAATCGCGGATGCACGCAGACCAGCTCGCACGACGCACCGTGGGACCGGCCTCGTCCGTGATAGCACAGAACGTCTGTGGCGGTGCGCCCGTATCCATCGTGAGTCGGTAACTTCAAAGGTGCGCTCTTCTCTCTCTTTCTTTCGCTTTGCATTATGACAACATAAAAACATCTACACACACCGACACGCACCGTTGGACCGGCCCTGCCTGCGGTGCGTCGCCGTCCGTGCTCGTCGGCTGAGTGTAGCTGATCCGTAGAATAGCGGACCGTGGGACCCCAGCTTAGTACGTACCGTACATGTACTGAGTGAGGTACTAATATATATATATATTTTACAATATATTCTCTTTATATATATTCGGTAGTACAAGAGCAAGAGAGGGAGAATCATTCAGAGAAAATAATATATATATATATATTAAATTTTACATGTCGTTCGCATATATAATTATTCCTTTTTTGTTTTTACTCGACACTGGCATAACGCACAAAATGTACAAATGCCACAAAAATAGTAAAAAAACGTTGATAGATTTTTGGTACCTGTTCTCTGCGTTGAGCCGTTCGGCCGCGTTGGCGGTATGCTGAGCGACGTCGATGATCTTCAGCATGTCTTCCAGCTTGACTTTCAAGTCGCGCGTCACGTTCATCAGGTTCTCGAACCTCTGCAACGTCATATACAAACGTCACTGGTGTCCACTAAGGATTATGATTTGCAATAAATGAATTGAATTGGGTAGTTGACAGCATCGAAATTAAATTGCGAGTAGTCATACATTAAAAAGATTATCCCAAAACACCTCAAAATATGTATTTCGATTTTCAATTTACAATTATAGCAAATTTAAAAATAATACAACAATCAAAAAAAGTGCTGCAATTGAGTACTACAAACTATGACGTCACGGTTTGCTATTTCAGTACATTTTCCATAGTAAAATTTCGTTTTGACAGATCGTAAAAAGTAACAGATTTGACTAGGTAGGACACAACCCTATTAAGGCGTCATTCTTATAGAGACCGTCCAGTTAGAAGCCTCACCATGGAATTGAGCTGTTCTGATAATGCCAAACAACTCTTCCTAAATAGTGCCAAATATTGCCCGAAGCATATAAATCTTGACGTCAAGTTGGAAGCCTCACCAATGTACCCTAATATCTTCGGTTCCTTTGAAGCACTAATTTTGAAACTTTGTAATCCGAGGCACTATTTAAAAAGAGTTTTTTGGTATATAGCTCTTCAAGAACAGTGACGTGGTTTTTGTGACTGCTATCTTGACGTCAAGATAGCAGCCTCACTGAACGTCCTGAATATCTCCGAACTATGATAGCACAATTTATATGCTATGCTATGCACTATTTACAAAGAATTGTTTGGCATTTTTAGAACAGCTCAATTCCATGGTGAGGCTTCTAGCTTGTCGGTCTCTTCTAATAGGTATTTGACTGCCCAGTCAAATGAGCTACTTTTTATGATCTGTCAAAACGAAAATTTACTATGGAAAATGTAGTGAATACTTAGTTGTGACGTCATCATTTTTAGAACTCAATTGCATCACTTTCTTTAATGGTTAATTTAAAAATTTGCTATGATTGTAAAATGAACATCTAAATGCATTTTTAGAGGTGTTTTCAGATAAGCTTATTGCAATGAAATTATTTATTTGCAGTAAATATGTTTCAGTTCAGTGGTATACTATATTGAAGCCGCCCAATACCGCTAGTGATACTATAAACATATTAGATTTTTGCGAAAAAACTCTTAATGCTTGTTGTTCTCGTTCCCGCAGGAATACGGGGATAAAATATAGCCTATGTTACTCCCGTATAACTTCGATCTTCATTGATGAAAGATTTTTTTAAATCGGTTTAGTAGTTCCGGAGCCCATTCAATTCAAACCAACCAACAAACAAATCTTTATTCTTTATAATAACTCTTTATAAATAAATAGTATAGATTTACATAAGTCGCCTTTGTAAAGTGTAAATGAATATCACGCACCATAGCTTGGTCGTTGACGGGCTGCACGAACACGTTCATCCTCTCGATTTGGGCCGTCGCGTTTGTGAATGCGTTGGCAGCTTGCTCCTCCTTCGGACTCAAGTCTTTCGCTACAAAAATATCACATCGGTTGGTGATAACATTTTAAAAAAATGTATAAAACCCCCGACACCAAAAATACATATAAACACTAAGTATTATATTGTAGTTTTGTTATGATTCCCGCGTGAACTATATAGAGCTGTAAAACATTTTACTTTTAAAATATCATTTACTCATTTTCAAAAAGATGAGGTTAATAAGGTAAGTTGATAAGTGGTGAGTAAGCAGTTTTTATGTAAATATTAATTACTAGCGGATGCCCAGCGGCGTTGCCCGCGCGGATTCCGTTTATGCCCGTTCCCGTGGTAATTTCCGAAAAACCCTTCATATTGGTTGCCTACGACATATTTAAAACACCTACATACCTACCATATTTCAAATATCGGGTGCCCACCGGCATTTTCCCGCTTGGATTTAGTTTATTCCCGTTCCCGTGGGAATTTCCAAAAATCCATTCATACCAATTTTCTATGACATATCAGACACCTTCATACCATTTTTCAAGTTTCTAGGTGTTATCGTTTCGGAGTAGTACGTATGTCTCTTTTTAACCAGTTTATATATTTTTCCGTGGGCATGAGATATTTTCCTGGAATAAAAAGTACCCTAGATGTTGACCCGGGTACTCAGTTATATCCATCCAAATTTCATCAAAATCCGTCCAGTAGTTTTTGAGTGATGCGTGCACAACCAGACAGACAGACAGACAGACAAAAATTCCAAAAATTGGTGTTTCGGTATCTATATCGATAACTATATACACTACCGTTAAAATTTTCAAAAAATATTTAACGTACAGACACGGCCCCGTTAGAGTTTTATTATATGTATAGATTATTAATAATTAATTATTATTAATAATTAAGTATGTTATTTTCTGAAATACGACTATTAATTCAGTTTTTCTACACAAGTTAAAACGGCCGTACTGTAATTTCGTGCAACTCACCAGCGATGTCGCTCTTGATCTGCCCCGCCTCAGCCAGCGCGCTGTCAACCTTCGGCTGCTGGCTGAGCTCGAGGCCGGTGGCCAGGTCGGCCACGTGGGACACCACGGCCTTGGCTCTCTGGCTGCTCTCCCTGACGCCTGACAGGGTCTTGTCGGCCTCTGAGGCCAGTTCCGCCGCCCTACCGATCTGCTTGTCGCCATCCGTCGCCGTGAACTCCGCCTGTACGTACGATAAAAAAGAATATTATGTGACAGCCTGTAATTGGCATTATTTACATTCGTAATGTAAAATTTAATGTACCTACCTATATCTGTACATGTAGGTACTGTTGGTTTTCCCTTGAAAAAAAAGTACGGTTTCCATAGGTGGCTCTAAATTCAGTTATGCTAATTCATTTTTCGGAAAAATTTACACATATTAGAAATAGCTGAAATCGATTAAGTGGTCGATACTGAACAAACTAATTTCAGAAAATTTCGCAAAAAATGTTACATATTGTATAAATAATATAAACTTATACAAAAATAACTACTTACTAAAAATAAAAGAAATCTAAGGTTCCCTTCGATTTCTCTGGGATGCCATCATAAGATCCTGGTTTCCTTACTATAGGAATCACCCTTGGGAATGAATCATCAAAATCCGTTCATAAACGAAGTTATCCGCGAACACCTATACTCTCGCATTCACTAACACACAAATACATCACGTATAGATTTCGACACACCACTATAACTTAAACTGCTCTAACTACCTAATACTATTAAACACCTGTAACTTCACCTTTAGCAAAACTACACTCGGCGTCAAAAAAATCGCACCTTCGGAAAATAATACTTTAAACCACTTTTAATCACATTTAGAATCTATGGTGATGGGACTATTAAGTATCATTTTAAACATTAATTTAACGACATTAAAATTAACAATCATTTATGCCATAAAAAAAACATTTCATCCAAATAACGACGTTATACAAAAATAATGCATAATTACTTTATAAAAGGGCCGCTAGTTGCGCTACCTTTTAGAGGTATAAAAGGGGGGGGGGGGGTAAAACTAGGTTTTAAGTAATTTTTAAGCATTTTTTTGTCTTACTTTAATTCTTTGTCAACGAACTTTTTCTTCTTCTTTTGCAATCACTTCTTTTTTTATGACCTAGCAAGACTAAAGTACGATTTGCTGAATGTTGATGATTAGACCTATAAAATGATACCTAATAGTCCCATCATCATTGATTCTAAATGGGATTAGAAGTGGTTTTTCAAAGGTGCGATTTTTTTGACGCCGAATGTACATAGATCTGTACCGCGAGGGAGGAACATGGTGTGCCGTAACTAGAGGATTCGATCCCGGTCGATTTTTCTAATCCCGGGATTTCGGGATTATCTAAAGTTAATCCCGGGATCCCGGGATAGTCCCGGGATTGTATTGGTAATGGAAAGTGGTAATAAAAAGACAGTAAAACATATCAAAATATTTTTTTCATATCTCCGGGCGGAAAGCGTCAACATTCGGCCTAAACGAAATAGCCGCTTTTCGCCTCTGTCAATAAGAAAGCCTTGTGAGGACATAGAATATTTAAGTTTTAAACCTTTAAAAAGGCGGTTAAACAAAATTATACTTTATTCTTATAAAATAAACAAACTGAGCCTAGTTTGTTCTGTAAATAATTTATGAAACTAAAAATAAACTTCAAAAAATCTACTGCTTTAGACTTATTTAGATAAACTATATATATTATTTAGATAAAAAGCGGTGATAGCCCGGTCCGGCGATAGGCTCACCACCTATCACGTTTAGGGGTCCAATATATCTCGTGAAATGTGGGTATATCCAGTAATGGAATACCTCTGCCTACCCCCTCGGGGATAAAAAAGGCGTGAGATTATACATACATACATAATCTATAAAAAATATGCTAAAGAGATCAATGTTTATAGGTACTGTAATGTAAATGTATCAATCCCGAAAATCCCGGGATTCATTAAATTTGATCCCGAAATTTTCGGGACTAAAATATGACCGGGATCCCGGGATCCCGAGATCCGGGATCCCGGGATCGAATCCTCTATTCAAGAGGTAGGTTTATACTTATATATCACAAAAACCCTGTGGGGAGCTACTTACAGATCTCAGTAGGTTCTTAGCGGCCGTCTCGAGCGCCTTGACTGAGGCGGCCGCGTCGGCCACGTCCACGCTCTGCAGTTCTGCCAGCCTTGGACGTAGCGCTTGCGTCTTGTTCGCAATGTAGTTCAGCCGCTGAGTGGTGAAGAACGAATCCGCCTTGTCCTGCAAACGACGCACTTATACTCGTATAAGGTATTTTTAAATCAAGTGCAAATATTTCAAGGCATAAGATGGAAAACATTGTGAGGAAACCCGCAGGTCTTAGGATGGATTCTGAGACATGTGTACAGACCCTTGTCCGGCGGTGGGCTCACCACCTATCACGTTTAGGGGTCGAATATACTCATGAAAAGTGGGTATTTTCAGAAACAGAATACCTCGCCTACCTCCTCGGGGATAAATGGCGTAAGATCCTATTTAAAAAAAATTAAGGGTAGTTAAAAATATGTAAGAAAAATACAATTACAATAAACAGAAAAAAAAAACGTTTTCTTAAACCAATTTTTTATGCTCTGAATAAACTCTCGGTGCCGCACTAAAACACCACTTTTGTCGGCTCCTGTTGATACATATTTATATTTCTTTATTGTCTATATACAGCGTGTTAGCTTTTTTTTAACAGAAATAGAAATATTTCTCTCTTTATAATATTAATGTATACAACTCACGAAATACTTTTCGAATAAATCAGGTTTGATTATTGGTTTTCGTATTGGGTGTGCAAATCCTACCTTGAAATCCAGAGTTTCGTTCGCGAGGAGCGCGCTCATGTCCTCAACGGTGAAGATGAGCGCATCCGTGCAGGAGTCGCACTCCAAGCAGCCTTCTTGGGGAATCAGCACCCATCTTTTGGGACAAAAAATTGTGACTTAATCGGGTTGACTGGGAAATATTGGGTGCTACATTAGTAGTAGGGTAACTGGTGGATGCAAGCAGCAAGTTGCCATCCGTTGTGGCGTTCTATTGGGAGGCCTTTGTTCAACATTGGACGTCTTCCGGCTGATGATGATGATGACTAATGGGTGCCTGATTCCTGTTCTCTTGGGAATTTTGAAAATACCTTCTTATTGCTTACTTACGCCAGTTAAGCAACCTTTGTGCATAGTGCTCAGCGGTTTCAGCTGTGCGTTGATCGAATAGTCAGCTAGTAAGTTTTTTTTGTACATATTGATTTTTTTTTATAAATCGAAATGCTGAGAGCTGGGAAAGGGCTGGTAGCTTCTTGGCTGTACTCCATTTTCAAGAAATGTTGGGCCAGCGGTAAAGTGCCGCAAGATTGGCGAAAAGCCGTAATAGTGCCACTTTTCAAGGGAAAGGGGTCGCAACAGGATGCCAAAAATTACCGCGGAATCAGCCTTCTCAGCATTGTCGGCAAATTGTATGCAAAGGTATTGATCGAAAGAGTGATGAGAGAGACGAATGAGAAAATATGGGATGTACAAGCGGGATTCAGAAAGGGAATGGGGTGTATGGATCAAGTCTTCTCCCTAAGGTGCCTTACAGAAAAACACCTCGCCAAACTTCAGAAGGTGTTTTGCGCCTTTATAGATCTGGAGAAGGCTTATGACAGAGTGAGGAGGAATGAAATGTGGGATGTACTGTCCAAGTTTGGGTTGGGGAGCCAGTTGATAAATGCACTGAAATCACTCTACGAGGATTCCAGTGCATGTGTCAGACTTAATGGTGCCTACACAGACTGGTTTAACATCTCACGGGGTGTTAGACAGGGTTGTGTAGCATCGCCGTGGCTCTTCAACCTATTCATGGACAGCTGTTTGGATGATTTACGTGAGAGTGATTGTGGATTGAAAATGAGTGAGACCACCATCAAATGCCTCTTGTACGCCGACGACCAAGTCATCCTTGCATCGTCGGCGTCTGAGCTGCAAAAGATGTTGGATATAATGATTGCAGCATTTGAGAAGAAGGGCATGAAAGTGAATGTTGCAAAAACGAAAGTGATGATTTTTGAAAGAGAAGACTGTATGACAGAGTGTGATATAAAGATCGATGGTGAGAAAGTTGAGCAAGTGAAAGAGTTCGTGTATTTGGGTAGCGTGTTTACAAGGGATGGAAAGTTTGAGAAAGATATTGAAAGAAGAGTGTTACATCCGAAATTATGTCCACCCTGGACGCAGCGAGGGTGCGCGGCGCAAGGACACCGCGATTGGGTTGACGGGTGCGGCAGGGTACCCTAAAAAATTGGTCCCTTAACACGAGATAACTTTCCCTTAATATTTCCCTACCTCTACATCAATAGGAGGAGGTTTCAGAGGTACTCACCTGGGCGTTGGGTCCGCTGGCAAGACTCGCACTAACACATACACTTGGGGAGGAGGGCGTGTAAAAATATATAAATAATAATATACGTACAAATAAGAAGTGGGCGCAATGGATAGATAAATAAATGGGAAAGAATGGCGAAAAACACGGGAAATATGCGACAAGACAAGCAAAAACGTGCCGATGCGGCGGGCGAGAAAAATCAAGAGAAAAAAACATAAAACGAAAAACGCTAGTGTCAAAACTAAAGAAAGAAGAAAAAAGAAAATAGGGGACAAAGGAGTACTTTACCAAACAAAGAGTAATGAAAGGAAATGCAGTGAATGGGGCCCTGAATAGCCTTGTGAGTAGCCAGGTCGTGTCGAACAAGGCAAGGATGGCTATGCATAACGCGGTTCTGGTCCCGACGCTGATTATGCGAGTGAATGTTGGGTGTGGCAGAAGAAGCATGAAAGCAAAGTGAACGCCGTGGAGATGAGATCGTTGAGGAAAATGTGTGGAGTGAAATTGTGTGACAGAGTGAGGAATGCGGATATACGAAAGAAGTGTGGTTTGAAAGAAGATGTAGTGACAAGGATAGAAAAGGGTATGTTACGCTGGTTTGGTCATGTAGAACGTATGGATGAAAGAAGAGTAACGAAAGAGATTTATGGTGCGAATGTTGAAGGATGCAAGGAAAGAGGACGCCCCAGAAGGACGTTCACGGATCAAATAAGTGACGTCCTTCAGAAAGCTGGGGTCCGGAGTGCGAAGAATAAAAGAGCGTGCATGAAAAGGCTAATGGATGTGAAGGAAGCGAAAGAAGTATGCAGAGATCGAGACAAGTGGCGATCCGTCGTCTCTGCCTACCCCTGTGGGACAATGGCGTGAGCCTTATGTATGTATGTTTTTTTTTTTTTATTAATTACCTCTCCGGACACCTGTTGCACTTCTCCCCGATGACTCCGGGAAGGCACTCGCACTGGCCAGTCGCGTTGCACATGAAGCCGACAGAGTATCCAGTGTTGCAGTTGCAGTCTGGCGAGATCAACAAGAATAGTGTTGCACCCATTGTATACCAATTCTACCATCCTTCCAACTAATATTATAAATGCGAAAGTTTGTATGGATGGATGTTTGTTCCTCTTTCACGCAAAAACTACTGAACGGATTTTGATGAAACTTTACAGTTATATAGCTTATACATCAGAATAACACGTAGGCTATATTATATCCCAGTATTCCCACGGGAATGGGAACTACGCGGGTGAAACCGCCGGGCGCTGCTAGTAATACATAAAAAAAATCTCAGGTATTTTATCGCCGAGGGAGTAGGCAGAGGTATTCCATTTCTGGTAATGTAATACCCACTTTTCACGTGAATATTCGACCCCTAAACGTGATAGGTGGAGCCCATCGCCGGACCGGGTCTATTAGACATACATACATACATATAATCACGCCTCTTTCCCATAGGGGTAGGCAGATACCACTTTTTTCCGCTTGCTACGATCCTCACATACTTGTTTCTCTTTAATTATTTCCTTCATACTTGCTCTTCGGTTGAGGGTACTCTTGACCAGGCCTTTTTTCAATACGTCCCCGATTTGGTCTCGAAACGTCCGCCTAGATCTAACCCATTCCAACACTTTCATACACACTCGCCTTATACACTTTCTTCGTCAATCGCTCTTCATTCATTCTCTCGACATGGCCAACCATTCTGAGACCAGCGAGTTACTTCACGATGTTTTCCTTTACCGTCGAGCTAGCGATAAATATGTTATATATGTATGTTTTGAAAAACCAATAACATCTATAGGATTTATAATTTTTATTTTACATGTGTCAATTTACCTTTTTTGGACTTTAAACTGAACTGACCAAAAGTCAGTTTCATGGGTATATTAATTTATCAATATAATAACATACTTACACATATTATAATTTTTTTATTGGAAATTTCGTGTTTGAATATAACCTATTTGGGTGAAATTTGGAACACATATACGAAAACGTATTGTATGTTAAAAAGAATATATCACTTTACAAAAAAAATTGTGACAGACATTGTATAAACACTAGAAATAAGAATGAACTGGCTGCTTGTGTTAGTCGATTATCTAAAGTTACCAAATCATATAAGGGTCAATGTATACGCTTTTACAATAAGATTCCCATTGAATTACAAAATTTGCCTTTTGACAAATTTAAAATAATAGTTAAGCAAAAATTACATAAAAAAGGCTACTATAAAATTACAGACTACTTAGTAGACCAACATGCATGGGATTAACCGACTCGACGCTTTGTAAGGCTATTAATTATAATTATTATTGTAAACGATATTTATTAGTAAGACATGAGATTAAAAAGAGCTGCCCTTGAGTTTCTTGCTGGCTCTTCTCGGGGTACTGCATTCGGAACCAGCAGCTCGTCGGTGGAGATGGGCTGCTGTTTGCATTTAGCCAATCTTCATGGACGAGTTTAGAGTGCCTTGTTATTATAAAATATTGACGTTTCTAAGTGTATATTTTTATACCAATAGAAAATAAACGATTTTGAATTTGAATTTTGAATTTGAATTTGAATTCTAAACACCTCGTACTTTACAAACAAAATCAAAATGTTGTATTTCAAAGTAGAGGCTTGTAAGTCTACTTATTGAAAGTCCAGCATGTATGGTTGAGGAGAAGCGGGGCGGGAAACTCGATAACACATTATTATTTTAATCAAACCTAATTAATGTACATTTCAATATCAATGTCAGTCAGTATTTTTTATTAATGGTTACTCGTAGTTAATTTCGATACAGTGAAATAATAATAATCTCACGCCTTATATCCCCGAGGGGGTAGGCAGAGGTATTCCATTTCTGGATATACCCACTTCTCACCAGATATTCTTTGGACCCCTAAACGTGATAGGTGGTGAGCCCATCGCCGGACCAGGTCTTTTTACACATGTCTCAGAATTAATTCTGAGACCTGCGGGTTTCCTCACGATGTTTTCCTTCACCGTCGAGCTAGTGATAAATATGTACGTACGTAAGTTTTGAAAAACTCATTGGTACATGCCAGGATTCGAACCCGAGCCACACTGATTTTCATCATGTGAAGCAGGCTCCTTAAACGTAAGGCTATCACTGCTCAAATCAGTGAGGCTCGGGTTCGAATCCTGGCATGTACCAATGAGTTTTTCAAAACTTACGTACATATTTATCACTAGCTCGACGGTGAAGGAAAACATCGTGAGGAAACCCGCAGGTCTCAGAATTAATTCTGAGACATGTGTAAAAAGACCCGGTCCGGCGATGGGCTCACCACTTATCACGTTTAGGGGTCCAATATATCTCGTGAAATGTGGGTATATCCAGTAATGGAATACCTCTGCCTACCCCCTCGGGGATAAAAGGCGTGAGATTATATTATTATTATTATTATTATCACTGCTCTCGTGAAATACCCTATTCATCAAGCCCATGGGTGTAAGCGTAACATTGTGTTGTACTCACGGTCACATCCTTCTTTAGTGTAGTTCCAGTAGCCAGCTGCGCACTGGTCACAGTGCCGACCTGTGACGCCTTTTGCGCATCTAGAAACAATATTATCAGTTACAGGCTTATTGCTCAACTGAGTCAGTCTGAGATAGCTGAGGGGATGAAAGCTAGAATGTCTTGTCAAATTAGTAATTTTTTCTCGTCTGTTTTAAACTTTACTACCTTACCCGAAATCATTTTTAAAATTGCCTTGCTCTTTTAATTTTTCTATTATAAAAAAATTTGCTATAACTATAAGACTCTCTGTCTGCCTGATCCCCTCGGGGATAAAAGGTATGAGATTATTTTTATTAGTAGAATTAGTCTTTTGTCGAAAAATCGTATTTAATGAAAATATTCTAAAAAATGCAATATACTTTGTACTTCGTGTGCAAGTAACCCTAGGTTTCATTTTCTACCTAATTAAGTCTTGGAATAAATTCATAATAAATGACCAGAAAGTGTGATCAGTGCTCCATTAGTTGACTCATTTAAAAAAAGACCTGATAAACACTTATAAACACAAGTGCAATAGAAAGAAAGAAAATATATTTATTACATACATATAATCACGCCTCTTACCCGTAGGGGTAGGCAGAGACCACTTCTTTCCACTTGCTACGATCCTTGCTATCTTGGCAAAGGGGGAATAATCAACTTGTTCTACTAAGCCATAATACTTGGCTCAGTAGAACTGGTATTCATTATTCCCCTATTTACTATATAAGACGGTATGAGAGTGGAATGGTATACACGTATCAGTACCAAGTGCTGCTAGTGTATTATCACTACATAGTATAAAACAAAGTCGCTTTCTCTGTCCTTATATCCCTATGTATGCTTAAATCTTTAAAACTACGCAACGGATTTTGATGCGGTTTTTTTAATAGATAGAGTGATTCAAGAGGAAGGTTTTAGTGTTAGCATTGAACCCGTGCGAAGCCGGGGCGGGTCGCTAGTTAATAATAAATACATAATGATTGTTGTCTAAAACCTCCTCGCATACCACCAGGAGGGGGGGGGGGAACTCTAACATCCAGAATCCCACCTGCACTGTCCGGTGTTGTCGTCACACTGCGTGGAATCCGATGCTATACCGCATTCGCATGGCGTGCACCCTTGTCCGCTGTTCAACCCCCAATGGTCAACCGCACAGCGATCGCACTTGTCGCCGATGACGCCAGACCGACAGACGCACGTCCCCGTCGAAGGGTCGCACCTTTCCATGCCGAACTCGTCGCATATGCACGCTGGAAATTAGAATAGTTTATTTTGTACCAAGGGACTAAACGAAGCCATTATATACCAGAGGTGGTGAAACCGAGGGTGAATTATTCGTCTCGATGTGCAAACTGTACTTTTCACTTTGAGTGCGAGAAAAATTGGCTGTTTGAGTTTGTCTACACCTCATAAGTAAATTAAAAAACTAATTACTTTTTACTCCCTAGGGACTAAAGTGGTCACTTTAGTCCCGCTTCGTAGGGCTTTATTGGCGTACTTTTAGAGCATGAGAAGTGAAAACAAAATAACCTTCTTTATATTTATTTAGGGCTGTTTTTTCAATCGTCAGATAAATCTCATCTGGAAAATATATTGATGCTGTCACTGTCTGACACAATAGAAAGGAAAAGTGACAGGTGATGTTTATTCTTCAGATAACTTTTAACCTTGAAACCAACCGGAGACGCCACTGACAGGCGTTCCCCTCTGCCAAAAAAAAGTGTCGGTCAACGATCATACCTGATATATACAACTAGTTTTTTTTTAAGTTCACGAAGTGCTCGGATTGGTGAATGTATTTGTGTGCATCTAGTTCAAGCAAGTGTTTAATAGTTTTGTCAAAAAATGCGTTTGTGTTAGCATTATTGGTTTGCGTTTCCTCGTCCCCCTTGCAGAAATTGGCAGACTTTTTGCAAAGAAACTAGTGCGCGTGACGTCTCCTGTTGGTTTAATACTCAAAGCTTTTAACTGACTATTGAAAAATTTGTGACTAAGGGCCGATTTTTCAATCGTCAGATAAATCTTATCTAGAAACTATATTTGATGATGATGATGCTGTCACTGTCTAACACAATAGAAAGGAAAAGTGACAGGTGATGTTTATTCTTCAGATAACTTTTAACTGACTATTGAAAAATCTTCCCCTAGATGAATAACTTACCCGTGCAGTTCTTAGAGAATATAGCGTCTCCGAAGAACCCTGGAGCGCACAGGTTGCAAGCCGCACCAGCTGTGTTGTTGACGCACTTGAGGCAATCGCCGCTAAAGCTGTCGCACGAGCTGGGATCCTCCACGATTATGTTGCCGGAGCAGTTGCACGGCTTGCAGTAGTCGCCTGCGAGCAAACGTTTATTTATTTACTAGCAACGCCCCGCGGTTTCATCCGCGTTGTTCCCGTTCCCGTGGGAATACGGGGATGAAATATACCCTATGTGTCATTCTGATGTATAAGCTATGTAACTGTGAAGTTTCATCAAAATCCGTTTAGTAGTTTTTGCGTGAAAGAGGAACAAACATCCATACATCCGTCCATACAAACTTTCGCGTTTATAATATTAGTAGGATAGTAGGATTCGACATAATGTACCAAGAAAATGTACACATAGCGAACTTTAGTCAAACACCAAGCTAAACAGAAACTAATTTGGTGCAATTGGCCGCAAATAATAAAAATAATCAATATTAAATTACCGTAAATCCTAATACTTGTATATTATGTTGATAAAATAAACTAATACTACAGTAATGTAACTGTAACAGTAACTAAATCTAAAATATGAGTTTTTTTGGCTCTAGGTAATAGAAACATATGATTAACTAGCAGCGCCCCGCGGTTTCACCCGCGTAGTTCCCGTTCCCGTGGGAATACGGGGATAAAAGCCTATGTGTTATTCTGATGTATAAGCTATATAATTGTTAAGTTTCATAAAAATCCGTTCGGTAGTTTTTGCGTGAAAGAGGAACAAACATCCATCCAGACATCCATACAAACTTTCGCGTAACGGGGATAAAATATAGCCTATGTGTTATTCTGATGTATCACTACATAGTATAAAACAAAGTCGCTTTCTCTGTCCCTATATCCCTATGTCCTTATGTCCATTTGTATGCTTAAATCTTTAAAACTACGCAACGGATTTTGATGCGGTTTTTTTTAATAGATAGAGTAATTCAAGAGGGAGGTTTTATTATAAGCATTGCACCCGTGCGAAGTCGGGGCGGGTCACTAGTAAGTTATATAACGGTTAAATTTCATAAAAATCTTTTCGGTAGTTTTTGCGTGAAAGAGGAACAAACATCCATACATCCGTCCATACATCCATACAAACTTTCGCGTTTATAATATTAGTAGGATGGATGTCTTACCGACGACTTCGGGGTTCCCGTAGTATCCGGCGGCACAGAACTCGCAGCGTGGCCCTCCGTACCCGGGCTTGCAGTCGCACGATATCAGAGAACCATTCTCGCTCAGGTCACATCCGATCGCAAAACTGTTTACAACAATATTATTTTTCATCTCTCCGGGCGGAAAGCGGCAATTTTCAGCCCGCTGCGCTAAACGAAGTTGCCGCTTTCCGATTCCGTCGAGCAGAAAATAGTATACACACCTCGCGAAGTAAATAAGTACATTTCATTACTGACAAATAAGGACAATTCTTATTTTACTTCCTTATGCATGTAATGTAATATACTATATTCTTTTTTTAAAAAGTTTAAAGCAGTTTGTAAGCGCTCAATTCTATTTATTTATTTCAGTCAATTTGCAAAATTGCAGTGAAATTCAACAATGCTTTACAAAGACTAGAACATAGAAATCAAATTTAACAATATTTTATTAATATTCTAAACTAGCGGTTCTGCGCGGTTTCACCTGCGTGGTTCCCGTTCCCATGGGAAAGCAGGGATAAAATATAGGCTACAATAGCATATGTATAGGATATTGTAGCTTTCCATTGGTGATTTTTTTTTTAAATCGGTCCTGTACTTTTGAGTTTATTCGGTACAAACATACAAATCTTTCCTCTTTATAATATTAGTATAGATGTAGGAAGATCTAGATTTAAGTTTTAGTTTCGCGTATTATGTACTCTTTAGTGTAGTTAGTAAGGGGTTTGTTATTTAAAAATAGCTACACTGGCTGGTTGAGTAAATATCAGGAAGACAGATGTCAGATGAGAGTTTGAAAAACGACACGATTGGGATGATATGGAAGTTTTCGAGATTATTAAATATTTGCAGTAAAACCACTTTATTATCATTTGCCGACCCCATATAGATGTACCACACAGAACCATTAAAAAGACAACTATGTTGCTCACTTGTTGGAGGAGTATGGCATTGGGCAGGCGCATATGAGGCAGTCGCGCGGCGTGCCGATAGTCGCGTCGCCATGGTAACCTTGGATGCATTGCTCGCAGTGGTCCCCCATGGTGTTGTCGCGGCAATCCTGTCGTACAGACATGGCGATATATAACTATATTATTTAACTTTATAAGGCATAGTTCTGGAGGAAGATGTTAGAACATTCAACTGATTGGTCAGTGTTGACGCCACACTCTTCAAACAAACATCACTGTTGACGCCACACCCACCAGCTGTACATCAGTGTTAACGGCAAACGCAACGGATACATACCAGTGTTGATTCCACATTTACCAGACACACCCCATCGTTAACGGAACAGTCACCAGATACTACCCAGTAGTGACGGCACACTCATTAGACACACCCCAGTGTTGGCGGCACACTCAGAAGACACACAACAGTGTTGAAGCCACTTTCCAGACAAACACCTATGTTGACGTCACACCCCAATGCTAACGCCCCACTCACCAGATAAACAACAGTGTTGACGTCACACCCTAATTCTGACGCCCCACTCACCAGACAAACACCAACGCTGACGCAACACTCACCAGCCACCCCAATGCTGACGCCTCACTCACCAGACACACCCCAATGCTGACGCCCCACTCACCAGACAAACACCAACGCTGACGCCCCACTCACCAGACAAACACCAATACTAACGCCCCACTCACAGGACAGACACCAACGCTGACGCCCCACTCACCAGACAGACACCAACGCTGACGTCACACCCCAATGCTGACGCCCGACTCACCAGACAAACACCCGTGTTGACGTCACACTCCCTCGAGTGCCCGTTGCACTGGCACGGCACGCAGAAGCCGGCGTGTGGTCCCGAACTAAGTCTGTAGTAGCCCTCGGCGCATTGCTCGCACGACTGTCCCCTGTAAGCCTGCGGACACTGGCACTCCTCCACTGAAGACGCCCGCTTCGCGTCCTCAGCGTAGTCCTCGACGCCCACGTCGAGGGACACTGACATCAGCCTGCGAAGAAAAGGGTATTGTTACGGAGATAGCGTGGATTGATGATAAATGGACAATATAAGAACGATTTTAATGGTTAAATGGAAGGAAACGCAATGTTGTTGAAAAACTGATCTGTCTTCTAGTAACTTGTAGAAATAATAGCAAAACACGTATAAGTCAATTATAAAATAAAAAGTAAAAGTATCAAGAGGTTGCGCTGCAAGAGGTCAGCAACAGGTATGAATTATTATTTATTTTAAAAGAGAGAAATTCTTGTATGTATTTATACTTCGGGTATATCGAAAACTTATTTAATGATTTTGATGAAATTTTGTATACCGACAGTTTTTTATTTTAAGTTCAACTGCATAGTTGTATTTTCTATAACAATCTTCTTCGATAATTCTGAGACATGTGTAACAGACCCAGTCTGGCGATGGTTTCACCGCCTATCACGTTAAGGGATCCAAAGATTATACTGGTGAAATGTGGATATTTCCAGAAATGCCTACACCCTCGGGAACAAAAATTTTTATTTTATATTTACTGATATTACATTTGGGCTTTGATGTATGATAAGGTCAAAAATCATTTATTTTCTGTAAATACAAAAGGTACACTTAGAAACATCAATAGTCTAATAACAAGGCACCTAAACTCGTTCACGAAGATTGGCAGAATGTAAACAGCAGCTGATTTCCACTGACGAGCTCCTGGTTCCAAATGCACTACCCCGAGAAGACCCAGCAAGAAACTCAAGGGCATCTCTTTTTACGTTCAGATGTTCGCTATGCTCCCCAAACCCACCTTGTAGTAACAGCCTCCGCTTCGTAAGTCGCCCTGATGTATATGCTCGTGACGTTGACTAAGGTGTTCATGAACTGGTCCCTCTTGACAGGGGACCCGTCGAGGTTAGTGAACTCTTCCTCTGATAGTCTCACGCTGTGCATCCAGTTGACGAGGGCCGGGGGCTGCTCGATGCTTGTATGGACGAGGTAGTTCCCGGATCCGCCGATGATGACGTCAGGGGCAGCAACCGCGTGTCCGTCGAGTCGGGTCGTGTAGAAGATCGAGTACGTCAGGTACCCGCCGTAGGAGGTCAGCCTTTTGCCTGGACAAGTTTACACATATATAAATACATAAAAAATAAATAAAATAAATAATCTCACGCATTTTATCCCCGAGGGGGTAGGCAAAGGTATTCCATTACTGGATGTACCCACATTTCACGAGATATATTGGACCCCTAAACGTGATAGGTGGTGAGCCCATCGCCGGACCGGGTCTATTACCACATGTCTCAGAAAATTCTAAAACCTGCGGGTTTCCACACGATGTTTTCCTTCACTGTCGAGCTAGTGATAAATATGTACGTAAGTTTTTCAAAAACTCATTGGTACATGCCAGGATTCGAACCCGAGCCTCACTGATTTTCGGCCGGCTCCTTAACCGTAAAGGCTATCACTGCTCAATAATTAAATAAATTTTGGGTTATTAGGCCCACACTAGGCCGAACCTGTACTATGGGTACTAAACAACTGAAATCATACTTAAATAAATATTAAACACCCAGACACGAAGCCAACAAACATAACATTAGTACGTAGTATAATACAAAGTCACTCATCTGGCTATCCCTGTGTATGCTTAGATCTTTAAAACTACGCAACGGATTTTGATGCAGTTTTTTATTAGATAGAGTGATTAAAAAAGGTTTATATGTATATAATACATGCATAATATAGTAGAGAAACACTGATAATATCGTATAAGCTGAAGCGAAGCGAGGGCGGGTCGCTAGTAAAACTCTCAAGAGTAAAAAACCGACTTCAACTTATATGGTTTTCTCATGGATGCCATCAGGTACAGGTAATGAAGTTATGAATTAAAGCATAACTTTAATATGAGTCAGTTTATTAAAATCTAATATATTCGTTAAGTTTGCCATATGTCATTTCTTCCCAGAATTCGATCATTAGTAGCAACCCTATCGAATAATACAGTGTTTTTTTCAAAATCAACGTGTTCCGTTCATGGCTAGGAATATTGTTTTTTTTTAATTCAATAAATCAGTTTTAGTTTTCACTAAAATCGGGCCACACTCCTTGGAGTCATTTTCGCTATTCCTCATAGTTTCTGATTTAGCCATCCACGCCCACTTGAAAAATTCACCCCGTATACACAACACTAAAACATTACCCAGGACAATCTAGAAATATTCTTCCTTGATATAATTACCTAGATAATAGTGGGGGGCGGCAAAGTATACGATTTTCTGGTTAAAGTCCCCGTCACCGACGTCGGCTCCGATCACGGTCTGGTTGAGCTGGCTCGGCAGTAAGGCTTGCGGGAATATACTGAGCGTCCGGTTTACCTCCACGTTGGCCAAGTACCACTCCGTCATCCCGTTGATCTGTACAACATCCATCAGTTCTTACAAGCTTTTATTTAACTTGCAATGAAGGGTAAAACACCCAATTATTGATACCCTAGGCCGCGTTCCTAAACCAAGTTAATTATTACCTGACAGTAGTCTGTTTCAGTCACACATTAATGTTTTGCATAACGCTAACCTTCACTTTACACTTCACCGGGTGAATTTTACCTGTTTTGGAACGCGGTTCTAGTTAACCCTACCAATTAATTGACACCCCTACAGATTTTGCCGTGATACCGTCTTATAAATCGATGAACGACGGCTGCACGCACGAAAAAGCATGGCTCAAAGTCACGTTCCTCTCGTGCAAGCGGAAGCGCGGATCAAGATGTTTTCTTATGACGTTATCATAAAATTATCTTCCGTAAACCGACTTTACAGACAACAATTTTTTTTTTAAATTAACCAAATTATATTTAGAACTCAAGTATATTTAGAATAATTTGATAAAAATACCGTGTTTAATACATTATTCTAAATATAATTGTGTATCGTAGTTTTGTGAATTAAAAAAAAATGTAGGAGTGTAATGAATTGGGTGTTTTACCCTATGTTTGTTCGAGTAAAATCTTGCAACTCAATTTTGAAGCAGATATCTTCAACCGCTTGAGCTGAACTTTTGCATGACATGGCATGGCATGGCATGACGTCACATAGCTAACAATGCATTGTCAGCTATGTGACGTCATTCTAAATCCAACATGACGGAACACCCAAGATGGTGGATTAGTTAATTTTAATCCTAAACTATGGGTATCAAATGGCTTTGTAAGAATAATTCAAAAAAAAAAGGAAAGTCATTCTAAGAGCTTGTTTTTAAAAAAAGTTTTTGTACTTTTAATAGGGTATTTGACTGCCTAGTCAAATGAGTTACTTTTTATGATCTGTCAAAACGAAAATTTACAATTGAAAATGTACTGAATACTGAGTTGTGACATCATCATTTTTAGTACTCAATTGCATAACTTTTTTGATTGTATTATTATTTAAAAATTTGCTTAAGTTGTAAAATGAAAATCGAAATATGTTTTTAGAGATGTTTTGGGATAATATTTCAAATTAATGATTATTCACAATTTAAATTTGACACAGTTAAATGCCCAATTTATTATTGCGGTTCAGTACCTAAACGCCAACGGGACCGTGTGGCTAAGAGAATTGAATACAATCTGTTCTTTAATGTACCTCAGCCCATGTGTAGTAGGAGCTGGTGCATCTCGTGGTCTTCCCGAAGCAGTAGCACTTGGTGCAGCCGTCGGGGTTGTCGGCTTGCAGGTTGAAGAAGTCCTCTTTGCAGGTGTTGCATGCCTACATTGATCAGAGTTATAAAACGGATTTTAAGTGCTTCAGTCCGGATGTAGAAAGTTACATCAATGTTTTATGCTAATCTGACGCGCAGCCTCCGAACACCCAGCTTACAATACATAATATGTAACTCTTTAATGAACACAAAATAATAAAACATAATGGTGCGATGTGTCATCTCTTTAAGTCAACCTTGGGATTGATGAACTTGAGAGATTGCAACCAGGTTTAAAAAAGTGTATAAACTTAACATATTATCGTCACACGCGCGGGATTGTTCGGAAACTGTTGGCGTGTTTTCGCCTTTTCAATGCGGAGTTCAACATTTTTAATAGGACTTAAAAAAACTAAAAAATAGTTTTGCTATAAAACTTATACAACGCGTCGCAGAATAAGCGCAATTCCTTAATTAATATATTAATATAAAAAAAAATATGATGCATTCGTACTTTAGTTTCGAATAAATTCAGTTACGCTAATTCATTCTTCGGAAAAAATTTACAAATTTAAAAATAAGCCGAAATCGATTAAGTAGTCGATACTGAACAAACGAATTTCAGGAAATGCGCTTATTCTGTTACATATTATATAATAACCTTTCGATATATCATATAAAAGATAAAGAAAAACATGATTCCCCACCTGTCCCCACACGTTCTTCTTGCAGTAGCACTGAGCCGTGTTCTGGTCGCAGACGTCCTCGGTGGAGCCCTCCAGGTCGCAGGTGCAGCGGAGGCAATCCGGGAAAGCGTAGTGCCCGGGCACGCAGTGGTCGCAAACGCGCCCGATAACGTTCCCCTTGCAGCTGTTGGCATACCATGTAGCGCTTTAGCCTTAATTTTAATTTCCTTCGAGTTATTAGGTTTGCCTTCCAACTGTTAAGTGGCCACTAGCTTAACACTGCAGCGACACTACATAGAACGCGCCAATAGACGGCCGAGTTCTAAGCCGCGCTATCGGAGTTTTCTAATGAGTTTGTATAAATACAAATACGGTCCCTAGCACGATCACCTCGCCTGGCGGAAGATCTTCCGTTTCACGATGGAGGAGCATTCCACCTCCGCTCCTCCATAACACGATCTCCCAATCCGCGGTGGGCTCGCGTGGGAGATTAAAGCCCATACTTCCTCATGTGTGAGGAAAGACCCTCAGCACAGAAGTAGGCTGTTACGGGTTGATGATGATGATGATTATAAAGAGGAAAGATTTGTATTTTTGTAGCGAAATAACTCAAAAACTACTCGACCGATTTTAAAAATTCATTCCATGAAAGCTACAATATCTCTGAGTAATATGTGCTAGATTTTATTACCGTTTTTCTACGGGAACTACGCGGGTAAAACGGGTGCTAACAATGCTCGTATACACTTTTTCTGTTCTATAAAAGCCCGTTTAACGTTAGAGGAATTAACCTGTATTAGTCCCGTAGTCTACAAGCTTCATATTTCAATTGACAAAAGGAGTAATAATAATAATAATTGAGGGACACACACGGTTATTTAGTCCCAAACTAGGCAGGGTCCGTACTATGGGTACTAAACCACTGATAAATCATACTTAAATAAATATTAAACGACCAGACACGAAGCCAACAGACATGTTCATGCACACAAATGTTTGCACCGAGCGGGGATCGAACCCGCGACCGACTCAGAAGGCAGGGTCACTACCAACTGAGCCAACAGGCCCGTCAATCTATATATATATAAAATGATAAACTGACTGACTGTTTGGTGATGTATCAACGCACAGCCTAAACCACTGGGTCTAGAGACTTGAAATTTTGTACATAGATAGATTATACAGTGTAGGCACCCGATAAAAATGGATTTTGCAAAATTCATACCTTAAGGGGGTGGAATAAACGTGCGCAAGGTAATGGCCAATGTAATGTAAACTTACTCGCAGTTTCCACTGTCTGCTTCGCACTGAAGATGGTTGTCGACTACGCCGAGCGGGTTGCAGTTGCAGTCGTCGCATCCTCGCAGCTCGTCGAAGTTGAACGTGAACGGCTTGCAAGTGTCGCAGTTCTCACCCATCACGTTCTTCGGGCAGATGCACATGCCTGCGTAATGTTTGGGATTCAATCAATACTTTTTTAAATTACGAAATTAAGAAAACAAAACTCACGCCTTTTATCCCCAAAGGTATTCCATTTCTGGATATACCCACTTTTCACGACATATCCTTTGGACCTCTAAATGTGATAGGTGAGCTTATCGCCGGACCGAGTCGGTTACACATGCCTCAGAATTAGTTCTGGGACCTGCGGGTTTACTGAGTAAACTTTACTCACGATGTTTTCCTTTACCGTCGAGCTAGTGATAAATATGTACGTAAGTTATGATAAACTCATTGGTAGGTACATGCCAGGATTCGAACCCGAGCCTCACTGATTATTATCATGTGGCTTCCTTTGAGTATTAAACCAACCGGAGACGCCACTGACAGGAGTTCCCCTCTGCCAAAAAAAAGTGTCGGTCAACGAGCACACCTGTTAAATACAACTAGTTTTATTAAGTTCACGGAGTGCTTGGATTGGTGAATGTATTTGTGTACATCTTGTTCAAGCTAGCGTTTAATTGTTTTGTCAAAAAATGCGTTTGTTTTAACATTATTTATGTTTGTTTCCTCGTCCCCCCCGCAGAAATTGGCAGACTTTTTTGCAAAGGAACTAGTGCGCGTGACCTCTCCTGTTGGTTTAATACTCAAAGTGTGGCTCTTTAACCGTAAGGCTATCACTGCTCTTTCACAAGAAAAAAAACAAAGAAAATATATTGCCACAAATAAATTAAAAAACATTTCTTCGCACCTTGATAACATGGCAAAGGGGGAATAAACGGCTTATCCTACCCAGCCATAATACTTGGCTCAGTAGAGCTGGTTTTCATTATTCTTCTATTTACTCTATGAGATGGTATGAGAACGGAGTAGTGCATGGTAGGCAGCCATAAAAACCAAAAATAAAAAAAATTAAAAAGTTAAATTATGTATTGATACATTGATAAATTTATATTATGCAAGTATCTTATTGTATTTTGGTGTGTGTGTGAGTATATGTGTTTTATTGGGATCTATTCTTTATGGACGTTGTAGGCAGTGGGTTCGATTCTGCTTTACAGCGACTAACTGATGTCATTTTCTTTCTCCTAGAAAAGAAAAGAGACGAGAGATATTTAGTCGTATCAAAATAAAATTAATCCTGTCAACTAAGGCATTTCATAACGTGTTTAGTGCATAAGTAAAGAAATCACGACTAAAATACAGCCTCTGACAGGACTAAATTAGGTAGGTTATCTTCTATCCCTTTTCTTTTTTTTGAGGTAAGACAAAGACAGGACTAATCTCTAAAATATATAATAAGTTTGGTGTGTAATAGTAATGAGTGTAGTAGTAATGCAAGCATCTTATTCTATTTGAATAATATTTCAAATTGTTTGTTGTGATGTTAGAGATAAATAAAATAAATAAATATGTTTTATTGGGATCTATTATTTAAGGGGGTTGTATAACAGTTTTTTTAACTCGTCTATTATACACAGATAGATAAACACAAACAAATATTTGCGTGTGTCGATGTCCTCATCGCTGTACAGAGTCGCAGATCGCCTGTCTTGTTATTAGACTTTCTATACCTACACAAAATAAATGATTTTGACTTAGTCGTAGGTAGCTCACCGTTGTCGTCGCATATCGCAGTGGAGGGGCAATTGCAGGGCCTGCAGTTGGGGAACCCGTAGTATCCCGTCCTGCACGCGCTGCAGGTTCTCCCTATGACGTTGTCCCTGCACCGGCACTGGCCTCCGAAAGGCTCGCACTCGAGGTCCGTGGAACCCTCTACGTCGCAGAAGCAGCCTAATGTGCCGCTGTTGTACTCGGCGGTTATAGAGAACACAGAGTCTCGGCAGTAGTCTGGGAAACAGCACGATTTGTAAGTATTATTAACTGTTTTATCGTACCGACCGTCTTGGGACATATATAATATTACATAACTTGGGAAGTAAAATAAGAAATGTCTCGCTTCGCCTGGGTCGACAATTACATGTGATCTGAGGCTTTCTTATTTACTTCCCGAGGTGTGTATACTTTTTTTCTGCTCGACGGAGGCGGAAAGCGGCAAATTTGTTTAGCGCAGCGGGTCGAATGTTGGCGCTTTCCACCCGGAGAGGTGAAAAATAAGTTTAATCGAGTTAAAGCCTGTCCTAGCTGGACCTCGACTGTATAATCCCCCCCCCCCCCCCTGACTTGAAGGTTGAATCCGCCCTTTAAAAGCACCGACATTATACTTATCGTAGGAGTAATCTAGTTTCTTCTTCCATTTATATCTATCAATTGATCAACATTCGCATGCTTCTTGCACATCTTTTTAGTCTTAACCTCTTCCACGTTCATATTAAGCACTATTTTTATATGAATGATGGACATACTCTTCACCTCAGACTAACCCGAAGGCAAAGACGGTCTGCTTTTAACTCGTCTTTTAACATAGAACTCTAAAGAGTACAAAAATCTACTTCAACTTATATGGTTTTCTCATGGATGCTATTGTCAAAACTTCACACTGGAAGCACCAGCTTTCAAATAAAAAAATAACCATCAAAATCGGTTCACCCAGTCGAAAGTTCTGATGTAACAAACTTTAAAAAAAAAAAACATACAGTCGAATTGACAATCTCCTTTTTCGAAGTCGGTCGAAAATGCAAAATTAACCAGTCAGACTCACCATCAGCTGTCGGCTCGACGTAGTAATGGTTCATGGCGCACTTCTCGATGAACTCTCGCGTGTGGTCTAACATGTTGGCCTCCTTCAGCGCTGAGTCGACGAAGTCCGGCGTCGCGACAACCAGCACGTAGTCCAGCCAGACGCCGCGACTGGCGTTGCCCTGGTACAAATTAAAAAAAAAAAATTTCTCATCCTACTAATATAATTTGTAAACATGGAAGGGAAGGCCAAGGCACTCGCACTGGCCAGTCGCGTTGCACATGAAGCCGACAGAGTATCCAGTGTTGCAGTTGCAGTCTGGCGAGATCAACAAGAATAGTGTTGCACCCATTGTATACCAATCCTACCATCCTTCCTACTAATATTATAAATGCGAAAGTGTGTATGGATGGATATTTGTTCCTCTTTCAAGCGAAAACTACTGAACGGATTCTGATGAAACTTTCCAGTTATATAGCTTATACATCAGAATAACACATAGGCTATATTTTATCCCCGTATTCCCACGGGATCGGGAACTATGAGGGTGAAACCGCGGGGAACTGCTAGTAATAAATAGGCCTGACACTGGGAGGGCAAGCCGAAAATGCCAATTTACAGCACCCGTAATAACTGGTTAACGACTACTGTACAATCGCATTTTTGGATCAAAATATAAATCTACATCTACACTAATATTTAAAGAGGAAAGATTTGTATTTGTATGTTTGTATGTTTGTAACGAATAAACTCAAACTACTGCACCGATTTTTTTAAAAAGTTCCACAATGGAAATATTACTTTTCTGGGAGTAACATGGGAAATATTTTTTTCCACGGGAACGGAAACTACGCAGGTGAAATCGCGCGGAATAGCTAGTGTAAAACATACTGTTTGTGATTGACCCGCATAATTCCCGTTCCTGTGGGAATACGCTGATAAAATATCGCTTACTAACTTAAAGTTAACTTACATACATACAAACATACAAATCTTTCTTTTTCATAATATTAGTTTAGATGTAGATGCGGGTATATTTACTTGATACCGGTAACTCGTCGGTGAAGATGGGCTGCTGTTTACATTTAGCCAATCTTCATGGACGAGTTTGGAGTGCCTTGTTATTAGACTACTGACATTTCTAAGTGTATTTTTAACCTACTTTAAAAAAGGAGAAGGTTTCTCAATTCAACCGTAATTTTTGTTTTATGTGTGTTCGAGGATAACTTCGTCGTTTATGAACCTATTTCGATTATTCTTTTTTTTTTGGAAAGATTATATCTTGACGGTATTATAAGGAAACCAGGATCTGATGATGGTATCCCACAGGAATCGAGGGGAACCTTCTAAAATCCTAGTGGTGACTAATACCTTTTAACTTTTTTTAGTTTCCTGTTTGAAGTCTGCTTTTTGTACATACAGAAAATAAATGATTCTCAATACCGGACTTCTTGATTTTTAGACTATAGTATTTAATTATTTATTTAATAGGTCTGCCATCACATTAAACACAATTAACAACTATACATTATAAACTTAACTTTTAGATTGTAAGAGTGTCAACCCGATTATAGTCAAACTAAACTTGAAATTGGGTAGTTGACAGCATCGAAATTAAATTGCGAGTAGTCATACATTAAAAAGATTATCCCAAAACACCTCAAAATATGTATTTCGATTTTCAATAGCGAATTTAAAAATAATAAAACAATCAAAAAAAGTGCTGCAATTGAGTACTACAAACTATGACACGGTTTGCTATTTCAGTACATTTTCAATAGTGAAATTTCGTTTTGACAGATCGTAAAAAGTAACTGATTTGACTAGGTAGGACACAACCCTATTAAACAAAACTTCAGTGGAGGTATACCTTGAAGGCAATGGTGAAGTTCTCGTTGACGGCGAAACGGGAGTTCCCGTCGGGCTGCTTGAGCAGCGCCCGGCAACCCGAATTCGATGGGCAGTGCTCCACCGGCATCGACGTCTCGAACTGCATCCCGTCGACCGTCAGCGTAGCATCGAGAGTACTCTCTGTTTAGAAGGGTGATAATAATAAATAATAATAATCTGACGCCTTTTATCCGCGAGAGGCAGAGGTACTTTATTTCTAGATATACCCGCTTTTCACGAGATATTCTTTGGACCCGTAAACGTGATAGGTGGTGAGCCCATCGCTGGACCGGGTCTTTTACACATGTCTCGAATTTTATACATGTTTAGAAGGGTGAGTAGTTTCATATATGGTCTATTTCGCGTAACATGAGCTCGGTGACAGTTCACATTTTTCCGTTTTACGCATACTACTTTGGACTAACAAAAAATATTGTATTTTTTGCAATGATAAAATATTAAAAAAATAGTTGTTTCTCATCCTAATATTTTTATTAGTAGACATTAAATATGAAACCTCTATATATACTTAACGATAATTTGACATTTTTGGAAATAAAGAATGTGTAGGAATGGTAATGTAATCATGCATGAAATGAAACGGGATGTGTGTGCGAGTGAGATGGCGGGAGTGAAAGAGTGAAGAGAATAATGGACGACGTTATAGAAGGACTAGGTATGTTGAGAGTGCAATAAAATTATAAATGTAAAATGATGAAGCCTTCGCCCGAATTTCCATGGGAAATATCCCTCTACAATAGGGTAGACCACAGTATCAAAATTAAATTGCGACTCGTTCGTTAAAAAGATTACTTAAAAACACCTTTAAACATATATTTAGACTTTCACTTTACAATTATAACAAATTTTAAAATGATAAAACAGTTAAAAAATAGTCGCAATTGAGTACTAAAAACGATGACGTCACAACTCAATACTCAGTAGATATTTCATAGTACAGTCAAGAGCACGCTAAGCTTGACACTTTGGACTTTGACCCGGCCCTGTATTCTATAGAGCGCAGTATAAATCAGAGCTCAGCTTAAAATGGTAGTGTCAAGCTTGACTTGCTCTTGACTGTACATTTTTGTTTTGACAGATTATAACAAGTAACTCAATGAGGATCCGTAACGTTTTTAGTTGAGAATGCAGATTTATAGAGCTAAGAAATCCTTAACATACAGTACAAAAATGTTTGTTCTACGACAAAAATTGACAAAGTTATGACCGAATTCCTAGCGAAGTTCACCGAGTAGCCGCCGCGGTAGCGTCGCCCTCATTGTGACGTCATCACGCTCCCGCGATCATTGAGTGCCGGCCGGCCGGCCGTACTTGGTTCCCTCACAGTGACGTACACGCTCTCGCGATCATTGAGTATGTTTATTATTTAATATCTTCGTAAGTAATGGTCCGATTTGGATAATTCAAAAAGAGATATCATTCTTATATCATAAAGAATAACGTGGATAATATTTCTAATGGATTTGCTATAACTGTACTGATCCTCATTGACAAGGCAGAACACTACGCTATTACTATTATTATTTCAATGTAAATTTGACTTACCGGGATGGTCTGGTTGGTAATAATGCACTACAAACATGTAGTCTTCAGGGGCGGGCACTTTGGACTCTATCCGGATGGGGTCGGTGTTCGGAGCCAGGTATACCACCGCCGTGGCGTTATTCAGGATGGGTGGGCGGGTGATTCGGTCGCCTCCCGTGCCGGACTCTATCTCCACCTGACAAACACGGTCATCTCAAGTAGACGGATTAAATAGGTTAACTTAGCATAAAATCGTACACTCAACTATAGACTCGCCCTCTTTGTTAGCTTCTATAGATTTTAACACTAGGCATGGATATCGGTTTCCTAAAACTTTTATTCTCGGAGTTCACAAAAACAACACATCATTCTACAATCCTCTAATAAGAATGTGTAGAATGTACAATGACAAGTGCATACAATGTAAAGAGCTGGACATATTCAATCCATGTAAATCTATTTTCTTGAGGCAATTAACTAAATGTTATGAATCTCAATCAGAGTTATAAACTATATAATTATAATAGTAATTGTTTTTCTCGAACTCTTCGTATTCTTGTAGCTGTCTTTTTTGTTTTTGTGTACTTTAATGTTAGGACAACATTAGTATAACACATTATATTCATTTTTGTTTTTATATTTACAAAATAGTTAGTTGGCATTAATTTATTTCCCTTCTTTTATTTTTATTATTGTTTCTAATTTAAGAGCTATAAATTTTGTCATGTTGTATGCATATGTTTTGGATAAGTGGCTTGATCTACCAATGTCTATTTTATATTGAACTTTACTGTCACTTTCTGTTTTGTGCATCCTAATAAATAAATAAAGAGTCAGTGGACATTAATTGTAAGCATTAAATAAATATATAATAAAAAGTTGTATGTAATTAATACATTTACACCCAATTATTGATACCCTAGTTTATCCTAACAACTAATTGACACCCCAACAGATTTTTAAAAAATTAACAAAATTACGATACACTATTACTTATATTTAGAACTAGCGGTTCTGCGCGGTTTCTAATACGGGAATAAAATATAGCCTATGTTACTCAGGGATCTTCTATCTTTTCATTGGAGAAATCATTTTTAAAATCGGTCCAGTACTTTTTGAGTTTATTCGTAACAAGCATACAAAAATACAAATCTTTCCTCTTTAGATAATTAGATAAAACCACTGTGTCTATTTGATTATTCAAATATAATTCAGTGCGTAGATAGATGCGTCACAACTCACAAGCTGAACACTTACGCCGATCGTGCCTCTCTATCGCTTGCTCCGCGCTTTCGCTCGGCTCAGGCGGAACGTGACACTTTTTCGTTCGAGCAGCCGGCGTTCATGGATTTATAAGCCGTTATCACGTCAAAAACGTTGTTTGACCATTACAGTCGTTTTTTTTTTAAGATTTCCGACTGTCTGCTAACAAACTGTTTTTCAGTTCAAAAATTGGGTATTTGACGGTATCGAAATTAAGTTGCGAGTGATTATTTAATAATAAGATTATCCGATAAGACCTCTAAAAATATATTTCAATTTTCATTTTACTGTTAGAGCAATTTATAAAATAATAAAACAACCAAAAAAGTATCGCAATTGAGCACTAAAAATGATGATGTCACAACTTAGTATTCAGTACATTTTTCATACTAAATTTTCGTTTTGACAGATCAGAAAAAGTGTCTCATTTGACTAGGCAGTCAAATACCCTATTGTTTCTGTAAATAAACACTTTTTCTTTCTTTTCATTCTTTCTTTCTGTAATAGTATAATCATTGATTGGTGACGCAATCTCATTAGTCTCACCTTCTTAGAGTCAATGGCCGCAGAGAAGACAGCCGGATCGCACTTTCCGTTCCTCCGGAGACAGTATGGGCGCGGCGTGATGTAGTCCAGATGCCACTCGCTTTCGGGGATGGCCACTACAGACTTGATGCCGGCTAGGGTGTCGCGCTCGCCCTGTTAAAGCGTCGAGATCATCAAATATACATGTAATCACGCCTTTTTCCCGAAGGAGTAGGCATAAGGCAGATACAATGCTCGACCCCCTCCCTCTGATAATCTCACACGAGATTATCAAAAATATTTTTGGTTTTAATACGTTAATGGACTCGATTCTGGCTGACCACCTAAAGCTCCTAATATTGCTAAACCTCTTAAAATCGATTTTGCTATTCTACGCTATCTGTCAAATTCAAATGACATGATTAAATTTGAATTTGATGTTTCTAAAAATCCTAAATTTAGCCGGTCAACTCAACTTAGCTTTAGCGGCTTAAACGCTATTCCTTGTGTGTCATTTTAAGCAGAAAAACAAGAATTTAGACTTGTCAAACGCCTAAACTGCGTAAATTTAGCGGCGAGTAAAAAGGTCCCTCCTAAAATTAATTTACTTCTAAAATCGGCCATTACAGTGATTTTATGTGCAAGTTGAGGTGGAAAAAACTAATTATCCAAAATCCAAAGGAAGATTAGAAGAAAGAGGAAGATTAAAAGAATGAGCCAGGACGAACATTTTGTTGTGGGTGCCGCCGTATAGTGTGCAGTCAAAAGATATATTTTTTTGTTTGTGTATTACAATTCTAAATATATTCATCCAAGATGGCTCCTTGATGGCTCTTAGGTTATGTTTCAACTTTCTTTCCAGAGAACATGGTGAGACCGAAAAAATATATCTTAGAAGACTAGGAAACGCATCGGATCCATTGCATAGGTCCGAAAGATAATTTAGAAAAATGTTTAGGGTGTCCTATATTTAATGGAGCATCATATTGCAAATGTCTGAGGGTTAGGTTCAGAGCTTTGGAGTAAAATAAGACATTTTTATGAATCTGTAGTTTTGTTTAAAAATAAAAAACCGCAAAACTCTCCAAACACAGTTTTTTCTTCAAATTAATTCTTCCCCGCCCCCGCCCCTCCCTCCCCCCCTATAATTACTGAAAAAACGTTTTTGGGGAGAAATCTTCCAATTTTTATCTTATTTTAAGGCATTGGCAATTTTGCCATCAGCTTAGCTCTGCCTCAGAGTCTATGCACAAAAATATAATCAGATTCATCAAAATTTATTCAAATGTCATTTCACGATAGTACACTTTTACTGAAGATTAAAGCGGCTAGTTCTTGAGGTAACTCGAAAATGTCCATCCTACGCTTTTTATCGAATATCCCTATTTCACTGTAGGTACACTATTACGTTTGACATTTGCCACATAATACACTATCACTATATAAAAAAAGTTAAATAAGAAGTATTTTTGACGTGACAACGTCTTATAAATTAATGGAGCCGGCGGAATTCCCGAAAAAGTGTGACGTATGCGTCGTTCCGGTGCAAGCGAGAGCGCGCAACGAGCGACAAAGAGGCACAATCCATTTCATCAGTATTTTCTTATGACGTTGTCACGTTCAACTATCGTCAGTAAACAGACTTTACAGACAACCGATTTTTTTTATATAAAATTACGCTTTAAAATGTACGAATTTGTTATGAAAACATGTAAAAACAAACTAATTTGAACCTTAATAACATGCTTATCTGTCACTTTTATCCCTGACCTTGTTACATCGTCGCTAAAATTTATTTATTTATTATTTTATTTATTTATTTAAAATTGCTAAACACGTGTATTTGAATAAGATGTAAATGTGTTCATAAGGTTCAATTTTGTTATTTTGACGTTTGTGACATAACAAATAAATATGGCGCTTATTTCTGTCCTTTTCCTTTCCAAAGCGGTGGAAAAGAATAGAGTTAACTTAAAATTAGGAATTTTAGGTGTTCAGCCAGAATCGAGTCCACTATCCACTTGATTGTGCTGGACAACTAAAAAAACATAATACGCTTAATTATCTTAATTTTATATGTGGCTTGTGGAACAAAAATTACTTAATATTTACCGAGACACCCCCTCTCACGTGAGATTTGTCTTGACCCCCTCCTCCCCTCTAAGCGCGCTACTAACGGACTCCCAAAACTAAAGAGAAATTAAAAACCAACTCACGTCCAAATATAACACGTTGTTCGCGTCGTGCACGTTGACCACGTATATCTTCGAAAGATCGTCGACTACCACTTGTCTGCACGGCGTCGTATACGGGCATTCGTTCAAATTAACTATCCCCAGAGACTCCGGACCGTCTCCCGACTGGAACCTTACAGTCACCGAGCCTTTCGGTGTGAATATGTTCGTGTAGTTGTACGCTTCGGCGTCTACGGCGGACCTGTTGATCGGGGTGACATATTCTACGAGGAGAATGTAGGGGCCGCTGGGGTCAATTTTGATGTTGTACTGCAGCTCGCTTTGGTCGTTGCTCAGGAGCGGGATGTCCGATGGGCCCGCGTTCAGCTCGCGGAGTTGCTGCGGAGAGAATTTGTGTTGAATTGGTCAGTAATAGGTTCACTTTACAGGCAGTGGCCCTATGATCAACGAAGCGACACACAAGCGTGATAAGGTTGCAATAAACCTGAGTCAGATTTTACTTCGTCGATGGATAAGTATACAAAAGACTATTCTAGATTTTTAATAATCTTACTAATTCCATAGATTTTAATTCAAGGCAAAGATGTAAAGCAATTTTTTAATTTGCACTAAAATATTTTTATAGTGGCTCGCTGATCAACTATCTGACAACTCTTGGGAAAGATCTCTTGGCTCACCTCGCCGTCTTCAATGTAGTGGTCAACAGCGGTCTGGAGGCTGGTGACGTCAGCAACGGGCCTTCCGGAAAGATTTGGGTAAGCGAAATGGCGGCAAAGCTGTTTGTCGCCGACCACGCACGGCTTGTCCACCGGCTTGGTCAGAACCGTCGCTTCGTAGTAAGCTTCAGGTATCAACACGAAGTAGTCCTGGAAAGAGCCGGAAATAAACTCGACGCCATGATGAAACCCTGGTACAGTACGGCCGCTGTAACTTAGCAGCTCTGAAGTTGCGATAAAGGCTGCGCAATAGCATTTTTAGCGACCATTTAGCGGTATCAAATATAAAATGATAAACTGACTGATTGGTGATATACCAACGCACATCCTAGCTAGGTCTAGAGACTTGAAATTTTGCACATAGATAGCTTATACAGTGTAGGCATCCACTAGGAAAGAATTTTGCAAAATTCAGCCCTTGAGGGAGTGAAATAAACGTGCACGAGCGAAGCCGCGGGTAAAAGCTAGTTTTTTATATATCTAAGCATATGTAGGGACTGACAGATGGGGAGCGACTTTGTTTTATACTACAATACAATAACTCTTTATCGTACACCAAAAACAACACAATATGGATACCAACATTAACTAAAGTACAATGGCCGGTCTTATCGCTTTTAGCGATCTCTTCCAGACAACCTTAGTATGATACTATGTAGTGATTAGTGTAGAAATAAATGCATATTGGCTATTATCAACTGGATAATAAACTCACAATCATGATCTCCTTGGTGGTCTTGATGGTGACCGTCCAGTTGCCGGGGTTCATGACGAACGGCGCAGGCGCGACGCCTTTCTCTCCAGCCACCGTGATCAGCTGCGGCAGTACAGTCGGCCTTAGGTACACGCTGAATCTGTGGGGCGAATATCACCAACATGTTACATACTCACTGCATGAAAAAAAAAACAATTTATTTTGTGTAGGTACAAATAGTACACTTAGAAATGTAAATAGTCTAATAACAAGGCACTCTAAACTCGTCCATGAAGATTGGCTAAATGTAAACAGCAGCTTATTTTAGTAAAACATCATTTGAGAAAGGGTCGAAAACATACAGATAAAACACAACCTTTTCATCTCTCCGTGCGGAAAGCGTCAACTTTCAGACCGCTGCACTAAAATAAGCCGCTTTCCGCCTCCGTCGAGCAGAAAAAAGTATTCACACCTCGGAAAATAATTAACAAAGCCTCAGATCACATGTTTGCATTAGATTACATGTGATCTGAGACATTTCTTATTTTACTTCAATAGGTATATAATATACCAGCGGTTCTGCTCGGTTTAACCCGCGTAGTTCCCGGTCCCGTGGTAATATGGGAATAAAACATAGTCTATATAACTCAGGGATGTTCTATCTTTCCATTACTAAAAGAATTTTTGAAATCGTGAAGTTTTCGGGTTTATTCTTAAGAAAAAATACAAACATACAAATTTTTCATCTTTATAATATTAGTATAGACTATTTTTTGACTTTTGGGTAAAAAGGGCATATTGTCCTTACGTCTGTTGTATCTCGACGACGCTCTCCGGGGTGATGGTGATGGTGGCGCTGACCGGGTCGTGCAGTTTGTTCGCGTACTTCAGCACCATCCGGTACAGCGAGGACTTGGATATGTGCACTACGTTGATCACTTCGTTCTACAATAACATGGAAATGGTATTCAAAAAATATTAAAAAAAAATTTTTTTTTTACTATTTTTTGAAAATATTTCTACAGTTAAAAAAAAAAAGACGTGTGGCACTCGGGGACTGCCGCGGTAAAGCTATTGCATAGCATTTTGTATCAACAAGACTTCCGAAAAGAAACGACGTTAGACAATGCACGGCCTTCAAGCCACACCTCCGTGCCCGTCGGAGTGGGGAGCGTGAGGTTTTTTTTCGTTACGGAATTTCTGGATTCGGTCCCCGAGCTCAAGGCCCTCGATAGAAGCTATGCAATAGCTTAAAAAAAATTTGTGGGACACAATTCACACACAGTTATTTAGTCCCAACTAGGCAGGGCCTGTACTATGGGTACTAAACCACTGTTGAACATACTAAAATCAATATTAAACGACCAGGCACGAAGCCAACAGACATGTTCATACACAAATGCTGGATCTGAGCGGGGATCGAACCCGCGACCTCCGACTCAAAAGGCAGGGTCACTACAAACTAAGCCAACGGGTTTTTATGCATAAACACAACGAAACCCGTGATTTTTCTGTCTAACACATCTTATAGCCTATTTCATATTTCGATAGGCTCACCCTTATAGATATATATTCTCCTGATCATAAATATGAGTAAAAAATTGGTTCGTAGCTTATACTCGATCCCTACACTTTTTTGCGGCCGGATCTCGTACTATTAGTGAAAGAAATCTCTCCAATACAACTCACCTGCAGCACCGAGAACACGACGTACCCCTTCCAAGAGTACCCAGGGAATGCCTCCTCCGAGTTCTTGTAGCGCACTGGGCCCGACTGGGTCAAACCCTCCTCCACTTCGTACTGGAACTGGTGCAGGGTGGGGAAGTAGTGGGCCCGTATGGGGCGATCGCAGCGGCGGCCCTCCACGCGCGAGTGGCACCTACACTGTCCCGTGTTCTTGTCGCAGTTGTTGTCGATCGAACCCCCGATATCGCAGTCGCATTCTGGTCGGTGATTTAGGATTTTTAGCACTATCTATATATACAGAAAGTAGCTGTTCCGCGTGGTTTTTACTTGCCTAGTTCCCGTTCCCATGGGAATGAAATATGGCCTATGTTACTCAGGGAAAATATAGCTTGCCGTTGGTGAAAGAATTTTTAAAAATCGATTTAGTAGGTTACAAACATACAAAAATACTAATCTTTCCTTTTTATAATATTAGTGATGAAGTACAAATATATCCCTATTTTCCTTGATGATTTCCGAAAGGCTGGACCAATTTCAATATTTTTTTTGTTGTGTTTGTTACTGTCATGAGACGGTCCTTATAAAATATAAAAAAATAAAGGTTGTAAAATAACGTCCGTACCACTGCACCCGAAGACGTTGTTGGTCTGCAGCTTGTAGAATCCGTCCTGGCACTGGTCGCATTGCCGCTCGCCGACGTGAGCCTTGCACGAACACTGCCCGCTTCGAGTGTCGCAGGCGCCCAAACCGCCCACCGTACCCGCCACGTAGCAGTTGCATTCTAGTCATAGGAGTTATGAATTTGAAACTTCATTTTATGATGGAAGCAAGCCACTTTGCACAGTGATAGTAGTGCAAAATATATTAGTGTCCGACCGAAACTGGTTTTGCGGCCGAAAACGAAACCGAATGTTCGGCCGTGGCTTCAGTTTCGACCGAAACCGAAACTCACGTGGCCAAGTATAAAATTCCTTAAATTACAGAAATTTGGTGCATTTTACCCATTATTCTGCATTAATTAGGACATGAAATGGAAACACAGTATATTAATTTTGTAGTAATAATTTATTTTATATAACATTAAAAAATATTAACGCACGACAATTCCCGAACAGTGCCGCCAGCGTCCGAAAAAGCGTTGCCGCGAGAAACGAAGTTAGGCGAGCGTGCACGATAACTTAAGAAATCAGTTTCGGTTTTGCCAAAAGTTTCGGCCAGTTTTGGCCAAAACTCGGCCGAAACCGAAACCGAACTATCGGTCAGACACTAAAATATATAGGTACTATCATCTCAAAGTTACCCCTTTTATTTTGTTTTTTTCACTATTATGACTGAACCACTGATATTTTACATTTGTTTTTTGTACTAATAGAGTGAGAGCCCAGGCTTGTCAGACGTCATTTTGTAAAACCTCAAAGTTTGTCTGTGTATGTCCCTACTACAGGTGTAAACGATCCCCGAATATGAAGTTTGGATAACGATTCCTTTGGAAGTTATCTAGCAGCAAAGGTCCATAAAGTTGCACCTCAAATTCGTTAAAGTTTAAAGCCCAGTTTTAATATATTTTATTCGGATTAATATTAGACATCACGTCGTCCATTGTCAGACACTTGGTGCGGTGGAAACCTCCTGTCAGACCCTTGAATCATGGTGAATTGAGGGTATACTTTCATGACATGATTTCTGCCCACATATAGCTACTAGGCCAAGTTTGATGTCATTTTCATATAATTCAAGGATGAGGAATTCATTTTTGAAATAAACTTTTTATCAGTCCATAGAAAAAAACGGAGTAACTTACAAAAAACTAAAATGTTGAAACAATTTTTTTAAGAATTCCGTCGCTCAGAAGTACACTATAACGATTAAGACTAAATTAAAAATATTATCTTATAGCTCCCTTATTGCACAATATAAAAAGTATCATTTCAATAACATCGTCAAAGTATAGAAGTGTAAAAAAATATCAATAAGTAAGTATATCAATTCACCATGATTCAAGGGTGTCTGACAGGGGGTTTCCACCGCACCAAGTGTCTGACAATGGACGACGTGATTTCTAATATTAATCCGAATAAAATATATATAAAAACTGGGCTTTACACTTTAACGAATTTGAGGTGCAATTTTATGGACCTTTGCTGCTTGATAACTTCCAAAGGAACCGTTATCCAAACTTCATATTCGGGGATCGTTTACACCTGTAGTACGGACATACACAGACAAACTTTGAGGTTTTACAAAATGACGAAGGTCTGACAAGCCTGGGCTCTTGGGATATAAGCTAAAGATACTAAATATTTCTAGATAAATTCGGCGAGTTTGACTTGATAAGTCATTATGTTGAAATACCTACAAAATGCACGAGTTGGGTGGCTTGGCTGGCGTGTTCAGTTGCGTACTGGCGCTTACTAAATGCCTACTGCTTACTTACTGAGCAAGTAATCACTACGTTACAACTGCTGGGGGAATACCTGGCCTTAAGTCGCAGAATTCTTACTAGACCAGAGTGTCTCAATCCGCGTTATTATTTTAATCAGACCGGCATGTACTATCGACAAACGCTAAGCCTGATACATTTGGAAGAATTATTGCTTGAAAGCTCAAGTTTTTATTACCCAGCCCCTAATTAGAGGTAAACAATCCGAACCCAGTAACACAGTTTTTTCACTGATCCACTCATCGATACGAAAAGGTCATAAACATGAAATAAACGCTTTTGTTACTATGAGAGAAGACTTTGGGGCCACAGTATTGGAAAAGATAGCTGCTAGCAAAAATTACACTTAGGTGTATCAGGATGAACTTCTAATGAGAGTACATAATACTATAACAGTACCTTCACATCCCATCGGGTTGTACTCCTGCAGATTCCAGAAGAGCGGCTTGCAGTCGTTGCAGATGCGCCCTTGCACCCGGTCCTTGCACTGGCAGAGTTCTCCCGCGGGCACCGACCCGCAACCTGGTAGAACCAAGGGTAATTGTTTATTTATTTTATTTTGGCAACAGACAGTCATGTCATAACACAGATTAATATGTTACGATATACCTGGAGTGCCGAAATTTAGCTTAATTTTAACAATATTATTGTGAGTATGGAAAAATGACAAATTATGGTAAAAAGAATATACTATTTGAGGGTGAGCAGATATTTAATAACTTACCAGACGAAATCAGACTGAAAATTTGTATTCATTTAAAAAAAAACTTTAATCCCATGTTCTATATAACGTAAAATAAAATAGTTTACTGTGTAAATTAGGTATTTAGATAGATATTTATGTTTCTACTAATATTTGTAAATGTTAACTTGTGCCAGGGAACCAAGTTGATTTTATATAATATGTGTTACTTAATCTCAAGTAAGTGAACTGTATTATTTAGATCTTTTGAGAAATAAAGTTCTTTAAACCTAAAAGGAGGAGATACTATGAGAAAAAAATTATAGGTCCTATTACTAGGATTAATTTATAACGCGATGGCCTTTCATATTATGGTTTATTATTTAAGTTACAGAATTTCATAGACTCTGGCAAAAATTTATATCAATTAACTATATGCGCCACAGCCTAGCCCGTCACACATAATGCGCGGGATTCTTGACAGTTCCTCGTGACGTCACGCGTAGAGACGTAGTTCCTATAGAGTTGCTCCAATCGATATTTATTGGCTAACAGTACATACTTGATTTTAACAATAACAAATTAATAGTTATTTATGATATTAGTGCCGTAAGTTGGTTCATAAAAAAGAGTAGACGAAAGTAAAATTTTTACCATTATCACTCCTAAATACGAATCGTTATAATATGTTATAACTTGTCAACTCTAAAGTTGCGCAAATGGTTGCAAATAAATTATTTTTGAATTCTTATTTCAATCGCCTTAGAGTTCAAACTCCCACTGCAAGGGCTCTTGACGGTACATGTAGTTAAATGTTTTTTTTAATGACGTAATAAAAATTACCTCATTTGTATAACAATCTAGCCTAAAGACGTATGAGTAATTTAAATTTGACCTAAACTTCTAAGTACACTATAATTAAGAATGTGTAAACTAACACTTTTCTTATTGTCTCTATTACGGGAAAGACAAGGTTCATGTGTTCTTAAGAAATAGCACTCACTGCACTACATAGCACTCGAAAGGTTTCAACCTTTTTAGTTAGTTTAGTGTAGTTAAATAAATGAGGAAACCCGCAGGTCTCAGAATTAATTCTGAGACATGTTCTATGTTCTATGTTAGGGGGTTTGGTTTCCGCACTTAGTCCTTAAAACGGACCATTGTACGTGAGCCATGGCGGCCGGTTACTCCAACCATCCTACCTCCTTCCAGAAACAGATCAAACTTCCGAGTCTACTCAGGACGTCCGCAAGGGATCCTGGTGTTCCGAGAGTTTCCTTGCGGATCTGGGCAACGCCAACGCACTCAAGGAGCACGTGCGCTACCGTCTCCTCCGCCTCCATGCACGCTCTGCATAGGGGGCTGTCAGTGATACCTAGGGTGTGTAAGTGTTTGTTCAGTGAGCAGTGCCCGGTAATTGTCCCCGACACCATTCTCAGGCTGTCCCTGTCCAGGCGCAGAAGGCGCTTGGTCAGTTTCGTGTTCAAGGCTGGCATAGCCTCCTTGGATTGCCTACATCCTGGCGTCGAGGCCCACCAAATCTCCGCTTGAGTTTGAGTGTGTTCCCTTAACCAGTTCCTGAGTTGGTTAAACGGGATGGGTACAATGGGCTCGGGTCCAATGGGATTCGTGTCAGAACCCCTCCTGGCGAGTTCATCCGCTGCATCGTTTCCACGTGAGCCACTGTGCCCCTTAATCCATTGAAGTGTCACTGTGTTGTGGTTTAGTACCGTAACGCGTTCTAGTGCGTTATGGCACTCCAAGATGAGTTTTGAGGTAATCTGGTTTTTCTTTAGGGATTGAAGGACTGAGGCACTGTCTGAGAGTATGCGGATGTGAGTATCCGTCACTTCTCTGGCCTCTATGGCGTGTGCTGCCTGGATGATGCCCACACATTCTGAGACATGTGTAAACAGACCCGGTCCGGCGATGGGCTCACCACCTATCACGTTTAGGGGTCCAATATATCTCGTGAAATGTGGGTATATCCAGTAATGGAATACCTCTGCCTACCCCCTCGGAGATAAAAGGCGTGAGATTATATTTATTATTATTAGTTAAATAAATAAGAAGTTTACCTGCAAAAGTTGCGATGACGCCCCTAGGGTCGCAGTTGCACTCCTCACAGGCGGGGTAGTTGTAGAACTGCTCCTTGCACCGGTCGCATATTGGTCCGTCGAAGTTGCTCTTGCAATGGCACATGCCGTTGTCGTCGCAAGTCGAGCCCAGCGAGCCGGACGGGTCGCAGTTGCATGCTATAATAATAATAAATTGTGGGACACAATTCACACACGGTTATTTAGACCCAAACTAGGCAGGGCCTGTACTATGGGTACTAAACAACTGATAAACATACTTAAATAAATATTAAACGACCAGACCCGAAGCCAACAGATATGTTCATGCACACAAATTTTGGCCCCGAGCGGGGATCGAACCCGCGACCTCCGACTCAGAAGGCAGGGTCACTACCAACTGAGCCAACAGGCCCGTCTTAGAAATTTAATATATTAAAAATAATATTATTAACATTAAATTTTAAAACCCCTACACAAATTAGTGTATTACATACCTAGGGAAGTAAAATAAGAAATGTCCCAGATCACATGTAATCTACAAACATGTGATATGAGGCTTTCTTATTTACTTCTCGAGGTGTGTATACTTTTTTTCTGCTCGACGGAGGCGGAAAGCTGCCACTTCTTTTAACGCAGTGAGGCGAAAGTTGACGCTTTCCGCCCGGAGAGTTGAAAAATATATTTTTTTAGAGTATAGGGGACATACGAGAAGACGGGTCACCTGATGGTAAGTGACCTGCGACTCGTCACAAAATAAAGTAAATAAGAGGGTAGCTACCGCAGTAATAGTATAGGTTTTATCGATGAGAAACACTCACGCAAGCACTCGGGGTACTTGTAGTAGCCGGGCGAGCACTGGTCACACTGCTTGCCCCCGAAGTTGGAGAGGCAGTTGCACTTGCCGTCCGCCGCGCAGCTCGTCGACGTAGAACCGGTCGGCGAGCAGTTGCACGGCACGCAGAGCCGCTCGCGGCCGCGGACCTCCATGAAGTATCTGTTGAAAGAAAGAAAGAATTAGTATATTACACTAGGGAAGTAAAATAGGAAATGTTTTGGATCACATGTAATTGTCGTCTGAGGCGTTCTTATTTACTACCCGGGTGTGTATACTTTTTTCAGCTCGACGGAGGTGGAAACCGGCAACTTCGTTTAGCGGAGCGGGCCGAAAGTTAGGCTAGGATATTGGGGCCCTAAACATCTGTAATATTTAGGTCCCAAAAAATACACATAATGCGCTTGAGTTTCTTGCTGGTTCTTCTCGGTTTACTGCATTTGGAAACAGCAACTCGTCAGTGGAGATGGGCTGCTGTTTATATTTAGCCAATCTTCATGGACTGTACGAGTTTAGTGTGCCTTTTTTTTCAACTATTTACTTTTCTAAGTGTAATTCTTATTACCTACAGAATAAATACATTTTCATTTATTTCATTTTCACTGGTTTGGCCACATACAAAAAAAGTAGAACAGAAATAGAGTTACCCGGGAATGCATTGGTCACAGCGAGCCCCTCCAAACCCAACTTTACAGATGCACTCTCCTTTCACGTCATCGCAGATGCTCGCTTCAGTGCCGCTAGTGTCACAATTGCAGGCTGTGTATAAAAAATTAATATTTTCATTAAAAAAAATACAACTATCTTTTGCTCGGGACATATTCTTGCCCAGAGAATACAGTCAAGGTCAACAACAGAATGTAATGTCCCAGAAGAAACATAATCATGTTTACATCCTGATATAAAGTGAGAAAATATAACTACCATCACAATAATTTGATTCGATTAGTTGGTTACTATAGCTTTACTAAGGGCTACGGTCCTTGTTTTAAAACACCATCTCCACACACCTACCTAAGGTACTATCAGTAAACGTTCTGCCTGATACACCTTTAAGTTTCATTTTTAAGAGCAGCTATGTTTTCGACAAAACCCTCTCATATTGTATCAATGGGAATTACAAAAGTGCTTCTTTCATATTGATGACCAGTGTCAATGAACAGATCGGAATGGAAAAAACGGTTACTGGCTTCTATTCTTTAACTCTACTTAGGGTTGGGGCAAAAAAAACTTGAACTTCCAGTCCTTCCAAATGTATCAGGCTTAACGTTGTCTATAGTTTTAGACGTGGGAGAGCCATGCTTCGGCACGCTTCGGCCGGCTCGGCCGGAGTGATACCACGGCCTCACAGAAAACCAGCTTAAAAAGCATTTCGTTGAGTTAGTGAGGTAACCGGAGGCCCCAATCCCCACTCCCCTTACTCCCACCTCCTAAGGCCGGCAACGCAGTTGTGACTCTCGAGTTGCAGGTGTCCATGGGCGACGGACGTCACTTACCATCAGGTGCCCCATCTGCTCGTTTGCCCCCTTTTTTATCACAAAAAAAAAAATATAGCATTTACTATCAGATTATACTAACGCTTGCAAGTGGGGTAGTTGAAGTACCCCGCTTCACACTGGTTGCAGGTTCGGCCGCTGTACTTCGCCTTGCAGGTACAGTTGCCGCTCTCCTTGTCGCACACGTGAGATGCAGACCCCACCGAGTTACATTCGCAATCTGGTAACAAATACATAATATTATAGGAGTCTGTTTATACTGAATGATTAATAAAAGGTAGATTTTTTTGCCCTGAATAGTAAGTACTTTGTTTGTGTATGTGGAGTACTCTCTACAATAAATACTGGGCTCTAAGTGATGTTGTAACGGGCCATTTACACGAGGGCAATCCAGTAAGACAAGCCATTAAGACTGCATACAAAAAAAACTTGAGGACAATGAATGGATTGTCCTCAAATTTTTTTTGTATGCAGTCTTAGTGGATTGTCTTAGTGGATTGCCCTCGTGTAAATGGCCCATAATAGTAAAAAACTTACTTTTGCATTCTGGTGAATAATAGCCATCTTCGCAGACCTCGCACGATTTACCGGCATAGTTGTATTTGCAGGGGCACTGAGAAACAAGAAAATCTACGTATATGACTGTATATTTAGATTCTTACTTCTATAAATTACCTAACTATTAGTAAATCAAATACTTTAATTTTATTTCAAATCACATTCAAAATGTAAAAAACCACGAACACATTCTGCCGGCAAGAAAAGAAAAAGTATTTTTTTGTAAAAAACAAACAATATTTGTTTTTGGCACATTTGACAGGCTAAGATCAAAGATCATACTGCCTCTTCAGTCTTTACCACATCCCTCTATTTTTATCTTTTTTTCTCGTTTATATTATATTCTTAGTTAAATGCTCTGAGTCCATCCACGAAAATACAGTGTCTTCGACACTTTCCTTATCCCCCTTCGGTCATCGACAGTAAAATGATAGTACTTCTATCTATAATAATCTATAATCTCACGCCTTTTTTATCCCGGAGGGGGTAGGCAGAGGTATTCCATTACTGAATATACCCACATTTCACGAGATATATTGGACCCCTAAACGTGATAGGTGGTGAGCCCATCGCCGGACCGGGTCTGTTTACACATGTCTCAGAATTAATTCTGAGACCTGCGGGTTTCCTCACGATGTTTTCCTTCACCGTCGAGCAAGTGATAAATATGTACGTAAGTTTTTGAAAAACTCATTGGTACATGCCAGGATTCGAACCCGAGCCTCACTGATTTTCGGCCGGCTCTTTAACCGTCCGGGCTATCACTGCTAGATAGTAATAATGATAGTACTTGCTGTTACAAAGACTCGAAAGTGACTTCTTGAGGCAATCCAAAAGTGTCTATACCACGCATTTTATCGAATTTCCCATTTTCTGCACACTTTCACCTTACTTTTACCACATAACATACTATTACTGCAATAAGTCAAAACCAAAATATGCAGAAAAAAAGAAAAAAAAATACAAAATGACTCGGTCATCCGAGTCATTTTGTATTTTTTTTTCTTACGTACGAAGAACAAGGATTTCTTGAAGCGAAAACATCAAGTCTGTTTTTTTTTGCCTATAGCACAAGTCCACTAAGTCTGTTTTCGCCTTCCCGCCAAAAATCCACATACAAAACAAAACCAACAAAACAACTTTTTTATAAAGAAGTGAGTGTTATCACCAGTTATCACTATAAATCAGGCTTTTATTAATAGTAATAATTTTCTTTATTAGAGGCGTCTGCCAAATCCGATAAAATAAAACGCTTTAAAAATCTAAGACTGGCAACAGGGTTTACATTTTTGAGCAGAAATTTGCATAAATTATTAACTACCTACGTAAAAAAATAGTTACTTTTTTGATGCAGCAATCACTAAGTGTTCGTCGGTTGTAGCTTGGCTTAACATTGGACGTCTTTCGGCTGATGATCATTACCTATACTACTTAATAGATAGGTACTTACCTACTATGTGTCGCATCAATATAATTTCCCACAAAATCACTTACCAGTCCACCGATCGGTGTACAGTGCTCTCCCTCGGTTCCGTTCAAGTTGCATGTACACGGCTTGCAGTCGGGGTAGTCGAAGTAGCCGTAGGCACAGGAATCGCAGTTCGGCGGATTGAACTCTCGGCGGCACTCACAGCGGCCAGACTCCTCCTCGCAGTTGCCCGTGGAGAAGTGCAGGTCGCAGTTACATGCTAGGTGCACGGAATTGTTGAAGATTAGGGGTCGTCACGTGAGGTTCGAAAGGGGGGGGGGGGAATCACAAAATATCACAAGGAGGGGGTGGAATGAGATATCACGTGTATTTATTTTTCATTGACTGCGCGATTTCTAAACCAAACAAGTAGCACGTGACTTTTTATTTATTCTCAATTTAAAAAAAAAATATCAAGTCGTCATAGAAAATTTCAATATACTGTCTACGTGATTTCGGTATGGGGGATGGGGGAGGGGAGGTAGTCTAAAACCTCACCACACATCACCAAGGGGGGGAGGGGGGGTCAAAAAGTTGCTAAAAAACATCACATGATTATGGACGACCGAACCCCTTAGGGACTGACTTGTCTCTACGTGACTTATGGGCAAGAACGCGAAAAGATGTACATTGGACTTTTCTACGTGTCCCCAGGTAATATCGTAATAATACGCGACTTTGATATGTTTTACAAGAGTTGTTACGATGTTATTTGATTTTAGATAAAATTGGCATATTATATTTGTTAAAATATTAAGCATTTAACCATATTAACATATCAAAAATCAAGTTTAAAAAAATGCAATTTTGCCCTGTAGTACTGTCCCCAAAAAAAAAACCCGGCATTTAACAGCGTTTTGTAAAGAAAATCTGTTCTCGACTGTTAAACTTCTGGTTACATATTTGAAATTTGGCGGGATTTTTATTATTGTTTATTTATTTATTTATTTAACTCATTATTTATTGTTCATGTTTAATTTGCTGCTAAAGCCAGAATTTCTACTAAATAAGTAATTTTTAAGTCTGTCCCCGCCATATGGACCTGCTGGACATGTCCGGGTTTCGTTACCGCATTTTCGTAATATTTCATAGTATTTTTGTTCGATGTGGTAGTAATTTTTTTATTTTAAAGGCAACATTGTATTGAGACAGACAAAAAAGTAAAAGGGATGTCTATGGTTAAATCCGCCGTTTATTCAAAACAGCTGTTTCATTTTCGGCGTTCAGTGAGAGGTTGTGTTTTTCCGAGCACTGTCCGGTGAGTAAATTTACTTGTTTTTTGATGTTAATACGTATTTACAAGGCATATCTTTTTTCTACTACTTACTTAACTATCTAGGATTACTTTAGTGCAAGATAATGTGTGCTGAATATTAGCAATTGTAGCATTTTTATAGTTTTGTTTATGAAGTACCCGATTCCGTTACCTCCTATTCGTTACCATCGCGGTGGTAACGTATATGTCGGACTTGAAAGTCACGAAAAGGACCACGTAAAGGAAGGTTTACATGGTGTAAAGTGGGATTTTTCTCTTATTTACGACACATATTTTCTTACTGTGTGAAGGTAAAAAGTTTTAAGTATGAGTGCTGTGTGTGCATTAAGTAGGGTTTTAATGAGGTTGTATTTTTTGGTTGTTACCTCAGAACTTCGTATTTCTCAAAACCAGTTCAGTAGTTTTATTTTTAAGTCAAGATAGCTAGAAAAAGTATGCATTTTTTTTTATATTTTAGCTTTTGTTCCATAATTAAATAAAAATAATAAATAATCTCACGCCGTATATTCTCGAGGGAGTAGGCAGAGGTATTCCATTTCTGGATATACCCACTTTTCACCAAATATTCTTTGAAACCCTAAACGTGATTATTAAAATTCCTAAAATTATTATATTAATCGATCTCATTCTAAATAGATAATAATGAATAAAAATATTTAACCTAATATTTAAGTGTCAACTCAGCCTTACAGGGTCCTGTTCGTTGTGAGCATGTCCTGTTACGAGACTGTACCCTAAACCTAATTTGCTAAAAATGTTGATATTAAATTGAAAGTTTAAAATATTATACATAATGTTTAAAAAAATTAAGTAGTTTCTCAAAATACAACAAATTTAAAAATTTGAATATTAGAACAGTCAGATTAGAGATTTTATGAAGAACTTTTAGATAAATTTTAGACCTGAGTAACGTACTGGAATGGAAAAGTGGATTGATCTCGTTAATTTCTAAGTTATAAAACTGATTAATACATTTTATAAATAAAAAAACATGTTTCCTTACATTTAATCAATAACACTAATCTACATTACAGTTTTATACTATCCTAACAAACCAAAAACGAGTGGTAACGAACAGGATTCAAATTAGTGCCTACTGTAAGAAAATTGCTAATTTCTCACAAAATAACGATTTTACGTAAAAACTTTTATGATTTTCAGAAAAAAGAATTATTAGAGATAATATTTCAGTAAAACAATCAAGAAAATTCTACCAAAAAAAATTCAAGCTCAATTTCGAAGCAGTGTACATCTTTTCGCGTTCTTGCCCTTATATTGAATTGAAACTAGCAGAGCCCCGCGGTTTCACCCGCATAGTTCCTATTCCCGTGGGAATACGGGAATAAAATATAGCCTATCTCATTCAGGGATATTCTAGCTTTCTATTTGTGAAAGAATTTTTAAAATCGGTCCAGTGGTTTTTGTGTTTATTCGTCACAAAGATACAAATATACAAATATATAAGTACAAAAATACAAATGAGGAATGCTGATATAAGAGCAAGGTGTGGTTTTTAAAAAAAGATGTAGGTACCTAGTGACAAGAGTAGAAAAAGGCATGTTACACTGGTTTGGTCATTTACTTAGAACGTATGGATGAAAGAAGAGTAACGAAAGAGATATATGGTACGAATGTTGAAGGATGCAAGGAAAGAGGACGAGGAGGAAATAAGTGATGTCCTTCAAAAAGCTGGGGTCCGGAGTGCGAAGAATAAAAGAGCGGGCATGAAAAGGCTTATGGATGTGAAGGAAGCGAAAGAAGTATGCAGAGATCGAGCAAAGTGGCGATCCATCGTCTCTGCCTACCCCTGTGGGACAATGGCGTGAGTAATAAGTATGTGTATGTATGTAAAAATGTTTCCTCTTTATAATATTACTATAAAAGGTATAGATTAGTATAGATATAGATACTAACGTTGACAGACGTCGAGCTCCCCCCACGTCTTCCCGTACGGCCGGTAGAAGGTGGGCTTGCACTTGTTGCAGTTGATCCCCTCGGTGTTGTGTTGGCAGTTCCTACACACGCCGCCGCCTTCATAGCGGCCGTGGATGTCTAGAGACTGTCGCTTTTCGTCCACCTCTGCGTCGTATACGCACTCTGTGCTGTGGTTGTGGCAGTTGCACGCTAAGACACAATGATGGTTTGGTTAGTTTAAAAACTTTCAAGTCAATTACATTTCTAAACGAATATAATGAAGGAGGAAGGTATTCCATTTCTGGAAATACCCACGTTTTACCAGTATATTCTTAGGACCTCTATGTATATGATAGGTGGTGAGCCCATCGCGGTGCAAAATGGTGTTATATAGGTATGTCTCAGAATAAGTTCTGGGACCTGTGGGTTTCCTCACGATGTTTTCCTTCACCGTCGAAGTACTGATAAATATGTACCTACGTATGTTTTTAAAAACTTATCGATACAGCCCTCGCCAGGATTAGAACTCACGAATGAGAGCCGGTCTCTTTAACCACAGGGCTATCGGACGATAATCCGATTGTCAGTATTTTTAAATTTATTTTTATTTATTTTTAAATTTACATTTTATTTAAAATTCGTGTTCTACATATTGTATGTTACGTCAGAACTTTCGACTGGGTGAACCGCTTTGGATGATTTATTTTTTTATGTGAAAGCTGGTTTGGTGCAGTTCTGACAATAGCAACCATGAGAAAACGTTGAAGTCGGTTTTAAATAGTGGCGACGAGGATGAATGATGTTCTATGATGAGGGTTTTGGTTTTCGCACTGAGTCCCTAAATTGGACCATTATATGTAAGCCATGGCGGCCGATTAATCCAATCAGCCCATCTTCCAGAATCAGATGACTTCTGAGTCTGTTCAGGACATCCGGAAGGGATTCTGGTGTTCCAAAAATTTCCTTGCGGATCGTGGCAACGCCATCGCACTCAAGGAGCACATGCGCTCGTCTCGGCCTCCAGAGGATGAATGGTACTAACGCTCGCAATCAAACCGGTTCCAGTTTTCCGAGATCCGCCACTTCTTCTGCTCGAAGCCAGGGCAGCACTTGGCGCACTGCGGCCCGCAAGTGTTATGCTGGCAGCGACACACGAGTATATTCGTCTCGCTCTCCGGGTCTGCCGGGTCGCAGTTGTCCGCGTGACCGTTGCACATGCACCGACCGCCGATACTGATGTCTTTGATACTGTAGAAGTACTGAACAAACAAAACTAATTATAGGTAGTTGATTGTATCGAAATTGGATTGAAGAGGCATCGTTAATTGAAAAGATTATCCAAAAATACCTCTACAAAGGTACTAAAGGTAGGTAATTCTAGCAATGAAAATAATCAATCAATCGGCAAACAATTGAAATATTGAAGCAATTAAAATACTAAAGTGATGACGTCACAGGTGGTAGTCTTTGTTCTAGGGTAATTTTTCGTTTTGACAGATCATAAAAAGTTACTCTATTGACTAAGTATATATATATACACTAACCAGCGGTTCTGTTTCACCCGCGTAGTTTCCGTTTCAGGAAACGGGAATGAAATATATCCTATGTTACTGAGTGATAACACTGATAACGTAGCTTTCCATACAAATCTTTCGTCTTTATAATATAGACTAGATGTCGCGCGGTGCGCGAGGCCGCAAGCGGCCACGCGTGTCTCAGTGGGGTCTTATTTTGACAGAAAAATAGAGTGTTATTTTGGGCAGCCATCTTGTTTTAGCCATTTTCGATAATTTTCTATGTGAATATAGTAAATTTTTAGTATAAATCGAAAAAAATTTTTTTTGTAAAATATTACTTTTCATGGCAACACTGCTTACTGAGACCCACAATCGCTACATATAACCCAACTTTTCAAAGTGTTGCCAACTTGCTTAAAAATACCGATGAAAATTTTAAAAACCTATTTTTTTCAGTAAAGAGAGAATACCGGAGCGGCCATCTTGTTTTTTCAGTTTTTCTGGTAAACTGCAGGATATGCCTTATGCGATGACACCAATCACGTCTCTGTAAAATATTAGCATCTGGGAGATCAATTCGGGTCTTTTGAGGTCTACCTTAAAAATTCAATCGGCCATAACTTTAAGTGTTGCCAGGTGAAAATCAAAAAACCTACAAAAGGTCATAGAAAAAGATAAAATGTACCGTTAACTGTTACTCGTTTTTGCAAAATGGTAAAATTTAAAGTTTTGACATTTTGGGTTAAAAGTAAAAAAATACCCCAAATTTTGGAAAAATTGTTAAACATGGCAACACTCCGTAATGAGACCTCTAACCTCGCCATACAAGCCAACTTGCTCAGGTGTCGCCATCTTGCCGAAAATCGACATTCAAAATAAGGTAAAATCCACCCTTTTCTTTGAGAGCCAATCACAGGGCGGCCATCTTGGATTTTCTGTTTTTCGGATTTTTCTGGTAAACTACAGGACATAACCTACGTGATGACACTTAAAACATCTTCGTAGCTTATTAGCATCTGGGAGATCAATTAGGGTCAACTGGGGTCTAAAACCACTCCAACTTTAAAACACTATAACGCGGCCGCCATTTTGTTTTTATAACTTTTAAAAAAATAATCTTAAATTATCTTAAAAGTCTAACCGAACCTAAAAATTTGAACTGAATCGGCCGGAAAACAAAAGAGATACGAAAGGCAAGCTTGGTCGCCATTTTGTTTTTTTGAAAAGTCGGAATTTTCCTGGGGTCACCCCGCCACTTTGCACACTTTTTTCCTACATGACTTGACTCCAAAACGACTCCTTCTGGGAGAACAATTATGTCAATCAGTCAGTGAGTGAGTGAGTGAGTGGTAGTCGAGCTTTATATAATATAAACTAGATGTCGCGCGGTGCGCGAGGCCGCAAGCGGCCACGCGTGTCTCTGTGGGGTCTTATTTTGACAGAAAAATAGAGTCAAATTTTGGGCGCCCATCTTGTTTTAGCCATTTTAAATCGAAAAATAATAAAATTTTGTTAAATATTTTTTTTCATGGCAACACTGTTTACTGAGACCCACAATCGCTCCATACAAGTCAACTTTCCAAAGTGTTGCCAACTGGCTAAAAAAGCCGATTATTATTAAGAAAATTTAAATTTTTCAGTAAAACAAAAATAACGGGGCGGCCATCTTGTTTTTTCTATTTTTCGGGATTTTCTAGTAAACTACAGGATATACCCTATGCGATGACACTAAACACATCCCTGTAGCATATCGGCATCTGGGAGATCAATTCGGGTCTTTTGAGGTCTACCCTAAAAATTAAATCAACAATAACTTTCAGTGTTGCCAGGCGAAAATCAAAAATCCTACAAAAGGTCATAGGGAGAGATAAAATGTTTCAATGACTGTCACTTGTTTTTGCAAAATGGTAAAATTTCGAGTTTTGACTTTTTGCATTAAAAGTAAAAAAATACCCCAAATTTTGGGAAAATTGTTAAACATGGCAACACGCCGTATCGAGACCTCTAACCCCGCCATACAAGCCAACTCGCTCAGGTGTCGCCATCTTGCCGAAAATCGACAATCAAAATGTGGTAAAAATAATACTCTTCTTTGGGAGCAAATCACCGGTCGGCCATCTTGATTTTTCAGATTTTCGGGATTTTCTGGTAAACTACAGGATATGAGCTATGTAATGACACCAAACACATCCCTGTAGCATAGGTTCGACCCAACAGTGTATCCATGTGGTCGGCCGTACAACAATATTATAACACTAGCTTTTACCTGCAGCTTCGCTCGCGCACGTTTATTTCACCCCCTTAGGGGTTGAATTTTGCAAAATCCTTTCTTAGTGGATGCCTACACTGTATAAGCTATCTATGTGCAAACAAGTCTCTAGACCCAGCGGTTTAGGCCGTGCGTTGATACATTACCAATCAGTCAGTCAGTACCCGGTAGATATACTTCTGCATTTGTAAAGTTTAAATATTTTGGATAAAACATTTTTTTACCATAAGTCAAAAATTAATATTAATTTCTCAAATATTACTTTTTATGGCAACACTGTTTACTAAGACCCACAATCGTTCCATACAAGCCAACTTTCCAAAGTGTTGCCAACTGGCTGAAAAATGCCTATAAAAATAAACAAAATTGATTTTTTTTAGTATAACGAAAATAAAGGGGCGGCCATCTTGTTTTTCCTGTTTTTCGGGATTTTCCCGTAAACTACAGGATTGTCCCAATGCGATGACACCAAACACGTATCTATAGCATATTGGAATCTGGGAGATCAATTCGGGTCTTTTGACGTCTACCCTAAAATTTCAATCTACCATAACTTTCATTGTTGCCAGGTGAAAATCAAAAAACCTACTTTAGGTCATAGGGAGAGATAAAATGTACCGTTGACTTTTACTCGTTTTTGCGAAATGGTAAAATTTTTAGTTTTGACATTTTGCATTAAAAGTAAAAAAATACCCCAAATTTTTGGAAAATTCTTAAACATGGCAACACTAAGTAATGAGACCTCTAATCCCGCTATACAAGCCAACTCGCTCAGGTGTCGCCATCTTGTCGAAAACTGACATTCAAAATCTGGTAAAATTCATCTTTTTCTTCGGGAGCAAATCACCGGTCGGCCATCTTGGTTTTTCAAATTTTCGGGATTTTCTTGTAAACTACAGGATATGCCCTATGCCATAACACCAAACACATCCCTATAGCATATAAGCGTCTGGGAGATCAATTCGGGTCAAGTGGGGTCTACAATAGCCTAAACTTTGAAACATTACTACGCGGCCGCCATTTTGTTTTTTCAACTTTTTAAATAATATTTGCAAATCATCTAAACAATTCTACAGATGCCAAAAATTTGAACCGAATCGGCCGGAAAACAAAAGAGATACGATAGGCAAGCCTGGCCGCCATTTTGTTTTTTTGAAAAGTCGGAATTTTCCCGGGGTCACCCTGCCATCTTGAACACTTTTTCCCTACATGACTTGACTCCAAAACGACTCCTTCTGGGAGAACAATTATGTCAATCAGTGAGTGAGTCAGTGGTAGTCGAGCTTTATATATTATAAAAACTAGATGTCGCGCGGTGCGCGAGGCCGCAAGCGGCCACGCGTGTCTCTGTGGGGTCTTATTTTGACAGAAAAATAGAGTCAAATTTTGGGCGCCCATCTTAAATCGAAAAATAATAAAATTTTGTTAAATATTTTTTTTCATGGCAACACTGTTTACTGAGACCCACAATCGCTCCATAAAAGTCAACTTTCCAAAGTGTTGCCAACTGGCTACAAAAGCCGATTATAATTAAGAAAATTTAAATTTTTCAGTCAAACAAAAATAACGGGGCGGCCATCTTGTTTTTTCTATTTTTAGGGATTTTCTAGTAAACTACAGGATATACCCTATGCGATGACATCAAACACATCCCTGTAGCATATCGGCATCTGGGAGATCAATTCGGGTCTTTTGAGGTCTACCCTAAAAATTAAATCAACCATAACTTTCGGTGTTGCCAGGCAAAAATCAAAAAACCTACAAAAGGTCATAGGGAGAGATAAAATGTACCGTTAACTGTTACTGGTTTTTGCAAAATGGTAAAATTTAGACTTTTGACATTTTGCATTAAAAGTAAAAAAATACGAAAAATTCCGGGAAAATTCTTCAACACGGCCACACTACGTAGCAAGACCTCCAACCCCGCTATACAGACCAACTCGCTCAGGTGTTGCCATCTTGCCGAAAATCGACAATCAAAATGTGGTAAAATTAATACTTTTCTTTGGGAGCAAATCACCGGTCGGCCATCTTGGTTTTTCAAATTTTCGGGATTTTCTGGTAAACTACAGGATATGCCCTGTGCGATGACACCAAACACATTCCTTTAGCATATTGGCATCTGGGAGATCAATTCGGGTCAAGTGGGGTCTAAAACCACTCCAACTTTGAAACACTACTACGCGGCCGCCATTTTGTTTTTTCAACTTTTTTAACTATTTTCGTAAATCATCTAAGCAGTACTACAGATTCCCAAAATTTGAATCCAATCGGCCGGAAAACAAAAGAAATACGATAGGCAACCTTGGCCGCCATCTTGTTTTTTTGAAAAGTCGGAATTTTCCCGGGGTCACTCCGCCATCTTGAACACTTTTTTCATATATGACTTGACTCCAAAACGACTCCTTCTGGGAGAACAATTATGTCAATCAGTCAGTGAGTGGTAGTCGAGCTTTATATAATATAAACTAGATGTCGCGCGGTGCGCGAGGCCGCAAGCGGCCACGCGTTTCTCTGTGGGGTAGGTATTTTGACAGAAAAATAAAGTCTAACTTTGGGCGCCCATCTTGTTTTAGCCATTTTTGATATTTTTCTATGAGAATTTTGTCTTTTTTTAGTATAACTTGAAAAAACATAAAAATTTGTAAATTATTTTTTTTCATGGCAACACTGGTTACTGAGACCCACAATCGCTCCATACAACCCAACTTGCCAAAGTGTTGCCAACTTGCCTAAAAATACCGATGGAAACTATAAAAATCTTAATTTTTCAGTAGAGAATACCGGGGCGGCCATCTTGTTTTTTTAGTTTTTCGGATTTTTCTGGTAAACTACAGGATATGTCCTATGCGATGACACCAGTCACGTCTCTATAGCATATTGGCATCTGGGAGATCAATTCGGGTCTTTTGAGGTCTACTCTGAAAATTCAATTAGCCATAACTTTCAGTGTTGCCATGCGAAAATTAAAATACCTACCAAAAGTCATAGGGAGTAGGAAAATGTTTCATAGACAGTAACTTTTGACGTCACTCGTTTTTGCATAGTGATCAAATTTAGAGTTTTGTAATTATGCATTTAAATTTTTAAAAATACGCAAAATTTTGGAAAAATTCTTAAACATGGCAATACTACGTAATGAGACCTCCAACCCCGCCATACACGCCAACTCGCTCAGGTGTCGCCATCTTGCCGAAAATCGACATTTAAAATCTGGTAAAATCCATCATTTTCTTTAAGAGCCAATCACAGGGCGGCCATCTTTGATTTTGAGTTTTTCGGATTTTTCTGGTAAACTACGGGACATGCCTAAAAAGACGACGTGCTATTTGTAACTGCACGAAGTCGGCAACCATGCTACTAATTCGGGTCAAGTGGGGTCTACAATAGCCTAAACTTTGAAACATTACTACGCGGCCGCCATTTTGTTTTTTCAACTTTTTAAAAAATATTCGTAAATCATCCTAAAAGTTTAACCGATTCCAAAAATTTCAACCGGATCGGCCGGAAAACAAAAGAGATGAGATAAGCAAGCCTAGCCGCCATTTTGTTTTTTTGAAAAGTCGGAATTTTCCCTGGGTCACTCCGCCATCTTGAACACTTTTCTCCTACAAGACTTTTCTCCAAAACGACTCCTTCTGGGAGAACAATTATGTCAATCAGTCAGTGAGTCAGTGAGTCAGTGAGTCAGTGAGTGGTAGTCCAGCTTTATATATTATAAATATATATATACTAGATGTCGAGCGGTGCGCGAGGCCGCAAGCGGCCACGCGTGTCTCTGTGGGGCCGTATTTTGACAGAAAAATAAAGTCTAATTTTGGGGGCCCATCTTGTTTTAGCCATTTTTGATAATTTTCTATGTGAATTTTGTCTTTTTTTAGTATAAGTCGAAAAATAATAAAATTTTGTAAAATATTTCTTTTCATGGCAACACTGCTTACTGAGACCCACAATCGCTCCATACAACCCATCTTTCCAAAGTGTTGCCAACTTGCCTAAAAATACCAATAAAAATTATTAAAACCCAATTTTTTCAGTAAAGAGAGAATACCGGAGCGGCCATCTTGTTTTTCCAGATTTTCGGATTTTTCTGGTAAACTACAGGATACACCCTATGCAATGACACTAATCACGTCTCTGTAGCATATTAGCATCTGGGAGATCAATTCGGGTCTTTCGATGTCTACCCTAAAAATTCAATCGGCCATAACTTTCAGTGTTGCCAGGCAAAAATCAAAAAACCTACAAAATGTCATAGGGAGAGGTAAAATGTACCGTTGACTGTTACTCGTTTTCGCAAAATGGTAAAATTTCGAGTTTTGACTTTTTGCATTAAAAGTCAAAATATTCCCTAAATTTTGGGAAACTTGTTAAACATGGCAACACTCCGTAATAAGACCTCTAACCCCGCCATACAAGCCAACTCGCTCAGGTGTCACCATCTTGCCGAAAATCGACATTCAAAATCTGGTAAAATTCATCTTTTTCTTTGGGAGCCAATCACAGGGCGGCCATCTTGTTTTTTTCAGTTTTTTGGATTTTTCTAGTAAACTACAGGATATGCCCTATGCAATGACACCAATCACGTCTCTATAGCATATTGGCATCTGGGAGATCAATTCGGGTCTTTTGAGGTCTACCCTAAAAATTCAATCGGCCATAACTTTCAGTGTTGCCAGAGCGAAAATCAAAAAACCCACAAAAGGTCATAGAGAGGGATAAAATGTACCGTTGACTGTTACTCGTTTTCGCAAAATGGTAAAATTTCGAGTTTTGACTTTTTGCATTAAAAGTAAAAAAATACCCTAAATTTTGGGAAAATTGTTAAACATGGCAATACTCCGTAATGAGATCTCTAACCCTGCTATACAAGCCAACTCGCTCAGGTGTCGCCATCTTGCCGAAAATCGACATTCAAAATCTGGTAAAATTCATCTTTTTCTTTGTGAGCCAATCACAGGGCGGCCATCTTGGATTTTCAAATTTTCGGATTTTTCTGGTAAACTAAAGGACATGACCTACGTGATGACACTTAAAACATCCCCGTAGCATATTAGCATCTGGGAGATCAATTAGGGTCAACTGGGGTCTAAAACCACTCCAACCTTGATACACTATTACGGGGCCGCCATTTTGTTTTTTCAACTTTTTAAATAATATTTGCAAATCATCTAAACAATTCTACAGATGCCAAAAATTTGAACCGAATCGGCCGGAAAACAAAAGAGATACGATAGGCAAGCCTGGCCGCCATTTTGTTTTTTTGAAAAGTCGGAATTTTCCCGGGGTCACCCCGCCATCTTGAACACTTTTCTCATACATGACTTGCCTCCAAAACGACTCCTTCTGGGAGAACAATTATGTCAATCAGTGAGTGAGTGAGTCAGTCAGTGGTAGTCGAGCTTTATATATTATAAATAAATAAATAAATAAATACTATAGAGACTTGAAGGACAGTAGATTCTTTGCGGAATTCAAATGGGAAAGGTTAAAAACGGGATCTGCGCGGCCCGTTGGGCAACTTCGCGGAACGCCTCCTTCAGATTGAACGTGGTTACTGTATTAGGAAGTCGTACCCGTCTGGTCACGGTGGGGTCCTGTCTAGCCACGGACATGAGGTGTCCCAACAGGTTCTTGGTCCTGAGAAGCCGCAGCCTGACGTTGGTGGCCCTCGTCCACTCTTGCAGCACCGAGGAGTTGAAGTACTTGTTCGCCGAGGGACGATAGTTGAGTAGCGATATTGGGATCTGCAAAAAAAAAGACATTAAAATCTGTAGAGAACTATGTTTTTTTTATGAAAGCTTCAGCTGTTCTCTGCTATTATCTTCTCTACGGTAGAGCAAAGACAGGAAGTGTTTTATAAATTACTAGCAGCGCGCCGCGGTTTCACCTACGTAGTTCCCGTTCCCGTGGGAATACTGGGATAAAATATAGCCTATGTGTTATTCTAATGTATAAGCTATATAACTGTAAAGTTTCATCAAAATCCGTTCAATAGTTTTTGCGTGAAAGAGGAACAAACATAATATATACATCCATAGAGTCCATACATACAAACTTTCGCGCTTATAATATTAGTAAAGGATAACCGTCGAAAACTCAAACGTATGTTTGATATTTAAATATATTATTATACAATACCTAGTACCTACCTATCTTTTCAAAATCAAAAAGCTAACTAACAGAGCTATGGATGAAAGGCCGAAATAAAGTTTTATTATTATTATAAGTTACAGGATGTTCCAGGAAAGGTACTTTTTCTGGTGTTTTTCTGCCAACCTCTTTGATTTTATCATATACGTATTCAGCCTTCAGTGTGTTGACCATCTATACCTGATCGAAGCCTATTTTTGGTTGAAATACACAGACTTGTATCTAGTTTTAAATCCCACGTTTTTCTCTGCTTGTACCTAAGTACAGTCAAGAGCAAGTCAAGCTTTATACTACCAGTTTAAGCTGAGCTCTGATTTATAATGCGCTCCACAGACTACAGGGCCGGCAGGTTCGAAGTCCATAGTGTCAAGCTTAGCGTGTTCTTGACTGTACATTGTCTGTAGGCCTAACCTGCCTGTTTGTGCAGGTAGGTGAGCACCATGTAACTCCAAAATCAAACTATAAATCCAGTACCTACATCATAATAGTACCTATCTCGCATACCTCTCCACCTTCCAAAGGCACAATCTTGGAGTACTCAGTACTGCAGATCACGGAGTCGTCTCTGGTGATGGGCTGCAGACTCTCCTTGCCGAAGTATCGTTCGCAATCCCTGTTAAAATGAGGTAGATTTATATTCATTACCGTGATAGGTGACGTGGTGTTTCATCTGTTTTAATTAATTGTGAAAGAATGCAGTGAGTTTGTTCAGGGCCTTAAGAAATTTAATTAAAAAAAAGAAATTAAACCGGGCAAGCTACTTTTTATTTATTTAGGTAGGTACTTAACAATTATAGTGATTGATTGCAATCATTTTGTCCTTATCTTTAACACGAACATCTGAATGAAGTACTTTAACTAATGACATCATCTTAACACCCTTGGTCCCCTGGGTTAGTCGTGAAAGGGTAGAATGCGTTCCATCAAATACCTAAGTAGTTCCTATACCGTTATGTTGACAGTAATGCAAATAAGTGTTGTATGTGTGTGTTCTTAGCGTGTTTATGGTGTTGAGAGACAGGGGTGCCAACATGAAAGCAAAAGAACTATTTGATAAAACCCATTCTAAGCAAACAAACTCTTTTGCGCATTTACAATAGTAAGATTAGGATGCTGTTACAACCAGTTTGTAAGCCCATACTTACTGAGGTGAATCTGAGAAGTATTGCCAGGGTTTGAAAGTCTTTCCGTAGTCAGTGGACTTCTCCAGGGCCCAGAGACCAGGCCGGGGTGAGTTTCCCATCCTCACGAACACGTAAGCCACGTGGAACTCCTGAACACAGAATTATTTATGAATAATTGGATACCAAACGAAACATTATTCAACATTGGAATATTAAATTCACTTATTGAGAAAGTGTTTAAACTTGAAACTAAACAATAACACCATCAAATTGTTGTACTACAATAAAGTAAAGTTATGTGAAATTCCATAAAAATCGGACAGCGTGCAAAAGATTTAAATAAAAACACCGGCCAAGTGCGAGTCGGACACGCGCATGAAGGGTTCCGTGCCATTTTGTATAAAAACGGCAAAAAAAAACACGTTTGTTGTATGGGTGCCCCCTTCAATATTTATTAACTTCCTCCTGCGTAGCATTATAAGAGGAAGTTAATGATTTGAGTAAGATGTCTGTCTGTGTGTCTGTGTGTCTGTCGACAGGATATCTCCGGATCTACTGGACCGATTGACTTCAAATTCGGTCAGTAGATACCTTAGGTCAATACCTCGATCGAGTTTGAATTTCAGACCCGTGGGTCAAAAGGGACTGGGCATTTCAGACCCGTGGGTCAAAAATTTCAAAAATGCCAAAACTGTCAAAAATGTCAAGAAGGTCAAAAAATTTCAAAAATGTCAAAATTTCAAAAATGTCAAAAAATGTCAAAATGTCAAAAAGCTCAAAAATGTCAAAAAGGTCAAAAATGTCAAAATGTCAAAAATGGTCAAAAATGTCAAAAAGGTCATAAAATGTCAAAAATGTCAAAAAGTTCAAAAATGTCAAATAGTCAAAAAGGTCAAAAATGTCAAAATGTCAAAATGTCATAAAAGGTCAAAAATGTCAAAAAGGTCAAAAAATGTCAAAAATGTCAAAAATGTCAAAACGTTCAAAAATGTCAAAAATGTCAAATAGGTCAAAAATGTCAAAAAATGTCAAAATGTCAAAAAGGTCAAAAAATGTCAAAAATGTGAAAATGTCAAAAAGTTCAAAAATGTCAAAATGTCAAAAAGGTCTAAAATGTCAAAAGTTTCAAAAATGACAAAAAATTACAAAAATGTCAAAAAATGTCACCATCAAAATTATTATCATCATTAACATAATTTTCGTTGTTGGCAGTCAACAGGTGGAAGTTTGTCCATAGAATTCGGCAATAGAAATACATCATCTGTGAAAATTTCAACTGTCTAGCTATCGCGGTTCTTGAGATACAGCCTGGTGGCAGACAGACGGACGGACAGCGAAGTCTTAGTAATAGGGTCCCGTTTTTACCCTTTGGGTACGGAACTCTAAAAAAGTTACTTTCTTCTAAAATAGCAAGTGCCCTGTGCAGTTTCCAAAACGAAATCCTTTTTGCAGTTCCTATGGCAGTTTCGATTATAAATTATATCTCTTATTCGGTATAAGTATGATAAAGAAAATACAAAAGCCTGAACAGAGAAACATATATATTCTACTCCACTTAGGTAGATATATTACGGACCTAAGTAAGGATTCCAATAATACATTTAGGTACTGTTAGAATGGTTCAGAATAAGACATACAAATATTTCGGTATCGATTTATATTCTTGAACACAACACAATTCAATGACAACCGCCTGCAACCAAAGAGAGTCTAACCACACCCGGCCTCTCTGTCCAAAGAAATATATAACTTCTAGTCTCTGACATATTTTAATCTCTAAATAATTAGCTGTATTTCATCGTAGCAGCACCATCTCTTAGTTTAAAGCATTAACTCGACGACCAACGCCATCCATGGTCTGAGCGTGGTACAAATACATGCCGAAGAATAGGATGGCGCATACGTCGCTTCCAATTTGTTTCACAGTACCTAAGTACCGGTCTACTGATATTTTATATAATGTGAAATCCATGAAATTCATATTATAATAGTAAATCAGTTTTATATATAACTAGGTAGGTACGAGTATATAATATATTTATTGCTAAACTAAATGATATCATGGTGTTACAGGCATCGAGAGGCCGGCCGGATAGTGTGGGTGGTAGCTGTTACAGCCGGTAGCAGAACGAGCCGATAATTAAAAGTTTATGTTCATAGTACTCGTATTTAGATAATAGGTATAAACTTATGTACTATGCTAGGTGTTGCTAACCCTATAATCGAGTATGACTAACAGAAGGATTGCGAATTCGCTGGGCTCTAAAAGTTAGACATTTTAAAACTTACATAAGTAGATATTTTACTTATGCCAGGGCTGCCAGGCTCTTAACTGGTGGCCGTCGGTTAGCTCTACCTACCCCATCGGATACAATAATAATAACAATCTCAGGATTTTATCCCCGAGGGGGTAGGCAGAGGTATTCCATTTCGGAAATACCCACTTTTCACGAGAATATTCGACCCCTAAACGTGATACTTGGTGGGTCCATCGCCGGACCGGGTCTGTTACACATGCCTCAGAATTAATTCTGAGACCTGCAAGTTTCCTCGCGATGTTTTCCTTCACCGTCGAGCTAGTGATGAATATGTACGTAAGTTTTAAAAAACTCATTGGTACATGTCAGGATTCGAACCCGAGTATCACTGATTATCATCATGAGAAGCGGGCTCTTTAACCCTAAGGCTATAGGATACAAGATTAGGATACGAGAAGCGAGTCAAGATACATTCGTCAAAAACAATTCAAGGGGCTACGGGCTTTTTTTAATGTTTTCCTTCACCGCCATGTTTTCTTTCACCAGCTTTAGGTTACGTATTAGATTACATTAGAAAAAAATCGAATCTGCCTTAATATAAGTTTAATAGATAAACAAAGTGTCGATCAAACAAGGTTCAAATTACTTTCGCTAAGCATAATTTGTTGTGAAGTGTTACCAAAGTCGCTGTGGACGATATGTTATTAGAAAATAATTTCGCCAAGCCTTATTAGTACTTATTATGAAATAACAACGGTTTATTGCTATTCGATTAATCTATTACATATTACTATACCTATTTACACTTTATTAATTTCTGCAGTGTATTTTTACACTTAGTTGTGACAAGCGGTGAGCCCACCATTCAGACCCAATCCATGGCCTGTGGGTTTCCCTTACGATGTTTTCCTTTACCACCAAACGCTGGTGGCCGTAATGGGCCGTAGGTATCAAAACGTCAGGGTATACGAGAGGACGACAGTTCGTGCATGGGCGAACCAAGTTTTCAAGGAAAGAAGTATGTTACCATTAAAAAGATTGACACAACAGTAAGTCTAAATATAATTTTACACCCTGCAGCCGTTGGTGAGGTAATGCCAGGTCAATGCACTTTCGCTATTTCAGGAGCAGACACGCCATATGTCCCGGTTATGTGGACAGGATGAAGGAGCGCTACTTATAGACTAGGCTAACAGAGAGCTTAGTGTGATTTGGGAATTACTGACAGGAAAACGACGGAAAAGCTGCGCGTATACAAAAGTTGTCATGACACGTGCCAGGCTACTCGAGCTCAGATAACTTCGTATTGTTGGTACTTTACTAGATCTGCAGCCCTACTACCTAAGTTTTATTACGGGTTATCTAATTTGACGCCGCTCAAGTAGGTAAAAAAAGTTAATTTAAAAAAACAAAAACCCGAGTGCTTCGAAAGATAGAAACTACGACCTATTTAGTGAAGTAGGAAGTAACGCCCACTGCTGCACAATCTTACTACAATTTCATGCAGTCGGAGGCGATATACCTATACAACGCGTAACAGAAAAAGCGCAATTCCTCATACACCCCAATTAGTATATTAATATAAAATATTCTGTTACATATTGTATATTTATTGTAAAACTAAGGCATCTGATTGTCACCATATTTAAATTTGATTAAGTACAGTCAAGAGCACGCTAAGCTTGACACTTTGGACTTTGACCCGGCCCTGTATTCTATGGCGTGCAGTATAACTCAGAGCTCAGCTTAAACTGGTAGTGTCAAGCTTGACTTGCTCTTGACTGTACTATCATGTCTTTGCACTCGCAAGATTGAGACGAATCGATAAAATCGGTTCACGCTTTTGGTCTCTAGAGCGGTACAAAGGAACATACATACATACATAGTCTGAAAAACACAATACAATCCTCAGTCGGGTAAAAAAGAACTTTTGCTATTCTGTTTGCGCGAACGACGCAATTTTGGCGCCAATTAAAAGTATAAATAATCTCACGCCTTTTTTATCCCCGAAGGGGTAGGCAGAGGTATTCCATTACTGGAAATACCCACATTTCACGAGATATATTGGACCCCTAAACGTGATAGGTGGTGAGCCTATCGCCGGACCGGGTCTATTTACACATGTCTCAGAATTAATTCTGAGACCTGCGGGTTTCCTCACGATGTTTTCCTTCACCGTCGAGCTAGTGATAAATATGTACGTAAGTTTTTGAAAAACTCATTGGTACATAAACGTGAAATTTAACGTCAAACGCCATTAAAATTTTTTTGACGCTATCGGGTTTTCAACGATTAATAATATTCCTGCTACCAAAGATATTAAAGTAAGGATTAGTTATATTCATACTGCTTGCGTTTGAAAATTTATCCCCTACGAGTGTGCTACAACATGTACATACTTACTTCTTAGCGTATTTATAGGATACAACAATGACGGGGAAAGATGATACGGAACGAATAATAAAGAAAAAGAGAGCTATTTGTTAAGAGATGCGCTTAAAATACGACTAGAAATACAATACGACTAAATAAAATGTGGTTAATTAGCTACATCTATTTCACATTCATGCGCAGTGCCAATTTTACTCGGTATCTTAGCAACAATACTAACAAATACAACAAGATTTTCTACTACCAACACACAATCTATTCCATAAAGATTCTATAGCGTTCGATTTGAAAATAAGGCATATTTGCATCCAAAGAGGTTGGAAGAGAAACATAGAGAAACTTTTTCTTTCAACGTCTTTGTTTGCATCATTGTCACCTTTTTTCTCCTTTTCCCTTTGCCTTTTCTCTAACCAAAGACACAAGAGAATGTTTTTCTTCCAACCTCTTTGGTAGAGTCTATAATTATTTATTTTTAGTAAGCATATAAGCAAAGAGGTTGGAAGAAAATCATTCTGTAGAAACTTTTGCAATAACTTACTCTATATTAGTAAGCCACAGAAAGTATAATAATGCATACCATAGAGCAAAGAGATTAAAATATAATAGGACATAGAGTGGGCATTGGGAATATTTTCATAAAAAACTTTGAAGCATGTTTAAAACTCAAGCGTCATGTCAGTTAGTATGAACGCGAGCTGTCATTCGGTCGAAATTGTACTAGACTTATTCCACTTGGAATAACTTTTTTCTTAAAAATTTTTTCCTCGCTTTGTTCCCTCTATGTCCTATTATATTTTAATCTCTTTGTCATAGAGTAACTTATATATACGGAAAATGCATACCTGTCCGAGGTCAATGGTGAGGTTGACTTCGTTGTACTTCATCCCGCGGGACAGCGGCGGGCTCTGCCACCAGGTTTCCATGCCGTCAACCGCGTACTCCGGCGGATGCATCTTCGCTTCAATCGTCGCATCGCAAATGTCGCACACCTGTACACAACAAGAACGAATAAATTATCATCTATATTAAAAAAAATCGAATCTGGCAAAGTCGTCATAATCTTTATTCTGTACAAATTCAGTGTCAGTCAATGCGAAGATTACAATATTGCATGCAATGCAACCATTCGCAATTTGTGTGTAAAATGAGTACAGAAGAAGTATTTCTCATGGTAGTATTTTACACTTTATCGTATCTAATTAGTTAAATACGCTTATTTATTTACTAGCTTTTACCCGCGACTTCGCTCGCACAGGTTTATTTCACACCCTACGGGTTGAATTTTGCAAAATCCTTTCTTAGTGGATTCCTACACTGTAGGTATGTATAAGCTATCTATATGCAAAATTTCAAGTCTCTAGGCCCAGCGGTTAAGGCTATGCGTTGATACATCACCAATCAGTCAGTCAGTTTATCATTTTTTATATATAGATATTGCACCCTATAGATCAGTTCAGGCCCAATAAAATAATTTGTAACTACGCACGTAAACACCTATTAAATTAATTATTAAAAAAAAAACTTTGTTTCTTCAAATGAACCACCAAATCATATACGATGTGATATTACTATACACAAGCTACCTTTTTTTCGTTAAGTTTTCGTGAAGATATACAGTAAACTACTATTATTTCTAACTCTAAGCTACATGCGTAATGCGACAGAAAATACACCACGCCTCGTGCGAATTGCTTTGACAATACGCTCCTTCGACGGCGTATTATCCAGACGGTCATTCACAAAACGAGTTTCTTAGCTCGCGAAATAACAAAAAAAGGCATTCAAATTCGGGTTCGGGATCCATTGTGAGGATGCGCTGAGCATTTGCTCGCCACATGTCCGCAAGGCCGAATCGATGCCTCCAGAAATCCCAGAATTCTGCAGATTTCATACACGTGCGTTACGAACTCTACCAGAACAAGTGTAATGTTTTCAGATGTATTGATGTAGTATGTTAGTAGGTATGTGAGTCTTCTTTTATCACAGGCTTTACCTTAAGCTTGATTGGTTTTAATAAATTACGTCCTTTTAGATTCGACTTCGTCGTCAGTGTCATCCATCATCATCAACAAATAATATTATTAAGAGGAAATATTTGATGTTTTGTTTTGTTTTTATTGAATAACCTTTGAAACTACTGGACCGATTTTAATCATTTATTTCACCAATGGAAAGCTTACTTTTCTAGGAGTAACATGGACTACTTACTTATAAAAAGTGTCAAAAAAATAGGAGCTACTCTGCCAACAAACTGTTTTGCAGTTTGGCGGAGGTAATAATGTGTCTTGTAACAATTATTTCTGTGAATAAACACTTTTTATTTCAGTCGACTTGGGTGGAGCAGCAGCAGTAGCAGCAATAAGCAGACGCTTCGAAGTTAGGTTATATATAAGACATTTCCATTAAAATTACGTGTATGTACTCGCCTAAATGTACTTACTACCTACACTTCTACACTAACATTATATTTAAAAATTCATATAGTTACCTACATTATCAGGGAGTAACATATATGATACTATATTTTGATCCTGTATTCCCACGGGAACAAATACTACGCGGGTGAACAGCTATAGGTAATATCTTTTGAAGATGTGGTTAGCTCCGTCGATATCTCTGGAGTGGTTTATGCTACATCTTTACCCAACTTCACCAGAAAGTAAATAATCTTTTAAATCTTTTATAATTAATTATTATAATTATTATATAATAATTATAATCTCACGCCTTTTTTTATCCCCGAGGGGGTAGGCAGAGGTATTCCATTACTGGATATACCCACATTTCACGAGATATATTGGACCCCTAAACGTGATAGGTGGTGAGCCCATCGCCGGACCGGGTCTGTTTACACATGTCTCAGAATTAATTCTGAGACCTGCGGGTTTCCTCACGATGTTTTCCTTCACCGTCGAGCTAGTGATAAATATGTACGTAAGTTTTTGAAAAACTCATTGGTACATGCCAGGATTCGAACCCGAGCCTCACTGATTTTCGGCCGGCTCTTTAACCGTCCGGGCTATCACTGCTCTTAAATCTTTTATGCAGTGTTTTATAATGAAGTCGTTAATTCTGTCAGTGTAAAAAGGTGAAATGTTGAAACCGACACTGTCATTGCGTGTTGTAGACGAAATTAGCCATCGTTGGGTATCCCGCGAATGTTTACTCAGGGCTAGTATCGAATTGCGATCGCTTCGTCAAGTATTCAGGCCGTATTGTATTGCATTCTGCCTATACTTTGATCATCAATGTTTTTAACCGACTTAGAAAAATGTGGGACTCTGTTTGACCGGTAGGTACTTACGTGATTTTCTCGAACCTACTTTTCGGATTTGGATGGGGTTTTCGCTATTCGACTGAATTCATATGTTTCGGCTGCAGGTACCTTTGCGGGTGTAGATAGGTACCTTCTTTGATGGATTTTGAAATATGAGGTGTCGTATGTGTCATTATGTAATTGGTCATTCTGCGTTTTGGTCATTTTGCGTTTTAAAGGGTCATGATTAATTGGTCATTGTGCGTAGAGAGGGATTCCTCTTAGATACTCATTCGTGTCAAATCATCCCTGATGTAACAACACCGCATACGTCATTTTTACCATCTTTACAAGAGACGAAAAAAACTGTGCGGTGTTGAGAGGCCAACCGAATTGCGTGCTGTCACTACGATTGGCTGAAATCTATATTATGAGAACAAAGGTTAGACGCGCAATGAGCAGCTCTATCATATATACTAACTAGCGACCCGCCCCGGCTTCGCACGGGTGCAATGCTAATACTAAAACCTTCCTCTTGAATCACTCTGTCTATTAAAAAAAAAAACCATCAAAATCCGTTGCGCAGTTTTAAATATTTAAGCATACATAGGGACATAGGGATATAGGGACAGAGAAAGCGACTTTGTTTTATACTATGTAGTGATGATGAGCATGACTGTGTATCCGTAGCTTATAGGCAAAACCGCCCATTTTCGACTTGAGCGATGTTGTAAGCTAAGCATAAGCTAAGGCACGAAATGTCAAAGGCCATTTTTTACATGACTGCACCAGGAAGAGTCTAATGTTTTATCGAGTGTAATGTGTAAAAGAACGTGCGGTCTTAATAACGCGCTACCACACTGAATATCGCGAGTAAAAGCGACAGGCGTCTCAACGATTTCAGCGTCGTATTACATTATGTCAAATTCTGAATGAAACGCACGTGTAGCAAAGTAAGTTAACAATAGTTCATCTATCCTTATCTCTATGTGTCCGGTGGCGTTATCAAGGCTCGGTCGTAGGTCGCGACTCCATAGATAAGTAATTTGGCTGAAGAGAGGCCATTCCACTTAATTATCAAACTAGCAATTCGGCCAACGATTTCAAAATAGCAGCTGGGTCACACAGGGTGTCTAGTTTAGCAATTTTAACGGTTCCTCTTTATAGGACGTTTCATATCCGTAAATTTTATTACATAGATATAGCAGCTACAAATAATTGCGAAATTGTCTCTGATACCTTGTCTCGGGTAGGTAAATCGCTAAAACGAAATTAATTTCAATATGTCCCTATTTTGAAACATTTTGACTTCGATTTTTAGGAAATATGGGATAAGGCATAGGTTGCTTTTTACCCATAATACCCTAATGAAGTGACGTTAAATACTACGTTGGTTACGTCACAAAAAACAATATGGCCGACCTGTTTCTTAGTAACACTCTGTAGTATAAACTGTTTGACGGATTTTGAAGTGGGAGTTGTCGTTACATTAGTTTTCATCACCGGACTGACACTTCCTTTTAAAAATCTTTTAGGAACCAGTGAAATTTTACACAAAGTAAAGTTTCATACAATTAACACAGCTTAAGAAGAACTCTAAAGAGTAAAAAAACCGACTTCAACTTATAAGCTTTTCTCATGCATGTCAAGTCTTGTAATAAATGTCGAAGTTGTGAATTACAGTCCATTGTCAGAAATGAACCAAATTGCCAGCTTTCAAATAAAAAAAGAATGTTCAAAATCGGTTCACTCAGTCGAAAGTTCTGAGTAGAGGATTCGATCCCGGGATCCCGGTCATATTTTAGTCCTGAAAATTTCGGGATCCAATTTAATGAATCCCGGGATTTTCGGGATTGAGTTCTGAGGTAACAAACATAAAAAATACAGTCGAATTGATAACCTCCTCCTTTTTTGAAGCCGGTTGAAAAAAGAGATCAGTTTTCCTATTTCAAAATTTGTTCATAAATCGAAAGGCATTGTAGAAATATCATCACGGAGAGGGAACAGTAGCTGTGGTTGAGTGTCGAGATGAATCTAGCGTGCATCGAACCTCTTATCAGCGAGGAACAGGACGTGAGATAACCACTATCGGAGCCCCGCCACCGACCGGCCCAAACTTCTCTATAAAAACGCAAAAAAAGCGTAATGTATTTACCTAAAATGTGTATTACAGAATGACACAAGGATATTGATAAGGAATTGTATACAGTCGTTCCTTATTTGAGGGTTTGTAACGTATTTCCGCCAAACCGTATTTATGTGAAGAGGTCAAAAAATAAAGGACCGACATATTGGTTTTTTGTGACGTCACTGTACTAGGTTACAACTACCACAACCCTAAAACTAAGACAAATCTTATGATACTTTCCTCGTTTATCAAAATATATCAATCCTTTTAGAATGCTGCAGCGCCAAAGGTGTGGTGTCGCTTACTTAAATAAGTACTATACACCTAAAAACATCACCCTCTTTCTGGTGCAACCGAGTAATGGAACCGATTAGGTGTAAGCAAATCTATTAGCGGTAGGTATACGTGACTAAGCTCGCTTCTAACGATCTAATCAAATTATTTGATGAAGATAACTCACAATATTGGGATCCTAAGTATAGTATCATCCCGTGTGATTCCCATTGAAATCATTATATTTTGTGTTATAAGCGAATAAGGAGATAGATGAACATTTAAATAGCTAACAACAATCTTCATCCACCTACTCTATAGTGAGCTTTATATGTCTCTACTTACTGAGATTGTTTATGTAGATTTGGTTTTGGACTAGACCTATCACTTTTAAAAACATGTCTCAAGTCCTTAGTCCCGGTACAAGAATCGAACCACTGCTAAGCCAAGTGATTCAATGCGTGCGGGAGACATACCTGTCCTTGTATCACGCGCTGATCATGGTCTGCGTTTGCGCCGACAAGTTTGCAGTACAGCTCCCGGCCTTCGTCCCCGCATGTGGCCGTCGCTGTAATATTTTTTCCAAGCGCCAAATTGAAGTAGGGCGGCGTGAGGATCTCGGCGCACGCGTAGCTCACTAGTAAGAATAAAAGCGCGACGGTTCGCGCCATGATGCGCGTGCGGCGGCCCGTCGCCGAATGACGGGAACATCGTTGTTCGTCCCGTCAGTCAGGGCTCGGAGGGCCGCGGCGCCCGCGCAGGCTTCAAAATTAAGGCTCATCAGAATCAAATCGACCCTTCGATGCAAAAAACTAAATTGCGTGCTCGGGGCTCTGTACTTAAACAATCTCATTTGTCCCACTGACGTATTAAAAATATATATAGGATAGAGAATGTTTGAGGTTTTCGTGCAATGATAGTTTGGGTTCGATTAAGGGCCTGTAGTTTAGGTATTAGGTAGTTTCTAAAACTGCATGAGGAAATGGTAACCGTAATAAAAACTTATTTAAGTAAGTTCAGTATGCAGTTCTCATAAGGCCTGCTCGCTTTTGCTCGAACATAATTAAAATTTCTTGGACCTAAATTTATTTAAATTTGATAAGATTTTATTGGGTAGGTACATATCTATAATAAAAACATTTAGGCATATTATAGATAAATAAAGAAAAAATAATAACAAATTAAATTTTAATTATGGAGTCTCGTAAACACTTACTTTTTTTTAAATAAATGGCAAAATTTTTATAAAAATATTTTATACGATCCCTAATCAGTCTAATCACAAATGACCATTTTTAGTGTTTCGTAGTCAACTTTTCAATAGGAAATAAGTAATTACCTATCTTATACGCAGTCGTAGTTTTACATTTCTACCCCGAGGCACCCCAGCAGCCAAAGACGTTTAAAGAAAAAGTTTCTCTCTCTCGAGAATGATTTTCTTCCAACCTCTTTGCCAGCAGCATTGCCCGCGCGGGTCAAGTTGTTTTCCTGTTCCCGTGGGAATTTCCACAAATCTCTTTCATTCAAACCTTCTCCTGATTACGAACACAACAACTTATGTCAACTAAATTTTATTGTAAAAAACAGTGCTTATAAAACTTCGGCGAATCGAATGATTTGTAAATTAAATGACTCTTTAATTGTTTCCTACGCATGAATTGGTCGGTTATAATTCCGATTTTTAGAGATGGAAGTTCTAACTCACATTATATTATATTATAAATTGTATATTACATGTTATATTACATATTGTAAAAAAATACTTAGGTACACTTAAACTGTGTTAAGCCCTGAGCGGTTGCACTCCAGTTATGCATTCCGTTAGGCTTAAAGATAGTTTATTCTCACTTAAGACCTCCACACATGGGAATAGGACATCACAGGAAATATTGTCGTTTACAAACATTACAATCATGTAGGTACAAAAGTAATTTCCATTTCAAGACACACTCACTTTTCACCAGTCCAGTATAGGTATTATTAGACCCATCCATCGCCAGACAGGGGTGCTACTTAAACATACAATAAATTCTAGGACCAGGGGGCCAATTCCACTAAATGTTAACAGCTATAGTTAGATGACAATGACATTTCAATGGTCAGTCAATGGTGTTATTTTGGCACTTTTCGGAGCAAATAATACCATCGACTGACCATTGACATGACATTGTCATCCAACTGTAACCGTTGACATTTAGTGGAATTGGCCCCCTGCCCCTTCCCAGTTTCCCACGATGCATTACTAAAGAACTTCTGCTGAGTAGGTAAGCGACAGAAATCCCATCATTTTAAATTTGTATACGGATTATACGTAACTACAAGCAATTTTAATTCCTATTATATTTTAGCGATATAAAGCTCTGTTGCCAGATTTGGGTAGAGGGAAGCGGGATTGTAAAACATTCGACCAGCCATTTTGAAGTAGACCTGGATACTCAAAGAAAAATTATAAAGAAAACTACTATTCTGTATTTATAATTTAATCCATGTTGCAAACCTGTCGATGAAAGTTTGTATCCAAAGTAATCAACCAAGTTTTGAAAATTATTGACAATGATAAAAAAAACATGTTTTCATATCTCATACTCGGAAAGTAGTGTATGTTTGATCTGAGTACCGGGTCGGAAGCGATGATTCCCATCACAGAGAGATTCAGGGCTATGATTCCCGCCCACGGTCGGGAAAGACTCATAGTAATTGCTTCCGGCCTTAGGGCGGGAATGAATTAAAAAAAAAGTACTACATTTGGCAAAGACGTTTAAAGAAAAAGTTTCTCTAGGAAAGAGAATGACTTTCTTCCAACCTCTTTGGGTACTTAGTAGGGATACGAAACTTTTACATCAATTAGAATAAGAAAAAAAGGTGCGGCCTTGTGAGTGTAGGTAGAGACAATAGAAAATAGCACGCGCGCGGGGCGGTACGCGTTCCATATTTAAAATTAAAAAAAGAGTAATAATTTGGTAAGCTGTTCCGAAATTCAAAATCTTGTTTTTCATCGACACTAATAAGCACAGAACACTATTACTCGGCTAAAAGTACATGTTATTATAAAGTGGAAGGATTTGTATATTATTTTTGTAATGTTATTTAGGTTAGGTACTCTATGATGTAGTATCCAAAGACGGTTAAAAGAAAAAGTTTCTCTTTCTTCCAACTTTTTTGGTTGTATTGTTGACAATTTTGTTTTTTTTGGTGGTATTATTGCGTTTTTGCATGTTTGAATTTTTGAAAAATTTTAATTTTTTTTGTTTACTTTCCTTGAATTCGAAATGAAAAGTAGAGTGTTTAACGCGGGTGGAAGTTATCAGTTCCTACTCGGAATATATCCGCCCTCGCTGCACTCGGGCGTCTAAATACCTCGTATGGGAATTGATTCCTTCCGACCCTTGTATAACAATCTACTATTACCTTCTAATTCTTCACTCATTTTAACTTGCCAAAGTTACATCACTATTATAGCTACATAAATAAAGATGAATTACAGAACGCACCAACAGCCAGTGGACCTAGGGTACCGGGGTTCCGTTCCTATCACTACATAAGTAGTATAAAACAAAGTCGCTTTCTCTGTCCCTATATCCCTATGTCCCTATGTATGCTTAAATCTTTAAAACTACGCAACGGATTTAGATGCGGTTTTTTTAAATACTCAGATAGAGTGATTCAAGAGGAAGGTTTTAGTGTTAACATTGCACCCTGCAAAGCCGGGGCGGGTCGCTAGTAAGTAAATAATAAATGATATGTCCGTAAGAAGAGGGCATACAGACACTAAAAATACCAAATATTTGTTTTGAAAGAAAAATATTTTTCTTCTATTTTTGAAAAAAGAACTATTGTAAAGTTTTGTTACGGAATCCTATATTTAAATTGAAATCATAGCCGTGGCGTCTCTGAAATACCTCTACTAGGTAGTTCGTATCTTACTACAATGTTGCCTGCATCTATTGTACTTGTCATTTTAATTTTAGGTAAGCAGCGTTATGGACATCATAATACTTGTGATTTTAGTAGGGTTAGGTATATTTTAAAAAAAAAATTATCTGATGATGAACATTAAATGGTAGTCTATTATCTTTACCTACCCCTTCGGTAAAAACCCGTGAGCATATGCAGGTATGTATGTATATTAAATTATTGACTTTTTTCAAATGTACAATTTTACAGGCAATGATTTATTATGCTCACAGAATAAGGGTTAATCAAAAATCAAAGTTGCTTTTGGAAATGGTATTATGATAAGTGAAATCAAATTCACTTGATTTGGGATTTCTTAAGTAAGAGTCCTGAATAAGAGTAGCAACCTTAGGAATGATCTCCCAAAAACAGTAATAAGTGCCCCATCACTGAATAATAAAATAAATAAATAATCTCACGCCTTTTATCCCCGAGGGGGTAGGCAGAGGTTTTCCATAACTGGATATACCCACATTTCACGAGATACATTGGACCCCTAAAGGTGATAGGTGGGGAGCCCATCTATTTACACATGTCTCAGAATTAATTCTGAGACCTGCGGGTTTCCTCACGATGTTTTCCTTCACCGTCGAGCTAGTGATAACTATGTACGTAGGTAAGTTTATGAAAAACTCATTGGTACAGTCAAGAGCACGCTAAGCTTGACACTTTGGACTTTGACCCGGCCCTGTGTTCTATGGCGCGCAGTACAAATCAGAGCTCAGCTTAAACTGGTAGTGTCAAGCTTGACTTGCTCTTGACTGTACATGCCAGGATTCGAATCCGAGCCTCACTGATTTTCGGCCGGCTCTTTAACCTGCTATCACTGCTCTTTGCCAAATCACTAATTGTTTTAAAAATAGACTTGACAAACATTTCTTGACATGTTTTCATTTGACGGGCCTGTTGGCTCAGTTAGGTGGTTGGTTGTTGAGTCTGTCGTCTGAGTCGGAGGTTGCGGGTTCGATCCCCGCTTGGGGCCAACGTTTTTGTGCATGAACATATCCTTTGGCTTCGTGTCTGGTCGATTAATATTTATATAAGTATGTTTATCAGTAGTTTAGCACCCATAGTACAGGCCCTGCCTAGTTTGGGACTAAACAACCGTATGTGACTTGTCCCACAGTTATTATTATTTTAAATAATCAACACAAGTGCAGTGATACACACGATTCGTGTATATCTAACTAGCGGTTCTGCGCGGTTTCACCCGCGTAGTTCCCGTAAGATGAAATAATTTCTCCCGTTTTTTACACATTTACCACTATATCTTTGCTCCTATTTGTCGTAGCGTGATGTTATATAGCCTATAGCCTTCCTCGATAACTGGACTATCCAACACAAAAAGAATTATTTAATTCGAACCAGTAGTTTCGGAGATTAGCGCGTTCAAACAAACAAACAAACAAACAAACTCTTCAGCTTTATAATATTATTAAGTATAGATAAATACACTAGCTGCTAGTGTATTAATTAATAAATATGATTTTTCAGGATGATTGCCATGAACATCATTTCGCTAGATTTAATTTTGAAATGAAGTAAGAAATAAAGTAATAGTCAGGCTGATCGTAACTTAGGGCGCGTTCAAACTATGTCGTGACGACTATTTTCATTGGAGGAGTTTCCAGCTGTTCCCATTATCACGACTTCTGTCGTCAATCGTTGTTTCACGGCACTCGCGTTTTCAATTACACATCAGTCGCCTCGAGTACTACTTGTCGTATAAAATAACAAAAGCACTTAATTGAGCTAATGTAAATGTTCTGTTCCAGTGCAATGCTGTAACATCTGGCCAAAAACAATAAGAAAAAGAAACAAAACGCGTGAACTTGTCATTCGGTAGGTACGCAACGGCAATAAAAGGTGTACACCTTTTATTGCCGTTGCGTTATTAATTAACGTAAATTGCATCAATGGGCTCCAGTGTGATCAACTGCCTTTTTCAAATGCCTCCTCCTTAGTCTTCATGGCGGTGTGAGCTCACCCTTAACGGAAAATTTGAATACGTAATAATGATAGTTAAAAAAAAACGAAAACAACACTCTTTGTATGTATGGCACTTGTATAAACAAATCAATTGAGCTCAAACCAGAGGGATTTGCGACTAGTCTCATTATCCACCTCATGGCCCCCTAAGTATACCAAATTATTGTTTGTTGTTGCAAAGTTTCAAGTAGGTATATACGACAATTAGAAGTAGGTTAAACTCGACTTCTATACATAGTCTGTATCCGTGGTTAGCTCGCTTGGTCAGATCAATCTAACCATGGACTACTCTCAGTCCATAGTTACATACTTAGATCTGATCACGGACACTTTTAGTGACCTTGGTTAGCTTTAGATAAATTATGGTTAGATCAGTGTCCGGTCCGTGGTCAGTCAGGTGAGTGGTTAGAAATATTTTAAGCGTAGATAGGTAAAAATATGTAAAAGAAATAGAAAAAGAAAAATGTACGTTAGTACCTACCTACCTAACTTTCTTAGGTTATTTGAAAAAAAATTAGGAAACATGCTATGCATAAATTATGACTTCCGCTCTAAACCGCCACTTTTGTGGGATTCTTTTGACATTTTCGCTCGCAATTTCTGATTTGGTAGTGTGCGTGTATTGATAACCGATATTATCTAGTAAAATAGCGTAAAAAATAAAAATCAATGCAAAAAAATTGTTTCTTGTTTAATAAGTAGAGTAAGTAGATCTACCCTTCAAATATTTGCACTTATTTTAAAAGGATCATGTGTGTGTAAAGCGTAGATATTACCATTTTATACTACCCGCGTTTACAGGCGCTTTGATGAGGAAAAGGTTTCCGACGAGCGTTACCATTACACCCCCAATGCTGGATACGAACCTTACTGGATAGGAGGCGAGTGGATTTATAGGGATCCCTTCCAAGACCCCCTCGAATCCACCACCGAAATGCCTCTAGTCTGCGGTAACGAATGCAGCTTTATATATAAAAGGTAATATATATAAATAAATGTATTCAATAACACCATATAAATCGTAAAAAATATAGAAACCCTTACGAGACATTCGTGCAATTTATAAAATGGGGTCTAGGATATCTCTAAGGGAGAAATTCAAGGTAATTAATATACTGAAACTGGCGTCACATTATATTTGCGAAAACATATTGAATGTATGTTAAAAAGAATTATCACTTTACAAAAAAATTGTAACAGACATTGTATAAACACTTGAAATAAGAATGTACCTACTGGCTTCTTATGTTAGTTGATTATCTAAAGTTACCAAATTATTTATGGGTCAATATAATTATGTTTTTACATTAAGATTCCCATTGAAGTACAAAATTTACCTCTTGACAAATTTAAAAACAATACTCAAGAAAAAATTACATAAGAGCGATGATAGCCTAGGTTAAAGAGCCCGCTTCTCATGACGATAATCTGTGAGGCTCAGGTTCAAATCCTGGCATGTTATTCAAAAACACGTACCTACATATTCATCACTAGCTCGACGGTGATGGAAAATGTCGTGAGAAAACCCACAGATCCTCAGAATTAATTCTGATTCATGTGTAACAGACCCGAGATTAAATAAATACATACACACAGAACTCCGTTGGAGGGGGAAACAGAAGGTAAATGAGTTATAAGACCGTCTTTAAGTTGTCGGTCTGACTGTCGGAAAGATTGTCTCGACTAGGCATCAATGAATTTCAGTAAAAAATAATTGAGAGATTCATACAGGAATTTTAAAGTTATGGAGTAACTAACAAATCTTCATTGTAAATCAGTGACAATTTGCAATCAGTGACACAACGACTGAGAAAACTACAAATGGGCGGTGTTATCGCTTATAGCAATTTGTTCAATCAATTTTGTTCATTCAGGACATGACATTAAATAGAGCTACTCTTGTGTTTCTTTGCTGGTTCTTCTCCTTGACTTCGACTTAGTTCCAGCAACCTAAAGATGGATGTAATTGAGGAATTGGAAGGAAACAGATGAAGATGAAGTTTCTTTTGACGTGATGACGTTTATGTTAAATCGATGGACGCCGGCTGCATTAAAAACTGTCACGTTCTGCCTGAGCCGAGCGTGTGCAAGCGAGAGCGCAGAACAAGCGATAGAGAGGCACGATCGTGTGTTGTTTGAATGTTTTCTTAGGATGCGACGTTATCACGTATACCGACTTTACAGACAACCAATTTTTTTTCAAACGCCTTTAATGTGTGTATCTGAAATATTAGTGACTGAACTATTTTGTTTCAGAATTGGTCCCGTATGTGGGTTGAGTGTACATTGGTGGGACCTAAACATTAGATACGGTTATGGGTTTGACAACCTGACTACGTACAAAACCTATGACACGTATTGCAAATTTCTTGATGCGCAATGCCGTACTTCAAGCTACAACAGTGAGTAAAGAAGTTCTCACCTTCCTCATAAAATTAACTTTGAGTTTCTTGCTGGTTCTATGCTAGCAACTCGTCAGTGGAAATGGGCTGCTGTTTACATTTAGCCAATCTTCATGGACGAGTTTAACGTGCCTTGGTAGAAGACTATTGACATTTCTAAGTGTACCTTTTGTACCTACAGAAAATACATGAATTTTGACTTTGACTCGACACTACAGACCCCTTAGCGAAGTGAGAATACTTTTCTACGGTGTTGCGTTAATTAATTGGTAGCGATATAAACGCCGGGTGAAAAGTCGAACGCATGTTATGTCAATGCCATACATTTGTTATTCTCAAATTGTGACAAACTGAGTATTTGTACAAATTTAGAAATTGTACAATTACTCATAATTCATTTTTAACTACGTTTTACAAAGCAAAATATTTTAATAATATTGTTTAAAATAAAGGTTGTTTTTCGATGACGTATGACACTGTTCTGAAGGAAATCTGCTTCAAGCATTTTGGAATAGATAATTGTTTAACGGTAACCTAAGGGTCGCGACACATCTGCGGAACGTACAGCGCCGAAGGTTCGGTGAACAACATACATTACGGTTGACGCGGGAGGCTGATTCATTTGTCTTTAAAGTGAAACGTCAATGTATGTTGTTCACCGAACCTTCGGCGCTCGGCTGTACGTTCCGCATATGTGTCGCGACCCTAACATACTTTCGAAACTTTTCTGTTCGAATTTCAATTGTACGAAAACGATATGGCGAAGTTTGAAATACGAAATTGATTATTGTAAGTATTTAGTTTTTATACATATATTTCGAACATGGCGTTTATTTACCCCCGGTTGCCGAAAGGCAAATAAAACTAAAATTAGCTAAAATACCATTAAATCTCATGTTAGTTGGTTCTGATTTTTCAGTTCTGCTGCATATGCCGTAAAAAAAATACGTAATATGTCAAGCGTAGAAACAGCTAGACTTGTCTATTTCAGCTACTTCCACAGCTTGATGTCATATGGCATTCTACTGTGGGGGAATGCTGCTGATGTCCAGAGAATATTTATTTTGCAGAAACGAGCCATTCGTGCAATTTATAAAATGGGGTCTAGGATGTCTCTAAAGGAAAAATTCAAGGAAATTAATATACTGACACTGGCGTCACAGTATATTTACGAAAACGTATTGTATGTTAAAAAGAATATATCACTTTACAAAAAAAATAGTGACAGACATTGTATAAACACTAGAAATAAGAATGAACTGGCTGCTTGTGTTAGTCGATTATCTAAAGTTACCATGTATACGTTTTTACAATAAGATTCCCATTGAATTACAAAATTTGCCTCTTGACAAATTTAAAATAATAGTTAAGCAAAAATTACATAAAAAAGGCTACTATAAAATTACAGACTACTTAGTAGACCAACATGCATGGGATTAACCGACTCGACGCTTTGTAAGGCTATTAATTATAATTATTATTGTAAACGATATTTATTAGTAAGACATGAGATTAAAAAGAGCTGCCCTTGAGTTTCTTGCTGGCTCTTCTCGGGGTACTGCATTCGGAACCAGCAGCTCGTCGGTGGAGATGGGCTGCTGTTTGCATTTAGCCAATCTTCATGGACGAGTTTAGAGTGCCTTGTTATTATAAAATATTGACGTTTCTAAGTGTATATTTTAATACCAATAGAAAATAAACGATTTTGAATTTGAATTTGATTGGTTGAATAAAATCATAATGCTTTTCGACAACCAATCAGAATAGATAACATAATGTTACGCACGGAGTACGTACACGCTAGACAATCTCGAATACACCTACATTGTTTGAGAATAGTTCCGAATCATCTGGATAAAAAGCAAACAGACAAGCAGCGCACAAACAACATGAAGTATCGGATAACATTAGACCTTGTATATAAGTGTATAAGGTTGAATTTTGCCTGTAGCGAGTGAACGATTATTATTGCAACCTTGTTTACGTCTTCAAGTTGTTTACATCTTCGCCTATTGTTATCACGCGGTACGTGCTCCGGATTTCTGGAAGGTCTAGATAATTCCGTCGATACCTGCCCTCAGCTATATAAACCGCGGCGTTCGTCGAGCGGAGTCAGTTGTTTATTCGAAGCGACAGCGATCGGAATCTCTGAAGCGATTCGAGTGCAATTCTGCGGACTGTGACTGTAGTAGTTACTGTAAACTGTTTATTTTGTATTTTCTGTAAGTGCGCATAATAAAGTGTAACTAAACCTCACCACCGGCATTTTTATAACCCCCGCGTTCGTAACAATAAGATTTAACAGTCTGACAGCTAATTTTAGTTTCATTTATCTTTTTTTTTATGATAAAAAGGGGGGCAAACGAGCAGACGGGTCACCTGATGGTAAGTGACGTCCGTCGCCCATGGACACCTGCAACTCAAGAGTCACAACTGCGTTTCCTTTCGGAAACCGAGACAAATAGTACTCTACTTAGTAGAGGTACATTCAAGAGCACGTGGAGCTTGATACATTGGATTTTGTAACGTTCTTATCACAATCGCTTACCTCTAAGACCAAGCATCCGAGACACAATAGATTTTTAATTGCGTCTCGGTTCCAATTGGAACCCGCGGTTCTTTACAGAAGGTCAGACTCGCACTACAAGTATAAACAGTAAAGCTTCACGCGCTCTTGACTTTACTTCTCTTTTTTTTTATGATAAAAAGGGGGCAAACGAGCAGACAGGTCACCTGATGGTAAGTGACGTCCGTCGCTCATGGACACCTGCAACTCAAGAGTCACAACTGCGTTGCCGACCTTTGAGGTGGGAGTAGGGGGAGGAGGGGGAGGGGGGATTGGGGCCTCCGGTTACCTCACTCACTCAACGAAACGCAATGCATTGCTTTACGCTGGTTTTCTGTGAGGCCGTGGTATCACTCTGGTCGAGCCGGCCCAAGCGTGCCGAAGCATGGCTCTCCCACGTCAATTGTCTCTTTACTCAAATATTAAATTAGATGCCAGGTTTTGCTGCCTAAATTACTAAATCTTATTATGAAGGCACGCATGACCCCACACCACACAGATGTGAATTAAAATATCAGTTAAATAATAAAAACTTTTGTTTGATTTCAGGGCTTACTTTTATTCATGTGGGCAATTGCGGGACAACCCACGATGTGTTCAAGCCCATCCACACAGAATTCTACATGCTTTCCAGGCTGTCTTCCTTTCTATCAACCATATATAATAGGTTCCGCTATATTAGTGATACTAACCCTCTATTCGAGCAACATACCTAGGCCAAACGACAGAGATTAAGTTAAAAATTCAAACAATCTCCATCTCAAGAAAACATCTAAAAAGTAAAAATAATTGCTATTGTTTTATATCATTCATTAGCTGAGAATCCAATTTCTCCTCATATTTCCATCCTGCTCCGTCATCAGACCCTGATCACCATTTATTTATAAAACTACTAGCTGACCCAACAGACCTTGTCCTGTCTTAACTATGTACCATCGCGCCAACTAAAAAAAAACAGAGTTATTTCAAATGCTTACACAATGCTAGGTAGTAGCTGCCCTTGAGTTTCTTGCTGGCTCTTCTCGGGGTACTGCATTCGGAACCAGCAGCTCGTCGGTGGAGATGGGCTGCTGTTTGCATTTAGCCAATCTTCATGGACGAGTTTAGAGTGCCTTGTTATTATAAAATATTGACGTTTCTAAGTGTATATTTTAATACCAATAGAAAATAAACGATTTTGAATTTTGAATTTTTTTGAATTTTGAATTTTAGGTATAGGGCCGTCGTTATAAAATTATTTTGTGGTTTCATCTTAGGGTTTCATTGACATACTTTGTAAACTACGTCCCCATTACAGAATTTAAATCTTTTTGCTACTTACTAATTCGTCTCTAAAAAATAAGCTAGAGTATTTGACCATCTCCAACTCTTAGCCACAGCTCTTAGCTAAAATGGTCATCTAGAGTGTGAGTGTTTCCATGTCGATTTTATATTATTTTTAGTTTAGTCATAGATCTAGAACGTTGTTAAAATTTTCTAGATCAGAACCTCTATGTAAGAGAGATTCAGGTCTGTGGTCTTCCCCCATCTATGAAAAAAAAGGTTTTCTCACACATTTATGGTTTTATTTGGCAACACTTTATGACAACTACCATAAGTTACTCTATGGTAAGCTTGATGGATCGCAGTAATAAAAATGTTGTTCTTTTGTAATTTCGAATTCTATTTTTTAGAAACGTTTATATTTTTTGTTTATTTCAAATTGGCAAACAGCTCTTTGCTATCTCGCTTGAAGAATAGAATCGAATATAACCCTTGTACCGTATATATATTTCCTGAAGATGCGTACGATGACGCTTACGATGCCTTAGGGAAGCACGTGTGTTCTCTGGGTGACATATCTGTCGAACAATCCACTGATCCCGCTTCAGTACACTATGACACTGAAGACCTCGTGTCAGCGTCGTATCGAGTCACTTCAGCTGATGACATCAATTATCGTGAACTGACTACTTGGCCAACAAAAACCACAGCAAAAGAGTATTATGACTATGAGGAAGCTTGGCCGAAGGCACCTCCTTCATGGCAACTCCAAACCAGTGCCCATCCGAAACCAACGACAACTCGTAAAAAAACTTTTCCTTCCTACTTTCCCAAATATAAAACCACTGTGGATGACGGCATAGCTCTGAAATGGATTGAGTATATAAAAAACGCTACTATCGATGCCGTAGCAATAATGAGAAGTGGGACCAGGACTTCAGATCAGTGGGTGTACGCGACCAAAGACTATGACGCAAAAAAATACACTTACGCCGACAGCAAATTCCATTACCCAGACAAATTTAATAAACGACTTCTGAGTTTACTGAGACTGCATAGCACATACAGCGCATTCGTAAGGTGGCGACCAGGATTTCCTGTATTGACACGCTATTACGGAACTACAAAAATATTGTCCTATTTCACATATAGTAAAGTTTACAAAAATAATCATCTGTATGAATATGCAAGGCTTGCTGATTATAAAATATTTACGCAAATGACGCCAACATCACCAAGTATAACTACCCCATCCAGTCCCTTCAGACCCACTACAACCACATCCACTACCACCAGACCCACTACCACTACATCCACTACCACCAGACCCACTACCACTACATCCACTACCACCAGACCCACTACTACCACATCCATTACCACCACATCCGCTACCACCACATCCACTACCATTACATCCACTATTCAAACCAAATCCTCTACTACTAAAACTTCATTGACTAGAAGCCGTAAAAAAACTACGACAAAGAAGTACATGAAACCCCCAAGTCACCGCTGCAGAACTAAAAAGAAACCCAAGCCGCCTAAACCTCGAAATTGGTCACCGTGCTACTTATGCGGACTAAACGAAACGGAAATACCACTGACGTCGCAGTGCTACGATGTTTTCGAAGCTGGTGATATGAGGTACAGCCATTTACAAAGGTTGTATAAATTACGCTGCTATTACAGCGACCAAGCCGGAGAGGATTCAGGCAAGAAAGTGGTATACGGGCCGTCGTATATAGGGGGCTGTTTTAAGCGGTTTTTGGACGTGGGGGTCGTGTACAATGAGCGCGGATGCCGCTCATGGCCACCTCTCAAGGGGAAGAGCTTCGCGTCGCGAAAGCTTGCGAAGCTAGAGCGGGTTCTAGAAGGCGCGACAGACCGCTGTGTGGTTAGCCCTTTCGCATCGCTGACACCGTTTGCCCGCGGAATTTCCCTCTACGTGCGATACCATGTGTGCGTCTGCAGCGGCAAGTACTGCAACGATGCCTCAAAGCTGGACTCAACCACTGCACTGACTTCTATTGTCTTCCTAGGTGTTTTAGGTAAGGTATTGTTAAGTGGCAGTAGGTGATGCGAACCATTTCGGGAACAGTCTCTGATTATTGGGCATTTATGAGTAGGTACCTAAAGAAGTGATAGTTGTCGTGTATCACTCTACAATGCGAGAGGGGTATAGCTGTTTGTGTAGCTCTTTTTATCTGTATATTTGGCCTATTGATTACAACTTCCAAGATGACTCAGATAGACAAGATTGAAAGAAAGGAAGAAAATTATTTATTTAGGTACACTTAAAGAGATAGAATTATACAATCTAGGTAGTATAATTGCATATATATTTATACATTTTTAAAGTGAAGCCTAAACAGTTTCGGCGATTTAAAATACCGCCTATAGTGTAGTATAATTATTAGTTTAATTAACCAAAGACTTCTCGAAGTAATAAATACTTATAGCTTGCTAGCTATGTATTTGAATAATATGTTTAATAAACAGCTAGAATTAAATTAAATTAACTCTGTGTGTCATACAATCTAAGGTCTAATGATAGTGTTATGACGTCACCGTAATCTATTTTTAAATGTAAAAGCGAAATACCTAATAACAGGACTCAGTAAATGAGTACTAAACTACTGATAAATATCTTGAATAACATAATATGAGTACCACTAACCCACTTAGCAAACAATTTCATGAACACAGATTTGGGCCGGCCGGGAATAGAACCCACGACTCGTCTACGTCTTAGGAATACTGATTACGAATAGTGTAACTCAGAATATAACTAATCAAAAGTTTCCAAATGTGTGTCTATCATTACTGCCGCTCTAGATAAGTGACAAATAAAACATTTATATTATAGAACTTGTCAGTGACTATCATTGAAGAGTTGCGTCAACAGTCTCCCAACATCACATCCTAAACTTTTATCATTGATATATATTATATACTATTCAATGATGACCACATTTACATAATCAACGACTCTACAAGTACAGACGATTTTGATAACGAATGGTTTATTGAGGGTACTATTGTATTATAATAAATGAAACTAAAAGTAAGAGTTCAATTTATTTATTTTACAAGGAATATTGATACTTATGTCCTTCAGCGTGTTTCCCTTCTTTGGAGGTCTTATGTTCGTTAGTGCTGTCAACGCTGCTCTGTCTTCGTAAAGATTTCGGATCACTAGGGCTTCTAATCCCTTGACTAGATTTTTTGGACGATTTATCTTTATCACCCCTTTTGTCTTTTTCATCATCGCTCTCAGTTGTACTTATAGTGATGACTGGAACCACCGATCCAACGGAATCTGATTGCCTTGATTGAGTACTGGACTCAGAAGTTTGCTTTCGGGTAATTTTTTTATCGTTGCTATAGTCATCGGGTATTTCAAATGGATCTTTTCCAGAGGTTTTCTTTAAAATGGTATTTTGTTTTATGTTGTCTGGTTCTGAGTGTAAATCTTTTTTTTCCGGTCTTCCATGTTCTGATTTTTCTATAGATTTAGATTCATTGTATAAATCAGTCTGGAATTCAACAATGTTTCTCTTTTTGGAGTCTCCGTATTTTATAGTTATATCTTTTATTTTTAATACATTTTTTGGTAACGCTTCATGAAAATAGGTATCATCATCATCTAAATTGTTTTGGGTTGGGGATGCATCCACATTGTTATCCGTTTCATGGACGACATCCACGTCTGGTTTTTTATCAAGAGCCAAATTGACAATTTTAGCGAATATACCACCTGAAAATATGGAACTTGAAATAAATTTATTGCATGTTGTCTCAGCGTCGCATGTGCTTGATTCTAGTTGGGTAGTTAGTTCAATTAATTGTTAAAATAAAGTTATGTATTAGTAAAATATTTTTAAGCTAGTGTTACGATATAAATGTAGTAAAAATCTAATTCTTTATTTAAATGGGGGAGTACTGTAGGTACCCACCTACAGGGTTCACTAAAATGTGTCTACCCTCCTTATTTATGTACACAGCTTGTATAAATAGAGGTAGCCCATTAAAAGAGGTCAGATCCGATCACCGATCACATTCGATCTCGACTCTCGACACGAGCAACATCTCTCATTTCAACAACCCTCATCGTCCTCGACATCACCTAGTGGCAGTCACCCTCGCTGCCCCTAAATACTTATCTATAAGCTAAATCTTTTAGATTTAGTATTAATAAAAAAATATTAAACAAAACTACTTAGTTTTAATGTTATCTACTCCGTAGTAGATTGTAATCGATAGATCTACTGAGCTACATAGTTATTTGCAATTCTAGTGATGAAGTTCGTATAATAGAAAATCTATATGATTTAGTATTTACGCGAAGCTTCAATGTTATCAAGGTACTTATTTCAAACTCTCACCTTTCTTTTTTACTGTCTTCAATGGTTCGGTGACTTCTTCCCCCGTGCTGGTTTTTCTGTCATCAGAGTCTATAGATTTACTAAGAGGTAAAGCGGGTAAGGCCTTCTTCCATCTTGCAAAGGGCGTACTGTCTAATACAGAGGAGCCAGCACGTCTTCTTGTATCAGCTAATTGAAACATTTTCCTTCTTTCCTCTGTTCTTTCGCGTCGCAATTGGATCTGAAGTAGACATAATAAAATTAAGGAGTTATAGTTACCAATAACTTTGATGAAATTAGTCAAAGTAAATACCTTCAAATCATTATTTGCTTCTCTAAGTGAATTAGTCAATGACGTTAAATAATAAATTATGAGTGTTAAAAGGACTAGCAGAGGGATAACGATGGCCGGAGACGCTACGTATTCGAGGACAAAATTTAGGCTTTTCGGCAATATTTTGTAAATGTTAGTTGTCAAAATGCAATATATTTTTTCGTACTCCGAAAAGGGACCACAGTGCCATGAAGGTTTAACCCACACTATGGTGTAGCCCACAGGTAAAACGCAAAGAAACAGCATCGTCAGCAGAAGAGCTAAATAAAAATTATTGCTTTTCGATACTCTGAATACTACTTCATGCGGCACATTGCACGTCATTACAGCCCAAGATCTAAGATACATCATGATCATTAACTTAGAGACATTTAAGACCACTAATCCAGGCGAAAAGAACATGCCCATCCAGACCATCCCTTGATTGTTAATGAGATGCAAAATGTTTTCAGCAATTTTGAAGTCTCCATATTGTGGAAATTTCTTCTCCAAGTCCCAACACCAACACCGGTTCATATATCGCACAAACAGTGCTCGAAAGAAGTCCATGAACAAAGTGCCCAAGAGAACAAATACCTGCAAAACACATTAACCTGTTATATTTAGAATAACCTTATCTAGTTTTTATTTCAGTTTTCATTGTTACCAAGTCCATCATAGTAAGTTTCACTAGTTCTTGACCAAACATCGTTTCCCAGCATAGCTTCAGCAACTTTATTTTTGTAGCCTTTGTTAAGTTATACATTTTTCTCTTCTGCTTGTCTTCATATACTATGTCCACTGCCGTAGCATTCGATTTGTGCTGTAAAACTTTACATTGCATTGTATAGCAGGTCTTTTGGACAACAGTACAATTAGAAATGAGGAAAACTTGTGTAACGTTTTTACCACCGCAATCGACAGTGCAATTAAAAGAAACATTAGGACAAATATTCGTAGCCTCAATGGAAGGAATAGTGGCCAAACTTGAAGTTATATCTTCTAAAGTGTAAACCATACTTGAAATTGTGGACTCTGGTTCAAGAGTGCTATTGTAAACAGTAGTATCTTCATGTAAAGTTGAGGTAGTCGTTAGCAAGTCACTATTGGTGGATTGAGTCTCTGTTTCACTAGTAACTATTGTTGAAGAAACATCAACAGTAGTACTTTCTGGAACTGTATAATCTGATTTCGTCGTAACATCAGAATAATCAGTTTCTAGATAGGTGGATGTTGAGAAGTCTGTTATTTCTTTGGTTGAGGACATCTCTTCTGTAATTTTATAATTCGGTTCAACTGATGACTTTATAACATTAATTTCGTCTGTAGTAAAATAATAACTATTTTCAACGGTATGATCTGATGTTTCTTCAGAAAATGAATAATCAGAATCAGTATTTTCGAAAGTATAATCTGTTTCAACAGTTTCCGAGCTAGCGTCGTCTAAACTTGATGGGCTAGGATACAATTTTCTTAATCTATCCAGCTCTCTTCGGACCTGTAGTATGCTACTTTCTGTGGTTATTTCTATAGATTCTTCTACGCCCATTAAGTTTTGAGGCAACAAATTCTGCTTCGATGTTAAAAAGCTTTCTGCTGTGTCCTTGATGGGCACGATTGTGTTCTTTATGTTGTTTGTATACGTCATAGTTCCTGCATTCAATTTCCTGGTACTAACTCTTGGTTTTAAATTAGAAGGCATAGCGAGTAGTGGGATATTACATGGTGCACATGAAATTTGTACTTCGAAGCATGCCATCGGTACATTTAAAGCTAATGATTCACTTATGTTCAAAGTGTTATTGGAGATTGCAACCGCGTTAAAAGTGAGATTTGGTTTTAAAGTGTCTAAATCTTTGCTCATACCCTCAATTTTACTAAATAAAGCGAATATTAGAGAGTATAAGTTGAGTAAATTCAATAACATTATCCTGCAACAAACGAAACATAGGTTTTTAGGAAATTTCTTGTTTTAAAGGGATCAGTAAATACACACACCAACTAGAAATTAAATGAAACAAATACGTAAGCGAACCAGGCACAAAATACATACTACGATAGGCGACATAAACTAAATAGGTACCTCGCTAGTTGTAATCTCAACTGTTTTCTAGGATGATAGTGTTCAAGAAAACCTAGTAGTTCAAAAAACACCGGGAACGTTATAGATATTACAGTGACAACTATTGTTGTTTCGTTCTCACGCCACCAGCTCCTGGCTTTAGTGTTGTCATCAGAGCGAGATACCACTGTCACCACAGCGAATGCTGACACGGCTAGCAGGATGATGACGCAAATATTGACGAGTGCTCTAAGGGAAATGATCCGCCAACTGAAAGAGAAAGACGAGCTTATCTTGAAACGTAAGTAATGAAACTACTGCAGAAGCATAACAATTTTTTTTAAAATGTTTAAGTCGGCTGACGCCATCTGCCGCTGAGTGGCCGAATTATTTAAATAAGTATAATTTTGTGTACAATTAATATTTTACAGTAAATACAACTATGCAATTGAACGATACAGTTCTGCATTTTAAATGCAAAACTGTATCTTTACACAAAATTGCATAAAAATCGTTAGAGCCGTTTCCGAAATATAAATGCATACAAATAAGCATTGTATTTGAGATTCAAGTGTTGCCGGCAAAAAGAGCCCTGTACGATAACTTATTTCTTCTGTGCGAATAAAATCCTTTGACGAGGACGTAGGGGAAAATACTTCCCTCAATTACTATCTCGGCTTCCCTCGAGTGCTCTTAGAAATTTTAATTTGCTCAATGACGTACTTGCGCAAGTCCTTTTTCTTCTCAGCTTCCTCCAGCAGAGCCTCCTTGAAGCCAAGTATAACGGAAGCTATGCGATTGTGCGCTGTCTCAGTGTTCCCTATCATGAAGTCCCACCCTGTGAAGAGTTTCCATGAGAAAATGCACTCGTCTTCTTTCTCTGAGAGTTTGGACATCCGTGAATTTTCCGCCATCCTGAAATGTTTGTACTTGGTTTTTAATCGACTTCAAAAAAGAAGGAGGTATTCAATTCCACGTAATATACTTTTATAATTATAAATATACAAGACAAATGTAGTTAATTAACCACATTTTATTTAGTAGCATTGTATTTCAAGCGCAACTCTTGACAGATAGCTGTCTATTTCTTTATTATTCGTTTCGTATCATTTTTCGCCGTCATTGTTGTATCCTTAAGTTTCTTGCTGGCTCTTCTCGGGGTACTGCATTCGGAACCAGCAGCTCGTCGGTGGAGATGGGCTGCTGTTTGCATTTAGCCAATCTTCATGGACGAGTTTAGAGTGCCTTGTTATTATAAAATATTGACGTTTCTAAGTGTATATTTTAATACCAATAGAAAATAAACGATTTTGAATTTTGAATTTTATCCTATAAATAAGCTAAGAAGTAAGTATGTGCATGTTGTAGCCACGTCCACTCGTAGCGAATCCATTTTGAAACGCGCACAGTATGAATATAACTCATCCTTACTTTAATATCTTTGGTTTCTGCCTACCCCAATGGGAAATAGGTCTACGTTGAGCGGAAGTTATTGCCAGTGGTGCACATAAATAGCACAGACTACATTAAAAGAGGGTATAATAAACACCACGGCAATATATCACTTACTTTCTCAATATGGCGACGAAGCTATAAATGTATACAGCCAAACCGGTGAGGAAGTACGCTAACGGCATCCTGTACTGAGGCCTCTCCACGTTGCTGTAGTATCCATAGAATATAGGGGAATACTTGAGTATGCCTTCAAACTCCCATAAAATGAGGAGATTGGAAGCATTTCCCCGTTGTTCTTCCATGATTATCTTCCTTTCGCCGTCTTGCTGGGGATTTGCTGTCAAGTACTGAAATAATGGATGTGAATGTATGTAAACTTTTGGTTATTTCTGTTGTATTAGCCAAATATATTTACTTATTTAGCCTTAACCATTAACCTTTTATGGAAGTAAATAATGCTCGTGATGCAACGGAAATAGGTAAGTACTCTTTTATAATTATGATGAAAAGATTTTTATATCAACAAACAAACATCCAAAGCTAAACTTATGTGACGTTTTAATTATATCAAAAATAAGGTAATAACAAAAACATACATTTATGTACAATACATGAGTACATATCCTGACCGACACTTTTTGATATGGAACATTGCAGTGCTCAGTCTGGCTGCATTCCCTCTCTGGATAGCTAGGTTGATACTTTAACACTTTATAAAGCAGAGGGACAATAGTTACCACCATACATTGAACTTTATGTAATTGGAATAAGATTTAAAACCAATGAAAAATTTAAACTGCCCTATGCCGGTTAAAGGATACAGAGGTAACTGGCAGCTTTCTAGACACCTAGTGTATAACAGAGACAAGAAAAAGTAATCGATTTTTAAAATAATCTATTATTATTTTTAAATAATAGAGTTTTTAAATATAAAGTATTATATATTTATATTTAATAAATCGATTATATTTTTACACATTTTAATCGATTTTTGTAAACAGCACCATCTGTGCGACAAATAAAGAAATTTCAAGTAAGTTCACTTACAAAGTTTATGTTAAAAGGGTCAAGAAGGTGAAATTTTTTTTTTTCATATTAATTGATATTTTTTTCGTATACTTAATCGATTATTGTTAATAAAAGTTATCAATTTTTAAAACCGATTATTATTAAAAAGAGAAAAATCGATTTTTAATTAATCGTTTTTTTTTCGATCAATGTCATATCCCTACTGTATAATTGGTAATAACGTTGGAAACTAGTGTTACCTCAGGCACGATGACGAACACGAGGAGTATGAACGCAATGACCAGGTTGACCCAGAACAGCCACCGCAAGAAGGTGAAGTATGACGCCACCACAGACCCGAAGTGGGACTCTATCTCCTTGATGCGCAGCTCCCATGGTACGAGCAAATTCGACGTGTTCGCGGCTTCACGTTTTAGTTGCTGCCATTTCTTTGAGATGGGGAATATACATTTAAAAGTTTTCATATTGTTATATTGAAAGTAATGATTAATATAGAAAAATATTCCTAACGAACGAAAAGAAAAAGGACGGAGAGTGGTATGTTGTAGGTGTAAAAACTATGTCACTGTGATTTTAATCTTATTTGCAATAATTACAAGATGTAGGTATATTTCATTGGTTTATCTAAAGGTTGAACATAATTTGAGGGAAAAACCTTCACGAAACATATTATCAACTATAATAGATATTTTTGCCTACTGTGGCATGACGCAATTATGGACCTGCAATATATTGTATAGGTCTTCGAATGGATTGTCGAATCTTCGAATGGTCGTCATGGATTACGAACTTACCCCGATACTTGTCGCTTTACTCTATGTGTCATTGACAAAATAATGTTCAGTACCCGATAATAATAATAACAAATTGTGGGACACAATTCATTCACACACGGTTATTTAGCCCCAAAACTAGGCAGGGCCTGTACTTATGGGTACTAAATAACTGACAAACATACTTAAATATAAATAAACAGCCAGACACGAAACCAACAGACATGTTCATGCCCACAAAGTTGGACCCGAGCGGGGATCGAACCCGCGACCTCCGACTCAGAAGGCAGGGTCACTGCCACGCCAACTGATCCAACAGGGCAGTCGATATTTACTCACGGTAGCTATAAGTATGTTGAATCTTGCATAAATATCCCTGGTGCTTTTGGATTGCGCCAACCTTTCCTGCAGCTGACCTTCGTGTCGCTTGATGTATGCTTTAGCCTGAAAAAAAAAAGAACGATCTCACAAAAAACCAGCGTAAAGCAATGCATTGCGTTTCGTTGAATGAGTGAAGTAACCGGAGGCCCCAATCTCCCCTCCCCTCCCCTCTCCTCCCCCCCCCCTCCCCTCCCCCCTCCCACCTCAAAGGTTGGCAACGCAGTTGTGACTCTTGAGTTGCAGGTGTCCATGGGCGGCGGACGTCACTTACCATCAGGTGACCCGTCTGCTCGTTTGTCCCCTTTTTTATCATAAAAAAAAACTACTCAAGGCATGTCTAAGGAGCGGTCAGTTCCTATTACTTTTCTGTTCAGGGCATCGCTAATCTATTATTAAATATAATATTAAGGAAAAATACACGTTACGTGTTGGAGTGACCAAATACCATACCTAAGAAGTATAGTCACTTCCACTGTTACTAAGGCAACAGCGGAGCATAGAAGTTTCGCCACATGGCTCGGAGGGCTGGTACTATATTTGGCCATGACGGTACATTCTATGGGTTTCTGGTCTAGTTTAGAAATACATAATTTAGGTTAGGATAAATATATCATGCAATTTTTTTGTCACAGAAATATTCAAATGTCTTATTTATTAATGTTTTGTGAGAATGATACATACACGTCGTTGGAAGTCATTAAATTATGAAAGTAGGTAGTACTCGCCTGATGTACAATCTTTAGTTTCCTTCTCATACCCAACGGCTGCTGCTTGACTGATCCCAAGACCTCTTTGTGCAGATGAATGTTCTCGAAGATCTGTTCCTGAGACACCACAAGGGGCTGGCCTTCCTCCATCGATATTGCAGTACTGTAATATTGATTATTTTGCTTTTTAAAAGTCAAGTAGTCGGGCAAAGAGTTACCACCATATATTGAACTCTGTGTGATTGAAATAAGATTCAAAACCAATGAAAAATGTAAACTGCCTAAGCCCGTTAAACGTCAAGCAAAACTTTGTACCCATTTTTACGAAAATTGCGCAGACGGAGGAATGTGAAATTTCGCACAAATCTATAATACCTAATATAAAAAAAAATCTCTTGCCTTTCATCCCGAAGGGGTAGGCAGAGGTATTCCATTACTGGATATACCCACATTTCACGAGATACATTGGACCCCTAAACGTGATAGGTGGTGAGCCCATCGCCGGACCGGGTCTATTTACACATGTCCTATGTACTAATATTATAAAGAGGAAAGATTCGTATTTTTGTTACGAATAAATTCAAAAACTGCTGGACTGATTTTAAAAATTCTTTCACCAATGGAAAGCTAGAATATCCCTGAGTAACATAGGCTATATTTTGTTCCCGTATTCCCACGAGAACGGGAACTACGCGGGTGCAACCTCGCAGAGCCGCTAGTACTTTATAATGCTGTACCACGGTACCACGGTACGTTGTACCACGGTACAACGTTAACAATACTGTTTGGTAGGTCTAGGCAAACTCACTCTCCGGAACTGGTGGTGAATACGGAAGAGCGGCGACGTGCGCGGGCGTCGTCAGGCGCGAATGGCGACGATGGGCGGCGCGGACGGCCTTTGCGCGAGCGCCGCACACTCGCGCGCCGTTGACGCAGCACCGCGCTCAGGCTCGCAGAGTAGTCCTCGTCTTCGGAGCCGTCTGGCAAATATAGATGGACTTTACAGCATGAAACTATAGGGTTGGTTTTCCCGCAGCAAGATTGGTTTCTGTAGTATCTAGGTAGGTACTACCGGTTTATAAATATTTCAGTCAATCACTTGTTTTTTCTGTCCGGCTGTCAAGTTGAAATGAATATCAAATACTCAGAGCACTAGTCTGTAGTCCCTTGAAGCTATAAAAAATCTAACTTCTAACACAACGCAATCAAAAGATACGGGAGTTTATGTTGCATACATTCGCAAGGAAATCAAAACCTATATTACGGTAAGTACTTCCTGCTGACCTAGACTAGAACAATAAAACTTGGTAAGAGAGAATATCTCATATTACGTGTTAAAAAACACAACCGTAAATTTTTAATTCTAACACAAGAAAAAAAAATCCGTAACAAAACATTTGCAAATTGGTAAATTGTCCGCATACTATGTCGACGGGCAGTTTTAGCAGCTATAAGGTATACGTGGAAAAAAAACAATGTTTCTTAGGAAATTTTGAAACAATTAATTTGAACATAATATCTGTTACCGATGTAATGGATAATATTAAAATAGTTAATACATAGAATATCGGTCAAGCGCAATGCAATAACTCCATAGAGATCGTTAGAAAGAAGGTAGTTCTAATCTATCACACATTATCATAAAATAATTCGCTAGAGCATGGTATGGCATTCTGGTAAACGTAATAATTCGCATTGTTTATCTATCCATATCAATATAGGTATATGTTATGGACCAATGAGGGCTTTATTTACAAATAACCTAACCTAACCACTCTACAGAGTAAAAAACCGACTTCAATCTTCAACTTGTTGTTGGGGCCTCCGGCTACCTCACTCACTCAACGAAATCTACGTCCAAAAACAGGTAATCTATGCAAAATAGATGATAATCAGTGAGGCTCGGGTTTAAATCCTGGCTGTACCAATGAGTTTTTCAAAACTTACGAACATATACACTAGCTTGACAGTGAAACATCGTGAGGAAACCGACAGGTCTCAGAATTAATTCTGAGGCATGTGTTACAGACCCGGAGCCTTATTGTATATTTGAATTGTAATCGCAACGGTCTTCATTTTGACATACGTTGCTTTTTCCGTACACTGTCAAATACAGTCTAGAAGAAGAGCAAGCACTGATCTCGTAACAATTGTCAAAAGCGACGATTACGATTACAATTATAAATACTTAGACAATAATAAATAGGGTCAAATATTCTCGTGAAAAGTGGGTATTTCCAGATATGGAATACCTCTGCCTACCCCTTCGGGGATAAAAGGCGTGGGTTGTTTTATAGATTATTTAATCTGCACTTACCTCCAGTTGATGGCGAGAACTTGACCTCGTTGTTGATCGGGGTCTCTGAGGGCAGGTGGAAGAGGTTGACTCCTGAAGAGGCCATGCTGCCTGGGTCCGCCCACGTGACCGACAGCCGGTCAACAGACGGCTGCGGGGAAGATGGAACTAGCTCGCTCGAGACCTGCACATTGGGAATCCATCCTTATCTACACTGATATTATAAATAAAGAGGAAAGATTTGTATTTTTTGAAAGTTTTAGCATTTAGGGTTTGGTACCAAAATGGTAAAGAAGAAACCGTTATGGTGCGACTCCATCTGTCACAGCTGCTCATCTTATCAACTACTAATCTACTACTAATTTAGAATAGTTTTAAATAATGATCGCCGACTATATTTGGAATGGAAGAATTTACAGTAATTTTAATTTTTGAGACAAAAAGGGGCGAAATGTTAAAGCTCGTAGGGCAAGAGGAAATATATTTCACTTTACAAAAATTATTTTCATTTGTTTAACGTTGCTCAGTCTTCGACTTATGATGAAAAATGTCTAAAAATACCACTCCATTATCTTCGAGGTTCAAAGCGAAACATCGTAAATCGTAAATGATAAGGGGTTTATTTGAATATTACAGGAAAAATTAAAAAACGTGTAACAAAAAAAATTTATCAAAGTAAAAAATCATAAATTTTCTCTATTTATAAAAAATACACTTAAAATGGTCAATATATATCTAATACAACATTCACAAATTAATGGTTGTCAGAATTTTTATCTATGAAATCTAAGACTATCACTAAAAGTTGATAAAACTGAACAGAATCACGGGGCGTAGACTAGGCGGTGAATAAATATGTTTTTATTATTTTAAATAACTAGTATTTTTTCACTTCTGGAAAAAACCGGTTGATGCCGGTGTAAGTTTCAGATCTCTATTACGGTGATAGAAGAAGAAATCGGTGAAACCATACCCGGAACAATACACTGTTACATACATGTTTAGTGCCTGTTCACGATGTTTTCGTTCACCGTCGGATAAATATGTAACGGTACGTATGTTTTAAAAAAGGACCAAGTTGTGAATTTAAGAATTGTGATTCTGCTTCTAATTTATATGTAAGTCGTTATTATCTATAACATCAAAGTATTTTTGACCAATTTTTTGATACACAAAAAAATTTATGTTGTTGTATGACTCAGACTTAATGTAGGTACAATAACGTAAAGTACTGTATTTAAGCGAATTGCTGAAAAAGTTAACAACATCGCGCTATTTAATTACGGCTGATTCTTATTTTCATTACTTAACACGCTGGCGGTGACTATAATTATTATCACTTAAGTCGTCATGTCAGATTTTAATTATTAATAGTGCTTTTCTACACCCTTTGAGCTTTTATAAAATTGCTAATTTGCCGTTTAGACACTGTTTCGCATTCCAATTAAAAAGTCAAGTAAAAGTTAAAAACAAAAACTTTTTTTAAAGATTTAGAAAAGACATCTAACCGTCAATTGTGATTCGAAACTTGATTTGAAATCAACACTTCAGCTTAGCGACACCCTCCTGCCACGAGCTCGTAGCAGGACATTCCGGAGACGACTGAGCGAAACCGATTCTCACGGCGAACTATAAATTTGACTATTTACGACACAGCTCAGGTGTTTTGCGTAGTCGTCCACCTATTACACACTTATAAGTCTGCGTCACAAAAAGGTACACTGTCTTATGTTGCTATAGCAGGAAACTACTGTAGCAAGTATCTACAAGCCGGGCCATTAAAGATCTTGTAATCCCGCGGATTCTTGGGTCTAAAACAATTTCGTCCTCAGTCAGTCGTCCTAGACATAGAGGGGGCATTGGGAGTATTTTCATACAAAACTTTGAAGCATGTTTGAAGTTCAAGCGTCATGTCAGTTAGTATGAACGCGAGCTGTCATTCGGTCGAAATTGTACTAGACTTATTCCACTTGGAATAACTTTTGGCTTCAAATTTTCCTTGCTTTGTCCCCTCTATGCCCTATTATATTTTAATCTCTTTGGTGGAGACTTAGGCGTGAACCGTAAAAAAACTGTGCAGATTTTGGGACGGATTAGGTGACCCCCGTGTCCGCTTTTTGGTCATGTCATAGGCCATTCAATGCGGTCAGCGTCATAGACACTTTTGGCCGGAGGGGGGGTTACTTTATACAAAATATTGTTTTTTTTAATTTTATGGCGTTTATTCTTTCGACGATTGCACTTCAACTAACAAAATCACTCGATCAATCCAAAGTGAAATCCGAATATTCCAATGTGAACTTACTAGCCAGTGCACGCAACTTAGGTTTGCACTCCTTTGCTACATACTTCTAACTGCTTTAACTTCTCTATCTGAGATTTAGTTTTAAATAGAATGAAGATACCATTACGGGGTTGAAAGCGGCATTTTGCAAAGTTTTAGGTCTATGCTTATGAGTTATGTTGAGAGGCAAAGAAGATTCTATAAAACTATTCCTTTCGACGCCACTTTAAAACCACTAAGATCGAATAGCAAAAATAACACTATACCCTATATACTATAACACTATACTCAGTGAATATATTTTTGTTCTTCAACATGGACTGTAAATGGCTCGTTCTGACAAAAGATAAGAATTTTTTTTCAGTCTAATCACAAAATTGGTTTACATAACTGTGGATGTATGGAAGGCGCCTTATAGAGAATAAAATTAATAATAGTCCAATTCGTTATGTTAAGGTGTGGTAGAAATATAACTTCGTCAAACGTACTGTCGCGTGCTGCTGCGTTTACTTTCAAGTAATATCCATCACCAGCTCGACGGTGAAGGAAAACATCGTGAGGAAACCCGCAGGTCCCAGAATTAATTCTGAGGCATGTGTAACAGACCTGGTCCGGCGATGGGCTCACCACCTATCACTTTTAGGGGTCCAGGGGGATATCGAGTTCCATTAGTTATAATTGGCTACAGGACATTTCTCTTTAGGTATGTTGTATGTAACAGTCAAGAGCACGCTAGGCTTGACACTTTGGACTTTGACCTGGCCCTGTATTCTAGGGCGCGCAGTAAAAACCAGAGCTCAGCTTAAACTGGTAGTGTCAAGCTTGACTTGCTCTTGACTGTATAAGCTTTTGTATTCGTCGGCGTCGAGGTATAAAAAGTATTTTATGGTTATAACTATCTGTGCGCCAAATTTCATCCAATCCATCCTGAAGACCTCAGGTAGAATGATTGAGACGCGTATTAGGAGGCGTAGGAATTTCTACAGAACAAAGAACAGTAGTTACGTACAGAAGACCGACTCAAGTAGGTACTTTCCTTTTGCGGTGCCGCGAAAAATATATGTACAGTCAAGAGCACGCTAAGCTTGACACTTTGGACTTTGACCCGGCCCTGTATTCTATGGCGCGCAGTACAAATCAGAGCTCAGCTTAAACTGGCAGTGTCAAGCTTGACTTGCTCTTGACTGTACGAAATAAAGAGAGCTTGGCGTGAGGTAAATTTGCGTTGCCGGTATTTGTCGTCACCACGGTTCAGAGCTGTAGAAGAAAAACTCAACTGGGAGAAAAGTAAAAAAATAATATTAAAAGACTTTTCTTGACGACATTCAGAGATGAAATAGTTAGTTGCATCACGCTAGCCTGTTCCGCCCCGCTGTGAGTCTCGAAGAAACAACGAAATATCATCTCTACTGTATACGAATAGGCATGTCATATTAACAGTTTTATATATCGTCTACTCGTACTGCCTCGCATCTCTGTCCAGTAATTTAGTCCAGTTCTGACAATGGCATCCTCGAGATAACCTGTAAGGCGACAAATGGACGAATAACAATGATTCTTTTTTTAACCGATCTCAAAAAAGATAGAGTTTCTCAATTCGACTGATTGTGATTTTTTTTAGTATAATTCGTTGATGTCGGTTTTTAACCGACTTCAAAAAGGAGGAGGTTATCAATACGTCTGAATTTTTTTTTACATTTTTTTTTATGTTTGTTACCTCAGAACTTTCGACTGGGTGAACCGATTTGGATGATTCTTTTTTATTTGAAAGCTGGTGCTTTCAGATTGGTCCAATTTTAATTTCGGTTTTCAGTTCTGACAACGGAATCCATGAGTAAACCATATAAGTTGTAGATTGAAGTCGTTTTTTTTTACTATTTAGAGTGGTTATTTTATGTTATTTTATATTAATACTAATACGGGTGTATCAGAAATTGCGCGTATTCCGTGACGCGTTGTATATGAGTATGGCGATATAACATTCCGTGGTGACCAAGATTTCTTCAAACAACTTATCAAGAGTTATGGCGTCAGGAATAATGGTAGCGCCCACACCCAGGACTGATGCCGTGACATCCCACAGTCAGTCTTCAGACGCCAATGAGCGACTACCAATCGTAAGCGTTGATTAACTGCGCTCATCAGGGTTGCCACTAACGCGTATAACATTATGCTAAATAGTTTTCTGTATACCTACTTAAAAGATTCTTCTTATTCCCAGCATTGCAATTTAATCTTTTTAAACTAAAAATTAAATACCTCCTCCAAAGCATCACATCGAGGCAGCGTACCCATACAGCTGGCAGCATTGCCCCTTTGAACGGCTATGCAAACTCTTTGACAGAAGTAGCTGTTAGCTCTTGGATCTTGTGTCGCCTCGATGAGACGATTTGAGAGCTCATTGATAAAAATTTTGGTTTCCGGACCCCACGGGCCCAACGTCTATATAGCAAATGGTACAAAATTATAAGTTTGAACCAGACCCATATATTTTCTTTTTTTAAGAGTTTCAGCTGCTAAAGCAGCAGCAGCAGCATGACAAGGGTTTTGTCAACGTCTTTTTCCACAATCTGGGTGCTTAACGCTTGTTAAAGGCGGTAAATAACACCTTGAGCTTTTAAGCATCAATTGTTATTATTAATCCTACTTCCTACTAATATTATAAACGCGAAAGTTTGTATGGATGTCTGGATGTCTGGATGTCTGGATGTCTGGATGTTTGTTCCTCTTTCACGCAAAAACTACCGAACGGATTTTGATGAAACTTTACAGTTATATAGCTTATACATCAGAATAACACATAGGCTATATTTTATTCCCGTATTCCCACGGGAACGGGAACTACGCGGGTGAAACCGCGGGGCGCTGCTAGTAATATTATAAACGCGAAAGTTTGTATGGATGGATGTTTTTTCCTCTTTCACGCAAAATATACTGAACGGATTTTGATGAAACTTTATAGTTATATAGCTTATACATCAGAATAACACATAGGCTATATTTTATCCCCGTATTCCTACGAGAACGGGAACTACGCGGGTGAAACCGCGGGGTGCTGCTAGTAATAATAATAAGCATAAATTCTTTGAAATGTGTCAGGAGGATCTTTTGTCGATAGCACATCAAAATAAAACCGATTTCGATTAAGATTGTAAACACAAAACAAACTATCGGCATTCGCTGTTCCCGTTCCTGAGGGACTACGGGGATAAAATATAGCTTATGTTACTTCCTAATAGTAAAGCTTTGTATTGGTGAAATAATTTTTAAATCGGTTATGTGGTTTAGGCGTAAAAGCGTAACGAACAAAGTCACCATGGCATTTATAATATTTAGTAGGTATTAAAAAGTGACTTGGTTTCATTGTTACGCTTCACGTCTAAACCACTGTAAGGATTTTAAAAATTCTTTCACCAATGGAAACCTTACTTTTCTGAATGTAGCAGGGCCTATAATTTTCTTACTCGGGTGAAATAGACAATAAGCTAGCTTAGCATAGAGTAGAGAGCGTGGGAGAGCCATGCTTCGGCACGCTTGGGCCGGCTCGACCGGAGTGATACCACGGCCTCACAGAAAACCAGCGTAAAGCAATGCATTGCGTTTCGTTGAGTGAGTGAGGTAACCGGAGGACCCAATCCCCCCTCCCACTCCCCTCCACCCCACTCCCCTCCTCCTACTCCCACCTCAAAGGTCGGCAACGCAGTTGTGACTCTTGAGTTGCAGGTGTCCATGGGCGACGGACGTCACTTACCATCAGGTGACCCGTCTGCTCGTTTGCCCCTTTTTTATCATAAAAAAAAAGAGATAATTCTAAAGATAATTCTAAAATTCTCAACCAATAGGAAACTTTAGGCGGCTTTTCCAAAACGTGAACCAATCTTGAACCACCCCTAAGCGTTCATTCCATTATCCCTCCCACCCCCCGTTTATATCACTCCGCATAATAATTAAGTAGTGATTTCCAGACCATCCCCAAAGGTCGGGTGGGTCGATACCAATTTATTGGTATGATTGGGATAGTGACGCTCTGGGCTAATTAGATTTTATTACCACCGCTGTTTTTGTTACACGTCATGCAACTTGCTTTCCAGCAATTTTTATTTTATTTTAATATTTATAATAATGTTATTTGCTCCGGTAAAAGACCCGTCAGTCAAATTTCATCTAAAGTCGTTCTGCCGTTCGTGAGTTATAAATGGTCTAACTGACTTTGTTTTATATAGATTTCATTGATTTTCATATCAAATATATTTTTTTAATACATAAATTGTGGGACTCAATTTACATACGGTTCAGAGTACTATGGGTAATAAGCAACTGATAAACATACATGAATAAATATGAAACACCCAGACACGAAGTCAACAGACATGTGCACACAAATGTTTGCATCGAGCGGGGATCGAACCCGCGATCTCCAACTCAGAAGGCAGGGTCACAACTAACTGAGCCAACAGGTCCGTCGAAATTTGCAATCCTTATGTTGTGCATAGATATAGTATTTACATTTGTGGTATCAATATGGACCTAGTTTAGGCAATGCAATACATAATATGCCGACTCTCATCGCAAGGCTCGATCTATAATAATACTATCAGCACCCCGCGGGAATACGGGGATAAAATATAGCCTATGCTTGTTACTCACTGATAATGTAGATTTCCATTTGTGTTAGAATAAATAAATAAAAATAAATAATCTCACGCCTTTCATCCCTGAGGCAGAGGTATTTCATTACGGGATATCCTTACCCACATTTCACGAGATATATTGGACCCCTAAACGTGATAGGTGGTGAGCCCTTCGCCGGACCGGGTCTATTTACGCATGTCTCAGAATTAATTCTCAGACCTGCAGGTTTCCTCACGATGTTTTCCTTCTTGTGTTACAATAAAATTTATAAAATCGGTTCCGTGAAAGTGTAAACAAACGAATTTCATATTTATACTATTAGTTACGATGTTGTGAAATCTTGCAATAAATTCTTATTAAAAAACATATATTTTAATCATGAATGAGGTACTTTAAATTTATTGAGCTACTTTTTGGGGTTGCATACCAGTGGGTGAGGCTCTACGTTGATAGGTCTGTCAGTCAGTCAGCCAGCCACTCAGTCAGTCAGAATAATTATGAAACCGACAAATGGTGAAGGACGTACCTGTGGCGTCAGCTCTGACCGCCCATCAGTGACGGCTCTCGGACGTGGCTCCAACTTTAAAATCCCCTTTTCCTTGCCCTGGAAAAGGTAGCATTTTTAAAACAATCTACATAATATATATATATATATATATATTTCCAGCGGTTCCCTCGCGTCTATATTAAAACACTAGCAGCACCCCGTGGTTTCGGCCATATAATATATAGGTATGTTACTCTTAGTTAACGTAGCTTTCCATTGGTGAAAAAAAATTCTAAAATAGGTTGAGAGGTTTAGGAGTGAAAGCGTAACAAAGCATCTACCAAACAAAAAAAAAACAAAGTCACTTTATTACATTTCTTAAGTTTCGGACCACAAACACCTTAACACGACTTTTTCATATATATATTAGAAGAAGAAGATTATATTTTCCTTACATATGAGGAAGACAAGATGGGCCATAATCATACCAAGCCAGCAGGGATATTCACGGAGGCTCGACACCGTTTCCGTTCGATTCAGATCGAGTGAAAAATGTATTCTAGGCGTTTCCGACAGCAACGGAAATTTTTCCGAATCCTTATGTCAAATATGACATTCGTTTTCGATACCGACATCTGTGAATAGCCCATCTTCGACAGATTTTCCGATTCCAAGTCGAATATCGAATTCGTAGCTCCGTGAATACGCCTGCAGATCACCAAGGAATCGGACATGGTGTGAGACCATGGCCACCTGTAGGATTTCTAATGCCTCCCAATTTTGTACTTACCTACATTTACACTTACACATGCACTCACGTTCACAATACGTAAACGACTGCAAAAATAGGTAATTACAATAATTTATTCAACAATTATTAGAGAAACACAAGTTTACAGATTTATATTTTCTAGAACGATTCTCTCACTGTGCCTATGAGAGCGACGTCGTACGAGTACAACTTACGAGGATTATAGGTAGGTAAGGTACTAATTGCCGGACACAAGTCACTTCGATTTGATCCACAACCGATTTTTGACACCACCTAATTTTAATTATCTTTAAAAAAAAATACGTTACAATACGTCGCTCGTACAAAAAAGTAAAACAAATAATACCACAACTGGTGCAGTCTTCTCACCAAACTGACATGTCAAGTCCGCTGTTCACCACAGAGCAATTAACAATATGTAGTTAAGGGCATGTCGATACGCGTGAATAAGTTTATGAAAGATTTACCTTGTCCATTATCCAGACCTGCGTTCCCGTACAACCCTTCAGAGCAACTGGTAACGTCCAATGCGGCCTGCTGGTAAACCATCCCAACTGATATCTTATATCTATACAATAAAAACTTAATGTTGTTTTTTGCTAAGCACCAAACAACCTCACTTGACAACAAATGGTAAGATTTGATATTTTTTGAAAAAAGTTTTTATGGAAGGAAAATTTGAAAAGTTTCCCGGTAATACTGAATACGGATTTGAACAGGACCGGGTCGGGTCAGTTATGAGAATGATAACATAACACCCCAAAAAGTGACTCCGCGGTAAAACGCACTCACTTTTACGAGCTATTATTCTGATTAGTCGCGTGCTTTAAAACTATTATTGCTGTTGTAATCTTCTTCGTTAATTGACTGTTTAAGAGCCTTGGTATAGCATTTGCGAAATTGAACGCTCTTAAATTGGATTAAAGTTTAAATACCAGTAGATTCATGTAGCTTTTGATATACGTATAATAAAACTACGAAACCGTGTTTGTACATACATGAAATATTTTTTGAAAATTTTGCAGTTTAGAAAACCATTGATTTACATACCAAAACACCAATTTTTGAATTTTTTGTCTGTCTAACTGTGCATAACGCAATAACTATTGGACGGATTTTGAAGAAATTTCGTGTAGATATAACTGAGTAACTGGGTCAACATTGAGGGTTGTTTGTCACATCCCATTCAAATGGGGAAATATAAAAATTGGTTGAAAAGAGAAATACTTAATACTCCAAAACGATAACAGCTAGATATTTGAAATATGGTATGTAGATGTCTTTTACGTCGTTGACAAATGCTATGTAGGGATTTTTGTTAAATGCCTCGGGAACGGAAATAAACTAGAGCCGCGCGGGCAACGCCACTGGGCATCCGCTAGTCTATCTATATAAATAAAAATGAATTGATGTTCGTTAGTCTGATTAAAACTCCAGAACGGCTGGACAGATTTTGATGAAACTTTTTGTGTGGGTTAGAGTGGGTCCAGGGATGGTTTATACGGTGGCAGAACGACGTCTGCCCGGGCCACTAGTATTTTATAAAAGGCTTATGTATAAAAGACTTTTATATATTAAAGGCTTCTGTATATAAAAGACTTTTATATATAAAAGGCTTCATAAAAATTCAGAGAACAAATGTTTTTTAATTTACTGAAATAAATTAATTATTGAGTTAGGGGCGTGCGTTTCTAAGTTGGCAGTAATTAGTGAGTGGAAAGCTGCGCAAAGGTGGGCTGTTAAAAGGGGTGAGACAACATGGCTCAGTTTACGCCCGCATCCACTACCACAATCCACTTTAATTTTTGACGGGCCTGTTGGCTTAGTTGGTGCCCTGCCTTCTGAGCCGGATTCGATCCCGGTTCGGGGCCAACATTTGTGTGCATGAACATGTCTGTTGGCTTCGTGTGTGGGTGTTTCGTATTTATTTAAGCACGTCTATCAGTTGTTTAGTACCCATAGTACAGGCTCTGTCTACTTTGGGACTGAATAACCGTGTGTGAATTGTATCCCACAATTTGTTATTATTTGAATATTAATTAGTAGTTGCTATTGTGAGAAGTAATGTGTAACAAGGAGATTTTACATAACCTATGCCATCGTATATTGTGAATTTGTGACTATGTAGGTATGTATAAGGCGGATAAGTTACGTGGAGAAAGCGGTAAGCTCTACCCCAAAGAAAAATAATAAAAATCTATATCATACATAAATGAATTTGATCTTCAAGTAAAATTGGCAGACTAAGTACAAGTATGCGCTGATCTTTATATCACTAAATACTTCCTAAACGGATGGTTTCCTGGATGGTATAGATTTACAATTGGACCGGTTAGTTGGGGTGTTGTGTTTGACAGGACAACATCTAGCCCCTCTACTAGTGTATTATTTTATTATGTATGAATTCCTTTACAAATAATTCGACTCATTCGATGCTACATGGATTTAACTTCAAATAAAAAACCCCTGCTGTCGCATCAGTGAAACCAAGTATCTTAACTTTTTGTTTGAATAAACAGCTGCGATACAATAATGGAGAGAGCTGTAGCACAGGAGTTTTTTTACCACTTTAGTACGAAACCCTAAGAGCTCCTTCAGCAGTGCGGCAGCAACAGATGGCTTATTACAACACTTCTTTCTTATAATTTACTACCTTTTACCGGTGGCTTCGCTCGCGCTCGCTTATTCCACTCCCTTAGGGGTTGAATTTTGCTAAATCCTTTCTTAGTGGATGCCTACACTGTACCTATAAGCTATCTACCTATGAGCAAATTTTTTAATCTCTAGACCCGGCGGTTTAGGCTGTGCGTTGATGTTGATACATCACCAATCAGTCAGTCAGTTTATCATTTTATATATAGATTTTAACGAGGAAATATCATCGTTGCTCTTTCTTTTGCTGGTTGGCCGTAGTCGCGGCAGTCGCGCTGCTACTGCAGCGTTGCTTGCGATCTATTGTTTCAATTTCAATTTATTTATTCATTATCCAATAGTAACATAACAGTTTTCTTTAAAAAAAAACCAAGGCTTTGTTGAGCTCATACCTAGTTTCGAAAGTGTCTTATTTATTTCATCGCAGTGGCTGCGCGACTAACACCTATTTCCCCATCGCCGGTATTTGCGAACATTACCCGTTCGCCAATATAGCGATGGCTCAGTAGATTGGCACTTGCCGCGGAACTTAAAACTGTAGTTAATTAGGGTAGACTACCTTCGGCCGGCGGGTTCACTCGTAATTTAATAACTATATTATCGATGAAAATTAAAATGTATTTAGCAGCAGTAATGCGTAGGAGGTTTTTAGGGGACCAGTGTTTAGGGGACACCTATATTTGTGTGCCAGTGGCAATAAAGACGATGAGGAGATGGGGCCCTGAAGCAAATACATTTTTAAAAAACCTGTCAGCGCGCCTAATAGAGGCCACCGGCGACCCAAGGGCTGGTGCCGCTGGTGGCTATTTCGCCCAAAGGACTAGCTTGGCTGTCCAGAGGTCCTTACCTCAATATAGTGCGCTGGAGGACATTTCTTATATTTAGTTTAGTTTGTAAATATTATGAGTGTTTTATAATTATTATCCATTCCATGTATATTAGGTATATATTATCATCCATTTAAATAAACAAATCCCATTGAAAATTACACTTAGACAAGTCAATACATTCTAACAAGGCATTCTAAACTCGTCTATGAAGGCTAAATGTAAACATCAGCCCATCTCCACCGAAGTTGTTTGTTGTATCTTCTGAAGGTAGCAGGAGCGGTGATACCGATAGCCCTAATGAAATCGAAACGGTAGAGGAAAATATAGTGAGGAAACACCAGACGCCAGAATTGTTCTGGAGGCAAGGTGTAGGTTGAACGGCAGTGCCAGCACCTTGGACGAGATGTGACACCTGTGACATTTAATTGCTCGAAAAATTGTTTGTACTCGTGAAAAACTGTGATTTTAACAACCGTACACGAGTACGAGTAATCTCAGTTTAACGGCACAGTGTGTAAATTGAATTATTAATGTATCTAAGTATATTCTCTTTGTATATGGGGTCATTTTAAATCAATTGCAAATATTTGAAGGCTAGGTACAAATATGTAAGAGATATAAAACGTTTTTTTTGTTCTTTTTAAATTAGGAACAGAAACATTCCTCAAAGTTTATCGGCAATTTAACAGATAACGACCTATTTTAAGATATCTGCGTTCCAAGTTATTATACTCTACCTAATTGCAGGCCCCGGTTGATAAATGAGCGTGTGTTCAAGATTGTCCTATGACGTCATCAGAATCCAAATTCCGAACGGCCGTCAGATCTGGCAGGGTTCATTAACCCCTCTTATCTTTGGATTGCTGTGCAGCGGATTACGACAAAGCTTTCTTGTCCCAAACTCTTGCTTATATCTCATAGCGACATGCATATCTACGTGACGTGGCCGTGATAATAGGAGACTTTCTCTCTCTAACTTAACATGTATAAACATTACCCTTGTTCTGGTGCAGTTGGGCAATCTATACTCCTATACACACTAATATTATAAGAAGAAAAGATTAGATTTTTATTTGTTTGTATTGAATACCGAAACTACTGTTCCGATTTTGAAAATTCTTTCCCCAATGGAAAGCTACATTATCAGGAAGTACATACCATAAGCAATATCGGTACACGGGTGAAACCGCGCGGAACAGGTAGTATTATTATTATAAGGAGCTAAATCAACTTCAATTGATATTTATACCAAAATAAACAGTGCTAACTGTCTCCGTCTGTCTGTCCGTCCGTCTGTCTACCAGAGGGTTGTATCTCTAATAGGTAGAAAGTTTTCACAGAATGTGTGTGTATTACTATTGCCGCTATAACAATAATTTATAAAAAAATTAAATAAATTTACAATTAAAAATACAAGAATAGTGTATTTTTGGCGACTTTACGGAACCCTTGTATGCGACCGACTCGCACTTGACCGTTTCATTTTCATAGATGGCAGTGGATCGTTGTTAAACGCAATAGAATCTTGGGGCGCTGCTACGCTGCTAGTAATGAATATATTTTCTAAGATTCTTATCGCATATAGGTACCTAAGCACTTTCGTAGGTACTTGATAAAGGGTGAGGAGGTCACTGCCGATAACCTCAATTTAGGGCAATTTCATCATGATTCGTTGACACGTTATTTTAAAGGGTGTAAAACCTTGCGCTAATCAAGTTTTGGGAAAAGATTTAGGAAGATAAAAGTCTTTTAACAATTTTAATAGTTTTTCTTCTTGAAAAAAAGATGAGAAGATGTTATGAATAAGGAAGGACCTTGTTAAATACGGGGTAGGTACTTCTAATATTTGTGGAAAGTACCTATCTAAATAAAAATTAAGCTCAGGTTTAATTTACTTACGTAGGTAAGTACATCATTATAACTAGCTCAACGGTGAAGCAAAACATCGCGAGGAACCCGGTCTGGCGATGCACGATGGGCTCACCACTTATCACGTTAAGGGGTCCAAAGAATATGCTGGTGAAACGTAAGTATTTACTGAAATGGAATACATATGTAGCGACACTACATAGAACGCCCCAATAGACGGCCGAGTTCTAAACCGCGCTATCGGAGTTTTCTAATGAGTTTGTATAAAAACAACTGCCTAACTTCAACCGTTGGACCACGGTCCCAGGCCCACGGTCACCTCGCCTGGAAGATCTTCCCTTTTCACGATGGAGGGGCATTCCACCGCCGCTCCTCCATATATACCTCAGCCTACCCCCTCGGGGATACAAAAGGCTTGAGCTTATTTATTTTACTATTGCTTTTAAGATATGCAAATCTTTATTAGATAAAATTAAAAAATATGTTATGTACAGTCTCTGCAGTAATAGCTAATCCCTAGACAGCAATAATGAACGCTTCGCCGATTCGCGGAAAGGCACATGCTGCCGTTCTGTGAGAAACAAAAGCTCAGACCTTTTCAGATCCCTTTACAAAAACGTCAGTTTGAGGCCACCGAGCCGCGTAAATGTGGTCGGCCGGTTGGCAAAGACTAAACAGGGCTTTACAGAAGCGTAAGTATAACTGCTTTAGAGTATCGAATTCATAGGACAATTTCTTTGATTCTCACAAAACCTTAGAAGAAAATCCATAAACTTTTGACAATTTTATTACTTTAAAGTGTTAAAAAATTCTAAAATAGTAGTTACCAAATGAAAAAAGAGAGAAAGAGTTATATTACTAAGAAGTAACTATCCTATTTACACTAGTAACTTTAAAATAAAAAAATACCACTAAGATTATTCTTAACAGAGCTTAACACTTATTGTCATTCAAAATAAAATAACAATAGCTTTTCCGTAACTAACTAACTATGTGTGAAGCCATTCAATTTAGAATTATAGTAGGTGTATAGGTAGGTAGAGTCACCGAAGATCGTATTTCCACGATTAAACTTTAATTTTCTTTGTAAAACTTAATGTAATAGGTACTTAATCTACTACAAAAACCAACACTTTATGCCGTTATATTATTATAAACCGCAATTAAGCCTTTCCGACCGCTAAGCTAAGCCGAACCGACCTTTCCTAAAATCTAATCCCATTCTTCATTGAATTCATCTTCTCACCTTTTTATTCGTAACCCAGTCTTGTCTCCGAGAGACAAGGCGTGTTTGCATCAAGGCATGCCCGTCTAATCTTTGGCCGCGTGTTGTGAAACGCTCGCTGCGTCAGTCCACGGCCGGGCGCGGCGAGGTACACGGCGCGCATCGACAAAATGGCGCGGTCGCAGCTCTGCGCACACTTTCTGACATTAGTCGCCATAACAGCCGCTCAGGACTACTACCTTACGCCGAGGATCGGATCCCAGAAGCTAGCATCCTGCTACAACAGCGACGGGAGACCACAAGTGAGTCACTTATTACCTTTTTACCGGTCTCCAGCGCTTCTGTTTTAGTTAGCATCTGTGTCATGCCAAAGTAGGAAAGCTTGCGAGCTTACTGCCTCATGGTAACATTGTATAGCATTGTATATTCCAAATTCAATAGGATGTTTCTTTTGTTTATGTTTGCGCATTGATTAAAAACATCGTTAATTAATTTGTACGTTTTGTCCTAGTTACCTTAATTATCAATTAAAGTAAGTAATCATAGATTATCCAAACTTTAAAAACCTAATTAGTATTTCAAACTTTCGGTGTTCTATTTAAGATTCTGTTTAGAACGGCCGCTTCTCGCTAGTACAATATTCGGCAGATTATCTAAAGGTTATCTAGTAACGTACTCCACTCAGAAGTCCATTGATAGTACAGCGAGTTCGTTTACTCCTCCGGCACCAAATGCTGTTATCGGGGGCCAACGGAACGGACTTATCAACATCCGCTATACCAGAGATACACACTACCGAGCTTGTTACTTGAACGTTAAAAATTCAGTTTGTGGCTAACTCTATGGCTATTGTGTTATTTCATCACTTTTATACAGTACGCCCGTTTTATTTTGGCTGCCTCCGCAACCGCCTCTTACCAAATAGTCGCTAAAAATGTTATTGCGCAGCCATTTGCTCAAATTCAGAGATGCCAAGTTCAAACAGCGATACTGTACCTACCCCACTTCGTAATCCCAAATTAAAACGCCAAAATACCCGACTGCATGAAAGAAGAGCTGAAAATATTTTAAATACAGAAAAATATTTTTTTATGGAATTGTGTCAAGAATCACCCGCATAACCTTTCTTCTTTTTGGGAAGCGTTTCCCTAATAACACCCTGTATTCATATAGGTACCAAGACTTTCCCCTTCATCAGCTAATATTAAAACTTAAAGGACTTTCTATGCTTGAGCCAGACGGCATCGACAAGTAGCCATTTTGAGATGGAAACATCCCTTTCTTTTCCCAACGGTGGCGTTTGGTTCAACCCTCTTCAGTCACTGCCGCCACCTCAATAAACCACCAAAATGGCAGAGCACAGAATATTCGGACTTCCACATCAAAATATTGTGCAGTTTTAGGTAGAGACCGTGAACCATAGGTTCCGGAGACGCGGCAGTACACCAAAGATATGTCGTCTCACATTTAGTTTTTATCTATCTCGGCGTCTGAACCCTGGTTCTTTGTTGGAAGAAAATTTCTAAGGTTCTGTAATTAATTAATGCATGTTATCATGAAAACCTAGTCTCCGTGAAGGCATTATAATTTATACGTGATTTGAATGCCCAACAACGTTTTGTAAAGATCTTTAGTTAGAGCAACGAGCGAAATCAAGATCTGCCAAAAATTTGCCAATCATCAAAAAGATGATTGGTGATTCCCCTTTTTATCTTTATTTCTTTGTAACAACACTAGGTATCCATTAGCGTTTATTCAGACCGTCAGTCCTTATCCGTGACTCGTATCAAATTTATATAGACTTGCAGAATTGATACCTCCTACCTTTTACAATGAAATCAATTAGAGTATGTTATATTTTGCTACATCAGTGTGTTTTCTTTTGTAATAACAACTAATTCTGGTACCTGCGGGTTTACTCACGATGTTTCCTTCACCGTCGAGCTAGTGATAAATCTTTGTTTAAAAAGAAGAGCACGTGGACGCTTGACACTTCTTATTACAATCTCCTTAGAGGTCAGACTCGCACTACAAACGTAAATCTTCATGTACTTACTCTTGACTGTACTGTACATGCCAGGATTCAAACCCGAAATGATTGTTTATCATTGTTAGATAATATAATAATAATATAATCTCACGCCTTTCATCCCCGAGGGGGTAGGCAGAGGTGTTCTTTTACTGGATATACCCACATTTCACGAGATACATTGGACCCCTAAAGGTGATAGGTGGTGAGCCCATCGCCGGACCGGGTCTATTTACACATGTCTCAGAATTAATTCTGAGACCTGCGGGTTTCCTCACGATGTTTTCCTTCACAGTCGAGCTAGTGATAAATATGTACGTAAGTTTTTAAAAAACTCATTGGTACATGCCAGGATTCGAACCCGAGCCTCACTGATTTTCGACCGGCTCTTTAACCGGCTATCACTGCTCTATGTTAGATAAGTGGCGTCGAAAGGATTAGATATCCCATAATGAAAATGAGGTGGCAGGGCTGAAGGACCAAAGTGTAGCGTCTTGAAACACACATTGTTGTAATGCTGAGTGAAATCAGTAAAAGTTTCGACTCAAGAGTGACTCGTAGTAGTCGCAGTGCTTGGTGAGAGACTTTGAAGTGCAATAAAACAAAATGGTTTTGGACGACGTCGTTAAACTGACGAACAGAAATATGTAGTCACTAACATAGATATTATTTCCTAAATCTGGCAAGATTTATTTATTTATTTACGGTTGTAGTTTCACAGCTAAAAATTAACAAAACATATATTTACTATGTCTATGCGCACAAATGCTGGCCCCGAGTTGGGATCGAACCCGCGACCTCCGACTCAGAAGGCAGGGTCACTACCAACTGAGATAACAGGCCCGTATTATGTAGAGCCCTTGTTACTGCCAGAAAAGAATAAACTCAAAAAATACTGGACCAATTTAAAATTTCACTAAAATCGCGCAGAACAGCTAGGTCCGTACTCGTCTTGACTAAGGACTAAGGCTTTGCACTTTTCACCAGATATTCTTTGGACCCCTAAACGTATATACGTAGGTACATATTTGCAAAAAAACATTACCCTGTTTCTAATGAAGTCGGGTATAAAACAAGTCATCGGTTAATAGACCAGAAAACTGGAAAAAAATATAGAAATGAAAATACCAAGGAATCTTTGAACATTAGAATTTAACGAATCCAAAAAGTATTAGAAACAGCAATGTACTCTGTGAGTACGTACTCCGGTCGGGACGAAGTGAATATCCTGCACAGCGCATGCGCTAAATATAGAGATACTATTTTGGCGGCAAATCCACCATCTGGGACGGACGAGGCTCGTATAAAACGCGTTTCCGTGTTGTTAAGCTATTTCTATAGTCCCCCTGGTGTCATGGCATGTACGTAATTTTATATTATGTACGATGTAGGTATAGAAGAGTAAGCCATGGAAGAAACTGTTCCCGTGGCATTTGGAATCAGCAACTTATCGGAGGAGATGGGCTGCTGTTTACATGTAGCAATCTTCATGGATGAGTTAAGAGTGCCTTGTTATTAGACTATGGATAGTGTACTCTTTGTACAGTACAGTCGTTTTAACTTTGAAGTTGTGCAAGTTGCTGCGCAATAACATTTTTTAGCGACCATTTGACGGTATGAGTCGGTTTGCGGAGCCTATGTTGCTGTAGCTACAGGGGATAGATGATTTTAGATTTGATTTTGATAGCGGTGGCGGCTACCATGCTAAATATTTTTGACTTTTCAACAGAGATGTATACCGGAGTTCGAAAACGCAGCGTTCATGGTGCAGATGGAAGCCACCAACACCTGCGGAGACGATGGCGTGCAGATGTACTGCATCCAGACATCAGCTGGGACCTCCACCAGGTACCGTAGGGTCATTTCACTAATTGCTTGCTTCTCTTCTGATTTTGTCTATAATTTCCGAGAATCCCTAGAAATTCTAGATTTTTGAACAATTTTTGCAATTCTACCTGAGTATACTTCTATAAGTTTAGTATATTTTAGTCTAGCATGCTTTATTCAACAGTTTCAGATCGGATGCTTATACTATCTGATCCTAAACGACTGAAATAAAATAATGTACTACTAATCTGATAATTGAATCAGGAAACACAATATTATGTTATTAGTTTACTAGCGACCCGCCCCGGCTTCGCACGGGTGCAATGCTTATAAGAATTTTCTTTGCTATAAACCTCACGGAGCCCGAGACCTTTCCAACGAATGCAAAACCGTGGAAATCGGTTCGTGTGTTCTGGAGTTATAGCGTCAGGAAGGAAAACCCGACTTATTTTTATGTAGTAGACTAGCGACCCGCCCCGGCTTCGCACGGGTGCAATGCTGAATTTTCTTTGCTATAAACTATCCCTGGACCCACTCGAACCCACACAAAAAGTTTCATCAAAATCGGTCCGGCCGTTCTCGAGTTAAATCGTCAGGAAGGAAAACCCGACTTATTTTTGTATAGTAGATTTAAGACTAGCGACCCGTCCTCGCTTCGCTTCGGCTTATGATTTTATCATTGTTTCTCTACTGTATTATGCATGTATTATATACATATAAACCTTCCTCTTGAATCACTCTATCTATTGAAAAAACCCGCATCAAGAACCGTTGCGTAGTTTTAATGGTCTAAGCATACATATGGACAGACAGACGGGAAGCAACTATGTGGTGAAGCATTTACACAACAAAAACACTTTTTATGTATTTGTAAACTAAATAATTAAATAATATTAATTGGAAATTACCTATAGAAATTGGAAACAAAAATCTTTATCAAAATTTATCAGAATTTATCGGCAATTTCAAAGACCGTACCCATAGCATACTGGCTTTCTCTTCATCAGGTCGTGTGACTACTGCCAGCCGGGCCAATTCTCGGGCTACTACCTGACGGATTTACATCACGAGCAGGAGAACCAGACCTGGTGGCAGTCTGAGACCATGAAGGAAGGCATTCAGTACCCCAACCAGGTCAACCTGACCTTGCACTTAGGTGAGCAACTTGCCAAATTATTGTAGAGACGTACTCAGTTACTAATAAATAAATAAAAAAATAAATTGCGGGACACAATTCACACACTGTTATTCAATCCCAAACTAGGCAGAGCATGTGCTGTGGGTATTAAACAACTGATAAATCAAACTTAAATAAATATTAAGCACCCAGACACGAAGACAACAGAAATTTTCATGCACACAAATGTTGGCCCCGAGCGGGGTCGAACCCGCGGCCTCCGACTCAGATGGGTCACTACCAACAGGCCCATCAGTAATTACTGAATTTGAGTCCGAATAAAAGAGTGGACAGTGCCGGGATTGGAATAACCTCTTGTCAACCCCTTCTGAGTTAAGCCGTGAGCATACATCTTCCAAGTGCTAGTCTTTTATGTACTTGGGTAGTAAAAAATCAAATATATCATGTCCTTTTCACAATAGCTCTAGGAAAATGTATATTTTCATTGACGGATAACATTTTGTGTTTGCCTTAGTACAGGTACCAACTCCTTGAACGTGTGTATTGTATGTGAGCCTGCTGTTATGCTGTGATTGGAAGAATATTTCTGTCTATCTTCTACCTGTCACGTAAATAATTTATTTAATTTGAAGGTTACAAAGTTCAGTTCTGTCACAATAATTAAAGTCGTTTTTAAGTTAAAATGATTTTTTCTTATTATCATTATAATTTAATCAAAATAACCGTGAATAAGTACAACAGTAAAAGTAAACTAAAAGTAAAATTAAGAGTAAAGCTAAAACTACGAACTAAACTAAACTACAAGAGATGTAAAAAATGTTTTCTTTATCCTACTAATATTATAAACGTGCAAATTTGTATGTATGGATGTTTGTTCCTCTTTCACGCAAAACCTACTGAACTGATTTTGATGAAACAATTCAGTTCATCAGATTAACTTTATATAGCTTTTCCATCAGAATAACACACATGCTATATTTTATCCTAGTATTCCCACTGGAACGGAACTACGCGGGTGTAACCGCGGGGCGCTGCTAGTGTAATATATTTACTATATTAATAATAATAATAATAATAAATCTTTATTTCAGGCAATATTTACATTAATAGATCTTAAATAACGTAAACATACTATATTATATTTATGTCTTTAACTTCTTATTGGTCAATTCAATTGGTCATTACCCATAACTACTCATGCAGTCATTTTGCGTATTCAAAGCTAGAAACGAAGGTGTAATTTTGCGTACCAATAAAATGTGTGACGGAATGATCCTTGCTAGCAAAATGCACAAAATTCGTGGTCGTAAGGTTGAGTATTAATTATAATTGTTTCAACAGGTAAAGCGTACGATATCACGTACGTGAGAATCGTATTCTACTCTCCTAGACCACAGAGCTTTGCTATTTACAAGAAGACCAGCGAGGAGAAAGACTGGGAGCCTTTTCAGTATTTTAGGTATGCATCTCTTCTTATTGTATCCTGGTAGACTGTTAAAAGCAAAGAGATTAAAATATGATAGGGCATAGAGGGGGCATTGGGAATATTTTCATACAAAAACTTAAAAGCTCAAGTGACATGTCTAGTATAATAATAATAATATGACGTATACTCGATCAAACGAAAAAAAAAAAATGAAATATCTGTTCAGATTTGAGGAAGTTATGGATTAAAATTTTAAAAAAACGCGACGAATTGAGACTCTCATCGTTTTTTGAAGAAGGTTAAAAACACTATAATTTTACTTATAAATCTCTATTGTGTGTTAGTGCGTCCTGCCGTGACACTTATGGGGTGACGGAGCAGAGAGGCGCAGAACTCGGCGCGGAAACCAGAGCTCTTTGCACTAGCGAGTATTCTGACATCTCGCCCCTCTCTGGAGGAAACGTGCTCTTCTCAACGCTGGAGGGAAGGCCCTCTGCGTATACGTTTGACAGCAGTCCTGAGTTACAGGTAAATTGGCTATTAGGTTTAAATTCTATTTCGAGCATTTTCCAATGGCAGAATTAGATATTTTGGTAAGTAGATGTTTTGAGAAGTAAACATAATGGGAAAAAGCCGTGGTGGGAGTTAACATTTTGGGAAGAGGTCTAAATACCCACCAGACGTGGTGGGAGCCAGACGTCAAACCCCTAAAGGAAAGGAACTTGAGCAACAATCGGAAAACACCGAAAGATTTAGATCTTGAGCTGTTTTCAGCAATTTTTCGAAGAATATAGACTTGTAATTTTGCACATAGATAGCTTATACAGTGTAGGCATCCACCAAGAAAGGATTTTGAAAAAATTCAATCCCTAAGGGGGTGAAATAAACGTGCGCGAGCGAAGCCGCGGGTAAAAGCTAGTATTTTATATGTACAATAATGCCTTAGAGCGTGGTGAAAGCATTCGGATTACTATTATCTGTAGACTGTCGACACTACATAGAACGCGCCAATAGACGGTCGAGTTCTAAACCGCGCTATCGGAGTTTTCTGATGAGTTTGTATAAATACAACTGTCCAACATCAACCGTCAAACCGCGGTCCCCAGGCACGATCACCTCGCCTGGCGGAAGATCTTCTCTTTTCACGATGGAGGAGCATTCCAACTCCGTTCCTCCATATATCTTTCGGTTCCATCAGGAATGGGTGACAGCGACAGACCTCCGCATTTCCCTGGACCGCCTGAACACGTTCGGAGACGAGATCTTCGGAGACACGCAGGTCTTGCAGTCGTACTGGTACGCCATCGCCGACGTCGCCGTAGGAGCGCGATGCAAGTGCAACGGCCACGCCTCGGTGTGCAATACGCAGGAAATGCCAGACGGGTCCAGAGTCAGAGCCTGCAGGTTTGTAGCTCTCATTTCCACCATCTATGTCTGTACTAATACCGCCACCATTGGAAAGCTAGAAGATTCCTGAGTAAAATAGGCGACATTTTATTCCCGTATTCCACCGGGAACGGGAAGTACGCGGGTGAAACCGCGGAGAACCGCTACTGAATAATGTTGTTTTAAGCTTGAAACAAAACGTAAGTAGGACCGGTAAAACGAAAAAATGTGAACTGTCACCGATCCCATGGTATGTGAAATATGTCTATGTGCCGTAGATCCCATCTATTGCGTAATTTCTAGATGCGAACACAACACAGCCGGGCGGGACTGTGAGAAATGCTTGGACTTCTACAACGACGCACCATGGGGACGCGCCTCTCCTACCAACGTCCACGAGTGCAAAGGTGAGTAAGCTCTACATTGACCCTTGAGTGCCATGACTGTGTGTTGCACTGCGAATCGTTTCTTAGCTAGGTAGCAATGGATTGATAACTCTCAAATATACAGTTTTGAAATTCTTTGTATATTTATATGTATGTATGTATATTTTAACAGAAATCTTTGTATCGCTTTTTAACCATATTGCACAAATGAGTGTGAGATTTGGACTAGTTTAAGTTTATAGGAGAAAGAGAACAAAAAGCTGAAATTTCTATAACGGGCATAGATAATAAATTTTTCATTGGTTTTGAATCTTATTTCAATTAAATAGAGTTAAATTTAACGTGACACCTACTTCCAATATCTGGCTAAGGGATAATAATAAAGCACTTTATTCACCCACTTGTACATAATGATACATATTATGTTGTAATTTTAACTTAATCTAAGAGTAAGTACACCAAATACAAAACGCAGATGAAAAGAAAGGGTCATCATCAATGCTGGTTTTCAGTACCCTCCTTCGATTCGCTTCGTTGGGAAACATTCAAAACGGTTATGCGATCATGCCCCAAAAAGACATCAAACGAAGAATAAAATAATATATATAAAAAAAATTTCATTGTTCATTCAGTTATTATAGTAGAGTAGAAAGTAGCTTTGATATATGAAATCTCTAATATAAAAAAATAAAAAGGAATCATTGGGAACTGTCAGAGGTCTTCCTATATTAACTGGACTACAGTATGTCTACTTTATCAACCGACTTCAAAAAAGGAGGAGTTTCTCAATTCGATTGTATGTTTTTTTTTGTTTGTTACCTCAGAACTTTCGACTGGGTGAACCGATTTCGTCGTTTGAGTTTAAATGTATTTTTAGAGTGTGGGGTTTTCTAAATTTTAAATTTATTTATTTGTACGCTATCGTTACTTTGATTAAACCATTATGATCTCACCCGATAGGGTATGACAAAGGAAAGTCTTGAAAATTAAACAGATCAATGACCCTTCACACATTTAACACCTGGTATGTCGTTCCTACTTGGGTTTATATACCTTCATATTTATGTGGCTGACAGTACTATATTCCTGATAAGGCTAGAATGCCTTGCAAATGCAACTGGATACTTGTAACGCAAAACGCAACAAAACCTATGCACGCAGCGAATTGTTTTAAATTTATATGTGATGTATGGTAACTAAATATATATGCATAAACTTACACCTTTTCAAAACAATGATGCTTTAATATAACATCGCCACATTTGAAATGAAGCTAACACTTCTGTATTATCTATACTAATATTATAAAAGGAAAGATTTGTAGTTTTTGTATTTTTGTATGTTTGTTACGAATAAACGTAAAAACTACTGGACCGATCTTAAAAATTCTTTCACTAATGGAAAGCTAGAAAACCCCTGAGTAACATAGGCTATATTTTATTCCCGTATTCCCCCGGGAATACCCGTTCCCGTATACTACGCGGGTGAAACCGCCCAGAACCGCTAGTATATTATAAAGAAGAAAGATTTCTTTGTTTGTTTGTATTGAATAGGCTCCGAAACTACTAAACCGATTTTAAAAATTCTTTCACCATTGGAAAGTTACATTATCAGAGAGTGACATAGGCTATATTTTATACCCGTATTCCCACGGGAACGGAAACTACGCGTGTAAAACCGTGGCGAACAGCTAGTATATTATATCTGTACTACTATGTCCTTTAGTCTTCGGCTATTGAACCATGCCCTCATTATGAATTCATGGAACAGAGCAAACCAAATTAGCACTGCCATACGATTAATTATACAAGCTTGTCTATGCATTTTAAGTGTTTAATTGCCAAGCGAATAGCGCCTAAATTTATATACTTAGCCTGTATATAAGGTTCAATTCCCGTTTGGCAAACATTTCTGTGCATGAACGTGTGGATTGGTAATCACGGATTTATTTATTATTATATTATATACAAAATATTAAAGGTACCATTTATAACTCGAGGACGGCTGGACCGATTTTTACGATCTTGTCTTTGTTGGATTTTTCTCCGCCTCGAAAAGCAGAATACCTACCTACGAGTATTAAAATATAATAATAATAATAATAATATAATCTCACGCCTTTTTTTTTTTTATCCCCGAGGGGGTAGGCAGAGGTATTCCATTACTGGACATACCCACATTTCACGAGATATATTGGACCCCTAAACGTGATAGGTGGTGAGCCCATCGCCGGACCGGGTCTGTTTACACATGTCTCAGAATTAATTCTGAGACCTGCGGGTTTCCTCACAATGTTTTTCCTTCACCGTCGAGCTAGTGATAAATACGTACGTAAGTATTAAAAGATCGTCAAAAATCGGGTTCTTAGTAAAATAAATCCATAAACGTTGTCTAACACTGACTGACAGACAACGCAAAGCCTAAATCAATGTGTCTATAATGTATTTTATAACACATTTGCTCGTAAAAGGTGTCTTATTTCACCAATTTCAATAACGTATTGTATCTTATTACGCCCAAGTGCGGTAAGTGTAAAGTAAAACGCACGGTTTTTCAAGATGATCCGTCTTAAAACGAACGGTACTTTTTAAAATCTCAGCAAAGAGTTTTTATGTCAAAAAAGTTGTCAACATTTTATGATCAAAATTAACTTTGGGAGATAAAATATAATAATTAATAAAGAAATATTTATGTACATAATTATTTAATTTAATTAATTTTCACAGTAAATTACAACCACTTAATCTGTAACAAAAACACAAAAATATTAATTTCCTTTATTAGTAATACTGGCTGTTGTTGTGCCTTTGCCTAGAAAAAATTATGATGAGCGCTGCGCGCTTTTTCTTAACGCTGTATTGTTTTTATTCGTTTACCATAGTCGGAGTTTTATTTTATTTCCTCGCAAATGTGTTATAAAACGTCGTATGACATACGTGCGCTTTGATAATTACAGCCTCTGCTTACTTGTAGCCCTCGCCTACGGCTCGGGCTAGCAATATCGCATTGGCTGTAATTTTCAACCTACCGCACTTATATCATAATGTACTATTAGATTTTATATTACATATTAAATTAAGAAGTAGATATAAGTTATATTTGTTGTATCTGACCTTCATTAACGCCTGCAGCTGAAAAACAGCGCCTCAGCCCAGGCTGTCGCATTATGCTGAGCTGTGGGCTTTCAGCAGTAGTGATAAAAGTTTCTTTCTTTGTTACTATAAGCATGACGATTTGCGAATAATTATAATAGGCCTTTACGGCATAAAACAGTTGTTTTTTTAATATTTAATACAGTTTTCACATTTTTTTTGTGTTTATGCCGAATAAAAAGTTTCTTTCTTTCTTTCTGGGTGACGATTGGCGAATATAATAGTCGTCGACATAACATTTAGCGAATTTGAAATTCTGCGCCGGAAAAATTCACATTGCAAACCTCACTCGCCGCTCGCACTAGTTGTAATGCACCATTTACACGAGGCCATTCCATGAGCCAATCCAGGAATGGCCTTGTGTAAACAGAGACAGTCCACTGCATTGGATTGTCCTCAAGCCTTTGATGAAGGCAGTTTGGATTGTCTCAGTGGATTGTCTCCGATAATTCCTCGATCAGACTACTAAGCCGTTATTTTCCCTCAGCATGCAACTGTAACGGGTTCTCCAACAAGTGCTACTTCAACAAGGAGCTGTATGAGCGAACCGGCCACGGCGGCCATTGCCTCGACTGCGCCGAGAACCGAGATGGTCCCAATTGCGAACGCTGCAAAGAAAACTTCTTCCAAGGCTCTGGAGACATCTGCTTGCCGTGCAACTGTGATGCTACTGGTAAATAACTTTGTAAAAAGGGCCGATAATAGTGAGAAGTGCTTGTTGCTTTCCGGTGAGCTTTTCTTCAGCTTTTGTCTATGGCTTTTGTCCACCGTCAACATAATGATAAGCATTGTAATTATATTTTTAAACTATTAAATTTGTTTACGAACCTTTTTTTTTGACAATAAGCTACTTTGAGATAAATCGAAATTGCTGTACTGGCCAAATACATGCGAGTAGCGGCCGGCAAAAGTTGTATGAAAATCCGTATCTGTCGTGTTTTATCGGCCAAATAAATTACATAGTTAACTCATATCTGTCGTGTATAGCATAACCGTAACATACGTAGAATCATCCAATTTCAAAATGTATTGATCCATATGATCGTTGAAACCAAGTTAAGCGGAATTACTCGTCGTAGGTTCCCGCAGCCTCCAATGCAACGCAGAGGGCAGATGCCAGTGCAAGCCAGGTGTGACTGGGGACAAGTGCGACGCGTGCGCACCTAATCACCACGAGTTCACCGTCCAAGGATGCAAGCCGTGCGGCTGCAACGAATCAGGGTCGTACGGCAACACACCCCAGTGCGACCCCCTGACCGGAGTCTGTATGTGCAAACAGAACGTCGAGGGCAAGCGCTGTAGAGAGTACGTATAAATATAGTAGATAAATTACATACCAAGGGAAGTAAAATAAGAAATGTCTTAGATCACATGTCATGTGACTACTTTTCAGCTCGACGGAGGCGGAAAGCGGCAGCTTCGTTTAGCGCAGCGGGTCGCAAGTTGACGCTTTCCGCCCGGAGAGATGAAAATAATTTTTTTGGGAAACTTACAGTATTAAACGCAAAATAGTAATATTATTGGTATAGACATAGCCCTAGAATTCCACTAAAAAGTACATAGAGATGTCATTTAGTCGACTACCTTGTAGAAAAAGTAGTGACAATGAGTCATGCGTTTTCGTGCGTGCAGCCGGCGTGCATCGATTTATAAGACGTTATCACGTCAAATTTACTAGTAAAACATGAGATTAAAAAGAGCTGCTCCTGAGTTTCTTGCTGGTTCTTCTCAGGGTACTGCATTTAGAACCAGCAACTCGTCGGTGGAGATGCTGCTGTTTACATTTAGCCAATCTTCGTGGACAAGTTCAAAGTGCCTTATTATTAGACTATTGACTTTTCCAAGTGTAATTATCAATAACCTACGGAAATAAATACATTGTAAAAAATAATCGAAAGTTCCGAGATAACAAACCTCCTTCTTTTTTGAAGTCCATTGAAAATACCATAAAGATTAAAAAACTCATTACATCTGCTATAGGTGTAAACCCGGATTCTTCAACTTGGACCTAGAAAACGAGTTCGGATGTACTCCGTGCTTCTGCTTCGGGCACTCTTCGCAATGCAGCTCTGCTCCGAAGTACCAAGCTCACGAGCTAAGCGCCCATTTCATCAGGGATTCCGAAAAGTGGGCCGCCGAAGATGACCAGCACAGACAAACATCGTTGCAGTTCAATGCTAATATGCAGAATATAGGTTAGAACATTAGTACATTTGATTAGCCATTTGGACCCTTATTACTGTGCCAGAATGTGTGTAATGTTTTCGGGACGTATGTGAGTCGATTCTTTTTTGCGCTTCCGGTGACCTTAAATTTATACATATTAGTATAGTTATACCGAGGTGTTGTTAGATTCATCTTAATTTCTGACTGCACGATTGCGCCTACAGAATTTTACCTTACCTAATTTAATAACTATTGGGAGAGGGATTCATGATAACGCAGGAGTAGTAAAACGGTAACATGTATTTGTAAAACAGCAAAACAACTCTTAAAGAAAACCACTTTTGCACTGAAAAGAATACAGCAGTAAAGTCAAATACTAAAACAGAACATTAGGTAGGTACATAGGTCAGTCAAGAGCACGTGGAGCTTGACACATTGGACTTTGTAACGTTCTTATTACAATCGCCTTAGAGGTCAGACTCGTACCACAAGTGTAAACCTTTATATGTGCTATTGACTATGCTTCACTAAGGAGGCGCGCAGTCCATAAGCCAGTTTCTAATACAATGTATTTAAAAGTTTTGAAAGCATCCAACCGACTTTGTTTTATACTATGTAATGAAGTATCACTACATGGTATAAAACAAAGTCGCTTTCTCTGTCCCTATATCCCTATGTATGCTTAAATCTTTAAAACTGCGCAACGGATTTTGATGCGGTTTTTTTTTATAGATAGAGTGATTCAAGCGGAAGGTTTTAGTATTAAAATTGCACCCGTGCGAAGCCGGGGCGGGTCGCTAGTATTAAATAAACCTTTAATTTTGCAGCGGTGGCGTCGAGAGGACCTGAAATGGTGTACTTCGTTGCGTCAAACCAATTCCTAGGCGATCAACGACCTTCGTACAACCATGACTTGAAGTTTACGCTGCGTATTGGCGAAAGTAGGGGGTACCCGTCATCTCAGGATATTATCCTCGAGGGCGCAAGAACCTCCATCGCCATGAACATCTACGGGCAGAACAACCCTGAACCCTCCGATCAGGTATGTCATCGTTACACCTGAAGCGACACTACAGAAAGCGCCAATAGACGGCCGAGTTCTAAACCGCGCTATCGAAGTTTTCTAATGAGTTTGTATAAATACTGTCCAAAATGAACCGTTGGACCGCGGTCCCCAGGCACGATCACGCGCGGAACAAGCGACAGAGAGGCATGATGATCGGTGTTCGGCTTGTGACTCATCTATCTCTCTTGGGGAAGAGGATTGCATACTGGAGGGGTCCAGTATGCAATTTTTCATCAATGTTTTCTTATGACGTTATCATCTAAATTTATCTTCCGTAAACCGACCATACAAACAACACATTTTTTAAAATACGATTTAGTGGTTTAGGCGTGAATGCGTAACAAACAAACTCACTTTCGAATTTATAATACGTCTTAAGCCAAGAAAATTAGACACAATTGATTTTCAATTGTTCTGGTGCGCAGTGGAACCGCACGGTGCTTGACTGATTAGATTTCCTATTGCTCCAGGCTCAAGAATACAACTTCAGACTCCACGAGGACCCTCGCTACGGCTGGACCCCCACCCTGTCCAACTTCGAGTTCATGTCCATCCTCCAAAACTTAACCGCTATCAAGATACGAGGGACATACAACAAAGCCGGCGTGGGGTACCTCACGAGCTTCAGACTGGAGACAGCCAAGATTGGCCGGGAAAAGGGCTCGGCTCCAGCGAACTGGGTGGAAAAATGCTCGTGTCCGAAAGCCTACGTGGGGGACTACTGTGAAGAGTGCGCGCCGGGGTACAAGCACGAACCAGCTAATGGTGGACCCTACTCCACTTGTATCCCTTGCGACTGTAATGGACACGCGCACATTTGCGACACAGCCACAGGTAAGAGAAAAACGGTTGATAATAATAATAAATTGTGGGACACAATTCACACACGTCCCAAACTAGGCAGGGCCTATAATATGGGTACTAAACAACTGATAAACATCCTTAAATAAATATTAAACGACCAGACACGAAGCCAACAGACATGTTCATGCAAATAAATGTTGGCCGCGAGCGGGGATCGGACCCTCGACCTCCGGCTAAGAAGGCAAGGTCACTACCAACTGAGCCAACAGGTCCCTCGATACAGTCAAGAGCACGCTAAGCTTGACACTTTGGACTTTGAACCGGCCCTGTATTCTATGGATCGCAGTATAAATCAGAGCTCAGCTTAAACTGGTAGTGTAAAGCTTGACTTCCTTTTGACCGTACAAGTATGCCATTCTAGGAAATACAGACCTCTTTCATAGAAATCGTAAAGGGGTTTAGTTTTTAAAGGAGACGTTCCATGTTGGGTCTGCACATTGTACACAAGCTTGAAAAATAGAGAAAATTCTAGTGATTATAAGAAAAATATTTAAAAATTCATTTCCATCTATATAACTTGCACAAAAGTAATTTTAATTCAATGATGATCCATGGAACCATATTGAAATAATACTATTTCTTACTCCTTAAACCCAATTTCCTTTTTATTGTGAATTAGTCCGTCTCCTTATACTTACATTTCGAATTTCACATGTTCTTTTTGTTATATCTGGTGATATTTTGAGGCATTCACTCTAAATCCTTTGGCAAGAGCCATCCCACCACATAGATATAAATAAATTAGAAAATGTTTGATTGATGTTCTACAATACTACCCAGGAACCTAAGTGATATTTATGTTTCTTTTTCTCGATATACACCAATCAACTGTGAAAAGGACTAATACCTATCTACTAAATTATTGCACTATTAACAACGTCAGCCAATTAGATTCTAGAACGTGAAATGCAACTACCATTTCTATCGATTTAACATCTGTTTCCATGGTTTCATAGGAAATATACCAAATTGTTGCACCATTGGCGACGTTAAAAGCCAATTATTTATAACATATATCTTATTTAATAAAATTGCCTCTTTCAGGGTTCTGCATCTGCAAACACAACACGACCAGTAGCAACTGCGAGCTTTGCGCGAAAGGTTTCTACGGTAACGCCATCGCGGGAACGCCAGACGACTGTAAACCTTGTCCCTGCCCTAAAAACAGCGGTTGCATCCAACTCATGGACCAGAGCATCGTGTGTACTGACTGCCCGGACGGTTACGCGGGTAAGTATTTGAATTTTCATACCATTTATTCGAAATAACAGTAATGAATGATATTTGAATTTGGAACATGAATCGTTCATTGAACTCGAACGCAAATTGTATAAATTACTGGCTGTAAGTGTTGTTGGCTGTACAGTGCGGGGTCACTAAAAAAAACAAAAGTGTCTCTTATTAATTTTTTCATAGGAGATGAAAAGTAGAATATATGAGTCGAGAGAAAGAATATTTTGCCCTCATGTTCTTTGAAATCAAAAAATATAAAAAAATTGCCCCCTCGCCGTAAAATTATTATTTTGCTCCCTTGTCATACAATCTACTATCCTATGCGAGCCCTTCTCAAAAATTGGCAAGCGAAGTTTCATTCTCTTAGTAATACGAGTACTAACTACGTCTCAGTGACTTTACCAATGTTGCGTCAATTTTACTATAACGCGCTATAATGTCACGTGCACGACAAGTCGAACGCTTATGTCAATCCCATACATTTGTCATTCTATTCGACTGACGTTTATGTTATAAGAAGCCACTCGATGAAACTACAGGGCTGTCAAAACTCAAATCTTTCAACTTTCGTCTTTATGTCTATCAGCTTACATGTCATAATTGTTTCAAGGACCAAAATGCGAGGTGTGCGCCGACGGCCACTTCGGAGATCCAACCGGCCAGTTCGGTGCGTCTCAGGAGTGCGAGGAATGTCAGTGCAATGGGAATGTGGACCTTAACGCCGTTGGGAACTGCAACCGCACCACCGGGGAGTGCCTCAAGTGCATCTACAACACTGCCGGCGACCACTGCGACAAGTGTTTGAGCGGTAAGTGGGATTTTGGGACACAGTTCGAACGAGAACGAGTGGCCGTATTTCGTAAAATTATCAAGTAAAATTATTGTCCATAAACCGGCTTTACAGACGACCAATTTTTTTGTGTAAAATTGCTTTTTTACGATAAATACAACTATGCAGTTGAACTTAAACCCCAAAACTGTATCTGTATACAATATTTCATCAAAATCGTTGGTGCCATAAACACATAGATAAATAAATACATAACTACAATAATTGCTCGTTTAAAGTACATAATAGGATAGGACTTGCTTATAAGTAATTTTGTTTCGAAATGCACATGTGCTCATAAGTAAAACTCCCTATTCGAGAAAATAAAAGTTATCATGGCAGCGCCGCGCTGGGAGAAACCTATGTACAGCAGTGGATGTATTTTGGCTAATATGATGATAAAAAGTTATTGACCACACGCTTACATTTGTAGATACCCTCCTACAGGGTTTACTAAAATGTATCTACCCTCTTTAGTTATGTACTATGTACACAACCTGTGTGAATAGAGGTAGCCTATTCAAGGAGGTCACATTCGATCTCGACTCTCGACACGAGCAACACCTTTCATTCTTCAACCGTCATCGCCCTCGACCTCGCTTAGTGGCAGTCACAATCGTTGCCGCCAAACATTGATACATGCGCCTTCCTTTTTCGTGCTAAGGCTACTTCGGCGACGCTCTCGACCAAAAGAAGAAGGGCGACTGCAAACCCTGCGAGTGCTACGAAGCTGGGACCCTGGAGAGCCCAGAGGGCCCCCCGAAATGCGACGGCCTCACGGGCTACTGCTCCTGCAGACCCCACGTCATCGGCAGGAACTGCGATAAGTGCGAAGTTAGTCCCAGTTGTGTTTTGATGACGTCATTGCTGGTACCCTGGTACTCTAGCTCGGTTGTCGCCGTTGACAGATTGTCCACTCACATGAACAAATCACGCGTTTTTATCTCCCAGGGAGCAGGCAGAGGTCATAGACCTATTAACACAAAATAAATAAATTTCAAAACACTAAAATAAAACTGCATTGTAGTGTTGGCGAGTGTAATTCAAAATTGTATTAAGTATTATTTGTAAAAGAGTAATAATAATTGTACTTACTAGTGAAAAGAAACATCAGTTGATCGCTGTAACTTTTGCAGAACAATACACTGCATTTAGTCATTTTTACAAGTTATTATTATTACGGACGCTAATATCACACTGACTATACAATTTCATCTATCAAGTTAAAAGTTCTTGGTTCGTGACAATACTGTAGGCGAGAACGACCACGTTCCGTGTTCCATGTGTTAAAAGGTCTATGGCATAGGTATTCCATTTATCCAAAATATCATTTGGACCCCTAAACGTAATAGGTGTTGAGCCCATCGCCTCACCGGGTCTGTTACACATACCTCAGAATTAATTCTGGGACCTGCGGGTTACCTCACAATGTTTTCCTTCACCGTCGAGCTAGTGATGAATATGTGGATATTTCAAGTGTTCTAAAATTCATTTTATCAGGAATATTATTCAAGGTTTTTTCTGTTAATTTACTGATCTGGCAATCTTACCTATAGGATGGATACTACAACATCAACTCTGGCGAGGGCTGCAAGCCCTGCGAGTGCAATCTGGAGGGAGCCTACAACGCAACCTGCAATCCTTTCACCGGCCAATGCTTCTGCAAGCCTGGTATTGACGGGTGAGAATTTGTATATTACGTAACGTATTCATAAAAAACAGTAATTTGGCTATCCACTATCCATGTTCATTTACATAACAGGCCAAGTGTCAGTCTGACTTTCACACGACGGGCCTATAACACGGCAAAATAAAACATCCAAAAAACACGTTTCTATTTGTTGCGAAGGGCCTCTTATATTTTATCGTTGCAATAGAAATACAATTTCATTTCAATAGATAGGGTTGTGTCCTACCTAGTCAAATCAGTTACTTTTTACGATCTGTCAAAACGAAATTTTACTATGGAAAATGTATTGAAATAGCAAACCGTGACGTCATAGTTTGTAGTACTCAATTGCAGTACTTTTTTTGATTGTTTTATTATTTTTAAATTTGCTATACTTAATTGTAAATTGAAAATCGAAATACATATTTTGAGGTGTTTTGGGATAATCTTTTTAATTTATGACTACTCGCAATTTAATTTCGATGCTGTCAACTACCCAATTATTTGCGTAATCTGGTTCATGAGATACAGCCACATGACTGACAAACAGATGGACGGAAGGAGCGGAGGCTAAGTATTAGGGTCCCCAATTGGGATGCGTACCCAAAGGGTCCCGCTGGCACCTTTTGGGTACGAATCTAAAAAAAAATCGCGCACTAAATTCACAATATTTTAGGAAGCCTAAGGACGAAAGCCTAGACTCGCCTTGACCTTTTTTTTAATATTATAAACACAAATATTTACTTACAGATAAAAAATAAAAAATGTCCTCCAAAGAGAAACCATGTGTGACAGTGCAGTGGACTTGTTTTTTATTTCAATCTTCTTTATTTCAGGTGACAATGTTACCCGTAACTGAATCATATTGTTTTTTCCCACAGGAAACACTGCGACCGTTGCCGCGCGTACCACTACGGCTTCTCCCAGGAAGGCTGCCAGGACTGCGACTGTGATGAGTGGGGATCCACCAACTACCAGTGCGACATGGCCGGCCAGTGCTCTTGCCAGGAGAACGTGGAAGGACGCCGCTGTGACAGGTTAGACACTATAATAATCACTGAGGAATCATAATTCATCCTCATCCCAGCTTATTATCCCTCCTAACCAATGACTGCAGCGTTTCATGCCCGCGAGGTTCCCGTTCCTGTAGGAATACGGGAAAAAATATAGCCTATGTTACTCTATATTGTAGCATTCTTATGGTAAAATTATTTTTGAAATCGGTCTAGTAGTTGTTGAGTGTGTTCGTTACAAACATTCAAAAATACTAAAATAAAAATGTTTCCTCTTTAATATAAGTATTAGTGTAGGAAGGCACGTTAAACTTTGGTCCTGGTTTTTACTATTAATCACACAGTGCCCTAAGCACGAGCCCTGCAGTACGTTAAGCAAAGTTGGGCGCGGTCCGGCAGTGGATGGGTCTAGTGGCTTTATATCACGAGCGCTTCAGTGTTTTGGAAGGCACGTTAAATTGTTGGTCCCGGTTTTCATAGTGTTTACGCGGAAGTCGTTAAGGCATGTCTAATACCCTTGGGTGGCTTGAAAAATTGTGACAGTCATCTAATACCATCTCCCAATCCGTGGTGGGCTCGCGTGGTAGATTATCCTCATACTTCCTCATGTGTGAGGAAATGCCCTTAGCTCAGCAGTGGGCTCTTAAGTTTTGATGACGATGACTCCGTTTGCCAGGTGTATGGAGAATAAAAGGCGTCGTGCAGACGGTCAGGGTTGCGAGGACTGTCCGCCGTGCTATAACCTGGTTCTGGATGCAGTCAACCAGCACCGCAGAGAGCTGCAGGAGCTAGATGAGGTAAGATAGTTTATGAGGTTTCTTTAGAGTTTCTTCGGCGGTAAGATTGACCTTCAGTAATAATAATAATAATGATCTTTATTTCGCTTGAAATGTGGTACAAGAAGATGTTCAATAAAATGATTGGTATTTCACACAATTTCACCAGAATCTGGCACGCAAAATTCATAAACATTACAATTAATATTGATTCTAAAAATACAATTTATTGCCATCATTTAAATATATATATATAATCATATATCATTTAAAAAATAAAAAAAATCAATAAAAATATCAATACAATACAATAACTCTTTATTGTACACCAAAAACAACACAATATGGATACCAACATTAACTAAAGTACAATGGGCGGTCTTATCGCTTTTAGCGATCTCTTCCAGACAACCTTAGGATGGATGAAACTGAGAGATTAGAACTAGGGTAGACGCTGCACTATATATTATTGAACATACTCTTACATACTATTACATACATAAATAAATAAATAAGTAAATATATAAATAATATATATATATTAAATAAAATAAACAAGAATAGAAAATACTTTGACACATACTTGAGGATAATAATATACAGGGTGACTTTTTTTACCGTCTGGAAAAAAATTTGGTGTGATAGGTAAGTGTAATAGATTCATTTGGCAATGTTACGTAAAAAAAATTTTTTTTTCTCAAAAATTTTTTTTCTTGCTTAAACTAATATACATTACTCAATTGTAGTCAATACTAAACACTGAAATATTTGAAATAGTATTTTAAAAAGAAACAGCCTCGTAGCTTCCAATTATGCGTAATCTACCTACAACCGCCAGCTACGCGTAGTACTGTGCGTAGTTTTCTAGATTTTGTAAATTGCATTAAACATGACTATATTTAACAATTAATCTCGTGTATTACTTCGGCTCTAGATACCTTAAACGTCATATTTTTTTCCAGACGGTAAAAAAAATCATCCAGTATAATAACTTGTAACAAATAAAACAGAAAATTAATTCACATCAATGCTTGCAAGATAAATATCATAATTAACTAATCTATATTCGAAATTGATTACGCTCTAAAAATCGCTAAAAAAAATAATAATTGTAATCCATTAAAATAAATTTGACGTCCTCAGTGTGAGGAAAGACCTGTGGGCTGTTACGGGTTTTTTTTAAATGCACCTCTCATCACAGGGCGTTGTGCTTGTATCCCTGACATGGAAGTCAGATACTTTTATTTTTCATTTAATCTTACTTTTCTCTATATTGACATTTTCTTAACTCGTTGTAATTGCTAAAACATTTAAATCTTATTATAAGGTATTATTATATAATATAGGCTGTTACGGGTTGATGATGAAGTAGATTCCATAAATCCCTTTCAGAAGAGACTAGGGTTCGGAGACTAAACAGCTGTTTCAAACAGACATCTTTTCGAACACTGTTTTCAAATAAAATTATTTTCTATTTATAATGGAAAGTTCCATTTTCAAAATCAAATATCACATGTTTTATTACCTTCTAGATTCTAGCGAAGATCTCCAAGGCGCCGACTGTGGTTGAGAACGCTGACTTTGACAATGAGCTGCAGAGAGTCCGTGCAGACATCGACCGCCTGGCGCAGGAGGCTCAAGCGGAACTCGGCAACGGGCCCGGCCCCGGCATCACTGACAACCTCTCTGACCTTGCCGAAAGGCTCGCCGATGTGAGGTAAGATAATATGCACGAGCTCATTCCGCCTTCCCCTTTTTACCATCGGACTTCTAGCTAGCTACTATCAGTTCTGCCCGTATGGGGAGAGGAGGGGAAGGGGGGATTGGGTCCTCCGGTTACCTCACTCACTCAACGAAACGCAATGCATTGCTTTACGCTGGTTTTCTGTGAGGCCGTGGTATCACTCCGGTCGAGCCGGCCCAAGCGTGCCGAAGCATGGCTCTCCCACGTTAGATACCTACACCTAAGTGTAATTTTTGCCAGCAGCGATATTTTACCACCCCGTGACGACAAAACCCTCTTTTATAATAACAATGACAATTAAAGAAAGTTTCTTTCATGTTTTTGAACATTTCACGTCGATGAGTAGATCGGGATGGGAAAAAATGGTAACTGGCTTGTAATTGTTTAACTCTAGTTAGGGACGGAGTAATAAAAACTTGAGCTTTTAAGCGACAATTCTTCCAATTGTATCAGGCTTAGCGTTTTTCGTGGTCTCCATCCCTAGTGAGATATCCCGTCTATACGCACGAAGCGCTTTTCAAGGTCTTTTATTATGCGCACCGCCAAGGAATGGAACTACCTGCCGGCGTCTGTATTTCCGAGTTCATACAACCCGTCAGCCTTTAAGGCTCGAGTGAACAGGCATCTTTGGGGCAAGCTCGTCTCATCGTAGGCGTCTTACGCGAGCGTCAACATGCGTCAAGAGTAAGCCCATCTATAATAAAAATTAAGAAATATCTCTAACTGTTATACCTACGCAGTATTATCTTCTAACTGTCAGTGGGTTTGGTCGAAGCTTCAGGTGTTTAGAGAGTTAGCTTTTATCTCTGTCAAGGACAGGCTAGCTATCCAGAGAATGCAGACAGTCTTCTGGGCGCTGTCCCTCATGGTTCCGCTTTTGAGGAAATGTTTTATCTAAATACATTTATGTTTTCTTTGTAAATATAAATAATTGTTGTAGGTACCTCAGGAACCCTCTCAGTTAAGCGGTAGACTTATAAATCGCTAAGCGAATACAAAACCATGGTTTTTAGGGTTCCGTAAACAGCCCCTTGTGTTGTCTTATAACAATTTGATGTCCAGAAACATGCTGTTGATGATCGAAGAGGAAAGCTACGACGGCAACGAAGCTGTGGAGAGGAGCAAGGGAAACGTCTCGAAGGCAGAAGACACTATAGAGGCCGCACAGAAGGAAATCAATGTAAGTTTTTAATTTAATTATTTACAAAATTTGGATGTTACAAGTGATCTTTGAAGAGAGCCCGGCTCTAAGTTTCGTAACAAATCTATCTTTCTTTCTTTCTTCCTTTCTTTTTTCTTCCTTCCTTTCTTTCTTATAGAAGAGAATCGCATTTTTCTTAATCTTACGTACCTACATAGGTACTTATCACTAGCTTGGAAAGGAAAACATTGTGAGGTAACTCGCTTATCCCAGCAACAAATAATGCTATCGATTTGAAAGATATTTTTACCATACAAAAAATTAAAATTGATCTTTATTGCGTGGTAACACTACCTATATAAAATGTACGACAGAATACGTACCTAGCTAGTCCGATTCGCACTTAGTCGGTTTTTGTTTATTCGATGAATACAGGCTGATTCATGTTACAACGGGACGGGGCCCTACCGGGCTTGGACGTATCCCGTCCGGGCCCGGGCGTGCCCCGTCCGGGGCGAACCATCCTACAACACGCCTCGACATTTGGCGCGGACGGGGCCCGTCCGGGCCCGGGCGTGCCCCGTCCGGGGAACGGTCAAATATTTTTTGTAAGAAGCGCTGGCCCGGACGTGCCCCGTCCGCGCCAAATGTCAAGGCGTGTTGTAGGATGGTTAGCCCCGGACGGGGTATGTCCGAGCCCGGACGGGCCTCGTCCCGTTGTAACATGAATCAGCCTTAAATCAGACAATAGGGTAAAACACCCAATTATTGACACCCTAGTTCACCCTACCAATTAGTTGACAAACCCAACAGATTTTTTCAAAATTAAGCTGTTGGAGTGTCAATTAATTGGTGGGGTGTCATCAATTTGTCATCAATATCATCATAATCATTTTTGCAGAGCGTCTTGGAGTATCTTGATGGGGAAGGGGCAGCAGCGTTGGCTAAAGCACGCAACAGGTCCGACCAATTCGGAAAGCAGTCCGGAGAAATGTCCGCCCTCGCGAAGGAATCGCGCCTCCTAGCCGAGAAGTTGGAGAACCAGGCGAGGAACATCCGAGACATAGCGGAGAAAGCCTTCAACACTTCACAGGCGGCTAACAAGATTGCCAAAGACGGTATCAACAAGCAGGCTAATATCAGGTAAGTACGGTTAACAATTAAGTCATGTTTCTTTGAATGTTTCAAATTAGTGCATCTTAAAACGTACCATCGATAGTGTAAAGACCGAAATTAATAATGATCTTGGTAGGTTTTCTTTTGAAAACACTATCTCGCTCTTACTCTAGCTATATCTCTTTCCCTCGCTCTCACTCGCTATGGGAAGTAATTTTCACTTGGTAACTGTAATTTAGTATCTAGAAATCATTACAATATTCATAAACAGATAAATCAGTTACATACCTCAGCCGGTGTACCTCATTCACTCGGCTCAGTAATTGTCAACATACGTAGGTATCAAAGACGTTTAAAGAAAAAGTTTATCTCTTTCTTCCAACCTCTTTGGTAGGTATATTAGGATGCACAGTGTTTCCGACAATCACAGTAACATAATTATACAACAATGACAATGATGTATAGATGACCATTCGACATCTTAATCTCTAACATTAAACGTCTTCCACAAAGACGTTTAAAGAAAAAGTTTCAAAAAAAGAATATTTTCCTTCCAACCTCTTTGGTCTTGCAGCACATTAAATGTCTGATGTTAAAAGAAAAAGTTTCGAAATCGAAAAGAGAATATTTTTCTTCCAACCTCTTTGGTCTTGCAGCAACGAGGTCCAAATCCTGGCCAACGAGCTGAACGCTGCATCTGGCAAGCTGAACAGCATGGAGGAACTTGCTGATCAGGCACTGAGAAGAGCGAAGACCGTATACGACGAAGCTTTGGGCCTTTACGCCGAAGTCAACACGACCCTGCTACCTGATATTAAGCTGAACAAGTTGCGCCACGATTCAGTGGAAATGAACAAAACCGTAAGACTTATTTTTGATAAATCGATGAACGCTGGCTGCACGCACGAAAAAGTATCACATTCCGCCTGAGTCGAGCGTGCAAGCAAGAGCGCGGAACAAGCGATAGAGAGGCACGACCGGCCTAAGCGTTCGGCTTGTGACGCATCTATATCTCTTACAATCTTAATTTTTTTTACATCAATGTTTTCTTATCACGTAAAATTATTGTCCGTAAACCGACTTTACAGACAACATTTTTTTTATTTATAGCGTTAATAGTTTTAGAGATACTTATCAAAAAATATTTTTTCACCGTGTACTGGGAAATAGTAGTAGGTATGGTGTTAAATATTATTAAAATAAATTGGTCAACATGTTTTACCATAGACAGGCATGCAAAAATTACAATAGAAATAATAGGAATTAAACATAAATTACGAAGAAATTAACGACTTCCATTAAGCGTAAACAATGAAAACCTACCAACAGCTGAATGCCTTCCGAAACGGAGACGCTCGTGATATAAAACTTCCTATTACTCACGCAGATTGACGAAAAGGCAGCCGAGCTGGAGCAGTTGGTGAACGGCAACGAAGACACTCTTCGGGACCTGGACTCGGCCATACGCCGTGGCCACGAGCTCCTGGACCAAGGCCGCGACAGGCAGGACGAGTTGAATGACCTCCTGGCCAAGCTGGATGAACTCCAAGCACAAGCCAAGAATGACGTGGAGCTAACAAAGGCGACACTGAAAGACGCCAACGAGATTTACAAGACTTTAAAGGGTAAGTGCTGTTGAATCTTCCTGGAATACTCGGTTAGATTAACATTAATTAAGTAGCAATGTCAATATCTCGCGAACAACTGACAACCGTTGGGGTAAACGTGTTCTGGAGTAGAGACCGCGACTCGGCAAACGTAGTGTAGGACGGCCTCCGGCCAGATGGGATGACGATATGCGAAATGCTGCAGGCAGATGCTAGATGCGTCGAGCTGAAGACAGGGCGCTATGGCGCTTATTAGGGGAGGCCTATGTCCAGCAGTGGACAAATGTAGGCTGATGATATATTAATATTTACAAGAGTGTGGAGTGAAATTGTGTGATAGAGTGACGAATGCGGATATACGAGAGAAGTGTTTGAAAGAAGATGTAGTGACAAGGATAGAAACGGTATGTTACGCTGGTTTGGTCATTTAGAACGTATGGATCAAAGAAGAGTAACGAAAGAGATTTTTGGGACAAAATGTTGAAGGATGCAAGGAAAGAGGACGCCCCAGAAGGACGTTCACGGATCAAATTAGGGACGTCCTTCAAAAAGCTGGGCTTCGGAGTGCGAATAATATAAAAGAGCGTCCATGAAAAGGCTTATGGATTTGACGGAAGTGAAAGAAGTATGCAGAGATCTAGCAAAGTGGCAATCCATGGTCTCTGCCTGCACCTGTGGGACAATGGTGTGAGCTTTATGTATGTAGCTATGTATGTGTGGTGTAAACTAGTTCTAAAATTAATTTAAAATATTTTAAATCTCTTTGGCGCTAGTATAATAATAATAAATTAATATGAATGATGAATGATGATCATGATCATGAATGAGTCTTACAGATGAAGTAAAAATACACTTAAACTTTAAATATACTAGTATATTTAAATCTCTTTCGATTTCGATTTAAATATACTAGTATATATAAATCTCTTTGATAAAAATAAGTGTTAATGTCACTGACTGTCATTGTAGAGTAACTTATTTATATATAATTATATAATTCTTCTGCTATCCTTCAGCATAAGAAAAAATTCTTAGATTTGACAGTCCTCCAAAACTTTTCAACACCAATGGAGTCACTCGAGGAATATCTCGATCAATTTATTGCAGAATTCAGTGACCAAGTGACAGAGTCCCGTCAGTTGGCCGAGCAGGCTGCCTCGGACGTACCCGGCGTCCAAATCAAGGTGGCAGAGGCCGACAGAAACATCAACAGCATCATCGAAGAGCTGAACACCGCCAGTGACAAAGCTAAGGAAGCCAGGGACTTGGCACAGAAGGCACAAAAGGAATACGCAGAAAAAGCTTCAGAGGTTGGTTTTTGGTGGTCTATTTCCAAAGAGATTTAAATATACCCTTGTATTACTAGTATTTTATATACAACGCGTCACAGAATAAGAGCATTTCCTCATTCACACCAATTAGTATATTAATATAAAAAAATGTGATGCCTTCGTACTTTAGTTGTGTCTAAACAATTTTCTTAAATAAAGAGCAATAATAGTACGGTTTCCATAGCCCTAAATTCAGTAATGCTAAATGCATTTTTCGGAAAAATTAATAACATTAAAATAGCTGAAATACACTGAACAAACTAATTTCAGGAATTGAGTTTATTGTGTTACATATTGTATATTATCTTTCATTTGTGTAGAATTTGTGGTTTTGTTTTCTGATAACCTAGTCAGTTTGTTGGCTTATACTATTAATTCTTTATTTTGTAATCCTATCCTCTTAGTAATTTACATAGGAAGAGAAATGAAAATGATTCTGTATTTTCAGGCCGCTCACGAGATCAAGAAGAAGTCATCAACGTCCAGAACTGAAGCTGTAAAATTGAGAGACGAAGCCGATAAGTTATCAAGTAAGTAAGCACATCTAGACCTGGGCATAGTCGTTCGTCATTGGGGGCGTTCAATTTAGTTTGCAGTCCTACAGCGAACTAGCTCGCTCATTTAGGTTGATTTTTTTTTTGAGAAGTGGAGACAACAGAAATACTTTTCATTTTATTATTGTATAAAACTGACTATAAATTTATGTAATTCAATAAGAAACTGTTGTAAACTGAGCCTGGCGATAACTGGCGCCCCGTAACAGCTACGGGTAGACGTCACACGGGAGTGGTCTAGGCTTTTGCAAACACATTCTTTTAAATCTCAATAAATTTTAGCTCGAGTGGAAGGTACCGCCAAGCAAATTGAAGATCTCGAGAAATTGGCGGCTGAAAATATGCAGTTGACGCGCGATGCCAAGATGAAGGTATGATCAAACCATTGTTTCCTAATTAAGTACAGTACCTCGCGGTAAATATTGCACATAGGCATTTGGAAAGAGACATTCGTCTAATTTTGGCTTCGTATAGCGATATCTTTGTCGCACGTGGACTAACTGTCCACGACTAACAAACGTCATATAGGTCGTGTGCGACAAAGATAACGCTATACGAAGCCAAAATTAGACGAATGTCTCTTTCCAAATGTCGATGTGCAATATTTACCGCGAGGTAGGTACCCTAACTAAAATATAGTCGTTAAAACCCCAAACTTTAAATAATTTAAAGTTGTGCGATAACAAATCTAATAATTGATGGACATAGAAATTAGAATTCGTTTGTATTCGGAAATGCGATTATTGCCGATGTGCAATACTTACCGCCGGGTACTGTATTGAGGGTTTTTATTGTAACGAATTTGAAAGTGGTTCAGGTCGGAGATTTTCAAAAACTTACGTAACTACATATTTATCACTAGCTCGACGGTGAAGGAAAACATCGTGAGGAAACCCGCAGGTCTCAGAATTAATTCTGAGACATGTGTAAACAGACTCGGTCCGGCGATGGGCTCACCACCTATCACGTTTAGAGGTCCAATATATCTCGTGAAATGTGGGTATATCCAGTAATGGAATACCTCTGCGCACCCCCTCGGGGATAAAAAAAGGCGTGAGATTATATTATTATTATTATATTATTATACTCTTTATTTATTTTAGGTCTTATGTTAGGTTTTCTATAATATGTATATAAAAGTAAAATATATAAAAACATTTACAAAACAATATAAAAGTTACACATTATAAAAACCTAACCTAGGGTGCCTTGGGCAGCGGGGCAGAGGCCCAAGCTGCCGGTGGTCAGGGCTGCAGAGAGAGGAACCGGCGGACTATCCGCGCCGTGTCCAAGATCACCGCCTTCTGTATCTGACCCTTGATCCAACCACCTAGCGAGAGTCTCTCAAGATGTTGGTCGAGACTCTTTGCTATTAGACCGTTCGCTGAAACAACTATCGGGAAAATGATCGTTATTATTATTATATTATTCAGGTCGGCCAAGCTAATACAGACGCTAGGGAGGCAGAGAAGCAAGTCTCCAAGGGCCTGGAGGACTTGAAAGTGATCATGGATGAGCTGCAGATCCTCCCAACCCTGGATGATGACGCCTTGGATAGACTCGGTCGGTTTAATTTTACAAGCTTTTTACTTACAATGTATGTGTGAAATCAATCAATCAAAGTCAATTTTGCAGCAGATGTCTTCAACCGATTGAACTGAAATTTTGTATACACGTTTAGTTTGGATGACAATGCATGATTAGGTGTGTGACGTCATTCTAAATCCAACATGGCGGAACACCCAAGATGGCGGACTTAAGGGTGTCCAATGGAAGATAACTCGGAAATTAAATTCATGTCACTCTGAATCCAAAAACTAGTTTTTTTAAATTATTTTATATTATTTATTTACACTCTTTACGCTTCACTTGTAACTATGTAAATAACTGAAAGTCAAAAACACACTTCTAATCTTGAGTGATCGTACAATATTTCTGTATCACCTATGGTGTTTATGACTGGCTGGTAGCCGTGGCAAGGTTATATATGAAATATTTAAGTTTTTGTATATTGATTCCTTTTTTACGTTTGTTTTATGTTACTTTTCCATAAAAGCGAATTTTCTTCATAATCTTCCAACTACAGTCCACAACGTTTCGTATCATTTGAAGCCAGGAGGTGGATCGCGGAACTACTCAATGACATGTGTGAGGAAAGACACTTAGCTCAGCAGTGGGCTGTTATGGGTTGATGATGATGATGAACACAACACTAAAAAACTGGACCAATTACAACAATTCTTTCACCAATGGAAAGCTACATTATTACTAAGTAACATCGGCTATATTGTATTCCCGTTTTCCCACGGGAACGGGATTCCCACTACGCATTTGAAATAATAAATGTTATAGTGATCTAAAACAATTTACCGTACAATAAATATCGTGCATAATGTGCTTTCTTAGTTTATATACAAACAAGAACAGACATTTGTACAGAAAGATTATTAGGTTGCTCGTATACTTAGAAGGGAAAGCTCAAAGCTGATTATTTATTGATCTGTGTTGCATGTTTGTCGACTATTTACGAGCATTGCATTCTAAAATATATAATACAATTTTCTTTTACAGAGAAAAGCTTGGACGAAGCTGAAAGGGACCTTAAGGGGGTTGACTTAGAAGGGAAAATCAAATCTCTAACCGAAGCGAAGAATAACCATCAGAGGTGCATTTTTAGATTTCATTCTTCTAGTTTTAGATTACGATTTCTATTTTTCTAGACGATAAAAGTATCTTGTCTGACTGTTCTACAATTTCATCGATCCTTTAACACTCCGGGATTCGAAATCGTAATTATTTTGTATCATTTCTATTAATATTATTAGGTAGTACCTACTAGATTTGCTTTTTTAGTTTCTTGTCAAATTAGTTACTTGTATGACCAGACAAAAGGAAAGACGTCATATTTAGCACACAATTGCTTAACTTTTCCGTTGTTTTATTATTTTTATTAAAGTTTGCTAAAAATTTATTATTAAAGTTTGCTAAAAATTTAGGTGGCCTCTGGCTTAACACCATCTCCCAATCCTCGGTGGGTTCGCGTGGGTGATTAAAGCTAATACTTTATCGTGTGTAAGCTGAGGATATTATACCCTTAGCTTAGCGGAGTGGGCTGTTACGGGTTGATGATGATGATTATTTAAATCATCATCAACCAATCAATCATTTTGTGATGTAGGGTAAAACACCCAATTATTGACACCCTAGTTTACCCTACCAATTAATTGACACCTCAACGGTTTTATTCAAAATTAACGAAATTACGATACAGAATTATATTTAGAATAATTAGATGAAACGATCATGTTTATTTGATTATTCTGAATGTAATTGTAGTATCGTAATTTCCTTAATTTTGGATAAAGCTGTTGAGGTGTCAATTAATTGGTGAGGTGTCAGCAATTGGGGTTTTTTACCATATCTTTTTTATAATCTACTTTCTATACAGTTAACTACCCTGTAGTACATGCAAGCTTATTTATGTATTACAGCACAACCACATCATATATTAACTTATGATTATCTCGTGAAATATATTAACAAATATATAAATATATAAAAATATAAATATAAATATATAAATATATATATATATATATATAAATATAATCTCACGCCTTTTTATCCCCGAGGGGGTAGGCAGAGGTATTCCATTACTGGATATACCCACATTTCACGAGATATATTGGACCCCTAAACGTGATAGGTGGTGAGCCTATCGCCGGACCGGGTCTGTTTACACATGTCTCAGAATTAATTCTGAGACCTGCGGGTTTCCTCACGATGTTTTCCTTCACCGTCGAGCTAGTGATAAATATGTACGTAAGTTTTTGAAAAACTCATTGGTACATGCCAGGATTTGAACCCGAGCCTCACTGATTTTCGGCCGGCTCTTTAACCGTCCGGGCTATCACTGCTCTATATTAACAAAAAGTAGCTAATAACCACAAGCTCGTACTAAGAATATATTTATTGCAGATGGATAAAGCAGTATCAAGACGAGCACGACCACTTGCGTTCGGAAGTGGACAACATCAAGGACATATTAGACCAATTGCCCGAAGGGTGCTTCAAGAGGATCGTCTTGGAGCCCACCGAGGGGCCTAGCAGGGCCGCCAGCTTCAGATAGACCAATCGCAGACGATGCGGTCGTAGATAGCCGCCTATACATGGCCATTTTAAATTAAGTGCAAATATTTAAAGGGTAGATCAAATAATGAACAAAAAATTATTGTTCGCATTGATTTTTATTTTCATAATCAAATAACATCGATTATTACAAAAATTAAAAAAAATAAACTGAAACGATGTACATAAAGAATACACGCACACTATTTAATCAATAATTGCTAGAGTGAGGGTCTTTTGAAAGCTAGAAAAATCAAGAAAAAAAGTAAAGTTTTTTGCTATCTTTATTATATTTCTTGTAAATATTTGTACCTACCCTTAAAATATTTGTACTTGATTTAAAATTACCTCATATACAGGGTGACTGGTAAATGGAGGGAATCCTCTCAGGAGGTAAAAGCTCCACTACAATCTACTCAGTCATGCCCTATGCCTGTAGCGTGAATTGGTAAACGTTTTTTATTACATATTCTTAAATCGTATAAAATTGATATCGAAATACATTAGATTTTTTGTTGCGTGGAATTATGATGATACAAGAAAGTTGAGACAATATCAATATTCGCAGGAAAGAGAAAGAAATAGATCAAAAATGGTTGATATTGTAATAACAGCAATCAGAATTCCACGGAACTAAAAATCGGACTAAAGATGTGTTTTGAGATAATCTTTTGAATGAATTATTCACTGGCAGTTTCATTTAAAAAATTTCGAAAGAGGATAAGTTGTTGACTTCATTTGTTGATTGGTTTGACAAATCCTAGCGTTATGTCTGAATATTATGATATCTATAGGTGAAATGCGAAAGACCCCAGACCGTTGTGTTATTAGGAAATCTAGACTTATTACCGACTGAAAAGCACATACATGGAAGCAGAAAAGACAAAATCAGTCTTTTAAAATTTATTTTGTTCCATATTGGATACTCTTTTTCGAGCATAATGAATCTCATTTTCATTTCTGACAGAAAATATTAGTTGAAAAGTTTTATATTTGACATATTATTATGATGAATAAAATTAAAAGGTTTTTACACATTGCTATCGGCAGCGTATATTTTCGAAAAAAACTTTATAAAAATCAATAGGTACTTATAAGGTATGTACTAGGTTTTAAAAAGGAGCCCAGTGCTACGAATACTTGTTTTTCGAACGTTCTTAAGTCAAGTGCCTTCAAATTAACTAGACCTATTAGTTATAAAGTTAAGACAGCGCCCGAGGATTGTATTTTTTCTTGGTAATTACAATGGAACTTTTAAAACCTTGTGGGCTGATTTATTCGTATTATTCGTACATTTCGACAGGAAAAGGTGAAAATGCCAATATTTTTCTTCAAAAAGTAGTGGATCAATTTAAAAAAAAATACGCATTGGTTAGATAGATATTTTAAACTCTCAATCTTGAGAGCTACTTAATATATTGAAATGAGTAAAAAGAAACTATCGACTACCCTATTGCATAAATTGAAGTCTACATAACAACATAATCTATAAATGCTGCATTTTTTAATTGAAATTAATCATTATACTTTACAACACAAAGAAGAAAAGTGGCTGTTGTACTAAATTTTTAAAGTAACTTGTACTTACTTACAAAGTGCATTTAGTTTTTGCATTTCTTGTACTTAGATTAATAAAAGTCTTCTTGTCGATTGAAACTGACGCCAAGTCGTATAGACATAAGTAGTTCGAGGCTTTTTATGAATGACTATGTAGGGTAAAACAGCCAATTGTTGGCAGGGTGTAGGGCAAACTAGGCTGCCAATAATTGGGTGTTTTACCTTGTGTGTATTTCAATAATAAATATTGTTTGAAAAGTGCCATAATATGGAGGTTTGGTGCATTTTGTAAATATTCATTAAGCTTATAATGTGCCTATAAAATAGATTTTTATATATTCACTTGTTTTAAATGTATTCCTACAAAAACTCGGCCAAAGAAAACAGAAACATTCATATTTGAATAAATAAAATCTTTTGTTTTGTTTTCCAAAAAAACATTTCTGATTACAATTCGTATTGTAGCTTATTTATTTGTAATAAAAATACAAGAATAAAATAGATTTTGTTTATTTTAATAACTCTGAAACCACTTCTTCCATTAATATGAAAAGGTCCTAGTACAGCAACACCTTTATGACAGCTAAAACTTAAATTTATAGGAGCTGAAAGCTGATCATCACCGTAAGTGTCCAACTATTATTTAAAAACAGTCCAAGCGTGAGTCCTATTTGTACGAAGGGTTCTGTACCAACATACTATTTTAAACAGTAATATTGTTTAAATGAGTTAAGCTATGAATTAAGAAATCCCTTAATTGTAATTTAATATTGGTATTTAAAGCGACTATAGGCATATACACTCTGTGAACATTTCAAGCGTCAATTATTAAAACAGCAAAAAACGCCACAAAACACGTTAATTTTTATTTTATATTTATTTGGTGCCAATGAGAGAACGTAGTGTAGGACGCCCTCTGGCAAGATGCGTCGAGCTGAGGACAGGGCGCTATGGCGCTCATTAGGGAAGGCCTATGTCCAGCAGTGGACTAATATAGACTGATGATGATATATATTTATTGCATATCAGCTGCCCTTGAGTTTCTTGATGGATCTTCTTGGCGGTACTGCATTTGGAACCAGCAACTCGTCGGTAGAGATGGGCTACTGTTGACATTTCGATTTTAGCCAATCTTCATGGACGAGTTTAGAGTGCCTATACCTTCTTCTTCTTCGTCGTTCCCTCATGACTGAGGATCGCGACCAAGAACTATATCCCTCCATTTAACGCGATCAAGGGCTATATGTGGGCTGCCCTCTGCATGGAACCACATGCTTGTCTAATGGAATCCGACCATCTTGCTGGAGCTCTTCCTCTAGCGCGCTTGCCTTCAACTTGCCCCAGTATCATGTCACGTTCAAGGCTGTGGTGTGGCGATCGCATTATGTGCCCAAAGAGTCTGAGAGCCCTCTCCTGGCAGATTGTTGAGAGTCGTTTGGTGATTTTTAGTTATCTCAGAATGGACTCATTTGTTCTCATTGCGGTCCATGGGATTCTTATTTCTATACCTACAGAAAGTAAATGATTTTGACTTCTAGTATTAGAATAAAATATCACTGACTCAATCATCGACTTATAACTTTATCCTACACTTCCCCTTTCCCACAATCTAGTTAATATCTACATTTCCTGGAACGGGAACAAATAAAATTCTGGTCACAACAAAAACAGTAAGGTAAGAACCGAATCGGTCACATAGAATCCAATAGTTAACCCCTTCTTCGACTAAATACGACACTTGGTAGAATTGCACAAAAATATATGCTTATTTATTCTGTAAGTATTCCATTCCTGGACGTAGGTAGCTACAGTCAAGAGCACATGAAGCTTTACACTTGTAATACGAGTCTTACCTCTAAGGCGGATTGTAATAAGAACGTTACTAAGTCCAAAGTGTCAAGCTCCACATGCTCTTGACTGTATCTACCCAATTTTCATTGGGTAGGTCGTGAGCATAATATAATCCGAGTTCTTAAGAGTAATATAGTGTTATAATATCTTTGATTGATTTAAGGCTGGCAAGAGTGGCAAGGTATACCTATTTTGTATATCTTTTGAAGGCAATTTATTATTTTAGGTAAATTATCTTAGTTATAGGTTCTCTGCCCTTAAGTTATGCAGTTATATGTGTTTTTTCTACCTTGTATACTTATGAGATGTTAGATGATAAAACCTTTTGAACGCCCTTAAAGGGCTGTACCACGCGGGAAATCATGCTGGGTCGGGCGCGGGCAGCAATAACAATGTACTTTCAATGTGAATAGTTCGGCGCAGCCCTAAACGCTCGCCGCGTGTGTGCGTGACGGGAAAGGAATACGAAGCTCTTGCCTGTAGGGTGACCACGTTTTCATTCAAGACAAAAAAATATATTTCAATATAATTATAATAACTAGCAGCGCTCCGCGGTTACATACGCGTAGTTCCCGTTCCCGAATACGAGGACAAAATATAGCCTACGTTACTCCCTGGTAATTTGTGTACCTGTCTATGTGAGTAAATCAAACGTACTTTTTAGGCGTCCTGTGCCCTTTATAAAGAAACTATCATTCAAAACAGACTAAACTCATGCTTTTTTGAAAATATACCTCGTAGCTTAACCATTTACATAAACCAATTATGATTAATATTAAAAACTTAAAAGAAATTCCACCTTGAATAATCCGACTCGTATGGCGGCCTACCCCTGGGAGGCTTGTCCCACTTCAAATTGCGCTCAGAAAACGACTCACTATAACACGAAATTTTAACGTATCTTTTATCAAAATATCTCACTTTAAAGATATTTACTCAATTTCATATTCAAAATCACAAAACCTTTACTAACTATTAAATTAAAAAACTGAGAAGCTAATATGTTTTTGTCCCGCGTAAAACTGATCTGTTGATGCTCGTAGTTGACTACTTGTTTTATATTAGTCAAGCGATTTCACGACAAATTTTTGTATCGTACCACCCAAGCGTTTATTGGACCCCAACTTGTGTGTGGAGAGGATGGCGAATACGCAGGTTTTTACATGTTCCCGAGGATTTTTTTTCCTGAAACCTGTTTTTTTCACCGTGAGCGGCCATTTCGGTGGCATGTTTTAAATAATGAACAGAGTGATGTATTGTGTCGTCTAGTTAGTATGTTGTGGATAATTACGTCAATATTACGACCTGCCAATATCTTCCAAATTAATCATGAAAAAAAACATTTGGTCGTCATTTTGGTGGCGTCATTGCAGTGGCGCAGTGGGCCACCGTAATGATGAATGCCTGTATAATCAATACGATTACTAATAATATAATAAAAAATAGTATATGCTTTTCATATATTATTACTGTGTTGTAAGTATTTTACCGTGATAATAGCATAACAGTAAAATTTACATACTATCTAGGTATAGCTGTGGTAACCCTATAAGGCTACATACATTAAAGAAATAAATAATATTAGTAATGTTTTGGGTACCAAAAAAGTTGATTAATACAAAATAAGACATTTGTGTATATAATATGGCTTCTTTATTTGAAATATTTAAGAAAACGTCATTACGGTGGCCCAAAAAATTAAAAAAAAATATTTCTCCGAAAGTATTGTGATTCCAAGGGCGCCTCCGAAACTATTAGATTCACAGCGACTTAATCTATAATCTAAAGCATTTAGTATGAGTGAAATACGAGAAAAAAAAATTGCCACCGCAATGACGTAAAAAAAGCCGGTTTGAAAATTTACCCATGTAATCTTTTTTTTTTTATTACCAACCACAACAACACTTCTTGTAAATACGTCTTCAAAAATATCTTAACTACTTAGTTACTTTGGGAGTTAAGTTAAATTAAATGACAAAAAAATTAAAATACCCCTAAAACATGAAGCTAATTTACACAAGAGCAGATCTATGGACTTTGCCAATTGATAGAAGTCCCAGGTCAGGAAAGTCCTCTTTCCAATAGGGCCATAGTCACCCTACTCGGTCGGTATGCAAACGGTACAACTCCCGTGAGCACAACAATTTATGGCGAGCATTCCACTGAGTTTTCTTTTGTTTTTTCAAAAGCAACGCCGCTTTACATTGCGAGGCGCGTTCCCATGTACCTACCTATCATTTTACATAGGTACAGTCAGCCCCTATGGGTTTCCCGTAAGTTCCGTAACTTCCCCGTCTCTGGGCGGGTGATTGAAATAATATATTTGTAGGACTCGTAGGGACTTGAGAAAATATACAATATGTAACAGAATAAGCACAATTCCTAAAATTAGTTTGTTCAGTAAAATTTTTCAGAAAAATGGATTAGCGTAGCTGAATTTAGACCTATGGAAATCGTACCATTATTGCTCTTATTTTAAGAAAATTGGTTATACAAAACTAAAATACGAAGGCATTATATTTTTTTATATTATTGTACTATTTGGGATGTATGAGGAATTGCGCTTATTCTGTTACGCGTTGTATAGTCCTCTTCTAAGTATGTATGTTACCGGCAATTTGTATAATCCGGTATTATATATAATCCCTAGGGAATATTTATAATGCCTAAAACGTGCAGGTAATGTATGAAATATTATTTATTTCATACTCTACCTAGGTATTATATATACTACCCAATGCGCAGCCGGTAATGTATCGAATGAGTTCTCCTAGTGAGCTAAGAATAAATAAATATTTTTGAGTACTCAATTTTGAGTAGGCAATAAACATTCTTATTTGTTTACTTAATTATTTAATTTACCTACTTCTTATTTATTACATTATTTTGACCAATTTAAAGAGCAATGACAGCCTTACGGTTAAAGAGCCTGCTTTACATGATGATAATCAGTGAGGCTTGGGTTCAAATCCTAGCATGTACCAATGAGCTATTCAAAACTAACGTACATATCCATCACTAGCTCAACGGTGAAGGAAACCTTCGTGAGGAAACCCGCAGATCTCTGAATTAATTCTAAGGCATGTGTAACAGACCCGCGGGCGTATTCACGGAGATTCGATATTCGACTCGGAATCGGAAAATCTGTCGAAAGGTTTCGAGATGGGCTATTCACAGATGTCATATTATTATTTGACATAAGGATTCGACGGATTTTTCGCTTCCGAGTCGAATATTGAATCTCCGTGAATATGCCCGCCGGTCACGTTTAGGGTTAAAATATTCTCGTAAAACGTGGGTTTTTCCAGAGACGGATTACATCTGCCCACCCCCTCGGAGATAAAAGGCGTGAGATTATTTATTTATTTATTATTTTATTTTTGAACAACTTTCACTTTGGGACCGACTTGACCAGAGCAACTTTATTTTTCACTTTACCATACAAATCAGCTGAGCGCTGGAAACGAAATGTACTGAGATGAGAAAAATAAAGTTGCTCTTATCAAGTTGGTCCTATAGTGAATGTATTTCCGAATAATGTTTCTAACAACCCACTTTCGGCTTGTAAACATCTTTTTGTTACCCACTACAGTTACAAAGAGGTACTCTACTTTTCTGAGGATTATTTTAAAAAATAATTTATTGATTAAATAAAGGGTCATTAATTTACTCAACAAGACTTAATTATCCTGCAAAAAATGCCAACCCATTAATAAAGATTATTTTTGAGGTGCAGCATAATCGGTAATTTAATAAATTCGATTTTAAGCAAACATCACATCTTTGATTGGTCCGTCATTTCATACGTAGGTCGGTACTTACATAACATTGATAAATAATACAGACCAAAATCTATTTATTTTATACTTTGCCGGTGGCCAAGTAGGTATTCTATATAATCCCGGGGCATTCTATATATTACCTAGGTAGAGTATGTAATCTACATAAATATTAATAATATTTCATATATTGCCTGAACGCCCCAGGTATTGCATATATTGCCTAGGGATTATATATAATACCTGCATTATACAGATTGCCGGTAACATGTACAAGTAACATGAGGTGAAATAGGCGTACTTAGGTATATACTATCTATTACGTCAATACTTACCTACCTACGCAGTATTTTATTAAATTTTCGTTGTATTTACTCACAACAATGGAAGTCGTAAAGCCATGACAGAATCAGATACCCATTTTGAAAAATTCTGGCAGTTAGGTGGCCACTAGCCTAACACCATCTCCCAATCGGCTGGGCTCGCGTGAAAGATTATGGGCCATACTTCCTCATGTGTGAGGAATGACCCTTAGCTGAGCAGTGGGCTGTAAAGGTAGACTTCCGTGGGTCGCGATCGATCGCGCGACCAAAGAGATTAAAATATAATAGGACATAGATAGGGCATTGGGAAACTTTGAAGCATGTTTGAAACTCAAGCGTCATGTCAGTTAGTATGAACGCGAGAGCTGTCATTCGGTCGATATTGTACTAGACTTATTCCACTTGGAATAACTTTTGGCTTCAAATTTTCCTCGCTTTGTCCCCTCTATGCCCTATTATATTTTAATCTCTTTGCATGCGGATGCGACTGACGCGCGCGGCGATGCGACAATAGTCAATGTATGAAAATATATGGCGCTATTTCCGAAGTCTGCGACAGACGCGTGCGGCCGAAATCTATCGTAGGCTGCCTTCAATACATTGACTTGTCGCATCAGCCGCGCGTCATTAGATAGCGACCCACGGAAGTCTACCTTTATGGTTTGTTGATGATTTACTAAATTTAATTTTATAACTTATTAAAGATGCCGGCAAAACACGCTCACTTACCTATCTCTCTTCATTTCATTCTAAACCAAAATATGAAGATTAAAGTTTAAAATACTCCCCGAGCCGCGGAAAACGTGGAATGGGCCAGAAATCTCCAACAATGGTGTCCAGGGATGAATACGGGAAGAGTTGGAAAGTTTTCCCGCGCTGGCAGATGTACGGCGACCACCGAGAGAAATTGCCCTCCGCTGAGTTAACAGGCTGCCAACAAACAAATTTACAACCGCTAAATTACCAAATACCTACAGCGCGGGGCCGAGTTTCCGAAAATACGGCGCGAAACTAAAACTAAATAAGTGGCCGAAAAATGTTGCGGGACCGACCATTTTGAACAGACCTATAATGCGAGACCAAACCCGCACGTCCGACCGCAGTTGCGAGGGCGTGCGGCTCGTGGAACACTGGTGGTTACAACTAGAAAAACAAGTGAGTTAATCCGAAAAGTTTCCTTAATTACGTTCGTACGAAACTAACTCCCTGAACGAATTAGGCGTCAGGTGAAATTGGGTGAAATCCAGATTATGAATCCCGAGAGCGAGCGCTGAATTCTGCACAGTTTTTAACACAGCCTCGAGCCTATCCGAGGGCATAAACTATGCAGCGGTGTTGCGAAACAATCTGTGATGGAACTGCAGATTGAAGTGGTGATAAAAAGGCTAAAAATGTTGTTAGTCTCTACTCGGTTCACTTATAAATTGTGGGAATCCCTACCAACCTTGCCTACCTTGTAGGTAGGTACTTACTTTTGCTTCATCTGTCCATTTCTTACTATGGCCACTTCTGATTATAACTAAGTTACATGTTTCTGTCAAATTCTGAGCTTCCTAATAGGTAGGTAATGACTTTGCACTAAGAGTTGCTTGTAAAAGTCGTACCTACTAACAGTACCTAGTTGTAACTTCCAAGCGTCTCAATATGTAAATCGTAGTGAGCGTTAGTATCGTAGTTATGCTAATGCAAAAATTATTTCAAAGAAAAATATTTTAAAAACGCCCTAATAAAAGTGTACCTATGCTTTGGAATTTTCGCACGAATAGCTTCATAGGGCACGTCTTAATTCGGTGTTAAAAAATTAATTAGATCCGTCACTCCCTAATAAATGTAAAGCTGGAAATACATTACACCCGAGACAGTACCAGATTTATAATTTTCTTAAGAATTTTACTTTAGTTCGAACAGTCAAGAGCACATGAAGCTATACTCTTGTAGTGCAATGAAAGGTTAACTGGCTAAATTAATTTTTTTACATTCTAAATCCAACATGGCGGATACCCAAGATGGCGGACTAGTTATTTTTAATGCACTCCTACACTATAGGTATCAAATGAATGAGCTTCCTGATAATAACTCTCAAAGCTTAGCAAAGCAAGCTTATATTTATTTTCACATTTACACATCATACACACACCTGTAAAAATTACAGACAATGTTTTATGATCGCACTAGCTACTCGTACTGCACTAGCTACTCGTACTGGAAATGATATGTGAAATATGTTAAGTAGCAGCCAATTAGGGAAATGAGGTAGGTGTGATGAATGAATACGTACTTAATCATTTCTTATGATTTTTACTTTTGCTACTCATGAAATAGCATAAGTATAAGTACGACTACAAAAGACACGTACACTCAGTGTAGCTCGGGCCTTAACTCAACGAACTTACAACTGTCGTAAAAAGAAGATTTTTATTAATTTTTTGCTCCGTCTCATGAAATTACGTAAGACGAAGTTGGGGGAGTTTTAATTATGCCGGCCAATATTCGATGTCGCGGCTAGTTGATTGGGTTTTTTAATTTTTCCCTCGAGTTAATAAAAAAACTTTTCGGGCTGTTTAAATGACGAAATTTCACCTGAAATTAAAATATGGCTGAAAAAAAATTTTTTTAAACACAAACAAAAAACCCGGAGGCGTTTATAGGTCACTGAGAATATTGAAAACCTTACACTCGTTCTTGTGCTGTCGGATAAAAATGTAGAAAATTACACTGACGAGATAAATATGCATACGGAACCTCGCACTTCAAAATCAATACCTTTACCAAAACAAACCTTTTAGTAGGTCTCACCTACTAGAAATAAAATGACACAAAACTACTCAACGATCTAAAGAAGAACGAACGATGATCTTCTATAGAGTTACATACCGACAGTTACCACTGTTATGCAATCAACTTTTTATATAATAGTAATACCAGAGACCAGTTTAAATAAATAGACTGACAACGCCATACAAAATATCGTAACTCGAAATCTAATTACTTACTAGGACGCGAGATGTCGTTAGGTGTATCGAATGTAGAAATAAAAAGAAACTACAACCACAGCTACAACTTATCTTCACTTCTAGCTTACTGCCACGCTTAGTGCGGCCAAACAAAACGTTAGATGGCGCTATATCAGATTATTTTTTTTATTTTTGTGCTGGGCTGTAATTTTTGTAGGGTGCGATGTTGCCGATCTTAGGACTTCGTTTTTGGAGATTTGTGTGTTTTTTTAACCAACTTCAAAAAGGAGGAGGTTATCAATTCGTCTGTATTTTTTTATGTTTGTTACATTGGACTGGGTGAATCGATTTGGATGATTCTTTTTCTATTTGAAAGCTGGTGCTTCCAGATTAATCCCATTTTAATTTCGTCCAGTTCCTGACATCCATGAGAAAACCATTTAAAAAGTTGAAGATTGAAGTCGGTTTTTTTTACTCTTTAGAGTGGTTATTTTCCCTTTAGAGTAGTTATTTAAAAGCTTTTTATTCAACTTGCAATGTATGTATCTTGTAATTATGTATTGGGTTTTGGCTCATAATAATGATAGTGTGTATTGTGTGGCAAATGTTCGTGATGGTGTACAATGAATAGGAAATTGGATAAAATGCGTAGGATGGACGCTTTCGAGTTACTTCAAGAAGCCGCTTCTTCTTCTTGACAGACATAATTTTTGTCAGATATGCACTAAAAATTTATTAAAACAAATAAATCTGGAAGATGAGACGCAGTTTCTAATTTTAAATAAATCTTATGAATGCAGCAAGAGCATCCAATTAAAAATGCCGAGTGACAACTTGTTCAAACTGGTTCATAAGGCTATTACGTGCTTCAATTCGCATTTCAACACTATTTTACACTCCAAGAAAATTAAATTCCGATTATTCAACACTATCGTAGACTTTTTGAAGTGCGAGGCTCCTGAATTATTAAATACGAGTTGTGAAGAACATACAGCCTACATAATTAACCACATGATTGTAGTAAAACTTCACTTTTATTGCAAAAATAAAAAAGTTAATATTTTGGAACATGCGAGAGTTTACCCAAAATTACGTACCATATTGAAAAATAAATGATTTTTTATTATATTGAATATTGTTTCATTTTTAATTTTAAACATTAGGAAATCCGAATCCAAAGGTTCAAAATGACTGAAAAGAGTGTAGGCTACGGCCCCGGTTGTAATACTTTTTCTTCTGTGTTAATGGTGATGATAATATGTAAACGGTAATGACATACTGTGAGTTTATCTCATATAAATTCTGATTATATGTGATGTTTGCTCTTCAAAAATATTTTTAACTGTTAGTTTATAAATGTCTTAGACGGCGATACAAAAAATGAGCACTAAGTATCTATATTTATGACACCTACATGCCATGTTTCAAGTTTCTAGGCAATGGTATTACTTATTTAATATCATTGTTCCTAGGTGTTATTGTTTCGGAGTAAAACAGATTTCTATTTTTAACAAGTTTTTTAATTTTCCCGCGAAAATGAGACTTTTCCCGCGGTAAAAAGTACTTAGATGTTGACGCAGTTACTCAGCTCGGCTATCACCACACACAATTTTTAAATTTTCCCGTGGGAATGACACATACTCCCGCTGCAAATAGTACTCTAGATGTTAACCCGAATACTCAGTTATCTTCACATCAAATTTCATCTAAATCCGTCCAGTTGTTTTTGCATATTGTGTACTTATACATATTATAACGATTACAACTCTTTCAACGTTTTGAATCGTTATATCTCAAAAACGGTGGTTGTTAGGAAAAAAGTATTAAGACATTTTTAATAGATAATCATTTGGTCTACAATTTTTGTTCAGGCAAATATTATGATTAAACTTACCGTTTTGCTGAAAATCGTGAAAAGACCTCTGATCCTGAGTAAATTTTTTTTCAAGTTTTGGATCGATGAGGACTTTTTAGATTTCATTTATAATGGTGTTTTGAACAATCCTACCAATTTTCAGCTGGCTGCAAATTTTTCTAACTTCACTTCTATTTTTTTGGTCTAAACTGACCGGACTATAATTATTATATCATTTGTTTGTCATTGTTATTATTTAGAATATCTATACATCGCATCAATCGTTGATTTGTGATATTTGATTATGGTTATAGTTAGTAATTCAAAGCAGAAACCTGTCTTATTTACTATTTTTGACTAAGTAAAAAATTTAGGTGTCCTATTGGACAAAAAGATGTCCTGGGCTCCCCAAGTATCGGAGGTCAGCAGGAATATGTTTGCGGCATCTGCGTCTCTCAGGAGGCTACGTAACTTCCTACCCACTGCCACTAAAATTGCACTTGCTCAATCACTCCTTCTGCCAATTTTATACTATGCCGATGCTAGCTATCTCGAACTGTCCGAGTCCCAGCTAGATAAACTTGAGCGTCTCCAAAATTTCTGCATTCGATTTATATTTGGGCTACGCAAGTATGACCATGTTTCTCATTTTCGGTCTCAGCTCAAGTGGCTTCCAATTCGTCTTCGCCGGAATGTTCACATTCTCTCCCTACTTTATTCTGTCCTGTTTATTCCTTCTACCCCCCCCCCTTACTGTACTTAAAAGTTCTTTTTAAACGTCAGAGTGAATCCACCGACCGGTCTTTGCGAGAGTCCCGATATTATCTTCTACAATTTCCTCGTAATACAACTGAATTTTACAATAACTCATTTACCGTTCAGGCTGTTCGGTTGTGGAACGCATTACCCCTGTGTGTCAGAAGTGCTGAATCGATTCACATTTTTAAATCTCGACTGAAGGCTCACTATGTTGCAAGCATTGAGGTGAATTAATTTTCTGCTTTATTTATGTTAATTATTATCTATTATTATCCTCAAGTATGTGTAAATGTGTGTAAGTATTTTCTATTCTTGTTTAATTTATTTAATATATATTATGTATATATTTATTTATGTATGTAATAGTATGTAAGAGTATGTTCAATAATATATAGTGCACCGTCTACCCTAGTTCTAATCTCTCAGTTTCATCCATCCTAAGGTTGTCTGGAAGAGATCGCTAAAAGCGATAAGACCGCCCATTGTACTTTAGTTAATGTTGGTATCCATATTGTGTTGTTTTTGGTGTACAATAAAGAATTATTGTATTGTATCTTAAGACGCGGACACGATAGCATTTGTGACTTTAGAGACAATATTTAGAACGACAAAAAAAAGGTTTATACCAATTTACAGCTTATTATCTTTTATTCCGAGGTGAAACCCCTAATATGACTGGGCTATAAAGGATATCAAGTTATAATATGAATATTTAAGTATCTACTAAATGAAAATTATTTATTTTTAAGGATTTCATTTAAAACTAAAAAACAAAGAATTATTGTGTGTTACTTAGAATATAAATATACTTAATCATTAAATGTTATAAAAAACTATTAGCATTTGAAGCAAGAGTGTTTTTGTTTTGTATCTTTCTTTTACATTTTGGAGAAAATACGTTTTAGTTAATGCAAGTAAAATCTTTTCAAATTTTGTTAGTTGTTTTTGACTGTTGTATAAAGTACTTATCTAAGTTAGGACTGATTTACAGTTTGGCGAAATGTTATTTGTTTTTCTTTTAAATGTTATTTGATTATAACCCTATCATGTAAATTTTTGGAGAGTTTATATGTTTTTAGTTAGGTATTCACATAAATGATTATTATAAAGACTGATTTTTTAATAAATCAAGGGAATCCTTCAAGGGGGTAAATAAGAAGCCGATACCTTTAGCATTTGTATACCACCTTAATTTTCGTAATTAAAAAGTTAAATTCTTCAGTTTTAGCATATACCTGCTCGCGAGATCAACTGCGCGAAGTCACTGAACGCCGGCGCGCCGTGGCTAACGGCCGGCAATACGCTCGTAGTAGGTAATAGGTATATGGCAAATTCAGAATAATCGTATTTTAGAAAACTGCGCAAAAGTAGTTTTTTATACTTTACTAGTGGCCCGGGCAGACGTCGTTCTGCCACCGTATAAACCATCCCTGGACCCACTCGAACCCACACAAAAAGTTTCATCAAAATCGGTCCAGCCGTTCTCGAGTTATACCGTCAGGAAGGAAAACCCGACTTATTTTTATATAGTAGATTTAAACTTTTTATAATGTTGATTAATATGAAAATTGATTAAAATATTCTGTGATGATTTTTTTTACCCTTACTGATTAGTGATTACTAAGAATTTAAAATTGTCCTTACCGGTCCAATTTATGTCATTACCAGTGATCGGATAATCGGATGCATATTTACCTAAAGTGTAGGTGTTGGTTATTATGGAATGCACTTTTGTATCGAAAAAATCCCGGGAATTCGGAATCGACAATTTTTTTTTTACAGTAGAATCAAATCGGGTGTAGAAATATTTACTTAGTTTAAAGTGTTGGATAATATTATGGAATGCACTTTTGTTTCGAAAAAATCCCGGGATTTCGGATTCAACAAATTTACTGTTTTTATTATAGAATCAAATCGGGTGTAGGTATATTTACTTATTTTAACTGTTATATTTTAAAAAACTAGAAATAATAATAACTTCCTCTTTTATTATTATTTTTTCTTAAATTTTCAAAACATTTATATCAAACGAATAATAAATAACATTAATAATTATGTAATCCCCCTGTTTTTTAAAAATAAATACCACATGCTAAAGACGACGTTTTTTCACCATGTTACAGACTAGTTTCGCATTCCCGAATTTTCTGAAATCCCGGGATTTATATTTAAAAAAATATGTTTTAAGAAGCCGCTTCCATAATTTCCTAACCAAAAATGAACTTTAGGTAAATATGCATTCAATTATCCGATCACTAGTCATTACCGTTCAAAAGATATTCAAAGAGTTTTTAAAAGTTGTCATTACCGTTCCAAAACTGTCCTTACCAAAACTTTATTGCTAAATACCTCGTAAATTAAGATATAGATTTGGTGCAATCCAACATATTTTTGATGTTCAAATGATCCTTTATGCACTTTGACCCTTTTTATTTCTAATTTTAACTTTTTTTCTCGTTCGTAAGGTGTCCCGCGACTATAGATATTTCAAGTATCATGGAACTCCCAGAAAAGTAAGCTTTCCATTAGTGAATGATTTTTAAGATTCGCATGTAGAATTGTATTACAAATATAGATAGCGGGTGCCCACGAATCGTACGAGCCTAAACTTGCTGGGGCTGTGTCGTTTAATTACCGAGTTCCTTTGGCCATCTTCCAGCTCCATCATCAGACCCTGGTTACCATCTAGCACCAAAGTACTCGTCAAGACGAATCATATCTACGAGCCCAAACTCAAGGGGTTTACAAGTTGTCATTGAGGAGTTGCGATATCCACCTCCTGGCTCCATCATCAGACAGAGCAGCTCGGTGGTACCATAATACTGCATTGTCGCCGAACTTACATAATCAATAATCATAATAATAATCTCATGCCTTTTATCCCCGAGGGGGTAGGTAGAGGTATTCCATTACTGGATATACCCACATTTCACGAGATAGTCTTTGGACTCCTAAACGTGATAGGCGGTGAGCCCATCAGCGGACCGAGTCTGTTTGCACTGTCTCAGAATTATTTCTGGTACCTGCGGGTTTCCTCACGATGTTTTCCTTCACCGTCGAACTTACTTGTATACCTATCAAATTTCAGCTCAATCGGTTGCAGATATCTACTTCAAAATTGAGTTGCAAGATTCCACCCGAACATACATAGTTATATACATACAATATACATACATTGCAAGTTAAATAAAAGCTTTGTGGTTTTGACTAGTTGAAAAAGGTTTGTGTTGAGCGCCATCTAGTAGGAAAACGATTCGATACTTGTACCTTGGCTACCTTTCATTCTTCTTTATAGCCACGCCATCTGTATATTCGCGTCAATATACATGAAGGTGGTGTTAATAATGTATGCGAAAGATTTTTTTTAATTTCAAATTAATGAAGAATCTTGTATGTTCTAAAAAAGAAAAATATATTTTTCCGAAGTTTTATTGAAGAACTTATTTAAATTTCCTGGATTTAATGGCTCGGGTGCGATTATTATATTATGGAGCAGCGCCATCTGGATATTATATAATTTTTGAGCTTTATTTGAGTTACGATTCGTTGTATGGGCATTGACAGTCTATTTATTTAAACTGGTCTCTGGTAATACGAAACTAACATGCAATTTTAATTAGTCGGATTATAATATTTTACGATATAAAGTGCTATCAACCTTATTATACAGGATGTCCCAGAAGTCAACGATAAGCCGAAAACCAGCGATAAGCCTAGTCATGAGGGTAATCAGAAAAATATAAAAAAAAAATCTGTTCTTTTTTCAAAATGTTATGAAGGTTTAAAAAAAATCCTAAAAAACGGACACCCTGTAATGAACTTTCTTTTAACGTGACTGTAAATATTTACTTTTTGAATATTTTTTTTCTGTAATGCTATAACGAATAGCCGTGCTACAATTTACAATAAAAAAAAAATTACATAACTGCCTCATTTTTAAGTAAAAAGTTAAATTTGTTTCCAACATTGAATTCTAAATAATTTCATCAACCAACTTAAACCAGCTGTACTGTAAAAAAAATGTATGGCTACTATTTTGGCAAGTATACTTAAAAGTTGACGCACTTAGTCTAAATTCTAAAATGGTATAACACATGCTAGGTTATGTTATAGTTGAGGCATGAAATTTTTTTTTCTCGATGAATCCGGATTCTATGCCAATCTAATTTAATGAGGTGAAATGTTGGTAACGCAACCTTCTTAGGTAAATCCAGGTTTAAATCTTTTTGAATGGAGACGGACTCATAATTTTGAAAAGAGAACCTAACAGGGATTTTTTATTCGTACATCTTTTGTTTATGTCATTTGTTTGATGGCTTTGATTTAAATCCATCTGTCCCAGAAGTAAAGATTCTGGAGTCTGTTGCTTAGATTGTATTTGCGTGTAATTACGAGTTCGTAACGTGAAGTTATCATGCCAAATAGATATACCGTACAGGAGTACGCCAACATGCATCTTATTTACGGAGAATGCTTATGTGACGCCAATGCTGCAGCTAGGGTGTCCTATCGCGAGAGATATCCAAACTTAGAGCGTCATCATGATTACTGAGTTTTTATTAATCTGCATCGATCACTATCCGAAGGTCGATTCCCTGATCATATGGCTGGTGAAGGAAGGCCCCTCTTGCCCTACGAGGACGAAGTCATGCAAGCTGTGGAAGAAGATCCAAGTATATCCGTACGTGGAATTGAGGAAAGCCTTGGAGTACCTAAAAGCAGTGCACATCGTATTCTGAAAAAAAAAACCGTCTGCATCCATTCCATGTACAGTCAACAAAGTTGTTAGTGTTACATGGCCAAAACTTACTAAGATTCACTTTTCTCTTAAAGCCTTAAATGTATTTATAGTATTTTTTTGGTAAATTATAGGGATCAAAGATACCTTTCGAAATAAACATTAATCAATAAGAATTATTTATAAGACTTCCCCAGAAAAATGAATTCTTAGTTACTGGCCATGTAACCCTAACAACTTTGTTGACTGTACAACGAGTACAATCTTTACTTCCCCGAGACTACCCAGAGAGAGTGCGATTTTGTCAAACGATTTTGCAAAAAACACACTGAAGATCCCCAGTTTTTTGAAACGATTCTATGGTCCGAAGAAGCAACGTTTAAAAAGGACGGTTACATGAACTTACACAATTTACACGAATGGCACGTGGAAAATCCTCACCTAATACGTGAAGATCATTCACAGTACCGTTTTAAAGTAAACATGTGGACAGGCATTTTAAACGGTACAGTTATTGGTCCGATTGAGCTGCCAGAGACCATAAATGGACATGTTTATTTAGATTTCCTACAAAATAAACTACCCGATTTATAAAAATATTACACAAACTTATTTTAAGTATCATTACTTTAAAGGAGGGTTAAGAAAGAGGATAAAAAGGTTTAGTTCAGGTCAGCTGCAGACTTAAGGTTGCGTTACCAACATTTCACCTCATTAAATTAGATTGGCATAGAATCCGGATTCGGCGAGAAAAAAAATTTTCATGCCTTAACTATAACAAAACCTAGCATGTGTTATACCATTTTAGAATTTAGACTAAGTGCGTCAACTTTTAAGTATACTTGCCAAAATAGTAGCCATACATTTTTTTTACAGTACAGCTGGTTTAAGTTGGTTGATGAAATTATTTAGAATTCAATGTTGGAAACAAATTTAACTTTTTACTTAAAAATGAGGCAGTTATGTAATTTTTTTTAATTGTAAATTGTAGCACGGCTATTCGTAATAGCATTATAGAAAAAAAATATTCAAAAAGTAAATATTTACAGTCACGTTAAAAGAAAGTTCATTACAGGGTGTCCGTTTTTTAGGATTTTTTTTAAACCTTCATAACATTTTGAAAAAAGAACATAGATTTTTTTTTATATTTTTCTGATTATCCTCATGACTAAGCTTATCGCTGGTTTCCGGCTTATCGTTGACTTCTGGGACACCTGTATATTCGTACTATATTACAAGAACGCGGTATTATACAGCATAGAAACCAAGACGTAAAGAAAAAGTTTCTCGATTTTCTTCCAACCTCTTTGGTACATAAAGTATATAAAAAAATGAGATACATAGTGTAGATAGCAAAGACGTTTAAAGAAAAAATTTCTGAAAGAGAATGCTTTTCTTCCAACCTCTTTGGTAGATAGTTCGATTAAGATACCAAAACACTAATTTATGAAATTTTTGTCTGTCTGTCTGTCTGTGCAAGCACCACGCAGAAACTACTGGGCGGTTTTTTATAAATTTAGTATGGAGTTAATTTAGGGTAATTTTTATTTCAATAAAATATATATCATTCCCACAGGAAAATTAAAAAAACTGGTGAAAGAGCGAAATACCTACTACTCCGAAACGATAACACCTAGAAACTTGAAATATATATACATGTAGTTGTCTTATAGGCATCCGCTATGAAGAGATTTTTGAAAATTCTTACGGGAACGGGAATAAACTTGATGGAGGAAAGATAAGTTTTTATGTTTGTTTGTGTTGAATAAGCTCAAATACTACTAGTAAAATGGGCTATAGGTAATTTTAACACGGGAACAGGTCCAAACTACGGAACCGATTTTAAAAAATATTTTCCCAATTCAAAGCTACATTCTGACTGAGGCTATATTTTATTCTCAATCATGGGAACAGGAACTACTAATATACAAACGACCCGCCCCGGCTTCGCACGGGTGAAATGCTAATACTAAAACCTTCCACTTGAATCACTCTATCTATTAAAAAAACGCATCAAAATCCGTTGCGTAGTTTTAAAGATTTAAGCATACATAGGGATATAGGGACAGAGAAAGAGACTTTGTTTTATACTATGTGGTGATAAATATAATTGAATGTAAGTGTTTGTTTCCAGGTTTGTTGGTGAAGGAAAACATCGTGAGGAAACCCGCAAGTCCCAGAATGAATTCTGAGACATATGTAACATACCCGGTCCGGCGATGGGCTCAACACCTATCACGTTCGGGGGTCCAAAGAATATCTGGTGAAAAGTTGGTATATCCAGAAATGGAATACCTCTGCCTACCCCCTTGGGGATATAAGGCGTGAGACCAAGTATGTATGTATGTATGTTTGTTTACATAAATTTATACCTTCTTCTGACGGGGACTTTAGTATATAGAGTTATATCTAACTTCCGCTATATAAAGTGATTGCCTACCACATTTAGTGTCGACATTTTGTAAATCACACACCATTTAATCCGCTTTCAAGTTAGCAATCCATAAGCGCTATGCAATTTACGCCCTTAAAGCCAAGCAATAAAGTTACGGGCGTACAGTCTGAAAAGAAAAGTTACGAAGGTACAGTCAACTGCAAAGCGTCCGGAAAATCACTGGCAAGCCTACTGAAGTATTCACACGAAAAAACTGGTAATGAGGGGCGCTGATCAAAGTTTCATATGGATAGGGATGTGACGCGGTTTGTTGTAATAAAATTGTTGTCGATAAAATAAACACCAACAAACGCGACGTGTGAAAGGCGCCGAAGAGTTTTGAAAACAATAATCTCTTTCTGTAAATATGTAGCCCATAACATTTCTGAAATGAAGTCGAAATAATAATTGATATTTAATTTAGTTTACAGTCTTAGAAAATCAGTTTTTAAATTACATTTATTCGTCTTTTACAGGCTCGGAAAATAATATTTATGTATGAAGGTAACATGCTTTTTTACAGATCAAAAATTACCTTCAGAGGAAAAAATGTGCCCAGAAGACTCGCTGCATTTCTTTTGATATACGCGTATCCTGTGACAGAATTAACAGTTAGATCTTTGGTCTAACGCGCTGACTCTTTGATTTGCAATCCCCACGGTCGCACCTTCAACGGCACAAGCATATAATTCGTATATGGGCCACTAGGGGCACTCTAGAGATCGAGAGTCGGCACATGCCTATCTGCACACGGGGAATCCCACAGCAGCGACCTTTGTTGTAGTTTCACCGAGTCACGTTTGCATGCCTCTGCAAGTCTGCAGTTATACCGTCAGGCCTCTCGCTACCCATCCTTCTAGATAGCGATGTAAAAAAATAAACGATTTTTAAAATAATCGATCGAATACTCTATTTTAATTATTAAAAAGAGAATTATCGATTTTAAATAACCGATTTTTTCGATCAATGTCACATTCCTAGTTCTAGCGCAGTTAGCCTGGAGAATAACCGGGTTACCAGAAATGGCAAGAGCCCTGTGGATGATGCCATTGAGAGATGCATGACGCCAGGTGAAACGTGCACAAACGAGGCCATGTCATATTCGTTTTGAAAATAATTCCACTGACCAATGACTATTCAGAAGCTATTTGATACCATAGCTTCCAATATGTCTCCAATTGGAGTGCGTCCAGGGGGCCAATTCTACTAAATGTCAACGGTTACAGTTGGATGACAATGACATGGTCATGTCATGGAAAAGTGTCAAAATAACACCATTGACTGACCTCTCATTGATATCCAACTATGACCGTTGACACTTAGTAGAATTGGCCCCCTGTATCGTTACCGAATAATGTAGAATACAAAATCTGTCGATAACTTTTCCGACTTCCCTTCCCTAGGGAAGCTACAAAGTACAAACCTGCGCGGATGGAACTGAGACTGCAGCTTTGTGCACGTCGGCGATCGCCTGCGGAGAAGAAAGACTTACTAATTTGTGCAGTTTAGAAGTGGCTGTCCTACCCCTTGAAAACCATCTGTGCTCAAGACAGTTTTAGAAATGTACACACAATATCGTAGATAATGTCGGTTGTAAAAAAATGTTTTCTCCACCACTGCATAGCATGAAAACATAAAAATGTAACGTGTAGTTTGTATGTATTGTATTGATTGTTTAAAGAAATAATGTGTTGAAGAGTTTTCTGCTACGCTTCTTCTCAAACTAAAAATAATAATAAAAAAAAATAACACGTTTGTTCATTCACACAATGCTATACTAGACTTTACTAAAAACTTAGTTACTAGAGTAAGAACACAATGTGAATGAAACGGCTAGAGTCTCAGCACAACTGCTGCTTTTCAGACCCTGCCCTAATTTTAAAACTAGGAAGTATACGTCCCTAAATTTAATAAAATCATTACATATAATATTAATCAATTTATTTAGTTATTTAGAGTTTTTTATGACTTATGAGCGTTAATTTCACATTTCACTGTGTCAAAAATCATTAGGTAAGTAGGTATGCCGTTATCGTGAAAATTAATTAAATTATTTTTGATTATTCATTTAGGTGAACACATTTCCAGATTTGCAAACAACTTATAAGTCTTTACCGTCACGGTTTTGTATGACACTGGCTCCTATGCCTCGCCTGGCGTGTCATGGCATAGGTAATATCTAAAAAAGTATGAGAGCCCCCTCAAATATTTATTTTATTCTGTTTTTAGTAATTTTTGTTATAGTGGGATCAGAAATACATCATCTGTAAAAATTTCAACTATCTCACTATCACGGTTCCTGAGATACAGCCTGGTGTCAGACGCACAGCGGAGTCTTAGTAATAGGGTCCCGTTTTACCCTTTGGGTACGGAACCCTAAAAACCGTCCAGTGACACGAGAGACGTGTCAACAGCTAAAAATCCGCCAAAAATCGTTATTTCATGAGTAATATAACAAGACGTTCCAACCCTTCCAACGAACTCACAATTTTTGCTATTTAGAGACAGCGTCTTATATAAATAATCAATTTTCGGCCGGAGTAATACCAGAGTCCCTGTGACCACTCGGACATAACGTTTAACATAACGGGATATTACTTATTCTGTGACAACGGTGATTTAGAGGCGCCTTCCCGCGATTTAGGGTTCCCGGGTGGAGTGGACACGGCCCGGTTAAATTGATTTATTTGTGCTCGGTAGTTGGTTCCGTAACTGAGTGAAAATATGTGGAGATTTTCAAATGATTTCGGTTCATGTACGGATGTTAACGGACCATCGTGCTTTTGGAACGTTCCAGAACAAAGGTAGAAGCCATTGCATTTCTTTAAAATTATTATGTACTGTCAGTAAAAGTTCTGCCTGCAGATCAAAGAGATCAAAATATAATATTGCATAGACGGGGAAACTTTGATCTCAAGCATCATGTTAGTTAGTACCTATGAACGCGAGCTGTCATTCGGTCGAATCACACTAGACTTTTGCCCACTAGTAAAAAATTTTGGCTTCAGATTTTCCTCGCTTTGTCCCCTCTATGCCTATATTTTAATCTCTTTGTGCCTGATACACTTAAGTGTCATTTTTGCAAGCAGCTCTCTTAATTGGCGACAAAGCCTTCATAATTATGACCATTCCGTGTCGATGAATGATGGAATGGCACTACAGCGTTGATACTGGCTTTTGATTGTTCAACTTTGATTATTGGCGGGGTGATAAAAACTTGAGCTTTCAAGCGACAATACAAATGAGTACGTGTGTCGATAGTACCTACTAACTCATTCAGCCCAACCGAATCAATCCAAACATGGCCAACCAATTAGAGAGAAACCAAACACTTAGATTAGTCAAATATTGTTTGTGCAACACAATACGAGCGCAATCTCCATACATCCAATATTAGTGGCTCACAATCGGCGGGCAGGGCGCCCCGGGGCAGCTGGGTAGGCAAACATCGGGGCCCCGAGCCCGGCCCAAGTGCCCCGCTGGCAAATCCAAACTCTGTCGTAGGTAGTTGTGTTGGTGTTGATATTCAACGGTTTTTAGATGTACTATCAGTACACCGGTACTCACCGAGATTCGATATTCGACTCGGCGAGTGAATAGGTAGAGGTAGACTGAAAGTAGGTACCTACTTACTAGTTTTCTCCAGTATATATTTTCCGGACCTCTGAATCAGTGCCGACTTAGCTTCCAAGAAATATAAATTTGAAAAAAATTCAATTACTTAAAGGTATATTTCTTAGATAAAGCCCTACTATTACAGCGACTGAATACGACATAATACCCTTATATCGTATTGTATTGACGGGCCTGTTGGCTCAGCAGTTGGTAGTAACCCTGCCTTCTGAGTCGGAGGTCTAGTGTTCGATCCCCGCTCGGGGCTAACATTTGTGTGCATGAACATGTCTGTTGGCTTCGTGTCTGGTCGTTAAATATTTATTTAAGTATGTTTATCAGTTTCTTAGTACCCATAATATAGGACCTGCCTAGTTTGTGACTAAATAACGGTGTGTGAATAGTGTCCCACAATTTCTTTATTTATTTATTACTAGCGACCCGCCCCGACTACGCACGGGTGCAACGCTTATACTAAAACCTTCCTCTTGAATCACTCTATCTATTAAAAAAAACGCATCAAAATCCGATGCGTAGTATAGTTTTAAAGATTTAAGCATACATATGGATATAGGGACAGAAAGCGACTTTGTTTTATACTATGTAGTGATAGTGATATTTAAATCTCTGTTATGATAATACTAACGGTACGGTACCATAAAATCGATAGTTTTAAATTCATGCCCAAACGGGCTCTATTTAATCGGTAGGTTAGCAAACAAGTTTAACTTAACATGTTAATCGCCGCGGGCGAACTGCCATACCCGAAAGCAAACATTGTAATTGATTAGTTTTTTGCATTCCTCTAGCGATTTCACTGACTTAATTAATAAAGTTTGTGTTAGATAAAGTAGTTTTTTGTGGCAATATTGGTTTAAAATAGTTCGTTCGAAAATATAACGCCAGGAGAGTAGGGGCGCTCGTCGGCGACAGACTGCCAAGCGTTGACCGTGAATGCACACGTATATTGCTGTTTTATTCGTTTTTGTCTTACTAATACTCAAAGGAAAGTAGATACTTGACACGGCCTTCTGTACGTTAGTAATATTATATATTCTGTGGTTATAGTTTCCTCCAAGAGCGGTAGCGTCATGTAGCCGCTGCGATTTAACGGCTAATATCGTCACTGAAACAATGGCTATGGAAACAAGATGGCGTGGTTTCTATAGAGAGCGTTATTTGTCATCGGACAAAATTTCTTTTTCATCTCTCCGGGCGTAAAGCGTCAACTTTCGGCACGGTTCGCTAAACGAAGTTTGCGCCTACGTCAAGCAGAAAAAAGTATACACGCCTCGGGAAGTAGATAATAAAGCCTTAGATCACATGTGATCTGAGACATTTCTTATTTTACTTCCCTAGGTAGGTATGTAATACAGTGTGAGTCTCCATAAAGTGCACATTTGAAAATGAGTGAAACTAGATACATTTTTATCGACGGAAAAAATGATAAAAAAAATCTGAATTTTTTTATTTATTTTTTATAAATATTTTTTATTTTGATTACGTACTGTTGACTTTATCTAAATAAAACGTTATAATGTTTTAACTAAGAAGTATATTGTGATAAAATAAAAAAAGTTATGATGTAAAATAACAGAAGATACTAATAAAATAAAAAAATACGCAAAAAACGGTACCAAGAAATAATAAAAAGGCACTTTTTGAGGAAAATCTGTATTTTTATTCGCGTTTTTTTAATTAATTATCAAATTTCTCTAAATAACGCCCATATTATATGTAGTTTTTATTACTTTATGATATTTTCCATTGTATTACCTTTCAAAAAGAAAAATCCCGTATCTTTATCCATGTCACAGCGTTTAGTGTTTGAATTAAGTCATTCCGGGTGCACCATTAACGCTTCGTTCTAGATTGTCCCATTTTATTATTTCTTAGTACTATTTTTTGGGTTTTATTTTTATTTTATTAGTATCTTCTGTTATTTGACATCATTTCTGTTTTTATTTTATCACGATATACTTCATAGTTTAAGAGTTTTAACGTTTTCTTTACATAAAGTCAACAGTAAGTAATCAGAAGAAAAAATATCTATAAAGTATAAAAAAATAAATCTCAGATTTTTTTTAAAATTTTTTCCGTCGCTAAAAATGTGTCTAGTTTCACCCATTTTCATATGTGCACTTTATGAAGACTCACACTGTATACTATTTACGACCTGTATATTAGGACATTTCGCGACACCGCTTTCCTAGGAAACCTCATCTTTTGTCCAGTATTATGACACATGTGGAATTGATATTATCGCTCGACTTGTCACGCATGCATCAAAATGACGCAACACTCTAAAGAAGTGTATCTAGTCTAATGACTAGATACACTACTACAACATTCAATATGCCCTGACAACGAACTTCATGTAATCATGAAGTTCGTTGTCAGGGCGGGTCGCTAGTTAATTTGTAATTGAATGTTGTAGTACGTAGGTTTATCACATTTCAAATGACACATAAAAAAGTTTCATCAAAATCCGTTTAGTCGGTTTAGCGTGAAAGAGTAACAGAGAGTAAAAGTAATAGGAAATTGTTGGCGTATAAAGGCATATTTTAAAAACCACTACGACGTACCTTCGTGTGCTCATGCATTCCCAGTATTTTTATTTTTACCATCAGCCCTCCTGACATATCTATCGGTTTCATATCGATGATAATGTACCCGCTTCTTCTAAAGATGACGTCATTTTTCGCAAAGGGGTGTGCTTACAGAAGAGTCCATTCTTTAATAGTGTAATATTGTAAGTCCGCTCGTGCCGGCTAGTGTTAAGGCGACTGCACACTGCGGCGGGTAAAGGTGGGCGCACATTGGCCGTGAGTTAGTGCCGCGCCGCGCCATACGTCACTCGCCCCTTGGGAGAGTTGGCCGGCGACGGGCGTAGCCACGTGTCACTTGCTATTGCTATCGTCTATCTATAATCTACATCAACACTATCTACAATTAATTCTTCACTAATATTATAAAGAGGAAAGATTTGTATTTTTATATTTTTCTATACATACATACATACATATGCTCACGCCTTTTTCCCGAAGGGGTAGGCAGAGAATTTTTTTTATATTTTTCTATGTTTCTAACGAATACATTTTAAAAAGTCTCTCACTAATAAAAAGCTACATTATCCGCGAGTAACATAGGCTATATTTTAGCTCCGTATCCCCATAGGAACTGGAACAGGTAGTCTAAATATATTGATAAAGTAGGTATGTAGTCATATCTATTATCGTCGTCATCTGGCTGAATCACTCTCAACCGGGTCACGGGGATTTAGTCCTATACGCAAAGTTAAAAACAGGTGCTGTCACTTTTTTGACAATGGTGTTAAAGAGCGACAGCATCTGTGATTAATAGGGTTTCCGTCAAATTCGGTCCTGCCCTATAAATAATAATTTATTTGCAAGAAATATGGTATAAAATGGAGTTTTTGAAATTTACATAAAATAGTTCTAGCATATGTCACCAATCAGGCATGCAAAGGTATTAAATAATTAACAAATATTAAAATGAATCAATATCATCAATACTTAACAAGTCATATAAAATTTCATAAATTTTAGATGTATGCAATTCCAAATCTGACAATCCTGGCAATTCTCGGGACTTTCTTCGTATGGTATATTAATAAATACGACATGCTCGATGATTACAGCATCCCATGTGGGGTAATATTCCAGGCAATAAAGCGGATTTTTGTATGAAGACCTCAACATTAATTCCTCAGTCGATGAAACTTTCCAGGATTGTAGTATAGTATGAGACAACACTTGCATAAAAAAATCCAAAAAAAAACCTAACCGAAGTTAGGTATTTTTACTAAAATACTTATTTATTTGATATCTTTGTTGGGAAAAATGCTCAGTCAAAATTTTCTTCGCCAGCAATATTCATGTGTGTTAAGAAAGCTATAAGTATAAGTACCTTGCACGGGAAAATTGCTCAGTCTATTTTTTAACTGGAATGTCATTTAATAGTTGCTGTGGACTTACTACAATAGGAAAATCCAAAATAAAAACCGTCTCTGTATATTATTTTCAGAAATTAAACGATGTTAGGTTTTATATAGTTATAAAACCTAACTTCGGTTAGGTTTTTTTTTGGATTTTTTTATGCAAGTATTGTCTCATACTATACTACAATCCTGCAAAGTTTCATCGACTGAGGAATTAATGTGAGGAATTAACCTTTATTGCCTAGGCTATAAGCAAGATGCCACCATGGCAAAAGCCTTGCCTGGCTCCATCTAGCGGCAGAGACTACACTACTTAATGTCTATGACCTTCGTCGCTATGGCCATAGTTCGTAGCGACATGTAGTGCGCCCGCCGTCCGAGAGACCAACACCGACTATACATTTTATCGTCGGACGGAAGGCAACGAATTAAATTATACAGCTATCTATCTAGTTAGACCTTCTCGAATATAAGGTGCTGGGCTGCCCCTCGGTTCCGCTCGCTTTGGAAGGCGATTCACTTAGACGCACGCCGCAACTGGTTTTGATTTTGAATCGATTGGATTATGTTTTACTGTTTGTTGGTAAGCCGTCACTGAGTAAGGGTATAAATTATATGATTGTTGGTTGTAATAACGACAAATATTTAAAACTAAAAACTAACTCTTGCCCAGCCCGTTGACCACGTGAAAACCGTTTTGTCCACTTCGGATGGGTATATCTAGAAACACTTTCTTATCAGGGGGTCTAAAAAGGCCGTTTCGGGTGAATCATAATAGGATCCTATTTCGATTCATATTAGAAATTTTCACCAAATACGAATCTGCTAATGAATTGAATTGTCAGTGAATCACTAAAATTTAACGAGGGACCATTTAACGAAATTTTAGAGGAATTGCTTAGGATTTGCTGGGAATTCATAAAAGAAGGAATTGCTCAGAGGAATTGCTCAAAGTGGCCATTTTAGACCCACAGTTCAAATTGAGGAACCTGTAGCCAAATATCAAGTTTTTGGGTTTAACCGATCACGAATCAGAGACTTTTTATTACTTTTAAATGAAAGGCCTGTTGGTTCAGTTGGTGGTGAGCCTTCGCAATCGGAGGTCCCAGGTTTTACTGCCGGCCGCAGCCATCATTTTTGAGCATTAAGCTATTTGTTTCGAGTCAGCATTTAAGTAGTTTGGGACTTAAAAGCAGGAGTGAATACCATAGACTTTGAATAGTGTCCCACACAATTTATTATTAACTAGCTGTTCCGCGCGGTTTCACCCTCCTATATTCCGTTCCCTTATGAATACTTACATAAAATATAGCCTATGTTACTCCCTGATAATATAGCTTTCTATTTGTGAAATAATTTTTGAAATCGGTCCAGCAATTTCGGAGCCTATTTAATGAAAAGTGAAAATGCATTTTATTTCTGTAGGTAATTGAATCTAGTCTGCAATAGTCTAGTAACAACGCACTCTAAACTCGTCCATTAAGGTTGGCTAAATGTAAATAAACAGCAGCTCATCTCCAGCGACGCGACGAGTTGCTGGTTTCAAATGCAGTACCCCGAGTAGAACCAAACAAATAAATACAAAAAAATCTTTCCTCTTCATAAAGTGTAGATTAGGTCTTACCCGCGACTCCGTCCGCTTGAAACGGTCAGGAAGTAGGTTTAGGAAGATTGCTTCAATTAGCTTTCAAAAAGTAACAAACAAACAGATATACAGAACGACTTTCTTATTTATAAAATAAATATGGTTTATTCCACTTATTACAGTCTGTTGGCTTCGTGTCTGGGTGTTCAATATATTTTTAAGTGTTTATCAGTTGTTTAGTACCCATAGTACAGGCTCTGCCTAGTTTGGGACTCGATAACCGTCTGTAAATTGTGTCCCACAATTTATTATTATTAAACACATAATATGGAGGAGCAGAGGTAGAATGGCTCCTCCATCGTGAAAAGGTAAAATCTTCCGCCAGGCGAGGTGATCGTGCCTGGGGACCGCGGTCCAACGGTTGATGTTGGTCCAACATCAACCGTTATGTTTCGGCTATCTATAGACTGAGCTACAGTGTGCATAGAAATACGATCTCCCAATTAGCAGCTGAGAAAATGGTGCTTTTTATCTAAAAACCTGAAGTACCGCAAATACACTGCAATTAGCAGCACAAATAATTTTTATTACTGCAAATAAAAATTGACATTTTAAAGTTCGCGAACGCTCACCAGAATGAAAGAAAGCAAGAAACTTCGATCGAATATTCGTGAAAAGTGGGTATTTCAAGAAATGGGATACCTCTGCCTACCCGCTCGGGAATAAAAGGTGTGAGATTATTTATTTTATTATTTACTAGCGATGATGCACGTTTTCATTTTCGTAAGTCCCATTCCCGTTGGAATACGGGAATAAAATATTATAGCATATTATGTTACTCAGGGATATTGTCGAGTTCTATTGGTGAAAAAAATTCTAAAATCGGTCCAGAAGTTTTTGAGTTTATTTGTAAAAAATATACAAAAATACAAATCTTTCCTCTTTATATGTAATACTAGCAGCGCCCCTCGGTTTCACCCGCGTAGTTCCCGTTCCCGTGGGAGTATCGGAATAAAAAGTATCCTATGTCCGTCTCCTGGTTCTAAGCTACCTCCCCACCAACTTTCAGCCAAATCGGTTCAGCCATTAACGCGTGATGCCGTGACCAAGGGAAAAAGGGATTCATTTTTATATATATAGATTAGTGTACATTGCAATAGATTTGCCCGGGGTTTCGTTTGCGCCAGCCATTTATGTGTGTTCCAACGTGGCACCTGAACCATTCAACCAACTTCAATGAGATGTCGATAAAAGAGATGTATTTTTTTTAATCATTAAAGTAGTTTCACAAACACGCACAACTTTCCCCTTTATAATATTACTGTAGATACGAGATATTACGATCCAATTATTAGGAAAGAATTGTAGTCTTAATTATAAGGAACATAATCTTTAACTAAATGTTTATAAATAGGGTATCTGGGTGTTAAATATTGATTTAAGTATGTTCGTCAGTTGTTTAGTACTCATAGTACAGGCGCTCTCTGCCTACTTTCCGAATAAATTGTATGACTTTGTGTCCCACGATTTATTTATTTATTTAACTAAATGATTACAATAGTAACTATGGCTACGGTGATTTTTCTTTACGTTCTCCTACTTGAGTATAACTTCATCTTTTATTTACAAATTGCTGTCTCGTTCCAAAGAAATTAATGCGACATGGAACTCTATCTCTAACTTCTTAATTTTGTTTCCACGAAGGGTGAAATAAAACATCCAGTTACTAATATTTCTATTTTCAATTTATTGTTTATTGGTTTCCGAAATAAGATTGTCTCTTTTTATTATTAATAATAATAATTAAGAATTAATAATTGCAAGAGAAACGTCTAATGACTACTTAAACTTATCATTCACTTAGTTGAGAACTAATAGTAAAAACTGTTTGTTTATTATTATGTTGTTAGCTATTTACAAAAAATAACAAAAACATAATTTGTAGAATGAGTACTTTCAGTGGCAGAATTTTGTTTTGGATTTATAGAAATTACTGAGAAAAAACACTCTTGATCAACTTTGCATTATGATACAAACCTTTAGAACCAGTAAAAGAAATATTCTTACACCTTTTGTAATTGCCGATATATAATATTAATTTGTTTTTAATTGATCTCAATACAGTGCGAGAATAGACCAATAGGATCTTTTAAAAATGAAAATTTAACATCGCAATAGTTACTCAAGCACATTTTGTTTCGTGAATTCCATTCATCACCACCATACATTCTCGCGGTACAAAATTCTGCCATTACAATAACTATAACATCAAAACTTTTTTGTAACAAAAGTGTTACAAAAATAATGAAGTGTAATAAGTATATTAATATTAAAACACCTACAATTAAAAATAAACATCTACTTTAAAAAAAGACAACATAAAATTTTTGGTTTAAAATTAAAGCACGGACTAGATTTGCATCGAGAGTAAATCGCTTATAAAGTTTTGGTTTAAGTCAATAAATTCCTAGCAGTTAATTAAACTAATATTTACCGAGGTCTAGAGATTGCACGTTTCATTAACTTATTTTTTTAATTCTATATTTACAAAATATCTTTTAAAAATATTATTTATAATTCGCATTTAATTTCTTAAGCCGTGACGCCTTCGTCACTTTTAAGTAATTGGATTCATGCAAAAATTAAAATTCGTTTAGATACTTTTGGTTTAAGCCAATTAAATTTAAATTTAATTGAACATAGAGGGGATAAAGCGAGGAAAATCTGAAGCCAAAAATTATTACCTACCTCATAAGTCTAGTGTGATTCGACGGAATGACAGCTCATATACTAAACTGACATGACGCTTGAGATCCAAAGTTTTTGTATGAACATATTCCCAATACCCCTCTATGCAATAGTATATTTAAATCTCTTTAGTTTAGGCATTATGTTTTCCTTTCTTCGCTTTAAATTGCGTTCTCCGTCAACAATAAAAAAAACCATTTTGGCCTCATCGAGTATTAACAACTTTTCAATTATTTGGCAACAATAAATTCAATACTGTGAATCAATTTACAACGTCCATATTTACACTTTTACAAAGTCAGATCGAATATTAACAAAACTTGAAATCTCAAAAAAGAATAAAGAGTAGACTGAAAGTCATAGATAATATTGCATGAATCCATTAGTGTTGTACTAATTCCTTGATTTTAGTGACTAATATTAAAATAATGCCTATTTGTAATCGAAGTGTGGCTTATTTACAAATGAATTCTAATTCTATTTTGGCTAAATGTCACTAGTAAATTCTTAACACTAAGGTTGTGCCGTATGATGAAATATAGTACCACTAAACCGAACAACTCATTCGACAACTAAATAAATCGGAACACTACGGAGTACTATCTACAAATTAGTCCAAAATATATTATAAACTTACATTTATTTTGTACAATTTAATCAATTATATCGGAACAAAACGTCTAATTTACAAACTTGAAATAATAGAGTGCAGATTAGAGACGAGTAACATGCACAAGGCGCGAGTGACAGCTGCCAGGGTCTAGAGTATAATAATATACAAACTACTCGGTTGAGTCTCTTTCGCATGTTACCAGTCTAACCTACCGCGCCTGCCCACGCAGCGATCGAGTTACTAACATTAAACACAGAATATTGATTATTTGCAAGGCACATTCTCTTAAAAATCCTGAATTTCAATTTTTCATGCACATATTCGATGCATCGAAAACATCAAAACACGGCGCGTAGAACAAAACAATGTATGATGAAGCGACTCCTATTTGTAATGATATGTATATAATCAATTATATACCCTGTGTCTCGAAAAATATATAAGACATCATCGTAAGATGAGTACGGAGGAACGCAACAGGTCACGATACACGATATATCTACTCTACCGACTATTTGCGACTGGCTCGAGAGTCGAGGGAGTGTAAAGGATTGAGATCGAAATGAGATCGTAATTATTGCTCACGAAAGTTTGTCGATGGCGGTGGGACCGCGGCGGGCCGACGGCCGGGGCTCAGTAGCCGTACCCGGCGCCGGGGTACAGCAGAGCCGCGCCGCCGCCCGCCGGTCAGTGCTGCGCCGCGAACTTCATGCGCTTCTGTTTCTGCCGCTGGTTGCAGAACCACACCCGCACTACGTTCTTCTTGAGGTCGAGCTTCTCCGCGATTGCGGCTATCTTCTCGCCGGAGGGCCGGGGCTGCACCGCGAAGTACGCTTCTAGGCTGCGCTTCTCTGGCGCCGCGATGGACGTCCGCTTCCGCTTTTTCTCGCCGGCGGGCAGCACGCTCGGCGCGTCGGGGTCCCGCCTTTTGTTCTTGGCCTGCGCCTCGGCCTCCTCGAGCCACGCCTGCAGGATCGGCTTGAGCGCGATCATGTTGTTGTGGCTGAGCGTGAGGCTCTCGAAGCGGCAGATGGTGCTCTGGGAGAGGGCGCCGACGCCGGGCAGCTTGAGGTTGGCGAGCGCCTTGCCGACGTCGGCCTGAGTGACGCCCAGCTTGATGCGCCGCTGCTTGAAGCGTTCGGCGAAGGCCTCCAGCTCGCGGGGGTCCGTGTCTGTGTCCGGGTGAAGCGCGGCGGCCGGGTGGCCCAGGTGAGCGGGTGGCGCGTGCCCCAGCGCGCCCGCGTGGTGGTGGTGGTTCATCACGTGGTTCATCCCGTAGCCGTGCAGCTGGTGGTGCGGGGGCGCCGACTCGCCCATCGGCGCCAGCGTCGTCATCGAGGACGACGTCAGCGGGTCCAGCATGTCCAACCCCTCCATGCCGTGGTGCCCCATCTGGGAAAAGAACGGCTTTGTAATTCGTTTTTATCGTACTGTCAAATTCTCTGCGATTAAGAGGATTAGTGGAGATAGGGTGGCGGTGCCATTATTATTTCTCGGCGAATTAACTTGCGCATTCATGTTAAATCGGACGGCTCATTGTAAACAGCGGGGCAGCCGGGACAATGCAGCGCTCGGGACGATATGGAAACATAAACAATCATCTCTGTGCAGATTTGCACTCATTCTTTATGAGAGCAAACACTTGTTTTTTCAGAGGGGCGACTCTGTTGTGACGTTGATTGGGCGCGAGTGTTTTACCAATATGCCGACCTTGTTCACCGGCTTTGTTGCGAAAATGGATGTTTCGAGTGTTTGGGAAGTGCGCACGTATGCGTGGACGTTAGTTAACCGATCGATATAGTGCACACTTTAATTTGAATACAGTTATCTAAATATATAATGAGTATACCAATATATAACATAACATATTATGTATTACTCTTATTTAAGTTGTAACTCAAGAAATACCCCTCATCGTTTTCTGTTAATTCAGTGCACACATCTTGTGAGTTACAACTTTTTTTTACTTAATTTAATTTACTGTAATTGTAACTTATTTAACACTGTTTGGTGAGCCTCATATAAGGACAAAAAAATATGATGTGGACTTTTATTAGTTTTACAATATACCTATTTAGTGAAATAATGTAAAGTATCAATCTTTATTAAGTCATTTTAACGTGAAAGAGTAACAAACATATACACACACCGGCACAATTAGCGGAACAGAAAAAAAAGGGAGTATTTACGCATTTTTGCGTGTTACTGGCCGGCTAAACAAGCTTTTTTTAAATTTGGGTTTTAATTTAAAAATGGAATACTAAGCGACTGCCCTTTTTTTCATTCTTTTGTTTTAATTTTCATTGATTCATTTTTTCCACCGCTTGTCCGTTTTTAGAAGGTTCGTGAATTCCATTTGAAAAGCTTTGAATTGCAGTTTTTGAGGCTTTTGAGTTTTTTCGCATATTGATAATTTACGAGCATCTAATTATGCCTGATTTAACGCCATCAGAAATCATTAGGGCAGATCAAATGAGGAGAAATGGTCAAACCTACAGATCGATTGCCAGCAGCCTTCGTCGATCGTTATCAACGATTTATCGTAGCATCCAACGATACAGATTGACGAATGCTCTAGTGAGAAGGAGAGGACAAGGCCGGAAAAGGTGTACTTCAAGGAGGGATGACCGTTTTCTCCAACTTCAAGTCCGACGGAACACGAGACTAACGGCGGTGCAGGCTCGAAATTTACTGGAAGAGGTACGAGCAGTAAGGATGAGTGAGCGGACAGTTCGTAGAAGATTCGAAGAAGTGGGTATAGGCTCGTATGTGCCCGCCAAAGCCCCAAAACTTGAGAGACATCATCGCACAAACCGTCTACACTTTGGTCGTGAACATCGTGATTGGGACTTCGACGACTGGGGACAGGTTCTTTTTACTGATGAATGCAGAGTTATGTTAAATCAAATTGATGGAAGGCAGCGAGTATGGAGACGCAAAGGAGAACGGTATATCCAGTCTAATTTTGAAAATACAGTTGCATATGGCGGCGGTTCAATTATGGTCTGGGGAGGAATATGTTTAGGAGCTCGTACGGAGTTAGTAGTGGTCGATGGCGGGAATCTGAATGCTGATCGGTATATCAGGGAGATTTTAGAAGAACATGTTGTGCCATTTTCCCCCTTTATTGGTAACAACTTCATTCTAATGCAGGATAATGCTCGGGCTCACAGTGCTCGCACAGTACAGACATACCTAAACCATGTTGGTATAACGGTGATGGAGTGGCCAGCACGGTCCCCCGATATGAACCCTATAGAACACGTCTGGGACTTGCTAAAGAGGAGTGTAAAGTCAAGAATGCCCCCTCCCAATAATCTCAACGAGTTGCGAAACGCATTACTTGAAGAATGGCAGAGGTTGCCCCAAGAAACCATTGATAACATCATCCGCAGCATGCCCAGACGGATGGAAACCCTCATCAGAGCACGAGGAGGAAACACTCGATATTGAACAGTCATTGAAATTGTTGTTAAACTTTGGAAAATCTTGAATTTTCTGCTGTTTCTCTATAATTAAAAATCGAAGAAAAATGCATTTTGTTTAATTTAATTTTTATTTTTATAAAATTTTAAGTATGGTGTTACAAATGAATGTCAAAACATGTTAATTTAATTGTTGTTTCATTTTAAATAATATATTGTTTAAAAATTACATTCATTGTTCTAAATTCCCTCTTTTTTCTCCTTTTTTTTTCTGTTCCGCTAATTGTGCCGGTGTGTGTATAATATAATATAATCTCACGCCTTTTTTATCCCCGAGGGGGTAGGCAGAGGTATTCCATTACTGGAAATACCCACATTTCACGAGATATATTGGACCCCTAAACGTGATAGGTGGTGAGCCCATCGCCGGACCGGGTCTGTTTACACATGTCTCAGAATTAATATTCTGAGACCTGCGGGTTTCCTCACGATGTTTTCCTTCACCATCGAGCTAGTGATAAATATGTACGTAAGTTTTTGAAAAACTCATTGGTACATGCCAGGATTCGAACCCGAGCCTCACTGATTTTCGGCCAGCTCTTTAACCGTCCGGGCTATCACTGCATAACAAACATGCCATCCTCACAAATTCGCGTTTTTAATATTGCCAGTCCCAGTCGAAATCATCTATGAAATAATATTGATAGAACAGTCCTGGCTCTTGGAACATCTGAACAGTTTGACGTCAGACGGCGGCCATACATCTCACTACAGCAAACAGGCAATATGTCTTCGCTAACAATTTCCCGTGTCCAGGGCCGGTGCGAGGTGCAGCTCTCACGGGGCCGGTATATCACAATTACCGGCCCGAACCGGCCGCCCCCAGCCGCGTGCTGCACGAACCCAACCGGACAATTTCTTTTCACGTGTTAGTTGTCCTTGGATTAGAGTTACACAGTTTCCCTTTTATTGTGTCGTTTTGATAACACAATTATCTTTCGAGTGGTTAGGAAGAAAAGTTGATTTAAGAGCATTTGTTAAAAAAAATTTTAGAAGCGCTGTTTTATTTTGTTCACGTCTCCACTCTACTTTTTTATTATAATTATGTACTTATGTCATTAAATTAAAGAATAAAGTATACAACTGACTGAATCATTCGTCATGAAATCTAGGAAAATCTAACACCAAGAGTCATTAAATTTCGCATATATAAGTACTTAGGTTTATTAGTCGATGTAAGTCATCTTTTAAGAAACCGATTTCCTCCTGGCCAGCGCAATGTGATAGTGAAAAACAAACGAAATTATGGAACGAAATTTAGTATTAAGTAACAATTGATTAAAAGAATATTGTGTTAAGGAATTTCTTGCCCCGCTTCTTCTCCTCAACCATACATGCTGAAGCGGTGGAGTTGAAATGACGCTCAATAAGTGGACTTGTAAGTTCCTATTTTGAATAAAACATTTTGACTTGGACTTTGAAATTATTTTGAGATCATCTTTCTAAAATTTTAAAGTACATCGTCCATAGACAAAACATTTTCGTTTACTAGTAGAATGACAGTTTATGCGTCTGACTCATAAACCGAACCCTTCCTTCAATTATACACAAGAGGCTAAAAACCATAGAGTACAGGTGCATAGATTTCTGACGATATGGTGTACAATTTGTTCGATGTACGGCACCCTCCGGGATCCGTGTGTCATTGTGTAATCATAATAAGGGATTCCACCCTATGTCATTGAGGGCTAGTGATGAGAAATGATCATCAATGTCGATTCTCCAAATGTTATCGATATCTAAAGTACTTAGTTTTGTAAATGATATTGCATTTGTTTACAAAAAAATATTAAGTAACTATATCTATATTTGCAATATCTATATACATAAAAAAAGAAACTGATTGAAACCGCTGGGTCTGGAACCATGAAATTTTGCACATAGTTTCTTCTTGAGCACTAAAAAGGTATTTTTGGTAATTCTCACGGGAACAGGAATAAACAGGATCCGCGCAGACAGCGCCACTGGGCACTCGCTAGTTTCCAGATAACAAAAATAATCAGTAGAGGAATTGTGTGGTGCCCAAAAGACTGACCGCATGCATTATTCCCTTTGTAATATTTGGGACACATAAATTGAAATCTTGATCGTATATTTTTTAAACAAAAGAAAACTACGATCTTACAACAACCACTCAAGAATAATAGCGTGTTTGACAGAACAGTGACAAATCAGACATTCAAATTCAATGACATTAAAAAACAAAGTTGAGAATAAGTATCATGATTTTTTTTCCAATATTAGGTACGTCTTTGTAAAAGCACACACAAACCCTTTGTAAATAATTAATCTCATTCAATTAAAGAATATTAATTATCGATATCCCGTCAACCCCATCCCTAGTTACACGCACGATGCGATTGCAAGTGGATATTAAATAAATTATATTCCGTTAATAGTGATTTGTATCACAACGTTATGATTTGGACAAGTGGCCGAATTTATACGGGGTGTGAGAGCTACGCCATGGGGGTGGGCCCCGTAAAAAACGGGGAAAGCTACGGATTTCGCTATTGACTTGAGTACTCGGGAAAAAGCTACGAGTGTCACTATTGACCTATTTCGCTCCTTCTAAACAAATTAGTGGGTGAACGGGCCTTCGGGCTCAGTTAACACAGTAGGTCAAGTTAACAATAGAAAAAATAAGAGTGTCAACTTAGCCTGCGGGCTAAGTGGTCTGTGGGCTCATTTGACCACGAAGCCGATATTTTCATACGATATGTACACAAAGGGTTATTCTATCATTTTTCAAGCTTTTATGTAACCCGTTCGCTGCCAACTCTAATATATCAATAACATAACAATAGTATACGAGTATACTCGTAGCTGGCAGCAAACGTGTTAACTTGCACTGCTTGTGTCTTAATTTAGGCCCAATCATGCACCTAAATTTCAGACATCTTACTGATGTCCGATTGAGCTGAAGTTTGCCATAATTATGTAAGACAACGTAATTGTGGTGTTATAGCCTCTTAGTGGATAATCGAACTTCCAATGGCCACTCGTAAACCTTGCGAGTTTAGGCTCATTTGCCGCGTTTGTTTTAACGGGTCATAATATATATTATAAATTTGTTTTTAGTTTTCTTAAAAGAGAAATACTACTTTATTTCTATATTAAATCAACGAGACGGGGTTGTAGGAAACACCAATCGAGTGAACGTAAATTATTTACTAATATTTTATTGTAATCCAACCGCAAGTGAGTAACTTTTACAAGCAATTCTCGTTTGCTTATTATGCTCGTTTGTACGTCATATAACCGTGTAAAGATGCCATGCTAGAAATGCTTTTACAGGAATGCTTGGAAACTAAGGCTCTATTCACAAATTTTATTTATTTATGTAGCCCAATTTCAATTTATCCTCAAGAAAAAATAATACAAGCTGTATAATGTATTCGTATGTTTATGATGTCACTAATGTAGTTTTTTTTTTAATTTAGTTTCTAAAAATTTGAAATTTTAAAATAAGAACCCTACATGTATTGTTCACTCAATGATTCATTCTGTCCGCGACAAATTGAGGCGACTATATTGTAATTTCTTGTTACCATCGCGTTTTCTATGGCCCCACGTTAAGTGAGTCCCTATGTCTAGTGCGTAACGGGTTAGTACTACAAGTGTTGGTGAAATATGACGGGTCGTTGCCTACCAATATTGCTGCAGTATTGATTTGTACTACAACGTTGCGTTGTTTTATTTGCAGAAAAGATGTTGTCATATCAAAATATCATTTTTAACTTAACTAGCTGGTGCCTAGCGGCGTTGCCTACGCTTTCTAATTTTTGGCGCCATATATCGTTTAAAAAAAAAATACCTAACGAAAAGAAAGGACCTATCTTAACCTAAAATTCGATCGTAGAGATACGTAATATCATACATGGTAATTTTAAATTAAGTGCAAATATTTAAAGGATAGGAAAGAAATATGGTAATTCAGCACAGAAACCGCAATTTTCCAGTTTCTCAATTTAACATATTTTCGACTCATCAATAGGGTACAAGTCAAATGAGTTACTTTTTTTGGTTCTATCAAAACGATAATTGTGGAAAATAGTATTTAATAATAATACTGACTAGATACTCGTACATACTGACAAAGACGTTTAAAGAAAAAGTTTCTCGAGAATGATTTTCTTCCAACCTCTTTGCTTACTGACTTTGTGACGTCATCCAAACGTCATTACTTTTAGTAGGTACCTACTCAATCGCGTCACCTTATTTATTATTTTATTGTAATAATAATAATAAATTGATTACATAAACTTAGTCTTATTATAATGGTAAACAGACTAAAATCACTAGCTCGACGGTGATGAAAAACGTCGTTATGAAACTTGCCAGGACCCAGAATTAATTCTTAGACATGTTACATTCTGAAACAGCACCCCGGTTCGGCGATGGGCTCATCACGTAACGTATCACGTTTAGGGGTCCTTAGAATATACTGGTGAAACGTTAGTATTTCCAGGAATATTATTTTTATTATTTTTTTTTTTTTTTAGTTTAGCCTTTCAGCGCGGGAATGCTGCTTACCTGCCAGGCACAATGCCACCTCGAGGGGACGCGTTCGATGACGTATTTTATTTATAATTGAGGAAAGTTTTGTATTTTTGCATTGTCTATATGTATTTATCTAATTGTACATTTTTATTATTAATAATAAATTTATTATAATAAAATGTATATTTGTTTAACCTTATAATAAAATTCCTCTTACCCCTAGAAGATAAAAGGCGTGAGTTTTTTATTTTCATTTTTTTTTAAATAAACATCAAAGAGAGCATTCCAATATCAAATTGGCGCGTTGATGGTGGAGTTTAAACAATGTCAACTGGCGTGGAACTAACAATGAAGTCCCAAGTGCCCTGCGACGAACGCGACAATCACTCCGTAACGGTCATATGTCGCGCTCCCCTGAGACCTCTTTTTTGTTTGCCCCCTTTTTAGTTGCGTTGAGTTCCATGTTTATTCTTTTTTTAAAACCCCTTAGATACCAACTAGGTTTACTTGTATTGGCATTATGGTACTACTGTTTTTTTTTCAGTTAAAACGTTTATTGGATACAATTTTACCTTCGATCTGTTGAGAGCGAGAAAGCAATTGGAGCTTGCTATGAAATAGTGTTCTAGAAACTTGGAAAATTTGGAAAAAACTGTCTCGTTAAGCACTAACCATACTGCGACCGTTATCCCTAAAAATATTCCTTATACAGAAACATTTAGAGTGCCTTGTTATTATAAACTATTGACGTTTCTAAGTGTATATTCCATATCTACAGAATAAATGAGTTTGAGTTTGAAATTACATGAGTAGTGTGTAAGCATTTGTAAATGAATAAATTGTGGGACACACACGGTTATTTAGTCCCACACTAGGCAGGGCCTGTACTATGGGTAGGTAGGTGCTAAACAACTGATAAAAATACTTAAATAAATATTAAACGAACAGACACAAAGCCAACACACACATGTTCATGCACACAAATGTTGGCCCCGAGCGGAGATCGAACCCGCAACTTTCGACTCAGAAGACAGGACTACCAACTGAGCCCACAGGCTAGCAAATCACTACATAGTATAAAACAAAGTCGCTCCTCGTCTATGTATCTTTAAAACTACTCAACAGATTTTGATGCGTTTTTTTTAATAAATAGAGTGATTCAAGAGGAAGGCTTATGTGCATATAATATATGCATAATATAGTAGAGAAACACTGATAAGATAATACCATATAAGCCGATTGTTGGGGTCTATGATGAGAACGATAAAGTAGTAGACGCGGTTAATGCAATAAAGTGTTGAGTATCGAGTTATAATATTTCAATAAAAAAATTACGTTCTTTTTTTTAAATAATTACAATCTAGCCTTATAAGGCTTATAAGTAATTTAAATTTAACTTAATTTACTAAAAAGTCACTATTTATAAAAAAAAAGTCCACCGAAGATTCTTAGTTTCTGTTAAGGGTAAGACACTTTGTTTATGTTTAGTTTTCACTATCACTATAGTATTACACTAATGCACTAACTCAGTCGAGAAGCTGAATCGTCTCGACTTTCACGGTGAAGTCCTCCTTTCATGAATCCGCATATTTTTTAATACTTTTGTCAACGAAGTCTATTTTGAGGTCCCGATGGAGATCTGCAGGCGTATTCAGGGAGCTTCGATATTCGATATCGGAAAATCTGTCGAACACTTTCGAGATGGGCTGATGTTGGTATCGAAAACTAATGTCATATGTCACATAAGGATTCGGAAAATTTTCCGTGGCTGTCAGAAACGCCTAGAATAAAGTTTCCGAAGTCGATAGATTCGACTTCGAAAAATTTTTCACTCGATATGAATCGGACGGAAACGGTATCGAGTCTCCGTGAATACGTCTGCTGGAGTGGAGTTCCAATTATGAACACAACTATTTTCTATTTCCGTACTATTACCCTGGAAGGCTTCTAAAAGATTAAATCGAATACATCCCGAGACTCCCCGGTATCGGACCCTGCCTGTTTACAGATTACGCACATATACGGGCCCCAAACTGCTCGCTTTTGGGTTCCGCGGGCAATAAACTAAGCATTACGTGGCTTGAACCCTCCGTGAAGGGAAGAACCCCAAAATTGCTGTTTTTTCCAATTCTTTTTCTTGTTGAGATGAATTTGTTTATTTGAATACAGCTTTAGTATTCAGATTTGAGTTTTTCATACGAAAGTCTTAACTTTATTTTAGGTTAATATTAGATATGTGAAAGATCTAAGAATACCTCCGTTGCTTCTCGTAGCGTTTCCTGGTTTATTTTTCATATGTTTAGTTCCTTAAAACTTATTATAACTATAACGAATGAACCTCTCAAGTCAATAAAATAAAACACAATAGATTTTTTATTGTTACGGTGCCTATTGGAACCGAGCGGTGCTCGACTAATTAAAAAATCTATCTGTTCTCTTTCGAGATTACTAGTAGGTGCCCAGCGACATTGGTCACATTGGTGGATTAGGTACGTTTTTCCCCATTCCCGTGGGAATTTTGCAACGGATTTTGCAAAATCCTTAGCGGATACCTAGTCCCTATTGGGAAGGTACCTGACAAATTTCAAGTATACTTTATGAGATTCGTGATTAATCAGTCAGTCAGGGGTATTTATATGATCAGTTATAGGCTAGTGGTTAAGACCGCTTCTTATTCGTGAGAACTTGGGTTCGAATCCTGGCATCTACAAAAGAGGTTTTCCAAAACATACATACTTATCACTAGGTCGACGGTGAAGGAAAACATCGTGAGTAACCCCGCAGGTCCCTGAATTAATTCTAAGCACATTTTAATGATACGTCTTTAGAGTAACGTCCTACACATCGGAATAACACCAATGCACTCTACTAATATAAAAAAAAAATATGCAATCGAACTTTAGTTGTGTCTACACAATTTTCTTAAATATCGATTTATAATAGCACGATTCCCATAGAAAGCACTAAATTCATCTACAATAATTCAATTTTTTGAAAAATTTAACACATACGAAAAATAGCTGAAATCGAGTAAATAGTCGATACTGAACAAACTAATTTCAGGAATTGCGCTTATTCTGTTACATTTTGTATATCCGCTTTGTACTTGTGAGGACCTTCCTGATATTGAAATTCATTGCCTATTATTGTTATTATAGCTGTAGGTCTCCATACAATTAAGTAAATAAATAAAGGTTTAGAAAAGCGAAATACCACTCATTAAAAGTAAATAACATATCTACATAAAACTCTAAACAGTAAAAATCTGACTACAACATAAGTATATGGTTTTCTCAAGGACGCCACTGTCAGAACTGGATCAAATTGAAATAGGACCACACGGGAAGCACCAATTTTCAATAAAAAAAAAAAGAAAAATCCAAATCGGTTTACCCACTCGAAAGTTCTGAGGTAACAAACATAAAAAAATAATACAGTTGAATTGATTACCTCCTTCTTTTTCGAAGTCATTTGAAACTTCAAAACTTGAAACCTATCTACTAGGGACACATGGCTACGACGGCGTCCTCCAACATTGGATAACAGCTGTAGAATTATTTATCAAGCTAGTACTGACTGCAGCGCAACCGTGAAAGAGGTCTTAAGTTTACTAAATGTCATATACATTATTTATGAGTGTGAACACCACTTTTGTTCTTTATTTCGAATACATTTGAACGGGTGGAACTATGAGGTGGTTGACCTCCAGGCTTGGGGTGCAGTGAACATAGTATTATAGTTAATCATAAGGTGTGAAATAGTACCGTCAGAATGAAAAGCGACCAAGGTGTCGCTTTCGCTGACCACCTATTATGTACTGCCACGCGATATACGCGTAGATATACTAGTGGATTTTTTAAATTGTTTAATTGGCTTTGGATTCTAGTCCTTATAGCCTTATTACTTTCCTCTATTATTAATCATAGTTAAATGGATCTGCTTCAGAGACCATGCACAAAAATTCTGTGGTTTTCTACAAAATGATAGCGCTTTTACTGAAGACTTCATTGTGAATTCTTGAAGTAATCCAAAAATGTCTCTCGCAATTCATCAAATTTCGAATTCACTGATAATTGCCACATAATATACTATCGCTAATACGAGTCAAACCCGAAATATACAGAAAAATTAAAATAATACAGAAAAACATGACGTCCCTCTTCGGATTCCCCCCAAAAAGCCTGGTGGATGACCAACGGTGTTGCCCGCGTCGAATCAGTTGTTTTCCCGTTCCCGTGGGAATTTCCAAAAACTTTTGTGCGTTATTTCATGCTTCTAGACCCGTCGGTTTCGTCTGTGCGTTGATCGATCAGTTACTCAGCCAGACGGTTTCTTCTTTTATATATATAAACTAGCGACCCACCCCGGCTTCGCACGGGTGCAATGCTAACACTAAAACCTTCCTCTTGAATCACTCTATCTATTAAAAAAAACGCATCAAAATCAGTTGCGTAGTTTTAAAGATTTAAGCATACAAAGGGACATAGGGACATAGGGATATAGGAAAAGAGAAAGCGACTTTGTTTTATACTATGTAGTGATAGAAGATAGACATTTACCTATAGTATAGAAAAGAATTGTGTGAAACAATTCACACACGGTTATTTAGTCACAAACTATATATGTAGAGCCTGTATTACGGGTACTAAACAACTACTAAACCTACATAAATAAATATTAAACGCCTAGACACGAAGCCAACAGACATGTTCGTGCACACAAATGTTGGCCCCGAGCGGGAATGAAACACGCGACCTGCAACTCAGAAGGAACTCAGCCAAAAATATTAGAAAAAAAAATCGGGCAAATAGCGCCAGAAAAACACATCCCTTGTACGGGATGCCCCCTTTTATTTCAACTAGACTAATCTGCATCTACACTTCACTATCACTACATAGAATAAAACATAGTCGCTTTCTCTGTCCCTATATACCTATGTCCCTATGTATGCTTAAATCTTTAAAACTAGGCAACGGATTTTGATGCTTTTATTTAAATAGATAGAGTGATTCAAGAGGAAGGTTTTAGTGTTATCATTGCACCCGTGTGAAGCCAGGGCTAGTCGTTAGTCTACACTAAGTAGTATTGAATAGGCTTAGAAACTACTCAACCGATTTAAAAAAAAAACACCTATAGAAGGAAAGTTACATTATTAGGCAATAGTTACAACATAGGCAATATTTTATCTCCGTAACAAGAACAGGAACTACGCCGCGCTGGTGAAACAGGGAAAAGCTAGTTTAAAATATTTTTGTAAAAGCGGTTATAGAAACAGGTAATAATTCTGTGAAAATTTCAAATGTCTATCTTTACGGTTCATGAGATACAGCTAGCACATGAAGATCTACACTTGTAGTGCGAGTCTGACCTCTAAGGCGAATGTAATAAGAACGTTACAAAGTCCAATGTGTCCATAGATTTAGTATACTAATGAATGTGTCAAGCTCCACGTGCCGCTTTTTAGTCATCACTTATAGTCACAACTCATCATTCCTAATAGTTACTATTAAATACCAACTCAGCTAACGAAATCACCTATTCCCACTTGTCTAGGGAGCTTGATTGAATTCCGAAAATGCTTTCACCTATTTATATAAACGTCTACAATAACTTACACACTATAAACATAAATATGCACTTATTATATGTTTATAAACATCAATAAAACCCTCCGGGGTCTACAAAATACCTACCATATGGCAAGATCAAAAGGGCGAACTACAATCGTGCATTACATCGAAAAGTGCATAAAATTACCTCATTTTTATAGCAAATGCTCGCGTATTACCCCTACACAGATCCGCTGGGTCCCAGAGGAATTAACCCTCGTATACACACACGACTTAAAGATTTCCACGGAGGGGGGGTTGAACTAACACCAGTACTGACGCTAAGCGAGTTTGCAGCGTCGCTATCGCTCATATTTCATTCTACTAATTATGTAACAAGTCTTTATATTTCATACCAATCTATACATACTATAATAAAATTGTGGCTGGCCAATGTCTGTACATCGTAATACTATTTTTCTAACATTATAAATGTTAATGTAAGTTTGTTTGTTTAACCGATTTTTCACCAATGGAAAGCTACATTATCAGAGAGTATTTTACCATCGTATTACTATGTGAACTACGAGGATGAAACCGCGGGGCGCTGCTAGTCTTATTATAAAAGCGCAAGTTTCTGAAAATGGACGGATTTTTGTTACTCTTTCACGCAAAAACTAAACGAATTTGGTTGCAACTTTACAGAAACATAGCTTATTACGTCAAAATAACCTATAGGCTATTATTTATATTTATAATTATATACCTATTAGAGACACGAAATAAAATGCCGCTTTTGCGCCGATATTTTACGAGATGGATCTCACACCTTAAGAAACATCGATCGATATTGTTGACCTCGCAAGATCTCTGTTTTACGAGATTGCATCCCTAGGTACAATCGACACGGACGCTTTCTGCGCCTGCGTCCGGAGGCACTCCGTGGCTTACGGCCGCCCCTTCGATATTGCACTTATTTTATTATTATTATTTATGTGGGTGGCGGAGAGGCGCGGAGCGGGCCAATTTTCCAACTATTTTACAACTCCGCTTTAGTTTTATTGAAGTAGAATTCGATTCGAATGATTGCTATGGATTCTTGGAGGGATGCAGATTTTGCGTTATAAAATTTTATGGTGTAATACTTTAAATGCGATACGCTATTGGCAATTTTCCACACAAAAAAATGTTGTAGTACGGTGGGCGTTAGCGACACTGGTGTGTGACCGAGATAAGCTTACCAGGTAGATACTTATACAATATGTAACAGAATAAGTGCAATTCCTAAAATCAAGTTCTAGGTATATGTGTAAAAATTTTCCGAAAACTGAATTAGCATAACTGAAATAGTAAAAAAATAGTAAACCGTACTACTATTGATCTTTATTTAAGAAAGGTTAGACAAAACTAAAGTACAAATGCATCATATTTTTTATATTAAGTTATGTACTAACATACATATCTACACCCCGTATAATTCATACAATATACACCCCGTATCAGGAATTGCGCTTATTCGGTGACGCGTTGTAAACCCAATGCGGGTACGACAGACCCGCTATCGTTCAGACGCGAGTATACCTGATGTGGGCGCGTGTTGTGTGGAGGGGGCCCCCCAACTCCGTGGTGGTAGACCATGTCGTGCTTGAGCTGCGGCAGCGGGGGCCCTGGCTGGGGCCCGGACTGGTGTTTGCTGATGTCAACTGCTGCCAGGGCCTCCGCTCGGCTGAGGAGGCCGTCGTTGAGGCCACCGAAGATGTCGCCCTGTTGTAAAGTAATTTATAAGTTATAGGGGTGAGGTTAGAGGTCTTGCTTTAGGAATGGAAAATATAGAAATTAAAAAAAGAGATTAATACAACTGGAATGATTGATGACTCAGAAGGCAGAGTACTAGCCCGTCAAATGTTATTTTTACTTGCCGAGTGCTTATGAAGTGCCTGTTGGCTTAGTTGGTAGTGACCCTGTCTTCTGAGTCGGAGATAACGGGTTCTATACCCGCTCGGTACCAATATTTTTGTGCATGAACATGTCTTTTGCGCTTCGTGTCTGTTTGCTTAATATTTATTTAAGTATGTTTATCGTATCACAGGCTTTGCCTATTTTGGGACTGAACAACGTATGTGAATTGTGTCCCACAAATTATTAAAAATATCTTAGACTAATTCGGAAGACGCAACGTCGGTCACATCAAATAGTCATGTCGGCCCAACTGGCGGCCCGCGGACAGGGTTTTTCCCGGATTACTTTAAATTATTTATGAGCGCCTCTGACCTCGTGTTACTCTAACTCGTTACTCGGATCCTCTCCTAAAGGCTAGGGCTGTATGCGATTCGAAATAACAAAAAACCAGAGGCTTAAGATTGCTGCCAACTGAAGCGAAAACTCATATAGCGTAAATTCATGTCAAAAAGATTGTTGCACTCGCAACCCGCGTGTGCTACTTTTTTTTTAGTATAGTTTAAAAATGGAAGATTAAAGTTTTAAAATATGCATTTACTTTTTGCATCAAATAAAAGTACCATCAAATAAAAGAAGAAGAATGACAATACAAAACCAAAAATCCAAAAAAGAATAGAACCACAAAAAAGGAATATTATTGAACTATAAAAAAAAAATATTTTTATAATTTTCTTCACAACAAGTATGTTGAAAAACGTCGTATGATACACTTGTGTATTAATGATTACCGTCCTTGGCCCTCTTAATATTACACACTTGTACCATAATGTACTATTATCCCAATAAAACAATGGTCAAACTCGTTTGTTCATGATTCTCAACATCAACATCCAATTCCGCGACAGATAGGCGCATCCTTATTCGACAGACGCCCAGCGTGCGGGCGGACTGCCAAGCAGGCTGTTTATTCCGCGACCATTCCAAAGTGATAGTTCCTCTTTCGATTTACCGGTGGCACACACGATCCCGGTTTTATTTCCCTCCTCGAGGTGAGACTTGCATCCTTAAGAGTGTTTAAATTTTATTTTTAAATAAAATTGATTTGGCTTGTCGAAGTAGACGCGGAATTAGTTGATTCTACATCGTTGTTTTTGTAAGGTATTTCAAAGGCTACAGAATATGAATTTTCATTTCCAACAGTTATTTACTTTTTCAATTTTGACAGAGTTTTCAGTATGAAATTAACAAAAACAACCAACAAAATGTTGCAATGTTTATAGCGTCAAGCATCAAAATCAAGACACAATAGATTTATATATAGTTTTTGTCCATTCGTGGGCATCTGATGATTGACTAGACGACAACAAAGAGCTAGAAATGTGTCATATCATACACAAAAAAAAATCACTACTGCCATATTTATGATGTCCAGTTTGTTAAAGATCTAAAATATGTTTATCAAAAAAATATCTTTATGATACAACAAAAAACAGTTACCCTATACCCTTAAATTCTTCACAACAAATCTCAAAAGCACAAAACCTAAAGTGCGAAGCTTAATAATCCAACAAAAACGCAGCAATTGAGCGTGGGAACAGAAGTTTGTCCCTCGCGTTGCCACCGAGCTCTGAGACTAACTGCCCCTCGAATTCGTAATTGCTATAATTTTCTACACGTTATAATTTGCGACTAAAATGATACTCGTACTCGTAGCGCACAGCCCTGTCAAATGGGGCAAAATGGTTTTGTCTATTGACGAGTACTTTTTAGTACCTATTCCGTACCCAAAGAGTAAAACGAGACCCTATTACTAAGACGCTGCTTTCCGTCCGTCCTTCTGTCTGTCCGTCTGTCAAAAGTCAGTATCTTATGAACCATGATAGTTAGACACTTGAAATTTTCACAGATGTATTTCTGTTGGAGCTATAACAACAAAACAACAAACTAAAAAACAGAATAAAACAAATATTTAAGGGACCCCTACAACAAACGCGAGTTTTTGTCGTTTTTATAGATAATGGTACGGAACCATTCGTGTGCGAGTCTGACTCGCACTTGGCCGGTTATTTTCAAAATACGGTTGTAATCGAAATTAGATTTATAAATCAGGTAACCCTATCGTTTAAAGGATCAACATTGTTCTATCCTACTCTATATACTGATACGAGTATTATAAACGAAAGTTTGTGAAGACGGATGGATGTTTGTTACTCGTTCACGAAACAACTACTGGACGAATTTTGATGCAAGTTCACAGGGCTACAAAGATGTAAATTTATTTGTTTTGTTGAACGTTTTGTACTTCCCCCATTTTGTATTAAAGGTAGAGAAAAAACGGATACCGGATACTAGGCTAGGCTTTAAGCCGGATACATACACTAGCTCGAAGGTGAAGGAAACATCGTGAGGAAACCCGCAGGTCCCAGAATTAATTCTGAGACATGTGTAAAAGACCCGGTCCGGCTATGGGATCACCATACCTAATCACGTTTAGGGGTCCAAAGAATATCTTGTGAAAATTGGGTATATCCAGAAATGGAATACCTCTGGCATGAAAGGCGTAAGCTTATTTTTTTTAAATATGTTATATTTCTGTCACATGAACCCATTAAGTTAGCACCAACGAAAACTGTTTTTTTCTTTTGTTCAGATAATTTAGGTATCCGCTATCCGGCCGCATAGCAGCCAATACCCAGGCACATTCCGGATACACATAGATTGCCGAATAGTAATGGAATATCCGTAAGACATAAAACCATAAATGAAAATATTTATCCTACTTATATAATATAATAATATTATAAATGCGAAAGTTAGTATGTTCCTCTTTCAAGCAAAAACTGCTAAACGGATTTTGATGAAACTTTACTGTTATACAGCTTATACATCAGAATAATACATAGGCTATATTTTATCCTCGTATTCCCAAGGGAACAGGAACTACGCGGGTGAAACCGCGGGGCGCTGCTAGTAAGAAATATATGTACGTGCAACTACGGTTACGACACGAAGTACAGTCAAGAGCTCGGAACTTCACACATTGTACTTTGTACCGTTCTTATTACAATCACCGCACCGTAGAGTAGAGGTAAAACTCGCACTACAAGTGTAAAGCTGCATGTGCTCTTGACTTACACAGTCACCGTGTACAGTCGAGTACATAAACTTTGTAATCAACGACGTTATTACTATATGACACTATTCCATAAGCTGGCACTCAAAAGCACCCGTTCTGATCTCGCATTAATGTCAAGTAATTACACGGACGAAACAAAGCCACCCTAATCCATTACTCGCTAAAGCGCCTGTATCAAGTGTCACTGAGATCTAAAACCTGAAAGCTTGGGGGCGCGATTAGAGGACTACTGTCAAGCGCGAGTGATCCGCCTGACGGTCCGTCTATTTCCACAATTCATAGTCGTATACTATTTTAGGAGGAGCTCTGCTGCTAATTTATGGAGGGCAAAGGGAAGGAGGAATCTCTTCTACAGGGGGCTAGTTCAAAAAGTGTCCAATGAGCATTAAATAACAGTTCAAAAATTGACATTGATTAATATTTTTGGATGATTTTGGTGACTCGAGTGAATCCAGTCACTAGCAGAAACAGTCCAGTATATAAAACCTCAACTATTTACTATTATTTATATTATAGTCTGAAATATTTTTGTAAATAAACCCTACTCCAATAAATTTAAGCGCAATTTACCCTGTTGCTACTGTGGCGCCACGCCACCCTAATTTAACGCAGATTAACGGACACTTCTTCACAACAAAGAAAGTACTCCTTTTCTTTTCGGTGGGAATCTGAAGAGTATAATTCGGGTTTTGACTCATATTAGTGATAGTTGTCATGTGATCTGCGATCGGTATAAAGGATGAGCGTGATTTGTTATACCTACTATGAGGTTATAAGGGACACTAGCAAAACACTCAGGGATTCTTGATATCTTATCTATGTATATTATTTTCTATTTATATGTGTAAAACTTATTTTCTTTGTTTGACCTCTACGCGTCATTAAGCAATTCATTCGACTACGTAAAAACTTGGGTATTTTGACAAGTCGAAAAAAATGAGAAAAATAAAAACCTCAACAAGAGGCAATTATGTAAATCAGCGAGGGCAACGCCGCTCTGCTTGCTCTAGCTGAGAGCAGTTTAGAGTACTATAGAATACACATTATTGTTTGTCTTTCATATGCGGACGACAAACAATTTGAAACTTCAAAATGGTACGATGACGGAACTCGGGTGTAAGAGAGTTTGGCAATACAGTGTGTGAAAACACACGATTCGGCCAAAACTGAAATTGACGAGACCATCGGGCGGCGCGGTGCGACGGTCACCGAATTGCGCATTATTTATTTAAACTGTGGACGAACACATTAATGTGTTTGGGAAATAATTGGACTTAAACCGATTGCGTTGATGAAGCAAAATTGTAATATTAATTAATCAAAAACTCTTTATAAAAATTTCGCTTTTTATTACACAATGTACACTTTCGTGTCTGTTCTCTAATTGATTTGCAATGCGCATTGATGATTTTCATGTACTATTTACTTACTGGTCTTTTATTTTTTAATTTACTATTCCCATGATGTATATTTTATACAATACTAGCGACCCGCCCCGGCTTCGCACGGGTGCAATGCTAACACTAAAACCTTCCTCTTGAATCACTCTATCCATTAAAAAAAACCGCATCAAAATCCGTTGCTTAGTTTTAAAGATTTAAGCATACAAAGGGACATAAGGACATAGGGATATAGGGACAGAGAAAGCGACTTTGTTTTATACTATGTAGTGATGATAAGATACTTATATTATCTACACTTAATTAACCTATTATTATGAAAATGTGTTGTTAGTATACAATATAATGTGGCAATAATAAATAAATAAATAGATATGAAGTTTAAATACTAACTTCTGCATAAGGTTCATATTTGGTCTTCGCAAATATGACCACGTCTCTGAATTTCGCAAGCAGCTCAAGTGGCTTCCTATTCGCCGCCGCCGGGATCTCCATCTTCTCGCCCTTCTTTACTCAGTGCTATTCATTCCATCAACCCCTTCGTACCTGAAAGAGCGTTTTCAGCAGCAGTGCGACTTCAGTCGGTCCTGGCGTCAAAGCAGAGATCTGTTACTGAAATTTCCACGCCACACTACAGACTTTTACAGCTTCTCATTTACTGTGCAGGCTGTAAGGCTATGGAATGGTCTCCCCCTGTCCATAAGGAGTGCTGAATCACTGCCAATTTTCAAAAACAGACTAAAAATCCATTACCTTGGCTTGGAATCCTCCTTATAAATAAATAATGTATGTATTTAATGTATGTATTATGTAATAATGTATTAAGTATGTACTATATTCATGTTATTAAAATATGCTATGGTATCTATATATATATATATTTATTTATTTATTTATTTACTTTATGTATGTATTGTGTTTTTTTTTTTTTTTTTTATATATTTATAGGAAACGGTTTATGTATTTAAGTACCTTAATCCATTGTTAACTTTAGTGCACCACCTACCTTCATCTGTTTATCTCAGTTACATCCATCCTAAGGTTGTCTGGAAGAAATCGCTTAAAGCGATAAGACCGCCCCTTGTACTTTTCTGTATCACTATGTCACTTGTTGCATATTTTTATTGGTGTACAATAAAGAGTTGTTACTTACTTACTTACTTACTTAACGGCTAATAAGAACCCCTTCAAAACTCTATATCAAAGATGATTAGGGAAATAATGTAACTATTAATAAATTAGCAGTGTTAAAAAAAACTCACGGCTTTTATCCCCGAGGGGGTAAGTAGAGGTATTTCATTTCTGGATATAACCACTTTTCACGAGCTATTCTTTGGACCCCTAAACGTGATAGGTGGTAAGCCCATCGCCGGACCGGTCTTTTACACTTGTCGCAAAATTAATTCTGGGACCTGCGGGTTTCCTCACGATGTTTTCCTTCACTATCGAGCTTGTGATAAATATGTACTAAGTTTTAAACTATTACTTACTTATTTCCTCACGGTCGAGGAAAGACAATTAGCCAACCGAGCTCAGAGTACGCTGTATAGCTTGATGATGAAAGATTACCTTTAATTTATATTCAGTGCAGTACACCTTTCCTTATACCGATATGTAACAGAATAAGCGCATTTCCTGAAATTAGTTTGTTCAGTACCGACTACTTAATCGATTTGTGTTTATTTTTCCGAAATATGGACTACCATATGGAAATCGTACTATTATTGCTCTTTATTTAAGAAAATTGGTTAGACTCAACTAAAGTACGAAGGCATCATATTTTTTAAAAGTAATATAGTAATTGGGGTGAATGTATACTACGAGTAGGTAATTGGGGTGTATGAGGAATTGCGCTTATTTTGTTACGCGTTGTAGATAGAAATATCTGATATCCACTGACCCACAATTCAAGCGCCAAGAATACCTTCTGTCAGACCAATTATGAAACCGTCGTTTACCACTTGGCTAGTGTACAGACGACACGAAAGAAAAATATATAAGAAGTAAAAATAATATGTGTCGTTCACACTAATGTCTGAATCGCAGTCTGAATAGCTTCAGTTGAACTACAGGGTGTTAAATAAAATAGAACGTGTGTCCAGCTGCCCTTGAGTTTCTTGCTGGTTCTTCTCGGGGTACTGCATTTGGAACCAGCAACTTGTCGGTGGAGATGGGCTGCTGTTTACATTCAGCCAATCTTCATGAACGAGTTTAGAGCGCCTTGTTATATTAGACTATTGACCTTTCTATGTGTACTTTTTGTACCTACCGAAAATAAATGAATTTTTGACTTTTTGTTTGTCTGTATAAGGCGACTTATTCAATAGGATACAAAGAAATTTATTGTCCACCCAATATGGATTTTAAAATTCAAGGAAGGCCTATTTAATTTAATTTCAGAATAGAATAGATATTAAAGATCAATTTTTTAGTCAGTCCTGTTTCATGGTTAGATTAGATATAGGCTACCTGCTACGATACTAATTTATATTACAAAAACAAAGCAGAAAGGGGGCTTAATTTAATCTTCGACTTAACAGAATCCACCGCTTCAAACATATCACTATCACTACATAGTATAAAACAAAGTTGCTTTTTCTGTCCCTATATCCCTATGTCCTTATGTCCCTTTGTATGCTTAAATCTTTAAAACTACGCAACGGATTTTGATTCAAGAGGAAGGTTTTAGAGTTAGCATTGCACCCGTGTGAAGCCAGGGCGGGTCGCTAGTTTAAATATATAAGGAGAAATCTCCAATCAAAATCACATGGAAATTTAAATACATACTATGTTAAATTCAGCGTTAAGAAATGTTTAAATGTTAATCGCCAAAGTCGCCATTTAGGGAAATAAATTAATTAATTTTATTTAAAATTAACATTTATTTACGTATAGATAAATATAAAAGAAGACGAAACCGCAGGGTTTAAATTTGAACAAAAAGCCTTTGTGAAATTTTTTACAAATGTTTTTTAAACAACGTAAGTGAGCACTTAGAAGGGATTTTGGGAAATTCCCACGAAAACGGGGAAGAAACGGGTAGCTCCATTCATATTTGAAAAACCTGCTTTATAATATATTTAGCGGTTCTGGGCGGTTTCACCTGCGTAGTTAACGTTCCCGAGGGAATACAGGAATAATATATCATCTTTGTTACTCAGGAATCTTCTAGCTTTCCATTAGTGAAAGAATTTTTAAAATCAGTCCAGTAGTTTTTGAGTTTATTCGTAACAAACATACAAAAATACAAATCTTTCCTCTTTATAATATTAGTATAGATAGATAGCTGAACTGCGCAGTTTTACTCGCGTAGTTGCCGTTATCGTTGGACTAAGGAAATATCACTACATAGTATAAAACAAAGTCGCTTTCTCTGTCCCTATATCCCTATGTCCCTATAAATGCTTAAATCTTTAAAACTACGAAACGGATTTTGATGCGGTTTTTTTAAATAGATAAAGTGATTCTAGAGGAAGGTTTTAGTCTTAGCATTGCACCCGTGCAAAGCCGGGGGGGGTCGCTAGTTATATAATAATTTACTTCTTTTAGAACACCACTGCTACTAACATCTCTGACATTTGAGTCGCTTCGGGTGGAAAAAGCTTAATTGGAATAGTCGTATCGTGATATGCCAGCCACCGCACGAAATATTACCCCTACATAACAAAGGTATTGCTATTCCCAATATAATACAACAAAAAGGTTGACTAATAATTGCCATTGTATGTACTGGTATACGTGATTAGCTGGCATTTCGGAATTGATGTAGTTCAAATTATTTGTTTGTAGAATATTCAAAGAATAAGTTTACATAAATACCTTTACCATGTCTTTACGTAAAAGAAGTAGACATGTTTGTTAAGAAACATTAGTACCTATCTATTTCGTAGTCACAAGAAAAATCTCAGAAACAAAAAAACTGACCGCACTTCTGTACTGTCGAAGCTTATTCTGGACTAGCGGTTCTACGCGGTTTTACCCGCGTAGTTCCCGTTCTCGTGGAATACGGGAATAAAAATATATTATCCTATGTTACTCAGGGATATTCAAGCTATTCAATGGTGAAAGACTTTTAAAAATCGGTCCTGCGGTTTTTGAGTTTATTCGTAACAAACATACAAAAATACAAATCTTTCCTCTCTATAATATTAGTCTATATGTATGTATGTAAATGTGTTCAATAATATTCCCGACTCTAAAACTCTTTAAACATTTTGGTGAAAATTAGTTTAACTTCGTTTAAGTTAGCTGTGGAATTGGTTTCATAGCAGTGCACATTTACTGACTTCTTTTTCTACAAAATGACAACATGAACAACGTGTTAATTGTTAAAATCATGTTTTATTTTGTTGGTAGTCCACTAAATGAGATCTCGATGTACTTTTTTTTTTTTTTAAATAGTAGAACTCTAGGCTTGTGTAATACCACTATTGTGACTATTAGTGTTTAAGACTATATTTACAAAAAAAAATTGATGCAGGCAACCGAGTATACTTGGCGTCTGAGTTGTTGCAGACTCCATCCGAGGACGCTCGTAGCGTGAATACGCGCCTTTACTGTGAATTGGATCAGAAATATAGTTGTATTTATTTGTAACTAGTTTTAGCGCGACTTCTTTCGCGTTCTAAGAAAAACGTAGCCTATGTGCTATTCTGATAATCCGTTCAGTAGTATTTTCGTGAATGAGTAAGAAACATCTATCCAGGAATTCTTACAAACTTTCACGTTTGTTAATATTAGTAGAACAATATGCATAGTATTCGGAAGTCTGATAAATTTTATTAGGTACGAATTATTTATTGCTATTAGCGTTTTGAAAATCAATTACAAAATCATAAAAAAACAACAAAAAAGTTTTTTCTACTTTGTTTATCATTGTGATCGAGAACGTCAGGTTCACTCCCGTGGAAATCGCGAATGGCACTTGTTGCATGCCAAAAGCCCCAAACCCAAAAGTTGCTATCGATGACAAAACCGATTAAACATTTTCGCTATTAAATAAAAGTCCGACCAAGAATTTTTACTAGTTGAAACAAAGAGATCGCGGAAAAACGCGAATGCTGAAAGTTAATGCACGGAGAAACGATTTAGCGGAAGCCGTCTAACAAATCGTAATGCCCAGCTTAAGTTTTAGTTAAATTGTCTTAAAATGTTTTTTATTACAGATGTTGGTATCGATTCTGCTTTACAGCGACTCAGCTTATTTTAGTTAACTCTTGTCATTTTCTTTCTCCTAGAAAAGAAAAGAGACAAGAGATATTTAGTCCTGTCAAATTAAAATTAGTCCTGTCAAGTAAGGCATTTCATAACGTGTTTAGTGCCTATGTAAAGAAGTCACGACTAAAATACAGCCTCTGACAGGACTAAATTCGGTAGGTTATCTTATACCCCTTTTCTTTATTTGAGGTAAGACAAAGACAGGACTAAATCAAAATAAGTGTAGTCGATGTAAAGGCTGATTCATGTTCAACGTTCGATGTGCCCCGTCCGGGGTGAATCATCCTAACATTACGCCTCGACATGTCGACGCTGTGCCAGGGCTTCATACCAAAAGTATACTATAGATGTTGACCGTGCCCCGGACGGGGCCCGGCCCGGTGCAACATGAATCAGCCTTATAGCAGAATCGACCCCAATGTCAAATACGTCAGTGATATTAGAGGTCAGTGATGGATGTGACCAACGTGGTAATGGTTAGGTTGTAACATAATTAATGGGCCTAGGTAAACAATTGAAATTAAGAATACTGATGTGAAAAATTTTACCAAGGCCAGCCTGGGGACACGTATATTGGAAGTTTATTAAAAAAAAAACTTTTTTCAGTTACCAACCTCCATACCTGTAAATATTACTACAACAAGAACATTACAATGCAAAAGATCGAACTTAATTACTCCAATATCCGAATATGTTGCATGCTGAAGAAAGTAAGGTACCTACTTCTGAAAGAGTTGCCTTTAAAGAACTTTGCCAACTTATGGAGCAACAAAAAAAAATTACAAATGTCACAGTAGCAATATGACACTTATGCTAAATGTCACTTTCGCAAAATGCGATAACTAGCAAAATAACACATTCTGAAAACACCTCATACGAATATGTGACTATTTTCAGTGACTTTTTGCAAATGTGACATTCCTAATCAGATTACAATGTTCGACAACTTTTTTCTAATTCGAGGCGCTCTTAGTTTATGGTTAATTTAAATAAAGGCAACTTTTTGTAGTACCTTTTTGGAACAAACCTTTTTGCTGTGGACTGCAGAGCTAAGACCAATCTCACCTAAATTAAAAAAAAATCGCATAGCACATGTCAAGGTACAGCCGATTTCCAAAACAAAAAACATCTTTGGCCAAAGATTGTCGCAAGCAAGGTAGGTATGCAATCGCTACGCAAGAATAGAACTGAGTAGGGTGAAATTAGAAAAAAAAACTAATGAGTTTGTATGATAACTTACATTGTGCCGCGGTGACCAGGAGTTGCACATTAACGACGCATCCTCCAGAATGCGACTCTGAAAAGAAAAACCTCTTTTCGTATCGAAAACTTTGTATAGTTCACACTTATTTTCATACATTTCAAAATTAAAAGAAATATACATATATTACTTGTAAAATAGCGTCTCAATCGAGCGATGAACGTTTCGGGTTACATTATTTAGTGATAATATAACCATCTATCTTTTAATAATTTACATTACTTATTTTATTTATACAAAATATTTGTAATACATAATTTTATTAGACATTTGCACATATGCCAATATTGATATAAATTAGTTTCATTTTGTTTCATAATCCTAGTAAAATATTTTTATAGAGCTAGCTCTATATTGGTCTTTTTGTTGTTAGTAGCGTACAATCGAAATCAAATAGGTCTAATGTTTTAATATGTGGAAAACAGGTATATACTAATAAATCAAGCTACAGAAAGTTATATATTGTCCGCCATATTGTTTTTTGTAGAGCGTCACGAACTCAATGTCACTCCCATGTAAGCCGGTTAGGGAATAGGTCTCCGGGACTAGGGATATTAGGCCCGGGATCGACTAACAAAAAACTATTTGATGTTTTTCTTAAGAAACATGACAGGTTAAAAAATCCCATATAAATTTTGAGAAATTTTGATACTTAAAAAGGCCCTGCGTAAAATAGACTCACATACTTAAAAACACACCGGGAAAAACAGAGTCGCAAAATAAACTCCTTTATTGAAATACTTGTACTACGCTACATATAAAAGATCAATGCAGTTTATGAATAATGTAATGCGCAGTTTCACAGAAATTCTAGTATCAGTCATTTATCGGTTTAGGCGTATCACACATCAAGACTCAAGTTGAGACGACAGACACCTGTCAATACTACTTCTTCTTAACGTCCGTCACTAGGATCAGTGTACTTTAAAGTGTGTCTGTTTTGACATTTGACAGTCCGTTTTAAAGTGTGACTGTTTGCTTTGGCGCGTGACAGTCAACTTTGACGTTTGATGTATTGCGTAGACATGTGACAGTGTGCTTTCAGGTGTGACAGTCCGCTTTGACGTGGGACAGTGCGCCTTGACGTCATCATCATCATCGTTGACTCGTAACAGTCCAGTGCTGAGCTAAGGGTATTTCCTCACACATGAGGAAGTATAGGCTATAATCTCCCACGCGAGCCCACCGCTCAACCGAGTCTTGACGTTTAATAATAAAATTTGACTTGTGACAGTGCACTCAAACAGAACTGCACTGTTTCATTATGCGCCTTTTGCCCTTGTTTAGTCCTTCTTGTCGGCCGTTTGGGAGACGTTTTCTAGCTTCGACCGCCTGGTGTTTGTATCAGTGTGCCACTCACCTTAGCCGAGAACTAACATTTTATTGATACTCAAGTAAAACTGTCAATCACCCGGAAACTATCAAAGACAATATAGGTTGCTAGAAATTGTAAATTCATCAGCTACTTCAATTGAACTAGGTCGAGCAGTGCATGTAGAGGGCGACGACCCTAGACGTAGAAGAATTGATTCTTCAGACATGATCGTAGGTATTTAAGGTTGCACCCACACCGAACGTGTTTATACAATTCTTGCGGTTTTGTGCAGTTTCACCCGCGTAGTTCCCGTTCCCGTGGGAATACGGGAATAAAATATAGCCTATGTTACTCAGTGATAACTTAGCTATGCATTGGAGAACATTTTTTTTAATCGGTCCAGTAGTTTTTGAGTTTATTCGTAACAAAGATACAAACATGCAAATCTAAAAGATTTATTTATCTGTAACTATTGTAAATGAATGTAGATTTTCTTTGTAAGCTTGTCTCAACCAAACGCAATGACAGCTCTTTGATCTTATTGAAGTCATTCACAGTTGAGAAGAATTAGGGCAAGAATCTTCTCCACACATTATTCTTTTGATTTATTCATAGTTAGTACTTGTGTGGATGTCTTTAGTTTCTTCGTTTTCGGAGAAAAGGCTTAAAATTTTACCAAACTTCCTAGAAATAGAGGGTCTAAAAAAAATTAAGCACAGTTCGGATTTTGTTATTTGATTATTTTTTTAAGGTAATATCTAATTTAATTCTTTTTCTAAAACCTGTTTTTCTACAAATACTTTATGTTTGTACAGTCAAGAGCACGTGGAGGATGACACATTGGACTTAGTAACGTTCTTATTAGAGGTCAGGCTCGCACTACAAGTGTAAACAACATATTTTCCACGCTTAGAACGGAATTGTTTTTTTTTTCAGAATAAGAATATCAACGGTGTCATCCAGTGGCATTGGAAACACTACTCGTATGCATAAAGTTGGCGTGTTTACTTACAATTTCACTATTACTTCCGTGCATTTTGTTCCGGTCAGTGACTTGACTAGCCAGTAAGGTAAATAAACTAACGAGTTTCAAATGGCATTTCGACTTGTCGTTTCAATGAAAGTAGTTGTGGCATGTTGCCATTTATCGACGCACTCGATGGTATATTATTAAACAGGTATTCATCATTACGGTGGCCCACTGCGCCACTGCAATGACGAGACCAAAATGACGACCAAATGTTTTTTTTTCATGATATTTACCCAACTACCTAATTAATTTGGAAGATATTGGCAGGTCGTAATATCGAGGTAATTATCCACAACATACTAACTTGACGATACAATACATCACTCTGTTCATTATCTTAAACATGCCACCGAACTGGCCGCACACGGTGACCAAAACAGATTTCAGGAAAAAAATACCTCGGGAACATGTAAAAACCTGCGTATACGCCATCCTCTCCACACACAAGTTGGGGTCTGACAAACGCTTGGGTGGTACGATACAAAAAAGCGTGAAATCGCTTGACGAATATGAAACAAGTAGTCAAATACGAGCATCAAAAGAGTAGTTTTACGCGGGACAAAAACATATAAGCTTCTCAGTTTTTTTATTTAAAAGTTAGTAAAGTTTTTATGATTTTGAATATGAATTAAAATGAGATATTTTGATAAAATATACGTTAAAATTTCGTGTTATAATGAGTCGTTTTCTGAGCGCAATTTGAAGTGGGACAAGCCTCCTAGGGGTAGGCCGCCATACAAGTCGGATTATTTAACGTGGAATTTCTTTTAATTTTTTAATATTAATTCTAATTGGTTTATGTAAATGGTTAAGCTACGAGGTATATTTTCAAAAAAGCACGTGGTTAGTCTGTTTTGAATGATAGTTTCTCTATAAAGGGCATAGGACGCCTAAAAAAGTACGTTTGAAAATTTACCCTTTGGTTTATATTTAAGTTTGACATGTATAATTAAAATTGAATTTTATGTTTTGTTGTTTAATAATTACCCACTATTGATGTTGGACAGTTGTGTTTCTACAAACTCATTAGAAAACTCCGATAGCGCGGTTTAGAATTCGGCCGTCTATTGGCGCGTTCTATGTAGTGTCGCTACACTACCTACGTATATTTTATTTTGCGTGCCCTTCCGAAATACTTTTCGAGACATTTTTAGATTTTAAAAATGCAAATTACTCTGTTATTTAGTTCAGTCAACATTACCAGTAAAACTTCATATAAGATAACGAATGGTGCTTGTATTGACCACTAGAGGTGATCCTCTTGCTAAAAAAAGTGCCTTAAAAATACATGCTTACTTAACTCAGCACCAGTAGATCGATTATTCACTTAGTGGCATGATAATGCGACCTTACAGAATCAAAGTGAATTCATACAACGTGTATTTTTAAAAAGGTATTTGTAATAAAAGGCTTGCGTGCCTGATGGCTCAGTGTAGTGACCCTGCCTTCTGAACCGGAGGTCGCGGGTTCGATTCCCGCTCGGGACTAACATTTGTGTGCGTAAGGATGTCGGTTGACTTCGGGTCTGTGTTTAATATTAATTTAAGTATATTAATCAGTTATTCAGTACCCATAGTACCTACACGCTATGCATTGTTTAGGACTATAAATAACCGTGCGTGAATTGTGTTCCACAAATAAAAATAGGCAGTATTTGAAATATACAAAAATAATACGGGCCTATTGGCTCAGTTGGTAGTGGCCCTGCCTTCTGAGTCGGAGGTCGCGGGTTCGATCCCCGCTCTGGGCCAACATTTATGTCATGAACATGTCTGTTGGCTTCGTGTCTGGGTGTTTAGTATTTATTTAAGTATGTTTATCAGTTGTTTAGTACCCATAGTACAGGCTCTGCCTAGTTTGGGGCTAAATAACCGTGTGTAAATTGTGTCCCACAATAAATAATAATAATAATTGGTAATTTGCTTTTGAAATAGTAAATTAAAAAATATTTGTATTTTAAAATACGTTTCTAAAACTATTTTGAGCACAGTCAAGAGCACATGAAGCTTTACACTTGTAGTGCAAGTCTGACCTCTAAGCCGATTGTAATAAGAACGTTACAAAGTCCAATATGTCAAGCTCTACGTGCACTTAAGGCTGGGTATTCCCAAAAGGCCGCGCTTTTGTGATTTTTAAAATTATCTGAGACATAGAAAATAGTGTTTAAAATTCTGAAAAAAAGATTTATATTACTTAAGGATATAGTCTAGTCAAAGTTGCATTCAGTTACAAGATCTAATAAACTTCACTCGATAGAAAAAAAATCAAAATAACATCTTTTTGTTTTATTTTTTCAATATAATGACGGACCTACTGATATTTTACATTTGTTTTTTGCGCTAAACTAAAGATACTTAATATTTCTAAACAAATTCGCAGAGTTTGACTTGATAAAATGATTTTTATAATCACTATGTTGAAAAACCTACAAAATGCACGAGCACGGTGGCTTGGCTGGGGCTTACTAGATGCCTTCTGAATTCTATCTGAGTAATCCTATATTACTACTGCTACAAGAATGCTAATTTAGGTCTGTAAGTTTCCTGACAACATTTTCCTTCGCTTTATTTTGTTTTTCTATATTTCCAGTGACGCTACGCATTCGTGTTCTCGATCGGCAGCCTTAATAGTCAGTTTGATTAATAGCCAGTTAAAGCTACCTTAAATGACAGACGAATTCATTTCCAATACCTCCCCGAATTAATGACGGAGTAAGTACGGCTGTCTAACCACTAGACAAATATCGGATTACCATAATTCCAGCCTTGATGCTACCCCGTAATCGAGCCGTTTCACGTTTGCGACCATAGTCCAAACTCGAAAGCAAACAAACATTAGAACTGTATATTTTTTGAATAAAACCTCCTTACGGGCGACCACGCCTTCGTCCTCGTACTGGCCTGGTTATAATCACCATGTGTATAGATGTTGCAGGAAATGTATGTAATCTAGGAATTGTACACATTTACTAGGAAGTGTATACAATTCCGAGATGATACTAGGAAGTGTATAAGAAATGAATGCTTATGTGAATAAAAAAAAACACACTTAGAAAACTAAGAATCACGATTTACAAAATAATAACATAAACTAAAGTTGGTACGTAACCTACAAATTTTGATTTCCTTGTCGAAATATAGAAGAATTGATTTTTTAAAGCTTCAAGGGACTTTAGACCTGAGTATATAGAAAGAGTCTTGAAAGACAGACAGACAGTCAGATGGACAAGTAATCCTTTTTTCCTTTTGAGGTAGGGCCTTAAAAACATCCACCCATTCTCACAAACATTCGTATTAATAATAGTAGCAGCAGGTTTTTAACATTCACTCCAATTCGAGGCTAATTATCAACAAAGTCTAACTAAAACCTCAATTAGATTAACATATTATACAGTAAGATCAAGGTGTCTCAAAAAAATTAGCAGCATCAAAAACGGGTACCCTTTTATTCCGTCGACAACATTACTGCAAAATATGAACGCGCCAAAGCCGTTTGTGACATCTTTCGCACAAGTCCGCCTCTAGTCCCTTAAATAATTAATTCTTAGCCCTTTGCCGCTCCTGTTAAATGGCGTGACTAAATAAGGGAGCATCGGCCCTCCCCGACCTCGCCAGGAGCGGACTTAGGGATAGTTATGGGGGGTCACAATTTGAGACTTACAAAAACGCATTAACTACTGTTTGATAATAATAATAAATACTTACTTAACACAAGACAAATACGTATGAGACAAGGAGGTATTACAACTTATTAATAGGAGTATCTGACACAAGTACTTTGCGTCCCCGCACTTCTAAACTAGCTTCTAAAATCTTAGAAGAATAGTGACCGGCCTATAAGTTATAGATACAGGTATATGGAAGGAATGGAAGCTTAACAATAAATCTTAGGATTTTCGTATAATTTTCTGATCAAAATTACAGTTTTAATTGTGCTTAATTATGATTATCCAAGTACTTAATCGTCTTCGCACTGGATTTCGACAGCTATGTTACAGAATATGTTATGTTAAGAGTTTGATTTCCGCAATTGGACCATTGTACGTGAGCCGGCATAGAATAAAGAATTGTACTGTTATGGCTTACTGAATCTATAACGAAAATATAATACTTACCTACATAAAAATATCGTTGCTTAATATACCATTTAGAATTCCAAATAGTGCAATTCAGATAGTAAAATAAATAATATAGAATTTAGGTTTGTTTTTTAAAAACGTATCACAGCATAGAAATATAGAAGCATATTAAGATTTGGACTTGGCATAATTTTATATCGGGGGGTCGCCGCGAGAGCTACAACTCCGGCCCCGGTCGGGGAGGTTCCCCGTAGGCCGCTAAAAACTTTTACTCGACGTTTGTTTTAGGGTAATTTTGAGTGGCGTTAGTCAAAGTTTCTAGTTTCTGCTAGAAGCTGTCCCCAGTCACAAGTGTTCCTGGTTATGCCTGGCGTAATGGAAATGTTTGGCGTTGTTCGGGCACCAAACGGGTTAGGTACGTGACAAACGTGACATGTATTAACATTTGAAGAAATGTCGCTTGAAATCTCAAGTTTAGTTCCTACCCCTAATTAGAGATCAACAATCAGAACGAGTAACGTTTTTAGGGTTCCGTACCTCAAAATGAAAAAACGGAACCCTTATAGGATCACTTTGTTGTCCGTCTGTCCGTCCGTCCGTCCGTCTGTCAAGACCCTTTTTCTCAGGAACACGTGGAGGTATGAAGCTGAAATTTATATCAATTACTCAGGTCTACTGTCCCTTGAAGCTGTGAAAAAATCAAACTTCTGAGCCAACGCAATCAAAAGATACAGCCGTTTATGCCGCAAATTTTCGACACTTGCAAGGGAATCAAAACCTACAGGGTGCTTCCCGTGAACTCAGAATCTTGAAATTTGGTACGAAGCAACGTCTTATAGCATAGATAAAGGAAAAATTACGAAAACCATAAATTTGCAAGGTTGTACGAAACCCTCGGTGCGCGAGTCCGACTCGCACCTGGCCGGTTTTTTTCCATTCCAGATAACAAATATTTAAGAAAAATCTATTATGTATTATTATTTATTAAAAAACATATTCCAAATATAGAATTTTCGATAAAAAATTATGAATACCCAAACCGCCTAAGAGCTCCTTAACGACATGGCTTAACGACTCTCATTCTTCCTTATGTATGAGAAAAGACACTGATGATGAGTTATATGAACGTCCAATCGATAAAAATCGAAAAGACATTTGATCAAGTTACAATTCGATATTCGACGAATTGGTATTCGATATATCGTAGTCCCACTTATTACACAGGTAACATCTGATTGATTCACACGTACTTGATTTATTATTGTAAACAAGAATAAACAGTATGAGTAAGTATTCAAAAGAATTAAAACTTAGAGGGGTGTGACCTAACATCGGTATAACGACCAATAGCGTTGGGACACCCTCTGACGACAAAGTTCTCACAGACTGGCAATCAGAATACAAGAAAAATCTTTCTATTTTATAATAATTTAATGTCGATGAAATAAAAGGAATAAAAAAAACGGTGTCAAAAATAATAATAAAAAAAAACAGTTTTAAGCGACGATTCTTCCAAACCAAATGTACAGACAGAACTTTTGTCGATATTATAAGCAACATAACTAAGTAGTAGTGCAAGAATACTGCCTTTAGTTTCACCAAGTTACCAATAAACAACCTGTATTGTACTTAAAAACCAGCTCCTGCTCCCTACAATTATAGCAACATAATCGCATCCCAAAGTAGCTAAGAATTCTGAACAATCTTTCCTAAATCATGAGAGAATGAGTCTTAAACATCTTCAGGCTTTGCCAGAGCGAGACACCGAGTCACTAAACATTCAAGCCTTGATGAGGGAAAGGGACAAACATTGAGATTATGGTAATGACGATAAAAATACGAGGGTGGGTGTACTTAGTAGCAATTTAAAGATATTGTATTTAATGTTTCGGAGGCGAGTGGCAGAGCGGAGGGAGCGCTGAATTGATAATTACCATGCACCCCGTAGGTAGAGTTAATACGAGAACTCCTTTGGTTTTTAGGTATATTTTTATTTCTTTTGCACTGGTAAAGTAGGTATATTGGTTGCCTCATCAATCGATTTATGTGGTAAAAATATTCGATTTGTAAATATGATCTTAAGCAATATGAGTTTTTATTTATTTAATAAATTATTTCCACAATATTTCATTGTATCTGAAATTCCTAAAGTACGTACGAAAAGTTTACACAAAAAACATATAAAAATAAAAATGTCATAAAATCTAAATCATAATAATAATTATTATTATATTATTATTAATAATTCTAAATGTCAAATGAATTCCAATGATAAAATTTAAGTAGGTACTTATACATATAGTATAAATTTCAAGTTAGATATTAAATAATAATAAAAAAATCCAGTAATGGAATACCTCTGTCCTCTGCCTACCCCCTCGGGGATAATAGGAGTGGGATTATATTATATTAATAATAAAAAATCGAGATAGTTTCTTTTCTAAGTATTAAAGGTAGGTGTATTTTTCTGATTTGAAAAACGACTACACACCACAAGGTTCAAACTTAATAAATAAATTCAAAGATATTATATATTATGGAAAGTTGAAATAAATTCGTAATTGTGAAACAAACTTTAAAGGCAAATTGGAAATGAATTGATGCGGTGACGTCACAAAGTCAGACAATACATTTTTCATAGAAAATTTTCGTTGAGACACATAGTAAAATACCTTATTGTACGTCAAACAAACGTCACTTCGGTGTACCTACTTAAGTAAATCGTCGGCCACCGATTACGGTCCATTACGCTACGTCCCCGTCACGTTACGAATGGCCACATCAAAACAAACGTAACAATAGCTATTTGCGCCGGCTTATTAATATTGCATTAGCGGAAATCAAACGGCTTAGATCGTGTACATAGCCAGTAGCGGTTTCAGCGTGTCGACCGGGGCGCTCGCCCGGGGCGCCAGTACATTCAAGATCACGTGGAGCTTGACACATTGGACATTGTAACATTCTTATTACAATCGCCTCAGAGGTCAGACTCGCACTACAAGTGTAAAGTTTCATGTGCTCTTGACTGCACTAAAGAGTGCCGTGCGCCCCAGCTCAACTTAACTACTTAATTTAAATACCTAGTTTTATCGATATAATCGTAATTTTCGTATCTCTCACTAAATTATAGATCAAAATAGAGGCAACAGGGGAGAAACTGCGACTCGTATTAGGCCTCCTGCATTATATATACTTTTCTTCCTTTGCTTTTGACATACTCGTTCACAAGCATTTTTTTTATTGTTATGAAATAAGTATGCCTAAAAGGGCGCCAAAAAGAATAACATCCCGGGGCGCCTAGATGGCTAAGGCCGGCCCTGTACATATCCCGCACATCCGAATTAGGACATCCGAATGGATTCGCTCAGGGTTGGCTAATGCAGTTGGAGCTATAACAATAATTGTTAATGAGTTTCATTAGGGCTGCTACCCGCATGGTTTAATTATTAGGTACGCGATTACTGGGTACGCGATCGTGTAACGGTAATGATACGGGAAAATTGCAGAGTTGCAGGATGTGAGAATCGGTGCAGATAATAGTTTATGCAGGCAGGCCTAGGCTAGAAAAATATCAGTTAGCGTCCTGTTCATTTTAATTGTAAGGTAGATTTTGGGCGATTATTTCACCAATTATGAATCGGCTTTGCAGATTTTTTTGTAGATCATACATCAGAAGTGGTCCCATTTAACTTTTATAGTTTAATCTGTCGAGCAGTTTTAAAAAAATCAATCAAAGTCTAGAAATTTTATACATCGATTATATTTTTAGTGACATTCGTTGACGTCGGTTTTTTACTCTGTAGAGTTGTTTTTTGTAACTCGTTTTACGTTGTCGTTACCACTTCTGAACGAAACTGTACGAATGAAACCCTAAAAACGATGTTCCATAGATTCAGAAAGATGGACATTGATAACGAAGTGTCTAGTCATCCGCTAAATATATTAATTCATCCAATTAGCGGACGCCTAGCAAAATCCCTTTCACAGTGACTTTCAAAGATCCTACTCTCCCATCCCCCGGAAGGAAGATAAACAAAAAACGTCGATAAAATCAATACTGGCTAATAAACCGGCAAAAGTAAGGGAAGGTACGATAATTATCCTATTTATATCGCTCGCTTGGATATCGCCTTAATAGTAGCGCGGTGAATAACCCAGTGCAGTAGAGACGGCTGGCTCGGTTAATTGTTATAGTACTGTTACTTGCTGTAACGCAGGACTCTTTATTGTGGCCGTAAGTATATCCTTTTGATTTAGTGTAATGATTTAAAAACAGAGCATCAGTGGGAGCCCTCTCGTCCGTGAGGTCTCGGGTTCGAATTCTAACATGTAGGTATCAAGGAGTTTAAAAAAATAAATAGGTATATATTTTATTTATCACTAACTCGACGGGCGAAGAAAAACATCGTGAGGAAACCGCAAGTCCCAGACTTAATTCTGAGACATGTGTGTTCATATTGAGCGGATGAATGAAAGGCGCAAGACAAAAATATAAGAGTGGTGTGAATGGGCGAATCGATTATTTATTTGGTATGCGGTGTAAAAGTTAAAAACTGGCTTAAAAGCTGCCCGGCTTTCATTGACGGACTGGCTAGTTCGGGACTCAGTAAATGTGGATCTTGTAGTGGAAGATGGTTTCTCTGCCCCCTCCCCCCTCCCCCTCTTAGTCGGATCCTCAGTAGAGCTTCATCGTTTGGTCTTTGGCTTCCCACTCCGGTTACTGGACACCAAGTCACACGTCTATTGAAACATATAAATAAATTGTGTATCAAACAATCAAATAAGGAAAAATAAGCTATGAATTAATTAATCATGAAGTAGGTATATCTTTGCTACGCGGTACACGCAAGAACTGCCAACGTATTCTGTCATAATGTTCTGTATTTAGAAGCCTAGTCATACAACAGCATTGCAAAGCCATAGCAACAACTCTGCCGCCATTGAAACTATTCACAAATATTCAAAAATCAATGAAAAACTAAATGAGTCACCAACGACTCACACGGGATTTTGGAACACACTCGTTGGCGGGACCTTAGAGGTATCACGTCTTATTCCTTTAAAAAAACCAGACCTAAGAATAAAAAACTTTGTAAACAGAAGAGACGCCGAAGCGACTATGACAATGCACCCGTATTGTACGCCGCGCTAGAGAGGAGAGCGGGGCAACAGCGATGCGCACGTGAAATGCCAGGGGGCGGGCCCCGGTCGATAGCGGTGGGGCGGGGCCCCGATTTGACGCTGCGTGCCCTGCGCTGCTCTAATTGATTGACACAGACGGACTGACAGCCAGACGCACGTTTTGGCGGCTTTTTATTGTGACCGAGAGGGGAGGGACGGAAGGTGATTTAATTTTGGCAATTATTGGTTTTTTAACCTTATAGTTTTATCGATTGAGCGGTCGATGTGAACTTTTTTTATGTAAACTCTTTTGATATGTTAGGTACTTGTTTCGGGAAAGTTCACTAGAGACTTTGTGTGTATAGGTTTATTTTATGATATGCATTTAATAGTAGTGTCTATGCTTGGGTAACAATCTTCGATATCATCAATGATAGGTAGTGGTGTAATTGATTTAAGAAATTAATTTCTTTGCCATAAAAATATTTTTAAGACATATACTTTTAGCTACACTTAATAACGCGTAGGTATTGGTATATACTTATAAATTCATACAATAATATCGCGAAATATTGATTATTACGTTATTGGTCTACCGTAACGTCCCGGTCAGCGTGGAGATTAAAACCCCATTGATCAAATCAGTCTGACGTTTAAATATTTATACCCTGATTCGCCACTTACTCAAGTAAGAATGGTAAATGAATCTATTAGGTAGAAATGTAATAATAACACTATAATCTGGACTTACTTTAGTAATAATAGTTTATAAAGTTTACTATACTGTTTATGGTTTCACTAGGTCAAAGGACGTATGAATTTTTAAAACATAATTTGCATATCGCTTAGGTTGATAGCGACAGAAATACAGGGCATTTTCTTGAAAACAAAATCGTATAAGTATTATAAATTATATAAATATAATAATAAATATAATCTCACGCCTTTTTTATCCCCGAGGGGGTAGGCAGAGGTATTCCATTACTGGGTATACCCACATTTCACGAGATATATTGGACCCCTAAACGTGATAGGTGGTGAGCCCATCGCCGGACCGGGTCTGTTTACACATGTCTCAGAATTAATTCTGAGACCTGCGGGTTTCCTCACGATGTTTTCCTTCACCGTCGAGCTAGTGATAAATATGTACGTAAGTTTTTGAAAAACTCATTGGTACATGCCAGGATTCGAACCCGAGCCTCACTGATTTTCGGCCGGCTCTTTAACCGTCCGGGCTATCACTGCTCTTATTATTATATTATAAATTAGTATTATTATTAATTAGTATCTTACAAAGTATTGTATAATTACACAGAACAGCCGGTCTGGGATATTGATCATTCATACTCATCTTAAGTTACCTGCGTGTTTTTATTGCTAGAATACATATAATAAATAATTTTCTTTTTTTTATATTAGTTATTATGTGAGTTTAGAATTGAGCCGCATTATCACCAAATCCAAAGATTTAAACCATGTGTGCCGTCCATGTGGCGACTTTTATAGTATTTAGTCCGATGCTAAAATTGTTGATGTGTATCGCTTACTTCGACTGATAATAATTATCTATTATATGTATAAAATGAACACTAACTGACTGATTGGTGATGTATCAATGCACAGCCTAAATGGCTGGGTCTAGAGACTTGAAATTTTGCACATAGATAGCTTATTCAGTGTAGGCATCCGCTAAGAAAGGATTTTGCAAAATTCTACCCCTAAGAGGGTGAAATAAAAGTGGGCGAGCGAAGCCGCGGGTAAAAGATAGTTACTTATATTACAATAATATAAATAATATATACCTAGTCTATAACGCTCGACTTTTTGTATATTTTTCCTCGCGTCTATAGTTACTATGAAATGATGAAAGGTAACTTAACAAACCAGATCTCATCTACATCTCAGCCAGATGACAACAGATGACAGTCATGGCTGAATATGGTCAGTTTCTTATAAGTTTCTCCCTCTCATTGTTATTATTAATACGAATTACGTAACACTTAGTTAATTATATAAAACAAATTTACAAATTAAAAAAAATGATAAAATGTTTTACTTATGTTGCAATATTATTCAAAGTATAAAATCATAACAGATGCGCAGATGATATAAAGCTGATAGGAATATTGGGGGTAGTTGTAATCGCTGCGATAGTTATCAAACTACTCACAATACACTTGACATGTTTGCGGAGCCGGGGTGAATCCAGCGGCCATCTTGTATAACTACACATTTCCGGTTCCGGCCTACACAAAAATGCAGTGCCCACCAACCTTTTTTAAAAAATGTTTACTAAGTTTAGATAGTGTGTGACCTTTATTATAATTAAAACCATTAATTTTTCTATTTCATTTTAATTATATTTTAGAATTGTTTTATTTTAGTTTTCAGATACTGCATACTCTAAAAACGTTTTCCGATAAATAGTATTTAGAAAGCGCTTTTTTATAAAGAACTAGCGACCCGCCCCGGCTTCGCACGGGTGCAATGCTTATAAGATTTTCCCGCTTTTCTGTTGAAATTTTTCCTAAATTTTCTTTACTTGAAACCTCACGGAGCCCGAGACCTTTCCAACGAATGCAAAACCGTGAAAATCGGTTTGTGCGTTCTGGAGTTATAGCGTCAGGAAGGAAAAAACGACTTATTTTTATACAGTAGACTAGCGACCCGCCCCGGCTTCGCACGGGTGCAATGCTAATACTAAAACCTTACTCTTGAATCACTCTATCTATTAAAAAAACCGCATCAAAATCCGTTGCGTAGTTTTAAAGATTTAACGTGCATAGAGATATAGGGACAGAGAAAGCGACTTTTTTTTATACTATGTAGTGATATCTAATGCACTTCTAAAAACTAGTAATTCAGCTCACCTAGTTAAATCTAGTATCTACTATATCTCCTTCAGTAATCCAAATTAAACTAGATAAAACCGGATTTATAGAGCAAATCTCTTGACCGAATCTATCCCCGACAGTTATGAAAAGGATGTATTTGAGAGAGAGGAAAAAAGAAAATCCATCTAAGCCCGCAGCCGTGAGGGAAACCTCGGCTCGTTTTATCTAAGAAAATATTTTCTTACATGTCGCGTAAGTTTCGCTTACTTCGACAAAGTTATTTTTGCTGACAATAAAATAAAAGTGACGTTACTACGAGGCAACAAGATTGAGTTTGCGTGCGTCGGGGGTAAATTGAATTTGGGTTATGTGACGTGGGGGATGTCAGCGGCGGTGTTGTCACCGACTATCAATATCCGGTCTAAACTGACGTATGGGGTGGCAAAGGCCGTCTTAAATCGATAAATTGTGTTCGGTTGCTACTTAAGAAAGTTCCGACGAGTATATTGGCTTTATTGACGGGCTGTCGCAACAAGTTTACAGCGTACCTCAAGTATCGCGGTCGAAACCCTCATGAATAAAATACTTTGTTTTGTTTGTTCAGTTCCATTTATTCTGCTGACAAATTTGTTTATATTGATTAATTAATTAATTACCAACTAGTTTCAAAATAGAACTTTGCAAATAAGGATTTAGTGGTACCGTCTTCTACCCCTTTACAACCGAAGAAAATAATTTAATTAGACTTCCTTGAAATTCACATGACTTTTTCATAGGTGCCTAAGTATCATGTTAAAAATAAATTTAAAAATCCTGAAGTCTCTGGTTTCCTGAAAACTTACCCTCACGAGCGGGGGGGCTAGGAGATAGCTCGAGAGTGAGTTTTGTCAACTTTGGAGATATTTTTGATATTAAATGAAAATTTTATTAATTAAACAGTCTTTATAATCATCACTCATCAGTCATTTATTCTCTCACTCCTCACTCAACCTTTGCCTCTTCTTCCACTAGCCTGTCCTCTTTCTCTAGCCTATCCTCTTCCCTTTACCCGCCCTCTACCTTTTGCTCTTGACGTTTCCCTGCCTGATCCTGCCTCTAGTGGATTTCCTGTTTCTGGATGTTGTTGGCATAGGTGGTGGTGCCTCATCCACTTCGCAGAATTCATCGCCAGAGCCAGTTCCACTATCTTCTAGGTGATTTAAGACTCTCGCAACAATATCTTCATCATCATCAGAAAATTCCTAAAGTTCTGAGTCATTCTCATTTGCTTATATTTGTGCAACTTGGTCATCCTTGAGGGGTTTTCCTAAAAATAAAGATATTAAACGATTATACGTACAGGAAAATTATGTTTAGTTTAAAAAAATATGAATATCTATTTAGTACGTATCACCTAACCTACACACGATTGTGCGTCCTTGATTTTGAGTCACAATATACGCATAAGTAAGCATGGTAGTTTCAAATTACATACGTATAAGTATAAAACAATACTTATTAAAGTAAATCACACAAAAAAAACAATAGAAATTGTATTTATTTATTGAATAACTAAATACTTACCCGGGCGAGTTTGCGCGCCAAAAAACGCAGCCATCCTTCATAGTGGTTACGGGCTACTAACAGGTTCAAACTCGTTCGTAAGAGGCTAGCGCGTGTTTTTTCCAAGAACTAGATAGTCTTACAATAGATCGAAGCCAGTTGCGTCTCGAAAAGTCGATTTGTGTACCCGCCAGAATCTTTGAAAATCAATTCTCACTATCATATCAAGTCGGTTGTAAAGGGCTACAGCGAAATGCTGCTATTAGTGACTTTTCAGATTACTCCTAGCAAGATCTAATTAGTACCTGTAAGCACAGATCGTAATCCTACCAGTTTCACATGTGCAACTAATTTGGTTACTACTACACTAAGCAAAGCCTCAATCAATATTTTACACTTAGTGAAATTAATTATATATAATATAGCTTTTACTCGCGGACGTTTATTTCACCCCCTTAGATAGTTAGAGGTGAAATTTTGCAAAATACTTTGTTAGTGGATGCCTACACTGTATAGACCCACCGGCTTAGGCTGTGCGTTGATACATCACGAATCAGTCAATCAGTTTATCATTTTATCTATATAAATAAAAATGAATTGATGTTCGTTAGTCTGATTAAAACTCCAGAACGGCTGGACAGATTTTGATGAATTTTTTGTGTGGGTTAGAGTGGGTCCAGGGATGGTTTATACGGTGGCAGAACGACGTCTGCCCGGGCCACTAGTATATATATATAGATACTGAGAAAAAACAAAGCTGGGAAAATGTAGAAGCAGTTATGGGATTTTAAAATACTTACTTATAATATCCTTTATTTATTATAATTGTTATCATTTCTGGTCAATTGTTTCCGGAACATACAATACAATAATTCCACAAATTGAAACCAGTGACTATTTTAATAAGTATACCGAAAGTGGAAGACCCCTGGCCGCGCGATCGCGTGCCAACCACCGGAAACTGTCGCAGACCACTGCAAGTGGGTCCACTCGGCCACGTGTGCCTAATTACTGTCGGCGGCCGCTTCACCCGCGCCTCCCCTATTTCGAACGCGATTTCGAATTCGAATTGTCAACAATTTTGGACGCTATTATAATATTCATATTTTTTTAAACATTGACCAATTTTTTTTCGGATTTGTGGTTTGGCTGCGACAGCTTTTAAGCTATGACATGAGTGGAATCTGTACCGATGGGGATGATTGCTGCTTCTAAAACATTTTTATGAGTTTTTTTTTGTTATTTTGAACGCTTTTTTTGCAGGCAGTCACAATTTGTATCAGAAGAAAGATAATTTTATTACTAAAATAATCGTAACGACGACTTACGATTACGATTTTTTTTACCTAGTTTTCCCGTGAGAATGAGACATTCTTTCACTGTACAAAGGTAAAAGTATTTTAGATGTTGACCCAGTTATTAAGTTATCTCCACACCGAATTTGATCAAAATCCGTCATGTAGTTTTTGTGAAGAAACATTTTCAAAAATTAGTGTCTTGATATCTACTTCGATAACTATCTACTCTACCGCCGAAATTAAAAAAAAAATTCATGTACCTACAGATACGACCTCGTGACAGTTTTATTATACGTAGATGAATTCTATCCGCCTAACAAAACAGCGGAATATCTATTATTTCTCTAATTAGCAGGCAGCAGCTGTAATAAGTGCTGCTGTATTTGTGTATCGCCGACATCTAAAAATATCACTTAGGCCTGTAATTTCGCCATGTCCATTGAAATTATACGGCAGAAAGACAGGCGCCGCATTTATCAAATACATTATGCATCAATATTTCCTTTCGCAAACGGTAATGAACGCCTTTGATGGAGTGAAATCGTGTTATTAAATGGCTTGGAAAGTCTGAAATCTACTTCCAAGTATGGGATACCCTCTACCAGACCTTTGAGGATAAAGGCCTGTTGGCTTAGTTGGTAGTGGATCTGCCTTCTGAGTCGAAGGTCGCGGGTTCTATCCCCACTCGGGGCCAACATCTGTGAGCATTTGTTGTCTTCGTGTCTGGTCGTTTAATATTTATTTAAATACTAGCGACCCGCCCCGGCTTCGCACGGTGCAATGCTAATACTAAAACCTTCCTCTTGAATCTATTAAAAAATCTCTATATCTATTAAAAAAACCTCATCAAAATCCGTTGCGTAGTTTTAAAGATTTAACGTACATATGGATATAGGGACAGAGAAAGCGACTTTGTTTTATACTATGTAGTGATGTCTTTAAGTTGTTAAGTACCCATAGTACAGGCCCTGCCTAGTAATGGCTGTGTGTGAATTGTGTTTCACAAATTTATTATATTGTTATAATTCTGAAATATGTACACTGGTGAATCCAAGGTTGCAAATTGAAATCATTAATAAATAACCAAGTTATATTATTCGTGTACCAAATTGAGCAACCAGTGACACTAAGCTGTTACTCGACGACGAATATTACTCGACGACGAATATTTTTCCCAACCAGTTACAGTGTGACAGACTGGCCGGGCATATACCCCTTCTCGGCTTGATCTAGGTCATTTTCAGATCATTTTTCTAATTTATTGACAAATTTACTAAACTAAATACGTGTATGATGGCAAAGATATAACGCTAACGACACGGATGATGTACGACTATTCTTTTTAATTTAGATTGGGTGCCGAAAGGGGTTGCAAGGGGCTACACTTGCACCCTGTCATATAAGAAAATACTAAAATATTAAAACGTATTTTTATTATTATAGCCAGTGTTTGAATCCAAAAATCATATATTATGTTGGTTGTTCAAATTTATTCTACACCTTGTCATTCAGTGTTCTCGTCCATTCCTTGACTAAATGTTAAATTTTATATCCCTAAAACTACAATTATAAGAATGCACTGATAAAGTTTATCTTTTATTATTAAACTCTAAAAATAATCCTGCCGCGGCGCCCATATCTAGATTTATCAGATAATATCAGGGGGTCGATTTTTGAATCTCACCGATGTAAGTGATTTCCGAAAGTTCGTATTTTTGAAACTCATCGGTGACTTACATTTGTCATACCTATGATATCGATTTACGTGTGCCCCCACCCACTCGTAATTGAAATCACCATGCGATTGTTTTTGACAGTTGACGTATGTGACATCTGCTAAAAGTGCCAAAGTATGTTTTTCGGAAGAATTAGCAGCGGGGCTCGATTGTAATATTTTGTGATTGCGACGATTTATTGAAAACAGCGTGTGACTTTCAAAAATACGGCTTTCGGAAAATGGTGACATAAAAGTCATCGGTGATAATTTTAGTCATCGGTGATTTTGATATCACTAGTGAGATTCAAAAATCGCACTCCTGACTTAGAAACTGTAAACCTCCAGACTCGAAAGTTGGATTGCCTTTGTATTGAACTCTAACAAAATATGAGTGTTCAACTATAAAAGGCCGAAGCTGTGTTCAATTAAGGTCACGCGCCGTAACGGCAAATAGCATTAGTCCGACTGGCATTGCCGTGATGGGTTCCGCGGGGTCCAAGCTACGAGCGTCTTACCTCACGATTTCATACGGGTCAAGTTCAGAAGAACAAATTAGTAAAAATGTGAAAAATTATTATAATAATAAACTTATTGGCATACAAAAACAACCTATGTTACTTACTTACTTACCTATACAATACAATACAATACAATAACTCTTTATTGTACACCAAAAACAACACAATTTATATACCAACATTAACTAAAGTACAAAGGGCCTATTTACAAATTATAGACAAAGTGCAAGTGTCGTGAGGCTAAGGTTCAAGCTATTGTGGCAGCCAATAGCTAAACTTAGAAAACCTGTACTATAGCTGCTGGGTAATCCCTATTGGAGATGACTAGTGTGCCATTTCTGCCAAAGTGGCATTAACCATTACCAAAACCAAATGTCTCGAGTTTTCAAAAGATCGAATCGCAAAGTGTCCAATTCTCAAAGTCATTATCGGATCCTAACTAATAAGTATAATAATAATAATAAATTGTGGGAAACATTTCACACACGGTTTTTAGTCCCAAACTAGGCAGGGCCTGTACTATGGGTACTAAACAACTTTGTGATTTGCTGATTTCCGTTGAGGAGTTCCGTTCTCGACCTAAAGATCTTCATCAGATTTGCACAAAATTTATATGGTTGCAGTTCTTTTTTGAAGTTTAAAAAAAAACTGAGACTGTTTTGCCTTTGAGTTGAGCCACAAATACATATAACAGGTGACAATCCAGCCGTATTGTAGCCGAGGCCGAACATCTGTCTTGTCATACCGCACACTGCGCAGCTCAGAATACGACATAAAACGCAACACGGAGACTAGGTGACGCCACAAGCACACTCACACACAGAAAATCTATCTAAATAAACAATAAAACTGGCGAAGTGCTAGTCGGATTCACAAACTACGTGTTCCGTATCGCCGTACAATAAAAAACACGTTTCTTGTATGGGGAACCCCCTTTATTTTTAAACTTTTTATTAATTTTTAAGCGAAACTCACACATTCCCACACTCAACGTCAACAACGTAACAATTTGCAATGTAATAAATCACTTAGTAGTTCCCGTTTGCCTTAAAATACGTGTATAAAATAAACCTATGTTACTCCCTGAGAATGTAGCTTTCCAATAGCGAAAGCAATTTTAAAATCCGTCAAGTAGTTTTCCAGTTTATTCGTTACAAACATGCAAAAATACAAATCTTTTCTCAGTATGATATTACTGTGGATGAGTATAAGGGGCCGTCTCCACGAACGCGGCGATTCTATACAATCTCACGCCGCGATAACATCGCCGTATGTAGATTCTAGAGAGTGTATAGAAATATATAGCAACGACGATAACATCGTCGCGATCCTCTCGTTCGTGGAGACTGCCCCTAAGACACAGATTTACGAGTAACTGTAAGAAAGGAGATGAAATGCTCCTCCATCGTGAAAAAGGAAGATCTTCCTTTAGGCAAGGTGGTCGTGGTGGTCGGTCCAACGGTTGGTGTTGGACAGTTGTATTTACAACATTAACAGTATTAGCGCAATTCCTGAAATTAGTTTGTTCAGTATCGACTACTTTAACGATTTCAGATATTTTTAATATGTGTTAAATTTTTCAGAAAAATGAATTAGCATACCTACCTGAATTTAGTGATAACTATGGAAATCATACTATTATTGCTCTTTATTTAAGAAAATTGGTTAGATAACTAAAGTACGAAGGCATCCTATTTTTTATATTAATATACTAATTGGGGTGTATGAGGAATTGCGCTTATTCTATTACGCGAATTATATAGACTCATGAGAACACTTGCCGTCTATCGGGCGCTTTAGTTAGTGCCATGTAGAATCCATAGACGTCGCTACAACCTCTTAAGCCAATAAGATAAAACACAATGAGGAATTTTCTATGACATTAATAATATTTCTTAAAATTGAACTAGATGGCGCTGATCAACATTGGGAATTAGAAATTAGCAACACTGATGTGTCGCTTTACTTGACACATCCGTCCGTCATGTCATGTGCATTTTCGCAGATGAAGGAGAGGAGACTGAGTTTTTGTTTATCGTGGATTCGGATCTTTTGTTGTAACACAAACCACTCGTAAACAATGTACAAACAGAACAATAAATAAAATACAAGGCAATGAGTACGTAACCTTATTTTGATAAAAAGTCAGATTGTTTTTTTTTTGTTTGACAAATTCTTGCGACCATAGATTAGGTAAAAAAAACCCAAGGCTTATCAGCACCATCTATTGACACCTTTGAATACTCAAGTGACAGCTGTCACCGAAAACGCCTCATTGATTTTTAATTGTTACGGTGCCGATTGGAGCCGCGCGGCGGAATCTATAATAGTTTTTTTCTGCGAATTCGACCGGGACACACTGAGTAGCGTGCGCGCACTGGGCGGTGCGTGGCGTGACACGCCGTGGGAGGCCACATGTGCCATCCGATGTAAAACATTGGTAATCGCCCCAAATAACAAACTCACTTGAAACAATCGATATAGGGAGGGGTATTAACCTCTCCATTATCTACGACTATAAGACTGACAATGACAAGCCTTCCTTATGTGAATACTTGTGAAAGGTTTTTTTTTAATTCATCGTCTTGGAATGAAAGTTTGTAGTTGACAGAGATCCATTCCTGTATATACCTACCGACATTTAGTTTGTATTTTTCGAACCCTTAAAAGTGACCAATTTTCATTTTCAAGTTTGCTTACGATATTTTCCTTCATCGTCGAGCTAGTGATACATAAACAACGTAAAAGTGACGCTACAATTTTGGAAAAACTAAACTTTGTAAGCATAAACATCTTATTCCGTCTCACACACTCAGACGTGATCAGACGCGAGTTATTTCGAGTCTTCGTAGCGTTAAAGTTATTTACTATGCTCACGCTTTTATCCCCGCAGGGGCAGGCAGAGGTGTTCCTTTTCTGGAAATACCTACGTTTCACCAGTATATTTTGGGAACCCTCAACGTGGTGAGACCGGGATGGTGTTACACATGCCTCAGAATTAATTTTGGGACCTGCGGGTTTAGTTAACCGTAAAGTTGGTACGTAACTTGTAATAAAACTCATGTTTATATACAATATGTAACAGAATAAGCTCAATTGCTGAAATTAGTTTGTTCAGTATCGACTACTTAATCGATCACAGCTATTTTTGATGTGTAAAATTTTTCCGAAAAATGAATTAGCGTAGCTGAATGCAGCTCTTTATTTAAGAAAATTGGTAAGACACATAACAACCAAAGTACGAAGGCATCATATTTACGTACTGATTGTATGAGCATTCCGCTTCTTCTGTTACGCGTTGTATATATGTCACCAGGATTCGTACCGGAGCCTAAAACGCATGATAGGTATATTTGCTCGCTAACCACTCGTATAGCCTCAGCCACAGGGCTATACTGCTTTAAACGGTTCCGCTAAAAGTAGCATTATATGAGAAACCCCACTTATAGATTATCCCATAATGCCTCCCCTCCATAATTATCATTACAACACAATGGCGTGAAGTAACCCCCAGAGTGACCTACTAATGTAGTTCCGAGACCTCCATAAACCGAGCATTGCGTAAATAAATCGACCCCCGATCTGATTCTAGGGGCTGACAGGTTATGAGGCTCCGACTTCGCACTCGTAAAAATGATAACGCACGTAAATACGACCGTAAAAATATAGAATGATAATATGCATCCGACTGAGATTCCCGCGCCATGAATTATTCCGGTCGATGTAGTTATTTCACATAATCTCGTGTTATATTTCGGAGCTAGTTTTGTGGCGTTCTGATTTGATGGACATTTTTAGTTTTCAATCCGTGGCTTGTGACGTATCGAGTGGACCTAGAAATCTAAGAGCTTTTTGCTTTTAGGCACCTCTAATAGTTTTTAAATTATTAAATAAATTACAAAGAAAAGGTCCTAATACATTTAGTTCATAAATAGTAGAGAATAATTATTTTAACTTTAATTAAAATTTTATTTTTGTTTATTATAAACTAGCGGTTCTGCACAGTTTCACCCGCGTAGTTTCCGTTCCCGTGGGAATACGGGAATAAAATATAGCCTATATTACTCAGGGTTATTGTAGCTTTCCATTGGTGAAAGATATTTTAAAATGGTTATAGTGTTTGAGTTTATTCGTTACAAACACAAAAATACAAATCTTTATTCTTTATAATATTTGTGTAGAAGTGTAGTCATAAAAAATACTTATATCACTGACAACAAAAGCTGTAAGATGCTATCGATATTTGATACGAAGTAGGTTTATTTAATAAGCAATGCAATTAACCAATAGAATTTCCCCTTTCACGGTTGCTTCCAAACTATACCTCAAGTCAGCTGAATTCTTATTTGAAAGTTTCACCGGGCGATTAACACAATACAAAGGAATGTGAATAAAGCCGCCAATCTAGTTTCAAATCCACTCCGACTACAGATAGGGTTGCCAGCATTTTTTCAGTGAAATATCGTATTTTTCGAAATAAGCTATAAAAAATTTAGTACATTTCAAAACATATAGTAATTTATGGAAAATGAAAAAACAGTCAAAAATTACTTATTTATTTTTACAAAACCTACATCTTTTGCACCTTTTTTTGATTTCTTTAAAATATTTTGTCTAAAATAAAATGATATACTTATATTATAATATATCATAAGTATACAATATTTTTTAAAATGTAAATCAAAACCGAACATACATTTTCAAAATGAAGGAATTGCTTCTTGACATTTCGGTGTTGAAAATATAGTAATTTTGCGTAGCATATATTTCTTTCAGAATAAGACCATTTCCTCAGACAATAATAAAAATATATGATGCCTTCGAACTTTAGTTGTGTCTAACCATTTTTCTTAAATAAAGAGCAATAATAGCACGATTTGCATAGGCAGCACTAAAGTCAGCTTTCCTAATTAATTTTTCGGTAAAAATTAACACATATTAAAAATAGCTGAAATTTATTAAGTAGGTGAACATACTGATTTCAGGAATTGCGCCTATTCTGTTACGTATTGTATGTTACGCAGACTCGAAATATAGTACAACTAGCAGAGCCCCGCGGTTTCACCCGCGTAGATCCCGTTCCCGTAGGAATACGGGGATAAAATATAGCCTATGTGTTTTTCTGATATATAAGCTATATAACTGTAAAGTTTCATCAAAATCCGTTTATAGTTTTTGCGTGAAAGAGGATCAAACTTCCATACATCCAGACATCAATCCAAACAAACTTTCGCGTTTATAATATTAGCAGGATACTATATATTATAGTACGGTTGGCAACCCTAACAGAGCGGCTAAGAAACTCAGACGGCGCTGTAGTGGTACAGTACAGCTGGGTATAGTTTCGCACACCTTATGCAACAAAGGCTGGGCCCCGACGTATTCATAACGGAGTGTATCCTTCCCGAGGGCACCAAGTTAATTTCAAGTTTAGGTAGCGCACTCTCTTATTAAAATACAGCCGTTTTGCCGCCTTAATAGGTTTTGGTAGTGCGCCGCTGGCACAGAGTGGGGGTCTAGCTTTCTAAAGGTGAAGTGTTCGAGTTTTCACTGAATAACATGAACTCAAAAGAGGAAAAAACGGACTTCAACGAATAATAATAAAAATATTCAGTCAAATTGGGAATTTCTTACTTTTTTGAAGTCGGTTAAAAAAAGAATCATCGACATCGATTGGCGTTATATTGAGTTATTCGTCCATTTGTCGCGCACGTACATTATATGGTTTTCTCATTGATGCCATTGTCAAAACTGGACCAAATTAAAATGGAACCAATCTGGAAGCACCAGCTTTCAAATAAAAAAAGAATCATCCAAATCGGTTCACCCAGTTGACAGTTCTGAGGTAACAAACATAAAAAAACATACGGTACGAATTGATAACATCCTCCTTTTCTTGAATTTTTAACCGACTTCAAAAAGGAGGAGGTTATCAATTCGTCAGTTTTTTTTTGTTTATGTTTGTTACCTCAAGCTAAGCTGGTGTTTCCAGTTTGGTTCCATTTTCTTTTAGCTAGCTAATAGCTAGTTAAAGATAATATAATGTACCTATGGTATTTTTTTTACCGTCTGGAAAAAATACGGTGTGATAGGTAAGTCTAATAGATTCATTTGGCATTGCAACTTTTTCTTGCTTACTAATATACATTACTCAATTGTATCAAAATATATATTCTCTCAATAATGGAAAGCTATATTATCACTGAGTAGCATAGGGCTATATTTTATTTAAGTGAAACCGCGCAGAACCGCAAGTTAGTAAATAAATGTGTTATAATTATTGTTCGGAAAAGACTCACATTTAACGTTGACACTGTTGACAGTTGGAAAACCCTAGTGGCCAAGCAACTTCGTTATTTCGTCAGGTTATCAGATCGTGCAAAATCGTTTAATCGTTTGTTTCATTCTATCTTTAGCTCATTGTGCGGGTTGCCAGCCTATAAATATTATAAATTCGAAAGTGGCTTTGTTTGTTACGATTTCACGCCTGAACCACTAACTGATTTTTTTTCGATGGAAAGCTGAATTATTATCAGAGAGTAAAATACATAGACACATCCAAAAGTTTTCAAACTTTGTTTAAGTGAATGGTACATTGGGACGACAATAAATCTCATTTTGCAACCTTGTCCGCAGTCCGGAACATTGTTAAAATTGCAATTAAATTAATTTTTACTGTATGGTCGTGAAAAAAATTCCAAAAGTTCTGCAAACTTGGGGAAGTTTTCGATATAATATTTCATATCACGTATTAAATTTGCAACCAATCTAAGTGTACGGAACATTTTTTGTTATTGAAAATTAATGTTTTTTTTTTATTAAACTGAATGTAAACTTTCCAAAAGTTCTGCAAACTTGACACATATATCGGAAAAATATACCGAACGGTTGTATAAATTTGCAACCTTTTTCGTTGACCGGAACATGTTTTTTTAAAATTCTTTTCAACTCGTGGTCATTTTTTTGAGTAAGGTGGTCTCGGAATAGTTACAAAAGTTTTGAAACTTATTTGCAAACTTCGAAAACATCTATTCTGATGCATTTACAAATTTGCGACCTCATACGCGATCCGGAACCTTATGCAATTTGCCAAAATGTAATTTTTTTATTTTTTTACCTTCAAGAAAATTTCAAAAGTTCTGCAAATCGAGGGGACTGTTTAATTTTGGGATTAATGTCAGTATTTGAATTTGCAACCTCTCACCCAATCCGGAATCTTGTGTGATGTCGGAAATTTAACTTTATGGCATTTTTCATTTTTGAAAAAAATTCTAAAGTTCTGCAAATCGAGGGGACTGTTTAATTTTGGGATTAATGTTAGTATTAAAATTTGCAACCTCTCACGCAATCCGGAATCTTGTGTGATATCGGAAATTTAACTTTATGGCATTTTTCCTTTTCGAAATAATTGCAAAAGTTTTGCAAATCGAGCCAATGATTGTTTCTTTGAGGTGCATGTCAGTATGAAAATTTGCAACCCCGCATGAGATCCGCAACTTTGTGTTCTTTGCAAAAATCGATTTTTTGCATTTTGTTATCCTTGAAAGAAATGCAAAAGTTTTGCAAATCGAGCGGATGGTCTTATTTTGGGATCGATACCACTACTCAAATTTGCAACTTCGCACGAGACCCGGAACCTTGTGTTATTTGCAAAAATAACTTTTTTAATTTTATTACTGTCGAAAAATAAATAGACATAATAAGAATTTCAAAAGTATAGAAAAAAAGTATGAGGATATGAAATATTCGTAAAAAAGGTAAGCCTAACAGTGTATTTAATCCCCAGATTCGTTTTATTAATCAAAAAATCCTACGTCCGGTTTAAATAAGCCCAACGGAATTTATTTTTGGCATAATCACCTGTCATGTAAAAATAGTACTATACCAACATCTGTTAGAAACAAATTGTGTTACAAACAATTTCAATCATTAGCATGTGAATGGTATATTATTGATTTATTTGAAAGACGAATTTACATCAATAGAAAGATGTACTAGGAGGATCCATAATACCTTTAAAAGATAGTGATTAAAAAATATTTCCGTATTCCGGATATGGTTGCAAATTCAAATACTGACATTAATACCAAAATTAAACCGTTCCCTCGATTTGCAGAACTTTTGAAATTTTCTTGAAGGTGAAAAAATAAAAAAAATACATTTTTGCAAATTGCATAAAGTTCCGGATCGCGTATGAGGTTGCAAATTTGTAAATGCATCAGAATAGATGTTTTCGAAGTTTGCAACCAAGTTTCAAAACTTTTGTAATTATTCCGAGACCACCTTACTTAAAAAAAATGACCACGAATTGAAAAGAATTTAAAAAAAAACATGTTCCGGTCAACGAAAAAGGTTGCAAATTTATACAACCGTTCGGTATATTTTTCCGATATATGTGTCAAGTTTGCAGAACTTTTGGAACGTTTACATTCAGTTTAATAAAAAAAATTTTCAATATCAAAAAATGTTTCGTACACTTAGATTGGTTGCAAATTTGACACGTGATGTAAAATAATATATTTAACACCACTCCAACTTTGCAGAACTTTTGGAATTTTGGTGTCAAGAACTGAGCACATTATCATTTAATGCATTTTTTTACAATGTTCCGGACCGCAGAACAGGTTACAAAATTTTATAGTTTGTTTTAACACCATTCCCGACCTTACATCAAAATTTGAAAACTTTTGGAATTGTAATGAATTAATTGTCTTGACTGACTACTGGGCAGTTGCAGGCACTCGTAGCTCGGTAACCAAAGAGGTTGGAAGAAAATCATTCTCTTTAAACGTCTTTGCCTGTAACGTTTTCTTTGTAATCATCCCACCGGTGAAGATGACGCAATGGTGGGACTGACTGTATACGATAACGTGCTCGAGCCAACTTGTATCTATCTATCTATACAATATGTATCAGAATAAGCGCAATTCCTGAAATTAGTTTGTTCAGTATCGACTACTTAATCGATTTCAAGCTATTTTTAATATAATATGTGTAAATTTTTTCCGAAGAGTGGATTAGCTTACCTGAATTTAGGGCTACCTATGGTAATCCTACTAGTATTATCCTTTATTTAAAAAAATCGTTAGACAATACTAAAGTACGAAGGCATAATAATTTTTTAAATATTAATTTACTAATTGGGGTATCTGAGGAATCGCGCTTATACTTTTACGCGTTGTATATAATGATAAACTGACTGGGTGATATATCAAAAACAGCCTAAACCGCTGGGTCTAGAGATTTGAAATTTTGCACATAATAATATATAGCTTATACAGTGAAGGCATCCACTAAGGACGGATTTTGCAAAATTGTACCCCTAAGGGGGTGAAATAAACCCTTTACGCGAGGAGTACCTAAGCGAAGCCGCGGGTAAAAATATATATAAAATGATAGCGATCGGTGAAGTGACAGTGGACTGTATAATGTATGTGTGCTATAAAATGATAGAAACACTTAGAATAATACTATTCAATAACAAGGCAAATTAGAGTTTAAGAAAATAAGTAGGTACATAATATATGAAGTTACTCGATGAAAATAAGCCGCGTAGTCAGGACAACCAAAAAGCATAAAGCACATGAAGTAGGTATGAAAAAACCTAATATAAAAAAATACAATACTATAAAAAGTTTGCATGTCGGCCAGTCGCTAACATACCGGATATACAGGATGTTTTTTTTTACCGTTTGGAAAAAATATGACGTATAAGGTATCTAGAGCCGAAGTAATACCTACACAAGATTAATTTTTAAATATAGTCATGTTTAATGCAATTTACAAAATCCAGAAAACTACGCAAACTATTATGTAGCAGCTGGCGGTTGTAGGTAGATTGCGCATGAATGGAAGCTATATTTTAGAGTGTAATATTAACTACAATTGAGTAATGTATATTAGTAAAATATTTTTTTTTGAAGTAGCAATGCTAAATGAATCTATTACACTTACCTATTACACCGATTTTTTTCCAGACGGTAAAAAAAACAGGTGGTAGGTATATAGATGTTGGTGAAGATGACTAATCTTCAACAGTGGGATCGTTACAAAGAAAATACTGGGCTCGATTCTGTATTACAGAGACTAAACTTATTTTAGTTTAGCCCTGTTATTTTCTTCCACCTAGAAAAGAAAAGAGACGAGAGATAATTAGTCCTGTCAAATTAAAATTAGTCCTGTCAACTAAGGCGTGTTTATCAATTTTAGCGATGATGTAAAAAGGTCATGGATAAAAGTGACAGATAAGCACGATCATAAGGTTTAAATTAGTTGGTTTTTACATGTTTGGCATTACTCTTCAATCTATGGTTTGTTTCTGTCCTTTTTCTTCCGTATTCTATGGAGAAGGATAGGCTAACTTAAAATTAGGAATTTTAGCTGGTCTGCAGAATCGAGTCCGTTACCTGGCTACGAATGCCTTCAATTGCCCAGTCACATACCACAAAACTAATTACTGCACAAGATATTTCTTTTTCCGTTTCTCCTGTTGGATTTTAAATTATACCCCGGGGGAACTATATGCCTTCTTGGAGACCAACTGTCTCTGTGTACTTTTTATCGTGCCTATCTCTAGAAACACACGCGACTTTGTTCTCGTTCCAAAAAACAAAAAAAAACCCCCATTTTATCCCCGAGGGGGTGGGCAGAGGTATTCCATTTCTGGATACTTTTCACGAGATTTGAATTAATGGATACGATCGCGATTTCATTTCGGCACAGTGAAATACAGTATTCTGAGAGTAGCGGGTTTCCTCACGATGTTTTCTTCCACCAACGATCTAACTAGTAGTTTAAAGGTTTTTGAACACATGAACTAGGGGATGTGACATTAATCGAAAAAAACGATTATTTAAAACCGATTTTTCCTCTCTTTAATAATAATATTTTTTTGGAAAAACTATTAATTTCATAAAAAATAATCGACTTTAAAAAATCGATTACCAACCTATACGAAAAAAAATACCAAATAATATAAAAAATATTTTTTTTTCATAAACTATATTATTGAACTTATCTACTTCACACTACTGCCTACCCCCTCGGGGATAAAAGGCGTGAGATTATATTATTATTATTATATTATACTTTAATTTTATTCATTCGTCGCACAAATGGCGCTATTTACAAAAATCTATTAAAGCTAATAAAAAAAACTTGCTTATTAGCATTAGTGGAGTGCGATTGACAGGTGATTCGAAAGCGTTGGAGCCTAAAAGTCGATATAGTGAAGGGATTGAAAGAGGAATGCTGAGGTGGTTTGGTCATATTGAGAGGATGAATGAAAGGCGCTTATCGAGACAAATATACAAGGGTGTTGTGAATGGTCGAGTCGGTAGAGGGCGACCTAGGCGTACTTACATCGACCATATCGGCGATGTATTGAAGAACAGCCAAATAAAGAGTACCCGAAACCGACGAGCATGCATGAGTCGTTTGATGGATGTGGATGAAGCTCGAGAAATCTGCCAGGTTCGTAGCAAGTTGCAGTCTATTGTCTCTGCCTACCCCAATGGGAAATAGGAGAGAGATTATGTATGTATGTAAAAAAAACTGCTCCACCAGATCTACCAAGATATCTGTGCCTTTTGTACAGTCAAGAGCACATGGAGCTTGACACATTGGAGTTTTTAACGTTCTTATTACAATCGCCTTAGAGGTCAGATTAGCACTACAAGTGTAAAGTTTCTTATGCTCATGTGCTCTTGACTGTACATAAGATTTGTTCCTTGAAGACACTTTTCAACGTTTACTTGAAAAGTTAATGGTGTTAACCGGTGTGGTAATGAAATAGGGTAATGTTTCAACGAGACATTGGAAGGCCAGCCTTCTCCCGCAAGCTACATACAAGGCTAGTTAAATATTTAGACTGCAGTTAGCGACTAACCCAGAGTTAGCTCATAATTGAGCGCGCGGAGTTTGGTTCTTTTGACTTCAATGGCTTACTGACAATGGGTTCGATTCTGCTTTACACCGACTAAACTTCTTTTAGTTTAGTCCTGTCTTTGTCTTACCTTAAAACAATAAAAGGGATAGAAGATAACCTACCGAATTTAGTCCTGTCAGAGGTAGGTACAGACCTATTTTAGTCGTGACTTCTTTACTTATACAATAAACACGTTATGAAATGACTTAGCTGACAGGACTAATCTCTCGTCTCTTTTCTTTCCTAGGAGAAAGAAAATGACAGGAGTAAACTAAAATAAGTAAAGCAGAATTGAACCCAATGTGGGTCTTGCCACGACACTTTCGAGGCACGGAGCATCAAGCGAGACAGATTATGTTGTAAACCCATTTTAAGTAAGTATGCATGAAAAATTATGTACTGGACAATTACGGAGTTGGGAGCCGAACATTTAATCGAATCCTACTAATGACTGTGTTTTTTTTTTATTTTTATACTAGCAGTGCCCCGTGAGAATAGGTATAAAATATAGCCTATGTTTATTGCTGACTAGCGGATGCCCAGCGGCGTTGCCCGCGCGGATTCCGTTTATGCCCGTTCCCGTGGGAATTTCCGAAAATCCCTTCATATTGGTTGCCTACGACATATTTATAACACCTACATACCATATTTCAAATATCGTGTGCCCACCGGCGTTTTCCCGCTTGGATTTAGTTTATTCCCGTTCCCGTGGGAATTTAGGAAAATCCATTCATACCAATTTTCTATGACATATCAGACACCTTTATACCATTTTTCAGGTTTCTAGGTGTTATCGTTTCGGAGTAGTACGTATTTCTCTTTTTAACCAGTTTTTATATTTTCCCGTGGGAATGAGATATTTTCCTGGAATAAAAAGTACCCTAGATGTTGACCCGGGTACTCAGTTATCTCCATACCAAATTTCATCAAAATCCGTCCAGTAGTTTTTGAGTGATGCGTGCACAACCAGACAGACAGACAGACAAAAATTCCAAAAAATGGTGTTTCGGTATCTATATCGATAACTATATACACTACCGTTAAAATTTTCAAAAAATATTTAATGTACAGACACGGCCCCGTTAGAGTTTTATTATATGTATAGATAATGTAGCTTTCCATCAACTGTTTCCCGAAAAACTTACTGAAAGGATTTTAATGAAATTTCACAGTAAGGCCCAGCGCACACCATTTGAAGACACACTGACTTGGATATAGGTACTGTCTATAATTGCATGAAAAGAATTAATCTCGTAATATACTAGAAGCGCCCCGCGGTTTCACCCGCGTAGTTCCCGTTCCCGTGGAAATATCGGAATAAAAAGTATCCTATGTCCGTCTCCTGGTTCTAAGCTACCTCCCCACCAACTTTCAGCCAAATCGGTTCAGCCATTAACGCGTGATGCCGTGACCAAGGGAAAAAGGGATTCATTTATATATATATATATATATATATCTACTATATAAAAATAATTCGGGTTTTCCTTCCTGACGATTTAACTCGAGAACGGCCGGACCGATTTTGATGAAACTTTTTGTGTGGGTTCGAGTGGGTCCAGGGATGGTTTATAGCAAAGAAAATTCAGCATTGCACCCGTGCGAAGCCGGGGTGGGTCGCTAGTCAGAGTATGTTTTATTCCCGTATTCCCACGGCAACGGAAACTACGTGGGTGAAACCGCGCGGGACATCTAGTATATATATATATATATATATATATATATATAAGATAGATAAAATGATAAACTGACTGAATGATTGGTGATGTATCAAGGCACAGCCTAAATCGCTGGGTCTCGAGACTTGAAATATTGCACAAAGATAGCTTATACAGTGTAAGCATCCACTAATAAGGGATTTTGCAAAATTCCACCACTATAAGGGAGTCAAATACACGTGCGCGAGCGAAGCCGCCGGTAAAAGCTAGTGTGTAATAAAATAAATGTGGAGAGTTGTCGTTAGTAACTTGACTACGTAGTTTTTAAATTTATTGTCATAAAATTTGTCTGTAAGTCTTTTTAAAAATAATAAAATAAAATAAATACGGGGTACTTTTCATGCAATTATTGACTGTATTTCTAAGTCGTTAAGGCTTATATGAAATTGTTGTCTTCAAATGCGCCGCCTCGCTTCGCTGTGTGCGCTGGGCCTAAGTATCAGCATAATAGATGGGCTACTTTGTGTTTTGGATCGTAAACGAAGTCAAGAGCAATAGCTTGTATGCAAATAAATTGCCGAAAAAGTAGCTGAATCGAAAGTGTACTATTTACTTGTCTGTGGGAAGACATGCTGGGCTCAGCATAGCGTTAGAAGTTAAGCTAACAGACATTTCTTTTCTATTTATTTAGTTAGGTATAGCATAGCATATTATTATATTTACAGTTGAATTAGGTACACTATCTAAAAGTAAATACGTTTATGCTAAATTTTAAACTACACACTTTTACACTAATAGGTAGAAATATTTGTATTTTCTAGTGTCCGACCGAAACTGGTTTTCCGGCCGAAACCGAATGTTCGGCCGAGGCTTCAGTTTCGGCCGAAATCGAAACCGAAACTCACGTGACAAAGTATAAAATTCCTTAAAATACAGAAATTTGGTGCATTTTACCCAATATTCTGCATTAATTAGGACTTTTTTGGCCGAAACCGAAACTGCCGCCGAAACTTGATTTTTGGCTGAAACTCGGCCGAAACCGAAACCAAACTTTTGGTCGGACACTAGTATTTTTGTATGTTTTTTAACCAGATACCTACTGGATCCAGCTGTAGGATTCAGTAATCCATCCCTAATAGCAAGGTCTAGCACAACCACTTCTATTCAAGTACTTGTTTCCTGTGCTTGTTTCCAATGCAAGTGACTTGCACAAATTTGTCGTACCTGCATGCAAGATCGCACAATGGTTCCTGAAACACGCCGGTTATTAGTCTTGGGCATAGTCGCTCGCCATTGGTACCGCTCAATTTAGTTCGCAGACCTACCGCGACCTAGTTCGTTCATTCAGTTCGTTTTTTTTATTTTTTTTATATATGGAGATAATTACTATTGTAAAAAACTTTAACCATAGATAGACTAAGTATAATTTATATAATTTAATAAGAAACTCTTGTAAGAGCGGCAAGAGTATAATTTAAGTCGGTTAGCCATGCAGCGCCTCTCTGTAATAGAGAGGACGCTAGATAAATACATATTTAAAAAAACTAAGAGCGAGATTGTGGACGAACTAGTTCGCATTGTTCACCTAAAAGAGTGTTCTTTCGAACTAGGTCGTTCGCGAACAACCCAAGACTACCGGTTATGTGTTCCTGAAAGTATTTCAAGCGCACGACCGTACGCCATGTCTGCTTCCCGCGAACAATACCGCTAGTTAAATATTTAAGCTGCAGTTAGCGACACTAACCCGGAGTTAGCTCATAATTGAGCGCGTGGAGTTTAGCTACTAAAACTAAGTTAGCTGATTAGTGATTCTGCACTCGATACGAGTACAAATGGTCATTAGCTGGGCGACTGAGTTGTACTTGAAAGTTGAAAATACAAAAAAAAAATTCTCAGAGTTCAAAGACCTAACTACACCAAAGCCGGTCACTACTTCTATCATCCAAGTGTACTCGGTTGCTAGTCAATAGTAGTAGTTAGTCGTCCGTCCTAGCGCCCTCGTACTTGAAAACAAGGCAGAAGTTTTCGCCCCCGTAAAACTTTATTTATTTTAAAACTAGCGGGTGCCCAGCGGCGTTGCCTCGCGGTACTCGATTTATCTATGTCTATACTAATATTATAAAGAGGAAGTATTTGTATGTTGGCATGTTCTTTCGAATAAACTCAAAAACTACTGGACCGTTTTTAAAAAAAAATTGGTGGCCTGTAAAGTCGGTATACGGGCGAAAGTTTTACGTGACAACGATTTTATGTCTGTCTCTCTCGCTCTTAGGCGGGCTAACCATGCCTGAGTGGAAGGGACGCGTGCCTCTCACTCGCTCTCATTGTGAGCGCATAACGTGAGCGGAGCGTAACGCAGTTTCTTGAAGTGTCACCCGGCAAACCAATTTATAAGACGTTGTCACGTCAAAATTCTTTCACTAATGGAAAGCTAGATATTCTCGAGCAACATACTATATTTTATTCCTGTATTTCCACGGAAACGGGAACAACGCGGGTGAAACCGCGCAGCATCGCTATGTTAATAACGTCTAGCTAGTGATAAATATGTACGTAAGCTTTTATTAACAAGAATGAGCCCAGGTGGTTAAAGAGCCCGCTTCCCATTCATAAGGCTCGGATTCGAATCCTGGCAACAGTCAAGAGCACATGAAGCTTTACACTTGTAATGCGAGTCTGACCTCCACGTGCTCTTTATTGTATCGATGAGTCTCGCAAAAACTTACGAAAGTACTTATTTATCACTAGCTCTTACCGAAGCCGTAGTACTTAGTAATCGTAGACAACATCGTTAGAAGGCCCCAGAAGTCAAAAATGATTTTGACGCATGTATTACAGTACCCTGATCCGGCGATGGGCTCACCATCAGTCACGTTTAGGGGTCCAAAAATATATAGACTGGTGAAATGAAGGTACACCCAGGAATGGAATACCACTGCCGACCACCTTGGGAATAAAGTCATGATTATATTTTTCTGTATTTTTATAAGATATCGTAACCTAAGTTTCCATAAGATAAAATTTAAATTCCAGAGGAGCACATCCGTGAAAAATCACTAGTCTACAATGCCCAAACTTTAGACATCAACCAACAAAAACGTCAGGGTTGTCACAAATACATCAAAACATCGAATTTCCCTTACAAACAGAACTAAACAAATACATAATTTATAAGATCTTTTCTTTCATAAAAATATTTTTCCGTCGACTCAGAAACTCCATTTTGTTTGACCTCCTCAAAGATCTAAATCGCTTGCATCTCATCCCTGTATTTTACTTGCAGAGAAACAAAAGCGTCGAGCGAGTCTCGACTCTATTTTCAAAGTGCGGTAGTGCTGTACAAAGACCCTTTGTCTAAAGTGAAGTTCAACTGAACTCAGTTATGCAATATTAAGTTCTACTGTCATACTAATAGAATCGAGTTTGGGTTAAAACGCTGCCGTAGTGGTACGGTCTTGGAGGTAGATATAGCCTTTATAGTTATAGGACGGACTCTACTATTACTCGTATTAGATATAACAAAATATTTTTTCACAATCGGTTCAAATTTGTAATCTAAAATTATAGTAATTGTAGAAATGTAGTAATCTACTATATAAAAATAAGTCGGGTTTTCCTACCTGACGATTTAACTCAAGAACGGCCGGACCGATTTTGATGAAACTTTTTGTGTGGGTTCGAGTGGGTCCAGGGATGGTTTATAGCAAAGAAAATTTAGCATTGCACCCGTGCGAAGCCGGGGCGGGTCGCTAGTCTGAATATAAAAATATCAATTTCTTAGCTATTTCTAAATTGGCTCGACCGATTTTGATGTAAATTTTTGTGTGAGATTGAGTCTTCTGGGTGTTTTTTTTTTGTTACAGGACAACGTCTTCCCGGCCCATAGACTAAAATAAATCAAAGTGTATCTTATAGGTTATAGAAAACTAGATATTTTGTTAATAGATTAAGTTAGTAAATTAGATGGAGTTACGATACAAAAAAAAACTTGGCCATGATGAGCCCTGGAATATAAAAAACGAAACGTTGGTTGAGGAAGTAACACCAATGGTTATCATCGAAAGCGAGTGAATTCAAAATTGAATCCTCAAAATCCCGAACAACAAAGTTATCATCAAAAACGAGTGAAATCAAAATTGAAGGGTGATTCCTCAAAATCTCGCAATAAATAAAATTTTGCATATCAAAATAAGCAGGAAAGACGACGGGGGCTCAACAATGAATCTTTACTTGAGCCCCGCATCAATATCCACATTTACATTGCGACGCATGGATTCAATAGTTGCATACTCCTTTTATGATTATTATCATTCCTTTTATACCCGTAGACATCGTTACTACATAAGTCGAATCACAATTGTTACCGCTCACCCTAGTCCACGTTTTGTTTGCCGACGGTCCTGAGGCAATTCGCTATCCTTGTTTATTACACAGCTATTCGGGTATGGCCGTCTCGCCACGGCGGTGTTTCGCGCCTCCATGAATAAAATAAGACAGCAACGGATGACGCTACCTGTCTCGCTCACAACCGCCGATTGCGGGGTAAGCCAAAACGGGAAGGCCGTACGTCGAACTGAAATGCAATAAAACCGGGACTACACGGGAGATTTGTTGTTATATACAGCGTGGTATAGTTCGGTTTATGCTGTGTGTGTGTTTTATGCGCCGTCGGCCCGCCCGTGTTAATATCCGTTTAATTTCGGATAATGATGTTGATTATTTCATTTGCAATGTTGTTAAAAATCCGGCAGTGCTGCGGGCTATTTTGCCGGGGATTCCCTGAATGTTCTTTATGACTCCGACAGCTTTGGTGGTGAAATAAATTCGTGTTTTGATATGATTTACTTAAAATAGGTAGCTGGGACAGTAATAATATTCAGGAAGGTTTCGACTGAGCCAAAAGAAAGCTTATGATGTAAGTATCTTAATATGGACTTAGGTACACCGGTCTGGGGGAAGATATCTCTAAAAGTTAAAGTATTTTTTTATTATATGTGAAATTCTGTAAAAGTCTATTTATTAGAGTATTTTTCGATTTATTTTATAATTTACATGGCTGATGAGGAGCTTCTATGAATAAATGTAATAAAATACATTTTTTGAAACTATTCTATAAAAATCCTATAATAGTTAATTTGCAGATACCTAAGATAAACATTAAAAGCCCAATACATACCTACACTTTAAATGCATTTCTATTTTATTTAGAATTTAAATTTTAGTATTAAACAAACGCAGCATTATCTATTTAAAGTTTAAGCCCATTTTAAATCAATTCGAGTCCAATATAACGGCGGTTATTGTTTTGTATGAAGCAGTCATGTCATTATTTTGACGTCGACATAAAGTCCCTGTTACATCACATCATATAACATTAATAGCTTCATATATTTTAAATGCGAAAAAAAGACCGAAATCTGTCTATTGCTAAATTTTACGGTTACACTACTGAACAATATAATATATATGTATATATAATATAGGAAGAAAACGAGCAGACGGGTCACCTGATGGTAAAAGTGACTAACATCGCAAATGGACACCTGCAACTCGAGAGTCACAAGTGCGTTGCCGGCGTTCTATTTTAAGGGTTTTGAGTTGGACCATAGTGTGCGTGAGCCATGGCGGCCAATTATTCCAACCAGCCCACCTCCCTCCAGAAGCAGATCAAACTTCCGAGTCTGGTTGCCGGCGTTTGGAGTACGCTCTTTTCTTCAAGGTTTGAAGGTCGTAGGGGTCCGAAAATACCGCAGGCGAAAATTTTTTAACTGATTGGGTGTGTAAGTTTATTGAAAACCGCACAGTGGTGGATTGCCAACTGTCCAAGTGATGTGGATGATAGTTTAGTCGCGTTCAAGGATGGCGAAAAAAAAATAGAGGTTGCATCTTGAGGCCACTTGATATCTACCTAACACAGCCCACAGAGGAATATCAGCCACAATCTCTTGAGGACCCCTAAAAATTTTGAGCCCATTGCCGAACCGGGTCAGTTACACATGCCTCAGAACTAATTCTTTGTCCTGCGGGTTTCCTCACGATATTTTCCTCCACCGTAGAGCTAGTGATAAAATTAATTAAAAACTTATCCGAAATCATCCCTAAAAATGCATTTCGATTTTTATTGTCAAATTATAGCAATATTTTTAAATAATAAAACAATTAAAAAGTCATGCAACTTAGTACTACAGTACATAATATTCCATAGTAACTTTTCGTTATGAGAGCTCATAAAAAGTAACTCATTTGAATTGTCATTAAAATACCCTATTGGACAGTAACAATAATCTCAGGTAATTCCTACGTTTCAAGGTTCGAAAGCGAACAAATTCATAATCCAAAACATATCACCCAAAGTACTTAGATTTGTTAATCTAGCTTAAGTTCTTACTATTTCGTGCGGTGCGGCTGCGAGCCGTAGCATTGTGCTAAGCTGGGGGACTATTCAGCACTAGAATACGAGTATATATTTTTCTTCTAATATCACTTCTTTTTCTTTTTTTTTTACTTTTAGGAAGACTTGAAGCACTTTACAGCAATAAAATAAAGATTCAAATAAAATAAAGATTAAAAAATATCACTTGCTAATTATAAGTCTCCACAATTAAAAACTAAGTAGGTTGTGCAATAGACTGCCTGAAATAAAAATAAAGTAGAATAACTTCTACAAAATTCTTGTTTTAAATTTATAATTATTGTTGTCTATTTTCTGGGGTGTACTGAATAAAGGATTATTGTTACTAGCTGTAATGACGCTTGATACCGTGTTTATATCAAAATATTCAAAATTATTTTCTCCAATTTGGTTATATCCAGGAATGAAATAAGTCATTCTCTTCATAAGTCACACTTTGGTACAATATGGCAAGAAGGAGGAGTAATGTTTTCCGGATGTATGTAAGTATGTAAGTCTAGCCCTTGCTGCCTTGCCTTTACGGGTATACCTAAGTCTTTATCGTCAGTTTTGCTTGCAAACATTTTTAAAAACTTAGTGGCTTTTGCACGGCGTAATTGCTTTTTTTTATATAATCTGCCATGTAAACTGAGCATAGGTTAGGCTTTTCTCAAGACATTTTAATGATTTATAAAAAATATTTTTTTGTGTAAAGACGTATTTTATAATCCATAGGTTCTTTGAGTCTTTACGTCTTATCAATGAAGCGAGGAATTTATACCAAAACATCGTACTTTCAAAAAGACATTCTCTTAATGTAGAACTTATGGAAAACCAAGCCTTCATCTATAATTTAATAACTCTGTAGTCTATTGAAATTAAAATAGCAAATATTAGTTTTATCAGTGGACATTTGTGTTCTATCCATTAAGAGAAGTTAAAAATGTATTTAAATGTAACCAGGCTACGGTAAAGAAACGATTTTAAATAAAAAAAAACTAACGAGATAGTATTTTACTAAATGGACCATAAAAATAGATTTTGACGTGTTCTCTAAAACGATTTTTGTTTTTATATTTTCCAATATGGCGTGTCTTTTTAAGCAGTCGACAATGTGCACTTTGTTACGGCAAAGTTGGACCAAATATTTTATAAATACCTTTGTTACGAACTCATTGTTTTTACGTCATTTTTATGTTCTTTTATTAGATATTTTGGAATTTTTGAGACTTAGTTTTTTCTCTGTCGGTAGGTAGTAGTAAATTTATTTTATGGTGTGGTTGAGTAAAGCGAGTTTTAATTTGTAGAGCTACATTTCATTTAAATTAACAAATAGTCCATTACATTTTATCCGCTTCAAACTTAATATGTAGGTAGTAACTTGCGTCTATATTTGACACTACGACGACTATATGATTAAGTAAATACTTTGTTTTTTATAAACGTAGCACTTTCACGAAGAGGTGTCGCCATCTGTCGAGATGCCGCTGAAACGTCGGAGGAAGCTGAAAATAGAAGTAATGAAACATGGGCAATGAACTGACTCGTGTGCGTACCCTTTAGGCGATTGACAAATATTGACGTAATTCGTTGCGACTTCGGAAATATTTAGTAGTTAAGAAATACGATACCCTCGGGATTAAAGGCGTAAACATGTTAATTGTTTAAATTTTTAGTCTGGTTTTCGTGAAATTCGATGCAGTGTTTTACCGTAGCAAAAACAAGTAATTTATTTAATTTATTTACTATTTTTTAAACCGCACAATCTATTTATTTGATGATAACATTCTGTATTCATGTAATGTTTTTAAACCGTGTCACAATCACATGTTTATAATACCTTCTACATTTTTTTATTCTCTTGAAACGCTGTCGTATTTTTATTTAAATAAAATTATTTAAGCTAATAGATATAAACTAAAAGTATCACTTTTAATAATAAAGCTCACGAGACCACCTACTGAAAATAATAAGTAAGAAAGTAAAGCAAAGTTGGATTTAGAAAACATTGAATATGACCTCGTAGCAGCTGCCGTAGCACGGCGTAGCTCCATCTACGAACTACGGTCGCGTAGGCTCGTAGCCGACGGCGAATGCTACGCCCACACCACGCGGATAAAATTATAAACCATTTGTAAAATTGTTTGTGTTTTCCCATTCCCGTGGTAATTTTGGATCAGTCTATGCCTATCTTTACTCCAAAACTGACTACACAATCATTCCTATTCACACCTCTAGCGCGTGTTTCTAAACTTCTTAAATACCTACTTGTGAAAAATTATCGATCGTCCGAACAAATTCATCTACTTATTCGATTTAAAAAAAACTTATTTTTATTATGACAAAGAATATTAATACGAATTTACAAGTCTGGTGTAAACTTGGTGATGATGTCTTGGGCGATGATTAATCAGCCATCTAAAAAAGTTTCTTTCTTTATCATATTATTAAGTGATGAATATGAATAAAGTAAATTAGAAGTAAATTTTGATATTAAAATAATATTATTAATAGCTCGGTCAAAATATATTGCTTGCAAAACCTTTTAATCTATCTATCTATATAAATAAAAATGAATTGATGTTCGTTAGTCTGATTAAAACTCCAGAACGGCTGGACAGATTTTGATGAAACTTTTTGTGTGGGTTAGAGTGGGTCCAGGGATGGTTTATACGGTGGCAGAACGACGTCTGCCCGGGCCACTAGTATTTGATAAAAATAACTAAGAACCAAATCAAGTTATTTAACTTTTAACTGTATTATTGATGATTATGAATAGATATAAATAAAACAATAAACAAAAACGAAGTTAAATTAATAAATCGATATAAAACAAAACAATGAAACATTTTCCCGGAATGAATAACAGCAGGTATTATGGGAAAATAAATTGTAATTCTGTTAAACAATCCAACTGTAATCAAAGGGCGCCGGCCGTCGGCAACTTTTTATTGCCCGCAGGCGGTTTACGTTTTATTACAGAGTTTGGGACGGAAGTTGTAATGCATTGTACCTAATTCAATAACATTTGATATTACCAATAAAAGCAGCTTAATTTTCACGTTTTGGTGCATACAATTGTTTGAAAATACATTGTTATTTGATATTAATTGTGATATTGTTTATTTTTATTGCGTTAATTGTAATTAATAGTTTATTATTATTTTATTGTAGCCAGTTTGGTAACATTTATGTTAGATATTAGCTTATGTATTGTTATCTTGGGCTCCCGGGAAAGCGCAGCTTGACCGGATTAGGAAAAAGGATTATTAACAGTATTTTATAATAAACTTATGATTTCTTCAATGTTTTCTTTTGATTATTAAGGGACACCTAAAGAATACGCATTAAGAGTCATTTTAAATTCGCTGTAAAAACCTGAAAACAACCCCCATGGAGCTCCATGATTCAGTCGCCAGGCCGCTAGCAATATATACATAAAACACAAAGTCGCATAGCAAACAATTGAAGGTCGTTGAACCTGAAAGGAAAATTAGAAAACATTTTTTAAATGTAGCGTTGGTGTAACGTACCCTGAAACAAAATATTATGCGTGTTGTTTGTATATTGTGTTTGTAAACCTAACCTAAACACGTCCAAAGACGGAAGGCGTGCCGAGAAGTCGTGTGGCGTGACGAAGTGTGCCTTCGTGGCGGGAAGTGGTACTCACAGAGGGATTGGGGACGCACCGCCGCGGGTCCGAGCTGCGGTACGTGGGGCTGTACCGGCCCGGGAAGCAGCCGGGCGGCGCCATCAGGCCTCCGCCCGTCTTCATCTTGTCCGGGGAGTACATGGCACATGACCCCCAAGGGTCGTCCTCCAACTTCAACACCTTGGAGGGTGAGTGATACTGCCTGTCGAAAATCTTGGCGAATTTATCGTACTCCGGGGCGAAATAGCGAGGCGGCACGTCCGCTCCGTGCGCCGGGTGGTGACCGACTGAGCTCGCCCGCGCGTGACGTCACGGGCCACGCCCTCTCCCCACCACGCCCCACCACGCCGCCCCTCTCCGTCTCACGCATGTTTACGTCGCCGCCGGCGGCTCCACGAATTACTGAATTATTTAATTGGTCCATTCATTTCTCTTGCCAGTTACCTTTTCACAATTCCAATTCTAAAAAGGTTGACGGATGGCCCGTGTGATCGCGCTTTGCTAATTATGCCTGATCGATAAGTAGGGAAACAAATTTACGAGTTTCGAAAGTAAAATAGGGCCTTTGTAACAATATGGACTTGGTAATTACTGACAGCGTAAGCCCCGGCCTCGGTTTCTGGGAAATGAATAACAAAATATTTTTCATTTCTTTCGTAGACAGGCTTTAATTAAGGTCTTGTGTGCCAATGTCCATCTAACAATAAATTATTCTTATTATTTTTTTCTATTTCCAATAATAGGTCAATGTATGCATTAGGTTTTATACTATACTATACTACTATACTATACTATAATCTCACGCCTTTTATCCCCGAGGGGGTAGGCAGAGGTATTCCATATACCCACATTTCACGAGATATATTGGACCCCTAAACGTGATAGGTGGTGAGCCTATCGCCGGACCGGGTCTATTTACACATGTCTCAGAATTAATTCTGAGACCTGCGGGTTTACTCACGATGTTTTCCTTCACCGTCGAGCTAGTGATAAATATGTACGTAAGTTTTTGAAAAACTCATTGGTACATGCCAGGATTCGAACCCGAGCCTCACTGATTTTCGGCCGGCTCTTTAACCGTCCGAGCTTTCACTGCTCTATATACTAATATTTTAGTTAGATTTTAAAACATGGGCTAATAATTATATTATTAAGCTTTTTACGTCGTACTCTTTGTCTATGAGTTAAGTGAAATAGCAGGCAGTGTTTTATATTATTTTCTATTTTATATAGCTGAAGGATAATTCGGTCTATTACATGACACTTGAGCGTGACTCATTCAAATGCATAAACACCCTCTTCATAGGCACTTAATGACACTTAACCTACCTAAAAAGTACATTCTTAATTCAACGTGAATGTTTTTTTTAGATTTTCGGGGAATTTACAGGGGATTGAACCCGCGACCTGCGGCTCAAAGGCAGGGTAACTACCAACTGGCCCAACAGGTTCGTCAATAATAATAACCTTTCGCGGAACTTATCAGTCTTCGACCTACGACACTGAACAAGAAGTTACTAATAAAAAGCTACTATAAAATTACAGACTACTTAGTAAAACAACATGCATGGGATTAACGGACTCGACGCTATGTCAGCCCATAAATTATAATTATTATTGTAAACTATAATTACCAGTAAGACACAAGACTCAAGAGCTGCCCTTGAGTTTGTTGCTGGTTCTTCTCGGGGTACTGCATTTGCAACCAGCAACTCGTCGGTGGAGATGGGCTGCTGTTTACATTTAGCCAATCTTCATGGACGAGTTTAGAGTGCCTTGTTTTCAGACTATTGGCGCTTCTAAACGTATTTTTTTTAACTACAGAAATATGATTTAAAAAGAAACCCGGCCACATTTTTTCCATAAATCCGCAAAGCCCGCTTCACCCCCCGGGGAGCAAGCGCGATGATACACGATACACGCCCGCGTAATTAGCGCAGATCATAACCCTGCAAAACGGGAACATGTCAAAACAAGAGTAACCCTTCACGGCATTAACGTACTCACGACCCAACACGTCGGGTTGTATGTCTGTATAAGGTGGGGCATTTTATTCTTATATTTTACTAACACCGCGGTCTCACCCGCGTAGTTCCCGTTGCCGTAAGACAAAATACGCGGATAAAATATAACCTATATTAGGTACTCCTTGAAAACGTAGCTTTGCTCAATAAAAAGTCTATCACCAGTATATTTTTTTTATTGAGTGGTTTGGGCTTCAAAGCGTAACAAATAAAAAAGTCACTTTGCATTTATAATATTTAGGAATAGCGACCCGCCCCGGCTTCGCACAGGTGCAATGATACTAAAACCTTCCTCTTGAATCACTCTATCTATTAAAAAAACCGTATCAAAATCCGTTGCGTAGTTTTAAAGATTTAAGCATACATAGGGGTATAGAAGTAACTATTCTCTAATCTGTGGTATAGGGACAGAGAAAGCGACTTTGTTTTATACTATGTAGTGATTAGGAATATTATAGTGACAAGATACGATTGTCGGGCGGTCGGCCTGACATGTCGGGTCGTGTGGCCCCGACGGCTCGGCCGACAGATGGCGGCAGTTTTAATTTTTCGATTTCGGACGCCCGTACATTATGCATGACGCTTTTATCGCGGGTTGCGGTTCCTTCGGGACTTGCTGGGCGTGGTACTAAGAATAGGGGGCAGCGGAAGCGGGCGCTGAAGCGGGGAACACATCAAAAAGATTTTTTCATCTCTCCGGGCGGAAAGCGGCAAATTTCGGCCCGCTGCGATAAACAAAGTTGCCGCTTTACGCTTCCATCGATAACAAAAAACGTATACACACCTCGGGGGGAACTATATAAGAAAGCCTCACATCACATGTTTGTAGACCTCCGCTCGGTCGACAATTATATGTGATCTGAGACATTTCTTATTTTACTTCCCTAGGTGTGTCATATACTATTAATAGTGTTGTGGAGTATAGTACTATAACTTATTCTGTGCTATTGGTCGACATATTAAGTTCTAGTGGTTCTAGGTACAACAAGGTGTAGGTACCTACCAAATATATTTTCCGGAAATAAAGGTGTGTTCACTAAACTGTGTCTAAAATATTGTAATACATACAGGAATCTAAAAATATATCAAGTGCAACTGTCGTTGCTCCCAAATAACCCTTCCGGATGACTTCGTCCACTTTTCCAAGTCGTCCACTTACCAAAAGAAAATTGTCGTCATCTCCATACATTTTAACCCACGACTGTGTCAACGTGCGTGGGCGGTCTTAACATCTCAACCGACGTTATTCCAAAAGTTTTTTCTATGATAAAATCGTCGAGACGTTACGACAGGGGTACCTACCAAAAATATTTTCCGGAAATAAAGGTGTGTTCACTAAACTGTGTCTAAAATATTGTAATACATACAGGAATCTAAAAATATATCAAGTGCAACTGTCGTTGCTCCCAAATAACCCTTCCGGATGACTTCGTCCACTTTTCCAAGTCGTCCACTTACCAAAAGAAAATTGTCGTCATCTCCATACATTTTAACCCACGACTGTGTCAACGTGCGTGGGCGGTCTTAACATCTCAACCGACGTTATTCCAAAAGTTTTTTCTATGATAAAATCGTCGAGACGTTACGACAGGGGTACCTACCAAAAATATTTTCCGGAAATAAAGGTGTATTCACTAAACTGTGTCTAAAATATTGTAATACATACAGGAATTTAAAAATATATCAAGCGCAACTGACGTTGCTCCCAAATAACCCTTCCGGATGACTTCGTCCACTTTTCCAAGTCGTCCACTTTCCAAAAGAAAATTGTCGTCATCTCCATACATTTTAACCCACGACTGTGTCAACGTGCGTGGGCGGTCTTAACATCTCAACCGACGTTATTCCAAAAGTTTTTTCTATGATAAAATCGTCGAGACGTTACGACAGGGGCCTACCAATTTACAATATTTCAGCTGTTAGGTACTTCTAACAAACAATCAAATTTCATTATTGCATCCGTGAGTAACAAGGTTGTAGAACATTATTGAGTATCACTAAAGCCAATCAAAATTTGGAATGCAATATTTCACAAATTATGAAATATGATACTGATCAATGGTAACATATCACTTTTTGACACCGTTCAATGTGACACGCGTAAAAGTAACGCCGCTGTTGTGTCGAAAATCGTAAATCGGAGAAACGCGGTAGCTCCAAGCTGCCTTACCAGAAGCAGAAAATATTAAATTTTTATTTATTTATTTCTTCAACTAACAACTATCATTACAGGTTTAACACCCAACGTGACAGTGTAATAAATTTTACTACTTCAAGCATTTATCAATATTTAAATACTATAAGAAACAATATCTAATGTAAAAATGATACAAAATAGCACTAAACGAAATAGACCTAAGCGAAAATGATTTTAACTACAGGTTTTCACTCTGTCTTTCTAAGTCTTTCTCTGTCTTTTTAAGTCTTTAAGTATACATAGTATAATAATAGATTATAGTGTAAAATCTGTTAGCAATACTAATTAATAAAATAAAATAATAAATGTAACAAAAAAGAAAAAAAAATCGATGTTTTTGGCAACAGAATTTAGTTTGTTTATGGCTCGAGTCAGGGGCATGACATGACTATGGTTTGCAATAGGTGGTATGGGTACACAAGAAATACAAGTATCAAATAAGTTTTCTGTAGTATAGACAGTATTACCATGTGCAGTATTTTTATCTCCACATTTTTTTAACTTCTGCAGAGTTAGCGTGGCCAGACTCTATTTCCAACCGCTCCTCGCTCCTGTTCTGCACCACACTGTAACTGCGTACCCTTTTTGGGGGCCCGTAGATCGTTCGGAACCACGGATGGGCGCAGACAGAAGCACAATTACCGTCTCTATATTTAGTGCAGTGCATTAAACATACATGTGATAGTAAATTAGGGATGTTATTACAGATTTGTTTGCTTTGTATCTTACAAAAAATAATCAAAATTTGAAACAAAAATACGAACTGAGTTTAACGATTACCACTAAATTTATTTTATTATTTGCATATTCAACATCCATTACCTGCTGTTACTAAACCTATTACTGATTTGCTGATGTCCGTTGATGAGTTCCATTCTCTACCTTAAGTCTTTAACAGATTTTCACAAAACATACATGGGAACAAACTTACGAAAAAAAAAACACGGAGTGCCGGCAGAAGTGAAAACTTGATTATCGATTTCGGTGTTACTCCAAACGTCTTACGGTTTTTCGATCAGCACACGTGACCGCGAGTTTCACAGTTTTTACACATCCCACAAAAGTGCTCAACGCCGCTAAAGAGATTTTCACTTCAAAAATTTGAAATCGCTTCGATTGGACATAAATATGGATTAACATACAAAAAAAACTTATGACGAATTGAGAACCTTCTCCTTTTTAGAAGTGGGTTGAAAATTGTGTTATCATCCACAGCTCGCGGGTGAACCTTGTCTCTTACCTCTTATATCGCCACAAAGGACATGTCAATATTGAATATTACCAAGAAATATGCAGTAACTAACCTTTGTGATGAGAGAAATAAAGATTTATTATTATTATATTATGCAAATAAAAATACGCACACGCCTTTACGCGAGGGGGTCAGCACAGGCGTACCATTCCCGAGAATACCCACCGGTGCATTTAACAGACCCACAAACGTGACAGGTGGTAAACCCATCACCTCACCATGGTGCTGTATTCTGGAACCTCCGGTTTTCATTACGATTTGTTCCTCGTCGAAGTTTTTGTAAAACTCATCGGTACAGTCAAGAACACATGCAGTTTTACACTTATAGGTACTGCGAGTTTTACCTCTACGGGGCGATTGAACGGTACAAAGTCCAATATGTGACTGTGAAGCTCCCATGCTCAACCGTAACCGCACTCAGAAATAAACCCTGATTTTACACATCATAGTCTGAGGTCTTATCGTCTATCTAATATATATATTGATATTGTAATTAAGTGTATATAAAGTTGGCTGCATTATTAATATTAAACATTCACAAAATAGATTTTCGTTTGATTTAAATACTCAAGTTAGAGCTGTGTTGCCCGATTCTTAGATAAAATAGGTATATTACTCATAGTTCCTAAACACTATATTACTTTCTCATGTCTATGGAAAGAAATTTAGCTCAGCAGTGGGCTGTTACGGGCTGATGATAATGATGAAGCATTATTCAAACTATACCAAATCTTAAGTCGATAGCATAAAGTAGAATGTAGTATGAGACAAGCCGCTGTGAAAGACGAACAGACTCGCCACAATAAGTTTTTCTTTTTCACCACTTCGGTACGAAACCCTGAAGTGCTTACTTATACAATCCAGGAATAAATTAACCAAGCGCAAAGGCCTACAGATTAAAAAAATAATAAACAGGTACTCTACCCAAATCCGTATACGAGGTTTCATCCTTATACAGGCTGTACCTTTGTACCTAAAGTCACAGTACATAGTAGACCGAGACAATAGTAGGGCAGCGTTTACAGAGCTCGCTGTAGCTTCCGCCGGAGGTATGTGGCTACCCCCCTCTCCTTCCGGAAGCTGGGCCCTTCCAACAACTGGTACGGATAGCAGAACAACTGTTTTTGAGTGTTATAAAAAAATAAGGATAAATAAAATTACTTAAATAAATAAATTATAAATTGTGGGACACAATTCACACACGGTCATTTAGTCCCAAACTAGACAGGGCTTGTACTGTGGGTATTTTGGATGGAAATGCTTACATTAAGCTTTAGTAATATTGCTTTGTTGAAACCATTTTGAAGGGTTCATAGCTTTATTTACACATATTGACTTCTAATTCTTACTAAGCTTATAAAACTGTCTTTTATCACTTGACTAGGAGGGGACGGACTGTTTTCGATTATCAAGAGAAAGATAAAAAAATCAGTCTTTTGCAAAAATTGTCCTTTATTTTTGGTTTTATTCACTCAAATAGCTTAACTTTCAATTTTATACTCTACTAGCAGCGTGTAGCGCCCCGCGGTTTCACCCGTAGTTAACATTCCTGTGGGAACACGAGGATATAACTGTAAAGCTAGATTTTAAATAGTTTTTCTTTAATTTAAACTGTTTATTTCTTAAAAATAACATGTATTTAACTCAAAAAATTTATATTACTTTACTAGTAATAAAAGAAAGCAGTGATAGCCCGAAGAGCCGGCCAAAAATCAGTGAGGCTCGGGTTCGAATCCTGGCATGTACCAATGAGTTTTTCAAAAACTTACTTACATATTTATCACTAGCTCGACGGTGAAGGAAAACATCGTGAGGAAACCCGCAGGTCTCAGAATTAATTCTGAGACATGTGTAAACAGACCCGGTCCGGTTATGGGCTCACCACCTATCACGTTTAGGGGTCCAATATATCTCGTGAAATTTGGGTACATCCAGTAATGGAATACCTCTGCCTACGGGATAAAAGGCGTGAGATTATATTATTATAATTAATATAAATTTAAAAAAGATTTTTGGGTTAAGGTGTCTACTATTAAATTAATACAAATCACATCAAACTTCGTTCAGTTTGCGTGAGAGAGCAACAAGCATACCTACTCACAAACTTTCGCGTTTATAATATTAGTAGAAACCATGAACCATGTAGAAAAATATTTTCGAGGCCTGTTTAAGGAAAAATAAACCGAGTGTTATACGATACGACAGTATTTTTTTTATTCCCACAATATTTTTTTTGTCCACTGTACAACATCAGAGGCACCGCTCTTCTGAAAACGGGAAAATATGTAACTCCCGCGCTCTCAATTAAAATCATAATTAACGCCGCATTAAAAGCCAGCCATAATTATACGTATCTTTTGTTTTGTTTTGGCATTACCACAAATGTAATAAATAAATAAACAGACGTACCTACACAACGAAATGAAATACAAAAACAGTAGTCAGTTACATAGATGAAGATATTTCCTTAACTCGTCAAAAGAGACGTAGAATGGAAAAGTGTATTGTTAAGTTTTATATCACAATGTTTTAGGTCCGTATATTCGTAAACGCGCGTAAAATTTAGAATTTAAAGAGAATCCAATTTTTCCAAAAATTTAAGAACTTTTTTTCGAATCATCAAAATATATCAAAATTTGTGTATGTTAGAGAAAAACATTAAGTTTAATTAGCAACATTGGTTTTTGTAATCGAGAAAACATTCTGACTAAGAATGAAATCATAATTTTCAGGAATTTTACAGTTTGGATGAATCGGCCGTTAATTTTGTAGACCAGCCGGTCAGTTCCTCTATATTTTTTCTGTATTTACTCGGCGTATTGGGAATAAGCGAAGCCGGCAGTTACCGTGAACACTCCACTTTAGTATCGTCTGGGCTGTGTTTATGTAGCTCCAAGCCATATGTGTACTATCGACAAACGTTAGACCTGTGATACATTTGGAAGAATTTATTTATTTATTGAAATTGTCGCTTGAAAGCTCATTACCCCCAACCGCTTATTAAAGTTTCACACTGAGAAGTCTTGTTTACGCACAATTGAAGTTGTTAAGCCATGTCAGATACCCTTGGGTGGCTTGAAAAATTCTGACTGTTAGGTGGCCACTAGCTTAATACCGTTTCCTAATCTAGTGGGCTCGCGTGGGAGATTATAGCCCAGACTTCTTCATGTTTAAAGACCTTAGCTAAGCAGAAGGTTACTGGAATCAGAAGCCAGTACTTCTTTTTTTTCATTCTGATGATTTCATCGGCATGAAGTACTCATAAAAATGTAAAAAACCCATTTTTGTAATGGTGAGGACTTTGGATAATGAGGAGGGATGAGAGTTACGCTGTAAGGCGAGTGCTTGATATGAATGTGGAAGGTTATAGAAAGAGGGGTAGACCAAAGAAAAGATGGATGGATTGTGTGAAGGATGATATGTGCAAGCTGGAAGTGAATGTAGATATGACGTATGATAGATCTAAATGGAAGGAAAAAACATACTGCGCCGACCTCAAATAATGGGATAAGGACAAGTACATGATGAGGACTTTGGTGTGTCAGGCGGAACTTTGGCTGATAGTACCTACAACGGATAGAAAAGAAATATGAGACTCACTTTAAAAGTAACTAGCGGACGACCGCGACATCGTTTTCCGTTGATTCGTATTTTAAAAAGCTTTCTAAATTACAGCCTGTGTGTTAGTCAGATGTTTAAAAAAAACTCGCGTTTTTATCCCCGATAAGGCCGCTGAGTGCGAATGTGTACCTTTAGGACCTTCGTACATACTAATTTTGGATACTACCTTTACACGGACCGTACACACGACATTAAATCGTAGATGCGAGCAGTCTATTCGGCGGTTGGAGGCATAGCCTCTACACTGCTAAAATATAGGAATTCTCCGCCATCTTGGAAATCACAGCAACGTCAGTAGCGAGGATCTCGCTCGGCAAGTTGCGCGCGACTCGCGTCGGCAACACATGAACAAAAGTACCTCTGTGATATTGTAAAATTGTCGGGTGTCAAAGATGTATCAAAGATTTGCGTGCCTTACAGGCAAATTACCTTTAACCCTGCAAAAGCTTCTGCTGGAGCGGATGCGCGTGCGATCGTGACACAACGACACGTGCGCGGGGACACGCGTTTGCGCACCCAACCGCAAATTGTGGACAAATTGCTGTAAACGGGGTTTTAATTTGACGGAACACGGCGCTTCCGCTTCTGATTTGGTAGGTTTAAAACAAACTTATTTAATTACTTCTACGCACTGCACATTTTTGTTTCTGTATCTACCTATTTCTTTGAAAACAGACACATATATGATTAACTAAGATACAATAGCGTGGAAGGTTATGGCCTACGTAATACACGTTCGACCAAATACCGATATAGAAATAGCCACAGTACACAATTTCTAATAATACTAAAAATAGATTATTAATCAAATTTAGCTTTACGGCTAAAGAGCCAACTTCTCAGTGAGGTTCGGGTTCAAATCTTGGCATGTACCAATGAGTTATTCAAAATTTACGTACATATTCATCATTAGCTTGGCGGTGAAGGAAAACATCGTGAGGAAACCCGCAGGTCTCAGAATCAATTCTGAGGCATGTGTAACAGACCCGGTCCGGCGATTTGCTCACCGCCTATCACATTCTCGTAAAAAGTGGGTATTTCCAGAAATTGAATACCTCTGCCGTCCCCCTCAGGGATAAAAGGCGTGAGATTTTTTTTTGTTGGGCTTATGAGGCAAAATTTACATGTAAAATAGAAGATACTAGACTATGGAGTTATTATATCATGCCAAGTCAAAGTGCAGTAGTGCCCTTGCAATATAAATAATTACTCTGGATCCATCATTTCATTCATTATTGGATTCGCATCAAAGAAGACGGAAGGATCGTTAGATAAGGTTAGTTCGAAAGCTTCTGTAATAGTAACAACAATTATTCAAGTGGTAAAAAACCTCGATGAGGGCTACACGTTTGTGCAGTTTGGGGACACCATCTAAATGTGGGGTCCGGATACGGCACCATATCAAAGAGCTGTGCTGTCGGTGCGTTCGGTCGAGGTTTTTGGTTTCCTCTATCAAAGGATCAGACAAACCAGCATTAACGCTGGCCACCAAGAAGGTATTTTTGAGAGTTGCGTAAAAAATTGAAGAAAAGAAACGCCGGTGTAACTCTGTGTCTGTCGCAGAGTCGTAGCTACCCGCTACTCGGGCGGTACCCGTTTTTTCCCGTACCCATGGGAATTTCGCAAATTCCTTTCTTAGATACCTACTAGATCACTATGAAGGATCCACCTGGCAAAAAAATTCTTTGCATGTATATGTAGTTTAAAAAATTTCTTGATTTTTTTTTATATTTTTTCTGTTGTCATAAATGTTAACTTGATACAGTTTTTACTCGGATGACTTAATTGATTCTGTCACAAGACGCGTAAGCAAGCGTGTCTCAATTTGTATGATTGGCGGTCACGTGCCTAGCACACGCACTGGGGGGTTAAAATTTATTTACTGTCCGATTGGGACACGACCATGACACGACGCTCGAGTTTATTCACTTAAGTCCGAATTTGGAAAGCAATTTGTGAATTATAGAAATGAGAAATTACGAGGAGTACGTGTGAGAGATAGTTGCAATAAAATATATAAATAGACGTTCACTCTATATCTCTGGGGGGTGGGCAGAGATATTTCTTTTCTGCAATTTATTTTATATTTATTTGTGACGATGCACAAAACAGAAAATGACTGAAATGAATCGAAGTTCAATATGCAATAGGCATTGGTAGATCAAGCCACTTAACCAAAACATAGGCATACATCATAACAAATTACAGCTCTTAAGTTAAAACACAAAAATAAAAAGGAAAGCAAACCAAAGACAACTACAACTATTTCTTAAATACGATGTATTATTATAATATTGTCTTTAACAATAAAAACATTGTAGGAATTACTCAGTTTATTCCAGTATCCTTCAGCAGAAACGTAACAGAGTCCAACGTAGATACACATTCCTGAGAACCTGAAGGACCAACTGGTTTGCTCACAACGACTTTTATTTAGTTACTATTAGTAAAAGTTCTGCCTGATACACCTAAGTGTCATTTTCAGCAGCTATGTTTTCCCATCCCGGCGATTTACATCACCAATCAGTCAGTCAGTTTATCATTTTATAATATAGATTATCAGTGTTTCTCTACTATATCATGCATGTATTATATCCATATAAACCTTGCTCTTGAATATTTATTAAAAAAACCCGCATCAAATCTGAAGATCTAAGCATACATAGGGACAGACAGACGGGAAACGAGTTTGTTTTATACTGTGTAGTGATGAAGTACCGACACAGAACTCGCAAGTAACCAAAGAGATTTAAATATTATATTTTAATCTGTTTGCAAGTAACAGATATAAACGGCACGTTACGTGCTAAAAAGGTTTCCTCCGGAAGAGGAGTTAGTATAGCGGTTTACAGTCAGTCAATCATTAGACTCGATTCTGCAGACCAGCTAAAATTCCTAATTTTAAGTTAGCTCTATTCTTTTCCACCGCTTTGGAAAGGAAAGGGACAGAAATAAGCGCCATATTTATTTACAATGCCTCAAATGTCAAAATAACAAAATTGAACCTTATGAAAGCATTCACATCTTATTCAAGTACACACATTTAGCAATTTTAGCAACGATGTAACAAGGCCATGGATAAAAGTGACAGTTAAGACATAAAATTAGTTGGTTTTTACATGTTTGACATTACTCTATAATCTATGGTTTGTTTCTGTCCTTCTTCTTCTGTATTCTGTGGAGAAGAGAGGCTAACTTAAAATTAGGAATTTTAGCTGGTCTGCAGAATCGAGTAGAATAACAATTCGTTTTATTAGTTTAGAAGAGACAGAGTCTAAAAGGCAATGATAATTTTGAAAATACTTTAATTCAGAGGGAGTTATGCATGGGAAACTAGGACCTAAGGAACAATTAAAATATGTGCAATGGCGAGTCACTAGTATAGGTATATAAAAATAATATATATAAAAGATATTCCTCATACACCCGAATTAGTAGGTATATTAATATTTAAAAAATGTAAGGCCTTCGTACTTACGAAAGTATAATAATAATAATAATATAATCTCACGCCTTTCATCCCCGAGGGGGTAGGCAGAGGTATTCCATTACTGGATATAACCACATTTCACGAGATACATTGGACCCCTAAACGTGATAGGTGGTGAGCCCATCGCCGGACCGGGTCTATTTACACATGTCTCAGAATTAATTCTGAGACCTGCGGGTTTCCTCACGATGTTTTCCTTCACCGTCGAGCTAGTGATAAATATGTACGTAAGTTTTGAAAAACTCATTGGTACATGCCAGGATTCGAACCCGAGCCTCACTGATTTTCGGCCGGCTCTTTAACCGTCCGGGCTATCACTGCTCTATTACGAAAGTATAATGTTGTCTAACAATTTTTTTTAAATAAAGAGCAATAACAGACAATTTCCATAGGTAGCACTAAATTCAGCTAAGTTAATTAGTTTTTCGGAAAACTTTAACACATTAAAAATAGCTGAAACCGATTAAGTAGTCGATACAGAAAAAACTAATTTCAGGAATTGCGCTCATTCTGGTACATGTTGTATACTTAGTTAATATTATGAATGCCACAGTGTGTTTGTTTGCAATATACGCAGCAAACAGCAAGACGAGAGAGGCGAAAGAAGCGACTTAAGCTGGTTTCGAGTAAATATGTTATTCCCCTAGGAAAAATCTTTATTTGCTGCTACAGTCTACAAAACTCAGATTTTCTAGACGCGAATATACGCTTGTACTACTCATACTATATTATATAATACCATTCTATTTTGTAATTCGACGTTACAATATTATATTGTACCTACTATTGCAGATCCTCAGGCTTTACCCGCGTTACCGTTCTGTTCCCGTTCCCGTGGGAATTTACGGAAATCTTTTCTTAGCATGTCTACATTGTATGAATAACGTACTTCCTTGCCAAAAATGTGTATAGTTGTAAAAGTTTCGGAGACTTCCAGATGAGGCAGTGATATTTAGTTTTTTTTAATTATTTCTTTAGCAATGACATTGCCGTTTTATATACAAAATTTCAAATAAACCGAATGCATTATATCAAATTCAGAATGAGTCCTTAAAATTTGCAAATTTAGAGAAAATCGTCCAGTTAAATCAATAAAATTGTTTTGCTCAAAAGTAAAACTAATTTGAGCATCGAATAGGACGACATTTGTCAAGAACTGATTTCTAGTTTATCAAGCATTATTTATTGAACTTTATTTAAGTCTAGCATCAAATTAAAACAAACACCACTTCTTTATCAATTCCACAAAGAAACCTAAATAATTGAAATATTACGTACTAGCGGCCCGCCCCCGCTTTGCACGGGTATTGCACATTGCTAATACTAAACACACGTTGCTAATACTAAAACCTTCCTCTTGTAGTTTTAAAGATTTAAGCATACATAGGGACATAGGGATATAGGGACAGAGAAAGCAACTTTGTTTTATACTATGTCGTGATTACAATAAAACTAAACAAAAACTATAAAATTTATGGGTATAAATAAAACAATATGATAAAGGATTATACAATATTAAATACATACTATAAAAACTTTGAATAAGGACGGTATTGAAGGACGATTTTATTTCCTGACATGATTCATCAACACTAGTTCTGTCTTAATGCAACTTGTGTATCATGGAAAATATATATAGCAATTTATTTTCGTTTCTACGTCAACCTACTCTACATCGTATATTGGACACCCTGTAGCCTTACAGGGCATTATAATAAAACACGAAATGTCATCGAATCTCACGAGACATCCGCGCGTGCGTTGCGCGTGCTTGCCCGCGCTCGTAGATTACTACGAGTACATGCGATCTTCCTCGACCTATCACATTTCAGTCCCATCATCGATATAATAGGGGCTAAAGTATTATAGAAAAAAAATTGTGACTAAAGTTTTTGATTACAATTTTATTCTTTTAATAAAATTTTGCTTTAAAAATCCAGAAATTATTATAATTATTATTTTAATTTTATTCTTTTTTCAAATAATATACAATTTCAAAATCACACTCACTAAACTACAAAGCAGTTTGTTGGCGAGAATAACGTTCTTTTCGTCTGTTTTGACCATAGATTTAGTATACTATACTAAATCTATGGTTTTCACAGTTCCCTGTATTGCTAAAATTGTGCTTAATATATATAAATATTTTTTTGTTTATGTTTAATGCATGGTAAATAAGCAAGAAAAGAAGTCTTGCCTTATAACGGGAACGGGAATCCCCGTATTCCTACGGGAACGGGAACGGGTGAAACCGCAGGGCACTGCTAGTATACATAAATGATATTGCTAAAATACTTAAATATTACTTAAAAATACAAATACCTATTTAACAAGATTTTATACATTAAAAATAATTATATTATAATAAATATAAAATAGAATAAAATAAAATAAATGTCTTAGATAGTAGTCCTGTCGTTCACGCGTTCCCACGAAACCGTAATGGCGTGCATTGGGACAGCGATTTCAAATGCTGTTTGTGAAAAGAGGAATCGTCAGCTAGGCTTTTAGGTCACATGTAATGGCGTCCAATTTAACGCTCGACCAGCGATGAAATTGGGACTTTGACGTGCGTGAATTAGAATTGAATTTATAAATGCTCGTGCAGTTTATTGACATATAAAATCGTTAAATACATTGGAATTAGGCATGTCAGTCTTCATCACGTGCAGATTTATATTTATCCAGCTTCGATCCAGTGGCGCTAGATATTAGGCCAATAAACTTTTTACATTCCAACAAAAATCACTGGATCTGTTTTTTCGAAAGTTCGTATGAAATATTACTAGCTCGACGGTGAAGGAAAACATCGTGAGGAAACCTGCAGGTCCCAGAATTAATTCTGAAGCTGTACTATGGGTACAACTTATAAACATACTTAAATATATATTAAACGACCAGACACGGAGCCAACAGACATGTTCATGCCCACAAATGTTGGCCCCGAGCGAGGACCGAACCCGCCACCTCCGACTCAGCAGGCAGGGTCACTACCAACTGAGCCACAACAAAACCTAGATAACATTATTTTAATGTTGTTGTGCGTTACCCAATCATTGACATTTGCCACTAATCTGTCAAATTAAGAATTCCACAGTCTACTTTTCCATATAGCAAACTTGGGAACAACCTCACCGACTCAATCGCTATAAACTGTCAAACAGACATCAACAATTAGTGACTTGACATTAATTGTGATGTAAACTTTGGCCGATGGAGCTTGAGGGCGCCGCCACGCGCGCGGCACGTGCAATTTTCAAAGCTCCTATCCGACTACAACCGCCCACCTTAGCCTGGTCCCCCTCCCCCCCTTCTTCCACACTACGTTCCACCAAAATGAGGACCTTCCAAGCGACACCAGGGGCCAGCGTAAAGTGGCGGATCTCGAAGCACTTGTAATTTTCAGGGGTGTTTTAAGTGTTTATGATAATGTAGATATTTATTTTCTATTCGAGTGGATTGCTTTTGTAATGTTTGAGTTGTCTGTCGATGCTTGATAAAATCTTAGTTTACCTGTAGTTTTGTGTGAATATTTTTGTTGTGCGTTGCAAGAATTACTTTCGTTTCCAAATTAACGTAAACGAATAATATTTATATTATAATGAATTATATTTAACTTGTAATATTTGTGTTACTTTAGGCCAAATGTTGCCACTGAATTTTAGGATACTGACTGAGGTCCGATTGTGTTGAAATGTGGTATACCTATGTAAGTTCGGTGATAATGCAATATAGTACCATCGAGCTGATGATGGAAATGAAAACTCTATGGTGACGAATTTGATTCCTATATTCTACGAATATGACGAGTGCTATATTCTACCCATAAAAGCTTGTTTTTAAGTTTGCTTAAACAATTTTAGTAAGACATAAATATTCTCTTAAAATTTGTATTTCCATCGGACTGAATGAATTAAAAACTGAATTACTTTACAGCAATTTTTACCTTCTGTCAGTCGCAGCGTTGGTGGTTTTCTCTGCAATTCTGCAATTTCTTAAACGGAAAATTATAACAATCAGTGCTTCCGTTATGTAGAATGGCTAGGCTAATATCCTTGAGCATTAACCTTTTAAATAGCATACAATTTACTCACTGACCATTAGGAATGGCCCCACCTAATGACAGACTGCAATTTGTGCAACGACCAAGCCCTGAAGCTAACACAAATTTATTTAAATCAAGAAAAACTGCTTTTACGACTACGTTTCGCATGCGGCTCTGTTCGTGTGGGTACTGCACTTAACCTTACCAGTGAAAACCGGGACAAAATCGGTTCAGCAGTTTTTAAGTGAAACTAATATTAATCAAATTAGTATTTATATCAAGCTGACGGTAGTGTGACCACATATTGTCATGTTTAGGGAATCGGAAAACTGGTGAAATGTGGGTTTATCAAAATAAATGGTAAACTATTATGGCCATGCCATCCTTGAATAAGAAACTGACCAAGCGCCTTCTGCGCCTGGACAGGGACAGCCTGAGAATGGTGTCGGGGACCATCACCGGACACTGCTCACTGAACAAACACTTACACACCCTAGGTATCACAGACAGCCCCCTATGCAGAGCGTGCATGGAGGCGGAGGAGACGGTAGCGCACGTGCTCCTTGAGTGCGTTGGCGTTGCCCAGATCCGTAAGGAGATTCTCGGAACACCAGAATCTCTTGCGGACGCCCTGAGTAGACTCGGAAATCTGATCTGCTTTTGGAAGGAGGTAGGATGGTTGGAGTAACCGGCCGCCATGGCTCACGTACAATGGTCCACTTCAGGACTAAGTGCGGAAACCAAACCCCCTAACATAGAACATAGAATGGTAAACTACTGGATACCCACCCACTCGGGGATACGGCGTAAGCATATACCGCCTGATTTTTTTACCGCCTGGAAAAAAATATGGTGTGATAGATAAGTGTAGTATATTCATTTGGCATTGCCACAACATTTTTTTTTTACATATTTCTTATAATATCATTATACTAATATAAATTACTCAATCATAATCAATATTACACACTGAAATATTGAAACGGGCGCGTAGCTTCCGTTCACGCGCAATCTACCTACAACCGCCAGCTGCTACATAGCAGTGTGCGCACTTTTCTAGACTTTTTAAATTGCATTTAACATGACTATTTGTAACAATAATTAATCTCGTGCATAACTTCGACTCTAGATACCTTGTACGTCATATTTTTTTTCATATCTCATACTCGGAAAGTAGTGTATGTTTGATCTGAGTACCGGGTCGGAAGCGATGATTCCCACCACAGACAGATTCAGGGCTATGATTCCCGCCCTCCGTCGGGAAAGACTCATAGTAATTGCTTCCGGCCTTAGGGCGGGAATGAATTTAAAAAAAGCAAAGCAAAAGACGGCAAAGATGTTTAAAGAAAAAGTTTCTCTATGAAAGAGAATGACTTTCTTCCAACCTCTTTGGGTACTTAGTAGGGATACGAAACTTTTTACATCAATTAGAATAAAAAAAAAAGGTGCGGCCTTGTGAGTGTAGGTATAAACAGAAAATAGCCCGCGCGCGAGGCGGTACGCGTTCCATATTTAAAATAAAAAAAAAAGTAATTATTTGGTAAGCTGTTACGAAACTCAAAATCTTGTTTTTCATCGACACTAATAACACAGAATACTATTACTCGGCTAAAAGTACATATTATTATAAATAGGAAGGATTTGTATATTATTTTTGTAATGTTATTTAGGTTAGCTGTACTCGATGATGTAGTATTCAAAGACGTTTAAAAGAAAAAGTTTCTCTTTCTTCCAACCTCTTTGGTTGTATTGTTGACAATTTTTTTTTGTACGTATTATTGCGTTTTTGCATGTTTGAATTTTTGTAAAATAGAAATTTTTTTTTTGTTTACTTTCCTTGAATTCGAAATGAAAAGTAGAGTGTTTAACGCGGGTAGAAGTTATCAATTCCTACTTGGACTATATCCGCCCTCGCTGCGCTCGGGCGTCTAAATACTTCGTATGGGAATTGATTCCTTCCGACCCTTGTATAACAATCTACTATTCCAGACGGAAAAAATCAAGTATTGCCAGTATATATTTTTTAAATTTCGTTTTCTTTTAGATACTTAGTTGTACCGTGGCAAAAAATAATAATTCTTAGGTATGGGTTCGCAATAGTTGATTTTTAATATCTTTGATGAACAGACATTATAATGCCAGAGAATTTTTTAAAGACTCGTAACTCCATCGCATTATCTGTTGTCTTTGTAATACTTATATGTCATTACCTACACAATTATCTATTTTAACTCAGAATGTTAAAATAGATAATTGTGTAGGTAATGACATATAAGTATTACAAAGACAACAGATAATGCGATGGAGTTACGAGTCTTTAAAAAATTCTCTGGCATTAAAATTTAAGCGGGAAAAAATATCCGTCTAAAGGGAATGAAGGATAAGGCTGCGGTTTAGCCGCATGGTTATCCGTGGGGTTTAATTATGTCTTTGTGGAGGAAAGTCGGAATAATTCATAAGAAAAACTGAGTCCTCAAGGATCGCGTTAAACGCGTCCCCGCCCCCAACAAGGCGTCCACCTTTCATCGGACTTCTTATATTATCGTTTACTTTATGCACCTGAACTTCGCCAGGATGAATAGAAGACACTTTTGGTATCCTCTGATCACTCTGGTATAACTTTGAATCATGTGTAAAACGACTAGACTACAAGTCGCCTTCTAGGGGTTTTTGTAGTGTTGTTTTATAAGTTGTGAATAAATTTCTCCTGTGTCTTAACGAAGTTTGTTAGATTTTAATAAATTATTGTCACTAGTGACCAACCCTCGATTCGCCTCGGTTTATATGTATACAAAAATCTTAACACTCTCTCTACTCGATATTGTTGAAAATCGCACCAAAAATCGTAGCGTGGATTAGGAAGAGTATTATACGCGGAAAGGGACTTTGTTTTATATTAAGTAGAGATTAGATTTTGTCTCATTGTGATAACCTGTTAGTGGTACAGGCCTTTGGCGACACGTTACAAAAAAACAATATGGCGAATCTGTTTGTGTATGGGTGGCGTATGTGTGTGTGTTAGTAAGTACACAATAGGGGTGTGTCCTACCTAGTCAAATCAGTTACTTTTTACGATCTGTCAAAACGAAATTTTACTATGGAAAACGTACTGAAATAGCAAACCGTGACGTCATAGTTTGTAGTACTCAATTGCAGCACTTTTTTTGATTGTTTTATTATTTTTAAATTTGCTATAATTGTAAATTGAAAATCGAAATACATATTTTGAGGTGTTTTGGGATAATCTTTTTAATGTATGACTACTCGAAATTTAATTTCGATGCTGTCGACTACCCAATTGCATTACTTTTACAATCTTCACTTCTTCATCTACACGATTAATATTATAAAGAGGAAAGATTTGTATTTTTGTATATTTGTAACGAGTAAACTCAAAAACTACTGAACCGTTTTTAAAAATTCTTTATCCAATGGAATGCTTACTTTTCTGGGAATAACATGGGCTATAATTTTTCCCCGGGAACGGGACTAACTCGGGTGAAATTGCACGGAACAGCTAGTTATAATAATAATGGTTTATTTTTTAACACAATGTTACACAATATTACGTATGCATCACAGACCGCCCTTTTGTGACATTAATACAAAGAGCAGGCACACGGCCTTTTGGGTTTGTAACATTTGACAGTATTGACAAAATAAATTAACAAAAAAAAATTGCAATCTCAAAAAGAGTGTAGTTTAGTTGTGTTATAATTTTAAAATAGACTCTAATCAAAATACATCGTCGCGTCGAGGTGTTTTGGGATAATCTTTATAATTAACTAGCGGTTCTGCGCGGTTTCACGCGCGTAGTTCCCTTTCCCGTAGGAATACGGGAACTAAATATAGTCTATGTTACTCAAGGATCTTCTAGCTTTTCACAAGTGAAAGAATTTTTAAAATCGGTGAAGTCGTTTTTAAGTTTATTCGTAATAAACTTACAAAAAATTTAAAATACAAAAATAAAAATCTTTCCTCTTTATAATATTGTGTAGATTATGACAACAGTCAAATATCAAGTAAAGGAATAAAAAAGTCCCGTTTCCCACTTATCAAGAGGGCTTGTGTTATTAGTTTTATTATCTTTACAACATTTCACCGTCTCGGAACACCAAACGGTTTCAATTTTCCCATTCTGGGAATTTATCGCTAAACTTTTCATCCCCTTATTCGTTTGTCGATGGCATAGAAGGCGAGTTGGATTTGGATATGAGGCATTGGGGTCCGTAGCTGAGTTTTATATCTCAAATTAATTGTATAGCTTACCTTGAGCTCTCAGGACTGAATTTTGTACAACACCTGACGCCAGCAAAAAATTATATAAGATTTCCATAACATTTTGATTTTAATTAAATGTCTTAATTTTTCTGGGAATAGGAATAATATAAATGTAAAATTGATTTTGTTTGTTTGTTTGTTACGCTGTAAACCAATGGAAAACTACATTATCATTGGTAACATAGACTATATTTTAGTCCCGAATTCCCGCGGAAATGTGACATGGGAACTGTTGTTATATCAGTGACGTCATTCGCCCGTAGCACTTCTGCATCTTAAACAAATCTTAACCTGTTTATTATACAAGTACCATAGATATCGACATACACACTGACATCCTCATACTCCAGAAAAACATTTCTCCCTACAGTCAGCTGGAACTGTACCCTAAGCACGAACATGCATCGAAATCGAATGGTAAACGTTATCGTATCGTCATCGAGAAATTTTGTATGGGAAATTGTACAGCGCCACGACGGGCGTAAAGAGAACTAAAAAGTTAAAGCACGAATAATTATCGTTATGCGTTCGAATCGACTTCGAGCGGTAATCGAATAGTAAGTGAACAGTTTTAAGGAAAACGGCAGCACGAACTCTATTTTGACGTACGGTTTCGTCTGATGCGATAGCTGGCTATCGAGATCTTACTCACTGACAAAAACATGGTGAGAAGCAAATTCGAGTAACAAGTTGTGGTCATATTTTGTTGATAAATCTTATTTTGACAATGGAACAAGGTTAGGGGGAGGGCCTTAAGTTGTTTATAGTAGATAGAATTAACCGAACTCATTGAAATGTTTTGTTTTTTATTATTATTTTGACTTTATTTATAATACCTACCTAAATATATTTTCAATTTTGATTTTTTTACACATCTTTTTATTACTCTAGATTTACTGTAAAAGTTATTGTTGGTTGCTTTATTTATTTATATCCAATCCTACTAATATTATAAACGCGAAAGTTTGTATGTAAGGAATGTTTGTTACTATTTCACGCAAAACATATTAAGTGGATTTTAATGTAGGTAACTTTACAATAATATAGCTTATACATCAGCCAATAACACATAGGCTATATTTTATCCCCATATTGCCACGGGAAGGGGAACTACGCGGGTGAAACCGCGAAGCACTAGTAGCAATTATTAATTATTTTAGGAAACTAAATTGACTGATTGTGCCATGAGGCTGAACATAAAGTAGGTAGTGACTCTAAACAACAAAGATTTATTTAAGATAGATAAATTTTTATTAGTCAATATTAATAACAATTTTAAATATCCACCTTTTACGTCTATTCACTCTGAATATAATAAAGTACTTAAGCACTAATCACAACCACAACACACATTTTACACGACTATAACCACTTTAAAAGATTTTAACACTCAAAGGGTCCAAATCCAAACACTTAAAATAACTTACCTAATCATTTTTGTTCATAAACAAGCTCCAAATAGTAAACGTTCGAATACTCAAACACGGCAGTCAAATCACGATCAAAACTTTAATTTTGAATCATGAATTAATATGTAATAACTGAAGTAGATGCTATTAAGTATTATAATAATAATAACTGAAAGGTCTAGATTGTGTAACAATATACATTTCACTTTTTATTAACTTTTGCTATCAATAATATAAATGAACACAAATCGTCATAGTGTTTTAGAACGCACCATTCGTTCCTTATCATTCAAATCTTGCGTTTAGGTATCGAGTTACTATCGAATAGACGATAGTAAATACTTGAAGTTTCGTGTTGCTATATTAAAAAGTAATCGAATCGAACTGGTTTTCGAATAGTAAAGTTTTACGTTTACTATTCGAATTCGATAGATGTTCGTGCTTAGGGTACTGTACTGAAACTGAAACTCGAACCGGTTTAACCGGTAAATTAAGAATAAAGATAATTAACTAAATTAATCGGTAAATTAAGATAATAAATTAACCGGTAAATTAAGAATTAAGATAATTTATAATAAAAACTACTTTTTGTAATAATTAAGAGTAACATTTTATTTCTCTTACAGTTTACCGGTATCATGCTTGATGGGACATTGTGCGAATAGGACTTTATGCAAATGGGACTTTATGCAAAATGGGACTTTATGCGAATGGGACAATATTCAAATAGGACTTTTTTCGAATGGGACTTTGTGGGAATGAGACCTTTTGTGAATGGGACATTGTGCGAATGGGACGTTTCGCAAATAGGACATTTTTTTCGGTGGGACGTTTTGCGAATGGCACGTTCTGCGCCTAAACTCTCGAACCAACAGCTAGTGGTACCCTAAAAACAATTTCACAAGCCTCACGGACTACAGGACTGTCAACAGTTTTATTGAGTACAGCCAACCCCGCGGAATGGCGTCATAAACTGTCATAATGGACGAAACAGGCCCTAACGACGCGCCGGCAGATACCTTAATCTCGTAAATAAAATATTAAGAAGAAATCAGTGGGTGGGGTAACGACACACCGGATATATTCGCGACTACAATTACTGAAGTAGGCTGTTGATTCAAACTTGAAGGCTTCTCAAAACAGATCAGAGATTTGATACTCGATATCGGAAAATCTGTCGAATCCTTATGTCAAATATGACATCTGTATATAGCCCATCTCGAAACCTTTCGACAGATTTTCCTATTCCGAGTCGAATATCGAAGCTCCGTGAATACGCCTGCTGGTGCCTTATTGTCTATTTATAATTGTAATCGTAATAGTCTTTATTTGACATTTGTTAAGCGATCACTGCCTGTGTCTTTCTTCTTGACTGTATTTACAGGTATACGGAAGAAGCAACGTATGTAAAAAGAAGATGATTGCGATTATTTATAAATAGACCATCTCTTAAAACAGGATTGATGGACTGTTATCATAGTACCATGGTGTCCTTATAAAGTAAGCTCGTTTTAATATTGTGTTGTGTCAAATCAAATAGCTTGCATTATTTAAGCTTGTTTAGGAATACTGTGAAAGTGTGAGGCTGCATCTTGTTATGGAACAGACATTTATGAGACAATAATTCCTTCTTTTTCACAAATATCTTGAAATAAAACAAGAATGTAATAAGAAGTCATGGTACAAATATGAATAATGTTTTTTTAAGCTTGAAACAAAACGTTTTTGAACTATGATAGTTTTTAGGTGGTGGTAGGCCCTCTAAATCGTGCTTCCAACATTAGACAATATTGTAGAATTAAAATATAATAAGATATTATTGGGAATTTTTTCTTACAAAACTTTGAAGCTCAAGCGTCATGTCAGTTAGAATTAACGCGAGCTGTCATTCGGTCGAAATCGTACTAGATTTGTTCCACGCTTTGTCCACTCTATGCCTTATTATATTTTAATCTATTTGCCACTATAACAATAAATAATAAAACATAAATTAAATAAAGGGAGAAACTAGGACAAAGAAGAAACAGTTTTTTTGATGTTTTTCGTGCCATTTTAGCAACAATGACAATGGTGTATTATAATAATGTTAGACGATTGAAAAGTGATTGTGCATTCTTGTAGTCACTTGAAAAACCAATAATAAAATTAAAATAAAGTTGAACATTAACAGTATACAAGGCTTGACAAGACGTGTATTTTTCGAGGATTTTGCATGTTTTATTTTATTATACCGTGGTAAGAATGTCTTCATTTTCATGCAACTCTCAATTGATTGAAATTAGGATACCTACCTTTATAAAAGTCTACAGTCGCTTATTTTTTTGACGTGACGTGACAACGTCTTATAATTCGATGGAGCCGGCTACATAAACGAAAAAGTATGACGTATGCGGCGTTCCAGTGCAAGCGAGAGCGCGCAACGAGCGACAAAGAGGCACAATCCATTCCATCAGTATTTTCTTATGATGACGTTGTCACGTTCAACTATCGTCAGTAAACCGACTTTACAGACAACCGATTTTTTTTTATCTTCCTGCAAGCATTAGCTTTTGTAACTGAAATAGTCACTGGTATTTTTACTATTGAAAACTGCAACCGTGTGTCCAATACAGAATTATGGACGAGCACCATTAAAGACCAACAATCAATAATCAGCGAACGATAAACATCAAGAGCGCAAACAATGATTGGCAAAAAATGAGCGCATATGTGGGGAACAGCAAATGGGATTACAATAACAATGAAATTAGATGGCAACACTACAACATTACGCCCATACGTTTAGGGGGCCCAGTGGCGCAGCACTGTGAGGGGCCTTTTCCAATATGGAGGCCCCCCGAAAATATTTTTTGCGAAATTTTCTATGACTTTCTACGGGTATCGTTAGTACGCAATTATGTTACGCTATGTACTTGTGAAGACCTTTAATTGGCTTCCTGTTTAAATTCATTGCTCATTATTATTATTATTATAGCTGTAGGAAGGTCTCCCTAAAATTAAGTAAATAACTAACTAGGTTTGTTTGTAAAAGATATAGATAGCTGATTTCTAACAAACTGGGATCGTTACATATATAGTTGTTTTCTGTAATATTTACATAATTAAATTTGGGGAGGCATTATTGAAGACTAATAATCTAAATTTCAAGCATTTGTAGCAGCTTTGATAGACAGAGCGCGAGACACTAAAAGTGTTCCTTTTGACTACTTCGGTAAGAAAAGCTATTTGCATCAGATTGGGGCCACGTTAATCTGGGGCCCCATTTTCGCCAGTGTTCCACCCCATTGTTATTATTACGCCACTAGGGCCCTTGCTTTATTCAATGGGGGGGACAAACTATACACGGGGGCTCAGTATCGCTTCTGGGGTGCAATTCTGCGGGGACACGATTGAATAACGACCCCATTCTCCATAAAATTAGTTTTGATGGTTGTCGATATGTTACTCTAGAATGCTTTAGCTCATCTACTAATTATGAATATTAAAAAAACATTGGGTCTATATAAATCATTTTCATGGTCTTTCCTCACTAATAGTTTAGGTTATAGACAAAAGTATTTTTTTATGAAATTCTTTATACCAACGCCAATTTCATTGACAATTTATCGTAAGGTAATATTTAATCTCGAAACATTAAAAATATAATCTGAAAATACTTGGAAATAAATCCTACATTCCTGACACCGATATAAAAAGAATTTAAATACCCCTTAACACTATAGAAAAAGAGATTATTTTAATCATAAATAATTTGACATGAACCCCGTTGAATGACAGGGCCGAATCCAGGACTTTCTACAGTGTGGTGTGAAATGTCTCTACGACGTACAGGGGAGCTAGCGTAATCCAATTTATTTTATGACCAGCGGGAGCCCAGTGGCGTTAAAATCCCGGGACCAGTTCATTCCCGTTCCCGTAGGAACTTCTTTCGTGAAAACCCCTTCATAGTGGTTGACAATGACATTAAAGACACACACATGAGATGACTAAACTATTGAACCGATTTAAATGTTTGGTACAAAGATAGTCTAAAGCCTTAGAAGGGACATTGGCTACTTTTTAATGAGAAAAATGGGAAAAATAAATTCCAAAGGAACGGGACTGGTGCCTGTGAAACCGCGGGGTGCTGCTAGTTTTATAATATTTATAACTGATTTCTCTGACAACTTTTTGATATATATGTTTTTTTTAATTGCAACTTACCCCTGATTCCATCCCTGGCAACTGGTTCAGACGAATTAGGGGCTCGTAATCGATTATGTTATTATATATCTTGTTACAGACCGGTTTGTAAAGGGACGGTTGTTCGATCAGACTTAATACATTTTACTATATATTGTTTGCTGGAATTAATTTTATTTTTGCTCCGACAACTGGTCTCAGTGGTTCTGGGGATTAATGCTAATATCTATACATATAATAAAACTCTAACGGGGCTGTGTCTGTACATGGAATATTTTTTGAAAATTTTAGCAGTAGTGTTCACAGTTATCGATATAGATATCAAAACACCAATTTCTGAAATTTGTGTCTGTCAGTCCGTCTGTCTGTCTGTCTATGTGGTTGTAACTACTGGACGGATTTTGATGAAATTTAGTGTGGTTATAGCTGAGTAGCCGGGTTAACATCTAGGGTACTTTTTACCTCTATTTTTAAAACGTATCATTCCCACGGGATAGTTAAAAAACTGGGTAAAAAGAAACAATAACACATAGAAACTTGAAATATGGTATGTAGGTGTCTTACATGTCGTAGGCAACCGCTATAAAAGTATTTTTGGAAATTCCCACGGGAACGGGAATAAACGAATCCGCGCTAGTATTTTAATAAATTAACTTAAATACAAACAACTGATGTTATTTTTGGTCGCGACAGCCGTACTTTTGTTGGTAAGCAACCGACTCTGATTAATAGTAAATAATTACAGGCAAACGATTTATTTTCTACTTTTTCACTTAGTTACTTTGAAAATCTATATATGTATATAAAAGAAAGTCGTGTTTGTTACACTATTTATAACTTAAGAACGGCTGAACGGATTTGGTCAAAAGTTGGTGGAGCTTAGCTTAGAACCAGGAAACGGACATAGGATACTTTTTATTCCATTAGGATACTTTTTTATATTATTTTATAATTTATATTCTTAGGCGACTGCGTCCCCGTGTTTGTTTGTTTTGTGTTTTGTTTTTCCGGAATGAAGAGTTGCCTGTCATTCTTCAACCCTCAAAGTTTCAGGACATGACAAGATATCAGACAAACTGTCACTTCACATTTACAATAATAATAAATTGTACGACATAATTCACACGCGGTTATTTAATCCCAAACTAAGCAGAACCTGTACTATTGGTACTAAATAACTAAGAAATTTAGACACTCCGACATGTCTGTGCACACAAATGTTGGCCCTGAGCGGGAATCGGACCAGCGACCTCCGGCTCAGAAGGCAAGGTCACTACCAACTGAGCCAACAGGCCCGTCATAAATTTACAATATTTCAATCGGTCCCACTAACACAGTTGAAAATAACCAACGTGACAATTACCACGAAAACAATTCATAATCAGATTTGGGCATCCCCAAAGTACGTGTCAACCATATCCACTCGCTGTAACCACGCAAATCCCGTCCAGAGTAAAAAACCGATTACGTCATACCTCATTATTGTGGACCGCCTAAATCATAAGCCAATTGAATTCTATGAGCTACCTGCTCGGGGATAGCCCTGAGTGCAGCGCCGAGATCAAAGCCAAATCCTTCTAAGTACATTATTATACCCGTGAAATGTCTACATCTGTTGATTTTTTGCTATTAGATACAAATAAGCATTGATCCTCTGGTCACCCCAATCGTCTACACTCAAAAAGCTTCAACCCACAACACATTCTACGCCTTCGTGTTACAGATGAATTCAGTTTGCAGGTTTTATAAATGCAGGTCAAAGTGAAATAGACTTTTAGGGGAAGTGACAAGGTTGCGAGTCGCTGTTTTGGGTGGAGGAGACAAAACAATGGGTCAAGTCGTCCCTAATTGAATTTCCACTTGCTCCCTCGATCTGATTACTCCATTGCGTCCCGGTTACATCTCGCAACTGCGTCCATTATCCACGGTGACTTTTTATGCAAAATTCGGTTGCAATATCGCTTCATGTAATAACCTTAAGTAGCAGTACCAACTGTAGTAGAAGTCTGATATCTGTCTAGTAACCCTTTATATTTTACTATTGACGTGATAACGTCTTATCAATCGAAGCCGGCTGCACGCACGAAAAAGTGACACGTTCCACGCGATAGCTATCGCTGCGCTCTCGCTTGCACGCTCGGCTCAGGTGGAACGTGACACTTTTTCGTGCGTGCAGCCGGCGTCGATTGATAAGACGTTACAACGTCAATAGTAAAATATAAAGGGTTACTAGACAGATAGCAGACTTCTACTACAGTTGGTACTGCTGCTTTGGCTTGTGACGCATCTATCTTTTTTACACTCCAGTATTTTTCATCTATGTTTTTTTATCGTCCGTAAACTGACTTTACATACAACCATTTTTTTTATCTGATATCTTCCTATAATATCCGGTTCCTAAATTGGAGTTTTAATTACAAAATAATAACTATGTACTAAAATATTTCTTGTACAGACGATGAGACGTAGAGACGCCATATTGTCAAGAAAAGCAGTTTCGCGGGATATTTAAATATATATATTTCTGAGCTATAAGTTTGTAATGGAACGTAAAATATACATTTTCTATAGAGTCCTTAGACATCAGTGATTTACGTAGAACAGTTTTAAAAACCAGTCTAATACTGTAGAATGCAATCCACAGTGTAGCACCGCCTTCAGCAGAGACAACACATCAAAATTACAGGCCGTGACACTTCAAACAGGCCAAAGTGGTGCGCTAAAATGGCGGCAAAAGACAGGGGTTCATTAACACAAAATTTACATGCCTGTGTGGGGTAATTTCAGCTTTGAGCACCCCTGCTCGTCACATGTACTCCTATATATGTAGATGTAAAACTTTGAGTAAAAATAGGCTTTGGAAAAGTAGAGCAAGGATTTTCGACCTTACATGTTCAAGTGGTTGAAAATTTATTTTCGTTTATAATATATACCCTCATTTATATAAAAAAGATCCGACTGACTGTTTAGTGGTCTGATTCTGTACCTTATAAGACGTGAATGAGCACAGGGAAGGTATTTTTGTTGGGAACCAGCTAGATACGAGTAGTAGAGACGTCCTATAAATAGGAACCATTTGAGACAGTACCCTGAAGATTTGACGCATTCCTAGCCAGCATAGCTATTAGGATCACCTAACCATAAATATTGTTGTCAGCAAAAATAATATTTAATTTTGATATAAACTGTCGTCGAAAAAGCTTTGGACGTTTTTGTGAATTTATAAAAAGTTTTACTGACGTGTGGTCTTTCAGTTCTCAACCTTAACCTTGCAAATATAGGAAAGTAAATAGTTTACTGGCCTCTTTAGTATGTAGACCTTCATTAAACATGATACTAAGAGACCACATAAATAACTTATTTAACTTTTTGTCACAGTAAATAACACGGAAAGCACGCACCTTCGAATTTAGAAATTGTGTCAAAACACGTCAATAGTCGCTGCGTCACAACGTATGCGTCACAAACAATTTTTTTTACTTACTAAAATACGACAATACTCAGAAGTTAATTTGAGACATAATCAGGGCCATAAAACAGGGGCCCTGATAATCCGGGGGCGCCGGGCATGTTTGCGGCCCAAAAATAAAAACAACATTTGCACAAGCCAATAGAGCAGGCAATAAAAAATTAATTACATTTTTAATCTACAAAAACGTGAGCAGAAGGTGGATTACGAAGAATTAGAGCACTGGATGTGGCTACGGCAATCTCCCTTTGTACCTATTATGTATTGTATAGTAAATACCTATAGGGTATTTGACTCTATCGAAATTAAATTAGGAGTAATCATTCATTAAAAAAATGCTTATCCCACACATCTAAAATTAAAACGATTTTAATTCATTTTGACAGCTCATAATAAGAAACTCATTTGACGAGGCAGCATATACCCTAAGTATAATATTGTTTTCGAACACACTCTTTAAATCAAAACCAAAATGTTGTGTAATATGTCTAAATACAAAGATTGCTGATAGATTAACTACCTTCTTTTTTTGTTGGCATGCGTAATGCCATTTCCCCTGGGTAGGTAAATGCATTACGCATGCCAGCCAGGGCCGAGGATTACCTAGCAAATCTAACCTACAAGTAATTTATATTAACCAAAGATAATAATATCTTTGATATTAACCTGAAACACGGTAACCTAGTTCAGGCTATTTAAATTATACATTTTATGAATTTACCTAATTAAGTAGTCCTATATTTGATGCGGAGATATGGCCACTATCCTAACACCATCCCCTAACCCGCGGTGGGCTGGCTTAGGAGATTATATTTAACTAGCGACCCGCCCCGGCTTCGTACGGGTGCAATGCTAATACTAAAACCTTCCTCTTAAATCACTCTATCTATTAAAAAAAACCGCATCAAAATCCGTTGCGTAGTTTTAAAGATTTATGCATAGAAAGGGACATAGGGATATAGGGACAGAGAAAGCGACTTTGTTTTATACTATGTAGTGAGTAGTGATAGTGATGATTTACAACTACATACTCCCGTAAACTTGCACAATCTTCTTAGACCGTTCCAGAACTAGGTGTGTATCTGTGCCGGCCCTTGGTGGCCTGAGGTGCCCGAGGCGACTACAGTGGCCCTAATGTGATTTTATAGAGACCATAGGATGCCGATTACACCGCTCTGTGAGGGGGATCCCCGCCCAATCGCTCCTCCGCGGTCCTCTGTGGTAATTTAATTTTATAATTCCGTGTAATTTATCTTGTAAGTTGCTCTCTGTAGATTGTTTTTAAGGCGGTTTTACGGCCCAAGTTTGTAATAGCGGATCTTGGGGCTGGCACAATGTCTTGTTACTTACGTTCAGGTGAAATACGTATTCAAAACTCCTTTTTCTGTGTACCGTCATAAGGTCAGTTTCAGAAGCTACCAGCTGTATATTACTTTCGTCTATGCTACCAAGCGTTTCAAGTAAATTTTTCTCTATGGATTTGGATCTGTATTACTTTTTTAGTTTATCTATACCTATATGTACTTAGGTGTACCTTTTTCCTGAAAACAAGTGACTGCGCAGTTTATCAGGCCTCTACGTGTTTTAAAATAAATTCGTTTTTTTTTTACTGTTCTTTACCTACAGAGTGCCAACGGGAAGCTATTGCGAATCTACCTGCTTCCGTGTGTCTGTTTGCCAGTGGGCTGTATCTCATGAACCTTAATAGGTAGACAGTCAAAGTTTTGACAGCATGGGTACCTACCTATTTCTATTGCCGTTATAACAAAATAAAAAAATATAAAAAAAGACGTGTGGCACTCGGGGACTGCCGCGGTAAAGCTGTGTGTGTGCATAGCATTTTGTATCAACAAGACTGCCGAAAAGAAACGACGTTAGACAATGCAATGCAATGCCTTCAAGCCACACCGCCGTGCCCGTTGGAGTGGGGAGCGTGAGGTTTTTTTTCGTTACGGAATTTCTGGATTCGGTCCCCGCGCTCAAGGCCCTCGATAGAAGCTATGCAATAGCTTAATAATCTCATAATTCACGAGAATATTCGACCCCTAAAAGTAATAGATGGAGAGCCTATCGTCTCAAGTCCCAGAATTAATTCTAAGACTTGTGTATTTTCTCACGATGTTTTCCTTCACCGTCGAGCTAGTGATAAATGAGTAATGATAATTTCAAAAACTTACGTACATATTTATCACTAGCTCGACGGTTAACAAATAATAATAAAATTTAAAAATAAAGAGAGGCTACATTATAAGAAATGTATTTTGCCGTTTTTTTATTGTACGGTACTTTTCGTGTGTTAACGATTACTTGTAGGTTTTTTCCATACAGTAAATCCCCCATATCCTTATAATCACAAGACTACTATAAAAGTATTAGGATAAAGATGACATTATGCCTGATGGAGCGACGAACCTTTTTTCTAGTCCCATATGCATTTCCCGCGCAAGCCCCGTAATCCCATCAAAGACTAGTTCAAACACAGGATTGCGCGAACCTTTTTGGCAGGCTGATGCACAAGTGGCAGCGTGCGAAAGTGTAGAGGTGGCATATTTTTATTCTTTACTGCCAATGTGGTTTTTAGCGGGAATCAGGGGGTCGATTTTTGAATCTCACCAAGTGACTAATTATCACCGATGTGAGTGATTTCCGAAAGTTCGTATTTTTGAAACTCATCGGTGACTTACATGTGTCATACCTATGATATCGATTTACGAGTGCCCCTATACCCACTCGTAATTTAAATCACTATGCGATTGTTTTTGACAGTTGACGTAGTGCCATCTGCCAAATGTGCCAAAGTATGTTTTTTGGAAGAATTAGCAGCGGGGCTCGATTATGATATTTTGTGATTGCGACGATTTATTGAAAATAGCGTGTGACTTTCAAAAATACGGCTTTTGGAAAATGGTGACATAAAAATCATCGGTGATTTTGATATCACCAGTGAGATTCAAAAATCGCACTCCTGGAAAGGAACATCATACTTTTTTTTCTAGTTAATTAATTTGATGTCTATACTGTCTAATGCTATCTTTGATTTTATGCGACAGCGTTAAATGGAATTTAATGTCCTTTTTTTTTGGGACCCAAGCTGCCAAAGTTTCCGTTCCCATGGGAATACGGAGATAAAATATAGCCTATTATTCTGATATATAAGCTATATATAATATTAGTAGGATAAAACAAGAATAACTATGATTGTCTATGTATAGGTAAGTACCTACAGTCAAGGGCACGTGGAGCTTGACACATTGGACTTTGCAACGTTCTTATTACAATCACCGTAGAGGTCAGTCTCGCTCTACAAGTTTTTTTTTTTTTTTAATTTATTTTTTCATGTGCTCTTGACTGTACTATAGTGTGTGGTTGGCGACGTATTTCCCAAAATCAAGCCAAACGCTCGTAGAGATTTAAAGTTTGTTAGCTTGTTTGTTTTAGTTTTCTTCAACTATAATTTTGGTTATCCTTATTGCCATGTCCACATCCACGCCGAGCACACTCGTCATTTTACGTCACTGACAAATGCACTTTTCTACAGATACCCGCACTGGCCGGTCCTATCGCGTGGCACGAATATTCAGTGCTCTATGACGTACTGTTTCCAAACTAGGGACTGACCTAATAAATCCTGAGATATTTTATAAAAAATTGTATCAACAATGGACTCGATTCTGGCTGAGCACCTAAAATTTTTAATTTTAAGTTAGCCTATCCTTCTCCATAGAATACGGAAGAATAAGGTCAGAAACAAACCATAGATTGAAGAGTTAATGTCAAACATGTAAAAACCAACTAATTTGAACCTGACACGAAAACTAATGTCACATAATATGACAGTTGGTGTCACATATGACATTAGTTTTCGATACCAACATCAGCCCATCTCGATAGATTCGTTTCCGATGTCGATAGATTCGACTCGAATCGAACGGAAACATTATCGAGTCTCTGTGAATACGTCTTCGGATCTGTTGAAAAACTTTGTGATTTTATTCAACCAATCAGAACAGCCTAATATGAGATTTAACTGTCAGGTAATTTTGCTTCAATTTGCCTTTTGGAAACCGGCAGTTAAATTTTACATTATAAATCAACAAATTAATTAGATAAAAAGTATAGGTACCTAACAGTCTGCATTTTGATCTTTAATACATCATGTAATAATAACTTCATCAATAGCTGACTTGAAACTGAGCACAGACTACCTAGTCTATAATGTCATCATACTGAGCAGTCGTCATCATACATCAATAAAATATTTTCTTTTTGCCGCCAAATTGTTATTTACAATGGTGCAACTATAACTTTTTCACGAAGCTCTCGAAATCACATGTTTTTAGTCATACAGTTTTTTTTAATTGACCCCAAACCAACTGTAAAAGTGTCGAAAATTGGACTCTGAAGCAGAGCCATTTAAAACTAAGAATAAAAGAAAATATACAATGACTGACTCAAAAGCGCTTTAAGTCAGAGTAATTAAATGAAATATTAAAAACAAAAAACTTTACAGTAGTCACCTATTTCTACGTCACCTACAAACAACGGAAAACCGGCCAAGTGCGAGTCTGATCCGCAACACGAGGGTACGGTAAGGGTACACGTACCACGCACGGAACTATAAAAAAAATCTTGAATGAATTTTATTTAATTTTTATGGTTCCGGGTTAACTCGCTGTCTGTCCGTCCGTCTGTCTGTCACCAGGCTGTATCTCAACAATCACGATAGCTAGACAGTTAAATTTTTCACAAATTATGTATTTCTGTTGCCGCAATAACAACAAATAATATAATAATAATAATATAATCTCACGCCTTTTTTATCCCCGAGGGGGTAGGCAGAGGTATTCCATTACTGGATATACCCACATTTCACGAGATACATTGGACCCCTAAACGTGATAGGTGGTGAGCCCATCGCCGGACCGGGTTTGTTTACACATGTCTCAGAATTAATTCTGAGACCTGCGGGTTTCCTCACGATGTTTTCCTTCACCGTCAAGCTAGTGATAAATATGTACGTAAGTTTTTGAAAAACTCATTGGTACATGCCAGGATTCGAACCCGAGCCTCACTGATTTTCGGCCGGCTCTTTAACCGTCCGGGCTATCACTGCTCTACTAATACTAAAAAACAAAATAAAAGAAATATTTAAAGGGGGCTCCCATACAACCATCGTGTTTTGTTTGCCATTTTTAGATAATGGTACTTCCTCATGTGTGAGGAAAAACCCTTAGCTCAGCAGTGGGTTGTAACGTGTTGATGATGATGATGGTGAATCCACGGAACCCTTCGTGCGCGAGTCTGACTCGCACTTGGCCTGTTTTATTATTTGTTGTTATTGCGGCCATAGTACATACACATTCTGTGAAAATTTCTTCTGCTTAAGGTTCATAAGATACAGTCCACTTACAGGCAGACAGACAGGTCGACAGCGGAGGGTTAGTGTAAGCTCACTAGGAAGAATGTGTATTGGCCGTTGCCGTGGCCGCATAGCAAAGAGATTAAAATATCATAGGGCATAGAGGAGACAACGCGAGGAAAATCTGAAGCCAAAAATTATTACTAGTGGGGAAAAGTCTATTAACACACTATGCCTATGATAATTGGGCAATGCCGAGCGGTGTGAAAAAAATATTTCCAATTTCAATGAAGGTTTGTGTCTCGTCGGCGCAAGTCATCGCGAAGCATGCAAGTTAGAGCATTCATTATTAATGTGTCTGTCATACCGCCCGTTAGCACGCGGTGTATAATCACAATAACTGTAGCCAGCTATCTACAGGATGTTAATTTTTATATTTTAATGCTTTCATTGTAGGTTGCTGCTCGTAGCATGAATAGGGCTGTTGAAAATTATTACCTTACTGGCTGGTGAACGCGGTGACGTCCACGTAGGAGCTGCGTTTTTCCATCATGAAAAGTAGCCTGTTAATCCAGGGGACTTATTTTTTATTCATAATTGTAATAGTAATCGTCTTTATTTGACATTTGTTACGCGATCAGTGGGTCTAAAATGGGCACTTTAAGCAATTCCTCTGAGCAATTCCTCCTTTTATGAATTCCAGCAAATCCTAAGCAATTCCTCTAAATTTCGTAAAATGGTCCCTCATTTTAGTGATTCACTGACAATTAAATTCATTAGCCGATTCGTTTTTTCGAATATGAATCGAAATAGGATCCTATTATGATTCACCCGAAACGGCCTTTTTAGACCCCCAGTGCTTGCTCTTCTTTCATTGGCTGTATTGACAGATGTACGGAAGAAGTGACGTACCTACGTCAAAATGAAGACGATTGCGATTACAATTATAGATAGACAGCAATACCCCTGGTTATAAGCTATCTGTGGGCCAGAATTTCTTTCAAATCTGATCAGCTGTTTTTGTGTGCTTGAGTAACAAACATACTTAAGTACAAACTTTGGCATTCATAATATTATAAGGATCTTAAATATAATAATAGTAATACATGCATGAATAACGAATTTAATCTACTACTTATGTGTTTTTTTGTTTTCCAGTTCTACCTGTTTCCTCAGCATTTACAAGCCTTCACAGCTTTTGTGTTTAGAATCTTATTTGGAAAATTGTTTCGCTAAATCACACAATCCAGGGATTGTGTGATTTAGCGAAACAATTTCTTTTCTAATAATATTATAAATGCTAAAGGTGCTGTATATTTGCTTGTTACCTTTGTTACATGGTTATCTCGAGGACTGATTTTGATGAAATTTGGCAGAACATGTTGAGGAAAAAACATATATTTTTCTTTCCCGCAAGACGGACGCGATAACGTATACATACTTGTAAACTCATACTTTCCGCAGACGAAGTAGGTATGTATTGATTATATTTTTTTAATTCGGTAGTCAACATTGGACTCTATTCTGGCTGGCCAGCTAAAATTCCTAATTTTAAGTTATCCTATCCTTCTCCATAGAATACGGAAGAAAAAGGACAGAAACAAACCATATATTTATGGAAGAGTTAATATCAAACATGTGAAAACCAACTAATTTGAACCTTATGAACGTGCTTATCTGTCACTTTTATCCATGACCATGTTACATCGTCGCTAAAATTGCTAAACAAGTGTATTTAAATATGAATAAAATGTGAATGAGTTGTTACTTTGACATTTGTGACATAATAAATCTGCCCATCTCGATAGATTCGTTTCCGATGTCGATAGATTCGACTCGAATCGAACGGAAACGGTATCGAGTCTCTGTGAATACGTCTGCATAACTGGTAAAACGTTACCTACAAAAAATAATAAAATGAACACCCTACATGCGCCCGTAGCGCAACCCTTGCCCAAAAGTAATTATCATCGGGCCTAAACTGCAATCAAAAACGTCCGAAAACTGGTTCGTCGAGATCACTTGTAAATATTACAGCAGCTATCGAATTAGACTGTTCAGTTAATCACCCGCCCCCTCGCGTAATTACCACCAAACAACGGCTTTAAACGAAAAACATAATCTAATTTTAATAATTGCAACCCTTTGGGAAACAACTTCTGAATTTCCGTTGTGTATCTCTATTTATTAACTGCAATGTTTTCAATGCACAGGTTTTCAACACAATTATTTTCTGGATTATTCTAACTTTTATATTTGACTAATACAACACAGAGACTAAATTATGACATTTCTATTGTTTTTTAAATAAATTAGTTCATTTTTACTGTTTTTTTTATTGTTATTTTTAAGTTATGGAAATTGTTTTGTTAGAATTACTATTAAATATTTGTAATACTTACGAATTTTTGCATGCCAGATTGTCGTGAAATTGTGTGAAATATAACATTTTACTGACCATCTTCTTGTGTACCAAATTTCAAGCGAAATAAAGATTATGTTTTTTTTATTTTAATAATTATAATGGCAAAAGTAACAATTTTCTAACTAGATCGATAATAAACGCAGGACTTCAAAACACCATAATATCGGCAGACGACCTAAGACGAGGCACTCCAATTAATGGGGTAATTTGCATTCAGATTCTCAGTCTAGCATAATATGTCTATTTGATATATTATGAAATTTAAATGTAGGTTTTTACATACCTGCTTTCGAATTGATTAAGGACAGAAAATTTAGAGTATTAAAACCTCAAAGACAGAACATGATTTGTCGACTTCCGTACTTTTTTTTTTATTATAGTTAATTAATACTTAGTGATCATAAATTCAAGGTATTGACTTACTCTAGGTACATGTATTTTTCTATACTAATATTATAAAGAGGAAAGATTTATATTTTTGTTACGAATAAACTCAAAAACTATTGGACCAATTTTAAAAATTCTTTCACCAATGGATAGCTAAGAGATTCCTGAGAAACATAAGCTATATTTTATTTCCGTATTCCTACGGGAACGGGAACTATGCGGGTGAAACCTTGCAGAACCGCTAGTCTACTATATAAAAATAAGTCGGGTTTTCCTTCCTGACGATTTAACTACAGAACTGACGAACCGATTTCCATGGTTTTGCATTCGTTGGAAAGGTCTCGGGCTCCGCAAGGTTTATAGCAAAGAAAATTCAGCATTGCACCCGTGCGAAGCCGGGGCGGGTCGCTAGTCTATTATAAAAAACGCAACAATAATAACACGGTTTTACAGTAACTCTGCGACCTAAACTAAATCCTAGTAGCAAGGGCCCAGCGGAGGTTTGACCACGCCGGCCCTGCATTTCCCATTTTCTAATTCTATCTAATTCCACAAAACTTTATCGGTGGTTTGTCTGCGTCCTAAAAAGCTATACCGTCATTCGAAACAGCTTCTTAGATCCAACGGTGAGGCTACGACGATTGAATTTAAACTATAGCAGCGGCCCGCGGTTTTACTCGCGTAGTTCCTTTTTCCGTGCGAATACGGGAATAGAACGTAGCCTATGTTACTTCCTGATAATGTAATTTTCCATTTTCTTCGAAGTATCAAGTATGATTTACTAGTTATTTATACCCATAGTACAGGCTCTGCCTAGTTTGGGACTGAATAACTGTGTAAATTTTGTCCCACAATTTATTATTATTATTATTGTAAAAGAACTTTTAAAATCGGTTTAGTGGTTTAGGCGTGAAAACGTAACAAAAAAGTCAATTTCGCATTTATAATATTTATAGGAGGATAACACACTAAACAGATGAATGTCAAAAAACGTCTACTTGTAATACTTTTGGGCCAACAAACCGATTCATCTTACTTCCATCTTTAGCAAAACTGAGTTAACTCTACTCTCATCGGCGTAGTAATTTGTTAAAGTTAACACACTGAGCGCTCAAAGTTAGGGTAAAAGCGACCATCTTTAAAAGACCTCTGAGAAACATTCGAAATCTCTTCTTCGCTACCAACGCTACCAGAAACCGGGGGGCAGAGTAGCTCAAGTAACATTAGCTAAGTAGGAATGATGATTAGAATCATTTATCATTTTAATACGAGTGCGGCCCTTGTTAATAGAGTGTCGAGGGAATTAATAGACGTAACATTATTTTCATTGCTAATTTTGCGGGCTACGGTCGTGTAAATTTGTACGCGTGGCCAGTTGTAGACGTGAATTATTAATGGCTTGGACACTAATGTTTCTTTCTTTGCTGTGACCACTTATTTTTATACCAAAATGGTATAACACACCGATAGATGAATAACACAAGCGGAGAAATAATAATAATATAATAATAATTGTGGGACACAAGTCACACGCGGTTATTTAGTCACAAACTAGGCAGAGCCTTGTAGTATGGGTACTAAACAACTGATAAACATACTTACGACCAGACACGAAGCAAACAGACATGTTCATGCACACAAATGTTGGCCCCAAGATGGGATCGAACCCGCGACCTCCGACCCAGAAAGCAGGGTCACTACTAACTGAGCCAACAGGCCAGTCGTTCCCGAAATGCTTGGATTGAGCGCTTTACCTTACGCTTACTTTGCCTTTTTTTTTTATATTAAAAAAGGGGGCAAACGAGTTGACGGGTCACCTGATGGTAAGTGACGTCCGTCGCCCATGGACACCTGCAACTCAAGAGTCACAACTGCGTTGCCGACCTTTGAGGTGGGAGTAGGGGGAGGGGAGGGGAGGGGAGGGCAGGGGGGAGGAGGGGAGGGGAGGGAGGATTGGGGCCTCCGGTTACCTCACTCACTCAACGAAACGCAATGCATTGCTTTACGCTGGTTTTCTGTGAGGCTGTGGTATCACTCCGGTCGAGCCGACCCAAGCGTGCGTGTTTTTTCATTGCAACCTGACTTCATTGCATTGCAACCGTGCCGTATTTATAATTATAACAATAGTAATTCCATATTTTTATTGCATATTCGTATTGGTTTACAATAAGGACTTAAATTGTTGCTTACTTAATTATTATATACGTCATACGTCTTAACAATCGATCTCAGCACACCAATTTTACTCCTTTTCCCCTCTCAAACTCCCAGCCTAAGTACTACAGACACACCCAAATTCAAATTCAAAATTCATTTATTTCAGTAGGTATATAAAATACACTTTGAATTGAAAACAAACATGAAACTACAAATGATCAAGGTCATGGTGAAAATTGTCTCTAGCACAGCACTGAAAACATAAAAATGTAACATGTACGACGTCAGTGGCGGATTTTCCATAAGGGGGCGTCCATAAATTACGTGAGGTGTTTAAGGGGGGGAGGGGGTCGAGTCAAATCTCATCTAATCTTACGTTGGAGAGAGGGGGGGTCTCGACAAATATCACGCAATTTTTTTTCTGATTGAAACAAAAAAAAAATATACTATTTTGGTCTATTTAATCCAGATTGTAATATTGATTACTAGTCTTAACTAGTCGTAAATAAAAGGACGATGCAAATTAGTTTTTTTCTTTTTACAATAACAATCCAACGCGTTTACGTAAGAAACTCACATTTTGAAAAATCTCACGTGAGATTCGGGGATGGGGGAGGGGGTTGAATAAAATCTCACGACATCTCACCAGGGGGGGAGGGAGGGGCAGAAAATTTAAAAAAACACCTCACGTAATTTATGGACGCCCCCTAAGGTCCAGTAGGCCTAGGGCGGTCAGACATTAGGGGAGGTCAATCGTGACCAAAAAAGTCAGTCATGATAAAAAGAAATAAATCAGTGTATCTACCTAAATATTCTAAAGGCTAGAGCACATTATGGCGAGCTGCAGTGCACTGCATCCTAGAACAATAATCTTCCTAACTTTTTACTTTTTATCTAGAAAAAAATGAGAGTTCGTAATAAAATAAATTCAATATGTGGTATTGTGAAAGGGATGCCTGGCTTACTACATGGCCTAGAGCGGCCAATACTGCAAATCCGCCAACACTGCTTTTAGTTCGTATTGAACAAAGAGATTTAAATATAATAGGGCATAGAGGGGACAAAGCGAGGAAAACTTTAAGCCAAAAGTTATTCCAAGTAGAATAAGTTTAGTACAATTTCGACCGAATGACAGCTCGCGTTCATACTAACTGACATGACGCTCGAGCTTCAAGCATGCTTCAAAGTTTTGTATGAAAATATTATATTTTAATCTCTTTAGTATTGAATAAAGTTATGATGAGTTTGAACAAATGCCGAAGCGGTGGTAACTTTCAATAAGTGAACTTATAAGTTGGATAAAACCATTCAGATTTCCTGCAAAAACGTGGGCCCCGAGAAGGACGTTCTACCCGTGGTCAGATCGCTTAGTCAGGTCAATCTAACCATGGACCACTTTTAGTGTCCTTGGTTAGCTTTTGTTAATACCACGGACACCTAACCAGTAATGTATCCTTGGTCAGCTTTTGTTAATACAACCACGGACGCTTAACAAATAATGTACCCTTGGTCAGACCCACGAAGTTCTAGTAATAAAAAGACGTGTGGCACTCGGGGACTGCCGCGGTACAGCTATTGCATAGCATTTTGTATCAACAAGACTGCCGAAAAGAAACGACGTTAGACAATGCACGGCCTTCAAGCCACACCTCTGTGCCCGTCGGAGTGGGGAGCGTGAGGTTTTTTTCGTTACGGAATTTCTGGATTCGGTCGATAGAAGCTATGCAATAGCTTAAAATGCAATCTCCTCCTCCAACCCAATGATCAAATCTCAATTCCCAAACATGAAACCATTGCTGTTCTCATTGACCAAGGCAGGGTCACTACCAACTAAGCCAACAGGCTCATTATATCCAAATACACAATTGCTCCTGTGATTGTTATAATTCTACTTCGTATACCATCGATCGTAAGTCGGTCTAATAATAAAAAAGTAAGAATGGTGACCAAAGAGATTAAAATATAATAAGGCATAGAGGGGACAAAGCGAGGAAAATTTGAAGTCAAAAGTTATTCCAAGTGGAATAAGTCTAGTACAATTTCGACCGAATGACAGCTTGCGTTCATACTAACTGACATGACAAGGATATGACGCATAAGCTTTAAAGTTTTGTATGAAAATATTCCCAATGCCCCCTCTACGCCCTGTTATATTTAAATCTCTTTGCTGGTGACCCTTATTATAGGTTACAAGTGATCGACCGGTATTGGTAACGCCTACCACAATTAGCCTAAGATCCGGCTGCGGAATTAGGGTAGGGATCGAGTATATGCTACACACCAAATTTTTACGCACATTTATGACTAGGAGCATATACCAGGCTGCCCTATCGAAATATGGACGCTAGTATTTTTAATTATTTTTTTTATTGATTTTTGAAACGAAATGTCATAAAGGGGCAATATGTATACATAAATGGGCAATATAGGGAGATTTTTCAGAGTCTTTATGTATATTGCCGTGAAGTGGACGATACAGAGAGGTTGGAAGAAAATCATTCGAGAAACTTTTTCTTTAAACGTCTTTGGGACGATATTTTATGTAAAAATGAAATTTCGTCGAAAAAGTCTATAAAAAAAAATTAAAACACTAGCCGCTATATTTCGATGGGGCACTCTGGTAGATATATATTCTCCTAGTCATAAATATGCGTAAAAATTTGGTTTGTAGCAAATACTCGATCCCTACACTAATTCTGCAGCCGGATCTCGTACTATAATAATAATATATCCTTTAGGTTATATTATTATTATAGCACAAAAAAGCAGTTTTCCTTCACCGTCGAGTTAGTGATAAATATGTACGTACCTAAGTTTTTGAAAAACTCATTGGTACATGCCAGGATTCGAACCCGAGCCTCACTGATTTTCGGCCGGCTCTTTAACCCTAAAGGCTACCACTGCTCAAACTAACTTCTTACAAACGTCCGAAAGGACTCTGACAGGCAGGCATATGCAATTCGGTCCAGGGTGCAGCGCTTAGAATTCCAAATTCAAATTATTTATTTATGCATTTCTTTGGACACATTATAAGTGTAAATAATGTAAAAGAATTTATATTTTTTTTGAAAATAAATGTTTTTCTTCTTGTGAAAATTTATTTCAGATTATAAAATCTTGACTTGACTTATGAGTTATGACTCTGACCTAACCTAGTCGATAGATTCGACTTCGGAAAATTTTTCACTAGTTAGTAGGTTAGTAGATCTGAATCGAACGGAAACGGTTTCGAGCCTCCGTGTTTCGAATTTCAAGTTACGGTCTCGAACTGGGTATGCTGAAAATTCTCTTTAATCTCTCACTAATTCTAAGATGAAGTCTCCATTACCGAATTTGACTTGTTCTTGACATAGACAGAAAATGATCACGAATACAGCGTCCGTGTCGTTGTCATAGCAACGGATATTTCTGTGCTGCGAGATCAAGGATTTGAGTACGTTCCTCCGTGAAACCTGTGACATCTCTGTCAGTTTATAATAGCTAGATATCTATCAACTAGGTATTTCTCTGTGTTCTTTAAATAGTTATCTATTAGACAAAACTAGCAGAATCCGGGTCGATTCTGAATACGTTTTCTTCGCGTTTTGACAGAATGCAAGAACTTGCTTCCCCCCATGCCACGAAAAAAAAAACAATTAAGACATTTTATTTATTAAAATTTAAAAGTAGGCCTTATTTAAAGTTACTGTGTGATTTAGGCGTCTATGTAGTTAAAAACCTTGTCTATGAATTGAAAATGCATCAATGATTACGGAGCTGTTTCTATCATCCGCTGTTACGGTCCGTTTCCAAATTAAGAACGAAATGAATGTGGTCCGTTCGTTTACTGAACCCTAAAAACTAAAGATTACAGCTCCTAAGCACATGGGTATTCGCGAGCATATATTTGGTATGAAACATGCATAGCGTGCTGGCGGTTGTATTTTATGCGACATTTTGTCATCTGGTCGCCCTCGTGCAAACGTGGCTTGCGTGCCGATTCACTCTTTGAGACGGGTTATTCCCAACGGATCGCGCGATCCGTTGCCAGTTGCATATGATCGCACAAATATTTCCCAACGGATCGCGCTAGTAGTAGAGAAAACATGATAATTTAAAAATTAGATTATTTTATGAGCTTACACTTTGGTAAGCAAATGAGTTGGGAAAATATTTAATTTAACAATTAGTTGCAACGGATCGCAAGAGGGAAATATTTGTGCGATCTGATGCAACTAGCAACGGATCACGCGAACCGATGGGAATAAGCCTTTGACACGCCTAGATCATGGTACAGTCAAGTCCAGCTTTACACTACCAGTTTATGCTGTGCTCTGATTTATACTGCGCGCCATAGACTACAGGGCCGGTTCAAAATCCAAATGTCAAGCTTAGCGTGCTCTTGACTGTACTATCGACAAACTTTCCGCCTGATACGTTTGAAGGAATTGTAGCATGAAAGCTAAAGTCTTACAAAACGCCACGCCAATAACACGAGTTTTTTTTTCATTTTGAACCTATCATCGGCATGAACTGTCATTATAAACATGAAAGAAATATTTTTTTCGTTTAGTTTTTTTATTATTACTATAAATAAAGGCACAGATACATAATATTGAAGTTATGTGAATTAGGTAGTGGTTTGTTAAACCGATGTAAGTAAAGATAGCTGCTCGCAAAAATGACCCTTAAGGTGTATATCTGACGGAAAGTTTGCTGATGCCACATTGCTCCACTGTTTGCAGAGTCTATCTTCGCGCTGTGCCACTTGTGTACTTACCCATCCTTTGCTTTTAGTTTACTTTCGTAGTTTACTCAGCCTTTATTACTTAGTTAAATAAAATAGAGCTCTAAAGAGTAAAAAGAGTAAGAAACTGACTCCTCTCAGACCATGAATCACAGACACAATAGATTTTTAACTGTGTCTCGGTTCCAATTGGAACCGGCGGTTCCCATATGGTTTTCTCGAGGACGCCATTGTCATAACTGGACCAAATCGAAAAGGGACCACACGGCACCACTAGTAGCACACGAAGCACCAGCTTTCAAATAAAAAAGACTCATCAAAATCGGTTCACCCAGTCGAAAGTTCTGAGGTAACAAACATAAAAAAAAACATACCTACAGTCGCATTGATAACCTCCTCCCATTTTTTAAGTCGGTTATACTCGTAATACAGAAATATCATTAAATTATACTTAATACATTACTTTTTGTTCTCATGAGTGTGGGGTGGGTGTGGGTGGTTCATCATCATCAACCCGAAACAGCCCACTGCTGAGCTAAGGGTCCTCACACTGAGGAAGTATGGGCTATAATATCCCACGTGAGCCCATCGCGGATTGGAAGGTGACGTTAATCAAGCCACCCAAGGGTATCTGACATGACTTAATGACTTTCATTGTGCGTAAACACAAAAAAACCGAGACCAACGGTTTAACGTGCCTTCCGAAACACGGAGGTGCTCGTGTATCTCTTCCGGATGATGATGTACTAGTCGGGTAAACTCGTTCGGTATCGACTGTGGGACAGTCTCTGGAGGGGATTGATGTGGCCAGTACTCGCCGGCTTACTTCTTTATTATTTTTGATGTTTTTTATAAAAAAGGACTTCTGTCATGTTTTTGAAGTATAAAAAGCCATAGTCATATTTTTCATTTTTATTGCTCTAAAAGAACGTCAATATAGCCCTACGAAGAGGGACTAAAGTGACCACTTTAGTCTCTAGGGAGTAAAAGTAATTGGTTTTTTAATTTCCTTAATGAGACATAGACAAACTCAAACAGCCAGTAAATATCTGTGGAGTGTGGACCATCTTCATTGCGAAAATGTTGAGAGTTTTAGTTCCATGGTTTTCCCCCAAAGAAGGTGGCGCAGGCTTAGAAGAAATTGGTCGAGAGTAAATTTGTTCGGTTTTAAATAAATTTGTAATTAGTTTACTATTTTTCTCGCAGTCAAAGTGAAAAGAACGTTTGCACCTCGAGACTAACGCCAACTTAATATACCCTCTTTTTCAAACCACCTCTGGTATATTATGGCTTCGTTTAGTCCCTCGATATAAAATATACTATTCTTGTTCCCATATATTTTAAACAGTTAATTTATAGAAAAGTGCGCATTCAGCCACTTTATTGGTGCTACTCGTACAAGGTGTCACCGATTCAGTGATTGACCACACTTTTTTTAACCAAGTTTTACGTGAATCAGTGAATTACGAAATAATATATAAATAAAAATAAATAATCTCTCACGCCTTTTATCCCCGAACATGTAGGCAGTGGTATTCCATTTCTACGTGATGTCCTGCCCATCGCCGGACCTGGTCTGTGTTACTCATGCCTCAGAATTAATTCTGGGACCTGCGGGTTTCCTCACGATGTTTTCCTTCACCATCGAGCTAGTGATGCAAATGTACGTAAGTTTTTGAAAAACTCATTGGCACATGCCCGTAAATAATATAAAACTAACAAATAAATATTATACCAGATAGATATATCACAATGATATAGTTTCGTCACGAAGGCGCGTCCCGTAAACACTGGTGTCGTAATAAAACATTAACGATATTTACATGCGAAGTTATGGCGGCGACGAGACGAAATATATATCTGTTTAAAAATACTTCGATCAGACAACAATAAAACAAACGACGACTTGCAAAAATTACCGATAACATTTAAAACATTATATTTTTTCTTGTTCAGTCGGGTAAAAATGTAGCCTAGACACTCCGGAGATGAGTGCGAATATTCCGTCAAAACGTTTAGGCAAGGTCACAACAAAATTGACGCATATTAATTTACATATTAATCAAAATATTAAACAAAAATATTAATCGACTTCAACGAAAACTAGCACTAAAAAGACTAGAAAAGAAATAAAGAAAGAAAGAAAATAGTGATTTTCTGATGTCCGTTGAGGAGTTCCGTTCTCCACCTAAAGTTCTTCATCAGATGTTTATATTAAACTAGCGACCTGCCCCGGCTTCGCACGGGTGCAATGCTGAATTTTCTTTGCTATAAACCTTGCGGAGCCCGAGACCTTTCCAACGAATGCAAAACCATGGAAATCGGTTCGTCAGTTCTGGAGTTAAATCGTCAGGAAGGAAAACCCGACTTATTTTTATATAGTAGATTTATATTAATTTATCATCAACCCACTGCTGAGCTAAGGGTCTTTCCTCGCACAGGAGGAAGTATGGGCTTTAATCTCCCACGCGAGCTCACCGCGGAATGATTATATTAATTTATATAATATGGGACCAACCTTGACGTGGGTACTGCCCTTTTTGCCGACTAGGTACTCGAGCAAACGAAAAAAAATTCGAAATCGGTTTCGATTTAAGGGAGTTATGGATTAACAAGAATAAAACATAAGTGAGGAATTGAGAACCTCTTCCTTATTTGAAGTCCTATTGGCCTATTGTCTTTTTACGTTGCTTCTGAGCATCTGTCATTACCGCCAGTGTTAAGCGCTGACCGCGTAATAAATTGTCAAATAAAATTTTTAAATAAAGTAGTGGCAGACCATTCTGCAAATTCCATTTCTGAAAATTACCACATTTTACCATTATAATGTTTGACCCTTTGAGCCCATCGCCGAACCGGGTCTGTTACACATGCCTCAGAATTAATTCTGGGACCTGCGGGTTTCCTCACGATGTTTTCCTTCACCGTCTACCTAGTGATAAATATGTGCCTACTTAAGTTTTATCATAGATCTGCACCACAGGTCCATGCTATCTAGCATTCACTGGCATGCTTCAAATAAGCATTTGCAATATTTTTCACGATAATAGCAAGATTTTTACAAGCTTTTATTTAACTTGCAATATATGTTTGTTTGGGTGTTATCTTGCAACTCAAGTAGATATCTTCAACCGATTGAGCTGAAATTTTGTATTCGTTTAGTATGGATTACAATGAATGATTAGCTGTGTGACGTCATTCTTAATCCAACATGGCGGAACGCTCAAGATGGCGGCACTAAGTAGTTATTTTTAATGCGCTCCTAAAATATGGGTATCAAATAAAAGGGTTTGCTGAGAATAATTCGCAAAAAAGCTAGTTACCTACTAACAGTGTTTTACTTCAATTGTAAGTGCTTTATATCCGTCAATGAACCTTTTTAAGCTGTTGATAATAGCGTCTCCTGTTTTGAATACGATTACTTAGCGCAAAACGATCCACTCCTCCGATGTTAGTCTCGAGTGACACCCTCTCCTACTGCTACTGGAGTGTAACCGGCTTGTAACGAAAAAGATTATCAATAAACATCTAAAAAACCTACCCAATTTTCCCGCGTATTACCTTTATCTCTGCCATTGACATTACATTTCCAAATGGCCAGTTCGGGGACGCACTACCAAAAACATTGTCTATAAACCTAACAAAACAAGGTTTCTATAAGGCTGTATACAGGGCAGCCTATTTACTATTTATGTAGAGTAAACACCGCGAAAAGGAAGTGGCCGCAGCGGCGCGGACCGCCCGCCTATTCAAACGCGCTCGCTCGAAATATGACAATGCTTCAGTGTGGGCCGGTGTGAACACACCTTTACGTTAGGACAGCGGGCCGCTAAAATGTGCTGCAGAAAATACTTTTTGTTTTCTGGCTTTACATCATTTCTGAGGATCATATCAAAGTAGGTACAATTCAGTTTAAAGAATGATTTCTTGGCACGATTTATCTTCTCTATTTACACTCACAAGTGGGTACATAAATTACCTACATTAGGAATAGTAAAATGCTTTAAAACTAGGAATTTTGTTACCACTAGAATTGTCACGGGGAACGAGCGAGACAAACAAAAAAGTATTTTATTACTTGTTGGGAGTGCCTCATTTTTGCTAATTTTATTAAGGAGTAATAAAGGTCTTTTTTTATTATTATTTTGAAAAAATACTCGGGTAAAGGTCTGAAAAACCGCTCTATTCATTGTTTTTGTGATCCCAATTTAATTTTTATAAGCTTTACGAACTTCAAAACTGTAACAATAGATCAATAGAAAATGACTTAAACTTTTCATAGATACATCGTTTACGTCAACTCAGAAGATGGTAGGTCATATTTTATTTAACATTTTATTTTCAAAATTAATTCTGGTAATAATAAATGTTTTTTTTAGATCAGCCCTCCTTTTTTAGGTCACTCGATTAACTATTTCATATAAGTGCAAATGCATAATAAAGGCCTTGTGGAAATTAGTGTTAGACCTACCTCATGAAGGATGGAAATTCTTGCTTACTCTAGACTTTGCTCTAGATGAAACAAAATAGTAGGGTAGTGTCCTGCCTAGTCAAATGAGTTACTTTTTACGATCTGTCAAAACGAAATTTTAAGGGAAAATGTACTGAAATAGCCAAGTGTGACGTCATAGTTTCTAGTTCTCAATTGCAACACTTTTTTAGATTGTTTTAATATTTTAAAATTTTCTATAATTGTAAAGTGAAAACAGAAATACATGTTTGAAGGTGTTTTGGGATATCTTTTTAATGAATGACTACTCGCAATTTTATTTCGATGCTGTCAACTACCCAATTGTATAAAAGCAGCAGCTTAGACGCACCAACAACCGTTATTGTTCCCAGTGGGGCGGCGCGCGAAATTCCTCGCAAGGAGTACCACTACCTACCTTCCACGCGAGTTTATTGCGCACAAATTGTATGCATTATTTATTTCATTTAAAAGCGAAGAAACCCGAGCGCGATCATACTGCTCCGGCGAAATGAGAACGAAAGAATGCAAAGTATAAATAAGGAGTGAGGTTAGGCTGGGGGCATAGTGATTCTGAGATCTACTTTTTGTCTACAATATTACAAAGAGTTTTTTGTTTGTTTCTTTGTATTGAATAGGCTCCAAAACTACGGGACCGTTTTAAAAAATTCTTTCACCAATGGAAAGCTTTGTTTTCTGGGAGTGACATGGGCTATAATTTTTCTACTATTATACTGGTATGTCAGGTGGAAGAGGTGTGATTGTTTTTGAAGAAGTTCCAACCAATGTAACTTAAACAACTTCAAGTAACTGCTTACGGACAGGGGGCCAATTCTACTAAATGACAGCGGTGATAGTTGGATGACAATGACATCTCAATGGTCACTCGATGGTGTTATTTGGCACTTTTCGGATTCTGTTATCTGTCAGTTTTCACAGTCATTCAACTATCATTGTTCACCACTTTTGGTATTCTACTATTCCTAACATGGAATGGCGCTGTCCAGTGATTGCTTTTTTCCCCTTATTTTAAGGCATTGGCAATTTAGCCATCAGCCCTAAACACGACACCAAATTCAGATTTTAGCTCTGCTTCAGAGTCTATGCACAAAAATACACAAGTTTCTTCAAAACTTATTATTATTATGATAGTAATAGTTATATATGGTAGGCAACACCTAACGTAGTCCATAGTCATTCCATAGTAATGCCACTATTATTTTAGTGGAATACAAATTAGATGTCATAGTGCCATAGTTGCAGCATAATTGAATGATAGTTCGATGACAATGGCTCGCCAATGGCTGACATTTAGTGGAATTGGCCCCCTGGTCGGCGGTCGTAGATGCACCTTAGTGTATGTACCAGCACATTAATTAAAGTTAACCTAATGTAAGGATACTAACCAACTACGGACGTTTGGTCTGAAATATAGAATTTTTATTTTATTTTTACACTACATGCTCGATGTTGCCAGATTATAGGTAGGCATATCATGCAACCCTCACCTAAAGCAAGTCCTTATTAACCAGCGGGTTATAATGAGATTCAGTACAATATTGTGACTTCGTATGAAAAAATGTTCCTTAAAGACCTACAACTAAAACTTATATGAAAATCTAACTGGCTACTATACAAGCCATATTAAATAGCCTTGCTTTCTATTGTCTCGAAAAAGGTGAGAAAAGTAGAGTATCACCTTTGGGATAAAGCTGTTTTCGTCTTGGGCGAGCTTGAATCCTTCGCTACATTCAGGACTCCGTTGTAATTCCCTCGCTTCGCTCAGGGAATTAAATCTGGAGTCCCTCATTCGCTTAGGATTCAATATCGAGCCCTGACATAAAACAGAGCTACATTCACTCGGTGTATTATCTACTATTTTTGTAACCAGTATGCCAACAACCTTACACAATAATACCTACTGTAGGTAGAACTCGAAGAACAAGGCGCAGTTGAATTTAAGTAGCGATCCGTGTGCAGAGAATGGGTGCTGGAATTTTCCATTTCGCGTACTAAAAAATCACACGCGCGAATTGTTAGTCGCGGTAACGGCGGCGTTCTGTAATTGGTGGGTATTTTTCGAGAAAATTGCTCCCTTCTTTGGGCTTACGTATTGGCAGACACAACTTAGGTACCAACTACTACTACAACTAAGTACCGTACTTACCAACATTGTTGGTAAGTACCGAGACTACTAGGTAGTAGTCTGCGCCGCTGTAGCTACTAAAGTAATACCTCTTAACCTACTCCCGTATAGAATAATAACCTACCTCATATACAAGGTGACTTTTTTACCGTCTGGAAAAAAAATTCGTGTGATAGGTAAGTGTAATAGATTCTTTTGTTACTTAAAAAATTTTTTTTTCTTAACCATTTTTTTCTTGCTTAGACTAATATACATTACTTAATTGTAGTCAATAATACACACTGAGATATTTTAAATAGTATTTTAAAAAGAAACAGGCTCGTAGCTTCCATTTATGCGCAATCTACCTATACAACCGCTAGCTGCGCGTATAAGTACTGTGCGTAGTTTTCTAGATTTCGTAAATTGCACTAAACATGACTATATTTAACAATTAATCTCGTGTATAACTTCGGCTCTAGGTACCTTATACGTCATATTTTTTTCCAGACGGTAAAAAAAATCATCAAGTATAAATCGATCAATTGGCTATTTGCATGTCTCTAAATTAAATTCGAAGTAATTACTCATTAAAAAAGATCATGGACGTACCCAACTTCTGGCCTAGGGGGGGCAAGTCAGATTTTTTAGATCGGATCGTCGCCGCGGCTGTTTTTCATACACACTACACAAACGCAGCTACATAAAACATTAGGTGTAGTTTGTAAGGCAAACAGGCGCAAATGATCCTGCTTTAAAGGTAGTTATATAAATAAAAGTAAATTTGACTATGCATTCATTCCTTATTCGTAGATTTTTATTATATTTTTGGCAATTGCACCGTGCTATTTGTCAGTGTCTATTGCGCGGTTTTTTTTTAAAGTTAGAGCATTAGGCCCCGTTTACACTTTGATTAGTAATTAGGCGAGCAGTTCATACATGTTCTGCAAGATTTCCAGGGGGGCAACTGCCCGCCCCCCCTGGGTACGCCCATGAAAAAGATTATATAAATCACCACTGTCAAAGGCATATTCCGAATTTAATTTCACGAATCCCACAAGGATGTTTATTCTTATGTTGGGAAGTAGTAGGTCTGGTTTCGGTTCAGGTAGGTACTATCGACAAACGTTCGTTATACCGATGTGGATGAAGAAAGCTGCTCGCAAAAACTACCCTTAGTTGTATCAAGCGGAACTTTTGTTGATAGTAGTTAGGTACCTACTGTCTTATAAAACTAATGCGAGTAATATCTTAATCAATTATTTATTTATTTATTTATTATTTATTTATTTATTATTTATTTATTTATTAAAGACACACAAAACAGACATCGACGAAAATGCACTATACTTACTTAGTTACAGCTTCGACCTAATCGCAGTCCTTACACATGTGTGTACAGATGCAACTACATTACTACATGCATTACGAACTACATTTGTACAATCTTAAACGTTACAAAAGATAGAGAAATATTCATAACAATTAATATTTTGTGAAGGTTACAACTAATTAGAACATTCGATAATATTATTGAAATAATTCAGTGCTGTTCGCATGCAACAGTCTTTTAAAAGCACTAATGCGACAGCTAAATATATCCAATGAGATTTTGATAGATGCTTCATTATATGGACGACACATTCTTACAATTGGATTGAAAAATGATGTAGGTATTGTTACAATGTACGTCTAATATAAACGTTTTTGGTTTCCTACATCGATGCCAAGTGTTAATATTTAATTGTGATAGTAGATATGGCGTGTCCACGGTAGAGTGTAAAATTTTGTATAAGTAAATTAGTAACGCAATATTACGTCTGGACTCCAAAGTCATCATTTTAAAATGGAGACAGCGGTGAGTGTAGTCACGGAGCTGACGAGCGAGAATTATGAAATATGAAATTAAGAAAGAAGTTGACTGTGAATTATACTTTGAGTAAGAAACTATTCCTTATATAAATATCAAAAACATGTAATAAAAAGGTATTTTATTTATAGTTTAAAATTTTGTATTATAATTATAGATAATAAACTAATTAACTCTAATAAAAATATATTTTGAAATGAGAACATTTAAAAAATTTAAATACATCTCTCAGAGTTTAGTGCTCTACCTACATTTTACATTGTAGTTACTAACCCAACCAATTCTGTTACATGTTACCTTTACAAAGTAACCGGGACATAGGTACCTACTCCTGTTAAGACATACCACAAAACATTCCTGAAAAATTGGTTAAAATAGCTTAAGTAGGTAAAGATTTTCTTCCGTAAAAGAAATAGCTCTATTTTAGTAGTTTCCTTCTGCCGAGGTCTATATTAAGTGGAATTGCCTCGTTACGGACAATAATGAGTTAGTTAGCCGTGCGATTGTTTTAATACAAGCTCGCGCCGAGGTAATGAACGCCATTTGTGAACGTCCACCATCTTACCGCACTTGGAGGGAAAATCTTGATGGATGTCAACGCGTTGCATGGCGAGCCGATGTTACGCAATAACGGTTTTTAATGCCTACTAATTTTATATTTTCTAAATTAATAATAAATCTCTAAGAAAAACTTACACCTTTTATCCCCGAGAGGGTAGGCAGAGGTATTCCATCTCTCGAAATTTTTACGAGTATTTTTGACTCCTAAACGTAATAGATGGTGAGCCCAACACTTGCCTCACAATGAATTCTGGGACCTGCGGGTCTCCTCACGATGTTTTCCTTCTCCGTCGAGCTTATTCTAAGTTTATTTCTTTAAATTTGAGAAGCCTATACATAAGTTAAAATGGTATAGAAATTCATTAGTAGGACTGTCAGCCCTATTACGTTCCCACTTTTTATCCTCGCACCCTTAACCGTGGTGCTGATATGTATAGCTCAGGTTTTACCTATTTTAGATATCAGCTGTTCCTTCCTTCTGCACATAGCCTAACATTAATACCTAAACTGAAGAGTACTTAAGGAAAAACACAAAATGTACATAAATTTAGGCTTTTGATAATAAAGAATTACTTACTTACTTACTTACTAGTGATGAATATAAAAACTTAAGTAGGTCTACTTAAGTTTTTGAAAAACTCATTGGTACATGCCAGGATTCGAACGAGCCTCACTGATTATCATCATGGGAAGCGGGCTCTTTAACCATAAGGCTATCACTGCTCTACTGCTTACGATTTAATCATACATACATACATACATATGCTCACGCCTTTTTCCCGAAGGGGTAGGCAGAGACAACACCCCGATGTACCTACTCATCAATATAATAATAATTAGGTATTTTAAATTAGGGCAGGGTCTGAAAAGCAGCAGTTGTGCTGAGACTCTAGCTAGCCGTTTCATTCGCATTAGGTATGTACTTATACTCTAGTAGGTATCTAACTTAGTTTTTAGTCTGATTATAGTGTTGTGTGGATGAATAAACGTCTTATTTATTTATTTACTAGTGGCCCGGGCAGACGTCGTTCTGCCACCGTATAAACCATCCCTGGACCCACTCTAACCCACACAAAAAGTTTCATCAAAATCTGTCCAGCCGTTCTGGAGTTTTAATCAGACTAACGAACATCAATTCATTTTTATTTATATAGATTTTTGTTTAATAAAAAACACGTTCTATTAATCAAATTAGGTGGGAACTTGTTTTTTTATTTCACTTATGATTATTCCCTCACATATTAGTGAACGACTTAACAGTTGGCACTCATGTTTATAATCCGTAAACTAACAATAAACATCCCATTATGCGGTACCTACTTGAATGAGATCTACGCCCTTTATCAAAAAGCACTTTATCCTTTCAAACATTATACATTTTAAACGTATTAGGAAAGGGACGGTGCATGCAACAATAGGGTAGTCTCACCCAGTATCTTGCCTGTTGTAAAACGTTCCTCACACAATTCTGACCCTTATTGCATGGTAATAGATCCGTTTATATCTAACTGCTGCAGCAGCATTTTCTTTCGAAGTCGTGCTGTGGGTATATTTCGGAACATATGCATCCATTACGCAGTAGATTGTTAGCTAATTTTGTGCAAACAAATGCTTTCAACTAAAAGAAACCTTTTCATTCGATTCGAGAACCTTTGACTTTGAAGCTGTATTTTGAGTATACAACACACAAAACACTAGTCTTGTTAGCAAAGAGATTAAAATTTAAATATTTTAATCTCTTTGCTTGTTAGTTAACTCAAAATATATAAAAACTCTTTTGAATATCTACTTTTCGCCGGTGGAAAGCGCCACGTTGGACCCGGGTGTTGTTACCAAGAAGTTTGTACCTTATTCCATAGTTGTTACACATGCCTCAGACAGAATCTTGTAATAAATAAAGTAACGTAAGTTTTTTTTATTTTCATTATTTAGTAGGTAAGTATCTCACTAGGATTGGAACCCGAGTCTCTAGCATGAAAAGTGGGCTCATAAAAGGCTTTCACTTTCACTGTACAGTATATAGCACATGAAGCTTGACATGATTGTAGTGCGAGTCTGACCTCTGAGGCGATATGTAATAAGAACGTTACAAAGTCCAATTTGTCAAGCTCCACGTGCTCTTGACTGTACCAATCTGCATGCGGTCACGGTGTAGTGACCCGATAAGCCGAGCCTTCTGAAAACTATTCTAGTTTATAGTTTTAGTGTCAGTCCCCTTTATTCTGTAATTAAACCTCTAATGGGCGTTAAGTAAGGAAAGATAGGCCAGTTGCAACCGGAATACTGACGAGAATGGGTGTTTGAAGTAATTTTTCAGGTATTAACTGTAACTAGATTTTAACAGGCTCGGGTGTAGACCCAAAACATATTAGTCTAAATATTAAGTACGGTAGTAAGTAGTTAGGTAGATATTCTACACCAACAAATTTAATATTTTATATTTTCATTATATAGGTAGGTACTATGTAGTAGATACATATTTATCACTAGCTCGACGGTGAAGGAAAACATCGTGAGGAAACCCGCAGGTCTCAGAATTAATTCTGAGACATGTGTTAATAGAACCGGTCCGGCGATGGGCTCACCACCTATCACGTTTAGGGTTCCAATGTATCTCGTGAAATGTGGGTAGGTATATCCACTAATGGAATACCTATGCCTACCCCCTCCTCGGGGATGAAAGGCGTGAGATTATATTATTATTACTATGTAGTAGGTACCTACCTCATACCGGTATGCACAAAATTCCACTTTTGAGATTTAGTACCATAATATAAGTTAATACTTACTAGTTTCCGCATATTATATTATTCCTCACAATACTTCCTGTAATTACCACCCATCACTAGTGATGATGATAGGTAGTAATTACGGTACAGTTTTTAACAATAAAATAAGATGGTGAAAGTTTTCACCGATTCCTGTAAGATTCTCCATAGATACCTACTTAGTACTTACAGGCAGACGTTAAGAAAAAGTTTATCGAGGGAATCTTGTTTCCGACCTCTTTACTGGTCTTCTAGAACGACTAGCGGCATCTGTGAGCTAAACGTATATACACCAACATAACAGGTACCTAATAATCTTTTTGATATTAACGCCATCTAGAACAAACCCATAGTTGTTCTGTGCTTGAGAAACAGTACTAAAATAAAAGCGTTAGCTATACGACGAAAATTATCAACGCCATCTACCAAATCATGGCGTTACGCGTATAATACAAAGGCTCTCGTCATTCTTTCTCCATTGAAAGATGTCGCTAGTGTAGTTCTGAATTAGCAATTTATCTGCGTGGTGTGCCCATCTGCGTTGCCGGATCGGATCCTGTTTATTCCCGTTGGAATTTTCGAAAAATACCTTAGTGCAGAGAGATTTAAATACTAAAAAAAAAATTCCCAATGCGCCCTCTATGCCCATAGAGGGGGCATTGGGAATTTTTCATACAAAACTTTGAAGCCTAAGCGTCAGTGCTGGTATCTAGATTTCAATAGCTGAAACAAGTATTCAAACAATTAGAAGTTGTTTCAGCTATCGACCGGTAGAGGTCACGCTGATTAAAAGGGATGTTACTATTTCATACCAAGGTATCGATAATATCAGTTTATTGACAAAGTATAGGTATATACAACAAAATCAATTTCAATTATACCTACTACACTCCCGGACACATCTATCGGGCCACCTAGTGTTTTTTAAGTTTTGATGGTCCCTAGCTAAAAACGTTGTCACACGAGATCGCGGTCTTCCTTGACAACAAACGAAGCCGCCAGTCTCTAAGTACCTTTAATAAACTCTTCGGACAGTAGTACGGCTTAAATTTAGTTGTGCACTCACATTTCTTTGGCTATGCCCGGCCTGCAGAAGTGCCACAGCTTTGGCGGCAATTTCAGGCCGAGTATCCATATTTTTTGGTCAAAACTTTCTCAAAGTTTGCAGTAGCCATATTATTGAACCAATAATCAGAAACATAAATAAAAAAATCCAACTTTGGCAAAATTAAAAAAGTTTTATCCTCCCTTGCATCATTGAAAACAATGAACAGACTCGAATTTTCTTATTTTTTTTTCACAATTCTGTATTCGAAATAAAAAAAAACATACCAAAAGGTTGACCAATAAATCAGCTTCATTAATTACTGCAGGAAATCTATAACATTTTTGAACCAAAAAATATATGTTCCTATATTGATATTAAATTATTTATTAAACTGTATTCTTAAAAACAGTATGCCAATATTTTCTACCTAATAAATAAATATCGATAACAAAAGTCGATAAACAGCACCACATCACTAATTAGTAGTGAAGTAGTGGTATAAGCTACTCAACAGCAGAGGGCGTTAATTTACAAGATCAGCAGAATGTTCTAGAACGAATATAAGAAAATTATTAATTTTGTTCTTTTTTCTGAGTAAATATGAAAAATACTTACGAAAATAAACTAAAATCCCTTCCAGGCGTTTTGCCGTAGCGTGATTTGCAACCTAGCAAGGCGCATCTCGGCATATTTATTTATTTTGGCGAGATACGAACGAGAGTTGTTATTCGGACGAGTTATTCCACTGTGGAATAAGTTTTGACTTCAATTTTTTCGGGCTTTGTCCCCTCTATCACAGAACACTTGCCCTCTATGCCCTAGTATTTAAATCTCTTTGCCTTAGTGTCACTCATTTGGAACCTTTGTTCAAAATATATTTTAATCTCTTTGGCAAAATTATATTCCTACACCTATTATAGCGATCGGTGAAGTAATAGGAGTATCGGGCCTGCGACAAGTTTAGTCCTCCGCTGACTGTAATAATGTTACGAATAATAATAATGTTAATGTTACCTATACTACGAAATGATAGAAACACATGTTCAAAATACTATTTAATGAAGAGACAGATTACAATGCAATAATCAAAAGCAGTCAAGGACAACAAAACTACAAAGTACTAGTAGTTCTGCGCGGTTTCACCCACGTAGTTCCCGTTCCCGTGGGAATACGGGAATAAAATATAGCCTATGTTACTAAGGGACTTTGTTGCTTTCCATAGGTGAAAGAATTTTTAAAATCAGTCCAGTAGTTTTTGAGTTTATAATATTAGTGTAGACTAACAAAACCTAAATTAAAAAACTTATAAAAGGGTGCATGTCGGCCAGTCGCCAACAACCTATATTATCAGTAATCACTTGCATTTGACAAAAAGGCACTCTGTATAGAGGTATATAGATACTTGGACAAAGTACATTACACAACCTTTAGCTAATTACTTAAATTGTTCTTATTTACAGGCTTTTTTTAACTTAAACTTTGGGAGACGTTGCTGAATATTTTCGTATTTCTTAACTTAACACACAAAACACATGCTACAATCTTCTTTCCTCAGCAGCCTTAATTGCAATCGTCTTCATTTTGAAGTATGTATGTCGCTTCTTCTGTACACCTGTTGTTGCAGTGTAAGTGGAGCAAGCACAGACCATGTAACAAATGTCAAGTAAAGGCAATTGCGAATATAATTATAAATAGACAAATAGGCCTTTGCATTTGATTGCAACTTTGTTCATGATGTACATAAACCATCATTTTAATTTAATTATAAGTATGTATAATGTGTGCTATATGCCTTTTACATCACTTGATTGTCGTAAACAAGACTATGAGCACCTCATAAATTCTCTCTCTCTCTTTGTCAACCCGTAACAGCCCACTGCTGAGCAAAGGGTCTTTCCTCATACATAAGGAAGTATGGGCTGTAATCTCCCACCCGAGCCCACCGGGGATTGGGAGATGGTGTTCAGCTAGTGGCCACTTAACAGTCAGAGTTTTTCAAGCCACCCAAGGGTATCTGACATGGCTTAACGACTTCCACTGTGCGTAAACACAACGAATACCGGGACCAACAATTTAACTCATATTTGACTCATAAATTCAATCCAATCCAATCAATCCATCCAATATCCTGTTTGCTTTATCACCCCACAACTGTGTTGGCACCTCTCAACTGCAAGTACCCAGCTGTAATGTCCATTGGCAAGCTTCGTACAGTCGCAAACTCTTCTGCATTGCTGTAATAAAGCTTAGAATGACGATCGATGTACGGAGATGGCAGCCCAGAAATATCAGAATACTTTTTTGTTGGTTTGAATAAAGGTGGCGCGTTTATAGAGTAATCTGCAATATAATAAGAATAATAAATTGTGGGACACAATTCACACAGTTATTTAGTCCCAAACTAGACAGAGCCTGTACTATGGGTATTAAATAACTGATAGATATACCTTAAATAAATACTAAACACCCAAAAGATATTTTCATGCACACAAATGTTGGCTGGCTGGAAATCGGGAATCGAACCCACAACCTCCGGCTCTGAAAGCAGGGTCACTACCAACTGAGCCAACAGGGCCGTCAAATGAACTAAACACTTAGTCTATAAGTAGGTATGACATTTTGTACTCAAATTATGGAGGAAACTAGGCAAGCTTACACAAAACAGCATCATTGCCCCACGGCAATACTCTCTCAGCTGTTAAAATTTGTTTCAGAGATCGCCACATCCGTTTTTTACATCCACTTTTCGCAGGGTATTTGTTTTCTGCTTTGAAGCAATAACTTTTTTCGGAGTTCGTCGTCATTTTTGCAATCTAAGAGCAGATTATTGGTTTTTAATACATACAAGATGAAAAATCAACAAAACAAAATCAAAATAGCAAAACGTAAAGCAAAGCAAAACAACGACCACAGCAACGACCAACGACTTGGTTAAAGATATCTGTGGTGAACAACAATGAATGAATGAATATTTTTTATGGCATGGCTAATGGCTATTATTTAGCCATCAGCACTAAACACCACACGATTTTTTTTTATTATTTTTAGCTCTTCCTCTGCTTCCAAAGAGAAGATTCTGCTTGCTTCAGAGTCAGCACTTGTCCAGTTTATGTATGCAGAGAAGGTCACAACTTTAATTAATATATAAATAAAACTCGACTTTTAAAGATAAACTTATCTGAAGACTAGGCAGTATGGTCCACAAACCAGTAACTTTTTTTTGAGAGCTTATTAATGGTTTGGCTACAAAAGTGAGAGTAATAACTCGCTCCTCAATGTTTAACTTTGCCACCCCATTTCAAATGCGATCTAAGTATTTTATTTGTATTTTTGAGTGTTGAATCTGAAAACTCGTAGTATTTACTTGGTAGCACTTTATATCGAAATATCGATAACTAAACGTATCGATCAGATTAAAAACTGAAGTAGCCGAGCCATAAATAAAAAAAAAAATATCAAAGATATCTGTGACAATTTTTCAAAATGGTGGCAGCTGCTTTTACATGTAAATGAATGAAGAAAACAAAAACGTTACAGTTTTCAAGTTGTACGAGTGTTTAGTTCAATAAAAAACATTTTCTTAGTTCCTAAAATGTATTACAAACATATAATACTGGCTTTCGTTGTTACGTACGCTACTTTTACTACGGTAAGTGCAAATCAAATGTCTCGATCGAAAATATTTCATTTTCACACAAAGAAATAAAACACTACACTTGAAATACAAGTGAATCATAAATAATAGTTCGAAAGAATCAATTGAAGCCCTGTTTATTTTCTCCTCCCATTTCCTGTTACATTTCCAAACAGTGGGCCGTTCGCAGGAAATGTTTAGTTCGATCGAAAACGAACGAACGATTCGGCCAATCTTATTAATATATTAATATGTACAGGCACAGTCGTATGAAGAAACAAGATGTAAATGCTTGTGTCCGAGTCCTGCTACCGTTCTCAACCACACTGCTGGCTCTGATCGAAAGCTGTACATAGCCAATGTACCCCCTAACCAATGGTAAGGATTATAGAATAAGTAAAATAAAATTTATAAAAAAACTATTTGATTAATATTTCCTCAATTGTCTGCTCTGCCGCCTAGCTCTGTCAATGGACATGCAGCCTAAATCTGGGAGATAGCTATAGTTGTTGACTGAGATATCTAATTGAATAAACCAGAATAGGGGAGGCATGTCTGGAATTTCCTTGTTAACCATCTTATACTTTAGTGACTGCGATGGTGTGATCTTGCCTCGTGTCGGCGCCGAGATCAAGGGTCGTGAGCAAGAGTTCTGCCCGCGTTGCGAGTGCAAGTATGAGAACCGGAATACAACCATTATCAAGGTAATCCTACAGTAATGACCGGTGTACACTATTCCAGTGCATTTAATATCAACTGAAACTATCGACACCGGCACTAGGGGCTACCCCCGTAACTAACTTGTCACCGATTGGTCTGAAGTAACATAAATGGAAAGATTTTGGTATCTTGGCTTGAGAGTACATCATAGTGTACTACAACTGTTATTTTTTTCCTTAAAGTTTGTCTTGATTTTAAACATAGGCCTTAAGTTTGCCATAGTCTGTGTTTCTGTGCTTTTCTCCTCCAAGCAATACCCACTACTCCTATGACGTCGTCCTCTCATCATCGACGTTGTCTCCCTTTCTTACTTTTGAATTTAGTTCACTCAGTTACTCCCTAGACCATTTGTCTATTGTTCTCTGTAATATTATCCAATAAAAACGATGTGTCATTGCTTCTATACTTCTAAAGCCACGCGTATGACAAGTTGACATTTGTCATTCTATTTGACTTAACACTTACAAAGCGACTTGGCTACTCCATCTGTAGTGATGAAGTTTCCATCAAAATTTTATGTGAACACAAGCTTTTATTAAGTTAGAAGCATTTTCAAATTGTATGTCTTTACAGGTGGTTGTAATCATCGTGATATGGGTGATAATGCTCCTGGTTGTATACATGGGCTTCCTGATTTGCCTGGACCCTCTAATCAACAAGCGAGCCAAGGCCTCCTATCAGGAACACACAAATGAGGATGTGAGTTACTCCTTGCAGTTTACTACTAAAAATTTCCTTTTTAGGGATGTTTTAGTCCACTTTTTAACCCCGACCCAAAAAGAAAGGGGTGTTATAAGTTTAAAGTGCCTGTGGTATCATAGCTCCGGAATGGATTAAACGATTTTCGTTTAGTTTTTTTGTATTATAGATAATTATCCCGACTGTTCTTAGCCATGTTTCATGAAAATCTATTTAGGCATTTGTGTTTATATGTATTTATTTAGTCGGGGGTTTTAAACATTTTTAATTTAATGTTATATCTCACCTCTCCACTCCCATCTGCGTTGGTGATATTTCGTGAGATTTAAAGCCTTCTTTAAAATCTCACAAAGTATCCCTTACTTTATTTTTAAATATTTGAAAACATTAGATATTTTGAAAATAACATAATATTAGATTCTGAAGAACAGTGGAATGATCAGACACAAATTGACTTGCTCTGTTTTTACATGTGGTCGCACAATGCAATTTAATATCGGAAGAAGATATTTAACACGTCAGACATTCAATTTAATATTAAATTTATTTACACTGCACATGATTTATCGTGTACTAATTCGAGATCAGCCGTGATTTTTTTCTGTCTCCCTCCACATAATTCATCATATAACCCATTCTTTGTCTTTGCAAGAATCCGTTTGTTCATAATTTCAGACAATTAAAAGAAGCTGACAATCTAAGGCATCCAAAGATCTAAATGAAACAACACGATGTATTTAATTTATTTTTGGAAGACTTACAGAACTAGTTTCATTTATGAATCAGAATCAATAATGACTATCTACATTACTGACGAAAAATCTTTACATATCAATTGAATTTTCACTCCATTTCCTATTAAACTTCCCTATTGATTATAGGTTGGTGGGTGAATGTTCGCGCGAACTTTGCATTTCTATCTTTTCAAATTCTAACTGGATTACTTTAAGATTTTCTTTGTTACATCTTAGCGAGAAATGTCCATGGGAATAGTGTTACTTAAGTTAAGTGAAATACATTATTCTATAAGATTTTTCATACACTATGTACTGTTTTTTCTCCAAATAAATAAAATAAAACAATATAGACCAGAAAAGTAGGTATTATCACTAGCAAGTCGGTGAAGGAAAACTTGGCAATACCACCAATAATTTTACCAGTATATTCTTTGGACCCTTAAAAGTGATTGGTGGTGAGCCCATCGCCGGACCGAGGAGCTGTTAGCAAATGTCTCAGAATTAATTCTCGGACCTTTCCTTACGACGTTTATGACGAAAACGTGTTAAGGAAAGTTCTAGTAAGAAATATGTAAGTTTTTGAAAAACTCATTGATACGTGGACCAGGACTCGAAACCGAGCCCCAATAATGAGAGGCGGACTCTAACTACAGGGTCACTGCCAGCATAGTATAAGCAGAACTGGTTTATACATCATGGTCATTTTAATAATAATATAATATGACTTTATTCAGGTAACTTAGACCCTATTGTGTTAGTAACAATGTGCTTATCCTATGTTAGTAATAATATAAATTAATTTTATAATATAAATTAATAAATCAAACATTTTAAATCAAGTGCAAACATTTTAAGGGTAACTGACAATTTTCCAAAAAACTAGTTTACAAGATAACATCGATTATTACAAAAATAATATAAACAAACAAACACGCTATACATAAACAATACACGCACACTACCCAATCAAAAATTGTTCTAAAATAACTAAATAAAAAAAGTCGACAAAAGTAGTGTTGAAGGTGTCGAGTGCGGTAATGAAGGTTTATGCAAGCAAACCATACTTAAAAATATCATATATTTTTTTGTCAGAATAAACTATTTTTTTCCTTTATATGTTAATACTATTTCTCTTCCATATTTGTTACAACCCTTAAAATATTTGCACTTGATTTAAAATGACCTTATATATTACACGGCCATGGCCTCAATATAGAACCAGTTTTCAATCACTACACCATGGGGTTGAATGATTAATGCGGTGCAGAACTATTATATCCGAAACTTACAATTTGTGTTCATTATATATTAACAAAGACATTTATCGACAGGCCATCATAAGAAGTTACATTTCTATTTGAATTATTCAGACATTGCTATGGCTACAAAAAATAAACAAATGCCCATCATAAATGCTGTTTAAGGAATTAATTTTGTCAACAAGCCATGCACGATCATGATTCACTTTGACAGATCTTTTCGGTCTTATTCTGGGTGAAAAGGAATGTATTTGGTTGAAAATGAAAATGTTTTTATTTTCTTAAATTAAATGAAAATAACACTTAGAAAAGTCAATAGTCTAATAAAAAGGCACTCTTAACTCGTCCATGATGATTGGCTAAATGCCTGCCGTCATATAGCGGCCGTAATACAGCGGTGAATTAGAACGTTGCCTATGTAAACAAAAAAGCGCAGTTTCCTAGAGAGCGGTATTTGACATCGCAACGTAAAAAAGCCGTGTCGCCATTTGTATAACGGTCGTCTCGTCGGTGTCGGATGGTTCGTCAACGTTTTTCTGCCATACGACTATTTTCCTCGTCTGATGATAGTTCACCCTCCAAGTAAATTATTAAATCTAAATCAAGGTCGTGCGTCTTATCTCTGGATACGTTTCGTTTAAACCGACGATAAATACGGCCGTAGAACTTTCCACATCGCGTCACCGTAAAGGCGGCCGTCTTTTTGCATCCGCAATATTACGGCCGCTATATGACGGCACCGCTATCCTATGAAACTGAAGCTCTACGGGTTGATGTTGTTGATGTTGATTACGGATTGTTTATCTAGCTTATTTCAATGTTTGTCACTCAGGACGAAACCTCCATCGGTGGGCCTGCGCAGCAGATGGGTGCGCGCGGCAACGTGCTCAACCGAGTCACTCACCAGCAAGACAAGTGGAAGAGACAAGTCCGAGAACAAAGGCGCAACATATACGATAGACACACCATGCTTAATTAGTAAACATAAGGCAGACTCGTGCTCGGGGGACAAAGAACATGGGTAAAACACCCAATTATTGACACCCTAGTTCACCCTACCAATTAATTGACACCCCAACAGTTTTATTAAAGAAATTACGATACATAATTATATTTAGAACTAGCGACCTGCCCCGGCTTTGCACGGGTGCAATGCTTATAAGATTTTCCCGCTTTCCTGTTGCAATTTTTCCTGAATTTTCTTTGCTATAAACCTCACGGAGCCCGAGACCTTTCCAACGAATGCAAAACCGTGGAAATCAGTTCGTGCGTTCTGGAGTTATAACGTCAGGAAGGAAAACCCGACTTATTTTTAAATAGTAGAGATAATACAGTGAAACCTGGTTAAGTGAGACATCAAGGGACCTGCAATGTCGTTTCACTTATAGAGGTATTCCACTTACCCAGTGTCTCAGATATACAGGTATAAATAAATATCTGTCTCATTTACAGAGGGTTCCACTAATAGAGGTGAGAATACAGGTTATTTCAGTTATAGAGGTGCGATCATTAAATAAAATAACGTGTTATGTATGTAAATGAGTTTAAATTAAAAAAAAATAGTACTTAAAGGTTCAGGATATTCTGATAAACGGACACGTTTTAGTTTTCCTTGTCCTTCAGAAAATTGTGATTCAATTTTATGTTTACTCTGAATTATTCTACAAAGAGTAGATTTTGGCACATTAAATTCGGCACAAACTTCTTCGCGTGTCTTCCCACTTTCATAAACGGATATTAACTTCAGTTTTTCACGTAATGATAACGATTGTAGCTTTCGTTTTGGCATTTTTCAAATAAACATCTGCATGATAGTAAAGCGAAACTAAAACTGAAGGTAACTGAAGCTCAAAATTACTTACGTACTTGGAATTACGTGTGGAATTTGTGGGTAGAATAAGAATGAGTAAACAAACAATGTTATCTCAGTTACAGAGGTTTATGCATATAAAATTTACTCGCTGTCTCAGTTATAGAGGTAACTATGATGATAAATCGAAAGAACAAATCCCAGATATAGAGGCTTACCTCGTCCCACTAACAGAGGTAATTCAGTGCCAAAGTGTTGGGATCTCAGCATGAGTTCCAGTTATGGAGGTTTCTCACTTATCCAGGTCCCACTTAACCAAGTTTCACTGTATTATGATAAAACAATTACTGTGTTTATTGATTATTCTAAATATAAATGTGTATAGTAATTTGTTTAATTTTAAATAAAACTGTTGGGGTGTCAACAATTGGGTGTTTTACTCGACATGGTCTTTTTAAATTAAGTGCAAATACAATCAGAGGCACAATTAGTGTAACATATCGACATTTTCATTGTGCCTCTGAGTGTATTTAAAGGGTAGATCAAATAATTAAGCAGAAACTAGTTTTTGCATTGATTTTTATTTTATTGCGCTAGTTTACTAGATATCATCGATTATTACGAAAATTCAAAACTAACACGCTGGACATAATAAAACGCTTACACTACCCAATGAAAATTTCGTCGAAAATATCGAACTAAATCAATATAAAAAAGCCCACAAAAGTGGCGTTTCAGTGTGGTAAGTGAGTGTTTATGCAAGTTATGTTTACGAAATAATATTTTTTTGGTTAGAAAAAAAAAAGAAAAGTAAGCAATTTTTTCATATGATAATGAGGTATATTACCTACCCTTAAAATATTTGCAGTTGATTTAAAAAGACCTTGTATATATCGGAGCGTTATTGTATAAGCCGTGATATTATAATTGCTTTAGTGGTATTTTAATTGCACGCACTTTTGTCAATCGTCTCCATTTAGTAGAAACGGTCACTGGACCGTATTAAAATTTTGTCTGATCTGATACTGACCAATCAGTATTGGTCAGAATGGCGTGGTCAGTGAATCGATCAACCTAGGCTTCCCACATCCAAATTTTGCTATTATTAGTTCAAAGTGTATTTTATATACCTACTGAAATAAATTAATTTTGAATTTATTGATAATTTTACTGGGGTAATTACAGTCAATGAATTTGCTTATATTCGTGACATTATAATTTACCTAACTATGGTCCAGTGCAACTATAATATCACGGACTTTACAATAACACTGCAACATAAACACTAGGCCATAGAGCGACCAAAGCGTACGAAATCGTAATCCAATATATTATTACTTAACTAGCTGACCTAACATACGACCGAAAACAAACTATCGGACTCGGCTGATAGCCGCGGCTTAAAAGGGATCTAGATAATGTATGTATACTGAGCTGTGCACACTATTGGAAGCAAGTCGTGGACGTAACCTTGAGCGTTCGGACGTTCGACAGAAGTCTGGCGTGCTGGATTCAAAAGACTGTGTACATTTATCAGTCGCGGCTATCTGCGATAATTTGTTTTCGCATATAAGGATGAACTGACAGTTATGCTTTGAGTATTAACCCGCCATTGGTGACGTGGATTTGACTTACATCGTTGGTGTCCCCGGTCTCACGCACCGGGGTTTTTAGCTACGAATTTTTCTATAATATACTGTTCATAAAACTTTTCTTTGGAAAAATTATGAAATTAGATACTCTTTTTTGTCAGTAAAACATAGGTATTTCATTAAAGAAATCTCTTTTATTATCATAAGACAATATCTTTGGATACATTCAAATTTCAGGGTGTTTTAACAATATTTTTTAAAACTTAAAGATTTCGCAACAATCTTATATATTTAACAATGAAATTAGTCTTAGTCAGTCTTATGATATTGAAAACATAAAATAAAAAAACAAATGGTACTACTTCTACCAGAAAAAAAAAAGAAAACTAAAATCACTCATCTTCAACAGCCAAACAACTTGAGCAAGTAGGCACTACATGATCAAGGCATATATATTTTCGTTTTACATTTATGGCAAGAGAACCAGGTTTTTTGTCATGTAATACGTCCTCATCAAGCATTGCTTCTTGCAGAAGCGCCTCGAGACGTCGCTGAGTACTTTCCTAAGACATGCTGAAACAAAGATCACAATTTGAACAGCGAACGCGTAAATATTTCTTGTAAAATATCGATCAAATCGGGCAAAACACTTACATATCATAAAATTATATAATCACAATAAAATAGCAACAACAGCTTTATCAAACTAAGAAAAATTAAAAGATACACAATAACCATTTGACTTACTTAGTTGGTGACGCCGGTCTCACGGACGGGGTTTGCTCCAAAACTCTGTAACATCGCCGCGTAGACTGTGGCGGGGTAAACTGGCGGTAGGGGGCATCGAATGAGGCAGCTACTCGAAATCGCAATGTAATTCGATGAACGGTGAGATAAATATTAGGTTTTTTCGAACTACCCGGTCTCACAGACATATACGTCACCAATGGCGGGTTAAACCACCAGGAGACGTCACGCGCACTAGTTTCTTTGCAAAAAAGTCTGCCAATTTCTGCGGGGGGGGGGGGGGGGCGAGGAAACACACATCTAATGTTAAAACAAACGCAAGTTTGTGGTCGTTTTCTAAAATTTTGTAATGTTCCGCATAAGTTTCTTATTTTTTTTTATAAGAACCTGACAATATAATATAAAAAGGATTAGCTAAATTGGTCCAGCCGTTCACGCGTGATGCCGTGACAAAGGCAAATAAGGATTCATTTCTATATCACTACATAGTGTAAAACAAAGTCGCTTTCTCTGTCCCCATATCCCTAGGTTTGCTTAAATCTTTGAAACTAAGCAACGGATTTTGATGCGGTTCTTTTTAATAGAGAGTGATTCAAGAAGAAGGTATTAGCATTGCACCCGTGCGAAGCCGGGGCGGGTCGCTAGTGCATATAAATAAGTCATAATGTAGCGTCAGTACATAGAACGCGCCAATAGATGGCCGAGTTATAAACGAAGAGTTATATATCGAAGTTTTCTAATGAGCCATGAACCTATGGACCGCGGTCCCCAGGCACGATCACCTCGCCTGGCGGAAGATCTTCCCTTTTCACGATGGAGGAGGATTCCACCTCCGCTCCTCCATAAGTCTGTTGAAATCTAGGCAGCTGAACTGAAGTTTGAAATTGAAGTTTTAGTATGAAAATCGTCCCAATGGTCTCTCTATGTCCTAGAATATTTGAATCAGTTTGATGGTGATAATATTATTTTTGATACGACATAATTCTGTCATGGATGATATAAAGTCGTATGTCCCAAAAGGCAATCAAAATAACAATCCGCTGTTCACACATGTATAGTTTTAGCTGCACCTTTTGTTAGGTTTAACTAAAAATACAACAAAAATCTTGTCAAATAATTTAATATTCAATTATAATGACTTTAATACGCGGAGCTGATAAGAAATTGTTCGCATAGAACTATTATTATAGGCAATAATTAATTAGGTATACACGTTTCTGTTACATGTGTTGGACAATGGGTGATATGTATAAATATATAGATCAATCCCTATTTTTAAAATGCTATTATTTTTAATAACTAAGACAATTAATTATATTTATCTTAGATGGTAGTATATTAGGACAAAATTTCGTAACGTGACGGCCAATGGCATCATTGTGTATTTCTTATACCATTGATATCAATGGTTTAATGTAAACGTTTCATGAAGTGTATTTTCTAGCAGCTATAAAAACAAATCTGCATTTTCTTACAGATATGTAAATATTGTAAAATGTATTTTAATTTAGCTGTAAAAAATAAATTGTATTAATATGTCATACATTTTCTTGTTTTTGCAGAAAGCATCAGATAATTTTCAGTGTCCTACAATTTCCCCATAATATGCCCTTTGCGGATAAATATTACCTATGCTGCTAGCTTAGCGAATTGTTAACAAATTACACTTCATTAAATAAGCGCTGTACTGAATGATAAATGAGCTCTGGACTGATGGTATACAATATATTTAACAGAATAAGCGCAATTCCTGAAATTAGTTTGTTCAGTATCGACTATTACTACATTTTTAATATGTGTAAAATTTTTCCGATAAATGAATTAGCATAGCTGAATTTAGTCTACCTATGGAAATCGTACTGTTATTGCTCTTTATTTAAGAAATTTGATTAGACAAAACTAAAGTACGAATGCATCATATTTTTCTTATATTAGTCTATATTAGTGTACTAATTGGGGTGTATGAGGAATTGCGCTTATTCTATTACGCATTGTAGAAACGCAATTGTTTTTACCTTGTATTACATAGAGTGAAAATTTAATAAATGGTAATACACCTAGTAGATTATAGAAATAACGTTTCCAGCAAGGAGGGAGCGATTTGCTTTCTAATATTTTTCTGGCTTCAGCTTAACTTAACTTAAATGATTTTTGTTTAAATTTGGGCTACAGTGGTCCATTTGTTAATAACACTGCTTTTTAAAACCTACAGAACTAAAACATTAAGACATAGACACGGTGAATGAATCTGATTGAGACGATGGTCAGCGTCAGCCATAGTTTCTTCTCTTCACCATCTGGGCTGAGTCCTATCTCCTAACGACATTCAGAATGGACTAGGAGCTTGACCGCGCCGAGATGAGATGCAGCTTTTTTTGGAGTACAATTTTAAGATGATAGCCATATAGCGAGTGTTCCGTCGCGCGGTCGGAAAAGCTTCGTTCACCTTAAATCAGCATTAATGCTAACTTTATTTGCTTGACTTTTTTACACCGACTGCGGAGGTTAATGTTTTTGTCAGCCTAAGTCCCTTTTCACACGTACCGGTTTCCGCCGGTCCGGTGGGCGGCGAAGTATATGGCCATGTACAGTCAAGAGCAAGTCAAGCTTGACACTACCAGTTTAAGCTGAGCTCTAATTTGTACTGCGCGCCATAGAATACAGGGCCGCCGGGTCAACAAAGTGTCAAGCTTAGCGTGCTCTTGACTGTACGTTCGCTTTCATACGTACAGGCGGGCAACCGGGCAATCGGCCATACATTTCGCCGCCGGACCGGCGGAAACCGGTACGTGTGAAAAGGGGCTAAATGTTCATTTGTAGCGCCTCTATATTTCATTTATTTCATCATTCATGAAAAATCAAATAGCTAATGCTAACAAATCAGCATTATCAAAGAAAATAATGATCTTGATAATTTCAAATCCTTGATGAAAGTAGTTTTGTAGGAATGCCTAATATGAACGTTAAAGAAAGAGGGGAAAACCAAAGAAAATATGAATGGATTGTGTGAAAGTCTGAAAGAGGATATGTGAGAGAAGGAAGGGAATATAGATGGTTGTTGATAGGGGTAGATGGAAAGAGAGGACATCGCCTACTGCGCAGAAAATTAATTTCAAAAATAAATAAAGGTTGCAATACTAAACGCAAACTTATTTTTTATATACTTTATTGACATTTTTAATTATATCAACATCACAAGAATTAAGCTTAAATCATAGGAATACGTTTTCTATAAATATTATCACAGAACAAAAATAAATAAATGCGATTTCTATTGTCTAATAATATTATAACATCGATATAAACTATTCATATAGTTTATTTGCCATGCAATACTGCATCTAAATATGTGCAAGTTAATAACAACAAGTAAGTTATAACAATAACTTATCGAGTAGGTAGGTAGTAGGTACCTATAGTGATACTGTTTCGAGTCACATGAAATGTCTTAACTAGTGAAAACCTAATAAATTAAAAAAGAATATTCGATAATAAAGAAGATTATGGCAATCGGTGGTCCCATAAGCAAATGGGTCTACGGTTAAATTTTTTTTTCAGTCGTCCCGTCAATGGGACATCCAATTGAACTACGGAAGAAGAGCGCAATTTTCAGGATTAATGTCCCATTTATGATATAAACAGAACTAGTTTATGTAAACAGATTTGTGTAAACATATTTTCTGTTACGCATAACATCGTAATGTTTTCCCTGTACGATGACAAACGACAAATAAGTAGAATATAATGTTACCTACAAAATTTGCTTCTGTAAACCATGATCTAAAAAATATAAAGTCAGAAAATATGAGTTTAAAAAGATACCCCCTAAAAAAGATAGATAATCTCAGCTATATAATAATATGCGTTAAATTATTCCGAAAAATGAATTAGCATAACTTAATTTAGGGCTACCTATGGCAACCGTACTATAATTAATTGTTCTTTATTCAAGAAATTTGGTTAAACAAAACTTATGTACGAATGTTAAAAATTTATATTAGTATACTAATTGGGGTGTATGAGGGATTGCGCTTATTCTGTGACGCGTTGCATAAGTACTGCACTCTACACAAAGGAATACACATACCCACTGGTAGTGGAACGAAAATAATATGCCTAACCCTGTCGACACCACTTTACTCATCTAAAAGCCCATCTTAAAATAAATGTATTTGCAAAATACATTTACTATATGAATCGAATTTTCAAAGAGACTCTTGGAGTCAATACTGGTTTTCTGAGATGGTATTATTTACCTGTATAGTACTTCCACCCTGTATAATAGTTAATTTATCTAAAATATAATTTACAATGCTGGCTTACGTCTGATTATTTTTTAAATTTAATTTATTTGGTGAGTATTGTATTCTATACAAGATTATTTTATTAAACTTTTACAGTACCTCCTTAGGCTACTCAGCCTTTATTCTTACCTCACAACGCAACAGTCTTATAAATTCTTTTTTTTTTCTTGACAAGCACTTCTTTGACACTATTCCATAAACTACCTCAAAAATAAAAATAAATTTAATTACAACAATATGTTGTAAAAACACTAAATTAAACTAATTTTTGATTTACAGTGAAGCTAAATACTTCACAAAATATTAAAGATTATGCTTTGTAATGTGCTTAGATTCTAAGTATGAATAACATTTATATACCTTTTACTTGCCTTTCGCACTTGGCGAGATTCGCGCAAGAAAGAAAGAAAATATATCTTAGGAACGCCGTAAAAAGTAGAAGATGGAGAAAAGTTGCTTTTCCATCGGCGGAATTAAATCTCCGAGTAAGTCTGACTCTTCGGACAAATCCAGCAAGTAAACTACCGAGATGTGACGAAACAATATGTTTTTTTTGCCCTTCTGCTCAACCTCCTCCGGGTCTTATAGTGTGGCGGCGTGTTGTCTGCAGCAGCGATTTCTAAAGTGTTTTTTTTACGTTAAAAGTTTAAGTAAAGAATAAAATAGTTTTACTTATAAAATATTTCTAATAAAAACTTTTTTTCTTATTTTAATTAATTGCTGTGTCTTTGAGTTGTAGTCATTTGGTATGGGGTTCCATAAAATAAAAGGTAGTTTGTAAGTGTTCCGTAAACCGCATCAGAATCCGTCCAGTGGTTTTAGCATCTTGTGCGAAATAACAACGGACAAAAGAAACATGGACTTATAATTTCATATGTCATCTAAGGCCAATTCTTCAGAGGAGTGTGTTAAAAAGAATTATGTTTTCAAAATTCTATTTCAAGAATTTTGAGCAATATTGAAAGACATTCTAAGGTACTTAAACTAGGCTTCGATGATTTCAATTCCTCCATTTTTAGAGATCACAAATTTTGCATACCATAAAAACACGGTCGCAACTAACTACTGTATGTCATATCATGTATAAATTGTGCATAAAAATTAATATACAGTTTAGTTCCAAGTTCCAACATTGTTTAGTACTAAACATCTATACTGGATGATTTTTTTTACCGTCGGAAAAAATATGACGTATAAGGTATCTATAGAGCCGAAGTTATACACGAGATTAATTGTTAAATATAGTCATGTTTAATGCAATTTACAAAATCTAGAAAACTACGCACAGTACTACGCGCAGCTGGCGGTTGTAGGTAGATTGCGCATAAATGGAAGCTACGAGCCTGTTTATTTTTAAAATACTATTTCAAATATTTCAGTTTGTATTATTGACTACAATTGAGTAATTAATGTATATTAGTTTAAGTAAGAAAAAAAAATTGAGTAAATATTTTTTTTTAAGTAACATTGCCAAATGAATCTATTACACTTACCTATCACACCACATTTTTTTCCAGACGGTAAAAAAAGTCACCCAGTATATATAAAAATCAATGTCACTTTTCGTTGTTATTTTATTTGTTATTTTATAACTCAAGAACGGGCTCACCTATCCAAACCAAATTTTTAGGCTTTATTCAAACTATTTAGCAGATGGTTTATGTGAAGTTTGAAGTTTGAGAAATAAATGTTCAGAGAACGTTAACGACAGTCGAATAGAGCGTTAAACTTGTCATGCGGTTGGCCAAGTAAAATTGACCCAACACTAAAGAATCATATAGTCCAGTCAAAATAAACATTACAGTTTGCATTAATTCCCAACAAGCTGGATTTTTGTGCAGGCCTTGAATAGGTCATTACAAATGATATGTCAAAAGTCCCCATCGATCACGCTTGTGCGTTGTTTTTTATTCGATGTCAAAGGTCACAAATTTGCGTTTTTTGCGTATATCTCGGAAACAATGAGAGCTACCGAAAAATGGTTCAAACAAAGTTTGTAGATCGTAAAATTGTCTACAAAAAAGATCTGGAATCATCATTTAGTCTATTTTGACTGGACTAATAGTCTTACACGTAGTTCTTAATGCATTTACATTATTACAATTCGTTCGCATCTTGGCTAGGGCATTTGCACTGTTGGCTTCGGGCAGGATTCGACCCGGCGTCTTGTCTCAAATGACACTGACATAAAATCCAAATGGGTCATCGATAATACAAGTACATACACAAGATAAAGATAACAAAAATGATTTTCAAGTTCCATTGTTAGTTTTTCTATTGCGTTATTTCCAGCTATATTTTTGGTTTCGTCTTCGTTTATACGACATCCTCTGCTTCACCACGCAGCAATGAATTGCCAGCCTACGACAAACAAAATCTTACAATCGGCGTAGACTAGTGTATTATGTAAGTTATCTTACAATCTATATCTACACTAATATTATAAAGAGGAAAGATTTGTATTCTTGTCTGTTTGTAACAAATACTATATTCTCTCTATCTTGTATGTTTGTAATAATAAAGCAGTGATAGCCCGGACGGTTAAAGAGCCGGTCGAAAATCAGTGAGGCTCGGGTTCGAATCCTGGCATGTACCAAAGAGTTTTTCAAAAACTTACGTACATATTTATCACTAGCTCGACGGTGAAGGAAAACATCGTGAGGAAACCCGCAGGTCTCAGAATTAATTCTGAGACATGTGTAAATAGACCCAGTCCGGCGATAGGCTACCACGTTTAGGGGTCCAATGTATCTCGTAGAATGTGGGTATATCCAGTAATGGAATACCTCTGCCTACCCCCTCGGGGATGAAAGGCGTGAGATTATTTTTTTATTTTTTTTGTAACAAATAAACTAAAAAACGAAATTAAAAAAAACTTTCACCAATAGAAAGCTACGATAACCCTGAGTAACATAGGCTATATTTTATTACCGTCCTCCCATGAGAACGGGAACTACACGAGTAAAACAGCGCAGAACCGCTAGTCTATACTAATATTGTATAAAGATTAGTGCTGAAAAGTGGAATACCTCTGCCTACTCCCTCCGGGATTAAAGGCTTGAGATTTAAGGGTCGCAACACATCTGCGGAACGTACAGCGCCGAAGGTTCGGTGAACAACATTGACGTTTCACTTTAAAGATAAATGGATCAGCCACCCGAACCTTCGGCGCTGTACTGTACGTTCCGCAGATGTGTCGCGGCCCTAAGTGACGCTTCGTTAACCGTTTCTGAATTTTATTGATTGTGTAATCCTACTAATATTATAAATGCGAAAGTTTGAATGGATGGATGTATGGATGGATGTTTGTTCCTCTTTCACGCAAAAACTACTGAACGGATTTTGATGAAACTTTACAGTTATGTAGCTTATACATCAGAATAACACATAGGCTATATTTTATACCCGTATTCCCACGGGAACGGGCACTACGCGGGTGAAACCGCGGGGCGCTGCTAGTACATTAATAATGTAGTGTGGGCGGTAACTGCAGTTAGATTAAAAGAAATGGGGCATAATTTCATATACATAAGTCAATCATGTTCAATAATTCTAGGCCCGTGTCTTTACATAATTATAAACTTTCAGTTATCGATTTGCATTCGGTAAATACCGTAAGTTGCTCTTTCCAGTCGACTTCAAAAAAGGAGGTTATCAATTCGTCGATGTTTTGTAATGAATGAAGGAAAATGTATTTTATTCTGAAGGTAATAAGAATTACAGTTAGAATTACTTTAATGTTTGTTACTTCAGAACTTTCGACTGAGTGAACTGATTTTGATGATTCTCTTTTTTATTTGATAATTGCTTTTCGTGTGGTCCAGTTCTGAAAATGGCGTCCTTCAGAAAACCATTTAAGTTGAAGTTAGGTTTTTTACTCTTTAGAGTTCTATGTAAGAGCAGTGATAGCCCTGACGGTTAAAGAGCCGGTCGAAAATCAGTGAGGCTCGGGTTCGAATCCTGGCATGTACCAATGAATTTTTCAAAAACTTACGTACATATTTATCACTAGCTCGACGGTGAAGGAAAACATCGTGAGGAAACCCGGAGTTCTCAGAATTAATTCTGAGACATACGTAAATTTATAGACCCGGTCCGGCGATGGGCTCACCACCTATCACGTTTAGGGGTCCAATGTATCTCGTGAAATGTGGGTATATACAGTAATGGAATACCTCTGCCTACCCCCTCGGGGATCAATGGCGTGAGATTACATTATATATTATAGTTCTATGTTATATTATGCGCATATTATGTTGCCTTTTATGGGCCTCAAAAAGAAAAAAATTGAACTGTCCGTGTCCCTCTGTCAGTCGGTTAATTATCAGGAATGCGCGAAGGTATTATTAGCAATAAAGATTATTATTATTATTAAATTGAAATTAAAATCAAATAGGTCTACGGTCCCTTGGTGCTTTAAAAGGACCAAGATGAAACGCTATAAGAAATTCGGTTATGTATGCCGACATTTTGACACTGGCAAGTAAATCAAAACCTATATGGTACAGTCAAGAGCACGTGGAGCTTGACACATTGGACTTTGTAACGTTCTTATTACAATCGCTTTCGAGGTCAGACTCGCACTAAAAGTGTAAAGCTTCATGTGATCTTGACTGTACCTATTTCCCGTTGATCTAGAATCATTTTGACGTGACAACGCCGGCTGCATGCACGAAAAAGTATGACGTATGCGGGCGTTCCAGTGCAAGCGAGAGCGCGCAACGAGCGACAAAGAGGCACAATCCATTCCATCAGTATTTTCTTATGACGTTGTCACGTTCAACTATCGTCAGTAAACCGACTTTATAGACAACCGATTATTTTTTTGGTAAAAACGTCTCACAGCCTTCAGCACCAGTGAAATAAAAAATCCTTAATTTGTAATTATAGCACAAAAAAATATTTGAGACTATCTCTACGAACAAGTTCGTATGAAACCCTAAAGTCCCGTCACGAGAAGTTATATATTATGTAAACAAACATTAGGGTTAAATTTTAAATACCTACAAGTTTCTTGATTGTTTTTGAGTATGACGTCTACTTCAAAGTGGCAGACCGAATGTTTACAATCCCGCGTACCTACTTATTTTTTTCTTTTGCTTGCGGGGTAAATGCCATACTTGCGTGCGTATTTACGGAGAGTCGATATTCGATATTTGACTCGGAATCGGAAAATCTGTAAAGGTTTCGAGATGGGCTATTCACAGATGTCATATTTGACATAAGGAATCGTCAAATATCGAATCTACGTGAATACGCCCGCTAGTATTAGCGGGGACAACCAGGTTAAGTCAGGCTTGCACTGACTTCTAGCTGCGGATGCATAACCGCGGTGCCATGGCTAGGTCCGAAGCGGCAAGGAGGAACACCATAGGGTTTTTAGTGGGTATGGCAGCACTATGCTGCAGAGCCCCAAATAACCGGTCGCCAAAACAAAAAAAAAGGCTTGCACTGACTAAAAACCCCCCATTCTGTTCCGCCTCTCGTCCTGATTCCCTTTTTCCAACGTCCCTGCACTCCTGGGACCTTTTTGTCTATTTATAATTGTAATCGCAATCGTCTTCATTTTGACATACGTTGCTTCTTCCGTACATCTGTAAATACAGTCAGTGAACGAAGAGGAAGCACTGATCGCGTAACAAATGTCAAATAAAGACGATTACAATTATATATACTTAGACAATAAGGCCCCTGGGCTTGGATAACAGCGCTTTATATCGCTAAAATAAGTGTAATACGGCTACTTAAAATTGATTTTTAGTTTCGTACATAAAAAGTTGACTGGATTTGGTCATCTCATATCTATCGCTACGTAACACAGTAGAAGTTGGTTTACATAATGTATACCTTCTCTTGAAGGGGACTTAAGTCAGACTCGAACTTGTAAGGTTTTTACTCACTCCATCCGCACAGGGGTCGCTGTAGTGCCTCGTTGGCCTGCGTGACGTCATCAGGGGGTTCAGGCAAAACATGAAGAACATGTAGACGATCATTATGGATATACACCACACCACAAACACCACAGATACCTGCAACAAATTGTTTAACTACGTCTGAGTTCGTAAAGAGCGGCACTTTGAATTTTAAAAATAAAATATGGAGCAGTAGAGGTCAATAGCTTGACTCATGCATGGATGCATGCATGCTCTCATGTATGGAAATGTATTGAGCTGTGACGTCATAATTTTTAGTATTAAATAGCGATACTTTCCATTTTGTTTAATCATTTTAAAATTACAATGGAAACACATTTTTAATTTTTTTTGTTTATTTACACCGGAGTGGCAGCGGTCAGCGGCGGCGCAGTGGCCGGCGCAGTTTCACATTATATATTCTGTGGTTTCACTATCAAACCATTCTAGGCTTTATCTTCATTAGGAAATGCGTAGTATCGCTTGAAAGACTCTTTGGCTATCGCATCGACGGGCTGCTTGTCGTTGCCGCATTAACGCATTTGACTATATCGAAATCGGGAGTAATCACTAATCATTCATTCAAAAGAATATCCCAAAACACATCACCCTCAAATTAAAAGGATGAGTGCCATTCATAAAAATCGTTTGAAACTCTACGGGCTTTCCTGTACTTCGTCACTCATGACGAGACGCTCAATACGCTCAGGCAAGCGCAGGGAGTAAAAGTGTTCTGTGAGCGCAGGCGAGGCGAGTGAAGACGAGCGCTCATTCCTTCTGTCATCTCTGTGTGTGTAGTGTACACGCGAGCAACAACACACAGGAATGCCGAACATACCGAAGCGGTTGAGTTGCAATAACATTCAATAAGTGGGCATATGTATAAGCCTTTTGACTTGACTGTGAATAACATGAAAATGCCGTCAACAAAGAGGTTGGAAGAAAATCATTCTCTTTCCTAGAAGAGAGAAACTTTTTCTTTAAACGTGTTTGGCCGTCGACTATGCTAGCATAGCTCTAGCTCTTTGGGTTTCTACCGCGCAAGGTTTCCTCATCGTGACGTCTCTCTCACACTGACTTGACAGGCGAAAGAAATGCGCGCTGGCCAGCAAGCGCGGACAAGCGAAGGCGAAGCTATACGAGTGGAAGAAACTCGCGCGCTCAGTTGCACTTGTCTCCATTCTACTTTCGGTCAATTATGAGACCGAAAGTAGGGTATATCGCCACCGATCCGAAAAACAGTTCAAATTCTAAATAATTTATTTTCTGTAGTAAAAAATTTGGTTATCTGTAAAATCGGTCTACGGACGATAATTTTACGTGATAACGTCATAAGAAAACATTGATGAAAAATTGCATACCTACTGGAGTGGATGGAAGAGAGATAGATGCGTCACAAGCCGAACGCTTAGGCCGATCATAGCTCTCTATCGCTTGTTCCGCGAGGGGAATGTGACACTGTTTCGTGAGTGCTGCCGCGCCGGCGTTCATCGATTTATAAGACGTAATCACGTCAAAAAATTACACAGAAAAGTCAATAGTCTAATAACAAGACACTCTAAACTCGTCCATGGAGGTGGTGTAAACAACGAAGCATGCCCACACTCTCTTTCTTGGCCTCGCGAGTCATTTGAAAGTGTAGTACGGAGTCCCACTTTAATAAAAATCTACCTACATAAGTACCTACAATACGGCCGTTTTAACTTGGCAGCTCTGAAGTTGCGCAATAACATTTTTACCGGCGGAGCCTAGAGCAGCCAAGTTAAAACATGATATGTGGCGACAAACGTGCGTGGGAAGCAACACAGAATGCAAGCTTGCCAACAAACTAACTGCTAAGCAGTTTGGCGAGTACTTACAAGCTAAAACATGTAATGCTTATTGTAAATAATTAGATAAATGAAAAAAAAAAGCGGAATCGAGAAAAGGAGAGGTGAGGTAAGCATGCCGGGGGGTTGATCTGCCCCGCCGTCTCACCGCTTCCCCTCAAGCCCTCAATGACCTCAAGTAGCTGCTGGGCTTCCTGGAGGAGCTGGGATGGCAAGAGTCGAGCCATTCCCACCATCACGCAAAACAGGCGCAGAAAAGACGTCAAGTTGCAGAAACAAGCCCATGTTAACAACATGATATGCTGTCAGATACTTGGTAAAAACAAAGTGCGAGTAACCATAAGTACTCACCATAATGATTGTAGTATTACGGGTTTCAAATTTACATTCACATTGTAGGCAATACTCTTCCCGTCGCGCCCTGACTTCCACATCAACATTTGGCAGAACCATGGCATCACAGTTACTTAAAATATAAAATTATATAAGAATTGCCACATATTTATATATATGTACTGAATACATCTATTATCTACATTTACACTACATCTATACTAATATTATAAAGAGGAAAGATTTGTATGTTCGTACATCCCTCTCGTGAGGGAAAGAATTTTTACATGTACGAGATTTGAAAGCTACGTTATCACTGAGTAACAAAGGCTCCATTCCCGTATTGCTGAAATCCACTTAGCACAGCTAGTATATTATAAAGAGGAAAGATTTATTTATTTTGTTTTTGTTTGTAATGTAAAACTATGGACGAAATAAAATTAATTATATTTTTTTATTTATAATGTATGTAATGAATAGGCTCTGATGTTACAGGACCGATTTAAAAAATTCTGTCATCAATGGAAAGCTTCTTTTTTGGGAGTAACAAGGGCTACAATCATGAAATTGGGGGGAAAACAGCCAGTATAATTTAAAAAGCCTTTCTTATGACAACTTTCTTAGTACCTACTCTTGTACTAAATGTTTGTCTTTGTTTGCCAGTTGGCAAAAGCCGCCAACCTTCTCCACTCTGACCTCTGTACACACTTAAAAATTTCAAATATATGTATAGGTAGGCTATAGCCTTTATTTCCTGCTATTTTTTTTTTACTTTCTATTTTTTTTTATAAGAAATATAAGTGTATATAACATAAAGTTTTTAAAAAAAATAAGTACCATTTGTTTGGAGGAACGTTAGCTATAAACTGCCTCCAGTCCGCACTGAGGTTCCGGCTGTTTAAAGCAGCAGCGGAGCTTGGGCAAATGCATTGACACCTAGTGTCTTCATAGTGCTGGCCCTGAAAAAGTATATACTATGTAAGTGATCTCCTCATTTAAACTTACAAATAATGATTATGTGGCTAAAAATAATATACAAACATATTTACAGTACCCATGTAAATTTAATGAAAAAGTTTAAAGAATAAGGCTTAAAGTAGCATACCGTATATGTGTAGTTTATGTAGGTATATATTTTATTTAGCAACATATCGAAGCCAATGCTTCGAATATATTCTTAAACAATTTTAAGAATATAGTTATACAGGTATGTAGGTATAATAGAGAAATTAATAATTATTTGCCGCCCTTAAACTGACTCTATGACAATTTTTCTAAAATTTTAAAATGTAATTAACGATTTTGGATAACTCAAAAATTTTCATTACTTTGCCATATGTTTCGTTTGCGCCGGCATACCAAATGAAAAAACAACAACATTTACATACCAATACCAACTCCACAAAAGTCAAAGCAACAAATAAAGTTGTCCGTAAATCCATTGTAATCAGTGAAAACTTTGTTTATCACACTACCAAAGATAATTAAATCTCTTTGCACACAACCTACGTTTTCAGTGTCTTCAGTGAAGTGTGAAGAACTGAAGAACTTGAAGAAGGAAGTTTCAGTTTTCAGTACCTACTTTTTTTTTTTTTTGGCGTCGCACGGCTGAGTACCTACATTCAATTTTATCTCTGACCTCGGTCAGACTAAGGATGGACAAAAAATATCGATATTTTGAATCGTGATATTCGATTTTTATTTTAGAGTAACATTTCAATTTTTGTATGCAGTTAGTGGATTGTCTTAGTGGATTGCCCTCGTCTAAATGGCCCATAACAATCTTTATGAAATGCAATGGGTTCGATTCTGCTTACAGCGACTAAACTTATTTTAGCTTAGTCTTGTCTACACCAACATTTAGTAATAATAATAATATAATCTCACGCCTTTTATCCCCGAGGGGGTAGGCAGAGGTATTCCATTACATTCTTTTTATTTCTCAAAAGAACAACCTATATTATATTGTCTTAATATGTAGTAAATGTTTGCCATGCTCAGCTGAGCTTATGTTAAAACATGCTGTACGTACACAGTTTTGGAAAACAATCTGGAGCTAAATGTTAAATAAGTAGTTATGTAGCCATTATGTGATTGTTATCTGTTGTGTTCGTCTTTCAATAAATAAATTACAGGATAATTATACCCACATTTCACGAGATACATTGGACCCCTAAACGTGATAGGTGGTGAGCCCATTGCCAGACTGGGTTTATTTACACATGTCTCAGAATTAATTATTAACAACATTTAGTAGTAAGTATATTTTTGTATAATCTTCATTTTGCTGTATATTTCGGGGTATGACTCATATTAGTGATAGTATAATAGATGACAAGGGTCGGTAAAAGTGTGCACTGAATGGGAAATTCGATAAAAATTCGAAAAATGGTCATTTTTTGATTGCCTCAAGAAGTCACAATAAGGACTTCAGTAACAGTGATAATATTTTACTGTTGTTAACCAACCAAGGGAGGGATGTAGAAAGTGTTGAAGACACTGAATTTTTTTGCATGGTCTCTTATCGATATTTGATTTGAACAAATATGACAAATTGGATTGGACACATAAAACGGAACTCGGAAAAGACTTACCCTGAACTTAAAAACATAAGACTTGGCCTTACTACTTTTGGATTAAAGGAAATTTAAAACAGACATGGCAGTAAGGGCCTAGATCCCTCTGCCATTTCCAAATGGGTTAAATAAAAAAAAGGTGACAGGCCGAAATATTCATTCGTTCTCGTCTAGATATAGATATCTGTGGTTCTCGTTTTATTACATTTTCTGCCTGCACGCACGTACATAGGTAGTTCTTTCTTTACTTGGACATTAGCGAAAGTCACCAAAACCACAGTAAAAAGCCATTATCACTAAAAGAAGAAGATAGTGTATCTTCATTCCTTGCGAATGTAAAATACGGAAAAAACAGTTCGACGTTTTAATACAAATACGAGCACCTCATGTCAGGGCAAACCTGCAGCTATTAAATTGACGCAAATTACAAATCCTAGGTGAGTATCGAAGTGCAGCTAGCTATCCTTTTTAGTATTGATGGTTTGGCCTAATACTGAGTTTTTCTCTAGTATCATGGCGTACATCCAAGGATTTTCCTACGACGATGAGACTGGCGAAGTTGCATGTTACGAAATAGACGATGAAACAGGAGAACCTTTGCTCGAGAAAAACATCCGTCCCGCTTATACTGTACCAAGAAAAAACTCTCCGACGACTGTCAAGAAATACACAAAGTTCCCCAAAGGTCACTTAACTAAAACAAAGAAGTTTCAGTCCCTCAAAGCTCAGATAATAGCCGGGGACCACCCCGTCAGTCACCGAATGCTTCTGATACTGCCGACAGTCTTTATGATATTTCCCGGACTCATATGTGCGATGCTCATGATCCTTGAGGTATTTCTGCACGTCACATGTCATAAAAAGAATAAAAACCTGAAGAATCCGAATTTGGTCTACCGTAGTCCTTTCCATGTAGTAACGAGCATATTTTGTGGAGTGTGCAGAGACTGTAGTACTGCGTCAAAGATTGGCCAGATTCAGGATAAAAGGAAAGATCGTTATGATTATCTTAGACAAATAGCTATTTAGATAGTATCTTTAATTATGGATGCGTTCTTCGGAAATCCTTTGTTTGGCTTTTTCTGAAAATTTATAATAGGGTACTTGACTACACCGAAATTGTGTGTAAATAATGAGTTATTATAAAGCTAATACTAAAACACATCTAAAAACGCATTTCGATTTTCATTTCACTATGCATAATAAAGTAAACAAAAAAGTGATGCAATTGAGTAACTTCATGAGTAATGATGTCACAGTTCTGTACTCAGTTCATTATCCAAAGTAAAAATAAAGTAAATTCTTGTTTTCATAGATCATAGCAAGAAATGACTGTATTATAAAATGTTAATTTGACATGTGTTTCTTTAATTCAGTATGAAGTTATTAATATTTGCTTGTAACAATTGAATCTGAATTCAAATCATTAATCAACAAAGTCCAATGTGTCAAGCTCCGTGTGCTCTTGCCTTTGATGGTGGATGGATAAAAATATAACTCTCATAATTTGCTGCATTCTAGAATAAATTAGATACATGAAATACTGATTCAATATTACCATTATCGAGTCAAATGTCAGTGTCCAACTGGAGATCAAGCACAATAGGATAGTCCTATTGTGCCGCGATCTTGTTGTTTGGCCAGTTTAAATAAATTTCAGTTTTGTGTTATTGATTTTCTTCGGTTACACCTGAGTAAATAAAGAGAAATGTCCTTACATCCATGCAAAGCATCAACAGTTGAAGGGGCTAGATTGAGTGATCTTTTCAACAAATTGATTCAATTCTTTCGAAACCACTACAAAATGAGATTTATGAAATTCTTATGGAAACATAAAAGCAAAAAAGATCTGCTGAGGAAAAACAATAGAACCAAAGCCATCATTTTGTTTCAATATATTAAAGTTAAAATTCACCCGCGTAATTCCCGTTCCCTTGGGAATACGGGGATAAAATATAGCATAAGTTACTCAGGGATATTGCAGCTTTCTATTGGTGAAATAATTTCTAAAATCGGTCCAGTAGTTTTAGAATTTATTTGTAACAAAAATACAAATCTTTCCTCTTTGTAATATTAGTGTAGATTTATTAATTAATCAGTATATCACGTATTTCAATTTTGACACTAGAATAATTAGCAACAGCACAATAGGGTAAAAGAAAAACAATTATTATTGCATGACTCTAAAACTGCATATGAAAATTTATTTGAGGAAAATATCGAAGTTTATGCTATCCAAGATATTGTATGCTGTCTGTATGAACCTAATACTTATCATAATTTATATATATGAAAAAGTAATTTTGTTACATGTGTATTTTATATTTTAATATGGCAGCCTTTATTTTTAAACTTTGCATAGTTTAGGCAGTCGTATTATGTAAAATAGATGCTCAAGTAGGTACATATTTCAATAGGTTTTGTTAAGTATTTCAGCATAAATGAAGTTTTCACTTTCACAGAAAAAAATAATATAATTATTATAAAACGTCTTGTGTATATGCTCCAATTCAATCTTGATATTGTGAACGAATGTAGGTACTTTAATTTAACATAAATCGGTGATTGGTTATTTAATATAAGTAAGGAATTGAAGGAATATTTTAAATAATAATATTATGTAAGTATTTTGAACTACTTAATAAATTAATAATACTTACATAAAGAATACTCCAGTTTGATATGATTTTTTATGGTGATGGCTACTCCATAAGTACGTATATAAAATTGTGATAAAACAAAAGATCTGTTTAAGGATATAAGCTTTTATTTTATTTGGAAATAAATACTGTTTGTATAAATACGGGAAATCTAAAATTTGGTTCAATTTCACATATCGTACATAAGATGGTTTGACCACAGCTAGCTATAATATAATAACAAAAGGTCCGCGCGTTTTTGACTAATCTTTAATTAAACATATATTATAATAGCGTTGGCAAGTTTATTGCTATTTTTTTTTTGTGCATAACAAAGTTTCGGAAGTATTAAAAATGTAAAAAAAAAAGGTTCTCCGAAGTTAGCAAGGCGAATTGAAATATTAGAACAAAATACAATGTCTCTATCACAGTTTTTTTAGAAATCATTAAAAACTAAGTTAGGTCCTATAAAAAGTAAAATTTAACTTTATTGTGTGGTATTAACACCAATAGACATTCATGGAAAATGTAAGAAAATCTTCGTGCACGGGTCCCACTCGCACTTGGCCGGGGTTTATTGGCGAGAGAGAGAGAGAGACGTTATTCCGGAGCAGAAGTCGCAGGTAAAAGCTGGTATGAATAAGATAATGAAAAACCAATTAAAAAATACACGTTATTTTTAATGGTGTATAATTCTAAGCTGCAATATATGTAGATTTATAATAACAAAAATGCAGACGATCCAGCGGTGAACAATGCAGGTCTTGCTCGAAATGTGCGCCGGTCCCACGTGACTACAAGTCTAGGGGTATCATAAATTAAAGTAAATAGGGGGTGACGGCGGGAATCATCTGGTTGATATTACGGCACCATATACAATAGTAACTACTAACGTAGTTACGGTACAGTCAAGATCAAGCCGTGAAGCTTTACACTTGTAGTGCGAATCTGACCTCTAAGGCGATTGTAATAAGAACGGTCCAATGTGTCAAACTCCACGTGCCACTGCCTCGTATTTTCTAGGGGTTAACGTAAATTATCCTGGCCATGAAATTATATTTTACATGGGTGGTTCAACTTGAAAGGTAAACTATTGTTATGTAACAGCGACTTATCAAATAGATTTATGACCCGAGCCGATTAAATATTTTTAATATAGAAATACCTACGTCTTCATACAATATTAATTATCGTTCTGCCACCAACAGCACGATCATTTTTTCTCAAAGAGATTAAAATATATTAAAGCATAGAGGGGACAAAGCCAGGAAAATTTAAAGTCAAAAGTTATTCCAAATGGAATAAGTCTAGTACAATTTCGACCGACAGCTCGCATTCATACTAACTGACATGACAAGGACATGACGCTTATAGGCTTCAAAATTTTGTATGAAAATATTCCCAATGCCCCCTCTATGCCCTATAATATTTAAATCTCTTTGTTTTTTATAAAATCGCGCGCGAGTCGACGAACGTCAAGAGACGTGTTGATTTGGCCCCTAATGAATACGAGGACCGAATGTAAAAAAGAAACAAATGTTATAGTGATAGCCTCGTACACAGTGATTCACGCTGCCAAGCCCAGCGAGCGATCGCCGACGGCTGTTTCCGAAAACATAGGTAACTTCATACAATTTTAACGGTCAGCTTTAGAACATGCCTACATGTTCTAATTGCTGCTGTCTGCCTTGGCCTAAATTCAGTTACCTTCACATGATATTGTATATTACATACCTAGGGAAGTAAAATAAAAATTATTCAGAACATATGCAATTCTTTACAAGCGTGATCTGAGGCTTTCTATTTACTTCCCGAGGTGTGTATACTTTTTTCTGCTCGACGGAGGCGGAAAGCGGAAAGTTTGTTTAGCACAGCGGGCCGAAAGTTAACGCTTTCCGCCCGGAGATGAAAAATTTATTGACAATACACCTTACCGTTCCCACTTGACTGTCGAAAAGTCGTGACAGAACATTTTCAAAATCTGTATCGTATAAATGATGTAAAATTTGCATGGATCTGCCATACAAATTGCCACTAGAGCACCCCACCCGACAAGCGGGAACGGGTTTTTACGCTGTAACATTTACTTATATTCATCAAGCCCAGACAAGACTAGGCTTGCAGTAGGGAAAGGTGGGTTACATTACCCCAATGTTTGGATCATACACCGAATGGTACGGTATACAAAAGTGAATATTTTCTTTTTTTTTTGGTTTTATTAACATTAAATTGTATCCAGATAATGCGCAATTTTAAACAACTATTACTAGAAGTTTAAATTGATCAGTTATGAGTGATTGTTAGTTCTTTTAATTTAAATATAGCTTTTGGCGGCGACTCCGCCCGCGTTGCGGGATATGTGTTTCAGGTTATAAACTATCCGTATGCCGAATTTCATCCAAATCCGTTCAGCCGTTCTTGAGTTACAAATGGTGTAACCCGACTTTAAAAATATTAAGTTAAACTAAACTTGTCTACTTTAATATAAGAGTTTTTTTTTCAGAACAATACTATTTCCCTCGTTAAACTGTAGCCCATCTTTCCCCAAAATGTAATTATTAACAGTAAACACTTACACACGTTAACATATATAAACATTTCTCTTAACTCAACATTAACTTTTCCATCAAAATAACGACCCACGGAATTGACAACAACTGCTTTCCAAACTATACTCATAGAATGGGCGTACATATTTATTTCAGTTCTTTTCCTTATTTCATTCATTTCAAATATTGGCTGTTTCGCTCTAAACCTAAAGGTGTGTCTAGACGATTAACAAGGCATACGTTATGTTTTATTTATTACGCATCCTTAGTTCGATTTTAGATCAAGCACTCTCTGTATGTATTTCGTCTTGACACACGTTAATATCATACCTCTGCGAATTAGAGAAAAAACAGCAAATGTTTACATTTTATAGTCCATTCCCAACTTACAAAAGATGCTAGGTTAAAAATTACATTTCATGTATTAGACAGTAATTTTAGCGTAAAAATATATTAAAATATAGTGTACAGGTGCAGTAATAAAACTTAAAATGGACATACATACTACAGCTCAGCAAAAAATAACTAACAATAAAAATAACAAACAATAAACACGCCGCAGCAAAGTCCTTTGCACAGCACAAGTCAATTGCTTAGCACCTACACTGAATTCCGGACAATTCTTGGCTAGTTTTGAAATTAATCTAGTGATAACACATTACATAAAACACATTCGTAAGCAATACACAGATATTTTTAAGATAGTTATTATACCTTATCTTACATCCAAAGTGGTATTACTTAAAATTTTCTTGGATACGTTACGGAGATAAAGTTTTCGGGATTCTGCTATTTCTTTTCCTACCTCCATATAAGGGTTCAGAAATCGCAGTAAGTCATATTATTTTGCGAAAGAATCTCCAAGTAAACCTCACGATGTGTCGAAGGAGTGCAGCCTTACTAGGGTTTCCTACTAAGTCTGAGATATGCCATAATCAAAGTTATGTTTTGCAGCGAAATAATTCTCCAAATTTATTTATAAATATAAAAGCGACAAATGATAAAATTTTGTCAAGTACAATATTGCTAATTTTTACTAGACGTCACTAATATAGTGAAATGAACCACATTCGCCTTGTATATTATTATTTTTGAAAGAAAAAAATTCGCTCGACTAACTTTCAGAAATAGCTAATATTTTCTACTGATTTATTATCTTGTTTTCACAATCAAGTGCAAAACTTCTGAGTATTGTGATGACAATTGATGTAAATCTCAAGTCCTAAGCTTAGGACCTCATATATGTTATCATATGTTTGTATTATCAAAGAGGTTGGAAGAAAAAAATTCTAAAACTATTCCTTCAAACGTCTTTGTGTATTATGCTGCTGTCTCTACTCCATTAGAACAGTTTTCGTTATGACCAATCATCGCACGATGTTCGATCGTCTGTATTCTTATAAATTTCAATTCAATGATTATTACTAACAGTTTTGTATTTATCTAGTCTCAAATACCGAGCCTTCCGAGACCCTTCACAGTCCTGCTACCCCATAAATGAAAATCTGTGACGACTCAATGTAATCTAAAAAATAATTTATTTTATATAACCATAATTTTATTAGTGTACAAATTCATACAATGATTTTCAAATTAGAACGAATCACAATCGAGTTACATCAGAGAATTTACACAACAAAAGACAGCGAAAACTAAATGACCATTCGTCTGAGATGATACCTAAAAATATGGAAACAATCTAAAGAGTTTGCGATCGTCGTCGTCATATAGAACAGTGATAAGTTACGAGCCAAACTTGAATTTGGTGGGTACTTGCGCTGGCACCGTGAACGAATAACCTGTTGAAGAAAACACCATTTAGAAAACATGAATAAATAAATAAATTGTGGGACGCCATTCACACGGTTATTCAGTCCCAAACTGGGCAGCGCCAGTACTATGGGTACTAAACAACGGATAAACATACTGAAATAAATATGAGACACCCAGACACGAAGCCAACACTGTTCGTGCACATAAATGTTGGCCCCGAGCGGGGATCGAACCCGCGACCTCCGACTCAGAAGGCAGGGTCACTAACTGGGCCCGTCTATATATGAAGTTAGATAGCCAAACCATAGCTTTTATTCAATTAATGGACTCGATTCTGCATTACAGCGACTAAACTTATTTTAGTTTAGTCCTCTCATTTTCTTTCTCCTAGAAAAGAAAAGAGTCGAGAGATATTTAGTCTTGTCAAATTAAAATTAGTCTGCTCATGTATGGCGTGTTTAGCAGGTCATGGATAAAAGTGGCAGATAAGCACGTTCATAGTTCAAATTAGTAGGTTTTTAGATGTTTGACATTAACTCTTCCATCTATGGTTTGTTTCTGTCCTTTTTCTTTCGTATTCTATGGAGAAGGATAGGCTAACTTAAAATTAGGAATTTTAGGTGGTCAGCCAGAATATAATATAATAATAAAATAATCTCACGCCTTTTTTATCCCCGAAGGGGTTGGCAGAGGTATTCCATTACTGAATATACCCACATTTCACGAGATATATTGGACCCCTAAACGTGATAGGTGGTGAGCCCATCGCCGGACCGGATCTGTTTACACATGTCTCAGAATTAATTCTGAGACCTGCGGGTTTCCTCACGATGTTTTCCTTCACCGTCGAGCTAGTGATAAATATGTACGTAAGTTTTTTTTTAAAAACTCTTTGGTACATGCCAGGATTCGAACCCGAGCCTCACTGATTTTCGTCCGGGCTATCACTGCTCTTAGCCAGAATCGAGTCCAATATTTTATTTTATCAATCAGAACACTTAACATGAGCTTTAAGTCTGCCTAAGAGCGGTTGGCTACGACCTAATTATAAGACACCTACATAGACACCTACCAGTATAGTGTTATCGTTACGGAATACTATGTATTCCTCTTGTAGTAAAAAATACCCTTAAAGTTGACCCATTTACCTCCATACCAGATTTCAACAAAATCCGTCCAGTAGTTTTGGAGTAATGCGTGCACAGACGGTCAGATCAGTGTCAAAAATATGTGTTTTGATATCTAAATGGATAAACTTTCAAAACATATTTCATCTCACATGGTCTTACAGTTTCATTATATGTATATACTAGCGACCCGCCCCGGCTTCGCACAGGTACAATGCTACTACTAAAACCTTCCTCTTGAATCACTCTATCTCTCTGTTAAAAAAAACCGCATCAAAATCCGTTGCGTAGTTCTGAAGATTTAAGCATACATAGGGATATAGGGACAGAGAAAGCGACTTTGTTTTATACTATGTAGTGATACACACCGCCGCTCTGTTCGATGCGCTTGCTGTCCTGTTGTGCCTTACGCTGGTCGGCGAGCAGAAACACAATGTTCAGTTGCTTCTGTTGCTCCTCATTGAGAACGCTTGTCAGCGCGTGGTACAGTTGCGGCTCGGTGGTCGACAGAGCTGTATGTCACAAAAAAAATACAAATTAAACATGCTACCCTCAAAAAACATTGTGGTCACAGTCCCCCGAAATCCGCCAAGTGCGAGTCGGGATATAAACTCGCTCATGATCGATATAGTGCATTTCGAAGAAGGGTGGTTACAAAATATATATATATATAATCTCACGCCTCTTAGCCCCGAGGGGGTAGGCAGAGGTATTCCATTACTGGATATACCCACATTTCACGAGATATATTGGACCCCTAAACGTGATAGGTGGTGAGCCCATCGCCGGACCGGGTCTGTTTACACATGTCTCAGGTTACAAAATAATAATAATAATGAATTGTGGACACAATTCACACACGGTTATTTAGTCCCATACTAGGTAGGGCCTGTTACTATGGGTACTAAACACACTTAGTTACAGACTACAGTACACCCGTTCTAATTTGGCTTCTCTGAACATAGGCTTCGCCTGCGCAAACCCCCTCGTACCGCCAAATGGTCGCTAAAAATGTTGTTTACAAATCGATGGTACTACTGACACCACGCCGTTAAAAGATGGGATCCACGCTCAGCAACCACTCTTTCTAGTTCAATTATTTTTGGACAGTCCCTCCGATGACTTACCTGACAACGTGTTCTTGAATTTAATATATTCGTCAATAAGACAGTCTTTGTCATCTAGTGGCGTCGTGTAGCATTCAATGGCCGTTTCTGGCTCGAAATCGTCGTCATCCTGCAAAGAAACGACATCTATCAATATTTAATAACAATAATTCATTTATTTGCTAACAAATTACGAAATAACTTTTGCGAAATTATTAGAATGTTGATTGTGTGTGAAACATTGTGTGTGGAAGTATATCTGTCCTTGAGCGAGTTGTGTGCTAGCATCCCACAAATATTATAAATGCGAAAATTTGTTTGAATGGATGTGTGTTCCTCTTTCACGCAATAATTACGGTACGGATTTTGAGGTAACTTTACAATTATATAGCATATACATCAGAATAACATATAGGCTATATTTTATCCCCGTATTCCCACGAATAAAAATAACTCTAGGGAGTAAAAAACCGACTTCAATAAAATTTTTAGACTTGTAGATTTCTTTAAAACCGCTTGACTGATTTTGATAAAATTTTAATGGGAATACCTCTGAAGTATGAAATACCCACGAGCATATTCATTGGACCCCTAAACGAGACAGGTGGTGAGCCCATCGCCGGACCGGTTCTATTAACACATGTCTCAGAAAATTCTGAAACCTGCGGGTTTCCTCACGATGTTTTCCTTCACCGTCGAGCTACTGATAAATACATACATAAATAAATACACACCTAACATACAAACAAAAATAACAAACAGTCGAATTGAGAACCTCCTCCCTTTTTGAAGTCGGTTGAGAAGTAATCTATGGATGATGTAACACTAATGCGTAGTAGTTTTTTTTGTTAGTAAAGTTAATTTCTGTGTTATTAGTACACTCACGTCATCGCTGTCCTCGTAGTCTTCGATCTTTGCGGCGATAGTGACGCCCTGAACAGCGCTGTTCTTCACGGCCATCCGAGACAAATTCTCCAGGTATTCGTTGTTCATATCCTCGATGTCGTCTTCGTCACTCGAGAGAACCTCTGTTGGAGATCATACATAATCAGTGTGAGGTAAGAAGTAGAAGTAGCACATCATAGAAAAAAAAGGACACACTACGTCATCGACATCTATATAAAGCGCTGCGCGGGCTGCCGATGGTCATTCGATCGCTAGACGGATCAGAGTGCGATAGCCCCGCAGTCCTCTCTGATTCCAGCAAGCTTACTCCTGTTCGATAGCCTGGCAGTCTTCAGGAGCAAGCACAGGGAGGTTAAAGAGCGATAGCCCCGCAGTCCTCTTTAATTCTCACATAGGGAGGGATAGAAGGGCGATAGCCACGCCGTCCCCTTCGAACCCCTCAATTAGGGTTGAATACTATAAAGTGTTAAGAGAAGCTTTGTACCGTAATTATAAAAAAAAAACATCGACTTCTAAGGGGCCTTATTATTTCAACACTAGCAACCCTACACTTCTTTAATTATTTTTTTTATCTCCATTTGTGTGCAATCTGTCGCCTTCGGACATTCAGCAGCTTTTGTGTTAGTTAAGGGTCACGTCGAGGAGAGCTCCGTTGAGCGCCACTCTGTAGGTGTCAGTTTGTTGTGAAGAGAGGTTTGTGTCTTTTGAGTCTTCCTAACTTCTTTTGGAGTAGTAGAGCATTTGCCTCTGCGTTTGGGTGGCACTGTAGTCGAGCTTTTTATTTCTTTGTTATTTAAAAATAAATAATAAATTGTGCCACTTAATTTTCTACTAGCGGTTCTGCGCGGTTTCACAAGCGTAGTTCCCGTTTGTAAGCTATATAACTGTAAGGTTTCATCAAAATCTATTCAGTAAATTTTGCGTGAAAGAGGAATAAACATCCATACACAAACTTTCGCGTTTATAATATTAGTAGGATAGTTCCGAGCGGTTTTACCCGCGTAGTCCCCGTTACAGTGGGAATACGGTGATAAAATATAGCCTATGTTACTCAGGGATAGTGTATCATTCGAAAGGTGAAAGAGTTTTGAAAATCGGTCTAGTAGTTGAGTTTGTTCGTTACAAAATTATAAATCTCTTTATAATATTAGCTTGTAATGTACTAACCTTCGTCTTCGTCGTCCTCTTCCTCCTCGGAGGACGAGTCGTCGTCGGCCTCGGCGCGGGCCTCGTACGCGCGCTTCAGCCCGTCGAACAGCACTAGGCAGGAGGGCATCAGCTTCGGTAGGATTTCCTCGAGAGCCGGCCTTTGCGGCCCTAGTTCCAGCAGAGTGCAGATGCCGAGCACGCACAGTTTTCGGTCGTGCAGCCTGCAGGAGGTTCATATTTGATTCAAATATATAATAAAAAAAAGAAAGAACTCTTAGAGTACAAAACCGACTTCAACTTATATGGTTTTCTCAGCGATGCCATTGTCAGAACAGGGGGGCAATTCCACTAAATGTCAACGGTTACAGTTGGATGACAATGACATATCAAAGGTCAGTCGATAGTGTTATTTGCTCTGAAAAGTGACAAAATAACACCATTGACTGACCATTGACATGACATTGTCATCCAACTATAACCGTTGACATTTAGTGGAATTGGCCCCCTGATCGCGTAACAAATGTCAAATAAAGACTATTACAATTTGTAAATAGACATTGGGTTCGATGTGCATTACAGCGCCTAAACTTATTTTAGTTTAGTCCTGTCATTTTCTTTCTCATAGAGAAGAAAAGAGACGAGTGATATTTAGTCCTGTCAAATTAAAGATGATTCTTTTTAGATGTTTGACATTAACTCTTCAATCTATGGTTTGTTTCTGTCCTTTTTCTTTCGTATTCTATGGAGAAGGATAGGCTAACTTAAAATAGGAATTTTAGGTGGTCAGTCAGAATCGAGTCCAATGAGGCCACGTGTTAAATGTCGATCGGTGACTTACCCCATAAAACAGTCAGTGTCATGGATCCACTGTTTGAGGAAATGCTGGGTGATGGACGCGTTGGGCACAGACTCCTGGAGCTTGTCCAGTATGGTGAACAGCAGGTGAGGGTTGCAGTACAGGATTGCTATGAGGACCTGCGAGGTATTTCATCTTTGATCAGTTGATTACATGTCGGTCATTTTGTGAAAGCAATCCTTCTCTGTATTGGCCATAAGGTTCCGTTTTGTCAAAGAACGAATGAGCTGTTGTGGGAACATCAGGACAGCTAGTTTCAGTTGGTGCAGATTTTTGCCCTTCTGTCCGACTGCATACCACAAATGGCCTGCCCATTCCCACTTCAGCTTATCACATTTTTCTCCGACGGTATAAAATGTTAAAATAAATACTAGTTTCGCGCAATTTTCTAAAATACCATAATTCTGAAGTTGCCATATAATACGTAGTGTATTGCACACATACACCAGCTGCCAGCCGCGGCGCCGGCTAGCCTTGGGTGGCTTGAAAAATTCTGACAGTTAGGTGGCCATTAGCTTAACACAATATCCCAATCACCAATAAGCTCGCGTGGGAGATTATAGCCCATACTTTCTGAGTGTGATAAAAGACCCTAAGCTCGGCAGAGGGCTGTTATGGGTTGGTGAAGAGAAATAGGATATTACATTCCTAGGGAAGTAAAATAAGAAATGTCTCAGATCACATGTAATTGTCGACCGAGGCGATGCCGAGATCTACAAACATGTGATCAGAGGCTTTCTTATTTAATTCCCGAGGTGTGTATACTTTTTCAGCTCGACGGAGGCGGAAAGCGGCAACTTCATTTAGCGCAGCAGGCCGAAAGTTGCCGCTTTCCGCCCGGAGAGGTGAAAAGAAAAAATCCCACCTGCAAAAGCATGGTCCTAAGCTCTGACGTCTTGACTTTCCTGGTGAGCCTGTTCAGGACCAACTCCACGAACGAGGGCAAGCAGTTGTCGATTTTCCCGTTGCACTGCAGGACCATCACCTCCAATAGTTTCGCCGCGTAAATCTCTGACTCGTCCTCGGCGTCGGAATTCAAAACCTGTACAGGGATAAATAAAAATAAATAATTTGAATCAGAATAAAAAAAAGTCAAAGTCAAAAAGTTTTTGTTCAATGTTAGGGCTTATAAGCGTCCTCGGCATCAGAGTTCAAAACCTGAACAAAAATAAATAATCAGAATAAAAAAAACTCATAGTCAAAAAGTTTTTGTTCAATGTTGAGGCTTATAAGTCCTCTTATTGAAAGTCATTGCGACTGCACCGCTTCGGTATGTATAGTTTGGAAGAAGCATAAGTAACAACTCTTTATTGTACACCAATAAAAATACGCAACAAGTGGCACAATGATTAAAAAAGTACAATGAACGGTCTTATTGCTTTAAGCGATTTCTTCCAGACTTAGGATGGATGTAACTGAGATAAACAGATGAGGATAGGTGGTGCACTAAAGTTAACAGTGGATTAAGGTACTCAAGGTACATTGTTTATAAAAATAAGTTTACAAAAATAAAAATAACATTCTCAAGACTATGTTAGGGGTCGTCCATTCATAATTTTTTAACATTTTTAACCCTGGGGTTTTAGACGACGCTCTTACCCCTATACAAAAAATCACGTGTATTTTTTAGTAAAAAAAATTATATTGGAATTTTTAGAACATTATTTTTAAATACAGGTATAACAAGGCAGAGAGAGTACTAAACGTAATATAAATCAATATAAAAACACAGACACGAAACCAACAACCTTTTTCATGTTAACAAATCTGCTAGAATCGAACTCACTACTTCTGATTCAGAAGGCAAAACACACAGGCAAGTACACTGAGGATCCAAAAGAAAGAATGAAAAGCCAAAACCACTTTTGTTTTATTGTGAAAAGTAAGACAGCGTTTTCTACAATTTAGTCAATTACAAATTAGTCAAAATAAAATAGTTTTGAGTAATTGTTCAATAAATCGGGAAACAACATAATTAAGTTTCCGCCAAAAATTTATAAGTATACCCTATAGGCCTTCGCGTGGAATATATCTATAATATATATATATATAATAGTTGCCGTGTCAAACACAAACATTCTTGAGATAGGCTGGATGAAACTTAGACATTTTTTAATTTTTAATAGGAATTGAATTGGTACGAATATGCGACCAGTCTTACTATACAACGCGTAACAGAATAAGAGCAATTCCTCATACACCCCAATTAGTGTATTAATTTTAGACAAATATGATGCTTTCGTACTCTCGTTGTAACTGACCAATTTTCTTAAATAAATATAATATAATAATATAAATAAATATAATTCTTAAATAAAGATAGTAGGATTTCCACAGGTGGCACTAAATTCAGCTATGCTAATTGGGTAGTTGACAGCAACGAAATTAAATTGCGAGTAGTCATAAATTAAAAAGATTATCCCAAAACACCTCAAAATATGTATTTCGATTTTCAATTTACAATTATAGCAAATTTAAAAATAATAAAACAATCAAAAAAAGTGCTGCAATTGAGTACTACAAACTATGACGTCACGGTTTGCTATTTCAGTACATTTTCCATAGTAAAATTTCGTTTTGACAGATCGTAAAAAGTATCTGATTTGACTAGGTAGGACACAACCCTATTCATTTTTCGTAAAAAAATAACACATTAAAAATAGCTGAAATCGATTAAGTAGTCGATACTGAACAAACTAATGTCAGGAATTGCGCTTATTCTGTTATATATGGTTACATAATTATGTATATCTTTTCGCTTTCGTGTAATTGAAGCCAGCCATATGTTCGCGATAATGCTCAAATTTTAATTTCGCATAGCCATAAAAGTACGCAAGCTTTAAAATAGTTTATGTCTAATTTCTATCCTATATTTTATTGGTACTTATTGTATTTTAGTTTCCTCTTTCAACCCTTCATATTCCAGAAAACAATCTATACATATAATAAAACTGTAACAAGACCGTGTTTACTACATGAATTTAATTTTTTGCGATAGTGTAGTAAGTTATCGATTTAGGTATAGGCGTAAGTAAACGCTATAAAGGGATTTTTAGAGATTCAAACTGGAACGGAAAACAGCTGGAACCGCGCGGGCAACGCTGCTGAGCACCCGCTAGTAGACAATAATAATAATTTTATAGACATTAAGTCACACAGCAGTGATAGCCCTTACGGTTAAAAGAGCCGGCCGAAAATCAGTGAGGCTCGGGTTCGAATCCTGGCATGTACCAATGAGTTTTTCAAAAACATACGTACATATTTATCACTAGCTCGATGGTGAAGGAAAACATCGTGAGGAAACCCGCAGGTCTCAGAATGAATTCTGAGACATGTGTAAATAGACCCGGTCCGGCGATGGGCTCACCACCTATCACGTTGAGGGGTCCAATGTATCTCGTGAAATGTGGGTATATCCAGGAATGGAATACCTCTGCCTACCCTCTCGGGGATGAAAGGCGTGAGATTATTTATTTTTTATATTTTTTTAATTTTACTCCAGTCACACTATAGCCAGCTGGTTTCAATATATTATATCGTATCGTAAATATAACCACAATTCGCTAGCAATAGAAGCCAAAGCTATTATTGATATCTTAATAACCATAGAGCTAAATAGTATACATAAAATAATAACCGATGGAATACAAAGGGGAAACACATACAGCTAACAAAGACTGATCTAAAATCAATAGCTTAATTTAGCAAATAGTAAAACCGGCTAATACAGTAAACCGTTTAACAACACGCTATAATACGTCATCGTTACTGCATATACGAGTAGGTAGCATAAAATATGCGTCGCCACTTAGTATCTTTACATAACATTTTTTTAACAAGCTTTCAGTTATCTTGCAATGTATTTTTGTTTGGGTGGAATCTTGCAACTCAATTTTGAAGCAGATATCTTCGACCGATCGACTAAGTTCGGTGACTATGCAATAATATATTACCAACGAGCTGATCTGATTATGGGGCCAGGAGTGCGATTTTTGAATCTCACTGGTGATATCAAAATCACCGGTGACTAAAATGATCACCGATGACTTTTATGTCACCATTTTCCAAAAGCCGTATTTTTGCAAGTCACACGCTGTTTTCAATAAATCCTCGCAATCACAAAATATCACAATCGAGCCCCGCTACTAATTCTTCCAAAAAACATACTTTGGCACTTTTGGCAGATGGCACTACGTCAACTGTCAAAAACAATCGCATGGTGATTTCAATTACGAGTGGGTGGGGGCACTCGTAAATCGATCATAGGTATGACAAATGTAGTCACCGATGAGTTTGAAAAAATACGAACTTTCGGAAATCACTCACATCGGTGAGAATTAGTCACTTGGTGAGATTCAAAAATCGACCCCCTGGAGGAGGATATCGCTACTCCACAACTCCTCAATGGCTACTCGTACACCCATCGAGTATGGGCTCTTTTTTTATGACGCGTGCCATACATCGTGCTCAGCAGTGAGACAAAAACTAGGCTATTAAAAAATGTACTATTTTCAAGCTTGTTTTTTTTAATTACTTATTTGAACTCCCTAAAAAAACATTGTGCGTAGGTCAAACTACTCTTTTAATTCAGTCTTATAGTTTGACTGCTAGCGCTGTCCTTAGGTGAAGACAGACGTGCGCAGGGTAGGAAATCAAGACAGCAGAGGAGAGGTGAGAGGTAACTCACCGAGCAGTTACTTATATACCGATACAGTTTTGCATTTTAATTTCAAACGCACAGTGTTTCTTGTAAAAACGCAAGTTTACACAAAAAAAGATTTTTTAAATATTACGGCTACTCACCGGTAGATGGCGTTAGCGACACATACGGCCACTTACCAACAGATGGCGCTAGCGACTCTGGTGTTAGATCGGACGAAGCTCGGTCTCCCAGGTAATGGAGATTACGGCCCATACTTCGTTCCTTAGCTCAGCAGTGGTCTTAAAGTCAGTGGCTTAAACTTAAAGAAAAGGAAAAAAATAATACAAACTTAACTCACCCCTTTAGCCATGTTGAACATGGCGAGTATGTGGTTCTCGTTGGACAGGAACGCGTTGGTGTCCACTGTGATGTAGTTGTGCAGTACCGGCATCATGTCCGTGAAGTAGTCGAAGCCTTCCTTCTCGCAAACCTGGTAGAGCATCTCCAAGACCTTCCACATGTCTTCGGATACCGAGTTCTCCGTCAGGTTGCAGAGCAGCGTCATGGCTTCCTCGTAGTATTCTGCGAAGGGCGGGTTTAGCCACGTTTTATATAGAAGACTAGATGGTCCGTGAGATCTCACCGAAGATAAAATAAAGCCTATGTTACTTCTAGAAAAGTAAGCTTCCAATAAAGAAAGAAATTTTAAAATTGGTATGGTAGTTTTTTTAATTTATTCGTTACAAAGATAAAAACAGAACTCTAGTGCTCTCTAGTACTCAATTGAATCACTCTTTTGATTGTTTTATTACTTAAAATTTACTAAAATTGTAAAATGAAAAACTAAATGTATTTTTAGAGGTGTTTTGAGATATTTTTTTAAATTAGTGATCACTAGCAACTTAATATCGATACAGTCAAATCCCGAATAGACTCACCGATAATATTATGATGCAGTATGTGCCCGACGACGCGGAGCACCGTCTTCTCCAGCTGCGCCATGATCTCCGGGTTATCCTCCATGACGTTCAGCACCGTCTCCATGGTGTTGAGGAGGCCCATCGCCGTGATCGCCTTCTCATCAGTCCCCGAGTCCGTCTCAATCACTTTGCTGAATGTAGTTGCCAAGTGGTCAGTGATCTCGAACGCCATCGGCAACAGCTGTTCAGTGTACAGCGGCACGATCTTCTGCAGGACGTTCGCGATGTTATCGTTCTCTGTCTCGCGGATCAGCTGCAGGAGCTCAGAGGTGACCGCCTTCACTTGTGGCTCTAGGTGTTTGTGCACTTTCTCTTGCGACGAGAGGAGCATTTGCAGGGCAATTGCTGCCTCCACTTTGACAGGCAGTTCGGTATCGGTTAGTAGAGCGTTGACCGTCAGCCGTACCGCCTCCATGAGGAGGGGTTCGCTCTTGAAACGTACACCGGCGAAGCAATGTAGGACCCAGCAAGCCCTCGCTCGCATGTACCCCAGTGGGCTGTGGAACTCGGGGAAAACGTACTGGCTGAGAAGAGAGTCTATTTCTTCTTTGTAGAATTTCTTCTTGATGAGAAGGTCGTTGAGGGTGCCCACCATGTGCAGGACGCCGTCGCGCTGCCTCGGGCCGTATTCTCCGCCCTGACTAGTCAGCACTTGCATGCAGAGGTGCATAGTCCGTTCTAACATATCTTTCCTCTTTTTGCAGCAAGATATGAGGAGAGTTTGGGCTGCAGTCACTGGCGAGACAAAGTCTTCGAATATATCTACAACAATTAAATTATTGTTAAACTAAGTTTCGACACTGCACTCACTTGAATATGCCTAAGTCTGATTTTTAGTCTGTGAAGATGAACATACACACATAAATAAGAAAGCCTCAGATCACGTTTGTAGACCTCGGCCTCACCTCGATCTGAGACATTTCTTATTTTATTTATCTTGGCATGTAATACATATACTATTTCGGCACTCACCAAACTTGATGCGTATGTACTCGTGAGGGTCAGTGTTCCAGAGCTCCTCGTCCGACTCGGAGTAGGACATGAGCGGGAACAGCACGTCTTGGATGATGGCAAACATGTGCGGCTTGAGCAGCTTCCATGAGTGAGCGTGGCTGACACTGCAACAAAAATTCAACCTTTAGCCCAGTAAATTTGTCGGTTGAATGTATGGGCTCGTATGCGTCAAATCCGGTAGTTCTGATTTTTTATGTTATATATATATTTTATTATGTTATATTTTCTATGTTACTCAGGAATATTTTAACTTTCCATCGGTGAAAGAATTTTTTAAATCAGCCAAGTAGTTTTTGAGTTTATTAGTTACCAACACCGTTATTGCTATAATATAATAGCGGTTCTGCGCGATTTCACCCGCGTAGTTCCCGTTCCCGTGGGACTACGGGAATAAAATATAGCCTATGTTACTCAGGGATATTCTAACTTTTCATTGGTAAAAGAATTCTTAAAATCGATGCACTACTTTTTGAGTTTATTCGTAACAAACTTACAAAAAATCTAATCTTTCCTATTTATAATATTAGTATAGATTAGTGTAGATATCTATGTGATAAAAGAAAAAAATAAACTTGGCGGCTGCACGGATTTAGATGAAATTTGGTAGTTAGATAGATCAGGACCTGGATTAACATATAGGCTACTTTTTATCCCTAAATAACGCGAACGAAGTAGCGGGCAACATTTCAAAACGACAGAAATGCAAAAATTTGCTAAGATCGAAAAAAAATATAAGCTTTGAAAGGCTAAATCTCGGAAACTATTGGGTCTACAGAGACAGTTTTAGTATCATATTGTAGTTAATTTAGTCTACTTTAAAAACGTCCAAAGTAAGTTTTTTCAAAAACTACCCCTTTAAGGTTATAATCGCGAAAATAAAAAAAAAAACATTTTTTCGAGGTTTTTCGATTTTTGACAAAGTTGCGTTCGGCGCTCGAGGTCACAAACTTGGATTATACATTAGGACAACATCATAAACAAGTCTGCAAAAAATCAGAACTACCGGATTTGACGCATGCGGTAATGTATAATTTTACTGGACTACTTGGGTTAGGCCGTTACTATTCCGTCTTCCCCTGTAACGAGGTACTCGATATCGGACCACCTTTATCCCTCTTTTGCCATTTTAACTTCTTAATCTGGCCATATATTCTAAGTTTTGAATTTGAAATTAGAACCTTCTCTTCTATTTCTTTTACCAGCAAATCAGTATCTACCTGAATTCCAGCTATACAGTCTTTGACCTAAAATCTTTTTAAATAACCTTTTCTACATACAATCGTGCTGACAAACCTACAGTGATAAAATTGTGCTCTTGCTCCATACAATAAACTAATTTGGCTGCTGAATATTCGTTTATTCCGACCTTCGAACACTCGACCTTCACTCCGTGTCCTCCTCATCATCTCTCCTCATCTCTACGTGCCGGCGACTGAGGAGTGGGCCGCATCCACCCATTTTACAATCGGACTTCCAGACTACTTGGTGAATATCCCATCTATACGCACGAAGCGCTTTTCAAGATCATTTGTTATGCGCACCGTAAAGGAGTGGAACTACCTGTCGACGTCTGTATTTCTGAGTTCATATAACCCACAAGCCTTTAAGCCTTTATCGGGCATAGGCAGTTTTCATTTTTCAACGTTACTTACTCAATCTGTGGTTAGCGATGCTGGTGACACAATTACTTCCAACTTTACTATTAAGTTATTAACTAAGACAACATTGTGAACACTGTTTGTTAACCCAAATAAAAAAAATAAAAAAATTGGTTTAGAATCTTATTTTAATTACATCGAGTTCCATTTATGGTGGTAAGTCTGCCTTATAAAGTGTTAAGGATCGTTTCCATGGGAATACGGGGATAAAATATAGCCTATGTATTACTCTGATGTATAAGCTATATAACTGTTAAGTTCCATCAAAATCCGTTCAGTAGTTTTTGCGTGAAAGAGCAACAAACATCCATACTCACAAAGTTTAGGGTTTATAATATTAGTAGGATTATTCGCAGCTGTCTTGCAGAATACTAGCGATGTGGCGCTGTTTGTCTCATAAACTGCCGCAGCATGTGCTTAATGGTGGGTTAGCGTTAGAACGATAAAATATTAATATTTTGTATCCTGATTGTATTTTAGTTATAAAAAAAACAGGACAAGTGCAAGTCGGCCTCGCCTACCGAGGGTTCCGTACAAATTTGTAGTTAATTGATTACGTAATTTAAATAAACACATTTTTTATGATGTCATTAGAAATGTATGGTTTTCAGACTTTTCCCTGTACTGTGTAAGACGATATTACTTGCTAAATTTCATAGTTCTAGGTAGTTCAAGTACCTTATAAATGTTGACTCCCTTGAGAGTATCGAAATATAGTATATGTTTTTGTTGCGGCATAAACGGCCGTATCTTTTTTTATGTTCACTTAGATGTTCGATTTTTTACTGCTTCAAGGGACTGTAGACCTGAGTATTTTTAACTCGATACCTCCACGCGTTCCCGAGATAAAGGGTCTTGACAGACCAACGAAGAGATCAGTTTTTCCTTTGAGGTATGGAAACCTACAACTAAAAAAAATATTTCGCCTTATATCCCCGCGAGAGTAGGCAGAGGTATTACATTTCTGGAAACACCCACTTTCGAAAGCGAAACAGCACTCGCAAGAAACGGCGTTATGCAGGCTGGAAAACGCGGAATCTCCAATAGGAGAAATCCACTAAATTGTCGCCGGCGGTATTTCCGGACCGATACGACCTTCAAACCTCCAAGAAGAGAGCGTACCCCACCTCAAAGGCCGGCAACGCACTTGTGAGTCTTGAGTTGCAGGTGTCCATGGGCGACGGTAGTTACTTACCATCAGGGGGTCGATTTTTGAATCTCACCAAGTGACTAATTCTCACCGATGTGAGTGATTTCCGAAAGTTTGTATTTTTGAAACTCATCGGTGACTTACATTTGTCATACCTATGATATCGATTTACGAGTGCCCCTACCCACTCGTAATTGAAATCACCATGCGATTGTTTTTGACAGTTGACGTATGTGACATCTGCTAAAAGTGCCAAAGTATGTTTTTCGGAAGAATTAGCAGCGGGGCTCGATTGTGATATTTTGTGATTGCAACGATTTATTGAAAACAGCGTGTGACTTTCAAAAATACGGCTTTTGGAAAATGGTGACATAAAAGTCATCGGTGATAATTTTAGTCACCGGTGATTTTGATATCACTAGTGAGATTCAAAAATCGCACTCCTGGTGACCCGTCTGCTCGTTTGCTCCTGTGCTGGACAGCGTGGTCTCAGCACAGATGTCACGAAATGTTAGGGATGTCAGGCAGCTACGGCGGGATAATGGGTAGAAAATGTCAATATATGAAAACCAACCATAACTGCAGAGCGTCTCTATTACACTGCGTGCAACGCCCAGTCTAGGTTGCGAGTCAGCAAACCTTAAAAAAATTAATATCGAGCAAAAACACTGTACATTTAAAAAAAAAACTTACCACTGGTCTATATAGCTGATGGTCTGCTGCAGCACTCTCGGTGACACATACACCTTGTTCCTATACTGGTCCAACACCATCAACAGCACGTCCAGTATGCCACCGGTGAAAGTCGTCAGATACCACTCGGCAAACTGGACATATTCTTCGCGGGTGTTCACCGGGCTGCCGTATCTGATGAAACGATAAATAAGATACATTTTTCGATAAACCCAATGGAGCATATTCATCAGCCATTGACAGAGGTTCGTCGGTGGAGGCGGCATTTTCGAGAGGTATGTTTTCTAACGGAAATGCACGTCGGCTGCGAGCGTGGGAGCCTTAATGAGCTAGCATACGAAGTGTCGTGACCTAGGGTTGTAAGTTGTAACTTAGAACGCGGTTGATTAATTGAATAAGTGGGTATTCTGGACACAACTGTATGCAACGCGTAACAGAATAAGCTCAATTCCTCATACCCGCCAATTAGTATATTTATGAGGATTTTTTTTGTTTTTTTACGTCATTTTTATGTTTTTTATATTCGAATTTTTAATACGTTTTGTTTTTCTCTGTCAGTAGTTAGTGTTTTTTATGATGTGGGTGAGTAAAGCGAGTTTTAAGCCGAAGAGCTGCATTTCATTTTAATTAGCTTATAGTCCATTACATTTTATCCGCTTCAATCTATATAATAAAAGAAGGTCGTGTTTCTTACACTATTTATAACTCAAGAACGGCTGAACCGATTTAACTATAAGTTTGTGGGGAGGTAGCTTAGAACCAGGAGACGGACATAGGATATTTTTTATTCCGATATTCCCACGGGAACTACGCGGATGAAACCGCGGGGCGCTGCTAGTATTAATATAAAAAATATGATGCCTTCGTACTTTAGTTGTGTCTAACATTTTTTCTTATTGTATATCCATACCATTATAACATTAAGTACAGTCACATGAAGCTTGACACTTGCAGTCCGAGTCTGACCCCTGAGGCGATTGGAATAAGAAAGTTACACACACATGCTCTGACTGTACATAGCAAATGTTTAATTAATGTAAGTATATATGAGTTGTGTTTAAGTGTTAGTGTTATTTGTGGATGACGATGGTATATACACCCTTTGTCGTTAAGTTTTCTTAAACTTTTTCTTTCATATGAACCTTCTGACAATAACAAACACATTAAAAAATTATCAGGAAAGTTGGTCAAACCGTTTACTCGTGATGCCCTGACTAAGGGAAATAAGGATTTATTTTTATATATATAGACCAGCTTTTGCCAGCACGTACCCTGTGCAGTGTTAAAAAAAAGTTCTCTACGCACACTGACCAATACGAAAAATTACAACTTTATTTATAGTTTTGAATACGTAGAATGATCATTACGCAAAATGACTACACGAGTACGCATAACGACACATATTCTGTATACATAGCTATATATCTCGGCTTATAGACGAAATGTTATTCTTTGTCATTTTTATTGTACGTTGGTACAGAACCCTTCGTGTCAAGCTTGATAAGCCGGCGAACGAAGTTTTGTAAAAGTCGGCTCTGTGTGCATCAAGTATGAAATATTAACGAACTTTAAGTCCGTTTGCTGGAAAATAAATTGTTGCCCCTTTTCACACGTACCGGTTTCCGCCGGTCTGGCGGTCCGGTCCGGCGGCGAAATGTATGGCCGATTGCCCGGTTGCCCGCCGGTACGTATGAAAGCGAACGTACATGGCCATATACTCCGCCGCCCGCCGGCTACCCGGCAACTGGTGCGTGTGAAAAGGGGCTTACTGTGTCGTATCTTTATTGATGGCATATAACGACCGTCATTAGAATGAACCTTGAATATTCATAAATTATTTGACGTAACTTCTACTATACTGTTCTTGTTGACAGTTCAAAACGCCTATAATGTCTTGGTATTAGAAGCTCAATAATCTATACTAATATTATAACGAGGAAAGAATCGTATTTTTGTATGTTTGTTACGAATAGACTCAAAACTACTCGACCGATTTTAATAATTCTTTCACCAATGGAAAGGTAGAAGATCCCTGAGTAACGTAGACTATATTTTATTCCCGTATTCCCACGGGAACGGAAACCCCGCAGAACCGCTAGTAAATAAATAAATTGTGGGACACAATTCATTGACGGTTATTTAATCCAAGCTTGATAGAGCCTTTTATAAGGTTCCGTACTCAAAGGGTAAAACGGGACCCTCACCGTCGAGCTAATGATAAATATGGTCGTCTTTTTGTAAAACTCATTGGTACATGCCAGGATTCGAACCCGAGACCTCACGCATGACAGGCGGGCTCTTTTATTATTAATTTCACCCACGTGGTTGACGTTCCCGTGGGAATAGGGAATAAAATATAGCCTATGTTACTCATGAATCTTCCAGCTTTTTATTGGTGAAAGAATTTTTAAAATCGGTCGAGCACTTTTTGAGTTTTATTCATAACAAATCTTTGCTCTTTATAATTATAACATTAGTATAGATAATTCTATGAGTAAAGGAATTTTGATAATGGTGTTGTATCTGTAAAAAGTAAGTACGTAATCTATATGTTCCATTATTTTCCATAAGCGAACAATAGGTATCCTAGGCAACGATTCGCCAGCCTCACGCAAGATTACGCAAGGCAGTAAAGAATTATGAAACGAGAACACGGCATGACATGTCAAAATCGTTATGGATGTATTAAAGAAATTTAAATTCAACGTCTACCTACTACAGCGTATGACAGCGACTAGTAGTTTAGATGGCGCTTCCGTCTTTCGGAAGGCACGTTAAATTGTTGGTCCCGGTTTCCGTTGTGTTTAAGCACAATGGAAGTCGTTAAGCCGTGTCAGATACCCTTGGGTGGCTCGGAAAATTTTGACTGTTAAGTGGCTACTAGCTTAACACCATCTCCCAATCCGCGGTAAATTAAAGATTAAAGCCCATACTTCCTCATGTGTGAGGAAAGACCCTTAGCTCAGCAGTGGGCTATTACGGGTTGATGATGATGATTAGAAAACTTCGATAGCGCGGTTTAGAACTCGGCCGTCTATGTAGTGTCGCTATATCACCTCTTAAGATCTCCCGCAGGCACCCGCGATCTTTACTAATGTAGCTAACATGACCGTCACGGCAAAATTTTGTCTACTTTCTCCAAGTCCACTACAAGTGTGTTCCTTCTCTTGCAAATACGAGATAAGCGACGAAATTTTGTTTACTGTCTATCACTGGGTGTAGAAGCATGAAATTTACCACAAACGTTCCTATATATAACGTTAGTGAGCACTAAGAAGGAATTTTCGAAAATTTTCATGGGAACGGCTATGATCAGGACTCGCGCGGGCAAGCCGCTGGTCACCCGCTAGTCAGTGTTATAATAATGATAATCTCACTCACCTTTCAAACAGTCTATACAGGGTGTGTACAGCCCACTTCTTGCACTTCCACCAAGGCAACTCCATGCGTTCATCTTCATCCACCTGTAAAGTGTGCTCCGGAATCGGCGTTTCCATCACCACGCGTAAAACCTCCATCCACTTTGTGAAAATCTCTTTTGTTATCAGGTCTAAGGGTAGAATATACTGGAAAAAGAAAAGTAAGTTAGAAATCTATCTCAGCTGGTCAGGTAACTTTTCTATAAGCAATAACTTAAGTATGTTAAACATAAAACATCACTACTTACGAACGTAAAAATTTCTCAAACCATGCAACACAACGAAAAATCACCCATTCAGTGACTGCCGTCAATATGACCGGTTCACAGAAAAATCTACACATTTCTCCATTAGCTATTGTGATTAATGATCCGCGTCTCGCAAAATGACATACTTACTTTTATAAGGCCGTAGAAGCATTTCAATATTTGTTTCTGTATGAGAACCGACTCTGCCGACTGGTCAGCTTGGAGGTTCACAATCAGGTTGTACATCATTGGCAGCAACAGATTCATAGCCTCTATTAACGGCACTCTCTTCTCTGACTGGTGATACTCGTAGTTCTTAATCAACTGGTATAAGCACAACAGTGCTCCCATCCAGCTGTTTGCATCTGGATTTTGTAAATAAATATGAATTTTATCTACGATCTGAGTCCACCGTGAGGGGAAATCCTGCTTGATTATTGTTTTCAGGCAGACACAGAGCTGTACTCGTATTATGTCCGGTGACTGCACTATAGCGTCTACTATGCTATCCCTGATCATCGCACGGTCCTGTTCGTGGATACTGAAAGGTATAGGTTCCCCCTCCTCCACTTCCTTTTCCTGCCATGAGGATGTGATTAGATTTTTGAAGTACACAACAGCAGCTTGCCTTACTACTCGGAAGGCAGGGGACTCGTTTAGCATAACCACTTGGAGCAATGACGGAGCAAACCCTATTATTTTATGTACCTGAAACAGAATTCACTTATGCTTTAAACTACCGAAAAACAGCAATGATACGCGCACGTAAGTTGCTAGTGGATCAATAAATAATAATGTGAAAACTTAAAATAAATAAACTGCATTAGTTATCTATCTATAAACTAATTTTATAAAAAGGAAAAAAAAAATATTTTTGTGTTTGTATCTTTGTTACGAATAAACTAAAAACTAATAAACACTACTGGTAGTACCGTAACATAGGCCGTATTTTATCACGATCAACGCGGGTAAAACCGCGCAGAGCCGCTAGTCGGTAATAAATAATTACATATTTAATTAGTAACTACTTAAATGTAAGCTCTGCACTTAAACAAACACCTCGAACCTAAATGTTATACAAAGGGTACAAAATAGCATATCGAAAAGTATAACAAATGCCCCATGGTTCATTAGGAACTCAGAGGTGCACGACATACTCAGCAGGAAATAAAGTCTATTGCTGGATGTTACAAGACAAGAATAAAAAATCATTGAATCATTGGCAGCCATGCTGTCAATGGATGGCAATGGATCCATAGACTCTAGCATGAAGGAAGAGGTTTCTTAATAAAGAAATTACTCTGCAAAAACTAAAACCCTGCTAACATATGTTTAAAGTCGACTGCTCAAAGATTTTTTTTTTTATTTGTAACCACTAAATATCATGTAGTGTGATGCAATACAACAAAAGACATAACCCACAACCTTTCGTGAGTGCCAGTATTATACATATTTAATATTCAAACTCTCAAACATAAGAACTAATTTTGTGCTATCTATATTTTCTACATTATTTATTTATTTAATATACCTATTTATTGTATCCAAGATAATATATATTTTTGTAAAATTAATAAAACATATTTTATATATTATATACAAAGCCTATTGTAATTTAATAGTTCCTAATACAGATGTTGAATGTTCATTTGAGAAAGTTTCAAATTATTTATCTTATATTCATAATTAGTAACGGTGATTCTACTTGTGAAATATCCAGATAATAAATTTTCATACAGCTGAGACATACAGAAATTCCTAGCATATGTTCAAACAGGTAGTCTCATTACTTTAAATGAGCCATTCTAGTGTTTATGTAAATTTTGAAAATGGCTGTAATGGTTTTGATGACATTTTGTTTACAGATGCAGTTTTGAATTTTAAGGTCTCCCTGTTATACATCAGAATAACACAAAGGCCATATGTTATCCCCGTATTCCCACCGGAACGATGCGGATGACACTGCACAGAACCGCTAGTAATTTATAATGCTTTACTCATCATAGTTACGTTACATGATTTTCAACCTTATTATCAGTCTAGCTGTTGATTAAATGTGTAGTAGAAGTGCCTACTTCAGCAACAGGTTTGATTCCCACCCCTAATTCTTTGAATGGAATTAAAATAAACAGATTATGAGGCAGAGAAGAGATAACTAATCACAAAGTAGTCTTTTAATAATACAAACAGGAACCAAACTATGTAACAACACCAGATTGATAATATTAGGTAAATATCATAGTAAATCATGGCTACAAAGTCTACATGATTGATTCAATAGTGCTGTTTTTTAGAGCTTATTTCAATCCTTGGACTGCTTCAGTGTGCAGTTACAATTGCAAAATCCAGCCAAATTTAGTCTAAGAAACACCTTCAGTATTGTACAGTACAATGAATCATCTAATTCGCCTATTATGCTCCTGTATCAAGTTGGGTTATAACATCACATCATGCCATCATTTTAGCACATGCTTGGTGGTGCCTAGCTAAAAATAGAACCAAGAGCACCATCGAGGATCATAGTACAATAGAATGAATAATTTTGTGAGTAAGTGAAAACATGCTCCAGAAACTGGTGGTGCCACCAGCGCGGCATGTCATTACGCGGCTCAATCAAAGAGTTGCCCATAGATGAGTATCTCAATGATTTTGACAGGCACTGTGATTTGGTCGCGTAATGAAATTCCCGAACATGTGGACAATGATAGTTGAATGAAATCAATTACATGCGAGAGCTGCTCCTCCGCCTGCTGCCTTTGGTTGGGGTCGAGGGTGGCACGCAAAATTTCGGTCACTTTTCTTGTATCCATTTTGTCGTTGATAACATCAAATTTGTAATAAAATATTTTATACGGGGGGGCATAAGCCGCCGCCGGGCGTGGAAGTAAAAAAGAAAGAAAAATTTTATCTGTGGCTTTTGGTCACGTGATCCGACGTTGTCGATCAGTTTGTGCTGTGTTTTCATCTAGACATTCTGCCAACTTGTCAACAAAGACGATGCTAGTCCACGACAGTTAGCCACGACACAACTGTCATGTTATGTCGTGTTATATTATACTATCGACCCGCCCCGGCTTCGCACGGGTGCAATGCTAACACTAAAACCTTCCTTTTGAATTACTCTATCTATTAAAAAAACCGCATCAAAATCCGTTGCGTAGTTTTAAAGATTTAAGGATACATAAGGAAAGGACATAGGGATATAGGGACACAGAAAGCGACTTTGTTTTATACTATGTACCTAGTGATTAGGAACTTTGATCAGGAACGTGCTTTGTTAGTCCGATTACTAGACTTGACAATAATGATATTATTATAGAAAAATAAGATTGTTTTTAATAGAATAATATTATGTAAGTATATTTTTTATTGGGTGTTATTTAAATGGTTAGCAGAGTATTCGTGTTTTTGTAAGCAGAAAAATATAATCTGTAAGCAGAAATAGCTAATTGGTCAGCAACTCATGGCCAGCAAACATTACAAAACCTATCAGCAATTTATGTCATTCTGGATGGCTGTAATTATTTTTGAGCTGCAATGAGCTGCTACTGTTTAATAAAATTTGGGTAAGCACTCAGAGGGGAAGCCAAAAAATATTTTTTGAGCTTCTTATAAAAGTAGCAAAAACAATCTCAGCAAAGTTGTCTTGCGCAAAATGGGCGCATTCCTTACGTAGATTAGGAATGACTTTGGATTATGCAACTTTTATGATTATGATTATTATTACGCTTACAAGTAGTGGTGGTGGTAGTGGTGGTGGTGGTTTTAGTGGTAGTGGCAGTGATAGTGGTGGTGGTGGTTGTGGTGATGGTGATGGTGGTAGTGGCAGTGGCTGTGGTAGTGGTGTTGGTGGTAGTGGTAGTGGTAGTGGGAGTGGGAGTGGGAGTAGGGCGTAGGAGGTTTTAGGAGTTAGTAGGAGGGAGTAGGAGTTAGTATGAGTTAGTATGAGTTAGTAGGAGTTAGTATGAGTTAGTAGGAGGTAGTAGGAGGTAGTAGGAGTTAGTAGGAGTTAGTATGAGTTAGTAGGAGTTAGTAGAATTAGTAGGAGTTAGTAGGAGTTAGTATGAGTTAGTAGGAGTTAGTAGGAGGTAGTAGGAGGTAGTAGGAGTTAGTAGGAGTTAGTATGAGTTAGTATGAGTTAGTAGGAGTTAGTATGAGTTAGTAGGAGGTAGTAGGAGGTAGTAGGAGTTAGTAGGAGTTAGTATGAGTTAGTAGGAGTTAGTGGAGTTAGTAGGAGTTAGTAGGAGGTAGTAGGAGTTAGTAGGAGGTAGTAGTAGTTAGTAGGAGGTAGTAGGAGTTAGTAGGAGTTAGTAGGAGTTAGTAGGAGTTAGTAGGAGGTAGTAGGAGTTAGTAGGAGTTAGTAGGAGTTAGTAGGATTTACTAGGAGTACCTACCCCGTCCTACTACCTCCTACTAACTCCTACTAACTCATACTAACTCTTACTAACTCCTACTAACTCATACTAACTCCTACTAACTCATACTAACTCATACTAACTCCTACTAACTCCTACTAACTCCTACTTACTCCTACTAACTAGTACTAACTCCTACTAACTCCTACTAACTCCTACTAACTCCTACTAACTAGTACTAACTCCTACTAACTCCTACTAACTCCTACTAACTCCTAGTACCTCCTGCTAACTCCTACTAACTCCTACTAAATCATACTACCTCCTACTAACTCTTAATAACTCCTACTGACTCCTACTAACTCCTACTGACTCATACTAACTCCTACTAACTCCAACTACCTCCTACTAACTCCTACTAACTCCAACTACCTCCTACTAACTCCTACTAACTCCTTCTAACTCATACTAACTCCTACTAACTCCTAGTACCTCCTAATACCTCCTAGTAGCTCCTACTTCCTCCCAACCTCCTACTAACTCCTACTACCTCCTACTAACTCCTACTTCCTCCTACTAACTCATACTAACTCCTACTAACTCATACTAATACTAACTCCTACTAACTCCTACTAACTCCTACTACCTCCTACTAACTACTACTACCTCCTACTAACTCCTACTAACTCCTACTAACTCCTACTAATTCTACTAACTCCTACTAACTCATACTAACTCCTACTACCTCCTACTAACTCCTACTAACTCCTACTAACTCCTACTAACTCCTACTAACCTATACTAACTCATACTAACTCCTACTACCTCCTACTATGTCCTACTAATTCTACTAACTCCTACTAACTTATACTAACTCCTACTAATTCTACTAACTCCTACTAACTCATACTAACTCCTACTAACTCCTACTACCTCCTACTACCTCCTACTACCTCCTACTAACTCATACTAACTCCTACTAACTCATACTAACTCATACTAACTCCTACTAAGTCCTACTACCTCCTACTAATTCTACTAACTCCTACTAACTCATACTAACTCCTACTAACTCCTACTACCTCCTACTACCTCCTACTAACTCCTACTAACTCCTACTAATTCTACTAACTCCTACTAACTCATACTAACCTCTACTAACTCCTACTACCTCCTACTACCTCCTACTACCTCCTACTAACTCATACTAACTCCTACTAACTCATACTAACTCATACTAACTCCTACTAACTCCTACTAACTCCTACTAATTCTACTAACTCCTACTAACTCATACTAACTCCTACTACATCCTACTACCTCCTACTACCTCCTACTAACTCCTACTACCTCCTACTAACTCATACTAACTCCTACTAACTCATACTAACTAATACTAACTTCTAGTACCTCCTACTACCTCCTACTTCCTCCCACTAACTCTCCTCCTACTAACTCATACTAATTCATACTAACTCATACTAACTCCTACTAACTCCTACTACCTCCTACTACCTCCTACTAACTCATACTAACTCCTACTAACTCCTACTAACTCCTACTACCTCCTACTAACTCCTACTAACCCCTAATACCTCCTACTAACTCCTACTACCTCCTACTAACTCCTAGTACCTCCTACTAACTCCTGGTACCTCCTACTACCTCCTAGTACCTCCTACTTCCTCCCACTAACTCCTACTACCTCCTACTAACTCCTACTAACCCCTAATACCTCCTACTAACTCCTACTAACCCCTAATACCTCCTACTAACTCCTACTAACTCCTAGTACCTCCTACTACCTCCTAGTACCTCCTACTTCCTTGCACTAACTCCTACTAACTCCTACAAACTCGGGGTTAGGCGGGCGTAGGAGTTAGTAGGTGGGGGTAGGAGGCAGCAGGAGGGGGTAGGAGGTAGCAGGAGGGGGTAGTAGGAGGGTGTAAGAGGTGGTATGATGTTGTAGGAGGCGGTAAGAGTGTATAGGAGGCGGTAGGAGGGGGTAGTAGGCGGTAGGAGGGGGTAGTAGGCGATAGGAGAGGGTAGGAGGGGTAGGGGGCGTAAGAGGGGGTGGGAGTGGGAGTAAGAGTGGGAGTGGGAGTGGGAGTGGGAGTGGGAGTGGGAGTGGGAGTGGGAGTGGGAGTGGGAGTGGGAGTGGGAGTGGGAGTGGGAGTAGCTATAGTATAATTATTCACGACATGTTTTCTCTGCTGTTCAATCATGAAGTCTTGCTGTCCAAGTAGTTATTTTGCGGACCAAGTAACTATTTTGCGGACTGAATGTTTATTATGCAAACCCATGTTATTGTAAGCTGCCTATTTCTGATTTAATTTTTGACCACTATTAAAATTATTTGCCGAACAAGGATTGCTGCCTGATTTTTTTATTTGCGAACAAAATCTTTGTATGCCGACCAAATGATTTAAATGCTGATTTTTTGTGGCTAACCAAATTTTAAAATTGCGGACCATTTAATTACTTTTCTTTTTTATTTTGGGTCATTTTGAAGATTAAACCAACTAATACTGAAAGTAGTGTAGAGTGCAGGGTGCAGGTAATAAGTTTCTAATATGCTTTTGGTTTCATTGGAACATAATAATTACGTTTAAATGAAACCTGTGATACCAAAAAAATATAGTAGGATTGTTTTCGGATTACCTCAAAAGCTTTTGCTGATTCTCAGTAAAAGAACAGTCTTTCGTGTTGTTTGTTTAGTGCTGATCGTCTTTCTATATATAATATCTTTGGTGCTGATGGCTAAATTGCCAATGCCTTAAAAAAATTACGTAATTTGTAGGTTATGTATTTGTTTTCCAAAAACGAACCAAGTATTAATAATTATTTATTAGCATATGTACATATTAAATTATTGTTTTATTCGTCTACCATAGTGGAGCTGGTTTCATTTTAAATCCAGGTACAGCTGGCAAATTGTGCATGATTTCACTAGCGTAATCCTATTGCTGAAAGTTCATTTGGTAATCGTGAATTACTCAATATCTAATAAAGTTTATGAACTGAAAAAAGTATGGTTAGACAGATAACTCATTACTTCAGCCCTCATTTCAGTTTTCAGCGCTGATAAGTCGGTATTACCACGTAATTTATCACGTTTACAGGATGTCGTCTCCTGCGCACATTTCACGAGTTCGATTGCTGTACAAACTGATTTTACGAGTGCATCGAGCCTTACCATCTGAGCTACGGATTCTTGGTGACAACTATGCGAGAGACGAGTTCAAACGGCACAAAAACTGTGATTCAGCGGCGGCCCAGATATTCATCAGCGAATGGACTGTATGTTTCAGTAAAATGGTCAATTTATAGCTCTCTGTTTATGTCTGACGGGATGAGTTTCTAACTTATCAGTAAACTATAAAGTTCTAGTCTTCAAAACTGCTCAGACCCGTCTGGACATATGGAATTAAGCTGTGGGATAAAAATAAAAAAAATCTCACGTCTTTTATCCCCGAGGGGGTAGGCAGAGGTAATCCATTACTGGATATACCCACATTACACGAGATATATTGGACCCCTAAACGTGTGGGATACAGCCTGTATAATGCTCCATTTTCAATATTTTTCCTTTATCAAGACTCATAATATCCATGATTATTTGGAAATGATAGCAGTTAACGCAAACATTATACAAGCGCCTGAATGCCATAAAAGCAGATTAACTCACCACACCAACAAGTTGGTAGTTGACCTGACAGACCAGTCTAGGGTTGCAAAAAGGCTGAAGAATCTAAGGCAATACAGAAATTCCATCTAACTTGTAAAATGTGCAGAAAAATAATCTACTTATAGTTTAAAAAAGTTCATAGTCAGTTTACAAAATTGGTAATGCCCTGTTTAGTTTTGTATGCATAAGCATGTTTGTTGGTTACATATATTTTATTATAATTTAATTAATCAGTTTTATTTATTTTATTTTTTTATAGTACCGATGCTCTGTATAGATTCATACTAAAAAGAACATCACACTCCTCCTTTGCCGAGAAGGTAGGCAGAGGTGTGCAATAGTTTCATTGTCCAACTTCTATATTACAGGATTACGCCATCAACCTAGCCAAGCAAATGAAGCCACTTCGGCAAGCAAAAGGAAAAGATGTCGGCAAGTACTTAGGAGCAGAAATGTTAGACCACATGAGCGAAGAACAGTTAATCCAATTGTATGAGCTCCACAAAGCAGCTTCAGGAGAAACAGACACATCGGACACAATCTCAGATAAGAAATAGTGATGATTTTATGAAGTTAATTATGTAAGTGTTATTTATTGCTTTTAGGTGTAATTTTTTTTGTAAATATTAATGACAATCAGTATTGAATTAGCAAAATATACTGCTGAAGTAGTGGGTTGTTATTTTTACTACAAAAAATGACAAATTCGATACCTATCGACATACTACACCTACCTAAAAAAAGCTATGCTGATTAATATACGGTGAGAGATAGGACGAAAATATAAGGATTCCGTTACTTACTGTATTGCTTGTTGGACTATTGTTGCTCAACAACATATATTGCTAAGTCATGCAAATAAAAACATGTATGGAAATTGAAATTAAAAACCCTGACAAAATTACTCTTTACAATATTTTGTACTTATTTACAATTCAGTGATTATCAGGCAAAAAAATATTGTAATTTCTCACCCGCTAATGCCGCTAAAGTGATGATAGTATTAAATAAAACAATGTATTTATTAATCATTTCTTATTTATTAGTAGCACACATACTGATGTACTGTACAAAAAGAGTAAAAAAAAGGTTGTGTGTATGACTCATCTATCTCATCATTCGTAGTCACAGTCATACACAGTGAAATGTATGAAATCACATTTGCCTCTAACACCCAATAAATCTCTGGATAACTCAATCCAAAATGGCGCAGGCAATGATACAAAATTAATATAGAAAATTGAACTAACGCCTATTACAGAATTATTCATAAGCATAAACTCCACTCGAGGATGTTAGAAAGAGATGCCGTTATATGAGTAACATAAATCTTTACCTTTCTAATTGTGCTTCAGCAGAGTTAATGCGTGAGAAATCGTAATATGGGCTTATATCTGACACAAGACTGTCTCTCCCCACATGGCTTGACAGTACAGACAGCAAAAAACAAGAGTAGCAATAACTATTCATTAATAAAGTTTTATATTCACAAAAACCTAACTAATGAAGCATTTCTTCTGTTTAATCACAATAAAAAAATGATCTTACGGTAGCGTAAGTTACGAAGCAGGCGTTCACTTCTTCTTTTTAAACGTAAAATTATTAAAGTAATGACATTTCACACCTATGAAATCCATGAATAGATTGGTCAACAATTTTTCACTAATAAATTTCTACAATACTCGTAGTTTTTACTTATTATAATTAAGCGTTGGTCGCTCGTCGTAGAGGACATGTTATGTACCCAATTTCAGGGTTTCTACCACAGATCCGAAGCTCTATGTATATATCTGTGGTTTCTACCGAGGACGCAAAATATGCACCTGAAGTTCGGCGGTTATGTCCACATTACCTTTTACACGCTTTATATTACCTTCACGTGTATTTATGTAAACGAATCTTGGAAGTCGAATTCAACTTCCCTAGAATTGTTGTATAAACTAGAAACTTTGCATGTGTATGTAGAAGAATGACAATACAATAGTTTTATATCATCAAGCTGATCTAATGTAGATATATCTGATGTAGTATAATAGAATTTCTATATAGCTACTTGTAAATTTCAGGATTTCGGGCATATTTGGTTTGTTTTGTCGAGTGCCATAGTTTTCTTTTCAAACTAATGTTACTCGTGACATATTAGGCCGAAACTATTTCGCATTTTTTTCAGCTTTGTAGTTTCGGCGTGTCATCTTACTTACATATAAAGAACTTCGTAAAAAACCGACTCGGTGGACAGTGTTCAAGAAGAATTACTTATTTACAAATTAAAAAAGTTATTATAAAAACTAAACAATATATGAATCGAGATCGTCGTATGAATAAATTTTGTGAACGTAATTCCTAACTACATAATACGTTGAGTATTTGTTTCTCTAACCTATAAATATAGTTGTTCATTACCCAATAACAAAATACATTTATCTTCTAATGCGAAACTAATGTAGGTATATGAGTACCGGTGACATTACGGAACAATTTATGATTTTGGCTTATGGTCGAAGATGAGTAACCCTCTATATTTGATTTAGTCGGTAGGGCTGTATAATAGTTTGCAGGTTTGATCATCCGCTATGCGCATGGTAGCAAAAAAAGAAAGTGAGCGGCCGAATAACAAGTAAACGTCATTAACTACTACCGCTATCAGTACCAATCGTTGCTATGTTCATCCCGGTAAACTGAGTTGCTGCGCGTTCTCCTGATTGAATCAAAAGGCCAACAGGCAGGAAGAAGTCCAGCTGTGTTGCCGCAAAAGTATCGAATTTAGTCCAGGCAATGAAGCGGATTTTTGTATGAAGACCCCAACATTAATTCCTCAGTCGATGAAACTTTGCAGGATTGTAGTATAGTATGAGACAATACTTGCATAAAAAAATCCAAAAAAAAAACCTAACCGAAGTTAGGTATTTTTACTGAAATAGTTATTTATTTGATATCTTTGTTGGGAAAAATGCTCAGTCAAAATTTTCTTGGCCAGCAATATTCATGTGTGTTAAGAAAGCTATATGCGAAATATCCAAAAAAATCACCTGGTAGAAACAACAAAAATCAGACGTATATATGTACCTTGCACGGGAAAATTGCTCAGTCAATTTTTTTAACTGGAATGTCATTTAATAGTCGCTGTGAACTTACAATAGGAAAATCCAAAATAAAAACCGTCTCGCTACATTATTTTCAGAAAATATCAAATTTTCAACTAAAAAAAAAATTTTTTTTTAGTATAAAAACTTTTTGGATTTTTTTGTTTTTTTTTTTGGATTTTTTTATGCAAGTATTGTCTCATACTATACTACAATCCTGCAAAGTTTCATCGACTGAGGAATTAATGTTGGGGTCCACTACCTTTATTGCCTAGACTAATTTCTAAATATGAGGATAGTAGATAAGATAAGAGTATTTACTCGTAGTCGTTTCTAAGATATTCGCCAAAAACGCTTTCCTTCTACAGCTTCAGCAGAATGTGTGCTTTAGCGTGATAGGTACCTATCTAGAAACTGTTAGGTACAAATTTAAAATTTCACAACTTCATACTCTGATTATCTACTAAACTCAAGAAAGTCGATACGTTTCCCGCTGTGTCGATGACGTTCTGATGAATATGGACTGGATTGCTGGCTATTGATGTTCGGGTCGCCTCCAGTTCCAGTAGATACTTCGAAGACTGTTTTGCCAGGCCGAGGAGCAGCTGCCCAGACCTGTTAATAAATATCCATTACATTATTCCGGAAAAAAAAATTGGTACGGCTGTTATAATAAATGTTCTTAGGATAAAATCTATACACATAATAAAACTAAGGTCTGTACATAAAATATTTTTAACAACTTTTCGGTAGTGTACTCGTAGATAGTTATCGATGTAGATATCACAAGCAAAAACTAGTGGACTGATTTTGATGAAATTTGGCGTGGAGATAACTGAGTAACCAGGTCAACATCTAGAGTACTTTTTACAGCGGGAGAATGTCTCATTCCCACAGGAAAATTAATAAACTGGTTTAAAAGAAAAGATCAATACGTAGTACTCCTAAACCATAACACCTAGAAACTTGAAATATGGTGTGTATGTGTATGTAGTGGTACAGGTACAAGAGAAAGAGGTCTATAATCAAAGGCGGTAACTTCAAATTTTCCGTTTCCGTTAACCGGTTTCTTTCTAAATTTCACCTGTGCGAAGTTGGGGCGGTTCCCTAGTCTAAAATGAGCAGTACTAACTTTGTCAGTAATACAGCTCGCTTACAAGTTTCCAATGGGTTAGCTGCTACATCGGTGTTAACACATCAACGCGCGCTTCAGCCACTGAAATATAGAGAAAAGTAGATTCATTTTTCTATTATTAGAGAAAAAAACCGGCACAAACCAATTGACACGTTACCTCCGACAAATTTAAGTTGATTGAATCTGACCTCGGTGAATCATTTGTTAAGAAGACATCTGAAACAAAAAAAAGATTATTCATACAGGATCACAGGTACAAAATAATTGGGTAGTTGACAGCATCGAAATTAAATTGCGAGTAGTCATAAATTAAAAAGATTATCCCAAAACACCTCAAAATATGTATTTCGATTTTCAATTTACAATTATAGCAAATTTAAAAATAATAAAACAATCAAAAAAAGAGTTGCAATTGAGTACTACAAACTATGACGTCACGGTTTGCTATTTCAGTACATTTTCCATAGTAAAATTTCGTTTTGACAGATCGTAAAAAGTAACTGATTTGACTAGGTAGGACACAACCCTATTATATGTAGGTACATAAAATACAGGAATTTTTCGGGTTATATGAAAACTACGGAATTTGCACACAGGTGCTGTTTGTTATTTTTTTTACAGATATTGTTTGTTGTCTCTTGGATAATATGTAATTTTCTCGGTATTTTATGTTGGCTACTAAATACTGCCATTCGGGCAAAGTCGCGAGTAAAAGTTAGTAATACAACTAGCTATATATACTTTTTATACATGACTCCACACACATACATTATTATATCGACACTAATATTAAAAAGAGGAAAGATTTGTTTGCTTGTTTGTTAGAATTAGGTAAATAGGCTCCGAAACTACTGGGCCGATTTGAAAAATTCTTTCACCAATAGAAATTTACATTATCAGGGAGTAACTTAGGCATAAGGTAACATATTTTATATCCGTATTCCCACCCATATACTTACGCGTAACAGAAAAAGCGCCATTCCTCATACACCCCAATTAGTATATTAATATAAAAAAAATATGATGCAATCGAACTTTAATTATGTCTTACCAATTTTCATAATTAATATCGATTAATAATAGCACGATTTCCATAGAAAGCACTAAATTCAGCTACGATTTTTTTTGATACATATTAAAAATAGCTAAAATCTAATAAGTAGTTGATACTGAACAAACTAATTTCAGGAATTGCGCTTATTCTGTTACATGTTGTATATGCCACAATGAAAGTAACAACACTAATAATCTTTATTGAAATCTTATTCCCTAGTTAAAAAAGGAATTGTTTATGAAAATTTGGGGCTACTCACTAAAAGCCCTATGTAGATGCATGACAGCAGACACGAAGTCGCCGAATCGGAGCATGCCATCCTTCCGCATATAGCGCAGCACTAGAAGCGCTAGCGCACGCTCGGGGACTACGAAGCCGACTTCGCGGAGAGCATCGCGCAATCTCTCCGCTCGCAGCACGCCCATCTTCTCCCGCGCATGCGTCTTAAACACAAGCTGCCAGTGCTTGAGGCTGCACATCAGGTCTTTGAAGTCGGAGAGGGAAATGCGACCTGTGCCGTTTTTCTGAAGGTTTTGTTGAGGAAATTTTTTTTTTTTTTTTGACACAATCACAGTGACCAACTAGGCAGGACCTGTATTATGGGTAATTAACTGACAAACATACTTAAATAAATATTAAACGACAACAGACATGTTCATGCACAAAAATGTTGGTCCCGAGCGGGGACTGAACCCGCAACCTCCGACTCAGAAGGCAGGGTCACTACCAACTAAGCCAACAGGCCCCTTTACATTTGCCCCGTTGCACAGTGGAACGAATGTATGGAGAGGGTCGGACGTTGGCGTCTTTAAAAAAAATTACTCAAATTGTGAAAATCTAATAATGCCATCTTATTCTATTATCTCATGCCTTCATAACTTGTCATTATAATTTTTGTCATAACTCTCATATATCGGGAATTATTTGAGATTAAGTGATATTTTTGTATGAAAATGACTGTTTCGTGCTCTCTGCCTTCCGATTCCGGCCTTGTTTCAACTTGCAACCTCTACTATTATAATACTAATGTCATAAGCTACATTTAGTCCAAAGCATAGATTTAGTATACTAACGTTAAAGATTGGCAATAGAGCCAGTACGGCGAGACCTAGAAAATTTACACTTCTGTGCGTGTAACGTGGATGTGTGCAAGACAAATAGTGCTCTCCCTAAACTTGTAGCTCTCGATAAAAAATGGGCGTGTGGTATATTGTGTAGTTAATACCTTTGCCAGTCACGTTATCGAAATGTGGTTAATCGATATTACGACAATCACTATAAAATTGAGGTTAGAAATACAAGAAATTCACGTATTTTATTTTTCGCTTAAATCAATTCTTATACATTCAGAACATTTATATAATAAAAAGCAATGTTATTACCTATCTATTTGTGCACGGTTTGTTTTTCAGTTTTCTATAATCATTGAATTTAGAGAATTAAATCTTTCAATCGCACTCACATGTAAAATGACTAATTCTGTGGATTTTCTTTCCTAGATGAATTACAACCGGTACTGCACACGTAACCATAGCTGTTTACGTCTATTAAACATCAAACTTACTCTTTTAATACGCGAGATTAATTAAAATAAGCGAGATTTGTTTCGCTCACAACTGACGTCGGCCCGGTATAGCCCCGTAACGTTTACGAAAATGGTCTCGTCTATCTACCGCTCGCTATCTCGCTCTAACACACGGGTACCTATTTTCTTTCTCTTTCGCATTGCCAATCTAAGTATACTAAATCTATGGTCCAAAGACACATGGTGCGCCAAACGTGCACTTTCTGAGATAAATAGTAATAATGTATTTTTACTTTAAAATCTGATCTCTGTAAATTGTAATGGCAATAAATACTTGTTTTAAGTAAGAATATTGGTTTTTACAAGATTTATTTAACTTACAATGTTTGTATGTGTATATAAGTATGTACATTAATATGTTTTATTTACGTCAAATCTTGCAACTGCATTTTAAACCAGTTATCCTCAACAGATTGATCTGAAATTTTGTACGAACGTTTTGTTTGGATAGTAATGCATGGTCAGTTTAAATCCAATATGGCGGATGCCCCAAGATGGTGGACTAGCTATTTTTTATAGATCCTATATAATATGAGTATTAATTAACAGGCTTTGCTGAGAAAAATACGAAGAAAAAGAAAATGTAAAAATCATTTTTAATACAAGCTTTAAATTAAGTGATCTAAAAGGAAGAAAATAAACTTTAAAGTTAATCAGATCCATCAATTTATAAAAAATCTTGTCGCGAGATTTACTTGTCTTACTGCTGCCTTCCGATTTCGGCTTTTTTTTAAAGTTACAACCTCTTCTATTATAATAATGATACCAATAGCCGAATTTAATACAAGACACATTCTGCGCTTGCACTTTGCGAGATAATTATACATTATTCCATACTTTTATATTCAAATTTTGTAAATGAAATACTTGCTTTAAGTGAATATGCTGTTTTTCTCGGATCTTTTATAGCTACAATCATTACTTAAGCTGTAAGTATAGTAAATAGTTAACTATTATGGTGAGTACCTAACAAATTCATATTTTTCTGAGAACTCCGTGGTTTGATTAAGATAAATACTAATAATAAGTTAACTGTTAAAGTATAATATGATTTTATGCATAAGTTTTTGGTGAAAAGCTTTTATTGTTCTATGACACTACCGACTTTTGTCTTTGCCCAATAGCATTCCTTTTGAAAACAAAATGTTTTCATAGTCTGATTTATTTTTATTTTATAAATTTTGACTAACTTTGTATTAACAAGTCAGTTATAGATTCAACAATAGCATAATTAATATACAAATATATATTAATTACGTTGTCGAAGAATTGTATATTTTTCTTTCGAAATATAAAGTTCTTTAAAAAAATGCATTTGAGTTAACAATCAATTCCTGCAGCTTAAGTATTGATTGTAACTAGGTATAAAAGATCCGAGAAAACCTGTATAAGTACTATGATATAAATGCTTGTCGCAAGGCGTATTTTTTTGTCTACTTACACAAGTAAATCTCACGACAAGCTTTTATTGATATTGATAATTCTGATTTAATTTAAAATTTAACTTATTCCTTATAGATCACTTAATTAAAAGCTATTTTAAAAAAATATATTGTTACTTTTTCTTTTCTTCGTATTTTTCTCAACAAACTCTTTTAATTAATACTCACATTACATAGGATCTATAAAAAATAGCAAGTCCGCCATCTTGGGGCATCCGCCATATTGGATTTAAACTGACCATGCATTACTATCCAAACGAAACGTGTGTACAAAATTTCAGCTCAATCGATTGAGGATAACTGGTTTAAAATGCAGTTGCAAGATTTGACGTAAATAAAACATATTAATGTACATACTTATATACACATACAAACATTCTAAGTTAAATAAATCTTGTAAAAACCAATATTCTTATTTAAAAGAAATATTTATTGCCATTACAATTTACAGAGATCGGATTTTAATGTGAAAATACATTATTACTATTTATCTCAGAAAGTGCACGTTTGGCGCACTATGTGTCTTTGGACTAAATGTAGCTTATGACATTAGTATTATAATAGTAGAGGTTGCAAGTTGAAACAAGGCCGGAATCGGAAGGCAGAGAGCACGAAACAGTCATTTTCATACCAAAATATAACTTAATCTCAAATAATTCCCGATATATGAGAGTTATGAAAAAAATTATAAGAACAAGTTATGAAGGCATGACATAATTAAATAAGATGGCATTATTAGATTTTCACAATTTGAGTTATTTTTTTTAAAGACGCCTACGTCCGACCCTCTCCAATCTCCATACATTCGCTCCACTGTGCGTTGCAAGATCAAATAAGAAGTACTTAGGTAAGAATTTAAGTAAAAGTTGTAGTTAAGGAACAAAAGTGATTTTGATAATGCACTGTACACGTTTTAATTTTATTTTTTATACTTTGCATTTTCCTTCCACTGTTACATAATAATATTACCCGAGATAGTAGTCTTAAGTAGATATAACGTGTACATGTAGTGAGGACGCCGTCGCATTTTTATGCTAACCATACCGATTTCGGCTCTCGCACACTTTGACACACATACAGATAAGTGTTTACCCCAACCAAAGCCTCGCCTTTGGATTGCAAGGCCAGTCTATCTAAAGTACGTTATTGGTAAGGATACATCCATAGACAGAACGATTTGCCTGCACGTGTCAATAGACGCGCAGCTCTTTATGTAATCGTTGGGGAGACACGCGTCCAGCAGTTCTTGTAGCTCGAACGCATCTATGGTTCTGTGCTCATCGGCCAACTGCAGGAACACTGCTTCGTACTGGGAGAAACTGCTTGTTTCCAGACTAGCTGGGGCCTTTATTAACGCCGTCCTTAGGATCTGTGGGGCGTAGTCTAACACCTTCATTTTGAGAGGCTTCTTTGAGTATATTCGGAGGGAGAAGTTGGCTTCCTCCCGCGGCTCGAAGGTCGTTGGTATGATAAGGTACGCGGCGGAATCCAATTGGCATCTGGAAATGGGAATCTTGCTACGGAAAGGTTGATGCGGAAAGAGGCAAGTTTTGCTGTTGAATTCGCTAATAGAACATTCGCTTGGCAGTCGCATTGCAATTCGGTTACATATATCTAGGCATTGCAAATTATATACATCACAATAGTATATTAAATAAACACCTTGGGAAGTAAAATAAGAAATGTCTCAGATCACATGTAATGGTGCAAACATGTGATCTGAGGCTTTCTTTTATACTTCCCGAGGTGTATAAGTATAAGTACTTTTTCGGCTCGATGGAGGCGGAAAGCGGCGACTTCTTTTAGCGCAACGGGCTGAAAGTTGCCGATTTCCGCCCGGAGAGATGAAAAAGTAGTTTTCTATCAAAATTTGTTATTCCAAGATAAGTACTACAGTAGGCACCTACAGCTAATGGAAATATCGTTAAGGCGTATCAGTTAAGTAACAGCATGTATAAATACGTAAGAAGCGAAAAGTCAGTCCAGAAAACTAATAGGTACTACCTACATTGAGACCGCGTGGTCTGTCGTGGCGCTAATTCATACAAACAAAGGGATACAAAGAAAAATACATTTTCACCACACTATGCCGGTAAAGTGTAGTTCTTACCATGTATGAATCCGATATGCTACTGGGGCGACACGATACACGCTGAACCAGTGTAGTTCTATAGTCCAGGTAATGAAGCGGATTTTTGTATAAAGACCCCAACATTAATTCCTCAGTCGATGAAACTTTGCAGAATTGTAGTATAGTATGAGACAATACTTGCATAAAAAAAAAATCTAACCGAAGTTAGGTATTTTTACTGAAATACTTATTTATTTTATATCTTTGTTGGGAAAAATGCTCAGTCAAAATTTTACTCGCCATCAATATTCATGTGTGTTAAGAAAGCTATATTATTATGCGAAATATCCAAAAAAATCTCCTGGTAGAAACAACAAAACTCAATGTACCTTGCACGGGAAAATTGCTCACTACATTTTTTGAACTGGAATGTCATTTAATATTCGCTGTGGACTTACAATATGAAAATCCAAAATAAAAACCGTCTCGCTACATTATTTTCAGAAATTATCAACCAAAAAAAAAATTTTTTTTTAGTATAAAAACCTAACTTCGGTTAGGTTTTTTTTTGTTTTTTTTTTTTATGCAAATATTGTCTCATACTATACTACAATCCTGCAAATTTTCATCGACAGGAATTAATGTTGAGGTCCACTACCTTTATTGCCTAGACTACTAGCCTTACGCGTATTGCCACTACTAGGCACGTGCTCAGCGGTTAGAGTTCGCCAGCTGAACTTAAAATACCTGTGACTGACTTGACGACTGTTCGTGTACTGGGAGTTGATGGCGCTTTTGATGCGCTTGAAGAACAACGGCGAAGCTGTCTCGGTGAGGAACATGGGCATCTTGTAAATGCTGAAGCCGATGACCTTCGGCTCCATGATGCTGTGCTGATTCAGCGAGATCACGACCGTGTCGACCTCGTTCAGGATCACTTGGATTTGGGGGTTCATATGGAAGAAGTCTGCGGGCAGTTGAAAGTAAGAATTGATAAAATAATCAAAGTATAGTATAAAACAAAGTCGCTTTCTCTGTCCCTATGTCCCTATGTATGCTTAAATCTTTAAAACTACGCAACGGATTTTGATGCGGTTTTTTTAATAGATAGAGTGATTCAAGAGGAAGGTTTTCTACATCCATTAATACGTTTAAAAGCAAACGAAACATCCCTACTAACTAACGTTATATCAACTTGGTAACTCAGTCCGTTTTTTGAACTGATTTGGCAGACATATAAGAAAGACATAAGATCCCGGAAATATATACTTTTTGAGTATACGAGTAGTTTATGCAATTGCAGGAAGTATCCAGTTTGTATTATGTTATTCCGACTACAAACATGACAGGTGAAGGAACCTGTGGCCAGGGTGCTGTATCTACTGTTATACATATGCCTCGCATCCATTTCGAAGGCAACGGGTTTCCTCACGACGTATTTCTTCACCGTGGACCTAACCTACCTACTGTTTACATTTAGCCAATCCATGGACAAGTTTAGAGTGTCTTGTTATCTATATTTACCTATACTTCTATCTATACTAATTATAAAGAGTAAAGATTTGTACCTAAGTATGTTTGTTACGAAATTACGAATAAACTCAAAAACTACTGGACCGATTACAAAAATTTTTCACCAATGGAAAGCAAGAATATCCCTGAGTAACATAAGTAATTTTTTATTCCCATATTCTCACGGGAATGGGAACTACGCCGGCGAAACCGAGCAGAACCGCTAGTTCAATAAAACTGACTTTTTCTAAGTGTATTTTTTTTACCTACAGAAAATAAATGATTTAGAATTTTTTGAACTTTATAAAATCCTTACTAAATTTGGAATACTTACTGACGTAGTTCCTGCAACCGCCTGCAGACACGCCTCTTCTCCATCCACCCTGATGCATCTTCATCTGCCACTTGTGTTTATCCGCGAGTGACGGCTCCGCCCGGCTTGTCTCCGCGTCTAAGTGCACCATCTCCAGCCGGTTGAAGATCTTCAGGAAATCCGAGTACAGCATCCAGAAGCCCTTCGGCGATGCTGTTAAGCGCTCTCGTTCGTAAAGCGGAATGCTCTTCCATCTGCCAACGGTGGTAGCATTTTGATATTTTATAACAATAATCAAGATCAAGAGATCAACTGCCGTAAGAAAAAATTGTGGACTGACAAACTTTTTGAACTGAGAAAAGGATTCAAATCAAGTTAACACCAACAGTCGCGATCCGGATTCCGGAAGGGAGACAAAATTGGGGACTGAGAAACTTTTTGAACTGAGAAAAGGATTCGTATCTAAAAACTAACACCAACAGCGATCCGGAATGGATTTTTTTATAATTTTCGAGTTCGTATGCAACCTGAGTAACACAGCAGCGAAATCTTGGCATAAGAGTATGTCAGGTTTAGGTAGCTCCGCGTCATATCCTTTATTTATATCCGACTTCATAAAAAAAAAAGTCATAATTCATTTATTTTCTGTAGGTACAAAAAGTAGGCACTGTTGCAGAAAGGTCAATAGTATATTAACAAGGCACTCTAAACTCGCCCATGAAGATTGGCTAAATGTAACTAGCAGCCCATCTTCACCGACGAGTGGCTGATAAAAGAGGTTCACCTTTCGACACGTACTTATGTTTTTTTTGTACAGTTTCCAATGACGCAGATATATTTTTTTCACCTGACGTCTAACGCGAAAGAAATTAGCCTAGCAGCGGCACTCAATGGTTTTTTATCTCAATAATCAGACATGCGAAGTGCATTTGAGTCATCTGTTTTCACAAGTACAATATACAATACAATACAACAACTCTTCATTGTACACCAAATACAACACAATATGGATACCAACATTAATTATTAAAGAGCAATGGGTGGTCTAATCGCTTTTAGCCATCTCTTCCAGACAACCTTAGGATGGATGAAACTGAGAGATTAGAACTAGGGTAGATGGTGCACTATATATTATTGAAGATACTATTACATAAATAAATACATAGGTATAAATAAATATAATATCTAACTACATTATGTATACTACACAAAGCGTTAACAGAAAAAGCGCAATTCCTCATACACCCCGAATAGTATATATGTCAAAAATATGATGCAATCGAACTTTAGTTATGTCTAACCAATTTTCTTAAATATCGATTAATAAAAGCACGATTTCCATAGAAAGCACTAAATTCAGCCATGATAATTCATTTTTTTTTATTTAACACATATTAAAAATAGCTAAAATCGAATAAGTAGTCGATACTGAACAAACAAGCTTATTCTGTTACATGTTGTATATTAAATAAATTAAACAAGAATAGAAAATACATAGGTACACACATTCACACATACATAATGTACCTATCAAAGAGATTAAAATATAATCAGGCACAGAGGGGACAAAGCGAGGAAAATTTGAAGCCAAAAGTTATTCCAAGTGGAATAAGTCTAGTACAATTTCGACCGAATGACAGCTCGCGTTCATATTAACTGACATGACAAGGACATGACGCATAAGCTTCAAAGTTTTGTATGAAAATATTCCCTATGCCCCCTCTATGCCCTATTATATTTAAATCTCTTTGGTACCTATGTATGTATGTTTACGCGGGCTTTTTTCTGCAACGCGACGTCTTCTCATATTTTGCGCGATGTAAAACTCACAATACAAAAGGCCACTTAAAAGTTAATTGTTATTTAAAATAGTGTCAACGGTTAGGTATCATTGGATGACAATGAGATGTTATTTTGACACTTTTCAGAGCAAATATAACACCATTGACTGATGGAAAGTCATTGTCATTGTCATCCTGTAACTGTAACCGTTGACATTTAGTAGAATTGCCCTTGGTCTGTGATGTTACGTACATTGGGTAGTCCAAAACTACGTGTGTGATGGGTGTATCGCCTGGCCCCAGAGGTCTTCTCAAGCGGACCAGGTGGACTGGACCGTCTGGTGAATCCACCTGCAATATTCAGGGTTGGTAGGAAAAGTTCTGACAGTTGTTATTTTTAAAAATAGAACTATAGAATTATATTGCTTTAAAATATGAGTTGGCTTACATACATATTTACCATTAGCGGTTCTGCGCGGTTTCACGTGCGTAGTTCCCGTTCCCGTGGGAATACGGGAATAAAATGTAACCTATGTTACTCAGGGATCTTCTAGCTTTCCATTGGTGAAAATATTTTTAAAATCGGTCCAGTAGTTTTTGAGTTTATTCGTAACAAACATACAAAAATGCAAATCTTTCCTCTTTATGATATTAGCTGTACGGTGAACGAAAACATTATGAGGAAGCCCGCAGGTCCTAGAATTAGTAATACTGAGACATGTGTAACAGCAACTCGGACTGGCGATTGGTGCACCATCACGTTAGGGGTCCAAAGAATAGGTATACTCGTGAAACGTGGGTATTTCCAGAAATGGAATACCTTTGCCTATCCTCTCGGGGATACTGTGGCTGTCACTGGCGTAGCTGTGGCTTTTAACATGGGGCTTTTAACATAGCACGAATGTAAACTAGCTGTCGTCCGCCCGCCCTTATTTTTATGTAGTGACCGTGATAATAACACTTAAAGAATTAACTGTAATTGGAAATAGATTCCATCAATTGGAAATTACAAGAACAGATTATAATCAAACGCCGATTCCAAAGGTGGATATTTAGTGAAAATTTTCGTTTAGCGTAGACCGGACTCCCAAAATCTATAAGTACTCTACCTATACGCCGAATGCATATAATAATGGTTAGAGTTAGTTAGGTACTCACAAGTGAAGTCAATATAAAACGTGTAATAAAATGAAATATTTCAAAGTTGTTATTACACAATTACACATTAAATACATTATAATATAAGTAGTTATATAAAATTGAGCCAACAAATACGTACCTTATCGACATTGTATATTCTGTAGTTCATTTCTAGTTCGAGTCCCTTCAATTTGTCTTCATTTGGAAAATTTGGTTCAGTTGCCTGAAAAAAAATTGGTTGTCTGTAAAGTCGATTTACGGACTATAATTGTGATAACGTCATAAGAAAACATTGATGAAAATTTGAATACTGGAGTGGAAGAGAGATAGATGCGTCACAAGCCGAACGCTTAGGCCGATTGTGCCTCTCTATCGCTTGTTCCGCGCTCTCGCTTGCACGCTCGACTCAGGCGGAACGTGACACTTTTTCGTGCGTGCAGCCGGCGTTATCACGTCAAAAAGCGATGAGAACGCACTCCAATAGATATCAGTAGGTAGGTAATAGGCTTTACGAAAAAGTCGTCAAATTGGGAAAGTCGTCAATAAGGTCCGTACACAGCTTGAGTAATGAACTTCATGAAGATTATTAATACTGAGATGCGTTTTACTGTTGTATCTATGTCGAACAAGCCGATGGGAGAAAAAGCTTGAATTTTTCGCCAAGAAATATCTTGTACATACACGCAACTTTATCGGTTCCCAGATATAAAGTACCCCTTGCCACAGCCGAACGCAGTCACAACACTTTTGCCTATAACATACTCGTAGTAGTCCTCTCGGATACCTTTTGCAAATTTTTATTGACTCCGGCAGGTTGAAACAAGGATTTAAAAAGAGGAGTGAGGTCCTTGAGCTATTTCCCAGATGTGACTTATTTGAAATAGTTACTTGTATTTAAAATGCAAAAAACAAAATGCAAAATACCTGTTTGTATTTTGCATTTACCTTTTCGAAAAAGGATTTTGTATTTTGTTTGAAATACTTTTGTATTTAAATACATTTCATAAACCATTTTGTACATCTCTGCTATTGCCACAGTGGGCACTAAACTTACAGGTGGTAAATAATGTGCTGTGACCACACTGGAGGTCTTGAGGAGAGCGGCCAGCACCGCAGGGTCAGCGATGTCGGAGGTGGCAAGCGACTCTGTGATGCCACCAGTCAGATCTGCCAGTCCATCCAATAGACTACCGTACTTCAAAGCTTCATATGATCCGTGTAGCCTGGAAAAGATTGAGATTGAGTTAGGCCCCATACATACCGAAGCGGTGGAGTCGCAATGACTATCAATAAGATGACTTATGAGCTCCTACATTGAAAAATGAAATGAAAAGTGAAAAAATATTTATTTCAATTAACAAAAAGGCATTTGCTACATACTAAGGCCAGGGCCAACCTATTAAGTTTAAAGAAAACCTGTGGCAGGCGACCCCGCTCTTCCTAACATTGGCAGACAATATATGCAGTTTTGAAATAAATACAAATATCGTATTTCTAAATAATCTAATCTATCAGCTATAATTTACATGCAAAGGGTTTTATGAAAGGTGTGATGGTAAGTCGGATGTGAGGGTGTATGTGTGTGTGGGGGGGGGGGGGGTGAGTGTTGTGTGGGTGAGATAGATAATGTTATATAAATAAATATAGTTTATCTACCGCTCGTGAATTCGAATCGATGCATGTTCAGTTTGAGGAATAACTACTAGGCAGTACACGGTTAGTTTGTTAAATGAGATAGTTTAACAGTTTCTCGGTTTCATTATGGCTTAGGTGTTTTAGACCTTCGCTAAGGATTTTCTTACAATCATGATAATGAAGATGGTACAACTTAAATCTTTTGTTGAGTTTGTTATATAGGTGGGCCGACTGGGCTACAAATTGTCGTGAATAAAAACTTTTGACTTTGACTTTGCCCGATACTTCTACGGAAGAGTCGTGGCCTGACAACTTTTGGATCATCATCATCATCAGCCTGTATTAGTCCACTGCTGGACATAGGACTCCCCTAAGTAATACACTAAGTAAAAGTGGGTAATACCTGGTAATACGATACGAAACAAACATACAATTTTAATTAGTCGGATTATATTTTAGCGATATAAAGTGCTGTCAACAAACTATTGCGGTACAAGGACGCGTCTGTCATTTCGAAGTATGGGCGGCATACTCAAAAAATATTACGAAATTAATATTTTATTTATATTTGAATCCGAATGGTGCAAACCCCTGGATTGTTTACACGAGTTATTTTTACAGGCACAGTTTACAGCACTCACTTAGCGTACGCCTTCTCAATTAGAGCAGGCCACATCTGCTCGGTTTGACTGGACTGCAGGAAGGCCAGCTTCCCGTTGACAGTCGGCAACCGGTCATCCACCAGCACCTCCACCCACTGGCCGCACCACCACAACCGGAATCTGGGCAGAATTAAATATCAAAACGGCCTAGAGTTTGTGAAGTTAGGGCGTGTAGAAGAAGCTTGGCTCTACATGAGATCTGAAAATTTGTGGTGGAATTTTTCATACCTGAAGACTCCGGCATAGGGGCTGTCCATACGCTGGTCAGCCGGGACCACCCTGTAGAACAATCCCTTGCTGAGGTAAAGCACCCCCAAACACGATACAAGCCATTTGTCTCCTGCAACAAACCTTTGAATTTATATAAGCTCATTTTAAATTAAGAGCAAATATTTTATGGTCAGGTAGGTACAGTCAAGAGCAAGTCAAGCTTTACACTACCAGTTTATGCTGAGCTCTGATTTATACTGCGCGCCATAGTATTACAGGGCCGGTTCAAAGTCCAAAGTGTCAAGCTTAGCGTGCTCTTGACTGTACAAATATGTGAGAGAAATAGAATTAACATGTAAAGAGAAAAAAACTTTGTTTTTTTTTCTAACAAAAAAATAAATAAACATGATTTAAAAAGACCCTCTACTCCACTAAAACGCCCCTTTTTTCGGCTTTTATTATTTATTTATTTTGATATTTTCTTTATGTATGTACAGCGTGTTAGTTTATTTTTAAATTTTTGTAATAATCGATGTTATTTAGTAAAGCAGCTTAAAAAATAAAAATCAAGCTACGTAAAGTTATAGAGGACCGGAATTACTTCTGATAGATAGAATGACAAAAAGACGAAGGCACATTTTTTTATAATTTTTAAAAGAAACCCTTTTAACTGATATTACTTACTACTTTTTTTTAAAAATATCTGCAATTTTAAAGGTAAGGACCTATTGCCAACACAGGTAGCTAAATGATAAAGCCTGTCCTCGAGTGAATACAGTAAAGAAAAAATTCTTACCCATTTTCCCAGGCACGACATCGAATGTTTCACAATTGTCCAGTACGAAGTTCGGGTTTGTGTAGATCTCCTGAAACAACACATATTACAGGTCGGTTATCCAAAGCTGGCACGGTCACAGTAGGTACTTACCAATCAATGCAATTTTACTACAGTATGTTTTAAAATGCAATGTTTTTATAATATGTGAGTATTATACAGGACGACTTTTTTTACCGTCTGGAAAAAATGTGGTGTGTCAGGTAAGTGTAATAGATTCATTTGGCAATGTTACTTAATTTTTTTTTTTCTCAAAAATGTTTTTTTTTTTTCTTAAACTAATATACATTACTCAATTGTAGACAATAATACACACTGAAATATTTGAAATAGTATTTTAAAAAGAAACAGGCTCGTAGCTTCCATTTAGCTTTAAGTACTTTGTGTGTGCTTATTAATAAAAAAATAATTAAAAATTAATTAAAAATTATGCGCAATTTACCTACAACGGCCAGCAGCGCGTAGTACTGTGCCTAGTTTTCTAGATTTTGTAAATTGCATTAAACATGACTATAGATAACAATTAATCTCGTGTATAACTTCGGCTCTAGATACCTTATACGTCATATTTTTTTCCTGACGGTAAAAAAAATCTTCCAGTATGTATCATCTCCATGGAGTTAGGTTAGGCATAGAAAAAGGGGTTGTCTGTATAGTTGGTTTATGGACGATAATTTCACGTGATAACGTCATGAGAAAACATTTATGAAAAATTGCATACTGGAGTGGAAGAAAGATAGATGCGTCACAAGCCGAACGCTTCGGTTCGATCGTTAGATCGACCTGATCGTGCATCTCTATCGCTTGCACGCTCGCCTCAGGCGCAACGTTACAGTTTTTCGTTCATCGATTTATAAGACGTTATCACGTCAAAACATCACTCTATAATACAACATGTAACAGAGTAAGCGCAATTCCTGAAATTAGTTTGTTCAGTATATCGACTACTTAATCGATTTCAGCAATTTTTAATGAGTGTTAAATTTTTCCGAAAAATGAATTAGCATAGCTGAATTTAGTGCTATCTTTGGAAATCGTGATATTATTAATCGATATTTAAGAACATTGGCTAGACACAACTAAAGTTCGATTGCATCATATATTTTTTTATATTAATATACTAATTGGGGTGTATGAGGAATTGCGCTTTTTATGTTACGCGTTGTATAATGAATGATTACAAGGCGATAACGTTTCAAAGTCGACAACTAGGTAAGTACGCTCGAAGATCAAGCTGCGATTCAAAAAAAAAAGAAACCCGTCAAATGCAAATCAGACGTCTTACAAATATATTTAATAGTTTTATCTTGATAGGTGAGTAATGACGAAATGCTAGGGAACCTATTATTTTTACAAAACTGTTAGGCTAGAAAATAGCCTTGACTATTAACGAGTTTGTCGAATTGATCGCCATTTGCACAAAGGTCTTCCAAAAATGCTGTTTATAGTACATATTGTGTCAAGATTTTGTGCTTGGTGGTTCGTGGCGGGTGGTTCCGTACGTCAGGCCCACACCCTAATTAATAACTAATCTTATAGGTATGTCTTCAAGTAAATCCCCAAAATTACTGCTTCAGTCAGCTGTATTCAGTCAGTCAGTAAGCTGTATCTCATAAACCGTATTAATAAATTATAAATTGTGGGACACAATTTGTACTATGGGTACTCAACAACTTATAGACATACTTAAATTAATATTAAAAGACCAAACACGAAGCCAACAGACATGTTCATGCACACAAATGTTGGCCCCGAGCGGGGATCGAACTCGCGACCTCCGGCTCAGAAGGCAGGGTTAGCTAACAGCTAACAGACCCGTCTAGTCACTACATAGTATATAAATTAAAAATTTATTAAACCTCCGACACAATAAATACATATAATCACAAACGGGTTTCCTCACGATGCTTTCCTTCACCGTCGAGCTAGTGATAAATACGTAAGTTTTTGAAAAACTCATTGGTACATGCCAGGATTCGAACCCGAGCCTCACTGATTTTCGGCCGGCTCTTTGACCGTCCGGGCTATCACTGCTCTTTATTCTACGATTAAACAATTGCTGGTTACAGTGTTTTCTGCAATACTATCTATCGATAAAAAAAATTCGCTTAGTCGGGCTTACGGCGAACCGCCTTATCTGCAAATCGTTCTATCGCCGAAACATTTATATTTTAAACGTTTTTTCGGCGAACCGAGCTGTCGACATAACCAAGTATCTGCTTAAGATTTTTTCTTTGTGTCGATGGACGGCGAAAAGTGATTTCTATGTACAATTATTTCGTTCAAGGGTAATTCTATATACTGTTGCGAGCTCAATGGCTAAGAACGACCGGGATAAAATTATCTATGACACAAAAAAACTAAACGAAAAACGGTTAATCCGTTTGGGAGCTACGATACCACAGACAGACACGTTAAACTTAAAACACACTTCTCTTTTTGGGTCGTGGGTTAAATACAAAGTCGCTTCCCGGTGTCTGCCCCTATGTATGTATGCTTGGACCTTAAAACTACGCAACGGATTTTCATGCGTTTTTTTAATAGCTAGAGTAATAAATTAAAGAGGAAGGTTTTATTATCAGCATTGCGCCCGTGCGAAGCCGGGGCGGGTCGCTAGTAATAGATAAACAGTTGAAATTTTCACAGAATATGTATTTTTATATCCAATAAAACCTTGAGACATAGAACCCTGAAATGACTATTCTACTTAGTCGATTGAGGTGAAAGACGTCGTGGCGTGGGCAGCCTATGGCCTTGTACAGGCCGGGTACACCCACAGAAGTGGCATCTGGCACTGGCGTGGACAAATTATAAATTAACTTTAAAAGGGAAAGTGCTATTCTTAGAAAGAACATGCGAAAAGAAAAGAACCAGCTTGTCGAGGCGTTTTTATTTTGAAATACAAAACTCCTTTTGTGTGTTAAAACATGGTTAAAACCGTGATTCATTTACTCATGTGTCACATTATAATTATGTTCTATCAATAATTTCGCACTTTTTTTTGTTAATGAATCGTTTTGCCTACTCAGAACGTGTCAGAGAATAAGCGCAAGTCCTCATACAGCCCAATTAGTAAACATTATGATGCATTCGTAATTTAGGTTTGTCTAACCAAATTTCTTAAATAAAGATCAAAAATAGTACCTACCTACGGTTTCCAGAGGTAGCCCTAAATTAAGTTGTGCTAATTAATTTTTCGGCAAAATTTAACACATAAAAATAGCTGAAATTGATTAAGTATTAGATACTAAACAAACTAATTTCAGGAATTGCGCTAATTCTGTTACATATATAGTGTGATGATGAAAAGTGTCAGCTTAATAAGATTAATAAAAATACGTTTATCCGGCAACACACACTTTCAGGACAGAGGAATTCGTTTCCACGTAATATCAGAAGCTCTCGAAATAAACTGGCAGCTACAACAAAAAAAAGACGTGTGGCACTCGGGGACTGCCGCGGTAAAGCTATTGCATAGCATTTTGTATCAACAAGACTGCCGAAAACAAACGACGTTAGACAATGCACGGCCTTCAAGCCACACCTCCGTGCCCGTCGGAGTGGGGAGCGTGAGGTTTTTTTTCGTTACGGAATTTCTGGATTCGGTCCCCGCGCTCAAGGCCCTCGATAGAAGCTATGCAATAGCCATCCGTCCGTCCGTCCGTCCGTTCGTCCGTCCGTCCGTCGTCCATCCGTCCATCCGTCCATCCGTCCATCCGTCCACCCGTCCACCCGTCCACCCGTCCACCCGTCCATCCGTCCATCCGTCCATCCGTCCATCCGTCCATCCGTCCATCCGTCCATCCGTCCATCCGTCCATCCGTCCATCCGTCCATCCGTCCATCCGTCCATCCGTCCATCCGTCCATCCGTCCATCCGTCCACCCGTCCACCCGTCCACCCGTCCACCCGTCCACCCGTCCACCCCATCCACCCATCATATCATAGACAATGCACGGCCTTCAAGCCACACCTCCTGCCCGTCGGAGTGGGGAGCGTGAGGTTTGTTTCGTTACGGAATTTCTGGATTCGGTCCCCGCGCTCAAGGCCCGCGATAGAAGCTATGCAATAGCTTAAAAACTGCTATGGTAGTTAAAAAAAATGTAAAAACATAATACTCTAAGATCCAAAAACAAATAGTACCGTTTATCCTTCTGATCATCAGACGATAGAAAACGACAGGTGAATGATGTCACCTGCCCACGCATTGCGCACACGCAAAAGATATCGCATAGCTGCACAGTGGAACGCGCTAGGGGTCATCCACAAATTACGACACACGAGTTCTTTTATATCAAGGGGGGCATTGCTAATATTTTCATACAAAACTTTGAAGCTCAAGCGTCATGTCAGTTAGTATGAACGCGAGCTGTCATTCGGTCGAAATCGTACTACATTTATTCCACTTCTAATAACTTTTGGCATCAAATTTTCCTCGCTTTGTACCCTCTATGCCTTATATTTTAATATCTTTGTTTTATATCTACCGGGAGATAATTAATTATTCCTTCGAAATGGCCATGATACATTTTATTCCCAAAACAAATAACAAAACTAGCCCTGCACCGTAGACCAAACTACATTTTGTGTTTGTTTTTTCTTTTCTTTTTCACATATTTAATTTAGAAGTTAATATAATAAACTAATATTATAAAGAGAAAAGATTTGTATTTTTGTATGTTTGTTACGAATAAACTCAAAAACTACTGGACCGGTTTTAATAATTCTTTCACCAACGGAAAGGTAGAAGATCCCTGAGTAACGTAGGCTATATTTTATTCCCGTATTCCTACGGGAACGGGAACTACACAGGTGAAACCCCTCAGAACCGCTAGTAAATGATATCTGCAGTACTTCCTTAATTCATAATACATTTACTTATGATCGGACGCTCTATTTTTTCTTCTTGTGCCGTGAAAACTCGGCTAGTGTGACGTAATTTATTGATGACCCATTACAATCTAGCAGGGATGTGACATTAATCGAAAAAAATCGATTAATGTTATTAAAATAATCGATTATTAAAAAACTATTATACAAAAATCATGATAATTTTTTTACATTATTTATCCTTTCATCATAAACTTTGTTAGTAAACTTTATTCAAATTTCTTCATTCGTCGCAAAGATGTTTACAAAAATCGATTAATTTGTAAAAAACCGCCGGTTCCAATTAGAACCGAGACACAATTAAAAATCTATTGTGTCTGTGATGCTTGGTCTTAGAGATTAAAATGTGTGGAAATATAATCGATAAATTAATAATCGATTTTTTATATTTAACAAATCGATTATTAAAAATCGATTATAAATGAAATCGATTAGGTCTTCTAAAAATCGATTATTTTTTCACATCCCTACAATGTAGTCACGAAATTAAGCAGTCCATCTAGTAGTGCTCCCGTACCTCTAGTTTTTGTACCAAATTATACACCCGCGTGGTCGTAGTTCTACGGTGCCGTTGTATTTGAAACGAGCCGTAGCGAGGTCATCGGATACACAGACAACAGAAATATAGACGTGGCATTCATCAAAGTTTGAAAACGAAATCGGAAAATGATTTTTGAAGGTAGCAATTCGAATGACCTTAGAAAAGTCGACTTATAATATAAGCTTACTATTAATATAATATAATAATAATATAATCTCACGCCTTTTATCCCCGAGGGGGTAGGCAGAGGTATTCCATTACTGGATATACCCACATTTCACGAGATACATTGGACCCCTAAGCGTGATAGGTGGTGAGCCCATCGCCGGACCGGGTCTGTTTACACATGTCTCAGAATTAATTCTGAGACCTGCGGGTTTCCTCACGATGTTTTCCTTCACCGTCGAGCTAGTGATAAATATGTACGTAAGTTTTTTGAAAAACTCATTGGTACATGCCAGGATTCGAACCCGAGCCTCACTGATTTTCGGCCGGCTCTTTAACCGTCCGGGCTATCACTGCTCTACTTACTATTATTATTGAATAAAACTAATTTGAGTGACAAATGCAAATAACAACGAGAAATAATTTTAGTATCTATGTAGTTTGATAAAGTTTTGCCACTTCTTTAGACACAAATATTGTAGTATTAAAAACTCCTTTAATTTCAGTTTGTGGATCATTTTAGTGTCAGATTAGTGTATAATTTTGTGTATAAGCTTCATTTCTGTGTATAATTGCTACCATAAATAGTAATTATACACAGAAATGAAGTTTTTCAATGAGTTTTTCAAAAACTTACGTACATATTTATCACTAGCTCGACGGTGAAGGAAACATCGTGAGGAAACCCGCAGGTCTCAAAATTAATTCTGAGACATGTGTAAATAGACCCGGTCCGGCGATGGACTCACCACCACGTTTAGGGATCCAATGTATCTCGTGAAATGTGGGTATATCCAGTAATGGAATACCTCTGCCTACCCCCTCGGGGATGAAAGGCGTGAGATTATATTATTATTATTATAGTAATTATATAAAAATTTCCAGGCGGATTTGTAGATTTTTTTAAAATGTTTTAGTCCAAATAAGATTTTTAGGGAAAGAACATTTTGAAAAGTTTTCTGCAAAATTGGAAAATACTGAAAGTCCAAGTATCGGGTCAGCTATTTCCAACCTTTAGCTTGATGAGATCGAAATGTTTTTTTGCGGGGTTTATTAGTGTTGAGATGGTATTATATCATGGACTCTTTCCTTCTTTAGAAGACACGGTAGGTCGTTGATCCCAGGAAGAGAGATTAAGGTCTGTGATCCCAGGTTCCATCGAGCAAATTTTTTAAAGCTGTTTTTTAACTAAAATAAATTACAAAGTTGCTTAGGGTACAGATAAATTATTTCTGCTTAGCATGATGGTTGACTGGTATTTAGGCATTAAGTTCACCATGTGTACATTTTCTTGGTACATGTAGTTAAATAAATAAATAGATTACAAAAACAAAAACATTTTTTTCTATGTATGTATAGATAAAGAGATAAATAGTTTTGAATATCACTCACTCACTAATCAATCACGAAATCTTTTGAAAATTCCCACAGGAACGGAAAAAATATGAATCCAGGCCAACGCCGGGCACATGCTAGTATTACTACAGATAAAGAATACATTAAAATTACTCTCATTCTGGTATAGTCGGATAAAAAATCCGTTAACTGCCCTGATCTGTAGCTATTTTTATGTAGTAATAGAAATAAGTTTATGCTTAGGTACTTTCTAATTCGATTTTTATGGAGATAAACATTGGACCTCGATCAGTAATTGGATATGTTCTTAAATCAATGAATGTGCACAGTGCCGAAACTAGTCTACTACGTGCCCAGTGCAAGCAACTGTGCACTTGAAAATGTTTTAGTCTTTTCCGGCTCTGATAATAAAACAGTCAATGTCTATCCTTTCATTATTTAGTAAAAATCAAAGTGTCTATCAAAATCCTACTAATATTATAAAGGCGAAAGTTTGTGTAGATGGATGTATTGATGGAAGTTTGTTTCTCTTTCACGCAAAAACTACTGAACGGATTTTGATGAAACTTTACAGTTATATAGCTTATACATTAGAATAACACCTAGGCTATATTATAATTTTATTCCCACGGGAACGGGAGCTATGCGGGTGAAACCGCGGGGCGCTGCTAAGAAATCTATAATCGAAAAATGAATTTAAATTTATTTATTCAGGTAATTGTAATAAACGGGCATGTTGGCTCCAGTTAGTAGTGAACTAGTGATCCTTCTGAGTCGGAGGTCGAGTGTTCGATCCCTGCTCGGGGCCAACATTTGTGTGCATAAAGATGTCTGCTGGCTTCGTATCTGGGTGTTTAATATTTATTTAAGTATGTTAATCAGTTGTTTAGTACCCATAGTCAGGCTCTGCCTAGTTTGAGAACTTGGAGACTGAATCATGTGTGAGTAGTGTCGAAAACATAGGCTCCCGGACATTTGAAAGGCTTGCGTGGGTCCGAAGCCAACACCGCAGGGGCCTTTTGTACGTAAAGTCAATAAAGTTGTTAGGGTTACATGGCCAGTAACTAAGAAATCATTTTTCTGGGGTAGTCATAACTAAATCTTATTCATTATTGTTTATTTCAAAAGGTATCTTTGATCCCTATAATTTACAAAAAAAAATCTATAAATACATTTAAGGCTTTAAGAGAAAACTGAATCTTAGTTTCTGGTCATGTAACACTATCAACTTTGTTGACTGTACCATCACTACATACATAGTGTAAAACAAAGTCGCTTCCCGCTGTCTGTCTGTCCCTATGTATGTTTAGACTAGCGGCCCGCCCCGGCTTCGCACGGGTGGACATTTATTTTTTAAACATTTTGGGATGCCCTTATCATTATCTTCATGCAATGCATAAGTGGTTCTTATTATTTTTTAAATAGCCTGTGCCCAGCGGCGTTGCCCGAGCGGAATCAGTTTATTCCTGTTCCAGTGAGAATTTCTAAAAATCCCTTCATAGAGCGGTTGCGAACGACATAATTATTATTATGTGACACCTACATACCATATTTCAGTTTTTAGGGTTCCGTACATAAATGTTAAAACGATATCCTATTACTAAGTCTCCCCTGTCCGTCCGTCTGTCTGTCCATCTGTCACCAGGCTGTATCTCATGAACTGTGATAGTTAGTTGAAATTTTCACAGATGATATATTTCTGGTGCCGGTATACTTAACAACAAATACTAAAAAACAGAATAAAATGAATATTTAAGGGCTCCCAAACCACAAACGTTATTTTTTTGTCGTTTTTATGTCGATAGACACAAAAAACCACACTTCTCCATACTAACTTCAACCCCTACTTTCACCCTCTTAGGGGATGATTTTCGAAAAATCCTAAAACACCTGTCTCATGATTTATTTTTAAGAGTATTTGTGCCTAGTTTGAAGTTGATAGACGTAAAAAACAATACATCTCCATACAAACTCCAACCCCCTGTTTCACCCCCTTGGTGATTTTCGAAAAATCTAGAAACACGTGTCTTATTATTTGTTTCGAGAAGTATTTTTACAAAGTTTCGAATTGATACACCCAAAAATGAAGGTTTTCCATACAAACTTCCATCCTTACTTTCACCCCCTTGGAGGATGATTTTCGAAAAATCCTAGAACTAATATCTCATAGTTTGTTTTCAGAAGCATTTGTACCAAGTTTCAAGTTGATGGACGCAAAAAAAAAAATGCTTCGTATCAACTTCAACCCCTACTTTCATCCGTTTAGGGGATGATTTTCGAAAAATCCAAAAATATGTGTCTCATAATTTATTTCTAAGAGTATTTATTTATGTAAAGTTTGAAGTTGATAGACGTAAAAAACAACACGTCTCCATACAAACTCCACTCCCCTGTTTCACCCCCTTAGGGGATGGTTTTTTAAAAATCCGGAAATACGTGTCTTGTTGTTTGTTTTGAGGAGTATTTTTACAAAGTTTCGAATTGATACACCCAAAAATGAAGGTTTTCCATACAAACTTCATCCCCTACTTTCACCCCCTTGGAGGATGATTTTCAAAAAATCCTAGAACTAATATTTCATAGTGTGTTTTGAAGAGTATTTGTGCCAAGTTTAAAGTTGATACACGCAGAAATCACACTATCCCATACAAACTTCAACCCCCTCTTTCACCCCCTTAAGGGTTGAATTTCGTAAAATCCTTTCTTAGCGAGCATCTACACTATAAACGTAACCTACACACAAAATTTCATGTTTCTATGTTCAGTGGTTTGGGCTGGGCCTTGATTTTTAGATTTAGCTTCTCCTTTTTTAAGTATAGATTTTTAAAACTACGCATCGGATTTTGATGCGTTTTTTTAATAGATAAAGTGATTCAAGAGGAAAGATTTAGTATCAGCATTGCGGGTTGCTAGTAATACTATAAAGGCTGATTCATGTTACACCGGGGTGGGTCCGGGCCGGGCCCGGACGGGGCACGGCGTCGACATGTCGAGGCGTATTGTTAGGATGATTCACCCCGGACGGGGCACGGCCCGTTGTAAAATGAATGAGCCTTAAATGTGAGAAAGCTACTGCCATCAGGTCTGTCTCCCAGAACATCATGTGTAGGTACTCGAAGACAATCCCATATAGTTGCACGATGTGAAATTACAGATATGGGCTTTGGGGGTGGGATGCTGTAGGTTGGATAGTGGTTGTGAAGTCCGCTTCTCATTCGTGAGTCTCAGGTTCGAATCCTGGCTAGGGCGTGTACCAATGAGTTTTTCAAAAACTTACATACATATGTATCTATGACTAGCTCGTCGGTGAAATAAAACATCACCAGGAAACCCGCAGGTCACAGAATTAATTCTGTGGCATGTGTGGACCCGGTCTGGCGATGGGTTTACCACCTATCAGGTTTAGGGGTGCAAAGAATATACCTACTGGTTAAACGTAAGTATTTTCATAAATCGAATACCTCTGTTCTCCAATCGGGGAAAAAAGGCGTGATATTATTTATAATTTATTTTATTTATTTTAATATACACATATTCATTACGAGTGTACGAGTAGACGTAGATTGATGGATATCAGGCTCGTTTTAGATCGCCCGATTGTAACGAGGTAATAACGATGGTACGTAATTAACGATATACTCGTAGTATTTAAATAAAATAGAAAGTACCAAATGCCAATTATAAACACGTTGGCTTTAGCTTCTGTCGGTTTGTCAGTAGGCATGGCGATTCCGATATCGATCAATCATTAAATCGATTTCACAAGAAGCATTATTCGACTAATTAAAATCGAGGTCCTTCAGTCGAAATACTTTTTTTTCGTTTCTTTTTACGTGGGAAGCATGCAACGAAAAATTATGTTTATAGTTTTTAACTGTACTTAAATACTTAAAGTATTTAAACATTAAATCGATTTGAAACAAAGGCTCGAATACTAACATTCGATCCTTTACATACTCAAAGCAAATTTTCAAGTATTTTTTTTATATTTCATGTGGGAAACATGCAATTAGTAAACTATGTTTATAGATTTTAACTGCAAAAGGCCCTGTTGGCTCTTTAATGCATTGTTAGGTACGAAATTGTCATAATAATTGTCATTTAAAACGAAATGGAGCGCGCTTTTCTGAGCTCTAGTATAAAAGACATCAACGAGCTAGAAAAACTAAAAACAAATTGAGTTCGCCACCTATCGCGTTTAGGGGTTCATAGAATATACTGATGAAACGTAAGTATTTCCAGAAATGGAATACCTCTGCCTACCCCCTCGAGGACAAAAGGTGTGAGATTATATATGATTATCTATCGTTGCTAAATAAAGGGGTACGGTGTCAAATTTGATATTCCTCCTAACAGACGTCTCTCCACAATAATTTTCGGGTTTAAAATGTTACTAGGGTAAATGTTACTCTTATCATTAATTTGAACGAGCTATTACTTTATGTATCTCGGAAACGGTTATAACGATTTGGATGAAATTTTGTAAAGATACAGTTTTGCATTTGAAGTCCAACTGTATACTTTTATTCGTAGACTAAATTTTACACAAAACAATAGTACGGCCACTCACCGGCAGATAGCGTTAGCAACAGTGGTATTAGAACGAGCGAATCTCGACTTCCAAGGTACTGTTTAATTAAAACATTATAATCAACAAACTCGGCCAACGCAAATATTTAACTTCTTCCTACACGGATACATCACACCGAAATAACGACGGTTTAGGTAAAAATCAATTTGAGAAGACAATTATTTCGTGTTTGCTTATTCATTTACGCCTAATATTTAAACAAAGCCAACCCGGGTTTCCATATTAGTATTATGTGGTATTACATAACCAGTGTTTTCCCATTCCCATGGAAATAAAAAACATTCCTTAGCGAATGATTACAACTCATATTGAACCGATTATACAGTTTATTTGTGATATGTCGTATCGAATATAGGTAAGATTTAAAGATGCTCTAATCTCATTAAAGACATTTAAATAACAGGAAATATTGTCGGTCACAATTTCACGTTCACTTTACATAACAATCATGTAGTACATAAATGTCAACCAAGCAAGACCTAAAACGAACTCTCAAACATTAATTGTTCCAAGTTAGATTCCAAAATATACTTGGCTAATTTGTATTTAAAATAATTTAAATACGTAAATATCCTGCTAATATTATAAACAAGAATGTTTATGAGGATGGAATAGATGACTGTTACGTTTCCACGCAAAAAGTACATAGATTTTGATAAAAAATATAATAATAATATAGTCACCTAGCGAATCCTACGTAAAACTAACTAAAGCACCATTCACGGAAAGTGAAAGATTACATGAAGTAGTTTATTCCTTACAAACATAAATCTTTCCTCTTTCAAATTTATCAATCTATATATACATATATAAAAATGAATCCCTTTTTCCCTTGGTCACGGCATCACGCGTTAATGGCTGAACCGATTTGGCTGAAAGTTGGTGGGGAGGTAGCTTAGAACCAGGAGACGGACATAGGATACTTTTTATTCCGATATTCCAACGGGAACTACGCGGGTGAAACCGCGGGGCGCTGCTAGTTCTTTATAATATTAGTGTAGAAGTGTAGAACAATACAGTGCCTCGATGTAGACTTATGGCTCCTTGCATTATATTTTATACCTACTTTCATACCACGCTGTCTCCTTACAACACATTAGGTTTGTTCCCTACGCCGCCGGCCACTACGCGACTGATTCGCGAAGGTCATACAAGCAGACCAATCTTGCTTTCAACTCGACGCTCTCCGCTTGTTAGCGTTATCGCAGTAACGGTGCTCCATTCGCCTACAATCGGGCCTTAAGCGATGCTAGCAAGATTTACGAGTGGTTCTTTTAACATGAAACTCTGATTAAGCGCAATAGGGTAGGTATTTGCCTAGACAAATAAGTTACTTTATAATAGCTGTGAAATGGAAATTGAAATTTACAATGGAGAATGTACTGAATACCTACTGTGCTGTGACGTCATAGTTTTTTTACGAAATTGTATTTTTTTTACAATTTTATTATTTTAAAATTGAAAATCGAATACATTTTAGTGGTGTTTTGAAAACCTTGAGTTTTTGTGAGTGATTTCGATACAGTTATATACTCATAATACTTATAGCGGCATCTCTTTCTGTCATTCTGAGTATACGATACGGGTCTTAATAATTTCGCTACTACGATGATGTGATCGCTTTTGAATCTGTGGACACCGGTTTTGGCGGGCAGCTTATGTCATTAATGGTAATGAGTCTCTGTTACCGCATGAATCAAACGTTGGTGCTAAATGGTAATGAATGGGTTTGATTTGACAGATGAGTAAGATAGACACTAAAGTCAAAACATCATCATTCAATCTCATTCATGCTGCCTGATTGGTGACCGGTTTAAAAATTTATCGTTATTATTTGGGAATCTTTATTTTAAAGGTATTGCCATAGGTATGACTGGTAAGTGCGAAATCTATGATTGGTAAATAAAGCCGTATCAAATTTATAAATCCCTTTCTTTAGAAACTTTTATTGTTGACGGGCCTGTTGGCTCAGCTGGCAGTGACCCTCCCTTCTGAGTCGGAGGTCGCGGGTTCGATCCCGCTCGCCGACATATTATTTGTGTGCAAGAAAATATCTGTTGGCTTCTTGTCTGGGTGTTTAATATTTGTGTGTTTATCATGTTGTTCAGTACCCATAGTACAGGCTCTGCCTAGTTTGGGGCTGAATAACCGTGTGTGAATTGTGTCCCACAATTTATTATTATTATTATTGTAGAGCAGCTACTACTCTCTTTGCAATATTATTTACAACTAAATACTGTAAATTATATCAGGGTATAAATACAAATTGGGTCAATATGTCTGACCATTCTTTTGTGCAAAGGAGGAGCCCGTATAATTGTCCCTTTCACTCAATGGAATAAGACCTGCTTTAAGTCAAGTCAAGTCAATCCCATATTATATTATAATAATAACAAAGCACGGATGTTGCAATCATTACTTGTTTTTTTATACTGTTAATTTAATATTCAAGTCCGTTTACCTTTCTAATTAGACAATGAAACATCAATACGGAAATCAGACTGTATAATAATGTCTAATTAAAAGTAATTCAATAGTTGAACACTGAGAACGTATCCTCATTCACAACAATCATGAAAGGTGACCTTGAGTATAATTCCAAGTAGCTGGGAGTTGAGAAAGTACATTGAAAAATTTCGACACCGGAGATTCTAAGTAACTATAGTTAGACAGACCACTGTCAGCTTATAGTTAAAAGCCATCTTTGTAACAATCTAATTAGTTTTTGTCGGATAATGGAAACGTTATAAATATATTTAAAAAATACAAAATTAAATAATGTGTTAAAGTTCTACTCTTGTGGAATCAATTACAATCATGGAATGTACACGTAAATGTACATCTTTAAATGATAGACTTCGCCATGAAACTGTTGGACAATGTTGTACAATTTAGGGCAGATTTTTCAATAGTCAGTTAAAAGTTATCTGAAGAATAAACATCATCTGTCACTTTTCCTTTTTATTGTGTCAGAGAGTTTTCCAGATAAAGTTTATGGGGCGATGGGCTCACCACCTATCACGTTTTGGGGTTCAATGTATCTCGTGAATTGTGGGTATATGTAATGTAATGTAATACCAGTAATGGAATACCTCTGTCTACCCTTTCGGGGATGAAAGGCGTGAGATTATTTATTTGATTTATTTATAAAGTTTATCTGACGATTGATAAATCAGCCCTTAGCTAAATAAATATAAGTGTCTAATAAAATTGTCATTATATAATATCATATCCGTCAACAACTAATGTCAATAAACCGCCTCATATTCCGATCGTTTCGATGTACCGCAAGGTCCACAAGACAACTTGACATTAATGAATTTAAAAATAAACTGGTCAACTAAATGTATCCTATAAGATCACCTGGTGGTATCCGTTGTAGGTATGCTGGTTGCGTTGCGTATTAAGTGTCTGCAGAAATGCGGTGAAGAAGTTTCGTTTGCATCTTTTAAGGGGCAGTTCGAAAAGGCGATTCGATAGCCCCTTTCCACTGGCAGAACAATCAGCTGATGTGTATTAAAATGTAATAATAATAATTTGTGGGACACAATTCACACACGGTTATTTAGTCCCAAACTAGGCAGGGCCTGTACTATGGGTACTAAACAACTGATAAACATATATTTAAATAAATATTAAACTACCAGACACGAAGCCAACAGACATGTTAATGCACACAAATGTTGGCTCCGAGCGGGGATCGAACCCGCGACCTCCGACTCAGAAGGCAGGGTCGCTACCAACTGAGGCAACAGGCCCGTAATAACATTAATTTAGAGAGAGGACAGAGAAGCATCAGGCGACCCCCGAGCAGGCGACTTTCTCGCGCAAAGGATAAGTATTGCCATCCAGCTCGGGAATGCCGCCTGCGTGATGGGCACCTTGCTACGGGGGCCTCATTTTTTACATCTCTTGTAGTTTAGTTTAGTTCGTAGTTTTAGTTTTACTCTTAATTTTACTTTTAGTTTACTGTTGTACCTACCTCTATGTCTTTATCTTAATAAATTATTAAAATGTATTTAATAATTCTTACAGTAAATATTACTTACAGATGCAGCGGAAACATAAATCATTTTTCCGTACACTACAGTTTTCTGTTTAACTCGGTGTCCTAAATTACCAATTCTACCCGAGTGCACGGCGAAGTGGGGCTATGCAGATCACGTTTGCATATGGTGTTTGTGCATTCCAAACAGATATGGTCAGGGGCCTGTGTAGACATGTGCAATTGTCGACCCAACCACAATCTACGCTGGTATATTATATGTAGGTACCTATATTTTGTGGCTCCAATTGCAGGCCTTTTGACAGTATCCTACGAATATTATAAATGTGAACGTTTGACGTATGTTATGTTGATTACTCGATCACACAAAAGAATGAAACAGTTTGTAACCTAGATTAACACATATTACTTTATTGAACCCAAGCGGGTGAAGTCGATTGTAAAAGTGAAAGATAAAATATTAATTATGTCATTAGAATAGGGTATTTCGCGGTGTCAAATTAAATAAAAAACTACAACTAAATTTTTAAAATCCGGAAAAAAAATCAATTTTCATTTTGACACAATAAAAAGTAACTTATTTGACTAGGCAGTAGAATACCCTATTGATTGATGATTTTTAAAAGCCCGTGTTTTTTTAAAACCTGTCAAAAAATTGATAATCTATCCAAAAGCCCTGACAAATATTTTCTTTTTAACTTTAAAACCAGTCTGGCATGAGGCGTCACGCTCTAGTAATTTTTCCTTCTCTGATTACGCTCCTTGTCTTGTCGTGACATTTACATATTTACCGCTACTTGACGTCACTAAGCTAGTGCGACGCAAAAGTCACCATTTATCATGATGGCGACTTACGTAAGTAATGCATTTTTAGGGTTCTGTACCCAAAGGGTAAAACGGGACCCTATTACTATTGTTTTTTTTATGTGATGAGTGTGTATCTGTTGTACAAACAAATTCTATTCTATTCTACTAAGACTCTCCGTCTGTCTGTCTATCCGCCTCTCACCAGGCTGTATATCGATATGTGATATTTTGCTTGCATGACCATTTGCGTCAAAAAATAAAATGGTGAAAAGTTGGGATTACCAGGAGTGTATAAATGGCGAGAGCATTTTTTAAAATTATTATTATCAAAATCAAAATATATGAATTAAATAAATAAATAAATTGTGGGACACACTTTACACACGGTTATTCAGTCCCAAACTAGACAGAGCCTGTACTATGGGTACTAAACAACTGATAGACATACTTAAATAAATATTAAACACCCAGACACAAAGCCAACAGACATGTTCATGCACACAAATGTTGGCCCCGAGCGGGGATCGAACCCGCGACCTCCGACTCAGAAGGCAGGGTCATTACCAACTGAGCCAACAGGCCCGTCAATTTTCTGTAGGTAATTGCAAATTACACTTAAAAACGTCAATAGTCTAATAACAAGGTACTCTAAACTCGTCCGTGGACTTTGGCTAAATGTAAGCAGCAGCATCACCACCGACAAGTTGCTGGTTCCAAATGCAGTACCCCGGGAAACAGCAAGAAACTCAAAAACTGCCTTGCTGGGTTTTAAATCTCATGTCTTACTAGTAATTATGGTTGACAATAATAATTTTCAACAGCCTTACATAGCGTCGAGTCGGTTGATCCCATGCATGTTGGTCTACTTAGTAGTTCGTAATTTAGTTGACTTCGACGCTAAGCGCGATGAGTTAAAATCCACCCGCTGCCATTAACTACCACTCGATAGTGGTGTTTAATGGCAGCGGTGTTTAGTGACGGCATGCTCACGTGCTCTCACTGCGCACGGGAGTTGGCCGCAAAGATTGGCTACATTAGCCATACCAGCGTCGCCTAAGCTGACTAAAAGTCAAAGTGGTCGCCATGGCCGAATACGGTCGGAGCTTATCATCATCATCATCAGTCTGTAATTTAATAGTAGCCTTTTTTATGGATTTAGTGCGTACCTTAGCTCGTTTCCAGACGAAGTGAAACGGTGGAGTCTGGTGGTAGAACACCGAGGTCTGCGTGGCGGGGAAGTCCGGATCTTCCCACAGTTCGCCCCGCTGCAGGCATGTCGACTTGATGCGCTCGTAGTCCGTCATCCTGCAAAATAGACGCTCAACTTTACCGCCAGGGAATTTATCTATGACTAGCTGTTCCGCTCGGTATCCCCGCGTAGTTCCCGTTCCCGTGGGAATACGGGAATAAAATATAGCCCATGTTACTCCCTGATAATGTAGCTTTCCATTGATGAAAGTTTTCAGTCGAAATCTATTAATGAAATCACTTGCGCAGGTACAGTCAGGAGCACATGAAGCTTAACACTTGCATTGCCAGTCTGACCTCTAAGGCGATTGTAATAAGAACAACTGTATCTACGTAGCTTACATTTTTACAAAAGCTCCCAATGTCAGGTTCCTTAAACGGCATTCGCTAACATAAGATGGTAGGTACATACGTGATTGTCACTTAAAATAACAAAATATTGTTACACCAGAACTTTAACCATCGCGAGTTAAACTACAAAAACAACGTTTTGCTCCAACTTTCCCATAATAGAACAATCGGCACATATTTAAGATAGCTAGGGGGGAAATCGACTCGTGCTGATCTTATTTAATGATTCAATACTATTGTAATCTCGTAGTGTTATTGGGTGGGTACTCATTGTATATGCCCTTGAATAATTATCTATATCACTACATAGTATAAAACAAAGTCGCTTCCTCTGTCCCTATATCCCTACGTCCCTATGTATGCTTAAATCTTTAAAACTGCGCAACGGATTTTGATGCGGTTTTTTTTAATAGATGAATGATTCAAGAGGAAGGTTTTAGTGTTAGCATTGCACCCGTGCAAAGCCGGGGCGGGTCGTTACTATGTATATAAAATGATAAACTGACTGACTGATTGGTGATGTATTGCACAGCCTAAACCGCTGGGTCTAGAGACTTGAAATTTTGCAAATAGATAGCTTATAAAGTGTAGGCATCCACTAAGAAAGGATTTTGCAAAATTCAACCCCTAAGGGGGTGAAATAAACGTGCGCGGGTAGAAGCTAGTTGTGAATAAAAAATACATTTATCTCTACTAAAATTATAAAGATGAGATATTTGTATTTTTGTATGTTTGTTACGAATAAACTTAAAAACTACTGGACCCATTTTAAAATTTCTTTTAAAAATGGAAAACTAGAATATCCCTGAGCAACATGCTATATTTTATTCCCGTATTCGTAAGAAAAAAACGTCTCATTCCAAAACGATATCACCTAGAAACTTGAAATGTGAGATGTAGTTGTCCTATATATCGTAGGCAACCACTACGAAGGCATTTTTGGAAATTCCCACGAGAACGGGAATAAATTGGATCGGTGCGGACAACGCCACTGGGCACCCGCTAGATAGATATTATAGTAAGAGTCCCAACATCGTGAATTCGTGAAATTTCCTTAATAATAAAAGCTGTCAGAGCTCTTACTACAATAACCGGACTATACTAGTTAACAAACGCGTAACCTGTTTGTTCTCTTTTTTGCAAGGCAACCTATCTATCGTTTTTGACAGTTGCGTGTTAACTGCCCTGTAACTGCCAATGATGATGACGTAATGCTGACGATGGCTAGCGGTTAGTTAAGTAATGCGTGTTAAATAAAATAACACCTTACGTTCGGTTAGTAGGATTCAAATTTACTTCCAAGGCTTGTGGGTTAATGAACTGTGTTCTTGTGGGATACCAGTAGCTGTCCGACCTTTGATCACTTATTGGTGCACTAAATAATTTAATATATTTTTATTAATAGGCAAAGGCAAGCTGTCAGTGCCAATCAAATTGATGTGGGTTTGTTGTAGTAACCCAAAGAGATTAAAATATAATAGGACATAGAGGGGGCATTGGGAATATTTTGATACAAATCTTTGAAGCTCAAGCGTCATGTCAGTTAGTCTGAATGCGAGCTGTCATTCGGTCAAAATCGTACTAGACTTATTCCACTTGGAATAACTTTTGGCTTCAAATTTTCCTCGCTTTGTCCCCCTATGCTCTATTGTTTTAATCTCTTTGTAGTAACCACTTCTAAGGGGCGAATTTAGTTTTGAAACTGAACAACTTTTATTAAAGTACAACTTAGAATTCACAAAAGGTAAAATCTGTAAAGTTAAGAACTTTTCTTAAAAACATAAGCTTAGATACGTAATATATTTCTTATTACTTACCTGCCCGCCTTAATCCAAATGTCAAACTATAAGGTTTAATTCTCATAATTCCCTAAATGCCACTATATTGAAATTAAATTGCGAGTAGGTAATCTTAAGCTCAAATCATTTCTAAAAATTAATTTCGAATTTAATTTTACAATTATAGCAAATCAAACAACCAAAAAAGTGATGCAACTCAATCCTAGCATTTAAAGAAGGACTTCGAAAACATCTTCTTTCCCAATAGTAGCAGCATTGAATAATTTGAGTGTGTGGGTGTGAATTGCGGGTCTTTTATTTATTTATTTTATTCCCAAACACTAAACTTTCTCATTTATTAAACTAAATTAATCATATATTAACATTTCTAATATTAGTTAGATTTAAGAGCAAGAGTAGATTATTTTATTTTATATGGCAGTTAATTATTTTTATCGTATTTTGTTTATTTATCTTTGTTGTAAATACGTAAAACTGTTACTTTTATGTCTTTATTACTACTTATAATACATATTAAACATACTTATATTAGTATATACTATATTATGTATACTTATACAAACATACATAGCTATAAGTTATAAATTAAGTTTATGTGCAGTGTGCGCGCAAGGCGCGCCTGCTCCCGGGGCCCTGCAGAAGGCAAAAGCTGCAGCACAAGCTGAGTGGGGTGCCTTTAGGCACTACCTACTGACATGCGTTAAATTTTTTGTTGTTTTGTAATGTTGTGTCTAATAATTTTCGTTCTTTCTTTCAATTGAGTACTAAAAATTAGGACGTCACAACTCAGTACAGTATTCAGTACATTTTCCATAGTAAATATTCGTTTTGACAGATCATAAAAAGTAACTCATTCGACGAGGCAGGGTAAAACCAATGACCAGAGCCTATGGTAAAACACTATTACTTATTCTGTGGTAAAACTAAGAACTAGGTGTCACTGGCTATACATTTTATAGAGTGTTGCGTCCATTTGACAAGTCGATCGCTAATAATTTTATTCGACTAATCTTTACATTTTACAAAGCCACTAAACAAAAGGCTCTCTGAACTGTCTCAGGTTCATCATCATCATCAACCCGTAACAGCCCACTGCTGAGCGAAGGGTCTTATCACACATGAGGAAGTATGGGCTATAATCTCCCACGCGAGCCCACCGCGGATTGGGAGATGGTGTTAAGCTAGTGGCCACTTAACAGTCAGAATTTTTCAAGCCACACAAGGGTATCTGACATGGCTTAACCACTTTAATTATGCGTAAACACAACGAAAACCGGGACCAACAATTTAACGTGCCTTCCGAAACACGAAAGCGGTCGTAATATAAATGCCACTAGGCAGTCTTAATCTTAGTAGTAGTCGGTTGTCTCAGGTTAAGTGAATCAAATTCAAAAAGTTTTTATTCAATGCGGGGGCGCAAGCCTCCGCTTATTAAAATTCATTACAGCTACACATAATAGAAAGTCGGAGAAAGAAAGAATTCCCAACAAATCTTGGTAATGCTCTATTAAAGCTAGTTCGACACAACAGTCTTTATGAATGGTGGAGTTAAGCGCCAATAAAAACACGTGCGCGAACGCATCCGGTAGTTTAGCACATTTCTCAGGAGGGTTGTGAATCACAGGTGGTAGCGGGCTAAGTTAAACCTCTTAATGGACTCGATTCTGCAGACTAGCTAAAATTCCTAATTTTAAGTTAGCCTATCCTTCTCCGTAGAATACGGAAGAAAAAAGACAGAAACAAACTATAGATTGTAGAGTACCTAATGTCAAACATGTAAAAAAACAACTAATTTAAACCTTATGAACGTGCATATCTGGCACTTTTATCCATGATCTTGTTACATCGTCACTAAAATTACTAAACACGTGTATTGGAATAAGATGTCAATGATTCAATTTTGTTATTTTGACATTTGTGACATTGTAAATAAATATGAACAGAGCTAACTTAAAATTAGGAATTTTAGCTGAACACGTGAACATGGACACAGGGATTCAACATTTTTATTACTTGATATAACTGGAGTTAAGTGGTCAAAACAGTTTCTCACCATAAATATTCTCTTGTCAGTGAGCCCACGTCCTGCACTGACTAAGGGATATAGACGGATTATATATAAATACTAGCGGGCGATGACACTTGTCTTATTTAATAACATTGCTAGCGGGTTTATTCTTGTTCTGTTATCGTTTCGTAATAGTACCTACGTATTTCTCTTTTTAAACAGTTTCTTTTATTTTCCCAAGGGAATGAAATATTTTACTATAGTAAAAATTACCTTAAATGTTGACTGTTACTAAGTTATCTTCACACCTAAAATCATCAAAATCCTTCCGTTTTTGCGTGATGGGTGCAAAAACACAGACAAAAATTTTACGAATTGGTTTTTTGATATCTAAATCGATACCTAACTATCTACACTACCGCTAAATCTTTCAAAAAACATATCATGTGTTGACACGGTCCCGGTACAGTTTAATTATATGTATAGATTTGGTCGCAAATCTACCGATTTCGTAATTTTTTTAGACATGACAAAATCGCTCTTCGTTATCACGTATCAGTGAGATAATGGGCCATTTACACGACGCCATTCCACTGAGACAATCCACTAAGCCAATCCAAACTGCATACAAAAAAAGCTTGAGGACAATCCAATGCAGTGGACTGTCTCTATTTACACGAGGCCATTAGTGGATTGGCTTACTGGAATGGCCTCGTGTAAATGGCCCATAAGGCCCGCCAGCTCTTCTCACTTGCGCCACACCCTAAATCTTCGTTTCCACATACCAATGCGGAGCTGAGAGCTGAGCAAGTAGGCCGCCACGACTTGTTCCATTGCAATGGCGGATAAACGGTTTACTTTCAACCACTTGCTGCCTCCAGCCCCAGGTAATGAATACCAATTCGGAGGACCTCGCTCGCCACAAGGGATTATACCACAGACCTGCAATATCTGCATGATGAGATGGCTGCCCAGTTGCAAAATATATGTATCGCCTTTTGTCTTTTACGTTAGTTGTAAACTGAGGAAAGTTAATGACAGTCAGTGACAGTTGTCAGGTCTAGGCAATATGAAAATGTAGGTAGCTATTTTGCTTTGGTACTTTGTATTTTCGTTTGAATTTCAAAGAAATAGGTAATAATGCTATTCAAACCAGTGACTTTTTTCATTTGTAACTATAAAATGTGGTGAAAATCGAAATATCTTTTTTGATTTGTTTTAGTGTCTCGCAATTTAATTTAAATACTCTATTCAATGAAATTTTTGTAGGTTTGTCGCGAATAAACTCAAAAACTACTAAAACGATATTTTAAATTCTTTTACCATTAGAATGCTTCCATTATATTTTATTCTCGTATTCCAACGGGAATGCTAGTAATATATTATTCACCCGTGTAGTTCCCGTTCGCGTGGGAATAAGGGGATAAAATATAGCCTATGTGTTATTCTGATGTATAAGCTATATAACTGTAAAGTTTAATCAAAATCCGTTCAGTAGTTTTTGCGTGAAAGAGGAACAAACATCCATCCATACATCCATCCATACAAACTTTCGCATTTATTATATTAGTAGGATTACTAGTATTTCATGGAACAACTAGTAATACTTATAATGAAATTGACGAGTCCGTCTCTGATTTCGTAATAAAAAATGTAACTTTATTTTGAAAGTGAACGGCTACCAGTGCAACCAGTAAAAAGCCAAGCAGCAATTAGATGAGCCTTTTAGTTGAGCCTTCTAATCAATTTTATGGGTCACTTTGAGTTGTTGAACTGGTAAACACCTAATAAATACCCGCTTGAATAAAAATGTGGCTTTTTCTGTCCGTTTATTTGTTGGTGAGGAATATCTAGCCATCTGAAACAATACTACATGACTATCTGAGATACAATAATATGCGTCTGTTAGTTACATCACTTACGAGTACCTACAAAGTTTATAAAAAAAGAGACAGAATCAAAGACCTCCTCTCTACTAACAAATTCAAATCTACCTACATAGTGACGGGCCTGTTGGCTCAGTTGGTAGTGACCTGCCTTCTGAGTCGGAGGGCGCGGGTTCAATCCCCGCTCGGGGCCAACATTTGTGTGCATGAACATGTCTGTTGGCTTCGTGTCTGGGTGTTTAATATTTATTTAAGTATGTTTATCAGTTGTTTAGTACCCATAGTACAGGCTCTGCCTAGTTTGGGATTGAATAACCGTGTGTAAATTGTGTCCCACAATTTATTTATTTTATTTTTTATTTATACACGGAACCATCGCAAAATGTCAGACTCGCAAAATGACAGATTAGTCGTATATTATGACAGTTAAAATAGGCTGTGTGTTGAATCTTTAAAAATGTATTCAAAAACTTTAAAAATACTACCGGATATGACGAATAATAATACTACGAGGAGTTTAGTGACATACACACTTACATACAAATATGGGTTTAATCAAAATTATGTTACCTAGTGAAAGAATTTTCTTAAGTTACAAAGTTTTGAACATTTCAAGTTCAATACAAAGTGGTAGTCTGTCTAAGGACTTGACTCTGTCTTGGGACTAATGTCCTGAAAATTTTCAGGGTGGTTTACCTTGGAAACTAGGGATGTGACATTGATCGAAAAAAATCGATTACTTTTCTCTTTTGAAAATCAATAATTTTATTAATAACATCGCGAGGAAACCCGCAGCTCTCAGAATTAATTCTGAGACATGTGTAAGTCCGGCGATGAGCTCACCATCTATCACGTTTAGGGGTCCAATATATCTCGTGAAATGTGGGTATATCCAGTTATGGAATACCCTGCCTACCCCTTCGGGCATAAAAGGCGTGAGATTATATTATTATTAATTTTATTAATAATCTTAAAATCGATTACATATACGAAAAAAAATATCAATTAATATGAAACATTATATTTTTTCACATTATTTATCCTTTAATCATAAACTTTATGTTAGTGAACTTACTCCTGTTGCTGTATTGGTGCCGTTTGGAAAAATCGATTAGAATATGTGATTTTGTCGGCATTTTTTGTTTTATAAAAATCGAAGAATTATAAATCTATTTTATCATGTTTAAAAAAATATTTTTTTTTCCTATCCCTATTTTGGAAACCGTGAAACTTTAATGTCCATGCGATACGGAAGAGAAATTAATGATATATCTATTGTTGAGAATATGTTTGATTGTAAGTAATAATTGGAAAGTGCAGTACGGAACCAAGATGCTGGTTATAACGGTTGGAAAATACGCGGCCGAGAATTCCAGTCCTTAACGGTTCTTTTCAGGACCATTATTTAAATGAAAGTTACCATCAGAAATTAATGTTAAGGTTATGTTAAAATAGAGTATTTTACCGCCTAATCAAATAAGTTCCTTTTTAGAAGCTGTCAAAACGAAAATTTACAGTGGAAACGTAGGTAGGTACTGTGTACTGACTTTGTGACGACATCATTTTTAGTATCCAATTACAGCACTTTTTGGATTGTTTTATCATTTAAAAATTGCTGTAATTGTAAAATTAAAATTGAAATTCATTTTTAGAGGTATTTTGAACAATCAGCCCTATCCGTTTTACCGGACGACAAATTTTTTTTATTCATCCGCTGGACGGACTAGTAATTACATATATTTATTCCAAATGCCAAATAATAAACAATCTTTAAGCATTTCAACCACCCATATGATGACACTAGAGATAAATACAAAAGAATCACCATTTTATACCAGTTTCTTTCTACGTTCTAAATCGGATTAAAAATCGTTTTGTATTATTATTGCACGAAATTAGATAATAATTCTTAGGACCCGCGCCAGACAAATGACGGCCGCGCAGGGTTTCCTAGAAAACTAGTTTTAGTACAAGACGTAGGAAAAGATGACCTATAAGTCAACTAACGCATATGAGTGGGTATTCGTGGCAAATGCGAGTAACCCTGTATTCGCCCAAGAAACAATAAGGGTTACTACAAGATTAAATCACAAAATATTACAGTTTGCAATTGAACCTGACCTTACATTTTCCGATCCGGTTCGATTCTAACTAAGGTAGGAATCCTAGGCCCGTACAAAGATTATGCAGATCCTCTCACAAATGGGCCCAGTCCGGGCGAGAACACCGGAAAATTTAAGCTCAGCGTTCTACGTTAGTCGAATTTTAAATGTCTTTGCGGTGGCTTAATGATAACTATGTCAAAAGTAGTAATAGGCAGAGGCAAAGAGATTAAAATATAATAGGACATAGAGGGGGCATTAAGAATATTTTCATACAAAACTTTGAAGCTCAAGCGTCATGTCAGTTAGTATGAGAGCTGTCATTCGGTCGAAATCGTACTAGATTTATTCCACTTGTATTAACTTATGGCATCAAATTTTCCTCGCTTTGTCCTCTCTATGATTTTTTAAAATACTTTTAGTCTTTAAATATTTGTAATTATTAATAATTTCGTCTTACGGAATGATTTGTCACAAAATCTTAGATACCTACTTAGCATTTTTAAAAAGATCGTAGATCGTCCGCTACTTTCTCAAAGCGGCACCCTGGCCGACTGCATAGCGAAAACAGCTTAGAAAATCTGTTCCGGCGCGTGCGTGTGAGTGAGTCATCTCATAATATTTAGTTACCACTGCTATAATCAGATGAACAAATGTTGTATCCGGGCAGTAATCAAACATCCAACTTTCAGACTGAGTCAACAGCTCCGCCATCATCATGTATTAATAACTACCGTCATTTAAGATTTTTAAGTAATTGTAGTTTTTAGAGCTCCGGACACAAAGGTAATCACTATCCTTCGCCAATCGTCTGTCTACATTAATAAAACTGTAATGGGACCGTGTCTGTGCATGAAATATGTTTTGAAAATTATTACGGTAGTGTAGATAGTTATCGATTTAGATATCAAAACACCAATAAATTTTTTTTGTCCGTCCATTCCGAAACTTGAAATTTTTTTTGTATGGTGTGTAGGTAATAATAATAATAATAATCTTTATTTCCAATAGTGATTAATGAATGTTGAAGTCCTGAAGTGCTAGCCAGAGGGCATATAGGTACCACTAAATATTGAACTCTACGTAATTGAAATAAGATTCAAAACCAATGGAAAATTTAAACTGCCTATGCCCGTTAAAGGGTTAAATAACTGTGTTACAGGGTGCAGTGTCTTCCCCATACTAAACAAATGTGTCTTATACGCCGAAGGGAACCGCAATGAAGGGATATTTGGAAACCCTACGGGAACGGGAATAAAGTGGAACGCTAAAGGTATTCTAGTTGCCCGACTTCACGTGAGACTGCCGAGTCCACAAACAAAAAAAAATAATACGCTCATCATGTACCGTAAAATCAACTTACTTACTTATACGCAAAAACCTACTGTATGAATCACGAAAATACATTTGGCCTTGAGTCGAATTTGAAATGGACCTAATACACTGATAAGACCTTAATATTTTATCTGTTACTCTAATAAGTAACAATTCATTCTAAGAAAGCAAGTACCTACAATGCAGCCACTTTGAAGAAAACAACATCGAAGTTGATGCATAACTCAGCTGGCTGTGGTCGAACCTTTTTTAATAAAAATAAAGGTTTATGAATAAACAGACTATGAAATACAAACCTTTAGTTAGTAGTAAACATTATCCAAGTAACACAGCACAAAACTTATAGAACGAGTCACAAATCCACTCAGGCGCACGCAGGCGAGACTTGCGCGATACTGGTTCTCCCTCCCCGTCGGCCCTCTCGAGATCGAGAGAGGTAGGTACTCCCTCTTTCTCGAGGAAGAGGCCAGCGTAGTGGCGGTAGCGGCAATCATCAACGTTGACTTGTAACTTCAAACTTTCTCAGTGTATAGTCGTATATCTATTATCTTTGCTAAAAACTATAAGTAATTTATTAAAAACTCGTTCAACAATAAAATATCATATAACTCTAAAGACTAAAAAACCGACTTCAACGGAAAATACTAAAAAAGTACATTCCAATTGAGAACTCTTCCTTTTCTGAAGTCGTTTAAAAAAAGAATGATCGAAATCGGTTGGCGTGAAATTGCGATATTCGTATAAAAGTGTCGCATTCAGCCTGAGCCGAGAGTGCAAGCGAGAGCTAGGAACAAGCGATAGAGAGGCACGATCGGCCCAAGCCTTCGGCTTGTGACGTATCTCTCTTCCACTCCAGTATCCAATTTTTCATCAACGTTTTCTTATGACGATATCACGTAAAATTATCGCCCGTAAACCGCCAACCGATTTTAGAGACAACCATTTTTTTTTATTTTCACTCGAACGTCATCTTTTCAGGGGCTCAGGGAGGCTAGGATTAGGTATAGAGAAAAAGAAGCTGCGCTAAGCAAAGTGTCAATTTGTCATTTGGTTCACACTAGCACCATTGGGAATGTCCAGTGGGTGGACGGGTCGGGAGGGTCATTCTCTTTCCGCTTCCGCTGCCGCTGTCAAAATATCCACTGCCTGAGTGCGCACACGCCGCTTTCCGCAATAAGACAAAGCCTGTCGCGGCCATTCTCAACCAACTTCCCTACACTTTCTCGTTCGCTCTAATTTGCGCGATCATTAAATTCTATTACGCCATTACGATTACAGATCATTATTAGTACAGCTTGTGAATTTGTGGAGCAGTGATTAGTATTGATTGGTTTCGGTTGATCGTCTCGAGGGATCCATAGCGGTCTTTTCATATGAATCTTTTGCTTTTTAATTTTTATTGTAGATTTGCAGAAATATGAGTTTTGATATCGTGGAGTTGTGTCAGGATTTAAAATTAAAAAAAATCTAATTTTTGCATAACTTTATTAAATATTGTATAGTTCGTGAACTTAATCATTAAAATGAACTAAACATAATATCGATATATTTGACTAGACATAGTTACTAGAGACGTATAGCCTTTCTGTTCTATATTGCTGTTTGTTAGTGTCGCTAAAACTCGAAAATGGCTAGACCGATTTTGATGTTTTTTGTGTAGGTTCAAATGGGTGTCCAGATATTATCTTGCCACCGTACAAACCACTTGAACCCACACAAAAAAAATCATCAAAATAATTCCAGCAATTTTTTTATTTAGCGAGATTAACGAACAATATTTGATTATGATCTTAAACGTTATAATTACGTATAATACTTAGGAGGGTATTACAGAATGTAACTCAAAACAGATCTTCGCTTCAGCTAATTGACTCACTGCTGTTACGCATTCTTTCTTACAGTTCTCAAGCGAAGATTCGCACTTAAGTTACATAATAGAAACGACCCTTATAATAGATGTAACATCTAATAAATGTTACATGGTACCTCTGATGATACTGAATAGATTTTCAGTTCGATTTCTTAATACTAGACTAGTTTGACTAGATAAAATGGATGGCGACCTTTCCACATCATGTGTTTAAACATATTTATGACTAGGTAAGTAAGTATATAAAATTATATTCGATACCTTAATTTAGAATATTTGCCTTATATTCGAAAATAATTCAGTTAAATCAGTTCCAGTCATTCATAAATGTTCTTATAGGATATACTTACATTGTATATTTTTTCGTTTATCATTAATTTTAATACAGTTCGAACCAAAAAGTTCGGAGGGTATAAATACCTTGAATACATAATTTGGTCCATGAGATCAATACCAGTCGTGGTTTTTAATTACTTATATATTTATAAATGATAGTATTAGGAGGCCTTGTTACGAAATAAGCTATGGGGTATATATAGCACCAAAATAATCTTACATAACCGCGGTGCGCCTGCCAATACCGCTGTGTGGATTTAAACCACTTTTCAGGAGAGCCAAAAGCCGTATACAGAAAGAAAGCTGAAAACTTATCAGCGCTTATAGGCGCCGGTCTACGCAGGTAACCGGCGCAGGCATTTATATGAACAAGCGCCGATAAGCGCCGACAATCTTCGACAGGCGCCGGTCAGCGCTGGTGCCGCCCGCTAATCATCGTACGACATTTTTCTCGCTCTGCTTCAATCTGCTTACTTTATGTATACGGCTAAAAATCTGATTTAATAATTATTTCCCATAGGTACAGTCAAGAGCACGTGGAGCGCAAATTCGACTTTGTAAGGTTCTTATTACAATCGGCTTAGAGGTCAGACTCGCACTTCATGTGCTCTTGACTGAAGGTACATAGCGAAAATCGAAGTATTACTCGTAAATCTATTTGAGTTTGGGCAATAACTGTAATTGAAGACATCTCATACTTTTGGCGTAATACTATTTTTTCTACTTTTTTGCACATGTAGGATCTGGTTTGATCCCATTTAAATTAGTTATAATAATATGTAAAACATGCACATATCGAATTTATTTTTAATAAATAATAATATAATCTCACGCCTTTTTTTTATCCCCGAGGGGGTAGGCAGAGGTATTCCATTACTGGATATACCCACATTTCACGAGATATATTGGACCCCTAAACGTGATAGTTGGTGAGCCCATCGCCGGACCGGGTCTGTTTACACATGTCTCAGAATTAATTCTGAGACCTGCGGGTTTCCTCACGATGTTTTTCCTTCACCGTCGAGCTAGTGATAAATATGCACGTAAGTTTTTGAAAAACTCATTGGTACATGCCAGGATTCGAACCCGAGCCTCACTGATTTTCGGCCGGCTCTTTAACCGTCCGGGCTATCACTGCTCTACTTATTTATTTATTTTTACATATCTTTTAAAATATTTTTCAGATATGTGTCAAACTCTTTGTCATGTTGGAGGCTTTTATAACACTATCTACCTACATAGTATAAAACAAAGACGCTTCCCGCTCTCTGTCTGTCCCTTTATATGGTTAGATCTTTAAAACTACGCAACGGATTTTCGTTCTGTATCCGTGGTCAGATCGCTTAGTCAGATCAATCTAACCATGGACCACTTTTAGTGTCCTTGGTTAGATTTTGTTAATATAACCACGGACACGTAACCAATAATGTATCCTTTTTAATGCATTTTTTTTAATAGAGTGATTCATGAGGAAGGTTTTAGTATCAGCATTGAACCCGTGCGAAGGCGGGGCGGGTCGCTAGTTAACAATAAGCAGACGCAAAATGAGACGCGCACGCCGTTCCCAATGCCCCAGTGTGACTGTTCGGATTTAATATTACCGCATCTAAACACCGATATACAACATGTAACATAATAAGCGCAATTCCTGAAATTAGTTTGTTCAGTATCGACTACTTATTCGATTTCAGATATTTTTATTTGTGTTAAATGTCAAAAAAATGAATTATCGTAGCTGAATTTAGTGCTTTCTATGGAAATCGTGCTATTAATAATCGATATTTAAGAAAATTGGTTCAGACATAACTAAATTTAAGTTCGATTGCATCATATTTTTTTTATATTAATATACTAATGAGGGTGTATGAGGAATTGCGCCTTTTCTGTTACGCGTTGTATAGCCGACGACAATAATACATTTAAATTTATTGAAGTCTATAGTTAGGCGATCGACGCCTCACACTGAGTCGCAAGTATGCAGCAGCAAAACTCGCAACGAATCGCATTCTCCTACTAGACGGCGAAGACGAAGTCGCTGCGACACGCTAAAAAGTAGTACATAGGTACCTACAATCGTAAACATTTCCTCTAATTTAGACGTAGTAGGTGTGGGGGTTTCCACAGCAGTTCTCATTCTTCAGCTGGGATTGGGTTCCGGCGACACGGCATTTCGGTGATGAGCACTGCTGTAAAATGGATAATTATTATTATACACATAATACGAGATCCGGCTGCAAAAAAGTTTAGGGATCGAGTATATGCTACAAACCAAATTTTTAGGCATTTGTATTTATGATTAGGAGAATATATAGTTATATCTACCAGGGTAAAATATCGAAATATGGCCGCTGGTATTTTTTAATAAAAAAAAAAATATTGCACAAAAATTATTATAGAAAGGAGACGTTTCATTATGGGCCTGCACACTGTACACCAGCGTGAAATATAGAGAAAAATCTATTGATTATCAGAAAAATATTTAAAAAAATCATTTCCATCTATTTTACTTGCACAAAAGTAATTAAACTTGTATGGATCTGCATTAAATCATATTGAAATAATACTATTTCTAACTTTTTAAGCCCAATTTCCATGTTATTGTGAATTAGTCCGACAAACATCAAAATAATGTCAATTGTCATTTACCGGTCAGGCCGCTATTTTTTTTTTGTTCGCCGCCCTAGTTCAATGAAAATTAAAGTTTATTGTATAACTAAACTAGACAAATATGAGCAAAATCATGAATAAAACTATAGTTATTTTATTTATATTTATCTAAAAAAACTGGTGTACATGGTGCAGGCCCAGTCTCCATACATTCATGAAACGTCTCCTTTCATTCACTTGCTTTTTTATATGAAATGAAAAATCTGCTGATTTTTCAGAGTATTTATCAGCTGATTTTTCATGATTTCTCAGAGTATTTATGTATATTGCCTTGAATTGGACGATATTTCATGTAAAAAGCAAGTGAATGAAATTTCGTCCTAAAAATCAATATTTTTTTTTTATTAATAATACTAGCGCCCATATTTCGATATTTTACCCTATTAGATATATATTCTCCTAATCATAAATATGCCTAAAAATTTGGTTTGTAGCATATACTCGATCCCTACACTTTTTTGCAGCCGGATCTTAGGCTAACACATATACTCGTACATGGTCATTTCAAATTAAGTGCAAATATGATATAAAGGGTAGATCAAATAATTATTTTATTTTTATTTTTCATTTATAATGATATTTATAATGAACAAGAAACTATTTTTACCGGACTGCGCCAGAAGGAGGGTTATGTTATTCGAGAGTATGTATGTATTGGATAGGTATTTGAAAATCATGTTTAGGTTTCTTTTACCATTTTCCATTTTGAATGACCATTTTGGACTTATAACGATAACGGTTTAAAGTTGGTTACTGACTAAAAAGTATGAAATATAAAAGTAAGTTAGTTAGGTAGTCAAGACCATGTGCTTCACAATCTTACAACAATCTCGTGCTTCTCAATCTCATGCAGTCAGCGGCAATAGGTCTTTGTTGTTGAATTGAGAAGATACCGCCGCCGATTGCATGAGATCGTTGTAAGATTGAGCAGCACAATATGGTCTTGACTTCCTACTCCTCTAATAGGTCTTGTTTCCAGATTCTTAGGTAGTCGGGTTTTTGGTTTTGTAAATTAATTTACATTGATTTTGAATTTTCATAAGCTATTTTACTAAATAACATCGACTAATATAAAAAAATAAAAAACAACCTAACACGTTGTACATAAAGAATACATGCGCACTACCCAATCAAAATTAGCACGAAAATATCAAAATCACTACATGTATTTAAAAAAAAGTCCTATATCCCTGTGTACCTATGCTTAAATCTTTAAAAATACGCAACGGATTTTGATGCGGTTTTTTTTAGTGGATAGTGATTCAAGAGGATGGTTTTAATATAAGCACAACAAAAATCTAAGGGTTTTGTTCGTTTTACATGTTAATTCAATTTCTCTACATATTCGTACCTAACCTTAAATATTTGCGCTGATTTAAAATGACCTTTTAAGTAAGTATACATATATATATATCTATTCATAAATATAATAAAACTATAAAGAGACCATGTCTGTACATTTTTTGATTTTTTTTGTGTATCGATTTAGATATAAAAACACCAATATTTGAAAGTTTTTGTCTGCTGTTCTGTCTGTCCATGCATCACGCAAAATCTACTAGATAGACGGATTTTGATGAACAATGGTTTGGTTGAAGGTTGGATATTACGAATAAAATTACTTTACAACATCAATAAGCCACAACAATTGTTTTTACAAGTTTGTGAAAACTACTGCACCTAATTGGATGCTGTTTTCACAGTTGCATTGTTCCAGTTCTAACTTAGAATCTGGTAAATGCTTCTTCCGAATACACCGTCTCTCTCTTCAATGCTTCTAGCAGAGTTATCTATACATAGTGTTTTTTTTATTAGGTAACTGGGTCAGTACGGAGACGAAGTCGCGGGCAGAAGCTAGTCTACAATAATAATAGGTATTTCCTTATGAAATTGCCATTCTGCAGTACTGGCTATTTCAAATCAAAATAATTTTTGTTTGGCTAAGAATTCTAATTTTAAATTATTTTTATTTTAAAAACATGGAATTCTTTTTCCAAAAGTAGTCATTTGTTTATTGATTAGAGTTACATTTTCAATCTTTTTCGTCATCATGGATAAGTAAAAAAAATCGATTAATTAAGGAATATGAGTAGTTACCGTCGTGGCAGCACCGCGGCACAAGCGGCACGCAACATCAACGCCGTTTACGGAGCTAACACTACAAACAAATGCACCACCTGTTATTGGTTTGCTCGCTTCCGTTCTGGAAATTTCGACCTGAAAAATGAACCTCGCGGTCGTCCGAAGACTTTAGTCGACAATGACGAATTAAAGGCGATTGTGGACGCTGATGATACACAATCTACGGCTGAATAAACAGTATTGCGTCAAATTGGCAAGGTAAAAAAGCTTGACAAATGGGTGCCCCACAAACTCAATGATCGCCAGTGCAAAGTACGCGTCGAGACGTGCTTTGCACTGCTCAACAGACACACAAATGAAGGAATTTTCGAACCGCATTGTTACCGATGAAAAATGGATTTTGTTTGATAACCGGAAACGCTCAGCAAGTTGGTTGGATCCTGGTTCAGCACCTAAACAAACAATGCCCTGAACGAAATCTTACCCCTAGAAAAGTGATGGCCACTGTTTGGTGGTTTAGCGCCGGTGTGATTCATCACAGCTTCTTACCAAACGGGGTGAGCATTACTGCTCTCCGTCATCCGCCCTAATCACCAGACCTTGCGCCTACAGACTACCTACTACTTTTTCAAGAATTTGCATAACTTCTTGGCGGGAAAAAAAATCAATACCCGAGAGTACAAAATGCCTTTGAAGAAACTGTTGCCTCCCGTCCAGCTGATTTCTATAAGAAGGGCATCAATAAACTGTCACAGCGTTGGCAAAGATGCATTGATTGCACGGGTGAATACTCCGATTAATACAAATAAAAAATACATAAAAAAAAATCGTTTAAATTTTTTCATACAAAACGGCAATTTCATAGGTAGGTGTTAGTGGGTAATCTAAGATATGACGGCGCGCTGCGTACCCGTTCGTGGTTCGTTGGTTCGTGCTCGGCATGGCGCACGGGCCCGAGCGGGACAAGCTGTTTACGACAAAAATGGCGGACGTCACATTACAAAAAGCATTAGAAATTGCAGAAGGCATGAGGAGCGCGCGAATAGGATCACAGCAAGGTCGAAGCGCCACAGCGGGCGCGGCAACGGAGGCCGCGCACGTTCCTCTGCAAGTGCTGAAGATGTCGGCGGCACCGGCGCGTAGCGGCGGCGGGCCTCCGCGCGGGCAGCACGGACCGAGCGCGGGCCCGCGCTCCTCGACCGGAGAGGGCGCTGGCACCAGCGGCGCCGCATGCGGAGTTTGTGGCTACACAGGGCATCAGCAGGATTCGTGTCGTTTTAAGCATCACGTTTGTAAACGTTGCGGCATTAAAGGACATTTAAAACGAATGTGTTCAAAAGGAGTATCTCGACAGTACTACGTCGAGTGCGGCGCTGATGATGACCACGATGCAACCGGTAAGCGTGTTGTATGTAATATTCGCTCAGTTCGAGGTGAACCCATGAAGGAATCTGTCGTAGTAAATGAAAATACTGTAACTTTTGAGTTGGACACGGGTTCTCCGGTAACGATGATACCCAAAAGTACTTATAAGTCGTTATTCTATAATTTCCTGCTGCAACCGGCTGATAAGCACCTACAATGCTATAACGGTGGGCCCATCGATACATTAGGCACGTTGAACCTATCCTTTAGGTATAAATCTGTGACTAATGACATAACGGTTCATGTGGCACGGGACGAAGGGCCCTTGCTATTAGGCAGAGATTTTATTTCCAAATTTAATTTGGAGCTTTGTCAGGTAAATTTTTGCAAATACGATGAGTTGACTTCAAAGTATCCCAAACTATTTTCAAATAATTTAGGTTGTTGCAAAAATACAAAAGTTGAACTGAAAATAAAACCAAACACAAAACCTATTTTTTGTAGGGCACGCCCATTACCTTTCGCTCTAAGAGAGCAAGTAGAACGGGAACTAAATAGATTAACGGGACTAGGCATTTTAGTTCCTATAAATTATTCAGAGTATGCAAGTCCAATTGTGCCAGTAATAAAACATGATAAGTCGTTAAGATTATGTGCGGATTATTCAGTCTCACTTAATAAACATTTACTAGTAGAAAAATACCCCCTGCCTCGCGTAGATGAACTCTTTGCTAAACTTAATGGGGGCGAACAATTTTCAAAACTTGACTTGTCGAGCGCCTACAACCAGTTAGTTTTATCAGAAGATTCACAATTGTTAACTACTATAAATACTCACAAGGGACTATTCATGTATACGCGCCTAGTGTTTGGCTTAGCGTCGGCGCCGGCCATTTTTCAAAGAACCATGGAAACCTTGTTGGCGGGTTTAGATGGGGTTCTTGTTTATTTGGACGACATCCTGGTAACGGGGAAAAACAAAAGTGAACATGTAAATAAACTGCATGAGGTGTTTCGCAGACTAGAAGAGGCTGGCCTGGTGTTACAAAAAGAAAAATGTTCCTTTTTCCAAAACTCGGTATCGTATTTAGGGTACAGTATAGATAAGCAAGGTATTCATAAGTCACCAGAAAAAGTGAAGGCAATATTGGAAGCTAAAATCCCATGTAATGTGTCTGAGCTAAAATCATTTTTAGGGCTCGTCAACTATTATAGGCATTTTGTGAAAAATGCTTCTAGTATTCTTAGTCCGCTTCACGAATTGTTGCAAAAAAATGTACCTTGGATTTGGAAACAGGAACATTCCGATGCAGTTAACAAGATAAAAAAAGAATTATCATCGGATAAAAATTTAGCACATTTTAATCCGGATGCCGATTTATTTTTGACAGTAGATGCATCGCCCTACGGCCTTGGTGCTATTTTATCGTTAATAGTGGAAGGGGTAGAAAAACCGGTTTCTTATGCTTCGCGATCCTTGTCTGCTGCCGAAAAAAGGTATAGCCAGATAGAAAAAGAGGCAAGTGCTATCTTGTTCGGAATACGCAAGTATCATCAATACTTATATGGGCGGAATATTCCATTTACCTTAAGGACGGACCACAAGCCACTTTTGTCTATATTTAATCCTGAGAAAGGTATACCTGAAGTTTCGGCGAACAGACTACAAAGATACGCAATATTCTTATCAGCGTATAACTATAAAATTGAATATGTGTCCAGTTCGCGTAACTCAGCCGATTTCTTGAGCCGAGCGCCGCGCGAGGAACCGGTTTTGCACATAATAGACGACGTATCCACCAACGGTAATTATGTAAACCTTAACTTTGTTTATGAGGGCGACAGTTTTTTATCATTAAATGAGATAAAAATAGGTGTGCAATTGGACGTCACACTTCAAAAGGTGATCCATTTTATTTTAAATGAGTGGCCTAAAAAAATTCAAGACGTATTGCTAAAACCATATTATGATAATCGAAGTGAGTTAGCTGTCGAAAACGACCTCATTCTGAAAGGTCATAAACTAGTCATACCCCAATCTATGCGGTCAAAAATAGTTAAAGAGTTACATAAGGGGCATTTAGGTGTCCATAAAATGAAAGCGCAAGCCCGCGATAGGTTTTGGTGGCCGCGTCTGTCACAGGATATCGAGGACTGGGTCGCGTCGTGCCGCGAGTGCGCGGCGCTGCGCCCGGCGCCGGCGCGGGCGCCGCTCACGCCGTGGCCGTTCCCGCCGCACAGCTGGTATCGGGTACACGTTGACTTATTGGGGCCCATCAACAACAGAACTTTCTTTGTTATCGTAGACGCGTTTTCAAAATGGGTGGAATGTTTCGAGGTGTCTAATAATTATAGTACTCGAGTAATTATAGAACGGCTATGCGAAGTGATGGCAAGGTTTGGAATATTTAATGTTATTTGCAGTGATAATGGGTCCTATTTTACATCCAAAGAATTTAAGGAGTTTTGCACTCGTAATGGAATACAACATATTACATCACCTAGTTATAACGCGGCTAGTAACGGGCAAGCCGAAAGTTACGTTAAGATAATAAAGCGGGCTATTAAGGCGATAATAATGTCGGGATGCAGCGGGAAAGATTTAAATGTAAAAATACAAGAATTTTTATTCCATTACAGGAATTCCAAACACAGCACCACAGACAGATCCCCTTCTGAATTATTATTTGGGCGGAAATTAAGAAGTAGGTTGGATTTGATAGCACCACAAAGTGTTGCATCATCAAGCGCACCACTCGACGTACTCGTCAAAGAAAAACAATGTCAACAGAGTGAACAATACCGTGGTTCACGCAAAGTGAATTTCGCAGTCGGTGAGCAAGTGTTAGTGCAAGTTTATATTAACCGAAATAAACAATTAGCTAGGGGTCAAATATTAAAAAAACTTGGATCTTCAGTGTATATAGTACAATTATTGAACCTTAACCGAAGTGTGAAAAAGCACACTAATCAAATTTTGAAATATAAGGGGGAGGAGGAACGTGTGTCGGACTACAGTGCAGTGGCGGCACCAGCGTCGGTCCAGCCAAGAATACCCGAGTTAGCACAATTGTCACAGCCTTCATCGGCAGCCGACTCAGTGGCGGAGGACTTTCAAGTATCCCTCACGTTAAATGAGCATCCAGCGGGCATAGAGATGATACAGACAGCGGCACCTCCAACTGATCAATTACCAGATGCTGGTAGACCAGAGGACCAGCCAGACCAAGTCGAGCAAGAGACAGATGGTGACCACTCTTTGGAGTATGAGGATGCTGGCCCCGGGAATAATACTGGCGACATGACTGTGCCTACGGTTGAACCGGAGGCAACTGAGCCTACTGCGAAACGGTTAAGGAAGATTGTTGACTATAAACAATTCTTTTAGGCTAATGTAATCTTAAGTTGTAACTTTAGAAATAATGGTGGAGGGATGTTAGTGGGTAATCTAAGATATGACGGCGCGCTGCGTACCCGCCGAAGTCAGTCGAATATAATTGTCAATGTGATCGGCCGGTGTTTAATTTGTCTCCCTTTTTCGGCCCCCTTTTTCGAGAAATAACAGTAGGAAAGACCAAAATATATTATAAAAGAAAACATTTGTATTTCTTTATTCTTGTATGTTTGTAACGAATAAACTCAAAAACTACTGGACTGATTTCAAAACTCTTTCACTATTAGAATGCTAGGTATCCTTGAGTAACATAAGTTATCCCACGGAAACGGGAACTACGCGGGTGAAACCGCGCCGAACCGCTAGTATTTAATAAACAAGTATATTAAAAGGTATTTATACGAAGTTAATCAGCCTCAGGCTATTCAGTCCAGTAAACTACGCATGATTCTGCACAATGGATGCTTAACAACTTTCAAATATACAGGGCAAAGAGATTTAAATATAATAGTATATTTTAATCTCTTTGATACAGGGTGACTTTTTTTACCGTCTGGAAAAGCATGTGGTGTGATAGGTAAGTGTAATAGATTCATTTGGCAATGTAATTAATTTTTTTTTTCTAAAAAAAAATTTTTCTTGCTTAGATTAATATACATTACTCAATTGTAGCCAATAATACACACTGAGATATTTGAAATAGTATTTAAAAAAACACCCTCGTAGTTTCCATTTATGCGCAATCTACCTACAACCGCCAGCTGCGCGTAGTACTGTGCGTAGTTGACATAAACATGACTATTATTAACAATTAATCTCGTGTATAACTTCGGCTCTAGATACCATAAACGTCATATTTTTTTTCCAGACGGTAAAAAAAATCATCCAGTGTAGGTACCTATTAAGCACCTAGACACGCAGCCAAAAGACATGTTTAAAGTTAAGATAAGTTAAGGGAATCGACCCCGCGACCTCCGAATCAGAAGGCTCAAATGAAGGAAGGGTCAAATGATAAGGTAAGTATTGAGTATTGAATATGTCACGTTGTTTAAAGTTCAAAATAATATACTGATGAAAAGTGGGCTCTTTCAATTATGGAATACCTCGGAGTGCCATCTAAGCGAGGAAAACTGTAAATTAATTGTTATTTTTATAAGTGATATCGTTACGCGTTATGCGATGTCGCAAAAATTTAGGTAGGTCCATAGTTACTATGCTGTTGACACTTGGTCGTTGACCGGCTAAAGAGCCCGCTTGTCATGATGATAATCAGTGAGGCTCGGGTTCAAATCCTGGTTTTTCAAAACTAACGTCTTTAATTTTATCACTAGCTGGACGGTGAAGGAAAACATCGTGAGGAAACCCGCAGGTCTGAGAATTAATTAAAGTGGGTATATCCAGAAATGTCTCAAACCTCTGCCTACTTTTATTGTTATCATTACTGAACAGAACGGCCTCAAATCAGGTATCCCGTAAGAAATTGTAGGTTGCAGACTGGGGATCAAATCGTCTCACATTAGAGTACACGGGCAGTTGGCTTATGGGGCTGCAGCTGGAGAAAATCGGGCGTTCTTCTCGGCAGCAGTCAGGTGCGCGGCGGAACGACCCTGAAAAATTATAGAAACATCGAACACGGTTAGAGAAACGGCAACCAGGGGGGCAATTCCACTAAATGTCAATGGTTACAGTTGCATGCTGTTGCATGTCAGTCGATGGTGTTATTTGCTCTGAAAAGTGCCAAAATAACATCATTGACTGACCATTGACATGTCATTGTCATCCTGCTATAACCGTTGACATTTAGTGGAATTGGCCCCCAGTCACGAAGGTAACCAAAGCATGGAAATGGGGGCCTTATCTAATCGTGTTAGGTTGTATCAACGGGTAGGCAGACACAAAGACCGCCAGCTACTATGAACCGGATCCATCTCTGGTGCTTCATCTATATCCATCAATCAACTGATTTTTGTAACGAATAAACTCAAACACCACAGGATCGAATTAAAAAAATCTTGCACCAATGGAAACCTTTACTATATCGGAGTGAGATAGGTACACTTTATTCCCGTATTCCTACGGGAACGGGAACTACGCGGGTGAAACCGCTAGTTAAGCAGAGTCAAATTAGATGTACCCCGTAATGAAACTTAGGAGTCCATGAGAATGGACAACATTACATTTTCATATATTCTTTTTTATGTTTTGAAAAAATAAGTCATTTACTGAGATAATCAATAATTTCTAAATAATATGCTAAAAATGAAAACTTAGGCACAACTTACTTTGTGTCTTAGCCTAACTGCAGGAAAGAAAAAAAAATTACGTTGACTTTTATCGTTGTATTTTGACATGTTATTGACATTGACATTTTGTTGATTTGTGTCTAAGCAAGGGTATGCCTGCATTATGCCTAAGTTTACACTTACGCCCATTTGTAATAAGCTGATTTTAATTATTATTTTTATAGCCAAAAAAATATTTTTTAAATTAAAACAAAATTATGTGTACTCAATTTTTAAGGGGGTGCAGAAAATGAAATGTTGTGAGCTCATGAATAACTCCTGTGCAAATAATAGAACTTTCTAACCATCGTTCGGATGGTCCATGGCCACAATTACGTCTTCAACATTATCATCGCCGTCCTTGTCGTCGTCGCCATTGTCGTCGTCATCATTGTCGTGTAACTTCAAGCACCTAATACAACCGATGATGATTGCGAAGACACATATTATAACAATTAAAGTTATTATAATTTTTAACCATGATCGTCCGGACCCTGTAAAAAAACGTGCATGTAAGGAAGAAAGTTTGCAGTAGCTACTGTAGTCATAAAAAAAGGTTATTGAAAAAAGTTACTGTGTTATGTAACGTCGCGAACGTTGCCTAATTGTAATCACTATGCAGATGAAAGATTTTTAAATAATATTTCTCGGCCGGTACTAGGTATTAATATTGACCTCTAGACTTAGCAAAGACTAGACTCAGCAGCCTCTAGACTCAGCAGCCTCTAGACTCAGCAGCCTCTAGACTCAGCAGCCTCTGACTTAGCAGCCTCTAGACTCAGCAGCCTCTAGATTTAGCAGCCACTAGACTCAGCAGCCTGTAGACTCAGCAGCCTCTACACTCAGCAGCCTCTAGACTTAGCTGACACCATACTTCGTAGTTATTATCTTAAATACCGATGTAATTCTCTATTGTGAAATTAAATACATTCATTAACTTAGATCTCTTAAATTAAGTTACTTACTGGTGGTTTAAAAAAATCCGCAAACGATAAGTCTGATACATTTGGACGAATTGATGCTTGTTAACTCAAGTTTTATATCGACCCTAACTAAATTTAAACAATGAGAAGCCAGTAGCACCATCCATCCATTAATTTTATCTACACTAAATGGTCATAAACATGAAGAAACACTTTTTTGTAAATTGGCATTGTGCGCAACGCACCTCTTTGGAAGCCTTTTACCTTTTTATTCCTTTTTGTATTTATTTTGTATTTTGTTTTAAGAATCTGTCTTTTTATTGTCTGTAGTCTGTTCTTTAGCTTCTCGGAATAAAGATGTCTGTTTAATTCTACCAGTGCCTATTCTTTGGATATTTCCAACAGCAACAGGCATTGTTACTATAAGTGAGGGCTTTGTCGCCACGGATTGGGAAAAGATAACTGATCGCTAAAATTACACTTAGGTGTATCAGGCAGAACTTTTACTGGTAGTACATAGTTACTGAACATTCCCAAATGTGGCTCCACAAAAATTATATGTGTGTGTGGTTGTGTATGTTTTTATACCTGGATAATCTGCTGGGTTAATTTTTAAACGTAGTCTCGTCTTCGAACTGCAACCGCGGACACTGCATGAATATGAACGAGCTGTAAGGTTGTCTTCATCCTTCGCGACCTCTATGTTGAAGCTGCCAGTAACATCGGAAACTTTTTTGATAAGAGCCCCATCCATATTTAAAATTTCAACGTGTATCATCTGGGGGCGCCCTCCGTCCCAACCTGAGAACAGAGAATCTGCTATATCTACATTATGTAACAGAATAAGCGCGATTTCCTGAAATTAGTTTGTTATTTTTAATATGTGTTAAATTTTTCCGAAAAATGAATTAGCATAGCTGGATTCAGTGATATGTATGGAAATCGTGATACGAAAGAAAATAGGTTAGACACCAAAGATATTATATATAGAAAGACGTAGATATGTTACTAGTTCACGGAAAATGAGGCCGACAAATGTAGCTAATTAACCACATTTTATTTAGTCGCATTGTATTTCAAGTCGAATTTTAAGCGCAACTCTTAACAGATAGCTCTCTTTTTCTTTATTATTCGTTCCGTATCATCTTTCCCCGTCATTGTTGTATCCTATAAATACGCTAAGAAGTAAGTATGTACATGTTGTAGCACAATCGTAGGGCATCAATTTTCAAACGCAAGCAGTAAGAATATAACTCATCCTTACTTTAATATCTTTGTTAGACACAACTAAAGTTCGATTGCATCATATTTTTTTTATGTTAATATACCAATTGGGGTGCATGAGGAATTGCTCTTTTTCTGTTACGCGTTGCATATTCGTAGGGTACCTACTGGTACCTACCTACCTACTAAAATTCGTAGTTTTTGCTATTCAAGTATCGGCACGCTATGACTGCCATTTTGACACAATACAAGAATTATTATGGAAATTTGAGATTTAAATCTAGTACTGCAAGTGGTAGGTAGCTGATTAAAAAGTTTTCATAAAACGAAAATATAAATGTTTTATTATACTTGAATGAATTGAATACATATTTGTATCCTGTTGTATTCGGCATTCTTAAACCTTTATAATATAGTATAAGAATTCTACAAAGGAGTTTCACATTACCAGAATTTAAAAGAATAAATAAATTGAATGATCGGACCTCCTCGGAAGCGCTTTTGCTCAATAAGCGAGAAATGTAGTTCAAATTTTTACCACGCGCAGATGACGTCATTTTGCAAATGCGCGCCATTTTCATATTGAAATCTAGTTTACTGTTTTCTAGAGCTGTAAAAGTAACGAGAAAATCAGTACCCGTATGTATTCGTTACTTTATCAATTAGTACTCGTTACTTTCGTATCGTTACTCGTTACTTCTGATACAAGTGAACTGTTCGACAATATCAACTAAAATTTGCAATGGATTTACTATTTTTTTTTTAACCATGAGTTTATATTATATCACAATAACATCGCGATCTATTATCGTAATAGGTATCGATTATAATGAAAAAGCAGCAAATAGGTGTCCAACATTATTTATTGACAATAAAATTTATTCAACATTTTAACGATAAATCAACTTAAAATTTTTTTTGCTTCTTTTCTTTTTAACGTACGTTTTTATACGAAAAAGTACGCGCATGCGTAAAACAAACGGTCATCAAACGTTTAGATACACGCAACAACGGTCCTTGCGACGAAAGATGCGCGTAACGAAAAATATGCGAGTAACGAAATGAATTCGTGAGTAACGATTCGTTACTCGTTACTTTATGGAGTACCCGTTACTCAGTAACGAATACATACGGTTCGCTACAGCTCTACTGTTTTCTCGCAAAATTGGTTAAAAAGTTTTGTGGGAACTTAAACTTTCCGTGAAAATTTCTAAAAATCGCGTCATAGATGCTCAATTATGTCATATATGTAACCTTTGTACAACTTTGACAATTTCATGCTTCCAGACACAGCGGTTTCAGCTGTGAATTGATCGATCAGTCAGCCAATCAGTCCGTGAATAAACTTCAGTAGTACCTAAGTATTAAACTTACCTTTCTCGCATTCCACTTGAATAGTTTTTGGAGGAGATGACTTAGCTTGACATTTGGGAGAATGGGGCGGTCCTCCCTGCACGATCACTTTAGTGCATGGTTGTTTTTGCTCCCCGAACGTGTTGACTGCCCGGCATTCTAATGTGCCAATGTCATCTTTACTCGGCTGCCACACCAGGGTGGATTGGTATTGATTTGCAGGTCCTTTGACCTTCTGAAATATTGTACGAACACACTTAAGGTCTTCGCACTCCTTAACACAAACTCGGCTTAAACTAAACATTGAACGTGTTCCACGCGTCGCATTCTACTCGAAAAATGACATTTAATGATTAAAATATAATAGGACATAGAGGGGGCATTGGGAAAATTTACATACAAAACTTTGAAGCATGTTGGAAGCTCAAGTGTCATGTCAGTTAGTATGAACGCGAGCTGTCATTCGGTCGAAATTGTACTAGACTTATTCCATTTTGGAATAACTTTTGGCTTCAAATTTTCCTCGCTTTGTCCCCTCTATGCCCTATTATATTTTAATCTCTGATTAGCTTAGGTGTGTGATGCGCTTTAGATACGTAGGTAGTCCCAAAACAAAATAATGTAACTTTATTTCATGCCAATAATGATAGATATTAATAATAGAAAAAATTAAAACAACCATCCCTACGCAAGTTGAATTCGCACTTGCCGGCTTTTATTTGTGTAGGCACAACTTTTTTTGGTAGGCACAGTCAAGAGCTTTACACTTGAACGTTACAAAGTCCAATGTGACAAGCTCCGTGTGCTCTTGACTGTACCTTTCGATACGATATGTTGGATGGATTTATTAGTTGTAATAGTATCTTACATGAATGTGGTTCTAGAATGAAGGGGCCCCGACCAGGTCCTTCAATATTTTACCAGGAAATAACTCAAAAAATATAAATAAATTTGCAACTATTATACACGGTCTTCGTTTTCTGGTAAAAAAAAAACAATAGTTTTCAACTCACAAAATGTAACCGAGGAAGTTTAAAGAAAAAGTTAAATTTTCTTCCTACAAGACCTCTTTGGCTGTAACATAGAAATTTTTTATTACTCCGTGAAAGTTAAATAAGGATTACGAATGAAGTTTGTGCCGCGAAAGTAAACATTAAACAAATTATTAGTACTTCTCGTAAAATACGGATATTTATAGATTTTTTCAGGTACTGTACGTGGACCTGGCCGAAATTGAAACAGCTTATTTGTCTGATACTGAATTATTATTTTTTGCTTAGTAGCAAAGAGATTAAAACATAATCTCTTTGGGTTACCTGCGGGTCGCTGTAAAGGGTATAGTTAGGGAAGGTCCAAATGTATTGTGTTGGCTCCGGTGAAGCTTCTACAAGGCAGGTGGTGGTCTCAATTTGACCCTTTATTATGCCGATCTTCTGGTCCGACGAGGAAATGCAAACTGGCCGAGCTGGGAATGATCATGAAAATATTTAACAGGTGACCAGCGGCGTTGCTTGCGGGGACAGATTTTTGTTGATGTTTTAATAGTTATTCTGCTATTCGAGGCAGATATAAATACCATAGTAACAGTGCGTAAGTCATCTTCCCGTGGCAAAATTATAGCCTATGTTACTCCCAGAAAAGTAAGATTTCCATTGATAAAAGAATTTTCAAAATCGTTCTAGTAGTTCCACCCGCGTAGTTCCCGTTCCCTTAGAAATACGGGAATAAAATATAGCCTATGTTACTCAAGGGTTATTGTAGCTTTCAATTGGTGAAAAAAATTTCAAAATCGTTTTAGCAGCTTCGGAGTCTATTCAATACAAAGAAACATAAAATCAAATCTTTCCTTTTTATAATATTAGTGTAAAAGTGTAGATTACTTACCACCTACCGTAACGTTTACTTGATCCACAAAAGTAACGTTTGGCAACAATGCGTTAGTAATTTCGCATTGCAGTCGCTTTCCATTGTCTTTTAAAGTCGGCGACAGGGTCAGTGAGGATATGGAGTACATGCCTTCATGGTATTCCTGAAATATCCGTCTTATAAATAAATGATCTCACGCCTTATATCCAGATTCAGATTCTTCGTCAGGTCTTCGTATACCGATTTTTACGCCAAATTCTCGGTATTTACTGACCCGCCAAATAACTGTCCCGAGAAAATTTTAAATGTGTCTCTACTAGAGCGCTGCCACGAAACCCCGATCGAATAGCAGATCAAACGCCGCAAGTGGAACTGGATTGGCCATACGATCCGTAGGGACCCCGACCATATACCTAAACAGGCAATGGATTTGAACCGTCAAGGAAAGCGAAAGCGGGGCCGTCCGAAACCAACCTGGTGGCGCACTGTGCCAGGTGAAGCGAAGAAGATCGGCAAGACTTAGAGTGAAATCAACCGCGAAGCTCAACACCGAATGGGATGGCGAGTCACGTCGATGCCCTCTGCCCCATCTATAGGGGACTTAGCATCATAAGTCAAGTAACTCTAATATTCCCGATTCGGTAAGGTAAGGTATACCATTTCTGGAAACACCCACGACTCACAGGTGTATTCTTTGGACCCCTAAACGTGAAAGGTGCAGGTTGCCTATGGCTGGACCGGGTTGATGTCACACACGTCTCAGAATTCATTTGGGGACCTGGAGCCTGGGGGTTTCCTCACGATGTTTTTCTTCACAGTCGGAGCTAGTGTTAAATTGTACGTAAGCTTTTTGAAAAAATCATTTGTGCCCGAATTCGAACCCGAGTTTCATATTTAAGGATAGGATAGTATGAAAATTGCATTGTGCACTGCATAATGCAATAGGGTCTTGCAACCATTATTTAGAACTATTCCAAGTCGATAGCCAAAGAGGTTGGAAGAAAATCATTGAGAGAGAAACTTTTTCTTTAAACGTCTTTGTCGATAGCATTAGTGGTGGCCAAAGAGATTTAAATATAATATATTAATCTCTTTGGTGGTGGCTGAAACTAGGGGGCGTCCACTTACTACGACAGGCGTTTAGGGGCGGGTGGGGGTCGAGCCGAATCTCACCCAACCTCACCTGAGAGGGAGGGTAAGTATCCGCAAATATCACGTAATTTTAGTGTAAATCGACAATATCGCCAGCCGCTGTGGCATAAAAGTCAAAAAGTCTAAAGTTTTTATTTAATGTAGGGGCTTATAAGTCCTCTTATTGAAAGTCATTGCGACTCCACCACTTCCGTATGTATGTATAGTTGAGGAGAAGAAGCAGGGCAAGAAACTCCTCAACACATTATTCTTTTAAACAATCAATATACCTAATATAACGTACAATTACATGGTTTTAGTGCTTTGCTGAACTGGAGAAAATTTACACCAAACATCATTGTCATTCAAATATTCATCTAACTTATAATATGCCATTTTACATAAAACCATTTGAATGTGAGTTTTGAACATTTTTTTCCCAAATCTACAACAGCTTAAGCTTTATCTAGAAAAGATTGCACCGAGCGTTTTCAAATTATTCGATCCGATATCGATGTCGGACGAAGATATCCGATAGCCGACACCTGCTGTTTCCGACAAAATCGTTCCGATACTGTTCCGTGAAAAAATAATCGTTGTTTTTAATAACTGATTTTTAATTAATCGATCATATTCTCACACATACCTACGTGTGCGCTGGGCCCAAGGGTTTCGTTTTTACCACATTGATACGCAGCCGTTAAATGGGTTGCCATGTACTCAAAATTATATTTTAATCTCTTTGCATGTACTCGATAGTTATTATATTAAATTCTTACGCTATGCATCGTCGACTTCAATATTTTTTTGCCCAGCCGCCACTTGACAAGGGGGTGCGGAAAGCTCCCTTCCACAATGCAGTCCACAATCCTCGGCTCACCAGATACGAAGCGTGTGTTGTTGTCCAGGTTTATCTGCACTCTCAGAGGCGGCACTGGAAATGTACGTTGAAAATTTGATGTAATTAACTGTCATCTAAACGAACGCACACCAAAAGCCTTGTCTATTTTATAATCAGAATCGTCGTTATTTGTCATTTTTTTGGTGATTTCAACTCAAACATGAGGCTAAGACAATAAGTTAACAAAAAACAAAAGATACCCACTGGCCATCTTGACGACAACGCTCGCTGTAAGCGGCTGAGTAACTTCCGCATTTTGGGAAATGCACTCGTACAGAGTTTCGCTCTCGGCTCTGCTTGCATTATTAATATGTACTTCAGCGCGGTGAAGTCCAGGCGCCACGGCGAGTGCGCGCTGGATCTCGACGCCGTTTCTTTTCCAGTGAACTGTTGTATTCGGGTGGTCTAGAAGAGAAAATATAGGTTAAGTTCTACCGCCTAAGAGACTTACGCTAACGACCGGCTATTTGAGAAGTAGACCTCTGGCACCTGAGGGGGATTTCGCCCCTTTAACTAGCTATTAAAATTAAGTGAATAATTTAAAATATTTTAATAAAAAAATCTAGCAATTTAATACAAGTTAAAACATCAAGATTATTGAATTGTTTATAACGAGTTAGTTCTCTGAATATCAGAAATAATCCAGAGGTAAGTATACACTTACGTATAATCTCTTTGATTTGTACCTATATTAATGTTTTTGTAAACAGTAAATACTTACTGTTTATAAAAAACATTTATATAGGTACAAATCAAAGAGATTTAAATATAAGAGGGGGCGTTAGGAATATTTTCATGCAAAACTTTGAAGCCTAAGCGTCATGTCCTTGTCATGTCAGTTAGTATGAAAGCGAGCTGTCATTCGGTCGAAATTGTACTAGACTTATTCCACTTGGAATAACTCTTGACTTCAAATTTTCCTCGCTTTGTTCTATGCCTTATTATATTTTAATCTCTTTGGTACAAATACACACGCCTGTAGCGTAACAACTTTGACAGCCATTGACAGCTATTCTTTTAGATCCTATTCGACAGTGGCGCTAACTGGTGAGGTGAGCACAGAAACGGTAGCCCTCATTGATTGTCTTTTACGTCATCTGTAGCTGGCAGTTGTTGCCATAGTTGGCAGATGTTTAGAACATACCAGGAGTACAGGTTCTGTATTGCTATTGGGACATTGGAACTAAATTTCCAAAATTTATATTGATTACATACATACAAGGTGTTCTATGTTATACGAATCCTGACAAAAGCTGTGCTCAGAGGGAGTGCTCTCGTACAAACCAGCTCGTAGAATAGAACACTGTCCAATCATCTATGATCGGAAGCCTGCATAAGAGTATACGCGCGCGCATTCAGCAGACCGCGTCGTAACGTAAACACACTGCTTCGTAGCAAAGATATTAAAGTAAGGATGAGTTATATTCATACTCGAAGCGCTCGTAGCCCTGCGGTGCCAGTGTGTTTGTAACGATCATACTGGTAAAGCAAAGTTGGGCGCGGTCAGTTAGTGGATGGGTGACCGCCTAGTGGCATTTATATTACGAGCGCTTTCGTGTTTCGGAAGGCACGTTAAATCGTTGGTCCCGGTTTTCGTTGTGTTTACGCACAATGAAAGTCGTTAAGCCATGTCAGATACCCTTGGGTGGCTTGAAAAATTCTGACTGTTAAGTGGCCACTAGCTTAACACCATCTCCCAATCCACGGTGGGCTCGCGTGGGAGATTATAGCCCATACTTCCTCATGTGTGAGGAAAGACGCTTAGCTCAGCAGTGGGCTGTTACGGGTTGATGATGATGATGATGATATTCATACTGCTTGCGTTTGAAAATTGATCCCCTACGAGTGTGCTACAACATGTACATACTTACTTCTTAGCGTATTTATAGGATACAACAATGACGGGGAAAGATGATACGGAACGAATAATAAAGAAAAAGAGAGCTATCTGTTAAGAGTTGCGCTTAAAATACGACTTGAAATACAATGCGACTAAATAAAATGTGGTTAATTAACTACATTTGTCGGCCTCATTTTCCGTGCTCTAGTAACATATCTACGTCTTTCTATATATAATATCTTTGGCTTCGTAGTAACTTTGTGTAATAGGTAATAGGTGAAAGAGACATACCGTCGCGGACTTCGCAGATTAACGAAAAATTGTCACCAAGCTGGTATGGGCCAACGATGGATTTGTTCAACAGCTCGCCTGTTTCAGTGAAGATCATCGGAGTTCCAGGCGCATCTGCAGAAGTGGTTTGTTCGAAATAATCCAGTGTTGTATCAGAAACGCGATGAAATCCCTCTAAGAATTCTCTACGCCGCAGAAATAAGTTGAAGCTGCTTTCCTCCATGATGAAAATTTAACTAGTATATTAATATAAAAAAAATATGATGCAATCGAACTTTAGTTATGTCTAACCAATTTTCTTAAATATCGATAATAATAGCACGATTTCCATAGAAATCACTAAATTCAGCTACGATAATTATTTTTTTTGAAAAATTTGAAATATTAAAAACAGCTGAAATCGAATAAGTAGTCGATACTGAACAAACTAATTGGGTAGTTGACAGCATCGAAATTAAATTGCGAGTAGTCATACATTAAAAAGATTATCCCAAAACACCTCAAAATATGTATTTCGATTTTCAATTTACAATTATATCAAATTTAAAAATAATAAAACAATCAAAAAAAATTGCTGCAATTGAGTACTACAAACTATGACGTCACGGTTTGCTATTTTAGTACATTTTCCAAGGTAAAATTTCGTTTTGAGATCGTAAAAAGTAACTGATTTGACTAGGTAGGTAGGACACAACCCTATTTCAGGAATTGCGCTTATTCTGTTACATGTTGTATACAACGCGTAGTAGAATAAGCGCAATTCCTGATACACGCCAATTATTATATCAATACTAGCAGCGCCCCGCGGCTTCACCCCCGTAGTTCCCGTTCCCGTGGGAATACGGGGATAAAATATAGATGTGTTATTCTGATGTATAAGCTATATAGGTAACTGTAAAGTTTCATCAAAATCCGTTCAGTAGTTTTTGCGTGAAAGAGGAACAAATGAACAAATATCCATCCATACATCCAGACATCCATCCATACAAACTTTTGTATTTATAATATTAGTTGGATAAAAAAATATGATGAATTCGTAATTTAGTTGTGTCAAACTAATTTTCTTAACTTTAGTTAAGGCTCTTTAGAGCAAGTACGATTTCCATAGTTAACACTAAATTCAGCTATGATAACTCATTTTTCGAATAAATTTGCACATATTAAAAATAGCTCAAATCTATTAAGAAGTAACTACCTACTGAAAAAACTTATTACTTAGTTTAGGTATTGCGCTTATTAACGAAATTAACGACAAAATGTTACTAAGTAAATTAAAAGAATTGCTTGATAAATCTTATTATATTAGTGTCCGACCGAAACTGGTTTTACGGCCGAAACCGAGTGTTCGGCCGTGGCTTCAGTTTCGGCCGAAACCGAAACCGAAACTCACGTGGTCAAGTATAAAATTCCTTAAAATACAGAAATTTGGTGCAATTTAGGTACTCATATTATTCTGCATTAATTAGGACATGAAATGGAAACACAGTCTATTAATTTTGTTGTAATCATTTGTTTAATATAAAATAGTACATTATGGTACAAGTGAGTAAAGTTGGTGATTACCGCTGAGGCGCCATTGAGACCCGAGCCGTAGGCGAGGGTCATAAGAGAGCCGAGGACGGTAATCATCAATACACACGTGTATCATACGACGTTTTTCAACACACTTGTGAATAAATAATACTAAAAAATCATTTTAAAATAATCATTCGCAATGGCGGGGAAAATTAATTGGTTTTCCAATTTTTTATTTATATAATTTGGAAAAGGCAAAAGGATCTAGGCCCATACAGCCTCGTTTTCCTATGCGCTCGCATCTTACAATGGCGATCGGCCATGGACTAAAAAAATTAGGTTTCTTTTTCTTTGGTTTGTCGTGGATAGCGTTTTAGCCACGTACAAAATGGGGTATTTAAAGTTTTTACAGAGAAAACCAAAGTTATATTTGAGTGAAAGTTTTGTTTATTAAACACGTACAAGTTGAAATGATCTATTTAAATACGAAGTTGCATGAAATGAGCAAGCCATATTTGTGTATTAATTTATTAGTACGATTGAATACGATCTTTTTTGTATCGAAACTTTTTTAAGAACAAAGCAACTCTAGCAACAAAATTGAAAAAAAAAATCTATAACTCACTAGTGAATAATAGCAAACAAAAAGTCTCAGTTTGATTATAGGTGTCATTATGTGCCTAATTGCAGTGAAATTAGAGCCACTTTATGAGCAAGTGTGTTGAAAAAATATTAACGCACGACAATTCCCGAACAGGAGTGCGATTTTTGAATCTCACTGGTGATATCAAAATCACCGGTGACTAAAATTATCACCGATGACTTTTATGTCACCATTTTCCAAAAGCCGCATTTTTGCAAGTCACACGCAGTTTTCAATAAATCGTCGCAATCATAAAATATCAGAATCGAGCCCCGCTGCTAATTCTTCCAAAAAACATACTTTGGCACTTTTGGCAGATGGCACCTACGTCAACTGTCAAAAACAATCGCATGGTGATTTCAATTACGAGTGGGTAGGATAACTCGTAAATCGATATCATAGGTATGACAAATGTAAGTCACCGATGAGTTTCAAAAATACGAACTTTCGGAAATCACTCACATCGGTGAGAATTAGTCACTTGGTGAGATTCAAAAATCGATCCCGCCGTCAGCGCCGCGAGAAACGAAGTTAGGCGAGCGTGCACGACAACTTCCTAAACCGAAATTTCGGTAGGACACTATATTATATACCTCTGCCGACCTAAAATTTATGTAAAAGGTTTATACATACCCACTAATTGCAGGTCGATGACGTAATCAACAGCCGGTGAGGACTCATAGAACACCCGGCAGCGATAAATGCCTCCCTCCACCACATTCTTGAGATGAAGAGAGAAGTCGTCGGGAACAGATTTTTGATTTACCATCCTGAAAACGCCTTTACTATTAAAAAGCCAAACTATGGGAACTTTCATTCATTTCAACACGCAGCGCTGCGACTTAAAAGCTTTCTTTCATAAACTCTTTGGAACTTCTGTTTTCTACGCAGATTGTGGATGTTAGTAGGCAAAGAGGTTGGAAGAAAATCATTCTTTTCTTTAAACGACTTTGTCAGTAGGTAAGTATATAGTGAATTTAATTTACACTTGCGAGCAATAAAGGTCAATACACACAAGAAAGCGAACGACGATTTACAAAGATCCGCGACGGGCATTTTGTGTAGGTACCTACCACACAAGGGTATCTCTGTAAACACAACTAAAACCGTGACGATCGGTTTGATGCATTAATATGTCTATGGTTTGATGCCACTAGGCGGTCAACCGAAATGGAATAGCGCTATCTTGTTTTTATCCGCATACTATTTTATCACACTTCACAGACGTCTTCGCAGTTGAACTTTTGATAGAGCTATAAAGACTTGTTGTCTTTATACAACATGTAACAGAATAAGCGCAATTCCTGAAATTAGTTTGTTCAGTATCGATTACTTATTCGATTTCAGCTATGTTTAATATGTGTTAAATTTTTCCCAAAAATGAATTAGCGTAGCTGAATTTACTGCTTTCTATGAAAATCGTGCTATTGTTACTAATTCATTTGTCGGAAAAATTTAACACATTAAAAATAGCTAAAATCGATTAAGTAGTCGATACTGAACAAACTAATTTCAGGAATTGCGCTTATTCTGTTACTTATTATACTATAATAAGGTATTTTATTACCATTACCAATTGCAATCCATTAGTTGTTGGTCCGCTCTTGGCGTGCAGAAATAGGACTATATTAGAGTACCTTTTATCAGCGTCTTCGGTGGGGAACCGCTGGATCACGCTGTGGTCATCCTTTAGCCACAGCACGTAGGCTCCTGGTCCGTCTACTAACAGTTCACTAGTACCGCAGGGTAGGCGAGCGTCGTAACCCCTCATCGCGCGCAGAACTCTCACAACATCTGTGGGGTTGACTTAAAAATAAACAAATAAAATATACTCAAGCCATCATCTCGAGGGGTCGGCAGAGGGATCCCATTCCTGGATACACCCACTTTAAGACAGTGTATATTTTAGACTCCTAAACGTAACAGGTGGTGAGCCCAATGGCAGGCAAAATTAATATGTTATTTATCTCAAAAATGGGTCACTTTTGTTTTAAAAGAATTTCTAAAATTTATTTCTCAGTAATAAGAAACGCTCGAAATAAGTGTGATTCAACCACCCTAGCAATAAGCGAAAGGTCAAAGTCAAATCAAAAGTCATAGACAAATGTTTTTATTCGCCGATGTAGGAGCTTATAAGTCCACTTGCGACTCCATTTAATGTTATTTAGTCTACTTATATCTAAATTATACTCGTATACAAAAAATAAAACTGAAGATTCTATCTGCGATTTCAAAATAAATATAAAAGTCAAGTGAAATCTACAAAGTAATATAAAATTATTAATGATAAGAAAAATAATGCGTTGTCATTAATGATCGACTTCGATTTTTTTTTGTTTATTGAAAGTTTGTCCCGATTTAAAACGGCGCGGCGCAACGGATTGCAAAGAAAATTATAGGGATATAAAAAGGAATTTTCATGTGCGTTTTATTTTGCTATCTTGCGGGGTTTGGGGAATATATACCCACATACTTATTTTATTTGATAAACCGAAACGAAGAGACGCTACCGTGCGCTAAAGTTTGATTTAAAATAGTTTTTGTGAGATTTCTTCAACAATAGAACATCAAATTGAAATAAAACTGTCAAGTGCGAGTCGAACTTACGGACCGAGGGTTTTATGATAGAAAAAAATTATATATAAATATAAGGAATTGTTGTTCACAAGTCGAGGTCTGTCTGTCTGTCTCCAGGCTGCATCTCATGAACCGTGATAGTAAGACAGTTGAAATTTTCACAGATGATGCATTTCTGTTGCCGCTATAACAAAAATTAACAAATCCTAAAAAACAGAATTTAGTAAGTAAATATTTAAGGCTCGTGATGTGAATTGCACACTCATTTATTTCTATTGAAAAGTAAAATATATCAAAAAAGTATAAAAACATAGATAGTTGTAAAAAGTTTGCCTTTGCTGGTCGCTACAGCTAGTACCATACAACCAAAGACGTTTAAAGAAAAAGTTTCTTAGGAAAGAGAATGATTTTCTTCCAACCTCTTTGCATACAACAAACGTGATTTTTTTGCCGAATATAGTACCGCTAGATGTCGTTAAATCACAACCTCTCCGGAATTGGCTTATCAAATGGCAATTGACTTTCTACAAAGTCTTACCTGGATTGAAGACAGATTCTCCAACAGCAAACAGTATGAACACCAAGTTCAACACTTTGATCGGAGTCGCCATTTCTGTAAGAAATATAATGTGTCATTCTTTTTTCACGCCAAAGCAGTTCTTTGAGCCTTCTCAAAGTACACATATGATTCGTAGTACCTATTCTAGTACTTATAGTAGTACTTATATAAAGCATTATTTTATACAAATCTTTGTATATGACAAGTTGGAAAGAACACACACACAACAAAAAATTCCACCCCAGATCGCGGATTTTTTTTTTCTCCTGCGTTGGTATTGACTTTGATTATTAGTGATTTGTTAGATATCAAATCAATTAGACATATCTTACGCTTTGCGATGCTGAACTAGTACCTATTAATATTCTCGATCATGAAGTTCAACAGTATTTTTTCTAACATAACATTGATATTAGCATTAATTAAAACGAACGTCAATGTTAAGTTTCCGAATATGTTACATCACTATTCTACACCACACTTACAGCTAGTTATGGAATTTCTGGTGGTATCTGAAATATCTATCCCATCGAAAACATAAATGTGAAAAGAGAGCCCAGTTCAATATTATAATATATGCCTTGGTTGTTCACTTCAACGACAAAAGAAGTGAGATCTAAATGGGGCCAAGTTCAATGGCCAGTCCTGAAATTTATTTATAACAACATAAAATATCATTTCTTCTTATAACTTTAGGATAATATTCTATTGGTCTGACTTTGCTAGTTTCTACCAGCAAGCCAAATTTTCGGAATAATAAAATAAGAACCGACAAGTAACAGGTTTAGAACTTGGGAAGGCTATAATATAATTCTTATATGAAAACTAGCCAACTGCAGTGGGTTAGAGTTTTGATCTATAGGTCCGTCAGTGCTAAAAATTTTTATTTTCGGACGTTATGATCTAAATAACCGTTTGAGATGTGTTTATAAAATTCGGAGCACATATGAATCTTGCAAATCTCAATAAGATGAGCCAAATTTGACACGTTTAACTTGGCTTGACACGCTACCGCATGTCTAGATGTGGAATGCTACCCTAAATCATGACTCATGGCCTCACTCAAAAATTAGTCAAACGCAGGACACCACCCCATTTTGACACGACTTCGACCGATTTACCTTGAACTTTTAACTCAATTTTGTTGGAGATAGCCGCATGTAAATATTGCTTAAAAAACTTACTTCTACATCGATTTAGGATCTTGTGTTTCATATAATATATTATATACATGGCCATTTTAATGAAGTGCAAATATATAAAGGGTATTTAAAAAAAATACAAGTAGGTAACTATTTTCGGCACAGAAGATAACATCGATCACCTATTACGAAAATTTAAAAAACAAACTAACACGCTGTGCATAAACAATACACAAACATTACCCAATGAAAAATTGGCGGAAAATAACAAAATAAATAAATACACACACCGGCACAATTAGCGGAACAGAAAAAAAAAGGAGAAAAAAGAGGGAATTTAGAACAATGAATGTAATTTTTAAACAATATATTATTTAAAATGAAACAACAATTAAATTAACATGTTTTGACATTCATTTGTAACACCATACTTAAAATTTTATAAAAATAAAAATTAAATTAAACAAAATGCATTTTTCTTCGATTTTTAATTATAGAGAAACAGCAGAAAATTCAAGATTTTCCAAAGTTTAACAACAATTTCAATGACTGTTCAATATCGAGTGTTTCCTCCTCGTGCTCTGATGAGGGTTTCCATCCGTCTGGGCATGCTGCGGATGATGTTATCAATGGTTTCTTGGGGCAACCTCTGCCATTCTTCAAGTAATGCGTTTCGCAACTCGTTGAGATTATTGGGAGGGGGCATTCTTGACTTTACACTCCTCTTTAGCAAGTCCCAGACGTGTTCTATAGGGTTCATATCGGGGGACCGTGCTGGCCACTCCATCACCGTTATACCAACATGGTTTAGGTATGTCTGTACTGTGCGAGCACTGTGAGCCCGAGCATTATCCTGCATTAGAATGAAGTTGTTACCAATAAAGGGGGCAAATGGCACAACATGTTCTTCTAAAATCTCCCTGATATACCGATCAGCATTCAGATTCCCGCCATCGACCACTACTAACTCCGTACGAGCTCCTAAACATATTCCTCCCCAGACCATAATTGAACCGCCGCCATATGCAACTGTATTTTCAAAATTAGACTGGATATACCGTTCTCCTTTGCGTCTCCATACTCGCTGCCTTCCATCAATTTGATTTAACATAACTGCATTCATCAGTAAAAAGAACCTGTCCCCAGTCGTCGAAGTCCCAATCACGATGTTCACGACCAAAGTGTAGACGGTTTGTGCGATGATGTCTCTCAAGTTTTGGGGCTTTGGCGGGCACATACGAGCCTATACCCACTTCTTCGAATCTTCTACGAACTGTCCGCTCACTCATCCTTACTGCTCGTACCTCTTCCAGTAAATTTCGAGCCTGCACCGCCGTTAGTCTCGTGTTCCGTCGGACTTGAAGTTGGAGAAAACGGTCATCCCTCCTTGAAGTACACCTTTTCCGGCCTTGTCCTCTCCTTCTCACTAGAGCATTCGTCAATCTGTATCGTTGGATGCTACGATAAATCGTTGATAACGATCGACGAAGGCTACTGGCAATCGATCTGTAGGTTTGACCATTTCTCCTCATTTGATCTGCCCTAATGATTTCTGATGGCGTTAAATCAGGCATAATTAGATGCTCGTAAATTATCAATATGCGAAAAAACTCAAAAGCCTCAAAAACTGCAATTCAAAGCTTTTCAAATGGAATTCACGAACCTTCTAAAAACGGACAAGCGGTGGAAAAAATGAATCAATGAAAATTAAAACAAAAGAATGAAAAAAAGGGCAGTCGCTTAGTATTCCATTTTTAAATTAAAACCCAAATTTAAAAAAAGCTTGTTTAGCCGGCCAGTAACACGCAAAAATGCGTAAATACTCCCTTTTTTTTCTGTTCCGCTAATTGTGCCGGTGTGTGTACTTAAAGGAAGCCGACAAAAGTGGCGTTTAGGTAGTGAGGGCTTATGTAAAGCATGTTTACAAAATAGTATTTTTTTTGTTAGAAAGTCTATGGTGTCTGATGGAGCGTTCTATGTAGTGTTGCTACACCTCCAATAGGCTCGATTTTTTACAGTATCATAATTTACATCGTGTCTTCTAGTTTCCATGATGACAGAATTCTTTAATAAAATTATTTACATTTATGTGATATTATCTATTTTTTTTTTATCAATGAAGTAGTCACGCTACAAGGCAGATGTTAATTAAGTCTTTGCCGTGGAATCGAACCCCAAGTACTGAGCGGGTGGGTCACGTTAGAATGGCACCGTAAAAATGCATTTACACGCAATGCGGTGACTCACGTACAGTCAAGAGCACATGAAGCTTTACACTTGTAATGCGAGTCTGACCTCTAAGGTGATTGTAATAAGAACGTTACAAAGTCCAATGTGTCAAGTTCCACGTGCTCTTGACAGTAGGTACATATTTATCACTAGCTCGACGGTCAATTATACATCGTGAAGAAACTCGCAAATTGGTTCTATAAAACCGCCGGTTCCAATTGGAACCGAGACATAATTAAAAATCTATTGTGTCTGTGATTCATGGTCTGAGAGGTTAAGGGTGTGTAATAGCTTAGACATCTATCACAGCTTCGTACTATTCTAGGTGAAGAGAAGTAGTAGGTAAATAAGAAAAAAAGATAGGAACATTTTCCGGTAATGATTTTCTATGATTTAAAATTTTCATTACACCTTCGAAAGGAACTGTGTATCGCTGGTAGGAATAGAGTGGTCGACTAACTCTGACTGACGAAGAAAGAAGCGGTCGCATTCTATCGGCAGTTACTGGAGCGAACTCACTGGCCAAGAAAGTTCGTCGTCCGCTACTGATCAGAACAGACGTGTCATCATATTTAATAAAATAATTTTATTTTGGTTTCTACCAAATTAAGTCTTATCTACTTGAATTCAGAACTCATTATTAAACAAGTGCTATTGGTGTAATTGCGTCAATACAGTCTTGCGTTTCGCCATCATCAAGGCGTATCGCCTTCTATTGCCACGCGAGGGCGCCACGCTTTTATTTGTAAAAACGGCGACTTACGATTGCAATTTGGATCGGGTAGTGTGTTTATACCAAAGAGATTCAAATATAATAAGGCATAGAGGGGACAAAGCGAGGAAAATTTGAAGTCAAAAGTTATTCCAAGTGGAATAAGTCTAGTACAATTGACTCGCGAAAAAACCCGAATGACAGCTCGCGTTCATACTAACTGACATGACAAGGACATGACGCTTAGGCTTCAAAGTTTTGTATGAAAATATTCCCAATGCCCCCTCTATACCCTATTATATTTAAATCTCTTTGGTTTATACGCACATTTCCGAGTCAGTAGAATAAATAATTTTTAAAGTTCATAAACATAGGACGGGCTTGTTAGCTCAGTTGGTAGGACCCTACCTTCGGAGTCTTAGTTCGCGGGTTCGATCCCCGCTCGGAGCCAACATTTGTGTGAATAAACATTTCTGCTGACTTCGTATCTGGGTGTTTAATTTAATACCCATTGTCTGTCTACGGGACGGAATACCAATGTGCTAATTGCAAAAAAAACAGTATTGAATGGGTCCGTGATATGACAGTAGGGTAGTTCTTACAGTGAAGGAATTTTGGTGGGCTCAGCTCGTAGCTTCTAAAGTTTTATATATTCCTGATTTATTTTTTATCTAAGACAGTTAACTAATGGTCTACTATTTGGGCACTGAAATTCAGAGCGGTAAGAAACTTATTTCTTGCAAAAGAAACCCCAAATGTGATGAAATTTGTCACTTTCCTGTGGGGCGATTTTCCAAAACTCAAGCTTTCTACCGGAATAATAAGCAAAATATGTACATAATCAAACAGATTAGCAACAAATTACAGTAAGAATTAATATAACTTTGCTAATACATAAAAAAAATATACGTAACTCCCTCTTTTTAATCATTTTTCCATAAGAGAATAGAGGCGACAAGAATTTCGTATCACATTCCTGTGAGCTAAAAAACATGATAAAACACCAACAATTTAAACGATAATCGAAGTTGCCAGACTTTCGATGCAAAGTGCCTACCTCAATGTGTCCATTGCCGCTCAATCCGCAGCCAATTAGATAATCAGCCAGTCGGGACGGAGATTTCTTCTAGCGCAAACGTGTTCGGGTCAGACAAGTTCTCACTCGTATGGTAAGTACTTACGTAATCAATATTTAATTTTTTAAAATATTTTTAATAGTTTTAACTACTATACCTAGTGTAAATATAATAAAAAGCCTTGAAATTGCAATCAAAGACAGCATTTTTGTAGAATTCATGAAAAACCTTAAAATTATCACTTTCCTGTATATCACTTGTCTGAATCCACTTAGGCAGGAGAATGATAACACTGCAGGAAAATGACAAAAATTCACAGATTTGTTGTTCCTGTATGTAATAACGTACCTGAGAGATGAAAATAAGGTACTTTAAAGGATTTAAAGTACGTATACGTGTAGTTGTTAGTGGTTTTTTTGTATATTACTTAGTTACCGGGACGAAACAAATATATTAGATTCCAATTGTCTTCTAGTTTGTGTGGTTAAATATTATTAACTTATTGAGGACTTTTTCACAGAAACCAAAATGCCACCTTAGAAAAAGAAGAGCCGGGAAGAAATAACTAGTAATATGGAGAGCAATGAATCAAATTTCGGAAACTAAGAATGCTAGCTTAATTAAATAAATTGTGTTAAATAGACAATATAATACCCCTTAAATGAAAGTAATAAAATTTCTGACTCACTACATTTTATTTCATGTATTGCATAAAAATAACATCCTCACCAATTGACCATAAATGGATCAACGTGTTCATTGAGGATTTCTTCCACATATCTTGCGCTAGTTAAAGAGCCATTTTCTTTAAACACCAGTTTTGTGCGACTCTCGGAAGCAATCAAGTACAGACCCATTTTCCTGGATGCATGCTTGCTTGAATTGTTCTCTTTGCCTTCTACACACTCTGTGTCCTCCATCGTGCTTGTAGCACATAAATTTTGATGCGTCGGAGAACATAACTTTTGACCAATCTTCAACACTCCAATTTAAGTTGTTATAAGCATATCTTAGTCTTGAAATACGATACCCATGCTCCATTTTAGGGTAAGTGGTTTTAAGTTATCTTCAGCAAGTGGTCGTCTTACTGTCCTTGGGTTACTTCCTCCAAGGCGTCAACATTATTTGTAAGTTCAGTTCTTCGATTACGAAACACGGAGTTCACAAAGTATCTATCTTCTCGTGCTATAGGACACCTGGTTCTACCTGTTCCTGGTCTGCGTAGGTTAGAGCCAGTTTCCTCAAAACGTCAGAGAACTCTTTTTACTGTTGATAGTGGCACACCGACAGTCCTGGCTGTATTGCGCTGCCTCCGGCCGGTTTCCAGCATTGTGACAGTTCTGGTGCATTATTCAGGTGTAAGCGACATGATTACAGCTTGAATAATAAATATCGAACACTATAAACATGGTTAAACCCACTTAAATCACAGATTAGAAACAGAAGCAAAAACAAATGCCAGTACCAAATCTTCGAAAGTATCCCTTTTTCAAATTTGATTTTCTATGACATAACTTTACTATTACTTAGACGTTTAATACCTTCATTTAAGGAGTATTTAAATGTCTATTAAACAAAAAATATTTCATTTAGCTGGTACTATTAGTTTCCAAGATTTTCAAGTATCTTTAAGTGGCCCGGATTCTTTTGCTCTCGAGTGAATTTTTATTATATAAAGATTTGTGTAAAACGCTGATGATTGCTAGTGCTTCACTGTTTACTCTTTGTGATTATTTGTTTCTAAATAAACAATAAATATGGACATTTGTGTGTGATAATTTCACTTTCCTGGTTCTCCTCACTTTCCTGGTAGTAAATTAATGTTGTCATAGGAGTATTTTATATTGGTTTTCAATCCAAGGATAAAACATATATGTTAAGTACTATGCTATTAACTTATTATGCATTTTTAAACATTTTAAACCATTGATTTCATTTTCCTGCGCCACGTCTCACTTGCCTGTCATGTAAAAATCTTCAAACGGCCATAATTTGAAAATTTGCAAATATTTTGTCTGACCCGCAATACTTTAGCTTATTTAAGTCATATCCTTGATGTCTGGCTAGTTTGTATACTAAATCTAGTAAAAAAAAGTGTGGAACCAAAAAGGTCCAGTTTTATTCCTTCATAATGAGAACTACCCAGTAAGATTTGAAGCAGGATAGGTTTACGTATTCCATACAACTGGAAAATTTTAGATCTACTAGTATGATCCAGAAAGAAAGTGGTATTGTACTGTTTTACTGTTCCATATTGAAGCGAGTGAGAAGCGATGGAAAATTTTAAGTTGCTAGGTGCCTTTACGAAACCAAAGCATCATCAAACCAGAAAAGTATGTGATCATTTGCCTGTCGAACTTGTTTGCGGGAAAGACTTACACGCGTCCTCACTACTCTGCAACAAGACAACGCACCCACGCAGGCGTTTAAAATAAAATAAATGACTTTTTTTAATTAGTTTTTTAGTAGTTAGGGTTTAATTTTGGGCTATCCTCAGTATAATCTGTGGCATCTTGTGACTTTTTTTACTTTTAAAAGAGAAGAAGTCATTTTCGACACAAAAAGTATTCGAACATTAGTTCACATGCAACTTTGCATAGGTTCAAGTAGAGAGTATTAAGAAAAAATATGATTTCTTAGTTTCTTATTTTTTACAATAACACAACTTTATAAGAAAACAATTAAAATTATTTATTTTCTAAGGAAATGTCAAAATCTAGATTAAATTCAAAGTAATTTCGCTACAGCTGAGATCTCCGAATTGTATCCCCGAAGTAATAATCACCATTTAGATACTGAAAAATGCCCTGAAGTCAAATCAGTCCTTCCCTAATTTACGGAATACAAGTCACGGAGACAGGAATTTTCGCGAACATCTGAGTCGTACTGTCTTCGCACGTTTTTAAGTAATCGAGGTCTATTCAGAATCGTTCGCTTTTAAAAACATCCCAAAACCTAGTCATTGGCATACGGACAGACACAGTGACCAGAAAGGCGTTTGCCACTTCAGTAAGAAACCCTGAATCTGCAAGAATTACTACTTATAACCTTTGTTATTAGACCCAACTACAGGGTGAATTTTTTTACAGTCTATGGAAAAAAAATTGGTGTGATAGGTAGGTAAGTGTAATAGATTCATTTGGCAATGTTACTTAAAAAAACTTTTTTTTTCTTGCTTAAACTAATATACATTACTCAATTGTAGTCAATAATACACACTGAGATATTTGAAATAGTATTTTAAAAAGAAACAGGCTCGTAGCTTCCATTTATGCGCAATCTACCTACAACCACCGGCTGCGCGTTGTACTGTGCGTAGTTTTCTAGATTTCGTAAATTGCACTAAACATGACTATATTTAACAATTAATCTCGTGTATAACTTCGGCTCTAGATACCTTATACGTCATATTTTTTCCAGACGGTAAAAAAAATCACCATTATAATGTTATGGAATGGGACTTCAATAAAAGTACAGCTGATTTCTCTTATAGCTCGTCCACCAAATTCACAAAAACAAATAATTACATAGTTTATACGCAAAATTAAATACTTGCGTGTGTATTCGTCATCGTTTATTATATGGCAGAGCTGAATTTTTTGCAATATCAGAATGAAATCGGATTGCTTCTACAAATATTGGAACCGATTTGTTTCCAAAAAGTATATAATGTTTTTTTACATCCACCTTTGACCACGGGAGCACGAAATGGTTGCAGCACCACCGTGTAGCTTCCATTTACATTTCCTGTTTGGTTTGTTTGTTATTGGGTCGGAGTGGGGCCTTTTATCCCCGTTGGGATGGGAATATACTAACATTTCAATAGTATATTCTATGGACACTTTAACATGACAGGTGGTGAGCCCTGGACTGGGTGCCATTACACATGTCTCAGAATTAATTCTGGGACCTGCGAGTATCGTCACGGCCGTGTTTCCTTACCGTCGACGTATTGATTAATAAAAAAATAAAGTAAAATAAATAATCTCTCGCCTTTTATCCCCAAGGGGGTAGGCAGAGGTATTCCATTACTGGATATACCCACATTTCACGAGATATATTGGTCCCCTAATTAAACGTGATAAGTGGTGAGCCCATCGCCGGACAGGGTCTATTTACACATGTCTCAGAATTAATTCTGAGACCTGCGGGTTTCCTCACGATGTTTTCCGTCACCGTCGAGCTAGTGATAAATATGTAAGCTTTATTGTCTTATTTTTAAATAAATAAATAAAGTAAAGGATAGAAAAAAAACTAACGCCTTTCATCCCCTAGGTGTAGGCAGAGTATTCCATTTCTGGATATACCCACTTTTCTCGTGATATTCTTTGGACCCCTAAACGTGATAGATAGCCCATCGCCAAAACGGAAAAAAAAATATACAAAAGTCATAATTTATTGTAATGACGTCATCTTATCACAAGCAAGTTCATTTCATAATAATCTTCAAGAAAAGTTGACAACTGATCTTCACATGGGCAACGTCAACGGCAAAATGACATAATATTAAACGCAGTAAATTTAAAAGTCCTTGAGTCCTTAGAATGAGTAGATGACGTCATGAAAGAAAATCTTAAAAAAATATTATGGTGCTATAGTAATCTGAACAAATAATATTGAAATGTGTCTTTTAGTTAAGTAAAATTATCGATTTGTTTTTTAGTTTTTTTTACCGAATTTTGCCCAACCCAATTGTGCTTTTGACTTTCTGTGCCACAGGTTGCGCGTTCGATTCCCGCCCGGGGCCAACATTTGTGGTAGTTTACTTATTTATATGTATGTTATTAATGTTTAGCACTCATAACACATAATCTGCCTAGTTGGGACTGAAATAACGGTGGGCGTTCCAGACAGCTTACTTAACGTTACGTGTCTATAAAATATACGAGCTCAAAATCCTTTGTTATTACGTCTCTAAGAGTTCTTACATAGTTATGGAAATAAACGGATATTGATTTTAATAAACATAATATAAACATAACATAAATATATTATAAAAAATATAAATTTATCCCGAAATTCTGACTAAGGTTTTGATTTTAGCGATTACTTTGAAATGGCCAGTGGGCTCAGTTGGTAGTGAGCCTGCCTTTTGAGAAGGAGGTCGTGGGTTCGAGCCCCGGTCGGGGCGATCATTTTGTGCTACGTCAGTAACATTATTTATATTTTTTCACACCACATGCTCGACAAAGCCGGATTATATATCATATAAACGTCACCGAAAGCAAGACATTATATCCTTTGGCTTTAGCCGGGTTATAATGTTGTATGGAATTTCATTATAACCCTAGGTCAATAATGTAATTTTCACTTTTCATAATCCTTATTGCTATGACGATAAAGTCTAATTTCGTTAAGCAAAATCCAAAAAACAAAAGCCAACTCGATTTTCGAAAACCGAAGCCGCGACCAACTAGATTCGCACGATCTTCATTTGTTAAATCAAGTAGGTCACGCCGGCAGAAACAAGTTGCTGTATCCATTTTAGAGCTTTAACATTTCAAAAAGAATATCGAAAATGTCGAGTGATGAAAGTACTTTGACTTCAGAGTCTAGATGTATGTAGTCTAGTCTATTATACTAGATGCCATAGGCATTGTCAATAATCTAGTACCATGCAATTGCATTTTATGGTCTCGCATAAGGTGAGAAAAGTAGAGTATATAACTCGGGAATAAAACTGTTTTTGTCTTGGGCGCTTAAATCCCTCACTAAACTCAGGACTCAGTCTTAATTCCCTCGCTTCACTCGGGAATTAAATCATAACTCCCTCGCTGCGCTCGGGAGTAAAACTGGGAGTCCTTCGTTACGTTCAGGATTCAATGTCGCGCCCGTGACATAAAACAGTGCTTTATTCCCTTGTTGTATAATCTACTATTTTTGTATTGTAAAACACCTATTGCGTACACATTTATCTAGTCTAGTGATAAATGTCAAATGTTTTACATCGTGAGGAAACCCTCATGTCCCAGAATTAATTTTGAGACATGTGTAAACTGACCCGGTCCGGGCGATAGGCTTACCACCTATCACGTTTAGGGGTCCAAAGAATATCTCGTGAAAATTTGGTATATCCAGAAATGGAAAACCTCTGCCTACCAAAGTGTATTTTATATACCTACTGAAATAAATGAATTTTGAGTTTGAGTTTGAGTACCCCCTCGGGGATAGGTATAAGGCGTGAGATTATTTATTTTATATTTACATTTATTTTTATTTTTGTAAAACAATGTTTAATAGAAACATTGAATAACTTTTTCTATGTTGTTTTAATTTTAAAATGATTTAAAATTGAAAAATTTGTGAAAACTCAAAAAAACATGTACCTAATTCTCATGACAGAATTTATGGTGAGGCACTGTATGTGAACAACTGAATTTAACTTTATATCTTTACACAAGCCATGTCACTTAAAGCGGAAAGTGTACAACCGTCACGCAACAGTAAGAACGCGCCCTCAAGATGATTCTGCAACCTAATAAAGACACAGAATCTCTGTCATACTGAGATCAACAAATTAATAACGGGGCGGTGAGGAACAAGTAAACTTTGCAGAGCTTTTGGTGGAAAAAATATTACTAACTAGCTACCGACGTCCTATCCAAATCCCATAGAAAATATCACTTGCACTTTTTCCCAAATTTTTATTTTCCGGTAAATTTTGTTAAATTATTTTTCCGTTCCCGTTCTTGAGTGATGCGGGTACCAACGAACATCATTAAATTGTGTAAATAGAAAATGGGGCAGCAATATTATTTTATTGATTTCGCATTTGCTTCCTCTGAAAACGTTGTCTTTTGTAATGGGTATTATTCACGGCTTAAAAGTAAAATATTTTTATTAAAATGCGTCTGTATAACGTTCGCGTTGCAAAGTTGCAATGAAACATAAATCCCTACTAAAACTTTTATAAAAACGATAAACTCACTCACAGCGCACTATTGACACGATAAAAAATATTTCTTTAAAAATACAAAACACTTTAATTTAGAGAAAAATATTATTAAGTCCTGTAATGCAAAGGCACGTAAGGAAAACACACAACATTTATAAATGTAGTTAATAGAAAAATATGTACCTAACTAACTAACAATGTTATTAAATAAATTATATTTATGAAATATGAATAATGACAATATTAATAATCAATAATTTAAAAATTGAAAATCAATATTAAATGGCGAGACAAATGATATTAAAACTACATTTCACTAAAATATCACTTTAAAAATTTCTGTGCTTATTTGGAAATAATTACATATTTATAAAAATAATTGATAATTCAAATTTAACAAATCACCAACAAAGCAAAACTCATTATAATAAATTTAAAAAAATCTGCATATTATTTAAATAAAAGCATTTTTATTATTGTCGAAAAGTAAAAACACATTAAGTAAAACACATACCTGATAAGCAATCCAATCCAAGAGTGCGACTGGCCTCTTCGAAACCGTTGCGATGAATACTTTTTTAATAGTTGGCCAGGTAGAGGGCTCGCACACTGCATCGAAAATCTGCCTTTGCACGAAAGGAAAACATGGACATCTCGCACGAAACAAATATGGTTTTTATTTTAAATTATATTCTACTTTTTATCATCCGTCAAAACCAATATGTTTTTGACATGTATATAAATTTATTTGAAATTAAATTGACTAACTTAAAAAATAAGTGTATTTCCCGAACTAAGAATCCGAGAACATCAATTTCCGAACCGACTGCGTAGTAAATATATTGGGTAAATTCTTATATAAAAAGGCTTTTTTTAATATGTAAATAGATCATATCATTTGAATTCTCTATAATAAGATAAAAAAGTCTAATCTCAGTCTCAGTCAGTCTAATAAATAAAGAGTGGGGAGCGTGAGGTTTTTTTTCGTTACGGAATTTCTGGATTCGGTCCCCGCGCTCAAGGCCCTCGATAGAAGCTATGCAATAGCTTAAAAATATCCTACTAATATTTTAAACGTGAAAGTTTGTAAGAATGGATGACGGTTGTTAGGTACTCTTTGAAGGAAAAAGTGCTGGGGGATTTGGATGAAACTTTATAGTAATACAAATAGCGCCCACTGCGGTTTCACCCGTGTATTTCCCGTTCCCGTGGGAACATGTGGTTGAAATATAGCCTATGTTATGTAATGTAGCTTTCCATTGGTGAGGTAATAAAAAAATCGGTTCAGTGACACCCCATTATCATATCTAAGTAGTCATTATCAGCCCACTGCTGAGCTAAGGGGATTTCCTCACACTTGGGGAAGTATTTTCCATAATCTCCCAAACCATATCGACTTGTGATAGAAAAAGTTCACTTGTTTGGTTCGAGAACGTATCCATATTAACCTACGTAATAAACCAAAGGGTAACAAAATTATAAAAACAACTATCACAGATAAAAAATAAATTCAATTCTACAGACAGAGGACGTAATTTATTTTATAAAACCTATGCACTTACAGCGTTTTTCGCTTGTAGCCCAGCAATGTGACGAGTCGCCGGCAAAATTAATATGACCCTTGATTGGGAACTTATAGAGACGTGTACAGGTTCTGATTAAATTGGTTGTGTTTGGGGTGGGGTGTGACCCTGTCCATATCATCTACCGCGGGTTCATTAGAACTGTTTTCATTATGTTTTGTGCAATTACTATTAGACAGTCTTGTTGAGTACTCGCATGTTTTCTGGAATGAGTAATTGGGTACCTATGATAAAAAAATCGGTAATGTCTTTTTTTTTTTTTATGATTTGCTTAAATATACAACACTTAACTATTTCAATATATATTTTTAAATTAGGTACTATTGGCCTTGTAATATTTTTTAAAATTTTGTTTTTTGACGTCTCGTCTAGTCACACAATTCTAAACGAGCATGCGAGATTAAGAGTCTGGAGCCGGGATAGAAGAAGATTATTATGAGATGACGTCATTACAGTTAATTGTGATTTTTCATTATTTTTTTTAATTTTTTTAAGTCTGGAAATGGTTTTTGAATTACAAGGGCAACTTGATACCCACCTACAAATCTTGGACGCCTCCCTACCACAGATAATTTAGGTACTGTGTCCCTTAAAATTCATCCTACTTTTTATAATATTATAAACGCGAAAGTTTGTATAGACGTTTGTTCCTCTTTCACGCAAAAACTGCTCAACTGATTTTGATAAAACTTTACGGTTATATAGCTTATAGACCAGAATAACACATAGGCTATATTTTATCCCTGTATTCCCACGGGAACGGGAACTACACGGATGAAACCGCGGGGCGCTGCAATAAATATGCTTACTCTGCCATCCTCGGGAGGGTCGGCAGAGACATCCCATTCCTGGAAATGCCCAACCCCTACACGTGGCCCAACACAGGACAAGTGGGAAGTATCTCTGAAGCAGTTCTGGGAATTGTGAGTTTCCTCACGATGTTTTCTTTCACCGTCGAACTAGAGATAAAACTCTGATAAAAATGTTTTGTATTTAATGTCTATTACAGAACTTCTAAGAACGCAATCCTACACAGCCACACCCAATTAAATGGAGCTCAGAATAAACATTAGCTGTAAGTTATATAGGTATATATAACACAGAACTTTAAAACTCATACGGTTTTCTCATGGAGGAAGAAGTGGACGAAATTAAAATGGGACCAACCTGGAAGCAACAGCTTTTAAATAAAAAAAGAATATCGCCAAATCGATTCACAAAGTCGAAAGTTCTGAGGTAACAAACATAAAAATAAAAAAATAAAAACTTACAGACCAATTGACTTCAAAGGAGGAACCTCCTCCTTTGAAGTCGGTTAAAAAAAGAAAACTTATCACGAAATCTCTTGTTTGTAATGAATTCTTCCACTTCTTTTCCTCAACTATACATACAGCGGTGGAGTTGCGATTTTGTGAACCTATAAGCTTTGAATAAAAACATTTTCACAAGCTTTTATTTTAAGCCGTATACAGAAAGAAAGCCGAAAGCTTGTCGGCGCCGATGGGCGCTGATCAGCGCCCATCGGCGCCGGTCCATTCTACAGAAAGCAAGCAGATTGAAGCAGAGCGAGCAAAATGTCGTACGATGATTGGCGGGCGGCACCAGCGCCGACCGGCGCGAGTCGGCGCCCATCAGCGCTTGTTCATATAAATGCCTCCGCCGGTTACCTGCGTAGACCGGCGCCTGTAGGCGCCGATAGGCGCCGGTCGGCGCCGATGGGTTTTCGGCTTTCTTTCTGTATACGGCTTTACTTGCAATGTAAGTTTGTTCGGGTGGAATCTTGCAACGCAACTTTAAAGCAGATATCTGTAACCGATTGAGCTGTTTGCTATAATTTTAAAGTGAGAATCGATATACTATATGTTTCTTGAGGTGTTTGAGATAATATTTTCAATGAATGATTATAAATAAAATCAAAATAAATAATCTCTCGCCTTATATCCTAGAGGGGGTAGGCAGAGGTATTCCATTTCTGGATATACCCACTTATCACCAGATATTCTTTGGCCCCTACACGTGATAGGGGTGAGCTCATCGCCGGACCGGCAGGCGTATTCACGGAGCTTTGATATTCGATATTCCACTCGGTATCGGAAAATCTGTCGAAGATGAGCTATTCACAGATGTCGGTATTGAAAACGAATGTCATATTTGACATAAGTGGCTGTCAGAAACGCCTAGAATACAGTTTCCGAAGTCGATAGATTCTACTTCGGAAAATTTTGTCACTTGATCTGAATCGAACGGAAATGGTGTCGAGCCTCCGTGAATATACGCCTGCTGACCTCCCTTAATTGAGCTGCGATGAACTATATATATGTCAAATAAATCCCAGCCAACTTTTCTGTCCTCAGGTCATCAACCCCGGGGAAGTAATAATGTATCGAAACAAAATGAAATCAAAATATCACCAAAAACACTGCGGTTTTGGTTTTACATTTCAATGCTTTCAAACCTAATACCTACTGTATGGAATAGTTCAATATTTAGTGCATCTTGGATAATATCCTACTTTATTTGGTGAAATAGGTACATTAGGCTAAATTCAAGGTAATATTATAGCCACCTCATCATTATCATCATCATCATCATCCGGAAGACGTCCACTGTTGAACAAAGGCCTCCCCCATAGAACGCCATAACGAACGGCAACATGCCGCTTGCATCCACCGCGGCACCGGCTACCCGCGACCGACGATGTCGTCAGTCCACCAGGTGGGAGGCCTACCAACGCTGCGTCTTCCGGTTCATGGTCACCACTCGAGAACCTTTCTTCCCCATCGGTTATCGGTTCTTCGAGCGATGTGGCCTGCCCATTGCCACTTAAGCTTATAGCCACCTACTGTTAGTAAAATCACTAAAGTGATGGTTTTATTAATATGGTTATATTTTGTGCATAATTTGATTTGTTTTCTGTGTAGGTACGCAGTAATAAGCTCCGCTAGGAGTAAAAGTGTTCTGTGGTAATAAGGTACCTAATAATAGGGTTGTGTCCTACCTAGTCAAATCAGTTACTTTTTACGATCTGTCAAAACGAAATTTTACTATGGAAAATGTACTGAAATAGCAAACCGTGACGTCATAGTTTGTAGTACTCAATTGCAGCACTTTTTTTGATTGTTTATTATTTTTAAATTTGCTATAATTGTGAATTGAAAATCGAAATACATATTTTGAGGTGTTTTGGGATAATCTTTTTAATGTATGACTACTTGCAATTTAATTTCGATGGTGTCAACTACCCAATTTACTTGTTTAGTGTAACCAAAGACGTTTAAAGAAAAAGTTTCTCTAGGAAGGAGAATGATTTTCTTCCAACCTCTTTGAGTGTAACATTTATTTGTTTTCAAAGCTTTTTACCAAAGAGGTTGGAAGAAAATCATTCACTTTCCTAGAGAAACTTTTTCTTTAAACGTCTTTGCTTTTTACTTTCAGCAGGTCCCTCTTTTGATTTTCCGATTGTATTGGTTTTCCGTGAATTTGCCATGGAATTTCCGCACCACACTACGAACGAACGCGGGCATTTTAATATATAAGAAAACCGAAAACTTGTTTCGATCTGCCGCCAGATACATTACGTCTTTATTTGTTTTAGCCAAAGAGATTTAAATATAATAGGGCATAGAGGGGGCATTGGGAATATTTTCATACAAAACTTTGAAGCCTAAGCGTCATGTGCTTGTCATGTCAGTTAGTATGAACGCGAGACTTATTCCACTTGGAATAACTTTTGACTTCAAATTTTCCTCGCTTGTCCCCTCTATGCCCTATTATATTTTAATCTCTTTGGTTTTAGCATAGTAAGTAGGTAAGCCGGAAATATTGTAGGTAGCTATTTATATAGATTTTAAGACATAATAAATTTTATCTGTGAAACAGACTCGGCGCGGCGTTGGGCTCACCACCTATCACGTTAATGGGTCCAAAGAATCTATACTCACTAGTGAAACGAGGGAATTTCCTGAAATGTAATACCTGTGCTCGGATTGATAAAAGTATTAGGCACCGAATATTCTTTCCGAAGTTCCAGAGGTATTAAATTTCAGGATAAATGTACGGACGGATTTGCCCTAAGGGCCAGATATTGGGGGAGGCAAATCGGGACCAAAAAGTCAGTGATAATAACAAAAAACTAGAGTAAATAAATATTGTAATGGCTAGAACAAATTGCTGCGAGCTTAGCACTGTATCATGCAAAGAGATTATAATATAATAGGACATAGAGGGGGGATTGGAAATATTTTCATACAAAGCTTTGAAGCATGTTTGAAGCTCAAGCGTCATACGTCAGTTAGTATGAATGCTAGCTGTCATTCGGTCGAAATTGTACTAGACTTATTCCACTTGGAATAACTTTTGGCTTAAAATTTTCCTTGCTTTGTCCCTTCTATGCCCTATTATATTTTAATCTCTTTGGTAACATGTAACCTTCAGTAATCTTCCTAAATCACTTGCTACATATAAGTTGTCACTAACATATATAATATGTAGTCTTTATGACGGGTACTGAGATAGGGGCGGCTGGTACTTACTACATGGCCTGAGGCCTAGGGCGGCCAAGACTGCGAATGCGGCATTGGGTGCAGGGTCTATCTATAGGGATACTATTTATATTATAAGTGACGCTCCGGATAGAATTCTAGTGAGACATGAACGCGTTAAGTACGATCACGCCTTATCTCCGATAGCGTCAGCAGAGGTAATTAGCCACTTTTAACCCGTATAATATTTTTTGACCCTTTAGGTACCCTATTCTTACATGCCCACACAGAGCTAGTAAATTGAGCGCCGTAAAAAAAAAATTTCACAGGTTATCCGCGCATTTGTTTCGAGCGAAACCTACGAGTAACATAGAACTCTAAAGAAGCGTTGTCAGAATTGGACGAAATAAAAATGGGACCAATCTGGAAGCACCAGCTTTCAAATAAAAAAAGAATCATCCAAATCGGTCCACCCAGTCCAAAGTTCTGAGGTAACAAACATAAAAAAAAAACGAATTGATAACCTCCTCCTTTTTGAAGTCAGTTAAAAATAGAAGACGTAATGTGGTCGTGCGTGGCACAGCTTTCAAAACACCAGGAATCGAATCCGAGGCTCTGGCATGAGTGGCGCCGCAGGCTCACTAACTAACATCAGGGCCAGAGATGTGACGTATCTTAGATAAAAGTATCTGAAATACAGATACAAAATACGTATTTACATCTTGTATTTGAAATACTTTTTTTATTTATTTTATATTTAGATACATTTTCCTGGTATCTTAGTATTTTGAAGATACTTTGTTCCCCAAGATACTTTTACTAAAATAAACTTCTCAGTTTTTCTTTCCGCACGCAACTGAACGCAGCGCATTCTCCTTTGGGGGCATGATCATGAGGCCTCATAGAAGGAAGATGGGGTACATCCCCGAGGCAGAGGTATTCCACTTCAGAAAGTACCCACATTTTACCAGTAATCTTTGGCTCATTTGACGTATTACTATTTCGCGCCAATAATCTGCCACTTTTCTTAAACCCCTGTCTAAGGACACTTGAGTTTTTAAGTCGAATATAATGATACCTTTTGATATCAATCCAGCCGTTTGGAAGATACATTTCTATTGTCTGCTGGCTTCATGTCCAGACATGTGTTTAATATTTATTTAAGTTTTGTATACATCTATCAGTTATTTATTTATTAGTAAACAAAGACTGCCTATTTTGCGACTAAATAACCGTGTGTGAATTGTGGCCCACTACAAACAACATTTACAAAGCCTGAAAGGCCTACAAGGCCCGTGTTACAAACTTATCACAAAAAACAAATCAAATTGTAGTCTCTATTTTTATTTTGCTTATATAATATGATGATGCCTTTATAACTGTTTTGTGAACTTGCACTACAATATAAGTAGAGGGAGGTTACACAGGATATAGGTAAACTACCATAAAACTACTAGTTGCTCCTAAAACATTATCTAAAATTCCCTTTCCGGATCACAACCGGTTTTCCGGCTTGCCCAGCTCCCATGCGTGAGGCTCGGGTTCGAATTCTGGTGAGGTTGAATAACGCAGAACCAATACTTAAGTTTAAATAACGTTCCTATGTTTAAATAATATAATAATAATAATATAGCAGTGATAGTCTTACGGTTAGAGCCTCCTTCACATGATGCAAATCAGCGAGGCTAGGGTTCGAATATCGTGGCATGTACGAGTTTTCCAAAACATATTTACCTACCTACATATTTATCACTAGCTAGACGGTGAAGGAAAACATCGTGAGGAATCATCGTGATGAAATCTGAGGCATATGTAAAGGAAAGAGGAGCTCCCAGAATTAATTCTAAGGCATATGTAAAAGATCCGGTCCGGCGATGGGCTCACGTTTAGGGGTCCAAAAAATATCTATTGAAAAATGGGTATATCCAGAAATGGAATACCTCTGCCTACCCCTCGGGGATGAAAGCGCCAGACTAATTATTTTTATTTCCAAAAATATAGTGTATCAAGCTATGTATTCATAAACCTGAGAAACATTTACCTCCACCTGGTGAAGTTGGGTAAAAATAACGACTTCTACAGCACTAAATAGGTGTGATCCAAGCTTTGGGCTTCGATTTAGGGTGGAATGGCGAGGGTGGCAAAGAAACCATGGTGACTCACTCCATGAATCACCGACAGAGCTGTTGACGAATTCTCTTTGCAGGCTAATTAAATGTATTACTTACTAACCTTTAAGTTCTTAGAATCCAAACTACGAGTACATTAACACTAATATATATATTACTTTTAGTAAGATTTACAGCAAGTTACATAAATATAATAAGGATACAATTAAAATTTCAATAGCTGATTACAAGTATCCACAGGTAAAACTACTGCACCAAATTCGATGCGGTTTTCACATTCGGTAGATAGAAGTATATGGCGGTTTCATATATCATGATACGCCGCCTAGAATCCGAATTATCTATAAATTTTTTTTTTTTTTTAGAAGAGTAACGAAAGAGATTTATGGGGCGAATGTTGAAGGATACAAGGCAAGAGGACGCCCCAGAAGGACGTTCACGGATCAAATTAGTGACGCCCTTCGAAATGCACCCCTGCATTTCGAAGGACGTCACTAATTTCCGAGTGCGAAGAATAAAAGACCGTGCATGAAAATGCTTATTAATGTGAAGGAAGCGAGGGAATTGTACGAAGATCGGGCAAAGTGGCGATCCATCGTCTCTGCCTACCCCTGTGGAATTTTTTTTAACTTTTCAGATTTCAAATAAAACGAATCATCAAAATCGGATCACCCAGTCGAAAGTTCTGAGGTAACAAACACAACAAAACATAGGTACAGTCAAATTGAGAACCTCCTCCATTTTTGAAGTCGGTTGGAAACATTGAAGAGTCCGTCAGTATAGCGAGACAGGTCGCTGTACTAACGGACTATCGATTCTCGATTTTGTTTGCTGTGGCCGCTAGGTGTATTTAATTTTAAATCTCTTTGAAAAAAAAAATTCGTGATGCATCGCGCTGCGCAACAACGCAACGCCGCGTGGGAATTTCAAATTCGTGCAATTAAACGTGTATCTTTTGTAGTAAATAAAGTAGTAACATAATAAGTACAAACATCAGTAGCTTTAAGCACAAATTACAAGATTTTTTACAAATGAGACCTACCACATAAATTGATTCTTTGCAGATATACGAGTATATTAACAATGAAATTGTATTAATTTAATGAATAACGTATTAAGAATTCTATTCGAAACGGACTGCTTCTTTGAATCGCTAATTTGTAAATGCTAGGTGCAGTATGTACTTTCGAAGATGTGCTGTGGCGCTGCTAGGATGACGTCATCTCAGTAGCGCACAAACTTCTCATCTCATATCTTCGGAAGACGTACAGTCAAGAGCACGTAGAGCTCGACACCTTGGACTTCTTAAGACTCGCACTACAAGTGTAAAGCGTCATGTGCTCTTGACTGTACCTAGAGTAAGGATATGCTCAATAAAAAACTAGGATACCACAAAAACATTTTTATTTCGTAAAAGAATAATCAATGAAGAGTCCAAACAAAACTATTCATGCAACAAATAAAAATAACGCTTGGTAAAATGCGATACTAACAGCTAGGCGTCAGCCTGTACGAAAGAAACTCTAAATCCTAGACATTCAGGTCCATTTTCTACTGATACAGAACCCAAAATGGACCCTAAAATCACACATTTCTAGACACTTCGATTTTTTTGGACATGTCTTGAGAAAAATAATAATATTTTCTTCGAGTAAACATACCCAAAAAAATGTGGCGAGTTATTTTTAATTATTTAAAATACATCCCAACGATTAAAGCAAGGGTTACATGATCTATATTGAAAAATTCAAAGTACTTGTACTGACTTCTTAAAAAATCACATCACAAACTTAGTTACGATAACATAGGGTTTTCATTATATGTAAATAGTTTTATACATAATAGTTACATCTAGCGTTCATCGACTCACACACGCTTTTATACATTGAGTGTGAACTATTACAAATGCCTCTTATTTTAAGTATTATATTTTTTAAATGTGTAACTTCTTTCTCCGAGTCCAGGTGCGGACGAACTTTATTGAAACTGTGTTTTTCTACGAAAATTGGTAATTATATCATTTTCGAAATGTATTTGCAACGGTTCACACTCCACGGCAATGAGTTACATCATAATTATATCAAAGGATAAAGTTGCATTCTTAAACAAATGCAAACACTCACATGCCATTGGGGGCGCGCAGCCTCCAATATATTCCTATAAAAATAAAACTGAAAGACGCAACTCGCCGCCTCAGAATTCGTTATATTAATTTAAAAAATTATATTATTCCCTCGTCCTATCAGCGCAGGTGACATGCGGAACAGAAGCCACGCTTCAAATTCTCGACTCTTTATACATCCTATATACATTCCCACCTACTTTTTATATAAAAACACTATCTCTTAACCTGGGATAAAGCAATAGTAGCCAGTGGTGTGACGTACTACGCTCATTTAACGACTATTCTCGATTTATTAACAATTTACAAGATATTAAACTTATTTTATAACAACAATTCACAGAATGTAAACAGTGGATCTAATATTCATATTTGATTAATATAAAAAGGGAATAAGTATAAAATACGAGGACAATTTCGTCGTAATTTAATTCATTAATTTGGATAGTAATATCGTAACTAAATTAATCAATTAAAACCATTATATTAAACAATAAATAAAATTAATTTCTTTTTGGTATAAATAATAAAAAAATATCTCTATTCATCGATAACGTTGAAGGCATTTCATAAAGCGTTACAATAGAGGCGATTTCATAACAGCACTAAAATAAGCCTGTCTTTTAAAAGTATTGGAGGATTTAACGAGATGACAAGACTGAGGGTCATCAGAGGAACGTATAGACTGGCCGCAAGCGCTGTACCGCGTCTTAGGCACGAGACGAACCAGATCAGGGGGCCAATTCTACTAAATGTCAACGGTATAATTGGATGACTATGACATATCAATGGTCAGACAATGGTGTTATTTTGACCATGTCATTGTCATCCAACTGTAACCGTTGAAATTTAGTAGAGTTGGCCCCCAGTCCTCCCGCGCGTTTACCTCACCAATGTCAAGTAATTTAGTTTTCAAGTCTTTATTTTATACTATAATCTTTTTAGATTGCTATGCTTCAGAGACCATGCACAAAAATTCAGTGTCTTCAACACTTTCTACATACCTCACTTGGTTATCAACACAAAATGATAACACTTTTAACGAAGACTTAATTGTGACTTCTTGAGGCAATCCAAAAATGACCATTACTCGGATTGTATCCTGATCTCAACATGACGTCCCACTTTGGATTTCTGCCTACCTAACGCGCGGTATAGCGTTAGCGATCAAGTTATACCTATCCAGTTGGATTAGGCGCAAAATGCCACATTCGCAAAATGCCACATTGACGCAAAATGCCACATTCTCAAAGTGCCACATTCGCAAAATGCCACATTCGCAAAATGCTACATTATCAAAATGCCACACTAACAAAGTGCCATACTTGTTCAACTCCCTTTCTTGCAGTATGTTCGAAAGTGTGGCATTATGCGAAAATGGCATTTTGAGAATGTGGCATTTTGCGAATGGGCGTTTTGAGAATGTGACATTTTGCGAAAATCGAATGTGTCATTTTGCGAATGTGGCATTTTGCGCCTAATCCATCCAGTTGATCTCTAACGCCGTCTGCTGATAAATCGCTGTAGGCACAACAATTTTATCACCTCAAATAAGGACCATCGATAAAACTAGACCAAAGACAAAAAAAAGAGACATGTTAAAATAAAAACATATTTACATACGCCTTATTTAACCAGAAAACACGAAATACAACTTTTCCAAATATAACTGGACACTGCATAAAATAATAAAAATTATTTTTAGATTATATTATCGTCATCACAATATACCTATTAAAAAATCATACAATCATCAGCATTTAAAAAAGTATTTTTAATTATGGTAGCACATTTTTTTTTCGGATGGCATTGAGATGCTAAAAACGGTACGAAATCGCTATTCCTAGTAATATTATAAACTTTACAGTTATATAGCTTATACATCAGAAAAACACATAGGCTATATTTTATCCCCGTATTCAAACGGAATCGGGAACTACGCGGGTGAAACCGCGGGGCGCTACTAGTACATCATAAAATTAAATAAAACATTAAAACGGGACTGAACTCTTATGCCCACTGCCTGTGTTGATAGATTATAGATCAGTAAAATTGGCATTTTTAAAAATCCTTTCCACCTCTAAGTCACCCGTGTCAATGGCAACATGTGTATAGACAGCCCAACCTCTACCCGCCATCAATACTTTAAAGACGTTATATGTAATTTGCTGCCAAAACGACCTCTTTGTAACAAAACAGCCTTTAAAATTCTATTTCGAGACTGAGCAATTCTTGTATATTTATAAAAAGAAAACAATAAATACAAATTTGCACTAAATTGCACGATAGAATCACAAAAGTAATATTAGGTCTTTAAACAGACCGTCATTATAAATATTAACCACTTTTCCTAGGGAAAAAAATACACAGCAATAAAATTGGTTTTATCTATACAGTAATATAAGTGGGGCGAAGGCCTGCCAGTCCGCTGCCATACCTTGGAGTAAATGCAATAAAAAAAATGGCGGCGAATTGACAGACGCCGGTCGCGGCGCGCTTCGGCACCAACTGTGGACTAACTCAACTAGACGCGTACACGTAGGAATCACTAGGAAATTATCATTCAGTCGCTCTCCCCACACAGGGACCGCTGAGATCTAACATTACATAAATATTGTGTCTATCGGTTCGTTACAATAAAAAAATATTGCTTAAATTATTTACAAGGGGCGTAGAGTTGAATCTCTCAGCTATATCTATATGTATTACAGCCTTACTTTATTTTTCCTCTAGACAAAGAATTAAATAGATGTATCACCAGCCTTAGATATCGCACCCGATACCACATATTCCTATAACCTAGTATAACGTTATGATAAGCGGGCTTTGCTGTTATGTCACGGGATTTAAAAAATATAACAAAAACTTTTAAAGCGCGATTAGCATGCAAACTCTTTCAGTATATTATCTGTAGGCCAGCACAGGGTATATCGTTAAAATATATAAATAATAGGAAACTTCTACGCTTCTTTAAATGAATATACCGTGACCAGTCACTGTAATGCATGCTAACCGTGCAGGCATTTACATTTGAATAGTTAATAAACCGTAAAATGTATACAAGAGGCATAAAGTATAATGTAAAAAATGTTGCAATGCGACAATGTTGTTACATTTTCAGTTCTAAATCAGTATTTTTGTCCTCGTTAAAATCCTAAAACATCAATGGATTGTATGATGGTAACATATTAGCAAAGCCAATATACACAGGAGCTGATATATTAGTATAGGTAGAATTATCTATCCGATCTTATCCACATATTTGATAATCGAGCTTTGCCCGCTAGAACCTACTCTTATCATAGACCACTTGCCTTACTTTATTCCGTACCACAATTGCATGCAATATTCTATCTATGTTTTTATTCACGACGAGTTGTCTCTCGCTCCCAGAGCAACTCCCAGAATTTATGCACGCACAATACTTCCTCGCCCTGGACCTCGTTCTAAAGCCGAATTTACATTAAGAAACTAGTGCCATGAAAGTAGAGTCACGACATTAATTTCATCGACAATTTCATCACATCAAGTTTCACAATGCAAGCATGACATCGAAGTAGTTTCGTGGCATGCGCAATTTTTTTATGAAACTAGTTTCTAATCATTAATTTCACCGTCTAAACGTGACGTGAAACTAGTGTCTAAAACTAGTGTGTGTAAAAATATTATGAAATAAAGTAGATGTTGGCGGAGCCATAATCTTAGCGATAGTGTTGATTTCACGACACTACTAACACAATAATTTTGGATCTGTAACCGATGGCATCTGCCCACGTAGTAGTGTAACACCCTAAAGATTTATTAATATCAGCGTTAAACTAAGGAGAGTCATTTAAATTTAATTAAATGAAGATACGACACACTTAATTTACGGTATTAAGTCGACGAATCAAATGTTTTAGCCTTCACCTTGGTACTGACGTTTCTACGCTTATAGGACACACATAACAACTCGGAAACGGTTCGTCACCGCCCGATATATGACAACCTTAATGATTTTATTAGGAGTTAAAGCCTGGTACTCACTAGCGAGATGTTACTATAACCGTTGCATGTTACTGTGACCAAAAATCGTTTTTACAATAGCTTAATGTACGAACCTGCTCCCGAATATTATGTTCAGGTATTAGGTGACAGGTATTCTATTTTTTTTTTTTCAATTTCCATTATTACTTGACAAACGACACAACTTAATTGATTCATTAAAAAAAATACTGTTTTTGAAATATTAGATTATAAGTTTACTTTGTAATTATATATTTTTTTAAATACTGCCCAGAGGCATCCTCTTTTCCCCCATTCCTTTGGGAATTATTAAAATAGTATACATACCTTGGGAAGTAAAATAAGATACGTCTCAGAAAACATGTAATAAATATACAAACATGTGATCTGAGACCTACACATTTTTTCTGCACGATGATGGCGAAAAGCAGCAACTTCGTTTAGCGAGCGAGCATGGACAGATGTAGATGACTAACTCGTTGAGAAAAAATCATAAGCCTTTGAATGAATGCGTTTTAAGAGGTGCTTCTTGATTTTTATTGGTCAGTGTTACAGTTCGCTAGTGAGTCCCCCTCTTTAGGGATGAAGCATTTGATTCCACAAACTAGACAGACAATTAGGCCAATGTCAACTAACCCTTAAAACGCTGCACATACAAATTAATATAGTACGTTAGACGTCGCAAATATACAATTTCAAACGGAAACCTTAATAATTTAACGGAATAACTGACAATAATTTATGTAGCTGGAGAGTCTAAGATCGTTGAGTGGAATTTTGTCTTGTGGTGCGGGTTCTAATTTCGGTAAACTATCTGTGGTACGCTATTGAGCTTGGGTTTGGGACAGCGGTGACAATAAGCCGTAATTTGGACGTCAAGTTGCGTTCCTTTGTCAAACAATGCTGAACATGTTATCTGTATAACCTTCGGTTGCTAATGAAATAAGTTAACCAGTCGGATAAGAAATCACAGTGAAATACTGTTGAACTTAAAGGTACATTACGGGGTCCCGTTTTTCATCGTTCCCGTGGGAATTTCTCGATTCTTAGCGGATACTTACCTACTCCTTAATGGGGAATCTATCTGCCAAGTTAAATTCATTTATTAATATAAAGATTAAACAGGGAATGAGTGGTATTTCGCTTTTACATAACAATATATCATAATTATGACCCCTACTAAAACCAAAATGCACACAAATCTTAAAGAGAGTGCTATATCTTTTCTCCATTTTTGATTGGCTGATAGCACTGATAGTAAGGTTCATTAGTAATTTGTTCTTTGGTCAAATGACATGACCCCTGTCCTTATGTAGTTGTATAATAGCGATCGAAGTGTATAGACAACGCAACTCTAAAATCATCGGTACCATATAACGCCACCGCTTCAGAAACCCAAGCTTTACCAAACTAATAGTTACATACAGTCTAAAATATAGATAATAATTCCAATATCATACCATTATGAACTTTAACGGGGTTATTACAAAACATTATAAATAAATAATAATATATTATGTATAAATAAATTAATTTTACTATAAAAGAGGTTTTAAGTTAGACACTGTTTAACTATATACCCCGTTATGTAATATTAAAAACCCCCGTAAGAACAGCGATATCGATATACAACGCGTTACAGAATAAGCGCAATTCCTCATACACTCCAATTAGTATATTAATATAAAAACATTATGATGCATTCGTACTTTAGTTTTGTAAAGAGCAATAATAGTACTGTTTCCATAGGTAGCAGTAAATTCAGTGATGCTAATTCATTATTAGGAAAATTTTAACACATTAAAAATAGCTGAAATCGATGAAGTAGTCGATACTGAACAACTAGTTTCAATTGAAAGAATTGCGCTTATTCTGTTACATATTGTAGACCGCAGGTGCTCTATACCTATTTTAGGCACCAGTCTCTCACGCAGGTTTAAGCAAAGGCTAATTTGAATTCTGTGCCTAAGTAAATAAAGCTACCTGATTGTTGAAAATAAATTATTATTATTATCGAAGTCTCAGTTAGGCCAAGTACATACGTAAATAAACTAGGGCAGTAGCCACGATGTATCTAAAACTATTAGTCTCGAGGTTAAGTAATGCGAATGAGGGCGGCTTTTAGGGACGTGAAAAATTAATCGATTTTTAGAAAAAATCCTTTTTTTATTGATCGATTATATTTCTCCACATTTCAATCGATTTCTGTAAATAGCACCATCTGTGCGACGAATGAAAAAAAATTAAGTAAGTTCACTAACAAAGTTTATGTTAAAAGCATAAATAATGTGCTAAAAAAACATTTTTATATTAATTGGTATTTTTTTCGTATAATCGATTATTTTTAATAAAATTAATCGATTTTAAAATCGATTATTATAGAAGAGAAACATCGATTTTTAATTAATCGATTATCACATCCCTAGCGGCCTTACACTGAACGGAACCTTCCCGAACCGACATTATTTTTTGACGGATATGTGCAAAAATAAGGAATTGTTATACCGAAACCTCTCAAGCCTATTCTCAGAACACAATAGATTTTTAATTGTTACGGGTGCGCATTGGAACGGAGCGGTGCTCGACAGAAAATTACAATACCTGTCAAGCTGCATCCTAACACGGGCGATCTCTTACAAAAAAAAAATAAAAAAAAATCTCACGCTTTTGATCCCCGAGGGGGTAGGCAGAGGTATTCCATTACTGGATATACCCACATTTCAAGAGATACATTGGACCCCTAAACGTGATAGGTGGTGAGCCCATCTATTTACACATGTCTCAGAATTAAGTCTGAGACCTGCGGGTTTATATGTACGTAAGTTTTTTGAAAAACTCATTGGTACATGCCAGGATTCGAACCCGAGCCTCACTGATTTTCGGCCGGCTCTTTAACCGTAAAGGCTATCACTGCTCTCTGTTACAATAAATTATCTTATTGTTTCACGATTACTCGTCTTGACCCGGCTAACTCGTTATTAATAATTGAATAACATTGATGTTTCATATCAATCTCAGATATTTCATATGTATCTCATGAACTGTGATACTCGTAGGTTAGACAGTTGAAATTGTCACAGACGATTCCCCCCAAAAAAACAAATGTGATTTTTTTTTGCCGTTTTTATAGACAATGGTACGGAATACATCGCGCGCGAGTCCGACTCGCACTTGGCCGGGTTTTAAATATATTCTCTTTGAATTCTTCACTTAATTCCAATAGCGTTATTGGATATATCAGTGAGCTTGCATAGAAATTTATTTCTTAAGGTCGTTGGCGTTATTTTGCCTCTCTAGAGCTCTTGAAGCTTGACGGCCCCAATGACGCTTGACTAACGCAGGATTATTGCCAATGAAGACTAAGCCTTATCTCAAATATAAACAGAAAATATTTTCATTCATCAAGAAAGGGGTCCCAGACTCTCCTTTTATGGTGGCTCAGTGAAATAAACAAGCACAAAGGACTTACTGATAACGGAACGCAAAGGAATCAACGCTAAGTTATGTAAATGTGGAACCTCCCTCGGGTGAATCGGCACAGATTGGAAGCGGTAGAAAAATTGTATATTACATATCAAGGGAAGTAAAATAAGAAATGTCTCCGATCACATGCGATCGATGAAACTAGTGATGCGATGAGGCGGAAAGCGGCAATATCGTTTAGCGACGCAGCGGGCCGAAAGTTGACGCTTTCCGCCAGGAGAGATGAAAAAATATTCCTATTGGCGTGATGGAGATAGCCTGGGAGAGACTTCCTTGTAAATTTAGACTGTAAAAAAAAATCTCTCGTGCCCATTTACCATAGTAAAGGTATTTATATTAATAAAATTGGAGTTACTTAACAGCTTGTTACGTCAATTTCTGTGTTATTCTGATTGTGTTGGACATTTTCTCATTTTTAAAGTTCGTACCCAAAGGTTAAAACGGGACCCCATTACTAAGACTAGGCTGTCCGTGCGCCTTTCTGTCTGTATCAAATGAACCGTCATAGTTAGACAGGTGAATTTTTCACAGATGATGTATTTCTGTTGCCGCCATTACAAAAAATACTAAAAAACTGAATAAAATAAATATTTTATACAACAAACGTGATTTTTTGGCCTTAATAAATATTTTAAGGGTGCTCTCGTACAACAATTTTTTTTGCCGTTTTAATAGATGATGGTACGGAACCCTTTAGGCGCGAGTCCGACTCGCACTTGGCCGGTTTTTCTTCTATAAAGCTGCAATTAAAACGTCAATACTACAGGTCTACCGCTTAACTGAGATGGTTCCTTTTCTGCGTGGAAATTAATTAAAACCTACTGTGCTGCTGCGTCATCCGTCATATGTCATCACTCCCTCCAGCACAGAATATACAACGCGTCACAGAATAAGCGCAATTCCTCATACACCCCAATTAGTATATAAATATAAAAAAACGCACACCGCGCCCACCGCAGGAAGCGCGGCGGAGCGCATTTGAAGACTACAATTTAATATAAGACTTAACGACTTGGACATATAATGGTCAATAATTGCATGAAAAGAAAAAATACGCGCGCAGCGATCGGAGCGTCCCGTTGTTCGTTCTTTTCATGCAACTATTGACCGTATGTCCAAGTCTTTAAGGCTTATATTAAATTGTTGTCTTCAAATGCGCTCCGCCGCGCTTCAAGCAGTGTGCGCTGAGCTAAACATTTATACCTAAACTGCGGAGTCAAGCCTGCCTCCACGCGCCTCTACACCCCGGCCGTTATAACTTGACCACTCTGAAGTTGCGCAAATGGCTGCGCAGTAACATTTTTTAGCGACCATTTGGCGGTAGGAGGGGGTTTGCGCAGGCGAAGCCTATGTTCAGAGAAGCCAAGTTAAAACGGCCGTAGTATACTTTAGGAAAGAAAAAGCCTGCAGAAACTTATTCTATTGTTCAGTCAGGCATTTCTCTATGGATTTGTAACCTCTTCAATGTGAAAAGCGTACTGGATTCTATTTTTTTCGAGGAGACGAAAGTAATTTTTTTATTGGAACTATTTGCTAATCTTACAATATAAAGGGTTAAGGCATTTTCTAGTTTAGTATGTTTCGGGGTAATATCGAGTACTCGAACACAACACATATTATTTACATAATCAAAGATTGCTATTTCATCGCATATTCTCATATAATCCGCTAGAGCGTTTACACCGAAGGCGATATTCCCACAGGAATAAACATAAGGGGATAACTCCTTTGTATGGTCAGAATCGCATAGGACAAGACCAGCGATTCTGGCTTTGCCTTAAGCCTCTCCATTTGGGAATATCGCCTAAGGTTACCATTACACTATCCTATAAATTGGACAACTATCTTTGTCCAAGATTTGATCAAAATGCGTTGCGTTTGTTTCTTTGACAAGAAAGATAGAAGAAATATGACAGTTGGAAGGACAAGATTCTACTCCGTCAACAAATAATGGGAATACGTCAAGAAAATAATGACAACGGTTAGGTATTTAAATAGTTGAATATTATCCAACAACTTGGATATAATCCAATACTTTGGACAAAGAGATATTGTAATGGCAGCCTTATAGCATCAGATTAAAAGTCGGTATTACTTCACCTGGCGACACTGCTACGTAGTAAATGTTGCGCATATCTTACAACCAGCACATGCAAAATTGAGTGTTATTGCCAGGTGACGATAGTTTATAACCGACTGTTTCGACTTTAATCATCGCAACACTCCACGGATCATGGTAGAATATATCCCACATTAATTTCAACTTTACCTACACAAAATAAGTTACAAAACCAACTCTAATTTCTCTGTAAATATGTATAATATATAGCTAATCTTTGTTCTGTAAATAAATCTTTTTATCGCTAAAGTTCATATTGCTGTGCCCGGTTAAGGGTTATATTTCGCTGATACACACGCTGCTAAGACGTCCCCAAAATTCAATGCCTCATAATAATACTATCTCAATGTTTATCAACGAAACATTGACGTACCGTATTTCATTTAGAATCTCCTAGCAATTTTTTCAGTATGCGATGTTTCAGTTCAAGGCAAAATATGCTAGGGAATTAAAAACGATGTTGATGATGTTAGGTGAGGTTTCTGCGGCAGATTAGTCTGCACTCTTGAACTCTGTGTCTATACGGCGCTCGAGAGCCTGTAGTTCTTCTTCTAACTCCTGCTGTAAGTAAAAAAAAATCATTTATTTTCTGTATGTAATAAAAATACACTTTGAAACGTCAATGGTCTAAATAAAAAAGCATTTTTAAATTTCGGTTTAAGCGTTAAGGCGTAACAAAGTTACTTTCGCGTTTATAATATTAGTTAGTCTAGCTGTTTCAAGCGGTTTCACCAGCGTAGAAAACGAGAGTAAAAAATAGCCTATGTGAGTAACATAGGCTATTTTTTATTAGTGATAATGTAGCTGTCCATTTGTGAAAGAATTTTTAAAATCAGTCTAATAGTTTTTGAGTTCACGTTACAAAATATATAAATATATTTAATATAAGTTTATTAAAAATAATACAACAATTATTAAAGTAAAGTTAATTAAATAACCCGCCCCTAATCGTTCCCGGCGGGTGAGGTGCCCATCACGCTGGCCGCGTTTCCGCGCTGGATTTCGAGGGCCAGCCTCTGCACCAAGAACGATCCGGCACGGGAGTCAATTTAATATTAGTGTAGACGTAGATATAAAAAAATAGATGATTTTACTAGGATTATTAACTTTTTGCATACAACAAGATTGCAAGATTTTTATGCTATAGCTTTATTTCATGAGAGTTTTGCTCGTACCAATTAGGTTAAATACACATTTTTCAGACGGGTCTGCATATATTTTAATAATAATTTAATAATAGACGTTGATCCTTTTCACGATTCTTTGCATACCATTAAAACATGTTAGGTCCAAGCTGTTAACAAAACAACTTGTATTCGTATTTATCACAGAATTAAAAATTTTATTACTGTGTAACAGAAAAAGCGCAATTCCTCATACACCCCAATTAGTATATTAATATAAAAAAATATGATGCAATCGAACTTTAGTTGTGTCTAAACAATGTTCTTAAATATCGATTAATAATAGCACGATTTCCATAGAAAGCACTCAATTCAGCTACGATAATTCATTTTTGGGAAAAATTTAACACACATTAAAAATTGCTGAAATCGAATAAGTTGTTGATACTGAACACTAATTTCATTAATTGCACTTATTCTGTTACATGTTGTATATGTTCAAAGTAATTAGGCCTTACACCGCTGCTTGTTTTCTATACTATGTTAAAATTATTTTAAGGAACCTCCAGGTCTGTTGCCATACCTAACTTATTCTTTACATGTTTGTGTACGACTGTGTGAGTTCTAAATAAACAAAATAAAAAATAAAATAACCAACAAACACTTACATCGTCGGCTCGATTGGACATGTCTGCGGGGCCGCCGGTGATGGCGAGGCGGTCGACTCCCACGGCCCTACGTTCCACATTGAACAGCTGCAATGATATGATAATTTAACCTCTCAAGCTAATGAAATAAAACACAATTGATTTTCAATTGTTACGGTGCCTATTGGAACCGAGCGGAGCTCGACGAATAAAAGATAATTATGTAAAACAACAGTGTCCTTTAATATAGCAGACCGTTGGTGTATGCCTATCGTCAATTCCGAAGCGGACTTATCGCTTTTGTACTTTTTAAGGCATTGTGTCACTTATTGCATATTTTTATTGGTGTACAATAAAGAGTTGTTACTTACTTACTATTTTGGAATAGAATTGGATAGAGAGAGAGAGATCTGCTAACTTCGTAGCAAGTGGCAGTATATTGTCTCTGTCTACCCCAATAAGAAATAGGCGTGATATTATGTATGTATGGATGTATAGAAAAGAGTTCTTGCCCTGTATTGCCATGTTCTATGTTCAGATTAGAAGTATGGGCTTTAATCTCCCACGCGACCCCACCGCGGATTGGGAAATGTGGCCACTTAACACTCAGAATTTTTCAAGCCACGCAAGGGTATCTGACATAGCTTAACGACTTCCATTCAAAATTCAAAAAAATCAAAATTCATTTATTTCAGTAGCTATATAAAATACATTGTGCGTAAACACAATGAAAACCGGGACCAACAGTTTAACGTGCCTTTCGAAACACGGAAGCGCTCGAGATGTAAATGCCACTAGGCTTTGCTTAACCAGTGTGATCGTTACAAACACACTGGCACTGCAGGGCTACGACCGCTTCGAGCCGATACACACAGTGCATTATTCTTAAAGTATTCCTTAGTTACTACATGTTCCATTATGTGTATGTTAAACTAGCTGTCCCCGCGCGGTTTCACCCACGTTCCCGTTCTCGTTCATATTCCCGTTCCCGCGTAGTTCCCGTTCCCGTTCCCGCATAGGTCCCGTTCCCGTTTTCGTGGGAATATCGGAATAAAAAGTATCCTATGTCCGTATCCTGGTTCTAAGCTACCTCCCCACCAACTTTCAGCCAAATCGGTTCAGCCGTTCTTGAGTTATAAATAGTGTAACAAACACGACTTTCTTTTATACTAGATGTTTTTTTTACCGTCTGGAAAAAAATATTACGTATAAGGAATCAAGAGCCGAAGTTATACACGAGATTAATTGTTAAATATAGTCATGTTTAGTGCAATTTACAAAATCTAGAAAACTACGCACAGTACTACGCGCAGCTGGCGGTTGTAGGTAGATTGCGCATAAATGGAAGCTACGAGCCTGTTTCTTTTTAAAATACTTTTTCCAATATCTCAGTGTGTATTATTGACTATAATTGAGTAATGTATATTAGTTTAAGAAAGAAAAAAAATGTTTGAGAAAAAACATTTTTTTTAAGTAACATTGCCAAATGAATCTATTACACTTACCTATCACACCACATTTTTTTCCAGAGGGTAAAAAAAGTCACCTTGTATATATAGATTACGTCAATGCCACATGACTACACTACTCACCTCTTCGGTACTGGCAGAACTATGGGGCAAGGCATTTCTTATCCCCTCGAAAGTAAAGACCTGTACATTGAAAGTAACCGCTTTTGATTCGCCTACGTTCTTAGGTTCCATACAAGACGTTTCTCTCGACACGGCCTTTATGAAACAAACTAGCGGATCCAGTTTATTCCCGTTCCCGTAGGAATTTCTAAAATCCCTTCAAAGCGGTTGCCTACGACATAAATAAGACACATACATACCATATTTGAAGTTAATAGGTGTTATCGTTTCGCAGTAGTACGTATTTCTCTTTTTAACCAGTTTTTATATTTTCTCGTGGGAATGAGACATACTCCCGTCGTAAAAAGTATTCTAGATGTTGATCCAGCTACTCAACTACCACCACACCAAATTTTATCAAAATGTGTCTAGTAGTTATTGCGTGATGCGTGCACGAACAGACAGACAGACAAACAGACAATTTCAATAATTGGTGTCTTGATATCAACATCGAAAACTATCTACCCCTGAAATTTTCAAAACATAATTCATGTTAAAAGTGAAAGCCAAAATGTTTTATTCAAAGTAGGAACTTACAAGACCACTTATCGAACGTAATTTCAACTCCAGCGCTTCAGCATGTATGTACACTTGTACAGAAACGGTCTCATCACAGTTTTATTATGTACTACCGCTTCTGCGCGGTTTCACCCGAGTAGTTCCCCTTCCCGTGGGAATACGGGAATAAAATATAGCCTATGTTACTCAGGGATATTTCAGCTTTTAGGTGAAAGAATTTTTTAAATAGGTTCAGTAGTTTTTGAGTTTTTTCTTAACAAAGATACAATACAACCATACAAATCTTTCCTCTTTATAATATTACTAGCGACCCGCCCCTGCTTCGCACGGGTGCAATGCTAACACTAAAACCTTCCTCTTGAATTACTCTATTTAAAAAAAACCGCATCAAAATCCGTTGCGTAGTTTTAAAGATTTAAGCATACATAGGGATATAGGAACAGAAAAAGCGACTTTGTTTTATATTTTTAGTGATTAGTGTAGAAGTATAGATATTGCTGGTACATACGTCGTTGCCGAGCCAATGCTCGGGGCGGCATTCCCGCTGCACGGTCACGAACGGAGGAGGCTTAAGGCGGTAATCCGATAGTAGCTCCGTTGGTACTGCCGAGAAAAAAAAGTTAAAGTTTAAACTATTTGTCAACCCTTCAAGCAACAGACAGATGTGTCCGGGATCCATATGCGAACTACTGATGCTGCCAGTGCTTTTTGAACACAAAGAAGGAGTTTCAATGAGAAATTAAGGAATTCTAATTACATTAAAAAAAATTTTTTTAACCCTTCATCAGTTGTAGAACATCGTAATATAACACTAAATTGATTGTATCAGGCAAGTTTTTCAAAACATTAGTAACTTATGTTTTTATAATCATTTTAATGAACGCTTACTCGGAATTTAGTTTCGTTACAGTCAAATATCCAATTGTATGACTACACTTTGGATCCGACTGTCCTATTGGCAAAACATAAATAGCACTCACATTCATCAAACGAATACGGACTGATGTTCCTCGGCGGCTCGTGTTGTACCGAGACGAAGATATTCGGAATCTGCACCTCCTGGTTTGGATACAACCCGCTTGGATTGCTGGGTCCCTGGTACACCTACAACAATAATTCCAGTGTACGAATTTAAACAATATGTTGTAGTTTTATTTTTTAATTATTATTTTGAGCAGTGATTGCCCGAACGGTTATAGAGCCGGCCGAAAATCAGTGAGGCTGGGGTTCGAATCCTGGCATGTAGCAATGAGTTTTTAAAAACTTACGTACATATTTATCACTAGCTCGACGGTGAAGGAAAACATCGTGAGGAAACCCGCAGGTCTCAGAAATAATTCTAAAGCCGTATACAGAAAGAAGGCTGAAGGCTTGTCGGCGCCGATAGGCGCTTATCGGCGCTGGTCCATTCTACAGAAAGCAAGCAGATTGAAGCAGAGCGAGCAAAATGTCGTACGATGATTATGACGAGTCGGCGCCGATCGGCGCTTATCAGCGCTTGTTCATATAAATGCCTCCGCCGGTTACCTGCGTAGACCGGCGCCTATAAGCGCCGATAAGTGCCGACAGGCGCCGGTCGGCGCTGATAAGTTTTCGGCTTTCTTTCTGTATACGGCTTAAGACATGTGTAAACAGACCCGGTCCGGCGATGGGCTCACCGCCTATCACGTTTAGGGCCCCTAATGCTAAATTAGGGGTCCAATGTATCTCGTGAAATGTGGGTTTTATCCAGTAATGGAATACCTCTGCCTACCCCCTCGGGGATGAAGAGCGTGAGATTAGTATTATCATTATTATTTTTATTATTTCATTATTATTTTGTAGTTTAATTTTCTTTTTATTTCTCAAAAATAAAAATAAATCTAATCAGTCAAATTCAAATTCGTTTATTTTCTATTGGTACTAAAATATACACTTAGAAACGTCAATATTTTATAATAACAAGGCACTCTAAACTCGTCCATGAAGATTGGCTAAATGCAAACAGCAGCCCATCTCCACCGACGAGCTGCTGGTTCCGAATGCAGTACCCCGAGAAGAGCCAGCAAGAAACTCAAGGGCAGCTCTTTTTAATCTCATGTCTTACTAATAAATATCGTTTACAATAATAATTATAATTAATAGCCTTACATAGTGTCGAGTCGGTTAATCCCATGCATGTTGGTCTACTAAGTAGTCTGTAATTTTATAGTAGCCTTTTTTATGTAATTTTTGCTTAACTATTATTTTAAATTTGTCAAGAGGCAAATTTTGTAATTTACAGTAGTAGTAAATATTTTCTATGCTCAGCTGAGCTTATGTTAAGACATGCTGTACGTACACATTTTTGGAGAAATCTGGAGCTTAATTTTAAATAAGTAGTTATATAGCCATTATGTGATTGTTATCTGTTGTGTTCGTCTTTGAATAAATAAATAAATAAACACCTGTGCTTGGTACTCGGGCCTGGGGTACGGCATATTGCTCACTGGCTCTTCGTGCATTGCCAGGACCCCCCCGAATCGGTAGAAAGGGCGCTCCGGGACCATCAGCATGCCGTTCTGGTTGAGCGGCATTGGCTGACTGTGTATTAGGTTTGGATACTTCCTGGAATAGGTGAGGATTATCGTCGTAGAAATTAATAATAATCTACACTAATCTAAAACCTAAAAACTACAAGACCGTTTTAAAAAATTCTTTTGCTATTGGAAAGCTACATTATCAAGGAGTAACATATATTATAATGTTTAAACCGAGGGGCGCTGCTAGTCTACACGAATATTATAAAGAGGAAATATTTGTATTTTTGTATCTTTGTAACGAATAAACTCAAAAACTACTGGACCGATTTAAAAACATTCTTTAAATTTCAAAAAAAAAATTAAATTTTTGAAAACGGGCTTATAGAAAAGCTTATAGAGTTTGCCTGTTTTGTGGTGATACTCGTTAACGGTTGAGTGACGCGAAACTCTGAATTGTAATGTTACACCGTGACTGATACAGCGCCGTGCGTATAAATGGGTTAAACTATTCGCATAAAACGGCACCGAGATAGCAGCGGCCATGGCAGTTTCAATGTCATATAATTTTAAACTTTATCTCCATTACTATAATACACAGTCATGCTTGAGAAACTTGAAAATGTCGGGCGTAGTGCCGCGAGCACAGACTACTATCAAGCGATACTGTCTATTATGCAATGAAGATAAGGTTTAAAATTATATCACACTGAAACTGAATCTCAGTTGGAATTGAGCCTTACGGAGGCATGCCGTCTACGCTGTGGTTGTCGGTCTTGTAGTCCGCAGGCATCATCTCTGGAGGCATTTGCTGTTGCGGCATTGACGGCATCTCTGGAAACAAACGTAACCGTTAATCCTGTCATTGTTACCGAAGGTAGTTGACTGTATAACCATTATTTTTGGTTTGATTGTTAGTTTTTAATTTAGTTTATTAAAATTATATATGTATTGTATTTAGTAGAAAATGTTCCAAAATAGCACTAAGCGATATTAGACCTAATCGAAAATGTTTTTACCGACATGTTATGTTTGTCTGTAATTGGGTTTTCACTCTGTCTTTTTAAGTTTTTCTTTATCTATAACAATAGCTTATAGTGTTTAACCTGTTTGCAATCCTAGTAAATAAATAAATTATTTCCCGGTAGACGGCATTACTGTCGAGTTCTAAGAAATGTGCGGCCAACGCCGATATCGTGACTAATTTACACTAATTTACAAACAGAAAAGATTTGTATTTTTGAATTGAATTGTATCGAATATACACAAGACTGCTGGACCGATTTTAAAAATTATTTCTACAGTGGAAAGCTTATTTTTCTGGGAGTAACAAGGGCTTTAAATTTTTAGAGGGTGGAACCGCGCAGAACAGCTATTTATATATGTAGGGATGGATCTACAAAAATAATCTATTTTTAGCAGAATCTATTTTTATTTTACAAAAAAGGGCTATACGCGCCATTTACAAGTTAAGATGTCGTGATTCCCTAAGAGAACTGTTCAAAGAAATTAATAGTTTAACAATGCCTTGTCAGTACATTTATGAAAACATTATGTATGTACGGAAAAACATATTACTGTATACTAAAAACTGTGACAGGCATAATTGTAATCTAAGGAATAAAAATAAACTAGAGCAACCTCAGTCACGATTAAGTAAAATTAATAATTCCTTTGTGGGGCTTTGCATACGCTTTTATAATAAAATATCAGAACAAATTTTGAAATTGCCTGAAACTGTTCAAAACTCATGTTAAACATGTACTTTGTAAAATGGCATATTACAAACTAGACGACTATATAAATGACAATGATGCTTGGAACAGATTTCCTCCAGTCCAGAGCAATACGATAGCGAAAAACAAACGAAACTATGTAACCCAATTTAGTATTAAGTAACAATTGATTAAAAGAATATTGTGTTGAGGAGTTTCTTGCCCCGCTTCTTCTCCTCAACCATACATGCTGAAGCGGTGGAGTTGAAATGACGTTCAATAAGTGGACTTGTAAGTTCCTATTTTGAATAAAACATTTTGACTTTGACTTTGTAAAAAAATAGTATTTCTGAAATAAAAGATGTAAGTATAACAAAAAAAGTATTCTTTATTATTTTTTAGACCCATCTCTACATTATATAAGACAGGTCGGCAGTATAAATTAACAATAATAATAAGGCATTAATTCACCATTTCTACAAAATAATTAACAATAACTATCTGCCAAACTGTATAAACAGTTTGTTGGCAGTATATAAACAGTTTGCTGGCAGTAAAGTTAAACTGAAATCATTTCATTTCTTAAATGATTTCATTTCATAAATGACTAGCGGCCCGGTACGTGCTTCGCAACGTATAAAGTGAAATGTGATAAATGAAGAACCACTCGGCAGATTTTAAGCAAACTTCACATAAACCATGTGCTAAATAGTCCGAATAAAGCCTAAAAAATTGGTTTGAATAGGTGAGCCCGTTCTTCAGTTATAAAATAACAACGAAAAGTGGCATTGATTTTTTATATATATAGATTTAAGTGATGATGAAAGTTAAACTTACGTGGCACGTTATACGAGTCCATATGCGGATGCTGCGGCATCGGGAACCTCGGGTACATCTGTGGTGTGATCGTGATGCCCTGCGGCAGAGGCAGCGGTATTCCCGGTTGGGGCGCTATGTACGCGTAGTTGCCGTTCGTCGCCCCCACGTTCGAGTTCAACGACCTGTACCTGTGGGTCAATAGGGTAGTTGAAAGTATCGAAATTAAATTGCGAGTAGTCATTCACCAAAAAGATTATCTAAAACACATCTAAGCACGTATTGCGATTTTCACTTAACAATTAAAGCAAATTTTAAAATAATGAAATAATAAATTGGTTGTCTGTAAGGTCGGTTTACGGACGATAATTTTACGTGATAACGTCGCTCAAACGCTCAGCCGATCGTGCATCTCTATCGCTTGTTGCGCGCTCTTGCTTGCACGCTCGTTTTTCGTGCGTGCAGCTGGCGTTCATCGATTTATAAGACGTTATCACGACAAGAAAGTTAAGCAATTGAGTAATAAAAATTATAATGCCACAGCTTGCTACTTCAGTACATTTTCCATAATAAATTTTCGTTTTGACAGATCATAAAAGTAACTCAATTGACTAGACGGGACACAACTTCATTGAAATGAAAGAGAGCTGCCCTTGAGTTTCTTGCTGGTTCTTTTCGGGGTACTGCATTTGGAACCAGCTACTCGTCGATGGAGATTGGTTAAATTCTTGTGCCTTGTTTTTCTACATTATTGCCGTTTCCAAGTGATTTTTGTTTTACCTACACAAATAAATGATTTTGAATTTGAATTTGGGGAATCAAAATCATTAACCAACTTCAGTAAAGAAGGTTCTCAATTCGTCGGAATCTTTTTTTATGTATTTTCACCGATTACTCCACTTGATGTTTTATTTTTATTTTATTTATTTACTTACTAGCAGCGCCCCGCGGTTTCACCCGCGTAGTTTCCGTTCCCGTGGGAATATCGGAATAAAAAGTATCCTATGTCCGTCTCCTGGTTCTAAGCTACCTCCCCACCAACTTTCAGCCAAATCGGTTCAGCCATTAACGCGTGATGCCGTGACCAAGGGAAAAGGGGATTCATTTTTATATATATAGATTAAGATGCACAAAACTGTTAGTGACATAACAGTTCAAACAAAAGTAAAATTAAAAGATCTAGTCACTAGAACCAAAACATGTGCATACAACATTACAACATAACCAGCTCAAAACAACGTTTAAAAAAGGAAATAAGTAGTAATAAATTTCTACGAATAGCTAAGTGAAAAATACAAAAGAAACAGTAAAATAATCAAGTAAACAATATTTTTTAACTTTTTAAATTACAAATATTTAACACTTTTCATTTCGATTTATAGGAACTTGAGCGGATAGAAAGGTAGGTAGATAAGACTTCAGACATTGTGTCGCTCTCACATGTTCATTCGCAAAAACAATATATCATTCGCAAACGCTTATAGAATAAAGACCGTATGCATACAAATTAAAAATTAAATAGAAGGACAGTTCGCTACTATCACATTATTCGTTTAGGGATCTTGAGTTTCTTGTTAGTTCTTCTGCTGCGGTTTACATTTAGCCAATCTTCATGGACGGGTTTAGAGTGCCTTTTTATTATGCCGCCTCTACACATAGGCCAGCGCATTCGCCAACGCGCTGGCGGTGCGCTTGCCAACGCGCTTGTGACTAATCCACACATTGGAAGGTCGTTCCAGGTAGTTCAGTATGGTTTTGTTCGGGCCAATGTGCGGACGGATTCAAAATGGATGTTGAGTCGCTAACAGCTGCAGCTGTATATTTATTCACAGCTTATTATTACTTTGTAAATGTGTACAAGAAAAGGGTGATAAAAAAGAAATGGCAAAAAAGAAGGTGGTGGATGTTATCAATACATCGAAACAGAACAAGGTAAAATAATTTTATTATCAGAAAAATAAATATAAAATAGGTAAGTAAGTACTTATTTTGTTGAAAATGTATGATGAACATAATACTACAAATTTCGATGGCGGCCAATGTGTGGATGGTGCGCCAAGCTTGCGACAAGTGTCCTTTGATGTTGCCGACACCGCGCGGGAAGCTCGCAATCGCGCCAGCCAACTTTCAAATACCTACCGCCGATGCGCCAACGCCCGTTCTACACATTGGGCCAGTGGCTGGGCCAGCGCGCTTGCCAACGCTTTGTCCTATGTAAGTGTACCTTTATTCCATATTCTTCTCTAGTCCATATTCTTTGGACCAAAGTCAAAGTCAAAGTCAAAAATCATTTATGTAATTAATGTGTGAATATACAGTGTTTTTCCAGAAATGGAATACCTCTGCCTTCCCTCTCATTGATAAAATGAGGAATTTTTTTCGCATAGCGATAATATGGCGCGCACGTTAGTTTGCATAAAAGTATATAAACAAAACAAGTAACGTTAAATACATCAACCTGTCACTGAAAAGATTATACAATAATTTAAAATTATTTATTTTTTCTGCAATATAATTATCATGTTCTTTTCTTGCTTTAATTAAGCTTATCTTAGTTAATCGTCTTGTTCTTATAGTGCACGTTGTATATGCTTTAATATAGCCACAGAGTACAGTACATTAAATATATAATATACATTTAATTTTATATATATATATTGCAACATAAATTTAAGAATTTTGTTAGTGTATAAGAGCAGTGATAGCCCGGACGGTTAAAGAGCCGGCCGAAAATCAGTGAGGCTCGGGTTCGAATCCTGGCATGTACCAATGAGTTTTTCAAAAACTTACGTACATATTTATCACTAGCTCGACGGTGAAGGAAAACATCGTGAGGAAACCCGCAGGTCTCAGAATTAATTCTGAGACATGTGTAAACAGACCCGGTCCGGCGATGGGCTCACCACCTATCACGTTTAGGGGTCCAATATATCTCGTGAAATGTGGGTATATCCAGTAATGGAATACCTCTGCCTACCCCCTCGGGGATAAAAAAGGCGTGAGATTATATTATTATTATTATTAGTGTATAAGCTGCTGTATAATAAAAATAAAAATAAACGGCCAAGTGCGAGTCGGACTCGCGCACGAAGGGTTCCATACCATTATCTATTAAAACGGCAAAAAAAACACGTTTGTTGTATGGGAGCCCCCTTAAATATTTATTTTATTGTTTTTTAGTATTTGTTGTTATAGCGGCAACAGAAATAGAACAGCTGTGAAAAATTTCAACTGTGTAACTAACAAGGTTCATGACATACAGCCTGGTGACAGACGGACGGACAGCGGGGTTCCTTAGTAATAGGGTCTCGTTTTAGCCTTTGGGTACGGAACCCTAAAAATAAAATAGTTTGTCTGTAAAGTCAGTTTACGGACTATTATTTTTACGCCATAACGTCATAAGAAAACAATGAAGATCGTGCCTCTCTATCGCTTGTTCCGTGTCGCTTGCACGCTCGGCTCAGGCGGAACCTGACGAGACATTTTTGTGCAGCCGGCGTTCATCGATTTATAAGACGTTATACGTTATCACGTCAAATACCAGCGCTGTGGCTAATGCTGAAGCACAAGCTGAGTGGGGTCCCATTAGGCACTATTTTTTACCAATTTATTTTATTTATGTTCTTGTGAAGAGCAGTGATAGCCCGAACGGTTAAAGAGCCGGCCGAAAATCATGAGGCTCGGCTTCGAATCCTGGCATGTACCAATGGGTTTTTCAAAAACTTACGTACATATTTATCACTAGCTCGACGGTGAAGGAAAACATCGTGAGGAAACCCGCAGGTCTCAGAATTAATTCTGAGACATGTGTAAACAGACCCGGTCCGGCGATGGGCTCACGACCTATCACGTTTAGGGGTCCAATCTATCTCGTGAAATGTGGGTATATCCAGTAATGGAATACCTCTGCTTAACCCCTCAGGGATAAAAGGCGTGTTATTATATTATTATTATTATGTTCTTGTTTGTTTTTTTTTCGTGTCTAATACATTTATTTCTTTTCAAAAACATTCGCAGTTGTTTTGTCTTTCCTACCTCTCCAGCTCCTCTTCGGAGTGGGCGAAAGTGCAAGAGCTGCCTCGCGGGCAGAATGATCGTGTGGCTGCATCTCGGCACATTGACACTTTGTACTTGCTGTGCGTCGGGGTCGATGCACCGCACGCCGCTGTTTGCGGGGACGGCTGACCTGCTCGACAAAATATAAAATAAAATGTATACTAATATTATAGAGGAAAGATTTCTATTTTCGTATGTTTGTTAATGATAAACTCAAACTCACCACTTATCACGTTTAGGGGTCCAATATAGCTCGTGAAATGTGGGTATATCCAGTAATGGAATACCTCTGCCTACCCCCTCGGAGATAAAAGGCATGAGATTACAATACAATAACTCTTTATTGTACACATATTAGTATTTCTATTATTAAACTACTAGACCGATTTTAAAGATTCTTTCGCCAATGGAAAGTTAGAATTTCCCTGGGTAACATAACTATATTTTATTGCCGTATTAACACGGGAACGGCAACTACGCGGGTGAAACCGCGGAGAACTGCTAGTATGAAAATAAAATGCCTCTTATTTCTTTGCAGAGTTGCAATAAAAAAAATGTTTTTGTTAGGAATTTATGTTACCTACTAATTAAATTTAGTTCTTAAGTTGTTAGTTCAGATCTTAAATAAATTTTAATAAAAATAAAACTCACGCCTGGCAGGCAGATATTCCATTTCTGGAAATACCCACTTTTCACGAGTATATTCGACTCCTGAACGTGATAGGTGGTGAGCCCCGGACCGGGTCTTTACACATGCCTCAGAATTAATTCTGGGACACAAAGAAATTCCCACCTCCGCGTCTCCCACCCCCTTGTCACAGAATCGTCCCCCCCCCCCCCTGTGAAGCATTTTATGGATGGCCCCCTATGGAAGCAAGTGTTTTTTAAGTGTGATAGGAAGATGATTGGTAGGCCTCCTACCAGGAGGACCGACGACATCGTCAAGGTCGCGGGTAACCGGTGGATGCAAGTGGCAAGTTGCCGTTCGTTATATGGCGTTCTATGGGGGAGGCCTTTGTTCAACAGTGGACGCCTTCCGGCTGATGATGATGATGATGAGGAAGATGACTCACTGGTGGACGGCTCAGAGCTCCGCTCCTGGGCGATGATTTTCTGGTTGTGGTTGGAGTCACGGCCCGTGGCCTGCTGCTGCAGGTAGTTTATCAACCCAGAGACCACCTCCATCAGCGACGCCATCACGTCGGCTAGCTGCTGCCACGTCGGGCTATTCGGGTCTGGAAAGGAATTAAATAAAAATGAAATTTGAAATGTACTGTGTTTATACAATGCCTGCTTGGTTGCTGAAAATTCAGGCTTCTAGGTTTATCCACAACGAAGTTATAGGGGGTCGAAAATGGCGTGAATGGCTTCGAGAAAAGGATGGTACGGCCGTGCCGCTTGTTGCTCGACTTGGCGGGGGCACTACCGTGCCCCCAGATAAAATAAAAGAGCGTGCGTGAAGGCTTATTGATGTGGCGATCCATCGTCTCTGCCTACCCCTGTGGGAAGAAGGCGTTAGCTGTATGTATGTATGTACATAGTACAAAACAAAGTCGCGTCCCGCTGTCTCTCCGTCACCATGCAAGCTTAGATCTTTAAAACTACGCAACGGATTTTGATGCAGTTTTTTTTATATGACACTAGCGACCCGCCCCGGCTTCGCACGGGTGCAATGCTGAATTTTCTTTGCTATAAGCCTTGCGGAGCCCTAGACCTTTCCAACGAATGCAAAACCATGGAAATCGGTTCGTCAGTTCTGGAGTTAAATCGTCAGGAAGGAAAACCCGACTTATTTTTATATAGTAGATTTGTTACGCTATCAGTACTTGCTCTTCTTTCACTGGCTGTATTGACAGATGTACGAAAAAAGCAACGATTGTCGATGAAAACGATTGCGATTATAATTATAAGACTCTGAGTTCGATTCTGCTTTACACCGGCTAAACTTATTTTAGTTTAGTCCTGTCTCTGTCTTACCTCAAAAAAAGAAAAGGGATAGAAGATAACCTACCGAATTAGTCCTGTCAGGGGCTGTATTTTAGTCGTGACTTATTTACTTATGCTCAAAACACATCATCATCAACCCATAACAGCCCACTGCTGAGCTAAGGGTTTTTCCTCACACATGAGGAAGTATGGGCTATAATCTCCCACGCGAGCCCACCGCGGATTGAGAGATGGTGTTAAGCTAGTGGCCACTTAACAGTCAGAATATCTCTCGTCTCTTTTCTTTCCTAAGAGAAAGAAAACGCCAGGAGTAAACTGAAATAAGTTGCAATCCAGAATCGAATCCAATAAGGTTCCTATTCCTAACGCCTATGATATCTAAACCGACTCACCGGGACTAGCGTCGATGCTGGCTAGCCTGTCGAGATGCCCGCTCATAGCCCCAAGCTGGGCCGGATCCCCTGTTCTCTGCAGAGCTATGAACAGTTCCTGAACGGACTGAGCGAACGACTGAGGCGTTTGCAGCTTGTCTATGATGCTCTGCATGTGGCTCTTATGGGCAGTGTCGCCGTATAGCAGCGAGCTCCATTGGTCCGGAGCGATCCTTAATCCAGCTTCAGTGGCTATCTGGACGATCTGTGCGTCGTGCTCGCGACGGAGAGAATCGTAAGTTCGGAATTCCTCCTTCAGCTGCATTAGGGAGGAGTCGCACTCGCGTTTTGATACCTGCGTGAAGGTTTGGTCTTTCAAAAATAAAAATAATCTCACGCCTTTCATCCCCGGGGGGGTGCAGAGGTATTCCATTACTGGATATACCAACATTTCACGATACATTGGACCACCAAACGTGATAGGTGGTGGGCCCATCGCCGGACCGGGTCTATTTACACATGTCTCAGAATTAATTCTGAGACCTGCGGGTTTCCTCACCATGTTTTCCTTCACCGTCGAGCTAGTGATAAATATGTACGTAAGTTTTTGAAAAACTCATTGGTACATGCCAGGATTCGAACCCGAGCCTCACTGATTGTCGACCGGCTTTAACCGTCCGGGCTATCACTGCTATTTGGTTTTGTCACAGGTTTGGTCTTTATACACAAATATAAGCTTAAACAATTCTTAAGTACTTAGAAATGAAGTGTGTTCATAGTTTTTATGTTTTTTTTATATCATCTTGGTGACGACCTTTAATTTTAGCATTCAGTAAATACGAGTATGTGTTTCTTGAGGAAGTGTTTGAAGAATAAAATTTTTTGAACCTATACACCGAAAATAATACAAAAGTGATATAAAAATAAAGTTTTTCTACGCTTTAGGTGTCGGTCGCGTCCGGCGTGATGCTCTACGAGGCCGATTAATGCATATTATGGAAAGCGAGAAGTAGGTAATATAGAAATATAATATACTCGTACTAGCGGTTCTGCTCGGTTTCACCCGCGTAGTTCCTGTTCCCGAGGGAATACGGGGATAAAACATAGCCTATGTTACTCTGACATAAAGTAGCTTTCCATTGGTGAAAGTATTTTAAAAATCGGTTTTGTAGTTTCAGAGCCCATTCAATACAAAGAAATTAACAAAAAAATCGAACCTTTCCTCTGTATAATATTAGTACCTATAGATCTAGTATAGATATAGATGACGCTGAATGCTTACCTTAAAACAAGACGCCCTGTAGAGGAGCTGGACGACGTGGCCTATACTAGTTTTGGAAGCCTGTGGGAAGTGTGGCTCCAATCTTTGGACTACAAACATTACTAACACCTGTCGACAAAACACATTATATAATTATAATTCGTCGAGCACCGTGCGGTTCCAATAGGCACCGTAACATTAAAAAATCTATTGTGTTTTATTTTATTGGCTTAAGTATAAAAAAGCACTAGTCGCGACTACGATTTTCGAAGGTTCCCCTCGATTTCTCTGGGATGCCATCATCAGATCCTGATTTTCTTATCATGGTACTACCCTTGGGATATCTCCTTTCCAACAAAAAAGAATCATCAAAATCGGTTCATACACATATGCAATAGTAACAGAACAAGCGCAATTCCTGAAATTAGTTTGTTCAGTATCGAGCTATTTTTAATGTGTTATTTATTCCAAAAAATTAACTAGCATAACTGAATTTAGGGCTACGTATGTAAGTTGTGCTATTATTGGTCTTTATTTAAGAAATTTGATTAAACAAAAGTAAAGTAAGAATGCATATATTTTTTTATATTAATATACTAATGAGGATCAGTACAGTTATAGCAAATCCATTAGAAATATTATCCACGTTATTCTTTATGATATAAGAATGATATCTCTGTTTGAATTATCCAAATCGGACCATTACTTACGAAGATATTAAATAATAAACATACTCAATGATCGCGAGAGCGTGTACGTCACTGTGAGGGAACCAAGTACGGCCGGCCGGCCGGCACTCAATGATCGCGGGAGCGTGATGACGTCACAATGAGGGCGACGCTACCGCGGCGGCTACTCGGTGAACTTCGCTAGGAATTCGGTCATAACTTTGTCAATTTTTGTCGTAGAACAAACATTTTTGTACTGTATGTTAAGGATTTCTTAGCTCTATAAATCTGCATTCTCAACTAAAAACGTTACGGATCCTCATTGGGATGTATGAGGAATTGCGCTTATTTTGTGACGCATTTTATATATTACATACGGTCGAACTGAACCTCCTCCTTTTTTGAAGTCGGTTTAAAAAAATTCTGAATTTAAAGAGCAGCCCATCTTCACCGACGAGTTTCTGGTTTCAAATACAGTAGCCCGAGAAGAACCAGCAAGAAACTCAAGGCAGCTCTTTTAATCTCATGTCTTACTAGTATGTAAACAATATACATAGTATGGATATAAACATTAATTAACTCATACCCGGACATAGCTTTTCAAATTTTCCATTGGTTTTGAATCTTATTATATCTTATTTCAATTACATAGAATTCAATTTAAAGTGGTACCTATTCGTCCACACAAGGCAGTAAGGGCCGCTCAAAGCCCAGCTACATCAAGCGATGTCGCAAAAATGTAGGTAGGTCCATACTATGCTAATGACCCTCGGTAGGTGAGAAGTTAAAGTAGGATGGAATGGCTCACCTTCCTGGAAAGCGCGGAGCCATCCTCCAGGGCGAGCAACACCAGCTTTAGCACTTCCTCCTGCATGGCCGGCCCGAGGAATTGACAGCCGCGCGCTCGTACCGCCGCCCACAGGTTCGCGCTCAGTTGCTGGGGGTTCTGTAGGAAACAGACAATTATATACGGTCTTCTTAAATCAATACTGAAGACGTTTATTATTGGATTAACAATAAAACAAAGACTGAAGACAAGGCAGTATGATATTTGATCTTAGCCTGTCGAACTAAATTGGGGAAAAAAAGTTGTTCTAATTTTCTGCACGTACAAAGTATTTTTTTTACTATTTTCTCGCAAATGTGTTGAAAAATATATGCTGATTAGTATTCACACACGTGACTATAGTTAGCTCTCGACTTCGTCCCGGGCTTACATTCGTCTACTCGTTTGTAAAACCTCACTTACCACACTAATATCTTATATAACCATTACAAATTGACCAATTTTGAGATTGGATTGGTTTGTTATTTATACACATCATGAGCTTTGTTCATTCGTAATATGCTCAAAGGTAAAAAGATACTAAAATTTAATTTATAAAAAAAAGGTTACTTACAGTACTTTAAAGACATCAACTACCCTTTTATATAAGTCATTATTAGCTTCACAGATTCCGCAATAAGATTATAAGTTGTATACTGTATACTACCACGCTGTATTGACTATGAAAAGCGCGTATTTCCAGAAATGGAATACTTTTGCCTACCCCCTCGTCGATAAAAGGCTACAGGTTTACACTTACTATATTAATTAGAAGTTGAAGTTAGAGACTGTTTGGTTTCCTAAATAAATAAAATTTTAAAAGGCGTGAGTTTTTTTTTCCTTTATGCCTTCTGAATTTCACGGTAAGCAGTAGAAACAATCTGTTTGTCGATGCTGCTATCTTACCTGATGCTGCGATCTTACCCGATGCTGCGAGCTTACCCGATGCTGCGATCTTACCCGAAGCTGCGATCTTACCCGATGCTGCGATCTTACCCGAAGCTGCGATTTTACCCGATGCTGCGATCTTACCCGATGCGTCGATCTTATCCGTTACTGTGATCTTACGTGATGCTGCTATCTTACCCGATGCTGCGATCTTACCCATGACTACGATCTTACCCGTTACTGCAATCTTACCTGATGTTGCGATCTTACCCGTTACTGCGATCTTACCTGATGCTGCAGTATGAGTTCGGTGACCGTACGTTCGCCAAGCGACCGCGCCGCCCGGAAAGCCCTGCCTCTTCCCTCTTCGTCCGTCATCGCGCATTGCAGTAGCGTCACCAGTTTCCGTTGCATGGGCCGCGACAGCCTGCTACCCGCCGCACCGTTGTTCACTGCCGACCACAGCCGTGTTAGCATTTATTTATTATATATTTATTATATTTTTTTATTATTATATTATATTATATTATTTCAATAGTCTAATAACAAGGAACCCGTCCATGAAGATTGGCTAAATGTCTCAGAATTAATTCTGAGACCTGCGGGTTTCCTCACGATGTTTTCCTTCACCGTCGAGCTAGTGATAAATATGTACATAAGTTTTTGAAAAACTCATTGGTACATGCCAGGTTCGAACCCGAGCCTCACTGATTTTCGGCCGGCTCTTTAACCGTCCGGGCTATCACTGCTTCTTTCTATATGTATACTAATATTATGAAAAGGAAATATTTGTATGTTTTTATGGCCCATATTTCCTCATGTGAGGAAATTCCCTAAGCTCAGCAGTGGACTGTTCCGAGCGGTTTCACCCACGTAGTTCCCGTTCCCGTGGGAAAACGGTATAAAATATAGTCTATGTTACTCCCTGATAATGTAGCTTTACATTAGCGAAATAATTTTGGAAATCTTTCCAGTAGTTACGAAGCCTATTCAATTCAAACAAACAAATCTTTGCTCTTTCCAATATAAGTGTAGACAGCAACGCTCACCATTACCACAGTACTTGAGGTACGCGGCGAGGTGCTCCATGCAGCGTACGATGACGTCATACGCCATCCGATCTCGTTCTGCCAGTGCCTGGATGCAAGGGGGGTGGTAAGGCTGCGAGGGCGGAGCGTACCCGGCCAGCTGGAGCAAGGCCGTGTTCACCACCAACTCCTCCGGCTCCACTTGGATCACTGTCTGTGAACGCGAAATGATTCCGAAACATCAGTGTTTGGAAATATTTTTTTCAAATAGAAAAAAGTAAAAAAGCACTAGTCGCCACTACGATTTCCGAAGGTTAACCTCGATTTCTCTGGGGTACTACTTTTGGAATATCAACTTTCTAACAAAAAAGAATCATCAAAATCGGTTTATAAACGACGAACGCATATCATAAAATATACACGGTCGAATTGGGAAACCTCCACCTTTTTTGAAGTCAGTTTAAAAAGTCAATATTAATAATTTTTTAAACGACTTTAAAAAAAGAAGGATCTCAATTACACTGTGTTTTTTTCGATAGGTATGTTACGCGATTATTACACAAATTTTATGAATCGATGTCGATGATTTTGGTTGGTAGATCCTACTTCAGAGGTAACATTTAAATTTTAACGATATCGGTCGACTTTTAGGAAATCAACAAAATTCTAAAAGCTATTGAAATATCGGACGATAAAAACTCAGCTGTGTATGGAATAAGGACGCATTATCGCAATAACGCATCAGGTATTACTGGCCGATAATAGTAGGACAGACATAATATTAAAAAGCATCTAACCTGGTCGAACGGACATTGTTTCCTGTGCAGGTGCTTGAGGCAATGCCTACAGAGAGTGTGCCCGCAGCCGAGGCTGATGGGGCTGCGCGGCGGCGCGCCGAACTCGCGGCAGCACACCGGGCAGTTGAGGTAATCCGTCCACTGCGGCGCCTGGATGGGCATGCTGGAACAAGGTGCATTATGGACCATTTAAGGCTGACGGCCGTGCCCCGTCCGGGGTGAATCGTCCTAACAATACGCCTCGACATGTCGACGCCGTGCCCCGTCCGGGCTAGCGCATCATACCAAAAGCATACTATAGATGGTGACCGTGCCCCGGACGGGACCCGGCCAGTTGTAACATGAATTAGCCTTTATACGAGGCCATTCCACAGAGCCAATCCAATAATGGCCTCTTGTAAATAGAGACAGTCCACTGCACCGGATTGTGCTCAAGTCTTTGATGAAGCCAGTTTGGATTGGCTCATTGGATTGTCTCGGCCATTGGCCTCGCGTAAATGGTCCATTATAAGGACTTTGCTGAACTAAGTCGCCGTCAAACGAAGGTATAAATTATGTAAACAACAAAATTGTAAAATTTGGATAAAATTATAAATACTATTTTCGCGTTAATTTTTATACGAGTATAACGCGTCTACTTTAAAATGGCTGACAACCCCACGTCCCTGTACCACAAAAGATTAGATGACAGCAGGCAAGTTACAGGCAATATATTTTATTAACTAAGCGTGCTGCGAATGGTAGTTTACGACAAGCTAAAGATCTTGGTTAGGGGGGAAAATATAAGAGATTCATCATCCTGTAGGATAGGCATTCATCACACCCGTAGGAGTAGGTCAGTGAAACGACGGGTGGCCATCTATCAAAAGATTTAAAGCCACACACTAAGTAGCAGCAAAATAAATACGTAACCCATTTTAATGTCTCTGACGTCATTTTGTTTATTGTTTTACGTGATTGGTTAAGTTATATATTTTAAGAGTATATATAGAAAGTTACAGTTATAATTGATATTATGACATGTTATGTTAAGAACACCTGTATTTTATTTACCTGTAACCGCAATAAAGAGATATTTGATTTGATTTGAGTTCTGTATGGATATGTTAGGTAAAGCAATAAATATATAATATGTACGTGGGGCACACTAAAAGTTTTGCGTAACTAGAATAAAACATGGTTTATTGTACAAGTAAGATATATATTATTTCACACAGTATTAACCCTTGAGTTTGAGACACTTTTTCATACGCTCGAACCACTCGTAATAGAGGTATTGCAGTTGCAGTCCTTCATTTATCACCAATATGTGAATGTTACTAAGTATTATTAAATACTAGCAGCGCCCCGCGGTTTTACACGCGTAGTTCCCGTTCCCGTTGTGTTATTCTGGGGATAAAATAAAGCCTATTCTGACGTATAACTTATAAGCTATATGACTGCAAAGACTATATGAAACAAATAAGCACAACTAAAAAATAATATTAAACTAACAATACACCACAAATGGTATATGCATATGCTTACGCCTTTTTCCAGAAGGGGTAGGCAAAGACAGTACACCGCTACCTGCTACGATCCTGGCACACCTATCGCGCCATTCATCCACATCCATCAATCCCCGTTTCCCCGTGTTCCCATCAATTCCCGTGGAAATGAGACTTTTCCCGCGTTAAATTGTAGATTAGATGCTGACCCAGCTACTCAGCTATCACCACACCAAATTTTATCAAAATCCGTCCATTAGTTTTAGCGTGATGCGTGATATAAACTAAAGAAGTGTCTCGATTTTTTTATCAGTGTATTGTAAAACTTTTTTCTTGAAGATTATTTATTTATTTTAATGGTACATCAAAGCATAATTATTATTAATAAAAAATGTAGTTCCGACAAGAATTCTTAATGCCTATTATAGGTATACACAACATTAAAAACACAAATTAATGAAATAAAATACAATCTGAATATAAAACATAGGACTTATGTACTTACTAGCTTTTACCCGCGGCTTCGCTCGCCCACGTTTATTTCACCCCCTTAGGGGTTGAATTTTGCAAAATCCTTTCTTAGTGGATGCCTACATTGTATAAGTTAACTATGTGCAAAATTTCAATTTGATACATCACCAATCAGTTTATCATTTTATAGATATACATTAATTAAAATTAAAATCTACTTCAATTATTAGCACTACAAAAGCGGCAGCAGTTATGTTTTAAATTTTATTGCCATATTTTTTCAAACTTTTGAAATACGTATATCTGGCTGCTAATGTTTGGATGCTTAGATAAATGAATTTAAAAAAATATATTTATGTTTAGGACTTTTCATCAACTTGTAAGTAGATGAAATAGGTAATACATTTCTAAATTTTGGGATAATTTTGGGAGATTGGAATAATAGTTCATATTTAGGATATTTGTACACATTTCACTTCAGAAACAAACATTAACACATACCGGATATTTTGTATCGGTTTTCGTCATCTTGGTGGTGCTAGATTAATTTTTATTATATTGATCCAGTGTAATAATTATAGAAATATTCATAAACTTCAAAGAAGAACTACCTAATCTAGTTTTATTTGGTAGGCAATACTTTCGGGAATTTTACGCCTATTACGCTAAGATAAACTTATTTATGACCATGTACTGAAGTTGCTTAACACAATTTCTAAACTTAATTTTATATATATTTACCAAACTCACTGTAAACTGGTCCATGGAGATTGGCTAAATGTAAACAGCAGGCAATCTCCACCAACTAGTTGCTGATTCCAAATGCAGTAACCCGAGAAGAACGAGACTTCATTGCATACCAGAATGTTCGGTGTCAGAGTGTGACATTTGAAAGTGGTATAGAACGCGCGGGCCGGACACGGGAGTGGTTAGTAAATGAGCATTGCTTGTTGCCCACTATGAAGTTTGGTATTCATATACCCATATAAAGAAGCAATGTTCATCCACTGACCAATTGAACTAAACTGTGTATTCCAGCCATAATTACAAAAAAACAGGTTGTCATGAAGTAGATAGGCAATAGGGATATATATTGTCATTGCTGCTACCCCGTCAAAAAAAGAGATTGTGATGTAGCTATTGCACTTCTAGTGACCCTAGTAATCATAACATACAACAAATTAATTCTATGATACATTATATTACATTCTAATGTATCTCCTTTCCCTGTCATTTTCAAAAGCACTGTGTATTACTGTATGCATAAAGAGATTTATTATCTATGTAGTGTCGAATACGATGGAGACAAACAAATTTTGATGTCTCATGATCTTGATTTGTGAGTGCAAAATTTCTTTTGTTCTTCCTTCAAGACTGCGAGCTACTGGGCCCTCCTGAGTATCGCAATCACGATACCTTTCATCCCAAAAACAATAACCTAGTATAATCCCAAGAAATACATCCACAGAAGCGAGAATTATCCAAGAAAATTTACATCCAAAAATTGCCACCTAGGCAATAAGTGTTGCGGAAAACGTAGAAGTGGCAGACTTCAGTCAGTGTGATAAAAATATTACCAGATTCGGAGGGTACCTCAAAAGATTCACAAATTTTTAAGAATTACCTTATAAATAACACGAACACTCATCACAAAAATAACACATTTGGCTTAGAGGGTAATCACTTCAAAACATGATCCGTCAGCAAGCAGCCAAAACATAGAGTCAATAGAGTGGTAGAGCAGATTATAATAACTAGATCAAACACCATAGACATCAATATAAAAGTTTAATAGGTGACAACTGATAAATCCGATAAGGTTAGAAATTATTAATAAAAAAAAGATTCGTGTTGCATTATTGCTATAAGAAAAAAATTTAAGGTTCGGCGAAGGTTCGCGCTGTCGCGATAAATCCCTCATTCGAGTTAGCACGAAAGATTTTTAGTACACCATACTGAGTGGCTGATTTAGCTGAAACCTTCGCCAAAATATCATAAATATGTGACACGTGGCTATTTGTACAAGCAAGCATTAGTAGAACAAAAATAACAACGCGACAATAATTTATCGTCCGATAATAGGACGTAGTAAAGTAGAACGAAAATCTAACAATATTTCTACTAACGTTAGGAGTTAGTGCAGCGTGGCATTGCTGATAGCTTTTCAGATTATGACTCGGTCGGATCATATAGGATCAATCGGGATCATTGACAGAATAATCGAATTTATAATTTAGCACTATGACACAAAGTCCTTTGTCAATTTCTTAACCTCAATAAAATAAAAAGTAATAATCTTTTGGTTATTGGTCTGTGGTAATATTCTCTTGGTGATTTGATGGGTAATGTCACGTTTTGCATGGTGTAACATTTTGTATTATTTTTCCTTTGAAAACTATTGTAGATTACTAGTGTTTCTGTGAAAAATACAGAAGAATCTAAGTGTTTTAACCTCTAGGTACTTAGGAATAGTGATGTGGTAATCTATATCAGCTCAAATAAAATGCTATTTACAATGGCATCTTATTGACTTGAAAGGTAGCTATATACAGGATAACTTGAATTAATTTAGGTCTAAGCGCGTAAAATTTTTTTTACTATCTCCATTAAGTATCTATAAATACAATGTTAGTTTATATTTTCAAAATGTTTGCTGTTAGGGCTGTCATTCAAGAGTGAAAATCACAGTGTGATACAAAATTCCACCAGACATGCCCTCGTTTTTGTAGTGATCAATGTCTGTATTTAAGCTCAGGTATTATGGTTGACACACTTATGTGGTATGCACCTTATGTAAATAGTTATTTTTCTATTATTATGCAGACTAAGGTATCCTGAAGTGGATCTTGGCCGCTGTGACAGAAATTTAAGATATCATCTCATTGAATAGAAAAAAAAGCCACCATTAAAAAAAATAACACCGTTGACTGACCATTGACATGTCATTGTCATTCAACTATAACTGTTGATATTTAGTGGAATTGACCCCCTGGTTTAACATCTTCAATTGCACAGTACGGCAGTTTTAACTTATCAGCGGATGTTTGTTCCTATTCCATGCAAAAACTACTGAACGGATTTTGATGAAACTTATACAGCTTATAGCTTATACATCAGAATAACACATAGGCTATATTTTATTCCCACGGAAACGGGAACTATGCGGGTGAAACCGCAGGGCGCTGCTAGTATAAACATAAAGCAACACATCTGTCTCCTCTAGTATTATAAATCTCTGTGTGATGAGGACCATTTACTATACACCACCACCCGGTGATGATCATTTACCATCAAGTGCCTCAGCCTTCCTATCATCAACTTTTGGATAACATTTTGATAGTCTTTTTCATCCTATATCCCTCAATATTTAAGATTCTAAGTATAGGCATGTCTTATATGCAAAGAGATTTAAATATAATAGGACATAGAGGGGGCATTGGGAATATTTTCATACAAAACTTTGAAGCCTAAGCGTCATGTCCTTGTCGTGTCAGTTAGTATGAACGCGAGCTGTCATTCGGTCGAAATTGTACTAGACTTATTCCACTTGGAATAACTTTTGACTTCAAATTTTCCTCGCGTTGTCCCCTCTATGCCCTATTATATTTAAATCTCTTTGCTTATATGTTACTAATTTTTACAGGAAACTGAGTTCTGGCGATATAGAAGCAATAGTAAGCATGGGTAAAGAGTAAGTACTATTTCAATTTTCTATTTTATACATACTACATGTTTATTAGAATATATATATATGGTATATCCAGTAATGGAATACCTCTGCCTACCCCCTCGGGGATGAAAGGCGTGAGATTATATTTATATTTATATATTTATATTAGAATATTTTTTTAGCAACCATTGGCACTTTAAGCAATAGACACTGTTGCTTACTGTTTGTCTCTGCTTGTGTCATCAGGAAAAATCACCATCTTGGGGAGTCTTGGTCAAAAGACTATTGCCACTTTTGTGTATGTAAAACATCACTTATTAAGGAATGGCCATGAGTCTCTGAAGCGCTTATAGTACAATTGAAATTGTTTTAAGTTTTATATAACTCTTCAATATAGCAAGAGCACAAAAGTAGAAATGTGGATGCTATGGAGAAAGTGGGAAAGAGTCTAAAGACGTCAGAAGAGACAATTTAGTGAAATATCTTTTCATAGACTGTATAATATGATCTCCTTTGTTCTTCTTAGCAGCTAACAACCTTTTTTTTACATTCAAGTAGTGTTTTTTTATATAGCAATAACAAAAGGTGTCAAATTAGCAGTATGACAAGTGTATACACATGTTATGTCAATATAATACTAAAGATACATAAACCTTGGCTATGACTTAATATCTAACTGATATTTCCTGGCAACTATGAACAATTCTACATTCACTCTAGATATATGTATTGAGTTAATTAACACTCCTAATTTGAAGACCAGGTAAACATAATTATGGATGTTGTAACACTTGTAACAAAGTATGCATCTGTTATTTTATTTATTTTCAAACTCATGTAATGCTATGATTCTTAGCACTAGCGTCTAAAGCACTAATGTTTAAAGCCGGCCAAGAACATTGAGGGAAAGATTACACGTACACGATTATAATTAAGTCGTAGATATGTATGACTAGGCCAGATTTGTCCAACAAGTAAGTTTAAGTAGGAGATTAAATCCTGAAATGCGATTTAGTTCTTGTAATTTATTCTTTTTATAAAGCTAGATTCTAGTATTTTATCACATGTACTCGTTATACTTTTTAAACTTTTGTGAGATTCAAGTTCAGAAAACGAGTATATGTATTTTCAAATGTGTTTGGACATTCAAAAGCACAAAGGATCATAAACTGCAACCACCAATATGTCACATTGTATTTCTATTTTGTAGTAAATGATAACTGTCTACAATAAGATTGGTCTCATAATTAATAACAAACTTTTGCCTGTAATTTTGTCCGTGGTCCCTAATAAAATTCCTATGTCATTGTTTGATCCTCCAATTATGTCTATGAAAAATAAACCATTCAAACACACATACATACGTGTTAAAATGTTATTCAATAATATTGTTTAATAACAGAAGCATGCTTTGTTCAATGAAATGATGCAGAAGCATTTAAAACTTGCATTGACTAAACTGTGTAATGTTACAGAGTTGTTCAGTATGTTGTAAATGGAAAGGACGGATTACGGAAACCTCATAATGGAGTTGTAAGTACAAAACAATTAATTTACTTGTTCCAGAACAAAGGCTGAGGCCGAGAAGTCCAAGAATGGCGACCATAACGACGACGAAAACAAAAAGAAAAAGAAGAGCAAAAAACACAGGAAACACAAAAGGCCCGCAGAAGATGAAGATGATAGGCATAAGAAGAGAAAGAAGACCAAAAAGGAGAAGCAGAAAAGCCCCAAGGAGGAGAGTGAGACATCCCTTTCTGATGTTGAAGACCTCATAAAGAAATCTCGACATTGCAAGCCCAACCTTCAGGAGTCCTCAATAGATTCCCCCATATCAGAACCCAGAATTGAGAAACCAAAAAATGGAGACTATCAGAAATCGCGCAGTAGTAGCACGAATCACGTCGCGAAATATGCCAGAACTGAAACACTTGAGATATCATCCAATTCTGGCACAGAGAACTATCAAGAGGATTGTGCCAGCCCCGAACTCATGATAGAGGATGAATTAAATCTAGAAGAGCTGATGAAACAGAAGGAGTTGCTGCAGGCGCGGCTGGTGGCTTATTTCTCTGACAAAAGTGACGACGAAGATTCCAAAGACAAGGGCCTAGACTACAATGTCGTCATCTGCATAAACGATGACGAAAAATCGCCGTCACACAAAAAGTCACGGCGGGACCGCGAACGCGCACATGAACACAAACACAGCAGCAAACACAAATCCAGTAAAGACAGGTCTTCTGAAACGGATAGACATAAACAGAGAAGGCATGAGGAAGACCTGCGGGAAATAATCAATAGGGAGAACAGAAAAGAGATGGAGAAAAGATTGGAGGAGCGCGAGTACCGAGAGAAGAAGGAGAGGGAGCGGCGGGAGAGGGAACGAGAGAGGGAAAGAGAGCGGGAAAAGGAGAGGGAAAGAGAGCGAGAGAAGGAGAGGAAGAAGGAACGGGAGCGGTTAAGGGAGAGGGAGAGAGAAAGGGAACGGCGGTCGTCTGAATTGCGACGGAGGGAGAGGGATTCGCAGAAGAGCGTACGGCGGTCGCGCGAGCGGTCTCGCGAACGGTCACCGGTCGTTCGGCAAGACCGCAGGTTCTCGGAGAGGGAGCGACGGTCACGAGACCGCAGCCACGACCGCGGTCGCGACCGCTATAAAGAGAGGTCAAAGGAAAGGAATTCTAGAGGGGACAAGGATAGGCGAAAGGTATAACGCGGAATAAAAATTTGAAGGTTTAGTTTTTTAGTAAGTTCTAATCCTGGCAGGTTTCAAAAATCTTACGTATCACTAGCTTGACGGTGAAGGAAACACCAGAATTAATTCTGAGACATGTTTAAAAGCACCCTGTGGTCCGGTGATGGGCTCACCACCCATCACGTTAAGGGACCCAAACGATAGGGGTGAAACGTGGGTATTTCCAGACCCCCTCGGCGACAAAAGGCGTGAGATTATTTATGTAATTTAGTAATAAGTTATTTTATAGATGATTTATTGCATTTCAGCGTAGTGTATTGACATACGCATTTAAAGATTACAAATATTTGAGCTAGATACACAGGCTACGGAGTGTTATTTTCAAATTGACACGACAAATAACTATTTAAGATTTTTATGCATGTAGCATGTATGTACGTAAAATAACACTATTACAGGTCAACATCAAATTTGAAACGGTATATTGGTTTTCCCGTTTACTATGTAGATAAAACAATAAAAAAAAAACCGGCCAAGTGCGAGTCGGACTCGCGCACCGAGGGTTCCGTACAACCTTGCAAATTTATGGTTTTCGTAATTTTTCCTTTATCTATGCTATAAGACGTTGCTTCGTACTAAATTTCAAGATTCTGAGTTCACGGGAAGCACCCTGTAGGTTTTGATTCCCTTGCAAGTGTCGAAAATTTGCGGCATAAACGGCTGTATCTTTTGATTGCGTTGGCTTAGAAGTTTGATTTTTTCACAGCTTCAAGGGACAGTAGACCTGAGTAATTGATATAAATTTCAGCTTCATACCTCCACGCGTTCCTGAGAAAAAGGGTCTTGACAGACGGACGGACGGACGGACAGACGGACAACAAAGTGATCCTATAAGGATTCCGTTTTTTCCTTTTGAGGTACGGAACCCTAAAAACGTAGCTACTAAATACTGAGCTGTGACATCATAACTCATACTACTTGCATTTTTAGGGTTCCGTACCTCAAAAGGAAAAAACGGAACCCTTATAGGATCACTTTGTTGTCCGTCTGTCCGTCCGTCCGTCCGTCTGTCAAGACCCTTTTTCTCAGGAACGCGTGGAGGTATGAAGCTGAAATTTATATCAATTACTCAGGTCTACTGTCCCTTGAAGCTGTGAAAAAATCAAACTTCTAAGCCAACGCAATCAAAAGATACAGCCGTTTATGCCGCAAATTTTCGACACTTGCAAGGGAATCAAAACCTACAGGGTGCTTCCCGTGAACTCAGAATCTTGAAATTTGGTACGAAGCAACGTCTTATAGCATAGATAAAGGAAAAATTACGAAAACCATAAATTTGCAAGGTTGTACGGAACCCTCGGTGCGCGAGTCCGACTCGCACTTGGCCGGTTTTTTTATAGTAAAATTTCGTTTCCACTGATAATAAAAAGTAACTCATTTGCCTAGGCAGTGAAATACCCTTGTTTTTATATTGAATAAGACCCTTTTTTGATGTGATAACGTCTTATAATAATTATATATATCGATGAACGCCGGCTTTACAGACAACACATTTTTTTTAATTTAGTGTACTGTTCTCAGAACTCAGCCGAAGTGTCCCACGTGGTGGCCAGCTCCAGTGACTCCGAGCTGGACATCTCCATCAACACCGACGAAGAAGAAGAATCGGAAGAGCAGATCATCGAGAGAAGAAGGAAACAGCGGGAACAGCTGATGAAGGTGCGATTTGAACTCTTAAGGGATACAATTTTATATTGACTCCGTTCTTGAGTACTTCATCTCAGATCTTTAAAAATTTTATATGAAACAAACATTGAACTTTGACGGGCCTGTTGGCTCAGTTGGTAGTGACCTTGCCTTCTGAGTCGGAGGTCGCGGTTTCGATTCCCGCTCGGGGCCAAATTTTGTGTGCATGAACATGTCTGTTGGCTTCCATGTCTGGTCGTTTAATATTAAGTTAAAGTATGTTTATCAGTTGTTTAGTACCCATAGTACAAGTCCTGCCTAGTTTGGGACTAAATACCCGCTTGAATTGTGTCCCATAATTTATTTATCCTTCTATCTTATTGTTTGTAATTGTTATTTTGTTTATGTAATGAGTGTTTCTGTTATACACATAAATTATATTTTATTATATTTTCCTATGATATTGTACTGTACTATTATACTATCATGGCTTTTACAGTATAATTATGGATTTGAGTGTTACATTTAATCTATAATTTATGTTCTAAATAAATAGATTGACTTGGCATCGCACTAAACAGTCTAATTTAATATAATATGTATCACTTGTGAGGTACATACATGTAACATAAAAGATTTTTAATATTGTTATGGTCACTATAAGAGGTGGTTAGATTAGATAATTGCGTAATTACTTAAGACAGTAGGTCCCTTAGTAGGGACTGAATAAATTAACCGACTTGGTATTACATGGATCTCACAACTTTTTACGGTTGAAGAACTGAGTTGCGAGGCTTGGGTTTTTGACAAGTTTTGTTTTTAATGGCATTTTAGATCTACGTGCGAAAACTTTGTAATGGCTTATAGATAAACATATCTTTTCTATTACATTAATATAATGTAGCTGTAAGTTTTCCAAAGATGTTAAAATAAAATAAAATAAATAATAACTGATGATCAATTTACAGAGGCTCGGCGTTGACAACAAAGTAAACTCCACAACCTCAGAGCCAGTAACTCTGACGCCACCGACAGTGGAACCAAAAACAACGAAAGTCGGTTCAGACGCATCCATCAAACCCACTCGAGACGCCAGCACTGAAACTTTGCGCCTCACCGTCAAAGACAAAGACAAGGAAAAAACAAGAGACAAGGAGAAGAAACGGGACGATGACAAAAAGAAAGAGGAGAAAAAGAAAGAGAAGAAGGACGAAGTAACTGAAACTGAGCCAGACAGCACGCAACCGGATGACGTAGATAGTGCAACGTTGTTGCGGAATATTGAAAAGGACTCGATGACGTCGTTAAAGTTCACGAAGTCGATAAAGAGCGGTGAATGGGATATGTTCGCTGATCAGGACATACTGGACAGTGTTGATGTGAGTATTGTAATGTTACATACATACATACATACAATTCACGCCTTCTTCCCACAGGGGTAGGCAGAGACGACGATCGCCACTTTGCTCGATCTCTGCATACTTCTTTCGTTTCCTTAACATCCATAAGCCTTTTCATGCAAGCTCTTTTATTCTTCGCACTCCGGATCTCGGTTATTTTAAGCACGTCACTAATTTGATCCGTGAACGTCCTTCTGGGGCGTCCTTGCATCCTTCAACACACGCACCATAGATCTCTTTCGTTACTCTTCTTTCATCCATACGACCAAACCAGTAATGTTAATATGTAGATAAAACTAGGAAAAATATGGTGGGGTAGCGGCGTTGTGCGGTATTCATTTTTTCCCGACGAAAATCCGGGGATACTCGAGGAATCATCAACAACCTGTAACAGCTCACTGCTGAGCTAAGGGTCTTTCCTTATACATGGGGTATGCAAGTGAACTCATACCTTTCGCCACACTACAAAAGTACTACAGAAGTAATGCAGCACTTGATACGAAATTTTGATCTACTTAACACTAAAATTATAAATAACAAACATTTGTATTTTTGTAATGAATAAACTCAAAAACTGAGGGAACAATTTTACAAAAGTGAAGCAGCACTTGATTCGAAATTTTGATCTACACTAATATTATAAAGAGGAAACATTTGTATTTTTGTAACGAATAAGCTCAAAAACTGCGGGAACAATTTTAAAATTTTCCATTTACCGTTAGAATGCTCATCCCCGAATGCATTATCCCCGAGTAACATAGGCTATATTTTATCCCCGTATTCCCACGGGAACGGGAACTAAGCGGGTGAAACCGCGCTGAACAAATATAATGTTTGAACAAATATGTTCTTACTACTTAAGTGCTTACTACTTAAATAACTACTACTTTTAAGTGGCGTTAGATTCACACAGAGCGCCTTGTGTTGCTTAATTATAAAGGTATTATATTTTTATTTATTTATTTTTATTTTGTTGTGTTCGAAACTTCGCAACTACATTTAAATAATTAATACAAATAGGCATGATAGCCTATTTCTATTAATTATAACAACAATAATATAATATTTGTTTTCTTAATTTTTGGCAACTTGCAATCGGTCTTTAGAGACCATAAGCGTAGCCATAAGCAGGTTTTTTCTGGGTATTATTATATACTATAACTAGCGACCCGCCCCGGCTTCGCACGGGTGCAATGCTTATAAGATTTTCCTGCTTTTCTGTTGAAATTTTTCCTGAATTTTCTTTGCTGTAAACCTCACGGAGCCCGAGACCTTTCCAACTAATGCAAAACCGTGGAAATCAGTTCTTGCGTTCTGGAGTTATAGCGTCAGGAAGGAAAACCCGACTTATTTTTTTATAATAGAGATATTAATAATAAAATAATATTTTAGACACCGACCGCTGGGAAGCCTAACAGCAAAACGGCTTTGGAGAACCCCAACCTGACTGACAACTGGGACGACGCCGAGGGCTACTACAGGTATGTCCGATCATCTACAATAATAATAATAATCTAGACTTCTATACTAATATTATAAAGAGGAAAGTATTTTTGTATGTTTGTTATGAATAAACTCAAAAACTACTGGACCGATCAAAAAAATTCTTTCACTAATAGAAAGCTAGAATATCCCTGAGTAACATAGGCTATATTATATTCCTGTATTCCCACGGGAACGGGAACTACACAGGTGAAACCGCGCAGAACCGCTAGTATATTGTATAGAGGAAAGATTAGATTGTTTTTCAAAATTGTGAGCATTCGGCGAAAACCGAGCGTTCGAGTGGCCGCGTGCGAGCCACAAGTCCCATTATTGTACTAATACGCGTATTTCCTCTATAATAGGTTCCCTCTCGTGAAAAGTGGGTATATCCAGGAATACCTCTGCCTACCACCTCGGGGATAAAAGGCGTGAGATTATTATTATTTTTCCTCTATTATACAGGGTGCGGATCGGCGAGACTCTGGACACCCGCTACACAGTGTACGGGTATACAGGGCAGGGAGTGTTTTCGAATGTGGTACGAGCTCGCGACCAGGCGCGAGGCAACACCGACGTAGCAGTCAAAATAATCAGGAATAACGAGATCATGTGAGTCTACTGTTCTTCTATTTCAGATACTGGGCTTTTATTTACAAGTGTGTTGAAAAACGTCGTATGATACACGTGTGTATTGATGACTACCGTCCTCGGCTCTCTTAAGACCCTCGCCCTCAATGGCGCCTAAGCGGTAATCACTAACATTACACACTTCTACCATAATGTACTATTTCATCTCTCCGGGCGGAAAGCCGCGAATGTCGACCCGCTGCTCTAAACAAAGTTGCCGCTTTCCGCCTCCGTCGATAAGAAAAAAAGTATCTTATTGTTTTCTACGATTGTGAACAAAATATTTCCTGTCTATACAATATGTAACAGAATAAGCGCAATTCCTGAAATTAGTTTGTTCAGTATCGACTACTTAATCGATTTTAGCAATTTTTAATATGTGTTAAATTTTTCCGAAAGATGAATTATCGTAGCTGAATTTAATGCTTTCTATGGAAATCGTGCTATTATTATTAGATATTTAATAAAATTGGTTAGACAAAACTAAAGTTCGATTGCATCATATATTTTTAATATTAATATACTAATTGGGGTGTATGAGGAATTGCGCTTTTTCTGTTACGCGTTGTAGTTGGCAATCGCACACCTCGGACAGCTCGTTACCCACGCACCAGTATGTGACTGGCAAATCAAGGGAATCCTTAAATTGATTGATACCTTTAGCTTTGTATAAAAAAACACCTTAATTTTCTTAGTAATAATTCTTCGGTTTTAGAGTATACTCGCAAAATCAGCTGCGCGGGTCGATGACCGCTGGCGCCGCGACTGGCGGTCGTGTGTGTGCAATACGCTACGTAGTATATGGCAAATTCAGAATAATCGGATTTTTGAAAATTGCGCGAAAGTAGTGTTGTATTTGTTTATTAGTAGAAAATAAAAAAACGAACTAAATGAGCGAACTAGTTCGCTGTAAGACTGCGAACTAAATTGAGCGCTCCCAATTTCGACCGACTATGCCCAAGAGTAAATCCCGCCAGTAATTTAATGAATTCACTTCACAGGCACAAAACTGGTTTACGCGAGCTAGAAATCCTGAAGCGGCTGAACGACGCAGATCCCGAAGACAAGTTCCATTGCCTCCGCCTCTTCCGCCATTTCTTCCACAAGCGCCATCTGTGCATGGTCCTCGAACCACTCTCCATGAACCTCCGTGAGGTCCTCAAGAAGTACGGCAAGAATAGTGGTATACACATCAAGGCTGTAAGGAGTTACACTCAGCAGATGCTCTTGGCCCTTAAATTGTTGAAGAAAACCGGGATTTTGCATGCTGGTAAGATTTACATCTATTTACAAGCTTACTTTTCAAAAAAGGTAGAAGTTCTCAATTCAACTGTATGTTTCTTTTTTATACAATACAATACAATAACTCTTTATTGTACACCAAAAACAACACAATATGGATACCAACATTAACTAAAGTACAATGGGCGGTCTTATCTCTTCCAGACAACCTTACCTTTTTTATGTTGTTAGATAGAACTTTTGACTCTTTGAGCCGATTTGGATGATTTCAATTTGGTCCAGTTCTGACAATGGCATAAGGGCATGATGTCATTTTTTGACAGAGTGGTCCGATTTCGATGTTTCTTTTTTTATTGGATTGGGTTATTTAAAAATTAGCCCCATTTTTTTATTCGCTTTCCGCTTTATGTTTTCGTTCTTCTTCCTTCCAGACATAAAACCTGACAACATTCTCGTGAACGAAAGCAAGCTCATGCTCAAACTCTGCGACTTCGGCGCGGCCGGCCACATTACCGATAACGAAATCACTCCGTACCTAGTGTCCCGGTTCTACAGGGCCCCGGAAATAATACTTGGGGTACCGTTCAACGACTACGGTATAGACATGTGGTCAACAGCGTGCACCATATACGAACTGTCGACCGGCAAGATCATGTTCAGTGGAAAATCGAACAACGAGATGCTGAAATACTTCATGGACCTAAAAGGGAAGATGCCAAATAAGATTATAAAGAAAGGCATATTCAAAGACTCGCATTTCGACGCGAATTGCAACTTTTTGTATCATGACGTCGATATTGTTACAGAGAGGGTGAGTGTTTGATTGCTTTCTAATTTATCTCAATGCTATGTACAAAGAGGTTGGAAGAAAATCATTCTCTTGAAACTTTTTCTTTAAACGTCTTTGGCTATGTACGCTATTTAACCATACATATAATAACATTGTGACAGACCAATGTTTGGCTATGTACGCTATTTAACCATACATATAATAACATTGTAACAGACCAATGTTTTTACGCGCATCACGCGGAAAATAATTCACAAAATTCGGTGCGGTTTTCACAGTTGTGTTGTTACCGGTCTAACTTAAAATTTAGTATATGTTTTATCTAGAGTAAGAGAGATAGACACCTGGAAGTTTTTTTTTACCGTCTGGAAAAATATATGACGTATGAGGTATCTAGAGCCGAAGTTATACACGAGATAATGTTAAAAGCAATGTGCAGTCTAGAAAAGTACGCACACCGATATGTAGCAGCTGGCAGTTGTAGGTAGATTGTGCATAAATGGAAGCTACTAGCTCGTTTCTTTTTAAAATACTATTTTAAACATTTCAGTGTGCAATTTTGACTACAATTGAGTAATATGTATACAACTCTGAGCGCAATTCCTGAAATTAGTTTGTTCAGTATCGACTACTTATTCGATTTCAGCTATTTTTAACGTGTTAATTTTTTCAAAAAAATGAATTATCGTAGCTGAATTTAGTGCTTTCTATAGAAATCGTGCTATTATTAATCGATATTTAAGAAAATTGGTTAGATATAACTAAAGTTCGATTGCATCATTTTTTTTTATATTAATAATATGTATACTAATTGGGGTGTATGAGGAATTGCTTTTTCTGTTAAGCGTTGTATAGTATAATGTTATTATACGAGATTTGTGAAATTTTGCCAAATGAATCTATGACACTTTATTACATCATATTTTATTCCAAACGGTAAAAAAATCTGGCGCTTTCTTAATATCTTCTCTTTTGTAAGGCTCGGGTTCGGATCAAAGCGTGTACCAATGAGTTTTACAAAAAGCTTACGTACATATTTATGACTAGCTCGATGGTGAAGGAAAACATCGTAAGTAGACCAGCAGGTCCCAGGACTAATAGGGTATCTCACTGTTTCAAAATTAAATTGTGAGTAATCATTAATTAAAAGGTTTATCACAAAATACATCTAAAAATGCATTTCGATTTTCATTATACAAATACATATAGCAATTTTTTAAATAATAAAACTATCAAAACAGTGCAATTAAGTGCTAAAACTGATGACGTCACAAAGTACATTTTCCACAATAAATTTTCGATTTGGCAGATGGCAGTAAAATACCCTATTCTGAGACATGTCTAACTGTACCCCGGTCTGGCGATGGGCTCACCGCCTATCACGTTTAGGTGTCCAAAGAATATACTTCTTAAACGTTTCCTTTGGTGATAAAAGTTGTGATGTATTTTTTTCATTTTTGTTCTCCTAACAGGAAAAAGTAGTAGTAATGTCTTCGATAAAGCCGGCGCGGGATCTGCAATCTGAATTAGCGCCTCCCCACCACCGCATCCAGCCGGCCGAGGCGAAGAAAATCGGGCAACTAAAGGACCTACTCGAACGCATGCTGATGCTTGACCCCGCGAAACGTGCTTCCGTCAACCACTGCCTCGCACACCCCTTCATACAGGAGAAGATCTAGCACCACCGGTAATCTTAACCACTTCGATTGGCTATTACTACTCAACCGAGGTTTGCACCTCGCTGGAATGCACCCCGCCCGCCTAATCAATCTATATATTAATACGTGAAGCAAAAACTTTTTGAGGAGTATGAAATTTCGGCTACTTATAGTTTATATTGAGGAGGAATAAAGAATGCTAATTTATTTTTAATTTTGCAAAAAAAACTTATAATCTTAATTAATTATTCTCTAATTTCGGCCACTGGGCGACCACTAGTAACAATTATCCGATATTTGGTCGTCGTTTATTTTTGACTAGCGACCCGCCCCGGCTTCGCACGGGTGCAATGCTAATACTGAAACCTACCTCTTTAATCACTCTATCTATTAAAAAAACCCGCATCAAAATCCGTTGCGTAGTTTTAAAGATTTAAGCATACATAGGGACACCGGGATATAGGGATATAGGGACAGAGAAAGCGACTTTGTTTTATACTATGTAGTGAAGTGATAGTGAATGTCGTTTTTGCAGACCGTACCTGAGCGTCAGTGTGACGTAATCGACTCGAGATGCAAACTTAGCGCGGTCTGGTTGTAGTGTAATACGTTAGCCGAGGAAGCGTCTGCTAGGGTCATTTGTTAAACTCAATAAAGTCTGTCCGAAGTAATTGATTTCTGTCGTTCGGTTCGCAGACCTAAGCCCTTTATCGATGGAATATTCTTAGAGAAAAACTTATATCGTATTTCTTGTGTCGCGGGTTTTAAGATTTTCTATCTTAAAACCTGTGACACAAGAAATACTTTAAATTTAGAAAAGTTGCAATATCGCCAACGCTTAGGCGTAGATTGGCTGCTATCATACTCCCTAATCAGAAAATATGCTTCTAAACCTATAAATTGGAAGCAATTGTTATTATTTACTTATGGAAAATCAGGACAATATATCAATCTTTTTTTATAAGTCAGCAATTTCTTAACTTACTTACTTACTGACTTATCTCCTAATACAATTTCCTTTCATAACTTTCTACCAGTACAGATGTGTTTTACACGCTATGCCATATCACTGTTATTAGTGACTATCTGTAAAATTTACCAACTAGGCTTTGTAACCTCTAAACCAGGCGTAAAATGTAGGGGCAGTTAATCTGACGCTAAAAGAGAATTAGACAGTTGCTTAGAGATCATCTAATGCGTCAGTGATTATACTACTGTCTTTTTCATTATAACATAACCTTGGACGGTATTTCACGTAACGACGCATTTAAATTCAGAATTTTCGTGCAACTGGAGGGTAATTCTAATTTTATTGATTTATCATAGAAATAGGTAGTTTTGTACTTTTTGAACGACATTACGCATATTGATGATAGATTTATAATATATGTTTATAATAAGTGCAAGCAGCAAGAAATAATAATAATAAACCTATTGTGACAATTTTAACTAAGGAATCAACCTTGTAAATATCCAGTTAAAATGAAGTTGAATCTATTGACTATTTAAGAAATACAACATGACTATATAAAATTCGGATGATAATAAATTTTATTGAATCAACAGGTAATTTAATTGATAAAATTGATTATATAAATAAGTATAATATCTGTAATGATAAAATATGTTTCAAAATTTACGTTAGCCTAATAATAGTGGTGTTGCAAGAGCAACAGAATATTCGGTCGCATTTTTTATTTAGTTTTATTGATTAAGATTTTTTATAGTTTAGCAAAAGAAAACCTACTTATTTGACAATGAAATGGCAGAATCCAGTATTTCCATTGAAAAAAACAATAATGAATGCATCTGTTCCTCCAACTAAAGCGGCTCCAAAAATAATCGGATGCTAAATAAGGTCCTTAATACATAGATGTATACATACATAATCTCATGCCTATTTCCCATTGAGGTAGGCAGAAACAATGGACTGCCACTTGCTACGGACCTGGCAGATCTCTCGTGCTTCATCCACATCCATCAATCAAACGACTCATACATGCTCGTCGGTTTCGGGTACTCTTTATCTGGCTTTTCTTCAATACATCGCTGATCTGGTTGATGTAAGTACGCCTAGGTCGTCCTCTACCGACTCGCCTATTCACAACACCTTTGTCTCGTTAACCGCCTTTCAATATCTTCTCAATATGACCAACCACCTCAGCATTCCTTTTTCTTATACTTATTGGTGTACAAACAGCTTTGTGTTACATATCAGCAGTGGTGAAATGTAGGTATTTCTTGAAATAGAATACATCTGCCTACCCCCTCGGGGATAAAAAGCTTGAGATTATTTGTTTTATTTTATCATCTTGAAGTTTATAGTCGCACCAGTGTATTTGCAGAATTTTTGACACTCGCAGGCGTAGATATTGAATTTATTTATTATTATTATTATAAAGCAATATGACCGACCATTATACCGATTGTGTTATTCGTTAATTAATTGGTTGCGTGTAGCTTAAATCGTAGTGTGCAACTAACCGATCCATTTCTACGAAATATTTTCATACTCAAAATATATGGGAAGCCAAAGAGAATATAACCACTAACGTTTTATGGGAAGCTAGCTCATCATTTTGGACCACTCTGACTGCCTGGGCGATCGAGCTTCGCTCGTTCTAACACCAGTGTCGCTAACGCCATCTGCCGATGATTGACCGTGTTATTAAAAATATCTGGATAAAATTGCGTTTTTACGTACATATTTACTGTTTACTAAATGTTTCAAATAATTTGATTATACAATGTAGTTTTGAGGGCAAACCTATTATATTATTATAAAGAAGGTATGTTATTGAATAGCTGGTAATATTTCCTGAAAAACTATTTTTTTTAAGTGATCATTTTGATATTTGCCTTAATTTTAGTGACAGATCTATTGAAATCCTCAATTCCTGAAAAATGTTTTACTCGATCGAAGTGGTTAGGATAATTGGGTAGTTGACAGCATCGAAATTAAATTGCGAGTAGTCATAAATTAAAAAGATTATCCCAAAATACCTCAAAATATGTATTTCGATTTTCAATTTACAATTATAGCAAATTTAAAAATAATAAAACAATCAAAAAAAGTACTGCAATTGAGTACTACAAACTATGACGTCACGGTTTGCTATTTCAGTACATTTTCCATAGTAAAACTTCGTTTTGACAGATCGTAAAAAGTAACTGATTTGACTAGGTAGGACACAACCCTATTATATTCTTGGATGGCACTTCATTTGCTATAAGTGGATTGTACTTTCATACTCGAGTTACACGTACAACACTTGTTGAAATAGTGTCGAAGGGCGTTAATAATAAATTATTTAGGTATAATAAAAATTGTTTTATTTCCTGTTCTTCCTGTTTACCCTACCACAACTCATGTTGGCATGTCATTTCCGTTGCGCCTCGCTCTTGAGTTAGGAAAAGATCCTTGCTTCGTCAGCAGCTCAGCGCAGATGGACGGAGCGGCCAAACAATAACAAAGGTTTTAATAATAAATATTGAATTAAGATTACGTCTGCATATTGCGACTCTTGACCGCTCTTGGAGTTTTCGTCGCAAAGCTCTGTCCATCTCACAGAACACTTTTATCTGCTCTGCGCTGATAGAGGCATCCACAGACCTCAACCTCTTCCAGTATATATCTCTGTCTGTGGATGCCGGATGGTGCAAAGAGTATAGTAGTATGGATGGTGTCTAGTCATAATCTTATGTAGTAATAATTAGTAAGTGTTCGAGAAAGGGATTAGGCGCACAATGCCACATTCGCAAAATGCCACATTCACAAAGTGCCATACTTGTTCAACTCCCTTTCTAGCAGTATGTTCGAGAGTGTGGCATTATGCGAAAATGGCATTTTTATAATGTGGCATTTTGAGAATGTGACATTTTGCGAAAATCGAATGTGGCATTCATTTTGCGAATGTGGCATTGTGCGCCTAATCCCGAGAAAGTTTCCACCATTTCTGCATCTTCCATCTAAGTAGCAGAAAGTGTGGACCGAGATTCCTTTAGCATAGACATATTAATTAATAACACACGTCCGTGTTACGTTAGGTAATGTTTTTTTAGGGTTTCGTACCCAAAGGGTAAAACGGGATCCTTACTAAGACTCCGCTATCCATCCACCAGGCTGTATCTCATGAACCGTGATACTTAGACAGTTGAAATTTTCACGGATGATGTATTTCTGTTGCAACAGAATTAAACAAATATTTAAGTGGGCTCAAAAACAGTTTTTTTGCCGTTTTTATAGTTAATGGTACGGAACCATTTGTGTGCGAGTTCGACATGCACTTGGCCGGTTTTTTTGCCACCACCACTTTGAAGTCAACGCTAATCGAGTTCTAACTCATAAATGGCTCGTGTAATGAATGATATTGTAGCTGACAAGGAATCTCATTTTCAATTTTCATAGCTACTAATTATACAAAAAAATCTTAAAATCGGCCGATCCGATTCGGAGAAGTGCAACCACAACAATTAAATTATAATGTCCGTGGAAGAAATATTTACTAAACTAGCGGGTGCCCAGCGGCATTGCCCGCGCGGATCCTGTTTATTCCCGTTCCTGTTGGAATTTTCAAAAATCCCTTTATAGTGGTTGTCTATCTATATCTATACATATAATAAGAAAAAATTTAGATCAATTCCCTACGAGGGGTGATATGCACGGCAGGAACACCCGTTACCAGCACAAGCTACTGCCTCAACCACGCCGGCTCGCACGATCTGACCGCTGCCTGCACGCTGCTGGGCCCGCCATCTACAACACGCTCCCGCCCAGCGTCACAGATGCGCCTAGCTTACACACCTTTACAGAAAGATTAAAAAACCTCCTTATGAATGCGGCCTGTTATACGGTTGGTGAATTCCTAGACAACGCTCACAACAAAAACTTTCTCGCTCACTGACTCATCCGCGTAGAAAAATAAATGGTTGTACTTATGACATATTATTATAATATGATTGACTTGTGTAAAACACTTGACATAACTTGCAATTGTATAAATTAATTCTCAATATATACAGTCTGACATTTCCGATAGAATTATAAACATGACATGTAATTTTTATTATGAATAAACGAATTGAATTGAATTGAATTGAATAAAACTCTAACGGGGCCGTGTCTGTACATTAAATATTTTTTGAAAATTTCAACGGTAGTGTATATAGTTATCGATATAGATACCGAAACACCAATTTTTGGAATTTTTGTCTGTCTGTCTGTCTGTCTGTCTGTCTGTCTGTCTGTCTGGTTGTGCACGCATCACTCGAAAACTACTGGACGGATTTTGATGAAATTTGGTATGGAGATAACTGAGTACCCGGGTCAACATCTAGGGCACTTTTTATTCCAGGAAAATATCTCATTCCCACGGGAAAATAAAAAAACTGGTTAAAAAGAGAAATACGTACTACTCCGAAACGATAACACCTAGAAACTTGAAAAATGGTATGAAGGTGTCTGATATGTCATAGGAAATTGATATGAAGGGATTTTTGTAAATTCCCACGGGAACGGGAATAAACTAAATTCAAGCGGGAAAACGCCGCTGGGCACCCGCTATTTGAAATATGGTATGTAGGTGTCTTAAGTATGTCGTAGGCAACCACTATGAAGGGATTTTCGGAATTTCCCACGGGAACGGGAATAAACTAAATCCAAGCGGAAAAACGCCGCTGGGCACCCGCTATTTGAAATATGGTATGTAGGTGTCTTAAATATGTCGTAGGCAACCACTATCAAGGGATTTTCGGAAATTCCCACGGGAACGGGAATAAACGGAATCCGCGCGGGCAACGCCGCTGGGCATCCGCTAGTGATATATATTTATGACACCTACATATTACATACCATATTTCAAATAGCGGGTGCCCATAGCGACGTTGCCTGCGCGCATCCCGATTATCCCGTTCCCGTAGGAATTTACGAATATCCCTTCATATGGGTTGGCTACGATGTATAAGACACCTTCACAACATATTTCAAGATTCTAGGTGTTATCGTTTCGGAGTAGTACGTATTTTTATTTTTACCCAGTTTTTATATTTTCCCGTGGGAATAAGATATTTTTCTGGAATAAAAAGTACCCTAGATGTTGACCCGGGTACTCAGCTATCACCACACCAAATTTCATCAAAATCCGTCTAGTAGTTTTTGCATGATGCGTGCACAACCAGACAGACAGACAAGACAAAAATTCCAAAAATTAGTGTTTTGGTATCTATATCGATAACTATATAACTACTAGCGACCCGCCCCGGCTTCGCACGGGTGCAATGCTGAATTTTCTTTGCTATAAACCATCCCTGGACCCACTCGAACCCACACAAAAAGTTTCATCAAAATCGGTCCGGCCGTTCTGGAGTTAAATCGTCAGGAAGGAAAACCCGACTTATTTTTATATAGTAGATATACACTACCGTTAAAATTTTCAAAAAATATTTAATGTACAGACACGGCCCCGTTAGAGTTTTATTATATGTATTAGCGGATGCCCAGCGGCGTTGTCCGCGCGGATTCCGTTTATTCCCGTTCCCGTGGGAATTTCCGAAAATCCCTTCATAGTGGTTGCCTACGACATACTTAAGACACCTACATACCATATTTCAAAAAGCGGGTGCCCAGCGGCGTTTTCCCGCTTAGATTTAGTTTATTCCCGTTCCCGTGGGAATTTCCAATAATCCCTTCATACCAATTTCCTATGACATATCAGACACCTTCATACCATTTTTCAAGTTTCTAGGTGTTATCGTTTCGGAGTAGTACGTATTTCTCTTTTTAACCAGTTTTTTTATTTTCCCGTCGGAATGAGATCTTTTCCTGGAATAAAAAGTACCCTAGATGTTGACCCGGGTACTCAGTTATCTCCATACCAAATTCATCAAAATCCGTCCAGTAGTTTTTGAGTGATGCGTGCACAACCAGACAGACAGACAGACAAAGATTCCAAAAATTGGTGTTTCGGTATCTATTTCGATAACTATATACACTACCGTTAAAATTTTAAAAAAATATTTAATGTACCTACAGACACGGCCCCGTTAGAGTTTTATTATATGTATAGATTACCGTACTTACATATTTATCACTAGCTCGACGGTGAAGGAAAACATCGTGAGGAAACCCGCAGGTCGTGTAAATAGACCCGGTCCGGCGATGTGCTCACCACCTAGATATCACGTTTAGGGGTCCAATATATCTCGTGAAATGTGGGTATATCCAGTAATGGAATACCTCTGCCTACCACCTCGGGGATAAAAAAGGCGTGAGATTATATATTATTATTATGAAATATTTTTAGGATCATAAATAGGGCTCCCATTCGAATATTCGAATTATTCGAATAGTTGATCAAATTTTATATTCGAATACTAAACTGACAGTATTCGAATTATTCGCGATTTTGGATATGAAAACTGTTTTAAGTTTTACACAATCAACACAATATTGTTAGATCGTAAAAAGGTAAAGATATGATATTTTAACGTATTTTATCGATGCACTGCTGTTTAGAGGTGGGAGTTATTTTGTGTAACCGTTATTTGTATTTATTTTTCATTGACCGCGCGATTTCTAAACCAAAAAATAAGTAGAACGTGAATTTTATCATTTCGTCATCAAAAATTTCAATATACTGTCTACCAAAAAAATACACGTGATTTCGGTATGGGGGGGGGGGTTGTCTTAAACCTCACCATACATCACCAAGAGGGGGAGGGGGGTCAAAAAGTTGCTAAAAAAGCATCACGTGATTAATGGACGACCCCTAAGGGTCTACTCAGCCTACGGGCCCAGGCGACTACTCTCTTAAGCTTAAGGGTCTACTCAGCCTACTGACCCACACTACTACTCTCTTAAGCTTAAGAGTCTACTCAGCCTATGGGCCCAGATAACTACTCTCTTAAGCATAAGGGTCTACTCAGCCTACTGACCCAGACTACTACTCTCTTAAGCTTAAGAGTCTACTCAGCCTACTGACCCAGACTACTACTTTCTTAAGCTTAAGGGTCTACACAGACTACGGGCCCAGGTGACTACTCTCTTATGCTTAAGGGTCTACTCAGCCTACGGGCCCAGGCAACTACTCTCTTAAGCTTAAGGGTCTACTCAGACTACGGGCCCAGGTGACTACTCTCTTATTCTTAAGGGTCTACTCAGACTACGGGCCCAGGTGACTACTCTCTTATGCTTAAGGGTCTACTCAGACTACGGGCCCAGGTGACTACTCTCTTATGCTTAAGGGTCTACTCAGCCTACGGGCCCAGGTGACTACTCTCTTATGCTTAAGGGTCTACTCAGCCTACGGGCCCAGGTGACTACTCTCTTATGCTTAAGGGTCTACTCAGCCTACGGGCCCAGGTGACTACTCTCTTATGCTTAAGGGTCTACTCAGACTACGGGCCCAGGTGACTACTCTCTTATGCTTAAGGGTCTACTCAGCCTACGGGCCCAGGTGACTACTCTCTTATGCTTAAGGGTCTACTCAGCCTACGGGCCCAGGTGACTACTCTCAGTGGCGTAGCTATCATAGGGCAAGGTGGTGCAGTGCACCGGGGCCCTCGAGCTCAGGGGGCCCTCTAGCCTCAGCTTTGAAAAAAAAATGAAAAATTGAAAAAAAAATTCTTGTGAGCAGGCTCGAGCCTCGAGTCTCGAGGCCTGCTCACAAGATTTTTTTTTCAATTTCAATTTTTTTTATTTAAATCAACATCACCAATGATAAAACTCCTTAAATTTAACATTTTCAACACATGCGCCAAGCGTCCTCGATAAGCATGTGCTGTTTGTTTGTTATCGTTATTTTAGTTATAGGTATAGAAGATTGGATGATTACGCCCATAGCAGTAGCAGTAGTAGGTATACGGTTAGCGTTGTGCTGCAACTTGCAGAACAACGCTAACCGTATAATCTATGATAGCACGGCGGGACCATAGACCTATTAACACCAGTGTTGCCAACTTAGCTACTTTATAGCTAGATCTAGCTATTTTTGGGTGTCAGGCGGCTACAATTTACAAAATCTTGTAGCTAAATTTTTTAGCTACTTTTTCTAGCTACTTTTACTCTTTTACAAGATGTGAGTACTTTCGAGACTTTATAGTAGGGTATCGGTCCTTAAATTGTACCTAAACGTGGCTAGCTTATGTATTTTATTACTAATACCTGGATAAATGAAGGGGATAAACATATTTCTTCGTTTAAAACTTATATTGCGTTCTGCTTTGTCTTATTTTATAAATTTAAAATTATTGCTCGCTGTTTTAATAAACTGAAAATTAATTTACCTATGAAAAAATACACGTAATCTGCTTACTTTACCTATTTTAAAGTTTTAGCTACTTCTAGCTACTTTTTTGTGTCAACAAATCGGGCAATCTGGCTACTTTTCGCAAGATGTCTAGCTACAAGGTAAGGGTAGCAGTTGGCAACACTGATTAACACACGGGACACGAAACGTCGTCGTTCTCGCCTACAGTACTTTTTTCACGAACCAGGAACTTTTTACCTTGGCAGGTGAAATTGTAACGTCAGTGTACTCAGTATGATTTGAGCGTCCGTAATAACAACAGCTTGTTAAAATGACTAAATGCGGTGTATTGTTCTGCAAAAACTACAGCAATCGAACACCTAATGTTTTATTTCATCATTTTTTTTGCTAAAATCAATAAAATTTGGTATAAAATTGTCAAATAAAACAATAAATTTAAAAATACTCATTAAAGAATGCACTGTAATGAAAAATCTGTTTTCTTGGAACTAGGCGGATTATACCGGTCAATGTTTCATTCGTTCATCAGTGTTGCCAACTGCTACCCTTACCTTGTAGCTAGACATCTTGCGAAAAGTAGCCAGATTGCCCGATATGTTGACACAAAAAAGTAGCTAGAAGTAGCTAACACTTAAAACTAGGTAAAATAAGCAGATTACGTGTATTTTTTCATAGGTAAATCAATTTTCAGTTTATTAAAACAGCAAGCAATAATTTTAAATTTTTAAAATAAGACAAAGCAGAACGCAATATAAGTTTTAAACGAAGAAATATGTTTATCCCCTTCATTTATCCAGGTATTAGTAATAAAATACGTAAGCCAGCCACGTTTAGGTACAATTTAAGGACCGATACCCTACTATAAAGTCTCGAAAGTACTCACATCTTGTAAAAGAGTAAAAGTAGCTAGAAAAAGTAGCTAAAAAATTTAGCTACAAGATTTTGTAAATTGTAGCTGCCTGATACCCAAAAATAGCTAGATCTAGCTATAAAGTAGCTAAGTTGGCAACACTGTCGTTCATTACATTTCACATCAATTATAGCCTGCGCAGACGAAACACTTTTGTCCCCGTATTTTTTTGTCCGCCAAAATAGATCGCTTACAACTGCATCGAGTAACGCACACGAGGGATTGAAAGTATAGCGTACAAAAAGTCCCCCGCATAATCGCGGACACCGAGGGGTGGGACAGGAAAAAAATTACGCGGCAGTCCCTGAAAAAATAGAACTAACGTGACTAGGCGCTGCAACGCACACGGCACACTTTAGTCTTTGCTGCGCGCTCGATAGGGATGTGACATTGATCCAAAAAAAATACTATTATTCTTTTTGATAATTAATGGATTTTTGAAAAAATATTGATTTCCTTAAAAATAATCGATATTTAAAAATCAATTACCTATACGAAAAATAAATACCAATTTAAAAAATTATCATTTAGGGATTTAATGTCGAATTAGGAAAAAACTAAATATGGTATTTTTTGCTTATTTATTATTATTAACCAATTAATAACAACAATTCTCTCTTCTGGACCAATGCACATCCTCATCATTGTCAGAATAACCTTTAGAGGGTTTCACAATTGAGAACAACCCTTCAAAAGTTCCAACCGACGTTTTATAATATTTGAAGAATCTTTTTGGATATTGTTACAACCATAGCAAAAAATTCTAAATTTATGGTTTCAACTGAGCATGCTTCGCATGGAAATATCCATTTATCAATCGATCTGATATAAAGGGATGGACTCAGTATTTTTTTTTAAAACTACTTCTCTTTTTCTTAAACTTCATGTAAATTACAACACAACGTAATCTCAGAATATTCGCTTCCATAGCGTGCGCCTCTCTAAATTTTCGGGGGACAAATGATGGAACACCGTGTGCGTTGAGTCCGCGGAAAGTTTTTTTACGATTGGGACTATTAGTGATTGCCGTTATTGATAAAAAGATATCGATATGACCGAATGAAGTATTGTGGACTTATTATACAAAATTAAATTATGTATACTGTAAGAAAATGTATTCGATTTTTAAATACCGACATTATGGAATCTATTTTATTCATTAGTCAGGTCAATATACCTAGACATTTAAAATATAGAAACTTCCCAAAGAGCCAAATTTTGGAGGGAAAATTTTTATATCAATAAGTTCAAACTACGCGGAAAGAGGGGAGGAGGGCCCGATTCTCTCCCAATGCACCAGGGCCCTTGGCCCCCTAGCTACGCCACTGACTACTCTCTTATGCTTTAGGGTCTACTCAGCCTACGGGCCCAGATGACTACTCTCTTATGCTTAAGGGTCTACTCAGCCTACGGGCCCAGATGACTGCTCTAACGCTTAAGGGTCTACTCAGCCCACTGACGGACATGACGAAAATATAAGGGTTCCGTTTTTGCAATTTTTCGAATTAAAATTTTGGTGATTAAAACACTAGATAAAACATTTTATTGTGAGCGAGTTGATTAGATTTTAAGTAAGTTGGTTTGATTTTTTTTTGAGAATAAGACTTAAGTAAATCCTATATGAATGTTATCTTTGAAAACATTTTATTGTGAGTTGATTAGATTTTTATTGTGAGTTGATTAGATTTTTAGTAAGGTATCTAATTGTCCAATTCCAAAGTTTGATTTCTTTTATTTTGTAAGTACCTTTACTATTCCTACGAGTAATTAGTGCCTGTTCGATTGTTGCATTTGCATACGATATTTTTTGAAATAATATAAGTACTATCTAGAGTCGACTGTAGCTGCTGTTACGTGTTTTACGGTTCCAATTATTGTAATTTCTAAATATTATGTGTGATGTATCTGTTCGTTGTGTCAGAATTGTCAAAAATAAAGAATATTTACAAAAATAAAAATTTTTCTTTGTTATTCGAATACTATTCGAATAATTCGAATAGTTGCCAATCTTTCTTCGAATTATTCGAATATCAAAATATTCGAATATTTGGGAGCTCTAATCATAAATTACATTGCACGGTATTAACTACTAAAGACATGGCTGTATGGAGTAGCATCCCTTTGACTGCCCTTTAGATAAAGTTAAAAAATTGAAATTCAGAAACGAAAATATTGCGATTCCGCTTTCCGAAATTTATTCAAAAATTGCAAACACAGTACATGCTAAACTAAATAGGTATTATACTCGGAGAAAAACCACCGCGGGATTACAAAATTTCGTTATCAATTAAACAAATGGGCCGGCAATTGGTTTGTGTAAATGTTCAACCATGTGAATTTTGAAAAGGGTGTGCTATATTTTATCGTGCTAATTATGAGATACAATAAGCAAGAGCTGGTGGCGTTGGCCTCCCAAACATCACAGAATTTTGATCGAGAAGGCGTGTTAGTACTAAAGGAGAGGCAAGACGGATTTTTTCGGAGGTCAGAAGGTCAGTAAATAAATGAAATATTTCACAGGTTTTCATTGAAAACCAAGAAGTTTCTATGCATTATAAGACGGTAGCTTGTTTTTTAAAATAAGGTGCGAGGAGGTAATATTCTAAGAGGAGTGCATATTTCTTAGGACAATGGATGCTAAAATAATGGATTACCCACATTCATCTACCAAAGAATAAAGCTTACTGTACCTATATTTTGTCATCCAGGTTATGGTGGATGAACTCAGTCTAGTTAGTGTCTATATTAAAATCATTTTTACTATTTTAGGATGTTCTGTGCGATGGTTCCGGCTCCGTGGTAATCTCCTGTTCTATCTGAAGGGCCCGGAGCCATGGTACGAGCCCACGGGAGTCGTAGTGCTCGGTCATCATAAGGTTAAGCTGCAGAATCAAGATGAGAATGGCCACTGGCCGTTTCAGATTGGTATTTATTTGAAATAATTTAAATGAAATTTATTTAAATGTAAAGTATAAAAAAAAAAAAGTGACTAAAAAGAATGCCTGGCTGTTCATAATGGTGTGTTGGTTCCTACCTTTATGTATGGTAGTAAGAGTTGGGTATGGCAGAAGCATGACAGTCAAATAAATGCAGTAGAAATGTGCTCGCTTAGATATTACACTTTAATCATACTGTAATCTGCGAGCATGGTGGCTTGAAAGAGGATGTAGTGACTAAGATTTCGAAAGAAATGCTCAGGTGGTTTGGACATACTGAGCGGACGGATGAAAGGCATCTAACGAAATTCATATATAAGGAGATTGTGAGTGGCTGTGTCAGTAGAGGGCGACCTAAGCATACTTACATCGATCAGATCAGCGATATGATATTGAGGTATAGCCAGATGAAGAGTACCCGAAACCGACGAACATGTATGAACCAATTGATGCGTAGGATGAAGCCTAAGCATATCGTTTTTGTTAACAGTGTGGGATAACGGAGTATGCTACCGTATGGCAACATTCCATGAGTCTGAGCGTACCCTGTGGCTTAAGGCTATACAGATGGGATCATATGATGGCATGACTTCACAAATAGCCTCGCTAAAAGAAAGACTGAACCGAATCAGACCGGTAATTGATGTAGCTACATATAGACTTCAGAAAGGGATTATAGCAGGTATGTATGTCTATATATTATTATGATACATGAGTTTTAAAAAAGAAACTTAATTTTTGCAATATCCCAAAGTCCGTTTGCATAATATGTGGTGGATTGTGACTCTCGTTGCTGTAGACAACAACAACTTGTGTTATAGTGCGGCTGTCTAACTTTATCCAAACATCGACACAAATATTTGTGATGCAGCAAAACATGTGTTCCAAAGTAAATATTTGGCTACAGTACCTACTATTTCATCATCCCAGTGCTTCCGTCTGTCTTCCTCATCTTCTTTTATTATTTATGGGATACCATGTTGTGATTGTTTTTCTCCATTTTTATGTCCATGCATTCTAAGATATATCACATTAAATCTTCTATACAGATATGAATGAAGTGCCATTATGTGAGCTAGCGCTGTCGTGTGATAATCTTCTGTGCGACGCGCATGGCCGACCGCCTTCGCCTTTAATTGTGGTGTATGTCAAATTTACTAAAGGACTCTGTGTCAAGTATGGAACAACTGAAATAGTTGAAGTGAGTACTTTTAGCAACGTAACTACTTCCCTAAAAAAGCGGTGATAGCCCGGACGGTTAAAAGAGCCTGCCTAAAATCAGTACGGCTCGGGTTCGAATCCTGGCATGTACCAATGAGTTTTTCAAAAACTTACGTACATATTTATCACTAGCTTGACGGCGAAGGAAAACATCGTGAGGAAACCCGCAGGTCTCAGAATTAATTCTGAGACATGTGTAAATAGACCCGGTCCGGCGATAGGCTCACCACCTATCACGTTTAGGGGTCCAATATATCTCGTGAAATGTGGGTATTTCCAGTAATGGAATACCTCTGCCTACCCCCTCGGGGATAAAAAAGGCGTGAGATTATACTGAGATTATACTACTTCCCTATATTAATACTACAAATGCGAAAGTAAACTTGCCTGTCTGTTACCTTTTCACAGTTTAACCGATGTGAAAATCTTGATGGAATTTATCACGAAAGTTTACTTCTTGAGGAGGGACATAGGCTATTTTTTACTCCAATTATTTTTGGAATTATTGTAGTTCTGTTTGTAGTGAGTTTTGTCGTAACGCAAGACTTCAATAATATACAACGCGTAACAGAATAAGCGCAATTCCTCATACACCCCAATTAAATTTCCATAGAAAGCACTAAATTGAGCTAAGTTAATTCATGTTTTTGAAAAATTTTACACATATTAAAAATAGCTGAAATCGAATAAGTAGTCAATACTGAACAAACTAATTTCAGGAATTGCTCTTATTCTGTTACATGTTGTATAAGTTAGATTAAATAAATCAATTCCATGCTGGAGGAAGCAATCATTTATTTGAAGATGGAATATTGTTTTGTTTAGGTTATGTCATGTACCATGTAAAACTCTAAAGAGTAAAAAACCGACTTCAACTTATATGGTTTTCTCATGGATGCCATTGTCAGAACTGGACCAAATGGGACCACACAGGACCTTTCAAACAAAAACACACACCTTTCAAATAAAAAGAGAATCATCCAAATCTGTTCACCCAGTTGAAAGTACTGAGGTAACAAACATAAAAAAAAACATACGTGTTGAATTGAGAACCTCCTCCTTTTTTGAAGTTGGTTGAAAAGTATGTTTTTCTCTGGAGTTTTTTTCAGAAGAATGAATGATAGATTGTTTTACTTGAGTTATTCGGTGTTGTAAAAATTTTGATCTAAAAAATAAATCGTATCCAAAAGTTCCCTTAACAAATGGTCTTCAACTCGAATAACTTCATCATCCACCATTTCTTAGACATGCAGCAACCCGTGCTTCTCGAAGACCATATTGTTCAGAGCAAGCGACGGGTTGACAGGAGAAGCGTTGGTGAGGATAGTCGTGTACGACGTCAAGGAACGGATATCGGAGACCGCAGTGCCCATGGGGTTCACGGCGTTGCAGCTAAGCACTATACAGGTTCGTTGACCTTCACGGTGACCTTTAAATGTCATTGAGTAAAGAGCAGCTTGTGACAAAGGTTGTTATAGGGTTGATAATATGTAAGTATAGACGGTTTATACTTTCATATGTAATTATAATGCTGAATTTGCCCCCTTTCAATAAAGTGACACCTGTATTCACCGCCCGCGTACAAATATAACGTAATAAGTAGGGTAAAACACCCAATTATTGACACCCTAGTTCACACTACCAATTAATGGACACCCCAACAGTTTTATTCAAAGTTAACGAACTTACCATACACAATTATATTTAGAATAATTTTATTATATAAAAGCACCATGTTTATTTGATTATTCTAAATATAATTGTGTATCGTTAGTTCGTTAACTTTGAATAAAACTGTTGGGTTATCCATTAATTGGTGGGGTGTCAGCAGTTGGGTGTTTTACCCTACCCATTGCTAAATATTCTTTCTTTTCAAAATGGCGATGGGTACTTGAAGCATTTACACAAAAGAGATTTAAGTTTATTATTTTAAATACCATTGCTAGGTGCACTGCTAGTTCATAGGAGTTTTTGTTAGTATCGAATAGAGTATGTTATTATATGAAATCGAAAAAGGAACTACTAATTTAATTAAAATTGTATTATACAATAATCTTGTTTATTTATTTATGCAATAAGAGGTCCACGGATGGACAAGGACAATCGATAACTATTTTATATTGACATATAAATACAATAAATAAAGTGTATTTCTTAAAGATTTTTTTTTAAAAGAACCACTATTGTACTACTTGCCATTTATACAATGACTACATTTATCTATCTCAGATTCTTAGTTAAAGTCAAAAGTCAAAGAAGTTATAGGTATATTACATAACACCCCGTTTAGACATATTTTATTAAAAATAAACAACGATGCTGTACCATAGGAATTGTAGCAGACTGGCAATAACACAACGTCAATAAAAGTATCTGTGTAAACATTTCATGTTTACATTACTAGTTCTATTTTTAGTGTGTACTGTTCGAACGAAATGCTTGTGTACACGTTGTTGTAATATTGTTTCAAATAAATATATCTATGTATATATAAAACGATAAAATGACTGATTGGTGATGACTGATGTATCAACGCACAGCCTAAACCGCTGGGTCAAGAGACTTGAAATTTGCACATAGATAGCTTATACAGTGTAGGCATCCACTAAGAAAGGATTTTGCAAAATTCAACCCCTAAGGGGGTGAAATAAACGTGCGAAAGCGAAGCCTCGGGTAAAAGCTAGTGTAATATATTTGAAAGATTATGGATTAGAGGTATTTTAAAGGGAGTGTTCTTTACGTTATCTACATAATATATGCGCTTCCAAGACCATGCTTTAAGCAGAATTAAACGATACAGTGACAAGCTTTAACATTGAAAAACGTCGAAATGAAACTCAATAGCGTTAATAGATTTATTTTCCTTATTGATATCAATACGAACAGTGACGCAGGCAGTCTAGTTTTATCTCGAGTAGTGCTGATAATGTGCGTTCTGGCACTTAACTATTAATTTTATAGTTAGCCATTTTGTTGTTTACGTTGTACTTTTTGTGGTGTTGTCTAAAACGACTTTTTTTAACACTTAGTACTTATAAATCTGGGGCTCTTGGGATTTTTTTTCTGTCGGTAATCTCATTAAATAAAAAATTGGTTGCCTGTAAAGTCGGTTTACGGACGATAATTTTACGTGATAACGTCATAAGAAAACATTGATGAAAAATTGCATACTGGAGTGTAAGAGACATAGATGCGTCACATGCCAATCGTGCCTCTATCGCTTGTCTCCCGCTCTCACTTGCACGTCAGGCGGAACTTGACACTTATTCGTGCGTGCAGCGTTCACGTCACTAAATATTTCCAGGAGGCCCAAAGACTTCGAGTGATGCTCCAAACCAGAGACAACAAGACGGTCGGCTTCGTCACCATAAACGGATGGAGCCTCGAACCTTCGTACATCGGGAGCAGCCCTATCCACACCAACGACAGGAACAGTGTGGACATACCCCAAAAAGTCATGTGCCATAGACGCTCTCAGTCACTCCCACCGCGGTTAGGCTTGAAGCTCAAGTTTCCATCGTACGGCAGTTTGCTTAAGCAGAACTTCGTCAATAGTCATCAAGTGACGTATAGATACCATTCCGGCTTGGGCGGGGATATAACGGTGCACGAAATCATGGCGGAACCCAAGCTGTGCTATCAGATGCCTATACAACTTATGTGAGTATGAATGAATTTAGGAATGAACCATAAATTATTTACCTAAGGCCGGCAACGCACTTGTGACTCTTGAGTTGCAGGTGTCCATGGGCGACGGTACTCACTTACCATCAGGTGACCCGTCTGATCGTTTACCTACTTTTTTTAAAAAAAAAAAACCTTGATACGGTTCCGCTTTTATACCTAAAATCGGTTGACACATTCTTTAGCTCAAAGTACATACATCTTGTTACTGGTAGAATGTATGAAACAAGCTGTTTCGCATGAACTGACCCGCAGACGTATTCACAGAGACTCGATACCGTTTCCGTTCGATTCGAGTCGAATCTATCGACATCGGAAACGAATCTATCGAGATGGGCTGATGTTGGTATCGAAAACTAATGTCATATGTGACACCAACTGTCATATGTGACATTAGTTTTCGATACCAATCTCTGTGAATACGTCAGCCGGTCCCGGTCCCGTGGGAAAATTATAGCCCATGTTACTCCCAAAAAAGTAAGCTTTCAAACAAATTACAAATCTTTCCTCTTAATAATATTATTATAGTGTACATTCTTGAACGACGTACTTTGAATATTAAACCAACCGGAGACGCCACTGACAGGCGTTCCCCTCTGCCAAAAAAGTTCGGTCAACACTCATACCTGATAAATTGAATTAGTTCTGTTGAGTTCACGGAGTGCTCGGATTGGTTGTTTCTGTGTGTGAATGTATTTGTGTGCATCTAGTTCAAGCTAGTGTTTAATTGTTTTGTTAAAAAAAGGCGTCTGTGTTAACATTATTTGTGTGCGTTTCCTCGTCCCCCGCGCAGAAACCGGCAGACCTTTTTGCAAAGAAACAAGTGCGCGTGACGTTTCCTGTTGGTTTAATACTCAAAGACGAAGTATGTGACTACATCTCGTAAGGTAAGGTACCTTACGAGATACCCTACGGATTTTCACATAATATGTACATATTATGTTCTACAGCCGGCTCTTTAATTGTAAGGCTATCAGCCTTACAATTAAAGAGCCGGCTTCACATGATGAAAATCAGTGAGGCTCGGGCTCGAATCCTTACATGTACCAATGAGTTTTTCAAAATCTTACGTACTTATTTATCACTAGCTCGATGGTGAACGAAAACATCGTGAGGAAACCCTCATGTCCCAGAATTAATTCTGAGGCATGTGTAAGAGATGGGCTCACCACAATTATCAATTAATTAATTTATGTTCTACCTTGACAAACCGAGATCGCTATTAAAAAAACTTCACATCTACAGCGACATCTACATACAAAGAGAGAAGGAACTCCTAGAAGAGCTGTTGTCGGTCGGCGAGATGTGTGGCCAGTGGCAGAGCCGGCAGCTGGCTTTGGGCAGTGCCCACGTGGCCGTGCTCAAGCACTACTGCCACTCCAAGCGCTGTATGCGACACGCGGACACGCCCTGCTTCAAGCCTAGCAGTAGAAAAGGTATACTACTTTAGGGGCAGCGAGGGTGACTGCCACTAAGCGAGGTCGAGGGTGATGAGGGTTGCGAAATAAGAGATGTTGCTCGTGTCGAGAGTCGAGATCGAATGTGATCGGTGATCGAAGATCCAATTGATGATGATGCTTGCACTGGCGCTATCGTTGCTGCCGTTGAATAACACTCTAGCATTTTGTCTGCCATTAGTGCTAATTTATCTACTGACGTTTCTGTGTTTATCGCTAGCACTGCTCGAATATTAACTGGCAATTGTCTCATCCAATTTATTTTGATACCGTCTTCAGTCAATATACCGTTGCTGAGGTCACGTAGTCGTCGTAGCAGCTGTGTCGGCTTCTGATCGCCCAACTCAGTAGCATTTAGTAGTTTGTCGAATTTTTGGACGGCCGTTTCTTCGTAAACAGTTATCAACCGTGTTTTGATTGTGTTATATTTGTCCGTCGATGGCGGTTTCTTCAGTAAATCAGTTAAATGTCGTAAATCTTGTTCTTTTAACTGTTGTAGCAACAATGCATAACGCTGATCGTCACTCTTCTTAAGTGGTTCTATGATCGCCTCGAAATGCGCGAACCATATGCCGGGTGCTTCGCGCCAAAACGGTATGATACGCGAGTGTATTGAAACAGCGTCGACGTCTGACCGTGGTGGCTCGTTATTGTCCATTCTTTTTTGTGATACGACGAGTCGACTATTGGCCGTCTATTGGCGCGTTATATGTAACTCGGCCTTCTATTGGCGCGTTCCATGTAGTGTCGCTACACTACCCTTAGATCGTTATTTACAGATCCGTTCACGGAATTTTGTCATCGTAATCGTGATTTGACATTTGTTACGCGATCAGTGCTTGCCCTTCTTGGACTGGCTGTATTTACAGATGTACGGAAGAAGCAACGTATTTCAAAATGAAGAGGATTTTTCAATCACTAATCTTCATGGACGAGTTTAGTGTGCCTTGTTATTAGACTATTGACTTTTCTAAGTGTAATTCTCAATTACCTACAGAAATAAATACATTATCATTTTCATTTCATTTAAAAAAAGTTTTTCATCAAAAGAATATACTGGTGACACGTGGGTATTTCCAGAAATGGAATACCTCTGCATACCCCCTCGGGGAAAAAAGGCGTGAGATTATTTATTTATTCTTTAAACGTACATGCTTATTGCAGACGAAGCAAGCTTGGAGTTTGCGCCCGTCAATCTACATTTACAACGGATGTGGGTACATAACGACACTCTCAATAAGACTGGGTTCCACGATATCGTTACCGTTGGCGCGTTCGCTGCGCACACGCACAAGGCAGAGAGGACTGGCGGACTTATTAGGTGGGTATTCAAAAATAGGGGTCATCCATAAATTACGTCACACGTTAAGGGAAGGGGTCAACGAATTGTGACATTGTGTGACAAGCGGGTGGGAGGGTTCCTACATTTTGTGACGTCACATTTCAAAATCTAATATTATGTAATTTTTTTCCAATTTCTGATTTGTTGTTGATTTTATTCAAAAGAATTTAAATCGAAATAAAAGTAATTACAGAACTGCTGTTTTAATTCAACGTCTAGTTGTAAAATTGCAATTTATGTGACGTCACACATTAAGAGGGGTGGGGGGGAATCTCACAAATGTGACCAGCTGTGACTAGGACGGGGAGAGGTATAAAAAATCATGAAATTTGTGTGACGTAATTATGGATGGTCCCATACTGCGAAACAAGTGTATTATAATATTGATGATATTTTGTGCAAGATGGAATATTATGATAGATCTAAATGAAAGGAAAAAACATACTGCGCCTACCCCAAATAATGGGAAAATTTCAAGTAAATGACGATGAAGTGCATTATAATACTCACAATACGGTATTTCAATGTATCGAAATGAAATTGCGAGTAATAATTTATTAAAAAGCTTGTCCCAAAACACCTCTCTACGCGTTGGAGCTACGTCTCTAGAGGAACTGTCAACAATCCCGCGCAATATGGCTGACGGAGCTAGGCTGTGGTGCCTATAATTAATTGAAATAAATTTATGACAGAGTCCCTAAAAGTCTGTAACTTAAAAAATAATACTAAATTCTCTCTCTTTTTGTAACAGGCTAGTGCAACAGGTGAAAGACATAAACAGCGCCAAAGCTCTACACACGACGTCAGCGAGCAAAATACAAGCAGAGTATGACAACGCGGTCGCGGCGAGACGACTCCGCGACGAGATCGTCCACGACATGGAGAGGGTAGTGGTCATGTTGCAGGCGAAACAGGGGCCCGAAGTGCTTAGTTTAATCGAAGGTAATGAATGATAGAGACCCGAAAAAAACCGGTTAATTTCCGGTTAACCGGTTTCAAGATAAATTTATCCGGTTTTCTACAGAGTAACTGGTAAATCGATGGAATACTCCCGACACTGATCCACATGTCGCTGATATATAAAAAAAATTAAATAAATAAAAATGAAACTACTTTTGCGCAATTTTCTTAATAATATAGTTATTTTAAATTTCCCATATACCTATTACGTAGCGTATTCCACACACGTTCCGGCGGTCATTGACCTCGTTCAGATTTTTATTATTTTACTAGTGGCCCGGGCAGACGTCGTTCTGCCACCGTATAAACCATCCCTGGACCCACTCTAACCCACACAAAAAGTTTCATCAAAATCGGTCCAGCCGTTCTCTGAGACTAACGAACAGCTTTTTATTTTTATATATATATAAGATTTATTCAAATAAGCTATTGTTTTGTTTCAGTAATAAAAAGCAAGGTCCGAAGTCTACTCGCGCTCTGGGATCCAGCTGCCGTCGAGGAGACGCTATCGTACATCGGCTGGCCCCAAACACCTAACCAGGAGAATCATCAAACAATAACCCATATAACGCGGCTCACCGAACAACTGAGCATGCTCGACAACGACTACGACCTTTTCGACGCCTCATCAAGCTCAAGTTCCAAAGAGACTTCACCCACCGGCGAGTTCCCAACCCTATCGTCAAGTGTACCGAACATCTACCCGGTCTCAAAGAACCGTATTAGGGTCACAGAAGGTTCAGATTTGCAGTTCCATAATGATTACTTCAATGAACGAGAGGAGCGGAGCAGCTTGAATCATTCGTTCCGGTCGGTCCGGTCCGCGAAGATCGGTGATGAGAAGAGTCTGTCGTTTGAGTCTCATAAGCTGAGGTCGGGCAGTCTGCGGCAAGACTTCAAGAGTTCAGCGTCGCTGGAGCAGGTTTCCTACAAATGCCTGATGGATAATATCACTGGGAATGATAAAAAGGTAGTTGCTAAATTTTATTTTATAGTGAGAATTTTAAAAGGTTTAACATGAGAAAAAGGTAAATAATATCAACTCTCGTTCACACTGCAGAGAAATAACAAAACTATGTAAGTACCATGGGTTCGATTCTGCTTTACAGCGACTAAACTTATTTTAGTTTACTCCTGTCATTTTCTTTCTCCTAGAAAGAAAAGAGACCAGAAATATTTAGTCCAGTCAACTAAGGCATTTCATAACGTGTTTACAAGTAAAGAAGTAACGCCTAAAATACAGCCTCTGATAAGACTAAATTTGGTAGGTTATGTTCTATCCCTTTTATTTTTTTGAGGTAAGACAAAGACAGGACTAAACTAAAACAAGTTTAAACAGAATCAAACCCAATAGTGTATTAAGCATAATCTATAAATTACTTTTCTAGACAAAGAATTATAGAATCCACTTTTACTAATTATCAGTTAGGATGTGCTGAGCTACTGTATGTTTGAATTCACTAAAATTTTCTATTTTCTTCTACATGATGATAAGCTTTTGTATTTTTGTGATGTAGTTTTTCCTGTGATAGAATTAATTTTCCTAGAGAAAGTTATATATTTCATTTCCCGAGCTCCTAACTCTGTAGACAAAATATACGCCGTGAAGAAGAGACAAACAATCTTCTAAAATTTTTAAATATAACTAGCGACCCGCCCCGGCTTCGCACGGGTGCAATGCTAATACTAAAACCTTCCTCTTGAATCACTCTATCTATTAAAAAAATTGCATCAAAATCCGTTGCGTAGTTTTAAAGATTTAAGCATACATAGGGATATAGGGACAGAGAAAGCGACTTTGTTTTATACTATGTAGTGATTCTAAGATTTTTTATTTTTTTATGTATTTATTTAATTTCATGTACTAAAAATGTTCACATGCGAACTTAATGCTTACATGCATTTTACCAGTCAACCACCAGGCTAAGCAGATATAAGAAAACAAAAAGTGAAATGTGTCGATTAACTAATACATCTTTTAATACATCATCATTATTAAATAAATACACTCGTCTTACAGTTAGGGCTGATTTTGAAATAGTCAGTTAAAAGTTATCTGAAGAATAAACATCACCTGTCACTTTTCCTTTTTATTGTATCAGACAGTGACAGCATCAATATTATATTCTTCGGATAAGTTTATCTGACGATTGAAAAATCGGTATATATCTTATAGTAAATCTCTTTTATTTTTATATTAGGGTTGTGTCCTACCTAGTCGAATCAGTTACTTTTTACGATCTGTCAAAACGAAATTTTACTATGGAAAATGTACTGAAATAGCAAACCGTGACGTCATAGTTTGTAGTACTCAATTGCAGTACTTTTTTTGATTGTTTTATTATTTTTAAATTTGCTATAATTGTAAATTGAAAATCGAAATACATATTTTGAGGTGTTTTGGGATAATCTTTTTGATGTATGACTACTCGCTATTTAATTTCGATGCTGTCAACTACCCATTTACTTTCTAAATAAATTATGTGAACTTATGTCATGTTAGTCCAAGTTCATTTTATTTAGATGGCCATAGCATATGCGATATTATTTAATTTCTTTTACGCCCGGTTTTTTCCTTTACCAAACCTGTCAATTTGCACAGCGATTATTTAAGTAATATATGTGAATTGTATTGTAAGAGATCACTTAAATCTACATCTAGACAGCTTGGCGACTGACGTTAAAACCTTTGTTTGTTCATATTGAATAGAGTCCGAAAATACTAAACCGATTCAAAAATTATTTCACCAATGTAAAGCTACATTATCAGGGAGTAACATAAGCTATACTATATCCCCGTATTCCCACGGGAACGGGAACTACGAGGGTGAAACCACGCGGAACAGCCAGTTATAAATATGTTAATAAATAAAGGCAATTTACTAGAAAAAGTTATATCACTATGCGATTGTTTAGATAATACATTATTATTATATTATATTATATTATATTATATTATATTATATTATATTATATTATATTATATTATATTATATTATATTATATTATATTATATTATATTATATTATATTATATTATATTATATTATATTATATTATATTATATTATATTATATTATATTATATTATATTATATTATATTATATTATATTATATTATATTATATTATATTATATTATATTATATTATATTATATTATATTATATTATATTATATTATATTATATTATATTATATTATATTATATTATATTATATTATATTATATTATATTATATTATATTATATTATATTATATTATATTATATTATATTATATTATATTATATTATATTATATTATATTATATTATATTATATTATATTATATTATATTATATTATATTATATTATATTATATTATATTATATTATATTATATTATATTATATTATATTATATTATATTATATTATATTATATTATATTATATTATATTATATTATATTATATTATAGTGCGAAATATATAATCTTATGTTTCCTTTTTTTTTTACTATTTTTTATTACTGTTTGAAAAAAAGATATAAAGAAGTTTACTAAATAAGTAGTATCGTGTGTATGTAATTATTTTTTAAATAATTCTACTCACATACCTGACTGACCCTTGATAATGGTCGGTTTTATTCTATTGGAAACATGTATGAATGACATGAGTAAATGCAATCCTACTAATCCCACGTAATATTATAAACGCGAAAGTTTGTGAGTATGGATGTTTGTTGGTCTTTCACGCAATAACTACTGAACGGATTTTGATGAAACTTTACAGTTGTACAGTTTATACATCAGAATAACACATAGGCTATATTTTATCCCCGTATTCCTACGGGATCGGAAACTACGCGGGTGAAACCGCGGGGCGCTGCTAGTGAAAATATAATTATAAGATCATGATCGAATTTTGTTTCGCAATGTGCTGTGTTTGGTGTAAAATTAATATTATGTTATGTGTAACCGATGACTGTAAAAACCAGCTTACTGAGAATGAGCATCTCACGACGTTCTTCAGTACATTTGCGGATTATCATAAAATAAAACAAGAATGAAGTTTAGCAAATAAGGAATTTATAATAATCGCATTGGGTATATATTCTATGACGCGACCCGTCCACCCACTGGACATTCCCACTAAGCTAGTGTGAACCGAATTAAGTATACCTAGTAATCGATTAATTTGTGAATTCGTTAAATTCAAATAAATTGAAACATTTATTTTGCTTTAATTTAATAAAATATATATTTAACACTTACTTAAAAAATGGCCAATGCTTATATCGCCACAAATTAGTTGCATTTCCGCATCCAGTATTTGGTCATCGCGAAGTTTTATTTACGATTTTTTTAAAAATCACTCATCTCTTGTTCAGCATGAACACGTTTTGCTCAATTTTTCGTCTGTGCCATTGGGCTATTTAGCAATTGTGATTGGTGTAAAAAAAGGCCAAGTTCGTAAAATAAAACATTACTATCCAAGTTTTGATGTCAAGAATTATATTAATAGCAAAGTGTATTGTAAATAAATATTTCAATTCTCATCTCGTCCTGGATCGCATGCAAATGCAGGTTATGTCGAAACTAGAGCTCCACAAATGTTTTGACCTCCTCGCGACCACAGACTAGCCCGAGAGCAAAGACGGGGCCTTCGATGGTTATGTCGAAACTTGAAATCCATACAGTTTTTGACCTCGCCTGCCTTCAGGGTCCAAACGTGAGGCGGGAGTCGCTGACGCTGCTCAACGAGAGTCAGCTGGATGTGGCCACTCGGGAGAAGAACCTGGCCTTCTTCAAGAGCATAGGGGCCAACGTGGAACAGTCCTTGGCCTCCATCATCGAGGCTGTCATGATCGCAGTTGAGAATGAAGGTAAAAAAAAAACTCAGACATTTTATGAAAGAGGGGGTAGGTTATATTCTTTTAACCCCTTAACGTGGTTGGCGGTAAAAAAAAATCAAATAAAAATAATATGAAAAAATAGCGGGCCTGACAGACGTCCGACCCGAATGCAGCGTCACCTACTGGATTCAATTGTGAAAATCAAGCATCATGGGACCAACAAAAACACACAAATATCATCAAAATCGGTCTAGCCTTTTATGAGGTGTTTAGTGACATACACACGTTAACCAGTATTATTTATTTATACTAGCTGTGCCCCACGATTTCATGGAAGTATGCGTGACTGAGTGTAGCATTTGGGAATTTTTGTGTATGTGTGTGTGAGTGTAAATAGGGCGTGTGTACGCCTAATACCAATGTATCTAAATTTAAGGCACTCCACGTAATTAATATTCCGCCGAAGTTGCATTCACAATAGACACACTCAAGTGTGTCAAGAGCAGTGATAGCCCGGACGGTTAAAGAGCCGGCCGAAAATCAGTGAGGCTCGGGTTCGAATCCTGGCATGTACCAATGAGTTTTTCAAAAAACTTACGTACATATTTATCACTAGCTCGACGGTGAAGGAAAACATCGTGAGGAAACCCGCAGGTCTCAGAATTAATTCTGAGACATGTGTAAATAGACCCGGTGCGGCGATGGGCTCACCACCTATCACGTTTAGGGGTCCAATATATCTCGTGAAATGTGGGTATATCCAGTAATGGAATACCTCTGCCTACCCCCTCGGGGAGAAAAAAAGGCGTGAGATTATATTTTATTTATTATTACACTCAAGTGTAAAATCGTCAATTGTTTAAAAAAATCTCCTATTGCAGCCGCAGACATGACCGACGAGCTGGATGTAGTGAGATCCCGCATTGAGGAGATAAAGGCGAGTACAGACGCGCCGGGGCGCTGGCTGCGAGTGTCGCACGCGGCGCTGCGCCTGCGCTGCGAGTCGCCGCAGTGGACGCGTGAGCACGCCGCCTTACAAACCCGCCGGGACACTTGCTTCTCTCAAGCTGTAAGTACTATCACAGAATAGGGTTGTGTCCTACCTAGTCGAATCAGTTACTTTTTACGATCTGTCAAAACGAAATTTTACTATGGAAAATGTACTGAAATAGCAAACCGTGACGTCGTAGTTTGTAGTACTCAATTGCAGCACTTTTTTTGATTGTTTTATTATTTTTAAATTTGCTATAATTGTAAATTTAAAATCGAAATACATATTTTGAGGTGTTTTGGGATAATCTTTTCAATGAACGACTACTCGCAATTTAATTTTGATACTGTCAACTACCCAATAAGTAATAGTACTACGTACAGAAGGTTCACTGGTTACAAATTCCCTGTTTAGGTACGTCAAACGTGCCTAAATGTGGCCATTTCTTTCTATCGCATGCAACGCGCTCTTTCCGACCCATTAAATTATACGTTAGTAGTAGTAGTTAGTATAATAGTGTATTTTACCTACGATATTACGATTATTCTTTATTTAGGTACAGTCAAGAGCACGCTAAGCTTGACACTTTGGACTTTGACCCGGCCCTGTATTCTATGGCGCGCAGTACAAATCAGAGCTCAGCTTAAACTGGTAGTGTAAAGCTTGACTTGCTCTTGACTGTACTATTGACAAACGCTAAACCTCATACATTTGGAAGAATTGTCGCTTGAAAGCTCCAGTTTTTACTACACCACCCCTAATTAGAGTTAAAAAATCAGATGTCAGTAAGTAACACCGGTTTTTTTCATTTACCGACCCAAAATGGTCATAAACATGAAAAAACTCTTTTTTTATTATTCTTATTGTTACTATAGGAGACTGCTTTGTCGCCACGGGGTGGGAAAAGATAAATGACTCTTAGGTGTATCAGGCAGAACTTTTACTAATAGTACATAATGTTACTCAGGAGTCTGGATTTCCTCCGGGTAGCAATTAAACAGAAGTTTTCACAGTTTATTTATTTATTTATATTATTGTCTCTTTCTCATATTACCATAAAATATTTGCACCTGATTTCAAATGACCTCATTTAATCTCCCGCCTGTTTCCCACTGGAATAGACTGCCACATCTCTATAATTACTTGCAATTTAATTTCTATACAGTGCAATGTACTATTTCGTTGCAGCTGACGACGGTAACAGCGGGCCTGCTCTGCTGGTTCTGCTCGGTCCCCGCTGACGTGGTCGTGAAGGTGCTCAGTTCCGGGCTGGGTCCGCTTTGTGGGTTCGAGGGACTCCTCAGCCTGTACTCGACGGAGAAAGCCATGTGGGGGGACATGGTCGTCGCAGTGGAGGACCTTCAGACGGTCGTGTTCCAAGTCGTCAAAGTTGGTCATAGGTGAGCATGAGCTTACTGATCTGAAAAATCATGAGAAATCAGCTGATTTTTCCTAATCTTTATGTATTTTGCCCTTCATGTATATTGCCGCTTTATGTATAAAGATTTTGAAAAATCAACTGATTTTTCAGAGTCTTTATGCATATTGCCGTGAAGTGGACGGTATTTTATGTAAAAAAAAAGTGAATGAAATTTCGTCCCAAAAATAAGATTTTTTTTTATTAAAAATACTTGCGGTCATATTTCGATAGCACTCTTATAGATATATATTGTCCTGATCATAAATATGCGTAAAAATTGGGTTTGTAGCTTAAACTCGATCCCTACACTTTTTTGGGACAGGATCTTAGGCTATTAGGGCCAGACAAAGTACTAAGTGATATATCAAAAGTACAAATTGTCGCCGGTGGTATTTTCTGACCGATACGACCTTCAAACCTTCAAAAAGAGCGTACTCCCACCTCAAAGGCAACGCACTTGTGACTCTTGAGCTGCAAGTGTCCATGGGCGACGGTAGTCACTTACCATCAGGTGACCCGTCTGATCGTTTACACCCTAGACTATAATTTTAAAAAACTTTAAAAACCATATTGAATTAGAGTGGCGTCACTTCATTTTTCGAGTTATTGACAGCCCTTTCATTTGATATCCATGTTGTAAGAATGCATTAAAAATAACTGGTCCGCCGTCTTGGGTCTTCCGTTATGTTGGAGTTAGAATGACGTAACACAGATAACGATGCATTGTCAACGAAGATATCTGCTTAAAAATTGAGTTGCAAGATTTCACCCGAACAATATGTTTGTTCGGGTGAATTGCAAATAAAATAAAAACTTGTAAAAATATATTTGTAAATATATGTAATAGGAAATAGAACGGCAATTGGGTATAGTGTCAGTTTAGTACGGATGCGACCTGTCATTTGGACGTACCACACTAGACTTATGACCACAGACTAGCCACAGACCTAGAATCGTACCTCTTACGACTACTGTTGACAACTATTGTATTACAATTTTGTTCGCATTGTCCTCTCTGTGTCCTATTATATTTGAAAAGAAAGAAGAAAATAAATCGTGTTTAAGTCTCTTTGGATACGTAACGATCGAGCCATGTGTATTCGAAAACGATTTGCTTCGCCGAGGCGCATCCAAATGCGTCAAATGACAATAGTCAATTACCCACATCTACCCTGGCAGAAAGCACAAAATGTACAATGGCCACAGAAAAAAGCCATAGCTTTTAGTAGTAGTAGCTTAATGAAAATATATTATTTCCAGTAATACAGCGATGCCACAAGTGAAGGGCACGAGAGGAGCGCTGACTGTCACCATACCTGTCTCCGACTCGCTCTACTCTAAATTCATAAAGAAAGAAGTGAGTCAACCATTGATTTCATAAATATATTTTCGTATTTTTTTAACGGAGACTTACAACTGTAGGGCACAGTCCCTCAACGTTAGGCATCGGACTTCAATTAGGCATTTTTCAGCCACACCTCGGCATTTGCAGCCAATACAATTTGCGCACACTGGCGCTGACACACGATAGCCCGGACCATAGCATATCGCGACCGTAAAGGGATAGAATTAAGACAGATCTTGACCCTCAATCGACTGTTTCAACTTAAGTGAAGTTGTAAATGCAACAAAATTATTGAAATCAAATGGTTTACTAAACTGTAAATAGTTTTCGAGTCCCTTAGAATCTAGTGAAAGTGGATCTAGTTTAATATAGTTCCACCAGCTCCTTCGTGTTTACGCAGACATGTTAGAGATCATTGGTCCTAATTTTCTTTGTTTTACAATGAAAGTCGTTAAGCCTTGCCAGATAGCCTTGGGCGACTTTAAAAACTCCGACAGCTATTTGTTTAGCACCGTCCCCAATCCATGGTGGACTGACGTGGAAAAGGCATCGAACCTTCTTGGCATACCTAAAGTTGCAAGTACCTACCTAAAATGTATTTTGGTGTACACCTATGAAACATACGCCAAACGACAGAGAATATGATTACAAACAACAAACATTCTTTGACAAAATGTCGTAGATGATATACTTTCTGAGATATTTCAGTTTGAAAATGTAAAATAAAATGATCTATTTTCTTCACAAAAATATATTTCAATGATATTATAGGTACATAACAACTTACCATTTATTAAAAAAAACATAAATTATAGAATGCAATGTTTTTACAAATAATATTAAGTAAAGAAAAACATTTTTATGTAACAAAAAGTAGGTGATTTAAAAAATACAATGTTTTAAAATAGTAATAAGTAAAGAAACATTGTTTTATGTACAAAACATAATAAATAAAAATCAATGCTAGATATTGGCCTCATTTTCAACATCATGCCTAGGTAATAATTAATCTAGAAATGACATGAACCACACAACGCTCATGACGTACAGCAACCAAGTGTTCTATTACCCACTATGCAAGTGCAATAGTGTCCCTCAATTTGGCGCCTGCTTTCTCTGGTCTTATTTATTAATATATACACGAAGTATACTCGTTGCCCAGAATGCCGGGAGTGGATCTTTGCTCGTAGAAGCCAGGAGAGCTCGTAGATTAGCACTTAATAGATTCGAACGATTTTCGCGGCATCTTTCTATTGTGTATGCGCCATTAGCAGTTTTTATGTGCTCTCCGTAGTACCTACCTCCGTGCTTGATCAATTTGGTAAGTACCTAACGCCATAATTATGAGGTCACTCAAAGATAAAATAGGGAATTCGTCTAATCCTTGAACGGCATCCATCCTTTCAAAAACTGCAGTTTCAAGGCGAGCGTCGTTTTTTTAAAAAAATACATTTTGTGCACAAAGTAACACGTTTCTTTGTTTATTATTATTTTAAAAACATTGAAATTGTTAAATATACCTATTATACATAGTTAAAATAGTTTTTTTTGAGAAAATATTTTGTTTTATTTTACATTTTCAAACTGAAATATCTTAGAAAGTATATCGTTTACGACATTATGTCAAAGAATATCTGTTGTTTGTTATTATATTCTCTTTCGATTGGCTTGTGTTTTATAGGTGTACACCAAAATACGACATTTTAGATACTTGCAACTTTAGGTATGCCAGGCTCCATACAAAAAGGTTCGAAGTCTTTTAGGTCTATTCTTCCTAATGTGCGGGAACGCGAGATGCAAGAGTTCAACAGTGGGCTGTGAGGAGACATTATACAAGTCGGTTATCTTCCTTTTTTGATTCTGCATTTATATTGAACTAGCTGGGCCCCGCGGTTTAACCCGCGTACTTCCCGTTCCCGTGTGGAAATAAGAGGATAAAATATAGCCTATGTTACTATGTTACTCTTTGATTATGTAGCTATCCGCTGGAGAAAGAATTTTTAAAATCGGCTTAGTGGCTTATTTTAAAGTAGCCTAAACAGGCGAGAAAGAGAAACAAAGAAAGTCACTTTCGCATTTACGAGTTATACAGCGAGTCCTTTCAATTGACGTCGTTTAAAAATAAACTTTAATTACAGCACTTAAAGTTCACGATAACTGCTGTTTTCTTCAACATCGGCGTGAATGAGAAGGCGTCGCTGGCGGAGGCGTTGGGCGAGACCACGCCTCAGCATCACTCCAACTGCGACAACCTGGACCGACTGAACAAATACTACTACAAGTATAGCAGGCTGCAGGACAACGTGGCCGCTGCTAGAGGTATATCTTCCACCGGTAACAGCCCACTGCTGGGCTTAATTACTTAATTATGAGGAAGTTTAGGCTGCTGAAGAAGAAGTGTAAGCTGTATTCTGAAGGGATAGTAGCTGCATGAATTGAATACTTTTTAATGTTGACGTACACGTTTATCTGTTTATCTATTCATTGTAAATTCTAAAAATACAATAATTATAGTTACAGTACAGCCGTTTTAACTTGACTGCTTTGAACATAGGCTCCGCCTGCGCAAACAGCCTCTTACCGCTTAATGGTCGCTAAAAATGTTACTGGTAAAATGTTTGTCAATCAAGAACCGTGCGGTTTCTATGCGCACCGTAACAATTAAAAATCTATTGTGTCTCAGATTATTGGTTTGAGAGGTGTTACTTCAGAACTGCTAAGTAAAAATGGCCTTACTGTACAAAAAAATATAGATTAGTTATAATTAACTGGGTATATAAGTGAATGATTTAACGTAAAAATGTTCCAGCGTCGTCGAGAACGAAACCTCTGGAAGAAGTGATGGAAAATTTACGAATAGTTGTACATAAAAAAGTGCCAAAAAATACAGAAGTATTACAACTGGCCGCGCTGGCCACACGGCAGATGAATGGTAAGATATAGATTTTTAAGGAGACCAAACCGAGCTCTTGGGTCAAACGTTTCGATAAATTAATTTCATTTTAAAGTATAGTGATATTCGACATAAAAAAAATACTCTAAATATTAAAATTTGCAAAAAAAAGTGCATTAATACTTCATGAAGTAAAACTGCGACTATTATACTATCTAAAACGAATGCTATTACTTTCTTGGCAGTAATCTTTAAAAGTTGACTGTTTTGTGATGAGGCCGACAAATTTTGCCCTGTTTGTCTAATTTTTAATTCCGTGAAATTCTTACAGCTGTCATTTTAGTAGTAACAACGCTTTTTGGTATCTTTCTTTCCGCAGAGTTAAAAAACAAGCTTTATTATATTTTAAATCTTTTTCTTCGTTATTGTTGCAACTATGGCAACATCACAATAATCTTTATAATAATTAACATACTGGAAACATTCTTGCCTTCAGTCGTCTCAAGTGAAATATAGTGAAAGTGCAGTTAAATATTCTTGTTTTATTATTTATCCGCCACCAATTGAGCGCTGAACCAATGACAAATACAGTCCACTACTACATGGTCCTTCGAGCCGGAGCATGTAAAAATCTTTATGATAATTTACACACTTGCAACATTTTGCCTTCAGTCGTCTCAAGTGAAAGTTCAGTTAAATATTCTTGCTTTATTATTTTATCTATAACAAACACAGTCAACGCTTCTACAGATATCCCGAAAACTAACTAAACAACACTTAATCTCACGGCTATTTCCGATTGAGGTAGGCAGAGACATTAGACTGCCACTTGCTACGACCCTGGCAGATCTCTCGTGCTTCATCAACAACTAAACAATGTTGCAGGTATTCGGTTCACGTCGTGCAAAAGTGCCAAAGACAGAACTGGCATGTCAGTTACTCTGGAGCAGTGTTCGATCCTCGCGTCTGAGTACCATCTAGCAGAACACGAGATGAGGAAAGCTCTCAGTATCATGAGGAGGTGGGTGGGTTTTAGCATAATAGGTACTTGCGCTTACCGCGTCTTTTCTTAATGACAATCAATGTCAAATTATTTTTGCTTAGCCTGATGGTTGACTGGTAGATAATGCCTTTAGGCATTAAGTTCGCCATGTGTACATTTTCTTGGTACATTAAGTTAAATAAATAAATGTCCCAATTAATAAGAAAATCGATTATTTTTGCACATACTTTATCCTTTTCACATAAGCTTTGTAAGTGAACTTACTTTTAAGTTTTTTGTCGCACAGATGGACTATTTACAACAACAATCGGTTCAAATGTATATTTTTTTATTTTATATATTTATTTTCATAAATGTTTGAATTATATAATCGATTAATTTGCAAAACGATAACTTCTTCACATCCCTGATATGCGCTTGTCAGTATGCGTTTGACTGCCTGTTTGGGTGTCACTTTTGACGTATGTTTATGTCAAGTTTGGGTGTCACTTTTGACGTATGCTTTTTCAATCCCACAGCGAGGGCTGTCGACGCGAGAATGCCTACAAAAACATAGGCGTAAGAAAGTATGCGTTCACGAAAAAGCAAACGATGGCCTTGCCCGAAGACTACAGGCCGCCCCCAGGCACCTACGGTTCCACACAAACATAATTACGTACTTAAAGGTGAGTTAGTTAAAGCGAAGCCAGCTATGAAATGATTTTCAATCCCAACTCGTAGCCGGCTTCGAAATGGGAAGAGAAGAGTTCCATCTCGAAGGCTACCAAATCTAGCTACGAAGTGGGACGAAGGGAGACGTCAACAATTTCGTTGGCGGTAATTTTATATACGTCTAGGGTCTTTGTAAAAGTCGTCATTTTATAATTTCACTAGTGGTATTATAAGCACGGACTTTTGTCAATCGTTTCCATTTCATGCAATATCACGGGACAATCATATTTAGGTATATTATAATTTCACTAAGCAGATTCAGTGGCATTGTAATTACCCTAGTTAGATTATCCTACCAACTTTTGGATGTGGTGGGAAGCCTAGGTCTGTTTTGGTTGGTCGATTCACTGACCACCAATTTTGTTTGAAATTGAGACGTTTGAGAAAAGTCCGTGCAATTATAATAACACTAGACAAATTGTAATATCACAGCTTTTACAATAACACTGCGAGGTATAGAGTAAAACACCCAATTATTGACACACTAGGTCGCCCTACCAATTAATCGACACCCCAACAGGGGGCCAATTCTACTAAATGTCAATGGTTACAGTTGGATGACAATGACAATGACATGGTCAGTCGATGGTGTTATTTGCTCTGAAAAGTGTCAAAATAACACCATTGACATCTCATTGTCATCCAACTATAACCGTTGACATTTAGTGGAATTGGCCCCCTGATTTCTTCAAATTATGTTTAAAATAATTAGATGAAACTACCGTTTTTATTTGATTATTGTAAACTAGCAGCATCTCGCGGTTTCACCCGCGTAGTTCCCGTTCCCGTTCCTGTGGGAATATCGGAATAAAAAGTATCCTATGTCCGTCTCCTGGTTCTAAGCTACCTCCCCACCAACTTTCAGCCAAATCGGTTCAGCCGTTCTTGAGTTATAAATAGTGTAACTAACACGACTTTCTTTTATATACATATATACAGATATAATTGTGTATCGTAATATGGTTAATTTTGAATAAAATTGTTGGGGTGTCAATTAATTATCGGTCAACAATTGGGTGTTTTACCCTCTATCTGGTTAGATTTGGATATAATGTGAGTGGAAAGGTCAATGGTCTTAGTTAGTGTATATCGACGGGCGTTTGACAATATATGTATGTAAAGATTGTCACGTCATTATTTATTGATATGTATTTCATAAAACGGTGTTTTTACGTGAGAAGAACTTAATTGCATGGATGTCAATCTTATATACAGAGTGAATTAGGTTTTTAATTGAGTAAATTATTTTGGAATATTTTCGAAATGCCCGGAGAAAATAGTAATATATAAACTGTGGTACATATTGGTATTTTGTTTATACAACTATCATGTTTCATTTATATCAGTTGATATAAATTTGTTATAATTGAATTATAATTTTTATACTGTATACGGTTATGGCTATGGTGTCCTATACATACCTAATGATGTTTATCTGTAAGTTAAGTAGTCGTTATGTAATATATACTTTAATCGTAGTTAAAATTATACTATCGATAGTTACGATTCATTTCTTACCTGATATTATAATAAACGTAGACCAAAATCTTCCAATGTAGTTGCCAAGAATAAAATAATTACTTATCGAAGTGTATTTAACAATAATTAATATAAAAATGTATTTTCTGTCTTTATTATGGGTAATTAATTATTATTATTAGATGGGCAAATATCGTAATATTAAATTAATACATACATTGTGATTTCTTTCCTTAATAATGAACTTGGGATAACATTTTAGCGTGTAACCGTCTAAAGTGATGCGGTTATGGTACGGATGTATAAGATTCTTCTTGGCAGACTTCAAAATAAGAAAGACAGGAGCATGAATTCTTCTTTCTTTCTTCTTTTTAAATCTGTCAAACGGAAGCTAATACTTAGCTAGCTCGCATGATACAGGTCCCGCAGTGAGAGTTGAGGCTATCAATCACCACACGCAAAGATTTGTTTATGTCTCGCTTGCACACATTCATTATATTTAACAAGATCGAGATGACTATTCTATTCGATATTTGAACTTGAATGTGTACAGAATGTTGTCTAGTTTATTATTAGTTGACATATCTCTCGTTTATTACTTATTACTTATATTATTTATACAAAAAAAAACGAAAAAAAGAATTGGTTGTTTGTAAAGTCGGTTTACGGACGTTTATTTTACGTGATAAAATAAGAAAACATTGATGATAAATTGCATACTGGAGTGGAAGAGAGATAGATGCGTCACAAGCTGAACGCTTAGCCGATCGTGCCTCTATCGCTTGTTCCTCGCTCTCGCTTACACGCTCGGCTCAGGTGGAACGTGTCAATGACTCATGGTTTTTCGTGCGTGCAGCCTTCGTTTATCGATTTATAAGACGTTATCACATCAAAAATACTTCTGTGTGAGTACTGTGTTCACCTCAACTCTTGCGGCGGTCACAATACTTTTTGATCTGTACTGGCATTAGGGCGCGAATAGAATTTAATAAAACCAGACACTATTAGAGTAATAAATATTTATATATAGATACAAGACCATACGCTTCTAAATAACAGTGCCAAAAAGTGATCTGATATTTGACTCCTACAATTTTTACAAATGTTCAAAGTTTCTTTTATTAAACGTATATATGATATGTATAATATGATATGTATGATAAATCATTTCATTTTATAAAACTAAAATCCGCGTCAGGAGAATATAGTAAATGGTGTGAAACAAACATTTTAATTGACCTCATCATCATCATCAACCCGTTACAGCCTACTGCTGAGCTAAGGGTCTTTCCTCACACATGAGGAAGTAGGGGCTATAATCTCCCACGCGAGCCCACTGCGGATTGGGAGATGATGTTAAGCTAGTGGCCACTTAACAGTTCGAACTAATAACCGTGAATTCGGCTAAACTCGCTACATCTTGTGTGGTCTTCATCACTCAAGAACAGGTAGTGTTAAGAGTATTTTAAGTTACTCTGTTATATGATAAGAATGATAATTCATTATGGAAGGGTTCGCACAACAAAGAATTAATCATTTTTGTTTTATGTTTGTCGAATCGACCCTAAACAAACATGATCTATGTCACATATCCATAGTTGTAGTATAATTGTGTTTAGTGTTTACGCATAAAACGAAATTACAATGTAGTATGATTTGCACAAACCTAATTTAGAATATTGCACCACGCGATGAAGGATGGATTCGTTTAACGAAGATTAAATCGTATCCGATCTGGTAACAATACCGAGACACGTTATTTTCATCGTGCGCTCATAGGAACCTTTTGCTTGACTGATTCAAGTGTGATATCTAAATCATAAAATAAATAATAATCTCACGCATTTTATCCCCGAGGGGGTAGGCAGAGGTATTCCATTACTGGATATACCCACTTTTCATGAGATATTCTTTGGATCCCTAAACGTGATAGGTGGAGAGCCCATCGCCGGACCGGATCTGTTACACATGCCTCAGAATTAATTCTGGGACCTGCGGGTTTGCTCACGATCTTTTGCTTCACCGTCGAGCTAGTGAAATGTAAGTTTTTTGAAAAACTCATTAGTACATGCCAGGCTTCGAACCCTTAAAAAATAAAATGCAAATCAAAATGTTTTTATTAAATTAAGGGGCTAATAAGTACCCTTACTAAAAGTCATTGTCTTTTTACCGCTTCGCCATGTCTAATAGCTGGGAGACGAAGCGGTACAAGAAATTTTTCAACCATTATTCTATTAAACAATCAATACAAGCTACAAGTCTTGGTTTTGGTCCTTAGGATACAGCTTACTCTGTGGGCGAATACAGCCTTAGGGTGAGGCCAAACGAGCGTAATTTCGGTTGCAGAAATTCTGCCCGACAGAAATTCTGTTGGGCTGCCAGACGGAGCGTAATTTTGTGAGTCGTGAGTAGCAGAATATATCTTATTTCTCGCTCCCTCTTGAGTGATCCGTCACATTCCACTCTAGTATCTTTTTCACACATTGTCTATGTCTACCCCCCCCGCCTCGCGAACTCAATTCGGTCCGAATAATGCATGTGAGTCGGCAGACAACTCATTTTGCGTCGCCGTGTGAATCAAATAGGACTTTTATATGAAACCGAATGCAACAGAATTTCTGCAACCGAAATTACGCTCGTTTGGCCTCACCCTTAGGGTTCTAAACACAATTGTATTTAAATGCGTTCGTTGGAAGAATTCTAAATTTATAATCGCAAGTTATCTAGTGAAATATAATAATATAATATAAATTGTGGGACACAATTTACACACAGTTCTTCAGTGCCAAACTTGGTAGAGCCTGTACTGACTAAACAACTGATAAACATACTTAAATAAATACTAAACACCCAGACACGAAGCTAAAAGACATGTTCATGAACACAAATGTTGGCCCCGAGCGGCGATCTAACCCGCGACCTCCGACTTAAAATACAGGGTCACTACCAACTGAGCCAACAGGCCCATCAATTGTATATTGTATTTTCCAATTTCATTTGTGGATATAACATTTAGGTATCAAGATTAAAATATTGAGGTAAACTGTCAGGCAGAATTCTTATTATTTATGATCTAAATAAAGAATATAAAGCCACTCTGTACAATATATGAAAGTATTTATCCCGTGTAACTTTTTTTGTTACTAAAGATACACTAAAAATATTTCACGGAATTAAGTATAAGACTTTTTTCTTGTTAAGACTAAAGCCGTATACAGAAAGAAAGCTGCAAACTTATCAGCGCTTATCGGCGCTTATCAGCGCTTGTTCATATAAGTGCCTCCGCCGGTTACCTGCGTAGACCGGCGCCTATAAGCGCTGATAAGTTTTCAGCTTTCTGTATACGGCTTTAGTTGTTAAAAGCATACGGAACCTTTATGATCGCAATTCCTGACATCGATGTTTAGAGATGTTTATTTATTAATAAGTAATATTATTATGTCAATCGCACGAATTTTTGTAGATGATTCTGAAGGGCTTGAAATTATGAAAAATGTAATATTTATCGTGAAATATTGTACTTATTACTAAGGAAAAACAATGTGTTTAGACAGGGTCACTTAAGAAATATCGAATAATTGAAATATTATGCTCCGTTCTCAAATTATATCGACGATATTTCAGAAGACACAACGCAATATCACAATATGGTGTTTTTTATTTGTTCTTGGGTTATCAACAGTTTTGGAATTATTCCTCATAATTAAGTATTATATGTTGTGTAGCGTAAGCACCAAAGTGATTTATTTTGACGTTATTTAAGTATTAAAGTTTATTTGTATAGCAGTTTTAGTATTAATAAAAGTTATGCTGCCATGTTTATTTTACAGCACAGAAATCTGATCCTTAAAATATTTTTTGATTCTTTTTTTGAATAATTTAATGCGTGGGTATATCTAATTTCTACCATAATACCAAATATGAAATTTTGGTAATTGTTATTTTTTGTCATTAATTTCTGACACTTTAACATAGCTGTAAAAAAATTACAGCATTTGTTTTAGACAGTTTATAGCTTGTTTACGCCGTTTTATAGTACGGTGGACAGTACATCTATCTCAACTTTTAGATTTATGACAGCACCATCTATCGCTTTATTGTTAGAAGCATTCGCCATAGGCTAACTACACCAGCGCCCATCAATATCCCCACGGCTATAATTACTTAATTATTTAATTAACAATTGTTATTGTGTTAAGAAAAACACACAGCGTCGATATGAAGAAAGCGTTTGTGAACTTACCCATATTTCCTGGTATGTTGGTAAATTACCTGTTAGTCACCGGCTGGGGGGGCGCCACTGTCATCGTCTTCAATATTTTTAGAGGCCATTCCAATGAGCCATTCCAGTAAGTCAATCCAAGAATGGCCTCGTGTATAAATAGAAACAGTCCACTGCATTGGATTGTCCTCAAGCCTTCGATGTAGGCAGTTCGGATTGGCTTACTGGAATGGCTCATGGAATGGCCGGCAGCAGCAGGCCAGGCAGTATTATAAATTTAATGCCTAAAGTCGAATCTAAATGTTACATTACAGGCGAATGCTCTCGGTGATAGCACCTTTTCGTTGCACGCACTGACCGCCATTGTTAATAACTATTGTACGCAAAAAATCTGCGTTCACATTTCAAGTATTGTTTATTTATAAACTAGTTCATCATCTACTGATACTTAGTTTCGGGATTAGGCTGTGAAACAATTTCTGTAAATGGTAATTATTGTTGTTAATAAAAAATTATATTGCTTTCGTAAATAGTGTTTTATTTATCTACACTAATATTATGAAGAGGAAAGATTTTGTTTTTTATGTAGGTATGTTTTTTGTGTAATGAATAGGTACTCCGACTACTGAACCGATTTAAAAAAATCGTCTATCAATAGAAAGCTTACTTTGCTAGGAGATACATAGGCTATAATTTTACTACGGGAACGGGGTATATTTTTAGCTATTACTAGTGTTTCCTCCATAAACTTTTGTAAGTTCTAAGTATTTTTTTATTACAACCTATTTGGTTTTCAGTTATGGTTTCCTCTTTACAAAAAAGGTTTGGTATGAAAGAGATTTGGTATGAATTCAAAGATAAACTATTTCTTTAAATCTCTTTGTTTGAAGTTTATCTATGGTTAGTTGGGGTCTAGGAGCTGTCACTAAAAATTCGGTGTCGATTTATAAAATACCTTTTCATAATGCAGGCTATATTAGCTTTGGACAAATGGGCTAGATTGGGTAGGATAATTAGTCAAAATGGGGGTATTATCAAAAGTATTAGTAAACTTTGGCGCATGGACACGCTAAAGGTAAGTTTACTTGTTTGTTGCTAGTTAAACTAATAGCCTATGAAAACATATAGAAGAGAAGAAGACAGAAGATCACCAAATTTCTTCAGAGACAGCTTTACCACCGTCTTCAGATTTACGATTTTTATAAATAACGAGACTTGCTCGATGTCGCTTTTAATCTGGCGCGCGTAAAGAGACTATATAAATATACCTATATATTGGGCTTACCAGTATATTCAAATCTCTAAGTCCAAAGTAACTTCCGAAATATTTAAACATATAATAAAACTATAACGGGACCGTGTAGATAGTGTCATTTTTGTCTGTCTGTCTATTCACGCATGACTCAAAAACTACCGGACGGATTTTAATGAAATTTGGTATGGAGATAACTGAGTAGGTACCCGGGCCAACATCTAGGGTACTTTTTATTCCAGAAAAATATCTCATTCCCACGGGAAAATATAAAAAGTGGGTTAAAAGATAAATACGTACTATTCCGAAACGATAACACCTTAGAAACTTGCATCGTAAATAAAAACTCTCATACAGAGGATTCCGTCCCATCGTACAGTATTTTTGAAAAACAAATACACGTTTCTTACGGGGACCACATTATTTTAATGCTTTGCTTTGAGTAGACTTGTTAAGGTGTGTGATAATCATACCTAGTATTAACTACAGGAAGGTCAATATAAGGGCTGCGACTGCTTCGGAAACAAGTACTATGAGAATCCTTACTACATGATATCTCGAAGTCGCTGGGTAGAGTACAACCCTGAAGTCAAGTGGGACTACGACGCTAGTCAGGTAAATAGACCTTTATGTTGGAAGTATGGACGCCTGCGCTAAGTTTAATAGCAGTTGCGCATGACGCGAATATCGGTAATAAAAAGATCATCGGCGCTCTCTCGTTATTCATTCACTAATGTGCACTGTCATATTTGGTGAGTTTACTTTAATTAAAATAAATAGTTCGTTAGTGTTAATTGCCTTTGCTTTTATTTCATCACCCTTACCTACTTTAAAATCTAAGAACAAGACTCTAAACAGGTATATGACTTTTTTTACTTTCGCGCTCGATATCTCAATAACCAAATAGGTTAAAAATTCATAGGACCTAAAATGTAGAGCGTAAATAAAGCAACTAAAAGTAAATCATAATTCTCGTATCACGTCGCATAGCAAAGTTATCGCAAAAAAAACTAAACGCGAGTCGGACTCGCGCACGAAGGTTTGCGTAGGTACCATTATCTATAAAAACAGCAAAACAATCACGCATTTTTGTATGGGAGCCCCTTTAAATATTTATTTTATTGTTTTTTAGTATTTGTAGTTATAGTTGAAACAGAAATACATTATCTGAGAAAATCCAAATGACCCAAAGCTCCCCCCTATCAGGTGACGTCATTTTGGTACGGCTGGCTTCATTACAAGACCGATCGGCTGCCCTGCTACGATCGCGCTAAATCCTCTCTACTCATCTGCCCCTGGACGAGCTGTTGGCTCAAGCCCCACGAGGAGAATCTCTCGGGAACAGACAGAGCCTACTACCCCTACAGCACCGTGCCACGGAAAATTTTTGCTTGGGACGGTAAGTAAGTACTTAGAGGTGGTAAGAGTATTTTGTTGAAAAAAAAAAGAAGAATAAAAACGTACTTTATTTAAATAAAGAAACTTTGATTACACAGGGTTACAACAAATTATATGTTTATTGTCACAGTTGGGACAGTAAACATATAATTTGTTGTAAGCTGTTACAATAAACATATAAGTTGTTACTTAAAGCTTGTAGGTGTATGAACTCTGAAATACAGACGCCGGCAGGTAAGTAGTTCCATTACTTGACGACGCGCACCGCCATAAAGATCTTGAAAAGCGCAACTTGGCAGATGGGCTAAAGATGAATAGAATACCTCTGCAGACCCCCTCCGGGACAAAGGAGTGTGTATATATTTTTAGGTACATTTTATGTACTCTGATCCTGCAGAGCAAGATTGGTTCTGTTATCAACCGTTTACGGGCAGAATACGTCGTTCTATTTCTATATAGTTTCAACTCTTGCCGTTAGATGGTGCTACGTGTATGGAAAATGGTTATTGTTTTGTTAAAAACTGGCTAACCCGACAGAGGTTGTCCTCGCCAAATCCCATAGAAAAAACACTTTGCAGTAATGTTAAAACACGTTTCAGTAATCAGGTTGAAAAATAATGTAGATAAATCTATACATAGGTATTACATAAGTATAAAAAAATAAACTGACTGGCTAATTGACTGACTGACTGATTGATCGACAAGGTTCCCAATGACTTAAGTGAGCACTAAAAAGGTATTTTTGAAATTTCCACGGTAACTGGAATGAACTGAACACTCGCATTAAATAATAATGCGTAAGTATTAATTATACTATATTAGTTCATATTTCATTGCTACTTTTAAAAAAAGCAGTGAGGGCCTTACGATTAAAGAGCCTGCCTCACATGATGAAAATCAGTGAGGCTCGAAACCTGGCACCAATGAGTCTTTCAAAAACTTACGTACATATTTATCACTAGCTCGACGGTAAAGAAAAGCATCGTGAGGATACCCGCAGAAGAATAAATTCTGAGACTTGTGTAACAGAACTAACAGACCATGTACGGCGACCATCGCCAGACCGGGTCTATTTACACATGTCTCAGAATTAATTCTGAGACCTGCGGGTTTCCTCACGATCGATGTTTTCCTTCACCGTCGAGCTAGTGATAAATATCTACGTAAGTTTTTGAAAAACTCATTGGTACATGCCAGGATTCGAGCCCGAGCCTCACTGATTATCAGCCGGCTCTTTAACCGTAAGGGCTATCACTGCTCCAAAGAATATCTCGCGAAAAGTGGGTAGGTATTATCCAGAAACGAAATCTGCCTACTCCGGGTGGGAAAAAAGGCGTGGGATTTTATTATTTATTTTAATGATGAGTAATCAATACTTTTTCCTCGTTCCAGGAGCTACAACGCAGAATCGGGTCACCAAGTAAGAGTGCGCCAACTCAAAACGCTACCCTAAAACACATACCTACACACTAACGAAATTCACAAATGCTGGTAGTTGTGGCTTCTAAATGAAGTAGTTTTGTTATCTGTCTAAAAGAAAATTCACTATGTAAAATGTACTAAATGTCATAATTTTAAATAAGCTAGGTACCTACTCAATTATACTACCTATTACTATAGGTACAATACTAATACTATTTTTATTGTTTTATTGTTTGAAAAATATATACATACCTACCTAAATATAAAATGAGCATTCACGGGACTGATTGATAAGTAACTACCCTATTGTTGAAACTAATTTTCAACTTAAAAATAATGTGCAATCCAAAACATTTTCAAATTAGCGTGTCTCAAGGTACTCGGACCGATCTGGGTGGGACCCATTCCGATGGTACCCATCTGGGTGTTATAAGAGTAGGAAGCAAGGACCCATTAGGGTGGGACCCATCTGGATGTTTTATAGAGTAGGAAGCATTTCCCCATAAGGAAGCAAGGACCCATTCCGGTGGGACCCATCTGGGTGTTATAAAGAGTAGGAAGCATTTCCCCATTAGGAAGCAAGGACCCATTCCGGTGGAACCCATCTGGGTGTTATAAAGAGTAGGAAGCATTTCCCCATTAGGAAGCAATTCTTACTCTTCATAACACCCAGATGGGTCCGAGTTCAACAATACTAAACGACCGTTAAAACAATAAATACTTAGGTGCCCAAAACCATACAACTGCTGTCACCATAAGTGACGACTTACAGTCAGGTGTTTAACGGTTTGGTCACAGCTCGACGCTATTATTGTAAACCACATTTACCAGTAAGACATGAGATTAAAAAGAGTTGCTCTTGAATTTCTTACTGACTCTTTTCAGGGTAATGTAGTAATGTTATTTTAAATAAAAGAACTCTTTAGAAACACTTGGGAGTTTATTTTATAAATTATTAATTTTAGTGCGTCCATTAGCTATTACAGTAGACAGGCAAGAGGGGGAGGGGAGGGAGATGCCGCCTCCCACCATAACTCTAGATGACATTTGCATTGACAGATGTCAATTCGCGTTTCGTTTAGAAACCTATATACTCAGTAACCAGCAAATCGTCGGTGGAGATGGGCTGCTGTTTACATTCAGCCAATCTTCAAGGATTAGTTTAAAGTGCCTTGTTATAAGACTATTGACTTTACTAAGCGCACCTTTAGTACCTACAGAAAAAAATGATTTTTGACTTTTTTGACTTTGACTTTGACTTTTGCTCCTCACCATACGATGACACTTTATACCATATAGTGATGAGCAGTAACCCCACGTATGGTTTTGGACACCTAGTTAATGTTGGGTGTTGGTGAAGTTGGACGTTAAGACTAATTAGAGGAGTCAATTAATAATCAAAGAGGACAAGTTACAATGAACGAAACTTTAGTGTTAGATTAAGTTACATTAAAAAAATATTATTATTTAATTAGAAAGTATTTTTGTAAAATAGGTGGCAGAGGAGATTTATTTCTAAAAAAAATATACTTACTGACTTATTTTATTCAACAAACAAATTTTTTAACTAAACTGTCAAAAGCCTTACCCTAAAACTATATTATAAAGTTAGGTACCCTCTAAAACAGGTGCTGTCATATATTTTAGACAACATTTTACAAATTTACAGCATTTGTTAACAACAGTGTCTAATTTTAAACAACTTTTTGTGGTACGGCCGAAAGTTTAGTGTGATTTTTATTTGTATCTACATATTGTATCAGGAAAATTAAATCATTAAAGTTGAAAAGTTTATTTATTTAATTTTAATTTTTACACTACAGATTTTTGTGTTTTTTTTTATTAAAGTACAGGCTGTAAGATTGTAAATCAGAACAACCTTAATTGCAATCTTCTTTATTTTACGACAGTACATTGCTTCTTACTTACATATTTAATTACTGCCAGTATATGTAGAGTAAGAAATGGCCATTTAATACATTAAATAAAAGGATTGTGATACTTACCAATTATAAAATAAAATAAATAATTTCAGGGTTTGTATACCAGAGTGGGTAGGTATAGGTATTCTATTCCTTGAAATACGTTTCATCAGTGTTCCTAAACGTGATGGTGATCCCATCGCCGGACTGGGTCTGTGACACATGCCTCAGAATCAATTCTGAGATTTGCGGGCTTCCTCACGATGTTTTTCTTCGCCGTCGAGCAAGTGATAGTTTTGTACCTAAGTTTTTGAAACTCATTTGTACATGCCAGGGTTCGAACCAAAGTCTCACGAATGAGAAGCGGGCTCTTTAACCACTGGGCTATCACCAATTATAATTGGACCCTGAATGCTCTGCCTCGTTTCAAATAAGTAGAGCTGCCAATATAATAAAGATAATTATGTATTTAATAATAAAAAATGTATTCGACTCTCGGTCAAGAGAAAAAAAAACCGGCTAAGCGCAAATAGGAATCAGACACAGAGTATTTCGTAGCGACAAAAACGTTAGAAACAATATATTTTAAGTATAGATTTATTTATAATTATTTTTTTTGTTAGTACCTAGTTACCTATATCCGCTATAATAGCACGTAATCTCTAAAAATTCCATTCTTGGGGTACGGTAGGGTTCCGTAGTAGTAAGAATATCCTGTCTCATACAAAAACACAATAGGTACCTACATACGCCACCAAAATATACTTTTCTAAATTTCAGTAAATTTGTATAAGTAGTTTCATTCACCCCTTTAATAATTTCAGCTAAATACAGGATATTCGGTACTAAAAGGACTATGTAAAGGAATAGTTTGTTCAAGTTGAACTTTTCAAAAAAATTATGAAAAAACAGGAGGGAGGCCTTTGCTCAGCTGTGGGACAATATATAGGCTAATAAAAAAAAATTAAAAACATAGCTATAACATAGTTAATTGTTGCATATAACCATTTTATTATTCTTTATGAAAATATTATAATGTACCTAAGTATATGTATACTTTTATCTAAAATTGCCACTGAAACTTGAAATTAAACCCCTACCTGACTAACAAACCACGCTCCCTACCTAACTCGCGTTACAAGCCCGCCGCTATACAAATCATAACAAATATTTATGAGCCAAGAAAAAATCGTAAAGACAAATTTTACAAAAACTGGGGCTGGTGTGCCCCCCTTAAGGAGGCGTGGTGGGGAAAAGGGGGCGGGGACTTACGCTCCCCACTCCTCGAGTGCTCAAGGAATGTCAGTTGGCCGGCGGACGCCACGGCGTGCGGACGTCGGAAATGCTACGCGAGTGAGTGCCGCAGTGAAGTGGGGCAGACGCCCGGTCGTTCGAAAATAGAAAACGGAACAATTGACCCCCAGATGGGAGTGTACGAGGAGAGGGGAGCAATGCACTGGGTAAGTTTATAAGAAAATCTTAACTTAGAATTGAAAACTTTTTATAGAGCAAAAAACTTTTCAAATTAAAACATTTGCATGAAACTTTATTTTAAAAAAATATATAAAAAAAAAATAGCATAATAAGTGCATATCCTTAGTGTACTATAATAATAATTAAGTATGTAATTACCTATATAGAACAACCACTTCCTTCTTCAAAGCGCATACGATTAGTATAGGTATAAACTATTGAAATACACTGAAATAATTTATTAAAATACCTACGTGTCTTATATAAAATCTTCGATGGATACAACATGTGTGATCGTTGAAATCTTTTTATTGGCGCTGTTTAAAAAATATTCTATATAATAAATAATAACATTAACCACTCCAATTCTATATAATGTTTGCTAATTACTTAGACACAGTTAACAATTAAAATTCTAATACCCAATTATTTCTACACTATTACTCTATAATCATAATCACAACAAAAACAAGAGTTGAAATTGAAGCCATGCATATGAAAATTATTATTTTATTCAAAATAAGAGTTGGTGGAATATTTAGTGAAAATAAAAAAGCAATTTAGATTATTATAATAGTCTGTGTAATTCTACGTATATTTTTATGTAGTAGGTACAGGCTGCTAGTTTCTTACAAGACTGACAAAATGTAGATTCTTGTGCGATGCAGCGATGAATTTTATAATCCTATTTCAAAAAATAAATGCGTTATTGTTCTTTTCTTAAAATACACTTTATTTATTTAATAATTATTATGATATTATGTGGATTCCTACTAATACTTATTATTTATTGCATATACAGTTAGTCACTAATTTATATTTTTCTAGATTAGTTGTGTTTTTTTATATATTGTAGGATATTTTTTAATTTAGATTTGATGTAAATAGTTACTTAAGTTTATTTAAATGCAGTGTTTTATTATGATTTATTTCACTTAGAGACGCGGCGCGATTCTTATCTGCGGTGTGGTATTTGGATAGAAATAAATATATATGTAATATAGTACTAATACAATATAATATATTTATTTGTATATTAGGTAATTAGACAATGCCTAATAAATATAATATTCATAATTTTTATATTCTTAGGGCTAGAAGAATTAACATCACCTGTCACTTTTCCTTTTTAATGTGTTAGACAGTGACAGCATCAATATATTCTCCAGATATGGTTTATCTGACGATTGTACGATCAGCAGCTATTGTATAAGATTAAATAAACACCGTTTAGTGGTAAGGCCGTAGGTTTATATTGGGAGAAATGGGATACGGTAAGATAATTTTGCGACAGTGACGTTATTTGTCAGCTCTTGGGAATTCTACTTATATGGTCAAAATTTGTTTTTACAACTTTATTATGAATACAAGAAAACGTTTTCTCTACCTATCTATCTCGTTGCGTCGCACTGAGGCGGTCCTATAACTATAAGAGAATAATAAAAGGAATAATAAGATCTACGGTCTTAATACAGAGCCGTGATGAAATTTAGACATTGTCTAAAACTTATGCAGTGACTATTAGACAATAATGTTAAAAAGTGACAGCATTTGGTTTTAGACTATGTCTAACCTTGAACACCGTTTTCTGGTATGCTGTTTATATTTACAATAGTTTGCTAGAATCTAAGCTATACCTACTATAAGATTTGCAACATTGTTAGTCAATATTTATACCTAAACCCTAACGGTCTTATTAATAAAAAATGGCCTATTCCTAGGATGATCAGAGGTTACGCTAGAACTAGTTAATCCCCGAGTAACCAAGTATTACCTCAGTTTTTTTTATGTCATTAATAAACACGGAGTATCCTCGGACTAACTATACATTCCTTACACCTAGCTAACACTTAGATTACGTCTGAAATGTGGCAATACTGATGAATTTAAAAGTAAAAAGAGAGAAGAACTTTTCCAAAATGGAAGAAATCCGGCCAAGTGCGAGTCGGACTCGCGCACGAAGGGTTTCGTACTACCTATAAAAACGGCAAAAAAATCACGTTGGTTGTATGGGATCCCTCCTTAATTTATTCTGTTTTTTAGTATTTGTTGTTATAACGGCAACAGAAATACATAATCTGTGAAAATGTCAACTGTCTAGCTATCGCGGTTCTTGAGATACAGACTGGTGACGGACAGACACAGCGAAGTTTTAGTAATAGGGTCCCAATTTTACCCTTTGGGTATGGAACCCTAAAAAAATGTGTTTCACAAGTGACAGCTGGCTATCTGACATTCGTATTTGTGGTTGGTGAGTAGCAAAGAGATTAAAATATAATAATATTTAAATCTCTTTTATCCCATAGCCGTTACCGTCATCCTTCTGTCATCGATGAATGTCAAAGTAATTTTTAGGTTAGCATAAAACCTACACTATGGCTAATCCCTGCTTAAACTAGGTGACACCAAGGCGTAACTTTTACTCCGGGAGTAGGCATGGATTAGGTTACTCCTTGCTTACTCTGTGTTTATTAATACTGAAATTGGTTAGTAATGAGTTAATACTTGGAGTAAAGTTAATCTTTCTCTAGTCTGAATTTATTAATAAGACCGTAAGATTATACCTATACAATTACATAACTTTGGTATCTTTAACAGCTGATAAATTTTATCTTGTTTATAAAACAGTTCCTTTGAACCCTTATTGTCTATTAGCAATCGTCTTCATTTTGATGTACGTTGCTTCTTCCGTACATTTGTCCGCCGTTTCTTGGTGGTCATACTGACATGTGATACTAATATGACCAGTGAGAATTGCTTGTATTGGTGGTCATACTTGTCATTGTCCGTCTAAATATAATAGTTTTCTTGTCCCCTGTATATACTGGATGATTTTTTTTACCGTCTGGACAAAAATATGACGTATAAGGTATCTAGAGCTGAAGTTATACACGAGATTAATTGTTAAATATAGTCATGTTTAATGCAATTTACAAAATCTAGAAAACTACGCACAGTACTACGCGCAGCTGGCGGTTGTAGGTAGATTGCGCATAAATGGAAGCTACAAACCTATTTCTTTTTAAAATACTATTTCAAATATTTTAGTGTGTATTATTGACTACAATTGAGTAATGTATATTAGTTTAAGCAAGAAAAAAAAATTTTGAGAAAAAAAAAAATTTTAACTTACATTGCCAAATTAATCTATTACACTTACCTATCATACCACATTTTTTTCCAGATGGTAAAAAATGTCACCCTGTATATAGGTAGTGGTAAGCAGTGATCGCGTAACAAATGTCAAATAAAGACGATTACGATTACAATTCTATATAGACAATAAGACCCCTGGAAAGTAAATAAACATCGATTGTCATTTGGACACACACACTAAATAGGGTAATGGGTTTTATTTTCGTGATTTTCTGATTATTTATTTATTACACTATTAACTTTGGCCAACGGCTATGAACCCAGTAAAAAATGCGTATATAGGTTGTTTGATCCGGTGGCGTATCAAAATGAATCATGTACAGATTTCATGTTGGTCCTGCCTGCAACAACAGAACCTGTGAAAACCGTATGGTCCAATTTCGTGCAGTAGTTTTTGCGTGATGCATGTACAAAATTCCGAAAGATAGGCAAACAAGAATTCTGAAAATAATTGTTGTGGCTTCTATTGCTGTTTATAAAGACAGCTTATATTAAGTTCTCTCAAAAATATTCTATGTACAGACATCGGCAATTTAATTTTATTGTATAGATTAGATTGTTACGTTTAGTTGAAAATTTAATATAAGCTTTTGGAACCGATCTTGTTTAGAGGGAGGATATAAACCACTTTTAGTAGCTGGGTGTGGCAAAAAAACAACAGAAACATACTTGCCAATTTACTAAGTAAACAGTATAATATTTTTACTTTACAGTCAAATTTTTTGTCGAATGAATTATGCATAAAGTTCATTGACCTATTCTTTTTTCACTATGTTCCAGTAGTAGATATAAGTAATGGTCATAATAAATCTCAATAAGAGGTTATCACGAGATGTATGTAAATGGGCGTTTTGATGAATGTTTCTATATCCATTAAGATTCGCTTTATATTCAAACAAAATGAAATGTGACCTGCGCTGATTTTGTGTCTAGCTCTTTCCCGCGGGTTCGTTCGTGTACCGGGATGAAAAGTAGGTTTCTCATTTTTTCAAGATACAAGTGATTTCTCTGCCAAATTTATTCAAGATCGCTTCGACGGTTAAACGCGTAAAGGTAACAAAAATACAGTTCCGTATATTTGCATTTGATAGGTTATTTGTGTGATAGTAAATTTTATATTTTTTGTTTTGAATATTGCTTACGGATGGACAGAAACATATTATGAAATCTAAGCTTATGTCCGTTCGTCCGTATTGTATCCTAGTTATATTACGAACCGAAATAATTAACTGACCGAAAGTATCACAGAAATAGTAGGTAGGTATATGTTATTCTTGGTGCATATTCTAATGAATAATAAAGAAGAAATACCACCAGAGCACATGAGTAAAGAAACGGAACAGAGACAAAGCTTCTAAGGAGCGTGCAAAATTCTTACCTATTTTAGTAGGGTTGGCAAAGGAGAATAATATAAACAAAACGTCTATTAGACTTTTATTTGTACATCAGATTATTTACAAATTACCAACTCTAAATATTTTTTTTGTAAGTTTTTATTTTTAATAATTTCTAAAATCTTATAATCTAATGATAAATTCTAAATGTAATGGATATAATGTTTTTTCAAATAATCATTAAGGACGCTTCCACATGGCATAATATTAAATTTACAATCTTACACTCGTTTCAGAATATCATTAGGTAAAAATATTTACAATGTTTACGTCGAGTTCTTTGTAATGAGTAAATAAAAAATCTTTGCCCATAATTATAGGTTGTTCAGGTCTATTAACAAACAATTTTATTTTGTCACATATGTGATTTTCGAGACATTTATGCAAACTGTACAGTAGGTAACCATTTTACACCTCCGAATCTAATTATTTACACTTTCTTGACTTTATATTTTACACTTTATTCTACCATAAACAATTTAAAATAACCATTTCTCACTAAGCAGGAGCGCGAAACAAATACGACAACCGCTGCGCGGCCCTCGGCTTTTCTACTGACCGAGCCGGTTTTATCCAGTTGCGGCGCGTACGTGACGCAGCGCTAGTAGAAACGCACACAAGCACTGCATGCTTGTAGTAGTGTACCTACGACAGCGCGGTTATATGAAGCTTTGTCTCTGTTCCGTTTCTTTACTCATGTGACCAGAGTGCGAGTAGGACACGCAAACGAAAGGGATCCGTACATCCCAAGGTACAGAAAAAACCTAATGTTTTTGTATGAAATATCCCTTTGATTAATAATATTTTTATTTTTTATTGTAGTATCTCACTATTACAGTTCAGAAGATACTGTACGGAACAATAAAGAAGGACATGCAGCGGAGTTTTAGTAATAGATTCCCTTAAGCACCCTATGGGTGCGGTACCCTATGGGTGCGGGTACCTATGGGTGCGGAACCCTATGGATGCCGAACCCTAAAAAGTAATGCGGAACCTTCTTTTCGCGGGTTGGAATCGTCTCCTATTCTGCAACTTTTACGTACATTCGTTCGTTTGTGAGGAAACCCGCAGGTCCCAGAATTAATTTGAGACATGTGTAACAATACGCCGCCGGTGATGGGCTCACCACCTATCACGTTTAGGAGTCCAAGAAATATTCTGCCGTAAATATTTAAATTTACGGAAAAATTTAATTAAATAAAAGGGCCCTGAATTTTTTTTACGTGCGTAGGTACGTTTTCTTGACACCATATAGGCACCAAATATAAATTCACCTATATTGATAAACATAATCTTACTGCTAAGATGTTATTTTCCTCACGGTTATACGTAGGAATAAATTCCGTAAAAATCTACCACATTCAATGTCCCTATTGTTTAAACGAAACCGATTCTGTTGTATAAATTTAAAATAAATAGAGACTTATAAAATACAATATATATGTTATATCCACATATTATTATACAATATATTAGTCATAACATAACACAAAAAGAGTTTTGTGGTTTTGGAGTTGCATCACAGACTACTAAATTACCTATGCGTCTTAGGCTCTAAAGTCGAATATTTATCATTCCTATATCTGTAATTTTGCGTTGAGCACCAAAAAGTTCTAGGTATATTACTAAAATTGTATACATATACCTACTTATGCACAAAGTCATTTTTGTTTGCTTGATAAATAAAGTAAAAAAGAATTTGGTGCCATTCGTTGAACGATTACAAGCAGTTTTTCAATAAAAAAAATATGGCTGATTTTTAAACTTTAATTCAGTTTTCTTTAAAATACAAAACGGCTATTTTATTTTTCTATTTTATTTATGAGTTGATCGGAAGCACATTGTTCTGTCACCGTATAAACCATTCGTAAAAAAAGAAGTTTCATTTTCAAAGATTTTATGATGCTAATTTAAACTGTATGATTTTCGTTAACATACATAGGTACATTACACAAATAACAATCCTGAAAAACAATGTCGGTATTAAAGATCCAGACGTAGTGAAAATTTTCTAGATCTATTAGTCAATTCTGGTTTCCTTAAATTCTCTATACAAAACAGCATAATATCTTAAGATTTTAATTAATATTACTCGTATGCAATTGCAAAGGACGCAATCATATTTGTTTTTTTTTTTATCGGTCTGTTTGTACGCGCATCACGCTGAAACTGAATACCTCAAGTATCATCAGCTCTTGTCAAAAGCAGAAAAAAAACAACTGGTAGACTGATTGGTATATCTATATCAAAGTTCTTAAAGTAACATTGTTTTGTATTCATTCAACATTCTTGGTATATACCGTTATTAAAATAAAATATTTTTTCCATGGTTAAAAGTATAAAATAATTTTGCCGTCGGAGACGGAATACGGCATTACGAACAGGAGATAAATTTTCGAGGCATCAAATCGCATTCGAAAAGGGTGTCTTAAGCTATTTCTGGAATGCGAATTATGATAGATTGGCATTATTCGTAATTAATTTCACTGGAGTGTAAATCATAAAAATCATCAAAATATAATGTTTAATGATGTTATTTAGATTCGAATATAAATATCAGCGATAAAAAAATTGCACCATAATATGTTTAATTTATTACCAAGTTATTTTATTTTTGTTTGTAAATTTATATAATACTAGCTTTTACCCGCGGCTTCGTTCGCGCACTTTGTTTTTTCACCCCCTTAGGGGTTGAATTTTGCAAAATCCTTTCTTAGTGGCTGCCGACACTGTAAGCTATCTATTTGCAAAATTTCAAGCCTAGACCCGGCGGTTTAGGCTGTGCGTTGATACATCACCAATCAGTCAGTCAGTTTATCTTTTTATATTATATAGATTTTAGAAGTCTGGAGGTAACAAAAAAGGATATTATCACAAACATGTTAAAATACATGCAAAAAATGTATGTGCGATATATGTAGCTTGTTTCTTAGTTAATATGTATTTTAATTTTTCTTTCCGCGACTCCACCCTCTTTCTGGGATAAAAGTATACTATGTGTTATTCTGAAGTGTAACTTAAGTAACTGTTAAGTTTCATTTTTGCGCGAAAGAGCACCAAACATCATTTGAGTTTATCACTACATAGTATAAAACAAAGTCGCTTTCTCTGTCCCTATATCCCTATATCCCTATGTTCCTATGTCCCTTAAATCTTTAAAACTACGGACTTGATACGGATTAGGATGCGGTTTTTTTAAAAGATAGAGTGATTCAAGAGGAAGGTTTTTGTATAAGGATCGGGTCGCTAGTAGTGCATATTAGTAGGATAAGGGCGGACGTTACCAACTAACAAAAAACATAATAAAAAAATTATTGTTACAAATAATACTCGTCGCTTGAACAGGATTTTTTAACCAAATATATTTTGTAACATACTAAATTTATATATTATATATTGTGTATGTATATAAAAGAAAGTCGTGTCAGTTACACTATTTATAACTCAAGAACGGCTGAACCGATTTGGCTGAAAGTTGGTGGGGAGGTAGATTAGAACCAGGAGACGGACATAGGATACTTTTTATTCCGATATTCCCACGGAAACGGGAACGGGGAACTACGCGGGAACGGGAACGGGAACTACGCGGGTAAAACGTTAGATGTTAGTGTTAGATAGATGGGTGAAGTTAGTTTCTAGTTTGGATCCTCCACTCTTAGATATATATCGGACCCCAAAATATGATTTTGATGAATTAGATAAATTCGCTTCAGTTCAAGATTATATGATGTTAAGGTTATCTCTAATTATAATAGTGAAATTAAAATGTACGGTACCGAGATAATATTAATGACTTTAATAGCACAATATAAATACGTACATACCTAATATATTAATGCCGTGGTTCAATGATAATATAACCTACCTACTGATAATAAATTAAACCCATAACCTATTGGTTTGATTTATGAAATGAAAACTTCAACAAGACGTTTTATTGTTGTTCTTATTATCGATTTCGGTCTATCCTTTCCCATCCTATATATAATAATAATTTAGGTACTTTACTTTTATATGGATACCAAACTATTTATTGTGGATTTCTTTTGTATTAGTGGTCGCCCAGTTGTCGAAATTTGACCATTATGGTAGTGTGTGTGTGTTTTTTAATGCCTCTGTATTTTTTGTGCATAATTTAATAAACAAAAATAGCATTGTGCACTCTTTCTGTATATAAACTATAAGTGTGCGAAATATCATACTCCTCCGTCTGCGCATTTTTTGTAAAAAGGGATACAAAGTTTTTGCTTCACTTGTAATATGAGATAAGGGATTGTATAGTGGTATCAGAATTTGGATTAGGCGTGGTGTAAACGTTCTTCTTTCGTAACTCACTGGTTCGACGGTGAAAAAACATCGTATGGAACCCCGCAGGCCGCAGAAAGGCATGTGTAACAGCACCCCGACCGGGCGATGTTATCATTACCTCAACGAGTCCCAATAATACACCAGTGAAAAGTGGGTGTTTCCGGGAATGGAATATCTCAGCCAATCCCCTTGGGGATAACGCGTGAGTTTTTAAAGCGTACTATCGACAAACGCTAAGCCTGATTGATACATTTGGAAGAATTGACGCTTGAAAGCTCAAGTTTTTATTACCCCGCCCCAAATTAAAGTTAAACAATCGAAAGCCAATATTGTTTTTACATTCCTGTCCATTAATCTACCTGAAATGGTCATAAAAATGAAACAAACCCTTTTTTGTAATTGTCATTGTTACCAGGGCTTTGTGGTCTAGAAGAAGATAGCGGCTCGCTAAAATGACACTTAGGTGTATCAGGCAGAACTTTTACTGTTAGTACGTCTAAGAACCCCCGCGCATTAGGCGGCCAGGTCGCTGCGGCCAACAATTGTTCCGTGGCCGCTGGTCGCCTAGTGCGCGCACTTGCATATGTCACGGAATACTTAGTTGGCCGCAGCGACCTGGCCGCGCGACCTGGCCGCGCGACCTGGCCGCGCGATCTGGCCGCCTAATGCGCGGGGACTCTAAGTTGATTATTCAGCCACAAGATATTTTTTACATTTGAGTAACCAATTTTAGAGAGACACATTCTGTCACTATTATTGATAAAATGCTAATTCAATGTTCTATGAATATGTATAATATGCGGTTAGTTTATTGTAATGTGACGCAAAAATAATATAAGCAACATTTTAGGTCATGCATGGCTTAGTTCTTACCAGGGTCTAATAAAATACATTTGTTAGTAGATATTGCATATTGTTTTTCCTTTTTAACCAACTTCGAAAAAGAAGGAGATTCTCAATTTGACAATATGTTTTTTTTTGTTTATTTCATCAGAACTTTCGACTTGAGAAACTATTTTGGATGATTCTTTTTATTTGAAAGCCAGTGCTTTCCGTGTGGATTTGTCCAGTTCTGACAATGGCATCCTGAGAAAACTATTCAAGTCTTAAATTTGCATTTAGTATGTTCGCGACAAATAGACAAACAACTCAATATCACGCCAACCGATTTCGATGATGATTTTTTTAACCGACTTCAAAAAAGAAGGAGGTCCTCAATTCGACAGTATTTTTTATTATTTTTCGTTATAGTCGGTTTTTTACTCTTTAGGTTTCTATGTTATTATGAAATACTTCGACCCCCTTCCGAGAGAATATGAAAAAATATCTGCTCCCTGAGCTTTCACCCGCATAAGTTACTCTCAAAAAGAAAGCTTTCGAAAAGAGAAAAGAATAGATAAATATTTTTTTAAATCGGTCAAGCTAGTTATGGAGAAACCAACAGAAGTATAAATTTTTCCTCTTCACAATATTAGTTTAGATATACACCTGTTATTCAATCCCAAATCAGCCTTCCTATTCCCTTTTATTTCATTGGATATCTGAGTCGATAACTGTATAGCTGCCTTGCTGATTTAATATAGAAAAGAGTGAAAGATTACTATAAATTATATTATGGAATTATGGTATCGTAAGAACGCGAATACGAGGACAAGCGAAGTCTGTGCTAAACAATGATAAATATACTTATATAAAAATATTAACACCCAGACTCTAGAAAACAACAGCCCCCCCCTAGCCAAGTTGCATAATATTGTACAATCTAATCGAATGTTCTTTTAAATTGACAAGTATGGGATTGACATAAGCACTTGCCAACGAGCGCTAACGCTAATGTCGATCCCATACATGTGAATCTATAAGATTATTCGATTAGATTGTGCAATGCCACTTGGCTAGGGGGGCAGGTATTATCATGCACATTTTTTGTAATCTCGGTAGGTATCGAATTACGACCTTTGGTTCAGACGGCAGGATCGCTACCATTGAGCCATCAGGCGTAGTTTTAGAATCATAGCGAATAAGGTACAATAGTTAATCCGAAACATCGCGATCGGTAAGGCGAACTCTTCACGCTAAATCAGCTTAGGAATGTAACAGTCTGATCTTCTCCATCTTGGAATAAACAAGAATAGTATATAATATTCTTGTTTATTCAATTGGATAGTGAAAATGAAAAAGTTTTTATTTTCAGAAGATAATTTAAAAAATTACACATAGAAAGGTCAATAGTCTCATACAAGGCACTCTAAACTCGTCTATGAAGATTGGCTAAATGTAAACAGCAGACCATCTTCACCGACAAGTTTCTGGTTCCAAATGCAGTACCCCGAGAAGAACCAGTAAAAAATTCCAGGGCCGCTCTTATCTATATTATAGATATCTCAGCCGACAGCTGTTTACCTATCTCGCATATATAAAATAGAAAAGAGTGAAATGGCACCATAATTACACTATGATAATTATCGTATCGAAAGAACGTGAACGGGTAACGGGGGCAGAATGGATAGATTACTTTATTAAGGAGTCAATCCGAAATTTGAATATATTATATAGGTCTTTTGAACTATGGAATTGCCGTTTTGTAATTTCAAGAAAAGAAAAAAATCATAGGCCACCAAAATCACCAACTTTTCGGGATTGGAATATCAAATGCAAAATTTTACATTAGTTTATAAATTTGAACAAGAGTTGTAAATAATAAAACTAATATTATAAGCGTCGAATCGGGGAACATTTGTCACGAATTTATTACTAGCATATTTTTCAAGCAAACAAAAGTAATTTTTGGGGATGTATTTTACTAATAATTATCAACTTCCGAGCTAACCTTCTGGTAAGTCCCTAAATAAAAAATTTTGAAAGAAAAGCATTAGTGAGAATTTTTCGGCATTTTTTTTAAATAACTATAAACCATAGTAATTTTTGAACGACTAGAGTACGCCTAAGGCTCGTCGCCGACGGCTGGAGATCATCTAGAACAATTTATAATAATAATAATTTATATTCAACTTAATTTGGTTTTCCATACGACTCGATCTATCTTCGCACTCTGTGTGTACTAGTGTGATTTTATTTTGCTATACTAATTCCAGTCGTATGCAAAAGCCGATTAAGATGAATTTAAATTGTTATAAAATTAGGCTCTTCGCCGTCACTCCGTTACACAAGCGATTTTACAGGGTAGGCAAATACATACGTAACTGCATCGCTGTAGCTAGCAAAGACGATGCGATAAGCGATTTTGACTAAAAAAAACCGCAGTTTTGTATCAGAAATATCGCCAATTGTGACAGTGCAGTTGTGACGTCGTTTCGGCATGGCAGCGGTCAAAAATTGTCTTTATAATAAGGTTAAACTTAGCTGAGCAGACTGTTAAATCCATAAAATTCTAAATCTATGGTTAAATTTCCTTTTATCTGCTTTGTTTTAACCAGTTAACAGTTTCGTAAATCGGAAATATAAATTGAAATGTTAAATTCTTCGCTGGCACATTAAGGGTGGGAGGCGTAGGCGATGAGTAACTGCACCGCAACGAAGTCGCAACTGCACCGCTGTGGCTGGCGTTGACGTCGCGAAATCGCTGCGATTCTGCCCCGTCGAATATACCCGACAACTTATCGTCGAACGTTCGATGCAGTTGCAACATCGCCTGTGCTTCATACCTTTAAGACTCACCAGCCAACACACACATTTTTCCATATTATGCTTACTACTTTCAACTAATAAAAATATTAAGATGAAAAATAATTATTATTTTATCATTGCAAAAATACTATCATTTTTATTAGTCGAAAGTAGTAAGCGTAAAATGGAAAAATGTGAACTGTCAGTACTGTCACCGAACTTATGCTATGTGAAATAGACTATAACCACCAACTGCTTCCAGCAACAGAGTGAGCGGTACCTATCTTCGGCGTACGAAGCGGGCGGTGACCTCTCGCCGGTGGCGCCGGCGACTTCGCCGGGTTCCCCGCGCGACTGCACTTCCTGCCGCAAGAGGGAGCCTCCCGACGAATCCGCTCCGCCGCCCGACGACTCCTGCGCAGGCTGCGGCGCGCGAATCACCGACCGCTACTACCTGCTGGCGCTCGAGCGTCGCTGGCACACGCCCTGCCTGCGCTGCTGCGAGTGCAAGATGCCGCTCGACTCCGAGCAGCGGTGCTACGCGCGGGACAGCAATATTTTCTGCAAGAACGACTATTTCAGGTTAGTTTGTTTTTTGGTATAACGGAGCGGGCGTTCCATGTTGAAAATATACGCGATAAATTGTCGCCGGCCGTGGCGGTGTAGTTGCGATGTCGTTGAATCATAGCGTGCGCTCAAAAAGCCTGTGTGGTCTTCCTCTAAAACTCCAGCGAACTGACCGCACTGAGTTTAAGCATTTATTTCATTATTTCCTTAGACTATGCTGAGTCCATGCATAAAACCACTGTTAATTTATGATTTCACTAGTGTCCAGCGCGGGTCCTGTTTATTCCAGTTTCCGTAGGAATTTCCCAAATACCTTCTCAGTGCTCACTTCCTAGAACCACCTTTACCGACTCTGCCTTCATCATTGATTAGTCAGTCAGCTAATCAGCTAGTTATCTTTTATATAATATAATATAATTTCTAAGTGTGTAAATAAAAATTTTTAGTTTAAATATATAACACAACAAGAAACGTTCGATGCAAAAAGCAACACAATTTGTCTGTATCGATATTCAATTGCCATTATTGAAATACATTTAAAAAAAAAACAGTCAAAAAAAGACAAAAACCAACGCAATCAAGTACTAAAATATTTATTTAATAAAGTATAACGTCAATTTCCGTAGTAAATTTGCTTTTTGACATATGATAAAAAGGTATTTCAGGCACCTACCCAATTAGTTACGGATTAATCATAATCATAGCACAGTAATTTCAAATAGGTTGTATACAAAATGCTACTTATACATAACCATGTAGCATACAATGAATAAAATTCCTAATAGAAAAAAAAAATCTTTTATAGTTTCTTGGGTAGTTAATAATTTCCTAATAACTCGTCCCGCCCGTTGGCTGTGTGAACGAAAAATCAAGCGTGTTTAATTGTTTATCAAGTGTGGATTAAATATTCATATCCTTTATGTAACACCCCATAATAACACGTTCGCAAGCCCGACGCAACGACTACAGTCGTATCTGTAAATTAAATTTAAATCAGTAAGACCAAAGAAAAATGTAATTGGCTACGACGATGAGACTAGTGGTTACTCAATTTTATTACTATTACTTGACGAAGTGACGACAGCCGTTCCATTTAATTTCTCCTTTTACGTTTCAATGGAATGACTGTACAATTTATATATACGCTAGTTTATCTTGAGACAGTCTGTACAAGGGTACTATGACAGAAGTGTAGGACTAGGAGGAAAAGAAACGAGAGATATTTAGTCAAATAAAAATTAGTCCTGTCAACTAAGGCATTTCATAAATGTTTAGAGCATAAGTCAATTTTGTAGGTTATCTTCTATCCCTTTTCGTTTTTTGAGGTAAGAAAAAGACAGGACTAAACTAAAATAATTTTAGTCTGTGTAAAGCAGAATCGAACAAAACAATGGGTGTTTTGTTTTAAAGTTTGAGATGTTGATTTGGTTGCATGATTATAAGTTCACCACTTAGGTGCTTTAAACACAGAGTTAGGGGCAATTCGATTTGGAAGTAGCTGTTGAACTACAAACCAGAACTGGCATTTTCACGCTGTTTGTTTGCGAAGATATTATAGGTACTTATATCAACATATTATTTTCGATTTTACCGCTGTGTCGTGTACAGAACGTCATTTTTTCTGTTAGAGGTTGATTATTGGTCTCTATGTACTGGCAATTGATGATGCAGGCAGGTAATCTTCAGCTTTGAATTAAGAAATATCTGATAGTGTACAAAAACACAATAAATTGATGTGGTGGCAAAACGTATTTTATCTACTGAAAATGCAGGGTTCTAGAGACTCTACATATTATCCGTTAGAGACTTAATTTATCAAACTAATCAAAGTCGTTTGAAGAAAAAGTTAGGAAAGAGAATGTTTTTCTTCCTACCTCTATTTTCTAATGTCAGATCCGAGGCCGAAGCAAGGTAGGTTTTTGTACGTACATTTACCTTAAATAAAACCACTGTGATTTCGGTTAAGTTTCTTGAGTTTCTTGCTGGCTCTTCTCGGGGTATTGCATTCGGAACCAGCAGCTCGTCGGTGGAGATAGGCTGCTGTTTGCATTTAGCCAATCTTCATGGACGAGTTTAGAGTGCCTTGTTATTATAAAATATTGACGTTTCTAACTTTATATTTTAATACCAATAGAAAATAAACGATTTTGAATTTTTTAAATTTTTTTTTTGATAAATAAATAAATTGAAGGAAACAATTCACACGCGGTTATTTAGTCCCAAACTATAGGCAGAGCCTGTACTATGGGTACTAAATTACTGATAGACATACTTAAATAAATATTCAACACCCAGACACGAACCCAACAGACATGTTCATGCACACGAATGTTGGCCCCGAGCGGGGATCGAACCCGCGACCTCCCGACTCAGGCAGGGTCAGTACCAACTGAGAACTGCCCGCACGCCCCAGCACGTGTTGCACTTTGAAACTCAATTTGCTCTTATTGAGCCTCGGTGACAGCATAACGAGCCGTCTTATAGCAAACGTAGCCATTGCGCAGTAATTAGTCTTGCGCAGACTTTTTTCCGGGCTTAACGACTATAACACGTGTTTATCAAGCGTGCCCTATACTTTACTGGTGTTTTACGATTATTCAATAATCGTAAGACATGTGCTAGGTTTTATGCTGCAGGTTCTGTTAGAGTTAAAATTTACCGTCTAAATAAGTGTAAGATACTCCTGGCCCCCTAGTCAAGTGGCATTGCATAATCTAATCGAATGTTCTTATAGATTGACATGTATGGGATTGACATTAGTGTTAGCGCTCGTCGTCAATCCCATACTTGTCAATCTAAAAGAACATTCGATTAGATTGTACAATGACACTTGGCTAGGGGGGCTGGTGTATTTTTGTTTATTTTTAATTGGAATCTGAATAGTTTTTATTTGTCATTTATTACGCGACCAGTGCTTGATCGGTAAGGACAGTTGTAAGTAAGAAACAACGTACCAAAAAAGGTACATTTAAACTGGAAGACTTAACGAATACAACTGATTGCATGACTGTAATGTACTGTAACAAAAGTGCCGTGACAGTCAAAGAGTCAGTACCTAGTCCTAATAAATAAAATATATTAGTAGACCTAATAAATACGGAACGTATAAATGAATTTAAAAAGAAATTTCTGTTTCTGTATGCCTAAGAAACAGAAAAGTCAAAAAGTCATAGTCAAACACGGGATCTACGGGCAGCGCCGCTAGCTGCTTTCTAGTTTTGTATATTTCAAATTTACTTTACAGCCAAAGAGATTAAAATATAATAGGGCATAGAGGGGACAAAGCGAGGAAAATTTGAAGCCAAAAGTTATTCCAAGTGGAATAAGTCTAGTACAATTTCGACCATACTAACTGACATGACGCTTGAGCTTCAAACATGCTTCAATGTTTTGTATGAAAATATTCCCAATGCCCCCTCTATGTCCTATTATATTTTAATCTCTTTGTTTACAGCCCAATGAAGACGGCGCATACTTGTATCTCTCATACAGAAGACACAGGTTCTAAATCGCACTCGTGTATTTGAAATTACCTTGCCTTGGTAAATGTTATTTTACAACAAATTAGCATGTTAAATTTGAAATGAATCCGGAAAAATGATTAAAATCGAATTCTGGTTTATTTGATCCGGTATATTTGCAATTCCGTTGATTGAAACCTGTCGTATTTGCAAATGCCGGCTTTCAACTCCAGGTTAACTACACGAGTTTTTTTTTTGGTTGGAATACAAATGTCGGATACTTTTTGTATTTTGTCCGGAAATAAAACTGTTGGTTCGTTTAATAAAGATCTCGGCATCACATAAAATTTGTGCGGAAACCTCGGATTCGCAGTAGCTTTTTCGTATCGAAGATAAAAAATATCTACAACTAGGTATAGTCTATTTCACATAACATAGGTTCGGTGACAGTCCACATTTTTACGTTTCACGCTTACTACTTTCGACTAATAAAAATATTGTATTTTTGCAATGATTAAATAATAAAATAAAAATTAATTTTAATATAATAATTTTTAAATTATTTTTAATACAATATTTTTTATCTATACGGAAAAATGTGACCTGTCATCGAACCCATGCCATGCCATGGATATAGATTGTAGCTGTTCCGCGATTTCACCCGCGTAAGTACAGTTCCCGTAAGCTTTCCATTTTTCCAATTTCAAAATCGGTCCAGTAGTTTCTGTGCCCATTCATTACAAACAAATCATTCCTCTCTATAGATTTCGTTTAAATAAACTGACTTACTGGAGAGAGTTCCTAAAAGTATACTTACATTTTTAAATAATATTCCGTATTACTTACCTATATGGGAAAATTGTTCACCGAATACGAAGTTAAATACTTTAAATACTTGACGCAACAGAAATAGCTGTTCATTCATAAATTTAAAGAACTGGAATTTGCATACGGTATAGTTGTAGCAATTAATCATAGCATAACTCATAAAATATATAAGCGGTGGTATTCTAAGAACGCCTAATTGCCTTAAGGTGCTAAAGGAAGTACAGAATGATAACTTCAAGCCTGACTTTACAACTTTGGAGTAAATATTGCCGGTGGCGTCCATCAGTGACTTAGACGGCAGTTTTAATTATTTCATTTTTCATATAAATAATTACAATTATATAAATATAATCCGTGTTTCGGAAGGCACGTTAAATTGTTGGTCCCGGTTTTCGTTGTGTTACGCACAATGGAAGTCGTTAAGCCATGTCAGATACCCTTGGGTGGCTTGAAAAATTCTGACTGTTAAGTGGCCACTAGCTTAACACCATCTCCCAATCCGCAGTGGGCTCGCGTGGGAGATTATAGCCCACACTTCCTCATGTGTGAGGAAAGACCCTTAGCTCAGCAGTGGGCTGTTACGGGTTGATGATGATGATGATGATGATGATGATATAAATAAAAGATACATTTTTTATTGATAGCCTTGCCGAAAATCAGTGAGGCTCGGGTTCGAATACTGGCATGTACCATGTAGCTTGCCTCTTAGTATTATACAGGATTCATTACGGTGAATGTGCGAAGTCACTTCATGACCTGATACCCCCCTCCCCATTCCATCTCCGGGGCACGAGGCGCCGGTTGGGATCCCATCCTTACGTTGTAGACCTACCTAATATTCGCACAAAGCGCTTCGCTTCAACATTTTTAATGCGAACGGCTAAGAAATGGAACTCCATGCCTGCGGATCTGTTTCCGGAACGCTATAACCTGGGCCTCTTCAAGGCAAGAGTGAATAGGCATTATCTAGGCAAACATGCTCCATCGTCGTCTGCATCATCACTTTTCATCAGGTGAGATGGCAGACAAATGGTTTGCCTATTATTAATAAAAAAAAAACATATTTATCACTAGCTCGACGGTGAAGGAAAACATCGTGAGGAAACCTGCAGGTCTCAAAATTAATTCTGAGATATGTGTAAATAGACCCGGTCCGGCGATGGGCTCACCACCTATCACGTTTAGGGGTCCAATGTATCTCGTGAAATGTGGGTATATCCAGTAATAGAATACCTCTGCCTACCCCCTCGGGGATGAAAAGGCGTGATTTTTTTTTATAAGATAAATATTCTTACTCTTTTTATCCTCGGTCGTAGGCAGAATTATTCGATATTTGGAAATAACCACTTTTAACCAGTTTATCTTTGGATCTCTAATCGTGATAGGTGTTCATTTTCATTTTTTGATAAAATATTCCAAAAACTTGGTCAATGTGGCTATTCCCATGAACAAATTACCTCTACCAACCCCTCAAGGGTAAATCGTAGGCACATATTTTTAGTAAGACTATCCTCCCCTTCTTTTGGATTTTGCTGTAAGTATTTATATCAGTAGGAACAACTGTTTTTGAATTAAGTTCGTCTGGCCACCCTACCTGTGGACATAGCGTGAGGATATGCAGCTTAAGCCGGTCACTAGGTAATCTTCTCTCTCCGGTGACTGCTGTCAAGCCAGGCGACATACAGCACTGACATTTCGAAGAAAAAAAATAAAGGCCTTGCCACAGAAAGGTGTTTAACGATTAAATGTGAAACCAGCATTTTTTTTTATTTATTGTAGTCTGTACCTTTAACCATGGAAAATCATAGAGATTAGAACCAAACATAAAGATTAGTCTTACCTAGTAATAGAATGAGAAATGTATGGGAATGATATTAGACTTCGACTTCACATAGACGCGGATAAGGATTTATTATCAATAATAATCCCGGAAAAAACAGCTGTCCAGTTCAAGTATGATATTCGCACTACCAATGAAAAGCTGATTAATAAATCGACGGTGAAAATATTGAATTCATAGACCTTCATAGGACACATCATAGAAATTATCTAAACTCTTATTCGTATTAAAACTTTCCGCTTATGCCTATCTGCGGATCTGCACCCGAGATAATTCCGCGCGGCACTTCCGCCATAAATCCGCCGTGTGAGCCAGTAACGCACGCCGCGGGAGACATGAGATCCGCAGATACGTGCGTGTGTTGCAGCCCTAAGATTTTGAGTTTAAGGCTCAGATACAAATTCATGTTCATGTACACAAAATAAGTTGGCCCTGGGATCGAACGCGCCACCTCCGACTCTGAAGGCAGGGTCACTACCAACAAAGCCAACAGGCCCGTCATGCTGCTAAGCAGTACGAAATCATGCTATATATATATATCCAAAAAATGTAACTTCCTAGCATTCAAGCAACTAGCAAGCATCTGCCAGCAAGTAGCATACTTAAAGTACCGTAATAGGAATAGGAACAGTGAAGAAAATAGGGAAGTTTTTCATTATTAATTAATTAAATAAAATAAATTATTCGATTTAAAACAATATCAAAACAAGTTTACTTTATAAGGGTTTCATGGTACGATAGAAGCAAACAGTTCTCAGAGATGGTTGTAGACCAAAAAAATGTGCTTTAGCTTTTGCTATATAGGGAAGATTACTACATAAATGTACAAAAAAAATTTGTATAAGTTTAAAAATGCTTACATATTATGTATTAAAAAAAAATATTTCGGACTTTCTGGCGTAAGGCTGGGGCTTCATCCCTACTTGGTGGATATTCCATCTATATACCTACGCACGATGCGCTTTTCAAGATATTTTGTTATGCGCACCGCCAAGGAGAGGAACTACCTGCCGGCGTCTGTATTTCCGAGTTCATATAACTCGTCAGCCTTTAAGGCTCCAAGGAACAGGCATCTTCTGGGCAAGTTCCGATCGTCTCGTCTTTGCCTTCGGGCAAGTCTGGGGTCAAGAATAAGCCAAGCCCATCATCAATAAAAAAATGTAAACAAATAGAATAAATAAAAAACTTGAGAGGTGTCAAGGGACACCCGGATGGATCATCATCTCATCATCATCATCAGCAGCAGCATCATTATCATCATCATCTCATCATCATTATTAGATTTTTTCATAGCCCCCTTTCGCAACGTGCGATAAGGAACTACTTTCCACTAAACCAATACTTGCTCAGATATATGTTTAGACTATCCGCCGTTCTTAGACAGGTGTCCAAGAGAGAACAGCACTAAGAATTGGGCAACGTTCCCGATTGCGTGGTTCATGTAAAAGCTAGAAAAATGTCGTTACTTTCCAAGCCAAGTTCGGAGCCGTCACGGCCGTCACCCAAGCAGGCGGTATCTGATGTACGTTTTACAGCCCACCGCAGCCACAACTCACTTGGCGCTATCTCAGTTGGCTTGGACACGTACGCATCGCTACGGCCCATCTCTACGGGACGCTGGCTCGACCACGGTGTATGGCATGAACGGGAGCGAGAGCGGGAGCGGGTAGAAAAGCAGGCGAAGCGCGCATGCGTCGCGGCCGCGTGTGACGACAAGTAACGAAGACAGAATAGCCCCCCTAGCCAAGATGCAAACGAATGATTTTATTCAACGCCTCACAGAATAAGCGCAATTCCTTATACACTCAGTTAATATATTGATATAAATGTAGTTAGTTTTGTCTAACAAATTTCTTAAATAAATAGCAATAACAGTACGGCTTCCATAGGTAGCCCTAAATTCAATTATGCTAATTCATTTTTCGGATAAAATTTACACATATTAATAATAGCTGAAATCGATTAGGTAGTCGATATTGAAGAAACCAATTTTAGGAATTCCACTGAGTCTGTTACATATTGTAGATTGACATGTATGGGATACATAAGCGCATTAACGTTAGCGCTCGTTGCCAAGTGCTTATGTCAATCTATAAAACCATTTGCCAAAGATTCTTCCTACTGGAAGAAAATCATTCTCTTTAACTTCCAATAGCTATCAATTTCTGAAATTATTTATACACTTTTTCTTTAAAAGAGTTAGGTGATGTGCTAATTTCATAAGTAGTCATTTGTATTCTAAAAATTATGCATTGCTAGAAGGTACTTAGTCAAATGCTTAGCCAAATGTATACTTTATTTCAATGGATAATTACGTTCTGCTTCCAGGTGAGTCGTAAGATTTTAGAATACCTTGTATATTTCACGTAGCGTGGGTTCGGTGACAGTTCACATTTTTCCCTTTTACTCATGCTACTTTCGACTAATAAAAAATATAGCATTTTTGCAATGATAAAATAATAAGATATTAATTATTTTTAATCAAACATTTTTATTAGTCGAAAGTAGTAGGCGTGGAACGGAATAATGTAAACTGTCACCAAACCCACGCTACGTGAAATAGACTATAATTATTATGATAGTGTTGTCAAAGTCGCTCGCCACTTGTAGCTTCTCCCACGCCCACTAGTATTAGCTAAGTCTCTTTTTATATTCGTCATATATTCAGTTTTTACTGTTATCCCACCGTCGATAAGTCTCATGATGCGATAAGCGACAAGCTGAAGACATATTATAATAAGATGAAAGTTTTTAAAGTAATTTAATTAAATTGTGAGAGGTTTTATTTATTTTTTTACTATATGTCCTACACACATAGTAGCTTATATATTTTTACTTGATGTACACCTAGCTTAAGAGGCGAGTTTAAGGAGGAAAATAATTCTTATATTATACTAACAGTCTAATGAAAAATATCCATAATATATCTATATCAAGGTTTATTCAAATACCTACATATAACATTTATATACAATATATAACAATTATAGATAAAAACGACGCTAATCTATTTCTTATTCGTTTTATAAAATTGGCTGGCAAACTGTACCCAATATTATGAAAAAATATTCAACAGGTACTGTGATGGATTTTTATTTTTCTTATTCGTTTAAATTTTTTGTTTAAGTATTTATGTTTTTGTAAAATGAAAATCGGAATACATTTTAAACTTGTTTTGAGATACCTTATCTTTTTAATGAATGATTAAATCTCAATTAAATTTCTATGAACGATCAATACGTATTTTCAACTAACTTTGTACGCCCTCTGAAATATGAAGTTCCTATGTGTTATTCTGATGTATATACATATTTTACACTATCTACACTAATATTAAAAAGATGAAAGATTTGTCTCTTCGTACGTTTGTAACAAATAAACTCAAAAACTACTTGACCGATTTTAAAAATTCTTCAAATAATTTAAAAATTAGCTTTTCTGGAAGTAAAACGTGCTATAATTTCCCACGGTGTAAGTCGTTGTAGAACAGCTGGTAAGCTATATTACTGTAGTTTCAATAAACTCCGTTTTCGCCTTTTATTACTAGGATGTAAATTTGATATCAGTACTCTATAAACAGGTTATAGCATGTAGACTATCAGTAGCCAAAGCTACTAAAATCATGACATTCCGAAGCCAAAGTCAATGGCCGTAATTCACAAGTCAATTTGTGACGAATAAACGTTACCACAAGGGGCCAATTCCACTAAATGTCAACGGTTATAGTTGGATGACAATGACATGTCAATGGTCAGTCGATGGTGTTATTTTGACACTTTTATGAGCGAATAACACCATCGACTGACCATTGACATGTCATTGTCATCCAACTATAACCGTTGACATTTAGTGTCAATGGTCAGTCAATTGTGTTATTTTGACACTTTTCCGAGCAAATAACACCATCGGCTGACCATTGACATGACATTGCCATGCAACTATAACCGTTGACATTTAGTGGAATTGGCCCCCAGACCAAAAACATGTGCCAATGGCCATCAACAAGAATCATGTGCATCGCTCACCTCTAACCAATCTCGACATGGTCAAACATGGTCTTGGACGTGGCCCGATAGAATTTGACACGGCCATCAGAGTTTTTGTGGTGTTGCGACATTTAATTAAAAAAATAAAAGCGTGCGCTTGATCAAGTTTAGATGAGCAATAAGCTTTGAAGGACCACTTTTTTGTCATTGCGGGACACAATTTATACACGGCTGTAGTACTGAAGCAGGCAGAGTCTGTGCTATTGGTATTTACTGATAAACTTACTTAAAATACGTAGTAATTTGACGGATTTTTTCACCCTGCGTCGAGTCTCCTTAGGCCCAATCAGATAATAATAGGTCCATGGGCTCTATATAAAGTACAGTCTAACGAAAAATAGAAACACTATTGTATACAAAATCATATTTATTAGGCGCGGCTGTTATAACTTGCACTTTGTAATTTTATTGTACACTAGCGACCCGCCCTGGCTTCGCACGGGTGCAATGCTGAATTTTCTTTGCTATAAACCTCACGGAGCCCGAGACCCTTCCAACGAATGCAAAACCGTAGAAATCGGTTCGTGCGTTCTGGAGTAATAGCGTCAGGAAGGAGAACCCGACTTATTTTTATATAGTAGATTACGATAATTCCTACTGAAGTGTCCTAAGTATGAACGTAAAAATATAACTTATTGTAAGCCTGTATAATAATGGCATTTGCTTATTATACGTCTTCTTATAAATATAATTTTGTATAAAATGTGTTTCTATTTTTCGTTTGACGGTATAGACCTAAGGGGACTGGATGTAGGAGGACTAAACCATTACCATCGCAGAACAATACCACAATAAATTCGACGTAAAGAGACTCGATGTAGCAACAAATCATTTGGCGACTGCATTCTACACGTGATAACATACAGAAAATATGTTTTCCCAAAGTGGAGACATAGCTGTATCGATATTTCGTTTTTGCCTTCGTAAACAAATCGAAATCATCTCTGTGCTCGGTAACGTGATCACAAATATTGGTAACTAGCAGCACCCCGCGTTCCCGTTCCCCTGGGAATTGGATAAAATATAGCCTATGTGTTATTCTGATGTATAAGCTATATAACTGTAAAGTTTCATCAAAATCCGATCAGTAGTTTTTGAACAAACATCCATACATACAAACTTTCGCGTTGCGAAACAAACAGACATGTTGATGCACGTCAATTTTGGCCTCGGTCAGGATTAGAACCCGCGACTCTCACATTCAGATGTCGGGGTCACCACCAACTGAGTTATCAGGCCCGTCATTACAATTGGGCCAAATATAAAATATTAATTTATCTTTTTATAATTGTAATCTCAATCGTCTTTATTTGACATTTGTAACGCGGTTAGTGCTTGCTCTACTTGTATAGCAAGAGCACGTGGAGCGTGACACATTGGACTTTGTTACGTTCTTATTAGAGGTCAGACTTGCACTACAAGTAAGTGTAACTACAAGTCTTCATGTGATCTTGAATGTACTGGCGGTAATGACATAATATGAACCTATTTCTTTCTTATTTTAGACTAGCGGTTCCTTTTCCCGTGGGAATACGGAAATAAAACATAGACTATATTACTCAGGGATATTCTAGCTAGAGCAGTGATAGCCCGAACGGTTAAAGAGCCGGCCGAAAATCAGTGAGGCTCGGGTTCGAATCCTGGCATGTACTAATGAGTTTTTCAAAAACTTACGTACATATTTATCACTAGATCGACGGTGAAGGAAAACATCGTGAGGAAACCCGCAGGTATCAGAATTTAATTCTGAGACATGTGTAAACAGACCAGGTCCGGCGATGGGCTCACCACCTATCACGTTTAGGGGTCCATATATCTCGTGAAATTTGGGTATATCCAGTAATGGAATACCTCTGCCTACCCTTAGGGTATAAAAAGGCGTGAGATTATATTTATTTATATTATTTATTCTAGCTTTCCATTGATGAAAGATTTTTTTAAATCGGTCCAGTAGTTTTTGAGTATAATCGTAACAAAAATACAAAGATAAAAGTTTTTCCTCTTTATAATATTAGTACCTGTACATAAAATAGCAGAAGCCCGTTCCCATATGTTTTTTTTAAATCCTTTCTTAGCAGTTAATGAGCATCGTATACACAACCTGTCTGTCAAATTAGTCTTTCTTATTTTAGATGCACTCGTATAGATTGTCTAGACACGATAACATAGGTATATATTATGTAGATATATTTATACCTACTATCCAGCTTTCTATACATTTGCCGGAATACCTCAAACAACCTTGAACTCTATAAAAACGTTTATATAATATATTCAATTACGAAATAGGAGCCGCTTAGAGCTGACCTTTTAGTAAAAGACGTGGACGGGACAAATTATTTTTAAAAGAAATGTATCGAAACGATTTTTTTACGTTATAACGGTGTGTTATTAACAGAAATATTAAATTGTAGTTGACCTGGTTTTTTTTTTGACTGTATCGTAATTATATTGATAATCAAAGCAAATAAAAAAATATGTCGTAGTTCAATATTCAGTACGGTCTCAATAAATCAAATAAGTCCAAACTCGAGGGGACAGAGTAGCCATTGAGGAGTTCCATTATCTACTTCCTGGCTCCATCATCAAATCCTCGTCACTAAGTGTAATGTAAGCTCTCATTAAAATGATTGAAATCAGTCCTACCTCGAGAAATTTACGCAGTCATTGAGAAGTTTCATTATACACCTCCTGGCTCAACCATCAAATAACCTAGATGATACCAAATTATTGTATAATCATCCAAATAACGTACAAAACGACAATCAGAAGTAGGTATACTTCAAAGATTTGTATACATTGTAGCGACACTACATAGAACGCGCCAATAAACGGCCGAGTTCTAAACCGCGCTATCGGAGTTTTCTAATGAGTTTGTATAAATACAACTGTCCAACATCAACCGTTGGACAGCGGTCCCCAGGCACGATCACCTCGCCTGGCGGAAGATCATCCCTTTTCAAGATGGAGGAACATCCCACCTCCGCTCCTCCATAACATACTTACATAGTTGATAGGATGTTTCCGGGACAGTCCCGTCTTACGGCTGCCCCTGCGTCCTCAAATGTCATTATCAGCTCCCAGGCCGGTGAAATACAAGAAACAATAAACGGTCGTCGTAAACGCACGTTATGCTGGCATAAATCAAACGCGGGTCGTACGGGACACACTTGTTAAATTGCTCATAAAAGTCTTCAACGCGGCGTATGCGCGTATATTGTTGAAGCTTTATGGTAGGTGCGGACTTAGACTCGTGTTGGGATCTTTCGTTCCTCTTTTTATAGGGTCTGTTTGATTGGTTTAAATACTTTCCTATACCGCCTGATTTTTTTAACCGTCTGGAAAAAATATGGTGTGATAGGTAAGTGTAATAGATTCATCTGGCAACTCTCGTATAATAGCATTGTACTAATATACATTACTTAATAGTTGTCAATATTACACACGGAAATATTTTAAATAGTTTTTTTAAAACAAACGGGCTCGTAGCTTCCATCCATGCGCAATCTACCTACAACCGCCAGCTGCTACATAGCGGTGTGCGTACTTTCCTAGACTTTGTAAATTGCACTTAACATGACTGTATTTAACAATTAATCTCGTGTGCAACTTTGGCTCTAGATACCTTATATGTCATATGTTTTCCAGACGGTAAAAAAATCATACAGTATTTTGTTTTTTTATAAACACACTTCATACAATTTTACCTTACATTACCTAGGTAATAATATTACGAGATAAACACACTTGAGGAGAAATAGTTAATAGAAGTGAAGAAGAATTAATATAAGTGGTATTAATACACTTAAGCAACGTATAAATAAATCAGGCACTAGTTTAAGCAGGGGTGTCGGTTCGAAAAAGCCCAGTAGGCTTAGCACGCTAATTATTTTCCCGCTCTCACCTGTCACCATAGCCACAAAACAGTATTAAGATGACGTCACATAGATGTATGTATGTATGTATCTCATCTATGTGACGTCATCTTAATACTGTTTTGTGGCTAAGGTGACAGGTGACAGCGGGAAAATAATTAGCGTGCTAAGCCTACTGGTCGAAGACTAACTAGTTGACGTTGACAGTATTATTTCATACATGCCGATGATAGACAGGAAAATCACTGTGATTTAAATACACAACTAATAATTGATTATTAAGTTTGGAAAAAGTTTCCCTTGGTAGGTATAATCTTCTAATTTAGTAGGAACACGCGTTAATAAAATTTTATGTAGGTACATAATAAATAATATATGATCTACGTAGAGAAAGCTCGCTTTTTTATTGCAAAATGAAGTTTGTAATAGTACATTATGATATAAGTGCGGTAGGTTGAAAATTACAGCCGAGTCGATATTGCTAGCCCGAGCCGTAGGCGAGGGTTACAAGTAAGCAGAGGCTGTAATTGTCAAAGCGCACGTATGTCATACGACGTTTTATAACACATTTGCGAGGAAATAAAATAAAACTCCGACTATGGTAAACGAATAAAAACAATACAGCGTTAAGAAAAAGCGCGCGGCGCGCATCATCATTTTTTTTTAGGAAAAGGCACAAAAAACAGCCAGCACTTATTACTAATAAAGTAAAATAATATTTTTGTGTTTTTGTTACAGATTGGTTGTAATTTACTGTCAAAATTAATTAAATTAAATAATTATGTACATAAATATTTCTTTAATATATTTTATTTCCCAAAGTTAATTTTAATCATAAAATGTTGACAACTTTTTAGACATAAAAACTCTTTGCTGAGATTTTAAAAAGTACCGTTCGTTTTAAGACGGAGCATCTTGATAAACCGTGCGTTTTACTTTACACTTACCGCACTTGGGCGTAATGAGATAGGTAACGATATTAAAATTGGTGAAATAAGACACCTTTTACGAGCAAATGTGTTATAAAGTTATTTACTAATTTAATATCTTCAAAAGTATTTTTTAACTAAAAGGCGTGTGACGGTGTTTATGTAAATGCCGACAAAACTACTTTCTATCACGGCAAATGCTAGTAAAATTTTAGGGCACTTCAACTAATTTAACATTGGTAACATTCGGCTACCGAGCGGAATATTTTCCGTAGAGGAATTTATGCTTCACAGAGATTTATTTAATAATTTATTATCTTCCCACTTGTGTAAAACCCGACCAAGTGTGTGACGGAATTGTGCGCCGAGGGTTCCGTACCATTTTTTTATGTATTTACAAGTATTTATTTAATTCCGTTTGGAATACTTAACCCGAGACCGACTCGCAGTTAGCCAGTTTTTAATTGTTGTTTTACTTTGGAGCTGTGTTTTTATATTTTTACGATACAGAATAAACTAAAAATCTTTTTAGAAAACACGTTTTTTATATGGAAAATTGGAAAAATCCTTTTTATATTTATTTGTATGGATATCCGCCCCAATAACACTGTCAGGAAAACTTTCAACCTGTAATAACATAGAACTCTAAACAGTAAAAAACCGAATTCAACTTAGGTTTTCTCCAAAACGCTATTGTCAGAAGTAGACCAAATTGCACCAGCTTTCAAATAAAAAAAGAATCTTCAAAATCGGTTCACCCAGTTGAAAGTTCTGATGTACAACATAAAAAAAAACATAACAGTCGAATTTATTACCTCCTTTTATAAAGTTGTTTGAAAATAGGACAAGACAGCGGAGGCTTAATCCTAGGTTCCCATCTATTGGGTACGGGACCCTAAAAATTGACCAATAAAACCTGAATTCCATCATCTGCGGCCTTGGTCTACACTCGCCTACTCATTATTATCAGGCCCCGTTCCAAGTACTTCTGCTAGTACTGTTACCTCGGTACTCCATAGTAAATGAAGTCTTATGTCATTTGACTACAATTTGCATTGCCCTGAAGATGTGCTAGGCTCTAGGTCACGTTATAATACTGGTTAAATATGTTTGTTTGTTGTGGGAACTGTAGTCCATTGTTGAATGAAGTTTGGTCCCCACTGTGCCGGTGAATACGCCCTGCTGTGGCCAACGACGGAGGGTGAGCGTAAAATCGAGTAATCACAATAATTTGTAATAATAATATAAATAAACTAGCTGACATGGCAAACGTTGTTCTGCCATATAAATGGGCGAGGGTAGAATATTTAAAAACATACACCAAAAAAATATATCGGTATAACCGTTTCGAGGAAATCAACCAGAAACACCGTGACACGAGATTTTTATATATTAGAATCTAGCGACCCGCCCCGGCTTCGCACGGGTGCAATGATAATACTAAAACCTTCCTCTTGAATCACTCTATCTATTAAAAAAAAACGCATCAAAATCCGTTGCGTAGTTTTAAAGATTTAAGCATACATAGGGATATAGGGACAGAGAAAGCGACTTTGTTTTATACTATGTAGTGATGGTAACTAAGTTTGGAATAGGACGGGACTAAATCACTTGATACGGATTAAAAAAAATGTGTTTACTGTTCTTCCAAAAAAAATCCACTTCGGATCAATGATAGGTATCCAATCAAAAGTTCAGTCAGTAGCGACTGTTTAAAATGTTATATTGAAATCATTAAAATATCATATTGCAAGATTTGCAAGTTTTGAAATGGATACAACTTGTACCTTATTTATATTATTTGATTTCTCTCTGTATCAATATTCTCAATCTTTACATTCCGCAGACACTCGAATGGCAATTGGGTGTAAGGCATTTTTGGAATAGATTTGGAGTTTATTTTGCTTTGCCTTTTATAAACAAATATTCGGAATAGTATTCCGTACAGATTAACATAATAGATAAAGAGTTCAAGAGTTTCTTTATGTGAAACTTACGTCTATAATAAAATGATATACAAATAAATGATATAAACCATTATCCGATACACTTTTAGTGGAAGACGTGGAAGGCCGTTGAAAAAACTTCGAATTCCCACGGGAACGGGAAAAAATCATTACCGGAGAACTTATCAGTTCGAGACAAGTGGAAAGTATCTATAAAGTGCTTTGTTTTAGCCGCCGCATCGCGTATCTGTTGCTATAGTACGCATGCGAAGTGATATATTTTACAACATTAGCATAATATTACCTACGCATGTTATGGCGCTGCCAGTGTTAATGGTGCGGAAGTCGGACGTATCCGTGCGAAGCCGAAATCACTTTTTGAATTTGGAATATGTTAATTTCGGAGTCAGAGATAATATACATTTTAATATCATAATATTATTTTAATTCATAAGCCGCGTATTAATAAAACGAACATTAAAATTCAGTTTTAAATACTTTTATGGCTAATGCGACGTATGGTCTTAAATAAACTCAGTTTTTAGGTCGACGCCGTATCATGTGAAAACAGGAATCGATTATTACATCCAACCATATCAGTTACATCTCGAGATAAGGTTAATTACTATCTATGTCTCTTTTATGGTTTTCTCCCGTGGCGTCTTATCTACCATCTTGGCTCTCCATGTTCGTTTACGTTCAAAACTTGGGCATTTTTGATGGGTGCCCGTCAGAATACGGTATTGACCACAGATTTCTTCAGCTTTTAAAATGTTTTTGAATTTGGAATCAAGTGAATAGGCATCATAAGTAGATAAAATATTTTTTTCTCTTATAAACGTCAAGATGGCTGCTTTCCAAAACTACACATAAATTTGTAGTGTTTACCAGCTTATCAAACCAGCGAAGCTTGCAAAAACTTAATTGAATTTTATTAACACTAAGAAGTAATCAACCCGATAGATAACTCCTCGGCTTGTCTGAGATCAGTTTTTCTGCCAGACCGTGTCCACATAAAACTCCGCACAATGTTGCTTACCCCTGCTTTCGCTTACTCCGACTCTGCGCCGACGGCTTACAGTTGTAAGTGGTGTAACAAAAAATTCAAGGGTACTAAAACTGTTGGCGTATAAAATTCTCCCGCCAGAAGCTCGCGTGACGTCACGGGCGCCCGCGCATGCGCGAAGCTTGACGGATTAGTGCGATCAAACTCCACTGGATCACGCAAAGTTTTTTTGACAACTCTAAGGTCAGTGTAAATAATACCTACCGCCGTAGATTAAAGTTCAGCCCACCCAGACGTGGCATACTTTAGGAGATAAACAAATGATTCTGCCTAATTCGTACTTGATAAGCGTCCGACTATAGATAGCGGTTTTGTATATACATTTTTAGATAAAATGCGTACTTAATGGGTTTTTCACACCACATGCTCGACAAAGCCGGATTATGTATCATATGAACGTCACCGAAAGCAAGACATTATATCCCTTGGCTTGCGCCGGGTCATAATGTTGTATGGATTTTCATTATAACCCTAGGTAAATAATGTAATTTTCACTTTTCATAATCCTTATTGCTATGATGATAAATTCTAATTTCGTTAAGCAAAATCCAAAAAACAAAAGCCAACTCGATTTTCGAAAACCGAAGCCGCGACCAACTAGATTCGCACGATCTTCATTTGTTAAATCAAGTAGGTCACGCCGGCAGAAACAAGTTGCTGTATCCATTTTATAGCTTTAACCAAAGAGGTTGGAAGAAAATCATTCTCTTTCCTAAAACTTTTTCTTTAAACGTCTTTGGCTTTAACATTTCAAAAAGAATATCGAAAATGTCGAGTGATGAAAGTAATTTGACTCCAGAGTCTCTTAAACTAGATGCCATAGGCATTGTCAATAATCATTCAATAATCATTCAATAATCTACTACCATGCAATTGCATTTTATTGTCTCGCATAAGGTGAGAAAAGTAGAGTATATAACTCGGGAATAAAACTGTTTTTGTCTTGGGCGCTTAAATCCCTCCCTAAACTCAGGACTCCGTCTTAATTCCCTCGCTTAGCTCGGGAATTAAATCATAACTCCCTCGCTGCGCTCGGGAGTAAAACTGGGAGTCCTTCGTTACGTTCAGGATTCAATGTCGCGCCCGTGACATAAAACAGTGCTTTATTCCCTTGTTGTATAATCTACTATTAAAATACCTACTTAAATAGTCTGACTGATACTTAGGCTTTTTTTGTATATTACGAAACTATCAACTCCGTGATGTTTCAAATCGTGTTTACGGATAAGTTAAAATTATCAAATTATTTATTTATTTAGTACTTTCTTGGGGAAATACAATATTATACAGATATAAAGAAAATATGTTATGTGAATAGATTATTGTAGTCGGAATTACAAGAAGTAACAACAACAATATTTTAGCTCTCTCTATAGATGCTAAAGATAATTCATACTTAAAAAAGTTATTGTACTTACCTATTGCTTAGTATTTTATACCAATACCTATTGGTCCAGTTTTAAGTATTTTTCTCTAAGTTAACTAAGTACACATTATGGACTTTAAAATACTTAGTTTGACCCCATTACAGGACATTAATCATACACACATTACAAAATGTTATAAAATATAGGGTGTTATTTAAATGGTTAGCAGAGTATTCGTATTTTTGTAAGCAGAAAAATATAATCTGTAAGCAGAAATAGCTAATTGGTCAGCAACTCATGGCCAGCAAACATTACAAAACCTATCAGCAATCTAAGTCATTCTGGATGGCTGTAATTATTTTTGAGCTGCAATGAGCTGCTACTGTTTAATAAAATTTTGGTAAGCACTCAGAGGGGAAGCCAAAAAATATTTTTTGAGCTTCATATAAAAGTAGCAAAAATAATCTCAGCAAACTTGTCATGCGCAAAATGGGCGCATTTCTTACATAGATTAGGAAGGACTTTGGATTATGCAACATTTATGATTAATGATTATGATATTATTACGTTTACAAGTAGTGATGGTGGTTGTGGTGGTGTTGGTGGTAGTGGTGTGAGCGTGGTAGAGTGGGGGTAGGAGAGGGGGTAGGAGTGGGGTAAAAGTGGGGGTAGGAGTAGGGGTAGGACTGGGGATAGCAGTGGGGGTAGGAGTGGGAGTAAGGAGTGGGGGGTAGGAGTGGGGTGTAGGAGGGGGGTAATAGTGGGGGGTAGGAGTGGGGGGTAGGGGTGGGTGGTAGTGGTGGGGTTGTAGGGGTGGGGTGTAGGGGTGGGGGGTAGGAGTGTGGGAGCGCTTGGGAACGTGTGGGGGCGTGTGGGAGCGTGCTGGGGCTTGTGTGGGAGCGTTTGGGAGCGTGTGGGAGCGTGCAGGGGCGTGTGGGAGCGTGCTGGGGCGTGTGAGAGCGTGTGGGAGCGTGTGGGAACGTGTGGGAGCTTATGGGAGCGTGTGGGAGCGTGCTGGGGCGTGTGGGAGTTTATAGGAGCGTGTGGGAGCTTATAGGAGCGTGTGGGAGCACTTGGGAGCGTGTGGGAGCGTGCTGGGGTATGTGGGAGCGTTTGGGAGCGTGTGGGAGCGTGCAGGGGCGTGTGGGAGCGTGCTGGGGCGTGTGAGAGCGTGTGGGAGCGTGTGTGAGCCTGTGGGAGCGTGTGGGAGCTTATGGGAGCGTGTGGGAGCTTATGGGAGCGTGTGGGGGTGCTTGAGAGCGTGTGGGGACGTGTGGGAGCGTGTGGGAGCGTGCTGGGGTGTGTGGGAGCGTGTGTGAGCGTGTGGGAGCGTGTGGAAGCGTGTGGGAGAGTGTGGGAGCGTGGGAGCGTGGAAGTAAGAGCGTGTGGGAGCTTGGGAGCGGGAGCGGGAGTGGGAGTGGTATAATTTTTACGACATGTTTTCTCTGCTGTTCAATCATGAAGTCTTGCTGACCAAGTAGTTATTTTGCGGACCAAGTAACTATTTTGCGGACTGAATGTTTATTATGCAAACCCATGTTATTGTAAGCTGACTATTTCTGATTTAATTTTTGACCATTATCAAAATTATTTGCCGAACAAGGATTGCTGCCTGATTTTTTTATTTGCGAACAAAATCTTTGTATGCCGACCAAATGATTTAAATGCTGTTTTATTGTGGCTAACCAAATTTTTTAATTGCTGCCCATTTAATTACTTCTCTAAAATATATCTGTATTATTTTTGGTTTGTATTATCAAACACCTAACTAATACGATTATCGTTTCAATCGTTTAGCACCAATTAATAAGCAGCATCGTGATTTGGATCAGATTTGAACCGAATGCATAAACAATTTCTATTTAAAACGTTGAATTGGCTGCATAAGTACCTATATCAAATTATCCTGTAATTGTATTACAAAGTCGGCGGCATTTAGCGCTGCACAATGATAACCTTAAAAATGTTTTTTTTAAGACATTTAACCTAATAATGTTGAAACTTTACTTATAGTAATATTACCAGTTACATATGGATGCATCGATTTGATATCACTGTCTTCTCTATATCACTAACTTTTATTAGTACGAGATCCGGCTGCAGAATTACTGTAGGGATCGAGTATATGCTACAAACCAAATTTTGACGCATATTTATGATTAGGAAAATATATATCTACTAGGGTGGAATAAAATATAGCCTATGTTACTCAGGGATATTCTGGCTTTCCATTATTGAAAGATTTTTTAAAATAGGTCCAGTTGTTTTTGAGTTTATTTGTAACAATATTGGTATAAATTTCGACTGATTATAATTTATAGTGCAGTTTATTTAAAACTTGCTGACCTTTCTGAAAGTTACTTATGTCAAACGCCATAAAGTTACATTAGAAAAGTTAGTATGGTCGTTAAGTTTTCTTATGTTCGGTCTGGTTGTTTTCTATCATAAGAACCTGTACCCAACAATGACAAACACAACAAAAAAATAATCAGCAAAATTGGTCCAGTTGACGCGTGATGCTGTGAGCAAAGGGACATAAGGATTCATTTTTATTATGTAACAGAATAAGCGCAATTCCTGAAATTAGTTTGTTCAGTATCGACTACTTATTCGATTTCAGCTATTTTTAATGTGTGTTAAATTTTTCTAAAAAATGAAGTAGCGTAGCTGATGCTTTGTATGAAAATCTGCTATTCTTAATTGATATTTAAGAAAATTGGTTGGACACAACTAAAGTTCAATTGCATCATATTTTTTTATATTAATATACTAATTGGGGTGTATGAGGGGTTGCGCTTTTTCTGTTACGCGTTGTAGATAAGAACAGTCGCAGAGAAATGGCTACAAGTTTTACTTTACGGAACCCAAAATACATTAAAGGCTGATTCATGTTACAACGGGACGGGCCCCGTCCGGGGCGAACCATCCTACAACACGCCTCGACATTTGGCGCGGACGGGGCCCGTCCGGGCCCGGGCGTGCCCCGTCCGGGGCGAACCATCCTACAACACGCCTCGACATTTGGCGCGGACGGGGCCCGTCCGGGCCAGCGCTTCTTACAAAAAATATTTGACCGTTCCCCGGACGGGGCACGTCCGGTCCCGGACGGGGCCCGCCCCGTTGTAACATGAATCAGCCTTTAATGGTGCGACTAGATCTAGATTTTTTTGGTTCCATAAGTTATAAGTAATCAATTGTGTATACTATAAATTCATTACATTAAAGCATACTTATTTACTCGACAAATGAAACAGAACCAATTTTGTTATAGTGCAGTGCTAAGAAAACCGTAATAATGAACTTCCAAATAGTTTTCATAATTTAGTATCATTTCAAAAAATGACATTGTGTCCGTTATTCAGATTTTTTTGTTACGTTTCCTTTCTCATTAAAAAGTAGAAGGTGTGTTGATATTGTTATAAAAGATCCATATTGGATAGATGGATAATAATGGGTAATGATATGTATTGATATTAATTTGTGAAATAAAAAATAAATATGTTGTAATTTGCATGCCTAGTAGATTGACTAGGCATGCAAATGGATGGAGGATCTTAAATATGACTATACCAATAGGTACACGAATGGGGTAGTGTTATACTACCCCATTCGTGTACCTATTGGTATAGTCATATTTAAGATCCTTTTGGCATTATACCTAATACCTTAAAATAAATGTTTTCTGATCCGGTTTTAAAAATAAATTTACTATTACTTAATTTAAATGGTCGTTTATCTGTATGTAAATATACCAAATACACTCGGTTGCCACGTGACTTCTCGCAAGAACATAATATGAGCGAGTATTCATTCAGTCACTCTACTACTGTTTCATAGCATTGGTAGCCATGTTGGAAATGAAATCGCCTCTTCTTTATAAATCCCGGTTTTGATTCCGACTGAGGACATAATAATATATACTAATAACATACGGACATGTCTATCCGCCCATTGTACTTTTTTTTAATCATTGTGTCACTAGTCGCATATTTTTATTGGTGTACAATAAAGAGTTGTTACCTACTTTATCTCTCCCTCGAAGGTAAACAAAAACATTGTCAGGAATTCTCGTAGTCCCAAATTTTTTTTCTGAGGCATGTGTAACAGCACCCTGCGGCCCGCACCTGTCTCATTTTGGTGTTCGAAAAAATCTAAAAGAATACAATAGCTCTTTATTGAACACCAAAAACGATATACATTATAGTATAAACAATATACAATATAGTATGGATTTGTATAAAAAATCATTAAAGTAAGATGGCTAGTCCGTTCCAGTCGGTTCAGAGCGTATTAATACAAAGTTCTAGTATAAATGTATATCATCTGTTGGTTACGGGTTAACCAATATTCCGGAACGTTATAATCACACTGACAGATCGGAGATATTTCTCGTAGGGAATCCCCTACTATCTCAGTATTATAATGTTTCCTTGAATAATCAATACAAATAAACATAGGTACAGATATTGCAGTTCTGCAAATATAATAATCTTTGCGAATGCTATCAGCCGAGATCGCCCCAGTATACGCTCATTCATACGCGATTGCTATCATACGGGACGCATTGTCTTCGGTTCACACTGCGCCCGCGCCGGGGCGATGACCAGCTGCCTAAAAAATGATAATTCCGCTACTTACGCCACTTTTCATTTGTAACGGATCTCGGTAATTAACGCTTTTAGCTTTTGTCACTGATTCTATTATGCTCTCTGCCTCCAGGTAAACTCGATGAGAAATTAAGTCAGATTCTTGTTGTTTTTAAAGATGTGAGATTTGTTTTACTATCTCGTGACGTGGGCTGCTCTAATTAACTGCAGATATACTTGAAAGATGAACCGCTATACGCTATACTTATTATATACCTAGGTATAGAATTACATCATGATTGACTGACTGACTGATTAATGCACAGCCGAGCTTATGAAGCTAGACTTGTAATTTGTACAGCATATTCCTTTACTGACCTAGGCATCGGATGAGTAAGGATTTTGTGAAATTCCCATGGGAACGGGAAATTGGATCCTCCACTGAGAGCCTCCTAGTAACATAATCAGACACTAAAAAACACAGTATATTTATTTATTTGTAGTAGTAGGGCAGTGATAGCCTTACGGTTAAAGAGCCTCCTTCACATGACGATAATCAGTGAGGCTCGGGTTCGAAGCCTGGCATGTACCAATGAGTTTTTCAAAACATACGTACATTTTTATCACTTGCTCGACGCTGAAAGAAAACATCGTGAGGAAACCCGCAGGTCCCAGAATTAATTCTGAGATATGTGTAACAGACCCGGTCCGGCGATAGGCTCACCACCTATCACGTTTAGGGGTCCAAAGAACATCTTGTGAAAAGTGGGTATATCCAGAAATAGAATACCTCTGCCTACCCCGTCGGGGATAAAAGGCGTGAGATTTATATATTTTTTATTTTGGTAGTATAACATGATATTACTTGCTTTTCATAGTTCTAGGTAAACGGAAAGTACCCTATACAATTTGATTCCCTTGAAAGTGGTTGCGAAATATACATTGTGTTATAAAATTTGGCGAGCTAGCTTCAAAGTATTATGGCAGATGACCGCATCATGGCCCGGAACCGCGCGGGGCCATGTAAATATAAACATATGTCACGTGCTGCGCTGGCGCAGACCGAGTTATCAGCCGTGTCCGGGTCAGTCGGGCCTTCGAACGCTCACTTATCAGGTTAAGGGACAGCTTCACTATAATCAGATAGTAAATAACATAGAACTAGAGTAAAAAACCGACTTCAACAAATTAAACTAAAAAATAAAGTCGAAATTAGAACCTCTGCCTTTTTTTTAAGGCGTTTAAAAAAACTATTACCTTTTTTTCGTAATTGTCGTTGGGTTATTTACTCGTATTCCCAAACTAGGTGTCTAAGATATGTCACGGACGAAATTGTTGGCTCGGACTCGGACTAAGGGCGCGTACTGACGGACATGGTCTATTCGCGCGGATTCAGAGCCGATTGCGATTAAGGTGGTCTATAGGTACAATAAGCCCCCCGTTTTCGTAGGGTATTTTCCCCGCATGCCAAAAAAAATAAAACCTGCCAAGTGCGAGTCGGACTCGCGCACTAAGGGTTCCGTACCATTATCTATAAAAAGCGAATGAAAGGTAAATTGCTGTTAACGATTTGTGACGTATTAAAATATCTAGTAAAAAAAATTTTGAAACCTCAATATCATCTTTGAAGGCCTATCCATAGATACCCCGATATACGTATGGGATCGATAATATTTTTTTTTTACTTTCAGATTACCTACTTATAGTGAACCCCAAATTTTTATTTTCTTTTTTTGTGTGATAATATCATTTTGCGTATCTGACATTTTGCAATGGTTCTATCTGAATGCGGTTTACAGAATACATCTACTTACCAAGTTTCAACAGTTCTTATAGGTTCGGAAAAAAGTGGCTGTGACATACGGACGGACAGACAGACAGACAGACATGACGAATCCATAGATAAGGGTTCCGTTTTTTGCTATTTGGCTACAGAACCCTAAAAAAGGCTAAGGCCTAAAAATATTATTATATCTGTGGCAACATTACCTTTAGATTCTGCTGTACCTACGTGTGGTCGTTGAATTAACTTATATTAATTAATTTTACGCTCTAATTTCCAAACAAAATATTAAATGTTAAATTTAACATTATAGGTTGTCATCAACCCGTAACAACCCACTGTTGAGATAAGGGTCTTTCTTCACACCTGAGGAGGTACAGAAAACTTAGACCAACGCTTTAACGTGCCTTCCAAAACACAGAGGAGCTCGTGATATCATGAGTCTACTAAATTACTGATAATTACTTCCATGCACACAATTGTTGACTCCGTGTGGGAATAGAACCTGTGACCTCTGACTCAGATGGCCACATCCTACTACTGCTGCCCTATGGAACTATAGACTGTAAAAACATGTCAAATTATCAATAACTTGCAGCGCCCCGCGGTTGCACCCTCGTAGTTCCCGCTCCCGTTGGAATACGGGGATAAAATGTAGCCTATGTGTTATTCTGATGTATAAGCTATATAACTGTAAAGTTTCATCAAAATCCGTTCGGTAGATTTTGCGTGAAAGAGGAACAAACATCCATCCATACATCCATCCATAGAAACTTTCGCGTTTATAATATTATAGTAGGATAATTATATGGCTTTTTTGCCAACTAAGTGGACTAACCTGTACCTTATATATTTATAGATATCAACATGAAAAATGCTATTCTTGAACTGATATGGCTGATGGCTCAAATAGGATTCAAAACTATTCAGGTGTTTCTAAAAATGTTATAGCAAAACTTGAACTTTTATAAAACTGTACTTAATCAGTATTAACAGCTACGTCTTAACAGTTATCAGTTGATAGTGTGTCCCATAAGCCATAGTCTACATACATAAGCTCACGCTTATTTCCCATTGGGGTGGGCAGAGACGATAGAGCTACAAACCTGGCAGGTCTCTCGTGCTTCATCGTGATATACAACTTCAGTTCAGTTAGTACGAACGCGTATCTAAATACAGTATCACTATAAAGTATCACACTAGACCACTATGTAATAACTTTTGGATTAAGATTTTATTAACTTTGTCCCCTCTATGGGAGGATTCTGCTTTACACCGACTAAACTTATTTTGGTTTAGTCCTGTCTTTGTCTTACCTCAAAAAAAGAAAAGGTAAAGAATATAACCTACCGAATTTAGTACTGTCAGAGACTGTATTTTAGTCGTGATTTCTTTAGTTATGCACTAAGCACTTTATGAAATGCCTTAGTTGACAGGACTAATTTTAATTTGACAGGACTAAATATCTCTCGTCTCTTCTTTTCTAGGTGAAAGAAAATGATAGGAGTAAACTAAAATAAGTTTAGTCGCAGTGAAGCAGAATCAGCACCTATGTCCTATAAAATATTTAAATCTCTTTGTTGCTTACCCTTTACGGTCCAGTCTGAGCTCATAGCTGTATCGAAGTATTGTTATGCAATATACGTAATGGAGACGCGGGGTAACTCTGATAGCTTATCGGTTTTGCTCAGACTCTTGTCCCGTGGAAGGCACGGCTGGCACTGCGTCGGCGCGTGCGGCGATTCTGCGTCTAAAGTACAGACTATAGATACTAATATCATAAAGAGGAAAGATTTGTATTTTTGTATCTTTGTTACGAATACACTCAAAAACGAATGGACTGATTTTAAAAAGTCTGGAAAGCCAGAATATCTTCGATTAACATAGGCTATATTTTTCCCGTATTCCCACGGGAACGGAAACTAAGCGGGTGAAACTGCGCAGTACATAGGACATTACCCTTCTTCAGTTACAGTCGGATAAAAAATTTAATAATCGGTCCATGTGCATGCGAATATTTTTAATAATAATTTATTGTCTAAGGAGCAGTGAGTACATTCTCTAACTGGGTTGAAATTGTACTGTTGATAACGTCATTCAGAAGTTTAAAATAGAACTGCGTCGATAAATTAATGACCTGTAGTCAATCAACAGCTCAGTATTTTGAGTTTAGACTAGCAGACGCTCCGCGGCATTCCCGCGGGAATTCCCAGAAATGTTCGCCTTCTAGGGCAGAAATATTCAGTTCCGTGTAATACCCATATTTTCACCAGTGAATTCAACTTCCAACAACCTTATAACCGGACCATGCACGATAAGAAAAATAAGAAAGAAAGAAAAATTAAAAATTTCAAAAACCTACGTAAATATCTACACTAATATTAAAAAGAGAAAATATTTGTATTTTTGTATGTTTGTAACGATTAAACTCAAAAACTACAGAATCGATTTCAAAAATTCTTCCACCATTACAATGCTAGAATTTCCCTGAGTAACATAGAGGCTATATTTATTTCTATATTACCACGGGAACGGGAACTACGCGGGTGAAACCGCTCGGAACAGCTAGTGTTCAATAAATTGAGTATTTGCACCATCAGCACATAACGAGTAAATTGCGATTGAAGTTTTACTAAAACTTATTTATTTCTGTTTTTGTTTGAACCTCAAAGGTTTGAACAGACACGGTTTCCAAAAAAGTGTAATTGAAAGCTTTTCAATCAATAAAATATATAAAGCTCATACCATCTTATAGAGTAAATAGGGGAATAATGAAAACCAGCTCTACTGAGTCAAGTATTATGGCTTGGTAGAACAAGCTGATTATTCTCCCTTTGCCAAGCTATCATAAAAAAAAAAGCTCCGATATGTCTTTGACAAGTCGGGTAAGAATTTAGTCTATCGGAAATGAAGATTCTAGCGACACCTCGCTCTTCAAAAGTCGGCAATATATGTATAACAGCTCGACAGTGAAAGAAAACGCGGTTACGTGTTGTGTATTTTTTTATATTTACTCCTTACCTAACACTAAGGTTATCGGAGTAACATCAATAGCTACCGTGCTAGACAGTCCGATGCACTTTCGATCCCGAGCACAATGCAGTCTTTCGCTTCGCCGAGTGATACGAAGGTACTATCTATACTATTGGTACTAGTAGTCATTAGGAATGGGTGTGATTGGTGCTTTTCAATAACTTTCATTTGATTTAATTACTTACTTTCTTCATATGAAATTTGACAGGCAATTTTTACTTTTCATAATAAAACAATCACACCTGCTTTAAATAAATAATCTGACGCCTTTTATCCCCGAGGGGGTAGGTAGAGGTATTCCATTTCTGGATATACCCATTTTCTCGAGATGTTCGTTGGACCCCTAAACGTGATAGGTGATGAGCCCATCGCGCCGGACCGGGTCTTTTACAAATGTCTCAGAATTAATTTTGGGACCTGGGGTGTTTTTCACGATGTTTTCCATCGCCATCGAGCAAGTGATAAATATGTACGTAAGTTTTTATTTTTAGTACATGCCAGGATTTGAACCCGAGCCTCACTGATTATCATCATGTGAAGCAGGCTCTTTAACCGTAGATAAGGCAGTTACTGCTGGTATTCACTCGATTTTTTTTTACCTACGGATGGTCTGGCATTTGTTTTGATTGGTTCATCAGAATTATTCAATTGTTTGTGATTGCTTTCCCACTTGATCGCTTTTGTTTTTATAGCCTTTCTCGGAATAGAATTAAATGTCAACAATTACTAATATCTAGGTGCTAATTAAAAAGATAACGTGACATTTTTTATAATCATAGTGTAGGAAGGTTTACATACGCAAACAATTGAATGATTGGATGGCGCGAATTTCTGTAAAGCGATCGCACATTTTTCAGCCTATATTTTATTTAATCCTACTAAAATTATAAACGAAAGTTTGTATGGATGGATGTTTGTTCCTCTTTCACGCAAAAACTACTGAACGGATTTAGATAAAACTTTACAATTATATAGATTATAACATCATAATAACACATAGGCTATATTTTATGCCCGTATTCCCAAGGGAACGGGAACTACGCGGAATGAACACAAATCGTTATTCTGCAATGCATTTACAGAGTATCTTACCCTTAGATAACCTTACCTACCGCTGTATCTACAGAAGACTTTTAGCTCCTTACGTATGAGTAGGTAGTGCAAAATATTGTCAAAAAAACATGTTAAACAAAACATCTCAATCACCAATCACCAAACATCTAAACAACGAATCTCTGCATAAATCACGTAGCCCAACCGTCGCGCTACGAACAAAATAGACTCGTCAATTACACAATAGAGCCAACCGCACAATAAAATTGTCATCATTCATTTGTCACCACACAAAGTGCTCTATGACCCGTATTACGACGGCTTAAAGGCCGAATGTCTCGGTAACATCTGCTGCGATTATGGGTCAAAAGTTTTTGTAAACACCGCATTGTTGGGCTGATACTTGGTGGTTTAAGATTACTTTTGTCGCTTGGCCCACTTCCTTGGTCGCGTTTTATTTGGATTTTTGTATAGTCTGCTACTGTTTTTTTTGCAATTTTACAATAATAATAATAATAATAATTTATTTGCGAGATACGTTAACGATTCCTGTACTTTGTTGAGACGTGTTAGGTACGAGTATAGAATTCAACATTAATGCGATTTAATATTCATAATATGTACTTGCAACATATTGAGCCATGGTATAGGCGTAGGTATGTTTTTTTTTTTAGTTTGCCATGTATTTCCCACTTTATTCCTTTTAAAAATCAACATCATTGTTGTCTATTTACCGATAAGAGATAATCAATGCGTAAAATATGAACTGTATAGATAAAAAATTACAAAGCCGTACACCCTACAGGAGAAAATACGAAACTAGCAATATAATACGATTTAACGCTTCACGGACCCCTAATATCAATTCGGCTTTAGAATTACAGGCTCATTCTGGCGTGGTAAAATTAGTGTCCTCCTTACTGCGTCGTTGTAAAAGCGAAAATCCATTGGTTTCAACTTGTAATGACGTACGGGCGCCAACGATAGTCCCGCTACCGCAGTAATAAGCAGGTCGAATCGCCCGTCAAACTTTGTTGCTAGTTGTACGGATACACAATGATTTTGAATACTGGAAGCGTTTTTATAGGTCTCGTGTCAAGTCCGCTCTAAAGGGTGGAAAGCTCTTGACTGTACATGTGAATAAATAAAAATACTATTTTGATTTTTCGAGAGCGCGAGGCGGCTTTTTGGAGGGCTGTTGTTGTTTTGTTACTGTAGTGTGTTTTATGTTTGTTTGTTAGTTTTGTGGTACAAGAGGTTTTCGTATTCGGTATTGCGAGGAAGTTTCGTCTAAGTTATTGTTTATTTATTTTAAAATTGAACATGTTTTTGTTCTCTTAAGTACCTATGAGTTCATTGTTGACATTGTACTAATCAATATTTTTTTATTCAGCTGCGTTTTTACTAAACGTAGAGGTGAGTAGGCGCTTTGATGAAACATTTAGCTTTTTTATTACATTAGTACTTAATCTATTATTATTTATCGACCATTTGGCATTTGAAAGGTAGATCTACGTCTATCATGAGTGACATTTACGTTTGTGCCATTGGTAAGCTTGATATGCTATTCATTTTTTGTGTTAATACAGATAATTCTGATAAATTTTATAACATACCTACTTATTTATATCATAAGCATATTTCAATTAAATTTCAGATTCATTAACGGACGGAATAATTACCAATATAATAAAATTAATGTCCGTGATTTCAAAATATCCTACTAATATTATAAACGCGAAAGTTTGTATGGATGTTTGTTCCTCTTTCACGCAAAAACTAATGAACGGATTTTGTTGAACTACGCGGGTAAAACCGCGGGGCGCTGCTAGTCTGTAATATGCTCCGAAACGGTCGACGGATACCTATCAATGAAAATGTAAAGAATTAAAACCGAAATTTTAACTAACATTTTCGTGCATGTTCCGTGTTTTCTTGCAGGATTCAGACGATATTATTTTATTTTATTTCAGTCGTTATTCTTTTTTTTCAATTAATAATACAAGTCAACCGCGAAACAGCGATGAACGAATTCCCATAGAGATGTCGCTGTTCCCTCACGTGAGAATTTTGGACGCGTTCACCCGCTGCGCCCCGCCGCGTCCCGCCGTGTCCCGCCGTGTCCCGCTGTCCGCCATTGTGGAACGGGGCTGGTGGCTGGTATTCAGGGCCCCGGGATGTAGCCGGGTGTTTATTTGCAAACACAGAGCGCGCCTCCCGCCGCGGCGCTACCCTCCAAGGGTATCACTATTTGTTACAATTCCGGTAACTCGATACGCAGTTGCGTACTCTGTTTTCTGTATCGTACTTCCGCGCTTTGCTTTTAGTTCCCAGTAATCCCTAGTGATATTTAAATGCGGAAATGTTTGTGTGTTACCTTTGAACTGCTCAACTGGCTCAGATATGTTTTATTTAATCGAGGACGAACGGAGACGCGGGGAATAGCTAGGTCTGTATGGAGAAGCTTGGATATTTTGTTCGCACTTGTTTGTACATAATTAAAAATAGTTAACATTATTAAACATCTAAACAGGGAACCGAACAGCCATGCACGCATGTTTTCGATTGGAGACTTACTTATTGTATGTTTATAATTGTAATCGCAAGTCTTCATTTTGACATACGTTGCTTCCTCCGTACATCTGTCAATACAGCCAGTGAAAAAAGAGCAAGCACTGATCGCGTAACAAATGTCAAAATATATAAAACTAGCGACCCACCCCGGCTTCGCACGGGTGCAATGCTAACACGAAAACCTTCCTCTTAAATCACTCTATCTATTAAAAAAAACCGCATTAAAATCCGTTGCGTAGTTTCAAAGATTTAAGCATACATAGGGACATAGGGATATAGGGACAGAGAAAGCGACTTTGATTTATACTATGTAGTGATGATTAAGTGACTGACTGATTGGTGATATATCAATGCACAGCCTAAACCGCTGGGTTTAGGGCCTTAAAATTTCTACTAATCCACTTAGAAAGGATTGTGCAAAATTCAACCTCTAAGGGGGTGAAATAAACGTGCGCGAGCGAAGCCTCGGGTAAGATCTAGTGTCAAATAAAGTCGATTACTATTACAATTATAAATAGACAATGAGGCTCCAGGCAATTGCAAGAGGAGCCTCAGACAGGTCTAAGTCAGTAAAACGGGCAGCGACTGGAGGCAGGGCTCTACTCTTACGCCAATTTCCCCGTAGGGTAAGCAGACACAATAGACCGCTACTTACTACGAACCTGACATATCTCTCGTGCTTCATCTATGTATTCATCAAACGACTAATGCACGCTCGTCGCATTTTGGTACTTCTCTTTATCTGGCTTTTCTTTCGTGCATTATGTAAGACAATGACGTGTTGGTTATGAAACAGAGTTTGATACAATAGTAAATTTTAAAAAATAAAAAAGCACAATATCCTTTTAACACACTTGCCTAATATATTATTATGTAGTAGTACTAGCTAGTGCATGTTACCAGCTATTTTCCGCAATTTCATCATAAATAGGATTTTTTTAATGTTTGTTTGTAATGAATAAGCTCCGAAACTACTGAACCGATTTTAAAACTTATTTTATTAGTAGAAAGTTTACTTTTCTGGGAGTAACATTTGGTAATTTTCCCATTGAGAACGGGACTTAGGTACTCGAGTTATATCGCGTGGAACATCTATTTAGGCAATGTATTCGCTAGTATGCTAACAGCTGATTCTGATATTGGGCATGTCGTAAGTTTTTGTAATTCGATTAATATAGTTTTACGAGCGGAAGGTCGAGTCCATTAGCTAAGTCTTAAAATCAAGTCTTGTCGCGATATCAGATGAAATAAAAAAGGAGGTATTTTGAAAGGCTTTCAACTTTATCACGGCGACACAGCAATAAAATTGTAAAACGGTAGGAAACAAACAGAAAAATAAAATGTACATTTAGATAATTTTGATAGACATGGTAAAGATAACATGAATGTCAATTCCCGATTTACACAACACTATAATATTTTTGACTAAAAAGAGCTGCCCTTGAGTTTCTTGCTGGCTCTTCTCGGGGTACTGCATTTGGAACCAGCAACTCGTCGGTGGAGATGGGCTGCTTTTTACATTAAGCCAATCTTCATTGACGAGTTTAGTGTGCCTTGTTATTGACATTTCAAAGTGTATTTTATATACCTACTGAAATAAATGAATTTTGAGCTTGAATTTGATGCTGTTTTGTTTACGACGTTGATCAGTAACATTTCTGGCAAACAAAGATGCTTATATAGTTTCTATAGCTTGTCCATCACTAGATTGAAGGAAAATCTAAGGAAAACAGCAGGTCCCAGAACTGATTCTGAGGCATGTGTCTCACCACCTGCGATGGGCTCACTACCTGTCACGTTCATAGGGTTCCAAACAATATATAAGTATTTTAAGACCCTCTGGTAAAGGAGTGAACTATATTCTTTATTTACTTATAGAGTTTGCGCATCTGTATTTATGTCTAAAAGAATACTCGATTTCTATTTCAATTTTGTCAATGATAATATCTATGCACGAGAGCCATTAATTAATAAACTGTTGCCGATCTCTACTTAGCTAGCTTTTGGACTACTACCAAAATATTTTGCTATTGCTAGTAAGCTTTTCAGACGATTCGTGGGTTCTAAAAGCTGCAGTTAGGTAGCTATTATTAATCTCGCGATTAATGTCACCGAGTGGAAATTTCTAGCAATCCTTTATTTTTGGAAGTCTATGTCCAAAAACCATACATTCCATATTTCAGCTTCCTATAGGTGAGGACCAAAGAGTTTGTAAGAAGAAATTATTAAAGTATAAGAGAACTTTATATTCAACTATCTTTGGATGGGACATTTTTCTTTATATACCTACTCGTATTATATTGACACCATTTTATAGATGATAAATAAATCAGTAACGACGACGATAGGATGAGAAAAGTCAAAAAACCAGTTACAACCGGTTTGAGTCATGTAAGAATGAGCCAAAATGGGCGCGAATGAACATAACCTCAAAAACACCGCAACAAAAATGTAAAAATAACTCGGAATCAATTAACACTCATAAACGACTGTTTACTTTGAGTCCCAATAAAATGCAATAAACATAAAATTGAGTGTCATAGCGTGTTAGTGCTCTGATTTTATTGAGAGTGCATTGGAATTCAAATTGGATATTTGCCGGAGTTCTGTGTTGGTTCACTTTGCGAACTTATAGTCTGCAAGTTTTAGTTACGAAGTTAAAATTGAAAAGGATCCTTTCTGTTATTTTGAAAACTTAATATCATATGTTAAAATCATTAATATTTTTTTTGTAAGTTGCACACAAAAAAATCTTTTTGTCTTTCGTCACAGGTTTTTGTACTCAACCGTATCAAATATACATCATCAACCCGTAACATGGTAACAGCCCTAGGCTGAGCTAAAGATCCTCACACAGAAAAAAAAATTGGCAGAGGTATTCCATTTCTGGATATACTTACCCACTTTTCACAAGATATTCTTTGGACAAAGAATTAAAATATGACCATTAAAGAATTTTTAAAATCGGTCCCGTAGTTTTTGAGTTTACTCGTCACAAACATACAAAAATATAAATCTTTTCTCATTATAATATTAGTATAGATAGATATAATAACTCAAAATTCGTATAGGTATCTAAACGAAAGCCAAATGGATAGGTCCATTCCTAACCTCTACACGATTTTCCCTTTCGTCACTTCGATTAATCAGTACCCTGGCATTAGCTACCGCGGCAGTGACCTGACAAATCATTGGGCTTGACAGTTGTCGATAAGTTTTGGACAAGCGATACTCTCGCCTCTCTCGGAGATTACCACGGACGCTCCATCATATCGTGTGAATGGGTGTGATGCATACGGAAAAAAGTGATGTAATAATCTTGTTTTTGTTGGGTTGGTTTGAACTTGAGCTGTCGAATCTATCATTCATTGAACCCGTGTTTTTGGTTTGTGAATTTGATGCCGATGCGGTGTGTTCAGATTGTAAAAAAATTAAAAAAGATATGTCACGCCTTATATCCCCGAGGGGGTTAGGCAGAGGTATTACATTTCTGGATACACCTACACACTTTTCATGAGATATTCTTTGGACCCCTAAACGTGATAGGTGGTAGCCCATCGCAGGACCGGGTCAGTTTACACATGTCTGTCTGGCGGAATCGATTCCCGCCTGGTGCCAACCTTTCTATTAGTTTAATAATTTACTTATTAATGTTTAAATATATATTTACTAATTATCGCCGAGTCTCTAGATCTAAAAATGCAAGTCTCTCTACTTGCATTTCAGTAATTATTCATTAGAATGTTTCATGCAACTTCTGCGAGTTCCGAATAAAATTGTCTTATCATATCAAACCAAGACGTCTTAAATCGCAAACATTTTCATAATGAATAATAAACATATTTTTTTATGTCTTAAAAATGGAGAGTAGTGGGCGACAGATTCTGATCAGTGTACGTGTCGGTTTTTTAGGGTTCCGTACCAAAAAGTAAAACTGGACCATATTACTAAGACTCCGCTGTCTGTCCGTCTGTCAGCAGGCTTTATCTTATGAACCGTGATAGTTACACAGTTGAAATATTCACAGATGATGTATTTCTGTTGCCGCTATAACAACAAATACTAAAAAACAGAATAAAATAAATATTTAAGGGTATTCCCCGTACAACAAACGTGATTTTTACCGTTTTTATAGATAATTGTACGGAACCCTTCATGTGCGAGTCTGACTCGCACTTGGCCGGTTTTTGTTCACTATCAACCTACGACTCCGACTAACAGACGATTTGTATGCGTATAGAGGCACCTACTTAGATTTTTTTGACAATTATATCGAATTACGTCTTGAAATTCGTGTGACCTTCTATTCTATGAATGCATACCTCATTCCTTTTTCTTTCATGTTTTTTACCCAGACAATTAATTTTTTTGGTGAATTTCTTTTCTGTATACCTAAAATTTAATTTATTATAACTGCGGCTTCGCGCTTCTTAACTTTTGAATGTCAATACGAGTAACATGCGAAGAAAAATATATCTAGCAACACTTTTGCCTTTTCCTAATTGTTTTATTTTTAAATTCCCCTAAATTGCAGTCGCAGCCAGTTCAGGTAAATGTGTGCACCATCAATTCATACTAATTTAGCTATGCAGTGTCTAAAATTATGAATCTAAGAATAAATCAGTCAGCGACCACCCTTACCATTTGTTCCGCGCGGTTCTTGGCTCCGAAATAGTGGAGCATTTCGAGATGTTAATCGTGTCTGTACGTTTCCACTTTTTGGGCGTCTTTATTTCGAATTTACCTGCAGATACAATGTTCATTTCATATTGAACAAGTCTGGGCATCTATACAATTACTAAAATCTATATAATATAAAATGATAAACTGTCTGACTTGTATCAAAGTATCTGTATATGTATCAACGCATAGCCTAAACCCCTGAGTCTAGAGACTTGAAATTTTGCACATAGATAGCTATACAGTGTGGGCATCCACTAAGAAAGGATTTTACAAAATTCAACCCCTAAGGTGGTGAAATCGAAGCCACGGGTAAAAGATAGTAATGTTATATTTTAGTCTGCCTTCAATCTTCAAATGGCGTTTTAAAAACATAGATCCGTCACAATGACAACGATAAATAATGTCTTTGTTTTAGGAATGGTATTTTAATGTCAGTGTACAGGACAAAAATACTTTCCCTTCGAGTTTCCTGAGTAGGAGTGTCGTAGCGAGTTCCGGGCCATTGGCGAGCGACACCGTGACGGCTCGGCGGGTTCGGCTCAAACGCGCGGGCTAATTAATAGCACCGCCATCTATCGGCGGCGGCTATCAATCTTGCAGCGCCGCGTCGCCCATTTGTCGCCCTTTCGAGTATTTGGAGCGCGAAAATGCTTCGATATGCTGTAGTTAGGGACTCGGGGTGTTGGTACTTGTATTTAAGTTATTTGTCAAAGGATCAGCCTAGCTATCCAGAGAGGGAATGCGGCCAGTCTTCGGGGCACTGTCTCACATGGTTCCTCTTTGGAGGAATTTTTTATATGTGAATATTGTAAAGTAGATGTTCTGCGTGATTTTACCCGAATAAGTCCCGTTCCCGTGGGACAATAATAGCCCTTCCCCCCTAGCCAAGTGTCATTGCACAATCTAATCGAATGTTCTTTTAGATTGACATGTATGGGATTGAGACATTAGCGTTAGCGCTCGTTGGCAAATGCTTATGTCAATCCCATACATGTCAATCTAAAAGAACATTCGATTAGATTGTACAATGCCACTTGGCTAGGGAGGCTGGTTACTCCAAGAAAAGTAAGCTTTCCATTGCTGAAACAATTTTTAAAATTATTGTACCTAGATGTTTTCTTTTGATTGATTATTTTACCATATATATTTTTTGGTAAAGAAATTACATATACAATGTTTCAGCGATGGATATATTGTACCTTCTTTAAACAGAGTAGGTACTACCGGAACTGAAACATCTGTTCCGAACTCCTCGAGAATAAACCGTTAGCGTGAATAACCCATTTATTTATAACGTACATACGAAGCCTATTCAAAATACATATTATATCAGAATTTTCCCAATGGTCAGGTCCGGCGATGGGCTCACCACCTATCACGTTTAGGGGTCCAATATATCTCGTGAAATGTGGGTATATCCAGTAATGGAATACCTCTGCCTACCCCCTCGGGGATAAAAAAGGCGTGAGATTATATTATTATAATTTTCCCAATCGGATACTGAATATAAATAATTGAACAGATTGAACCACAAAACGGAAAATTTGGTTAGTTGCAAATTGTGAATTGTAGGATATCAATACACGAATTAAATTTTACCTATTACACTTTAGCTGCTGATTGGACGTTTTGTCGGTTGCGAATAAATTTTCAATTTAATTCGAAGTATTCGGAACATCGTGATTAATCCTGCAGGGCCCAGAATTAATTCTGAGGCATGTGGAACAGACCCGGTCCAGCGATGGGCTCACCATCTATGACGTTTAGGGGTCCAAAGAATATACTGGTGAGACTGGTGGGTAAGTTTTCCAAAAATAAAACCTCTGCTTACCCCGTCGGGGATAAAATGCGTGAGATTTTCTTTATCGTTTCGAAGTATTCTCACTGAAAATGCCAAAATTTAATAATGTATGCAGTAAAACAAACTCAGTTCACGCTTCTAGGATATGTCGATAGATAAAGCTAGTTAGTTACTTTTAAAAATGGCGGATATATTTGCACCTCGTTGAAGATACACAAAATACAAATAAAACGAACGGAACACACGAACAGTTAAAATCACGTTTATTTCTATATTATATGTTTTTATAGCGGTCATAATAACATGTAATCTGTGAAAATTTCAACTGTTCAAAAGATATAAGTCTGGAAAAGACGGACGGACAGACAGAAAGTGGAGCCGTACTATTGAAACATGAAAATGAAAAAATAAAATTTATTTATTACTGCAATTAAAAATTACTCTTAGAAAAGTCTAATAACGAGGCACTCTTAACTCGTCCATGAAGTATGAAGGATTAGAGTCCCGTTGCCACCCTTTAGGTGGGAACCCTAAAAAAGAACTTAATTCCAAGTTATTCTTTATTTAACTGTCATAATTACACTCCTTTAGCGTGTAGCTCGGAGCCTTTCTCGGCTGACAGCAAAAAATTGCTCTCAATAATAACATCGCGAGAGAATTTATAATAACATTTTTTTATTTATCTTTGACAGGTACAAAGAAGTATTTTTATGTGGACGTATTTACCACCTGTCTAGTTAACCGGGCAGATATTATAATGGAGAAAATGTCAATGATGATATCGCCAAGGTTTTCAACGTCTATACCCTGAGGTCTTAGGTTCGCGTGTTGAGGAAGACTGTATAGTACGAGTATTAATCAATGAGGCGCCCCCGTAGCCTTGCGGTACCTGTATTTGTGTAACGAATACACTGGTTAAGCAACGTTGGGCGCGGTCAGTGAATGGGTGGCCTAGTGGCATTTCACACAGACGTCTCTGTGGTTCCGAGGGCACTTTAAACCATTGATTCCGGTGTGTTCAAGCACAATGGAGGTCCTTAGGCTATATCACATACTCTTGGGTGCGTTAAAAATTCTGAAAAGTGGCCAGTAGCCTTACATCGCCCTATCAACGGTGTGCTTGCTAGGGACATTATGACCAATACTTACGTAAGGACCGATCCATAGGTCAGCAGTGGGCTGTTACGGGTTGAAGATGATGAATGAACGTAATAGGTAGTCTTAAAAAAATACAAGGCAAAAGTTGCTCCATATAATTACTCGATTTGATTCCTACAACCCACCAAAGGCCGTACTTTAGAAAATTCTTCTTTCCGATCTATGATACACTAGTGCCCCGGGCAGACGTTGTCTTGCCACAGACAACAGCGCCACCTGTCGCGTCCAATTGTAAATCTTAACCATCCAGGTACCCAATGAAATATACACACATAATTTCATCCAAATCGGGCCAGCCGTTGAGGCAAACACTCGTAAGAATTCTATATAAATGTAATAGCTGCATCTCAAATCGGTGAACGAAAAATATGATGCTTGTGCAAAAAACTAAACTTATTTTTATGATCTGCAAAAAAGATCCGAATTTGCATTTTATTTCAACACTCCATAAAGTCAACAATAAAAACACAAACTCCACGAATACCCAACGTTTACGTAAACGTTGGGAATTCAAATGCATTGATAAGAAACAACATGAAGTTTAAGCGTTAAGGTAAATGCACTTATTATGTATTCATTCTGCAATTTTATTTTAGTTTATTACTTGTAAATTAATTACACCCGTTTTAATAAAGAATTATGAACAAAACGCTTCGTCGATGAGTAAATTTTTAGGTTATATTGGCAAGTTATTTAATTGACGAGGTTTTCTTGCGAATCAAAGCCATAGTAAGTCGTTGCCAGAAGAACAAACTATCAAACTCACTTCCATTAGTTCACTCCTGCCGTTTTACCATGATTGTTTTTTAATGTCTTGCCAGGATTCACCGGACTAGGGAGTGTAGTGCGTAGGACACTCTACCCTGAGCCTTACAAACTACTTAAGGACAATAAAAGAAACGACATGCCCCTTGGCACCCGCTAGTTCATTTATAAATGAAGTAGGTAGTAAATTTAAAAAGGTCTTTTTATACTCACAATATAATCTATTCTTTAAATAATAGAAATAATATATTTTTAAGTAACGGTAACTTCACTATCAAATTGACAGTCACATTTGTAGTCGTATTTTTTGTTGTATTTAAAAATGATTCCACATTGTTTCATAGGAAACTTTTGAATATAGCACCTTTCGTGGAAGAACGTCTTGTGAAAAATAGCCTTTTGCCAGCCAGCCTTGACGCCAGCTCTTGTAAATGTTTTTCTCAAAGAGGTTAGAACAAAAAACAAACCTTTCCAGTGTTAGATAGCAAAGATGAGCGCCGTCACAAAATTTTATCATCACCGTCATCAGCCTATCTTAGTTCACAGCTGGACATAGGCCTTCCCTAATGAGCGCCATAGCAGCCTTTCGCAGATCGTCATCCCATCAAGCCGGAGGGCGTCGTACACTACGTTTGCAGAGTCGCGGTCTCCACTCCAGAATTCGTTTACCCCAACGGTTGTTGGTTCACAAAATTTTGCCAACGCTTATCTTGTGCATTTGTGTCGTTTTGACCAGAGAAACAACACTAACAACAACAACAATAGAAAAACTTTCAAACTTTTCAAAGTCATTCTCAATTACCCTGGCTAGGGAGAGTTTTTTTTTCAAATGTCTCTGGTTTTTGTTGGTGATAAGCCCAGTAAGTTTCTTTTGGCTAATATGATGATGAAGTCAGCCACCATTTAGGGAAACTAATTTTTAGTGACCGTATAGAGACCGTAATTTCAACCGATAGGTCTGAAGTTTGCACTTCAAGTACGCAAACGTTTGAGGCACTTGTGATTTGCGCCCATTGCTTTGCCTAATCTTTTGTCTGAGTCGATTACAGTACAAACCATTTCAATTCCTTCTCAAAGTCAAAGGAAAGGGATATTAAAAAACGACTCAAAAACACAAACGAGTGCAAATTAAAAAGCCCAACTTGACCCGACTGAGCGTTAACTTAACGAGCAGTGAATAAAATATTTGGTACCCGAAACCGAGACAAACTATTGGGATCGGTAACGTCCGCTTTTTACGCAAGAACCCCGCCGATTTGTCACGGCAACGGCAACAATGGCCCGCGGCAAGCTTTATTTGTTAATGTGTCACGGCAGAGGGATATAACACGCCAATTCAGCAGCGATAATGGCTGCGATACCGAATGTTGGCATTTTCCGATACCATAATCACAGAATATAGAACGCGTCACAGAATAAGCGCAATTCCTCATACACCCCAATTAGTATACTAATATAAAAAAAATATGCATTCGTTTTCCAAATTTCTTAATTAAATAGCAATAATACGGTTTCCATTGGTAGCCCTAAATTCAGTTAATGCCAATTCATTTTTCAAAAAAATATAACACATATTAAACATAGCTGAAATCGATAATGAACAAACTGAGTATTAATTTATGGACCACTACAAGAAATCTAAAATAGTAATTAACAATAAAGCAATTAATATATTAATCAAAAATCTACTAAAGATAAATTAAATCTATAAATAGAAGACCTCATCCAATGCATCGCACCGGAGCAAGGTTCCCAGCAGACTGGCAGCATTCCCTCTTTGTATTATTTAACTAATTCTTTGACAGAAGTAGCTAGCCCTGGGGTCTCCAGTTGCCTCGATGAGGCGCTTGGTGATGAACAAACTAATTTCAGGAATTACGCTTATTCTGTTACATATTGTATAATAGTACTAACGTATAGAAGACCGACTCAAGTAAATTCCTTTGAGTATTTGAATATTTTGTATACGTGTGCATTGACGGTCAACGCTTGGCACTTTGTCGCCGACGAGGGCCCCTTGCGACCCGCCTGTCGGGTAGGCTTGCGCGCTTTAACCCGTATACAGAAAGAAAGCCGAAAACTTATCGGCGCCGATAAGCGCCGATCGGCGCCGACTCGCGCCGGTCAGCGCTGGTGCCGCCCGCCAATCATCGTACGACATTTTGCTCGCTCTGCTTCAATCTGCTTGCTTTCTGTAGAATGGACCGGCGCCGATCGGCGCCGATCGGCGCCTTTCGGCGCCGACAAGCTTTCAGCTTTCTTTCTGTATACGGCTTTAGGCATATATTGGAACGTAGTTCCCAAAGACGTTTAAAGAAAAAGTTTCTCTCTCCATGATTTTCTTCCAACCTCTTTGGTAGTTCCTTATCGCGCGTTGCAAAAGGGGGCTAGACGGAAAAAATTAAGACCAAAAGTTGCAACGACCGACAATTTTTGCTATAGTTGAAGTTCTATGATAAATGTAATGATGATGATGATGGTGATGACGGTGATGATGATGATGACGATGATGATGATGGAACTTCGTTCCATCCGGGTGTCCCTTGACACCTCTCAAGTTTTTTTATAGGTACCTAAACTGCGGATTCGCAAAGACCTGCCATAATAACAAAATTTGCACACAAACTTTTTTGCCCGATATTTTAGAAAAATCTGCGTCAAAATTATAGCTGTTTAGGTTTATTGATGATTTGGAGGTTCTAGTAATTCAACAACCTTGTTTATTTTGTACTATGGTAAATGCCCGAAAAGTTAATTTGAGACTTGTGTCTGTAAAGTACAGAAGTAGGTACTAAACACACCCAAATTATCAACATAAAAATCAAGAAAGTAATTCTTCTTTGTAAAAACAAAGAAGAACTACTTTCACAAAAGTCTTGATAATTTGGTCGGTTTATTCATTACACGTCAGCGTCACTGTGTTTTGAGTTTTTTTGCGGGCTATAAGTATTATATATCTTAGGTATCGCAGTTCCCATAAGCGGTCGCAAAAAGCAGGTCAACAAACAACGTATTAATGAATAGCCTAGGTCAATCACTAGTGCGATAGCATCGGTCGTGACTGCCCGTCGTGGGCGAACCGTCGATAGCTTCATTTCACCCCGCGTAGTGGGTGGGGACCGCGGGCAAAAGGCTGGGCGCGTCTGCGAGCGATGAGCGGGCTCATAAGCGACAGCGGGTGGAATCAATAAGAATACTGCATGCATAAATAATGCATGGGTTTAACCAACTCAGTTTTATGTAAGGCTATTTATTATAATTATTTTTGTAAACCATATTTACTAGTAAGACATGAGATTAAAAAGAGCTGCCCTTGAGTTTCTTGCTGGTTCTTTTCGGGGTACTGCATTTGGAACCAGCAACTTGTCGGTGGAGATGGGCTGCTGTTTACATTCAGCTAATCTTCATGGTCAAGTTCAAATTGCCTTATTATTAGACGATTGACTTTTTCTAAGTGTAATTAGCAATTACCTAAGGAAATAAATTTCACCCGCGTAATTCCCGTTCCCGTGGGAATACGGATATAAAAATATAGCCTATGTTACTCAGGGATATTGTAGATTTCAATTGGTTAAAAGAATTTTTAAAATCGGTCCAGTAGTATTTGAGTTTATTCGTTACAAACATACAAAAATACAAATCTTTCCTTTTTATAATATTATTGTAGATAAATAAAATAAGTTGCACAGGAAAATATTGTTACCACATAGCTATTCAAAATTGTCGTGAATGGGGAACTCCGAAGTTATTAAATAAAGGGAAACCTGTTTTGATCAATAATTTGATAGGCAGTTCATACAACTTAAATCTTAAATCTTATTTTTTAAATCTTAACACTAAATACGAGATACGGTCTACGGCGAACATTTCTGTCCGCAAAAATAGGTACAAGATGTCAATCGAACAATGATGGACGCGTGGACTGTACCACGCTTGGGCCGGCTCGACCGGAATGATACCACGGCCTCACAGAAAACCAGCGTAAAGTAATGCATTGCATTTCGTTGAGTAACCGGAGGCCCCAACCACCCCCACCCCCTCCCCTCCTCTCCCCTCTTCCCTCTCCCCCTACTCCCACCTCAAAGGCCGGCAACGCAGTTGTGACTCTTGAGTTGCAGGTTGCAGGTGGACGGTAGTCACTTACTATCAGGACTCGTCTGCTCGTTTGCCCCCTTATTCTCTTATAAAGAAAAAAAAATCAAAATACGCGGGGTTTCAAAAACGGAGGAAAAAAAAACCGGCCCAGTGCGAGTCGGACTCTGGCACAAAGGGTTCCGTACCATCTACTATAAAAAAATAAGTCGGGTTTTCCTTCCTGACGCTATAACTCCAGAACGCACGAACCGATTTCCAAGGTTTTGCATTCGTTGGAAAGGTCTCGGGCTCCGTGAGGTTTATAGCAAAGAAAATTCTTATAAACATTGCACCCGTGCGAAGCCGGGGCGGGTCGCTAGTTATCTATAAAAGCAGCATAAAATAACGTTTGTTGTATGGGAGCCCCTTTAAATATTTATTTTATTATGTTCTTTAGTATTTGTTGTTGTAGCGCAACAGAAATACGTCATCTCTGAAAATTTCTATCTATCAAGTACTACTAATACTAACTATCAAGTATCACGGTTCATGAGATACAGCCTGGTGACAGACGGACAGACAGATAGACGGATGGACAGCTGAGTGTTAGTCATAGAGTCCCGTTTTACTCTTTGGTTACGGAACCCTAAAAGGAGCTAGGGCAAGACACATCAATGCCTACGACGGACCTTAGTTCCAGAGAAAAAATATCAGGCACCAAGTGCATTGGACCAAACCTTTGACCTAATTGTCTACTACTCAATCGACAAACCAGGGTGTACATCTAGCAGCTCAGACGTACACTACCTCATGGGACTCTAATAAAAAGCCAGATAAAGAGTACCCGAAACCGACGAGCCGGCATGAGTCGTTTGATAGATGTGGATGAAGCACGAGAGATCTGCCAGGTTCGTAGCAAGTGGCAGTCTATTGTCTCTGCCTACCCCGATGGGAAATAGGCGTGAGAGTATGTATGTGACTCCCTAACTGTCGTGGTGTGATTTTTCTTGGCGGTGCAGTCTTCCTCCTTCTCCTGTGATGTTTTGTGCGGTGCAGTGCTCCGCTCTCTGGTTGTCCACAGAGTACTAGAGTTGCTGGATCTGTGAAAAAATTTATATGAGAATTAAAAAAAAACTACACTCTCACAAACTGAAATAAGGACAAAATGTCAGACTAAAATAAAATGTTAATTTTATTTTACCTTAAACCAGTTTTCGGGAAAGTAATGCGCGTTCCTGATTACATATTATTACGTTGCCTTTTACCATTACTTACGAGAATTTCATTAAATTTAATCTTTCTCCATATGCCAAAGTATAATTTATTGATCAATTTAATGTTACCCTACTGTACTGATATTATAATTGCAAAAATAACTCTGTCTGTTTGTCTGTTTTTTTATAACTAAACCGCTGAACCGATTGCCATGTAATTTAGCAGGAGGTTAGATTGCACACAGGCTATTTTCATCGAAGAAATTCTCATAATTCCTGTAACCTGAATATCAAGCGGATAAAGTCACAGACAATAACTTTATTTTTGTCGCTTGTAAAATACAATAATACATTCGGACACCATTCACAAAGTTATTTACAAAACAACTAATAAAAATACTTAAATAAATATAAATACCCAGACACGAAACCAACAGACATGTTTATGTACACAAATGCGAGCCCCGAGCGGGTATCAAACCCTCAACCACCAAGTCTGGGGGTAGTTTCACTACTAATAAGCGAACTGGCCCGTCATAAAGATATTGCTTATTATCTAGCTTTACTAGATAGTACATAGAGAAGATGTACCACCCATTTGATACTACACGTATGCCAAATTTCAGCTCAGTCGATTGAATATATCTGCTTCAAAATTGAGTTTCAAGATTCCACTTGAACGACATACATTTTAAGTATGTATGTACTAAGTTAAATAAAAGCTTGTAAAAATACGTATACAATTAGATGATATGGTAGTTACTTGTATACGTAAATACACGTTATTCTGTAAATAACATAATAGGATCTGTCCGAGTCTCAGAATTCTAAACCAATTTTATTAAAATACTTAAGAGTCACTTCAACTGATAAAAACGTATATAATTGAATGCTACGGTACTTGTATACATTAAATTTTCTAAACAAACATGATTATGTAGGTAGCGTAATAGGGTATGGCTAAGTCTTAGAATTCTAAACAAAAATTAGAAAAATAATTTACCCTAATAATAATATGTGGGACACAATTCACATACTGTTATTTCAGTCTCAAACTAGGTAGAGCCTGGAGCTAGTAAGTAGTGGAATAGCGTAAATTATATGTTTTTAAAACTTAATTTCCGAACAAAAAATACTCTCCATGTGGTAACCAGCTATGTATTTCTAAAGATGAAGAATAAAGTTTACACAGTTTTATAAAAACATATAATTTTAGTCAAACAAGACAAAAAAATCATCTTTTGTATTTTTGTTCGGTTCTAACACTAGCTATTTAAATAATTTCCTTTAAATATATTCCTAAAACGCCCGGCAACATCTCATTTGGGATTCAGAAATGTACTGGAAGTTTGATCGCGATAGTGCGGGTCGTGGAATCGAGACCACACTGAGATGTCTCACTCGGGAACCGAACCCGCTATCTTCAATCTTAGCCCGTTACCGGACGGTTTAATTACCTCACTAACATTGTTTGAAACAGTTCCTCAGTTACAAATGGCTAGTTTACGCGGCGATTGAATTGAAAAATATTGTAAACATTCAAAATTACTTTAGGAAAAAGTATAATTATTTTTTAATTCAAATTTAAGATTGACAATTGCCACTCAAAACTCTTTTCCTGAGGCAATAGTCTTATGATACTTTTGCCCTGGGTACCTCAACTTTCTCTTGGACCTGGGCATTTATACCCCTACTTTGCTCCGGAAACATAAACTTATTCTATTGCCCTGGTAGTTTAAACCTCTACTGTGCCATGGGAGTCATAATTCACACACGGTTATTTAGTCCCAAACTAGGCAGAGACTGTACTATGGATACTAAATAACTGATCGACATACTTAAATAAATATTAAACATTCAGACACGAAGCCAACAGACATATTCCCCGAGCGGGAATCGAACCCGCGACCGGCTCAGAAAGCAGGGTCACTACCAACTTAGCCAGCAGGCCCGTAAACTTGTACTTTTGCCCTGGATACTTTAACTTCTGTGTTTTGCAGCGCTTCAAAACGTATATCTCTTTCTCAGGTTATATGGCTCGAAGCGCTGCGCGCGGTGCAACACGCCCATCTCGGCGTCAGAGCTGGTGATGAGAGCGAGGGACCTCGTCTTCCACGTCCACTGCTTCTCCTGTGCCCTCTGCAGTACCCCGCTTACTAAGGGAGACACCTTCGGCATTCGGGATTCAGCTGTCTATTGCAGGTGAGGTCCATGTTGCCCGAATGAATCGAAATTATTTGCTACAACGACTGCCCTGGTAATAAAGGGGTCTGCAAACATCTGTATTTGCTGAGACTTCCACCTATTATACTAGACCCTAAAATAGGTTTACCTTATTTTCTTCTTTTTTATTGCTGTATTTTTATGGTGTCGTGGCTTATTTTGCTTTGATTTAAGAAGGTAGAGTTAAAAAGATATATATTTAAATTTGATAGTCATCTTCTTTCTTAAAAATAAATATAACAGAACGACCCACAATCTCGGATCATGGAACTTAGCTTGAGCTCAGAAAGGGACGCCGGTATATGAGTTGCATAAAACTGTCTCTCTCCCTCCTAGCTCCCTCTAGATGTTCTCAGACCGAGTTCCAAGATTGAGGATTGTTCAGTAATATCCAAAGAGATTAAAATATAATAGGGCATAGAGGGGACAAAGCGAGGAAAATTTGAAGCCAAAAGTTATTCCAAGTGGAATAAGTCTAGTACAATTTCGATCGAATGACAGCTCGCGTTCATACTAACTGACATGACGGTTGAGCTTCAAACATGCTTCAAAGTTTTATATGAAAATATTCCCAATGCCCCCTCTATGTCCTATTATATTTTAATCTCTTTGGTAATATCATATCCTATTGAGGTAGTATCAGCATTTTGCTCTGTTCTCCCCAGGCTGCACTACGAAACGATGCCGGAGTACGGACCCCACATGGCCGTGCCAGGGCCGCCACAGATGTGCCCGGGGCCGTACGCGGGGCCCCCTCCAGGGTCCCACTACCCCCCCTATCCCTCGCCCGAGTTCGCTCGGGTCGAACCTGATGTTCCTAAGGGCCCGTTCTTCAATGGCGCCGCCGCACCACCACCGAGACAGAAAGGACGACCCAGAAAAAAGAAGCCAAAGGACCAAGAGATCATGACAGCAAATCTCGGTAAGTCGAGCGACGTAACGTAATACTGCGCAAGCGCGAAAGAATTGCATTTCTTTTTAAAGTATTTATCGTTACTGTTATTACCTACCTACCATTTACACCGATTATAAAGTATTTACGAGCCATGAAACAAACATACTCAACGACAAAACAAATTCGGAATCGTTGAAACGGCACGTCACCGCCGCCATTTTGAGTCCGCATACGAATGTCGAACGAAGTCGGTGCCCGTTCGTTTCGCCGACAAAACGGTTACAATTTTATTAACACATTAAAGTCAAAACTGCACTTACCTCACCAGATTATCGGCGGCGACTTCCCGTGTGTGTTTTTTCGACTTTTTTCAAGATATCGAAACCAGTCCGAGTTATCTGGTCGGCAGCGCTCGTTCGTTCGACTCGCGCACGCCCCGACGAGAATTCCATTTCAATTTTGAAATTAGAACCTCGCGTGTCGACTTGCTGGCTGATAATAATTAATTTTATGGAAAAAATAAGGAGTTTAACACTTTATAATAATAGTCTCGTAAATTGAATCGGCCGCTATTGATATCCGTAGGTACCTAATAGAATAAACATTTTTTCACGGCTACTGCAAATGAATTGTTGTTACAGAACTAAGTTATGTACATAAAAATTGCTCGGGACACGCTTGAATCGTTATTTAATTGAGACGTAGTAATGTTTAATACATGTCTTAATCGATGTTACACTTTCATCGTGTAGTACATAAATCGATTACCCACTAATTATACATATTGGAATCACTTAAGTGCAAAAACAGTAATCGTTAAGTCGTTATGACAGTTAAATAATAAAACGAGTCGATGAATCGATAAAATTTGAATTTAGTAAATTATTGTTCGTGCAGAATGATGCACTTAAAGACACGATATTTTATTACAATTCTTGCGGCTGATATGATGATGATAAAATAAAATTACCACAAATTGAGTAAACTCGTCATGAAATCTCCAAAACTAAACAATGTAAACTTAGGTTCCGTATGATGTAGGCTAAGAAAGGATTAAAAAACTCCCACAGCGACGGCAAAAACTGTATCGCCGCCGGGCAACAAGCTATATATCACGGAGGTACTATTCTAGAAGCCCTAGAGTCGTTTCGTATCGTGGATGAGCGAACACGTTTCTCAGTGGTCCGCGAAAGTATTCGCGTGTGGACCAAAGTTCATAACACCGAGCACAATTTCATTGAACCGATCGCTGCGTAGGGCTGTGTTCACTCGAGCTGCTGACACACTGTCGCGGGGACGGACGAGCTAGCTGGCGAGATTTACTGGTATCATGCGTAATGGGACATTGTGCGAATAGGACTTTATGCGAATGGGAATTTATGCGAATGGGACTTTTTGCTAATAGGACAATATGCAAATAGGACTTTTTGCGAATGGGACATTTTGAGAATGGGACGTTTCGCGAATAGGACATTTTTTTTTCGTTGGGAAGTTTTTCGAATGGGACGTTCTGCGCCTAAACCATTTTGGATAGACACTTCTGTGTTTGTGTTGGAAACCAGCTACCAGTGAATATTTTATATTGATACGATGTATATCAAATCAACCAATCCCGCGCAGACGTAGACACTATGTGTGCAGCTGCTTCCGTCTGGCAAACGGATTGCCGAAAATGTGTTCTGCGTAAGCAACTTAAACTAAATGTTGTCTGTTGAAGACAAAGGCGAAATTAATAAGCTTCATAGTTTATTAAAATATAAAATGAAATACCACTCACTCGCTGGAAACACCTCTGCCTACCCCCTCTCGGATAAGAGGTGTAAGATTATTTATTTATATTTTTACTTTCACGAGACCTCCGAAATTAGAAATGCTAAAACATTCCGTTGGTTATACGGTGTAGCCATCTATTAAGACTGGGTTTTACAAAATTCCCATGAGAACGGGAAAAAACGGGAACGGGAAAAGACACTATTGCAGTTCGGGTAGATACAATTCGCAACCTCCGTTGGAAGACTATAATAATTTTCGACCGCTATATAATTCTGCGTATTAGGCAAATAAGTATATCGGAAAATAACAAAAACTCGGCAGACAAGCTGAGCGACCTTAAATTAGTTTCATAAATGTACCGTTATCATACTTGTGTGGAGCGCTAAAATAACCTGGCACTATTAAATTTTAATCGAATAACCTTTAGTGCCCTGACAATGTTACGTGATAATGGCCTCATGAAAAACGGATTACAGTGTATTGGTTATACAATATTATTGATACCTATTATTATCCTTTACTATTTATACGAGAAATATGTGTATACGTGTTTAGTTTGTATATGCCGATGACATTTACAATGTAGCTGCTTATGGAGTGAAAAATTGATCTTATTACTTCATGACAAGTAGAGCTCTATAGTTACATATCAAAGTCAAACTTAATAGTAGATTGTTATACAAGGGTCGGAAGGAATTGATAACTTCCACCCGCGTTAAACACTCTACTTTTCATTTCGAATTCAAGGAAAGTAAACAAAAAAAATTACAATTTTACAAAAATTCAAACATGCAAAAACGCAATAATACCTACAAAAAAAAAAACAAAATTGTCAACAATACAACCAAAGAGGTTGGAAGAAAGAGAAACTTTTTCTTTTAAACGTCTTTGAATACTACATCATAGAGTACCTAACCTAAATAACATTACAAAAATAATATACAAATCCTTCCTCTTTATAATACTTTTAGCCGAGTAATAGTGTTCTGTGCTTAATTAGTGTCGATGAAAAACAATATTTTGAATTTCGGAACAGCTTACCAAATTATTACTGTTTTTTTTATTTTAAATATGGAACGCGTACCGCCCCGCGCGCGGGCTATTTTCTGTTGTTTATACCTACACTCACAAGGCCGCACCTTTTTTTTTGCTTATTCTAATTGGGTAGTTGACAGCATCGAAATTAAATTGCGAGTAGTCATAAATTAAAAAGATTATCCCAAAACACCTCAAAATATGTATTTCGATTTTCAATTTACAATCTTAGCAAATTTAAAAACAATAAAACAATCAAAAAAAGTACTGCAATTGAGTACTACAAACTATGACGTCACGGTTTGCTATTTCAGTACATTTTCCATAGTAAAATTTCGTTTTGACGGATCGTAAAAAGTAACTGATTTGACTAGGTAGGACACAACCCTATTGATGTAAAAAGTTTCGTATCCCTACTAAGTACCCAAAGAGGTTGGAAGAAAGTCATTCTCTTTCCTAGAGAAACTTTTTCTTTAAACGTCATTGCCAAATTTAGTACTATTTTTTTATTATTTATTCCCGCCCTATTTATCACAGCCCTGAATCTCTCTGTGGTGGGAATCATCGCTTCCGACCCGGTACTCAGATCAAACATACACTACTTTCCGAGTATGAGATATGAAAAATGTTTTATTCAACGTACGGACTTATAAGTAAACTTATTAAAAGTCATTTGCTTCATCATGTTGAGGAGAAGAAGCGAGATCGAGGCACGAAAGTCCAAAGCACATTATTCTTTTAATCAATTCTTATTTAATTCTAAATTGAAATTAGGTACTTAATTTGGAAAATTCGGACTCGCAGTCCGCTGTGCTGACCGAAATCTGTTCCAAGGATCATTTTCATTTATATAGTCATCTAGTTTGTAATACGCCATTTGGCCAGTTTCAGGCAATGTCAAAATGTCTTCTGGTTTTTAATATATATAAATTTAACATAAGAGCGTAGGTACAGCTCCACAAAGTAATTATTAATTTTACTTCGTGATTGAGATTGCTGTAATTTATTTTTATGGCTAATATTACAATTGTGCATGTCACAGTTTTTAGTTTTTAATATTTACAAGAAAAACTATTAAAAAGCGTGTAAGAAGATTTTATTCAACTCTCTAACTATAGGCTAACTGGAAGCGTTGTACGTCAGCGAGGAGTCCCCCTTACTCTTACCTCACCTCTCCTCAGCAAATCACTCGCTATTTGCGTAATAGTTTTAGTAATAGTAGGTAATGCATGGGGAATATGGAAATAATAGTATTTTAGTACTATTCGTTGAAGTTGGTTTTAATTTTTGTTTATTAATTTATTTATTTTTGAAAGGAGAATCATCAGCTACACGTTACAAAATCTAATAAACTTAAATAATTTCTTAAAAGCTAATACCAGTAAAATTTAAAATTTAAAGTTTAAAATGTTGATTATCAATCCACTTTTTAGGAATGTAGCTCCAAGTAGTACGTTCTTTTGAAAAATATAGCATATTTTGCTGCATTCCCTTGTAACAAGCAAAATTAACATCGTGATGAGCGATTCCCAGCTTTTTTCTCAGTTCTCGAAGCATTGTCTGATTCGCGTGTTAAACCAGAATTAACCTCCTTGTTACAGTTTGACTTGAGTTAATCAATTACATGTGATGTTTAGATACGGGCATACTTCAAAACGTCTGGATTCTAGATCTACTTTATATATTTTTATAATCGACTCTCGATGGACTGCGATTTGGATGACTTTTAGGATTTATAAAAATAAGATATACTTTCGATCACTCTTTTTCCCGGAAGGGGTTGGCAGTAGGGTTTTCGCGTTACCGGCCTTTTTTGGTTCCCGGTAATCGGGAATTTTTTTTTTCATTCCCGGGAATTCCCGGGTTTCCGGGAATAGAGATAGTTTTAACTGAAAAAGGTTTTGGTGGTGCATTTTACAGCAAAATAACTTATTAGGTGACAAAATTGTTTATTTTTATAATTTACAATTAATCAACAATCTTTTATAGACTCTTAATTTGCATGTTTGGCAGTCTCTAATCATTATTATTTACTGCTAAATGAAATACTTATATAAAACAAAACTTTTGTTCTTTACACTATCTAATTATCTAGGTAATGTAGCTATTTAACCTTATAGGCACCAACAAATAAAATATTTAATTCTTCTAATTGATATAAATTCCATAAAACTACAAGGCACATAACTAAATAGGAACAACAAAGCATAAACAAAAACTTGGGAAGTACTTATAACGAAATCTTACTCACTCGTCACTTGACTTATTTATCAGAGAGACAAGTTTTAAAAAAAATATCTTATTCCCGGGACGACCGGGAATCATCCAAATCATTCCCGGGTACGAAAAAGTTCGTATTCCCGGGAATTCCCGGTCACGGGTACCCGGGGCGAAAACCCTAGTTGGCAGTGCTATTTCATTCCTGGTAATACCCACTTTTCAACAGTAAATGGTTTTTTGGACCTCTTCACGTACACATATACCTACATATATTCATTTAAATAATGTCTGTCTGTTTGGCCCGTATTTTTTCCTATAGCATTCATACAATTGCGGTGAAGAATTGGTGAGATATTTCGTAAGTTAATTAAGTAATTGAGATATTAATTACGCACACTCGAATATTGGAATTATTTCTGAAAGCGAGATTCACGCGTGTAACGCGACTGGGCAGCCTACTAGTGTAATAAATGAAACTTACACTAACTGACTAAGGGATAAAGCATGGCATAAATCGATAGGTTTAGTGGCAGCCTTCACGGCTGCCGGAAGATTTTATTATACTATAATTTGTTTACATCAGTTTCTTATACCCTTATACCAAGCTTACTTATCCAGAAAAGAATTTTTCATCTTTCTGGGCGGAAAACGTCAACTTTCGGCCCCATGCGCTAAAGTAAGTTGCCGCTTTTCGCCTCCGTCTGGCTGAAAAAAGTAAACACACCTCGGGAAGTAAATAAAAAAGCCTCAAATCACATATTTGTAGATATTTAGGTACATGTGATCTGAGACATTTCCTATTTTACTTCCCTTGGTATGTAATATACTATTTCTACCTAGCTAAAGCTCTTACTTAAGGTATTCACGTCCCAACAACATAACAACAACAGAAGTTCTTAGTTTTATTTGTAATTCCAGTAGATGGCATTTAATTGAATTAATTATTAGGACATTCCGTGAAAAACCAGATTGGTCCACTCGCTCGCGACGTACACATCCATTGTTATTTATAAGTGAAAGCACCGGGTTATAGGTTTTGAAGTGAAGATTTATAGCTCAAAATAAAATTTTATGGACACTTGAAAACATTAATTCAAAATTTTCGGTAGTCTCCTAACAGGAGATAAGACCAAAATAGCTATTTCCACTCGATGGGTTTAATTACAGCACTTTTATAGACCGCGTAAGAGACTGGGTTTTATATAGTTTTTTTATAGGTAATGTAGATATGCAAGTGACATTGTACTGTTTGTTTAGTGAATTGGGCGCAGATAGCATTAATTGTGAAAATTTAGAAGGTCTTTATATTTTTATAACCAGTCCTAAGTGGTTTTTGAAGAGATACGGACGCCTCGAAGACATGGTCAGTTTAAGCGGAGGATAGATAACCAGTATACGTTTTTACCGCCATAAAATATTACTTGTATTCTTTTAACCGACTTCTAAAAAAAGGAGGAGTTTTTTATGTTAATCCATAACTCCGTCAAATCTGAAGCGATTTCAAATCTATTTTGTCGTTTTTATCGGGTATAGGTACTTCATGGTTGGTTCCAAATAAGTTTTGTGAAAAACTGATGAAGAACTTCAGGTGGAGAACGGAACTCCTCAACGGAGAGTCAATCACTAGTAACAGTAGGCAATGGACATTGAATATCATTGAACATTCAAATAATAGTCTCTTTAGTGCAATTCGTTAAATTCAGTTTGTATTTTTATTTAAATTTTGTATTAGTTACTGGATATAAAGATAGGTAGGTATCCCTGATAAGTAGGAGGTAGGAAAGTGATCATACTCCTTCGCTTTCCTCTGAACAAAGTGTAAATAGCATGAACACATTTCTACTAGGAGCAATGCAAACTTTGGTATCTTAAGAATGTTTCACAAAAAGATATTGGAGTTCTATAACACAGGCTGTTCTGTAATACAGGCCTATGCCTGTATTACAAAATGATCTGAATAATAAATAAATAAAAAATAAATTGTGGGACACAATTTATACACCGGTATTCAGTCCGAAACTGGCAAAGCCTCTATTATGGGTACTAAACAACTGATTAACTTACTTAAATAAATACTAAACACCCAGACACGAAGCCAACAGACATGTTCCTGCACACAAATGTTGGCCCCGAGCGGGGATCGAACCCGCGCCCTCTGACTCAGAAGGCAGGGTCACTACCTACTGAGCCAACAGGCCCGTCAATAATGTTAGAAAGAGATACCGCTATATGAGTAGCATAAAGCTGTCCTCTACTAATTGTACCTCAGCAGAGTTTCGTGGTCGAGGCTAGTTCTGTTCTGTTTTTCCTGCAGCTTGTTACGTTATAACTGTTTTACAGAACTCCCTATTTCGGCTTGTTAAGTCAAGGGGGTTCACCCCAGTAACTTGAGACCGAAATACAAGTTTTGATTCCCGTTTTATATACACGCATAAATCTTCGCCCGGATGAGGGCGGGGTGTCGTTTTTTGTATAATTTGTCGTTAGGGGTGGATAGTTCTTGGCGTAAGTGTCGGTAGCTAGCTGTGTATATTTGAGAAGTTAGAAAAAATGTGTGGGGTTAATGTCGGGGGTTAAGTTGTTCAGGAATTAAGGAACGAGGCAGCGAAAGCTAAAGATTTTTGCACTTCAATTGCTAGTGTGTGAACATATTTACTGATTCATATTATTTCGTTCTCTACCAACATGCAACATTTTGTCACAAAGGCTCAGTGGTTTATCCGTGACACAGATGCGCATTTATTTTACTAGACCAGCGGCGTTGCCCGCGCGGATCGCGTTTATTCCCGTTCCCGTGGGAATTTCTAAAAATCCCTTCATAGCTATATATGGATCTAAGTCTAATACTTTTAGGAAATTATGCAATAGTTTTTTGTGATAGTCTCAATTATGTAATTAACAACTAAGTTTATAGTGCTTTCGCTAACTGTGTAAATGTAAATAAATAAATAACGGTTGCCTACGAAGTATAAGACACCTAACATACCATATTTCAATGTGCAATCGTTTCGAATATAGGTAGTACGCATTTCTCCTATTAACCAGTTTTTATATTTCCCGTGGGAATGAGATACTAACCTGGAATAAAAGTACCCTAAATGTTGACCCAGGTACTCAGTTATCTCCATACCAAATTTCATCAAAATCCGTGCAGTAAGTTTTGCGTGATGCGTGCATAGACATTAAAAAAATATATTTTAGTATCTAAATCGCTAAGTAGGTACACTACTACTAAAATTTTCAAAAAATATTTTATATACAGACACGGTTCCGTTAGAGTTTTATTATATGTGTAGATGTACAAAGATAGACATCCTAAAAGTTTGTATGTATGGATGTCTAGATGTTTGTTCCTCTTTCACGCAAAAACTACTGAACGGAGTTTGATGAAACTTTACAGTTATATAGCTTATACATCAGAATATATAGGATATATTTTATCCCTTATTCCCACGGGAACAGGAACTACGCGGGTGAAACCGCGAGGAGCTACTAGGAAATAATAATTGTAAAACGCTTCAAACCCTACTCTTAAAGTGCTCCACTCATAATGTCATTAGCGACAATATCTGGAACTACTTAGAGTATGTGCGAAATTCCTCACATGCAAATGATTTATTTGTCGACCATACTCAATATAGTCTGCAAAAACTCGTCCCATAACTTTGCATGACATACCTTTAGAAGGCAAGTGTTCAAGTTTTCTGGAAAAGGCAAAGAAATTCATCTGAACGCCAATTGAATTGCCGTGCCATAATGATTTATTCAAACTCAAAAAAAAAAATGGTGGTCGATGTGTATGTCCGTTGGCAAGGTGAGGACATGAATGGGGAACACAGTTAGATACGCTTGGAAATTATTCTAACAATTTAAATAAACTATACATAAAAGCCTACTATCCCACTAATATTGTAAACGCGAAAGAAACTGCGTAAGTCAGTGACCTTTTAACAGCTAAAACAGTGGATTAATCTTCAGGAAGGAAATAAATTTCCGGAAAAATATATAACAAAATCTGTTTGTTTCCTTGGGATTCTAAAATTTAGCCGAAGATACGAGCAACCGGTCAATATAATATTTAGATCTCGAACTTAGGTTTAAAGACAAAGAGTTAAATAACTGATATCGAAAATTGTTCTAAGTCCCAAATTCTAAAAAAATTTCTTGGCTTCTATCGATGTTTTAACTACCCCTCATATAGTTTTCTTAAATATCTCTTGTGTACAGCCACATTTTTATTTTATGTATAGATATATAGACGATTATTTACAAAGAAAATATACATTCATTAACAATAATTACAGACAAAAAATTACCTCCAATGAGGAACCATGTGGGATAGTGTCCAGAAGACTGGCCGCATTCCCTCTGTGGACAGCTAGGCTGATCTTTTAACAAATATAGCTGGCAGCCCTCTGGTCACCTGAAGCCTATATAGACGATTATATAAGAGAAGTGTCGGCAATTACCGAAGCTCCACTGATGTTTCACATCGGGCGACGGACGCCCGGTTTGGGCAGGTCTCCTTTTTACCGCCATTTTGGGCTAGCTAGTTTTTCTGGGCTGTCTCGCAACGATATCAATTATGAGGGAACGCGGTTGGCGAAACAGTGAAAGGAAAACTTATCCCACGCCTAGCAGGGCCCGTCCAGTTGCTCAAAAGTACGGTAAAGAATTCTCGTGCTGTTGCAATTAAGACACAATTATTTCAATCTGTGGATCGTATAGATTGACACTCGATTGTTGATTGATACGTTTTGGTGAGTTCGGTTAGACGTCTACATGGGAGGTGTATTTTGGTGTCGTCTTGGAAGTTTTATAATTTTTAACCGACTGTGAAAAAGGAGGAAGTTCTCAATTCGTTACGGATGGTTTTTTTATATGTTATTTCCGTCAAATTTGAAAGCGATATCGATGTTTTTTGGTGGATGATATATCTATCTATATAAATAAAAATGAATTGATGTTCGTTAGTCTGATTAAAACTCCAGAACGGCTGGACAGATTTTGATGAAACTTTTTGTGTGGGTTAGAGTGGGTCCAGGGATGGTTTATACGGTGGCAGAACGACGTCTGCCCGGGCCACTAGTATAATATATATATATATATATATATATATATATATATATAATCTCACGCATTTTTTTATCCCCGAGAGGGTAGGCAGAGGTATTCCATTACTGGATATACCCACATTTCACGAGATATATTGGACCCCTAAACGTGATAGGTGGTGAGCCCATCGCCGGACCGGGTCTGTTTACACTAGTCTCAGAATTAATTCTGAGACCTGCGGGTTTCCTCACGATGTTTTCCTTCACCGTCGAGCTAGTGATAAATATGTACGTAAGTTTTTGAAAAACTCATTGGTACATGCCAGGATTCGAACCCGCGCCTCACTGATTTTCGGCCGGCTCTTTAACCGTCCGGGCTATCACTGCTCTATGATGATGGTGGATGATACCATATCAGTTTTTTGAAAATCTGATGAACTTCAGGTTGAGAACGGAACTCCTCAACGGACGTCTGCAAATCACTTGCTATCGGCGTAACAGGTTTAGTAACAGTAGGTAATGGATGTTGAATATCTATGCAAATACTAGTCTTTATAATTCTACTCGATGACGTCGGTTTGTATTTTTGTTTATAACTGTGATTTTAAAATAAAATTAAATAGGCATTTTTTATATTGTATTTAAATTCGAAAACATATCCTGTCACTTAATTAAATTTGAATACTTTTATTCAATGTTGACCCGTCTTCGCTTCAATACGGTTTTTTTTCTGAACTTGCAAGATACTTTACCTAAGATTATGTAAAGTTTTCTGTTTTACTAACTACCTATAATTTTTATTGAAATCCGTTGAGCCGTTTTGGAGCCTCATCACACTTTCTCAGACAGACAGACAAAAAGTCTAAAAACGGTCATTTATTTGGTATTTATTTCGAAAACAGAGATATACTTCAGTTTTATTATTAGTATCACTACGTAGTATAAAACAAAGTCGGATTTTGATGCTTTTTTTAAATAGATAGAGTGATTCAAGAGGAAGGTTTTAGTGTTAGCATTGCATTCGTGCGAATCGGGGCGGGTCGCTAGTATAATATAGTTTATAATGTTAAATTACTTTACAGTTCTAAATTCATCAGTTCGTAATGTTCCTACCACATATTGCACTTTTTCAATAATGAGGATCCGTAACGTTTTTAGTTGAGAATGCAGATTTATAGAGCTAAGAAATCCTTAACATACAGTACAAAAATGTTTGTTCTACGACAAAAATTGACAAAGTTATGACCGAATTCCTAGCGAAGTTCACCGAGTAGCCGCCGCGGTAGCGTCGCCCTCATTGTGACGTCATCACGCTCCCGCGATCATTGAGTGCCGGCCGGCCGGCCGTACTTGGTTCCCTCACAGTGACGTACACGCTCTCGCGATCATTGACTATGTTTATTATTTAATATCTTCGTAAGTAATGGTCCGATTTGGATAATTCAAAAAGAGATATCATTCTTATATCATAAAGAATAACGTGGATAATATTTCTAATGGATTTGCTATAACTGTACTGATCCTCATTGATTCATAATACAAAATTAGGTTATAGTTAATCAGACAAAGCCCCGCTTTTTTAGTAGGTCCAGTTATTGTATCTAATATTCTGTAATTAATTATGATATCGAATAGTCTTGGGCATAGCCGTTCGCCATTGGGAGCGCTCAATTTAGTTCGCAGTCCCGCCGCGAACTAGTTCGTTCGTTTAGTTATTTTTCTTATTTATTTTTTAGTTTGGAGATAATTCTATAAGGAAATTTTGTTCATATTATTATTGTGAAAAACTTTAACCATATACAGAGACTATAATTTATATATATTATTAAGATATTCTTGTAAGAGCGGCAAGAGATTAAAAAAAATTGTCGGTTAGCCATGACACATATGATGCGCCACTCCATAATAGAGCGGACGCCAGAAAAATACAGTCTATATAAAATAACTAAGAGCGAGATTCTGGACGAACTACTTCGCATAGTTCACCTAAAAGAGCGATTTTTCGAACTAGGTCGTTCGCGAACTACCCAAGGCTAATATCGAATAGTTTATGATGTCCCACCACTATTTTACATCACCAATCAGATGGTGAGTGGTTATTCTGTCGCCCCAGCATGTGAAGTGAATGTTAGGGCGTCATCGACGAGATATAGTTTGTCACGTAGTTGTGTCGGAGACGTGGAGTGTCACGGGGGTCTTTGACACGTACGTGATGATGTGACGTGACAGATGTGTCGCATACCTAATATGAAAATTAACGTGGGTATTTTATTTTGTGTATACTTAATGTCCTGCAATAATACGATATAGGTACAAAACGTTCCTCGTTTATCGCTATTTAAGTAAAAACTGCATGGACAGAGTTATGATAGACGAAGTATAGAAAGTTACTTTATTTGATACTAGCTGTTCCGCGTGGTTTCACCCGCATTGTTCCCGTTCCCGTGGGAATATAATATAGGTTATGTTACTTCCTGATAATGTAGCTATCCATTGGAGATTTTTTTTAAATCTAACCAGTAGTTTTTGAGTTTCTTCGTTACAAACCTACAACGATTCAAATCTTGACTTTTTATAAATTAGCTACTAGCGGTTTTGCTCGGTTTCATATACGTAGTACCCGCTCCCGAGGGAACACGGGAACAAAATATAGCTTATGTTCTATAATATAATAAACTCAAAAACTACTGGACCGGTTTTAAAAATTCTTTCACAAATGGATAGCTAGAACATCCCTGAGTAACAAAGGCTATATATATTATTACCGTATTCCGCGTAGAACCGCTAGTTTATAGTATTAGAGTAGATTATGCAGAGAAGCTGAAAGTTTTTCAGCGCATACACTTTACCACAGGTTGGAACGATTGGCTATACTATGAAGTTTAGGCATTCTCGCTTTGGCTGGTAATACGTAGCAAAGATGTATAAAATAGTAACTTGTATTCGTCAAAGTCAAAAATCTTATAAACAATTAACAGAATTAACGCAATTCCTGAAATTAGTTTGTTCAGTATCGACTACTTAGTCGATTTCAGATATTTTTAATATGTGTTAATTTTTCCGAAAAATGAACTAGCATAACACAATTTTTGGTTACCTATAATGGAAACCGTACTATTGTTGCTGTTTATTTAAGAAACATGGTTAGACACAATTAAATTACGAAGGTACCATATATTTTTAATATTAATATACTAATATGAGGAATTTCGCTTATTCTGTTGTATATACTTTAGAATTATATGAGAGTTCACGTCATCCATCGCAAGTATTGTGGCAACTCCTTGCCAGACACCCTTTTGAAAACAATATTGTAGGTAAATTAGCAGGCTCTTGCTCTAAAGCAGACACACAAGCACAGAAACGACACATTGCTTAGTCAGTATTTCTCAACTTTGTCAACGGAACAGCAGTACGTGGTATCGATCGAGGTACACTGCGTAGATAATCGCGTAAAAACTTGTATAGGCTTTATCGCATGCGTAATTTTATCGCTATAGGCCGTTGCGTGTGCGCGGGGGCGGGCGCTGGGCGTGACCGACGCACCCACGGCGCATGCTCGCGATCTATGCGCGTGAATCGATTTGTGATCAATTAGTGCCAGTTCTTAACCGACCTCAAAAGGAGGAGGTCCTCAATTCGTCACCTATGGTTTTTTTGGTATGTTAATCCATCTATCCGTCAAATTTGAACCGATTACGAATTTTTTTTTGGTTTAACTTGTATTAAACTTTGGTGTGGGCTTAAGATGTTTAATAATCGGATTCGTTGGCACAAATAGAAGATAAAATATTCGCGAACGCATAAGCAGTACCGGTGGCGTGAAGGCACTTCAGGGGTGGTCCCATATAAGTTTTGTGAAAATCGGATGAAGAACTTTAGGTGGAGAACGGTACTCCTTAATGGACATCAGCAAATCACTCGCAACGCGTAATATGTTTAGTAGCAGTAGGTAATTGATATTAAATATGAAAATAATATTCTTTTTAGTGTTACTCTTTTGGTGTACTTTTGTTTAAAATTTTTATTAAAGCAAGTCTTGTGCCTCGATCTTTACTATGTCGAATTTTATAATTAGTATTTTGAGGTTACATGCAGATGCAAATAGGTTGTTATTATAAGTATATTTCAGCGTGTTCACAAACATAATACAGATCCACGAAGAAAAATAATATTTACAGTATTTTTTTATTTTTTGACGTATTTACAAGGCAAATAAATGATAAAAAACCATAGTACGCGTAAGTAAATTAATTAAAATGTGTTCTCACATAGTTGCAAACAAATAAATACACATTATTCATAAAAAACCTATAACCACAGTAAGATGTAAAACAGACAGATTAAAAGACATAAAATTATATAATAAATAAATATATACGTAGTTAATAAGTAAGTACCTAACAACAGTTATTCTTTACTGCAGGTAGATCAGGTAGAAGCAGCGATAGCCTTACGGTTAAAGAGCCTGCATCTCGTGATGATAATCAGTGAGGCTCGGGTTCGGATCCTGTCGTGTACCTACCAATGAGTTTTACAAAAACTTACCTAGGTATATATTTATCACTAGCTCGAGGGTAAAGGAAAACATCGTGAGGGAACCCGCAGGTCCCAGAATTAATTCTGAAGCATGGGTAACAGACGCGGTCCGGCGATGGGCTCATTTAGTGGTCGAAAATACTCGTGAAAAGTGTTTATTTCCAGAAATGGAATATCTCTGCCTACCCTTCGTGGATAAAAGGCGTGAGATTTTTTTTGTTTGTTAATATTGTCTACTTACAATGGCTTTCAGACACTACAGACATATCCTTCGTGTTGTGGTCACCTAGTTTTAAAAACCAACATTGCAATAAAATAAAATAAATTGGTTATGGTAAGTATTCGAAATATTCGCGAAGAAAATCCAATGCGGATTTGTTAATATGTATAATAAATAATATAATAATAGCAGTACGTAATAAGTACGCGAACTTAATTCCGTGATTATGACCTTTTTTTCTGTAGAGCATCGAGAACTCGTCAGAACCCTAAATTTCTGAACGGTTACCATAAATTTCTCTCTAACGGGCGGACAAAAAACGCTTCCTACTTCAATAACAGGAGTGAAGTAAATTATTACGTCGTAATGAAGTTGTCGCATCTGCCCCGGCGTCACGTCACGTGGTATCTTTGTTTTTTCTTTTTAATTTTCTACCAGCGTTCGGTTTCATTGCGGTGCCGCCATAAATTTAGTATAGCCGCGTCTACGGTCAGCCAGTGATTTATTTCCCGCCAAAATATGTGCCCAGTATTTTTTATTTTTTACTTTTTTCGGCATCAGAGAGTTCGAGTAGCGTCCAACGATCATGCTGATAGGGTGGCCGCGTTCCGTCGCCGACGGTAGTTCGTTTTAAAAACATTTTTTGTTTGTCTCTGATCTGAAACAAAAAGCTATTTATAGACTTACCTTTCCTTTGTTCTTTGTTTTAGAATAAGATAAATGATAAGTTTTCTTGTGACGATATTCCACCAAGTTTTAGAAGCCGTTATCTAAATCCATTTTTGTAGGTATTTTTAATGCTCTGTTAATTATAAAAGTTAGAAATAATAGAGAAAAAATGATTTACACAGCGTTGAAGGAACCTGTCGAATTTATAATAAGCTACATTTTGAATAGTTTTAATGAAAAATAGTTAACCCACATATTGTAGCTACATACAATTTAATGAACATTATTAAATCTTCTTTTTGGCACGAAGAATTATAAATTAAAAGATAAATGGGTATCTAGTCGTCGTCACATGCACATACAGCAATTAGCGCTTTATTTGCGAAATAAATATAAAAAATATTTCTATTTTGACACCAAACACAAAGACGCAGTAATTAGCCGTTTATTAACACCGAGTTCATTACGAACGCAAACCATCTTGTTCCTTAGAATCTACGATGACTGACAATACGCAATTAAGTCTTCAAGCTAAAGTACCAAATACATAATTCCTTTAGGAGAGTTAATGTGATATCCGTGTTCGTCCGTTTTGTGGCCGCCGCTATCTCGCCCGATACATCTGCAGCGGTGGCACAACGCCCCAATAACTTTATATCGATCGGTTATTTATTACCCAACCTCTGAATGGGTACGTGCGAGGGGCTCACTAATAAATGCCTGAGTTATTAACTCGGAGGTGCCGTCGCTTCTGTACTTTTCCTAACGCTATAAGTCTTTGTAATGCTGACTACATTGTAGAGGAAAGATTTGTATTTTTGTATTCTTGTATGTTTGTAACGAATAAACTTAAGCTACTGGACCGACTTTAAAAATTCTTTCACCAATCGGAAGCTACAATATCTCTGAGTAACATAGGCTATATTTTATTCCCGTTTTCCCACGGGATCGGGAACTATGCGAGTGAAACTCTAGAACCGCTAATCGTTGGTATATAATGTGAAAACAGAAAGAGTCTAGTGGATGTGAGATGTGTTATGCTAGATAGATGATCATTACATTTGCGACGCATTACAATAACAAACATTACATTTTAAATCTACATATTAATAAACTACCTACCAGAGAAGCCAGAAAAGATAACCACATAATACCGCGAGACTGTTGGCTCAGTTCGTAGTGACCCTGCCGCCGTCTGAGTTTGATTCCCGCTCGCACCCCACGTGTCTACATATCTGTTGGTTTTATGTCTCAGGAACGCGTGGAGGTACCTAGTTGAAATTTAAACCTTGTTCCCTTCCCTTGATGCTGTAAAAATAAAACTATTAAATTAACGAAAAAAAAAGCATCAGCATGTATGGTGGAGGAGAAGAAGTGGGGCTAAAACTCCTCAACACATTATTCTTCTACATAATTTGGTTATTTTTCGCTGTCGGATTGCGCTGTTTTGGAGGAAATTTGAGGGCCAATTCCACATGTCATTGTCATCCAACTGTAACTGTTGACAATTAGTAGAATTACCCCCTTGTTCCAAGCATCATTGTCATGGTTTGTAATACGCCATTTTGCTTAACATGAATTTTGAACACAGTTTCAGGGAATTTCAAAATTTCTTCTGGTATTAAGTCAGAAAATGCTTCACTAATGTTGTAAGACTTTCAGAGGTTAATTTTACTTAAAAATTATTATTATACAAAATAATTATACATTTTAACATTTTTATTATTAACATCAGTAAAAGTAACTATTGAGACGATTCAATATTTTTTAAATTTATGCCTTTATGCCAACAAATAAAAATAAACGATAAAAACTGTGTTCCCATTAAAAGCGCTGATAAAGTTTTGTTTAGGAGGATTGTCCTATACTAGTGATGTATTGATATCGACAATACTATTATTGTTAATATCGATTACAAATTAAACTTTACATAATATTTATAACAGTTTTAATATAACAAAAATGCTATTTAGAAAACCGAACTAAAGAATATGTCTTATTTTTATAAACACCAATAAATTCTTACTTAGCACAAAGGAGATCGATATTTCGATATATTACTAAGTACAACAGACAGCTATCGAACCATTGATCGATTTCATTGCATGGATCATTTACTTATCTATATATAGTGAAGGAAAATGTCTTTAGGAAATTCGCAGACCTGGAAGTTGGTTCCGAGGTACGTGTTACAATTTAAAAAACAAAATTATTTATTTTGGAAAATACGCTGTTGAAATATAGTATCTCTGCAAACCCCCTCCAGCGTTTTTAGGCGTGAACATATACAACGCGTCCCCCTAATATACTTCAATTAGTATATTAGTATAAAAAATATGATACCTTCGTTCTTTAGTTTTGTCTAACCAAATTTCTAATTAATATTACAATTTTCATAGTTAATTGTACCTACATTCAGTTATGCTAATTCATTTAACACATATTAAAAATAGCTGAAATCGATTAAGTAGTCGATATTGAAGAAACTCATTTTAGGAATAGCACTTTTTCTGTTACATATTGTATATTTAAAGGAAAGGGCTGCTTGCTGTTAGCTGGCGACAAACAATTAAAAATCTTTTATGTGTGATATGCTGGCACAAACAAATAAATTTACACTAATATTATAAAGATTTAAGATAAGTGTTTTGTATCTTTTTTTTGTAATGAATAGGCTCTGAAACTACTATACCTATCTATATAAATTCTTTCACCGTGGGAAAGCTTACTTCTCTTAGAGTTTTTTTTATTATATCAATGTGGACGAAATGTCATAGAGCTTCCATCAATCTATAAGAATCTTCTAAGAGCACGTCACTACTCGCTAGACATAAAAAAATGTCGTCTTTGAATGTCCGTTTTGATGTCTATCGACGCCGTATAACTCTACCGTTTTAAGTAGTAATAACTGACTGAAATATGAGCAGCGGCCGAAAGGTTCGCGCCACTCGGCCCCGCATCGCATGAGTTAGGGCCCCCAGTAGCGCCCCCTGCTGCCATGTTATGTGATACAACACTAACACCGACGTTTTTGATAATTTCTCTTTTTGTAAACCCGCGCGGTATGCCGACGATTCCAAAAATTTTTTTATTACTCCTCACTGCACAGTAATCAGATTATTAATTTTTGTTAATTAAAACCCAGCGTTGATTACTACTTTGTAATGCTTGTAAGATTTCATCGCACTACTTCGTAGGTCCTAAAAAAGTGGCCACCGGACGGAACGCTATCGTGTAGGAAATCAAAATTTTTTGCCTACTTTAAAACATGAATGGTGCGTACGATTTATGAGATCACAATGATCTTTTTAGGACCCACCCTGTTTTTTATCACTTTTTTTTAACTAACCTGCGTGTTATCTCGGTACATTTGTGTCTCAATCTATTAATAACGTCTTCTTTTAGCGGACGCGACGTTTTTGTGTATCGCGATCGCTTTGTCGATAACGATATTATATGCCGGAACATCACTGGGTGCAGATAAGTTTTCAATATTTTTTTATTATCACTAAAGTGTGTTGATTTTTATGGCTCAAAAAAGATTTTATGTAATATAAAATTTGGATGTTTTCTTTCGAGTCAATATCCGTACAGGAACAAATTGAGTTTAAAAAATACTCGAAGGTCTCAATCGAACACAGTGAGAAGTAAAAATATGAAATTCGCTTAAATTAAAATCCCTTTCCCGAGACGGTATCAACTCCTTGGTTCACGACCGCTCGAGGCGGCTGCGCGCAATCCACTTAACCGTGGTCTTCCTTCGCCTTTTTGCCTGATATTTTACATATCCCACAGGAGTATTGTTATACCAACGTGGAGGTCTTGTTACGCTGGACATAGTTTATCTCTGTGGAGACCTGTAAATCATGTCGAGTAAACACAAGACGGTCCGTCAACGCGCATCGCGGCCGCCATCGGTGTGAAGCCACCTTTATTCAAGGAGGCACAGATGTGTGGAACCATGGAATTATTTTGAACATTGTAGAGAATACTGCATTTATCATCAGTGATAGTTTCTCTGGTTGAACGTTATATTGTATAGACGGAGGTATGAACATTATTGCTTTGCTAATTTTCGCATCAGACTAACGTAAAATCTGTATTTTAATAACTATGGAATTGTTTAGTTCCCCAACGTGCCTTCCAAAGCATTGAGGCTCAACATCAACAACCTGCAAAAGTGGCCACCTAACAGTCAGAATATTACAAGACACCCACGGGTATCAGACATGGCCTAACGACTTGAATTGTGCGTAAACACAACGAAAACCGAGGTCATTGATGCTCGTGATGAACTGATGACTCAATTGGTGCCATTGAATGTTTTGACATTAGCTAATGATTTAAATACACGGAACTGTAAGAGTTTTGGATCACCGTGTATGTTTTAAATGATGTAAGCAACATTATGCAATACGGTAGATCCGTCGTTCTGTTTGTTACTGTGACAGCAATTTTATGTCAGTCAATGCAAGATATAGACCCAAATAAATGGACCTAGATAAGAAGTACATAACCTATAATTATTTATTTTTATATACTGTGTAGGTACCTATTTCAAACATTTGTGTGCACGAACAGGTCTGTTGGCTTCGTGTCTGGGTGTTTCATGTCTATCAGTTGTTTAGTACCCATAGCACAGGCCATGCCTAGTTTGGGACTAAATAACTGTGTGTGTTAAAAAAATCAAGGTCCTCAGAAAATGTAAAATTTTCGTCGTATATAAACAGAAGGTTACCTATTTATTAAACAGCTGATCGTCGTTCATAATAAAAAAACTAAAGAAATGACAAAAAGAAATGGCACGCAAAAAAGTGCATCAGTAAAAAAGTTTTACGAAGCAGTAAACATTCTCAATAGTCGTGAAAATGCGCATACGCCGTCGCAGCGCATTTACGCGAATCGGGCGCAGCCATTAGGCCCGGAGTAAAACGCTCTTCGGATCCCTGCATAATTACCTACGAGCTAATTGTTCTCGCTAAGCCTTCGGAACGGACCCACTGTCGAGCTGCAATTTTTTTTATTATTTATAGAACGCGAAATTGCGCCTTTGTTGTATCGGTTTTTCTTTTTTCAGTCAGCTCCTAAGCTGCCATGCTCTTTTTGTAGAGTTCCTACCTAGACTTTGTGCATAATTATGCGGTAATCGTGAGACCTTACTTTTACGTGCCCTGATTTTGATCATGGCAAAAGTGGATTAACAAGGCTTGAAACCAAGGCCCTTAAATAATAATAAAAAAATACGACGCTTATTGTCAAAATTACACTTTTCACATCTTTTTTTCGATTGGTAAATCTCTTTTTTCTAGGTAATGCAACACATTTTCGAAAAAAAAATGTTATCAGTCCTTTTATCATTATTGTCTTTTTTTATTAATTTTTTTTTTTCAGTCCCAATTACTGAGCTGGTCAAACCTTCATAGTGTTTTTCTCTAACTTAACACTGTCAATAATTTTCGTTACACTATCAACACGAAAATAAAAAAGTTTTATTAAATAAATAAAAAATGTTGAGTTAACGTTTTGAGTGTAGTTTACGGAAGAGAATTAGTGCAACGCTGCGGATTCAAATTCAGTTTATTCCTTTGAGTTATTCTAAGCAAATAAATAGTCGCTCTGTATTTTCTCTAACGACTTATAAGAAAAATCTTTTGAGTTAGTTGGAAAACAAGACAGGTTCTTCCACAATTGACAAGACAAAAGAATAATAGCGCTTGCATTGCTTTGCTTTAAAAAGCAAATACTTGATATTTGTTCGTGAATTTGTGAAATTGCTTTCAGTGTTATTCGTATTTATAAAACATTTTTAATTTGTTAAAATATGTCAACTAAATATAATGTAAAAATAATATAATTCACTTATTTATAATTTGTTAAATATTAATTTTACTTAAACATCTCAAGGTTTATACAGATGCTTCAAAAAGTCTAATCTTAGATAAAAGCAAAAAAGAGAGATACGGTACATTTACAGAAAACATCGTTGACACTTGGACTACCTACGTAAAGTACAAGCGAGCGCCCGTGGGTTTTATTATTTGTATTAGAGCTATTTGTACACTTATAGGCTCACCGCCTATCACGTTTAGGGGTCCAAAGAATATCTGAAAAGTGGGGATCTCAAGAAATGGAATACCTCTGACTGCCCCCTCGGGGATAAAAGGCGTGTCATTTTTTAATTTTTAAAATTTAATCTTTAAAAGCACATGAACGGGTTTGATTGTGTAGCGGTTTAGCCATTCAATGTTTTTCCTTCTCGTCGACTATCACGTATTGTATTGTCGATACGCCAGCCCAATTGAGACTATTTGAGCCTGTAGCGAATTGTGTTCCCTGGACCAAATTTAAGCGGTCCAGGCGCGAAAAGCTAGTACCGTATCATCCTTTTTTTGCTTTTATCTAAGAGTCTATTGCAATCTAGTCTTTATGAGATCCAAACTAAAAACCTTCGTGACGATTTGTCGAAAGATCACAAAGAACTTTGCCCATTACAATCTGTAAGGTACTCGACACAGTATGCGCGTAGTTTCGGCGTATTTATTGGCAAGAGCTTTATTGGTCGTTAAAAGACGGCAGCATTGCTTTGCCGTCACGCTGCAGCCGAGAAATTGTAACGGGAAACAATGAGCGTGCGTGTTACGACTCACGATCGATTTACGACCCAAATGCGATATGAAAACGTTTTGAAAACAACACAGCCGTCGCAACATAATGCGTTCTATCCCTTACAGCTGAAGCTCTGTTTTCAACTGAAGTTGCGGTTTACCGAAGAAAATATCGGCAAATAGACCGGCAGCTTAGCTTGCAGGATTAGTGTAAGACTAATTTTAGATTTCTTAAACAAAATTAATTATAGGCGTATTGACGTGTAAGGACGGTGTATGTACACAGTTTGAACTTCAATTATTTGAAAGTATACCTACCTACTGTCACGCCACTTTGTGTATACATAATTATTATTCTGAAGTTTGTAATCTAAGATCTAAATTATAGTTTAATCTGGAATTTGAATACGTATTTTGACGTGACAACGTCTTATAAAGTGATGGAGCCGACGGCATTCCCGAAAAAGTGAGACATAATATATATGCGTCGTTCCAGTGCAAGTGAGAGCGCGCAAAGAGCGACAAAGAGGCACAATCCATTCTATCAGTATTTTCTTATGACGTTGTCACGTTCAACTATCGTCAGTAAACCGACTTTACAAACAACTAATTTTTTTATGAGATTTCTTATAAATAATACGATACTGAATATAATACTGAAGATAACATGAACTTATTGATGGTCTCGGATTTGTTATAACGTAAACGGTATACGGAATGATTAAAAAAAATTACCTATATTTTTGGTTGGCGAATTAGCGATGCGAATTAATTGTATTCATATGGTGTGTTCTTTATAAGGATACTTTTAATACTTTATGATTGATGTGAATTGTTTGTAAATCATTTATTATTTTACATATTATGTACCTATAACATATTTACCTATTATAATGAGTTGTATAATATAGTCCCCATTTATTCAAAGTTACATCTAAAATGTATTCACTCAATGTCTTTTTGAAGTTGTTCTTGTACTAAACACGTTTACTCGTTGACTGAAAAATTCAACGACTAACCCACTTTTTACATTTTAGCAGTGTGACTGTTGTTCTCGTGCCCAGATCTGAATCCCGACTACTTGGAGATGGGATTCCGCGGCGGCGGCGGGCTGGGTGGGACCTCGCGCACGAAGCGCATGCGTACCAGCTTCAAGCATCACCAACTCCGCACCATGAAGTCCTACTTCGCCATCAACCACAACCCCGACGCGAAGGACCTGAAGCAACTCAGCCAGAAGACAGGACTACCCAAGCGAGTGCTACAGGTAATACACCGTCGGTTCTCTCACGTTCGTTTTGGTACACTGGTTGTAGTAGTCTATCTGAATTTAAACAGACTTGGTGTATCAAAAATAGAGCGTTCTCTTTTTAAATTGGTTCTTATTCGAAATAAATTCCAATGAAATAAATACAGTTTTTATTCGAAATAGAATCTTGTTAGAACAAAATTCCAATTTTAAATTCGCTCATACCGAAATATGTAGAGAACAAAAATAGTATGTACATTATACCAGCTCTACGTCAACTAGTGTGCCAATACATTAAATGCATCTTAGGGCTAATGCGAATTATGTGTCGTCGATATCGAGCCTTTGCACCTCTGCGTTATCAGACGCCGCCGCTGCGAAATTTTTCCAATAAGTTTTACTGCTTATCCTGTTGGTAACCTTTTACAGGTAACTTTTAATTGCGATCATCATCTAATTCTAAATGATTTAATTTCAGAACGTTCTAAAAACATATTTTTCTCAGGTAAGTGTCCTCGTATTAGTCATCCAAAGTTTTCCTCCGAATAATTTTTTGCACTCAAATTAGCGTTCCAAATTTGTAACTGGCACGAAGATAAAGCCATATACGTGACATCGTAATTTCTGGACGGATCTAACTGCTCTGCGGATCCCTCAAGCCTCACGCGACTGTCAACGGTCTACTATCATTAGTGGTTCGCGGAACTCGCGTGTGGGTAAGTGAAAAAAACAATTTGCCCGTTATTTGCTTACAAAAATTGCATATCGACATGTGTTATTATGGCACCGAAATTGGAGGACGAGGAAGTTCAAATCGGTGTCCGCAGGGATGGAATTAGCCGGTTTTTGCGCCCCGGACGATTTAGGGACCATTTATCCAACTGTTAGTTGTCATGCTGTAGTTATGGCGGAAAATTTGAGGTTATCTAACTGTCCGAGGCGAATCTAAGTACATAATATATTAAAGAAGGAACTGAGTTTCTGCCAGGCTGACTGTTCGACTAGCTGACAGGATGACTACTTGGCATATATTTTAGAGATTTAGTAATCTCAAAAATATATAGGCCTGCTCACCTACGTACAGAGTTCAAAGGGCCCTTCTTATTAGCGACAAGCTATTATAAATCTTCTGCTACAAACTTTAGTTTCTTCAAACGACCTTCAAACGTCCACTGGTATTAGTACTAGCTCCATCCCTGTCAACATTAGTCTCGCGAGCGTCATTATTTACATCGTTATTATTCGTAATGTTGTAGATAGAATCTTTTTAAAACGTTCGAAAGGTTCAAAAGATAACACTTAAACTGGCAATCGTAATAAATGCTGAATATAGAAGCGTTTTTCGTTAAACTTTAATTATGTTGTTCGTCACCGCTCTTGTTACAAACGATTACTAGTTGAAACTAGATAATTCATGTGACTAAACAATTCATTACTGTTGATCAGTGAACGATTATCGCCATACCGATTACTGACCGGATTGACCGGTGACTCAGACGAGTATTAAGCAAAGAATAGCTCATAGTAAGGACCTTAAAAACACCTTAAGCGAGCTTTATCTCAAGGATAAATCCTGAAGTCTAATCCCCAATTAAGGCTCCCACTTCGTTGAAAGAATCCATCTATTTCAACTTCAAAAACCGTGGGTCCATTCTTTCCACATTTTCCGACCACTGGGCATAGACATCCTCTTTCTTGGACCTCATGGCCATCAAACAAGCTACCAAGAAGCTTGCAAGAAATAAATAGCAGCTCATCGATTAAAACCTCTTTACACACTGCACCAAACTCCAATGCTGGCAACATAGAAAACAAACGCTCCATTTCACTCGCTGCATCTGCCATTACCAACATCGCACACTAATTGATTGGACACACATCGGCACGTCTTACGTCTTAGAGAGTTATATTGTCCTAATATGTGTGCTCTTCGGCCCTTTAAAATGGATCTACACGGCGTCTTCAAAGCGGTCATCTTTGTTTCGGTAATTAGTGTTTTTTGTTGCGTAACACGTGTGCGTGTGTCAATGTTTGCCGAGCAAATGGGTAGCTAGATAAACTTGTACGGGTGCTTTTACAAGACTCGGTATTGAAGCCTTAATCCTCAAAGTATGGTTGGCAGAGAAGAACGTAGAGCCTCTTCTCAGACAGCGCAGCTCTGGTTACTAAGTCTGGTTACAGGACCAATAGGTACAATAAAGAGTTATTGTATTGTGACATCATAAGGAAGCTTGAATGTTACCTCCCTTGTCGAAATCGGTTCGGTCCCTTAGCACGAGTTTCATCTATCCTTTGAGATTTATAACGTTCTTTGCCATGGTCAAAAATTAGTAGAAGCAAATATCTATACCAAGAATGAAATCACGGACAACGTAATCCAAAGGGAAGTTTAAGCAAGCATAATCTTCAACAATCGTGAAGCGCACCAAGTTCAACATCCGAGCGAGGCTAGAACAATACGTTATCCCGGGCATACCCCCGTCCATTGTCCTCCATACATAGTCCCTATATAAACCTTCGGTAGCTTTATCGTAGCCGTTCCCGCGGTAGATAGCGACATCGCATAAATTCAGTCGGACCAATTATACGAAGGCAGAGGACTCTCCCTCCGAACCTCCGAATATTGATCGGGAGTTTTTTTTCGCAAAAAGCGGACGCCGTCGCCATTTTGCTGAGATAAGGCCTTTTTCGTTTTACGTATCGGGTTGGGCTGCTGCCTGCTTCAAGTGTTTTGTTTAAGATCGTTGAGATGGACTGTACAAACAAAACGTTGTCAGTGCGTGACTGTACAGAGATTTATAGCGAGTAATTTTGTCGTATTTCGAAATTTAAATTGTCATGACTCAAAGTATAAATAATATACTGATGGAATTTGATTTTCTCCGGAAATTTAACTAGCGACCTACCATATTTGAAAACGCGCAACAGAATGGTCTATTGTCTTATTTGAAAATTTCATGATTGATCAACACTGTGATTTTATTAGGAACTAGCTTTTGTCCGCGCCCGCGTCTTTGTCGACTGAATTAAATAAAAAATAAAACTTCAGCTTTTAGGCTGCGTATTAAAATGAAACATGTACCAGATTTTAATTTAAATGGGCAATAAAGTAACTGTGAAAACAGCATTCAGATTGGTGCAGTAGTTTTTGCGTGATGAGCGTACTAACTTACGGACAGACAGACAGACAAGTTCTTAAAATAATTGTTAATATTATCTATAAATAATCTTGTATGAATGCAGTCAGCTGCAGTAAGTCTAAGCAATAAGCCAAGCAGCTACCACAAATGGTCAGCTATTTCAGACATTATTTCTAAGAATTGGTTATGAAAAGATTAAATGTTCAATAGGAAAACCTGTTACGCGGCCACATTCACACCGGTTTGTTCCTTTCATCGTAACTTGCTAAATCAATTTTGTGTTACTAAAACTCCAAAGCAAAAGGCATCAACCCGTACTAACAAACTCATAAACTTTTAAATTGAATACGGCGCAAATGCTTAAAAAGCAAGAATTTTTCAGCTATAAATAACGTGACTGAAATTTATGCCTCTCACCTTGCCTGATATTTACTGTACTAATTGCTTTTCAGTACAAATTTCGACTTTAACACGTTGAATTAAAAGCGCCGAAGCGATGTTGGAAATTCAAAGAGCTTCACACGGGGCTTGTAACGCTTTTGAATAAGACGCGTCTATGATGTTTCTGCAAAAGTACTTACCTATTTAATTTTATCTAACAGTAATTATTTTCCGTTGAAGAGGAATTTATTTAAGCTGTGGTATAATGGTAACTGAATCTTTTTACCTACTTTTACGCGAGTGGAATTTTATTTTATTAAATTTATGAGAAGTTAAAAAACAGGTGCGATTTTATATAACTTTTAATTGACCACTGTCTCACGATCATATGTTTTGCTCAATTAGGGTTGCCAGCTATTTACTTTACTACGGTCCACACATAACCACTTAAATATTTTTATATAATATTATATCTTACTTACTTTATTTTTCTATTCAGCATTCAAAAATGTAAAATTAATGTTGCATGCCCCTCTTATAGTATTGCATTACCCTAACAAGGTTTCATTGTGCTTCCTTCGCCTATACGACCTAGGTATTGTAATGTACATACATGACTGGCAATAGATACCTAAATAAATATGAATATAAAATGTGGAACACAAAAACATATTTCCATCATAACCTTCTTTTGACATTTATAACCTAACGGTCTTATTAATAAAAATGGCCTATTCCTAGGATGATCAGAGGTTACGCTAGAAGTAGTTAATCCCTGAGTAACCAAGTATTACCTCAGTTTTTTTTATGTCATTAATAAACACGGAGTATCCTCGGACTAACTATACATTCCTTACACCTAGCTTACACTTAGATTACGTCTGAAATGTGGCAATACTGATGAATTTAAAAGTAAAAAGAGAGATAAGAACTTTTCCAAAATGGAAGAAATCCGGCCAAGTGCGAGTCGGTAATAGTACGAAGGGTTTCGTACCATTACCTATAAAAACGGCAAAAAAATAACGTTGGTTGTATGGGATCCCTCCTTAATTTATTCTGTTTTTTAGTATTTGTTGTTATAACGGCAACAGAAATACATAATCTGTGAAAATGTCAACTGTCTAGCTATCGCGGTTCTTGAGATACAGACTGGTGACGGACAGACAGCGAAGTCTTAGTAATAGGGTCCCAATTTTACCCTTTGGGTATGGAACCCTAAAAAAATGTGTTTTACAAGTGACAGCTGACTATCTGACATCCGTATTTGTGGTTAGTTAGTAGCAAAGAGATTGAAATATAATAATATTTAAATCTCTTTGATCCCATCGCCTTACCGTCATCCTTCCGTCATCGATGAATGTCAAAGTAACTTTTAGGTTAGCATAAAACCTAAACCATGGCTAATCCCTGCTTAAACTAGGTGACACCAAGGCGTAACTTTTACTCCGGGAGTAGGCATGGATTAGGTTACTCCTTGCTTACTCTGTGTTTATTAATACTGAAATTGGTTAGTAATGAGTTAATACTTGGAGTAAAGTTAATCTTTCTCTAGTCGGAATTTATTAATAAGACCGTAAGTGTTTCCGTATCTGTCTGTATGTTACAAAACCTGAACACATTTGTCATTTACCATTTCTCATTATCTACACTAATATTATAAAGAGGAGAGGTTTGTATTTTTGTATGTTTGTTACGAATAAACTCAAAAACTACTTGACCGATTTTAAAAATTCTTTCACCAATTTAAAGCTACACTATCACAGAGTCACATAGGCTATGTTTTATTCCCGAATTCCCACGGGAACTGGAACTACGCGGGTGAAACGCTGAACCGCTAGTAGTCAAATATAGTGATTAGTCAGTTCTAAAAATCCCGTACGACAGCCCTATTCGGGCGCCGGTAATATATAGAGACGCAATGCCATCCAAAACCCTCCGGCGCATTTAGACCGACCCGTGCCATATTTCTCTCGGTACGTCCGCAATTACGTGATTTGTCACTCGCCTCCGTTTTGTTTTTTTGTCTTTTTTTAATGAAAAATGGCTCGGCTTCCCCTGCCGAAGTAATTAGTCGATTGAAAAAGTGCCTTTCCTTGTTTTCGGTTATTGTAACCAATTTATACTCTGTAAGTGCTACTGGGATTGTTTAATAGATCTATTAATTTTATCGAAGCAATTTTATTTTGTCCAGTTAAAGAGGTGACAAATAAATTAGGTTGTTTTAATGAAGACGTTTTGAAAGTTCACGGTTTTAATAGATACGCAGTGCTTGGGCTACTTGTCATTTACTTTTAAATAAATTGGCTTATTAACAGAGTATAGGCCGAATGCAAAATTTTATTATAAAAGTAGTACTTCAAAAACCATTTCAAGTCACAAGCAAGTTTGTTTTATAATAATCTTCTATGATGCCGGCTCCAGACTCACTCTCGCACTCGCGTTCTCTTGTTTGTGACTAGATGACGTCATAACCCAACCTCTTTAAAAAATATATTACGCGGTCAACAGTAATCTAAAAAAATGGTATTGAAATAGATGTCTTCTATAAAATTAGCGAAAAATTATATTAAAAACTGCGGCAACCTCGGTGAGGGCTACGTGTTTGTGTTTGGAATGGAGATCATGGGGCCGTGGGGTCTGGATTACGGCAGCTCATCAAACATCTGTCAGTGCGTTTAGCCGAGGCTTAAGGTGACCAGGCATGCAGCTATCTCTGTCAAAGGATCAGCCTAGCTATCCAGAGAGGGAATGCGGCTAGTCTTCTGGGCATCTGTCCCACGTAGTTCCTTTTTGGAGAACATTTTTGAATTGTAAATATTAATGTTTTTTTCTTTGTAAATAAGTACCTACTACTTACAAGATGTATTCGCCTTGTGTGATATCAAAACACTTCGTATCTACTTATTTATCGTCAACTATCTGAACAACACTTCATCAATCACACCCTCATCTCCTTTTCTTAACGAAATCATATGATTTAGTTTTTATATAAAACTCATATACAAAGTATTTTTTGTTTTTATCGCCGGCCAACTATATCGTTAGGAACGCTATAATGCTCCTACGGAGAAGTAGTCAAGATACTAATAAGCGATCTTTTTCTAAACATTGTAAAGTAAATGATAGGAGCAAAGAAATTAAAATATAATAGGACATAGAGGGGGCATTGGGAATATTTTCTTACAAAACTTTGAAGCATGTTTGAAGCTCAAGCGTCATGTCAGTTAGTATGAAAGCAAGCTGTCGTTCGGTCGAAATTGTACTAGACTTATTCCACTTGGAATAACTTTTGGCTTAAAATTTTCCTTGCTTTGTCCCCTCTATGTCTTATTATATTTTAATCTCTTTGGATAGGAGGAAGCTCATATCTATTTCCCGCTGAAGCATTGCTCTACGTTTCGCACGGCTTTATCACCGCTTCTGTTTAAACGTTTTCACGGTTTGATTTCAAACCCTATAAAGATGCCAGGACGGCACACAAATAACCCAACGAACGCAGTAGTCTCACCAACCCCCGCAATTAGTACCGGATGGTCACACGTCGACATTTGGCAGCATATAATTTCACTTTCTAAGTACTTTTCGTGACAATAATAAATTGAGCTGGTTAGAGTGAAATGGAATTTAGTTGAGAAGTTTTAGGGTTGAAACTTGTTTGGGTATAGGTGTAAAGATGACAATCAAACGTACTAGTAATTAGTGCGCCGTCCGGAGACGCTTGGTTGGGCAGATAATTTCCGCCGCGCACTCAAAAGGCGACCATTTGTCATTCGGTCGCGCGAACTCGCACTGAACGGACGTGCCGCGTCCCGCCACTAATTTATTCAAATATTATTTATTTAAGGAAAACGCGACTATTAATCACATCGCTTTTTTATTTACATACGTGGAATGTTTGGGGCTTTGATCGTGTTTGTTTGGACATTTATTAGGGCTCCTTATGATGCTTTTCATGGTTAGTTACTGGCGTTCACGGTTCAAATGTGTTTGATTTTCTTTTTATAAGCGGTAAATAAAGTGCGTGTATGGAAATAGCATGTGCATACGAAAAGATTAGAGAACGTTGAAAGCTTACGCAATTAATGACGATAGTTTTAAGAAGGAACTTGTAGAAGTGGTATCAATTTTGTATTTCGTATAACAACTCAAAATGTATGATGGTTGTCATTTAGTGATGCTTTCAAACTTCGGGGATACCTTCTATATAATGTTTGTAAAAACTTGTGTTTCTACATAGTATTTTTTATTCTAAGTGTACGAAACATAAATAATGTTTAATAAATTCCAAGGGGAATATACCTGTATATAAAGAGAAACATAATTTATAGTACCAACATTTATTGTTTTGTACTTTTTTATGTCATGACTTATTCGGGAATCGGAAATATGTATGAAAATACACATTTTTCTCTAATTTGAATTATTCAAAACACATTTTGTACATCTCTTCGAAAATCTGTTCGTTCAAGGTTCCAAAGGACCAAACATTGAATTAATGCTGCATCACTTAGCCAGTTGAGACGGGTCCAAACTAGACTAGACAAATACCAAGTATAAATCATAATGGGAGTAATTGCGCAGTGGTCAATTACGTGTGGCGGTGTAAAGGACCCATATAGCTGCAATCAGTTAGCGTAGGAATGAATGATTCACCCTCGTCGGGCCGTGAGTGAATGATTCGCCCCAGCCCTCCGTTCTACGCGGCCGCGCCTGCGCTGATCACTTAGTTGGTAGTTAGTGTAATGATCTATGAAGGGAATTGAGACGTCATGTTTGTCGGTCTGTGCTAATTTGTTTCTGTAAGTAATACAATGGTTGTTGTGTGAAAATTGGAACGTAGATAAATGTGAGCGGTTTATGCCTAGCTGGGTACGGCAGAAAAAAATACGCCCAGCTGTTTCTCTTGTAACTCTCATTGTTACATTATTAGATCATAAACGATGTTATATTTCATTAAAGTTCAGTGCCAGCTGAGAGCGGCATCTAATAAATTATCAAAACATTTTTGTTATAACGTTGTCTAAATATTATAACAGTTTCATTTAGATTCGTTTAGTCACTAACAAATTGTCGCAGATGCTCGCATGAACACATCTTAGAGAATTTCTTCATTCGAAATTAAATAAGACGGCAGAAAAGATGATGCGTGATAAATCTGAGATTCATATGATTTTAATATAACACTGTTGAATAAAATAATGTTATTAAAGTAAAATAATTGCGTAGAGCAAACATCAACGCTTTTTTAAGTTTCCGCTCAAAATATCACTTGTCTCTCGTGGCCGACGGCAAGTGTCTTCTATTTATTACAGCTGTTCCGCGTCGTTTCACCCGTGTTGTTCCCGGAATCAAATAAAGCCTATATTAGGTACTCCCTGAAAATGTAGCTTTTCACCGGTGAAAGAATTGTTTAGATCGGTCCAGTAGTTTTTGAGTTTATTCGTTACAAACATACAAAAATACAAATCTTGTGACATAATAATATTTATTTAATTTATTATTTATATTTATTATTACTACTAGCGATTTTAGTAACTTTGTCCTCGTAGTGACCCAGTTAAAAAACTATATAATATGTATATAATATATAACAATAATGACGAAACATGTACCAGAATTTAAGTTACAGCGGCAACAATACAACTGTGAAAACCGCATCGAATTTGGTGAAGTGGTCACCAATTATCTATTGTTCGATTAAAATTTTACAGGCAATAAAAGACAAACGTAATCTATACCTACATATAATAAAATTGTAACGAGACCGTGTCTGTACCTAGATGAAATATTTTTTTAAAACAGTTGCGGTAGTACAGATATAGTAATTGTTTTAGATATCGAATCACCAATTCTTGATTTTTTTCTCTATCTGTCTCTGCATGCGTCACGCAAATACTGCTAAACGGATTTGATGAAATTTGGTTTAGAGAAAACTAGTAACTGCGTTAATTTCGGGCACCTACTTTTATAACAGGAAAATCTCTTATTTCCATTAGAAAATATAAAAACTGCTTAAAAAGAAAAATAACGTACTACTACTGAAACGATAACGCATAGAAACTTGAAGTAGGTACTTACGTAGGTATCTAGGTGTCTTATATGTCGTAGGCAACCGCTATGAAGGGATTTTCGGAAATTCCTACGGGAACGGGAATAAACTAGATCCGCGCGGGCAACATCGCTGGGCACACGCTAGAAATTAATATAATAAGATTTAGAATTTAAATTAAGGATCGAACCGGTGACCTCTGACTCAGAAGGCAGGGTCACTACCAACTGAGCCGACAGGCCCGTCTATAGATGGGTCATCTAAATATTCAGTGTTTATAGCTATGTAAAAGCTTGTTTTATTATACTTGTACCTATATCACTAAACACAGCGTGAGCGTATTTAATTATTTATCCAAAGCGAGCGGCTCTTCCACAATTTTTCTTCTGTCGCAATCCTCCCAATGTAAATGCGACTCAAACGTCACGCTGAAATATTACTCTTTGACTATCTCAATCTTCTTCAAAGCAATTTGAGACGTAATCTGAGTGGCAGAAAACCAGTTTTAGTTTGATTTTAGTCATCACTCCAATCTTGAAGCTCGATAATTAATGATGTTCATTGTAATAGAATGCTTCTGCAAACTCGACGTAAGAATAGCAAAGAGGTTGGTTTAATGCGCTGATGACAGCGGGGGCGTATTCTAGCCATTATTGTATGTATATAAAAATATTTATTATAGAGAATCTCTGAAAAACATCACACCTTAAATTCAACGATGAAACTAATGTTTTTACATTTCTAATATTTTTTCATTGGGAAATGCATATTTTCGTAAATAACATTTGTTGTATGAGAGTCGGTAGTAGGCAATCAAAGAGATTAAAATATAATAAGGCATAGAGGCGACAAAACGAGGAAAATATGATCACGTATTATTCCATAATATTTAGGTAACGTATTTTGTATTTTATCATAAATAAAATAGCAACCGCTTCTGAGTTGATATAGGTTACTGTAAAATAATTATCTGCAATTATTGAACTAGTTACCTAGATTCCGATAACGCGATTAAAAATATTTCTTCATTATAAACATTTTTCCCATTGTTGTAATAGATACCCGTGTAACCCACATAATGATCAAGCTTAGCGATAATTTTAGTCCCTAACCTGATAGCAAAAAAATAGATTGCAGCTTTATTTTTCCTCGAGACAAACGGGACAAGCGGGTAGCGTAGGCGCGCCACATTTGTAACGATTGAATGGGCCCAAAACTAAACTGTGTCATTCATAACGAGAATACCTTGTGGGACCACCATGCTCCGCTTATCTCCGCGTGACAGCGGCGCGCATGTGCGGACATGGCATCATCAATCCTGCGCGCACGTCGTCTCCCGCGCTTTTCTCCCATTTCTCATCCCATCGCTGGCTGACGCTATCGTCTCACTTCTCATCTCATGGATTTATGAAAGTTCTGACAGTAGCGGGCGGTACGCGGTAATTAGTCACGAAAAATCTTTGATCTTTTAAATATGGACGACCGAATGAATGGATGCCCAAAAAGCCCACAAATGCTCGGCGTTTGGAAATCAAAAAGAGAACGTGCTCTCGTTCCGTTATCAATCCGAATGCTGGAAGCCAAGCTAAGAAAGAAATACTCATCTAAATTTGGCATTAGGAATGAATGGATGCCCAAAAAGCCCACAAATGCTCGGCGTTCGGAAATCAAAAAGAGAACGTGCTCTCGTTCCGTTATCAATCCGAATGCTGGAAGCCAAGCTAAGAAAGAAATACTCATCTAAATTTGGCATTAGGCAACATCCGCAGCGGCCATGACGCGGGGGGCGGGGCCAGACCGCGGCCGCACGCGATTGGCCGTGAGATTCGCGCGCCGTGGGAAAGTTCCACATTTGAATCTTCGAATATTGCGCGCTTCGGGCCGCTATTATCGAATCTCTTCTTGACAGAAGAATAGAAACTTGAAATATGGCTCCTTTTGTTCCACGTACGATCGGAATCCTAACTGCATACGTACTTTCAGTCTGACTGTAAATAAAATCTTAATCTAGATCTAAGTACCTTGTAACCCACTATCATTTATGGTAACGGTTGTGTTCCGCAGATTGCTCGAATCTTATAGCTTTGCAGCGATTGGAATGTCAGAAAACAACGAGGAGGAATGTTGTACATGCGCGCTGGTTTCCGGGCCGCAGCCCCGTGTTACCTGACCGCGCCGGTGCGCCAAAGTCGCCGGCGACAGCGCGCGTCACGGTCTGCGGCGGCGCGGGCGTTCGCGCCCCGCGTGGTAATCTTGCTAATTACAGATAAAATCTGCACTTCGGAACGCAACCCACAACGGCAAATCCGCGGAACGCTCTCACGTGCCCCACAAAAAAGAAGCACTGCAGAAATGTGCAAAAGAAAGAACTGAGCTTCCGCATCCCGACGAAGCCGTGCGGAAGCTAATTACTCCGAATTACGCGGCATATCATGGAAGAAAATTCGAAAACCTTCAAGATCGGTCTACACTTTTTTTGGCTACTTTGTTTTGTTAGCTGCGCGACTCGTTGTCTTTTTAAGGCGAAGCGACTTTTTTGTTTTGCTGGTGACATTTCAATGCGCTCGTATTTATTTCCTCTGCCGACACCAACGTTCTGTTTTTTGTTCGCAGGTATGGTTCCAGAACGCGCGGGCGAAGTGGCGGCGAATGGTGACCAAGCAAGAAAACAAGATGGCGGAGAAGTGTTCGCCGGATGCCTCCTTGGAGATGGACATGTACCACGGGCCCATGGGGTCCATCCAGTCGCTGCCCCCGCACAGCCCCCCGTACAGCGTGATGGGGGGCCCGCCAAGTCCAAACTCGATGGACTGCCCATAGCCCCAGTTTTGCGCCTTATGAGCGCTCCAAAACTGAACAGTACTGTTGTAAGTGCACCCATGATCCGAGTTGCGACAGTGTGGTGTGGAAAAATAGTGAACATTTTACGCAGTGAACGGACACTCGTCGTCAACAACGGTTTGCATGTCGCGATTTCATAGTGGTTTTACTTGAGACAATTAATATCAAATCTCACAGACGAGGGACTTGGCGTGGTCATTACATACTGTGGTTGTAAAGGTGTTCTACTTGGGCATACATTAAATATTCTAATCCATTTTCAAATTAAATATAAATGAACCTCGGATTGTGATCGATCTGCCTAAAAGAAATTGTAAAGGTTGTAAATTAATTCTTCCATTTTTGATTTGTTAATAAAAATGTAAAAAACTCATAAAGATAAAATCAAATGCACTCGTGCATAATCGCGTGTAGTGAATATCCGTCCATTTTGCAACCTTTTCTTGAATTGCAAACAAGGTAGCAATTCACCAGTAATTTTGATGCACAACAGTGTGCAAGCCAAGTCCTCAAGCAACCAAGGTGCACCTTATTGTTAACTAAACGGATAATTATTGCCGTTATTACTAAGTACATAATGTCAAGTGCAATGCAGAAATTGTTGCAACAATCTCAGAAACCATTTTATTTCGTACAGTAAATCCTATTGATTTAAATGATTTTTTATTAATATATACTATTTATTTATTGAACATTGATATTTAATATAGATGTAAGGTAAAGTTTAAGCGATGGTAGATAAATGTGAACATTTTCCATAGGATAATAATTTTAGGTATGGATAAAATTAAATAATAATGTAGGTAGTGTTTTAGTGAAAAGCGCCAAGACATTGGCCGGTCGTGAAAAATGTGAATAAGTGGAGTCCATGTTTCATTCACCGCAAAATCAATTGTTATTTTGAGTTTTGCATACCTAATCGGCGATCTTTTGCGTAGTTTTTAAGCATTACCTAAGTATAATTATTCTGGGTAAGGACGCACATTTAGTTCCTCTTTTAGAACACAGTGCAAAAGTTCTTGATTTTAGGATTACTTTAAAACATTTATTCATTTTTTTGAAGATTTGTGGTAAATTTTCATATAATAATATGGAAACTATTACAGTTTCCATAGATTTCACCCCTCAACATCTTTCATTTAAAAATGAAATTTGTAATTTGACAAATTTCGCAAGTAATATTAACATCAAAATAAACGCCTATGTTTTTTGTACTTGTTTCTTAAAATCAAGAATTTTCCCACTGTGTACAATTAATGTAACATACTTAATTCAAATTATAATTATCCGCAAACATTTAATGTAGCGATCACAAACATTTATAGTAACTGTATAAAACATTCAATAAAATCAAAATGTATAATAATATTCAAGGATTGTAGAAGCAACCAACCAATAAACGTATAGGTGTACACGCTTGTATTACCTACGTAAATTATTCCTGTGACTAAAAATTATAACGACCTGTTAATAAAAATATTCCATTTTGAGTAATTCACTTTTATTTCTTCAACTACCGACATTTATAAAGAAACTTGTATATATTTTAACTATTTATCATAAAACATTTTTATTGCCTTTACTATGATGAGTAGCAATAAAAGTAGTTTGATTAATAAACAATTTTCTTAGCAAAAAGAGCGTCGAGTTTCGCGTTATAATTACGATTGCCTGACTGGTGTCCGATTTAGACCATACTTTATAACATGTAATTATGTCCGCTTACTACTATTTTATTTAGAGCTATATTCGAGTATTATTTCATAATAATAAATATCACTACGATTTCTTCCCGGTAACATAAACAAAATGATTGTATGTAAAGGTATAACGCAAATCTTTTGTTGTTTCAATACTCGTATCAACAACTGAATAACTGATTAAGAAATTGTTAAATTACGCCGTCTGCAACGACGACTAACATACACCAAATAAAAAAATCACCGTTGAACTTATTGTCATGAGACTTCTAAAATTTCGACGGCGGAGTTAGAGAATAGGACCCCACGTTTGCGTTTCACGGAGTGCGTTCAGAAGCCAAAGTTTAAAATTACGAGCTGTCACATAGGCGCGTTCAAGGGAACCTTGAGTTATGTTGTTTTAATTAATACAATAAATAAGACCGAAAACCGGCAGCTGGGTCTGGGCGCTGGGTGGTCCCAATCGGATTCCTTTTTCCGAAATTCCAAACGATAACAGTACGAAGAACATCTGAGCGCGTTCGAAAACCTAATAACTGTAGTCCCTTTGCTTCAGAAAGACAAAATATAAAAAAAAAATATTTTGGCGGCAAAACAAACTGTCACCACACCTAAATAATTTCGAAAAAAGATGGCGGCGCGGCGTTATCTAAAGCGGCCCTTATTTGAGTTTATATTCGAGGGTATGCGAGTAGTGTCATTAATTTGTTGGGTTAATATTTATTTTACAGGTCTGATTTGTTTGGGTATCCGATTGACGCAGTGATCCAACACTGATTTATTTGTAGTAAAGCAAATGCTGACACCAGCTATTACTTTAGAGGGGTTTGCGTCGAGTTGGGGCTATATTGTGAGTAACCTTCTAGGTATGGCAAAATATTTATTTAAAAAAGGTTATTTCAAAACCAAATAAAAGTGGAACTAAAATGTTTATCTTGAAATTAAGGTATTTAGTGACGAGTTTTTCTCCGTCTCCGTGGATATTTCTACGTGTATTTCAAATTTATGTTTTTCTACGGCCATGCGGTTGAAGCATTCGTTGAAAGATGAGCCTGTTAGTTAGTTATCATTCTTAGTAAGTAGATAGATACCATAATTATATGTATAATAGGGTGAAACGAGAAAAACCTACTTAAATCGCCATTTCGTCAAATCTGGGTAACCTAATAAAATATACAAAAACGACGCTTTTCTGTAAAATAATAATAATAATCTCACGTCTTTTATCCCCGAGGGGGAACGCAGAGGTATTCTATTTCTGAATATACCTACCTACCCACTTTTCACGAGATATTCTTTGGACCCCCTAAAGGTGATAAGGTGGTGAGCCCATCGCCGGACCGGGTCTTTTACACATGTCTCAGAATGAACCCTGGACCTGCGGGTTTCCTCGCTATGTTTTCCTTCACCGTCGGGTTAGTGATAAATATGTACGTAAGTTTTCTGTAAGTTAGCCCGACAAAATTAGCATCTCCGAGATTTGTACTTTCGATAAATAAAATTTGAATAAATAAATAAAATTATCTCGGTCTACGACGCGACAAATGCACGAGATACCTAAATATCGTCAAATTATGGCAGGATAGAATTGGATTAATAAAATTATTAAATCAAATAAAAAAAAGTAAAAAAGAAACATGAAATTCCTAGGTAGGTACCTACTTATAGATTTGCCATTTTCAAAATGCGGATAACCTTTTCGATCGTCAGTACGTACCTACTTTTATTTAGGATTAACTAGATGTCGCGCGGTGCGCGAGGCCGCAAGCGGCCACGCGTGTCTCTGTGGGGTCTTATTTTAACAGAAAAATAGAGTCTAATTTTGGGCGCCCATCTTGTTTTAGCCATTTTAAGTCGAAAAATAACAAAATTTTGCTAAATATTTTTTTTCATGACAACACTGTTTACTGAGACCTACAATCGCATCATACAAGCCAACTCTCCAAAGTGTTGCCAACTGGCTAAAAAATGCCGATTATTATTAAGAAAATTGAAGTTTTTCAGTAAAACAAAAATAACGGTGCGGCCATCTTGTTTTTTCTATTTTTCGGGATTTTCTAGTAAACTACAGGATATACCCTATGCGATGACACCAAACACATCCCTGTAGCATATCGGCATCTGGGAGATCAATTCGGGTCTTTTGAGGTCTACCCTAAAAATTCAATCAACCATAACTTTCGGTGTTGCCAGGCAAAAATCAAAAAACCTACAAAAAGTCATAGGGAGAGATAAAATGTACCGTTGACTGTTACTCGTTTTTGCAAAATGGTAAAATTTCGAGTTTTGACTTTTTGCATTAAAAGTAAAAAAATACCCCAAATTTTGGGAAAATTGTTAAACACGGCAACACGCCGTATCGAGACCTCTAACCCCGCCATACAAGCCAACTCGCTTAGGTGTCGCCATCTTGCCGAAAATCGACAATCAAAATGTCTTAAAATTAATACTTTTCTTTGGGAGCAAATCACCGGTCGGCCATCTTGGTTTTTCAGATTTTCGGGATTTTCTGGTAAACTACAGGATATAAGCTATGTGATGACACCAAACACATCCCTGTAGCATATTGGCATCTGGGAGATCAATTCGGGTCAAGTGGGGTCTAAAACCACTCTAACTTTGAAACACTACTACGCGGCCGCCATTTTGTTTTTTCAACTTTTTAAATAATATTCGTAAATCATCTAAGCAATACTACAGATGCCAAAAATTTGAACCAGATCGGCCGGAAAACAAAAGAGATACGATGGGCAGGCTTGGCCGCCATTTTGTTTTTTTGAAAAGTCGGATTTTTCCTGGGGTCACCCCGCCATCTTGCACACTTTTCCCCTACATGACTTGACTCCAAAACGACTCCTTCTGGGAGAACCATTATGTCAATCAGTCAGTGAGTGAGTGGTAGTCGAGCTTTATATATTATAAACTAGATGTCGCGCGATGCGCGAGGCCGCAAGCGGCCACGCGTGTCGCTGTGGGGTCGTATTTTGACAGAAAAATAAAGTCTAATTTTGGGCGCCCATCTTGTTTTAGCCATTTTAAATCGAAAAATAATAAAATTTTGTTAAATATTTTTTTTCATGGCAACACTGTTTACTGAAACCCACAATCGCTCCATACAAGCCAACTTTTCAAAATGTTGCCAACTTGCCTAAAAATGCCGATGAAAATTATAAAAATCTAAATTTTTCAGAAAAGAGAAAATATCGGAGCGGCCATCTTGTTTTTTCTATTTTTCGGGTTGTTCTAGTAAACTACAGGATATACCCTATGCGATGACACCAAACACATCCCTGTAGCATAGTGGCATCTGGGAGATCAATTCGGGTCTTTTGAGGTCTACCCTAAAAATTAAATCAACCATAACTTTTAGTGTTGCCAGGCGAAAATCAAAAAACCTACAGAAGGTCATAGGGAGAGATAAAATGTTCCATTAACTGTCACTCGTTTTCGCAAAATGGTAAAATTTAGAGTTTTGACATTTTGGGGTAAAAGTAAAAAAATACTCCAAATTCCGGGAAAATTCTTAAACACGGCAACACCACGTAGCAAGACCTTCAACCGTGCTATACAGACCAACTCGCTCAGGTGTTGCCATCTTGCCGAAAATCGACAATCAAAATGTGGTAAAATTAATACTTTTCTTTGGGAGCAAATCACCGGTCGGCCATCTTGGTTTTTCAGATTTTCGGGATTTTTTGGTAAACTACAGGATATGACCTATGTGATGACATCAAACACATCTCTTTAGCATATTGGCATCTGGGAGATCAATTCGGGTCAAGTGGGGTCTAAAACCACTCCAACTTTGAAACATTACCACGCGGCCGCCATTTTGTTTTTTTAACTTTTTAAATTATATTCGTAAATCATCTTAAAAGTTTAACCGATTCCAAAAATTTGAGCCGAATCGGCCGGAAAACAAAAGAGATACGATAAGCAAGTTTGGCCGCCATTTTGTTTTATTGAAAAGTCGGAATTTTTCCTAGGTCACTCCGCCATATTGAACACTTTTCTCATATATGACTTGCCTCCAAAACGACTCCTTCTGGGAGAACAATTATGTCAATCAGTCAGTGAGTGAGTGAGTCAGTCAGTGGTAGTCGAGCTTTATATATTATAAATATCTAGTTAACCTTCTCAAAGCGCTGTTCAATGTTCCTGGAAAAAAATCAGTGTAGATATCATAACTCTGTATTTGATAGGGAGCGGAGCTAAATAACAAAATGGGAACAATAAGATTCCAATTTAAAGCTCCGAAGCGCTCCCAACTTTTTATTCCCCCAAAATAACTATGGTGACTCCATAGTCGTGATTCGAAATTCTGTACCTATATATCTGTTTTTGCTGAACAAAAACTGGTCTCACGCTCTTGCAGAATCTGCAATCCGGTAGTCCATTCAAGAGGAAAAGAGATGACTTACATTAACATAACCTGGTAGAAAAAGACGGGAATATAAAGGTGCATAACGGTACGACGACTTTCGGGATCTGGTGCAGGCTTTTGTTTCAAACTGTTCTTGGAAAGAGTTTATATGGATTGCCAGTTCCTATATGAGTATGTTTTTGTATGTATATGTGAATCATTGGACAATTCTGGGAAGCTTTAAGTTGCTGTCATCATATAAGAATTGGATAAAGGTGTCGAACCCATTATTAGGGCCTGCGTTCGATTCTCATACTATTGTAAGTTGAACGTGGTGATAATCAGTGAGGCTCGGGTTCAAACCCTGGCATGCCACAGACACACACATAAAGCAATAACAATGTAATTATACTAACACAAACAAGGTATATAAAACAAAACAAAAAAATAAGACAAATAATACATGCCATTAAAAAAACCATTAAAAACTGCTGAACCAAGCAGAACAGTTATATGCGTGTGTGCAGCAGCAGCAGAAAAGGGCCACACTGATATCCGACTTTTGCATATACCAATGAGTTTTTCAAAAACTTACGTACATATTTATCACTAGCTTGACGGTGAAGTAAAACATCGTGAGGAAACCTGCAGGTCCCAGACTTAATTCAGAGACATGTGTAATAGACCCGTTCCTGCGATGAGCTCGTTTAGGGGTCGAAAATACTCGTGAAAAGTGGGAATTTCGATACCACTCAATTCCATAGCAAACCACTTAACCGATGATTAAAATTCTTTCACCAAAAGAAAGCTAGATTATCAGTAAGTTAAGCTTATTTTATCCCGGTATTCATTCGGGAACGGGAACTACGCGGGTGAAACCGCGGGATGCTGCTAGTATATAATAAAGATATCGTTTACACATGGTACCAATTTAGTTACAAATTAATGAACACTAAATATAAGTTTACAGTTGGTACTAGGTACATAATAAGTTTTTAATTGATACAAACAAGTTTTTTTTATCATAAAGTCAATGAACTTTTGATAAAGACTTATTTAACAATTAAAGGAATCGTTCTCAATAAATTATGCTGCAATATTATCACACTGCTCGGTCGTCTCGGGTAGACTGCCTTTCGAAGTGTCATGGATTCGATGCTTAGCATGATCGTAGGCAGAGGTATTCCATTTCTTCGTATACCCACTTTTCACGAGATATTCTTTGGACCCCTAAACGTGATAGGTGGTGAGCCCATCGTCGGACCGGGTCAGTATACACATGTCTCAGAATTAATTATGGGACCTGCGGGTTTCCTCACGATGTTTTCCTTCACCCTCGAGCTAGTGATAAATATGTTGGTACGTATGTTTTGAAAAACTGGTGGAGATGAAAATTTGGTACATACCAGGATTCGAACCCGAGCCTCAAAGATGATCATCATGTGAAGCAGCCTCTTTAACCGTAAGGCTATCACTGCTGTATATAAAAAAAATATAAATTGTGGGACGTCATTCCCACATGGTTATTTAGTTCCAAACGAGACAGGGTCTATCTGTTTGTTTAGTACCCATAGTATAGGCCCTGTCTAGTTTGAGACTGAATAACCGTGTGTGAATTGTGTACAATATATTTATTTATTATAAGTCTTTGACAGTGCGGGAACCAATTCCGGCTGGTTCCAATATGCGGTGGTGCGGACTACTACATGCAACAGGGGATCGATTTTTGAATCTCACCAAGTGACTAATTCTCACCGATGTGAGTGATTTCCGTAAGTTCGTATTTTTGAAACTCATCGGTGACTTACATTTGTCATACCTATGATATCGATTTACGAGTGCCCCTACCCACTCGTAATTGAAATCACCATGCGATTGTTTTTGACAGTTGACATATGTGACATCTGCCAAAAGTGCCAAAGTATGTTTTTCGGAAGAATTAGCAGCAGGGCTCGATTGTGATATTTTGTGATTGCGACGATTTATTGAAAACAGCGTGTGACTTTCAAAAATACGGCTTTTGGAAAATGGTGACATAAAAGTCATCGGTGATAATTTTAGTCACCGGTGATTTTGATATCACCAGTGAGATTAAAAAATCGCACTCCAGGTCCTGCACTGTCAAAGGGATAATGAAAAACAAATTATATTAATAAAAATGCTCACGCCTTTTTCCCGAAGGGGTAGGCAGACAATAGACTGCCACCTGCTACAATTCTGGCATACCTCTCGCCTCGCCTCATCCATACCTCCACGATCGTCGGTTTCGGGTAAAATAAAATAAATACATAAAAAAGCTTTAATTTGAGACATCGGCATCAACAGACAGAGTACATATAAGTGATGGGCGCCTAAGTGTACTATTAACAGCTGTGATATAATTTATGTGACCAAGTGACGTCATCAAAAGATATTACCGAACAAGAAAAAACGTTTAAAATCCCATACAGCGGCATTAGAGATCACAAAACAAGAAAACCACAACGCCGTCTGTTCATAATATCATTTGACACAGCCAAATGTGAGCCCCAACGCCCCAAAGCTTAAAACTGCACGGTACATTGCGTATGCGCATGATTTATTAACGTGCGTTCACAAAAACAGACTGAAATCAACTCTGGCGCAGGCGGCTCGGATTTAGAACAAGAAAAAATGGTTAATGATTCTACAGGTTTTCACCACATCCTTCCCTAATATTATAAACGCGAAAGTTTGTATGTGGATGTATGGATGTGTGTTCCTCTTTCACGCAAAAACTACTAAACGGATTTTGATGAAACTTTACAATTATATAGCTTATACATCAGAATAACACATAGGCCATATTTTATCCCCGTATTCCCACGGGAAGGGAAACTACGCCGGTAAAACCACGGGGCGCTGCTAGTAAATACATATTATTTCTGTCAATGTTCTGTCTACAAATCATACTTTACTATACTCTTTTCGGTGTATAAGAAACGTAAGGCGGTTTACTCATCCTGCTGGATGTCGGAATGACTTTTGAAAACCATATAATTATGCATATATTGCGAAATAACTGTAGTTAAATCATAATATTGTATTTTTTTTGGGTTCCGTACTTAAAGGGTAAAACGGGACCCTGTTGCTAACGCGCTGTGCATCCGTCTGTCACCAGGCTGTATCTCATGAACTGTGATAGTAAGACAGTTGAAATTTTCACAGATGATGTATTTCTGTTGCCGCTATAACAGCAAAATATACTAAAAAAAACCGGCCAAGTGCGAGTCGGACTCGCGCACCGAGGGTTCTGTACAACCTTGCAAATTTATGGTTTTCGTAATTTTTCCATTATCTATGCTATAAGACGTTGCTTCGTACCAAATTTCAAGATTCTGAGTTCACGGGAAGCACCCTGTAGGTTTTGATTCCCTTGCAAGTGTCGAAAATTTGCGGCATAAACGGCTGTATCTTTTGATTGCGTTGGCTTAGAAGTTTGATTTTTTCACAGCTTCAAGGGACAGTAGACCTGAGTAATTGATATAAATTTCAGCTTCATACCTCCACGCGTTCCTGAGAAAAAGGGTCTTGACAGACGGACGGACGGACGGACAGACGGACAACAAAGTGATCCTATAAGGGTTCCGTTTTTTCCTTTTGAGGTACGGAACCCTAAAAAGAATAAAATTATTATTTTAGCGGGCTCCTATACAACAAACGTGATTTTTTTGCCGTTTTTATTGATAATGGCACCGAACCCTTTGTGCGTGAGTCCGACTAGCACTTGGCCAGTTTTTTAAAGTACATAATGAATTATACTGCGAGACTCGATTGCTGAACTATTTATAATAATATGTAGGTACCTAACTATGTACCTACTTTCAAATTTGTACGGAACCTTCGGTGGGCGAGTGCGACTCGAACATGTCCGGTATTTTTCTTGATTCTTCGCCACACTTACCAGATTTTTATTATTTGATAAACTTATGAGATTGCATAATTCACGCCATGTTTGACGCTTCTAATAATTAATCGTTTTCACAATAGAGCAAAGACAAAAGAAATCACGTTGAATAGAAGTTGAATAGATAACTGGAATTCTCACTGTTATTTACTTTTATTTTATTACTAGCAGCGCATTTAGTAAACAATAAACTTATAGAGTTACGTAGTGACAGTTATGCGAGTTAACCGAATCCGATGAACTTAAATTTATTTATATAGGGGTAGTACGAAATTCACATGCAATTTTAATTAGTCGGATTATATTTTAGCGATATAAAGTCTGTCAACCAACTATTGTGGTAAGGACCAGATCTTTTTTGACGTGACAACGTCTTATAATTCGATGGAGCCGCTGCATGCACGAAAAAGTATGACGTATGCGGCGTTCCAGTGCAAGCGAGAGCGCGCAACGAGCGACAAAGAGACACAATCCATTCTATCAGTATTTACGAAAAAGTATGACGTTGTCACGTTCACCTATCGTCAGTAAACTGACTTTACAGACAACCGATTTTTTTATTATGATGGGCTTAGTCTTGACCCCAGACTAGCCCTAGAGTAAAGACGGGGCGATTTGACGAGCTTGCCCAGTAGATGCCTGTTCACTCGATCCCTATATGCTTGTGGGTTATATGAACTCGGAAATACAGACGCCGTCAGGTAGTTCCACTCCTTGGCGGTGTGCATAATAAAAGATCTAGAAAAGCGCTTCGTACGTACCTATAGATGGGATAGTACGTATAGATACCAAGTAGGGATGAAGCCCAGTTGTGCGTTTGGAAGTCTGATTGTAAAAAGGGGAAGGCGGAATGAGCTCGTCAAGCTCTTGGGCACACTCCGCAAAAGTGCAATCTGTAGAATACCGACAGACTGGCAACTCTACGGGCTAAAGATTGCAGCTTGGTCACCATCATCTCGTCACCAACAGTGTCAGATTACCCTTAATCTGTAAAGAACCGCGGGTTCCAATTGGAACCGAGACACAATTAAAAATCTATTGTGCCTCGGATGCTTGGTCTTAGAGGTTAAGGCAAACTAGGCATGTGCCTAGTTGCGCGAGGGTACAAAGGGGCGCTCGGGCGGAATTGTAAAATAAAGAAAAAAAAAGTTATTTTTCCTTGGCCAACATCTCTCTGCGTTTTCCTAAGGCGCGGTACATCTGTTTCGGTCAAACTATAGTACAAGGTATTTTCAATATATGTATGAGCGCCGATGAGATGCTTGCCCAATCCAATCATTCTCCTGGCTCTTAAGTTTGTTAGCAGCACCCTGTCCTGTAACTGTTAGGGATCCGACAAATGCGCTCCTGAAAGCATTTTCAGGTCTATCTCTGCCGACCTCCTGGGGATAAAGGTGCTATCTTATTTATTGTAATTAAATGTATTTTTTCTTCGTTAATAAATGTGTTCGCTACGGTGTTCGAAATAGGGCGCCGGCAGCAAAAACTAGCTGGGAATAGGTCGGGCCCTCGCGCCCCCACATCCGGGGGCGAAATGGCCCGAGACCGGGGCAACTAGGGCAAAAAAGCGTCGCCTCTTCAGGTCTTTATAATAATAACTGTTCACTGTTTCCTTCGGCGCTGCGATGATTGTTGTAATTGATTTTATACTTGGCTGTAGACTTGAACTTTCAATCATTTTCATTTGATAAAACTACTTTTTCTTCTTATGGTTTCACATGTGAAATTTCTCAGGCTACAAATATTAATTACATACATACATAATATCACGCCCTTTGTCCCCGAGGGGGTAGGCAGAGGTATTCCATTTCTGGATATACCCACTTTTCAAGAGATATTCTTTGGAACCCTAAACAGGATAGGTGGTGAGCCCATCGCCGGACCGGGTCTGTTACATACGCCTCAGAATTAATTCTGGGACCTGAGGGTTTCCTCACTATGTTGACCTCTTTAACCGCAAGGCTATCACTGCTCGACATAAAGAATATAACGAATTTTAATTATAATGAAAAATTAACACCTGATACTGGAAATGAAATGTGAAATGCGACGTATGTTTTCCTTCCTCACTCACTATCTAAGGCGCAGACAATCGCAATGACGGGCCTGTTAGCTCAGTTGGTAGCGCCCTATCTTCTCAGTCGGAGGCAGCGGGTTGATCCCCGCTCAAGGCAACATTTGTGTGCATGAACATGTCTGTTGGCTTCCCGTCTGGGTGCTTAGTCTATATATACTTATAAAAACATAAACTGTCTGACTGATTGGTGATGTATCAACGCACAGCCTAAACGGCTGGGTCTGGAGACTTGAAATTTTGCATATAGATAGCTTATACAGTGTAGGCATCCAGTAAGAAAGAATTTTGTAAAATTCAACCCCTGAGGGGTTGAAAAAACGTGCTTGAGCGAAGCCGCGGGTAAAAGCTAGTATTTATATAATGTTTATCAGTTGTTTAGCATCCGTAGTTATAGGCTCTGCCTAGTTTGAGACTGACTACCCGTGTGTGAATTGTGTCCCAACGTTGTTATAAATATTATAGATATGAAATTTCATAGATTTCATAAGTAGGTATAGCTACAAATATTATAAATATGCCATTTAGATTTAGGTATAGCAGCAGTAGTAGGCGAGTAGGTGAAGGAGAAATGCTGGTGCGACTTATGAAAATTTATTTCTTATGATTTTTCACTTGCTTGTAATACAACCACCCACCTCTATTGAATACATAATCTCAGGATTTTTTCCCGTTACAATATTGAATCGACCATTTTTATAACACAGTTAAACATAAAGAACAGTGATAGCCTTTACCGATTACCGATTCGAATCCTGGCATGTACCAATGAGTTTTTCAAAAACTTAAGTAAGTACATATTTATCACCCACTCGACGGTGAAGAAAAACATCGTGAGGAAACCCGCAGGTCTCTGAATTAATTCTGAGACATGTGTAAATAGACCCGGTCAGGCGATGGCCTCACCACCTATCACGTTTAGGGGCCCAATGTATCTCGTGAAATATGGGTATATCCAGTAATGGAATACCTCTGCCTACCCTTCGGGGATGAAAGGCGTGAGATTATTTATTTTATTTTATTTTTTATTTATAGTCAAAGATAAAATTATGCACTTATGACAGATGATTTAGCACATTATGAAAATAAACAATCATTGAAGCTTAAAATCTTTTGTTAACCTGTTGGTCTCTTTTATGTTCTATCAAAATTTCGACATTTTATCGTCGTAGGGAATCAAAATCATTCATCTGACCAGCAACCAACGTTCTAGGAATATTCTCTCTTATAGTTGTAGGTTTAAGACTGATATTACTTTGACTATAGATTTGTGTCGGATGACAAAATGATACAATCAATTGTCTCCTCGTTCATTGAAGTTTGCAGGTAGGCGATTGTAATAGATAAGGAACAGAACAACTTTGCGTGTTGGACCGGGTTCCTAGTGACAAATCTGGAATGATAGAAGTTTAAAAAAGTGTTCAAACCTTATACCTAGTCTTATCCAGTGAAGCAGGCATGGTATTCCATTTCTGAAAATCCCAGTTTTCACTAGTTCTTTTTTTAAACCCTTAAACGTGACAAGTGGTGAGCCTATCGCCGAACCGGGGTACTGTTACATAATAATATGCGTCAGAATGCATTCTGGGATATACGGGTTTCTTCGCGATGTTTTCCTTTACCGTCGAGCTAGTGATAAATATGAACGTAAGTTTTAGAAAAACATGCCATATCGAACCCAATGCTCACAAATGAGAAATGGAATCTGTAACCTCTGGCCTATCACTGCTCTCCTAAATAATAGAAGTCATATTTTAAAAAAACGTCTTAAACTCTCAGACCATAAATCACAGACACAATTGATTTTTAATTGTGTCTCGGTTCCAATTGGAACCAGCGGTTCATAACTGATTAAGATTAAGCTTGCACAAATCTTTCACAGACTACCTCAGACGTCTAGTTTTTTTAAATTTACACTTACTCAAACCTATATAATAAGAAAGCGCATGAGTGATATCTGACGACAAGTCATCTTTTCGCCATCAATGTTACATACCTGCCAATATCAATCAGCCATCTCTGAGATGCACACGGTCCTATAACCTTTTAATTTAAGTTTGGCGCGATAAAATCTAAATCACAATATTTGGGAGGCTCGCCGGGCGCTGCGGGTGCGCCGGCTCAATGAATCAAAACATAATTGATCGTCGCGTCGATCGGGGCGATGACGATGTCAACCACTACAAGGTTTTGTCACTTTCATGACCCTTCTAAGTTTTTTTTGGTGTTGACAAGGAATTTGATTTGGTTTTTGGGTAAAATCAAACCATTTTTTTGTTATAAAGAATCAAGATTAGAAAAAGTACCTATAGTTTTATTAATACACTAGCCTTTCATTTAAAATGTAGCCTATATTAGGTACTTAGGGATCTTCGAACGATCCAGTAGTTTTTGAGTTTATTCGTAAAAAATATACAAACATACAAAAATACAAATCTTACCTCTTTATAATATTACTTTAGATTAGAATAGATAATTTAGATATAAATAAGTAGAGAATAGACTGTTTTCTGACTATATCATGAGTAATCATGACATATCTTGTCCTAATCCTTGACGGGCCACTGAAGTTTACTGAGAAGGCCTGTAGGTACTTTCAGTTCCCAATATGAACAAATGTTGGTGAACCTAACAAATAAAATAAAAAATAACATTATATTATAACATTATCAAGTATAAATAAACCTGAAACTAAAAAAATATTGTGAATCAACTAAAATATATTATTAAAAGGAGTCCCTTTAGGCAAGGTTCCGAAGATAATTAAATGTGAATTATTTATATATTTCTTATCAAATATTGCTTAGTTTCCTGCTTCGGTGAGATCAAAAGCTTCTCGGAATTACGTACGTTATCACGAGGAAACTGGGTTACGGAGAAATATTATTAATCGAATTGTTTGCTGCGCGGGGATTGGCGTCGATCGCTGCGTGTTTCGATATGCTGTATAGAAGCTGTTACATTTACAATAGGAACCTGTGTCATGCTCTGACTTTCATTTTGGTTCAGCTAAAGTCGGTGAGATTTTCATTTTTATAAACATTTGTGTTCATTATCAGGGTTTCTCAATACAATACAATAACTCTTTATTGTACACCAAAAACAAAACAATATGGATAGAAAAGTGTGGACATCCAATTTTGTGATTTTATTTTAATCGAATTGGAGGCTAGCTTCAATTAAATCACGCTTTCGCTTCATAAGTGCGTATAATTGTGATCACCCTAACTTTTGTGTGTAATAGGGCTGTCAGTTTTTGATTTTCATTAGTTGTTGCTTCGCTGGCATATCTTTATCGTTTATCGTTACGTCTCTAACTTTAAAAACGACGTTTTTCTTCGTCACCAATTTAATTCCCCTTATGATTTATGGGTAAAAAATTTTTTTTTTTTGTCCAGAGAGTAATACTACGTTATTTTGACTCCAAAATGTATGGATTCTAAATCCTTACTTTCAAGCACAAGGGTGGTTTATATAATCCAATGATTTATTACTAAAAAATATTTCATACTATTTGTCACAGAGTGTCAGTCAAAATGTTCATGCACACAAATGATGGTCCCGAGCCGGAATCGAACCCGCGACCTCCAACTCAGAAGGCAGAGTAACCAATGAGCTAACAAGCCCGTAAATCTGTTGATAATACTATAATGCTCACGAAGGTGGTAAACCCATATGTTATTTTATTATTATTTCCAACTGGAAATAATAATAAAAATGTACAAACTTTACCTCTTTGAAAATATGGAAAGCGACAACCCTACATACTGTGTCACCCTTAACAAGATACAAAAACATCATCGATAGCTAAGTAAGGGGTTTGTTTTAATGATGGACCTCCTCTTATACCAGTTACAAATAAGTTTATTGTTCAGATTTTGTAGCATTACAAACACTTGCTTTAGACTGTATACAGAAAAGCTATAAGAAAAATAAAAACCCTAAAATGCGTTTTACCTATTACTTATTCTGTGGTTTTACTCATGCACGGAAGATTTTCTATGAATGTACATATAATAATATAGGTGTTATAAGCACGCAAAAATATTCAATAAGAAATAAAAGCTTGTTTTCAGGCATTATTTAAAATTATTCCAAATATCGAGTGGACAGCGTTAGATATGATAGTTGTTAAGATAAGCCGCTGTGAAAGACAGAGTGGCACTACAAGGGTTTAGTTTTTACCATTTGGTACGAAACTCTAATAATAGAACAGTAATGGTAATAAAATTTATATAGGTTCAACAAGCTTTTCTGAAAAATAGCTAATAATATTTTGTAAAAAAATAAACAATGTTAACCAAAAACCGCTACTAGCATAGATACAAAACTGAACAGTACAAAAGCCATGGGTCGCATTACAAGAAAGGCTTACATCCTGATTTACGAAAGCCAACCATACAGCATTGACATACGGTATAATTTGCATTGTGAGCCTAAACAATAGTCTAACACTCTTGGCCGCGTGGCGTGCCCTTTACTCCCTCAAAATTGGGGTCAAAAAATACACCAAAATTCACGTTTCTCCCTTTCATTAGTACAAAAGAACACGGATATTTCGGTACAGCAGTCAGAGCTTTGAAAGCTTCTAATTCGTGATCCTCGGGTTCGAATTCTGGCATGTACCAATGATTTTTTTGTAATCGACGGTGAAGGAAAACATTGTGAGGAAATCCGTAGGTGCCAGAATTAATTCTAAGGCATCTGTGACAGACCCGGTCCGGCGATGAGCACCTATGACGTTTTAGGGTTCAAAGAATATACTGGTGAAACAAGGGTTTTTCCAGAAATGGTATACCTCGCCTACCCACTTGCGGATAAAGGCGTGAGATTATTTATTTTGTCCTGTTTATAAGCTGGAATAGTTTTTGAACTCTTGATTTTATTTTTCCCTCACGAGAAATCCAAACAATCGACTATTTCAATTGTGTGGGATAGTAAAAAATGCTGCTGATTTTAGTTAGGGCGATGGATTAATTTTATCGGTGGATTTTTGTTTACAAATATTAGGTACAGACCTAAGTATATTCCAAGAATATCGTCTGCAAGTTTCGATTTTATATTTCATTTTTTTTATATATGAAAAAGGGCGCAAACGAGCAGACGGGTCACCTGATGGTAAGTGACTACCGTCGCCCATGGACACCTGCAGCTCAAGAGTCACAAGTGCGTTGCCGGCCTTAGGAGGTGGGAATAGTGGGAGGGAAGGGGAGGAGAGGGGGGATTGGGGCCTCCGGTTACCTCACTCACTCAACGAAACGCAATGCAGGCATTGCTTTAAAATTGCGTCTAGTTAACTATTATTATTATTGAGCCTCCGCTGTCCGTCCGTCTTTCTGTCATTGGGCTGCATCTCATGAACTGTATTTCACAGAAAGTGTGTGTATTTCTATAGCCGCTATAACAACAAGTATGGGTCCCCGAACAAGAAAGGTGTCTAAAACTATACAGTCATAATATAGTCTTCGATCCACGATCCACGATACAAGTATCTTTTATAAATATATTTACAAATTTGATGGGCCTGTTGGCTCAGTTGGTAGTGACCTTGCCTTCTGAGTCGGAGGTCGCGGGTTCGATCCCCGCTCGGGGCCAACATTTGTGTGCATGAACATATCTGTTGGCCTCGTGCTTGGTCATTTAATATTTATTTAAGTATGTTTATGAGTTGTTTAGTACGCATACCTACTCCAACTACTTTAAAAAAAATTGGGTAATTCGAACAAGAAAGGTGTCTAAAAATATACATACTATTAGGTTGGTATCGTTGATCGAAGCATATAGTGTCAAATATTATACGGTGGCACGATTCCCTTCGTGTGTGAGTCCGATTCGCTCTTGGCCGGTTTTATTAAAGTTGACCAGTTGGTTAGACCCCTTAAAATAAAGAGGCATATTTCAAAAAGCACCTTACATTCGCGCTTTAGATAGAAATCTAAAGCGCGAATGTAAGGTGCTTTTTGAAATATGCCTCAAAACCCTCTTGCGTTCAGAAGAACGCAAGAGGGTTTTACCCTACGAGCTACACCGTAATCACAATACGCATGGCTAGTCAAATACCCCGACACCTGCGCTTCTCAAATCAGTGATAAATTATAATACTCCCTCAATCAGTGGGCAGAAAGTAATCCTATTTCAGCCAGCTACTTAAATGTCGCAGGTGCCGTTAAATGTCATTGTTGAAGTTGTAATTGCAAACGGCGTGTAAAATTATTGAACTTAAATTGCAGTTGTATGTCATTTGGCCATGTATTATTACATAGTGTAGAAACTAATTATGATTATCCGGTAATTACTAATTAGTAAAAAGAAGGAAATATAAGCACCCTTTGACACACTCGAACCCATAGAAAAAAACGAGTTTTACAGAGATCAACAGCAATAGATTTTAACAGAGAAGATTGATTCCTAACTCTTCCGTAGATGTACTTTCGAATACCCCAGGTGGAGCGATGGCATGCCAAGAGAAACAATAGTTAGGTTTAAATAATGTAATAAAATAATAAAATAAAAAAAATAACCACTACTAATTTCTGCTCCTCCGTATATTATATAGGAATAGTATTTAAAATCGAAAATAAGTCCATTAAAAATCAAACCCACCTACTAGACAAAGGTGCGCCGCAACAAACAGAATCTAAATAAAAATCACACGCTGCCAAAGCTGGGCTACAAAAAAATCCGAATAAACATGTTAAATCATGTAAAAACAAATAATCGAGCGTTGTAAATAGCCACCCCGCGGGGACACGCGCCCGGCACGCGTATCCACTAGCCTATACAAATCCTCCTCGATTTCAGCGTATAAAATGTAATGACGCACGTTCTATAGTTAGCGGAGAATAGTTGAAAGCCGACAGGCCTCTCTAATGAGCGTGCGCCTTCCGTGGGGACCGTGAAATCTCAGCAGAAAGGCTCGCCCCCTTTCAATTCAAGCACGTCGAAGGATTTTTTTTTATTAACCTAGTAAAATAAATGAATAATAATAATAATTTGTGGGACATAATTCACACACGGTTATTCAGTGTTCAGCTAGGCATCGCCTGTACTATAGGTACTAAACAACTGATAAACATACTGAAAAAATATTAAACGACCAGACACGAAGCCAGCACCCCAGCAACACAAACATACAAATGTTGGCCACTACCAACTGAGGATATACTAATACGATACACTAATACGACACTATATTCATCTCTCATACCATCTTGTCGAGTTAACAACCAGCTCTACTGAGCCAAGTACTGTGGCTGGGTAGGATAAGTTGATTCCCCTTTGCAAATTTGTACGCACCAAAAAATTTTCCAATTTTTTTTTTTGCAAAAAATTTATTTTCTTATTTATTTTTAAAAATTAAAGGAAACTTGGATTCGTATACCAAGAGTTCCGTGACATCGTATAATAAATAAAACCGGTCATGTTCGAGTCGGAATAGTTCCAAAGATTCCGAACAAAATAATTAGGTAACGTTGTAAATTTCATACAAATACAAATTCATTTATTTTCTTTAGGTATTGAAAATACACTTAGAAAAGTCAATAGTCTAGTCACAAACTTTGAAAGCACTAAACATAGCTCTAATGAACTGATAAACTGAAAAGTACAAAATTACCTCATCGTCGGCATTGGCGGCGGTCATAATACGAGCTTATAATAAATTAAAAAACTAATTATGTGCTGGAACTACATATCTAAGGTTTTTAGAATTGCCGTCTTTACTCGGGATATAAGACATAACCTATTTCTCGATAAATTTTATGATTTTTAGGTCATCTGGAAGTGAACGTAGTACCTAGGGGTAATGGGAAGTGTCAAAATACGCGGCATAAAAGGACGTACATTTGATTGCGTTGACCATAGACAAAAGAGAAGAAATTCTAAATCTATGGTATTGACTTAAAAGTTCGATTTTAGATTGTGTATTTGTTAGTAATTTCTACTGCATATACCTCCATGAGTTCCTGAGAAAAAGGCTCTTGACAGACAGACCGACAGACGGACAGTTGACCCTATAAGGGTTCCGTTTTTTTCTTTGAGGTACGGAACCCTAATAAATATGCTCATTCCCGAGGGGTTGGCAGTGACTCCATTACTGGAAATACCCACGTTTTACCAGTATATTTTTAAACTAGCCAGCTCGGCGAGATTATCCTGAGTATTCTTCAAAATAAGCTAAAGATTGCTTCTTAAACAATGAACGCGAAGAACGTAAGGTAAAGGTAAAGCGGTGTTTTCTATTCTGCCTAAGGCTGTTTCATATTAGACAAGATGGAGCTCCATTATGAAAATAAACGCATTCAAAAAGAAAAACTAGATTTTACAACGAAAGTTGTGCTGTATAAAATAGTATTGTAAAGATACTATTTTTTTGGTTTAACTCTGTAACATTATAACTTGTACCTTTTTGTAGAAATTTTCGAATAATTTATTTTATGTAGGTACAAAAAATACACTTAGAAATGTAAGTAAAAATAGTGTAATCACGAGATATATTTGACCCCTAAATGTGATAGGGGCCCATCGCCGGACCGGGTCAATTTACACATGTCTCAGAATTAATTCTGGGACTAGCGGGTTTCCTCACGGTTTCCTTCACCGTCGAGCTAGTGATAAATATGTACGTAAGTTTTTGAAAAACTCATTAGTATGTGCCAGGATTCGAACCCGAGCCTCACTGATTTTTATCACGTGAAGCAGGCTCGCTATCACTGCTATTTAGAATAATGTTTTCTGATTATAATAATGTTCTGAAATAGTTTTGCAATAGATTATTTATAGCAAATAGGTACGGAGTTAATTTTTACTAATAATAAAAATTTGTTTTCACACCCGTAGCCACAAATTTTGACAGTCATTGACAGCTGCAATAGGGTTGTGTCCTACCTAGTCAAATCAGTTACTTTTTACGATCTGTCAAAACGAAATTTTACTATGGAAAATGTACTGAAATAGCAAACCGTGACGTCATAGTTTGTAGTACTCAATTGCTGCACTTTTTTTGATTGTTTTATTATTTTTAAATTTGCTATAATTGAAAATTGAAAATGGAAATACATATTTTGAGGTGTTTTGGGATAATCTTTTTAATGTATGACTACTCGCAATTTAATTTCGATGCTGTCAACTACCCACAACTGGTGACCACAAAACGGTAGCTCTCTTGCTTAAGGTAACGAATTACGATTGTATCAATGGCTAGGTACAGAACCATTGATGCTACATACGCCCGAATTTTATGTTAATATAATGTTAACTCTACATAAGCTGTTGTTAGCAAAACGCACCCAAAACCATCCCAAGCAGCTTATCAAACTAATACCACTATTAACCTCTCAAACCCTTAAATAGCTTGTTTATGTTGATCGAATCACATATCACGATCGGGTATTCTATTAATTTGCTAATCCCCTGATATATCCGATTACATAAAAAATGGACGCAAAAATAATAGAAACCGCCATAATGGCCGCGTGGCGGGAAATAATAAAGATGGCGAAAGAGGTTGGTAATGAAGAGCGACGCGTGGCCGGAGCGTGCGCTGTAATGATTGCGCGTGGACTAACCGCACCGCTGGGACGCCCGCGCTGCGAGGGTCAAGATCCAAGGGAATTGTTTTTTGAGGTGAGTTTTCTATTAAAAAATACGTGAATAATTTTTACGACACGTGCGATCCTTTTAGCGGCAGGAGTTTTATTGGATCAATGAATAGAATTCTGTGAGTACCTACCGAGGTAAGACAGGTCGATATCCGGTCAAACAGCGGTTTCCAGCAGTTGCAAAATAACACTACCAAAGTTGTTATCTAACAGGGATATTACATGACCGGCTACACTACTACGCTACTGCTAAAAACATATTTTTTCTAGATCTATTCCTAAAAGTGGTGGTCTAGAAGGTTTCTAACGACGCGTACTAGGTCGATAAGTCTGGAACGAAATCGACGGCGTTTATTTGAATTTCGAACAAATGACAGTGCAGTGCTTTTTTTTTGTTGATTAAAATTAAAGTTACCTACTGCGTTTCCTTTTATATTTTTTATGATTTTGTCCTTATATTAAATTAAATTAAGTTTGAACATTTTATTTCATGTTTCGAGATCCATCGGTTTTTGCTGCGTTGTCTGTCAATCAGTCAGTACGAATTGTATATTATAGTAAGAAGCGCTTGTTACTTTAGTTACTATCTGTATTCTCACGATGTTTTGCTTCAAGCTTATGAGTTTCGTACATAACTTTTAAAACCACATTGGCTCAACTAGATACGAACCCAAAACTCTTCTCAGCCATCATTCAGCAAACGATGCAATAAAGCATCCATTCATGATAACGAAATACAAATATTGGTTAATTGTGTACCATGTTGTTTTTGTTTGTCTGGTAGGGAATCATAAATAAATAAAATGGGTTTACTAATATAGGGGGAGGCAAGGGGGGTCACCACCCTGTCGTCCTTCAGTTCCGTATCAGAATGACAGCTAGTTATCTATAAAACGTCTCCGTATTGGTACGTGTGAATGAGTTCATAGAAAGCTGTCATCATCAGTTATAAGTAACCCTTTTTTTCAAGATCGGCCGGTGTCGATAAGTCAGGCACAGCCTTACAAAATGTCCGTTTGTATTTTATAGAAAAAAAGTAGAATGGACACCTTTGTTCGGGGCCAGAGAAACGGCGTTGACTTGGAATCTCTATGGCGATATTGGTTACACACAGTGACTGATCAAGGGTTCTGAAGGCCCTAGATGTGTTTTCCTATACAAAATGAAGTTAAAATTTACGAACGTTATTGCTAGGCGGATTAAACAAAACTCGCACTAGGCACTATATTGGCAGCTCACCCACTCGCTCGACCACCGACCGATTTGAGTAAGAAGGCAGTGTTGGTTTTAGGCGCGCTTTTTAAAATTTCAAAATGTATTGTTAATCAGGGACTCTCTCATTTAGTTTTATCGTTGCGCCCTAGGCTGTAGCCTAATAAGCCTAAGGGTTAATCAGGCCCTGGTAACACACGACCTAGGCCGCGTCTGCTGTGACGCTGTACGCAGCCCATAAATGCTTGTTATGGAAATGCATTATAGCGCTATGCGGTCCAGCATTTATGGCAAACCACGGCCTATGACTTCTTGATATATAAAGTTGCGTTACCAAATAAAATGCTATCAAGGAGTATTTTTGCATTAAATATTAGGATGTCTCTGAGGGAAAAAGGCCTGCCAAGTTTGGGACTGACCGTGTGTAAATTGTGTCTCACAATTTATTATTATTACTATCATGAATGTTATAAATAAGTATAGGCTTATTGAAGATCACAGTATGAGTACAACAATAACGTACTATGCAGAGTATTCACTGTTCAAAATCTCCTTGGTCGTTCGTCTATTACCATTGAAATCGTACAGTTGTACCTTTGTTAATTATTTTTTATTATTTTTATCATTTTATTCAAAAACAAATACATGAAATGTTCACCAAAGAGTGTAACATAAACCGGTAGGGTTTTTCTGTACACTACGAATCCCGTCGATAACTATTTTATCAGGTAGTATGATAAATCTAACACTGGTCTAACTCTTGAACTGACTAACGGAGAACAATTTCTCCTATATATATACACACAAGAAACTCTCGATAGCGCCATGTAGGAATTGACATACAAATCAAAAGTACGCCATCTACGCACATAGAGTAAGAACTATCTTATGTATTAGGTACATTAAGTGATTGAACAAACACAACATGCTATTATAAGCAGATACAACTCATTAGAATCACTGTGTGCTATTTTTGTTCTATTCAAACATTCACAATATATATATTTTTTATTAGTAGGTACAAATAATGTTAGATAAGTATTTTTGTTATATTCATATAAATAAATCTGAATAATATTAATATCAAATGTACAGGTAAATTATGTAGAGTTTCTCTCGTAAGATTCTAACGATCTCACAATCAATACAAGGGCGTACTAATGGGTAACGCAACTTGAAACCAATTTGTATAGACAGTATCCAGTTTGACGGTTAAAGCCTGTTTTATAAGAAACACAGTTTTTATACTAAATGATTTGTTTCAACATTACATTACCCATGAATAGCTAAAGAACACGTGTATATGTATACAACGCGTTCATTCTTTCATTCATTTAAAAAAGAATAAGCGCAATTCCTCATATACACCCCAATTAGTAACTTACATCTATACATATAATAAAACTATAACGGGGCCGTGTCTGTACATTAAATATTTTTTGAAAATTTTAACGGTAGTGTATATAGTTATCGATATAGATACCGAAACACCAATTTTTGGAATTTTTGTCTGTCTGTCTGTCTGTCTGTCTGTCTGTCTGTCTGGTTGTGCACGCATCACTCAAAAACTACTGGACGGATTTTGATGAAATTTGGTATGGAGATAACTGAGTACCCGGGTCAACATCTAGGCTACTTTTTATTCCAGAAAAATATCTCATTCCCACGGGAAAATATAAAAACTGGTTAAAAAGAGAAATACGTACTACTCCGAAACGATAACACATAGAAACTTGAAAAATGGTATGAAGGTGTCTGATATGTCATAGGAAATTGGTATGAAGGGATTTTTGAAAATTCCCACGGGAACGGGAATAAACTAAATCCAAGCGGGAAAACGCCGCTGGGCACCCGCTATTTGAAATATGTTACGTAGGTGTCTTAAATATGTCGTAGACAACCACTATGAAGGGATTTTCGGAAATTCCCACGGGAACGGGAACAAACGGAATCCGCGCGGGCAACGCCGCTGGGCATCCGCTAGTAATAAATATGATGCCTTCGTACCTACTTTAGTTGTGTGTAACCAATTTTCTTAAATAAAGAGCAATAATAGTAGGATTTCCTTAGTAGGCACTAAATTCAGCCATTCTAATTAATTTTTTAAGGAAAAAATGAACACATATTTAAAATAGCTGAAATCGATTAAGTAGTCGATACTGAACAAACTTGAAATTTCAGGAATTGCGTTTATTCGATGAATGAATCGGAATGGAAAGAAAGACAGTGTAACAGGACTCTTGTCCTAACTCTATGTTTTAACTCTAATCATGGTCGGGATAATAAAAACTTGAGCTCAATCAAGCGGCAATTAATGATTCTGATATGATGCAAATAAATGATTCTGATTCTGAATTCTTCCAAGTGTATCAGGCATAGCGTTTGTTGATAGTACATAATATAGCATGATATTGAAAGTTGTGGGTTAAGGTTAGGGAAATATTTACTGGTCACAGCAAACTATCAGTAACAGAATTGCCAGCTGACTTTAAATCTAAGCTGTTTTCAGCCGACTTCGAAAATTTAGGAGATTATTTTTTTGTTCTGTTTTTTTTTTTAGCCTCAGAACTTTCGACTGTGTGAACCGACTTGATGATAATTTTTTTTATTTGAAAGATGGTGCTTCTCGTGTGGTTCCAATTTCGTCCAGTTTTGACAATGACAGAGAAAACATTATACCTAAGTTGAAATCGGTTTGTTACTCTTCTCTATCTTATCCTAAGCTTCTTTCCCCAAACATCGCTGAATCGATGGCCACACCACTGTGACAATCGAAAACAGACGTTATCCCGATACAAATAACGGAGCTCCGTGTAAAAGGGCCAACTCTGAACAAGACTGATGTGGTGCAATCGCGTATGATTAATCGATTGTAGGGAAGGTTATCTTCCTGTTCCCATTAATAAAACCTCGTTTGCTGACGTAACAGGTACCTACGTAGCTTTTGATTCCGGAATCGGTCAGATTTCTTTGGAGGACTTTTGGCTCAGTTGGTAGAGATGCTGTCTTGTGATCTGTGTTCGATTACCGGACGGGAACAACCTTGAACTATCTGTTGGTTCCGTGTCTTTATTTATTTACGCATATTTATCAGTTGTTTAGTACCTACCTACCTAGAACAGTTTCTGTCTAGTTTGGGACTAAATAGCCGTGTGTAAATTGTGTCCTACAATTTATTAATTTTTACTCTGCATGTGAAGTTTTTTCGGGAGATGTTTTCGGAATTATGTGTTTCTGATTTAGGCGGCTTCAAAATATTTTCACGTGTAAATATTTTCACACGTGAAAATATTTTGAAGCCGCCTGTGAGCAATGGTGTGACGGAGTTGAAAGTCCGAGGTGTCATTACATTGACAATTATCTCCGAAGCGTCATGGGCTACAGTTTAATCTGAGCGAGATATTTTTTTAGGTGAAAATAACATTTATTTACAAAGAAAATATACCTACATTCATTTACAATATTTACAGAAAAAAATGTCTAAAATAAAATGGTCACGTTTTTTTTTCCAAGGCAGAGAAATTACAATCTTCTAAATACTCATTTTTAACATGTATTTTTTTTATGCCTAGACTCGACAGATATTTGATTTTAACGTTCCTAATTGTAATTTTTTACATCAAAAGAAGCATTTTGATTTTGATGGTGTGCGGGTTTCCTAAAGATGTTTTCCTCAACTGTCAAACTATTTATAAATTATGAATGATTTTGAAAAACTCATTGCTTGCCAAGATTTGAACCCATGCCCGTATGTGAGCTCAAAAAAGTATACTTCTTAGCTCCCAAATAGGAGAATAATAATAATCTCACGCCTTTGATCCTCGAGGGGGTAGGCAGATTATGGCAGTATTACATTTCTGGAAATACCCACTTTTCACGGGAATATTCGACCCCTAAACGTGATAGGTGGTAAGCCCATCAAGGGACCGGGTCTGTTTGTTACACATGCCTCAGAATTAATTCAGAATAATTCTGAGACCTGCGGGTTTCCTCACGATGTTTTCCTTCACCGTCGAGCTAGTGATGAACATTTAGGTAAGTTTTGAAAAACTCATTGGTACATAAATTGATAATAGGGGATGTAAGTTAATAATCTTGATTCTTTGATTTATGTTTGGATTTAATAAATAAATTTTAACGCAGAAAAAACCCAAACACAAGATCATTGAGTGGCGCCTCTGATTGTAAAACATTGCAGAATTAGTAAGTTGTATTCATAACCCTAATGTTAAGTGGTAACTACGAGTATAATAAAATATAATATCCGTGACTGATCGACGCACCAGTGGTGCTGTGAAATTATGATGTTTTATAATATTTGCCAACTTCCAACCCCACTGATATTCATTGTTGGGACCCCATTGTGTTTTTTTTAAACTTGCGTATTATTTGCCTTGTTGCTTGTATTAGCACCACAGTGGTGCGAGTGTTAGCGGATCGCGATTTAGAAATCGTATCAGAAAAAACAAAAAAACTCTAAAAAATAAAATAACTATTTTAATGAATAGCACTATAAAAATATCATCGATGTATAAATTTTTTAACTATTGTTTATTATTTCGATAACATTAAAATGGGACCACCACTTAGTTATTGAAGACATTTCTACAAAGATTTCACATAGTTTCTTCAGAATTAAGAAACTTTCGAATATCACAACTTTCGTGGAACGACATTATGTTAGTTTAAGATGAATTTTACTAATGTTAACTTCTATGCGCTACAGCTAATGACTTGTGGTGGAAATGTTTACCCAAGTCTTCTAGGTGACGTTAAAATATTAACGTGAGGGTTATATTATTTGTCGATTGTTATGTTTGAAGCACATTGTTTAATTTTATTCTTGACTAATTTCTTGTTTTGTTATAAACAATAAACCCTAATTCAACTTTGTTTTGATACTTTTGTGCTTAAATGTTTGTGTTTTTTTCAATTATTTCGGTACCGTATTTTTTTTTGATGTGTGATTGCTTTCAGCAGGCCTAGGTGATATCTAAGACTAAGTATCTTTGAATATCCGATTGCGTCAAATGCCATTTGATTACAATTTACCGTTCAATTTGTCGTTTGCGGTTTGCATTGGGCCTATTGGCTCGGTTGGTAGTGACCCTGCCTTCTGAGTCGGAGTGTGTGAATGTTGTTTTACAGTTTATTTATTGGGACCCATAGCGGCACTATCCGCGCTTGTATTAAAGAGATCAACAGTAATTTACAATTGTTCATTTAACTTGCAATGTATGTTTGTTCGGGTGGAATTTGGCATAGGTACTTTCATTTCATTTCATTTCATTTTATAACCAAGTAGATAACTATAGGCTTCATTTTAACTCGATTCCGCGATTACAAGACGGTGAGTGTTTTAAATCTTGTCAGTAGGTGTATTTTTAAGTTCTTAAATTCTTAGCATCTTTTCTAAGGCATATTTAAGGCGTTTTTGTTACTGATGCACGTATGGATGAAAGAAGAGTAACGAAAGAGATTTATGGTGCGAATGTTGATGGATGCCCCAGACGGACGCTCACGGATCAAATTAGTGACGTCCTTCAAAAAGCTGGGGTCCGGGTTGCGAAGAATAAAAGAGCATGAAAAGGCTCATGGATGTGAAGGAAGCGAAAGAATGCAGAGATCGAGCAAAGTGGCGATCTGTCATCTCTGCCTACCCCTTTTGGAAAATAACGTGAGCAGTATGTATTTTTTTTTATAAGAAAAAGAGCAGACGGGTCACCTGATGGTAATTGGTAAGTGACTACCGTCGCCCATGGACACCTGCAACTCAAGAGTCACAAGTGCGTTGCCGTCCTTAGGAGGTGGGAATAGTGGTAGGGGGGAGGGGAGGGGGATTCGGGCATCCGGTATTTATGTATGATGCACAATAAAGAGTCAAAGTCAAGTCAAAGTCAAAAGTTTTTATTCAATGTAGGGGCTTATAAGTCCTCTTATTGAAAGTCATTGCGACTCCACCGCTTCGGTATGTGTAGCTGAGGAGAAGAAGCAGGTCAAGAAACTCCTCAACACATTATTCTTTTAAACAATCAATATATACAAAGCACAGTTGAGTTACTTATTTACTTTCCACTATCGAGAACAATGCTGAGCCATGTTTGTCGCATTTTGTAGCAGACCTGTGCTCATCTGTGTTCGATGGTAATTGGCTGGGGGAGGAACGGTAGGGTCGTGAGGTTGCAGGGGAGCGAAGGGAATGATCGCCGACATATGTCCATTCCCCTCTATCTGTTCGGAAAATCATTATCTCCAATCAACCGTCAAGTGCGTCTGTCAGATTTGCACATTTTGCTCTCGCTCGTTATTTTTTAATATGACCGAAAAATTTATCAGTTATTTTTTAAGGTGGCTCTGATTGCTGATAAGGTGACGTCTGTATGACTGTAAGTCCGCAATATGTCCGTCTCTTTTTAACCGACTTCAAAAAGGAGGAGGTTATCAATTCGGCATCTGTGAGAAAACCATATAAGTTGAAGATTGAAGTCGGTTTTTTTACTCTTTAGAGTGGTTATTTAGTAGGTAATCATTCAGTCTCTGATGTTGTTCATCACCAGCCTACATTTGTCCACAGGCTGGACATAGGCCTCCTCTATTGAGCGCCATAGCGCCCTGTCTTCAGCTTGACGCATCCAGCATCTGCCTGCAGCCTTTCGCAGATCGTCATCCCATCTGGCCGGAGGGCGTCATAAACTACGTTTGCCGAGTCGCGGTCTTCACTCCAGAACACGTTTACCCCAACGGTTGTCGGTTCTTCGCGAGATATGGCAGGCCCACTGCCACTTCAGCTTGCTAATACTTTGGACTTTGGGCTATGTCGATAACTTTGGTTCTCTGTCAGATGTATTCGTTACGAATCCTATCCTTCAAAGAAACTCTGATGTTGTTACAGATAGATATTTTGTCAGAAGACAGTCCGTCCGCCCGAGAGTTTAGTAGATCGTATAGTCGTTCGTTTAAGTCCATACATGGCTAGAGTTACGTAACCACAGTATACCCGTCAAGTAAAAGTGGGGCGTGTTCTTGACCTCTTTCATCTCGCCGAGAACGATACCTTTCGGTGAAATTTATATACAACGCGTAACAGAAAAAGCGCAATTCCTCACACACCCCAATTAGTATATTAATATAAGAAAAATACAATGCAATCGAACTTTACTTGTTTCTACCCAATTTTCTTAAATATCCATAAATAATAGCACGATTTCCATAGATAGCACTAAATTCAGCTACGCTAATTAATTCCTATTAAAAATAGCTGAAATCGATTAAGTAGTCGACACTGAACAAACTAATTTCAGTAATTGCGCTTATTCTGTTACATGTTGTATACGGGTGTTAATGTTTCTATTCCTACAGGATGTTAAGGAATCGCAAGTTGAAACCGTTTTGCCAAGTTTGTGACTAAATAACTGTATGAATTCTATCTTATAATGTTATTGTTTATATTTTTGATAGGATTGGGGATTGAGAAATCGTTTCATTACAAGATGATAAGAGAAAAATTGAAAAAAACAATACCTACCTACCTAAGTATATATATTTTTTTGTTCTATATTTTTTATGAAATGTGTCAAGAATCACCGGAATTACCAATCTTCATTTTCGGAAGCTTTTCCCTAGCACCTTGTGTTCGTGAAATTTTCCCTTACGTCTTTGGTCACCGCGCCCTACCTATGTCTCTATTATCTTTATCATCATCATCATCATCATCAACCCGTAACAGCCCACTGCTGAGCTAAGGGTCTTTCCTCACACATGAGGAAGTATGGGCTATAATCTCCCACGCGAGCCCACCGCGGATTGGGAGATGGTGTTAAGCTAGTGGCCACTTAACAGTCAGAATTTTTCAAGCCACCCAAGGGTATCTGACATGGCTTAACGACTTTCAGTGTGCGTAAACACAACGAAAACCGGGACCAACAATTTAACGTGCCTTCCGAAACACGAAAGCGCTCGTAATATAAATGCCACTAGGCGGTCACCCATCCACTGACTGACCGCGCCCAACTTTGCTTAACCAGTATGATCGTTACAAACACACTGGCACCGCAGGGCTACGAGCGCTTCTTATATTATCTTTATCGTACCTATAGAATAAAAATTTTAGTAAATTACTCTATCAAGTTTTTCGTTCACAAAAAAACTGTTTTGTCACACAACTTATAAAGCCCCGTACACAAAGGCGACGCAACAAAAACAAAATTACTAACAATCAAACAATAAAATTTCAAAACCACATTAGCGGAGTCAAGCACCATACATCATAAAGCGGGGTGCACACCACGCAATTTGTCGCTAATGAAGTCATTGTAGCGATAATGGCGTATGGTGTATCCTTTCGGACTGCGTAATTTATCTATTCAGTGGGCAGCCCTAAATCACTAGTGATGGGACCCGGGAAAATCGACCGTGGCCGTTCAACTTCAGGTTTTTTTATCGAAAAGCTTTACATTTTTATAGAGTGTGTTATTATTTTTGGAGGTTTTAATTTTTCTGTTACTACTTTGTTCTGTTACACTTACTCTATAATTCGGACAACACGTACATTACGGTTGGTAAATACGGTAGTTATTTTATAAGTAACTGATAACATAGCTTGATCCAAGTTTTTTTATTATTTTTTTGATATTTGAACGAAAAACCAATTCAAAAGAGCAGTTGCTAATTTGCTATTAGGTATTAATTCATCGTTGCTCTTACAATGAAACTTGTAAGTAAAGCTATGAAAGTTCAGTACCCTCGCGATTTATCAAAAAATGTAATAAAAAAAAATGCACCTATAGATTTTACATACTTACTTATGCTCTCGTCTTTTTCCAGAAGGGGTAGGCAGAGACAACAGCCCGCCACCTGCTACGATCCTGGCATACCTCACGCGCCTCATCCACATCTATCAATCGGTTCATACAATCTATAGATTTTATTGACATAAAATAACGTAATACGTGGCAATCGCACATCCCTTTTCAACCCTAACAATTCAGTTTGATGGTTTTCGCCTCACGATAATCATTGTATAATATGAAATATCACTTGTCAATTGCGCCCGCTGGCCCGCTGCGGATGTGCCGTGGCTTTTGCTGGTTCCGAGGCTCGTTAACTATAATAAGTATCTCGTTGGATATATTTAACTGTTGCATAGTATATATTTTAAACAGCACTCAATTATTCTCGTATTAACTAATGTTCTAAAAAGTTGTAACCTTTACAAAATATTAATTATCTACTATGTAGGTATATTTCTTTATCTTGTGTAACGTTTAAGGTATGTACAGTCAAGAGCAAGTCAAGCTTGACACTACCAGTTTAAGCTGAGCTCTGATTTGTACTGCGCGCCATAGAATACAGGGCCGGGTCAAAGTCCAAAGTGTCAAGCTTAGCGTGCTCTTGACTGTACGTGTACTAAGCGTAGTTCGTATTGTTGCATCTGTACACAAAAGTGCACCTAAGTACTGCGATTAGGTCGGAGCTGTAACTTACTAAATGCTTACTAAGTAGAGTGCATTTTCGTCAATGCATGTTTTGTGTGTCTTTAATAAATGGAATAAATAAATAAAAGTAAGGTTTGAGTGCCACTTGTGCGATTAACACACTGTGAAGCTAGAAATATAGGTATTCGCGTGGCACGATACAGCAGCCCATCTCCACCGACGAGTAGCTGGTTCCAAATGCACTCTAAGAAGAACCACAACAAACTCAAGGGCAGCTCTATTTAAATCTTATTAACAATTATGATTAAAATTTAATATTTTAACAATGATGATGATTCAGTAAAGGAAACCATGCGCTATCCGTTTCTATCAGCTAAAGGGTAACTATCAAAGAATTATATAATAATAAATAATAAATTGTGGGACACAATTTACACACGGCTATTCAGTCCCAAACTAGGCAGAGCCTTCACAATAGATACTAAACAACCAATAAACATACTTAAACACAAAGCCAACAGACATGTTCATTCACACAAATGTTGGCTCCGAGCAGGGATCGAACCCGCGACCTCCGACTGAAGGCAGGCAATTATTTTCAGTGATGTACTTAGTTAAGCACTCGTATCACCGTTTTTTGCAAGAATTTAAAAAGTAGAATTGATAAAAAAACACAAACATCAGACCTAAGTACAGTCGGCATCGGCAAAGGTAAAGACTTTATCAAATGCAAATGGGAACAACATTATGTTCTATAGATTCTTATCTTTTGACGTTGGTACAGTCAACTGAAACAGGTGTGTGATGGGCCGATAGCAAACATTACTAATCTTTTATATCCTCACAATTGGCTCCCTAAATACAAAAGGGTGTAGAATAAAAAATAAGTTTAAAGTATTATCTCGTTTTATTTGTATTCTTTACTTCTGTTGCAACAGCAGTTGCAGCTACTCTTGGTTATATTTTATTTTTATTTTATTTATCTTTGGAAGATTTACAAACTAATACATTACAGTAAATAATATCAGATGTAATATAAAAGGTAGGCTAATTACAAGTCTCTCCACATATATACCTATATTACAAATTCACTTAAAAAGAAAAAAACTACGGTGAACAGTGTGCTGTGAAAATTAAACATTTCGATTTTAGGACAACAAAACATAAGAATAATAACAACGTACATTAGGGATAAAAAAAAGGTAGATATATTATATTATGATATAGCTAGTAAGCTCCTAACGGCGATGACTGCGTGAAAGTAAAGTAGTTAAAATTAAATTCGGTGACTTAGTCAAGTGCTATTTGTGACCACCGCTTAACGTAATGATAACATTAGATTGGATTAAAAAATCTCCTTAAAAGGAAATGGTATATAATAATATAATTATGTAATATTATACGCTGACCGCATTGTCGCGTTGGATAGCAAGCGACAATTGCTGCACCAGGAAAGCTCCGACACGGGGATCACCGCCACGTTCCCTCAAGCGTCGCCCCAAGTCTTGTACATTTTTTTTTGCGGCCGTGCCCCATACTCCTTAAAACATTTACATGCAATCTCGAACCAAAGTCGATTATGGTGTTCTTCTACCTTATTAACTTCCTCCTGCGTAGCATTATAAGAGGAAGTTAATGGTTTGAGTAAGATGTCTGTCTGTGTATCTGTGTATCTGTGTATCTGTGTGTCTGTGTGTCTGTGTGTCTGTGTGTCTGTCGACAGGATATCTCCGGATCTACTGGACCGATTGACTTCAAATTCGGTCAGTAGATACCTTAGGTCAATACCTCGATCGAGTTTGAATTTCAGACCCGTGGGTCAAAAGGGACTGGGCATTTCAGACCCGTGGGTCAAAAATTTCAAAAATCTCAAAAATGCCAAAACTGTCAAAAAGGTCAAAAAATTTCAAAAATGTCAAAATTTTCTAAAATGTCAAAAAATGTCAAAATGTCAAAAAGCTCAAAAATGTCAAAAAGGTCAAAAATGTCAAAATGTCAAAAATGGTCAAAAATGTCAAAAAGGTCATAAAATGTCAAAAATGTCAAAAAGTTCAAAAATGTCAAATAGTCAAAAAGGTCAAAAATGTCAAAATGTCAAAAAAGGTCAAAAAATGTCAAAAAGGTCAAAAATGTCAAAATGTCAAAAAGTTCAAAAATGACAAAATTTCAAAAATTTCAAAAATGTCAAAAAGGTCAAAAATGTCAAAAAATGTCAAAATGTCAAAAAATTACAAAAATGTCAAAAAATGTCACCATCAAAATTATTATCATCATTAACATCATTTTCGTTGTTGGCAGTCAACAGGTGGAAGTTTGTCCATAGAATTACATTCTCTCGTTGCTATGTGCATTGTAGGAACTAACGAATCGACTGATCTTAAAAATTTACCATGTATGGGATTAGAAGAAGAAGAAAGAAGAAGAAAAGTGTTTATTCACAGAAATAAATTGATAATCAATTGACATGGGCCCCCTGAAGTAAAACGCAAAGACATATATATTATTATTACGAGTAAGCGCGCGGTTTTATGGCGCGACCAAATTGATGCAACACTCTCAAGTCGAAGTAGGTATACTTAGTTACGGACACGTAGAATTATAATTAGAGGAGTTTCTTGCAACGATTCTTCTCCTCAACTATATGCTGAAGCGATGGAGTTAAATGTCATTGTCAATAAATGGAAATATAAGTCTTACTTCTGAGACATGTGTAAATAGACCCGGTCCGGCGATGGGCTCACCACCTATCACGTTTAGGGGTCCAATATGTATCTCGTGAAATGTGGGTATATCCAGTAATGGAATACCTCTGCCTACCCCCTCAGGGATAAAAGGCGTGAGATTATTTTATATTTATTTATTTATAAGTCTTACTTTGAATAAAAAAAAATACTAATGGTTTGACTTTAAATTTAGCGAACACCTACAACGCGAATGAAACCTTCTTTTGACACTTAGATAATACTGTACTGTGCCAGCCAGCCATTTATTTTGTTCTATATTTACGAGTACCTATAACGAGTGTACATTAGATAAAAGCAAAAAATAAGATACGGTACGGTACATTCATAGAAAGATATCGCTGAAATTTGGCCTACATACAACTACACTTGCCCATTTGTTTTATTTTTGGTTTTAGTGCTATTTGTACACATCATAAAAGCACATGAAGGCATTGTATAGCGGTTTAATCAATGAATTCGACTATCGAACGAATAAGAATGAATTCGACTATCACATACCGTCGAAAAGCCTCCGGCCCGATTGAAACTATAACGAATTACGTTTCTTGGACCTAGTTTGACAGGTCCATGCGTGAGAAGCTAGTACCGCATCTTCCTTTTTTGGTTTTTCCTTACGTGTGTATGTTTTTTCCTGCTAGCTCAAGAAATGAGTACACATTTTTTCCCAGTCGGCAAAGGAGTGTGGAGAGCCCGTCAGTCTATCACAAGTGGCTGTCGCACCTGCCGGCTTCGAGCGACCGACAATGCGGTCTTTCAAGCCACCGACGTACTTCGGGGGCAATTCTCAAGACATTTACGGATAATCGAAAATATTAATGGAGCAAAATTGTATTCGCTTTTAGTAAATTACGGAACATAAGATAAAAGATGGACTTTCCTGTATCAATACTGAAATAGAATTTTCTTTCTGTTTGAAAGTTTGTCTCAACTAGGTTCCGTAATAGTTCATCAGATTTCAGTTTTGATATGTTAAAAGATAAAACTAGAAAATTAATTTAAGTAAATTTATGACCCATCTTCGCGATATGATGCGAATGTGTGTTTGAGAGATGTAAAGACAAATGGGATTTTCGTTCGTTCATGCTGGATATATAGTAAATAAATCAATCTGAATATTTGCTCGACTCATATCCAACACGAATACGAGTCAAACCGATATTTTCAGAGTCCGACTTAATTTTAGGTTAAATCTATAAACACTCGATGTTACCCAAACGCAAAGCTTAATTTTATAAAATAAGACATTGAAATATACATTAATACATTACACACTCACGCCTTATTTCTGAGGAGGTTGGTACTGGACTTTCGCTGGACTATCAGTATTTCTAAAAATATTAAGCAGACTAAGTGATGAGATTCAGCTACACGATCGTCTTAATAAATGTTTATCGAATGCTTCCAAAATAGGCGCCGGTCGTGGCGAAAAACGCCGCGTCACCGACCGGCCTACAATCATGCCCTCCTCGAAATAATTTAATTCGTACGTAATTTGTGGCCAACAAAAAGCAGGACCGCCGAATAATGTAATTATGAGTGTTTTCTCCGCGTTTGAAATGAGTAGTTCAATAGGACGCGTTTCGGAGCCGTGTCCGAGAAAGGGGAAAAAACACGGACCTTAGAAAAAGACCAATTACTTCTTTGTTTCTTAAGAAGTCATCGTGACTGGTTGGCGGATTTAACTAGAGGTAAATAACATGCTATTGAATTTTTAGACGGTTTATACGCCGGGTGCTTTATTTTGTTCATTTCCACTGTGTGGAAATTAGAAAAAAAAAACGAAATTTTATTTCAAAGTGTTGAAGCGTCTGGAAATGTCTTAATGACTAACTAAATGTCACTGTCACTACTAAATTTTAGACCGAAAGAGGTGGGAAAAAAGTCGTTCTCTTTCCTAGAAAGGAGAAAGAAACTTTTTCCTTAACCGGTCAACCAGCTACATAAAGCTTTAATTGAGTATTAAACCAACCGGAGACGCCGCTCACAGGCGTTCCCCTCTGCCAAAAAAAGGGTCGGTCAACGATCATACCTGTTATATACAACTAGTTTTTTTGAGTTAACGGAGTGCTCGGATTGGTGAATGTATTTGTGTGCATCTAGTTCAAGCTGGTGTTTAATTGTTTTGTCAAAAAATGCGTTTGTTTTAACATTATTTGTGTGCGTATACTCGTCCCCCCCCCGCAGAAATTGGCAGACTTTTTTGCAAAGAAACTAGTGCGCGTGACGTTTCCTGTTGGTTTAATACTCAAAGACATAAAGCGATGTAGCAAAAATGTAGGTAGGTCCATACTATGCTAATGACCCTCGGTAGGTGAGAGGTTAAACATGTTTGTTCAGACCTTTCTCAAGTCTCCTTCCTCCCCTTTTAAGTCTGTCCACTTTGTTAGCAAACTTTAAATTCCAAATATTCTTCTCGGCATGTTCAAATTTTCATGTTTCCTCATTCCCTTCTAGATTTCAACAGAGCTACACGCTCGTCTATACTGGATGTTTTTTTTTACCGTCTGGAAAAAAATATGACGTATAAGGTATCTAGAGACGAAGTTATACACGAGATTAATTGTTAAAGAAAGTCATGTTTAGTGCAATTTACAAAATCTAGAAAACTACGCACAGTACTACGCGCAGCTGGCGGTTGTAGGCAGATTGCGCATAAATGGAAGCTACGGGCCTATTTCTTTTTAAAATACTATTTCAAATATCTCAGTGTGTATTATTGACTACAATTGAGTAATGTATATTAGTTTAAGCAAGAAAAAAAAATTTTAAGTACCATTGCCAAATGAATCTATTACACTTACCTATCACACCACATTTTTTTCCAGACGGTAAAAATAGTCACCCTTTATAGTCTATTTTTGACGTGTAACGTCACTTACCAGTGTTATTCAAGGATAGCTAGTGTCCGACCGAAAGTTGGGTTTCGGTTTCGACCGAGTTTCTTCCAAAAATCAAGTTCCGGCTGCAGTTTCGGTTTTGGGCAAAAATTGGCCGAAACTTTTGCCAAAACCGAAACTGATTTAGGCAGTTGTTGTGCACGCTCGCCTAACTTTTGCGGACTCTGGCGGCGTAAATAATGGGTAAAATGCACCAAATTTCAGTATTTTAAGGAATTTTATACTTGACAACGTGAGTTTCGGTTTCGGTTTCGGCTGAAACTGAGTTATTGTAACCTGGACTGGATATAAAAGTGTTCATATCTACGAGTATTGGTTCAATAACAAATCAAGTGATTCTGGATTCTCATTCTGTGTTGATGTAATTACAGTTACAGATTTGTTTTAAAATAACAATTAATTTACATTATGTGCAAAGCACCTTAAAAACTGTTCCTGTGTGTTCAACTCAATGGCTTAACTGTCACCAAAGAGATTAAAATATTATAGGTTATGAGGGAACCAAGCGAGAAAAATCTGTAGCCAAAAATTATCATCTATGAATCTTAGGGAATAATTTATGGCTACAGATTTTCCTTTCGGCTAAGGTCATAGGTAAGTCTTGTGTGATTCGACCAAATGGCAGCTGGCGTTCATACTAACTGACATGACGCTTGAGATCAAAGTTTTTGTATGAACATATCCCTCTATGACCTATTATATTTAAATCACTTTGGATGCAAGTGATGCAACGCGTGAAATATAGGTAAAACAATACCATTGTAACTCCTGAATTGATTGATTGCTGAAATTGAATACAGTTATTCCGAGGCCGAGACTGTAGAACTCACTTGGCTTTTACTTGACCAGAGCTACACCCAATCCCATAGATTGCATCTAAACGTCAATCAAGCCCAGTTTCAATATGGCGATGATGAAAACACCAAGGTCTTTTGTCACTGAGGAATGTTCATAAAAGGGGGCCAAATAACAGCGGCCGACTACCAGTCTTACAGGAACAATGGAGTCTTTGAGCAAGGCTGCGTGATTGCTTCTTGTTCTGTTACAAATGTGTGGTCCAAGTTTGGAGTTTCGGTTCGGAAACGCCGAACTTGCGCGGTCGCTCTCGCGCCATCATTTAATTATCTAGTTGTGTTTTTTGTTGACTTGTTTATTGTGTTAAGCCCTGATATTTAGTCGATGGTTAGGGGACGATTGGAACCCTCAAGGAAAGTGAAAGTGGCCGTCCCAAACCAACCTGGCGACGCACTGTGCTAGATGAGGCGAAGAAGACCGGCAAGACTTGGAGCGAAATGAAGCGCGAAGCTCAAGACTGAGGGGGATGGCGAGTCACTGTTGATGCCTTTGCCCCATCTAGGGGATTTAGGAACGTAAGTCAGTTGGGAAGGTAATTTGGATTTTGGATGAAGAGTACAGGGCTACTAGATAATTATAGAGAAGAGTGGTATAGCAATAGTCTTTGCCATATTTTTGGTGGCATATATTATATTTAAAGTCGGACGTTGGAATTATATGGTTTCATATTGACGATGAAGTTTATTTACTCAGATGATAATGATTAGGGCCATTAAAATTACAGTCAAAAAACCTTGTCACAAATATTTTTATTAAAAATGTCTTCTCTGACTTCAAATTAATTAATAAGCACATACTATGTCCTGCAGTAAACTGCCGATGATATAAATCTCAAAGAAAATGTGTAGTCTGCATACCTATTCAACAATATTATGGGATATTTTCGGGGTATTAAAACATTAAAAACACAGTTTAAAGGTGCATACTGTTAAAAAAGTTACAGCTGTTTTAGACACTGTAACTTAATAAAATGAAATCTTTTTGTTTGCGTGAGCATTTAATAAAAGGTGGTTATTTTCAGATTAGATATTATGGAATACCTCTGCCTATAAAACACGCTTTTCCCCCTCAGGGGTAAGATACGTGTTTTATTTTATACATTTTTTTAAACACCGCTTACGTCTAAATTCCCCGCGGGTCAGTAGTGCCATCGATTTGTTCCATCGACGGTACTCGTGACACAGATTTATATATTATAAGATAAAGTTCACTGTTTTACCTCATGTGTTTACTTCGCAGCCTCGCATCACTTGGACCATTGGCGGGTATTTGAGATCTAAATCCGATTGAATATCACAGATGAAGACGCGTTGACTCGAGGCTCGCGGTAAGTAGCCCCGTGGCTTCATTTATCAAACGGCAGAATATGACGGGTTTCTGACAATGACTTAGGTTATACTGGATAGGAATTAACGATTTACATGCTATGCAGTTTGGCGAGTGCTTACAGGCTAAAAAATGCAATGCTTATTGTAAATAAATAAATAACATAAACATGTGAAATAATCGCCTCACATCCTCAGAACTAAGGCACAGCGAGTTTTTTCAGTATTTATGTTGTATTTTATTAGTAGTTACACTAGGTACTAGTTGCCTGCGAGTCTGTCCGCGTGAATTTTAGGTTATCAGGTTTCCAAGGATCTGTTTGTTTTTGGGATACAAAGTTGGCTATGTCCTTTTGCAAGGTCCAATCTATCTTTACCAAAAGTCATCAAAATTGTAACAAAAAAAACCTTACTCTCTTGGGAATACGGGAATAAAATATAGATTGTGTTACTCTCTGATAATGCTAGCTTTCTATTGGTAAAATAATTATTACAATCGATTTTGTGGTTTAGGCGCGAAAGCGTAACAAAGAAACAAAGCCACTTCGGCATATTTTAGGTATAACATTTAGTTAGGACTTTTTAAATTTATAATTTACTTTCAATTTATTATTGATTTCACCTGCGTAAGTTCCATCTCCGTAAGAAAATTATAGAACATGGAACTCACAGTAAAGTCAGCTTTCCATTGGTGAAAGAATTATTGAGATCGATAAACTAGTTTCGGAACCTATTCAATATAAACAAAAATCTAAGATTTCCTTTTTATAATATTAGTGTAAATTGTTAGGATCCTTTTACCAAGCGTTTTTTATTTTATTTATTATTATTTATTTTTTATTTATATTATTTACCTCGCGTGCAGGAGAGGCGCGCTCACATACATCAGAGCTGTCCCAGATCTAAATATGATAAAGACTGTTAAAATGGTTTAGAATGAGAAAAACAAATATTTCGGTATCAATTTATATTCTTGAACAAAATACAATTGACAAAGTCAACCGCCTTCAACCAAAGAGGATCTAACCACTTCCGGCCTCTCTGTCCACAGAACTCTATAACTCTTCTCTGTCATATTTTAATCTCTGGATAATCAGCGGTATTTCATCGTAGCAGCGCTATCTCTTAGTTTAAAGCATTAACTCAACGACCAACGCCATCCATGGTCTGAGCGTAGTACAAATACATGCTGAAGAATGGGATGGCGATACATCGCTTCTAATTTCTTTCACGGTAGTTATATGATTGAAATGTGCCTCTATTTATAACTGCAACCAACTGAATATCATCTAGGTAGGTACTGTACTATACTTATGCAATCTGACTGCCACGATTGAAACTTTTCTCCCAAGCACGAGTAGGTACTAGATACTCGCAAATCTTAAAAATCCTGAAATAAAGTTTTTATTATATCTATACTCTATAATTATATTATAAAGAGGAAAGATTTGTATTTTTATATTTTTGTAATTTTGTATGTTTGTTATGAATAAACTCAAAAACTACCGGAGCGATATTAAAAATTATTTCTCCAATGGAAAGCTAGAAGATCCCTGAGTAACACAGGTTATATTTTATTCCCGTATTACCCCGGGACCGGGAACTACGCGGGTGTTAAACCGTGCAGAACCGCTAGTATTATATAATTTTTTGCAACGTAGCAAAGCGATGTACCATCCAGAACTCACAATTCCATGTCAGAATTGCGTTTCGGTCGGCAATGAGTCAGCACTAAAGACTTGTCGATAGACACGTTACCACTGACCACTTGCTCGTAGCTGGGGGTTGTCATACTTCTCGACGTGCATAGATTAAAGGGAATGTTAAACAGTAAAAAAATATCCAAAATTGAGAAAATAGCGCACAAAAACACGTCTACGTCTACGTCATGAAATAAAGTCCACTGACAGACAGACGGACGAACTGATCGCAGAGGCTTCGTAATGGGTCCTGTTGACAAGTACCCAAAAAATACCATAATAGCAAACAACAATTCAAAAAAAGTTGTAACTCACAAGTGACTTTTTAATAAGTCATGTCTTTATAAAAGTTTCAATTTTGTGGTATTTTTACTTTATTTAGTCTTCTTAAAAGTATCTACCAAACTTTCAGAAAAGTTTGTCGGCAATCGATTAACTAACCTATTGAAGAATCCGGGGTAATTCTCCCTTCCACTCTGGCAACACCACGCCATGAAGACAGCTACGTGAATAGTGTGCACTTCCCGTGTTCGCGCGGGTCATCCTCGAACAGATTTAATGATAATCGTTATTGATGATTGTAGGCAGATACGCGTTTGTTACTCCTGTCCGTTGTGGTACAAGTCAGAACTGGCCATTATACTGGCTTCCTGTCTAATCCAGTGATATGCAAAACTACGATATTCGATTGACGATATATACCTATATACCTTCAAACTACAGACCACTTTAAATATCAACTAAATATACAATTTATTTACCTGTATTTCAGCTTTCAGTCTGCTTATCCTTTGGGTAACAGAACAACCAATAAGGAAATCACCGAAATTTTAATTTGAGCAGGTTCCATAATAAGTTTTTTTTTGAAATTCCCAATTTGGGCTGTTTCCTTGGTTTTTTGAAATTCCCATCAAACACCGATATCCACGCGAACAATGCCGATGACGTCTGCTAGTTTTAATCTTCTATCTGTCTATCTGTAGGTGTGTCTGTGTGTGTATATAAAATAATAAAGTGACTGGCTGACTCATAGATATAGGATGTACGGAGGTAATGTATAGGATGTAAATCTATGGGATGATCAATCAAAAAACGCACTGCCGAAACCGCTGGCTCCAGAAGCATAAAAATTTCTTTAAATATAAAAAAAACTTATTTATTGGTGTTAATTACGTACATTTCACTTAAAACTAAAAAAATAATGTAGCCGAAGAAAGGAATATGTGAGTGAGCATTGAACTTTAAAAATTGAAGAACAACGGGAACGGAAAAAGAAAAATTATACGCGCGGTCATTGCCGCTACGTACCCGCTAGTTCAAAATAATAGAAAAACTATACTTACAATCGCTGGAATCATGTAACTTAGACCAAACCGTAACTCCAAAATACTGCCAACTCACCGCGGTTTCGGCTGGCGGTCGTTTCATACAAGCCATGCATTCTCATGTATAATAAAAGAGTTAACGTGTTAGTTTGTTGATTGAGAGATTCATGCTCGCATGACGCCAGGTATTTGTGCAGGTAGATATGTCTATTTGCCTGTGCTTCAAAAGATCAAGGGCAGATCTAGCTTTCGAGTCACGAGTCAGAACAGACTCCACATCGATTACAATAATACATTCAAATTAATAAAGAGTAAAAAACCGACTTCAACGAATTATATTATAAAAATACAGTCGAATGGAGAACCTCTTCCTTTTTTGAAGTCGGTTAAAAAAATAATCATCGAAATCGGTTGGTTTGATACTGAGTTATTCGTCCATTTGTCGCGCACGTACTGATTGCAAATTTAATACTTACAGAAGGATGCCACTGTCAAAACTGGACGAAATTAAAATGGAATCAATCTGGAAGCACCAGCTTTCAAATAAAAAAAGAATCATCCAAGTCGGTTCACCGTGTCGAAAGTTCTGAGGTAACCAACATAAAAAAAAAGGTCAAATTGATAACCTCCTCCTTTTTGAAGTCGGTTGAAAAGACAGCACCTAGGCCGTGACCTACCTACATGAATGGAGTTTATTATAGTCTTAGTCAGTTAGTAATACCAAGGGACCTGTGATATATCTAAAGCCATCTTGGACTATCCGACAGCGCGAAATGGCATTTAGTTAAGATTGAAGTTGATCGTTCAATTTGCGTATGTGATTAAATTGGGACTCATAATAGGGCCTTCCGCGCTTACTGAATAAAAATCAGCTGCTATTTTTGTTTTGTGATCTATCATTACTAAATAAATAAATAATTTGACAGGCCTGTTGTCTCAGTTGGTAGTTAGTGACCCTGCCTGCTGAGTCGGAGGTCGCGGGTTCGATCCCCGCTTGAGTTTCTTGCTGGCTCTTCGCGGGGTACTGCATTTGGCACCAGCAACTCGTCGGTGGAGATGGGCTGCTGTTTACATTTAGCCAATCTTCATGGATGAGTTTAGAGTGCCTTGTTATTAGACTATTGACTTGTCTAAGTGTATTTTCTATACCTACAGAAAATAAGTAATTTTGTATTTGTGTTGGTAGTGGTTGTACACAAATGGTGATGACCACAGGTCTTTTGGTTGTGGGTATCCAGCCCCTGTGGCCAAGTGGCAAATGATTGATTAATTCGTTAAGCTGGGTGGAGCTTATGAAGCTTAAGCTATTAAGAGCTGTTAAGAACTATTTTTCTTCGGAGAGCTGTGTTAATTTTACTTGGTCGCGCTATAACTCCGCGCGCATAACAAATCGAACGCACAATTGTCAATCCCCTACATTTTCCATTCTAATTCTGTTTACGTTTACTTGGTTGGGAACTTTAATCGTTTAGTCCTCTGTGCGGAAAAGATACACTTCAAACCTTTCACACAGAATTGATTAAATACAAACCAAAGACCTTTACGAAGAACTATTTACATTTTTTGTGAGCGAAAGTGATCTTCTCGACTTCCCATTGCAATCCATCAAAAACACTGTGAAAAACGACCCAACCGCCACGAGCTAATGAACACCAACAAAAAAAATCTAAATACACTTCCATAGCGCATTTCAACCTTTTAAGCACTGCCAATACGGTTCAAATTTCGATTCAACTTGAAATTCCAACAGCATAACTAAAGTGGTACCGTCAAAGTTCCTTTGAAAGAAACTAAATCCTTGTTTCACCGTTTAGTTTGTTAATGGCACATTTTTTTGGTCTCAAAAGCGAATATATCATAAATTATGACATGTAACACCCACTGTTTGGTAGAACGCGGCATTTGGAATTGCATTCGACTTTTAAAATGGTATCGAAGAATTTCTTTATCGATGTTATTGAGCCAAGAACTTAAAAATTGGCTAAATGGCCAATTGTTAACGTGAACTTATTGCGGATTTTAACTAGTTTATTTCTAACATCTGTTATGATTAGTGATCGAATATTCGGATGCATATTTACCTAAACTTCATTTTTGGTTAGGAAATTATGGAAGGGGCTTCTTAAAACATATTTTTTAAATATAAATCCCGGGATTTCAGAAAATTTGGGAATGCGAAACTAGTCTGTAACATGGTGAAAAAACGTCATCTTTAGCATGTGGTATTTATTTTTAAAAACAGGGGGATGTTATTCATTATTCCTTTGAGATGAATGTTTTGAAAATTTAAGAAAAATGAAGAAGAAGTTTATTATTTCTAGTTTTTTAAAATATAACAGTTAAAATAAGTGAATATACCTACACCCGATTTGATTCTATAATAAAAACAGTAAATTTGTTGAATCCGAAATCCCGGGATTTTTTCGATACAAAAGTGCATTCCATAATAATTTCCAACACTTTAAGCTAAGTAAATATTCCTACACCCGATTTGATTCTATTGTAAAAAAAAATTGTCGCTTCCGAATTCCCGGGATTTTTTCGATACAAAAGTGCAATCCATAATAACCAACACCTTCACTTTAGGTAAATATGCATCCGAATATTCGATCACTGGTTATGATAGATGGGTACTAAACAACTGATTAACGTACTTACATAATTATTAAAAAACTAAATACTGTGTTTTGGTATAGGTAATTACAATAAGGATTTGTTATAATTTTATTTTTGTTTGTTGTTTTAGTTAGATTTTTGTTATTTCTTATTTTATTGTTATATAATATATACCTTTACATATATAAAATAAAGTAACATATTAATCAGATACCTATTATGGTCACCGGACTCAGGTTCCAGCCGAAAACCATCGCTTATGTAGTTTATTATTTCTGTGTATTTTTGAGAATTCTATGCGTTTTATTTGACTTGTACGAAAGAGCAGAAGTCGAATAATACTACGATTAAGTTACTGGAGGAGTAGAGTATGTCAATTATATGTATTGCAATGTCAAAACTCGCAAGCAAAATGCGTCACGGGCGTGTGAACTCTCTATTGTGAATAACCATCGAATTCTCACTCAAAACTCGCTCAAGTATCGGCTATAGCGCGGCGGGTTGTTCCAGCGGGCTGGCTTTTGTAACGTGATCCAGTTTTGCCGAGGCGCCGTTGCGCGTCGTCGCAAAACACTGCGGGCAAAGAGATTAAAATATAATAGGCCATAGAGGGGGCATTGGGAATATTTTCATACAAAACTTTGAGGCTGAAGCGTAATGTCAGTTAGTATGAACGCGAGCTGTCATTCGGTCGAAATCGTACTAGATTTATTCCACTTGTAATAACTTTTGGCATCTAATTTTCCTCGCTTTGTCCCCTCTGTGCCTTATTATATTTTAATCTCTTTGACAGCGGGTCGGCAAAACAGGGCACAACCTCAACGATATAACGATAAATAGATGGATATACTGATGGATGTTTGTTGCTCTATCACTTAAAAACTAAGTCAAGTAAACTAAACTACTCGACAGATTTGGATAAAACTTTACATTGAAATAGCTTATACATCAGAATAAGACATGGCTACTTCTTATCCCAGAGAACGGACAAAGAAGATGGCAAAAGCTAGTAATCTACATTACGTTTCTCAATTAAATTTAGTTCAATCCTACTATATTATAAACGCGAAAGATTGTATGTATGGATGTTTGTTCCTCTTCCACGCAAAAACTACTGAACGGATTTTAATTAAACTTTACAGTTACATAGCTTATACATCAGAATAACACATAGGTTATATTTTATACCCGTGTTCCCAAGGGAACGGGAACTATACGGGTGAAACCGCGGGGTGCTGCTAGTAACATATAACTCGACAAACTTTTGCGTCCATAACAGTAGAAGGATAGGATGTTGATTGTATTATTCACACGTTCAAAAGAAGACTAAGCACTAATTTATTAACCAATGTGTAATTTAACTTTTGTTGTTGTTAATTTTATGTTTGTTATTTATGGCTGCCTATTAAATACCATTCCACTGTGATACCATCTTAAAGAGTAAATAGGGGAATAATGAAAACCAGCTCTACTGAGTCAAGTATTATGGCTTGGTAGAACAAGCTGATTATTCTTCCCTTTGCCAAGCTACGAGTATCAAGGTGCCGAGAAATGTTTTGAAAATTATTTGTGGCAATAAATATATTTTCTTTCTTCTTTCTTTCTAATTGATCCTATTATAGTAATAAACTACCTACTTATTTCTTTCCGTAGCTTTCCGACCATCTTATTGTATGATAATTAAAAATATAATATCGTCTGCGTTTCCTTGCATTTTATTTTGGCGGTCTTTATAAAGTTCGTTTTCTTTCCTGGCATTAATATGAGTAAATCTTCTTCAGTATTAGGGTTCAGTATTCCTATAATATGGTTTTGATGATACAGCAATTTGTGCTCTACTGCTTCAGTAATACGATTTCCGGGTATGTAGTGCAGCCATAATAATTTGTGGGACACATAAAATCACACAGGGCTATTTAGTCTCAAACTAGGCAGGGCTATGGGTACTAAACAACTGATAAACATACTTAAATAAATATTAAACGACCAATCACGAAGCCAACAGACACGTTCATGCACACGAATGTTGACGACACGAGCGCCGATCGAACTCGCAACCGACTCAGAAGGCAGGGTCACTGCCAACTGAGCCAACAGGCCCGTCAGTTATTATTCAAGGTTCTCTGATACATATAATACAGTACGGAACCCTCGCATAATGTAGACAACTCGTGTGCTCCGACCCAGCTTGCGAGCCGCGATTCCTAGCGGTCAGGAATGCGCTCGCGCTGCACACGCTAGTTCTTTTTTCTAAATTTCACGAAATTAACGAGCCTCGACGAAATGCAAACCGAAAAAAGTCGACTTTTCGAATTAGAGCCGGCGTAACGTTTTGTTCGCAGACGATCCCTCGTTTGAACTTTATATTGAACGTTCATAATTCGCTGCGACGTAAATAATCTATATTTATACATTATATAAATGAATCGCTATTTTTCTTGGTCACAGGATCACGCGTGAACGGCTGAACCAATTCCGATAACTTTTTGTTGTGTTTGTTATTCTCAGGAGAAGAAAGGAAAGAATAAGAAAGTTGCGCTTAACATTAGAAAATTTAAGAAAACATAACGACCATTTTAACTCTTGTAATGTAACTTTATGGTGTTTGACATAACTGACAGTTGTACAGGACAACGTATGTCGGGTCAGCTATGTATAAATAAGCAAAGTTCGGAGCGGTCAGTCAGTTGTATAACGAGCGCTTCCGTGTTTCGGAAGGCACGTTAAATTGTTGGTCATCATCGTCATCGTGGAATGAAAGTCATTAAGCCATGTCAAATAGCCACAGGTGGCTTGAAAAATTCTTACTGTTAAGTAGCCACTAGTTTAACACCATCTACCTAACTATCCGCGGTGGTCTCGTATGGGAGATTATAGCCAATACTTCCTCATGCGAGGAAAGCCAACTAGCACAGTAGTGCAGGGCTGTTACGGGTTGATGATGTGATTATAATGATGTAATGGTATTTGAGTTTCAATGGATGGCAACTCGTTGTAAAAAGTCATTTAAAAGTACTACACTAGTTTCATAGACTATAGAGTTGAGCTTCTCTCTGCTTTATTATCTGTGGTGATTTTTCAATAAATCTACAGATTGCTTTTATAATTATTTGGTTTTATATCACTACAACTAACATCTGTGTGCGTCTAGAAAATTATGGCCTAGTACTGTTTCAAGAATTTACGTACAGATTTATCACTAGCTCGACGGTGAAGGAAAACATTGTGAGGAAGCCCGCAGGTCCCAGAATTGATTCCGAGGCATGTGTAATAGACCCGGCCCAACTATGTGCTCGCTACCTATCATGTTTAGGGAGCGAATATACTCGTGAAAAGCGGGTATTTACAGAAATTGAATAGTTGAAAGGAAATGAAGAAAGGCATGAGTTTTTTTACTGTTTTGGAACATTACCTGATGAAAACTTGAGAAGAAGCGGAATTACTTTATGACTGAACGATTTGCACGACTAATCTCCAAAAAGAAAAATGTCCAAAAAGACGGATGTACAAAGGCTTGTCCAAATAATAAAATTGACAAACCATAAATAACTCCAATAATAAAATTACCCTAATAAAAATTACCAGTATTTATATAGTCAAACTATAAAAATGTCCTATAATAAAATGGACTAAGCCTTAAAATGACCAGTAGTGATATTTCCCAAGCGATTTTTGGAAATTCCAACGGGAACTGGAATAATCTGGATTGAAGAATACGGTTTTACATTTTTCTAAGGAGTTAGGCGTTAAAGGCTCAGACAGCAAGTGAACAAAATAAACTGAAAAAATGCTGAATGTAGATTTGATGCAACCCTTGCATTGTGTTGCGATATAAGAGATTTTGCAAGTAGATAGTGCCTATAGCAGTCGAGGGTAGATATCTGTTAGGGCTGGGTCATTTCACAAATACTTAATGTTGAATTCTCAAAATGTTCATACCTTGCACCTGCTACTCTCCTCCACAGTTAATGTTGGTATCAAAGAGATTTAAATATAATAGGGCATAGAGGGGACAAAGCGAGGAAAATTTGAAGTCAAAAGTTATTCCAAGTGAAATAAGTCTAGTACAATTTCGACTGAATGACAGCTCGCGTTCATACTAACTGACATGACAAGGACATGACTCTTAGGCTTCAAAGTTTTGTATGAAAATATTCCCAATGCCCCCTCTATGCCCTATTATATTTAAATCTCTTTGGTTGGTATCCATATTGTGTGGTTTTCGGCGTACAATAAAGAGTTGTTGTATTGTATTGTATCATTGCTAGTGAAATATTATGGTTGAAATCATGTAAAAAATTGATTCAAATGAAAATTATTTAGAAGTAGCACCATCCCTATACGAGTAACTCATTCTTCCCGAACTTTTTCATGGAACTGCGGTTCCAGAGTGGTTAACCTACTTTCAATCGCCAATTTTATTCACCTTTGACATTTAGACTCACCATGTACGCTTCCTTACGATCCATAAATTATAAATTAGTACCGGCCGTAACTAATAAGGGACTCTTCGCCGTCTGCAATTAAAATGTGTAGTAAATGTCTGGTCACAGTATTCAAGCTTAGACTGCTGAACAGAAACACATGGACCGTAAATCGTCTAACCCGTAATCGATTAGACTTCTCGAATCTCGATCGACCTGTAAGCTAGAAATACATTGCACTCGGTGTTGTGACTAGGGTTAGAAAGAGAAATATACACTTTCACCATACACTGAGCGGGTAAAATGTAGTACCTATGTACAGTCAACAAAGTTGTTAGTGTTACATGGCCAAAAATTAAGATTCACTTTTCTCTTAAAGCCTTAAATGTATTTATAGTATTTTTTTGGTAAATTATAGGGATCAAAGATACCTTTCTAAATAAACATTAATCAATAAGATTTATTTATGACTTCCCCAGAAAAATGAATTCTTAGTTACTGGCCATGTAACCCTAACAACTTTGTTGACTGTACTTACTATTACTGAATTTATGAAATGGTTCATGGGCTCGTGGCTCGCTTTGATAGACCACAAGCTACGAGTATATTATTCATAATTATTAACAAACTAGTAGAAGCTAAAGAGATTTAAATATAATAGGGCATAGAGAGGGCATTGGAAATATTTTCATACAAAACTTTGAAGCCTAAGGCGTCATGTCCTTGTTATGTCAGTTAGTATGAACGCGAGCTGTCATTCGTTCGAAATTGTACTAGACTTATTCCACTTGGAATAACTTTTGACTTCAAATTATTGTCTCATACTATACTACAATCCTGCAAAGTTTCATCGACTGAGGAATCAATGTTGGGGTCCACTACCTTTATTGCCTATTATTGTGAAATAACAAAATCGCTTCCCGCTGTCTGCCTGTCCCTATATGTATGCTTAGATCTTTAAAACTACTCAACGGATTTTAATGCGTTTTTTAATAGATAGAGTGATTCAAGAGGAAGGTTTATGTGTATATAATACATGCTTAATATAGTAGATAAACACTGATATCATATAAATCGAAGGCGCTGATATTATAGGAAGCGAGAGCGGGTCGCTACTCGCTAGTAAGCTGTGAACTTTAATCAAAATCCGTTGTGTAGTTTTTGCATGAAAGAGCAACAAACATCCATAGATACATTTATAGTCACAAACTTTCGAGTTTATAATATACTAGCGACCCGCCCCGGCTTCGCACGGGTACAATGCTAACACTAAAACCTTCCTCTTGAATCACTCTATCTATTAAAAAAACCGCATTAAAATCCGTTGCGTAGTTTTAAAGATTTAAGTATACAAAGGGACATAGGGATATAGGGACAGAGAAAGCGACTTTGTTTTATACTATGTAGTGATAGTAAAGTAGGATTATAAATAATAATTATAAGTAAGAGATGCAGCTAAAAAGAGCTGCTCTTAAGTTTGTTGCGGATTCCTTTGGGGGACAGCATTGGGCACCAGCAACTCGTACGTTCAGCCAACCTCCACGGACGAGTTTAGATTTCTTTGTTATTATTTACAGAAATAAAAGAATTTTGATTTCATTTGATAAAAATCAAAGGACGGACTGGCAACCCACAGATTCTTACTTAAAAAAATTCGATTTTCAAATGAGAATAGGAAGTACATAGATCAAAGAGATTTAAATATAATAGGGCATAAAGGGGGCATTGGGAATATTTTCATACAAAACTTTGAAGCCTAAGCGTCATGTCCTTGTCATGTCAGTTATTATGAACGCGAGCTGTCATTCGGTTGAAATGGTATAGACTTATTCCACTTGGAATAACTTTGACTTCACATTTTCCTCGCTTTGTCCCCTCTATGCCCTATTATATTATTTAAATCTCTTTGAGATAGATAGAGTGTTCACTAAATTGTTATGGAAATACTTTTATTCATATCAGTGATTTATCATACAGGCATATAAAGAAAGATAGGTACCTTCAATCGAAGACCTGATTTCATACAACTGAATGTTAGCCCTAACGGTCTATTCCACGCAATATACCACCCAAGCACTAACAAGTCATTATTCATGGATAGAAAAGATTATCCGATAATAGTTGCCTTAAGGTAGAAAGGGAAAAATGGTTTCTGTTAATCTTCGTCAGATATGTCTTCTGGCTGTATGCTATGATGACGTATACCTTCGATTGTTTCGGTGATCAATAATGAACCTACTTAGGCGCTTTTCAACCGTCAGTATTGCGGTGGTGCCTGCACCTGCCAGCACGTAGAGCACGAAAACGAAGTGAAGGATAGAAAGCAGCCAGTATATATTTGTATTAACTACGTTCAAAATAAAAATAATAAATAATCTCATGTCTTCATCCTCGAGAAGGTCAGCAGCAGCTTTGCCAGACGTCCTGATTTTTGCGGGACGTCCCGATTTTTAAATCAAAATTTAATGTCCCTCCCGGGACAGACTCAGTCCCGCTTGTCGGGTATAACTCAGAACTTTATTTTTAGACTTCTCAATTATTTAACGATAGGGTTAATCCTTATTTGCTTTTACCTAGAGGTAAATCTGATTTAATATAACATATTTTTATTAAAATACATTTTCTATGGCTATCCATTGTCACGTAAACGTAATTTGAACTCAAATAAAAACGTAAATATTTAAAAAAATCCGATTATATTATACTTTTTTTACTATGTACCGCTTTCCACTAAATAATCCGCGCCAGACTGACCTTCACATTATTCTGTCACATCAGTGTGAAGGATAAGAAACTTTATTCCTATTCTTCACTTTTGCACTATCACTGAAAGTCGTCACACTAGTGTGAACGTTGGGAAAAGATTATTCCTTACATTTACCTTTTGCTTCTACACTCAAAAAGTTTCAAAATCCCGACTTGGCAAAAAAATAACTGGCAACGCTCGCGCTGGTCAGCAGAGGTACTCCTTTCTAGGATATGCACTGAGTGACATGACACTTGCAAGTCGATTTATTGACGACTACCTGTTCCGCTGGGTTTCACCCAAGTAGTTCCCGTTCCCGTGGGAAAACGGGAATAAAATATAGTCTATGCTACTCAGTGATAATGTAGCTATAGGTACCTACACTTGCAAATTAAATTTTTTAATCGGCCCAGTAGTTTTTGGGTTTATTCGTAACAAACATGCAAAAACACAAATCTTTCCTCTTTACAATATTACTAGCGGTTCTGCGAGGTTTTACCAGCCTAGTTCCCGTTCCCGTGGGAATACTGGAATAAAATATTGCCTATGTCACTCAGAGATAGGTACTCCAGCTTTTCAACGGTGAAAGAATTTTTAAAATTGGTCCAGTAGTTTTTGAGTTTATTCGAAACAAACCAAAAAATCAAATCTTTCCTCTTCATAATTTAGTGTAGGCAGATTTACTTATATAATAAAAAAACCAAAAGTCATTTTTAATATCGCCTGTGCGATTTGCCTTTGGAATCCAATCACAAATATCTTCCAGTGCACTCCATCATCAGGTTATTAAGGCAGTGCCATAATAATAACATAAAAACACGTTGCTCAAGATTATTCGTAAACAAAACACTATAATAATAGCAAACTTTACTGCTTTTGGACGGAGAGCGAAAATTAGAAATTCTCATTGGAACGTCTTATTATCACGGGTCGTGTATCACACCATGCCGTAACGTAAAGGGACGAAACAATACGAACCTTTATATCAGGGATTTCATATGTTGACATTCGAATTAGCATAAGTTTAGGGATGGCGGCTAAATTATTATGACCTCTTTTAAAATCATCTCATCATTCAATTAAACGAGGGAGGCAGGGAGCGCCAACCATTCCGGTCTTGGGCAGTCCGCATCCACCCACTGCCAGCCACCTTCATTGGGTCGTCCGTCGCGTCGGTCCATCGTATCGCAGGGCGCCCTACACTTCGTTTGCTTAAACGCGGTTTCCACTCCAATACGTGTCGGCTCCAGATGCCTTCCGTCCGCCTGGAGACATGACACAAATCATCATGATAAAATCATTTAATAGATTATTTTTTTTTTTAAATCAAAATATCAATATTAGTAGGTAAATCTGCTCGGGGAAATGTAACTCCATGCCAATAAGAGTGGAGTATGGTTGGCTGAGGCATTCCTGAAAGACCCAATATTCAAATTGTTCTTAATTCTTCATACATGTAAGTCGCAGTACGGAGGAACACTGACTTTCATAATACAGATTACTCTAGTTTGGAAGTTAGATGTCTTATCTAAACTGTTTTTGATTGTACTTAATATTTACTAAAAAAAAACACATAATTGTTGTTGTGTATTAGGTAATACATTATGTTATTATTATTATTATTTATCAGCACAGTTTTGACACCTTAAACCTGAGTGGTGCTCAACCTATCCCCGGACCGGTAGATGTTAGCTCACGATGTTTGTGTACACGTAAAATTTATGAAAAAATCATTGGTACATTGGCATTAGGTACATCATCTTCATCAGTCTATCTTAGTCCACTGCTGGACCAGCATCTGCCTGCAGCCTTTCGCAGATCGTCATCCCATCTGGCCGGAGGGCGTCCTACACTTCGTTTGCCGAGTCGCGGTCTCCACTCCAGAACACGTTTACCCAAACGGTGGTCGGTTCTTCGCGTGATATGGCCAGACCACTGCCACTTCAGCTTGCTAAGCTGATTCTTTCAGCTATGTCGATAGCTTTAGTTCTCTGTCGGATGTACTCGTTACGTATCCATCCTTCATAGAACCTCCGAGCATAGAACATTACATGCCCTGACCCAATCGAAACAGGGCCTCATTTCCAACACCGTTTAAATGTACTGCACGGACTTGAACATTTTCGCTATTTAAATACACAAAATCATAGTTGGTGTGAACGACGTCCATTTTTATTCCACTTCAAGATGTAATTTGTGATTTACGAGACACTCCAGTGTATATTGTTGATTGTTTAATTTGCCACGCGGTAAATAAACTTCGGACATTCGATTTCGAAATGCGAAGAAAGGAACTGATGGTTTTATGGCGTATGCACACGATAGTCACGAGGGTTTATAGATACCATCGAAATTAGTGTAGAATGTCTGTCTCTGTGATGGCCGACTTCAATTGGCACTGAGTGGTGTTGCCATCTATCGACCTCCCCTCCCCTCTTTTCTATACTCTCTCTTTCTATACTTCTGAGCCCCTTTAGGATTAGTTGCTACCAAATCACCAATATTTTTTGGGTAAAATTGCGTTTTTATAAAATATGCAGTTGAACTCAAAATGAAAGTCTGTATCTGAATACAACATTTCATCAAAAGCGTTGCAGCCGAACCGAGATACTCGAAGTATATACAGCCATACAAATATAAAAGGATCGCTCGTATAGGTACTGGTTAAGCAAAATATAACTCCCAGAAACAGGTTAAAATGTGTGCACCCGCTAAGAAAAGGATAGGTCTTTGACTTGTTTTAAAGCGCTATTTAATTAAATGCCAAAATAATTCCGTTAGTTAGTTGGCTTTTTACGGCTAACGTTTACCCTATATGGTTTAGTAGAACGATAGTGAACAATAATACACTACAACAACTTTTTATTTTATTGTTCACCAAAAACAACTTAGTATGGATACCAATATTAACCAAAGTATAATGAGCGGTCATATCGCTTTTAGCGATCTCTTCCAGACAACCTTAGGATGGAAGAAACGGAATAACATATTGAAGAAAAACATAGGCTATTCCGGAAAAACACAAACTATCACTATGTCTGTCTGTCCCTATATGTATGCTTAGATGTTTAAAACTACGCAACGGATTTTGAGAAAATTTTATGAGACATAGTGAGAGGCATCAAGCAGTTGTTATGTCTAATTGTCAACTTTGAGCTCAGTTTAAGACAATTTTGCACTTTTTGTTACAAAAATCTCAACTTTATAATATGATGTAAATGAATTTCTTAACATGTAATTTATTTAAGGTTGTTGTAACTATATATTATGTAAGTATTATTGAGACTAATTTCATACACAGTGTTAATTGTTTATGGAATAAATATAAATCGAAAAAATTGAAAATTGATCGAGTGATTCAAGAGGAAGGTTTTTATATCCTACTAATATTATAAACGACAAAGTTTGTATGGATGGATGTATGGATGTTTGTTCGCCTTTCACGCAAAAACTACTGAACGGATTTTGATGTTTTATCTTATATATTTATTTGATATTTTATCCCCGGGAAACCGCGGGGCGCTGCTAGTATCATATAAATCGAAGCGAAGCGGGGCGGGTTGCTTGTATTTAATAAAATGCGAAAGTAACTCCATTAGTTAGATGCCTTTTCACGGCTAAAGCAACCTAAAATCAGGTTGAGCAGAACGATTTAGTTAACATATTTCTAGTTAACAAAATTTCTAGACTACGCAATAACGCGGAAGGACGCCGGACGTACCAAAAAAACCCTCACCTAGTTTTTAAAAGCCGCTGGCTAAATAACAGGGTATAAAAAGAGTAACTATGTTTATCTGATGTCGTGTATAACACCACTTTTTCGGGGTACTATCAACCTCCCATATCTAAATAAAAGACGTGTGGCACTCGGGGACTGCCGCGGTAAAGCTATTGCATAGCATTTTGTATCAACTAGACTGCCGAAAAGAAACGACGTTAGACAATGCACGGCCTTCAAGCCACACCTCCGTGCCCGTCGGAGTGGGGAGCGTGAGGTTTTTTTTCGTTACGGAATTTCTGGATTCGGTCCCCGCGTTCAAGGGCCTCGATAGAAGCTATGCAATAGCTTAAAATCTATTTGACTTACATACTGGTTTTGCGTGTAATTAAGACTAAAATCCCAGACCTGAAAGCCCAAGTTGCATAAATCTGCATGTTTAACATTATTAATGTAAGACGACATGATACACGAACAAAGATTTGGAAAATGTGTTGCCAAAATTGATTTAATAAAATCCTGCTGTATATTTTCTAAAACATTTGATGCTGCGTTGAAAAGATGAGGTAAAACGTATAGACAACACCAATATAGATATGTTGTCTAAATTGAAACCGCTGCACACCCCACTAAAGCAATTAAAAGCAAACAATCAAATTTTACAGCGTAACAAAATTCTATCGGAGCCCAACGTTTACCCGCCGACAATAAACAAAACTCGAAACACCGAAATATAAAAAACACTACATAATTTTGTGAAGCCATAAAATGGGAATTCCGGTTGAACTACTGCGAGCAATAATACCTTCTGTCGATTTAGTGTTTAAGTGGATGCTGGTAAAAAACTAGATTTAGTTTTGACAATTTTTAATTTAAATAAACTAGCTATCAGCTCAGACTAACGGGTGCCCGGTGCGAGCGTTGCCATTGCGGATCCTGTTTATTCAAGTTCCAAGTTCAAGGAAATTTCCAAAAATTCCTTTTGAGAGCTCACTTACGTCATTTAAGGAACATTTGTGCAAAATTTCATGATTCTAGACCCAGTGGTTTCGGTTGTGGGTTGATCGATCAGTCAGTCAGTCAGCCAGTCAGCCAATTTCTTCTTTTATTTTATCCTAGACAAACATCGAGAGAGCAGTGATAGCCTTACGGTTAAAGAGCCCGCTTGATACGATGATATCAGTGAGGCTCGGGTTCAAATTCTCGCATGTACTTTCAAGTTCAAATTTTCAAAACTTCGTACATATTCATCACTAGCTTGACGGTGAAGGAAAACATCGTAAGAAAACCCGCAAGTATCAGAATTAATTTTGAGGCATGTGTAACATACGCCATCACCACCTATCACGTTTAGGTTACGAATATTCTTGTGAAAAGTAGGTATTTCCAAAAATGGAATACGTCTACCTACCCCCTCAATGACCAAAGGCGTGAGATTATTTATTTTTCTATTTTTTAAACATCGATACAAACATTGCAAAAACACCTAAGTAAGCATTGTTACCAAGAAAACAATTTATCTCCAATTGCAACGCAAATCACCACTGGACCTGTAAAAACAAAAAGATTTAACAGTGAAATAGTGTTAATTGTGTGGAAACATTGAAAAATGATCAACATATGTTATTTAAATAGTCATAAATAATGTCTCGAAATTCAGTTTAAATAATAATAAGTGCAAGAGAACAAAAATTAAAAATCAACATGTCATTAATTTCGTGGCGAGCTGAGGTGTGAGATGAGATCACAGCGCCAATAGTAGAGTCGCTATTGTTGTTATAAATATTTTGCTAGCCATCGAGATCATTTTGAGTGAAAATTTGTTGCTCGTGTGACGTCACCGACCCAATACAGTAGTATGTAGGCATTGTTATTTATTTTTAAATATTTTTTTTTAATTTTCAGAATATAATCTCTTTTAAATATAATTTAAAAAATCTTACTACAAATAAGTTTAAGTATAATATTCCTGAGATTTAAACGAATGTAACGACTCTATGTATATTGACATACTTCGCATCCTTAACAAACGAAAAAAAAACAGATATTTACCCTAATTATCCCAAAATATCTCAGTAACTGGGCAACCATTTATTTTTGTGTACCTATATTCGCGCTTTATACTTGAAAAATACAAATTTAAAGAGAAAATCCTTGCCTGAATACAAAATTAATCGCTGTAGGCGTTTCCGAGATAGGTACAAGAAATATATATATTTCTTCTTCTATATTTCTTTCTTAGCTTATATTTGATTAGGTTTTAGCACGACTCACTCTACGTATTTCCCTGTCCACGGTTCAATTCCGAAGCACCGTTTGACTTACGAGGCGGTTCTAAATAACTGCCGGCCACTCATTACATTCCCCATTGCCATTTGCATAACTATTGGAATCGAATCCGAGCCGACGGTGTGTGTTTAGAGCCTGATGTATGACCTGCCGGCGCTAAATGAATTCGCTTTTCATAACCATTGTTTTTTTAGTTGTGAGTTCACATGTTTTTATGAGGTGTAAACGTCTGTGGCTGTGAGTTGGAACAACACACCATTTGCAGCGAAGGACTGCGTACCTAACTGGTATAAATTTACTAGCCTGCTAGACATTCTCGCAAAATTTGACAAAGGTTAAAAAGTTTGCTGTATAAAATGTCACAAGATTACTATTATTATACAAATCCTCTTGAACACCGTTGGCATACCTCTTGAAACAGTCTTGTCTTAGTATTGCTATCTGCGTACCAAGACGACAAATACGATAAATTGGTTATTTCAGATCACTGTGCGACAGTGATCAAGTTACATTAAAATAAGGCTGCCTTTCGTTTTCTCTAAAGCATTATACAATAATACAATCGTTAGTTCTATTAGGTACATCACTGTGTAAGTGTAAAGCAATATAGAACTCATATGTTAAGAATCTAAGTAGATAATGGGTTCGATTCTGCATTACAGCGCCTAAACTTATTTTAGTTTAGTCCTGTCATTTTCTTTCTCATAGAGAAGAAAAGAAACGAGTGATATTTAGTCCTGTCAAATTAAAATTAGTCCTGTCAACTAAGGCATTTCATAACGTGTTTAGAAATAAGTCACGACTAAAACACAGCCTCTGAGAGAACTAAATTCGGTAGGTTATCTTCTATCCCTTTTCTTTTTTTGAGATAAAATAAAGACAGGAATACACTAAAATAAGTTTAGTCGCTGTAATGCAGAATCGAACCCAATGTTGTTTTATATGGTAATCAATCAGTGAGGTTCGGGTTCAAACCCTGGCATGTACCAAAGAGTTTTTCAAAAATTTACGTACATTTTCATTACTAGCTCGACGGTGAAGGAAAACATCTCGAGGAACCCGCAGGTCTCAGAATTAGTTCTGCATGTGTAACTATATACCCGGTTCGGCGATGGCCTCACTGCATAACACGCTAAGGAGTCGAAAAAATATTCTCGTGAAAAGTGTTTATTTCCACAAATGAAGTACCCCCTCGGTGATAAAAGGCGTGAGATTTGTTTAATTTATCTTAATGTTGTTTCAAGTTTGAAACACGTTGCTAAACTATGATCGTTTTTTAAAACATGGTAGAGGTCCCCCTGAACTGAAATTACGCGGACGAAGTTCGAAGTGGCTACAATGCAAAGAGATTAAAATATAACAGGGCAAAGAGGGGACAAAGCGAGGAAAATTTAAAGCCAAAAGTTATTCCAAGTGGAATAAGTCGAGTACAATTTCGACCGAATTACAGCTCGCGTTCATACTAACTGACATGGCGCTTGAGCTTAAAACATGCTTCAAAGTTTTGTATGAAAATATTCCCAATGCCCCCTCTATGTCCTATTATATTTTAATCTCTTTACTGCCATGCTTTTTGACAGGCCTGTTGGCTCAGCTGATTCAGAGGAAAGTTTGATTCCTGCCCGGGGCCAACATAAATATGTTCAACGGTTGTTTAGTATCCAGTTTGGGACTAAATAATAGTGTGCGACTTGTGTCCCACAATTTATTATTATTTTAATAGTTTTACTTGTCGCCATGGGGCAGTCTAATAGGTTTTAAAGAATATCATCATTGGTGATATATATGAGAACGTAGCAGCCCACTGCTGAGCTAAGGACCTTTCTTCGTACAACAAGCTGTGGTCGAGTAGCCACCTAAGCCTTTAAAAAGTGTCTTCTCGACCATCAGTCGAGATTTCTGCGGTCGAGTAGCCACCTAAGCCTTCAAAAAGTGTCTTCTCGACCATCAGTCGAGATTTCTGCGGTCGAGTAGCCACCTAAGCCTTCAAAAAGTGTCTTCTCTACCATCAGTCGAGATTTCTGCGGACGAGTAGCCACCTAAGCCAAGAAGTATGGGCCAACTATAATAAATTGTGGTACACAATTCACACACGGTTATTTAGTCCCAAATTAGGCATTGCCTGTACTATGGGTACTAAACAAATGTTAAACATGCTTAAATAAATATTAAACACCCAGACACGAAGCCAACAGACATGTTCATGCACACAAATGTTAGCCCCGAGCGGGGATCGAAACAGCAAACTCCAACTCAGAAGGCAGGGTACCAACTAGCCAAGACACCCGTCAATATGCATTAGTTCATAACCGTACTGATTTTATTTTGACTTTTTAAATTAGCGGGTAGAGATGGGATCGTTCCGGTTGGACAATAAGCTCAACTGTGAGACTATTTTTTATTTATAGTCATGAATTACTGAAAACAATAAGTACCAAATTATAGTTCATGAAAACTAAAAGAGTTTTTGTATGTATGGCATGCATCATAAAAATCCAAAGAACCCAAACTCTAGGCGTTTACGAGTAGCCATTGAGGAGTTGCGATTTCCACCTCATGGCTCCATTATCAGATCAGCTCGGTTGAACCTTAATATTTTATTGTCACCGAACCTATATAAGTATGCCAAATTTCAGCTCAATGGGTTGAATATATTCCAAAATTGAGATGCAAGATTCATCCCGAACAAATATACTTTGAAAGTTAAATAAAAGCTTCTACAAAAATACTGTGAAAATTTGTAGATATGTAAATTAACTCTCAACTGGAATTAGCTGTAAATAAAATATCAGTTACTAGGTTTATCAACGTAATTAAGCGGACATTTCCTAGAAATGGAGCTTTGCTTTAATCTCCATCATTTTAATTAAACGTTGCAGACTTATCTACTTCTCCGATTTAGACACTTTACAATTTGCTTCTTAATTTGTCTGAGAATCGCTTCATCTCAGTTAATTTCCTTCCTTGAATGAACTTACAAAGAAACCAAAAACAAACAGACAACGAATAGCACTAAAAAGACTATTTTTTGCATATTCAACATCCATTACCTACTGCTACTAAACCTATTAACTGATAGCGAGTGATTTGCTGATGTCCGTTGAGGAGTTCCGTTCTACACCTGAAGTTCTTCATCAGATTTTCACAAAACAAAATACGTATAATATATGGGACCAACCTTGAGGTATACCAGAACAAACGAAAAAAAAAATCGGTTGTCTGTAAAGTCGGTTTTAAGTAACAACTCTTTATTGTACACCAATAAAAATATGCAACAAGTGACATAGTGATACAGAAAAGTACAAGGGGCGTACGATAGTTGATCGTGACAACGGAAAATACTGATGGAATGGATTGTGCCTCTTTGTCGCTCGTTGCGCGCTCTCGCTTGCACCGTAACGCCGCATACGTCACACTTTTTCGTGCATGCAGCCGGCTCCATCGAATTATAAGACGTTATCACGTCAAAAACTAATTTCGAAATCTCTTCAAATTTAACGGAGTTATGGATTAACGAGAAGTGATACAAAATAGTGGACAAAATCTTCGTCACGTTATCTTTAAGTGGGCAGCAAAATTTCGCCTCACAGACTCAAGTTTAACCCCCACTTTGCAGATGCCTGGCCGCTCAGGATTGATGCTTCAAATTATGTAGTGTCCCGACACTTAGCCGTTGGCAAAAATACCCCGCATAAACCAAATCGTTTTAAAATCCTAACATAACACTTCATAAAGCCATTGTTGAATGTTTTTTTACCCGCTACTGCTAACGACAACACACAGATGAAAAATATATAGATTAAAAAAAATAGGTGCCTCAAGTGTTTTTTTGACAAAGAAATACAGCGAGCGGCTACGCGTTTCAAGTAGCAAAAAAAAAGACAAAACACAACACCTCTATAGTCGTCCAATAAATGTAGGATTTCGTCTTTATTTCAAAATTAAAAGGTAACATTTCTTGGAACAACTGTCGGTCGATTCTCACGGGTCCCATAGAGCTGATAGTGTTATAAATTCTTGATTACAGACCGAGCGCCGTCGAGTTATAAAACTATACAATATGTTTTACGATAGGCGTAAATATGTTATATAATTATGTATGTGGCTCTTGAGTTGAAGTGTGTTGTGTAATGGCCAAGGATAAATAAATCGTTGTCATAATATGTTACGACTAATAAATAGTTGGAAGTCGAAGTGGTAAATTTTATTGTATCTTTCTGAAAGGGCTTAGGAGGATTTAATAGTAACAGTTGGGCTATGGGTATATCCTCAAACATGACTTATTCATGAATAGGCTATGCCCAGCAGTGGACGTCTTTCAGTTGGTATGGTGATGATGAATAAGTACCTATCTATTCTGTTATTTCAGTTAAAACTCTACAAAAATCTTTATTAAAACGTTTTTAATGTGACAAGCAAAAGTTAATAAAACCATATAATGCAAATTTCACTGTTTTAAAGTACCAACTTAATATAAGGTAATAGAAAATAGATATATGATTTTTTTATATTCTAAATAATGATAGATGTGAAACCAACATTTTGGAAGCGACACAGACTGAAACCCGAACAATATCGCGGGTGAATCTTTTAAGTTCACTACAATTATCAGGTGCCAAAACACAGCAGATCATCCCTTGAAGTGTCCAGTTAAGGTGATGAACAGTAACATAAAGCTAATCACCTGTTACGAAAAATTTACAATTATTGTGAAAAATATTGGTATGGATTCGGGCACCTGAACATTATTTTGACGGTCAGTTAAAGGTAAAGGACCTAAGGCTCTTCCACTAAAAAGCACTTGACGTATTTCCAGGATACTCGTTCGAGAATCCTGTAATGCCATAATTGGGGTATTCACACCTAAATGTGCATCAGCCGCAGCTGTTCTTCTGACAAAGGGCTTTTGTTTCCGAATTGTTACGGCTAGAATAGGTGCTAAGTACACACTCACGGTGTCATGTTAACTCGACGATAATTGAAAGGTGTTTGTCTGAAACCGACTTTGTAAAAAGTGGTTTCGATTGGCTGAGCTGTCTAGCTGAGCCATCCATTTAAGCTAATTGATGTCCACTTCTGGACAAAGGACTCTCCCAAGGAGCTAAACCCATTCCGGTCTTGGGCAGCCCGCATCCATCCACTACCAGCCACCTCCATTAGGTCGTTGGCCCATCGTGCTGCAGGGCTCAATACACTTCGTTTGCCTAAACGCGGTCTCCACTCTAATATCAGTCAGCAGCCGTCAGTCCGCCTGAAAACATGACCGGCCCACTTCCACTTCAGCGTACTGATTCTCCGGCAAATAGTTCAGCCGAATCACATCAAACACGCAAGTGCGTTCCGAGTGGCTTTTGGTGGCTTGTTGCATTTGTTGCTTGTGCCTTTTATGTGGCTTGTCACATCAACAACTATAATTATGGGTAGACTAGCGGGTGCCTAGAGGCGTTGCCCTTGCGGCATTCCCGTTCCCTTGGGAATTTCCAAAAATCCCTTCTCATTCAAAGACCATTTGTGCAAAATTTCATGCTTCTAGTGTAAAAGGTTTCGGCTGTGCGTTGATCAATGAACCAGTCAGTCAATCACTTTCTTATTTTGTATACTTTACACTAGCTGCGCCGCGCGTTCCCGTGGGAATACGGGCATAAAATATAACCTATCTTACTTCCGAATAATTTAGATTAAAATTTTCGAAAGAATTTTTAAAATCGGTTCATTATATTTTGAGTTTATTCGTTACAAACATACAAAAATACAAGAATACAAGTCTTTTCTTTTTTTAATATTAGTCTAGATATAGCTCTTACATATAGTTACTCCGGATTATTAAAAACGGAAACAGAACAACTTAATCTAAGTAGGGTATTATTACCAATAATAAAATTTAAGTGATTTGTCATTTAAGTCATTTTGTGAAAACTGCTGTTTTACGAAATTAAATAAACATTATATATGTTTTCAGAATATAAAGAAACACCTATTAAATACCCAGAATCTAACTCGCGACCTCCAACTCCTAAGGCAGGTTCACTACCAACTGAGCCAACTGTTGCAAATGTTGCAATACAAATATACTGAACTGACGGAATGCCATACCGTAGACCCGATATGTCGTTAAGTTATCGACTAATGCCCAAATCTATATAATGACCCCGCACCCTTTCTTAAAATAGGGTACACATGCGTCGGGAATCGAATCCGCAACCCGAGTCCTATGACACGCGCTCTTTGATCCGCCGCCTTTGTAACCCGAAGCAGCGCCTGCGCCGGCTCAACTCGCCACGTCGTGACGTCAGCGGGGCCCTATTACTGACGCGCTGACAGAAAAGTCTTCACGGAACTATTTTAGGGGATGACAAAAAAGGTTATTAGCTCTTTCGAAAGTTTCCTGTTTTATTCGAATGTCTTATGATTTTTAAAATTTAATTACTCAATAATATTTAATTCAAATTCAAATTAATTAGGCGAAGGTTCGCCTAATTAATTTGAATTTGAATTAAATAATGATACACACATTATTTATTAATGTATGTTCACACACATTATACAACACATATTATACTTAATGTATGTGTATTTATAGAATTATAATATGCTATGGTATCTATATATTATCCATGTATGGACTGTGTATTTACTTTTTGTAATATTTATAGGAAACGGTTTATGAATGGTACTTTAATCCATTGTTAACTTTAGTGCACCACCGATATGTCTGCCCATTGTACTTTTTTTTTATCATTGTGTCACTTGTTGCATATTTTTATTGGTGTGCAATAAAGAGTTGTTACTTACTTACTTACTAATAATATGCATTCCTAAGTATTTTAAGCAAAACATCGTGAGGAAACCCCGCAGGTCTCAGAATTCATTCTGAGACATGTGTAAACAGACCCGGTCCGGCGATGGGCTCACCACCTATCACGTTTAGGGGTCCAATATATCTCGTGAAATGTGGGTATATCCAGTAATGGAATACCTCTGCCTACCCCCTCGGGGATAAAAAAAGGCGTGAGATTATATTTATATATATAAGTATTTTATTCCGAACCCTATTATGCTTGGTCCAACATGCACTTAGCCGATTTTATTTTAAAATGAGAGATGCCTATTCTCATTTTCGCAACGGTACCCGCCCCGCATCTTACGCTCATATTTCTACCAAATTATCCAAAGGGCCTGCGGTTTCCTTTTTAGGCTATATGTTCTGACACCTTCTGAATACCTAAAAGGACCACTACTACCATTTCCGAATTTCGATCGAGTTTTCTTTTATATCTATCTATACTTCTATACTAATCTATACTAATATTATAAAGGGGAAAGATTTGTATTTTTGCATGTTTGTTCAGAATAAACTCAAAAACTACTGAACCGATTTTAAAACTTCTTTTACCAATTAAATGCTAAAAGATCCTTGAGTAACACAGGCTATATTTTATTCCAGTATTCCCACGGGAACGGAAACGATGCGGGTGAAACCGCGCAAAACCGCTAGTACTAAAAATAGCAAAGATTTGTATTTTTGTATGTTTGTTCCGAATAAACTCAAAAACTACTGAACCGCTTTAGAAAATTCTTTCACCAATGGAATGCTAGAAGATATTCCAGTATTCCCATGGGAATGAGAATTACGCTGGTGAAATCGAGCAGCACCGCTAGTTTTATATATTTTGTACGATTCATTTTATTTTATGAGATAAGTAAGAGTATAATAACAAATAACTCTAAATAGTAAAAAAACTAATTCAACTTATATTGTTTTCTCATATCAAACTTACAAATATATTTTCTCTTTATAATACTTACTAGTGTGGATGTAGATTAGCGTATTGTGCTGCTAGTCAGCACCTTGCGTCTACACCCACGTAGCTGCCGTTCCCGTGGGAAAATGGGAATAAAATATAACCTGTGTTACTTCCTGATAATGTAGTTTTCTATTGGTGAAAGAATTTTTAAAATCTGTTTAGTAGTTTTTTGTTTATTCGATACAAAAATTCAAATCTTACCTCTTTATAATATGAGTGTAGAAGTGTAGATGTTACATTCCCATATTTAGTCATCATTCGATCGAGAACGAATAGTGACCGCTCTACCAACTGCGCCAAAACCACATGTTTTTGTTGCTCCATAGAAGGCGTGCTCGCAATTGATATTAATTTCATGAGCTGGAATTGAATTAAAAACGACGGCGTATAAGGGCCTTTGGCCGATGACAAGATAGCCGTTTAGTTTTTGCTTCAATCCTGATAAGCACTAACATACTCCGAGCTCCGCTCCATTGGCAGAATATTAAGTCCATCTATACATATTATAATAAAACCGGCCAAGTGCGAGTCGGACTCGCGCACGAAGGGTTCCGTACAGATTACCATTACTACCTATAAAAACGCCAAAGAACACTTCTGTTGTATGGGAAGTCCCCTTAAATATTTATTTTATTCAAATACATAATTTGTGAAAATTTCAACTGTCTAGCTATCGCGGTTCTTGAAATATAGCCTGGTGGCAGACGGACGGACAGATGGAAGGACAGACAGCAAAGTCTTAGTAATAGGGTCCCGTTTATACCCTTTGGGTACGGAACCCTAAAAATATAACGATCGTGTCTCTACATCAATTTTTTTTTGATAATTTTTGCCGTAGTGGAGATAGTTTAGATTTAGATATCAAAACTCTTTTTTTTTATTTATATCGGTGATGATGAAAGGATTTTGATTAAATATAGTGTGGAGATAGCTGAGGATCAACTTTTAGGGTACTTTTTACTACAGAAAAATATCTTTTTCCCTTTTTTTACTTATTAATAAAGAAACATGCGTAGGTACCTACCTCTACTACTCCGAAACAATAAACCTTAGAAACTTGAAATATGATGTGTAGGTGTCTTATATGTCGTAGGCAACCGATATAAATGGTTGGAACGGGAATAAACTTGATCCGCGCGGGCAACGCCGCTGGGCACCGCTATTTCCCATACAAAATCATTGAGTTCATACTATGGGAGGACACTGATATCATCATTTGCATTGGTACAGCCCGTCAAGCCAATTTTCAAACGATACTAACTATTAAAATCTCTGTGACATTGCTTTTTTAAAGTGTTGTGTCGATTTTAATTGGCAGTGAGCATGGAAAGTCGCATACACATATCAATCCTCTACATTTGTCATTATATTCGATAGTCGTTTACGTTTTACGAAGCCACTCTTTTAGTCGAAAGTGGAGTATGGATTGTGTGAAGGCTGATACCAACAAAAAAATAATGTGAAGAAACTGGCCAAGTGTAAGGTTTCCATCTCTAAAACTTGGCAACCAGTACAAGACGCGTGCAAACCCCGGATTTTAGAGCCTGAACTGAGACATGTCAGAAGGTTTTTTAAAACATAGTCAGTATTATAAGAAACAGTTCTTTGCAAATGTCATAAATCATCTTTGTATTAATTTTCAAACCTTTTTCGTTAGTCATCTTTTTGCTGAATTTAGCGAGTGCGGGCACAGTGCGTGTGTCGCGGGCGGCACAAGACTTGAAATTTTTAAGCCCGGACGCTCCCCGGATATCCTCTAAACTAGGACAAATCCGGGCAAACCCGGAACCCTAGCCAAGTGACTCGCACTCGCACACGAAGGATTCCTTACTACCGCACAATATCACTGCAAATGTCAAAATCCATCACAGATCAAAGCATCCACATCACTTGGATAGTTTTCAATCCACCACTGAGCGATTTTCACGAAACTTCTTGCCTCGCACAAGCGATCTGTGGAACAAATTGTCGCCTGCGGTATTTCCGGACAAATACGACCTTCAAACCTTCTAAAAGAGAGCGTACTCCCACCTCAAAGGCTACGCACTGACTCTCGAGTAGCAGTTGTCCATGGGCGACGGTAGTCACTTACCATCAGGTGACCCGTCTGCTCGTTTGCCCCCTTTTTCTCTTATAAAAAAAAACTTCACCTAGTGTAGAGCGTCGCGAAGCTAAAGTTCAAGCTATTAACATACCAGCTTGACTAGGAAAACCTGTACTATAGTCGCTATAGCTAAGTCCATTCACACCTGTGTTTCAGCCCTTAAGTCCTGAAAATAAAATTGTAAATCGCAGATAACAGAATCCCACCCAATATAAAAACAAATAAATACCAAAACAATTAGGTACAACTATTCCCTACAACGAGCAAAACATTATATCAACAGTGATTACGTATCAAAATATTTGACAATCTTACATTAGCTTCTTTTAAACATTTTTTGCTTCAACATCAATAAATCTGACATAAAATTTTATGTAGCCAAGAGAATCTCAAATTATGCTTTAAATTGCTCTAAATATAGCCCGCTGTAGTATTTTGACCCTTATGCCTTTGACTTACAATATAAAAGTGACACCCTCAATCAGCAAAGATATAATTGTCCCTGTATAACGAGATGAAAGCAATGGCGTCTATTTCCAGCTACTCAAACATTGGGACACACGGTCGGTTGAAATGCTGAGCTTTGTGAGAGTCCTTGACAGTCATTAATAGGGGATTAATATTGGCAACGCATTGATGACTCGTGGTGATGCAGATGTCCATGGGACTGGCCATTTACCATCAGATGACTTGGCTGACACCTTATTAATATTTGCCTTAGAATTAAATTTTCGATAGTCTAAGTCAGAGAGCGCGAGTTCTATTTCCGCTAGAGGCCAACGATTGTTTGCATAAATTTTTGTGTAGTTTTTTTCTCTGTGTTTATAGGTATTTAAGTATTTTAGCAGTTGTTTAGCACTTACAGCAGAAGGTCAGTCTATTTGGGGACTAAATAAACGTGTGAAAATTATGTCCAGCAATTTGTTTGAAAAAGCAAGTAAAAGTCCTGTCGTCTTTCTTCCCACTAAACCCTATCCTCTGCCTCCTCTAGCCATGTCCTCGAGAAGGAAGCCACCAAGAAACCACCATCTCCTCTAGGGTCTGCCTCGAAGGCTACTCCTTGTAATCCATGTGGTGCTGATTTGTGCCCTTCTGTCCGACTGCACAAGACAAGGGTGGCCTGCCATCCATTCCCAAAAAAAAACAAAAGGAAAAAAAACATTTAAAACAATAATAAATTATACATAAAAAGAAGAAAATTACTAACTGACTGATTGGTTGACTCAACTGATCGATCAATGTATAGAAAAAGATGGGTCTAGAAACATCAAATTTTGCTGAAAGATTCCTTGAGTGAGTACGACGAAGGGATTTTTGGGGATTCCGAAAAGAAACTTGAATAAACAGTAACAAGCAGTAACGCAGCTGAGCTTCCGGTAATTAAAAAAAATAAAAGATTTGTTTCGACACAAATTGAGTATTCAGCACACGTCAAGCCAGTGTGTAGTATCCCTAATTATTATAAATCTGTCGTCAGCGCAGCGTGGAGACATTGTGTAGTTTTATTCGGGAGGGAGTAATTCACACGAGCAAGTGTTAGTTATAATAACGCACTCTGAACATCTCTTTGACCAGATTCATCACGATTTATTATAACGTATCTACTTGTTTCTAGTTTTTGTTTAACACTTTATTAATGAACATCTTTCGCTGGCGACTTCGTGCCTACACTCACAAAAACACCATGAACAAAAAAATAAATATTACTTATTTGTAAATTGTTTGTGTGATTGTGTCAAGAATTACTAGTATAGACACCTGTCTTGGTTTTCGAAAGCGTTTCTCTAAAATCCTATATCTATAGAGGAATGACTTGTATCTTTGTCTATACTTACGTAACGAATAAACTTATAAACTGCTGGACGGATTTTCAAAATTATTTCGCCAATGGAAAGCTACATTATCAAAGAGTAACATAGTGTATACCCGTATTGCCACGGGAATGGAACAACGCCGTTTAAATCTATATCTATACATATCTATACATATAATAAAACTCTAACGGGGCCGTGTCTGTACATTAAATATTTTTTGAAAATTTTAACGGTAGTGTATATAGTTATCGATATAGATACCGAAACACCAATTTTTGGAATTTTTGTCTGTCTGTCTGTCTGTCTGTCTGTCTGTCTGTCTGGTTGTGCACGCATCACTCAAAAACTACTGGACGGATTTTGATGAAATTTGGTATGGAGATAACTGAGTACCCGGGTCAACATCTAGGGTACTTTTTATTCCAGGAAAATATCTCATTCCCACGGGAAAATAAAAAAACTGGTTAAAAAGAGAAATACGTACTACTCCGAAACGATAACACCTAGAAACTTGAAAAATGGTATGAAGGTGTCTGATATGTCATAGGAAATTGGTATGAAGGGATTTTTAGAAATTCCCACGGGAACGGGAATAAACTAAATCCAAGCGGGAAAACGCCGCTGGGCACCCGTTATTTGAAATATGGTATGTAGGTGTCTTAAATATGTCGTAGGCAACCACTATGAAGGGATTTTCGGAAATTCCCACGGGAACGGGAATAAACGGAATCCGCGCGGGCAACGCCGCTGGGCATCCGCTAGTAATATTATAAAGAGCAAAGATTTGTATTTTTGTAAGCACGTGATTTTACAAATGAAAAATATAGACCTTGTTACTATATTTTTCATTTGTAAAATCACGTGAAACTGTTGTAGGTAAATATAGTAACTTATATAAAATTGTAACAAGTGAGTTAATCGTCTTTGCTAAACATTGTATTATTTGAGGTTTTTGTCATTTCTTGGATTTGTAAAATTTGACGTTTGTAAATTCAAATACCACGAGCAAATTCTGCAGAACTATAGTAAAGTTGTTAATAATCACCTTGTGGTTTTTTCCTCAGTCGGTCGAAGGAAGTGCCGATACGATATCACGTAGGGTGATCGCGGCACTCTTTTCTATAATTATTTATATTTAGTTCCACATTAGTGAATGCAGCACCTACTGTTAAAAATATTTATTGCTCGCACAGGCGATAGCGCGTCGCGGCTAGAGTAACTACATAGAGTTGTTGCATGCTCTTAGGAAGTGAGGGAGATGTGTGTAATAGTACATTATGATATAAGTGCGGTAGGTTGAAAATTACAGCCAAGGCGATATTGCTAGCCCGAGCCGTAGGCGAGGGCTACAAGTAAGCAGAGGCTGTAATTATTAAAGCGCACGTATGTCATACGACGTTTTATAACACATTTGCGAGGAAATAAAATAAAACTCCGACTAATCCGACTATGGTAAACGAATAAAAAAAATATAGCGTTAAGAAAAAGCGCGCGGCGCGCATCAGCATTTTTTTTAGGCAAAGGCACAAAAAACAGCCAGTATTACTAATAAAGTAAATTAATATTTTTGTGTTTTTGTTACAGATTAATTGGTTGTAATTTACTGTCAAAATTAATTAAATTAAATAATTATGTACATAAATATTTCTTTATCTATTTTATCTCCCAAAGTTAATTTTAATCATAAAATGTTGACAACTTTTTTGACATAAAAACTCTTTGCTGAGATTTTAAAAAGTACCTAACGTTCGTTTTATGACGGAGTATCTTGACATTAACCGTGCGTTTTACATTACACTTACCGCACTTGGGCGTAATGAGATACAATACAATATTGAAATTGGTGAAATAAGACACCTTTTACGAGCAAATGTGTTATAAAATTTATATAATACCTACTAGCTATTCCGCGTTTCCGTTTCCGTCGGATTATGGGGATAAAATATAACCTATGTTACTTCCTGATAATGTAGCTTTCTATCGGTGAAAAAATATTTAAAATATGTCTAGTACTTTTTGAGTTTATTCTTTACAAACTTACAAACATACAAAAATACTTTTCTCGTTACAATATTAGTTTAGATGTAGATTTATCATGACTTAAAGCGTTATGAAGGATCTGATTATGATTAGTTTGGTTTTGTTGGTGATCAATCAAGTTAAATACTATAATTTAAAAGTGCATTGCACGGTGCAATGCAAGTTACATGCCGGTATTAATATAAATATTAGGTAGGTAACTATGGTATATTTTTGTTTCGTATGCCTATGCCTTGATTTCCTTATATCTAGCTACTATTTTCAAGGCGAGTACAGTCTTAATCTATATAATGTTGATGTGAACATTAGGTGAACGTATTTATTGATATGTTAATTTTAAGTGTAAATCAGAAACGCACCAAAAATTTTTTATTTGGCAATGCATAGGAATTGGTTTATTAACAGGAGTTAGAAATTCCTCACTAGTGAAATCCATGCCTCTATAAACACTACCAATTAAGTAACACACATTTTCCACATTCTAAAATAATATCAACAAAACTAAACGTTGAAACGAGCTCGCGAGCGCGAACCTACGCAGCGGGCGGTAGCATCTGCTCCCAGCAAATCTACATTTTTTATTAATTTAAATTAAAACAAAATGTTGTTTTCATATTTACAATACATTAATTAGTGTTATCTGGGTGTAGATCGGCGATTCTTACCCTAGAAACGTCTTGGAAACTTAATGTGGGCACAAACCCATGGAGATGATAAATAGGTACTAATTAGCAGTACAGATATTATACTCGTAGTTAGGTATAATGTTTGTTCTTTTTTCGAATTTAATAATTGAACGGCCAGTATTTGATGCAACGCAAAGTCAGTAAAACTTTTTTTTTTTTTTTATGTTTGGTAGGTATGTTGCAAGGTTTAACCAATTAGGTGTCATCGTGAACTATGCGACGACTTTACATGCCGTACGTGTGTCACATAATAAGGCAATTATCATTACTTTTTGGTTATCAAATGTTTTATTTATTACGACTAAATAACTGTATAATATTGCTTGCATATCTACTTTGAAAATTAGTATAAAAAATGAAGAACCACATTTGCAGAGTCCATAAAAAGTAGGTAACTACCTAATTAATATCTATTATGAGTCTTATACCACTAAATACGAGTAAATGGGCAAACAGATTATTTTTGATATATCACTTTATTATTTACAGTACATAAATAAAAAGTTTATAGCCTATATGCGTAGGCACCTAGGTAGGTACTTATTGTTTAGCTACAATTTATTATTATGAATAAGGAACGTTCAATTATTAAAATAAATATTTTTTTGTTCAATTTAACACGTATTGCTGCTAAAATACGAGTATTCGTAGTAGGTACCTACCTATCGATATATTTTAGTTGGCAGCGAAAGTGTTAACATCAATAAATTAACTCTCCTAGGATTCACCATCCATAGATCATCATCATCAGCTCATCACCATCTCAGCCACTGGACGTCTACTGCTGAAAATAGCAGCTGTTATATAATTGTAGCAAAATCTCTTCATTTCTGACTCCTTGACATTTTGCTAAGAGTTGCGAATGACGTGACATTATGCGTCAAAATGACATGTGACGTTATGACATTTCGCGAATGACGTGACATTATTCGTCAAAATGACATATTGTGACGATAAGACATTTTGCGAAACATTGTGTGAAATTTTGCGTTTGACCGATCCACTCGCTTTGCGTTGCCTCCACTCGTCCCAACTCGACAAGCGGCCAGTGGTCACGCGAGCGTGCCATCCACACTCTGCTCATCGTGAAAGAGATGCAATACTGAGTTAGTCTTTTCTAGTTCGCGAACGACCCAGGGTCCAATTCTACTAAATGTCAACGGTTACAGTTGGATGACAATGACAATGACATGGTCAGTCGATGGTGTTATTTGCTCTGAAAAGTGTCAAAATAACACCATTGACATCTCATTGTCATCCAACTATGACCGTTGACACTTAGTAGAATTGCCCCCCCGGTCGAAAGAGCGCTCTATTAGGTGCACTATGCGAACTAGTTCGTCCACAATCTCGCTCTTAGTTTTCTAAATATTTATTTTTCTGGCATCCGCTCTATTATGGAGTGACGCTGCATGGCTAACCGGCTAATTTATTTTTACTCTTGCCGCTCTTACAAGTGTTTCTTAAGTACTTATATAATTTAAAGTTTATAAATAAAGTTTTTTACAATTCTAATATGAACAATATTTTCATTTTTAATTATCTCCAGTAAAAAAATTTCATAAACTAACTTAATGAGCGAAGTAGTTGGCTGTAGGACTGTAAACTATATTGAGAGCTCTCAATAGCGAACGACTATGCCCAAGACTGAAGTCGAGTGATAGCGCGTACTTTCAACAATTCTAGAGCTTTAAGAATTCGCTAGTCTCGCCAAGCGCCTCGCCACGAGTGAGCAGAGGTCATTAGGTGCAGGGAAACCTCCAAGCTCGTCGGGTAATCGATCCTGCGCCGCAAATCGCGGGTGACATGTTCACTTCAACTTTGTAGCCGAATTATAAACAAAAACTTCAAATCCAATTCCAATATCAAACAACAGTCTTTAATGAAATAAAAATAAAGTTCGTAATCGAAAACTCTATCGATAGAGTTACATCATTAGTACTCGCTACACGATTCAAATTTGGAACCGAGCCCGCATAGCAATAACTACGTTTTCTCGTTCGTCATAACCTGTTATTTTTCTGTGAAGAGAGAGACAGACGTCCTAGAACAGTTCACGTTTAAATTGCGTTCGATAAACGTGGGTGCCCCATTGGCTGGTCGCGAATGGGCGTGGCGTGCGTTGCCGCGTCGCAGCATCGCTTGCCCCCAGATGTCTGGCGAGTCCGAACAGTGCCGCGTTTAAATTTCGAACAGTTGAATGCGTATTGTAACTGTTTGACAGCGTATTTTACCGCGCTCGCGACGTTGCCAGTTTTCGCTAGGACTACGAGGTAAAATTATTGAATTACGATCTTTACATGCTCGGTAATGCGATGCTGAGAAAGACGGCCTTTTTGATTTCATTTCTTAACCTTCGAAACTTATTTCTAGGCTGAATGTTTGGCTGTAGGCTTAGAGTTGTTCATCAATTTAAAGTTTTTTTTGCTGTGGCTTAAGGAACCTGATCTTATCTTATTGTAATTCAACCAATAACTTTGTGACTTCACGCGTATTACAACTATTGCAATTTTCAGTGATAATCCTGGTCAAGTTGTAAGTGAGAAAAGTTTAAGGCACGTTTTTTCCTAAAGATTCGCGCCAATAAATAGGTACTATCAGCAAACGCTAAGCCTGATACATTTGGAAGAATTGTCGCTTGCAAGCTCAAATTTTATTACCCCGACCCTAATTAGAGTTACACAATGAGAAGCCAGTAACACCGTCTTTTTTTTCTATTGCGATCCATTCATCGACACTAAATGGTCATAAACATGAAAGAAACACTTTTTTGTAATTGTCATTGTTACTATAAGTGAGGGCTTTGTCGACACGGGGTGGGAAAAGATAGCTGCGCGCTAAAATGAGACTAAGGTGTATCAGGCAGAACTTTTTTCGATAGTACCTACTTATTGTTTACCTAAGCAATACTCACTTCTGTGAAGGAGGAAACTAGACTAATTTATTGCGCTATTTCCTGTTACTACGCTCAACTAGGCATGAGTGGGCGATAGTTGTACTACTTCATTTACAAATACACGTACAAGTTGTTTACAAATATTGTAGTATAAAAAATGTGACAGTTTATGAAGACAAAAAATCATTGATAGTTTTGTAGATTTCTTTTCACATGTAATTTTATCCTTTGTAAAACATTAGAATGAATAAATTCATAGGTATACTAATACACTACATACAGACACCATACAGAGATTATTATGAGAATTAAAAAAACAAAAGTCTTTACTAAAAAAGCCTTCACCAAAGAGTTTTGATTTTGTCATAATATATTGACCTATAATAATGTAGGACTTAATCACTACCCATTAATAAAACAGACAACAAACATAAAAATCCGCAAAAAAAATTTGCTATAATAGACTGCCCGTATGCGTTTCAGTGGAATATAGAATACCAAGGTTATGTTTAGTTCCTAAGCCACGCAATGAAATGCGGTTGCATTTAACGTTGGAACCGTTCCGTTTTAAAATGACAGCGCATACGAATTCCAACTCTATTGCGCAGAATAGCAATTTGCTCGCCTCCGGACTTGCATTGGAATTGTCCGTAATTACAGCACACTTATAGGCACGCTAATTACATTGTACGGTACCAGAACGCGTGTCCCTTAACTGTATAATTGCTTATGTTAAGTTACGTTTTAACGCGTTAACGCTAACGATAATTGCCCGTTTCACATCACTAGCTCCGTATGAATGAGAGTGAATGAATGGAACTGTTTTGCGGGCGTTCTATCAGTTCTGGATAAAAATCGTAACGAGTAGTCGAATAGAAGTACAACTAATCTATGGGAGTAGCGCTCCAAGTAAAATTGACTCAACGCTCTATAGAAGTTTAGTCAAGGACACGTAGTTCTTAAAAGTTACTATAACAATTATGGAGAGAGATGCTCGGAGTTTCTTTGTGCGATAGAATCACAAGGAAATCCGCCGAAGAACTAAGATCACAGACATAGCTCTCAGAATATGCAAGTTGAAGTGGCAATGGGCAGGCCACATTGCTCGAAGAACCGATGACTGATGGGGAAGAAAGGTTCTCGAGTGCCAACCACGAACCGTAAGGGACCGACGACATCGTCAAGGTCGCGGGTAACCGGTGGATGCAAGCGGCTGTTGCCGTTTGTTGTGGCGTTCTATCGGGGAGGCCTTTGTTACACAGTAGACGTCTTCCGGCTGATGACGATGATGATTAAACGAACGCTAACTAAACAAATAAAACAATTAATCGTTTCCTATTGGAGTAGGTGTCACATTTTACCAGGTATGAGAGATGATACTTGCACGATTGCTTCTTCAGATTTTCTTATTGTCATATTTTCAATATAGTTAACGATCTACCTCTGTTATATAAACTTATTTACTTTTTACTTAAACGGGGTAATATTTTAAGGGTAGGTACCACCTACAAATATAAACGAGAAATAGAATTAACATTTAAAGTTAAAAAAAAGTGAGTTCTTTACCTTGTTCTTTTCTAACGAAAAAAATATTATTTATTTTGCAGAGATTAGAATATAATAGGAAATTTATTATATTTTAATCTCTTTGTTTATTTTGTAAACACGTTATGCAATGCAAAGCGTGTTTACAAAATAACTAATTCTTTCTCTTCATCACTATTACTACATAGTATAAAACAAAGTCGCTTTCTCTGTCCCTATATCCCTATGTCCCTTTGTATGCTTAAATCTTTAAAACTACGGAACGGATTTTGATGCGGTTTTTTTTAATGGATAGAGTGATTCAAGGGGAAGATTTTAGTGTTAGCATTGCACCCATGCAAAAGTCGGCGCGGGTCGCTAGTTCCTAATAAAAAAAAGTAACCCTACTACCGCATAAAACGCCACTTTTGTCGGATTTTTAATTTATTTATTTAGTTATTTTCGCGCAATTTTTGATTCTGTAGTGTGCATGTATTGATTACGTACAGCGTGTAAGTTTTTTTTTTAATTTTTGTAATTATCGATGTTATCTAGTAAAGTACCCTTTAAATATTTGCACTTAATTTAAAATGACCATGTATAGATATGGGAGTGTATGCTTATTTTCTTCATCATTATCTACAATTTTGCTATAGGATATAAAAAAAATTGTATGGGTTTGTAGTAGGTAATGGACAATTTTAATGATTTTGCTTGTCTGGCGAAAAGTTTAATTGCTTTAAACCTATGTTTAGATAAATTAATCTCCTTTATTCGCAACTGAGGGGTAAGTTTTCCTAACTCCGACTTGGGGTTAAACTTACTCTGCAGGCTGAAATTGTTCTATAACATTATTATCTTCTATGAAACTCTGGCATCATTGCATTTGTTAAATCTTGATTGCCTGAAAAGAGATTGTACCCAGAGCCAAAAAAAAACACTGCCACTAAAAAGTCTGCCATAAAATCGATCGATATCCAACCGAGTCAACATTACAATTTGTAACGACTACCTACGATCGTGTGTGGGTCTCCCCCTGAAGACATCTTAGCAACAATTTGAGAGCTCACGTTTCGGAGGGATTTGCAGAGGGAGTGAGAGGGTGGAACAGGGGACGCCCAAAAGGGATGAGGGCGGTTTTAACGACCCCAGTTCGAGTGCAGATGCAATTTGAGCCGTGACATTTTTTTGAATTCCTGGCGCGTTTGTATTTTGAACTGTAAACTGTTTTTTTTTCTTTTCGTGTCGGTGCCTGGTGTGAAAAAGTTGTATTTTTTATTTACGTGTGGTGTTTTTGCAACGGTATGCAATTTTTTTTGTTTTTTTTAGAGCCACTGTGGTGAAACTGTGTAAAGGTGGGACGGTTTTGGAGTTCTGAATTATAATAGCAGATTCATTGATCCAGTGTTTTAAACTTAGTACCTATGCAGCGGTTCTGAATCATTATTGAACTAATGTTAAAACTTTACATTTCGTGCTTGGCTGGATTGGATGGTATAGAGGGCCACAGTTCGAGCTAGCCCCTCGTGAAATACGAAATATATCTTAACAATACAATACCTACAATACAACAAGTCTTTATTGCACTTACACCAAAAAACCACACAATATCAATACCAAAATTAATTAAAGTACAATGGACGGTCTTATCGCAAATATCTGCGATAGAACGAAGAAAAATTACCGGAACGGGTAGCAACGGGTACTACTTCATATCCGTAGTAACATTTTCTCCCCATAGGTGTCGCCGTAAATTTCTTGAGGTCAGTCGTCTTGATTATGTCAATCGGCAAAGCAATTTGAATTGCCTCCTAAATGCAGCTATACCCACGACTTCCCTGATGATCTTATTGTCTATTCACAGCATTAATCCCAATCAACACAAAGTCACACCAAATAGAGCGATATGGGGAATTTAGTTGTCTGAACAAAACAATGAATATCGGAGATATTGAGCATTTAAGGAGCAATTAGAAATTGTAATGGCGTATTTTCGATACTCCAATATTTTTAAAACTTATGCTTAATGGGTACCTACTTGCGTTGGTTTGAAAACTATATATTGGAGAAAAATTATAAGAAAATTATAATTTGTTGCGTACACTCATCGTGATCATTTAGAGTTTTACCAGTTCCAAAAACTTTGCAAGAATACTGAAAGTAAGTAGGTAAGATTTGGTTATTTTCCCAATTGTATCGAATATCCAAATACCTATCACCAACATTTTAAAATATTTCACTAGAATCTAGTCACTTCCTTTGACTACTGTTGCCGGGCTTTTTTGCTTGTTCAAAATTGCTCAAGATTGTCAATCTAATTGCACCTTTGTAGTAGTCCAAGACAAGATACGGCGTAACGTCAGCAAAAGAGTTGACCCAAAATAAATATTAGAAAATGAGAGACTGAAAAGGTTTGTTACCTCTGAAGCTGTTACTTCGGAATTACAAATCAGACTTTAGACGTAATAGTGAACGAAAGTAAAAAGAAACTCTGCTATAGTGTCTCAGTGATGGTTAATGAAACCTTTTTAGGGTTCCGTACCCTAAGGGTAAAAACGGGACCCTATTACTAAGACTTCGTGTCTGTCACTAGGCTGTATCTCACGACCCGCGATAGTTAGACTGTTGAAAATTTTACAAATTATGTATTTCTGTTGCCGCTATAATAAAAAATACTAAAAACAAAATAAAATAAATATTGAAGGGGGCTCCCATACATCGAACGTGATTTTTTTTGCCGTTTTTATAGATAATGGTACGGAACCCTTCGTGCGCGAGACCGACTCGCACTTGGTCGGTTTTTTTAATAGGACCGGTAGCGAAAGTGTTTCCATCAACATCTCATGGCCCTTCTCCCATTGTCTTTCACCAAAGAGAGGCAGACAACGGCCAAAGCAAAAAAATCCTAATAAAAAAATGTTTATCTGTAAAGTCTGTTTACGGAAGATAATTTTAGGTGATAACGTCACAAAAAACATTGATGATAAATTGCATACTGGAGTGAAAGAGAGATAGATGCGTCACAAGCCTAACGCTTAGGCTGATCGTCCACGATCGACACAGGCTGAACGTGACACTTTTTCGTGCGTGAAGCCGGGAGTTCATCGATTTATAAGACGTTATGCCGTCAAAAACTAATACGTCCGAACGACAGCTCGCGTTCATAATTGGTGAAGTGGAGCTCAAAATCAAAGATCAATAGAGAGAGAGATACCATAATTATATTTTCGTAATCACTGAATTATTAATGACTTATTTAAATAGCATTCCTTTACTTAATTATATGTGATTAAAAATTATTCATCATCATCAACCCGTAACAGACAACAGCTGATGTAAAGGTCTTTTCTCACACATGATGAAGTATGGGCTTTAATCTCCCACGCGAGCCCACCGCGGCTTGAGAGGAGGTGCTAGAGGTGCTAAGGGCTAAAAATGATTGTTATTTATTAATAATTATGTTTCGTTTTACTTATTTGTTTATTTTTCACTATGATGTGTCGGTTTAATCTTTAGACGACGACGCATGTATCTGCGACTTGCGACGTGCGCAACACAATCCAATGCAATAACTACATAATAGGTACAGCACACACATTGAAACAGTTTTACAAGAAGTATTTCGGGCAATATTTTTATGGTCGTCGATAATTTTAACGATTCGTTATTTCCGTGTTATAACAGTACAGTTAGCGTGATAAAGTGTTTTAATAACATATTGTGTTCGAAATTGTGGTTTGTTACCAGTTTTATTGTTACAATCGCTGGTTATTGATACTGCGAAGCTTATAATTTTAATTGTGAAATTGACCTGTGAGTACTTATTTGTTTCAAAGGTGCTTACGTCATGGATAAATAATAACATTGAATTTTCGTTGGCAATAATTTATTTAAAAGCTATGGCAAGAGAACATAAGAACAAGAAAGAAAATGCCCGCATACAGAATCGCACACATTGCGAGTGATTTGAAGAACTCTGTTTTCCATTTCTGATGTTCATTACAAGATCATCACAAAATTTATATGGGACAAATTTTTAAATATAATCTTTCATACAAAAGAATTTTAAAAATCGGTTTATTAATGCCAATACTATGTCGTTCAATAAACATACAAAAATAAAAATATATGCACCCGGACATATAACCTCCTTTTTGGAGTCTGTTAAAAATAGCCCAATATGTCACTTTGCTCCGTGGCTGCGTGAAAGAAAGAAACAAAGAAGCACACTTTTGCATTCAATATTAGTACAAAGGATGACCAATATCTAGTCGTCAAACTTCACAGAAAACGAATGTCATCTCTCCGGGCGGAAAGCGGCCACTTTCTGCCCTTTAGCGCAGCGGTAGCGCAGTTGTCGCTTTCTAGAAACTGTTACACAAATGTTTCTTCATTATAAATCTTTATCCTAAATATTATAAATGCCAAAGTGACTTTGTTTTTTAAAACTGATTTTAAAAAAACAATGTCCATTGGAAAGCTACATTATCTATCAGGGAGTAACAAACATACTGTAGGTAGGTATGTAAGTAGGTAGTGTCCAACCGAAAGTTCGGTTTCGGCCGAGTTTCGCCCAAAAATTAAGTTTCGGTGGCAGTTTCGGTTTCGGCCAATTGGCCGAAACTTTTTCCGAAACTGAAACTGATTTAGGGGACTTTTCGCCAAAGGGCCAAAAACTGGTTGCAACCTGATTTTTTAAAAATTACTTTAATAAATGTGAAATTTCTGTTACGATACCAATTAATGCCTTATTAACTTACTTTTTATAAGATTGTCTTTCAAGCAACTCATTTAAATTAGAAGTAATACTGGACTGAAACAAAAAAATCAGGGTGTAACGTGTGCTGCATTTCTACTTTTAAAACTTTGACTCGGTGTACAAAAAAATTACTAGCAAATTTACACTTACTTATGATTTTATACATTAGAATATAGTTTTAGCATTAAGTAAAAATAGAAAATAAATTTGTAGGTGCCTCATAAACATGTTATTTACAACGTTACAGCTTCTGGTAGCAATTTTTGTCCTTACCGGTTTTCGTAACAAAATGTTAAAGCATAAGTAAACTGTGCACCGCACACATACAAGCGCATCACTGTGCATAGGCAAGCTCGTCATTCGTCCGTTGAGCGTAGAAATGTTAGATAGCGCGCCTTTGTTTTTGCTGTACAAGCGTTCCTTCTAAAAATTTGAAAATATGTCCACACCGGCACCACATCCAGATTTAAGGTAAGTACTATTTATATATGTCTGAGTCCTAGATATATCATAAAAACAGCTTTTTTGTGCGTAATACGTCTAAAAAACCGGTGTAATATTGGAAAGTTTTAGAATGAAGTGACAAAAACCGTCGAATGTCCTTACCACGACTGTCCTCGCCGGGTCCTGTTAAGTAGAGCGGTAAGGACAGTTTTGGGATGGTAATGACATTTAATTTTTTTATAGAAAGAATTATCCCAATAGCCCAGTCATATTAGGTAAAAAAGGGACCTCAACCTCGGAATGAAAGAAAATAAGCTGTAAATTGGTATAAAACTTTGTTTTGTCGTCCTTAATATTGTCTCAAAAGTCACAAATGCTATCGTGTTCGCGTCTTAAGATATTGAAGGTCAAAGGTAATAAAAATCGGTTTTTTGTTAATATATCGGTTCTTATTGATTAAATGAGATTTGCACCTATTATAAAAGTTGTAAAGTATAAAATTTCAAACAAAAGTTGTAAAAATTGTATACTCTACAACTTTTATAATAAGTGTAAATCTCATTTAAGCAATAGGAACAAATATATTTGCGAAAAACCAATTTTCACCCCTAATATGACTGGGCTATAAATAATAGCAAGTTATAATATGAATATTAAAGTACTAAATGAACATTATTTTTTTATTTATTTTAAGGGTATCATTTAAAACTAAAAACTAAAGAATTATTGTTTGTTATTTAGAACATAAATATACATAAGCATTAAATGTCATAAAAAACTATTAGCATTTGAAGCAAGAGTGTTTTTGTTTTGTATCTTTCTTTTACATTTTGGAGAAAATACGTTTTAGTTAATTCAAGTAAAAGTCTTTTATTATTTCTTATTTCATAAGAATGGTCAAATTATATTATTTGTTTTTGACTGTTGTATAAAATAAAGTGCTTACCTAAGTTACGACAGATTTACAGTTTGGCGAAAAGTGATTTGTTTTTTTTAAATGTTTTTTAAAAAGTTTTGTTATTTTAAATTTGATTGTAACCTAATCATATAAATTGTGGAGAGTTTATATGTTTTTAGTTATTTACATAAATCGTTAGTATAAAGACTGATTCTATAACCCTATACAATGTGACTGGAAAATCAAGGGAATTCTTCAAGAGGGTAAATAAAAAGCCGATACCTTTAGCATTTGTATAAAAAAACACCACCTTAATGTATACGGAATGTTGATGGCTACCAAAATTTTACTAATTTTATTTTCGAATGTTCTTAAAATGTATATGTAGTATGTATTCAGACTAGCCCAACTCATACAACTCGTCGTTATCCATGGCTAATATCCGTGGATACAAACCCTTCAAAACATCTTCAGAGTTTTTAAAAGTTGTCATTACCGGTCCAAAAATGTCCTTACCAAAACTTTATTGCTAAATATCTCGTAAATTAAGATACAGATTCGGTGCAATCCAACATATTTTTGATGTTCAAATGATCCTTTATGCACTTTGACCCTTTTTACTTCTAATTTTGAACTTTTTTTCTCGTTCTCCCAAAACAGTGAAGTTGGCGAAAATGCCCTTAGGAAGTTGTCGTGCACGCTCGCCTAACTTCCTTTCTCGCGGCAAAGCTTCGCCGAATATTCGGTTTCGGGTTCGGCCGGAAAACCAGTTTCGGTCGGACACTAGTATTCGGTATCCCCGTATGCCAACGGGAACGGAAACTACGAGAGTGAAACCGCTGGAAACAAAAAGGTATATTTTAGGCTGACAAACATACAAACACTAACAAACATACATACAAGAAAACATAAACCTCCTTCGATGATTCCCAAAAGTCAGTCAAACATTCAAGCACAATAACTCATATTATACGTTACTCGACTGAGCTGTAACCGGGATCGAGTTAACGGCCAAACCAACCGACTTTTAATGACTCCACTTTTATTGCTTCGCGTATAAAACCTTTCGAAGCCTTTATCAAAACTAACAACTGTTGTAAAACGATTTATAGTCTGTGGTTTAAGCGGTCTGATAGTACGTAAACGCTATTTTTGTTCGCGATTAGATTAGAATTTGGTTTCGAATGCGTTACATTGCGAATTGATATTGGTTATGCATTTATTTACGTAATAGGTACTAACTTTAAACGAGGAATTCTTGTATTTATGTTTATTTCAGGTATATCAGAAACGGCTTTAACAGTTTTGATGAAATTTTGTATACAAATACATGTTTGGATGTTAAGTTCAACTCCAGTCCTATTTCCTGTAACACTAAATTTTACACAAGAACTATAATAATTTTATTTCTTCTTCTCTACATAGTATAAAACAAAGTCGCTTTCTCTGTACCTAGATCCCTATGTCCCTATGTATGGTTAAATCTTTAAAACTACGCAACGGATTTTGATGAGTTTTTTTTAATAGATAGAGTGATGCAAGAGGAAGGTTTTAGTGTTAGCATTGCATCCGTGCGAAGCCGGGGCGGGTAACTAGTAATTAATATAGCCACTCACCGGCAGGCTTGGTGTAAGAACGAGCGAAGTAAAAAGTGCGAAACTGACCTCTAAGCCGATTGTAATAAGAACGTTACAAAGACCAATGTGTCAAGCTCCACGTGCTCTTGAGTGTACCTACATATTTATCACTAGCTCGACGGTGAAAGGAAACATCGCGAAAAAACCCGTAGATCCCAGAAAGAATTCTGAAGCATGTTTCATGTCACCACCTATCACGGGGGTCCAAAGAATATACCTACTAGTGAAACGTGGTTATTACCAGCAATGTAGCACCTCTGCGTACCTCCTCAGGGATAAAAGGATGCAGATTATTTATGTAGGTGTTTTATGATCTCATGAAACTCTTCGAGATTTAGAATGATGAAAATCTTAATTTAATGTACCTACTTATGAATTTTTATGTTTTTTTTTAAAGTTACCACATGGCAATAGAGAAACCGCATACTGCCATAGACGGAAGAAAAAAGTACTTTTAAATATTTTGGGGTGAATGACAAAGGATGTTTAATTATATCTAATGTCCAATTAGAAGCAGTTCAGTAAATATACAAGAATTATAGTTATAATAGAAGTTCATTTTTCATTGTGACTCGACCATAATGCGTGACGGACAGGGACACCATATTATCACAATTTTCTTATAATTATCATTAATTAAAATTTTATTTAAATCCCTAGTTCGTTCCCTAACAGGTTTTATTATTTTAACACTGTTAAGAAATGTACCTTTCTTCTAACTGCCACCTTGGTTGTTGGTTTTGAATGACTGAAACCAATTATAACATATACTTATGATCGAAAATCGAAATCGCTAGGTACAAATCAAATAGATTAAAATATAATAGGAAATAGAAAATAATTAACTTTTTCTGGAGAAAGACATTGGGAATATTTTCATACAAAAACTTTGAAGCTCAAGAGTCATGTCAGTTAGTATGAACGCGAGCTGTCATTTGGTCGAATCACACTAGACTTTTTCCCACTTGTAATAACTTTTGGCTTCAAATTTTCCTCTCTTCGTCCCCTCTATGCTCTACTAAATTTTAATCTCTTTGCAAATATACCAGAGATGACCACTAAAAATCAGCCAAGGGCTAGTCGGAGTCGCGCCATGAGGGTTTCGTACCTGTGAAGGAATATTACCTAATATCTTAGTACAGTCAACAGCACATGAAGCTTTACACTTGTAGTGCGATTCTGACCTCTAAGGCGATTGTAATAAGAACGTTACAAAGTCCAATGTGTCAAGCTCGACGTGCTCTTGACTGTACCTACGTATGTAATGAATCGATTTTTTAATTATACCAAACTTCAGTGCGTAATTTATTTGGGTATAAAACATAACTTTACCCTTTATATAAATCTCAACAAGCTTATACAAACAACAGTATTTATGTACAGTTGTTATAATTTCTATGTTATTTACACCAAATAAAGATAACAAATATTGGTTTAAAAATTATATTGCTAATTAAATGGTCATATAGTGTAGGTACATATGTATAGTAATATATTTTATATAGATGGACTAAACGAAGCCATAATATACCAGAGGGAGCGAGGGAGTCAATGAAACCTAGGGTATATTAAGTTAGCGTTTAGTCTCGAGGTGCAAACTGTATCCTACTTTTCACTTTGAGTGCGAGAAAAATAGGTAGTCAATTTAGTACAAATATTTACACTCGACAAAAAATTTTTGCGGTCAGTTTTTTCTCCTAAACCTGTCATAGATTAACAAAGAGATTTAAATCTCTTTGCAGATTAACAATTTAAAACACATGGCGCCAACTTCTTTGCTGAAAAGCCATGGAAATAAAACTCTCAACATTTTCGCCACATACGTCAGAAAAAAGTTAGGTATGTGATTTTCGCAATGTAGATGGTCCACACTCCACAGATATTTACAGGCTGTTTGAGTTTGTCTATGTCTCATTAAGGCAATTTAAAAACTAATTACTTTTCACTCCCTAGATACTAAAGTGGTCACTTTAGTCCCGCTTCGTAGGCTATATTGGCGTACTTTTAGAGCATGAGAAGTGAAAAATATTATAATATAATTTTCCCAAACTTGCGGAATACTAATAGTGTAAGTTTTTATTCAAAGCTACTAGTAGTAAAGTACTTTTTACTTTTCCAAAAGATGTTTTGCTAGATGCATAAAAGTGCACACGCATTTAAAACTAAATGTGTGATTTTAAATCTGAGTTTAATTTAAGTACAAACATCAGAAGATCTGATTAATCTGATTTTATCAGTCACGGGTACAGGTGAGCACGAAATACTTTTACATCTAATTATTTGTTTTTATAATAAATTTATTTTATTAAATGATTTTTACTGACTGACAATACTTACGATCTTGTAATCGAATTATAGCTGACAATAAGTTCAATATTATTTATTTAAGTCAGTTTTTTCTCAATAAAATTAGAAGTTGGTATGCATATAAATTAAACAAAGTTAAAAATAATAATAATCACAACTTTGTTCTAGTTGATTTAGTTAGTTACTTCGATATCAGGGTTAAATCTAAAGAGATGCACAGAAAATGTCGCATGTCGGCGGAAGAGCGCGTCACAAAGATTTCAATTTCCATCACGTTTGTTGTTCGTCACATAAATTATGATATAAGTAGAACGCCCAACGTGTCACAGAAAAAGCGCAATTCCTCATACACCCCAATTATTATATTAATATAAAAAATATGATGCCTTCGTACTTTATTGTCTAGCCAAATTTCTTAAATAAAGAGCAATAATAGTACGGTCTCCATAGGTTACCCTAAATTCAGTTATGCTAATTTTTTTTTTTTTTAAATTATCACATATTAAAAATAGCTGAAATAAATCAAGTAGTAGATACTGAACAAACTAATTTCAGGAATTGCTCTGATTCTGTTATATATTTTATATTTATAATTGTTTACTGGCCTTTGGATTCTAGTCCTTACAGCCTCATAAATTATGAACAAACAAGGTGTTGCATTGCACGGCTGACCAACAAAATTACGTATTGCGCTGGCCAAAGTCTGTCCAACACGCGACTTAGCGTGAGAATACTGTAACCTGTTGTTATAAAATGATAAATAACCTATATAGACATTTTTCTTAATCTTTACGTGGTATTCAGTGTACTACTTGCCATCTATATCTATACATATAATAAAACTCTAACGGGGCCGTGTCTGTACATTAAATATTTTTTGAAAATTTTAACGGTAGTGTATATAGTTATCGATATAGATACCAAAACACATTTTTTTGGAATTTTTGTCTGTCTGTCTGTCTGTCTGGTTGTGCACGCATCACGCAAAAACTACTGGACGGATTTTGATGAAATTTGGTGTGGTGATAGCTGAGTACCCGGGTCAACATCTAGGGTACTTTTTATTCCAGAAAAATATCTCATTCCCACAGGAAAATATAAAAACTGGGTAAAAAGAAAAATACGTAGGTACTACTCTGCAACGATAACACCTAGAATCTTGAAATATGGTGTGAAGGTGTCTTATACATCGTAGCCAACCCATATAAAGGGATATTCGTAAATTCCCACGGGAACGGGAATAATCGGGATGCGCGCGGGCAACGTCGCTATGGGCACCCGCTATTTGAAATATGGTATGTAATGTAGGTGTCTTATTTATATGTCATAGGCAACCACTATAAAGGGATTTTTGGAAATTCCCACGGGAACAGGAATAAACTGGATCCGCGCGGGCAACGCCGCTGGGCACCCGTTAGTTAAAAATATAGATTTACTTGGTCTTGGACAGATTTTGGTTTAGAGTTCGGTTCGTTTTTGGAGAAGATTTTTATTTCTAAACATATTATTAGAAATGTTTTTTTTTGTGAATAAATGTAATCTATAGTTAGGCAGAGCATTTATTTAACCTTTTATCTGACGACTGTACTTGCGCTCGCGGCGGTGGGCGGAGCAAGTCACGAGCGTCGTCACCGAACCACGAAAAATATGCGCAAACGCATCTAGGAAAGGACTGGAAATGTCAAAAGAGACATTTTATTAAACAAATTATAAATAACTGGCTGCTGACTGATCGATCAATACACAGCTGAAATATTGTACAAGGTTTCCTTTCATGACGTAAGTCAATACTAAAAAGGGATTTTTGGAAATTCCCATGGGAACAACATATAATCAAATATCCAGGGAAGGTTGAAACTAGAGCAACAATAGTAAAATATTCAAGTCAGAAGATGGCTTGACGATTGATAACAAGATATTACCAACTTCAAAATGTTTGTGTAACAGTGAATAAATAAATTTGAGCTATCGCAAAAGCTGAGTAAAGCCATTCAGCGCGGGAATGCTGCCTGCCTGCTAGGCACAATGCCACCTCGAGGGGACGCGTTCGATCATGTATTTTATTTATAATTGAGAAAAGTTTCGCATTTTTGTATTTTCTATAATTATATACTCGTATAAAAATATATTTACTAAAATATGTTTATATGCTTTGAGCTTTTGCTAAAAATAATAACAGATTACGAGGTTCTGAGTTATAAACATAAAAAAGGACCAGATTGCAAAACCTTTTTTTCTTCGGTTCGGTTAAAAGTGTACCTCTCAGAAAGTTTGCCATCTATGATATACATACTGTATACATAAAACATATATTCAAACGGACGACATTTGTGACTGGCTACTAAAAATGCCAGCCACCATTGTATCGGGAACAAAACCTGTGATATAATACAGCAACTTATGCAGGTCCCATTGTCTACGCTGGCCATTGAATAATAAATAGTATGCTAAGAAGATCTATATATAGCATTGTTATATAAGCCCGAGATTCTCAAAGGAAGGTTACCCTAGTGGTACTCAATGACATTTTATATGTAGACAAGTAAATTTTATTAAAAAAAGAAAGACTTCAACCATGAAATTAAATAAAGAGTAAAAAAAACTGACTTCAATCTTCAACTTAATATTATATGGTTTTCTCATGGATTCCGTGGTCAGAACTGGACGAAATTAAAATACACATAAAAAAAACTGTCGAATTTAGAAACCTCTTTTTTTAAGTAAGTTTAAAAAGGAAGATGTATGATTGTTTGTAATTAGTAGGCTCAAACTAGTTGACAGATAAGAAAAAATCTGTTAAAAAGGAGTGACACGTCAGTGACTAAAGTCTCCGTCACGAGGAGATGTAAATTATGTAAACAAACTTGAAGTGGTCTGTAAATTCTATTTTCGTAATAATTTGAGTATGACACTATATTTCTTTAAACTGACAGACCCAATGTTTGCAATCCCCAGTCCTTGTACAGTCAAGAGCACGCTAAGCTTGTCACTTTGGACTTTGACCCGGCCCTGTATTCTATGGCGCGCAGTACAAATCAGAGCCCAGCTTAAATTGGTAGTGTCAAGCTTGACTTGCTCTTGACTGTACCACAGAGTTGGTTGACAGCAAAAGGGTTTGATCCTGCTTTATACCGAATAACTTATTTTAGTTTCGTCCTGTCTTTGTATTACCTCAAAAAAAGAAAAGGGATAGAAGATAACATTCCGAATTTAGTACTGTCAGAGGCTGTATTTTAGTCGTGACTTATTTACTTATGCACTAAGCACGTTATGAAATGCCTTAGTTGACAGGACTAATTTTTATTTGACAGGACTGAATATATCTCGTCTCTTTTCTTTTCTAGGAGAAAGAAAATGACAGGTGTAAACTAAAATAAGTTTAGTCGCTGTAAAGCAGAATCAAAGCCAATATATTATGTCTCTAAAATAATCCAACTAAATGTATCTACCCGTATATAAATTTATGTTGATTGTATTTGGTTAACTCATAATATCATAACAGTCATATAGGGGTCACTACGAAACTGAAGTTCATACTGAATGTATACCTTGTCGTGACGGGCTTTAGGTATGTTTCTAGTGTTGTGTAAATTCAAATTCCATTCAAAACACCACGTTTGTCTTACTTATCTCACTATCATAGGTACATTTATAGATATACTACGATAACATCGCACGTCTCTCCAGATTACTAAGCGGTTGAATGTATTTGTGAAAGTAACTACAAACCCCACTACGCATGTGTGCATGCTTGGATGGACGTCAAACTAAAACTAGGATATGATAGAATTTGTAAAGATATTATAGGATCCCGTACACTGAAACAGTAATTATTGGGGCGTGCCATGTTATCGTAGTTTATCGATACCACCATATCCCACTAAGCTTCCCAACGCAATACTTTCTAAATCCATACTTTTCGTCGAACAGGTCCTCGACATCGTCCTCGATTGACAAAAAGCCGCTACCACAATGGCAGCTAATGGCGACGAGGCGCACGCGCAAGGAGAAATGAACCTTGTTATTTGAGAAGAAGAGAAGATTCTGGATAAGCCAGAAGCCATGTTGAAGGAACGGGAGAGCTCGGAGGGGTCTCCTGTGTCTCCAGATGAATGTGCGGGTTGCGGGGGGAGGATCCAGGACAGGTGAGTGCACACTTGCACAGTGGAGCAACTATTGCCGTAACGGCAACTGGCAACTAGCTGTTTCCATATATCTCAATGGAACTCCGACAAGTAGCAACTGGAGTTACGAGATTCGGTGATCGACGACAGTTTACAGTTGGTGCAATCGGTGACTAAGTTTCTAATTGCCGTAACTAGCAACTTCAGAAATTGTATCGTGTGTGTTAGGTTGCTGGTTTTACCAACTGGCAACCGCAACTCGTCGAGAGATTCCACTCCCTCCCTCCGTATTAGCTATCAAAGTTGCTCATAGATTGCCAAAAAATTGCGTCAACCGTAAACCGGGTTGAAGCAACTGGCAACTTTTAAAGAAAAAGCTTAAAAAGTTGCCAGTTTTCTAAACTAAAGTTGTTGACAATACCTTATTTGGACCCCTGAAAGTAAAAGACGAAGGAGCCCATCTCGGACTGGTGTGCTATTGCACTGCCTACTGACGTATATTGGGGTCTGCTGGTTTCCTCACGATGTTTTTCCTTCACGGTTGAGCTAGTATAATATATCAATCTATACTTAAATATAATTAAACTGTAACGGGACCGTGACCGTACATGACATATATTTTTTTAATTTTGAGGTTTTGTAGATCGTTACCAATGTATATATCTAAATCTAATCTAATTTTTGTATGTCTGGTTGTGCACGCATCACGCAAAAATTACTGGACAGATTTGAAATTAGGTGTGGAGGTAACTGAGTAATTGGGTCAATATTTAAAGTACTTTTTGTTAACTACGGGAACATATCTAATTTAAACGAGAAACTATTATAACTTACAAAAAAAGATAAATAAAGTACTACTCCAAAACTATAACACCTATAAAACTTGAAATATGGTATTGTACGAGTCTTATATGTCAATGGAAATCGCTAAAGGAATTTTTGGAAATTCTCACGGGAACGGTAATAAACTGGATCTGCGCGGGCAACGCCACTGGGCACCCGCTATTGATGAATGTGTAAAGAGATGACTGGTGGATAATAGCTTGCTTCTGCAGGTACTACCTCCTGGCCGTGGACAGGCAGTGGCATGGCTCGTGCCTCCGCTGCTGCGAGTGCCGCATGCCTCTCGACACCGAGCTGACTTGCTTCTCTCGCGACGGAAACATCTACTGCAAAGAAGACTATTACAGGTATACCTTCTTAGCGTGTTAAGTACTCAAATTCTTACGTGGTCGCCACATAGGTGGTGGCAGACGTGCTCGGGCATCGGGATGGAGGAGAGGTGAGATAACAGCACAGCAAATATGTAGGCTAAAACAGTATGGTACTACGTAAAGCACAGGATTAACTCAAGGTGGATGAAATGGCGACAGGTCACAGGAACAAGTTGCAACCCCCGATTTCCCCTCCAACTAAAGGGAAAAGTATACAAGGCCATGATAAGACCTGTCGCGTCGTGTATGAATCAGTTAGTAGAAGGGTTAGTCGGGAGCGCTAAATGAACCTTGACCTTGCTTAGAGACACCGTATATTCGACTGCCAACTTCGGGGTGCAACTAACAGGATTGGTATGTTGGGCCCTTAGGAAGGAGGTTGAAAGGAGACTGACTGCATGCAGCGGAGATGAGAATGTTGAGATGGATGTGAGGAGTGACAAGTATGGACAAAATTAGGTCTGAGTACATAATAGGAAGTCTGAAAGTAGCACCCGTGATGGAGAAGTTGCGAGGTAATCATTAGTCGTGGTACGGACTTATAATGAGGAGGGATGAGAGTAATGTTGCAAGCCGAGTGCTTGATATGCATATGGAAAGCTATAGGAAGAGGGGTAGACCAAAGAAAACATGGATGGATTGTGGGAAGGATGATATTTGCAAGGTGAAAGGGAATGTAGATATGACGTATGATAGATCTAAGTGGAAGGAAAAAATATACTTCGCCGACCCCAAATAATGGGACGTACAAACAACTAGGTGGTCGTTTTAACGGTATCCTCTTGTAGCATCAGACAGCAACATCGCATGTATTTAATTGACTTCTTTCTCCAGCTTATGTTAGAAAACATATAAGTGATTATAAGTACCTATTAATACTCCATTTACGGTATCTCTAGGGCCTCTGGGTTTGTTTGCAAGGTTTTGCTCATTCGAAGAACTGAAATTAAATCAACATAAATTCAGGTCTTCATTCTATCTACTGCTTTAATATATTTCCAGGTTTAATTTGCGTATTGCCTAAATGACAAAAAAATGCTTGCGGAAATTTTTGCAACAGCGAATTTTGCGAGCGAATTCATATCTTTTTTAATTTTCCTTTTCTGCATTTGTAGATTGTTATCGGTTAATAAAACTGCAAATATTGTTTCATCGTTGTTTTTTACAGGTGATTTAACAAAAGTGCAAACATGAATTGACGGTAGAATATTTTTCAACAAATTCAGCCTTTGCTAATAGGTAAACTGTACTTTTTACACAAGTTGGGCTTGTGCGGTGAGCTTGCCGAACATAGCCTCGCCAAGAGGCATGGTACTCGTGCTAACGAATCCAATGATCATAAAGATTGACAATGTATTTGACGTTAATCTCTCAATTTCGTCCATCCTAAGGTTGTCTGGAAGAGATCGCTAAAAGCGATAGGACCGCCCATTGTACTTTAGTTAATGTTGGTATCCATATTGTGTTGTTTTTGGTGTACATAAAGAGTTGTTGTTATTGTATTGTATTGTTAACGTTAGCGCACTCTTGCAATGCTGATGTTTTATATACATATCAACTTTCCTTTAGACTGCTTTTAAAATAAGTGCGTCAAAATCGGTTCCATAGTTTTAAAAATCTAATCATACATAGGGACAGACAGACAGCGGGAAGCGACTTTGTTTAATATGTAGTAGCAACGCCCTGCGGTTTCACCCGGGTAGTTCCCGTTCCCTTGGGAATGCGGGGATAAAATATAGCCTATGTTACTCCCTAATAATGTTGCATTCCATTGGTGAATAAATTTTTTTTATCGTTTTAGTGGTTCAGTCGTAAAAGCGCAACAAACAAACTAACTAAAAAAGTAGTTTTTATAATATTTATTTGGTAGAGGAGACTAATGAAATTATAATGTCACGGATTTTACTATAACACTGCGACATATACTCGTATATTTATAGTGCACTGTGAAGTCGGTGAGTAGTGACAGTTGCCACATGTCAACATGTTGGTGCAATTAAGGCGCGGCGTTGGACCCGTCACTCATGAGTCCGGCGCACACGCCGTTTCCCACACCTGCCGAGAGGTAGTAGGGATGTCCCGTTCTACGGTTTACGGGACATTCGAAGAAATGGTCATAGACAAAAAGTCTAGTTAGTTAAAGCATAAATAATTGTAGTTCCAAATGTTTGTCTGCACAATTTTAGTTGAATCTTAGAGACTCATAGATAATTCAAAATTCATTTATTTCAGTAGGTATACATCCTTTGAAACGTCAATAGCAAGGCACACTATACTCCTCCATGAAAATTGGCTATATGTAAACAGCAGCCCATCTTCACCGACGAGTTGCTGTTCCAAATGCTGTACCCCGAGAAGAGCCAGCAAGAAACTCAAGGGCAGCTCTTTTTATAAGTAGTAACTGTGGTATTTTCGTGATTTAGTGCGTAGGTACTTAATGGTATTTAATTTTAAAACTGTGATCCATTCAGTGGTTTGTTGTAAAATAAATAAATACAAATTAGTACCGAAATAATCAAAACATTAAGGCATAAGTACATAAAACATTTTTGAAAATTTTTGCGGTAGTATAGATTTATTAATTTATGTATTTACCTAGATATAGAAACATAAGTTTTTGGATTTTTTGTCGGTCTGTCTATTCACGCATCACGCGAAAACTACTGATACTGGACGGATTTTGATAAAATTTGGTGTGAAGATAACTGAATAACGGGTCAACATTTAGGGTATGTTTTACTGCGGGAAAGTATCTCATTCCCAGGGAAAAATTTATATTTCGAAACGATAACAAATAGATAGGTAGTTGAAGGTGTCTTATCCCCTCAAGTGTGGGAGTCAAAATGGCCGATTTGCATTGAGTGTGGAACCCGCAGAGGGGTTCGCCACAGTCAAGGCTTTTTTGGGGCCACCTACACTAAAATTGCATTTTATTATTCCTTGGTCCTTATAGCAGAAGCCCTTTTATCGAACTGAACGTTTTTATAATTAAGTTTGCTGCCAAGAAATAAGTACTTTTGTAATATTTGTGTAGTAATAAGGTTGTACAGGTGGTATAACCGGGGTACCTAAATGTAGAAAAGATTTTGGACTAAGGTAAACGCAGCTATTAACGACCCATCGAAAATCTGCAGGTATTGCCGACCCATTCAGCTTATTCTTATTTTTATCGGTTTAGAACGATTTGAGTCACAAGAGAGTATAATATACACACATGTTTGTATGTTTTCTAATAAATTTACTGGTGTTAGTGTACATAGGTTCACGGGAATGTGACCAAATACGTTAGTTTCTGTGAACGTAGCGAGTGCGCCGATCGTGTCATACTAACCCTTACTTCCTCAGGTAAGTACTCGATTTTTTTGCTTAAGATATTTTATATATAAATATTTACGTTAAATTTATTCTGAATAAATCAACATATTCCTTTATTTGTATATTCCACATTTCGCAACTAAATTATTATGTTTAAAGGAATTTTAAAAAGTATTTTTGAAATTAAAATAGAACGGCAATAGCTGCAGTTCATTTTAGTAGTGCAGTCATTGCCGACCCATGGATCGGCAATGGGTAAGAGGTTATGCTTTATTTTTTCAATTTTTCGTTAATGCTTATAATAATTAAACAAGTTTTTATAACACCATTTCAATCTTAAGTATTCTAAAATTATAAGCATCTATTAGCGACATACACCATGTTATATTATAAACTTGTTTTTCCACGATAAACTGCCACGCATTATTAAACATTTAGACGTGGGATATGAAAGAAACTACTTAGAGTTTTCTTCGTATTTATATGAAAATGGTGTATTTTTTTATAGTTTAGGACTAAATCAACAAATTATTGTATTAAATCGGATGGGGAAATAAATTACAATTAATATCGATTATTTTTCGTGGCTCGTTAAAAGATTTGTTCATTTTTTTATTGAACACTAATTACCGATCCATATGAATCGGTGATAGCAACAAAGAGAAGCTATCACCGATTCTATACCGAATAATTGGTATTTTTGGATTAACGGTATGTAATGTCTAAAAGTAAAGCTACTAATTTGTTTCAATATAATGATTTGATTCAATAAGTTAGGTTCGGTTTAATTTCATTTCATGTCATTAAATTTCATTTTCATTTCATATCCATAAAAAAAAATACTGAAGACTTGGCTGTATGTATAGTTCCCTTTGCCTACCCAGAATGGGTGAAGAAAACAAAAAAAGACTCTGCTTTTAATCTTTTACGGTTGGCGCGATTTTCCAAAAATGTTAGTCGAGTTTATTGTATTTTTATTATTTTATTAAATTGCTTAATTTTTTCGCAACTGTATTAAAAATAGTTATTAAGTACACGTGCGGAACCGTCATTGCAACTTGTTCCGACAGTCAACCCTTACCTTCGGCTGCGCTAAACTTGGGAAGTTCGAAGAAAAATTAAAGGTTTTTTGGGAAATAAAACAAAGGGTTTAAGTAATTTTGAAATAAAATTGTCTAATTATTTTTATTCAAAACATGTAAATTATATATTTATAATATTTTTTACTTTTATTTTCAGGTTTGTGACTCTGACTTAAATAGTAGATATAAAGTATTAGTGCTAGCCACGGTGGAGCAAATCATGATTCATGTGTGTAGAAGCACCAGCCACTATCCCAACTTGAAAAAATCTGTGCTGAAAATAAAACAGTTTGTTTTTATTTTATTAACATCTACACATTTACAAAATTATATCTGAATTTTGATAGTGAATATTTATGTTTCAGGTTATTCAGTTATCCCCTATGTCAAACACAATTGACACTACATGGAACTGCATTGTGAAGTAACAGCATTGACATTGTTTTAAAAAGTAATTACTATTAAGCAGGCTAATCAATTAGAAAGAAAGGCTATGGTAACTATGGTTTGCACTACCTGGCCAAGCAGCAGGTTTCCGGGGGCGCAAGATAACAATACATGACCTATGTTCTCAATTTGATTTAATGAATGTTATTCTATTTACCATTTCTATTAAAGTCTATTTTCTTATATTACTAAAATTTCATTTATGTCTACCGACAAATCAATACCTTTATTTTTATTTAGGTCCAAATGTGAAAACAATCTTTTAAAGAATCCACAAGCATTCCGAGGTTCACTGCGATTAGTTAGAAAGCATGGGCACTAGAAGAAGAAATCTACATAACAATGAATTTCACGTTGGTTCTATTCATTTTTTTTTCACCCCTTATAGGGTAGTCAAAGGCATTACGCCTTGTAGCCTCGTCATTACTTAATGATATCCTTGAGTAAATGGCTCTGCTTCAGAGTCCATGCACAAAAATACAGTGTCTTCAACACTTTCTACATCCTTAACTTGGTTATTAACAGTAAAATAATAGCATTTTTACTGAAGACTTCATTGTGACTTCTTGAGGCAATCCAATAATGTCCATATCTCGCATTTTATCGAATTTCCCATTCACTGCACACTTTCACGGACACTTGCCACATAATAAACTATCACTATTATGATGAGTCAAAACCCGAAATACACAGCAAAATGAAAATTATACAAAAAACATGACGTCCCTCTTCGGATTCCCGCCAAAAAGTTTAAAGTCAAGTTTATCTCCATTTTCAGATTATTTTAGTAACTATAATTATTGTAATGAATCAAGTACAAAAATGAGAAGCAAATAAAAGTAAACGGGACATTTCGAAACGGGATATTTTGGGAAAGGGATATTTCGCTCAAATTAATAATTATTTTGAGAATCGAACGTGTAGGTAGGTATTCTGTGAAAAAAAGTATGCTTTATTTACTTACGGTCGGTGTTAGATTCATAAAAATCGGTAATAGCTTCAAAGCGTTTCGGGTGGGTCGGTGATAGAAACAATTGACTTCAACAATCCTTTGATTATTTTTTCAATGAAAACATGATATTTATAAACAAGTGAAAATATAAATATAAAATATACAATCTATATTTAAATATAAAATAAAAAAATCTGGTGTGTTTGCAACCACTACCCTTAATTCTAATAATCAATTTCAAAACTTGCTTAAGGGGGTCGGTAATAGCTGCGTTTACCTTATATTTTTTTAAACAAACCACTTTTGAGCTTAGTGACCGTTTTCACGAAAACCTTATTTATACTTGAAAGGGTAGAATCTGGATATGCGCAGGCGTCGTCGCTGAGCACCCTAGTATCTTTTTTGCAGAGACATACAAAGAAGAAGAATATAGAATGGATAGATTTTGACCTAAATTAAACTGTATCAAAATTAAATTGCAAAGTAATCATTCACTAAACAAATTAACCCAAAACACCTCAAAATGTATTGCGATTTTCATTTTTCAATTATTGCAAGCAAATAATAAAATAATAAAACAATCAATAAAGTCAAAAAAATACGCACTAAAAATTACGTCATAGTCAGTCATACATTACTCAATACGTTTTAAATTCAACATTAAAAAAATCTTTTAGACTGTACTACCTACGTACGAAGTAACTTAATGGACGCAGTCAACTACAATGTATCAGTTCCACTCCTGATTCAGAGAAAACTAATTTCAGGTCTAGCATTTATTATGTTACAAGGTGTATAACAAACATATTAATAAACCCTTCTGTAAAGTAAAATCACAAACATATATTGAACTAAAAATATATTATAAGTAATTTAACATGTCAAACGTCAAATCTGTTTGATGAGCAGAGCAAACTGCCACAAACCACCCGGTAGAGCAGGGTGGTTTGTTGAAGTTTGACATATGGTCTAATTTTTCAAGTGGTCACAAATGCTTGGGGTGCCGTCAACTTTGCTTGTTACCTGTCCGGATAGAGTGGTGATAATGGGGTAAGCTGATTAATATTGATGTGATAATAAAGCTGCTGTAGGTCAAAAAAGGAGGAGTATTCACGGAGATTCGATACCTATTCGACTCGGAATCGGAAAATCTGTCGAATCAGTATGTCAAATATGACATCTGTGAATAGCCCATCTCGAACTTTTCAACAGATTTTCCGATTCCGAGTCGAATCTCCGTGAATACGGGCCCGGATCGGCGATGTATTGTAGAAAATCCAGATAAAGAGTGCCTACCCGAAACCGACGAGCGTGTATGAACCGATTCATGAATGTGGATGAGGCGCGAGAGGTATGCCAGGATCATAGCAGATGGTGGGCTATTTTCTCTGGCTACCCCTTTTGGGGAAAAGGCGTGAGCATATGTATGTATGTTCTCAATTCGTCCATATTTGCTTAGTCGGTTAAAAATTAAATGGCTATTCTTATTCGATGCGTAACCTATTTAGGTTTTTATTATTAAATTCATTTTTGCTGTAAATAATGTTCTGCATAGATGAGAATTTAATCACGAACTAAAATTTTAAACAAAGGATTTTCTTAACAGAGTTGTCTATGAAAATAAAGCCGACTGTACAGTGGGTACAAAATAAACTTACTACCTAAGTTTCTCGTAGATCTTGTGTTGAACTTAGAAGTAACACATTTACTCGAAGATGAAGGAGGATAAAAGTTTATCTTACCTGCGCTGACTTGGAACATCTTGATAAGATTAAAATTTGTAAATCTTATAGGTAACAATGAATTTAAAATTGGATAAGGTTGAACTTTTTTCTATGAGTTTACTTTTTATCAACCGACTTCAAGAAAGGAGGAGGTTCTCAGTTCGACAAGCTAGAAGCTCCCTGAGTAACATAGGCCATATTTTACTATCGTATTCCCACGGGAACGGGAACTATACTTTAGAAACGGATATCGAAATTTTCCAAATTGCTATATACTTACCATTCGATAAATGTTATGAGTACAAAAATGACTTTGTTTGTTTGTTACGCTTTTACGCCTAAACCACAAAATTCACCAATGGAACGCTACATTATCAGGGAGTACCTATCATAGGCTATATTTTATCCCCGTACGGGAATTAGGCGGGTGAAACCGCGGGCTGCTAGTATAATAAAATTTTAAACTATCGAACTAAGATGTTTTACATAAACTCATATATTTACTATATTGCTCATCTATGCTTATCACATTCCCTTCAAAATGACTTTAAAGTCAAGGACCGTTCGCGATAGAACAATTAAAAATCAACTGTCTCATTTTTGTGGCTTAAGAGGTAAGCCAAGAATACATCCAGAATTACCGTAATCCTTATCACTTCCAATTACACCATTCTATATGAATCCAGCACTATTTGTTCCAGATTGTTCTGTGTGAAGCGATGCGCTCGCTGCGGGAACGGTATCACCGCCAACGAGTTGGTCATGAGAGCGAGAGAGATGGTCTACCACCTCACCTGTTTCACCTGCGTCGCCTGCGGGACCCTCCTATCTAAAGGGGATGTCTTCGGCATGAGGGATGGCCTCGTCTACTGCCGTCCGCACTATGACAGCGCCTGTTTAGACGACTATTGTGACGAGGACTTGAACATTTATAGGTAAGTGGATCTCGGAGAGTTGAGGCTAACACACACAGACGTATTTTTTTCAAACAGGAGTAGGTAAAGAATGAGTTACACAATTTGCGTTGGCAAATGTTGAATTCAATAGTTCGCTCTTGCTACATTAAAAAAACGAATGCGAGACGGAATGCGCGTCTTAGTGAGTAGTCAGCGTGGCAAGCGTATACAGATACATAAACATAAACAAATGTTAGCGCTTGTTGATCGCCTCAACATTCGCTGCGCGACCTATAACTATACCTACAACATTTTAGACATGGTACACACAGGGCACAGATTACTAAATATTACTTGTAAGGGTCTGAAATAGGAGGTCGGAGTTTTGAAGTATGATTGTTAGGGCAAAAAGTAGGTAGGTAAAATATATTTTAATTACATCTTATGTCTCAGTTTTCCACTTCTGATAAAATGATGCCTAAAAAATAACATTATGCCTTATTTTCGAAATGTATTGACGCAATAGGTAGGTATATTAAATAATTAAAGTTACTAGAGTCTGTGAACTTTGATTTTGGAGCCAAGGTCAACTGAGCTAACAGACCCATCAATCCAAACTTTTACAACCCTAAAAATAACCTTATTTTTAAATTTTATACGTTAATTGAATTCAAAGACTCTAGGTACTTCAAGCAATACAGGGTAGGTACTTACATGTATTTGAATTTTCTATACTCAATTCGTTCTTCCACACGAACAATAGATTTTATGCGTATGATACAAAAAGATATATCATTCGCAGCACTATAGTGAATTTATGGTAGTGGTTGGTTCCCAGATTCAATCCAATTAAAATTTAAATCTTCTCTGTTGTGGAATTTAGATCAAATTCCTATAAAAGCTCACTATTATATTACAAACTAGCGATCCGCCCTCGCTTCGCCTCGGGTTATTAAAATAATAAGTACTAGCGGTTCTGCACGGTTTCACCGGTGTAGTTACCGTTCCCATGGGAATAGGGGTATAAAATATATCCTATGTTACTCAGGGATCTTCTAGCTTTCAATTGGTGAAGGATTTTTTAAAATCGGTACATGTACATCGGTACATCGGTACAAACATATAAAAATACAAATCTTTCCTCTTTATATTATTAGTATACATCACTAACTCGATGGTTGAGGGAAAACATTGCGAAGAAATCCGTAGGTCTAAAATACGTTGGTAAAAAAAGATTTTCTATTAATGAAATACCTGTTCTGTTTTTTTAATATTTTTTTTATATTAATTAGAGATTATTTAGACTTAATACAATAGGGTACAATAACATTGTAAAATGATAGTATAGCCTGAACTTTATTTTATACTAGCAGCCCCCTGCGGTTTCACCCGCGGGTGAAACTACGCGTAGTTCTTGTTCCCATAAGAATACGGATATAAAATGTATCCTATATTACTCCCTGATAATGTAGCCTTCCAATGGTGAAATTTTTAAAATCGGTTCAGTAGTTAGGCTTGATTGCGTAACACACAGATCACAGATAGACAGAGTTATTTTCGCATTTATAATAATACATAATAGCAAGAAGGATTAACCCAATTAAGCCCAGGAGCCCGCCGGCGGGCTGGCACAAAATGCCGCCATGGACTGCATTTATTGAGTAGTCATAGCAGCCCTATATACGGTTAAAGAGTCCACTTCTTATCATGATAATCAGTGAGGCTCGGGTTCAAATCCTGGCATTACCAATGGGATTTTTCAAAGACGTGCATATTCATCACTATCTCGACGGTGAAGGAAAACATCGTGAGGAAAGAAAGAAGGAATCAATTCTGAGGCATGTGTATCAGACTCACCATCTATCACGTTTAGGCGTCGAAAATACTCGTGAAAAGTGGGCATACCCCATCGGGAATAAAACGCGTGCGTTTTTTTTCAACAGTAGGTATAATATACTCGTATTAACCTAATCTGAGCAAATAAATGATTCTGATTCTAAGGATAAATCGTCAGCGTACTACTTTTTACCATTCCTCTACAGATGCTCAGAGCTTCACAGTGAAGGGTCCCCATCACAGTATTACGCGGGAGGTCCAAATCCTAAAGGCCGTCCCCGAAAACGGAAAATAGCTCAGGGGTCCCCAGAAGACATGCAGGTCCAAACAATGAGGATGGCAAGCACAGCATTAGGTAAGTCTGTGGCCGGCGCACTGGCCGGTATTGTACAGTCAAGAGCACGTGTAGCTTGACAGTACCCTTCTTATTACAATCGCCTTAGAGGTCAGAATCGCACTACAAGTGAAGCTTCATGACTGTGCTCTTGACTGTACATAGTTTTAATGTTTTAAATTCAAAATTATATTGACGTGGGTTTGGCTTGTCCTTAGTTTATTGATTTTGTTTTAGATATTCTGTGAACCTATAATGTGATTTTTACTGTATTATGTTAATAAAAGTATGTTTAAAGCCTAATAGCCTTTCCCTAAAGGTCGCAGAGTTCACAAGGCAAGTATTATTAACACTCGACTAAAAACAGTGTTATAAAGTTTGACGTGTGTTTCTGGGTATCTGTATGTTTGTCTCTTCGCTCGTTGAACCCAAAAGGCTGCACCGATTTTGATTTAGTTCTTTCTGTTTGATAGGTGACTTAATCAAGAGTAGTATTAGCTATAGCTTAAGAAAATCTGTCCCGCCGTTTGTGTTTATATGTATTTTTTGTGTCGGGGTTTTCATATTTTTTTTTATTTAATGTTATATATTCTCTAGTGAGCAATTCAGCTAACAAAATTTTATCATAATTGAAATCATTTATTACTGTAGGTAAAAAATAAAGATATTAAAATATAATAGGACATAGAGGGGGAATTGGGAATATTTTCATACAAAACTTTGAAGCATGTTTTAAGCTAAGCGTCATGTCAGTTAGTATGAACGCGAGCTGCCATTCGGTCGAAATTGTAATAGACTTATTCCACTTGGAATAACTTTTGGCTTCAAATTTTCCTCGCTTTGTCCCCTCTATGCCCTATTATATTTTCATGGACGTCAACATTGTTATTGTCTAATAACAATGTTGACGTCCATGGAGGTTGGCTGAATGTCAACAGCAGCCTATGTTAACCGACGACTTGCTTGTTTGATACGAGTATGCGATCTATCTTTCACACTAACTGGTGACTGTGACTTCATCCTTTTGAAATTCGCTAATTACGCACCCTTATAGGTTCAAAACCCCTTCAAGGCTACCCCCGGTTTCTGAATATCAAACTTAAGGTGGAACGATTACCATACAAAAAACGATCGGACGAAACAAGTTTAAGTTTTAGAATAACGCGTAAATTAAGCGTTCTATAGACATTTTTCAACAAAAATTTATCGCAAAATGAATAATAATACATACTTTCATTTAGAAATCAGGAATAAATCTACGTAAATTTTCATGAAATTTACAAATGTGTGTGTAAGAATCTGTCGTGTACGTACACAAGTTGCGCAACGTTGCCGCTCCGTGCTACCGCCCGCGCCCCGACTACGGAGCTGTTGCCGTTCTTGCGATTTCCCAATGTCACTACATAATAAAACCCATGCACTGGCAAAGTCGCAGAGTTACCAACATAGGGATTTTAGCCCTAAATTTAGGTTAAAAATATGAGTGTTGGGCATTTGTAGGGCTTAATCAATTTTAGGTATTTTTAGGGGCATAAATGCATCTAGTAATGCATTTATGCCCCTTTTAAAATCTGACTGGTTAAAGAGTAAAAAAAAAGTCAAATCATCGTCAAGTCTTGAAATATCATCACCTTCGACTTTCTCTCATGCAAGACACTATTTTTTTTAAAGGGAAATTCATTTAAATAATAATACCCTTGGAGAAATAAAATGCAAGAGAGATTTTCAATTTGTGATGTATGGGTTTGTAGAGGTATTTTATTTGAAGAGTTGGTAACCCTTACGCGCAAGGACTAGAATCCAAAGGCCATTAAACAATTTAAAAAAAATCAAGATACGTCAACAAAAAGTGTATCTTTCCTCGTGAAACGGTGACAATGTTTTGTTTTACTAAACGTACTGATTATACTTATTCACTATCGTTGTGAAACAACAGTGTTTTGTTATCTATAATAAATTAATCATGGAACCAGCAACATAGAAGTTGCTGGTTTATAAACTTTATAAAAAACATCAATATATTCCGGCCCATCGAAATCTCGAAAGAGTTTGAGCTCATCTAAAAAAGATGATAATACAAGATTTATCGTGAGTACCTATCTAATTTGATGTAATTTAGTTTTAGACTACCTAATTTACTGAGTAATTTGAGGTTAGGTATCAGTTTTCTAACTTTGGCATTGGATACCTATAAGTACCTACCTTCATCTTCATAAGCTACCGGGGCTAGGTTCGAAGGTTCCATCCAGATATACCTTCCACGAGTTCCACGTAATTTTCTAATTTATTCTTTCAGTTGTGAAGAAATATGTCGTAAAAAACAAATCTATTCTACTCCTTTTTATTACGTATGCTCCGACATTTTGGTGTGATGGGATTTTTTATAAATACATAACATGTTTGTCATTTTATATTGCAGATATGCAAACAGTATTCCTTCATACAATCACTTGAAACAAATACTCTGCAAAAGTAATGTTCTGACGAAAGACATGCGTTATGGACAGGAAAATAAAATCTGTAGCGACAACATACTTTATTGAAAATTATAAAAAGAATGTTCGTCAAGATGTCACATACCAAGAACTGAAGAATTTTATACAAAGAATCTTACATCATGACAATGCAAGCTCCCACACTGCCTGAAAGACAAAAGATTTTTGAACCAGAAAAACGTTGAGTTGATGACCCATCATGTCTAGAATTAAAAATTTAATGCTTGGTCAGTGGTTTTGGACCCAGAAGCAGCCGTGGCCGTGGAAACTTACAAATCGGCCATATTGGCAACATCTGGTTCAGACTGGAATTACTGCTTCAATGACTGGATCGAAAAAATGCAAAAGTGCATTAATTGCAACGGAGAATACTTCGAAAAACAATAAAACATAACTTAGGTTTAACTTGTAAATAGTTTTTTTATTCCCGAACATTTCGGTTTGCCCTTTGTACATCAGTACCTTAGAAATTTTTATTATTTTTATTAATGAGTACATATGATTTCTATTACCTAATCCTACTTCCTATCCCACTGACCCTGCTATTGTTATAAAATAAATATATTACTATGAATGTTTTTGTTAGTCAACCACACAAACACTATTGAACCAATTGTAATCTACTTTGGTAAACAGACACACCAATATGGCCAGGATTTACTCAGGATAGTTTTTCACGATATTTTTACATTTTTGTAGCTATATTATCATAATAAAATAATAAAGCTCAAAAATGTTATAGTAAGATTTTGTGTAGTGACAAGTTATTATAAGATCCTAACTAGAACATCTAAATAACAAAGAAAACAAAAAAATAAACCAAAACAATAACCATGATTTGAACCCGGTAATTCCGGCATAAAAGTCAGGCCCTTGCATAACAACGCCAGCGTCTCACACAAGTTGCGTGTCGAAATTATGTATCAGTTTGAGTTTGAAATTCTGTTGTGCATGTGTGCGTGCGTATTTAGAAACAACGTGAAGGGACAAATTATCGGATGATTTCAATACTACAACTCAATAAATCGTCAACGGAAAATTTTGACAATTCAATATTTATTTAAAGAACACGCGAACCATTTTTAGACCTATAAATTCGGAAAGCTCATTTCGTAAAAAAATAAAAACCATGGTTTTCAGAACTAGCGCCATCTGACGTGACTTGAGCTTTTTGTAGGGTCATCGTTCCACCTTAAATAAGCTGACAGACTGTTAAATCTCATGTTAACTCTTCTGATTTGTTGTTGGAAAGTGTTATGATTTTATTTAACCAATCAGAAACAGCTAGCTCTCGTGTTCACGCAGATAAATTACAAAAACTATCTTCAAATTACGATAACTACTTTACTGTCATCTGATTTCAATGAAACACCGCCTAGATGTCGCTCCCAGCTGGGCTTAGCCTGTCTGTGAAACCGGAGATTTGTGTGGACATATAGACAGACAGATATCCATATACATGGTCATTTTAAGTGCAAATATTTAAAGGGTACGTCAAAAAATTAACAAAAAATCGGTTGTCTGTAAAGTCGGTTTACTGACGATATAGTTGAACGTGACAACGTCATACTTTTTGGATTGTGCCTCTTTGTCGCTCGTTGCGCGCTCTCGCTTGCACTGTAACACCGCATACGTCATACTTTTTCGTGCATGCCCCCGGCTCCATCGAACTCCACCGGTCCAATCAAAAATTTCACTAAAATAAAAATAATAATTAATTAATTTAAAAAAAAACCGACAAAAGTGGCGTTTTAGTGAGGGTTTTGGTGAAAAATATTTTTTTTTTTAGGAAAATTCTAACGTTTTTTTCTTTCTTTATACAAATTATATTTCTCTTACAAATTTGTACTTACCCTTAAAATATTTGAACTTGATTTATAGTGACCTATCTAAGGTCATTTTGAACAACACAAAAAGCATATTACTTATATGCATTTTTGTGTTCTTTTACCTTTTTTTATCGCCGATATAATTTGTTTGATAGATTTATTCGATATACAGACACGGTTTCTGCTGATTTATTGTATGTACAGATTTATTAATGGTCAACGTAAAATTTAATGTGCTCAGCGAATACGTTTACTTTTGCGAATATCCGTAAGCTCCTAGTAATTAACAACTATATGTACATTCACAGACCTTATAAGCGGATTCCCCTGTTTCCCCTGATGCGACTTTTTCCTCGTCCCTACCCCAACTAATATTAAAAATGCGAAAGAAATTGTCCATGTATTTTTTTAGAGATTCTTGTATTTTAAGAGCAGGGGGCCAATTCCACTAAATGTCAAAGGTTTTAATTGGATGACAATGACATGTCTATGTTCAGTCAATGGTGTTATTTTGGTACTTTTCAAAACAATTAACACTATCGACTGACCATTGACATGTCATTGTCTACCAATAATTGTAACCGTTGACATTGGAATTGGCCCCCAGTATAGCCTCACGGTTAAAGAGCCCGCTTCTCATGGTGATAATCAGTGAGGCTCGGGTTCAAATTCTGGCATCTACCAGAGAGTTTTTTAAAAACTTTAGTACCTAACTATATTTTATCACTAGTTTGACGGCGAAGGAGAACATCGTGAGGAAACTTTCAGGTCTTAGAATTAATTCTGAGGCATGTGTAACTGACCCGGTCCGGCGATGAGATCCTACGGATCGAATATTCTCGTGAAAAGTAGGTATTTGCAGAAATGGAATACCTCTGCCTATGCCCTCGGGGATAAAAACGTAAGATTATTATTTTCACATTATTACGTATAATATTATATTTTTGCTACCTAATACTTACTTAGGTAGGTACCCAGGTACTATTAAACCTTGAAGGGCTTGTGGGCTCAGTTCGTGGCTCTACCTTCTGAGTCGGAGGTCACGGGTTCGATTCCAGCTCGGGGCCAACATTTACGTGCATGAAACTTTATGTTGGCTTCGTGTCTGACTGAATATAGCGTACATATATCAGTGTTCTAGTACCAATAGTAGGTACAGGCTTTATAACGCTACTCGGGTCTAAGTAACCATGCGTGTGAATTGATTCCCAAAAAACCGGCCAAGTGCGAGTCGGACTCGCGCACCGAGGGTTCCGTACAACCTTGCAAATTTATGGTTTTCGTAATTTTTCCTTTATCTATGCTATAAGACGTTGCTTCGTACCAAATTTCAAGATTCTGAGTTCACGGGAAGCACCCTGTAGGTTTTGATTCCCTTGCAAGTGTCGAAAATTTGCGGCATAAACGGCTGTATCTTTTGATTGCGTTGGCTTAGAAGTTTGATTTTTTCACAGCTTCAAGGGACAGTAGACCTGAGTAATTGATATAAATTTCAGCTTCATACCTCCACGCGTTCCTGAGAAAAAGGGTCTTGACAGACGGACGGACAGACGGACAACAAAGTGATCCTATAAGGGTTCCGTTTTTTTCCTTTTGAGGTACGGAACCCTAAAAATATTCTTAGGTAAGTGTACTAAGTAGACTATCACATAGTATGACCTATAATACAGTTTCAAAAACATTAATATTTTTATTACAGTAGGTTCATACTTATATATGCAATATGTAACAGAATAAACGTAATTCCTGAAATCAGTTTGTTCAGTATCGCCTACCTAATCGATTTCACCTCATTTTTAATATGTGTATTTTTTTCCGAAAAATAATTAGCATAGCTGAATTCAGTGCTACCTATGTAAATCGTGCTATTATTGCTCTTTATTTAAGAAAATTGGTTAGACACAACTAAATTACGAAGGCATCATATTTAAAAAAAAATTATATACTAATTGTGTGAGTGCGAAGAATAAAATAGCGTGCATGAAAAATGGATGTGAAGGAAGCGAAATAAGTATGCAGAGATCGAGCAAAGTGGCGATCCATCGTCTCTGCCTACCCCTGTGGGACAATGGCGTGAGCTTTATGTATGTATACTAATTGGGGTGTACGAGAAATTGCGCTTATTATGTTACGCGTTGTATATAAATTAATATCGTGATCCCAGAAATGCGGCAGGTTGTAAGGACAGACTACTTTTCATCCTAGAAAAACCTTCAAGGCGTGATAACCTAAACTTTTAAGCAACTTAACTTTATGTTTTTGAAATTTCCATCTAAGACAACCTCCCAGACGATCCGGTAGGCACAGATAGTGGTTTCCATGGAACTATTTCTGCTCCACAATATTCGCGACATATTTCATAGAAGCGACCGCTTAAAATTTTGCAGAAACCTCAGAAGGGAAAGAACGGGTGCCTTCCCGTCCCAGATGTCAATTCATCCTCGCCTTAATCACGACTAATGAATAGACGACGTGCACCCAAAACAAGTTGTGTCCCTCTTCCTCTTGGCGTAGAGGCGTAAGAGAGAGCGGGAGGAGGGTGGGTGCGCGAGTTGGGTCGCCTGGCAGGGTTCGCAGTCTGGATTATTCTTTATAGCGTCGAAATGCGAGGCCCTCATTGAGGTGAATTTAGCTGTGTGTGACTTCTCAACACGATTAATCACGGAAATCATAGACTTGTTTACAATATCTGGATAGTTATTTACTTAGTTTTAAGTGCAACTGCAAACGTTGTTCAAAGTATCGCCAGTTGAGGACCAAAAAAATGGATTATCACAAAATTTACGTAGAAAAACATCGCCTTAAAATATGGTATTTTGCTCAATGAGATAATAAATAAACAATGGTGTTGTGCAAAACCTTAGACAAAATTCTGTCCGATGACGTCACCAATGTGAATCACAGACGCGAAACTTTGATTGTTGATTGAAAAGTGATAAACTGCAAAATTAACTGGATCTTTGATCTTTCTCACGATTTCTTTTTATCAGATGCATGTTCTAGTGTTGGCACAACAGCGCCACTCGAAAGCGCGCGTGACGGCAATAATGGGAACTAAGTGCACTTGATACCTGCGACGTGACTTATCGAGAATCGAGCGCGATATCGATTCGGCCAGTTTTGTCTTCGTATGGAAATTAGGTCTCATTACTAGAATAACATAACATGAGACTAAAAAGAGCTGCCCTTGAGTGTCTTTGCTGGCTCTTCTCGGGGTACGGCATTTGGAACCAGCAACTCGTCGGTGGAGATGGGCTGCTGTTCCCATTTAGCCAATCTTCATGGACGAGCTTAGTGTGCCTTGTTATTGACATTTCAAAGTGTATTTTGTATACCTACTGAAATAAATTAATTTTGAGTTTGAGAATAGAACCACCAGGTAGTCAAAAAACCGACTTCAACTTATATGGTCTTCTCATGGATATCGTTGGCAGAAAGCACCATCTTTCTAATAAAAAAAGAATCATCAAAATCGGTTCACCCAGTCGAAAGTTATCAGGTAAACATAAAAAAACTAAAACAACAAAATATATAGGTAAGAGTCGAATTGATAACCTCCTTCTTTTTTAAGCCGGTTAAAAAACCTGAGTAAGGATTGTATAACTTTAGATTTCTATAAAATTGTAATGAGACTACCTCTAAAGTATGATGTACCAAACAAAAAAAAGATCATCAAAATCATTTTCATAATTGGCAAAATAATCGCGAAACATACATACAAAAAAAAACAAAATATAGTTGAATTGAGGACCTCGTCCTTTTTTCAAGTCGGTTGAAAAAGATAAGTTTGCGATGAGAACAAAGAGATTGTTCAACAACAGTGGTTGCCCGCCGAGGCTTAGGGGGGGGGGAGATGCACATTGCAGGTAAGAGGGAAACTTAAAAACAAACGTAATAATAACCAAAAAGTCATATTTTATACTCCACACTTACCTGAATTCAAAAGAAATAGGAAATAAAATAAAATAATCAGTAGCTTTCAATAATTATTTAACTGTTTTCTCAAAAATATCTCCTCATATTTTGCTATTTATGCTCGGAGATAACTGGACAAATCTAGTCTTAAACAGACAATGAGATTAACACACAAACCAGGTACACATAAATTAGAACGCATAAAAATTAACATTATATTTTGTCCTAAAATAATATATCATAGCATTCTAAATAATCAATCCCGTAATAAAAAGCTTTTGTTTGCTCATTTCCGAGCTATAGCACACAAAAAGCGCCATTCCGCCGGCTTGACCCCATTAACTTTTTTTTTCAAGACAGGTGATGGTCAGTGGTGCCTTCTGAAACCGATAAACGGTCTTTATTTTTTATTTGAGGTCAAAATTGTTTAAGTGATTACTTTTGTTTACTGCCGATGGCTTGTGTGATGTAGGGAGGAATGTTTTGCGGCTTACTTTATTTGTCATTAGTTTTTAATTAGCTTTTTTAGAGGGGAAGTCGGAATTGAATATTTAATTTGGTTTTCTGCTGCTTTTTTGTAGTTCCATTTATCGATGGGTGTACCGTTTGATGTTTCTTAGGGTTGTAGGAGCGGGTCAAGTGCAAAATATTACGTTGGTATAGAATGGATGAACTCCGGAAAATTTCTCAAGGCGCTGTACATTTCTTTCACCCCTTATATAGGCTCACGACTTCATTCGTGTACATTTTTATAAATTAAACCCCATCTGTTAATCTATATTAGTATAATGTTTTATCAAAATCCATTTATTAGCTTTTGCGTGAAAGGTTAGCAAACAGTGTCATCGAGTGCTATAAGTCTTCCCAATCGTGCCAGGCGTTCGCCAAGACTTGTGCTCAAGAGAGCCGATCGGAATTTAAAATTAAAACAATGTTGTTTACTGCATTTTGTACTTACGCCGTAGGAAGCTGTCCCGCTTGTTTATAGGTTGGAGTGGCAACTAACAACTTTATTGAACGGATGTCGGTTGATCGTGCGCGACGATACGACATTCCCGTGGAAAGATAAAACCCGATGGCTATACACACTTAAACTCTGATCGATAATCATAGGCGATTTAGGCTATAACGGGATAACACAAAACATTACAAAACGGATTTTAAATTTAGGCACTGTTAAAACAGATGCTTTCACTTTCTTGACAATAATTTGACTAACGTGTATCTTTAGGCCACGTTGTTTCCCAAAATGTCCGTTTCCCAAAATAACCATTTCCCAAAACTACGATTAATTATTTGAAGAGAATCATTACTTGTCCAAATAGCAAATATCGCGAATCACGAATATGATTGAATTGAGAACTTTACAAATTAAGAAAATGTACTAGTTACCAACTGCTCTTAATTCATTCGGAGAGTCTAAAGTTAGTACATCCCGGCTCTACGCGTCTAATATTTATTAATTTTTTTGCACAATAAACAGTTTCATTTCATTTAATATTTTCCAGTATTATTAAGACCCGCTAGCGAGACTGGGCGCTGCATAAAATGCTGCCAGTAGGGTATTAGTCTAGTTTTAAAAAAATGTAGCTGGTATTTAATATTATATATTGTTACAAATTTTAATGGCTTTTCTTAGCGCTCAATTTCAAGAGACCTCAATTGATACTGATGTAAAAATGCAACTACAAAACAGCAAAATTTTATTTTGGTATCATAAACCAAAGTCGCTTTATCTGTCCCTATATCCATATGTATGCTTAAATCTTTAAAACTACGCAACTGATTTTGATGCGGTTTTTTTAATAGATAGAGTGATTCAAGAGGATGGTTTTAGTATTAGCATTGCACCCGTGTGAAGCCGGGGCGGGTCGCTAGCTTATAATTATAATTAACGATCGATGATTGTCTATTACCTCTGACATTTGGAAAAATGTGATAGGTACGATATAAAATCAGAATGTCGTTTACATCACAATCGTTTTACAGGGTCTACCAAAATGTTTATTACTGTGTGCGTCGTAATGCTTAAGCGGAAGCGTTTTCAAAATGGTAGTCATGTGTGGGTTGCTAATGCGAACTTCACTTTCATCTCTCCGGGCGGAAAGCGTCAACTTTCGGCCCGCTGCGCTAAACGTCGATCAGAAAAAAAGTATACACACCTCGGGAAGTGAATAGGAAAGACATTTCTTATTTTACTTCACTATAGGTGCCTATGTAATATATACTATTTAGGCTCTCTAGAGAAGAAGATTCTTAAAGTCGATACGCTAGCAGTAGTGACAATAACATACCTATATAACTCTATACAAAGAGTAAAAAATCGAGTTCAACTTACATGGTTTTTTCATGGATGCCATTGTTGAACTGGACCAAATTGAAATGGGTCCACACGCAGAGCACCAGCTTTCAATTAAAAAAAATCATCAAAATCGGTTCACCCAGTCGAAAGTTCCAAAGTAACAAACATAAAAAAATACACACGTGTCGGATTGAGAACCTCCTCCTTTTTTGAAGTCGGTTAAAAATTTAAAAAAATCTATATATGACATATAATGATAAACTGACTGACTGATTGGTGACATCAACGCACAGCCTAAACCTCTGGGTGTAGAGACTTGAAATTTTAAACATAGATAGCTTATACAAGAGCAGTGATAGCCCTGACGGTTAAAGAGCCGGCCGAAAATCAGTGAGGCTCGGGTTCGAATCCTGGCATGTACCAATGAGTTTTTCAAAAACTTACGTACATATTTATCACTAGCTCGACGGTGAAGGAAAACATCGTGAGGAAACCCGCAGGTCTCAGAATTCATTCTGAGACATGTGTAAATAGACCCGGTCCGGCGATGGGCTCACCACCTATCACGTTTAGGGGTCCAATATATCTCGTGAAATGTGGGTATATCCAGTAATGGAATACCTCTGCCTACCCCCTCGGGGATGAAAGGCGTGAGATTATATTTATATATTTATATAGCTTATACAGTGTAGGCATCCACTAAGAAAGGATTTTGCAAAATTCAACCCTTACGGGGGTGAAATAAACGTGCGCGAGCGAAGCCGCTGGTAAAAGCTATTAATCTATAAATCGCAATCGCTCATGAATTGCGCATGCGTAAGACGGCGCCTCTCTGCGCAATAAAACGCGCATCCAAGCGTTGCTCCTTTATTTTTTTTTTATAACCAATCGTTAATATTGAGGCCTTTATTACCCAGATGCTTTATTACTCGGTTTCTTAGAAAAACTCCTTCTCAACTCGCTGACATGTTAATTTTGTCTATAAAAATAAAACACCACCTCGAGTCTCGGTCTCGTTTGATGGTCGCATTAGGCTTTACATAAACAGGAATAAGTACGTTTTATGTTTTTGTAAGGAATGTGATAAAGTATTTTGTGTGTACGAGTATGTATAATTGTCACATAGCCTCGGATGGCTTGATAAATTCTGATTGTTAAGTGGTTGGCGTGGGAGATTAAAGCCTCATGTTGGAGGAAAGACCCACGCTCAGAATTGAGCTCTTCAGGATTGATGATGATGATGTTAGATACTGTGGCAGTCTTCTTAATGTATATAATTTTTATGACATTTTGCGATGGTTCCGTTTAGGTTGATGGTTTATATATTTGGATGTCCGATGCGTGATGGCGCGCGGTTGCTAGTAACAAAACTTTGTTAATTTTCTTATGTCTGTTGCTTGCCGAAATTATATTTTTAAATTGCCGTATTTAGTCCTTCTTTCTTTTACAACAACTACGATACTTTAGAACCTTCTTACGTACTTAATATACCTACAGGGTGTTGAATATATTATAGGTATAGTACTTATATGACTAGCGGCCCGACTTCATTTTGCGTCGGTTTATACTAGTAGTCTCGCACCAAAGAGATTAAAATATAATAAGACATAGAGGGGACAAAGCGAGAAAATTTTGAAGTCACAAGTTATTCCAAGTGGAATAAGTCTAGTACAATTTCGACCGATTGACAGCTCGCGTTCATAATAACTGACATGACAAGGACATGACGCTTAGGCTTCAAAGTTTTGTATGAAAATATTCCCAATGCCCCCTCTATGCCCTATTATATTTAAATCTCTTTGTCTCGCACTGAGATAAAGATGTCAAGTATTAGCGATTCTGATATAAGTACTCATTAGATTTGGAAGTGAATTTTTATCAAAATAAAATATATTCTATAGTAGTTAGGGATAATGTGGCTTCCTAAGAGAGAAATAATTTTTCAAATCGATTCTTTAGTTCCAGAAAAATAAATAAATAATAAAAATTATCTGAAAAAAATATATATTATCTATTACATACCTATAATGAGAGATAGGTAAGCTTTTGTATGTATGACAGAGGTAATAAAAAAATCAAATGCGAACCCAAACTAGAGAGTTTACGAGAAGCAATTGAGGAGTTGCGATATCCACCTCCTGGCTCCATCATCAGATCAGCTTGGTGGTACCATAATATTGCATTGTTACCAAATTTACATAAGTATGCCAAATTTCAGCTCAATCGGTTGAAGATACTGCTTCAAAATTGAGTTGCAAGATTCCACCCTACAAACATTCAAGTTTTTAAAATACCGGTCTGTGAGGGCATGAGACATAAAAAACTCACCCCTTGTATCCCCGAGGGGGTAGGCATAGGTATTCCATTTCAGGAAATACTGTACGAGAATATTCGACACCTAAACGTAATAGGTGGTGAGCCCATCGCTGGATCTGTTATACTTACATGCCTCAGAATTTATTCTGTGACCTGCGGGTTACCTCACGAAAACATCGTAAGGAAATCCGAAGAAACCCTTCACCGACGAGCTATGGTGATATATCGTTGGTCATGATACACAATATACAATCACTACATAGTATAAAACCAAGTCGCTTTCTCTGTCCCTATATCCCTATGTCCCTATGTATCCTTAAATCTTTAAAACTACGCAGCGGATTTTGATGCGTTTTTTTTAATAGATAGAGTCATTCAAGAGGAAGGTTTTAGTGTTAGCATTGCACCCGTGCGAAGCTAGGGCGGGTCGCTAGTTTTAGTATAAAAGGTTTTTTGAGGCTTCAAACCAAACCGATTACGACAGTTTTGTAAAAATTGCTGGTAAGCGGGGTGTAGTTTACTAAACGCTACGTTACCCACGAAATTTAATTAAAGACAATTTTTTCATCGTTACTTCTCAACAATAAATTAAAAAGGACACCACACACGATCTAATTCCAAAAAACCACACTCACTTCCTTTGCCGCTATGAAACAATAAAAAATAATTAACTTCCACACTGACCCCACATTTAAATCACTCGTGCTATCTAATATATTTAATTATGAATTTAATAATTAGTTGTCCTACCGCCCAAGTGGGGGCGAGAATTTAATAAATTAGAACCACCGACTATCCCAGAGTGCCGTCCATTATTTCGTATCTTGTAGATCAAAATACACGACCAATTATCGGCACATTTATCATACTGTGTTATTTGTTGTGACAGCCATGAAAGTGGTTTTGGGGTATTTGTCCGTTTTCGAAATTCAAAAAGTATTTTCGGTTTCCGTTAACTTTTGCTTCTAACGAGGAAGTGTATGATTGGACAATTAACATAATTGGGCATGGTAACATGCAAAATATATTGCAAGTGAAAAGATATTCAAAAACGAATCTGAATTAAATAAAGTTAATAAGTTTTTTTACAAATATAACAGTAAAAAACGATGTGTCTTACTATAACAGTTAAAAAAATATTTGGAATATTTCGTTCAGATGGGAAGAGGCCCGAGGGATTGTCTTTGATTCCGTTGAAATTCGGTGACGCGACTTGTGTGAACACCTTGGCTCCCTCTCATCTCGACGGAACCTCTGCACGCTCTGGTGCTGCTGCTTTAGCAGCTGACACTCTTAATAAGAGAAAATATCTGGGTCTGGTTCAAACCTATAATTCCATCCCATTTGCAATAGAAGATATGAAGATAAAGTTTAAAATTATATGACACTGAAACTGCGAGCTTCGCTGCCATCTCGCTGTAAATTGAGCCTAAAATTAGCGAGGAGGAAGCACGTCCAAGTTATATCAGGCTTGCACTGACTAAAATCCTTCAATGCTGTTCCTCCTCTCGCCCTAACCCCACCAGCCACGGAATAGACAAGCCTATACAGATAGCTTAACTGCCACTAACTACCAGTCTCACCTCACTACACCCAATCGCGTACAACCGCAACGGAACTACGGAACCCAGCGTTGGCGAGAGCATTAACAAAAAGCGCGTGTTCGACGATTGCCTCACCACACCGGATCCGCAATCAGATCTACATCCCGAGTCCCGACGGATGTGGCTTCAGTGGAGCGTCACCACAATTTAGTTGACATAATGGGCTAGCCACTGTCTTAGGCCATATAATAAGCCACGCTAATAGGTTCGACAGTTCCAACATCAGGCACTGCACTGGTTGCAGATGCACTGTAATGCACCTATGTATTACACACTAAACTAGTTTTAACACACTAAAGTAGTTAACGTAAGGCTACTAACAAACTACGGACTTATGTACCTATGTCTGAAATACATTATTTTTACTACTATTTTATTTTTTATTTAGGCTGAAATATGGTCTTTTAAAGGACCATTAAACTGGCCGCTTATGCAAGCTACATTTGTTTTTATTCTAGATTATTTTTGACTTGACTAGATAATTGTTTTTTTTTTAATATAGGTATATCAGGAAACCGGACCCAGAACTCGAAACGCTGAACTAATATATTACATATATAATCTCACGCCTTTTTATTCCCGAGGGGGTAGGCAGAGGTATTCCATTACTGGATATACCCACATTTCACGAGATATATTGGACCCCTAAACGTGATAGGTGGTGAGCCCATCGCCGGACCGGGTCTATTTACACATGTCTCAGAGTTAATTCTGAGACCTGTGGGTTTCCTTACGACATATTACATACTTATAATAAAACTGAAGCTGGCCGATGTTTGTACATAGGAAACCTAACATCCCTAAATATTATAAATGCAAGATACTTTTTTTGTTACGCTTTCACGTCTAAACGAGCAAACCGATTTTTTAAATGATTTTACCAGGATAGTCATTGTCAGGAAGTAACACAAGCTGTAGGTATTTTATACCCGTAGTTTCACTCTAACGTTAGCGGATAGTTAAGTAGGAAAGCGAGATGAATGAAAGAGACAAATATAGCTTAATTACAATTGTTATTAATAGTTCTAAGAAAGCAAGATGGCGAATTCTGTTTCCGAGACTAATAAGCGTAGCGGTGCTATTCGAAATAAAAATTAAAATAAATCAGTTTTAAAAATCAATTGTTTCGATTTTCGCTTCACGACCTTCCCACATAAATGTATTATAATATGTTTATTTGTTGCAGAGATCCTTCATCGAGGAGACCTGTCGTCCTCAATGGAGTCGTTGGGCTACGACTCGTCAGTGACGTCCCCTGGTAGTGTGTCCAGCCACACACAACGCACGAAGCGCATGCGTACCAGCTTCAAGCACCACCAGCTCCGCACCATGAAGTCCTACTTCGCCATCAATCAAAACCCTGATGCAAAGGACCTGAAGCAGTTGGCACAAAAGACTGGGCTTTCGAAAAGGGTGCTACAGGTTGGTTTGGTCTAACTTATGTAACGAACTTATTTCAGGCTGGCGGTTCACAGGTGTAGCTCCCGTTCCCGTGGGAATACGGGAATAAAATATAGCCTAGTTACTCCGGGATATTCTAGATTTCCATTGGTGAAAGAATGTTTAAAGTCGGTCTAGTAGTCTTTGAGCTTATTCGTAACAAACATACAAATATACAAATCTTTCTTCTTTATTACAATACTAGCGGTTCTGCGCGGTTTGACCCGCGTAGTTCCCGTTTCCGTGGAAATACGGGAATAAATATAATCTATGTTATTCGGGGATCTTTTAGCTTTCCATTGTTGAAAAAAATTTTAAAATCTGTCTAGTACTTTTTGAGTTTATTCGTAACAAACATACTAAAATACAAGAATACAAAAATACAAATCTTTACTCTTTATAATATTCGTATAGATTATAGAAATTATATTTTGTGCACAAAATTCGATATGTGCACCGCGTCTAAGACTTTTACAGCTTCCAAGCTTAGCTTACTAGATGCATCGTAAACATTTATAAATCAATTAATGACACTAATATTGTAAAGCGGAAAGATTTGTATTTTTGTATATTTGTGACGAAAACTCAAAAACTACTGCACCGATTTTAAAAATCTTTCACCGATGGAAAGTGACATTATCAGGGAGTAGCATAGGCTATATTTTAATCCCGTATTCCCACGAGAACGGAAACTACGCGGGTGAAACAGCTAGTATTATATTTAAAATTATTTCTCACTCTTCCCAAGGTCTGGTTCCAAAACGCTCGAGCGAAGTGGCGTCGGAATATAATGCGTCAAGAGTCCAACCACGGGCCGATGACGCCAAATGGGAATCCGGTGCATTCTAGTAACGGGGCCATTGTGACAGGCCCCGGTCCTGGTATGCTGCTGGCTGAACCTTTGCAGCCTTTGGATGATCTCCGGGTCCACACGCCACACCCGCATCCGATGAGCTTCAGCGAAATGTACTGAGATCATGGTATGGTCTCGCCTCGAAGTATTCGTGGAGATGATGCCTTCGCGTATGACCCGTTCACATATTCTTTTATGATGGGCTTACTTTTGACCCCAGACTAGCCCGAGAGCAAAGACGGAGGCTACGATGGGTCGAGCTTGCCCAGAAGATGCATGTTCACTCGATTCTTAAAGGCTTGTAGGTTATATGAACTCCGCTAGGTAGTTCCACTCCTTGGTAGTGCGCATAATAAAAGATCTTGAAATGCGCTTCGTACGTATAGATGGGATATCCATATATGAATTTAGGTGGTCTGTCACGTTTTCAAATTTATCGTAGTTCAGGAATGTTTTGTTTGAATCTTAATACGACATTATCCAAATTTGTATTGTGAACTCTTAAACAAAATTGTTGCAACACGACGGTTTCACCAGCGTAGTTCCCGTTCCCGTGGGTATACGGGAATAAAATATAGCCTATGTTACTCAGGGATATTTAAGCTTTCCATTGGTGAAAGAATTTTTGGTAGTTTTTGAGTTTATTAGTGACAAAGATACAAATCTTTCATTTATCATATTAAGTATAGGTATCGTAATTTAAAATTTAATTTAAAACTTTTTGTTATTTTACTTGATAGATACTTATATTTCCGGGTATGATGTACTCGTATATAGGGATAACCTACCCTTATATTATCTTACAGTAATATGCGGCGGACTACGATATAAATTTTCTGGTCTAAATGAATCTCACCAATCATTCCAAGATATGAGAGTTTCTGTATACTAGATGATAGAGAAAGTGATACTAGTCAAAACATTTGTCCTTTATAAAGACTTCTTTTAAAACAGTTATTGTGAAATGAATTGTATAGAGCTAGGTACGACGAAGACGAGACGAAATCTAAAAAAAATTTGAGATAAATTTTGAGACACGAACTATAAACCCAGTGTCATGCACAATAATATATTATAGTGTTTATAAAGTGTAATTCCAGAGATGAAAGTATTTATTTTGACGTGATAACGTCATAGAATTCGATGGAGCCGGCTGCATGCACGAAAAAATATGACGTATGCGGCGTTACCTCGCTCTGAGGCGTTCGAGCGACAAAGAGGCACAATCCATTTCATTACTATTTTCTTATGACGTTGTCACGTTCAACTATCGTCAGTAAGCCGACTTTACAGACAACCGTTTTTTTTATTTGATCTCAGGTTACAAAACTGCAATATTTGAGTGGGAAATTGCGTATTACTAGTAATTTTGCAGCTCCACGAGAGACGATTGACATAATATAGGTATTCTATTTATAAAAGCATATATAGCATCTTCTTTTCATCAGTGTGTTTTTTGTGAGCTCATAGCTTAACCAGGGAGCTATTACACAGGCCTCAAAAAGTCACAACTGTCAGGATCCTGCAGCTTTCCACTCGAAACAGTTAATTTATTAAATTCTACATTACGTCATGACGAGTATTAGTAAGAGGAATGTATCTATTAATATTTAAAGCAGTATGTCTTAGTAACTATATCCATAAAGTGTATTTATATTAATATTAATGTCTTACTATATTTACGAGTATATTGTGCCAAATATGACATCGAAAAATGGTACTTTTGTAAATGTATAAACAATAATGTTAGTAATAATCTTGGGGAATATGAATGTATATACACTTAGATATCCACATAGAAATAAAACTTAGTTTCCTGTAGTATTTAAATTAGCTTTAAGTTTCAATTAAATTATAAATGATTATTGCGCTATTCAGGGCTTGTAACACCACGTATTATTTTCTATCCTCAGTATCTAAGTAGGTACACAGTAAAAGAGAGATTACACGGGATTAAGCTCTTGGAAAGCACTCAAGTGAAAATTGTATAAGTAATAATAAGTGAGGAAGATTTAGGCTAGTCCATTTTGTGACATACCTATTTGGACTCTCAAAAACTGTTCCGTTTTAGTTGAAATTACATTGCTTTAAAATATTGTAGGGTAAAGCATTACCCTAATACTATGAGTGGGTAAAGTATGAGTATCAAGGGGTTCTGCAACATGAAATTCCCAAGAAAGAAAAAATTCTGATGTGACGGCTGATATAGGGGTAAATTGAAGGAAAGTTCATATTTCGCCGACCCCTAATAATAAGAAAAGTGCAAAATTATAACTAAATCATGAGATGATGAGAACATCCAAAAATGGCATATCCATGGCGTCGCCGCAGAGGCGACTGAATATATGGAGCCACAAACTATAGAATAGGCCGGCCATTGGTACTGATTCTGCTTTACAGCGACTAAACTAATTTTAGTTTATTCCTGTCATTTTCTTAATCCTAGAAAAGAAAATAGACGAGAGATATTTAGTCCTGTTAATAGAATTAATGATCCTGTCAATGAAGGTATTTCATAACGTGTTTACAATACAATACAATAACTCTTTATTGTAAGTACACCAATAACAGCACAATATGGATACCAACATTAACTAAAGTACAATGGGTTTAGTGTATAAGTAAAGAAGTCACGACTAAAATACAGCCTCTGACAGGACTAAATGCGGTAGGTTACCTTCTATCCTTTTCCTTTTTTTGAAGTCAGACAAATACAGGACTAAAGAAGATAAGTCGATGTAAAGCAGAATCAGCCCCAATGTCTTGTTAACTAAATGAATTAAAAATAAAGCCTTTTGTTTGCTAATAATATATTTATAATATGTAATCTCACGCCTTTTTTATCCCCGAGGGGGTAGGCAGAGGTATTCCATTACTGGATATACCCACATTTCACGAGATATATTGGACCCCTAAACGTGATAGGTGGTGAGCCCATCGCCGGACCGGGTCTGTTTAGTTTACACATGTCTAAGAATTAATTCTGAGACCTGCGGGTTTCCTCACGATGTTTTCCTTTACGTAAGTTTTTTAAAAACTCATTGGTACAAGCCAAACCCGAGCCTCACTGATTTTCGGCCGGCTCTATCACTGCTCTCTTTGTTTGCTAACTGAACATTAAAGTTGACATACGTAGCAGTTGTCACTAAAATGGAAAGGTAAATTTTTTTTAAAGATTGACTAATTGAATTATTTTATTGAATAACAATAGTGGTCTAATATGAATGTTACAAAATGGGAAAATACTTCAATATTATTGTACAGTCAAGAACACGCTAAGCTTGACACTTTGGACTTTGACCCGGCCCTGTATTCTATGGAGCGCAGTATAAATCAGAGCTCAGTTTAAACTGGCAGTGTCAAGCTTGAGTTGCTCTTGACTGTACGTTTATTCAGCAATCAATTGTACGTAATTAGTTTGGGAACGAATTATGATACACGCTCGTGTCGCTAAATAGCTTTAACGTATAAATCCCTATAGTAACTGTGAAAGATGGAGATCCCAAACCGATTAATATTTTGTCTAACTATACTCCGTAGTTTAGTATTAATGTTATAGAAACATATTTATACATGAAAATGATTAATATATTGAACTATCCGATTTTACAGTAGTTTTTCTTGACAGCGATAAAACCCGTTGTGTAACCAATACAACATAATAATATGATTGCTTTCCGACTAGATTCTATATCTGGCTTTTCAACAAAAAGCCACCAACTCATTAGATGTACGCCTACCTCACCCTTTATAGACTCGCCTGCACACAAGGCGAATATTTGCTTCTTTAAGAGCCTTCATTCATCAGCTCAATATGACTATACCACCTACTCTTGACATTTTCTTTTCAATCCAAATGGCTTCAACGTCTCTTAGGCCACAACGCTATGGGATCACAGAGATGTAATTTTTTTTTAAATGTATTTAAATACAAAATGCAAAATAATTTTTCAATTTACTATTTTCAAATGCATAATACCAAATAGTAAATATTTTGTTTGTATTTTATATACTACTTAAATGCAAAATATATTTTGGTAATATTTCCTTAAAATACAAAATATATCTTTTGTTCAATTCTTTTTAATAATACAAGTACTGAAAGTACTCGATAAGTATTTCAAATAATAAAGGTATACGAACAAAATAGTTTTTTTGAAAAGATGCAAAATACAAAATATTTATTTTGCATTTAAATTTTAAATAACATTTCTGTCTTCAATCTATCTTTTCTACGTCGTACTTCGCTTATGCATCATAACGAGTGCATTTCCACAAGAATTTATACGACTTTCTTTGTGCATTACCATTTATAAACTTCAGGACAACCACTCTATCAATATTAAATCCATGTTACATCCATATATCGGTCGCCGGTATATAATAACTTGAGGCGTATTCAAATTCCGAATCTAAGCATAGGCATAGCAGCCTGCTTCTGTTTTTAATAGACACATCCATAAATCAGTTACAATGTCAAAATAGTTTTATTGTTGGAAGCGATACTGTCTTCATTAAAATATTGATGTGTCGCCATAAATCTGCCCCAAAATTTTAACAAGGTGGCATACCGCCGTTTCGGTAGTCACCGATTGCGAATTTTATGGCCGTAGATGCTTTATCAATATGTTTTATAAATCTATGGAAGTTTTGGAGTTACACCGGAATAGACTTATTTTTTAATCGACTTCGCAAAAAAGGAGGTGGTTCTTATTTCGTTTTATTAATGTTGATTGCGTTGCGTGTTGGTTGCGTTTTTAAACGGAGTTTAATTAGTCCGGTTCCAATGCTAACAATTAAAAATCCATTGTGTCTATGATTGTTGATTTGAGAGGTAATTTGTTTTCATTTGGAAGGATATATCAGATTAGTCTGGTCTTCATCAAAATCCACTTCGAATAATCCATGAGGAATTGAGGGTAACTACTCTTCTCTACTATAATTATAATTATTATTGTAAACCATATTTACTAGTGACATGAGATTAAAAAGAGCTGCCCTTGAGTTTCATGCTGGCTCTTCTCGGGGTACTGCATTTAAAACCAGCAATTCGGCAGTGGAGATGGGTTGCTGTTTACATTTAGCCAATCTTCAAGGACGAGTTTAGAGTGCCTTGTTATTAGACTATTGACTTTTCAAATTGTAAGTTTTTTATTACCTACATGCATGGGCATGTTGGTATACTAAGTAATTTTATAGTAGCCCTTTTTATGTAAGACTAGCGACCCGCCCCGGCTTCGCACGGGTGCAATGCTAACAGTAAAACCTTCGTCTTAAATCACTCTATCCACTAAAAAAACCGCATCAAAATCCGTTGCGTAGTTTTAAAGATTTAAGCATACGAAGGGACATAAAGATATAGGGAGGGATATAGGGACAGAGAAAGCGACTTTGTTTTATACTATGTAGTGTTAATGATAATGGCTTGTAGAATATAGCGTAGATATATTCCGTCCTTACCCGTGGTACTACTGGTGGTACTACTAGTAGTACCACGGGGATTATTTTTTGCCCGTAGTAGGCAATACTATCCTCCCATCACAAAGGCCGGCAACGCACTTGTGACTCTCGAGTTGCGGAGTCCATGGGCGACGGTACCTAGTCACCGATCAAGTGACCCGTCTGCTTGTTTTCCCCTAATATTGTAAAAAAAACGGCCAAGTGCGAGTCGGACTCGCGACGAAGGGTTCCATACCATTGTCTATAAAAACTACAAAAAAAAACAAGTTTGTCGTATGGGAGCTGACCTTAACATTTTTATTTTATATTGTTGTTATAGCGGCAACAGAAATACATAATTTTGAAAACTTCAGCTGTCCAGCTATTCTTGAGATACCTACAGATGTATATCAAAAACTTTCTTGAGATGCCTGATGATAGACAGACGGACGGACGGACAGCGAAGTCTTAGTAAAAGGGTCCCCTTTTCGCCCTTTGGGTACGGGACCCTGAAAAAGGCCGTTGTTTTTTTATATTATTATTATTAATATGGTAGCGAACAAACTGCGGAGCCATCTGATATCATCATCATCGTCGCCGATGGACATCTGCAGTCACCGATGCGTTGCCAACCTTCGAGAAATTCTTTAGCACTCCTTTTGAAGAATTACAATTACTTATTTTAAAAAAGTGTTCGTCAAACAATGACCAGCGATGCCTGTCTCGTTTTCTGCGTTTTACCGAAAATTTTGAAAAATTTTGTCTCATGTGTTCCTACATCGAATAAGGAACTTAGAAAGAAGTTTCCAGGTCACAGGATTAACGAATGTGTCAGTCAGTTGTATTTTTAAAATAATAAATTAATAAAATAATCCCACAAAGCGTGATATTATTTTATTAATTTATTATTTTAAAAATATTTCTTCAAAAAATTTATCGCCAAGGGGGTAGGCAGAGGTATTCCAATTCTGGAAATAGGTATATTCTTTAGACCCCTGAAAGTTGTATTTTTCTTTTAAATAATAACCAGCGGCGTTAATTCCCGCGCGTAACCCGTTCCCGTGGAAATTTCCAAAAGTCCCATCTTGTGCAAATTTTCATGCTTCTATATAGATCCAGTGTTTTCGGCTGAGAGTAGGTCAATCGGGACAGACTTTTTCTTCTATTATATTGACTAGCTGTTACCCGCGATTCCGTCGATGTAAAAGTAGCCTTTGTCCTTCCTAATTATGTAAGCTAGGTATATAAGGCGCTACAAAATTTTATCGAAATCGGTTCACGTTTCAGCTGTGAAAATGTAACAGAGTTTCTTTAGCTTTACTTTCGCCGGGATGGAATATTATATAAGTAGATTGGAAAACTACTTATAATGCAAAGTCGAAGCAAGCTCGTTTAATAAGCTGATTATTTGCGTAGCATACCCTAAGAGCATCATTAGTTAGTATTATAGCGTGATTCTAAGCAGTAGTTCCATGTATATAGAGCAAAGCGCATTTCCGCCTCCCCGGTACTATTATTGAGTACAACGTGGGCATATTACTTAATATTTTCCATGCAGCATTGATATTGAGTACGTTATATTATTGCTACATACCTTGTGCCGAACCCCTTGAGAATTAGGTCAAAGAACACTATTACTCCTATTACGGGTGGGCGTATTTTTTTACTCTACTGCCTCAGAAGGAGCGCAATGTTTTTCGAGAGTAGATATGCAAGTCTATACCTACTAGTATTATGAAGAGGAAAGATTTGTATTTTTGTATGTTTGTTACGAATAAACTCAAAAACTACTGGACCGATTTTAAAAATTGTTTCACCAATCGAAATCTAGAATATCCCTGAGTAACATAGGCTATATTTAGTTTCCGTATTCCCACGGGAACGGGAATACAACTACAACCGCGCGACTTCTATAGATTAGGGTGGCGCACTTCATTCTTATAATGTACTAGCAGCGCGGTTTCACCCGCGTAGTTCCCGTTCCCGTGGGAATACGGGGCTAAAATATAGCCTATGTGTTATTCTGATGTGTAAGCTATACAACTGTAAAGTTTCATCAAAATCCGTTCACTAGTTTTTGCGTGAAAGAGAAACAAACATACATGCATCCATACATCCATCCATACGAACTTTCGCGTTTATAATATTATAGTAGGATCATCAACATGGAAATATTGTTGCTCTTGCTTTTATTCGTTCGCACTTCGTTTCGCTCGCCCTTTTATTCGTTGCTTGCGACCATAGACCTATATGTCTATGCTTGCGACCTAGTGTAAAGGAGCTCTTATTTTAAATCTACCTCAACGGTTGCAAACTCTATTTTCTCTATGTATTATTCTTTGTTCTTACAAAAGTAGTTAATGCCAACACCAAAGAGGTTACAAAAAGGAATCTCTTACGTTCTACAAACGTCTTTGGTCAATGCCATCATCTGTCATCAGTTGGAAAATACCACCACTTTATTTTTATACGAAGTAAATACGCTATTTTTGCACTTTCATTAGTTGGTATACAAGAAGTCTATAAGAAGAGGGATAATTATTTATTGCAATTGGTACCTACTTAGCTGCCATGCCGAGACCAAGAGGGGACCGACGAGGTCGGCAGATCTCCAATCGGGGTTCATCATATGCAGAAAACGAGTTCAATGCAGATAGAGAGCCACAGTACTTTCAGGTATCAATAGTCCTTATTCGCTTTGGTCCATACTTTGTCGCGGAATACAATGAATTTAAATATAATAGGACATAGAGGGGACAAAGCGAGGAAAATTTGAAGCCGAAAAGTTATTCCAAGTGGAATAAGTCTAGTACAATTTCGACCGAATGACAGCTCGCGTTCATACTAGACTAACTGAACTGACGTTTGATATTAAAGTTTTTGTATGAAAATATTACAATTGCCCCCTCTGATAAATTTCTATCTCTTTGCGAAATACCTATACATCCTATTACTTTAAATATATAGGTATCTATACCTATTTTGGGTATCTCGAATAAGATGTCTGTCTGTATACAGATAGGACAGGATTTCTGTATAACAGATACAGTTTAAATAAAAATTTTTTTTATCAATAATACGGCCTCTCACCGACAGATGGCTTTAGCGATTACTGAAGTTATGTGTCCCTGGTACTTCTCTCTCATTTAAAAAAAGAAGAGAGATGCTACACATCATGCATGTCGCCGCGCCGTTACGTAAATCTTGGCGCGTACTACCCCTTTACGAGTTATAGTCGCATCATGTCCAATTTACAAAATGTCCAGTTGGCTAAAAATGTCCAATTCTCACAATTTTTGGAAAATTTGCAAATTGGGCAAGTTGCTAATTGGACAATTGAAGATTTGAAAATTGTGAGAATTGGACATTTTGAGCCCACTTGACATTTTGCGAATTGGACATAATGCGATTAACCTCCCTTTACCATTAGTCTTGGGCATAGTCGTTCGCTATTGGGAGCACTCAATTTAGTTCGCAGTCTTACAGCGAACTAGTACGCTCATTTAGTTCGTTACTTTTTTTTATGTAGACATAATTATAAAAGGAAATGTTTATCATAATTATTATTATTGTGTAAAACTGTCACCATACACTATATTTAATAAGAAACTGTTGTAAGAGCGGAAAGAGTAAAAATAAATAAGTCGTTTAACCATGCAGCGCCACTACATAATAGAGCAAACGCCAGGAAAAATATTTAAAAGAACTAAGAGCAACATTGTGGACGAACTAGTCCGCATAGTTCATCTAATAGAGCGCTCGTCCGAACTGGGTCGTTCGCGGACTACACAACACTATTTCCTATTAAATGGCGAACCCTTTAAGGGTTCACGTACCCCTCTTTGAGAAATCCTGATTTACACGATCATTACTTATTTCCTAAAGACTGGTCTCAATACAGATTCATTATATTGCCTAAAATTTCTGTCCGGTAAAGGTACAAATTTAGTAAACAATGAAACTCAATTGAGTTACGTATCGACAGTTAGGTTATGTTATGTTATGAGTTAACAAAATCCATTCAACTTAAATTTATATACGATAAAAACGAAACTAACATGCGATTTTAATTAGTCAGATTATATTTTAGCGAAATAAAGTGCTGTCAATCAACTATCCTCGTGAAGGGACGCGGCATTTTAGGCATTCGGTAGTAGACGCGTCATACTCAAACGAAAAATGTTATTGAAAACAGTTTTAATCCAAATTTTGTAAAACACTGAAAGTTTGTTTACACTTTACATTATTATACTTTCTCGTGACGATGTAATGTAGATATATAGATTGAATAACAACCGTTCTTCGTTAAATCTCACTCGTCCATAAAAACTGTCAACGAAAACTATACGGAAGCAGAATGGTACCTCGCTGTAACTTATAAATAATTTATTGCGGCCCTTATTGGCCAGCGCCCGCTTTTTACTCGAAATACAATGGATGCCTGTCTCCTCGGAGCTATTGAAATACTCAGGGTATGTACTTACTCGTACCTATGTTTTATGTATGCCTGGTACTTTTCCAGAGAAGTTTGTTTATATGAACAACTTGTTTCTTTAGAACAACTAACTGCTTTCCGTGTATTTGCTCGCGTTTATAAAGCACTAGCAGTTCCCGTTCCCATGGGAACACGGGGATAAAATATAGCTTTATTATATTACCTATAAGTATAGGCTATATTTTATCACCGGATTCCCTGCCCTGATAATGTAGCTTTACATTGGTGAAAGTATTTTTAAAATCGGTCCATTAGTTTTGGAACCAATACAAACAAACAAACAAAAAATCTTATCTTTCCTCTTTATAATGCATATGCAACGGATTTTGATGTGGTTTTTTTTAAAAGATAGAGTGATTCAAGAGGAAGGTTTTAGTGTTAGCATTGCACCCGTGCGAAGCCGGGGCGGGTCGCTAGTTATAATATAATTATGAAAAAACCTGGGATTAAAATTTCATATCACTTTCCGGTATTGTCTCAGTTGCTCCATTGCGACGAGCAAAAAGAACAAATAAAAGTAATAGCTAAGTCCATTAATTATTAGGACACCATGTAGCCTTTGACCACCCGTCGATAGCTCACTAAGGCGCAGCGCAAACGGGTTGCTGTCACAGGACACTATCACAGTCAAACGTGGTTTCTGTGTCTAGTAACTTCAACCGGACACAGTCGCTAGTTGCTAGGTACTGATAATCCATGTGTGTTAAGTAGTGGAAGCAACTGGCTTACTAGACACAAACTAAGTACAGTATCTTTGTTTGTTTAAAAATAAATTTATTCACTGGTAACTTGTATCCGATACAGAAAATAAAGTAATAAGTAAAATAAGTTAAATACACTGTGTTTACTTACTACGGCACTGCCTCCTAGTTGATACCTGAGTCTGGTAAAAAGATACGGATATTGTCTCCAACCGCCATCTAACGGAGCTACAGTGATCTACTATGACGACAGGATGCTAAGATTTTGACTAGACGACTTTTTAGAGGCCCCTTTGTTCAGTTCGGTCAGTTCATCGCACAGCACTCTCTACCCAGTAGTAGTACGCTACTGACATCACAGATGGAGACGCAGTAGTTAGTTATTTTTCAACAAACTAGGGTCGGATCGGAGTTTAAACCTATGCACCACCATCTTTTAAAACGAGCATAATATAATAAAATTGTTTATACTTTTTGTTTTAGTATTGCTTCTTATTGTTGGGGATGTAGGAATAGTGGTCTAAAAGCCTTTAGGCTTCAACCCCGATGTGAAAAACGTAAATTCAAACGTGAAGAATATTTTTCATTTAATTTGTCTACATACAGTCAACTATTAATACATACGGCGACCAAGCTTGCCTACTTCCTCGTAATGTGAGGTACCTATAACGCAGTAGCCAAGCAGTGGATCAGTGTCGGATTTGCACATCTAAATATTCTAAAGGCTCGCGCACATTATGGCGGGCCGCACTGCACAGTGCACTGCATGGTATACCTAACAATAATCTTCCTAAATAACTTTCTATATTTTATGTACTTACCTACAAAGAATAAAAGTTTGCAATAAAATAAATTCAATATGTAGTCTATATTCACCGCCGGGCGTTTTGCGTAGCTCAGTTTAAGCTGAGAGTCCCTCCTTTTGCCGGTTAACTCTACATATTAGTGATCAAGTTTTAAGTAAAATGTAGGTACTACCTCGTAAGCCAGCAATAAAAAAAATCTAAATGATGGGTACAGAGAAAGGGGCGGCTGGTAGGTTACTAGGTAACATGGCCTGAGGCTTAGGGCTGTCAAGACTGCAAATCCGCTACCGTTCATAATGAAGATTCGATCGTTACCAGATATCCGTGAATGTGCTGGAGGCTCGCAAGCTGGTCTGGTCCAACCCTAACTCGGCGAACTCTTACGTCATCGTGGTTTTCGGAAAAAAGAGACACCGGACAGGCATAAGAAGGAACATGGAGGAACCTTATTATAGAGAGGTACGTACGTGGAACGATCCTCTCGTTCTACCTTCTGCCAGGCATTATAATAATAATAATAATTAGAGAAGAGCATTGATTGCCTTACGGTTAAAGAGCCTGCTTCACATGATAAAAATCAGTGAGGCTCGGGTTCATTCATAATTCATATCCTGGCATGTACCAATGAGTTTTTCAAAAACTTACGTACATATTTATCACTAGCTCGACGGTGAAGGAAAACATCGTGAGGAAACCTGCAGGTCTCAGAATTAAATTTGAGATGTGTAAAAAGACCCGGTCCGGCGATGGGCTCACCGCCTATCACGTTTAGGGGTCGTGGAATGTAGGTATATCCAGAAATGGAATACCTCTGCCTTCCCCCTCGGGGATAAAAAGGCGTGAGATTATATAATAATTATTGGGACACAAGTCACACACTGTTGTTTTGTGCCAAACTAGTCCATTGGTCCGGTTGTACTTCAGTGCGAGACAAATGCATGAGATAGGTTAGGCACTAAGCGTTGAGAAAATTTTGTCACGGCGGACACGGCGGTCATGTTAGATAGGCTGCTCTGGATACGTGGCTGATAAGATAAGGTCTAAGTTGATAGATAAGGGACTACTTATGAAAACTTCATCCGGAGTGAGGTGTGAGCATATTATTATGTATTTTATTTTTTGATTGAGAGTTGTGAGTAATTTGATTTACCACCAACAGGGGTACGTCTCCTCAAAAAAAAAGATTTCGCTAATAATAATGTCTGTTTTGAGGGGTTCAATACGGGTTACTACTTGGGTTAATACTTGAAAATCTAAAAAAAATATATGTGTAGGTAATAAATGGGTACTAAATCGTGACGTCAAAATGTTCGCCTACTTTTCAAATTAAGTTTCTTTGTAAATAAGTAGGTACCAAATATTTCAACATGGGTATTAAATTGTATTAGCTCGTAGTAATTGCTGATAATATTTAAATATTTTTGTCTCATTTTGTAGTCATTCTGATGGACACGCCCTGAGGTACTGATTCTCTGAATTCTTTACAGTACTTCGTGTTTGAAATGTATTCGAGCATCCTAGATATTCAGCGCAGCAGTTTATGGCTGGCGGTAATGGAACCTCGATTCTGTGCACCACCCAGACTCCTAGGAGAAGCCACTGTAGACCTGGGATCTATTTGGGCCCAACCCCGTAAGTTTTAGCATCTGTCAAAAAGCGCCTTCCAATACTATAATAGCATAACATTCGTTCAGTTCTGTACAATTGCTATGTAGAAAATGTAGGCGGTTCAGCTATTATGAGTTTTAAAATAACTTATAATGGCTGTAGTGAAATCAGTTATTGTACCTACACAATAAAAAAGTTTGCTACGCACGGCAAGTAATTGAGGTAATACCTTTTGTAATACACATACATTCCTTATTACAAACCATGCACGTTAATCTAGGCTTATTTCAATTAACGTTTACAACTACATAATAATATTAACGTCTCATTTATTTTTATCAAAATTATACTTACCTATGTTGGGCACGTCTCAAACTTTTCGTATCAAAAGAAATCGTCCTTAGATACCAAATTTGCGAGTGCAGAACTAATTTAAGCCACATCATTTTCTTTACTCAGATCATCAGGTGTATCACAAGTGGGCTCAGTTGACGTTACCCCGGGACCCATCGATTGGACCAGTGGGGTTTCTAAAGGTCGACATCTCTATAATATATAGAGGTGAAGTGCAAGTAATGCCTGCCATGGTTACTGAAGAGAAAGTGGAAGAGTTAGTATTATTTGACTCTATTTCATTTAATCGTTTTAGCCTCGAAGAAGCTTGGTGTACTAAACAGATCGAGACAGTATTTCACTCCGGCCCATCGTCTACAACTTTATAAGAAGTTCCATTCCTAAGGCGCAGGTTCGGTCGCATATGGAATACTGTTAATATATCATCATAAACACATCTATATGCAGGGGCACCCCAATAGCAGCTTCTCCCTCTGGACCGCATTCAACGGATAGCGACTCGAATCGTCGATTGCCAGGAAATTTCAGACCGACTTGACCCCTTGGCGTTCCGTAGAGATGTAGCTTCACTCTGCATTCTCTATCGCATGTATCATGGGGAGTGCTCCGAGGAATTGTTCGGACTTATACCGGCAACAGCGTTTCGCCAACGTTCAACGCGACAAAACTATCATGCACACCACCTGGATAGTCCACCACAGGCGGTCCACCACTGTGAGAGTCTCACGAAACTTTTTGCCTCGCACAACCGATCTGTGGAACAAATTGTTGTCGGTGGTATTTCCGGACCGATACGACCTTCAAAACCTTCAAGAAGAGAGCGTACTCCTACCTCAAAGGCCGACGGATATTTTACGACCTAAGGCAAGCCGCTCGAATGCTTTCACTGGTATTACTGAGAATACAATATTCGGAAAAAATACTTCAATCTTCGAGATTCTTCATTTTTTCTTCTTTTCCTCATTCTTTTTCTTTCATTCTTTAGGGCTCGAACAGTAAACTCGATGACGAGATTCAGTCCATTGTAAGTAATATCATTTTGGTTGAGAGAGAGAGTATCATGGAGGAGAGAATAGGTACTCATTGTACCTACTAAACAACAGTTTAGTTATTCTACTTAGGTACTCTTGTTTATGAATTTAGCTTTTATTTTCTACTTACAAGTAAGTATCATTATTACGTAATGTATCACTAAATTTGTATCATTTGCATCTATCGATGTATCGAAATCCATGGTTGAACTAACTCAAGCCACGCTCAAGTCACGTCACAGTATCCAGCTCTTTGCCTTCTGCATCCAGCTGCTCCTTACTTTCTTGAATAAGGATTTTAGTAAACCATGCAAATTGGAGGATATCCCACGCTGCGTCTGCCTGAACGTAGTGTCCATTAAAGTGCTCCTTTACACCAAGCGGACATCGGTACTCCCACAAACAGCGCATTGCCATTTAATCTATACAATTAGGCACTGTTTTTCAGTAATCTCCTGTTACCATCGGGGTCTGAGCAACAACGTGCCAACTATGTGATCACCATCTACGCAGCTTTCGGTCTTCCCGCTGGCGACAGACGCCATGCGAAGCCGCCTAGCACGTTTGTGAGGATCACGTTCTGCGGACTCATGGTACCTAAAATATATTTCTAAATAGTAGCTCTTAAATAAAACTTCACGAACGGTTTACTTCGGCTGACGATATTACAAAAGTATCAGTTCCATCAACACAACAGGGTTCACAACTCCATGAGCACGAAGTTCAGGCTATGCCATATCTTAACATCGAATGCCATCGTGTGCCAGTCTTACGTCTCTCACCCAACTCTTACATCCTATGCATAATGGTCGACTAACAAAGCTGCACACCTCATAACTAAAAGTACACTATCTGCAGGCAAAAACAGCGGTCCAACCTCGTAACCACCACCCAACCTACAGTGAGCAAATTTCAATAGTGGAGATGTTTCCCAACATGAACCAGATGCTCAGGCTCGAGGTGTGCCTTGCTGACGGCTGTTTCAACAAGGTCCTGGCGGACACGGATCTGCTGCTGGGACAGGTGTCCCATGACGGGGAAAATGGTGAGGTCTCCTAAGACTATTTGTTTGACCGCTAGGGCTGTACCACGCCTTACGGAAACAAGACATAAGAGATCTCTGGGCGTATTCACGGAGATTCGATATTCGACTCGGAATCGGAAAATCTGTCGAATCCTTATGTCAAATATGACATCTGTGAAAAGCCCATCTCGAAACCTTTCGACAGATTTTCCGATTCCGAGACGAATATCAAATATCGAATATCCGTGAATACGCCCGCTGCTCCCCCATCTCGCCGCGCATCTAAGGCGCGGTATAGCGCTAGCGGTCAAGTCATCGGCATTCTCGATAAGTGTATTCTACATCCATCTGAGTGTTTCCATCCAAAGTTTACCTTTAAGTATACTCTTACAAAATTTCATTTTGCTTAAAATATTTTTAATTGATTATATTTATAAGATCTAAACACGGCTTCACCCAGGTGCTAGTTAGGCTGGTGGAGCGCAGTTGGAGTTTGACATCGTGCGTGGGTAAGGAAGATCTTTCAGTCTAGGTAATCATGCCTAGGGTTTGTTGATGTTGGACCGCTCTAGCCATACAAACTTTGTGTCATTCTCATCATCAACTAAACAGACTACTTTTCCAACTCCAGGAAAAGAAGCCGTTCGTCTACACCTCAGTACGTTTTTACAATAAGATTACCAAGGAATTACAAAAATTGCCTCTACACTACTATATAATTACAGACTACTTAGTAACCGACTCGACGCTATGTTAGGCTATTAATCATAATTATTATTGTAGACCACAATTATTAGTAAGACATGAGATAAAAAAGAGCTGCCCTTGAGTTTCTTGCTGGTTCTTCTGCATACTGCATTTGGAACCAGCATCTTGTCTTTGGAGATGGACTGCTGTTTACATTCAGCCAATCTTCAGGGACGAGTTTAGAGTGCCTTATTATTATACTATTGACGTTTCTAAGTGTACCTTTAGTATCTACATAAGGTTTTTGACTTTTGACTTTTTGACTTTTGGCTCAATGTTTTTAGGATTTCTCCCTACGTTTGGTCCATCACTGCTTCATATGTATGGATCTCCGTGTTCGAATTATGTGGGGACCAGCAAACGAGATGATCCGTACCACCGTGGTGCTCTGCTCGTCTCTTTGAAGACCGTGGTGCCGTATTATCAGCAAGGCGTTCGCAGCATCAACGTCGAGCCTGTTGCACCCATCCAAATGGTAGCATAAACTAAAACCTTCCTCTTGAATCACTCTATCTATTCCGTTGCGTAGTTTAAAAGATTTAAGCATACATAGGGACAGAGAAAGCGACTTTGTTTTATACTATGTAGTGATATACACCAACATCAATTTCAATATAAATTGATGCGTTGACAGGCAGTTTTTTTGAAAGATACCTACTCTGTGTAAATGAATACGGCATAAATTCAGCATGAATACGGTCTAAACTTCGATTTAGGAAGTGAGCAAGAAACACGCAGCTACCAAAAGCCAAGTAACCGACAGAAGTGAACCTAAACCTCTTACTTAACACAATGTTGCACAAAAAGAATATATATTGTCCTTGATTGATAACAGGAACTCATACTATTACATACTCTGCTTAGTGCTTATCTATCAACTAAAGCACTGGCAGATATAATGACAGTAGAGGCTGCCGAATATCACGACGGGTACGAAGCAATAGTCATGTTTAATAATCAACAGGACAATCTTTGGGTACAAGAAGACTTCTGCATATTCATCCCCATTTTGGAAATTTCGATGCTCGATCGAAGAATAGCTGGCACACACTGTGGCATCGCCGTTACTATCGCCGAAATTCCGTGTAACAAACGATCAGACGAAGGTATGGCCTATATTCTAGTCACACTTTCAATTACAGATCAATTAAATCGTAGGTAATTTCAGGAGTACCTGATTTTATACTCTTTACCTAGCTTGCTAGGAAACCTATGAAATAGCAGATCATGCTATGTCATTGCTCTTTTCATATTTTATTTCGAAGGAGTAGCAGTGTCAAGCGATATTGGATGTGGTGGCAACATCCCATTTGGTAAACTTCCCATTTGGTAAACCTCAAACTGTACCTACTAAAAAGTTGCGTTTGGTAAACATTATATATTTCATACATTTAGTCCCATTTCGAAAACATTTCAGGAATTATATGTATTATATCCCGTTTGGTAAACTTTCAGTTGAAATGGGTACAGTCAAGTAAAAAAGAAAACACGAAACTGATGATAACATTGTCATATATTTTTTTAAATATTTTTAATTACAGGTACAATAGTCGGATTATGTGTATGTATAAAACATATTGATATTTAAAAAAAAAAGTGGCGCTTATAGATAATTTTACCTAAACTTTTAGTTCTTTTAATTCTTTTACAATATAAGACATTGCAGTTTTACTATAAAATAAAGTAAAATCAACTATTAAAAAAAATCTGAAAAATATTTATATTTAAAAACAGAAATAAAAAGTGGCGCTTACAAATAAGCATAAAACGAGTAAACTGATAAGGCGAAACCCGATTATGGATATAATTTTCACATACTTATGTCTATCTCTTTCACACCTTTTGTCTAAAACGATGGTAAGTACAACTATTCCCTCTACCTGAGAACCCGCTCGGTGCTTCTTTTGAGGCACGTGGTATTTTGACAGACTTTATTACGATTTTCTTTACTACTCCTTGATTAGCTGTTCTTTTTAATGATCGAGATTCTATCTCAATCTTTTGAAGCTTTAAAAAACCTATATCTAATTTCAATATGAATTTTACCCTGACTGTACCATACTAAAATAACAATACCAACATAGTTTACCAAATGGGATTAAATGTATGAAGTATCAAAATGTTTACCAAACGCAACTTTTTAGTAGGTACAGTTTGAGGTTTACCAAATGGGAAGTTTACCAAATGGGATGTAGCCGATGTGGTCACTCAGTGATCTATTGATTTAACTCCTCCGTGTTTATGAACCGTTGGTCGCTTGTTCATTTTGAACCCTCGGGCGTTTTGAAAAGTTCTGCTATGTAGTTACAACTACAAGCCTAATATCATTTCCCAAACCGCAGATGAGAGGAAAGACTTATAGCTCAGCGGGGAGCTGTGATGGATTGATGATAATAAATTTAGTTTTATACTTAAAAGTACCATATTAGATTCTAATGCAAAATCGATTAAATGATATTCAACTGTTTCTAGAGGTTGCATGTGCTTGATTACTGTTTTGTCTAACATTTATTTTGTTCTTAATTTACAGATTTTATGAACTTGATGAGTTGCATTAGTAAGTATTTTTAAATTTCTGTTAATGACAGGTTTTCTAAGAGTTATAGACATTACAAAGGTACACCACAATATAAGATGGTGATCGGAATATTCCATAATATTCATATTTATTTGTGTCATATACACGACACAGCTTATAAAATATAGTAACGATAATCTAGTAGGTATATGGAGCCAGTCAAGGGGTATTTGATTGATGTTATTTGTCTTGTAAGAAGCTATCTAGATTAAAAATGTCAGCTTTCCGTGTCCAATGGTTGAGGAAGTGCGTTGGCACTGTTGGCAGATGAGTCAGCCAGAACATCTTTATATTCTGGCTGAATTATACTAACTGATCATACAATACTATTATACCGTATAATAAACTACCGTACCGTATAATATACTATTATATTATACTATTAAAAGTAGCCTTTGTGTATAGTTTCATAATCCATTCAGTAGTTTTAAAGAAAGAGCAACAGACCAAATCCATACATCAAATAACAGAAACTTTAACGTTTAATATATTAGTAGGATTGATAATGATGATGCTCTGGCATTAAATCCATTATCTACAGAGTCTCATAAGCTCCACTACACCGGAGCTATTGAAGTGATTAAGTCAACGACATCTTACGGTATCATCGAGCTTCAGAACTCATTTCCTGTGCTGCAACTTGCGACGCGTCTGCCAGACTTCCGATTTAGGATCTTTAGAAACAACATGGCACATGGTATTGTGGCTGAGCTGGTAAATCTGTCCACCCTCATTAGTTTTGATCTAGCATAAATAATTAAGTGTTGATAAGATTTCATGGTATTTAAATAATATTTATGATAAACGTTAAATTGCTGGTCCCAGTTTTCGTTGTGTTTACACACAATGGAAGTCGTTAACCCATGTCAGATACCCTCGGGTGGCTTGAAAAATCCTGTCTGTTAAGTGACCACTAGCATAACACCATCTCCCAATACGCGATGGGCTCGAGTGGAAGATTAAAGCCCAGACTTCCTCATGTGTGATGAAAGACCCCTAGCTCAGCAGTGGGCTGCTACGGATTGATGATGACGATGACGGGTATCTTGAAAGTAATTTGCACCGAATTAATAATGCATACATACATATGCTCACGCCTTTTTCCCGAAGGGGTAGGCAGAGACAACAGCCCGCCACAATTAATTAATTGTGGTACCCGTGGTACCCGCCCGAATTAATAATATATTATAATTTCCAGGAGTCAGCGCTTACTGACGTCGAACGTCGTCTCAAAACTTACGAATACGCAACACCAAGCGAGCTCATGGATGAACTGAACAAAACTCTAGATGACGCCGCTGGCAACATTCTTAAGTACCTGGACATCATCCAGTATTCAAGCCGCGAAGAGTCTGAACCACATCACATTACAGAGTTGGACCAAAAGCAACTGGCTTTGCAGAAAGAGGAGATAGTATGATGACTATGTGCTTTTTTAAAAGTTTTTTCGTATAAAATCAGCTCAATCCTTTATATTTTGGTCCTTCGAGCCGGATCGAAATATATTTTTCTGTAATACAATAAACACAATAAGTTACAGATAGACATAATAAGGAAAAAAGGCATAGAACTTTTAACAAACGGAAGTACTTATTTCCTTTTTAATAAACGGATTAAGTCATATTTAGGAGTTACTTTAAAAGGACCCACCCTTCGAAAGTAAACTTTCTGCATTGTTATGATAGCTAGAATAGACCAACAACTTGTATAAGCTGATGTTTATACGTTTCATAGATTGTGTACGTACGTACATATTAAGTACATTAGAAAGAAGCACAGTGTCAAAGATAGTTTTTTTTATTATTATTATTTATTAATAATAGGCAAACCATTTGTCTGCCATCTCACCTGATGGAAAGTGATGATGCAGACGACGATGGAGCATGTTTGCCTAGATAGTGTCATTTATAATTGTCAAAGTATCTACTCCTAACTACTTTTTGTAATAAAAAATTATGTCACTAATCAGGAAACAATATACGAGCAAATGTCAAAAAAATTCAAAGGCGAATCTTCATCAAATATTTTTGAACCAGCAAATGGTACCAGAGACAGCTTGTCTGGGACACGAAAGGGAGTCAAATTACTCTTGGCCGAGGCAAAATCTTTGACAAATAATCTGAGAAACATTATCCATAAAGTAAGTTGACTGAACATTCATTGTACTTAATTGGTTGCCACTGACGATTATTTGTTACGTTTTTTCTTTTTTTTATATTTCAGACTCCAGATGGATGGCCAGAGATAGTAGTCTGGCTTTTAAATGGTGGCTCTCGAGTGGCTTTTAGCAAAATATCTCCAGCTGATGTCATTTACTCAGTTATACCAGAGCAACGTGGAAAATATTGCGGCCGTACACAAACTATTTATATGAAGGTATTGATTTACACTGGTGAATTTACATTTGTTGATTTAAAATAGATTGTGCTACATGTTTTGGGTCTTTAAATCATTAGGTTTTCATGCTAGTCGACCCGATTCTTAATTCGTGCTAGGAATTAACAACTTCAACCCGTAACGGTCTACAACTGAGTTAAGGGTCTTTCCTAACATATGAGGAAGTGGGCCATATATCTACGCGATCCCACCGCAGATTTGGGAGATGGTGAGGCGCTAGTGGCCACCTGACAGCCAGTATTTTTCAAGCCCCCAAGGGTACCTGACATAGCTGAACGACGTCCACTGTTCGTAAACGAAACACAAATTGGTACCAATAATTTAAAGTGCCTTGAGAAACACGTAACGAAATGGTATTTGACTTTATATCGAAGTTATCATTTAAAATTTATCATGACTTGTCTCATTTAGACTGCCTCCTTGAAGCGGATAAAATCTAATGGACTGTAAAATCTAATTTAAATGAAATGCAGTTCTTCAGGTTTACCTTGCTTTACTCCAAAGTTACTCTATGCTTTACTCAACCACGGAAAAAACAACTAGATACTACTGACAAAGAAAAAACATATCAAAAATTCAAATAAAAGAACATAAAAATGATGTAAAAGACAAAGAGTTCGTAACACCCCTATTTGAAACTTTTATATCGGAATTGGTTACGGATAGTGTTTATTTCGGATATCCGATAGTTTCAGGTACGGTTACTAAGCTCCATAACACTTCTGGTGGATATGCCAGTATCCGTAGATAATCATGATCAAGTCAATCTTCATGGACGAGTACAGAGTGCCTTTTTGTTGGAGTATTGACCTTTCTGAGTGTACTTTTTGTACCTACAGAAAATAAATGATTATTGCCTTTTTTTACTTTTGTCAAAATGATCGATCCCTTTATTTTATTTCACAGCCATTAAAGTGCCCGAAGCATATGAACACTCCATCGAATTGTTTCTGCATCGCTGCTAAGGTCGAGTTATGGTTCTGGATGGGACTGTACAGACAGACATCTGCGTTTGAAGCGTGTCTACCGTCTGGATATTCTATCAGACATAGTGACTATGATATGAAGCTTAAATCTAGAATGCTAGTAAGCCTATCGTCTATTCGAATTCTATACATCATTAGTTATACCCGGTAGATATCCACTGGTGCACAAAGTCAAAAGTCAAAGTCAAAAGTTTTTATTCAATGTAGGGGCTTATAAGTCCTCTTACTGAAAGTCATTGCGACTCCACACATTCCCCGATATGGTTATGTAATTTAATCTGATCAAGGACTTTTCATTTTGAATTCCTACTTTCATAATCAATTAGAGTCACTTGCCACTTGGTTTTATGATTTTGTCTACTAAATTACAAAATATTTATAGATGAACCGTTCGTTCTTTATAATCGTGACATATTTTCAGCTGTTAGAGTTTCGTGCGTTCATTTATAGAGCAAAACTTAAGACTGTAGACGAAAACTCATGTAATCGTTATTCTTTTGTAAGAATAAACGTTTTAAATTCAGTAAAAGAGACAAAAGTGAGTAAGATTTTGTAATATTATCAAGTGTATTAACTATAGATGATTAAAGTATTATAGTATTTGTAATAGGTGAAACTAAGGACGAACGCCCCGGTGTGGAATCAGGTACTAAAAATGCAGAAAGTGGTATTCATGACTATGGATCGCGTAAGAACTAATGCACCTGTTGCTCTAGTTGAAGTATATGATAACGATTTAAAGGTATGCAAAATAATTGATGGTTTGAATTGCTATGGTGTTTTACAATAACGGGTATCAAGGGCATTCAATTCTCAGTTGAAAAACTGTTACAGAGCAAAATAGATTTGGTAGGTCGTTCCCAAATCACTCCGACCGTAGATGATGACCCCGGCATTGAATATTTACCAAAGCTACAATGGTACGATATTTATAAAGGATTAGAACATGCTGGGCAAATATTGATGTCGATGCAAGTTGTTCAGGTACCATTTAGGGAAATATATATTTTTCTTTATATTTGAATTGGGAAATTATCATTATCAATTACTACGCAGATACCAGAGAAACTTATGAAGAATACAGTTTACTCTAATATTGAAGAAATGTTTTGTGAAACTGAATATCAAGGAGAATCCGATGTAGCGATTGACGAAGTCGAAGCTTTGCCTCCTATACTCGTTCCTAAGTCTATATGTTACAAGTAAATAATAATAATCTTCTAGAAGAGAAGTGCTTAGGAGTAAAGAGATTTATGATTCTAATTCCGTTGGTCTCTCCAGAGTTGACATCTACTGGTGGGGACTTCGAGATGTAAATATTACCAGAAAACCCTGCGTTGCCCTAGAAATTGATGACATGACGATAAAATCTAGTATAATCAGTGATAAGAAATGTAACAGCAACTTTCAAAATGGCCGATCCAGTCAGATATTTGAGGCTCCGTTAACTGAAATGTATTCACCGTCACTTAGCATAAAGCTTTATGATAGCAGTACTTTTGGAAGAACTATGTTTCTCGGGACGAAATTCGTTAAAAACCCCAATAAGTACATAGTGAACTGGTTACCAAAAACTGAAAGGGAGGCTTCGTTAATGTCCGCTTCTATAATGTCCTCAGCTTTTTATCAAGGTGCCTATTTATTAGCAAAATTTAAATTAAATTTAAAGTTTTGCATGACTTCAAAATCATTTTCTTCTTTTTCTATAACATTGACATTTCGTTTCCAGTAAGCGATGCGGTATATCTAAAAAAATATCCGTTAAAAACAGACGCAAAGAAGAGGCTAGCCAGCAATTTGTCTCTAAACGGCAGTTTAGTTCGATCCAAGATAAAACAATCAAGATGGCGAAGGTTGTTCTCCAGGAAAGAACCCGATGAAGAAGAATACACGTTATTGCCGGTATATGTTAAGGAAATAGATTCCGTGAAGATGGATTGTAACACTCGAAAATCTAATGATAATGAATGGTGGACGAGATACTTTCACTCTCTAGAGGTATTGGTAATTCTATTTATTCTCTCGTTTGAATAATGATTTTGTTTGAGTGGTTTTAGTAATAATTTTTCTAATTCTTTAATTTTAAGGAATCCAACAACGAAGAAGGTCGAGAACTTGATGCTTTCGATAAAATTACAGTAAGTAACTAAAAATTATTCTAAAATTTCATTTGATCTAACACGTATCTTTGTAGGTTCCATAATTTATTGTACTACCCCACGCCAATTTCATATTTTCACAGATCTATGACTCGGAATTAGAATTACAGCCACAATTCAGCAAGTTCAGAGACTGGTGCTCAACTATGAAGCTGTATAATGGGGTGAAGACCGGAATCCCAGAGAAAGACGATCAGTTACTGTGTGGATACTTGAAAGCCGGTATAGCAATTTATAAATGGCCTCCACCAGCAAATACTGTTGCAGTCAGTATGCCAGGAGTTGATTTAGATAATGGGTAAGTACAATATTCGCAAACTAATTTCAAAACGCAGTCAATACCTGCCGTATAATTCTTTAGAGTGTTGCGTTATACTTGTTTGCGCTATACAGCCACTTGCGTGACATGTCGACCCCTTAGGTCAATCATCGTTGCCATTCTATTCAACCTACATTTACATTTTAGAATGTTACTTGGCTTGGTCCTTTTTAGTCGCTGTGCTTTTAAAAGTAATCAAATTTGTAAATTGATTCTTGAGTTATGCAGGAGTTCTTTGCAAAACTTCTTTTTCGTAATTGTATTTTTCAGTTACTTCTTCAATCACCCCAATAACAGCCCAGTCAAATATCTCGTTCGCGTGTACATCGTAAAAGCTATGAACCTTGCAGCAAAATACTTCACTGGAAAATCTGATCCGTACATTGTTATCAGCTGCGGCAAAAAGCACTTAGGCGATCGAAACAACTACGTTAAGGATACTGTTGATCCTATTTTTGGGAAGTAAGTATTTTAAAAAGGTGTTGTGGGATGCCCTGCTGAAAATATGATGGTCTCTCATCGTAAGATCTTATTGAGATTTCTGAGGTTTCTGGAACAATAAGTTACCAAAAACTTGCATCTTCTTATCCTGTCCAGACCAATTTTCAATAAAAACCCGGTGGAATTGAGACCGGTATGCCATGAAAATGTATTTATTGCCTCACACGTGGGGCACGTGTGAGGCAATCCCATGTCCCACGTCCCAGCATGGTTAGCCAGCACTCCAGCAGTTATACGGCTAGGTACTGCTAGCTAGTAGCTGGGTTGATGGTCAATAAGAATGGGTCACGCTGGCAAGTGTGCCGCGATAAGTCCGGTTGCAATTCTGCCTGGTAAGAATTTGACCACCTCGAAAATTATAAGTCCAACGTTTTTCAAACCAAGGGTTAGAGAAATTGAGTTCAATGTCTCCAAGAGTAGGTATGATTAAATTCAAACGTTTCCGTGTTCATGATGCGAATTTTCGAAGGTTGTTTATACCTTCCAGAATGTACGAGTTTCGCTGCAATCTGCCAGAAGACTATAAGCTGAGTTTATCCGTCTATGACTATGATCCAATACCACCGGATGAGCTTATTGGAAGCACTTCTATAGATTTGGAAAACCGAGTCTACACTAAACATAGGGCACAGATTGGCCTTTCCACTCAATACAATCGGTAAAATAATGTACTTGTTATAAGAGCAGTGATAGCCTTACGGTTAAAGAGCACATGATGAAAATCTGTATCCAACAAAACCTGTTTTCCTTCACCGTCGAGCTAGTGATAAATATGTAACGTAAGTTTCTGAAAAATTCATTGGTGCATGTCAGGATACGAACCCAAGCCTCACTGATGATCATCATGAGAAGCGGGCTCTTTAACAGTAAGGGTATCACTGCTCATATGATGATATCAACGTTGATCCTTTAATGAGTCTTACTAGGTCTGGTCCAATGAAATGGCGGGACTTCTCCAAGCCGTCAGTTATTCTGGAGGAGTTGTGCGCCAAGAACAACTTGCCTCCGCCAACATTTCCTAACAGCTTCTCTGTTCTTGTCAACGGCATCGAATATCGAGATGACAGTCAAGGCAAGTGTTTACTCTAATATGTCCTAAAATCTGATCCACATTGATCAAGGTTCCGGCCTAGCGGTGATACTGGATCTTTATTGGACTAATGTAACCGGAGTGACATTCCAGTTTAGCGCCTTAAGAAATACAGAATTAATGATATCCAAATGCTGTTAGCCTTTTTGGGATTCCGTACCCAAAAAATGTCAACAGGACCCTGACTGTCTGTCCGTCCGTCCATCACATCCCAGGGCTGTATATTTTGTACCGTAATAGGACGACACAACAAAAATTATTAATTTAAGGTGTCCATAAACAAGTGTTTCGTGTTTGAGGCTAACTCTCTTGCTGGCGTTTGTATACTTTTACTGCCAAGATTGACTAAAACTCTGACATTACAGATACAAGTAATAGGTCAGCGGCTGATCGCAAGGAAAACATTTGCTTGAATCTTCTTCACAACTGGCATACACTTCCCATTTGTGGCTATCACTTGGTACCTGAACATGTTGAGACGCGGACTCTCTACAATCCTGATAAGCCTGGCAAAGAACAGGTCAGGCAAATCATAAATATAAATTCTCTTAAAAATTATCAGTCATGTATCCTCTTTTTACCCAGCTTCGCCAGAATGAGAGATGAGAGATGTGTGTGTATAAATGGGAGTCTATTTCTTTGGCACCGCCAGTAGCCTAAATAGGTCAATGGATTTTAATAAACAAAGTGTCGAGTTTTGTCTTAATCTCTGAAGAGTCATGGGCATTTTTTTTACTGTGTGTCGCAGCGCTGTACTCCAGTCTTGTCAATATATCAAGCCAATAAAAGAAGCTTATCAAAGTTGCCACTTGCCAGTCTGTCGGTATTCTACAGATTGCACTTCGGGGAGTGTGCACGAGCTTATTCCGCCTTCCCCTTTTTACAATCGGACTTCCAGACACACAGCTGGGCTTATTCCCTACTTGGTGGATATCCCATCTATACGTACGAAGCGCTTTTCTAGATCTTTTATTATTTGCACCGCCAAGGAGTGGACCCACCTGCCGGCGTCTGTATTTCCGAGTTCATATAACCCACAAGCCTTTAAGAATGAACAGACATCTTCTGGGCAAGCTCGTCTCATCGTAGGCCCCGTCTTTGCTCTCGGGCTAGTCTGGGGTCAAGAGTAACCCCATCATTAATAAAAAAAAACTTAGATAAGTAATTCCATACAAAAAATTCTTGTATTGATTATTTCAATAGAATAGAATAGAAACACTTTATTTACTTGAACAATACACAATATACACAAAAAATCAGTAAACAAATTAGTAAAGAAATAGGAAGATGGTCGTGTAAAGCGTATCATGCAAGTAAAAGGGCCATGGCTCAGCACTACGTCACAGCCGCGGGGCTGTGATTGGCTGTTCATTCTGCCACAACTTTCAGGGCAAGTTGCAGATGTGGTTAGACTTTTTCCCCATGGACTCTTACTGCGCTCCACCTCCCGTGGACATAAAGTTCAGACCGGCTGAAGCATACGAGCTAAGAGTCATAGTTTGGGACGTTGAGAATATTCTGCTGGACAACTCTGAGAGGACTGGCAAGTTTTGGAAAGTTACTGACCTTTACGTTAAAGCGTAAGTTGTTTGGGATAGTTTTCCTACCTCGGTTCCCTATTTTTCGATTTTCCTAGATAAGGAAAAAAAACGAAAATTCGTAGGTAGCGGTCGAAATACTAATATTAATTTAACACAGTTAAAACATGTAAATTAAACCATTGCTTCAACTTAACATTACTTTATTGTCTTCTAGACATCAATTGAAATATCTGTCTGTGATTTCAAAATAAATGCAGAAATTTAAGTTGAAACTGACCAAACAACCGGAGAAATGACCGTTTTGCCAGCCTGTCTCAATGTTTGTCTCGAATAGGTTCAAAAAAAGATCTAGGGCTTAAACCGATATTATTTATGCATTTTTAAATGATTATGATTATGATTATTTAAATTACCTACGATTTTCTGTTTATCCTTTTTCGATATAGTTGAGGGTTAAGAAGATATATTTTAAGAAGCGGCGATGTGTCACAGCGCTTTTTGTTTCCGACATTTGTTCAAAAAATTTTTGTGCAACAACTATGAAAAACCTTATCTGCCAGTCAACCTTGGTTATATATTCCTATTGTTTTACGGCCGTTCCCAATATTCAATCTACGGTTCAAGATAGATAGCTATCCTCGATCCTTAGTAATCAGCTATCTATCTTTAGGAGTGGTCCCAATAGGTGCAGATAGGTGTTTGCTATCTCCAGTTGACAGTAGATAAGCCGCATATCTGAGCCCTCTCTTGCGTTCCAAAACACGCAGTGGCACTAGCACTCTCAGTGAATTTACAATGAAGTATAAATGGAATTTTGATTCATAATAAATAAAATGATATTTGTTATATTATATTACATAATATGTCGAGATTATTTAATTACTAAGATTAATTTTAAAGTGGAAATTAATACTTGAAAACGTTTGAATTTATAATAAGCACAATAATGAAATGGAACGTTCTATACTGACCAAAGAGATTTAAATTTAATAGGGCCTTATTATATTTTAATCTCTTTGATACTGACAGACCTTTTGTTTGTTACATTATTTTATTGACATGCTATGCTCATCTGTGATGCTCATGCTCTCTCAGACGACGCTCGCTCTATGTTCATTGTATTGCTTTGTGTTTTATTAATACGGTTATTTACCATTACAAAAATGTCGGCCGTAAGTATCTCAGTTATATTCTACTACGTTTATGTGACAGAATTGATTCGATATTGTGTAGGAAAGCAATTACATTGTTGTTCTTATATTTCAGCAAAAAAGCACTCCACTGACAAAAGAAGAAGTGATGCAACTGGTCAACTTAGTTGAGGCAAATCCTGTGCTTTTTAGTAAAGCCACAAATGCCAGCAACAACCAGCTCAAGAAAGCTGCTTGGTCAAAAATAACTAACACATTTAACTCAGTAGTGGCAAGTAACCCCAGAAAACCGGAGCAGCTCAGGCTTAAATGGGAGAATTTAAAAAAAACTGCCCGTAAAAGGAGTACCAAAATAAGAATGAATAATCTTAAGACTGGTGGTGGAAAACCAGAGTATATTCCACCAGATGATGCACTGGAAAAAGTTGCTGCAATTTTAGGCCCAACTTGTGACGGCTACAGCGTTTCTTTTGGAGGTGATGCAGAGGTGGAGGTCACAGAAAATGTGGAGGTGGAGGATCCTTTGATAATTGCTGTACCGTTCGTGGAAAACCCTTCATCTTCGTCCCTTTTGCAAACTGCTGTGGACACTGAATATACTCCTGGTTCGTCTTTGCGAACTCCACAGAATAAAAAGTTCTTTTTTTCTGCATCAAACAGCAAAGTTAAATTGGAGCGTCAAAAAGTTGCTGATAATGTGAAAAAATCGATAACAGCAAGGAATCTGGCAATTGCGAGCTATTATGAAGCGAAGAAAAAACAAGAAGAAGTGATAGCTGCCATCAAAAAAAAGAAATTAGAATTAGAAATAATGGAGCTGGAAAAAAAAAATAATATAGTATAATCTCACGCCTTGCATCCCCGAGGGGGTAGGCAGAGGTATTCCATTACTGGATATACCTACCCACTTTACACGAGATGTTCTTGGGACCCCTAAACGTGATAGGTGGTGAGCCCATCGCCGGACCGGGTCTATTTACACATGTCTCAGAATTAATACTGGGACCTGCGGATTTCCTCACGATGTTTTCCTTCACCGTCGAGCTAGTGATAAATGTGTACGTAAGTTTTTAAAAAACTCATTGGTACATGTTATATTTCGAATTTGTGTAAAAAAATCACAAACTTGACCAATTTTTTCGCTCAAAATCTTCATACAAATTACTATGAAGCGGCGCGCAAATTCAAATACGAATGCGAACGCTCGCGGAATTCAGTCGGCCACGCGCCTCCAAAGTGAGAGAACGTCGCTTTGCGCGGCATTGACAGATCGCAAAAACAGACAAAATCAGTGCACAGTGGTCTCGTTACAAACTTTTGTGATAATTAATATTGATAATAAATAAATGCAAAAAATTTGTGTACTTATACTTTTAGTTTTATTAACTATTTACATAAAATAATTGTTGATTAATGCTTGACGCTCTTCAATTTGATTAATGGCATTATTTTCTGAAATATTCTCAGATGTTATATTAATGTTATGATTTGGAATTTCTATTTCGGGCTCCTGCTCCTCCAAATTCATTTTCCTGCAAATATTGTGCAACACGGATGTTGCAACGACTACAGCCTGGATAGTTTCCAAACAAAGCCTAATTTTTAGTGAAAGAACCGGGAATCGCCTTTTCCAGACACCAAAACACCTGAAAAGAAATTTATTCGTAAAAAAAAATATCTTTTTCCACTTATAACAATACTAGCTACACTAGTAGAATTAGAAGTTTTGATGATTTACCTTTCTATAGTATTTCTAGTTTTGATGTGTGCTCTGTTGTAGTTTATTTCGTTTCCCGATTCTGGATTGAGTAATGGTGTCAACAGGTAGGCTTTGCAAGGGTATGCACTATCACCAATTAACCATCTATTGCCATAAACACCGTTTTCACACTGAGCTAGAAAATTAAATAACTGTTTAATAACTTTTTTACCATGGTAAGTTACAGACAGTGATTCCATTGAATAAAACCCTACAATCATCCTCATAACTGTTAGACCAAAATAGTGTAGTTTTGTATAGTGAGAGCCTACCATAATGTAATATAACATACCTCGTAACTCACTATTACTAAAAATTGTAGCATCATGAGTTGATCCAGGCCATCGGGACACAATATTCATAAAGAACAAATTTGCATCACAGACACCTTGCACATTCATCGAAAAAACAGATTTTCTATTTCTAAATTCTTCTCCAATATTTGAATCTGTTCAAAATAATTTTTTGTTAGCAATGACAGGAAATTCATGAAGACTTCTAGAGGTAATTAATTACATCAAATAAGTACTTACTTGGTGATTGCATCAGAATATGTGTGCCATCAACTGCACCTAATACACGAGGAAACCCTGCAATATTATAAAAGTCTTCCGTTGTATTGTTATGCACATATATATATTTCGGATACAACCTGGCAATAGCCCGAGATATGTCTCTCACTATACGCGAGGTATAGTATAGGTATCAGCTGATTTTGAGACTCCTATGTAGTCACCTACTGCCACTAACATTGTACCCAATGCATAAAACCGCAATGTCAACAGCAGTTGATGTAGAGGTGAAATTCCGTGGTTCCTGAAGAAAGTAAACGAAGTAGAACATAGATACATCTGTAGCATATCACAGACTGTATGATCTGTAGCATATCAGTAACTCTTGTACACAATAGTAACATGAAAAAAAATACCTACTAAAATTCTAGTTAAGTACTTACCTTTTTGAAGTTACTTTTAGAAATGGGTATATTTCTTTGAGTAAATCATTTACCGCAGTTTTACTTAATCTAAATCGGTAATCAAACTCATAATCGTTATATTTATATAAGTAATTTATGCGTTCTTCATACGATCGGGATGCAACATTTTCTTCGGTTTCCGACTCCCAATCACTTAATTGTTCCAAAAGAGCAAGATCATCGCTTGAACTTGAGTCCGACATTCTTTGCAACGGGAAACTAACTTATTTTATGAAAATTCAACGTATTCTACCTATTATATCTTCCTTCTGTCTGCTTATCTTCGAAAAACCAAGGATCGGATTTTAGGTTACTAGAGATAGCCAACTTTAATGACACTGACAGATAATAATGTTATAGGGACGCGCCAACTGTCAGTTGCATACAAATATCTATCCCTAGTAAGCTGTATGCCCTCCCATCGATAGATAGAAACGTTAGATAGGATTGCCTATCAACGATAGATTTATTGGGACAGAAAAATTAAAGATAGATAGCTTTTCCAACCCCCGTTATGGCAAAACAAGAGATAGATTGAATATTGGGAACGGCCGTTATAGGTGGATAGGAGATACGAAGTTCGCTCAGCAGACAGACATCCACTACAACAGTTTTGACGGGACAGGCCGCTTCAATTGGAGGATGATTTTTCGAATCTTGTACCACGAAGCTCGGAAAAGGGTAAGTACTTACTGTAATGTCCTCACCAAAGAGGTTGGTTGGTCCTTTTGACTAATCTTTGTTTTCGATAGGGTATTTGACTGCATAGTCAAATGAGGTACTTTTAACGATCTGTCAAAACGAAAATTTACTATGAAAAATTTACTGAGTATTAAATTGTGACGTCATCATTTTAGTACTCAATTGCGACACTTTTTTAATCGTTTTATTATTATTTTATAATTATTGTAAAACGAAAATCAAAATATATTTTTAGGTGACTTATGGGATGATCTAATTAGTAAATGATCACTAGCAATTTAATTTCGATGCAATTGAATAACTATGCGATTTCTGTAATTTTGTGAATAGCCCAGAAATTATTATTATGTTTAAAAGACAGAAATATTGGTGAAATTATACACACCAATATATATTTTTAGTTTTCTGTTTAAAGTAGTTTTTTTTGTTTAAAACTATAGAAATTAATGTGTATGATTAAACATAATGTTTTTTCTTACAAACACACAATTTTGATAGATTTGTCACAATTAAATCCCGAAAGAAAAAACTTTGTTCGAAATGTTCAGTTTTCTTGAAGTAATACTAAAGGGCTATTTCTTAGGCGATCCTATTATTTATTGTCTGACTGTAAGTTTCGTTTCGACTAATTTCGACTAATCGCGACCTTGGAAGGTACCTATTCCATAGGGTGAAACTTGAAATCGTCAGATGTTAATGATAAAAACTACTTTTAAACTTGCTTTTCAAAATAGCTTAATGTATTTCGGATGTACAGTCAAAAGCACGTAGAGCTTGACACATGGACTTTGTAAGGTTATTACAATCCCTTCAGAGGTCCGACTCGCACACTCACTCAAACTCAAAACTCATTTATTTCTTTAGTTAAGGAATATACACTTAGAAACGTCAATAGTTTATAATAACAAGGCACTCTAAACTCGTCCATGAAGATTGGCTAAATATAAACAGCAGCCCATCTCCACCGACGAGCTGCTGGTTCCAAATGCAGTACCCCGAGAAGTGCAAGAAACTCAAGGGCAGCTATTTTTAATCTCATGTCTTACTAATAATTAATATGGTTTAAAATAATAATTATAATTAATAGCCTTACATAGCGTCGAGTCGGTTAATTCCATGCATGTTGGTTAGTCTGTAATTTTATAGTAGCCTTTTTTATGACATTTTTGTTTTAAATTTGTCAAGAGGTAAATTTTTTAATTCAATGGGAATCTTATTGTAAAACAAGTGTAAAGCTTCATGTGCTCTTGTCTGTACGTAATTACTATGTTTTGTTGTTTTCTAAATGTTTTACGTGTTGCAGATTCTGATTAAAAAAGTTGAGCCGTTTATTGAGCATGAAGAATATATACAACCGGTGCTCGTAGTACAACTCTTGGAGAACGATCAAGACGAAATTTTGGGTAAAATCTAATTTGACCATGAAATCTTACGATACATGACAAATTACATTTTTACAGGAAATTCAGCTATGCAGTTGAACTTAAATGCAAAACTGATCTGTATACAAAATTTCATCAAAATAGAGCCGTTTACGAGATGTGTAGGTACCCGAAATAAAAAGGGTCGAAAATGGCGTGAATTGCTTCGAGAAAAGGATGGTACTCAGAAGGCAGGGTCACTACCAACTGAGACAACAAATCTTCCTATTGAATCACTCTATCTATTTAATAAGCCTACATCAAAATCCGTTGAGTATTTTTAAAGATTTAAACATATATAGGGACAGACAGAAAGTACGAAGCGACTTGAAAAATTAATGAAAAAAAAAATATTTCTCACGAATTTTTACAGAGTGCATTAGTTTATACATTTATTTAAATATATCTAAACAGATAATCTAACCCTGTTTCCTAAACTAAGAATAATATTCTTGTATCTCAGGAAACAGTGACCCGCCGTGTTAAAGCTTGTGATACAAATGCAGTGACTTTGTTTTATACCTACTATGTAGTGACTATAGCTGACCTGAAAACCTTTGTTCTGCTATATAGTGGTAAAAAATACTTTACGACCTATTCTCATACGTCTAATATAAACAAAAAAAGGTTCCTCTTTGGAGGACATTTTTTATCTGTAATTATTGTAAATTAATGTATAATAAAACATGTTTTAACAAAAAAAAAAACTTGCGTCTTCCCAGGTTCATTGGCATTGAATCTCAACCGTTTTCCCTTGGGATCAAAGTTAGCGTGTCAATGTACATTGGACGCACTAAGCACGTCCAGAAGAATCAACATGTTTGATTGGAATTCCATCAGATCTTGGTGGCCTTTGAAAACTGTCGACACAGGCACAGGAAAGGACATTTTTGGGGTTAGTTAGACAACTACTTAGGTACTATGCTAAATGTTATAAAAAGCAGTTATAGCCCCGTGGTAAAGGAGAACCAAAGTTATCGACATAGCTCAAAGATTTAGCAAGCTGAAGTGGCAGTGGGCCGGCCATATCTCGCGAAGAACCCACAACAGTTGCTCGGCAAGCGTAGTGTAGGATGCCCTCCGGCCAGATGGGATGACGATCATTGAGCTGAAGACAGGGTGTTTTGGCGCTCATTAGGGGAGGCCAATGTCCAGCGGTGGACAAATGTAGGCTCGAATGGCTTTTTCAAAATTTTACGCATATATATTCTTATCACGGGCTTGAAAGTGAAGAAAAACCGTCCGGTTTTCCGCAGGTCCTAGAATTGATTCTGAGGCATGCATAGACGCACGGCAGTCCGGCGATAGGCTCACCAACGAGTGGGTAGTTCCAGTAATGGAATATCTCTGCCTACCCCTAAATAAAGGCGCGAACATTCATATTTTCTGAACTTTATACCTATAAAACAGAGTACTCTGTCTGACAAACATCACACAACCCTCAATTTAGAAGTTTCGAGTGCCTTGTTATTAGACTATTGACTTTTCTGTCCTCACCCATGCATCGGTGAGGTGTCCGGCACGTAGAGAGGCCGTGCAGAGTCTATACCGGTTAACTAAAGTTAAAATTGCAAACATTATTGTGGATACCGTGTGTACAACTAATGATCCATGTTCTTCAGGGAGCGATAGACCTGGAAATTATTCTGCTGAGTGAAGACCAAGCTTGTGCCAAGCCAGCTGGGCTCGGGAGGGATCCCCCGTGCCCAATGCCCGAGCCAGTGTAAGATTTTTGTATAACCTATACAACACAAGATAAATATATTCGTGTATCATATATCATTCGTTTCTGGTCGTTTAATATTTATTTAAGTATGTCTATCAGATGTATAGTACCCATATTCTCTGTAGTACCCATTATTTCTGAGGTCCATTTTAGTTAACTAGGTAGGTAAGTATATCTGTGAATATTTTTTAACGTCTCAGGAATTTTTGATTGGGTAAAAAATCCTGCTAACAGCTCGAATATTTATTAGGTACTTACACGCCATTTTTAAAACACAAAAATGGCGTAGGATTTTGTCAGAATAATAAGCAGAAATATTTGCTAGTAATTTTATTAGGGTCGCAGTATTTTTATATATAAAAGAAAAAACTGATTAGATGACTGACTGACTGATCAACGTAAAGTCAAGAGCACATGAAACTTTACACTTGTCGTGCGAGTCTGATCTCTAAGCCCAATGGTGTCGCTATGCATTTTTACAGGAAATTCAGTTGAATTTAAAATGCAAAACTGTATAGTTACAAAATATCACCAAAGTCGTTATAGCCGTTATCGAGAAACCCGAAATATATAAATGCATACATACAAGAATTGCTTGTAGTAATAGGATAATATTTTTATAATTTTACCCTCGAAATTCATGTCAATTTCAGCCGTCAAAGTCACCGCGTTCGCATTAGTGAACGCATTTGTAAGAGTATTTGTTCGGCGAGCGAGACAATACTCCTTTTCATGTTTGTGGTGGGGATCACACTAAGCTTCGTAGTGTGCGTTATGTATTCGGGAGTACCGGTTGCCTGGCACATGTAAGTACAGTGACAGTTAATAAAGACAAAGCGTAAAATATAAGTTTAAATTATAAGCAAAACCTTTGAGTATTAAACCAACCGGAGACGCCACTGACAGGCGTTACCCTCTGCCAAAAAAGTTCGGTCACCGCTCATACCTGTTATATTCACCTAGTTTTTTTTGAGTTCACGGAGTGCTCGGATTGGTTGTTTCTGTGTGTGAATGTATTTGTGTGCATCTAGTTCAAGCTAGTGTTTAATTGTTTTGTCAAAAAATGCGTTTGTATTAACATTATTTGTGTGCGTTTCCTCGTCTCCCGCAGAAATTGGCAGACTTTTTTGCAAAGAAACTAGTGCGCGTGACGTCTCCTGTTGGTTTATTACTCAAAGGCAACAACACATTAAATTCGGTATGATAAAAATTCGGTGTTGATTTTAATTATTTTTTTCGATAACTTGCATAAATATAAGACCTCTATTTCAATATTATTTTTTTAGATGACTAGTGCTCGATTCTGGATGACCAGCTAAAAATCCTAATTTTAAGTTCTATGCTTTTCCACCGCTATGGAAAGGAAAGGGACAGAAATAAGCGCCATATTTATTTATAATGTCACAAATGTCAAAATAACAAAATTAAACCTAATGAACGCATTTACATCTTATTCAAATAGGTACATGTGTTTAGCAATTTTAGCGACAATGTAACAAGGTCATGAATAAAAGTGACAGATAAGCACGTTAATAAGGTTTTAATTAGTTGGTTGTTACATGTTAGACATTACTCTTCAATCTATGGTTTGTTTCTGTCCTTTTTCTTCCGTATTCTATGGAGAAGGAAGGTTAACTAGGAATTTTAGCTGGTCAGCCAGAATCGAGTCCATTGGCCTCGTAATATTTTTTTAAAGATGTGTACCGTGTCTTATGACGTCATCTAATCACAAAATTCACCGCGATTTATGTTATGTTATTTTGCCGTTGACGTTGCCATCGGCATGCCGAACATGTGAACGCACCCTAAAAAATCAGTTGTCAACGTTTCATAGAAGATTTTTATGAAACGAACTTGCTTGTGACAAGATGACGTCATTACAATACATTGTGATTTTTGCATATTGTACTGTAGCGCAATCCTTTTATTATCAAATATTTTTTTATTTATAAATATAAAATATAATATCAAGCTATTCTATCCCCGAGGGGGTAGGCAGAGGTATTCCATTTCTAGATATACCCACTTTTCTCGAGATATTCTTTGGACGTGAACGTGATAGGTGGTGAGCCCATCGCTGGACCGGGTCTGTTACACATGCCTCAGAATTAATTCTGAGACCTGCGCGGGTTTCCTCACGATGTTTTCCTTCAACGTCGAGCTAGTGATAAATATGTATATTTTTTTATTTAAGAATATGAAAATATAGCTTCTAATTGAAAAATCTCGAAATGTTTTTTTAATTACAGCCTGTATAAAAAAAAATTGCAGCACCAATTGAAAAATCCTAGTAACTGCACAAAACAAAGAAAATATTAGATGTAATAATACTATATTGTATAAAGACATCGACAGTTTTATTCCTATACCTTCGCTTATCTAAAGCTTATTATTCCCGTATTATGCCCGTCCATATCATTATACCAGTATACCAATACTGAGCTTTAGAAAAGAAGATAACAATAATAATATTAAAAACGTTTATTTCCCACAAACCAAAATATTATGTACAACCAAGTTAAATAAGGTATAGTTTTAATCTATTTGGGTTGTGGATCGCTGGTGCCTGTGGTAGGTAGTAAAACCTGTGTTAAGGAGGCACATCTAGCATTGTGCACTTCTAGTAGGTTTAGATCTGCTAGGTTTTATATCTAGGATACCTACGGTTGCTATGGGGTTATTTACATGGTTACGTTGAATAAGCTTAAAAGTAAACTAGCAGCGCCCCGCGGTTTCACCCGCGTAGTTCCCGTTCCCGTGGGAATACGGGGATAAACTACAGCCTATGTGTTATTCTAATGTATTAACTATATAATAAATATCAAAATCCGTTCAGTAGTTTTTGCGTGAAAGAGGAACAAACATCCATCTATAACTACAAACTACAACTACAAACTTTAGCATTTATAATATTATATTAGTAGGATAGAAGGATATATTTGAAATCTTCCACTATGTTTATTTATTTAATTTATTATCCTGGATTACAGTTTACCATTTAACCTGTATTACATATCTTGCTTAAATAGATAGGGGATGCCCTTACCGTGCAGACTACAGCACTCGCATGGACTAAGTATATCAAACTGAACTCCTTGGAATGGCGCCGTAAGAGATCAGCAGGCGTATTCACAGAGCTTCGACATTCGATATTCGACTCAGAATCGTAAAATCTGTCGAACACTTTCGAGATGGGCTGATGTTGGCGTCGAAAACTAATATCATATGTGACATAAGGATTCGTAAAATTTTTCACTCGATCTGAATCGAACGGAAACGGTATCATCTGTCGAACACTTTCGAGATGGGCTGATGTTGGTGTCGAAAACTAATCTTATGCAACTAGTCATATGCAAAGAGATTAAAATATAATAGGGCATTGAAGGGACAAAGCAAGGATTATTTGAAGCCAAAAGTTATTCCAAGTGGAATAAGTCTAGTACAATTTCGACCGAATGACAGCTCGCGTTCATACTAACTGACATGACGCTTGAGCTTCAAACATGCTTCAAAGTTTTGTATGAAAATATTCCCAATGCCCCCTCTATGTCCTATTATAATTAAATCTCTTTGGTCATATTGTGACATATGGATTCGGAAAATTTTTCACTCGATCTGAATAGAACGGAAACGGTATCGAGCCTCCGTGAATACGCCCGCAGATCTTGTATTTTGACGGGCTTATTGGCTCAGTTGGTAGTGCCCTGCCTTCTGAGTCGGAGGTCGCGGGTTCGATTCCCGCTCGGGGCCAACATTTGTGTGTATGAACATAATATCTGTTGGCTTCGTGTCTGGTCCTTTAATATTTATTTAAGTATGTTTATCAGTTGTTTAGTACCCATAGTACAGGCTCTGCCTAGTTTGGGACTGATTAACCGTGTGAAAAAATAATAATTACAACACACTACATGGCTTAGTTGATACACCCGAAATATTATCTCAAATTAATTTCAATGTTTCCAGAAAAACTCCTCGATTTAGTTTAAAAACATTTAATATTCCAAGATACAGAACAAATTTAGGAAAATTCTTGTTAGTATACAGGATTATGCTTTCTTATAATAATTTAAGTATGACTGTATTTATATTGTCATTTTAAAAATTCACTACCTATCTTTAAGAAAATGTAAATATGTGTTCTACTCTTTAAATATGTATTAATTTAAATTTTAAGTAGGTACATATTTTGATCTCATTGTTAATTTAATTTAGTTATTTTGATCTCTTTGTTTGGTTTATTACGTTTCGTTGTTTGGTTTCATTCGTGTATGTACCTACTTAATTGTTAAATTTTTATCATCATACTTTTTTTTTATGTTTATAAGAATGTTGTAGACTCCTGTAGTTGGCATAAGACACTGTTTTAGATTTTTATTATTTTTTTTGTAAAATTAATATGTATAAATTTTAATATTGTTGGTGTTTCTTATATAAATATATAAAAATAAAAAATCCACATACCAGTTGTTCATAATACTGTTCAATGAGTTATGTGTTATACTATAAATAGTCCAGTAAAAGATATGTTACATGAAGTTGAATTAATGTATTTAATAAAAAATATTCGAATGTGTACAGGAAAATCCCCTGATTCTTGAACGTGGAACGGAAAAAAATATTTATTTGAAAACTTAAAAATTTACTCAATTTTATGAGCGCAAATATCAGCTTGTAGATTCCATAGGTACTTAATTTCTTTCATACGGAGTTAGGAATGCATGCAAATTCATGCACCGTTGTATTACGGATTTTGGAACGAAGTTCCATAATGCGCGTTGCGAAAGGGGGCTAGACGGAAAAAATTAAGACCAAAACATGTAAAAAACTTTTTTTGTCGATAGGTACCTATATAGGGTTATTATGTAACACAAGCTTAACTTCACGTCTTCTCAGAAGTAGTTTTAAAAATATATTTGTTTTTTTTTACGTTAGCTACACACGTTATGGTCCAAATAATATTTCGTGTAAAGTGGGTATATCCAGAAATGGAATCCCTCTACCTACCCCTTCGGGGATAAAGGGCGTAAGATTATTAATTAATTCAATTTAATTTTACAAACTTCTGGGGTAATGCTTTATAATGAAAATTAAAATATTATTTACAGGAATGGATCAAGTCCACGCAAAAACGTCGAGGGCATCAGAACATTGTACCCAGTGAGAATCTAAAATAATATTTATATACGATATTATAGTTTCCTTGTAATTTCTTTAATTTGATAAGTCATTGTGTTTTGATAAGAATTTTAGCTGTTATGTATTTATTGTTAGTAATTTTTATTATAAATATATAAATAGTTGGAACTGTGACTTTTTCATTACTACTTCGATACGTCTACATTTTTGTGTATCCGTAATCACGCGTCTTTTTCCCTTCAGGATAGGTAGAGATAGGTAATAGTTAATTGTTGACAAATGAAACGCTTCGATTACCAAATCAAACATTTTTTTTATTCAATACATACATACATAATCTCATGCCTATTTCTCATTGGGGTAGGCAGAGACCATAGACTGCCACTTGCTACGAACCTGGCAGATCACTCGTGCTTCATCCACATCCATCAAACGACTCATGCATGCTCGTCGGTTTCGGGTACTCTTTATCTGGCTTTTATTCAACATCGACGATCTGGTCGATGTAAGTACGCCTAGGTCGTCCTCTACCGACTCGCCCATTCGCAACCACCTTGTATATTTGTCTCGTTAAGCGCCTTTCATTCATCCTCTCAATATGATCAAACCACCTCAGCATTCCTTTTTCAATCCTCGTCACTATATCGTCTTTATTCAATGTAGGGGCTTATAAGTCCACTTATTGAAAGTAATTGCGACTCCACCGCCTTGGTAAGTATAGTTGAGGAGAAGAAGCGGGGCAAATATGGTGTCAGTAGAAATGCTATGATTTGCCCTTTACACTTGAATATTTACCTATCCTACACAATCAAAATGTTTTATTCAAAGTAGGGACTTATAATTCTAAATACCTATTTAATGTCATTTTAACTCCACCGCTTCAGCATGTAAGGTTGAAGAGAAAAAGTGGGGCAAGAAATTCCTCAACACATTATTCTTTTAATCAATTCTTGTTTACTACTAAATTGGGTTACATACCTAATTTAGTAATTTTTCGCAGTCTTATTATTGCGCGGTGGTACCTAAAGGAAATATCTTCCAAGCAAAGAGATTAAAATATTTGAATCTCTTTGGTTCCAAGCATCATTCTCATTTATATAGGCATCTAGTTTGTAATACGCCATTTTGTGAAGTACATACTTGTTTAAAATGAATTTTGAACATATTTTTAGGCAAAATCAAAATTTCTTCTGGTATTTTATTCTATAATACCTAATGAGACATATTTTGTCTTATAAAGTGCCGCTCTATCCATTCCCACTCAGTCAAAGAGGTTGGAAGAAAATCATTCTCTTAAAGAAACTTTTTCTTTAAACGTCTTTGCACTCAGTATTTATTTTTAAATCCTAGTAAGGAGTTTGTAACAAGCAACGTATATTATGGTCATTCATACTTGAGACTTAAAACTCTATATTGGATTTAATAAACGACAAAATTCCATACAAATTTTCAGCCACTATTTAACACTCTTGTTAGAAATTGAAATCTATGTAATTTAAATCCTGATTCAACAGAGGGTTTTTCTAGTTCAAAAATAAAAAAATACTAAAATACGCTGACTACTACTCTATCTATTACGTTACGATAAAAGTTAGCTCTCTATTGCAACCATCCTAAGCAATTTAAGTATTGGCAGACGTGTATAGATGGCGTAACTGACAGTTTTTGTTGTTGAAAAAGTGTCAATCGAAATTGTTGTTTTGGTTCTAAATGTAAACATGATTGAATTTTGCACTTTGTGGCGTTGGCGATGCTAACATTTTCAAAGAAATAAAATATTACTAAACAATCTAATTTAATATAATATGTATCACTTGTGAGATACATTGGGTTTTCATGCGATGGCCAAGTCAATCTATTTATTTAGAACATAAAAGATTTTTAATATTGATATGGTCACTATAAGATGTTGTTAGGTTAGCTATTACTTATGACAGAAGGCCACTTAGTAGGTACTGAATATATTAACCGACTTGGTATTACATGGATCTCACAACTTTTTACAGTAGAAGAACTGAGTTGCGAGACTTGGGTTTTTGACAAGTTTTGTTTTTAATGGCATTATGTATATGTATCTAACTACTACATATCTAATTTTATGTTTTCTTTCATCATACCTCGAGTTACGTACTATGACGAGTATATTTCCTACTACTGATACATAGATGACTTTCTCATGTCTCCAGTTTTCCTATTATTTTTCCTACTATTTTCGAGAACTTTCTGTTCTCTCCAGCTAATCCTATTATTTTTTCCTACTATTTACCAATGACTTTCTCATATCTCCAGTTATGTCTATGGAGGAGTGGACGTGGAATGCTCCTTTCGTCTTTGTTATAACGTGAGCGCATGGAGCTAGCGCCGAAAGTGCTGTCATCATATTTTTAAGGAATAACACAATGTTATACATACTCATAGATGAGATTCTGTAGTCGTATTTTAGCAATCATCACTTATATTAATATGATGCTTACTCTAAAAATAAGATTCTGTAATCCATTTTAGTAGAATTCACATTATTCTTTAATATTAAATGTGGTGCTTGGACTTCATCGTATTTTCGGTGATAGGTAGGTACTTCTTCATATTCAACTAGGAAATCTATAAAAATACGGTGACGGTTACATTGTGTTTCATAATTATCTAGGTACTTATAAATATCAAACAAATTTATAGTATTACAGTGAGTTATTATTTGAAGAAAAAAATATTATATTGTGTGACAAATTTTTAAGATGCTAACAATCATAATATCGCATTACTTACTCAAACAATTCGATTCCAACTTAACATAATATTTCGATTATAGCATTAACCTCAAAGAGGTTGGAACAAAATCATTCTCTGGGAGAGAGAAACTTTTTCTTAAAACGTATTTGATTAACCTATTATTTCCTTATTTTAGGACCATGCACCTGTTTTAGACCAAACGTCACGCTATTTTATGACTACGCCGAAATTACTTTTTTCAGTAATTAAAAAAACAACCTACTTACTGACAGTTCGATAGATCTTCGACTACATCCAAAACTAATTAAAAGCCAACAAGATTTTTGTTCATCTCGTCATCATCACACGCCCAGAAACCCGCTAAGAGCGGCCATTCTACCGAACGCAGCACGCATGCTTCACCAAGGGAAGGGCTGCCTCCCACATTTGAACGCGATGACCATAGAAACCGCGAGCGTGTCGCGTTGCCATTATCACGGTCTCGAACGCGAAATATAAAAATAATCGGTTCCATTTTCAAATTGTGCGTGCCAGCTTCTCAATGGTAAGTTCAAAATTGAATCTGTTCTATATTTTATTTTGCCTTAGTGTATAAAATGTTGTTAAAATAGTTTTTTTTGCAGTTATTTTGTGCCTAATCTTTTGTAGGTAAGCTAGTAGAATAATATAAATTTCATTGATGACCGCGTGGAAAATTTTTAGCCTTCCCATGCATTCTCTAAGATGGAAAAGACCCTCAACAAAATTTATTATACTCACACTGTTTTTAAATATTATAATTAGGTATGCAGTACATTACATATTTCAATAAAAATATTTAGAAATATGTACATAATATAGGCGCATTTTGAATTACGAACAAATAAATTTTGATGATCATTATTATTTGTTTAAGTATACGTATTTGATTAACGCATGCGCGGGTCACGTCTCAATAGTGTCGATTTATTTATAAATTTTAGGTACTATCAACCTGTTTGAGCAAAATAATTTTAAAAATAAGTATAGGTACTTTATTATAACAAAACATAAAATTGTAGGCAAATTTGAATTTAAGTATTTTATAAAATAAAATAAAAATAAGTCAATAAAGCTTTCAAGAAATGACTTTGAATTTTATTTTACTTCGGGTTATCGACGTGAATTTAAAATGAGAAACCCTAGAAAAAAATAGCTTGACGTACCTATGTAATTATCAGATAAGCAACGAACAATGTTGTAAATTAGCAGTTTGATAAAATAAATGCAAATAAAGGATTACAAAAATTTTAAAATATTAAATATTTGTGGCGTTATCATTCCTCTTCTAACTACATAAATAAAGACAGAAGAACATTATGCTCCAGATACAGTTGGCACTGCTTATTAACGAGACGGATTCAACCTTTCAATAAAATAATTTTGAATAAAATGGAAGACTTAAAAACAGAAAAATTTAAAATGGAGGCAGAACAGAAAAAGAGTACTGTGAAAACAGTAGATTACGACGAGTTGTTGACTGCAGCCGGTGAATTTGGATGGTATCAAATTTTTCTATTCATATCAACATTCCCGTTTTACATTTTCGGAGTATTCGTTTACTTTGCACAACTTTTTTTGACTGAAGTTTCTCCGAATCATTGGTGCTGGATACCTGAACTGGAAAACTTGACAGCGGTAGAACGAAGAAACCTAGCGATCCCTAGCAGTCAAAACTCGCGGTTTGGATACTCCCAGTGTTCCGCCTACGTAGCTAACTGGAGCGAAGTTCTTGTTACTGGAGAAAAAACGAATCCTTCTTGGAGTACCCAGCCCTGCCAAAATGGTTGGGAGTTTAACAAGACAGAATTTCCATACCCGACTATAGCAAGTGAGATGGGTTGGGTTTGCGAACACGATAGTTATCAAGCGACAGCGCAATCAATTTTCTTCGTTGGGTCTATCATCGGAGGGTTGATCATTGGATGGATGAGTGACCGCTACGGAAGACTGCCAGCAGCTGTATGCAGTAACATGGTCGGATGTGCAGCCGGAATCCTCAGTACATACTCCCAGAACTTCGTCCAATTTGCTATTTGCCGGTTTGTAGTAGGTATGTCTTGGGACAACTGCATGATGATGACCTATCTCCTTGTATTAGAATACGTTGCTCCAAAGTACAGAAGCCTTGCTGCCAACATGCCGTTTGCGATCGCGTTTACTTTTGGTTTGGTAGCATTGCCGTGGATCTCGCTTGCGTGTGGCCATTGGAAGGTAATTTCTCTAGTGACCAGTTTACCTTTGGCCCTAGCTATACTAGCACCATTAGTAATACCAGAGAGCCCAAGGTGGTTACTTTCTAAAGGCCGTGTTGACGAAGCCATGAACAAAGTGATAACTATTGGACGAGTAAATAAAAGAACAGTTCCGTCAGAACTAGTGGAACAGTTTAAACTAACTGCAGCCAACAGGCAAGATGAGCACGAAAGTCTATTAACGCTACTGAAGAGACCATTATTGCGGCGAATGTTTGTTTGCATCTGTTTATGCTACCTGTGCGGCTCAATCATTTTCGATGCTCTACTCAGAAGTATCGGTGGTCTAAATTTCGATTTCTTCCTGTCATTCACAATGTTGTCTCTGACGGAGTTTCCGTCTTTAATCATACTGTCATTTATTCTCGACTGGTCCGGACGCAAGTTCCTGACGATGGTTGCGTTAGCCATATGTTGTATATTCAGTATTCTGACAGCCTTCGTCCCTAACGGATTACCTTCAGTGATGTGTGCCACGGTCACCCGATTTTTCATCAATATGGCCTGTAACACAATGCTGCTGTGGGCTGCTGAAACCTTGCCCACACCTGTTAGAGGAACTGGAGCATCCATAGTTCACATCTTCGGTTATTTAGGAACCGTCATATCTCCCTTTGTTGTGTATATGAACACAATTGCTTACTGGGTGCCTCTGGTCCTGATTGGATGTGTCTCGGGACTAGCTTCAGGTATCAGCCTGGGAGTACCAGAAACAGCCCACAGAGACATGCCTCAAACGTTTGACGAGGCTGAAGAATTAATCAAAACCCAAGGAATTTTGGAATGGCCGTTCTGTAAGAAAGAAAATGTGAAAACTGGTGGTCATGTTAATAATTCGTTTGAACTAAATTAAATAAGGTACGAGTATGTCTACTATCCGTGAGTGTGCAAACTGATTGTCTAGAAAATTTGAGTCATGTAATTGTAGAGCGAAAGCATAGTGACTGTGATTAAAAACCATAACAACAATTTTTATTTTTATTTAAAACATCTAGATTACTAAACATTTTTTGTCTTAGTCATTCCCTTCAATATATTTAGCTACTGCTATAAATTGGATTTGGGAAGCCACAATGTTTGAAGTACCAGGACATCATAAGTATTGCAGATGTATTTTCATTTAACCAAGTGGATAACTGTACTTGCTTTGCCTATTATGACACGAGTTCGACTGTTAGGATATGTTAGTCCTCGTAGGCAAATCACTTAGGAGAAATAGTTAAAAAGTCTTCTTTACCGAGGCTGACTTCATTGTGAAGTCATCTAATCTTGATTCCCTCCTTGTGTCTCTGGATGAGTCTGTAGGATTTAGGAATAGAAAATAAAGTTTTATCCTAAACTTATAAGTATTTGAATGTAAATAAAGTACCGGGCAATATAAGACATGCAACTCTGTGAGTTTCAAGGATGTTAATAGCGATGAATTGATGGATGAATATTTACTTCATGGATCGATTCGTAAAGTAAATAATGTTCAAGAAGGTAAATCTCAGTCTCTTATACATTTTAACAAAAATTTTTAAACAAATGAATGCTGCAGCAAAGGCCAAATGAATCTTTAATTTTATTGTAATCTATATATCTTTCTACTATATAAAAATAAGTCGGGTTTTCCTTCCTGACGCTATAACTCCAGAACGCACGAACCGATTTCCATGGTTTTGCATTCGTTGGAAAGGTCTCGGGCTCCGTGAGGTTTATAGCAAAGAAAATTTAGGAAAAATTTCAACAGAAAAGCGGGAAAATCTTATAAGCATTGCACCAGTGCGAAGCCGGGGCGGGTCGCTAGTATATAGATATAATATATATTTTATTGTAATCTATATATATAAAGGAAAAGTGATTGACTGATGTATCAACACACAGGCCAAACCGTTAGGGTTAGAAACTTAAAATTTCACACACGTAGGTAGGTATACCTCTTATGACGTACGCATACCTACACTCAAGAAGGACTTTTAAAAATTCTACCCCCAGCAGGGGGGATAAAAGTTTGTATGAAACTTTTATTCATTGGACATAATTATTTGCATGAAATTTGGTATGAATTGAGCACGGCAAAAATAATGAGGTATTAAAGACATTTCAAAAATTCATCCCCTAATTCAGTAAAATAGGGGATGAAAGTTTTAAAGAAACGCACAGGCCAAACCTTTAGGGCTAGAAACTTAAAATTTGCACACGTCCTCCTCTCATGACGTGGGCATCCACTTAGGAAGGATTTATTAAAAGCGTTCCGCCCGACTATGTAGAGTACCTATAAAAAAGGTTAAAGAAGTTCTAAAGTAAATGTATGCTTGAGCGAAAACGCGAGTAAGAGCTAGTTTTGAAAATATGTCTTCAGCAAAGAAATTAGGTGGCCTGGTTGCTGTATCTACTTACAGTAAGAACATTTAGTTTGGATTGTGATACAATGCAAATACAATTTATTAATAGTATCATAAAAGTAGGAGTATATTTGGATTGTAACAATGCAAATTCTATTATCTCGTATTGTACAGTCAAGAGCACGCTAAGCTTGACACTTTGGACTTTGACCCGGCCCTGTATTCTATGGCGCGCAGTACAAATCAGAGTTCAGCTTAAACTGGTAGTGTCAAGCTTGACTTGCTCTTGACTGTACATACTTGGCTGATAATATAAGTATTTTTGAAAGCCATTTGCTACTGCTATATTTTGAGGTCTAGGTTATTCTTTTGCAATGTTAGTCTAACCGGTGAGAACAAATAATAAAAAGAAATCCTCCGAAACGTCTCTGGACCGATTTGAATGTTTTTTTTTGTATATTTGGTAGGTAAGTAAAGTATTTTTCAACCCCCCACCCTCACCCCCATTTATATGGCAGAACAAAATTTGCCGGGTCAGCTAGTAAAACAATAGAAAAGTAAGGCAAAAATATTAAAAAAGGTTGACGTCATGAGTAAATATTCAGTAAATTTTCTATGATACATATTTTGTGTTTTGATATAACACCCCGATAAAAATCGGTCAAGTGCGAGTCTAACAAAAATAAAAGATATGATAGGTACGTGTTGGGATTTAACTATACACGTATCTAATTTTATTTCTTTTTCATTATCTATTGTTTTAGCGGCAATATAAATACACATTATGTGCAAAACAATCGTGTTGCTATTCTATGAGATTTGTATGATTAATACCATGATTTTATAAATAACTAGCTTTTACCCGCGGCTTCGCTCGCGCACGTTTATGTCACCCTCTTAGGGGTTGAATTTTGGAAAATCATTTCTTTGAGGATACTTAAACTGTATAAGCTATCTATGTGCAATTTCAAGTCTCTAGACCCAGGTTCAGGCTGTGCGTTGATATGTCACCAATCAGTCAGTCAGTTTATCATTTTATATATTACTAGCTACCCGCCCCGGCTTCGCACGGATGCAATGCTAACACTAAAACCTTCCTCTTGAATCACTCTATCTATTAAAAGAAACTGCATCAAAATACGTTGCGTAGTTTTAAAGATTTAAGAATACATAGGTACATAGGGACAGAGAAAACGACTTTGTTTTATACTATGTAGTGATAGTGACATAGATTTATTAGTGTTATTATTAATTGCATCAGACAGCTAAGGAGTTATCTACTGTCATTTACTCATGGGACCATCACGCTACGTAGTAAACGTCACATGGGATAATTTATTACATCCAGATATATTATAGTATCACCACTATTTGACTTTTGTCATAAAAGTATTACGTTGTTATTTAAACAATTTATATGCAAAGCCGTAGAGATTACATTGATTGCGGCAGAGGACAATAAGGTAAGTGATTGCTAAAAGTTACTTCTTTAGGGTTCCCTAGCAAACGGGTGATAACGGAACCCTATTACTATACCTCCACTGTCCATCTTTCAGTCAGTAGATTGTATCTGAACAGTAATAGGTATACAGTTGAAATTTCCAGAGAATATCTATTTCTATTGCCGATCAAACAACAAATAAAAATAATCAAGTTACAAATTTAAGGGAGTCCCCATACAAGAAACGTAGGTTCTGGGACCTGCGGGTTTCCTCACGATGCAGCGTAGTTATTTTTTTTTCAACACACTTGCTCATAAAGTGGCTCTAATTTCACTGCAATTAGGCACATAATGACACCTATAATCAAACTGAGACTTTTTGTTTGCTATTATTCACTAGTGAGTTATAGATTTTTTTTTTCAATTTTGTTGCTAGAGTTGCTTTGTTCTTAAAAAAGTTTCGATACAAAAAAGATCGTATTCAATCGTACTAATAAATTAATACACAAATATGGCTTGCTCATTTCATGCAACTTCGTATTTAAATAGATCATTTCAACTTGTACGTGTTTAATAAACAAAACTTTCACTCAAATATAACTTTGGTTTTCTCTGTAAAAACTTTAAATACCCCATTTTGTACGTGGCTAAAACGCTATCCACGACAAACCAAAGAAAAAGAAACCTAATTTTTTTAGTCCATGGCCGATCGCCATTGTAAGATGCGAGCGCATAGGAAAACGAGGCTGTATGGGCCTAGATCCTTTTGCCTTTTCCAAATTATATAAATAAAAAATTGGAAAACCAATTAATTTTCCCCGCCATTGCGAATGATTATTTTAAAATGATTTTTTAGTATTATTTATTCACAAGTGTGTTGAAAAACGTCGTATGATACACGTGTGTATTGATGATTACCGTCCTCGGCTCTCTTATGACCCTCGCCTACGGCTCGGGTCTCAATGGCGCCTCAGCGGTAATCACCAACTTTACTCACTTGTACCATAATGTACTATTATGCATCAATTCAATTCAAATTCAATTCAAAATCGTTTATTTTCTATTGGTATTAAAATATACACTTAGAAACGTCAATATTTTATAATAACAAGGCACTCTAAACTCGTCCATGAAGATTGGCTAAATGCAAACAGCAGCCCATCTCCACCGACGAGCTGCTGGTTCCGAATGCAGTACCCCGAGAAGAGCCAGCAAGAAACTCAAGGGCAGCTCTTTTTAATCTCATGTCTTACTAATAAATATCGTTTACAATAATAATTATAATTAATAGCCTTACACAGCGTCGAGTCGGTTAATCCCATGCATGTTGGTCTACTAAGTAGTCTGTAATTTTATAGTAGCCTTTTTTATGTAATTTTTGCTTAACTATTATTTTAAATTTGTCAAGAGGCAAATTTTGTAATTCAATGGGAATCTTATTGTAAAAACGTATACATTGACCCTTAAAGGATTTGGTAACTTTAGATAATCGACTAACACAAGCAGCCAGTTCATTCTTATTTCTAGTGTTTATACAATGTCTGTCACTATTTTTTTTGTAAAGTGATATATTCTTTTTAACATACAATACGTTTTCGTAAATATACTGTGACGCCAGTGTCAGTATATTAATTTCCTTGAATTTTTCCTTTAGAGACATCATTCGATAAGCCTCATGTAACTTTCCGTTGCTTCTATATAAATTACTAGCGACCCGCCCCGGCTTCGCACGGGTGCAATGCTAATATTAAAACCTTCCTCTTGAATCACTCTATCTAGTAAAAAAAACCGCATCAAAATCCGTTGAGTAGTTTTGAAGATTTAAGCATACATAGGGATATAGGGACAGAGAAAACGACTTTGTTTTATACTATGTAGTGATTTATGTAGTGCTACATTCTTTTAACTCATGAGACAATAGAGAGCATCCAGACCGTCTGCCTATAAAAACTTATATTTCCTACATTTTTATTTTTATTTCCTACGAGATTTGACATTTTGAAGTGATAAAATTACGTTCAAAACGATTTCTGTAGCTGCTGTTCTCTGTAACTAGGTGATGGGAATAAGGACACAAACTTCGTTGTCGTGGCTGGGAAATAAGTCGTGGCCGAGAATGAGATTGTCGCGGCCATTACCGGAATTTATCACTGTTTCTAACCTTAACAACTTTTGCAGAGCCTTTTAAAGCCGGCGCAAATTGTGGAAAAGTAGTCCCAACGAGCAAAATCTCGTAGGCCTGCTGTCTAAGACAATGTAATCAATCAATGGCATTAAGTATTTGACATTCAATTTGATCTATGAGCTTTGGATTGGATCCCAAAATGGCGACTAGAGATCAACAGTTTTTTCAACATTTAACATAGGGGTTAGAACATTTTTATATGCTGCCGTGTCAGGCCAATCTCGTCTAACTTGAAAAACATAGTTTTGAGATAATCGACTTCAAAGTTTTTTACACATTTATGTCTGTATCATTTGTATTAACATGTTTAGAGACTAGATTTTTATTGAAAGGGGTTCTAATAAGCGTCTAGAATATAGGGCCTTAGTTATTATTTCTTAATTGTATGTATTTACTGTTTAAATCGAGATAAAAGAGTTAGGCTTAACCACTGTTTCATACAAACGTGGCCACGCGCTGTCTATTAACTTAAGTTAGAAGAGTTGTGCATGACTACTAACCACGCACCTCTTGTAGGATCTATCTATGCTAATTAAAGTTGTATGAGATAGGTCATAGGTACTTACCGTTAAAGAGGTATTTTTTTTTATTTGTTTGATGAAATTTATTTATATAAAGAATGGTTAAGTAAATAAAAACATGTTACTAGATTATAGTTTTTAATGTTTAGGTATTGTAACATATTCGGAAGACTAATCAAATACCTAGTAACTTTAGGTATTTTCAACGAACTAAAAACAATAAATTTCTATTTATTAATAATATTATCTAGCCTCAGATAATATTGTAATATAATTTGAAGAGTCTTTACAAAAGTTTAAACATATATTACGATACAACCAAGTAAGTATAAAAAACAGCAAGCAAAATCAAATGCAACATCAATTTATAGTCTTCGTTAAATTACAGGTAGAAACAAAATATTTTTATTAGGTTAAAAAGACTAGTTGTAATTTTTCTCAATTTATTATAATTATCTTTATACTGGAAGATTTTTTAACTGTCTGAAAAAAATAAGACGTACGAGTATAATAGAGCCAAACTCATACACAAGATTAATTGTTAAATATAGTCATGTTAAATGCAATCTACAAAGTCTAGAAAAGTACGCACAGTGCTGCTATATAGTAACAATGCCAAATGAATTTATTACACTTACCTTAATAGGTACCTAGTGTAATCACTATATTTTCATCAACGTCCAGCCTAAACCCTTAGACCTAGAAAGCAGATTTTTTTCACAGCTATTGTTTTGAAGACGTAAACTAGGAATAAGAAAAGAATTTTTGAAATTCAACCCTAAAAGGGGTGAAAAAGGGGTTGAAAGTTTGTATGGAAAACCTTCATTTTTGGGTGTATCAATTCGAAACTTTGTAAAAATACTCCTCAAATCAAACAACAAGATATTTATTTCTGGACTTTCCAAAAAACCTCGCCTAAGGGGTTGAAACAGGTGGTTGGAGTTTGTATGGAGACGTGTTTTTTTTTAAGTCTATCAAGTTGAAACTTGGTACGACGCGATCTTCGACGCTCCAATACGCGCTCTATAGAGAAAGCGACTGAGCAAAATCGGGGGTCGAAAGTGTTCGTCCAGTCACTTGGGAGGAGCCACCTGACGAAGCTGACCAAACCCAATGGGGATATCGTCGTTTCAAGGCTGGAGATTCTCTCGGAAGTAGAAAACTTCTACGGCCAATTATACGCATCGCACGCATCTCGACCTGATCCCGAAAATGAGGATTCCAGAGTCACCTCACCCGTCATTACACTGAAGACCTGCCAAAAAACAGCCAAGACGAAACCGAGGCGGCTCTGAAACAACCTAAAAATGGAAAAGCCCCTGGTGAGGACGGGTTTTTTTTTTTTATTTAAATTCCTTGTTACCCCCTGACATTGTCAGAGACCTTTTTATCTTTAAAATTTTTCATCCTTCTCTTTTCTTTTCCTGACCTTTCTCCTCTTCCTTCTTTCTTATAGTTTCCTTCTTCTTTAAGAAACTCTCCTTTCCAGTCTCAATTGGCGTGCTGTCAAAATTCATATGTTTATATGAACTACAGCACGCCCTTTCCTCCATTCCGCTGTATAGCCTTAAGGGCTATACTAATCCACCACTTTATCACTCTCCTTTCCGATAATAATTCGCTGGCTTTGTCTAAACTTATTTCTCTTCCAATCTCCTGCTCCACTTCATATCTTTCGCGTTCGTGGGCTGGACAGTCAAATAAGATGTGCAGGACGGTCTCATCGGCGGCGGGGTCACAGATGCACGATGGGCTCCCCTTGCACCTAAAACGATTCAGGTACTCTGAGAACCCGCCGTGCCCCGTGAGGATCTGCGTCAGTACGCCAGTTGGTTTCAGTTTTCTGACCGTCCTGTACGCTTGCGCGGCATCTGGCAGAAACACCTTTGTTGTGCTGGCTGTCGTGCCAGACGTGTACCTTCTGTTCCATTCGTCAAGAGACTCCGAACGAATCTGTCTCTTGACGAATGACACAGGGCATGCGTCGTATTTCGGCCGCGTCTTCGATTTCAGGGCAGCTTGCTTTAAGGACGGGATTACAACCGAGCTCCTGAAAGCGGAAGTAAGTTCTGTACTGAAAGAGCTTCGGGAGCTTTTCAACTCTGTCCTGTTCTCTGGGAGAACTCCAGAAGCTTGGCGAAGGAGTGTGGTCGTTTTTTTATTTAAGAAGGGTGATAAGACCCTTTTAAAGAACTACAGACCCATTTCGCTCCTCAGCCACGTATATTATAAGTTGTTTTCGAGAGTCGTTACGAACCGTCTAGCTCGAAGACTCGACGAGTTTCAGCCACCGGAGCAGGCCGGCTTCCGAGGAGGATACAGCACCATCGACCACATCCACACAGTGCGACAAATTATACAAAAGACATGAAGAGTATAATCGACCCTACGAGTATGTCTTGCGTTTGTGGACTATGAGAAGGCGATTGACTCTATCGAAACGTGGTCTGTTTTAGAATCTCTGTAGCGATGCCAAGTCGACTGGCGATATATATCCAAGTGCTGAGATGTCTTTATGAAAACGCGACAATGTCCGTTTAAACTCAGGATCGCTAAACTAAAAATATCCTCCTGCGTCGAGAGGTGCGACAAGGGGACGTAATTTCCCCAAAATTGTTCTCAAACTCATTGGAGGATGTGTTTAAGACGCTGGACTGGGAGGGACGTGGCATTAACATCAACGGCGAGTACATCTCACACTTGAGATTTGCAGAGGACATCATCATACTGGCTGAATCCCTGCATGACTTGCAGAAGATGCTGGACGGCCTAGTTCATTCTTCTGAACGCATTGGTCTCCGGATAAACTTGGACAAAACCAAAGTTATGTTCAACGATCATGTTACTCCGGGACCGATAGCTGTCAATGGCGGTACTCTCGAGGTTGTTCGAGAATACGTTTACCTCGGGCAAACTCTGCAGTTTGGTAAGAACAACTTTGAGGCTAGGAGGCTAACAGGAGGATTCAGCAGGGCTTGGCAGCGTTCGGGAAGCTTCGTCGAGTCTTCTCTGCCCGTATTCCACAGATCCTAAAGACGAAGGTCTTCAACCAATGCATCCTGCCTGTTATGACGCACGAAGCCGAAACGTGGACACTCACGGTACGGCTGGTCCATAAATTCAAGGTCGCTCAGCGAGCTATGGAACGGGCTATGCTTGGTGTCTCTCTGAGGGATCGATTCCGAAACGAGGTGATCCGGCAGAGAACCAAAGTTGTGGACATAGCTAAAATAAGCAAGCTGAAGTGGCAATGGGCTGGCTATATAAGCCGTAGAACAGATAGCCTTTGGAGTAGACATGTTCTGGAGTGGGGTAGGACGCCCTCAAGCTAGGTGGAGGGACGATCTTCGCAGGGTGGCTGGTAGCAGCTGGATGAGAGTTGCCGAGAATCGAGCTAAATGACGTGCAATTGGAGAGGCCTATTTCCAGCAGCGGACTGCTATAGGCTGATGATGAAGTTGAAACTTGGCACAAATACTCTTAGAAATAAATGATGAGAAAAGTGTTTTTGGGTTTTCCCAAAATCATCTCCAAAAAGGGAGAAAGTAGGGGTTTAGTTTGGTATGTATGGAAAGACCTTCATTTTTGGGTGTATCATTTCGAAACTTTGTAAAAATACTCCTCAAAACAAACAACAAGACACGTATTTCTGGATTTTTCAAAAAATCCAGTAAGGGGGTGAAACAGGGGGTTGGAGTTAGTATGGAGACGTGTTGTTTTTTACGTCTATCAAGTTAAAACTTGGCACAAATACTCTTAAAAAGTATTTGTGTCAAGGTTGAAGTTGGTATGTATGGAAAACCTTAATTTTTAGGTGTATCAATTGAAAACTTTGTAAAAATACTCCTCAAAACAAACAACAAGACACGTATTTCTGGATTTTCTAAAAACACCTCCTAAGGGATGCAACAGGGGGTTTTAGTTTGTATGAAGACGTGTTGTTTTTTACGTCTATTAACGTGAATGTTGGCTCAAAAACTCTTAGAAATAAATGATGAGACACGTGTTTTTGGATTTTTCTAAAATCATCCTCTAAAGGGAGGAAAGTTAAAGTTGAAGTTGGTGTAGACAAGTGTGTTCTTTTTGCGTCTATCAACTTGAAACTTATCACAAATATTCTTTAAAAGTCTTAATACAAAGTCCACTTTTTTTTTTTTGAGAATTCACTATGGTTTGCTTGAGGAAATTTGTTTGATATCATGAGCACATCCATACCCTTTGGTATCAAGAACTAATATGAAAATCATAAACTTGACCAGAGATGTTTTACGATTTACAATAAGTAACAGAATAAGCGTTTTTTCTGAAATTAGTTTGTTCAGTGTCGCCTACTTGTTTTCTAATCGGCTACTTCATTGATTTTAGCTATTTTTAATGTGTAATTTTTTCCGAAAAATGAATTAGCATAGGTAACTGAATTAGGGCTACCTATGGAAACCGTACTGTTATCGCTCCTTATTTAAGAAATTTGGTTAGACAAAACTAAATTACGAATGCCTCTCCTTTTTTTTATATTAGTATACTAATGTGGGTGTATGAGGAATCCTGTGACGCTTATTCTGTGACGCCTTGATTAGGGTGTTTTTAATAACAACAATATAAATAGCAATGCTAGCCCAGTGCTAGCTTCTCATTCGTGAGGCTCGGGTTCCAATCTTGGCATGTGCAGCCAAGTTTTAGTAAAGATCTCAAATTTTTCGTCATATTTATAGCCTATGTTACTCAGGGATAATGTAGCATTCTGATGGTGAAAGAATTTGTTAAATCGGTCCAGTAGGTTTTGAGTTTATACATTATTTACATTCAAAAATACAAATCTTTCTTTTTTATAATATTATTAGATAGATAGTGTAGATTATCCTACTTGATATATTTTCGAAACACAAAGGAATATCAAATTCCACGTGTACGAAGTCGCGGGCATCAGCTAGTTATTTATAAAAAAACAATAAAAAAATTGGTACCACATCCATTTAACATCTTCATTAACTATTTAGGTAATATCCGGCTATTCGAAGTGGCAGTGGTTATGCATATTTATTGTAACTCAAGTTAACAGATATACGTACGCATTACAAAATTATGAAGAGAGTCACGCACAACTATGTCAACATTAGTTAAACGAGTTAGGCATGACTCAGTCAATCAAAAATCAAGTTGAACGAGTTTGCCAACACCAATATCTCAGAAAATAATAACGATATTTAAACAATTGTTTTTGTCTGATGATTATCATCGAAAATAAAGTCGTTTTACACTGGCTAGGCGTAACTCGATTATTTTAAGTTAAACGAGATTGGCCTGACACGGCAGTATGGAGCCTGGGATACCTATATTTCATTTGTTTCTTTTTTTCGTTTCGCGCGCAAACTTTTACAGTCTAATATCTAACCTAAAACAGCAGGCTAGGAGATTTTGCCAAATAAGAAAGTATGTTTGTAATGACGTGTTCTATTGATAGAAGTCTTAAGTTTGGCCGGGCATAACGAAAAAAAATATTAATAATAATAGGTATCCCAGATATGTTCCAACCCCTTTTTTCTATGATTGTCTATCATTGTCTATCGCTAAAGCCACGTCAAATTAGATATTCGGTAATAAAAGTTACGGTTCTGATTCAATCATTGACGGGCCTGTTGGTTCAGTTGGTAGTGACCCTGCCTTCTGAGTCGGAGGTCACGGGTTCGATCCCCGCTCGGTTCCAACATTTGTGTGCATGAACATGTCTGTTGGCTTAGTGACTGGTCGTTTAATATTTATTTAAGTATGTTTATCACTAACTACCACCGTCTGCCTGTTGACGATATTTCGACCGTTACATTAGATCAAGCGGTGTGATCAAAGATGGTTCAAAGTAAAAGTGACTTCGCGCTAGTATCCTTAGTTACGAGCAATAGTATAACATACCAAGGGAAATAAAATAAGAAATATCTCAGATCACTTGCAATTGTCATGAACATCTGTCAGTACAGTCTGGCAAATCACTCACACAAACTCATTAACGGCTGCAGCCGAAAATGAACGTCACAGCCCAGGCTGTGTGAGCTGTAGCCCTTTCGGCATACAATTATTTTATGTGTTGTTGTACTATAATTTCAGTTTTTTTTGTTGCTATGCTGAATAAACAGTTCCTTTCTTTCTTTCAAATAAAGACGATTCTACTTCCAATTATAAATATACAACGGTCGACATATTTTATGACAGTCGCAATGTATTTATGAAAAAAATCAGTTTAATTGTTGTTTAATTCTTTTGAAATCTTTTTTTTTGTTTAAATGTAAATGAATTGGATTTACTTTAGTCTGTAAGCTTACATTGTTCTGCAAATAAATAAATAAATAAATGGAGCTCTATTGCTTCATAAATTCATGCAAGTAAATTCCCGCAGGAACGGGAAATGGGTGATATAAGTGGATAGTATAAATTTGTAAATAGATGATGGAAATGAAAGTTGTTGAAGCAAGTTCGATTCGTACAGTCCTCATAGTTTGTTAAGGGCGTGGTTCCATTAGCACGATGAGAGATGGCATGATATCGTCCCCATCAAATTACCACAAATTGATTAACTTGATGGCAATTGTTGCTAAATGGATAACATCTTGATTGACGTCGTTTACATAATTCGTTAAAAGCCTAAAGATGTGATCGTAGACAGATTCTCTGGCTTAAGTCGTGGCGCAATAATGTTATAATGAGAAAAGATAAGTTTTTTAAAGTTTCTTTGTAGTAAATAGGAATTAAAACTCATAATTTCTGATAAGTATTTGGGGTTGGAGCAGTATGTACTGTCTTTCCGTTTATATTATATCAACCATCATTATCAACATTCACATCCTTCTTGCTTAGGCTCCGAAACTACTAGACCGATTTCATAAAATACATACATACATAATCTCACGCCTATTTCCCATTGGGGTAGGCAGAGACAACAGACCGCCTCGTGCTTCCTCTACATCCATCAAACGACTCATGCATGCTCGTCGGTTTCGGGTACTCTTTATCTAGCTTTTCTTTAACACATCGCCGATGTAGGTACACCTAGGTCGTCCTCTACCGACTCGCCCATTCACAACACCCTTGTATATTTGTCTCGTTAGACGACTTATACAACTTTAATAAATTTTATAAAATCTTTCATAAATTTCTTTAAAAAACTGGCAAACCTTTTCTATGTAAAGACAGTGTGCTAATTCGACTCTTATCTGCCTATTTATTTAGTTAAAATTTTAATTTAAATAAGTAAAATAAGTAACAGAACAAATTTGTTCTGTTTGAATGACAAATCCCAAAACATTGTGTATTCTTAATTTCTATTTCAAGAAAATAAAATAAATAATCTCATGACTTATATCCCCGAGGGGGAACGCAGAGGTATTCTTTTTCTTCTATTACCAGTATATTCTCTGGACCCCTCAACGTGATAGGTGGTGAGCCCGATGTTTTCATTCACCTACATAGAGTTAAAGAGAGCCGTAGACTATCGCAAGTTAATTTGGCCATGTCTGTAGAACTCTTTGAAGTGTGTGGAATGTTACCAATGCAATTAATCAGTACTAAATTGAGACGGCAAACCTCGTACGGATTCTGAGGTCTAGGTTAATTTTTTAAAATAATTAGTTAATCTAATTATTTAATAAAATATACGCTCAAACCTTAACCTCGAGTGGGTACCGTGAAAGAGATACCGTTTTGAGGGTTCCGTACCCAAAGGGTAAAACGGGACCCTGATACTAAGACACCGCTGTCCGTCCGTCTGTCTGTCACCAGGCTGTATCTCATAAACCGTGATAGTTAGTTGAAATTTTCACAGATGACGTGTTTCTGTTGCCTCTGTAACAACAGATACTAAAAAACAGAATAAAATAAACATTTAAGCGGCTTCCATATAACAAACGTGATTTTGCCGTTTTTATAGATAATGACTGTAATTTTATAGATAGTGAGTCCGACTCGCACTTGGCCGGTTTTTCTATTTACCCGTGTATTTTACGGATCCTTTAACGTGAGAGGTGGTGAGACCATTGACCATTTTTGGCGCTGGTGTGTTTGTTTTGGGATTGAAGAGTGTAATTTTTGAAGGGCATTTTTGTGGATAATTGTTTATCAAACTCCAAATTTATTTATTTGAGTCTAATAACAAGGGACTGAGCTCGTCCTTCAGGTAGATAGGTATATACAACGCGTCATACACCTCAATTAGTATATTAATATAAAAAAATATGATGCGATCCTACTTTAGTTTTATCTAACCAAATTTCTCAAATAAAGAGCAACAATAGTACAGTTTTCATATAGGTAACCCTAAATTCAGTTATGCTAATTCAATTTTAGGAAAATTTTACACATATTAAAAATAGCTGAATTCGATTAAGTAGTCGATACTGAACAAAATGAAGATAGTATACATTTATTTACAAAGAAACTATACATTGATTTACAATAATTACAAATAAAAAAATGTCCTCCAAAGAGGAACCATGTGGGACAGTGCCCAGAAGACTGGCAGCATTCCCTCTCTGGATAGCTAGGCTGATCCTTTGACAGAGATAGCTGCCAGCCCTCTGGTCACCTGAAGCCTCGACCAAACGCACTGACAGCTCTTTGAGGAGCTGCCGGGCCCCCGGACCCCACGGTCCCATGGTTTCCACCCCAAACGGCACAAATATGTAGCCCTCATTGAGGTCGGCATATTTGCGCCGCTTCAGGCGTTCAGCGGCCGCAGCCGCCGCGCCAGCGCCCACATGAGGTGGCATCGATGTGGGATGGGGCCAATGTGTCGGCACATGTGGCATCCCACACCAGCGACCTGCCATGTCTCCATGGCCCGACAGTCATACCATCAGGCCTCCCGCCACCTGGATAGGACACACACGCCACACGGATGTGTGATGCCGTTAGGCTCAAGAATAGCTGGGATACCAGCAGTGGTGAGAGCCCTGCGGATGATGTCGTTGAGGCATGCATGGCGCGACAGGCGGCCGCTACGTGCGCAAGAGAGGCCGTGGTGAACAAAATAAATTAAGGAATTGCGTTTATTCTGTTACATTTTGTATATTCCAGATGTATAGCGGACCGTCGAAACTTGTAACATTATTTTTAGCATTATTTACTGACTGTTGTTCTTACGTTTCTATTTCACCATTCACATTAATACTATTAGGTCTTGGAATTCTCAATACGAAACCGAATTTTACGTAACTATTATTTTATAAATATTTTTTGGCGAATCAAACTCTCCGATTAGTGTTTAGCAAGGCAAGTACCAGCCATCAAATACTGTACAATACTCATATGTAAAGGCAAAGACGTTTTAATAAAAAGTAAAGAGAATGTTTTTCTTTCAACCTCTCTTAGTAAAGGTTAACCGACCAATCAGAAAATCTGCGGGTTAGCCTTAAAAGGTAACAATCGTATTGACCGAGTAACTCTTATGATTACATGACGTATGATTTAAAATATGAATTGTAAAAGAAATTCTGAGGTGGTTTAGTCATACCGAGCTACGAATGAAAGAAACTAGAAGAAATATACAAGAACTACAGAAATATACAAGGGTAATGTGAGTGTGCAGTTTTGTAGAGGACGACCTAGGCGTACTTACATCGACCAGATTGTTGATATAGGACATAAATACTACGGAGCAGTGATAGCCCGGACGGTTAAAGAGCCGGCCGAAAATCAGTGAGGCTCGCGTTCGAATCCTGGCATGTACCAATGAGTTTTTCAAAAACTTACATACATATTTATCACTAGCTCGACGGTGAAGGAAAACATCGTGAGGAAACCCGCAGGTCTCAGAATTAATTCTGAGACTTGTGTAAATAGACCCGGTTCGGCGATGGGCTCACCACCTATATCACGTTTAGGGGTCAAATGTATCTCGTGAAATGTGGGTATATCCAGTAATGGAATACCTCTGCCTACCAACGCGGGGATGAAAGGCGTGAGATTATATTATATTATTATAAGTACTAAAGAAACCCCTAATGAAGACTATCCGAAACTTACGTGGATGTGGTTTGAGTTAGTGTAGGAGCAAGTTACTGTGCTACCGGGCTCTCAAATCTCTGCCTATCAAATCTGGAAAAAGTCGTGAGCAAACATTTTGTATACATGGTCCTTTTAAATAAAGCAAACATTTAAAGAGTAGATCAAACAACGAACAAGAAAGTAGTGTTTGCGTAAATTTTTATTTTTATACGCTACTTTACTAGATAACATCGGTTATTATATCAATAAACAAAAAAGTAACACGTGTACTTACATAAACAATACACTAAACCTAAATACAATAATTGTCACCCCGGCCGGCTGTGATTGGTCTATTATGAATGTAGTGTGAGTGCGGAGTTGTTAGTGTGGTAGTGAGGGCTTTTGCAAAGCATGTTTACAAAATAATATTTTTATTTTATCTATATTAACTAGCAGAGCCCCGCGGTTTGACCCTCGTAGTTCCTGTTCCTGTAGGAATACGGGGATAAAGTATAGCCTATGTGTTATTCTAATGTATAAGCTATATAACTGTAAAGTTTCATCAAAATCTGTTCAGTAGTTTTTGCGTGAAAGAGGAACAAACATACATCCATGCATCCAGACATCCATAGATACATCTATCCATACAAACTTTCGTAAGTTTCAGGTCCGCTGGACCAGGTGCTACATTTAATGCTTGGAGACTATCAAGATTCAATACATTTTGATACTATTTGATACCTCAATTAAAAAAACTAGCACCTCAACGAACAGTGAAAAAGCACAAGAAAATAAAGTAGTCAGCCTTCTGACGTCAGATCAGCTGGACCACATTTTATTCACATAGAGACAATGTGACTTAATTGTTTCTTTGCAAATATTTAATACCTTTTTACATACATACATACATAATGTCACGCCTATTTCCCATTGGGGTAGGCAGAGACAATAGACTACCCCTTGCTATGAACCTGGCAGATCTCTCGTGCTTCTTCCACATCGATCAAACGACTCATGAGTGCTCTAATAGGGGAAGATCGTTACCCTTCGTACGCGGGGCACATACAGACAGTCAAAATAAAACTTCAACGAAATAACGTTACGGTCTTGCTTTTGCATCTGTGGGTGAGTCGAGGTACTAACTTCACGTCAATGAAGTTTCGCGCCATTCGCACCGGTGACAGTGAAGTGACAGGAACGAACGTGTTTTCGCGCTCGGTAAGTAAAGTAATTTTTTGATCAATGTTTTTGTCTATTGTTACCGTAGATAAAATAAGTTTTCGTGTAGAGTATTCTATCAGTAAGTAGCAAAATATACTTAAGATACGTTTTTAATACTTAATTTACGATGTTTTCCTTTTAATATTAAAAGAGGTTATATTTTATTGTTATTTACTTAGTGGAGTACTTTCGGACAGAACTAGATGGGGCACGTTTGAACGCGTACGAATGTGCCCCAACTGGGAGGTAGGTACAATTCCATGTGTTAGTGTGCTAATTGATAATTTTTGCATTAACTTTGTCCCGTGTTTTGCTATCGTCGATGTACATATATATATATATATATATATATATATATATATATATATATATATATATTAATACATATTTCTTATTATTTTTTTACAGAAACATGGTGCGGACTTATAAACCAAAAAATACTAGTAGACAAGCTGTGGATGAAGAATCCATGCAGTCAGCAATACAGGATGTTATGCAAGGAGTATTGTCATATAGAAAAGCTGCGGATAAGTACAATTTGAAATTGTCAACATTAGAATGCCGAGTAAAAAAATACAAGAATAGCAATGATGCTGAAGGGTCAAGCAACCGTACATTTAACTCTAAATATACAAGTTTCCAAGTATTTTCTGTGGAAGAAGAAAAACTGTTAAATGATTATATTATCAAATGTTGTAAGATGCACTATGGACTTACGACGATTCAAGCAAGAAAGCTAGCATATGAGTATGCCAAATCTTTGAGTTTGAAATATCCAGCAAAGTGGGAAGAAAATAAGATGGCTGGAAAAGATTGGATGTATGGTTTTCGCAGAAGAAACCCGGAACTCAGTTTACGCAAACCCGAAAACACAAGCGCTGCCAGATCTTTTGGGTTTAACAAAACTTCGGTTACCGAGTTTTATACCAACTTGAAGACAGTGTTGGAGCGACATCCATTAACTGCTGACAGAATCTTTAATTTCGACGAATCAGGAGTATCTACCGTTCTAGCTACTCCCAAAGTCTTGGCTCCAAGATGTCAAAAACAAGTCGGACAAATTGTATCAGCTGAAAGAGGAGAGCTCGTAACTTTTGGTGGCATTATATCTGCCAGTGGAAATACCATTCCTCCACTTTTCGTGTTTCCACGCGTTCATTATAAAGATAATTTTCTCGAAGGAGCACCCGAAGGAAGTCTCGGCGCCGCAAATAAAAGTGGCTGGACAAATAGCGATATATTCGTCTCTGTTTTAAAACATATCCAGAAGCACACACTCTCCACAAAAGATAACCCCATATTATTGTTGTGTGACAATCATGAAAGTCATGTTTCTCTCGAAGCCATCAACTACGCCAAAGAAAATGGCATAATTTACCTATCTTTTCCACCAAATACATCTCACCGCCTACAACCACAAGTTGAAAATTGCTTTCAATAATTGGCATATAATCAACCCAGGAAAAGCAATGACAATTTACAATATTCCAAAGCTTGTGAAAATTGCATTTTTCGAATCATTCACAAAAAATATCACAAGCAGATTTAACAAACCCGGAATATGGCCCCTTAATGAATTAGCCTTTAGTGACGAGGATTTTGCTCCAACTGAAGTGTATACATTCAGTAACTTAGAACATGTGCCTCCTACTCAAAATGTCGTTGTGGATTTGTCAGCACCTACTCCGCAGCCAATTGTCTCTGATATCTGCCAACCCTCTACTTCTGGAACACAGGATTTCTTGGAGGTTCCGCGAGAATCTACAGAACAAACTATTAACTCACAAGTGATAACTTATGATGATGAACTACAAAAGTTTAATTTAGATGCTTGTAAACCAGATGCTTTGAATGATTCACCAATACATCAAATAGTCGCCCCTTCAAAGGTTTTGACACCAGAGGCAATTCGACCTTATCCGACTGTTGTAAGAAGTAATAAAACAAACAAAGGACTACGGCCAGGAAAATCACGTATTTATACTGACACACCCGAAAAAAATCTAATTGAAGAAAAACACAATGAAAAGCAATTGAAAAAGCTAGAACAGGAAAGAAAGGCTAAGGCAAGACAAATGAAACGTAGTTTAGCCGATTTTAATTTAAAAACGAAGAACAAGAAAGCTAAAAACACAGAAAGTGATGAATCTGATTGTGATGGATCTGATATAAGCTATCAAGAGAGTTCAACTTCTATCACATACGAAGATGAAACCGAGCATGAAAATTTTGAAATGAACAGAAGCCAATTGACAGTTGATGTAATACGAGAAAATATTAAAGACGGTTCGTTTATTTTAGTGAGGTTCCCTAAGAAAAAAACTATTATTTACTATGTAGGAAAAGTTGTCGGTCACTATAGTCCGACTGAATTTAAAGTATCTTATCTAAGAAAGAAGCCAGGCTTTTCGTGGACATTCGTTTTCCCTAATGTTGAAGATAATCATACTGTTTATATAACTGATGTTGAAATGATTCTCCCTGAACCTAAGCCTCCAACAGTTTGTACTTCTAGAACATCAAAACTTTTCAATTTTTCAGTAAGTTTTTCAAATTTTAATGTTCAATAGTTTTTATTATCTTGTTAATTAACAAGAACTTCTGGCAGTGCTAATCCGCACCAAAGATTAAAATGTGATTCTAATTTTTTGTTTTATTGTTAGAAGAAAGTAATTTATTTTTCGTTAATTTTAAGAAAAGTCATTTAAGTTTTGATTTACATAAGAGAAGTTATATAATTTGTGTTGACTAGAAGAAAAGTATTTTATTTTTGTTTAATAGAAGTTAAATCTTTATTTTTGTGTTTAATTTCATTTCTATTAAAAGAATTTTGTGTTGCGTGCGTTGAACCTTCAGATGAAATCATGTAATTTTTTTATATGAATCTCAGATAGTTAGACTATAAAGGTGATGTCCAGAAAATCTATAGAGGGTGGTATAATAATAAATGAAAAATAGTATAGAGATCTGATTTAGTAGAGCGGTAAGAAGATATTATTTTAAACAAATATGTCCTACAAAACACCCCCCAGAATGCCCCCTGACTTGTAAAATTCTTTAAAGTACAAAAATCTGCTTGCAACATTATCAAAATACTGGTAACCCATCCAACATACATTTTTGTACATGAAATCAAAAAAGCTTGAATCCAGAGTCGTAAAAAGAAATATTTATAAGAAATAAATATTTTTTTTGGACGAAAGTAGCGATTGATGTGCTATGTGAAAGAGATAGCGCTCTACTTTCTTTCTCACTCTTATCTGTCATTAGCATTTATGCGGAAGTGAAATAAAACACAGTTATTTTTTTATTATGTTGTCGGTCTGCCACTCTGCCAATGTCAATATGACATTTCTTCACTTACATGGAGCACAGAACACTATTACTCCTTGGACCTTGGACCATGAAACGAACATACCACTTTGACTAACAAAAAAATAATAATTTAATAATTCAGGTAATACAAAATAATCATACAAATTCGATTAGCCTAATTGACCACATAACTAAATAATTATAGGCCCACAGGTTAAATCATTTTGGGTCCCTAGACCAAAAGGGTGACGGTCGTTTCTCAGTGACCTAAACCCTCATATATTACTGAATTTTTCAAACATAGGGTGGCATTTTAAAATATTTCATTATGTTATCAAATAGCCCAGTAAATTTGCTTTACAATGATATATATATGGTTCCGGTAATAAAATACGAGGAATAAAATACCACTAATATTCTTCTCTTTTAAGCTGTCAAGTGATTGATTCATGAAAAAATAAAAAATAAAAAAAATAAAATGTCGAAACCGTACGAAGGGTCCCCTACCTTTTTAGTAGCTTCAAAAACTATATATCTTACATATTTGCACTTGATTTAAAATGGCCTTAAATAAACTCTATTTCCGTGTAAGAGTAGGTATATGTAATGTATATGTATTGTGTTACCTTACTTTAGGTCAATAGCATAGATAATAAATAACTTTTCCTAATTTGTAAGTATATCCATTAAAACTGACAATTGACCTGATGTCATGCCACATGGGACCACTGGCGGACTAAGGTAGGGGCGGAAGGGGCGGCCCGCCCCGGGCCTCCGGTCCTGGGGGCCCTCCAGATTTTTCGAAAGGTTCTAATAAAAGCCTAAACAAGGATAAGAGGCAGTTGGGTGTTGGTTCGAGGACCCGTAGATACAAATACGACTAAAGCTACGCTAAATTTAGAGGCCCCTCAGGACCAGAGGCCCACCCCGGGCCGGGGGCCTCCAGATTTAGTGAAAAGTTCTCTAAAATGAATAAATAAATATTTAAAAAATACGCAATATACTCTTAAATACACCCAAGTTCTATCCTTAGTCCGCCACTGCATGGAACCAAAATTATGTTATTGCGAACAACATTAAAAGTAGATTGCAGATAATCGCACTATTTTCATTTGACACTGGCTTTGGCTCGTAACTTCGGTCACGTTCCGAGTGAAATTGTCATCCACAGCAATATATACTACCTTCCACGACTCCGTCCGCGTTCCGGTATAAAAACTATACTGAGTGTTATTCCGGTTTATATACCTTCTATTTGTATGCCAAATTTCATATGAATCCATTTAGGCGTTCCTGAGTCATAAATGGTGTAACTAACGGACTTTGTTTTATAAAACTTGTTTTTAAGCATTTTTATTGTACGGTGTTACGGAACCCTTCGAGTGCAATCCCGATTCGCACTTGACCGGTTTTTTATAATAATAATAATTTTTTTTTTATACACAAGTCTATATACAAAATAATAAAAAAATATAGAAAATATAACAACATGTAAATATGCAAAATAACATGTTACGTTACGTACTATGGACGCAGTTTTACAAAGTGCTAACAGTAATTATAATCACGGACTATTCGTAATATCTTCTTGCTTTCATTAGCCACTTGCCACAAAAGAGTTGCGCCGTGATATGTAGTGAAAATGGCTTCCGATCCATTTCACAAACGTGAATCGAAGAAAACTATGGTAGAGCGCCTAAACATAAAGTAGTTTTGTGTGAATAAATGTATTCTTTATCTTAACTCACTCGAGTTAAATCGTCGCGTTTTTGTATCAAAAAGTAAGGATGTGAGCTTAAATAAAAAAAAAATTGGTTGTCTGTAAAGTCAGTTTACTGACGATAGTTGAACATGACAACGTCATAAGAAAATACTGATGGAATGGATTGTGCCTTTTTGTCGCTCGTTGCGCTCTTGCTTGCACTGGAACGACGCATACGTCACACTTTTTCGTGCATGCAGCCGGCTCCATCGAATTATAAGACGTTGTCACGTCAAAAAAATGCCACCGCAATGACGTAAAAAAGGCCGGTTTGAAAATTTACCCATGTATTCTTTATCATAACTCACTCGAGTTAAATCGTCTCGTTTTTGTATCAAAAAGTAAGGATGTGAGCAAATAAAAAAAACAATAGTCTCACTTTTAAGCTTACCAAAAACTTGAAAAACTTACTCTTGGCTAAATTGGGTAAGAAGCAGCATCCCAATTCCCGCTATTAATTACTGCGTTTATAATTAGCACGGCGGCAACATACTGTTTTGATTTGACCATCGGTATTTCCCACGATATCCTAGTCTCGCGACTGCCACCGGAACGATTACACCTAATGAGATCGCTCCTCATCTTACTGCAAGTAAAGTTCATTATTTTTGCACTAAAATAAAGCTCGAAGCGGAATAATATCCTGTTATACAGAAGTGAGTAATAGCAATATTAAGTTATTTAAAAAAATACATGATCACTGTGGTCGTTAAACTAATATTATAAAGAGGAAAGATTTGTATTTTTGTATGTTTGTTACGAATAAACTCAAAAACTACTAAACCGATTTAAAAAAATATTTTACCAATGGAAAGCTAGAAGATCCTTGAGTAACATAAGCTATGTTTTATTACCGTATTCCACGCGGGGAACTACGCTTGTGAAACCGCTAATTGATAGATAAACTTCGAGTATTATTGCGCCATACGACTTACGACTCTATTTACTGAGAGAAGGAGACAATGAACCTGTGACTAAAGCCTTGAACAGAGTTTTGGCCACAATAAGCTATAAGATGGCTTCAAGCAAGGGGGCACACTGAGGCAGATCATTCACAAGATAACGTTTTTGCGTGAGTATATACGCAAAGATCCTGCGAAGTAACAAATAGCGCTCATATTTTCGTTCACCCTTGCTAAAGCTCGATTCACACTTACGTATCGTGGTCGTTTTTCTTTTTCAGTACCAAATGATAACATTTTCCATAATAATTTTGCCTTTTTCTTGATATGATAAAAAGTAGCCGATTTGTACAGTTCAAAGCGTGGAGTCGCAATGACTTTCAATAAGAGTAGGTACTTATAAGCCCCTACATGGAATAAAAACTTTTCACTTTGACTTGACTGTTGACTTTGACTTTACCCACAATAGGGTATTTTACTGCCTAGTCAAATGAGTAACTTTTTATGAGCTATCAAAACGAAAATGTACTGAGTACCTACTGACTTTGTAACGCCATCATCTTTAGTACTCAATTGCACCGCTTTTAAGATACTTCACTAATTAAAAAATTGATAATTTAAAAAAAATTTAGAGGTGTTTTTGATAAGCATTTTTTTTAAATGTCGATACAGTGACCAACATCTAAATTATTGTTTCAGATTAACTCATGATGCTGAAGATGTGGTGGTTAGGTTCAAATACTCCTCGGCAGCCAGCGCAGCTCCCCGCTATCCTTGCCGCCCCCGACGGACTAGCGCCCCCGGTGCAGGGCCCAACTAACCTCAACAATGCGCCCCGTAAGAAGGGGGTTATGGTAAGATGATTTACTTATCTATTAATATAACGGTCCGGCGATGGGCGCACTACCTATCACGTTTGGGGTCCATAAATACACGGATGGTATTTACACAAATAGAGAACTTTTGCTTACCTCCTCAAGGTACCATTATTTACAAAAACGGCAAAAATAATTAAGTTTGTTGAAGGTATGAGATCCCCTTAAAAAATTACTTTATTCTGTTTTTTTCGTATTTGTTGTTATAGCGGCAACAGAAATACATCATCTGTGAAAATTTCAGCTGTCTAACTATCACGGTTCATGAGATACAGCCCGGTGACGGACAGACAAACGGACAGTGGAGTCTTAGTAATATGGTCCCGTTTTACTCTTTGGGTACGGAACCCTTAAAACTGGTTAAAAAGAGAAAAAAAACGTACAACTCCGAATCGATAACACATTAGAAACTTGAAATATATTATAATGTAGGTATCTTATCTGTCGTACGCATCCGCTGTATGAAGAGATTTTTAGAAATTCCCAGGGTAACGGGAATAAACGGTGACGCTGCGGGGCACCGGCTATTTGAAAAATAAAAAGAACCTACTTATGTCCTGCGTAAGGATACATTTACTCTACCTTTATCCCAAAATGATTAGAAAATGTATGTTCATCTAAGTACCAAGATGGGGCGGGCCGCTAGTATTATTATATAATGACTTCCTAGCAACTTCAATCTTACGTGTTTGTCGAATCAATAAAAAAAATTTGGAGCAGGGCCGAATCACGAATCATTACTTGCTAATACAACGGAGTTGACAGGTACCACTGTGACCATCATTTGTAATGGTTTAATGGATTTTGAAATGCGATATGTGGATTGATTTTTTTATCTCTGGTGTGTATATTTGAAACAAATGCACCTTTTATGCTAATGCATACTCTCAAACATTAATAAATAACAACTTTCATTTGAATTTTTACACTGGCGACATTGGTGACACGGGAACTAAATTTCTGACCAGTGGTATCCCTGGATGACACAGTCATAGATAAAGCAAATTTTATCTATTGTTATTATGGGACACTATACACACACGGCTATTTAGTCCCAAACTAAGCAGAGCCTGTAATGGGTACTAAACGTATAAACACCCAGACATGAAACCAACAAGTTTTTGGGACACAAATATTTTACTACGCGTGGGAATCGAGCCCAAAACCTTTTAAAAAACGGTCACTGCTAACGAGAACACATCAATCGCTAGTCAATTTCTAATATGCGGGGGCAGCAACACTTCTTAAGGTAATTGCTGACAAACCAGACCGTCATATACTTGCTCATTCTCTGGTAGTGCACATAGTGATGTTGTGAGTTTAGAGTGCCCTGTTATTAGACTATTGACTTTTCTTAGTGTATTTTCAATACCTACAGTATTTGTATTTATTTGTAACTTACAGTTATTTTGTTTTGATGAGAGATGTGTAGACCTTAAACTGGTGTGCACATATTATTATGTTTTTTTATTTATTTTTTATTTGTTGGTCGAGTGGTGGTGTTGGCTATAAATAGATAAAATCTCAATTTATATATTGTAATTTAAAAATTTACTAACCCCTACCTCATGTCTCGTCTGTATATGTCCGAAATAAACAATTCTATTTCATAAACTGATGGTTACCCTATGACTCGCCAGTCGTTTTAGTCACGGGCATTCATGTAGTTCATTGCTACCTCCAACGACCTTGATCTTGTCGCCATTTGGCAAATCTAAATACAGATACATCCTTTGCGTTTATAGCATTAAAATTGGTAAATCAGTGATCTAATATACGTACTTTTAGAGGAAAAAGCCGACTGGCTGACTGACTGACCGATCGATCAATGCACAGTCGAAACCACCGTGTCCAGAAGCATAAAAATTTGCAGAAAGGCTTTTTTTTAGTATAGGGGGCAAACGAGCAGACGGGTCACCTGATGGTAAGTGACTACCGTAGCTCTGGACACCTGCAACTCGAGAGTCACAAGTACGTTGCCTTCGAGGTGGGAGTACGCTCTTTTCTTAAAGGTTTGAAGGTCGTATCGGTCGGGAAAGATTCCGACGTAAGTTCGCATTAAAAATGTAATTTTGGAAATACCTACGGGAACGGGAATAAACACGATCCACGGGGAACGTCACTGAGCACCCGCTAGATATTACGAGTATATGGTAAAAGCCGGATAAGGCGCGCAAATCGTCTAGTTCATCGTCATCAACCTTTAATAGCCCACGGCTGAACTAAGGGTCTTCCCACACACGTGAGGAAGTATCGACTATAATGACGGGCCTGTTGGCTCAGTTGGTAGTGAGCTTTCTTCTGAGTCGGAGGTGGCGGGTTCGATCCCCGCTCAGGGCCAACATTTGTGTGCAAGAACTGTTGGCTTCGTCACTGATCGTTTAATATTTATTTAAGTGTTGTTTGGTACCCATAGTACACGCCCTGCCTAGTTTGGGACTAAATAACCGTGTGTGAAATGTGTCCTACAATTTATTTATTTAAAATATTTAAAAAATCTCTTTAAAGTAGGACCTCGGAATTTTGTAGTTATTTTGTTTCAACCGCCGTGGAAGTCCTTCGTTTGTTATTATCCCTGTCACGTCCTCAGCGGGTGTTACTGTTTTATCTCCCTTCGCATATTGTCTCAAATGGAGCGTAATAAGCTAAAGCTTAAAAATTACCCATCCAAATAAGATACATTTGAGTGCAAAACAGCCAAAACAAATGTCTTTACAATGTTAGAATAGAATAAGAAGTTTATTTGCGATAAAATTAAATGTGGTAGATAAGTTGATATACGTAAGAATGTTTAATTGCAGTTATAATTAATTCAATTGATATTAATAAATTACAAACAATAACATAAATTTTGAATTGGGATATTATTAATTGTTGAATACAATTTGAATTTCGCGCCTTCAACTACAACTCACACTTCCCATGTGTCATCCATTTTGTTTTTCTTTCTTATACTCTTTAGCTCTGTAATATGTACATGCATACGAGTGTTTAGTTTAAATAAAACAAAGTTTAAGTTATATATTTGTTTATTAATCCAATATTAATGAACTAGGCAAATTCTGTAGGGAGGTACACACCCAGATACGAAGGCAACAGACATGTTCATGCACACATTTGGCCCCATGCGATCTAAGCTGTTTTAATGAAGTGAAATTTAAAATTCAAAATCGTTTATTTTCTATTGGTATAAGATATACACTTAGAAACGTCAATATTTTATAGTAACAAGGCACTCTAAACTCGTCCATGAAGATTGGCTAAATGCAAACAGCAACCCATCTCCACCGACGAGTTGCTGGTTCCGAATGCAGTACCCCGAGAAGAGCCAGCAAGAAACTCAAGGGCAGCTCTTTTTAATCTCATGTCATGTGATTCAACACACACACCTGTCTACTATTTAAGGCTATCTATACTTTTTCTTTATCCATTTTCGGTGTTTTATTCCATTTCATGATCAAATATCAGAGCTCAGCTTGAACTATGACAGGTCTATAAGGATTCCGATACATTGATTGTCTGACCTTCTGCGAAGATTCCACGGAACTAGATTAAGGTAAACATTATGCCTTTTATCCCTGAGTATCCAGGTTAGCACTTCCGTGTTTCGGAAGGCACGTTAAATTGTTGGTCCCGGTTTTCGTTGTGTTTACGCACAATGGAAATCGTTAAACTATGTCAGATACCCTTGGGTGGCTTGAAAATTCTAAGCCCCTTTTCACACGTACCGGTTTCCGCTGGGCCCGCGCCGGCTACCCGGTGGCGAAATGTATGGCCGATTCCCCGGTTGCCCGCCGGTACGTATGTAAGCGAACGTACATGGCCATATACTTCGCCGCGCGCCGGACCGGCGGAGACCGGTACGTGTGAAAAGGGGCTTTCACCATCTCCCAATCCACGGTGGGCTCGCCCATGACATTTTGCGAATCCGTCATTTTGCGAATCTGACATTTTGCGATGGTTCCTTCCTCATGTGTGAGGAAAGACCCTTACCTCAGAAGTGGGCTGTTACGGGTTGATGATGGATGATAGATCTAGGTTATCCAGAGGTATGCAAATATCAACTTTCCACAAGTTTATTTCGCGGAACTGACACATGCCTCAGAACCGATTTTGGGACATGCGGGCTTCCTCACGATGTTTTCTTTCACCGTTGAGCAAATGATAATAAGTACGTAAGTTTCTTGTCTCTAAGGACAAATTTGGCTTTCGCTAAAATCTTTGTTAAATTTTCCGACATGAAAAGCTAAAGGATATATTATGAGTAATCTGTTTACCAATTACCGTGAGACTGATATGTTGACGGCAAAATTTCTTGATAAGATTACAGCACTCTTTCACGTCGATTCATCTATTTTATTACATTGTTAGACTATATTTGATGCTGAAAGCTTCGCATTATACACTCACTTTTATTACTTCTCAGGTTTCACGTAATTTAATATTGCCCTAAAATCTTTAGGATCATATAATGGATAAGGATTGCTGTAAGCACATTATAAAGACACTTTGGTGCACTTTAATGTTTTAAATAGTGATAGACAATGTTTTGACTGCAGATTGGCTGTTACTAGTCTTGGTAGCGCAACAGAAAAAAGGTCTGTCTATGAAATATCTATTTTAACTTCTGAGTAATATAGCCTTTGTTAAAAAAAAAATGCGATTTTCACTTAATAATAAATGTGACTATTAAATTTATACTCGCACAAAATATGATTTTTATTTGTGTCAAATGCTTATTAATGATAACATTCGAGTCTGTTGGGTCAGTTGGTAGTAGCCTTCTGAGTCGAAGTTCGCGGGATCGATCCCAACTCGTGGCCAACATTTTTGTGCATGAACGTGTCTATTGGCTTCGTGTCTGGGTGTTTAACATTTATTTAAGTATAACTATCAGCTGTTCAGTACCCATATTACAGGCTCTGCCTAGTTGGAGTCTGAATAAACGTGTGTGAATTGTGACCCACAATTTATTATTATTAGTATTCAACCGTTTTTGCCGAACGCTATAAAGATTTCCCTGCCTGCCATTGTCAGGTTCATCGCTAGCACTAACGAGTACAATTCCTTGAAATATTAATTTCATGAAGTTGTTCATAGCATTTTTTTATTTTTTTTTTTTGGACACAATTCACACACGGTTATTTAGTCCCAAACTAGGCAGAGCCTGTGCTATGGGTACTAAACAACTGATAAACATACTTAAATAAATATTAAACGACCAGACACAAAGCCAACAGACATGTTCATGCACACAAATGTTGGCCCCGAGCGGGGATCGAACCCGCGACCTCCGACTCAGAAGGCAGGGTCACTACCAACTGAACCAACAGGCCCGTCAATGATTGAATCAAAACCATGTTCATAGCATTCATAAGAACGTGAGAAGTAGTAAATATACAACGCGTAACAGAAAAAGCGCAATTCCTCATACACCCCAAAAATATGATGCAATCGAACTTTAGTTGTGTCTAACCAATTTTCTTAAATATCGATTAATTTCCATAGAAAGCACTAAATTCTGCTACATTAATTATTTTTTTTTAAAAATTTAACACATATTAAAAATAGCTGAAATCGAATAGGTAGTTGATACTGAACAAACTAATTTCAGTAATTGCGCTTATTCTGTTACATGTTTTATACACACATTTTAATTTAACGGTTTCTGTATATTGTTTATTTATTACCTCTGCTGTCTACACAATAATACTCGTAGGAAGAAAATGAATGATTATAGGTATACGAATATATTATCTGTACGCGGAAAGCGCAAATTTGGGTCCTAAATTAAATCTCAAACGTCTAATGAACGTCAAATGGTAACCACGTTACCGGATAATGTGAAATGGTTAAGAAACAAAAGAAAAAACGTAAATTGTACAGCGGAAATACGTAAGATCGGAGTGAGAGTTGTATAGCGATAAAAAATTATGTGTATTTCATTAAGAACCCTATCACAAAACTACGCTCCTCAAGATTAGGCATTTGAACGCGACAGCCCGCTTGCTCGGGGTCACGAGTTCACGGCACTACTCTGCCGTAGCGGCAGCAAGCGATTTAACGTCCTTGATACTTTTCTATTTTTTTTATTGCAGTGTGTTCAACTTTTTTAAGCGGGCGTATGTTAAGAAAGTTTAAAACAATACAATTTACACCCCTTTAGAGATTATAGTTTATATAATATGTTTTTAGATATAGGTACGTAGATTTTTGCTTAAACAGAGAGGGACCAACCTTGAAATAAAAATTCTGTTCTCTCTCACACATAAAATGAAGGTTAACAGGGGTCTTTCATCTATACATATAACAAAACTAACGGGACCGTGTCTGTGCATAAAATATTTTTAGAAAAATAAATTAATCGTTGTCATGCAATAATATTCCACGCACAAAGTTAGTCACCATATTCTCTAAGTAGGTGTTTTCTTGGTTAATATTTACGATGTATTCCCGTTGTCCTCATTGGCCGTATTCCCATTATAGGGATACGGCAGTGGGGATAGCGGGAATACATAAATTTCACGTGTCAATATCCCCATCAAATCTTTTTAAAATCCCTAAAATCTAAATACCTAATGTTTTTTTTAACTTAAAGTGAAAATACCAAAAATTTAAAATGTCAAATGGATATATTACTGAAGTTCAAAAGGATAAAACTTGAAATACCTATGTACAAAGTCCCTGAAATAGATTTACCTCACAGTTCATTGTCCAAAATGACAAATACCGATATTAAAGTATGTACATAATCTACTTTATAACACATTACATTGTATTTCATTACGCACTTGTGCGTTATTGTAATGTAAATCGCACGGTTTATCAAGGTCCTCCGGCTAAAAACGAACGGTACTTTTTAAAATCTTAACAAATATTTTTTTCGCTGTTTTGTTTTTATTCGTTTATGAAAGTTCGAGTTTTCTTTATTTCCTCGCAAATATGTTATGTAACGTCGTATGTCATACTTGCGCCTACGGCTGGGGCTAGCAATATTGTCTCGGCTGTAATTTCAACTTACCGCACTTATACTATAATGTACTATATCATATTGTAGCATACTTACTTAACACTAGCTAACTTATAGTGCCTTGTTATTATAAAATATTGACGTTTCTAAGTGTATATTTTAATACCAATAGAAAATAAACGCTTTTGAATTTTGAATTTGAATTTAACAACGGTTATAATAAAAGATCTTTATTTGTTGCTCATAAAAAAACCTAACATCAAAGATCTTCTGAACCTAACCAGTCCAAATAATTTTCGCTCTGGTATTTTGAGCTCGCTTCGCTCGCTCTCGCAAGTGGTGCATTATTTTAAGTATTTTGACCATTTGGTATTTAAAATGTTGGTATATCAAACTTTGTTGTTATAACTATAAAGATTTTGAATATTAGGTATTTAGTCCAATCTGTATTATAATCTTAGATATTTCGTAGGTAAGTATTCGCTGCCTAGGTATATTAAAACATTAGGTATTTAGATTTTAGGGATTTTAAACGTAAGTTATTTTACGTTAGACTTCACATAGCTAACCATGCATTGTCATCCAAACTAAACGTGTATACAAAATTTTAGCTCAATTGGTTATATTACAGCTCCATCATCAGACACTGACATGTCTGACATCAGACACACCAAAGTACTCGTCAACGCGAATCATACGAGCCCAAACTCGATAGGGTTATGTCGTTTAATTACGGAGTTCCCATGGCCATTTTCCAGCTCCATCATCAGACCCTGGTTACCATCTAGCACCAAAGTTCTCGTCAGGACGAATCAAACGAGCCCAAACTCGATAGGGTTTTGTCGTTAAATTACTGAGTTCCTTTGGCCGTCTTCCAGCTCCATCATCAGACTCTGGTTACCGTCTAGCACCAAACAACTCGTGAAGATGTGTCATACGAGCCCAAACTCGATGGGGTTGTGTCATTTAATTACCGAGTTCCCATGGCCATCTTCCAGCTCCACCATCAGACCCTGGTTACCATCTAACACCAAAGTATTTGTCAAGACGAATCATACAAGCCCAAACTCGAGGGGTTTACGAGTAGTCATTGAGGAGTTGTGATATCCACCTCCTGGCTCCATCATCAGATCAGCTCAGTGATACCATAATATTGCATTGTCACCGAACTTACATAAGTACACCAAATTTCAGCTCAATCGGTATACAAACAACCATCACCACATGAGCAACTATCACAAGTTACAATAAAATACTTTGATGATTAAAACTTGTTATAGGTAGTCGCACTATAATTACGACGAAATTCGCGATCTTTCGGCGTGACAAATTTTGACACAGGTCCATCGTCGACGAGCGCTCGCGCAGTACTGAGCTCGGCCGGCCAAAACTTTGCTTTATGTAGCAATTTTGCAGTTTGAATTATTTTTCTTTTCAGGTTTATAATGAACTTTTTTTTAAAACATGTATGATGTTTGTATTCCTTATGAACTAAAGTATCTTTTGATATAAAAATCATGTGATATTGTTAATATAGTAAGGAGAAATTTACGGTTATTTCCAAGCGTTTTTGGCAATTACACGGTCTCGAATATGATTTAATTTCTAGATATTCAACACGTATTAAAAAAAATTTGAAGTAGCTATCCACTTAATCACTATATAAGCAATATTATTATAATTTTTTTTATCTCATTTGTTTACTCGTTTAGTTCAATCCACGAACACAAAAAAGTGCCGTCGCGCGTTTTTCGAAAAACTTGCTTCGGATTTTTTACTTTTATATAGTTAACTAAGATAAAATTGAATAAAGTAGGGTAGCCATTCCCTATAATAATATATTTTCTCTACCATCCCGAAAGTATAAGTTGTTCAAGTTTCCTAGTTTCTCAGATCCAGGAAGCCAAAGTTGGCCTTTAAACGCAAAAATCACGCTCGAAATGTAATAGGGCTCTTAATACGAGTATTAGGTACTTATGTTGTTTATTCTGGAATATACTGCTGCGTATTGATTGATCTTATTTTTATATTTTTGACGTGACAACGTCTTATAAATTGATGGAGCCGGCGGCATTCCCGAAAAAGTGTGACGTATGCGTCGTTCCAGTGCAAGCGAGGCGCAACGAGCGACAAAGAGGCACAATCCATTCCATCAGTATTTTCTTATGACGTTGTCACGTTCAACTATCGTCAGTAAACCGACTTTACAGACAACCGATTTTTTTGTTAAAGCATTTTTCTTAGCTCGAGCTTATTTTACTTCTGTAAGGTAACTTTCCGCTTACTAACTAACGATCGATCATCTTAATTTTGACTTACATTACCTCTTAGTTACATCTGCAATTACTGCCAGTGTATAAAGAGTAAACATTGGCCGTGCAATGAATATCAATAAGATTATTCCGATTTCAATTTATAAATAGACAACAATACAAGGCCTGTTTGCTTGAATCTGCGTCAATGTGAATTGAAACACTCTGTAGTACTATTTAGGCTACGTAGAAGCCTATTTACTGACCAATCTCGCCCAAGAAGCCAAGGGAAGGCCGAACAATTAGCCGTCGTCAACAAATCTTTGTTACAAAAATAAACTCTGGGAAGCAAAACGGATCTCAATTTTGATTTTTATTTCAACGAGATAAAGCTCAATTTTGGTTCTATGAAAATAATATTGTCACTCCCATGACGTTTTATTTTTAAACCGACTTCAAAAATGGAGGTTTCTTAATTCGACCGAATCATTCTAAAGAAAGTCCATCAAGTGTAGCGATTGCGAATAAATGTTGATGACTCGATTATAGAGCAAAAAATGCTACGAGACATAAGACCAAAGAGGAATGCCCATTTAATGCCTGAAGTAGACAGAAAGCATTACTAGCACTAAAATTCAGTCATAATAAAATATGAATAATCAAAGTATTTTCGAATCTGTTTAACTAGGGTGAAAATATAACGTTTATTTTAATACTAATTTTGATTGTTGTTTCATTTCCTGTTAAATACATTGTTTATTGAAATAACCATAGATATTTGCGTAGCAAAAAAATTCTAAATCTATGGAAATAACAGACATGGGTTTTGTTTAAAAAGTATGTAGCATGAAAAAATTCAATAAAATCTTATTCTTTTAAATAGTTTTTATGTCTTGGGCTCTATGAACACAACTGACTGAAAATATGACATTTCGCTCACTCGTTGATTCCATTCGTTTGCGACTTGTGTTTTTACAGATTTATTAGTACGATATTTTCTTTTTTACTACTATTTAATGATTTCGATGTTTTCTCTTCACGTGATACCTATTTTCAAACACGGAGTTTGATGAGACCCACCTAACACGACAACTCAGCTTTTTGTTTACAACGGATTTGAACCCGCTATATATATATACTATACATAGGGGATAACTCTCCTTTTGGTTTGGATTTGTGCCTCCGAACACATACCTACCTACTGCTCTCTCGATCTTAGACGGATGAAACGTAACTCCTTCTTAATCTTTAAACTAACTTCTCAATGCAAAATGATGAAGTTCTTACTCAATTTGGTACAAGAATGGATATCACCACAAGCTGTAAGTACCTACTGAGATAAAGCTTTGAGATATTATTTTCTTTAGATTATGGCTCTTTATGACCTAACAGTAACAAAATTATAATTAATTTGACATAACCTGTCTTTTATTAAAATGTTTTAAATTAGCTTCTGGGCCTAATTTTTGGGATCCTAAAGTAAATTGTAATGGATTTCTGTTGAATTGAGGTACAATTCGATGTAGAGTTCGTCTTTGTCTATCTCAGGCATTATTTTGTAGGGCCAATGGGCATTTATATGCTCACAAATCATTTTTGTGTGTTCGCAGATAACTTCGTCGTATAGGAACCGATTTTCATGATTCTTCTTTTTGTTGGAAAGGTGATATCCCAAACGGTGAATCCTACAGAAATCGAGAGGACCCTTCGAAAATCGTAGTGGCGACTAGGGTGTTTTAGTTTCCTGTTTGAAGTCGTCTTTTTGTTTAAAATTATATACGTTTCTAGAACTTTCCTTTTCAGATGGATTGATTTACTGCTGTCTTTTTCTACGTAGCTTCAGTAGGTGTTCGTTAAAAGCAATTATAATTAAAGCATCAGGTTATATTGTAGTTTTATACTATGACACCTTGCGCACGATGACATATTTGTAATTGATTACTTTCCAAACACACCCACACCCAATATGGAACGTAAGAATATATAGACTTCGTCTAAATTAGTTACACAAGGCTCAGTCGCAATTCTGATTCCCAGAATATCTGGGAATGCTAGTGTTAAGGAAGTACCTACCTACCTAAGCGTCATCTGTCGGCGGTTGGCTTCACTACGGTGTGACGTCACAAGACGAGCGCGGGGGCGACAGAGGAGCTGGGCCCCAATTCCACTAAATGTCAACGGTTATAGTTGGATGACAATGACATGTCAATGGTCAGTCAATGGTGTTATTTGCTCTGAAAAGTCCCAAATAACACCATTGACATGTCATTGTCATCCAACTATAACCGTTGACATTTAGTGTAATTGGCCCCCTGGACTTCGAGTGGTTTCACTTCCAACGTAATAATAATAATCATCATTTATTTGCATAGAATGATATAGGTGGTAAATTTATCTAGATAGTATATAATTAAAGATCGCCAAACTCAGCTATTAGATATTAGCATGCAAAATTTACAAAATTACACCTAAAATGATCATAGATAGACGGTAATTTGACCTGCTGAGTAGCATGCTACTTGCATTGGTAACTGATTCATGCCTGATAGTTGACTGGTAGATAATGTCTTTAGGCATTAAACTCACCATGTATACATTTTCTTGGTACATCAAATTAATCACATTGCAAGAACATGTATAAAAACATATAACATGCACACATGTACAGTCAGAGTCCGTTTTTTGACAGCTTTTGTCGGTAGCGCTGTAAAAATATCACATATTTTAATTCTAGTCTACTGCTGGCTGGAAGGTATACGCGTACTTAAACTATTTTTACATAGTAATGGCATTAAAACAAACAAGGTCAGACTCTCTATTTGCTGTCTTCTGTCGTTTGCCTCAGTGCCAGCACAAGGCAACTCTGAGGCCCTAGGAAGACTCGAACAGCGACACCAAAAACAAAAAAAAAAGGATTTTTTTTCTTGAATTACCTACTTACTTAAAACATATAATATTGTTCACATTTGTAGGTATGCATTACTTTTTAGCGTAGCAATATAGTGTTTTTGTGTAATGTTATACTGGTAACCCATGTCAGTCTGCCGCCTTTCGTTAGTTTAGGTTAGGTAGCCCTCATTATTACAGATTCACAAGCTAACATACATAATTAGGTATATCTTTAAATATTATAATAACTACTCTAAAGAGTAAAAAAAACAGATTTCAATCTTCAACTTATATGGTTTTCTCATAGATGCCGTTGTCAGATGCCGAAATTAAAATAGGACCAATCTGAAAGCACCAGCTTTCAAATAAAAAAGAATCATCCAAATCGGTTCACCCAGTCGAAAGTTCTGAGGTAACAAACATAAAAAAAAACAGACGAGTTTATAACCTCCTCCTTTTTGAAGTCGGTTAACAAACAAAGTCGCTTTCTGCTTATGTCTGTTTCTCCAAATATTCTTCCACATAACATAACAAAATTTGAAACTGTTGTTAGCCGTTTTGAGCCGGCCCTGTGTGCCAATTAGCTTAAAACATGAGCCAGAACTGGCGAAATTGGAGTCTAATTGCTTTCCTCTTTCATTTTGTACAGTCAAGAGCACGTGAAGCTTTACACTTGTAGTGCGAGTCTGGCCTCTAAGGCGATTGTAATAAGAACGTTACAAGGTTCAATGTGTCAAGCTCCACGTGCTCTTGACTGTACGTACTCTTAAGTATCAGATTTAGGTGTATTTACACATTTGTTACTCGAGTTACATAAAATGTCGCAGGTTAGAGTACAGTCAAGAGCAAGTCAAGCTTGACACTACCAGTTTAAGCTGAGCTCTGATTTGTACTGCGCGCCATAGAATACAGGGCCGGGTCAAAGTCCAAAGTGTCAAGCTTAGCGTGCTCTTGACTGTACGCGTCTTGATTATTTTAGCATCGAATTAAATATTATGAAGTCGCCCGTCGCAGTCGTTCGTCAAAATGTTTATAGAGTAGTTGACTGTATCCAAATGAAATTATGAACTATTCATTAAAAAGTATATGCAGTGATAGCCCGGACGGTTAAAGAGCCGGCCGAAAATCAGTGAGGCTCGGTTTCGAATCCTGGCATGTACCAATGAGTTTTTCAAAACTTACGTACATATTTATCACTAGTTCGACGGTGAAGGAAAACATCGTGAGGAAACCCGCAGGTCCCAGAATTAATTCTGAGACAAGTGTAAATAGACCCGGTTTGGTGATGGGCTCACCACCTATCACGTTTAGGGGTCCAATATATCTCGTGAAATGTGGGTATATCCAGTAATGGAATACCTCTGCCTACCCCCTCGGGGATAAAAGGCGTGAGATTATATTATATATTTATATATTATATCATTAAAAAGATTATTCCAAAAATACATCTTAATACTCAAGCAAATTTAAGACAATAGCATTGAGCTGATTAGCAGGCGTATTCAGGGAGCTTCGATATTCGATATCGGAAAATCTGTCAAACACTTTCGAGATGGGCTGATGTTGGTATCGAAAACATTCGAGATGGGCTGATGTTGGTGTCGAAAACTAATGTCATATGTGACATAAGGATTCGGAAAATTTTCCGTGGTTGTCAGAAACGTCTAGAATAAAGTTTCCGAAGTCAATAGATTCGACTTAGGAAAATTTTTCACTCGATCTGAATCGAACGGAAACGGTATCGAGTCACCGTGAATACGGGCCCTGACAATGCCACACAACTCTTCTTGATTAGTGCCAAATAGTGTCAAAATAAATCTACGACTACAGGGTGTTACGGAAACGCTTCCGAAGCCAGGGATCAAGTTTCTCCTAGTTTGGGACAAAAAAAAATGTATGAATTGTGTCCAGCAATGTCAATCTATATATATAAAAATGAATCCCTTTTTCCCTTGGTCACGGTATCACGCGTTAATGGCTGAACCGATTTGGCTGAAAGTTGGTGGGGAGGTAGCTTAGAACCAGGAGACGGACATAGGATACTTTTTATTCCGATATTCCCACGGGAACGGGAACTACGCGGGTGAAACAGCGGGGCGCTGCTAGTATTATATATTTTTTAATATAGTTTCATTAGACGATTTTTTTAAATGAGATATTTTTAAAATTTTGTTATGAAACTATTTTAAGAATCATCTGGGTAACTACCTGTCTTCCTTTTTAGATGCGCTTCTTTAACAGCCTGTAGTGTCAGGCACTCGGCCAACGAAAAACTGTAAATAACCTAAACAAAACTTACTACGAAATGCCGAGAGGTGGTAGAAAATAAACCCTTTATTTTCTTGGAAACAAAATCGTTTTTAAAACTTTTGTTATTATACGCTAACTTCAGAGGGCTATTACAGCAATTTATAAATTATTGCATTAATCGTCTACGTCTAATAATGTTATAAACTATTTTTTTGTAAGAGGTGACCCCAGGGTCTAATGAACGGATGTTGATGGCGGCGTTTTCGATGCACGTAGGTCATAGGACCTCAGTGTGAAGTACGCTAAGTTCTTAGGTAGGTAGGTTCTTAGGTAGGATAGATTAGCTCAACCAATTCTGATACTAATTTATTTACCGAGTCAACAGAGGGCGACCTATGCGTAGTTACATCGATCAGGTCGACGTTGTATTGAAGAAAAGCCAGATAAAGAGTACCTGAAACCGACGAACCGAATGATGGATGTAGATGAGGCGCGAGAGGTGTGCCAGGTTCGTAGTAGGTGACGGGCTATTGTCTCTGCCTACCCTTTCGGGAAAAAGGAGAGAGCATAATATAATATAATGTATGTATGTATCATATTTACTAATGATCTGGGCAGACGTTTAGTTTGGATGAATGCATGGTTAGCTGTGTGACGTCATTCTAAAACACCCTAAATGATTGACTAGGTATTTTAATGCACTCCTATTATATAGGGCATTAACTCGAAAAATAAACCTTGTCTAAAAATTATTTTTAATTTTAATTTATCTATACTAACTAATATTATCAAAAACTACTGGACCGAATCTAAAAATTCTTTCACTAATGGAAACCCAAAATATCTCTGAGTAACAAACACTATATTTTATTCCCTTACTCCCACGGGAACGGGAACTACGCAGGTGAAACCGCACAGAACCGCTAGTTTAAATATATATCTGCTTTCTTCTCAGGACTGGTTGTGGACGCTCTCTGGTCGCAGCCGGGAACCCAGGAAAGCTGTCGACCCTGGCGGAGAGCTGCAGATCATGCTCCCCAGCCAAACCATGGACAGACTCTCCGGAGACGTTTGTCTTCTAGCAGAAAGCCCATACAGGATTTTAAGGGTATGCTATAATAATAATAGTGTTAATTATTAAAACATCGTGAGGAAACCCGCAGGTCTCAGAATTAATTCTGAGACATGTGTAAAAAGACCCGGTCCGGCGATGGGCTCACCACCTATCACGTTTAGGGGTCCAATATATCTCGTGAAATGTTGGGTGTTGACATCATAGATATAAATACGATTAAAGCTACACTAAATTTGGAGGCCCCCAAGATCAGAGGCCCGGGGCGGACCGCCCGTACCTTAGTCCGCCAGTGGATACAATGTACTTGACAATATGGAAATTACTCATTTATAAAAAGATTATCTAAACATGTATTTCAATTATCATTTATCACTTATAGCTAAATATTTAATTTTTAAATCGATTAATTTTTAAACGATGATAAAATTAATGTCATTACGCGATAATAGATAGCCTAGAGAGATGAAAAAGAAGTCCTGAATTCATTGATGTAAACGTTCTTTAGATTGAAATTCTGAACCGACGGAAAGTGGAGGAGGTTCTCAAGTCGATGCTTATTTTTTTTATAGTGACCCATATGACTTATATTTTTTACATAGTTATCAATTTTTTTTATACTTTAAATATACTTTTATGAAAAATCCTTTGCTTTTCAGTTCGTATTTTAGTTAATTTTGTGGTTAAATACGTTTTTGTGGTGTATGATAAAATACGGAGTTTCAAAATAATAGGAAATTATAAAATTACTAACACACCGGTAGGGCTTGATACCGCCAGATAGCGATATTACGAGTGACAGGTGGGTTGATTGGTCCGCTACGTGATTTGTTAATGGATCGAATAACACTTGAGATAACAGCATTGATCCAGCGCTTACATTGTGATTCTATGCGGAGCAAATATACCTTAATATACTCGTAGCTATGTGTCTTCAAGATCTTTGAGGCAGAGACCATGGGACCAAGCGCGGATCAAACGTTGTGGGCACGATAGAGGGAACAAACGTAACGTAATAGACCTATGCCCCAGTTCCACTAAGTATCTACGGTTATAGTTGGATGACAATGACATGTAAATTGTCAGTCAATGGTGTTATTTGAATACGAAAAGTGTCAAATAACACCATTGACGAGATTCATAGAAACTGACAAATTGATACAATAAAACAGGAAATCCTAGTAATGGCCAATTAGGTACCAAAAAAGAAGAAAGTGGGAGCTGAACGCACTCTTTCTCTCGGAAAATTTGCTGTTGTGTAAAGTGTAAATTGAAATACATATTCGGAGTTGTTTTGGGATGACCATTTTAATGAATGGTTACTCAAAAGTTTAATTTAGATAATTTCAACTACCCTATGACGATGGGTCCTTGGGGCGCAGAGGCTAAATCTTTTTCATATCTCCGGGCGGAAAGCGGCAAATTTCGGCCCGCCTGTGCTAAACAAAGTTGCCACTTTCCGCCTCCGTCGATAAAAAAAAGTATACACACCTCAGGAAGTAAATTAGATAGCTTCAGAGCACTTACTTACATGTGATCTGAGACATTTCTTATTTTACTTCCCTAGATGTGTAATGTACTATTGTCAAAGATCTTTCAGCGCGTCTCATCGCAACCCGTGACCCAAGGGCTGGCAGCTATTTTGCCAAAGAATAAGCTTGGCAATACAAAGAGGGAACGCTGCCAGCTTATTGGGAACCCTGCCTCGGTGTGATGCGTTGGAAGAAGTCTTAAATTATAAAGATGAAAGATTTGTATTTTTGTAAGCTTGTTGCGAATAAACTCAAAAACTACTTTACCGATTTTAAAAATTCTTTCACCGGTGAAAAGCTTGAAGATCCCTGAGTAACATACGCTACACTTTATTCCCGTATTTCGGGAACGGGAACTATGCGCAAACTAAACTAAACCACGCAGAACCGTTAGTGATACATAAAATTTAGGAAAGCATAACGACTATTTTAACTCTTCTAATGTAACTGACAGTTGTATAGGACAACGTCTGTTGGGTCAGCTAGTTACTTTTTAAAATCAAAGTAGTGATAGTTTAGTGGACATTATGCAAGTTCAGCTGTGGACATCTAAGTCCACATCGTAGAAATGATCCCGATGATGGGGAAAAACATTTTCGAACTCCTTTTAATCGAATTCTTTTGGTGTAAATATTGATTAGGTTATTGTTATGTTAAGCATCGAAAAGCAACAAGCGGAGCGAGTCCCCGTTAATAAAGAACTAACTCGTGATATTTTTTTGGGTATAATATACTACAACATTTTTTTTGTAATACCCTGGTTAGTGGTTAGGTTAGCGGTATTTTCCTGGAAGCACAGACTTTTTGTTTGTATTTCACAGTCATAGTTATTATTATAGTTGCAGTTGTGCTGAGACTCTAGCCGTTTCAACCATTTAATGAACTTAGTTTTTTCTAGTTTTATAGTTGCGTTGTGTTGATAAATAAACGTCTTTTTTTTATAGCCACGAGTCAAAAGTAGTGCTCCTTTACTTTAGCGTTTACGCTTCGCTCTGATCGTGATCGCAGCCTTAGACAGCTCAATGAATTGTCAATATAGGCCCTAGATTTGCTATCAAATGATAAGCGTAACCATAATGGATGTCGAAGCTTCAAAAAAACGAAGTATTTCCAACGTGCAGTGATAATATTTATCAATACTTTTTGCTATTTACTCCAACATATTGTTATCTCTATATTATTTTACATAATACCGAATGCTTTGTGACTGTGCTTACAAGTTTTAAGTATATGGTGTCCATTTAATATTTTTTTTAAATTTAAATTGAATTAGGAATATAGAGCCATGCAGAAAAAAATTTTTTTGTTCAATCGAGCTAAAACAATGCCGACTATAACCGTGCCTGCAACAAAGATACCAGAGGTAAGGTTTGTTTTTTATTTTAAAAAATGAGACAAGCCCAAACGGGCTAAACAATAATATTTTAAAAAAGCAGTGATAGCCTTACGGTTAAAGAGCTGGCCGAAAATCAGTGAGGCTCGGGTTCGAATCCTGGCATGTACCAATGAGTTTTTCAAAAACGTACGTACATATTTATCACTAGCTCGACGGTGAATTAAAACATCGTGAGGAAACCCGCAGGTCTCAGAATTAATTCTGAGACATGTGTAAATAGACCGGGCCCGGCGATGGGCTCTCCACCTATCACTAGGGGTCCAAAGAATATCTCGTAAAATGTGGGTATATCCAGTAATGGAATACCTCTGCCTACCCCCTCGGGGATGAAAGGCGTGAGATTATATTATTATCTACTATATAAAAATAAGTCGGGTTTTCCTTCCTGACGATTTAACTCCACAACTGACGAACCGATTTCCACGGTTTTGCATTCGTTGGAAAGGTCTCGGGCTCCGCAAGGTTTATAGCAAAGAAAATTCAGCATTGCACCCGTGCGAAGCCGGGGCGGGTCGCTAGTATTAGTATATTAAATTTAAACAAAAATAGACTGACAGAAAAATTGAGGATTATTTCCTTAAATTGCTGGGGTAAAAGTTAAATTATTCTGTGTACTGACGATATAGTTACCAGTGTCATCCGTCGAATAGATTAGCATCTATTACTAGCCGACGAGTTTGGTTCCACGGTGAAAGAATTTTTAAAATTGGTTAAGTGGTTTAGGAGTATAAAGAGTAACAAACAAACAAAGTCACCTTCGCATTTATAATATTAGTTAGGATGAGTACCTGAATAGAAAAAAAAACGGCCAAGTGCGAGTCAGACTCGCGTACGAAGGGTTCCGTACCATTATCTATAAGAATGGAAAAAAAATACGTTTGTTGTATGGGAGTACCCCTTAAATATTAGTTTTGTTTTGTTTTTATAGCGGCAACAGATGTACGTACTTAATTTGTGAAAATTTCAACTTTCTAGCTATCGCGGTTCTTGAGGTACAGCCTGGTGACAGACAGACGGATGGACAGACAACGAAGTCTTAGTAATAGGGTCCGGTTTCTTCCCTTGGGGGACGGAACCCTAAAAAACAGAGAACTGAAACATTACAATTTTACTATAAGTATTTTCAGGGCCAGCCTTAGTCATTTAGGCGCCCCGGGCGAGTCATGCCTTTGGCGTCCTTTTAGTTCTACTTATTTCATTACAATAACAAAAAATATTTTAAATTTGTATCAAATCTTTTATTTAAATAATAGAAAACTATAAACAACACATTTTATTAAACAACATTATTTTATTTTTAACTAGTGGCCCGGGCAGACGTCGTTATGCCACCGTATAAACCATCCCTGGACCCACTCTAACCCACACAAAAAGTTTCATCAAAATCTGTTCAGCCGTTCTGGAGTTTTAATCAGACTAACGAACATCAATTTATTTTTATTTATATAGATTTTTTATCAACCTGTAATATAGTTTCCCACTGCTGAGCAAAGGCCTCTCCTCCCTCCCTCCACTTATTCACTTCCCTCCCTCCACTTATTCACTTCCCTCCCTCCACTTATTCACTTCCCTCACTCCACTCTGTCCTGTGCCTCCTCCGGCCATGTCCTTGAGAAGGCGTATACTTTCCAGTTCATTCTGCCATTTCCTTCGGGGTCTGCCTCGGCGTCACGTCAGGCAGACGGCTACTCGTTGGTGCAGATGCCCATCTGTGGGACTGCATACGAGAAACGTGTCTTGCCCATTCCCAATTCAGCTTGGCAGATTTTTCTGCAACGTCAGTGTATTTATTATATTATTTTTAATACCTAGCGGGTAACCAGCGTTGCCCGCCCGGATCCAGTTTCTTTACCTTCCCGTGGCAATTTCCGAAAATTCCTTTGTTGCCTACGGCATATAAGATATTTTATACCATTTTTAAGTTGCTAGTTGTAATTTTTTTAAAGGACTTTCAACAGGACATACAATATTACAATTTACATAAAATTTATATCAACAGTTAATTGCATTCCCAATTAATGGAAGTCACAACACGCTTAGAGACATTAAAAACAATAACAGATAACAGTTGTTATCGTTTCGGAGTAGTACGTATTTCTCTTTTTAACCAATTTTTATATAATTTTAACGATTAATTATCTAAATAATTTTTTCTAGCTTTTATGTCAGCTGATAGCACTGGCAAAATCTATGTTTTCTGTAACTTGATTTTTAATAGGTCACACTTCCAAACTAGTCATCTGTTTTGAGACATTGTAGACCCCAAATAAGTTTTATCAATTTTAGCTTAGAAAAACTTCGTTCACCACTGGCAACAGTCACTGTTATTGTTAGCAGTCATCTTAACATCTAAATGTTATTGATAAAGTAGGTACAGGTTTTCTAAAAAGGTTTTTTTAATTTACGAGTATGTAAAAAGCAAAGAAAGTAAAGTATGCCTCTATTTCGTTCTACATTATTTAGTAAGAGATACCACAAGCGACAAAATGACAGGTCGTATTTTTTTGACATACCTACTCGTAGAATACTAATAGGTACTCAATCTTTCGAGATGAGTCTGTAGTACGCTGAGTCTAGTTTTCCTTAACGTCGATAAAAATAGGTATTTATTCAAATTAAATTAAAATAAACTGTCGCGTTTGGCGCCCTGTAGTACATGGCGCCCCCGGCAACCGCCTCGGTCGACCCCCCCTAACGCCGCCACATCGTATTTTCTTGGCCATGTTGTGTTCCTATTGTACTCCGACGAAACTGTGACTCACAGAAATTTTAACTTTATCACTGTTAAGTTAGAGTCGAATTTCAAATACAGTCCTCTTTCGTAGAGCTTGCTACGGTCGTAGCAATCTCGTAGACGCCAGTAGAGGTCATAAAGCCAACGGGGCAACTCGCTTCTCTTCGGTGAAATAAGCGAAGAAGTTATGATACACCTTTACTTTTGGACTTGAACATTTTAAAATATTTGAATTTTAAATTTGAATTTAAAATATTAATTAATTAAACTTTATCATTTTGGGTTTCGGTGTTCGGAGTTTAAAAGTTTAAAAATGGGTACGTTTACCCAATCAAAACGCTTGAAGAACTTACCAAACTTCAAAAGTAGTTCCATGATTCCCATGAACTTGTCCAAAATGTTTGGACTTGTCAACTTGAACAGAGCGTCGGCAGATGAGATAATGCAGGTAAGTTAAATGTTCAGCTTGTATTATGAAAGTCGAGAGTCGAGAGGACTGATAGATTGGTCTATCTTTAGTATTAAGTATGAACTGATTAAAATAATGTGTTGTGGAGTTTTTTGCTTCCGTGTCTTCTCCTAAACCACACATGCTGAAGCGGTGGAGTTGTAATGACGTTCAATAAGTGGACTTATAGTTCAATACTTTTAATAAAAATATTTTAATTTTGATTTTTTCACTCGCCTTAGGTACTTTTTGTTTACGAACATTGGTTCTTGGGTGGTTTGGATAAATCTATTAGTCAGATACTAGCCTAACATCATAACCCAATCTCCGGTGGGTTCGGGTGTGAGATCAAGTACGGTCCTTTCATTGTCCGTACCATTATATTACTTAAACATAATGGCCTTGATAAAATTTGAATAAAGCAGTGATAGGCTTACGGTTAAAGAGCCTGCTTCACATGATGATAATCAGTGAGGCTCGGATTCGAAACTTGGCATGTACCAATGAGTTTTTCAAAACTTATACTTATCACTACGGTGAAGGAATACATCGTGAGGAAACCCGCAGGTCCCAGAATTAATTCTGAGACATGTTTAAAAGACCCGGTCCGGCGATGGGCTCACCACCTATTACGTTTAGGGGTCCAAAGAATATCTCGTGAAAAGTGGGTATATCCAGAAATGGAATAAATACCTCTGCCTACCCCCCTCGAGGATAAAAGGTGTTTTTTTTAAATGTTTTTTTTTTTTATATAAATTGTTTACTGGAATATACGTTATACGTTATATATGTTAAAAAGAGATTAAATGTTCTTTGTTCTCTTTGCAAACTCAAAATACTCGTACTTAAGATTATATTCGATTATTTAAATTGTACTCCATTGTAGAGTACAAATTATTATTACTTTAATGCTTCCAAAAAAAGTTGAGCACAAATTGAAGTCGCTGAAGCCAGACTTTAATTTGTGCGAAATTACTACAGTACGAAAATTACTAAATATACTCGTAGGAAAATTATTACAATAATATATTTTTTTATTTAAATGATGAAAGTTATTAAATTATAAAAACGTTAGTATTATCATTGTTATTTTTGGAGTTTTAAGTTATTATAGTACTTTTAATGCTTTATATTGGTTTTAACTTTTAGTTACATTGTTTTCCATTTTCGAAGTTACTTTATAAATATACGAGTTCATTATAATTCTGTATTCGTTTATTGCTCTTACCTATAGTTTTGTTATGGAATGAATTTTTTATAATTTTATAAATTCACTGTCTTTACATTTTTTCCTTTGCATACATACAATTACCTAGCTACATGCCAAATTTTAACTTTCTAGGTCATGTGGAAGTGGGTATATATATTATGTCAGTGAGTGATAAAAATTGCGAGTTTTGGAAGTTAATATCTATGTGACTATTTGAGCTGTGTTAATTAAATTTAAGTACCAATTTATCCAGAGGGTATCAATACATGAACAAAATTTGGTGTATTTATGTTAAATACATTTTGAGTTATGAATAGAGGATTCGATCCCGGGATCCCGGGATCGTCCCGGGATTGTATTGGTAATGGGAAGTGGTAATAAAAAAACAGTAAAACATATCAAAATAAATTTTTCATCTCTCCGGGGGGAAAGCGTCAACTTTCGGCCTTTGCGCTAAACGAAGTTGCCGCTTTCCGCCTCTGTCGAGCTGAAAAAAAGTATACAAACCGCAGGAGGTAAATAATAAAGTTTTGTGAAGACATAGAATATTTAAGTTTTAAATCTTCAATAAGGCGGTTAAATAAAATTATATTTTCTTCTTATAAAATAAACAAACTAGGCACTTCTGTAAATAATTTATGAAACTAACAATAAACTTCAAAAAATCTACTTCTTTAGACTTATTTAGATAAACTATAAAAAAAAGACTATATTATGCTAAAGAAATCAATGTTTATAGGTACTGTAATGTATCAATCCCGAAAATCCCGGGATCAGAAAAATCGACCGGGATCGAATCCACTAGTTATGAAGTACTTTGACTAGACTAAATCTTTAATTAATATACCTACCAAACTTTTTTTTCAGAATTTTATACATTACTAGCGACCCGCCCCGGCTTCGCACGGGTGCAATGCTGAATTTTCTTTGCTATAAACCTTGCGGAGCCCGAGACCTTTCCAACGAATGCAAAACCGTTGAAATCGGTTCGTCAGTTCTGGAGTTAAATCGTCAGGAAGGAAAACCCGACTTATTTTTATATTAAAGTAGATTTTTGATGTCTCAAATGATTTTAAAAATAACAAAAGCGCGGCCTCTGCTGGAATACCCAACCATAAATGCTTTGTCATGGAACCGGATCCTTTTGCTGGCTATTTATTAGTGTAACTGCAATATATAAGTTTTTTATTTTTATTTCGTTTATTGTTTAGTGGAGAAATTGAAGTCGTTAAGCCATGTCAGATAGCCTTTGGTGGCTTACTTTTTGACAGTTATGTGGCCACTAGCCTAACACCATCTCCCAACCGGCTTGCGTGGGATATTACGGCCCATAAGTGGCTTACTTTTTGACAGTTATGGGGCCACTAGCCTAACACCATCTCCTAACCAGCTTTCGTGGGATATCACGGCCCATACTTCCTGAGGAAAAACCCTTAGCTCAGCTGTGGGCTGTTACGGGTTGATGGTGTGAACACGGCACTAAGTCTCCAGACTTTTTGTCGATATACCTGCGACGAATTAATTTGACCTTTGCCTAGGGCCTACAACTAGGCCTAAGGGATTAAGAAGAACGTGTTTAATTAAATTTCTTTGAAGAAGAATCGCCCGAGGCAGATACGATTAAGCTCTATGAAAATACAACAATAAATCGATATCAGTACTTTTACCTCAGAAATTAGCTTAGTTAGTTTATAACAGTATTCATTAATAGTCTTCCTAAAATAAATTTTACTTTGAATAGACCAATTTAATACCCTTAAAAAGTATTATTTATTTTTCTTTTTACTACCTTTCTTTATTTTCTTTCATAAAAATATGGTATTAACTATTTTTCTTAATGCAACACAATATTTTTTAAGTTAAACTTCTAAGCATCAGTGAAGCAACCACTGTCATAATATTAACTTTCCGTAACAAATCTTTTGGGATTGTGATTGCGGTTCTTACTGCTAGCTAAAGACATTTTGATCATAAATGCATTCTTACATTTTTATGGTATCTACGTTCCAGTATGCTATGATGGTGGGTAAAGAAATAAATAATAATAATATAATCTCACGCCTTTTATCCCCGAGGGGGTAGGCAGAGGTATTCCATTACTGGATATACCCACATTTCACGAGATATATTGGACCCCTAAACGTGATAGGTGGTGACCCCATCGCCGGACCGGGTCTGTTTACACATGTCTCAGAATTAATTCTGAGACCTGCGGGTTTCCTCACGATGTTTTCCTTCACCGTCGAGCTAGTGATAAATATGTACGTAAGTTTTTGAAAAACTCATTGGTACATGCCGGGATTCGAACCAGAGCCTCACTGATTTTCGGCCGGCTCTTTAACCGTCCGGGCTATCACTGCTCTAAAATAAGTAAGAAATAAATAAGTATTTTAAAATTACATTAGCCTGATGTTTAATAAATCAAAAAAACGTAAGTGTCACAGAATTCTTTTTTTAAACATTAGAGTACTAAGTAAATAAAAATAAACTTCTTTCAAACAACCTTTTGAATTTAGAATGACTTCACTTTATTTTTCGAAATATTCTCAGCAAGCTCTTTTATTTGATACCAATATTGTACAAGTACCTACATTAAAACTAAGTAGTCCGCCATCTTGGGTGGTCCGCCATGTTGGTTTTGTGATGTCATACACCTGACCATGCATTGTCATCCAAACTAAACGTGTAAGCATACAAAATTTCAGCTCAATCGGTTCGATATATATTTGCTTCAACATAGAGTTGCTATATTCCACCCGAACATCATACATTGCAAGTAATAAAAGCTTGTAAAATACTTAGATATTATGAGTTGAGTAAACATGTAAGAGTAGGTAGTTGCCACATTGCCCAAAAATGGCGTCAAAATGGCAGGCAGTAATAGCGACAAATTTAGAAAATCTTGTTAAAATATTTATATCCATATTTATTTTCACTTAATTACAATATTTACAAATAAAAAAGTAAAATTTAAAATTTAAAATAAAAAGCTACAATATTCTAGTCCACCGCGAAACATCACCTTCAACACACACTAATCAGTTCCAAACATCAATTTTAACAAACACTTAGCAGTTCTAGAACTTCTAGAAGAGTACTCGACACAATTTTCATCGCTATTATTCACTACGAATTGAAACAGTTTTCAATAACCTAAAATGCTAAATGGTTTCAATTTATTTAAGCGGTAATTGAACTTTGCTGAAAGCCCAGCACTAAATAGAAGTAGACTCGATTACCATGCACGCCAGGGAAACACGTGCAAGTTGATGGCTTTATTAAGTAATGGTGAAAGGGGTAGGGGGGGGGGGTCATTTTTCATAGGTCAGGGCATATTAACTTGTCCATTGGTGCTATGGGAAAACTTGCATAACTGCAGCATTGATAAAATTATTACCCTCTTTGAGGTATTACATTCGACTGGGTCAGCCACAGCAACTAGCCAATTTTCTTACATACATACATAATCTCACGCCTTTTTCACATTGGGGTAGGCAGAGACAATAGACTGCCACGAACCTTGCTACGAACCTGGCATATCACTCGTGCTTCCTCCACATCCATCAAACGACTCATGCATGCTCGTCGGTTTCGGGTACTCTTTATCTGGCTTTTCTGCAACACATCACCGATCTGGTCGATGTAGGTACGCCTAGGTCACCCTCTACCGACTCGCCCATTCACAACACCCTTGTATACTTTCTTGACACCGTTTATATAAATCACTAGCTGACCCGACAGACTCTGTCCTGTAAAAATGTGATAAATGAAGAACCAGTCGACAGATTCTAAGAAAACTTCACATAAACCATCTGCTAAATAGTCCAAATAAAGCCTAAAAATTTGGTTTGGATAGGTGAGCCCGTTCTTGAGTTATAAAGTAACAACGAAAAGTGGCATTGATTTTTATATAGGTATAGAAGATAGATAATAGAAAATTTTAAACAAAAATAGAAAACGACTTCACCGAATAGCAACAAAATTACTATTATTTGCATATTCAACATCCATACTGTTACCTGCTGTTACTAAATCTACTACCTTGATAGCGAGTGATTTGCGGATGTCCGTTGAGGAGTTCCATTCTCCACCTGAAGTTCTTCATTAAATTTTCACAAAACTTATATGGGACCCTTGAGAATACCAGTATAAACAAAAAAAAATGAAATTGGTTTACAGTTTATTTATTTAACTTCATGTACCTACTAAGAAAATGTACACATGGCGAACTTAATACTACAGTTGACGGCAATATAGATAAACATACAAAAAATAAGATAGGTAATAAATTGAGAACCTCCTCTTTTTTGAAGTCGTATAAAAATAGGTCGGGTATATGACTGCCTAGTTAAATGAGTTAGGTACTATTTAGGAGATGTCAAAACGAAAATTATATGGAAAATGTAATGAATACTGCTATGACGTCACATCGCTTTATTTTATTGTTTTCATTATTTTAAAATTAGCAAAATGTAAAATAAAAATCGAAATACGATTGTAGAGGTGTTTTGGGATACCTAATATTTTTAATGAATGATTACTCGCAATTTAATTTAATAAGGGCTGATTTTTCAATAGTCAGTTATGTTATCTGAAGAATAAACATCACCTGTCACTTTTCCTTTCTATTGTGTCAGACAGTGACAGCATCAATATATTCTCCAGATAAGATTTATGTGATGATTGAAAAATCACTATCACTATCAACTAAGCCAACAGGCTTATCGAACGAATGACATTGAACGAACTATACCCGTAAATCCGGACGTATGCCGAAAACTTGTAACCCAATTGTAACTACAAATGGAAGTCGGCATTCTCTCCTATTTCTATGTAAATCGGGGATTCGTTTACAAAACAATAGTGATCTGAATATCTTGGCTCAAAGAATCTTTCGAGGTCGTTAACCTTCGGTAAGGCCTTCGGGCTATGTGGCCACCGAAATTGCGGGTAGGGACCAACTCTCCCAATTAGTTGCCAAGGTGCGTACAATTGCCGGTGAGAATACACAGATAGAAAAGATTACTTAATTCAAGTAATATTACTTGATCCAAGAGTTTTTCATATTCGTATATGAGGAAAGTCGTAAATCTCTTGGATCAAGAGTGAAAAGATTTCAGAATTTATTATTTAAATCAAACAATAAAATACTCTCTACAAAAGCGCATGAAACTTTTATCTAAAATTTTTACGCTCTTGGACCGAATAAATAAAAATTTTAGATTTAATTTGTGTCGTTCTTCATTTCAAACAACAAAGCAAGAACGAGAAATGCTTGAATGAAGAGTTATCGACTCTTTATTTAATAATTGGTGTGTCTTGCCTTAAGGTTTAAAGCTTAGTTTAAGATTTAAAAAATTTGACGTGAAGTATTTAATATGCTTGACACTAACAACTGCGCTTTTAAATTAAATATATTTCTGCTTTGTCGTGAGATTGCGCATTGCTTCCAGGAAATACGATAAATATTTATCCTAAAATTGTGAATCTTTAGTATGAAAGAGACGAATGCTTTTTATAAAAGATTCGCATATTTCAATTAAACATTATATTAATTTGGGCGAAAAGAACCTATTGTTCAATATGAAAGTTTCTGATACTTCAATTAAACTTTATGTTAGTTTGGGTGAAAAGAGCCTATTACTTGATATGAAAGATTCTGTTAATTATATTAAACTTTATAAAAGTTTGGTCTAAAAGAGTGCAATTATTAATTTAGGACAAAAAGTACACGATTTTGTTTTGGTCGTTCTTGGATATATACTAAGAACAACCAAATCAACATCGGGTACAATTACAAACGAAAACCATAGGTATTGAATTGAGTCATATCACAAAACTGAAGAACCGTCACAGAATATAGGAAATAGGAAAGAAAAAAAAAACGTTCCAATAGGTAACAATAAAATATGGAAAAGCAAAGCATAATCAATATCTATACAATCAGAATCTTTCATAAATTAAGTCCTAAAACTATTATATTAAAGGAAGGTACTTAATTATTAATTGAAAAAGCTGTATGCAAGTTATTTTATATTCAATTTTATTCATTTGTAAAGTAAACAAACTACTGTGCATTTAAAGTAAACAAACTACTGTCGATTTCACTGATTATACCTACTGAAATACAGATGTATGTAGTATTTCGATCGTCGGTAAAATATCGAAAATATGAATATTCCGTCGAGTAAGCGACATACCTCAATTTTTTTGCACATACCTACATATAATATTTCGGTAAAAATTCTGAGTTAACGTAGTCCGAGACTTGCCCCATGCGACGCCCGGATGCAGGCGAAGGGTACTTATGGGTTAAAAAATTTAAAAAAATCTCCGCATCCAAGCATACACGTGGCAAGGCTCGGACCAAGTTGACTCGGAATTTTGTTAGGAATAATCAAAAGTTAAATTAATAAGTCACTATCTACATTCTTGTACTTTTGTTCAAAGTCCCAGGATATCTGAAATAACAAAACATGTGTTACGTTACTCTGTCATGATTTATCAGAAAAATACTAAGTATAAAAAACACGACACTTGGTCAAAGATTTCTCAAGGATGCTACATCGTGGTTACTTACCAGCGTTTGAGCTTTGGAGCTTTTGAGTATTGGAAACTTTTCTATGTACTCATACACCGTCAAGGTTTTAGAATTCTGTCGCTCCACATATGTGTTTTCCCACTTCTTTAAGAGCTCGTCCCACGGCTCATCATTTTGCATAAGCCATAGTGCATCATCAGATGTTCCTAAAATAAAAGAGTACTTGCATTAATTTAAACACACAAAAATATTATGGCTGCAAATAGTCTAGTGTTAGGCTAGGTGATGATAACTGAAGAATGGAATATAACCTAACCTAACCATAATAATAACGGGTGTTATTTAAATGGTTAGCAGAGTATTCGTATTTTTGTGAGCAGAAAAATTTAATCTGTAAGCAGAAATAGCTAATTGGTCAGCTACTCATGGCCAGCAAACATTACAAAACCAATCAGCAATTTATGTCATTCTGGATGGCTGTAATTATGTTTGAGCTACAATGAGTTGCTACTGTTTAATAAAATTTTGGTAAGCACTCAGAGGGGAAGCCAAAAAAATTTTTTTGAGCTGCATATAAAAGTTGCAAAAATTATCTCAGCAAACTTGTCATGCGCAAAATGGGCGCATTCCTTACAAAGATTAGGAAGGAGCAAACTCCTTCTAATTGTTTTTTGCATAATCCAAAGATTATGCAACATTTATGATTATGATTTATGATTATTATTACGATTACAAGTAGTAGTGGTAGTGGCAGCGGTAGTGGTAGTGGTAGTAGTGGTGGTGGTGGTAGCGGTGGTAGTGGTGGTAGTAGTGGTAGTGGTGGTGGTAGTGGCTGTGGCGGTGGTGGTTGTGGTGGTGGTGGTGGCAGTGGTACTGGTGGTGGTAGCGGTAGTGGTAATAATGTAGTAGTATTAGTAGTAGTTATAGTACAATTTTTTACGACATGTTTTCTCTGCTGTTTAATTATGAAATCTTGCTGACCAAGTAGTTATTTTGCGGACCAAGTAACTATTTTGCAGACTGAATGTTTATTATGCAAACCCATGTTATTGTAAGCTGCCTATTTAATTTTTGACCATTATCAAAATTATTTGCCGAACAAGGATTGCTGCCTGATTTTTTTATTTGAGAACAAAATCTTTGTATGCCGACCAAATGATTTAAATACTTATTCTAACCAAATTTTATAATTGCTGCTCGTTTAATTACTTCTCAATAATAACCTAAGAGACTAATAGGTACTCATAAAAACTTAAAAAAAAACATTATCAACTACTTATGCAACTCCTAGCTCCATCATGACACCCACAGTATAAAGTGCTGGTCAAGATGAATTAAATGAACCCAAACACGGTGGGTTTATGCTGGTCCTAATAACATTTCCTAGCTAACAGTGAAAACCACATTGAAGTCTCAGTGGTTTAGGAGGAGTTAGCAGATAACAGATAACAACAGACATGCGCCTTCAATTTATATTTTGTAGTGATGATAGGCAATGATAATTTAATTACTTTACACATATTCAACTGCTTAACTATCACGGAGAAGAGAACTTACCTTGTATTTCTTCAGTGTCTGCTGAATTCACCTTCGGTTAGGTTTCTTTTTTGGAATTTTTTATGCAAGTATTATCTCATACTATAATAAGTTTCATCGACTGAGGAATTAATGTTAGGAATTAACCTTTATTGCCTAAACTTAAGAGGAAAGTAAGGATAGCGTGGCCTCCTCTGCAGATTCCATTGCTTTCACTTCAGGCTCAAAGCAGTAACAGTTATGTCCAGGACTTCAGGAGTTAATTTTCACAAAAATTTGCTGTTTGCTGGTTTTTCCGTTACGACACAAGAAATAGACGTGCACTCGTAAAATTTGAATTGCCAGTTGCCAACTTGCCAGTGACAAATCGGGGTGGCCAGATATGATTGTTCAGATTCCGCCAAACTAATTAACATTTTCCCATTTTTAAAATTCGTTTAAATAAATGCGCATAAACATGAATACGCATAATAAGTATGAACTCGCATAAACAAATATTAAGTTTAGGATTTGTGTTGAAAAATAAAATAAACATTTGAAGGAAATGGATAGAATCGATATATTGTTTTTGACAAAATCTATCATAGCAACACCATAGACAATAATAAGACCATAGAGTATCTACACTAAGATACTTATACATCTTCATAACAAATAATATTATAATAAGGAAAAGTTAATAGGTGAGTTGACAGCTCTGTCAAATACATACAATTTACATCTTTTTGTCTATGATATGTATTTTGCAGAGCTGTCAAGTCACCTATTAACTTTTCCCTAGTATACCTACCTATGTTTACTATTGAACCTACTACATCGAATTTGGGCCCATTCGATTCGCCTCAATCAGAAATTCTGACCTGGTAGATTCCAAGGGTCATCTAATGATGGAGCCGGAACTTGGCCATGGGAACCCTAAGATGAAACCACCCAACTACGTCGAATTTGGGCTCATCGACTCAGCTAAGGTTGACCGAAGTACGAAATACCGAATGTCAAAAGACCGACGTACGTTTGACCGAATGTACGGCAGTCCGATATACGCGAGACCGAAAATGCCGAAGTATGGGCCGCTATTTTCGTTTTGTTGTGGCTATGATTTTTTAGCTTCACTAGTTATCGTACCTAACTGAGTAGTAACTGACTATCGTACCTAAGTCCTAACTGACCGACAACCAGTCAAGTAATTGAAATTTGATTGGTCTCCGTGAGAAATTCCGACCTGGGTGATTTCAAGGGTCTGATGATGGAGCCGGAAGGTGGTCATGGGAACTCGAAGATGGAACTCCCATAGCCACCTTCGGGCTCCATCATCAGACCCTCTAAATCACCAAGTTTCAGGTCGGAATTTCTTACCGGTACTAATCAAATGAGCACCAGTCAACGTAATTGGGTGGTTCCATCTTGGAGTTCCCGTGGCCACCTTCCGGCTCCATCATCAGACCTTTGGAATCACCCAGGTCTAAATTTCTCTCCGAGATGAATCGTACGAGAGCAAGTTCGACGTAGTTGGGTGGTTCCATCTTAGAGTGCCCATGGCCACCTTCTGGCTTCATCATCAGACCCTTGAAATCACTATGTTCCAAGTCGGAATTTCTCATCGATACGAATCAAATGAGCCCAAGTTCAACGTAGTTGGGTGGTTTCATCTTATAAAAATAACTTAAAAAAATACCTGACATCGATGTTTTCCATGACTCACAAGTTACATTCAAACATAAGCTGCTGAAATCATGTCAAGATTTAAAACCGTCCCCCTGAACCGTCCTTTTTTAAGTTTTTTATAGTTTCTTTTAATTTTTTATATGTTTTTATTATTAACTTGTCTTATAATTTTACGCAAATGTTGTGCGTGCTACTAATTGGCGAGCATATTATGTAATAGTTTTAGTCTACCTTAAGTTTAAAATGTCACGTTTTGTTTTGCTGTAAGCATGCCTAATAAATAAATAAATAAATAAATAAATAAATAAAGGTTATAGTTCCCATGTCCACCTCCCGGCTCCGTCGTCAGACCCTTGGAATCACCCAGGTCGAAATTTCTCATCGAGACGAATCAAATGAGAGAATTTCGACGGTCGTCCAATTTACCATAGATCCAGGGAAAATTTATATAGTAGCAACACCAAAAAGGCACTAATATTAGTAACCTACAAATTTTTCCGTCCAAGAGTGAAACTTCCTTGGTCAAAGAAAGAAAAAAAAAGAAATTTTAATCGAAACAATAAATACTAAAAAAGTTTTGAGTTAAGAATGTCTAGTTCTTGTGCTAAGAAACCTTACGCTCTTGGTGCGAGTAAGAATTTTGGTTCTAGATTTTGGTCGAAGAATGAATTTTGAATGAAATACCTAACAAAAATATTTGAGACAAGAATGAAACGTTTTTGGCCTAAGTACTGGTTTCAAGATTTAAAAACTCTTGAATGAAGATAGAGTGAATCTTATTCTAAAAGCTCTGTTTTCGTTCAAAGTGGCGTGCGTTTTTAAAGGAAGACTTTTGATAGTTCTTGAATGGAAAATGGCGATATTTAACGCAAATGGTAACAATCTTGGGTTAAATAAGAATTGCCAAGAGTTTTCACTTTAACGCTAAGAATGGGAAACTTTTGGTTGGAATAAGTAACTCTTACATCAAAACGGTGTTTCTTCAAACAAAAATTTCTCGGAATCAAACTAAATAAATATAATTTTTGAGGCAATATTTGGGACCCATTTAACTCAAGTAAAGTATTTTATACCAAGATATATATTACTTGCTTGGAGCAATTATTCCAAGAGATTTTTGACTCTTGGTCTAAGTAATCTTTTCTATCTGTGTACAGAATAGCCGCTCATCGCCGTACAAACGTAAATAAAGTTGCGGGGCCACGGGTAGTGTAATGCAGGGCTCAAGGCAGGATAATTCGGGCTTTACTTAACTTATATTCCCCTTTTTTTTAAAAACTGGTAGTGCATCTACCCTACCTTTTTATAACGCAATCGTACATTGATTTATAAATCACTCATAAATAAAGTTTTGTTTATAGTCTATATTATTTGTAAATTATAACCTACACAAAAAGCGTAAAATGTAAAAATCCGATACCAAAGACTCCAGTCCTATCTTTTTAGCGTTCCGTACAAGAAGGATAAAACGGGACCTTATTGTTGACTCGCGTGGATTTCAAATTAAAACAATTGTTGATTATCACCAGATTTTACTTAGACTCGTACAATAATTACAAAACAGAGCTCCGTTAGCTTTCGAGGTTGAGCATAGAATGTCCCAGCACACTTGTAGTGTTGCCATTACAACACTTCGATTAATTCTAGACAATATTTGAAATGATATATTTTCTTAACTTAGTTACACAAAATAATCAAAATTATATCTAAATAACAATATTTTTATGTTCAGTTAGCAATATTGCTAACATTATCACTAAGACTCCGGTGTCCGTCCGTCCGTCCGTTTGTCTGTCCGTCTGTCACCAGGCTGTATCTCATGAACCGTGTAAGTTAGACGGTTTAAATTTTCACAGATGGTGTATATTTTGTTGCCGCTATAACAACAAATACCAAAAAAACAGAATAAAATAAATATTTATGGGGCTCCCATACAACAAAAGTGTTTGGATGACATTGCATGATTAGGTATGTGACGCCATTCAAATCCAACACGGCAAACCCCCAAGATGGTGGACTGGATGGTTATCAAATCAAAGGGCTTGCTGAGAATAAAGCTAAAAATACTGACGTCACTCTGAATCCAAAAGCTTGTTTAAAAAAAACTTTTAATGTATATTAATATACAATAATTATGTAACAGAATAAACGCAATCCCTGAAATTAGTTTGTTCAGTATCGACTACTCAATCAATTTCAGCTATTTTTAATGTGTGATTTTTTTCCAAAAAATGTATTAGCATAGCTAAATTTAGTGCTGCCTATGGAAACCGTACTATTATTGCTCTTTATTTAAAAAAAATGGTTAGACACAATTAAAGTACGGAGGCATCATATTTTGTTTATATTATTATACTAATTAGGGTGTATGAGGAATTGCGCTTATTCTGTTACGCGTTGTATATTGATAACTTGACCCTCAGGCGGCTGAAAGTGGCAATGTGGAGGACTTTCAGCGGCTCTACCTGAACGAACCATCTCGTCTGACCCTGAAGGACTCTCGAGGTCGCACCGCAGCCCACCAGGCCGCAGCCAGAGACAACATCAACATTCTGCACTCCATACTCAAGTACAACGGAGGTAAGTTACTTGCCAAGGACTTTTAAAGAAATAGGAAAGAGAATGATTTTCTTCCAACCTCTTTGTTACTTGCTTTGAATAAAACATTGCCACAGACTAGACAGCCATAAGCTAAAGGAGAAAGTCTATGAAAGTTTCATAAATCGGTCAAGTAAGGTTCATTTTTAGGGTTCCATACCCAGCCATACATAGCCAACGTCCGTCGTCTGTCTCTATCTCATGAACTAATATTTAGAGTCTACATTGTAGACGTTTAGGGGTCCAAAGAATATCTCGTGAAAAGTGGGTATATCCAGAAATGAAATACCTCTGCCTACCCCCTCAGGGATAAAAGTCGTAAGATTATTTATTTTTTACATTGAAGACTGATTTTAGTATTAATAATGGCAATAGGCAGACACTTAAAATGTTCACAGAGTGTGTATTAAAAAAAAATGTGTATTACCATAGTCGTTAAAGAAAAAAAGAAGTGTGTTTAGACGAATTTTTCTTAATTAATTTTTGTATGGTACAACTCCGATTCGGATTTTTCTTAAGTGATTTAGAATTTAATTTGTATCGTTTAGATCTGAACGCACAAGACAACGCGGGGAATACCCCTCTACATGTTTCGGTCGAAAACGAATCATTGAACGCCATTGAGTTTCTGTTGCAGCAGTGAGTATAATATAACGATACCTATATACTTATTGTTAATGATATTGTGTATATTTATACTAACCTAGATTTATAGTCTGACCGCAAGCGCCAAGTCGCGCCTGCTTAGGTAGCTGCGCGGTCAGACGGGGAGTAGATGTGGGGGTCGATTTTTGAATCTCATCAAGTGACTAATTCTCACCGATGTGAGTGATTTCCGAAAGTTCGTATTTTTGAAACTCATCGGTGACTTACATTTGTCATACCTATGACATCGATTTACGAGTGCCCCTACCCCCTCGTAATTGAAATCACCATGCGATTGTTTTTGACAGTTGACGTAGTGCCATCTGGCAAAAGTGCCAAAGTATGTTTTTCGGAAGAATTAGCAGCGGGGCTCGATTGTGATATTTTGTGATATCAAAATCACCGGTGACTAAAATTATCACCGATGACTTTTATGTCACCATTTTTAAAAGCCGTATTTTTGAAAGTCACACGCTGTTTTTAATAAATCGTCGCAATCACAAAATATCACAATTGGGCCTCGCTGCTGATTCTTCCAAAAAACATACTTTGGCACGTTTGGCAGATGGCACTACGTCAACTGTCAAAAACAATCGCATGATGATTTCAATTACGAGTGGGTAGGGGCACTCGTAAATCGATATCATAGGTATGACAAATGTAAGTCACCGATGAGTTTCAAAAATACGAACTTTCGGAAATCGCTCACATCGGTGAGAATTAGTCACTTGGTGAGATTCAAAAATCGACCCCCAGTTCTCCCGCTTGCTTACCTCACCTCTCCTCTTAATATATTATAAGATTATAACACACAAGTGCTTGAAATTTGATATAAATTGAGATCATTAATAAAAATGAAATCACATATTCTTTCAGGATTCTTTCTTAAAGTAGGTTTTGGTTTTCATCGGATCCACCAACGGGAATATCCTTTTCAGGGACCTTACTTATCGTATTCTCAGCAACTTACTAAACTTTCATCGTTATCGGATCAAGTGTACTTTTAGGAAATCACAGAAGACTAACAAGTGTATATATTTCTTTCTACGTACTTACGTAAAACGGGAAAATATTATCTGTCTACTCGCTTCTCTCTTTGTCAAAAATAGTTGATGACGTAATATTGGATTTAATTATAGGAAAGTAAACACAGCGTTGCTAAACGAGAAGACGCAGGCGCCGATCCATCTGGCTACAGAATTGAATAAGGTAATGTACTTTCTATTCATTATGACTTGTGTGATTAATTGGCCTGTTGGCTTAGTTGGTAGTAACCCTGCCTTCTGAGTCGGAAGTCGCGGCTTCGTGTATGGTCGTTTAATATATTTTAAGGATGTTTATCTGTTGTTTCGTACGAATAGTAAAGGCCTGCCTAGTTTCGGACTAAATAACTGTGTGTGAATTGTGTCCCACAATTTATTATTATTATTATAGTTTCTCAAATTTGGGAAAGACCCATAGCTCATTCTATTTTATTTCGTCCCCCCAGTTAGATTATCAATAAATATTAAACATGTACCGTTTGATTTATCGAATATACATCCTATCAAAGTTCAGCCCCCCTAGCCAAGTGGCATTGCACAATCTAATCGAATGTTCTTATAGTTTGACAAGTATGGGATTGACATAAGCACTTGCCAACGAGCGCTAACTACTAATACTAATGTCAATCCCATACATGTCAATCTAAAAGAACATTCGATTAGATTGTGCAATGCCACTTGGCTAGGGGGGCAGGAGTTTTGACGTCACTTCAAGCAATTATACGAAATTTCAAAGTCGTATTTCGTACGTCTTAATTTTTTGTTTGGCGGACAAAAGAAAAATATACTTAAAATATTTTTAGTATTACTGAGGGACCAATTTCTTTTTATCGTCTATCCCATAGTAAGGTTTACAGTTTTTTTTTATTCTAGGTGAATGTATTGAATATCTTCGCGAAGTATAAATCCCAATTCAATGTGGATTTGGGCGGCGAGCACGGACGAACTGCTCTACACTTCGCTGCTATTCACGACCACGATATGTGCGCAAGAGTGTTGGTAAGTACAAGAGTAGTTTCAATAGAAATTTCAGAAAAAACCGGTAACAAAATAAACCGGCCAAGTGCGGTTCCGTACCATTATCTATAAATCGGCAAAAAAACACGTTTGTTGTATGGGAGCCCCCTTAATTTTTTTTTATTTTAGTATTTGTTGTTAGAGCACCAACAGAAATACATAATTTGTGAAAATTTCAACTGTCAAGCTATCGCGGTTCTTGAGATACATTTTGCCCTATGGGTATGGAACTCTAAAAAATACTTGTGTAATTTGATCACTAGTAGAAAAGAAATAAGGGCTGTTATAGCTCACCACTCATGCGCGAGTCTCGGTTTCGGATACCGAGGAGAGCATCTAAAAATAAGTTTTTCAAAAACTTACTTATAACTAGAGCGATAAAGGAAAATATCCTAAGGAAATCTGCAGGGCATGTCTAGCAGCAATCCCTGTCACATTAAGGGTTAAAAAGTTTAAACTACAGCCCAGTTTAAGCCAAGAAAATGGGACACAATAGCTTTTTTATTGTTCTGTCGCGCATTGTAACCGCACGGTGCTTGACTGATTAACAAATCGCATTTTTGAGATAACCTCAACAGCCTCTGCCAGACAGAGACAGTTGCCACTACAATAACCCGTCCAACTGCACCTCTTGGGCATGGAACTAAAAAGAAATAAATATAAATTAAGAGTAAAAAAATTTTTTTTGAACAAGCTTTTTTTTATGAGCTAAGAAGAATAAAATAAACTTTTCCTTTAAAATTTACTATATCAAAACGTCATTACACAATTTATTATGTAATAAAAGCTTGTAGCGAGATTTAAGTACTGTTAGCCGATAAATATCGATTCAGGTGAACTCTATTGGAACTACGTCTCTACGTGTGACGTCACGAGGAACTGTCAACAATCCCGCGCATTATGTCTGACGAGGTAGGCTGTGGCTCGTATATAAATTGATAAATAACTAGCGGCCCGCCCCGGCTTCGCACGGGTGGACATTAATTTTTTAAACATTTTGGGATGCCCTTATCATTATCATTATGCAATGCATAAGTGGTTCTTATTATTTTTCAAATAGCCTGTGCCCAGCGGCGTTGCCCGAGCGGAATCAGTTTATTCCTGTTCCAGTGGGAATTTCTAAAAATCCTTTCCTTCCCTTCATAGAGCGGTTGCGAACGACATAATTATTATTATATGACACCTACATACCATATTTCAGTTTTTAGGGTTCCGTACATAAATGGTAAAACGATATCCTATTACTAAGTCTCCCCTGTCCGTCCTCTGTCTGTCCACCTGTCACCAGGCTGTATCTCATGAACTGTGAAGTTAGTTGAAATTTTCACAGATGATATATTTCTGGTGCCGGTATAACAACAAATACTAAAAAACAGAATAAAATGAATATTTAAGGGCTCCCATACCACAAACGTTATTTTTTTTGTCGTTTTTATGTCGATAAAAAAACCACACTTCTCCATACTAACTTCAACCCCTACTTTCACCCTCTTAGGGGATGATTTTAGAAAAATCCTAAAAGACCTGTCTCATGATTTATTTTTAAGAATATTTGTGCCTAGTTTGAAGTTGATAGACGTAAAAAACAACACATCTCCATACAAACTCCAACCCCCTGTTTCACCCCCTTGGTGATTTTCGAAAAATCTAGAAACACGTGTCTTATTATTTGTTTCGAGAAGTATTTTTACAAAGTTTCGAATTGATACACCCAAAAATGAAGGTTTTCCATACAAACTTCCATCCTTACTTTCACCCCCTTGGAGGATGATTTTCGAAAAATCCTAGAACTAATATCTCATAGTTTGTTTTCAGAAGCATTTGTACCAAGTTTCAAGTTGATGGACGCAAAAAATAAACTTCTTCGTATCAACTTCAACCCCTACTTTCATCCGTTTAGGAGATGATTTTCGAAAAATCCAAAAATATGTGTCTCATAATTTATTTCTAAGAGTATTTATGTAAAGTTTGAAGTTGATAGACGTAAAAAACAACACGTCTCCATACAAACTCGACTCCCCTGTTTCACCCCCTTAGGGGGATGGATTTTGAAAAATCCGGAAATACGTGTCTTGTTGTTTGTTTTGAGGAGTATTTTTACAAAGTTTCGAATTGATACACCCAAAAATGAAGGTTTTCCATACAAACTTCATCCCCTACTTTCACCCCCTATGAGGATGATTTTCAAAAATCCTGGAACTAATATTTCATAGTGTGTTTTGAAGAGTATTTGTGCCAAGTTTAAAGTTGATAAACGCAGAAATCACACTATCCCATACAAACTTCAACCCCCTCTTTCACCCCCTTAAGGGTTGAATTTCGTAAAATCCTTTCTTAGCAAGCATCTTTACTAGAAACGTAACCTACACACAAAATTTCATGTTTCTATGTTCAGTGGTTTGGGCTGGGCCTTGATTTTTAGATTCAGCTTCTCCTTTATATATATATATATATATATATATATATAAAAGGAGAAGCTATATATATATATATATATATATATATATATATATATATATATATATATATATATATATATATATAGCGCGTTTGTCAGCGTCTATGAAAGTCTGTAACATTAATAATAAATCATAATAAGGCTATCGCATTATAAATTAATCCTCCTAACAGTACTCATATTTACTTAGTCTGAAATTTCTAAAAACTTTTACTTGATTATAATCTACAAATGGCTAATCTCGCGATTATAACTGAATAAATATTTTTTTTTTGATTTTGAGACTAAGTAAATACCTATGAGTACGTACTTAAATCTCGCGACAAGCGATATCCACCGCCTGCCTCCATCATCAGATCAGCTCGGTGGTACCATAATATGGCACTGTCACCGAACTTACATAGGTATATACCAAATTTTATCTAAATAGGTTGAAGATATCTGCTTCAAAATGAGCTGCAAGATTCCACCCGAACATACATAGTTAAATACATAAATACATTGCAAATTAAATAAAAGCTTTTAAAAATCAGGTCCTATCCGAACAGATATCAGATTTGGGAGCCGAATGCAAGAGACCTTGTAACAACGGCTATTATCCGATCCATGAGGCCGCAAAAAACGCATCATCGAGGACCATGGAGGTGTTCCTTCAGTGGGGCGAATCTCGTGGCTGCACGAGGGAGCAAATGATATCGTTGTATGACAACGAGGGGAACGTACCGCTACACTCGGCGGTCCATGGTGGAGATATCAAAGCCGTGGAGCTCTGCCTCAGGTCTGGGGCAAAGATCTCGACGCAGCAGCACGATCTGTCGACGCCTGTTCATCTGGCTTGTGCGCAGGTAGGTTCAAGTCTGAAGTCTGTCCAATCAAATGAAGTTTCTCGTTATCTCAATAAAATGGCCGTGCGAGTCGCATCGCTCATCAAGTGCCGTATCTTTTCGATGAATATGTTATAATTTGGGCTGATAAATCGATACTAACATTATAAAGAGGAAAGATTTGTATGTTTGTTACGAATAAACTCAAAAAATACTAAACCGATTTTAAAGATTCTTTCACCAATGGAAAGCTAGAAGATCCCTGAATAACATAGGCTATATTTTATTTCCGTATTCCGACGGAAACGGGAACTACGCGGGTGAAACCGCTAGTTAGTAATATTTTGAGAGAGCATTAAATTGTGTGTTTACTCTGTTTAGAGAAATATTTTTATTTTCCCGTAACTTTCATAAATAAACCTCTGTCATAATCATAACCCCTTATCGAAAATGTATAATTACTAATTATGATACCTACACATTAAAATAGAACGTATATAATATAACGTTGTATTTCATCGTTTTTATTTTCTTGTTAACTCGCTTTAATGTTGTCTCAACAAGAAACTTTTAACTACCAAATCAATTCGTTTCCGCTAGACTGATTAAAGAAGTATTAACTAGAGCAAAGACTTCTTTTTTCTTTTTATGAACAGTTATTACAAAGTATTTTCCGTTAATGAACAGTATGTTAATTTTCCGTTAATGAACAGTATGTTAATTTTCCGTTAATGAACAGTATGTTAATTTTGTTTCAGAAGGTTGTGGATGATTTGTATAATTATTTATCAAAAGCTCACTAACCATAGTTCCACTATTTATTATTACTTCGTGCCTACGCACTGAGCGACTAAGGCGTTCCCGCCAATGATTTCTTCATCATCATCTTCGGTTTGCATGCGATTTCTTAGTAGTGTACCCATTGCTTTAAGCTGCCACTGGACTCGATTCTGCAGACAAGCTAAAATTCCTAATTTTAAGTCAGCATATCCTTTTCCATAGAATACGGAAAAAAAAAACACAGAAACAAACTATAGATTATAGAGTAATGTCAAACATGTAAGAAACAACTAATTTGAACCTTATGAACGTGCTTATCTGTCACTTCTATCCATGACATTGTTACATCGTCGCTAAAATTGCTAAACACGTGTATTTGAATAAAATGTGAATAGTTCAATTTTGCTATTTTGACATTTGTGACATTGTAAATAAATATGGCGCTTGTTTCTGTCCCTTTCCTTTCCGAAGCGGTGGAAAGGATAAAGCTCACTTAAAATGATCTGCAGAATCGAGTCCACTGTACTTCTAGTCATGGCCGTGATATTAGCCGCTACCTGCCCAGCTAACATGACATACGTCAAAAATTATAATACTGTTTTGTATCGCTTTTTCTCGCGCAAATTCGAGATTCTTCATTTATCATTTATTTTCTGTAGGTACGAAAAGTATACTCAGAAAGTATAATAACAAGGCACTCTAAACCTTTGAGTAATTAAACCAACAGGAGACGTCACGCGCACTAGTTTCTTTGCAAAAAAGTCTGCCAATTTCTGCGCGGGGGACGAGGAAACGCACACAAATAATGTTAAAACAAACGCATTTTTTGACAAAACAATTAAACACTAGCTTGCACTAGATGCACACAAATACATTCACCAACCCGAGCACTCCGTGAATTCAAAAAAACTAGTTGTATATAAGAGGAATGATCGTTGACCGACACTTTTTTTTGGCAGAGGGGAACGCCTGTCAGTGGCGTCTTCGGTTGGTTTAATACTCAAAGCTCTAAACTCAAGACGAATGTACAAGATAAATTTTGTCACGACGGCGCTCATGACACTGTTAAAGCTCATCACTTAGGCTCATCTGCATTGCCGCGGAACGAAAAAGAATCGCATTGTTACAACGATACCACAATGAGTTTTATGTCAATTGCGTAAGGTACAAACTAAATACTAGAAATTTGCAAGCGATTGACTCGTATCTACGAGTAGTTTGTATGTTAGACTACTGACAAAGCTCAAAAAATCAGCAAGCTGAAGTGACAGTGGGCTGGCCACATCGCGCAAAGAACCGACAAGCGTTGGGGTAAACGTGTTCTGGAGTGGAGACCGCGACTCGGCAAGCGTAGTGTAGGACGCCCTCCGGCCATATGGGATGACGATCTGCGAAAGGCAGCAGGCTGATGCTGGATGCGTCGAGACGAAGACAGGGCGCTATGGCTCTCATTAGGGGAGGCCTATATGTCCAGCAGTGGACAAATGTAGGCTGATGATGATGATGATGAATATTGACATAAACCTCATTGTGTCATATATCCCTGCAATTTTGCTACAATACTGAACCGACGATGACTCCAACAGGGTGCCCTGGAAATCGTCAAGATGATGTTTGAAATGCAACCCAAAGAGAAGTTGGCGTGCCTCACGTCTTGCGACGTACAGAAGATGACTCCGATCCACTGTGCAGCTATATTCGATCATCCTGACATAGTCAGCTATCTGATTTCGGAGGGATCTGACATTAATCCTCTGGATAAAGAGAGGAGGTCTCCGCTACTTCTCGCAGCTTCGCGTGCTGGATGGAGGACAGTGCACACTTTGGTGAGTATACATGTTTAGAAAGAAAGGAAGAAAAATATTTATTAGGAACAACTTGGATAAGACTTCCAAGGTGTTCCTAATAAATATTTTTCTTTCTTTCTTTTAGACTAAAATACAATTAAAACCTATGCGGCCAGTTTTGTGACCACTGTCCCACATGGTTCCTCTGTGGAGGTCATTTTTTATCTGTAAATATTGTAAATGAATGTATATTTTCTTTGTAATTAAAAACTATGGTATATATTACCATATATTATTACATGCATCAAACAATCTCTTTCCAGATTGCATTTTATATATTAGTCAAATATTGCTCACTGTATAAAGTAAAATGGATTGTTTCCCCTAATTTCTTTAAATTGTTTTGTATCGGTACTATATAAGGGGTGGAGCCAGAAGTGCCATACCACAGGTTATCCTAGTTTAGGCTCCTGTCTCCCACTCGCTACTACGAGTACCTATCTTAGCCTAACTTTTATTGTTACTTTTTAAATACCTTATGGGAGAAAATTATTAAACATTTTTTCATTTTCTCATTTTCATTTGAGTGTCCTAACGGGACCTCGCTTCAGCGCCACATCGCTGGTATTAGGTGAGTTTAGTAGCGTGGTGTAGGGTCGTCGAGTGCGGCGGGGGTCACTCGCACTCGTCGACCGGTTGGGGAGGGTTCACGCCGGCCAGGTTGCAGATGAATATCTTGTGCCTGTGGCTTGGCCTAGGGCAAGGGGTGGAACAGCATGGGGGGTTTTAGTCAGTGCGACTCTGACATAACTTCGCAGTTGTCCCCGCAACCGCTTAGTATGCGTTAGGCATTTCCCCGCATGCCAAAGAAAAAAAAAAAAAAAAAAGTTTAGTAGCGTGAGAGCAGATGTTGCTGAACTAAGAATAAAAAGCAGAGGTACTGCTGTCTATGGGCACTTTATTTATCGGCATAAATGCAACTTTGATAACATTCTGGTAAATTATCCACAGATTAGTTACAACGTGTAAATCACACTGCGACGTTTATCAGGGCCCCAATTCCACTAAATGTCAACGGTTATATTTGGATGACAATGACATGTCAATGTTCAGTCAATGGTGTAACTATAACCGTTGACATTTAGTGGAGTTGGGGCCCAGTTTACTGAGTGCAATAGAATAGAGCACGACTGGCATCAAACTGATTCAGTTTTAGATACGCCAAAGAACTCATAATAGGTACGCCAAAGATGGATACAAACCCGGATAAATAAGGGTATAACTTCCACATCATGGGTTCCGTACAAAGTTATAAGTATGTAAAGAGTAGGTATGTAGAGTTCGTATACCACGGGAATCGAGTCAAGATAATTTTCGTCCGTTTTGTCCGATGAATATTTTTATGTGATTAACAATATTGTTGTTATATTATTTCTATCAAATTTCATGATTTTAAGTCACTGGCAATTAGGTTTAATTAATTTGTTAGTGTCAAAATAAAGAAATAAATTTTTTATTGGGTTTACTCAGAAGCTGGGTTTTTTACAGCTCTACAGACCGTAGATATTAGTACATTATGATATAAGTGCGGTAGGTTGAAAATTACAGCCGAGGCGATATTGTCAGCCCGAGCCGTAGGCGAGGGCTACAAGTAAGCAGAGGCTGTAATTATCAAAGCGCACGTATGTCATACGACGTTTTATAACACATTTGCGAGGAAATAAAATAAAACTCCGACTATGGTAAACGAATAAAAACAATACAGCGTTAAGAAAAAGCGCGCGGCGCGCATCATCATTTTTTTTTTAGGAAAAGGCACAAAAAACAGCCAGTACTTATTACTAATAAAGTAAAATAATATTTTTGTGTTTTTGTTAGAGATTGGTTGTAATTTACTGTCAAAATTAATTAAATTAAATAATTATGTACATAAATATTTCTTTAATATATTTTATCTCCCAAAGTTAATTTTAATCATAAAATGTTGACAACTTTTTTGACATAAAAACTCTTTGCTGAGATTTTAAAAAGTACCGTTCGTTTTAAGACGGAGCATCTTGATAAACCGTGCGTTTTACTTTACACTTACCGCACTTGGGCGTAATGAGATAGGTAACGATATTAAAATTGGTGAAATAAGACACCTTTTACGAGCAAATGTGTTATAAAAGCATTTTATATTAGTTTCATCTTGATAACTTCACATGTTCCTGAGAAAAAGGGTCTTGACAGACAGATAGACGGATAACGAAGTGATGCTACAAGGGATCTTTTTTTTTCTTTTGAGGTACGGAATCCTAAAAATCAAATAAAGAATGTATGGACACATCGATACAGTAAAGATTTAGGTTGGGCTGCCCGTCGGCTTTCGGTATACGCAAGGAATTTCCATATAGTTTTTTTCTGAGATTTTATTTCAGTAAAGTACTGTGCCTAGCTTTATATTGACTGAAAAAGGATATATTGGAAAGGTCAACTTTCAAAAGCTGATTTTGTCCACCGCGCACCGAAGCGATTTATGAGCAAATTCTTCTGTACTCTGTGTCTATAGCACTATTTTGATATCGCATCGTTCCCTATTACAAGTATCAAGTAGGTACAGTCACGTTTACGAATGTAAATCGAAATATATATTTACAGGTCTTTGGGTATTAATTACAGGTGTTTTAGGTGAATCTTGTTATGGAACGATTACTGGCCATTTAATCTGTCAACTACCCTATTACTGTGCGTTTGTATAATCACAGATCCGCCTTGGAGCCAACATCCAGTTGAAGGATATCAACTCGAGGAATGTACTTCACCTTGTAGTCATGAATGGAGGACGCCTGGAAGACTTTGCTGCTAGCTGCAAGGTACCCAGATAGTGCTATAACGTTTTCACTACTACCTCATTATTGGCCTCTTTTAATTATGGTTGAAGTGGTTTATTTCTTTCATTTTAATTTTTTCAGGAGGCCTAGCGCCGTTCTTCGATCGTTGATATTTCCGCGGGTTGACACCGCTTTAGTGAGAATTTACGCCGAAACGACTGACGTGACTCATTACTGTGGCGGTGTCATTTTTCACAAGGCCAGTGTTCTTTTTTACTACGGGGATGTCATTTTTACTACGGCGGTAACAATTCTCACAAACCAATTATTTCGACGTTAGTAAGAATTGTCACCGCCGTAATTAAAAATGACACACCCGTAGTAAAAATTTACACTGGCTTAGTGAAAAATGACACCTCCATAGTAAGAGTAACACCACAGTAGTATTGTTAATTACGTAAATCTGAGAACCGCGTCAGGTCTCCCGTTTCTACGTAAACCGACTAGTTAGGAATCAAGTCTTTTGCAATGTATCTCATGATTCCAGGACCGCTGTGAGAAAAGTTTAGAGGAACTTCTCAACGAAAAAGACAGTACTGGTTGCTCACCACTACACTACGCTAGCCGTGAAGGTCACATTAGGTCTTTAGAGAATCTGATACGGCTTGGAGCCTGCATCAATTTGAAGAATAATAACAACGAGAGCCCTCTACATTTTGCTGCAAGGTAACTATTTCTTTGACACTTTATGCTCTTAGGATCCATTAAAATATAGAAAACAAAATTATAAGTCCTTTGGTTACTCAAATGTTGGTAAGAGACTGTCTGTTTCTTCTATAAATAAATCAACGAGAGAAAAGTCGTATACTTACTACAAGCAAGATACATACTTTATTCTCTACGTATAAAGACTAATGTTGTCTAATACATTAATTTTGATTGACATCTGTTGTTTATTTGAGTCTAGATTATTCCGAATTACTCTCGAGAATAAGAGTTCTCATATTATTATACGTACTCCGTGCGTGAAAATCGTAGGACAAGAATGGTGTGAATTCGAAATACAGATGGTATCCTAAATCCTTTTCAGATACGGACGCTACCACACGGCGTGCCAGCTCCTCGATTCCGACAAAGGGACATTCATCATCAACGAAAGCGATGGAGAAGGACTGACTCCTCTCCACATCTCTTCTCGCGAGGGTCACACCAGAGTAGTCCAGTTGCTTCTCAATAGAGGAGCTCTGCTGCACCGTGACCATAATGGCCGCAACCCGCTACATTTAGCGGCTATGAGTGGTTATACACAGACGATCGAGTTGCTGCATTCAGTGCATTCCCATTTGCTGGATCAAACTGATAAGGATGGCGTAAGTTAACCTTAAGGCCTATTACATTACTGCTTATGTTAGTCGATAATCTAAAGTTACCAAATCATTTATGGGTCAATGTATACGTTTTTACAATAAGATTCTCATTGAATTACAAAAGTTGCCTCTTGACAAATTTGAAACAATAGTTAAGCAAAAATGACATAAAAAAAGATACTATAAAATTACAGACTACTTAGTAGACCAACATGCATGGGATTAAGCGACTCGACGCTATGTAAGGCTATTAATTATAATTATTATTGTAAACCATATTTACTAGTAAGACATTAGATTAAAAAGAGCTGCCCTTGAGTTTCTTGCTGGCTCTTCTCGGGGTAGGTACTGCATTTGGAACCAGCAACTCGTCGGTGGAGATGAGCTGCTGTTTACATTTAGCCAATCTTCATGGACGAGTTTAGAGTGCCTTGTTATTAGACTATTGACTTTTCTAAGTGTATATTCTATACCTAGAGAAAATAAAAGATTTTGACTTTTGACTTTTTTGAATAAGTTTTGCAGTATGATTTCCCCATTATACCGCTCTTTGCATTATCCGACTGCACTATACGGAGGCTATGTTATGTGGCACAGCATGTGGTGCAAACGGTTGACGGATTTGAACTCCGTGTTATTAGAAAAGTTTTAATATCCTATTATGTCATATATGTTATCAAACATCTGTGTGTATCGAAGATAGTAAAGGTAGTAAACATTGACGACTGTACTTGTTTAGGAGGTATTATCAGTAAAAGTTCTGCTTGATACACCTAAGTGTCATTTTTGCTAGCAGCTTCTTCTTCACATCTTTTCCCATCCCGTGGCCACAAAGCCCTCTCTTATAGTAACAATGAAAATTACAAAAAAGAGTTTCTTACATGTTTATGACCACTTGATCTGAATGGAAAAAGAAACTGTGTTCCTGGCTTCTGATTGTTTAACTTAATGATTGTATTATTTAATGTACATATTTGTAGATGTGCTGTTGGTTTTCCTATGAAAAAAAAACTCTTATTAGGGTCGGGGTGGGTAGTAAAAACTTGAGCTTTCAAGCGACAACTCTTCCAAATGTATTAGGCTTAACGTTTGTCGATAGTACTTAATCGCCCAAAGAGGATTTTTTAAAGTTGTCTGTGTATTCGCAGAACACGCCGCTCCATCTAGCGACCATGGAGAACAAACCAAACTCCATAGCTCTACTCCTTTCCATGGGGTGCCGGCTGCATTACAATAATCTGGACATGAGCGCCATCGACTACGCCATCTATTATAAATTCCCGGAAGCAGCTCTTGCTATGGTTACCCACGAGATCAGGTAAATAATAAAAATAAAGAATCTTACGCCTTTTATCCCCGAGGGGGTAGGCAGAGGTATTCCATTTCTGGATATACCCACTTTTCACCAGATACTCTTTGGATCCCTGAACGTGATAGGTGGTGATCCCATCGCCGGACCGGGTCTCTTTACACATGTCTCAGAATTAATTCTGGGACTTGCAGGGTTCCTTACGATGTTTTCCTTCACCGTCGAGCTAATGATAAATATGTACGTAAGTTTTGAAAAACTCATTGCCAGGATTCAAATCCGAGCCTCACAGATTTTTATCATGTGAAGCAGGCTCTTTAACCGTTAGGCTATCACTACCACTATCACTCTCACGAGATCAGCAGGCGTAATCAGGGAGCTTCGATATTCGATATCGGAAAATCTGTCGAACACTTTCGAGATGGGCTGATATTGGTATCGAAAACTAATGTCATATGTGACACAAGGATTCAGAAAATTTTCCGTGGCTGTCAGAAACGTCTAGAATAAAGTTTCCGAAGTCGATAGATTCGACTTCGGAAAAATTTTCACTCGATCTGAATCGAACGGAAACGGTATCGAGTCTCCGTGAATACGCCTGCAGGTATCTATTGATACTCATGTTTTTGGACATCGTCCAATCGTTACAAATTGTTTATGTTCTATCAAGTTGTTTTAAATTTTCTTACAATGTAAAATCGAGTTCATTTTAGGTATAATTTATTTTTTACATCATAGACACACTCTATAAGAGAAGTGAAGGTACTCTATTGTCGATGAATTTGGATTCTCTCTCTCTCTCTTGATCAACGTAATTAAAAATGCATCAACATTCGCGTCCGCTAAATTGTCAGAACATAGGTACTTTTTGTTAGGAATTTTTTGTGTAATGTAATGAAAAGCTAACCTATAAAACTGTAATGATGTCTTTGTTCAAATGTCTTGTATTTTCACCCCCAGGGCTAACGAAGTGATGGCTCTTCGCTCTGACCGTCATCCGTGTGTGACCCTCGCTCTTATTGCAAACATGCCCAGAGTTTTTGAGGCGGTCCAAAATAAATGCATCACCAAAGCTAACTGCAAAAAAGATTCGAAGAGTTTCTACGTAAGTTTATGAAAAAATAACAAGAATCCTTATCTAGAAAGACACAGCGGACGTTATGGTAGCTTTTACGATGACGGGAGGGGCAGCGGACGTGGTCGTATGTACAATAAGTAGATATAAAAGGGCACAGATTGGGAATATTTTCATACAAAAACTTTGAATCTCAAGCGTCATGTCAGTTAGTATGAACGCGAGCTGTCATTCGGTCGAATCAGACTAGAATTTTGCCCACTAGTAATAATTTTAGGCTGCAGATTTTTCTCGCTTTGTCCCCTCTATTCCCTATTATATTTTAATCTCTTTGTATGTACCTATTCAAAATCATAATGGTTTTATTTTTTATTCAAAGTAGGGGCTTTTATGTCCACTAATTGAAAGTCATTGCAACTCCACGCTTACGCTTTTAGTTGTCCTGAGTAACATCACTACATTAGTATAAAACAAAGTCGCTTTCTCTGTCCCTATGTATGCTTAAATCTTTAAAACTACGCAACGGATTTTGATACGGTTTTTTTTATAGATAGAGGAAGAGGAAGGTTTTAGTGTTAGCATTGCACCCGTGCGAAGCCGGGGCGGGTCGCTAGTAGGATATATTTTATTCCCTTATTCCCGCTAGTTTACTCATAAACTTGGAAGGGAATGCAATCTTGCAGCAAAATTAGAATCTGAGAATTTTGCAACGTTTAAAAATTAAAACTGTCGAGATCTTACTAACGAGGTCTTTGCACAAAGGCCGTGAACTTGTTTCAAGGTATTGATGTTTTAGAAGTATTTAAGTACCTAGTCGTTAATTTAAATAAGTATGTGTACAGCGTACTAAAATTGAGTTTAAAAACTAATCTAAATAGTATTCTTGACTAGCTGATCTGCGCGTTTTCACCCGCGTAGTTCCTGTTCCCATGGGAATACGGGAATAAAATATAGCCTATGTTAGTCAGGGATATTGTAGCCGTAATAGTGAAAGAATTTCTGAAATCGGTCGAGTAGTTTTTGAGTTTACTCGTTACAAACATACAAGAATACAAAAATAAAAATCTTTCCTGTTCAAAATATTAATGTAGAAGTATAGATAGTGTAGACAAGTATGTCTATTAAGTATTCAAGGATTTATATCAAAAGATGTCAGTGAGTAGATTCACTGTAGGTACCTGAAAAATTAATGTGGTTCATCCAATACAAATAATCATGTGTAGGTAATCTACGTATTGTCCTCTTAACCCACCACATTCTGTAAAAATTTAATAACTTTTCTAAAGTTTTCTATATTTAGTACCTAAGAGCGTTTCCACATTATCCGATCCGATATCGGAGTCGGATGCCAATACGATATCGGAGGAAGTACAATGTATGAAATATGTATCTACCTTTCACATTGTCCGTTCCGATATCGGTTATATTTCATAAATTTTACTTGCACTGCGGCCCTGATATCATATCGGCATCCGACTCCGATATCGTACCGGATAATGTGAAAACGCTCTAACTCCGTTGCTTATAGTATTTGTAATGTGGTCCGAGCGAAGCATTTATTTGCAATGAAACATCGCTCACTAATTACGATACGGTATTATCACACAAAATGGTGCGGGATCTCGTCATAGATCATTCGATTTAATCTTTTAATTTCATTTAGATTGCATTCTGACTTGGTCCTATAAAAAAAAAACTTTGTGGCGTGTAAATATTTTCATTTATTCTATTCATAGCTACCTATAATTTGTAATAATATTTGTAGTACATGCTGTAAATATTTAGTAGTATCATCACTAATTTTCTTTTTTTGTAGACGGATAATTGACAGGTACATACCATTATTAATACTGAATACGCATAAATGTGTTTATTTTACATTTTCAAACTGCCCACCTTTTTTATTTCTGACTCCCTAGTAAATTCGCTTGTTGAACGACCATAATTGTTAAAAGTTATATACCAGCTTATTTATATATTTAATCATATTGCAAATCTAGATCAAGTACAACTTCGAGGCACTCTGTCCTCAATTCAAAGACGACGATGGGAGCAAGAAACCCGACAGTTTTTCGAAATCACAAAAAATACCTCTGCCTGCCCTCAACGTAAGTTCTTCATTGTGTGCCTTTACTAATTTTGATTTTGTGTTACCACTATCACAGATAAAGTACTCGTTCAAATTCTATCAACACTCGAAGCAAGAAATAGAAGCGCTGAGACTGGCGCACAACGACCCAAACTTTCGACCCGAACCGTTGAGTGTTATCAACGTGAGTGGAAACATGTGAAAACTGTAGCCACAATAATGCTTCCTGTTTTACGTGTTTATACCATGAAACCAGCTAATTTCACTGACACCTTTCTAATAATATCTGAATTAAATAATCTTTATAAGCTAACGGTACCAGCCGATGACATTCTTGATAAAATGAGGTAGATGCGTTATGGAATGCCCAAAACGAGACCCCAGTACAGCATTACTCGCAAGAACTACAACGCCACACTAACTAGTGCAACGGATTGTAAATATTCTGAAATCAATGTAAGCGAATATAGACGTTTATCTAATACCTTACCACAGTATAATAATAGTACCAACGTACAGAAGACCGACTTAAGTACTTTCTACTCTACCTACAAAATAATACGCCATTTACACGAGGGAAATCCACTAAGACTGCATACAAAAAAAACTTGAGGACAATGGAATGGATTGTCCTCAAGTTTTTTTTTATGCAGTCTTAGTGGATTGCCCTCGTGTAAATGGCCCATACGAGCGCAAGGCAAGTTAAGTCGATCAACCATGCAGACAACATCCACTTTGCTTTGACGGTGACAAAGTATCACGTGACCGGGTGGGGCAGTGCTAGATTTCGTTCGTTGCCTAGATTATAAGAATTAATTTTAGGAAATAAAACACCTATTCAAACCTATGAAAATGTTCCTAAAACGGATAACTTGTTAATGTTGGTCCTTAAAGATTTATGTAGGTTGATGAGTGTAGAAAAAAATTAATCTAAATCAAGTAAAACGTGAGCTTGTTTCTTGGATATAGATGATTGGATTAACATAAAAGTGAAACTTACTCCATCAAAGTCAAAGTCAAAAGTTTTTATTCAATGTAGGGACTTATAAGTCCTCTTATCGAAAGTCATTGCGACTCCACCGCTTCGGTATGTAAAGTTGAGGAGAAGAAGCGGTGCAAGAAACTCCTCAACACATTATTCTTTAGTCAGTCAGTCAACATATACATGGTTCTTTTAAATTAAGTGCAAATATTTAACAAGAAACTTTTTTTATATTTGTATTTTAAATGCGCTTCTTCAAACATGCAACATCGATTATCAAAAAAATAAACAAAAACTAACACGCTGTACATAAACAATACACGCACACTACTCAGTCAAAAATTGCCCGAAAACAACAAAATAAATAAAAAAAGACGATAAAAGTGGCGTTTTAGTGCGGTAGTGACGCCGTTTATACAAAGCATGTTACAAAATAATATTTGGGCAGTCCGTTGCGAGCGCCCCTTACGACTTGCCTACCGAGTGGAACTACTGAGTCAGACAGGCCTGACCTAGCTATTGCCTGGTATTTTTCATTGCCGCCGTTCGTAAGAGTTTAACGTGTCTACCCTCAAAATGTCACTGATTGGTACCTAAATATTTTTTTATTGAAATAGAGTAACTTTACATCATGAATTCCCTTTGGATCAGCTAGCGTTATTCCTGACTTAGTTTGTACCCACATTCCGGACTCTTGAAAACTTAAATACCTACTTACATCCAACTTAGTAAAAGATCAAACGTGATTAGGTATAATATATCTGTATTATTATCCTACACTACTAAAATAGCAATTTAAGAATATTTTGTAGTAGCGTTATTGGAAACAGCTCTTACCATTTCTAAATAGATAAGTCACACTCATCTCTATGAAAATTTGTTTTCTACAGGTTTTCAGGAGGGAAGCTCCGTTGCCCAGGTACAGTCAAGAGCAAGTCAAGCTTGACACTACCAGTTTAAGCTGAGCTCTGATTTGTACTGCGCGCCATAGAATACAGGGCCGGGTCAAAGTCCAAAGTGTCAAGCTTAGCGTGCTCTTGGCTGTACTAATGACAACGCGGTAAGAGCTAATGCTCAATTTCCTTCTATATCCCTCCTCAAGATAAACCATTCTCTACCAAATTTCTCATAATACTAGATCCTCCTGTGACTTTGGTCACCTTCCAGAATAAATTTGTTTTTTTTTAAAGGTTAGACCGAACATTTTTACTTATTAAGATCTATTCAGCGGTTTACGTGAAAATGCAAAAGACATACCTAGACATTTTCTCGTTTTTTTTAGATCGTTTAAGACTATTATCATGTCAGTAGGTATAAAAGTTTTATTACTATGCAGCTATAATTTGTAATCTGTTTTGTGTCCCTAATAAATAAATAAAATAATAAACATGTGTACACTATCCGCTTCTTTAGCCTTCGCTTTCGAAAATCTGGTCCAAGGCTTATACTTGATGTAGAGTTATTCTGCTGGTTGTAGGGTATATCAAATTCATCATCATTCATCATTGTTCCGAATGTACAGCTTACACTTACAATAAACGTTTTGTTGTCTGAATACGCTCGATTTGTGACATAGGTCGGAATATTGGTTGTCATTGTTTCATTTAATCGCATTTTTAATTTCGGTTTTCCTAACGGTTCTTTTGAACAGTTTGTATTTTTTGGCGAATTTATGAGTGTGACTGAAATTATGCCCAAATTCCGACCCCATTATGTATGTGTTCTGTGATATTTAATAATGAATCTTGTGATGGAAACTCTATATAGTTGAAAAAAATACTACCATATACCTAATAATAAAGACTAACGAAATTTGTAAGAAGATAGGTAGCCTAATCATCAATAATATCGAATTTTTAGGCAATGGTTGCGCACGGACGCGTGGAATTATTAGCTCATCCATTGAGCCAGAAATATCTTCAGATGAAGTGGAATTCTTACGGCAAATACTTTCACTTGGCGAACCTTTTATTCTATAGCATCTTTCTGCTATTCGTAACGGTTTACGCATTTCTTCTGATGTCAAGCCCCGACACAATCCCTCTGAGAAAGCTTGACAAATGTGCTACAAAAGGTTTGCTGAACCCAGAAATCCCGAACAGGAATTCGTCTACTAATCGCTCTACAGGAAACAGCACGGCAAAGGCACAGAAGTCTTTTACAGAACCACATTCACGTACGTATACAAGAGTTGATTATACATCACTTAAATTTTAAAAAAATATCAAAATTGCTTAATAGATGGCGCTGACAAGCTATAAATGTCAAGATTCGAAAATAATTAGCACGGTATTGAAATAAATAGAATTTACTAAGGTTTTTCGTCGATGCCAAATCGATGTGCGTCAGGTAGTGCAGCGTCAGCGCCTCGTGTCACAAGCAGTGTAAAGTCCATGAAATGGGGTTAACGTCGAGTCAGCTTGATGCAGGAAATGTAGTCATATAACACCTGTATATTCGAATATTTTTGTATTTTTCAACTATGTAAATTTTCCAGATTTCGAATCTGTAATAGCAATGTATACCAGTACGGTGTTCATTCTGGTATATAACGCTTTGTGTATGGTACGGGAGGTGTACAACGTGAAGCAGCAAAAATGGCACTACCTATTAGACCCTGCCAACCTGGTGTCTTGGCTACTGTATGTCAGCTCGACCCTGATGGTATCACCGCCTCTTTATGACAAAGATTCAAATGTTCAGGTTAGTATTTTGAAGTGTTATAAATACTTACACACGTCGTCACTACATATTATAAAAAAGTTGCTTTCTCTGTCCCTATATCCCTGCTTAAATCATTAAACTAAGCAACGGATTTTGATGCGGTTTTTTTAATAGATAGAGTGATTCTAAAGGAAGGTTTTAGTATTAGCATTGCACCCGTGTGAAGCCGGGGCGGGTCGCTAGTCGCTCAGAAACAAATGATCCGATTTAGATTTTTGTGTGTTTGAAACGATTGATTGAGTATTAAAGAGCTGCCCTTGAGTTTCTTGCTGGCTCTTCTCGGGGTAGGTACTGCATTTGTAACCAGCAACTCGTCGGTGGAGATGGGCTGCTGTTTACATTTAGCCAATCTTCATGGACGAGTTTAGAGTGCCTTGTTATTAAACTATTAACCTTTCTCAGTGTACTTTTGTACCTAGAGAAAATAAATGTTTTCTGACTTTTTTTATTGTTAGCTATAATTCCAGAAAACCACCAATTCCACAGGGCTGATCGACGAATCAGTAGAACACCATCCGATCCAATGATTGTTGTTTACGTTTACGGTCCTGTTTGTTCCCGTTCCCGTGGGAATTTCCAAAACTCCCTTCTCAGTCCTTACCTCCTACTTACGTCATTGAAGGAGCGTTTGTGCAAAATTTAATGATTTTAGATTCAGCGTTTTTCTTCATTTACGAGTGTAAATATTAAAGAAAGAATTATTAGGTATACCTAATGGTAGAATTTATTTACAATATTTAGGTACAGATAAAAAGTATCCTTCAAAGAGGAACCATGTGGGACAGTGCCCAGAAGAATGATTTATATTCTCAAACTAATATTTCCGTAAAGCTCTACCCTACAGGCGCGTTATTACCGCTAGATAATACCGCGCACAGCAGTGTTGCCAACAGTTAAATTCTAAATGCCATACTTTAATTAGAAAATTTATTAATTAGTCAGAATGTTACTTGTAGCTTACAACTAGACAGAGCTTTATTAACAATATAACTTAAATACAATACAATAAAAAAAACTTACTTAACTTAATTTTAAATTAATCTAACATAAACTAAACCTAAATTAACCCTCCCTGCATCGTACCCGGCTCAAAGGTCCCCATAATGCCTGCAGCGTTCCCCCGCTGAACTGCTATGGAGACCTGTTGAACCAAGTACGACCCAGAGCGAGGATCACCCCCTCTCTCCCGCAAACGCCGGCCTATTTCTCGAAAAAGTGCGAGAGCCTCCACTCCCCACGGCCCCGCCGTTAAAATAACTTTCCACCATATTCAACATCTAAAGCCACCAAAAAACCACTAACGAAAAACGACCTTAATCTCATAGTAGCTATATTTTCCACTAAACGCTTTTTTATTAACAACATTTAGTTATTTATAAGTGTAAATTCTCTTCTAGATGTAATCCATAATTTTTGTCTCCATTTAAATAATTTCTTCGTGGGAAAAATAACCGCTTTTGGTTTCCTCTACCAGACGGCCTATTTAAAATCATCAGACGAGAATCGGGGGGTATTCCACAAAGGAAATTAAAAAAAGGAAATAGTTGGCTAGAAGTAACGCACCTTTCCACTTGGCGTTAGAGAAATATGATAACATATAGGTGACAAAACCAATCTCGCGAATTGCCATCAGAAGGTGCAGCAGTGAAAAAAAAAGTATAAATACGGGTTGAAAACTGAACTCTACCACAAAAAAAAACCACTAGCCACGAAAGGCAATATTTCGCCACTAAAAGGGGGGTCAAAACCACCAGTTTTAGTGGAAATTCCACTAAGTTGGCAACAAAAACAATCGCGATATTATCGAGCGGTAATAACGCGCCTGTGGGCGGGAGCCTTTAAAATTAACATATTTTTCATTGCAGTCCTCAGCTACCGCCATAACGGTTTTCTTGGCTTGGTTCGAGTTGCTCCTGTTGCTGCAACGCTTCGACCAAGTTGGGATCTACGTGGTCATGTTCCTGGAGATACTGCAGACCCTCATGAAAGTCCTCATGGTGTTTTCCATCCTCATCATCGCGTTTGGATTATCGTTTTTCATTCTACTGTCTAAAGTGGGTTTTTTCTGTAACAACAGTACACGTATACCTTTCTTAGGTTACTTGAGCAATCTATGAGATCATTGCAAATTACAGTCAATAGTACATGAAGCTTTACAGTTGTAGTGCGAGTCTGACCTCTAAGGCGATTGTATTGATAACGTTACAAAGTTCAATGTCTCAAGCTCCACGTGCTCTTGACTGTATTAGATCGTATTAAGCTTGGCTGCTTTGCGTTCATGACGTCATGAAATGGGCTGCTTTCAAAATGTTATAATGATTATGAACGCAATGCGAATTTTACAGCGAATGTGTTGGCGAACTTATTTAATTGCATATTATTTTATTTACTTCAAACTTTTCCCGTTTCTAGCATATTATTTTATTTATTTACAATATTAATTGCAAATTAAAACAAAAAACATCTAGCCAAACTGCAAAACTGCTGGAAACACTGCACTCTTTACAATTCATACATATTTTGACACCCACCTGCGGACGTATTCACGGAGATTCGATATTCAACTCGGAATCGGAAAATCTGTCGAAAGGTTTCGAGATGGGCTATTCTCAGATGTCATATTTGACATAAGGATTCCACAGATTTTCCGATTCTGAGTCGAATATCGAATCTCCGTGAATACGCCCGCTGATATCTGTTTTCCCTCATTTCAGTCTCTTGTCGTAAATAAACTACCTATTCCGGTAAAGGCGGTGGGCTGCCACAATTATGCTGAATGCGGCCGTGCGAGAGAGACAAAGAGATTTAAATATAAGAGGAGTCATTGGGAATATGTTCAGCTGTCATTCGAACGTTCGATTATATTTGCTTTGTTTTATGCCTTAATATATTTAAATCTCTTTGGAGAGAGAGAGACCATTATAATGCGCGTCCCTAATATAAGCATTAATTCTCCACGTTCAACACCACGCCGACCACAGCCTTAAATAACTGAGACAAAAATAAAATAATAAAATTGTATTTTTGTCTCAGTTATTTAAGGCTGTGTTCTGGTAAATAACTGAGACAGTGGGGGCGATTCTGCTTTACACCGACAAAACTTATTTTGGTTTAGTCCTGTCTTTGTCTTACCCCAAAAAGAGAAAAGGGGCACAGAAGATAACCTAACAAATTGAGTCCAGTCAGAGGCTGTATTTTAGTCGTGACTCCTTTACTTATGCACAAAATTATGAAATGTCTTAGTTGACAGGAAAAATTTTAATTTGACAGGACTAAATATCTTTGGTCTCTTTCCTTTTCTAGGAGAAATAAAATGACATTAGTAAACTAAAATAAGTTTAGCCGCTGTAAAGCGGAATCAGCACCAGTAAACACTTCTTTGTTCTTTTCCCATACAAATGTTTAAACTTTTCAGGGCAAGCATTTGTCGTTCCGTAGCGTTCCTATGGCCCTGATGAGGACTTTCGCTATGATGCTGGGAGAGATAGACTTCGTTGGGACATACGTGGAGCCATACTATAAAGCTGATACGGATGTAGTTCTTCCATTCCCTATGCCAACCTTCCTGATTCTTGGTCTGTTCATGGTGCTTATGCCGATTCTCCTCATGAATCTGCTCATCGGTTTGGCTGTTGGCGACATTGAAAGCGTCAGACGTAATGCCCAGTTGAAACGGCTTGCTATGCAGGTATATTCTATTCGTGCCCGACTAATTGTTCCGAGTTTTTCAAAAAACTTATCCGTATATATTTATCACTAGCTCGACGGTGATGGAATACATCATGAGAAAACCCGGTGGTGCCAGACTTAATTCTGAGACATGTGTAACAGACCCGGTCTTAATTATCACGTCCAAAGAATATGGTGAAACATGGGTATTTCCAGAAATTTCTTGAATCTCACGAATGAGAAGCGGGTTAACATAAATATATAGACATTTCTATCTTTACCCATAATCCGAAATTGTTTATCAAATCACTTCGAACTCAACAGGTGGTGTTGCATACGGAACTAGAGCGCAAGCTGCCAGCATTTCTACTGGAGAAGGTGGACAAGGACGAGCTAATAGAATACCCGAATAACAACAAATGCAAGCTCGGCTTCCTAGACCTGATTCTACGCAAGTGGTTCTGCAACCCCTTTTCAGAAGACGGTATGTACTATCAGTTAAAGTTCTGCCTGATACACCAAGTGTCAGTTTAGCGAGCTGCTATCTTTTCCCACCTCCGCGGCGACAAAGCTCTCTCTTATAGTAACAATGACAATTACAAAAAGTGTTTCTTTCATGTTTATGGCCATTTAGTGTCGATGAATGGATGCTGATAGAAAAACAAAAGTGATAGTGGCTTCTGATTGTTTAACTTTGATTAAGGTCGGGGTAATAAAAACGTGAGCTTTCAATCGACAATTCTTCCAAATGTTAGCGTTTGTCGATTGTACATACAATAAGCGTTTAGCCACAGCGCAAGCCACTAGTTTATAACCGCCAGATGTGAGTAGGACTCGCACAAGGTGTCCGCATTAACGAGCAGTAAAAAAAAGTTACTTTTGTCGTCCCCTTTCGTCTCGAAAACAAAAGTATTTTTACTAAATATTCATTTGCAATAAAGTTGCGTAATAGTTGCTGCAATAAACAGCTATGATTGATAGACACACAGACAGACTGAGCGGTACCATAACATTTCTATTGTGCTGCGTCGTCGGTACGATCCCTAAATAGTTTACTATTTTTCATTATTTAGAACGCCTACCTTAATAACATCGAGTGTATGCCTTCTCGAAATTTCGAAAACTACTCATTGAGGACATTGAGACTCATTGAGACTCTTATTACCACTAAATTAAATGATTATTCTAAGTGTATCACCGACCTCAACATAAAATGTACTGTAATAATAAAATGGAAATAATATACGTGCGCATATAAATAGATGTATAATCCGTGGAAAATGCAGAGGGCTGTAAAATAAGATTTTAAAATAAGTACCTATATATAAAATAAACTACCTACTCTTAAAAGATTTTCGCAGAATTTGTTAAGAATATAAATTTATTACCATAGCAGCTGGCTTGGACCTGGTGTTGGAGAGCAATGAGGACTACATAGCAGCCGAGCTGGAGAAACAAAAGCAGAGACTGCGCAATATGTCACAAATTATCGAACAGAATCACACATTGGTTAGGCTTATTGTGCAGGTGGGTTGAACCTCATCATTTGATAAAACAAGCAAGCCTTATATCCCCGAGGGGGTAGGCAGAGGTATTCCATTTCTGGAAATACCCACTTTTTACGAGAATATTCGACCCCTACGTGATAGGTGGTGAGCCCATCACCGGGCCGGGTCTGTTACACATGCCTTAAAATTAATTCATCGTTTTGATGTTGCCGATATAAGTAGTAGGTACCCACAGTTTTTCCAATTGGAGTGCCTAGCCAAATGGCTTTGTTCTTCTACTTCTCTTGGATTAACATGGGCTATAATTTACCCATGGGAACGGGACTTACACATGTAAGAGGATGACTTTCAATAAGAGGACTTATAAGCCCCTTTCGACTTTTGTCTAAAACTTTCAATTCCAGAAAATGGAAATCAAGACCGAAGCGGATGACGTAGATGAAGGCATTTCCCCGAGAGACACCAGGGTGATCCCCAGATGGAGCTCACCGAGGATACGCAATAGCCTTCGCCCTGCATCTTCTTTTAGCAAAGGCGGTTAAGGATTCTCCGTCTAACAAACCTGTCATAACCTATTCACGATTCAAGAGGTTGGAAGAAATTTCTGAACGTGAAACTTTTTCTTCAAACGTCTTTGCCTATTCATCCTTTATCTCGAAAAGATAACATTTGTGTAAACTTATTGCGTAAGTTTATCTAGGCTAAGCATATTTTAAGACGTGGCGTAATATTGTAAGGCTTTTTATCCTCTGACGCCACGCATTGTGTAGAAAACCGACAGTTTCGATTAGAGCTATCCGTTTTTCGGAGCTGCGCCTGCGGCCGTATTCACGGAGATTCGAAACTCTATATTCGACACGGAATCCGAAAATCTGTCGAAAGGTTTCGAGATGGACTATTTGCAGATGTCATATTTGACATAAGGATTCGACAGATTTTCCTATTCCGAGTCGAATATTGAATCTCCGTGAATACGCCCGCTGTTCTTGTAGTTTAGTACATTAATATTAAGAGCTTAGGTATAACTTTTGACATTAATTATATATTTTAATTATTCCTAGGTTTGATCTCATATTTTCTATGGTCTATGTTTCGCGAACAATGTTTATCGCAGTTGTAATTTATTTAAAACTCATACCTATGATTTATTATAAGCAAAAAGTTTAAATATACTAATGCATAGAGCAGCCAAAGCGAATAAAATCGAATGTAATGTGATCATAATTGAATTTGAAATTGATGATAGAGTATTAAGTAGTTGAACTGACGCTTGAAATCCAAGTTTTTGTATGACAATATTCCTAATGGCCGCTCCATAACTCTTTGTTCAGCATCATCAGCAACAAATATAATTTGTCCACTGCTAGACATAGACCTCCCCTCACTTTGTAAGTAATAATTTACGAAGCAACAATTTATATTCTATATCGTCTATGAATTATCCTACCTAGTATTTTTATAGGGTACAGTTTCATTTGATAACGGGCCTGTTAGCTCAGTTGGTAGTGACTCTGCCTTCTGAGTCGGAGGTCGCGGGTTCGATTCCCGCTCGGGGCCAACATTTGTGTGCATGAACATGTCTGTTGGCTCCGTGTCTGGTCGTTTAATATTTATTTATGTATGTTTATCAGTTGGTTGGTACCCATAGTACAGCCGTGAATATATAGCCGTGAGTGAATTGTATCCCACAATTTATTATTATTATTCTTTAAACTGAGGTGTGAGCGGAACGGGTATTCCAGTTGTCAATCTGAGCAGCATGTATTCAGCGAGGATTTTTACGAATCGTACTTAACAGTGCAACATGTCCGTAAGATGGAGACTGATGGTAATTAAGATGGTTATAATAAGTAAGTTAATTTTTACGGCTTAGAAAATTTTTGCTAATGGTCTTTCGCTTATTGAAAAGATAAATGATTGATTGATGATGAACTTAGATTAAAGCAAAGAAGAAAGATACGGTGTCAGCTTCTCGCGCGTGGACCGCTAAAATTAGGTCCACGGAACGTAATTCGCTGCAGTCTCAATCGGGCCGGCGTATCGACAGTACGTGTTTGTCGACGAGAAGTAGGAACCGTGACGGAGAAGTTGAGAGGAAATCGTTAGTCCTGGACATATAATGAGGAGGGATGAGAGTAATATTTAAGGCGAGTGCTTAAAAGGAATGTGGAAGGTTATAGGAAGAGCGGTAGACCGAAGACAACATATACGGATTGTGTGAAGGATGATATTTATGATATTTGCAAGATGGAACAGAATGTAGATATGACGTATGTAAGGAGAAGACATACTGCGCCGAGCCCAAATAATGGGAAAAGGGCAAGAAAATGATGATGCTTTCTATGAATGTACCGTATCTTCTTTTTTTGCTTTTATCTAAGGCTGAGAACCCTTCATACAGCATAATGTTATGATAAATATTGTTTGCCTGGGAAGCTAGTAGCCTAATTATAAATTATTTATATTAAATTATTCCAGAGTAAGTTATTTTGGGAGAAAATAACCCCATCTTTTATCCATATGTCCGGCATTTGTTTGGGACACGAAGCAATTTTATTGATAAATCGTCACAACTAAATTACCAACTAGTTTTAAGCTATTGCATAGCTTCTATCGCGGGCCTTGAGCGTGGAGACCGAATCCAGAAATTCCGTAACGAAAATAACCTAACACCCCCCACTCCGACCGGCACAGCAGTGATTCTTTTTAGTTTTGCCATCTATCAATGAATAGCAGAACTTTTAATGACTTTTTTGAAATATCACGCTTGTCTCTTTAGTTCAGAAACTCCCCTCTAGGTGCCATTTGTTGTATCGGCGTTACTGCGCATTATAATTGCATAAAGTTGATAAAAAATGCTATGCAATAGCTTTACCGCGGCAGTCCCCAAGTGACACTCGTCTTTTTTATTTCTTAAGATTAAGGTAGAATTAAAATCGTCAATTTGCGAAAGACTCTACGTACTTAGTCAAATTGGTAGCAAATTAATTTACCTATATTAAATAAACCTTCTTGAAAAAGGATATAATCACATAATACATATATATTCGGTATAATCGCAGTTTTACAGATGGTCTATTCATACATCTTATTAAAGTATGAGAATTAATAATTAAGAGAACATTTAAAGACATAAAAATAGGTTAAACCAAATCCAGGGTTTCGAAATGTTGACTGATAACCAGTAGAAAGAGTAGCACATAATATGCTGGTACAACTTGTTTGGAAAAATCAGGGTCCAATCATCGTTAGTACGACATGATATTATCAGTTGTAGTGAAACGTTTTGTAAGGCAAAATCGACATAAAAATAGGTCCGTTTATATAGAAGCTAGAAAAAACTTTGATAGTAAAAATGTATGAGAATGTTTATCAAAGGTCAACACATTTAAATCCAACCTACATTTTTAAATTTAACATGTAACGTATGTATTTCTAATATATTTAACAATGATTTTAATATTTTATTTTCACAGAAGATTACTTAATTGTTAACAAGGTTTTTTCATTTCCTATCTGTAACAAACAGTAGAAATAAGAGTAATACAAGAACTTTTGTAAAAAAAAATCCGAAAAACGAGAATATTTTCGTTTTCGGAAAATTTTCGGTCACAAATTATTTGTGACCGAAAATGGCCGAAAACGAAGACAAATTGACTAATTAATACTTCAATTGCACAGCAATCGATCGTTGTCCAGTATTTTCGATGAATTGTCATTTAATATGGCAACTTTCGATGTAAAGTGCCGCAGACGCAGCAAACTAATGCAGAGTCATCGACATGTAGACTGTAGAGTACCTACCGCAGATGCATCAAACAAATCGACGCACAGTATTTGCTGCATAGAGATTAAAATATAATATAGAATAGAGGGGGCATTGGGAATATTTTCATAGACAAATTAGAAGCTCAAGCGTCATGTCAGTTAGTATGAACGCGAGCTGTCATTGGGTCGAATCGCGGTCAAATCACACTAGACTTTTTCCATCTTGTAATAACTTTTGGAATACAATTTTACTCGCTTTGTCCCCTCTATGCCCTATTATATTTTAATCTCTTTGATTTGCTGTCTTGATATTCGATGTAGCGACTTTCGATATGGTGTAGGACACCCGATAATTCTGTGCCTTTGGTGCTTTGAGTAAGAGACCTATTTTTGGACAGAAAAGTTTTCATATAAACGATAGCACTTGTTCCGTTGCTAAAACCTTGACTAGGCGTCTGATTAATTCAGACACCTAGTCAAGGTTATCCTTTTTAATGTAGAAGTTTAAAAAAAGAATAATGTTCAACCTTCTAAAATTTCAAATGCTTTCTTACGGTAAACAACATTGTTCATTTTTCTCTGTCAAAACCAAAGGGTTTTGACCAAAGAGATTAAGATATAATATATATTATATTTTAATCTCTTTGGTCAAAACCCTTTTTCTCAGTATCCGTGTAGCGGTATTAATAAAAATACCAATTACTTAGAAGTAGCTTGTGGCTCTACAAAAATAAGTAAGTCAAAGCTCAAACACGGTCATAATATTATAAAGAGGAAAGATTTGATTTTTTGTTTGTTTGTTTGACAGACAGACAGAGGCATTATAAGCGTTTCTTTTTTGCCATTTTAGTAAGAAACCCTAATAACTTTTTTACTTTAATGTTACTGAAATCATAGACCGTATAGATTTTTGTAATACCAAGTTTAATCAGTAAATTAAATAGAGCTATTTGGAGACTATTCTTATTAAAACTTACTTATTTCACTAGTTACAAGAGTTGTAACATTATTGTATACTTATATTAATTGGATAAATAAATGTTTAAAAACTATACCCATAGTATGCTTTCACCACTTTCACTAACTTGGCGTTGATGAGCAAACAAACATACAAACTTGGTGTTTGAACCAACCAAGACAAAATAGCTCTGCTATTTAGATAAACTAGATTTTGCTTGCGACGTCGTCGGTAAAATGTAAGCTATTCCGTAGTCTTTATCACTTCCCGGTATTATGTATCTATAATAATAATAATTTATTTCAAGCATATATGCATAGATTTCATCACTAAAACATCATTATAAACATATATCTCTAATTTAGCCCTTAAAAGAAAATTAAAGTTTTGTGGTTTAACACTAAGTAATTATGTAACACTAATATCAAGTTTAGTTCTTTAAAAATACCTATAATATACCATATGTAACAGAGTAAGCGCAATTCCTGAAATTAGTTTGTTCAGTATGGAATGGACTACTTAATCGATTTTAGTTATTTTTAATATGTGTTAATTTTTTCCGAAAAATTTATTAGCATAACTGAATTTAGGGCTACCTTTGGAAAACGTAGGTACTATTAATGCTCTTTATTTAAGAAATTTGGTAACACAAAACTAAAGTAAGAATGCATCATTTTTTTTTTATTAATATACTATAATTGGGGTGTATGAGGAAGTGCGGTTATTCTGTGACGCGTTGTATAGTGGGTGTTTATAAAAATGGGAAACTTTAGATGGGGAATAACTTAACTTAACTTTAGACTCGGGAATAAAGGCGTGAACATATTATACCTAATATAAATATACCTACACTCCCCTTGGGTCCATTTCTGGAAGAATGTGTAAGCCCTTTTTATAACTCCTAGAAGTCACAGGAGTCGAATGAAGTGAGTCCGGGTTGCTCTACTCCAAAGAGATTAAAATAATATTTTAATCTTTTTGCTCTACTCACATGGGTATCCCAGGTATGTATGTGGCTCGGTACATATATGTATGTGCTTTAATCGAAACTGGGCCTCAACCATTACAAGCCTTTGAGTATTAAACCAACCGGAGACGTCACTGACAGGCGTTCCCATCTGCCAAAAAAACTGTCAGTCAACATGCATACCTGATAAATACAACTAGTTTTTTTGAGTTCACGGAGTGCTTGGATTAGTGAATGTATTTGTGTGCATCTAGTTCAAGCTAGTGTTTAATTGTTTTGTCCAAAAACGCGTTAGTTTTAACATTATTTGTGTTTGTTTCCTCGTCCCCCGCGCAGAAATTGGCAGCCTTTTTTGGTAAGAAACTAGTGCGCGTGACGTCTCCTGTTGGTTTAATACTCAAAGTTACAAGCGGACTCACTTCCACCCCACTATCTCTGGAACTACTATGTACTACATTGTTTTTCCTTTTGCCATGTGCCAACTGTGTTAAATATCGGATGTCCGGCGAGTGGCTTGTCAATAATGTGGGTTACAATAGCTTATTACTTTATTGTACAAACGAAAAAGTAGGTTGAATATGCCATTATAAGTTGTGAGCTAAAACTATTTGGAAATGTTGACGTAATAATTACAAATTAAATAATTTTAAGCCCGTAATTACTATGCTGATCAACTCAGAAGTTCGCTGTGATTGACAAAACTCTTTTGGTTAGTAGGTATAAACTAAAAAATAATGGTTGTCTGTAAAGTCGGTTCACGTGCGATAATTTTAGGTGATAACGTCGAAAACATTGATAAAAAAAATTGCATACTGGAGTGGAAGAGAGATAGATGTGTCACAAGCCGATCGTGCCTCTCTATCGCTTGTTCCGCGTTCTCGCTTGCACGCTCGGCTCAGGCGGAACGTGACAGTTTTTCGTGCGCGCAGCCCACGTCCATCGATTTATAAGACGTTATTACGTCAAAACTACGCTACAACTTGAAATTACAATGTCATAATTTTATGACGCCTATTGAAAGACAAAATATTAATTTATATAGCAGTAACATTGACTGATATCGGCTGGTTGTTGATAGGTCAGTCATTGAGGACTGAGGACATATTTATTTGTAAAGGTAGATACTTCACTAGTGGTATTACAATAGTAGGTACAGAGTTTTGTCAGTCCTCTCCATTTCATACAATATCAAGGGACAATGTTTCTTACATTAACATTTCACTAAGCAGATTCAGTAATATTGTGGATTATTAATTAAAACGGGACCATTGGGTCTTTTCGTTTTCTCACGATGTTTTCCTTCACCGTCGAGCTAGTGATAAATTAAATATACAGGATGTCCCACGCCCATGCCACACGGAGGGAAAGTACATTAAATATTGAAGATAGGATATTTTACTGAAAGACAACATCATTTAATTTTTAATAACCAGTAGAGCTGCATTCACAGATTTTTTTGAAAGCACCTTCCTCAACCAGGAATCGAACTCACCAAGTGTGAAAAAATAAAACATGTATTTTATGATAACGGTCCGAAGGGTTAATTATATCCTTAATAAAATACCACCTTAAATGAAATGAAGATAAACTCATTGGTACATTCCAGGATTTGAACCCGAGCTTCACGTTTGGAAAACGGGCGCTTTAACCACTGGACTATTCCGGTTATTGTGCTTGTAAGAACAAACCATTGCATGCAATAGCGTGCTATTTCGTGTCGCTCTATAGTTTATTTCCCATTTGAAATTTTATAATTTATTTACGAATTGAGACATTTTAGTACAACTTTAATAACTTCATTGTATTTATGCATACATTTATATAAACATATGGCTATATTGTCCACGTTCCGCGCAGTTTAACGCGCATGCGTGCGCAAACGCACAACCGACAAATTAGCGCCAAAGTGGGCATTGTCACCAGAATAATGGAGAAATTTAACAGTAGTATCCCCTTCCCAATCTCGCGATATATATTGTAACAGAAATTTAAAATGTATTCCACAAATAGTGAAAATGCAAGTGAGATCGGTAGTTTTTTTATACGCTCTCTTTCACTTTTGTGAGGCGAATGAAGTGAAGGCAGTTAAAAGTTTGAACCGTAGGGTAATAAGCGGGATGTCCCTCCCAAAATGGAATCGGAAATCAGTGAATAAAGCATACAATCTGGAACAAAAGTCAGAATCGAGATTCTGGCCTCCGGTGCAGAAGGAAAGTCGTTGTAAGTACTGTATGTTCTAGAACGTTCTTTTGGATCAGTATACCCATTATGAGTAGGTACTATTGATATAATAATATAGCATTGTTATACAGCAGAGGTAAATCTAACTCTATTCAGGCGTACAGTGCTCTGCGTGTATTGTACAATAACATCTTCAGGGCTTAATGTAGAGTCAACTAGCTATTATTATGTGTTTGTGTGTAGTTGTGTCGTGTTAATGTCCAAATAAAAGTTACTTTACTCATTCAAAGTTAATGTTACTGTTGAGTAGTGTTTTGTGCTGTCATACCTAGCCGACTGTACATGAACGGTAAGGAAAAAGCTACTATATTACCTACAACCCTAGTTCCTATAATAGCCTAGCCCTAACCATATTTTCGACGTACATATACATATATAGATACGTGCGGGAATCTCCGTTACCATGCGATCTAAGGTAACAGACGGAAAGTTGGAAAGATAAAGGGGTGTGTACGTCGTGCAATGTACACAGGATGGTGGTTTTCTCAAACTAGTCGGCCAGGCTCAACCGACTAATTAAGGGCATGAAGGTGTCTATCGCCACTTGAGAGGAGCGGGCATCCGGCAGAGCCAGGTATACCGCAAGGCAGGAGTAAAACTCAACTGCAGGTGGAAGAGTACGTCGAAAATATGGTTAGGGCTAGGCTATTGTAGGAACTAGGGTTGTAGGTAATATAGTATCTTTTCCCTTACCATTAATGTATAGTCGGCTAGCTATGACAGCACAGAACACTACTCAACAGTGACATTAACTTTGAATATGTAAAGTAACTTTTATTTGGACATTAACACGACACAACTATACACAAACACAGAAAAATAGCTAGTTGACTCTACAGGGCTCTTTTTGGGCTCCCACGCTTCGCGCATCCGGTATGTTTGCTGATGCTAGTACAGACGACTTCTATGCAATCATGAGGAAGAAGTCAGTTTCCATACTAAGCAGAACGCGGGGTAGCTCTAATGGGGTCCTGAGGATGATATCGAAGAGATTTGACTCTCCTCTCGTCGCCAGGTTCCTCGAGTTACATGTAAAATGTGTAAAGCGGGGAACGTGGTGAGGTCATTTTGTCATTTTGTGTTGTAAAACTAATATAATTAGAAGTCTTCTTGTCACTAACACATTTATGGACTGCATGCATGGTCTGAAATAAATAATAAAAAAAAAAGCAGCCGAAAGTGGCGCAAATATAGGTACCTTGGGCCCAGAGGAACGTTAGTGAACAGCTGTCAGTGCATTTGGCGAAGGCTTTTAGTGACCAGGGAGTCGGCAGTTGTCTTTGTCAAATGATCAGCCTGGCTATCCAAAAAGGGAATGCAGTGAGTCTTCCGGGCATGGACGAGACTGGCAGGGCAATATATCTGTCAATCAATCCTAAATAAGTATTATTGCCAAAGTGACTTTGTTTTTTACGTTTTCACGCTTAAACTGCTAACCTACTTTAAAAATTCTTGCACCAATGGAAACCTATATTATTAGGAAGTAAAATAGGCAATAGTGGCGATTCTGCTTTACAGCGACAAAACTTATTTTAGTTTAGTCCTGTCTCTGTCTTACCTCAAAAAAAGAAAAGGGATAGAAGATAACCTACCGAATTTAGTCCTGTCAGAGGCTGTATTTTAGTCGTGACTTCTTTACTGATAACACACATCTTCATAACACGTGAAATACCTTAGTTGACAGGACTAATTTTAATTTGACAGGACTAAATATCTCTTGCCTTTTTTATTTTCTATGAGAAAGAAAATGACAGGAGTAAACTAAAAAGTCTCTGTAAAGCAGAATATTTTATCGTTGTCTTGCCACGGCAACAGAAATAATGAGGGTGAAAGAGAGCTGCTAGTATTGTTTAAAAAAAACTTTGTTTAATCAATGTACCTTCTTATTTATGTATAGCTCTATGTATAGTTACTATCATTCTCCATTTTTGTACCGTTCGCTGTTGAGACGATGGGTCATTGGAGCCCAGAGGCTAAAGCTTTTGTCAAGGATCTTTTAGCGCGTCTCATCGAGGCAACCCGTGACCCAAGGGCTGGCAGCTATTTTTGCCAAAGAATAAGCTTGGCAATACAAAATAAAATGTTGCCAGCTTATTGGGAACCCTGCCTCGGTGTGATGCGTTGCTTGGAAGAAATCTTTTATTTATAACTAGCGACCCGCCCCGGCTTCGCACGGGTGCAATGCTGAATTTTCTTTGCTATAAACCTCGCGGAGCCCTAGACCTTTCCAACGAATGCAAAACCGTGGAAATCGGTTCACGCGTTCTGGAGTTATATCGTCAGGAAGGAAAACCCGACTTATTTTTATATAGTAGACTAGCGATCCGCCCCGGCTTCGCACGGGTGCAATGCTGAATTTTCTTTGCTATAAACCATCCCTGGACCCACTCAAACCCACACAAAAAGTTTCATCAAAATCGGTCCGCCCATTCTCGAGTTAAATCGTCAGGAAGGAAAACCCGACTTATTTTTATATAGTAGATTATGCAATAATTTTTATACCATATTATAATTAGATTAATTAAATTTTGACATGAGTAGATTGTCTTGGTACATGGTGTTACATAAATAAATAAGTATTATTTGGGAGACGATAAGCAAACGAGGGAGTTGATATTGCACAGCCTCATTGAGGATGGTGGCTTCCCCCTCTCACCTTCACCGGTCTTTTTTGGCTACAGCGAATGTGATCTTACTGTTAAGCCACGCTTCATAAAATATGCCTACCAAGCGAGATATTATTGTAATGTGTTCGTGGTTCTGGAGCCTAGCAGATACTGCTAAGATCAACTGCAATAGCGGCATTAGGATGACAAACAACTGTGACCTCAATACGTCTAAGATGTTATTCAGAGAGATAAAAATATAATAGGACATAGAGGGGGCATTGGGAATATTTTCACACAAAACTTTGAAGCATGTTTGAAGTTCAAGCGTCATGTCAGTTAGCATAAACGCGAGCTGTCATTCGGTCGACATTGTACTAGACTTATTCCACTTGGAATAACTTTTTTTCTTCAAATTTTCCTCGCTTTGTCCCCTCTATGCCCTTATATTTTATTCTCTTTGGTTTATTTTAACGCTCCTACAGTCCAGTGGAGTCGATTTTGATGAACTTTTGTTTGGTTTATATGATATTAGCGACCCGCCCCGTATTCGCAAGGGTGCAAAAACCTTCCTCTCGAATCACTCTATCTATTAAAAAAACCGCATCAAAATCCGTTGCGTAGTTTTAAAGATTTAAGCATACATAGGGACAAAGGGATATAGGTACAGAGAAAGCTACTTTGTTTTATACTATGTAGTGATACTATAGCAGCGTCCCAGGTTTCACCCGCGTAGTTCCCGTTCCCGTGTGAATACGGGGATAAGATAAGAATAAGAGAAGAAGAGCCTGTTACTCCCTAATAATATAGGTTGCCATTGGCCTAAGAATTTTTAAATCGGTTATGTATAAGTGGTTTAGGCCTGAAAGAGTGACAAACAAACAAACTCAATTTATGACGATATAACCTAATCTGTTTTTGTTTCACCTATGCCAGACAGCACAATAGCAGATAAAACAGCAAAGACTTAAACGACGTGTTCTTTAAACTCTCAGTTCTATCGCTGTTCACGGTGGTGACATTTCCCAATGGAGGATGCGCAGGCGCCTCTGGTGACAATGGAACTTGTATGACTGCGCGGGAGTGTTCCGCTCGCGGCGGCTCCGCCAACGGCTACTGCGCCAACGGCTTCGGGCTATGCTGCATTTGTAAGTACTACAGTGAGCGAGCAGTAATAGCCTTACGGTTAAATAGCCGGCTTCACATGACGATAATCAGTGACGCTTTGGATCGAATCCTGGCCTATTATATATGAGTTATATATTATTATATGTGATTTTTTCAAAAACTTACGTACATATTTATCACTAGCTCGACGGTGAAGGAAAACATCGTGAGGACACCCGCAGGCCTCAGAATTAATTTTGAGACATGTGTAAATAGACCCGGACCGGGCTGGGCTCACCACCTATCACGTTTAGGGGTCCAATATATCTCGTGAAATGTGGGTATATCCAGTAATGGTATTCCATTAGCAGAGGTATTCCTCTGCCTACCCCGTCGGGGATGAAAGGCGTGAGATTATTATATTTTATATTATTATTTATTATATAATAATTTATTATATTATATATCTATCTATCTACTGGATCCAGTGTGAGTGAGTGAGAGAGAGCGAGCGAGGAGCGATCAGATGCATAAGGATGCGCCCTACAGATAGAGTTGTGGTGTGATTGTAGTTTAGTATACGCGTTACATACAGCATTTTGTTTCAGTCATGACGTCGTGTGGAAGCTCGACGTCAGAGAACGGCACCTACTTTGTAAACTCCGGGTATCCCTCATCCTATGACGGAACAGGATCTTGTGAGCTCACTGTCATAAAGTCACACCCTGATGTCTGCCAGATCAGGTATGCGTTTGATGACTCCAGCCCTAGCCAACAAATCAAATATAAAATCTATCTAACGATTTAGATTAAATTTGGTTTAATAATATAGTTTTGCATTTTAAGTTTAACTGAATACCTAGTTGTTTTCAGAAAAAAACAAATTTTACGCAAAACATAATTTTTTGATAGTGTGGCCACTCACCTAGTGTTGTCTCCCAGACACTAACTATAAAATATATAACCTAAAATTAATTGCTTATTTTTTTCTTTAACCGACTTCAAAAAAAGAAAAGGGTATCAACTCGTCACATATGTTTTTTTGTAGGTTAATCCATATTTCCGTTAAATTTGATCAGATTTAGAAAAAAAAATTGTTTGTACCTTGTACCTACTGGTATACCTCAAGAGTGGTCAAATATAAGTTTTCTGAAAATCTGATGAAGAACTTCAGACGGAAAACGGAACTCCTCAACGGACATCAGCAAATCACTCGCTATCAGCTATCAGCGTAATAGGTTTAGTAACAGTAGGTAATGAATGTTGAAAATGTAGTTAATAGTATTTTCAGTGCTTTCATAGAAGTTGGTTTATATTGTTGTGTTTGAAATGATATGAAATGTCTTTAATGTGACTTACAGGATATTACGTGCAGGTCTTAAAAATAGTTAGGTCTGTTTATACGACTAAAATCAATTTGCAATAAGTAACAATTTTACAAATTTTACAAAAATCTTAATATTAATGTCAGATAATTAAATGTTTCAAATTATGATTATTGATCCACTACAGATTAGACTTCGACCGATTCTCGATTGCTGGTCCGGAAAAAATGAACCACGTGTGCAACCAGGACCAATTCATCGTGTCGGGTGGGAACCCGGTGCCTGCAATATGTGGCGTCAACCAGGGAAGTCACAGTTGAGTATGTAGGGTTATACATAGCCTACACTAATACACATTGGACTCGATTCTGCAGACCAGCTAAAATTCCTAATTTTAAGTTAGCTTATCTTTCTCCATAGAATACGGAAGAAAAAGAACAGAAACAAACCATATATTGAAGATTGTTATTAGACTATTGACGTTTCTAAGTGTACCTTTAGTCTCTACAGAAAATAAATGTTTTTGATTTGTATTTTTGGGATAAATTGAAATTGAATGGAAAGCCACATTATCAGCGAGTAACATAAGCTATATTAAATTACCGTATTCCCACGGGAATGGGACTGGAAAAAAGGAGGAGGTTCTCAATTTGTCACGTAAGTTTTTTTGTGTGTTAATCAAAGATAATAATATAATATCTTTAGTGTTAATCCATATTTCCGTCAAATCATAATATCTTTGGTGTTAATCCATATTTCCGTCAAATCTGAAGCGGTAACATATAGCACTCTAAAAAGATAAAAACCGACTTCAACTTATATGGTTTTCTCATCGCAAATTTAAAAGGGGGAACACGGGAAGCTTTCAAATAAATAAAGAATCATTCGGTTCACCCAGTCGAAATTTCTGAGTTGACACATAAAAAAACTGGCTGATATATTAGTACTAGATACAACTATAACCGATCATGCAATGATATTACTTAGAGTTGGTAGCGTGGATATCTCAAGAGAATATAATACAGTGAAAACCAAAGTAAATTTTAATAAGGCAATAGACATCCTCTGTAAAGAGAATCTAGCAGATTTATATAATATATCAGATCCTAATACACTCACAGAAATATTTATAAATACCATCAGAAGATGTTTAACAGAAAGCACCATTATTACCTTAGTTCCTAGACAAAATCGAATCATTAAGCCTTGGATTACACTAGGGATCCTACGCTGCATTAGGAACAGGAACAACATGCAGAAAAGTGTCCGGTCCAATCCAGATAATGTTATATTAAAAATTACTTACAAAAGATACCGCAACTACTGTAATGGCTTAATCAAAAAATTAAAACGAAAATATGAAAAAGAACAGTTAGCAAAGGCAAGCAGTAATCCAAAATCACTATGGAAAGCCATTAACAATATTACTAACCGTAAACAGGCCAAAACTCCTAATACCGAATTACTTGACATCAGAAATATACCTACTGATTCTGTCAATGCAGTAAATCAGTATTTCTCTGACATTGGTAAATCACTTGCAGAAGCCATTCCGATAGATAAATCTCAAACTGCCTCTGCATGCAACATGACGACATCTAATGTGAACTCATTTGTACTGCTCGAGACAGATCCTAAAGAGGTGTTCGTAATCTTATCTAGCTTAAAACCAAACAGTGCTCCTGGATGGGATAATATCCCAACACAATTCCTAAAACTGGCTAGTAAAATTGTAGTCCCGGTCATATCACACTTAGCAAATCTATGTTTTAATCGTGGAGTTTTTCCGGATGTACTAAAACAAGCAATTATTACTCCGGTGTATAAGGGTGGGAGCAAAGATAACGTTTCAAACTATAGGCCTATATCGGTACTACCCTCTATATCCAAAATTTTAGAGAAGCTTATAAATATTAGACTCACTAATTACCTAAATCAATTTAATCTTTTATCCAAATCTCAGTATGGCTTCAGACATGGCCTCTCGACAGAGGACGCCGTTACTGCGCTTTCTTCACTTATAGTTGACAAGATAGATAAAAACAAGAAATGTATCTCTGTATTCCTAGACCTCAAAAAGGCATTTGATACTGTCTCTGTTCCCATACTTATTAACACTTTAGAGCAGATTGGTATAAGAGGAACTCCTCTGTCTCTTCTTAGTAGTTACCTCCTAAATCGTACACAAAAGGTCAAAATAGGGAAACATCTCAGTGAAGAGCGTACTATAACCTACGGGGTACCGCAAGGTAGTGTTTTAGGGCCTACCTTGTTCTTGATATATATAAATCAATTATGCAGTATGCCTATCGATAATGGTAATATATTCACATATGCTGATGACACTGCCATAATATTCTCGGGAAATACGTGGGAAGAAGTCCGCTCGAACACAGAAATTGGGCTCGCCAAAATTGCAAGGTGGCTAAATGATAACTTACTCACCCTTAACTTAACCAAAACAAACTACATATGTCACACAAATTACAATCGAACTCAGCCACAAGCTGACTACTCGATTAAGATCCATACTTGTCATGGCTCTAAACATACCACCTGTTCCTGCTCGACTATAACTAGAGTTGAGAATACGAAATACCTGGGAGTTATGGTTGATCAGCGGTTAACATGGCATGGTCACACTGAAAATATCATGACGAGAATCCGCAAACTTATATGGGTTTTCAAAAATCTAAGGCATATAGCAACAAAAGCCCTTTTACATCAAATTTACGTCTCACTGGTGCAATCGGTTATTACGTATTGTATTCCTATCTGGGGTGGGGCCACAAAAACCAAATTCCTTGAGCTTGAGAGGGCTCAAAGGGCTCTCCTCAAAGTTATGCTCTTCAAGCCGTTCAGTTACCCAACTAGTGAGCTATATATCACTTGTGATGTACTGACCGTAAGGAAGCTATACATATTGTATTTAACCTTAAAAACGCACAGAACAACAACCTATAAACCAGACACAAAAACCCAAAGAAGGAGAAATACCAATATAGTCCATACCCCGTTAGCGAAAACTGCATATGCGAGAAGACAACAAACATCTCAGTCAGCTTATATTTATAACCTTATAAATAAACATATTAACATTCGTGTACTAGATATGAGTGTAAAATTAAACTAATCAAATGGTTAAAATCTAAAAGTTATAATGACATTGAAAGCTATATATCACGCAACTATTAACATGTAGGTAACATAGACAACACACACTCTCAACCACAACACACTCATACACACACCCCCACACCCCACACATCACTCCACACAAAATACATTTTAGTTTTTATTGTTTTCTTTGTTCATTTTAGATAAATTACTTTGTACTGTACTGTAGCATCTGTAGCATATTGTTCTCAGTTAGGTATACTGTACTGTACCACGGCTATACTTTAGTTATCAAACTTTCTTAATCTACGTTTACTTATTAATTTTAATTTTTATCAAAATGTCTGCATGTATCTTTAAATAAACTCATGTGGAAGAGCGGTGCCTCTTAATACAAGTATCTCGAATGCTTAAAAAGAGACACCGGCATAGCTATTGTTTTATATATCACTGTTACTGAATAAATATTTTTTCATTTTCATTTTTAAAAAAACGTACAGCTAAATTGAGAATATCCTCCTTTTTTTAAGTCGGTTGAAAAGTGGGTACAATAAGAAATGGAATTAATATGCCAATTCCATAGGGATAAGGTGCATAAATATGCTCATATTAGGTTGTTTTGCTAGGAACTTCCTCCAAATTGTTCATGTTTTCCAAGATTTTGACTATAAAATGGTCATTTTTGTAGCTCCTGAAACTAAATTTTATTCTAGTATCCATTGTCTTAACTGAGGACTTATAAAAATATAATCTGCAGTGTACATTGACGCGGGGATTGGAACCACGAACCCTGTGAAACTAACGTTCGTCTCTAGTGGCAACTCCTTCGAGAGGATGTGGAAAGTTAAGGTCACACAGATACCATGCAGCACAATATATAAAGGTAAGCGAGCACAGTTTCTTTTGGTGCTCTATTAAACTGAGATGGGCGAGGTATACTCACCAAATCATTGTAATAAAATATAATTATTCATATTCATTTATTGCTAGTCATGTACTCGTATGTACATTATAATATCTAGGCCTCATAGGCTAAGGAAGAACAATGACACCCTGTTAAGGTAATGCAATATTATGAGACATTAAACATTATTTTTACATTTTTGAATGCGAATAAAATAAATAAATTAATTCATTGTGGGACACAATTCACACACAGTTATTGAGTCCCAAACTAGGCAGGCCCTGTCTGTACTATGGGTACTAAACAACTGATAAACGTACCTAAATAAATATTTAAACGAATATAATAAGTAGAAAATAAAAACGAATAGAAAAGAAAGATAAATTAACACTTTACATGCATTCGTACTTCTGTGTCTAACCATTTTTCTTAAATAAAGAGCTATAATATAAAACGATAAGTAGCACAAAATTCAGCTATGCTAATTCATTTTTCGGCAAAATTTAACACATTAAAAATAGCTGAAATCGATTAAGTAGTCGATACTAAACAAACTAATTTCAGGAATTGCGCTTATTCTGTTACATATTGTATTTTTTTATATTAATATACTAATTGGGGTGTATGACGAATTGCGCGTGTGGGAAAGTGGTAGACCCGCATTTAGAAACATAATAAAGGGCATTGGGATGCTACATGTGCCGACACATTGGCCCTGTCCCACATCGATGCCACCTCTGTGGGCACTGGCGCTGCGGATTCGGCCGCTAAACGCCCGAAGCGACATGGTACCGTGGGGGCCGGAGGCGCGGCAGCTCCTCAAAGAGCTGTCACTGCGTTTGGTCGAGGCTTCAGGTGACCAGAGGGATGGCAGATATCCTTGTCAAAGGATCAGCCTAGCTATCCAGAGAGGTAATGCGGCCAGACTTCTGGGCACTGTCCCATGGTTCTCTTAAAAGGATATTTTTTATCTGCAGTAATTATTGTAAATGAATGTATATTTCATTGTAAATAAATGTTATTTACCTATAAAGTATTCTCTTCACAGCTGACGAAGGTTGTCTCCAATACTACACTGGGGTGTCAGGGCAACTGCGTTCGTTCAACTATGACCCGGCATCAGGTCTGCAGCTCAGCAACCAGGACTACGGCATCTGCATCAGAATGGAGAGAAACTTCTGCGGGATACAATACACCTCGTGTCCTGATTCAGGTAATTTTGGTCCATAGATGTTACCAATCTGAGGAAGGGAATGAAAATAAATATACATACATTGTGGGACACAATTTACAGACGGTTATTCAATTCATGCACACAAATGTTGGCCCCGAGCGGGGATCGAACCCGCGACCTTCGATCTAGCTGGGTCACTATCAACTGAGCAACAGGCACGTCAAATTAAGAAGTCTGAATGCACGGAGGAGTTGATAAAAAATCGTTTTTTCACTTCTCATGCTCTAAAAGTACGCCAATATAGCCCTGAGAAGCGGGACTAAAGTGACCACTTTAGTCTCTAGGGAGTTAAAGTTAAATTTCCTTATTAAGACAAAGACAAACTCAAACAGTCAGTTAATATATGCAAACAATTTTGAGAGTTTTAGTTGCATGTTTTTTCCGCAAAGAAGGTGGCGCCATGTGTTTTAAATTTTATTTTTAATCTGTGACTCACCGACACAGACAGACCATGAATCACAGACACAATAGATTTTTAATTATGTCTTGGTGCCAATTGGAACCGGCGGCGGTTCTACCCGAAACGTCACTAATGTTTGAGCACGTGGAGCTTGACACATTGGACTTTGTAACGTTCTTATTACAATCGCCTTAGAGGTCAGACTCGCACTACAAGTGTAAAGTTTCATGTGCTCTTGACTGTACAGTGTACATTTACGCATTTGGAATAGCGACGTTTCGGATTGCTAATATTGAAATATCTTAGCAAATTACTACGAATTAAGCATGCTTATATGCCAAGCTATATTGGCCAGAATTCCTGTCGAGTGTATATTAAGAATGTACAATGACAGTGAAGAGTTTGACGTCGAGCAAAAGGCAAAATGCATAATACACTCGGAGTAAAAAAATCGCACCTTTGAAAAACCACTTTTAATCCTATTTAGAATCAATGATGATGGGACTATTAGGTATCATTTTATAGGTCTAATCTAAGGTAGGTAATTATGCATTATTTTTGTATACCGTCGTTATTTGGGTGAAATGTTTTTTTTTATGGCATAAATGATTGTTAATTTTAATCTCGTTAAATTCATGTTTAAAATGATACTTATAAGTTCCATCACCATAGATTCTAAAAGTGGTTTAAAGTATTATTTTCCGAAGGTGCGATTTTTTTGACGCCGAGTTTAGATCATCTGTTACCGCCAAACTCGCGGAAGCTTTATTTAAAAACTTACGAAAGTTTTATGGACTGGAGGAACAAGAAACATATTATAAATTATTACACAGAAAGTGTCTTTTTGGCTTATTTCGATGAATTGTCGAAAAAATATCACCTATCGTTGCTATTTTAAAATCGACAATGACATTTAGCTTCAAGTAAAAAAATCTTTTGTCATTTTTATTTTTTTAAGTAATATTTATTACATGTTTTTGTACTAAACTGACTATTTTTTTCGCACTCAAAGTGAAAAGTACAGTTTGCACCTCGAGACTAAACGCCAACTTAATATACCCTCGGTTTCATTGACTCCCTCGCACTAAAGAAATACTAACTACAAAATACCTCAGCGTCAAGTATTTGAAATAGGTACCAGTTACAAAATGCATTTTTAATCGGCCAATTAGTAAACGAACGACCAAAGAACAAACTATGATTGTAGGAGAAGGTTATTAGTTTATTTGACGAGTGATGAAGAATTCATCTGGCAGATCGATAAATTAATAATACATGGGGGCGTAACCACGGCACTACCTTACGGCTATTGGAATAGTAAAGTTAATGTCCAAAGTTGAAGAAGACATACGGCTTGTTTCACAAAGGTAATTTTCTTAGTGCTTATCAACTCAATATTTGTTACACATTAAAGTAGTGTTCGTATCTATCGTGGTAAAGAGTTTATTATCACTCGCAAATTTTATAAGGAACTAGCTTTTACCGGTGGCTTTGCTCGCTCACGTTTATTTCACCCCCTTAGCGGTTGTATTTTGCAAAATCCTTTCTAAGTGGATGCCTACACTGTATAAGCTATCTAAGTGCAAAATTTCAAGTCTCTAGTTGATATATCACCAATCAGTCAGTCCGTTTATCATTTTATATATAGATTTAAATATACTAGGATGTAGAGCGGCCAAAGAGAACAAAATTTAGGTAGTTAGGTAGCTTATACATCAGAATAACACATAGGCTATATTTTATCCCCGTATTCCCACGGGATCGGGAACTACGCGGTTGAAACCCCGGGGCGCTGCTAGTTAGGAATAAATGAAATGTAAGATTCGTTGTTCTTTTAAATTCCCTTAGGTAGTACCTGCTGCAATGAAATTCACAGTATGGAATAACCCACGATAATTTGCATTTACATCGCGATTCAATCGATACAGATTAGTGTTTCTGTGTGTACGTGTGGCCTTAGGTTTGACCTAGATTAAAAACCGGTCAAGTGCGAGTCTGACGTTCACACAGGTTACCGTACAATAAAATAAATGTCGTGTAGGTGGACATCGTTTAATTTCTAACTTTTTTTTTATTAGTTGTTGTTATAGCAGCTATAGTAACACACTCTGTGAAAATTTCAACTGTATATATTACTTACCGTTACATTCACCAAAATAATTAGGTAACATTAAACCCTAAGTTATTAATTATGAAAGCATCGAACATTGCTCTACCGAAAAGATAAATTGTATTGGATTCGGCGCAAAATGCCACATTCGCAAAATGCCATGGATAATGCCACACTCTCGAATATACTGCAAGAAAGGGAGTTGAACAAGTATGGCACTTTGTTAGTGTGGCATTTTGCTAATGTGGCATTTTGCGAATGTGGTATTTTGCGTCAATGTGGCGTTTTGAGAATGTGACATTTTGCGAAAATCGAATGTGTCATTTTGCGAATGTGGCATTTTGCGCCTAATCCGTATATTGAGGGTCAATCTTAACCTTGTAGGAAAACAGTAATCGATAACTAACGTATAGTAAATAAATAAATAGTATAGATATACCTACGAACGATAAAAAAATTAAAAATATTTCATGTACAGACACGGTTCCTTTACAATTTTATTATATACAGATTATACCTAATCGATTTACTAATCGAGATGAAATTTTTATTAAGATTACCTACATAATATTAAGAATATTTTTAAAATATCTTAAAACTCTAATTTCGTAAATTGTAGATGGTTTTGGGAAATAGACTACCTATTTGGGAATTCGTTTTGTGAGTTGACTTTTTGGGAAGTTGACTTTTTTGGGAAGTTGACGTTTGCGTCCATAGGTATGAACCTAAAGGACATCGTTATTTTGAAATTTTGGTTATAACATATATATATATATATATATATAAGGGGAATGTGCCGATGAAAATGAGCATGTTTAATTATGATTAGAGCACTACGAAAACAAGAAAAAAGTGCATTGAATGTATCTACAGACGGTCTAATATATATATATATATATATATATACGAGTATATGGAACATATTAAGGTACGGAACCCTAACAATACCAGTGGGTCTAAAATGGCCACTTTGAGCAATTCCTCCTTTTATGAATTCCCAGCAAATCCTAAGCAATTCCTCTAAATTTCGTAAAATGGTCCCTCATTTTAGTGATTCACTGACAATTCAATTCATTAACAGATTCGTATTTGGTGAAAATTTTGAATATGAATCGAAATAGAATCATATTATGATTCACCGAAACGGCCTTTTTAGACCGTCTGTAGATACATTCAATGCACTTTTTTCTTGTTTTCGTAGTGCTCTAATCATAATTAAACATGCTCAGTTTCATCGGCACATTCCCCTTCTCAAGTAATGGCAAATACACACACCGGCACAATTAGCGGAACAGAAAAAAAAGGGAGTATTTACGCATTTTTGCGTGTTACTGGCCGGCTAAACAAGCTTTTTTTAAATTTGGGTTTTAATTTAAAAATGGAATACTAAGCGACTGCCCTTTTTTTCATTCTTTTGTTTTAATTTTCATTGATTCATTTTTTCCACCGCTTGTCCGTTTTTAGAAGGTTCGTGAATTCCATTTGAAAAGCTTTGAATTGCAGTTTTTGAGGCTTTTGAGTTTTTTCGCATATTGATAATTTACGAGCATCTAATTATGCCTGATTTAACGCCATCAGAAATCATTAGGGCAGATCAAATGAGGAGAAATGGTCAAACCTACAGATCGATTGCCAGAAGCCTTCGTCGATCGTTATCAACGATTTATCGTAGCATCCAACGATACAGATTGACGAATGCTCTAGTGAGAAGGAGAGGACAAGGCCGGAAAAGGTGTACTTCAAGGAGGGATGACCGTTTTCTCCAACTTCAAGTCCGACGGAACACGAGACTAACGGCGGTGCAGGCTCGAAATTTACTGGAAGAGGTACGAGCAGTAAGGATGAGTGAGCGGACAGTTCGTAGAAGATTCGAAGAAGTGGGTATAGGCTCGTATGTGCCCGCCAAAGCCCCAAAACTTGAGAGACATCATCGCACAAACCGTCTACACTTTGGTCGTGAACATCGTGATTGGGACTTCGACGACTGGGGACAGGTTCTTTTTACTGATGAATGCAGAGTTATGTTAAATCAAATTGATGGAAGGCAGCGAGTATGGAGACGCAAAGGAGAACGGTATATCCAGTCTAATTTTGAAAATAAAGTTGCATATGGCGGCGGTTCAATTATGGTCTGGGGAGGAATATGTTTAGGAGCTCGTACGGAGTTAGTAGTGGTCGATGGCGGGAATCTGAATGCTGATCGGTATATCAGGGAGATTTTAGAAGAACATGTTGTGCCATTTGCCCCCTTTATTGGTAACAACTTCATTCTAATGCAGGATAATGCTCGGGCTCACAGTGCTCGCACAGTACAGACATACCTAAACCATGTTGGTATAACGGTGATGGAGTGGCCAGCACGGTCCCCCGATATGAACCCTATAGAACACGTCTGGGACTTGCTAAAGAGGAGTGTAAAGTCAAGAATGCCCCCTCCCAATAATCTCAACGAGTTGCGAAACGCATTACTTGAAGAATGGCAGAGGTTGCCCCAAGAAACCATTGATAACATCATCCGCAGCATGCCCAGACGGATGGAAACCCTCATCAGAGCACGAGGAGGAAACACTCGATATTGAACAGTCATTGAAATTGTTGTTAAACTTTGGAAAATCTTGAATTTTCTGCTGTTTCTCTATAATTAAAAATCGAAGAAAAATGCATTTTGTTTAATTTAATTTTTATTTTTATAAAATTTTAAGTATGGTGTTACAAATGAATGTCAAAACATGTTAATTTAATTGTTGTTTCATTTTAAATAATATATTGTTTAAAAATTACATTCATTGTTCTAAATTCCCTCTTTTTTCTCCTTTTTTTTTCTGTTCCGCTAATTGTGCCGGTGTGTGTATTTCAGAGTAACATGATAATAATAATCCTGAATTTCAATTAACTAAAAAGCCACGTGTGCAAGATCAATTTTAGTTCTCGTAATACAACAGCAGCACGCAAACAACGCATTCAGAGTTTCCTATACACGTAGAACTTAGATATGAAAAACCAAATGTTCTCTAGTAGAGTAGTCGTGGCAGCGTTTGTTGCCGACCGTCAACCAGTTACGAGGAGCACGTGAATAGGAGAACTTATGCTTTTACTTGCGAATGAGCCGTGTCTAAAGTTGGTCATGACTTATTAAAAAAAAATACTAAATACAAAAAAAAAGTATATATAGAAAAAAAATTAAAAAACAAAGCAGATAACACTATTTCTAATACAGGCCTTCCCAGGTTTAAGGAAAACAGTAAGAGACCGGAAAAAAAACGACGTAATAGGATTTCAATTCAGTTAACAGAAGATATCTGATAGATGTCATTTCTAAAGTCAAAAAGATTATTATACAATATCCTACTTAATATTATGAACGGGAAAGCTTATGAGGTAGGATTCTGGATTTACTGTTATTCTTTCATTCAAAAAGTACTGGACAGATTTGTTGAAACTACGTCTCGAGAGTTTTTTTTGTTGCTACGAAACGATTGATACGGCGCAACCAATTAGAACCGACCTAACATTCCAAGATGGTGACATACCAGGCCTGTCCGACTCCGCACTTTAGGTAGTGAATATTTGGCTACAGCGCGCTGGCCTACTCGACAGGCGAGTCGCAAGGGGCGCTCGCAGCGACATACTGCCAAGCGTTGACCGTGAATACACACGTATATTTCTGTTGTATTCGTTTTTTCTTACTTATTCTCAAAGGAAAGTACTTACGTCGGCCTTCTCTACGGTAGCACTATTGTATATTCTGTGGATTTATGCTTGTGAGTCGATTTCTTTGGCACTGCCTACAGTGTAAACAGTTGATAAATTTTAATAAATAAAGTATCATTAGATTAGACTTCAGAGATGTGAAGGGTCATATTTTTACCCGACACTGACAGACATATTACCTAAATTATATATGTTTTTCGTTGACTTTTTGAAGCAGTTTTTTTTGGATTTACGAGTTGACGTAGGCACTATAGGAGCAGATTATCTTTGACCCATCTTTTGATTCTGAAATCGATGCTATGACACACCTTTGTGGGACATTGTGTCCTAATTATGTCAGTGAAGTTGCGCCCATGAGCACCAGACAATCACATTAATTAATGTTTGCATGCTTTCTAGTAATACAGTAGGTAATAACATTTTTTAAACTTCTTATGTTCAAATATTTGGTACCTACTAATTGTGTTCAAATTTAATAATCATAATGTTCAAATAATATAATATAATCATAATATAATCTCACGCCTTTTTTTATCCCCGAGGGGGTAGGCAGAGGTATTCCATTACTGGATATACCCACATTTCACGAGATATATTGGACCCCTTAACGTGATAGGTGGTGAGCCCATCGCCGGACCGGGTCTGTTTACACATGTCTCAGAATTAATTCTGAGACCTGCGGGTTTCCTCACGATGTTTTCCTTCACCGTCGAGCTAGTGATAAATATGTACGTAAGTTTTTGAAAAACTCATTGGTACATGCCAGGATTCGAACCCGACCCTCACTGATTTTCGGCCGGCTCTTTAACCGTCCGGGCTATCACTGCTCCTGTATCAATGTTCAAATAAATAGTACTGAATGTGTTAAAAAAATATATACGATACTCAACATCCTAATTCCTACAATCTATTCAATATGTAACAGAATAAGTGCAATTCCTGAAATCAGTTTGTTCAGTATCGAGTACATAATCGATTTCAGCTATTTTTAATATGTGTTAAAGTTTTCCGAAAAATTAATAGTACGATTTCCCTAGGTTACTAAATTCAACCACGCTAATTAATTTTTTGGAAAAAAATAACACATATTAAAAATAGATGAAATCGATTAAGTAGTGGATACTGAACAAACTGATTTCAGGAACTACGCTTATTCTGTTACAAATTGTATAAATTTTACAGGAAAAGTATAAAGTCTAGGAATTGTACACAATTACCAGAAAATGTATAAAATTCCGAAAATATTTAGAAAATGTTTAAAATAATGATTTCAAGTTTCTGTACTTAATACAAAAATTTTCTGGGATATGTATACATATCCCAGGAATTGTGTACAATTCGTAGGAAATGTTTAAGAAATTAATGCTTTTGTTTGTATCTATAATAGGAACTGGAAAACAGATTACAAACTTTTCCATTATCATAATTATATAAAACAAACGCAGGTTAGTTACACCGTTTATTACTTGAGAACGGCTGGACCGATTTTTGTGCATTTACGTTGTGTTTACACAATGGGAGTCGTTAAGCCATGTCATACCCTTCGGCGGCTTTAAGCCACTTAATAATTCTGACTGTTAGATGACCCAACACCATCTCCCAATCCGCGGTGGGCTCGCGTGGGAGATTATAGCATATACTTCCTCATGTGTGAGGAAAGACCATCAGTTCACATGAACTCCACATCTAACACACACTCACGCTACACTGTGCTTTATAATATACTGGCGACCCGCCCCGGCTTCGCACGGATGCAATGCTAATACTAAAACCTTCCTCTTGAATCACTCACTGTCTATTAAAAAAAAAACCGCATCAAAATCCGTTGCGTAGTTTTAAAGATTTAAGCATACATAGGGACGTAGGGATATAGGGACAGAGAAAGCGACTTTGTTTTATACTATATGTAGTGATAGTGAAGCCCTTGAATCCTATATACTAGTTAATAAGTTTGTCTGTATTTTGAGTTAATACCTATATCATTTTAGTCATAGTCATAGTCATAGTCTTATAATTTATCGCGGCATGTGGTTACAATAGTTGGTGAAAACAATATAATGTTCACGCACATGAACCCTGGAAGGGCACTGCAAAATATTTTTTTATATATATACCTACTTAAATAAAATACGGAAGTATACATTTTCTCATTAGCAAAATTTTAACACTTACACTTATTTAACACTTAACAAAATTATACATTAAAATTTAAATTGAAAAATTCTTCTAAGTTTTTTTTTTTTTTTTTACCATAAAATGGGCTTGCTCTTGACACCAGACTAGCCCGAGTTAAGTTATAAAAACAATTCAATATTAAAAAATCTTTAAGTTTTTTGTAGAATAAGTTTTCTTTTTCTATTCGTTTTAATTCTACAGGTAATTTGTTGAAAAAATTTACTGACATAATATGGAATGTTCCATTGCTGACAATGTGTAGCTTGGTGAATGGGGATGCTAGCCAGCTAGCTAGCTATTAGCTTGAATAATCGCTGCAACATGGTACCACTTGCTTTCGAAACACAGGGTTTCCTAGCTCGAAAGCCAGGGGAAATTTAACTGTATAATTAAAAATAACAAGCCTTGTACTACCATAATTATCATGTATAGGTACTTAGAACCCATGTAATTTTAGCTTATGAATAAAACGTTATTATTTAGTTCAGTGGCCTGTTACGGGTTAATACGTTTTTTTTCAGTGAACAATCGCACAAGAGCGTTCACAATAAGCGGCAACAGCAACACACCGGTCAACTCCATGATCGGCTCCGGCGCAGCGCCCAATAGCTGCGCGTACGACTGGCTGCTGGTGCCATGCGCCGCTAACGTCGGCCGGATTCAGCCAGCACAAGCACTGTGTACTGACCGAATTTGTGGAGGAACTTTTTCTGCGGATCTGTCCATGCAGCCTGCGTCTGTACTCAGTAAGTATTCTTTTCATTTATTTTTCTATATATATCTATTTTTCTATACTAATATTATAATAGTAGATTATACAACAAGGGAATAAAGCACTGTTTTATGTCATGGGCGCGACATTGAATCCTGAACGTAACGAAGGACTCCGAGTTTTACTTCCGAGCGCAGCGAGGGAGTTATGATTTAATTCCCAAGCGAAGCGAGGGAATTAAGACTGAGTCCTGAGTTTAGTGAGGGATTTAAGCGCCCAAGACAAAAACAGTTTTATTCCCGAGTTATATACTCTACTTTTCTCACCTTAAGCGAGACAATAAAATGCAATTGCATGGTAGTAGATTATTGACAATGCCTATGGCATCTAGTATAATAGACTCTGGAGTCAAAGTACTTTCATCACTCGACATTTTCGATATTCTTTTTGAAATGTTAAAGCTATAAAATGGATACAGCAACTTGTTTCTGCCGGCGTGACCTACTTGATTTAACAAATGAAGATCGTGCGAATCTAGTTGGTCGCGGCTTCGGTCGAAAATCGAGGTGGCCAGGACCATGCACCACATTTTGCTCAACGGAATTAGACTTTATCGTCATAGCAATAAGGATTATGAAAAGTGAAAATTACATTATTGACCTAGGGTTATAATGAAATTCCATACAACATTATAACCCGGCAAAAGCCAAAGGATATAATGTCTTGCTTTCGGTGACGTTTATATGATATATAATCCGACTTTGTCGAGCATGTGGTGTGAAAAGAGTATTATGTAACGAATAAACTTAAAACTTCTGGACCGATTTTTTTAATTATTTCACCAATGAAAGCTTAGTTTTCTGGAAGTAAGTAACATAACTATACACTAGGTAAGCGTTCCCTTGAAATTAGGTATACAAAACAGAAATTCATAAGTAATACCTACTTCATTTCCCAATATCTGCTTCCTGATTTAGCCGAAATAAACCAAAATTATTTCTCTATAAGCCTTCCCAAATCGTTTGTGATGGGCTGGCCGAACGTTTTCTCCGGCGAACGAACTCAAACCCTCTTGTCTATCTCCATCTTTGCTATTTCACACGCCAGTTACTTCAGATGTGCATGTTTCCACCAAAGATATTATATATAAAAAGTCGTAGATGTGTTAGTAGAGCGCGGAAAATGAGGCCGACAAATGTTGGGAATGGGGTAGTTGACAGCATTGAAATTAAATTGCGAGTAGTCACTAATTTAAAAGACTATCCCAAAACACCTTTAAACATGTATTTCGGTTTTCACTTTACAATTATAACAAATTTTTAAATAATAAAACAATCAAAAAAGTGTTTCATTTGAGCACTAGAAACTGTGACGTCACACCTTGCTATTTCAGTACATTTTCCATAGTAACATTTAAGTAAGTAAGTAAGTAAGATAGATCTAAATGGAAGGAAAAAACATACTGCGCCGACCCCAAATAATGGGATAAGGACAAGTACAGATTTCCATAGTAACATTTCGTTTTGACAGATCATAAAAAGTAACTCATTTGAATAGGCAGGACAAGGCCCTATTGATCTAATTATATTTAGTCACAATGTTTGCGTTTTTCATCTAATCTATCTTCTATCTTTCTCTATTATTCGTTCCGTGTCATCTTTCGCCGTCATTACTGTATCCTAAGAATTAAAAAAAAAACACTTTCGTTTCGTTTTATTTTATTTTATAACCAAGTATTGCCTATTTTGACATGAGTTCGGCCATGAGGATATGTTAGTCCTCGTAGCCAAATCAGTTAGGCGAAATAGTTTGGCCACGAGGAAGAACCCCTTTAATTGGCTTCCCGATGTTTAAAATCATTGCCCATTATTACTATTATAGCTGTAGGTCTCCCTAAAATTATTTAAATAAATAAATAAATAAGAAGAAAGAAGTCAGTATGTACACATGTTGTAGCCACTCTGAGTGGATCAATTTTCAAACGCGCGCAGTATGAATATAACTCATCGTCACTTTAATATCTTTGGTTTGCATACCACTCGTAGATACCTAACAGCCGCGTGGAAAATTAGATAGCATTCCACCTGCTACGATTGCCGCGAAGTAAGCAATCCAATAAACGTTTTCTACTCGACTTCACGGAAAAGATAATAAATATAGGAATAGTTTTTTATATGAACACTTTTGAGTTACGCCTCGTAGATAATTCTACCGTCCGTAAGCAAAACGGTTCGTTTCTCAAATATAGGAACCGGGCGTAAGTATTTCAGGTGTATTTATTATGTAACTAGCAACCCGCCCCGGCTTCGCACGGGTGCAATGCTGACGCTCAAACCTTCCTTTTGAATCACTCTATCTATTAAAAGAAACGCATCAAAATCCGTTGCGTAGTTTTAAAGATTTAAGCATACATATGAGCATAGGGATATAAGGACCGGGAAAGCGAATTTGTTTTATACTATGTAGTGATAAGAATATGATTCCAGCGCGCTCTGTCGCCTGGTTGGGTTGCAATGTATGTTCGGGTGGTAACTTGCAACTCAATTTTCAACCGATTGAGATGAATTTTTTCATACTTATGAAAGGTGACAATGCAATAATACGGTACCACCGGGAGGAGGGCCTGGAGGTGGATATCGCAACTCCTCAATGGCTACTCGTAAGCCCCTCGAGTTTGGGCTCATTTATTTTTTTAAGAAGCGTGCCATACATACAGAAGCTTGTTATTCAGCTTTTTAAGCACTAAAACCATGTAACTTGTACTTTGTATTATATATTGATTGTTTAAAAGAATAATGTGTTGAGGAGTTTCTTGCCCCGCTTCTTCTCCTCAACTACACATACCAAAGCGAGCGAAAAAAAATCCTACATTGAATAAAAATTTTTGACTTTAAACAAAATTCATTTTTAGAGGTGTAATAATTATGTTTAACTGACTTCTAAAAAGGTTCTTAATGATGTATATTTTAGTAATTTAGGTACTTTCGTTATATTCCACTACTTGTTCGACGAGTATGTTTTTTTTTACTTTTTTTTTCAGGTACAGTAAAGCCGTTCCGACTATGGTTCCACACAGACAATGTGGAAGCCCCAGTGGACATCGACAACAGAGGGTTCTGCCTAAACTATGTCCAACAACCGTGTACAAACAACGTCATTTAAAATTCCCACTTTCATTTCTTACTCGTATTTTGTTGAATTCTTCGAATTTTATCTTTGTATTTCCAAAAAGAGAATGTTAATAAAAGTTTGTTTTAAGTATTTTTGTGTATTTTTATATAACTTTTTTAATAAATTTTTGTTAATATTTTTGGAGTTTTGACTAATCTGACTAATAAAAAGATAAAGACAAATAAAATGTGATTTGCGATATAAAAATGCGAATTAATAGTTTAAAGTATTATACCGAATACTAAGTACCTATAGGATCAGCTTCCACGGGCGGTCAATGACAATAGATAATCCTGTTGTGTCTGCATTCCGTGGTACAACAATTTTATTGAATTTTTTTACAATTCTTAAACGTAACATAAGTAGGTACATACATACATAATCTCATGCCTATTTCCCATTCTTAGTAATAAATAAATAAAAAATTGTAGGACACAATTTACTCACGGTTATTTAGTCAGAATGGGTACTAAACAACTGATAAACATACATAAATAAATAATAAACACCCAGACACGAAGCCAGCAGACATGTCCATGCACACAAATGTTGGCCCTGAGCGGGAATCGAACCCGCGACCTCCGGCTCAGAAGGCAGTGTCACTACCAACAGAGCCAGCAGGTCCGTCATTCTTAAAGTTTAGGGCTCCAAAAATGTACTGGGGGTCTAAAAAGGCCGTTTCGGGTGAATTATAATAGGATTCTATTTCGATTCATATTCGTAATTTTCACCAAATACGAATCTGCTAATGAATTGAATTGTCAGTGAATCACTAAAATAAGGGACCATTTTACGAAATTTAGAGGAATTGCTTAGGATTTGCTGGGAATTCAGAAAAGGAGAATTACTCAGAGGAATTGCTCAAAGTGGCCATTTTAGACCCACTGGTGAAAAGTACCTAAGTATTTCCAGGAAAGAATCCTCCTCATACACCCCAATTAGCTTAATAATATAAAAAATATATGATGCAATCGAACTTCAGTTACGTCTAACCAATTTTCTTAAATATCGATTAATAATAGCACGATTTTCATAGAAAGCACTAAATTCAGCTGCGATAATTCTTTTTTTTTTGCAAAATTTAACACATATTAAAAATAGCTAAAATCGAATAAGTAGTTGATACTGAACAAACTAATTTCAGGAATTGCGCTTATTCTGTTACATGTTGTATAGCTGCTATAAGTTAAAGTGGGCATAATAATATGACCGTACTTATAAAATCCATTAGTTATAAGTACCTATCTACCTGAGACCAATTAATACTAGGCAGTCAGCATTTCCATTAAAATCTACTAAGTAGATTATTACTGGCACAAGGAAACGTAATAACATTCTGTGACTAGGCACACAAAATGATACATCCCACTTTGGAGCGTTCGTAAAACAAAAAAAACTATAAGTACACTATTCACATTATTATGGATGCTGTTATGGTATAAGCCTTCAATGTTTATGAATTCGATTCAGGATGACACTTTTAAGGGTCTTTGCTAACTCCACCCCTTATAAAAGCGCTACAGCCTCTCTTGAGTGGCAGTCCTCCACTCACTCGCTCTTGGACCGGACGTGGCTCGGCCGCAAAATAATGGCGCGATATTCCGATTCAACTACCATGGTTGTGGCCGAAGCCACAGGTATAAACCGCCAATAGTAATTCCGTGGCCCCCGATTGAAAATTAATATCGTTCGATTTTCAAACGTGACAAGCACACATATTTCTATTCTCACGTAAATTTTTAATGGCATTTATAAGCAACACCTACAGCGGCCAGTACTCAAATACACGCCGGCTGTTACGCATATGCGGTAACGAGTCCGTCTTAAGTAAAATATTATGATGCTAGAAATGTCTAGTCGCCAGCAGTTGTACCCCACTATCGCCACTAGTACGCAAAAATAATTATAATTTATATATTATTTTAATTTCTAAAATATATTCGTTTATAAAAAAATCCTTTTTTTAGCCAATAATGACGACAACTCTGAGTCTAAGACTTGTGGAAAGATCCTTGTGATCCTGTCGTGGATTCTAGTGGTCATCACCATGCCGTTTTCGCTGTTCATCTGTTTCAAAGTAAGTGTTTTTTTTGCATTGCGAATTTTATAATAAATTTTATAAATTTTCGGCGAATTCATAGAAAACCTGTGTGTTTTTATTTATTACTTTTATTTATTTTCTCAACAACAAAATTATTATTTTAACTGTAGCCCCACAATTTTATTTCTAACTAGCGACCCGCCCCAGCTTCGCACAGGTGCCATGCTGATACTAATCACTTTATCTATTAAAAAAACGCATAAAATCCGTAGTTTTAAAGATCTAAGCATACATAGAGACAGAGAGACACCGGGAAGCGACTTTGTTTTATGCTACTCGTATTTAAAGCAAAAAAATGAACTTTGAAAAGCAGCGGTAAAGGAAAACATCGCAGAGAAAACCGCAGGACCGGAATTGTTTCGGAGACAGTTGTAACATCAACCCTTTTCCTCGACGGGCTCACCTTCGTCACGTTATAAGTGTAGTTCTTATTACCTACAGAATAAAATACATTTTCTTTTTTCATTTTCATATTTGTTTTCATTTTCATTTTAGGGATCCGAAAATACACTAGTGAAAAATGTCATGTCATTGAATACCTTTTCTTGGCAATATTTCTTTTAACTGACTTTAAAAGGAGGAGGTTATCAATTCGTTTTTTTTTTCATGTTTGTTACCTCAGAACTTGCGACTGAGTGAACCGATTTGAATGATTCTTTTTTTATTTGAAAGCTGGTGCGTTCAGATTGGTCTCATTTTAATTGCGACTAGTTCTTACAATGACATTAAGTATGTGCGCGACAAATGGATGTATAACTCAATATCACGCACGCCAACCATTTTTTTTTTAATCTGCAGTCATTGAAGTCTGTTTTTTACTCTTTTTACTCTGTTATTATTTTTTTCCACGTTGCCATGAGTGCCAGTTTCATTGCCAGCAATTAGCGAATGAAATCAATAGTACTTACTATTGTAGTGCGCTCCGAGTATCATCAATTAGGTCCGTGTTCGCCCTCTGCAAAGAGATTAAAATATAATAGGACATAGAGGGGACATTTCATACGAAACTTTGAAGCATGTTTGAAGCTCAAGCGTCATGTCAGTTAGTATGAACACGAGCTATCATTCGGTCAAAATTGTACAAGACTCATTCCACTTGGAATAATTTTTCGGCTTAAAATTTTCCTCGCTTTGTCCCGTCTATGCCCTATTATATTTTAATATCTTTGGCCATCTGTAATCGACCGTTGAAAGAATAAACAACCGAAACCTTAAAACGGAACCATCGCAAAATGTCAGATTCGCAAAATGACGGATTCGCAAAATGACGGATTCGCAAAATGTCGGATTCGCAAAATGACGGAATTTTCAAGATACTTCCTACCAAACTAGGATAGACGAATTTGAAGTCTTGTCGATGAAATGATGATAATCCAGTAGAAATTTTGAAGAGTTCAACAAAAAAATCAGTTAATCTATATACATATATATAAAAAAATATGATAAACAGACTGACTGATGGGTGATATATCAATGTACATGTCCACCGGTGCAAAGCCGGGGCGGGCCGCTAGTTAGCTCATTTTACTTAAAGGAATCATTTCTTCATTTTTTAAAGAAACAAAAGTGTATTCAAAGATTTTCTAAAATTCGCTTGTATCACCCGGGACTCGAACCAGCTAAAATCTGAAACAGTAACATCCTGTACTTTTATGGTATCGATCGCTAGGACATCCGACAAAATGGAGCTCATTTCGTGAAACTAATTACCGTATTTAATGAAGATGTTAGTTTACCCTTTTTCTTCAATTAGAATAAGTTAGGATTAATGGTATTTTTTTTACATACTAAAAAAATAAGTGAAAGATTTAATGGTTCATTTAAATTGCCAAGTTTGTTAGAGAGATTTTATCGTTATGAAAGACCCTAAAGTTACCTAAAGTTTTTATTTTTATTTTATTTATTTTTGTTGAACTCTTCAAAATATCTACTGGATTATCATCATTTCATTGACAAGACTTCAAATTCGTCTATCCTAGTTTCGTGGGAAGTATCTTTAAAATTCCGTCATTTTGCGAATCCGACATTTTGCGAATCCGACATTTTGCGAATCTGTCATTTTGCGAAAAGCAAATAGACGGATAAGCAGAATGTCAGAATTCCGACATTTTGCGAATCCGTCATTTTGCGAATCTGACATTTTGCGATGGTTCCCTTAAAACGGCTTAGCACAATAAGTGTCAGTAATAACTTAGGGTACTAAGAAGTACTAATAATAAGTTTAAACACCTGATTATTACTTTTTTTTACTTAAAACTAGCGATACTGCTCGGTTTCATCCACGTAGTTCCCGTTCCCGAGGGAATACGAGGATAAACTATAGCCTATGCAACTTAGGAATATTCTAGCTTTGCATTGTTGAAAGAATTTTTAAAATCGGTCCAGTAGTTTTTGAGTTAATTCGTAATAAAGATACAAACATTCAAATCTTTCCCCTTTATATTATTAGTATAGAAGTATAGATATAGAAGTATAGATAAAATGGTATAGTTTTGGGCATCAGATAATTGTATTAACGGTCGTTTAATGTTGTTGAACCCAGCATTTGGTGACATTTTCCAATGTAATATAATAAAAACCTTTATCACAAAACTAATCTATAATAGAACTAATCAAAATATTTTATACTTAGATTGTACGCACAGACATGAAACCTACAATCATATTAATGCATACAAATGTTGGAAACGTGTACGAGTAGGTAATATTCTTTTCGAGACCTTTGTATACAAAGTGATATTTAATTGTGTTAACATTTTAAAATATACATTGTATGTGAAGGCAGAATACAATGTATCTCTATGTTTTTCTCAAGGTACTCTCACGTTGGTCTCTTGCGATGCGACGTTAAAAGCATTTTGCCTTTACAAAGGCACGGAAAGGAAAAACAAATGATTTTTGAGGTGACTCTACTCTTACTTTTGTATACAACATGTAACAGAATAAGCGCAATTCCTGAAATTAGTTTGTTCAGTATCGACTTCTTATTCGATTTCAGCTACTTTAAATATGTGTTAATTTTTTTTAAAAATGAATTATCGTAGCTGAATGTAGTGCTTTCTATGGAAATCGTGCTATTATTAATCGATATTTAAGAAAATTGGTTAGACATAACTAAATTTCGATTGCATCATATATTTTTTATATTAATATACTAATTGGGGTGTATGAGGAATTGCGTTTATCTACTATATAAAAATAAGTCGGGTTTTTCTTCCTGACGATTTAACTCGAGAACGGCCGGACCGATTTTGATGAAACTTTTTGTGTGGGTTCGAGTGGGTCCAGGGATGGTTTATAGCAAAGAAAATTCAGCATTGCACCCGTGCGAAGCCGGGGCGGGTCGCTAGTCTACTATATAAAAATAAGTCGCGTTTTCCTTCCTGACGATTTAACTCCAGAACTGACGAACCGATTTCCATGGTTTTGCATTCGTTGGAAAGGTCTCGGGCTCCGCAAGGTTTATAGCAAAGAAAATTCAGCATTGCACCCGTGCGAAGCCGGGGCGGGTCGCTAGTTCTGTCTAAAATTTAGATATGTATAATATTTATCAAAAAGTTGCAAAAACGGTTATTCAGTGGTAAATATAATATGAGAACGACAATTAAGTACACCGGCTGTCTGCCTGTGGCCTTATTTTGAGACCATATCAGATGTAGTTTAAATATTTGATGCTATGGTAAAAGATCAACGAGAATAGAATATTTCTTTATTTGCGTCAAACATGGTTTTACAGATGGAAAAAATACACTCTTGGCAGAGCATACATGTTCGCCGTAATTAGGAGGCATGCAAAAACTTAGGCATTCCGTCATTTTGCGAATCCGTCATTTTGCGAAACGCAAATGGTCAGATAAGCAGAATGTCAGAATTCCGTCATTTTGCGAATCCGTCATTTTGCTAATCTGACATTTTGCGATGGTTCCAGAAATACTTATTTCATTTTAAATTCATTAATATTGTAAAAAATACCCCTGTGGCCACGTGGTCCGACTGCTTTGTCCGACTGGTCGGAAGGAGGGTTTTTTTTTCCAGTTGTTTCGACTATCGAACGACATAGAATGAGGTACCTACCAACTGCAAAAACATCCTTTTTTTACCCGGCTTCGGCGAAGCGTTATATTTTAAGCAGGCTCCGAATGTATGTTTTATGGCTTAACTTCTCAACTTTTATGAATGAAGTGGTGGTGTAGCTTTTCACCACGACTTCGCTCGCACTGTGTTTACGTACCCCCCGTTGGCATGTTTTGATGGATTCTGAGCTCTCTGAGAATGCTCAACTGACAGACTGACAACTGACAAAATCGGAATAAAACGTTGCGTTTCTTGTTACACAGGTGGTACAAGAGTACGAGAGGGCGGTAATATTCCGTCTTGGGCGCTTGCTGTCTGGAGGAGCCAAAGGACCCGGTACGATTAAGACGCACACAACATTATTAAGACTCATACAACACATTAAGACGCATACATACCACACATTAAGATTCGTACAAAACATAACCTGGAATCATGTTACACGCAGGTTTAATAGATCATAAGTTATTTACTTTGTGTAAATAATGTAATATTTCTCAACATCAAACATCTTTAGTATTAAAGAAACAAGAAATGTTTAAATAAAAGTACTTAAGTGGATTGAACATTCGTTCTTATGAAAAAAAACCTGGATTGTCTACGGTATGTACTTGGCACCCATTTAGATAGTTTTGTCGGTGAAGTTGACAACCATCCCATCATAATATTGAACTTGGCTCACATTTTCATATTTATGTTTTTGGTGGGACCATTAATAATGTCATAATACCGACCAAGTCCGACTCGGTCTCGTTTTTCCGTACACAGTATTTATGTTATTTTCAAGTACTTATGTATGACATGACAAAATCAAAATGTGTTTTTTTTTAGTTCAGGATTTTTAGCACGAGTTTGACACACACTTGATTGCTTCATTGCCTGTTTTATTACTTTGTGCGATTAAGTATGTTTGTCAGACAAAATGGGTATACACTGACAGACAGACGGTTCTTTGACGACGGAACCAAAAATGTGGACACAGTGCTGTCGGACCGTCTTCAATCCGCTGCGTGCCGCTGACGGCTAATAGTATTTTAACCGACTTCAAAAGGAGGAGGTTCTCTTCGTCACGTATGTTTTTTGGTATGTCAATCCATACTTGCGTCAAATCTGAAGCGATTTCCAAATATATTTTTTTCGTTTGATCGGTTATACCTCAAGGGTGGTCCTATAAGTTTTGTGAAAATCTGATAAAAAAACTTTAGGTGGATAACGGGCCCCTTCCACGAACATCAGCAAATCACTCACTATCAGCGTAATAGGTTTAATAATAGTAGGTAATGGTTGTTGCATAATATGCAGATAGGTATTAGTCTTTTTCATATCTCCGGGCGGAAAGCCCCAAATTTCGGACCGCTGCGCTAAACGAAGTTGCCGCTTTCCGCCTGCGTCGATAAGAAAAAAAGTATACACATCTAAAATTGCTTTTTACAGATACAACTATGCAGTTGAACTTAGAGTGTAAGACTGTATCTTTATACAAATTTTCATCAAAACCGTTAAACAAGGTTGCGAAATACCCGTAATATGCAAATACAAAAATGTTCGTTTCAGATTTTGAAGTAGATTTTTTGCCTAGGTATATTCTTCATCCTCCCTTGCATCGACACGTATGCTCGGGTGGACTTGCGGACGCGAACCTACGACGTCCCTCCTCAGGAGGTAAGTGAAGAAATACTAATATAGAATTTATATACATACTTCAGTTCTGATTATATACCTATGCGGGTATCGCCTGTTTTTTTTACCGTCTGGAAAAAATATGGTTTTACAGATAAGTGTAATAGATTTATTTGGCATTACAAGTTCAATCGTAACCAATATTACACAATGAAATATTTGAAATAAAATTTTAAAAAGAAACGGGCTCGTAGCTTCCATTCATGCACAATCTACTTACAACCGTAAGCAGTGTGCGTGCTTTTCTAGACTTGGTAAATTTTATATAACATGATTATATTTAACAATTAATCTCGTGTATAGCTTTTTTTTAGACGGTAAAAAAAACATCCTGTATATGACGTAAGTCTAAGCAAGCGCTAAGCAGGGATGTTAGGAAATTCCTACAAGAACGCCGTGGGTCACCCGCTAGTACATTTTCTAATGCTGACAAATACTTATTAACAAGTGCTTTACACACTTGCCAGTCCTAAACACTTTTTTCCCACTCAGGTGCTCACCAAAGACTCTGTGACTGTATCCGTGGACGCCGTGGTGTACTACCGCGTACACAACGCTACAATATCCATCGCCAACGTGGAGAACGCCCACCATTCCACCAGGCTCTTGGCCCAGACCACCCTCCGGAACACGATGGGGACCAGACCGCTCCACGAGATTCTGAGCGAGCGCGAAACGATCTCTGGAAACATGCAGCTATCTCTTGACGAAGCTACCGAGGCGTGGGGAATTAAGGTTGAGCGCGTCGAAGTGTAAGTTTTAACTTCTGATTCATTATTATGAACACAGAATGGGAAATCTTTCCTTACATTTGAGACGGCAATCTTCTCTCTCTCTCTTAACGGATTGGAAGAGGTTAGGCTAGTGGCTACTCAGAATTTGTCAAGTCGACAACTATTCAAAATTACACTTCGCCAAGCCAATAGTCTAATAACACTGTAAAATCTCCAACACAGGTAGACTGAATATAAACAGTTTTTAGCGACGTGTTGCTGGTTCCAAATGCAGTACCCCGAGAAGGACCAGCCAAAGCTCAACGTTTTCACATATTATGTGATTACAAATAATAAAACTAGACTTTGTCTGTAGGTACATGAAATATTTTTTGAAATCATCATTTATCAGATACCAAAACACATTTTTTTTTAAATGTTGTCTGTCTGTCTGTCTGTGCACACATCACGCAAAAACTACTAGAAAGATTTTGATTGATTTTAGTGTGGAAATTACTGAGTAGCTGGGTCAACATTTAGGGTACTTTTTACTACAGGAAAATATACCATTCCCACGACAAAATATAAAAATTATTTAAAAAGAGAAATACTTAGAACTACTCCGAGACGATAACAGCTAAAAACTTGAAATATGGTAGGTGTCTTACCTATAAATATGTCAAGCAAACTCTACGAAGGGTTTTGTGGAAAGGGGCGTTTCATTTTGGGCCTGCACATTGAGTACACCAGCGTGAAATATAGAAGAAAAATCTAGTGATTATCAGAAAAATATTTTAAAAAATCATTTCCATCTATTTAACTTGCACAAAAGTAATTAAACTTCAATGGATGAGCGTTAAATCGTATTGAAATAATACTATTCCATGTTATTGTGAATTAGTCCAACAAACATCAAAGTGTCAATTGTCATTTACCGGTGAGGTCAAAAAATTTTTTTTGGTCGCCCCGATGCTATTTCAATGAAAATTAAAGTTTATTGTACAACTAAACTAGACAAATATGAGCAAAATCATGAATAAAACTATAGTTATTTTATTTATATTTATCTAAAAAACTGGTGTACATGGTGCAGGCCCAGTCTCCATACATTCATGAAACGTCTCCTTTCCAAGTCCTTCATCATTTATGTAAGTGACTTACTTTGGAGTCAAAGAGCCCCAATTCAGAGTTAAATTAATTGTAAATGCCTGATATATTTAGAAGATTTGTCGCTTGAAAGCTCAAATTTTTATCACCCCGACCCTAATTAGAGTTAAACAATCAGAACCAGTAACACCGTTTTATTCTCCATTTCGATCCATTAGACACTAAATACAAAACATGAAAGAAACATTTTTTTAATTGTCATTGTTATTACGGGGTGAGAATAGATAGCTGCTCTGCTCGGTAAAACGACCATACGTGTAATATTTAGGCAGAACTTTTACTGATAGTACCTGGACGAACACAAAGCGGGGTCGACGCCTCTTCATTACCTACTCAATCAATAGAACTAGTCACACGACACCATGTCATTTTGTTGTAAAACGAGGTCAAACTATGGTTCAGTTATAATGGTATCATGTGTTCATTTCTTATCTATAAAAGTCCAGCGACATCATTTGGGAGCGAAGAAGTTTTTGCCACTTTGTAGGCGTTTATGGATCACAATTAGTATATTATCTAGTATCAAGCTTCACTCGTTCTAACACCACACCCTCGTGGTCATTTTACGTTGCTAAGGCCATCTACAATATTATTTAAAAATATTTTATTTGTGTAAAATTGGGTTTTCACAGCAAATACAACTATACAGTTGAAGTTAGAATGTAAAACTATGTCTTTTTTACAAAACTTCATCAAAATCGTTAGACCTGTTTGTAAGATACCTGAAGTATACATTAATACAAAAATGGCTCGTTTATATCCGGCCCAGAGAATAGAATTGAACATTTCATGATTTGATTGGGTTAGGTTAGCTATTTCATGAAATAGTATACAACCATTTCATGAAATGGTCTTCTATTTCATGAAATGTTCAATTCTATGATCTGGGCACGACATAGATATAATCAAAGCTAAATAATGATGTAAGTTACTAAATATGTCCACTTTCATCTAAGCTGATAAACGTAAAAATAACTCCAAATAAAAACACATTTCCAAATATATTTTTTTATAATTATACTTACCTTCATTAATTGAAGCTTTTTTATTACTGTGATTGCTGCCAATACAATCATTTGATTACTTATTTAAATTCGCGCTTAGACATTTTCTTAAAAATGCAAAATGTGCAAAGCGCATTGAAATATCAAAAGACAGCTTTACTTTTCAATTTAAATATAGCATTTAGTATCACATGTTCGTGTTCTCACGATACTATCATATGGTCACTTGTACAATTTTCTAGCTGGTCAGTACGATTTTGGATTTTATGACGTTCAGCTTATGTATTGTATTTGAAAGTTTCTACGCCAGCTTAGTCGCCATCAGAAATCGATTTCAGTTGAAGTTTATCCACTGATTTTCCTGCCGCCAAAGTTGGTTGCAGATGATTCATAGAATAGAATTTCATGGGAAATATATTTCTTTATCTACTATATAAAAATAAGTCGGGTTTTCCTTCCTGACGATTTAACTCCAGAACTGACAAACCGATTTCCATGGTTTTGCATTCGTTGGAAAGGTCTCGGGCTCCGTGAGGTTTATAGCAAATAAAATTCTTATAAGCATTGCACCCGTGCGAAGCCGGGGCGGGTCGCTAGTTATATATATTTTTTGGCTTACTATAATGAGTTTTATATATCTATGTATATACTTACATACGTATATAGGAAGGAAAAAGGAAAATATACAGAAGTAACCAGATTTTATCTACTACCTACGCCCGCACCACCACTACGTATTATCTTCATTCCATTTGTATAACAATATTGTTTTTGTCCGACAGAGCAGTGATAGCCTTACGGTTAAAGAACCTGCTTCACATAATGGTAATCAATGAGGCTCGGGTTCGAATCCTGAGTTTAAAAAAAAACACGTACATAGATATGTCAATAGGTCGACGGTGAAGGAAAACATCGTGGAGAAGTCCGCAGGTCCCAGAATTAATTCTAAGGCATACGTAACAGACCCGGTCGTGCGATGGGCTCACGTTTAGGGGTCCAAAGAATATCTCGTGAAACTGGGTATCTCCAGAAATCGAATTTGCCTACCGCCTCGGGGATAAAATGCGCGAGATTACCTAGTTATTTTTATATCTATTAACAGCAAAGATGTCCGTCTGCCCGTCCAACTGCAGCGAGCAATGGCTGCCGAAGCCGAAGCTGCGAGGGAAGCCCGTGCCAAGGTCATCGCTGCTGAAGGGGAACAAAAGGCCTCTAGAGCTTTGCGTGAGGCTTCTGAGGTCATTGGAGATTCCCCAGCTGCGCTACAGCTGCGTTATTTACAGGTATACTCTCTGGGGGACGGTCCCTCATGTCTAAGGATCGTAGTGTGTCGAGTGGTCATCATCACTATCACTACATAGTATAAATCAAAGTCGCTTTCTCTGTCCCTATATCCCTATGTCCCTTTGTATTCTTAAATCTTAAAACTACGCTACGGCTTTTGATGCGGTTTTTTTTAATAGATAGAGTAATTCAAGAGGAAGGTTTTGGTATTAGCATTGCACCCGTGCGAAGCCGGGGCGGGTCGCTAGTTATTTATATATTTATTTATTAAACAATTTTTTTCTTAAATACTAATACAGTTCCCTGCAAAACTGTATAAGACAGTGTGTCTGCAGGTATGAGTCTCTTGTAAATATTATATTATGGTCGCACTTGGAGTGGATGATCTGCTTCCACCAGTTTCTGGCCAACGCGTGTCTCTCAACCGTGTAGAACTTAGATGAGTCTTCAATTTGGTCGGTCCATCTTGTTGGAGAACGACCGCGCGATCTTTAGAACGACCCGTCCATATCATTCATCCGGCATTTAATACAAACATGTCATGTTTTGCAGATGGAATGAGCTCACTCAGTACGTAGAAATGGGCCACGCACCTGGAATCAAAATCAAATGCCTAACCAAGATCAATCTTTTCAGACTCTGAATACAATTTCGGCTGAGAAGAATTCGACGATTGTGTTCCCTCTTCCAATCGACATGTTAACGTACTTCATGAAGGCTCGAGAAGACAGCAGTATGTAAAACCGGATAGAAAAACCGACCTGGATCACGTAAATAACCGAACCACTGCAACGCACCCAAATTGGAATTTATTGATCGCAACTCTATATACTCAAATGTTATAGGAAAATAAGAAAAAGTCCTTCGCCCTTTTGAGTTACTTAGAGCCTTCTTATAGCTCATGCGATTACAGATGACGTAGTATACTAGGGTTGTCATTGTCAATGATTTTATAATTAAGTATGTACCTACTTAGGTCGAGTTTGTTTTCGTTTCTTATTTTGTTCATCTAAACTAATATTATTAAGAGGAAAGATTTGTATTTTTGGATATTTGTATGTTTGTTACGAATAAACTCAAAAACTGGACCGATTTTAAAAATTATTTCACCAATGGAAAGCTAGAAGATCCCTAATTAACATAGGCTATATTTTATTCCCGTATTCCCATGGAAACGGGAACTACGCGGGTGAAACCGCGCAGAACCGCTAGTAAAATATAATTAAATCTATGACAACATAATATTTATGTAATAATGAGGATCAGTACAGTTATAGCAAATCCATTAGAAATATTATCCACGTTATTCTTTATGATATAAGAATGATATCTCTTTTTGAATTATCCAAATCGGACCATTACTTACGAAGATATTAAATAATAAACATACTCAATGATCGCGAGAGCGTGTACGTCACTGTGAGGGAACCAAGTACGGCCGGCCGGCCGGCACTCAATGATCGCGGGAGCGTGATGACGTCACAATGAGGGCGACGCTACCGCGGCGGCTACTCGGTGAACTTCGCTAGGAATTCGGTCATAACTTTGTCAATTTTTGTCGTAGAACAAAAATTTTTGTACTGTATGTTAAGGATTTCTTAGCTCTATAAATCTGCATTCTCAACTAAAACGTTACGGATCCTCATTGGAACAACAGCTTCTCTTTTAAAAGACAAATTTTAGTTTCTGCAATTATTTTGTATGTTATATCCGAAAGCTATTTATAGAATAATAATTGATGTTCTAGTCAAAATCTGTGTTTAGAAATAGCTAAACTCAAATATACATTCAAAGCATAACTGAATATATTATCATAACACAAAGAGATTAAAATATAATAAGGCATAGAGGGGACAAAGCGAGGAAAATTTGAAGTCAAAAGTTATTCCAAGTGGAATAAGTCTAGTACAATTTCGACCGAATGACAGCTCGCGTTCATACCTACTAACTGACATGACAAGGACATGACGCTTAGGCTTCAAAGTTTTGTATGAAAATATTCCCTCTATGCCCTATTATATTTTAATCTCTTTGTCATAACACGTCAAGATTTTATAAGAAAAACTAAGTGGCATGTAAAGAGGATATATTTTACTTTATTTTTATGAGCCAGTACCAATAGTACCTACTATAATAATATGTATCAACCAACCTCTTCACATTATTTTGTATTGTTTATTGGAATGAAAGGGAATTTAACTTCAATTTTATTGTCGTAATAGTATTATGGGAGAATTTTAAAGGGTTAAGATCAAAGTAATATTGTTAAACAATTTCGTATATTCGACCAAACGTAAAATACGTTTAAAAGTAGACCAAGCTATGCAAGCAACTCGGAAATGAAAAAGATAATATCAGATATAAGTTCTTCTCATTAAATTTCCTTGCTGTCACCGACAGGTTTGTAGACAGGTTATGTCATCGGCGGGATAAAAAGTTGGAGGGATGAACATTTGGATGGACATACTAAGCCTTATCCTTTATTGATCGAATCCGGGCTTATAGGAAGATAAAAAACCGGCCAAGTGCGAGTCGGACTCGCGCACCGAGGGTTCCGTAAAACCTTGCAAATTTATGGTTTTCGTAATTTTTCCTTTATCTATGCTATAAGACGTTGCTTCGTACCAAATTTCAAGATTCTGAGTTCACGGGAAGCACCCTGTAGGTTTTGATTCCCTTGCAAGTGTCGAAAATTTGCGGCATAAACGGCTGTATCTTTTGATTGCGTTGGCTTAGAAGTTTGATTTTTTCACAGCTTCAAGGGACAGTAGACCTGAGTAATTGATATAAATTTCAGCTTCATACCTCCACGCGTTCCTGAGAAAAAGGGTCTTGACAGACGGACGGACAGACGGACAACAAAGTGATCCTATAAGGGTTCCGTTTTTTCCTTTTGAGGTACGGAACCCTAAAAAGATGAGGATCGCACTATAGCGTTGATCCCCGAAGTGTGTGGAATGGGTGTAAGCGAAATAGTAATGTGAAAATCTCTATAAATACCATATACGTGATTATTAAGAGTAGGTATGCGTTGACCGAACGATATCAGACGCAAAGAGATTTAAATATAATAGGGCATAGAGGGGGCATTGGGAATATTTTCATACAAAACTTTAAAGCCTAGGCATCATGTCCTTGTCATGTCAGTTAGTATGAACGCGAGCTGTCATTCGGTCGAAATTGTACTAGACTTATTCCACTTGGAATAACTTTTGACTGCAAATTTTCCTCGCTTTGTCCCCTCTATGCCTTATTATATTTTAATCTCTTTGATCAGACGCGACACTTTAATCGCAGCAATGCCGTAGCGAAAACGTCACTATAACACAGCAAACCACCAAAAAGTGCTCGGCTGGATCAAAATTGGATCAAGGTCTCACGTCGATTAATGCGTATTAATATTAAAATATATTTTAATATCTTTGGTATTAAATAAATGTAGGTATACTTTATATCCGTTTCCGAGACAAGTGAAAACTTCTGTTGAGTCTGTATCTCACAAATGTTTTTTTTACTATAAGTATCTAACAAATTGTGTTTAAATTAATGTCTGTATGAATGCGGGACATTTATTTTCCTAATTAGGACTAATTGTTCAATGGTCAGATAAACCTTATCTCGAGAATATATTGATGGTGTCACTGTCTAACACTATACAAAGAAAAAGAGAGTTTATTCTTCATATTATAACTTTTTTTTTGGGTAATCAAACAGTGTTCAGAATTTGTTTAGTTAATGAACTTAAGATTAAAGTTAGAATTAATTGTGTCACCAGCATCGCCAACCACAGATTAGTATTTAAAACTGGAAAGTGGAGTGGAACTGACTATTGAACAATCAGCCCTAAGTAAATAAGTATAATAAGTACCTACAACAAACTTAATATGGAATGATGTTTCTAAATACCATATCCAATATAAAACGCAATTTTTCACTCGATGTCGACGATAATAATCTTATATTTATAGTTTATGATCTCAATTATTGTAACATTGGCTGTGGTAAATAAAATGTGCATTTAGGTGTACAGAAATTATGCAGTTTTAATTTTACCTCTGTTTTTTGCGACTTATATATACATAATTATACAATATGTAACAGAATAAGCGCAATTCCTGAAATTAGTTTGGTCAGTATCGACTACTTAATCGATTCCGAAAAATGAATTAGCATTGCTGAATTTAGTGCTACCTAAATCGTACTATTATTGCATTTTATTCCATAAAATTGGTTAGACACAACTAAAGTAGGTACGAAGACATTATATTTTTTTTATATTTTTATACTAGTTGGTGTGTATGAGGAATTGCGCTTATTCTGTTACGCGTTGTATAACAACTGAATTTATTCCCCACATGCTTCGTCAATAGTGATAACCCTGTAGTTAAGGAACCCGCTTCTCCTGTTCTAATCCCGGCGGGAACATGTACAGTCAAGAGCACGTTGAGCTCGCCACATCGGACTTTGTCAAGTTCTTATTACAATCGCCTTAGAGGTGTAAAGCTGTAAAGTGTAAAGTTTCATGTGCTCTTGACTGTACATAAGAGTTTTTCAAAAACTTACGTCCATCTATATCACTAGTACGACGGTAAAGGAAAACATCGTGAGGAAACCCGCAGGCCCAGAATTGGTTTCGAAGCCTGTGTTACAGTATTTGTCACTTTTAGGGGTTTGAAAAATACAATGGTAAAATGGTTGGAAGAAGTCATCACAAGCTCACTTCACGCCCGCAACCAACCATCCAATTTATTTATTAGTAGCATGACGTCTGCAGTTTACTGATTCTACTCGACATGGATTAATTAACCGTGTAAAAAAATAAGTGGATAATTAATACAAAAATAGGTCAACCTTATATCTCGAGCTTGACCCAAATACAGGGTGGACGCGGACGTTTCCGCATCTCCATTTTACTTTTTATGAAGGATTGTATGTTTTGCCATAGACAATATACTCATAGACGAGAGTGTCTCTGTACCTTTTACGACGTCTTTGCTGCGTAGAATATTTACACTGAAGCTTTACACGTATACTGTAAAATTTTCCTGTTTTGTTAAGGGTAGGTAATGACCGTATGTAATGGTTTTCAAAATACAAGTTTTTGGAATTGACTGTATGTCTAGTATTAATACAGTCTACTAAGGAATCTACATTAATATTATGAAGAGGAAAGATTTGTATCTTTGTTACGATTAAACTCAAAAACTGCTTGACCGATTTTAAAAATTCTTTCACCAATGGAAAGCTATATTATCACTGAATATCATAGGCTGAGCAGTGATAGCCCGGACGGTTAAAGAGCCGGCCGAAAATCAGTGAGGCTCGGGTTCGAATCCTGGCATGTACCAATGAGTTTTTCAAAAACTTACGTACATATTTATCACTAGCTCGACGGTGAAAGAAAACATCGTGAGGAAACCCGCAGGTCTGAGAATTAATTCTGAGACATGTGTAAACAAACCCGGTCCGGCGATGGGCTCACCACCTATCACGTTTAGGGGTCCAATATATCTCGTGAAATGTGGGGATATTCAGTAATGGAATACCTCTGCCTACACCCTCGGGGATAAAAAAAGGCGTGAGATTATATTATTTATATTATATCATAGGCTATATTTCATTCCCGTATTCCCACGGGAACGGAAACTACGCTCGTGAAACCGCGCAGAACCGCTAGTACTTTAGTGTGGTTATATAAACAACCTAACGAGCCTATTTTCATTACTTTCGCAGTGCGTATCTATAGTTCTACACACTAATCTTATAAAAAAAAAGATTTGTATTTTTGTAACGAATAAACTCAAAAACTACTAAACCGATTTTAAAAATTCTTTCACCAATGTAAAAAAATCGAAGTAACATGTCGACTACAATTTATCCCCGTATTCTTATCAACCTGTATCAAACTATCCAAATTCCTCGAACTCCTCTCACACACAATGGCGAAACAAATTGACGTGATTTGTTGCACGGAGATAGTCCGGGGCCTTTTCGGGGCCCGGGAAATGACGTAAAAACTATTTTATCCCGAACCAAAGAGATTAAAATATAAAGATATTAAAATATAATAGGGCATAGAGGGGACAAAGCGAGGAAAATTTGAAGCTGAAAAGTTATTACACGTGGAAAAAATTTAGTACGATTTCGACCGAATGACAGCTCGCGTTCATACTAACTGACATGACGCTTGAGCTTCAAAGTTTGGTATGAAAATAATCCCCCTCTATGTCCTATTATATTTTAATCTCTTTGTCCCAAACGAACATCTCTCATCCGCGCGCGTATTCACGAAGATTCGACATTCGATATTCGACTCGGAATCGGAAAATCTGTCGAAAGGTTTTAAGATGGGCTATACACAGATGTCATATTTGACATAAGGATTCGACAGATTTTCCGATTCCGAGTCCGTGAATACGCCCGCTGTTCGGGATTTCTTTGGTTAATCTCAAAGAGATTAAAATATAATAAGGCATAGAGGGGACAAAGCGAGGAAAATTTGAAGTTAAAAGTTATTCCAAGTGGAATAAGTCTATACAATTTCGACCGAATGACAGCTCGCGTTCATAATAACTGACATGACAAGGACATACGCTTAGGCTTCAAAGTTTTGTATGAAAATATTCCCAATGCCCCCTCTATGCCCTATTATATTTAAATCTCTTTGGTTAATCTATTTGCAACTATTAAGAAACCGAATCTATAAGCTAGTGTAGATTTATAATAGGTGAAGCAGTAAACAGTAAAGAATCAGTGAAGCAGTAAACTAATTTTTGGGGCTTGACATATATATATATATACCCATTATGCTGCCAATGGGACCCTATTTAGTCTAGGCAATAAAGGCAGTGGACCCCAACATTAATTCCTCAGTCGATGAAACTTTGCAGGATTGTAGTATAGTATGAGACAATACTTTCATAAAAAAATCCAAAATAAAACCTAACCGAAGTTAGGTTTTTATACAAAAAAAAATTTTTTTTTGGTCGATAATTTGATAATTTCTGAAAATAACATAGCGAGACGGTTATTATTTTGGATTTTTCTATTGTGACATTCCAGTTAAAAAAATGGACTGAGCAATTTTCCCGTGCAAGGTACATATTATACGTCTGAGTTTTGTTGTTGGAGATTTTTTTGGATATTTCGCATATTATAGCTTTCTTAACACACATGAATATTGCTGGCGAAGAAAATTTTGACTGAGCATTTTTCCCAACAAAGATATCAAATAAATAAGTATTTCAGTAAAAATACCTAACTTCGGTTAGGTTTTTTTTTTATTTTTTTAATGCTAGTATTGTTTCATACTATACTACAATCCTGCAAAGTTTCATCGACTGAGGAATTAATGTTGGGGTCTTCATACAAAAATCCGCTTCATTGCCTGGACTAATTACAAAAGTTTAACAATCATATTGTTAAACTGTGCTATTACCCACTAAGCCTACGCTGTCCGTCCGTTTGGTCCGTCTTGTCGACTGTATGTTGGAACGGAATAGATAAATGTTTGTTTAAGGTCTTGTGGTTGTAGCTGTGCTCTACAGCTACAACCACAATTTCCGGTAATGTTGCTTCGTTCTATCGCAGATAATTCGTATTTGACAAGAGCGAGAGAATTTAGCTCGAGCTGTGGCCGTCTGTACAGTTAATATTATGGCTTTTTAGTGGCAAAATAAGGGAAAATGACATTATGTACAACGTAAAATACCATTACAATACAACCTCATTATCTTTTCCGTATATTTCGAAAAAAAAATTATAAAAATACCACGAATTAATAATAGCTACAATGGGATAGACGACAGAAACTTCTAGCTTACGGTTTTAAAGTGTTCCTTTAAGGTTATACTCGTAATTAATTTAAAAAAACGTTATTAGTAGTGAGGGGGTGTGTCTAATGACCTCAGGGAATTCGAATTTACAAATCGAGTATATCGATTTTAGTTTTTGTTAATGTAAGTATTGTGTTTCAGTTTCTACAATGTATAGCATGTTAGCATGTATGATAACAGTGGTTAAAGAGTCACCCTCTAATACCTTACAGCTTGGGTTCGAATCCTGGCTAGGGCATTTAGGTAGGTACCTACCTATCAATGAGTATGTCAAAAACTTACGTAAGTACAGGTTAGTACCTAGCTTGACGGTGAAGGAAAATGAAGAAAACCGACATTTAAGAAGTCTATGAATTCCATTTATATCTTCATTATTTACGATACTTCCCCTCCACCGCCCATTTCCCCGAGGTTATGGTTAAGTGTTATAGTAATTACCTAAGGCCGTTTCACGCACACATAAAGCACACATAAACCTATCCATAGTTACGAACATGTGTGTGATGCAGTAATTAAAAAATATAACCACTCGAGTAAAAAAAAACGATTTTAATCTTCAACTTAATATATGGTTTTCTCATGGATGCCGTTGTCATAACTGGACGAAATTAAAATTGGACCAATCTGAAAGCACCAGCTTTCAAAAAAAAAAGAATCATCCAAATCGGTTCACCCAGTCGAAAGTTCTGAGGTAACAAACAAAAATAAAATACAGACGAATTAATAACCTCCTCCTTCTTGAAGTCGGTTAAAAAGGGCGCAGCTCAGTACAATGCTTTGCCAGTCAGACAAAGCCACTGGTTTTCAGCCACGACCTACGTCACCTAGTCGCGTTCTCAGAAACGAAAAAGGAATAAACAAAAAATTAAGTTAGATTCCAAAGAGGTTGGAAGAAAATCAACTTTTTCTTTAAACGTCTTTGTTAGATTCCATCTCTGGGAAAACTCGTTTTATGTGAGTTTTTACGAGCGGAGCTCGGTCGCCCTGGTACTCTAAAATTAAAAAGCTCAGATCTTAAGCTTCCGGAGCTGGTTTTATTTACAGTACTACCTGTCTCCCGAGGCTTTGTCTAAAACACTTTGTCCTACACTCCGACCAACGAAAACACTTATCATCAACTAGTTGTACAGAATGGAACTCGATAAAATATTTTTAAGGTTCCGTGCCTCAAAAGGGAAAAGCCCTTAACGACTTGGACATACGGTCAATAATTGCATGAAAAGACAGGGGTGCTCCAGTAGCTGCGCGGGTATTTATTATTTTTATGCAATTAATTGATCAAAGTCAAAGTCAAAAGTCTTTATTCAATGTAGGGGCTTATTAGTTCTCTTATTGAAAGTCATTGCGACTCCACCGCTTCTCTACCACAAGCTTGGTTTTTCTCAAAGGCCAGTAAGAAAGGCTACACGACTTCAGTGCCCGGGACACAGCACAGCCGCATTTCGTGGTAGTTTTCGTTATGCTACTACGAAATGCTGGAACACCATTCCACCACCATTCAGAAATTCTCCAACAATTCGCACCTTTAGGTTAAATTATAAAAGATATTAGGTTTACAAATAGGTAGTTTAGGTTAACGGGTAGGCTGTGTGTGGATAACATAAGTAAGGTGTAAGACATATAATATAATATTTATGTGTTTAAATATTTATGTACCTAGTATAGCTATATGTATGGATATGTATTATTGTTTTATGTATTAAGTATTTAATTATGTGAAAGTAGTTTACATTATTGTATTATGTAGTTTATGTAATGATATTTGTTGTTATTTGCTTATGCGGTGCAGATCCGCGCCCTGGGTGTCCACAGAATACCATCGTCGTATTTTTCTCGACTTTGTAAATTGCATATAATATTACTATGTATATTTAACAATAAATTTTGTGTATAACTTCGGCTCTAGATATTAGACGTCATATTTTGTAGCAGAAAAAAGACATCCAGTATAATATAGTACCAGGCGGTAAAAAAAACATAAATGTAAAAAAAACAGTGTAGATGATATAAGGTTGAGTGCGCTATGCCCACGATGCCGTTTTACGGGCCCGCTGCAATATTGCTTCCACTTCCATTTCCGATGGCAGATAAAGTATTCCCATCTGCGCAATGCTGTTTCAGACCTCTTACTGTCAGAACTCCGGAGGGCCTAGATGAATGAAAGTTTTCTTTTAAAAAGAAAATTCGTGCGATTTTATCGGGTCAGGCATACATTGTTCGAAAGAAAATCATCATCTCTAGTTTATTTTATGTAAGTATTTTTGTATTTATGTTTATTAATATATATATAATATGTATTAGTAATATAATTTTTATTATTTACGGTCCATTCCGCCAAATAATTTCTGCTTAGCCTGATGGTTGAGTGGTAGATAAAGCCTTTAGGCATTAAGTTTGACATGTGTACATTTTCTTGGTACATGAAGTTAAATAAATAAATAAATGAATGGGTTTGTATAATATAATAAAAAAGAAGACAATAACAACACATGGAAAAATGGTTTTCCAAATTCTCCCGCCAAAGATGTTAAAGAAAAAGTTGGAAAGAGAATGATTTTCTTCTAACCTCTCATTCATATTATTTTATCTTTGGTAGTACCAGACAGCCTGTAAAAGCTCTTTATTGCAAAAGAAAGAAGTACCTAAGTAAATCATTATAATAAAACACTGCAATATTAGTGTAAAATAAATATTATAATTTACAGACCTTTATGATAACTTAAGTTACTTAATCAAGGTACAACCTGTACCATGATTGTATTATAAGTACTAGAATTGTGCGTAAATACGCCTTCCAGATTTAAAAAGACTTTAAGTAAGTATGTGTCATTATAATAATGTACTGTATAATATACTCGTAATATTCTTTAACGAATACCTATCTTTTCCTATACAAAAATTACTAAAATTAGCTCTTGGCGGCTAGGCCATAGCTCTTATATTTCTTTCTTGCAGCAGCCAAGATCTTCGTAAGATTTTCTACGCTCTCAGACTTCGGTATCTCCCGATCAAAAGGCGTCATGACCTGAGTTACCTCCACACCCTCAGTGCCCAATATATTATCGCTGATCAAAGACATCCCCAGATTAAGCTTAAGGAAATTCTGGACATCATTGAAGTGGAGAGTGATATTAGCTTGATCAATTACTCTTAGTGAAAACTGATCATTAATCTTCATATACTTAGGTTTGATACGGAAAGGCTTGTACTTTAAGAGCAACTTGTTCGCTTTCTCCTTTACGAAATTATCCAGTTCGATCGACAGCATCACATCTTTATCAGGGTCATCCTCCTCATCTGCTGCGGGTTCATCATCCAGTTGTTCAGCTTTGTTCACTAAATGTGTGTCGACATATTTGGGCATTAACACGGGCGGGTCATTCAGGTCATGCCATTTCCAACGACCAACTGGTCCAATCTTCTCGTCCACCACCATGCCCTCACTTTGGTTGTACTTTAGCCTGTTAGGTTGAACATTTGCTATGAATTTCCACGGTGATCAAGTAATATAGGGATGTTTTACGTCTAAGGTCTGAGTTCAACAACACTCAACGAAAAGAAGACTTCTAGTTTTCAGGTGCTCATAGTCTTAAGTTAACACTGATGGTGATTAGAAGGGGTTGCAGGCGCCTGTTTACTATTGAGGAGTCTGTGGTCCTTCAGCCGACATGCGAGATAGACCACTATAATGTTTTTTTAAATAGATAAATTATGATAACTATGGCCGGATTAATTCAACTAAGAGTAAGGACTAGATCGCTAATCTTTACAGTTTTACTAGCAGCGCCCCGCGGTTTCACCCACTTAGTTCCCTTTCCCGTGGGAATATGGGGATAAAATATAGCCTATGTATTATTCTGATGTATAAGCTATATAACTGTAAAGTTTCATCAATATCGGTTCAGTAGTTTTTGCGTGAAAGAGGAACAAACATCCATATATACAAACTTTCGCGTCTATTATAGGTATTAGTAGGATTTCTTAGGATATTGGTTACTTAATACTGCCAAAATAGGATTACAGTACCTGACGTTACCACCGTGGTCGTACACGATACCATTACCGAGGTGGTCAAAACAGGCCAGTACTGTCACAGGCCAAAATCGGCCATGCTGGTCCTTCTCGCCCGAGCTGTAGATCACGTATCGACTGCCTACATGGGGTTCTGTTAAGAGAAATAATTATATTGATCGGTGGCGCATTTTTCCGATCAGACTTCTTTTTTTTTCATAAATCTTCAACGACGTGCCCACAACAACTCACCAAAGTTTCAAAGAACAATCAAAGAAAAATTTATTTTTATACAATCTGTAACATAATAAGCGCAATTCCTGAAATTGGTTTGTTAAGTATTTCAGTTATTTTTAATACGTGTTAATTTTTCCAAAAAATTTATTAGCATAGCTGAATTTAGTGCTACCCATGGAAACCCTAGTATTATTGCTCTTTATTTAAAAAAAATGGTTAGACACAACTAAAGTACGAAGGTATCATATTTTAATTGCGCTTATTCTGTTACGCGTTGTAAGTACCTATATATAGGCAACATTAGCGAAGCGACCCGTTCAGGCTTCGAACGGGTGGATTTCCTACTTTTCTGTCACACAAACCTTGTCCAAAACCAAACAATACTAAAAAAAACATTCAAATCTGTCGAGCCGATTTCAAAAGAAGATCTTTTATAAATGTGGCAAGAGACTTCAGTTATACAGATACGAGTAATATGAACGATAATATGAACATTGAACAATTCCAAAAGATTATAATACTTACAAATTGTTTTTTTTTTGACAGACAGTCAATGTAAGTACACTTTCTTATTCAAATATTAGCGTGAATGTGGATATTCGAGCTAACATATTCGAATATCCACAATCCACATTATTCATCAGTTGGCATATTGACATCACTTGATGTGCTCAAGTGCTCAATGTCTGTAGTTCTGTAGCTACCGCACCCTCACTTATTGGGGTCACCAGAGGTCAAATTTTTATATCGAGCAGAAGTATCAAAACACGTGAGTTCTCTTACAAATATAAAAAAAAATCTTTTCGAAGCTAAACAAATGATCTATCAAAAATAGTTCTCGTTTCCAAAATACATGAAAATGTGACAACAATCGACTTTTTTTAAACATCTTATCCCGCAATACCGGCCAAGTAAATCCCGTTGCCGTTAGAAAATTATAGTCAGACAAAAAAACTCAAAGAATTTTTAAAATCAGTCCAGTAGTTGAGTTTATTCGTTACAATCGTACAAAAATACCAAATCTTTCCTGTTTTTAATATAAGTGTTGATGTAGATTATAATGGAATCATATCCTTGTTTCAAGTTTTGTTTTGTTTATATTTACATAGTAGGTACGTATAATATACAATACACGGAGGATTTGAAATAAAATATATCTACTCGAGGCCTCTTTAAAAAACATGCTGCAATTTACATTCTCTACCTTACTATTGAATAATATTGAATAGTTTCAATAATATTGAATACTGCGATAGGTATAGGTAGTAGGTATTCTATATTTCCGCGAGCTCCTCTTCATTGCAGATTTTATAAAATTTAATATCTCTCAAAGGAGACCCTGCGGCAAAATTTCTGCTTTGCAAAATCAATCTTAGCTATTCGGCGTAAATTTCCTTTGAAAATTTAATCAACTATATCTTGCCCCTTACTTTATGTACATCTCATCGAAGAAGCAATAATACCACTTAATTAATAAGCCTTTAGAGATTTTTCGTGTTTCCCAAGTGCCCCTTTGTCTGCTATCAACCCTTAAATTAAATGCTCGTTAATTAGTTAGCATCTAATATCTGGATCGCTAAGCTTTGCTCCACTCCGCTCAACCTTGCTCAGTCCCGCTCACTTCATCGCAACCTTGCTCAGCCTTACTCAAATCCGCTCAATTGTGTTCAGTCCCGCTCACTCCATCACAATCTTGCTCAGCCCCACTCAGCTCCGCTCTACTCCGCTCAACCTTGCTCAGTCCCGCTCACTTCATCGCAACTTTGGTCAACCTTGCTCAACTCATCTCAATTCGGCTCAGTCCCTCTCACTCCATCACCATCCAGCTCTGCAGCCTCGCTTACCCTCACTCAGCTGACAGCTCCGCTCTACTCCGCTCAACCTTACTCAGTCCCGCTCACTTCATCGCAACCTTGCTCAACTTGCTCAACTCCGCTCAGTACCGCTCACTCCATCGCAACCTTGCTCAACTTGCTCAACTCCGCTCAGTACCGCTCACTCCATCGCAACCTTGCTCAGCCTTGCTCAGCTCCGTTCCACTTCGATCACACTCGCTCATTTTCTCTTAGTTTCACTTTTCTACACTATACTTTTGTCAGTTTAGATATCGCTTTGGACTTACCTTCAGCCTTATAGTAATCCAAAGCCAACATCCCATTCTTGTAGTACCACCGGCCGTGGCCATCGTCGTCGATCTCAGCCAATCTCTCACCAGAGTCATAGAAAAACAACCTTTCGCGTCTATGCCGTTTAAACCAATGGGTTTTTGGATTGGCTAAGGTCATTTTGTAGATATTCATCTGAAAATTATATTCGATTTTTATCTTGCTCCCTCAATGATTAGAGTGTCAGTAATATTACATTCTATTGAGTATTCTCGTGTGTAATGTGACATTTTTGGATAAAAAATTAAATAGCTAGAGAAAGAGTAAGACTAACTCCTTAGATTCAATTGCAAAACGTTATAAAGTTTTAGGAACATTATTGAGATAAAGCTTACTTAACGTTACCAGCCTTGTATGATTAATAGGGCTGGGCTGTGTACCAACAGATGGCGCTATTTGTATGCGAAAATCAAGAGAAAAGAGAAAATCTCCCTAGGAAACCGAGCTCCTCTCATGAAAACTCACAGAAAATGAGTATGTTAATTATTATATGTGCACCGTCTACCCTAGTTCCAACCTCTCCGTTTCATCCATCCTAAGCTTGTCTGGAAGAGATCGCTAGAAGCGATAAGACCGCCCATTGTACTTTAGATAATGTTAGTATCCATATTGTGTTGTTTTCGATGTACAATAAAGAGTTATTGTATTGTATTGTTCCCAGAGTTGAGACCTAGCTAGATGGACCATTTGTAGAGCCGCTTTGAAGAACGTGATTACAAATATAGGTATATCATATACGCCAATACTATTACCAGTTACGTAATATTTGTTGAGGGAAGCGAAACTCGTTGGGATACTAGCGCAACCTAGTACAAAATACAGGTACTTATTGATAGAAAGGTTCTCTCAATAACAACTATTCTACTCCATATTCCAATTCTGGTGAGAAATACGAGTAAGTATTTTAATAGGAACAAGTTTACTTAAACTTTTTGAGATGCCGTTTAATTGTAAGCGGATCCCTGGACCAAGTGCGATATTTTATGTTCGGCCTGTCAAAGTACCTATCTACTTACTCTATTTATAGCTTAGATTAATAATATTTGTAGGACAAATTCACACACGGTTATTCAGTCCCAAACTAGGCAGAGCCTGTACTATGGATACTAAACAACTGACAGTTAAACTTAAATTAATATTAAACACCCAGACCCGAAGCACAGACATGTTCAGGCACAAATTTTGGCCCCCAGAGCGGGGATCGAACCCGCGACCTTTGACTCAGAAGGCAGGGTCGCTACCAACTGAGCCAACAGGCTTTTCAAGTATAATACGAGTATATTAATTTAGTATAAGTAGGTACTTAATTAGCGACCCGCCCCGGCTTAGCACGGGTGCAATGCTAAGACTAAAACCTTCCTCTTGAATCACTCTATCTATTAAAAAAAGCATCAAAATACGTTGAAAATAAAAGTAAAGTAAAGATTTAAGCATACATAGGGACACATACAAACTTTTTTCTGACGTATGTGCATAGGGATATAGGGACTGAGAAAGCTACTTTGTTTTATACTATGTAGTGATTAGTGGCGTTTTCACCCGCGTAAGTAGAGCATGTTACTCCCAGAAAAGTTAGCCTTCCATTGGTGAACCGTGAAAGAATGTAGTTTTTTAGTATATATTCGTTACAAACCTACACGAACAAAAAAACTTTCATATATATAATATCAGTCCATCCAGGGACCCACTCAAAACACATTCATCAAAATAAAAGACACAATGATATAAATTAACAACGTTTGAGAATAATAAAATGATAAGAAGCAATAAGACCGCCATTGCACTTTTTTTAGATCATTGTGTCACATATCGCATATTTTTTATCGGATGTTGAGTGAGACGGTCAAATTCTTACACTTTTTTCGGCCTATACATTCGCCAATATTATTATGGGGTGTTACGTGCAAAGGAACTTAATTCCATAAATAACATGCAACTCTAAAGAGTAAAAAACCGACTTCAACGAATTATGCTAAAAAAATACAGTCGAATTGAGAACCTTTTCCTTTTTTGAATTCGGTTAAAAAAAAATCGAAATCGATTGGCGTGATATTGAGTTAGGTATTCGTCCATTTGTCGCGCACATACTTACTTTTTAAGACTTATATGGTTTTCTCATGGATGCCAATGTCAACACCAGCTTTCAAATAAAAAAAAAAACATCCAAATCGGTTCACTCAGTCGAAAGTTCTGATGTAACAAACATAAAAAACATACGTGTCGAAATGAGAACCTCCTTTTTTTAAGTCGTTTAAAAATGGGAATAATACAAATAAAATTACCCTCCGCACTATTTTAATAGTAGGCAACTTGGTGAGACCCTTGTCGATAAACTCACGGTTAGACAGCTCGTATCGAAACACGCCTTTGGTGTCATGGCTGAGCTAAAACATAAATTAATAATTTTTATTGACTAGAATTTAAGGATACTTGTTTCGATTGTAACTATATCAGTGACTACTACTTCGAAGTACTGAGTAACTAATACTGAACTTACATATATCATTATATCCTATTACGTATATTATAGAGTTAGTAGGCACCTACCTGAATACATTTCTGAGATTTTCACCTCAATTTATGAGAGTAAATTCAGTCGTTTTGATGTCCCCCTTTGGGCTTTGCCCTAGTCCAATTATAAGATGTGAGCAACTTCCATATGTCTGATCAATTCGAAATTCGATAATATCCTGTTTGTTTAATGATACTCGTAGATAGGTACCTAATTGCAAGAATTTACTGGTTTGATTGGTTTTGGACCGGGAATTTTATTTTCGTGGTAATGGGAGTTTTAAATTTAAGTTTATTAAAATTAATTGATGATGATGAAGATTTAGGAGCAATTCGTTACGTAGTTTTGTTAATATTAAATAAAAGTACGCTTACTAAACGATCAAAGGTGCTCTTGCTCTTTCCAATTTTATGTATTGATTCCTCAATCGGTTCCTTAGGTGCTACAACCACCGGTGGACATTCGAGATGGGATCTAAATAATAGAGGTTCCTTAACACGAATTAACATTTTCTCTTTGTAATCTGGATCAAACCGAACAATTTCAGTGCCCTTAATCATATGCACAGGCACCGCTAGTTCCCCTTGCTCATCACAAACTACAACGCCTCCAACTATATTTTCGTAAGTTTTCATAGCCTTCATGCGTAAAGCTGGCAATGATGCTATGTGAGGTATTTTTTGGATCTTAGATTTTTGCCTCTTGAGTTTTTCAAGAGCTTTTTTTTCAGTGTCCCTTTCTTTTAATAACTTGCTTAACATTTTTGCATATGCCTTAGATTGTCTGTGAGTGTTAGGTCTATTTTCTTTTTCTTCTTCAAAAGAGCTAGATTCATCGTCGTCGACCTCTGAACGACTTCCCTTATTTTTTGAGCGCTTTTTTTTGGGCTCTACGTTTGGTTCATCTTTGTAAGATTCTACAGTGAACAACGGCTTTAGGCGTAATAATGATGCAGAAGATTTTTTTTCGTCTTCGAGAGCAATGAGACTTCTAATATCTATGGTAGATTTTGCTTCATGTGGCATGTCAACGACATGCTTTTTAATTTCATGTGTCTCTAGTTTAGGGCTCTCTCTATAATCAAGCATGCTCTGTGTCAATAAAGCTTTTTTTGTTGGTTTCGGCTCTGTCTTCAAATTTGTGTCGTCATAAGATTTTGATGACTTTAGTATCCCTGTCTTTGATAGTTTTGATTCTTTTGATGGAGTTTCCTCATCCTTTTCTAACGCTGATTGTAATGTTTTTTCTGTTTCGGAATCAGACTTTTTATCTTTTTCGGCTCTTATGACTTTCTTTTCTTTCGTTGTTCCATGTTTTTTAAGACGTTTTTCTTTTAACAATGCAATTAAATCTCGAGGAGGGGCAGAATATTCTTCTTCCTCTTCTAATACATTGCCTTTTTTAGCCTTTGGCCTTTTGCTCATTTCTACTTGAGAGGGTGTACTAGTAGATACCATAGAGGTTGGTGCAGATTTTGTTTTGTTTGTGTCTGATGTTTCATGACCTTGATGTTCTACTGGTTTTATCGATGTTTCTTCCTTTTTTGTCATTGGTCTGGGTTTTATTATTTCATTGCCAGCAAATGTAGTTTGTTTTTTAGGCTTTGTCTTTTTTTTTGACGGTGTAGGTAGTGTCTGTAATGTAAACCCACTCGGTACTGCTATTCCTAGTCTTATTTTAAGGGAAGGTTTTATATCAGGTTTCTTCAATGCAGATTTTAGACCTGTAAAATCTCCAATACTTTCGTCTGATACTTGGTCTTTAATAATAACAGAAATTTTAGGTTTTAATTGCTTACTTTCCTTTATTCTAGTGACTATATTGTCTTCTGAAGTTATTGCTATTGGTTTAGGAGGGAAAAAATCAATATCGTATTCTCTCTTTGAGGGAGACCGTTCAAAATTTTGTAATAATTTCTTTACTTCCGGTGGCGATTCGTGTACTTGACCAGTTGTAGGTGCAGCCGTTTTTCTTTGTTCTGTCTGTTTTGTTTCAACCATCTTATTTATTATGTGCAACAGTTTATTTATTTCATCGCGCTCGTGTTCCGACTCAGTTTTGCCATATGTTTTATGTGAATCAAAGGGGCTTTTCTTAACACTTTTCACTAACTTTATAAGATCATCTACAGAATCACTAAGTGTTGTTTCTTTAACTGATTTATGACCACGTTTAGGTGAAGTTATTTCCTGAATCAAACTGTCAAGTTCTTTGCCTACCATGGTTTCGTCAAAAGGTGTCTTTAAAACTCTGAGAAGCCTTTTAAGATTTTCTAGTGACTGTGTATCACGCAGTTCGTTATATTCACCTTGCTGAGGCTTTTTTTCATATCTTCTATTAGTTTCAAATCCTCCTCGTTTGTCGTATAAAGAGTGTTTGCTGTGTAACTCAGTATCACTTTTTGGTTTCGTAACCTTACCATATTGGCGTATGTAGGTGTCAACATCACTTCGTATATCATATTCTTGTTTTTTTTCTTCAGTGTCTACCCCTTCAAGTATGTTATAGTCACCACGTTTATCATATTTATCAACATCATTTCGTCTTTCATATTCAACATGCTTGTCATATCTGTGAACATTACACCAAGTATTGTAATTGTCACTTTTAGGAGTTCCGTGCCCAAAGGAATCATTAGATTACTGTCGTGTCATCCATTATAGTATTTACAAATTTTGCAATCTATTTTATAACTTGTGATCTAAATTGTGCAATCTTTCCATTGAGAGAAAAAATATCAATAACGCTTATATTTTACATGAAAAATAAAACGAACGTATTAGAGTAGTTAGAGAGGGAAAGATTGAAACTCGATTCTCTGATGTACTCTTACTGAAGGAAAGCTAGATAAAGAGTACCCGAAACTCGGCGATCTGTGCGTCCCTGTAGGAAATAGGCTTGTACGTTCTGAACGTTCTAAGTGTCATTTTAGCGAGCAGCTATCTTTTACCACCCCGTGCCGAGAAATCCTATAGTAACAAAGACAATTACAAAAAAGTGTTTCTTTCATGTTTATGTCGATGAATGGATCGGAATAGAAAAAAAACGGTTTAACTGGCTTCCCATTGTGTAACTCTAATTAGGGTCGGGGGTAATAAAATTGGAGCTTACAAGCGACAATTCTTCCAAATGTATCAGGCTTAGCGTTTGCTGATCGTACCTATATGTATGTAATGTTTATATTTTTGTACTAGACACGGAACCCTTTATTCGCCAATTTTACTCGAACTTGGCACCGTACCTATCAATACACTGTCCTGTGTCATAGTTCTTTTGTTTATCGTACTTGTCGATATATCCTCTTTTAACGTACCTGCCACGTTTCTCATTTCTGTCAAAATCACTTCTTGCTCCATATTCTTTTCGTTTATTGTAATAAATATCCCCTTTCGTACCGGACTCGTCACGTTTTTCATATCTGTCGAAATCACTTTTTGTACCATACTCTTTTCCTTTATCGTAATATTTATCTTTATTTTTATCATAATCGCCAAGTTTTCTATATTTGTCAATATCACTTCTTGCACCATATTCTTTCCGTTTATCATAATTTTTATCTTCTCTTATATCGGAGTCACCAAGTTTTCTAAACTTGTCAATATCGCTTCTTGGACTATATTCTTTTTGTGTATCGTACTTACCACTATCATTTTGATTATCAAATTCCCTGCGATTACCGTATTCATCAATATAACTACGTTTATCATACTCCCGTTGCCGCACAATATTACTTTGTGGTTTCAATTCACCATCTTTTTTATATCTTACTGAATCACTTTGCCTGACGCATTCGTCTAGTTTCTCACGCTCTACTGTCTTGTCTACAACAGTTTTTCTACCATGTTCACGACTAGCATATTTTTTTAAATATTCAGCTGGTACACCCCCTCTATGTTTAGTAATATCTGCAAGTTCATCACTTTTTTTTTCATGTTCATTACGTCTACTAGATTGAGCCTTAGCTTGCAAGACAATTTTTAAAAGACCTTTAACTTCAGAAAGCCATTTTTTGTAATGTTCACGATGTTCAGCTGATAAAGGTTTGTCCTTTAGAAACTTCTTTCGCAAAAATCTACATCTTTCGCAGGAAGCAGTTTTGCACAATGTTTTGCAATAATGGCATGCTCCCAGTACTTCATTTCTTTTTACTTTCTTTAGCTCTCCAATCATGCCTCCTACATCGCGCAAAATATTTCCACATTTAATGCAGTTTGATTTATACTGACCTGAAACATTATTGAGTTAATGTATCACTAGCGCTATCTAGGTCGTAAATTCGAAAGGAACTTACCTACCTGCTTTCAATTGCGTTTATCCCCAAGCTTTCCAGAGAAAAAAATCGAATGTCTTACTTTTCTCAGAACTAATAAATTACTAGATTTGAAATTTTATAAAAGTAACGAAGTATAACAAAAAAAAAGCTTTTACAATCTCTATTGGTTAATACTAAGCTGACTAATTCCAAAAACTTAACGGCACACCTAATCACCTAAATCTTTTTAAAGATTTATGTAAGTTTTGAGAGTTATGAACTTACTGAGCTCCACCGCAATATCGGAACTGTCAAGCACCTTAGACTTTCTGCAGCACACAACAAATTCAGGAGTAACCTTGATAGTCATATTCTGTAAATATCAACTTATTAAACATGAACTAGTACCTAAAAGTAGAACTACTTAGTTATCCCCATTTATAGGACAGTTTGTCTTACTTATATTAGAGCAATATCTACCCTACGAGGATTTTGGCTGAACCTGGTCAAAATTGTATTGCTGAAACGAATAATGTTCGATTACTCATGAGGGTATGTGGATGTGGCCTACGGGCATATTCAGTTCGCCGATAAATTGGGTCACTACTTGTCCCGTCTTAGGGGTCCGAAAACGCACTGGTAAAAAGTGTGTATTTCCAGGAATGGTCAATGAAATTCCTCCGCTGACCTTCAATAACTATCTACCTACTACAGTTATTGTATACCTCATCGTACTCGTTCTGTTTGTTGTGAAGGTAAACAGTTACACCAGATTCGTGCAAATCAATCACCTTTTCAAATTCCCCTTTCGACTTATGCTTGCATTTTTGACAAAGCTTTGGATATCTGGTGACAAGGCGAGTGCCATATTAAATCTCGGGGCTAGATCCAAAATGCTAAGAAGCCCTTGGTTCTATTTATGTAGGTAGGTACCTATAGTATAGGATACTGTACATTTTTTATTTTAGATGATTAAGGGCAAAGCCTATAAAACAGAGGATGTCGCATTTAAATATTCTCTTTACTAATACTTATTACAAAGAGGATGGTCATACGGGTCGCTCCCAGGGGCGTAACCATTAGGGGGGTGAATTTAGCTTCCCACAATGGTCATATAAAAAGAAAACATAGATTTTATTACGATAATCATACCTAGATTTTTTTTTAGCAAAACTACATTATTTTACGTACCTAGGAAGTAAAATAAAAAATGTCTCAGAAGCAGAGGTCTACTAACATGTGATCTGAGGTTTTTTATTTACTTCCCGAGGTGTGTATACTTTTTTCTGCTCGACGGAGGTGGAAAGCGGCAAATTCGTTTAGCGCAGCGGGTCGAAAGTTGACGCTTTCCGCCCAGAAAGATGACAACAAGTTTCTCTTCCTAGAAAATAATATTGTCTTGGGGGAGCAAATTCCAAATCTTGCCATGTATGCACATTGCACATGATCGTAACTACGACACTTGGAACTACTAGTTTCAGCAAATGGCAAATTTGTGGTTTTACACTATCACTTTATTCATCTGTATGAAAGGAAAAATATCGAACACTAGCAATAATAATGTACATAAAATACATACTCTGCGGCAGGGCATTTACATAAATTCATTCTTATTATTCAAATGTTTCATACATAGTAGGTACCTACTTATTATATCAGAATAGTAAAACGTGGTAGGTACATGGGTAGTTAGAACGAATTTCCTATGTGTAATCTTGTCATAACATCCTTCATGTCAGTTATATCCATGGAAGTAGAAAAAGTTTCTACTTTCTATGAATGCGTTTCAACTCGTTTTTATTACCGAAACTTTTGTGAACGCGTATCGGAGTAAGGCTGATAGTAAAATTGCCAAAGCCAGCCTGAAGAAGTAAAACAAATTTAGGGATGGGATTCTCTCCAAAAAACATCGATCTTTACAATATAAAAAAATTGATTGCATTCAAATTAGATATAAGAAACATGCAATACACAAAAAATCAAAACGTAACAATTACGACTCAGACCTAGTTTTTGGACATTCTCATAATAATTTTGTTATCTTAAATTAATGATATTTGGATATTCTCTGAATCATTAAAAAACCTTTTTTCAGTCTTTAATGGTCAGTTTGTGAATGGGCTGTGTTTTCTAGTATATTCTTCGAAAGTGAAATTTAAATTTATTAAACTAGAAACTTCAGCATTTTCTACAGCAATCGTGTGAAGTCATATCATAGAATAGGTCGATATTATTATAATAAATAATGTTAACTTGACATTCCTAAGCAGTTCCTCACCTTATAATAATTTTTACCAGGAACGGTAAAAAAACTTTTTTTTTCTATCGTTTTTAGGTATTCTTCTATTACATTTACTTCCGTAATAAAGTGAACACTTACAATATAAGCTTTTACTGTATTTAATTGAATAAGTCAGTATTTATTATAAAATTTTTTTGCCGTACATACTACTAGTATTATTATAATAACTCAAGTGTCATCTAAGAAAATAACGAATCTTAGTCTTTGGGTTCTATTAATGTCGATCGATCTAAATAACAATATTCCCACAAAATCGATATTTGATAACTATAATCAGTTTCTGATCTCATCCCTTATTTTGTCAATGTCAATGTCACTGTCATGTCATTTTCTCGTCTGTCAGTCAGTCGGTGAAAATTTCTAATTCGACGAGTTTTGCGGTACATAAATAAATAGTAAAAAAGTGTTACCTACATTTTTGTGTGATATTAATCGTTATGCCTATTCATAGAATAATCGCTGTTTCTAAAACAGTTTTGCAAAGCAATCGTTTTACCCCGATACTGAAGTCAGGCGCACAGCAATTCGACAAACGAAGGTATGTACCGAAAATATTAGCTAATAGAATAGGTAAACAACCTATTTTTGTAACTAAAAGCGATGCCACTCTAATGAAACTGCGCCATAAACTTGTTTACACCATGCTAATTATGCTACTAACACACTTTTTTTAAGCGGGAAGATTTTTTTTTTATTTTATGTGCTAGTATCGACTCTGCTGCACTCAGCCCCGGATTTGTGAATACCTATGTGATTCTAGAGTTTTTCCCTCGCTATCGTAAACCGTCAAGTTCGTTTGTATTATTAACGTAATGCTCAAACATGACACTGCCTGTACTGAAACTGACCAGGAAATTAAGATACTATATCTGTTTTTGTTGCACTTTACTCAATGTTTGAGGAACCACTTGGAAAAATAAGGTGGCAGTATGACTACAGACTAGACCCTGTGTCATCATCAGTTCTGGATCTTCTCAACCAACCAGAGACCTTAACCCATCAAAATTCATTTGCTAGATCTTAATAGTCAATATTTTATTGCATTATCCCTTTGATTATTTACTTTCGTAATGTTTACTTACATTTTTAATCGCAGACCCAGATAGGGCACAGCAATAAAAACAAATGAAGGAAATACAACTAATGCTTACAAACTAGGTAAAAAAAAAACTAATTAGAAATTAAGAACATTTAGATTACCTACATACTTTATACTTACTTTTTTTTTAATCTATTTAACACACTTCTCTTGAGAGATAGTCAGTTGGAGCCAATGAAACACAATCACAAAATTTCAATAAAACGGTTGGGCAGTTTCGGGGATATCTTGTACAAACTTACTGAGATGTGGTGGTAACCTTTCTTGAAATGTCAACAAGAACTGACTGAAGTTTCCATGTAATTTAGTAAATGGTTTAGAAACACATAAAGGCAAACAACAAAAAAATATTTTATATACAGATAATATTAGATTCTATAAATAATATTGGATAGGTGGATAGATAATATTACTCTGATTGTGCTAAAGTAAGAAAAATAATCAACTTTAAAAATCAATTTTAAGAGGACATTACTGGGACTTTTTTTTAATGGAACCAATCATACTGCATGTAATATGATTTTGTCTTCATACTCTTAAGCCAAAAAAATTAGACACAATTGATTTTTAAATGTTCTGTCGCACATTGGAACCGCACGGTGCTTGACTGATTACTTAATGCTTTTGTCTCCAGTTTCAGATTTGTATCAATCGACCAACAAAAGCAAGTGAAGGTCCTCAAACATGAGAAAGAAAAAGTCCGCATGTTTATCGTACAAAGATACATCGACTATGTTAAAAACTACACAAATGTTCTGGAAACCAGATTCCCAACAGCCATGAAAATGTACCGCGTATTCAGTGTAGGAATAAAAGATTTCCTAAGAGACCTAAAAACTTATATTTCGTTAAGGATAAAAATGACGAAAGACAGAGGATTCTCAAAAATGACCAGAGAAGACATAGAGCTGTACCAAAAAATGCCTTCAGACATGTGGAGAATAGCCCCAGTACTCATACTTTCAGCTATTCCTTTTGGGAATTACATTATTTTTCCTCTAGCGTAAGTATTTAGTACCGCCTAGCGCAGCCCCAGATCTAGATCCAAGCAAAACATCACAAAAGAAATGTAGGTACTTATAAAGACTTCAAGGCACCAGGGTCTCAACAAATCATGTCAATGCTGCAATGTTTTAAAAAATAGATAGGAAGAATTTGTTTTTTGTTCCATGTGATTAAAAATTTTAGATACATACCTATATTTCCGTTTTCCTTTCTCAAGGATACTACTTTAAAGGGAATAACATTGATGATTGAAAAAAATGTATACTTTGTTACATAAAAAAAATCAGTCTCATTATTCTAAATAAAATATTTCAATTAATTTAATATTTTCAATGAACCCACAATTTAACTTAGATAAAAAAAAGTATGATAACAAAGAATTCAAAAGAGTAAAAAACAGACTTCATCAATCAATAGCACTAAAAATATCATCGCTGTATACAATTTTGACTTTTGTTGATTTGTTAGTGCTCCTCTACTGATTTCTCATTAAATGGGACCACCTCTGAAACATGATCTACCAAACAAAAGAATTATCAAAATCGGTTCATAATTGTCGGAATAATCGCGCAGCATACATACAAAAAATAATTTAAAAAAAAACAGTTAAATTGAGTGCCTCCGTTTGAAATCAGTTGAAAATCTTAAAATATAACTATTAAATTCCAGGTTTTTAAAACCCAGGAAACTCCTATGCTCCCACTTCTGGTCCATCCAGCAGAAAGCAGAATTTACAACACAAGATCTGAAAGAACGCCTCAAAAACAACAAACCTGTGTTCCGTGCCCTTCAAGCCCAAGTGCAAGCTATACCAAGTGGAGAACTAAAGAAGAAATGGATAACGATAGTCGCACAACTCGGATCAGGTGTCCACCCTTTGCCCAACCAGGTTTTGGAATGCAAAGAGCTGTTCGTAAAGGAGCCTTATCAAATAACAAATTTATCTTATTCTCACATGGTAGGTTTACTTTGCTTATTTTTTTACGTTTATCACTAGCTCAATGGTGAAGGAAAACATTGTGAGGAATCTCGCATCTCCCAGAATTAATTCTGAGGCATATGTTATTACATATGCATCAGAATTAATCCCATTGAGGCTCACCTATCACATTTAGGGGTCCAAAGAATATACTGGTGAAACATGGGTATTTCCAGAAATGGAATAAAAAACGTGATATATTATTTTTTTAATTTGCTCGGTAAATGTTGTTAGTTGGGAATATTTTTTTATACATTTTGTACAAATTTTATTATTATGTTTATTTTCTAAGAGTACCTACTAACTTTGTTCAAGAGTCTTTCGTACTTAGTCTAGTTAGCTAGGGTGTCACTCTATTTGTATGAATATTTTATAAACAGTTTTATGAGCAGTGATAGCCTTACGGTTAAAGAGCTGGCCGAAAATCAGTGAAGCTCAATGAAATATTGATAAAATGGGCTAAAATGGGACGAGCCTATTGGCTCAGTTGGTAGTGACCCTGCCTTCTGAGTCGGAGGTCGCGGGTTCGATCCCCGCTCGGGGCCAACATTTGTGTGCATGAACATGTCTGTTGGCTTCGTGTCTGGTCGTTTAATATTTATTTAAGTATGTTTATCAGTTGTTTAGAGCAGTGATAGCCTTACGGTTAAAGAGCTGGCCGAAAATCAGTGAGGCTCGGGTTCGAATCCTGGCATGTACCAATGAGTTTTTAAAAACTTACGTACATATTTATCACTAGCTCGACGGCGAAGGAAAACATCGTGAGGAAACCCGCAGGTGTGTAAATAGACCCGGTCCGGCGATAGGCTCACCACCTATCACGTTTAGTGGTCCAATATATCTCGTGAAATGTGGGTATATCCATTAATGGAATACCTCTGCCTACCCCCTCGGGGATAAAAGGCGTGAGATTATTATTTATTTATTATTATTTTATAAACAATAAAACTTATTATTATTACATTCAACTTGTGAAATGTACTTGCCAATCACCACATCAATTAATTGGAATTCTCACTTCCATTCCAGGGTTTCCTACTAAAGATGCATGGCTTTAAAAAAGGCGTATTAAGAAGGAACAAACTCAAGTACCGAGCGTTTTTACTATTGGAAATGGATAAGGCCATCAACAGAGAAGGCGGTGTGGAGCAACTAAGCACAGACTCACTAAGGAATGCTTGCCAAATACGAGGACTTAACAGCAGTCACCTAAGCAATCAAGATATGAGGGAGTGGTTACAAAAATGGTTATTTATCTCTGAGAATGTCGACAAAAATTCTTATTCGTTACTACTGCATTGTCCTATATTTTTCGCATACAACCACCCGCAGAATTGGGTGCTAATTTACTAACGGAAACTGCTATGAAAATGTGATATATTAGGTGTTTTTTTATGATTGTTTAGTTAATTTATTTGTAGCTTTTGAGTATTGTGTTTATTGTCGTAACAGTATTGTCTATAAGATGTTGATACTAATAAATTTAATATTTTTATAAATTTATCTTTTATATTACTTAGGTATGAAGCTTTGAGTATTAAACCAACCGGAGACGCCACTGACAGGTGTTCCCAAAAAAGTTATGAGCAACGCTCATACCTTTTATATACTAGTTGTCGAGTTCACGGTTGGTTGTTTCTGTGTGTGAATGTACTTGTGTGCAACTAGTTCAAGCTAGTGTTTAATTGTTTTGAAAAAAAATGCGTTTGTGTTAACATTATTTGTGTGCGTTTCCTCGTCCCCCGCGCAGAAATTGGCAGACTTTTTTGCAAAGAAACTAGTACGCGCGTCTTGTTGGTTTAATACTTAAAAGTATGAAGTGTTTGACGCAGCGAATGATAGATCTAACATGTGCAGAGCGAATTAATCTCATTAACCTTTGTGTGCCTGGATTTTATTGTTTTATTTGTGACTAGCTGTTCCGTGCGATTTCACAGTAAGTGCCGTTCCCTTGGGAAAATTATAAGCCATGTTACTCCCAGAAAAGTAAGCTTTCCGTTGGAGAATGAAATTTTAAAATCGCTCTAGCAGTTTCAGAGCCTTTTTATACAAACAAAAAATCAAATATGTCCATATTCATGTAGATAATTATAATAAGGGCAGTGTAATTATTTTTATGGCTAAAATAAACTGCGCGTTATATACGAGTACGTTACAAACGTAATTCCGTATACAAAAACAATGAAGTATTGATAAAATATTCCAACTCATGAGCTCTGGATGCGATATCGTGCCTCTAGCGAGGGTTTTCAAGGCTAAAGTGAAGATTAAGGTGTACGATGAACGATCGCACCAAAGAGGTTGGAAGAAAATCATTCTCTTCCCTAGAGAGAAACTTTTTCTTTAAACGTCTTTGGATCGCACAATTGTACCTTCACTTGGAACTGCCTCAGTTTCACGCAATACAAAAACTTATTTTATTTGCAATAAATAATAAACTTCCAATACTAAGAACATTGCTATGACCATACTATATGTATCAGTCAAAGACGTTTAAAGAAAAAGTTTGTCTCAGAGAATGATTTTCTTTCAACCTCTTTGGTATCAGTATTGGCTGGGTGCGCGATGACAGCGCCAACTAGTGGTAAAAATTAGGGCGGACTTTGAAATGTCAAATGGCTGGCTGTCATTACTAAAAGTAAGTAAACACAAAAATAATTTTAGTGAAACAACGTTATTTACTTAGGTCCTGTTGGATATTGTAAGTCTATAACGTCGATAATAATGTTGACCTTTTTTATTTTCCGTCAAAAATGTCACAATCAGTAAATTTCAGGCAGTATACCTACACAGACTTTCTCATCGCTTCACGGGAAATAAGTAAAGAAATGAACAAAATTTATCGACTAGAGCGTTTCATGTATCTTGTAGACCATTATTTGTAGCAGTACTGTCGATAATAATGCAGACTGTTGTGTAATTTCAGTTCAACATGGCCAAATTGATTATAAAAACTGGATTCCGGACAATAACGCACAATATAGTTTTTCAGCCACAAACCACCACAAAAGGCAAACAGTTAGTTTTGGCTCAACATGTGCAAGATGTAAAAGAAATAAAATATGAAAATCAAATGAGCCACACCATTGAAGCTAGTGTAAATAGACAAACTTCAGTGACATCAACGCCATACAAAAGATCATTGAAGTCGTTGATCTTGTTTTCAACTTGCTCTTAAAAATTTTTAGAATTTGCGATCACTATTTTTGCCATTATTCTTGCAGTTGATTACGCAGCAGGTTTCGTTACCCATGTTCAAGTATTTATTTTCACTAAGAATGCACGAATACGCAAATTTCTCTAGTAAAAAGTGACAGTTCGTCCGTCCCTAGTTGCTTTTTTAGCCACCATGGGCGCTGCGATCGATTCGTGGTTCCCCCACCACCTACTTCGCACCCAGCCAATAGATTAATTAATCGATTTCAGCTATTTTTAATGTGTTAAATTTTTCCGAAATATGAACTAGCTTAGCTGAATTTAGGGCTACCTATGGAAACCGTACTATTATTGCTCTTTATTTAAAAAATTTGGTTAGACAAAACTAAATTATGAATGCATCATTTTTTTATATTAACTAATGAGAAGTAATTAAATGGGCAGCAATTATAAATTTTGGTTAGCTACAAAAAGTCAGCATTTAAATCTTTTGGTCGGCAAAGATTTTGTTCGCAAATAAAAAAATCAGGCAGCAATCCTTGTTCGGCAAATAATTTTGATAATGGTCAAAAATTAAATCAGAAATAGGCAGCTTACAATAACATGGGTTTGCATAATAAACATTCAGTCAGCAAAATAGTTACTTGGTCCGCAAAATAACTACTTGGTCAGAAAGACTTCATGATTGAACAGCAGAGAAAATATGTCGTAAAAAATTATACTATACCCACCCCCACTCCCACTTCCACTCTCACACCCACTCCCACTCCAACACCCACGCCCACTCCCACGCCCACTCCCACTCCCACCCCACTCCCATCCCCACAACCACTACTTGTAATCGTAATGATAATCATAATCATAAAAGTTGCATAATCCAAAGTCCTTCCTAATCTATGTAAGGAATGCGCCCATTTTGCGCATGACAATTTTGCTGAGATTATTTTTGCTACTTTTATATGCAGCTCAAAAAAATTTTTTGGCTTCCCCTCTGAGTGCTTACCAAAATTTTATTAAACAGTAGCAGCTCATTGCAGCTCAAAAATAATTACAGCCATCCAGAATGACATAAATTGCCGATAGGTTTTGTAATGTTTGCTGGCCATGAGTTGCTGACCAATTAGCTATTTCTGCTTACAGATTATATTTTTCTGCTCACAAAAATACGAATACTCTGCTAACCATTTAAATAACACCCTTAACTAATTGGGGTGTATGAGGTATTGCGCTTATTCTGTGTATAGAGCAGTGATAGTGGTTAGCCCGCTTCTCATTCGTGTCATGCAATGCCCGCATGCCAAAGAGATTAAAATATAATAGGGCATAGAGGGGACAAAGCGAGGAAAATTTGAAGCCAAAAGTTATTCCAAGTGGAATAAGTCTAGTACAATTTCGACTGAATGACAGCTCGCGTTCATACTTACTGACATGACGCTTGAGCTTCAAACATGCTTCAAAGCTTTGTATGAAAATATTCCCAATGCCCCCTCTATGGCCTATTATATTTAATTCTCTTTGCCGCATGCGAATAAAAAAATAAGAATCACCACCTATCACCTTCAGAGGTCAAAAGAATATACTGTGAAACGTGGGTATTTCCAAATAAAAAATACCTCTTCCTACCCCCTCGGGGACAAGAAGTGAGATTATTTATTCATTTATAATAGGGTGTTTGCCAAGTGGGCCGGTAGCGAAGTAGTCAGAAAAGTAGTCAGCATGCGAAAAGGGCTGTTGGGGAAGGCGCCTGAGCGCTCAGTGAAAGAATTTTCAGGATCGTAGTTTTAGAGATCACCTAACAAACAACTTCACCTCTTCATTGTAAATATTCAACGATAGGCTAGTGATGAAAAGTAGATATTTCCAGGAATGGATTTCTCTGCCGATCCTTTCGGGGATAAGGCGTTAGCATGTCTTTATTTGATTTAAAATTGCTATAGGCGTATAACACCAAGTACCAGGGGAACATGAAACTGCAGCATAGGTCTATATATAAAATTGCAATCTCTCACTATAAATACAGTCGAAATACCAGGCCAGCATAGGCTCAGACGGCTGTTTTAGGGACTATTAATAGCAAACAGCTAACTGCTAATACGCTACCTGCAAATACACAACTGGCTAGAAAATAATTTTACTGATTATTACGACGCTGTAATGGTAATAAGTGACAAAAAGATCTTAATTTCAATAAATTAACTGCTGTGTTGTGTTGTTTCCTCATCAATGTGTCCTAGTGTTACCATTATACATTGTAGCTTGGTCTAGGTAGACTGAAAGGGACAGGCACACTTTCAGGGGCGGATACGGTGAAAGACACGCCCCTACAATTTTTTTAAATAAGTTTTCGTACTCACTTTATTTAATGTCACCTGTCACCAGCCTGCTCTGACCCTTACACACGCTGTTGTATTTCCAGTAATGTTGTAACTTTGCAGACATTATAATTTTTCAACTAATGGACTAACTTTCCGGGACACGCTTTGTTTTTTGTGGATGCGAATTGATTGCCGCGGGTGTCCTGCGGGTGCTCGGTGCGAACAACAGGGGGCCAATTCCACTAAATCTCAACGGTTAAAGTTGTATGACAATGACATGTCAATGGTGCTATTTGACACTTCAGAGCAAATAACACCACTGACTGACCATTGACATGTCATTGTCATACAACTTTAACCGTTGAACAATGGGTTCGATTCTGCTTTACATCTTATTTTAGTTTAGTCCTGTCTTGGTCTTACCTCAAAAAAAGAAATGGGATAGATGATAGATAACCTATCGAATTCAGTCCTGTCAGAGGCTGTATTTTAGTCGGCTGTAACTTATGTACTTATTAAATTATGCACAAAACACGTTATGAAGTGCCTTAGTTGACAGAACAAATTTTAATTTGAAGGGACTAAATATCTATCGCTATTTTTTCTTTTTTAGTAGAAAGAAAATCACAGGAGTAAACTAAAATAAGTTTAGTCGCTGTAGGAAAGCAGAATCGGGACCGTTGCATCAAATTTGAAAAAACATCTTCCGCACAGAACAACCTAATTGGATCGCAACGAACATTTTTGACTAACACAGTGTTCGACAGTGGAACGCACGCGAACAAAGTGTTTGATGTTCGTGTTCAACATGTTCTTGTTCGGTCGTCCGTCTTTATAGACGTCGGACGATGTTGACAACAAATTTTGTCTGACCTTTTACACATGAATCTTAGTCAAATCAAATCAAATCAAAGTCATTCGACAACAAATTAGTGTAGGTAGGTGCTCTGTGATATTTTTCCCTCAACTGAAGCCATGGGACAAGGAACAAGTCGCGCTATGCTGTTTGCATTTGTCGTGCAATGTCCGGTTCTAACGACTTGTGTTGATGGAAGTTTGTCCCTAGTGATACAATACAATACTAGGGATTAAGATTGCTACTTCTAAACCAATTTCTTTTGATGAATTTTCATTTTTACACGCAATGAAATGAAATATGAAAACAATGAAATTCACATTTGAGATACAAATTTCATAACTAGCAGGCTAGGTGAAGGAGAGTAGATAGCAGGTACAACGTATGAAAAATATTTTCATAAGATTTTTCATGAAATGAAGCATCCCTAAAATACAATACTTACCTATATCGGACCGGCCTATACCTAGTTTTTAAATGCAATCGAGTAAACTCCAGCAAATCTTTTAACTACATCGATGTTAGAATTGTTTCTGTTTCATGGGAGGAGCCTAGAATCCTGAAATCACATTATATGCCTTCCTCTGTCTTGCACAAATGCACTTTGCACTTTCTATGCTGCATCGTACGAATGCAACAGCGAAAATCGTGTTATCGCTGTCTGACCCTGTTGAAAATTGGCTAGAATAGTTTCTAGCATGCGCTGGTGTCCTGGTATCCCAACCTGTGTTGTTTCTATACTCGTAGTTAGTTTGGTAGCTTTGAAAGCATGAGCCATGAGAGGTGAGGTATGGGTAGCTAGAATAGCTGTAGAATTTACTGCCCTCGATACAAAGAGGTTGGAAGAAAATCATTCTCTTTTTCTTTAAACGACTTTGCGTGTATAGTTATGATATTTGATATCAAATCAACAACTGAACTGCTGACCGGGTCTTTTTCATTTTGTTATGTACAAATTTAAAACCGCCTTGCTACATTTCAAGCCATCCTACGATTTACTGGTGCCGACTAATGGGTGCCTCTATTTAAGTACGCTTGCCAACTCCTTTGGGGATAAAGCGTGATCATATATTTAATACCATTTACCAAGCCATGCGAAAAACTTAAAACACTACGGCGCAGGTCTGATGGTATTGATCAGGAAACACATTTTAAATACCAGGCTCGCATAAAACGCAAGGTCTACGAAACTAGATGCTTGTAATTTATACATTGGCTAAAAATCAAGAAGTAAAATTTTATGGGAAGATCCCTAGGAGATCCTTAAGGTCATGTATTTAGTTTGTATGAATTGATTAAAATAATAATGTGTTGAGGAGTTTCTTGCCCTCAATTTCGAGTATACATGCTGAAGTCGAGTTGTAATAACTCTCAAAAAGTGAAGTCCCTACTTTGAATAAAAGCCTTTAGATTTTCTTTTGATTTCGATCATGCATGGAGTGCTTAGATTGGTTAAATGCTCTTACAACGTGAACCAAAAAGTTTTTCAAAATAAAAAATCGGTTGTCTGTAAAGTCGGTTTACTGACGATAGTTGAACGTGACGTCATAAGAAAATACTGATGGAATGGATTGTGCCTCTTTGTCGCTAGTTGCGCGCTCTCTCTTGCACTGGAACGACGCATACGTCACACTTTTTCGGGAATGCCGCCGGCTCCATCAATTTATAAGACGTTGTCACGTCAAAAATCGGTTGTCTGTAAAGTCGGTTTACTGACGATAGTTGAACGTGACGTCATAAGAAAATACTGATGGAATGGATTGTGCCTCTTTGTCGCTCGTTGCGCGCTCTCGCTTGCACTGGAACGACGCATACGTCACACTTTTTCGGAAATGCCGCCGGCTCCATCAATTTATAAGACGTTGTCACGTCAAAAACAGTAGTGACAACTATAGATAGTGTAAATATAGGGCTAGTATGTGCTACACGATAACACTTCCTTTGAAGTCATGCCGTCCTAGTACTTCAATCTCGCAGCAAATCAATATAAATCATTCCCCACATGCGCTTTAGCGACTCGAGATATAATCCTACTAATATTATAAACGCGAAAGTTTGTGTGGATGGATGTCTGGATGGATGTTTGTTCCTCTTTCACGCAAAACCTACGGTATATTTTATACCCGTATTCCCACGGGAACTGGAACTACGCTTGGCGCTGGCTAGTATGATATACCTATTCCTTGATCAGTAGGTAGCCACAGGTGTATATAAGTAGGGGGAGAGTCTATTACCCCTCTAGTTTAAGGGTAAACGTTAACTTGTGCTGAACCACATTTTAGAAATTGTTGATTATTATGTTACACGTGTCTTTGTGCGAGAGACATAACATAATAATCAACTTTGAATTTAAGTACATCCGCCATATGTACCTACATAATGAAACTTTTTTGGCTTTTACCTAAAGACGATAATTACTCTATGATTACTTGCTAATTGATTTGTGTCAATCAAAGTCAATTTATTTAGAGCAAAAAGATATCTAAGAGAAAATGTTACAATGAAAATATTATTCCGCATAAATAACTTTAAAGCAGTATCCACCGGCATCTTTATCCTTACTCTGGCATGCTATATTAAGAGTTCAAAACCGTTAGGTAAACGAAAACAAAACGTTTGGAGACTCGAGTGCGAACTAGGAGTGATCACAGACGTTGATTGCCCCGTGGACGGGGGCTGGGCTTCGTGGAGCGCCTGGGATGCCTGCCGCGGCCCCTGCGACAACGTAGGACACCGGCGAAGAACCAGGCAATGCGTCAACCCACCGCCATCCAATGACGGTATACCTTGCAATGGCAACGATGAAGAAATAGAATCGTGCTATTTAACAAACTGTTCCGTCAAAGATTTTCGTAAGCTGATCGAGGGTGATGCCGCCCGGATCGAAGCGTTCCACCAGCTCGAAGCCGTACCTGCAATGATGGATCGTTGTCTGCAAATGGAATGCCCCTTCGAGGCAATAGAAGCTGCTCTAGCCAGCGACAATACTTGGCAGCTGGATCCAGAAGCACTTTGGAATGCTCTCCAGTGTGTTAAACATAACCTCGGTTGCCCTGTCAGCGGAGGATGGGGCGCATGGGGATCGTGGTCAGCATGTGGAGCACGCTGCGGACAAGGACTACGCTGGAGGCTCCGAAGGTGTGATACTCCCGCTCCGTCAAACGCTCTACTCTTTTGTACTGGCACTCCATTACAAGCCGAAACGTGCGAAGGCAATCAATGCGCACTTGTTACTCGAGACACTGACGAATACGGCGGCTCGTGGGGCGAATGGGGCCCGTGGACGGCCTGCTCTGAAAAATGTGGAGCCGGCGTCAGGCGCCGTCGACGAAACTGCCAGGAAAGAATTGTCGAACGTTCAGTAAGATCATGGGGGACGCATTGTCTCGGTCAGCATGACCAATTTGAAGTGTGTCAAAATAGCAAGTGTACTCTAGATGGCGGGTGGGCAGGATGGGGCGCGTGGGGGCCGTGCTCGCAAACGTGTGGCTCGGGAAAAAAATCGCGAACCAGATCCTGCACCAGACCAATAGCCGCGGGGGGCGGGCAGCACTGCATCGGGCCTAGAACAGAGATCGGCTCATGCTATGTTAACCCCTGTGTAGTGTTTTCTCATGAAATAGCTTTGTTCAATGGCGAGTCACATTTACAGTACGACTTTGAATATAAACGTTCTTCTCTCTTCCATTTCTACGCGCGGTTCCTGCCGCTTTCACCTCATGGGACCCTTGTACGACGCGGGGTGGCCCAAAGCCCGAATGTTCGTCTTAGCTTACAAAACTGGCACTTGTGTTTAGATGCGTGCGGTAGTTCGCAATCCTGCACGCTGACCCGCATTTGCTCGCCAAACGGACTTGAAGCAGCTGTGTGGCACTCGGTTCTCATAACGGTTACAAGCGCCTCCGCTATGCTGAGACTAAATGATGCACCAGTTCCAATCCAAGGCACTTTTCCGTGTGACCCTGAGCTGTCTGAAGAAGCAATGAGCATTACTGTCGGCGAAAAGTTGCATGGCGAAATACAAGAAATGGACCTTAATTTTGTTCCTTTAGAGATGAAAATGGAGTCCAGCAACAGGTACATTAAATCATACCTTTTTCCTAGTGCTGCTTCAAATATAGCATACGAGAAAGCCAATAAAGATGAAGCGTACTTTCAATTGAACAACGATCAATATCTGCGTATATCGTGTTTTGTCGATCAAGATGAATGGCAATTGGAACTTACTTTCAAGTCCAAATCAGATTCAGGAACGATACTATTATTTCATGACGAAAGCAGTCACAGCTGGTTGTACTTGGGTTTGCAAAATATGAGGTTGAAGCTTAAGTTGGCAGTACAGGATTTCAGGTCTGAAAGTAGCTGTTCAACCGATTTTCCACCAGGTCAATGGCTCGACGTAAGTCTTTCTAAAAAGAGGCAATCTGGTACTATAGAAGCGACGGTCAATCAAAGAGAACGGTTTCATGTTGTTTTAGAAGATGAAGCGCGGAAGACCCGTAGCTCACGGAAATTAAAACATGTTTCGGAACAAACATCACTGTATACGACTCTTTTGTTTAAAGACACATGCCAAGAAGTAGACCAAACGTCTTCAAAACCCATTCCATTGGAGATATGTAACGACGAATTTTTTGTAGGTGGAGTTCCAAACAAGATAAAGGATTACATAGGTGACGATTTTACTCCACTCTTTGGAGTAATAGCATCGATAAGCATCAACAATTTCTTACAAGATCTCCACGCATTCGGCGTCGAGCGTTATAAGGACGGTAAGATACAAGTTTCGTCGAAAACGGCTAGTGTGTCTGGATCCTATCATGAAATCGCTTGGGGAAAATCCGAACGTTTGAATCTAATGTGTCTGCACGCTAGAACGGCGCGTTCCCCTCACACGGCCAACTGGTTTTTCTTGGATACTGGTATAAAGGGGAATTTTAAGGACAAGAGCGTAAGGTCCGTCGACGATGGCCGTGTGCTTAGACTGATGGCCACTGCGAATAACGACCTCAGGGGCTTCTACACCTGTAGGGCGCACATTAACAAGCGTACACGCAACATTGTCACTTACGGAGTAGTTGGCAAGGTCAAGTATAATCTGTCTGGGCCAGACACTACCACTGCATTTGCTGTCCTCACAACCGTCACGTTGGTAGTAGGTACTCTGACATGGCTCATTATTGAGGGTATAAACGATCTCCACACCGGTTACGGGTTCTTTAGAGACGCTCACCTCTCCCCCGAAGAGGAAGCTGAAGCGGTTTGCAAATATATCGACGAAAACATGGACTTGGTTGGTTCCGAAAGTGCTGCTAGATTAGCGAAGGACAGAGCAAGAAAGAAGGCTCGGCACTTGGCCAGTAGGTCGAGTTTCGCAGCGCAAGAACCGCAAGGGTTACTGCAAATTGAGAATGACGACTCAGAGTCGATTAGATCGCACCAGGAGCCGGAGTTACCGACGCTGCCGGAAATCCGGAGCAATATAGCCCCGAAGTCAACGCCTACTTCGTCACACAACGTGTTCCGATGCATGCCATCATACGTCAGCTCCCCTTGCCATGGGACCAACATAATTTCTCCACGGACAATGATGACCTCTTCATCGTCCGAGCACCATTCCCCAAGACACATCTGCTCACGTCTTCTGCTAGCTCGCCGGATATATTCGCCGAGAGATCTAACACCAAGAAGAAATAAATCCGGTAGTAGCCGCAATTTCGTCAGCCCGCGGAAGCACATGTCAAATTTGCTAACCATTAAATCGTCGACATACATGAATCTTTCTCCAGCGCAGAAGATACTGCAGAAGTTCCATGAGCTCAAAAGTGACGATTTGTAGTTTATTATATGAGTAATTTATGAAAGGTTCTAAAAAGTAAGCAAATATTTTACATACTTATGGGAAATATCAGCTAGCAGCAGCTAGCTAAAGTAGGTACACAGTAAAATATTTGCATAATTTGATACGACCTAAATAAAATCAAAATGATCAGCAAACAATTTATTGAAATAACTTAAAAATTAAATATAACATTGACCAACAACTGTGATAGATGGTTTGGCACTTATATAAATTTAGTTCATTGAATAAATGGCACTATTTTAATATTCACAGCAACAAAACTATTATATAAGTTAAGTAGGTACCTATGCATAAATAATGAAAATATAATTGTAATAATAATTTCAATTAACACTATGTCTTTTTATTTGTACTGGGTAATAAAATAAGTAATAATAAATATTATATCTTAATGTTTACTTTATAACATCTTATTCTACTGTCTTTTCTATAGTAACTATATTTCTTTACATACAATTTTTCTACATCATAGCTTATAAATTAAACGTGTCTATTTTAATTTTTGATCACAAATGAGGATTTATCATCAATAAAGAATTTTATTAACATTGATATAGGTACATGGTCATTTTAAACAAGTGCAAATACTTAAAGGTAGCTTAGATCAAAAGATTAACAAGAAACTGTTTTCGCCATTAATTTTATTTTTCATACCCTACTAGATAACATGCACTACCCAAAAATGAGCTCCACAATGATTAAGCTCCACATAACCCTCGCCCCCCCCCCGGATCGTGTGGTATGTATGTAGTAATGCATTTCCCCTGAGAAACCAAAAAAAAGGTAGCCCTAAATTCAGTTATGATAATTAATTTTTTGGAAAAATTTAAATTTTACACTTTATAAATAGCTGAAATCGATTGAGTAGTCGATACTGAACAAATTAATTTCAGGAATTGCGCTTATTTTGTTACATATTGTATAAAAAAAATAAGAAAGGCAAAATTCAGCAGCGTTATTTCCGCATACCGTGTCCCATTCAACATGCCAGCATGCTTTAATTGCATAACGTTTTTTCTTCCAAACAATTACAAATGTGAATTACGAAATGGTTACGCTTGCTGTGACCAAAGAAAAGTTGGATGGATAGTGTGGTGGTGTGTGCAAGATAAGGCAGTGAATTTATATATGACCGTTGATATACAATAATGGAAGAAGACAAATATTCAGAATCAATAATGTGAATGTGTTGTTAACTAACTTTTGAATTGTTAGAGCCAAGGACATAAGAATTGATAGAAATATTCCACCTGCGATCAACAATATAGAACATATGAAACCCCACAGTCAACATTGGCGATTGTTCAAAAAAGGAATCTCATCATTAAAAGAAAGCTACGGTGATTTGATCATTTTAGGGGAAAATTATATTTTGTTTGTACTTAATTTCTTCCATACAAAGGTACCCTAATCATCGTGCTCATTGTTAGACCGGTCCCGCTCGTGTTTGCGATCCTGGGAATATCCACGATCACGCCTGCTTGACGCTCTCCTGCCCCGATTCTTCTTCGCGCCTGACTTGAGCTGGTAGTATAAAGCCGCAGTAAGTACCCCGGTACTTAGGAGGGCAGAAATCACGAAGTTTATCATCAGAGTTTTGTCTGCCGAGTCCACGTAGACAGTGAAGAGACGCGCTGGAGAAATAAAGAGTAGTTTTAACGACTTTAAAAAAAGGAGGGGGTTTTCAATTAGACTGTATGTTTTTTTATGTTTGTTACCTCAGAACTTTCGACAGGGTGAACCTATTTTGATGATACTTTTTTATTTGAAAACTGGTGCTTCCCGTGTGGTCCCATTTCAATTTGATCCAGTTCTGACAATGGCATCCATGAGAAAAACTATAAGTCTTAAAGTTGCATTAAGTATGTGCGCGACAGGACGAATAACTCAAAATCACGCCAACCGATTTCGATGATTCTTTTTTTAACCGACTTAAACAAAGGAAGAGGTTCTCAATTCTGTACCTGTGTACCTGTATTTTTTTTGTTATAATTCGTTGAGGTCAGTTTTTTTCTTGAGTTAGACCATAGTGTTCTACAAGTACTAGTTACTCGGCGTTTATTAAACTAAATGGATAGACATCTACTTTTACTTATCTAGTTGAAGTTTGAAATTATAAAAATAATAAGATAGAGTGTTATGTAGGCTTGTATCAGTCGGTTTTTTGACACTTAAACACATTGTTTCATACATAAAGTAAATATATATATCGATACCATAGCATATTATAATTAGATGAATATAGTACATACATAATACATTATACAGGGTGTCCCAGAAGTCAACGATAAGCCGGAAACCAGCGATAGGCCTAGTCATGAGGGTAATCAGAAAAATATAAAAAAAAATCTGTTCTTTTTTCAAAATGTTATGAAGGTTTAAAAAAAATCCTATAAAACAGACACCTTGTAATGAACTTTCTTGTACTGTGACTAAATATTTACTTTTTGAATATTTTTTTCTGTAATGCTATAATGAATAGCCGTGCTACAATTTACAATAAAAAAAAATTACATAACTGCCTCACTTTTAAGTAAAAAGTTAAATTTGTTTCCAACATTGAATTCTAAATAATTTCATCAACCAACTTAAACCAGCTGTACTGTAAAAAAAATGTATGGCTACTATTTTGGCAAGTATACTTAAAAGTTGACGCATTTAGTCTAAATTCTAAAATGGTATAACACATGCTAGGTTTTGTTATAGTTGAGGCATGAAAATTTTTTTTCTCGATGAATCCGGATTCTATGCCAATCTAATTTAATGAGGTGAAACGTTGGTAACGCAACCTTCTTAGGTAAATCCAGGTTAAAATCTTTTTGAATGGAGACGGACTCATAATTTTGAAAAGAGAACCTAACAGGGACTTTTATTTATTCGTACATCTTTTGTTTGTCATTTGTTTGATGGCTTTGATTTAAATCCATCTGTCCCAGAAGTAAAGATTCTGGAGTCTGTTGCTTAGATTGTATTTGCGTGTAATTACGAGTTGGTAAAGTGAAGTTATCATGCCAAATAGATATACCGCAAGGAGTACGCCAACATGCATCTTATTTACGAAGAATGCTTATGTAACGCCAATGCTGCAGCTAGGGTGTATCGCGAGAGATACCCAAACTTAGAGCGTCATCCTGATTACCGAGTTTTTATTAATCTGCATCGATCATTATCCGAAGGTCGATTCCCTGATCATATGGCTGGTGAAGGAAGGCCCCTCTTGCCCTACGAGGTCGAAGTCATGCAAGCTGTGGAAGAAGATCCAAGTATATCCGTACGTGGAATTGAGGAAAGCCTTGGAGTACCTAAAAGCAGTGCACATCGTATTCTGAAAAAAAAACCGTCTGCATTTATTCCATGTACAACGAGTACAATCTTTGCTTCCCCGAGACTACCCAGAGAGAAGGCGATTTTGTCAAACGATTTTGCAAAAACACACTGTTCAGAGATCAGTTTTTTGAAACGATTCTATGGTCCGACGAAGCAACGTTTAAAAAGGACGGTTACATGAACCTACACAATTTACACGAATGGCACGTGGAAAATCCTCACCTAATGCGTGAAGATCATTCACAGTACCGTTTTAAAGTAAACATGTGGACAGGCATTTTAAACGGTACAGTTATTGGTCCGATTGAGCTGCCCGAGACCATAAATGGACATCTTTATTTAGAATTTCTACAAAATCAACTACCCGATTTATTAGAAGAAGTGCCGCTAAATATTTACGGCAGCATGCGGTATCTAGTCTAGTCAGAGAGTTTCTCGATCAAGAATATCCAAATAGGTGGATTGGTCGGGGTGGTCCAATTTCGTGGCCAGCGCGGTCACCCGACCTTAATCCAATAGATTTTTTTTACTGGGGTGCAATTAAGGAAAAAGTCTACCACAAACCGATTCAAGATTTAGAAGAGCTGCGCCGAAGAATCTCAGAAGCCGCTGAACAAATCAATTCCAAACGTCACGCCCGGCGCATAGCTCGATAATTTTTAAGGAGATGTAGAGCGTGCATATTAGCTGAAGGAAAACAGTTTGAACATTTGTTATAAAAATGCTGTAAAACATACCACATTAAATAAAAAAAATATTACACAAACTTATTTTAAGTATCATTACTTTAAAGGAGGGTTAAGAAAGAGGATAAAAAGGCTTAGTTCAGGTCAGCTGCAGACTTAAGTTTGCTTCACCTCATTAAATTAGATTGGCATAGAATCCGGATTCATCGAGAAAAAAAAATTTCATGCCTCAACTATAACAAAACCTAGCATGTGTTATACCATTTTAGTATCTAGACTAAATGCGTCAACTTTTAAGTATACTTGCCAAAATAGTAGCCATACATTTTTTTACAGTACAGCTGGTTTAAGTTGGTTGATGAAATTATTTAGAATTCAATGTTGGAAACAAATTTAACTTTTTACTTAAAAGTGAGGCAGTTATGTAATTTTTTTTTATTGTAAATTGTTGCACGGCTATTCATTATAGCATTACAGAAAAAAAATATTCAAAAAGTAAAAATTTACAGTCACGGTACAAGAAAGTTCATTACAGGGTGTCCGTTTTTTAGGAATTTTTTTAAACCTTCATAACATTTTGAAAAAAGAACATAGAATTTTTTTTATATTTTTCTGATTACCCTCATGACTAGGCCTATCGCTGGTTTCCGGCTTATCGTTGACTTCTGGGACATCCTGTATACACACAATATTTGATTTATTTTTAAGAAGATTCCAAGAAAAGGTAATGGATTTTTAATCTGAAGATACTGGTGAAAAGTCCACAAAAACAATATGTAACACCCTCAGGGAATGAGGTGTTAGTTTCAATATGTATTCTGGCGTGTTGTGAGTTTATTTTTGATAATATAATATTTATTTGAGAAGTTTTTAACCTTTTTTAGAAGAAAAGACACTGGTACAAGAATACGGTCATACCATTTTATGGTCGCATTTTATATTTATATTGATGTATAAAAAAACACTCTGCCTACTTAAACAACTGTATTGCAGATAATATTAGAAGCTGACGTCATATTATTGAGAAAAAATATTTATAATAGTATAATCTCACGCCTTTTTATCCCCGAGGGGATAGGCAGAGGCACTCCATTACTGGATATACCCACATTTCACGAGATATATTGGACCCCTAAACGTGATAGATGGTGAGCCCATCGCCGGACCGGGTCCGCTTACACATGTCTCAGAATTAATTCTGAGACCTGCTGGTTTCCTCACGATGTTTTCCTTCACCGTCGAGCTAGTGTTAAATATGTACGTAAGTTTTGAAAAACTCATTGGTACATGCCAGGATTCGAACCCGATCCTCACTTATTTTCGGCCGGCTCTTTAACCGTTCGGGCTATCACTGCTCCAACTGCTTTAAGCGTTTGACCTGAATAAAAAGAGATACTTTCATATTAAAAAAAAATACTCACAAACATTAGTAAATATAGAAATCATCCATGTAATCAGCGATACCGAGTCTGCATTGGCAGCTTTGATGATCCCATATATGTAAGTAACTTTAGCGAAACCGCTCATTGGTGTGCAGAACGGCTGAAATTTAAGAAACAATTTTTATTTGAAATCAGAAATCATTTTTTATTTTCAGGAATTACAATGTCAAAAGATCTTAAATATAATTATTTCTACCAGTATACGAATTCAACCTCTAGATGTGCAAATTACATTTTTATTTGAAAAATTTATATCAATACCATGTCATTATCCCTCGATCCAATTACAATCATATAAACTATACAAACACTATGTCAAAATGTTATTTTAAATATTAAATTAAATTTTATATGTTGTGTCACAGCCCACAGGTATGTCCAACTAAATCACTAATTTAATAAAAACAATAATGAAATATATATATATATATATAATCTCACGCCTTTATATCCCCGAGGGGGTAGGCAGAGGTATTCCATTACTGGATATACCCACATTTCACGAGATATATTGGACCCCTAAACGTGATAGGTGGTGAGCCCATCGCCGGACCGGGTCTGTTTACACATGTCTCAGAATTAATTCTAAGACCTGCGGGTTGCGGGTATAATGAAATAGCCACTCATTTAAATTATGTTTAAATTTATTTTTGTCAAGACGTTTAAAACTATCTGTTAGTTTATTATATATTAAAATGCACATATTGGTTCATCAACTAAAGAGCATGCCCCATAGATAACATTCCATGGACCGATGGAGCAATAAACAGGAATCCGAAATTTAAAATTTTAATGAACGGATTCCTAAGAGACTGTAACTTAATAGTGACATTAAAGTGGCTTAATGTTTATTCTGTAATAATAATAATAAATCTTTATTTCACGCAACATTTACATTAATAGATATTAAATCACGTAAACAGAGGCCCATATCTTATCTACTATATAAAAATAAGTTGGGTTTTCCTTCCTGACGATTTAACTCCAGAACTGACGAACCGATTTCCATGGTTTTGCATTCGTTGGAAAGGTCTAGGGCTCCGCAAGGTTTATAGCAAAGAAAATTCAGCATTGCACCCGTGCGAAGCCGGGGCGGGTCGCTAGTCTACTATATAAAAATAAGTCGGGTTTTCCTTCCTAACGCTATAACTCCAGAACGCACGAACCGATTTCCATGGTTTTGCATTCGTTGGAAAGGTCTCGGGCTCCGTGAGGTTTATAGCAAAGAAAATTCTTATAAGCATTGCACCCGTGCGAAGCCGGGGCGGATCGATAGTTATATATACCCACATATATACCTTATAATAGATCACCGCTAAAGGGGTCCGAAAAAAAAGAAAAACCAAAGAGCAGTGATAGCCCTATGGTTAGTCTGCTTCTTATGATGATGTAAGGCTCGGGTTTGAATCCTGGCATGTACCAATGAGTTTTTCAACAGCTTACGTACATAATTATCACTAGCTAGGTGAAGCAAAAACATCGTGAGGAAACCTGCAGGTCGAAGAATTAATTCTGAGACATGTGTTACAAACCTGGTCCGGCGATGCTTTCACAAACTCACAACCTATCACATTTAGGGGTCCAAAGAATATACTGGTGAAACATGGCTATTTTCAGAAATGGAATACCTCTGTATAACCCCTCGAGGATTAAAGGAGTGAGATTACTAGTTTATTATTTTTATTTATTTTTTAACTAAACTCTTGTCGTGAAATCCAACAAGTCTTGGCTTTGTCTCATAGACATATACATAGATACCAAACAGTTAAACATGGAATATCCTATCAAAATTGTGTTTACATCATGCACATACAACCAAAACAGACAATCAATTGAAAAAAAACTGCTTTCACGGTATAAGTAATGTACTTAATTTCAGTGTCCGGGTGTTATTGATTCTCGTATTCTAGTTTTCTGAGTGTGATTGATTCTAGTATTTTTTTTTAAGTGAAGAATAATAAAGGCCTCAAATTGAGACAGTAATAACCCATTTCGGAGTTGATATGTGTGCAACAACCTTAATAAACAAACTTAAATAAAATAATATGCTTCTACCTTCTAAAGCCAAGGGGATGTCAAGAGGTATTCCATATCTGACCTCTAAACGTGACAGGTGGACAGTTTATCGCCGGCCGGGGTGGTACTGCATGGAGCTAATGATAAATAAAAAGTAAACTAAGAATACTTACAAGCATATAAGACAGATACTGTTGTGGTAAAACATTAATTAAGAACATCATCACTCCAGTAACATAGACCATTACGGCGAAAGGGACGATGGGGGAACCAAGCATCTTGTTATACTTCAGTGCGTAGAACAACATCACATAGACTTGCAACAAGATTATAGGGTACTCTAGGTATGTCATCATACTGTAGTGGTTTGTGAAATTGTAGAGAGTCACTATTGAGAAGCTGAAAGTGAAGAATTACATATTCACAATAATGAATAAAATAAAATTCTTCATCCTAGGGGGTCAGTTACGTATAACATTCTTGGAAATATCGACAATGTGAGTTCATTGCCAGACTGGGATGCATGTTTCCTTGCAATATTTCAATAACCATCAAGTTAGTGATAAATAGTTATGCGAGTGCTGAAGTTTTTAATACGAGGATTCAAAGTTAAGCCTAAGGACTTGAGAAAAGAAGGTTTCTTCAAAAATAATATAATAATATAAAGAATACAGCTAATATATGAATAATTGGTATTCTTTTCTTACATTTACAATACATGCCACATTTGGCAACCATAATATAGGAGAACACATCGTATCTAAGGACCTACAAAGTAGGTATAGCTAACTGCTTGTCTTCAACATGTTATACACCATGGTGATAGATTAAGGTAGGATGTAGGACACCGGGGTGCACCCCCCTGAATATAAACAAACATACCTAGGCCACTATAGTATTGACTATTAAGAGGTAAACTATATCAGCAAATATAAATGTGGGCAGGTATATAAAATTTAACATTACTGTTATTTCAAAGGTCTTAGGAGAACACTGAATGATAAGGTGTTGAATAATTTTGGACTACTTACATAGACTTTATTCAGTGACTTAAATAATAAAAATATGTCTTTATCTTTTCCTTGGTCTTTTTTTATTGACAGGTGCATGTGCAATCTACTATATAAAAATAAGTCGGGTTTTCCTTCCTGACGCTATAACTCCAGAACGCACAAACCGATTTCCACGGTTTTGCATTTGTTAGAAAGGTCTCGGGCTCCGTGAGGTTTATAGCAAAGAAAATTCAGGAAAAATTTCAACAGAAAAGTGGGAAAATCTTATAAGCATTGCACCCGTGCGAAGCCGGGGCGGGTCGCTAGTACTATATCGACGACGATGTTCGAAGACCTCCTAACTAACAAAAAGTTACAGGAGGCGAAAAAAACGTTTTAATTCTTTTTGTACCTATTTTATGAAAATGTGTTCTTAAGCAAGTTTTTATTAAATGGGGATGCGAAATTGATGCTAGCATTGATTTTACATACAGACAAGTGGTTTCCAAGTTAGTGTTAGTTAGGAGTTATTAGTTTCACTAATGTCCATGTCCAACTTATTTTGATGAAGTTAAGAGGTATTACTTAATAAAAGTTTTAGGAAATAATGACGAAAATCTTTATTAAATGACCAATAAAATAAGTCTGTAACTCTCTACTAGTAATTGAAAATAAATTATATTATTAAATTTAACGTGACTTTTGTGAGCCTTAGTAATAGAATTACTAAGCCTCACAAAAATCACGTTAAATTACTTCATTCTTTTTCTAAAAAAACATGCACTCCGGGAGTGCCGGCAGAAGTGAAAACTTTTCGGTGTTACAACACTACTCTCCAACCGTCTTACGGTTTTTCGATCAGCACACGTGACCTGACGCGAGTTTCACAGTTTTTACCCATCCCACAAAAGTGCTCAACGCCGCTAAAGAAATTTTCACTTCAAAAAACTAACTAACTGAGACAACTAAATACAATTGGTAAATGAATCCCTTGACGCGAACGTACGCCTTAAAAGCGAGGAGGACTTGGTTGAAGCAGTGGAGATATTTAACACTACCGTCCAAAAAGCTGCTTGGGAAGCTACACCAGTAACGAATTCAAATAGCCCAAACACGGCGTTAAGAATCTCGCAGAAAGTGGAAGAAGTTATTTCACAGAAGCGCAAACTAAGGAAAGAATGGCACAAAACTAAATACCCGCGTCTGAAGACAAAGCTAAACTTCCTAAGGAAAAAACTATCGCTACTCCTGAACAAGGAAAATAACTCAAGTAATCAAAAGTTAGTTTCCCACACTGGATCCTACTTCAGCCACCCACTATTCACTGTGGAAAGCCAGAAATTATTTGAAAAAACCTGTTGTACCATCTTTCCCCTTGCGCCAAAGTAATGGCGACCGGGCCAGAAGTGACACCGAGAAGGCAGAAACATTTGCGGAGCACTTGGCTAAGGTATTCACACCACATTCTTATGATGGACCTCTTGCACACATTGAAGAATTCGGGAGTACTCTTTCACCCTGTGCCAATCATCACCTGACCAAGGATGCTCAAAGATAGCAAAGAGTGAAGTAATGACTGCAATTACAAAGTCAAAGATAAGAAAGCCCCGGGTACGAGCTTTTAACTTTTAGCCAAACATAGGATTTTTATTTCTCACATATTTGTTTAATGCTGTAATCCGAATGGCATTCATTCCACCACGATGGAAATTGGCGCAAGTTAAGATGATCCCAAAACCCGGGAAAGACCATTACGACCCAAAATCTTACAGACCAATTAGTCTCCTCCCTATAACTTCTAAACTTCTCGAAACTCTACTCTTGAAAAGGCTCATGCAACAAATCCAAAATAAAGCACTGATTCCTGACCACCAGTTTGGATTTAGGCATAAACATGGTACCATCGAACAGGTCCATAGACTGGTAAATAAAATACATCAATCATTCGAATGCTACTGCTCTGCTGTGTTCCTCGACATCTCCCAAGCTTTCGATCGTGTCTGGCACGGACGTCTATTATATAAGCTCAAACATCTTCTCCCGAGCAGCCTGTTCTATATACTACGATCATATCTGCGAGACCGACAATTCCTGATAAAGTATGGTGAGGAAATAACAAGCCTACAACCCATACATGCTGGAGTACAGAATCGGACCTTGTACACAGGGTAGTGTACCAGGTCCGATTCTGTATCTCCTGCACACATGCGATCAACCAACAGGTGAAAGTTCAACAACGGGAACCTTCGCGGACGACACTGCTATTCTAGCATGTCACAGCAACCCTTCAACCGCATCACAAATGCTACAAGGCGACCTGAATGAAATCTCGGGATGGTTAAAAAAATGGCGCATAAAGGCAAATGAAGCAAAATCTGTTCATGTCACATTCACGCTTAGGCGAGAAACTTGGCCATCTGTCACTCTTAATGATATCCAAGTCCCTCAATTGGACCATGTCAGTTATCTTGGGCTACATCTGGATCGTAGACTCACATGGAAACACGTGTTTGATGGTAGATAGGAGGTATTGGCAGCAAAATTAGTTCGGAAGTAACTTAGGAGATATTCGTTTTGGTAAGTTAGAATATATTAGCAGCAGCAGCAGGCTAACACGCTCAAAGCGTGATATTAGGAGGTATTCTCATTATGAATTTGTGGCGTTATTTATTACAAAATCACTTCGGAGTCTTTGCCAGTCGGTGCGAAATTGAACTCTAAGTACAGTGGCATAGATAACTCATTTTGGCCCCGGGTGTCAGTTAGGAGGTATTCGAACATCGTCGTCGATATATAAATACCACCTCAACAAGCATACTTACCCAGTGATTTCCATCAGCATAGCTGGTATGTATAAACCCTCAGCAGACTGCTTCTGACGGATATACATTATCTGCGGGATCTTCATGAAAAAGCATGTTATAATGGTCACAATGTTGATGGTATTTGCGATGACGCTTACTGGTGATTCCATGCTGATGAAGAAATCACGGCACAGCTGAATAAAAATAAAATTATTTAGTGGGACCTACCAAAATTACGTAAAACAAAACCAAATAAAAACTATTGCTGAATATAATGTTGGCAGGGGTCCCTGAGACGACTATCTGACCGTGTCTAGATCAATTGTCACGCTAATCGCCAATTTCATTAGATTTATAACCAAGGTCGACTGAGAAACAACTAATAGTCGGTCGGTACTCACCGATAAAGTACAATGTGATCAGAATCACTTCCAGGTGTTCGGTGAGAATGGACTCCAGAAATAATGTACCACTACAGTGTTCGTTCGGCGGCTCATTGTATTTTGTTTTGTTACAAAAATGCGGGCTAATAATTTACGGAATAATTTACATAATTTCTAGTTACTGGTCTGTGTTAATTTTGTTCACAGATTTTGTTTTTTTTATTATATCTGGCTGGTGACAGTCAACAGTGTTACCAAGTAAAAACCATTCCGAATCGCCAATTTTATCTATACTAATATTATAAAGCTGAAGAGTTTGTTTGTTTGTTTGAATGCGCTAATCTCCGAAACTACTGGTTCGAATTGAATAATTATTTTTGTGTTGGATAGTCCAGTTATCGAGGAAGGCTATAGGCTATATAACATCACGCTACGACCAATAGGAGCAAAGATATAGTGGTAAATGTGTAAAAAACGGGAGAAATTATTTCATCTTACGGGAACTACGCGGGTGAAACCGCGCAGAACCGCTAGTGTTAAATATACTAAATTAGCCAGATTTTTCCATTCACCTAAGTTAGCCTAGAATCGCATAGCAAGAGCCTCTACAAACTTTCATAAAACATTTTTATATATTATTTTACTAGATAAAACTAATTACTGTTTCTTGTAAACGTTGATGATAAAGTTTATTTCTTATATTTAAGTGTTTTGACCCTCTCGGTCAAAATAAATAAATAAACTTTTTACTTCTCTGTACATTTTGAATTTTAGCTCTTAATAATATACATAGTTTGATAGGCAAGTGTCTACTAAAGTGTGTAGTGAAAACAATTAGAATATCCTCTAAAAAAGTTGGCCACCACTTTCTCCGAAATAGACTAAATGCAACTGGTCAGTTGCCAATAGCAATTTTGGTCGCTCCGACACCCTCCCACGTACCCAAAAAGGCGGGAATGCACTTTCACTTGGCAACACGGGTCGTCGAAACCAAGTTCATGAAGGTAGTATATTATATAAATGTTCATGAAGGGAGCAAGTGCTCCTAAGAAAGATGCCAGTCCTATTGACAGGCACCTCGAATAGTATTGTGTCCCTTTCTAATAGTGCAACCACAATTTTCTTTGAAACATGGTCAATTTGGCATTTTACATTGATTGTTGAAAGACGTGTGTTACCCATGGTACAGTTGCGTAGTCCGGCCAACCGGACTATCGAAAATTTGTTTTTTCCGCGGTACAGTGGACCGGTCCAAGGAAAGAATTTTTTTTTTCCGCTGTCCGGTTAACCAGACCACGGAAAAGATTGTTGAAATAACATAAAGAATTTTTAAAATATTACTTACTCACAGCGTCCCCCAGTTTCACCAGCGTAGTTCACTTTCCCATGGGGAATAAGGGAATAAAATGTAGCCTATGTATTATTCTGATGTAAAAGCTATATCTATTTCACACATGTACACATCCATAGTCACTAACTTTCACGTTTATAGTATTAGTAGAATTTCGAAGCTAATAAGGGTTGACATTTTAAAATGAGACTACTACTAACTTTATGATTCCCGCTCAAGGGAGGCAAAGACTCGTGGTAATTGCTCCCCTCCCGAAATGGATTGATTTAAAAAAAATTACTACATTCGGTAAGGTAGTACATTGCTAAACTTGAAGACTACTTACCTTGAAGGGACACTCTGTAAGCTGTTCCAAAATTCAGTATCTTGTTTGTCATCTACACTAATATTATAAAGAGGAATGATTTGTATTTTTGTACTTTTGGACTTTGGGACTTTGGGACCTTTGGACTTTTGGACTGGGACTTGAGGACTTTGGGACTTTTGTACTTCTGTATTTTTGTGTTGTTTACTTTCCTTGTATTCGATAATAAATGTAGTGTTTAACGCGGGTGAAAGTTATCAATTCCTTTTCATACAATATAAGTCGGAAAATATGTCTGTCCTACCTAAAAACCTACCCTACCAATATTGTAAAGAATGTCTACAAATATCATGGTCAATATGGTCACCCATTGACTTTGAACAAATGTCAATGGTTGATGTTCCATCGTAGGTAAAATATCGTAACCCTAAATTGGGATAATTTTTGGTATGCTAAATGTTTAAAGTACATTTTAACAGTTTCATATTAAACGTAGATATTTTCTATCAGGAAACAAATGTAAAAAAACACTCCTTATTCATTATAGAAAGTACATTTATTTTATAGATTTTATATTGGGATAAGTAAGAAAGAAAATGTAAAATGAAAATGGGGGAGTTTGGAACAGTGATGATGTCAAAACTATAAAGTGACACAACTCTTTATGAGGTGCCTCTCAATGGGACCGGCCGCTTTCTTAGGAGCACTTGCTCCCTTTATGTAATATACTAACTTTTTTTTTTTTAATCATTATACTACCTTGACCTTGACCTATAAATTCCTTGTCGTCCTACAAATAGGCAAAAGGATCTCAGTTCGTACAGCCACGACTAAGTGGCTAATTTATACTTGTAGTTAGATGGACTCTGAGCTGGGCAAAATACATGTTTTTGTTTTGCTAAAATTTCAAAAAACTATCTCCTCGTACATAATCTAAATACAAAATATGTTGGAGGACATTTTTTATGAATGTATATTTTCTTTATGTCTTGTATTTGAATTATAAAATACAGTATGTAAGTATTCATAATATTTACTTACATATATTTTTTTATAAAAAGAATTTGTATGGCATTTATTTATTAACAACTTAATGGTCAAACACATTATTATCATAAGTTACTCTATAATGAGTGTAATAAACCGCAATAGGCTTTGTTCAAATTTTAAAATTTTTACAGTCATCTTAGCATTATCGTCAAAAACATCAGTGAATCCGCACACGCTTCCTCCTAAATCTATTCAATTAAATGTACTATACTTACTTGAATTGTAGTTACAGGTTTAAAAGATACTTAAATTAAAAAAAAATCTGTAGTAGATAAGTGCCCAGCACTGCATTTTGATAAAAACGTGACCAATCTAAAAGTATGGTATGTATATTTTATGTATATATATATATATTCCAAATCTGTTTATAAATGACGGAGTTCTGTTGAGTTCTGAGGTAGGTACTCGTAACAGACATAAGAAAACATACAGACCATGCGTTAGCATCTCTACAAGCACGATTCTGTAATCTCTACTAAGTCTGAGAACTTTCTCCTTTTTTTGAAGTCGATTAAAACCAATTTAACTAAAATAATTCATGACTAGTAGAGCTCTGCATCTCTGTCACTCAAATAAAGTAACCAAAATACTTGGCCTGGCTGTATGAGCAGAGATCCCTTTGCACAGTTACTGTAAGTAGAATATAAAAAGAAAAGTCCATCTACCGCGGATTGAGGCGTTTTCGGTGACGAGGGCAACACTGAGTTTGACGAGAGCGCGCGCTTTTTCATTTCTTTGTAGTTTTCTGGTGTTTATCGTGAGTGGAAACCATATTTTTCTTCACAAACAGTCCTTTTCAGGACTACGGGTGGTCCGGAGATTAAAACCTCCGGAAAACTCAACGGTTCAGCGGGTTTGTGGGTTTTTCATAACCTCAAACTCCAATTTTTTCCGGGTAAGTTTTTATTTCTTTTCCTTGTGTATAACTTTGTTTTGGCCTGATTGCGTCCGTACGCATCATGCTGGAGGAGGGGGCCGCGGCTTCGGACGCGAGCTCAGCCCCGGTGATGTCCCTAGACTCAACCGTGAGAGGAGAGATGGGCCGCCTTTGGCAGCCACGGTCGGCGTCAAAACGTCAATTAAGTGGCTCGGCGGAATCCTCAGACGAGGACAGTATGATTGAGGAGAACACCGCCCTCGGACCTTCTCGTGGCGCCGTCACTAAAAGAGGAAGGGGGAGGCCGACTGCCAGCGAATTTCTAGCTCGGCGAGAGCTGGTTGAGGCGAGATGCGAGGTGGCGCGAGCCGCCGCGGAGGAGGAGGTTGCGACTGTGACGGCCCGCTACCGACGCGAAACCGCATCGGATTTCGGAACCCGAACGACGCCGGAGAAGACAAGCTGCGAGAGCAGCGCTGACAACACACGGCTGAGAGCAGAGCTGGGCGACCTGCGTCGCGAATTTACACTTCTCAGGGAGGAGATGCAAAAGTCGCGCGCGGCACCGATTACGCAGCCTGCCATGGAGGAGTTCAGCCGGACGATCATGATCCAAATTGGGACAATGCTCAACGCTCGGCTGGAAGCGATTGAGTCGCGGCTGCTTCCCGAACCGCGCCTGCGGCCGGCTCTAGCAGCGGACAAGGCCGCGGCTCGCAGTGCGCCGCCCGGCCCCGCCCCCGCGGTGCCGCCGCGAGGTCGTGCGCGAGAACGCGCCACACTGCCGGTGCAGGTCGCCACGGCTCCCACACGCGCGTCTGTTGCGCCCGTGCGGGCCGTTGGCACACGCGAGCCTGCCGCCGCCGTTCGCACGTCCACGTACGCCCGAGTGGCCGCGCTGACTGCGCGTCCCACCGTGCCAACTGCGCGTCCCACCGCGCCGACTGCGCGACCCACCGCGCCGACTGCGCGCCCCACCGCGCCGACTGCGCGCCCCACCGCGCCACTGGTGCGTGTGGCTGCCTTTGCGCCCTGCCGGCCCGGCTCCTGTGTCGGTGCGTATGGCTGCGCGACCTTCGCGACCAGTCAACGCGGCCCCTGCGCGCCCGACAGCGCCGCTTGTGCGGGGCACCGCTGAGACTGCGCGTGTAACCTCGGTCCCTGGGCGTCAACCTCGAATCGTACCGGCGGCGGTGCTCACCCCTGAGCCCGTGCTGGCCCCCATCTCAATGGAGGTGGAGACCTCAGTACCGGATCCCGTGGTGGAGGTTGAGGTCGAAACGACCGCCCTCGGTAATTCCCTTCCCCCTTTCCAGGATGAATCCCCTGCCATCGTCATGGCCGCTGCGCCCGAACATGCGACCTCGGGCAAACGACGTCGTCGCCGAGCGCGGGGCAATAAGAAGAGTATGGCGGCACGCCGTGTGCCTGACGAGGAGTCAGCGCAGCCCGCCTCCGGTCCCGCGTGTGGCGACGGCGGGTGGAACTAGGCCGGGCCGCGCAGACAGGCGCCCCCGCCCCCGTCGGCCGTACAGATGGCCGCTCGAAAGCTGCGTCCGCCGCGATCGTCCGCGGTGATGCTGACACTGCAGCCGGGTGCCGTTGAGAATGGGTTTACTTACGGCCAGTTGATCACGGCGGCGAAACTTAAGATTGACCTGGAAGCACTCGACATCCCAAGAGTACGGTTTCGAAATGCGGTTAACGGCGCACGGTTGGTGGAGGTGCCGGGCGCAGCCTCGATCAGCAGTGCAAAGGCTGACTCCCTCGCCCGGGAGCTCGAGAAGGCCTTCGGGTCGGAGGTAGTGCGGGTCTCGCGGCCCGTCAGATCGGCGGAGCTAAGGCTCTCCGGTCTCGATGATTCTATTTCCACAGATGAGATAGTCGCGGCCGTGGCGAGCGCTGGAGGGTGTGACGCGGCCGCCGTGTCCTGTGGCGCAGTGAGGTTCCGTCTCTCAGGACTTGGCGCGGCGTGGGTTCGCTGTCCGGCGACAGCTGCGCGCAAAATCTGCGTCGATGGTGCTCGCCTGAAGGTTGGATGGTCTACAGCCCGCGCGGAGCTGCTTGATGCGCGCCCGCTTCGGTGCTTTAGGTGCCTGGAGCCCGGGCATGCACAGGCGCTCTGCCCGTCGGAAGTGGACCGCAGTGATTTGTGCTACCGCTGCGGAGTCGCCGGGCACATCGCGGGCAACTGCCGCGATGCACCGCACTGCCCTCTCTGCGCGGTGGCAGGCAGACCAGCAGACCACAGGTGCGGCGGTAGCTCGTGTACAGCCCCACCCAAGAAAGGTAAACAACTGATTCGCGATGGCCCCGTGGCTGCATTGCGGTCGGTAGGTCGAACGTCGCCCCCCGCCACGCAGGCCGGGAGTACGCAGGCCGAAGGTGGAAACATGGTTGTCGACCAACAATAATGTCGACAACCAGGTTCCTACAGGCGAACATCAACCACTGCGCCAGTGCTCAAGATTTGTTGCTGCAGAGCATGGCGCAGTGGAGGATACACGTGGCGGTGGTCTCTGAGCCGTACCGTGTCCCATCCAACAACAGTTGGGAAGGAGATGCGGACGGCCTGGTGGCCATCGTTACGAAAATGGCCGCCGGTACTCCCTCCCTCGAAAGGATTGCGAGGGGTCATGGGTGGGTCGCGGGGGAAATCGGGGGGGTCCTCATTGTCGGCGGTTACTTCTCGCCGAATCGGCCGCTCGCCGACTTTGAGAACTACCTGCGAGAGTTGGAGGCGGTGGTCGCTCAGAGACGCCCTCGTCACGTGCTTGTCGCCGGAGATTTCAACGCCAAATCGGCGGCGTGGGGTTCATCGGTGACTGACGCGCGGGGCGTTGATCTTTTAGGTTGGGCCACAGCTCTGGGGATGACCGTCCTCAACTCGGGAAGTGTGCTTACTTGCGTGAGGCGCGGGGGTGGCTCGATCGTGGATGTGACTTTCGCGACCGGTGACCTCGCGCGCCGTGTTTCTGGCTGGGAGGTGCTGGAGTCGGAGGAGACGCTGTCGGACCACCGATATATACGGTTCGACGTCTCCGCCCTCTCCACCGCTAGCACAGATCCTTGGCTTCCACTTGCAGGTGATCCTCCACGATGGGCGCTGAAGCAGCTCGACCGCGATCTGCTGCTCGAGGCCGCCCTGGTTGAGTCTTGGCATCCAGGGCCTGCCGGCGCAGTAGATGCGGTCGAGGAGGCGCACTGGCTTGGCGGGGCAATGAAGCGCATCTGTGACGCTGCGATGCCCCGCCAGGGCCCGCATGCCCCTTGGCGGCGCTTGTATTGGTGGACGCCAGAGGTAGCGCAGTCACGAGTCGGCTGTACGGCTGCCAGGCGCGCCTTTACACGAAGCCGCCGGAGGGGCCGCCGCAATCAAGAGATGGAGGACTGCCTCTATGCCACCTACAGGGAGAAGGTGGAGGCCCTGTCCGCCTCAATTGCTGCCGCTAAAAACGCTGCTCACGAGGACTTCATTCGCTCCCTGGATGGGGACCCGTGGGGGCGTCCGTATAAGATGGTAAGAGATAAGATCCGGGCACAGGCACCTCCTCTGACACGGACACTTGAGCCGTCCCTGACGGACCGTATAGTCGCCACATTGTTTCCGCCCGCTGGAGACCTGCTGCCCCCAGTAATGTCGGTGCAGCCGGTAGCTGACGTGGCGGACGGCGACGGCATGGAAGACGGCCCCCCAAATGTTGGAGAGGGACCAGTCGATGATATGGTTGAAGGTGGTAGTATGAGAGTCCCGGAGGTGTCCGAGGAGGAACTGGAGCTGGTAGTGGCCCGGCTTCGGGGCAAGAAGAAAGCTCCGGGGCTAGACGGCGTTCCGGGCAAGGCGGTGGCCTTAGCCTTTGGACCCTTATCAGAAAGGGTCCGGAGGCTGTTTACTGCTTGCTTGGAGCAGGGCCAGTTCCCTCGCCCCTGGAAGACGGGGAAATTGGTCCTGCTGAGGAAAGAGGGTCGGCCGGCGGACTCACCTTCGGGCTACCGCCCAATCGTGTTGTTGGACGAGATGGGCAAGCTATTCGAACGTGTAGTAGCGGTCCGTCTCGCCCATCACATGAAGGAGGTGGGTCCGGATTTGTCCGATACCCAATTCGGGTTTCGTCATGCCCGCTCTACTATAGATGCTGTCCAGAGGGTAAAGAGGGTTGCAGAAGAGGCGATTGGGCGGGGTGAAGTGCTGTTGGCGGTGTCACTGGACATTGCCAACGCCTTTAACTCCCTCCCTTGGGCGTGCATAAAGGAGGCGCTGCGGTACCACAGGTTCCCGCTATACCTGCGCCGCGTCGTCGAGGCCTATCTCACGGACAGAGAGATACGGTATCCGGCGCGGGAGGGGTGGATGGCCAAGCCCATGTCGCGCGGTGTTCCACAGGGGTCGGTCCTAGGACCACTCTTGTGGAACATTGGCTACGACTGGGTTCTCCGGGGTACGATGCTGTGCGGGGTCAGCGTGACCTGCTATGCAGACGACACGCTGGTTACCGCGCAGGGTCGTGACTTCCACGATGCGGCCATCCGCGCCACCGCAGGTGTCGCGCAGGTGGTTCAGCGGATCCGTCGGCTGGGCCTGGAAGTGGCACTTCCGAAATCGGAGGCGCTGTGCTTCCACGGGCCAAGGAGGAGGCCGCCTGCTGGTGCTCATATTATGGTGGGCGGGGTCAGGATAGATGTCGGGTCTGCGCTGAGGTACCTAGGCGTAGTCCTTGACCCACGTCTAACGTTCCGCGGGCACTTCGAGCGGCTGGTGCCGCGACTAATGGCGGTGAGCGCGGCGCTGAGCCGCCTCCTGCCTAACATTGGGGGGCCGAACGCCACATGTAGGCGCCTCTACGCCTTGGTTGTGCGCTCGATGGCCCTTTATGGGGCTCCCGTCTGGGTGGACGCCCTCGGATCCCTCACTCGGGCTCTTCTACGGCGGCCGCAGCGTGCCATGGCAATCAGGGTGGCGCGCGGCTATCGCACCGTCTCCTTCGAGGCGGCGTGTGTGCTGGCCGGTGACCTGCCCTGGGAGTTTGACGCGCAGGTGCTCGCTGACGTGTACCGTCGCGTTGCCGAGCATCGCGCTGCCGGGGAGGATAGGCTGCCGATGGAGGGGGTTTTGCGGTGGCGCCGGCGCGGCCGCAGAATTGCTCTCCGTCGTTGGCGGGAAAGCCTGGAGGTACCCAGTGCTGGCCGGGACACCGTGGAAGCGGTGCGCCCGGTTCTCAAGTGCTGGGTCAGGAGGGGGCACGGGGTGCTGTCTTTCCGCCTCACACAACTCCTCTCGGGGCACGGTTGCTTCGGAAGGTACTTGTGTGGGGTGGCAAGAAGGGAGCCCACGCCCGAATGCCACCACTGTGGATGCGTGGAGGACACCGCGCGCCACACGCTGGAGGCATGTCCGGCGTGGACAGAGGAGCGTGCGGCCTTGGTCGCGGAGGTGGGCGGGGACCTCTCGCTTCCGACCTTGGTTAGAGCCATGGTCGGAAGCGAGAGAGTCTGGGAGGCGTGCGAGTCGTTTGCAGAGGCAGTGCTCCGACAGAAGGAAGAGGCGGAACGGCAGCGTGAACTGGACCCGGACGCTCACCCATTACGTCGCGCGAGGCCGGGACGCCGGCGCCGCCGCTAGGAGACTGAGTTAGGTTACTTGAGGCGTCAGGCGCGGGGAACGCCTGACGCGCCAATTGGGGTGGGTAGCGCCGTGTCTCCTGTTCCGGCACGGCGCAGAGAGGGGGATACAGGGCTGATTGACTGCCTGTCCCGCCGACTTCCGTTGACGGGACGAGTGGTTAATCAAGCCGAAGGAGGGGTTGGCGGATCGATTGCCGTGCTTGCTGACTAACAGGCCCGGCAATCGATCATGCTCAAAAGTAGGAGTAGGAGGGGTAGCAAGCGTGGCGGGGGATAACCCGCGCCTGCTGCCCCGATGGGGGGAGAGCATAGCCGGCCGAGTCACGGAAGAAACTGTTTCCCGGGACTCGGACTTAGGGCGAGAGGAGGAACAGCATGGGGGGTTTTTAGTCAGTGCAAGCCTGACATAACCTGGTTGTCGTCTCCGCTACCACCAGGTATGCGTAAGGCATTTTCCCCGCATGCGAAAGAAAAAGAAAAAAAAAAAAGGCGGTTTCGGTGACAGCTGTCAGTTGAGTATTCAAAGGTGTCAATAGATGGCGCTGAAATGAACTTTATATTAGCTGTCATAAACTACAGTACCAGCCATGCTACACATTAAAAAACGAGAAGTTGACATGTTGATAGTAAATAATATGAACACTGAGAATTTTTTATTGTTACAAAGAACACAATCTATCTATAGACTCGATTCTGCAGACCAGCTAAAATTCCTAATTTTAAGTTAACATATCCTTCTCCATAGAATACGGAAGAAAAAGGACAGAAATAAACCATAGATTATACAGTAATGTCAAACATGTAAAAACCAAGTACATAATTTAAAGTCACTTTCATCCATGACCGTGTTACATTGCTAAACACGTGTATTTGAAATAGGATGTAAATGCGTTCATAAGATTCAATTTTGTTATTTTGACATTTGTGACATTTTAAGTAAATATGGCGCTTATTTCTGTTCCATTCCTTTCCAAAGCGGTGGAAAAGAATAGAGTTTACTTAAAATTAGGAATTTTAGCGTTTGCAGAATCGAGTCTTATGTTATATACCTATATTATGTTATTATTTTTTAAATGCAAACATGTTCATTCATGAAATGGAGGCGTTCATACCTACATAATATCCAACTCATGAGATCATAATGGGTCATTTACACGAGGGAAATCCACTAAGACAATCCACTAAGATTGCATACAAAAAAAACTCGAGGACGATCCATTCCATTGTCCTCAAGTTTTTTTTGTATGCAGTCTTAGTGGATTGTCTTAGTGGATTGCCCACGTGTAAAGGCTCATAAGACAACAGTGGATTAGAGCTACCAGTATAGATGTTCAACGCAAAGTTGGGTGGAATCTGAGTAAATATTCATGTGTTAGTTCGAACCACTTTGAACCTAATAAGTACCTAAGTAAGTAGCAACTTTTTATTGTACACCAATAAAAATATGCAATAAATGACACAGTGATACCAAAACAAAGTACTAGTGTAAATCAGGAGAAAACACACCAACCACAATACAAATTAGATATCTATTACTAATATAAACAACACCTCTCTCGGCAGTCGGCATTAATAGCTGTATATTTTCATGACCCTTGCATTCAAGGAGATGAGAACAAAAAAAAGGCATCATTCGATGCCTTTGAGTATTAAACCAACAGGAGACGTCACGCGCACTAGTTTCTTTACAAAAAAGTCTGCCAATTTCTGCGGGGGGGACGAGGAAACAATCACAAATAATGTTAAAACAAACGCATTTTTTGACAAAACAATTAAACACTAGCTTGAACTAGGTGCACACAAATACATTCACCAATACAAGCACTCCGTGAAATCAAACAAACTAGTTGTATTTAACCGGTATGCTCAAAGACCGACACGTTTTTTTGGCAGAGGGGAACGCCTGTCAGTGGCGTCTCCGGTTGGTTTAATACTCAAAGTTCGATGCAAAGAGTATAGGTAGTCGATTCGATGACAGGTTATTGGGGTCTGCGGACATATCGCCATCTATCTTTAGTGAATGAACTAGTATTTCTTTTTTAAAAAACGCCTCATTTGGAAAACTTACATTTTACTGAAGAAAGGAAAAGAGCGCTATAAGTCCAACAACCATAGTTTGACGTAGGTATATGAATATATTTATTTTAATAAAATTTTTTACTTGTTTTTACAATTTTATGCTGGACGAAACAACAAGCAACTTGCTGTTGTTACTACAAGCAAGACGCCTACTTTTTTCAAGTAGATACGAGATGGCGCTAGTATGAATTTTTAACTCTGCAAAGCACAGAAAGATTCTTCTCTTCACCAAAGTAACCTACCTATTCACTTCTTTTTCACTCTTGCTAAATAATTAGATTATATTATATTAAGTAGTTTTGTTTCCTTTTGAAATGAACCTTTATAGTTTCAATAGGTACCTACCTACTTATACCTTTTTTTTATTGGTAAAATACATTACCTACCAAAGAGATTTAAGTACTAGGGCATAGAGGGGACAAAGCCCGAAAAAATTTAAGTCAAAACTTATTCCACAGTGGAATAACTCGTCCGAATAACAACTCTCGTTCGTATCTCGCCAAAATAAATAAATATGCCGAGATGCGCCTTGCTAGGTTGCAAATCACGCTACGGCAAAACGCCTGGAAGCGTTAATTTACAAGATCAACAGAATGTTCTAGAACGAATATAAGAAAATTATTAATTTTGTTCTTTTTTCTGAGTACTTAAATGAAAAAAGAACAAAATTAATAATTTTCTTATATTCGTTCTAGAACATTCTGCTGATCTTGTAAATTAACGCCCTCTGCTGTTGAATAGCTTATACCACTACTTCACTACTAATTAGTGATGTGGTGCTGTTTATCGACTTTTGTTATCGATATTTATTAGGTAGAAAATATAGGCATACTGTTTTTAAGAATACAAACAGTTTAATAAATAATTTAATATCAATATAGGAACATATATTTTTTGGTTCAAAAATGTTATAGATTTCCTGCAGTAATTAATGAAGCTGATTTATTGGTCAACCTTTTGGTATGTTTTTTTTATTTCGAATACAGAATTGTGAAAAAAAATAAGAAAATTCGAGTCTGTTCATTGTTTTCAATGATGCAAGGGAGGATAAAACTTTTTTAATTTTGCGAAAGTTGGATTTTTTTATTTATGTTTCTGATTATTGGTTCAATAATATGGCTACTGCAAACTTTGAGAAAGTTTTGACCAAAAAATATGGATACTCGGCCTGAAATTGCCGCCAAAGCTGTGGCACTTCTGCAGGCCGGGCATAGCCAAAGAAATGTGAGTGCACAACTAAATTTAAGCCGTACTACTGTCCGAAGAGTTTATTAAAGGTACTTAGAGACTGGCGGCTTCGTTTGTTGTCAAGGAAGACCGCGATCTCGTGACAACGTTTTTAGCTAGGGACCATCAAAACTTAAAAAACACTAGGTGGCCCGATAGATGTGTCCGGGAGTGTAGTAGGTATAATTGAAATTGATTTTGTTGTATATACCTATACTTTGTCAATAAACTGATATTATCGATACCTTGGTATGAAATAGTAACATCCCTTTTAATCAGCGTGACCTCTACCGGTCGATAGCTGAAACAACTTCTAATTGTTTGAATACTTGTTTCAGCTATTGAAATCTAGATACCAGCACTGACGCTTAGGCTTCAAAGTTTTGTATGAAAATATTCCCAATGCCCCCTCTATGCCCTAGTATTTAAATCTCTCTGTTACCTACCTACATGTCTGATGTAGGTAAATATGAAGAAAGCTAGATTGGACAATAAAGATCTTCGCAGGACCCTATTGTCAAATGAGTAAAAAAATTCCGGAAGTGCGTCTGATTTATGACCTCTTTTCCAATCACATATCTACCTAAGTAGGTAGGCTGTCGCCTCATGAAATCCAGCATTAGTTGCAGAAAGCCTTCCCGAATTCCGTAATGCTAGTCGTCGCACAATGACCAATTGATCAACTAGGTCAACATCTAGTGTACTTTTTACAGCATTAGAAAATATAAAAGTTGGGGGCCAATTCTAATAAGTGTCAAAGTTGGATGACAATGAGATGTCAATGGTCACTAAATTGGTGTTATTTTGACACTTTTCAGAGCAAATAACACCATCGACTGACCATGTCATTGTCATTCAACTGTAACCGTTGACATTTAGTAGAATTGGCCCCCTGGTTACAAAGAGAAATATACCTACGTACCCACTACTCCGAAACTATACCTAACACCTAAAAACTTGAAATATTATGGTAAGTATACCTATATGTACCTAGGTGTGTTAAATGTCGTAGATAATCGCTATGAAGTGATTTTTGTAAATTCCCGGGGGAACGGGAATAAAATGGATGCGAGCATGAACATGATCCATGAACATGTAACTAGGTATGTTGGTTTCGTGTCTGGGTGTTTTATTTTTATTTTAGGGAGACCTACAGCTACAATAATAATAAAAGGCAATGATTTTAAACATCGGTAAGCCAATTGAAGATCTCCAATTGACACCACATGCTCGACATTGCCCAATAAACAACACGTAGTTCGCACGGGTGCAATGCTAACACTAAAACCTTCCTCTTGAATTACTCTATCCATTAAAAAAAAACACATCAAAATCAGTTGCGTAGTTTTAAAGATTTAAGCACACATAGGGATATAGGGACAGAGAAAGCGACTTTGTTTTATACTATGTAGTGATAGTGATTCAGTACATTAAGTATTAGGCATGACGCGGCGGGTTATAATGAATTCGTATAAAAAAATGTTCCATAGAAATAGGTCTTCATGGAACAATTTTTTATACGTACCTAGGTACTGTAGGCAGTAAAAAGAACTTAATTGTAAATGTTGTCTCGCAAAAGGTCAGAAAGTAGAGTATTCCCATATGGGATTTTCGCCTTAGGCGAAGTTAAATCCCTCGCTGCACCCAGAATCCGTTTTAATCGCGCCCCTGATATAACACAGTGCTTTATCGCCTCGGTCTCATTACAGACTCTGCCTAATTTGGGCCTAAATAACCGTGTGTGAATTGAGTAACACAATTTACTTATTACTATAAATAAGTTAATCTCACGCCTTTTATTCCCGAGAGGCAGAGGTATTCCATTTCTGGACCCACTGGTCATGAGATATTCTTTGGACCCCTAAATGTGGTAGGTGGTGTGGTGAGCCCATCGCCGGACCGGGTCTGTAACACATGTCTCAGATTTAATTCTGGGACATGCGGGTTTCCTCACGATGTTTTCCTTCACCGTCGTGCTAGTGATTAATAATTATGTAGTGTATAACTTTTTTGAAAAACTTATTGGTACATGCCTCACTGATTATCATTATGTGAAGCAGGCTCTGTAACCGTAAGGCTATCACTGCTCATACTACTATAATAATATAATATTTTTTACTATAATAATAATGTAGTTATGTACCTTAATATATTTCTAATATACAAATGAAGCCCTTTTATTGATACCCACTACCACTTTCCTTGGTTTGCGTTTTGAAGTTTCAACCCGACGGAAACGACTACTTATGTCCCTTTTGCTTTGAAAATTAAATTATGGTTAACATTCTTTCATTTGCAATTTAGTTTTGCAAGCATACTTTCAGACGTCTCCAAATTTCAAGGAGCTAGTACCTATTAGTTGTTACTGAGATAAGCCGCTGTACGAGAGACATATACAGACCGGCATCGGCATCGAAGGGTTTCGTTTTGTCGCAAACAACAAAACAATAATTGTTTTCAAAGAAAGGACTTATCAGTCCACTTTTTGAAAGTAATTCCAACTCCACCGCTTCGGTAAGAAGCGAGGCAAGAAACTGTATAACATTATTATTTTACACAATAAAATAACACTAAAAATGATGTTTTATATTATTGCTACTACAGAGAAAGGTATGCGAGAGAACTCAATGGGTATTTAAAAAAATCTCGAAGTTTGGGTATAGAAAACAATATTTAGATTAAATTGTACCATAACTATAAAACGAAATAGCAATATCTACCAATGAAATACAAAAAATTGGTAAAACGTAAACGTTACATTTTATGCACCGTTATGTACTTCAGTAAAACTTTTGACTCCTCCCTTTTTCCACTCTGTCCGCCTCTGTCTTTTGCGGAAACAATGAACGCGCACCACCCCCAAATCAAGAAACCGAGATGCGCAAAGCAACATGTGACCGCACTTCGGATTATACAATACTTAGGAAATTTTTTTGTGCGAAGTTCAGCCTTATTGCAGCAATTGGTAGCAATTCAACACACTGGCAGGTTGAGACGCCTAGTTGACCCGAGTTTCGCCCACAGGCCATGCGCATCAGTGTTGTGATCCCGGCGCAGTTTTGGTCCCATCCCTTTTTTCACCCCCTCCCGCTCAAGGCCAGTAACAACACGGTGCAAGCTATATAAGGGCGCAATAAATTTGCAGCGGTCCATTCGCGATAGTTTCTACAGCCGGAGGCTATAATCTGCCAAATAGCTGCGCGTAACTTTTGCGAAGACTATAGAAAACCAACTAAAAATTACCTATTTTTACAAGTTTCTCTCAAAATCTAAAAGTTACATTTCGTAAAATTTTGAGATCGGATTACTAGGTATATTTATTTCTTTAAAAATAATTAATATTACAAAAAATAAAGTAAAATAATACATACAGTATTTCTAAGTAACCAAACCATTATTATTACAAATTTGATTTAAGCAATAAACTCGCTGTGTGGTGTGCACAACTTGGAAACTTGTGAACGAACGCACAGCCACTCTTAACTTGATAAAAGAAGGTAAGTGCGTTAATTACGTAGGTAATTCGCTACTTAGTTTTTATTTATTTATTTATTGAGTGAACATTTGCTTCTTAATTTTATTAATCTGCATAAGATCCTGATTTAAATTATTATTTTCCGTGAAACAGTGCCCGTAAATAAAGTTGGGATAGCATTATTTAAACCAATTGTAAGTGTCAAGTGGTAGCTTAGTTTTTTACAATTTTAGCAAGAAACCCTAGCAAAGTTAGCGTGTCGCGAAGTTACTATTTATTGAATAGCAAAACATTTGTTTTACCAAAGTTAAATTTGGCAAATAAAAATTGACCATGATTTCTATAAAATGCCGTTTGCTGCGTACCTAGTCAGTTAGATTACCTACATATTATTGATAAGGGTGTGCATTTGTGCAAACCTCCCGCACCGAGGTTTATTTGTAATTTTCTTACCAATATATTTTGTTACTATATTTATTATGATTTTCATTTTTATATTTATTAGATTTATATTACTTGCGTTTTTTTAAATTCTGTTTAGATAGTTTTTCTTTTCAAAGTATACCTACCCTTATATTTAGACACACATACTTTTACTTTCAATTTATTATTAGCTATATTTTCTGTTTCTGCGGTGCTAATATACCTATATCTAAGTTTTGTATTATTATGATACCTATCGTTAGTATCTAGGAAATGTACCTAGGTAAGCGCAAAGTTAGCGTGTCGCGAAGTTACTATTTATTGAATAGCAAAACATTTGTTTTACCAAAGTTAAATTTGGCAAATAAAAATTGACCATGATTTCTATAAAATGCCGTTTGCTGCGTACCTAGTCAGTTAGATTACCTACATATTATTGATAAGGGTGTGCATTTGTGCAAACCTCCCGCACCGAGGTTTATTTGTAATTTTCTTACCAATATATTTTGTTACTATATTTATTATGATTTTCATTTTTATATTTATTAGATTTATATTACTTGCGTTTTTTTAAATTCTGTTTAGATAGTTTTTCTTTTCAAAGTATACCTACCCTTATATTTAGACACACATACTTTTACTTTCAATTTATTATTAGCTATATTTTCTGTTTCTGCGGTGCTAATATACCTATATCTAAGTTTTGTATTATTATGATACCTATCGTTAGTATCTAGGAAATGTACCTAGGTATCTATTAGCTGACCGACGACGCCTTGGTATACTACTTGGCAAAAACAGTTTAACGCGAAACAAGCTCATACACTTGACGATTAAATGTCTTCAATTGCAATCCTAAAAAACTCGAACTAAATATTCGGAATCGCCGAATTCAGTCATATCTCAATAAAATCATTAGTTTACAATGTTTTCGAGTCAATTTTCAAAATAGTGTCCTACTACAATTACATCCATCCTAAGGTTGTCTGGAAGAAATCGCTTAAAGCGATAAGACCGCCCCTTGTACTTTTCTGTATCACTATGTCACTTGTTGCATATTTTTATTGGTGTACAATAAAGAGTTGTTACTTACTTACTTACTTACAATAATAAAAGAAATACCCAATGAAAGCAGTGATAACGTGATGCACATTGAGTTTTTGAAAAACTTTCGTGCATCTCTATTACTAGCTACGGTGAAGGAATGCATCGTGAGGAAACCCGCAGATGGCAGGATTCTGAGGACTGTGTAAGAAAATCCTGAAAGGACTGTCACATTGAAGCGTCGAAACATAGGTGAAATCTGAGAATTTCCAGGAATGAAATAAGTACCTACCCCTGCTGACTGCCTCTTGGATAAGGCGTAAACATATTAGGTAATAACTAATAACTAACGTTAGTATACTAAATCTATGGTAATAACTGAGTATTTTTTACAAGTATGAAATTGAGTTTAGTTTACAACACTTTATTTTGCCCGCCCAAATCGATAAATACTTAGGCGATATAATGCTGTGTCTTTTTTTCGATTTATATACCTACCTAACTTAATTTCAATTCTTGGTTTCACTTGAATTTGTAATCACAATTTTGCCAGTATCACACGTGGTTAATGTATGAGGATGCACAATGATTTATGTTAAACTCTAAAGTTTTCACTGTCACTGTAACTGTCACCAAACTCTCGCTCTTTCACTCGCTCACTCTCGCACTCGCACTTGTACCCACTCGCACGCGCACTAGCACCCACCCCAACTCTCGCACTAGCTTTAACTTTAGCACTAGCTCTAGCTCTCGCACTTGACCTAACTCTCGCACTTGATCTCACGCTCACACTTGCACTCACTCTCGCACTTGCTCTCATTCTCGAACTTGCTTTCACTCTCGCACTTGCTCTAACTCTAGCACTTGACCTAACTCTCGCACTTGATCTCACGCTCACACTTGCACTCACTCTCGCACTTGATCTAACTCTCCCACTTGCTATAACTCTCGCACTTGCTCTCACTCTCGCACTTGCTCTCACTCTCGCACTTGCTCTAACTCTAACACTTGATCTAACTCTCGCACTTATTTTAACTCTCGCACTTGCTCTCACTCTGGAACTTGATCTCACTCTCGCACTTGATCTAACTCTCGCACTTGATCTAACTCTCGCACTTGCTCTCACTCTCAAACTTGCTCTCATTCTCGCACTTACTCTCACTCTTGCACTTGCTCTCACTCCCAAACTTGCTCTCACTCTCGCACTTGCTCTCACTCTTGAACTTGCTCTAACTCTTGCACTGGTTCTAACTCTCACACTTGATCTAACTCTCGCACTTGCTCTTACTCTCGAACTTTCTCTAACTCTCGCACTTGCTCTCACTCTCGCACTTGCTCTCACTCTCGCACTTGCTCTAACTCTAACACTTGATCTAACTCTAGCACTTGATCTAACTCTCGCACTTGCTCTTACTCTCGAACTTGCTCTAACTCTCGCACTTGCTCTCACTCTCGCACTTGCTCTCACTCTCGAACTGTCTTTCACTCTAGCACTTGATCTTACTATCGCCCTTACTCTCACTCTACCACTTGATCTAACTCTTGCACTTGCTCTAATTTTCACATTTGCTCTAACTCTTGCACTTGCTCTAATTCTTGCTCTTGCTCTAATTCTAGCACTTGATCTAACTCTCGCACTTGATCTCACGCTCACACTTGCACTCACTCTCGCCCTTGATCTAACTCTCGCACTTGCTCTGATTCTCGCACTTGATCTAACTCTCGCGCTTGCTCTCACTCTCGCACTTGCTCACACTCTCGAACTTGCTTTCACTCTAGCACTTTATCTAACTCTCGAACTTGCTCTCACTCTCGCCCTTGATCTAACTCTCGAACTTGCTCTAATTTTCACACTTGCTCTAACTCTTGCACTTGCTCTAATTCTCGCTCTTGCTCTAACTCTAGCACTTGATCTTACTCTCGCACTTGATCTCACGCTCACACTTGCACTCACTCTCGCACTTGATCTAACTCTTGCACTTGATCCAACTTTCGCACTTACTATAACTCTACCACTTGATCTAAATTTCGCACTTACTCTCACTCTCGCACTTGATCTAACTCTCCCATTTGCTTTCACTCTCGCACTTGATCTAACTCTCGCACTTACTCTTACTCTAGCACTTGATCTAACTCTTGCACTTGATCTAACTCTTGCACTTGATCTAACTCTTGCACTTGATCTAACTTTCGCACTTACTATAACTCTACCACTTGATCTAAATTCCGCACTTACTCTCACTCTCGCACTTGATCTAACTCTCGCACTTACTCTTACTCTGGCACTTGATCTAACTCTTGCACTTGATCTAACTTTCGCACTTACTATAACTCTACCACTTGATCTAAATTCCGCACTTACTCTCACTCTCGCACTTGATCTAACTCCCCTCACTTGCTTTCACTCTCGCACTTGATCTAACTCTCGCACTTACTCTTACTCTAGCACTTGATCTAACTCTTGCACTTGATCTAACTCTTGCACTTGATCTAACTCTTGCACTTGATCTAACTTTCGCACTTACTATAACTCTACTCTTGCACTTGCACTTACTCTCACTCTCGCACTTGATCTAACTCTCGCACTTACTCTTACTCTGGCACTTGATCTAACTCTTGCACTTGATCTAACTTTCGCACTTACTATAACTCTACCACTTGATCTAAATTCCGCACTTACTCTCACTCTCGCACTTGATCTAACTCCCCTCACTTGCTTTCACTCTCGCACTTGATCTAACTCTCGCACTTACTCTTACTCTAGCACTTGATCTAATTCTCGCACTTGCTCTTATTTTCACACTTGCTCTAACTCTTGCACTTGCTCTAATTTTCACACTTGCTCTAATTCTTGCACTTGCTCTAGCTCCCACACTTGCTCGAACTCTTGCACTTGCTCTAGTTTTCACACTTGCTCTTAATCCGGCACTTGCTCTCACTCTTGCACTTGCGCTCACTCTCGCCCTTGTTCTCACTCTCGAACTTGCTTTCACTCTCGCACTTGATCTAACTCTCACACTTACTCTAACTCTAGCATTTGATCTAACTCTCGCACTTGCTCTAAATGTAGCACTTGAAGTAACTCTTGCACTTACTCTCACTCTCGAACTTACTCTAACTCCCGCACTTGCTCTAATTTTCACACTTGCCCTGACTCTTGCACTTGCTCTAGCTCTCACACTTGCTCTCACTCATGCACTTACACTCACTCTCGCACTTGATCTAACTCTCGCACTTGCTCTAATTCTCGCACTTGCTCTAACTCTAGCACTTGCTCTAACTCTAGCACTTGATCTAACTTTCGCACTTGCTCTCACTCCAACACTTGCACTCACTCTAGCACTTGATCTAACTCTCGAACTTTCTCTCACTCTCGCCCTTGATCTAACTCTCGCACTTACTCTCACTCTTGCACTTGATCTAACTCTAGCACTTGATTTAACTCTCGCACTTACTCTTACTCTCGCACTTGCTCTCACTCTCGCACTGGCTCTCACTTTCGCACTTGATCTTACTCTCGTTCTCGCTCTACTCTCAGCTCCGTATTTTCTGAAGAGAATCTTCAAAATCTTATAAAGAGGAACCATGTTATGTCATGGTCTGGTCAGTGCTCTGGATAGGTAATAAAAAATAAAAGTATGTAATGTTATTGAATGGCGCAATTTAAAATGGCCCGTCAAAAGCTTCTTTTCAACCGATTTCAAAAAAGGAGGAGGTTCTCAATTCGACTGTATGTTTTTTTATGTTTGTTACCTCAGAACTTTTGACTGGGTGAACCGATTTTGAAGATTCTTTTTTTATTTGAAAGCTAGTGCTTCCCGTGTGGTCCCATTTTATCAATGCGAAATTGGTCCAGTTCTGACAATGGCATCAAAGAGAAAACCATATAAGTTGAAGTCAGTTTTTTACTCTATAGATGTTATCATATATTATGCAGTTAAGCACACAGCGCCATTACGAAAAAAACATTTTAATACCTAGTCACAGTTTCTCAGGCACTCCTATATGTATTAGGAGCTTAGGAGGGCAGGATGGTGCTAGGTAAGTACTTACTTATTGAGTAAGTAAGATTTCGGTGTTGCTTAAACTTAAATATAAAAACACTTAAATATATTTATTAAGTATGTGTAATGTGTAATTATAACTTATTGTGACTGTGTTTGTGTGTGTAATTTTTATTGATGATGCGTAAGGGATTTTATTATGACGTTATTTGGCCCTTTCGACACATCGACGAACGTGTTTTCATAATAGTATCCATGATGGCTGTATTTATGAACGGGCCCTAAGAAGCTAAATGTGTGTAGGTCCTTAAAAATTTAAAAAATAATCATCAAAAATATCTTATTCCTGTCAACTCACTTACTCTTCTGATAACAGGTTCATCATGCCGAACGAAACCAGGCTCAATTCAAGCATTTTCGCGGAGTACTCTGCGATGACGCTCAAGGATGATTGGCCGCTTCTGTGTTACCAAATCATCACGATAGTCGGTTGCTGTGTGGGCACCATCTTGCATGGCTTTTTCTTTGCGTCGTTCTGCGTCGAGAGTTTTCTAAAGAGGAAACGTAAGTATACCCCGGAGTTCATCGGAATATACATATTTTTTTATTGTTCGAAGATGGCTGGACGGATTTAGAAAATTCTGGTTTGTTTAACTTCTACTTTCCAGTTAGTCCTATTGTCATCAGATCAGGATCTGCAGATGAGATTCTAAAGAAATCGAGGGAGGTAAAATATTATTGGCACATCGCACATCTATAGTCATTAGAGTATATTTCACAGTAACTTGCGCGTTTGCTCGGTACCTGCCATTCTGTGAAATGGAAATGACGATGCAGGTCACAGATGGCGAGTGGCGACCGTAATTAAATAGGTTCTCAATAATAATAAATTCACGGTTTTATAGGCATTTTGCTAAACAATTTATACATAGTCGTCTTAATGCATATTATTATGACAAAATTCATATGATGAAGTAAAGTAGTTCTTGAAAAAGTTCTCCTGAGAACTCCTCAACAATAAACGTCTCTACATTAGGAGCAATATTTTGTAAAAGGCGATGAGCAGTTTGTCTTCTTAGTTACTTTCTTTGAGGCGGTTTTTTTTGTATGTTAATCGATATTTGCGACAATTTAGAACGATTAGTTTTTTTTGTGTTAACTGGTATGCTTCAAGGGTGGTCCCATATAAGTTTTGTGAAAATTTGATAACAATAGTTTTATATAATAGTAGATTATACAACAAGGGAATAAAGCACTGTTTTATGTCACGGGCGCGATATTGAATCTTGAACGTAACGAAGGACTCCCAGTTTTACTCCCGAGCGTAGCGAGGGAGTTATGATTTAATTCCCGAGCGAAGCAAGGGAATTAAGACTGAGTCCTGAGTTTAGTGAGGGATTTAAGCGCCCAAGACAAAAACAGTTTTATTCCCGAGTTATATACTCTACTTTTCGCACCTTATGCGAGACAATAAAATGCAGTTGCATGGTAGTAGATTATTGACAATGCCTATGGCATCTAGTTTAATAGACTCTGGATGCAAAGTACTTTCATAACTCGACATTTTCGATATTCTTTTTAAAATGTTAAAGCTATAAAATGGATACAGCAACTTGTTTCTGCCGGCGTGACCTACTTGATTTAACAAATGAAGATCGTGCGAATCTAGTTGGTCGCGGCTTCGGTTTTCGAAAATCGAGTTGGCCACGACCGTGCACCACATTTTGCTTAACGAAATTAGACTTTATCGTCATAGCAATAAGGATTATGAAAAGTGAAAATTACATTATTGACCTAGGGTTATAATGAAATTCCATACAACATTATAACCCGGCTAAAGCCAAGGGATATAATGTCTTGCTTTCGGTGACGTTTATATGATATACATATAATCCAGCTTTGTCGAGCATGTGGTGTGAAAATATATTTAATGCCATAAAAACCATAACTTGTAAAAACAAGTTTCGCAACTCAGTTCTTTTACCGTAAAAAGTTGTTAGAACCAAGTCGGTTTATTCAGTCCCTACGTACGTCCTTTTGTCTTAAGTTATTACTTAATTAGCTAATCTAACAACATCTTATAGTGACCATGTCAATATTAAGAATCTTTTATGTTTTAAATAAACAGAATGACTTGGCCATCGCATGAAAATGTATCTTACAAGTGCAGTGGCGGCGTAAGGCGTGGGCGACGTCGGCCACCGCCTACGGCCTCGCGGTCCAAGGGGCCTCGCGCCTCGAAGGCCCCCGAACGCAAAAATATAAATATAATTACTTATCCAGCAATAAATAATAAAAACAATAGAACTAGATTAGTTTATTTGACTATTACAAATCGTTGGCCTCACTAAAGAGTTTTATTAAGGAGAGGAGAGTTATTAAGGAGTTCAGTATGGCTAAGAACAGCAAAATTTCTGTTTCTTTAATTGTTTGAGGTATACAAGACGTAACAATAATAATAAAAAAATATATATATAAATGTTAGTATCAAAAAAAGTTTTTTTTAAAAGTAACTGTCCTCCAATCATCCATCAGGGGGCCTCGCAAAATGTATCTTGCCCACGCCAAATTTTTGTCTTGCCCCGCCACTGTACAAGTGATACCATATTATATTAAATTAGATTGTTTAGTGGGATTGCCAAATCAATCTATTTACTTGTATCTTACAACTTTTTACCGACCGACCGACCAATTTGGATCTCACAATATTTTACGGTAAAAGAACAGAGTTCCGAGACTTGGGGGACGATTTTTGAATCTCACCAAATGACTAATTCTCACCGATGTGAGTGATTTCCGAAAGTTCGTATTTTTGAAACTCATCGGTGACTTACATTTGTCATACCTATGATATCGATTTACGAGTGCCCCCACCCACTCGTAATTGAAATCACCATGCGATTGTTTTTGACAGTTGACGTAGTGCCATCTGCCAAAAGTGCCAAAGTATGTTTTTTGGAAGAATTAGCAGCGGGGCTCGATTGTGATATTTTGTGATTGCGACGATTTATTGAAAACAGCGTGTGACTTTCAAAAATACGGCTTTTAGAAAACGGTGACATTAAAGTCATCGGTGATAATTTTAGTCACCGGTGATTTTGATATCACCAGTGAGATTCAAAAATCGCACTCCTGGTTCTTTTTATACATATATAGGTAGTCCAATTTTTTTCCTTTCCGGTACCTTCTACTTCTTGAATAACTTTGTAATCCTATACATTTATATGGAATTACAAAGATTATTTATGCAGTTGGTGTATCTAGAAACCTGGACCGAAATTGCAAAATATTTGAGTTTTTCCTTGATTTATACACTAAACACTATTTGTATTGTAAATTTGAAGCTTCTACATGTGCTACAAATGCCTTAGAGTTTTGATGATCGGTCAGTCAGTCATCCAGTGACAAAATTAGTAAACTTTGGTTAGTTATAAAATATTAAACTATTGGTTAAAATTGGATAAACTTTGAAATATACTGTGTTTATACAATGCTTACTGAAAATTCAGGCTTCTATTGCTTCGAGAGAAGGATGGTACCCACATTTTTGCTTTACTTAGCGCGGGCACTGCCGTGCCAGTATTGGAGGCAACTTGCTTCAAATGGCCATGAAGGCCCTTCAGCGATTGTCCCTACTGCCCTTTATGTGGATTGACATGTCTATTAATAAAAAAAAACCCTGTCTCTATTTATTATGATGTGTTATAATAGTCGAAAATACTGAAACAAGTTCTTTTTTGCAGCGCAAATTTATTTGCTATTTGTTGGACTGGCAGATTCGATGATAGCGACGGTAGTCGCGCCATGTATTGCTGCTATTCTACTAACGAACCAATCGAGAAACGAAACGCTATGCATCATAATTTTTACCATAACCTATACTGCAACATACGCCCATAACATTTGTTATATGGTAAGTTAATTTCAATTCCTGACTATTTGGTTGCACTGCGTAATTAACTTCAGCTGTAACAGGTAACGCATAGCGCGATTGTATTTTGAAACTTGCTACAGCGCGAATACTGCGAATTTTAATACTACATTGTTGTTGCCTAAATTGTCAAAACACTAACTATTCTCATATTCTACTTATAACAAGAGCTTAGCGCAACTAAGATTACATTTTATTTTTACACAGGTGGTTGCGTTGGAGAATTACTTCAGACTATGCGAATCAACTGCCTTGTACCAGTCATTCTCTTCATTGCGTATTGAATTCATCATAATTGCCATCTTCGGTGTTAGCATGATCTTCGCCGCCATAGGAGCTAGTATACATTCTAGCTCCAGTTGATGTGACAGGTCACCGTTCAACTATATGTACTTCAGAGTCTCCTCATTCTTACTTTTACACGGCATTCCCTTCATGGTTACTGTCTCTTGCTTGTTTGCCGCCGCCAAAAAACTCCGAAGGCAAGCTCGTGATCGTATTATTATCAGACGCTCTGCAACACACCAGCAAAATATAAGATCTACTTCCGTACGCATCTTCGCCTATCTTCTGTTCGTGGTGGCGTGGTGTCCGTACCTCACGCTCATCTTCGCGTTTCCTGACAGCAGCGATGGAACTTACTACCTGTGTCTTGGGATCGGGCTTGGTCGCGCCGCAGTTAGCAGCGGTATCTACGGTTGCGCGGATTGGGCGTTCCGAAAGGCGTTCGGGCGCTTGCTCAGTTGTTTATTCTTGAGGCCCTTTAGGCCTTCTGCGCGGCAACGAAGGTACGGCTTAGACCGCAGAGCTCTTGATGGGGTGAACGTGCATCTGTTACAACATGCGATGCAGATTGCCACCCGACAGAGGATCGGGTCTCCTTTAGAGGATATTGAAATGACCTCCACTAATTACTGGCGTCGCAGGTGAAAATCTCAACCCGGGGAAGTTTTTAACGGAATCTTAAAATTGCCTCGGCCATAACCGTATTCTTTAATAGAAGTCTTGTACTGGCAAAGGGTACTAGATGTTCGCTGTTGGTTGTGAAGACGACTCAGAGTTAGCATTATAATGCTTCTTAGAGATTAGAGCGTCCAACGCAGACACTTGCAGTAAATGCTACATTTAAAAGATTATCTATTCATATTTAAGAAATACTATTACTATAATATAAAATGGACAATATTTTAAAAATACCTACGTATAGTTATGTTTGTAATAATAGAGAATAATAAAATTTAGATTTTCTAGTAATACGTAAATTGAAAATACTCGTACCTATAAAGGAAAGTATTTTAAAAAATAACTAATAGAGTCTGGCTACGCTAACTCTGCAATGGAATAAACGGGCAACCCCAAAAACATTTGCATATGGCAATTTTTTTTGTCAGTCAAATTCGTGGTACTTAGTTGAGTTGTCAGATCGAGTTCGAATTTGTTGTTTTTTCTAATTTAAAAGAAAAATATTAATGAAACCTATAAGAAGTGGCGTGCAGGATTTATTATATAATATGATAAGGCAATTCAATGATGTGAGAGAAGAACAAGATAATTATGATCTTTAGCAGAAAAAGACAATGTTTACAAGATATAGAAGAGTGGACGAGTAAGTAGATTGAATGATTTTGATACATTATTGATATTCGGTCACTTTGAAAGTTTCATATTAATTATTATACTTATTTTACTATATCAAACGCCCCGGTGGCAATAAAAGTTTAATTTAAAAGTAAATAAATCAAAACATTGAACATTGTGGTGATGCGGTTAGGTGTCAGAATCACTCATTTTCAATCTACAGTAAAATCTAAAAAGGTTCTTATTATTTGCTTTTATTCCAGGTGGAAAAAAAAATACTTGTGAGCGTTTGGTGGACTAGTGAAGGTGTCGTTGTTCACTACAGCTTTCTTAAATCTGGCCAAACGATTACGGCAGATGTATATTGTCAGCAACTGCAAACCATGATGGAAAAGCTAGCTGCAAAACAACCAATTATAAATAGGAAAGATTTGTATTTTTGTATCTTTGTTACGAATAAACTCAAAAACTAATAGAGCTATTTTTTTAATTCTCTCACCAATGGAAAGCTAGAATATCCCTAAGTAACATAGGCTGCATTTTATTCCAGTATTCCCACTTCATATATCTAAACACTATATTTTTTTTGTGGTATGGGTACACAAGAAATACAAGTATCAAATACGTTTTCTGTAGTATAGACAGTATTACCATGTGCAGTTTTTTATTTACACATTTTTTTTACTTCTGCAGAGTTAGCCTGGCCAGACTCTAACAAATAATAATACTTACCTGCAATAAATATATATCTACAAGATTTTTCAAAAGATTTCATAAAATGAAGGAATTCGAAAATATAATTAAGTATATGACTGTATGTAATTACTTAAAAAATAAAAGTCACCATACTTACACACTTATTTTAATATGATATTTTATCTATAAAAACCCTTTCTTTCTTTTGAATTGTCTTGGGTCCAGAGACCATTTGTATTTTTTACTCCTGCTCATTATGACCTTCCCACCTTCATTTAAGTTTTTAAATAGTAAGTTATATCAGTAATTCAATTCTAGTTTGGTGGATTTTTCATAATCGCCTTGAGAGACCAATATATTTTCAATGCCAATCTTATTCTGTTGTCTATTTCTTTGTAATTGCAGAAAAACTGGTCTCTGGTAATTGTAATGTCTAGGGCATGTAATATCGGAAGATTTTCAATTCCGATACTGATTTTCGATATTAGATCTCAATATCGGAATTCCGATATTAATATCGGAATTGCACATGTTTGTTATAAACTGCACATTTTTCTTAATAAGGTTGGATCGGATAAAATAAAATGAAAATAAATCAATAAATTCTTTTTCACTTCTCATGCTCTAAAAGTACGCTAATATAGCCCTGCGAAGCGGGACTAAAGTGACCACTTTCGTCTCTAGGGAGTTAAAGTAAGTAGTTTTTTTAATTTCCTTAATGAGACAAAGACAAACTCAAACAGCCAGTAAATATATGCAAAAATTTTGAGAGTTTTAGTTGCATGTTTTTTCCGCAAAGAAGGTGGCGCCATGCGTTTAAAATTTTATTTCTAATCTGTGACTGGTTTAGATGAAAAAATTAACCGCGAAAATTTCAGAATTTCTGACGAGTGTAGATTTGTTCGGTTTTAAATAAATTTATTAAGAATGTACAATGAAGAGTTTGACGTCGAGCAAAAGACAAAATGCATAACAGATAATCTGTTACCGCCAAAATCGCGGAAGCTGTATCTAAAAACTTATGAAAGTTCTTTTTGGCTTATTTCGATAAATTGGCGAAAAAATGTCAACCATCGTCGTTGTGGAGTACGTATTCTATGTTAAAATTCTCGCAAGCTCAGGAGTCAAACCACCTCTGGAGTGCGATTTTTGAATCTCACTGGTGATATCAAAATCACCGGTGACTAAAATTATCACCGATGACTTTTATGTCACCATTTTCCAAAAGCCGTATTTTTGAAAGTCACACGCTGTTTTCAATATTTTTTTTACAGAATATAGGACAATGCGACAACTGTGATTTAAAACTTATATAAAACGCATTGTCCTATATTCTGTAAAAAAAAAAACAATTAAAATATGCATGCAAAATCACAGTAATTAGGAACCACAGATTTATGATTTATTTATGGCTAGATAAATCTATCTATTTTCTATTTTTCAAGTTTTTCTTGTTATTATGTTCTTAAAAACAACGAAGCGTCTAACATTTCGTCAGATAGACAACTTCGTATTTTAGCGACTAGCAAGTAGTCTGTGTGCTACATGGTCGGAGAGCTGGCAACAGCTAAGCACTCGACCATGGTACGCACACACAGATAACTATGATTACTTATTAGTAATTTTACAGCTTTTAATCACCAACGGCGCGTTTTATAGGGTTTATTTTTAAGTTATCCAGAAAATTTTTCTTGATACCGATATTGCGATATTGATATCATCAGTATCGGAATTCTAATATCGGAACTTGCGGTCCGAGATTCCGATATTGCGATATTACGAGATTCCGAGATTCATGCCCTAGTAATGTCTTTTGGAGATCACTTTATCACTTTCGTACAATAGTTGTTCCATCATCTCTTGCAAGCTCCTTTGATCTACAGAAATTAGTATTAGATCGTCTGCAAATATTAAGTGGTTCAATTGCATGTAAGAATAAGTACAAAAATATAAATAAAATAAAAGGAAAAAAAATGAAATTAACTAACTAAAATGTACCTACTCTTTTTTAAATATTACTTTCTAACTTACTTTATTTTGATATTTTATCTATACAATCATTATCTAGTTATAAATATATTATTATTTACAATAAATAAATATCTAAAACATTGTTCCAAAATTTGCAGTATTTTTTTAAAACAATACATAATTATTTACCTTTAATATTTTATCTATACAATACTTTTATATAAATAATGTTTATAAGCCTATAACATTTAAAAAATATATGTTTGTAAGAATACAAAAATATCATTATATACCTAACCACTGAAAAACAAATAGTATTTTTAAAACAATACATAATACATGCATATATTATTTTGATACTTATCTAATAATAAATAAATAATATTTACAATAAATAAAGACCGCCACATTTAAAAAAAAATATGTACAAGAGAATACCAAAATATTAATAAAATTATGTAAGTAGGTACTTACTTACTCAAAAATTAAATGCAAATATAATAATATTAACATAGATTATTTTCAAGAACAATACATACATAGCTATATGCTTATTTTATTTTGATATTTTATCTATACAATACAAAAAAATATTTAATAATAAATAGTTAAGTACCTATGTGTCTATCACTCACTTTTAATATTTTTCAAAAAATATATGAAAAGATTTAAAAATGTATACATGACATAATTTAGTAGGTAATACACTTAGACAGAATTCCAAAAAGATAATACCTACTTAGGTAAATATTTACAATTTACAATTTTGAATCTCACCAAGTGAATAATTCTCACCGATGTGAGTGATTTCCGAAAGTTCGTATTTTTAAAACTCATCGGTGACTTACATTTGTCATACCTATGATATCGATTTACGAGTGCCCCCACCCACTCGTAAATGAAATCACCATGCGATTGTTTTTGACATTTGACGTATGTGACATCTGCCAGAAGTGCCAAAGTACCTATGTTTTTCGGAAGAATTAGCAGCGGGGCTCGATTGTGATATTTTGTGATTGCGACGATTTATTGAAAACAGCGTGTGTGCACTCGAGCTCTAACAATATGATAGAATGTAAAACTAATCAAAATGCTGTTTATTAAAATTACATTCAAATATAAATAATAAGTATAAACATTAATAAATTTAAATAATTACCTACCTACTTACATTTTTATTAATAAATATTTGAAGATATGCAATATTATTATATTTTTCGAATGACTTCTATTTCGAAAGAGAGGAGGTGTCGTATTATATGTGCGTTGGTACAATATATATATATTTTAACGCTAATACGTTCGTGTCTAAGCGCACGGCCTAGAGACCTGTCACAGTACCTAGTCTAATTGATTGTAGTAAAATAAGCAAAATTAAATAAAAATTGCGCGGTCGGGCGGATATCAAACTGCCTCCTACACTGCACAATAAATAATAATAATAAATTGTGGGACATAATTTACACGCGGTTAATCAGTCTCAAACTAGGCAGAGCCTATACTATGAGTAGAAAACAACTGATAAACCTACATAAATATCTAAATATTAAACACCCGTGAACCCGCAACCTCTGACATAATAGGCCGCTACTCAAAATATGTAAAAATTACGAACTTCATGCCTACAGGCATTATCTGGGAGTCAACCATCGGTCTAAGCAGAAATAACTTGGTGGAATTGGCAGCACATAATAAAAATAATGAAAGTGATAGATATAATATTCGTCTTACGATAAATCCTTATACTTACCTACTATCTATAATATCACTTTCAACTGATTGTTTGTGCTTTTGTTGCCTATACCTCACGATGCGTGGGCGCGACGCATACGTCTCTGTATATAGGTAAGTAATATTTTTCTAGCTTTCGAGTCAACGTTTTATAAACCACTTTTTTTTAGTAACTCTGATACGATTGTACCTACTACTGAGGGCGAACGTTGTATAAATTAAAGTGCCGTTTGGTAGCGGCTCTAGAATACTACCAACCCATCTCTACTCGTGGGTGTCGTAAAAGGCGACTAAGAGTATCCCCTTTTTTTTTTAACCAGGGAAAATGCATTACTGCATACGCACCCGACCCGGGGGGGGCCGGGGGTTATGTGGGGCTCTGTAGCCTAGTGCTGCCATACCCACTAAAAACCCTGGTGTGTTCCTCCTCGCCGCTTCGGACCCAGCCATGTCACCGCGGTTGTGCATCCGCAGCTGGGTCACGGCCGCCCGCAATACCTTGCGGGGCCTCCTCGAGGGGGGGTCGAGCGAACCCCCCCTATCTTATATCCGCTTAAAGCGCCCCGGAACACCAGGGGCGCCTTCCAGCACGGGACCTCTCTACGCGGATGACCGATCCCCCGATCTACGCGGATGACGGATCCCCCGAGACTAAGAGTATCCCTAACCCAACCTGGGGGCCAGTTCCACTAAATGTCAACGGTTACAGTTGGATGACAATGACATATAAATGGTCAATCGATGGTGTCATTTGCTCTGAAAAGTATCAAAATAACACCATTGAGTTACCATTGACATATCATTGTCATCCAACTATAAAAGTGGAATTGCCCCCCTGGGGAGCCAACTTGCACCCGAGTCCCCGAATGGTGGCGGGAAAACAACCAAAAAGGGGCCATCCATAGATTACGTCACACGCTAAGGGGGAAGGAGAAGGTCAACAGTGTGAGAGTTCCAGTGAGAGAGAAGGGAGAGTCCTAAGCTTCGTGACATTACATGTATAAATCTTTATAATATTAGTTGCCACTTCTATCGATATCCCCATTAGGAATACGTAATTAAATTGAATCAGCACTTCCAATATTATTTATGTCAATACTTATTACTATTTAGTTTCTTTTTTTAACCAAACATTTTAGACGATATAGTCAACACCGTACAGTAAGTACAGCGAACGTCCTGTGAGCCCTCGTGCAGCCATCATTTATCTTCCGTTAGAATTGAAATTTGAAGTTGAAATAGGTACTTTAGATTTGTACATGTAAAGTCACAAAGCTCGTCCTTTTTCCTTGTCACAGGATGTCACAGTTTATTGACTTCCTTCCTCCAACGTGTGACATAATTTATGGATGGCCCCTTATTTAGAACTAGCAGCGCCCCGCAGTTTCACCCGCCTATTTCCCGTTCCCGTGAGAATACGGGTTCGTGACCCGTGCACCCACTGGCTTTCACCCACCGGTGGGTGTAGGGGTAATTCCTGTTTACTGTAAAGTTTCATCAAAATCCGTTCTGTAGTTTTGCGTGAAAGAGGAACAAACATCCATACATCCATACATACAAACTTTCGCATTATAATATTAGTAGGATTATGCTTGTCTTTAGCTAATGGTTATCCAATATTCTTTTATTTATTCTTACATGCCGTTATGTAGGTTTCACACTCCATAACAAGTAACAATAATGTACTAAACTTACTTAGTTACAAGCTTCTCACTAAAAATAAAATAAATAATAATAATTATTATAATCTCACGCCTTTCATCCTCGAGGGGGTAGGTTAAGTTAAGGTAGGTGGAATACCTCTGGTATTCCATTACTGGATATACCCACATTTCACGAGATACATTGGACCCCTAAACGTGATAGGTGGTGAGCCCATCGCCGGACCGGGTCTATTTACACATGTCTCAGAATTAATTCTAAGACCTGCGGGTTTCCTCACGATGTTTTCCTTCACCGTCGACCTAGTGATAAATATGTACGTATATAAAATAAAATATTTTCTTATTTATTATTTTCATATTAAGTACTAGTAACTAGTAAGTACAGACTGTACATTAATATTGGAATTTTACGCACAAATTTTAGTAGAAGGTGCTTCAGTGTACCTCAATGTAAATACTAAGGCACATCTGAAATAGCACCTTAATAGTAAAGTAGATATAAGTATACAGTTTAATAATAAAAAATCGGTTTTAGTTAAATCTCACGGTCATAATATTATATCCTACAGTTCTCGTATTAGTTGAACGCTTACAATGTGTTTACTTTTAGTTTAGGTAGGTACATATCAATTACAACGCCTACAATTTGAATTACGTTTCGCGCTTTATTTTCAATTCAAAACCTTATATTATTAGCTTCGGTGTAGATGTTAGGGGTCGGTGGTGGATCATGTGGGGGCGGGGTTGATTGGGTGCAAGTTGGGGCAGATGGTCGAAAATAAAAAATCTTGTATTTATTACCAAGGTGTTACCTACAGGATTGTTCCTTCACAGATATTTAGTGGTTAGGGAATGCATTCTCCAAGAAAATATCAATCCCAGTAGGTATTTCCGGAATCGTAAGTCAGTCAAAGTGGCTTGGATGATGTCGGAGAAGCGGGGCAAGAAACTCCTTAAAAAAAAAGCGGACATTGGATTTTTCAGAATCCCGCAGATCATGCGGAATCCCGGTAGGTAGGTATTTCTGGATCCCGGTATCACGATCTAGCGTTCCCTAGTAGAGTAGGTAGTGGTAGTTGGTAGTCATTATTTAAGGCCGCAATTGGCGCACAACACACATAGGTTAGCTACTTAAATATAACTTTTTTAAAGTTAATATTATAGCCTTTGCCTAGCGTGTTTTGTGAGAACTTCTGTAATGATAAAACGACGTCATCTTTCTTTTCGGATTGAAATCTCTCAAAAACTACGCGGCTTGTTGACAAACCTACATTTTACTTAAGTCATTACTAGATGGCGTTGCTTACATCAAAATGGTTAATTTATTGTTAGAGCTGTCTGTTGGTACAAATACGGTGACCGGTCACATTGCTTCTAGCTTTTTTCTTTCACATAAACATTATAATGTTATTAACCTACGAGAATAACCCAAAATGATTCAAGTTTCATTGTAAAAATGTAAAAAATATATAATATTGTATGATTTCATAAATATGATTAGGTACTTATAGAATTCTGTAAGAAGTTAACACTATTATATAGATAATTGTTTTGTTAATAGAACATACCATCTTCATTATAATATCTCAGTACATGAGTAAATACAACTTTTATGTAAAAAGGTAACTACCTATAAATGTATAATAGTACATTATGATATAAGTGCGGTAGGTTGAAAATTACAGCCGAGGCGATATTGCTACTATTATTACAAGTAAGCAGAGGCTGTAATTATCAAAGCGCACGTATGTCATACGACGTTTTATAACACATTTGCGAGGAAATAAAATAAAACTCCGACTATGGTAAACGAATAAAAACAATACAGCGTTAAGAAAAAGCGCGCGGCGCGCATCATCATTTTTTTTAGGAAAAGGCCCAAAAAACAGCCAGTACTTATTACTAATAAAGTAAAATAATATTTTTGTGTTTTTGTTAGAGATTGGTTGTAATTTACTGTCAAAATTAATTAAATAAAATAATTATGTAAGTACATAAATATTTCTTTAATATATTTTATCTCCCAAAGTTAATTTTAATCATAAAATGTTGACAACTTTTTTGACATAAAAACTCTTTGCTGAGATTTTAAAAAGTACCGTTCGTTTTAAGACGGAGCATCTTGATAAACCGTGCGTTTTACTTTACACTTACCGCACTTGGGCGTAATGAGATAGGTAACGATATTAAAATTGGTGAAATATGACACCTTTTACGAGCAAATGTGTTATAAATAATGTAACTACATACCTAGTAGGTATTATGTAATTAGACTAGATAAAAATCTGCATGCGATGGAATTGAGAAGACCATGTGTTTTAAAAACGACCATGGCAAACTAGAAACCCCAAATAAATGTTTTATTAGATATTTAAACAAAAATGTAAATAGGTATAGATACTTATTATTTTGATGTAAGTACTTATGGGTACCGTGGTCAACTCATTAGGGACAAAGAGTTAGTAGTTGACTAAGTACTTACTTAAATTACTTTGAATACACATTTACCTATACACACATATTAACAGTATAGGTACATACTTTTTGTCTACCTATCTGCTTGGCCATCTAATAGCGACCATCCGTTGCGGATTTGCAGGCTTAGGCCTTAGGAAGTCCTACTGGCGCCACTTTCTCAGTACCACATTGCTAACTTTTATATCTTTCTAAATAAAATGTAAAAATGATTTAAGTAGATCCGCCCGAAGAAGGCCCGCCATAAAATGCGGTTATGCGATGTATTATATGAATGCGATGCCCGGTGGACACCTACTCTGAGTTCTTGTTATCATCACTGACTTCCCCTATGGGAAGTACCTATTTGAATTATACCTACTTCCTGATTTGGAAGGAAATACCCTTAGCTCAGCAGTGGCTGTTAGGGATTGGTGATGATTTAGATCAGAACCAAGATTTGGCTTATCTTGGAGAGCCATTCGATGACGATAGGAACTCTAAAGGAACTTTTAATTTGATAGCATCGATGCCGTGCCCACGTCAACCAGATGGTATTTATTATTACATTTTATTTTATCATGTTTAATATTGTAAATATTCCTAGAGATGTCCCTAATTATTTGGCCAGCGATACATTTTTAAACAAAGTTACATAAGTAATAAAATAAAATAAAAACATGTGTTACGGTTAATCAACTCCAAGTCTCTGATTAGTTTTTTTGTTTTTTTTTTTTTTTTTTCTTAATTTTTGGCCACTTGCAATCGGTCTTTAGAGACCATAAGCAGGTTTTTTCTGGGTAGTATTCACGTTGGGGTTTGAAGATCCAGTGATCATTCACCCTTATTGCTAAACCAATCCTCTTTTATCTAGTTGTAGGATTTGGTATCTTTTGAGTCTATTTGTATCATATTCATTGTGAGTGAGCGCAACTGATTAGTTAACAGATATTATTTTTATATTTTATTGTAAATAAGTTATCCTGACTTATGTTTAGAATATGGTAGGTATAATGAAAAGAAACGAAAAGAAATCAAAATGATTTATAAATATTAGGTTATGACAAAACTTATAAAGTTATAAACTATTTATAAAGATAAAGATGATAAAAAAATACGAGATAATATTAAAAACATTTTTTTATTAGATATAAGGATATATACAACTATTTTTTCAATAGGGCTGATTTTTAAATAGTCAGTTAAAAGTTATCTGAAGAATAAACATCACCTGTCACTTTTCCTTTCTATTGTGTCAGACAGAGACAGCGTTAATATATTCTCCAGATAAGATTTATCTGACGATATTGAAAAATCTGCCCTAAATAAACTTGGTATTTATAAGGAAGATAAAAAAAGAAAAGATATAAAAAAATCAGATATGTAAAACTTATAAAAAAATCTAAGACCGATAGAGAAAAAAAAATTTTAGAATTTTGGAGTAAAAAAAATTAAGTATACCTAATATCATGTTTGTGTAAAATTAAGTAAATAACTAGTTAATACCTGTTTTAAAAAAAATCAGATAAGTAAAACTTACAAAAAAAAATCTAAAAACGATAGAGAAAAAAAAAGAAAAAAAAATGTAGAATTTTTGAGTAAAAAAATTAAGTAAGTGTACCTAAATATCATCATGTTTCTGTAAAATTAGGTAAATAACTAGTTAATACATGTTTTTTAAAACGAAAAAAGGTTAGTATTTTTGAAAAGAAAGTATAATATGATGTTTGTGTAAAAATAGGTAAATAACTTGTTAATAGTTAGTTACTTATTTTTTTAAAAGAAAATTTCTTATAGTAGACTAGCTCTTAACGGCGGCTTCGCTAGCGCACGTTTGTTTCACCCTCTTAGAGGTTGAATTTTGAAAAATCCTGAACAATCACCAGTCAGTCATTTTATATCAATCATTTTATAATAATATATAAAGATATATTAAGTAATTCCAAAAATATTTTATTAAACTAAGATAAACTAAGTACCTATATGATTTTTACTTTTAGGGTGATTTAATAATTATCTGTCATTTGTGTCATATTCTCATACTTATCATACTTATTCAACTTCAACTACAGTTGAAAAATATTTTTATTGTAAACTAAAGATAATTCAATTTAAAAATATACTTTTAAAATTGTTGTTTCAAGATTATAGATGTTTGTAGATAGAAATTTTAGTTTTATTGCTATTTGCCGAAATCAAATTACCTATTTACTACCATTTTTAGAATATCAATAAACTAATGAATAAACAATACAGATATATGAACCTAAGAAAAAGGTAGTGCCCGAAGAGCATGTATGAAAGGAATAATGAAAGTGGACGAAGCGAAAGAAGTATGTAAGGATCGTAGCAAGTGGAAAGAAGTGGTCTCTGCCTACCCCTACGGGAAAGAGGCGTGATTATATGTATGTACTAGCTGATACCCGCGACTTCGTCTGCGTGGAATTTATTATTCTTTTGCGTTAAGAAAATATATCAAGAATGATAATCTACACTATCTATTTATGTACAATAATATTAAGTTTAAAGGAGATAGATTTGTATTTTTGTATGTTAATAACGAATAAACTCAAACACTACTGGACCGATTTCAAAAATTCTTTTACCATTAGAATGCTACATTATCCCTGAGTAACATAGGCTATATTTATAGCCACTGGGCTATAATTGTTATTTACATTTTTGTTATTAAAAAACACCCTATATACAACGCGTCACAGAATAAGCGCAATTCCTCATACAACCCAATTAGTACTCTAATATAAAAAATGGTGATGCATTCGTACTCAAATTTCTTAAATAAAGAGCGATAACATAACGGTATCCATAGGTAGCCCTAAATTCAGTTATGCTAATTCATTTTTCGGAAAAACTTTACACATTAAAAATAGCTGAAATCAATTAAGTAGTCGATACGGAACAAACGAATTTCAGGAATTGCGATTATTCTGTTAGGTATTGTAAAGCAGGACACTCTCTGGTTCATGATTTTTGAATTAGTTCTTGATACCAAAGGCTATGCATTTGCTCATAATAACAACTAAATTTCTTCAAGGAACCCATAGTGAATTCTCAAAAAAAGAAGTGGAGTTTGTATGGAGACTTTTGAAGAATATTTATACCAAGTTTCAAGTTGATACACGCCAAAAACCACACTTCTCCATACCAACTTCAACCCCTACATTGATTTTCGAAAAATCCAAAAACACGTTTCTCATCATTTATTTTTAAGAGTATTTGTGCCAAGTTTCAACTTGATAGACGTAAAAACAACACGTCTCCATACAAACTCCATCCCCCTCTTTCACCCCCATATGGGGTGTTTTTTGAAAAATTAAGAAATACGTTTCTTGTTGTTTGTTTTATAGAGTATTTTTACAAAGTTTCTAATTGATACACCCAAAATGAAGGTTTTCCATACAAACGTTCAACCCCCTTTTCACCCCCTTAAGGGTTGAATTTCGAAAAATCCTTTCTTAGTGCTAGCTTACGTCTTAAAAACAATAGCTGTAAAAAAAACAGCTTTCTAGGTCTAAGGGTTTAGGCTGGGCGTTGATGAGTCAGTGAGTCAGGACTTCTCTCTTTATATATATAGATAGATGGTACGGAACCCTTCGTGCGCGAGTCCGACTCGCACTTGGCCGACCTTTTATAACATGTAGATGATACTTCTGTAGGTAGTTACCTATAGGTTCTCAACGTATCGGTCTAAAGCGATTAGGTACACCTAAGAAACTTTAGCTATGGTATGTAGGTGTCATGTATGTCGTAGGAAACCGCTGTGAAGGGTTTTTTGGAAATTCCAGCGGGACCGGGAATAAACTGGAGCCACGGGGGCAAACCCACTGGTCACCCGCTATCTATACATACTCGTATAATAAAACTCTAACAGGACCGTGTCTGTAGGTACATCAAATATTTTTTGAAAATTTTAGCGGTAGTGTAGATAGAACTTATCGATTAGATACCAAATCACATTTTTTAAATTTTTTTGTCTATCTGTCAGTCTGTGCACGCATCACGCAAAAAATACTGGACGAATTTTGATGAAATTTGGTATGGAGATAACCGAGTACCTGGATCAACATCTACAGTACTTTTTTTTCCAGAAAAATATCTCATTCCTATGGGAAAATATAAAAGCTGGTTAAAAAAAGAAATAGGTAGGTACGTACTTTTCCGAAACGATCAATATGGTATGTAGATATCTTATACGTCATAGAAAAATGCTATGAAGGGATTTTTGAAATTTTCACGGTAACGGGAATAAACTCCTCAAATAGGCCCCCGCTATCACTACGTAGTATAAAACAAAGTCGCTTCCCGCTGTCTGTCCCTATTTATGCTTAGATTTTTAAAATGACGCAATGGATTTTGATGCGGTTTTTTTAATAGATAGAGTGATTCAAGAGGAAGGTTTTAGTATCAGCATTGCACCCGTGGCAAGTCGCTAGTCCTACAAATTTATTTTAGCAATGGAAAGCTTACTTTTCTAGGAGTAACATGGGCTATAATTTTTCCATTGAAACGTGACTGACGCGGGCAAAACCGGGGGACGTTGCTAGTAATAAAATAACACGCCTAATTCCTATTAAGGTAGACAGAGATAATAGACTGCCACTTGCTCGAACCTGGCAGATCTCTCGTGCTTCTTCCACATCCATCAAAAGACGTCATGCTCGTCGGTTTCGGGTACTCTTTATCTGGCTTTTCTACAACACATCGGCGATCTGATCGATGTAGGTACGCTTAGGTCGTCCTCTACCGACACGCCCATTCACAACACCCTTATATACATTACGGGGCACGGTCAAACATCTATAGTATACTTTTGGTATGAAGTCATTCATGCTTGACACGGCGTGGAAATCTCGGAAGGTATTGTTTACGGGGTCCGGCCCGGACCCGCCACGGAGTAACGTGAATCAACCTTTAGACGACTTTCATTCATCCGCTCAATGTGACCAAACCACCTCAGCATTCTTTTTTGAATCCCAGTCACTATAATAATTATCATCTTTCAAGCCGTTTCTTTATTTTCAAAATAAACTTTATATAGGAAACGGGCATAAAAAGAGCATTGAACCTCTCTTGAAAACATCGTGATTATCTTGTCTCTGGTTCTCTAGATATTTCTGCTAAATCTTATTTACCCAAATCACAAAGGAGAAGGGAATACAAACCTATGACACGTGATGACGTTATATACTACACCATAGCCACTATGATGACATTGACATGTTTACTTAGCAACGCCATTAATATAATAGCAATTTATTCATTTTTATATTGAAAATACTCGATAATCCGAATTTTCCGCCTATAAGTTGTCGACTCAGATCGACTTATTTTTTACGATCTTCAATTTGATGTGCGTTTCGTTCGAGTCTACCGTAGACACAGTTTTTGCAGCGTACGCCAGAATAGTTCGCGATGGCAGATTTTTTTCCGACTTACTTGATAATTATTGTGATATTTTGAAAAACTCACACACTATCTTTAAAAAATATAGCCTATGTGTTATTCTAATGTATAAGCTATATAACTGTAAAGTTTCATCAAAATCCGTTCAGTAGTTTTTGCGTGAAAGAGGAACAAACATCCATCCAGACATCCAGACATCCAGACATCCATACATCCATCCAAACAAACTTTCGCAGATTTATTGTCTTGATGGGCTATATAGTAAAATTTACAGATTTATTTGCGGATCAGCACCGCTACAACTTATAACACACCGATAAAATAAAATAAAAGTAAGTAGGACCTACCTTGTATTATTGGAGTCAGCGCTACTCACAACATGGGGTCAATCGCACAGGATTCACAGGTAAGATTTTAACTGAAGAATACTGTATCGCTACCATAAAAATTCGGCAGCATCGAGCAAGTAATTACGGTTAACTAGTTATTTAGTCCATGAATAGTCTGCGAAATTACAACTTGTGAAATCAATATCCTGATTCTGCGAATCTTATTTATGTAGGTACCTATCTAATGGCGAACTTATCCTCATTCTGCTAAGTTTATAATTGGCGAAATGACAGCTGGCGAAATGAAAATTGTAATTCTGCATAAAGGATGTTGTGTAATTGCGAAAGTGTACCGCATTAATTATATGCAAAGAGATTAAAATATAGTAGGACATAGAGGGGGCATTGGGAATATTTTCATACAAAACTTTGAACCATGTTTGAAGCTCAAGCGTCATGTCAGTTAGTATGAACGCGAGCTGTCATTCGGTCGAAATTCTACTAGACTTATTCCACTTGGAATAACTTTTGGCTTCAAATTTTCCTTGCTTTGTCCCCTCTATGCCCTATTATATTTTAATCTCTTTGATTATATGTCTCATCATCATCAGCGGTTACCTAATTATTTATTTAGAACGTCGCTACTTGATTGAACATCACTATACTTAAATACCTACCTACCTACTCTCTTATTACAACATATCTCAGAAATGATAAATGCTACAAACTAGAGATTTGATTGGAAAAGTTCCTCATAGGGAGTAGGCAGGTATCTGTTTAGAAAGGATTTTGCGGGATTCCTACAGCTACGGGAACGGGAAAAAACGAGGCACGAGGAAACAACGAGAAAACGAACACTGCTGGGCGCCTGCTAATGATCAATAAATTCCTGTTCTCCTGGTACTTCACTATCAGCTCCACTTTACCATATACATACATTGTGATGAGCAAAAATTTCTTAGTAACAATTTCTAAAGTCATCAAATCGCAACCGATAAAATATTTATGAATTTATAAATATGAAAAAAAAAAAAAGTTTGTGAATCGGTAGAGAACGAACTAGGCATATTTTACATCAATCAGATCGATAGTGCGTTGAAGAAAAGCCAGATAAAGAGTACCCGAAACCGACGAGCATGCATTTGTGGATGTATGTGGATGAAGCACGAGAGATCTGCCAGGTTCGTAGCAAGTGGCAGTTTATTGACTCTGCCTATCCTAATTGAAAATAGGCATGAGATTATGTATGTAGGTACAATATATATAGCAGAGTTAAATAACGCAACGGTTAAACACTGACTGACTCTCTTCAAATCAACTTTAACTCTCTTCTATGAAGCCTGATAACAACCAATTCATGAAAACTAAAAAACAATATCACACCATCCAATATATGCAGATGCAAGTAATAAGATTAATAATAAAGAATTCATATAAAACCAGTCTTTGATTATTTTACGGTCTCATATTTCATTTCCTATCCCCATAAACTGGGGCAGTACCTAAAATGAAAATGTTTTTATTTATGTAGGTAATTACAAATTACACTTAGAAAGGTCAATAGTCTAATAACAAGGCACTCTAAACTCGTCCATGAAGATTGGCTAAATGTTAACAGCAGCCCATCTCCACCGAAGAGTTGCTGGTTCCAAATCCCCGAGAAGAATCAGCAAGAAACTCGAGGGCAGCTCTTTTTAATCTCATGTCTTACTGTACCTACAGTCTCATGTCTTACTTGGGGGGGGGGGGGGGAGGGGCAGGGTGGTCCGGGCCCACCCTTGAAAGCTAATTTAACCTCTCAGACCATGAATCACTGACACAATATACAGGGTGACTTTTTTTACCGTCTGGAAAAAAATGTGGTGTGATAGGTAAGTGTAATAGATTCATTTGGCAATGTTACTTAAAAGATTTTTTTTTTCTGAAAATTTTTTTTCCTTCCTTAACTAATATACCTACACTACTCAATTGTAGTCAAGAATACACACTGAAATATTTGAAATAGTACTGTGCGTAGTTTTCTAGATTTTGTAAATTGCATTAAACATGATTATATTTAACAATTAATCTCATGTATAACTTCGGCTCTAGATGCCTTATACGTCATATTTTTTTCCAGACGGTAAAAAATCATCCAGTATTTTTAATTGTGTCTCGGTTCCAATTGGAACCGGTGGTTTTTAATTGATTAGAGTGGAGCTCTTGTCATTGTGAGCTATAAAAGAGGTTGGAAAAAACATTGTATTTCCTAGGGGAGAGAAACTTTATCTTTAAACGTCTTTGCTATAGCTGTTAATTAAGCTACATAGTTTTGGTAAGGACACGATAAAAGAAAAAGAATAGTATAGTATAACTGAAATCCAAACTTGATACCTACATAGTCGCGCATGCACTGACAGTCATTGACCACCTTGCCGTGGCCTGCCGATTCATGGCTGGGGCCATGGCCCCCTAGGAAAAATTCCTAGTTACGCCAATGCGATAATTAAGGGACCAAAAAATATTCTGGTGAAACGTGAGTATTTCCTGAAATGGAATACGCCCGAGGCGGAACGCTCTGTGCTTTCGTCCAAGCCTTCCGCCTCCGAGATAAAAGGCGTGTGATTTTTTTTAAAGAATAGAGATAACTTAGTTATGAAAATAGTGACGCTAAAACTTAAATTAGATAATGTCAAATATTGGTCCCAGGAGCTGTTTGTGAACTTACAAATCACAAAATGAAAAGCATAATAGTATTTTTTCTATATTTACTGCCCACATTGTATGCTCAAACACTTATTTCTATATTTTCTATGAGTTCTCAATCTCGACACATTTTAGGCTACCCTTACCGCCATCTGTTGGCCGTCTATGATACTTGTAGTTCCATAACTATGCCACTGATGTCACTACATTGCAATACTAAAATTATATAAAAATAAAACTTTAAAAACTAGTAACTTTACTACTCGATATTCACTTAATCCTTTTACATTTCTAGAATATTTTAATAAAAGTAGAACAAAGTCTATGTATTTTTTTCATAAACTATAAATTGGTATAATTCTCTTGTGAACATGGACTGGGGCCAAAAGTGCAAGTTCATAGGGTGTATATACAACGCGTAACAGAATAAGCGCAATTTTATTCCTCATACACCCCTATTAGTATACACCCCAACCTAGGCCCCAACATTGAATAAAAATATGAATGGCCCCAGAAAAACCTATAGGTCGAAAGTTCTTCTTAGTAATCAAGTTCAGTGGTTTTAGTTTTGTATGAACCTATGTGCTACATGGCCGGACCGTGAGTTTAGGGGGCCCTGGGGTAATACTATTTAGGGGCTCACCTAATTACTCAGTTCAGTTCGAAGTACCAACACAACGTAGACTTGAATCCCAAAAGCCCAAAAAACCATATGATAGATCCGGCCCTGATGTGCAATCTAAAAATTATAGGAAAAGACTGACGACAACGAATTTTGTAAATATTTTTCTGGTTGCTCTACTCTGTGAGCGAAAAATAGATCTTGATCTTATAAAATTTCTTGTTAAGGAAATATTTTATATCGAAAATATCTTTGAAAATAAGAAGCATTTGAAGTTCAGAATTCCGACGTCAGAAGCGTCGAAAACTATGCATCAGAATATTCGTCAGCGTTGAGCGATCGAGCTAGACGCGATGCAACTAATGAGAGCAGGTAAGATATTTGCTGGAATATTTAGGACTATATTTCTATAGAGATGTCGAGGATGCAAAAGTGTACTCTGATAATTAAAGCTTCAAAGCTCCGAATCCAAAGGAGCTGTAAAGTTAGCGCCGGGGAGTTGCTTTAAGAAACTTAGAGAAAACTTTCGTATAAGACCGTGTCGAATAAATCTTGAGTTGCTGCAGCTGATTAAATTTTATGTGAAAAGCGCAGCCTTCACGTACACAACGAGGGCGAAGTTAGCTAAACATGGCCCTGTCTTGTCAGTCTCCTGGGACGAAGTGTTAACATATTATTTCCGTATGGCAAGCGGCCCGTTTTTGTTGAATGTCAATCGTCATATAGCCTTGCTCAACACAGTCTTTGGGTTACGAATTGTAACGGTGAAAGGCGGACGCAAAGTGGGGGCAAGCCGAGGCTCGCGGCGCCATGGCAGTCCCGCGCGAACGCATGTCCGATACGCCGTTTTGCAGGCCTCAAGCTCTCTATCCAACGTTCGCACACAAATGGGAAACTTTTACTTTCGCGCGTAATTCTTGAAAGGTGTTCGAATTTTGAATTTTTTCGTGTGTGATGTGAGTGTTATGTGGATTATTATGCTCAAGTGATTTTTTGGAATAACAGAGGACAATTTGCATAATGTTTCTGGCTGTATGCGTTGTTATTTGGAGCGCCCTCGCGCCGGCTCTGGCCCAAGGTGAGTGGCACTGCTGACAATGCAAACTGTTTCCTTTAGTTGTTGCGCGAAAAATCATGCCTGCTTTATTTCCCTGCTGCTGGCGTTAACCTACACTTTGCGCTGCGTTACTTGGTAACCTACCTGATGTAACATAATCTCTTCCGGTTACAATATGGAACTCGGAAGCAAATTATCGTTTACCTTTTATATTCACATAATATTAGAATCTCTGCTCGTGAATCTTTTATTTTGATGAATTGATGAGGATTTTAAGAATACTGAATTCTTCGCTCTTTACAAAATCATTGAGCTTAATTACCTAGCTACATTTAAACAAAACTAATCTGAGTAGGTATCAGATCGGGCTTTTGGGCCACGAACTCTGCACAGATAATATTTTTTCTGCATGTATAATTTTACAAATGTATCCACCTAGTCAACTACATATACATAATATGAGAAATTAATGAAAATCTTGCGGTTAATCGCAAAATTACATAAATCAGCAATAAGAATTAATCGGCAATTTCATTGGTAAATAATTGGAGAGACCTTTTACCATCTAATGACCCTCTAGTCAAAATTTGTTCTGACATTTCACGACCTGCAAATCGCCACTTTCGCAATACCAATTTATTTGTTTCGCTTTGCGGACAAGTCTGAAGACAAAAGATTTGTGTTTGTAAAACTCTATGGCAGGTAAGGCCTCATGAGACGGACTTACTTTGAAAATGAATCCTTACCCTTGTTTTAATACTTATATTATAATGGATAGCATTATAATATAAGTATTAATAATAATATATAATAATATAATCTCACGTCTTTTTTATCCCCGAGGGGGTAGGATTAATTAAGTATTAAATCAAATCAAAATCCATTACATTTATAAAGGTCACATTACACTTAGAAATGTCAATAATATAATCATCACTATCACTACATATAAAGTCGAAGTCGAAGTACAAACAAAGTCGCTTTCTCTGTCCCTATATATATTCCTATGTCTATGTCCCTATGTAGGTATGCTTAAATCTTTAAAACTACGCAACGGATTTTGATGCGGTTTTTTTAATAGATAGAGTGATTCAAGAGGAAGGTTTTAGTATCAGCATTGCACCCGTGCGAAGGCGGGGCGGGTCGCTAGTAAACTAATAAAGTTCCATTCCAAATGCAGTGAAGAACCAGCGAAAACTCGAGGGCAGCTCTTTTAACGTTATGTCTCACGATAACAGCACAATTTATAAATAATAGCGATTGATGGCCCAAATATCGTCGAGTCAGTTAATCCCATGCATGTAGTTTTTCTAAGTGTGTAATTTTATAGTAGCCTTTTATAATATGCAATTAAGCTATTTTATTATACAAAAACTAGCTAGGTACCGCCCTCGTTTCGCTTCGTTTTATATGATACTAGGCGATCCGCGTGGTTTCACCCGAGTATAGTTCCCTTTTCCGTGGAAACGGGCGTAAGCTCCCTGATAATGTACATTTAAATTGGTGAAAGAATTTTTTAAATTAGTTATACAAAACTACCAAAATACAAATCTTTCCTCCTTAATGTAGATACAAAAACCTTCTTCGTTTATGGCTCTTTCCATTAGTGAAAACTTCTTCAAAATCCGTTGAGCGTGAGATCAAGCGTAGGAACAGATGGCGGGCAGCGAATTTCTCATTCGTGAGGCTTGGGTTCGAATCCAAGTATGTACGAATGAGTTATTCATAAAGCTTACGTATAGATACATTTATCACTAGCTCGACGGTGTGGAAACCCGCAGGTCCCAGAATTAATTCTGAGGCGTGTGTAACAGACCCGGTCCGGCGATGGGCTCACCACCTAACGTTTAAGGGTCCCAAGAATATACTGGTGAATAAACGTGGGTATGTCCAGAAATGGAATCCCTCGCCTCCCTCGGGGATAAAAGGCGTGAATTTCTTTTAGATAACTTAACTACAAATATAGCCCTATTAGAGGACACTGTTTACAGACACAATTAATTACTTTGCTATCGCAGAATTTCGCAATGTTCTCCAATAAAAAATATAGAAAGACTTCCAATAATAAACGCTAATTAGTCACAACAAGCTCTGCTAACGATTGTAAAAGGGCCATGACGTGAACAGTAACAATTACTATTAATTATGTTGACGTCTCGTGTATTTATAATTATTAACAGAAAATATACTTATTTACCTTTTATTTTTTAAATAGCAGCTATTGATACTTGCACTGCCCACTGTGGCAGGCAGACGGTGGGTTAGTAGACGATGCTAATAATTGAGTCCTAATTTTATTCTTCGGGTAAGAAACCGTACAAAATTCTTTCAAAGAGATTTTATTTTCATATTCCCTCTATATCCAGGCCATGAATCTACTATTAGTTTCATGATCTAGGCTGACCCTTTGACAGTGGTAACCGACAGTACCTATCTGAAGCCTCCCTAAAACCCTCGACCAAACGCACTGACAGATATGTTTTTTTTTTGGCTTTTGCACATCTTGTGCTTTATGCACAGATATGTTTTACAGATCCCATAAACTCTTTTTTTAGATTATTTATAAAGAATTATAAAAATTAAAATTTAGAAATTACTGCAAAAATTTAAATTAAATGCTGGACTGATTAAAATTTGATAATTACTTCATAAATGTTAATAGTTTGAATAAGGTTTCATGGAAAAAGAATATATGTTGCTGAAAACAGTTATTACATATTTTAAATTAAAAAAATACTAAAGAAAGGAAATGGGTCCGAAACGATCGGACCTTGGGCCCTGAAGCGAAGCGGCTCTTTAGAGACTTATCGACGGGGTGTCTGGCGATCGCAAAGCGTGGCTTCCTATCGCAAAGGCTGATTTGAGCCATTCAGCGCGGGAATGCTGCCTGCCTGCTGCAAGCTAGGTACAATGCCACCTCGAGGGGACGCGTTCGATGAAGTATTTTATTTATAATTGTACCTATAAAAAAGGATAGGTTACTTATTTTATAGGATTTTTGTATAATTTAAGACTGTTACCTGAATTTTGGACAGAACAGCGTCAGTCGGATCGACTAGGTCCATAATTTCAAAAAATATTGTAATTTTTTCAATAAATTAATATACACCGGATAAATCGAAAAGTTACTAAAATTGGAAAATAAACAGGTAGTTACATAAAAAAACATAGTTATCCTGTTACACAGTTCACTGGTTATCTACATAAAAAAATCACTAGCTCGTCGGTGAAGGAAAACATTGTGAGGAAACCCGCAGGTCCCAGAATTAATTCTGAGACATGTTTAAAAGATCCGGTCTGGCGATGGGCTCACCACCTATCACGTTTAGGGGTCCAAAGCATATCTCGTAAAAAGTGGGAATATACGGAAATGGAATAAGTACCTCTGTCTACCCTTTCGAGGATAAATTTTAGTATACATATTTGTATATTAATTAATAGGCTCTGAAACTCTAGCTAAACCTATTTTAAAAATTATTGCAGCAGCAGCTTTCTGTGAGTAACATCGCTTTAATTTTCCCACGGGAACGGGACCTACACACAAGTAACCTATATTTTAGGTTAATAGGTATATTTCAAGCTGCGTTAACTAACTCTAGTCTCGGCCATGAAATTACATTTACAACGCTCAACACAATTTGTGTTTTTCAACTTAACTTATTTTCAATTAGAATAAACCACACTATTTTGAGTTATTCGTTTGTCATTTTCAGGGTCATATTCAAAAGTGAGAGAATACAATTAAATGAATAATTCGTTCGTCGCAAGTTAGCATAACATTAAATTTTATGTTTCATAAATTGTTACTTTTTTTATTTTATTTTAGTTTAGAACAGATAATTTGGATTTTATATCTGTAAGGTTAGGTATTAATGTTTCATAAGATATATTATGTAAGTACATAGATAAATTTTAATAGCGTTACACGTTACACTGTCGCTACGACAAGATACGTGTTTGAATATCTTAGTACCTAGTCTTCCTGCCTACATCTTTCATTTTTGGAGAGGTTTTCCAAAATACATGTACACGTATAGCTACGTAGGTTCTTAAAAAACTGATTTGTATGTCCTCAGTAGGATTCGAACCCGTGCTTCACGCATGATATGCGAGGGCGAACCAACAGGGCTACCACTGCTTTAAACAATTTTGTTTATAACCGACTTCAAAAAGGAGGAGGTTATCAATTCGACTGTATTTTTTAATGTTTGTTACCTCAGAACTTTCTACTGGGTGAAACGATTTGGATTTTTTTTTAAAACTGATGCTTTCAGTGTCGTTCCATTTTAATTTGTTCCAGTTCTGGCAATGGATAACTATTACATACTATACTATACGATACTAGATAAAACGGTTTTATAAACCTAAAAAAAATCCATAGGTATAAGTCTTAAATTTGCAATAAGTAAATATATAAAGTACCTACATGCCCACAAATGGATCAATAAATATCACGCCGACCGATTTCAATGATAATTTTTTTAACCGACTTCAAAAAAGAAAAAGGTTTCTAATTCGACTGTATTTTTTAGTATAATTTGTTGAAGTCGGTTTTTTACTGTTTAGAGTTCATTGTTATTTATTTAAGAAAACTAAAGAATTTTCTAATAAAATTTCCATTGAGCGCCGATCGCGTGCGAAGTGCTTTCACTTATCCTTGGTTGTGTGTGTTGTGAGCTCGCCGTGTTCCACTGAACGATATAGCGACCGGTCCAACCGACCCGGCGAACATGGCCGCCGTAATGGCTACAAGTTAAGACTGACTTTTTAATATTCAATTGATTCTTTATCCAGTTAGATAATGAATTAAATTAAATCTCAGAAAAATAAAAGACCGTTTTATAATGAAAAATTACTCGGTGATGCCAACATAACTAAACAATCTATACTCGGTACTAATACTAGTTATATAATAAAATGTAGATACAAAATAACAGTGAATAGGTACACTTAATACTAGATACATACTTGTAATAATTGGTAATGATAATAAATAGCAGAGACGCTTACATACAAATCTTAGTACTGTAAACAGTTATTTAACGATTTTCATAGCCTGTATTTAGTCTTAGACAGCCCCCGATTAGAGGCAATATTTACTGCACTCGAAATTCTCAATTTATTTCCATCTAACTGTTTTATCCGCATAAGTCCCATTCTTGTGGGAATAGTAGTTTTTGAGTTTATTCGTTACAAACATACTAAAATACAAATCTTTCCCCTTAATAATTTTAGTGTAGATGAAAGCAGTGACAGCCCTGTAAGAAATTACTAAATTAGGAAGAAAAAATGTATTTTTTACATAACAAGGTTTATTAAAATTAATTACAAACATATTTGAATTATTCTAACTTATACTATGGAACATTTACTGAGTCCCGACACGCAATTGACCGGTTATTTAGAATACATATTCTACAAAACCGGTTCAATTTTACAAATGAAATAAGGGTTCGGAACGAGTATTATGTGCTTGAAGGGAAGGGAAGGTCTTGTAATACGTTGTGTGATAATTATGCTGCTGACATAATTAATACGTTTAATTATAATATTTTTTTATATAAGTGGAATAATAATGCTTACACCACAGACCATGTGGCTTATTATACTGCTCGCCGAGGTCTGGAAAAATGAAGAACTTCTATACAAAAATTTATAAACTATTACCTTAGGAAGAATTTTCAAAGATTTTACCTATTGCTTAGTGCTCATCCCCCATCCACGTATAAAAGAAATATGTGCAAAATTTGGAGCAAAGTGTGACATCATGTGCCAGTTTGGGGTACATGTTAGTTTCGTGATATACAAATCTAATGTATTACAACTGTAAACTTTAACTTTACCAACATTGTAATAAGGTTCATATTCATGGCATGGAACAATATACGGTGACGTGCATCGTCTACAATTTAGATTTAGATTGCATGTAAGTAAAAACATTTTAAAAATAAACATGTGAATAATTTTAGAAGTTCTGTTTTAATTTAATAAAAATCACAAATATATTCGTGACAACTTTGTAACTGAAAAATAAGGAAATTCGTGTGACGAAACGGATGGCCCCAATGTCAATACTATTACCACAACAGAATTGTACAGTAACTAAATAATAAAAATATAAACAATCTCACGCCTTTTATCCCCGGGTAGGCAGAGGTATTCCATTTCTAGAAATACCCATTTTCACGAAAATATTCGATCCCTAAACGTGATAGGTGGTGAGCCCATCGCCGGACCGGGTATGTTATATATGCCTCAGAATAATTCTGAGACCTGCGGGTTTCCTCACGATGTTTTCCTTCACCGTCGAGCTAGTAATGAATATGTACGTAAGTTTTGAAAAACTAATTGGTACATGCCAGGATTTGAACCCGAGCCTCACTGTTTATCATCATGAGAAGCCGGCTCTCACTGCTCACAATTATACAGTACGCGGCGTCCGTCAAATCCGTTAAATCTTCCGTTAAATTTAGCAGGTGTTGCAGATTTTTATGAGTAGTTTACATGGTGTAAGTACTAGAATGAACATAGGTAATTGAGAATATAAAACTTTATCTTTGGTTATTACGTGTTTCTTTAAGATACCTATTAGGCGCGTCGAATTTTTTATGTGCATTATTATGAATAGGGCTATTTCCTCCCATGAGAAAGGTGTATCTAGTACGGGCTGCAATAATCGATATCGCCATCCAATTTTATGTGAATTGTGGGAAAGAGTTAAAGAATTATTTCGAGCGCTTCGATTAAATAATTCCTTTTTTAGTAAGTACTTCTATTACCCACATGCTCAATTCGGCGATCGGCGCCTCCGCAAGTCAGAATAGTGTTATTTTAAATTAATTAAATAAAAAGAAAAGTAGCAATTAGCACTATAAAATATGAGACATTTTCCATTGTGAATTTACGTATTGATATATCTTAAAAAGTAACTCATTTGACAAGGTAGTCAGGAAATATTAAAAAGTGTATAACTTTGGTAAGGAATTATTTTCAAGAATTTTGTTCAATAAATAATTACCACTTTCACTCCCACCACCACGGTTAGGGGTTCAGAAATATATAATATTGGTGAATGGAACACCCCTTTCGACGCCTCGGAGATAAAGACGTGAGCTTATAGTTATATTTTTATTTAAATAGTCTCTAGGAAGTAGTAATTTTTCAATTAAGGTATTTTTGACGTGACAACGTCTTATAAATTGATGGAGCTTGGATGTGCCTCTTTGAGGCACAATCCATTCCATCAGTATTTTCTTATGACGATGTCACGTTCAACTATTGTCAGTAAACCGACTTTACAGACAACCGATTTTTTTATTAACACTGTCAGCAACACTATTTTGTACATGTCTAACGTTTTAAAACTGATGTTAGAATAATAATTGAGTGCTAGAGGATAGCTCTTATCGTTCGAATATCAGAAATAGGAATAACTGGCATCCTTCAACGTTACTGTATTTGCCAACGCGAATATTCACTATTCAAATATGAGTATTGATCTTGTGTAGCTAGAATTGAATAGGGAAATGCATAAAGCTCGAATATTCCTCAGTAAGCTTCTAATTATGCCACATAGCGAATGCTATTTACGTCTAAAATACTAATATCATTTTAATGTAATAACCAAAGATACATGAATTGGAAACCAAATCATAGTTTTCTAATTGGTCCTAATATTAGTGTGGTCAGAAAATAGTATATGCAAATTAGTTTCTCCAAACCGGCTAGCTGCTCAAACCTCAATGTCAGTTGACTGGGAGAAAGTTTTGCCATGACCTAAACTGGCAGAATACGGACGCACAGGACGTCAAATACCAGATTAGGGCTACTTTAGAGAGGTACCTCCGTGCAAAACTTCGTAACTAGTTAGGTTTTGATTTTAGGTTGGTTATTTAGAGTGCGTCAATTCTTTGTCGCGCTATAAAGCAGTATAAATAATAATAATAATATAATCTCACGCCATTTATCCCCGAGGGGGTAGGCAGAGGTATTCCATTACTGGATATACCCACATTTCACGAGATATATTGGACCCCTAAACGTGATAGGTGGTGAGCCCATCGCCCATAAGCTTTCCTACCTATAAAAGCTTGTCCTGTGCTAATTTAATATCTATATTTCTACAATTGTGCTAACAAATTATCATTATCACACAAAACAATATATCATCATTACTACGTGCCGGCGGTTGCGGCTGAGGAGAAGTTGAGGAGAAGAAGCGAGGCAAGAAACTCCTCAACACATTATTCTTTTAAACCATCAATACAATACAAACTACAGTACATGGTTTTAGTGTTGTGCTGAGCCGGAGAAATTGTACACCAATCAATATAATTCAAATACTCATCTAACTTATAAAATGCAATTTTAAATAAAACCTTTTTTAAATTTGATCTGCGAGTGACATTGCGAAGCGGAGTCCGAAGCGGAACACGGTCGAAGGCGGCCTACTTGGTGACGTCACGCACAAACCGGTCCGCCATCGCTGCATCTGTTTACGAGATAAAAACGGAAAGGACATGATGTCAACCTCACATATAGGAATAATTTTTTTTATAAACTTAATATTTCTATACTTAAATTACTCATTTTTATAAAAGATGAGAACCAAAATATCCACTTTTCATCAAAATAAAAATAAAATAAATAATCTCACGCCTCTTATGCCCGAGGGGGTAGGCAGAGGTATTCCATTTCTGGATATACCCACTTTTCACGAAAGATTCTTTGGACCCCAAACGTGATAAGTGATGAGCCCATCGCCGGACCGGGTCTTTTACACATGTCTCAAAATTAATTCGGGGACCTGCGGGTTCCCTCTCGATGCTTTCCTTCAACGTCGAGCTGGTGATAAATATGTACGTAAGTTTTGATAAACTCATTGGTACATGCCAGGATTCATTCATGTCATTAATGTATTTAGAAATAAGTAAAAGTTTTTAATGTTACTACGGGTTTAATTTTTACAAACGCAGTTTACCACACGGTTATTTAGTTCCAAACTAGGCGATGTACGTAACTAGGGTACTAAACAATGACAAACATACAAATGAATATTAAACACCCAGACACGAAGCTAACAGACAAGTTTATGCAGACAAATGTTGGCCCGGCTATCGAACCTGATACTCGCGTCTCAAGAAAGCAGGGTCACTAAACCAACGGACCTTTCATTTCAGGTTTCAATTAATTAAAATTGTAGCCTATTTTTTGTGGTTTTGGATATTATCAGAAGGATCGTATGAAAGAAAACAATTTAAAGTTGCGCGGAAGATTAGAAAATTTAAGAAAACTTCTTTTCTAATGTAGGTTACCGTATGGCGTTTGACACAACTGTCAGGATAACGTTTGTCCGGTCCATGTCGGACAAAGAGATTAAAATATAATAGGGCACAGAGGAGGCATTGGAAATATTTTCATACAAAAACTTTGAAGCTCAAGCGCCATGTCAGTTAGTATGAAAGCGAGCTGTCATTCAGTCGAATCCCGGTCGAATCACACTAGACTTTTTTCCATCTTGTAATAACTTTTGGCTTCAAATCCTCGCCTTAATATAATATAATCTCAAGCCTTTTTTTTATCCCCGAGGGGGTAGGCAGAGGTATTCCATTACTGGATATACCCACATTTCACGAGATATATTGGACCCCTAAACGTGATAGGTGGTGAGCCCATCGCCGGACCGGGTCTGTTTACACATGTCTCAGAATTAATTCTGAGACCTGCGGGTTTCCTCACGATGTTTTCCTTCACCGTCGAGCTAGTGATAAATATGTACGTAAGTTTTTGAAAAACTCATTGGTACATTGTATGCCAGGAATCGAACCCGAGCCTCACTGATTTTCGGCCGGCTCTTTAACCGTCCGGGCTATCACTGCTCCTCGCCTTGTCCCCTCTATTATATTTTAATCTCTATGATGTCGGATCAGCCAGTGCAAGTATATTTTAGGTTAAATGGATATTCGAGAGAGAATTTCTCGTAGGCGGACCTATTGGACCGTACTGTGGTAACTGCATAGAATAGCGATGTACCGCTATTCAACATCGATTTAGAGTTGGCCAAATTCACGGACTTAGGGTTGTCACTTGTTAGATGTGTCCGAAATAGACGTAAGGAGAATAAAACTAATACAGCTAATGTAACAAATAACAGGAACGAAATTCTGATTCAGTTTAGTTTATAGAGTTGCTTAAATATATCTAGACTAATATTATAAAGAGTATTTTTGTGCAATGAATGGGCTCCGAAACTACAGGCCCGATTTAAAAGAATCTTTCACTAATATAAAGCTTACTTTTCTGAGAGTAACATGGGTGACTGGGAGTAACATTTACACGTATATATAAACTTTCAGTGTACCCTAGGTACATATATTGTATGGACCTATCATATATAAGCACGTTATATGATAGGTATAAGCAAGTTACTGCAGGGCAAAGGTGTCTATGTATTCATCGGAGTCATTTAGAAAACTAAACCAGGTACTATGACTTTTTTAACTATTTCTGGCGTATAATAATAGGTAATAAATTGTGGGACACAATTCACACACGGTTATTCAGTCCCAAACTAGGCAGAGCCTGTACTATGGGTACTAAACAACTGATAAATATACTTAAATAAATAGAAGCCGACAGATATGTTCATGCACACAAATGTTGGCCCCGAGCGGAGATCGAACCCACGACCTCTGACTCAGAAGGCCGGATCACTACCAACTGAACCAACAGGCCCGTCGAATAAACAGGATAAATCACTAAACCATCTATACTTATATATTGTAGGTGACCTTTATACTTCATCAATCCAGTTTTTTATATCACCGCGACGAGTTATCATAAAACCGGATTGGCCCGAAATCGGACGAATGACAACCCTACAGTTGTAAAGTTTTGTAGGTTTCGCTCAGGTTAACGTTCAGACGCTCGTTCAGACGCTAACACTTTCGCGGGTGAATGCACTGACCTTGGAGAGTATTTAAGCATGACTGTACCTGTTGAAATTGTAACCTACTTGAGCTTTTTATTTTGTAAATTATGTAGTACGGAATAATCCATAAATTAAGTCACATGTTAGGGTCGGGAGGGGGTTGACGAATTGTGACATTGTGTGACAAGGGGGTGGGACCCTAACTTTTTATTTGTTGTTTGATTTGTTGTTGAATTGTTTAGATGTAAAATTGCAAAATATGTGACGTCATCTACGAAGGGCCCCCCCTCCCTCTAACAAATATGACAAGGACTAGGGCGGGGGTAAAAAAAATCATGAAATTTATGTGACGTAATTTATGGATGGCCTAAAGTGTGTACCTATAAAATCCTGTCTGCACCAACGAGTTTTTCAAAAACTTACTCACATATTTATCATCACTAGCTCGCCAGCCCAAAACATAGTGAGAAAACCAGCAGGATTGATTGATGCAGCACCGGTCACCTTTAAGGGTCCAAAAATATACAGTGAGGATCCGTAACGTTTTTAGTTGAGAATGCAGATTTATAGAGCTAAGAAATCCTTAACATACAGTACAAAAATTTTTGTTCTACGACAAAAATTGACAAAGTTATGACCGAATTCCTAGCGAAGTTCACCGAGTAGCCGCCGCGGTAGCGTCGCCCTCATTGTGACGTCATCACGCTCCCGCGATCATTGAGTGCCGGCCGGCCGGCCGTACTTGGTTCCCTCACAGTGACGTACACGCTCTCGCGATCATTGAGTATGTTTATTATTTAATATCTTCGTAAGTAATGGTCCGATTTGGATAATTCAAAAAGAGATATCATTCTTATATCATAAAGAATAACGTGGATAATATTTCTAATGGATTTGCTATAACTGTACTGATCCTCGTTGTAAAGTGGTTATTTCCGGGAATGGAATACAGCTCTGCCTCGGAAATAAAGGCAGGAACATTTTATCTTCTAAATATATTGTAAATTATCGTTGACTACTTATCTTTGAGTATTAAACCAACAGGAGACGTCACGCGCACTAGTTTTTTTGCAAAAAAGTCTGCCAATTTATGCGGGGAGGACGAGGAAACAAACACAAATAATGTTAAAACTAACGCATTTTTTGACAAAACAATTAAACACTAGCTTGAATTAGTTGCACCTATATACATTCACCAATCCAAGCACTCCGTGAACTCAAAAAAACTAGTATATAACAGGTATGCGTGTTGACCGACACTTTTTTTTGGCAGAGGGGAACGCCTGTCAGTGGCGTCTCCGGTTGGTTTAATACTCAAAGCTACTTATATGTAGCCAATCCAAATGATAGTTTATTATCCGAATACGAACTCAGAATGTAACTTATAACCTCAAAACTTTGACTAAGCCCAGGTAACGAGCAAGCTAGATAGATTTAAGCCAGTAACCTGCTAAGCTTGGATCGTCAGTAAGACAATTAATAACCTAAGTATTTTACGTCCGGGCCCTTAGCGGTGGCAGTATTGTGAGAAAAATACGTGACTCTTATATTTGCGTGTGTTTGTCACAAGTCCACAACATAAGGTCGGTTCACACACAGTGTAGTATCTGGGACGTGAAAGGGCTGGGCTTGATACATTTAAGTATTAAATTCTCCTATCGAAAAGGCCTTTGTAGGCTTAAGTATAATGTACTTACTACGAATATTACGTACAAAAAGTCGGATAAAAGCAGTGTGCCATTTTGACCATTGTCAACTTCAGACTGGAATTGCTATGTGTGCCTCTCGTATAACAAAGTTTTAAGGTCTGTTTTGGGCAAAGAGATTAAATTATAATAGGGCACAGAGGGGGCATTGGGAATATTTTCATACAAAACTTTGAAACTCAAGCGTCACGTCAGTTAGTATGAACGCGAGCTTTTTCGCACTTGTTATAACTTTTGAATTCCAATTTTCCTCGCTCTGTCGGGTCTATGCCTTATTATATTTTAATCTCTTTGCCGTAAGGTAAACAAGTTCCATTTTATTAATTTTAGTGGTAAATTAGTCTTACAGACCGAATGTAAGGAAAGGAACGTCTTCAATCTCCCCGATTAATCTTGTAATGGACTCGATGCTGCAAACCACCTAAAATTCCTAATTTTAAGTTAGCTCTATTCTTTTCCACCGCTTTGGAAAGGAAAGGGACAGAAATAAGCGTCCTATTTATTTACAACGTCACAAATGTAAAAATAACAAAATTGAACCTTATCCAATACCTACACGTTTTTAGCAATTTTAGCAACGATATAAGGAGGTCATGGATAAAAGTGACAGATAAGACATCAAATTAGTTGGTTTTAACATGTTTGACATTACTCTATAATCTATGGTTTGTTTCTGTCCTTTTTCTTCCTATTTCTATAAAGAAGGATAGGCTAACTTAAAATTAGGAATTTTAGGTGGTTTGCAGAATCGAGTCCAATGGTATCTTAGACGAGTATCTTACCTACGAGTACATTAGTTTTGTTGTAATACGAGTTGTATTATACAACAAATAGATTTCAAGATTCATAAACAGAATCATGGTCCTTTTCAATATCAGACTACTTACTAGGAACTAGGTAAACTTTGTAGGTCCGATATCAAAGGTGCAGATATTTAATGAGATGCAGTCAGAGAAAGAGATCAGGTGCATCTAACTTGTCTAGATTACCTTTTACCGAGAAATGGTGCAAACTTCGAAAGTCAGGAAATAACCGAGCATTTATTTTATTTAATCTCTCTTTTCTAGAAATATACCTCCTCGAGGATAAAGGCTTGAGCTCATTTCTCATTATCATTAATATTTTTTATTAAATAATAAATACTAAAGGAAATTTGCTCTTCGATGTCGTTGTGATGTGATCTCTCACACTACAGCGACTCGTAATGCAATGTTGAATTCCTAATGGCAATACATCACGAATGTTTCCGTGTTTCGGAAGGCACGCTAAGTCATTTCGTTGCGTTTTCGCGTGGGAGATTACAGTACTTACAGCCCATACATCCTCATAATTAAGGAAAAACAGCAGATGGCTGTCCCAGGTTGGTGATGATTAATATGTACGATACCTCAATATGGAGACTTTTGTAGAAATGCAAAGGATAATTCACATCACATTAAATTAATCTAGGGAATCTATACTATACATAGATATAATAAAGTTACAAGACCGCGTGTGTACATAAATGTTTTTTTGAAAATTTTAGCTTTAGTGTGTTGATTGAGATATCAAAACACCAATTTCTGTAATTTTGTCTGTCTGTCTGTCTGTCTATCTGTCTATCAGTCTATCTGTCTGTCTGTGCACGCATCACGCAAAAACTACTGGACGGATTTTGATGTTTGGTGTGGTGATGGCTGAGTACCTGGGTCAACATCTAGGATACTTTTTATATCGCGGAAAACTGTCTGATTTCAACGAAAAAATAAAAAAACTGGTTCAAAAGAGAAATACGTAATACTCCAAAACAATAACACGGGTTGACATCCGCTAGTATAAATTTCTATTTATAGGCCCACTCTTGTATTATAGATGTTAATCAAAGAGATTCAAATATAATAGGGCATAGAGGGGACAAAGCGAGAAAAATTTGAAGCCAAAAGTTATTCCAAGTGGAATAAGTCTAGTAATTTCGACCGAGTGACAGCTCGCGTTCATACTAACTGACAGCTTCAAACATGCTTCAAAGTTTTGTATGAAAATATTCCCAATGCCCCCTCTATGTCCTATTATATTTTAATCTCTTTGATGTTAATGCAACAATCATGCCTATAAACGTATTTACTGGTCGTAATCAATCGTTATACTTTGCTCGCTGACCATGACAACTGTTTGAAGGTCGACAAGTCGCCATTTTCTTACATATCTGCTGGACAACTCACTTTTACACAGGATTGTCCGGTGATATTGTTGTATATACATATATACAATCAATTTTAGATATTTTTAATGTGTTAAATTCTTCCGAAAAATGAATTAGCGTAGCTGAATTTAGTGCTACCTATGGAAATCGCACTATTATTGCTCTTTATTTAAGAAAACTGGTTAGACACAACTCAACTAAAGTTGGAAGGCGTCATATTTTTTATATTAATATACTTCTTTGGGGTGTATGAGGAATTGCGCTTATTCTGTTACGCGTTGTAAGTAAGTATATACTTACAAAAACAGAAAGTGACTAGTTTACTGACTGATCCTGCATTTAAGCACAGCCGAAACCATAAACATTTTTGAATATTACACACCGTAATTGTTTAAAAAGAAACATTAAACAGATGGGGTATTTGATCGTATATACGAGTATAAAATCTTGGCGAAATTGATACAAAAGTATTTGTCGGATATATCCAACGTAGGCGGTGAAAGGGTTAAGTGACGTAAGTGACCACGAAGACCACTTTTGGAAATTCCCCCGGGAACGGGATAAATTAGCAACGGTCCATCTTAAATTCAGGTACATGTACAGTCAAGAGCACGTACCGTGGAGCTTGACACATTGGACTTAGTAACTTTCTTATTACAATCGCCTTAGAGGTCAGACTCGCACTACAGGTGTAAAGCTTCATGTGCTCTTGACTGTACATGTTACATCTTAATTCGGCCGTCTAGTAGAGTCTATACTTCTACATACAAGGTGTTTTTTATTCGGTTATTAGTCAGCGTCCGCTAGTTATAAAATGAAATAAATTTGTAGATTATTCTAGTAAAATCACTTACTTCAAGATTAATAAAGTTTTACTTGTGACCTTAATGCAGAAGCAGATTTTGCTTACACGAGCGAGTCAAAAAAGTTCTAGTTTCACCGTCTTAGTTGTTGAAAGCAAAGAGCATCCCGACTGAAGAAGTTCTTCAGCTGCCTAACACAAATGTTAGTATTCAACTCTATGTCTATCGAGATAGAGCTGCTTTGGCATTGGACTTGAACGTCTCATCTGTTATTCTGTTCACTATGTTTTGTGCGTTTTGTGAAAAAGGTTGGGCATATATTTAATTAAATAAACGCTTCGAAGGGTTGCATTAATTACTTTCATATCTTCAATATCAGCGTTGCAAGATTTTTTTTTGTCAAGTTGGGATTTTGGAGATTTTTTAGTGAAAAAAGAGGGATTCTTACGTCGAAAGCGGGACATTTAAAAAACGTATGTACATATAATCAGAAGTGTATAAATATGTATTTTTTAATTAATTTATTTTTTGATTTAAGTTCAAATTACGTTTACGTGACTATAGATAGCAGCCATAGAAAATGTATTTTAATAAAATATGACATTTTAAATCAGATTAATAACTATGTCGTTAGGTGAGTCTTATTTGTCTTCTGAATAAAAAAAACAGACTCAAAATCAAAATAAAAAAAGGTTTTTTCATTACTAAAACATGGCATTTTAAACAGTAGTCCGAGGAATGAGTGTTACAAATTGGAACTTTCAATAAGAGAACAATTACTTATTCATGATATTTCTGTGAAGATTTGGCTTCTTTTAAAGTTTCCTTTTTCTCTTTAATAAAAATGAAGAACTGAAGATCCAGTTTAGGATGAGTAATTCTGGTCTCGTTAAATTTACGGAGCACTTATTCTTGGCTTTTTTAAATTCATCTTATACCCGAAAAGAGGGACATGCTCAATGTCCCGCGCGGGACATTAAATTTTGTTTTAAAAATCGGGACGTCACGCCAAAATCGGGACGTCTGGCAACACTGATCAATATTTCGATACAGAACGTATTTTGTGTGCCCCAGCTGGGCAAAGTATATGCATTGATTTTGTTGACCTCAACGATTAACCTATCGTTTATTACTGATGTTGCATTTACCTTCTTTCACGCAGCAACGAAGTAACCGATCAACTAGATTTTTTGCATACAGAATTGCAAGAAATTTTTTGTAACCTCTTTGCATTTAGACACATGTTATTTAAATTTTAAATTATGGAAAATTAATGAATTGACAACTTAGTCAATTCATTAATTTTTATGGTCTTTGTTGGCTTACTGTAAAATTTCTATTTAATGTAATATCTAGTATAGGTAAGTTTTTCTTGTATTACCTGTTTGTTTCCTTAATAAAGAAAATTAAATAAACTCACGCCTTTTATCCGCAAGGTGGTAGGCAGAGGTAGGTATTCCATTTCTGGAAATACCCACGTTTCACCAGTATATTGTTTGGACCCTAATCGTGATTGGTACTGAGCCCATCGCCGGACCGGGGTGATGTTACATGTCTCAGAATTAATTCTGGAACCTGCGGGTTTCCTCACGATGTTTTCCGTCACCGTCGAGCCCGTGATAAATATTATGTAGTACTTAGCGGCCGCTTTAACCGATGGGCTGTCACTTTTGTTCATTTTATTTGATCGAATATCTGCCATAATAAATAAATACGTATTCTTTAAAAATCTACACCGAACTTTCAGTGTAAAGCTTAAATTAGTAATGAAATAATAGTCTCCTCAACTCTTTTTCGAGTCTCATCTCGGAAAGTAGCATCGTAGTATACCTTACTGGGAGGAGGGGTAAAAGTAAAGACGAACACAATGTCATCTTAAATAGCAGATAAAAGATCAAGAAAGTTTTCATTCGCATAATTGTAATACTAACTAAGTATTAAGAACTATACCTTATGTCAAGTATACTTGGTCGCGCTATAAGTCGAACGCTAGTGTCAATCCCATATTATATTTGTCATTCTATTCGACTAATCTTTGTTGTACAAAGCCACAAGATATTATAAAATGTCTTGTGGTATGGTACCTTTTCACGACTAAACCAGTTGTACAGATTTATAAAAAAAGTTTACATGCTACTTTTCATCGATGAAAACACATAATTATAAAGTTCACACCGGCGAGGGATTTGAAAATTCGCATTCGAAATTTCAAACCAGAAAACGACTCTTCTTTTGTTCTAGTCAGGTAAAAAGATTATCATATTTTTTATTATTAATTCAGTAACAACAATTATGATGCCATAATTGCTGTAGACGGCGGTGACGCCATGTCGTAACCGTTTGCGAAGTGTGTCGCAACAATAGACTTTATCTTTGATCGCGATTTGTAAGTTTTTTGTGTGAAACCAATAAATGTTAAGGTTGTTGCCGATACCAAACTGGTACTTAATATTAAAGTTAACTAGTTAATGTATAACTTCATAATCGTTATTCAACAAGTACATTAAACACCAAAAAACTGGAATGACTTCGTATAATATGCAGAGAAGTTTTGAAAACAATTTTATTAAAATTGATTGTGTGACTCGTTTATTGACAGGTTATTGTTTTTAGAACAATGATGCAATATTTAATTAGATGCGCCACGGTGTTTTTATAAAGTTTGTAGCTGCGGATTTATATTTTTGAATAAGTATTGACCACTTCAGTTTCTGCCACCTACAAAGTAATTTAAACGTTAATAGTTAGAAAATAGTAGGTACCTACATTACTGCAGCGGCCAGCAAGAGGCATTGATTGGACGAAAGAGTAACCTCTACCTACTTAACCACATACCTACTTAAGTCCATCCGTCAGTTGTGGCCAATGCTTTTCTCAAATAATGCGTTAAAATCAAAACTAAGTAGTACCTAGGCAGACCTTTTTAACCGACTTCAAAAAGGAGGAGGTTCTCAATTCGTCTGGTTTTTTTTTTATATAATTTTTTTATGTTTGTTACCTCAGAACTTTCGACTGGGTGAACCGATATGGATGATTCTTTTTTTATTTGAAAGCTGGTGCTTCTAGATTAGCCCCATTTTAATTTCGTCCAGTTTTGACAACTGCAGCATCCATGAAAAAACCATATAAGTTGAAGATTGCAGTCGGTTTTTTTACTCTTTAGAGTGGCTATTATTTGAAAATACAATTACTTTTCAAAACCAACCAAATTTTAAATGGTTCACGCGTTAAAGTGTTCATTTGTAATTTTTTTCAATAAACAGCTTTCTATCGATTTTAAGCAGATTTGTTTTATGTGTTCTTTTTTGTAACATCATCTATTACCCTTTTTATATGACGCCCGAGATAAGTACCCCGTACCAGAGAGGCATTGATAATGGAAAAACAATTTGCTCTCTTGTTATTTCGAAAGATTTCTGCTCCTGTCTCTAAGAAACAATAAATACTTTTAGTGATTTTGTTACAAACCCAACGAAAACATTTTGAGGAACCCCGATTCGATAATTGTTTGCAAAATGTGTTTATCCAACTAAAACCTTTTTTTAATAACTTTCGTACTAAAGTAAAAATTGCCCGTTGTATATAGTTACACATAAACTGAGTCTTACTACAAAAGTGTTTCAAAGTTAGACACAGATACTGTCCCTTTTTAACCGACTTCAAGAAAGGAGGAGGTTCTCAATTCCAAGCGTATGTTTTTTATAACATTAATGTAAAGAGAAGAAATATCGTTTTGAAAAATAAAGTTTAGAAGGCCTTAAGTTTTTTGAGTATATGTATTAATAACTAGCGCCCCGCCCCGGTTTCGCACGGATGCAATGCTAACACTAAAACCTTCCTCTTGAATCACTCTATCTATTAAAAAAAAACCGCATCAAAATCCGTTGCGTAGTTTTAAAGATTTAAGCATACAAAGGGACATAGGGATATAGAGACAGAGAAAGCGACTTTGTTTTATACTATTGATACTATGTAGTGATGATGTATTAAATAGGTTTGGTCTGAAAATGCCAGAAACGCTAAATGTAGGGTCATAAGAAACAACTTTACAAAGCAGGTAGCTAATGACTTAATAAAGTTGTTTTTATTAATGAGTTTTTAATAATATCATCATTATTTATTGTCAAGGAAAGTATGTCACATATTAGCTGTCTCGTACAATACAACTGACAAATAGCAGGGCTCAGCTAGTCTGGGTTTTTCCTTACATGAACAAATGTGGGCTAAAATCCCGCGCAAGTTTATACGGATAAAACTATCGCATTTTGCAATGAAGATAAACTATTTCTTTCAATTTATCTGCATTAATATTACAAAGAGGAAACATTACCTGTTTTTTTGTGTGTTTGTTTGTATAGACTCCGAAACTACTGATGTAATTTAAAAAAAATCTTTCACTGAGTAGCACAGTGATAGCCTTACGGTTAAAGAGCCGGTCGAAAATCAGTGAGCCTCGGGTTTGAACCCTGGCCATGTACCAATGAGTTTTTCAAGAATTACGTACATATTTATCACTAGCTTGACGGTGAAGGAAAATATCGTGAGGAAAGCCGCAGCTGCGCAGGTCTCAGAATTAATTCTGAGATAAAAAGCGTGAGATTATTTATTTACTTTTTATTTTTTTTCACTGATCACAAACTTTTAGAGGAGTAAGGTAGGGGCTATATTGTTCCAGAGGAACGGGACTTATGCCGTTGAAATCGACCACCTGTTTGACATGTACATGAATATTCTCTCGCCTTTTTCCCGACGGGGCACGCAGAGGCAAAAGGGGTATCTATTACTCAGAATAGTACCCTTTCTGGGTATCACAATGGCTTACTTTGTTCTATCCTAAATATTTGTTTTTGATTTGGTATCGTTGCAATCAACTTATTTTGTTTTGATTTTGGGACGCGTCGCTAAAACGAGCATCCATAAATATTCTAAATTTGATATTTACTTTTTTTTACCATCAAAATCACCGATACCAATTCATATTTTGCTTTACAGTCTATCGCATTCGAAAGGGTGATGAAATCGAAGATTTTTTTTATGTCTCTATTTTTGCAATTCCAATTATAAAAGAGTAGTCTGGGCCACTCGTTAATTTTTATCATTCATTATCCGTTTTAATGAGCTTTTTAATTCCAATTATGTAGTTGTAAATATAAATGAAAAAAGTAAGAAAACTTTGTTTTCGTATTTAATTTTTTTTATTTCTAAGAACTCATACAGTTATAAATAAATATAGCACTTAGTCCCCGGGACTTATTTGAATATTATTGTACTTAACATTTATTAAGGGAAATAAATCGCACTATACTATATTATAGCTATTAGTACTAGTACAGAAAGATAACGTACCTATTTCAAACAAATGAATTTAAACCTGCTTGCAACGCTGCCGCGCTGCTAACATTTATAATCCATGCACGAAAATTTAAAAACTCATTGTAGAAAATAATACTGCTGACTAAAGACTACGGTAGTTATCTATTTTTTTTAATTAATAAAGGACTTTACTTCTCAAATATGTCTCTGCATATCAGGTCAAGGCTACAGCTAGTTTTCTGGGCACTGTTATACATTGTTCCTCTTTAGAGGTATATTTTTATATAAACATAAAAAAAATGTGAGTAAGTGGGTAAACATTATCGCTAGTATTTTGATTAATTGAACATCCAACACATTGTTTTCTTGAACTCATCTCGGCCAACGCACAAGAGTCCAATGTCAATAATGTTTGTTCCATAGTGTACTCTAATGCTGTCGACACAAGGATTAATGTGACGCGTAGGTAACGTGTTTTTAAACTTGAACTTGAAGAAGATTATTGATTAGTGTTTGTTAAGGAATGCACGTGGGTGATTTTGCGGCATCATATCATCCAAATCGTAATACTTTTGATACATTGCGCTTTGCTCCCGTGATGATGGCTCCCCCTTGCCAAGATGCAAGCTTTAACAAAAGCTAATGCTGATTTTATAGGATGACTAGCGACCCGCCCCGGCTTCGCGCGGGTGCAATTCTAACACTAAAACCTTCCTCTTGAATCACTCTATCTATTAAAAAAAGACCGCATCAAAATCCGTTGCGTAGTTTTAAAGATTTAAGCATACATAGGGATATAGGGACAGAGAAAGCGACTTTGTTTTATACTATGTAGTATGTATGGGATTGACATAAGCACTTGCCAACGCGTGCTTATGTCAATCACATACATGTCAATCTATAAAATCATTCGCTTTAACGCTTGCACCTTCGTTAAAGGGGCAGTTCAGTTTCAGTGTTTCGGATACCTACGTCTTATAATCTTTTGTTTTTATTCACATATTGGGAGTTTTATGATTTGTAGCAATGCCTTATACTTACTACTAATATAATAAATGGGAAAGTGTGTTTGTTGGCCTTCATTCATGCAGTAATAGAGCACGGTCGACGTGATCTTTTGCGTAGTGATAGCGGGGCCTGCGAAATGACATAGGTAGTGTTAAGCCGTATACAGAAAGAAAGCCGAAAGCTTGTCGGCGCCGATGGGCGCCGATCGGCGCCCATCGGCGCCGGTCCATTCTACAGAAAGCAAGCAGATTGAAGCAGAGCGAGCAAAATGTCGTACGATGATTGGCGGGCGGCACCAGCGCCGACCGGCGCGAGTCGGCGCCGACAGGCGCCGGTCGGCGCCCATCAGCGCTTGTTCATATAAATGCCTCCGCCGGTTACCTGCGTAGACCGGCGCCTGTAGGCGCCGATAGGCGCCGGTCGGCGCCGATGGGTTTTCGGCTTTCTTTCTGTATACGGCTTTAGAGTAGTTGTAATTAGAATAAACAATGATATTTTTTAAAAGTTTGTTATGGATTATTTTTAGAAAAAAATATGCCTTTTATCGCGGCATAGACGTGGTTAAATATCATCTATTTAACTCTGCGACAACTCAACATTATACTTTCAAACAATCAATACTTTTAATATTTATGGAGCAAACATACGACTGTTTTTTAAATAGTTTTATGTGGCAGTGAAAAAGGAACAAAAGAAAAACTAAAAAGGGTAGGTACCTACATAAAAGGTTCCAAATTTAAAATATAGAATTATAGCTGCCAGCACACACACAAACTACAAGTGCATCCTTATGACTACTTATAGCGATAGTAAAATGTTTGCAACTCGAGTTGAGATGTACATACGAGTATGTCTTGTTATTATGTGAAAACAATTGTCATCAAGTGTCCATTAAAATCGCAAATAGTTTTAATTGCATCTCGGAATTAAGGAATGAGGACGCAACATCATTAAAAATTCCTTCGGGAGCCAAGCTAAGTTGACACTTGACTTTTAAAAAGATATAAGAAGAAAGAGGTCTTATTGTTTTGGATGTATCTGCGAAATTATTCGGGACGTTTCGTGGGCAGTTTAATTGTGACCGCTAGTAAAAGTTCATTGTCTTGTGAATGGATCGTAGGATTGCTTTACAAGTGTTTTAAACATGCTAGTCAGATATTCTTTTACTCTAAAACAAAATTAAATGTTATTCTCTACTAGCTCGTGAGTAGAGCAGTGATAGCCCTTACGGTTAAAGAGCCGGCCGAAAATCAGTGAGGCTCGGGTTCGAATCCTTGCATGTACCAATGAGTTTTGTCAAAAACTTATGTACCTACATATTTATCACTAGCTCGACAGTGAAGGAAAACATCGTGAGGAAACCCGCAGGTCTCAGAATTAATTCTGAGACATGTGTAAATAGATCCGGTCCGGCGATGGGCTTCACCACCTATCACGTTTAGGGGTCCAATGAATCTCGTGAAATGTAGGTAAATCCAGTAATGGAATACCTCTGCCTACCCCCTCGGGGATGAAAGGCGTAAGATTATTTATTATATTTTTTATTTTCGTGCGTATTGACGTGGACCGCGCGTATCCAGTGTATTCCCGTTCCCGTGGGAATTTCAAAAATCCCTTCATAGGAATTGCTTACGACAATATTTCAAGCTTCGATGTGCTTTCGTTTCGTAGTATTAGGTATTTTTCTTTTAATGTGTAAAAGATGGCTGACCTTGGTGCGTGCATTCCTTCTGTTTGCATGACATTTGTATTGTTCTGTATGTATTAGGTTTTCTTTATAATTTCAGTTTCAACATAATCTTCAGAAAATATGTTTTCTCTTCTTCATTTTTTCACTGTTAAATTCTTTTCTAATAATAAATACAAAATTTAATTGCCATTTGCATTGAACAAATATCCAAAACGTCACCAAGACATTATCAATGAAAAAGAAAATAGCAATAAAGCAAAAAAGAGTATGGATATCACAATTTGCATAGGTACCTACCCAATTTATTAGGTTCCCAATGATCCAATGATAGTTTTTATATTTTCCCGTGGAAATAAGATATTTTTCTGGAATAAAAAGTACCCTAGATATTGACCTGGGTACTCAGATATCTTCATACAAAATTTCATCAAAATTCGTTCAGTAGTTTTTACGTGATGCGTGCACAACTAGACAGACAGACAAAAATTAAAAAAAATGGTGTTTTGGTATCTAAATCGATACACTTCCGCTAAAATTTTTCAAAAATATTTAATGTACAGACACGGCCCCGTTAGAGTTTTATTATATGTAGGTATATAATCAATTTAAATCTGACCTGAGGGTCATCCCAATTAAAATGTCAAACGTCAGTAAGTAAACAAATTTAATTTTACTCTGTCGCGGACATTCAAACATTGTCTTGGGTAGTAAGCATTCAGAACAGTACACGTGTCTCTGACACGCTGTGCAGTCAAGTGCCTCAGAGCCACCGCAGTCTACCTAAGCCTAACGAAGGTAGTCGCACTATAGTGAATTGGATAACGAGAATGGAAAATCGTACGAGGCAATCGTAAAATAAACACATCTTTTGGAACGAAGTTCCTTATAGCGCGTTGCGAAAGGGGGCTAAACGGAAAAAATTAAGACCAAAAGTTGTATCGACACATTTTGACAACTTTTTTTGTTTCTCTATCTCTCTCTCTCTCATAGAAAGCAAGCCAGTGACACCCGAATGGAACGAAGTTGACCTTGACACCTCTCGAGTTTTTTTTTGTGGGACACAATTCACACACGGTTATTTAGTCCCCAACTAGGCAGAGCCTGTGCTATGGGTACTAAACTAAACAACTGATAGACATACTTAAATAAATATTAAACGACCAGAAACGAAGCCAACAGATATGTTCATGCACACAAATGTTGGCCCTGAGCGGGGATCGAACCCGCGACCTCCGACTCAAAAGGTAGGGTCACTACCAACTGCAAAAAAAAGGCCCGTCAACTCTATTGAAACGATGTTCTGTCATTGACTTAAAACTGAGTATGCATAAATACATACAGCGCACGCCTTCTTCCCATAGGGGTAGGCAGAGACGACGAAAACATAACGACCATTTTAACTCTTCTAATGTAACCTTATTGTATTTGACATAACTGACAGTTGTACAGGACAACGTCTGTCGAGTCAGCTGGTACCATAATATACAGGACCAGCTTTTACCAGCGGCTTCGCTCGCCCACGTTTATTTCCTCCCTTAGGGGTTAAATTTTGCAAAATACTTTCTTAGTGGATGCCTACACTGTATAAGCTATCTATGTAAAAAAATTCAAGTCTCGAGACCCAGCGGTTTAGGCTGTGCGTTGATATACACCAATCAGTCAGTCAGTTTATCATTTTATATATAGACTAGCGACCCACCCCGGCTTCGCACGGGTGCAATGCTAATACTAAAACCTTCCTCTTGAATCACTCTATCTATTAAAAAAACGCATCAAAATCCGTTGCGTAGTTTTAAAGATTTAAGCATACATAGGGATATAGGGACAGAGAAATTGACTTTGTTTTATACTATGTAGTGATGATCGTAGACAAGCAAAATAAATCATTTTCCGTCTGCGGCCCTTGCTCCGTTCAACCTAGCTATTTCTATATTTCTATAGACTCTGACTTTCTATACAGCCGTGTGCTAGATGGCATTTAGAAAAATATGTTCACCTAAAAATATGTTTTAAAGTCAAAAGTCAAAGTCATTTAGGTATGTGCTAAATAATCGGTTGGACATGAGACTAAAAAGAGCTGCCCTTGAGTTTCTTGCTGGCTCTTCTCGGGGTACTGCATTTGGAACCAGCAACTCGTCGGTGGAGATGGGCTGCTGTTCACATTTAGCCAATCCTCATGGACGAGTTTAGTGTGCCTTGTTTATATTGACATTTCAAAGTGTATTTTTTATACCTACTGAAATAAGAGAATTTTGACTTTGACTTTGGTTACAAACCATGCAAATCATTATAAATAAACATAAATCTATAAGAAACTTTTAACAATAATTACATAAAGTTATTCATTAAATAAGGTAATATGTCATTGTTAATACATATCTGCAAAGAATTTATTAATGTGGTACTACGGTCTCATTTGTAAAAATCTTGTAATTTATGCTTAAAACTTACTGCTCAAGTACGTTATTTAGGCTACTTTGCAAAGTTACTGGAGTAGGCTGTCAATCAGACAATCGAGTTTTATCGCGCAACATAGATAAACAGATTTTTTATTATGAAAAGGACTTTTTGGACCTTTAGGGGTTTGACGTCTGGCTCCCACCACGTCTGGTGGGTATTTAGGCCTCCATTGTATTTCTCTTACAGTTTACTGATACCATGTGCATTGTGCGAATAGGACTTTAAGCGAATGGGACCTTTTGCGAATGGGACAATATGCGCCTAAACCATGGTAGGTTTGCACCCAGACTATTATTTAGGGCACCCAAATGTTGACTGTATTCTGGTTATACATAGACATTGTTTAAGTTGTAAATAAAATAAATAAATAAATAATCTCACGCCTTTAATCCCCGAGGGGGTAGGCCGTGAGATACTCTTTGGACCCCTAAACGTGATAGGTGGTGAGCCCATCGCCGGACCGGGCCTGTTACACATGCCTCAGAATTAATACTGGGACCTGAGGGTTTCCTCACGATGTTTTCCTTCACCGTCGAGCTAGTGATAAATATGTACGTAAGTTTTTTGAAAGTTGTATGCTTGTTAAATAAATACCTAATCTAGAAAAGAGTTAAAGTTATGTGTCGCCCGATTAGATCCTTAGATTTATTGCTTATATTGCTGAACTGAAACTTACTGACTGATTTTCTGTAATATACTAACATAGTTTTTCTGACCAAACCAGTATGTAACCTGAAAAAAATAAATCTCTTTAAAATTTTTTCATCATCATCAGCACCCCGTAAATGCCCACTGCTGAGCTAAGGGCCTTTCCCACACATGAGGAAGTATGGGCTACAATCTCAAACGCGAGCGCACCGCGGATTGGGAGATGGTGTTAGGCTATTGTTTACCTACCTGTTTGTCAGAATTTTTCAAGCCACCCAAGGTATCTGACATGGCTTCACAAATTCCGTTATATTGTACTCTCAATGCACTGTTTTTTTTTCATAGATGACGTAGATAAAGCTAATGCTATGTATCAAATGGAATCAGTCGGAAACAGCCACCCGTGTGTTATGATCATTTAGCCCTATGTCCTAAATCTGGCTAAATTAACTGGCATATAATTAGATCGATGATTGCGAATTTATCAATCCAACCGTGCATCACCAATCACTAATTACGTGAATATTACCGCAAGATTGCATTACACGTGCATCACGAATATACTCAATGTGCGAAATACATGGATAAATACGGAAATTACGGAGTTAGGTACTATTTGGTGCATATTTTAGTAGTGAACCGAAGGTAAATTACGAGTCCGGTATTTTGAATTAGACTCCACGTTCATCAACAACCCTTTTCATCAGTAGGTAACCTATTTCGGTAGCAGTGCATGGGTTGCGGTTTCGCAAAGTTCGATACAGGTTGTTTAAATAAATATGTTGGTTGGTAGGGGGTTCGCTGGGGTATTTCGTTTTCGTATTTTTCGGACTCACAAAATTATACTCACAAATGTGACATGATTCCCATTTATAACTTAAATGGAATTCCGATATATCGCGTGCGTGCAAGTAGCGGTTCAGAACAGCCGACCGTGCAAAAAGGAGGGTAATGCCTTTCAATATAGCACGTTAATTAGGGCAGGTACAGACGAACATGTTTATTTATCGATTAAAAATCAGAACAAAAATATTTGAAATTTTTGTTTGTCTGTCTGTGCATGTATAATGCAAAAACGATCTTTCAAAAAATTTTGTGAAGAGATAACTCAGTAAATGGGTTAACACTTAGGGTACTATTTATTGCAAATATCTAACTCCCACGGGAAAATATGAAAACTGGTTTTAAACAGAAATACGAAACGATAACACCTATAAACATGAAATATGGTATGTAGGTGTCTTATATGTATATGTCGTAGGCAACCGAAGTGATTTTTGTAAATTCCTACAGGAACGGAAATAAACTGGTAACGCCGCCGCGCCGCTGGGCACCCGTTAGTAAAACAAAAATCTCCCTTCCAACTCCGCATATTGTGACGGGTGACCAGTGGCGTAACTATACCATCTGGGGCCCGTGGCAAATTCTTTTGATGGGTCAGTAACAGTAAAAATCCTCACGTTGTACCTACTCAGTTTAATTTTAATAATCTTCAGCGTACTCAATTACACGTTCTATCATAGTGTGTACCAAGTGATGTACATCTCTAAAAATGAATCAACATATTTTTGTTTAGGTTGGTTGAAATGCTAACGATTAACTTGAAATTGTATTGGTTTTTAGTTATCTCACTTTTGATTTTAAGCAGAACTTATAAAAATATACTTTTCAAATAAAATAAAATACTCCGGTACAATGTAAAAAAATATTTTTGATCTTGCGGCCTCTTGGGCCGGGGCCCTCTTGGGTCGGGGGCCCGTGGCATTTTGCCAGCCCTGCCACCCTATTGTTACGCCACTGCGGGTGACTACGGAACCCTGCAACGCCCCGGGTGCACGCATTGGGTCGGTATTTTTACAACCTTTTATTTGACTTGCAATGTGTATGTTTGTTCGAGTGGAATCTTGCAACTCAATTTTGAAGCAGGAGTGCGATTTTTGAATCTCACTGGTGATATCAAAATCACCGGTGACTAAAATTATCACCGATGACTTTTATGTCACCATTTTCCAAAAGCCGTATTTTTGAAAGTCACACGCTGTTTTCAATAAATCGTCGCAATCACAAAATATCACAATCGAGCCCCGCTGCTAATTCTTCCGAAAAACATGCTTTGGCACTTTTGGCAGATGGCACTACGTCAACTGTCAAAAACAATCGCTTGGTGATTTCAATTACGAGTGAGTAATATAAATGGGTACTCGTAAATCGATATCATAGGTATGACAAATGTAAGTCACCGATGAGTTTCAAAAATACGAACTTTCGGAAATCACTTACATCGGTGAGAATTAGTCAATTGGTGAGATTCAAAAATCGACCCCCAGATATCTTCAACTGATTGAGCTGAAATTTTGGATGACAATGGGTTCGATTCTGCTTGACAGCGACTAAACTTATTTTGCTTTACTCCTGTCATTTTCTTTCTCCCAGAAAAGAAAAGAGACGAGACATATTTAGTCCTGTCAAATCAAAATTAGTCCTGTCATCTAAGGCATTGCATAACGTGTTTAGTGCATAAGTAAATAGGTCACGACTAAAATACAGCCTCTGACAGGACTAAATTCGGTAGGTTATCTTCTATCCCTTTTCTTTTTTTGAGGTAAGACAAAGACAGGACTAAGCTAAAATAAGTTTAGTCGCTGTAAAGTAGAATCGAACCCATTGCATGGTTAGCTGTATGACGTCATTCTAAATCCAACATGGTGGAACACCCAAGATGGCGGACTAGATATTTTTATTGCACTCCTGCAATGGCCAATTCGCGATTGGGCCAATTCGCGATTGGCCTCAAATGAAAAATCTTGCTGAGAATTACTCGAAAAATAAATTGATGTCACTCTGAACCTAACGCTTGTAAAAAACATGTTTTTTTACTTTTTTTTATTACTCGCTTCTTTCATTTTAACCGCGCAACAAAATGGGGAATTCATACTAAGAATTTGCGTAGGCAAGCAACATACGTCCGTTGCACTCGGCTGTCCTTGACTTCTCGTTTAGACTGCCTTTGTCTAATTAACATAATAGGTACTTCCATAATTATTAACATTTTGAACACAATTTTTAAACCTTGGTTTAATATTGCTACGGAACTAATCTATCACTAGCAAGGGCGATAGTTTAGCTTACGATTACCGTGGTAATACTGGTCTTGACTCATTGTGAAATGTACCTATTTAAAAAATATACCTACTAATAATAATAATAATTTAATAAACAAACAATGTACACACACCAAAAACGTTCATAGTTAATTAAGTAATGATGGATTCAAATATTTGATTTGACTCCATTATTACCTACTTATTTAACTATTATCGTACTTTGATAGGTTGACATTAAAACAAGATTATCAAGAAAAACAAGAATCTCTATAGATAATATGTCTCGAAAAGTATCTCAAATAAAATACAAATTGCTTTTTTTTAAAAGGTATTTAAATGCAAAATACAAAATAGGTATTTTGATTTTCGAATAAGTCGCATCTCGAGTTCATTTATGCTTTGGAAGGCAAGTCAAACTGTGTTTACGCTCAATGGTGGTCGATAGGGTTAATTAATACACTTGAGTGGCTTGAAAAACTCTGGCAGTTCAGTAGCCACCGTCAATCAAACCAAGGCTCGCATTGGAGATGACACCCTCGACAATGGTGATGATTTGAACGAGATATGGCTTTAGAAACCAGCCTCTATCTGTAGTGCTTTTATCTATGTTATTAACTAAGTAGTACATACACACATAGACATGCGCATAAGCTTGGCTGCGTGCGAGAGAGGCAGAGTGACTTTATTCAATAAATAAAAAATAAAAAAAAAGATTTTTTTTATTTATTGAATAAAGTGACTCTGTCTCTCAGAGGTCGTCCCCACCCACTTTGCATGAGAATATTTGACCCCTAAACGTGATAGGTGGTGAGCTCATCGCCCGGGTGCTGTTACACATGTGACAAAATTAATATTGAGACCTGCAATTATCTCTGATTGGTGTTTCAAATTACGTCTCAATTAGCGTTTACTTATAACTCAAATTTAGAATTCTTTTTTTAGTAATGCACTTTTAGCGACTATCTTTATTGAATTGTTAAGATAATTTATCAATATAATTTTAGTGCAAATTCCGTACAGACTACTTAGTAGACCAACATGCATGCGATAAACCGACTCGACGCTATGTAGGGCTATTAATTATAATTATTATTGTAAATGGTTTACAATTTACAAATAAGACTTGAGAATAAAAAGAGCTGCCCTTGAGTTTCTTGCTGGCTCTTCGCGGGGTACTGCATTTGGAACCAGTAACTCGTCGGTGGAGATGGGCTGCTGTTTACATTTAGCCAATCTTCATGGATCTTCTAAGTGTAATTTGTCGCTCGAAAATGGAATATGTCAATTTCTGCAGCGTATGTGTTTATTATTCGCAACGCGGTACAAATATAATTTTAGTCCTAGATTTCGGCACAGACAAAATCTGACTTCGTTGGCTAGGCAAGCTCTCTTAGACTCAAGACTTTTGTCCGCGGAGGACAAAAGTCCCCGAATCGTGGAAAAAATGTCCGCCGAGGATTTGCTGCGGACTCAACGCACACGATGTGCGATCATTTGTTGCCCGAAAATTTAGATTTATAGAGAAATTTAGAGAAGCGCACGCTATGGAAGCGAATATTCTGAGATAGGTACGTGGACGAGGAGGACGTTTTAAAAGAGAATACTGAGTGCCTTTATATCGCATCGATTAATGAATGAATATATTTATGCGAAGCATGCTCAGTTGAAACCTTAGATTTAGATTTTTTTCGCTAAGGTTGAAACAGTATCCGAAAAGATTCTTCAAATATTATAAAACAATTATTTTTTAGAAAATTAATAGATTTTTCAAAAATCCATTTAAAAAAAAATTTTATAATCGAAATTTTTTTTGAACAATTTTACGTCCCTATCGAGCGCGCAACGTAGACTAAAGTTTGCTGTTTGCGTTGCTGCGCCTAGTCACTTTAGTTCTATTTTTCTCGGGGACTCCCGCGTACCTTTGTCCAGTCAGTCCTCGGTGTCCTCGGTTATTCGGGGGACTTTTTTTACGCGGTACTTTTAATCCCTCGTGTGCGTTACTCGATGCAGTTGTAAGCGATCTATTTTGGCGGACAAAAAAGGCCGCGGACAAAAGTATCTCGTCTGCGCATTCTTTATAGCCTTACCTTAATGCCATGTGTCTACCTACTAGCTGTTTTTAATAAGTAATATGAATTTTGTGGCTGGACCGGTTGTCTAAATAAAAAAACTAACATGAATACAGAATATTCCACGAGAATCCAGTTCTCAGAAGGACGACAACAATTCGTCACGTATTAGTCCGGCACATGTGCAAAGAACATTCAGACACTTTCTTTTGTTCTAAACTCTATGAAATAAATGGTAAACAAAAATCTTCCCACAGATGCTCTTTTTTCATTTCGGGTTTCGTACTTTCATAATTTCGTTCGCTAATCAAAATTTCACAACTTTAGTGATTATTTATTATTTCAACATTCAAACAAACAGATTTCGTGGGAAAATTTTAGCCATGTTATTCACACAAAAAATAAGCTGAATCTATTGGTGAAAGAATTTTGAAAATCGGTCTAGTAGTTTCGTAGCTTATTCAATACAATCAGTCAAACAAACAAATAATCAAATATTTCATTTCATTTTATTATAATATACTTATCTCATATAAAAAAACTTTAAGATTACAAACTTTGAAGGCATTCTTTGTTAAAATTTCGTACGATTCTGCTTTTTTAATAATACTGATCAATTTAATTTTACGATATTTTATGATACTACAGTTAGTACAGTCCGCCACGAAATTACTTAAAAAAATGTCTGTAGCCTTAACCAAGATAGTTGTTATTGAAACTCTCTTGTTGTAACTGACAAGGGCAAACTGAATTGGAGCTGACTGCAAGCAGAGCCAGATTACTCGGGGCCCTTTGCATTAGGGGCCCCGAGTATTATGGGCCCCGTACCCGTACATATTATATCAAGATGGATAATTACGGAATGTGGTGTGAACCGAAATTACCTCTTCTATAGCCTAGATTTGGGAATAACATTAATATTATATTGTGGGTAATGGGAATTAGGTAGAGTGGGACTTTGTAACTTAAAAAACATATGGAACAAATGATCGATCGGTTTTGAAACGTATATAATGGAAAGACGGTGTCGAAAACTTTTGATAAAACTCCCCCCCCCCCCCCCCCCCTTTAACTGCTGTTTATTTTCTCTACGTTAATTAAGGAAATACTCTGCAAAATTTCATGTTTAGACCCTGATTTAGGATGTGCGTTGTCTGTTAAACAGTCATTGCTAGAATAAAATTATGATACATGATATATAATAAAAAAAATATGTAATGTTGTCTTCAAGTTGTAATAATCCAACCAATTAGCGTTCTATTGATCACCAATATGGATGGACCATTTTCAAATTCTAAAGCATAGAAATAGCCTCGTATTGACATTAGCTAAAGGCCCCGAGCCAACTTACTCCGAAACTGGCTGCACGCATATCCCTGCATGTTTTCACAGCATTGTTTTAATGTTTCGCCACTGTCGAAAAAGTTACAACACGCTGAAAAACAATTGCCTGCGAATACACAATGTCGAACTAATATCGAGAATGTTCCAAACACAGCAGCGTCGTACGTAGCTAAGGCCAGACAACAAGGGCCCTCGCCAGGGGCTCAAATAAGGGGGGGCGCAACCGTACAAAAGATTGTATTCCTTAGAATATACTCACCGTATAGTCATAAAGTCCATAGAGTACAATCTAGCTAAAACAATATTTTGAAACAATATATTGATCAATTCATTCTTAAAATATTAAACAAAAATCATAAAACATTGCTCAAATCTGACCCTTGTCTAATGTCATACTGTATATGCCTTGTAATTTAATAAATAAATCATAGGAAGTTTATATTAAGCGCATACAAAATAAGACTACAATCTACCTCTATAGGGCGCCAATTAGGTATTTCGCTGAAATCATGAAATTCCCTGGACGAATGATCCACTGAAATTCTAGGCACAAGCGGAAAGTATTGACACGTATTAACAATTTGTCGACGCTTTTAAAGCTCGGAAGAAAGGTGAGTGGCCGGTAGCAAGACAGTGTGCTAACAATTTATTAATAGAAAAAGAAAAAAACCGGCCAAAGCGGCATTATCTACAAAAACGGGAAAAAATAGCATTTGTTGTATGGGAGCCATCTTAAATATTTATTTTATTCTGTTTTTTAGTTTATGTTGTTATAGAGCGGCAACAGAAATACATCATCTGTGAAAATTTCAACTGTCTAACTTTTTCACGGTTCACGAGGTACAGCCTGGTGTCAGACGCACAGCAGAGTCTTAGTAATAGGGTCCATTGGGTACGGAACCCTAAAAAAAATAACTAAGAGATTGTTTTGTAAATATTCTTGCAAATTTTCTTCATATGGTTTTATGTGAATTTACTTTTTTTGTACTTGTACTAGCGCACTCCGTTAGATCGCGACAACAGTAAATGTATTTTGTTGAATAAAATAAAAATAGGTATAGATATGTATAGTACACAAAACTAAATATATCTAAGTAAAAAAATACTTATTTAATGTGAAGAAATTTAAAAACAATAGCAGAAAAAAAAAACGATTTCTTCATTCAAAACAACGCCAAGTCGAGCAAAAAATCGGCACGCTGGGCAGCCGTACCATCAAAAGAAATATATTAAAATTCAGAAATGGTTACAGCCCTCAATTTGCCTAGGACCATTCCTTGACGACTCGGCCACACGAAGCTTTTATTACGTAAACTTGAACTTAATGCATGTCCTTCCTGTCATTAACAAAGACCACAAAAACCCTCGGGTCTCTGACCACATGGCCCAAGTGGCCTCTAAATCTTTCGGCAAGGGATCTCTTGATGACATCTGTAAAACAGGCCTGTGCGCAGTGTGTGCCTGCAACTACAGTCACCACACTTTTATATGTATATTGTGGGTCTTTGTAAGGACATTAAATTAGCGATTAGCGATATAATAGCGATTTTTATAACATTTTACTGCCTATTATGCGCATTTAGATTGAATTGCTCTTTGATAAAGTAATTGTCAACGATGATGATGTTGACAGAATAAAATACGATATTAAAATTATAGAAGACTATATTATCTATCTATATAAATAAAAATGAATTGATGTTCGTTAGTCTGATTAAAACTCCAGAACGGCTGGACAGATTTTGATGAAACTTTTTGTGTGGGTTAGAGTGGGTCCAGGGATGGTTTATACGGTGGCAGAACGACGTCTGCCCGGGCCACTAGTTTAAAATAAAACTAATGCGCGTGTGCGCTCGTGACGGCTTGTTCGTTAGCTCTGGTTGCACCGGCGCGGCGGCGGTCTACCCTCTTCCCTCTCACAGCACCCCTCGACCGATTGCATCACGCGCTTCTTGCGTGGACATAATTGTTAATTACGTTGTCCACATAGCTAATTAAATATACGAGTACATGCACAGATACGACATGTTAAAGCGACTTTTGACTTTATGTGTTTCACAATTCACTTTAAAAACTTTGCGACGTTGGAACGAAAATATCCCTGTGACATGACAACGCTTTGCATTCGCCCATTTCCATTATTGGCTGCAGATAAGTTAACTAAAGCTGGCACTTGCAACACATGCAAGCACTGTGCTTGTGTGGTCTTTGAATAAAGTCAATCTGTCTATCTCGCACGTAGCCAAGCTTATGTGCATGTCTATGTATGTATACTATCATAAAATATAGTCTAACTCACAAATTTTAAAAACATTTCATTTCAAAACTTTTTGATTATTGTGACTTCTGTGTCAGCTTTAATTACATGATCTGTGTGCGCGAAGGTGATGGAAACAGAAATTGATTGCAGAGGACGCTTTGACAGCAAAATAAAACTTTATATTTTTAAATTTATTTAAATTAAATTTTATATATTATATAAAAAATATCAGAGCTAAAAAAAGTAATGGGATCATTCGGGGACAATTATTTATTAATCATGATAATAATAAATCTAGTTAATAATAAAGTATTAGATGAAACGAATTTTTTTTAATTCTGTATTAATAAATTAATGCATTTTTATCATAATTCATAATTTAACACCATTTAACTGTTTATTGGCATCATTTTAAGTTCTACTTCTACCGGTCAGGAAAATGTCCTTTTTCCAAGCACGTCATAGTCACCCTAACGGCGCAAGAGTCTAAAAATGGGCCTTTGTCTTAACGCTCTAGAATGGCGTGACGTCATCTGCCAATGACATCTTGCGCCTGCTACGAGCTGCAAATGTTAACCTATTTGCTTGGCCTAGTTTTGACTAAACAGTTGTGGTCCCGAATTTGTATAAATACGTGGCAACACCGAAAGGACGCTCTCTGTACTATGGGGATAAAGTCAATAAAAAGTATACATGTTTGTAAAATTACGATTTGTACCAGTAATAAAATTTAAGTGTTTCTCTAATTTCAAAATAAATCCAAATTTTTTTGTGTAAAATGCTAATTAATGCTACATACCGACGCTTATCATAAACGACCGCTTTTATCTTTCCGTCTGAACATTTGTTTCAAATAAGCTACGAAAAGGTTTTCAAAGAAAATTCTTCTAGGTCTTAAAACAGGAATGTTAACTTAAGTTTTTATGTTTCTTTTTTATTTCGATATCTTTCAGGGCAGGGTAGATATGAAAATAAAATGTTAACTATAGCGAAGCAAGAACGGATCGCTTTTAAATAAATCGAAAAGGTGTTTTCTAAACTCATTCATTTGTTCCGTATCCTGAACATACACCCCCGTGCGTTACATGCGAGGTTTGGCTTCGTATGAAAAGCTGGTTATCTACCGGGACTGACCATAAGAGAGACCAATAGAAACAATCAATTTGAAATATCAATAACAGTTACCTAATATCGTTAAGCATGGATGCAAAAAGTCGATATTCCATAGTAAGTATAAATAAAGTATAAGGGGGGCGTTTAGGGGGTCAGCGTGTTTTTTACCAATGGGAAAGGGGCTCGGTAAAAAACACGCAGACCAGGGGGTCTACGTGTTTTTTAATAATTGGGGGTTTACTGAAACCCCCACTTATAATTTATACATCACATCTAGTTACCAGATCGGTTATGTAGAGAAGAAAATCCAGATAAAGGTACCCGAAACCGACAAGCTTGCACAAGTCTCGTTTGATGAATGTTGATGAAGCGCAGAGAGAGATATTTAGTCATGTCAAATTAAAATTAGTCCTGTCAACTAAGGCATTTCATAACGTGAAATACAGCCTCTGACAGGACTAATTCGGTAGGCTATCTTCTATCACTTTTCTTTTTTTGAAGTAAGACCAAGACAGGACTAAACTAAAATAAGTTTAGTCGGTGTAAATCAGAATCGTCCCCATTGTATATCAACTTGCTAGAGAAAGAATGTAACTGCTATTTATCTTAGCAACCACACTCAAGTGGCTATGAAAACAAGTGTAACAGACATAAACAAAGACTATTTTAATCAAACGTACTACTTAGCCATTTATACTGAAGTGAATGAAATCGTAGGGCCCAGGGAGCTGCACGGGTGCTGGGCGGCAATTATTTCGCCGGTTATAGTTGGATGACAATGACATGTCTTGACATTGACTGACCATTGGCATGTCATTATCATCCAACTATAACCGTTGACATTTAGTGGAATTGGCCTCCTGGGCGCCATCACGCCAGTTGTTTGTGTATACGAGTCTTTATTACTGCTAAGTAATAATTACGAACACGTCAAAACCAGTTTAATTTAAGTAAATTAATGTATTAAATTATCCGGTTGTATTCACAGTTTTATTACTATCATTATCATTTTACTTATTACGAAACAATATTCTTGACAACAGATAGGCTCACCTACTATTACGTTTAGGGGTCCAAAGAATATCTCATGAAAAATGGGTATATCCAGAAATGGAATACCTCTGTCTACCCCCTCCTATCTAAGGCGTGAGATTATTATTATTCTTGTTTTTCTAGGTGAGTATCTTTTTCTACACAAATATTATAAAAAGGAATGATTTGTATGTTTGTTTGTAATGAATAGGTTCCGAAACTACATGACCGATTTTGATGGAAAGCTTACTTTTCTGGAAATAACATGGGTTATAATTTTCCCACGGGAACGGGAATAACGCAGGTAAAATCTTGGCGAATAGCTAGTTATTCAGTAAGGACAAAGGCCGATCCAGGTATTGATTTCATTTACCATTGTATTGAAATGCGACCTTGTGATTACCGGCTGTGAATGGGCGTTTCATTATTGGAGGAGTTGTAGATCGACATTAGAGATGATAATTGTATAAAATTTATACAATTTTATATTATTACATTGACAGTAAGTAACTAATTTAAGTAACAACTCTTTATTGTACACCAAAAAAAATATTCAACAAGTGACACAGTGATACAAAAAAAAACTTTTGTATTTTTCATACTTTGCAAGATATTTAAGCCCGACACATGTACTTGTTTTCCTTATTCGATTTTCGAATTCGGCTTTTAACTCGAGTCCTCCAAACACAACAAGTCAAATCCATTGATGTAAAGCATCTCAACAAATGTCATTCAATAAATGAACTTATATAAGCCTCTACATCGAATTAAAATTTAAACATTTTCACTTGACTTTAAGCGCATCACACACGGTGAAGATAATATAAAATATATATTATCTTAGAGCATATTTTAGAATATCGCTCACCATAGAAATCCTATGAACCATCACACACGACGAAGTTAATATATATTTTATCTTCAGTACGTTTATACGCAAATATGGAAATATATATTTCGTATCTTAAGATAAAATATTATAGCATCTGCACCGTGTGTGACGCGCTTTAGAGTTTGATGCAAAGTCAATAGCATGTCATTGCGTTCATAGCAAACGATTCGAAAAACACACAATGATAAAAAAACAGTGTTATTTTTAAACAAAAATATCAACTGCCTTCAAGCAATAACACTAAAAATACTACAATAATTAAAATAATTTCACTTAATTATACTAATTCGGGGCATGTAAGAATTATTTTTCATAGTATTTCATGGTCACTGATAGCGAGTGATTTACTCCTTTTGCTTCAGCAAAATGTAGTTTCCATTTCTGCATCGCAGATGATTTAATGAATAGTTAATTAAATCCTCACACAAAAATAAGGGACTTCCACTTACGTTACAATTCGCATTCTCCACAAGTACCAGTATTACGTTTTCAGAATGCGACTAAACAAATAAAACCAATATACCTACTTACAAAATTCCTACACAGATGAAAATCTATACATTGAAGTGTCTCTTTAATTTCTAAATAAATGGCCAAATTTAAGTAAACATTGTTATTGATACGAATACAGACAAATACTCGCAGTGGCTCAACGGATTTCAAGAGAAATAATATTTTTTAGGGAGTAGTATAATAGGAATTTCAAGTAAAAAAGTAAGACAATCGATTTTATTTATGTATTTAGTAGCGGTCAGATTTGTGTTTGCTATGTAAAATGCCCGAATCTTTTGGCACGGGAAACGAACCCACCACCTCCGACTCAGAAGAGAGTGTCGTGTCACCTACCAACTAAGCCTACAGGCCCGTCGCTTCGGATAACTAACTGACCCGCCGGCGGTTTTCTGATGTATTATTACTCTATTTATACCATTTATAGGAATAGGAATCCGGGGATAAAATATAGCCTGTGTGTTATTCTGATGTGTAAGCTATATACCTAACTATAAAGTTTCATCAAAATCCGTGTAGCAGTTTTTGCGTGAAAGAGGAACAAACATCCATATATCCATACATATTAGTAGGAGTAGGAAGTAGGATATCCATAGATAAGGTAGAAGATATACTAATATGGATGTGACCTCTCGATGTCACGGTAAAACTAGACTTTCGATATTTGAGATCAAAGTACAAAAACGTCTAGAATTTCCAGTTCTTGCGTTATTTGTCTGAGCAATAATTTATAGCTATAGGTAGAGGACGTTAGACCAAGGGTATTGGTGTGTCGTAACAACTGACTATTGTTGATGTTTTCCCACAGTTAGTTTAATCACTACAATTTTTTGTCTGCAGACAAGTGAACAATAATATGGATGTTACGTGTAGGATATTATTATTGTATTATAATTTAATTGGCCGGTTATCCTTTTAACCCGGATCGTATAAAGTGTGAAGATGTAAGGTAGGTCCATAATAATAAATGTCATGTTTTTATAGTACATTTAGGGTAGGTCCTAACCATGTAAAATGCTAAGATATTTCCAAAAAATTAAACAGCTATTTTTGGTATATGTTTTGATAGAGTGAAATATAAATTACATAGACTAATTTACATTGCGTGGGTACATACATACTTATTTACTAATAGTCCACAAATGATTATTTGTATTTTTTTTGTTTGTCATTCGTTTAAAAAAAATTTTTTTTGTAATTAATCTGTTGACAATTTTTTTTAATTAAATTGAGTTTATATAAATAAGTTTTTATTGTGAATACTTGACTGCCTTTTTCACCTAAGGTAGGGTGCCATAGGGTGCCATGCCACTCATCCTTGTCCAATATGGCAATCAACGTGTTAATAATTATGTAAAAAATGGATATTTTAGTGCAGTTGTCTTACGTTTCTATTAAATAGAAAAGGACACTTGTATTTGTCGCTCACAGTCATTCGCAGCTCCATTATGTTATGTTCGGCGACACCTGCGTGCTTCGCGATTTTCCAACAGTTTATCTGATTACTGGCTGAATGCCTGACGGGTTTTGGAAAAATTACGTACTTTCGTACAAAACTCCCCATATGAATCAAAATAGGGGATGAGGTAAAGACAAGCTCCTAAGTATATAATTTTGAAATTAATTATATGATAAGCTCCAACGCATTTCCTTTAAATTTCTAGATAGACCGGGCTTTTGTTTTCTATTAGTCAGATAGTTAATTTTAGGTAAGACGCAGTATGTATCAAAAAATCGGTTGTCTGTAAACTCGGTTTACTGACGATAGTTGAACGTGACAACGTCATAAGAGAATACTGATGGAATGGATTGTGCCTCTTTGTCGCTCGTTGCGCGCTCTCGCTTGCACTGGAACGCCGCATACGTCATACCAAAGAGGTTGGAAGAAAATCATTCTCTTTCCTAAAACTTTTTTTTAAACGTCTTTGCGTCATACTTTTTCGTGCATGCAGCCGGCTCCATCGAATTAGACGTTGTCACGTCAAAAAGTAATATTTTTGACAGATAATAAATCTGTTCTTTAAGAAACTTTTTCTTCAAATCTCCTTGTTAAGCGCTTATTCTTTTTGCCTTAATATTTTTGGACGTAGTATATGTATAAATACCTTCTCTATGTGTGTGCCTCGCGCTCGCACCGGTAACTATCAAAGGAGCATTTCCTCCTGTATTAATATCTCCATGGCAACCACAGTTCGGCTCCACCGGTCTGTGCCTCATAGCACCCGACTCATCAATGCCTATAGGTATTAATAGTTGTCTCATTGACCTAGAAACCTAAAACTTTGTTTGAATTTAGTTAATGGATTCAAAAATTAAAGTCTGTTTCTTCTAAGGAATCAACACAAGTCTTTCTTGTTTCTATGTTAAGACAGATTGAAATGCAGTGTCATATTGCAAGCACACGTCTTTGAGTATGCCTTGCCCAGCATGGTTTACGTGTGGACTGGTTACCATGGAATGTACTTGACCACTTTCAGCGGTGTAAATCATAGGCGATGGATATGGTGGGAAAGCAAGAGAAAGGAAACTAAGTGGTCATGACTACTATAATTCCATAGCTATTTACTTAGTTTTCTTTTCCTTGGAGCTTACTTACCTACTAATTTACAACATAAATTTATACAATATTTTTTTAACTTACAATTAAGAGCTTCCGCATAGTTATGGTTACGTACATACGAACCTATTTATAGGAAAATAAACGTTCTTTGTAAAAAAACTGGCCTTTTATCCCCAAGGGGGTAGGCAGAGGTATTCGATTTCTACACAAACTTTCCTGGTATAGCAAATATAGCTGTAAATAAATCAATTTGAAATACAATACGTGTTGTAATTTTCAGGAATAACTTTACTGTGTTTTCTCGCACACAAAGAAATTAAGAATCCCGTTAGAATATTTTCTAAGAAGTTTAATTGTATTAATCAGTTTCCACATAACCATTTTCATAACAAATAACATTATAATGAACCTAAAACTAAAAACCTAAAATAAAGTATAAATAAACCTAAAACTAAATACCTTAAGAAATATGTATAATATAATAACTAAAATATATTATTATAAGGAGTCCCTTCAGGCAAGGTTCCGAGGATACTGGCAGCGTTCCCCCTTTGAATGGCTAGACTAATTCTTTGTCCGAGGTAGCTGCCAGTTCTACATTTTGATATATTTATTTAAACTAGAACGGCCGTACCACAAAACCTTGTTTAATTATAAATCCTACTGAAAACCTGCTGCTGTCTATTTTTATTGTCTAACTTTACCCGTAGGTCTGTGGTAAGGCCCAGTTTTTTCAAGAAACTATAACAATATTTATCTAACAATATTTTTGAATCCACTCCATGCCATGGTAATGAACAATCACTCATATTGACCATGTAAGCATTATTATTATTTATAGAGCTGGCCGAAAATTAGTGAGGCTCGGGTTCGAATCCTGGCATGTACCAATGAGTTTTTTAAAAACTTACGTACATATTTTTCACTAGCTCGACGGTGAAGCAAAACATCGTGAGGAAACCCGCAGGTCTCAGAATTAATTCTGAGACAAATGTGTAAATAGACCCGGTCCGGCGATGGGCTCACCACCTATCACGTTTAGGGGTCCAATATATCTCGTGAAATGTGGGTATATCCAGTAATGGAATACCTCTTCTGCCTACCCCCTCGGGGATAAAAGCCGTGAGATTATATTATTATTATTATTTATTTATTTGTTGCACCAAAAACTGTTACACCAGATCATGTTCAGGTATCGAATCTTAATTAAAATTATGGCTAAGTGCACAGTTTAACAGGTGAGCACCGCATGCAAAAGGGGTGGACACATAATTTTGAAAGTAAAAGAAAGAAAAAACTATAATTACAAAAAAAAGAAAAACAGAAATTCCAATTTTAAATACATACCGCTATATCAAAAAAGTGTTACCGAAAATCGCTGTCAGCTCAAGCCTTGCAGCCACAGAAATAGGGCACGCACGTCTCCAAGTATAGGTTTTTGTGTTGGAACAATTGACGACCGTTAGTCGCCCGCATCTTGGAAACGTAACCACTGGCGACCACATTGAATTCTAACTTCTACAATTATCACGCTAAAACTTAAAATGGCGTCATTCTTGCATTCTCTATTTCGACGGGCCTGTTGGTAGTGATTCCCGCTCGTGGCCAACATTTGTGTGCATGAACATGTCTGTATGCTTCGTGTCTGGGTGCTTAGTATTTATTTAAGTATGTTTATCTTGTTTAGCACCCATAGTACAGGCCCTGCCTAGTTTGGGACTACTGAATGGTTATTTCAAAAAAGAAGGAGGTTCTCAAGACTACTGTAAGTTTTTTTTTTATGTTTGTTACCTCAGAATTTTCGACTGGGTGATTTTGATTATTTTTTTATTCGAAAGCTGGCGCTTTTCGTGTGGTCCCATTTCAATTTGGTCTAGTTCTGACAATGGCATCCATGATAAAAGTAAGTAAGTGTAAGTTGAAGTCGGTTTTACTCTTTATAGTTTTATGTTATTTTATAATGTGTAATTTTTATATTGTTTTGTAAATGTTTTTATATATTTTACTTTTATATACATATTGTAAAAAACCTAACATAAGATCTAAAATAAATAAATAATAATAATAATAAATTGTGGGACACAATTCACACTTAACCATGTGTGAATTCTTTTTTGAAGTCGGTTGAAAAGAAACCGATTGGCTGATTGATCTACGCACAGCCGAAACCACTAGGTCTAGAAGCATGAAATTTTGCACAGATATTCTTAAAATAACTTAATTAAAGCTTTATATTATTGTTTTATGGTAACATTTAACCTCTCAGACCATGAATCACAGACACAATAGATTTTTAATTGTGTCTCGGTTCCAATTGGAACCGGCGGTTCTTAACTGAACATTTAATTATATACAGAAAATACAAAACTTTCCTCAATTATAAATAAAATACATGATTGAACGCGCATGATTGTGCCAAGCAGGCAGGCAGCATTCCCGCGCTGAATGGCTAAACTCAGCCTTTGCGATAGGAAGCCGCCGCTTAATTATGTACTTATTGTCACAAATATTTTTCGTGCCAAAAATAAATAGAGTACAACGTTACAGTACTAAGAAGGGATTTTTGTAAATTCCCACGGGAACGATCTAGTCTATACGTATTAAAAAAAATTAACTGGACCATATCTGTACATATCACGCGTCAGAATCAATTGTGGTACAATTGTACAATTGTATACTTACATAGGAATAAAACTTAATGTGTGGGGTTTATAATAACAAAATGGTTGCCGGTATAAATTAAAATCTGGTACAGGTTTTATTTTGCCAACTAAAACAATTTATAAATGTACTCGTATTAGTGTTTTAAGGGATGAAGTCACGGGCATGTTTTGATTTAGGTATAATTTAACGAAGAGCTACTTCAAAACAAAAGAAAGTTCACCTGACGTAACCGCTACATAGAAAATGATTTATTGTGCAATATTCTTTTAATGGATATTTGTTAATCAAAATTAAAATTTTATTATACAACATGTAACAGAATAAGCGCAATTCCTGAAATTAGCTATTTATTATCCCGATTTCAGCTATTTTTAATAGTATGTGTTAAATTTTTCAAAAAATTAATTAGCTTAGCTGAATTTAGTGCTTTTGTATGGAAATCGTGCTATTGTTAATCGATATTTAAGAAAATTGGTTAGACACAACTAAAGTTCTATTGCTTCATATTTTTTTTATATTAATATACTAATTGGGGTGTATGAGGAATTGCGCTTTTGCTGTTACGCGTTGTATGTAAATATGTACTCATGACCGTATATCAGCTATTAATTGAGCAATACGAGACCTTTCCGTAGCCTTTCATTGTTATCAAATGATCAATAACGTGGCGAGGGGCAAGGTTTGATACATACCTTACAAACATGTACAGTGCACACGTACAGGATGGACAGGTGGTATTCGAGGGGGCCGACTAATTGCACGGAAACAGGGTCGCATTGCGAAGTGTTCCGACTTTGTTTTGAATACCTTTGGTACACTGTATCGAAGACACTTTTCGGAGATTTAAACAAATGTAGCGACACATCGCAGTTCAATATCCGGCAAACTGTTTAGGCTACAGGCTGCGCTATGGTAGTAGGATTGCATTTACGTAATACAAACCGAGAAATATTTCCCTTCACAGGATGCAGGGAAATACGAGTATTCTGCTATTGAAGATTAGATTACCGTCACCAACGTACTATTCAGTTCTATTGTAAGCGTATATATATTTTATTTCCCAAGATTTTCGAATTATGATGAAAAATTGTGAAAATGGTTCCCACTTAAATTCGAAGTTAGCATAACGAAAAATCTGAAATAATTAGTGTTGCTGATGTGCTGGCCGCTTAGTTTTTATATGCAATTTATTTGGAACATTTTACCTTTTTTACAATTTGACTTTTGTTCTGCTTAATGTCTATTAAAAAATCTATTGGAAAAAATATTGGTTTTCTTCAATAAGAACAATTAGGTCAAGTAGAGGTTTATGTAAATATTACAGTAAACTGTTACGATATCTCTACCTATCATTGTTTTCTAGCGATCAGTAAACATCTTTTACATAAAATCTAAGTCATTTCCCATAAACATTAAAATAGAATTTTATTGCGTGATATAGAAATTCATACAAAATCTACCAATGCACGAGTCAGAATCGCACTTGTTTTTTGACAGCTTTTATTTAACATGCAGTGTATGTTTGTTTGGTTGGAATCTTGCAACTCAATTTTGAATCAGCGGCCGTATTCACGGAATTCGATATTCGACTCGGAATCGCAAAATCTGTCGAAAGGTTTCGAGATGGGCTATTCACAGATGCCATATATTCGACAGATTTTCCGATTCCGAGTCGAATATCGAATTTCGAATCTCCGTGAATACGCCCGCGGCCGCGGGTATCTGCAACTGACTGAGCTGAAATTTGCGATTTCGTTGACAATGCAATATTGTGGTGGTTTAGTTTAGTTCGTAATTTTACTTTTAGATTTCTGTTGTATCTCTATGTCATTCTCTTAGTAAAATAATATTGCTATGCAATATTATGGTACCATCCGTGCTGAACAGATGGTGGAGCCAGGAAGTGCATATCGCAACTCCTCGAGTTTGGGTTCATGACGAGTGTCATACATACAAAAGCTAGTTTTTTAGTTGTCACGAACTATAATTACTTATTTAATTTTATAGCATCATTTGACAGATCGCAGATATGCGCGATGGTTTGTACATACGTGTCATGTCCCAGTTTTAACGAGACAAGGTGACCACGGATTCGACATGCTTCGCCGATTTTGCGATACGTGACAAAATCGGCCCAGTTCCGCTGACTCGGACACGACGCCATTAGATTGGGAATGCACGACAACAATCGCCGCTAGTCAAAATAAATCGATTTGGTCTTTTAGTGCTGAAATCGATGGCAAACAAAGCTATGAGACTTCGAAGGTTGTATTACGTTGATCCACTTAGAAAAACATTACTTTTCTGAGGCCGTCGAGAGAAATTATTGAGACATTGAGGACTATAAGACTAAGGTTAGTAAAGATAAGAACTAAAGCCAATTGTATAACGAGCGATTTTCTATTATAATAAGTACATCATCTGATAAGACATAACTGTACTTATTAAGACACACCATATCTTTTTGTAGACGGTAAAAAACCTCCAATAATAGAATACCTACTCGTATATCACTTTGCACAGAAAAATAAATAATAAATAAAATATCTAGATTTGATCCTTATTTCCACGTACAATGGTAAAATCTGTAATAATGTACGAAAGTGCCTAGATGGTATTAGGTGATTTAGGTACACTCTCCTTCACAAGTCTGGTGCAGTTTGATGGCCAGTGAACGAGTGTTCGGGTGTTTGTGTGTAGTCAAGCTAGTAATAAATGTCCGTAACTTTTTAAAAGTAGGGCTTCAAAACTGTTATTTCTTTGTTTTCTTTGAAAGCCAGTGTGTTTGTGAATGTGATGAGTGCCTAGTGATATTATATCACGAGCGCCTCTGTGTGTAGAAGGCACATTCAACCCTTGGTAGGGTTTCGTTGTGTTTAAGCACTATGGAAGTCGTTAAGTCATGTCAGATACCCTTGGGTGGCTTGAAGAATTCGGACAGGTGGCCACTAGCCTAACACCATCTCGGCTATCTCCCAATCCGCGGCGATTGTGGCCCATACTTAGCTCAGCTGTGGGCTGTTACGGGTTGGTGATGACGAAGTTTTTAAAAATGAGCAGTGTAGAGGCTCGGGTTCCAGTCCTGGTAAGGGCATGTACTTACTATCAGTAAAAGTTCTACCTAAATTTCATTTTTGGAATCAGTTATCTTTTCCCACGATTTATTCCATATTCGTCCCAATCTTTCGTCCCACATTGATGTTGGATTCCACCTCGTGGTTACAAAGGAGATGAGAAGTAACAATGACAATCACAAAAAAGGGTTTCTTTCATGTTTATGACCATTTAGTGTCGATGAATGGATCGGAATATAAAATAAGACGCTGTTAGGTATTTTGATTTTAGGTATTTTGAACTTAGGTTATTTAACGTTAGGTTTTTTAATTTTAGACATTTAGATACGTAACCTGTTACTGGCTTCTGATTGTTTAACTATAGTTAGGATCAGGGTTATAAAAATCATCATCATCAATCATCAATCAAAGATCAGGGTTTGTCGATAGTACCAATGAGTTAGATTAGTTAGGTTAGTTAATGAGTTAAGTTTAAGGAACTTTATTTCTCATAAAAACTAAACTAACACTTACATGAGATTAATACATTTTGGAATTTATAATTAACATGGTTCTCTAGCACAGAAAATTTATGCCCGGAAACCTGTAGGCCCTAGAACTAGCTCGAGCTCAAACTAGGTCATAATCTCGCTTTTCGCTAAATTCTAATAGATGGTCGGATCCTAGAAACAGATGCTCTGTGGATCAATACACAACATTCATTTTCTGAACCCCCTTAAATTATATTATTATGTTAGATTGAAAGTAGATACAAAAATAGAGTACACATATTATGTGCTTTAATAGAATTTTTATTTTGTAGATCTATATAAAAATATTAATTAAAATCTGCTTACTACAAATGGGCATAAGTGCAAACTCAGACATAATGCAAGCATACCTTTGCTTAGGTACACAAATCAACAAAATGTCAATGTCAATCACATGTCAATATATTTTTTTTCTTATTTTAAGGCATTGGCAATTTAGCCATCAGCACTAAACACGACACAAAATTCAAGAGTTTTAGCTCTGCTTTAGAGTCTCTTCGGATTCCCGCCAAAAAGCCTTGTGTCAATACAGCGATAAATGTCATATCTGACAAATTTTTTTTTCCTCCGATTAGGCTAACACAGAGTAAGTTGTGCCTGAGTTTTCATTTTTGGTATATTATTTAGAAATTATTGATTATCTTAGTAAATAATAAAAGATTGGCTAAATGTAAACAGCAGCCCATCTCCACCGACGAGTTGCTGTTCATATGGTATATAAAAATTGAATCACTCTATCTATTAAAAAAACCGCATCAAAATCCGTTGCGTAATTTTTTAGATCTAAGCATACATAAGGACAGACATACGGGAAGCGACTTTGTTTTATACTATGTAGTTAGAACCCTAAAAACTCATGGGGAGACCGTCCGCATATAAATTTAGCAAAATGCAAATTGTTTCGAGCTCCCACCCCAATTAGTACTAGCCGTGAAATATAGAATAGAATAGAATAGAAACACTTTATTTTCTTAAACAATACACAATATACACAAAAAATCAGTTAACAAATTAGTAAAGAAATAGGGAGAAGGTCGTGTAAAGCGTATCATGCAAGCAAAAGAGCCATGGCTCAGCACTACGTCACAGCCGCGGGGCTGTGATTGGCTGTTCATTCTGCCACAACCCGGCGGTGAACGGGGACGCCGCCGCTCAGAATACAGAGACAGCTCACATTTAGAGATAAAATAATTTTATTAATAAATAAATTCATATTTGATTAATAAATGAAATATAGTACGTATAATATATCCAGAGTGCGTTGCCCAACGTCCAAGTAAATTAACCGCTCTACACTTTATTTGGTCGCGTCAAATTTTGTATGCGCCAGACGGATGCTTGCGAAACCACGCTCGTGTCCTCGGAGCTGTTATCTAACGCAGTTATACAATTCGGTGAATGTACCTAAACACTAAAAACGATGCAATTGGAATTTCCTTGTGAATTAAATTGGGTACTGTATCAAAATTAAATTGCGTGTAATCACTCATCAAAAAGATTATCCTATACCACCTCTAAAAATCCATTTCGTTTTTAATTTCACAATTATAGCAAATTTCAAAATAATAAAACAATAAAAAAAGTGAAGTAATTCAGTACATTTTCAATACTAAATTTTCGTTTTGACAAGTCATTAAAAGTAACTCATTTGACTAGGCAGTCAAATACCATATTGCTGGTATGAGCACTGATAGCCTTACGGTTAAAGAACCCGCTTCTCGTGATGATAATCAGTGAGGCTCCGGTTCAAATCCTGGCATGTACCAATGAGTTTTATAAAACTTACGTACATATTCGTCACTAGCTCGACCGTGAAGGAAAACATCGTGAGGAAACCTGCAGCAGGTCTCAGAATTATTTTGAGGCATGTGTCCCGAAACAGACCCGGTCCGGCGATGGGCTCACCACCTATATATAGTTTAGGGGTCGAATATTCTCTTCAAATGTGGGTATTTTCAGAAATGTAATACCTCTGCCTACCCCTTCGGGTATAAAAGACGTGAGATTATTTATTTTATTCTAATTTTTATAAATATAGGTCAAATTCGACTCGCATACGAAAGAGATAATGTCGAATCATTTAGAAGACACTAATTATATGAGCAGTTGCGGTACATTTTCTCAATGTAAAGTTCTCAATTCATTTACCTACTTTAGTTCCTACAATTCTTGAGTCATGCCATTCGAGATTTGGGCAAATTATAATTTAGTTCAAATACATTTCCATTTCCCAGTGAGCTATTTTCAGCGCTTCCCGGGCTTCTTACTGCCACTGAGCTAGAATTACCTCGACCTTTGAAAAAAAAAAACGTTTCAGTTTTGTGTCAAAGGATCCTGCACAGCTAGAGATAAAATTCAGTCTTCTGCGTACCTGTTCGTATATGTTCAATAATATATAGTGCACCGTCTACTCTAATTCTAATCTCTCAGTTTCATCCATCCTAAGGTTGTCTGGAAGAGATCGCTAAAAGCAATAACACCGCCCATTGTACTTTAGTTAATGTTGGTATCCATATTGTGCTGTTTTTGGTGTACAATAAAGAGTTATTGTATTGTATTGTAACCATCATAACATGACACCATCTCCCAATCCACGGCGAGCTCGCGTGTGAGATCATAAACATAATAATATTTCGTCAGAGTAACATTGGATTCGAGATAGATACGGCGTTAGTGAAATAAAATCATAGCCCAATGGCGGGGCACAATTTACACACTGATATTTAGTCCCGAACTAGACAGAACCTGTACGAAGTTACTGATAAACATAGGTATTTAAATAAACACACAGACACGAACTGATAAACATATTAACACCAAGAAACCAACAGACAGGTTCATGCTCACAAATGTTAGCGCGGCTCGGGCGGGAAATAAACCCGCGACCTCGGGCTCAGAAGGCTTCACTTCCACAGCGCCACTTAAACGAAATATAAAAAAATCCTTCTATTAGTATTTTAAATATTATGAGCTCCAAGTAGTAAGAAAAAGTTTGTAAATATATCTACACTTATAATAATAATCTACACTAATAACATTATAAAGAGGAAATATTTGTATGTTTGTATATAATGAATAAGCCCAAAAATTCACCAGTAGAAAGCTACATTATCGGGGAGTAACATAGGCTATATTTTATCCCCGTATTCCCACGGGAAGGGAACTACGCGGGTGGGCGAGTATCAAAGAGATTAAAATATAATAAGGCATAGAGGAGACAAAGCGACGAAAATTTGATGCCAAAAGTTATTACAAGTGGAATAAATCTAGTACGATTTCGACAGAAACTGACATGACGCTTGAGCTTTAAAGTTTTGTATGAAAATATTCCCAATGCCCCCTCTATGTCCTATTATATTTTTATATCTTTGCCGAGTATGATTATACAAGTATATTTACTGTGACCGCAGTGCGCTCGGCAGCATTTCACGACGCGTCTTGCAGCTTCAACGCGAATACTTCCATCGCATTTCTACTTGATTGCTGCAATGGGCACGGCTGCACGCAACAGAACGTTACGACTCAATTAGCATCGCGGCGAACCTCATCGCATCAAACATCCCGCCATTTGAAGATCCATTTGAAAGCCAGTTAAATCAGTTACTTTTTATCATCCATCAAGACGCAAAATTATTATGGGAAATTTTCTGCAAGCCTACATCTTTGAATATTCAATACCGTCAAATGGCATTTGGTTATGTAACGCGTTATAAAAAAAATAAAGAAATCTCACGCTTTTTATCTCCGAGGAGGTAGGCAGATTCATACTGTTGCGGACCTCTTGCAGCGCAACCTCTTTTGATACTTTTACTTTTTATTTTATGATTGACTTATACGTGTTTTGCTATTGTTTCTACAAGTTACTAGAATACAGACCAGTTTTTCAACAACATTGCGTTTCCTTCCATTTAACCATTAAAATCGTTCTTATACAGTCCATTTATCATCAATCCACGCTATCTCCGTAACATTTGGTCCATTCTCCCATCATTTCCAGTGTACCTAACACATATTTTCATAATCTCGTTTCATCTCACATAATTTCGTTCATTTATTCTCACTAGTTTCTCATACACGCATACATTTATCATGCAAACCCGCAGCAAATCTAAAAGGCCCGATGACGCTAGATCAAAAGCTTCAAGTGTGGTCCCCGGAGGGACCAGCGAGGGCACCGCTAGGACCGAGTCGTCACGATCGTCCGCTACTGTCAGAGCGCACAAGGCCGCCGCCGAAGCTCAGGCTTTGCGTCAACGGCTCGAGCGAGAGCAAGCGCTCGCCGATCGCGAGAGGCAGCTAGCCGCACAACAGCTCGAGCGAGAGCAAGCGCTCGCCGCACGCGAGTTGGATCGCGAGCGGCAACTAGCCGCTCTTCAGCAGCAGGTGGCAGACAGCGAGCTGCAAGCGGAAATATGTGCGATCGAGGCAACTGCAGGAGGTAGCCGCGCAGGAAGCTGCACGAGTCATCGGAGTTCTAACCGGGTGAGCGTAGATAGAACTGAGAGATGGGTAGAAAACGCAGTGAATCAAACTAGCTGTAACATAGTTAACAGGGACATTCCCGCAGTAGAATGCGAGCACACATTCGCTCCCGGCCGCTCGGTACAGCAACCACCGGCAACGGCCACTCGGGCAACTGCACCCCCGTTGAATCAACGGCAACAACATAATATATTTCCTTCACGTAGTTGTGACGTCACCAAAGCTTCCAAGGTGCCTGGCCTAGAGCCGCCGCTCATCCCCATGGAGCTTGACAGTACCTACTTGCTGAAAGCTGTAGCGGACACCGCTGCGGCAGCAAAAGCCTTAGCCTGCGCCCATTCTCCTAAAAAATTAGAATTGTTTTCGTTTTCTGGCAATTCGCAGCAATGGCTCCACTTTAAACGAATTTATGATACAACAAAATGCAATTTTTCAGATTTAGAAAACATAATCAGACTTCAGAATGCACTGTGCGGGCCCGCGCGTGAGGCTGTCGCCGCATTGTTGATGTCGACGGAAGACCCAGAGGAAGTCATGCTCGCACTCGAAGAAAACTTCGCGCGCCCCGAACTCATCGTTTTCAAGGAAGTAACTGCACTGAAAAGTCTCCCACGTTTAGGAAACGACCTGAAAGAGCTCGGAACTTTCTCAAATCGGGTCCGTAATTCCATCTCCACTATTAAGCTTCTAAAACAAACTGAATATTTGTATTCACCCGAATTATTCCATGCCGTATTAGGCAAACTAAATCCTACTACGAAAACCAGGTGGACTGATTTCGCGGTCCAGGACTCTACAGGCCGTCCTAAATTAGAAATACTTTCTGATTTTCTACATCGCGAACTAAATCAGCACATACGTTTCGGTCTTTCCCCGGACTCGACCTTATTTCAAAATTTTTACGCAGATAAACCTTTCGTTAAACGTGAGAATGTACACTTGCTTTCACATGCTAAACCAATTACTTCTGCACAAGAATCTATTGCTACAACTAAACAAGAATGTGTTTTTTGTAATAAAAATCATAACATTAAGTCTTGCTCAGAGTTTAAAGTTTTGAGTGTCGACGATAGATGGCAGTGGCAACGTAGTGAAAAGGTGTGCTATAGGTGCCTTAAACGATCCTCACACCAATGGAAAACGTGCAAAGTTAACCCATGTGGCATTTCTGGATGCTTACTACGTCATCACCCGTTACTGCACGGACAAACCGCGTCGTCATATACAAACACTACGACCGAAACGCAAGTCATGAACAACAATGTCGTCATTCCACAAGGTTCGCACCCAACGCCTAGCTGCTCTGTAGTTTCTGAGGAGCAAGTCAACATCGCTAACACCAGTCAACAACCTGAGATTTTGTTAACGTTACGGACCCCCGCCTATCTGAAAATCGTTCCAGTTACTGTTTACGGCCCCGCTGGAAGTTGCGACGTCTTTGCTCTACTTGACGATGGCAGTACAGCCACGGTTATCGATTCAAGCATTGCAAATCGTATCGGTGTAACAGGCCCTCAACAAACAATAATAATAAACGCGGTCGGTGGCCTAACTAGACGAACCACAATCTCATACGTCGACTTTGAAATTAAGGGTAGGGATACACATGACACATTTTTTATAAGAAACGTCAGGTCATTAGATGATTTATCTTTAAAACCACAAACAATTAAACCTGAGACAGTCGCTCAGTTCCCACACTTGATCGACCTGGTTGACAAACTCTCTTATGAAGATGCTTCACCTTTAATTCTCATAGGCACGGAACACTGGTTTCTGTCCGTAAATCATGACGTACGTTTTGGTGGAAGAAACGAACCAGTCGCTTGCTTGTCGGCCTTAGGCTGGTCACTATATGGCGTAGCTTCCAGCAAAACAAATCTAGTAGAGTTCGTCAATCATACTTTACTACTTGAAAGTACAGTCGTCGACGAAAGTTTGGACTCACTTATAAAACAGCAGTACAAAATTGATTCTTTAGGCATTTCTAAAAATAAAAATCTCAATAGCAAATTAGATCAGCGTGCAATTGAAATTTTAGACGCCACTTCAAAGCGCTTACCTTCCGGTCGTTATGAAGTAGGTTTACCTTGGCGCGAAAACGTTAGGGACGTCCCCGACAGCTACCCACAGGCCATGTCACGTTTCTTAAGTTTGGAGAGACGCATGCGCAAAGATAACGAATTCGCAAAAGCTTACAGCGCGTTCATGGACAACGTTATAAAAAAAGGCTACGCCGAGGAGTGTGACCCCACTACGTATCACTGCCGCAAAACTACCGACACCTCTAACACTATTCGTTGGTACCTCCCGACCTTTGGAGTCTATCATCCACAAAAAAAAAAGCTTCGTGTTGTACACGACGCCGCTGCGTCAACTAACGGCGTGTGTCTAAATAGCTTGCTGTTGACTGGACCCGATCTCCTGCAACCTCTGCTAGGCATTTTATTTCGATTTCGGGAAGGCAAGGTAGCAGTCACGGGTGACATACGCGAAATGTTCCCACAAATTAAAATCAGAGATCAAGACCGCGATGCTCAAAGATTTTTATGGCGCGACGCAAACTCGACCGGACCCATCAAAGAATATAGGATGAGCTCGATGACCTTCGGAGCCGCGTCTAGCCCTTGCACCGCGATATACATAAAAAATAAAAACGCTTCAGAGTTCGAAAGCCAATACCCCGAAGCGGCAAACGAAATCGTTCACAACCATTATATGGACGATTTCATTACCAGTTTAGACAGCCTCGACGACGCGTCTCGTATAGCTAGTGAAGTTCATATCGTACATGCTAAATGCGGTTTTGAGATGCGAGCATGGACATCCAACAATGTCCACGCGTTAGCTCGCGTTCCTAAAGATCTTTGGGCTTGTCCAGACGCCGATGTTCAGATACCAAACCAAGACGTTGGCGCGCTAGGTGTAAAATGGAACCCGGTATCCGACATGTTAGGTTTTAGAGTTGGGAATCCGACGACCATTGATGGTACGATCACAAAGAGAAAAGTTTTATCCCGCCTAATGAGCGTTTACGATCCCTTAGGTCTATTAGGCCCCATAGTCGTAAAAGGCCGTATTTTATTCCAACAAACGTGGAGACTAAATGTCGGTTGGGATACTGAACTCTTACCTTCCGAAACTACAAAATGGCTAGATTGGTTTCAGGAACTCACACAGGTATCTTCTCTTCAAATACCACGCTGGTACTCAAAATCCAGAAACTCTGAACCGTCGGAAAGAGAGCTTTACGTATTCGCAGACGCGAGCGAGCTCTCATATGCCTGTGTCGCATACTGGCGGCTGTTGTACCCGAATGGTGGAGTAGAGCTCGCTCTCATCTCGAGCAAAGCAAGAGTCTCTCCCCTGAAACCAATCTCCATACCGCGCTTAGAACTCCAAGCCGCGTTGATCGCCTCTCGACTTGCGGTGACTATAAAAGACAACCATCGTAATAAACCGATACGCACGTTTCTGTGGAGTGACTCCATGACCGTCCTTAAATGGCTGCGAAGTGATGCTCGGTCATTTAAGCCCTTTGTAGCCCACCGTTTAGGTGAAATTTTAGAAAACTCTTACGTAAAAGATTGGCGTTGGTTACCTACAAATCTGAACGTTGCTGATGATGCCACTCGAACGCGTCCCATATCCCTTAACGTTTCACATAGATGGTTTCAAGGACCGTCTTTTCTTCTTAAGTCCCCCGAGAACTGGCCCATGGAGCCAGCCAATATCCCACCAGTTCGCGAGGAGCTCAAATGCATGCCAAGCGAATCGGTGGGACTTACTTCTACAGCAACCGCTCTGCCTACCCCTCTTACTGTCAATTTTGGCTACTTCAGTGATTGGTTTCGTTTGGTACGCTCTACTGCCAGGTTGCACCAGGCAACCGCGCTCTTTGGAAATATTTTAAACAAAATCCGAGACCTGAAATCTAAAGGCGAAACATTTCCACCTCGCCGTCCTACAACGTCCACAACCCTCTCTCCATCACCTCTATCTGCCGAGATGATGCAAGCCGCTGAAAGGCACATACTACAACGCACACAGCTGGACAGCTTCTCTGAAGAATTCCGATGTATCCTTAACTCTCTGCCACTTCCGAAGAACAACCGCCTGATGAAACTGTCCCCTTCACTCGCACAGGATGGACTATTGCACTTGGCTGGTCGGATTAACGCAGCGGAAGACGTAGATCCTGATACCCGCTCCCCAGTGATTTTGGACGGCCGTCACCCAGTTGTTCGCTTATTAGTGCAGAACTACCACAGGAGAGCAGGCCACGCTAACAACGAATTGGTTGTCAATGAGTTGAGACAAAGATTCTGGCTTCTTCAACTCCGAGCTACTGTGAGATCTGTGGCGAAGCAGTGCCTATTCTGTAAAATTCGCAAGGACCTACCGATGCGTCCCGCTATTGGAGACCTCCCACCTGGAAGATTGGCTCACCATCAACGGCCCTTCACATATACAGGGTTGGACTACTTTGGCCCTATCATGACTACCATCGGACGCAGACACGAAAAAAGGTACGTGGCCCTCTACACGTGCCTAACTACTAGAGCAATCCATCTGGAACTTGTCCACAGCCTCTCCGCTGACTCCGCTATGATGAGTCTTCGTCGATTTGTAGCACGCCGTGGAGCCCCAAATACCCTATTCTCCGATAATGGGACCGCCTTTGTCGGGGCTAACCGAATTTTGAAAGAATTTTACTCGAACTCCGTTCTCGACCTTGTAGCTACAAAAGGAATTAAATGGAGCTTCATTCCTCCTGCGGCACCGAATTTTGGAGGTTCTTGGGAGCGACTGGTACGCACGGTAAAGGTTGCCCTTCACGCTACCCTAAACGAGAGAGCGCCCAAAGAAGAAACCCTGCTGACACTATTATCGGAAGCAGAAGCAATAGTAAACTCACGACCTTTAGCCCATGTGTCAACAGACCCTCAAGACCCGACGACACTGACACCCTTTCATTTTCTCATTGGCGCCTCATCCGACCAAGTCTCACCGAAAGCCTTTGACGATCATGATCTCGTCCGACGTTCGGAGTGGCGCAAAGCAGTCAGACTGGCAGATCACTTTTGGCACCGATGGGTACGGGAAATTCTGCCCACAATGCAACCCAGAGACAGGAATAGCCAAAATCAGATACTGAACATTGGAGACTCGGTCTTAATCGTCGACGAATCTCTGCCACGAGGAACATGGCCGCGAGGAAGAATTGCGAAAGAATACCCCGGCAAGGACGGCATCACGAGGGTGGTTGACGTTGAAACTGCAGGGGGTTGTCTACGCCGACCCCTCAGAAAACTTATTAAGATATCCTCTTAATGGTATTTCATCTGATTGGTGCATCTCTGCACGAGGGGAAGGATGTTGCGGACCTCTTGCAGCGCAACCTCTTTTGATACTTTTACTTTTTATTTTATGATTGACTTATACGTGTTTTGCTATTGTTTCTACAAGTTACTAGAATACAGACCAGTTTTTCAACAACATTGCGTTTCCTTCCATTTAACCATTAAAATCGTTCTTATACAGTCCATTTATCATCAATCCACGCTATCTCCGTAACACATACCATTCCTTTAAATACCCACTTTTGACCCCTAAACGTGATAGGTAGTGAGCCCATCGCTGGACCGGGTCTGTTACACATGCCTCAGAATTAATTCTGAGACCTGCGGGTTTCCTCACGATGTTTTCCTTCACCGTCGAGCAAGACAAAAGTCAAAATGTTTTATTCAAAGTAGGAACTTACAAGTCCACTTATTGAACGTCATTTCAACTCCACCGCTTCAGCATGTATGGTTGAGCAGAAGAAGCGGGGCAAGAAACTCCTCAACACAATATTCTTTTCATCAATTGTTACTTAATACTAAATTGGGTTACATAATTTAGCTATTTTTCGCTGTCGCATTGCGCTGTGCCGGAGAAGCAAGTGATGAATATGTACGTAAGTTTGGAAAACTTATTGGTACAAGGCAGGATTCGAACCCAAGCCTCACGGATCATCATCACGAGAAACGCGATCTTTAACCAAAACCACCAAGCCATCACTGCACTTTATTGAAATTATCCATTAGTCGTTACTCCGACTAAAAGCGCTTTTAAATCTCATAATCTATACAGATCATATTAAGTAAGTAAGTAGTACTAATATTACTATTGTTAAAAGCGAAATACCATTTCCGAGATAATCTTTTAAGGACTAGCAACCGAGCTGTGCTTCCGTTTATTAAAATTAAATATGTTAAGTCTCAGTGGTTAAAGAGCCAGCTGGAATTTTTTTTTTATGATAAAAAAGGGGCCAAACGAGCAGACGGGTCACCTGATGGTAAGTGACTATCGTCGCCCATGGACACATGCAACTCAAGAGTCACAACTGCGTTGCCGACCTTTGAGGTGGGAGTAGGGGGAGTTGAGGGGAGGGGAGGGGGGGGGGGATTGGGTCCTCCGGTTACCTCACTCACTCAACGAAACGCAATGCATTGCTTTGCGCTGGTTTTCTGTGAGGCCGTGGTATTACTCCGGTCGAGCCGGCCCAAGCGTGCCGAAGCATGGCTCTCCCACGTGGCATGTACTTACCAATAAGTTTTACAAAAACTTACGTACATATTTATCACAAGCTCGACGATAAACAAAAACATCGCTAGGAAACCCACAGGTCACAAAATTAGTTTTTGAGGCATGTCTAACAGGTCCTGAGGTCTGGCGATGAGCTCACCACCTATCACGTTAAGGGGTCAAAAGATACTGGTGAAATATGGGTATTTCCTGAAATGAAATACCTCTTTTTACACCCTTAGGGATAAAAGGCGTGAGATTATTTATTTTATTTTTATTTTGATGAAAAGTGGATATTTCGGTTCTCATCTTTTATATTTTTATATATTTTTTTCTTTCCTGTAACAGATGAACAAGAGCATTGCGTATCCACCATTAACTTTTGGTATTCATATACCTGTTGATAGAAGCCGTAACCCGTAACAGCCCACTGCTGGGCTAAGGGTATTTCTTCACACATTATGACGTATGTGCCATAATATCCCACGCGAGCCCATCGCGGTTTGAAAGATGGTGTTAGACTAGTGGTCACCTAGCTGTCAGAATTTTTCAAGCCACCCAAGGGTATCTGATATGGCTTATGATGCTGAGTGTTAGATCCTTTTGTCCACATTGTAAAACTATTTACATTAAGTTTTGTGCTCTAAGATTTGGCCTATTAAGGCCAAATAAATACTTTTTTATTTCTTTCTTCTTTCTTTCTTAACGTCTTAAACACAACCTTTCCTACATAACAGTGTGTATATCTGCCACATTATGTCGGTGCTAAACGAGTATGTCTACTTGCCCACAGATAATTAAATTTCATGTCACAGCTCCTGTAATTATATTCAACTTCAACTAACTTCAAAGGGATAGCTTGGCTTTGACGCGATTGGATATCGGTACTCCTGTAAGCTCAGTCCGTCTAATCTATACTTCTATATCTATCCCTGCTAATATTATAAAGAGGAAAGATTTGTATTTTTGTATGTTTGTTACGAATAAACTCAAAAATTAATGGACCGATTAGAAAAATAATTTCTCAAATGGAAAGCTAGAAGATCCCTGGTAACATAGGCTATATTTTATTCCTGTATTCCCACGGGAATGGGAACTACGCGGGTGAAACCGCGCGTAACCGCTAGTTTTTTAATTAAAACTTCTGCTTAAGATAAACTTCTAGCCTGTAGAGTATGTCAGAAAGTGATTTGATGACTGTTTTTAATCCCGCTTAATTAAAAAAGAACAGGATTTCAACTGAGAAAGATTGAATATAATAGCAAAAAAAATCGGTTGTATGTAAAGTCGGTTTACTGACGATAGTTGAACGTGACAACGTCATAAGAAAATACTGATGGAATGGATTGTGCCTCTTTGTCGCTCGTTGCGCGCTCTCTCTTGCACTGGAACGACGCATACGTCACACTTTTTCGGGAATGCCGCCGGCTCCATCAATTTATAAGACGTTGTTACGTCAAAAAAAAGAAAAATCAATGCATAAAATTGGTTGCCTGTAAAGTCGGTATACGGGCGAAAGTTTTACGTGACAACTATCTGTCTCTCTCGCTCTTAGGCGGGCTAACCATGCCCGAGTGGAAGGGACGCGTGCCTCTCACTCGCTCTCATTGTGAGCGCATAACGTGAGCGGAGCGTAACGCAGTTTCTTGAAGTGTCACCCGGCAAACCAATTTATAAGACGTTGTCACGTCAAAAAGTAGTAATTAAATTTCGAATCCCTTCAACTGAAGAGCAATAAAGCATGCAATTTCCGCACAAAGTAGAAGTTATATCGTAATAACATAAATACACATTTCGTAAACGTATATCTTTGATACTACTAAATGTCAGGGCGTCATTCGCTTAGTGAATGCCAACTGACCGCTGAACCGTAAAGCTAGAATTACACTAAACCAGCGTGTATCGACGCTCTCTGTTACAAGTGTTGGGTAATACTCAGATTTTCTTCCAAAACACTTAATATTTCCGATAAAAATGGGATGAAATACAAAAATTTTTTGAGATAAACAATTTAAAGATATTCGATTTTTTTCGACTTTTCAACACTGTGTATAATCAAGAGCTGTCACTGACTTACCTACTTGCTTACTTACTACAAAATGTATTATTATGGTACGGTACGATAAGTAGTCACTTACAAAACGACGTTATTTGTCTTCGACTTAACTCTTTTAACTAGTCTAATTGAAATAAAAAGTATTAAAACTAATGTTATATTACATCACATTATTATGCGTAATAAAATACTTTTCAATGTTTCTTTTTAATTTGACTAGTTAAGTTTCAAAATTATAAGATTTTCGAAGCATACTGTTTATTTTTTTGTTTGTGAGTAGATAATATAAAAAAAATATCATTAAGGTTGGAAATTTAAGATTCAACAATTGTTAAATTAAAGATTAAATCAATTTCTAATCACGAATACCATGTGCTAGATGGGATTTGGAAAAAAGACGAATTTCCATACCACTGTTTGAGGAGGTTCTTGTCAAAAGTTGTTAATTCCACTTTGGACAGAATTGGTTTGTATTTTATTGGTTGGTAAAATCGGAACACTTGAATGTTAAAGACGGAGGTGTTCATCAAAACGTGATTCCACCCAGCCGCAATAAAACTAGATTATTCCAAGAACTTTTGAATCTAATCAAACCAATGGTCATATACGAGTATAAAAATTCTGCAAAACGTAGGACAATAATCAGAGCTACCAGCGCTGATCCCGTTTTATTCCCTTTCCATGGAAATTTCTCAAAATCGTTTCTTAGCGAATACTATCACGAATATACTTATACAAATTTGAAGGTCATAAGCATTTGTATATAAATAAAAGTCATTGAAAATAGTCACCAATATTAGCATAATTATTATGCAGATTCACTATTCATGTGGAAAGTACGGCAGGTAGAGCGCTCGCTTCATTGAACGCAAATAGACTAAAATATAATAAGGCATAGAGGGGGCATTGGGAATATTTTCATACAAAAACTTTGAAGCTCAAGCGTCATGTCAGTTAGTATGAACGCGAGCTGTCATTCGGTTGAATCCCGGTCAAATTACACTAGACTTATTCCATCTTGTAATAACTTTTGGCTTCAAATTTTCCTCGCTTTGTCCCCTCTATGCCCTATTATATTTTAATCTCTTTGATTGAACGGCTAAAACCGAAGCTTGTATTATTCATTGACTATTTTAATAGTCGGGGATTTATCCTCGCCATGTCGACCTCTTATAGTCTATTAACGTTGCTCGCGTCTCCTTCTTGACATTAAAGATACTGGGATTTACACATTTATACTATCTGTCAATAGCGACTTTGTCTACGTGAAACTTAGGTCGAGTTTCCTAAATTAGACGAGACACATTACAAAACATGTAAACAAAACTGGCAGAGATAGCCCCGTTGAATGTAAGTTCGATCCTTGTACCAATGAGTTTTTCAATTAGTACACAACTATCACCAGCTCGACGGTGAAGGAATACATGGTAAGGAAACCCGCAGGACCCCATAATTGTTTCTAAGACATGTGGGTACCCCGATCCGGCGATGGCCTCTTGAAATGTTTAGGGGCATGAAAAAAACCCTGTAGAAAAATAAGCATTTCCAATAGAATACCTGTGCTAACCCTGTTGAGATAAGGAAGTCGTGTCACTAAAATTGCTGTTTTGACCTGTTCTGACAGGCTAATAACAACTGTGAGTCACAAAGATTCTGCTTTACAGCGACTAAACTTGTTTTGGTTTAGTCCTGTCTTTGTCCTACCTCAAAAAAAGAAAAGGGATAGAAGATACCCTACCGAATTTAGTCCTGTCAGAGGCTATAGCCTCTTTTAGTCGTGACTTCTTAGCCTATGCACTAAATACGTTATGAAATGCCTTAGTTGACAGGACTAATTTTAATTTGACAGGACTAAATATCTCTCGTCTCTTTTCTTTTCCCTAGAATTTTTTTTTCCTAAGAAAGAAAATTACAGGAGTAAACTAATATAAGATTAGTTGCTGAAAAGCAGAATTATTACCAATAGGTATCCAAATAAAATATATCACTCCTTTTATCCCCGAAGGAGTAGAGGTAGATCTTATTCGGGAAATACCCACGTTTTACCAGTAGGTACATATATTCTTTGGACCCCTAAACGTGATAGGTGGCGAGCTCATCGCCGGACCGGGGTGCTATTACACAGTCTCAGAATTAATGGAACATAGGGGTTTCCTCACCGTGTTTTTATTTACCGTCCAGCAGCGTCCATCCAGTGATAAATATGTAAGTAAGCTTTTTAAAACCACATTGGTACATGCCAAGATTTGAAACCGAGCCTCACTAAGAAGCGGGCTCTTTTACTACTGGGCAAAGAGATTTAAATATAATATTGCATAGAGGAGACAAAGCGAGGAAAATTTGAAGTCAAAAGTTATTCCAAGTGGAATAAGTCTAGTACAATTTCGACCGAATGACAGCTCGCGTTCATACTAACTGACATGACAAGGACATGACGCTTAGGCTTCAAAGTTTTGTATGAAAATATTCCCAATGCCCCCTCTATGCCCTATGACATTTAAATCTCTTTGCTACTGGGGTATCACTGCTTTTGTATTGCAATGAGCATCTACTTAAACACGGACGGATTTCTTACTCAGTCACTTTGGCTCTCTTTGATGTTCCAGATAACCATTTATCAGACTCCTTTGGTAGCTTTCAACTTTATTAATACAAACAAAAAACAAGAACATTTTGTATACAGTATTAACCAATCCTACATAGACACATAATATTTTGTTATCCCAAGTACCGTACAGGCTTCAGGCGATATACCTATTTAAATTCTGGGACACAAATCGTGAAATCACACACAATTATTTAGTCTTAAACTTACACTTGCCAACAGACATGTTCATGCACACAAGCGTTGGCCCCTAGTAGGAATCCAACCCACGCCCTCCGACTCAGAAGCCAGAATACATAAAATATTAGAAGAGGTAAAATAGTCATTACAGTTTTGTCGAGTTTCGTTTCGTATATATCAGGCAAAGCTGTTAAAAACAATCCAACATCAAATTCACGTAAATATGATGTAGAAATTGTATGATTGAAATAGTTACTTTGACTCGTATATTTTAATGAAAAAAGATTGATGCACGTTATATTAATTAATATTTCAGAGAGCGTAGTCGCAAAGGGATTTATTGTTGCAATTTTTATCTAGATTTAAGCGGAAAAGCTTATTACAAGCTTTTATTTTATGAGTGCAGTCAGCTGATAAAATAAGGGAATGGCTTTGATATATTTTTAATTTCTCTGTTCAGTTCATATTCAGACATATCTTTACGCTACGATTACTCGTTTATTAATTAAAGAAAGAAATAATTTCAATTTATTATCTACTGCAGATACTTGGTTCATAAAAATACAATATTTAATTTGCCTTGGAATATATAACGTGTTTTAGTATGGAAAACATTAATTTGAACAACATATATACACTCATCAAGTCAACACATAAAGGAAAAATTACAAGGAAAAGTTTGAACAGAGTAAATAGAATTACATGTTGAATTTTACTTCACTAATTATTATAGAGTAACAATAAAAATTATCATATTCGCCAAAAGAATCTTCCAATCCTAAATGTTATAAATGCCAAAATAACTTTGTTTCTTTGTTTATTTGTTGGTTACTCTTTCACGCCTACACCGATACGAGCCTAATACGATTTAAAAAAAATATTTTACCTGTGGAAAGCTACATTAGCATATAATGTATGCAAATTTTCTAAAGAAAATAATATTATCTATACTCCTTCCTTTCAACCGACCCCTGACCTACTACCTAAGGCTGAGAAATGTAATAATCTCCAAGGAAATTGTTCTAATCTGCTTAGGCAGACCGACACTAGGAAAGATTAAGGTCACTAACCAAAGATGAAACTAAAATTGGAGTAAAAATTCAAGTATTTGAAAATAAGTTATAATTTCAACACTATCTCCCAATCCTCGGTGAGTTCGTGTGGGAGATTATAGCTCTACTAATGCTCTACTAAAATGAAATTCCTTCAATGGGCCAGGTACAATGATGTACTGTAATAAACAAATAGTTCATAACAAAACAATTAGCGAGCGGTGGATACCGAAGAAATATCGATTTTAGAAAGCGACACAAGATCCAAGAGCTGGCAGCTACTTCTGTCAAAGAGTTTGCATAGCCGTTCAAAGGGGCAATGCTGCCAGCTGTATGGGTACGCTGCCTCGATGTGATGCTTTGGAGGATAATCTATAGTTTAAAATTTTATATTGTATTTTTAATTAAGTATATTCCCCTTATAATAAAAAAAAATATATTTGTAATGCTGTATTTTGTTTTATTTAATATAATTCTCTTATTACTGCACATTATTTCTATCAAAAGTATATCCTTGACTTCTTAGAATGTTGATAATATAAAAATAAATCCATATTTCCCTTTTTCACGGCACACAGTCACGGCATCACGCGTGAACGGCTGGACAATTTCGCTAATTAATAATTGGTTGTGTTTGTTATTGTCAGTAGAAGGTTCTTTTGAAAAATAAAACTTTATGGCGTTTCACATAATTGGCTTTTGTTTTTAACAGGACAACATCCGTCGGGTCAGCTAGTTTAAAGATAAGTTTAGGCATTATTAATATAGATTAACACTCTACTTATTGGGTAGAGTATCAAGCGCCCTGCGTTTTAGTAAAGAAAATACGTTTTGCCACCAAATAAAATTTCAACAACAAACAAAACAAAAACATTTTTCACTTGATGGGACAAAAGTAAAATCTGACATTTCTAAATTCAAACTGACGATTACCTCATTATCAATGGCCAGTCTTAACAATTATTGGTATACAAATTAATGGCTATTAGTTCGTCATCTATGCGTTTCAAGTTCACTCGATTGCGATAAAACTTTAGTGAATTTAAATTTAATAATTTAATAAACCACGGGAACTGATATAACAAAATCTGTGCGGGCAACGCACTTTAGGGTCAGTTAGTTGTAAGTAAATAAAATATTATGATGTTGGTGCACCTCAAGCTTATACCTAGTCGCGTCCCTCGCGTGCGAGTAAGATGCCTCAATAACCGACTTCCTAACAGATAGCCCAGAAGTGGGCTGTTACAGTGATGATAAACAAATCACGTTCGATATCATCTAACATCGCGTTTGTTATAGCAATCTATGTCGGCAATATGTTACGTAAAAGAAAGCGGTTAGGCAACGTCCAGTGACGAGGAACGCTTATGCATCCGAAACAAATATTATTTGCATGAGAATAGGGTAGTGGGCTGCATCGAAAATAAATTGCCAGTAATAATTAAAAGATTGTAAAATTTATCAAATTACCTACTTAAAAATTTAGGTTTTTGCTATTGTGTTCCTTAGAAAGTTATTTTTCTGAATTAAAAGCGGCCTCTCTGTGTGCTTCGAAATGCAAGCTCCCAATCTATCTTACAACTTTTGACAAGATCGGTTCATCAATTTATCCGTGAAAAGGTAACAGCTAAACAGAGTTACTATCACATTTAAAACATTCGAAGTGACGAAATTTAATTTAGTGATGGTGTAGTTATAGTTCAATTCATTTTTTAAAGATAAATTCTCCTTTTGAAAGATAAAAAATATATCAAATGACTAGGCAGTCTGGTTATCCAATTCAAACGACGACGGTTCCCATGTCGATAAGCAAGAAACCTTTATAATTTCGTTATGTTTATATCCATCTGTCTGTCTTTATATCACTGAGATTTTATTCTGAAACGATAAAAATATACCTATAAAAATCACTTAAACAGCTGCAAAGGTCCGAAAGTATTCAAAAAGGGAAAATCCTTTTCATCTCTCCGGGCCGAAAGCGTCAACTTTCGACCCGCTGTGCTAAACGGAGGTGCCGCTTTCTACCTCCGTCGAGCAGAAAAAAAGTATACACACCTCGGGGAGTAAATAAGAAAGCCTGAGATCACATGTTTGAAGACAGACAATTCATGTGATCTGAGACATTTCTTATTTTACTTCCCTAGGTGTTTTACTTCCCTAGGTGTGTAATATACGCTGCGGACGTAATGCTTCAGCCTCCCCGTGGTCACGTCCCTATGGCGGAGCGGAGGAACACAGTGGGGTTTTAGCCGGTAGGAGTCCGGCATAACCGCACCACTCCCCCCGGGGTGGAGTGTGTATCCGATGAAGGATTTCCCCACTTAAAAAAAAAATGGTGTGTAATATACTATTTTAGGAAATACATGAAACAAAAAGTTCAATATCGTATTGTATCTCATTACGCCCAAGTGCGGTAAGTGTAAAGTAAAACGCACGGTTTATCAAGATGCTCCGTCTTAAAACGAACGGTGCTTTTTAAAATCTCAGCAAAGAGTTTTTATGTCAAAAAAGTTGTCAACATTTTATGATTAAAATTTACTTTGGGAGATAAAATTTATTATAGAAATATTTATGTACATAATTATTTAATTTAATTAATTTTGACAGTAAATTACAACCAATTAATCTGTAACAAAAACACAAAAATATTAATTTACTTTATTAGTAATACTGGCTGTTTTTTGTGCCTTTGCCTAAAAAAAAATTATGATGCGCGCCGCGCGCGGTTTTTCTTAACGCTGTATTGTTTTTATTCGTTTACCATAGTCGGAGTTTTATTTTATTTCCTCGCAAATGTGTTATAAAACGTCGTATGACATACGTGCGCTTTGATAATTACAGCCTACCGCACTTATATCATAATGTACTATTACTTGTCACCCGAGGGGTATCGTTAAAAGGTGTTTTAAATTTATAGTGAGGTTTGTTTGTTAGGGTGAGGCCAAACGAGCGTAATTTCGGTTGCAGAAATTCGTTTCATATAAAACTTCAACTCATTTTGCGTCGCCGTGTGAATCGAATAGGACTTTTATATGAAACCGAATGCAACAGAATTTCTGCAACCGAAATTCTGCAACCGAAATTACGCTCGTTTAGCCTCACCCATAATTTCCCAAAAGGTTTTATTTTAATTATTACAGTCGACATTAATGGACGTTCTGCGTCAGTTGCATCTATCCAAGCCTCCAGCTCTAACTGCTGGTCTAGAAATAATAAATAAATGTGCTTTTTTATGCCCGAAGTGGTAGACAGAGGTAGAAATACCATTACATCAATTGTTTTTATTCCTTTGCGTTACAGGTGCTACGATATAATATACCTTAGAATCAATGGGACCAGTGAGTTTCCTTTGCCGTTGACTCTTTAACCACAAGGCTACTACTCTCTCCTCTTGATAAAAAACCCAGAAATTTTCTGGAAAAGTTTTTTATGTCGTTTTTCTGCTTCGTAACAATCTGTTCGGAAACAATAACCCAATTTTTGGTCTGATATCCAGTCCATTATCTGCCAAGGCTTTTGTATGGAGTTTTTTCCCCTTTGTTGGTGTCTTTCACTCATTGCTGGTAAATCGACCATAGAGACAAGGGAAGGGGAGGAAGGGAGGAAAGGCCTCTTCAGTCTGGTATATTGTTTGCCTCCGTATCAAATCAATTTTCATAAATAAAGAGCAATAATAGTACGATTTCCATGGGAGCACGAAATTCAGCTATGCTTAATAATAATAATTCATGTTTTGTAAAAATTTAACACCTATTAAAAATATCTGAAATCTAATCGATTTCAATCATTTCATCAATCGATAGTAGACGATACTGAACAAACTAATTTTAAGAATTGAGCTAATTCTGTTATTATATATTGTATAGTCAGTTAGTTCACTAGCCATAGCCGACCAAGTTATACATAATTGACCTCGAGTCAACGCTGTAGTGAAAGACAGAAATTGAATAGCAAAAACATTGTTTCTTGCGATTCATGACCTCGTCTTATTTTACGAAGTTTTGAAACAGACACCAATTATTATTTTATTATGTATTTCGGTGCAAAAATCTGTGCGTTTTTATTTCAAAATGGTTTTTATATGCCGCTTTTATTGTATTTCATTTTATTTTACAATATCCTTAATGTTTGTAATCCTTAATTCAATTGTTTATGATATCCTGATGAAAATTATATATGCTCAGCAGTGTAGCACTTAATTTCTTTGCAAATTTCTTCAGCAATTATAGGATACTTAGTAGAAATAAAAAAAAACTATTGTCTGTAAAGTCGGTTTACTGACGATAGTTGAACGTGACAACGTCATAAGAAAATACTGATGGAATGGATTGTGCCTCTTTGTCGCTCGTTGCGCGCTCTCGCTTGCACTGGAACGCCGCATACGTCATACTTTTTCAAATTATAAGACGTTGTCACGTCAAAAATTTGGATACATATCTATTTGTGTATGCGTGGACGTGCACTATTTTAGGTCCCAATTCAAATCGATATCCTAAAATTGAACTTTAGTAACGGGCAAATGACGGGCCTAGTGGCTCAGACACGGTTAATTCAGTCCCAAACTAGGCAGAGCCTACACTATGGGTGTTAAACAATTGAAAAACATCTCTACATAGTATAAAACAAAGTCGCTTTCTCTGTCCCTATATCCCTATGTCCCTATGTATGCTTAAATCTTTAAAACTACGCAACGGATTTTGATGCGTTTTTTTTAATAGATAGAGTGATTCAAGAGGAAGGTTTTAGTATTAGCATTGCACCCGTGCTAAGCCGGGGCGGGTCCCTAGTACTTAAAAAAATATTAAACACCCAGACGCGAAGCCGACAGACATGTTCATGCACACAAATGTTAACGCTTCGACCTCCGACCCAGAAGACAGGGACTGAAGAGTTAGGAAGTAGATATGAGTTATTGACGGGCCTAGCGGGACGGGTTTAGCGTTTGTGGACTATGAAAAAGCCTTTGATTCCATCGAAACCTGGGCAGTGTTACAGTCCCTTCAGCGATGCCGTATCGACTATAGGTATATAGAAGTGTTGAAGTGTTTGTATAGAAACGCCACTATGTCTATCCGATTGCAGGACGAGAGCACGGAACCAATCCAATTGCAAAGAGGCGTGAGACAGGGAGACGTCATCTCTCCTAAACTGTTCGCGAACGCATTGGAGGACGTTTTCAAGCTCTTGGATTGGGACGGATTTGGCATCAACATCAATGGCGAATACATCACCCACCTTCGTTTCGCCGATGATATAGTCATCATGGCTGAATCGCTGGAGGATATGAACACTATGCTTGGAGACCTCAACAACGTTTCTCAACAGGTGGGTCTTAAAATGAATATGGACAAGACGAAAATTATGTCGAATGTACATGTTCCACCCATGCCGGTATTTGTTGGAAACGTTGCTATCGAAGTTGTCGACCAGTACGTTTACCTTGGACAAACTGTTCAACTAGGTAAGTCCAACTTCGACAAAGAGGTCGCCCGAAGAATCCAACTCGGATGGGCAGCGTTCGGGAAACTACGCGATATATTTTCGTCCAAAATTCCACAGTGCCTGAAGACGAGGGTTTATAACCAATGTGTGTTGCCAGTGATGACCTATGGCACAGAAACGTGGTCCCTAACTGCTGGCCTCCTAGATAAGCTCAGAGTCACCCAACGAGCTATGGAGAGAGCTATGCTCGGAGTTTCTTTGCGCGATAGAATCCGGAACGAGGAAATCCGCCGAAGAACTAAGGTCACCGACATAGCTCTCAGAATCTGCAAGCTTAAGTGGCAATGGGCAGGCCACATCGCTCGAAGAACCGATAACCGATGGGGAAGAAAGGTTCTCGAGTGGCGACCACGAACCGGAAGACGCAGCGTTGGTAGGCCTCCCACCAGGTGGACCGACGACATCGTCAAGGTCGCGGGTAACCGGTGGATGCAAGCGGCAAGTTGCCGTTCGTTATGGCGTTCTATGGGGGAGGCCTTTGTTCAACAGTGGACGTCTTCCGGCTGATGATGATGATTGACGGGCCTGTTAGCTCAGTAGGTAGTGAGCTAGTGAGCCAATAGGCCTTTCTGGGTCGGAGATCGCGGGTTCGATCGCCGATTTATGAGTTGTTACCCATAGTTGTGAGTACCCATAGTACATGCCCTGCCTAGTTTGGGACTAAATAAGCTTGTGTGACTTGTGTCCCATGTCCCAATTATTATTATTATAATAAATATATTTTGTCTCAGCGCAGGCTGTGGCATAAGCTGAGGTGTGGCCTTTTCAGCATAAGAATGTTTTATTATTCTTACTGTGTTTTCTGTTTTGCAAGTTTTATGCCGAATAAAAAGTTTCTTTCTTTTTTTCTATCTTTCGCTTTTTTTTACAGGCGACCGGCGCTGTGGGCACCCGGCTGTTCCTCCAAATGCGAGGGTAACTCTGCCTAGCGACACCGACATCGTCCCTGGGACCATAGCGACTTACGAATGCGACGAGGGCTACGAACTCTTTGGAGCCCGCCAGAGGGAATGCACGCTCCGAGGAGACTGGACTGCAGACTCACCGTTTTGTGGTGCGTTGTAACTTAATGCTATATGGTTGTAACCTTTAATAATAGGATAGGTAGCTTTGAAAATATTTTCTTGTTTATTAGAAACGGTTTCTAGCTCGTTTCTTTACTAATTTTATACTAAGATATATTATAAATGAGTAGTAATTAGTTACAAAATTAGTACTAATTTGTTGATATCATACGTCTCGTGCGGTCCATATCTAGACAGAAACTACCAAACTACTTTACTATCTCCAGACTAAAACATCACACCGGAATCATATAACACGACGCGACGGTGCCGCGCCGTGTATTTTCAAGGCACGGCAACGTTCCGCGACACGGGTGATGTGATGATGGGTCCAGGCCCTAAGCCGTGATCGGTACTCTTGGCACCCTTAGGGCACTCTAGTTATTAAGTTTTTTGCCCATTGTAATTTCCATAAATAAAACTGTGAGACGTTGAGATGCTAACATATTGACAATCATCAGGAACAAACGTGGCTTTCCGGAAGCCAGCCAACCAGTCGACTACGGTTCGCGGAGGCACGGCAGCCAACGGCAACGACGGTGAGAAGACCACGGAACACGACGGCAAGCGCTGCACGGAGACACAGAGAGAGGCCTCGCCATGGTGGCAGGTGGACCTGTTACGTCATTACGCTGTCAAAGTCGTCAGGGTCACCACCAGAGGGTGCTGTGGTAAGTAGTTTTTTTACTTGTTGTTGTTTTTGTCTTACCAACAATTATTTATACTTTTAAATGCAAGTGATAAAAACTTAGTTATCATTATCAATTTGTAATAGCTGCTGAGCTAAAAGGATTTTCTCACACACGAGGAAGTAGATATAATCATTGAGATATAATAACTAAAAACAAAGTTTCACAGAATAGGTACCTACTAGTTAGGTATAAAGAGAATTAGAATAGGAATTAAAACTAACGACACAGTTTTTCCCCCGGGTCAGTAGTACCATCGATTTTTGTACCAATAGATGGTACTAGTGACACCGATTTATGTCGTGAGTACCATTAAAAACAAGACTAGTTTTAGCTCATGTTTACTTCAAAAAATATTTTAGTTATTAACGTTTAACACACTTGCTCAGAAAAATAAAACAATTTGTTTCTTTTTATTTTACCAAATTAATTTAAGTTGTTAAAACAAAAAATCTGCTATAAGCAGGTAAGATAAACTGATGAAATTAAGAGCTCTTACCAATATATTATATTAAAAAAATGTAATAAAACATACCAATGTATTATTTCGGAGCTATCAGAGCTATAATAATGGAGGCCGGATTACAGCAAGAACATTATAATTTATTTATTAAGCACCAAAATTGTTCGCTACATTTTTAGTTCGAATTGAAAGCTCCGAAAATCTGCTTTATCAGTATAATCTCATGTGCATGACCGGCAGACCAATGAATAATACTCGTATGTATTTAACGTTATTATTAATTACTAGCAGCGCGCAGCGCCCCGCGGTTTCACCCGCATAGTTCCCGATCCCGTGGAAATACAGGGATAAAATATAGCTTATGTGTTATTCAGATGTGTGTAAAGTTTCATCAAAATCCATTCAGTAGTTTTTGCGTGAAAGAGCAACAATCATCCTTACTCACAAACTTTGGCGTTTATAATATTAGTAGGACTAGCGACCCGCCCTCGCTTCGCTTCGGTTTATATGATTATTACTCAGTCGATATCAGATATTTAAAAAAAAAAACGATGTTCCGGTGCGGTAGTTTGTTCACAAAATAAAATATTTTAAAATAATTTCAAATCGATCAGTCATACTATTTCCCAAGATGATATTATTATTACCCCATTTGTAATGTCCAGATCCCCCAGCTCCTTCGTAAACGAATCAACCACTTACACTCGAAAAATCGGTTCAGTCGATTAGAAGCTACGCCACAAATACACAGAAACACACGTCAAACTTACCCTCTGTTTTTCACCCGGGGTTAATAAATTGAATGCGAAATTAATTCTGTCTGTATGCTTGTAAAGTTTTCACGTCAAAATCAATGAGCTTAAATAATTTTTGATGGGAGGTCACTTGTTAGCGAAATGACATAGGATACTTCCAATCCGGTATTTCAAAACCTAAAACAATAAAAAAGAAAATAAAAGAAATAAAGAAATAATCTCACGCCTTTTTCCAAAGGGGGTAGGCAGAGGTATTCCACTGGATATACCCACATTTCAGGAGATATATTGGACCCCTAAACGTGATAGGTGGTGAGCCCATCGCCGGACCGGGTCTATTTACACATGTCTGAGAACTAATTCTGAGACCTGCGGGTTTCCTCACGATGTTTTCCTTCACCGTCGAGCTAGTGATAAATATGTACGTAAGTTTTTGATAAACTCATTGGTACATGCCAGGATTCGAACCCAAATCTAAAACAAAATAAATAGAATTATTATTGCACCGGAGAACTAAAATTTACTTTGCAGTCAAGGCCTCCGTAAGTGTAACAGAAAGTAAATTTTCAATATTACATTGAAAGAGACTACCTTTTAGTTTTAATATTCACAGAGAAACGAATAGGGCTTTACCATAAAGTAAAATAAAATTCTTATTTTAAATAAATCTGATAAAGCTGCACTGCAGAAAGTGCTCTGCTCTTTGATAAAGAATGAAAATCTTTTTGCGTTTATGTCCCTTACATTTTTCGTTCGTAAAAATATTATATGATTTGAAAATCTTTTGAAATTGGTAGTTTACCAGAATTTATTCTTAGGCTTACGTAACAACACCTCTTTCCGGAGATATGCTTACCACCTCACGTTTAGGGATCTAAAAATAAAAACAAAACAGGTTTACGTTAAAATTTAATGTACTTGTAAATTGGTTCACCATTCCGAAAATTATGTACTTAGTAAAAAATATATTAAAATATCGAAATTAATAAACTCCGAGGATAAAGGCATACTTTTGAAGAAAAGGTGTGACTGCAATAGAACTTACCCAATTTCACTTGCAAATAAAAACATATCGCTCAATAAAGATTTCTTTGAATTATAGTTACCCACAAAAATTAAACACAGCACAGGTGCCTAAATGTTATGTGTATAAATTCCATACCTTTCAGCGCAGCATGTTATGTCGGCGGCACAAATTGTAACGATAAGAATGCACGACCGTCACGGATAGCAAGTGATGTCGTAATAATATCACAACAACCTAGAAGTGACTGACTGTGACATTATTATCTTTCACAACACTTGGCCAATACTAATTGATGAGCTATTAATATTACAATTCCTGCATTTTGTAAGCATGAAAGGAAAATGTATTGCAGTTAAGTAGTTCTATTTAAGTTTTACATCACATTATCAGTACATAGTATAAAACAAAGTCGCTTTATCTGTCCCTATACCCCTATGTCCCTATGTATGCTTAATAATTAAAACCTTAATTTTTTACATATATAGAGTGATTCAAGATAAATGTTTTAGTATTAGCATTGCACCCGTGCGAAACCGGGTCGGGACGCTAGTCAATTCATAAACTCTTAAGATATTTAGGGACCATTCCTTAAAGGAAGTTTGGGCTTATCTCTGTGTAACATACCGTATGATAAGTCCAAAATTTTATGATACAATACTAGCGACCCGCTAAGCTTCGCACGGGTGTTTATCTATACATATAAAATAAAAATCTTCCGCCTTTATCCCCGGGGGGTTAAGCATAGAGGTATTCAATTTCTAGAAATATGGGTATTTCGTCAATATATGGGTGAAAGAAAGTGGTTTGTTAGGTGTAAAAGTCACTTATACATTTATATACAATTTTGTATTATTTAGAGATAGAAAAGAAACTACAGATTTGGGGCAAATATTCAAACAATCCTCCGGGAATTGAACTCGGAGTATTACAAAAAAAAAATACTATCTCTCTGCCGACAGTGAATTCTACAAATTTAATGAATCGCCAAAATCCCTTACATGCGCCGCGTGCGAAATGCGATAGTGACGAATGCATGCATGAATGTGAAATAATATTGAACCATAACAGTATTTCGTAGCGAAAATGGAAAGCACATGTTTTGGTTCTCTTTAAAAAACTGCATTCGGAAATCCTTATGGCATTTAGCTCAGTTGGTCGTGATCCTGCCTTCTGAGTCAGACGTTGCGGCTTCGATTCCCGTCCAGGATCAACATGCGTTAACACGAAAGCCTTGGTCCTACTTCGAGTGATATGTGGTGATATTAAAGTATGTTATACTAGCGGTTTCACCCGCGTAATTCCCGTTAATAAACTATAGCCTATGTTACTCAGGGATATTCTAGCTTTCCATTGGTGACAGAATTTTTAAAATCGGTCTAATAGTTAAAAGGTACAAAGATACGAACATAAACAAATAAAAAAATGCTCTTTATAATATTAGTAAGTATAGTATAATAAATCACTAGCTCGACGGTGATAGAAAATACATCTAGAAGTATCCCTTAAGTCCCATATTAGTTCTGTGGCCTGTGTAGCATCACCCTGGTCTACCGATGGGCTGGACCAGCTGAAGGCCTTCGGAAAACTTAAAGATTAGACGAATAGAATGAAAAATCTATGGGATTTACATCACCGCTCGACTTGTCATACACGCGTCACCAAGTAATAAATTAAAAGTAGATTCTTTTTTAAAACAAGCTTAGGATTTGGATGACGTCACTTTGTTTTCGTGTTAATCCCAGAAAGCGCTTTCATTTGATATCCATATTGTAGTAGTGCATAGTAAGTAATAGTGCATTAAACAACTAGTCCGCCATCTTGGGTGTTACGCCAAGTTAGATTTAGATTAACGTCACCCATCTAACCACGCATTGGCATCCAAACTAAACGTGTATACAGAATTACAGCTCAATCGGATGAAGATATCTGATTCAAAATTGAGTTGCAATATTCCACCCGAATAAACACACAATAGAAGCTTGTGAAATTGACGCTAAGCTCTAAATCTCTAATAATATCTACACTAATATTATAAAGAGGAAATATTAATAGTGTCAACTCAAAAACTACTGGAGATATTCTAAAAATATTTCACAAATGGAAAGCTACATCATAACGAAGTAATATAGGCTATATATTATTCCCTTATTCCCACGGGAACGGATAGTCACTGACACGTATTCTTTAAGTTAGTATTACAATTACGCAAACGGAAACTAAGCGAATAAAACTTCCTTTACCACTTCGCTTGCTGTTTCTCTTAGATTAGAGAAATCGGGTTCTTCCAGAAATGGAATACCTCTGCCGTCCCCCTCTTGATCAAGTGTGTGTATATTCATATATAAGTATAGTTTAGCCGTTTCAGTACTATAGTAAAAGCTCTGCCCAGTTATAGACTAACTATATAATAATATGTACTTAGAAAGTGTGAATTGTGTTCTTAGAATTATTTGTAGTTTTACTTTACGGTGGTTGTTGCAGGTCACCAACCGCTGCAGGATCTCGAGATCAGAGTGGGGAACAGTAGCAGTGACCTTCAGCGGAACCCTCTCTGCGCCTGGTTCCCTGGGACCATCGGTAAGTACCCTTTAGTACCGTACTTACGCTGTGACCCTAATTAGATTTTTTTATACTATGAAGTTGCAATACTAAAGTCGTCTTTGAACCAGTCTTGCATCCAATATAGCCATTGGATGGCTGCCTGACGGTGTTCTATTCATTCATTCGAGCGCACTCCGTCCGAGAAAACACAGGCAATACCTATAAGTATTATAATTATTTTCCATACTTGTCTATGTTACGCTTTGGTTCTATTGTATAGATTGCCAAATGTTCAAAGGTCACATTAAAACATTCTTTTCTAAAATGCCATATTATAAGTTAGGTGAGTATATGAATGACAATAATGTTTGGTGTAAATTTTCTCCAGCTCAGCACTGCACAAAATCATGTAACTTGTGACTTTGTATTGTATTGATTGTTTAGAAGAATAATGCGTTGAGGAGCTTCTTGCCCAGCTTCTTCTCCTCAGCAATACCTTCATACCGAAGCGGTGGAGTAGCAATGACTTTCATTATGTAAACTTATTTACCTGGTAACTTTTCCATCATCTCTACCCAAAGAGATTAAAATATAATAGGGCATAGAGGGGACAAAGCGAGAAAAATTTGAAGCCGAAAGTTATTCCAAGTGGAATAAGTCTAGTACAATTTCGACGGAAGGACAGCTCGCGTTCATACTTACTGACATGACGATTGAGCTTCAAAGTTTTGTATGAAAATATTCCCAATGCTCCCTCTATGCCCTATATTTAAATCTCTTTGTCTGGTATGTATATGTTATACTTACATAAATAATTATTATTTACTTTTATTTATTATTATTTAATACATTTACTTACATAATAATCTTCGAATCTCTTTGTCTCTACCCCTAAAAATTGACAATTTCCTAAAAAAACATCAAAGTTACAACACAGACATTAAAATATTGCCCTATTATATTTTAATCTCTTCGTTTATAATGAATGATTAGTCGTAGTTTAATTTACGATATAGTCAAATACGTTCCTATCATTTGAAGCATCAGCTCAGTGCGTGTGAGTGGTGCAACTAAAATACCACGAACCCTCAGCACGGACGAGTGTGAAGTCCCGTTAAATCCCTTTCCGCCCGACCGAGCTGGAGCACTGGAGCCTTTGTAGCATTTACAGGAATTTCGTAAAAATCTGGAGTGTGCCGTATCTGCCGTATTTCTAACTGCAGTCGCCCGGGATACCATGAATTTCCATCGCACCGAATGGGAATTTTGTCAAAGAAATAAATTGTATTTCCGATTTTTAATTCCGCGGAATCTGACATTTCAATAGTAACAACCGTTTTCAATCCCTTTCTATATCTTTCCGTGTATGGGAATATTTGTTGTCGTCAACACTGTTGAAGTATCAAATACCACGGAATTCGATCGTTCGACGAAAATTTTTGTACTTTCTTCGCCTCTAGACAGTTTATATCATATCTTAAATGTGCTGACTTTAAGACGTCATCATAAATAAAATAAAATAAAAACATTTTGATTACTCAATTGCATCACTTATATTTATTATATTAGCTGTAATTGTAAATAGGATGAAGAAATTACATGAAAGCGTTTTAATTTACTCCAACCTCTTTGATTTATCAGTTGAAGAGTTCAAATGAGATTACAACTTGCACTATTAGTCACCAAAGAGTTTAAAATAACTGAGTTTACAATCTCTTTGGGTGGTATGAAATCTCGTTGGTCCAATTCTTGGTTTCTATCGAGTTCGATTTCGTTTACAGTTTATGTTGCGTAAGATAAAGTGCTGAGAATAATTTTTAACACATTTCAGGTGTTGCACCATGACTCGCAAGCTGCAAGCGATGACTTTTGGGTACTTTTGGGGAGAAAAGTGTTTAAATAACGTAATGAGGAACTTGCATAAAGTTTTGTTTTTAATTTATTTATCTTCAAGAATTAAGGATTACATAAAGATACCAAAAAAAAAAGTTAAAATATGCACAAATAGTTTAATTATTGCAAATCAAAAATTGGCATTTCAACGTTCGCGCGTAAACGCCTACCGGCTTGACGTGACGTCACTCCTCATCTTATGAAGTAAACTTTTCATGGCGCGTGAATATATTATTTATTACGGAAACAATACATTTTCAGTTTTATTTAATTCTAGCGGAGAATGTAGCATTCTTTAGTAAAATAATTTTTGAAATCAATTCAGTAGGTAGTTTTTGAGTTTATTCGTTTCAAACATACAAATATTTCCTGTCACCTTTTTCGCTTTGCGATGGAGTGACGTCACTCGTCGCTGATTGGTGTTTCAAATTACGTCTCAATTAGCGTTACTGAGAATTCAAATATCATAATTTTATTTTTTTTTTCAGCAATGCCCTTTTAGCGACTATTATTATTATAGTTATTGAATTATTAAGATAATTTATCAATAGAATTTTACTGCAATTACTTATTCTGCGATACAAGTTCCTCATTGTACCAAAATCCTATTTTAATCGAACCTACATAATAAAGCAAAAGTACCAGGGCTACTGAGCTAGATCGATTTTAGGGTTCCATACACAAAGGGTAAAACGGGACGCTATTCTAAGATTCCGCTGTCCGTCCGTCTGTCACCAGGCAGTATCTCATGAACCGTGATAGTTAGACAGTTGAAATTTTCATAGATGATGTATTTTTGTTGCCGCTATAACAACAATTACTAGGTAAGAACAGACTAATATAAATATGTAATGGAATTTTTTTGCCGTTTTTATAGATAGATAATGGTACGGAACTTGGCCAGTTTTTTAACGATACGCCTTTTTGACGATAGGCTAGGCAGAGAAAGTAAAGAGCCACCTAGCACACCTCTCGTCTATTGTCAAGTACTGTCTGGCCAGCACCAAAGCAAGTTTGGGATTGACCGGGATGCGATCAAGGTCATTCAGCCGTAGATGAGAGATTCAGCAGATGACTTGATTAAAACTCGATGAAATATAATTCTGCAGTTTATTCTTTAGATACTTCAACTGTTCGATACAAATAAGACAATCAGTAAGTACTCACATATTAAGTAGGTACTACATTGTGTTAGAGCAGGTTTTTGGAGAAGCCGGCTTCAATGGCGTCCAAATCAGAGAAAAGTTAAAATCGGTCAAGGGCGTGACCTCATTAATTTGACATTGACAGCTGTCTCAGTGTTCACAAAACATGTCCATGGGCATCAATTTATCGGTCTAAATATATAGATTGCTTATAATGTAACATCGACGACGACTCATACAGCCTCTTCGGATTCGGGTAGCTACTTCTTTTCTTTTAGTGAGATTTACCTATAGACTAGCGGGTGTATGATGATTCTGTTCATTCCCGTTCCCGTGGAAATTTAGAAAGATCATTTCTTGCCTACTCGGATAAGTTCCATGCATCCAGCCATTTGGGCTGAGTTTGGGTTTAAAAATCGAAATATTCCTAAATTTATCTCCCATGCAATATTACGTAGTCAGTAAAATTCTTGTAATATGCAATGTTCATACGTGATGGCACTCTCGACCGTTGCAAAACACTTTAAACTTTATAAAATACTTGCAAGTACATGTTTCGGAAACTTTTCTAACGATTTAAATGAAATTTTGTTTACAGATAGTTTAGCATTTTAAATTCAACTTCATAGTCGTATTTCCTGTAAAAACGTAATATTACTTTTTTTAAATAATACGGCAATAATCTCTCTTTTCGTATTATATTATACTACGAGTATTAGTTATGTCATCATAGTTCAGCAATAACATTTTCCAGTAAAATATTAGTACATATTTGTAACCCATTTGACTACGCAGTCAAATGCCCTATTTTCTGTGACTGTACGGGTTAGAATAGAACACTAAAGTAGTTTCAACGCGTGCGCTTACGCATCGAAATTGCCCATTTTTATGGCTTGAAAGCGGGGCGATGACGTAACACGGGTCATGAAATTCTCCGGTAGCCTAATTTTAAAATTCCAACTTATAGTGATTTTTGATAGAAATTACTTCCGTGTTTTACGACCTCCTATGCTTCAAACTCTTACAGAAATCAACAAGTAAAAATAACATTTACCAACTTTACCCTCTTTCTAATACAATAGTATTTTAAAGCGCCAAAAAACGCTATTTACTTGCGGTAGAAAACAAAAATTAAATAAATGAGAAATAAACAAAATAATGAAGAATATAACAACACTTAAAAGCTGTCAGATCGTTTGGGGCTGGTCCCAACGAAATATCTCATTTTCACCTCAGACTAGAACTACATTGTGCCCGTGTGGTGTGTAAGAAAGGATTTTTCAAAATTCAACCCCTAAGGGGTTGAAATAAAGGTGAGCGAGCGAAGCCGCGGGTAAAAGCTAGTTAGCTACTAAAATACACTTAATCATAAAGAGCGCATGCCGTAATGACATATTACATACAAGTTGCCATGATAGATTACTACATCTCGGCAGAAGAAAGTCGAAATCGTGTCAAGTGAGTTCACAAGCTCTCTCGACGCCTCATGGGAACCAATGATGCTGAGGTACATCAACACTAATCGAATATATTATACCTAATATTATTAAATGACCTGTTCGTGTATATCTACACTAATATTGTAAACTAGCCGGTGCCCAGCGGCGTTGCCCGGGCGGACTTAGTTTATTCCCGTTCCCACGGGAATTTCACAAAAACGCCTCATAGTGGTTGTCTATGACAGACACCATATTTCTAATAGCGGGTGCATATAGAGGTATATTGCATGCCTACAAAATTGCAGGAGTTCAATATGGATCAAATAATCAAAACTAGATATTGATAAAAACGGGACCAATCAGAAAATATTTATATCCTTTTTTCGGAATTGGTTTATAAATGACGGAGTGGTTTGATGTAACAAACGTACCTATACGAGTAGATTCAATATAATAGGTAAATTCACAAAATCTAAATGTTGCACGTGCGTCCCTCGTTCGCAAACATTTCTGCTATCTGTGACGGAAATTGGAATGCATGTAGCGCATATTTTGGCTGTTATAAAGTGGTAAAGCTATTATCGAATTTCACACGAAAAAATGGTGTATTCCCGTTGTACGCACTGGGCCGTATCCCCATGATGGGGACAACGGGAATACATAAATTTAACGTGTCGATATCCCCATTAAATCAGTCTTGGTTTTTTAACTTAGTTTTAAGCTATTGCATAGCTTCTATCGCGGGCCTTGAGCGCGGGGACCGAATCCAGAAATTCCGTAACGAAAAAACCTCACGCTCCCCACTCCGACGGGCACGGAGGCGTGGCTTGTTTATTGGGCATAATCCAAACCCAAGTTATGATAGTAGATGGATGGATGGACGGACGGACGGACGGACGGACGGACGGACGGACCGACCGACCGACCGACCGACCGACCGACTGACTGACCGACCAACCGGCCGACCGACTGACCGACCGACGGACGGACCGACCGACCGACGGACCGACGGACCGACGGACGGACCGACCAACCGACCGACCGACCGACCGACCGACCGACGGACGGACGGACCGACCGACCGACCGACCGACCGACCGACCGACCGATGGATGGACGGACTGACGGACGGACGGACGGACGGACCGACCGACCGACCGACCGACCGACCGACCGACCGACCGACCGACCGACCAACCGACCGACCGATCGACGGACGGACCGACCGACCGACCCCACTCCGACGGGCACGGAGGTGTGGCTTGAAGGCCGTGTATTGTCTAACGTCGTTTGTTTTCGGCAGTCTTGTTGATAAAAAATGCTATGCAATAGCTTTACCGCGACAGTCCCCGAGTGCCACACGTCTTTTTTTAATATAGCAAGAAAAAAACATATTATACAGTTTAATTGACAGATATAAAAATCTATAAAAAAATAATTTAAATATAAAAGGGCAGTGATAGTTATTTGGGAACACTTGAAAGTTATAATAGATTATTCGAAAGTTTCGTGTAGTACTTTTTATTATTCATTAAAAGAAAAAAAATCTTGCCCCTCTTATCCCCGAGGGGGTAAGCAGAGTATTCCATTTCTGGAAATACCCACGTTTCACCGCAGTATATACCTACTAGCTTTCAATTGGTAAAATAATTTTTTAAATGGCGTGAGTAGTTTTTGAGTTTATTCGTAACAAAGATAAGAACATACAAAACTTTCCTCTTTATAATATTAGTATCGGAGTATAGATATAGATATCAAGCGCGTGAATGGATCCGCGCCTTTGGTCTGCGCTTTTTGCGAGTATTTTTTGGCAGAACTAGAGAGATATCAAAGTTGACACATTTAAATTGTCCAATTGCGACGATGGAAATGTATAAAGTTAGTTATTCGATTGACAAAATATTTCAGACCATCAAATATTTCGGACAAAATTGGCAATTCCACGTTAACGAAGTAATCTATTGCGGATCGACAATTTCCACAAGTCATTTTATTCTGGTCAGTCCAATACCAGGTTATCATGCAGGTAGAGTAGGTAGCAGATATATTTTGATAATTTTATTTGTATTTTTTTAGTTTTAATTGTAGGTAATTAAATGTGAACTACTAAATATTTCGCACACAGTGTAACTGTTAAGGAAGAATTGAATTGAGTACAGATGCGCAAGCACTCGTATTGCATGATTATGTTCACATTTTATAGAAATTCTAGCTGCTTCCATTTCACCAGTGTGGAATTTCCCTTTCCCTTAGGATTTTAGCCCATATTAGATACTGAAAGAATAGTAAAATTTCAATTAGTGATATTTTTTTTAATTCGGTCCATAAGTTTCGGATCCATCTTATATAGATAGACAAAGAAACACATAATAAAAAAATCTTCGTAATATTAGTTTAGACTAAATAAACTACCATTTACTTTATAAGGACCGAATAAAAACGACTCCTTAAGTATGTATGTACGAAAATAATATATTTTTTAGAGTCTCACTGTTTGAATTCAGGAAATTGATTTAAAAATCTAATGTAATATATTTTATGATCAAATCTTATTCACTTCGCTAACGGCATATAAACAATCAGTTGCACTTAACGCAACAAATGACCGCAGCGAAACTGATAAACGAAATTGCAGTTGTACTTATTACAATTTTGTATAACAAAGCCGACAGGGTTACGCAACTGGTACGAACGTGTTTTGGATATAACAGATTTGGACAATACAAACAGTAGGTACATAATTAATGATAATGATCTTATTTAGGGTTTTCAATAATGAGTTTTGACTCTTATCTACTTATTTATAAATCTATGATAAGTCTAAGAATAGAATATGAAGTTTATTAACCAATATTTAATTTTAAGAACAGTGATAGCCCGGACGGTTAAAGAACCGGCCGAAAATCAGTGAGGCTCGGGTTCGCATCCTGGCATGTACCAATGAGTTTTTCTAAAACTTACGTACATATTTATCACTAGCTCGACGGTGAAGGAAAACATCGTGAGGAAACCCGCAGGTCTTAGAATTAATTCTGAGACATGTGTAAACAGACCCGCAGACGTATTCACAGAGACTCGAGACCGTTTCCGTTCGATTCGAGTCGAATCTATCGACATCGGAAACGAATCTATCGAGATGGGCTGATGTTGGTATGACAGTTGGTGTCACATATGACATTAGTTTTCGATACCAACATCAGCCCATCTCGATAGATTTGTTTCCGATGTCGATAGATTCGACTCGAATCGAACGGAAACGGTATCGAGTCTCTGTGAATACCTACGCCGGTCCGGCGATGGGCTCACCACCTATCACGTTTAGGGGTCCAATATATCTCGTGAAATGTGGGTATATCCAGTGATGGAATACCTCTGCCTACCCCCTCGGGGATAAAAAAGGCGTGAGATTATTATATATATTTAATTTTAAAAAGTAACGTTCTACAAGATTCCCTAATATAGATTTTAATAATAATAGGTTCTACCATCGCGATACTCATGTTACGGGAGAATTGAGAAGAAGTAGAGATTGAAAAGAATACTCATGTATCTATACGTTTTCCATGTGTATCTTGGTACATGAATTACCCGACCTTACATCGCTTCGTATTTATCTATATATATAAAAATCAATGCTACTTTTCGTTGTTATTTTATAACTCAAGAACGGGCTCACCTATCCAAACCAAATTTTTAGGCTTTATTCGGACTATTTAGCAGATGGTTTATGTGAAGTTTGCTTAAAATCTGTCGAGTGGTTCTTATATACGAAATCCTTGTTCGTTTAACGCTCTTTCTATTAGTGAAAACCGCATTTAAATCCGATGGTTCGTTTATGAGGAGTTAGCAGATATACAGACAGACAAACGTGGAAAACGACTTCGTTTTATACTATACTAGCTTTTGACCGCGGCTTCGCTCGCTCACGATTATTTCACCCCCTTAGGGGTTGAATTTTGCTAAATCTTTTCTTAATGGATGCCTACACTGTATAAGCTATCTATGTGCAAATTTCAAGTCCCTAGACCCAGCAGTTTAGGCTGTACGTTGGTATATCACCCATCAGTCAGTTTATCATTTTATATACCTACATAGATAGATGGATAGATAGAGATGAGATCTGACCCTTAGACCAAACCATGATAGCAATAATTTTCATTTATCCGAGTGATAAATATTTGTAAGTAAATTTTTGCAATTTAACCTCCTCAAAATACCGGAATCTTGATAAAAATGTGCTCGTTTCGAAACAGACGCACATATTTTATTAAATAGCATAAGCAATGTTCCTTATCCCATATAACTCATGCAGAAACAAAATCCTAGTCCTAAAGAGGTTTGGTAAATATCAGTACCATTACAAAGTAAAGAAAAGGGCAATGAATACATCAAGAGAGAGTGTAGATAAACTTGTACTTTCTATAAGCAAACCTTGTTTCTACGCAGCTGCTGGCTGAAAAATATTCCCACACTAAACCACTCTTACGCATTCCGCTTTAAACATCGCCGCGTATCATTTGTATTATGCGCGTACCCATTCTCTATCTTTGTTCTTTAAGTGTGTTTGCTTGAGAAAAGTGCCGTAACTGGCCCGGAATTGGAGTTTAATAGTAAAAGTTGCGTTTCGCTGTTATGTAACTTTAGGTAGGGTGTTTGCTTATAACGATGCACCGATACTAATATAATAAAAACCAATAAACGCCAAATGAAAGATTTGTACAGGTTACGCACGACCACAGGTTACGCACGACCACATAACATATTTAATTTACATTTCGGGATCCTTAGGGTCGAATCGCAGTTTTTTATGATACAGTTGGTACCTACCTACAGCGGTAACATCATTCATCAGTTGGTATCACTGTGACTCTTATCATAATATGAAGTGTCTAAAGAAAAGTGTCCGACCGAAAGTTCGGTTTCGGTTTCGGCCGGAAAACCAGTTTCGGTCGGACACTACTAAAGAGCCCGCATCTCATTCGTGAGGCTCGGTTTCGAATCCTGGAATGGACTAACGAGTTTTTCAGTCTGGCAATGGGCTCACCACTTATTACACAGTCCAAAGAATGTACTGGTAAGGTAAAACATAAGTATTTCCAGAAATAGAATACCTCTGCCTACCCCTGCGGGGATAAAAGGCTTTATCATATATTTTTATTGGTGTACACTAAAAAGTTGTTACTGTAGCACTGATAGATGGACGGACAAACGGACAACCCTAAAATACGCGTGCTACCAACCGTCACTGCAAGGCACGCACGGCGCACAACACGCAATAAAATTCCTAATAACCTAGCAATGCCAATGACACCAATAATTTTCTTATTGTCTGAATGTCCGCATTTTAACCAAGCATATTCATTCTGTTTAGGAATTTTTAAAATACCACTTAAATGATTTAAATTGTGACTAAAGGTATCACTATCACTACATAGTGTAAAACAAAGTCGCTTCCCACTGTCTGTATGTCCCCATGCTTAGTTCTTTAAAACTAGGCCACGGATTTTAATGTGTTTTTTTTCATAGATAGAAGAATAAAATAAAAGAAAATAAAAAATATATCTCACGCCTTATATCCCCGAGGGGGTAGGCAGAGGTATTCCATTTCTGGAAATATCCAAGTTTCACCAGTATATTCTTTGGACCCCTAAACGTGATAGGTGGTGACCCCATCGCCGGACCGGGTCTGTACATATATCTCAGAATGAATTCTGGGACCTGCGGGTTTCCTCACGATGTTTTCCTTCACCGTCGAGCAAGTGATAAAAATGCACGTAATTTTTGAAAAACTCATTGATACATGGCAGGATTCGAACACGAGGCTCACTGATTTTCATCATGTGAAGCAGGCTCTTAAACCGTAAGGCTATCACTGCTATCAATAATAAACTTCATATTGTGTTCTTAGACTTATCACAGATTTATAAAATAAGTAAGAGTCAAAATAGGTAACATAAAAGCTGATAGTCGTCGTCTCGTCTGTCTTGGTCAAGATTGCCCCGAGGCGAGACGATGCCCTTACGGTGTGCATTGTGAGACGAAATTTTATATTTTGTATATTTCATATGATTATTTATTTAGTACATCTACGTTTGTTACAATAATACTTATTTACTAACATACATTAAAAATATTGCAACAAATATATACGGTAGGTACCTAAGTAAAAGTATCAATAAGGAGAAAAAAAAATATAATAACACTAAATGTCTCGAGTTTATTATTATTATTATTATTTATTTAGCGGACTTCTTAGGTCCATACAGGTTAGTAACAAAGTATCTTATAGACTATGTTAGTTACATAAAACATTACACATCTATCTTAACCTATGTTAGTAAACAAAATATCCTTAACCTATGTTAGTAACTTATAACTAATGGAGATTTGGTCCGACAGATTAGAGTCCATAGGAATGGACTGTCAAATCTGTCGGCCAGCGCCCGCAGGATTGTGTTGGGGCTCCCGCGCAGTCTGCTTAATAGCGACGCCGATTTTTTACGCCAGATGGCGTCGAAACCATCGGTGCGCGCCTCCGCGAACATGGTGGAAGCGCTGCAGAAGCGTGGGAGCCGTAACAAAGCCCTGAAGGCGTTATTAAATTGGACACGCAGAGCGTTGCATGACCTTTGAGTATAGCTGAACCACAGGGCCCCCGAGTACAGTGATGTGCAGTATGCTTTAAACAGAGTTATTTTAACTGGGGCTGTACATCGGGAAAACCTGCGGGCCAGCATGTTCGCCCGGACCGACAACGCTCTGCGCTCCCTCTCCATATCTACATTGTCTTTCAGGTCGTCTGTTACCAAGTGTCCCAGGTACTTAAATTGGTAAACTCGCTTTAAAGCAAGACCGTTCAGTAGTACAGGCGGAACGGTAGATGGACACCTGGTACCAGCCCTGAAGACCATGTACTCCGACTTCTTCGCGTTGTACACTAGCCCATGCGAAACTGCGTATGACTCGCAAACCGCGAGCAGCTCCCGGAGGGCGCCTAATGAGGGGGCCAACAGCACCATGTCATCTGCGTAGCTGATGTTGTTGACACAAACTCTGTCGATAACACAGCCGACACGCATGCTGCTGAGCCGGTCGATCAACGCGTTTACGTACAGGCTGAAGAGCAAGGGCGAACTCAATCCACCCTGTCGCACCCCACACTCCAGCCTGGACGGCTCCGATAGAACTCCCGCCCACCGCACACGATTTTCCTGATGCAGGTACCAGTACCTGAGAACCGATGCAAGCTCCGGCGGCACCGTCGTCTCTTTTAGTTTCTGCCAAAGGTTATCATAAGACACCATGTCGAAGGCTTTGGATAAGTCCAAAAAACAGGCATAAATGGGCGTTTTTCTATCCGTGTAGTACTTGACAGTGTGCTTTAAACTAAAAATGGCTGCTTCAGTTGACAGGCCAGGTCGGAAACCAAACTGACCGTCGTGCAGCTTGATATGCCTAGTAAGATATGAGTTCAGCACACTGTCAAGCACCTTCGCAACGATGGTTGCTAGCGAAATTGGCCTGTAGTTTGAACCGTCCGACACATCGCCAGTCTTGCTTTTGACTATCGTTTAGTGGATATGTGTGCGACAACCATAAATGAAGTTGTAACAGCCTTATATTTTAAGAACCTCCTGCTTCACATGATGATAATAAGTTTAGTAACATTACATTACATAATCATTTACCACTAGCTCGACGGTAAAGGAAAACATCGTAAGGAAACCCGCAGGTCCCAGAATTATTTCTGAGACATGTAAAATAGACCCGGTCCGGCGATGGGCTCACCACCTTATCACGTTTAGGGGTCCAAAGAATATACTGGTGAAACTTGGATATTTCCAGAAATGGAATACCTCTGCCTCCTCAGGAAAAAAAGGAGTGAGACACTTTTTTTTTTAATTATAATATATATGTAGGATCTTTTTGATGATTAATGATTTCACGTAGGTATATTGGAATCGAATTCAAATTGTGACGTAGAGAGTCGGAAATAAAAGATGACGTCGATATACCAGAAAAACGTTTTTTATTATTTTACATACATACATACATATGCTCACGCCTTTTTCCCGAAGGGGTAATTTTATTATTTTATATAGGTATTTCTTATTGTATTTCAATTTCCTTCTGAAACACGGCTAATGATAATGACACATGCCCTTTTTATACGCTAGTATAATATTAATAATAAATATTAATGTTATCTTGATATTTAATTACATTAGAATCACAATTCAGTAAAATTTTGTTTTGAGATTAAACCAAAATTACTCGGATTATAACTGGCTCTCTGAAAAAATACAGTTTTTTCTTAAATTTATGTAAAATATGAAAATAGAACAATATTACCTACAACTATAGTCGTCATATAATTTATTGCTCCATGTGGTTTTTAGTTTATAGGACGCCACGTCACAAAGTTAACTAAGACTGAAGAGTCTGAAGTAGTACCTACTCTGGTTTAAGAGGTGGTGGACGGTAGTATAATATTTTCACTTTACTTTGTTGATGCGGCGACTATATACGTAATAAATTAGGAATAAAAATTCTCGGCCGAGCCATGGAAGAATCTGCTTTCAGGGGGCTCGATCTTACTTGAAGATGAGTAACAGCACGACGTTTTTCTCTAACCTTGTTGTCGTCCCTGCTACCTATAGCCCCTTTTCACACGTACCGGTTTCCGCCGGGCCGGCCGGCGGCGAAGTATTTAAATGGCCATGTACGTTCGCTTTCATACGTATCGGCGAGCAACCGCGCAATCAGCCATACATTCTGCCGCTGCCCGCCGGCTACCCGGCGGAAACCGGTACGTATGAAAAGGGGCTAAGGGAAACTTCCCTCATGCCAAACAAAAGATACAAAAATATCTGGATGTCTTTCTAATCGAAGCTTATTGACAATTTATATACCTACAAGACATTTTTCTTATTTGTCCGTCGTAGTCGCCAGAGTTATAATTAGGCGTTGCTAAGAAATCAGATAGCATATAGCTACCTTCTCAAGGTCATGATAAGGCTACTTCGTTGTTGTTAGACAGGACATTATACTCATACTTTCGTTTAGCTTCGTCGCCACTCAAACTTTACTTAGGGCTTCGTATTTTTTTAATGATTATTTATTTATATAGGCATTACCAATAATGTTCTTGTGCACATAAAAGTGTATATAAAAAAAATGATTTCTTAAAATCTTGATAGAGACTTTATTTTATATTTCTTGTAATATTTATATAAGTTAAGTAAGAGCAGTTATAGTTAAGGTATAGCCATGCGCGAGGCTCGGGTTCTAATCCTGTTGCTGTCACACAACTTAAATAACTTAAGAAAACGTACCTAAATAAGTATCACTAACTCGACTAATGCAGTGAACAACACAAACAACAACGAAAACAATGAATTTCCTATTTTCATTAATTTTCCATAGAAAGTTTAACGTCTTTTCCGCCTTGTTTGTTTTCCTAAACCTCTCTCATTGCAGTTATTCAAACACAACTACTACTAACATTACAAAGTTCTAGCTTCAGTGGTTTGGTCTGGATATTGATTAATCAAAGACAAACCTTTGAGAGACGTACCGACAGACGTTTTAGTATTTTGGTCTAATGAAACATGTATAAATCGGAGAGAAATACGGGTTTCGCCGCCTGTGGGCATGTTGCGCGTTTAGTTATCAACCGACATTGATAGTTCATTCTGAAACTTGCCTTTTGTACCTAAATTTTGTCAATACGAATTCAGTTACTTAGGTTAGTTACTTAGATAGAACTTGTGGCCCTACGGTACCATTGTGTTTGTAACGATTACACGATAACGGTGAATGTGTGACGAATGAAGGCTAGTAAAGACACCTTACACCGCTTGTCAAAGTTTTTGTTGTATTTACGCACAATTGAAGTCGTTAAGTCATGTCTTCTGAGTGGCTTGAAAAATTCTGCCATAAAGGTGGCCACTAACCTAACACCATCTCCCAATCCACGCTCGCGTGGGAGATTATGGCCTTTGAGGGAAGACCCTGATCATAATGAAACAGAAAGAGAAACAAAAAGCGTAGCGGCACTCTCGAATGTGATAATTAATACATTAAAAAAAATCTTAAAAAAAACTTTTTAATTTTGTACAGCCAAGCAAATGCCTCTCATCCCTTTTTCCTGTAATCCGATCGTGTACCTCTTCCGGCCATGTCCTCTTATTACTCAATTTAATTAATTAAATGATTGTTATTTGGATAGGGAAATTCAGTAAACCTTACAAACCTATGCTAAAAGAAATCTGTAAAAAATATTTTTGATTTTCTTACCAAGTCGTTCACTTCTGTGCTCAAACAAAAGTAAATAATTCAGCACCCTATTATCACTTCTTTTCGAATGCGAATATAAATGAGCTATTCAAAAATTGTTCACCCGCAGTAGGAAGTAGGAAGTGTCGAGCCATTGTTTGGGAAACATTGTATTATCTCACTTAATATCGAGTGATTACGGTGTGTTGTCTCACTGTTTTATTACATGTCATATGTGCTTGTACACACATTTTGAATGGTGTAGTCGGTAGTTACCTAGAGAGTTAAATAAAGCAAGTTATTGTATCATACCCTGATGCCACAGGTCGTTACTCACATATACATGGTATGGACTAAAATCTACCACTGAATGTAAGGTATACGATATATAAAAGAGGAAGCTGATTAATCTATAGATAAATAGCCTCACCCAATGATCCTAGATGCTGAAAAATATAATATAGTCATCTTATAGAACGTTTCTAGGTCTAAGTTGTAAGAAAATGTTTCATAATTCTCGAAACCTAAACAATAAATAGTAAGTAAACGTACACTAAAAAGAAACTCGAAATTGCTTGCATCTTGACCGCAGTTGCAATCTGAAACCAATTTAGAAATAATGACAGACATTTTCAATGATTTGTTCAATTATATCTGTCCTTTCTCCATCATCGTCGTGGATCGACTAAAAACACAAAGACAAAACTAATAATAAGTACTAACTACTATATAATAATAAGTACCTACTAACCAACAGGTAAACAATTTAAGCTTCGCACTAATTTCTGAATGACATCAGTGTAGAGTTCGAAGCAGTGCGTTTAAAAATGGAATAGTAGCTGTGACCCTGGATAGCCTAGTGATTAAATTAAGGGAAGGAAATCGAAAATAATATGTATATTGTTGCAGATGAAGGCGTAACGAAGACATTCACTTGTGCTCGGCCACTAATTGGACAGCACGTGTTCTTGCAGCTCGTAGGTGTGGAGGGCTCCCTCTCACTCTGCGAAGTCGAAGTGTTCACTACCGAAGGTGAGTTTGAAGATTGAATATAGCCGAAGGCGCAAAACAGATTTAAGTACGAGCACATACCAACGTGACACAGTGCCAAAAAATCATTTACTAGCTACTTAAAAATCATTCAAAGTCAATGTGTTCACTACCGAAGTTAAGTCAGTTAAGTTTAGCGGTAGTTACGTAGTGACTATTTAGTAATCTATGTTAGAATGTAGTTGAAGACGTAAATAAGATGTTACCAGGGGCATATCAATAGCGTAGAGCCAAAGAATCTTCCACTCCTGTAGAATTATCAAAGTCAAATGTCACTACCAAAGCTAGTGAACTTAATGGAAGAATACTGACAAAGACATGAAAATGTACATTGTTTTTGTTCAACATTATAAAGATTTCTGATATTGAAAGAGAAATCCTTCATGATGGTAATTTGAACTGAGGCCATTAGATGTTAGTGTCCGACCGAAACTGGTTTTCCGGCCGAAACTGAAACCGAAACCGAATGTTCGGCTTTGGCTTCAGTTTCAACCGAAACCGAAACTCATGTGATCAAGTATAAAATTTGGTGCATTTTACCCATTATTCTGCATTATTTAGGACATGAAATGGTAAACAGTATATTAATTATAAGATTTTCCCGCTTTTCTGTTGAATTTTTTCCTGAATTTTCTTTGCTATAAACCTCACGGAGCCCGAGACCTTTCCAACGAATGCAAAACCGTTGAAATCGGTTTGTGCGTTCTGGAGTTATAGCGTCAGGAAGGAAAACCCGACTTATTTTTATATAGTAGATAGTATACTAGCGACCCGCCCTGGCTTTGTACGGGTGCAATGCTAATACTAAAACCTTTCTCTTGAATCACTCTATCTATAAAAGAAACAGCATCAAAATCCGTTGCGTAGTTTATAAGATTTAAGCATACATAGGGATATAGGGACAGAGAAAGCGACTTTGTTTTATACTATGTAGTGATTTTGTATCGAGGGACTAAAGCCATTATATACCAGAGGTAGTTTGAAACCGAGGGTATATTAAGTTGGCGTTTAGTCTCGAGGTGCAAACTGTACTTTTCACTTTGAGTGCGAAAAAAATAGACAATTCAGTACAAATTTATCTAAAACCGAAGAAAACTGTCATAGATTAACAAAGAGATTTAAATCTCTTTTAAAACACATGGTACCACCTTCTATGCGGAAACATCATGGAACTAAAACTGCCAACATTTTCACATGGCTGTTTGAGTCTGTCTACATTTCATAAACGAATTACTTTTTACTCCCTAGTGACCACTTTGGTCTCGGTTCGTAGGGCTATATTTGCGTACTTTTAGAGCATGGGAAGTGAACATTTATTTCGTATAATAAAAAAAAAATTTAACGTACGACAATTCCCGAACAGGGCTGCCAGCGTCCGCCAAAGCGTTGCCGCGAGAAACGAAGTTAGGCGAGCGTGCACGACAACTTCCGAAATCAGTTTCAGTTTCGGCAAAAGTTTCGGCCAATTTTGGCCGAAACCGAAACTGCCACCGAAAATTGATTTTTGGCCGAAACCGAAAATTCGTTCGGACACTATTAGATGTTTTGTATAACTTTCAATGAAAACATTTTCTAACAATGGATTTATGTGAGTACCTTGTGGGCGTTGCAGTCTTTTGTGTCTTTTACGTCCGTCGTGTCTGTTCAGATTCTACAATGATGGGCATGTTTCATTTTTACGTCCATTTTAGCCAATGATATTATATGTTACTATAGATGCTCACTGATTTTAGCAATGAAATGTCATAAAATATCTTTATTTTCAGGAATACAGTAAATTCAGCTACTATTTAAACGTCCTTGATTCAGATCTTATTATATTAAAATATGTACAATGTATTCAGATAAATTCTTTAGAGCTATAAAATCAATGTTGTAGTAACCATGAAGTAACAAAATGCATTTTGCCAAATTTACTTACAATAGCAATAGGTAAGTCATACTAATATTATTTTGTAACAATAATCTGATTTATATTTTTGCGTAGGTTATTGGTATACTTAGGCGAAATTTTTTTTACCATGTAAAAAAATTGTATATGGGTCAGGCCGTTGTTTTTGCCACATTTGGTATAACCTAACTCTCCGCCACGTTTTAAAAAAAAAGTATACTAGATATATATTCCTCAATCACAGTATCGTATTCCTTAAGAAATGGTGAACCGCGGCCATTAAAGATATTTCAAAAGGTTCGTAAACTTTGAAAAACGCGAATCCGCTTCGGTAGGGTGCACTTTGCGCACCCGTAAAATAATAAAAAAATAAACTTTTTGATAATCTGTTTGATTTGACGCTATCAAATTATAGTTAGCTAGCCGCAAATTTAATATCGTTTAGTGTTTCCTAAGAAAGTATATTAAATTTCACACATTTAAAAAAAACTAAAGAAATCCATTTCTTTGCGCTATTTCTATTGCGCCACTATTATCTACCCTTTTTATGGTGTTAAAACATTAGTAGGAGTTGTTTTTGAGTAGTGGCAACATTAAAGTAACTTTCTCTATGGTCAATACGGTGTTAGCGGCCATATTCTTGTCAGTCTGATGTCAACTTCGTTTGCAGATAAAAGTGTCAAATTTTTCGCGGAGTGCATTTTTTGAGATTTCTAGGTAAGTTTTCGGTTTATATCTATTATTGTTATTGCGCACGATTTAATGAGCTGTGTATCATCTTTCAAGGCTAAATAAACCTAAAAAGATTGCTTATTTATCGAGTTATTATGGATTTTCTTTGCGCCACGGTGGCGCAAATATTACAATATGCCACTTTGCGATACCAGTGGCGTAGAAATTGCGCCACTTATTTTGCGCTATGGAATAATGGTGCATGCACACTATTTTGCAGGTATTTTGACGTAGTTTGCAAAGCTCAAACGTTAAAAAAATCGTGGTTTTCTATTTTGGGGGTTTGTGCCGGAATGGTAAGGATGAATAATGATGAATGGTTTGTACCTTAATGGTAGTCGTCCGTGTGTCTATCCTTCTGTCAGCTAGTGTTTATATTAACATAATCTTAATAATAACAAATCAGATATTAAATGGTTGTAGCGTTGTTAGGCAGAATATGTATAGTTTGTTAACATTCGTTGCACTTTTTACCTGCTGTATTGATGTGCAGTTGTATACCCATTACCCACGTTACATTACTTCGTACTAATACGTAACAGTACGTTTTTATTTCGCTATTTTGTGAAAGCAATTTTAGTTCCTATAATGTTTAAGAGTTTCCTTAATATATATATATATATATATATTAACTAAGTTTTTGTTTTTGTTATTTTAGAAAAACAAACAGATTTTTGTTATTTCAGACATTCGTTATGGCTACGATACAATGTGATTAAAAATTGTAAGACTTACATACCAAAATTGTGTTTTTTTATTTATACCTAAACTCCTAAAGCTTATTATTATATTAATAAACTTCATAAATGTTTGAAAATAATTAATGAATAAAAAAGAAATAAAAAAAAAATCTCACGCCTTTCATCCCCGAGGGGGTAGGCAGAGGTATTCCATTACTGGATATACCCACATTTCACGAGATATTTTGGACCCCTAAACGTGATATAGGTGGTGAGCCCATCGCCGGACCGGGTCTCTTACACATGTCTCAGAATTAATTCTGAGACCTGCGGGCTTCCTCACGATGTTTTCCTTCACCGTCGAGCTAGTGATAAATATGTACGTAAGTTTTTGAAAAACTCATTGGTACATGCCAGGATTCGAACCCGAGCCTCACTGATTTTCGACCGGCTCTTTAACCGTCCGGGCTATCACTGCTCTTAATTAATGAATATCTGCATTTAAAACATTTTATGTAAAAATCACACATCTTATTGTATGCACTCCTTAACAATATTGCGTTACCGTTTTGCGTCACTCTGTGCTACCGAGGAGTATAAGATTTTGCGTCACCTTTGCGATATTTGTGGCAAAATCTACGGCCTGACCCATATGTGTAAATTGTGTCCCACAATTTATTTATTTATTTATCATTTTTTTAATTAAAATCCTCCCGGTCAGATGGATCTTGGGATGATCTTGGGTTACTACGTGAAAGGAAAGACGGTTAGCACTCCCCTTGACAAGGATGGAACACACAAATTGGTCGAGGCACACTTCGACCAACGTTTTTTTTTTGGGTTACTACGCGGCGAGTGGAAAAGCCATAGAATTCGATAACGTACTCTATATTATTTATGTTACAAAAAAGTTTCTATAACATTATTGTGTTACTAGATTCACGAACTCCACATTTAATCTTTCGTCTGATACAAATGCATAAAGTATTAATTTTGTTATTGATTTATTCTTCTTGAATCGTTTCTTTGGATTCACGAGAATCTAATAAATTGAGAATCTGGTAAACTGATCTTAAGCGATTTTAAAATAGCTGTTTTTAAATTCGTATAATGGAATCGTCAATACGGGCACTTTCCAAAGGCACTTTCTTACATATTCTTAATTCTAATTTGACAAAGTTGCATGTCGACTGAAGGTTTTAAAAAAGGCTCTGTTTTCTGACGCAGAATTCTCGAACGACCGCTGCGCCCCAGCCAGCGCCCCCGCCGACATCGAGCTGGCGGCATTCTCGAGGAATTGCTACGAGTTCAACGTTAACAAGGGAGGTTCCTTCGAGGAGGCCCGACAGCAGTGCCAAGGTCACGGAGGGGACTTGATTCACGGCTTTCAGGTGGGTATCGGCGACGTTCAGATGTCAAAGTTTTGACTCGCGTTTTTCGAAGCGCGCCTAGACATCGTGGTACGTAGGCACATAAGCGAGTCACAGTCACAGTAAATAGATAAGCTAAAGTACATTTTTTCGGAGATAAACCTACGTTTCTGTCGTAATACAATGGTAAAGTTTACAATATTTTTTTATTTTGCGTTTTATGATTCTGATTTAGCGAATGAAATAACGTACCTATACGTGACTGTGTGAGTGCGTCGTTTCAAAACTTTCAGTGTTGGTTAAATACTCAAAGTTTTGGAAAGATGTACCTACGTAGTTAATATATTTATGATAACGCAGAGCTGTGAGTAAAAAAACAACTTCAACTTTAAATGGTTTTCTCATGGATGTCATTGTCAGAACTAGACTAAATTAGGACCATACGGGATACACCAGCTTTCTAATAAAATGAGAATTGGGTAGTTGACAGCATCGAAATTAAATTGCGAGTAGTCATAAATTAAAAAGATTATCCCAAAACACCTCAAAATATGTATTTCGATTTTCAATTTACAATTATAGCAAATTTAAAAATAATAAAACAATCAAAAAAAGAGCTGCAATTGAGTACTACAAACTATGACGTCACGGTTTGCTATTTCAGTACATTTTCCATAGTAAAATTTCGTTTTGACAGATCGTAAAAAGTAACTGATTTGACTAGGTAGGACACAACCCTATTGTCAGAATCGGTTCACCCAGTCGAAAGTTCTGAGATAATAAACTTAAAAAACCATACAGTCTAATGGAGAACCTCCTCATTTTTAACCAACTTCAAAAAGGAGGAGGTTATCAATTCGTCTGTATTTTTTTTTTAAGTTTGTTACCTCAAAACTTTCAGTCGGTGAACCGATTTGGATGATTCTTTTTTATTTGAAAGCTGGTGCTTCCAGATTGATGATGTTTATTTTATTATTTACTAGCGACCCGCCCCGGCTTCGCACGGGTGCAATGCTGAATTTTGTTTGCTATAAACCTTGCGGAGCCCTAGACCTTTCCAAAGAATGCAAAACCATGGAAATCGGTTCGTCAGTTCTGGAGTTAAATCGTCAGGAAGGAAAACCCGACTTATTTTTATATAGTAGATTTTAATTCCGTCCAATTCTGAGAATTTTTATTAGAATTTCCATGAGAAAACCATATAAGTTGAAGATTGAAGTCGTTTTTTACTCTTTAGAGTGGTTAGGTTATTTGATGTCAGTTGAAAAATAGATCAATATGTATTACAGTTACCACAAAAGTCCATTGTCATGAAACGATTTACTCATATTTAGAAATAAATGTTATCATTTCAATGCAAAACACTAACTAAGCCCTGAGTGGCGCTAATTAACAGTTAGTGGCGCTATTTTACAGAAGGAAGAAGTGAGGCACTGAATAGAAAATATATTTCTCGCATAAACAGAAATAGAAATTAAATTCAGTGGCTGAACGACACCACCCGCTTTCCTGAGAGCAGATTATACGCTTAGTTTTGCTTTAATATTCTCTGCCTAGTTAGTATAGTAGTATAATCTCACGCTTTTCATCCCCGAGGGGGTAGGCAGAGGTATTCCATTACTGGATATACCCACATTTCACGAGATACATTGGACCCCTAAACGTGATAGGTGGTGAGCCTATCGCCGGACCGGGTATATTTACACATGTCTCAGAATTAATTCTGAGACCTGCGGGTTTCCTCACGATGTTTTCATTCACCGTCGAGCTAGTGATAATTAGGTACGTAAGCTTTTGAAAAACTCATTGGTACATGCCAAGATTCGAACCCGAGCCTCACTGATTTTCGGCCGGCTCTTTAACCGTCAGGGCTATCACGCTCTCCTAGTTAAAGACTAAATAATACACCATGTTTTAATAATGTAATAGCAATGATTATTTTTACTAAACTTGTGCAATTCAGTTTCTTTTGTATTCATTAGAGTCGATGTTTAATTCAAAGGTTTCTCTCATTACAATTCTAATAGAGAAACATCCGAGCCGATGACAAACAATAGCCAAGGAAACGGTAATTAAGCTTCATTTCAATAAATGCTAATCAATCGTTCTCATGGTCCTCGATACATTCGTTGCCTTACTATTTAAAATCTTAAAATAAAAATAAAATACTTACCCCAAGGCGGTCGGTAGATATTTCCATTCCTTGAAATACCGTTGAATTTAATCATTCAGGTTTATATCAAAATTACAGAAGTTTGGAGCAAAAACATTTTCAGAATTTTTTGTACCTTAAAATAAATAATCCCACGCCTTTTGACCCAGAGGGGGTAGGCAAAGGTGATCTATTTCTGGAAATACCGACTTTTCACAAGTATATTCGACCTCTAAACGTGATTGGTGGGGAACCCATCGCCGAACCGGATCTATTACGGTTGTTGGTTTTGGACCTTATTGTAATTTATGAGGAATAATCGTTAGTAACTATTTCACTCCCCCCCAGGGTGCTACTTCGAGCTTCCTCACCCAAGAGCTGGAGCGGCGGAAAGCTCAACTAAAAACCCAGCTGGTCTGGATCGGAGCCCAGAAGGAACCAGGTCTCACCTCTAGAACTTGGAAGTGGGTTAATGGTGGGTATATTTTCCAGGTTTTACTATTTATCTTATAAGAAAGATAACTATTTTAAAAAATAGAAAAGAAAGAAGAAATACAGAAAACACAAATAAACAAACTTTTTGAGGTTTTAAAGCTAAAATTGAATGTTCACTCTATTGGATTCAACATTATGTTAAGCTGTCACCTGTGGAGTGCTGCACTAGGTATTATATAATATGTAGAAGTCAATAAATTCAAAGTACAGATAAGTATCGTGACTTCCCCACTGCTCAACTAGTTGAGCAGTAGGACATAGTTTGTATTTTATGTTCTATATCTCAAAATATTTTTACTCAACTTAGTTGATCAGTAGGTCATCCTGTTATAAAATCGAACACATAACCTACTGCTCAACTGCTTTTGAGGCACTGCCCCACTATATAGTTATTTAGTTGATGCGATAGTCTATGCATTATTAGGTATAGCTTTCGTCACTCAATTAGTCATAGAAGTATTTATCCGTAATTTCCAGCACCACTGTATCATTTTTTTTTACAGGCGATGTGGTCTCCAAGCCTACTTGGGGTAAAGACCAACCCAACAACTATAATGGGGAGCAGAACTGCGCGGTCCTGGACGGCGGCAGGGCCTGGCTATGGAATGATGTTGGCTGCAACCTCGACTACCTACACTGGATCTGCCAGTACCGTGAGTGTCACCTCCATAGGTATATATCTATTTTGTTCAGTACGCCCATGCGATTGTATGCGGGCTATTCCCGGCGAGGTATGATTCCTTTGTGCTACGCGAAAAACTTAAGCGTGGGGTGTAGCAATTCTTACGCGTAGCCATTGCGTAGCGGCTACGAAAGGGATGTAATACCAACTGACGGCCATTTTGATTTTTTCAAGTGTGACTATTCCTTTGCGTAGCTCTAGCGTAGCTGGTACAAGACGCATGCCTACGAAAGAGATGTGAGTGTTTTGGGCTGATGTCCCCCATTTTGAATTTTCTAACGCTACTCTAGTAGTCCGCCCGGAAACAGATTTTACTGCCATACTTATTTTGTCGATTCTACTTACATGTTTGTTAACTTACATCTAGTAAGCATGACACTTTAAATTACTTTTCAATCATTATTTTCTTTCTACGCTTGTATAATATCTAGTTTGCTTACCTATGTGTATAATTATGTATACGTAGTTATATAAAAGGGAAATACCACTGACTCACTGACCAATCACGAAATCTTATAAACTATAAAATTAAATGCTACATAATAGATTCCTCATAAGTATCAGGTAACCCCTAAAAAAGGGTTTTGAAAAATTCCCACGGGAACGCGAAATACCGGTATCTTCACGGAAACGGCGCTGAGCGCTAGCACTAAGTATAGTAAATTATATATACCGCCGCGGTTAGCGTACCCATTGTGACTCAAAAGGAATTGGGGAACCACTCAACAAGTTGTTGGCTTTGACACTTGTTGCTCCAAAACCCGCAGAGAATCAAGCTTCTATTCCTTTTAAAAAGTTACTAACGATGTCTGAGCGAGAAGCTTTGCGAACATGGATTTTTTTTTTGTAATTTTGTAAATATTAAGCGAAAGGTTCGACAATTTTGTTATACACATTTGAATCTAGTTAAGATATTAGCGAGTACTGATTGAAAATAGAAAATAGTATAATACACACCTAGGGAAGTAAAATAAGAAATCATGTACCTAAGGACCTACAGTCAAGCACATGCTTGACTGTAGGTCCTTAGGTTAGCAAAAAAGAAGTATAAACACCGCGGGAAGTAAATAAGAAAGCCTTAGATCACATGATCTAAGGCTTTCTTATTTACTTCCCGCGGTGTTTATACTTCTTTTTTGCTCGACGGAGGCGGCAAGCGGCAACTTCGTGTTGCGCAGCGGGCTTAAAATTGACGCTTTCCGCCCTAAGAGATAAAAATAATATTTCCCTGTGTGACAATGCTCAACCAAGGAAAAGATTAATAGTAGGATTTTTTTCCCTTCCTAGGGCGGGAATGAATTAAAAAAAACATTGGTTAGGTACTCGACTGCGAAAGAATTTACATTCGATTCGATTAAATCAAAAACATCCCCGCGGCGGCGACGCGTTGTGTTCATGTTGTGTTCTATATTTAAAATTGAAGAAATACTGCTTAATTTGATTTATTTTTTTGAAGTTTTGTTGGTCATAAATCAAAAACCTATCAATCAGCCAAAGAGATTAAAATATAATAGGGCATAGAGGGGACAAAGCGAGGAAAATTTGAAGCCAAAAGTTATTCCAAGTGGAATAAGTGTAGTACAATTTCGACCGAATGACAGCTCGTGTTCATACTAACTGACATGACGCTTGAGCTTCAAACATGCTTCAAAGTTTTGTATGAAAATATTCCCAATGCCCCGTCTATGTCCTACGTAAATGTTCCAACAAAATCTAACTTTAAATTTTACAAACTGTTATAATTTCTCGTGAAAAGTGGGTATTTCCAGAAATTTAATACTTCATATTATTATATTTTTTTCAATTTTTTCACATAACTTAACATCTACTATTTCTCACAACACTCGACAATTAGGTAGGTACATAATATCACGAAATACCAACAAAATCTTAAAAATGCTTATCTATGCCAAAGGATATAAACCAAGAGGTTGGAAGAAAATCATTCTCTTTCCTAGGAGAGAGAAACTTTTTCTTTAAACGTCTTTGGATATAAAGTTGTATGAAAATCCCAAGAGATATAATGTGATTTGAATTTGGAACGTTAAAATTCGTATGAAAACTTCTAGCATACGGCCATTGTAAAGAGTTTATTGGAAACCGAACTGTCCACTACTGGCAGAACATAAAAATAAGAAAACAAAAAGGCGCCATTCTAGAAATGTGTAACAAAGACGGTGTTACTACAACAGTTCCGAATGTTATTATTTCCCTGCGGACACAAAAAATATTAGTAGTACGCTTACGACTTATTCCCGAGGAGGTTAGCAGAGGTAGGTATTATATTTCAAAGTATATAACAATTTTCTTTTTTCATATTTCTTTGTATTGTCAAAATTTTTAAAGCTACTGCGTGCGTCACTCAGAAACTACTTTAAGGATTGTGGTGATAACTTAACCCCTTCTCATGATGATGATGTTCAAATCCTGGCATGTACCAATGAGTTTTTCAAAAACCTACGTAGGCACATATTAATCACGAGCTCGACGGTGAAGAAAAACATCGTGAGGAAACCAGCAGGTCCCAGAATTAATTCTGAGGCATGTGTAACAGACCCGGTCCGGCGCGATGGGCTCACGACCTATCACGTTTAGGGGTCAAATATGTAGATATATACTTGTGAAAAGTGGGTATTTTCAGAAATGGAATATCTCTGCCTACACCCCCGAAGATAAAAGGCGTGAGATTATTATTATTATTAAGTTATGTCAGTATTTTTGTATTTATGTGTATTGGGGTACTGTATGTATATTTTAACTATTAATTTGCTTTGTATATTATGTTCTCTAAATTTATGTGTTTTAGAATAAACTACCTATTACATATTTGTGTCATTAAGCCAATATTAGCACTTTGATATGCACGTAAGTTTTTGAAAAGCTCCTTGGTACATGTCCAATTAGGAATCTAGGCCACATGCATGCATTGAAATGTTATAATATAAAATCACAAGTTGTTAATAACATAAACGCAATACCTACACGATAGCAGCATAATGATTATGTAAAATCAATGCACAATCTCTAAGCAGTTCCAATTTTATTTATTGCAGTAAACATTATGTAAAAGTGAGGATTCATAATAAGTTAACTACTTTTTCATAACTTCACTTACATTAATGCCCGTCTGACTGGCGAATGTAATTCATAATTATGCAACTATTGCTCATGCATGATCGAAATACATCAAGTTACGTAACAGTAGGTGCTAGAAGCCTGACCCGTTCAGAACCCGTTTTTCCTTCCTCCCTGGTATTAGGGTTGCCAATCGTCCGGTTTTCCCAGGATCAAGTCATATGTCACAGGCAAAGACGTTTAAACTAAAAGTTTGAGAATGATTTTCTTCCAACCTCTTCGGTCACAGGTTTTATAGTTCACACCAAAAATATTAAAGTAAAGATGAGTCATATTCATAGTGCGCGCGTTAGAAAATTGATCCGCTACAAGTGGCTACAACATAGTACATACTTCTTAGCGTATTTATAGGATACAACAATGACGGCGAAAGAGGATACGGAACGAATAATAAAGAAAGAGACAGCTATCTGTCAAGAGTTGTGCTTGAAATAAGTACGACTAGGTGAAAAACGCAAACATTGCTAAGTATTAAATAAAATTTGGTCAATTACCTAAATTTTTCGGCCTTATTTTCCGCGCTCTGGTAACATATCGACGTTTTTATCATATCTTTGGTTCACTCTTTGTAGTTAGGTACCTAGGTACTTTTTATAAGTTTCTTTTGTCTTTATTTTTACGTACCAACTGGTACCAATAAGAGTTATTATTATTGTTTATTATGCTATGCTGCCTAGCGACTGTTCTACTATAAGTATTTGATAATATTATTATTCCATGTATCTACTTTGGGGATTATAAGAATAGAAAAAAAGGATTTATTTGCATTACCTACGACTTTTTAAACTAAGCTCGCGCGATGTAGGTACTAAGTCCGTAGCAAGTGGGTATTCTCTGACTAAAAAGGCGTGGGCGTCTGTAAATGTATTCTAAATTATTAAATAGTTCAGGTAAACACTACTGGCTCCAGTTTTAACTCAAGTAAAATAATTTCCGAGTCAAATAAAATTATGCACCTAAAATATTACGCTTCAGTTTTGTGGTCTAGCGAATTTAAATAGATTACGGTGACGACCGGTTGGAATAGGCATGGCTAGACCGTCGATGTAGGAAAACTGAAGATCGCCCGAGGCGCCCAATTTTCAGAAGGCGATATGTGAGGGGGTAGATAATTAATTTTGCGTCGCCTTGAGCAATCCGTCAAGATGGAGGTTGACTTGTAACATTTACGTGCATCGTATCATTCGAGGCGATCTAGGTACTATCAGTATCTGCCTGATACAGAAGTGTCATTTTTGCGAGCAGCTATCTTTTACCATCTCGTGGCGATAAAACCCTCTCTTATAGTGACAATGACAATTACAAAAAAGTGTTTCTTTCTTGTTTATGACCATTTTGTGTCGAAGAATAGATCGCAATGGAAAAAAACGGTGTTACTGGCTTTGATTGTTTAACTCTAATTAGGGGTGGGGTAATAAAAACTTGAGCTGTCAAGCGACCATTCTTTCGAATGTATGAGGCTTAGCGTTTGTTGATAGTACATACTGTGAACGGGTACATAACATTAAGCGTGAGCATATCTATATATATAAAAATCAATGCCACTTTTTGTTGTTATTTTATAACTCAAGAACGGGCTCACCTATCCAAACCAAATTTTTAGGCTTTATTCGGACTATTTAGCAGATGGTTTATGTGAAGTTTGCTTAAAATCTGTCGAGTGGTTCTTCATTTATACGTTGCGAAGCACGTACCGGGCCGCTAGTGTATGTATATGTATATGTAATTGTAAGTATTGAACTCGTAGTCGTTTATTTTGTAGATAAATTGTTTTATTACCTTAGGGGGCTGCCTATGCTCAGGTCAGTTCTGCTTGACAGGAAAATCTGTCCAAGATATAGGTACCTAACTAAATTTATAGATCGCGACCAAAATGTAATTTAGGAATACACGCACACGAGTTTCAATATAAGGAAATTGGTATTGGAGGGAATTGGGTGGGTATTTGACTGCCTAGTGAAATGAGAGTAATTTTCATGATCTGCCAATACGAAAATTTACAATGGAAAACGTATTCAATAGCGCTGTTATGTCATCATTTTTTACTATTTCATTATTCATAATTTTACATTCAACATATTAGTATTCAATAATAATTGGCTTTTCTTTTTTATTTATTTTACGTTTTTAATTTTTGTTAAATGAAAATCCAGATACATTTTACAGGTGTTTTGGGATAATAGTTTAAATGAATTAGGTACTCGCAATTTAATTTCGATACAGTCAACCTTAGTGCTTGCTTGTTTGCAGTATATTTAAGATATTTCTTAACACAATCCGTAGCGATGGTATTTCTGCGAAATGAAGCTTATTGGAATCTTAAAATTTTGAGAAAACCGCATTTATTAAATTGACGGCCTCTTGGTTCAGTTAGTAGTGACATTTCCTTCTGAGTCTTTCCTTGTTTGTGCTTAAAACAATTTTTGAATTGTATCCCAAAGTTTATTTATCATTATTATCTATTGTAACATACGGTGTCTAGCGAAATTATTATCATCTAGTGCTGATAGCGAAAAATCTGTGAAACTTAGCGTAAAAAGGTAAAAATTGTGTACTTCATAAAACTGTTATTCTGTTCCCAGTGCCGCCATCTTGCGGTAGCCCGGACAAACTACTGAACACGACAATCGTCGGGAATAGCTACAAAGTCGGGGCCTCGATTGCGTACAGATGTCCTGAAGGCCACATGCTACTCGGAGACAAGACTAGGGAATGCAAGGAAGACGGCTTCTGGTCTGGCACTGCTCCCAACTGCAAATGTGAGTAGATATTCGAGAGAAAAACATAATTATTGTAGGTTTAATATTCATAGTACAGGCTCGCTTGTGACTTAGTTAGTGTGTGTTGCATCGCAGAATTTTAACACTGACTGACTGAAAAACAACTTACAGCCTAAGCCAGTTTATCTAGAGGCATGCTAAGAAGTATTTCTAAAATTCATTGTGACGGTTAATGAAATATTGTAGTTCTTAATTCTTCCAATCCCATCTTTTATTAAAAAAGTTGAGATTAAATAGTTATGTAAAATCTTAACAAATAAACACAAAAAGTGTCGGAATTACAACTTGGCTTTTCAGTTACAACTCTAGCATTTAACCAAAATATTTCAATAAAAAAAATAATTTCAGACGTCAACTGCGGTGGTCTAACACCGATTCAAGATGGCGAAGTGGCCTTAGTAGACGGGAGGACGACCCACGGTGCTCGAGCCGTTTACTCGTGCAGGGAGAATCATACGCTCGTAGGAGACGCTGAGAGGACTTGCGGAGACGAAGGCCTATGGACCGGGGAGTCCCCCAAGTGCCTATTTGACTGGTGCCCGGAACCCCCGCCAGTGTCAGGCGCCATTGTCTCGGTCAACGGGCACAAAGCAGGGTCGCTGGCTACGTATTCTTGCCAGAATGGATTTATATTGTTCGGGCCTCCGGTGAGCGATATTTTGATGTAGCTCTTAACTACATAGTTTAAGACAAAGTCGCTTTCTCTGTCCCTATATCCATACATAGCTTAAATCTTTAAAACTACGCAACAGATTTTGATGCGGTTTTTTTAATAGATAGAGTGATCAAGAGGAAGGTTTTAGTATTAGCATTGCACCCGTGCAAGACTTTTTTGATGATTGAGAACATGAACTAATTTGTAAAACTGATATAAAAAAATTTAAGAGTCTGAGATTTTAAAGTGTAGGTACAGTAGGGCCGTTTTAACTTGGCTTCTCTGAACATAGGCTTCGCCTGCGCAAATCCCCCTCCTACCGCCATATGGTCGCTAAAAAATGTTACTGCGCAGCCATTTGCGCAACTTCAGAGTTGTCAAGTTAAAACGGCCGTGCTGTAGTTACCTAAATTTGAATTAAAATTGCTATTTATATGATGCATAATCATAAATGACCGTTTTCTTCAGTCTTTCTGAAAGTTTGTCTCGAATAGGCTCCGAAATAGCTCAAAGGAGTTCGAGTTTAAATAAATAATCGTGTTTCTTTCATTTTGAGACGGCGCGCGCCACTCGTATTTAAATTGAAAGCGAAACGAGGGCTGGTCGCAGTGCCTGATAAAAGTCAACCTATATTTTATTCTATAGCTTTCCACGCGTGTAGGAAGTTGTAAACAAACAATATAGTTAGGGAGGCGAGGTAGCTAAATGGCGTAATTCAACGGCGCCGTCGAGACCTATCAAAATCGAAAGATAAAATAATTTCGAAAAGAAAAGCTCGTATGGTAAAAACAATTTTAGCGGTGGGTTTGGCGTGTACGGTTTTTCAAAAATGTTAAAAAAAACAGTTACTTGGGCATTCTCGAGCGCGTCAGATATTCATACTACGTATGCCCCAAGTGCCTCTGATAACAACGGTATACTAATCTGCCGGTTTTCGTGGTGGGGGTAGGCATAAAAAGTAGTCAAAAATGCAAAAAAATAAAAATTACTCGAGCGCGTCAGATTTTCAGAAGGGGTGTTAAGTAGGCCCTAAGGAAGCTCCCTTTAAAAAAACTGACGATTTGGGCGTGACGATAAGTTACGATGAATGTTTGAAAATGCAAAAAAATATAGTTCTTTTGCAATACTCGAGCGCGTCAGATTTTCATAGGGGAGGTTTATCTCGGTATCCTGAAAGCATATTTTCTTAATCTGACAAAAATGTTGGTGGGTTCTCTTAATCTGACCGAAAAAGGTTTTTTGGTTTATTTTTTTCCTTTCTTTCTCCTTGATAAAACGGGGAATTATATACTATATATTAAGGTGTACCGAAAATTCTCTTCTACCGCTTTTTTCCCCAGCATCAATGTTGCGAAATAAAGGAAAAATACTGGTAGGACGGCATATTTCCGCGAAGCGCTCAGTCTGTATTACATGTTTATGGCAAATTCCTCTTTTTTGCTTCAATTCTTCACTTCGTTTTGCTTACGAGTTACGGTACGTCCAAAAAAACAATTTGAGGATCAACAGGCTATATTGAATAATATACATACATGGAACTGTACATGTTAATAATACTTTTGTATACAGATACGCGTAACTTTTTCCGAGTCCACGAAAATTGTCAAGAAGCTTTAGAAGAAAAAAAATGAGATATAATAAAAGTTCAATAATTTAATCATCGTTATTTCATATCAATTTATTTTAAAAACCTCAGTTTTCGAGATATACTCAAAAAACCGGGAGTTTGAGTTTTTATGATGCTTCAAGTCAAAAAGTTTTAACTTTGGACAAAAATGTAAAGAGACATTTTTTGTGTAAAATAAAATTACCTTTTTTGTTTATTTAAACTTTTTTTGTGTAAAATGTATCATTCGCGACTTATATGCCGCAACGCGTTTTTCGGAAGACGAAATGGCTCCTCCACACTTCCGGTCATGCGGAAACCGGCAGATTTTGTATTTTTAGTAAGTTTTAGATTATATTCTTCAAAATAAAAGAAATAAAAATCGCGCTCGAGAATGCCGGATTAACGTTTTTTTTTTACAAGTTCGCGACCCTATAACTTGGCGGAGTCAAGGACTTATCGTCAGATTAGTTAAATTTAGTCTTAAAACACTAAAATCAACCCCCAATATCTTAATCTGACGCGCTTGAGTATTTCAGACTATCGATTTTTTTTTACTAATCTGATCGTCTATCCTAGGCGCGCGTCACTACTTATAGAGCTAAATACTTTACAAGGTTGTTCTATTAGGTCTAAGGTATCTCTCATATCTTAAACTGCCACGCTCGAGTATTACCGAAAATTCCCCTATTCGCCTCCCTAACTAATATTTACATCCACAGTCAAAATATAATTATCCGCGAAAATCTGTCTTCAACTCTACGTATTGCAGATTGTGGCTCCACCTAGCGAGGAGGATCTGCAGTTCGTTTCCCTGTACAGCGACAGAAAACCTGAAGACCTAATTTCTGAAAGATACAAACATTACCGACCTAGTTTTGTGAACAAGAGACATATACATTTGTTGTGAATTTGTTAATTTGTAAACACCAATGTTTTAGGCTCTCGGAAATCAATGACAGATTTACAAAATCATCTTAATTATCTATTACTCTCAGCCGAAATAGGACAATAATTGTTGGATGAATGTATGTAAGTAGGTATAATAGCTTAGATCAAACGTCATCAGACTGATTTTGAAGTGCAAGACGCCATTAGATTCGTCTGTATCCACGGAATGGCAAAGGCTAAATTTTACCTAAATTAAAGTGATGTTTTAACTCTTTACAATGCCTTTTACGGGCAGTTGTAATTGTTGTTTAACTAACCTACTCGTTTCAGAGTGTCACATGCACCCTCGGCGGAATCTGGTCTGGTACACCGCCGTCCTGTAAATACGTGGATTGTGGGACACCCGCACAAATTCATAAAGGCTCGTTCAGACTGCTCAATGGCACGACAACTTACGAGTCCGTTGCCCAGTTCAACTGCGAACAAGACTACTGGCTCGCCGGTGCCGATGTGCTCACGTGCAACAGGGACGGGAAGTGGTCGCACGACATACCTTCTTGTGAATGTAAGTTTAATCCTTTACCGGGCATAGGCAGTTTAAATTTTTCACTGGTTTTTAATCTTATTTCAATTACATAGAGTTCAATTTATGGTGGTAACTAATGTCCCTCTGTCTTATAAAGTGTTAAGTAAAAAAAATTGGTTGCCTGTAAAGTCGGTATACGGGCGAAAGTTTTACGTGACAACGATTTTATGTCTGTCTCTCTCGCTCTTAGGCGGGCTAACCATGCCCGAGTGGAAGGGACGCGTGCCTCTCACTCGCTCTCATTGTGACCGCATAACGTGAGCGGAGCGTAACGCAGTTTCTTGAAGTGTCACCCGGCAAACCAATTTATAAGACGTTGTCACGTCAAAAACCCAATTTTACACAGAAATAAAATCTTGATTAAATAATACGGCCACTCACCGGCAGATGGCGTTAGCGAAACAGTGTTAGAACGAGCGAAGCTTTCTCCTAGGTATTTCAAATTAAAGTCAGCTAAGAATCCTACTTAATATTATAAACGCGAAAGTTTGTATGTTTGTTCCTCTTTCAAGCAAAAACTACTAAACGCATTTTTAAGAAACATTTCAGTTATACAGATTATACATCAGAATAACACATAGGCTATATTTTATCACCGTATTCCCATGGGAACGGGGACTACGCGGGTGAAACCGCGGCGCGCAGCTAGTAGTTTATAAATGTTTTTTTTCCCATAGTAATAACATGCGCCGACCCAGAGGTGCCTGCCGGTGGGTACATGGAAGCGTATGACTACAACGTACATTCCACCATCGACTTCCACTGCGAGCGCGGTCACAAGTTAGTGGGCGAACCTACCCTCACTTGCCAGAGCGACGGCGAGTGGTCCGGCGAGTCGCCTAAATGCGAATGTGAGTGCACCGGGACGTTAACCTAACCTAACTTTGTAATAAATGGAGAGGTGGTTTGTATTTTGGTAGTAAGTGTTCGGTCATAAGATAATGAAAAATACATTTTGTAATGTTCATTTGAAACCCCACTTACCCTAGTCTTTATAATTTCGAACCCCATTGTAGACACGAAATAAAAAAAATTAAAACATTTTATTTGAGACTAGTTAAATCAGGGTATTCCAAATTTCAAGTTCCTAATATTAGTATTTAAAAGTAAATTTTACTTTTAAATAGGTACTAATATTAGGAACCAGCTGTAAAATTTAATCAGTCCGATACCTTGCACAAGTTTTTTTTACCATTTTTTCTTTATTAATAATAGGCAAACCATTTCTGTGAAACCTTAATAATTATCATGAAAATATTGTCGCACTATAACAATGTATTCCGCTGCTTGGCTCAGTTGTTACTACCAACTTGGTAGTGATCCTTTTCTCTTTTAAAAACCACCTGGTGCTAAGTTCCTGGACACCTGTAACTCAAGAGTCACAACTGTGTTGCCGGCCTTTGAAGTGGGAGTAGGGGGAGGGGGGAGGGGGGTGGTCGGGGCCTCCGGTTACCTCACTCATCCAACGAAATGCAATGCAAGCATTCCTGATCCTGTCCGTTTAGCTAAAATGTCGCTAATGAAATCTAACAAAATATTTATTGTGCTCATTTATTGTACAGACGTGGACTGTGGCAAGCTGCCTTCATTACCGTATGGCTCTGCGGAACTCCTGAACGGAAGCACTCACCTAGGAAGCGTGATCCAGTATTCCTGCACCACCAATTACCGTCTAGTGGGGCCTGTACGTAGAGTCTGCACTGAGGACCACCAGTGGAGCGACTCTTCACCGCGATGTGAAGGTAAGATGCTTGCAACTTCTAGCCCTCGTCACCTGTCTGTTAGAGATTCTTACTTTGCTAAAACCCGGGAGGAACAAAAGAAAACAAGAAAAAATAGGTAGAAAAAACTAGGTCTGGAGGTGGGGTGGAACTTTGCAACAAAATTTTGAAGATATATTCAAGTGATGGAGCTGAAATTTAGTATACCTACACGCTTAGTTTGGATGACAATGCGTGATTATCTGAGTGACATAATTCTAAATCAAACATGGCGGAACACCCAAGATCGTGGAGTAGTTATTTTTAATGCACTCGTACAATAAGGGTGTCCAATGGAAGAGCTTGTTGAGAAGAACTCAAAAAGAAGCTTGTTTATAAAAAAAATGTTTTTTACTTTCAATTTTTTTAAATTGTAATAGAATATTTTAATGAAATGGTCGTATTATACGTGTCGTTCGCTCATGTGTTTGCCATCATACCAAGTTTTTATTAAATTCATAATTGAAATTTTTAAAAATATCGATGGTCCTGGTAGCCCTGAGGTGGCCACCATGACCCTGCCGAGCCCTTACCATCAAATGGCGAACCCCTAAAGGTTCGCGCACCCCATTTCGAGAAACCCTGGTTAAGTCCTAACAAACTTTGTTTCCAGAAATCCGCTGCCCCGAGCCAGTAGTAGCAGAAAACAGCATTGTATCGGTGACTGGCAACGATCGTATGCACGGGCGTACATTAATCCGTACCTCGGTGAGCTCTAACAGCGGTAACACTTACCGTATCGGAGCACTAGTGAAGTACCGCTGTGAACGTGGGTACAAGGTCATGGGAGAGAGTCTGTCCACGTGCGAGGACAACGGCCAATGGAGTGGAGTGACGCCAAAGTGCCATTGTAAGGAATCAAATCAAATTTATTCAGTAGCAATAATTACATTGTGTTCGAAATAAAACTCTTAAAGCTAAAATTATTAACAAAGACAGTATGGTTGCACCATTGGATATTAAAGTTCTAAGGGCCTGGCCAAGTGAAGGTAAAACGTAAAGATTTGTGGAGGAGCGGAAATGTGTAAAAAATCGCCTTCGTGAAAAGGGAAGATTTCGTTTGCTTACTGCCTATGGCGCTTCAGTTAGTTCTGTAGGATCAATAGATGTCGCTACAGTTTAGTGGAATAGAAGACCACCAAACTTCATTTGCTTAGATTGCATTTACCTAATTGCCATACTACTACTTACTAACTATACTAACTTACTATACTAACTATTAAGTCAGATTGTCAGTGACTATAAATTTTCAGAGTGTTGCGTCAATTTAACTTGATCAATCGCGCTAAGAGCCGCGCGTAGACAAGTATAGCTCTAATGTCAATAATATACTTACTTATGTAATAATTACATAGGTAATTATAATCACTGACAATCTGACTTAATATAGTATGGCAATTAGGTAAATGCAATCTAAGCAAATGAAGTTTGGTTGTCAATTGACTTGGGGGATGATGACGATGATGTATATAGAAAGGCAAGATGTGGTTAATGTCACAGTAAGATGGTGTCATTATCGTATAAAGTCGGCTAACTTAGCCGATTTAGGTTAAACCTACAACATTGTGACACTGAGTTCTTGGAGATTGTAAATTACTGTTAAGTGCCCCCAATTCTCTGGATCCTTAGTTTTCATACGAAGATATTATTCCAGATGTGGATTGTGGCAATCCTGGTCAGCTGGAAAACGGGAAAGTGACGTTGGCAACCAACGCGACCTACTACGGCGCGGCGGCGCTCTACGAGTGCGATGAGCATTGGCAGCTCGACGGCGTCTCCCGAAGACTGTGCCAGGACAACGGCACTTGGAGTTCCGAGCCTCCTGTTTGCAAAGGTAGGCGAATACTCTCATACTACCGAAGCCAAGCTTCGCTCGTTCTAACACCAGTGCCACTGTCATCTGTCGGTGAGTAGGGGTATTATTCTCACACCATCTGCCGGTGAGTGGCTGTATTATTTAAAAATATTTTATTAGTGTACAATTGTGTTTTTATATTAAATACAATACAATTTTGCAGTTGAACTTAAACTGAAATACTGTGTCTGTATCCAAAATTTCGTCAAAATCGTTGGAGCCGTTTCCGTGATATCCGTGGACGCTTATTTTACACAACTTGTTTTTTTTATTTTAAACATCTAGCGTACTTTTTATTCCAGAAAAATATCTCATTTTCATGAGTAAATATAAAAACTGCCACTCACAAATGAATTAAAAAGGCTATGTCCTGTCAATAAGTTCCCTCTATCTTGAAAAAAACAATGTTTGCCTTAGTTAGTTAGTTTACAGTAACCGTTGTGTAGGTACAAATCCACAGTGTATACATTTCCACTATGCAACTCGAATGCGACGAAGATGAAACATGAATAAACTCAGCTCAGTGCTTTCTCGTGGTATACCTACTGTACTGTTGGTGTGTACTGACCTACATTTCCTACTCATAATTATAAAAATACTAGTAAACTCTGAAGATAAATTTGACGAAGCGGTTTGCGATGCGAGTACCGCTTATGAAAGAAGAAAGAAAGAAATATTTACACTCATTTACGTCACACATTTAGATACCTAAAAAAATTGCGACGATACAAAACGCTTCAAACAATCCATTACACAGTTCCCGCCCGGCAGGCACGTTCGACACTACCCCTCCTGCAGGCGTATTCACGGAGTTTCGATATTCGACTCGGAATCGGAAAATCTTTCGAATCCTTATATCAAATAAATGACATTTGTGAATAGCCCATCTCGAAACCTTTCGACAGATTTTCCGATTCCGAGTCGAATATCGAATCTCCGTGAATAAGCCCACTGGAACTTATCAACGCTATCGCGACATTACCACCATCGACGTCCTTAACCGACGTCCGTACCCCTGGCCTTAGCCAGTCATTTCTCTTGTAGTTATTAAGTAGGTAAGTATAGTATAATTCGCATAGCAAAAGTGCCCTTTAGTCTGGTGAATGCTGTCAGGCCATTAGAGCTAACATCACATAGATCGAAAAAAGAGTAATTATACTTCTAGCACACTTTGTCAGGTAAGAGAAACAATACTTGCACGATCGATAACTTTAGTTTATTTAAATCTAAGGAACGCAAAAAAATAAAAATTTAGGCTATGCGTCCTCCAAACGATTGATGACGGGTTCGTAACAATTATTCCCATATTTTAGCACATCCACCATCTCAGTTTATCTATACATATAATAAAACTGTAAAGACCGGTTTGCACATGAATTATAAAAAAAAGCGGTAGTGACGGTGCGAGTAATCGATTTAAATATCAATCTGTCTGCCTGTGTACGCATCAGGCAAAAACAACTGAACGGATTTTGATAAAATTTAGTTTGGAGATAACTGGTTACTCAGTTTAATTAATTTAGAGTAGGTTATTTTTACTAGGTAGGTACCTACTGGAAAATTTCTCATTCCCGCGGGAAACAATATAAAAACCGGTTAAAAAGAGAAATGCGTACTCCGAAACGATAACACTTAGACAATTGAAATATTATGGTATGTAAGTGTCTTATATGTCGTAGTCGAACCGATATGAATGGTTGTTTGGAACGGGATTGAAATGGGAACGGGAATCAACTGGATCCGCGCTGGCACCCGCTAGAATTAGAAAAAATGTTCCAGAAATCACGTGCCCGGACCCATCGGCGCAGATCAAGACGAGCATAGGACTGGTGGTAGCTGCCTCTACGTTGAGCATCGGCGGCGAGGCGCACTACCGCTGCGAGAGGGGCTACAGCATAAAGGGGAACCACTCGCGGCCCTGCCTCGCTAGAGGGCAGTGGGGAGGCTCGCCACCAGTCTGCTTCCGTAAGTGATACCATTTATTTCTATCTCCAACCTCATACTTAATGTTTCTTAGGTAAAAAATCTATTCTATTTGGTCCTCCAGCTAGATTATCTAAAATAATGAACACGATTAAAAATTGACGATGATACATCGCATCAAAGTTGAGGAGTGGGATTTGAGGTCAATGCTTGCGAAAATTTGTAGCACGGCGTGGTGTCACGCGAAATTTCAATGCTCTCGCATCTTCATTTTTTGTTTTCAACATTTTTTTGTAATCTACTGAGGGACCAAAAGAAGTAGGGAAGGTAGGTAATGTTTTTCGGTAAATTTGTATTTCTTTGCGGCAGCCTAACCTGGGGGCCAATTCCACTAAATGTCAACGGTTACAGTTGCATGACAATGACATGTCAATGGTCAGTCGACGGTGGTATTTGCTCTGAAAAGTGCCAAAATATCACCATGGACTGACCATTGACATGACATTGTCATCCAACTATAACCGTTGACATTTAGTGGAACTGGCCCCCCCTGTAGTCTAATAGTTTGACTGTAAAGTGCGCGCTGTCGCTGAATCCGTCTAAAACAGAGTATCATGGACTCGTATAAAGAGCGACCTTAAAAACAACCCACCACGTTTTGCATCATCTCCTGTTTGTATCCCACCAGCAATCGACTGCAAGTCGCCGGGCACTGTGGAGAACGGTCGCATCATCATATCGAACAGTTCGACCCTCTACGGGAGCTCCATCGAGTACCACTGCCTGCCGCAGTTCCAACGGGTTGGCCCATTCCTGAGGAAGTGCCAGGACGACGGCAAGTGGTCGGGGGAGGAGCCCAGCTGCGAGCTCGCGACCAACGAGGCGGCGGAGAGCGGGACGTTGCCGCTGAGTGTGGGCGTCGGTTGCGGAGTAGTGCTGTTCCTGCTGATGCTGCTCGGAGTCATTTATCTGCGACTGTGAGTACTTTTTAGGGTTCCGTACCTCAAAAGGAAAAAACGGAACCCTTATAGGATCACTTTGTTGTCCGTCCGTCCGTCCGTCTGTCAAGACCCTTTTTCTCAGGAACGCGTGGAGGTATGAAGCTGAAATTTATATCAATTACTCAGGTCTACTGTCCCTTGAAGCTGTGAAAAAATCAAACTTCTAAGCTAACGCAATCAAAAGATACAGCCGTTTATGCCGCAAATTTTCGACACTTGCAAGGGAATCAAAACCTACAGGGTGCTTCCCGTGAACTCAGAATCTTGAAATTTGGTACGAAGCAACGTCTTATAGCATAGATAAAGGAAAAATTACGAAAACCATAAATTTGCAAGGTTGTACGGAACCCTCGGTGCGCGAGTCCGACTCGCACTTGGCCGTTTTTTGTTTAAGCATGTATTATTTTTTTTGTTTTTCCTTGTAGGGGGCCGTCGAGGACGGTGCAAATAGTCAACGTCAATCTAGTAAAAAAATAGCCACTTCTTATGTGGCTTCTTTTGCCGTTGAAACGGAACCCTTATAATTTCGTTATCTACATATCCTAAAAGTACCATATTTACAGGCGCAAAGCGACTCCAGTGAAGAACACGGAGAACATAGAAGGCGCCGAGCGGAAGGAAGACCAGAACGCAGCTGTGATGAGCTACTCGACGCTCCACGACACGAATGGGCGTCACATCTACGACCACGTGACGGACAACGTGTACGACTCGCCTTACAGCGAGAGGATAGCTGACAACGTCGCCTATGGCCGGAGGAGCGACACGGACTCTGCTTATGAGCCCGAGCCCACCGGCCCCAGTGCGGTAGTCACCATCAACGGGGTCGCCGTCCGTTGATAGTGTGCCGTCGAGCGATCCGGCTCGAAGGACCAAGGACAGTTTGTAACGTTTTCAGTTTCGGGGTAACCAGAATCGAACATTGGTTCATCTGATGTGTCATAGAAAATAGTCGCTTCGTGTTTTAATGTTATTGGTTTTCTGCGTATGTTCCTGTGAAACTGCCAAGTCGTTACGTTATTTGCGGTTTAGTGAAATTTCTGATGCACTGGTTACCATCTTCCTTAGATTTGGGTGTTGAAGCTGAAATTAATTAGGTTTAAGATATAGTTATTTTTAAAGATATAATTCGACGATACAAATTCCGTAGCGTTTGAGTGATCGCCAACCCTTACTAGGTATAGAACCAAAGATGTAAATGTGTTGGATTTGTATGAGATATTTTGATATTTATGTAGATATTGTATAAGACTGCATTTTTTGCGCTTGGCAGTGTGTACCTATATTTTAAGGCCACTGTGAGCTTCCTTCTCAACGAATAATGTTTGCCTTCGCAATTAGAATTGCAGTTTTAATAATAGCTTTCACTTCAAAGTCATATTATCAAAAAGTGAAAGTAAACCTTCATTTGTTTGTCATGCAATGTTTGACCAAAATACATACAATATGTAGTGCCGTTAATTAAAAAAAAAAACATTTCCTTATTCTTATGATTTCTAACAAAATAGTTACACGGCGTCAAAGGTGTATATTTTCATAACATTAGTGACGTCAAGAAATCCTTAGGATGTATATCATAAAGACTACAACCAAAGAGGTTGTAAGAAAATCATTCTCTTAGAGAAACTTTTTCTTTAAACGTCCTTGACTACAACATTGTATTTTGCCTAGCAAATTTTTTAAACGTTTATTACTTTAGCATTTGTAAAATCTTTCGATAATAGAAATGTAACAAATTAGAATGAAGTTTGAAACATAAACCGGTAGACATCATCTATTTACGACTATAGATAATTACATTCATATAGCCTGCGCAGACGACACACTTTTGTCCCCGTTTTTTTTGTCCGCCAAAATAGAACGCTTACAACTGTATCGAGTAACGCACACGAGGGATTTAAAGTATGGCCTACAAAAAGTCCCCCGAATAATGGCGGACACCGAGGGGCGGTACGGGACAAAACGAGACGGACATATTTTTTTACGATTCGGGGGACTTTGTCCTCCGGGGACAAAGTCCGTCGTCTGCGCAGGCTATTAATCCTAAATTACCCATTGTGTCTATACAATAACCAATAGCGGAATAAAATTACAAATAAATTCGAGTCAGTCAACGATTGTAAAATAGATAATAAGTCTGTATAGTACTACATTTAGATGCCTACTTATAAAATATTGTATTTATAATTTTATGACGATTTAAAATAGATTTGATGCCAAAATAACGTTTCAACTGATTTATTAAAAATAATGATGTATTTGTTAACACGCAATATTACATAGATTTTGGCAATCTGAACTAGAAAAAGTTCTTTATTTATGGAAGTAACTGTTTTTTTTTTATATATTGTTCCTCTGTATCTTGTGGAAAGTCATTGGTCCGTCAAACAGAGATTGAGAAAGCTAATTGGTTAAAGTAGTAACTAAATATTATCATCATAATACTTAAAATAATTAGAGTGTTAATAATATTTTTATTTAAATTATATGCCTTCTCTGTAGTCTCTCTCTCTGTAGTCAGACAACTGAAGTCGGCCGTCTTATACAGACTATATACTTTTAAGTAGTCCTATCTTTTTAAAAAAAGAATAACTTCTCACCTACGCAGTTAACAAGTGCCTATTCGTATCAATTATTGTATAAAGTAATCATTTATTTTTGTAAACCTTAACGCTTTATAACTTTTGTAAATATTACTTACGAAATTATTTTCTAGATAATTAAGATACCACTGCCTTAGTTTTAGTAAATTCATATTGAAATTTCAAAAATGGGCAGTACTTTTTTAACAAACGCGACGCCAGGTACCTTGTCATATAAAAATCTGCCGATATTTGTATAATTTTAAAATAATAATTGTGATTATATAAGTTGTAAGTGTTCATTTCAACGACTTTCATCTACAATTTCATTTTTGTTATATTTTTACGAGTAAATTGTACCTACCTTTAATTACTTAGATGGATTCGTTAATAAATTCCTTCTTTATCTACATTTACTTTTATTTTACAATAACAGTATCAAAAACCAGTGAAGTACAAATAATAGTAATTATCAACTCACTTTATTGTATAAAAATTGACAAGACATAGATAAGACAACAATAGTTTCAACACAATAATGTCAATTATTATCTTCATATTATTATCATAATTTATTTACATTATAATATTTAGAGATGACATAAATTTTGATTTAGAGCCATTGTATTCAGTAGCAGAGTCCCTTTTTCTATATCTGATACATATCTAAAATAGATATAATTTCCACATGGATACCAGTGAAACAGCTGAAGTGATATGCAGTAATGGACATTGGACATGCTAGGTAAGCCATATTAGAAAATGACGAAGATAATATTTCATTACTTATGGTCCATTTCTATAGCGCGGACTATAGCCACGTTAACAGTACGAGTGCGGTCGGACGGAGTGTCTCATCGATTGACTGACGATGTCAGAACACACGCGGATCAAGTGTTTCCATAATACGAGTAGACTCGGTCCAAAACATCGTACCATGACGCAGATTATATTAAACTTCCCGATGATGATCTAAAAATGGTGTAATACCTTAAATGTAACCATAATACCTACAAGTATAAATACATGAGTAAGTATTTCTTTGTTTATGTTTTAGTCATATTATATTTTTCCGACTATGAATGTCTCGATACGTCGAATCTTCAAGCACTTCCAGTAATCTAAATAATCAGATCATACAATTGAAAAACTACCGGGAGATCATAACTTTTTAGGAGGTATAAGAGAACTTGTTTGTAGTAGAAATAGGGTGATGCATTGCCACACTGACTGCATACAAAAAAACGCGTGGGCGCTGACTAGTGGCACAAATTTAACAATGAATAACAACAAATACCGTTCATAAAGTAAAACAAAGCATGGTACTACAAAGTGAAGAGTACTTCCGAAAGGACGCGAAAGTATCGGGTCAATGACCTCTCTTAAATTTTGAAACTGTATTACTAGGTATGGAGTAAGAAGTCATATAATAACGAACCAAGTAATAAACAAGTCTAAGTTAAACACCCAGTACCTAATAGTAGTGTTAAAAGACAGTGGGACGTTTATCATAAAGGCACAATAGCTTTTCTCATTCTAACACTGCCATCTTTTGCCTGGTAACGCTGGAACCCAAGCTATATACTTCGTAACAAAATCATCGGAGAATTTTCGAACTCGCTCCCATAGTAATTAGCACAACCGTAGTTATGTCATAAGTCCGAAAATAGGTCTTGATTACGCTCTTCTCATTTAATATATACTTAACAAATTCATCCAGCTAGAAATATGCTGTAGTTTACTCAGTAGCCGTGGTCTGCTAAAATGACGTCATCCTAGCAACGCAAACTTATTGGAACAACTTCTGGAGCATCAACACCGGGCTTCTGGATTTATACTAGCGAATTTGAAAAAATTTAGGTTCAATGACCGTGCACACAGCTTTTCGAAAAATGCAAAATTAAAAATTTTTAAATTAAAAAATGCGAAATTATGTAACCCAATTTAGTGTTAAGTAACAATTGATTAAAAGAATATTGTGTTGAGGAGTTTCTTGCCCCGCTTCTTCTCCTCAACCTCACATGCTGAAGCGGTGGAGTTGAAATGACGTTCAATATGTGGACTTGTAAGTACCTATTTTGAATAAAACATTTTGACTTTGACTTTTCGTAATACATATGCCTGACTTACAGAGTTCTAGCCATAGTGCTGCTAGAGTGACGTCATCCTAGCAGCTCCACAAAATTCTCTTATATCTTCGCACGCACCTGCCATTTTGTTTCTTTTTGACCAATTAGTAACTAGATGAAGCACGGATCCGTTTCAAAATCCAGGACTGTGGCGCTACTAGGACGATATACCAACATCAGTACCGCAACAAACATATGTATGTAAGGCAAAACTTCAGTGGTCGGATCCTTGAGAATCCACTTCTTTCACATAAGGAAAACAGCTCTTACTACGATTACAAAGAAACCAGCTAAAGTCTACAAATTAAGGCACTATCGGAATGCCGCGATGCAAGTATACACTTACTACCAAAAGAAAAAAAAAAGGAAAAGAAAAATAACATAACCGAAATAAAAAAATAAAATTAATGAAGAAATTTATTTTATTTAACTCTTATCTCTGGAAATAAATAAAAATTCAATGAACAAAAATTTTAGAACCACTAAGAATAAGGCTACTTTACAATACTATTAATGGATTCGTACCATGCCATAGAATGCGCGATATACATTGAGATTAATACATTGATGTCTAATAAATTAATACTTTAGCTATAGGAATAACTCTTATTTTACATGAAAAATAACACAAATCATCAAAATGTCACGGCGGTAAATTATAATCTGATATTTTTTTATGTCCTTATTACAGTTTGGTTACATGGCCCTGTAAACGCTAACAAATCTGTAAAACCTTTATCTACATATATAAAAATGAATCCCTATTTCCCTTCGTCACAGCATGACGCGTGAACGGCTTTTCCAATTTATAAAAGGAACAGGAGAAAGTTCTTATAAAAGAAAATAATTAAGAAAATTGCGCGTAACAATAGAATATTTAACGACCCTATGAACTTGTCTAATGCAACTTTATGGCGTTATATAATGTATTTTATAATGTATAAAACATTCAATTAACAATACAAAAACAAAAATCAAGTTCATTAAGTGCTTACGAATGGCGTACAAAATCGATATATCACATTTCCAATTATTTCTCAACTATTGCTTATAAATCTATACATAGTAATAAATGTATGTATACATTATATATATTAGTTATTCGACAAATACATAACTACACGACATTATAATATGCGAGCACGATCCCGCCAATAAAAGGTTCAATAAATCTAACCTACTTTACACTTTAGGAATACATTAAAACAAAGAACATTTCCACAGAACAACGTACTGATATAGACACAGTGCTGATCTCACATTTTTGGCAAATAATGTTGGATGCACTGAGTTATTTCCATAATATTTCCCCACAGTCCCTAAGTACATCTGTCGTCATGCAATAAGTACATTAGATTCAATAATTGCCGTATCAACGACCCGTATGTGAATATTACGTAAAGAATAATAATTGTATTCTGACAACAATTCATAGATTTAAATGTCAATATTATGCTATAAAAATAAATTGACCAGGTGTGATCATGCAAAAAACTTATATCATTTCCATGCTCGTGTTGTATACGGATTTTGTACTGCATAGTTCCAAAATATCATTTTTCAAATTTTACATTCGATCTAATTTGACTCGTTTTAACTACAATATAATCAAGTGCGAACATTTTAAGGGTAGGTAAAAATATGTAAGAAAAATAGAATTAACAAATAAAGAAAAAAAAAATTTTTTTTCTTGTTCCTTTCTAACAAAAAAAAAGATACATTTTGTAAACATGCTTTGCATACGTATATAACAACAAATAACAAATGGGCCCCTGATGCCGTAAATAAATTTATTACTGTTATAACTCTTACTTCCGCACTACAAACGCCACTTTTGTCGGCTTCTTTTGATATTTTTGATTGGGTAGTGTGCGTGTATTGTTTATTTACAACGCGTTCGTTTGTATTTTAATTTTTGTAATAATCTCTGTTATCTTCTATAGTAAACCAGCGTATGAAAAATAAAAATCAATGCAAGAAATAGTTTCTCGTTCATTATTTGATCTATCCTTTCAATATTTGCACTTAATTCAAATGGACCATGTACATGAGTGTGGACGTCGACAGCTACATGACAAAATCCGTAGCTCTATCACGGGAACAGAGTGAGACGGAGCGACATTTAAATTCATTTAATACAATCATTAGGAGACTCAGTTTTAAAACAAGGTCAATTGAGTACCAATGCTGTGAAGGTCGAATTGACACCTCATAAGTGATCGGATTCGGTATTATACAACTATATAATTACGTATGTTACACTGATAACTTTACCTGCCGATTATGGTACTTGGGGGGAGGCGTGGGTAAAGTTAGTCTAGTTTACGGTAGGCTCGGCATATCTAACTTTCACTTGGACAGTTTACTTATCACTCTGATCAACGCTCCGTTCTCATCCTTCAGCCGCTGGTTTTCAGCCTGTAGCGATTGTTGAAACTGAAATTGTATACACAAAGCGTTATATATTTTTTATTTCGACAGACTTGAACTCTTGTTTGAGCTTATTTAAAAAACAATATTTTATTAGTCAATTGGTAAAATTCAGGTCTATCTGCACATGTCAGTGCAGTGTCCGATGCGTGCCAGGGCCGTGTTTCGACAAAAGACAAAAAATAACTGCCGTTTGATAAAGAGTTCATACCTGACGCAACAAGGCGCCTGCCACGTGCCCGACACCGCACTTATGTGTAAATAAAGGTTATAGCACTCATGTAATATGTGTATGGAATCAAACAGCCTATCTGCCATAATTGTTTATTCTGTATATATCTAACTTTTTAATCCAACCGTATTATAGCTTACATGTCCCCTCTAAAAATAGAAAATTTAGAACTAATATTATTTCCACTTTAATAGCTCCTTAAACACATCAACTCGAAATCGGATCGAGACCGTCTTGCTTACGATGAAAGGCGAGGAGTCTGATAGATTTCCGAGTGGATACGTTTGCGACAACCTTAACCTTTAGAAATGTGTATGAGTATGTCAGAATATGTGCTCGGATTTAAAAATAAAAACACACAAAGTCATGACTGAAAGTAGCACGTGACTGAAGATATTCTGACATTAATAATGTAATCCCCAATGCTGTTGATTACAGTGTTTCAGTATCTTCCGACTGTGTCAGGAGCATAGACATATTAATAATGTCTATGGTCAGGAGCCAAGAGAATACCGTTTTTTCATGATATAAAAACATATATGAATAAGAAGATGTGTTTGGTTTAATAGTTACGAGTAATAACGATTCTTCTAGACAGGTATAATATGTCGCGATTTTGAAAATTTCATTATATGCTACGTTTTGTTTTCATATAGATTGCGGAAATTACATAATCTGTTTCTATATCTGTGAAAGTGCCTGCGAAGGTAAATTCTTATCACATTTATTTCGGCGCCATTTTGTATTTTATTTCAAATTCTCTAGAAATTGCTCGTTAACACTAGAACGGACAAATAACAAGGCATGCAGCACACTCTAGCCAATACTTTGCGAATATTGTGTTTTATCCCGATAAAAATACCGTTTTCAATTATGTGTTGGACAGCCGTTTATTTTCATAGCACATTGTTAAAGATATAATTAGAATGTGTCATTTGTGATGAGATCCTAAATTAATAATCCACATTTACATACGGATGATTTATATTTATTGACTTACTAGATGTTTTCGACATTGCCTACATGCACCTAATATTTGTCTCCATAAATAAAAGTAAAAAAAAAGTTAGCTGTATCTCTGCTACAAAATATCAAAGTTTTTTTTTCGAATACTGTATTCTCAAGCCCCTCGAATTACTTCGACTGAAAACACAATTTAAAAAAAACTATTTTCAAGATATAGAAACAGCCAATTCGATTTTGAGCAGTGCTGTGCTAGAAAAAAACGGCGAACATCATTGTCATTCAACACCCTATTGTTAACTAAATAATCTGACCACGCAATAAAAGACAGATTACGTGTTTAATAGCAATATGTTTTTTTCATGATTTAATTATACATACATGTATCTAGCAAAATTCTTTGAAGACTTGTCGCTTTCTACGTAACCGAACTATCCTTTATGGTCATATCTGTTTTATCTGTTTCTGACTAAGCAGTTTGTTTTAATATGTAAACAATAGTGCCTAGATACACTTTACTAAGTTAAATTTATTTCGGAAATAACTGTTTTGGCCACTTTTCAAATTACTCGCGACGAATATTTGTACTGTATTTAGATATAAATAAATCGTGTTGGCGCATATAGGTGAATTGAATTTCCACATATTTTCAGGTAAAACACAATATATGTAACGGTCCGACAACGCCATAAGTCTACCAAGATCCAATTGATATCCACCAAAATATCCACCAGGCCAACTAGGCCACCAGATTTACTTCTGGAGGACACTAAATTTAAATCTTGAAGCCAACAAAATGACACCTGGGAGCCACCAAAATGACACCTGGAGGCCACCAAAATGACACCTGGAAGCCACCAAAATGACACCTGGGAGCCACCAAAATAACACCGGGAGGCCACCAAAATGACACCTGGAGGCCACCATAATGACACCTGGAAGCCACCATAATGACACCTGGGAGTCACCAAAATGACACCTGGAAGCCACCAAAATGACACCTGGAGGCCACCAAATTGGAGAACATACATGACATTTCGAAGTTCCATCAATGAGTTAGTGATATAGCGTTGCCGCACCGAGCGCAAGTTAGACACGGATGAAAGCATGCTTGCATAGCACACAGTTAATATTATTATATTGTGGGGGACTCGCGACAAATGCTATGCTGCGGGCGCGGTCTCTGCGTTAACTGTTCGTTGCATGTCACTCGTATGCCTATGATAACAAATATTTGTTACAAAATGTTTTAACATATTTAATGCAAACATTTTTAGATCAATATCAAATCAATATACTTATAAAACAGATCCACTCGGGGCCAAAAGTAGTCCATTTAGTATTTATAGAATGTTACGACGATAATAGCTAGAATAATTTAAAATTTTATTTTCCATAATCGTGAAAGCTATGAATTTGTTTCACCATTTTTGAGCTCTCGTGAATAAAAATGTAAATGTATAAATGGTTTTATACTTTCGATTAAATGTCTTTTGCAATAAATCCTAAGCTAAATACCTGTCTAACTTACATGGTTGCACCAACAGTAATAAAAAAATGAGATCAATAGTTAAAAATCGACGCACGACATGTGAAAGAAAAGAATCTACTGAAATACTGAAATTACATCTTTTGAACAATACCTCGGACTGTAAGACAAATAACACAGCAGTGTTCCACATTCGAACGACATACAACTCGAGTTGCCGGACCGCGCCACGTGGCGGCGCCACTGAGCTAACGCTCAAACATACAGTTACCTATTTTGCGGCAGAGTTGGTCAGTTTGCTGACGACCCGGGTCAGGGCACGATTCTCGGCCCTCAACCTTTCGTTCTCAGCTTTTAGCTTTTGCAATTGCTATAAAACGAACACGAATGTTACAACTCGGTCAGAAGGGCGGCCATTTCAGTAACATCCGCCATTTTGGAATTCAACACAAGCCGCCCGTGCTATCCAGTCGTAAATATTTATTGTGTTGTGTATAGCAGTGTCCGTTAATGGGCGGATTCGACAAACAAGAGCCTTACACGGAGGTAACAAAGCAAAAATCTATATTATTTCGATATATTAATCTCATAATCACATTGCTTGTTGGTCGAATCCAGGCTAGGTGTAATTGCGCAAACAACATTATTTACCTTCAACTCTTCCTCCATTTCCGAAAGTTTCCTCTCCATGGCCCTCTTTTCTCGTTTCTCGATTTCAGATAACGAATTCTGATTCTGAAAATAAGAAAATGTAGCTTTTTTATAAACTTATATTTTTGTAAAACTGATAAAACATTTTCATCTTACGCAGTGTGACAGCAAAGTAAAAAATCATTTATTTGTTTAGCAAAACTTAATTGCAGCTCTTTTTTTACGTCGTGTCTTACTAATAATAAGCACACCCTACAATGACGTAATTTTTTACGTCGTGTCTTACTAATAATAAGCACACCCTACAATGACGTAAAAGCATTTAAAGCGACGTAGACGTCAAAGTATTAACATATCAAATATTTTGCAAAACAATTAGCGCCTCAATTACTCTTACTTGGCTCATAAAATACACATTAAAATAATCAATTAGATAAATTCCATATAAAATCGCATAAAGATACTTTAGTCCAGAAAACCGTATACAAAGTATTAATCAATTCGCACAGCAAAATAAACATGACTAAGGGCAAAGCAAACAAATGCGTAAGGCTGGAGCGGTCGCCAAGTCGCTGTGTGCGCTAGCGTAATTAGTATTAGGTGGGCGAGGATTACTCAAACGTATTAAAATAGGGGAAATGCGTCGGCCGGTCTATCGTACGTTCGCCAACTTTTTAATCCATTTGTCATAATTTGTCATTGTAACTATTATGTCAGTTGACGACTCTGACACCGGCTGCATTGGCAGCTGCACTGTTAACTTGACACATCGCATCTTCAAGTGGCCATCAATAAATCGTGGGACATAACTCACACACGGTTATTCAGACCAAAACTGGGCAGAGCCCAGACTATGGGTACTGAACAACTGGTCGTCATCAACCCGTAACACCCACTGCTGAGCTAAGGGCCATTCCTCACACATTAGGATGAAAGGCACCAGCTGAAATATCAAGTCATCCCCACATCAATCACGCTTGACAACTAACAGACAATAGAAAAGGCTAAAAATTAATATGCAATGATATTACTGAGACGAAAGATTTGTATGTTTGTTTGGAATGAATAGGCTCCAAAACTACTGGATGAATTTAAAAAAATTTCTCTCTAATGAAAAGCTTACTTTTGTATGAGTAACATGGGTAACATAATTTATACTAACATTATAAAGAGAAAAGATTTGTATTTTTGTATGTTTGTTACGAATAAACTCAAAAACTACTGAACTGATCTTAGAAATTCTTTTACCAATGGAAAGCTAAAATATCCCTGAGTAACATAGGCTATATTTTATTCCCGTATTCCCACGGGAACAGGAACTACGCTGGTGAAACCGCGCATAACCTCTAGCATTATATAATTTACAATGCACAACAAAGGAATGTCATTATATTATGTACCGACACCTGTTCTAAGATACATTATTTAAATCATTTACAGCGGTCTGTGGTAGCTTTGACCGCGGACCGCCAAATTAATATTAGACGTTTCAAGTTTACATCACCGACCCAATTGGCAATGAAGAATGAAAGAGAGAGAAAAACGTGGAACATATACAAAATCTCATGAAAAACACTCGCAGGGCGCAAACTAATCTCACAATGAAACCGCGCCAGTTAGAAGCGCGCGAAGATTTATAACTAGGCACAAAAATAACTCATTCACCGGCCAACAGCGTAAAGATAAATAAACGCTATCGAGCGCCTTTGTCATGGACTCGGAGACCAGTGGACTGACCTCCAATGAGATTTAAAAAAAACACGTATATCTACTTTAATTTGTTTTAAATTGCTCTAAACGAGCAATTCATATCATAAATCATCTTTAAACCCAACCTGATTCTTGTATGTATATATTTATATTTTGGGTACCTCGGAAACCGATCTAACGATTTCGATGAAATTTTATATACAGATACAGTTTTGCATTTTAAGTTCAACTGCATAGTTGTATTTCGTATAAAAACGCAATTTTACACAAAAAATATTGTTTAAGTAATACGGCCACTCACCGACAGATGGTGACACTGGTGTAAGAACGATCGGAGCTCGTTTTCCCAGGTACTTTGTTTTAAAGCGGCCATAGTAAAACTTTGCGAAAATTTCTACTACGGTTAAAAAGAATGTCCTGTTACAAACGGACGGACAGGCAGCGGAGCCATAATAATTGGGTTGCGTTGGCCCCCTTCGGGTACGAAACTGTAAAAACTGGCCAAATGCAAGTCGGCTCAGGGCATTGAAGATTCCGTACCACCAAAAACACAATACATGAATATCTCTCTCTTTTATTCTAGCCACCCATGGGTATCTGCAATAGCCTCTGTGTGCTACAATTTTCATTGTGAGTGCACACAACGAAACTGGGACCAATATTTTAACGTGCCTCCCGAAACACAAACTCATAATATAATGCCAATGCAACCACCGACTGATCGCGGTCAAAATTACTTTATCAATGTGAACGTTTCAAACGGGAAACGCAGGGCTACTACCATCCCCCAGTAGACACATCAAACAGGTATAAAAATTACACATTATATCGATTGCAAGTGACCAGTACACAATAATGAATATAATTTAAAAACTCAATAAGGCTAGTATTAGTTATTGCAGGTTATTTTACTTGGACGGCTCTTTTTTATTTGAAGATAGTTGTAGGAGTATCATCATCAACCCGTAATAGCCCACTGCTGAGCTAAGGGTATTTTCTCATACATGATGAAGTATGGGCTATAATCACCCACGCGAGCCCACCGCGGATTGGGATGTAGGAGTATAATTAAGGAAATCTTCCATAGAAAGTTCAGACGCACTGCAGGATATCACCTACACTTGGTTGATACTTCACATTTCATTTTATTTATTTAATTATTTATTTTATATATTTAACATTAAATACATCACCTTACAGATATATTTGCACAAAGCAACATGTTATATAATTTGCACAGCAACAGAGTGGGACTACCTGCCTGCCTGTTTGTACGCACATCACGCAAAAACTACAGCACAAAATTTTATGCGACTTTCGCAGTTGTATAGTTGCCGATCTAACTTAGAATCTGGTACATGTTTCATCGTGATACGCCGCCTAGAAGCCTAGTTATCTATACATACATACATGGTGGTTTTATTTCACATGACCAGTACGGGGATGAAATTGGTAGTCCGCTAGTACACTATATCTTTATGTATACTATTACATAAAGAGAGAAAATCTGATTTAGTGACTCATCAACCTGCAGCCTATACTACTGTAGCTATGGACTTGTTTCGCGTCGTATAAGAGAGGATTCCCCGAAATTCCCATGGGAAAAGGGAAAACGGGAAACACCGCTGGGCTCCTCCTAATAATTCACGAAAACACAGTCGGGCGTTTACTAGTAATTGACAAAGTACTTACCACTTGCGTGAGCCTTGTGATGGTTGCGCGCGCGTCGCGCAACTGTTGCTCGGATGTGGAGAGCAAAGCTCGCAAGCGACGGACTTCGCTCGCCGACGCCTCGTACAGGGCTTTGTAGTCGCGGTCATCCGTATCCTCAGTGCGCTCACTGCCAGACTGGAAAATGTACAACTCAAGGTAGAATAAAGGTAAAACAGACAGAGCACAAAGTAAGGCCACGTTCTAAGTCGAGTGAAATTCAAATTAAAAATGGGTATATATATGGGTATAAAGATACATTTAAAAATGTCAATAAAAAAAAGACGTGTGGCACTCGGGGACTGCAGCGGTAAAGCTATTGCATAGCATTTTGTATCAACAAGACTGCCGAAAAGAAACGACGTTAGACAATGCACGGCCTTCAAGCCACACGGGTGCCATTTAAATGGTTAGCAGAGTATTCGTATTTTTGTAAGCAGAAAAATATAATCTGTAAGCAGAAATAGCTGATTGGTCAGCAACTCATGGCCAGCAAACATTACAAAACCTATCAGCATTTTATGTCATTCTGGATGGCTGTAATTATTTTTGAGCTGCAATGAGCTGCTACTGCTTAATAAAATTTTGGTAAGCACTCAGAGGGGAAGACAAAAAATATTTTTTGAACTGCATATAAAAGTAGCAAAAATAATCTTAGCAAACTTGTCATGCGCAAAATGGGCGCATTCCTTACAAAGATTATGAAGGACTTTGGATTATGCAATTTTTATCATTATAATTATTATTACCATTACAAGTAGTGGTGGTGGTGGTGTTGGTGGTGGTGGTGGTGGTGGTAGTGGTGGTAGTGGTGGTAGTGGTGGTAGTGGAAGTGGGAGTGGTGGTGGTTGTAGTGAGGGTGGGTGTGGGAGTGTGAGGGTGTGTGAGTGGGAGTGGGGGTGGGTGTAGGGTGGGAGTGGGAGTTAGGGTGGGCGTGGGAGTGGGAGTGAGGGTGGAAGTGGGGTTGGGGGTGGGGTGGTAGTGGGAGTCAGACTGAGACCGGGACCCGGACTCGGACTCGGACTCGGACTCGGACCCGCTCCCGGACCCGGACCCGGACCCGGACCCGGACTCGGACCCGGACTCGGACTCGGACTCGGACTGACTCTGACTCTGACTCTGAGTGCCCGTCGGAGTGGGGAGCGTGAGGTTTTTTCGTTACGGAATTTCTGGATTCGGTCCCCGCGCTCAAGGCCCGCGATAAAAGCTATGCAATAGCTTAAAAACAAGAGACTATAAAATAAGGAGGAGGTAGGCTGAATGTAAACATCAACCTATCTTCACCGATGATTTCCAAACTAGAATTGACTAGTTCCAAAGCAGTACCCCGAGAAGAATAACTTAATGATCAGTCATTCTTATCAATCTTATCAGGTGAATACTTGGATGCCAGTTTCCAATATGTGGATAGGAAGGTGTTCTATTGACTCAGGATTGCACTCCGTCCGAGCGCGTTCGTACTGTGAAAACCCGGCTTTACTTCAACTTAAAGCGTGGTATTAGCTTGAACCACAAACTCATATTATACTGGTTTAGCTTGACTTTGTAAGTCCATTAACCCAAGACTTACTAAGTAGTGTAAGAATAGTATGACGTGTTTTAGAAACTCAATTGTTACTTTCATATTATTGCATAATTATTTCAAGGCTTTCATATTCTGATTAATTACGTAGTTGTTCATATGTGGTTTATGACTAATTTATGTAATGAAATCTGTAATGTTTTGTAATATGTGTTTGTACTAAATTACAGCGTTGAGCGGTACCGTGAGGTTGCTCGTTATTTTGGTTTGTTTAGCGTCCTGCCAATCATTTGAAATTTAAATTGTGAATTTGAAATAAAAAAAATTCGTATGTTTCGAAGATGTGCGTAACTATGCGAAGTTTATCATAATATAATATAATAAATTATCTTCTCGTAGTTACGATATACAGATAACGTGTCAATAAGGTATCAATTTATGATTTCAAAATGGCTGACTCACTATAAGTGGAAAGTTTCTCTGTATTCGGTTTTGGAATTTCCGACAGACTCAGAACCATGACGCATAGTTGTCAATAAATCGACATATATGGCTGACCAAGTCTACATATAGCTGATTGTTTCTTAAGAATTTATTTACTTATAAATAATAATAATGATAATCTCACGCTTTTCATCGCCGAAGGGGTAGGCAGAGGTATTCCATTACTGGATATACCCACATTTCACGAGATACATTGGACCCCTAAACGTGATAGGTGGTGAACCCATCGCCGACCGGGCCTATTTGGATATGTCTCAGAATTAATTCTGAGACCTGCGGATTTCCTCACGATGTTTTCCTTCACCGTCGAGCTAGTGATAAATATGTACGTAAGTTTTTTGAAAATCTCATTGGTGCACGCCAGGATTCGAACCCGAGCCTCACTGATTTTCGGCCGGCTCTTTAACCGTATAGACTATCACTGCTCTTACTTTTACTATTGAAAATAATTTATAATTTTGATAAAATTTTGTCAAACGAGAGAATCTTCCTTTGTCTATAAACTATATATCTATAGGTACTAATATTATAAATAAAGAGGAAAGATGTGTATTTTTGTTTTTTGTAACAAATAAACTCAAAAACTACTGGATTTAAACAATTCTTTCACTAATGGAAAGCTAGAATATTCCTGAGTAACATTTATTTCATTCCCGTATTCATACGGGATCGGAAAATACGCAAGTAAAACTTGCAGAACCGCTGTCCTATAAGATTCATATTTATTTCAATGCGTACCGGTTCTAAATGTTTACTGTGTTATATGCAATTAATCATCATACTTATTTGGTTAATAACATACGCAATATCCATCTGAAGCAAGCGAGTTGAGACTGAGGGAGCGCGAACTCAGCGCCCCCACCGAGTCGAGGGCGCTGAGGGAACGAGACTTCTCCTTGTTGAGGTTCTTAGCGTTCTTTTTCCGCTCGGGGCGCACTGGGGGCGGCGCCGGCTCTGGCTCCGGCACCACCTCCGGCGCCCGCGCAAGCGGCACAGCCTTCGGCTTAAAGTTCTTTTGACTCGCCAACAACTTCTTGTCCAACTTTTTCAACACTGGCGTCATTAAATTCAAGGAACCCAACGTCGCCCCACTCAAGTACACTCCCCCGTATCCCGAGCTGGTCCCCCCGTAAATGCCGAGACCGGCGCGCCCGAAGCCGGCACTGTAAGGGTTGTAGTTCCGGTAACTACTAGGGCTGTAAGAGTTCGAGTAGTTGTTGGAGTAGGGGCTGTACTGGCTGCCGAGCATCGAGCCCAGCATGCTAGGCGAGGAACCATAGTGCGAGGTGAGGCTCCTTGGCCGCGACGTATACCGATCCTGCTTGCGACTCATCCTCGATCACATCTCACTGCACGCGGGAGGGACGAGCGACGCGCACCATGAAAACACACCGACTGTTTCCCAAGTTATAATTACGAGTGAAAATATTGTCGACGCCCACACTGAACACCGGTCCGCGGTTCGGCGCGAGCGAGACGTCGTGACGCACTGCTGCAGACTGTACATACACACGAACAGACGGAGGCATCACCTGCAAATATATCGGTATCGATACGGCACGATGGCCCCACGGGGGGCCGCTAGCAAGGCGAGTCCAAGGGCTCACAACTAGAGCGTCTACACAGCTATTATTGTCAGCGACGCCTCATCGTTCATCTATCAGTTAGCGGTTTTCTTCGAAATTGGCAAGTGAATCGAAGGTCGCAGTTAATGTTTGAGTCCGGCCCACCCGGCAGGTACGCACGCGCTCATCTAAAAATAAAGCGCCTCTAACGACGCATATTATATCTAAGGTAAACAATTCCGTGTCAGGAAAGCTCATAGGACGCACATACAGTATCCAATACTAATCGAATAGGTTGAAAAATCGCGCCCCTAAATTCGAAAGTAAGAAAGCGAAAGCGTGCTATTTAGTTTGGGGCATTGAATCTCAGAGCCAGGTTCGGTCTTTGTGTTTAGGCGCCAAAAATAAATTCTATTTTCAAGTTTACGCGGCTCCGCTGACCCAAATACTATCTTGTTTAGAGCACTCTAATGGAGGCGACTGGAATTTGAGCGACCCGTGTTGACGCCGCGCTGGAGAAACAGAAATAGCTCAACACAATCAGAAAGCACAGTAGGTGCAATCCAATTTCCACGTCATGCGATTAAACTAGTAATTGTGCTAATAAAATTATCGAGTATAAGCTTGTGACAACAGTTGGGAATAGACACGTCCAGGCCGCGTCCTAATTCGGCTGTTTAGATCATTGACATTTTTCTCAGCCCCGTTTCCGCAAGTGTCTGCGAGTACTTATTTTACGAGTGTTATAATATTAGAGGTTACAATGTACGGATGACCGGTGACGTCACACGGCCATGTGTGCAGTCGGTCGAAGCCGTCATCGACGGATACGCTAAAAATAATAAGATTTCCAAACTCCCATCCCATTTCTCCGCCCGGTAGCATGGGTTATATGACGAAATTGTGAATAGGATATTTTAGGCCTCTACGTTTAGTGGAACCATTAATGACACACCGCGGTTTGCCAGTTTTAAGGAGAATAAGCGAATGTTGAATTCAAAACAACGGTTTCCGCTGAAGTAAAATGAAATTTATGGCCAATTACAGCAGTATTGTTGCTGCGTTCACACACCGCATCCGTTCTAGTGTTAGGTCTGATAGTTTCATATTTTGTTACAACTTATAAACTGTGTTGATAAAAAGCAATCTGAACTTTATAAGAATTTAAGAATTCGTCTGATAAAATCCTGAACGCTCGAAAAACATGAAGGTTTTAAACAAACAAACCAAAAAATAACACCCTTCATTATACCACGGAAGATTTTAGTTTTTAAGGTGATATCAAGTACTAAACCATAGAAAGCATCAAGTCAGAATTCTGTTGAAAACGATATCACGAACAATCCAGTTTTCACAGAATAAAATCTTCCATTGAAATTTAACATATAAACAGACATACACAGCAACCAGGCCTACTTTTAACTTTGCATTAAAAATCCAGCAATGAAAAATCCCGTTGCATACCTATACTTCTATACCTACATTATTTATAATTTTTCTATATACCGGAACTAATGTTATGTAATGCTTCGACAATTTATGTGTCGTTTACATCGCTCTGTACGAACTGGATTGAAGCCAATCTGTCACACTTATCACTTTACCAACGATTTATCACACCCCGAACAATCGGGCCGATGGCTTTCACTGTATCCTTGAATTAATGGGCCACATATTAATAGACAGACGGATTTTTATATTACAGGGAGGTCAAGAGAAGCATTGTTGTAGAGATTCCGTCGCAATATCAAACCGAGGAAATAATCTATAGTAAGACCGTTTAAGTGAGGCTACGCCCGCGGGGTACAGGGACGCGGGGGGAGACGAAAAGGCCGAGGGAGGTGCGGGCGGTGGGCGCGCTTAGTGTGATACACGCCCGAACCTCCCTCAGTCCCCTTTTTCGTCTCCCCTCGCGTCCCTGTACCCCGCGGGCGTAGCCTCACTTAAACGGTCTTCCTATAGGCTTGCTTGTATACAATATGTAACAGAATAAGCGCAATCCCTGAAATTAGTTTGTTCAGTAACGACAACTTAATCGATTTCAGCTATTTTTGCTATGCTATTTTAATGTGTTAATTTGTTCCGAAAAATGAATAGGCATAGCTGAATTTAGTTTGCTCTTTATTTAAAAAAAAAGGTTAGATACAACTAAAGTACGAAAACATCATATTTTTTTATATTAATATATATGGAGAAGCGGAGGTGGAATGCTCCTCCATCGTGAAAAGGGAAGATTAAGTATTATGAGTAAGGTGACCACTATCCTAACACCATATTTCGAGGGAGATTATGGCGCATACTTCGTCAAGTGTGAAAGACCCTTAGCTCAGCAGTTGTGATTTTCTTTTAGATGTCAATACAATTCGTTTATCTACAGAATAAGTGCCTTATTGATTTTTAAACGTAACAATTTTAGCGCAATTCAGTTGCGGGGTCATTGCGTTTTTTTTTTAATATCTCGACTTTTTCGTGGTGAAAGTTAGTTTTACGAAGCCATAATAATATCCCACTGCTGAGCAAAGGGTTTTTCCCCATGCATGAGGAAGTATGCTATAATATTCCACGCGAGCCCTAGATTGGGAGATGGTATTACCCTAGTGGCCATCTAACTGTCAGAATTTTTCAAGCCACCCAAAGATGTCTGACATGGCTTAATGACTTCCATTGTGCGTAACACAACGAAAACAGGTTAAGTGTTCAGATAAGCATATAAAAAATCAAAATTAAGTATATTTTTTTTACTTAGGGCTGATTTTTCAATCTTCAGATAAATCTTATCTGGACAACATATTGAGGCTGTCACTATCTGACACAATAGAAAGGAAAAGTGACAGGTGATGTTTATTCTTCAGATAACTTTTAACTGACTATTGAAAAATCTGCCTTTACACAAATAAATAAAATATTTTATTTAATTAAGCAGTGCTCGTAGCTAACCAGAACACAATTGAGTTGTTATTCCATTTAACAAGACCAACGCATGAAATCAATCATTAGACCTAGATCCTATTACTAGATACAAAAATCTAAAAAATACATAGTACGGGCATACCACTTCATTGTAGTACTCAAGCTATCTTAGCTGGCTCGGTCATCGCGGTACATGCCAAAAACATATCATCCACACTCGAACATCGCCGACCTTGCGTTTAGACACATAAATAACAAAACTGGTGCCACTCACTTCACATCGCATATTGAAAGATATGAGCGAATCAACATAACTATATTTTTAAGCGGCTTAAAATTAAAATAAACTTTTGCAAGGGGTTTGTACAGTCAAGAGCACGTAGAGCTTGACACATTGGACTTTGTAACGTTATTATTACAATAGCCATAGAGGTCAGACTTGTTTAAACTACAAGTGTAAAGCTTCATGTGCTCTTGACTGTACCAATACTTGTAGCTTTACGTAGTATTACAATGAAGTTCAGTTGAAAGAGGAAACTGACTGACAGACTTGATTGACCATCAATGCACCGAAACGCTCGGTATAGAACATGTCTAGAAGCATCAAATTTTGCACAAAGTTTCATTAAATAATATAAGGTAATTTCAAATCAAGTGCAAATATTTTAAGGGTTTATGTAAGAGAAATAGAATTAACATATAGAAAAGAAAAAAACCTTCGTTTTATTCTTGTTTTTTTTTTGTAACAAAAAATATATATTATTTTGTAAACATAAACATTGCAGGTCTCAGAATTAATTCTGAGACATGTGTAAACAGACCCGGTCCGGCGATGGGCTCACCACCTATCACGTTTAGGGGTCCAATGTATCTCGTGAAATGTGGGTATATCCAGTAATGGAATACCTCTGCCTACCCCCTCGGGGATGAAAGGCGTGAGATTATTTATTTATTTATTTTATTTATTTTGTAAACATGCTTTGCATAAACCCTCACTACCGCACTAAAACGACTCTTTTGACGGTTTTTTTTATTTAATTATTTGTTTTGATATTATTGCGAATTTTTGATTGGTTAATGTGCGTGTAGATATTGTTTATGTACAGCGTCCTAGGTATTTTGTTTATTTTTGTAATAATCGATGTTATTTAGTAAAGAATAGTATCTAGTAATCGTATGAAAAATAAAAATTAATGCCAAAAATAGTTTTTCGTTATTTTTTTATATACCTACCCTTTCAATATTTGCACTAAATTTAGAATGACCATGTACGAGTATAAGTGAATATAAAAGTTTTTTTGGAAATTCTCACGAAAAGGAAAAAAAACTGCACATACACACGTATGTTCGTGCACCTTTTTTGAAGTCGGCTATTAAAGTTAGTTACAAATTATGTTGTGATTTTGTTGAAAAAATGTAAGCAACAACAACTTGCATAGGGTACCATGTTCAGACAACGCAATAATAGCGATTTATCCAAAATATATAAATTCATCCCAAATTATTGCGTCATGTCCTCCTGTCTCACTGTTTCATTCTATTTTATGTATGCTTGCATCTGCGCTGTACGTTACGCTGAAATTGTCTATGTAATTTCATAAAATATCTAGTCAACATTATGACATAACGCATTAATATAAAAATCTAACTCTGACTAACTGACTTTTGAGTATTTTATTATAGCCTAATTTGACGGGGTAGCAGATCAGAATTCCCGCACGCTTCACCTCACCTTTCGTCTGGCTAAATTTGCCTACCCGAGCACGTCGATCTATAACGCAAAACTTCTATGGTGTGACTACCGGACTCGCGTAGGCGGCATCATTTTAAAGAAAACTTTTTTAAGCGACTGAAGTAGCGGTGTTGTTTTTTTACGATCGACAAAACTAAACTGGGTACCGCGATTCTCCAATTTACGATATTTTGGCGTCGAAATGTAAGAGGAAAATATTTAAAGTGACACTACGTATGTTTCTTTAGTTACGAACTGTGTTAGCCCCCTGTAGCCATATATAATGACTGGACTATACAACGCGTCACAGAATGCTTTGTCTAACCAAATCTCTTAATTAAGTAAAGAGCAACAATAGTACGGTTTCCAAAGGTAGCCCTAAATTCAGTTAAGCTAATTCATTAAAAATAGCAGATAAAGTAGTCGATGCTGAACAAACTAATTTCAGGGATTGCGATTATTCTGTTACATATTGTAAAGAAAAAAATGCTGAAAAATTCAAATGAACCGAGAAGGCTGATCTATAGATATGTTGTAGTGGGGTCTTAGGAAAACTAAACTTTAAATTGTCAACCTTGATTTCCTATAAGCGTTTTCCGCCATCTTGAAAAAATTATTGACTTTAGGTTTTTTGCGATAACTCGGCTGTGCGTCGTGATTCGAGAATTATGAATGAATATGTATAATGACTGGACTAATAGCTTAAACCCGCAGAAAACATCTGACTTATAGACGAATAGGCTATTCGAGGCTGAACCAATTCGAAGGCTAAAAATACCCCGTCTATTGTTTGATCACGTACGAGCTATATTTGCGGCACACCTCAGCAGAACATTTACGAATTACAGATTGTTATAAAATCTATTATTAGTTTGATTAAAGTCTTTTTTTTAGAATAGTTTACGGGCTAAACATACGTAAAATGAGTTTACGAACTAACACAACTATGTAAAAAAAAAACGATCTGGTTTCTAAAGGTGAAGAAGTCTGTGCACCATGGGATTTGGAAAACTTTCATACAAACTTTCAAACTACCCTATTTAACTCCTTAGTTGGGGATGTTTTGCACAAAAAAAAATCTTAATGCTACTCATCCTGGAAGGGGTAGACCTAGGTGGACGTTTCAAGACCAAATCAGGGACGTCTTGAAAAAAGGCCAGGTCAAGAGTATCCTAAACCGAAGAGCATGTATGAAGGGAATAATGAAAGTGGACGAAGCGAAACAAGTATGTATGGATCGTAGCAAGTGAAAAGAAGTGGTCTCTTCCTACCCCTACGGGAAAGAGGCGTAATTATATGTACTCAACCTGTGCAAAATATCTTAATTGTACACCGGTTTAGGCTGTGTTGTCTGTCAGTCAGTTTCAGAGATTTATTTAGTAGAAGTTGGCGAGCGTAATATGTGCGTACACGCCGAGTCATTAGAGTCCGTGACAGCGTACGCGACGTGCGCCCGCGTCGCACCTGCCGATAATGTACACGCACGTCTCGGGTACGTGATCAATTTATTGCTATTTAGATCGTATGCTCTTGCGATCAGCAACACTGGGTTTTAAGATGCCGTAGCCAAATGATTAATTAGAATCATTAGTTCCTGCTGTAGCCGGGCTCAGTTAGTTGCGACTCGATTTTCTGAGTTGGAGGTAGCGGGTACGGATCCATCTCGGGACCAACATTTGTGTGCATGAACAATGAACATGGCTTTTAAGCCAATCGGATGGCTGGTCTACTCATTTACAGTTACTTTATTATAAAAAAATACTGTACTTAGATGTTTAAAAAATATATTTTTATAATTCCTGCACTTTGTTTGCAAAGCAGCAATAGTAGTAGCCAAAAACAAAGAATCGTGTTTGCAAGCAGAATATTGGTCCCGAGCTAGAAATTAACTCACAAGCAGGGCTGAGGGTCATAGTACAGGCCCTGCCAACCTTTGCATAGTTTGGGAAAAAAAAGGGTCACTACTTGGGGCCTACCACCGCCTCTTAAAAAACTATCACAGTTCAAGAATGTTAAAAATTATTTTGATAGCAATACATTCAAAAAATAATATTTTTTATATTTGTGTAAGTGTTTTGATAATCTTTTATATGAGTTATTACTGTTATTAGTCACTCGCAATTTAATTTCGTTAAAGTCATCTACCTTATCGTACAGTTTCAGAGATTCACCTCTCTTATTATTGGATAGGTGACCGACCGGCCTCTTGAAATAAAACAACAGAGTGCGAACATAAAAACAAATATGGAGATTTACGACTGAGTTTTACGCATCTTGTCGGAAGAATTGGCTTGGAAACGCGTTTTAGATCACAATGGACGCGTGGTAGGTCACTGTAGATGAAGGCAGACACATCTGCGCGCACATAACTTTCAAATCCAATACAAAAAAGGAAAAATCCTAGAGCCTTATCCGCGAGGGGCCACGCATAGAATACAAGGAGATAAATAGAGCAGAAATAGTGTATGGATGTAGTTACTTTTCCAAAACCCGCGAATGGGTAGTAGTAGTATAATTTCACAAGTTACAGCGTACTTGATCTTGGCATTCTTTTAATATATACAAAGTTAGAAACTTGTTACTACATCACTATGAAAACTCTATACCATTAGAGTTCCTATTTGACGCTGTAAAAATGTATATTAGTATATTTTTCTATTGTTAGCTACTGGTTCGAAAACGTTGTCTCCAAATGTTTAAAAAAAATTGCTGAGTCGTTCCAGCTGTTCTCATATGATGTATACCATCGAACAGCATTTCTATTTTATTCATATACCTACATTACTTCAATGTGAAGAACGTATTAATCTCTGAATTAAAAATAACTTTTCGTCAAATTTCAAAGAAAAGGCAATAAGTGGACCATTACCGTGCAAAGATGCAAGATCTGAATTTTCGCCAAAATCTCCACTCTATATTTGCATTGTTGACTCAACTACACTCGTCACTTGAACTTGTTGCAACCGACTTTGGGAATCAGACATGTATTTATTCAGTGAAACCAAAATAGGATTTAATGGAATCACTAAACATTGTCATGAGGGTTGATACATACGCTCACGGCTTCCTGAAGAGGTAGACGGAAAACAGACCGTCATCTGTTTCGACCCAAGTGGGCAATTCTCGGGCAATCGACATCTCGGATTCGAGTTTGCTGTATCTTTACTACTAAATCTAGAAAATTGAACTCATTTTATTACCAGAATGGAAACGAATCTAACGAGACCTCGCTTTACAAAATACGTCAAACCTTTAAGACTACAGACTGCACTGATGAAATAGCCAGTATACTTAAAAACACATTTACTGAGAGAACATCATCCTCCTTTTAGTGCATTTGGCAAAACTGACCGAGATGTGGTGCTACCCCGCTACTCACTAGAAATGTTATGAGGTCGGTATGACAATCTGCTATGGAGGGTAAAGTATAAGGAGAAATATCGTTATAGTAAAAGTGTATGACAAACTGCGTTAAATTATGGTGGCGCCACAATAAGCAACGATTTATTTAGTGAATTATTTCGGACTACATAAAAAATTGCGGTTTTATATAGGTACTTGACTATTATTAACTCCTATAATAACAAAAAATCGTCTAAATATATTACATTTTCTAACTAGGAATACTTCAATCCGTCAACAACTGCTACATTCGTACCATACCCCTTGCCAATACTAGAGCTATTGTGGAAAAATTTTGAACTGTTATTAACTGCTTACAGGTCTACACTTTAATCTACTCCCCCCTCCCCCCCCCATATAAGATATTCCTCTTTACCTCTACCATCCATACAATAAGCTCAAAAAAATCTTGAAATTTAACTTGAACCCAGACGACATCACGGGGCGGTCATAGCAAAACTATATCGGGTGAATGGCCAGTCTAAAGGTGTATTACTTTTTTAATGTCACTACAGTTTTGAAGAATGCTCCGCTTAATATCTTGAAAATTGTTTACGATCTTGGTTTGATTTATGACACGTTTTCGTCTCTTTACGAGTACATTTTATTAACACCATTTTCACATTCGGGTTACGCTATAAGCATCGACTAGATAATATCTTTAGTACGATAGACAATGTAACTAGACGACAGTTTTTGCAATTGTGTAAAATAGTAAAACATATTAGTTTAAACTTAACGATTAGGATAACATTTTGTATCCAGTTAAAGTTTTGCTTTTTAAGTTTACCTATAATAGGCGTATTTCCTGAAAAAAAAAACGTGACTTTAAGAAAGAAAGAAAGAAAGAAATAAACTTTATTCGGCATAAACAAAAACAAATAGAAATTCCAGTAGCACGCATAAGAACAATTTTATACCGAAAGGGCCACAGCTCAGCATAATGCCACAGCCTGGGCTGAGGCGCTGATTTTCAGCTGCAGCCGTTAATGAGGCCAGATGACCACATACAAAATAAACAACTTTACAGTAACGTCGGTCACCTAAGTAATTTGGTGTTAAAAATTATGTATAATTTCGGCTAGCAGTAGATATTTTGTAGAAATAAATGTGAAAGTGACCTACCTGTACAGTTTCGTTGTCACCGTCGCCCTCGCCGCCTCCGCCGCGGTCGTTCACGATGTCCTGTCGTCATAAAACCCATATTAGTTTAATGAAGCCTCGTTATAGCTGTTATGGACGTAGCACATGGCAATTAGGAGAGGTCGATGAACTTAAAATATCATTCGAGGTTTATTGGCCTCGCTAAAAGGTATTTAGAATAGGATATGGGAATATCTTTTCGTAAGTCAATATTAGTCAGTTTCACGCGTAAGAGAGTCGCCAAACTTTGATGTGGTTTTTACCATCGTCACTCTTTGTCAGCTGGAAGGATAAGCAGAACGAACTTATTGCTGTGTCAAGTTTTAAGTTACTACCAGGAGAGCAGGAAAGCGGAATCCTGGCGTGCAAAACCGCATGACGTTTGCAAGTACTCAAATAATATTCCTTGACAAATCCCGCCAATTATATCTGTTGTGAATGTTATGATAGATGTCCGTTTTTGCAAAAGAAACATTGGCAACGTTAGTGACATGTTTTATTGATGAAGAAAGCGCTGTCACAACTCTGGTTTACGTATGCGCCGAGCTTGTATGGGGACGAAAATACGACAAGTGGTTTTTACTTTTATTGACGTCATCTTTTCATCACTAGCATTTGAGCCGGATGCCATTATTTATGACAAATAGTACTTTTAAAAGAAGACGCAAATTCGTTTTGAATACCTGTCATAACTGTGTCGCACCATTTATGTAAACAAGACATTAATTTAAAAAAAACGGCTGCGTATACAAGGCACTCAGATTAAAAAAAAAAAACACTTTCCTTATAAAGATGTCGGGTCCGATACCTACATCGCTCAAAATCCGTCAAACTGTTTAAGGTGACAAAGGCAACATATCGGCATATTTTTTTGTTACTTCACCATCCCAGCAATCTATTAAGCCCTTGTTTATTAACCGACTTCAAAAAGGAGGAGGTTATCAACTCGTCTGTATTTTTTTATGTTTGTTACCTCAGAACTTTCGACTGAGTGAACCGATTTGGATGATTCTTTTTTATTTGAAAACTGGTGCTTCCAGATTGGTCCCATTTTAATTTCGTCCAGTTCTGACAACGGCATCCATGAGAAAACCATATAAGTTGAAGATTGAAGTCGTTTTTTTTTACTCTTTAGAGTGGTTATTATAATCTACTAACCCTTTTAGGCTAAACAAACATTACTCTCTTTCTGATGCATACATACATAATCTCATGCCTTTCTGATGCACTCAGGGAAAAAAAAGAAAAAAAAATATTTGTGATATATACAGAAATATACAGAAAATTAGAGATAAAACTCGACTTACTGCACTAAAACTCATGTCACTACGTTCGAGTAAGAATTAAAAGATAAGAATGTTCTCAAATTTCAAAAATTCTATTCTTTACGCATTTTACTAACAATCAATAAATATTCGAGTACACGGGCGTTGGTCAACGAAATTCGTAAGATTTTCTCCAAACTAAGTTTTATATTTAATGACGCAACGTTTATATCAAATCGATTTAAAAACCGCAGTATGCAAACTACGCTCACAGTAAGAAATTCCTGCGAATGAGGCATCATCAGTAGTGAATCATAATATGACCGCCTTTTAAACTGTCAGTCTTGTGAAACCAAGGAATTCACTTTTGAAAAAAGATTGCCTGACGCATGTTTATTTGAAAATTTTCTTCTAAGCTAAGGCGTTTAAATATGAAAGGTTTTCCAAATCCAAGTTGACGAAGCGAAAGAAGTATGTAAGGATCGTAGCAAGTGGAAAGAAGTGGTCTCTGCCTACCCCTACGGGAAAGAGGCGTGATTGTATGTATGTATGTTCCAAATCCACAGGGCTAGTAAATAATATGTTAAGCTACGACCGAGAACGCCATAATGGAGTAGTGTCCTGTCTAGTCAAAAAAGTTACTAATAAGAAAATTTACTGAAATATCAAGCTATGCCGTCATAATTTTTAGTGCCTACTTAATTGTTTCACTTTTTCAGTTTTTTTTATTTGGTTAACTTTTTTATTGAATGACTACTCTCAATTTTTTTTCGCAAATATTTGGCGGGCCTGTTGGTTCAGTTGGACGTGACCGTGCCTTCCGAGTCGGAGTATAGAAGCTTGATAAAAAAAAAAGTGTCACGCCGTTTATCCCCGAGGGGTAGGCCGATATTATATATTCCATTTCTGTAAATACCCACTTTTCACGAGTATATACTACCCCTAAACGTGATAGGTATATAATAACGTAATTGAGCACTAAGAAGGGATTAATGGAAATCTAGAAGTACTCACGTCCATGTCAACATGGCCGACGCCGGTGGATCGCCGCTTGGGCCGGCGCCTGCGCTGGATCACGTTGAGTGCGGCTTGCGTGCTCGCCGGAGACGCGTTGCTCGACGACTTGCTCTCGGAACTGCTCTCTCGCTCTTTCTCCTCCCTTTCGTCACCTGGTCGACAACATTCGGATGTTAGTATCGAATGAAATAAAAAGTTTCTTGCTGGTTCTTATCGGGGTGCTGCAGCAACCCAACTCGCCGGTGGAGATGGGCTGCTGTTTACATTTAGCCAATCTTCATGGACGAGTTTAGGGTGCCCTGTTATTAAGCTATTGACCCTTCTAAGTTTCTAATTTTCATTCCTACAGAAAATAAATGATTTTTGACTGTTTGTAAGTTGGGCGCGGATTTCTAAGGGACCGTGCTAAATTTTATTATAGAGGCAGAAATTAAAAAATCATTTTCAGATTTTTCAATTCGAAGCCTCATTTTCATATTCTTAAATAAAAAAAGTAAACGTAAAAGTTGCATATTTTTCAAAAATCACAATTAATTGTCAGGACGTCATCTTGGCACAATTATTACCCGTACATAAATTCAATCAACCTGGACTGAATTTGATTAACTCATAATTGTCGAGACGTAACTCAAGTTCATCGTTTACTAAATTTAATCCTTCTCATGGCAGGGACTTTTAAATTATTACAGTATACAGTATTGCATACGGAGCTGTACCGTACTGTATTGTAGCTATAGCCTTACCGGTGCGGCCGTCATCCTTGCTGGGCGAAGGTGGCGTGGTGGTGGTAGTGGTGGCGGTGGTAGTGGTATTGGCAGCTGAACCGGACGGTGGGCGTCGCAGTGGGATGGTCACCGTCGCCTCTGCCGGCGCCGGCGCCGTCCGGGACGGTGGGATCGCCGCCGCGTCCTCAAGCTCGAACTGTTGACGAGGCATCTTGTATATTCTTGTATTTTCCTTCAGTCTTTGTCGGCAATGTATTAGTAGGCAATTGATTATCAGGTCGATACAAGCTGGCTTTAGTGCAGGGCCCACTATTTAACACTTTATAAGGCAGAGGGACAATAGTTAAAACCATAAAATTAACTCTATGTAATTGAAATAAGATTCAAAACCAATGAAAAATTTAAACTGCCTATGCCTATTAAAGGGTTACATGTTACTAGGCATTCAGTTGTATATACGTTTAAGACAAGCTTTAAAAATGTAAGTCTTGTAGTCTATTAGTAATAATTTATTAGTATTACTAATAAACTATTCTATTCTTCTATGTTTATACTTGTACAGTCAATAGCACGTTTAGATTGACACATTGAATTTTCAAAAATTCTTATCACAATAGCTTTAGAGGTCAGACTCGCACTACATGTGTAAAGCTTCATGTGCTCTTGACTGCACGTATGCCTTACAACATCTGCGGAAAAATATATATGAATTGACAACACAAAAATGACAAGCAAGGACTAGGCAACACAGAACCCGTACAAAGTTGATTTGTTAATATTGGCTAATCAAACAAACTACATAATTAACTCGGAGTAACCAATGAGAAAGATTCTTCGAATGCTATCGTCAAATGTTATTTATTTCTTAATTAACATAAGTTACTCTGAGCTTATTATTGCGAGGGAAAATGCGTGTACACAGAGTGAGTCTTATGACGAGACAATAGTTAAAGGAACAATAAAGCGCTAGCGTTATATACAGGGCAGCTAGAAAAGTTTACAGCTTGGTCTTAGTTGTAAGTATTGTCTTCAGAGACCAAAAGTTTTTTATCATTCTGGATAATATCAACTGTACCTACTCTGTTCATCTTTTATTTACAATAAACAAATTAATAAAAGACAGTTTTTTTTTACTGTCCCTTGAGACCAATGTAGAAAATCATACCACCCTGTAATGTTTTAAGCAAAGCATGCGAGATGAATGAGTGAGACAAAAAATATTTATATTTCGATGTCCTACGAAGAGAAAGAGATAGACAACATGCCAGCTACTACTCCAATTTCTAGTATAATGCCAAAAGTCAGTAACACCGAATAACGATTGTAACAAGAAATTCCGGTAGGTGCTCACACCATGCGCTTACGCACAAAGTTCTACCCGCGTTGTGGTCAAACGCGATTGTCAATAGGTATCGGCGTTGTTAAATTGGAGAGACAGTTTAGGTTCATACAGTTTCCCTAACAGACGTATTGAGCGAGTCGCATACAACGCAGATACGGTAAAATGCTCATATCTGTATCTGAGCGTATATCTTTCAATATGGCTCTTTACATAATTAAATGAACTAGTACACACAGAGTAGATAATTCATATTTTATCGTAAAGTATCTGTGGGCTCTTACATATGTGGAAAGATGGTGAGAATAATATCTGCTTATACAAATATGCCATAATATTTTACCAAAAACAAGTCTACTCAGTTTGAAGGATTTCGCGTGTAAGTATATTATCGTATCTGCGTAGTGTATGATACCTTCAGATAATTAAGTTTTTATATGCACAATAAAATGTTATCGTATCTGCGTGGTGTGTGGCAGGCTTTAAGGTGGCTTCCCACGGCGCGTTATTTATCGGATTAAGGTAGACTTCCGTGGGTCGCGACCGATCGCAGCCGCGCGCGATCGATACGACAAGTCAATGTATGAAAATGACAGACGTCGGCCGCACGCGTCTGTCGCAAACTTCGGAAATGCGCCATACATTTTCATACGTTGACTATTGTCGCATCAGCCGCGACCCACGGAAGTCTACCTTGGTCGCACAGCCGAAGACCACGGACAGCCGCCTAGCCGCACCAAGCTCTTCCCACAGTGCGTTTTGGTCCTTGTGGCTCTTGAGATTGAATTCATTTTGTCGCAACACCATGATACGCGTGCACGGCTCTCAGTGAAATAAAGCTGGCTTTCAACCGACTTCAAAAAAGGAGGCGGTTCTCAATTCGACCGTATGTTTTTTTTGTATGTATGATACGCGATTACTCCGCCAATTATGAACCGATTTTGATGATTCTGTTTTTTTATTTTTGTTTGGTAGATTCAGAGAGAAAACATTGCTGAAGATCGTGCCTCTCTATCGCATGTTCCGTTATCACGTTATCACGTCAAAATGCATGATTCATTGTCAGCGTGCAAGCGAGAGCTCGGAACAAGCGATAGAGAGGCACGATCTTCATCAATGTTTTCTTATGACGTTATCACGTAAAATTATCGTCCGTAAACCAACTCCACAGACAACATTTTTTTTATAAGGTCCTGTGGAAGTAGTAACTTTGCAAACTGACCGCGAGTCGGTAACTTCAAAGGTGCGGTGCGTGGTCGTCCGTAAAATCACAGACAAGCATGTCATAACAAACAACTCTAAAGAGTAAAAAAACTACTTCAAAGAATAGCACTAAAATAAAAAATCGATGTATAAAAATTTTTGACTTTTGCTGATTTTTAAAAAAATTGCTCGACCGATTTTGATAAAATTTATATGGGACCACCTCCGAAATATGATCTACCAAACAAAAATAAAAAAAACAGAATCATCAAAATCGGTTCATAGTTGGCGGAGTAATCGCGTAACATAAGTCTCCACAACAAAGCCGATAGAAATTGACAATCGCGCGGGGTCTGAACGAGGCGGACCTTGTTTGCGGGGTCGAGTCTCAGCCGCCACGAGGGCCGGCGCTCGGAGTTGGCCGCGATGGTCGCGGTGGCCGTGGCGGTGGCCGACGCCAGCGCTAACGACACGGCGACGTCGCCGACGGCACTCGAACGCGCCTATACAACCATTACACGACCATTGCGTCATTTGCCGCTGTTTTTTCTGGCACCGCATTTTGCCAATCTCAAGTAATTTAATTTATTTTATACTAGCGACCCGCCCCGGCTTCGCACGGGTGCAATGCTAACACTAAAATCTTCCTGTTAAATAACTCGATCTATTAAAAAAAAACTGCATCAAAATCCGTTGCGTAGTTTTAAAGATTTAAGCATACAAAGGGATATAGGGACAGAGAAAGCGACTTGGTTTTATACTATGTAGTGACTTTAATCTAGGTTAAATGGCTCTGCTTGAGTGACCATGTATAAAAATTCAGTGTCTTCAACGCTTTCTACATCCCTCCCTTGGCTATCGAAAGTAAAATGATAGCACTTTTACTGAAGACTTCATTGTGACTTCTTGAGGCAACCCCAAAATGTCCATCCCGCATTTTATAGAATTTCCGATTCACTGCACACTTTCACGTACACTTGACACATATTATATTACTACAAATATGAGTCAAAACCCGAAATATACAGCAAAATGAAAATCATACAAAAAGCATGACGTCCCTCTTCGGATTCCCGCCAAAAAGCCTCGCTTGGGTAGTTTCTTGACTCACTTCTTCTCCTCTATACATACAGATGACTTTCAATAAGTGGACTTAGAAGCCCCTACATTTAATAAAAAACATTTTGACTTTCACTTTGGGTCCTCAAGGGCATTTCCTTTGCACCGGTTTTTGAAAAAATCAGGGAAAAGTGTCCAGTACCCTTTATTGTCTAGACTAGAATTTTGTTAAAAATAAAACTCTCAATGTTGTCGACTGCAACTATCCTAAATTTTGTAGCTGGAAAATTAGTATCTCTAGTATCATTTAAGAAACTGGATAGTGCTGCGGATGTATAATAATACACAACATTTCATTTTCTTAACCCCTTTCTTTTCTTAAATTATAAGTTAGATTGAAAGTAGATACTAAAACAGAGTACACATATTTTGAGTTCCAAATGAAAAAAAAAAGTTGCCCTTACAAATAATATTTAAAATCAGCTTATTACAAATCGGCGTCAGTGCAAACTCAGGCATAATTTGTGTACTACCAACAAAATGTCAATTTCAATACAACGATAAATGTCAACGTTGTTAGGCTAAGACACAAAGTAAGTTGTGCCTATGTTTTTAAATTATTGATTATCTTAGTAGAAAATAATCAAAAAATTCTAAAAAAAATGTATTTTATTCCGCACGCTAATACCATCAAATGGTTTTCTTATTTTGCTTCCTCGGTGAAAATGAAATGTTGTCCAATTCGTACTAGGAGCTATAATACGACGCGGTGAACTGAAATAAATCTGGCCAATTTGTTTTACCTTGTACTGTCAATACTGTACAATTATAGGCAATGTATTCTAGGACATAACTATGAAGTGTAAATGCGTATTATATCAATAATGGCCGTATTAACACGAGCGACACGCAGTAATTATTGTGAATTATTACTGTACAGTTAATCATTAATGCAAACAAGTCGAAGGGACAGTGAATGGTGGCCAAACTGATGCGAACACATTATCCGCAAAGTTCAAACACAACGTATGTACATAATAATAATTAATAATAATATCACGCCTTATATCCCCGAGGGGGTAGGCAGAGGTATTTCATTTCTGTATATACCCACTTTTCACGAGATATTCTTTGGACCCCTAAACGTGATAGGTGGTGAGCCCATCGCCGGACCAGGTCTGTTTACACATGTTATGTTGTTTACGTATGTACAATACACACTATTATATTATGAAGGCCTTTGTTTTCTATTTAACCTTAAAAAGCATTTATAATAAATTAATATTCCTTCACCCACCAAAGTTATCAATTTCCCAATTAACCACAACCAATTACTTAGAAATACTATTTTATCTCTCCGGGCGGAAAGCGGAAAATTTCGGGCCGCTGCGCATAACGAAATCGCCACTTTCCGCCTCCATCGAGAATAAACCACGTCAAATAAATAAGAAAGCCTCAGATCACATGTCTGTAGAACTCGGCTTTGCCTCGGTCGACAATTACATGTGATCCGAGACATTTCTTATTTTGCTTCCCTAGATGTGTAACATACTAGTTTTTAACCCTCTACAGTTTAGTGGGGATAGATCGACATACCGAGTTATCCGTAGCAGGAGCCGGTGTTTCCTCGCTCTTCTTCAGGCTGCCAGGCGATGGGCTCTCTGTTGTGCCGTTCCCTGCCTTTTTCTTTACCAGCTGCTCAGCGGACTTGATTTCATCGAGGGTCACGCCTTGGGTCGAGCGTCTCGTCTCTCGGACGCGTTTCGCGTGAGCTTTCCTCTGCGTTTCGCTCTCCTCATCCCGAACCGGGGGTACGAACGACCTGCCGCAATATGGGGCGTAAATTTTCATGTGAGCGAACGATGGGTTAAAACATTGACACACAAGCTAGGTTATCTATAAGTATCAAGCCGCAATGGTGGCGCAAGTATGCTTGCACAAGTTTTCATCGAAAAAGGATATGTTTTTGTTAATGTAACTATATTCTCTATCGGTTTAAGATAAATTCGACCCATAGTCACGACAGAGGAGGTTAAATCTCAAAAGCTATTGGTAGTATTTTTCAAATAATCTCTGAACAATTTATACTTAGTTGCCCGACTAGAATGAATTTAGTCACAAAATAATAAAGCTTATTTTGAGACGAAAACGCAAAATACTGTAACATGTATACCACGTTGATCAAATTCAACCTTAGCTCAAGTGCGCACCGCGTGTTCGTGGCATATCGGCGTGCATGTACAGTCAAGAGCAAGTCAAGCTTTACACTACCAGTTTAAGCGGAGCTCTGATTTATACTGCGCGCCATAGAATACAGGGCCGGGTCAACAAAGTGTCAAGCTCAGCGTGCTCTTGACTGTACTGGATAATATTTCACCACGACAATCAGGGACGACCAATATCAGTTGCTTGATACTAGACTAATCACAATTTATCGCTGCAGGAGGAATACCTAGCACATCGCCAGTAGATCAGCCCTAATCGTAAAGTATCTGAGCAAGAGTATAAAAACATAGATTGTAAAAAGATTGCCTTAGCTGGTCGCTAACAGTATCTGTAACACGGTTCTGTCAACTTCTAATCGCTTAGGGTCGCGACACATCTGCGGAACGTACAGCGCCGAAGGCTCGGTGAACAACATACATTACGGTTCTGTACGTTCCGCAGATGTGGCACGACCCTTAGCAAAGTCTTTGCACAAATATCTGGAGAATATATTGATGCTGTCACTGTCTGACACAATAGAAAAGAAAAGTGACAGGTGATGTTTATTCTTCAGATAACTTTTAACTGAATATTGATCAATCAGCCTCAAATTCAGTGTTTTCTATTCTATTCTATTAGTCGAGACGTTTACAAGTGAAATTTGTGGTCGGTATTAAGGCGTCATTGGTTCGCTTTGCTTTATTTTCGTCCTAAAACATTGACTAGTAAAACTTACGACTCGATACAGCTGCTTCACTGGGTATGTACTTGCTACAAGTTATATTACCATGCCTACAGCGAGTAAATGTGAGTAGTATAAACCGTAACAGCATGCAAAATGTTAAAAGGGGTGATAAACAGACCATGCGCATAGAAATTTAAAAAAAACAATCCGCAAAGAAAACAACGCCCAAACAAATCGGACGAAGCGACAACGGGAAACTACACACGGAAAAACTGAACACTTCACTTGTAATGGAAGGATTGATTGCTTAAATTATTATTTATAGATCCTTTCAAATAATAATAATAATGGCGCATTTATAAGGGTCATATACAGCCGTTACTAGGATCTATCTATTCTGATGGGCTTGGATATCAAATGGGGCCTTATTCTCTATTTATAATTGTCATCGCGATCGACTTCATTTTCACGTACGCTGCTTTTTTCGTACATCTGTCATTACTGCCAGTGTAAGTAGAGCAAGCACTGAACGCGTGACAAATGTCAAATAAAGACGATTGCAATTACAATTATAAATAGGCAATAAGGCCTCTGTATCCTATCCTGTTATAAATAAGTGAAAAATATAGGCTGGTCTTATCCTCGATGGATATCATTCTTTGATGCACATTTCACCAGTACAGAGTACACCTAAAGGTGATATAATCCCATCGCCGGATCGGAAGGATGTTACACATGCCATACAACCCGGGTGGGCTGTAGTTTCATCACGGTATTTTCCTTCACCAACAAGCTGGTTTTAGAATCAATTGGTACTTGCCATTACTCTCGTCTTACAGTGCTATCTACACTGAAACATATATCTTATTACTAGATTTCTTCGAAAGCGCGGGAAAATTCGTGAAAACCAGTTGAGCTGTTTAACAAAGAAGTACGTAGATAGTAGTAGTATGTATAATATTAGTCTATAGGGATCCGTTCAATACACGTTATTAAAATTTTGACACTTTTAGCAGTGTATATGTATGATAATATAAACGCTGCGACCCTCATAAACACGAAACATGGAAAGCGGTAGCCCACGAGAGAAGTGTCCGTGCCAAGTAGTTACTTGAAGAAGTTCTTGAAAATGTTCCCCGGCGATAGTTTGGTCGGCGTGGCGGAGCTCGGCGTAGAATTGGTACTGTTCGAGTTGGACTCTACACTCTCCGAGCTGCCGTGCATACGGAACCACGATTTTATTTACGTCTGTGTTTGACATAACGCACGCCACAAAACTCAGACTTAATAAACAGTTAATAAATGACTCAGGTATGACAATCTGCCATGTCAGTGCCATGTCAGGCCTCAGTTTTTGAATCTAGACGTGACATTGTAGTCGTATGCGACTTTCGTGTGACACAGGAAATGTTCGAAGTAGGAGTAATTGTGACCACCGAGTGAGGCGAGTATTAAAACATTTGTTAAACATAATTTACATTGATTGACATAAACATAATAGTTTTACTCTCTTTTAAAAATACGCATAAATAATTTCAAACTGCCTGATTCACTTGCATAATTTTTCATTGCGGTAATTACCGGTTTTCTTTTTTTGTACACTTTGCGAATTATATTGGAAAATACCATAATACCGAAAATCAACATCACGCGAATTGGAACGATTCAAAAATGGAGGACCTCGATTAAAAAGAAGTCTGACGCGGCTACAGCTTAACTCTCTCTCAATCAGCTCGCATGGGAGGTTACAACTTATGACCTCGCGAAACAGCCATACTTCAACTGTAAGTTGATAATGTACTGAAATGACTCATTTCTTCAGTAGATGGCATAGACAGTAGACATACCTCCTGACTGTTGTCTGTGTGGTGGTGTTAGTCGGGCTCGCGGCTGCGCTTGTGGTGGTGACGGTGGAAGGCGGTGTCCACGTGTTGGCATCTCTATCTCTCCTCTCGGATGGGTTTATCCTGCACACCAGTTACATTGTGAGATTGACAGTGAAATTTTGCGCTCATACAGATTCAACTTTGTTCTGTGTTTGAACATAATAATCGGGGTTAGAGTATGAAATTGCCTAAAAATAGGGTAAAATTGTTTTAATTTATAGATTAATCCGAAGATTTTTATTGAATCCGAAAGTCGACTATCGTAGTAAAATTATGCATGCATAAAACATATTTTTGTTTGAGTTTGAATGCTTGATAGATAAGCTAAAAAGAAGTCGTGCGTAGTGTTGCCCGATTCGGTGCAAAGTTTTTTTTTTATTTACGGCTCTACATCAATTTTAGAAACCAATGTTGCTGAATAAACTTAATAATTTTCCATACCAAACACATACAAAAATTACCGAAATTTGATGTTTCGATTCGAGAAATGTCAGTCAGTTTTCTAGAAATACTATTTTCAAAATTTCATACTTTAACTCCTAATATAATATTATAAGCTTTGGATTTCTTTCGCCAATTTCATAATAATAACATACAACATTATAATAAACTTAAAATATAAATATACAAAAGAATATTTACATAGAACATGAATTTGAAGAGGAAGCATACATATTAATAAATTAGGATGTGTGTTAAGTGTTATGTTACGTGATGTATTTGCGACAGCCATCAGTTTCATTGAGATGCTCTACACTGATTTATTTTTACATATTTTAAATTTTTTCACTTACTTTGAACTGTGTCTAAAAACTTTATTATATTTTATTTCAAGGTGGGATTATACCCATGAAAACTATTCTTAGTGGTCAAATTAGTTTGACCGTGAGGAGGTAGCTATATTTAAATTTATTTTCGCACAAATGCCTTGGCGATAAGTTATATTTACGTACAATGATATTATGTGACATAGAATTTTACGCGAGTGAAGACATCGAGAGGAAAACCGCAGTCCCAGAATACAGCATCCCGGTCCAGAGATCGGCACCCCACTTGTCACGTTTAGGGGTCCAAAAAATACTGGCGAAAACTGGTTATTTCCATGAAACTGGAATGGCATACCTCTGACTACACAACCGGAGCTAAAAGGAGCAAGCTTATTTAATTTTCATTTTAGACCACGCTGTAGTTCTAGTTTAAAAAAACTAAATGCATGACGCGTCCCGACACGCTGGTATGTTCCCATCTCACAACTTACTGAAACCGATGGCTATAATGATAAGAACCTTGTCTGCACTTCGTCGTTAGTCTCTGGCGAATGGTTAGTGTCCATTTTCCTTTCGGGCGCGGAGTGCGGGAGGGGCGGTATGGACGGGCAGGAGGACGCCTTAATGCGCGCCGTCACGTCCCGGTACCGCTGGTAGAAACTGTCACAACACAATCATGCTACAGGCATTTGGCGGGAATCCGAAGAGGGCCTCTTGTTTTAAATTTTGCTTTTTACTCATAATAATATTAATAATGATAGTGTATTATATGGCAAATGTCCGTGATAGTGTACAGTGAATGGGAAATAAAAATGTGTAGGATGGACGTTTTCGAATTGCCTCAAGAAGCCGCTTCAATCCTCAGTAAAAGTCGATTACCAAGTGACATTTCGAAAATCTTTGAAAAACTGATTGTTTTTTTTATGCAGACTTAGGCTGATGGCTAAATTGCTAATGCCTTAAAAAAGCATGCTACATGTTTGCACATGTTTGTCTGACCTCAGCTGTGTCTTCTGTTCAGCAATAAATTCTGTTCAATAATAAAAAAGGAGAGGGGCGAGAACACTGTATTATCAATTTGATTTTCACTAGGAAACCTCGGTAAGTTTACGAGATGAAATTATATTTTTACTTCACTTTTTTCATTATACCGCCACAATTGCCAGTTGCTCAACGGTTCTTTATGTTCCATAAACAACCAATATATTATAATTACTGATCTTAGCTCTACCATACTTGCGTCCAACGTACCCATTTCCTGCCAAAGGACCATTTTAACGCATAAGAAGCATTTTTCGTCACGCGTTTGTAACTCACAACGGCCTCACAATATAAATCCTTTTTTTACTTTATTCAGGTTTCGTTTGACGCAGTTGTGGTAAAACCTAATGCAGTTAGCACGTTATTAGTAATTTCATTTATGATTCGTGTTTCTTTTGAATAGTGCTAGCATTTAACTATTACTTATTGCGTTTTTATTTATAATACCAGCACTATGCATAATTGAACATGATTTAGTTTTTATACTTGCATGCTAATGCTGAGAAGTCTTGAGTATTCTTTTTTAGGCACACAAAATATTAATTACTAAGCTGGACAAAATCCTCCCCTAAGGAGGTCCAACCATTTCGGTCTTGGGCAGCCCGCATCCATCCACTGCCGGCCACCTTCTTTAGGTCATCGGTCCATCGTGCCGCAGGGCGCCCTACACTTCTTTTGTCTAAACGTTTGCAAAAAGAAACTTCACTGGCACAAAATTGACTCACGTCTTGTCGTTTTCGAAGCTGTGCGTCCTCCTCAGAATGGTGTCGTTGTCAACGGCATTATTCGCTGGCTTGTTGTTGTCGCCTGCAATCAATTACAACACATTTTAGACTAGGGGTTCGTGTAAAAGCGCCCTAAGTTTCATAGGACCAGCACACGAAGTATTTTGATTCCTTATTCGTCGTCAACAGCCTTAAGACTTTAGTAAAATACGAATAACAAGGCTGCACTTACAGACCACTAATCAGTATCATCGCGTGAAAAATGTATGAAAAATGCACTGAGCATTCAGTTGTGACGTCATAATTTTTAGTACTCGAATGCGACACTTTCTTGATTGCTTAATATTTTTTTTAAATGCTACAGTCGTAAAATAAAAGTCGAAATGCATTGTAGAGTTGTTTTAGAATAATCTTTTTAATTAATTATTACTCGCAATATAATTTCGATACAGTCAAATACCCAATTTATTATTTTCTGTGGCAATAAATATATTTTCTTTCTCTCTTTCTATACTAATTTTATAAAGAGGAAAGTTTTATATTTTTTGTATGCTTATGGGTTTGTATCTTTGTTACGAATAAACTCAAGAACTACTCGACCGATTTTCGAAATTCTTTCACCAATGGAAAGCTACAATATCCCTGAGTAACATAGGCTATATTTTATCCCCGTATTCCCACGGGAACGGGAACCAAGTGGGTGAAAGCATACTCACGTGTGGGCTCCGGCTGCCTGTTACGGAAGGAGGCTGAACGGCGCCAAGAAGGCGCTTCATCGTTGGTCGCGTCCGCGGGCTCCGTCACGTCCGGGGACGGAGCGCGGCCCTTAGGCGGTTTGCCTTCCATTTTCGAAATGATCTCCGGAACCGGCTTGTCTGTGTACCGGGGGCGAACGCATGGCGTTATGGAAGATTAGCATTCGATGAACACATAAGATGATATTTGGAAATGAAAGTAGCATGCTATATTTTAGCCTTTCGATTGTCGGACTGTATTTGGTAAATCACTACATGGTATAAAACAAAGTCGGTTCCCGCGGTCTATCTGTCCTTAGGTATGCTTAGATCTTTAAAACTACGGACGAACGGCCTTCGATGCGATTTTTTAATAGATAGTGATTCTAGCATTGCATCCGTGCGAAGCCGGGGCCGCTAGTAATCTAATACATTTGTAAGAATTGGCTCGAAATGTTCACAAACCTGAAAAAAACACTTTTTTGCAATTGTCATCGTCACTGTAAGTCAAGACTTTGTCGCTAACACTATAGGGGGCTTTACCGATGTGGGAAAATATAGCTGTTCGCAAAAACGACCCTCGGGTGTCAGGCTTTTGCTGATAGTACAAGGACCGGACATTTGCACCCCCATATTAGATTTATAAATCGTACGCGGTAATCCTCTTTAGAATACTTTCGAATGGCTCAAACATTCACATGTATAAATATGTATGCACATGTCACATGTACTATGAAGTTAGAAAGGTCCACATGTAAAATTAGTTTCACAATGAGCTGTCACGTCCCAAAAGATCTCTAATTCTGCACCATCGTAGACATTAGTTTAGATGAAAACCGGACGACCACAAAGAATATTCAAGCAGAAAATCTAGTAATACTCATACAAACTGACCGTTGACAACGTTTTCTGTCTGTCCTGTGATCTGGAGATCCACGCGCTTGACGTCATGCTTCGGTGGGCTGTGTTTGCGCTTGTTGTTGTTGTTATTGTTGTTCACGCGACGTGGAGACGCCTTCAGGGACGCCTCCGCCAGCCACGACGATATGATCGGGTCCACGAGGTCCATGCATGTTTGGCCCTGGGGGAAATATATAAGTATACTAGCGGTTCCGGGAATATAGGAATAAAATATAGTCTATGTTACTCAGTGATAATGTAGCTTTCCATTAGGGATAGAATTTTTTTAAACGTTCCAGTAGTTATTTAGTTTATTCGTTACAAACTTACGAAAATACAAGAATACAAATCATTCCTTTGTATAATATTACTAGCGGTTCTGCGCGGTTTCACCCACGTAGTACGCGTTCCCGTGGGAATACAGGAATAAAATATACCCTATGTTACTCAGGGAAAATTAATTTTAAAATCGGTTCAGTAGCTTTTTAGTTTATTCCTAACGAACATACAAAAATACAAATCTTTCCTCTTTATAATATTAATATAGATATAAGTATAGATTAGTTTTGCGTGTCCTAACGTCCTCACTCAGCACAAGCGGATGCGGTTTACGGGACAAACAACGCCACGGCCAGAGGTCAGGCACATTACGATCATTATGTTTTCCTACACCTTCGAGCTAGTAATTTGTAAGTAATATGTATACAAACTTTAATTTAACTTGCAATGTATGTTCGGGTGGAATCTTGCAACTCAATTTTGAAGCCGATGTCTTTAACCGATTGAGCTGGAATTTGGCATAGTTATGTAAGTTCGGTGACAATGCAATATTATGCTACTACCGAGCCGATCTGATGATGAAGCCAGGAGGTGGATATCGCAACTCCTCAATATACAACAGCGTGGAACGATGCGGTTTTGTGTAGCGATTAGCCGCACGTCAAAAAACGACCCGTGTAAACCCCCCATTCACAATGCACGTCATGTTTTTTGTGGAATTTTCATTTTGCTGTGTAGTTTGGCTCATAGAAGTGATGGTGTGTTGTGTGGCGGGTGTCCGTGACAGTGTGCGGAGAGTGGGAGGTTCGATGGAATCAATCTTCAGTAAAACTTTACTATTGTTTTGCTGATGATTGCCAAGAGATATTTCAGTGTTGTGCAAAGACTCTGAATCAGAGTTCCAAATCTTTAATATTGTGTCGTGTTTGGTGCTGATGGCTAAATTGCCAATGCATTAAAAGAGACAAAAAATATCAGCTCACCGAGTAATTCTTTAAATGCGGATCCGCTCCGAACTTGAGCAGCAACGCCGCCGCCTCCTTCTGGCCCCACAGCGCGGCCGCGTGGAGCGGAGTCCAGCCCTCGTAGTCTACGCAGTCGGGCTCCACATTGCAGTGCTCCAAAAGGGTCTTCGCCACCTGTGAAAACACATCTATTTTACCAACTGTCATTGTTGCTATGCAAGGTTGGCCCAAGTACTGCCTCTGAGTAAAGGCACGCTGCGATGTTCATTTATCTGCTATCATAGAAAGGGTCAAACTTCGTGGTTTTTATTTTCGGACTGTCTTTATGCTGTTTGCATTAATGGCTTGACAGCATTCACTGGGATAGGGAGGAGAAACTACGAAATTACAAAAGAAACAACTGGCCTAAGGGAGCCCAGGGACACGACTCTGCTTAGGACGTCGTTGGTTGTGTAGTGCGGGTCTGCGAAAAAAAGCTGGTTTCCGCAAAATAGTAATGAGCTGGAAATGGCAAAGGGCTAAGCGAAGCGACTAGAAATACTTCGACTCTTTGTTGGTCGAAACACAAGCCCCATGATCAGCAGTGGAGACATGAGTACTTGAAAATCCTACTGGACGCACTAGTGGAACCGATCAGTGGAACCATTAGTCCAAAAGGCATTCTTTTGCGAGGTTAAAGAACTCATTAATGGGTCCACTCCGCTTGCGGTGGATGTGGCTTAGTGTCGGACGTCAACTCCGTAGCACACCGCTTGGCTACCTCACACATCACTGGTGAAAAAGCAGTCATTGCAGTACTCACATCGATGTATCCCTTAGCAGCGGCTACGTGCAGCGGTGTCCCGCCTGTCTTCGGGTCCCGAACCTCGACGTAGCCGTTCGCCGCCCAGTTCCTGGCGTCCGCCAGCAATGTGTCTACCTCTGCGTTGCGGGACTTCTCGCAATCCACACCTGGAAACAATTAAACGTGAGATTTTAAAAAAATATTTATTTACCAAGAAAATGTACACATGGCGAACTTAAATAAATTATCTAGCCGTAAACCACCAGGCTAAGTAAAGGCCTTAGCAGAAAAAAAATTATGTCAAAACAAATGTTATTCGACCTTTTTGGCGCATATCTTTCTTGATTGATTTTATTATATAATATTTAAACCCGACAGTTACTTGAGAGTACCTGTTGAGATACGTTTTTCATTTGACTCCACCTGATAGTTTCGAATTTCCAGAAAAAAAATATCAAAATCAATTTAAATTTCCGGAAATTTCGGAGTCATAACCATATTAACAAACACTTTTGACGTCAATGACCTCAAATCAGTCTGCCCACTGAATATGTTTTTTTATTTTCTGTAGATATTTAAAAATTACACTTAGAAAGGTCAATAGTCTAATAAGCACTCTAAACTCGTCCATGAAGATAAACAAACATAAAACTAATATAACTAAATAAACATAATTGGCTAAATAAAAATAAAATAAGATAAACAGCAGCCCATCTGGCCGAGTTGCTGATTCCAAATTCAGTACTCTCATCACTGTTTAATATGTCAACTATGTGACGAGTGAATATGCCTTTCTCACCTTTCTCATCGATGGCCTTCTGCAGCAGATCCTCCATCGCGTCGCTCTCCGCGATGTCAACGGGCAGTTCGCCATCATAATTCACCGCCCCCACGTCCGCGCCGTTTTCTAATAGATACCTGGAACACACACGTTCTGTTACGCTTGATAAGCGATTTTTTTTAAATACTATAGTCTGTACGACTTCATTGTAAAAATTTTCATTTTATCTATCTAAGTATCGGAAGACAGCATGCAACCGCTTAAGAATCATTGAAATTAAAAACAAAAGTGAAAAAAATATCTCGCTACAGTACCAAATCCTTCCAGAAAAAAAAAACTAATAAATCTAAGTGATTCTCGAACCATAAGCAAATAAACGGATAGACAGACACATTTTGTAATATTTATATAGATGTGCATAGTTCCATATAATTTATTTCTTATTATAAAAACATGTATGTATAGCCCAGCTTTCCTCTAGGGCAGTCTCGAATACTTTTACTGGGTTCATACATTTCTAACTTCAAAAATGACTAGACTCCAATACAAACTTCAATTTTTCACACACAGGATTTCCTGCTCAAACACACGTATACCTAAATTGAATAAGTATTTACGCAGTTCCAATTATGAGTAATTTCTTTTATAATGGCGGTCGTTTTTGATTTCGCCAAAATCCAGTTTACAGAGCTTGGTCTGTGGCTTTGGATGTGCCGAGATGACTTTAGATGTGGTATGGGCTGACAAACGCCTTAATAAATTTCTATATCTATCTTTAAAAATGACATCTCTATTTCAGTTACTTTCTTTGAGCGCCATAAGGCTTTTTGGCGGGAATCCGAAGAAGGACGTCATGTTTTTTGTAAAATTTTCGTTTTGCCGTATATTTTGGGCTTTAGTTCATAATAGTGATAGTATATTAAGTGGTAAATGTCCGTGATAGTGTGCAGTGAATTGAAAATTCGATAAAATACGTGCGATGGACTTTTTTGAATTACCTCAAGAAGCCTCTTTAAAATCTTCAGTAAAAGTGCACTATCGCTTTACTGTTGATAACCAAGTGACATTTCGAATAGTTTTGAAGAAACTTATGTATTTTTGTGCATAGCTCTGAAGCAGAGCTGAAAATCTTGAATTTCGTATCGTGTTTAGTGCTGATGGCTCAAAATGCTAATGCCTTAAAATAAGAAAAAAAAAAAAAAATGAGCGCCATAAAGCCCGCCACACACGGAGCGTAGGCAAATCTGCTGAAAGCAAAACTTATTTCCAGGCCGGGATCAGTGACTGAAGCTATTAGTCCAGGCAATGAAGCGGATTTTTGTATGAAGACCCCAACATTAATTCCTCAGTCGATGAAACTTTGCAGGATTGTAATAGAGTATGAGACAATACTTACATCAAAAATCCAAAAAAAACCTAACCGAAGTTAGGTATTCTTACTGAAATACTTATTTATTTGATATCTTTGTTGGGAAAAATGCTCAGTCAAAATTTTCTTCGCCAGCAATATTCATGTGTGTTAAGAAAGCTATATGCGAAATATCCAAAAAAATCTCCTGGTAGAAACAACAAAACTCAGACGTATATTATGTACCTTGCACAGGAAAATTGCTCATTCCATTTTTTTAACTGGAATGTCATTTAATAGTCGCTGTGGACTTACAATAGAAAAATCCAAAATAAAAACCGTCTCGCTACATTATTTTCAGAAATTATCAAATTATCAACCAAAAAAAAAATTTTTTTTAGTATAAAAACCTAACTTCGGTTAGGATTTTTTTTTGGATTTTTTTATGCAAGTATTGTGTCATACTATACTACAATCCTGCAAAGTTTCATCGACTGAGGAATTAATGTTGGGGTCCACTACCTTTATTGCCTAGACTATCAAACTGATTAAGATTACACACACCAATAAATCGACGTAAGATGCTCACCCGCGAATGAGGTCAGAGGCATTGTGCGGACTCAAACGGACAGTGTTATCAAACTATGAGCAATGAGTGGACATGACATAGTGCTGCCATCCTTCATAAATTCGCCGTACTTATGCTAGTTTGGAAGCCATCCGGGGGGCGTCCGGTTTTTGGAATGTCCGGATGTAACTCTGTTAATCAAGTTTTAGGTAAATATTCACTTTTAAACCGCATCCAACACTACGGTGCTGTTGTTTATGTCAATTTTGTCAAACATTGTATAAGCTCGACTTGATTGGAAGTGACCGACGTACGTGGAAAGAGGAATCGAGACAAAGGTGCGGGTTGATCTGCTTCCCCGTCTCACCTCTCTACTACACGTGGTTTAAATAAAAAAAATATGAAAAGCCTGTTTTAATTTTTGTTGTACAGACTTTTATGCGGGAAATAAAACTACATGGGTATGTTACGCTGGTTTGGTCACGTAGAACGTACGGATGAAAGAAGAGTAACGAAAGAGATTTATGGTGCAAATGTTGAAGGATGCAAGGAAAGAGGACGCCCCAAAAGGACGTTAACGGATCAAATAAGTGACGTCCTTCAAAAAGCTGGGGTTCGCAGTGCGAAGAATAAAAGAGCGTGCATGAAAAGGCTTATGAATGTGAAGGAAGCGAAAGAAGTATGCAGAGATCGAGCAAAGTGGCAATCCATCGTCTCTGCCTGTCCCTGTGGAACAATGGCGTGAGCTTTATGTATGTATGTAATAAAACTAAACCACCCAAATGTCCGGGATATTTTTATCCGGCATCGGCAATTTAAGTTACGGCAGCCCTAGCTCGACAGGAACTCCCTGCAGTGACTCACTCGTGCACTAATATCGAACTCGTTGACGTCGATGTGCTATTAGATGCGTAATTACGCACAGTAGGAAACAATAAGCTGCATATCATTGTACTTTAGCAATAATGGAATGTCCTACTGATGAATAAATTTAGAGGCCTTTTGAAAAAAACTGAAAAGCCGGTAAATAGTGGGTGGAAATGGAACAACTCGGATATACTCGTAACAGGCGGGAGTATTTTCATTCAGTTTGTTGAAGAATCTTTTTTTTCCGTTCCCGTGGGAATGTCAAGAAATACCTTCGTAGTACTCACCTTTGTCATATATAAGGAACCTATGTAAAAAAAAATTTTTGGTTTCAGCTGTGCTTTGACCAATCAGTCAGTCAGCCATTAACTTTTTTCTAGACTAATATTATAAAGAGGAAATATTTGTATTTTTGTATGTTTGTTACGAATAAACTCAAAAACTGCTGGACCGATTTTGAAAATTCTTTCACCCTCAGAATGCTACAATCCCTGAGTAACATAGGCTATATTTTATCGTATTCCCACGGGAACGGAAACTCCGCTGGTGAAAACGCAGAGCCGGTAGTCTTTTATAATATGGATTACCTGGCCGTGCTGAGAAATCCGCAGGAGGCGGTGGCGTGCAACGCTGTCCACCCTTCGTTGTCGCCACGATTGACATCCGCGCCGTGTGTCACCAGGAACTCCACCATATCGAGGTTGTCATCGATACACGCCTGAAAACAATGTAATAGAAAGTTAACACACTACAGTAACACGCTTACAGCCATAAAGCCATGGTCCAACCCATAGTACCACTTTGACAGTAGGAGAAACGTACTTTTTGTTTTTTAAATATGGAAACCGTTATTAGCATATGTTTAACCATAGTGATAAATTAACCTACAATTATTGTTTTGCTGTAAGTTTTCCAAAAAGTAAATAAAAAAATAAATAGTACTATAAATCACAAAACGATATAAACCCTCGTCCATACCATGATACGAAGCTATACATCGAATCGCGATTCGTCGAGCGCTCTTAAGTTTTACACAAGTAATCGATTTTTTTTTTGTTAAATGTAGCTATTCATTACGAAATTTACTGCTCGCTCTTGAAAGAAAAATAAGAGGTATATTCAGATGTTTTTCACTATAATTTTAATTATATTTTAATTGTGTTTTAGGTCACCGCAAGCCCTGCAGTTTACTCTATAATATTTTTATCAAATATTAGCTAACCCGGCAGCGACGTTGCCAGCCCTGAATCAGTACATATACATATTATATAACCGGTAACAATACAAAGATTTAACTCGCGCGCGACATACTGTCTATCGCCTTCAAGCTGAGCCTGCAGGTTATAATAAGATTAGTAGGGACTACATATACAGCTTTATCTATCGCTACCCTTTCCACATATAACATGTTCAAATGTAGCAGCACGATATTAACTGGGGCTCAGTGCCAAAGACAATATTGAGTGCCCCGTACCGTACCAATGCACAACGTGACGCGATGCGTTATCCGATAGCTTTAATATAAATGGTTTCCAGTAACAAGTTACAAGTCAATCAAGCAGCTGGATCCCATGGACGAGAATAATAGGTAATGCTTTTATGTCTACCGGTAATATATTGTATATCTATGGGCAAAGATTAAGATTGCACAACATACATACAAGAGATGATGCATGGTTCATAGGACTGTTAGAAAAATAAAACAGCTAATGGGTTCGATTCTGCTTTACAGCGACTAAACTTATTTTAGTTTAGTTCTGTTTTTGTCTTACCTCAAAAAAGAAAAGGGATAGAAGATAACCTACCGAATTTAGTCTTGTCAGAGGCTGTATTTTAGTCGTGACTTCTTTACTTATGCACTAAACACGTTATGAAATGCCGTTAGTTGACAGGACAAATTTTAATTTGACAGGACTAAATATCTCTCGTCTCTTTTCTTTTCTAGGAGAAAGAAAATGACAGGAGTAAACTAAAATTGTAAACAAGAATCGAACCCACTATGATACTACACACACCGGCACAATTAGCGGAACAGAAAAAAAAGGGAGTATTTACGCATTTTTGCGTGTTACTGGCCGGCTAAACAAGCTTTTTTTAAATTTGGGTTTTAATTTAAAAATGGAATACTAAGCGACTGCCCTTTTTTTCATTCTTTTGTTTTAATTTTCATTGATTCATTTTTTCCACCGCTTGTCCGTTTTTAGAAGGTTCGTGAATTCCATTTGAAAAGCTTTGAATTGCAGTTTTTGAGGCTTTTGAGTTTTTTCGCATATTGATAATTTAAGAGCATCTAATTATGCCTGATTTAACGCCATCAGAAATCATTAGGGCAGATCAAATGAGGAGAAATGGTCAAACCTACAGATCGATTGCCAGAAGCCTTCGTCGATCGTTATCAACGATTTATCGTAGCATCCAACGATACAGATTGACGAATGCTCTAGTGAGAAGGAGAGGACAAGGCCGGAAAAGGTGTACTTCAAGGAGGGATGACCGTTTTCTCCAACTTCAAGTCCGACGGAACACGAGACTAACGGCGGTGCAGGCTCGAAATTTACTGGAAGAGGTACGAGCAGTAAGGATGAGTGAGCGGACAGTTCGTAGAAGATTCGAAGAAGTGGGTATAGGCTCGTATGTGCCCGCCAAAGCCCCAAAACTTGAGAGACATCATCGCACAAACCGTCTACACTTTGGTCGTGAACATCGTGATTGGGACTTCGACGACTGGGGACAGGTTCTTTTTACTGATGAATGCAGAGTTATGTTAAATCAAATTGATGGAAGGCAGCGAGTATGGAGACGCAAAGGAGAACGGTATATCCAGTCTAATTTTGAAAGTACAGTTGCATATGGCGGCGGTTCAATTATGGTCTGGGGAGGAATATGTTTAGGAGCTCGTACGGAGTTAGTAGTGGTCGATGGCGGGAATCTGAATGCTGATCGGTATATCAGGGAGATTTTAGAAGAACATGTTGTGCCATTTGCCCCCTTTATTGGTAACAACTTCATTCTAATGCAGGATAATGCTCGGGCTCACAGTGCTCGCACAGTACAGACATACCTAAACCATGTTGGTATAACGGTGATGGAGTGGCCAGCACGGTCCCCCGATATGAACCCTATAGAACACGTCTGGGACTTGCTAAAGAGGAGTGTAAAGTCAAGAATGCCCCCTCCCAATAATCTCAACGAGTTGCGAAACGCATTACTTGAAGAATGGCAGAGGTTGCCCCAAGAAACCATTGATAACATCATCCGCAGCATGCCCAGACGGATGGAAACCCTCATCAGAGCACGAGGAGGAAACACTCGATATTGAACAGTCATTGAAATTGTTGTTAAACTTTGGAAAATATTGAATTTTCTGCTGTTTCTCTATAATTTAAAATCGAAGAAAAATGCATTTTGTTTAATTTTATTTTTATTTTTATAAAATTTTAAGTATGGTGTTACAAATGAATGTCAAAACATGTTAATTTAATTGTTGTTTCATTTTAAATAATATATTGTTTAAAAATTACATTCATTGTTCTAAATTCCCTCTTTTTTCTCCTTTTTTTTTCTGTTCCGCTAATTGTGCCGGTGTGTGTATTATACATTTTTTAAACTATCAAGATATGAGCGCTTCGTCATCGACATCAATCTATAATAGTTCAAATTTAGACAAAAACCTTTTACAATTACGCAAACTGACAGGATAACAAATATAGTCACATCAATGTTATAACAAAATACAAAGCATATAAGTATGTATAATTCGCATAGCTACTAATAGAATTCGCTACTTACACATATTGTGCGAAAGTACTCTTTCCTTCTATAAACATATCTACAACTACAATAGAACTTAACCATAATCATAATGTTCAAGAAACTGGTTTATTCAATTGACTACAAGTGTTGTTTTGTGCAATTAAACAGAAGCAAACACACAAATTGTCATACAGTTAACATATTAGCTTAACATTCCTAACTTCTGACGTTTTAACGATCCAATAAGTCATAAGCCCATAGTAGCCTCATAACCGCAAGCAAAACATTACGAAAACTAACAGTATAATGGTGTGTATTCGCCAGCGTATGAATATTTAATTAGACCATAATTCGCTTTGCATACAACCAACCGCTACAATAGTGCATTGTGCATCAGTTCGGAACCATTGCAGGGTCAGTGCCATGATCGCTGGCGTGTGGCGGGACTACCTGGCCGTCTACACCAGCGGCGCTCGGAGAATCTCTGCGAATCTTGGCGAATCGCAACGAATTTTGGAGAGTGGTCAACCGGGCTAACATGAGCGCCTTGCCAAAATTTTGTTTAGCCTTTTCTCATGTGAATTTATAAAAATAAAATGATAAACTGACTGACTGATTGGTGATCAACGCACAGTCTAAACCGCTGGGTCTAGAGACTTGAAATTTTGCACATGGATAGCTTACACATATACAAGACAAAATAACCAATAAGTCAATCTACAAAATCTTGTCACGGCACTCATGTTATTTAGGGAAAACAAAGTCACGCCCGAAATGAAACGAATGCACACTCATTCGGTTTATTAAAACTCAGCCTCAAATTAATACCTCTAATGTATACAATAATTATATTGTAAAAAGAAATAAACAAGTCTGTCCATTATAGAACCACAAACATTCTTCGTCTGAGCGTAAAATTGAAGTGCCACGACCGTAAACTGTCCTTTTTCGCTTAGCAGTTGCACCTTGCAAAATTCATAAATTAATTAATAGTTTTCATTACAACTGGAAGCGAAACCGCCTCTCATAGACGAAGTTGGGAATCGATTTGTCAGTACCAAAGAGTCTTTCAAAACTAAACAAGGTCTTTACCAGAACTTAGGGTTCTATTCGTAGACCCGGATACCGTGGTCTTCCACGGGGATTAGGCGCAAAATGCCACATTCGCAAAATGCCACATTCGCATAATGCCACACTCTCGAACATACTGCAAGAAAGAGAGTTGAACAAGTATGGCACTTTGTTAGTGTGGCATTTTGCTAATGTGGCATTTTGCGAATGTGGCGTTTTGAGAATGTGACATTTTGCGAAAATCGAATGTGTCATTTTGCGAATGTGGCATTTTGCGCATAATCCTTCCTCGGTTCGCCATCGTTCGCTCGAGTCTCGCGTTAATGTGGTGTCAGTTTTAATGCATTTTGCGGTAAATACCAGTATCTCCTCGGTAATGTTACACGCCGAGCAATTCTCATTAACGCTTGGAAGACTGCTCTTTTAGAAAAAACTGTGAAACGATCGTACGCAGTCTCTCACTTCCGTAGAAGTACTTAATTATCGTCTTCGATCACTAGTCAAACTAGATCAAGACAGTCACTAACAAAATCGATATAATACGGTAAACGTTGGTCCGGCGATAGGCTCACCACGTCACTGGTGTCGTCAAAAAATATACTGGAGAATAGTGTTGCCAGGAATGTAATCCCTCTGCCGTCCTCCTCGTGGATAAAGGATACAGGCGTGAGCTTACTGTATATTTCAACTGCTTTTGAGGCGTTGATAGTAGTCGGAGTTTAGAAACTTAGGTTACTAATCAAAACACATGAAACACGCATTCATAGCAAATTCGCATCGCACTCAGAATGAACCAGCCGAAGCAACATACAGAACGGCCGCGTATTATTATTATCGCACAGAGATAACATAATATTATAGTGTATGCTATTGAAATGGGATCTGCACTTGAATCGTCGCCAGCTATGTAATAGACCGATTGTTTTATGTACAGCTCTTACAGGAAATGTTAAGGCTTATAATCTATAAAAAATCGTCGAAAAACATTATTAGTTTACCATACGTCTTACTTCTTGCACCAATTGGGAAAGATGAATGTACCTAAAGAATATGATTTACAAAAAAATAGCGATTTACAAATAGCAAACAGTGACGAGATATTTGTTTGTATTCAAATGTATTATTTAGTGCATTTCTATACTAAAAATATAAAGAGGAAAAATTTTTATTTTTGGATTTTTGTATGTTTGTTACGAATAATTAATAATTTTTAAAATTCTGTCACCAATGGAAAGCTAGAATATCCCTGAGTAACATAGGCTATATTTTATTCCCGTATTTCCACGGGAACGGGAACACCGCACCGGTTCTGCGCGGGTGAATTTAATTTAATTTAATAATTTAAGGGTTCTTTAATAAATTTGGCGTGTTCCAAATCTCTAATTCTTTTAGACCAACACGCACAACCAGAAAGATTATATTTTTAATTACGAGTTTAGAATATAAGGCATGTACAACTAGGTAAATTATAATATGGCGGCTTACAATAACCCTGCGACACAGCGTAGTTCCCGTTCCCGTGGAAATACGGGAATAAAATATAGCCTATGTTACTCGGAGATCTTTTAGCATAATTGAAATAATTTTAAAATCGGTCGAGTAATTTTTAGTTTATTCGTAACAAACATACAAAAATACAAATCTTTCCTCTTAATAATATTAGCATCGACTATAGATATAGACTAGCGGTTCTGCGCTGTTTCACTCGCGTAGTTTCCGTTCCCGTTGGAATACGGGAATAAAATTTAGCCTATGTTACTCAGGGATATTATAGCTTTCCATTGCAGTGAGCAGTGACAGTGACCGTCGAAGGCGTTCCTATTGTGCTCGTAATCATTATCTCGCAGCGGATGTGGCGTCGAGTTGTTGGTGGTGTTACTAATTAGTAATTACGTAACATTACTCGTCTGAATTAAAAATGTTGATAGACGAGTTTTTCAACGAAGTTATTATAAACCTCTGGAAGGCAATTTTGAGTTTGCTGTATCTCTACTACAAAATCTCAGAGAGCATAAAAAAGTATTCTCAAGCCCCAGTTGCTTTAACTGGTAACACTGAGATAAGAACTGCCATTGCTGAGAATATCAAAATTTTATCAACTAGCAGGGGTTCCCAAACTTATTTTGTCCATTGTCCACTTTGAGAATAAATTACTTTTGCGCCTCCATTTTATCACCAACTTAAAAACTACTATAGCTTCAAATGAAGAGTGCGCCCTGGTAAGCGCTTACGTCCACTAGCGACACCGATGATTTTTATTAATCTATGTAATACAAGACATTTTTGAAAAAAATCTCTTTAACAATACTAGAGACAGGAATTTGCCATTTTTTTAGATGTACATATGTTGTGTATTTTATTACCGAAGAAGTAACCAAACTTTGGAATTTTGCCTTAAGTGGCCGCTTTTGACAAAGAGGCCTAGCTAAATGAAATTACAAATCACCCCCCAAGCCTCTACACAACGCCCCCATTTTTTCTGGGTCTCTTACCGCCCCCATTTAAGTCCGCAGCGCCCACACGGGGGCGTTATCGCCCACTTTGGGAACCCCTGAACTAGACCAACAGGCAATTATAATACTAAGCACACTTACAGTTGCGTGTTGGTTAGTCGCTGTATCAGTCACACGAATTATAAATATATATATTCGTACACATTTTTAATTCCCTAGCACAATTAAGTACTACTTTTTTTACAAACTTAGTTTAACTTTGTTGCTGTTCAAAAATAGTTGGGCGACAGTACTACAGATACACTGCGGTTTGATAATTTATGCCACCGTACCTATGCCATTTGTGCATATAAAAGCGAGGATGTCTCTATACATTTACAGTAACTGACATTTCCACATGACCCACTTTGGATATATAATTTTGCAAATCACTTTAAAGGTTACAGTAGCAGGGAAATGATCAATAACACTTAAGCTGGGGTCCCACGGTCCGCTATTCTACGGATCAGCTACACTCAGCCGACGAGCACGGACGGCGACGCACCACAGGCAATGCCGGTCCAACGGTGCGTGTCGGTGTGTGTAGATGTTTTTATGTTGTCATAATGCAAAGCGAAAGAAAGAGAGAGAAGAGCGCACCTTTGAAGTTACCGACTCACGATGGATACGGGCGCACCGCCACAGACGTTCTGTGCTATCACGGACGAGTCCCACGGTCCCACGGTGCGTCGTGCGAGCTGGTCTGCGTGCATCCGCGATTTTACGGACCGTGGGACCCAAGCTCTACGCTTCTAAATATACAAAGTGATAATTAAAAGAAATATAAAATTATAAGTGTTGTTCAAAGACAATAGAACTACTTATTTCTGGTTATAATACATCAGATGACATACGGAGTACCTACACCAAATGACATACGGTAGTTCCCTAAATAATACCGACAGATTCGCAGACAACTGCACGCGGTGAGCATTAAATTAAGTCTAATTACGTCACACAAATTAACTCTAAAATAAAATAGCTATCGGGGCACGGTGACGTAACGAATGTCGCTCACTAAACGAGGCGACCTCGAAAAAAATGTTCGTCCAGTTCTAAAATTACGCGGCGCTCTGTCATTCACACATCATTCCCCGGCTAATATTTGGGCCGGTCAATGACAGCTAGGATCTAGAATTCTAGTCAGTTTATACAGGCAGGCCCACAATGGGGCGTGTACATTTTTAACTAACTTATTTGGGTAAGCTCGGGTCGTAAGATAGTTAAAAAATCCGTTCTGATGCGGGTCGGGTTTGACCACCAAATCTTCCGTATAGCATTATACCTATAATGTGGTTAGCAATTCATTTTTTTTTTATTTCGGTATCCTTAGCGCGGGTCTGCCTGGGTTAGGTTTTATTACACGTTGTATACGCAAAATAATTTTTTTTTCTCTTAAACAACCCCCCTAATCACAAATATCCTTAAGAAATTTCACTTTTTTAACAGGTCCCGTCCTTTGGGTGGAGAACCAAGCCTCCTTAACAGATAAGTCTATTCAAAAACTGTCCGCGGCGGCGCCACTCCGCAGCATTGAATGCCTAAGCGATTCACTTGATATATATCTATAGTTTTTTTTATATCGACGGTTTAGAAATTCAGTTCACTTCAGTACAACTGTTCAGTTATCATCATCCATCACAGCGTGGCGGCGGTCGGCGCGAACTACAAAAGTCATCGACCCAATTTCCCGGAGCCCACAAGATGAACTGACGCACTATAAATACTATGATAAAACAATCCAAGATATATAGCGTAGACAAAACGCATCCGCGTTAGGACGCTGCCAAAATAATATCTCAGGGCGGACAAATGCAATAATTTACTTAAGCGCATTCTTCACACCTACAGATGTAGGTACATCTGTTTCAGAAGGCAAGTTAAACCTTTGGTCTAAGTTTTCGTTGGTTTTACTGGTTTTACGAACAATTGAACTAAGGAATGTCAGATACCCTCGGGTGGCTTGAAAAATTCTGTAAGATAAGTGGCTAGTAGACGCCATCTCCCACTCCGCGGCGGGCTCACGTTGGAGATTCCTCATGTGCGAGGAGCACCTTTAGCTCAGCAGTGAGCTGTTACAGATTAATTATGATATCTTACCTATATAGTCGTTGGCTCGTTGCTCACTAGTCTTGGGTAGTTCGCGAACAACCTAGTTCGAAAGAGCGCTCTTTTAGGTGAACTATGAGAAAACAGTTCCTTATTGAATTATTTCCGTATATAAAAAAAACGAACTAAATGAAAGAACTAGTTCGCGGTAGGACTGAGCGCTCCCAATGGCTAACGACTATGCCCAAGACTGTTGCTCATCACCCAGCCAAATTCATAATGAAAACTGACTCAGAAATCCGTTGTCTCCGTAGCCCAAGAAGTAGTAGGAGAAAAAGTCAAACATCTCGGGTTGATTACCTATCTAATCTGATACAAATCACAAATCCTTTCGACGAGACAGTGCCAAATGATAGTCAATTTACACAAACTAACGCTTTACAAAAAAAATCCGTGTCCAAGTAGGATTGTGCCAAATCGCCCATCTGACTCGACGCGACTCGACCATCTGAACGCTATAAAACAAGACAAATGCCCCGAGCGTTGGGATATAATTAATTATTTCCTAGAGTAGTGTAGTAATCCACAAAATCGTCACTATAATTTTATTATGTTTAGTGTAGGCCGACTTCACACACATTTTATTTATTATCATTCTCGTTGTTGATAAATTCATGAATCATAATTTGAATGATACAATCATGTAAAGAGACAGAGAGAGCGAGAGTTCATAGATTAGATAAGGAGTGAGGGAGTTCAAATAAGTTACACCTAAGCCAGAAGGGGTAGGGCCGGTAGACAAGAGATTTGTCTACCTTCAACTGTCACTTATGTCTCGAAAATTACGTAAGCCGCCTTTTCTCTACATGCCCTAGCACGAACACACCAAACACAACAGTGCACGAGGTAAATATGGCGCGCAGTAATGTAATCAAAGACTAGTATTTTTATGCTTTTGACGTTTCGAAGTAGACAGTTTTAGGCTTTTTGACGGGAATCCGAAGAGGGACGTCATGTTTTTTGTATAATTTTCATTTTGCTGTGTATTTCGGGTTTTGACTCATAATAGTGATAGTTTATTATGTGACAAGTGTCCGCAAAGGTGTGCAGTGAATGGGAAATTCTATAAAATGCGTAGGATGGATATTTTTGGATTGCCTCAAGAAGCCGATTCAATATCCAGTAAAAGTGAACTATCGTTTTACTGTCGATTATCAAGTAACATTAATTGTTTTGAGAAAGTGTTAATGACACTGTATTTTTTTGCATACACTCTAAAGCAGAGCTAAAACTCTTAAATTTTGTGTTATGTTTAGTGCTGATGGCTAAATTGCCAATGCCTTAAAATAAGAAAAAAAAAGTAGACATTTGGAGTAGACAGTACGTACCTATGCCACTAGTTGGGGTGAAGAAAAGCCTTGTTTTCAATACAACTTGATGTAATTATTTAATTGAAAATAAAATAGAATGGTTTAAGTTTTATAAGGTATATATAAACAGAGGCTTACGTTATTTAAGATCTATTAATGTAAATATTGCCTGAAATAAAGATTTATTATTATTATTTATCCTAATTTGTGGTGTGGTCTTAGTGAGGTGTTGAGAAAATACTTGCTGTGCTGTACATACTAGTCATATAATTTATTGCTCCAATAGAGCAAGTGTAAAAATAAAAAAGTCACCGACTATTGTTTTGTTATGTTGACTTTTTTCGATCATGCTTCAATATTTCATTCAATGCAATTCTGTTAAGTGCGACATAGAAAACTCTATATCACTTTGCAATATGGCTGTGCTCTTCACTTGTTGTATTAAGAGCTTGTAAAATGTTGATCAAGCGCATTGACCGATTGAAATGACTATGGAACCATAGATTTTAATTCATTTTATTACATAACCGATAGACAAAACTTATAAACCATACATACTGTCTACCGAGATGCTTTGTGCTACCATTGCTGTTATTAAATAAATACAAATAGACAATCGTAGCAGAGATTTAATCCTTTTAAATACTATTATTTATATATATATGTATTCCAATTCATATTGCACGTTATCCTTATCATCTACACTTTTTATGATTGTGATTCGGTATGTTCAAATTTGCAAGGAAAACATTGTCGATTTAAATGCGGACGAGGCGTGTCGCGTCTGTGCCATAACTGATGTAAGGTAACTAACCGCACTTTATAAATAGGGCGCGCACGCCGGTCCAGATGCGGCCCGCAACTATAAAAATGTATAGCAATCGATAAAATGATCAGTGCGGCCCTGATGGGCGCGATGATGTAAACAGGCGAATGCGCGCGCGCGGATTATCGGGCTTCAATATCTAGAGCATGTTATTGTACCCACAAGGATATATACAATATATATAGCCGAACTACGACTGCTTACTCGATTTCAGATATTTTTAATGTGTTAAATTTTTCTGAATAATGAATTAGCTAACTGAATTTAGGGCTAACTATGGAAACCGTGCTAATTGCTATCTATTTAAGAAATTTGGTTAGAGATAACTGAAGTAGGTACGTATGCATCATATTTTTTATATTAATATACTAATTGGGGTGTATGAGGAATTGCGCGAGCATCCGACTTTTACTTATCTCGCCAATCAATTTGAAAATTTCTCTAGTCGCAGAGAAACAGTCGAAACTAATTAGATGATTTATCAGTGAGGGAAAACATTACTTGTAGAAGTTTTCTCCGACGCTTCATTTAATTTGTTATGATTGGTGAATAAGTTAGTAAGTACCTATCCACAATGGCCTAAACTATTTGATTATTACAAGGTACAAGATGATTACAGAAGAGCAATGTCGCATTTTAAGATATATGCCGATGTTAACATTCAACCAATCAAAATGGACGAGTTTAGAGACCCTTGTTATTGACGTTTTTAAAAGTAATTTCTTTTGTACCTACAGAAATAAATGATGAACTGACATGTGTAGCCACCAGAGAGATTAGATCTGTGGTAGCCAGTCTTTTAGGCTTATCTGTGTAGTATTATTATTCATGTTGGGTTGTTTTTCATTGCGTCTCTGTCTACATAAGCCACAGCATACAAAATTTAAGATACTTATAAACCGCAACACACTCAGAAGCGGTAGCGAATCAATGCATGGAGCGGAGGAGATTTAGAGCACTAAGGTCGTCACATTTTTTAGTTTATTTTGGGATGCTGAAATAATAGAATGAAATAAATATTTATTTAAAAAGTCCAGCTTTACAAATACCCATTTTTTAAAAGATCGTATTCAAGCTGCGACGAATACGAATTTAACATCAAAACGTAATCAATTGTCATTGCGGCACCCCGGACCGACTGCATAGCGAAAACCGCTTAGAGAACCTGTCCCGAAGAGTGTAAGTGTAAGTAAGTCGTTTCGAACGTTTGTTTCTACCTAGTTAACTATTCTTTTAGCTATATATATTTACTGTCGCCGTTAAGCCATGTCTTCATGTTGTGTTTACGCACAATGGAAGTCGTTAAGCCATGTCAGATACCCTTAGGTGACTTGAAAAATTCTAACTGTTAAGTGGCCACTAGCTTAGAACCATCTCCCAATCCGCAGTGGGCTCGCGTGGTAGATTATAGCCAATACTTCCTCATGTGTGAGGAAAAGACCCTTAGCTCAGCAGTGGGCTGTTACGGGTTGATGCTGATAATGATGATATTTACTTTGGTTTAGGCTGCACAACACAAATATGATCACGTACTTAGAATTCGAAAGTGCATTTGGAAACAGAAACGCTACCGCGCCGCCCGCTACCGTCTCTATCGTGTTTTGCAGAGGTGATAAAACTGTGCACAATACAACACTGTATTCCTTCGTTTATGTCTTAGGCAAACCTTAGAGCCGAAAGAAAGCCAACCACAGATATTAGGCGCAGCCTCGACAAGTGAAAGTGACATTGTCGTCAAATGACTTTCTTGACCCCATCATCACAGCATATAACCGAACCATTGACGTCCACTATATGTCGCTCATTCGCACGTACTGCGATTGGCACTAGCAGACGGGTCCCGAATAATAACACGCGAATTTCTAACGTTAGACGCCAATTAGATAACCATTATATATTCCGACCGACTCGACGCTATGTAAGACTATTAATTATTATTATTATTGAAAACCATATTTACTAGAAAGACTTGAGATTAAAAAGAGTTGCCCTTCGAGTTTCTTGCTGGTTCTTCTTGGGGTACTGCATTTGGAAGCAGCAAGTAGCAAGTCGTCGATGGAGATGGGCTGCTGTTTAGAAATGTAAGCAGCGAGTTACAAATGTAAACAGCGGCCCATATCCACCGACGAGTTGCTGGTTCCAAATGCAGTACCCAGAGAAGAACCAGCAAGAAACTCAAGGGCAGCTTTTTTTTAATCTCATGTAATAATAATAATAATAATAATATAATCTCACGCCTTTCATCCCCGAGGGGGTAGGCAGAAGTATTCCATTCCATACATACATTCACTCTTCTTTTAATATCACTCTCACACTTTCCATCTCTTGTAAACTTTGAACCCAGGTACAAACTCATTCACCTGTACATACACTGTATAATTAATTAATAAACACTCACTAACAATCGCGCACTCTTAACCACAGGCATATTCCTTACTCCCCCCCCCTCCCCACATGCATACTCACATTCCAACATATTTACAAGACACAACAGACAAATCAAAATGTACAAAATTGTTTACAAAATTACTTAGTTAAATTAAACAAAGTTAGTTATGCATTGTCTGAATGTTTTGCTTATACTATGTTTGCTTTGAATCATTTACTTTTGCTCATCAGTTGACTAAAATTTTCTAATTACCCTCCGACGATGAGTTGTGTTGCAGATTCGTTTTAGCTACTAACTACTTACTTTTTAAAATGTACTTATTAAAACGAAGACTACAATAGTGCAATTTTTATGTATAATTATTTATAGGATGAAAGACTGGCTACCCATAGTACAGGGAATCCTAGTTTGGGAGCCAGGCAACTAAATCTATTGAGCATCATTGTAACATAAAATATTTTGATTTAAGAGTGTCATTTGCTTTTTAAATAAAATTTTTTTATTATTATTATTATTATTATTCCATTACTGGATATACCCACATTTCACGAGATACATTGGACCCCTAAACGTGATAGGTGGTGAGCCCATCGCCGGACCGGGTCTGTTTACACATGTCTCAGAATTAACTCTGAGACCTGCGGGTTTCCTCACGATGTTTTCCTTCACCGTCGAGCTAGTGATAAATATGTACGTAAGTTTTTTGAAAAACTCATTGGTACATGCCAGGATTCGAACCCGAGCCTCACTGATTTTCGGACGGCTCTTTAACCGTCCGGGCAATCTCATGTCTTTCTAGTAAATATGGTGATTGGCTAAATAGCCAATCTTCATGGACGTGTTTAGAGCGCCTGGTTAATAGACTATTGACTCTTCTAAGTGTACCTAATTTTGAATTACCTTCGGAACTAAAATAATAAATCTAAATAAACAAATAAATAACAACTCCTTATTGTACACCAATAAAAAATATGCAACAAGTGACACAATGATACAAAAAAAATCGGTTGTCTGTAAAGTCGGTTTACTGACGATAGTTGAACGTGACAACGTCATACTTTTTGGATTGTGCCTCTTTGTCGCTCGTTGCGCGCTCTCGCTTGCACTGGAACGCCGCATACGTCATACTTTTTCGTGCATGCAGCCGGCTCCATTGAATTATAAGACGTTGTCACGTCAAAAAAAAACATTTTATTTTTTTCTTTCTTGGCGAGATATTTAAGCCCGACACATGCACTTGTTTTCCTTATTCGATTTACGAATTCGGCTTTTGATTCAGGTCCTCCGAACACAACAAGTCAAATCCAAAAGTAAAGCATCGCAACCAAAGACGTTTAAAGAAAAAGTTTCTCTCTCCTAAAAATTATTTTCTTCCAACCTCTTTGATCGCAACAAATGTCATTCAATAAATGAACTTATATAAGCCTCTACATCGAATTAAAATTTAAACATTTTCACTTGACTTTAGACTTTGATGCAAAGTCAATAGCATGTAGAGGATTCGATCCCGGGATCCCGGATCTCGGGATCCCGGGATCCCGGTCATATTTTAGTCCCGAAAATTTCGGGATCAAATTTAATGAATCCCGGGATTTTCGGGATTGATACATTACATTTACAGTACCTCTAAACATTTATCTCTTTAGCATATTTTTTATAGTTTATCTAAATAAGTCTAAAGAAGTAGTAAGTTTCATAAATTATTTACAGAACAAACTAGGCTCAGTTTGTTTATTTTATAAGAAGAAAGTGCTTATAATTTTGTTAACCGCCTTTTTAAAGATTTAAAACTAAAACATTCTATTTCCTAACAAGGCTTTCTTATTTACTTCCCGAGGTGTGTATACTTTTTTCAGCTTGACAGAGCCGAAAAGCGGCAATTTCGTAGCGCAGCGGGCCGAATGTTGACGCTTTCCGCCCGGAGAGATGAAAAATTTATTTTGATATGTTTTACTGTATTTTTATTACCACTTTTCATTACCAATACAATCCCGGGACTATCCCGGGATCCCGGGATTAACTTTAGATAATCCCGAAATCCCGGGATTAGAAAAATCGACCGGGATCGAATCCTCTAATAGCATGTCATTGCGTTCATAGCACACTAATCGAAAAACAAATTCGGAAACCGAATCAGGAAAACGAGAGTATGTGGCGGGCCTTAACGTCCACCATGGTCTAGGATAATGTGATGTGATAAGAAAGCAGAACCTTAAGTCTTGACTTAAGGTTCTGCTGCAACCCTTGGGTTACACCCTCAGTCTGGCGTCAGTTCAGTCTATCAGTCTGCTCAGAATGACGGGAGAATTATCGTCTAACCGGTTGACTGACGGACTGATGGTCCAGAATGACAAAAATTTAATATTTTAAATATTTTTCATCATTCTCATCAGTCTTAGCCGGACCAAACTGATGGACTGAACTGATGCCAGACTGAGCGTGTAACCCTTGACTAACGGGCCATTTACACGAGGGGCAATCCAGTAAGACAATCCACTAAGACTGCATACAAAAATAACTTGAGGACAGTGGAATGGATTGTCCTCAAGTTTTTTTTGTATGCAGTTTTAGTGGATTGTCTTACTGGATTGCCCTCGTGTAAATGGCCCCGTAAGACTCATGAAATATTTCAACCGATAAGTTTTTGTTTGACTGAAATATGTTTTTCTGACGATATAATGTTATCGGCAGTACTGCTAGTACGGACTACGAGTACTACGGACGCTCAAAACCGATCTTTATTTATAAGTCAAGGCTGTTTATATTTGAATCGTTGTTTTGGACGTCGAGGTCTGAAGCAGTTGGTCATTTCATCTTCATGTAACTGAGTTATGTGTGTTCACCGACATCTACACCACCACAAGTCCCGTCACTTGACACTTAGGGCTGAATTACAGATAAGCAACGAAACTCTGCTTGAAGATGTCAGAAAGAGATGCCGCTGTACGAGTCGCATATAGTTGACCCTTTCCAATTGCGCTTAATCAGTTTCATGCTTGAGGAAAATTCTGTAATACAAGTCTTCCTATCCTTCTCATTGTAACCATTAGAGGTATTTGAACCAATTTCGCGAATCTTAATTTGATCTTATGTACGTATCTATTAATACTAATCGCTTTTTCCGCAAGGGGAAAGAAGAAACAATAGAATGCCAGAGCCTTGCATATTTCTTGCGCTACATCCACATCCATCAATCGGCTCATATACACATTCCTCAGTTTCGGGTACAGTTTATTTGACTACAGATTACTATAACTAAATATTATCCTGCTTATTTGCGAGACAGAGAAAATAGAATAGAGTTTGAACTGAACCGGACTTCAGAGGTCGTTCTGCCTGAACGCAGTCGCAGCGGCTGCCAACCGGCAAGCCAGTGTCCAGTTATAAATCTTCGTTACGTTTACGGCGCAGGCGCCAGATTCTCAGACCACGTGCTTTACAAACGTCATAGTTACATATGTCTCTACATAATAATAAAATACTAACTGGCTGATGTCTCTAGGAGATATTTAAGAAATCTTTAAATCTGTCTGTCTGTGCGTATGTTTGTACGTACTAAAAGTACTGCACCAAATTGAATGCGGTGTTCACAGTTGCATTGCAGCCGGTCTAACTTAAAATCTGCTACAAGTTTTATATTGATGTAATATCTCACGCCTTTTTTATCCCCGAGGGGGTAGGCAGAGGTATTCCATTACTGGATATACCCACATTTCAAGAGACACATTGGACCCCTAAACGTGATAGGTGGTGAGCCCATCGCCCATGTGCCGCCTAGAAACCAAGTTATTTACACATACTAGTGTTTTTTTAACTGGGTCAATACGGGCAAGAAGTCATGAGTATCCCCTACTGTGTAATACGAGTATCACAGATACCCATAGAACCGCAAACGTTTTCTTGTGTACACATTGGCACTTTTCGGATAACTTCAATCAATTATTGAGTTGTCTTTTTTTATTTAAACGGTAGCGTCGCTATGAAAAAACAGTACAATCTAGAAACATACTTGATTACCTGAACTGAATTATATCAAATATGCATACACACCAAAAAACACGTAACGAAAACGGAAGCTTCCATTAGCACTTAGGCAATTCATTTGGCACAAGCTGATAAAAAAAAACCGGGCAAGTGCGAGTCGGACTCGAGCACGAAGGGTTCCGTACCATTATCTATAAAAACGGCAAAAAATTGCGTTTGTTGTATGGGAGCTCCCTTAAATATTTATTAAATTTTGTTTTTAGTATTTATTTGTTACTGCAGCGGCAACAAAATTACATAATTTGTGAAAATTTCAACTGTCTAACTATCGCGGATCTGAGAAACAGCCTGGGCCCCAATTCCACTAAATGTCAACGGTTATAGTTGGATGACAATGACATAACAATGGTCAGACAATGGCGTTATTTTGACACTTTTCAGAGCAAATAGCACCATTGACTGACCATTGCCATGTCATTGTCATCCAACTATAACCGTTGTCATTTAGTAGAATTGGCCCCCTGGCTACAGACAGACTAACAGACAGCTAAGTTTTAGTAATAGGGTCCCGTTTTTACCATTTGGGTACGGAACCCTAATAATACGATATTAGCTGCGAAGTGTTGATTCGTTCATCGTAATCCACTTTGTACTGTCGTGTAACTATTTTGCACTGGTATCAGAAGGGTTAAGCACTAATTTAGGCAAAGCCTTGAAATTATACTATTGAAGAAATTTCACTTTTATTATTCACTAGCTGTTCCGCGCGGTTTTATCAGCGTAGTTTTCGTTCCTGCGGGAATACGCGAATAAAATATAGCCTATGTTACTCCCTGATAATGTAGCTTTCCATTAGCGAAAGGATTTTAAAATTGGTCCAGTAGTTGTTATCGCGACTTTGTTGCCTTACCTAGTTAAAAAAACTCGGATTCCAAGAAGGGTTTCAAGATGAAACATGTAACGGATTTCGAGTTAGACCGGCAACTGGTGCATTAGTTTATGAGTGTTTTGTAATTAATAATAAAATAATTGTTTTGGCTTCTGGTGATGTTATAAATACATATATTAAGATTTCTTTAATACCTCCTATCAACATTGGGCAGCTACAATTTTATTATATCATTATCACATCATCATAATATTATTATCATCTTACTGAGCCTCTGATAAAGTGACAATGAAGTAAATAACGACAACACTAATATCCAAATCTACATATTATATTGAATAAATAATTAAATTATGAGACTTACTTCAAACAGGGTTATTTTGTCACAACGTAGGTCACAACCTAGTCTGTCATATAGATTGTAGTTTTAATTTATTTATAGAATAATTTTTTTTGTCAGTGTTACTTTTTCTCGTGCGCGCGAGGATAAGTCGGTATCGTATTCAGTGCGTCATCATAGCTCGTGATGTGATCACAGAACACAGATTGAGAGCATATGTATATACGTACGTTACACCTGTGTGTGTTGGCACACTACGCCCGATTGATTTTTACTACTAATAAAATGGATTTTCTTGGAGGATACCTAGAAAATCGCTAAAAATAAATCTTAACGCGAAACGAGGTACTTTGGAAAGTTAAAACAATGAGAGTTAAAACAGTGAGCAGTGATAGCCCGGACGGTTAAAGAGCCGGCCGAAAATCAGTGAGGCTCGGGTTCGAATCCTGGCATGTACCAATGAGTTTTTTAAAAACTTACGTACATATTTATCACCAGCTCGACGGTGAAGGAAAACATCGTGAGGAAACCCGCAGGTCTCAGAATTAATTCTGTGACATGTGTAAACAGACCCGGTCCGGCGATGGGCTCACCACCTATCACGTTTAGGGGTCCAATATATCTCGTGAAATGTGGGTATATTCAGTAATGGAATACCTCTGCCTACCCTCTCGGGGATAAAAAAGGCGTGAGATTATATTATATATATATTAAAACAATGAATTCTGTGACTGAGAACTTCAGCAAATGCACAGTACCAGAATTAATTACACCGTGAATCGTTTAAATTTTTCTTCCTTAGCACGAAAAGCGGAATGCAAATACATGGAAACTATCAAATGGCATCGCTTCAGAAAACCGACGTGTATACATTGAGGTTATTATTACTACGTAACCTCAATGCGTGTGTATACATGTTTCTAATTACCGAATTTACAAACACGCAGTGTCAATATTTTCATTTGAAACTTCCCTATATTGCGAAAATGACTCTTTAGCACTACCACAAGAATAAGTTTTTTTTACGTTTTCTTAAAATAGTATATAATAGTATATATAATTATCTTTAATAATCAAATTGATTTGGTTCTAAGCTTGGTCAAACCATGTACACCAATAAGTTTTTTATAAAGTCATATAGGTATATATACAGTGTAAATCTTCATAAAGTGCACATATGAAGAAGAGTGAAACTAGACACATTTTTATCGACGGAAAAATGTTTAAAAAAACCTGAGATTTAAAAAAAAAAAATTTTTTTCTTCTGATTACCTACTGTTGACTTAATGTAAAGAAAACGTTATAAAGATACTAATAAAATAAAAAAAATACCCAAAAAACGGTACCAAGAAATAATAAAATAGGAAAATCTAGAACAAGCTCTGAATGGTGCACCCGGAATGACTAGTTCAAACACTCATAGTAAACGTTGTGATAAGGATAGAGATACTGGATTTTTGGTTTTTGAAAGGTAATATGATGGAGAAAAACATAAAGTAATAAAAACTACCTATAATATGGGCATTATTTGGAGAAATTTGACAATTAATTAAAAAAACACGAATTAAAATACAGATTTTCCTCAAAAAGTTCCTTTTTATTGTTTTTTGGTACCGTTTTACGGGTATTTTTTTATTTTATTAGTATCTTCTGTTATTTTACATCATAACTGTTTTAATTTTATCACGATATACGTCTTAGTTTAAAAGTTATAACGTTTGCTTTACATAAAGTCAACAGTAGGTAATCAAAAGAAAAAATATTTATAAAAAATAAAAATAAAATCTCAGATTTTTTTTAACATTTTTTCCGTCGATAAAAATGTGTCTCGTTTCACCCATTTTCATATGTGCTCTTTATGGAGACTCACACTGTATATATTATATCTTATATAAGGCGAAGATATATCTTATAATATTAAAAAAATGGACTAAATTAATTAATTGAATATTTTTCAAATAATTCAACTCTATTACCTACAGTTAAATTTTAAAAAAGCAGGTTTGCTTGTAGAAAACCATTAGCTAGTAAAAAAAAATACTTGAAAACTGGCCACAGAGGTTACGCATTCGACCATTTATTCTTGTGTCGTGGTCCGAGAGTTGAAGCATGGGAATAAAGGAATTTGTATCAACGCAATATGAATCATTATAAAATAGTTTAGGATTCAATGCATATTCGCATGCACTAGGAGAGATCTTCCATTTGAATAGCCTGCCAGCGGCTAGTAGGAATGTTGAGTAATTCAATGTTTTATTCCGAAACACTTTAAAATTTCCAGAATGTAATTCTAAATTATTTAAACAATCAGCGACACAAATCTACCACCAGCTACACACATCTATTATTTTTTCATACCTATGGTAAATACCGATTGAATGACAGGTCAGGGGCCGACGAATCCGGTCGGGTCATATTAATTGCATCTATTAAGCCTCGTTATGCTGCCCTGCGGGCACTCACTGATCAAGTGATCACTTACACAACGCTTTCTTACGGACAATGCCTTTCCTATTGTAGTGGCAGTAGTTCTGTATGATATCAGCACTTCATCCTTTTTGTAGTATATTGGGAAAATATGATTTTGTTTTCATTTTTGGAACACGTCTACTAGATACTTAGTCCAAACCGATTCTTTGCAATATTTTTTAAAGTGTAATCAAAGATTTCGTCAAAAACTTATGTAGGCACATTTTTATCAGCAGCGAAACTCCGATGTGTTCACTACCTACCACGTTTAGGGATCCAAAGAATATACTAATGAAATACCTACCTATCGGGAGATAAACGGCGTGAGTATAATTTATTTTTGAAATAAATTTAAGAAGACCCACTGGTTATAACAATGATGACCTAACAAAAATTTATAAAACAAGTAGTGTACATTAACCATTTCTCTCTCATTACACAACTGTCGGAAACGCGACAAGACGACAACGCAATGTACCGTCACCGATCCGTCGGTTGTACGGCAGACGGGCGGCGTCTAATTCTGGACGGGTGACGTTTGTCGGTCGGAACAATCGCGAGTTATTCCGAGTGCTAATCCCGCCGCATGCGACTCGGTGCCGCATACTCGTCGAATCAGAGATTAGCGGAAGCTAGTGGCGCTTCTGTAAGTTTTCTAGCCAGCTGTCATATTATCAAACGCAAGACGCTTGATGATGATAAAATAGCGCGCAAGATCAATATAGGCTTGATTATGAGCGGCAGAATAGATACTTATCCACAATGATTTGGGAGCTTAAAAGTTAGTTTGACAAGTTAACGCAGAATGTGAAATATGTTAATCGCAATTACAAAACACAAGCTCACAAACAATCAGAATAGAACCAACTCGTAGTAGGATTCATAGTAAAACTTTAATCAAGTACGTAGGCTCATTGTAATAGCCTAATAGGTGTCACCAGAATCAGATATCTACTACTAACATATATAAAAAATAATGTGTTTGTCTTCTGTGCATTATTATAACATTTATCAGATAACATTTTGGGGAGCTGTTGTGAAAATGTCTGAAAAAGTATAATTTGGATTCTGCGGGAATGGCCAAAAAACGGGATCAGTGCTGGCTACGTGTTTGATGGTTCCACTTGTCTAAAATATAAACAAGCTTGATGTATGTGACTCACATATACCTAAATACAATAATTTTATTCAATTAAAATTAGATAAGATTTCATGTGAATTTAATTGAATGTAGACAGATTTTATAACTAGGTTAAATTAATAGCATTGCAGCATATGCCTTCTAAATATATGATGAAAGGTTTTATTTATAATCATAAGCAGGCTTTAGAAGACAGCAACAACATTATTATTTTGTAATAAACATTTTGAAGTAAATATTGTAGATCAGCTAGTAAAAATGTTTAACACATGTAAAATTAATGCAACTTTTAATTATTGTACGCTATTTTTTTCTATGATGAATAAATCACAATTAGTCTAGGCAATAAAGGTAGTGGACCCCAACATTAATTCCTCAGTCGATGAAACTTTGCAGGATTGTAGTATAGTATGAGACCATACTTGCATAAAAAAATCCAAAAAAAAAACCTAACCGAAACTAGGTTTTTATACTAAAAAAAAAATTTTTTTTTCGTTATTAATTTGATAATTTCTGAAAATAATGTAGCAAGACGGTTTTTATTTTGGATTTTTCTATTGTAAGTCCACAGCGACTACTAAATAACATTCCAGTTAAAAAAATGGACTGAGCAATTTTCCCGTGCAAGGTACATATACGTCTGAGTTTTGTTGTTTCTACCAGGATTTTTTTTTGGATATTTCGCATATAGCTTTCTTAATACACATGAATATTGCTGGCGAAGAAAATTTTGACTGAGCATTTTTCCCAACAAAGATATCAAATAAATAAGTATTTCAGTAAAAATACCTAACTTCGGTTAGGTTTTTTTTTTGGATTTTTTTATGCAAGTATTGTCTCATACTATACTACAATCCTGCAAAGTTTCATCGACTGAGGAATTAATGTTGGGGTCTTCATACAAAAATCCGCTTCATTGCCTGGACCAAATGTTTGGAAATTTGGTAATGAATAAATTATGTCACTTAATAACAATGATGACACAAATAAGATTTGTGGTTGTATAGCCTGCAATCTAAGTTTTAGCATAATCTGTGATTCAGAATTGAGTGACAATCCAGGTGCACTCAATGGTGTATTGTTTAACAACTTATTGTTTACTTTTCTTAAACAATAGCCATAGATTAAACAATATAGATGCAGAGGTGCTACTAACATATTGCTAATATCATCTAAAACTGAAGATATAGTATATGTATAAAATAGCTGTGACATAAGTGTATACTCAGGACTAAACTAGGTATATGTTTCTTGTTTGAAAGGGACCTAAGTTGTAAGATGCTTGTACAGTCAAGAGCACATAAAGCTTTACACTTGTAGTGCGAGTCTGACCTCTAAGGCGATGGTAATAAGAACATTACAATGTCCAAGGAAAGTGGCAAGCTCTACGCACACTTGACTGCACTGCTAGTGCCACACTTTATGGGAGGCCACATCGACACATTGGCCAAAACTTAACTTGGGCCCTGCACTGAATGTATGTTATTACAATAGTTTGATATTTCTATTTATATTTATAGACAATAAGTCGAATTGCTTGATTTAGTATTCTGCTTTTTAATTACATCTCAGATGTACAAATACAAACATATATTTTCTGAAATAACCTAAAAAAACTTGCATTTGCAATTTGCATAATGGTAGTTAGATAATATTTTAGGTTATTCTAGCTTAGGCAAGATATTGGAGGCTTTGTAGATATTCTGTACTTTTTGATAATGTTATCACTAGCAGAGGAATGATTTTTTGAAAAAAATCATTGCAATGATGGATTTCGTTACAGGATAGGATTATATATGTTTACTATCTCTAACTCTGGTCTTTACCCTTCCCTTCATGACCTGTGTTTATGCCATAAGGTATTTCTATCTAAATATTCAATGCCTTTATTATCCAATTAGAACCATTAAAAAACAATTAAATAAAAATGCCTAAAATTTATTATTTATTGTTATTTTTGAAAAATTCAAATGAACATTTACCTATTTATTTCCGTAGGTAACTGCTAATTACAAGGCAATCGTCTATAATAATAATAATAAGGTACTTTGAATTTGTCAATGAAGATTGGCTGAAGTTGAGTAGAGTAGATGGGCTGCAGTTAACACTGCAGTCCATCTCCACCGACGAGTTGCTGGTTCCAAATGCAGTACCCCGAGAAGAACCAGCAAGAAACTCAAGTGATAGCCTTACGGTTAAAGAACCTGATTTACATGATGAAAATCAGTGAGGCTTGGGTTCGCATCCTGGCATGTACCAATGAGTTTGTCAAAAACTTACGTACATATTTATATCACTAGCTCGACGGTGAAGGAAAAGATCATGAGGCAACCCGCAGGTCCCATTAATTCTGAGACAGGTGTAAACAGACTCACCACCTATCACGTTTAGGGGTCCAAAGAATATCTCGTGAAAAGTGGTGTATCCAGAAATGGAAGACCTCTGCCTCTGCCCACCCACCTGTCACATTTAGGATAAATTCGTAGTACTGGAACTATTAAAGAAAAACATAATGGCATAGCTGAAAAATCTTTAGAGTACATGTCTATGTCCATGTCCCTTACTAGATTGAGATCAAGAGCTGGCAAAACAATAATGAAAAAAAAACCTCATCCTTTTATCCCCGAAGGGGTAGGCAGAGGTATTCCATTTCTGTAACTACCCCAGTCCACAAGAATATTCGACCTATACAATTAATTGTAAACAAACCTACCTATCTGTATAAACAAAGGATATTTCATCAAATCAAAACTTTTAATAAACATTGTTATGTGGAAATTGCCTTACTGAATTTCAATGAGAATAATAATCTATCACAGCTTCGGAAAGTTTTTTAGGTGAGAAGATGTGCCCAGAAAGTTTACACCGACAATGCTGTATTATTATATTTTCTAAAATCAATCATATCCTACAAAATGAGTAACATAATATGGTTGAGGCTGTCATATTGTGCTGCGCTGGAAGAAATCTGCTCTAACCACCATTGTCATTTATAATATGGTATACATTATTGGACAATGTTGAATAATGGGTTATTTTTTGTTTTAGTGCTATTTCTACACTTGATAAAACCACATGAGAGCATTGTATAGCGGTTTAACCATTCAACTATGTGTTTCCTTCTCGTCGACTATCACAAACTGTCGACACCGGCCCGATTGAGACTGCAATGTGTGCCTTGGACTTAATCTAAGCCGTCCACATGCGAGAAGCTAGTACTGTAACTCCCTGTTTTGCTTTTATCTAAGTATTCTTTACAAAATACACCAAGCACAAAACTCTCCACTGTGGCTCATACACAGGAAGTCAAAGTCAAAATGTTTCTTATAAGTAGGGACTTATAAGTCCACTTATTCAAAGTCATTTCAACTCCACTGCTTCAGCATGTATGCATGTATGGTTGAGGAGAAGAAGCTGAGGAGAGAAGATAATACACAAAATATAATTTCTTTATGAGGATTGGAGGAGTAAGCATACTATATTTTGAGTACATAAAGAATCTTCATAAAAAACAATATCCCACTTCATCAAATACTATCAGATTTATGTGGGATCTTGTTAATCAAATACTGTCAGATTAAGCAGCAGTTTCCCACGGGCACAAAATAATAATACATAAGCAATTACATCATATTAATATTATCAGACCGGCTATGTTCTATGTTCTATGTTAGGGGGTTTGGTTTCCGCACTTAGTCCTGAAGTGGACCATTGTACGTGAGCCATGGCGGCCGGTTACTCCAACCATCCTACCTCCTTCCAAAAGCAGATCAAACTTCCGAGTCTACTCAGGGCGTCCGCAAGAGATTCTGGTGTTCCGAGAATCTTCTTGCGGATCTGGGCAACGCCAACGCACTCAAGGAGCACGTGCGCTACCGTCTCCTCCGCCTCCATGCACGCTCTGCATAGGGGGCTGTCTGTGATACCTAGGGTGTGTAAGTGTTTGTTCAGTGAGCAGTGTCCGGTGATGGTCCCCGACACCATTCTCAGGCTGTCCCTGCCATTGATTATAATACAACCCATACCACATGAGTCACAAAGCAGACCAGAGATGGATGGCCAACACATTTTGTCCATACAATTTGTGTATCATGTAGTGACTTCTATAACTGAATTAGAATCATAATGTGGAAATACATTCTGGGTCAGGTACTACCTGACCAAGGTGCATGAAAATTCCATAAAATTTAACATACCTTAACAAAAAGAATTCCATAATGAAATCATTTTTGCCACGGCCTTAATAACATCACACTGCTACTCAAAATTGATAATATTTTAAGCAACAATACAAATATACCTAGAGTAGAAATTCTCCATAGTCTTATAGGTCTGGTATATTTTCACATAAGAATAACGATGAAGTAACATCAATCAAGTAAATGAAGATTAATGATGATATAACATCAATTTAGACATGATTCAAGCAACAAAGACAGAGGCTAACACTGACTTCATTTTAGACAAAACTTATTCAGCATTGAATGAATCTGGTTTTATGGACTATTTACAGGAAGCCATTCCAATGAGCTATTCCAGTGAGCCAATCCAATAATGGCCTCGTGTAAATAGAGACAGTCCACTTCATTGGAAGATCCTCAAGCCTTCAATGTAGGCATGTGGGTTATTGGACTGGCTCGCTGCAATGGCTCATGGAAATGTGTAAATTGTCTATTAGTCGGAGTAGTGTAGCCAGTAAATGTACCACTTGGCCATTGAAGCCCCTCCATATATTTTAGCTACTGATTTGATGCAAATCTAATGGGCAGACTGACCTGGTGCAGAGCCGTGAGCCCGTCGACGTTGGCGGTGTTGATGTCAGCGCCCATCTTCAGCAGGCGCTGCACCTCGTCCTTGTCGCCCGACGTACACGCAGCCAGGAAGACTATGCCCGACGAGAACTGGATCCTCGACGCCCGCTTCGGCGACGGAGACTGCTTGTTCGTGTCCGATTCCTCCCATCGCTTCAGCTGCTCCGCGCGTTTGAACAACGCCGACGATGAACGCGTATCCGTCATTTTTACTCTTTGACAATCCACTTGGCACTCAATACGACCCCGAACCACACTTTTCACGACGCATAGATTATGTTTTTATTACATATAGTACACAAACGCCGAGTCCATAACTTAATTGCCATAAAAGGAAACATGAAAGAAGAAACGTTCCAGGGAGATTGATATAAACTGCTTTCATACGATCATTGTTCAGAACACTTGTTGAATTACCTCAATTCTACATTCGAACACCGATCCTAAATACATGACATAACCAATAAGCTACACATTTAGCGTGGCAGCCATTACGAGAATAATTTTTACCATTTTACAACCAACAAATCTAGCAACGAATGTAAAAAGAAAACTAGACGACGAATGAGAATGACGGTAAGAAGAGGAATTTAGCGCCACCTAGCGAAAGTTTAATCCGACTATAGTGTTGCCAAGTAAAAATATTAGTAATAGTTTATGGTAAAGGAAAAGGTGATTTTTGGGTCAATGAAAACCAAATGTTATGACTACTACTTTTTTCTAATTTGGTTTTTGATACTAAGTTTGTTTGTCAGTGTTGTAGTTGTCTTTCGTGTGAGTAAAACATGGTTTAAGCTGAGTTTTCATTTAGATTATATTTGCAATCCATCATATTTTATCCGCTTGACCAAACAAAACTAAAGCTCACTCTACACATCCGCTAAGAGTATAGTAGTCGAACACAACAAGAAAAAGAAGAAGCGGCTTGTAAACTACATCCAATCTTTTTATAAATCAATCTTCAGATTACAATATTTATAAAATAAAAACTCATTCTGATCGCCACGGGTGGATTCTTTCTAATCCAAAAGTCACAGTTTTTGCATTTCCGCTCGATAAAACTAGGCACATGAGGGACGGCCTTTATGCCAAAAAAGAACCGTAGCAAGGATCGCAGGCATCGCAGCTACCCACTGGAATGTGCTTACCAAGCACCCATGTGTTCAACCACTAGTGCTGCAATTAAATAAATTCACACCAAAAAGACACAAGAATCAGTAAAGGTGATGAAGGACTGAAGACACAGAATACTAGTGGGCACAAGGGCCCTGTGAACTGCATCATTAAGCGCGTGATCTTCCCTTACACCTTACGCATCTAAACAAGGGCGTACCCAGGATTTCAGCTAGAGGGGGGCAGCTCATACCTGTTTCGAGAAGATGGTCGATCGATAATATTTAATTTTAGATAAAAAAATATTAAATCAAAATATCTGACTGAAAAGATATTTTGTTTCCCACACTTCATTTTGCGCAGAGTAGGTAACACGTTTTTAATTCCCACTTGCCAGGAAAATTAACGCTTATTTTATCTTCTAGGGGGGGCAGGAGCCCCCCCCCCTGCCCCTACCTGGGTACGCCCATGCAACTAAACAAGAAACAAGAGTTTTTTATTGTCATTGTTTTTTAATGAATAAACTCGACGGTTGATGAAATGAGAAAATAAAATCTCAGTAGTTCGACGGTAGAACAAATTTTAATGAGAAAAAAAAATCACTAGTTCATCGATCGAACCAATGAATCAAACTAGTGAGAACATCCGTGATAAGTCTTTGTCAATATGAATGCCCATGCCCACTGCCCAGCTGTGGTGATGGCAGAGCGTGTAACCAAGGTCCTGACTCCATCCAACTCACTGCCAGAAGCCTAGTCAAATCAAAGCCAGACTTCAGCTTGAGATCAGACAATCTGATGCCATCCAAATACGGTGGCTTTACGTAGAATAATTGGAGGAAATCTCCGCCCAATCAGACATTTCCATAAATTGCATCAAAAATCCTTAAATATAAAATGGAACGTATTTAAGCAATGAGATTTGTGGCCTTATGTGCTGAGAGGGCACTAAGACTCGTATTTTCAACCATTCTAATCTCAAGCCAGCCAAAGGGAATGAGAAGGCATTTTAACATTCACGATGCCCTTTACGAGTGTCGGCGTATTATCGAAAGCCCTATGTAACTTCATTTGAGAATAACCACACTGTGGCGTGTGTATTTTAGTGTTCCATCACTAAAAGTTCATCAGAGTCTATCGTAAACTAGATTCATATCATAAACATAAAAGGTATAATTTTGTATAATCCTTGGTCTCTTTTTGAAATTTTTTCAAAAATGTTTTATAAAAAACTAGCAACCCGCCCTGGCTTCGCACGGGTGCAATGCTTATAAGAATTTTCTTTACTATAAACCTCACGGAGCCCGAGACCTTTCCAACGAATGCAAAACCGTCGAAATCGGTCCAGCCGTTCTGGAGTTATAGAGTCAGGAAGGAAAACCCGACCTATTTTTATATAGTAGACTAGCGACCCGCCCCGGCTTCGCACGGGTGCAATTCTTATAAGATTTTCCCGCTTTTCTGTTGAAATTTTTCCTGATTTTCTTTGCTATAAACCTCACGGAGATCGGTTCGTGCGTTCTGGAGTTATAGCGTCAGGAAGGAAAACCCGACTTATTTTTATATAGTAGATTAATTTGCTCTAAATCCATAAAGAATATTTTACTTCTTATGTTCGTATTGGTAAAGGAAAACAAGCTTATGCGAAGCATTATTGCGCCATCTAGCGATAAACACCTGACGTCACTTTTCGGTTCTAAACTCATCCACAGCCACAGCAGCACAGAAATTATTCGAAATTCAAGATGGCCATGTGTCACGATGGTGTCCTGAGGTGTCGTCGTTAAATTTATTGTTTTGTGTGAAAAAAGTGTTTTATCACGATGGCTGACTTAAGTGTTGATATATCAAAGTTGCCGGACGATATAAGAGACAAATTGGCTGAATTAGATTTGGAATTGTCCGAAGGTAAGTTTGCCTCAAAGTATGCTGTACTCGTAAATCGATAATTTGTTATTTTAGATTATTTTCTGCAATTATGTCTTAGTTTTGCGTAGATTTTTATGATTGTGTATTTTTTCAATTATTGTTTTTTTACTGGATACTTAGAAACAGGTTTATCGAGTATTGACGTAATCACGGACAGCTGATGTTTTCGGTAAATAAAGTGGTGGCGACGGGAAGCTGTCTTGGTTTTCTCGTGATAATGGTATCGGGGCTGGGCTCACGGTCGACTTGAGCCGTTGTCACACATCGTCTGCCAAGGAATGCACACTGTGCACGATGCTGTTTAATTAGGAATGCTTGTAACGGAGGAAACAGCAACATTGTCTCGGATGTACCGTCTGCACGGCGCGCAATTTACACTCATTCGGTTTAATTTGTCATCTGCCAGCCGCCGAGTATTACTAATGTAGTAGTTAGTTTATATTGTGTTTAACAAGAATGCTATGCGTAAGTGTCCACTGCTGACTCCGTGAATAAATCACGTTTGCCGAGCGTCCGAGCTCCCGTTTATCCAGCTATACAGAGAAATTACTCACATCCTTTGTGTTGGAATGGCTCTTGGGGCCAATTCAATTTGGTCATCCTTTTGCCCATGATGGCATAGGTTCAATGGACTTATTCTGGCCTAAATAAACAGTCTTTGTAGGTATTTTTTCTGTTAAGTAGATAATTATAGAATAACTTGACTCATGATTGTGACTATTAAATATTGAAGGAAATAATTTTAAGTTAAATATACTTTTTCCAATATAATTCCACTAGGCAAAGACTAGCTAAAAGTTTAAATAAGTTGTGATTCTGATTACATACATTTTGTTTATAAAATATTGCTATGATGTATAACACAATACAAAAAACACACCTACAAATATATAATTGTAACAACAGTCTTTATTACAAACACAAACTCTTTAAATTAAATAATATACTACTCATAATAATATACTCTTTAAATTATATAATAAAAGCACTTATTTTAATTACAGTTGTTATTACTATTAACACTTAAGAAAAAGTCACTATTTACCAAAATCCAGTACATTGATCTTTAATTTTCGATTTCCTATTATATATCACTTACTTACTTACTTATTAGACCCGGTCCGGCGATAGGCTCACCACCTATCACGTTTAGGGGTCCAATATATCTCGTGAAATGTGGGTATTTCCAGTAATGGAATACCTCTGCCTACCCCCTCGGGGATAAAAAAGGCGTGAGATTATACTACTTATTATACTATACTTATTACTCAAGTTATTACTCCACATCAGCGAGAAAATGATAATGCAATGCGAAATTTATTTTATTAGTATTTTTAATAAGCTGTTGTAATTATTTTAACTAGCATATGCGAATTATGACTGTAATACTTATCTTTAGACCAATATAATCTGTAAGCTTATAATATATTACCTATAATCTACACTAATATTAAAAAGATGAAGTTTTTTTACTTATGTATGTTTGTCAACTCAAAAGCTTCTGGACCAATTTGAACAATTCTTTCACTATTAGAATGCTACAATATTTCTGAGTAACATAGGCTATATTTTATTTTCGTATTCCCAAGGGAACGGGAACTACGCTGGGAAAACCGCATGGAACCGCTAGTAATACATAAAAAAGAATTATTCATATAATATGTTTAGACAAATATTCTATAATTTTGTAACATGTCTATAATCAAATATCTGATGGAGTCATGGCCTTATTCCATTTCTAAAAATACCCACATTTCACCAGATAATTTTTCGGAGCCCTAAATGTGACAGCGCCCAAGTCTAGCCTGGGTTGCTGTTTCACATGGTTCATTCTGCCAGAGAATCTCCTCACAGTGTTTAGCTTCACCAGATTCTAGTGATTAATATGTATGTAAGGTGAAACACCAAATTATTGAAACCTTAGTGCATTATACCAATTGATTGACAAACGAACAGATTTTTTCAAAATTAACGAAATTACGATACACAATTATATTTAGATTAAATAAGATGAAATCACCGTGTTTATTTGATTGTTCAAATTATCGTAATTTCGTTAATTTTGATTAAAGCTGTTGGAGTGTCAATTATTTGGTAGGACGTCAACAATGGAGTGTTTTACCCTACATTCGTTTTGAAAAGATTATTTGGTTCATGTCCCCACCAAAAATCGAAACCGGGGTGAGATGATTGGTATTTAGTAGGCTCACTCCCAATATCACTGCTTCTGTTTGTCTACTTATCTAAAATATCGGTTTCTGTGGATGAAAGCAATCTAATAAATACTAGCCAAGTGGCTCCACTATACAACACATTTGTTTGTGCATACATATACAATAAAGTGTTATCTCTCAATTAATTCGGAACTGTTAGCATGCGTAGTAGAGCGTAAGTCTAACACACTCTACAATTTTTCATTATTAGTTGTTTTACTTTAAGGGTTGCACCTATATTACACCAAATTTTACGCTTGTATGTATTTGTTTTGGTACAGGGTTGTGCAACACGTTTGCTGTAAAGAAAATATCTTGAAAAAATATTATATCCACCATAGTTACACAATATTCTGTAAAAAAATCTACAGGCAACATGTTACGGTTTAAAAGTACAGCCCTTTGTAGTGTAGTACAGTTTAGAAACATACAGGCTTAGTAATAGGGTCCCGTCATTTTGTTAATGTAATCCTAAGAAAGTGGTCAGAATAAGTTCAATGATTTGTATCGTTCAGGTACATATAGCTGTCCGCAAACCAGCGACTTGGGTAGACGTTAGATTTATTTTACTCGTCAGTACGTGCAAGGTCAGGTATTTTTTTGTAACCATATTATATTATTATAGCTAAGCATCATTAAATCAAACTACCTCTTTGCTAGTCACCCAACGAGCCATGGAGAGAGCTATGCTCGGAGTTTCTTTGCGCAATAGAATCCAGAATGAGGAAATCCACGACATAGCTCTCAGAATATGCCAATTGAAGTCGCAATAGGCAGGCCACATTTCTCGAAGTACCGATTTGAAAAAGGGTTCTCGAGTGGCGACCACAAACTGGAAGACGCAGCGTTGGTAGGCCTCCCAGCAGGTGGACCGGCGACATAGTCAAGGTTGCTTGTAACCGGTGGATCCAAGCAGCAATTTGCCGTTCGTTATGATATTCTATGAGGAGGACTTTGTTCATCAGTGGACGTCTTCCGGCTGATGATGAAATCACTTTAGTAACCCTTCGCTATTTGTGCTAATTTCGACACGTTTTAACGTTTTAGCACAAAAGTGGACACACTTTAGCTCGAATATTGTGTATTGCAAGTTTCGACAACTAGGTCCGATCCCTTGACAGCTGGGTTTGATATTTGACGGGTGTGATCGACCCCTCGAAAGATCATTGCTCTTTTTGACTTCGACGTTTTGTTTCACGATTCGTTCTGTTGAGAGCAGAGTTCGATCCTGTGTGTCCCTACGGCAATGCAACAGTATCTTAGCGGTATTGACAACTATGTCAAATCTTTTGATTCGATTTCATCCATCACTTGGGTCCAGTCCCTCGACAGACGGCTTTGGTTCTTTGACCCATGGGATCAATCCCTTGATGGGTGGATTCAGTCCCTTGACGGATGGGATCGATTTCTTAATGGATGGGCCCGGTACTTGACAAGCTCCTATCCCTTGATGGATAGATCGAGCCCTTAACGAGAGAGTTCAGCCCCTTGACAGGCATCCTCTATGCTTTGACGGCTCTATTCTATGTTGGTCTCTTATCGTGAAAGATCGGTGTCTTAACAGTGCTTCCAGTCTATGGACTGGAAAGTCCAGGGACTCTGGGGAGCTGGACTTTCCATAGCACGTATTACCCTTCCTTTTTACTAGATGCCATCAAAACGAACACCATATCTCACAATCTTTAGTCTCTTGTAGCTTGTGGTGTTTTAGTTTAAGTCTGAAATCTTCATAAAACACTTATACCATTTGATAATTTTTTTATACAAATTGCACATCTAAAGCATTCACCATTGGTTTTTGATTTTGTTTTCTAGCAATTTTTCGCGAGCCAAAAGGGGACCTGACATTACCCATCCTCGAAAACTCGTCATTTGTTCGATGACCTCCTTTAATTATGAACTTTTTTTGTATACCGATTATAGTAATACATAATATTCGGTAAACATTTTCAACGGTGTACCTATTGCATAGACCTATTGTTATTAATAAACTCAAACAAAAACTAAAAAATATATTAGGAATGTATATTCTGTGAAAAGCTCAACTTGCTACCTATTATCATGAAGATATACAAAGCGATGAACGGACAAACACACAGCGGAGGCAATAGTAAAAAGAACTGGCATCCTTTGAGTACGAAAGTCTAAAAACATGTTTTAATTCTTTTAGATTAATATTGTATTGTTAAGTCCACAAGCTTGCCTACATTGACCATAGTTACATAGGTCTCCTCTAAGTTTCGCCGTTTGCTGATCAATACTCGATTTCTTTCTATACAGATTCCGAGAAATACAAATTAGACGAGACGTTTTAGGTTTAATTAGGGTTAATTTCGTAGAAACGGCTTTATGGTTAAAATCATACTGTTACCTATTTGTTTCCAGATATGTTTAGCTACAATATTTTTCGCAAACCCGCAAAGTGAATCTTCTTAGAAGTTGAATTAATTTCTTGGAACGAGCACGAAAGCTTCAAAAATATCTTGCGAAAGAGTCAGGTCACGTTATTTATTAAAGAAATAAAAACTTTTACTGTACATTTCTATATTATTTGTAGTTAGTGCTTTTTTACTGTTTTTTACCTGACTACCCAGAATCTGTCTAATGTTTTTCGGGTATATGTTTTTAAGTATGTAAGACCATTTATTTTACGCAGCCTCTATAAATTCTTTTTTACAGACTATTCAGTATTCAGAGGGGATTTTAATATGTCAGGCTTCGTTAGGTCTTTTCAGTTGTTAGTCTGAAAGTGACCCTCCATGCGAGTCTTATTTTAATTTAAACTAGCTTGGGCCAGTTTATTATCTGCTTTAATACCTGAAGAAAGTAATATGTGCAAAAACTGGTATTAGTCCCCAGTGCTGGGATTAGAAAGAGAATAACTATACTATCTCCCTCCCTCTACAAATTGTACTCATAGGTGTGGCTGCTAAAAACTCAACTGACAAAATGAACGCAACCCCTCAGATAGTGAATGTATCGGCAGCGTACCTGCCACAACTTGTCCTAGCCCACCGCTGCGCGGGCGCACATACGCCGTTTTATCGAAAGCATGACGCACCATCACCACAAAACTCGTTTGTAGTGACGCGCAGGCTGACTAAGCCGCCAGATCGTGACCCCGATTCGTTTCTTTTAGCAACCACACTTGTAATACTTGCAAATGCTGCAGTTAGGTCAGAGGACTTGGGCTAACCCCTTTTCACCGCCTTTGAAATACGAGCCACGCACGGCCACGTATGTCATAACTCATAAGATTTTTGGTATTACTTGTGTTATTTTACTAGCGGCATCCTCTCGCTTCGGTTTATATGATAATAGCAGCGCCCCGCGGTTTCACCCGCGTAGTTCCTGTTCCCATGCAAATACAGGAATAAAATATAGCCTATCTGTTATTCTGATCTATAAGCTATATAACTGCAAAAGTTTCATCGAAATCCGTTCAGTAGTTTTTGCGTGAAAGAGGAACAAACATCCATATATCTATACACAAACTTATTTTATAATATTAGTAAGATATATAAACCTTCCTTGTTTATCGCTCTTTCTATTACCGGAAACCGCATCAAAATCCTTTTCTTAGTTTAAAAGATACGCGGGAAGGAACTTTGTTGTATACTCTTCCAGGTTTTAATAAACAAGAATCCTAACATAAAATTATTAATGCGAAAGGAGTTTGTTTGTTTATTTGTGACATTTTCACTCTTAACACTGTAAAGTGATCTTGGTAAATTTTGGTATACAGATAGATTGGGTGTGCATCTGGATTGTGGACCTTAAAGGATATGCTTTTTGTCCCGGAAAAACACAATATAGTTCCTAGGGGACAAAATACTAACTGACTGTGAGATCCTTCCTTTTGGGTTTGCCGTTGTAGCTAAAAATTATCTTATCTAGAAATAGTCTAACGGAATTCGTTTGAAGTTATCAGTAAACTGTGTTTTCGGAAATGTCCTTATCCTGGTGACTAATGTAATGAGTCTTTTAAAATATTGACAGCAATATCGTTACCCACAGGTTAAGAACTTTATCGTATAAAATAGGTAGGTACGTGAACTTATAGGTATGTCTATGTTATAGGTTCACGAAATGAAAGGAGACTACTTCAAAAAGGCAAAGGAGCGGTAGGGATCCGTATTCTAAAAAAAACATGATTTGATGTTCAGTGAGCCAATCCTATCCTATCCTTCCGTATAATATAAATATGATATTATGCGAAAGTGAATTTGTTTGTATGTTTGTTACACTATCACACCTAAACCGCTAAACCGATTTAAACAATTCTTCCAGCAGTGGAGAGCTGCATTGACATAGGAAGAGGAACTACGCGGGTAATGCCGTGGGGCGCTGCTAGTATTTCTATACATTCCTCTGCAGTTTAAGCTACATACTAGACGAAAATTGTTTTTCAAAATATAAATTATACCCGTTGTGTAAACAAGTTCTATTGGCTACTTTTCGGTTCTGTAGGCGTATTCACGGAGACCCGATACCGTTTCCGTAAGATTCAGATCGAGTGAAAATTTTTCCGAAGTCGAATCTATCGAATTCGGAAACTTTATTCTAGGCGTTTCTGACATCCACGGAAAATTTTCCGAATCCTTATGTCACATATGACATTAGTTTTCAATACCAAAATCAGCCCATCTCGAAAGTTTTCGATACAAACATCAGCCCATCTCGAAAGTGTTCGACAGATTTTCCGATATCAAATATCGAAGCTCCCTGAATGCGCCTGCTGATTGAATATTAGTTATAATTGCATGTAGGTTTCGTTCATCAACATCAACAACCGTGTGAGTTCGTCGTCCTGCTTGGAATAATTAAGATCTATGATGATGACATAATGCAACAGAGGCTGGGTCTTGTGTATTGTCAGTGCATGGTGACTATGACGCATGTATGCATTTTAATCGAAAATAAATTTTACCAGTCATGCCAGTTTCTGGTAAAATGTGTGAGACTACATGTAATTTATCATCTGAATTTACCACATTTTTAGCAAAATAAATTATTTAATTTCACTATGGATTTACACAGAATGGGAAATACTCTGTGACACTGCGGGGTGCTGCAAGTTTTCATTTCTATAAACGCTGAGGCAGCTGCTTTGAAGAAAACGTGGGTGAAAAGCTCTATCATAGCTTGTAACTTTGTCTTAATATAGTATTCAGATCCTTATGGAGGATCTTAGGGACCGGGCCGCAGCAGTCAGAGCTATAAGCTTTATATGGATGATTTTTTGGCTTTAAATGACCAAGAGGCTCACTACTTTTCTTAGAAAACTATCATAGTCAAGAAACTTTTGGTGTCAAGCTTAAAACGACATTACTAAGATTCATAGTTGTAAAATGAGCTTTTAACCCTTTCACGTCGGATGAATCCAACAATCGTGTCCATTTTGCTGGGATCGTATTTACAAATGTAACAGAATAAGCGCAATAAATGAAATTAGTTTGTTCAGTATCGACTATCGATTTAAGCTGTTTTTAATATGTGTTATGAATTAGCATAGCTGAATTTAGTGCTGCCTATGGAAATCGTACTAGTATGGCTCTTTATTTAAGAAAAATGGTTAGTCCAAACTAAAGTACGAAGGTATCGTATATTTTTTATAATATTATACTAATTGGGGTGTATGAGGAATTGAGCTTATTCTATTACGCGTTGTTGGTTAATTTAAACAAAGTAGAATTTAAAAATATACATCGTAATGTGTAGTTTAGTTTACGGATTTATTCTTTGGTGAAAATATAAGAAATACTTAAATAAATGAAATAAGTCTCTTTAATTACAGGGTGTGACGGCTACGCAATATTTTGTGTGTTACTTCTATCAGAATTCCTTTTCCTACTATTAATTAGTATGAAACATCCGGGAAATAACTAGGGCTGCGCTTCACTCAGAGAATTTTCCTGTCGAGAAAATAGAGAAAATACATCCCGTTCGTCGTACGTACATACGCGTTACGAGCTCGAGGCACGGTCAATAAGTTTCGCTATTAGCAGATACATACACACACCGGCACAATTAGCGGAACAGAAAAAAAAGGGAGTATTTACGCATTTTTGCGTGTTACTGGCCGGCTAAACAAGCTTTTTTTAAATTTGGGTTTTAATTTAAAAATGGAATACTAAGCGACTGCCCTTTTTTTCATTCTTTTGTTTTAATTTTCATTGATTCATTTTTTCCACCGCTTGTCCGTTTTTAGAAGGTTCGTGAATTCCATTTGAAAAGCTTTGAATTGCAGTTTTTGAGGCTTTTGAGTTTTTTCGCATATTGATAATTTACGAGCATCTAATTATGCCTGATTTAACGCCATCAGAAATCATTAGGGCAGATCAAATGAGGAGAAATGGTCAAACCTACAGATCGATTGCCAGAAGCCTTCGTCGATCGTTATCAACGATTTATCGTAGCATCCAACGATACAGATTGACGAATGCTCTAGTGAGAAGGAGAGGACAACGCCGGAAAAGGTGTACTTCAAGGAGGGATGACCGTTTTCTCCAACTTCAAGTCCGACGGAACACGAGACTAACGGCGGTGCAGGCTCGAAATTTACTGGAAGAGGTACGAGCAGTAAGGATGAGTGAGCGGACAGTTCGTAGAAGATTCGAAGAAGTGGGTATAGGCTCGTATGTGCCCGCCAGAGCCCCAAAACTTGAGAGACATCATCGCACAAACCGTCTACACTTTGGTCGTGAACATCGTGATTGGGACTTCGACGACTGGGGACAGGTTCTTTTTACTGATGAATGCAGAGTTATGTTAAATCAAATTGATGGAAGGCAGCGAGTATGGAGACGCAAAGGAGAACGGTATATCCAGTCTAATTTTGAAAATACAGTTGCATATGGCGGCGGTTCAATTATGGTCTGGGGAGGAATATGTTTAGGAGCTCGTACGGAGTTAGTAGTGGTCGATGGCGGGAATCTGAATGCTGATCGGTATATCAGGGAGATTTTAGAAGAACATGTTGTGCCATTTGCCCCCTTTATTGGTAACAACTTCATTCTAATGCAGGATAATGCTCGGGCTCACAGTGCTCGCACAGTACAGACATACCTAAACCATGTTGGTATAACGGTGATGGAGTGGCCAGCACGGTCCCCCGATATGAACCCTATAGAACACGTCTGGGACTTGCTAAAGAGGAGTGTAAAGTCAAGAATGCCCCCTCCCAATAATCTCAACGAGTTGCGAAACGCATTACTTGAAGAATGGCAGAGGTTGCCCCAAGAAACCATTGATAACATCATCCGCAGCATGCCCAGACGGATGGAAACCCTCATCAGAGCACGAGGAGGAAACACTCGATATTGAACAGTCATTGAAATTGTTGTTAAACTTTGGAAAATCTTGAATTTTCTGCTGTTTCTCTATAATTAAAAATCGAAGAAAAATGCATTTTGTTTAATTTAATTTTTATTTTTATAAAATTTTAAGTATGGTGTTACAAATGAATGTCAAAACATGTTAATTTAATTGTTGTTTCATTTTAAATAATATATTGTTTAAAAATTACATTCATTGTTCTAAATTCCCTCTTTTTTCTCCTTTTTTTTTCTGTTCCGCTAATTGTGCCGGTGTGTGTATTTGCATTTTACATTTGAAACTTTGTGGCACTTACAAGTATAATTTATATTACGACCATAGAGGGAAGTAAGAATAACTAAAAAAAACTCCGTGTGTAGCTTTTATCTATCTACTACCGATTCTGTTCCCGTTCGGGGTAAAACGCATCCATTTTAATTTTAAAAAATATTTTGTATGCATGCTTTGTCAACTTTTTAAATTTATTTTGGTATTTTCGAGCATCTTTGATTTTGCAGTGTGCGTGTGAGTTCGTTTTTTATTTTTTTGTAATAATCGATGTTATCTAGTAAAGTAGCGTATGAAAATTAAAAATCGTTGCCTAAAATAGTATCCTGTTAATTTCTTGATCAACCCTTTAAATACTTGCACTTAATTATAAATGACAACGTGTATATACCTACCTACGGCAGAACAACGTTTGCCGGGTCAGCTAGTAGATATACCTATATAAAAGATGTAGGTAACTGACTAGCTGATTGACTGACTGCTCGATCAACGCATAGACGAAACCGATGCGTCTAGAAGCATGAAATTAATTACGCATACTGAGCACTGACAATGGATTTTTGAAGATTTCCACGGGAACGGGAATAACCAAGATCCACGCGGGCGACGCCGCTGGGCATTAGCTAGTCCTACTATCCTACTAATATTATAAATGCGAAAGTTTGTATGGATGGATGTCTGGATGTATGGATGGATGTTTGTTCCTCTTTCACGCAAAAACTACTGAACGGATTTTGATGAAACTTTACAGTTATGTAGCTTATACATCAGAATAACACATAGGCTATATTTTATCCCCGTATTCCCACGGGAAAGGGAACTACGCTGGTGAAACTGCGGAGCGCTGCTAGTGTATAATATAAATAAAATACCACCCATTTGCGAAGCGGACAAACACATAGACGGCGTAGGTGTTTTTTAGTTGTAGAGGCTTTCAGAATTTCCATAGGTAAGGAGCCAACATTATATACTATTTTCCGTTACTTCAATAAACGAAAGCTACTACCTGTCATCGTTGCATTATTTACGTCATTGCGAATGTATCTTCACGCCTACCATTAACTGGTTATGAAAGTGAAACATGTATTTTCCAAATAACCGTTTCAATAATATGTGATTGTCGTTTCTCCACGTCTATTTACCTATTAGAGACCTTTCGTTTCAGACTTTCTCTAACAACATTATGTTCTATGTAATTCACTGCTGGCTGGTCTCCCCGTAACTTATGAACTCTGTGCACCTCCCAAAAAAAGTATTTATACTTAAAAATATTTATTAATTTAGCACTTATTCTACGTCGAATAGTATCATATATGAGTATGTTATTTCCCATTTACTCATACGTTTAGGGTCCCAAAACTAAAATGGTGAAACGTGAGTATTAACAGCAATGGAATACTACTACTACTCTGCCTATCCCCTCAAGAATAACATACTTGAGCATATATATATTTTTTAATTTAGGTACGTCAGTCTCGCCGTCAAAGACTTCACTTTCACGGACTTGCACGTCCGGCGTGCAAGCCGGTACCCTGTATGAATGGAACCCCACTAAGTTTTGCTGGTGTAGCATAGTTTTGTCAACAACTTTGAAGTCTCTCAAGTCGGTGACTACCAGCCAGTTGGTACAGAATTATTCATGCAAAACCCTTAGGAAGATTTACTCTAGCTGTCGAGCAGTCAATCCTATGTTTGCTTGCAAGCTTGCAATTGCAACTGGCTTTCGTAAACAGCGATTCAACCCGATAATATTATGTTAATTTTATGAATACCTCAATTTAAACTCTAACTCTACTAAGTTAGGTGGGGAAGTAAATTGTGATCGCGCGATTTTGACATACTGCGAAATGTTACTCTAAATATTATAAGTGCCAAAGTGACTTTGTTTGTTTGCTACGCTTTCGCGCCTAAACCACTAAACTGCTAAATAAGCTACATTATAAGCAAGTAACATATCCCGTATCCCTGTATTCCCACGGGAATGGGATCTACGAAGGTGAAACCACAGGGTGCAGATAGTAAATATATAATTGTGACGATCGGTGGAGCATGCATAATTAAAGTAGTTCAGTTACAAAAGTGCATTCACCCCTGTAACAGATTCAGCTAATATTGTTAGGCTTATGTTACGGCTAAAGCCCGAAGCCTAGCTTTAGGCGTCAGTAATTGGCCTGACCTAGTTTTAGCCAAATTCAATCGGCTACGTTCAGTTCTAACCGGCTAAAGTCCGGTGTAGCTGCATTACGGGTTTGCCGTAATACAATTGTACAATACGACAGGTCCCTTTTGGTACATAAGGACCACTTCTTAAAGCGCCAGTTTCCCAGAATGTCCATTTTCGAAACGACTTTTTCCCAAAATGACCGTTTTCCAAAACGACCGTTTCCTAAAACGACTGACCTCTTTATTGAGACAGTTCCTGAGGTAGCAGCGCGGGGCGGGAGGGACGTCGGAGTGACATAAGAGCACTGTCAATTATCAATTCGTAGACAACGCGACAGAGCTGTGACATCCTTGACCCCTCCCGCCCGAGCGTCTACCTCAGGGACCATCTCAGTTTTTAAAACGACTTTTTGCCAAAATGACTGTCTCCCAAAACGACCGTTTCCTAAAACGACTTACCTCTTTATTGAGAAAGTTCCTGAGGTAGCAGCGCGGGGCAGGAGGGGCGACGGAGTGACGTAAGAGCACTGTGCGACAGAGCTGTGACATCCGTGACCCCTTCCGCCCGAGCGTCTACCTCAGGGACCGTCTCAGTTAAGCGGTAGAGTTTTTTGTTGGATTTCGGATTCACGCGTATGGACCCCGTTTTTCTTCTCAGACTTCGATAACTTTATTTTGAGGAAACATTATCGTGAACAAACATGTTGGGTGAAGAAATTATGATCTTTATTATATTTTTTAAACAATTAGCGGTTCCACGCGGCTTCCGGATAGTTCCCTAATTTCTAATGAAAATTATTTAAAAGTAGCAATCGCACCCATTGAAAGATCGCGAATTTTTTGAATAGATTTTATTCTATGAATCTATTACCCCTACCCTGTAAAGAGAATATATGTAAGCCATGAGCAATTCCCATTCAATACCTACCTACTCGCATTTGAAACACAAACCCGTCACTCTTCATAGATATTTTTCTTCTTTTTAATTTATAGTAGCAGAAAAGACTTTGTATAGAGTTTTGTTTTGTAAAACATACTCGCGTATTCCGAGAGATGCACGCTTTCGCAAAGTTCTTTCACAAAATAGTATGCAAGAAGGCAAATATTTGAATAAACAGTGTAGGAAACTTTTCGAGAAGTGTTCCATCTTAGTAGGATAGAAACTGCGGAATATTTATTTTACTTTCTATGAATATTGCGTTTCTTAGAAACCTTTATACTTAATTTGTAAAATTTTTAAGGACTTACAAGTCCAGTCATATGCGCAAGTCTTAAGGTTCGAATCCATGTGAAGAAATGTACCAATGAGATTTTCAAAATCAAAAATACATATTTATCACTAGCTTGAAGATGAAGGAACACATCGTGAGGAAACCCGCAGCCGCTCCCTATCTGATTCTGAAAAAAAAAAAATGTGCGGCACCACCTATCAAATGTAGGGGTCCAAAAATATACTGGTGAAACACGGGTATTTACGGAAAATAACTCCTCTGTCCGCCCCTTGGGGATTAAGACGTGAGCATCTTTTTTTAGAATTTTTTTGATAGTCCAGTTTTATTTCTAATTTATTTTAACGAAACTTATCGTTTTAAAACTTAAAAGCTGTACGCGCTTTACGGTTTCCAGAACTTTTCGGTAATACACTTATATACCTACCTACCTATTTTATATCTACCTACCTATCTTATATCCTATATACGAAAAACCACAAGAAAACAGTATGAGAGATAAGTCGTCTAAATTTAACGAAATATTTCTTATAAGTACCTACTAGATAATACTCTGATAATATTGATAAGTACTTCATTGGAACGTTGAATCATTTTCACTGATAGTCATAATGCATATTGTAATACCTAAATGACCTAAAAGAAAAACCATAGATATAGGATGTAGCGTAGCGAAAAAAATGTAAATCTATGAGAAAAACAATCATTTCGGCTTTTTAAAAAAAAAACTTTTAAAAAGCTTTTAAACTTCGTTCATCATTAATATCATACGCAGAATTCATAAATTTAATCTGTACTTATTACTACGGGGAAGGGGTCTGAAATTGTTATGAAATATGAAACGCGGAGCGGCGCAGACAAAGGCGTAGCTCAAGACTCAGAAAACATCTCTCGTGTACTCTGAGAACGGCAGGAGATTAAAAAATATGCATTAAAAGATGTGACCTTTCGATATAGTAGGTAAAGCTTTGTTTTCGCGCCATTCAGCATTTTACCACCATTGATTAACTGATAATCTATGCAGCGCTTTCAATGTTAAGATCTTTTTCGAATCTCCTGCTTCTAGCCATGGTACTCCAAACACTAACTTAAAATCCGTCTACTTGGAGTGATTTGTATATCTTACACGAATTTTTGAGTAAACAAGCAACATGCCTACCACAGATATACACTGTAAGAGAGATCCAGGTCTGTGATGCCTACTATAATTGATTCTGAGGCGTGTGTAACATGAAAGCGGTACGGCGATAAGCTCATCACCTGTCACGTTTAGGGTTCCCAAGAATTGCCTGGTAGAAAGTGGGTAGTTTCAGGAATGGAATCTTTGCCGACCCCCTCAGAGATAAAGGTGTAAGATTTTTTTTATCCTTCTAATATATACTTACTTAGCTTCTTAAACAAAATCATGTCCTTCTCTGACATTGCAATGCATTGACGTGCTTTTTAGTAACTAATAAAAAATCACTTAATGCAGACAAAGTCTGTATGTATATCTGTTATCGTGTTCTCGCAAACGGCTAATGATTTCGATAAAGTGTACAGCGAGTGTTTACGGGGCCGGAAAATCGATCTAGCTAGATCTCATCTCTGAAAGAACTCGTTTTGTGCAAGTAGCCCGAGCGGACCTGGGTCGCCCAGGTACTGCAATGTAATTACTTCTATTCAACTGTCACAAAGTTGCAGAATATCGCGAAAACAATTTTTCCGTAAATCTGCGCAGAGCTGAGGTGGAGGCAAACGAGCGCAGTTTTGTTGGTAGTGTTTTTTCGTCGCGTAATTAATCCAGTTCATTTTCATATTTTATTACTAAATTAAGTTTGAGTTTTGCGTCGTAATGTATGTACTACTGGCCTCGTTTTGATTTACTTTCTGTCTTATCGGAGCCATATCGATCTGTGGGCCCGCTGACGCGTTCTGTCACAGATTACACCTTCATCGCTTATTTCGTAGATCTACTACCTTATCCCTTCGACTTTGCTTGACTCGTAAAGTGCGTCGAAATCCATTTGGATCACGGAGATCGGTGCGATCCTCCTAACGCGTGCATCACGGCATCGAATGTCCGAATTCACCTCAGTTCGAAGTCAAAGCTTGAAAAAAATTACCTTGCCTTTCAGATGAAGTCCGGTTGTTTGCTTCTCTAATTAATGAAAGTCCGTGTTTATTTCATACCCAGACCGATAGATCTTAAACTCAACTGTAACTAGGTTTGTATATCAGAAGGCAGTTCTTCATTCGGGTCGTGGCAAACAATGCCTGCCACACGTATTTGGTCTTGCGATTGCATCCGTATGCGGTGATTCTTGATGTGCTATAAATAGGGTGTATTTTCTTTTGATAATCGCTGCTGGCTTGCCGCTATCACTGTCGTAATGTTGAAGATTAAAACAATCGTGTTTATAAAAGGATAGTAGAATGCAGTTGTGTTTTTGAACAATGCTACGTGGTCTGAGCTATTCTATCAGAATGATGACAGAGTTTTCGTTATTTATAACAATGACAATTTTAAATAATTATGCAATGTCAAATTTTATTTACCTACAAAATATATACTGTTATGCAGAATCTGAAAAACGTTTTCTTTTTTCTATTACAATATGAGGTCTTAAAAGTTAAAAAGATTAATATTTATAAATTATATTATAAATTATAAATAAATAAATAATAATATTAAATAATAATAAATAATAATAATATTATAATTATATTATAATTATATTATAATTATTTATATTTATAAATTCAAATATATTTTGAATCGATCAACTGCTAGCCGGCGGAAAGTCCTGCAGGCGTATTCACGGAGACTCGATACCGTTTCCGTTCGATTCAGATCGAGTGAAAAATTTTCCGAAGTCTAATCTATCGACTTTGGAAACTTTATTCTAGGCGTTTCTGACAGCCACTGAAAATTTTCCGAATCCTTATGTCACATATGACATTAGTTTTCGATACCAACATCAGCCCATCTCGAAAGTGTTCGATAGATTTTCCGATATCGAATATCGAAGCTCCCTGAATACGCCTGCTGTTCTCGTAGGCACTCGTAGGCTTTCAGCCCATAAGTAAGCTTTAGATTGGTGAAAGAATTTTTGCAATTACAATTCAGTAGTTTCGGAGCCTTATTTATTACTTAGTAACTTACAAATCAATCAGATCGGCGATGTATTGAAAAAAAGCCAGATAAAGAGTACCCGAAACCGACGAGCTTGTATGAACCGATTGATGGATGTGGATGAGGCACGTGAGGTATGCCAGGATCGTAGCAGGTGGCGGGCTGTTGTCTCTGCCTACCCCTTCGGGAAAAAGGCGTGAGCATATGTATGTATGTATGTATGTAACTTACAAATATAAAAAAATATATGTTATTATATTAGGATATATTATCAACCTATTCACCCTAGAGGCTTCGCCCAAGGAATAGAATATCATACTGACACACCTAGATACTCGCGAAAACAGTTCCCTTATATAGTAAGGTAAAAACCTATTTTCCTAATCACCATTAGTCATGACACAATAACTTTCAACTTGTAATATAGCGCTAATTATACTTGTACATTGTTAGTATCCTTTATCCTGTAGAAACCGACAGACATTAAATTAATCATTCAGTATTCGGATCTACCATCGTTAGGTCTCGCACTAGACGTGTTTTGTTTTTGCAATCAGTTTTAATTTGCAAGATAAGTTTTGCTTCGAGGTCCTTGTTTGGGCTTTTTTGGTGCCAAATTGTTTACGTGACTTATCAAGATAAGGTATTGTTTGTATTATTACTCTTATTTCATTACTTATAGACTAGTTAATAATAGGGTTATTGCATGGGACGTCTTGCTGACTCTGGACTGCCAGTACCAGCTATCGAATCTGTGCATTCCATAACACCATCAATTCCAAGGTCTGAGTTCCCTGATGCGTCCATCCATACGCGAGTAGTTTTGCCTCTTTTTATGTAGGTATATGATAAGTAGTGAGTAGGTAAAGGCTGGTCAGCCACTAGGAAAAAATGTAGGTACTAAGTAATTTTTAAAAACTTGTATAAACATTTATATACACTAAACCCTTATTCCTCGAAAAAGTTGAATTCCATTTTAGAAAGTATTTTTACTTTTAACTAATGTATTTTCAGCAGATTTTTCGGACCACCAATTCTAACAGCCTTTGCTGGTCTGGGGTACTGTAATTTGTGCTTGTAATTTTCTTGTCGTGCTAATGATATACTGCTGTGTATTGTTAATAGTTTGTGAAAATTCTTATAAAATATTATTTATGTACTGTCTACTGTGATTTGAAAGTTAATATCCGAGTGCGGAGCCAGAATAGTAAGCTTAGATTCAGGATAAAGATCCTGGTCTCTCAAGGTACCATGATGTATGTATGATGGATGTATAACTCAACCTAAGTTTAAAATCTGTTAGCTAACTAGGCTAGCTAATAACCTAACTTAAATTCATGAACTTTTTCTTGTTACTTATATTTTTCTTAATATTCTAAACGAGCCATGATGGAAATAAATAGTTTCAAAATTGCCGTGTATTCTTGAAAAAACGAGTAAGAGAAGCTAGCGTTTTAAATAATTTATATTTAATTTTATAGTGCTTTCTTTTTGGTTTGTAAAGCAAAGTGCTTAGTCTAGCTAGTTTTTTTGCGGTATGAAGTTTAAGTTAATTATTTAAGCTGTGGCTTTTGTAAGCAACAGTTTCGAAGTGTTTTTTCTTCATCCATTGCCGCAGTGCGAATATTTATTATCCGTAGTGAGTCCTCGTGAAATGCAAATGTTATATGAGTAATTTTGTTTTGCGTAGGTGACATCACACAAAAGGGCTATGAGAAGAAACGGACGCGGCTTCTTTCGCCGTACATTCTACAACAACAGCCTCCAGGTAAATAGTTTTAGTTTAGTTGATCGGGACACTGCTCTAACCCTTACGCATAGACTAATAGAGCACATCTCAGACACAAGAGTACTGGCCACGACTGGCTTTGCGCCCAAATTGATGATGCCTAGTCAGTACTTGAGCGTCCAAGGTCGCGACAGAAGCGTCACCGGGGTCAAATGTCAATTGGTCGCCGTCGATGGACGCTGGACATCGCGAAACGATCGACACGCGCTCCGACTCGATTCCGCAACAAGGGTCAAACGAAGAGGCCATCTTGAATCTGGACCCCGACTGTTTGAATTTAGAACGCAAGCACAATGAACCGGCCAGCGATAGCTTTCCTCCGTCAAGTGTTTTATAATACCAACGGCAAAATATTTTTAGAATAATTACCGAACAATTTTATATCGCGTCAGGCTATTAAAATAATGAGGTCGACCTTCGCTCGAGACCGACAAAAAACATAATAGCAAACTGTCCAGCGGCCATCGACAAGTTAGTTTTATGTTTGTTTTGTTTATTTTCCTCCCATATTTTGTACCCTAGTTTTAGTTTCATTATGGTTTAGTTGGTACACACGCACGTCAACCACATTTTATCACACGGTACCTATGAAAGGGCACTAGAAATTACACTAGTTACGCACTGCAGCGAGGCGGCTTTTAGCTTGCGGTGCAGTTGACGCTACAATTTGGGCCGAGATACTTACGTGATGAGTACAGGGACCGGGTGGCTTTTAGTCTCTAAAGATGCAAAAGATGCGGTGGCCTCTATTTAACGCAATAACTTGAGACGCACCTACTTTAAAACTTGTTATTACCTTCATCAACTCTTTACTTAGGAACAAATACTAATAAAAGGGAGAGAAGGAAGACGTTTTTAATTTCATAATAATTATAAATTTAACGGTTACAATAGTTCTAAAGTGTTTTCGAAGTGACTGTCTGAAGTGTCTGTTTAGTATAAATACATTAAATAAATAAATAATCTCACGCCTTATATCCCCGAAAGGGTAGGCAGAGATTTTCTATTTCTGAAAATACCCAAGTTTCACGAGTGTATTCTTTGGCCCCTAAACGTGATAGGTGGTGAGCCCATCGCCGTCGGACCGGGTCTGTAACGCAAGCCTCAGAATTAATTCTGGGACCTGCGGGTCTCCTCACGATGTTTCCCTTCACTGTCGAGCTAGTGCTAAATGTATACGTCAATTTTTGAAAAAGTCATAGGTAAATGCATTCGAACCCGAGCCTCACGATTGAGAAGCGGGCGCTGAAACCCCAGGGCTATCACTGCTCTCTTACCATTATTGAGAACGTATGTAACAAGCGTTTTATTATTATATAAGCACCTATGTGTAGCTGTAGACAAATCGAAGTGTCCCGGATGAGGTGAGGGGGAAGAGATAGCTGGGGAGTAGTGAAATATAAAAAGCGGGATAGATCTAGGGACTAGTATTGTGGATACGATTCACACTACCAGTCCTTAAATAGGCTTATGTTTCCGACCTAAAAACTTATATCCATGGTCATGAATTAGGATTATTGAAAAAAATATTATTTGCGTCTTTCTCGCGTATTGCACCAACATCATACCCAACAGGAATGGGTATGATTGCTACTTTCAAAAATTCAAACCATCTTCATTTGATGAAATTACTTATTTTATTCACATGATTTCACCTGTGTAATTTCACAGGTGGTGATGAAAAATCGCACTTGCTCCTGTTAGTGAAATATGAAAATGAAAAGTGTGACGTCTGAAAATTCAAATCATATGATATTTCACATACTGCTCTCGCAAATACCCATAGACAAGTCGAGATTGTAATTGGTTATCAATGAGTTATCGATCTCCTCCGATATCTTGAACTCTGGCGCGTCACGTCTCATCTATCGTAACTAGGTCACTGAGCACGTACTCGTCTGTGCAGTAAAAATAGCTCGCTTCGACTCATAAAAGTTGGCATGGTAATTGTTGCATTCGCATCGCGATTACTGGGAAATGGAACAATATCCTTATTTTTTTCGATCTACCTACAGCAGTCGCTGATTCAACTAACAATGGAAACCGTCAATCAGGAAAAATTGTGCACATAAACTTAAGCCGCAAACTGAACATGATAAATAGTAAAATAGTGGGTTTAGTTATCACTTCGGGCAATTAAGAAACATTAATTGTAAAAGAAGTTGTTTAGTGAAATTTCCGAAAACCAAAATATTTATATTTGTTTATTACCTACCAATGTTCAAGCCTACATATCAAAGCGATGATATTTCTAATGCTAATTCTCGTATCATCCTTTCCTATAGTCAAAAGCAGAGCATTTTTTTTAAATCATTTCGTTTTGGTTATAATTAATTAAATGCATTAAAATTATATCAAGAAAAAGGGTAATAAATTAGAAATAACACACCTCGCATTTCATAGAACTTCATAAAATAGTTTTTTTAAACCACTAATGTGCTGACTTCCCACAAAGGTTTCTTGCATTATCAGCTCAGAAACCCCTGACTCCTGATCCGATTCCACGGTTGAATCCCCCGATTTCCATTTCTTGCTACTAATGAGTATTAAGCGGAGCTTGGGATGTAATTGGCCATTAATTGCCAGTGAAATCGGTCGGCGTCGGCGCGGGCGCAAGTAGCTAGGATGCGGCAAGTCAAGTGCGACGATCTGTTTGCACTGGCCTTGCGTTGTGATAAGCGGAGCGGGGAGCAAGAAATTAAAAAAATAATTTACAGGTCTCCAGCTATTTTTAAGACCCTCACCATTTTACGACTACTGCTTTAGGTATGAAAACTGCGTCAAAAATAACATTATTTAAATAAAAAGGGTTTTTATTATTATTAATGATAATAATAGTATAACCTTTCCTTCAGACGGATTTTGAGGTGTTAGTAGTACCTATATAATGTGATTTAACTTTAATTCTATTGTTAGTAACATGACATTCATTATAAAAATTAAATTAAATTGCAGTAAATGATATATTTAAACATCTTTAAATACACTTTATAGTTAAGTTGCCAATTCGTTACTTAATCAGTGTAAGAAAAGTCGCACGTTTTGGAGTCCAAATCGTTCACAAGCACTATTTTTAGAACTCGTATTATGTAGTATGAGTCTGTAATCCGCTCACGCTCCGCTCGTCACACAACCTACACCATTGCGCGTCGTTTTGGAACGGTCCGCATATTGTGTGTTTTTCGTGTTGACCAACATTACGCATATAAAACCTATTAGGTTAGGACTATTATCTTTTAGATTGCGTGAGATAAGTTTGTCCGTTACTGTATAAGGCCAGTTATGTTGTTATTTTGGTTACAATAACGTAAAGACAAGTATACTAGTTATAAACGTTAATAGAACAGTTATCATAGTAATTGCAGTTTATTATAGTTTCCGCTAGAAAGATTTTTAATATCCTCAATTTTCTAAATATTACGAGTATATTTTTAAAACAATTAATTTTTTTCTGAAACTTCAGTAGAATACGAAGAAATATGCATTCCCATTTGTTAAGAGCACATAAAAAATCGAATTATATTTATTTATGTAAAACAAGAATGTTTACTGCGTACGCGTTGCTTTCCGGTAATAAAATAAATCAACGCTCCGTGAATTATGTTCTAGTTAATATATATGCCTCCTTACATTACATGCTATCATTTTGTTGTAATAAAAGTTAACAGAAGCATTTATGGTTTGTTTTATTAATTAAGCAGTTAATATAAGAGCACCACATACAATTAAAAATCAGTAAAAAAATATAATTATGTAACTAAAAATTTTCTCCGTATTTCGGAAGGCACCTACGAACCCGTTTTAGTCGTGTTCACTCGCACAATGTATAGATTTGGGTGGGTTGAAAAAATCCGACAAAAACTTTGCCCCTAGCCTAACACCGTCTCACAATCCGGAATGGGCTCGCGTGGTTGATGATAGCTCATTCATCGTGATAGTGAGGAAATACCCAGCTGCGAGTTGTTACGTGTTGATGGTGCACTAAAATTAGCCATAATTTAAAGCTATTTTACACTAATATAACGCATCATCGTCCTCTTTTCCACAAGGCAACCTACTTCAATCAAATCGGAGCCCTAACAATATTATCAGTTTATAGCTCGGTAAACAATAAACCACTAAAACATTTCATAACATACGAGTAGGTATTATACATTACGTCTTTGAAATAAAAATTTAAATGGGTCAAGTAGTTATTGAGTTAATTTCAAATATGAAGAAACCAGAGAACTCCCTTAAATCGGTTTAAACACCACAATAATCGTATCCACTCCTACTAATATTGTAAACGCAAAATTTTCTGAGGTTTGTTAGCATTTCACGCAAAAACTAATGAACGGATTTTGATGAAATTTTACAGTCGTATAACTTATACATCAGACTAACACATAGGCTACTTTTTACCTTTTTTTAATACCGGAACGCCAGCGTAGCAAAGCCTAGTTATGTAAATAGGTATACTAAGAAGTTTGTCATATTGCGACCACGGTGTATCGATCGCATCGTACGTACAGTTTTCGGCGACTTTAGAGGCTGCATTGCGCCACGACGCGGCTGATAGCCTATCAGCCGGTCAGCGAACCCTCTGATACCCGAACACCTTCTGTTTACACGCCGCGTTTGATGCCACGATTGTGAGCGTGCTGATAAGGATTAGGTTGTTTTAGGGAAAAGGCCTGTCTGCCCCAGGTAATAGAGTATTCGTGGTATCTCTTAGAATAATACAGTCTGTTCTTACAGTGGTAAGCACTGTCCCTGGGATAAGTCAACTGTATTTCGGAATTTAGTTAATTATTGTACGTTTAAATTAGTCATTGCAGAGTGAATCTAACTTCAAAAGGTTGAATTTACTGGGTAGGTACTTGGCACAAATAGTTTTTGATTTCGATTAAAAGAAAATAAATTAGGTTTGTCTCAACTTTTACTCAATGATATAAATAAGTCGTGGCATAGGCGGTCATGGTAGGCGTCCGTCAACTGATTTATTCCATTCTTCAAGGAAAATACAGTTTCGCACATTCTCTCCTAAAAATCTGCACAAAAGTGAACTACCTACCACTCAGTTCACTCATTGCAAAATCGTTAAAACTATAAAACATAAAGTTGACATTTCCATATTCGATAAAAGGTTTTTTTAATTCACATATTAATGAAAAAATAATGGGTTTAACCCTGTGTACGCCACGTCATATTTGATGAAATCACAGAATAATAATCTATATAATATATAAAAATCAATGCCACTTTTCGTTGTTATTTTATAACTCAAGAACGGGCTCACCTATCCAACCCAAATTTTTAGGCTTTATTCGGACGTTTTAGCAGATGGTTTATGCGAAGTTTGCTTAAAATCTGTCGAGTGGGCAATACGTACCGGGCCGCTAGTATTGTATACATTGAAATCAGTAACAATACGAATATTGAGCGACATGGAAAAGTAAAAACTTTTTTATTCATCAGCCGCGCTAAATTAAACAAAAGTCTTTAATTAAACGTGTAAAGCAGCACGTCCCTGACGCGACGCTCTGGCAAAATAGCCCTATGTAAGTAACCCTTTGTTTGATATGCTAAATTGACGCCGGTACCAATAGAGCTTGTTTACATGGATCGAGTGTCAATGCTTCAACTACCCGGTACGGTAGGTACACTGTACACACGTTATTTTCGGTTAACCCTTTTGTGTTTTGTTATTATTTTCATACCCTGTTGCGACATTTGACAGCTGCGGTCGATAGCTTGCTTACTATTGTCATTAGTTCCTTCCGAACAGGTGGTCATTCCGCGGGTGAGATTTCTAGCGGACCATTTGGCACTTAATCGTACCAAATATTAAGCCTACATTTCTTTGGAACTCACCATTCAATAATTGCGGTACTGATGAAAATATGATTTCAATATTCTATTTACATTTATAGATAGAAACATTGTATTCGTATTTTGGCGTAATAATCATTGGTGGCGGAAGATGGAAGGGTCCATATAAGTTCCAACCTTCCGCCGTCAACGAACCAGAGTCGGCCATCGTGGCCCAGCGTTCGCCAACACTAGAGGGTTTGTCTCGCAGCCAGCCGAGAGCCGCCGCGGTGTCCTCGAGGCGACGGCAGTAGCCGCCAACACACACGCAACCGACGCACCCATCGCCGAGTCACACACAATGAGAAGAGATACCACTCAGGTATCCAGCACTTTGGAAACGTGGACTCCACTTCACACTTCCAGCTTGCGTTCAGGGTTGCCAGGTCTGAAAACTTACGGAGCAAATAATACAATTAGACATTGCTTAGTACAAGCTTGTACACAGATAAAGAATAACATGATGATATTTTGGTAGATTCTGGAAACTAAAACTCTTTTGTCTTCGGTTGAGTACCTATATCCGAAACCTGGCAACCCTGTTTGTTTAAAACGACGCATTTTATTGAACAGCTCTAGCAATAACTGATTTGCATGCCATCATTCAATAATATAGCAAAGTAAGTATACAAAAACTTTTAAGATTATAGTAATATTTCTTAAACTCGTAAAAACAATCAAAAATGTTTTCCTTCCCCTCATTCATTATTTAAAAAGCATCAAAACTTTCTTTAATCGCACAGTTAATATTTATAGAAATATTACCTAGAACCGAACCTTGTTTACTTCGCGTTACCTTTAGAAAACAGTGTCACATTAGTTATCGATTGAAAACTATATTATATCTCTTCAAAAAAGTATGATTTGATGGATTCCAGTTAAAGGACATAATATATAAGTATTCCCCCGTACGTCGAGTCTACTTTGATCCATCATAAAGTACAGTAAAACGCAAATTATAAACATTTTATTGCAATGTTGAATACATCGTAAAATCAACGACTGACTCTAAAAAGCTAACTCTCGCCTTAAAACAACATTTTTATTTTCTTTTATTTGGATTAAAAAAAGATTCACAATACATTATTATACTAGGACCTGAGTAGGGCTAATAAATAGAGATAGGTAATTGTATAACCAATGTCAATAACCACATTCTAATGATAACTAGCGACCCGCCCCGGCTTCGCACGGGTGCAATGCTAACACTAAAACCTTCCTCTTGAATCACTCTGTCTATTAAAAAAAACCGCATCAAAATCCGTTGCGTAGTTTTATAAGCATACATAGGGACATAGGGATATAGGGACAGAGAAAGTGACTTTGTTTTATACTATGTAGTGATGATGAAAGTAAGTATGCTAATAGGTAGATAATATTAAATTAAATTATAAATATAATATCAGTGTATGAGATTTACACTTCTTTTTAAGCTATTGCATAGCTTCTATCGCGGGCCTTGAGCGCGGGGACCGAATCCAGAGATTCCGTAACGAAAAAACCTCACGCTCCCCACTCCGACGGGCACGGAGGCGTGGCTTGTTTATTGGGCATAATCCAAACCCAAGTTATGATAGTAGATGAATGGATGGATGGATGGACGGACGGACGGACGGACGGACGGACCGACCGACCGACCGACCGACCGACCGACCGACCGACCGACCGACCTACCGACCGACCGACCGACCGACGGACCGACGGACGGACGGACGGACGGACGGTCCGACGGACGGACGGACCGACCGACCGACCGACCGACCGACCGACCGACCGACCGACGGACGGACGGACCGACGGACGGACAAACGGACGGACTGACCGACCGACCGACCGACCGACCGACCGACCGATCGACCGACCGACGGACGGACGGACGGACGGACGGACCGACCGACCGACCCTCCGACCGACCGACCGACCGACCGACCGTCCGACCGACCGACCGACCGACCGACCGATGGACGGACGGACCGACCGACCGACCGACCGACCGACCCCACTCCGACGGGCACGGAGGTGTGGCTACACGGAGGTGTGGCGGCCTACAGGCCGTGCATTGTCTAACGTCGTTTGTTTTCGGCAGTCTTGTTGATAAAAATGCTATGCAATAGCTTTACCGCGGCAGTCCCCGAGTGCCACACGTCTTTTTTTTTTATTATTATTTTATTGAAATTTTAAGTGTGGGGGTGTGTGTGTGAATGATTGTAAGTATTTATGTGTGTAATCATAAGGAATGAACATCTGTAACGTGACGAATTGCATGCTAATACTTTGTACCTACGAGTATATCTATGTAGTATTTTTAGTTCCATAGCAAAAACCCAATCAAAACACCCATTCAATTGGTGCCATTAAAATTTAAGTTTTTCATATCTGAATCTGACAGATAACCTTCGTATATTATTAAACATCATTTTCCTCAATGCAGATGCAACAGCGCGATAATTATAACGAGTACAGTGATTACAAAAGTAACTGATTGCGGTAAAATACACTGAAAATATTTAAGACTAGCTTTTACCCGCGGCTTCGCTCGCGCACGTTTATTTCACTCCCTAAGGGGTTGAATTTTGCAAAATCCTTTCTTATTGGATGCCTACACTTTATAGCTATCTATGTGCAAAATTTCGAGTCTCTAGACCGAGCGGTTTAGGCTGTGCGTTGACATATCACCAATCAGTCAGTCAGTTTATCATTTTATATAGGTATAGGTATGTAGACCTGACACTACGTATAATTAGACAAATCTAGCGGTACCCTGAACCTCAAAATCTATAAAACAGTCTAGTAAAGGTGTTTCAATAATTAAAGTCACCAACCTATTGTCATTCTTAACACCAATTCGAAGACACTTAAGGTATTAAAATCTATCAGCCCTTGTAAGCTAAGGAATAGACATACAAACTTAAATACTCTAACAGGAAAAACTTATCCCATTTTTTGGTTGATTCCGGTAAAATTGTTGCCCATTTCAATTTCAACTCCTAAAAAATCTAGGCGCAGGCGCACACTATATTACAAAGAAAAAAATGGTGCGAGTTACTCAAGAATTATTATGAGTTCTAAATTAGGATGGATTGAAGTCTAATTGTATAACTAGGAACGAACAAATCAAACGTGTCTATTTCTTTATATTGAAATTTATTTCATCCAGTTAGACTATTACTAGGGTTCAAAAGGTTGAACACCTCTGATAACATCACGTTGAAGATAACTTGGTTGCGTGTATGAATGCATTAAAAAATGTGATGAGTTGCGCGGACGCAGCGATCGCCTCGGGCTCCGCACAATAAGTACGTATGTATGTACTCATACTTCTATAAAAAGAAAACTATCTGGACTGTGATGGCCGCAAAGATTGTCTTTGTGGTTCCGTAGAGTAAGTAATGGTAAATAGCCGTTCTGCGCGGTTTCACCTGCGTAGTTCCCATTCCCGTGGGAAAATAGGAATAAAATATAGCCTATGTTACTCAGCGATATTCTAGGTTTCCATTGATGAAAGATTTTTTTTAAATCGGTGTACTTGTTTGAGTTTATTCGTAACAAACATACAAAAATTAAAATCTTTTCCAAGTATATTAATTATAAAACACTGCGTGTACATAACCCACTGAGACAGTAAATAAAGACATCTAGTAAAGGCTACAAGAGCTACTAAAAACATTTGCCTTCAATACTATTTTCGTAACTTTTCCCGGTGGTTAATACGATTTAACTGACATTTTCCGTCAAATCATTATCCATAGTTTACCGTAAGCTTATAACATCTGTAACGTTCATTATACACAGCAACTGTAATATCGTAATAGACACGTATTTTCCAGCTTCCAACGGATCTCCAACAAACCACGGACGAAGCGGCACTTACGACCGGCTGGATATAGGCCATGAGTTGCTCTAAAAAAGTCTATCAAAACACAATGCTCACTCGCATACACGCGCATTTCGTAATGCTTTCAGTACACTCCGGTACGATCTGTTCCGGGGATAGGTATGTTTTGCTAGTTTTAAATCATTTTCATTTGGTGATTTTTTTGAAAACTGTACTTGGTACTGGAAATGAAATACGTAAAGTCATAAGTAGCAGGGTGAAGGAGAGTAGGTGTTGCATATGAAAATCCATTTCATTTGGTTTTTACAAGATATTCTCGAAAATTACACTTGATATGTGAAATATGAAAAGTCATAAGTATACAATCTACATAGATTTTTACAATCTACACTAGAAATGCCCCATTTCTGAACCGTTCTGATGGTTAATGTTTGTTTCTTGTAATGCCACGGATTACTGGCAAGTTTTCTTCCCGTCAGCTGCAGAACGTAGAAACAGGGAGGTTGGAACGAGTTTATAATAAGGGGCTCAGGAAGCAGTTTCTTGTGGTGATAAACGTAATGCTACTCGAGCTTGTGTATTACACTGGTATTTTTTACGGCTTAGGATATTCGCTATAGAAGAGAAATACCACAGACTCACTGGGTACCAAATCCTCGAATCTATGACTGCTAGAACTTGAGGGAACAGGAAAAGAAGAGATATTTTTACGGTGTTAAAGTAATGTCATTTCTCAACTATTTCGATGCGAAGAAGGTTTCCGTTTCCGTGAGAATTTACAAAATACCCTTCTTCTCACTTAGGTTATTTAAGGAATCTTTTAGCATTTCATGCTTCTTGACCGAGCGGTTTCGGCTGTGCGTTCATCTATCAGGAGCCTCTCAGTTTCTTCTTTTATATATATGTATACAACGCGTCACAGAATAAGCGCAATTCCTCATACACCCCTATACATATATTCATATAAAAAAATATGATGCGTGGTCGTATCGAACTTAAGTTTTGTCTGGCCAAATTTCTTAAATAAAAAGCGTTAGATACGCTAGCTCATTTTTCGGAAAAATTTAACACATTAAAAATAGCCGAAATCGATTAAGTATTCGATACTCAACAAACTAATTTCAGGAATTGCGCTTATTCTGTTATTATTATCTATCTATATACATGTTATATATTGATAGATAATGATTGCAATCTCTTACCTGATAGTAAAAAAACTGCTGGCACAGCAACAGGGTCACGACTCCCGGTCCTTTAACAAACTCAAAGGCTAGGGAGAACAGGCTGAAAACGTTCGGTTCGATTAAAACCAGACCCGTTTATCGCCTCGAACAATGCGATAGATGGCGCTCAACGAACCTGAACAGTGATGCATTGTTTCCGCTCCCGATTGACACACGCGATTCACCCTGCTAGTGAAGGCGGTATCGATTCAGACGCATTGGTTACTCCTCACCTTTACTAGGTAGGGTAAAATACCCAATTGTTGACACCCCACCAATTGATTGAATTGACAACCCAACAACTTTATTCAAAATTAACCATATTACGATACACAATTACCTAAATTTAGGGCTGATTGTTCAATCGTCAGATAAATCTTATCTGGAGAATATAATGACGCTTTACGTAAAGACAATCTACAAACGAAAAACATTCACTTTTATATATTATACTTCAACACTCACTCCTATCCTTGTCAATACACAAAGTGGAGGATGCTTCTGTATTCAGTCGAGCGTTGCCCAAATTCGAAAACTCTTGTATGGTCTCAATAGTCTTGGTGCTTGAGTTCTGTGATTATCTTTCAAAGCTTTGAAGGAAGAAGATTGTTAGCTGAGTTATATTTTTAATTTAGAAAGCCCTTTTTGTGGACCAAATTTTTGTTGCTTGAAATTTTGTAATATTTAGTCAAAACAAGTTTCTTTTTCTAAGTGTAGAAACGTCAATAGTCTTATAACAAGGCATTCTAAAGTCGTGATGGAGATTAGATATACAATAAGTGAACTTATAAGCCCCTACATTGGATAAAAACATTTTGATCGATTGATTGATTGGCTGTAATTGCCTATTTCCACCCACGAGTTGCTGATTTCAAATGCAGTACCTTAACCAAGAACCAGCAAGAAACTCAAGAGCAGCTCTATTTATTGTCATGTCTTACTAGTTGTAGTTAGAGCCCAAAATTGTGAGCTATTTCTGTGACGACTGTACCGCAGCTACAATCGAGTGTATGAGTAATAGGGCTAGGTTCTAATTTGACCTTCAGTTACAGTCTAGCTCGACCGTACCTTTTCCTATCACCGCAATAGTCTGATTATTTATCAAGGGACGGACAAGTCAACATTACGACAAAACTTAGTAGTCCCGCTGATATTTTATTGCAGATAGCCTTACGGTTAAGGAGTCTGATTCACATGATGATAATCTGTGAAGCTCGAGTTAGAATCCTGGCATGTACCAATGAGTTTAAAAAAAATCTTACTTTATCAATAGCTCGACAGTGAATGAAAACATCGTGAGGAAACCCAGAATTAATTTTGGGCATGTAACAGACCCGGTCCGGCGATGGGCTCAACTCCTATCACGTTTAGGGGTCCAAAGAATATCTCGTGAAAAGTGGGTATATCCAGAAATGGAATACCCCTACCCTCTCGGGGAAAAAGGCCTGAGATTATTTATTTTTTATTATTTCATTTTTAACTCGGCCTCTAGGTTTCGTATCAAGAAGAAACATGTACCAGATTTTAAGTTAGACCTGCAAAAATACAAATGACAAAACAACACAAAATTTCGTGCAATAGTTTTTTAATTATGCGCGACAATCATACAAAACAGACAGAGATTAAAATTCTTAAAAAAAATCGATTGTCTGTAAAGTCGGTTTACTGACGATAGTTGAACGTGGCAACGTCATAAAAAATACTGATTTAATGGATTGTGCCTCTCTGTCGCTCGTTGCGCGCTCTCGCTTGCACTGGAACGACGCATACGTCACACTTTTTCGGGAATGCCGCCGGCATCCATCAATTTATAAGACGTTGTCACGTCAAAAATTAATTTGGCTTCTATTTCTGTTATAAGGACCCCTCATGTTAAGTTCTCTTATATATCTCCTACGACAGACATTGGGCAGTTACAATTTTATTATTTATTTTACAAAACGAGAACAAAAGTCCATGGATTCTATTTTCTTGCGTCACTTTGCGAGGAAAATGTGAAAAGACCAATTCTTTTCAGCACTGCAAAATTCCAAAGCCCTGTCGCCGTACTCAATTTCGTTGTCTATGTTCAGAAGTGTTGCAGAATTGTGGCATTTCATTCTAATAAAAAGTAGAAAATGTTATTTACGATCCGCTATTTAAAAGTGCATTTTGTAAAATACTAGTCCAGAGCAATTTTATTTCTCACTGTCTTAGGTATCTTTGCGGAACGACGGATGTGAAGTGGACGAAATAGTTTAGTTTTTCGCACATCCTTCTTCCTTTTTCAGCTCGTGGTTGAATTAATCTCTGAAAATACAAGCTCTTTTAATCGCTCTTCAAATATGAGGATTACGGATTTAAAATTTAAACCCTCGTTCTAAAACGTTAGAAAATATCCCAGTGGCTTCGCTTTTGAAATAAGAGTTCGACCTTACTTTTATTTTCAGAAATAATTTTCTCGTCTGGCTGTTATTTGCATTTTAAAAACATATTAACATTTTTTTAACAATACATTTTGACATGTATTGTTAGTGGGGTAGGTGGAAGGCTACCCTTTATTACATATCAATCATTTATTACATATTTTGAAGCAGATGATTCCAATTAAACTTAACATTGCGGCTGGCAGTGTATAAAACCATAATTAGTTACGAAAATCAAATTGAAATGCCCATAATAAATTAAATTTTGAATAAACAAGCTCGTTTCGTTTACGAAATTGTTATGCAGAAATGTCGAACGAGAGAATTAGTTGGGCACATCGCTAGCTGTCAACTTTGGCTGCGAGCTATGTTCATTGTGAACTGGAGCGTTGCAGTTTTATATGACGTTAGCGCTGATGTAAACGTACGAAATAGTATTCCTGTGAATCCAGATTTCGTTTTAGACGTTAATTGAACACGTCCTCGTTCCCTAGGGGATCCAATAAATCCTCACTTCGAGCTCAAAGCTACAGCTTTACCCATGCAATTCCCAAATATGTCCACTGGTTTACGTAGATACATATTTGACCAAATCAAGACACATATTAATTAATTCTCGCTAATCAATTCTGAAATCGGTTACTGAAGGCACTTTTTCTTGCTGAATTTTTACTCATTCATAATGACTTCCGTGGCTGGCCAAAAGTGGAAAGTTAGAAGAATTTGCAACCCTGTCGAGGATAAACAGTAATACCATTTTCGGACCCTATACGTGATAGGAGGTGAGCACATCTGAGGTTTCCTCACGATGTTTTTTCCTATATAGAGCTAAGCAAAGAGCGAAGGGTAAAAATCTTTTAGAAAAGTTCGTGCGCCAAGCAAACGAATCGGATGGTCTGAAAAAGCGTCGCATTTATCTTAGCCTCGGCTTTGTTCAGGTGGAATTGAATCGTAAAAGTTTCACAGCCCGTAAGATATCGTGGCTCCATGCTTCCGGGGATCTGTAGTCTACTCAGTCATTTAGTGTTAAAGAGGTTATAATGAGTTTTTTACTGTGGCACTTGATAGTTATAAAAAAACATTGCCGAAAAAATTAATCTACTGATAAATATCATATAAACGGTTCAAAGGATTTTGAAGTGTACAGAATTATTAGATTCGTCGTTATAACGAAGTGTTATAGACCACATTTTACCCTATTGCACCAGAAGGGATGCTTTTTATATATTTTCAGTGCATTTTACAGTTAGTCGGGTTTTAAAATTAATTAAAACACCTACTTGTTTTTCTATTTAGTTAATCAAGCATTCCGGAACACAATTATGTAACAAGGTCCATTAAAATTTACTACACGATTCCAATGCAAGTTGTAATAAGGCCTCGCCGTAGTAGCTGCGGTAGTATGGACGATGTACAATTTTTTGTATATCAAATCGCAAACGGCAAAAAGTTAATTAGGTAAATGATACAGCTTCTTGCCAAAACCAATTTTCCCCACCAGACTCCAGGGACAGAAAAAATGTTTAAGTGTAGGATATGTGCGGATTTTAATGAAAGTGAAGATAACTGAGTAACTGGGTCCACATCTAGGGTACTTTTTACTGTAGGAATATCTCATTCCCACGGAAAAATATAAAAACTAGTTAAAAAGATAAATATTTACTACCTATTACTTATTCTGTGGTACAGTCAAGAGCAAGTCAACCTTGACACTACCAGTTTAAGCTGAGCTCTAGTTTATACTGCGCGCCATAGAATACAGGGCCGGGTCAAAGTCCAAAGTGTCAAGCTTAGCGTGCTCTTGACTGTACTACTTCGAAACGATAACACCTGGAAACTTGAAATAATATAGGTACCGTATTTTTTCGAATAAGCCTCTTAGGTGTCGTAGGCAACCGCTATGATTTTTAGAAATTCATACAGGAACAGGAATAAACTTGATCCGTGCGGCAACGCCGCTGCTCACCGGCTAGTTTTTGATAACAATGATGCTTATTTAACTCAATGATTTTCTCTAAAATTCACAAATACTTTTCAACCCAACAACAAATTTATACTTTCTACGAAACGGCAATTTCATAAGAAATTACCCAATATTAGCCAATATCAGTCCCACCTACTGAAGACCCCGTTTACAATCATTTATAACAGCGCCCTGCGGTTTCACCAGCGTGTTTCCCGTTTCCGACGGAATACAGGAATAATAAAGCCTATATGTTTTTCTGATGTATAAGCTACATAACTGTAAAGTTTCATCAAAATCCGTTCAGTAGTTTTTGCGTGAAAGAGGAACAAACATCCATACATACATACAAACTTTCGCGTTTATAATATTAGTAGGATGTCGGCAGATATTATCGCACCAGTATGAGAGGGCCTTTACTGATCGCAAAACACTGTAATTGCAATGTCGCTGGCAATATCAATATTTAACTTTGGACTATACATGTCAAGGTTATCTTGATGCAATGTGAAATGCTAAGGTTTGCGGCGGCGACGAATCTGAGCGTAAACGAACTAGTATTGCCTGCTGCTTTGCTCAGGAATAATCCTTTGTTGGTCTTTGGACTGTGCATTTTTTCCTTTATAATCTGAGAGATGATATCCAGTAGCCACTTGAAAATCTTTTCTATTTCCTTTTAAATTCGCTTGTAATATGTATTAACACTGACGTTTATAATAACTTCCTTAATTATTTACGACTAGCTTTTACCCGCGGCTTCGCTCGCGTACGTTTATTTCACCCCCGGGTAGAATTTAGCAAAATCCGTTCTTAGTGGATGCCTAAACTGTATAAGCTAGCGGTTTCGGCTGTGCGTTTAAATATCACCAGTCAGTCAGTTTATTATTTTATATATATTTAGATATAGATAGCTTGTTAAAGTAAAAAAATACACCACAATATGTTAACATTTCTTATTATTGTATCTAATTAAATACACTTTAATATTACGTTTTACTTCAACGAGCCATCTTGACGGGTTAGTGATTTACATACATGAAGTTATTATCTAAAATAGTCATTTAATGGGTTCGATTCTGCATTACAGCGACTAAACTTATTTTAGTTTATTCCTGTCTTTATTTTACCTCAAAAAAAGAAAAGGGATAGAAGATAACCTACCGAATTTAGTCCTGTCAGATGCTGTATTTTAGTCATGACTTATTTACATATGCACTAAACACGTTATGAAATGCCTCAGTTGACAGGATTAATTTTAATTTGACAGGACTAAATATCACTCGTCTCTTTTCTTCTCTATGAGAAAGAAAATGACAGGACTAAACTAAAATAAGTTTAGGCGCTGTAATGCAGAATCGAACCCAATATGTGATATGATCCTAAATAATTTAGGAAATATCGTCATATATTTAAGGGACTATTTATTTTTACTTGTCAGTATGTTATGAGCTACATGTCAGTGAAAATTCTTTGGAGTGTTGCGTCAGATTAACTTGGTTATAACTTAATCAACATCACGTGTGTTGCCCAAAGTTTATGTCAAATAAATTTTTCATTGTACTCCACCAACGTTACTTAATACAAAAAATGAGTTACTATATATAATAGGATTAATAGCACGCAGAAATATAGTTTTTAACCGAGATTGTATGCTTAAATAAATGCAATTCGTTTTATGCATTTCCATTCAAAACTGTAGATACAACGCTATTATGATAAGACCAGTTTGTAAATTAATTGTGTAAACATAAAACAGATGTTCATAATGTTGTTGTTATCACGTATGGATATTAAAGCTGCCTACACGTCTGCGATTGTCGCCATGAACTCTACATTGGTCCTAAGAAAAAGGAAAGACTAATCAGTAATCTTAAATGTGATGTTTTATTAATATAAGAAAGAAATAGAGAAAATATATTTATTGCCACAAATAAATTGAAAACATTTCTTGGTACCTTGATAACTTGGCAAAGAGGGAATAAACAGCTTATCCTACCAACCCATAATACTTGGCCCCGTAAAGCTGGTTTTCATTATTCCCCTATTTACTCTATGCGATGGGATTAGGGCGTAATATGTACCGCTCTTATTACTGGGGTTAGGTGTAACAAATTGAAACATCTATGTTCTAGCCTTTACCCGGTTTTGTAAATTTTTTGCGAGATAATAGCTTATGTATTGTTACCGTGCGCCCACGGGTAGGACTTCCTAATCAGTTGGGTTTTCAATGACTGTCTTAGCAGTCGTTACCAGCCGCAAAAATTAAATATGTCATACTCGTATTTCAATAATGAAAAATCATAAAAAATCTGCTGATTTTTCAGTCTTTATGTAGGTATATTGCCCCTTTGTGTACATTGCCTCTTTATGTATAAAAACCCTGTAAAATCCGCTGATTTTTTTGAGTCTTTATGTATATTGCCGTGAAGTGGACGATATTCTATGTAAAAAAACAAGTGAATGAAATTTCGTCCCAAAAATCAATATTTTTTTTTATTAAAAATACTAGCGGCCATATTTCGACCATGTTACCCTGGTAAATATTTATTCTCCTTATCATAAATATGCGTAAAAATTTGGTTTGTAGCATGTACTCGATCCTTACACTAATTTGCAGCCGGATCTCGTACTACCCCCCCCCCCCCGGGATTTTTTTTTTTAGGCACCATTTCCTTTAAACAAACAATAATAGTATTCCGCGATTGTATTTGAAAAGCGGTGTCCCCAGTTATGGTTCATGCGATGGATGCATCATGTAGGTACGGTTAGCTTTATGATTATGTATTATTTCTTAGAACAACGCGTCATTTATTCGTGGTTTACGTGTATCGCATACTAAAACGGTATGGTGCGTTGACTATAGGTACAACTGCAAAAACTTGAATGATAGTCGATTTTATCGCTTGAGGTTATTGAAAACAAAGTGTCTCAATTTCTGCTTCTTTTCTGGTAGCAATAATAAAAATATATGGGACACAATTAACATACTGTTATTTAGTCCTAAACTACGCAGAGCCTGCACTATGTGCACTATTCATTATTCTGTGCTATGAGTACTAAACAACTGATATAAATATCGTCACGCACGAGAATCGAACAGCGACCTCCGGCTCAGAAGTCAGGTCACTATTAACTGAGCCAACAGTCCCGTCGATTATAGTAACAAACGCATAGAAAATGGCGTCTACTTATCAGGTATAACCCAACCTTGTATGATATAGAATCACGTAGAATACACAGCGTTTTTTGTTCTTTTACTTTTACGATGTTTTTTCTGCTCGAGTAACACTTAACTTAACAATTAACTCTGCCATGACTGTTTAGTAATGTTCTAGTTAGTTTTTTACAACGCAACTCGTCGAACCTGTTTTCGGGATGGGTATCGGGAGTCGGGACCAATGAATGATTGGCTCTTTCGGTGTAATGGGCCATTTAGACGAGGCCATTCCAGTGAGACATTCCACTAAGCCAATCCACTATGGCCTCGTGTAAATAGAAACAGTCCATTGGATTGTCCTTAAGTTTTTTTTGTATGCGCTTTGGATTGGATTAGTGGATTCTCTCAGTGGAATAGCCTCGTCTAAATGGCCCATAAAGGATGATTCATACTACTCCGGGCCGATCTCATAATACAACTATGCAGTTCATTGCCGGTCACTATTTCGTGTCTAAATATGCGTTGGATATTTAAATCGGAGTGTATGTAAGTCGTGTATTATGCTAGAAATAGAGTATAGTTTGAAGTAGATATTGGGTTCGATTCTGCTTTACACCGACTAAACTTATTTTAGTTTAGACATATCTTTGTCTTACCTCAAAAAAAAAAGGGATAGAAGATAACCTACCGAATTTAGTCCTGTCAGAGGCTGCATTTTACTCGTGACTTCTTTACTTACTAAACACGTTATAAATGCCTTAGTGAAATGACTAATTTTAATTTAGCAGGACTAAATATATCTCGTCTCTTTTCTTTTCTAGGAGAAAGAAAATGACAGGAGTAAACTAAAATAAGTTAAGTTGCTGTGAAGCAGAATCGGGGCCAGTACTTACGCATATTTAAAATTTAGACATATTCAAAGATAATAAAATTTAACAATGTGCTCTGGCCTTTATTCCCGAGGGGGTCGGCAGACGTATTCCATTCCTGTAAATACCTACTTTTAGCCAGTACATATTTATGGACCGTGGCCGCTAAACATGTGGTGAGACAATTTTGAACCGGAGTACTTTTACACATTCACCTGAATCAATTCTAGGACCTACGGGTCTCCTTCACCGTCTAGCTAGTGATAAATGTATACGTAAGCTTTTGAATCCTACTAATATCATAAATGCGAAAGTTTGTATGGATGGATGTATGGATGTCTGGATGTATGGATGAATGTTTGTTCCTCTTTCACTTTACAGTGATATAACTTATACATCAGAATAACACATAGTCTATATTTTATCCCCGTATTCCCACGGGAACGGGAACTACGCGGGTAAAACCGCGGGGCGCTGCTAGTAACTCATACATACGAGTACATGCCCTCTACATTATTCGAAAACTTATTCCAGGAAACATCCGACGGATTAGTCGGTTCTTTTTGAAGTTAAAATGTTTTATTCAAAGTAGGGACTTACAAGTCCAAAGTAAATATATTTTCATACCACAGCAGCGCCCCGCGGTTTCACCCGCGTAGTTCCCGTTCCCGTGGGAAAACTTGTATAAAATATAGCCTATGTGTATGTATTATTCTGATGTATAACCCTTAGTAAGTTAGCTATATAACCGTAAAGTTTCATCAAAATCCGTTCGGTAGTTTTTGCGTAAAAGAGGAACAAACATCCATACATCCATTCATACAAACTTTCGATTCCATACAAATTTATAATATTAGTAGGATTTATAAAAAATATGTATACTATCTATTCCGGATCGATCCGGATATAGTACGGTAAAGTAAGGAATAATGGAATAGCCTCTATGGTTTCGGACAAAAGATCCATTGTTACACTTTTCAAACTGTATCTTTTTGTTTTATATGAACTCAACAAAAAAGAAAGATCAGATTAGAAATGTAGGTTTTGATATGAAAATATTGACTGCCGAATAAAATTCAATTTACAACCAAACACGTTTTTATACGCACAGTTGACAGTTGTACAATCTACAATAATAATATTAAGAAGAGGAATAATTTGTATTTTTGTATGTTTGTAACGATAACATCAAAAACTACAGGACCGATTATAAAAATTCACCAATGAAAACCATATTTTTCTGGGGGTAAAATAAGCTATAATGTTCCCATGGGAACGCGACTTACGCGGGCGGAACAGCTTCAATAAAAAACATTGCCCTCACTCATGTCGCGATTAGGTAAAAAGTTGACCTTAGTTTGAATAGAGCCTCTAATTGCTTGAAAGTAGTTACTAGTTGTACCTACTCACCTATTTATCTGTCAGCAATCAGCACGTACGTTTTTTTGTACATAGTTATTGTGTTGTAAAGTAGTATTTTTTATCACTGGTTATTTATATTTGTAGTAAATACATAATTGTATTCATGATAATACTGTCTACGGCCATTTTGAAACCAAACGACTAAGCTTTCGGGTTAAAAGAGTTATTTTGAAACCCTATTGACGATATAAAAGTGTGTCGTATTTATCATTATTACAAACTGCTTCGTAAGATTTTCCTTGCAATCACAATAATTTCAAAATTAGAGTATTTTGCTATGCATTTTATAATTTCAAATTAATAAATGGCACAACTATTTATCAATTTGAAATTATAAAATGCATAGCATACATAGCTCGAAGAAAAAAAATTTATAGCTAGATTAGCATGACGAAGGCTTGTCTAAAGCCCGTAAAGTAAGCTCTTGTGGAGAAATAGTTCTTGGCAGAGTTATACTTTTAAAATATAGGCTAAACTATTAAATGAAACCACTTAAAATATGAATATTAAAAAAAAATCTATTCGTTAGTAAGCGGATCAGCGGAGAAAGAATAAGATTTTTGGTTGAAAAAAATTTTAAAAAGTTCCTTCTAAATTGGAGAATGTAGGAAATCTGAAAGTTGTTTTTCTAAAAGATTTGAACATCCGTCTGTCGGTTCAGCAAGTGATTTTATATTTCAGTTTCGTTAAAATCATTGGTGAATGCCCATCACCTGGAATCCATAGCTCACTTCACACTCTATTGACGAGTTTAGACTATTGACGTTTCTCAGTGTACATTTATTTTTACTTACAGAAATGAATTATTTTGTATTTTTGAATTTTGTATTCTAGCAGGGCTACAATGGCTCACTGTTTAAAAATAAAATAAAATATTCAACTTTAAAATCCTTTTAATAGGCAGTTGACGAAGTTTCTGTTGAAATCCGAATAATTCGCAAACATTGGGATTTAAATCGGAAGTGTAAAATTATGTTTCAGTATAGTTCTTTGGAACACGGCTTAAGTTCACAAGAATAACACTTACAAGGTTTATTCAGTATTTGCAAGCCTGCTTTAATTGTTATTCTGCCCCCGAGTTCTACTCGGAAATCTTATATATGAAAATCAATGCCACTTTTCGTTGTTATTTTATAACTCAAGAACGGGCTCACCTATCTAAACCAAATTTTAAGGCTTTATTCGGACTATTTAGCAGATGGTTTATGTAAAGTTTGCTTCAAATCTGTCAAGTGGTTCTCCATTTATCATATTTTTACAGGACAGCGTCTGTCGGCTCAGCTAGTAGGTTTATATAATTCAGAACGGAACTACTAGGAATACTTAAATATGCTCTTGCCTTTTTAACAAAAGAGTATTTTCTTCAATAAACCTGAATGGCTGACTGACTGATCGATCAACACAGAGCCGAAACTGCTGGGTCTAGAAGAATGAAATTTAGTAAAATTGCACAAATACTCAAATTACATCAGTGAGCAATAACAAAGGCTTTTATATTACCACGGGAATGAAAATACACAGGATAGGCAACGCTGCACGCTGGTATTACCATGCCTCAAGTCATGAACAAGAAATAATATTAAAATACGAGTATCCAATAAAGTCTTGAAACGGTCTCTATTCACATTTCATAACAGAAGATGCATACATTCTCTGATGCACTAGAACCCTTTACTGTCTTTACATAAGCGATTTTATGGTTTCACGTATAACCCGAATGCATCTCGATGTATGTTGTCTCGTCGCAACGCTTTAAAAAGCTTGACTTTCAAACGCAGCCGGGTTGCGTCGTATAATTCGTCTGACGCAGTTAAATTGGTAGATGAATAGTAATTTCGCAACAGGCTTCTGTCGGGTCAGAAGGCGGTCATGAAGTGTTCCGTACACGTGACAGTCGATGTGGCAAGAGTTTAACGATTCCTTGTAAAATTACTGTGCTCACTGCGTCTTTACTTTTCGTCTCAAGACTTAGAGTAAAGTATTGATTTAGTCTTCTCGGTGCGGTACAAATCAAAGGACATCTCGCTCTTCAGAATATTGATCCCATTGTTTTATTTTTCTGGCATGTTGAGGTCTCCTGTAATTGAGGAAGCATTAGACAATATTTTTTTGTAATGTTATATAGAATGTTATAATTCGTAACAAGACCGTGTCTGTGCATAAATTCTTTTTTATGGTATATAGGTGTTCCCTGCGTACCATATTTCAAGCGACGAAGCTGTAAAGGTATTTTTGGAAATTCCTATTTAAACGGGAATAAAATGGATCCGCGCGGGCAACGCCAGTGCACACCCGCTATAGTAAATAAATAAATATGCTACAGGCCCCGCCTGGCTTTATATTTTATACTTATAAATGCCCAAAACTTTTCCTCGTTTTGGTGCAGTCGGCTAAAAACATTTGCAGAGACTTAGTGCAGCGACCGTTCGCAACCTGCCACGATAATGCTGTTTTACGACGCGCGTTTCTATTGTTTCCACATTCCCGATAGGTGCTATTTGAAATGCAATCTTTTATTGCTTCGATATTTACACACACCAATCTCTCCTACGTAAGTCGCGAGATTTTAAAGGGCTATTTACACTGCTTTTAGTTCTCGGTATGTACTTGCAATGAGCGGTGAAGACGTGGCAGCTCTATCAACTATATTTCGTTACAAATTTTAGGTCGACTCGACGGTGGAAAATATGGTAAATTTAAATAAAGTTGGGGTCAGGTCCTTTGCAATGCTTTATATTTTTTATTCAAACTTTGAAAACTTAGCTACTATATTATTTACACCTTACAACATTTATATTGGACATTAATTATGTTTCACTGATTCACAAATTGACACCCATAAATGTTTGATTGATACATTTTAACACGTTAAACCTTTTTTTGCTGTTGTAAAGATAGTTTTAATTTCAAAAACTAAAAATCACGGTAACGCATAGGACGTTAAACTCGGCTTCCAAGATTTGTCTTTACACTTATTGTAAAAATAGTAATACAAGTACAAATAAAATCTCTTAAAGGCTAACGAAGCAGGTATCGCTAAGCTGTAAGGCACTCTACTCTCTCGCAATATTTGTATGTTTGTAACGAATAAACTCAAAAACTACTGCACTGATTTTAAAAATTATTTCGCCAATGGAAAGATATATTATCAGGGATACATGTGCTATATTCTATTCCCTCGGGAACTGGAATTACGCGAGATAACAGCTAGTTTGATATAAGCCTAGCGATAAGTGCTACAACACTGACGCAACAGCCTACAGTCATTTGAGCTTACAGCTTAGAGGCCCGTACGTCAATCATCAAAGGTTCTGGAAGTTAGTTGAGCCCAAAGAGATTAAAATATAATAGGGCATAGAGGGGACAAAGCGAGGAAAATTTTAAGCCGAAAAGTTATTCCAAGTGGAATAAGTCTAGTACAATTTCGACCGAATGACAGCTCGCGTTCATACTAACTGACATGACGCTTGAGCTTCAAAGTTTTGTATGAAAATATTCTCAATGCCCCCTCTATCTCTTTGGTTGAGCCTAATAGGGATAATTTTACCCGCTTCCTTTCCATTTGGCTTCCTTGCCATGTAATTTGATAGACTTAGAACAGACTTAGTAGTGCACTTGACAATTTAGGTTTAATGGCACATGTACCTAAATCGTTGGTTGAAAGACCTAAATGCCTAATAGTGTAGATGTATACAGAGTTGATAATCGATGTTATAGCTGTATATTGTAATCTAAGTTTTTAATCGCCTCATATAGTATATGCAAAATCTATTTCGAAACTTAATTAATTACAGTAGACGCCTCTAGTACATTTGTGTGTGTTTGACATGTATAGATACACGAACAATAGCTCGGCCTTGATAGGCAGGTTTGATAAGGCAATAAGCGGCGTGTTCCATCAGGTAATGACTATCGATTATGATGTAAGTAATCTTAAATAGTAATAGGTTGTTTCACTGACTTTTGGACATCATCTCAGATTATTTAAGGTTTATTAAACCACTAACAGAAAAGCTTGTCAACGTAGTAACCTACAGAATTATTTTTATCTAGCAACGCCCAGCGGTTTCATCCGCGTATTTCCCGTTCCCGTGGGAAAACGGGGATAAAATATAGCCTATGTGTTATTCTGATGTATAAGCTATACAGTTACATCAAAATTCTTTCAGTACTTTTTGCGTAAAATAGGAACAAACATCCATACATACAAATCCAGAAAGTTGAAAAATGACAGCCTAATAAAACCTACTCCCGGAAAAGCAAGCTGAAATTTGTAAAATCGGTCTAATAGTTTCCTGGCCCATATACAAACAAACATACAAAAATGCAAATCTATCCTCTTTAAATATTTTTTTTTATCTATTTTTTTATATTTTATCCTCTTTAATTAAAAATAAAATAAAATAAAATATTAGTGTTAGACATATGTACTTGATTTTATTAAATTAATATGAAGTTTATTTGCTCATAATTGAATTCAGTGAAAGAGACTTTCTGTTGTCTGTTCAACATCCAACAATACAATATTCGTTTGCAATTCATTTCAAAATTAAATGCCAAGCTAATAAAATTATGCTCTGCACCGTTTCGCTCTGATGACAAAAACAAAAATTGGACTATCTGAAAAACGGAAATTTTGTTGGCTGCATGAAAAAAGTGAAGGTTTAACTATTTGTTTATTTTATTTTTTTATCTAAACACTAACACAGTTTTAATATAAGCTAAAAGTTGTAAAAACCAGCGAAGGCTTGTGAACAGCTAGTCCGGAAATTATATGTTATAATAGGTGCTAACTAGGCAGTGCTTGTTATTGAAAATCTTTTTCTTTAAGTAATTTTAACTGTCCACCATTTCATAAATCTTTTTAGGAACAATAGAGCAAAAGCCTTCCGTTGATACGTTACAAAAAAGTGGCCCAGTTTATTAGCATGAGCATCCCTTTGAATATCGCTTGCAGAGCCATTGAAAAATGAATTAACATTCTACAGGCACCTAGAAAAAAGTAAAAACTTTCAAGTGAGCGAGCTAGCAGCAAAGGGAGAATGCAGAATTTTTACCGGTAAATCCAATAGCCGCTTTGCAGCGGCGCGCGTCGTAGCGCTGAATGCGAAAAGGGAACAAAAAGCACAAGGACTGCTGCTACGCGAGACAGCACTTATTTCGTTTCGAATATGGCAGCTCCCATAAAGCCATTCATGGCTCGGATGAGCTGCGGAATTTTTAATATGTGCTAACTTTGAAAATCGACTGTTACTCGCTAATGTTGTCTACTCATTTAAATTTGGAATTGTTGGTGTATATTTCCGCAAATCAAGAACTGGCCGATGGGGCATAATACGTCCTATCAAGGTGGATAGACCAACTGCACTAGCCAAGTTACAGACGAAGTTTTCATTAGCTTAGCTTGGCGTTCGTTGAGGAAGATTACTGGAAACTTTTAAGGCAGAGGGCGCTGTGTTTGTTGTGTACCTGTCAAAATACCTTAGTAACTTTTAATATATTTAATGCGTTAAAACTATGCGATGTCTTTGATTAAATTAATTGCCTTTTCAAATTTTCAACTATTGGATGTGTTTTTGTAGAGTTTAAAAAGTTTTATAATTTAGTCTTCTCAATGCTTTTTCCCACTTTTTCTTTAATGCTAAATCAGTAGGGTGTTTGTGTACACCAATTTCTTCACATCTAAAAGCTACACAACAACCAATATTTAACGTAATACATGAAAACAACAAAACATTAATATACAATGTCTATGGATATTGACAGTTCTTTTGCAACAAACCTTTGTCGCCCTCTAGCCGGAACTACTTGACAGTTGTCTTCCCATTGTAATTAATACTAACTAAGAACTACTTGTTAGTGAGTATAATTCTTTGGAGTGTTGAGTAAATTTTACTTGGTCGCGCTATAAAGCCGCGCGCATGACAAGTCGAGTGCTAATATCAACCCCATACATATATCATTATATTCGACTATCTTTACGTTCTAAAATTAAATCAATCCGCTTTAAATATACGAGTAGGTTGTTACGGAAGACAACGGGTGGAATGTGTTCGGTTGCTAAGGAGGTGACGAGTCACCTTATTAAATTTTCCACATATTTTACTTATTAGTGTTCCGTACCTGAAATAGCCAGTCCGTCCGTTTTGCGGATTTTTCCATTTCTGTCGTCCTAGTTAGCACTTATGTAAAACATCATGGCACACTCGTTGCCTGAGTCCCGACTCGACAAAGCGATAAAATGTAATAAGTCTGTATAACGGTAATAGATGTAGGAATTCACTACTGTCGGAGGCAATGATAAGCCAATTGCCATTATGATTGCATGAAAAGGTTGTAAGATTGTGGAGCAGATGGTCTTTACTTCCTACTTTATTATTAGGTCATCTTTTTAAAGTTCAGTTTTTAGGCAGTCGGTTTTTTTTACCCATTTTAGTTAGTAACCAACTGAATCGTTATAAGTACTAAATGGTCATTCAAAATAAAAATAATAAGAGAAACCTAAATTAAATTAAATCGGTCAAACGTAAATTGATATTAATAAGGTTCGTACTCCGCACTTGACCGATTTCTCGCCTAATTAATAAGGCTGCCTTCGATCACGTCTGCCCTTTTAAAAATAAATTTTCTTTCAAATAATGTCGAAGAGCTCTTAGATCGTATTTTAAAGAAGCAAAGTTGCAAAACTCGAGTGGGATGTGTTTTATCTTTCTTACATTTTCGAGTGGCTTTACCGACTTCAACGGAAGGAGGATAATATGTGTGTACTCGCAGATGTTCACGATTTCGTTCACCGGGGAACCGTATTTTACACAAAGTTCGTATGTACCTACCTACTAACTTCTGTGAACTTCTGTGAATTTATATGAAAGATAGGGTAGTATTGAACCTGAAACGTATAGCGCTATTCAGATCTAAAAAAAATATAGTCTATAATTATACATATAATACTAGCGGTTCTGCGCAGTTTCACCCTAGTTCCCGTTCCCGTGGGTATATCGGAATAAAATATAGCCTATCTTACTCAGGGATCTTCTAGCTTTCTAATGGTGATAGAATTTTTAAAATCGGTCCAGTAGTTTTTGAGTTTAAAAAATCTTTCCTCTTTATACTCGTATAGATTAGGATTTACCGTAATATTGTTTCTTAACTATTTTCATTATTTGCGGCCATTTCCGTCAAATAATTTCTGCTTAGCCTGTTGACTGGAAGATAATGCCTTTAGCCATTAAGTTCGCCATGTGTACATTTTATTGGTACATGAAGTTAGATAAATAGAAGAATAAAGATGTATAAAACGTTTTGATAGCGTTTTACTGGAGTCTCATAACTCGTTGAACTATCTCTGTGGTTTGCTTTCATTAACAGCGTTGAGCCGCAGGTGTGAGGGGGGGGGGGGGGAGACGGGGAGGGGGTGGCTGCGGTTGCACCCGCTTGTCGCGAAGAGAATGCACCCCGTTGAAACTTCGGGAGACTAAGTTTTTAATTTAATAACAAAACTGTTTTGTAGTTTGTGTTGTCGAATATATACGTACTACATCTTCGAATTTCCATAGAAATGTGTGTAAATGTACATCGTTACTATACAGTACTCTTTTTGTTTTTTTGTTATTTGTGGCTCTGGGAGAGCTTATTTTAATGATGCTCCATTTCCAGAATAGTTTTATAATTATAGCAGCTTTTGTTCCGAGATATTGCTGTAAAGGAAAGCAGACAAAATTATCAGCTATAGTCCTTGATCGTCCTTGAAATGGTAGTGCTTTATTAACTGACTAGTAATGTTAGCTATCTTCGTGCCAATTTGGAATTGAACATTAGATCAATTGCGAAACAGTTATACTCAAAAATACAGTGCCAAAATCACATAGTTTATTCTATCTGTTATGACTAAACAGACTAAAATTACCCGATCAAAACCCTTTAATCTGTTTACATGAGGTATCTATATTATATAAAATATATGATTTTTGTTTATCCCGTTTACGTGCTATTCCAATAATCCGATGGCGATGAAACTTAGGTGTTGTTGTTGCAATTTGGGCTCTATATACTAAAACTATAAAGAGGAAAGATAAGTATTTTTGTATGTTTGTTACGAATAAACTCAAAAACTACTGGACCGATTTTAAAAATTATTTCACCAATGGTAAGCTAGAAGATCCCTGAGTAACATAGGCTATATTTTATTCCCGTAGTCCCACGGGAACGGGAACTACGCGGGTGAAATCGCGCAGAACCGCTAGTTATAAATAAATAAATAATCCCACGTATTTATCTCCGAGGGGGAAGACAGACGTATTCCATTTTTAAGCTATTGCATAGCTTCTATCGCGGGCATTGAGCGCGGGGACCGAATCCAGAAATTCCGTAACGAAAAAACCTCACGCTCTCCCCACTCCGACGGGCACGGAGGTGTGGCTTAAAGGCCGTGCATTGTATAAAATAAAATAAAGTAAAGTAAAGTAAAGTAAAGTAAAGTAAAGTCCAGTAAAGTAAAGTAAAGTAAAGTAAAGTAAAGTAAAGTAAAGTAAAGTAAAGTCGAAGTAGAAGTCGAAGTCGAAGTCGAAGTCGAAAGTCGAAAGTCGAAAGTCGAAAGTCGAAAGTCGAAAGTCGAAAGTCGAAAGTCGAAAGTCGAAAGTCGAAAGTCGAAAGTCGAAAGTCGAAAGTCGAAAGTCGAAAGTCGAAAGTCGAAAGTCGAAAGTCGAAAGTCGAAAGTCGAAAGTCGAAAGTCGAAAGTCGAAAGTCGAAAGTCGAAAGTCGAAAGTCGAAAGTCGAAAGTCGAAAGTCGAAAGTCGAAAGTCGAAAGTCGAGTCGGAGTCGGAGTCGGAGTCGGAGTCGAGTCGAGTCGAGTCGAGTCGAGTCGAGTCGAGTCGAATCGAATCGAATCGAATCAAATGAAATGAAATGAAATAGTCAGACCAACCAAGACAGTCAACTTTATGCTATGCAATAGCTTTACCGCGGCAGTCCCCGAGTGCCACACGTCTTTTTGGATATACCCACTTTCCACGAGAATTCTTTTGACCCATAAACGTGATAGGTGGTGGTCACCGACGGTGAGCCCATCGCCGGACCGGGTCTGTCGCACATGCCTCCGATTCAATTCTGCGACCTGCGAGTTTCCTCACGATGTTTTCCTTCACCGTCGAGCTAGTGATGAATATGTACGTAAGTTTTGAAACACTCATTGGTACATGAAAGGATTCGAACGAGGCTCACTGATTTATCATCACGTGAAGGAGGCTCTTTAACTGTAAGGCTGTCACGTACTCTATTCTAATTACATAAACCTTACACCGCGCAGTCTACTAATGAAAATATTCTAAAATAAGTTTCATGTAATTAAAATAGAATACAATTTGGAAGAACCTACCTACACAATAGCTTATTCTCACACTCGCGAACGATAGAAAAAATTATATTTCAAAATTCCCTATAGAACGGTAAAAAACTAGTAAGCAAATCAAAAATACATATCTGTTACAAATAAAAACCGGCCAAGTGCGAGTCGGACTCGCGCACCGAGGGTTCCGTACAACCTTGCAAATTTATGGTTTTCGTAATTTTTCCTTTATCTATGCTATAAGACGTTGCTTCGTACCAAATTTCAAGATTCTGAGTTCACGGGAAGCACCCTGTAGGTTTTGATTCCCTTGCAAGTGTCGAAAATTTGCGGCATAAACGGCTGTATCTTTTGATTGCGTTGGCTTAGAAGTTTGATTTTTTCACAGCTTCAAGGGACAGTAGACCTGAGTAATTGATATAAATTTCAGCTTCATACCTCCACGCGTTCCTGAGAAAAAGGGTCTTGACAGACGGACGGACAGACGGACAACAAAGTGATCCTATAAGGGTTCCGTTTTTTCCTTTTGAGGTACGGAACCCTAAAAATACGAAAAAAATCAAGTCTTCGAAGCCTCGATCGGGTCAAGCGGTGTCGCGATACCCTTGACTTTTGACCTCTCATAGACATTACGAGTACTACACGAGGGAAGATCAAAGACGGAGAGCGACGGGACTGTGAAGTCGAAGTGAATAAGAAGCGAGACTACCCACTACAAAGGGAGTCAAGCGAGCACATTGAGCACCGCAAACATGGTGATTACAAACCCTTTTATTATGCGTTGGTCAAAGGACGGTGTAGGAAAATATTAAATCTTGAAAATGTTTATGTATCTCTCTAGGGTCTTATAAAAATACTATGAAGATTTTATCCATGTGCAGTATAATTACAGTACAACTTTAATATTTTTTGTCAAAGCCTTACTGTGAAGAACATAAAAAAAAATCTTATTTTTAGAGAATTATTAAATATCCAAATGTGAAAAGTGTCATTGTAAAAAATATATGTTAATATGTTAAAAAAAGAGCTACATACAACAAACTGATTTACAGTTTGGCGGAGGTAATAATATGTCGAGTGTGTACTCTGACGGCTCCCTAGTATCTTGGTCGCCTCGCCTCTTACGGCATCTACTTTCTATTTGACTTCTTTACCGGTTTCACACCCCTTTAAAAAGCTGATTCTTTATTTTTATTCACCACGTATCCGGTCGTTACAGCGGTCGTCGCCGGTACAGCAGTTAATGCGGGCGTAAGATAAAAAGACATAAAGCTATTATCTTGAAAAAATATTACACTTATCTTACAGACCAACGACAATAAATAAATAAATAAATAAATTGTGGAACACAATTAATTCACACACGGTTATTTAGTCCCAAACTAGGCAGGGCCTGTACTATGGGTACTAAACAACTGATATAAATACTTAAATAAGTAATAAACGACCAGACACGAAGCCAACAGACATGTTCACGCACACAAATGTTGGCCTCGAGCGGGGATCGAACCCGGGACCTCCGGCTCAGAAGGCAGGGTCACTACCGACGGAGCCAACAGGCCCGTCAATGGGTAGGTAGTTAGTTGACTGTATCGAAATTAAATTGCAAGTAATTATTCATTATCTATATCATCTCAAAACACTTCTAAAATATATTTAAAAAAATATTTTATAGTTAAATTTAAAAAATCCTAACTAAGACAATTGAATACTATAAAATAAGGTAAGTATTCAATACATTTTCCATAATTATGTTGATTTTTTTACATATAAGTATGTAATAAATAGGTAGTGGACTACCTACAGACCAGAGTCTATATTTGAGGGATTTTACGTTTTTTACTGAAAATAATTTATCCTGAATAAATAAATTCTAAATAGCAAATGCAATTCCTACTATTCGCTGGCTGCAGCTCACGTAATTGAATGTATCTGGCCTTGCCACAAATTAGAGAATGAACTCCAAAATTCTAGTTTACTGCTGCATTCCAATATTAGTGCCATGAGAAATACCAAACGGAATTTCTAAATGAAAATTATTGTTGTTAATAGCGAAACCATTCCTGAAACTATTCCTTTGTTTGTGAAACAAAATGAAGTGTTGGATGGAAATTTAAATTGACTCGAATTAATGCAACTCCATTACTAGAAGTTAAAGTTTACTGCATTATTCGTTAAACGCAGTAATAGCCTTATTGGGCTGAGTCTGAGTCTCATTAATGGGACATCAGATATATCAATAGATATGTCATCATAAGTCTCATTTATTAGACATAAGGTTCGAGCCTGGGTGTGGCACTAAAAATGTACATATTTATCACTAACTTCACGTTGGTGAGAAGTGAGTACATACACATAAATAATTAATATATCTTTTTAATAAATGCTGTCAAAACAAAATACTTTAATATAATTTGAAGGTTGTGTGTAGAATATAAAGATAAGTTTTGACCTATTTGTGATCCAGCGGTTACCATGACAAGTTGGGGTTAGGACGTGCAATTCACCGCGACTAGCAGCGCCTAAGGCAAAGGGAACGCTCACCAACAGCCACTCGACACTTACATCGACACCCGTCGACTACGTAGTGTAGCACCGCAACAATAGCTAGAAGAAACAAAAGCTCACAGTAGTAACAGTAATAGCATGCGTGTTTTGTACCGAGTCAATACGCAACACCCACCACAGTACAAATCAATTGTACAGTGGTCAGGGAGCGTGACGGTCACCATGTTAACAGCCAACCTGAGCATGACAGTCCGGCGTCAATTAACCTTCTAAAACTGTCTAAAATTGCCGTGATGTCATCAGCGCCGTACAGGCAATTACGTGTGCGCTTCGGGAGGGAGTGTAGGTTTACCAGTTTTTCCAATTAACTGATCAATTATTTATTACCCCCGCGGCTAATTTTGGTAACAGCTTCTAGTTGAAAAATTCTGTACTTTTCCGGTTAATCCGGCTCGGTAGATTTTCCGTAGGTGTATTTTGCAGGATTTTGATTTATCTGTTTCTGAGCGCTATGGTGGCATCAAAGAGGTTAGAAGAAATTTCTCTGTTTGAATAGAGACACTTTGTTTTCGAAATCCTGTGGGTATCATATGGGTATTAAAGGATGTTGAACGGCTATTTTCAATTCCTTTTGTTAGCTGTTAGTCGTGTAGTATAATAGCGTCTAGGATTTTATAAATATAGTAGGTACTTAATTAGTGCACTCCTGACCAATTCTGGGACCTGCGGGTTTCCTTAGGATGTTTTCCTTCACCGTTGAGCTAGTGATAAGTAAATATGTGCATAAATTGAAAAACTCATTGGTACATGCCAGGATTCGAACCTGAGCTTCACTGATATCATCATGTGAAGCAGGCTCCTTAACCGTTATGATATCACTGCTTTTAGAAGCAGAGTTACCTGCGTTTGATTATCATAGCTCGACTTGAGGTGGCGACAGACGTGTCAGGGGAGGGAAAACGCGAAACGGGAGAGTTGGGGTAAGCGTGGGGGAGGAGTGATCTGCTTAACCGTCTCACTGTACGGCTGACGCTAGACTACAGTAGGGAAGTAGGGGTTTATCAGATTCCACCACTTGTTCATTTGTTTTGCCACACTAGAAATTACTCCAATGAAGTCTGTTAAAAATTGCAGATCATGGTTACACAATAACAGGATGATCAACTATGTTAAGCAGATTGTTGAGATATGTGAGCATAAAATGTTCTGAAACACAAACTATGTCCTACTGCTCAACTGATCAAAGTTGAGCAATCTGGTTGAGCAGTTTGGAGGAGACGCAAATGAAAGCTGTACGGCGCTTACATTTTTCCCTTAAAATATTAAATAATAAAATCTTCATACTACAACATGTACAAAACAAATGTTTTTTTTAAATTCTACAGTTAGGTATGAGTAATTCGCATGCTATGGCTTTGGGCACGTCCGTCGGATTTCCAGACAAAATAGAATTTTAAATATTTCGATACTATTGTAGGGTTTTGTGTAGGTATTAGCCGATTATTATAAAAAGTAACTCTTTTTTTCTCAACTACACCGCTGAACCAGCTTAAGAAACATTTTCAAGAATATGGATTGATTGAAGTAGGACATATTCTTTTTTTAACCTAAGAAAACCAATGAATTAGATGACAAAAGCTAGTTCTATACAAGTATACAACAAAAAATAAAAAATAAATTAAAATAATCTCACGCCTTTGATCCCCGAGGGGGTAGGCAGAGGTATTCCATTACTGGATATACCCACATTTCACGAGATACATTGGACCCCTAAACGTGATAGGTGGTGAGCCCATCGCCGGACCGGGTCTATTTACACATGTCTCAGAATTAATTCTGAGACCTGCGGGTTTCCTCACGATGTTTTCCTTCACCGTCGAGCTAGTGATAAATATGTACGTAAGTTTTTGAAAAACTCATTGGTACATGCCAGGATTTGAACCCGAGCCTCACTGATTTTCGGCCGGCTCTTTAACCGTAAAGGCTATCACTGCTCTTAAACAATACAACACGCATATTTTAATAGTCTCTTATCAGTGTGTGCGCTGCAGGTAAATGTAAACACTATGTAAACTTTGAAATATATTATACAAGCGTGTGCTCAGCGGTGCGAAACCCGATTTTGTCGATGTTTTAATAGTTCTTCTGCTATTCGGGACAAATCCAACAAATTAAAGATCATAAAAATCGGCCCAGCCGTACTTGAGTTATAATCTACTATATAAAAATAAGTCGGGTTTTCCTTCCTGACGATTTAACTCGAGAACGGCCGGACCGATTTTGATGACACTTTTTGTGTGGGTTCGAGGGATGGTTTATAGCAAAGAAAATTCAGCATTGCACCCGTGCGAAGCCGGGGCGGGTCGCTAGTTGTTTATATTATAGGATTCCAGCGACCTGCCCCGGCTTCGCACGGGTGCAATGCCAACACTAAAACCTTCATCTTGAATCACTATCTATTAAAAAAAACCCGTATCAAAATCCATTGCGTAGTTTTAATTTAAGTATACATAGGGACATACAATAAAGTCGCTTTCTCTGTTGCTATATCCCTATGTATGCTTTAATCTTTAAAACTACGCAATGGATTTTGATACGGTTTTTTAATAGATAGTGATTCAAGATGATTGCACCCGTGCGAAGCCGGGGCGGGTCGCTAGTAATATTATAAAAAATAACACAGTTGCGAAGGGTAAATAGAAAACAATTCTAAGTTAAAATTAGCTACAGCGATGACACGGGCAGTTCTTCGCGGTTTTACAATGAGTTTCTATGGCATATAAATTCACCGATTGCAGTACTAACCACACATTTGCAGTAATAAAATCATGTAAACTTTTAAAATAAACAGTTTTATCTGGTAAATATATTAGAATCCTATAAAGTTGGCATTATAACTGAGTGAGCCGAGGTAAGCGGGACAGGACCTGCCCACTGCTTCCGGAGTAAATGCTGTCGCCGACGCCAACTCCAGTGCGGAAATGCTACCGATCACTATAGTCTATTTCGCACCAAGTGGGTTCGGTGACAGTTCACATTTTTCCTTTTTACGCATACAACTTTCTAGTAAGAAAAATGGGTGGTTCCAAAAATAATGAATAATTTATTATTATGTAATTGCTAAAATACAATAATTGTCGCCTCTAAAATTCTAAATTAAAATCTCAGACTATAAATCAAGAAACATATGAAAAACAATAGATAAAAAAGATATCCTAAAAATACGTATTGCGTGGAACGGAACTTTTACTCATAGGGATTGACACTACTTAATCTACATTAAATCGATGAATCGAAGCTTTTTGGCGGGAATCCGAAAAAAGATGCAATGTTTTCGTAAAATTTTCATTTTGTTGTATCTTTTGGGTTTAAAATAGTAATAGTGTATTATGTGGCAGGGCTCTGTGAAAGTGTGCAGTGATTTGTAGATTCGATAATGTATGATATTTTCGTATTGCATCAAAAAGTCGATGACATTTTTTTTTTATTTTACAATGTTTTTCCCTTATATAACCTGTGAAATTTAAACATATTCAATTAAAAGTAATCTTGAAAAATCGTTCTATCAATAAAGTATAAAATCGATTCCATTTCCTTTACAAACTTACTCGAAACTTTAAAAAAATCGATTGGATTTCATTAGGACACATCACTTTAATTGTCAACAGTGAACTGTCACCGAACCCACTTGGTGCGAAATAGACTATAGTATCACCACACTTATCCACTAAGGGATAAATATTGACATGAGTTTCTAGTTGGTTGTTCTCGGGGTACTGCATTTGGAACCAGCAACTCGTCGGTGCAAATGGGCTGCTGTTTACATTAAGCCAATCTCCATGGTCGAGTTTAGAGTGGCTTGTTATTAGATTATTGACTTTTCTAAGTGTAAGTTCAATTACCTATAGAAAATAAATACATTTCCTCTGTATATTATGTGGGTACCAAATCGTAGAATACTGCCAGTCATGTTGCGTGTTGTCAGGCAACATTGCGTCCCGACATGTGTACCTACACATACATTTGTCCTCTAGTTGCATCAAACAATCATCACAAAGTATTCTTTGTCTTTCACGGCTAACGAATGGAAAGCTACATTATCAGGGAGTAACTAAGCTCTAATTTATCCCCGTATTCAGACGGGAAAAGGAACTACGTGGGAGAAACGGCGGGGTGCTCCTAGTAATCTTACTAATATTATAAATGCGAAAGTTTGTATGGATAGATGTTTGTTCCTCTTTTACGCGAAAACTACTGAACGGATTTTGATAAAACTTTACAGTCATAGAGCATAAACATCAGAATAATACATAGGCTATATTTTATTCCCGTATTCCCATGGGAACGGGAACTACGCGGGTGAAACCGCAGAGCGCTGCTAGTCCTACTAATATTATAAACGCGAAAGTTTGTATGGATGTCTGGATGGATGTTTGTTCTTCTTTCACGCAAAAACTACCGAACGGATTGTGATGAAACCTTACAGTTATATAGCTTATACATCAAAATAACACATAGGCTATATTTTATCCCCTTATTCCCACGGGAACGGGAACTACGCGGGTGAAACCGCGGGGCGCTGATAGTAATATATATCTATGATAATAGCGCAGTGAACGAGGCCTGCAGTTGTGCACCGGAACTTGTTTACTCTGGCTGTAACGCGATAACCCTCATCCGCTAGCATCGAGTCGTGCTACCTGCTCAATGTTGCCAGGGCGAAATTGATATAGACGGTAGAAATAGAAAAAAACGTCGACTCTACAACTCTTTGGTGCATGCCAGTGTTCGGTACACTGGGCTATCACTGCTCTACATCTCATCTCTACATGTTGTATGTGTATTGCCAATACAAAAATCGATACCGCGGTCCTTACCTATGCCATATGTATTATGCCAAACACCGGCTTAAACATTTGGCGCGTATTGCGCAATCGTGCATGTTTACAATTTCAATTTTAGCGCGCAGCAGGAACCAAACCACTAGGAACTTAGCGATCTGGTTATTATAATTACCTACCGAGAGCCCAAAATGTAGGTCAATGTAAAGCTGGTTTTAGACAATCTCTAAGTGTTTCGACTAAGTAATTTGGCGCACTTTCAGGCAAGTTAAGAATAAGCCTTAATCTCCCACGCAGGCCCACGGTTTGGGGCAGAAATTATGCACGTGACCAGTTTTCAGGCTGAATAGAATTTTAAACTGATGCTAGAGTTTTGCACGCAATTTAATTTAATGAATGTATAATTAGTACGCGATGTTAAACTTGTCACTCTCAAAAATAGAACAATTGCACTAGAATAATTTAATCTTAAAGCTGAATAAAAAATTCGTGATTATTTTCATAGTATTCTTGTTTCGGGATTTTACTGTGGAAGCGGTAACTCCTTCAAAATATTATATTGTGAATGAACGCTTGGTTGTAATCTATCTATGTAACACCTCGAATCACATTTTAAAACAGTAAACGTAATTACTCCAATGTATCGCAGATTCCGCGCGAAGGAATGTTATTGGAATGCAGCCGATACGTGCACTTATGAATCATTACGCAGACACGAGGTGGCGCATCGCGCTATCAAGAGTCGCCGCGGAAACATGACCTTCGTCGATACATCTTGTTTTAGTTAGTTTATTACTCAAAGTCGTTTACGTTACTACAAGGCTTGCATTTGGTGATCGCGTCCTATTTGGAACGACCTACCGAGACTTGCCAACGTTATAAACCGACTATTATACAGTCCGACTTGCATCCGCGGTTCGCGTCCTAATGAGGGACTTTCCAGGCCACGTTCCTAAAAATTCTCATAGATGGCGCTCTATAATTCCTATCATAGAGTTGGCTGCAAATCTGGTTTCCTTTGCTCGGAATAGAGAATAGTTCAGAGTCCTAAGTAGTCACCTTGTACCACAGAACACTATTACTTCTAGCTTTTTAGTCACTGACGCGCAGCAGTGTTGTTATCCAAATGTCGTAGGCAGGTCGACTCATATAATCTATTTATTTATTTGGTTTGCCAACAGGTTTTTCACTATAAGCTATTATTATACATAGACGAAGACTTAAAAAGACAGGTACATATAAGTAGGTAAAAACATTTTCGCTCAGATCTAGTGCTATTTTGTAATCATTTTTTACTGGATACAATACATAATATCACTACATAGTATAAAACAAAGTCGCTTTCTCTGTCTCTATATCCCTATGTCCCTATTTCCCTATGTCCCTTTGTATACTTAAATCTTTAAAACTACGCAACGGATTTTGATGCGGTTTTTTTTTTAATAGATAGAGTGATTCAAGAGGAAGGTTTTAATGTTAGCATTGCACCCGTGCGGCCGTGCGAAGCCGGGGCGGGTCACTAGTTATTTAATAAACTAAATTAAACCCAAACGACCAAATAATTTTTGCATTAGACATATCCGATTCACGCTAACACCCCAATACAATCAAGGATTTTTTTTTAAATTTGGACAAGGGTAGCGACATAATATCCATTGTAGTGGATTTAAAGACCATTCTGGGAATCGTACTATGAAAACCTATTTTTGTGTGTAATGTCCGAACTGCAAAAGGTTAAAAGTTTACTACCCTGGCGTTCACCCTGGGTTTTTTGACGTGATAACGTCTTATAAATTGATGAAGCCGGCGGCATTCCCGAAAAAGTGTGACGTATGCGTCGTTCCAGTGCAAGCGAGAGCGCGCAACCAACGACAAAGAGGCACACTCCATTCCATCAGTATTTTCTTATGACGTTGCGTTTCGTACCGTGACGTGACGTGACGTGTCGTGTCGTGACGTGACAACGTCTTATAATTCGATGGAGCCTGCTGCACGCACGAAAAAATATGACGTATGCGGCGTTACCTCTCGCTGCGTTCCATTTAAGGCATGAAGTGCAAGCGAGAGCGCGCAACGAGCGACAAAGAGGCACAATCCATTCCATCAGTATTTTCTTATGACATTGTCACGTTCAACTATCGTCAGTAAACCGACTTTACATACAACCGATTTTTTTTTAATTATTTTTTTCTAATAAACTGGGACTATCTAGGAGACCTCTTAAATTTTTAAACAATAAAACTTGGTCTTATAACCATCGTCGGTATTTTAAGGAATAATGCAGGGGCAATCGGAGTCCAAAGTCTTGCAGATCGATTTAATGGATAAAAAAGAAAAATTATACAAAAAGTCACGCTCACGAACGTTACCGCAAAACAAAACAACATGGTATTTATTTTACAGCTTTAAATTACTAGGTAACTAAAAAACCTATTCTCTATTCCGAGCAAAGGAAATCAGATTACATTATTAGACAGAAGCTAACAATGATAGGAATTGTAGAGCGCCATCTATGAGAATTTTTAGGAACGTGGCCTTGAAAGTCCCTCATTGGAACGGGCTCGTGGAACAAGTTCGGCAAATAAATATCTTTTTGTTTGCTCACTTTGTAAAGTTTGTAGCAGTTGTAAATAATATACGTCTTGATGTTGTAAAAACGTGTTTTCCATTACTTAAATACTACCAAGTATTACACTGGCGCCCAACGTGGGGCAACCCAAGTTTTATGAAACAAATTCAGGACGTAACACTACCTACCCAAACACAAAGATGACGACCATGTCTGACAGGCTGGAACTAGATGCAGCTTATAATGAATTGAAGAGGCGACTAACCTCAGCTCCAATTCTACGACAAGCAGATGAGTCACATCTCTATATTATAAAAACAGATGAGTGCAATTACGCACTAGGAGTGGTTCTCGTCCAGGGGGAGGGAGAGAATGAGCATTCTGTGGAAGTCATGCATTTCAAGTCGACTCCTCACTTCAGGCGAAAGAAATTACTCAAACCTTTACGAAAAAGAGGATGCCCAAGGAAGGCACCAATGACTGCGAAGCCAGCAGTAACCAACCGTGGCCGTAGACGCCCCAGGAAGAATATGGCTTAAATTAAACAAAACAAAATTACTGTCCTCTTCGTCGGGACGACTTCAGGGCCAGAGGGGGAGAATGTAACACCCCGAATCACATTTTATAACAGTAAACGTAATTACTCCAATGTATCGCAGATTCCGCGCGAAGGAATGTTATTGGAATGCAGCCGATACGTGCACTTATGAATCATTACGCAGACACGAGGTGGCGCTGTACCGAACTCTGAATCGCGCTATCAAGAGTCGCCGCGGAAACATGACCTTCGTCGATACATCTTGTTTTAGTTAGTTTAATACTCGAAGTCAACTCGTTTACGACAAGGCTTGCATTTGGTGATCGCGTCCTACTTGGAACGATCCACTGAGACCTGCCTACGTAGTAAACCGACTAAATAGTCCGACTTGCATCCGCGGTTCGCGTCCTACTTGGAACGGGCTCGTGGAACAAGTTCGGCCAATAAATATCTTTTTGTTTGCTCACTTTGTAAAGTTTGTAGCAGTTGTAAATAATATACGTCTTGATGTTGTAAAAACGTGTTTTCCATTACTTAAATACTACCAAGTATTACATCTATATAAATAAAAATGAATTGATGTTCGTTAGTCTGATTAAAACTCCAGAACGGCTGGACAGATTTTGATGAAACTCTTTGTGTGGGTTAGAGTGGGTCCAGGGATGGTTTATACGGTGGCAGAACGACGTCTGCCCGGGCCACTAGTAGTAGATAAATATTGCGAATACCAATCTTTTTTATTTATACAATACCAACCAAATACCAACAGCTAGCTTTGCAAGTAATGTTTATGTACTAAACACAATGTTTAGTGTAATATTCCGTACATTTTGTGTATTTCTTTGATTTATTATATAACTTTCCGACACTTTAAACGGACTCATTTTGTGTGGTACTCATTTTGCGTATTGTACATTATACCATTCCATTTACGACGGAAGACACAGCTATTTGAAATTCAAATGCATACAAAGTTAAAATTTTGCATTAAAATTTTTGTTAAGATTATATTGTGAATAGACATAAGAGCAGTGATAGCCCGGACGGTTAAAGAGCCGGCCGAAAATCAGTGAGGCTCGGGTTCGAATCCTGGCATGTACCAATGAGTTTTTCAAAAAACTTACGTACATATTTATCACTAGCTTGACGGTGAAGGAAAACATCGTGAGGAAACCCGCAGGTCTCAGAATTAATTCTGAGACATGTGTAAACAGACCCGGTCCGGCGAAGGGCTCACCACCTATCACGTTTAGGGGTCCAATGTATCTCGTGAAATGTGGGTATATCCAGTAATGGAATACCTCTGCCTACCCCCTCGGGGATAAAAAAGGCGTGAGATTATATTATTATTATTATAAGACAGATTTTGCACCACATTACCGGACCCCTGTTATGCAATAATATATAACGACTAAACATCTTAATAATAGGAAGCGTGAGGCGTAATAGGTCACTACACAGGCTTCTTTCTCAAGTTTCACCCGGGTAAAGCAAGCGTCACACTACCGCGAGTCGGAACGACATGTTCAAGGTATCGTCGCATTCACAACCCCAGGTTATGCGACTGCTGCGACATACGTCACATTGTCACATCGCTGCGACACAGGTCTCATTGTCACATCGCTGCGACACACGTTTCATTGTCACATCGCTGCGACACACGTCTCATTGTCACATCGCTGCGACACTCGTCTCATTGTCACATCGCTGCGACACACGTCTCATTGTCACATCGCTGCGACACTCGTCTCATTGTCACATCGCTGCGACATACGTCACAACGCTGCGACACACGTCTCATTGTCACATCGCTGCGACATACGTCACATCGCTGCGACATACGTCTTATTGACACATCACTGCAACCATATTATTGTAAAAAAAATTGCCGGAAAATTATGCTTTTTTGTCGACACTTCTTCGTTGTAAAGCCATTTCAGCAGTTAAGTCTCAAAAGTCCAGCCTATAGGTAAATAAACAATTGCAGTGAGTGGTGAAAATGTAATTATCCGGCCATTAGAGAGCTTGCAATCCGAACTTTTTAATTCAATTTAGTGCCTAAATTAATAAACTACCTACCTGTTGCGACTCTAAATTGAAGATGGATTCACTTAACCGAATGTGATTAAATTCGATTTGATATGATACACTAAAGTAAAATTGTAAGTTTAATCACATATCATCCTTCTATATATAGTTAATGAAAAAGTGAGTTTGTTTGTTTGATACGCTTTCGCGTCTAAACCACTAAACTGTTTTTATAAATTCTTTCATCAATATAAAGCTACATTATCTTATCAGCGAGTACCTGACATAGGCTACATTTGATCCGTGTATTCCCCACGGAAACTACGTAGGTTAAACCGCGGGGCGTTGCTAGTAAATTAATAAAAAATATACAAATAAACTTACTCGTATACTCAAGTTGATATAATACTTTTTCGAATTTAATGATTGAGTAATATCACTTAAAAACAAATATTTACGAAGAATGTAAATTTAAATATTGAGTGGATGAAATAAAAATATATATGCATAAAGTTTGTTTAATGCTCTTAATTTAGGTTACATACTTCGTATCGAATTCATGTATGGGATGGTTCGAATTCGATTTATTTTGTAGCATAAATTTATTTTTACTCTCAATATTATCCATTCGCGGAAACAATATTATAACGAAGGTTCGGCCAAGAGAGACAGGTCTGTGGTTCAGCTACTAGTTACAAATAAACATTATTGCCTAAATTGTTATGCAAATGCCTATTTTGTTGCCACTGCCATAATTATTATTATACGTATTGTCTTGACATCTCCATTACCGAGCTAGGAGCTCGTAAGATAATCTTGTAAACACAGAATTGATTTATTCCGAATGAGTAAGCGCGCGAATGAATCGACTGCGTAATCTTTCGCGACTCGCCTCTGCGTATTAACTCATTTCCTTGTTATTTAAAACTAAACAAATGTTGTTTATGTTTTTACGATCCACGGTTGCGTTTGCGAGAAAGAGACAATTCACAATATACCTACAACTTCAGAGGGCACGAGTAAAAATTTAGAGGTCTGTCGCGATGCTTATCCAGTGATCTAAAAAAACTATACAACAACTATAAAAACTAACTTAACTATAAAAATACAACAACAAATCTATGTCTACACATAGCTTTCCCGTTTTTAGCGGTGTTGTTTTGACGCAATTTGGTAGTGTACACACTAATTTGTTGCAAAATTGATGCTCCCTGCACTGTGTCTAAAATATTTAAATTTATATATTAAAATATTTAGTCTGTGTGTTAAATATTTACTACCTTTTGTGTGCGAATTTGTCCGGGTTTTAACATGAAAAGTATGCCTATGTCCTTCCCCAAAATACAACCTACTTCGCTGCCAAAAATCAAGAACGGATAATAAGATTCCCATTGAATTAGAATATTTGCCTTTTGACAAATTTATAGCAAAATTTACATAAAAGAGGCTTAGTAGACGCATGGGATTAACCGACTCGACGCTAAAGGCTATTAATCATAATTATTATTGTAAACCATAATTACTAGACGATACGATTAATTAAGCGATAAGACCACCCATTGTATTTTTTTGTATCATTGTGTCACTTGGTGTACAATAAAGAGTTGCTATACTTACTTACTACTAGTAAGACAAGATATAAAAAAAGCTGCCCTTGAGTTCTTGCTGGCTCTTCTGGGGGTACTGCATTTGGAACCAGCAACTCGTCGGTGGAGATGGGCTGCTGTTTACATTTAGCCAATCTTCATGGACGAGTTTAGAATGCCTTGTTATTCGTTTCGGACTTATGGTTCCACTGATGGGTCCTGTAGGATTTTCAAGTACTTACTCATGTTTCCACTTAGACGGTAAAGCCAATGATTAGACTATTTACATTTCTCAGTGTAGGTATTATATTATATTTCTCAGCTGAAAAAGCCACGGGACTTATTCTCTAATTTAGTACTAACTTAGGTTTATCTTGCTCTTGCGTACATCAACAATAAAGCACAAATTGCACTCCTATAAAGCAAGAGCCCACGCTCGTGTTTCCATATATTATTTAATCGTAAACGCAGTTAGATCGAATCGCCTATAACTATTGACCAGACCATCCTATGACATAAAACACTTATTAATTTTAAAGCTAAAAATAGCCAGTCGGTGTATGCGTTCCCTCGATTTAATATTACGACAATTCCATACGATAAATGTATTGCCATTTCACTCTGCTGCTAGACAGCTATATAGTTCAACTGAGAAATCAAATCGAATCAACGTGAATAGGGGAGCAGATCCGCTATTCGTCTATCTATATTCGTCATTTCCAAAGAAAATGTATACATATCGATATTTTATTTCCGATGTAGTCAATAGGACAGTTCGCACGTCTGAATAATATTTCTCGAAAGTTCCCGCTATGTCGATTTCCTGTTACTTCGAGTCTCTTCATGTTGCGTCTTGTGTCATCGAGCTTTATTTCAACGTCGAGTTTGTATAGTCGCGCCAGGTCCACTTGGCATAGAACAGAGATGACGCCTCCATATTCCAGCACAAAAAAAAAACTTGCATTCTCACTTCTTGTTCAGATGCAGCAGATTGGTCCAATCGTGGTACTGTTAAGAGTTACGAGGCTACGGCTTCGGAGGTGAATACGCGGGCCGGGATGGGTCAATGATGACGTCACAGTAGTGTCGCGCTGCATACATTGAAATTGTGACCCCTCCCCTCGCGCATCTGACCTCAGGGACCGTCTCATTTAAGCAGTAGACCTGTAAATGGAATACTGGGTTCGAGCGAGCGTCGAAAATCGACTTCCTGTGCGAATGCATCCAATAATGGATTGGAAATTGACTTCAGACGCTCCATATACTAAGGGGCGGGGTACTCGCTCCCTGCACGGCGACATGGCCCCGGGCACGCTCTATGCTTTAATAATTTACACGGCTTTTGCCGTGGCTTCGACTACCCTCGTTACTCATTCACGTTTTATATTTATCGACGACGAAACCTGTAATTTTCTTTACGGTTGTCAATTGGAAATATAAGGCGTCTATCAATAAAATACCTTTTCGGATTAAATTACGACAGCGTTTATTTCATCGTCTATTTTTAGAAGCATAAAATTTCTTCGCTATTAAAAACAGCGTTTTAGTAAAATGAAACCCTTCAGACATTACTCTCCATGCACAAACTTAGCGTGCTTCACGAGGCTTTTAAAACTATGGAACCCCAACATGCATTCGCCGCAGTGATACTTCTCGCGTTGGGTGTGGTTCTTATCCAAATGTCTTGTCAAGCTTGACTTGGTCGCGAAAACCTTGTGGCAGCGCGTGCAGCGCGCACTGCCCTCCCTGTGTCTGTAGAGGATGTGACTTTGTAATGCTGCTACCGTTTGGAAGGGCTTGTCGCACCACTCACAGATGGTGGCCCCGAGCGCGTGGACACTTGCGGTGTGGTTGACTAGCCCGCGGGCGCTGCTAAACGAGCGGCGACATCTGTCACACCTATTCTCGGTTTCTTCCGGGTGCTTGTATTTAAGGTGGTTCCGTAGCGCGACTAGGGACCCGTAAACCTTACCGCAGGACGCACACGGCGCTCTTATCTTTGTACAGCTGTCCTCGTGGAGGTCTGAGAATTAAAAAGTTTTATTGTAGATTCATTTATACTACTTTTAAAACGTTTCAAAACGTGCGTTATGATAAATGTTGCAATTTGATTACAGTTGGTATGATCCAGTAACACTGGTAGACTGTAGACACACTGCTAATAAAAAAAATTCTCATGCAGGCAGAAATATTCAATTTCTGGAAATACCGGTATATTCTTTGGACCCCTAAACGTTTTAAGTATTAATATTACTTGACAATAAAGTTCAATTGATATTTCTTGGAGGGGCGCATAAGTTACTAAGTTGTAGCCCTAAAACCAAAGGAAACCGGTACCTAGTAAATCTTCAGTTCTGAAACTCTTGTAGCACACTGTGCAGCGGTAGTTGAGATGCTTGTACTTCTCATGTTTCTTTAAGCTCAGCATCGACGGGTACATCTTGTCGCACGCCACACATTGGGCTTGGACCTTACTATCAGGGTCTTTATGCTTAAGTAAGGCGTGACTGCTCAGTGTACTCAGAGTTTTGTATATCTTCCCACAATGCTGACATAAATGACCGCAACCAGCCGAGTTGTCACTGAAGATGTCTTGTAAAATAGCAGTTGAAGTCTGCAAGTGCTTCATAACTATCTCCTGAGGCGCTACTTCCTCTGTTACTGAAGCTCCGTCCATTTTGTAATAAATTTTCTTTATTTTTTCACAACATTCGACGCGGGCATAATGTCAAATATACGTGAAAAAAAAAAGAACAACGATACCTACTGCGTGAGCGATACGTAGCAATTTTGTATGAAATACGAATTTATTTTTTTATGTCGTCTTAAAACAAGAATCAAATCTTCTTGGTCACATAGTTATAGTATATAGTATAGTTCGGATCGCCACCTTTTATGAACCATGAACCATGAAATATTGTAGTTTCAACTAGTTATTCTACTGAAAATAAGTATTTTTTTAACATATTTACGAGACTACATATTTACTGCCTAATCACGAGAAATTTACCTACTACATACTCAGTATATTGTGGACGCAATATTATGAAATGGAATACTCGGCTCTCGACTCGATAAAAGGCGTGAGATTTTTTATTGTGGTTTATGGGCGTCTTAGCGTAACAAACTCACTTTCGCCATTTATATTAAGGACTAGCGACCCGCCCCGGCTTCGCACGGGTGCAATGCTGAATTTTCTTTGCTATAAACCTTGCGGAGCCCTAGACCTTTCCAACGAATGCAAAACCATGGAAATCGGCTCGTCAGTTCTGGAGTTAAATCGTCAGGAAGGAAAACCCGACTTATTTTTATATAGTAGATTAGCGATTTCACCCGCGTAGTTCCCGTACCCGTGGGAATATACGGGAATAAAATTTAGCTTATGTTACTCAGTGATAATGTAGCTTTCCATTGATGAAATAATTTTTAAAATCGGTCTAGTAGTTTTTGAGTTTATTCGTAACAAAGATACAAAAGTACAAATCTTGCCTCTTTATAATATAAATATAGATTTAGAAGTATAGATAAAGTTTAGAAAAGGTAAATTGTGGTTGCGGGTGTGTTACATACATTTTGTACCTACTGTATAAACATGTAATTAATAAAATATTACTTATCACTAAATTATGTTTTAACTAAACGGATTACAGGGAATACATAATATTATCTGGTAATTAGGTTTACTTACGCACTTAGGTTAGCTTACAGAAACACGTTGCTTTTGTAGCAACATTGATTTACTAATTACTTGTTATGGGTTCCTAATATACGTAAATGTTAGTTGTGCTTTAATGAGCAAAATATGCTAATTAAACATGTAAACAGGCTTGGAATCGAAAACAGATTGGTTTAGTTAGCGTCGAACTGTGATCAGATTCACAATATGGCCTCGCCATACTTTTATTTTCGCGGCAACGTGTAACTTTTTCGTGGCCAAGGGATCATAATTTATTCAGCCTACTTTAAAAAGTTTCGATTCCAATTTAAAAATCGTTACCGATTTGTGGCGTCGTGTGTGTGGTTACGTGTACGTGTGGTTGTTTATCGGGTCGCAGTGAGGTCGGCCGCGGCGCTCCGATCGCCGCCTGGGAGGACCAACAGGCGGCTCACGCGAAACGAGAGCCGCTACCACTCCGGTGAGTCAGCACTATAAAGAACTCTGGGGTGTCCAAGCCGCGCCGGCCGGCGGCCATTGGTGTGTGTCATACTTTTTAAATCGGGCTGGTTGGAGGCAACGTTTTCATTTCTGTTGTTATTAGAATTAACGTATTATTTTGTATCTGTGTATAATGTATTAGTATTCTATTGGTTTGGCTGACTCTTCCTTTCTTTCATATACTTATTTGTGGGATTGTATTAAATTTTCTATGCAAAATAAATTATTCTTAACACTTTTTTGGTATTCTTTATATACTGTAAGTGCAAAACGGTACGCATTATGTACTTACTACGGATAATATACATAAGTTAGCCGTCGTTTAGTGAAACTGGCATCACTAATATCCCAAAGAGTGCAGCAACCGGTGGAACTAGTCTATTTGCTTTCTACCTATCGCTCATTGACTGGTTGCTGTATGCAAATGCTTAGGGACACATTCGATGTACCAGGTGCATGTTTATTTGAATATATAATTTCTTTCTTTAGTGTCCGTCGCCCTTTTCGTATTGTAAACCGGCCAAGTTGAAGCCGGAATATGGTAGTAGGTAATCGATTAAGTTTCATACAATATTGAGTCTATTATTACGTTATTTTTATTAAGTTCGCCATGTGTACATTTTCTTGGTACATGAAGTTAAATAAATAAATATCGAAATTTGTTGGTTGTTACTACAAATCGTCTAAAAGCTACTGCAAGGTGCAGTCTAAAATGTATATTTTATATGAAATTCTCACGATAAAGGAGTTCGTCCAAACACTCCGTAAAACAAAAAATTAGGAACTTCTTTTGACCGACAAAAATTAATATAATAAAAGTGTAAAGAGACCCTAGAGGAAGTGTAGATAGTTATCGATGTAGATATAAAAATGCAAATTTTAAATTTTTTTGTCTGTGTGCACGTATCACGCAAAAACTACTTGACGGATTTTGATGAAATTTGGTGTGGTGATAGCTAAGTAGCTGGATATAAGGTACTTTGACGGCGGCAAAATATCTCATATCCACGGTAAAATTAAAAAGCTACAACACATTAGAAGCTTGAAATACTATGTTTTGTATTATATCTCGTAGGCAACCTCTGTGAAGGGATTTTTGGAGATTTCCACGGGAACGGGAATAAACTGGATCTGCGCAGGCAACACCGCTGGCACTTGCTAGAATATACTAAAATACATCATTAAGTGTTGTTGTATGAGTCATGTTTTGAGAATAATGTTTTAAACCTTTGAGTGTATTTTACACGCTGTGAATTTTTTCGTGTTTTACCTTTTATCAATATTTTGTTTTTTTTGTTTTGTTTTGTTGTTTTTATCAATGTTTTGTGTTTGTTGAGATCGCAATGTCATGAGAGAAATGATTAAGTAAGAACTATGGATTCTCATGTGAGAAGACTCCATTGTTTTCGCAGTTAGTAAAACACATATCGCTATTCGCTGCGAGCTATTAGAAAACAATCATTGAAAAGAAACTGAAAGTGTTGTGAAACTAGCAGTGATTATTACCTGTCGACACACATCGCGGACTCATTTTTGTGAGTACTTAAGTCAATTAAGAAACTAGGCAGTTACTGAAATAGCCGTTTCCCAAATTTCTGTTAAAATTGTTAGTATTGTTTGTAAATCAATAGCTTTGTATAAAATGTTTACATTAATATTAAATGTTTCAACATAGGCCCGGCTAGGACACAGCAATTTAAACAACTAACTAAAAACTAAGTAGGTACCACTAAAATATGTAAATATGTACATACCTTATATAATTTACTATAAACATTGATTTAAGTACATTTAGCAGTCTTATCTCTTTTAGCGATCTCTTCCAGACAACCTTGGGGTGGATGAAACCGAGAGATTAGAAATAGGGTAGACTGTGCACTATAAAAGTACTTAATATAATATATTATTGAACATACTCCAAAATACTATTAGATAAATAAATACAGAGGTATAAATATATACTTTTATAATATATATTAAGTAAATTGCATAAAGAACATAAAGAAGTATAGAAAATAATCACACTAAGCACAAAATATTTATAGTTTAGTTAGGATTTTCGTTCAAAAAAGGTTAAAAAGAAACCGTTATGACGCCACTCTGTCTATCAGTCTGTCACAGGTACTTATTTCAGCAACACAAAAACGAGTGCGAGTCCTACTAGGCTAAACATTGGAACTTGGAATATTTCGTTATAAAACGATAACCTAAAATAAATATTCCAAGTTGATTCCATAGTTCAAATAGCATTCGTCTTAAAACTTATCGGCTTACGACAATCTTAGTAATCATAAAAAAAGTTTAAGTGTATTTAAAGTTGAATTGGATATAGTCTATTCCCTAAAAAACCTTACGTTATATAAAAATATACAACACTCCGCTGAGAAGTTTTGTTTAAAGATATGTGAACAACATATCTTTAAACAAAACTTCTCAGCGGAGTGCTTTCTGAAATACAAGTAATTCTTCTCATCATCGAATTTAACATTTATGATGCCCCTTCACGTTTCTAACTGCTCTGGTTATTTGAGTACAGAGCAGAAACTAGTTATAACTGGCTGAAGAAAGTATCGAAGGGTGGTGAATTGGTTATGCTTCTTTGTTTGCCCTCTGTGTTCTTAATCCGACTGCGATGAACATTTGATAAATAGTTTAGAGACATCCAGGGACACCCTAAAAAAATATATTCCCACGGGAAAGGGAAAAGCTTCCGATGTGGGAGAGCCATGCTTTGGCACGCTTGGGCCGGCTCGACCGGAGTGATACCACGGCCTCACAGAAAACCAGCGTAAAGCAATGCATTGTGTTTCGTTGAGTGAGTGAGGTAACCGGAGGCCCCAATCCCCCCTTCGCCTCCCCCCCCCCTACTCCCACCTCAAAGGTCGGCAACGCAGTTGTGACTCTTGAGTTGCAGGTGTCCATGGGCGACGGACTTCACTTACCATCAGGTGACCCGTCTGCTCGTTTGCCCCCTTTTTTATCATTAAAAAAAAAGCTGAAAGGTGCCGGGCACCCGATAGTGAACTGTCTAGTCTAATATTCTTAGAGGAGCAATTCTGGTAATAGGTATATATTCTATAGAGAATATAAATAAAATTGACTGGTTGACTGTTAAGTCAACGCACTGCCAAAACCGCAGGGTCTAGCATAAGTTATTGCAGTTATTGTTTCTTCGGATTATATGTAATTAGTGAAACAAAGGCGTTTTACCCGAAATAATAATTACTTAAGCCAAGTGGCGTTCGTTAGGCTAGTCTAGCTAATAAAACTTACGATACTAATAAGAAAGAGAAAAGAAAATATGTAAAAATTTTAATAGTATAGTGATTTAACATTCGTAAACTATTTGTATTGCGAACTGAAAATTCAAAGTAGTGATGACTTATTTCCCTATAATATTTTCTGCGTAAAATGTTGTTCAATATTCCAGTTTCATTTATAGTTATAACATTACTTATATGAATTATGATTCTCTAAAAATTTAAATTGGAATTAAACATATTATTAAAAATATCTCAATTTATTATTAAATTTAAGACGTCCTCTATTTATGATCAAAGATAAAAATATGTTATTTTAAATTCGAAATTTATTATTTGTATTATATTCAACCAGGTTATGACTCTCAATCTTGCCTTCAATAGCATTTTTAGTTATTAAAGTTTTTAATAATTAGCTAGTTCGATGTATTGAAATAGTATATTGGTTTGATGGACAGATCCAGCCTAATTAACTCACGATATTTTGCAAGTGTTAAGTAAGAGCTACAATGAGTAATGTGAGCCATAATAATGATTAATAAGCACTGTAGCAAATGCTGTGCAGCATATGTCGCGCAAATGTCTTTGGGAAAATGCATCGCTTTCAACGACGATTAGGGATCAACACCGCGATATACTTTTCTCGAGTTCCTTTTGAATCCCACTAGGTAATATGTATTATAAACGCGAATGTTTTTGAGGATGGATGTATGGATGGATAGATATTTGTTGTTCTTTCAAGCAAAAACTACTGAACGGATACTTATGCACTAAACACGTTATGAAATGCCTTAGTTGACAGGACTAATTTTAATTTGACAAGATTAAATATTTCTCGTCTCTTTTCTTTTCTAGGTGTAAGAAAATGACAGGAGTAAACTAAAATTAGTTTAGTCGTTGTAAAGCAGAATCGGGGCCATTATCTATTTCATATACATATAAAGAGTATTTTCTGTGTAATTATCAATTTAATACCGAATGTGTTCAAAACAAAAGGAGTTACAGTGAGGGAAATAACACAGGATGTGCTCTCTACAAAAACTGTCGGGAGGGCAACATCGCGTCGACCTTGCGGTTGCGGTTCGGTGTAAGTGTCAAGCGAAAGGCAAGATTCCCGCCATTTTAAAAAAAACGTATGTTACAGCATTAAACACTCCGGATACAGCCAAGCGCGCGGTAAAAGTTTGGCACCCGGACAGTTTTTGACAAACCATTGCTGTTAGTGGAATTTAAACTACTTATTTGTTGTAGGGTTCGTACCAAAATTATGCATTTTGGTACGAACCCTCAACAACTACGAATGCTATTGACTAGAAATTTGGAAAAGTTTTAGTAAAGTGCCTATACAAATGTATGAATTTTTTAAGTAGGCTTCCTAAAGCAAGTGGGATATCATATTAAAAAGGTTTAATTGTAAGTTACAAAACATACTTTCATTAGTTCTCATGCCGGCGTAAATGTTTTTACTCGTAGAAAAGGTAAGGAAACCTTGATGCAAGAATGAATTTCGCACTTAACCGGTTTTTATTTTTCCTGAATGGTCGTTACTTGAAAACTGGAATCCCTACCTAATATTACATTATGTAACAGAATAAGTGCAATTCCTGAAATTAAGTAGTTTGTTTAGTATCGACTACTTAATCGAATTCGGTTATTTTTAATATGATTTTTTTTCGAAAAATTTAATGTTTTAATTTTTACCGAAAAATGAATTTGCAAAGCTGAATTTAGGGCTGCCTATGAAAACCGTACTATTATTGCTCTTTATTTAATAAAACTAAAGTACGAATGCATCATATTTTTTTTATATTAATATAGTAAATTGGGGAGTATGAAAAATTGCGCTTAATCTGTGACACGTATAAATGCGCAATTCTGTCACCTTTTCACGGTTAAACCGGTGAACCAATGTTGATTAAATTTGGCATAACGATAATTTACTCGTACATATTGTAAAAGGACATGTTACTTTTCATCTTGTAAAAAATCATAGTTCTTAAGAGACGCAATAAGGTAAAGTTGACGCAGACGGAGCCGTGGGCAACGGGTTCTTGATTTCGAAACCCTATTAGCCGAATGTTGATTTCTCGATGACATTTGGTCTACAGTTCCTTAAAACGAACGTCGAAATCAGGTAGGGAACCCGCGGGCAACATCTAGTAAAGAATAACATTATACAGGGTGACTTTTTTTACCGTCTGGAAAAAATGTGGTATGATAGGTAAGTGTAATAGATTCATTTGGTAATGTTACTTAAAAAAAAATGTTTTTCTCAAAAAAAATTTTTCTTGCTTAAACTAATATACATTACTCAATTGTAGTCAATAATACACACTGAGATATTTGAAATAGTATTTTAAAAAGAAACAGGCTCGTAGCTTCCATTTATGCGCAATCTACCTACAACCGCCAGCTGCGCGTAGTACTGTGCGTAGTTTTCTAGATTTTGTAAATTGCACTAAACATGACTATATTTCACAATTAATCTCGTGTATAACTTCGGCTCCAGATACCGTATACGTCACATTTTTTTCCAGACGGTAAAAAAAATAGACAGTACAATTTGCGCTTTTTAGCCAAACGTGTAAAATATCCTTTAATTGGATGTAAAAGATGCACTATAATTTCATGCGAACTATTTCTTATTGTCTAAGTAATCCCTAGAAAGATTTAATCTATCTAATAATCTAAACCAGGAAACGCCTTTCGCCTGGGCCAACGTGTAATAGTTACCTATTACTATAGACATAAATTGTATAGTCGAATCAAGTGCCAACGTTATTAATTTGACACTGTTTTCTATGACACGCTACTCAGTTATATTTAACGTACTCGTACATGCAACGTTATTTAACTCTTTTAACCGATGAAAAAAACGAAGGTTCTCAAGTAGACGCGTATATTTTTTTTTTTATGTATGATCACGCACAACTTTTAACAAAGTAGTCCGATTTTGATAATTCTTTTTTGTCGTTGATTCGAATCCTAGAAGAATAGATAGTTTTTTGGTACGTGAATAATATTAGAAACGTGTGACGAAAGACGGTATATAAGAAAACGCAAATATATATAATATACGCAAATAAAATAAAAAGTAGCCCAAACCAATCAGGAATAGCGGTTTTAAGCACAACAAAACTGATAGTGTAGACGTATATAATTAGGTATATACCTTTTCCTAATAATATGTGTAATAATAAATGGCTACCTATCTGCTGCTGGTTTTAGTGGAAAACGTTTGTATCTGATATCTCTACCACTATTTAGTATAAAATATTTTCAATAGCATCATTTCCATAATCTATTGATCTTCACTTTAGTATTGTTAATTTGTATTTCCAAAATCGCGGTTTCAAACAATATAGCATCCATCATCTTAAAAGTGGCACTAACATCTGTATATGCACGTATTTATCTGTACATCGCATGGGCGCTTGTATTCATCTTTCCATTTTGCAAGACCTGCATGAGTCATTGTATATTAGAATAGAAATCATATTTTATTAGAAGCATGCAAATCAGTGTTCAAGTATCTAGTGTTTTAAACTGGGTGTCAAAAACATTTATGAGAAAAGTAATATATGTATAGAAGATATAGAACTGACACTTTATGGGGTAAAAAGTTCTCTAGTAAAGACGGTGCTCTGGTACCTACACGCTGCGTATACACATCCAATAAGGTTGATAGGTACCCTGGTAGCTGCTGGACGCAGAACTAAAAGAAACGGGCGCTCTGAACGACAGTTAAAACAAATCTGATTATGGCAATTTATTGCAAGCTAACGGTTCTGCGTGGTTTCACCCGCGTAGTTCCCGTTCCCGTGGGAATACGAGAATAAAATTTAGCCTATGTTACTCAGGGATATTGTAGCTTTCTATTGGTGAAAGAATTTATAAAATCGGTCGAGTAGTTATGAGTTTATTCGTAACAAAGATATAAACATACAAAAGTAAAAATATATCCTCTTTATAATATTAGTATAGATATAGAACTATAGATAATAAAATATTTTACTAAGGTATTTCAACTTCTTGCGTAGATTCATCTGACACCCTGGTTTTATGACAATCTGTAGACTAACGTCTCGATAGTATCGATTTGAGACATCTGTTTTGTACTTCGCACTTATGCTAGCGCAGACTACCTACAGCTGGTTACATCACCATACTTTTCCTTCTCTACATTGCATGCTGGACTTGGACAATATTTTTTTAGATTGTTCTTTGTTCCATCTGTAGTAAAAGGGGGAGGATGATGTGATACGATCCGGCTAATCCGCGCTCGCCACAGAAAACGCATCAGCCCATAATCAGTCTATGTACAGTTTGAATGTAGTATGCATTTACGATTCTGCAGCGAGACGTGTAATATGCTAGTGGAGTTACCTTGACATAGAGTCGGTAGATACAATAAAATATATAAGGACTATAATAAAATCATATTACCGAAATATCTAACTTTTCTATAGAGCTTTATATTGAAAACAAAGTAGTAAACATCACGATTCATACTTGAGACGAAGACTGATAGTAAAATGCATGAATCATTGTGACTTGAAACTATAGTCAACGATACCGAAATAGGTATGACAACACTAGCGTATTAAAAACTAGCCTTTTGTTGTAGTTAGTTTTTCTTGATAGGTACACGATATAGGTGTCTAGTTGATGGTGTAGTCAATGTTTTATTGTGAGAAGGAGATGCTAAATGAATTTTCATGTTGCAGAAGTGAGACAGGAGGCAGTGCAGCAGGCGCTAGCTGAGATGCAGAACCGGCCAAAGCCCTCGCTGCCAATGCCGTCTAAACGCACCTCCATGATGGCGAAGAGCCCTGACCGGGAAAGGCACGACCTCTGTGAGTATAACTTGAGCTATTTTTTTAATTAAGGACCCGTCCTCGTTTCGCTTCTGGGCTAAGAGTCATATCTCCCAGGTGATCTCAGAGATCCTTGGATTGGGAGATGGTGTTAGGCTGTTAGTAACCTAACTGCCACTGCGCTTTCAGTCCACCCAAGGCTATCTGACGTGACTTAACGGCTTTGTCCGTAAACAACGAAAACTAGACAGAAACCTATTAAAGACGCCACTCTTTTCCCAGCATCGAGCTCGGACGAAGACTCCTGCGCCGGCGACACAGACCTACCCCCGCCACCGGAACTTGGGTCACCCCCCGCACGGCGCCCCGCCGCGCCCCACCCCCGGGCCCACCCACACCCACTGCCCCACCACCACCCGCGGGAAAACAGAGAGAGGGAGAAGAAGCATCCCCGTGAGCGGACCGAGATTGATCTGAGTGAGATGACGCATTTTCCCGCATGTAAGTTAAATGGTTTGTTTGCAACACCAAAAGTACTTACGGTCGATTATACTAGAACACTTGTATAATCAAATAATTGAGGTCTAACGTTTTTTTATTATTTAGATTGTTGCTTAAATTCTAATTTTGACCATCCAACCTAACGCACACACGTTCGACTAATAATGATGATTTGCAATTGTCATGTGCCTGCAGCATTCCCATTGATCATGTAACTTTGCCCCCGCTGCGCAGCCATCAGCTGGACTTGACCCACACCTGTTAACCTAAAGAAGATGCCTGCAACATTCCCGTTGAGGATGTAACTTTGCCCGTGTTACTCAGACATACAGCCCGACGTGACACACACGACGGCCGGGGCCCGCCGCGGTGGTGCGCTCGTCGCCGACCGCGTGCAATGCTACGCCCCGCCCGAGGACACCGGCACAGGCACCGGACGATGGAAGGTACGAACTGAAACAGATACCCCATGCGAGTAGTTGCTACAGTTTGACCTCTAGAGGTCTAGAGCTGGATGACAATTGAGACAGAGGAAAGGTGAGGTAAGTTTGGTGATCTCCCGCGTCTCGCCGCGCAAGTACTTAAGGCGCTATGTAGCGCTTGCGGTAAAGGTAAAGCTTAATTTTCTCACTACCTATTCTGTTCGGAGGTGTTGTAGAAGTGAAAATTCAAGTGAGTAAGGTTTTCCAATCCCAAGGATACCTCCCAAACATTTTGCAGTTGAATATCTAAGTAAGCAATAGTTTGGTGGTTGCGTTAACATCGAATTCCACTTTATCGTCATATAGTATCACTATAGTCAAGTATCACTGGCCCTCGGGAAAAGACAATTGATAATCGTTTTATCTCTCGGTTTTGGATAGACTGATTGACTGACCCTTCTCTAGTTCATTCTAAAACACTGAATGCTCTATTACCTGCGTATTTTGATTGACCAGTTATCTCACCACTAGGTGTCAGCAAAAATCCAACAGCTCCTGAACACGCTCAAAAGACCAAAGCGCCGGCCCTTGCCGGAGTTCTACGAGGATGACGACATCGAGCTCGAGATCGCTGCCAACCCTAAAGATCCAAACGCACCCAAGCCAGAGGGAGGGACAATGACCCCCGCCGTGGGCGAGCAGCTGGTCGTCCCAGCTGGCCTGCCCAGGAACCTTGAGGCGGCCCTGCAGAGATACGGCACGGCCTCGTTCAAAGCCAACGTAGCCACAGTCCTCGATCCCAACGGAAAGTTAAGCAATTCCCTGACATACGGTAAGTTGCAATGCTCAGTTGTTTCTGGAATGGTTTTTTACGTCTTACAGTACGGGCGTTTTAACTTGGCAGCTCTGGAGTTGCGCAAATGAGCAATAACATTTTTAACGACCATTTGGCCAACTTAAAACGGCCGTACTGTACGTACATGTTTATTTGCGTAAACACTAAATAGTCAATAATCAATTTAAATTATGTCTTCTGTCTCAAAATGAGGAAAACGTTCTGATGATTTTCTGTATCTTCGTTCATTAATAAATAGTATCCCATACAAGAGACAGAAGCAAATAATAGGAATGATGCCTCATTTTCTGTGTTCCTCACTCCTATTGGCTTACCGAAGCCTCTCTTTTACCTCACTATTGAACCTCTATCCGCAGGCAAACTCCTCAGTCGCTCACTGAAAATCGCTCACGCTCTCCTCAACAAGACATTCACATCAAAGACTAGCAGCGGCGGCCCGATAGCTGGGGACAACTCCATCAAGCCTGGGGACCGCGTGGCTCTGGTGTACCCAAACAACGACCCCATCAATTTCATGTGTGCGTTCTACGGATGCTTGCAAGCTGGTGTGGTCCCTGTCCCCATTGAGGTGCCACTGACCAGGAGGGACGCTGGCCTTCAGCAGGTCGGCTTCCTGCTAGGCTCTTGCAGCATCCAATACGCGCTAACTTCAGATGCTTGTTTGAAAGGTGAGTCTGCCGCTTTACTGACACTTTTCCTGAAGTAGTATATTTAAATCTCTTTGGTCATAGACTACATTTCTTACTGCATCGTAAGAAGAGTAATATTTTATATCGTTTCAATGCGTTTTGATTTAAAGTCTGGTTTATTGTATCTGTAATAAACTTGCTAATAGCGTTTGTAAAATAGGATTACTTTGCTACTGGTCTAGTCTTATAGAGTTCTTATAGAATTGTAATTTTTATACATTTAGGTTGCAGTTGGAAAAGTTAAGCGATATAATAAAAACCTTTATTAAAAAGGTCAAAATCTTGTATTTTCGTTAAGTATAAAAATACACTTTGAAGGGTCAATAGTCTAATAACAAGGCAGTCTAAAGTCGTCCATGAATATTGGCTAAATGTCAAAACAAACAGCAGCCCATCTCCACCAACGAGTTGCTGCCTGCTGGTTCCATGCAGTACCCCGAGAAGAACATATTTATCCATTTACGAATATTATTTTAATTCACGAACTCACTTTAAATTATATATGAATTCTAAAATTTTTATTCGATAAATCCAACGTGAACGAGTTTGGATTCATAGGCGGATGTTGCTATCATAAAAACCTTTTTACCTTTGTGGTTGGATTGGGTAGCGAAATAGCTTTTTCATAGAAAAATTAATTTTAAAAATACCGATCAAGTACGGTTCCCACAGAAAGGGCTCTGTTCCGTAGCCGGGAATAAAAATTACATTTAAACTGATATTATGTTATATTACGCATGTATAATACAATACAACAACTCTTTATTGTACACCAAAAACAACATACTATGGATACTAACATGAACTAAAGTACAATGGGCGATCTTATCGCTTTTAGCGATCTCTTCCGGACAACCCTAGGATGGATGAAACTGAGAGATTAGAACTAAGGGTAGACGGTGCACTAAAGTACTTAATATAATATTTTATTGAACATACTCTTACATACTATTACATATTATACTACATACTATTCTACATATTATAATATTCATTTTATCTGAATTTGATTCAACCAGAAAGAAAGAAATTTGTCCTTTTTTTTCGTGGGCTCATAGTAAAAGTAAATACTTACTTATAATTGAACAAGTTTTTTTGGCTAACCACCTAATTACTCTCTTCTTGCCAAAGATATTAACAATATCTTTGCTTCTTGCGACTTCAAAAACGCAATTTCACTGACTTTTTGCCAGTTTTTTTTTAAGTAAACACATGACCTAAACTAGTCTTGTTATGATGGTCCTAGCGACATAAATCGGTGTCACTAGTACCATCAATGGTACAAATCGATGGTACTACTGACACGGGGCGCGAAAAGGGACGTCATGTATTTTGTAAAATTTCATTTTGTTGTACTTGTATATTTTGACACATAGGTAATAGTGATAATAAATTATGTGGCAAGTGTCCGTGAAAGTGAACCCCAAAATTGTTGGTAGCAATTTCATACAAAATCTTTTTTAAAAACTGAAACACGAATTTCTCTCCTCGATAATATTCTGTTTGATTGGCGTCGGCTCTGTAATATTATAAAAGTCACGTCCAGAATATTGCAAATTGTCTATATTTCGATTGCAGTAACCAAATACTTTAAATAAAAAGGAGAAGTATTTTTTTATATCAAATATTTTTTTGATGTGAATTTAATTAAATACTTTGATTCGAAGAAACACCATTTACATAATAGGTACATCCTATAATATTTTATAACAACACAGTATGTAACAGATAATAAATATTATAATTCCACCTCCTACACTATAAAACTACATTCGTATGCACCCTAAAAAAAGTTTTGAAATGTCTTTCGCAGGGCTGCCAAAAACATCTTCCGGGGACGTAGTGTCGTTTCGAGGCTGGCCATCCTTGCAGTGGGTCTCAACAGAGAAGCTTCCGCGCCCCCCTCGGGATTGGATACCACCTCCGCGCCCCGCAGAAGACAGTCCCGCTCACATCGAGCACACCTCTGCTGCCGACGGCTCAGCCATGGGTGTCATAGTCACCAGGTCAGTTTACTCAGTTCAGCAGGCGTATTCACGGAGGCTCGACACCGTTTCCGTTCGATTCAGATCGAGTGAAAAATTTTCCGAAGTCGAATCTATCGACTTCGGAAACTGTATTATAGGCGTTTCTGACAGCCACGGAAAATTTTCCGAATTCTTATGTCAAATATGACATTCGTTTTCGATACCGACATCTGTGAATAGCCCATCTTCGACAGATTTTCCGATTCCGATTCGAATATCGAAGCTCCACGAATTCGCCTCCGGGCTTGCCAAGCAAACCGAAGTCTTATTCGCTTAGCGTTCGGTTCATTGTAACTAACTATTAAGAAGTACGTGCCGGTGTCTAAATTTCTTTAGTTTTTTTATAGACTACTTCATTTGAATTACAATCTAGCTACTTTATAGCAACTTAGACCCTATTGTGTTAGTTACAATATTCTTATCCTATGTTAGTAATTAAGCAATAATACAAATTAATAAACAAAACAAACATAAAACCAATGTATCAGCAAAAAATGTGGGGAGTCAGGTCATGCGTTTGATATGGTAAGCACCCTTATACAGTTCAGTTAAGTTTCACGCAAACTTCTAAGTACACTATAAATAAGAATGTGTCCATCAACAGGGAAGACATTTTGTTCATGTGTTCTTTGGGTATAGCACTCACTACACTACATAAAACTGTATTCTTTAGTGTTGCGTAAATTTTCTCCCCGCATGACAAGTCAAACACTTATGTCAACCCCATAGATTTGTCATTCGACTGACTTACGCCTTAAAAAGCCACTTGGTCAGACCCTTTGTACAGTCAAAAACACGTGGAGCTTGACACATGGACTTTACAACGTTCATAATACAATGGCCTTAAATGTCAGACTCGCACTACAAGTGTAAAGACATTGTGCTCTTCACCTTTCGATCGGTAGACATCGCATTTTTTATAAGAGAAAGAGGCAAACGAGCAGACGGGTCACCTGATGGTAAGTGACTATCGTCGCCCATGGACACCTGCAACTCAAGAGTCACAACTGCGTTGCCGGCCTTTGAGGTGGGAGTAGGGAGAAGGACGGGAGGGGGGGTTGGGGCCTCCGGTTACCTCACTCACTCAACGAAATGCAATGCATTACTTTACGCTGGTTTTCTGTGTTTACTCCTAGGACAGTTAGCAATTTTCTTTTCCATTTGAGTAGGATCATTGATAGCCCTCTTGGAAGTACGCTTGCTTCATGCATGTTTCCTGGTGAGGTCATGGAAATAAGTTTTTCAAAAATATTTTTGCAGTCAAGAGAGCACATGAAGCTTTACATTTGTAGTGCGAGTGTGACATCTAAGGCTATTGTAATAAGAACGTTACAAAGTATAATATATCAAGCTCCGCGTGCTATTTACTGTACATATTTAATAAGTAGTTGGACCGCGACGGAAACATGGTCAGGAAACCCACAGGTCCCAGAATTTATTCGGACTACTGAGCCATTATGGGCCATATCTCGCGAAGAACCGACAACCGTTGGGGTAAACGTGTTCTGGAGTGGAGACCGCGACTCGGCAAACGTAGTGTAGGACGCCCTCGGGCCAGATGGGATGACGATCTGCGAAAGATGATGGATGCGTCGAGCTGAAGACAGGGCGCTATGGTACTCATTATGGGAGGCCTATGTCCAGCAGTGAACAAGTATAGGCTGATGATGACGATGACTGAGCCATTTGTAACAGCATCCCGGTCTGTCACCACCTGTCACGTTTAGAGGTCTTAAACAAAATACATTAGAAAAGGGGGTACTTCCAGAATGGAACACCTTTGCTAAGGGATAGGGCGTGACGATATATTTAATGCTTTTACATTTGCAAACAACTTAATGAAACAGTTGAAGCAGGTCAAAGCCCCATTTTAAACATGAGTCACGGTTCCGAGATACAAAGAGCTCTTTTAAGTATGTCACATTCAAGGAAATCAATTTCAAAACCGAAAACAAAATATAAGACTCGCGACAGATTTATTTCTGACCTAAATACTTAAAAGACAGAGTACGCAAATTCTAGATTTAAGACAAACACTAGTACTGTATTTGCATAGCATTTAAATTACAAATCTTGCGGCCTAATGGCGAGTTGCGAAACTAGGGTTAGTCAGCCAGGGCCATTGTTACATCCGCAGACGACGAGAAAGGTGGATAACAAAGTCTATGACAATGTGACCGCGACAAGCTGCATTTCGATGATGAGTGAATGAGAAAACTCTTTCTTTTATATTTTCTATGTTAGAGTCGCGAACTTTCTATTACCAACTTTATTGTTATAACATTTTGTGACTAAACCTCGAAAAAAGTTTCATTATCGAAAGTGAGATTCAGGGGGCCAATTCTACTAAATGTCAACGGTCTTAATTGGATGACTATGACATATCAATGGTCAGACAATGGTGTTATTTTGACACTTTTCAGAGCAAATAACACCATCGACTGACTATGTCATTGTCATCCAACTGTAACCGTTGAAATTTAGTAGAATTGTCCCCCAGGTCTGTGATTATCGACGTGAGGTGTTTATTGTAAAATGACATGAAATTACCTGGTGTGTTTTCGACTCGAATTAGTAAGCGGAAATCTGGCTATAGAAAATACTCTAAAACTTACTTAAACAATGCTCAGCTTCAAACGGGGGTAAAGAATTATGAAATTCTGCACACTAATGTCTTACTAATATTATAAACGCAAAAGTTTGTGAGTATTTATATTTGTTGCTCGTTAACGCAAAAACCACTAAACGGATTTTGATGAAACTTTACAGTTACATAGCTTACTAACGACCGCCCCGGCGTCGCACGGGTGCAATGCTGATACTAAAACCTTCCTCTTGAGTCACTCCATCTATTAAAAAACGCATCAAAATTCGTTGCATAGTTTTAAAGATCTAAGCATTCATAGCGACTTTGTTTTATACTATGTAGCGATAGTGATGATACATCAGAATAACACATAATATTGTATCCCCGTATTCCCGCGGGAACTGGAACTAAACCGTAAACCGCGAGGCGCTGCTATTTATACAATATAGAATAATAATAATCTTTATTGCTTTCTTGTTGTATAAAAAAAGTTCTTGAATAATTATTCATTAGATCAACAAGAACCCTGTAAGGGCACCGCAATTATAAATTTACAATGTTATACCTAAATTCTAACTATATTTATTACTATATCTTTTTTATCTATCTTATTAAAATCAATAGCATACATATTTCTTATTGTTATTAAACAACGATTATTAATATTCACTATATTTTTTGAATAATTTATTAATTACTAGCGACCCGGCCCCGGCTTCGCAGGGGTGCAATGCAACCTTCCTCTTAAATCACTCTATCTATTAAAAAAATCGCATCAAAATCCGTTGCGTAGTTTTAAAGACATAAGCATACATAGGGATATATGGACAGAGAAAGCGACTATGTTTTATACTATGTAGTGATTATTACATACTAGTAAGATATATTCACAGATCGTCAATGCTCTCCCATTGCCGAATGCTGTCGGTGGCGTGCAACTACACCGAGGGCGAGCACATGGTCTGCGTGTTGGACTTCAAGCGTGAGACTGGCCTGTGGCACGCGGTGCTGGCGAGCGTGCTCAACGGCATGCACGTCATATTCATACCGTACGCGCTGATGAAAGTCAGTCCTGCTTCCTGGATGCACATGATCACCAAGTACAGGTAATGTCCTTGAACACAAAACTAATGTAATGGCAAAAATTAAAATAATAAATAATCTCACGCTATCCCCGAGGGGATATGCAGAGGCATTCCATTTCTGAAAATATCTACTCTTTTCACCCCTAAACGTGATAGGTGGGCCCCATCACCGGACCGGGTCTGTTACACATGCCTCAGAATTAATTCTGAGACCTACGGGTTTTATCACAATGTTTTCCTTCACAGTCGAGCTAGTGATGAATGTGTACGTAAGTTTTGAAAAACTCATTGGTACATGCCAGGATTTGAACCCAAGCCTCACTTATTATCATATGAGAAGCGGGCTCTTTAACCGTAAGACTATCACTGCAGTGGCGTAGCGTGGTTGTCGGCCGCCCGGGGCAGAAGAACATTTTACCGCCCTCTTATTTAAGTGTTTTAAATGTATATGGGTGAGGCCGCGAATTTTGCCATAAATGACGCAGCAGTGACGCATAAGATTGCGTGACGGTGACGTAAAAGTAGTATCGCAAAATAGTCGTGCAAAATTATAAAGGTTGGAGTATACCGAGCCACAAAAACTAGGTACTTGAAGTTGTGTGTATAGGGTGAAAAATTAAATTAAATTCCTACCCCTACCTTACCCCTACCCCTACACTACCCCTACCCCTACACTACCCCTACCCTACCACAACGCACGTCAAGAGAAAAATAGCCTATGCTTTATTCTGATGTATGAGCTATATTATTGTAAAGTTTCATTAAAATCCATTCAGTAGTTTTTGCGTGAAAGAGTAACTAACATCCATACATCCTTCCACACATCCACACCTACTCAGAAACTTTCGCGTTTATAATATTGGTAGGATAACAGTAGTTAGGTATACTTCCAAGAGAATCTAAAAATAAATCGTAAAAAAATGTGCAATGTTTCTGAAACTAGTGTACCACGACCTTATTTTGGTAGCGCAGTAGTAGTGATGCAATATTTTCGCAACTGGTCGCGCAATAGTGACGAAAAAGTAGCGCAAAAGTAAAAACGCGCAAAAGTAAACAAGCGTTACTCCACAATTTATGAATATTTTCTATTAAAATAAGCACTATAACATCCCCTGCGTTTTTAAGAATCAAGCGCAGTTAAAATCTTTGCAAAAATCTCAAGTTTGCCTGCCTTTAAAATTGCGAAAAAACTTGCTCACGTAAATAGTGACCACTGCACTTCACCACAAGTTTGACACAATATCTTCTTCAATATGGCACCTGTCATGTTTGCTTCCATAGATAAGACGCATCGCTGTTGCCATTTCAAAAGAACATAAATCTACGAAATATGACTGACAAACTGTAATTAAATATTGGTTGCGCAACAAAAGTCGCGCAATAGTATGATATCGCAATCAATTATACAAATTAGTAAAATGACAATATTAAATAGCTATAGTTACAAGCATTTCTTATAATTTGCGTAGATTTATATGCTTTTATCGTAGGAATAATAATTGACCAACATTAGCAAAGTTCTTTTTTTTTATTATCCTCGAAAGTGCGAAGGGTACCAAAAAGCACGGCGGTTTTTCACATTTTTTCCCATTTTTTAATGAGATTCTTCAATTTATACGGTTGTGTACCACAATATTGAGACTTTGACAACTGGCCAAGCTAGATAAAGACCATATAGTTTTTAAAAAAAAATCAAGGAAATCTTTATTTTATAACTTTCTATGAAAAACAAGAAGGTTTCTTTGAAGGTCATGAAAAGTGAAAAAATTCGCGGCCTCACCCATATATACATTACGAGTACATTCAGTACCTAATTCTAGAGAACTTTTCGGCAATAAACAGCCATAATTCTTCTTAATACATGTTAGATTTCAAATAAAAAAGTTTATCGAAGTTTTACAAGCAGGTTTATTAAAAACTAGCGATTTTATATCTATAAAAATATATTTATAGTTTAAATATTTTTATTCTTTATTGTCAAATTTTGCCGCCCCCTAAAAAGTGCCGACCGGGGCGGACCACCCCCCCTGCCCCCGCCACGCTACGCCACTGTATCACTGCTCTCTCTATTATAAGACGTTATCTTCTGTTCAGAGCATCCGTGGCCATAGTGAAGTCCCGCGACCTCCACTGGGGCCTGCTGGCCACCCGCGACCACAAGGAGATCTCTCTGAGCTCGCTGAGACTCCTACTTGTAGCGGACGGAGCCAATCCGTGGTCACTCTCATCTTGCGACCAGTTCCTCTCCGTGTTCCAAAGCAAAGGTCAGATTTTACATTTATTATTTATGCTCATTTTATTAAGACTGCAATCGCTGTACTTTGCCTTAGGTAGCTGCTTCTTGAGACCTAGGAGCAGATCAGTCCTCCCGCATTACCTCAACTCTCCTCTGTCGCAATTTTCCTTTCCGCGCGCACCAGGTGCGGTACAGCATTAGCCGTCAAGCTATAGTACCGGCTGCTTAAAAACAAATACTAAAACCGGACAAGTGCTAGTCGGACTCGCGCACGAAGGGTTCCGTACCATTATCTACAAAAACGCAAAAAAAAGTTATGTTTGTTGTATGGAGTTCCCTTAAATATTTTATTCTGTTTTTTAGTATTTGTCGTTATAGCGGCAACAGAAATACATCATCTGTGAAATTTTCAACTGTCTAACTATTACGGTTCATGAGATACAGCCTGGTGACAGACGGAAAGACAGACAGACGGACGGACAGCGGAGTCTTAGTAATTTTGGGTACGGAACCCTAAAAAACAGAATAAAATAAATATTTAAGTGGGCTCCCACACAGCAAACGTTATTTTTTAGTTAACCCTTCCGCGCGAGTCCCGACTCCCAAGTTTTTTATACGTTAGTACGGATCCGGCTTGAGTTTTGAGTTGTGATGGCGTTTTGCAGGTGTCCGTGGGGACGCGATCTGCCCTTGCGCATGCAGCAGCGAGTCCCTGACGGTGTGCGTGAGGCGAGCGGGTCGCGGAGGGTCCTCAGCGGGCCGCGGGGTGCTCTCCATGTCGGGGCTATCGTACGGCGTCGTACGCGTCGACGCCGAGAACTCTCTGACGTCACTCACGCTCCAGGACTGCGGGCAGGTCATGCCGTCGTGTAAGTGGATGTTAAACAAAGATATTATATATAAAAAGATATAGATATGTTACTAGAGCGCGGAAAATGAGGCCGACAAATGTAGCTAGTTAACCACATTTTATTTAGTCGGATTGTATTTCAAGTTGTATTTCAAGCGCAACTCTTGACAGATACCTGTCTCTTTCTTTGTTATTGGTTCCGTATCCTCTTTCGCCATCATTGTTGTATCCTATAAATACGCTAAGAAGTAAGTATGTAGGTACATGTTGTAGTCACTCGTAGCGGATCAAGTTTCAAACGCCCTCAGTATGAATATAACTCATCCTTACTTTAATATCTTTGATGTTAAACATAATGCCAGCCAGAACTTCAACACTCTTCTTGAAGATCATGACGTAGGTCTGTTCAACACCGGGATTCCAACTTTGCGAAGATTAATTAGCAATCCGTTCTTTGCAACTGAGCCGGTGCAAAAATATATATAGTCAGCTGTATATAGGTAAGTTAGCGTGGCGCAAACATGAGACTCAAGCTCATTCATAGTTTTAGCATAATATAAATCTATCGGCGGCAATCTGTTATTAGCTTTTAAGAAATTGTTTAAGTTTATTAGATTTTGTAACGTGTAGCTGATGATTCTCCTATCAAAAATAAATAAATAATAATATGTTCGCGAATTCACCCGCGTAAGTCCCGTTCCTGTGGGAAAATTATAGTGTATGTTACTTCTGTGAATTGGTCCAGTAGTAAAATAAAGAAAAACCCGCGCCTTTTATCACCGAGGAGGAAGAGGGATTCCAATTCTGGAAATAGTAACTTTTCACGAGTATATTCGACCCCTAAACGTGGTGAGCCCATCGCCGGACCGGGTCTGTTACACATGCCTCAGAATTAATTCTGGGACCTGCGGGTTTCCTTGCCATGTTTTCCTTCACCGTAGAGTGATGAATATGTACGTAAGTTTTTGAACTCATTGGTACATTATTGTTTTATTTTCGGCATTGTGTTGAGGAAAAGCCAGATAAAGAATACCAGAAACCGACGAGCATGAACCGATTGATGAATGTAGATGAGGCGCGAGAGGTGGACCAGGATCGTAGCAGGTGGCGGTCTATTGTCTCTGCCTACCCCTTCCGAAAAAAGGCGTGAGCATATGTATACCTAAAAGAGTACCAAAGGCATGACTCGCTCGGTGTGCCTAAATGGCTAAGGCCGGCCCTGATGATACTTCCCAACAGCAGTCCTGGATAACCCTATAATCTATTTAAGCAATTGCTTAGAGCCTCCCATCTAGGGGGTCCCAGAGACGACTGAGAAAATAAAACGAGCACACGAAAGTTAACGTAATTTCTAAATCCGCGCGTTTTAAATTGCCGTTGGCATTAGGTTCGGTCGCAGTCATGACCTCACTTCATACAGTGGATTCGATTCTGCTTTACAGCGACTCAACTTAGTTTAGTTTAGTCCTGTCTTTGTCTTACCTCAAAAAAAAAAAGGGATAGAAGATAGCCTACCAAATTTAGTCCTGTCAGAGGCTGTATTTTACTTCGGGACCATTTACACGAGGCCATTCCACTAAGACAATCCACTAAGGCAATCCAAACTGTATACAAAAAAAACTGAGGACAATCCATTGCAGTGGAATGTCTCCATTTACACGAGCCATTAGTGGATTGTCTCAGTGGAATGGCCTCGTATAAATGGCCCACTCTGCACTAAACACGTTATGAAATGCCTTAGTTGACAGGACTAATTATAACTTGACAGGACTAAATATCTCTCGTCTCTTTTCTAGGAGAAAGAAAATGACAGGAGTAAACTAAAGTAATTTTAAAGCAAAATCGGGGCCAATATATTTTTAAATTAATTATTTGTAGTTCATTAAGGATAGGGGATGATTGCATAGGGCATCGATTTATCTTAATCTGCCCAACAGGCGTGATAGTGGTGGTGAAGATGGAGGGCCCCGCGTTCCTGTGCAAGACGGACGAGGTCGGGGAAATCTGCGTGCTGTCCGGGGCCACGGGGTCTGGCTACTGGGGCCTCCCCGGGCTCACCAACACCGTGTTCCGGGTGAGGCCCCTCGACGCGGACGGGGACCCCATCGGGGAAGAACACTATGTCCGGAGCGGGCTTCTGGGATTCCTCGGGCCTGGCGGTATGTGTTAAACATCATGTTTTTATCCTATCATCTTAACATATGCGCAAGAATCAACAGTCTACATCGGCAGTAAATAAAGATAACAAAATATATTATAGGTCTATCAAAACAACGTGTTCGGTCAGTGAAAGAAAGAAATATTTATTTGTACTATAAATTCTTCGAATACAAAAGTTATATAGGGTGAACAAAAAGGTCTAAGCCTCAGCATTGGCTGTGTAGTACGTGTAACCCGGTGAGAAATTATATTCTATAAATATATATATAAAAATATATAATCTCACGCCTTTTTTATCCCCGAGGGGGTAGGCAGAGGTATTCCATTACTGGATATACCCACATTTCACGAGATATATTGGACCCCTAAACGTGATAGGTGGTGAGCGCATCGCCGAACCGGGTCTGTTTACACATGTCTCAGAATTAATTCTGAGACCTGCGGGTTTCCTCACGATGTTTTCCTTCACCGTCGAGCTAGTGATAAATATGTACGTAAGTTTTTGAAAAAACTCATTGGTACATGCCACGATTCGAACCCGAGCCTCACTGATTTTCGGCCGGCTCTTTAACCGTCCGGGCTATCACTGCTCTAATAATAAATATATAAGACTAATCATTTTATGCCGTTGAGGCTGCATATTTATTTATTTATAATTAATAAAATAAAATAATTTCCTATTTGACATAAAATCCATATTTCATTTACTTTAATATAATTGTTTTGACATAATATACTCGTATGATATGAAAATACAAGAATATTAAAAAACTACCTACATTATGTCTAGAAAATATCACCTAGCAAGCGATTAACCGCTTCCAATTAACTTGTCAACTGGTTCTTGTAAGTTTAGGTTAACTTTATCAATTGCAAAAATCTGTATGATATATATTATTGACATTTTGTAGATTTCATTGTGACCTTTATAATATGACCAGACACCCTTGAAAAATTCTGACTGTTAGATGACCACTAGCCTAACACCATCTCATGTCTTACTACTAAATATGGTTCACAATTATAATTATGATTAATAGCCTTATATAGCGTCGAGTTAATCCCAATTATACTATTTATCTCTTGTTTTCGCAGGTTTGGTGTTCGTATGCGGGTCCCGCGACGGGCTGATGACGGTGACTGGCCGGAAGCACAACATGGATGACATCATCGCGACCGTTCTAGCTGTTGAACCGATGAAGTTCATATACCGCGGGCGCATCGCTGTCTTCTCCGTTCGGGTTTTGCGCGACGAGAGGATCTGCATAGTCGCGGAGCAACGACCTGACTGCGGGGAGGAAGAGGTGAGGTGTAACCATAGACATTTTTAATATGTCTATGGGTGTAACGCGTCCTTTTATACAAGCTTTTATTTAACTTGCATCATATGTTCGTTCGGGTGGAATCTTGCAACTCGATTTTAAAGCAGATATCTTCAACCGATTGGGCTGAAATTTTGTATACCTACACGTTTATTTTGGATGGTAAGATGTGTGACGTCATTCTAAATCCAACGTGGCGGAATATCCAAGATGGCGGACTAGTTAGTTTTTATGCACTCCTACAATATCGGTATTAAACGAAAAGATAACTAGAAAAAATAAATTGACGTAACTCTGAATCAAAAGCTTGTGTAAAAATACTTTTATAATAATAATATTTAATTTTTGAATAATGTATACATGCTCCGTAAATGCATTTTTTGAGCAAATGTATTAAAAAAACAATTCCTTATCACTGTACTCTACCAACAGTCATTCCAGTGGATGTCGCGAGTGCTGCAAGCAGTGGACTCTATCCACCAAGTGGGCATCTACTGCTTGGCGTTGGTGCAGCCGAACTACCTCCCGAAGACTCCTCTCGGGGGAATTCACCTAAGCGAGTGCAAACGGCGCTTCCTGGAAGGGACTCTACATCCCGCCAACGTGTTGATGTGTCCACACACTTGCGTCACCAACCTGCCCAAGCCCAGGGAAATACATTCAGGTGAGGAAATGTAGGGAAAGCTAACAAGAAACCCGACCGCGTATGAAAGGCATTATAGTATATTACACATCTAGTGAAGTAAAATAAGAAATGTCTCAGATCACATGTAATCTGAGGCTTTCTTAATTACTTTCGTTTAGCGCAGGACTGAAAGTTGTCGCTTTCCGGCCGGGGAGGTGAAAAAAATTTTTTAAACGTAGCGTTGGTGACTGGCCGACATGCCTTTTTCTACATTGGTTTTATACTTTATGTGTCGTGGTTTGTTTTCTGTGACCGAGTCTGTCTTTTGGTTTTTGCAATGTAATTCGCCTTTTTCCTAATGGAAATTAAAATAGTCCTGCCTAGTCAAATCAGCTACTTTTTATGATCAGTCCAAACGAAATTTTTACTATGGAAAATGTACTGAAATAGCAAGCAGTGACGTCATAGTTTCTACTCAATTACAGCACCTTTTTTGATTGTTTTATTATTATCTATATTGACATGAAATTTTGCACATAGATAGCTTTTACAGTGTAGGCATTCACTAAGAAAGGAATTGGCAAAATACGACCCCTAAGGGGATGAAATAAAAGTGCCCGAGCGAAGCCGCGGGTAGAAGCTAGTTTGCTATAATTGTAAAGTGAAAACCGAAATACAACGTTCAAAGGTGTTTTGGGAAAAAATCCTTTTTTTTTCTCTTTTATCTGCGATCGGTATAGACCATAAGCAGATTATTTTGCTGTAGTATTTGGTGGGATAATCTTTTAATTTCTTTACTGTCAACTGCGGTAACTACCCCATTTTATTTGGTTATTAATCCGCAGACGTGGGCCCTGCTTCAGTGATAGTCGGCAACCTGGTTCAAGGCAATCGCTTGGCGTCGGCACAGGGCCGTGACATGGGCTACTCGGATGACTCTGACGCAGCCCGGAAGGTACGTCGTACCAGGGGTGGCACACTGCATGACGTCATCGCGCCGCTACAAGTACATGCGGCCGGCCGCCATCCGGCGGTATATTAGTGGTTGCCGCGCAGTGCTACGGGACACACGTTCGCGCTCTGAATCTCGTTAAAATTTGTATAAACTATTTTTCTTTACATTATATAATGTATGTATGTAGATAACCCAGTTGTATGTCTTCGTCTTACATTTTGCAGAAACAGGCAGTTTTGAAGTCATAACATAACCTAAAGGCAAATTACACAGCTTTTGTGTAGTTGGGTGGTCTTTAGTACCTAAATAAAGAATAATCGTAATATCGTAGGTAAAATACACTATTATACTAACTACTACTACTGACGTATAATTTAAAGGCTCGAACTGCCGGCAACCCTAGATCTAAGGCTCCGCCTCCGAAAGAGCGCGTTGCATGCGGTAGAAGGAGATGGCCACATTTAGGCACGTTTGGCATACCTAAACAGGGAATTTGTTAACAGTGAACCTTCTGTACGTGGTACTATTATTTATTCTATGGTCGTACTATCTATTGTTATATTTATTTATTTGAATACCATTTGTCTACTATAGAGGCGTAGTGGAAAACGTAAGCAAAACAATCATGTGTAGTAAACCGTTAATACAATACATATGAAAAAAGGGTATCTTCTAACCTGCTAGCATCCTCTGGGATAATCGTGAATTTATATTTATTTATATAAAATAATATTTGTTGGTCCAGGACATCCAGAAGTACCCACTTTTCACCAGTCTCGTATTTTTCCGATCCATTTTCTTTTTCTCTCTCTCTCTCTCTCGTGATAAATCTTTACCAATGAGTCTCGAAACTAAACCTCATACAACAAACTGGCTCACTGCCAAGGTTATCACTGTTCAAATTAAATACTATAATATAAGCAAGTCTGAAATAAAACTATCTTCTTTTACAGTACCAGTTCATATCCCAGATTTTGCGGTGGCGCGCTCAAAGCACATCGGACCATGTGATATTTACTTTGCTCAACTCCAAAGGCGCCGTATCGAAGGTCCTAACTTGCGCTGAACTGCACAAGAAGGCCGAAAGGATCGGCAACTTGCTCCTAGAGAAGGGTCGGGTGAACACAGGCGACCACGTCGCCCTCATCTTCCCACCGGGACTTGATCTCATTTGCGCTTTCTACGGCTGCCTGTACGTAGGCGCTGTCCCAGTGACCATTCGGCCCCCGCACCCCCAAAACCTCCACACGACGCTCCCCACAGTCAGGATGATCGTCGACGTCAGCAAAGCGACTCTAGTCCTCTCCAACCAATCTGTGATAAAACTCCTGCGCTCCAAGGAGGCCAGTAACGTGCTCGACAGCAAAGCTTGGCCGCTCACGCTCGACACCGACGACATGCCCAAGAAGAAGCTGCCAATCCTATACAGGGCGCCGACCGCGGAGATGCTCGCCTACTTGGACTTCAGCGTGTCCACCACGGGCATGCTTGCTGGCATCAAAATGTCACACGCCGCCGTCACTTCGCTCTGCCGGTCCATGAAGATCGCCTGCGAGCTGTACCCGTCGAGGCACATAGCGCTCTGCCTCGACCCCTACTGCGGCCTCGGCTTCGCTCTCTGGTGCCTCAGCAGCATCTACTCTGGCCACCACTCCATCCTGATTCCGCCCTCGGAAGTCGAGATCAACCCCGCTCTGTGGCTCAGTTCGGTCTCCCAGTACAAAGTCCGCGACACTTTCTGCTCGTACGGCGTGATGGAGCTGTGCACGAAAGGGCTCGGCAGCTCGGTCAACCAGCTCAAGTCGAAAGGCATCAACCTGGCCTGCGTCAGGACCTGTGTAGTGGTCGCGGAGGAGAGGCCGAGGATCAACCTGACCAACTCTTTTTCGAAGTTGTTTTCGGCCCTCGGCTTGAGCCCGCGCGCCGTGTCCACGTCTTTCGGTTGCCGGGTGAACATAGCGATCTGTCTACAAGGAGCTTCGAGTCCGGAGCCGTCGACTGTGTACGTGGATCTTCGCGCGCTTCGCAACGACCGCGTCTCACTAGTGGAGCGCGGCAGCCCGCACTCGCTCTGCCTCATGGAGTCCGGCAAGCTGCTTCCAGGTGTCAAAGTGATCACCGCCAACCCCGAAACGAAGGGGCAATGCGGAGACTCCCACCTGGGCGAGATATGGGTGCAGTCGCCCCACAACGCCAGCGGGTATTTCACGATCTACGGCGACGAGAGCGACTACGCCGACCACTTCAGCGCTCAGCTGGTGACCGGGAACACGGGGGAGGTGTACGCCCGGACGGGGTACTTGGGTTTTTTGCGGCGTACGGAGATAAGTGCGACGGCTTCTAGTGGCGATGACACGTCGCTGATGGCGCGGGACAGCGATACGGAGTCGCTGGCATCGGCGTGTGGGAGCGTGAGCGGGTGCGGGCCGGACTCGCACGACACGCACGACGCCGTGTTCGTGGTTGGAGCACTCGACGAGACGATCATGCTGCGCGGCATGCGATACCATCCCATCGACATCGAGAACTCCGTCATGCGGTGCCACAAGAAGATCGCTGAATGGTGAGTTTGTATAATATTAATTTAATCCTAGTCACTGCACCGGTTTCCGCCGGACCGGCTCCGGCTAGCCTGCGGCGACATATTTGCCCGGTTGCCCGCCGGTACGTATAAAGTGAACGTACATGGTCATACACTTCGCCGTCTGCCGGCTACCCGGCAACCGGTACATGTGAAAAGAGGCTTATGTTTTCATCCAACATTGTCATTGGCAATGCAAAATGCCGTTACAAAGAAAACAAATTGGGGAGTTTAGTAAAACGAAACTATGAGTAACAGCGTGAAAATAATAAAATTCAACACCAAACATCTTTTTTTGTTTTGTACATTCTTTGCAATCGCGCTTTTTTTCTTTTTGTGTTTTCTGGCTACAGTTGCCAGTTAGATTTTAAAATAAACTATTTTCAATGCATAAGAGTTTTTATTCTTGTACTAATTTAAAAAAAAATCCCTTCTCTCATGTAAAATGACATAAAAACAGCTGATTTATTCCCGCAGCGCCGTGTTCACGTGGACAAACCTGCTGGTGGTGGTGGTCGAATTGGACGGCAACGACAGCGAGGCGCTGAACCTGGTCCCTCTGGTGACCAACACGGTGCTGGAGGAACACCACCTTATCGTGGGCGTGGTGGTGGTCGTTGACCCTGGCGTGGTGCCCATCAACTCGCGCGGCGAGAAACAACGCATGCACCTCCGCGACGGGTTCCTCTCAGACCAGATAGATGCTATCTACATAGCTTATAACATGTAAACCGTGGGCCATATCCAGTATTCTGAACCCGAGAATGGGTCAGTTCACTCAGTAACGTATACCCTATACTCTAGCGTGCGGCTGTGGCGGTCTCGCCCCAACCCTTGGTTAAAAAACCAGTCCCATCGCTAATTGTAAGTCTTAATTAATCGGGTCAGTGTATAGTTTTACTTTCGATTGTCTTCTCTAGTAATGTTTGTAAAAGCACTTTCAAGTAGTACCCCTTTTTCTTATAAAAAGCGAAAACGCCAAATCGATTTCGAAATTAACGAATCGCAAGTTTTAAGACTGTTCTTATTTCTAAGCGCGAAGTATTGCTCGCACAACCGGTTCAACAACATTGGCTAGAAATCGAGAGACTGATCTAAGTCTGAATTCTACAATTGATTTAACATTAGTAGTATGTTACCTCGTATCCCAGTGCCGGTTGGAACTTTTTTGACGACTCTGTTCGAAACTGACTCTGCTAGAAGTAGTGACAGGACTAAATTGTATTTTGTTAGGATATTAAAAGAGTTGAATTATTGTAATAGTCGAAGAGCGAGCAGCTTTTATTGTACCGTTTTTATTAAACACAATTATATTGTTGTGATTATTACGAATCAAATAATTTCTAATGTTAGCGTGTATGTAAATGTATTACTTACAATTGGTAATTATACTTAGTGTTAGTGATTACTGATATGAATAATGAGAAATTTATTGCATTTAGACATGTTAAATGATGTTAGTTTCGTGGTTCTGTTTTTTTATCGTTGACAATAAAATTAACAGGTTGGCGTAACCGCGTGCTCATATCAGAAACTGACGACAAACGTATACTAAACTGGTAGATAGTCGCAATTAAATATAAGTTCCATTACAATTGGCACACCCAAACGTAAAGCAAGATTTTACTTTTCGACTGGCTTTTAGAGGAGTTCCTAAATTGACGCGCATTTAAGTTTTTGTTGTGAGATCTGGTTGTTTAATAGACCTTAGCTTTTATTAGGTTGTGTAAGTGTCAACTGCATAGTAACATTGATTCTTTCAAGATACCCCATATTCTGACAATGTATTAGTAGCAATTTAATGTGTAGCTAATGTATTACGGATTTTATCAGTGTATTGCTGTTTAGGTGCATTGATGGCAAAAAAGTTTTATTTTAACTCGACGAAAGTACTACTTTCATGTAATAGTTCAAGTTGCTCGCACATGATTCGACATTTTAATGAGAGTCTGCAAGTAATCAAAATTATCTTCAACAAAACTGTGTTAAAACCTGTCACTATACAAACATATTCGAGTTGTAGGTTATACAGTACATACTTATAACAATCTATTTAAAACACTCGTATAGTAAAATTTATTATTTTGTTTTCCATTCCAATCTACGTTCAGAACGAAAATATTAAAAATAAATCTGTTTTGAATATATTTTCATTGTATTAGATTTCTTATTTACTATATTCATTTGTAATTATTTATTGCTAAATTGTAAATATATTTTTGTTATTTAATTTTATGTTAAATGATTTCGGTATTGTAGCTTTTAAATGTTATTTGATGGTACAACTTCAGCAACACAATATTTAGGCTTGCTGGATTGTAAAAATCGAAAATTCCTTTGAATATGTACGTCACTTGGTTATAAAAATATAATTTTTATGGATATTTCAAAATGTAGTCAACGTATGATATAAGTACCTATACAAGTAGTTAAAATAACTCAGTTTAATGAACAAACAATGTCTTATTTGTAATCCTTCATTATATTATTGTAACTTTAAATCATAATGTATCGGTTCGAGGTCTCAGCGCGGATTCCCAACGCGATCTACTCGTGAACAAGGTGGAAAATATGAATTTTTATTTCACTGAATCTGTTATCTTCACAAGTGTTAAGTACCCAAGTTTATATGGCCAAAATTTTACACAAAATGAATAAGATTATAACATGAATTTTACGAATAGCCACTGTTTCGAGCATTCATACTTTTCTGTTGGTAAAGTTTTGGTAAAGTGTAGATAATACCTAAAACTTACCTTATTCTGTAAAACATCAGTGGCTAATTAGGGGTCAAGGACAGTCAAAAGTACATTGTGTCTGCAGTCTGTTGCTTGAAAGTATAAGCGCTCTATATCGCATTTTTTTTAGGTTTTCTGTCTTATAGTTCCTATGGAGGGTTTTATTTCCCTTTTCTGATTTTTTATGTCATTTTCATGTGTTAATTTTTAAATCCAAATTTAAAAAAAATGATGATGACACGATAATGATTGTGATATCGAACATCACCTCAACTCAACCGAATGTACTTGTAGAGTGGACATCGCAAGGTTGACGTCCACACTTTAAATAATTCATTTATCTTTTGATTAGTGTAAGATTACTCAGTGTTCACTACAAAGTAATAATTGCACATTTCCTTTTTTGTATTTTAATGAAGATTATAATATATAATCCATTTGATAAGAACGTTGAATAACGCACAAAAATTAGTAAAAATATTGGGCATAATTTTGTTAAGTTAATATTTTGTACTCGAGACGCCAAAGAAGTCTGTTGGGACTTTGTAACCGCTTTTACAATTTGTGATTTTTTTTTCTGAAACATGAATAAATAAACATGCATTCTGATTTGGTTTTTTATTATAAAAATAATATAGAAACAACGTAAAAAATGCTCACGCCTTTACCTCCGTGGCGGAAGGCAAACGGTGTTTCGTACCTGGAGATACCCACTTTTCACCAGAATAATTTTGGACCTAAAAACGAGAGGAGGTGATCCTATCGCCCCGGACCGTATGTTACACGACTTGTGACATAATGCCTAAACAAATGTAGGTAGGCCAAAAAAAAAACAACCCTTTTATCCGCGAGGAGAAAGGCAGAGGTATTATTTCATTTCAGGAAATACCCACATTTCACCAGTGACATCTTTGGACCCCTTAACGTGAAAGGTGGTGAGTCCTTCGTCGGTCGTCGATCTGTTATTACACATGCCTCAGAATTAATTCTGGGGCATAGGGTATGTAATGTCATTGACTAGATAAGTCTGCATTGAAGACGTAGACAAAAGTAAGTAAAGTTAAAGGGTAAAATATTGTATTCTAACATTTTGTTGCCGAGTTTTATTTTATTTAAGATGGCGCCAGTTAGGCGGGAATCCGAAGAGGGACCTCATGGTTTTTGTATAATTTTCATTTTGCTGTGTATTTCGGGTTTTGACTCATAATAGTGATAGTTTGAAGGTGTGCAGAGAGTGGGAAATTCAATAAAATGCGAGATATGGACATTTTTGGATTGCCTCAAGAAGTCACAATGAAGTCTTCAGTAAAAGTGCTATCATTTTACTGTTGAGTGAAGTTAGGGATTTAGAAAGTGTTAAAGACACTGTATTTTTGTGCATGGACTCTGAAGCAGAGCCATTTAACTAAGATTAAAGTGTAAAATAAAGACTTGGTTTAAAGGCCTAGTAGCCAAACCATAAACTCCTTAAGAAATCTATACGTCACTCACTTACCAGTGTTGCCAACCTAGCGAAATTTCCACTACAACTGGTGGTTTCAACCCCCCTTTTAGTGGTGAAATTTTGCCTTTAGTGGTTTTTTAATGGTAGAATTCAGTTTTAACCCGTATATACATATACTAATTTTTTTTCACTGCTGCATCCTCTGATGGCAATTTGAGAGCTTGGTTTTCAAACCTATATGTAATCATACTTCTCTAACGCCAAGTGGTAAGGTGCGTTACTTCTAGCCAACTACATCCTTAATATAGTAGTCTAGGCTATAGTCTATGAAATAGTGGAAAATTCCTAGAAACGAGCCCACCCACCTACTTGCGAAACATCTGTTCTCTTTCGAAAAGGTAACTATAGCGCTTTATTTATACAACGCGTAACAGAAAAAGCGCAATTCCTCATACACCCCAATTAGTATAAAAAAAATATGATTCAATCGAACTTTAGTTGTGTCCAATCAATTTTCTTAAATATCGATTAATAACAGCACGATTTCCATAGAAAACACTTAGTTCAGCTACGATAATTAATTTTTTTTTAATTTAACACATCAAAAATAGCTGATATTGAATAAGTAGTCGATACTGAACAAACTAATTTCAGGAATTGCGCTTATTCTGTTACATGTTGTATATAAGCATAGATACATTTTTTATTTCCATTGTGGAACAGTCCTCCGATTCGCGTCTGGTGACTTTAAACAGGCAATCTAGTAGAGGAAACCAGATGCGCATTGGCGTATTTAAATTAAGACAAAAATTATGGATGACATCTAGAAGAACATTTACACATCTAAATAAATAAATTTTGTAAGTAAAAAAGTGTTTAGTGGATTTTTTTTCTATGAGAGTAGGGTCGTTTTTCGTTAGTGATTTTCTGGTGGTTTCAGATGGTGAATCTGGGGGCCAATTTTACTAAATGTCAACGGTAACAGCAGAGGTAAAAGCAGGTAAAAGCAAGCAACGGTGACGCAATGACATGTCAATGGTCAGTCAATGGTGTTATTTGCTCTGAAAAGTGCCAAAATAACACCATTGACTACCCATTGACATGACATTGTCATCCAACTATAACCGGTGATATTTAGTGGAATTGGCCCCCTGGTTCTCGTGGAGAGTTAATTTTATTTAACTGTTGGCAACACTGTCACTCACTTGGGTCCACAGAACACTTTTACTCCTAGCGGAGAAGAATGCCAACCTCATACAAAAATATGGCGACAAAACTCGACCTACAGCGCGATCTCTGTGATGACCCTAAAAACCACTGACGTATCACCGTATGGCGGGATATTTGAATTTTATAGTGGAATGTTTAAATGTATATTCAGAGCCTATTCATATACTTCTCCCGGGGTACTATTCATATTATATTCTATTGAAGTTTTACCTAAATAACTTCTCAGAATATGATATGAATAATACCCCGGAGAAGTATATGGACAGGCTCTGAATATACATTTAAACACAAGATTAAAAAACTTAATTTAGCTAAAAAAAAACTTTCTTAGCTATTGTTTTACTAAAATATAACATTTATTTACCAAGAAAATATACATTCATTTACAAAGAAAATATACATTTATTTACCAAGAAAATATACATTCATTTACAAAGAAAAATACATTCATTTACAAAAAAAATATACATTCATTTATAAAGAAAATATACGTATTCATTTACAGTAATTACAGATAAAAAATATCTTCTAAAGACAAAGGCGTTTATTGTAAGTAGGTGGTATTGAATTTACACTTAGTCAATAGTTTATAATAACAAGGCACTCTAAACTCTTCCATGAAGACTGGCTAAATGTAAACAGCAACCCATCTCCACCAACGAGTTGCTGGTTCCAAATGCAGTACCCCGAGAAGAGCCAGCAAGCAACTCAAGGGCAGCTCTTTTTAATCTCATGTCTTACTAATAAATATGGTATACAATAATAATTATAATTAATAGCCTTACATAGCGTCGAGTCGGTTAATCCCATGCATGTTGGTCAAGGATTTGGTAACTTTAGATAATCGAAATCTAAAGAGGAACCATATAGGACAGTGCCCAGAAGACTGCCTGCATTCCCTCTCTGGATATCTAGGTTGATCCTTTGACAGAGATAGCTGCCAGCCCTCTAGTCATCTGAAGGCCCCCACGGTCCCATGGGGTTATGTCATTTAATTACCGAGTTCTCATGGCCATTTTCCAGCTCCATCATCAGACCCTGGTTACAATCTAGCACCAAAGTATTTGTCAAGACGAATCATACGAGCCCAAACTCGAGTGGTTTACGAGTAGTCATTGAGGAGTTGCGATATCCACCTCCTCAAACCATCATCAGATCAGCTTGATGGTACCATAATATTGCATTGTGACCAAACTTACATAAGAATACCAAATTTCAGCTCAATCGGTTGAAAATATCTGCTTCAAAATTGAGTTGCAAGATTCCACTTGAACATCTAATTTTGTAATCCTATACAATTATTATGGGATGGGATTACAAAGTTATTTATGCAGTTAGTGTATCTAGAAACCTAGACCGAAATTGCAAATTATTTGAGTTTTTCCTTGATTTATACACTAAACTAAACTTTGAAGCTTCTACGACTGCTAGAAGTGCCTTAGAGTTTTGATGATCGGTCAGTGAGTCAGTCAGTCAGTCAGTGAGTGAGTGACAAAATTAGGAAACTTTGAATATTTATAATTTTAAAACTACTGGTTCAAATTGGATGAATTTTGAAATATACTGTGTTTATACAATGCATGCTTGGTTACTGAAAATTCAGGCTTCTAGGTTTATCCACAACGAAGTTATAGGGGATCGAAAAGTGCGTGAATTGCTTCGAGAAAAGGATGGTACGGCCGTGCCGCTTTTTGCTCGACTTGGCGGGGGCACTGCCGTGCTCCCATGCCCCCAGATCCGGGAACAAAACTTGGCCCAAGATTCATAGCTGAAAACAAATTAAAATCATTCTTACAAACATTTTACGACAAAATTGACATAAGAATAATGTATGTATCATCCTAGCAGCGCCACACTACTCTGGGTACGAAATAGTCTTGAATTTCGTACCCTCGCCGTTTAGCAGATGTAGAGTTTGGTGGCGATGCCAAAATGATATATAGCATATTTATGCATTTAGGCTACACGACGATTTCGTACTATTTTGTACTTTTAGGAAGGGAGTAGAACTCACACTAAATTCTTCGTGGACTTAAATATATTATACATCTTTTAAAGTAGGTACATCATATTTCTAAAATATGTTTGCAACATATTAAGATGCCCGGGTACGAAATAGTTTCAAAGAAAATTATCCACTAGATATCGCTTCTAGCATATTATAATACAATCATAATTTATCTATCGATAAAATGTCATTGGCTTCAATAAGTCAAGGTAGGTACATACTAAAGTAGTTAAGCAATGTTGGGCACGGTCAGTCAGTGAATGGGTGACCGCCTAGTGGCATTTATATCACGAGCGCTTCCGTGTTTCGGAAGGCACGTTAAAGTGTTGGTCCCGGTTTTCGTTGTTTACGAACAATGGAAGTCGTTAAGCCATGTTGGATACCTTTGGGTGGCTTGAAAAATTCCGGCAGTTAGGTGGCCACTAGCCTAACAAAATCTCCCAATCCGCGGTGGGCTCGCGTGGGAGATTATAGCCCATATACTTCCTCAGTGTGAGGAAAGACCCTTAGCTCAGCAGTGGGCTGTTACGGGTTGTCGATGATGTCGATGACATACTAAAAACTTATTTTTAAATTACTTCATCAACTTACAGCAAATGCCAGTACAATAAAATTCAATACAGGATTGGTGATCCAGGTCTTTTTCTTAATATTAGCCCATATCACTTCTCCAACGGAGTTTAAAAAAGCTGCTTTGTCAATAGTTTTAAATTCTTCCACAGTATTCTTGTTCATTATTGTTCCAGTCACAGTTATATAGAATTGATCAATATCAGGGGTCCTAGAAAAATAATTATGATTAAAATAATAATTACAGATCTATATGCAGTGGTTTTGAGAAAAATGAGGGCTACATTCAGGCAAATGGTTATTTTCATCCAAAAGTATAGGCTGAGACTGTACTATGGTTACTAGACATGTCATCTGATTTAGTAAAGTAAAATGAAATGAAAATGTTTTTATTTCTGTAGGTAATTAAAATTACACTTAGAAATGCCAATAGCCTAATAACAAGGCATAATAAACTCGTCCATGAAGATTGAAACATTACGTACTAACGTCCTCACGAGTACTAAATGTTGATGAATTTATATACTATGAAAAAAAATGACCTTTATTTACGGATACAGGTTTTGGTGCTGCTGTAAAGACGTCATTTTGGCAAAACCACCAACCCCCCCCCCATATCTGCTAAACCGCGAGGCTACGAAATTCAAGACTACTTCGTACCCAGAGTAGTGTGGCGCTGCTAGGATGATACATACAAAAATAATGTGTAAATATTGTTACTTACCTCATTATATATTTTGTTGCTCCGGGGTTAGGAAATCTGTAAGCTTTGATGTCCGAATCTTCCTTCGGCTTTAGCCCACATTTCAAACATTTTCTTCTGATGTTATCAGCCATAACGACAAACAAAACACAAACACCTTTTCTATCTCCTCGAGTCTCTATCTCACAAATACTTCGCTAGCACTATAGCAAGCACGTCAACACTAATGCGGAGGAACAAAGACTCAACCACGGCTCAACTCAATGCAATAATGAAGAAAAGAAAACTGTAAATTGTAATTTTAAAAACCACAGACATGACAGACGAGACATCATGATGACAGTATGCCATGGGGCTGCCAATGTTTAATGATGTTCTCTTACTCTTCTTATTTTTGAATTATTTTTTTTAACATATTTTAGAAAACAATACATATAATTAAATTATATATTATTATATATAAAACAATTTTTTAAATACTCCCTTTATAGAATATTGAGTTAACTTGTCACACAGAAGATTCCCCATTAGGTATGACACCCAAGTCCCATACCCACTTGACGCCGCCGGCAACACTGTCACTCACTCACTTGGGTCGCTTGTTCGTCGTGGTGGTGCTTTTATTTTCTTTATTTTTCTTTAAGTACTATTTTTTTTCTCTGTGTGTTCTTCAATAATTGTTGTGTTTACTGACAAAATTAACAAATCTGCACATAGAGTGGACCTATCAGTGACCACTAATTAGGTCAACTCAATCAAGTGTATTTCAATCCAGTTTCAATCTACTCTGTGACTCACATTTGTTTGTGAAGCATAATTTAGTGGCTTCACAATGTTATCGTTGTTCTGCAAATAGTTATTTTGTGATACTGTGAAGAGGAACAACGTCTGATGGATACGCCAGTGCCGAAACCGAGGAGCGCGTTCTCGCCTCAAAACGACCCATTGAAGCATCCAGTGCCGTTGCCCCGAACGAGGGTGCCACCCAACAATGAAAGAGTCACAGCTTCTGACATATTACGATCAATTAGTACAGTATCCAAACAGATAACAGAAGATGTGGCCATAAAAGTCAGCAACTCTGCTAAGACGGCTAATGAGAAGATAGAAAAGTCTTTTATAGATGGCTCCAAGTTTGCGAAAGGTACTTTAGAGAAAACGCTGACAACGTCGAGAGCGGTGAGGGATTCCGTTGCCAAGTCTGTCATAGAGGGCACAAGAAGCGCTGGAATGAAGCTGCGGCGACCAAAGAAATCAGATAATTTAGGAGATGTCGATGGTCAGAGATGCATGTCGATGCCAGCTGTTGATGTGAGCCTATTTGACAACATCCAGTTTCACTCTCCACTATTGGAGCAAAAACGGTACCACAATGAAGGAGACAGAGATAGCACTGACTTGCCATCTCTCAACTTAAACGCATCTCATTTGGATAATCTCTCATTGTTTTCTGGCTACTCTGATTCCAATACGGACACAGTTAGCAACTTTTCATATGATAGCAAAGAAAATGACCACAGCTCAATTATGACTTTAGAAAATGATCAATTAACATATGATACACCAAAAGGTTCTCGAGCCAACAGTATTGTGTGCTTAAGATCGGCTCCTGAAGTACCTGAAAGACGAAAGAAAAGGGAAAGTAATATGTCATTTCTGAGACAGAATTCTCTGTATGAGAACTGGACTCTGCCTGGCCAATCAACCAATAGCACTGAGACAAACAAAAGGCCCAGTAAAAGTACAATATTTGAATTTGATCCTCTGAACTCCAGTCCCAGCACTCCTAAGAGATATGAAGGTCTCAGCAATGAGCTTCTTCTACTAGAATCTTTTCTGACCGGAGACACATATGGAACTATTGTCAAAGCAGACAGCATTGATGATGAGCCCATAGATATTGGAGAGAGTGACTACTTTAATCCTCCAACACCACCTGAAAGAACTGACAGTCTTTTCTCTAATGAAACGGAAACTAATTCTGAAGCTCTAGTACAGGGTACGGACAGAGAAAGGAGTTCCTACTGGTTTATAGTTGATTCAGGAGCAGACACCAAGTCTACCACAGTAGATGAGCCAAAGCCTACTCATTCAGTTATGCAGAGGTTTTCTAACATTTTGAAGTTGGACAATTTTCACAAATCAAGCAAGCAGAATAATTCACAGAAAGTTGCGGTAATAGAGAGGCCACCAATAAACTCTCAGGCGGTTCCATACTTCTGTGGGACATTGACACGTGTAGTTTTAGGGGGGGTGGAGGATTTGTTCAAGAATATGCAGTCCCGGTACTGCATGCTCTCTGACCAAAAGCTACTGTGTTATGCAGACCCCACAAACTCAGTTTTGAAGGAAGCCTACACATTGGATAGTGTCTATTCGTTGCAGATTGTTTTGCCTTTGTCATCAAGGTGAGCTTTATTAGCTTTGATCTTTACTGGTTCTATAGTAGCAATGGAATCTAATTCTTATACGCCACCATGTCAACAGTACCACCAGCAATTCCTACTGCTTCGAGCTAAATGTTGCTGGTGGGAGCCGCAGCGTTCCGCGCAAGATCCTATTGAGCTGCGCTAGCGCATCCGAACGCCGGAACTGGGCACAGAAGATCGCTGAGCACCTCACGAGTGGATTTCCCACCAAATACACTTCAGAGTTTACTCGGTGTGGGTGGTGTTACCTCAAGGTAAGTCAAATTGTAATGTTACCTTGACTCCACTAGTTTGAAATTAGAAATTAAAGTGTAATAGATTTTTAGGTACATCTTCCCTGATGACATGTACTAGTTTTACCAGAACACACAAATTGCATATTATTACGCACAACAGCCACCTAAATCTTGCATACAAATGCCTTAATAGGTGATGAATGTGGACAGAAATTTATTAATGAAACTAAGTTCACTAGAAAAAAATTGCATGAGAAATCTAGAGAAGTGTGGTTGTTGCTTTAAAAAAGGCTATATTTTATGGAGCGGGAACTACGGGGGTGAAACCGCAGGGCGCTGCTAGTAATACATAAATTATAGATTGTGGGATACATTCACATACTTTTATCTAGTCCCAAACTAGACAGTGCCTTCGCATCCACTACCTCAGGCAAATAATGCAGGTCATTAACAACGTTTTAGAGTCTTGTATCTTTGATTTATTGCACCTCCATAAAAAACTGTTAGTCGACCGGTCCATCGGTCCGTAAATGAGGCTCTCGAGTCGATCGTCTTTATGTAAAACTGACGCGCGAGTGTTTTCATCACCAGTTAAGACTGCCAACGATTACTTGTCTGGATCATCCCTTTTAACCTGAATATGGCGAATTCAAGATGATATTATTATGTTATTATCATAATTGTGTTTGCTTCTCAATTTTCAATAAAAAAATAACATTTAATTGGTGAGTCACAACATTGGTGATCCGGGAAAATGTATTGGGGCGTCTGTAATACGATATGCCTCACCAACGCGTTAGCGACTGTACTGGCAACTATTAATTTGTTACGTTATCGAATTTTATTATAATTATGTGTCAAACATGCATAAAAGTTGTACTGTACATACTATATTATCTATATCAGGAAAACCATAAATGATGTCCTTTGTTCACAACAGTCACATGTTTTTGGATTATGTGCTGGAGGCAAGCATCCCGCTCGGTTACTTATATTATATTTTATATATCATTTGTGCTTTTTTAAAGATTACTTCGAATTTATTACAAACTAGCGGATGCCCAGCGGCGTTGCCTGCGCGGATTCCGTTTATTCCCGTTCCCGTGGGAATTTCCGAAAATCCCTTCATAGTGGTTGCCTACGACATATTTAAGACACCTATACATACCATATTTCAAGTTTCTAGGTTTTATCGTTTCGGAGTAGTACGTATTTCTCTTTTTATCCAGTTTTTATATTTTCCCGTGGGAATGAGATATTTTTCTGGAATAAAAAGTACCCTAGATGTTGACCCGGGTACTCAGTTATCTCTATACCAAGTTTCATCAAAATCCGTCCAGTAGTTTTTGAGTGATGCGTGCACAACCAGACAGACAGACAGACAAAAATGCCAAAAATTGTTGTTTCGGTATCTATATCGATAACTATGTACACTACCGTTAAAATTTTCAAAAAATATTTCATGTACAGACACGGCCCCGTTAGAGTTTTATTATATGTATAGAAGATGTTATAGCGAATTGGGTAGTTGACAGCATCGAAATTAAATTGCGAGTAGTCATACATTAAAAAGATTATCCTAAAACACCTCAAAATATGTATTTCGATTTTCAATTTACAATTATAGCAAATTTAAAAATAATAAAACAATCAAAAAAAGTGCTGCAATTGAGTACTACAAACTATGACGTCACGGTTTGCTATTTCAGTACATTTTCCATAGTAAAATTTCGTTTTGACAGATCGTAAAAAGTAACTGATTTGACTAGGTAGGACACAACCCTATTCTTCAATGTAAAAGTACAGCACAGAGCCACGATTTCGTTTACAAAAAATATTCTTGAAATTACTTTCTACTACTTGTAATATTTTATGATCATTTCACCTAACCATGGACTCTTTGCAAGATAAACCACGCAGCTTCACCCCATTACTGAAACTATGTTACTACTAGCTTTTACCCGCGGCTTCGCTCGCGCACGTTTATTTCACCCCCTTAGGGGTTGAATATTGAAAAATCCTTTCTTAGTGGATGCCTACACTGTATAAGCTATCTATGTGCAAACAAGTCTCTAGACCCAGCGGTTTAGGCTGTGCGTTGATATATCACCAATCAGTCAGTCAGTTTATCATTTTATATATATAGATTACCATGCATTTAGGTACATGTACTATGCTATGGGGCGGGTAACACTTCACACCCGCCCCGTATCCTGCGGTAGTCAATTTATCAATTTCCAATCCAGTTACTGACGTGAGGGTCGAGCGCTTTCACACTGAATGTTATTCACCTCTGGCCCCTGCTTTGATATGCCGGATATAAGAAGTTCTATAATTGTGTCAAGGGCATATCGAGGGCTGGGGGGTAGGGGGTCATGACTTGGTCATTCTGGGTCAATAATTACTTTCGTATGATGGTAACAGTCAAAAAAAGCTGGATGCGTCAAGCCGAAGACAGACAGCGAGCTATGGCGCTCATTATTATTTATTTATTTATTTAATAATACAGCATGAGTAAATTTGTGCTTATAAAAATTAGGGGAGGCCTACGTCCAGCAGTGGACTAAGATAGGCTGATGATGATGATGGCAACAGGCAAACACATACGGGAACGACGCGCATGCATGCGACTGTGGTGTCTGTTTAATTTAGGTTTTTTATTAAATTTGAACATGTCCTGACTGGTCTTCGACTATCTGACTATGACCCTGACTCAGACTGATCCGCCATTGACATGTGTCCTAATCATCACTACATAGTATAAAACAAAGTCGCTTTCTCTGTCCCTATATCCCTATGTCCCTTTGTATGCTTGAAACTTTAAAACTACGCAACGGATTTTGATGCGGTTTTTTTTAATAGATAGAGTGATTCAATAGGAAGGTTTTAGTGTTAGCATTGCACCCGTGCGAAGCCGGGGCGGGTCGCTAGTACTATATATTTTTTAATCATAATAATATGAGGTATTGCAAAATTACGAGTTGTTTCAATATAAGGTGTCAACTGTCAATCTAATGTTTTTGATCTCTGACCTGTTGGGATATGAATACAATAAGATGTTTTAATAATATTGATATTAGCTCTTAAGCCCGCATTGTGATGGTATCTGCTGGTCTTGATGCCACTATCAGAGTATGAGAGGCAATTGTTCAGTTTTCATAGAAATTCTAGACTGTTTGTAATACTTTCGTTTTTGCTAGCTTGTAGTTGGCACGCGACTATCTCCCAGCTCCGTCACCGACTTCCAGACTTTGAGGAAATCATCTGTAGTTAATACATTCTCCACCAACTTTGAAGGATAATGCTCGGCCAAAAAATAGACACTTTATACACACAAAACAACCCAAAATTAATACTCTCTTGATGGTGAGTAAGATAAAAATACGGTCAAACTTTTTTATTGTATCATACCTAGTCCAGTTTCATTTTAAAGGCATAAATAGTTCTTTTCATGCAATTATTGACCGTATGTCGAAGTCGTTAAGGCTTTTATTAAATTGTTGTCTTCAAAATGCGCTCAGCTGTGCTTCCACCGATGTGCGGCCTAATGTTGCTTCGTTAAAATGTCGTAGTTTTTGTAGGAGTTTGACCTTACCGCAGTATCAAGCGGCGACTTCTGGTAAGCAGAAGGATTTTGTCCCTTTGATGCAATTACATTGTTCGACTATCAGTTGTTTTATCTACAACGAGTAAATGTTATCGTTGTGTACTAGATACCTAGTGTGCTATTGATTACGACTATATAGGCTAAGCGTTCGGTGCGCTCGCGGCGCATTGTCATCTTGATTCAATGCAGATTTGACCTTACATTCCACGACACTAAAAAAGGTACAGTTTGCACTTCGTAGTATACAATCATATAATTCTATATAGTGATTAACCTGTTTTTGTATAATATAACTATTTTCTATAACTTGTTTTGAATCATATTTCTTGTGCTCTTCTTTACCTGAGCAGTTATAGCCCAGCGGTTAAACAACCCGCTTCCTATTCGTGAGCCTCGGGTTCGAATCCTAACATCTACCATCAAGATTAAAAAAAAACCACACATATACATACATACATACATATTTATTCTATAACTATCTCAACGGTGAAGGAAAACATCGCGAGGAACCCCTCAGGTACCAGAATTAATTCTGAGGCATGTGTAACAGAGTCGGTCCGGCGATGGGCTCACCAACTATCACGTTAAGGGGTCCAAAGAATATATACTGGTGAAACGTGGGTATTTCCAGAAATGGAATACCTCTGCCTACCCGCTCGGGGATAAGAGCGTTTCATTATTTATTTTATGTTAACTTTACTAAGTTGTACTGACGAAGGGACCTTGAACGCTTCTCGGCGTGTGTACTACACGGAATAGAATATAGTCGCAGTTCTATGACGTTGTCGGCAATGCGAATGAATAGTCTCATTGATTCACAGCAGTAGTATAGGCCTATACAGGAATACATTATGAGTGCGTTATTTATATCAATGTGCGTTCGATACTGCACTCATGTGGGATGTCAATAAAGTTTAAAATTTAATCTTGTGTCTTAGAAAGGTATTTTTTTTATATAAACTTCATCTGTTGTTACTTTCATTCTTCTGTGTATTTTCCTTAATTAGGCTAGTTAGATTTTAGAAATACTAATTGGTAAATTCTTAGACCCGGAGCAATTAATTCTATTTTTTTATTATTTGGACGGAGATTAAGCTAGTGTTAAATTATTTCTTGATTGTGTTTACGCACAATGGATATCTTGGGTGGATTGAAAAATTGTGACTGTAAGGGCAGGCCCACTATTATGGCCAATACTGTCTCATGTATGAGGAAAGACCCTTAACACTGTAGGCTAGTACGGGTTGATGTTGGTGATGAGATAATTATATCTTTCACTTGTTATATATGTCGTGCCCATATCATAGAATTGATTACTTCATCATTTGGTTAGGTTAGGGAAATGGCTACTATTTTATGAAATGTTCAATTCTATGACCTGGGCACGTAATATACATAAAAACTCTACTACTCTACATAAAAAGGTGTAGCCCAGTAACGATGGCAGAGATTGCAAGTAGCTGTTAAGTAGAAAATCGAATGGCAACCTTAATACAAACATTTTGTGAAAAGCAAGCCAACTCAACAAAGGCTTTACCTCTCGTTTTGCTCTCTTTGTAGAGAGACTGCGCGAGAAGTTCATTTCCTTTCTTTTTGCATACGTTACAGTGGGTTTAAATAACAAAGTGCGACCATTTTAATGCCTTCTCTATAGGTATACGTATAAAGAATTTGCAAAGCAAGCCAACTGTACGTACATCTATAGATGCTAATATTATGAAGAGGAAAGATTTGTTGTATGTTTGTTTCAAATAAATTAAATAACTACTGAAACGATTTTAAAAATTCTTTCGCCAATGGAAAGCTAAAATATCCCTAAGTAACATAGGATATATTTTATTCCCGTATTCCCACGGGAACGGGAACTACGCGGGTAAAACCGCGCGGAACCGCTAGTGTTGTATAAACATGGATAAAGATATGGCCGTTCTGCACACAGAATTTTAAAAACTTATTTTATTACACTTAAATCTTATACATTTGTTGCGCATCCAAATCCATCGAATTTGTATGTGTATGTAGAGAGATACATTTTAACATAATTTAATTGAACAAACATAAAATACATACTTTTTTTATAACTCATTTATCAAGCATAAAACTCAAACTAAAATAAATTGCGCATGTATAATTTTACCAATTTACTAAACTTTATCTACACTAATATTATAAAGAGATTTGTTTTTTATTTTTGTAACCGCTAGTAATTAAATAATAATAATAATCTTGGGGGTTAATCGCAAAATTATGGAAATTGGAAACGAAATCTTTAGTAATAAGAAAAGTTTTCAATGTTTTGGCAAAGATTATATTTTGTTATGGTACTGGTTCACTTGTACTTCTTTATAGTTTTTATTTTCTTTTTAATTTCAATATTTTTCTTTTCTTTAGTCCTGATAGTGCGAGCGAATTAACTACTGATTATTAACGTCGGATACGTTTGATTTTTCACTCTATTACCCTGCCTGTATTAATCATAGTATTCGCGCAAAGCTACGATCTGCCTCTAAAAGTTTTATTTATTGGATTATGTTTTCTATTCTATGAATTTAGACACTTGCGAATTTTCTAGTATGTACTTCTTTTGGTCTATGATAATAATTGTACAAAAGATTTTATTTGACTACAATTAATTAAATGTACACAGCTCAATAGTTTTTTTGTTAATTCAACACAATAAAGAATTTTATTTAATGTTTAAATTATAGTCTTATTATACGGTCTATGTGCAAAGCTTTCTTTATTCAAAACACCACAAAAAGAATGTATACTTAAGTATTTTTTTAATAAATGATTTTAGGAGTACTTCTGCCTAATTAAACAGAACTAATACTTACTTTGTACCCATTGTACTTTCGTAAAATCATTGTGTATACTTTTATTAGTGCACAAAAAAGAGTTGTTATTTACTGCAACAGCGAAAATATATTGTCTCGTATTTTTGGAAGATACTGTAAACAACTAATATCTTCGTTCTACAGGAAGGTGTGACTGGCGAGTGGCGTGGAGCGTGGGTGATGCTTATCCGAAGAGTGTTGGTTTACTACACGACAGCTGCCGGCCAGGATACAGTGGTCTGCCCCGTCGACCTTCGAAAGACCAGATGTGTTGGTGAGAAAATGACATTTTTACCATTGCCTATGATAATAATAATCATCACCATCATCAACCCGTAACAGCCCACTGCTGAGCTAAAGGTCTTTCACACATGAGGAAGTGTGGGCTTTAATCTCCCACGCGAGCCCACCGCGGATTGGGAGATGGTGTTAAGCTAATATAATAATAAACTTTATCTACATATATTCAGTAGCTTGTGATTAGAGTCTCCTTTTAAGCATAAAAAATCCTGAGCTAGGAGGCTCCGCTGTTCCAGAACTGTATATAAATCAAATGTAACTTTACATATGTTAATTATGATAAATTATCTAATTATATATAGCTTTTCGTACCTCAAAAGGAAGAAATGACCCCTTATAGGGTGTCTTCATTGTACGTCTGTCTGTCTACGAAGACCCTTTTTCTTTACGCTTGAAATTATGCAGTTGAAACGAATATCAAATACCTAGGTCATCGCGATGAAACAATACGGTCATTTATGCCATATTTAAACACTTGCAAATAAATGAAAACCTATAGACAACAAAAAAAATGTTCATTTTTATTTAAGTACCTACCTAATTACTGTACCGAATCTTTGGTGCGCGAGAAAGACTCGTACTTGTCCGTTTTTTTTAATAAACAAGTAACGATCTGTAAACCTGTTCAGTGCCTTTTGATGGTAAATCGTTATCGTCGCCCATGGTCATCTGCATTCGAACAGAGGAGTCACCGATGCACCCCTTTTGAATACACATGTCATAGAATACACGCGTAGTACGTAATAAAAATAAAACCTATTTAAATAAAATAGCACAAACGCAATTCTATTTCACTAAAAGAACCGTCACTCGGATTCAGTTGAATAAAAATAACCTCAAAAAGAGTTATTCGCACAATAGTCAACAATACTTGAACTCAATACTTAGGTAAGTAGGCATTTACGAAATGCAGTGAAAGGCGGCGCGGGCGCAGGACAGCGTAAACATTGATACAGCTCTCACTTTTACATCTGTTAATTTTAAAAGAGTAAGTAGTGAGTAACAGCTCTTTATTGTACATCAATAAAAAATATGTAATAATATAATATAATAATATATATAATATAATAATATATATAATATAATAATATAATCTCACGCCTTTTATCCCCGAGGGGGTAGGCAGAGGTATTCCATTACTGGACATACCCACATTTCACGAGATACATTGGACCCCTAAACGTGATGGGTGGTGAGCCCATCGCCGGACCGGGTCTATTTACACATGTCTCAGAATTAATTCTGAGACCTGCGGGTCTCCTCACGATGTTTTCCTTCACCGTCGAGCTAGTGATAAATATTTACGTAAGTTTTGAAAAACTCATTGGTACATGCCAAGATTCGAACCCGAGCTTCACTGATTCGGCCGGCTCTTTAACCGTTCGGGCTATCACTGCTCTCATATGTAATAAGTGACACAATTATATAAAAAAAGTACAATGGGTGGTCTTATCGCTTTAAGCGATTTCTTCCAGACAACCTTAAGATGGATGTAACTAAGAAAAGAGAGTGCTTCTATTTGAAAAAACTTCCAACAATTATCAAATGTAACATAAGATTGCCTCAATCTACACTCATATTAAAAAGAGGAAAGATTTGTATGTTTGTAACGAATAAACTCAAAAACTACTAGACTGATTATTGAACTGCGTGGTTAGTTCCCGTTTCCGTGAGGATACGGGAATAAAATATAGCCTGTGTTACTCAGAGATATTGTGAATTTCCATTGGTGAAAGAATTTTTTAAATCGGTCTAGTAGTTTTTGAGTTTGTTCGTTACAAACATACAAATCTTTCCTCTTTATTAGTGTTGTTGGCTTACGTGGATTTCAAATTAAAACAATTGTTGATTATCACCAGATTTTACTTATACTTACCTACTCGTAAAATAATTACAAAACAGAGCTCCGTTCACTTTCGTGGTCGAGCGTAGAATGCCGCTCCCCACTTAGTGTTCGACACTTCGATTAATTGTAGACAATATTTAAAATGATATATTTTCTTCAAAATATTACGAACTACAGGAAATTTCTTTCCCCCCACTAAGTAAAATAAAATTGTTTTCCTATGACTCATGTAACTCATGTTTGTGACAGGGATTGTGGCCGGCTCTTTAGGATCGTTGACTAGCATAATTCACTATAGATACCTACATAATGTAAATTTGAAGCTGGCTGGGAAATACTATACTCTAATTAGATGCGTCAACAGTTTAGAAAAATGTGCACAATACTCGCGCGCTGGTATAGATAGATATTGGGCTCGATTTTGCTTTACAGCGACTAAACTTATTTTCACTTACTTTCTTTTAGAAAAGAAAAGAGACGAGAGATAAATAAAAATTAGTCCTGTCAACTAAGGCGTGTTTGTCAATTTTAGCGACGATGTAAAATAAAAAGGTCATGGATAAACGTGACAGATAAGCACGTTCATAAGGTTCAAATTAGTTGGATTTTACATGTTTGACATTACTCTATAATCTATGATTTGTTTCCGTCCTTTTTCTTCCTTATTCTATTGAGAAGGATAGGCTAACTTAAAATGAGGATCCGTAACGTTTTTAGTTGAGAATGCAGATTTATAGAGCTAAGAAATCCTTAACATACAGTACAAAAATTTTTGTTCTACGACAAAAATTGACAAAGTTATGACCGAATTCCTAGCGAAGTTCACCGAGTAGCCGCCGCGGTAGCGTCGCCCTCATTGTGACGTCATCACGCTCCCGCGATCATTGAGTGCCGGCCGGCCGGCCGTACTTGGTTCCCTCACAGTGACGTACACGCTCTCGCGATCATTGAGTATGTTTATTATTTAATATCTTCGTAAGTAATGGTCCGATTTGGATAATTCAAAAAGAGATATCATTCTTATATCATAAAGAATAACGTGGATAATATTTCTAATGGATTTGCTATAACTGTACTGATCCTCATTAGGAATTTGAGCTGGTTTGCAGAATCGAGTCCATTGCCTCAGGATATTGCTTTACAGTAACTATTACGTTGTCTGGCAACAGGTTATTTAATAACGGATATTTAATAACGCGAACGGATTTAATAACAGATTTTGGAGTTCGATATGTCGTTAGATTCATGTTCACCTTAAATGACTTAGGCTATACTTTTACACGACTGTGCCTTGCGGAAGGTAATGTCTTTAATATTTTAATGCCTTTTGCACGATGTCGCGGTATATGGTATTTTAATAAAAAATATACTTGTTAATTTATTCATAATTTTATATCTTTTCTCTTTAAAGTATCCTCTGATATACTGCACGTATAATTATTAAATAAAAAATCAGTTGTAAAAGGCAGCACAGACAATTTTAAAATATTAACCCTCTTTTTGGTGCAATTGCGTACATCACGTATTATGCTCATAATCGATGATAGTAGATCGGTGACTTATCGCTGCGAGATGATTACTGAGTGCGCTTCCATGGTTACCAATATGTAATCAAATCAGAAATTATTCACTGATAAGCACGTGGCTTGAGAAAATGAAGTGGATTTGTGTAGTGTTTTCTTAACTGGATATTTTGCACTGAGGTACCCCTGTGTATCTTCTTCTATATATGTAAAATGATAAACTGACTGACTGATTGGTGATATATCAACGCACAGCCTAAACCACTGGGTCTTGAGACTTGAAATTTTGCACATAGATAGCTTATACAGTGTAGGCATCCACTAAGAAAGGATTTTGCAAAATTCCACCCCTAAGGGGGTGAAATAAACGTGCGCGAACGAAGCCGCGGGTAAAAGCTAGTTGTAATATAAAATTCTTAAATATTTGAGACAGAAATTGAAGAAATCTTAGAAATTTAAGAGTCGGTCTAATTTCAAAATCAAACTCAAACTCATTTATTCTGGAATATACATTTAGAAAACTAAAATGAAATAGTCCAGTAAATTTGTCGGTTGAATGTATGGGCTCGTATGCGTCAAATCCGGTAGTTCTAATTTTTTGCAGACTTGTTTATGATGTTGGCCTAATGTATAATCCAAGTTTGTGACCTCGAGCGCCGAACGCAACTTTGTCAAAAATCGAAAAAACTGCGAAAAAATAGTTCTTTTTTCAAATTTTGGCGATTATAACCCTGAAGGACTAGTTTCTGAAAAAACTTTCTATTATATATGAAACTAGCGATTCTGCGCGGTTTCACCCGCGTCGTTTCCGTTCCCGTGGGAATACGGGAATAAAATATAGCCTATGTTACTCAGGGATATTTTAGCTTTCCATTGATGAAAGATTTTTTTTAATCAGCCAAGCAGTTTTTGAGTTTATTAGTTACCAACACCGTTAGTGTTATAATATAATAGCGGTTCCGCGCGGTTTCACCCGCGTAGTTTTCGTTCCCGTGGGAATACGGGAATAAAATATAGCCTATGTTACTCAGGAATATTCTAACTTTCCATTGGTAAAAGAATTTTTTAAATCAGCCAATTAGTTTTTGAGTTTATTAGTTACCAACACCGTTAGTGCTATAATATAATAGCGGTTCCGCGCGGTTTCACCCGCGTAGTTTTCGTTCTCGTGGGAATACGGGAATAAAATATAGCCTATGTTACTCAGGGATATTCTAACTTTCCATTGGTAAAAGAATTTTTAAAATCGATGCTCTACTTTTGAGTTTATTCGTAACAAACGTACAAAAAATCTAATCTTTCCTATTAATAATATTAGTATAGATTAGTGTAGATATCTATGTGATAAAAGAAAAAAATAAACTTGGCGGCTGCACGGATTTAGATGAAATTTGGTAGGTAGATAGATCAGGACCCGGATTAACATATAGGCTACTTTTTATCCTTATTTTATCCTATTTATTTTAAAATAACGCGAACGAAGTAGCGGGCAACATTTCAAAACGACAGAAATGCAAAAATTTGCTAAGATAGAAAAAAAATATAAGCTTTGAAAGGCTAAATCTCGGAAACTATTGGTTCTATAGAGACAGTTTTAGTATCATATTGTAGTTAATTTAGTCTACTTTAAAAACGTCCTAAGAAAGTTTTTTCAGAAACTAGTCCTTTAGGGTTATAATCGCGAAAATAAAAAAAATAAAACATTTTTTCGAGGTTTTTTCGATTTTTGACAAAGTTGCGTTCGGCGCTCGAGGTCACAAACTTGGATTATACATTAGGACAACATCATAAACAAGTCTGCAAAAAATCAGAACTACCGGATTTGACGCATGCGGTAATGTATAATTTTACTGGACTAAAAGTTGAACACTGATATTTATGCGATGCCTCATCATAAATGGCCTAATAATGAATGAAGTAATCGTTGGAGTCGCTTTCGAGAACAATATTACAACAGAATATATATGTACTGGCAGCTCCCCACGGTTTAACCCACGTAGTTTCCGTTCCCGTGGGAATACGGGGACAAAATATAGACTATGTGTTATTCTGATGTATCACTACATAGTATAAAACAAAGTCGCTTTCTCTGTCCCTATGTCCCTTTGTATGCTTAAATCTTTAAAACTACGCAGCGGATTTTGATGCGTTTTTTTTAATAGATAGAATGATTCAAGAGGAAGTTTTAGTGTTAGCATTGCACCCGTGCGAAGCCGGGGCGCGTCGCTAGTAAGCTATATAACTGTAAAGTTTCTTCAAAATCCGTACTTGTGAAGGGTAAATTCTTAAGGCGCAAGAAAAACAAATTGTAGAGCGTATTAGCAAGCTGGCAACTATATTCAAATATTATTCAGTGAGAAAGAGATTAAAAACATTGTCCGTGCATATTTTACGGGCAAAGGTAAAACCGGAATTTTTACGACTCCTTTTTATCAATAGTTGATTTGAATTGGCCAACTGTAGCAATTTGTAATTGATACAGTTCGTGTGTTAAGGTTTTACTAGCTGACCTGACAGCGGCGTTGCCATATCCAGTTGTTTTCCCGTTCCCGTGGTATTTTTTACGACGTCCCCGTTTCACTTTAATATAAATTTCATTTCTCCTACCTTTTCCGTCAGGGTTTAAAGTTAAGAGTCAAAAATAATTTATTTTCTGTAGGTACAAAAGGTAGAAATGTCAATAGTCTAATAACAAGGCAATTCATACTCGTCGATGAAGATTGGCTAAAATAGCAGCCCATCTCCACCGACGAGTAGTTTCTGTATAATTTCGTTCGATGACATTTCTAACGTTAACTATTCGTTATCAGACGATTTCTTAGACCAATTATCCACGTCCAAAGATGATTGGTATAAGAACACATAGCTGACGTACATATACAAATATAAATTGTGATATACAGATAGAGATAGCGAATTTTGCTCTTCTTTGTTTGTACATAATCGAACATAAACATCTTTGAGTAGGCCTCACTTTCCAAATAAAGTCTACATCTTCTTTGAGTATTCTCAGAATCAAATTGCTCATGCCCTTACAGACTGATTCACTCTGATTCCAAGTAGAAATGGGTAACTGGTTACGTTTAGCCTACTTACCTCTCGCTTTGTTTATTGTCGCGTGTTCCGACGATGACGTAATCTTAGGATATGTACACACGGAAAACATTCACCTAGAGTGCGGATGCGGAAGCGGCAAGTGCGACCGCGGTAGGTATCCTATTATTATTTATTTATTGCAGTCATAACACAGACTAGACATACATTACATAATATACTATGCTATGACACTCTGGTAGGGCTGCCATATTATTTAAACTTACATGACTAGTCTGTCTACCCCAATGGGAAACAGGCGTTAGATTATGTATGTATGTACGTATGTTACGTAACCATTTAAAAATAACATAACAATTACCTTATAATTTAAATTAATTACAGTTTAGGGGTCCAATATATCTCGTGAAATGTGGGTATATCCAGTAATGGAATACTCTGCCTACCCCCTCGGGGATAAAAAAGGCGTGAGATCATATTACTATTATTAACAATTACCATCTGATATTATACGCTATAAGTAATTTCTCCGTGGCATCGCTTTTTGTGAAAGAGATGATAATGCGCCTAAATGTTTATGTTAACACAATAAGCCAATCGAAGTCAATCTTATTTTCAAAGAGTATTCATCATCAACCAGCCCACAGTTCACTTTTCCTTAGTTTTGAAGAAACTGTGTGGAAGTAATAAGAACCTAACTAAAGAAATCATTGTCTGAGAGATGTATTAACTTTGCGAATTTAAGGGTGCACATCACTGTGCGACTCATATAGCAGCATCTTCTAAATCTGTGTTTCTTGCTTGAGTTATGTTCTGTAATTCTAAAAATGGGTTTCTAAGTTGATTAAACAAAGGTAAATTCTGCAACAAAAATAAATATGATACATCTTTGGCATTTACGGTAATAATAATTAAGTGCGGTAAATTCGCCGCATTCGTGATTCAGTGTGTATACAACCTTAGACGTCGTACTTTGAACTTATTAGCAGGCACTTTAGTTTCTATTCCTGTAGATAAAACGTGGGCTCCTTATTTAAAACTAGTCTTTGCCCGAGAATTCGTCCAAAAACTTTGGTTTTTAACTGAATTTACCAAGTTAAGTATATCGTTTTATGACATTATATCACCAACAAACTACTAATAGTTTGGCGATAAATTAGATTTCAATATTCATTGTATAAATTCAGAGGTAAATAATACAAAAGTTGAATAGTTCCTTAACGAATTGAATTTTAATTAGATGTTTGCGATGAGGCATGGTTGAGCAAGTCATTACAGAGTCGCTTATTATGGCAAAGGTTCCTATATCCAGAAATTCCTAAAGGAAAGTATCACGTTTCGACCGGTGCAGTAGTCCTGGGATTACATATTTCCAACAAATAAACTGTAAATTTTCCTCCTTGTAATAATTGATAGTAATATATTTCGAGGGAGCTGTGCAAATTGAGGAGGAAAAAACTTAATTTAGAAATACAAAACGCAAACTCCAAACTTATTCTTTTATGCTGGCCATAAAACATTATAAGCTAAAGAAATACTTTATATGGCCTTGTAATCGTTTTATGTATTCTTGAGAATTGCCAAAGCGCCTGCTTGCCTTGATATTATTGTGCGTTCATTATTCTACTGTTGACTCGGCAGATGCGAATCGATCAACATACAAAAACGTTGGTTTTAGTGTTCCGTATCCAAAGAACGGAACCATATACGAATAAATCTACGCTGTGCGTCTGTATGCCCTTAATTCAAAAGGTTGTATCTCTTGAATCGTATTATGTAGCCTGTTGAAATTTACAAAGAATATGTGGTATCATATCCTTGTAAAAAAATAAGGTCGATATCCCATACATGGACCCGGTCCGGCGATGGACTCACCACCTATCACGTTTAGGGGTCCAATGTATCTCGTGAAATGTGGGTATATCCAGTAATGGAATACCTCTGCCTACCACCTCGGGGATGAAAGGCGTGAGATTATAGTATTATTATTATCCCATACAAGAAACAATTACTCATCGTTTTTAGTTATCGCGTTGATCATAAAACAACAAACAATAAAAAACTGTCAAAAGAGCGTTGACAGTTTTTTTATTGTTTGTTTTGTTACGAGTAGTTCCCAAACTTATATACCTATAGATCTATATAGATAACCCTGTCTCGAAGATAGCTACTAAACCACCAGCTTCGTAAAAGTTCTGTTAACACAAAACATTCTAATTATATATTTCAACGAAACTATCCAATACTTTTCAAGGTACATCAACTTAGTTCTAGAATTGTCCACTCTATGCAATAGATAGACTAGCATCGGTTACAGCGTATTCTATCTTTTATTACAATGTATCAAGGTACTGGCGAGATCAGCTATAATTTCCGACGCAGTGTCAGTCTGGCACATACCTCGGCCATGCAGATTGCACGTAATCATTCCTCTTGCTGCAACTACCGGTACATTATTAGACGTAATACCTTGTTAAGATATCTATACATATACAACTGTAACTGGCTGATGTCTGTACATAAAAGTTAATATGACTGGGTCTTTATATATGATGCCTACATATGTCTGTCCATATGTAGGCATCATGCAAACATGACTTCAAGAAATTGGATGCTGCATTATGTATGATGCAGGTCTAACTTAAAGTCAGTTACACCGGCTAAAAGCCGAGTTATCGATTCACTTAGTATTTTTTCTTACAGAACTAGCTAGTGGTTTATATTATGAAGACATTGAATCGCCTTGACATTCCGTCTAAAGTATAAACTGCATGTATGAAAGCAGTGCAGTAGAAATATGAAAATACCTATATACTTTAGTGAATTTATTAATAATGTTTTTGTTTGCATTTTCCTTAAGTTTGCCAGTTGATTATTTAATTATATAGTTTACTTGTATATTTAATTCTTCATGCTCAAAGGGAGATTTTGATTAATATTTATAGCTGAAACTTTTATATAATATAAGCTAAATATGTTACCCGATTTGACGCTCAGATTATTATATTACTAGCAGCGCCCTGCGGTTTTATTTTATCCTCGTGAGAATACGGGGATATAATATAGCCTATGTGTTATTATGATGTATAAGCTATATAACTGTAAAGTTTCATCAAAATCTGTTCAGTAGTTTTTGCGCGAAAGAAGAACAAACATCTATACATCCATACATACAAACTTTCGCGTTTATAATATTAGTAGGTTAGGATTTACAGCTGTCTTTCAGCTAACATTGTTACTTAATCTTACAATAACTTCCACAGATAATTTTGCTGGATTTGAATGTTTAAATCCCTAAAGACGACGACAATTTTACTAATGTTTAAGTAACTCTTATAACAATCAACTTAATGGCATCATTGATGTGTACAGTAACACAAGAAGCGGACGAGGAGACGAAGCAGTCGTGTCCGACAGATGGCTGCGAAAACCTGCTCCTGGACTGTCCCCACGCCACACTCTACTTACGTTTTCCTCACGAGAGAGAGCTAAAGGTGAGTGACGTCATATAATACTATTTTATAATGTATAATGAAATATCTTATGATAATATAAACGAATCTGAAAAAGGAAAATTAAACTGAAGTTACCATCATAAGCAATAAGATGTACAGTCAAGAGCACGCTAAGCTTGACACTTTGGACTTTGAACCGGCCCTGTATTCTATGTCGCGCAGTATTAATCAGAGCTCAGCTTAAACTGGTAGTGTAAAGCTTGACTTGCTCTTGACTGTACCTACTTAAAAATTAACTAGCCAATTAGCTAAATCTACAAATCTATGTTTTTAATGTAGTGTCTTGCAGTTTGGCAGAAGAATTTGGTTTTTTTAAATTGGGTTTATTTATCCTGAATAAATGTTTTTTTATTTTCATTTTATTGGTGTAATGATTAAAATTTATAAAGAACCTAGTTGGTGTGTTTACATATATTTATAGGGTACTGCCCTTTTTTGATGACTCCCATTTTGCCGACTTTTTTGTAAAGTCATACTTCTATTGCCGATAGCTAATGTATGCCGACTTTCAATAAGAGGACTTTATAAGACTCTGAATTAGTACTAACGTATTTTCTTTCTAACCAGTTTTTATGTTTCCCGTGGGAAATAGATGTTTTTGCTGTAGTAAAAAGTACCCTGTTGATGTTATTAAAAAACTGAGTAAATCCACACCAAATCTACACACCCAATTTCATCGAAATTAGTCCCTTATTTTTTACATGATGCGTGCACAGACAGACAGACCTACAAAAATAAAAAAAAGGGTTTTTGATATTTAAATCGGTAACTATGTACACTCCCGCAAAAAATTACAGCGAATATTTCATGTACAGATGCGCTATCGTTACAATTTTATTTGTATAAATGTTTATTGTTGTTTATTCATCATCATCTAACAGCCCACTGCTGAGCTAAGGGTCTTTCTTCAAACTGAGGAAGTATGGGCCACGCGAGCCCACCGCGGATTGGGAGATGGTGTTAAGCTAGTGGCCACTTATTTTTCAAGCTACCAAGGGTATCTGACATGACTTAACGACTTCCATTGTGCGTTAACAAAACGAAAAATATATTCTTGTTTAACAATAACGTATTTCGGTGCTTCCAGGGTTGGCGCTACATGATAAAACTTGCGGCACACAACAACGGCGCACACATCCACCACCAGCAGCTCACCAAGGAAGACGTGCCAACCGTTGTCGACAAATGCCTTAGCTTCATTTACGCGCACGGTAACTACGTCACTATATTCGTAACAACGTCGTTCCTTTACGTAGCTTTTTCAGGAGAGACGAAATATTTTTAACACAAATTTCATAAGTTTTTGTCCCCCACCGTCCTTGTCACAGCTGGTCACATTTGTGAGACCCCTAGTGTGACGTCACACATTTAGCAATTTTACAGATAGACATTGAATTAAAACAGCAGTTCCGAGATTAGTTTTAGTTCCGTTGAAATTATTGTTCAATAAAATCAAACATTTGGAAAAATTAACCCCCCCTTATCACACAATGTCAGAATTCGTCGACCCCTTTAACGTGAGACGTGATATATGGATGGCTCCTTGTGTATTTTGGGTTTTGGCTCGTAAAGCGATAGTTTATTATGTGGCAAGTGTCCGTGAAAGTGTGCAGTGAATGGGAAATACGTGGGACAGACATTCTCGGATTACCTCAAGAAGTCACAACTCAATCCTTAGTAAAAGTGGAATACTATTATCAACCGACTTTAAAAAATGTGGTTCTCAATTCGACTGTATGTTTTTTTTATTGAAGTATATTACGAGATTTTTTAAATTCTGTTTTTATTTGGTAGGTCATATTTCAGAGGTGGTCTCATTTCAATTTTTATCGAAATCGGTCGAGATGTAATTAAAAAATCAACTAATTCTAAAAATTATATACATCGATTGTATGTAGTGCTCTTTGTTGAAGTCTGTTTTTTACTCAAGAGTTCTTTGATATTTTAGTGTCAATAACAAAAAAAAAGATCAACAAAATGTTGAAGACACTGTATTTGAAATGAATTTAAAGGAGAATTATCTGCGAATGGGACCGGCTGTGATTGGGACCATTTACGAATCGTACTTTTTTAATCCGGTAATGGCGTTACAGGTAGTTTGTCGGAGGGCATATACCTTGAAGACACTGTATTTTAAATGAATTTAAAGCAGAGCCATCTGCGAATGGGACCATCTGCGTTCGGGACCATTTACGAATGGGACTTTTTTAATCCGGTAATGTCGTTACAGGTAGCTTGTCGGAGGGCATATACCGGCGCGCGGGGAGCAGCTCGGTGCTCTCGGAGCTGCTCGCGAGGTTCAGGCGGGACGCTTGGTCGGTGCAACTGGCCCCGGGACAGCACTCCGAGCATGACGTCGCCGGAGTTCTGAAGAGATTCTTCCGCGATCTACCGGAGCCGTTGCTGCCACAGAACACGCACAGATCCCTCGTCGCTGCTCTATGTGAGTATTATACGTTTTAATGGAGCAAACCTTATATATAGTCCATATCACGTAGCATGAGTTCGATGACAGTTCATATTTTTTCGTTTTACGCTTACTACTTTCGACTAATAAAAATGTTAAGACAGTAAGTAAGTAATTCTTTATTATCAAAGTAATTCTTTATTATCAAAAGCCTAAATTTAAGTACTTACATTTTGTGTTTTAATTAAAAATAATAATTATTTTATGCAAAAATACAATAATCTTCATTAGTCGAAAGTAGAAAGCGTAAAGCCAAAAAATGTGAACTGTCACCGAACCCATGCTATGTAAAATAGACTATAGCTATTTAAACTCCAGATGCTTGGCTAATGAGAGAACAAGTGTTGATTTATTACATTACCCTTTTTTTTGTATAATCAGTTGCTACTTACAATCCCCTACATTGAATTAAAACATTTTGGCTATCTAGTACAAGCTCATTAGTACCAAGTTCCAAGGTTACGTCGTTCATTTCCCATTTCTTCTAGTGGTGGAAGACGAGACGGCTCGGCACGCAGAATTCCGCGGAATAGTGAACTCGCTGCCGACGGTGGCGCGGAATACGGCGCGGAAGTTGTTCGCGCATCTACATTGCGTGCACTCAATGGCGGATGCCAACAAGATGAACGCAGAAAACTTGGCTTCCGTGTGGGCACCCACCATCATGCCTGCAGCCGTGGTGAGGACATTAACTTCATACGTCCGTCGAGTATAGTAATACCTCCTATGCTCTGGATATAGGGCTCATATTTCAATAGGCATCGGATCCGAGACAAGGAATTCATGACTAGCTGTTTTGCGCGATTTCACCCGCGTGAGTCGCGTGTTCGTGGCCTGTTTTACTCCCCGAAAATGTAGCTTTCCATTGGAGAAAGAATTTTTAAAATCGGTTTAGTGGTTTAGACGTCAACGCGTAACAAACAAAGTCACTTTGGCATTTATGACATTTATTAGAAGTGCTCCGCAGTTGAAACCGCGTTGTTCCCTTGGGAATACGGGAATAAAATATAGCCGTAAAATATTTCTCAAATTGATTTAGGCGTGAAATCATGGGAACCAAAGTCACTTTGTCATTTACAATATAAGTAAGGATAGGATAGATAAATAGGTCGCTAGTTAACTATTTTTTTCTTCAGACAAGCAACAATCTGCAGACGGCATGGTCGGCCAAAGAAGTGTTCGTGGTTCGCGACCTGATAGCGCACTACGAGGCAGTCTGGGAGCCCACAGAGGCCGAGAGCCGTCGAGAGGCAGCTGTACGGCGGATCTTGAAGCGGATCTTAAGTAATTCCGCTCCAGCTGCTTCGGCGCCAGCCGGTGACCTGCGCACCTGGGTGTATGTTCACGACCGTGCCATATGCCACCAGGTTGCGGTGAGTGACCTTTGCGGGAAATTATAAAAAAACAGAAAAAAATTAAATTCCTAATACAACGGGAATAAGTGCAATTCCTAATACACCCCAATTAGTAAATTAATATAAAAAATATGATGCATTTGTACTTTAGTTTTGTCTAAACAAATTTCTTAAATGAAGAGCAATAATAGTACGGTTTCCATAAGTAGCCCTAAATTCTGTCATGCTAATTCATTTTTCGGAAACATTTAACACTTTAAAAATAGCCGAAATTGATTAAGTAGTTGACACTGAACAAATGATTTTTTGATTGAAACTGGAATTGCCCTTATTCTGTTACATATTGTATAAACAAATTTAACGAATGATGTTCAAATTTGTATGAAACATGGGCATAAGACCAACAGAACTGCCACTAGTGTCAGTTGTTAGGACTCACGAGTATTATTATGACAGCATCGTAATTATATAAATAAGACTAGCGGTATTCACCGGGTGTACTAGAAAAACTGTTATAACAAAATAAAATATAACGGGAAACTTTTAAAAATAACGTATAGTTTTACTATCAGCTAGACATAGTAATATAAAAAAAAATACAATCTCACCAGAAGGAACTCCCCAACTTAACTCTGTTTCACTCTATGACAAAATCTAGCAAGAGATGCGCGGTGACCAACCTGGTCCTTGTACATTAAAATGTATGTAAAATACGTGACCTAGACGAAAGTGAAATAGACTACTAACTTTAAACTGTAAATTGAGGTATTTTACAATTCTGTTGGACCTACGCCCATTTTGAACATCAACCTTTGACAACTAAATCACTTTACCTACTTATAAGGAAAAGAGGTTAGTAAAGAAGGAGGTCTCAGGCATGTGTAACAGACCGGTCCGGCGTTGGGTTCACCACTTATACGTTCAACGGTCCAAAAAACTTACCGGTAAAACGTGGGTATATCCAGAAATTTTATACCTCTGCCTACCCCCTCGTGAATAAAAGGCGTGCGATTATTTACATTTATTTTTTACTAGCGAGCCGCCCCGGTTTTGCACGGGTGCAATGCTAACACTAAAACCTTCCTCTTGAATCACTCTATCCATAAAAAAAAACCGCATCAAAATCCGTTGCGTAGTTTTAAAGATTTAAGCATATAAAGGGACATAGGGATATAGGGAAAGAGAAAGCGACTTTGTTTTATACTATGTAGTGATTTTCATTCTCATTGTTCTAGCTGACTCCAAGCAAAACAAGTGCCGATCTATGCATAGAGCTGTGCGAGAAAGCGAAAATGGACTCCCACACTCTGATGTTAGAAGAAGTCATATGCAACGATTCTATGCGAAGGGTCGTCCACATAGACGAGGTCGTCCTCGACGTGGTCCTACGATGGAGCTACTGGGACGAGGAGGACAGAAAAGACAACTATTTGATAGTTCGAGACAACAAGACGCTGCACGAAATGGACGCGCTCAGGCATTCGAGTTCGCTAGTCTGTGGCGAGCTGCGATTGGCTAACGAAGCCTCCAAGACGTTCAAACTACACATGTTCGAGCTGCAGAATTCGAAGCTGTGCTATTTTAAGGATAAGCAGGTGGGTCGGTTTGAATGAAATGATCTCTACACCAGTGTATTATTTATTTACAACTAAAATCTTTACATTAGTACATCCTATACTATAATCTAGCCACTATATACACTCTAAGACGGGCCTGTTGGATCGGTTCGACCCTGTCTTCTGAGTCGGAGGTCGCGGGTTCGATTCCCGGGGTCAACATTTGTGTGCACGAACATGTATGTTTGCTTCGTGTCTGGGTGTTTAATTTTTAAGTGTTTATCAGTAGTACCCATAGTACAGGCTCTGCTTAGTCTGGGGTTGAATAATCGTGTGTAAATTGTGTCCGACAATTTATTATTATTACTTATTATTATAACCTCTGTTACATAGATAGTACAATGTTATCTTCATAAATATACATTCGAGCAGTGATAGCCCGAACGGTTAAAGAGCCGGCCGAAAATCAGGCTCGGGTTCGAATCCTGGCATGTACCAATGAGTTTTTCAAAAACTTACGTACATATTTATCACTAGTTCGACGGTGAAGGAAAACATCGTGGGGAAACCCGCAGGTCTCAGAATTAATTCTGAGACATGTGTAAAAGACCCGGTCCGGCGATGCGCTCACCACCTATCACGTTTAGGGGTCCAATGTATATCGTGAAATGTGGGTATATCCAGTAATGGAATACCTCTGCCTACCCCCTCGGGGATGAAAGGCGTGAGATTATATATATACAAGATGACTTTTTTTACCGTCTGGAAAAAAATGTGGTGTGATAGGTAAGTGGAATAGATTCATTTGGCAATGTTACTTAAAAAAAATATTTTTTCTTGATTAGACTAATATACATTACTCAATTGTAGTCAATAATACACACTGAGATATTTGAAATAGTATTTTAAAAAGAAACAGGCTCGTAGCTGCCATTCATGCGCAATCTACCTACAACCGCCAGCTGCGCGTAGTACTGTGCGTAGTTTTCTAGATTTTGTAAATTGCACTAAACACATAGATAAGAATATGTACTAACGTATAGATAACCAAGTCTGGGTTTCGTATTATGACGCCATCTAGTTACCACACCCAGAACTATTAAGTCCATGTAGGTGCCAGGTCGATATATATACCTAGCTAGCTAGCTATCTATAGTGCACTTTATTTTATTTATTTTTTGTAATATCGCTAAGTTGCAGATACGCATTTTAAAAAGTTAAGAACACATTTTTGTATTACACTATTCATAACAAATATTGAAATTACAAAATATTGGCAGTCATTTACTAATGCGTTCCTGATACTTAACGATTTATATAAACAGACTTAGCACTTAAATTTCGTTTTTTTATCATAAGCAAAATATATAAATATAATGATGTATTAGTTTTGATTATGATTTTTTTAACATCTAAATTCTAAACTGAGCATTGAAAACATCAAAGCCAACGAATTTAAAGAGCAAGATTGGATAATAATTTAGACAATCATGAGAAGAAAAAATAAACAATTTTATTCACTTTATCTTTTTTAACGGTTTTATTTAGACAAGAGGAAATACAACAGGTTCTTTGAGGCATGGTAAAGAGTCTATATCTCACAAAATTGCACTTAAACTAGAGAACATGGAGTCCTATCTCAACACTGTCTTCTTATCGCAGTCAGGCAGTATTCCGTGAAGATTACGTCACTAAGACGGAGGAGTAGACACTCGATTCAACGAAACGGAAAATCTCACGAAAAGAATGCACTGTTTAGTAAATAAAAAGCAAAATCCGTGTATGTGGAGCACAAAGTAGTATTTGAAGATTCGAATTTTGAAAAACAGTTGTATTGACAACCAGTTTTAATGTTGCCATATTGAAAATTTTATATTTACCATTTCATTTAAAATGTATGATACTGAATTGAATGTATATCTGTCCTCCGCGCCGTCTCGAATTAAGGGGCATCACGGTGTAAATAAATAGAACGATAAAAATCAAACAAAAAAGACTTTCTAATAAGTCCATAATATATTTATAATTTTAGTGAATTTGTCAGTTAAACTGCCTTTACTAGAATAAACAGGTAGATAAAGCATAGTGTAAAACATGTAAAGGCGTCAGAAATGTTTATTATAAGATGATTATTCCAATAAAAAGCGATTGCACCGAATAAAATTTTACTCAATTATAGGTTTTGTGTAAAAATATTGCAACACTGAAAGACATTATTTTTTAAAGGGTGCGTTCTCTTTTAATGAATTCAGTGGTAATAACTTTTATTAATTTGTGTAACGTTTTAAAACAAAAGTGTTGTTTTTTCATTAATAGTTTAATCAATGTTATTAATTACTTCATAAAATATATATTTTGTAATTTTTTATATTACCTGAACGCATTTTAATGCTAAATTAGTACTGGGTTTAGCGGAAAGATGGCGTTATTTATAAATATTGAATATTCTATTAATGACAACCTAGCATGACTAAACATGACTATATTTAACAAGTAATGTTGTGTATAACTTCGGCTCTAGATACCTTATGCGTCATATTTTTTTCCAGACGGTAAAAAAAATCGTCCAGTATACAGGATGACTTTTTTTACCGTCTGGAAAAAAATGTGGTGTGATAGGTAAGTGTAATAGATTCACTTGGCAATGTTACTTAAAATTTTTTTTTCTCAAAAATATTTTTTCTTGCTTAAATTAATATACATTACTCAATTGTAGTCAATAATACACACTGAAATATTTGAAATAGTATTTTAAAAAGAAACAGGCTCGTAGCTACCATTTATGCGCAATATACCTAAAACCGCCAGCAGCGCGTAGTACTGTGCGTAGTTTTCTAGATTTTGTAAATTGCATTAAACATGACTATATTTAACAATTAATGTTGTGTATAACTTCGGCTCTAGATACCTTATGCGTCATATTTTTTTCCAGGGGGTAAAAAAATCATCCAGTATATATATATCTTCATAAATTCCTCCAATGTACGACTAAATATATCTACTGTCTGTGAGACATTATTTATAATCCCAATAGCTCTAGACACTGGTGTAAGTTTTTAAATATTTGAAATATGGACTCTGAAATAAATAAATTATTATTATTATTTGTTCATGCAGTCAGCTTCTCCAACAGTATTTGCCTCGGCTGACGTCGTAACCTAGTGTTATGTACCCAAAACGTCAGCGATTTTACAATTTCAGGGTTAGTTAGTTTGCCCTTTAAAACTTCCAGTACATATTTAGCTAAAGCAAGATTTCGCCTAGTTGTAAATTTGTCTACTGTTTTGTAGTAACAAAGCTTTTTTTAGGTTTAAAACAAAATTGCTCTGTTTCGTACCATGACCTCTAATTCTCAATAAATAATGATAAATAATAATATTAATAAATTTTAGGACACAGTTCAGCCACGGTGATTGTGGAACGATTACTACAAATAATGTGTTCTTCGATAGTGCCTAATAAATATTTTATTCCATTGTCATTAGGGTTCGCAAAAGATCGAGGAATGGAACATCAAAGACATACTGTGGTACATGGGCCACGAGCCGAAGCGGAATCCGCACTCGCGGTGGGCGATCACGTTCATACCCAGAAATAACAAACAAAAAAGGTGAGTGAAAATAAAATAATAAACCATTTTTATTTCTTTTCTGCAAGGCAGTGGAAACTTCGAAAAATAAGTTGGACTAAATATGCAAATAAAATAAAATAAAAAGTTAGAATATTCAAATTTTAATATTAATGTTTTTTAGTAAATGATGACTCTTGGCTTGTAGTCTTAATGTTGAGTGACATAAAGACTAGTTTCCGTTGCGTCTGGACACCTCAACATTTATTAACTAATATACTTATATATTTTGTTTTTAATGTCTTAATATACACGGAACTATATACATGGAACACTTTTTTTTAAACTTACCTACTGTTCATAAATTTAGATGTCAAAACACTATTTTTATTTTCCTCTCCGTGCAACCATCGAGGAAAAAACATACAGGATAGTTTTTTTCTGCCGGAAAATGTCCCGATAGGAAAATTCTAAAACTGTCGCTATTCTGCGAGAACAAAGTTGCAGACGACAGCTAGTAGTGTAAAGATGAAAGATTTTTGTTTGTTAAAGAAATTATTTCACCAATGGCAAGCTTTCTTTTCTAAGAGTAACATAGAATATAATTTTCCCACGGGAACGGGAATCAAGCTGATGAAATCGCGCAGAACAGATAGTCTAAATAAAATTTGATGATTCCAATACCTGAAACTCTATTGCAGAAGTAAAGACCGGCCGTGGTTCGGGTGTACTATCGCGGGCGCAGTGACCGAGGAGCAGCTCAAATGGACGACGGCCATGATGTTCGCTGAGCACTCGAACATTCTCCCCACACCAAGGCTCGTCATCACGTAACACGCTGTTGGTACAGTCAAGAGCACGTGGAGCATGTGGAGCTTGACACATTGGACTGTGTAACGCTTTTTTACAATCGCCTCAGAGGTCAGACTTGCTACAAGTGTAAAGCTTGTGCTCTTGACTGTACTATCACAATTAAATTCTCCGAACACTAGAGATGGGATATCATGAGTTGAAATGATATGAAATGAATTTACATAAGTTTCAATGTAATTAGTTTCTTTAATGGCTTATCAGCAGTGATCGGAATAGGCCGAGTATATTTACCTAAACTTCGAGGAACAGAGACATAAAATGGAGACTTCCTTACGACAACATTTTTTTGCGGGACATTTTCCGGGACATTACTTAAGAACGTTTGAGTGAACAAAAATGTATACACATATACATATTGGCTATTGCTTTGTATAAAAATTAAAAATTATTTATTATTTACATAAATACTTTTATTTGTATCATAAGATCGCGTTGAATAAAACCAGGGATTGATTTTCCTTTTTTCACTGTATTACATTATTTTTAACGTTCTTAGTAAGTGTCCCGAAAAATATCCCGCAAAAAAATGATGTCGTAAGGAAGTCTCCATTTTATGTCTCTATTCCTCGAAGTTTATGTAAATATACTCTGCCTATTCCGATCACTGCTTATCAGTTATCACATATACGTATAGTAATATTATAAAGAGGAAAGTTTTGTATTTTTGAAAGAATTCAACTCAAAAATTAATTGACATTGAAATGACAATTAAAAAAACTAATTTCATTTCATATTTCATTTGCAATATCGAGTGTGATTCTTCATCATAAGGGTCAAATCACACCGAGATAGCAGCGAAACAGCCAGCAGTTCCAGTGTCATATAATTTTAAACTTGATCTTCATTACTACAATACACAATACTGCTGCCTGTCGGCCGCTGCCATCTGTGTGATTTGAGCCTAACTGAAATTTTACTGATGAAAATGATTTAAAAATAGCACAGCCTACCGAACGTTCATCACACAGCTCACAGCCGGGGCGGGTCGCTAGTTTCGGGATTAGGTGGTTTTGGAATAGTGAACCCAGAGTATTAGAGGGAAAGTTGGGTATCTAATAGCGACGAGTTGCATATTATTATTACGATGGAATTATACTACATTGAAAAGCTATTAATATGTTTAGTGTCAATTAAGAATATGCGTAACCAAAATTATAAATACACGTCGATTTACAAAGAAGCGACAAAAAATAATGATGTTTCAAACCAAAATAGATTTAACTGTTCAACATAGTCACAATATTGAAAACAGTACATAAATTAAGTGTCTGCATTGAGTGTTGTATTAACCCTTTAAACTAATTAGAAATAATGACATGTAGTGATTTTACGTACAAATAATGTACTATATCGTAAATCTATTGTTTCAGCATAATTTGATGTAAAGGTCGATGTTTGACGCATTGCTAAAGTGCGCAGCCTATGTAAAGGTAAAAGTTACGTGTCTGTGAACGGTAATAGAGGTAGACAGTAAAAGTTTTCACAGAATTTGTATTTCTATTGCCACTCTAACAACATATACATAATTTAAAATTAATGGGGGTGTCCCTATTCAAGAAATGTGTTTTTTATTATTATTGTAGTACGGAACCCCATGTGAGTGGGTCTGACTCGCACTTGACCGGTTTTTATTCGCACCCAAAACTGTGTTTTTTATGTAAATAAAGTTCTAATTAAAAATTAGCCTTGAAATATTCTTTAGGATAAAATTTTGAAAGTCTGATTCGGTGCTAACGAAAACTTTAAACTTCCAAACAACAATGAAGACTCTCTTTTGATGATAATCAGAACAAGAGCAAGACGTATCGTGTGCCTTGCCTTCTAGTGTAAAAAAAATTATATAAATATTTTACGTGTTTCGATTAAAAAAGCCCGTCTATAGGACGAATGCGTAGGTAAACTACAGACATTTGAAATGTATGTATTGGCAGGTATTGGCTACGGGGCCATACCATAGCGCCTTATACACAAATATATAGTTATTGATGAACTCGGATATAATGATTAGACACACTGCGTTTATAATTAATCTTGCCTAGTTTTAATATAGAATTTATTTTAAGTATCAAATAAGGAATTTATATGAAATGGAAAATCATAAAACTATATTTGTCTAATGTGTAAGTTTACTTTATATAAAATTTATTTATACAAATCGAATGCATTATACATTCAAGGATTGTATGATAGTGCACAGGCCAAGTTTTGCGTAAGGTATGCGCTAAAATATCTTTATTATTTTCTATAGTCTATTGACTGATTTGATTTTTGTCAAATTATACTGGATGATTTTTTTTACCGTCTGGAAAAAAATATGACATATAAGGTATCTAGAGCCGAAGTTATACACGAGATTAATTGTTAAATATAGTCATGTTTAATGCAATTTACAAAATCTAGAAAACTACGCACAGTACTACGCGCAGCTGGCCGTTGTAGGTAGATTGCGCATAAATGGAAGCTACGAGCCTGTTTCTTTTTAAAATACTATTTTAAATATTGCAGTGTGTATTATTGACTATAATTGAGTAATGTATATTGGTTTAAGTAAGAAAAAAATTTTTTTAAGTAACATTGCCAAATGAATCTATTACACTTACCTAACACACCACATTTTTTTCCAGACGGTAAAAAAAGTCACCTTGTATATACCTACTTGTAGTAAAGTTAGAGTGTGTTTGTGCTTTGAAAGAATGGTGATTTTGGATCGCTAATAATAATATATTTAGTGTATTGTGCTGTATCGTTACCAAAATACCAAGAAATATGTAATCTGCACAAAACTGATGAAATAATATAATTATTATTTTTCGATTTTGAGATATGTTGAAAACTATACTACTCTTATGATAGACAGCTGAAGCTTGTATTTAGTGTAAGATATAATGTTAATGTATTCGTACAACAAAATATATATTCGAGTTACATTGTATTTGAGTAAACAAGATATAATTTTATAAGATTTTGATGTTAACTTTTTGTAATGTATTATGTAATGTTGCTTTGATTAGGTAATGCTATATTAGCAGATAAAACAGTGCAGGTGCACTTGACAATGACATTCCTTTTGTTCTCGTTTTTGAATTTCACAATAATTATTATTATATGGTGTTTCACAAAACAATGTGTTCCGAATATTTTAAAATAAATTTATAAAAATAAATTCTTATATTTACAAATTACACATGGCATTTTCATTGTTTTCATTAGATACTATAATGTATTACTACTACTCATATCATAGAAAGTCAGTGACCAACCTTACATACATACATATGCTCAAGCCTTTTTCCCGAAGGGGTAGGCAGAGACAACAGCCTTGTAATATTATAATAATTCAACTTCACCAAACTGAAATAGCTTGTCTTGTACTTCTACACTGATAAAGAGAAAATAAGGTTTTTATACCTATTATGCTTGTTTGTAGTCAATAGGCTCTAAAACTACCACCATAGTCTAGGCAATGAAGCGGATTTTTGTATGAAGACCCCAACATAAATTCCTCAGTCGATGAAACTTTGCAGGATTGTAGTATAGTATGAGACAATACTTGCATAAAAAAATCCAAAAAAAAACCTAACCGAAGTTAGGTATTTTTACTGAAATACTTATTTATTTGATATCTTTGTTGGGAAAAATGCTCAGTCTAAATTTTCTTCTCCAGCAATATTCATGTGTGTTAAGAAAGCTATATGCGAAATATCCAAAAAAATCTCCTGGTAGAAACAACAAAACTCAGACGTATATGTACCTTGCTCGAGAAATTTGCTCAGTCCATTTTTTTAACTGGAATGTCATTTAATGGTCGCTGTGGACTTACAATAGGAAAATCCAAAATAAAAACCTTCTGGCTACATTATTTTTATAAATTATCAAATTATCAACAAAAATAAATTTTTTTTTTAGTATAAACACCTAACTTCGGTTAGGTTTTTTTTTTGGATTTTTTTATGCAAGTATTGTCTCATACTATACTACAATCCTGCAAAGTTTCATCGACTGAGGAATTAATGTTGGGGTCCACTACCTTTATTGCCTAGACTACCACCGATCTTAAAAATTCTTTCACTAACGGGAAGCTTAGTTTTCTGGGGTAACATGGGCATAAATTTCTCACGGAAACGTGTCAGCGCGTGAAATCGCTATGAAAAAATAATTTAATATGTAAACATCTTAGCCTAAGATCCGGCTGCAAATTAGTGTAGGGATCGAGTACATGCTACAAACCAAATTTTTACGCATATTTATGATAGGGAGAATAAATATTTACCAGGGTAATAGGGTCGAAATATGGCCGCTAGTATTTTTAATAAAAAATATATATATATATCGTCCACTTCACGGCAATATACATAGACTCTTATGTATATTGCAGTGAAGAGGACGATATTTTATGTAAAAAAACAAATGAATGCAGTGAGCAGTGATGGCCCTGACGGTTAAAGAGCCGGCCGAAAATCAGTGAGGCTCGGGTTCGAATCCTGGCATGTACCAATGAGTTTTTCAAAAACTTACGTACATATTTATCACTAGCTCGACGGTGAAGGAAAACATCGTGAGGAAACCCGCAGGTCTCGGAATTAATTCTGAGACATGTGTAAATAGACCCGGTCCGGCGATGGGCTCACCACCTATCACGTTTAGGGGTCCAATGTATCTCGTGAAATGTGGGTATATCCAGTAATGGAATACCTCTATCTACCCCCTAGGGGATGAAAGGCGTGAGATTATATTATTATAATATATTATATATATATATATATTAACAAATGAATGAAATTTTGTCCCAAAAATCAAAATATTTTTTTAATTAAAAATACCTACTAGCGGCCATATTTCGACCCTATTACCCTGGTAAATATTTATTCTCCTTATCATAAATATGCGTAAAAATTGGGTTTGTAGCATGTACTCGATCCCTACACTAATTTGCAGCCGGATCTCGTACTATCTGTATGTTGACATAACGGAGGAATAAAGGAGTTTCTTGCCCCGCTTCTTTTCCTCAACTATACATACCAAAGCGGTGGAGTCGCAATGACTTTCGATAAGAGGACTTATAAGTCCCTACATTGAATAAAAACTTTTGACTTTGACTTGGAATTTTGACATGGCTGTGAACCGAGAACAAAACTGCAGCCCTTGATCGTGACACGTGATGGGATAGCACACCAGTACTCAGTAGGTGCTTGGCTGTAAATTTGCAGTGCACAGATTGCGGAATATTTATTATAAGGGTAGCGGATCGATTCCCCGACACAGGCGGTGCCAGCCGCGGGCGCGGCTAGCGTGACCGCACGCCACCAGCCGCAGCCGCATCCAAACAAAATTACTTTTAACATTAATAAACCATATTGCTCTAATTTACCTTACTTTCTACTTCTTTTAATAAACCTCTGGAAACGTCCCCGTTATGTGTACCAGTTGTTTTTTACCTCCGCCTCACATCGGATGACTTTTTTCGGTCGCGTTATCTTTTTTCTAATTAATTCGTTGCTGTCGAGTCTGTAATTAAGCGGGGACGATTCGTGATGTAATTAACTCAGACTTCTGGTAAACCTTAGAATGGAGGAAGGGGAGATACCGAAGGCCAAGCAGCTTACTGAGGAAGACATAAATAGGGTATGTATTGTGGATATTGTTTGCTTCCACGAATAGACGGTAAAGACAGACTCAATAAAGGCAATATAAAGTTAGGGGTAAGGTACACTACGCACACGGCCGTATAAGTCGGTCTCGTGTGGTATATCGGGTGATTTATAATCATATATATGCACACGCTATTGTGGGCTCCAACTAGGTCGATGTTATCGGCGTTATCCGTTTTATTGGGCATACGAATAACTAACATCTTTCATCATAGCTTGTGATGTGTCTTAGAACAGTCGGATTCCTAAGCCAGCGCGAGGCCTATTAGGTATAAAGAAATTTCACTAAAAAGTTTTGCTATTTTTATGAAGGCAAATTAAAAGATGAGCTTTTAAGCTATGTTCATTACATGAAGGTAATTAAAACATACGTGTCTCTTAGTTTTCTCAATGCTTTTTAATGAGCTATACCTATTATGGTAGTCAAGAGCACATGAAGCTTTACACTTTTAGTACGAGTCTGACCTCAAGGCGATTGTAATAAGAACGTTACGTACAAACTCCAATGTGTCAAGCTCTTGACTGTACAATGGATATAGACTGCTCCATCATAGTAAATTTGGACAACGTAATTTTTCAATGCTACGGTCAAAGACGTTTAAAGAAAAATTAAACACCTAATTTCATTGTAAAAAGATTTATATTTGCGTAAAAGATAACCAAAGTAATCTTGTCTTAGATCTGAGACAAAACAGTTGAAGTAGGTTGCACAGGGGACAAAGCATAGATTAACGTTAGTATACTAAATCTATGGGACAAAGCATATGAGAGGTTATGAGAATGATTTTCTTCCAACCTCTTTGATCTAGGTATACGACACCTATTAATTTACGTCAAACACGTTAATTTACCTATTAATTCTTATCATCATGTACTGATTACAGTCTACGCGGTGTTTTCTGTCAGATAAATACATGACGATTATTTTAATGTGCTTAATTATGCAGTCTATTATAGGTACTGTTCTTGTAGTATGGAGCGCAGAACTTTTCAGCTCTTGGAAGTGGGTAGGGACCCAATAACACCAGAGGAGCCCGTCACCGGACGGTGTGCTTGTTACATGCATCAGAACAAATGAAAATGTATTTTATTCCGTAGGTAATAAGAATTACACTTAGAAACGTCAATAATCTACTAACAAGGCACACTAAACCCGTCCATGAAGATTGGCTAAATGTAAACAGCAGCCCATATCCACCGAAGAGTTGCTGGTTCCAAATGCAGTACCCCGAGAAGAACCAGCAAGAAACCCTTTGGCCCTTTGCTTTCTCCCGATGTTTGGATATTTGTTAGTAAATAACTTAATTTTCTTTTAACATTAGGTATTAACATTAATGCATCTTAATCAGGATCTATAAACTGGCTGATTATTCTACATTACCTATGGTATATAAATGTATGATACAACATAATATATCTTGAACCTCTGTACCTAGGAAGCTATATATTATTATTATGTAGGCACCAACTGTTGCGAGAATAAAGATTCTTCGTGTGTTGAACAATGTATCTGCCTACCCCGTCTGGGCGTGTAAAAGGCGTGACTATACAACGCGTAACAGAAAAAGCGCGACTCTTCATAAACCCCAATTAGGTAGTAGGTATATTAATATAAAAAAATGATGCAATCGAACTTTAGTTGTGTCTAACCAATTTTCTTAAATATCGAATAATAATATCACGATTTCCATAGAAAGCAATAAATTCAGCTACGCTAATAAATTTTTGGGAAAAATTTAACACATATTAAAAATAGCTGCAATCGAATAAGTAGTCGATACTGAACAAACTAACTTCAGGATTTGCGCTTATTCTGTTACATGTTGTATGTATGTAGGTAAGTACGTGTTCCATTTTCATCATAAGCATTTAAACATCTAAAACGGCGTGTGAATACTGTGAATTCGTTATGTTGCGTTTTAGTTTGTTTTTCTGTTCACATAGGTGGGCGTTTTTCAAAAAAAGTGGCCCGTTACTTATGTGGAAACTTTATTTGTAATGAACGATAGTCAGCATGAAATTGATGTAAACCTATAGATTATTAAATAAATTAACTAAATTTAATAAAATTTGTATAGATACATATGAAAATAAACACTAAAATATCAATCTGGTTTCAAAAGTCATCCACAACTCGTTCCATTAAGTAATTTTTTTACTTGGCATTTATACAAATAAAACGATTTGTTTATAATTACTAATTTGTTTAATTCAGCTAATAGCATATTAATATTTTAAAAACAGAACATAGAACTAAAAATTAATCATAAATTGGCGAGTATTTTTCTGAAAAACATCCATTACGTCACTTTTGTGCCGGTTACACTATATAAAATATTTTTTATCTAACCTAACCAGTAAGTTAACAAAGTTTTAAGGTAACACAAAATAAAATTTGGAACATTAATGCAATATTGTAATTCTTAATATAGCTCTGAGCTAATACAATTTAAAGAAATCTTAAAATTTAAATCACATTTTAATGGGACAGTTACTTATGTGGAACATAATGTTACTAATAGGATTAAATTAAGCTACGTGTACAATGTACATAATAATAATTAAAAATCTTGTAATACAGCTGTTTTCAGCGTTATTTGTGTGGCCGTAGAGAGAAGAGTGTGTGTGTGTTCAAACAAACAAATCGCCACGCACAGATAGATCACAGAGCGCGCATCCGCTCCCCGCCGGGTCTAAAATACAAAATCCCGTATAATATTTCGGAATCCAAAACGTGCCCTACCCAGCACATAATCTATATATAATCATAATTTTAAAATTTACAATATATATCCGTATTGTTCTCCATTTAACACATAAATTTCCACGCGGGCGGTACCGCGGGGCACAGCTAGTAAAAAAGCATTATGCACAAGTCCTTATAATTCCATTAAGTAACGCATTCTTTCCGCTTATAAGTTACTTAATAGATGTTACGAATCATAGCCTCAATCTACTGTTGGCAATGATTTCATATGAAACCTATTAAATATTCCTAATTTGTTTTATAAGAATTATTCACGGATAATTAAAAAGCAACTACAGAATAATTACATATTAATAAACTCATTACTTACCAGTAAATAAGCCGTTCTTAGTGGATAATTTTTTTTGAAATATGCTACCACACAACACAACGTAACGGAATGCGTCAAAAACAAGCGGAAAGAAGAGGACGGGGTATTATGAATGGAACTAAATTGTTGCCATCACTAAGAAATGCCAGAGAATGGTAGTATTTTTTGTTTTGTAATACTATTTTTTGGCGTTACTTAGGCGGAAATTCCGCCACCTTCGTTTTTCGAGGACAAACTTTAAACTAGTATTGTTTATTCAGATTCCTTTTTATAGTATTATATTAAACTTATAATTAAAATACTAACATTTATGCTTCGATTGCGAACAACTACATTAAATAAATGTAATTTGGGGGTATTTTAATGGACTGCAAAGTTAACAAGTTGCATGGTGGACATATCAAATTTTGCGTTTTTGTATAACATTTTTGACAATATTTTAATTTTTACAATGTGTTTCAGTAAGTTATTATATTTAATCATAATTCTTAAAAACTGCTGTAGTAGAAAAATTACTCTTGCTAGTGAAATGTGTTAAGGTTGCTGAGAAATTTACTGTCGAATTTGGTGGACAACACATTTCTGGGGTGCTCATTTTTTTTGAAAAACGCCCAGGTACTATCGCAATATGACGTATCTATTCTCTTGTTTTACACTACACTGTTGTACCATTGGCGATCGGTCATTTGCGACTGCATCAATATTGCAGGGCGAATTTCAGAGTTTGATCGCAGTATCGATATACTTACTTAGCGATACTGCATCGCGTTTTGGCGAGTTTGCTGCGATTGGGCGCGAGAATTCGCGTGTTTTGGCGAATGCTTAGGTGTGCCATGTGAATCCAGGGAGGAGTGCTTGATTCAGTTGCTGCGACTGCCATCCACATGTATGTATGGCGTTCAGTCGTTGCATCGTTGCCGAATGTCCGCTCAGACTTTTAGATTGTAATCTCAAATATCGAACTATCAAAACCAGGTCCGAGGTTATTGTTGAAGAGTATACCTACCTATGTTGCTGGGTTTTTTCGGGGTACTGCATTTAGAACCAGCAACTCGTCGGTTGAGATGGGTCGGTTTACATTTAGCCAAACTCCGTGGACGAGTTTAGATTAGACTATTGACGTTTCTAAGTGTAATTTTTGTTTACCTACAGATATAAATGCAGTTGGACTTGACACTGGATTAAAAATAAAAAACTCACGCCTGTTATCCCTGAAGGGGCAGGTAGAGGTATTCGATTTCCTGGATATACCCACGAATATTTATGATAGGTGTTACAGCACTCTGGTCCGGGGATGGGCTCACCTCACCTATCACGTTTAGGGTACACTGGTGATTCTGGTTTATCTTGGGGAATTAAAATTTAGGAAATATATTGTACAAAATCTTTAAAATTTCCCCATTGGTACTGTTCTTTAACATAACATAGTCTTAAGTCCTTAAATCACATTACCTCCAGCCGGTAAGCAAAAGATCAAAATTAGTTCTACGTAAAGTTAATAGCGGACGCAGACTAGCGATAACCCATGAGTATAAAACTTTTTCCAGCCACGGTAAGGTTATAAAAACTTAGGATATAAAAAGCTAAAGACATGACTAGGTTTTTCTAGTACCTATACCTATAAAATGCTAAACCCGTCTGGTTCACCATGTGAATGTGTGACATTTACAATGTTACCGCTGGTTTTCTGACGCTCAGTAGTTGTCAATTCTATTCTCTTTTATCATTCTATAAGTATTAAGTTGAAGAGCTTGGCAGTCGCTCAGTAGATACTGTATCCATATATAGGTACATACCAATTTGAATGTTGTACCCGAGTACCCAATGGGTGTGAATACCTTCCGTGACAGTGCTCTAGTGAAACTAACTTTTATATTGTGACAGTATAGATACTTAGATAGTGGTAATTTTTGTGGGTGGTCAAATTAGTGACTGCACATATTTGATTGCTTGGACAATTTTCTTTTTGGAGTTTAGTCATGCGAAGGATATTTTGCAAAGAGATTTAAAGAGGGGACAAAGCGAGAAAATTTTGAAGTCAAAAGTTATTCCAAGTAGAATAAGTCTAGTACAATTTCGACCGAATGACAGCTCGCGTTCATACTAACTGACATAACAAGGACATAACGCTTAGGCTTCAAAGTTTTGTATGAAAATATTCCAAATGCCCCCTCTATGCCCTATTATATTTAAATCTCTTTTATATTTTCGAATTTTATATACCTACTGATGCGGTAGTATTGGTGGGATCTGAGATACTGTTGGATGTTATCCTTAAATGCACTTCAATAGACAAAATATATAACCAAAGTGCTTTCAAATTCCCCTTAGTTCCATGAGTACGTGTTTACTTAAACAGCTGACTGCAACACATGCAATGTTTGAACCGGGGGCTTGAACGCCCTATCTGTCGAGCTCGATGGGTCGTAATTACTTGGGGAGAGCGCCAATCGCGCCGCCCAAACACCTAGCTGTTTTGTCGATAAATTCACACTTCGACACCGGCTACCAACTCATGTTGAAGGACCTAACTGTCCAATGCAACATAAAAAAACCGTACAGTGTTAGTTAAATGCGACAAAACACGCGCCGGTAACGGACTTTCCGAGTGACACGAAACAGATTTGCATAATTGTTGTGAATAAGTCGTGATGAAGAAAGTTTCGGATAAAGAGAAGGCGGAGGCGCGAGAGCACTTCGAGAATCAGCTGCGATTTGCTTTCGCCAGATACGAGCACCATCCTGACGACGATGAGGAGAGCTCCGAGGTAAAGTTTAAAGTTAAAATAAATAAATAAACTTTCGCCCTCTGACCCCGAGGGGATAGGCAGAGGTATTCAATTTCTAAACGTTTCGTGTCTGAGCACCGCTTAATATCTCTCGTGGAGAGACGATTCTGGCTGCAACATTACGTCATGTTTATCATATAAATTTAAGAGGAAAAGGTTCTAGTTCAAATTGCAATACTTGATCCAAACATGCATACCAGATAATAGTGCAACACGCATGATCAGACAAATTATCCTTAAGCCATCTTAAAATTATAAGTTACCTACTGTGTTTTCTTGCAACTAATAGTTTTTAAGGTTTTGAAATAGTTGACGTAACCAAAAGCTTGTAAAATAAGATATTAAATTTTTCTTTACTTACCAATCGAAACGAATTTTAACTATCTAGGTCTCCTACGAGTTTTACTGTTGCTTCTGCTTACTGTATGTTATATATTTTTTATTAAAACGCCAAAAAATGCTTTTTCAAGTATGTCTAACATTATCGTGAACAGAATCGTAAGATACCACCACAGGTAACTGCCCTATTCCAAAACATACGTCATCTAGCATGCTCGCTTGCAAAAAGAAACCTCATTACGATCCACGCAACCATAATGTATTATGCAAATTACCATTTTTATCGACATCGCATCGAGCATGTGAAAAAGCAAAGTAGTCAGTCAAAAATCTTCTGGTTCGTAAACTGACATGTTTACGCGGAAATGGAAACTGCTTTTGAGGAAAAAAAGTTGTCCATTACCCAGGGATGCGAGGCGGTGTGTACAGATAAAAAAGTTGATTTGGTGGTGGTGCAGGTACGGGTGTGTTTTAATTATATAACTCGTATTATAAGTTATGTGTACAGCAAAAAGTATAGTGAGTAAATTCACAATTATATCCAGTGAATATTTCATTTTTAATAATTATATAATATCCCATCGAATTTAGGTAAAGTTAACGCAACTTCATTAAGTCATAGATTGTAATATTTTTAAACAATACAGTCTGGTAAAATTATATAACGGATAAAATTTTAATTATGAAATTTGGTATCTATAAATTGTTCTCAATTTCCAAAAAGGCCAGCAGCGTCGGTCCAAAACATTTGTGTATCAAAATTTAATGTTGATTGAATATATAATGTTCATTGCATAATATGTTTCCAAATTAAATTGAAAATAAATAAAAAATAATCGTATTCAATTATGTAGATGAGATATCTAGTAGTGTGCAATTACCAAATCTTTTTCATTTAACGTCTTTAGTTGTAAATTTTTTTAAGACATTTCATAATAGATGTGAAACCTAGTATGTAGTCCGTGTACTTGTAAAACATGTCAAAGACCATGGAGCAAGTGGAAGTGTAAAGTGTTGACAAGAAACTTTGTACTGTAGGTTTTCGAGTAAGTTTAATTTCAAAGTCAAACACAAAAAATGTAGGTAAGCATTTTTCTCTATGTGTATTTCTTGTTTTTCCCACTCTAGATATTTAAGTGGTTATACTAACTGTTTTATTACATCTATGTTCTGTAAAAAGGCTAATGATACAATAATACATCCTCTAATACGTCTTCTAATACTGATCACCTCATTTACAGTTACTCAATTTTATTCTCTGGTATTTGAAATAGCCGGCATGATGATACTAGCGTTTGAAGTCACATATAGCATTAAATAAATTTAATTCCTCAATACAGTTTTGTAAGGAGTATTTCAAGAAAACATACTTCTTCACACTTTATCACTTCAACCGTCAAAATCCAAAAACTGTTTGTGGATTTTAGAGAAGAGCATGAAGTTAGAAATTTATAAACAGTTGTAAAAAAAACTCTAATCTGAGCATCGAATGGTAACATATGACACGCATTCTTTTCTAGCCTATTTATCAAGCAGTGGACTCAAACAACTAATATAAATCCAGAAAATTACTTAATTAAAATAATAAATAATCTCACGCCTTTTATCCCCGAAATACCCACTTTTCACGAGAATACTCGACCCCTAAGGGCCCATCGTGAGCGCGTGAGGCGAGCCTATTGCCGGAATGGATGTGTTACACATGCCTCAGAATTAATTCTGAGACCTGCGGGTTTCCTTTCCCGTCGAGCTAGTGATGAATATGTACGTAAGTTTTGAAAAACTCATTGCTACATGCCAGGATTGTAACCGTGCCTTACTGATTATCATCAAGAGAAGTGTGTTCTTTAACCGTAAGGCTATCACTGCTCACACTATAACTACAAATGAAATAAAAGCTACAGGTATCGGAAATATTACATTGTTCAGAATTTATAGGAAACTAGCGACCCGCCCCGGCTTAGCACGGGTGCAATGCTGAATTTTCTCTGCTATAAACCTCGCGGAGTCCTAGAACTTTCCAACGAATGCAAAACCATGGAAATCGGTTCGAGCGTTCTGGAGTTATATCGTCAGGAAGGAAAACCCGACTTATTTTTATATAGTAGAAGATTACAAAGGAAGACCGATAGACGTAGAGAGTTTATCATATTGTACGAGAAGTATTATCATCTACTACTGAAGTGACGGACACATCTTCCGTAACATTTTCTGACTGACGAACCACCAAACAGCCTAAACCTAGGTAGGTCTTCTAGAAGAAATAAATAAATAAAAAAATAATAAAGTTTTACACAAGTCCTAATAATTATAAAGTGCTTCCCAGAAAGGATTTGTGCAAACATATCTGCTAAGGGGATCAAATAAAGGGTGAAAGTTATTAAGCAGTGTTAAAAGAGCCCGCTTCTCATTCGTGAGGCTCTGGTTCGAATCCTGGCATTTACCAAATAGTTTTTTGAAAGCTGACGTACATATTTATCACAAGATCGACTTTGAAGGAAAATATCGTAACGAAACCCGCAGGTCCCAGATCTATTTCTAAGACAGGGCTCACCACCTATCACGTTTAGGGGCCTAAAGAATATACTTGTGAAACATGGGCATGTGCAATTCCAGAAGTGGAGTACCTCTGCCTACGCCCTCGGGGTTAAAAGAGAGATTATTTATTTTAATAACGAAAGTTAGTATTTGTGAAAATAACATTAGGGTGTGGCTGAATGTGAACGTTAATGTTTTGATTAATAAAAAAAAATATATCAAAAACCCGACTGCCTAAAAAGCTGGAAGCAAGTTCTATTAGTGAAGTAGGAAGTAAAGACCATTTGCTGCACAATCTTACAACAATCTCATCCAGTCCGCGGCATCTTACCAATTCAACAATAAGCAGACAAATTACAAGACTGTAAATACGAATCTAACGACACCTTTCAAGCTAAAATCCATCGAGCCGTTCAAGCTGCAGAGCGTGCCAAACATAACCCTTCTTGTGGCGCAGTTGAGTAAAAAATAGGAAAGTGTCATCTCTCCTCATAAGTGCCAGCATTTTATAGAATTTACCAGGTGCTTGCCTGAGTATTATGCGTCCATTTATTAGTTAATTATTGATACAATGAACCATCGATTGTGTAATTTATTGATAAGTAATTTAATATACCAAGTGGCGTTAATGTTTTGAATGTTAGCGAAACTAATTTCGATCTTGGGGTATTACTTAGTCCCCCAGCCTAAGCACCTACTTCATTGAAGATATATTTTCATATAATTCGACAAATCTCTATGGAAGTATTCAACGTAACTGTCGTTTATACGATGACGAATAAAGCAGTATAACTTTTGGAATTCCCTAAAAGTTTCATAGACGCTACTTTGAGCCTCGTCACCCTACAATCCGCGTTCTTTTTGCTCGTAAAATTGTTTTACGGCGTTCGTGATAAATGCTAGTATACCTATCCAGTGACAGAGATCTATTTTATCATTCAACATATGGGCCCCTGAACACGAATGAAGTTCTAGTGGTATCACGTACCATTGTGGTTTAGCTTGCAATTTCTTTCGCACGCATTCAACGACTTTTTTCTTTTATCGTAACGTAAAAGATTCTAAGTCTCCGTTCAAATGAGGAAGTAAAAGTATTTTAGCAGACAAAAATATCAAAAAAACACAGTCTAAATGCGACTACAGTTTTCGGGGAGACTTTTCTTTAAGTATAGCGCCTCTGAAATTGAGGTATTGTGATGTACAACCCATCTAAAAGCTAATTAGGTAGTTTTTCGGGAAGATAATTAAATGTAAATACAATGATGAGATTGTTTTTAGAATGAAAAAGGTTTATTTCAAAGTGATTTAGTTGTTTGCCAATTGTTATACTCGTATTTCGTTAGATAACACCAGCAAGTCAAGTGTAGAATAATTCAAGATGGATTTGAGCTTTTTTGGAAGAATCATCAGTAATTTTGTGAGTATTTCGAACAATGAATTTCCAATTCAACATAATTTTAGGTAAAATACTTTGGTTGGTTTATACTCCAAGGTGTCGTTATGTCGTAAACGGTTTATGGTAGAAAAATGGTAGATGATAGAATATCTGTAGACGTGACCTCTTTTTAGTTTTATTGAGTAAAAGTGTCATAGCTTGACATTATAGTGTCACTTTCACTAATTAATTGGCAACAAAGACCACATTGGCTTCATAGGCGTGCTGACTTCATGAGTTCATGACCTACTGATCTCAAAAATGTATCTATTTCAATCACTGTTGGACATGCCTTCTTCCACAAGGTAAGAGATTGCCCATTGGCATCTGCTCAAACTCGTAGGTAGTAGAGGTAATACTGAAATTTTCCCCGCATCATCCTCGATGATAAAAAAAAAGCGCATACATACACACAAACATATATAAGTATGATTATTAGGTATATGTTGTTATATATACGGTAAGTTGTTAAAATTTATGGTGCTTTGGCTTCGGCTGTAAAGCTACAAATGCAAATTTTATATTAAGTGCAAATATTTTAAAAGTAGGTAGAAAAAAAAACTTAGTTTTTTCGTGTTCTTTTATTTTGTAAGCATGCTTTGCAAAAGACCTCTTTCTTTATATTCTGAGTCTTAGTTTTATACTACTATCTGTGCCACGCGGTTTCACCCGCCTTGTCCTAAGAATACGGAAATAAAATATAGCCTATGTTACTCGGTGATAATGTAGCTTTCCATTTTGGTGAAATATTTTTTAAATCGGTCCCGTAGTTTTTGAGTTTATTCGTTAGAAACATACAAATCTTTTCTCTTTATAATATTAGTGTAGATACTCCGGGAGCTTTGCAAGCAGCTAGATCAACCATAAGGGCCATGCAGACATTCCCCATTATCTGTTAGTATAAACACGTGCGATTGACGCTAAAGCGACACCTTTGAATAAAATTTTCAAGTATTTAAAAAAAATCAAGTTAATAAGACGATGTATAGTGTCTGTCTGAAATAAGTAGCTCAGAAAAAGAGACGGACGTCTGCTTTTTATTACTTTGAGACATGAGAAACAAATGAATACGCAAAGGGCAGCAAACTGTGAGTGGCTTCCATTAGAAATATAATCAACCAATCAAATTCATACCAACCAACCTCCACAATTTCAATTTACATAACTAAATAAACATACAGAAGTAAACTGTAGAAGCACCAAAATATTTCCAAGCTTTCACAAAATCTATCTAGTCTTATAATTTTTGCAAATAGCAGAATAAGTATTACACATTGCCAAAAATTAGGTTCAGCGTGGCCCATAGCGTGGGCGACGCCGCTGACACCCGCTAATAAGTAATAATAAACAAATAGAGCTGACGACAAGGTCACTTTCTATTTTGATCACCACGTATCCAATAGGCGAAACGCGTTAATCAACAGCAATCAATTGTAAAGGTTGCGTGCCACTGCCAGCGTTTGTACAAGCAAGTGCGACGTACCACCCCACCCCCTTAATGACACCCCCTACTTGTCCGTTTAATTTGCATATTACATTAATAGTTTCGCCCATTCTCGTATTACCTCTGTCGCTCGACAGTTCAGAGCTGACGGCACAGAGTCACATAATTTTTAAAATTGGAATTTGGATAAAAAAAATATTCCTCAATTTTGCCGAAAAGAAATGGTTGCCTTTTAATTAAAATAAAAAGAAATTGAATTTACCTACCAAAAAATCGTTAGCTACATAGTTATTAACTGTCTATAGGAAGGGATATGACTTGTGCCGTGATGTATTTGCAAATACTGCTAGTTATAGATGATTCGTTAATTTGTACTTAAATGGCTAAAGCGGTCGGGTGTCTATTGTGACTGTCTTCTGTTTCGAACGTCCATCTGTAGTGAATGCAGCCAACATGTTCGTGTGTGGCATGAAAGCTGGTTCGAGTGAGGAAGAGGAGGAAGATGTTATGGATATACTCCAGGTCGGCTCAATTCTAATCAGATTGTGGATTCTAGACTTGGACTAATCAGTGTGCTCATGATGTGCCTTCTAGCATTTTACCTGCCACTTACAAAGAAAGTATTTTTACTGAAAAAGTTTTTAATTCCTGACTCATTTAGAGATGGTGTTAGTGGCCATTTGGCTATTAAAATTCAAGTCTTCACTAAACCATTTTTTGTGTCCAGTGGCGGATTTACCAGCAGGCTGAGTAGGCTAAGCCTAGGGCGGCAGATTTTGGGGGCGGCAAATTTCGGGAATTTCTTCTTTGCTACTCGTAGAAATCTAAAAGATTTCTGTACCTATGACGGTTTTCTTAAGTCAGAGACAGAGAGCAAAACATCTTAACAATTACTTTATTTAAAGCATTTTTTTTGCTTAAACAGTGACAGCGCGATAGTCTTCGGCCGTAAAAAACTATCTTATGCAATTTGAACGAAATTGTAAAAACTAGTCAAGGAACTGTCAATTTTAACAGCAGGGGCGGGGCGGCACAAACTTAGCAGCCTACACTTTGAAAATGTGTAAATCCGCCACTGTTTGTGTCAACTAAAACCCGTGGCCAAATCTTAAGCATACCGCTACACGGACTTATTAACAATATTCACAGATAAAAATTACCTTCTAAGAGGAACCAGGTGGGATAGTTCCCAGAAGACTGGCTACATAACTCCTCTGTATAGCTGGGCTGATCGTTTGAAGAGATCTCTGCCACTGCCAGCACTCTGGTCACCAGAAGCCCTGATCAAACCCTGACTCCTCTTTGATAGGATACCGTGCCTCCGGACCCCACGGTCAAAATAAATGGTCTCTACTCCAAACGGCACAAATGTAGTCTTTTATATAATTTCTTTGTTCTTAGAAACGCCGAGAAGAATGCGAGCGCAAAGCGAGGAGGGGGGAGATGGACCCCCGGCTGGAGTTCACCTTCCAGCTACTCATCGACGGCACCGGCCTTCCCAGGCACACCATCATGGACCATGTGTTTGAGGGCAATATGGTAGGTCATTTTAGATAGGACAAACGGTTTCTGCCGAATCTTTCGTGAACGCGAGTGGAATGCTACACCAAGATTCAGTGTCACTCAAAATTTTATGAAAATCAAAGCAAGAGCGCTTTCTATACTATCTGTGATATACCACAAGATTGTTTTTACGACCTTTCAAACTTATTGGACCAATAATTAAAGATGTTACTAAAGATATTTAGGATATTCGACAAACAATAGGCTACCTATTTGTGACACAAAAAGTACTAATTATCATATTAAATTGCGGTTTGAAATAATTGGACTAAAAACTACTTTATTTACTTTACTTTAGCAGTGATAGCCCGGACGGTTAAAGAGCCGGCCGAAAATCAGTGAGGCTCGGGTTCGAATCCTGGCATGTACCAATGAGTTTTTCAAAACTTACGTACATATTTATCACTAGCTCGACGGTGAAGGAAAACATCGTGAGGAAACCCGCAGGTCTCAGAATTAATTCTGAGACATGTGTAAATAGACCCGGTCCGGCGATGGGCTCACCACCTATCACGTTTAGGGGTTCAATGTATCTCGTGAAATGTGGGTATATCCAGTAATGGAATACCTCTGCCTACCCCCTCGGGGATGAAAGGCGTGAGATTATATTATTATTATTATTATTATTATATTATTATTACTACTTTATCTAAAAATATTTGATTTTATTGACTGGATATAAATTTCAGCCATGAAACAGATATGAAACTTAACAGAATTTGTGACGAATCCAACCTTAAGCACATCATTCTGCCTATCTGACATTCTGCCTATCTGACATTCTGCCTATCTGACATTCTGCCTTACTGACATTCTGCGTATCTGACATTCTGCGACGATTCCCATAACTTTTAAGTAAGTTTGGAATAAAACCTTAATTTTCCGTCAGCTGGATGACATCAACCAGCTGTTCCTTCCACACATGAGGAACAAGCTTCTCTGGTACTATCAGGATGTTGAAGAAGTGGAGCAGCGGCCTCAGGCTGAAGGGACCAAGCCTCGGCAGCAGGGGCAGGGCAAACCGCCACCGCCTCTGGTGAGCTGAATTTGCCGGTTCGAAAGAACTAATATATCTTCTGCTAGAGTTAGAGTTTATCCATATACTAGTGGCCTGGGCAGCTGTCTCGCTACCATATGAAACCATCCGTGGATGCATTCAAACCCACACAAAAGAAATCATCAAATCCTTAGTACTCCCTTCACTTCGACCAACATCAAATATATTTGATGTTCATCGAAGTGATCTAAGTGAATATTTAGCTTAAATTTCCGTTCTAAGCCCTAAAATATTCAATGAAATCCGTTAAAAAGTTACGGAGCTTATTCATGCCAAAACTTCTACAGACAGACAAACAAAAATCGGTATCGCATGAATAGGAGTTTTCACATACAGTTCACGCTTTTGCATTTGTACCAATACTAGCTTAGGAAAGGATAATATCATCCAGATTTACCCAGGTGACGCTGAAGAGGAAGCTATTCCTCTCGGATGGTTGGGACGTCAGGTTCACCGGAATTTGCATCTACATGTTCCGAATAAACGTCAGCAAGCAGTTGCCTGAGGAGGGGTTCCATAAAGACCTGTAAGTATACAACATAAACCAGAAACTTACTGAATTTTAAGTAAAGGTGCAACAGAATTTGACTTGTTCACGAACCTGAAATAAGTAATAAATTCATTGGTTTCTAAAAAGTATGTAGGTAAGCTAAGTTGTTAAAACAATATGAGATTATTTGTATATTAATTTAATTTTTAATGCAATACTAGATTCTGCGGCGTGCTAAACGCCGAGAAAGTAGGCCTGGTGACGGCTATAGAACGAGTGATGGAGTACGTCTACATGAGTGCCCTTGCGCACCCTAGCAGCGACGGCGATGAGGACGAAACCCGTTTCCCGATTGTGAAGAATCAGCTGCTGCCTGGTCTACGCTCCTTCTGCAGCGCTTTAAAAGGTCGGTTTTTAAGGGTCCCATTGTCCCTTATAACCATTATAATTTCTTCATATCTATCGGAGGCCGGAGCGTTTGTTTATAGTCGTTCGTTGATAGTGAGCCCGCGCAGCGTGAGGTTCGAGTTACAATGAGTATTTGAATGACAGTGATATTTATTTAATGTAAATTTTCTCCAATACAGCACTAAAACATAACTTGTAATTTGTATTTTTTAAAGAATAATATGTTAAAAAAAATTCTTGCCCCGCTTCTTCTCGTCAACTATACATACCGAAGCGTTGGGGTTGCAATGACTTTCAATAAGTGGACTTTTAAGCCCTTACATTAAATAAAAACATTTAGAATGTTTGAATGGTTTTGACTTACGAGTTTTTCTTACGTATTTATATTACCTCGAAAAGGAAGGAAAACTTCGTCAGGAAATACGCTGGTCCCAGGAAGGATGCAGAGCCGAGCCGGCCTGGCGTAAGATCACCCTTTTAGAGGAACAATCTTTTAGATTGTTTTACAATTACAAATTTTGTGAAAGGTGTCACCTATGTTAGATAATTAAATATTATCGTAGCCAACTTGGTATTTCCAGTATGCGAGGATGTGTGCAATCAAATGAACCTGTTCGACGACGGTCAAACGCACATGGCTGGTGTCCAGGACCCCAGCCAGCTTAAGGAGATGATTAAAAACCCAACCACCATCTCGACGCTAGAGGAGCGTGTCAACGAGTGGATTAAGAAAGTCATGGAGGTAAATGTTTAATGACGTTTGAACTGTTTGCAATACCAATTTTATAATTTCAATCGATGTTATAGACCGAAATTTCCATTATTCAAAGAATTGAGACTCTTAAATACTCCTGATCTGACCTGAGTACCATGAATCTATCCAACTGTTATCGATAGTTTACATATAAGACACGAGGGGCTTGGACGTGATCAATATTACTTAGTCACTGAAAGTCTGAAACCTATAAGTACATTACTCCAGATCCTGAGCGAGAGCGAACAGCTGCGCCGGGAAGTGGACTCCAGCGGGCCGCAAGATGAACTGGAATACTGGAAGAAGAGAGGCGCCCAGTTTTCCCAACTTGTTTCGTACTTACAGGTACGTACGCACACGCGTACGTCTTTAGAATTGACTTTTTAGATCTTTTTCGCTTTCCGTATTAGTTATCTGGCTACGACTTACCTACACTTAGTTGCCATATTTATTCCTACCAGGAGAACAAATGCAAATATAATATATCGATCCTACATAGAACAATCTTGCACCATGGAAGGCAAAAACGTGACGTCACAAGTTCTTAGCGGTGCTATCGCAGTTTTCATAAGAGTTTGTATTAATACAACTGTCGACTATCAATCGATAGACCGCAGTCTCTGGGCACGATCACCTCGCCTGGCGGAAGATCTTCCCTTTGCACGATGACGGAGCATTCTCCCTTCACTCCTCCGCACAAATAATGTATTTTCTCTGTAAATATAGTATATAGTTTCATATCTTCAAATATTTGCAGGACAGCGAAGTCCAGCTAACGTTGACCTGCCTCCAGCTAGCCAACTCAAAAGTCATAAGGCTCTGGCGAGATACAGACCATAAAATCACTTTCTGCTACAACGAAGCTAAGGACAACGCAAAGTTCATTCAGGCTATGGAGAAGTGCTGTCACTCTTTGTACCTGGACGACCCTGTGAAGATCAAGGACTCCATATTGAGTTTGCTGCAGACAGTGAGATTGATTCACAGCGTGTCTCAGTTCTACAACACTTCGGAGAGGATATCTTCGTTGATGGTTAAGGTAAGTCTGATTATAATACAGAGGGGACTAACAAAAGTGTGATGCCATTAAAACATTTCATAATAATAATGTGTCTGTTTCAGATCACAAACCAAATGATAGAAACTTGCAAGCAGTACATAACGTGTCGGTTCAAGGAAACCATATGGTCCCAAGAACGGTCGCTGGTCAGAGACAAGCTGATCCACTGCATCAATCTAAACAAGACATACAGAGAAACCTATCTTTTTGTTAAGAACCAGCCGTTTCTTCCAAACACCGAACAATTCAGTTTCTCTGAGAATTACGTTTTTGGAAAGTTTGATACTTTCTGCAAAAGGCTACATAAGATCATAGCTATGTTTGATTTGATGGACGATTATAATCATTTGTTTGAGAAGCGCATGGAAGGGTTGCTGTTAGGGGAAGGTATCTATATCTAATTTATTTCTGTTTGTTTGAGAATAAATAAGTTAAGTAGGTAGTTAAAGATATGCAATATATCTATATGTTGATTAGCAATTTATTTAACTTACTAACCAACAATACTTTAACGACTATATTTATTTGTAGATTTGGAAGAAGCAATTCACACATTCAACGAAGCCAAAAAGGCAGTTATAACATGTCAATACGACTACCTCGACTATCGCAATAACGAATTCGATAAAGACTACCAAGTTTTCGAGGAGAAGACAAACACACTCCGGGAAACCATTGGCGACACCATTGAAGTCAACTTCTCTAGCGTGTGGGAAACACCACAGGGGATTAAATTCCTCACAAGATTCGAAAAGGTTAGTCACTACTATCTTTATAGAAGTTAGCAGAACTGAATCATATCTCTGCGTGTATGTTACAATTGTTGTGTTAAGCAACTTCATCAACTTTAACATTTCATATTCTTAAAGCTGTTGTCTGGGTTTAAACCATGTAATGGCTTGATCTCACAGTGAAGTGCCTACTGGAAAATTTCAATTTCCAGGTGAGTCAAAAGATCCAAATAACGAAGCTGAGTGAGAAGTACGACCGCGTGTTGAAGTACTGCGAAAAGGAAGTGGACAAGATCACTAGGATGTTCAAGAAGCAGCGAGAAGACCCGCCTCTGCCAAGGAACTACTCGCCTGTCGCTGGTGGGTAAATAAATAAGTATTATTATTTTCAAAGTAAGCAAAAAAACATACTAGGAAAAGGTCCAGCGGCCAATATTCGCAAAAATCTTAAAGAAAGTGATCCTGTCAAGATCAACATTAATGTGAATAAATTTGTCTGTTGTTTCTGTGTCTTGGTTTCTATATGCAATTGAGTATGTTTATCAGTTATTTAGTAGGTATGTACCCATAGTAAGCGCTCTACCTAGTTTAGGACTAAAGAGCCATGTATGGTTTGTGTAAAAAAATCTTGCCTACTTATATCTCAAAATCCTCAGGCCGAATAAAGTGGTCGCGCTGCCTGATGTATAACATGACGGAAACTGTGGAGAGCGTATGCGCACACCCGGTGCTGCGCGCGCTACCCGCTTCCGGCGATGTTCTGCGCAAGTACACCAACACTCGGTCGCTGATACACACCTACGAGGAGACCATGCGCGCTGTCTGGATGAACCAGAACGTATGTCAATGGTTTTTTCGTTTTTCTTGTCTCGACGTTTGGCTTTGGAAAATACAATCAAAATGATGATCTAATGCAAACAAAGTCAAAACGTATTTACAAATACGTAATATTAAGGTGATGGGTTCCGAAAATTTTTGCAGGACCCATTTTGGTGTTTTTGACATACAAATACTACCAAATTACTTTTTACGGGTTCACCACGTGTATAATATTTTGAAAATAATCATCTTGAAATATCTCTTTCTTATATTTTTTCTCTATGATCTTTTAATATTTTTTTTTATAAACTACCTTTTTCCGTTCAGGTTTCATAATTGAAAGCTGTTGGCCGAACTTGATTCCTAAAGATTTTAGCATAACAAGAATTTGTATGAATGTTGTAGTTACCACGGCGCGGTGTAATGTAACGCAGAGTCATGTATCAAAATATATGTGGCGCTCTCAATAATTGTTCCCCATCACAATGTAGGTACAGATTTTAATTTATTAAGATGCAAATGATGAATCAGTGATAATAGTTTGTATACGGATTTACTTCTTACAACATACTAAATACCATGCCGATCTGTGCAACAAATTGTCGCCTGCGGTATTTCCAGACCGATACGACCTTCAAGAAGAGAGCGTACTGCCAGCAATGCAGTTGTGACTCTCGAGTTGCAGGTGTCCATGGGCGACGGTAGTCACTTACCATCAGGTGACTCGTCTGCTCGTTTGCACCCTATACTATATAAAAAAAACCGGCCAAGTGCGAGTCGGACTCGCGCACCGAGGGTTCCGTACAAACTTGCAAATTTATGGTTTTCGTAATTTTTCCTTTATCTATGCTATAAGACGTTGCTTCGTACCAAATTTCAAGATTCTGAGTTCACGGGAAGCACCCTGTAGGTTTTGATTCCCTTGCAAGTGTCGAAAATTTGCGGCATAAACGGCTGTATCTTTTGATTGCGTTGGCTTAGAAGTTTGATTTTTTCACAGCTTCAAGGGACAGTAGACCTGAGTAATTGATATAAATTTCAGCTTCATACCTCCACGCGTTCCTGAGAAAAAGGGTCTTGACAGACGGACGGACGGACGGACAGACGGACAACAAAGTGATCCTATAAGGGTTCCGTTTTTTCCTTTTGAGGTACGGAACCCTAAAAATAATACTTTGAAAATCTCACAAACATAAAAATTCTTCAGCTATGGGACGTTGACGACAGTCTCAACAACACTCTTCTGAGGATCGACGAGGCAGGCCGTATTGCTGTAAACCTGGACCACACCATCCGGCTTCTCATACGGGAGTCAGACTGCCTCGTCAAGATGGGGATCGAGCTGCCCATTGTCTGCCACTCCCTTTATGCTAAAAAGAACTACTTTACGCTTGTCAATGACTCTTTGCAGGTAATTTCGCAAGGTATCAACTTATTCATTTAGTTGTTATCTATTGAAGCCTATCACCCAACAGTTTCACCAAAGGAGCTTTTGCTTTAAACGTCTTTGGCACTAGAGTTACCGTTCCTATTTAAAATCCTCCATAAAAATTAAAAACCCCTTAAAATAAGTACCTCTTCCAAACCTAAAAAGATGAAAGTCAGCAACCAGGGTCCCTCTTTTATTTCAAATTTTTTGGCAACGGACATTAAGCTACCTTAAAGCTATTTCAACCAATAACCGTGCAGTATCACCTGATAGTTTTTAAATTCATATCCTGCCCACAGTTTCTCCTAGCAGACTACTTACGCACCGTCCGCCGCGTCAAGCTCGAAGTTCGTCCGCTCTTTCTTCCTCAAGTGGTCCGGTTATCTTCCCTCTTGCTCCCTGGACTTCGTTCTGTTACTTGGACCAGTGAGGACTGGGAGGAGTTCATCGACCGTGCCAATGCTGCTATCAAGAGCTTTGATGTCCTGGTGACAAGAGTCCATGATATCTATACCAATAGAATCATTTATATGATCACTGGCATGCAAGAGGTGTGTCTGGTAACTCTGCCTGGTAAGTATAAAACTCTAATCACTTTTCTCTTCGAATTTTCTGTATAACTTACAGACTAATTTCAAATATTGTAATATTCACAATGTTCACAATTTTGTAATATTATTGCAGAAGAAACACCTTGGTCAGTGGAAGAGTTCATAGAAAATGTCGAAACTGGTTGTCGGTGAGTATGTGGACAGGTTTTAACAATTTTGTGAAGATATTTTTTTATTTACCCACCGCCACTAATAGGTAAAGAACTTAGTAACAAAAAAACAAGTTCAATTCAGTTTTTATCTCGAATAAAACAATATCTTCTCTACAGCGTTCATGTCTATTTCCATCACCATCATCGGTTGGTTACCAACATAAACATGCAGATAAAACTCAGGAATGAACCTGATTGATCTTCAGATAAGTACTATTCAAAAGCCAGTGGTTCGATCATTAATTTTTATTTCCCACCAGAAATGCCTGCTTGGAGCTAAACCGCAAGAGTTTGATGGTGGAGGAGGCGGTAGAGGAAGTTCTGGATCTTGTTCGAAAAGCAGCACAGCAGATCAGACCCGCAGAAATCAACCCAGACTTCGAGTTCCTGATTGCTGATGGTAAAATCCTGTCATATTAACTTTAGAATTGTTTTCGAAAATCCTTTGGGTAGCGATTTACTTTCGTGGTGCCCCAGGTGGGGCGTCACTGCGCCAGTCGTTTCTTATCGTTAAATAGTTACATACGTGTAACTAACTATAGTGAACGTTATGTATTTAGGTAGTACATGTGGATATGAGGACAGATACTGTCACATAGATCCTACATTTGATTCTGCATAAGTTCGTTTACATAGCGAGATACATAGAAAAATATAATACATATTTTAAATATTTTAACATTTGTTAAAATATAATGTCTAGCTCTTGTTTCTTAATTTGACTTAATAATTTTGCACTCTTAGATGAAGTGAGCAGCGCTCCGGCATCGTCTATGAACGAGTCTACATCGAGTGGGCAACAGGACTGGTCTGCGGTTTGGGAGTGCTTCGAGAGCCCATACCGCCTACTGTCTATGCCTGCGGGTGGACTATCCAAGAGCATGCAGGTATTAGAACGATAGACTACAGCATTGCTTCGTACTTATTGATTTGAAAACTGACTATGTTTAGTATTTAAGGGGTAAATAAAACGTTGTCCATGCCTGTTGCAAAGGTGTCAACTCAATTTTATGAAATTAAAATACAATATCAAGTTAATTTTTTCTACAAATATATTGTTATTAGACTGCGTATTGTTAGCGCCATCTATCGGTACGGTGGAAGTTGTGGTTCATTCAAACACAAAAACCTAGTATAAAAGCTGTGATAAAAGTGACGGTCAAATTGTCTGTTTCAGGAAATGGTGAAGAATGCTGTAAATGAAATGCGGAGGTACTACAGCCGGAAGGTAGTGGATGTACTTATAAAAGTGACCCGAAGAACGCTGGACCTCATTATCAAGCCTTTCACGGCAGAGGCTCTCGTTAACGCTGACGGTATCATGTTTGACTCACTTGCAAAGTTTTTCCATTTAAATTATTATTGATTTTGTTATCAATATATACTATAGTTTAGTTAATAGTATTAGTGTATATTATAGTCCAGTTTGAAGGTAATGTTTCTAAAAGTATATTTTTAATGACACCTATCGGATATCAAATTAATTTTTTTATATAGAAGCTGACAAAAGAAGTAAAAGAAAGGATAGGCAGCCAGAAAACCACTTAGTTCTGAAACTTGACACCAGATGGCGTTCATCGTGGCATCATCTCTTCATGTTCATGCAATCCTGGTTCAAAGTTACTAATTTGGCCCTCTTTTGCGGCCTTAGAGATTACCTGCATTCTCTTGTCTACCTTAACTCAAATGGATTATGGTTGTAAATGCAATAACAGAGTCTCTTTAGAGTTTGAGAACCGAGTTAGTAATGAATTTATGTGTTCCTGATGCAAAATGATAGAGCTAACCTGAAAAAATATTCCTTCTTTAAATTACGTTGATAAAACTATGGATTTTAAATATGTCATTTACAGTCAAAATTAAGTTCACTACATAGATCTAGTAATATATCTTAAGATATGTTTACAGACCAAAAGAAGCCCATCTTTCTCCTAAACGCGACTCTGATGATTCCGAACGTGTCAGTGAAGCCAACTCTAGAAGAGATCCAAGAGGTCCTGGTTCTCGCAGGGAAGCACATCGTGGGTCTATCTAAGGGGGTCACACAGTGGAGCGGCGGGAAGACCTCTCGGGTATCAACAATGCACATTTGCAAATACAAAACTTACACCATTTTAGGAAGGACATTGAACTATAATAAATTTATAACGAGGATTAATTCAGTGAAAGAATCATCAAAATCATTAAAATTACAGCTCAGCCTACAAACACCCCTTATTGAAATCCTTAATCATACAGGATTGTAACAAAGAGGACGATGTGCTTTGTGATCAATTACTTGTACCTACTTAATATATAAAATTATCAACATTTTCAAAAGTGGTAATTTTGCACATTGTAAAAAGTACCTTTTATCTTTACCTCTAATAATTACCACTTACCAAGAAATGTACAGCACTAATTAAAATAGTAGTAATAACCATAATATTTTTTTGATATTTTTTTTAACCATACCTCTAAAAGTAGTGGCGTACTCTGAACACAAATTGTAAATATCACGTTATTAACTAAATATCTTATTTCTCTCACTCTCTTCCTTGTGGTGTTAAATGTTTTGTGTCATGTTTTGTCACTTGTGTATCGACTGTGCTCTCGTCTGCTGTCACTTGAACTGTGTGCTTCGTTCCCCAATTTCTTTTGCTTCACTTGGTGTCGCTTAACACGTCCCTCTTTTTCCTTTCCCGTTACTCCCCTTTTCGGATTCGTTGCTGCTTGCTGGGTCCTAAATAGGTGAGCTGGAAGAAGCTCGCGGGGCAGCAGCCGAACCAGCTCCTCGGGGTAGTCACCAAGCTTGACGAACAGGTGCAATCGGTGACGGCGCCGAACATAGCTATGGCGCAGAAGTCCCTCAAAGTCATGGAGGTCAAGACCCGGCGCCGGAAACATTACAGACTCGAGTCCGAGGAGAAGCCCACCTTCCCCTTCCAGCAGAAAAACTTCTACAACCATATTATGGAGAACAAGGAGATCGTGAAGACTCTATCATTGTTGTCTTCGTGCACACTCAACATCAAATCGGTAATCATCTTTTTAGCATCATGAGGAAATCACATCTAGCTTGTCAAGTGAAAATTTTAACCTGTTTAACTATCCTCTTCCCAGGAGCTAAATGCAGTGGTGAAACGGTGGCGGCCATACCACTACCTCTGGAAGTGCGAGAAAACTCTTCGACAACTTTTAGCGTGGAATCTGAATGACTTCGAGTCTTCACTCAAGCGACACAGCGAGCTCGAATTCCGGCTTTCCACTGAACCTGACGTCATCGTCATTGGGAACTGCCTTGCTGTATCCACCGAAAAATTGAAGCTAGGATTGAATACTGAGCTTAAAAGTGAGAAATACTTGTGGTTCAATCTAAAATATGTCCATGGATTTTCTTTATTAGAAACTGAGTCCCTGTTCCTAGTCACTGCTGTAACTATTCCAAGAGGTCAAAACATTTTTTTAAGAATATTCTTGATTCTAAAAAGTTTAAAATAATTATAAAAACTCATAACAGTCTTGTATTTTATCTTTGTTAATTATTTATTAGTCTTAAAAAAGCATTAATAAGTAGATCTAACGGTCTTAAAACACAACACAAACACATTTTCAGATGGCACCCATAGAATTAGCCAGGCCATGCGCAAAAAGTATAAACGTGAGATGGACTATGTATACGCCATCATGAATGATTTGGAGAGGAAGCTGGAGCGGCCTATCAGAGACCTAGATGACGTAAGGACTGTTATGGACACGCTAAAGAAGATCAGGGAGCAAGAGGTTGACATGGAACTTAAAATTGATCCTGTTGAGGTAAGTCTTATAGAACCGTCTGAGACACTGAGAAAATATTCCTTGCAAAGAAAAGCTAGTTTTTTATTTTAGTCAGGTGGATAATGGTAAAATTAAGTACATTTCATAAAATTTTAAGCATAAAAAAATCAATGACCTTTTCAAATCTGACATTCATAAAAAAACAAATTTGTCCTTGTAGGCAACTGATCATCCTTAAAACTCTTTTTGCTTACCATAGGAAGCGTTCAACGTCATCACCCGCTACGAGCTACCAGTTAGCAAAGAGGACTTGGAGCAAGTAGACAACTTGCGTTACTCCTGGCAGCAGCTGCAGGCGACCGCGTTGGCTTCTCACGTCCAACTCCTTCGTATGCAGCCGCAGTTTGAAGACGACTTGAAGAGTAACTTGGACAGGTTCAGGGAAGACAATGCAGAATACTGTCATGAGTACAGATACGCTGGGCCAATGCAGTCGGGGCTCACACCGAGAGAGGCGTCAGACCGATTAATCTTGTTCCAGGTTCCTATTTTTTAAATAATTAATCAGGTCTAAAACCTTATAGAAGATAATTTTTAAGTTCTGTGGAAGGGGTTACTAAATATAGAGAAAATTATTGACAGTGACGTGGAAAGTTTCAGCAAAAGAAAGAAACGTAGCGTACATTGAAGTGCCTTTGCCAAAAGTTGGCCTTTAAAAATTAAAAGACCTCACCCTATCCATTTACTTATACTTGTTCAATTTCCCAGGGAATCAGCAAGGGCAATATTTATTAAGATGACACAAAACGAAGAATATGAAGGAAGGTTATGACATTGAAATTATTTACAGAATCGTTTCGACGGCATGTGGCGCAAGCTTCAAACATACCAAAACGGTGAAGAGTTGTTCGGCCTCCCCCACACCGAGTATCCCGAGCTTGCACAGATACGAAAAGAACTCAACCTGCTCCAGAAGCTGTACAAGCTGTACAATGACGTCATCGACCGCGTCAGCAGCTACTACGATATCCCGTGGGGTGAAGTCAATATTGAGGAGATCAATAATGAGCTTATGGAGTTCCAGAATAGGTGTAGGAAGTTGCCAAAGGGGTGAGTTAGCATCTGAGTGATTTTCTATGATATATTCAATAGGGTATTTGACAGCCTAGTCAAATGAGTTATTTTTTATGATTTGTATAATCGTCATCGTTTTAGCATGCAAACCTTCACTATAAGGTTGTCTTATATTTTTTACCTTTTAATATGTACTCGAAGGATTTTAATATGATAGCGACAGTACGTACACCATACATTATTTTAAATTGTTCACTTCAAAACTTTGCTCTCCGAATCATCTTGATGTTGATTGGTATTTTTATTATTTCTCAGGCCAATTGCATTAAATTGTAAAGTAAGGTAATTTTCGTTTCATGTAGTCTCAAGGAGTGGCCAGCGTTCTTCGCCCTCAAGAAGACCATAGACGACTTCAACGACATGTGCCCTCTTCTCGAGCTGATGGCCAACAAGGCGATGAAGCCGCGGCACTGGCAGCGCATCATGGAGGTCACCAAGTACATCTTCGAGCTGGATAACGAGGATTTTTGCCTTAAGAACATTCTAGAAGCACCCCTGTTGCCGAATAAGGAGGATATTGAGGTAAGTCGTAGAAATATAGTCTGCCGTGAAGGCTTTAATCCGTCGAGGAGCATTTTGATGAAAAATAATGGAAAATATAATTCATTCTATAGGTTACAGATTCGTGATCGTAAAAATATATTACGTGATTTTGAATTCAAGCAAGCATGTACGAGTATTATTATGTGTGTAACTACGCAGCTGAAAACTTTTTCTAACGCAGGCGTAGTCAACTCACTTACGCTCTTCGTTAGTAGATACTTAATATTGTATTTCAAAAGACTGTTAAAATATTTTTTTAAGTCTAGGTAGCACAATGGTTGTCAACCGGTTAAGCCCCAAAGTGAAGAGGCAGATCGCCCGTGCCGCGCCGCCGTACTAAATACATGATAAATAATATACTTGTTTACATGTATATTTTCCTCATTTATTTAGTGGCAACCGACCCATTATGGGCAGCGAAATGTAACCCACCGGTTCTCAGAAATGTAGCCAGTCCAGTCAGGAAACGGGCGGGAGACCGGTTTGTTGCCTGACGAGACAGCAGGAGTACAGAAATCGATGGCGTTAGCTTTACAGCGAAACGAGGGAGATACACGAAAGGCGGGGTGCAAATCCTCCCAGAGTTGCACGTTTCCTAGTAATATAACTTCTGTAGCCGATGTCATGATGACATTACGTTTTTTCAACGATATTTTTTATCAACCATACGAGGAACCAATTTGTTGTCAAAAGAACGTTATTTTACACTTTTTTTTACCATTTAAAAAATAAAAGCAAAACAGTTCTGTACTTCAGCTTATATTATGATAGCTTATTTTATGTGAAATAATTGTTTAGTAGAAGAGTAAGATTGTTCAGAGCGGTATTTATTGCTTCAAAAAATATACATGAAAAACCTCGCTTTGTTGTAACTGATTATAAAATTGTAATACGTCGACCAACCGTACTTCTAATTTGCAAAGAAAAGGCTAAAAAATATGGGTCACCAAAATGAAATTGCTAGTAATAATTCCAAAGAGGTTGGAAGAGAATCGTTTGAACTATTTTTTAAAAACGTCTGAATAATTCATTAAAAAGATTATCTTACAACATCCCCATTTTTTTTTAAATCATTTATTTAAACGGGCTTTTAAAGAAATCCCCATATAAAATGTATTTTGTTTTTAGTAGGCAGTGGTGGAAATGTACCTTCTTGGACTTTCTTATTCCCTAGTGAAACAACCTGTTGCCAGTTTGCAAACACGTGTTTCAGCGACGTAGCCAGATGAACAGAATACGAGTAAAATAAAAAGATTCTGTTTGGTCCCTCAGATAGATTATCAAAATTGTTCACAAATATTATTTGCATTATCAAATAAATACAAATTGTTTGAACATAAGTTTGACGTCACTACTAGCGAAAATTTTTGTCCGCAGAATATTTTTAATAACTTTTGACATCATCCTTGCATCGTAGGTCTTCGTTGTACAACATTATCAACTAGACTCTCGTTTAGCAAGACTCCTCGACATTTTCAAACCTTGTTATTTGTATTTATGAATTTTAATATACGCGGGCATTTCTATAATAGAAATGGAATACCTCTGCCTGTCCCTCGGGGATAAAATGCGTGAGATTATTTATTATATTTTTTGTAAATGTTCATATTTTTGTTCTTGATATTCTTAATATTGATAATATTTTAAATGTGAATATAATTTTAAATGATATTTGACTCCAAGTTTAGTTTCTCATGGAATCTCCAGCGAAACGTTGCCAATTTTCACTGTTAAATACCAGGATCCCATAAATCTCAAAGATGTCTATATCTGCAAAACCAGGTTTAGCATCACCAAGGAGACAGTTTGGATCCTCCCACTTTTTAAAAGGGCCCATCCTCTTGGCATGGCAGCCATACTAGATTTACTGCAGCCTGCATAGAGGAAGTGGTTGGTACTCGTTGCACTTGTATGCAGTTCTACAGTACAGAGTGAGAACAACCGTTGCTTGCAGTATCGTTTTAATAACTAAGACCAGCCACGTGGTTGAGAATCTACTTATAAGTATTATATTAGTATGTAATAAAATTATTTTTAGATTACGACCGCATGAATAATATGCTAGTTTGTATTCGATTCTAGATAATTTATATAAAAAAGGTAATAATTATTATTTTACCTTCTTTTATCTATTCTGTACTTAAATGTTTACCTATATAAATATCTAAGAACCCACCAAAAAATAGGTACTTGAAAAATTAAGAGATTTATAAGGTGATGTATTTATCAGTCATATTTTAATTCTAAATCCTAATATTCCTCGTAATAAAAACAAATGGCTAGATCGGTACTTCAGGGGATTTTGGTACGAAACCCTAAAATATCTAGGTAGGTCACAACATTTAAGAAAAAGTATTATTAAACATGTGTGACATTACGTTTCAGCACATGTAAACATTTTCTAGATTCAGATAAGCGAGAATGCTACTCTCATACTAATATTCGATCTGCTACCCAGGCCAGGCTCTGTGGGGGTGTGACCTAGATAGGATCCTTATTGCTTATGTGCTCCGGGTAGCGACAGCACAGTTTCAGTACGGGTCTGAAGCGACGTTGCCAGTTTGTGTTGGCTTTCAAACGTAGCACGGCAAAGAACGTAACATCTGTCTATACCTAGCCTAGTATAGGTATAGACAGATGTTTTAATAAATGGACTTAACGAATTATTATTTCATTAGCGGTTTAGAATAAACGAGATAAAGCTTTATCTTCATAAGGCCTCATCAATTTCGCACCACGTTTCCAAACAAGCTTAAAATAAACAATAAAAAAAAAGTTTAAAAAGTTATCCAAGCAAAAAGATTTTATTTTTATTTTGTATTTAACAACGGACACGGACTATAAAATAAGATGCTTTCAGAGCTACGTGGAGTTATGGTTCAGCCACTACCATCTGTTGCTGATCGCCTGGTAGTTGGAGCCCACTAAGCGAACCCAGCAAATCAACCTTGTTGAACTAAACTAAACGGTGGGTCTAAAATGGCCACTTTGAGCAATTCCTCTGAGCAATTCCTCCTCTTATGAATTCCCAGCAAATCCTAAGCAATTCCTCTAAATTTCGTTAAATGGTCCCTCATTTGAGTGATTCACTGACAATTCAATTCATTAGCAGATTCGTATTTGGTGAAAATTTCGAATATGAATCGAATAATAAATATATAAATAAATATAATCTCACGCCCTTTTTATCCCCGAGGGGGTAGGCAGAGGTATTCCATTACTGGATATACCCACATTTCACGAGATATATTGGACCCCTAAACGTGATAGGTGGTGAGCCCATCGCCGGACCGGGTCTGTTTACACATGTCTCAGAATTAATTCTGAGACCTGCGGGTTTCCTCACGATGTTTTCCTTCACCGTCGAGCTAGTGATAAATATGTACGTAAGTTTTTGAAAAACTCATTGGTACATGCCAGGATTCGAACCCGAGCCTCGCTGATTTTCGGCCGGCTCTTTAACCGTCCGGGCTATCACTGCTCTCGAATCGAAATAGGATCCTATTATGATTCACCCGAAACGGCCTTTTTAGACTAAAATTTGCGCGAGCCAGTAAGATCGTATTTGCGTCAACACTGTAAATTAAAATGTTGAAGTCTGTTTTTAGTTTTGTGGTTTTGATTATATGGAAAATTTTAAGGTCTAAAAGGGTGTATTTTTCCTGTAGATTGATGTAAAATTTAACTAATAATGCAAATCAATTGAGTTAATGATTTCAAATAAATTTAATATTTAAAATAATACATAAGCTTGAATTGCTAAAACTTTTTCTTGTCCTTGTCGCCAACATATTATTTTCAATTGCTCATCCTAACCAAAACAGCAAGTCAAAATATCGATAAATTGTAATAGTAATGTAGGTCTGTTTTATATAAATAAAATAGGCAGAAAAATGTCTTCTCTTGTATTCACTTAAATTTAAATTCTTATTCACTGCCAAATGCATCCCATATTGTCATAATGCCGCGGTGCAAAAGACATCAACGAATGACCATATCCAAATAATAAAACAATATTACAGTAAAAAGAAAATTAAAAATGCTTACTCGACGAAAGAAATCAAATGAGCTCGTATTGTCATTATACATACACTTGCAAAGTTTCAAGTCTATACGACGATTAGAAGCCAATTAGGCTTCTAATCTAGAAGTAGGTGAAATTCGACTTCCAAGTCTTTTTTACATTGTTAAGGCTGATTCATGCTACAACGGGCCGGGCCCCGTCCGGGCCCGGACGTGCTCCGTCCGTGGCACGATCAACATCTATAGTATACTTTTGGTATGAAGCGCGTCCGGGCCAAATGTCGAGGCTTATTGTAGGATGGTTCACCCCGGACGGGGCCCGGCCCGTTGTTACATGAATCAGCCTTTAATTATTAAATTACTATTACTAGTGAAGCTAATCACTACATCATCACTATCACTATCACTACATATTATAAAACAAAGTCGCTTTCTCTGTCCCTATATCTCTATGTCCTTTTGTATGCTTAAATCTTTAAAACTACGCAACGGATTTTGATGCGGTTTTTTTTAATAGGTAGACTGATTCAAGAGGAAGGTTTTAGTGTTAACATTGCACCCGTGCGAGGCCTGGGCGGGTCGCTAGTCATAGTATAAAACAAAGTCACTTTCCCTGTCCCTATATCCCAATGTCCCTATGTATGCTTAAATCTTTAAAACTTCGTAACGGATTTTGATGCGTTTTTTTTAATAGATAGAATGACTCAAGAGGAAGGTTTTAGGGTTAGCATTGCACCCGTGCGAAGCCGGGGTGGGTCACTAGTAATATTATGAAGTTTGTAAAATACGTACCTTACGAGTCTAATTGAGAATCTCCTTGTATGATGTTATATTATTACTAAAGCTGTTAGGTTTAATTGTTTTATGAAACTTGTATCAATCAATACTCACGTAACGCAATAGTAACGTAAAATGGAAACTTAAATAATATTACTTATAATTAAATACTACAGAATGACAGACAAGAACCACTTACTTAATCAGGCCCAAGCGCGGGGTTCAAAATTAAATAGTATAATAATAAAGAATATTTACGATTGATTCCCACCTCTATAGATCTATAGATTTACTCTCGAATAACTATATGCCATCAAAAACAAAACTTGTCAAAAACCCATGTCTCGCCACTTAGCTCTTCTATGGTAAGAAGTTGTGAGATCCATGTAATACCAAGTCGGTTAATTTATTCAGTCCCTACTAAGGGACCTTCTGTCTTAAGTATTACGTAATAAGCTAACCTACCAACATCTTATAGTGACTATATCAATATTAAAAATATTTTACGTTTTAAATAAACAGAATGACTTCGATATACGATATTCGACTCGGAATCGGAAAATCTGTCGAAGATGGGCTAGTCACAGATGTCGGTATCGAAAATGAATATCATATTTGACATAAGGATTCGGACAATTTTCCGTGGCTGTCAAAAACGCCTAGAATACAGTTTTTCACTCGATCTGAATCGAACGGAAACGGTGTCGAGCCTTCGTGAATACGCCTGCTGATCTCATTGCCAGAGTGCTACCTAATAAGCTACGTCATCTATCATTATCTATTGTTACATGGAAATATTATTAAAAGTGTACGCGTCTCGAAAGTCAAAGTCAAAATGTGTTAATCAAAGTAGGGACTTATAAGTCCACTTATTGAAAATCATTTCACGGCTTCAGCGTGTATGATTGAGGAGTAAATGCGAAGCTAGAAACTTCTCAACACATTATTCTTTTTATAAATTGAATTACATTACATAATTCGGTTTTTGTCATATTGCGCTGTGCCGGACGAAATCTGTTCCACGCGTCATTGTCATTTACATAGTCATCTAATTTGTAATACGCCATTTCGCAAAGTTTTTGTACTAAATACAAACATAAGAGACGCAAAGACTCAGCGAGTTAACTGTTATTAAAAACCAGTTTAAAAACTGGTCTGTGCTTCTATCAAACTCACCAAGATCGGTTCAAGTTTAGGTGTAGCAAGGTAACAAACAGACAGAGCGCCAATAACGGATTCATGATATTTGTGCAGTCTGTGGAAAATATGGTTGCACTTTTTTTAATTAGTTACAGCGCATGTCTTGTCGGAGTACGCATGTCCGCAATCTATTGACGTATTTCTGAACTAAAAGTACCAAGATCCCATGAATCCAAGTATCTTCATCGAAAATGCAACCAACAGAATGCACATTTCATGTGTCGACTGAAAATTCATAAACAGTAAAAGTGAAAATGATGGTCATACAATTTGGTTTTGACGGACAAGAAAAGTTTCTGTATGATCAAGTGAAAGACAATATGTATGCAATATAAAAGCCAATATTATACACACACCGGCACAATTAGCGGAACAGAAAAAAAAAGGAGAAAAAAGAGGGAATTTAGAACAATGAATGTAATTTTTAAACAATATATTATTTAAAATGAAACAACAATTAAATTAACATGTTTTGACATTCATTTGTAACACCATACTTAAAATTTTATAAAAATAAAAATTAAATTAAACAAAATGCATTTAAAAAAAGCTTGTTTAGCCGGCCAGTAACACGCAAAAATGCGTAAATACTCCCTTTTTTTTCTGTTCCGCTAATTGTGCCGGTGTGTGTATGATTAATGTATTCAAAACTTTGCTTCTTACACGTCTATGAAGAAAAACAAAGAAAATATACTTAATTAAATATAAAGACTAGGTATTACACAAAGCCAATAGTCATTTACATGCACAAAAATGTTAGGCCCCGGCCTGGAATAGAAACCAAGACCTTCGAATCAGAAGGCAGAGTCTCTACCAATCGATCCAACAGTCCCCGTAAGTCCCGTTCCCATTGAAAATTATAGTCATAGTCATAGTCATATCGTTTATTGCAAAAATGTGGTTATACAGGTGGTAGGTAATTATAATGTACACACATCGACCCTGGAAGGGCGCAGCAATATAAAAATACAAAAACATATATACAAAATGAAATTTTAAAACAAAAATTAAAAACAATGTTATGTAAAGGTAAGGTCTTAGTGTTATTGGTTCTAAGTAAAATGTTCATAACTAGTTAAGCCAGCAATAAATAAGTTTTTATTAATTTATTTATAAAAAAAAATATAAAAAATGGGTAATGGGTAATTATAATAATTTTTAAGTTGCTCTATCACTATTATTATCAAAAAATTCCTTCAATGTGTAAAAATCGTTCATTAGCAGAAAATCTTTTAGTTTTTTGTGAAAAACAGGTAGGTTATCTATTTCACTTATGGTTTTCGGGAGTTTATTAAATATTTTTATAGACATGTGATATGTTCCTGAACTGACAATTTATAATTTTGTAAATGGCGCTTCTAATTTATTTCTGTTTCTGAGGTTGCGAGGTTGCGGGTACAAATCTTCAGTCGGCGTATACAAATGTAAATTTTTCTTAACCAACTTACAAGTTTCTAAAATATACATGGACGTTAAAGTTAAAATTCCCAGTTTTTTGAAATGAGGTCTGCAAGTTTCCCGTTCTGTAATGTTAACTAAAATACGAATACATATTTTTTGCAAAATAAATAACTGTTGAATTTCTACACTATTACCCCATAAAATTATTCCATAATTAAGCCAAGCATACGCGTATGCGTAGTAGGCACTGATAGCAGTTTTCAAATCGGTTGTTTTCTTTAGCTCATAGAGTGCATACACAAACCTCGATAACTTGCCTGCTACCTTTTCTATATGGTTTTTCCAGTGGATGTTGGAATCTATTTCCACTCCCAAGAGATTACAGGCCATGCTACTCCCAGAAAAGTTAGCTTTTCATTGGTAAGAAATTGTTTAAAACAGATCCAGTAGTTTCGAAGCCTATTCAATACAAAGGAACTAACAAAAAATCTAATATTTTTAGTGAAGTTAATACTTTCATATTTCTTCTACTTTCGGGCTACTGCGTACTGAGAACCATTATATGACTGAAACGTACTAGTATATGAATCAGTGTTTTGCGTTTTCTTAATAATATGAAGTTTTAGAACTAAATATAATAAATGCTAATGTAGTCTACGAATGTAACACTTTATAAGGTTTGTTACTTTACAACATTTTACATTGTGTAAAAAAATTAAAATACTCTGACTCTGAGATTGATAATTAGCCTATCAAGTAACGGAATCTAGACGCAATAGGATTATCTATTATCCTTAGTAGCGAGGGACGCTTATGATACTCTGTCTTCGGTTTTTAAACTAAATTGTAGATTACAATCGTTGAATCAAATTAGTTTGATGATCCTACTGGGTACGAACAGCATCCCGGACCTGTGACTTCCGTCTTTGTCATACTTCAGGATTGATATCCTTGCCAGTTCTTACTCCCTAGTACTTTATTTTATGGAATATCGACTAGCGCGTTGCCAAACCGTGCGTTCTTCAAAAAGGAACACGCTCATTGAAGTCACTGCGGAAGTGTTTTGTATGTTAGTAGTAATTGGTAGTAAAAACTATTTATACACCAATAAAAATATGAGATAAGTGACACAATGGAAAAAAAGTACAACGGGCGGTCTTCTCTGTATCAGTGTAATTTCTGTTATAGGTTACCAAATTAAAATTACATTGATTATGTATTTTAACTTATAAATAAATAATGACTCAGTGCATTTCTTCCATATTAATCAGTTGGTACTATAATTATGTGCGACATAAGACTGTACACAGTCAAAGGCCTCGCCTGATTAATTTTTATCTCATTGGTTTCGGATTCAAGGATTTGACTCGTTAATAGTTTGATAGTACCAAGAAAACATGAACTTATAGCTATTAAAATACGACAGAGATAGGCACCTGCAATTTTAATCTCTCATTAGATATTGGTTGTTGGAAGCAGACAACTAGTGCTACGTAACGCGTAGTTCTTAGATGACACGATTTCGGCTGGGTTGGAACTTTAATGTTTAACTTCCAATCTAAGGATGACAAACTTTTATTATGTGACAAGGGCAAAACAATTACCCACGTTATTTAAAAAAAATACTAGTAATCTGGACTAGAAACTTTCAAAGAAACAGATTTTAAAAATGTGACCTATGACTCTCCTATTAATTTTAACGCGCAATTATTGTATGTATGTAGGTACTTACTGCTTCAACTGCATAGCTGTACTTCCTGATAAACGCAATTTTACACAAATAGTTTTTTTTATATGATACGGCCACTTCAATACAACTTCAAGTTTCTAGCTGTTAGGTATAGTGTAAGCCCCTTTTCACACGTACCGGTTTCCACCGGTCCGGCGGTCCGGTCCAGCGACGAAATTTATGGCCGATTGCCCGGTTTCCCGCCGGTACATATGAAAGCGAACGTACATGGCCATATACTTCGCCGCGCGCCGGTCCGGCTGAAACCGGCACGTGTGAAAAGGGGCTAAGAGAATTCGTGATGATGAATGAGTGATATTTCGCTTTAGTATTATATTAGTCCAGGAATATTGGGGTTTCACCTCGGAATGAGAGATAGTCAGCTATAAAGTTTACACAACTTTGTAGCTGACTATCTCGCATTCCGAGATACTTGCCCTCATTTGACTAATTTTCCTGGACCAGGTCATTGCTACGAGAGTAATGCAGGCTTTCAAATAATGCAGGTCAAGGGCGCCGGTAAACGATGTGACGTAGTAGAGCTACCTCTTTCGCGTTTCTGTGAGCCTAGTACTCCGCTATCAGGATGCGTCTGGCACGCGCTCCAAAAAATGTTACCTTATACGTGACCACCTTAATTTTTTATTTTTATTAAGACTTTTGACGAAACACGACGTTTTTTACGTGATAACGTGATATAAATCGATGGACGCCGGCTGCACGCACAAAAAAGTGTCACGTTCCGCCTGAGCCGAGCGTGCAAGCGAGCACGGATCAAGCGATAGAGAGGCAGGATCGACCTAAACGTTCGGATTGTGACGCACCTATCTCTCTTCCACTCGAGTATGCAATTTTTCATCAGTTTCTATGATAATCAATTTTCTTATGACGTTATCACGTAAAATTATCGTCTGTACACCGACTTTACAGACAGACAAGTTTTTTTTGCAAATTTTTGTTTTAGTCCGGTCCGGCGACGCGATGGGCTCACGACCTATTACGTTTAAGGGTCGAATATTCTCGTGATAAGTACCTCCGAAGATCTGCTGATCTGCTGATCACAATAAAGCCTAAATGAGATCAATTTGAATATGCTCTCTCTGGAATAAGAAACTTACCGAATAATATATGCTTGTATAGGTATATTTCTTTAATTTATTTCCTTTTAATTTTTTTTATTTTCACGCACCAAGACCCATAAAAAAATTAAATACATATAGTCGCGTTTATTTTGTTTATTTTCAACGCAATGAGCAAGGTGAGATCGCCTTACTTTATAGAGTTGATAAAAAGAGACGGAAAGTTATGTCTATTTATGTGTAGTAAGAATATTTTGTCTGTGTGAGTTCGTTACCATAACACCGGTTTACAGACACCTCTGTTAACTCATATAATCCTAGGAAAGGTGTCGGTAAAACTCTACAAATGTAGATCAATCGTGCAGCCTATTCTGACGACTCGCGTTGAAACTAGCAAGAGCGAAATACCACTTACTCATTGATTAATCACGAAAACTGAGAAAGTGAGGAGCAGTGATATTTACATATTTATCACTAGCTAAATAATCGTGAGTTTGTAAAGCTCATAATTAATACTGAGACATGTGAAACAGCAACTCTCTTTCAAAACCGTTTCCGTTCGATTCAGATCAAGTGAAAAATTTTCCGAAGTCGAATCTATCGATTTCGGAAACTTTATTCTAGGCGTTTCTGACAGCAACGGAAAATTTTCCGAATCCTTATGTCACATATGACATTAGTTTTCGATACCAACATCAGCCCATCTCGAAAATGTTCGACAGATTTTCCGATATCGAATATCGAAGCTCCCTGAATACGCCTGCCGGTCTGGCGATTCATTGCCTCACTATTATACGTCATCACCTGTGACGTACTGGTTAAAGTGGGTATATTTAGGAATGGAATACCTTTATAGCCCAGTAATATTAGGTAAAAAGGGGTCAACCGCGGACACGATAGCATTTGTGACTCTTGAGACAATATTTGGAACGACAAAATAAAGGTTTATACCAATTTACAGCTTATTATCTTTCATTCCGAGTTGAAACCCCTAATATGACTGGGCTATTAGGAAATAAAGGCGTGAATACGTTTTTGTTTTGTTTCTATCTCAGAATATTCTTGCTTCAAACTTGAAATTTGGCAGATTCCTGATAGGGAGTAGGTATCCACTAAGAAAGGATTGTGATTAATTATCATGGGAATGTTGCCGAGAGCCTGCTACTGCTCATAATATATTCGTTGATGCTGTGAATGGTGATAATAGGTTCTTGTATGGATGACAAATAGTACCTGCAGAAATTAAATTACTGTAAAATAAGCAAGTGCTCTCGCAGTGCTCGCTTTCGCGTAAAACAAGTCTTATTAAATAAATATAATTCGCTGAGCTTTTTTATTTAATTTAAAAATAATGTTACACAAAAGACATGGCTTGGTACCTATTGCTTTAATAAAACAATATTATATAATAATACACATTAGAATATTGTTCACTAAAATTCACCATACATGCACACACCGTATTTAGATCGTGAGTTTAATGATTATAACAGTGTTTTGTGTCTATTGAAATTACTTATAGTTCTTCTGATCTGATACCACAAACTATTTATGAAGCGACGCCGTGATTGCGTAATCACTAAAATTTGCTATTTATTTTGTAAAGCAGATTCTTACAAGTGTTCTTGTAGACAAACTGCAAAGTTTTATCGATTGCCTTCCCGAGCATATGTAGACGACCAAATTGCCTGCGCGCGCACGGAATCAAATCTAGCGTCTACGGCAATCAATGCTGGAAGATGTTGCCGATCCACCAGGCGAGCATAGCCTCAAACATATTATGTTAAACTTTGCAGACTCTCCAATATGACTAATATTAAACCATGACAACCAACAGAAAACTTTACATATGAAGATCGAAACAGAAATGAGAATAAAGTGCGCGCGTAGACCCATTACGATAATTGAACGCTGTAGCACAGAGCGTAGAAGAGCTACGCTTTGCTTTCTGAAACTAATTCTGCCTTCAGAATTAAATGGCTGTGACAGACAGGTACATACATAGATATGGGGGTGATATTTTATAAAAATATATGCCAAAAAAATACCCTAATGAAAACTTTCCTATTTTAGAAAAAAATGAAGGATTTTTTTATACGAGTATTAAAATTTCATTTGCCTCTATTTATCATGTATATGTCAGACCCAAATCATCTGTCCCCAATTTACCATTTACACCCAAGTGGGATGGAGGTATCTGTTCCAACGAGGTATTCGTGGAGAAAGGAGTAAATAAAAGTAAAATTTCAGTTAAGTTAGATAAGTTAATTCGCTTGCTGGATTGTGTGCAGATATTTGGAACCAAACATAAATGCAAGTATGACGTATACTACGAGTATAAAGCACTACAAGCACCTACTTCGTTCAATGTAGTAAGTAACCTGAGAATGAAGTTTTCAAATAAACGTCTCGTAGCGATTCTAACTTCTTGCAATTATGCCACCCTGGTACCTTTGAACCGTTATACGTCGATGCCTCGGGTCGAGGGAATCGTCTCTTGTTGCGCGCGCAGAGAATTCGCCTACGAGTTCGAAAAACGAACGAATGAAGCCAATTGTCCTACATCTATGAGCACCATTTATAAACATTGTTAATAAAAATGGTATTTAAGTTTATCAATACTCTAGTTTCGCAAATATAATATACTAATCAATGTAAATTATTTTAAAAAAATGCGGTGGTGAAGGTGGTGTCGAACATTTCAAAAGTATTTTGTAACAGCATTTATAAAATAGGTTTAAATGCACATGAATATTTGTAGCTCAGGATAATTTATTAACATCCTGTTCCGTAAGTATTTTGAAGTAAAAATATAAACCTGACAAGTTCTTGAGAAAAAAAAAACACGGGTTGCACTCCGGGAGTGCCGGCAGAAGTGAAAACTTGATTATTAACTTTGTGCATTTTTGATTTATTGGAATAGTTAGGGAATAGCATTGAACCTCTCTTGACAACATCGTGATTATCTTCTCTCTGCTTCTCTAGATATTTCTGCTAAATCTTATTTACCCAAAACACAAAGGAGAAGGGAATACGAACCTGTGACACGTGATGACATTGACATGTTTACTTAGCAACACCATTAATTTATTCATTTTTATATTGAAAATACTCGATAATCCGAATTTTTCACCTGTAAGTTGTCGACTCAGATCGACTTATTTTTTACGCTCTTCAATTTGATGTGCGTTTCGTTTTAGTCTAGCGTAGACACAGTTTTTGCAGCGTACGCCAGAATAGCTCGCAGATGGCAGATCGCGCAAGCGCTCTGCGCCCCGTCTTACGGTATTTTTTCGATCAGCACACGTGACCTGACGCGAGTTTCACAGTTTTTACCCATCCCACAAAAGTGCTCAACGCCGCTAAAGAAGTTTTCACTTCAAAAATTTGCAATTTAATTTTAACATAGGTATGCCAGATTGCCGTGGTGTAAGGATGTACAGAGATAGTAATTCAATAACCGGGAGGTGACAACATATTAAGCCATTTAGATGTCAGTACGTGGAATATTTTTACGATACGTATTCCCACATACATAATGATAGGATGAGTTTTCATTGGATTATACTCGTAGATGCCAAAGACAACAGGGTAGTGTCCTCCTAGACAAATGAGGTGCTTTTTATGAGCTGTCAAAACGAAAATTTAGTATGGAAAATGTATTGAAATAGCAAGGTGTGACGTCATAGTTTCTTGACTTGTATTGATTGTTTTATTATTTTAATATATGCTGTCATTGTAAATTGAAAATCGAAATACATGATTAGAACTCTTTTGGGATAATCTTTTTAATGAATAATTTCGATACTGTCAACTACCCTATTAATATATAATATCTAATTTTGAGTTCCGTAGGCGAAACTGCCAGTGTTTTAGGTTACATATTTTTTATAGGATATCCAGAGGGGAAATGCAGGCACTTTTCTACACGGCGGTTCGTCTTTGAAAGACACATGTTTTCTTTATAAATAAATACGAGTAGGCGTATCCCTTTATTGTTATTAGAGAACTATCAAAATTGGAAGCAACGAAATAAACGACTATGTGTACCTATTTCTTTCTTTTAAACATAGGTCATAATATTATCATAACAATATATAATTAATATAACGTGAACAAGCAACTCCGACATTTTATTCGGAAGACGAACTACTAGGAGAGCAGAAGTGAGAAGTGGATCGATTAGATTGGCTTCAATCGGTGCATGTGTGTTGTAAGGGATGCAATCACAGATGCAAGTATGGTAGTCGAAGAAAGTAACGGTATGTTAGGATTTGTTCTATCCCATATATGGAAAAATAAAAATGACAACTGCTATAATTATCTAATTACGCCTATAGGTCATGTATAGCTTAGTAGTAGTAGGTAGAAGTAGGTTCAAGCAGTGGTTCTTAGAACCCACAACTAAAGAATTCTATTTGCATATTATGATACTTATACTTGAAAACTGTGTGACTTCCATACAATCATGTGTCTCCTATAAATATTGGTAGTAGATACCTATTCATAGAGATATTTTTAGACGGATGTTTTCACGTACGGTCACTTATGGTGGTACTCAAAATATGGTTTGCATTCACTTATCTTCTTCTTCTTTTACAAGTCTTTATTGTACGCATATGTGTACCTACAAGATGATCGATGAAAGCAGAAATTTCATCAATTTTTATGGAAATGGTATTCAAAAATAAAAATAATAATTTATTATGAAACAAAATGGTTCAAATTCTAATTCTAGCTTTTACCCGCGACTTCATCCCCGTACTCAACCTCTAGGCTGTGTATCAAAATAAAACATAATATACCAGATTTTAAGGTAGATCTGTTACCAATACAACTGTGAAAACTACATACAATTTAGTGCAGTAGTTTTGTACAAACATTGGCCGGTATAAATTTTATTACTATTTTATTGATAAAAAGTAGAAGATATGAATGTCACTAAGATGTTACCTAAATGGTTACTATATACCAGACGGGATCGTTTCTAACTCTCTCTGCGCGCGCATGCATAGCCCGATCGCCGCCAGCCGATTCAAGCGTCTGAAGCGGCGCCGAAATGAGCCGCTGCCTTACCAGGAGCGCCTATCAAGGAAGTGTGTGTTATATTATGTATTATTCAGACTGGATTTTATTCCCGTTTCCGGAGGAATTTCCAAAAATCCCTTTATAGCGGTGTCTACGACATGTTATAAGATACCTACATATCATATTTTATCATTTACTAGCGGTTCTGCGCGGTTTCACCCGCGTAGTTCCCGTAAGATGAAATAATTTCTCCCGTTTTTTACACATTTACCACTATATCTTTGCTCCTATTGGTCGTAACGTGATGTTATATAGCCTATAGCCTTCCTCGATAACTGGACTATCCAACACAACAACGCGTCAGTCCCGAGCCCTTGGGAAAATTATACCACATATTATTTCCAAAAAAGTAAGGTTTCCATTGGTGAAATGTTTTTTAAGACTCGCATGTGGAGTTATATTTAAAAATAGCGGGTACCCAGCGACTTTCCAGTCCAGTTTATTCCGGTTCCCGTAGGAATTTCCAAAAATCGCTCCTTATCGTTTTCCTACGACACATAAAACATTATCTTAAGTTTCTTAGGTGTAATCGTTGCGGAATACTAATACGTATTTCTCTTTTTAACCAGTTTTTATATTTTCCCGTGGGAAAGAGATATTTTTCTAGAATAAAAAAGAACTTTAAATGTTGAACCGGGTACTCAGTTATTGCGTGATGCGTGCACAGATAGACAGACAAAAATTACGAAAAATGTTGTTTTGGTATCTAAATCGACAACTATCTACACTATCACTAAATTTTTCTAAAAAACATTTCATGTACAGACACCGTTCCGTTAGAGTTATATTATATTTATAGATATGAGGATAACATTTTTGTGGAATTGCAACTATCGTCATAGAAAAAAAATATATTTAAGGGGGCTCCCATACAACAAACGTGTTTTTTTTACGTTTTTATAGATAATGGTATGGAACTCGCACTTGGCCGTTTCTTTTGGATAAATACACACACCGGCACAATTAGCGGAACAGAAAAAAAAAGGAGAAAAAAGAGGGAATTTAGAACAATGAATGTAATTTTTAAACAATATATTATTTAAAATGAAACAACAATTAAATTAACATGTTTTGACATTCATTTGTAACACCATACTTAAAATTTTATAAAAATAAAAATTAAATTAAACAAAATGCATTTTTCTTCGATTTTTAATTATAGAGAAACAGCAGAAAATTCAAGATTTTCCAAAGTTTAACAACAATTTCAATGACTGTTCAATATCGAGTGTTTCCTCCTCGTGCTCTGATGAGGGTTTCCATCCGTCTGGGCATGCTGCGGATGATGTTATCAATGGTTTCTTGGGGCAACCTCTGCCATTCTTCAAGTAATGCGTTTCGCAACTCGTTGAGATTATTGGGAGGGGGCATTCTTGACTTTACACTCCTCTTTAGCAAGTCCCAGACGTGTTCTATAGGGTTCATATCGGGGGACCGTGCTGGCCACTCCATCACCGTTATACCAACATGGTTTAGGTATGTCTGTACTGTGCGAGCACTGTGAGCCCGAGCATTATCCTGCATTAGAATGAAGTTGTTACCAATAAAGGGGGCAAATGGCACAACATGTTCTTCTAAAATCTCCCTGATATACCGATCAGCATTCAGATTCCCGCCATCGACCACTACTAACTCAGTACGAGCTCCTAAACATATTCCTCCCCAGACCATAATTGAACCGCCGCCATATGCAACTGTATTTTCAAAATTAGACTGGATATACCGTTCTCCTTTGCGTCTCCATACTCGCTGCCTTCCATCAATTTGATTTAACATAACTCTGCATTCATCAGTAAAAAGAACCTGTCCCCAGTCGTCGAAGTCCCAATCACGATGTTCACGACCAAAGTGTAGACGGTTTGTGCGATGATGTCTCTCAAGTTTTGGGGCTTTGGCGGGCACATACGAGCCTATACCCACTTCTTCGAATCTTCTACGAACTGTCCGCTCACTCATCCTTACTGCTCGTACCTCTTCCAGTAAATTTCGAGCCTGCACCGCCGTTAGTCTCGTGTTCCGTCGGACTTGAAGTTGGAGAAAACGGTCATCCCTCCTTGAAGTACACCTTTTCCGGCCTTGTCCTCTCCTTCTCACTAGAGCATTCGTCAATCTGTATCGTTGGATGCTACGATAAATCGTTGATAACGATCGACGAAGGCTTCTGGCAATCGATCTGTAGGTTTGACCATTTCTCCTCATTTGATCTGCCCTAATGATTTCTGATGGCGTTAAATCAGGCATAATTAGATGCTCGTAAATTATCAATATGCGAAAAAACTCAAAAGCCTCAAAAACTGCAATTCAAAGCTTTTCAAATGGAATTCACGAACCTTCTAAAAACGGACAAGCGGTGAAAAAAATGAATCAATGAAAATTAAAACAAAAGAATGAAAAAAAGGGCAGTCGCTTAGTATTCCATTTTTAAATTAAAACCCAAATTTAAAAAAAGCTTGTTTAGCCGGCCAGTAACACGCAAAAATGCGTAAATACTCCCTTTTTTTTCTGTTCCGCTAATTGTGCCGGTGTGTGTATATGTAAAAGGTGTATTTAATTATTAATAGTTAAGAGAATGAGTATTTGGATACCACACTGATTAAAAAGTATTAAATTGTATGTAAATCTGAATGGGTTTATCATTTAACTGGTAGACCCTCATTTGTATGGTAAGAAAATATCATTTGTATGGTCGGTTTCTAATTCACCTGGTTCACTAATTTATCTGTACAATATAACTCTTGTTCTGCTAAAAGCCAAACGTGGCCCTCGTGATATATACATATTAGTGAGTTTCTCGCAATAAATAATTTAAGCAATCCAACATATAACCGAAAAAAAAAATGAGCCATATGAATTAGTCAAAACCACTCGTTTTCAAATAATCATCCTGTTGTAGAAAAGTGAATAGATAAGTGTAGGTTTGGATAATGCATGTATATCTACTACAATATATGAAAAATTCATAATAATTCATAACAGACGCAAAAAGCGTTATTCTCGCCGACAAACTGCATTGTAGCTTGTGTACGAGTGTAATTTAAAATTGTATAAGTACCTACTATTTGTAAAAGGAAGTAAATTAGTAAAAATAAAAACACGGGTTGCACTCCGGGAGTGCCGGCAGAAGTGAAAACTTGACAATTGATAAAAAAACAATCGATTGTTCGATTAATCGATTTCGGTGTTACAACACTACTCTCCAACCGTCTTACGGTTTTTCGATCAGCACACATGACCTGCCGCGAGTTTCACAGTTTTTACCCATCCCACAAAAGTGCTCAACGCCGCTAAAGAAGTTTTCACTTCAAAAAATTGTGTCAGTTTAGTCTAGGCAATAAAGGTAGTGGACCCCAACATTAATTCCTCAGTCGATAAAACTTTGCAGGATTGTAGCATAGTATGAGACAATACTTGCATAAAAAAATAAAAAAATAAACCTAACCGAAGTTGGTTTTTATACTAAAAAAAAATTTTTTTTTAGTTGTTAATTTGATAATGTCTGAAAATAATGTAGCGAGACGGTTTTAATTTTGGATTTTACTATTGTATTTCCTCAGCGACTATTAAATGACATACCAGTTAAAAAAATGGACTGAGCAATTTTCCCGTGCAAGGTACGTCTGAGTTTTGTTGTTTCTCCCAGGAGATTTTTTTGGATATTTCGCATATAGCTTTCTTAACACACATGAATATTGCTGACGAAGAAAATTTTGACTGAGCATTTTTCCCAACAAAGATATCAAATAAATAAGTATTTCAGTAAAAATACCTAACTTCGGTTAGGTTTTTTTTTGAATTTTTTTATGCAAATATTTAACCATACTACCCTGCAAAGTTTCATCGACTGAGGAATTAATGTTGGGGTCTTCATACAAAAATCCGCTTCATTGCCTGGACTAGTTGGACTCGCGCATTGATTTTATCTACTCGCCAAGTCCTATAATTAAACTTAACTTATTTTAATAATTTAATTGACTTTCAGAGCTACAACTAAAACATTTTTTTGAATTTTGGGTGATTGCCTACTTGACAGTGTCCTGTTTTTATGGAAATATTTAAAAATGTCGACTAATCGACAAATTCGCTGCGCGCGCACTAGGAGTCCATTCCCTTGACCGAGGCATCGACGTATTGCGGTTCAAAGGTACCAGGGTGGCATAGGTTTACCCAGCTGCATTTTCACGTTCACTCTAGGAACACTTCAGGGTTGTACTACGTCATCCTTGCATTTGTGTTAGCTTTCGAGCCGACGACCTTATGCAGTACACACTTGCAATGCCATGCCACACCGATAGAGTACAGCAGCGTCATGAAGCTAACCTCCTAGTAGGTGCATGAGCAACGTACATCGAAAGAGCTCGTACCCTTTTTTAAAATTCCGGCACCTGTAAAATATTGTCAACTTTGTGCCATACTGCCCGACAATGCTGTAATACTTTGCGAAAATCCATTGAGGGAAAAATTATGAGAAATATTTGGTAGATTGATTTTAAGAAATAGTAGCAGCTCTCATGCCGACGCAATTAGTCCAGGCAATGAAGCGGATTTTTGTATGAAGACCCCAACATTAATTCCTCAGTCGATGAAACTTTGCAGGATTGTAGTATAGTATGAGACAATACTTGCATAAAAAAATCAAAAAAAAAAACCGAACCGAAGTTAGGTATTTTTAGTGAAATACTTATTTATTTGATATCTTTGTTGGGAAAAATGCTCAGTCAAAATTTTCTTCGCCAGCAATATTCATGTGTGTTAAGAAAGCTATATGCGAAATATCCAAAAAAATCTCCTGGTAGAAACAACAAAACTCAGACGTATATGCACCTTGCACGGGAAAATTGCTCAGTCCATTTTTTTAACTGGAATGTCATTTAATAGTCGGTGTGAACTTACAATAGGAAAATCCAAGATAAAAACCGTCTCGCTACATAATTTTCAGAAAATATCAAATTATTAACCAAAAAAAAATTTTTTTTTAAGTATAAAATCCTAACTTCGGTTGGGTTATTTTTTTGGATTTTTTTATGAAAGTATTGTGTTATACTATACTACAATCCTGCAAAGTTTCATCGTTTGAGGAATTAATGTTGGGGTCCACTACCTTTATTGCCTAGACTGAATTCGGTATTTTGTTTTTCTTTTTTTTGGCTGATCAATTAGTTACAGTCACGTTTATTATACTCGTACTTTCGTTTGCATACAATTACCTATAAAATGACTGCTTATAACGATTTTATTAAATCACTACATAGTATAAAACAGTCGCTTTCTCTGTCCCTATGTCCCTTTGTCCCTTTATCCCTATTATTGTATGCATACAACTTTAAAACTACGCAACGGATTTTGGTGCTGTTTTTTTTAATAGATGGAGTAATTCAAGAGGAAGGTTTTAGTATTAGCATTGCACCCGTGCGAAGCCGGGTCGGGTCGCTAGTACTTACATAAAGAAAAAATAAAAATAAGAATAAGCAGAAATAAGAATGAACTACGACTTAGAAATGATATTACAGCACTGTATGCTTCAACTGTTGCAGCGAGTCACTGAAGATGTCTAATTTGTGTCTCATTTGTTTTATCTGTATTTAAATTGTATTTAAAACTTAATCTAGTTTAATTTTGCGGCTGGTATGACCCGGGGAGGTATTTTTGATTGATCTACTGTTGTAAATCTTTTTAATTAGTTTTAAAATTATAATTTTGTTATTAATATATGTAATAATAACTTTCCGAAGGTTCTCGTTTAATTTTTTATATTCCATTGGCAATAAACGTAAGGCTATCTCATGTACAAAGCTGAGCAAGGGCTGCTGACGTAAGCGTTGGCGGTATTTTTTCTAAAACGAATCAATCGTGCAAAGCACGTGGCCGTGACGTCTGCTATTTTTAGTACTCTTGTACGCACTCTGCAAGTCTATGCTTCTCTGGTAACTTTTTATTAAAATAGTTTTGAATCTCACTGCACTTATTTATCGATCGACTTATAACGAAATAAATAATCATAGCCGTATAAATTTTTGTTTTACCAGTGTTAGCAATCCACGGGTGTTCAAAACTTTATTATCATACTAGCAGCGCCCCGCGGTTTCACCCGCGTAGTTCCCGTTCCCACGTGTTTTTAGGGTTTTTCCGGCAATTATTTGAATTTTTCTCGCCGTAAAAACCATCTGTGGACTTCAACGAAGATTTAAAAAAAGAATTGGAATAATTGGTCCAGGCGTTGATGAGTTATGCGCTTACCAACACATTTTGCGATTCATTTTTATATTATAGATTATGTCTGCATTCTGCAAAAAAAAAAAACTTGGTTTCTGGACAAGGAAAGTTATTTTTAGTTTTCCATAAAACAAAACCGAATTTAAAAGGAATCATCTTGGTGTCTGTTCATAGATCTGTCACAGTCATTTTATTCAGAAGGCATAGTTGTAGAAAGAACTGAGGCGTAGCGCTCTCTGATGCAACGTTCAATTATCGTAGCAGGTCTAGGCGCCTTTTTTTAAGACTTCATTATTTTATATCCCGTATTACCTTACTATTAGGTTGAACTAGTACAACGCGATAAGTATATATGTAGCCTTGTGGCTTTGTTGTTTTCTTTAAAAATTAAAAATTTTACTAACAGTTACTGTTGGAGGTTTAATATAACCTCTGACTGTAATCATACTTGTCTATGATTTGCTTGTTTCAAATTTGATGTTCTAATAGAAAGTTTTATTTGTTTAAGCCCTGTCACTTGCATGAAAGATATTGTATGTGAGAGTTCAAAAATTAAATATATTTTTTCAGTTTCTCTATATGTTTATCTTGATGCTGCACCCCCTTCTACTATCAACCACAACAGGTTATGGGCCCAGCAGGTGGGTGCACTGGAGATTCTGGTCGGCTTCAATCTAAAATGGCAGAGACGTCTTCTATGTCGGTCACATTTGGAAAAGTGAGGGGCCGTGATAACTATCAAATATGGAAATTCCAAATGAGAAATCTGTTGCTACATGATAACCTGTGGAATGCCATAAATGGTTATCCAGAAGGAGACAAGACTTCGCCAGAACTGAAGATGCGGCAAAATGAGAAAGCTCTAGCTAAGGTAAGCTTAATGCTTGAAGACTCATGTGTTTCGCATGTCTTTGAAGCGGCTGACGCAAAAACTGCGTGGGAGAAACTGGAGAATGCGTATGATGATAAAGGGCTTAGTCGTAGACTGAACTTGCTAAGGTCCTTGTGTTCAATTAAACAAGAAGATTATCCTGATATGGAAACATATATTAGCAAGTGTGTATCGCTGGCTCAACAGTTGAATGCTATGAAAAAGCCCGTTGACGATGAGTTCCTGGCTGCAATAATGCTGCAGGGTTTGCCGCCTCGATTTGAGCCCATGATAATGGCGCTGGATAGTGATGTGAACTTCTTCGTTGCACTCTATGATGTGATATGAGTCATGACGTTGTCAGAACTGTTAATATTGTCTGTCGAATACTTTTATATTATCTCGTATTTTAAAGTTGAATAAAGCCTTGTTATCTCTAAGGCTTTGTCTTTTAATGTATCAATTTATTCAACTTTAATTTTCCCATAATGCCTGACACAGAGAAACCTTCGTCAGACTCGAGCCTATCTAAATATCTACGACCGGCTCGGTTCGAAACAGAACCATCATCCGTAAGTGCAAACTTGCAATGGGCTCACTGGAGCACCTCGTTTAAAAGCTTCATGAAAATGGAAGCCGCGTTGGCTACCGAAGAGGTAAAACTTCAAATCCTTGTCAATCATGTGGCACCATCTATATTCGATTTGATACGGGACTGTAAAAAGTACAGCGACGCCATGACCATTCTTGACAAAACCTTTGACAAGAAGGCGAACGTAATTCTCTCCCGACACCGAATAATATCGAGAAGACAACAGCCTGGGGAATCTGTTGCAGAATTTTCAAGAGCCCTCACTTCTCTAGCGCATGACTGCGACTTCAAAGAGGTATCAGCGGATGAACATAGAAGTCAAGCAATTCGAGGGGCATTTATTGCTGGTCTTTCAGCTCCCAAGCTCCGCGAGAGGCTGCTCGAGAAATCGGATATAACATTAGAAGATGCCTCAAAACTTGCACTCTCTCTGGAAACAGCCGAAAGTACCTCTCAAGCTCTACAGTCAACTACAGCTCCCGTACCGCTTAATGCACTACCCGAAGCTATATCTGATACTGGCCCCCAAAATCTTGCTGCCTCTTCCTCTAGTCAATATAACGCACCACGTCGCCGTTGTTTCTTTTGTGGTGGTGACGTACATCAAAGGCTCAAGTGTCCGGCTCGAAACGCCGAATGCCAGCTATGTTTAAAAAAGGGTCACTTCGCCAGTGTCTGCCGCAGCTCTGGCCAAATACCCCGAGATAATCACAACGCCGCACAGTGGTTCCATCTTGAAAATCCATGGACTTAGGGTCGAAAGTCGGAATTTCGATCTGATTTTTTTTTATACGTTGGAGAGTTATTTGTCTAGCAATAGTTGTGGGGGGAACTTTTCTAGAAAATTGATATTTTAGGCAAAAAAAATTATACAAGTTTTTTTTGTATGGAGAAATTCACATTATATTTTTTTTCTTTTTTTGTTTAAACTTGTCTAGCTGATGACTTTATAATTATAATAGTTCAAGTCATTACCAACCTAGAAAAAAATAAATCTACTGCAGTCACTTGCCGCCGCGCGAGATTTGAGTCGCTAAACATAGACACTTTTTTTCATAAATTTTAATTAGAATGCTCAATCTTGCTCGACAATTCGTTTGTACTTTATGTTCCTAACTCAATTGAAAACAAAATTTGAATATTATTTACCCAAAAAAGTTCATTAAAGGAGGTAAACATTTCGCTAATTCTTATTAAATGTAGGTAAGTGACCGACTAGAACAATGTTTTATAACTTTTTGTTGAAGTCAAATGATTTTAAAAAACTCATTAGGTCATCACCCTAAAAAGTACCTCTTACTAATAACCTACCTCTTATAAGTACCTTTTAATTATATGATTTACGTATGATTTACGAGAACAGCGCAATTTTCTTCCTGCAGAAGTGACCTCAGTGTCAAGTATTGCCATTTTGAGAGGGCGAGTGACGTGTGGAGCGCTAAAGATTTATCTTCTGGAATCTTGACTACTGCTCTTTTCTCCTTATCGAATAGAAGCTGCGTCACTGCTTGTATAGCATCAGCATTCTTGCTAAGATGATCCACGATCTTAGCTAAGGCAAGTTTGCCATTTTGTTTAACTTTGACGTGAACATATATTGCAGCTCTTCTTCGTCTGTTGATGTCACAGTCGGGTCAGAACGCCTTTTCTTCTGTTTCCCACACAATTCTTTAACGACGATTCTTCACTATTTGACGATATCAAAACCATGTGAAATCGTTGAGATCTCATTATTGGGTCAGCGACTCATGTCACAATAACTAAGGATTTTTCATTCGTTCAGCAATGAACGACTTTTCGTATAAAATTGCTTTCATTGCTAGTTTCTGTATATCAAACACAGCAAGTAGCCATCGGAAGCATAGTATTGTAGACGAGTCATTACAATTAATGTCAATCCAATGTCATATTCAATTATGGCAACATTAGGCGAGATATTGGGCTCTGATTGGTCGTCAGTGTGTGACAGCCGACCAATGAGAGCACAGTGAAGAATGGGAGCTTAGTATCGTAGATGACTCATTTGTTTGCGCACTAATATCATTAGCGTTACCCAGAAACGTAAATCATATACTTAAAAGGTACTTAAAAGAGGTAGGTTATTAGTAAGAGGTACTTTTTAGAGTGATGACCTAATGAGTTTTTTAAAATCATTTGACTTCAACAAAAAGTTATAAAACATTGTTATAGTTGGTCACTTACCTACATTTAATAAGAATTAGCGAAATGTTTACCTCCTTTAATGAACTTTTTTGGGTAAATAATATTCAAATTTTGTTTTCAATTGAGTTAGGAACATAAGGTACAAACGAATTGTCGAGCAAGATTGAGCATTCTAATTAAAATTTATGAAAAAAAGTGTCTATGTTTAGCGACTCAAATCTCGAGCGGCGGCAAGTGACTGCAGTAGATTTATTTTTTTCTAGGTTGGTAATGACTTGAACTATTATAATTATAAAGTCATCAGCTAGACAAGTTTAAACAAAAAAAGAAAAAAAAATATAATGTGAATTTCTCCATACAAAAAAACTTGTATAATTTTTTTTGCCTAAAATATCAATTTTCTAGAAAAGTGCTCCCCACAACTATTGCTAGACAAATAACTCTCCAACGTATAAAAAAAAATCTGATCGAAATTCCGACTTTCGACCCTAAGTCCATGGATTTTCAAGATGGAACCACTGTGCGCCGCCATAAGTGACGACCCTTCCTTCCAAGTCTCCCCGCGGCGACATCTCTGGCTGCGATTTGCGCGGCAGCGCCTGCGAGTTTAAGTAAGGCCACAATTACTATTACCGTAAATAACCTGAAGGCTGATGCACTAATTGATACAGGAAGTTCTATAACTTTTATAAGCAATGAACTCGCTCAAGCATTGAAACTCCGAAGGAGACCGTGTAGCCAAACAGTAACACTAGCCTCATTAAGCAACACATCATACGTTAACGGCATGCGTCATGCTACTATACAAATTGGCTCGCACGTCTACAAACACCAGCCACTTCTTATAATTGATAATCTTTGCGCCGATATCATCGTCGGACACGACCTTTTGAAACATCATGCTTCTCTTGAATTGCAGTTCGGCGGGAATAAAGGACCTTTAAAAATCTGTAACGTCTTGGAGGCGTCCGTACCACCTGCGTCTGTTTTCACAAATCTGTCGCCTAATATCAAACCAATAGCGATACCATCCAGACGTCACTCAGCCGAAGACGAAGTATTTAATGCCAAGGAAGTAGCAGACCTTCTCAAGGACAATGTCATTGAACCGAGCGTATCTCCGTGGAGAGCGCAAGTCCTAATTGCAGGCGGAGGAAATCATAAGAAGCGGATGGTGATCGACTATTCGAGAACAATTAATCGCTTCACCGAATTAGATGCGTATCCCATCCCAAACATTGATGCGATAGTATCTCGATTTGCAAAGTACAATTATTTTAGCCAAATTGATCTAAAAAGCGCGTACCACCAGGTTCCAATAATTCCCAAAGAAAAAATGTATACCGCTTTTGAAGCTTGTGGGAATCTGTATCAGTTCACAAGAATACCGTTTGGAGTGACAAACGGAGTTGCAGTTTTCCAAAGAACACTGCACCACGTCATAAGAACGGAAAAACTAAGCGGTACCTACGCCTACTTAGATGACGTTACCATTTGCGGCAAAAGTAAGGAGGAACATGACGAAAATCTCGATAAATTCAAGGAAGCTGCCAAGAAATATAATCTCACGTTGAACCTCGACAAATCTATCTTCTAAACGGAGTCGATAAACCTCCTCGGCTACTCTATTCATCAAAACTGTATCAAGCCCGACAAGACTCGTTTGGAGCCTCTGATAAACTTACCATTTCCATCCGACAATACTACTTTGAAGAAAACCCTCGGTCTCTTTGCGCACTACTCGAAGTGGATTAACAATTTCTCGGCCAAAATTAGGCCACTTGTCGAATCACCTCTACCTTTATCGCAAGAGGCAAAAGAGTGTTTTAACAAACTTAAATCAGAGATAGCGCAGTCTGCTCTCGCCTCAATCGATGAAAAGGAATTATTTACAGTAGAAACAGATGCGTCTGATTACGCAATTGCGGCGACGCTTTCTCAAAAAGGACGGCCTGTCGCATTTTTTACGCGAACACTCAACGACTCGGAAAAAAGACAGGCCTCCATTGAAAAAGAAGCCAGCGCAATAGTAGAAGCACTACGGAAATGGCGCCACTATCTAATCGCAAGACATTTCCTACTTATGACCGATCAAAGATCCGTAGCCTTCATGTTCGATCAAACGCACTCGAGCAAAATAAAGAATGAAAAAATAGAAAGATGGCGCTTAGAACTATCGTGTTACAAATTTGATATTTCCTATCGTCCGGGGAAGGACAACGTAGCAGCCGATGCTTTATCCCGCGTATGTGCTATGACGGATGGGACTCCCAGCAGACTTATTGAAATTCACGACTCCTTATGCCATCCAGGGATAGCCAGAATGGTTCACTGGGTCCGGTCCAAAAACTTACCATACTCTGTCGAAGAAATCAAACGTATGATCGCCGCTTGTCCGGTCTGTGCGGAGATAAAGCCCAGATATGTCAAAAACAAAGGACAATTAATAAAGGCAACGGCCCCTTTCGAGAGACTTCATTTAGATTTAAGGGACCTTTACCCTCAAATTCTTCAAACAAATATATACTTACAATAATTGACGAATACAGTAGATTCCCATTTGCATACGCTTGTAAGGATATGACGTCAGAAACTGTCATAAAATGCCTCAAAGACCTTTTTTCCTTATTTGGCACTCCTACTTATATTCATTCGGACAGGGGGACATCCTTTCTCTCAGACGAAATGCGAAAATTCCTGATCAGCTTAGGCATTGCAACCAGCCGCACGACACCGTATAACCCTCAGGGGAACGGTTTAGTGGAAGAAGTAGAAGAAGTAGAAGGCCTTAATGGGACGCTCTGGAAAGCTGTTCAGCTCCACCTGCGTTCTAAGAATCTGAACGACGCCCATTGGGAACAAGCCCTGCCAGTAGCACTCCATTCTTTAAGATCCCTCCTGTCCACTGGGACTAACGCGACACCGCATGACCGAATGTTCCAACATCCTCGTCGTTCCGGCAATGGTCAGTCGATGCCATCATGGCTGATGGTTCAAGGACCAGTATTTATGAAAAAAAATGTAAAAAATTCGAAATATGACGCTGCCGTAGAAGAAGTCGAACTTTTGCAAAGCAATCCCGAATACTCATACGTGCGATTGCCTGACGGACGAGAGACCACAGTTTCAAACAGGCGTTTGGCTCCATTACCACTAAGGGAGGATGACACTGATGATCTATCGGAAGATGAAGAGCCTCCTAGAATAGAATAGAAGAGCTGCCTTCCCAAGAAGCTGAAAGAGAAATACCACCTCCAGAAGCTGAAAGAGATCGGCCCTCTCCGGAAACGGATGCAGCACCTTCAGCTCAGTACGTTCACACTCGAAGCTCTACTCGCAGACGAAGGACTCCTGCTTATTTGCAGGATTACCACACTACGTAATAGACAAAACGTTGTCAGAACTGTTTTAATATTGTCTGTCGAATACTTTTATATTATCTCGTATTTTAAAGTTGAATAAAGCCTTGTTATCTCTAAGGCTTTGTCTTTTAATGTATCAGATAGTGTGGGAGGTGTTTTAACGACAGACACTGTTAAAACACATTTACTGCAAGAAAAGTCATGGCGTACAACGAGTACAACAGGAGAAACTGATTGTATGTTTACAAAAAATAAACAATCCTCGTCAGTTACGCAAGTTAATAATCACGACAATGTGAAAAGATATATACCAAAGTGTTGGAACTGTGGTAAAAGGGGTCATACGAAGAAGTTATGTAGAGTTACGGCAAAATCGGCGATGATTGTTGCTGAACAAAGCGGTTCCTTCCATGAGTGGTATATTGACAGTGGAGTGTCACGTCATATGACTGGATATCAGGAAGGCCTTCAGATTTTCGTATACTCCACAGACGAAGTGAAAGTGGCTAGTGGCCAAGTGTTAAAGTGCGTTGGATTAGGTGAAATGACTGTAGTAATTGGTGATAGTGAAATTAATATAAAGAACATTATGTATATTCCCGGTCTCAAAGCAAATCTTTTGTCTGTAAATCGTATGTCTAACAACGGTTATAAAGTCGAATTTGTTAGAAATCAGTGCAAGATTTACAAGTATAATTCGAATATTTTACTTACTTCGATACAAGGAGTAGGGTGTATATAAACTCCATACGCGTAATCTAGCACTGAGTTCAGTACAGGTTAGTACAAAAGAGTCCTGGCATGATAGGTTGGGTCATATTAACAATGACAGTTTAAAATTGTTATCTACCAATGTCAGTGACATTAAAGTTGACAGCTCTGAAAAAACATGTGAAATTTGTTTAAAAGGAAAACAATCATGTATTTCTTTTGGAAATAATTTTAATAAAGATGTAGCGAAAAAGAAGTTAGATCTGATCTACTCCGATTTGTGCGGGCCGATGCCCGTACCTTCAGTCTCAGGTAAGAGGTACATACTAACTTTCTTAGACGATCATAGTAGAAAAGTGTTTGTTTACTTTCTTCAAAGTAAAACAGAGGTACCTTCTCTCGTCAAAGAATTTATTTCTTTAGTCGAAACACAGTGTGAGTCGAAGGTAAAAATATTAAGGACAGATGGAGGTAAAGAATACGTGAACAATGAGCTGTCTACCTATTTAAAGAAGAGGGGAATTATACACCAAGTTACAGTTCCATACTCACCGCAATCTAACGGGGCTGCAGAAAGGCTGAATAGGAGTCTTTTAGATAAAGTTAGGTGTCTTCTAGTGCAGTCGGGCCTTAGTCACAAAATGTGGGCGGAAGCAGCTATTACTGCTGCTTATTTGATAAATCGTTCTCCTTCCAGACGTTTACAAGGGAAAGTTCCAGAGGAAGTATGGTCAGGAGAAAAGACCACATACGGAAACTTACGCGTCTTTGGCTGTGAAGCTTTTGCACATGTACCTAGTGTGAAAAGGAACAAGTTGCAGCCAAGAAGTAAACGATATATTTTTATTGGATATGAAGAACACAGTAAAGCCTACAAACTTCTGGATCCTGTGAATAATCAGGTAATTAGAAGCAGAGATGTTGTGTTTAATGAAAATATCTTTTTCTGCTAAAAACGATACTTCTAACAAAACGAAGTTGGTAACTTTATTCTTCCCAGAAGAAGATCAAGAGTATGTTGACTACGTTGTTACTGGTTCTTTATCAACACAGAGTGGTCAGTCACCGTATTCAGGGGAAGTCGGTTCTGTCACGACTGAGGGGAAGGAAACACAAGTAACGGAAAATTTTGCAGTCGTGCAGTTACCGTCAGAGCCAAGATATAATTTAAGATCGCGAACCCAGTGTAACCTGTCAGTTATACAGTCTGAAATTCCACTAGAACCGCGAACTGTGGCGGAGGCGCTAGATTCCAGCGAAGCCCCATTATGGCGTCGTGCTATGGAAGAAGAGATCGATTCCTTCAAAGAACACGATGTCTGGAAACTCGTCGATTGTAGCAGACACGTATTAAAAAATAAGTGGATATTTAATGGAAATGCAATGCGTAAGAAATGACGGCTGATATTCTGAATAACCCGTGGGCCCTTCAAAACATAACTTTTATTGTTGTAAGTTAGGGTTGTAGTATATTTAAAGTGTTAGTATTTTTTAATTTATTTAGGGTTGTCAAGTCAGGGCTGTCAACTTAATGTTGTTGAGGTATGATGATGTATATGTATGATTAAGGGGAAGTGTTGGAGGTTTAATATAACCTCTGACTGTAATCATACTTGTCTATGATTTGCTTGTTTCAAATTTGATGTTCTAATAGAAAGTTTTATTTGTTTAAGCCCTGTCACTTGCATGAAAGATATTGTATGTGAGAGTTCAAAAATAAAATATATTTTTTCAGTTTCTCTATATGTTTATCTTGATGCTGCACCCCCTTCTACTATCAACCACAACAGTTACTCGTCATAGAAAGGCAAAAATTACGATTTCGAAGAACCGGGAGCCCGTAGACTTCTCGGACATGAAAGCTCACCTATGTTTTCAAGTCTCTAAGAAATATAGTAGATTAAACCGTCTACTTCGCACATTGCCAGTCAGTTCTCATTTGCACATGGAATATCTGTTTGGTGATGTGCGTGTATGACCCACATGCTTGAAATTGAAGGAGAACAAAGGCTTATTTTAAAAGCAAGCTTTTCTAAGCCCTGCCTTTGTGAGACTGAAGATGAGACATCGATTGTTAGAACGCTATAGTGTAATATAAGACAAGGTCTTATCTTCTGAATTGATGAAGTCACATGGTTAAACTATAGCGGAGTAAAATGTTTTTTTTTTATAAGAGAAAAGGGGGCAAACGAGCAGACGGGCCACCCGATGGTAAGTGACTACCGTCGCCCATGGACACTTGCAACTCGAGAGTCACAATGCGTTGCCGGCCTTTGAGGTGGGAGTAGGGGGACGGGGAGGGAAAGGGGGAGGGAAAGGGGGAGGGAGGGGTGGGTTTGGTTCCTCCGGTTACCTCACTCACTCAACGAAATGCAATGCAAGCATTGCTTTACGCTGGTTTTCTGTGAGGCCGTGGTATCACTCCGGTCGAGCCGGCCCAAGCGTGCTGAAGTATGGCTCTCCCATCTACATATTACGTGGTCACTGTCTATAGGCTTTTTTCCGGGTATCTTTTGCAGCCAACCTCCGTCGTAATGTGAATGTATGAAGTTGCTCTAATGACCTGCATTGCTTCATGATGCCCTGGTATCACAATCTCTAGACGCATCTGAAACTAGTGCTATTGAATGTGAGGTGGCGTGGACGTGTGGACTATTTAACGAATTTAAAAAAAGAAGCACGCATTCAATCCGGCTCATGTATTTTCTGTTTCCGTGCTGCTGTGTAATATTTTCCATATTTGGTTTAAATAAAAACACTTACGCCTTTTATTCCCGAGGGGTAGTCAGAGTCATTTTATTTCTAAAAATACCCAAGTTTCATCAGAATATTCTTTGGACCACTAAACGTGAGAGATTGTGATTGTGGTCTGGGTAAACATGCTCCAGAATAATTTCTGTTTAAATAAATGATGTGCTGAATTATTTTTTCTGCAGTAGTACACCTCGCCATGGGGTCTCATTCCATACAACGAAACTTGTAGTTTAAACTTATCTCGACAGATGGCTCTACGGGTATTGATTAATAATTAAAGATTATGTAAAAAGCAGTTATGGTGAAAAATAACGCTGAAAAATATATTTTGCAAATAAATGTATACCCTAAAATGGAAAAATCAATAAATCAGCCCCTAAATCGGACTTAAAATAGTTTTAATTTGGTCCTCTAGCGGCAGAAATAAATACTTCTTGGGCTTTAGTTTAGTAAGCTTGCAGTTTGTTCCACATGACGGTGGAACTATTACCATTTATATGTGTGTGTAAGAATCTGTCGCGTACGTACACAAGTTTGGCAAAGTTGCCGCTCCGTGCTACCGCGCGGCGGGCGCGCGGGATCGGAGCGATCGTGCGCTGTTGCCGTTCTTGCGATTTGAAAATGTTAGTTACAATGTTATGTAGAAAGAAAATTATGTACTCTCTTTCCTAGGAGACAGAAACTTTTTCTTTATAAGTCTTTGGTCAGGTACTTCAATCAACCTAGTACGCACTTGCCAAGTCCATGAAATGAAGAATTTATACAAAAACATATTCCTAAACTCGTAGTATTTTTTTATAAAAATATAAAGCTCGATTACCACTGACTCACTGACTCACTCACTCACTGATTGACATAATTGTTCTCCCAGAAGGAGTCGTTTTGGAGTAAAGTCTTGTATGGAAAAAGTATTCAAAATGGCGGAGTGACCCTGGGAAAATTCTGACTTTTCAAAAAAACAAAATGGCGGCCAAGCTTGCCTATCGTATCTCTTTTGTTTTCCGGCCGATTCGGTTCAAATTTTGGGAATCTGTAGTATTGTTTAGATAATTTACGAATATTATTTAAAAAATTGAAAAAACAAAATGACGGCCGCGTAATAGTGTTTCAAAGTTGGAGTGGTTTTAGACCCCACTTGACCCGAATTGATCTCCCAGGTGCCAATATGCTACAGGGATGTGTTTGATGTCATCACATAGGTCATATCCTGTAGTTTACCAGAAAATCCCGAAAATCTGAAAAACCAAGATGGCCGACCGGTGATTTGCTCCCAAAGAAAAGTATTAATTTTACCACATTTTGAATGTCGATTTTCGGCACGATGGCAACACCTGAGCGAGTTGGCTTGTATGGCGGGGTTAGAGGTCTCAATACGGCGTGTTGCCATGTTTAACAATTTTTCCAAAATTTGGGGTATTTTTATACTTTTAATGCAAAAAGTCAAAACTCGAAATTTTACCATTTTGCAAAAACGAGTAACAGTTAACGGTACATTTTATCTCTCCCTATGACCTTTTGTAGGTTTTTTGATTTTTGCCTGGCAACACCGAAAGTTATGGTTGATTTAATTTTTAGGGTAGACCTCAAAAGACCCGAATTGATCTCCCAGATGCCGATATGCTACAGGGATGTGTTTGGTGTCATCGCATAGGGTATATCCTGTAGTTTACTAGAAAATCCCGAAAAATAGAAAAAACAAGATGGCCGCCCCGTTATTTTTGTTTTACTGAAAAATTTAAATTTTCTTAATAATAATCGGCTTTTTTAGCCAGTTGGCAACACTTTGGAAAGTTGACTTGTATGGAGCGATTGTGGGTCTCAGTAAACAGTGTTGCCATGAAAAAATTTATTTAACAAAATTTTATTATTTTTCGATTTAAAATGGCTAAAACAAGATGGGCGCCCTAAATTTGACTCTATTTTTCTGTCAAAATAAGACCCCACAGAGACACGCGTGGCCGCTTGCGGCCTCGCGCACCGCGCGACATCTAGTTTTTTTATAAAAACTCAATTCTTCCTATACTTAATTAGGTATTCTATCTAAGACGAATATAAAAGGGAGCCAAAAATATTGATGTATTGATTATTATATCAGTAGGTAGGAACATACTTATCTAATACAAGTAGAGTTGTACAGTCAAGAGCAAGTCAACCTTTACACTACCATTTTATAAATGCTGAGCTCTGATTTATACTGTGCGCCATAGAATACAGGGTCGGGTCAAAGTCCAAAGTGTCAAGCTTAGCATGCTCTTGACTGCACCTACCTACCTATGATTTCAATTATCTAATCCTACTGGATTAGGTAATGGAAATCATAGATAGGTAGGTAGTAGGTAGGAAGTATCCTACCGATCCCACTATGCCTGCTATTTTTATAAAATAAATATTGGAAGTACGAATGTTTTTTAGGGTTCCGTACCCAAAGGGTAAAAACGGGACCCTATTACTAAGACTTCGCTGTCTCTTCATCCGTCTGTCCGTCCGTCTGTTCGGCCGTCTGTCTGTCACCCGGCTGTATCTCAAGAACCGCGATAGCTAGACAGTTGAAATTTTTCACAGATTACATATTTCTAAAACAAATATAAAAAAAAATGTCACGCCTTTTATCCCCGTGGGGGTAGGGCAGAGGTATTCCATTACTGGATATACCCACATTCCACGAGATATACATTGGACCCCTAAACGTGATAGATGAGCCCATGGCCGGACCGCTTCTATTTACACATGTCTCAGAATTAATTCTGAGACCTTAACGTTTCCTCACCATGTTTTCCTTCACCGTCGAGCTTAGTGATAAATATATATTATGTATTTCTGTTGCCGCTGTAACAACAAATACCAACTAAAATAAATATTTAAGGGGGGCTCCTATACAACAAATGCGATTTTTTTGCCATATTTATAGATAATAGTACGGAACCCTTCGTGCGCGAGTCCGATTCGCACTTGGCCGGTTTATTGTTATTCAACCACACAGACACTACTGAACCCTTTGAAATCTACTTCAGTATCAGATATACCTTATGGTCTGGTTATTACCTACTCAGGATACTAGGTAGTTTTTATCACGCAGCCAATGATATTAAATAAGTCTTATCTCTTGTCTTATTTAATATCATTGGGAGCAGCGCAATCAGCCGCCGCTTTTGTCGCATGTGCAGCAAGGGCGTACTTCAGTAATTTTATCTTTTATTTGATGTAAAACCATTTATTATTAATATTTATGTACCTATTTAATTTTATGAGATACCTACTAACAAAAAGTAAATAAAAAAGGAAATAAAGAATAAAAACCTTCATAGTGAGGATATGAACCAAAGAGATTTAAATATACTAGGCCCTAGTATATTTAAATCTCTCGGATATGAACCCAATACTTTCCGCAAAGAGTCGGGCTCTTGCATGATTACGCCAACATCTCACACAAGTGAAGTTTGAAATTACCTATCAGTTGGAGTTTAAAATTCTATATCATGCAATTCATGCATGTGTGCGTGCTTATTTAAAAAAACAACGTCCCTTTATGTTCGAGTTTTTCGAGTTTTTTACAGTTCAATATTTATTTATAGAATACGGGAAACATTTTTAGAGGTATTAATTCGGAAAGCACATTTCGTAAAAAAATTAAAACCATGCTTTCAGAAATAGCGCCATCTAGCTAGACTTGAGCTTTTTGTAGGTTCATAGTTCCTCCTTAATTTTTCTGGCTGACACTAGCTCCATCTGTTACTGGTAGAGCAAACCAAAAATAATGCTCCCAGTAAAGCGCCTTAGCGCTATCGCGTTTCGTTGTATGGCGTGAGGTATCTGTACTATAGTATTCTAATATCTGTGACCTCGCGTAAAGGGTAACACCTAGTACTCTTTTGGACTATGCTCGCCTGGTACATCAGTCGCTCTTTCCTACGTTGCCGTAAATGCTAGATTTGGTTACCATGCGCGCGCAGTCGTTTGGTGGTTAAAATTACTCGGCGATCGATAAAACTAACAAAATGATTTCTGTCTACAAAGGACACTACCAAAAATCTAGTTTACAAAGTAAATAACGTATTTTTGTAACTTCACAAACAGTTTGTTTCATCAGAAGAAAGTGACCTTCAATTATTGTTACTAATCTCAATAAAATCAAAACGATGTTATATTTATTAAAACCAGCGTTTCAATGTGGTCTATGTGCATATAATACAGTGAATTTAAGTGAACAATATTGTAATGACTAGGTATGTGTTTGTATGATTATATAATATTGTTTTAAAAGTATTAATTAAAGCTATACTAAGTCACGTTTTGAATTTAATTGTATTTGGTAAATAAATACGAATGCCCAGCGAATTCCCTTTATTTTATAAGACTTGTTCTACGTAATAGCGAGCTCTGCGAAAGTTTTTATGATTTAATTTAAATATATTTGTCATCATTACAGTCCCTGTATGTATCCTCAATGAATATAATGAACTTTTTACGAGTTAGTGCGCTACGAGGTTAGTCACGACGCAGATTCGTCGCGCTAGGCTGCGCGATTTATGTAGATTTGTACGTTTCTATAGCCTCTATGATTTTAACGGCACCTATCCTAGGAGTCTATGAGTTAGCAGAGGTTTCTGTATATCGGTGGCATCAAAGTAAATATATAAGCTAAAGCAGTACGGTTACTACGCAGGTACATACGTCCGAAATGACTCACTAACACAGAGACGCGCTGAAACATACGGTGCCGCGTTGAATACTGGTTTCCTTTTTGCATTTAAATGCGTAAATCAGATTTTATAAAGTACAATTATTTTAGCACCTATCTAGTCAGATTATTACATATTTTGTGCTCTGGGTAGCCTACCTAAATATCCCATTTTTGTGACTGAACTGTCGTAATTTAATACTTGGATCGAATAATTTTGCGGCGGTATGTTATGTGTTTTTACAAGAATAATTAATAATTGTTATTGTTTTTGAATCTAACTCAGGAAAAAACTAAAATGGTCCCTTCCTCATGGATGGTTGGTCTGTCTGGGTTAACTCCTGAAGAACATCGGCAGCTTTGGTACCCACTGAAATAGACACCCACGGGGTATCACACTATGCTTGTTTTATTGACTCATAATAAGTCGAAATTTTCCATATTTTTTAAATAATCTAGCAGTTGGAAATATTGAGTCAAATAAAACAGAAATATCATAGAAACACGAATCGATCCATTGGGAAATCTATTAATACCAAAGAGATTAAAATATAATATAAGGCATAGAGGGGACAAAGCGAGGATTATTTGAAGCCAAAAGGTATTCCAAGTGGAATAAGTCTAGTACAATTTCGACCGAATGACAGCTCGCGTTCATACTAGCTGACATGACAAGGATATGACGCTTGAGCTTCAAAGTTTTGTATGAAAATATTCCCAATGCCCCCTCTATGCTATTATATTTTAATGTCTTTGATGAATACAAAAACTATTTTGTTGTTGTGGTAAAATTGAACGTCGTGTCATCACGTCAACCATGTCATTCACTAGGGATGACCAAGTGAATAAATAAATTGATATTTATCGTATCGACATTTCTAAATACTATAGATAAAAATCGAGTGAAAAATATCGATATATCGTCAGTTTTTACATTATTATTTATACATATTCCCAAATTCGTACAAAAGGACGATGAAAATAGTATTTTTTTATAAATGCTTGAGTCTAAACAAGTATCTAGTACCTAATATGAAATGAAACACGAAACCAGAATTGCGTTAAAAATATATTAAAATTGATACGAATTCGATACTGTATAAAATAAATGTCGATATATCGCCATTAACAATATTGACGATATATATAATATGCTAATTATGTATTTGGAAAAATATCGATATTTTAATATAGGTATCGATATTTTTTGCCCAAGCCATCATTCACTGTGCCACTATGTGGCATAGAGTAACTTATATGGCATGTGGTAGGCAGTGCTATTTTCTAACAAAGAGGTTGGAAGAAAATCATTTTCTTTCATAGAGAAACTTTTTCTTTACACGTCTTTGGTACCTAAAATCTCATAATAACCTACAAAATAACGAATAACTTTTAAACCCCAACTTATAAAAATGTGGTATGATTACATATTATCTTAGTCTGTCCAAGAGCTATCGATTTTACACGGTTTCGTCTTCCGTGGGCAGGTGTAAGTGGGGTATCCAAAACACATGGACTTTTGCCAATGTTCTTTGGAAAGCGATTCAGACTCATCCAGTTGATTGAGTACTAGGCTCCCATGAGCGAAGACAAGGTAGCTCTTCTACGCTTGTAAGGGTCAATGCCCTTGACCCGATAGCCATATTTTTCTCGTTGCAATGATCTATCTTCGTCTTTCTTACGAGTATATACTAGCGGTTATGCGCGGTCTCACCCGCGTAGTTGCCGTTCCCATGCAAATACGGGAATAAAATATAGTCTATATCACAAGCTTTCTGTAGGTGAAAGAATTTTTAAAATCGGTCCAGTAGTTTTTGAGTTTATTCGTTACAAACGTAGAAAAATACAAATCTTTCCTCTTTAGTGTTACTAAGAACCAATTGCTGTTCGTTAGTCTTACTAAAACTCGAAAATGTTTGAACCGATTTTGATTTTCTTTTGTATAAGTTCCAGCAATGGTTTATACGGTGGCAGAATAACGCCTGCACAGACCACTAGTGTAATACCACCGAATCATTACTAAATCTCTGAAGACCTAGAAACTTGAAGTTCTGATTATAGCTAGGTAGATTTTGAAAATTGCCAAGAGAATGGAAAAATTCTGCACGATTAGTAAATAATATAAACTAGAGATTTATTGACAGAATAGACAATTCTGTAAAACATTTTGTCCGTTCTGTGAAACCTAAATCACCAACACTACATGCTGCTGATAAGAGAAAAAATATTATGATTAGGCATTTCAAATCACATATAGCATTCTAATTTTATTATACTGGTAAAGATATAGTCGGCAAGGGTTGCTGATATAGTCGGTGGCGGGATTTTGCCAATGCGCAGCTTTACTCGACTCGTGCAAGACTCGTGCAAATCACGTGGCCGTGACATCTGCTATTAATAGTACACCAGGACATCTAGCTCTGCGAGTCTATGCTTCTCTGGTAACATTTTATTAAAATAGTTTTGAATGCACTTAGTTTATTTATTTTAAAAGTGATTACTGAGTAACAAATAGTGATAGACCTTAACAGTATTTACTATGAATATCTGCCAGCCAGTTATGTCAATAAACAATATTTTAGTATACCACAACTACTATATAAACTTTCTCCCCTGTTCGAAACTAACAACTTTCATATTGTAATCCCCGAAGAATAATTTGTACCCCTTGTCTGTCTGTGTATCTGCACAGTCGTACGCTACGAGATCCCAAATCCTTTCTGAGATGGTTCTCGGCCATGTTTCATCTAATCGCTTCAGCAGTTTGCAAGATCATTAGACTTTCTAATGACTTCTACATAGACATTTTCTAAGAAGTTGTCCGCAAAATCTATATTAGTATGACCTAATAGATTGGTGACATAAAAATATAGGCGGACGGTGTCCAGGAAGGAAGCAACTATAAAAAATCCATAAGTAAAAGGTACAAAGGTACAAAAAAGTGGGTTGGGGAAATGCTAAAAAAAGTCGTTATTTTAACCTGAAACATTCAACCTCACGTTTCTAAGAATTACGGAATCTACATAGTCCTTTTATGTGTTCTTAGTTTATCAGCTGTTCAGTACCCATAGTACAGGCCCTGCCTAGTTTGGGACTAAATAACTGTGAATCGTGTCCTACAATTTATATTGGCATCCGTATACGTCCAGGTAAAATATATATCAAAGGTAACGTATTACGACTCAAAGGTACCAGGAGCCCATAGTATTCGCGGAGACAGATAAAACTATAGTCTGTAGAAACTTCATGCACTACGTCATGCTGACGTTACACTTGCATTTGTGTACATTTATGTCGGTTCACGTGGATGATTTCACGTTTCCGTGTAACAGAAGTAATGCGATTTCTCTTATCAATTTGCGAGGGTTATATAGAATTATCGAGCATATGCTAAGCTAATTATCCTTTACCTATATATTTCAGTTACATCTATCCTAAGGTTTTTTTTAATCCCCTAATTACGAAAAGACCGCCCGTTGAACTTTTTTTGTGTCATTTTTAAAAAATGTTATTAATGTAAAATAAAGAGTTGTCACTTACTCACTTATATATTTTTGTTTTAAAATTATATATATATATACTATAAAAATTACTTCATTTCATTTGAGAAATGGGAATTTTAAATTTAGTTTACATTATGCTAACAATTAATTTTTCCTCATTTAAAAAATATATAAAAATAATGGAATATCGGTATAGGTATCTCTCAATGTGTCTGTCATAGCCATTTCATTCCAAAGGCATAGTTATAGAAATAGTAACCAAAGCGTAGCCCGTCTACGCTTCATGCTACAACTTTCAACTATCGTAGAGGGTCGACACGCACTACCTTCTTATTTAACTAAAGATTAGCTACTATATTCGTGCATCGTGGATTGACCGAGCTCGGACCGAGTCGCTATTTAAAGGCTACTTGTATCATGAATACTTGTGATCCAAGTTTACTCGGATGTTGACAAAGAGGGCACTTCGCGCGAGCGCGCTTGTACCTGGAAAACGTGACGAAGTCAAAGTCCGCGGGTTAAGTCATTATCCGGGACTTTGTTAAATATGTAGACATAGGTTTTTATTATTTTCGATGTTTAGTGCTCATATGCAATGTAAATTGAATTGAATTGGTTAAAAGCTAGGCAAGCTTTTAACCAATTCAATTCAATTTACATTTATTCCATAAACAATAAACACTACATAGGAAATTAATTGTTTAACCATACATATAATAATATAGGTATAATTACAACATCCTTAAAATTAAGATTACTAGTTAGTTACTTATAAATTACGTTTACATGTTAAGAAATTCATTTTCATCGTATAAATATGTTTTAACAAAATACCTTTCGAAGTTTAATTATAGTTATGAATTACAAGTGAATTACAGAACAACAGTGAATTAATGTTCGGCATGCCATTAAGGCAAGATCTTATCTTCCGAGTTGGCCAATACTACATGAATTGCGGTACTGAACACACTCATATAAATACCATTGGATGGCGTAAACGTGGTTCTACCTGGTGACCGCTTCTATTGGAAACATTATTATTCCGCGGTCACTCGCTGTTGGCTCTTTTCCGGGTCTCTTGTGCAGCGAACTTCCATCATAATATGAATGCATGAAGTTGGCTCAGGGACCTGCATTGTTTTATGATGCCCCTGGTAGCACAACCTCTGGACGCGTCTGAGACTAGCCCGACTGAGAGTGAGGCGGCGTGGACGTGTTTTACGAGTATTCTCTAACAACGTTATACAAATTGTAGAAAATAATGATTTTGTTACCCTCCGTGATAGCATCCACCTTAAAATAAAGTTAGGTTTTTTGTACATCAGCAATTTTATTTAATTGCAAATATTATTATTTTTTACTAATTTAGATCAACTGGCCTCTTTTCTATTGTCAAATAGCTTAGTTCTATTCTAAAACCATATATAATAGATTATACACCTTATTTACAAGAGGAGTAAAAAGTAATAAGGTACCTACTCCCATGGTACTCCACACTTTATTACTTTACAAAAACAAATAAAAGTGCAGTACAATATACAGAACTCCCTATAGTTGTGTTCCTGGTACGGCGGTAGCTCATTAAGTCGCCGTTTCAGACACTTCATCAGTCAGTAGTGGCTTGACGTCAGACTACGCGCGCAGGAATTATTAGTAAAGTTATTAGTGATAGAACTTGTCCTATAACGTCAAACCCGATGATTCTGATAACTTTCTTCTCTATTTCTCTTCACTACGTGATACTGAAGAAATTGTGATTATACGCTGAAGGCATATAAGAGTTGAATTTATATTGTAATAATGTAGTTGGTTTTGAATAGTTTATATGAAATGGCGTATGTTTCGATTTGCCTCCAGTAAAATTAATCATTATAACTCTAAAATTAACTGAGTGAAATAACACACATCATAAACTGATAGGTTTAAAAACATAAAATAAATTTCTCTCTCGTATAACTTACGTCGACTGTTGGACATAAGATATGAAATGCTTAGCTGCGACGTATTTACTACACGTAAAACAAAAGCGTGAATTGATGGTAACGACTGTCCGGCGCCGGGATTCGAACCCGGGTGCGCTGGCCTATTAAGGCAGCTGTCTTACCAACTTGACCACACCGGATACTTGTTCCACGATGAAATCATAAGCTGTATCTGCCTACCGCTTTACTGCGCATGTCTTAAAATTACGCTTTGCCCCACTACTACGTACGCCTCGTAGTCATGTTGATTTTCTTTATTCTTTAGCTCCCACCTTTTTCCAAATGTTAATTAATCATTTTTTGTTGGAAATAGAAAATACAATTATTGTTTCGCTGTAAACATATTGCCCTACGCCCTCTTGAGAAGTATCCGAAAACCTCTGAGTACGCTAACTCACGAACTACGAGTACGAGCTGCGTTTTACGGTTCGAGTGTGTTCGTATGAGTCTATTGAACGCCGTCCGTTCCGTCAAAGAACACTCGGACCATGAAAGGAGTAACATCGCAGTAGAGATTCAGAGTAGTAGAGATTCAGATTCATTAGTAGAGATTCGGTTCATGTACCTTGAAAACGCAGCTTTATTAGAGAGGACTTCTGAAAGTATATCAATTTGATAAAATCTCCGTAAAAAAACCTTTTCCACACACAATTACGTTAAATTATTTATAAACAAATACAAACTTATCAAAGTTACTACTAAAGCGGTAAGACCGCCCATAGTACACTTTTTATCTTGAAGTCATCACAATATTTAGTGGATTACACTAAAAAGTTGTTACTTTCTTGCAAATTACAATAAATAACTTATATTACACTTAATACTTATAATTTACTTTATAAATTTGTTATTTGTTCCTATGATTTCGGACTCCTGTTTTTTTATATATAAACTCGACTAAAACAGTACCTGCAGCTTAAAAAATAAGAAATAAATACAATAATGTAACAGAATAAGCGCAATTACTGAAATTAGTTTGTTTAGTATCGACTACTAAATCGATCTCAGCTATTTTTAGTGTTTTAAATTTTTCCGAAAAATCAATTAGCATAACTGACGGGCTACCTATGGAAACGGTACTATTATTGCTCTCTTATTATTTATTATTATCTGTATATATAAAATTATAAGCTGGGCGACTGATTGGTGATGTATCAACGCACAGCCTAAACCACTGGGTCTAGAGACTTGAAATTCTGCACACAGATAGCTTATACAGTGTAGGCATCCACTAAGAAAGGATTTTACAAAATTCAACCCCTAAGGGGGTGAAATAAACGTGGGCGAGCGAAGCCGCGGGTAAAAGCTATTTATTAATATACTAATTGGGGTGTATTAGGAACTGTAGTATCATATATGAAGGTGCCATAGTGGTATCTGATATGTCATGTCATAGTCATTTCCAATTTTTTTTGAGTTGTACATATATGAGGACAGTTTATTTGCAGTTTACAGGTCTTGGTCACACTATTCTGCTGTAGTCGTTAAGATTCTCTTAGTTTTTACTCTGACCTGACTGACTGCACTAGTCAATAGGTTAGTCTACCAGGAGCTCATAACTTAAAAGAACCTCCCCGATATATGGGCCATAACATATAGATAGAAGATCATAGTAACAGCATCGACAGGGTAGCTGCGTGTTTATTATCCAGCACTCTTCTTCGGCTGCACAAAATGATCACTTTTAGAATTAGTAAATTAATGTCAAAACAAAGGAACTTAAATTTACACAGACTTTTTTGCGAAACTGGAGTATTGCATAAACCTTAATAACAGTTTCGTAACAAAAAAACACGGGTTGCACTCCGCGAGTGCCGGCAGAAGTGAAAACTTGATTATCGATTTCGGTGTTACAACACTACTCGTACTCTCCAACCGTCTTACGGTTTTTCGATCAGCACACGTGACGTGTCGCGAGTTTCACAGTTTTTACCCATCCCACAAAAGTGCTCAACGCCGCTAAAGAAGTTTTCACTTCAATATATCTTACGCCTTTTATCCCCTAACGGGTAGGCAGAGGTATTCCATTTCTTCATAATATACCCACTTTTCACGAGATATTCTTTGGACCCCTAAACGTGGTGAGCCCATCGCCAGACCGGCGTAGGTATTCACGGAGACTCGATACCGTTTCCGTTCGATTCAGATCGAGTGAAAAATGTTCCGATGTCGAATCTATCGACTTCGGAAACTTGATTCTAGGCGTTTCTGACAGCCACGGAAACTTTTCCGAATCCTTATGTCACATATGACATTAGTTTTCAATACCAACATCAGCCCATCTCGAAAGTTTTCGACACCAACATCAGCCCATCTCGAAAGTGTTTGACAGATTTTCCGATATCGAATATCGAAGCTCTGAATACGCCTGCTGGTCTTTTACACATTACCACATAATTAATTCTGGGACCTGCGGGTATCCTCACGATGTTTTCCTTAACAAGAATGTTTTAATTATTTTTAGACGGTGCTCAGATTCGTTTTTCGAACTCGTAGGCAAATTCTCTGCGCGCGCAATAAGAGACGATTCCCTCGACCCGAGGCATCGACGTATAACGGTCCAAAGGTACCAGGGTGGCATAGTTGCTAGGAGAATCATTGTGGGACGACTTCATTCTAGTTATAGTGCAGGTGCAGTAGTTAGGTGCAGGTTATATTCAATAGTATACGTCATACTTGCATTTGTGTTTGGTTATGACGATCTGCACACACAGGACTGTTGGTAGTTAACTAAGAACCAACCGAAGTGTCTTTGACAATACTAAGACGTACAATTGTAGATCCCACTTGGAACAAAATAACTAAAAAGCTCACATATTATCACTAAAGGTGTGGGCAGAGGTATTCCATTCCTAGTAAAACGTACCCTTTTCGTGAGCCATTTGGTGAGATAGTCGGCAAAAAGCTTCTTTTCGCTGCGCTTGCAATCGTTCCAGCCATGAGTAATGAGCGCCTGGTCCTCTGACAGAGTTGCCTTAATTAATTCTTAATTTATATTTCTTTGAATTATCACTTTGTATATTTAGCGGCGTAAGACAGTAAACAAAAACTGTTATAAAGTATACTTAGAATCATTTTAAATTAGGGCAGGGTCTGAAAAGCAGCAGTTGTGCTGAGACTCTAGCCGTTTCATTCACATTGTGTTCTTACTCTAGTAACTAAGTTTTTAGTAAAGTCTAGTATAGCATTGTGTGAATGAATAAACGTCTTATTTATTTATTTATTTATTTTAATTTGTTTTACTCAAACTGCAATTGTTCTCCTTGATTATCATATCCTTAAAATTATGATAATATGTGATGTGCGGGGAACAAGTAAAATCGACTTAAGTTTATTCGAGAGACGACATATTACTTTATTAAAACCATCGACTCAGAGACACCAGGATCGTTCCTTCCGTTCGTTCGTTCGCGGAGATGTATGAAAACTATCGCCCACGAAAACTTCATGTACGTCATACTGAAGTCACACTTGCATTTGTGTGTATTTATGTCTAAAGATTTAGGCTAGAACAATCTAAAGCTGCTAATATAGCTAATCAAATCTATAGCTACTAAACTCAAGGGTGGTAGCTATATTCGAGCAGAATTTAAACTTGTAAAAATTAAAAAGTGTAAAAAAATAAATCGGTGAAAGCTTGTATATGCACATAATGTGCTCTTTTATTCCACTGGCAGTGCTACGAAGTCCTACGTGGTGCTACGCTGATGCTACGCTTAGTATTACAGCATAAAAAAGTTTTTCCTAATGTTTTCCTTCAACTTATAGCTAATGATAAATATGTAACTAAGGTATTAAAAAACTTATTGGTACATGTCCTCACTAGGATACAAACCTCGGCCTCACGTATGAGAAGCGTGCTCACTTCCAAAAGGCTTATCAGTGATCTGCCGATACCCTCGGATATAAGCCGTAAACATATTTTATTTATATTTTTTAATAAGTAAATAATAATTCGTACAATATACTTAACTTGACTATGGTGCTAGAAAATTTCATGTAATAATAATCTTCTCTTGTATATACGAGTATGTATATAAAAATCAATGCCACTTTTCGTTGTTATTTTATAACTCAAGAACGGCCTCACCGATCAAAACCAAATTTTTAGGCTTTATTTGGACTATTTAGCAGATAATTTATGTGAAGTTTTCTTAAAATCTGTCGAGTGGTTCTTTGTGATAAATGAAGTTGCGAAGCACGTACCGGGCCGCTAGTATAATATATAGATTACTAGCGACCCGCCCCGGCTTTGCACGGGTACAATGCTTATACTAAAACCTTCCTCTTGAATCACTCTATCTATTAAAAAAAACCGCATCAAAATCCGTTGCGTAGTTTTAAAGATTTAAGCATACAAAGGGACATAAGGACATGGGGATATAGGGACAGAGAAAGCCACTTTGTTTTATACTATGTAGTGATAAGAATGTGACAGAAGGGTCATGTTTTTGCTATCGTATCGAGCGGAGTGTCAAATGAAAGAGAATAATTAATTTAGAAATGTATAGAAAGGGACAGAAAACTCCACTTTTACATCACGTTCTATAGGCGCATGAAAGGGTAAATCCGAGAAGTTGAAACTAAAAAGGCTCTTGAAAACATAACTATTAAAGTATTATTATTATTAAAACCCTTAAACCAACTAAGGTAGCTATTTGAATAAAATAAATTAAAACATTTTAAAACATTTACTGTTAATTTCTCTTACGCAACGAGGTTAGCCGCACTAGGCTGCGCAATTGATGTACTTTTGTACGTTTCTACGCTTCTACGGTTTTACCGACACCTTTCGTAGGAGTCTATGAGTTGCCAGAGGTCTTTGTACCTATACCGATGTCCTGGTAATCAACACACATATAAATTTTACTGTAGAATGAGACACAATTAACCGTCTCCTTTCATCTCTCGCGATCTCAACACACATAAAAAATTACGCGTACTAAAATACTCAGGCACCTATTTGGTACAATGTTTCATAATTTCTTACTTTGTTCCGTATGGGTTTTATTATAGTTTTCTTCCTGAGCATTAAATGAGTACAGGTTTCTTTGTTGAGTTTTCAAAACTTGTATTTTCAGTTGAATTATTTTGCGGCTAGCTGTAAACGAAAAAAATAGACTACAAATAACCAAAAAGTACAAAATAATGTCAAAACATTTTCCGAAGCTGTCACGTGTTTATTTAACATTTTCGGAGCGCGAGCCAAACGCATCCTGATGGCGGAGTACTAGGCGCTCACGAGCGCGGAAGAGGTAGCTCTGCAACGTCACGTGTTTACAAACATCGACGCCCTTGACCGGATTGCCCCATTTTTCTCGTGCAAGGACAAGGCTTTCGACAAGGAAAATACCACCGACTCATTACGAAGCCTCTGAATGTAGGATTTTAAGAAGGGGATTTTTTGGAACTTTATCTCCAAATGTCTGCGTTTTTATATGTTCTTTGACTTTTAGATCAGTCAATCTAACGTAAACAACAAGATAGGAAAACGACTTCAGTGGGCGTATTCACGGAGATTCGATATTCGACTCGGAATCAGAAAATCTGTCGAAAGGTTTCGAGATGGGCTATTCACAGATATCATATTTGACATAAGGATTCGACAGATTTTCCGATTCCGAGTCGAATATCGAATCTCCGTGAACACGCCCGCAGAACAGCCCACGCTTTCAGCGGCTCCTTTCCCAGGAGATAATCAACTGTCAGAGTTGTTTCCAATACCGTTGTCATAGTAACTTACAATTTTAAAATATGTAAATGAATTCGAGGAATCACTGAGTGTCTTGCTTCAGTGCCACCTCTTATTGTTACTCGCAGTCTCGCACACTTTCAGAAAACTTGCATCAAACTGAATTCATCACTAAAAAAAGCATGTCGTGTAAACTGGCCACATGTTTATTTTAGTAAAGTTAAATTAATAAATTAAGTTTGCCAATATTAGTCACGGATTATAAGTTTTCCATGTGTTCAGTAACAGATATGTAATTGGTGTACCATAAAAAGTTGTTACTTACTTACAAAGTACCTACTAAGTACCTAAATGTTATACTTTAATTGGTTTATATATTAGTAGCCACTTAAAGAAAAAATCTAATCTATAGATAGAAGACCTCATCCAATGCATCGCACCGGGGCAAGGTTCCCAGCAGACTGGCAGCATTCCCTCTTTGTATTATTAAACATAATTAATTATTATTTTATTAAAGTAACTTCGCCACACATTATTTAGATTATTGTAAACTCGTTACATTGTACCCGTACAAACTGCAAAAAAATCTATTATAATAAAAATACTGTTGATGAATGTGCTATTTTAAATAAACTATTTCTTGTCTCATTTTAAAGTGCCATAGCGGCATGTGGCTTTCATCTTGATATAAAAAACACCAGTAATTGATCATAACGTAGCGTAGTACATACAATTCAAGTGCAAGTTTAAGTCGTGCATCGAGTTTTCCGTACCACTACACAATATATTTGTGTCATGGGACCTATGTATTCAAATAAAATATGTTTCAGAAAGGTATCCATAAAATAATATAACCTTGAGCACAGAATATTAATTAGTCTTGAGTTGAGTTGAGTACACATTTCTAGTTTTGATTAGTTTTAAACTGAACCTTATCAACACTTCTAAACTAATATAATAAAGAAGAAAGATTTGTATATTTGTAACGAATAAACTCAAAAACTACTGGACCGATCTTAGAAATTCTTTTACTAATGGAAAGCTACATTATCACTGAGAAACATAGGTTATATTTTATTTCCGTATTCACACGGAAACGGGAACTACGCGGGTGCAACTGCGCGGACAGGCTAGTAATAGTAGTAAGTAACATTAAGGTAATATTTCAACAGAGCCGGAATCTTGCTATCTAGGAACTAGACCACGTAGCACTAGTCTGTTTCCCACAATCAATATCTAGTGCAATGAGAGAGTATTCTAACTGATATGCATTTATGTTCTCTTGGTACTATAAATGCACTTTGTACAGTGTCCATGCATTTAGAAATATGGACAGGACCACAGTTATTTTAAAGTTTTCGTTAAATGCGATGGATAACTCTCACCCTCCTGACTTCCATAGGGACTGTATGCCTGTCAAATTGCAAAACTTTAACATGCATATTATCGAAAGTTTACAATGATATGTCTACAGTTGTCGATGTATTATTATTAACCGATTTCAAAGAAGTAGCAAAATTTAGGTTTTGTTTGTTCGCCCATATTTTAGACAATAATAAACCAATTTAAAAACCTTTAGAGATATTTATATTTTAACATTAGTCCTATAATTTTTTTGTAAAGATCCGATAAAGAACTTTGGAGATTCAGAACTGAACTCAACGAAACCAGCAAATACCTATCAATCAGTGCGTATTGCATTGTATGTAACTTTTATAAGTTGACTAAACACAGTACATATACAAGTAATATAATATTTCTTTTATTTTAATTCTTCAATCTTCATCATCGTTTTATAACCTATGAAATAGTAGATTATTAACCAAGGGGCTAAAGCAGTGTCTTCTGTCGCGGGTGTTTGCTCGTGATTTAAGACGAGTCCCGAGTGTAGCGAGGGATTTAAGTTCACCCAAGACTAAGACAGCTTTATCACCGAGGAAAATACTCTACTTTTCATAGGTACCATTTGAGAAAAAATCCGTCATTTTGCAAATCTGACTTTTTGTGAATCTGACATTTTGCGAATCCGTTATTTTGCGTATCTGACATTTTGCGATGGTTCCATAATATGAGATAAGCATTTATTAAAAATAATGACAATTAAAAGTAGAAGTTAATAGACAAGTTCTGAAATTAATAGGCCTTTCGCACTTCTCCACGTTGAAAATTCTTCATAAGTTTTTAAATAATTTTCCATGGATTTTGTTGGAAGCAAAGCGGCAGCATTTGCACTGATGGAATCCGACAATTAACTGTCACTGTCGCTTTGATTTAACATTGTAACTTATTTTTAGAACATTAACTTATTTATAAAAATAAATTAAAATAAACTTAACGTTTATGTATTTGGAGAAAACAAAAACGCGGCAAATTCCTAGACTAATATTTTTTTGTCGGAAAAGCAAAGGCATCAAGCACATACGGCCTCGTCGGTTTTCGTAATTTTATTATAACTGCATAATATATGAATATTCCTTTTTCAAAAAGATGTAGGTATAATGTTTTGAGAAGACATAATCTTTTCTTTTCTATAAGTTTGTATTCCCAGAATTGTTATTTAACTTCAAAGTTGTTAAACTTATGCATGTAAATAAGGCTATTTTTGTAAAGCCAAGTTGCCAAATCATTGATTGTTTTCACAAAATGTTACCACTATGAGGAATCTCTGCGCGCGCATAGGCAGCCAGGTCGCGGCCTAGAGTGTTGGAAGCGGAGGCAAAATGTGCCGCTGCGTTACCAGGAGCTCATAGCCTCAAGAAGTTGTATGATATCGTCTTGTTACAGTATTCAGATGGTTGCTTGAAAAAGTTCGAGTATCCACCTGTCAATCGGAATCGGTAACATTTATGTTTTGATGGAATTAACGGTCGGTAGGTACCAATTATGTTACTAACGAGTTTTTGACCATCATTGTCTTAAGAAAACGAGATAAGTGGGAGTTGAACTCGCCGGGAGTTTAGTACAAATTTGAAGATACATAATATTATTAATAGTTCAGAAATCTACTCTCGCAGTATGATTGATTACATACTTTAAATAAAAAACTTTTTGTTTTATTTTGTATATTGTATATACTACTGTTTTTTTTTTGTATATATTACTTGCAAAATTTCATAGTTATAGGTAAAAGGAAAACTTGTATCTTATTTTGAATTCCCTTGAGAGTGTTGAAATATATTATGTTGTTTGCGAAATAAACGACCGCATGTTTTTTTTACATTAACTTAGAAGTTTAATTTTTTTACATCTTCAAAGAACTTTAGATGTATCGAGTTGAAATTAAATCCAGATACTCAGGATATGGATTTAATCTCTAATCGATACCTAGACGCGTTTCCGAGATCTTGATAGACAGACAGACAGGAAAAAAGTGATCCTGTGGGTACAGTTTTTACAAGTTTTTGAAGGTCTAGAGCTTAAAAATAAATATCAATTTTAAATATTTAGGGAAATAATTATTTTGTCGAATTGCTACCATCGACATAGAAAACCAGCCAAGTGTGAATTGGACTCGGGCTTTGATTGTTTGTTCGACAAGTGCACAAGTACCTAAGTTTATATGAATAATACATTGAACTGATTTTGTTTATTTAATTTACTTTCAGAGCTGTAATTTAATTGATTTTTAAGTGTTTGAAATTTTATAATTAACCAATTTACATAGTGTAGTGATGATTTATGATCATCTAGTATTCATAGACTTAAATAAAACTTGAATGCAAATTTTTGATAACATACGATACGATTAAATATTTTTGATACGATAACGTTGTCCTTTCTAAATATGGAAAAAACAATTTTAGGTTATTCCAATTTTTTAAAGATACGTTCCTAATTTTCTTTCCCTAAAAACCTTATTCAATCTATTGCCAATATCTATACATATAATAAAACTCTAACGGGGCCGTGTCTGTACATTAAATATTTTTTGAAAATTTTAACGGTAGTGTAGATATATAGCTATCGATATAGATACCGAAAAACCAATTTTTGGAATTTTTGTCTGTCTGTCTGTCTGTCTGGTTGTGCACGCATCACTCAAAAACTACTGGACGGATTTTGATGAAATTTGGTATGGAGATAACTGAGTACCCGGGTCAACATCTAGAGTAATTTTTATTCCAGGAAAATATCTCATTCCCATGGGAAAATAAAAAAACTGGTTAAAAAGAGAAATACGTACTACTCCGAAACGATAACACGTAGAAACTTGAAAAATGATATGAAGGTGTCTGATATGTCATAGGAAATTGGTATGAAGGGATTTTTGGAAATTCCCACGGGAACGGGAATAAACTAAATCCAAGCGGGAAAACGCCGCTGGGCACCCGCTATTTGAAATATGGTATGTAGGTGTCTTAAGTATGTCGTAGGCAACCACTATGAAGGGATTTTCGGAAATTCCTACGGGAACGGGAATAAACGGAATCCGCGCGGGCAACGCCGCTGGGCATCCGCTAGTTCAATAATAAAAATATATAAATCGCTTTATCTGTTCTCAAAACATTCACTCACAACGAACAGCGCTTAATTTTAAAGTTTTGTGATTACAATCTCGTAGACCGATTTCTGCGCGCGCACTAGGTGTCCATTCCCTCGACCGAACCAATCGACGTATTGCGGTTCGAAGGTACCAGGGTGGCATAGGTTCAGGCAGCTTCATGTTATAGCTGTGTGACGTGCACTCTATGAAAAGTTCATTCCAGATAGGAAATTGTACTCGTATTCTTGCATTTGTGTTCGATTTCGTTTGTATAGCGTATTCTTAAAATGTTCAATTTATTCCGTTGAGTCATTACAGAGATTATTCGAAACAAGCTTTCAGACAGACAGTCAATAATTCTTGAATCTTTAATTTATGATTATGCATCCAATAACTAGTTACTTATTGTATTGGTATAGATGTAGGCGAGTAGGGCAGCTAAGTTAGGCGGTGACGGTATTTTTCTAAACCGACTCATTCGTGCAAGTCACGTGGCCGTGACGTCTGCTATTATTAGTACTCTTGTACGTCTTACTCTGCGAGTCTATGTTTCTCTGGTGACTGTTTATTAAAATAGTTTGAATCTCATTACATATTATAAAGGGCATCTATTTATTTGTATAGTAAGTAGTTTTTATTTGCGCCTCCATAAGCTCCATAGGTATCGACTGAATAATAAAGTAATTTGAAGCCGTATTTTTATTTTATATAAAAAAATAACTTTTTCACTTTGTTTCGGAAATAGAAATATTGGAAAGTTTTGCTTTTATAAAAAAATAAAAACTTGGTTCTTCTTGAAATTCCTCTCGAGAAACTTTTTTTCAAACGTAAAGAAGTTTAAAATAGAAGGTTAATATGCAAAGGTTCAGAAGTCAGAAGGTATACAGCACCGTACTTCTAGAAGTACGGCCGTTATCATCTGAATCCTGCCGTCCTAAACGTCAGTAATGCTGCACGACTCAGATGATAACGGCCATACATAGTTTTGTCACGGCGTAGCGCTTCTACGCCCTGTGCTACAAGGTTCAATTGCCGTAGTGGGTCTACGCGATCTACGCACCTACTCTTCACCTACATCATTCTCATTTTACTTTCTTTACAAGTTTCAATAAAATTTATAATGGAAGTATTTTAGTCATGTCAGATACCTTTATCCACTAGGATCACTTACTCTCCTGGGAGATTATGGTCAACATTTTTTAATATCTGAGGAAAGACCCTTAGCCCAGCAGTAAGCTATAACAGACTGATGATAATGAAGTAAGACAGTAGCAAATATTCTAACACTCAAAAATGTCTCCGATAACACTTCATCTTGAAAATTTAGGAAAATTACGAGTTCGAAGCACCAGGAGTGTGTAGCATTCACGGAGGTGTATGAAGATATAGTTCGAGTAAACTTCATGCACTACATCACAATGCACTACGTCACATTTGCATTTGTGTGCATCTAGCAATGATAGATGCACACTATGCAATCTAGCATAGACAATGTTGCTTCTTCAACCACGTGGACCCCTTTTTTTCTCTGTTCCAATTCAGTCCGGATCCTTTAGTTTGGTGTTTATTTGAAACTAGGAGGTCTTCTTTACGTCTCAAATTTAAAAATATATTTTCAAGTGTATTGAGTGAGAGGTCGCATGTTCAAGTCTCACCCGGGGTTTGACGTTATAGGACAAGTTCTTTTTAAGTCACGGTACTAAAATTTGTACGCATTAACATGAATGTGCTGTCTGTTTGTTTAAGTATATTCATTTTACATGCTGTCTATTTAAAGTATGAACTACTTATTCAAATTCAAATTTTTTCAAATTCAAAATATTTTATTTGTCGAATATAGGTAAAATTGTTTTAGGTGTTATACATAAGATAGTCCCTTATATTCTACCTAATTGTTAGGTGTATAAATATATTATTTTTATAAATACAAAATAACAACACATAAAATTATGAAAGAGAATCCTCCAAGAAATCGTCTATACAATAATAAGCCTTACTAATAAGGATGGCAGATAAAAGTTTTCTTAAAACTAATGAGATCTAAATATTTAATATTATTAGGTAATTTACTAAAAATTTTAGGTGCCATACACACTACACTTTTATGCATCAATGCAGTATCACATGGAACAATGCCCAACATATTTTTATTTCTTAAATGTTTGGTATGTCCTTGCACTGTGTTTGTTTGTGTTTTATGTGTAAAATATTATTTTAAACTTTGGTCTATAGGCTTATTCCTTATTCGTAGTTTATAGGCAAATTCATTTTTATGCAGTTGTATTTTTTTCGTAATATATGGAGTTTCCCAATACTACCTTCTTATTTAGTTATACCTGTAAGTACATTCACTTCCTAAAACATTTGCTGTTACGCAGTGATTATTGAAAGAGTGTCCACGGAAATTCCTATTTTAGTCCTACAGAATGCACTGAAGTGCACTCGGTCAGTTTGTGCATGTAACCTACCAGGAAAGCAGGAAACTGAAGCAATAAGGTATGAAGGAGAAATGCACTTGCACCAATTGCACCTGCAGTTCACTCTCACTGCACTGAATATTGATTGTGGGAAGCAGACGACTAGCGCTGCATAGCCTATTTTCGAGATGCTTGTATTCCAGCTAGGTGGAAAATTCGCCCTTATAGTACATCACAACAAGGTTCTGTTTTGTAGATTCTTTCAAGAATTAAGCTTACTGTTGTAGGCTACCACCCACGTGATGACAAAGAAAGTAATTTTTAGTATTAGGAGTGTATAAACATCAAGCGATGTTGAATACTAGACAGTGACCAAGTTCGAGTTGGATTCTTACTCGTATCTGGGTCGGTATTTGCATATCATGAACATCATCACCATCACCATCATCATCATCTGAATTTGATTAATGATAATATCGAAATGTTGAACTATTTAAGTTTTAGGTATTAGTTTGTCAATTGTTGTCCTGCCTAGTTTGGAATTTAATAAACATGTGTAAATTGTGTCGTATGTTTCCATAAGCAAATGGGTCTAATATCAAAGTAATCAAAATATTAATTGCGTATTCATTTCTTGTGTAATGAACAAAAACTCCAAAAAATGTTAATGCTCTTCCGTTTTTGGAGAGATCTTACTTCAAAAATAATAATTATAGATTATGATAACGAAAGAACACGTTTTTTTATGTATTACACTCTTTACAACCAATCATATGAGTCAAAACTCGATCGGTTTACAAGTAGCCACTAAGCAGTTCGATATCCACTTCCTGGCTCCATCATTAGATCATCTCGGTGATACCAGATCTTGACACCGAACTTACATAAGTATGCCAAACTAAGATTTGATTACAGACAAGTGAAGCTACAGTCTATTTCACAATTAAAGTGATGTGCCCTAATGAAATCCAATCGATTTTTCTAAAGTTTCGAGTAAGTTTGTAAAGGAAATGGAATCGTTTTCCAAAATATTTTTTTATTTATGATAAAATTTGACAGGATATAGATATATAAGAGAAAAATATGATAAAATAAAATGCAATCAATTTATATTTTCTTACTAATATTATTTATTGAAGTGTCATTTTCCGATAATCCATTATTTTCGCTGGTAGAATCTGAATCGCCGCTAAAAGAGATTATAAATTGATCATATCTCAACCAAAATATACAACAAAACGAAAATTTTACAAAAAATATTATACACTCCCGGACACATCTATCGGGCCACCTAGTGTTTTAAGTTTTGACGGTCCCTAGCTAAAAACGTCGTCACACGAGATCGCGGTTTTGCTTGACAACAAACGAAGCCGCCAGTCTCTAAGTACCTGTAATAAACTCTTCGGACAGTAGTACGGCTTAAATTTAGTTGTGCACTAACATTTCATGGGCTATGCCCAGCCTGCAGAAGTGCTACGCTTTGGCAGCAATTTCAGGCCGAGTATCCATATTTTTTGGTCAAAACTGGCTCAAAGTTTGCAGTAGCCAAATTATTGAACCAATAATCAGAAACATAAATAAAAAAATCCATCTTTCGCAAATTAAAAAAGTTTTCTCCTCCCTTGCATCGTTAAAAACAATGAACAGACTCGAATTTTCTTATTTTTTTTTCACAAATTCTGAATTCGAAATTAAAAAAAAAACATACCAAAAGGTTGACCAATAAATCAGCTTCAAAACTGCGTACCAACTTATTGCTCCACATAACATTTATTTTTAGCTAGGGACCGTCAAAACTTAAAACACTAGGTGGCCCGATAGATGTGTCCGGGAGTGTATTATCTCTTTTCGGATTCCCGCCAAAAAGCTTCATAGATTTAATGTAGATTAAGTAGTGTCAATCTCTATGAGTAAAAGTTCCGTTCCACGCAATACATATTTTTAGGATATATATTTTATCTGTTGTTTTTTATATTTGTCTTGATTTACAGTCTGTGATTTTTATTTAGAATTTTAGAGGCGACAGTTAGCCCCTTTTCACACGTACCGGTTTCCGCCGGACCGGCGGGCGGCAAAGTATATGGCCAAGTACGTTCGCTTTCATACGTACCGGTAGGCAACCGGGCAATCGGCCATACATTTCGCCACCGGGTAGCCGGCGCCGGCCCGGCGGAAACCGGTACGTGTGAAAAGGGGCTTATTGTTTTTTTTCCAATGACATAATAATAAAATATTTATTATTTTTGGATCCATCTATTTCTCTTACTAGAAAGTTGTATGCGTAAAACGGAAAAATGTGAACTGTCGCCAACCCGAGCCATGAGAAATAGACTATAATATAAATCGTGTATTATAAAATGTATATTCCACTCGTAGATGTATCAGCACTTATATTTTGTATTTTTGTATGCTAACCGATTTTAAAAATTATTTTACCAATGGAAAGTTAGAAGATCCCTGAGTAACATAGGCTATAAAAACTACGTGGGTAAAACCACACCGAACCGCTAGTCAAAGACGTTTAAAGAAAAAGTTTCAAGAGAATGATTTTCTTCCAACCTCTTTGCCGCTGGTATTAATAAAATATATAAAAAAGGTGTGCAGGTCAGACTCGCGCTTGGCAGGTTTTCTTTTTAAATAATTGAGTTTAAAGTCTGTCATTAATGCTGTGCTTATATTTTCGTTCGACAGCTGTATACCCATCACACAGATTGAATATGAAAAGCGTTATATGGCACTACTGGTATATGGAAACAAAATTTCGAAATTAACGTTAACCATGACGTGAACCAAGATAAATGCACACATTTGCAAGTATGACGTCGTTTTGACGTAGTGCGTGAAGTTTTCGCGGACGATAGTTTCATATATCTCCCTGAATGCTACGGCCTCCTGGTGCTTCGGAGTCATAATATCTCGATACCTTTGTTATTCCACCATTTGTTTATTCATAAAATTTGTTACAATTGGATGGCCTACAAGACAAAACATTTGCGGTAGTATGAGCTTATATATATAATTTTTATGTAATGCAGTTTAAGCTTTATACATGGGTGTGGGCGTTAAATTAAGGTTCCCAATAGATTTCATAAATTAAAAGACAAAAAACTAATTTATTTTTAATAACTGGTTTAATAATCAAATTATCTAAATAATAATGTTACTCTTAATAATCTTATATAGACATGCCATAAAGTTTCTTAATGTCCTTCGAATGTGTGTTATCTTTATTACTTTTGAATCTATTTATAATAGAATTTTCAAAATTATTTTGCTTGGTATATAATTTTTAGTGATATTTGTGATTCTAGCACATAGATAGGTAATCCTAAGGAACAGGCGCCACTACCTCATGTACTACTAGGAAACCATGAGTTTTACGAAGAAATGGGCTTTGAACCTTCACCATTTTGCTTCGCCGTTATGTGCTCCGTTGACTTATTTATGTCGGAACTAGGAATAAGGATCGCGAGTGTATGATAACTTTGGTATTGCTGTTTCTAAGTGTTTAAAGAAGTACAATTAAATTCATTATACGTAATAAATACTACATTTTAGGTACATTTATCTATATAAAAAGTTTTCCAAATTGAAATAACACCTTAGATACTGCCTACATGAATAAAGGGAATTATTATATTAGAAAAAACTCAGTGTATGCTGCACAGAATCACAGCTGCGAATCAAAACAATCATATTAAAGTCAAGTCATAAAATCGAGAGCAACAACAGGAGATAATACTAAATATAAAAGTATTTGGTTTGTAACGGTCGTATGAGTATGTTTAAATTAGGCATGTCATGGATATGAAATTCCGGGTCTGGGTAAAGAAATAAGGTTACTTTTAAAATTTAATTATTTCGGATTATCCGATGTTTAGGATAGTTTCAGTTACAGTTATAAGATTTTTAGGAATCATAACAGGAATATGCCTACAAATATTACAAGATAACGATTTAATTTTATTTCTACTTTGGTAAATTCTACAATCACAGAAAAAAACAATGAAGCTTATAAGCTACAATTTTTTAAGTATAATAACCATAGACCTGCATCTCCTGTGATGGTAACACTATGAAAAAACAGAATCACAACACAGAAAAGCCAACGTGTCTCTTAGACTCCTCCCTATTCGCATTTCTTTAAAAGTTTTATATTTAATTCGGTTACTGTTTCGGATAGATTTTTATGGCGGATATCCGAAAGTTTTTGTTACAGCAGCATGTCATGAGCATGTTAACATCTCTGTTTTAAATCATCTTATTGGTCTGGGATACAGTCCATGACGTGAAACACATGAAAATTTCAAACAAGGATTGCTATCAAAATATAGTATTTATTGCTGCAAGATTATAAATCTTGTAGACTTTAAAAAAGATCGAGTTTATCAGTAGAATTGTGAAGTTCAAGGATATTTTAAAAAGAGTTACCAGAGAAACATAGACTCGTTGAGCTAGACGTACAAGTGTACTTGCAGACGTCACGGCCACATGTTTCGATCCTTTGAGTTGTTTTACGGTTATAGGTAAGGCAGTCCCTGCTCGCTGAGGTAGATAATATCTGGCATAGCTAGCTGTGAGCTAGCAAACATTGCGTCATTCATTATATCGATTGAATAGAGGGGGTGCAACGAGGTCAAGTTTATATGAACTCATTCCAGCTCTTTTCTCCTAGTACCCGCATGCAATTCACTACTAATAATTAAAAACAGTAAATTTTTAGCTACTTATTCTACATCAACCTAAAACCTACATACATGTTTGATGCTGTGTTACGATTGTACTTGACTTGTTAAATTTTAAGTGGTAGCAGCAAAGACGTTTAAAGAAAAAGTTTCCTGAGTTTCTTCCAACCTCTTTGGATAGCAGTTTAGTAATATGACATTTTGTAATAACCTCTTGTCGTACCACTTTACGCTTTTTTAGTTAGTAAGTACCACACCTGTGGTAAATACTCTTTCTCTGACCTCCACTATTCAATAGGTTAGTCTACCAGGAGGCTAAAACTTACAAGAAGCTATACCCGATGTATAGGTCAAAACATAGAGGATCACAGTAACAACATCGACAAGGTAGCTGTCCTTATAACATCTATCACTCTTCCTCTCATAAAATATTTGAGGTGACGCACTCGCACCACTGCACTGCAAAGTGCATCGTGTTCGTGAGTGTAGTTAGGTATGAGCGAGACGGATAGATAGAAATGCTTCTCGGTTTTAGGGTATGTTAGCTACCTACTTTTATAGTACACTAGCGACCCGCCCCGGCTTCGCACGGGTGCAATGCTGAATTTTCTTTGCTATAAACCATCCCTGGACCCACTCGAACCCACACAAAAAGTTTCATCAAAATCGGTCCGGCCGTTCTCGAGTTAAATCGTCAGGAAGGAAAACCCGACTTATTTTTATATAGTAGATTATGATATAAGTGCGGTAGGTTGAAAATTACAGCCGAGGCGATATTGCTAGCCCGAGCCGTAGGCGAGGGCTACAAGTAAGCAGAGGCTGTAATTATCAAAGCGCACGTATGTCATACGACGTTTTATAACACACTTGCGAGGAAATAAAATAAAACTCCGACTATGGTAAACGAATAAAAACGAAAGAAAAAGTGCGCGGCGCGCATCATCATTTTTTTTTAGGCAAAAGCACAAAAAACAGTCAGTATTACTAATAAAGTAAATTAATATTTTTGTGTTTTTGTTACTGATTAATTGGTTGTAATTTACTGTAAAAATTAATTAAATTAAATAATTATGTACATAAATATTTCTTTATTATATTTTATCTCCAAAAGTTAATTTTAATCATAAAATGTTGACAACTTTTTTGACATAAAAACGAAGCAAAGAGCTGAGATTTTAAAAAGTACCGTTCATTTTAAGACGGAGCATCTTGATAAACCGTGCGTTTTACTTTACACTTACCGCACTTGGGCGTAATGAGATACAATACGATATCGAAATTGGTGAAATAAGACACCTTTTACGAGCAAATGTGTTATAAAATAATTTACATATTATAATAAATTTTGTTTTCACATAATTTCACATTTATAGGCAATGATTTTTAATTACGATGTAAACTTAAACTTGAAACTGGAAATGAAATAAGAAAAGTGCAATGAAATTTACATGATAATTTACAGATTGCAGATTAGGTGAACGACTGCAGCATACGGAAGGAATACAAATTAACTTCATGTTATTTCACTTACATAAAATTATCCATTTTATACTAGGCTGCAATGACTTAGTCAAGCCTATATTATATAAAACATTCGAACTTTATATTAGTCCTTCATTCAAATGTCCTTGTATTTATTTTTGTTGTATTTGTTTTCTTTATTACTTCCTTAGCGTTTACTATTTCCCAAATATAACATTTGTTCAGCGAATAAGTTTCGGAACTTGTTAGGTACCTATTTTATTTGTTGGCCATTATAATATCTCTGCGCGCGCACTTGGCATCCAATCTATTGTCCGAAACATCGACGTATTGCAGTTTCAAGGTACCAGGGTGGCATAGTTTGACGGAGATGAAATTGCAGTGTTACGTCTGTGTCTACGTCACGTCACTTAGGCTGATACAACTCTTCATTTCATCGCTTATATAATGTCCGGTGTGGTCGATTGGTAAGACAGCTGTCCGTACAGGCTAGCACACCTGGGTTCGAATCCCGGCACCGGACAATTGATTCTGACGTATTCGCCTTTTGCTTTTGAAGTAAAATAACTATTTTACAAACTCTTTAACTCATGAAGTATATTGAATTTTATAAAAAAGTTTAATTTCCATGGGCATAACTTAAGCCCGACTACCAATACATCTTAGTCGGATCTCAATAACAAATCGATTGATTCGTTTTTCGAAAAAATCTAATGAGTAGTTTAAGTGTTACGGAGGACCATACGTGAATAGAAACACTACACATAGATGGGTGAAAACTTTCTTTTTTTTGGGTGATTTCCTTTTGACTTTTCCATCGTCGGATAAAAAATGAAAAAAACAGCTTAAACTTTATAAAATTTAAATCATACCATACAATTAATAGAGTTAATGTATTGTATTATGCATAGGTACAAAAGGTACCTAGTTAAAAGCTATGAAGCACTCATCGTTTCGACTCGAAGGGAGAGGATGTTTATCTGTTTCGTCATTTTTCCATTGGATCAAACCTCAATCCCTCTTATTACAAAACCAAGACTAAACATAGTACCGAGTTTATTACTAGGTTTAATCCATGGTCTAAAAAAACGTTATTACAAAGCGAAGATTAACGTTAGTCCGAGAATCGTCTATGGTATTAAAGTTAAACCGCCATGACCCCTAGTTTATCTATGGTACTAACCTCAAAACGTCAAATCAAAGAGCACAGATATCTTTAACTAGTCGGAGTCAAAGAGCATTTTGGACATATTCTCTGTAATCTGTGTTAGCATTTTTATCGTATTTGTTCATCGTCAAAAATGGATATTGATTTGATGGATTTGGATGATATAGAAGATCTGGAAACGCACCGGGGCGGCGTTCTATTAGACAATGAAATCGTTCAAACGCTTTGTTTGATTTGGATGACGAAGAATTTCGTTACAAATATAGGTTCACCAAAAGGTTTGGGCTAAAAACAGTGTACCTATTCAATTAATTAAAAGCGTCTATATTCATTTTATAGGAAATGTAGTAGGTAACATAAACATTTCTATAACTACATACTCAAATTAAGCGCGCCAATATTCGTTTCGTTTTACGTTAGCTAGATAGTTGATCATACCTAAGTACCTACCTTTAATTACCTAATCTTGAAAATAGGACCAAAATTAAAGGTGTCTGGTATTAAAACAACTGTGAATTACAAAATTGTATGGATTTTACTCTAAAAAGTAACGATTAGTAATCATAATTTCTGTAAACCACTTAGCAAAATTTCGTAAAAAGGGAACGGTGCATCTACCGGTGAACGAATGAGTAAATGAAAACTCACATTTGTTGCTTTTAATCTGTGGATCTAATTTAAACCAGGGACTATCTTCGGTACTATGGTAGTCTTGTTATGTCCTTGGTTAGTCTACGATTTGTAATATGACCAAATTTTAGTACTGTCATAAACTTTAAAACCGTAATAAGCCTAGACTATTAAGTCCTGGTTTAAACACAGACTTTCGTATGTTTTTGTAATAAGACAAAATAGGTTTTCGTTCAGTCGCTACCACTGCAGTGACATCTACAGTGGAATAAAATATCTATAGCCCAGGCGGTCCCGAAACGACCCAATGGGGTCCGCTTAGAGCTTCCCGTATCTTTCTCGCGAGGGCGCTATGGTTCTAGAATATTCGTTACAGCGAATCAATCGTTGTATCTTGACTAACCAATGGACAAGGAGTGTTCCTCTGGGCCAATCTATAAGATGAATATTGGATAACAAAACGAGATATAGGAAAAAAACTAATTGCAATCGCAGTGAGACTGATACAATTTAGGATTTCATCAAAATTTTTTTTATATTAAGGATGGGCTTATTACTTACGTGACCTTAGACTAGCCCGAAAGCAAAGACAGTATATAAATAAATATCCGGTGTGATTGAAACGGCAAGACAGTTTCCATAACAGGCTAGCACATTCGGGTTTGATTCCCGGCACCAGTATCTGCCTAAAACGTTATCCTTTTACTTTTGTTTTATTTACTAAGCAGATCATTTTGTACGATTTTTCAACTGCTACTCATGAAATATTCCATCTCTAAAGCTATAAATACGTGTACTATTAGAGCCTCTTGGTTTAATACATTATAAGGTTAGAAAACACATTATCATGGAGTGATAAGTCGTGATGAATGTATTTTCTTTTTCTAAACTTACTAAATATTTAAAGCAAACGCCACGACACATACGCTGCTTTAGTGTACTTCTAGCAGGTCATGCAAGTCACTAGCTGAATTAAGCGTCTGAAGTGGCGACCTAATGAGCAGCCGCCGTACCAGGAACGCATGACTTCCAGGAGTACCTAACATTGCGCAGCATCATTCAGTATATATTTATTTTGTAGTCGCAAAGTGTGGAGTTATTAGTAGTACTATTGTGGTAGTACCCACATCAGCGCCTAGCCGATGTTTTCACTGTATACCCATCTCGCACATTGAATATGAAAAGAGTAAAATACATAGGTCACACTAAAAGTTTCCGGAACTGGCCACTTACATAAACAATATTTAAAAAGTAACTACAACATTAGAAAATTTAACTCTTTGGCTGTAGAATGCAGTTTGTTTCATCTGACTGTCAATTGTTTTTACATTGTGGCGCTATTTTAAAAATTGCGTGTCTACATTAACATGGATTAAACTCGGGAAAATTTTCGTAGTATGATTTTCTACGATTTTAAGTATAATTTGACAGCTCAACAGAGCATCGCTCGGCTTCAATCTGCTTTTGGGGATGAAGCACCATGCAAGACGACTATTTATAGCTGGTTTCCAGAGTTCAAGCGCGGTCGTGTCAATCTCAGTGACGAATCTCGCGATGGTCGCCCGTCCACCGCTGTGAACAACAAAAACATCGATGCTGTGCGCCGTATGATTGAAACAGACAGGCATGTGACCTACCATGAGATTCGCGCATCCTTAGTCAGGCATGAGTCAAATACAATCAATCCTACACAAACATTTGGGTGTGAGAAAGCTGTGCTCACGGTGGATCCCACACAATTTGACCGAGGCTCAAAAAACGGACCGCGTCACTTGGTGCAGTGCCATGCTTACCAGATTCAACGAAGGTACGTCAAATTTGGTGTGGGACATAGTAACAGGTGACGAAACATGGATTTATTGCTACAATCCCAAAACAAAGCAGAAATCACGCGTATGGGTCTTTCTAGATGAGCCGAAGCCAACCTAGGCGGCGCGCGTGAAAAGTGCATCTAAGCGGATGATTGCTTCTTTTTTTAATAAAACTGGACACGTGGCTACTGTTGCTTTAAGGTCACAGCACACTTATCAACTCGGAAAGGGATCGTCACCGTATCGCCTCGAGCCGTTCAGTATTGTTTGTATGAAACTCCCTACTGCAACGCACACTAATTGGAAACGTAACGTAATCGCCTCGCCTCGGAACAGGCTCCGAACCGCGATGCGGTGAGTGGTCAACTTGCAGTTCCCGCGCTTACGGCTCGCTGTCCCCCCGCTTACGTCTCTCCGTACGCGAGCTCACGGCTCTTCGTCCACCATTGCCCGTGTCCCCTCCCGCGACTTGCCTGCTGACCGTGCCGCCGCCCGCCATTCGCAAGGCAACTTCCTTTGGTGTTGCGCGTAAGTTTTATTGAATTTTTTATTGAACACTCAACGTTTGGATTCAAACTGATTTGGTGCCAACCCGGTCAGCCAGCGGTCGGCGAGGCGTAAGCGCGGTGACGCCTAGCCGTAGCCGAGTTGACGTACAGGAGCCGCTGCTACGCTTTGGTTACATGCATACGTTAGGTTGACGCCTGGTTGACGGCGAGGCGAAAGTCGATACGGTGCCGATCCCTTTCCGAGTTGATATGTGTGCTGTGACCCTTAGAGAATCGTCGTACCGTGAATAGTGACTGGTACAAGACCATTTGTTTGCCGGCAATTATTGACGAACTCCGTAAAAATAACCGGAAACGTCGTATCATCTTGCACCACGACAATGCTAGTTCCCACACGGCCAGACAAACAAACGAATTTTTAAAGGTGAAAAACTTAGAACTTTTGAGCCATCCTGCATACAGCCCCGACCTGGCACCTTGTGGCTTTTTTCTGTTCCCAAAAATTAAGAACCAATTACGCGGTCAACGATTTTCATCACCAGAAGAGGCTGTCGAAGAGTATGAAAAACACGTTTTTGAGGTCACCACGGAGGAGTGGCACAAAAGTTTTCAAAATTAGTTTAATCGCATGAAAAAGTGCATTGACGCAAAGGGAGAATATTTTGAGAAACAATCAATTCATTTTTGACCTTTAATAGTATTTTTTTCTTATTCATTCCGGAAACTTTTAGTGCGCCCCACGTAGTATTAGATGTGTCAGACCATAGATTTAGTATACTTAGATTGGCAATGCGAAAGAGAAAGAAAATAGGTACCGGTGTGTTAGAGCGAGATAGCGAGCGGTAGATAGACGAGACCATTTTCGTAAACGTTACGGGGCTATACCGGGCCGACGTCAGTTGTGAACGAAACAAATCTCGCTTATTTTAATTAATCTCGCGTATTAAAAGAGTAAGTTTGATGTTTAATAGACGTAAACAGCTATGGTTACGTGTGCAGTACCGGTTGTAATTCGTCTAGGAGAGAAAATCCACAGAATTAGTCATTTTACATGTGAGTGCGATTGAAAGATTTAATTCTCTAAATTCAATGATTATAGAAAACTGAAAAACAAACCGTGCACAAATAGAAAGGCAATAACATTGCTTTTTATTATATAAATGTTCTGAATGTATAAGAATTGATTTAAGCGAAAAATAAAATACGTGAATTTCTTGTATTTCTAACCTCAATTTTATAGTGATTGTCGTAATATCGATTAACCACATTTCGATAACGTGACTGGCAAAGGTATTAACTACACAATATACCACACGCCCATTTGTTATCGAGAGCTACAAGTTTAGGTAGAGCACTATTTGTCTTGCACACATCCACGTTACACGCACAGAAGTGTCAATTTTCTAGGTCTCGCCGTACTGGTTCTATTGCCAATCTTTAACGTTAGTATACTAAATCTATGTGTCAGACGAAAACTTTATATAAAAAGAAGGCAAACTGAGATAGTAAATTAACGCACACAAGTGCAAGTGTGACGTCTCGTCGTTATGACGTAGTTTTGACGTAGTCTATGAAGTTCTCGAGGACAATAATTTCATCCATCTCCTCGAATGTTATGGACTCCTGGTGGTGCGGAGTCGTGATCGTCTTTAATAGACTTCACTTGGTCTTACATGCACAGTCATATAAGTAAACAACAGAATGTTTTATAACTCGTGTAGTCGTCTATAAAGCAAATCAGATGGGGTGATAAAAGTGAAACAAATGACCTCCATTTTTGTTAAGCGGTCTCAACGTTTTATGTTAGGGCCAGCCAAATTATGCTAATCACAGTCAATAAGGGGTTACGCGACAAATTAGACTTTTGAGGCCGAAAGTTTTGCTTTCGATCAAAAAAGATTTATTTTCTGTAGGTACAAAAGTAGACTTAGAAACGTCAATAGTCTAATAACAAGGCACTCTAAACTCGTCGATGAAGATCGGCTAAATGTAAACAGCAGCCCATCTCCACTAACGAGTTGCTGGTTCCAAATCCAGTAGCCCGAAAAAAAAACAGCAAGAAAATCAAGTGCAGCTCTTTTTAATCTCACTTACTAGTAATTATGGTTAACAATAATTGATTAATAGCCTTACATAGCGTCGAGTCAGTTAATCCCTTGCATGTTGATCTACTAAGTAGTCTGTAATTTTATAGTAGCCTTTTCTAGGTAATTTTTGCTTAACCATTGTTTTAAGTTTGGCTTTTCTTCCTTATAGTTTACCAAGTAACGCAGTCGATATGAATAGTACTAAAATTTGACGTACCTTCGTTGAATCTGGTAAGCATGGCACTGCACCAAGTGACGCGGTCCGTTTTTTGAGCCTCGGTCAAATTGTGTGGGATACACCGTGAGCACAGCTTTCTCACACCCAAATGTTTGTGTAGGATTGATTGTATTTGACTCATGCCTATGTCTAAGGATGCGCGAATCTCATGGTAGGTCACATGCCTGTCTGTTTCAATCATACGGCGCACAGCATCGATGTTTTTGTTGTTCACAGCGGTGGACGGGCGACCATCGCGAGATTCGTCACTGAGATTGACACGACCGCGCTTGAATTCTGGAAACCAGCTATAAATAGTCGTCTTGCATGGTGCTTCATCCCCAAAAGCAGATTGAAGCCGAGCGATGCTCTGTTGAGCTGTCAAATTATACTTAAAATCGTAGAAAATCATACTACGAAAATTTTCCCGAGTTTAATCCATGTTAATGTAGACACGCAATTTTTAAAATAGCGCCACAATGTAAAAACAATTGACAGTCAGATGAAACAAACTGCATTCTACAGCCAAAGAGTTAAATTTTCTAATGTTGTAGTTACTTTTTAAATATTGTTTATGTAAGTGGCCAGTTCCGGAAACTTTTAGTGTGACCTATGTATCAAAAATAAATAGGGTACTAATAAAAAGTAATAATAGTTCATGAAAACTAAAAAACAAACTTTGGTTTGTACGGCAAGCTTTAAGTCATCAAATTAGCCCAAACTCGAACGGTTTACGAGTAGCCATTGAGCAGCTGCGACGTCCACCTCCTGGCTCCATCATCATGTCAGCTCGGTGTTACCTTAATATTGCATTGTCACCGAACTTACATAAGTGTGCTTAACTTTAGCTCAATCGTTTGAAGAACAAACATACATTGCAAGTTAAATAACCGTAAAAGCTTGTAAAATAAAATTATTTTCACATAAAATACCTACCAAATGTCTGATTTCAAATAAAACAAAAGAAGTAGTGAACTAAGGTATGCGTTAACCACATAAAGGCTGATTCATGTTACAACGGGACGGGGCCCGTCCGGGCCCGGACGTGCCCCGTCCGCGTCAAATGTCGAGGCGTGTTGTAGGATGGTTCGCCCGGGCGTGCCCCGTCCGGGCCCGGACGGGACCCGTCCCGTTGTAACATGAATCAGCCTTAAAGCAGCAAACAAAGACTTCATACTTATGTGTAAAATTTTCTTTGGTTAGTTTTAATATACGTGAAAATATTCTATTTACAAGGATCGGTGGTATATTATAAAATTCTTCGACATAAAAGTTTGGGTACGAGTAACCTTTTAAAAATAATGGCATAAAAATTCTACTGTACAAGTGTACTTCTACCTCTGTATGTCTATGCTTCTTACTGAATAACCTGCCTATTACATACAACGAAGATACCAGCACTTGGAATGAAGTTATCAAAGAGTGGACAACGATTTTACCTTCACGAGATTGTGCCACCCTGGTAGTACAAAACCGTTAAACGTCGATGCCTCGGGTCGAGGTAATCGTCTCTTTGCGCGCGCAGAGAATTTGCCTCAGAGTTCGAAAAACTATTGGCCGAGGCGAATTGACCTACTACAAAGTCTACAAATCTGTAGTCTATAGCCGGTATAACTTAAAATTTTGTACGTTTTATCTCTCTTTGATTAAATAAAATAATAGATCTTTACCTTTTAGGCTTTTATATTTTTATTATTATATATACAGGATGTCCCAGAAGTCAACGATAAGCCGGAAACCAGCGATAGGCCTAGTCATGAGGGTAATCAGAAAAATATAAAAAAAAAAACTATGTTCCTTTTTCAAAATGTTATGAAGGTTTAAAAAAAATCCTAAAAAACGGACACCCTGTAATGAACTTTCTTGTACCGTGACTGTAAATATTTACTTTTTGAATATATTTTTTCTGTAATGCTATAATGAATAGCCGTGCTACAATTTACAATAAAAAAAATTACATAACTGCCTCACTTTTAAGTAAAAAGTTAAATTTGTTTCCAACATTGAATTCTAAATAATTTCATCAACCAACTTAAACCAGCTGTACTGTAAAAAAAATGTATGGCTACTATTTTGGCAAGTATACTTAAAAGTTGACGCATTTAGTCTAAATTCTAAAATGGTATAACACATGCTGTTTTGTTATACACACACCGGCACAATTAGCGGAACAGAAAAAAAAGGGAGTATTTACGCATTTTTGCGTGTTACTGGCCGGCTAAACAAGCTTTTTTTAAATTTGGGTTTTAATTTAAAAATGGAATACTAAGCGACTGCCCTTTTTTTCATTCTTTTGTTTTAATTTTCATTGATTCATTTTTTCCACCGCTTGTCCGTTTTTAGAAGGTTCGTGAATTCCATTTGAAAAGCTTTGAATTGCAGTTTTTGAGGCTTTTGAGTTTTTTCGCATATTGATAATTTACGAGCATCTAATTATGCCTGATTTAACGCCATCAGAAATCATTAGGGCAGATCAAATGAGGAGAAATGGTCAAACCTACAGATCGATTGCCAGAAGCCTTCGTCGATCGTTATCAACGATTTATCGTAGCATCCAACGATACAGATTGACGAATGCTCTAGTGAGAAGGAGAGGACAAGGCCGGAAAAGGTGTACTTCAAGGAGGGATGACCGTTTTCTCCAACTTCAAGTCCGACGGAACACGAGACTAACGGCGGTGCAGGCTCGAAATTTACTGGAAGAGGTACGAGCAGTAAGGATGAGTGAGCGGACAGTTCGTAGAAGATTCGAAGAAGTGGGTATAGGCTCGTATGTGCCCGCCAAAGCCCCAAAACTTGAGAGACATCATCGCACAAACCGTCTACACTTTGGTCGTGAACATCGTGATTGGGACTTCGACGACTGGGGACAGGTTCTTTTTACTGATGAATGCAGAGTTATGTTAAATCAAATTGATGGAAGGCAGCGAGTATGGAGACGCAAAGGAGAACGGTATATCCAGTCTAATTTTGAAAATACAGTTGCATATGGCGGCGGTTCAATTATGGTCTGGGGAGGAATATGTTTAGGAGCTCGTACGGAGTTAGTAGTGGTCGATGGCGGGAATCTGAATGCTGATCGGTATATCAGGGAGATTTTAGAAGAACATGTTGTGCCATTTGCCCCCTTTATTGGTAACAACTTCATTCTAATGCAGGATAATGCTCGGGCTCACAGTGCTCGCACAGTACAGACATACCTAAACCATGTTGGTATAACGGTGATGGAGTGGCCAGCACGGTCCCCCGATATGAACCCTATAGAACACGTCTGGGACTTGCTAAAGAGGAGTGTAAAGTCAAGAATGCCCCCTCCCAATAATCTCAACGAGTTGCGAAACGCATTACTTGAAGAATGGCAGAGGTTGCCCCAAGAAACCATTGATAACATCATCCGCAGCATGCCCAGACGGATGGAAACCCTCATCAGAGCACGAGGAGGAAACACTCGATATTGAACAGTCATTGAAATTGTTGTTAAACTTTGGAAAATCTTGAATTTTCTGCTGTTTCTCTATAATTAAAAATCGAAGAAAAATGCATTTTGTTTAATTTAATTTTTATTTTTATAAAATTTTAAGTATGGTGTTACAAATGAATGTCAAAACATGTTAATTTAATTGTTGTTTCATTTTAAATAATATATTGTTTAAAAATTACATTCATTGTTCTAAATTCCCTCTTTTTTCTCCTTTTTTTTTCTGTTCCGCTAATTGTGCCGGTGTGTGTAGTTGAGGCATGAAAATTTTTTTTCTCGATGAATCCGGATTCTATGCCAATCTAATTTGATGAGGTGAAATGTTGGTAACGCAACCTTAAGTCTGCAGCTGACCTGAACTAAGCCTTTTTATCCTCTTTCTTAACCCTCCTTTAAAGTAATGATACTTAAAATAAGTTTGTGTAGGTACTATTTTTATAAATCGGGTAGTTGATTTTGTAGGAAATCTAAATAAACATGTCCATTTATGGTCTCTGGCAGCTCAATCGGACCAATAACTGTACCGTTTAAAATGCCTGTCCACATGTTTACTTTAAAACGGTTCTGTGAATGATCTTCACGTATTAGGTGAGGATTTTCCACGTGCCATTCGTGTAAATTGTGTAAGTTCATGTAACCGTCCTTTTTAAACGTTGCTTCGTCGGACCATAGAATCGTTTCAAAAAACTGGGGATCTTCAGTGTGTTTTTGCAAAATCGTTTGACAAAATCGCACTCTCTCTCTGGGTAGTTTAGGGGAAGTAAAGATTGTACTCGTTGTACAGTCAACAAAGTTGTTAGGGTTACATGGCCAGTAACTAAGAATTCATTTTTCTGGGGAAGTCTTATAAATAAATATTATTGATTAATGTTTATTTCGAAAGGTATCTTTGATCCCTATAAAAACCAAAAAAAAAATTACCAAAAAAATACTATAAATACATTTAAGGCTTTAAGAGAAAAGTGAATCTTAATTTTTGGCCATGTAACACTAACAACTTTGTTGACTGTACATGGAATGGATGCAGACGGTTTTTTTTTTCAGAATACGATGTGCACTGCTTTTAGGTACTCCAAGGCTTTCCTCAATTCCACGTACGGATATACTTGGATCTTCTTCCACAGCTTGCATGACTTCGTCCTCGTAGGGCAAGAGGGGCCTTCCTTCACCAGCCATATGATCAGGGAATCGACCTTCGATAATGATTGATGCAGATTTATAAAAACTCGGTAATCAGGATGACGCTCTAAGTTTGGGTATCTCTCGCGATACACCCTAGCTGCAGCATTGGCGTTACATAAGCATTCTCCGTAAATAAGATGCATGTTGGCGTACTCCTGTACGGTATAACTATTTGGCATGATAACTTCACGTTACGAACTCGTAATTACACGCAAATACAATCTAAGCAACAGACTCCAGAATCTTTACTTCTGGGACAGATGGATTTAAATCAAAGCCATCAAACAAATGACATAAACAAAAGATGTACGAATAAAAAATCCCTGTTAGGTTCTCTATTCAAAATTATGAGTCCGTCTCCATTCAAAAAGATTTTAACCTGGATTTACCTAAGAAGGTTGCGTTACCAACATTTCACCTCATTAAATTAGATTGGCATAGAATCCGGATTCATCGAGAAAAAAAAATTTCATGCCTCAACTATAACAAAACCTAGCATGTGTTATACCATTTTAGAATTTAGACTAAATGCGTCAACTTTTAAGTATACTTTCCAAAATAGTAGCCATACATTTTTTTTACAGTACAGCTGGTTTAAGTTGGTTGATGAAATTATTTAGAATTCAATGTTGGAAACAAATTTAACTTTTTACTTAAAAATGAGGCAGTTATGTCATTTTTTTTTATTGTAAATTGTAGCACGGCTATTCGTTATAGCATTACAGAAAAAAAATATTCAAAAAGTTATTATTTACAGTCACGGTAAAAGAAAGTTCATTACAGGTTGTCCGTTTTTTAGGATTTTTTTTAAACCTTCATAACATTTTGAAAAAAGAACATAGATTTTTGTTTTTATTTTTCTGATTACCCTCATGACTAGGCTTATCGCTGGTTTTCGGCTTATCGTTGACTTCTGGGACATCCTGTATATATTTTTATATCTTAAGTTAGGTTTTTTACAATATGTATATTATTATTATTATTATTGTGGTAGGTAGAGCTATTCCATTTCTGGATATACCGACTTTTCACCATTATAATATTATTTAGACCCCTAAACGTGATAGGTGGTAAGACCATCGCATGACCATCGCCATGCCTCAGAATTTATCTAAGAATTAATTCTGAGACATAATGCTTCACCGTCGATCCCGTGATAAATATCTTCGTAATATTTTTGAAAAACTCATTTGTACGTACCAGGATTCGAACCCGAACGTTACGGATGAGAAGTGGGCTCTACAATATTATTGTATTGACTTTTGAAACATCCTAATGAGACTTGGTATTCACGACCGATATATGTCCTGTCTATCCGTCTAGCCCCCCAGCCTGCTTTTACTAATACCAATGCACTTAGCACTGGTGCCAGTGCGACGAAAACGCTGTCATTCTACATATACACTATATTTTAACATATATACATATACAGATGGATGATAAATGCGCAGCTACGTGCTGTTACTATTACCCTCTATAGAGTGTGGCCCATATATCGGAGTATAGCTCCTTGTAAATTATAACCTCCTGGTAGACTAACCTATTGTCTAGTAGAGGTCAGAGTAAACTAAGTGAAACACAACGATTGTAGCATAATAATATGACCACGAGGACTTGGCTTACACATAAACTGTATTTTACTCATTATTAACATTTATAAATACAATGAAGTCTTTGGATCTAAATCCGTTTACCACCATTGCACAAATTACAAGATACATTATAATTGAATAATGAAAATAGATGGACGCGTAGATCAACTAGAACAAAATTGTGGACAAGTTAAGTTCTGTAAAAGTTAAGTATATTTAAAAATAAAATTATTTATAACACATTTGCTCGTAAAAGGTGTCTTATTTCACCAATTTCAATCAATCTCATTACGCCCAAGTGCGGTAAGTGTAAAGTAAAACGCACGGTTTATCAAGATGCTCCGTCTTAAAACGAACGGTACTTTTTAAAATCTCAGCAGAGTTTTTTTGTCAAAAAAGTTATCAACATTTTATGATTAAAATTAACTTTGGGAGATAAAATATAATAAAGAAATATTCATGTACATAATTATTTTATTTAATTAATTTTGTGTGTAACAAAAACACAAAAATATTAATTTACTTTATTAGTAATACTGGCTGTTTTTTGTGCCTTTTCCTAAAAAAAAATGATGATGCGCGCCGCACGCTTTTTCTTAACGCTGTATTGTTTTTATTCGTTTACCATAGTCGTAGTTTTATTTTATTTCCTCGCAAATGTGTTATAAAACGTCGTATGACATACGTGCGCTTTGATAATTACAGCCTCTGCTTACTTGTAGCCCTCGCCTACGGCTCGGGCTAGCAATATCGCCTCGGCTGTTATTTTCAACCTACCGCACTTATATCATAATGTACTATTAGTCATTTCTTAGAGACCTACGGCTACGGTATATAAACTAATACTTTTTATTTTTCTAAGCCCATCGTTTCCGCTCTGCGTTAGTGTTAGAGTTTTATTATGTAAACGAGTTTGGACTATTTTGTTTGAGGAAAATAGAGACATATGTATTTTTATGAAATATTCTGATTACGTTTACAAACTTTATGAGTAGATGGAATATCCGAGATTAGGGTTAGCTACATCAAGCGTCTGAAGCGGCAACAGAATGAGCAACCGCCGTACCAGGAGTGTATAGCCACGAGGAGTACCATTTATTAATAACTATCAACGCCCCGCGGTTTCAAGTTCCCGTTCCCGTGGGAATACGGGGATAATAGCCTATGTGTTATTCTGATGTATAAGCTATATAAAGTTTGATCAAAATCCGTTCAATAGTTTTTGCGTGAAAGAGGAACAAACATCCATCCATACAAACTTTCGCCTTTATAATATTAGTAGGATTTAAAGCAACAAAGTGTGGAGTGGTTACTTGAGACTTATTGTCTATTTATAATTGTAGTCGCATTTTTTTTATTTTACATTTACTACGCGGTCAGTGATTGCTCCACTTACACTAACTGTAACGACCGCTGTACGTAAGAAGTGGTAAGACGCAAATTACGTATAGTATAGTATTAAAAAAATGAAGACGATTGCAATTGAGGTTGGAAATAGGCAATAGGCCAGGGGGCCAATTCCACTAAATGTCAGCCATTGGCGAGCCATTGTCATCGAACTATCATTCAATGATCATTCAACTGGCACTATGACATCTAATTTGTATTCCACTAAAATCTATGGACTACGACAGTTGTATCGTATCACAAGGGCATTACTCAATGGTGTTGCCTACCAAATACAACTATTACTACCATGCGTGTCATCAGTTTTATTTCTGGTTTTTGGCACTAAAATCTTTAGATGATTGTTTTCATTTATGGTACATGTGACATTTTGATAAGTTTTGAAGAAACTATTGTACTTTTTGCATAGACTCTGAAGCAGAGCTAAAATCTGAATTTCGTGTAGTGTTTAGGGCTGATGGCTAAATTGCCAATGCCAAATAAGGGAAAAAAAGCAATCACTGGACAGCGCCATTCCATGGTAGGAATAGTAGAATACCAAAAGGGCCGAACAATGATAGTTCCCTGACTGTGAAAACAGACAGTTAACAGAATACGATAAGTGCCAAATAACACCATTGACTGACCATTGACATGTCATTATCATCCAACTGTAACCGTAGACATTTAGTAAAATTCGGGCCCAGCTGATTTATTCCTGAAAGCTGGCATAAAACCCATGCGCACATCGCGCATGCGTACCGTTTGTGAATAAACGCACGGCAAATGCGCATCATGAAAAGTGTATCTGTCTCTCTCGGAAGCTTATGACAGATATTAGTATGGTTTTGTATGACAGAAAAGAAATAAATAATCTTACGCTTTTTATCCCCTAGCTAATTAGGCACAAGTATTCCATTTCTGAAAATACCCGCTTTTCACGAAAATATCCCTAAACGTGATAGGTGGTGAGCCCATCGCCGGACGGGGTCTCTTACACATGCCTTAGAATTAATCCTGAGACCTGCGGGTATCCTCACGATGTTTTCCTTCACCGTCGAGCTAGTCATGAATATGTACTTACGTAAGTTTTGAAAAACTCATTGGTACATGCCAGAATTTGAACCCGATTGTTTTGTACTACGAGTATTACAAAGTAAAGCCTGATATTTTTTTAAACCCGTATGTTAATATTTAAATTACCCATCAAAATTATAGTTTTAAAAAATGCCTATTAAGTTGAGTACTTATACATGTAATATAATACAATTTTATAAGTGGAGTATTATGAACAGTAGACAGTAGTAGTCTCCTCATTGTTGCTTAGCTGATGTTGCAAATGAAAACAATGAGCTGGCATTACTTATGTCACACGGAAACGTAATATCTAAAAAAACGTGATGCAAGTATGACGTTCGCGTCGCTACTACGTAGTGTATGAAGTTGTGGTGGGCGATAGTTACATAGAACTATCTCCTCGAATGCTACGGGCTCCTGGTGCTTCGAAGTCGTAATAAGTCGATGTCTTTGATGTATTTTTCCTTGTCCCATGCATTTAATAAGAATTGGATTTATAACATTCTTAAAAGTACCTAGGTAAACGGTACAACGGTAAAAGGTTGTGGCGTTTCACAAACCGCTGCAGCTTGTGCTGACTGGGGTCCCGTTAGGACACTCAAATATGTTCTGTGTTTTTTATCTTTAAGATTTTTTTATCTCCTATGTAAAGGTGTTCCTAATAAATATTTTTCTTTCTTTCTTTCTTTCTTAAACATTCAAAATTTATGACAAAAATTAAACAATTACACAAACTAAATTAAACAATGAAACGAAATAAACTAAAAAAGAAAGAAAGAGTTCAAAATAACTAAATTAACAATGAGTTCAAAATAGAATCTAATTAACTCGTATCATCCCAAGCCTGTCTTTTTTCATCTGATTTGTATCAAACACATAGAAGGGCATACAAACAGCATAAAGAACAAAAAAATATCGATAAAAAAAAATCACGATTTTTATTTTTTTTTATTACAGTACCGTTCCAAAAATGGAACAGTAGGACAATATGCCGATGTATTTTCCTTCATATATGATTTAAACAAAATATAAATAAAAGTGTAAATAACAGGAAATTCCTGTGTATTTTGTTTATTATTACTATGTTTTTATATACCGAAGCTATCTTTTATAATATTATAATAGAAAATCATTATTTATAATGGAACTCAATTGAAAATTTATTATGCAGAGCTACATATTGCAAGTATCGCACTTCATCCTTGTATTTTTGAGACACAAACCGCACCGGGTTTGTTTTACTCTATAAAATGATGCTGCGTCTTTTTGTCTAATCTTATACTGTCTGGAATGCCTTTTATTACAACTAGAGATGACCTAGGCAGCGGCGTTCTTGAGGCCAAGGAGGTCGCGGTTGAATGTTTTGTTTGAAGATATATATTCACAATATTCCTTGTAAATGAGAGTAAATCATAAGTATTGCTATGGTTTCATATGGCCCTTGCTCATAACCGAGACCTACAAAGGTGCTTTATATCGCTCGATTCTTCAGCTCGAACAACACTAGATCAGCTTGGAGTGTCGTGACGCGCCAGAAGCCTATCGGTCTCATACATTTAGTATGGTTAGAAATACATCGTGGAGTAGTGTAAGATAGTGCTTTGTTCTTTATCTAACCCTAGTTTATTTACAAAACAGATAGCGAAGCGACACACCGTGTTGGGTTAGTGCAATTCTAGCTTTTATCGCCGCTATCTTCGTTAGGTGAGGTTTTTGATGTGTTATATACAAATTTGCCGCCAAAACAGTCATCTTTATCAAAATTTAATACAATCTCATTTACGATCAATCAAAAACGAAATAAATAGAAAATAAGCATAACAAAACCCATACCAAACCTAAATAATACTACCCTCTCATAGAGTATGTTACAGAGGTATACATTCCTACTGTTCCAAAAATGGAACGGTACAAAAAATACTCAATATTTATATGAACACTTTCAGATTTTTATATATTGTCGTAACTAACATATAGTTTATAGTATTATTGATAAACTGATATAAAAAAATTATAACTTTACAAAAATAAATAAATAATACTAAAATTTTCCGGCGTAACATTTTTTTTCTCAATGATCACGTATATTTTTTAAAAATTACAGAACGTTATTCCCCTGTTTATAAAAAACTTACAAAACTATATGACAGGTCATTATGTAAGTTCTGCCACAACACAGAAATAATAATCGGAAGCGTTTAGAAAAAAAATATAAAAATTGAAAAAGGAACCGTTCCAATAATGGAGCACTAGGATGATATGAGTTAACTATCTAAAAGGCGAACAGTTACGGTGATATGAGGGAACGATATACACACACCGGCACAATTAGCGGAACAGAAAAAAAAGGGAGTATTTACGCATTTTTGCGTGTTACTGGCCGGCTAAACAAGCTTTTTTTAAATTTGGGTTTTAATTTAAAAATGGAATACTAAGCGACTGCCCTTTTTTTCATTCTTTTGTTTTAATTTTCATTGATTCATTTTTTCCACCGCTTGTCCGTTTTTAGAAGGTTCGTGAATTCCATTTGAAAAGCTTTGAATTGCAGTTTTTGAGGCTTTTGAGTTTTTTCGCATATTGATAATTTACGAGCATCTAATTATGCCTGATTTAACGCCATCAGAAATCATTAGGGCAGATCAAATGAGGAGAAATGGTCAAACCTACAGATCGATTGCCAGAAGCCTTCGTCGATCGTTATCAACGATTTATCGTAGCATCCAACGATACAGATTGACGAATGCTCTAGTGAGAAGGAGAGGACAAGGCCGGAAAAGGTGTACTTCAAGGAGGGATGACCGTTTTCTCCAACTTCAAGTCCGACGGAACACGAGACTAACGGCGGTGCAGGCTCGAAATTTACTGGAAGAGGTACGGGAGGGAGATTTTAGAAGAACATGTTGTGCCATTTGCCCCCTTTATTGGTAACAACTTCATTCTAATGCAGGATAATGCTCGGGCTCACAGTGCTCGCACAGTACAGACATACCTAAACCATGTTGGTATAACGGTGATGGAGTGGCCAGCACGGTCCCCCGATATGAACCCTATAGAACACGTCTGGGACTTGCTAAAGAGGAGTGTAAAGTCAAGAATGCCCCCTCCCAATAATCTCAACGAGTTGCGAAACGCATTACTTGAAGAATGGCAGAGGTTGCCCCAAGAAACCATTGATAACATCATCCGCAGCATGCCCAGACGGATGGAAACCCTCATCAGAGCACGAGGAGGAAACACTCGATATTGAACAGTCATTGAAATTGTTGTTAAACTTTGGAAAATCTTGAATTTTCTGCTGTTTCTCTATAATTAAAAATCGAAGAAAAATGCATTTTGTTTAATTTAATTTTTATTTTTATAAAATTTTAAGTATGGTGTTACAAATGAATGTCAAAACATGTTAATTTAATTGTTGTTTCATTTTAAATAATATATTGTTTAAAAATTACATTCATTGTTCTAAATTCCCTCTTTTTTCTCCTTTTTTTTTCTGTTCCGCTAATTGTGCCGGTGTGTGTATATTACGAGCTCGACAGTATAGATGGGTCATTTCATGAGTAGCACGTAAAAATCATATAAAATGAAATTTTCTTGCGCCGCACCTGCTATTTTCCTTCACCTAGCCCGCTATTCGCGAAATCTGACCATCTGTCTCGCACCACGCACCCATACATGAAGTATGTAGCCTAAATGTGTGACGTAGCGGCTAATTGTACCAGTGTCGTCATCGGTAGGCCAGCTGTTACGTCAGCCTCGCTCGGAACATTGATCGGAAGCGCAACCCAGACGGGCGGGCTACTAGGGGCCCACGATCGCATGTAGATGCACCCGATGCAACTAAGTGCAATGTTAATGACCCAGTTCAGTGTTTACAAGGTCTGGGTCATATTATTAGGATCTATAAATTAATAGGAAGGAAGACATCGTAAGGAAACCTTCATGCGTGACAACACTCCGGTCGTTTAGAATAGAATAAAATAATTTTTATTTCGAACCATAGAAAGTTCATATAAATGGCTAGTAATACACAAAGACAATAAAGATGTAGGTTAGTACACACAATTACATTTTAAATAAATAGCCACTTATTTACGACTTGGGGCAATATGGCCAGTCACCCAGTGCAGTTTAGGAGTCCGTAAAATATACTGGTAATACCGGGAACTCTTCCGACCCCCCGGGGATAAAGGCGTGAGCATAATGTAAATTACTAGCAAGTTCAAATACATCCGAGAAACATTTTCTTTTGAATAGCCTAACTTTTTATTCGAAAGTCTTACTTAAAATAGTAATGAATGTCATGAAGAGGTTAGTCGATAGCCTAGACGATTCGAGATACTTTGGTTAGTATACCATTTGACACTAGACGTTTTAGGACTATGGGCATTGTGGGACCGGGACCGGGGATCGGTCACATGAGTAAAGAAACGGAACAGAGACAAAGCTTCTAAGGAGCGTGCAAAATTCTTACCTATTTTAGTAGGGTTGGCAAAGGAGAATAAAATAAACAAAACGTTTATTAGACTTTTATTTGTACATTAGATTATTTACAAATTACCTACTCTAAATATTTTTTTATAACTTTTTATTTTTAATAAATTATTAAATCTTTTAATCTAATGATGAATTCTAAATCTAATGGATATAAAGTTTTTTCAAATAATCATTAAGGACGCTTCCACATGGCATAATATTTTTACAATCTTACACTCGATTCAGAATATCATTAGGTACCAATATTTACAATGTTTACGTCGAGTTCTTTGTAATGAGTAATTAAAGAATCTTTGCCCATATTTATAGGTTGTTCAGGTCTATTAACAAACAATTTTATTTCGTCACATATGTGATTTTCGAGACATTCATGCAAACTGTACAGTAGGTAACCATTTTACACCTCCGAATCTAATTATTTACACTTTCTTGACTTTTTAGTTTAATACTTTATTCTACCATAAACAATTTAAAATAACCATTTCTCACTAAGCAGGAGCGCGAAACAAATACGGCAACCATTGCGCGGCCCTCGGCATTTCTACTGACCGAGCCGGCTTTATCCAGTTGCGGCGCGTATGTGACGCAGCGCTAGTAGAAACGCACACAAGCATTGCATGCTTGTAGTAGTGTACCTACGACAGCGCGGTTGTATGAAGCTTTGTCTCTGTTCCGTTTCTTTACTCATGTGATCGGTGGCTCCTCTAGTGTTGCAGATGTCAATGGATGAGTTTGTCTGCTCCCTTTCGGCCTATGTAACTGTGTTTTGTAACCAGTTATAAAAGAAAATTTCCTCTTTTCTCGTAACCAGTTACAAACTAAAATCTTTTCGGCTGGCACTTTTATCTTATGTATAAAAATAACGTTTGTTTCTTTGTATTTTAGGATACCGTTTATCCGATTATGATTAAACTTTGGTGAATTGATGAAAGCATATCCGAAAACGTTAATAATAAAAAAATAGGAAATTCCCTCAGGAATGGGAAAAACTCAACTGCGCGTCCTATGCTCTGACGGGTCAACTAGTCTTCCTCTTCCACATACATTCATAATGTCTTAAAGAGAAAAGTTTATAATTTTTGTATGTTTGTAACGAATAAACTCAAAAAATACTAGACCGATTTAAAAAATTCTTCTACCATTAGATTGCTACAATATCCCTGAGTAACATAGGCTACATTTTATTCCCGTATTCCCAGAGGGACGGGAACTAGGCGGGCGAAACCGCACGGAACATTACAGCTAGTCTAATCTAATATGCATAAAACTCGTGTCACGGTGTTTTTAGGAAACGGTCGTTTTGGGAAATGGGTATTTTGGGAAAAAGTCGTTTTGCAAAACGGTCATTCTGGGAAACTGACATATTGGGAAGCGGTCTTTATGTACCTAAAGGGTTTGTGGTTGCCCACCTCTGAAACAGCTCGACCGATTTTAATATTTTTTTATTACTTTTGATTGGTATGATAATATTATGTAGGTCGTAAAGTATTTTTCACCTTCCTACGCCGCGCCCCACACCCCATATATATGACAGAACAACTTTTGACGGCTCAGCTAGTTATACCTTTATAAAAATGAACAAGGTATGTACTTATTAGCATATTTTAATATACCTACATTACTAGCAGTTCTGCGCGGTTTCACCCGCGTAGTTCCCGTTTCCGTGGGATACGGGAATAAAATATAGTTTATTTTACTCAGGGATCTTATAACGTTCCATTGATAAAAGAATTTTTAAAATTGGTCCAGTAGTTTTTGAGTTTATTCGTAAAAAACATTCAAAAATACAAATCTTTCCCCTTTATAATATTAGTATAGACTCCTCTTAGCAATGCCGACTTAGATGGGAATCAAATCTGCGACCCCTGACGATCTAGTATTTAACATGGCTTGATGTTTATATGCTCGTATCACAACAAGGTTATTTGTAGTAGTGATCGTGGAAACGTATTCCTCATAGAAGAATACGACTATAGAACTGTGAATAAGCTAACTTGATGAGAATCTACAAAATAGGATCTTGTTCAATACATTTTATAGGCGAAATTTCCACCCAGCTGGAATCTAGGCATCTAGGAAATAGCCCACCCAGCGCTAGTTGTCTGCTTCCCGCAATCAATATTCAGTGCAGTGAGAGAGAGGTGCAGGTGCAAGTGCATTTCTCCTTCACACTTTACTGCCTCAGTTTCATGCTATCCTAGTAGGTTACATGCACTAACTGACTGAGTGCAATTTAGTGCATTCTGTAGGACTACAGTGGGAAATTTCCAAGGAAGCTCCGTTGACACTCTTTTAGTAAGCTCTAAGTCACAGAGAATAGCAAAATAAGTAAATTAGCAATATAATTATTATTATAATTATATTATTATTGTTTATTATAATCATAATGACCAGACAAAAATATTTCTAAATAATGTTTTTTTACATTGCTTGACTATAACTTGTCATTATTCAAACTGCCTGAGAGTTTTAAATAATGACCTCATTTAGCACTTAGCCCATAACATATACATTTACAGCTTGACTTGACGTTTTTATTTTAATGACACCCAAATTTTAACTAAAATATATGTATATGTTCCACTTCGATATCTTACAGAACTCACGAGTATATGTGTTTGCGTTTATAACATTAGTAGGATTACAAATATCGAATAATATTATCACTAAGTATATTTATTTAGTTAGTAAATGTATTTTATTAGTTGTGGAGGTATAACATGATGGTTAGCAAACAAAGTTGTACTAGGTTGTCTTTGGCGTAGCCACTCGTAGACCCACGTAGTACTTCGTAGCACTTTATAGAAATAATACGGCTATTTCTTTTTTACGCTACGGTACTAAGGTACTGAAAATTAGGTACATGATCATTTTAGCCTTTTACCCATTGATAACATGATCAAATAATGCAGCCTATTCATGAGGTAGGCTCCTCGAGTTTGGGCTCATTTGGTTTGTTTTGACGAGCCTCTCACATCACACTTGGTGATGAAGATCTTATGATAAAGCCAGGAGATGGATAGTGGAAATCCGAATTTCATAAAGTGAAAGGTTATACGGAAGATCTGATTGAACAGACAAGAGTTTTCAATAATTCTTTCTTTTAATTTATATAACGAACATCTGTGCCAAAGTACCGATTTAGACGGTGCGTTATCTGTCAGTTAGTGCTAGAGTTTCATTAAGTTCATATATTATTATGTACAGCACAAATATATTGTGGTCAAAAACAATTAACTATCTTTTTTTTTAATTTTTTGTGTTAAATTCAACATTTTGGAAGTTTGAAGTAAAATATATTTTTTTTATTTCTTGACGAAGTAATGTAAAATTAGTAATTCAAATAAAATTTCTAGTGCACTCACTCACAAACTTTTGCTTTTGTGATTAGTAATGTTAAAAAGTTGGCAAAGCTAAACAAATTGTATAATATAAAAGGTTACAAATGTGCTTACATTTTTGAAACTACCCTCTTCAGGAAAAATACCTTAAAGTACATAGCTCAGAATATTAATTTTAATCCGATCAAGCTCTTATCAAGCTAGATTCGGTGATCGTAGAAATCAATCGCAGTGTTTATTTGAGTGAATTAAATCGGGACTGAGAAAAAAAAACCTTATATTGAAGGTTTAACTACTTTATCCGCCCTATTCACTGCCAAAAAAAGCAATGGACTGGGCTCCAAAAAGTACTATCGTAACGTGAAACTTAAAACTACTTAATCCTATAGTTATTGCTATAGTTATTGCTTTTAATTCTAAGTACGTTACGGTTGTGTTTATAAGCAACTGAGGAAATGCGTCGAGACTATATAAAGGGCGCTGAGAGCGAAACCATAGCGCGTTCTAATTCGACACTGGTGCCATCTAGCAGCCAGCACTGGCAAGGTAAGGAAAGGCAAGGAAGAACAAACATTTTAGAACTGCCTACAGCTGTACCACCAAAGTTTCATTAAAGGATATCTGATTTGCCGCTGGTTTATTTAGGAATGATAAAATTACCCGTACGTCTCTATTCTTTATGCGCGAACGGCCCCAATTCAAGTCGGTTATTGAGATAACTCATGTATCCATGATATTAAAAACTTAAATACAAAATCTGTCTTTTCGTTTTTCATGTTAATCTGCGGTTTAAAAAGCAAGAAAATTATTTTCTAACAACCCATCACTTGATAAAATTAGAGACGTTGTTTTACTGTGAGCGTTATGTATATTTTTTGCCTTCCTCACTTGGAGTCTACGGTTGTTCAGACAGCTGACCCCTCAGCGGTGTTGCCCTCGCCGATCCATTTTATTCCCGCTCTCTAAGGAATTTGGTTTATTTTTTACAGACACCTTTTACACGTGCCTATAACAACTCACTCAAGTTTCATGTAAGTTGTTCGCAAACGAGTGATTGATTAAGGAACCCATACAAAACAAACAAAGAAACATTTTGGTTTTATATACAATAATGTACATAATTCACATAAATGAACCTATCAGCCTACGTAGCTAGTTTACAAGAAAGGGAAATGTATTCGTAAATAACTCCTCCCTATTCTGTTATCACTGTTATCAGTACAGCCAATCCACGTCGTCATACAAAGCGGAGTATTTTTCTTCTCCAACCACAGCTCTTTTGGCAACAGGTTGCAAAGTAAAGCAACAGGTAGCAACGTTGCTGTGAAGGTATTGGTTAGCACAAGACGTAATTTTGAATTAAACTAAATAATTTAGAATAATGGATAACGTTTACAACGCCCATTAAATATTTCAAAATTTACCTAAAAACATGTATCATCATCATAAATGACCATTTACAGAATTGATCGATGTCTTTCTGAAAGTTTGTTTTAAATGAACTCCGAAACGGTTTAATAGATTTCAACGAAAGTTGTAAGGATTAATACATTTAAGGAAGGTTTTTTTTGTGTAATTGCCATTTACGCATACAAGTATCGTCCTTAGCCTTAAATATTATAAATGCGAAAATGAGTTTGTTTATTTGTTAAGATTTCACGCCTAAACCACGAAACAGATAAATAAATAAATAAATAATCTCACGCCTTTCATCCCCGAGGGGGTAGGCAGAGGTATTCCATTACTGGATATACCCACATTTCACGAGATACATATGACCCCTAAACGTGATAGGTGGTGAGCCCATCGCCGGACCGGGTCTATTTACACATGTCTCAGAATTAATTCTGAGACCTGCGGGTTTCCTCACGATGTTTTCCTTCACCGTCGAGCTAGTGATAAATATGTACGTAAGTTTTTGAAAAACTCATTGGTACATGCCAGGATTCGAACCCGAGCCTCACTGATTTTCGACCGGCTCTTTAACCGTCCGGGCTATCACTGCCCAACACGAAACAGATTTAAAAAAAATATGCAATGGAAAGCTACATTATCAGCCAGTAACATAAGCTATGTTTTATCCTATCTTTCCACGGGAACGGAAAATAATTGGATGAAACCGCGGGATCTTCTAATACGAGTACATAAAGAGCCTGACTGGCTCATCAATGCCGAGCCGAAACTACTGAAACTAGATAATTTAAATTTGGACAGTAGATTCTAAAATTCAAAAATTCAAAATCGTTTATTTTCTATTGGTATTAAAATATACACTTAGAAACGTCAATATTTTATAATAACAAGGCACTCGTCCTCGTCGTCGTCCATGACTCGTCCATGAAGATTGGCTAAATGCAAACAGCAGCCCATCTCCACCGACGAGCTGCTGGTCCTTTTACGATCTAGGCATTGGATAAGAAAAGATTTTATGAAAGTTCCAGGATACGGGATACAACATGGTCCTAAGTATTTTTGAAAGTAGAAAATTCTTCAATCGACTTCGCCTGCATTTTACTGCACAAAAACACATTTTGTTGCGCGCGCAGGGCTAGCAAAATCTATCTTCCAAGGCATCGACGTATTACGATTTCGAAACACCAGGAGCCCATAGCATTCGAAGAGTTCTTACTATCGTCCACGAAAACTTCAAGCACTACGCTATAATGACGTCAGGCTTGCATTTGTGTGCATTCCAAGTCTAGACACTCATACACTTCTAGTTTGCTGCAAACCTCTTTCTACGAGGTTAGATTGTTCGGATAGTGCAACAATGTTTATGAGTGCAATATGCCATGTGTAATAAAACAAGGTCTTCTCTTCCTTTGGCAAAGTCCTACGTCACGAATTGTGGTACTGTTCACTCTCAAGGAAATACCGCTGGATGACGTAAACGTGGCCGGTCCCTGTCATCCTTTCCATGGGAAGAGAATATCTGGCGTAGGTCACTGCGTATCGATATTGTATCCCTCTCGCTTTTCTCCTGTGATGCAGCAAAGCCCCACGAATGCAGTTGACCTAGTAACCTGCATTGCTTCCTGATGCCCTAGCATCATAACTTCGTGGCGCATCTGAAAGTAGCTCGATCGATACTGCAAAGATCTATTTGCCATTTTACCGCACATAACTTATGGTGTGTTTACTTTAACTCAATAATTATCTGCCTATGACGCGTTTACATATCCTTTTTCAGACTTGTGACGTATTTACTTTCAATGCGTTTCCAAAAATGTGACAAGTTTACTTTGTGACGAGTTTACAATAACCCATCGATACATTGAAATAAATTGTCAAGAAAAAAAGGTTCGTGACCCGTGCACCCACTGGGTTCACCCACCGGTGGGTGTAGGGGTAATTCCTGTTTACCCGTGTACCCACTGCGTCAAGGTTGGAATTAATAAATAAAATATCGATTCATTTTGTCGATAATGTGTTCGTAAAAACCTACTGCCTAAAAGAGATAGTGAAAAGCCTTGAAAATATTTAAAAATAACCTTCTCTGGGTATGAAGACGAATCTAGCGATTAAGACACCTCATTTAATGAATGTATCAAACCTTTTAAGACTACATGCAGCGTAGTTATATCTATTGGTAAACACTCACAATTATGTAGGTGTCTTTGAAATTATCATTTTATATAACTACCTTCATTTACTTCCTTTGATTTTGTTTAAATTTTATTTTAATGTTTCTTCTAAGACTGCCAACTTTGCTTAAGTATCTTGTGGGAGGGGAATAGGACTAAAGGACTGTTCGCCTATAGCCTAGTTTCCTATGGTCTCATTTTATTGGATGATTTTATTACTATGCCTATGTATTGTCATTCTAGACACGTTCAAAAAATATCGAGGTAAAAAGTGGGTATTTCCAGGAATGGAATACCTCTGCCGACTCCCTCGGGGATAAAAGCGTTAGCATTTTTAAATTAAACTTTCTTCAGAATAAAATTACCTTCCTTCTAGTGAAGTCGGGTAAAATAAAACAAACTCGACTAACGTTAGCAGCCGTACCCACTACTACATTTGAAATCCAGCACGAGCTGGCAACGTCGCTTCAGCCCCGCACTGAAACTGTGCTGCCGCTACCAGGAGAACAGAAGTAACAAGGATTATATTTAGGTCACACTTACACAGAGCTTAGGTAGTGGATCGAATATCAATACTCTCTCGCTTGCACCCTGCACTTTGAACCGGAGATGAAATCGAGTCAAAGTCCGTCAGTAGTCCAGTTTATTCATCTGCCCAGCCTATACCCGTAGACACGCGACTATACACAATCGATGTTTTTGTTCGGCTCAAGGCTTTAAAACATCGAAAAAATACTTATCACTCACTAATACAAACCTTGTCTAAAACGGTTGAGTAGTTTTTCAAAGTTCGTTCTTCTGCTCACATCCACCAATCAACGTAGCGCTAAGCTAATAATTATTGGTTTATTTTCAATTTCGACCTCGTCAAAAGAGGTTTATAAAATTATATACATATAAAATATCCTACAGTGAAAAGTAGTCTGTACTGCGACGTGTCCACAGACCACGTGCGTGATGCATCTCAGAGCATTTGAATAAAACAAAAGGTGTTTGCTTTTCCGTACCGTACTAAGATCTAAGCATCCACTGTCCCTCCGTCCGTGGGTTATGAACAATGATAAGTAGACAGTTGAAATTGCATGTATTTCTGTTGCCGCTATAACGACAAATAATATGATGATAATCAGTGAGGCTCGGGCTCGAATCCTGGCATGTACCAATGAGTTTTTCAAAAAACTTATCGTATTTATCACTAGCTCGACGGTAAAAGAACACATCGTGAGGAAATCCTCAGGTCCCAGAATTAATTCTAAGTAGTGTTTGACTGAAAGTTCGTTTTCTTTTTCGGTTTCGGTCAAAAATCAAGTTTCGGCAGCAGTTTCGGTTTCGGCCAAAATTGGCCTGAAAACTGAAGCCACAACCGAATATATGGTTTCGGTTTTGGCCGGAAAACCAGTTTCGGTCGGACACTAATACTGAGACATGTGTAAGCAGACCCGGTCCTGCGATGGGCTCACCACCTATCACGTTTAGGGGTCCAAAGAATATTTGGTGAATAGTGGGTATATCCAGAAATGGATTACCTCTGCTTACCCTCTTGGGGAAATAAGGCGTGAGATTATTTATTTTATTTTAATATAAAATAAAAAGAAAAGAAATTTCCTAGTAAGGTTCCTCGATATCTTTTGTCTTATAAAATTATGACTATTTTTTAATTTGCTGATAACATTCAAATAATATGTTCTATTCAAACTCTTTAACTACGTCTACATTTTTTAAATTTAGTTCAGTGTCAAACTATTTTTCATACTAAATCAAGTGAAAAGTATAACCAACGGAGAAAATCTTCATTGCCGTCTCTGGTGATTCTTACCTAATAGCACATCTCACATACTGCATACAATGCATCTAGTGCATCCCAGCTACCAGGACATAATAAATGAAAGCACATTCAAATGCAATAGGAAGCTATCTCTCTCATTGCAGTATATTGATTGTGGGAAGTAGACGACTAGCACTAACGAGACCTGTTTCAGGGTACCTGGACTGGAGCTATGTTTAAATTTATCCCTTACTGAGTTTAGATAAGGTGCTATGTCGTGTGGCTAACTCGGTGATTTCAGGGTCCAATTAATTAATTCTTCTTTCAACCGCTGTTGGAACCATGAAGTATAGAGCATTTCAAACTTTGCTAAGGTTTTTATACAATATGTAACAGAATAAGCGCAATTCCTGAAATTAGTTTATTCAGTATCGGCTTTCGGCTATTTTTAATGTGTTAATTTTTTATTTTATTTTAATATTAGCATAGCTGAATTTAGTGCTACCTAGGGAAATTGTACTACTTATTATTGCTCTTTATTCAAGAAAATTGGTCAGACACTGCTAAAGTACGAAGGTATCATAATTTTTTGATATTAATATAATTGGGGTGTATGAGGCGCTTATTCTGTTACGCGTTGTAGGTATATAAGATCACACCTCGAGGGGCTTGGAAGTCATGCAACTCCATCTTCGAAAGTGCCCACTGTTTTCTATTTATTATACATTAACCGCGACTGATAATGATCCCACGAAAACATGCGAACATCGCTGACTACAATAAAAAAATCTCCTTTCGTAATAAAATCTGAACGTTTGTCCACTTGAAGCCTGGATAAAAAATTAAAATGATAAAAAGGTAATGACAAAAAGCAAAAGAGAGTACATCTGCAATGAATATCCGATACCGGGAATCGAACCCGGGTCGAGCCTCTAGGGCTCGGTCCTTCCACTAAACCATTAGTCCAGTAAATTTATACATTACCGCATGCGTCAAATCCGGTAGTTCTGATTTTTTGCAGACTTGTTTATGATGTTGGCCTAATGTATAATCCAAGTTTGTGACCTCGAGCGCCGAACGCAACTTTGTCAAAAATCGAAAAAACAGCGAAAAAAATTGTCTTTTTTTAAAATTTTGGCGATTATAACCCTAAAGGACTAGTTTCTGAAAACACTTTTTTAGGACGTTTTTAAAGTAGACTAAATTAACTACAATATTATACTAGAATTGTCTCTGTAGACCCAATAGTTTCTGAGATTTACCTTTTTAAAGTTTATATTTTTTTTTCGAACTTCGCAATTTTTTGCATTTCTGTCGTTTTAAAATGTTGCCTGCTCCTTCGTTCGCGTTATTTAGGGATAAAAAGTAGCCTATATGTTAATCCGGGTTCTAATCTATCTACCTACCAAATTTCATCTAAATCCGTGCAGCCGCTAAGTTTATTTTTGTCTTTTATCACATAGATATCTACACTAATCTATACTAATATTAAATAGGAAAGATTAGATTTTTTGTACGTTTGTTACGAATAAACTCAAAAACTACTGCATCGATTTAAAAAATTCTTTCACCAATGGAAAGTTAGAATATCCCTGAGTAACATAAGCTATATTTTATTCCCGTATTCCCACGGGAACGAAAACTACGCGGGTGAAACCGCGCGGAACCTCTATTATTTTATAACACTAACGGTATTTGTATCGAATAAACTCAAAAACTAATGAGCTGATTTTACAAATTCTTTCACCAATGGAAAGCTACATTATTATTGAGTAACATAGGCTTTATTTTATTCCCGTATTCCCACGGGAACGGAAACGACGCGAGTGAAACCGCGCAGAATCGCTAGTATCATATATAAGAGTGGTTCCGCGCGTTTTCACCCGCGTAGTTCCCGTTCTCGTAGGAATAGGGGAATAAAATAAAGCCTATGTTACTCAATAATAATGTAGCTTTCCATTGGTGAAAGAATTTGTAAAATCAGCTCATTAGTTTTTGAGTTTATTCGATACAAATACCGTTAGTGTTATAATATAATAGAGGTTCCGAGATAAAAGACAAAAATAAACTTAGCGGCTGCACGGATTTAGATGAAATTTGGTAGGTAGATAGATTAGAACCCGGATTAACATATAGGCTACTTTTTATCCCTAAATAACGCGAACGAAGGAGCAGGCAACATTTTAAAACGACAGAAATGCAAAAAATTGCGAAGTTCGAAAAAAAATATAAACTTTGAAAGGCTAAATCTCAGAAACTATTGGGTCTACAGAGACAATTCTAGTATAATATTGTAGTTAATTTAGTCTACTTTAAAAACGTCCTAAGAAAGTTTTTTCAGAAACTAGTCCTTTAGGGTTATAATCGCCAAAATTTGAAAAAAATACTATTTTTTTGCTGTTTTTTTGATTTTTGACGAAGTTGCGTTCGGCGCTCGAGGTCACAAACTTGGATTATACATTAGGCCAACATCATAAACAAGTCTGCAAAAAATCAGAACTACCGGATTTGACGCATACGAGCCCATACATTCAACTGACAAATTTACTGGACTACATATCGGACAGTTATTGAAGCTTCAATTTCGAGTTCCTTTCGACTGTGGTCCTCACTGCGCATGTCTAAGAATTAAGGAGTTCGCTGTGTCTCATTGACAGATTTAATCAAATTTATTTCCAGTATTCTTCAGCTGTTTCCTAATTACTAAGCCTTTCTTAGTGTTTGGTGTTAATAACTCAATTATTTACAATCGTTTAAATAGCTACGTTATAATGTTAGGACAATTTATTATTTATGCATATTCCAGACCCGTCACGCCATCGTAGAGGAGGCAGGGGAACTATTAGAAAGGCTACTCATCGCGCGGAACCCCTACTGTATACTATAAATTTTGTTTCGCTTCAGATGTCACTACTACAGTAGTGACATTTTGATGATGATACAATTTTGATTCACTTAATTTTATACTAATTACATATGTGTTCAATGGGATTTGCAAAAAAAGAATAATCATCATTATAAACTTTAATTCAGGATTTAAGCTCAATATGTTGGTCTTTAGCGATAAATTGGTGGGTAAACGGGCCCGCGGGCTTAGTTAACAGTAGGTCAATAGGCTTAGCACGCTAATTATTTTCCCTCCTCACCTGTCACCTTAGCCACTAAACAGTATTAAGATGACGTCACACAGAGGAGATACATCTATGTGACGTCATCTTAATACTGTTTTGTGGCTAAGGTGACAGGTGAGAGCGGGAAAATAATTAGTGTGCTAAGCCTACTAGTTACCCATAGAAAAAATAAGAGTGTCAACTTAGCCCGCGGGCTAAGTGGTCTGTGGGCTCATTCGACCACAAAGCCATATTCTCATAAATCTTTCCTAAAGCTTACAAAGTTGTGTAAGCAATTATTATGAAACATTTCATGCTTCTAGACCCAGATTAGTCTGTGCGATGTCAATTGCTGAGTGTACCAGTAAATTAAACGCGGTAATTGCTTTGCAAAATAAAACTAAATAATATGCAGGTAAGTTGTTAGGTACTTTTATTTAAAGCAAACTGGAAGACTTATAGGACTGAAATTAATAAATGAAAAAAGCCTGAAAGGCAAATACATACATACATAATCTCACGCCTTATATCCCCGAGGGGGTAGGCAGAGGTATACCAAAAGAGGTAAAGAAGGAAAAGCAAATATACCAACAATGTATATGTTTTTGCGGTCTCAGCTACAGATCGCAGTGATCTCTAAATATGTAGGCTGGCCGTTTTACAGAAATAACTGCCCTCTAGTCACCCGCCTCGAAAAAATCTACAGGCATCCAGAATTCTGGTCACTTCCCAACAAGTTTCCTCTAGGGAAAACATTTTTCATCTCTCCGGGCGGAAAGCGACAACTTTCGGGCCGCTGCGCTAAACGAAGTTGCCGCTTACCGCCTCCGTCGAGCTGAAAAAAAGTATACACACCTCAGGAAGTAAATAAAAAAGCCTCAGATCACTATTTCATTGCATATAAATCTGAGGGTGTGCCGGAGGTGGTGAAACACTAACATATTTTGTTTCCAGGACATATGTATATCAGCGATGAAAGAAAAGGACATCGAAGCCAAGTTACGGCAGGTGACGAACGAGTGGTCGGTTCACGAGCTTACCTTCCAGACGTTCAACAACCGCGGCGAGTTGCTGCTGCGAGGGGATACCACAGCCGAGACCATCGGCCAGCTGGAAGACAGCCTAATGATCCTCGGGTCACTGCTCTCGAACCGGTAAATCATACATTCATCAAGTCCAGGTGAAGGGTTGTAATTTCGACATTGATACACTTGGATATTTTTACGAGTGTATCTATCCGTCATGCCTTTATTGTGTATTGCCACTACTAAAACTGGGATATCGTAACAAACCTAGTTATACACCCCATTATAGCGATCAGTGGGGACCTTTCCGGCATAGGTACCTACATTAAAAAAAATTTTTTTTTTCTTGAGAAATAACATAGATATTATAAATCTAAAACTGCTATAGTGGGTATCGTGCTATCAAATTCATTTCGTTGCAGCTACAACGCGCCATTCAGAAAACAAATCCAACAATGGCTGTACGATTTACAAAGCACCAACGAGATCTTGGAGCGCTGGCTCCTAGTCCAAAACATGTGGGTTTACCTGGAGGCAGTGTTCGTTGGTGGCGACATCGCCAAACAACTGCCAAAAGAAGCGAAGCGTTTTTCCAAAATAGACAAGTCGTGGCAAAAAATTATGCAGAGAGCACACGAGACCCCTGGTGTTGTCTCCTGCTGTGTTGGAGACGATCTCCTCAAACAGCTTCTTCCCCATCTCCAAGAGCAGTTGGAGCTCTGTCAGAAGAGTCTGAGTGGGTACTTGGAGAAGAAAAGAACGATGTTCCCTCGCTTCTTCTTCGTGTCAGATCCAGCTCTGCTGGAGATTCTCGGACAGGCCTCCGATTCGCACACGATACAAAACCATCTGCTTTCTATATTTGACAATATTCGATATGTCAAGTTTCACGATATTGGTAAGTTTTTGTGTGAAACCACAACTCAAATACTCCTTCATCTAACAACATGGCAAGTATATTATACCATTTTCAGAGTACAATAAGATGATAGCAATAGTATCGTCGGAAGGGGAGGAGATTAAGCTGGAACGGCCAGTGCGAGCTGAGGGATCGGTGGAGACCTGGTTGACTTCTCTGCTGCAGTCTGCGCAGGGCAGCCTGCATGCCATCATCAGAAACGCAGTCGCTATCTTGAACGATCCCACTTTCAACATGCTGCTGTTTCTTGATAAGATGCCGGCTCAAGTAAGTCATCTTGCTACATTAATCGAATAATATGGAGGTTGATACAGTAACAGTTACGTATACTAAGAACATATCTAAGAAATGATAAAGGTTTCCAATATAGACGCCCGCCGGCACGTTTTGAATCTGAACATGAATCATCATAAACCCGTAATGGCCTACTGCTGAGCTGAGGGTTTTTCCTCGACCACGAGTACATAATTACATTCTAAAATGAAAGAAAATCAAAACAGTGCCAATTACTAATCATGATTCGAGTACGAACATTTTTGCCACAGCAACGCGAAACTAGCTACCTTTGTACTAATATCAAAATGTTGAACACCTAAATCTCAATAGTAATTAGCAACAATTTCTAATAAATATTGTAAATTCTAGATCGGTCTACTGGGCATTCAGATAATCTGGACCAGGGACGCGGAGCTGGCTCTGATGCAAGCGCGACAGGACAAGAAGATCATGATCGAAACCAACAACAAATTCCTGGAGCTCCTGAACACGCTCATCGACCAGACCACCAGAGACCTAACGAAGATTGAACGCATCAAGTTCGAGACTCTCATCACCATCCACGTGCATCAACGGGACATATTTGATATGCTGGTGAGATGGTCTCCCAAACTTTGACCTCTAGCTCGTTGTCGTATTGTGCTGTGCTGGAGGAAATCTTCAATCAGATGCTCCAAGCATAATTGTAGCTCATAATCATTTAGTTTCGTTCTACTACTTATTTAGTATGGACTTTCAAAATTATTTTAGGTTGAAGAACATTATAAAACCGACACAAAGCTTTAAAAATTAATAGGTAGGTACCTAATTAGTATTATTCTGAACGGAGGTTGATCAATGTGTTTTTTTTCGATGTTTACGTTTATGCCTGTAACAGCTTTTGGTAAAGAGAAATAAAACAGAAAATATTTTTTATAAATGATGGTGACGGCATTAATCAAATATTTATTTTATTGAATAGTTCTCTTAAGTACTTAATCACGACACCTAAAGTTGTAAAAGGCGCGTATAGCCAAAGTAGCCCCTCTTGTGACATGTGCATCACCTCCCTGCTCCACGTAAACAGCTGTTCGTACACAAATCAATACACCCCCCGCACCGTGACGTAGTGCTACGTCACCAGTAGATAGAGGAGGCATTGTATTGATTTCAACGAGTAACAGGTACCAAGGATGCAGAATTTGCAGCAGGCAGCAATAAACGCGCGCATCAACAACAACAACAAGTGTTATTACTGTGTGCAATCCAGACTCCAGTGTTGTGTCTAGACTTGCAATGCAATGTGCAGTGTTTCGTTGGACTTCGAAACGTTCAAGTGAAACGTAGTGGACCTGTTTTCTTTGTTTATAATGTTCGGTATAATTATCATTTAATCGAATAGTAAAGCAATTGTAATGTTTCATTATCTACGTACTGATGCACCAGCTGCAATCAATATGAAAAAATGGTTGCATCATAAAAGATGTGGATTGATTATGAGTATTACCATGTTAATGAAAACGGCGAAAATATACTTTTACTCTACAAAACAGCGTCCATCAGGTAATTTCGTAAAGAAAACAAAAAAAGATTGAGTGTGAGGGTTGATGACGACGTGAGAGTAAGACTAGGACCTTACTCGTCTTTTTACCATTTCCAGTGCCGCCTGAACGTGCGTTCAGCAAACGACTTCGAGTGGCTGAAGCAGTGCCGGTTCTACTTCAAAGAAGACGCCGACAAGACCTGGATCTCAGTCACTGATGTCACTTTCACCTACCAGAACGAGTACTTGGGCTGCACTGAGCGACTGGTCATCACACCTCTTACAGACAGGTTATTCATTTACTAGTGAGATTTTTTTTACCTACCTATAGTGGATATGAGGAATATCTATAACAATATCGTATCTTTTTTCTGTTTATTATCTAGGTACAGTGTTGTTGCATATCATTTTCGAGTGTCTATTTGTGTTCTATCTTCGAATTGACGGGCTATCGTAGAATATTAGCGGATGCTTACTTATGTCCTTTACTTCTGACCGTTTGTCTGTACAACATTTTTTGTAAAAGTTGTTTCCTATTTTTCTTTCATCAAGATTTTAAAGTCTGAATGGTATCTAGATAACACCGGGCTAATTAAACGTTGTTTAGTATACCTCGCTACAGAACCAATCTCGGCTTACATCACCCTTTATTTAGCTAAAGGGTGATCTGCTCGGAATATAATGAACTCTATACAAAAATAACTGATCTGGACCTTTTTCATGACTCGCAAAATATGTTTAGACATAAAGTGCTGGAACATATTTACTCAAAAATAATGTAGAAGCTGTTTTTGGTTTGGTTTTATTATTACGCTGTCGTCCCTATTTTGTGCAAACAAGTGTACGCCTGTAATTGGTACACATATAATACAATTCAATAGATTAAGTGTTCTCTGTGCAATGTTTTTGTATGTAGTGCTGTTGGTGTACCATATAATAAATAAATAAATAAATTGTCTTTGTGCTCTTCCCAAAATCTCTACCAATTTACCAAAGGATGATGTATGCTCAACAGATGCTACATAACGCTGGCGCAAGCGCTGGCGATGAGCATGGGAGGCGCGCCATGCGGACCAGCCGGCACCGGAAAGACGGAGACCGTCAAAGACATGGGCAAAACACTGGCCAAATACGTCGTAGTCTTCAACTGCTCCGATCAGATGGACTACAGGTAACATATTAATTGGTTTCCTAAATGCTAGCACCAACAATAATAATATGCACATGCCTTTATTCCGGCGGGGGATCGGCAGAAGTATTCCATTTCTAGAAATATACATTTCGCCGAACCGGGTTGCCACATGCCACAGAATCAATTCTGGGACTTGCAGATTTCTTCATGATGTTTTCTTTAACCGTCGAGCTAGTAATACAAAAATCAACATTGTCCAGTGATATAGAAGATACGCTAAAAAAATATAAATAATGATTTCTCCCGGTTTTTCCAAGATGGCGGGGAAAGCACAGCAGGTTTCGCGAAAACTTGGATTTTTCATTACTCTATCGAAAATTCTGAACTACCAGACTTTTTTAGGGTAAACTCTGGAGGATTTCATTGGACTAACAAGTATTATAATTATAACTAAAAAACTAATTTAATGCTTGAGGTAATTTTATTTACCAGCCTACATTTTAGGTTCTTCATTTATAATTTCATAACTTAAATGAAATCATCACCAGAGGCCTAGGCCGCATCTACAAAGGTTTGGCTCAGAGCGGCTCCTGGGGTTGCTTTGACGAGTTCAACCGCATAGAGCTGCCGGTGCTATCCGTGGCGGCGCAGCAGGTCGCCGTCGTGCTCTCCGCCAAGAAGGAAAAGAAGAAGACATTCATCTTCACCGATGGCGACATGTCTGAGATGTGCCCAGAGTTCGGCATCTTTATTACTATGGTGAAGCTTAGTTACACTTTTTAGTAAAGCTGGTACTTTATCCATTAATATTTCTTATGATATTTTCTTCTGTTTAATCCAAGTCTAGTGCAAGATTAAACATGTTCACAAGTAAATCATGCAATATCAGTTTTGATGGGGATTCTATGACTACTGGTTATAACTCAAGCTTCCACCTGTCATCTTCAGAACCCAGGGTATGCTGGACGCAAGGAGTTGCCTGAGAACCTGAAAATCCAGTTCCGCACAGTTGCCATGATGGTCCCGGATCGGCAGATCATCATCCGCGTGAAATTGGCTTCCTGTGGCTTTCTGGAGAACATCACGCTCGCCCGCAAGTTCTACACTCTTTATAAACTGTGTGAGGAGCAGCTTACCAAGCAGGTTCGTATTTTTCTGTTTCTTCATATTTCGATAGTTCATTCTCTATGGTAGCAATGGCAACAATATTTTTATTATAAATCCAGCTCTTCTCGCTGATACTTCTCGTTAATCTTTACTATGATGAACCCCCTCAGGTGCATTATGACTTCGGGCTTCGTAACATCTTATCTGTCCTTCGAACACTGGGAGCCGTCAAACGGGTCAATAGCAAAGACAACGAAAGCACCATCGTGATGCGGGTGCTCCGTGACATGAACCTTTCCAAGTTGATCGACGAGGATGAACCTCTCTTCATCTCGCTGGTGGCCGACCTATTCCCTAACCAGGCCTTGGAGAAGACCACGTACCCAGACCTGGAGGAGGCGGTCAGGAAGCAAGTTGATCAGACCGGCCTAATATACCATCCTCCGTGGATACTAAAGATTATACAGGTTTGTAGAAATAAAAAATCTGACAGATCACTAAACATGTAACCAAAGCCAAATTGAAATAATGAATGGTATTTTACCAGCTTTATGAAACTCAACGAGTCCGGCATGGTATCATGACGCTGGGTCCTCCTGGCGCTGGAAAGACAACCTGCATACATACCCTTATGAATGCCTTGTCGGAAACCGAGAATCCACATAGGTAAATTTCATATCTATAGAATAGGTAAACAATGAAATTAAATATATTTAATTTAAAATAATGCAACTTACAAAATCATAATAATGCAAGTTTTGTCGCCTATTTTACAGGGAGATGCGAATGAATCCAAAAGCAATAACCGCAGCACAGATGTTTGGCCGTCTTGATGTTGCTACCAACGACTGGACAGACGGCATATTTTCCGCTCTTTGGCGAAAAACCCTCAAGATTAAAACTGGAGAGTACATTTGGCTGGTCCTCGATGGGCCCGTAGACAGCATTTGGATAGAGAACTTAAACTCCGTACTCGATGATAATAAGACCCTGACTTTGGCTAATGGAGACAGACTAACTATGTCACCTACTTCCAAAATCATTTTTGAGCCCGAAAATATAGACAATGCATCTCCTGCTACTGTGTCTCGAAACGGAATGGTGTACATGAGCTCTTCGGGGCTCGATTGGGATCCAGGTAATGTATTTAGAGACAACAATAACAACTACATATATCATTAGTTAGTCCTTTTATTAATTTTGTTATGATCCCATTTCAGTCCTACAAGCATGGCTGAAAACGCGCTCGTCCAGAGAAGTGGAAGTATTCAATGATCTTTTTACTCAGACTTTTCCCTTCGTGTACACTTGGTGTACTCAAAACTTGGTTTTCAGTATGAGAGTGCTACAAAGCAATATTATACTACAGATGCTGAACCTGTTAGAAGGATTAGTTCCTCCACAGATTGAGGAAACTGAAGATCCGTCTGCTAGTAAATCAGTAAATGGTGACATAGATGATGACGAGGAAAAAGAAAAAGTTGAAGAAATTATCCTGTTCACACATGAACATTTACATAAGATTTACATTTTCACCCTGGTTTGGGGATTTGGCTCGCTCTTGGAAACAGAAGATAGAATTAGATTCGATGGCTACTTGACGAGCAACTTCTCGGAAATACTTGACTTTCCTAAACATCCTAACAATAAACCTTCCATCGCTTTCGATTTCTACGTGAAACATCCTGGTAAGTGGGAGCTTTGGGATGATCTCGTGACAAACTATCAATACCCTGATACCGCATCACCAGATTACTCTAGCATTTTGGTTCCCATTGTCGATAATGTAAGGATCAACTATCTAATACACTGCATCGCCAAGCAAGGAAAGGCTGTGTTACTGCTAGGCGAACAGGGTACAGCAAAAACTGTTATGATGAAAGCATATATGAAAAACGCTAATCCCGAACAATTCATGGGTCGCTCTTTCAATTTTTCATCGGCTACAAGCCCTTATCAGTTCCAGAAGACTATAGAAAGCTATGTGGAGAAACGTAGTGGTATGACATTTGGACCTCCCGGTGGAAAGAAAATGCTGGTATTCATCGATGACATAAACTTGCCTCAAATTAACGAGTGGGGCGATCAGATTACCAATGAAATTGTAAGACAAACTATGAGCATGGGAGGATTCTACAGTCTGGAGAAACCTGGAGATTTTACGACAATTGTTGACATACAATTTTTGGGTGCAATGGGGCAACCAGGTAAAGTTACGAAAAGAAATACAGTTACCTACATATTTTCGTAGCCAACAGAAACTTCTACTATATAAAATGAATCGTGTTCGCTGTTTTAGGTGGTGGCCGAAACGACATACCATCGCGGTTAAAGCGCCAATTTGCTCTATTCAACTGCCCATTACCCAATAACGATTCTATCGACAAGATATTCAAAGTTATAGGAGAAGGTCACTATAATGCCAAACGTGGATTCGTCGTTGAGGTGAGAACACTTATAAAAAAGGTAATTCCACTGACAAGAGAACTGTGGATTAAAACAAGACAAAATTTGTTGCCAACACCTGCAAAGTTCCACTATGTATTCTCCCTAAGAGATTTATCAAGAGTATGGCAAGGTATGGTGGGAACATTACCAACAGTCATAGAGTCTGAAAAATGCCTAATGTTGTTATGGAAACACGAGTGTTCCCGAGTATTTTCAGACCGATTTACTCATCAGACTGACAAGGATTGGTTTAATAAAGCTTTGTATGACATCGCAGAGAAACTTTTAGGAGTAGAATATAAAAAAATGATGGAAAAGGAACCTGTCTTCGTAGATTTTATGAGGTAAATTACTTACTGGAAAATAATGATATTTAAGTAGGTATTTACTTTGATGATAAAATATTCTCCTATTACAGAGATGCCCCAGAACCAACAGGTGAGGAAGGAGAAGATGCGGATATGGAACTTCCAAAAGTATACGAGCCTGTGTTCGACTACAGTGAACTAAGAGATCGTTTAGAAATGTTTCTGTCGCAGTTCAACGAAATGGTGCGAGGTTCCGGGATGGACCTGGTTTTCTTCCCCGATGCTATGTTGCACTTAGTAAAAATATCAAGAGTCATAAGACATCCGAGGGGAAATGTTATGCTCGTTGGTGTCGGTGGTTCTGGAAAACAATCTTTAACGAAGCTTTCAACGTTTATTGCTGGCTATCGCTCCTTTCAAATTGCTTTGACCAGATCTTACAATGTCGGAAATTTCCTTGAAGATTTGAAGCTACTTTATCGGTCATGTGGGGTCCAAGGAAAAGGAACTACATTTATTTTTACGGACTTGGACATCAAAGAGGAAGGTTTCTTAGAGTACTTGAATAACATTCTCTCCTCTGGGGTGATATCAAACTTATTTACTAAAGACGAGCAGCAAGAAATTATTTCTGAATTGACTCCGATCATGAAACGTGAAAATCAAAAGAGAACTTTAACAAATGAATTAGTGATGGAATACTTTTTAAACAGAACCTGTCAAAATCTTCATGTTGTCTTGTGTTTTTCACCGGTGAGCTTGTGAATTTTTTCCAAATCTATGTTAAAATATATCTTTCCTCGTAAATTATAGTAAATAATTTCACTTACAGGTCAGTGAAGCATTCAGATATCGCGCATTGCGTTTCCCTGCTCTCATATCTGGGTGCACTATAGACTGGTTCCAGCCTTGGCCAAAAGATGCTTTAGTCTCCGTAGCTGACCATTTTCTAGCAGAGTTCGAAATTGAATGTACCAAAGAGGTTAAAAAAGAACTTGTGACGGTCCTTGGAACAATACAAGATGTTGTATCCCAAGTTTCTGCTGAATATTTTCAACGCTTCCGGCGATCCTCACATGTAACACCCAAGTCTTACCTCAGCTTTATCGGAGGTTACAAAACGATATACCAAATGAAACAGAAGGAACTAGGAGATGGGGCGTTACGAATGGATACTGGTTTGGAAAAATTAAGAGAAGCTTCAATATCCGTTGAAGTATTAAAGAAAGACTTGGCTGTGATGGAACAAGATTTAGCATTAGCTTCTGAAAAAGCTGATCGTGTGTTAACAGAAGTAACGGAGAGAGCAATGCAAGCGGAAATTGTAAAGAATCAAGTACAAATAGTAAAAGAAAAAGCCGAGGCCTTAGTAGCTTACATAGCTGAAGAAAAAGAAAAGGCCGAGATCAAATTAGAAGCTGCTAAGCCTGCGCTAGAGGAAGCTGAAGCTGCATTGAATACTATTAAGCCTGCCCATATAGCTACTGTCAGAAAACTAGGTAGACCCCCCCACCTCATCATGAGGATCATGGACTGTGTGCTCATTTTGTTCCAGAGGAGATTACATCCTCTCATACCAGATACTGCAGCACCATGTCCTAAGCCGTCTTGGGCAGAGTCGTTAAAAGTAATATTTTTGAAATTTATTTTTATCTTAGGATTATGATAAGTTATAAACATAACTAAGTATAATTTTACAGATGATGGCAAGCACGACCTTCCTTCTTCAACTACAAAATTATCCGAAAGATATAATCAATAATGAAATGGTAGAACATCTGAATCCGTATTTTGAGATGGAAGACTACAATATGGACACAGCTAAGCGAGTGTGCGGTGATGTTGCTGGACTTCTTTCGTGGACCAAAGCTATGGCATTTTTCCATAGCGTCAACAAGGAAGTGTTACCTTTAAAGGCTAGCCTGCTGCTGCAAGAAGCTCGGTTAAAAGTTAGTACCATCCACGGAATTAAGTCGATACAAAATAATTTAAAATTATTTAAAAAATCATTCATTTCCAGGTAGCCATGGAAGATTTAGCATCAGCCGAAAGACAATTAGAAGAAAGAGAAATGTCATTACGCAAAGTTAAAGAACAATATGAGTCGGCTGTGTCTGAAAAACAGCAGCTGACCGATGCAGCCAATGTTTGCCTTAGAAAAATGACGGCTGCAACAGCTCTCATCAACGGGCTGGGTGGAGAAAAGATTAGATGGACCCAGCAAAGCAAAGATTTCAAGGAACAACTAGGCAGATTAGTGGGCGACGTAGTCTTAGCTACCGGATTTTTATCGTATTGTGGACCTTACAACCAAGAATTTAGAAACAATCTCCTCAATACCTGGATGGGTATTCTAAAGAAAAAAGAAATACCTGTAACAGATAATCTAAATATAACAAATATGTTAGTAGAAAATGCAACCATTTCCGAATGGACGTTGCAAGGGCTGCCCAATGACGATTTATCAGTCCAAAATGCGCTTATTGTGACAAAGTCAAGCTCATATCCACTCTTAGTAGATCCACAAAGTCAAGGAAAAAATTGGATCAAAAATAAAGAGAGCACTAATGAACTCCAAATTACATCCCTAAATCACAAATATTTCCGAACTCATCTTGAAGATAGCTTGTCCCTTGGTAGGCCGCTGTTGATTGAAGATGTTGGTGTTGAATTAGATCCTGTGATTGACAATGTCTTAGAAAAGAACTTCATAAAATCTGGGTCTATAGAAAAAGTCATTGTGGGTGATAAGGAGTGTGATGTAATGCCGGGTTTCATGCTTTATATTACAACAAAACTCCCCAACCCCGCATATTCTCCAGAAATAAGTGCTAAAACATCGATAATTGATTTCACTGTTACTATGCAAGGTCTTGAAGATCAGCTGCTGGGTAGAGTGATACTGATGGAGAAATCTGATTTAGAAGAGGAAAGGGTCGCCTTGTTTGAATCGGTGATGAAGAATCAAAGGAGCATGAAAGAGCTGGAAAGTAACTTACTGTGTCGCCTGACATCTTCAGAAGGATCATTGGTAGACGATGAAGCTCTTATTCAAGTTCTACAAATAACTAAAACAACTGCTGAAGAAGTAAACGAGAAACTTAAAGTGGCAGAAGTTACAGAGAAGAAAATAATAAAAGCAAGAGAAGAATTCAGAGCAGTTGCCGCCAGGGGATCCATATTGTATTTCCTGATTGTAGAAATGAGCAACGTGAACCAAATGTACCAAAATTCATTAAAGCAATTCCTGAACATATTTGATAATTCAATAACCAAGTCAACAAAAACGAATGTAACAGAAGAGCGAATAAACATTATTCTGAAATACTTAACTCATGAAGTGTGGGTGTTTACGTTGCGGAGTCTGTACGAGCGTCACAAAGCTTTGTTTACTTTAATGTTGGCAATGAAAATTGACTGTCAACGATGCCTAATATCGCACGACGAGTTCATGGCTTTCGTTAAGGGTGGCGCGTCTTTAGACTTAAACGCAGTTACACCGAAGCCATTTAGATGGATCTTGGATATCACGTGGCTCAATTTGGTGGAGATCAGTAAACTGAAGACGTTTTCTGATGTTCTTACCAGGGTAAGTTAAAATAAAAGAGACAGACAAACAAGATATAATCTCTAACAATAAAAATTTGCACTATACATTTTTTAAACTATGATTCAAAATAGTAGCCATTTTTTTTTAGATATCATCTAATGAAAAGGAGTGGCGAGTATGGTACGAGAAAGCCAAGCCTGAAGAGGAAACGATCCCTAGTGGGTACCAAGAAAGCCTGGATGTCTTCCGCAAACTGCTTCTCATCCGCTCTTGGAGTCCAGACCGCACCCTTTCGCAGGCCAGAAAATACATCGTTGGTAAGAGCCGTATAAACAAATCATGAAGCAAGATTATCTGTTATTGAATCCATCCATCAGCGCTAAATTCTAAACCATAAAATACGATTTCCAGATTCTTTGGGTCCTGAATACGGAGAAGGATGTATCCTTAATCTAGAGGCAACGTGGGAGGAATCGGAGCCTCGCACTCCGCTTATTTGTATCCTGTCAATCGGGTCGGATCCTTCGACACAAATAGCAGGGCTAGCTAAATCAAAGGAAATCGGTATGTCGCCAAATCTATGTTATGTGGTAAACCTATTTTGTTTTAGACAAAGAAGTTAATTATGACTATATATTTTTACAGTTTTGAAAGCAGTATCCATGGGACAAGGACAAGAAATCGTAGCTCGCAAAATGATTTCGGATTGTATGAATGAAGGGGGTTGGGTACTTCTTCAGAATATCCACCTATCCCTTCCATTCTGCGTAGAAGCTATGGATGCGCTCATAGAAACTGAACACATCCAGGAATCGTTCCGGCTCTGGCTCACCACAGAAGTGCACACAGACTTTCCTATCGGCTTGTTACAAATGGCTATCAAGTTCACCAACGAGCCTCCGCAAGGCATTCGAGCTAGCATGAAGAGGACATATCAAAATATTACACAAGATACCTTAGATTACTCTTCATTGTCACAGTGGCCCCCACTTTTATATGCTGTAGCATTTTTGCACACAATAGTACAAGAGAGAAGAAAGTTTGGCCCCTTAGGTTGGAATGTACCCTACGAATTCAATCAAGCCGATTACGCTGCCAGCGTCCAATTCGTGCAGAACCACCTTGACGAAATAGACCCAAAGAAAGGTATATCGTGGCCGACAATTTGTTACATGCTCGGGGAGGTCCAGTACGGTGGTAGGGTGACAGATGATTTTGATAAACGACTGCTCACGACTTTTACTAACGTGTGGTTCTGCGACGTCTTGCTGAGGCCCGGATTTGAATTCTACAAAGGGTACAAGGTGCCACAGACGAGGAACTTACAAGGTTACGTGGATTACATCAACCAGCTGCCACTTACGGACACGCCAGAAGTGTTTGGGTTGCACGGCAACGCTGACATCACTTACCAAATCAACAGCGCTAAGGATATCTTGGACACGATATTGAGCGTCCAACCAAAGGAGGGTGGCAGTCAGGGAGGAGAGACGAGAGAGAGCATTGTGTACAGATTAGCTGAAGATATGTTGGAGAAGTTACCCAAACAGTACATAAGCTTTGAAGTGAGGGAAGCGCTGCAGAAAATGGGCGCGTTTCTTCCAATGAACATCTTTGTGAGGTAAACACTTCACTGTTGATTTTGTGTAATGTAGAAAGACAATCGAAAATAAACAGTGTTTTTATGTCACAGACAAGAAATAGACCGAATCCAACTCGTGATCAAGACAGTCCAGTCGACGCTCTGCGATCTGAAGTTAGCCATCGACGGCACGATCGTCATGAGTCAAGGACTTCGTGAGTCACTCGACGCCATGTACGATGCACGCATACCACAGAACTGGCTCAAGGTAATCACTCAAATTTAATTGCTTGCCACAGTACCGACAAAAGATCTTAATTCTAGGACGTCTGTTTCCTTTGATACTACTACATGACACTTTTTCGGATAGCTCTTATATATTTAGAGCAACATAATATATTTAGAGAGAGAACTCCGTGATCCACAGAGATATTAAATTTCCAAAAATCTGCCATTTCCCATTCACAGGTTTCGTGGGAATCAGCAACTTTAGGATTTTGGTACACAGAGCTGCTAGAGCGGGAGCAGCAGTATCGCATCTGGCTTAAGAATGGAAGGCCGCACGCTTTCTGGATGACTGGCTTTTTCAACCCTCAAGGCTTCCTTACCGCCATGAGGCAGGTTCGTGTGAAATACAAATAATATGTGACGGTGAAGCATTACCGTACCTACATGATACTAGATCTTTAGTCCTTACCTATTGAAAGTGTCGAAAAAATCTGATTGACATTGTAATCTTTGTAGTCTTTGTTATTTCATTTTAAACCTGTTATTTTTATTCGAGTTTGCTTGAAGTTACAAAAGAATTCCTGACTTCCTGTCAGGTTTTGCCCGATCGAATTCTCAGAATAATGTTTATATCAGCTATAATAGAAAAATAAAATTAGTTTTGCTAATTCAAGTAATTTAACATACCCACATTACCCACACAATATAAATTCGTAGGTTAAGACCCAATAATGGTTCCATATTTTCTTACTTTTCCATTTTGCCGTATTGCCCAGGAGGTGACGCGCAGCCACAAAGGCTGGGCTCTAGACTCAGTGGTCCTTCAGAATCACATCACCAAGCTGAACAGGGAGGACGTACACGAGGGTCCCGCGGAAGGAGTATACGTCTACGGACTCTTTCTAGAAGGTTTGACAAAAAAAAAACACTACAACCTTGGCATGGAGCTCAAAAAATAAATTAAAATAAAAGGCACACTGCAAAGGCACACTCCTGGAAATACCCATTCTTAACAATATAGTTATCGGGCCCTTAGGCATAACAGATGTTGACCCTATCGCCGCATCAAGTTGTTGTTACACATGCCTCAGAATAAATTTCGAACGCTGCGGGTTTCCTCACGACATTTTCCTTGACCACAAAGCTATTGTTTAAATATTTAAAAGTCGGCATAAAAGCACAAAAGTCAATGAAACATGACAAGTCGGCATATCGGGAAAAGATGTATGACTTTAAAAAAAAGGCGGCAAAATGGGAAAGTCGGCAAAAAGGGCAGTACCTATAAAAATACCTAAGTAAGTTTTTGAAAACTCATTGGTACATTCCCTTACCAGTATGCGAACCCAAGCTTTATGCATAAGAGAACCATGATTAACCCCCTTTGTGGTCATATGAGCCCACAGACCGCTTGGCCCGCGGGATAAGTTGATCAAGTGGATAAGTTGATAAAATAAGTTGTAGATCACATTTAACACTCTTCTCATCCAGTCATTTTGCTATATATCAGTTTCTAATTTGGATGGGCTAAGAACTGAACAAAATTGTGACGAATTAATAAAGTCGCGATTTACAGCGATATAACAAAGCTTCATGTAACTCAGTCATCGCCGAAACTAATCCAAGCCGTTTTTCAGGCGCATCCCTGGACCGAAAATCTGGAAAGCTAATCGAATCGAAGCCTAAGGTAATAATAGATACGTAACTATTCTGTAATTAGACCTATTTGTAAACAGAAGAATCATTTGGCTAGAAGAACAGGAGGGACTAGCCAAGTCAAAAACACTATCATCTTTGATTATAACATAGCTGGTAAACAGATTAACCGAGTCAGTCAAATCAGGGATTTAGGTGTTTACTTAGATTCTAAGCTACACTTTAACACTCATATAGATCATATAATAAAGAAGGCATTTCAACAACTTGGATTCATCTTGCGTGTCTCTCGACCGTTTCGGAAGGCTGTCACTTTTAAAGTACTTTATTATTCTTATGTTCGCAGCTTCTTGGAATTTGGATCTGTTGTGTGGAATCCCCACTATAAACAACATATAGATAGACTTCAAAAAATCCAAAACAAATTTTTAAAAAATCTAGAATATCGCACTGGGAATTTTTTCGCCGATTATGATTCTGCCTCAATTAGGCACAGAATATCACCTCTTGACAGCAGACGTGCTTATATTGACATTATTTATTTATATAAGTTGGTTCATAGCCTCGTTGACTCGTCCCCTTTGCTGGCTAAAATTAACTTTAAAGTCCCATCCCGAGCCTCCTTGCGCTCTAAACATTCATTTTATACAAAACCAAGTAATACAAATTATATGAAAAATGGCTTTTTCAGGCGTGCTTTGGATAATTATAACCAGCGGTTCACAGATATTGACATTTTTGGGTTATCTTTGGGCAGATTTAAATCACGTATTGGTGAAAAATTGTTTAATTTCATTTAAGTTAGCGTTGGTTTGTTGCATCGCAATGTACCTTTACGTACTACTTTTACCTTAAGTTTAAAATTATGTTTATTTTTAAGTCGACTAAATGAGTTCTCGATGTACATTTTTGCTCTTTTAAATAGTGGAACTCTAGGTCTATGTAATAATACCAATATTGTTACTATTAGTGTTTAAGACTGTATGTTTCCCAAATAAATAAAAAAAAAAAAAAAAAGTAGCTTTTTAAAAGGTAAACGTCAGTCGAATAGAATGGCAAATGTATGGGATTGACATAGCACGCAGCATTATAGCGCGAGCGCGACAAAGTGAAATTAATTCAAAACTCGAAAGCGTAGGTATTTTTTTTTACTGAAACGTAGGTACTTCTTAGTAGTATTATAGATAAGCGAACGTCTGATAAGCGAATAAAACTTTTTTGCGACTTGCCTTGACCTAAATCTCCTAATCGTATTGAACTAGTGCGACGGTTAATAAATATAATTATTTTGAAAAGGTACTATACGAGCAGATGCCAGTGATCTACATCTTCGCAATCAACACCACGGCAGGCAAAGACCCGAGGCTGTACGAGTGCCCCATCTACCGCAAGCCGCAGAGGACCGACGCCAAATACGTGGGCTCAATCGACTTTGAGACTGATTCCAGTCCGCGGCACTGGGCACTGAGGGGGGTCGCCCTACTCTGCGATATCAAGTGAAGAGGCATCGATTGAATGTCCAGTGACGAAGAAATGAAGAGATGAGAATGAGTCCCATTGTAATAAAACCTTTATAACGCTGAGACTAAATAAAAATATTTGTATAATCGTATTGGTATCAGCAATGTTCTCTCACTGTCGAATGTCGACACGACTGTACAGAATTGTTATAGAGGGTGTTGGGATAATATATTAGAAATAATAATGGAGCAATATAGGAACTAACTGAAATACCTTCAGCTGCATGGCATACAGAGACAAATGCTAGAGGATGCAATAATATGTAACAGAATAAGCGCAATTCCTGAAATTAGTTTGTTCAGTATCGACCACTTAACCGATTTCAGCTATTTTTAATGTATTAAATTTTTCCGAATAATTAATTAGCGTAGGTAACTGAAAGGGCTACATAATATGGAAACAGTAGGTACTATTTTTGCTCTTTATTTTGGAAGTTTGGTTAAACAAAACTAAAGTACGAATGCATATTTTTTTTTATATTAATATACTAAATGGGTTGTATGAGGAATTGCCTTTATTCTGTGACGCGTTGTATAATAATATATGAACTTCTATAAATCGTTAATAAACTGCAATATTGTAATAATTTATTCGAGTAGTATAATTGTAGTCATAACCAGCCATTACTATTTATACAAGGCACTATACTCATATTCGAATGTTAATCAAACATTTGACGGGTAAAAATTCAACAAAAATCACAAAAACGTGTCTTGCTACTCTTCAAGTTATACTTAACAATTTGACATCACTACGACATGGACAGCACCGAACAAAACACACGTAGCAGAAGCAATGTTTATAGTAGATCCTTGATTTTGTCGTAAAGAACCAGGACGAAAGCGGCTCCGGTGCCTCGGAGCACGTTGGAGAAGGCGCCTTTGAAGAAGGCCGAGGGGCCTTCCGTTTTGAGGATAGTGGACCAACAGTGGGCAGTGCTCTTGTAGATGCGCTCGTGAGCCGGCTTGCCCGACTGCATCATCATCCGGCGCCGCACCGTGTCCAGGGGGTAGGAGGCAATTCCGGCCAGCGTTGTCACGGTCTGCGGGGCAGTTTTAAAACTCTTGTGCATCAGAATCCCGAGTGTACTTCGCCGATGTGAGGACTGAGGGTACCTGCTGTGTACTCTTGTGTACCTTTCAAAATAATCTGTGTACGAAGTCCTGCTCAAATATACATATGACAAACACTAGGTACGCCCGCCATTCTGATGAATTCCGCCCGTAGGTACTGCACAGAATCTAATTTCTTTTGACGCGGACTAAAGATACATGCCGTGTACTTTGTGTATCACCAGATACAATAATACAGTATCTCCTGCTCAATATCATCTTTGAGGGTGTCTTACACGACTTTCTAAGACCATTTACAAAATTAAGGCAATGCAAGCTAGCCAGCGTGGTCTAACCCGCAACCTCTAGCACAAAAGGTACTAATAACTTAGGTATACCAAGAATAACCCAATTCAGATTATTTCAGTAGCATTCCTTTGCAGCGATCGAATCTAACGTTAAAGTGCTTCGAAGAATATAAACAGGCGTTCTAGTTTATGTCAAATGCGCCCGAAATAATATTAGCCATTGCGTGATACTCCTACGAGTCTATATTAGCAGTTGCCAACACGAGACTGTAGACAGAGTGCGGTTGGAGTAGGAGGTCATGTCTCCTCTAAGATGCTGAGGGCTTATTCATGTTACAACGGGCCGTGCCCCGTCCGGGCTAGCGCTTCGTACCAAAAGTATACTATACATGTTGACCGTGCCATGGACGGGGGCCGGCCCGGACCCGCCCCGGTGATGAAGAGTATTGTTTAAAAAAGTCCGCCTTACCTGCGCAATAAGCCACATGATAATGATGGATGTGTTCTTGGGGTCGGGCAGCATGCCGCGCGCCGTGTCAAATACGCCGAAGTAGGTAGCCCGGTAGATGATGATTCCCTGCACCGAAACGACGAAACCTCGGTACAGCCCGATGGGGCCATCCGACTTCAAAGTCTTCGTCAAACAGTCGACTAAGCCCGAAAACTCTCGCTCTTTTGGCCCTTTACCGACGTCCGCTGCCAATCTGGAGATAATTCGATTTTATTAATTTTTAATCTCACTAAACTTGTGTAAAATGGACTTTATCTTTTAAAAAAAATTGTAGCAGCCGTCCCTAAGTTGCATAACTATACGGTGTATCTAGTTTGATGGCGCTATTATTTCTTAAGCGCCATTTTGGGTCCAAATTCAAATAGCAAACATGAAACTGAAAGTTAAATGGTTACTAAATGTCATTTGATGCTGAAGAATATTCAAATATTGTGTTAAATAGGAGGCCTGGTGGTCAGTTGGTGCACTTACAATATTTTAAATGTAGGTACCTACTTATTATGTACGAAATCCCCTTGAAAATTATGAATGGCAAAATCATGACTTGTGTCATGACGTCTTTCAGTATGTTAACCGAACCGAATCATCGATTTATTTCTGACTTGGAATTGTTATATCTGTATTAGAGACAAACACCAACCTAGTTCTCGCGTAATCCAGTGGGTAGACGAAACACATCGACGTGGCACCGGCAGCGCCTCCGGACGCCAAGTTCCCCACGAAGTATCTCATGAACTGTGTGTTCTTATCGACTCCTTTGAGGAAGATACCTTTGTAGACGTCCTTGAAGGCAAAATTGAGGGCCTGGGTAGGAAAGTATCTGATCACATTCGCCAAGTTCCCCCGCCAAAGGGAGGTAAATCCTTGCTCCTTGGGTATGCGGACGAACGCGTCGACAATACCTGAAAAGTAATATATGACAGAAATGTCTCAAGAGTACGGAGTCAACCAGAGACATTGGTATATCACCCGTTTTTTTGCAAGAGTAATAGACATTTCATTGTTGTACCTACCTACATTCTTTTTTTAAAAGCCGAGATGAAATAAACATTTATTTTTTAGTATAAGCTATGTACAATGATTTTGTCAAAATATAATGATCTAGACTTTGAAAATGCATTCTTTTACCATTAATAAAACTGTCATTTAACCTTCAGTAGGTAATACTGAAGACTGACGTTCCCATATTAAAGGCAGATGCTTACTACCAGGACGACATATCAGAGGCTTACCTCGTTTTCGAACCAAAAAATACAATACCAATTTCACCAATTCTTATGCAAAATACAGTCTAATTTTTAAACAAAGCGAAGTTTTAATATAATTAATTACTGCCCTTTTAAATAATAGCCATTATATTTGGAAGTACCGATGTACAGTCAAGAGCACGTGGAGCTTGACACATTGGACTCTGTAACGTTCTTATTACAATACTACCTAAGTACTACGCACTCACTACTTACAAGTGCTATGCTTCATGTGCTCTTGACTGTAAAATTTTTGTACAAACAGTGAATATGTAGATCAAACATTAAATACCTAGTAATTAGTTTCGAAAACTTTCTAGCCACGGACATTGTGATCATGATGATGAAAAGATAAATATTATTGGAAGTGGATTCCGTTATTAGGTCTAACTCATTGTGAACTTTTTCTAAGAAATTGGATCATAGTATCCGTGTTACTTACCTTTATATCTTTTATCAGCGGGTATGTTTTTATTGATATGCTGGACTTGCAAAATCAGTTTTACTCGCTCTATGGGCGCCACGACCGTCTTGGAAACTGCAGCAGATATTCCACCGGCTAGGAAATCCTTCAGAAAACTACCCGCTGTCTTCTCCGGTTTCTCCCCCTTTTTAGCCTTTTTATCACCCATTTTGCCTTCTCAGTATTGTAAGTAGGTACACGTATATAATTATATAAAATAAAAAAGAAAAATATTTTATGTCAACTTCTGATATTTCTCACCACGGCTTATTGTGTGTCAAAGAATATTTTCTGCATAATCAACTTTACTTTACAGTGCATATTTCCCGTTTAAAAAACATAACGATCGAAAGTTTTGTTAAATATCACAACCAAGTAACAAAATTGTAAATGTATCAATTTGAATGCAATTTGACCTTCACTTCCCTTTTTATTTGACATTGCAATGACATGCGTTCAGCTTTCAATGTTTTTTTGAATTAAGAATAATTTATGATATCGTAGCTTTCTGATCAGAAAGAAAGACTTTACCTTGGCCTTTTGGCTTACAATAGGTTGGTAATAATCTTGCCTTTTGAGTCTGAAATCGCGGTTACGATACACCCACCAAAAAAATCAAAAAATGTTGGCTACGTTTCATTATTTATATTTATCTGACATTGTTGACCAGAAATGCATCAGAAGTCCACAAGCGGACAATTGTTGAATTAGCTATACAATAATTAGATCACGGAAAGCAGACCTAAAGAATAAAGGGAAGGAGTTTTATTAAATCGGTCAACAGGCGTAGTAGTTTTTCACAGATTTGACTCTACATGGAGTCTCTTAACTTTTTACTGAGTAGAAATGTAGAACGCCTTCAAAGAGATTAAATAATAATAGGGCATATTAAATTTGAATCTCTTTGAGGTCAGACTTGCACTACTAGTGTAAAGCTTCATGTGCTCTTGACTGTACCTACTGCGTACAGAAACTAGCCAGAATAAAGGTTCTAGTAAGACTTTTTCCCAGTAGTGCTGTGAACACGCCTATTTCTGATCATGATTGTGATAAAGTTCTAGGCATATGAAAGAGCTAGTACCTTGGTCTCTCTTGATTTAGATTAAATAGAATAATTGAAGATATGACTGGCTACGGATCCTAAACGATTCTCCATTAATCAAATTGGATTATACACATGTTTATCAATCCTAAAAATAACACTTCATTTTATAAAAAAAAATATTTTATTAACCCAAGAATGTTCAATTTACAAACACAATTACCGAGCTTACAGAATAGGATCTTGTTACATGAAATGAGTTACTTATTTCAGCGAATTAGAAACTTACAAAAATTAAATTAAAAGCAGTTAATTAACCTTGTTAATCAGATATAAAGCAGTAAATTATATTAATATAAAAGAATTAAGCAAGTCAAATAAATTGGTTACGTAAGTATGTCTGCTTGTACCCCGTAAAATCATTTCAGCTTTAATGTTAAATACTTTTACGTTATGACCTCGTATGTTAACAACTTACTTGATTTCGGTGCGATGTGGATTAAAGCAATAATAAATATAATATCGACCATAGAGAAATAAGTGAAAGCTTGTTCCATTTCCTCACGATGATGCAAAGAGGCTAAAAACGTGATCGCTCATACAAATAAAATATATTAACAAGTAGATGGTATACATAAATTAATTCCATTAAAATTATAAAAATATAACAAACTATAAACATGCTTATTTATCAAAAGGTTTCATTTCTCATCTGATTTTTTTGCGTTTTCTTCTTTCTTCTTTTCAAAGTTCATCGCTTTGTCACCCAGAGGACGTTTATTAGGTGTTTTACTTCCTACATTTTGGAATCTGCGAAACAAAATTTGAATATTAAATTAATAACAAGGACTCTTCTGCCTAAAAGCCTTTAGGTACATAAAGACCACTTCCCAATATGTCAGTTTCCCAGAATGTCCGTTTTCAAAATGACCGTTTCCCAAAATGTCCATTTCCCAAAATGACCGTTTCCCAAAAGTTGCAGGTTTTTGTGACGATCATCATCGCCTCACAACACATGTTGTGCAGTATTATCTACTAAATGTACGAATAAGGAATAATCCTTAGTCGTAGACTAAATGTTATACCGACTATTATTATATAAAGAGGGAAAACCACACATATACAGCCAAGACTACTGAAGCTGGAGACTTGAAATTTAGAGAGTAGATCCATTTTATGACCCACGCGTCAGATAAGAATGATTTGCAAAGTTCCCACGGGTAATGAGAAAAATGGGGTCCATGCGGGTGCCTCCTAGTTAGCCAAAAGAATAACCTTTACTTATAGTAGGTACCTACTGAGTTCAATGTATCATCTTACTGAGTCAAGTGAACAGGAATATCAAAGTCTGTAGCTAATATGAGCGGCCTTAAAAGTTTTACATAAAGCAACTCACTTTTTCATCTTAAACGGTTTTTTTTTCTCCGGTTTTGGCGGTTGATGATTAGTTTTGAAAGTAAGGACGTATTTTTTCACGATGTCCACGTTAACGGTAACATTCTCCGGATACATGCGTTTTTTCCAAGCTTCTCGTTCGTCTATCCACATTCTTTGGTACTCGTTGGACAGTAGCCATTCAATTCGGGATGGTCCTTCCTGCAATTTACGTCAAAACTGCATTTAGTTTTACTATATTTATTTAAAATAAGATAGCTTTGTTGTTTAATGGTGAAAATTAAAAAAAAGGTATTTATTTCTTTACGTAATTAAAAATTACACTTATAAAAGTCATTAGTCTAATAAATAAGAAGGCACTCTAAACTCGTCCATGAAGATGGGCCAAACGTAAACAGCAGCCCATCTCCACCAACCAAGAACCAGCAAAAAAACTCAAGGGCAGCTCTTTTTAATCTCATGTAAAACAGAGTGCAATCTTGCCAACAAACTGCTATGCAGTTTGGCGAATATTTTCAAGCTGCAACGTGTAATGCTTATTGTACATAAATAAATAAAACTAAATATAATAATTCTATACCTAAGGAAATCAAGTCGAAAGATACCAGAGGTCCTGGCAGCTTGGACTGAATTGTCCTCCCTACGTCGAATTTAAATAGGTCCTGCGATGGGAATGATTTTTACGTTCCTCCTATTTAAGCACAAACAATAATATAATATTGTATTGGGTATCTACTCCATGCCCTTTGCCCTAGGATCGGAAGATTTCAGAGTGCGCTATTGCTTATATTATAATAAACCGTCAAAAGACAGATAGCAATTGACCTAGGGGGCAGCATAAACGAAGTGGCCTATACTTACGTAACGCCAGCGGAATGCCGCTGCTTAAAGGTCACAGCACACTTATCAACTCGGAAAGGGATCGTCACCGTATCGCCTCGAGCCGTTCAGTATTGTTTTGTATGAAACTCCCTACTGCAACGCACACTAATTGGAAACGTAACGAAATCGCCTCGCCTCGGAACAGGTTCCAAACCGCGATGCGGTGAGTGGTCAACTTGCAGTTCCCGCGCTTACGGCTCGCTGTCCCCCCGCTTACGTCTCTCCGTACGCGAGCTCACGGCTCTTCGTCGATTTGGTGACGATTTGGTGCCAACCCGGTCAGCCAGCGGTCGGCGAGGCGTAAGCGCGGTGACGCCTAGCCTTAGCCGAGTTGACGTACAGGAGCCGCTGCTACGCTTTGGTTACATGCATACGTTAGGTTGACGCCTGGTTGACGGCGAGGCGAAAGGCGATACGGTGCCGATCCCTTTCCGAGTTGATATGTGTGCTGTGACCCTTAGACAGCACAGAGATGTTAATGTACTATGTATAACAATAAATAAATAATCTCAAGCCTTCTCATCTCCGAGGGGCAGACGTTTTCAATTTCAGGAAGTACCCAGATTTCACCAGTATAATCTTTGGATTGGACCCCTTAACGTGATAAGTGGTGAGCCCATCGCCGGACCGGGTCTATTAAACATGCCTCAGAATTAATTCTGGGACCTGCGGGTTTCCTCACGATGTTTTCCTTCACCGTCGAGCTAGTGATAAATGTACGAAGTTTTTGAAATCCATACCGGGATTCGAACCCATAACCTCATGCATACGAGACGGGCTCTTTAGTAAATTACTACTAGGTATATTAAACTTATTTTTGTCAGCCTATATATATTGTCCCACGGCTGAGCAAAGGCCTCTCCTCCCTCCCTCCACTTATCCCTATCACGTGCCTCCTCCGGCCATGTCCTCGAGAAGGTTTATCCCGCCATCTCCTTCGGGGTCTGCCTCGGCGTCAACGGCCAGTCGTTGGGACCCAGTTGGTGCAGATTTGTGCCCATCTGTTTGACTGCATACGACAAACGTGGCGTGCCCATTCCCACTTCAGCTTGTCAGATTTTTGGCCGACATCAATGATTTTGGTTTTGGAGCGCATTATACTATACTAAGTATATTATTTGATGACTGGATATGTGTTATTTGTATTTACGCACAATGGAAGTCGTTAAGCCATGTCAGATACCCTTGGGTAGCTTGAAAAATATTAGGTGGCCACTAGCCTAACACCATCTTTCAATCCGCGGTGGGCTCGCAATGGGAGCTTGTGTGAGAAAAGACCCTTAGCTCTGCAGTGGGTACGGGTTGATGATAATGAGGACTGGATATGTAAGTATTTAGGTAATTACAGACAGGTAGTAGGTATATTATATCGGACTGATTGAAATTACCTGTATTTTAAATGAAAGGATATTCGCTTGAAAACCTATGAAGTACTGTAAAATATTTTAAAAAATAATGAAAAAATACTTACCATGAATTTCCACGGTTGAGGATTGTACTTGGGAAAATCAGAAGATATTATATTATGAACCGGTCGACATTGTGTAGTCTTCTCCCATTTAATACCGGTCATTCGACCCATGTTAGGGGCAAGTTTTTCTTAAAATGTACATAAAAGAATCGAAAATATCGGTGAACGGGAAAATATGGATATAATTTTTTAAGATTAAATTGTCAGTTTTTTTTGACACTGACAGTGTACCGATCAATTTTAAAAATGGAAAGGGTTTTGCGTTTCTGAAATTGAATAACTTGTGGAAGATCGGCGGTGGAACGAACGTGAAAACGGGAACTTCAAAGATATGTATCATCTTAGCAGCGCCATGAATCTGATGATTCACGGAATTTGAATGGGATATTTGCTTAAAAGACGTTTAAAGAAAAAAACAGATTGATTTTCTTTCAACCTCTTTGTTTTCTTCATTTAAAAAGTGATAAAATGCCAGATGCAAAACTTATACTATCGAAGATATGTTTGTGGCGCTGCTAGGATGACGTCACTTACAACATATTTCTAGCTGGTTTTTTCAGAGGGTTCAGTCAAAGTCAGGGTTCACAAATAGTAGTTAGGTTTCTAGAAAACTTATCAATTTGGATGTAAATAGACATATATTGTAACTTTTTAAGCTGAATCTCGTAAACCACAGCATCTATGACCAACTCTGACTTATTCTTCTCATATAGATGGTCATTTTAAATTAAATGCAAATAGTTCAAGGGTCGATCAAAAAATTTACAAGAAATTGTTTTCGGCATTGATTTTTATTTTTTATACGCTACTTTACTAGATAACATCGATTATGACTTTTTTTTTAAAACTGACACGCTGTACATCTCATACTACCCAATCAAAAAAAAATCTTCTCTTTATATTTTAATTCTAATTCTCTTACATACCTATTTGTAGCTTCCCTTAAAATATTTGCACTTTTTTTTTTTAATTCTAACAGGAAACTAAAAAATCACTAGTCGCCACTACGGCTTTCGAAGGTTAACTCGATTTCTATGGCACCCCAGCCATCATCAGATCCTGGTTTCCTTATCATGGTACCACCCTTGGAATATCTCCTTTTCAACAAAAACAAAATCAAAATCGGTTCATAAACGACGAAGTTATCCGCGAACACACATAAAAATATATACGGTCGAATTAAGAAACCCGCTCCTTTTTTTTAATATATAAAATAAACCGAATAATGTGGCAAATAAATGGCGCGGCAAATTGAACCATTTTGAAGAAACTGATAATTTTTATTTTACGGGATTTAACAGAACAAAATCTATCAGGTCAGCTAGTTATAAAATGAAATGGAATATTACGGAGCTCTCAGAGGTCATCTTACAATAAGAGTCCTATGTAAATTTTAGGGAATTTTTATTTGTAATAATGTTAACATTTAAAATTGAAAACACATTACAGAAGTCATAATTTAATATTTACGAATAAAACGTCATGGATATTGTACTATTGAACAATATATTTTTACTACATCTGTTCAGAAAGTGCATTCATACTACTCCAACGGGGCTGAGGGCAGCTCATTACCTACTTCCTTAAAACATTGTTGGTCTTGTTTTAAATAATAAACACCATATATCACTATTTAATACTCGGGGGAAAGTACAACATAATGCTCACTCATTATGTTAGTACTTAGCAATCTGTCGTTTACTCCCGGTGAACAATGTAGTTACCATTGCAATGTATAATAAATAAATAAATATTGTTACAAGTAAGCGTGTTGATTGTTTTACTCGATCTGGATTCGTATTAGTATTCCAATAGTAATATGATATAATATTCATAATAATTTGTATCAAACTGTCGCAAAGGCATTCATTTCGGCCACCTATCATAGCAGGTGATACTTGCTCGAGCTATACGCCTAAATGCATCATGCATACAATGCAATGAGATATGAGACACGACTGCGTTGTCCGAAACAAGCGTAGCAATTTGCGGCTTTTTTTGCACTAAGCACTCGGTTCGGTGATGCGTCCTGCACTTCGTCTGAACTGCGTATGATTTGAATACATAGAAATTGTGAGGCCTATTATCAAGCATCAGGGTAGTATGGTAGTATGGGTGACGATAGTCACTTACCATCAGGTGACCCGTCTGCTCGTTTGCCCCCTTTTTTCTTAAAAATAAAACTGTCGGGATGTGGACGGACCGTGCCAGTCGTGCGGCCGCTAGGAGCTTTGGCTAGGAGCGACAAAACGAATCCCGCCAAGTAAATAGGGTATTTTACTGCCTAGTCAAATGATTAACTTTTTAAGATCTGTCAAACAAAACAAAAACTTACTATGGAAAATGTATTGAGTACTGACTTTGTGACATCATTTTTAGTCCTCAATTGCATCACTTTTTATTGTTTTATTATAAAAAAAAATGCTATAATTGTAAAATCAAAATCGAAATGCATTTTAGAGGTGTTTTGGGATAAGATTAGAGATACAGTGAAATACCCTATTGTACGCACAGATCTTTTTAGTCCAAGTACAGCTACTATTTAATAGTATCTTGTTACTATTATACTACGTTCCTTAGTTAATTAATTACATATATCCCTTACCCATGAAACTAAAACGTGTACTGTTTATAGTTAGGTAATTGTTCAGGGTGATATCAGAGTAGTGGACGAATTTCTCTTAATCTTAGTAATGCTTTTTAGTTGCGATAAGTTTAAAAAATATTCCGTTAAGATGGATAGATGTCATTAGTTATTATCGTCTTCATAAAGTAGGTAGATAGTAATGAACACCGTGCAAGTACTATTTTTACGATCGCATCACATTAACCAAACGTAGCCTCAGATAAGGTAGCGCTAGTCGCATGAAAGTGTCTACCCGCTACACCGTAGCATACTATAACCGTGCCATGAACGTATCACGATCGGAAAGCAACACAATACGCACTAGAGCGGACAAAATATTCTCGCCGACAATTATTGTTTACGAGGGCGTAGTCTCATACTTTTCAAAACACGCGGCGACACGGTCCTATACGGTCATAGTATGATACGGTGTAGTGGGCGGACACCTTATGATATCTACGTAGGGTCTGTAACCCAAACACAGGTGCGTTTGACGCATAAACGAACCGAGCGCTTCATGATGACGTCACAAAGATGGCGCTACGTCTCCCATATCAGCAGGCGTATTCACAGAGCTTCGACATTCGATATTCGACTCGAAATCGGAAAATCTGTCGAACACTTTCGAGATGAGCTGATGTTGGTGTCGAAAACTAATGTCATATGTGACATAAGATTTCGGAAATTTTTTCACTCGATCTGAATCGAACGGAAACGGTATCATCTGTCGAACACTTTCGAGATGGGCTGATGTTGGTGTCGAAAACTAATGTCATATGTGACATAAGGATTCGAAAAATTTTTCACTCGATCTGAATCGAACGGAAACGGTATCATCTGTCGAACACTTTCGAGATGGGCTGATGTTGGTGTCGAAAACTAATGTCATATGTGACATAAGGATTCGGAATATTTTCCACTCGATCTGAATCGAACGGAAACGGTATCGAGCCTCCGTGAATACGCCCGCTGATCTCTCGGAGACGCAGATAAAAAAATCCGTATTAACTTGTCACATCTCACATGCACACTATTCCAAGATATTAGCAAGAGCTGTTCGTTTACTACGATGCTACACTTTTAAACGAATACGCAACGATTGGCCGGCAGTCTTTCGGGGAATCTTTGACAAAGCATTTTCATACAACACATTTTGCTTTGAGAGTAGATTTTCTTATTTTCTAAGCAAATGATGATCACTGAACATTTTTATAGAGAAACATTGCTTAGTACAATTATATTGCGTCTTGGTGGACGCTAAAATTCATAACTTCATATTCATATACTTCATTAAGGATCGTTATCTTACGGAATAGATAAAAAAATTGAGCCTTTGAAAAAAATCTATTTGTGTCATATGAATATTCGCACATGACCATCACATGACCGATCACACAGATACTTAATTTTTTTTTTGATAATGTTTTCATCTTTATTGTTTGTTTTGAGCCTGATCATGCACTGGACACAAAAATCTATTAGCTATTTACTTCAATGTATTTATTTGTGTACCCAGATAGTTGGTTTTAATTTTCAATCACCCATCTTTAAATATAAAATGATAAACTGACTGACTGATTGGTGATATATCAACGCACAGCCTAAACCGCTGGGTCTACAGACTTGAAATTTAGCACATAGATAGCTTATACAGTGAAGGCCTCCACTAAGAAAGGATTTTGCAAAATTCAACCCCTAAGGGGGTGAAATAAACGTGCGCAAGCGAAGCCACGGGAAAAAGCTACTCTAGTATAAGAACACAACAGTTCGAAACAGGTATCCTCATGGGTGAGGAAAGGCCCTTAGCTCAGTGGACTGTTGCCGGTTGATGATGATGAAGATGATGATCCTTATCCGTAAGTACAATACAACCACATTGAACAGTGTAAATGAGGTACTTTATCACCATAGGTATGATTATTGCTTTCAAAGTTTATATTTTAATCCTTACATTATTTTATTGTTAATGTCATAGTCGAAGCTACAATATCATAAAAATACGCGACTTTGGTCGAACACTTTGCTAAAAAATTGTAAAAAAAAAACAATGTTGATTACAACACTTCTAACAAATATCGGTAGAGAACCATCTTTGATTGAGTCTGAATTGAATTAGTACTTATCTTAGAACCTTTAGGTCTACACGATTAGTAAACGACCCTTGTACTAAATTTTATTTTAACTATTGACTATTTTTATGAAATAGCACAAACACTGTCATATTATTGCAAACAGTGCAACACGTAAACATTGTAACATCCAAATAGGCACCAATAAATTCATTCTACCCATTCTACATCATGTTTCCCGTCAAAAAGAAATATCAAAATATGAGAAAATATATATAAATCTAAAACCCTTTGTATATAATAAATTACTTATATTAGACTTCCCAAGACTAGCCGGCCAGCGCGTCCATCTATTCAATTTGCTATTGTATATATAGGTACATCTACAGGTATGCTCTAATAGGCAGCTTAAAGATCACAATCTTATAATAATCATCGATCACAAACTGGTCTATGCGACTATCTCTATAAACACCTGTTCGTTTCATCTATATAATAAAACTGTAACGAGAACGTGTATGTACATGAAATATTTTGTAAATTTTCGTGGTACTGTAGATAGTTATTGATTTAATCTGTCTGTAAACACATCATGCAGAAAAAAGTTTATTTAAAAATCTAAAATCCGACTGCTTAAAAAGCTGGAAACAAGGAAGTAAAGACTATCTGCTGCACAATATTACAACAATCTCATGCAGTCGGAGGCAATATTTATTTCTTGTTGAATTAAGAAGATGCCTCCGAAGCATGTGGATGCATAAAATTATTATTAACAAGCGACCCGCCCCGGCTTCGTACGGGTGCAATGCTAACACTAAAACCTTCCTCTTAAATCACTCTATCTATCAAAAAAACCGCATCAAAATCCGTTGCGTAGTTTTAAAGATTTAAGCATACAAAGGGACATAGGGATATAGGGACAGAGAAAGCGACTTGGTTTTAAACTACGTAGTGATCAGGCAAGCATTTTACAACTAATAAACGCCTGTATCCAGGTGTTCTTCACGGAAATTGCTGTAAGATAGTGCGGCAAATGGTCTTTACGTCCTATTTCACTAATAGGTCATCTTGTTTCCAGGTTTTAGTGAGTAGGGTTTTTGGTTTTTTAAATAAAATTTTTCATTTTATACTTTTTAGTTAGTATCCAACTTCAAACCATTATAAGTCCTAAATGGTCATTCAAAATGAATTAAAGTAGTAAAAGAAACTTAACACTTTACGGGCCGACGGCAAATGGTTACCAACAAATATTGAAATCTATGTAATTGAAATAAAATGCAAAACCAATGAAAAATTTTAACTGCCTATGCTCGTTAAAGCTTTTGAACGTCAGTTTCAAATACCTATTCAAAGAATCAAAAATATGCAACATTATAAGTTATTTCATTGATTTTCATATTTTTCTTTTTCACAATATAGCGTTTAGCGGTCGCCATATAAAATTTTGATTACTTTTATGTCTTACGTGACAGTAGCAAGATTAAGAAGTGTCATTTATCAAAATCGTTCGAGCCGTTGAGTAGTTACGAGTATAGGAACGGAAATACATACACAGGTCAAACACATAACTAGTGGGGTGAAAACTACAAAATGGATTTTGATGAAATTTAGTGTGGAGATAACTGAGTAACATGGTCAACATTCGTGCTTTGAATGTTTTTTTAATATAGGAAAACATCACATTCCTACGGGAAAATATAAAAACTAGTTAACAGAGAAATCCGTACTACTCCGAAACGATAACGCCTAGAAATTTGAAACATGGTATGTAGGTGTCTTATATATGTCGTAGGCAACCGCTATAAAGGGATTTTCGTGTTCTCACTAAGAAGCGCTGTCTCGCTTGCGGAAATTCGTTACATTTAGGTCTTGCGAGGAAGGTACTTTTCAACGTTTGCACTTGAATGTGTAAGAGTTGTCAAGTTTATTGTAAGTTGGCATATCCCTCAATCGTTACGAACCAATCTTTTTACGTTTCTTATACAACGCGTAACAGAATAAGCGCAATTCCTCATATACCCCAATTAGTATATTAATATAAAAAACCGGCCAAGTGCGAGTCGGACTCGCGCACCGAGGGTTCCGTACAACCTTGCAAATTTATGGTTTTCGTAATTTTTCCTTTATCTATGCTATAAGACGTTGCTTCGTACCAAATTTCAAGATTCTGAGTTCACGGGAAGCACCCTGTAGGTTTTGATTCCCTTGCAAGTGTCGAAAATTTGCGGCATAAACGGCTGTATCTTTTGATTGAGTTGGCTTAGAAGTTTGATTTTTTCACAGCTTCAAGGGACAGTAGACCTGAGTAATTGATATAAATTTCAGCTTCATACCTCCACGCGTTCCTGAGAAAAAGGGTCTTGACAGACGGACGGACGGACGGACAGACGGACAACAAAGTGATCCTATAAGGGTTCCGTTTTTTCCTTTTGAGGTACGGAACCCTAAAAATATGATGCATTCGTACTTTAGTTTTGTATAACCTAATTTCTTAAATAAAGAGCAATAATAATAGGTTTCCATAGGTAGCCCTAAATTCAGCTATGCTAATTCATTTTTCGGAAAAAATTTACGCATGTTAAAAATAGCTCTAGAAATCGATTACGTATTCGATACTGAACAAACTAATTTCAAGAATTGCGCTTATTCTGTTAATATTGTATAAGAATAAATTGCTGTTCGTTAGTTTCGCTAAAAGTCGAAAATGGCTTGACCGATTTTGATGAAATTTTGTGAGTAGCTGAGAATGGGTCCATGGATGGTTTATACGGTGGCAGAACAAAGTTTGCACTAGACACCCGCGAGTTGACACTAGACACCCGCTAAGGTTTATATCCCAAGGTCTACAGTAGTATTACAATGGAAACTTAGCAAAATGTTAAAGGATTTATTGATATTGCATACAAACCCCTTAAAAAATTCACTGTAACATAAATATAAACTCAAAAGAAACAAGTAGTAATTTGTAATATGTCAATTGATTTAAAAATATCGAATAACAGAAATGTCCAAATCAATGTGTCGATTGACATAAAAATATCGCATAACGTTAAAAGAAACCGCCACATACGTAACCAACATGACGTGATTGTTGATTCTAGTATTCTTAGAGACGCCCGAACAGGTGTTAAATAAGAGAAAGTCGAGCGTTGAACGTGTAAATAACTCTAAAACTAAACATTTGACTATTTGCGTATTTTAGCCGCAGTTTCGGCGTTCTCCTTGAGAATCTTGGATTTGAGGTGATCCTTGTATTTGAGGATGCCGCCTTCCCATTTTGTGACCGTGCCGTTTTCGCATATCCAGATCTCTTCCGCTACCTGTAACAAATATTCTCATGTAAAATTATCATTGACCTATAATACTATTTATTACAAAAGGATGTTTGCCAATATTTTACTGTTTTTGCTAACAATAATACTTATCACAAAAAATTGTATGATCCCTATTAACACCTGTATCTTGGGAGTCCGTGAGTCGGTGTCTCACTAGTTAAAAGTAGGTACCTAAAAAATTTGTTTTGTTGAGTTTACAAGCAAAATAAATGCATTTCCACCGGCGAGTCGATACAGGGCGATAGTTTTAATCGCGCCGGCCCATTTACAGAAAATTTAAATTATCACGTTCGCCGACTAAGCTACATTTGCATAGACTACAAGTATATGCAAATCTCACGTGATTTTTTTTAAAGTAATGATTTTCAATGAATACGTGTAAAAAATACGTGATATTTGCCTAGACCCCCTCTGGCCCAAGTGAGACTGCCCAATATATCTCGTGAAATGTGGATACATCCAGTAATGGAATACCTCTGCCTACCCCCTCGGGGATAAAAGGCTTGAGATTATTTTACTCTAAAATCACGTAATTAATGGAAACGAAAGCGTTACCTGGTTGATGAGCCTGAAGTCGTGACTGACGAGCACCATTCCACCGTCGAAGTCGTTGATGGCGTCGGCGAGTGCGTCTATGGTCTCCATGTCGAGATGGTTAGTGGGCTCGTCCATCAACAGGAGGTGGGGTGTCTGCCATGCAAGCCACGCGAACACCACACGGCAACGCTGACCGTCCGACAATTGACGCATCGGACAAACCTGACGTAGACATTCGATACTTTAATATTTATTCATGTATTAGCAGTGCCCAGCGGTGTCACCCGCATAGTTCCTGGTCCCGTGGGAATCAAGTCATTTATTTTCTGTAGATACAATAGTTTTTTTTTTCTAAACACGCAGTAGACTGCAGCTGTTTTTTTGTATGTTTAAATTAATAAAATTATAAATCGATTTTCGTATTCTTCTTTTGTTTGGTAGATCATACTTCCAAAGGTGGTCCCGTTTAAATGTGATCGAAATCAGTTGAGCGGTTTTAAACAATCAACAAAAGTCAAAAAATTGTATCATCATCAACCCGTAACAGCCCCTGTGACGTGATGAGCTAAGGGACTTTCCTCATAAAAAATTATACACATCGATTATATGTTTGGTGCTATTCGTTAAGGTGGAACGATTACCATACAAAAAACGATCGGACGAAACAAGTTTAAGTTTCAGAATAACGCGTAAATTAGGCGTTCTATAGACATTTTTCAACAAAAAATTATCGCAAACTGAATAATAATACATACTTTCATTTAGAAATCAGGAATAAATCTACGTAAATTTTCATGAAATTTACGAATGTGTGTGTAAGAATCTGTCGTGTACGTACACAAGTTGCGCAACGTTGCCGCTCCGTGCTACCGCCCCGACTACGGAGCTGTTGCCGTTCTTGCGATTTCCCAATGTCAGCTACATAATAAAACCCATGCACTGGCAAAGTCGCAGAGTTACCAACATAGGGATTTTAGCCCTAAATTTAGGTTAAAAATATGAGCGTTGGGCATTTGTAGTTTTTTGGGGCTTAATCAATTTTAGGTATTTTTAGGGGCATAAATGCATCTAGTAATGCATTTATGACCCTTTTAAAATCTGACTGGTTAAAGAGTAAAAAAAAGTAAAATCATCGTCAAGTCTTGAAATATCATCACCTTCGACTTTCTCTCATGCAAGACACTATTTTTTTTAAAGGGAAATTCATTTAAATAATAATAGCCTTGGAGAAATAAAATGCAAGAGAGCTTTTCAATTTGTGATGTAGTGGTTTGTAGAGGTATTTTACCTTGATCTTAGTGGAATTTTATTTAAGGAGTTGGTAGCCCTTGCGCGCAAGGACTAGAATCCAAAGGCCAATAAACAATTTAAAAAAAAACACGATACGTCAACAAAATGTATGTGTATCTTTCCTCGTGAAACGGTGACAATGTTTTGTTTTACTAAACGCACTGATTATATTCACTATCGTTGTGAAACAACAGTGTTTTGTTATCTATAATAAATTAATCATGGAACCAGCAACATAGAAGTTGCTGGTTTATAAACTTTATAAAAAACATCAATATATTCCGGCCCACCGAAATCTCGAAAGAGTTTGAGCTCATCCAAAAAAGATGTTATACAAGATGTATCGTGAGTACCTATCTAATTTGATGTAATTTAGTTTTAGACAAATTAATTTACTGAGTAATTTTAGGTTAGGTATCAGTTTTCTAACTTTGGCATTGGATACCTATAAGTACCTACCTTCATCTTCATAAGCTACCGGGGTTAGGTTCGAAGGTTCCATCCAGGGCGCATAGGTTTCCTCCTACGAATAAGGACTTATTCCTTATTCGTAGGTTTCCTCATATACCTTCCACGAGTTCCACGTAATTTTCTAATTTATTCTTTCAGTTGTGAAGAAATATGACGTAAAAAAACTAAAATCTATTCTACTCCTTTTTATTACGTATGCTCCGACATTTTGGAATGATGGGATTTCTTATAAATATAATATATAACATGTTTGTCATTTTATATTGCAGATATGCAAACAGTATTCAGTTGTACAATCACTTGAAACAAATACTCTGCAAAAGTAATGTTCTGACGAAAGACATGCTTTATGGACAGGAAAATAAAATCTGTAGCGACAACATACTTTATTGAAAATTATAAAAAGAATGTTCGTCAAGATGTCACATACCAAGAACTGAAGAATTTATACAAAGAATCTTACATCATGACAATGCAAGCTCCCACCCTGCCTGAAAGACAAAAGATTTTTTGAACCAGGAAAACGTTGAGTTGATGACCCATCATGTCAGAAGCAGCCGTGGCCGTGGAAACTTACAAATCGGCAATATTGGCAACATCTGGTTCAGACTGGAATTACTGCTTCAATGACTGGATCGAAAAAATGCAAAAGTGCATTAATTGTAACGGAGAATACTTCGAAAAACAATAAAACATAACTTAGGTTTAACTTGTAAATAGTTTTTTTATTCCCGATCATTTCGGTTTGCCCTTCGTACATCAGTACCTTAGAAATTTTTATAATTTTTATTAATGAGTACATATGATTTCTATTACCTAATCCTACTTCCTATCCCACTGACCCTGCTATTGTTATAAAATAAATATATTACTATGAATGTTTTTGTTAGTCAACCACACAAACACTATTGAACCAATTGTAATCTCCTTTGGTAAACAGACACACCAATATGGCCAGGATTTACTCAGGATAGTTTTTATCACGATATTTTCACATTTTTATAGCTATATTATCATAATAAAATAATGAAGCTCAAAAATGTTATAGTCAGATTTTGTTTAGTGACAAGTTATTATAAGATCCTAACTAGAAAATCTAAATAACAAAGAAAACAAAAAAATAAACCAAAACAATAACCGTGACTTGAACCCAGTAATTCCGGCTTACAAGTCAGGCCCTTGCATGATAACGCCAGCGTCTCGCACAAGTTGCAGTCGAAATTATGTATCAGTTTGAGTTTGAAATACTGTTGTGCATGTGTGCGTGCCTATAGAAACAACGTGAAGGGACAAATTATCGGATGATTTCAATACTATAACTCAATCAAATCGTCAACGGAAAATTTTGACAATTCAATATTTATTTAAAGAATCCGCGAACCATTTTTAGACCTATAGATTCGGAAAGCTCATTTCGTAAAAAAATAAAAACCATGGTTTTCAGAAACAGCGCCATCTGACGTGACTTGAGCTTTTTGTAGGGTCATCGTTCCACCTTAAAGTCGGTTTTTTAATCGACTTCAAAAAAAGGAGGAGGTTATCAATTCGACTGTATGTTTTTTTTTTTTATGTGTGTTACCTCAAAACTTTCGACTGGGTGAACCGATTTGGATGATTCTTTTTTATTTGAAAGCTGGTGGTTGGCTGGACATTTTAATTTAGTCCAGTTCTGAGAGTGGCATCTATGAGAAAACCATATAAGTTGAAGATTGAAGTCGGTTTTTACTCTTTATTACTCTTTAGATTCCATTTAAGTTCGATACAGTCGAATATTCCTATTCAGTAAGCTAACGGAAGAATTACCTGCTGGCGGCCAGTGAGGCCGTATCTGCCAATGATCTTGCGCATCTCCTCGCGCTCCCGCACGTCCGGGAACTCCTTCATCATGTACTCTAGGGGAGAGAGGTCCAGGTCCAGGAGTTCGTGCAAGTGCTGGTGGTAGCGTCCGATGCGGAGATGAGAGTTCTTCCGGATCATACCAGTAGAGGGCACCAGCTGGAAACGTCCTTAGTCAGTTCACCGTGTCAACCTTCTTAATAGGGTATTTTACACTATGAGAAAAATCTAAATATACTGGTTGATTTTTTTTACCGTCTGGAAAAAAATATGACGTTTATGGTATCTAGAGCCGAAGTTATACACGAGATTAATTGTTAAATATAGTCATGTTTAGTGCAATTTACAAAATCTAGAAAACTACGCACAGTACTACGCGCAGCTGGCGGTTGTAGGTAGATAAATGGAAGCTACGAGCCTGTTTCTTTTTAAAATACTATTTCAAATATCTCAGTGTGTATTATTGACTACAATTGAGTAAATAAATTATATTAGTTTAAGAAAGAAAAAAAAATAAGAAAAAAAAAATTTTTTAAGTAACATTGCCAAATGAATCTATTGCACTTACCTATCACACATTTTTTTCCAGACGGTAAAAAAAGTCACCTTGTATATCAAGATAGCTAGGCAAAAAACAATCGCTTTAAAGGTCAGACTCGCACTGCAGGTGTAAAGCTTTATGTGCTCTTGACTTTACCACAAGAGTTGGTTGACAGCACTTTTAGTAGCTAAAATATAATCAGACTAATTAAAACTGCATGTTAATTTAGTATTACCCTTATATAAATTTGTGTTGATTGGATTTCGTTAACTCAAAACTGTCGCAACATAACTCAGTAGAAGTTCATTGTTTCCTTGTGACAGAGACTTTAGTTTTGTAACTGTACTCACGTCCCCATATAGCAGCTTAAGCAGAGTCGACTTGCCCGCGCCGTTTGGCCCCACGAGCGCCAGCCGCGTGTCTAGATCGATACCGAACTCCAAGTTCTTGTAAATCCACGGGCCAGAGTCCGAATACCTGAATGACACGTTCTGTGGACAAACAACCAAAACGGAATTACGCATTGTGTATGTAAACAATATGTTGGTACAGTCAAGAGCACGCTTGACACTTTGGACTTTGACCCGGCCCTGTATTCTATGGCGCGCAGTACAAATCAGAGCTCAGCTTAAACTGGTAGTGTCAAGCTTGACTTGCTCTTGACTGTACATTACGGCGCGTCTATGGCATTCTGTCGAGAGTGGACCAGAGTTAAAAACACTCCAGCGGAGCGTCATGTCTATGGTAGCGGGACGGCCACGTTTTTTTTCGTGGGACACAATTCACACTCTTTTATTTAGTCCCAAACTAGGCACGGCCTGTACTATGAGTACTATAAAACTGATAATCATACTTAAATAACAGACATATATAAGCTAACAGACATGTTCATGCACACAAATGTTGGAACCGAGCGGGGATCGATTCCCCGACCACTCAGAAGGCAGAGTCTGCACCAACTGAGAAAATAAGCCCGTCATGTTAGATCCGCACTGTGAACGAGCGGTGGCTACTCACTACGTCCTCGACAAATCGCTTATAATCTGCCCGAGCTTATTGTTTATTTTATAAAATTAGTATTAAAACTTATTACGTTCACATTTTAAGATTATAGTCGATTAAGATTTTAAAAGAGAATGAATGAAGAATGATTGACGAAGAAAGTGTATAAAGCGAGTGTGAATGAAATTGTTGCAAGGGGTAGACCTAGGCGGACGTTTCGAGACCAAATCGGGGATGTCTTGAAAAAAGGCCAGGTCAAGAGTACCCTTAACCGAAGAGCATGTATGAAAGAAATAATGAAAGTGGACGAAGCGAAACAAGTATGTAAGGATCGTAGCAAGTGGAAAGAAATGATATCTGCCTACCCCTACGGGAAAGAGGCGTGATTATATGTATGTAAGATTTTAAGATCGCCCTTCTTATTTTCCTAGCCCGCACACTCACGCCACAGCGGCCCATAAAATGGATTACCCTGATAAAGTACCTCTCGCCTTCATACATATAAAAACAACGTACGTAAATATAATAGACGTTAGCTATATTATTGTCATTTTAGAAGCTTGAAAAAAACCATCTGGTGACGTAAATTCTTCGACGTATAAACAGAAGTGTAACTCGCATATTGTCCGTTTGTTTTTTATACCACAAACATAATTCCAGCGATTCATCCATATCCATACAATACGACAAACATAATTCCAGCGATTTTGCAAACACAGTTCACCTGAACCATGATGACAGGAGGTGGCACTTTCCCACAGGAGGGGAAGTAGAAGTTCAGGGTCTTGTCGTCGACGACCTTCTCGGTAAGCCCCTGCGAGACCATCTTGGCCAGGGTCTTCTCCTTGGACTGAGCCTGCCGCGCCAGCTTGGCCGAGCCGTGGCCGAACCGCGCGATGTAGTTCTGGGTACAGAGAAACGGTATTACTCAAGTACAGTAGACAAAACAGTCTGATATACTTAACCCTTTCTGACAACATAATGGAAATTATAAATAAATAAAATAAATAAAATAAAATCATTTTATTTCAGACTCGAGGCCCATAGATGTTTACATTTACATAACAATTGCAATTAAATTAAATAAATTAAATTAAATAATTTCAATAAAATTAGATAAAAAACTACATACTTTACATGGTAAAGTTAATGTCAACATTTCATTTTATAATCATAATTATGACAAACTAGCAGCGCCCTGCGGTTTAACCCGCGTAGTTCCCGTTCCCGTGGGAATACGGGGATAAAATATAGCCTATGTGTCATTCTGATGTATAAGCTATATAACTGCAAAATTTCATTAAAATCCGTTCAGTAGTTTTTGCGTGAAATGGGAACAAACATCCATACATCCATCCATACAAACTTTCGCGTTTATTATATTTGTAGGATAATAGGATGTTTTTTTTTACAATACCTGGAGTGCGATTTTTGAATCTCACTGGTGATATCAAAATCACCGGTGACTAAAATTATCACCGATGACTTTTATGTCACCATTTTCCACAAGTCGAATTTTTGAAAGTCACACGCTGTTTTCAATAAATCGTCGCAATCACAAAATATCACAATCGAGCCCCGCTGCTAATTCTTCCAAAAAACATACTTTGGCACTTTTGGCAGATGGCACTACGTCAACTGTCAGAAACAATCGCATGGTGATTTTAATTACGAGTGGGTAGGGGCACTCGTAAATCGATATCATAGGTATGACAAATGTAAGTCACCGATGAGTTTCAAAAATACGAACTTGCCGAAATCACTCACATCGGTGAAAATTAGTCACTTGGTGAGATTCAAAAATCGACCCCCTGTAACTAAACTGATTAGCCTTAACACTTATTGACTTACTTTTTTAAGTAATACGGGCTATAATTTTCTTACGGGACTTACGCGTGTGAAATCTTTTGGAACCGCTGCGAAAGTGACTTTGTTTTTTAGGCTTTCCCGACTCAACCACAACACCGATTTTAAAAATTCTTTCACCTATGGAAAGCTCCATTATCAGGGAGTAACATAAGCTAAATTGTATCCCCGTATTCCCACGGGAACGGGAACTACGCGGATGAAACCGCGGTGCTAGTAATAAATTAACACGTAAATACAAACCTTCATGTGAGCGATCTGGTCCTGCTCCCAGTTGTACTGCTTCATCTGGTTCTCGAGCAGTTCCATGCGCGTGCGCACGAAAGCCTCGTAGTTGCCCGTGTAGTACTTGAGCCGGCGCTTGCTCATGTGGACGATGTTGGTGCACACGCCGTTCAAAAAGTCCTGGGAGTGCGATATTAGCACCAAGATGCGCTTGTAGCTGTGGGACACACAAGTTAATCGAATAAGAGCGCTATCATTTTTTATCAATTCGAAACGGTCCACTTACTTACTACTTACTTTTGAAGAATTTACAGTTCGGGAGACGGTGTTAGGCTAGTGGCCACCTGTCAGAATTTATTAAAACCCAATGGCTTACGATTTAAACATTAGCGTATTTCTGGTACACTCGGGTCAAGTGTAAAATCAAAATAAATGTATGGGTGTCGGCTAAGATCAAACCATTCTCTCAAACCGCGTTTATAATATTAGTGGTAAGCTAACTAATAAGTCAGAAGTAAAGAAGAAATAAATAATTCATACAATCAGAGAGAAATTTAATAATCTCACGGCTTTTATTCCCGAACGGGTAGGCAGTGGTATTCCATTCAGAATTATAAACAGTTCAAATCAATAAAATATAATATATATACAAGGTGACTTTTTTTACCGTCTGGAAAAAAATGTGGTGTGATAGGTAAGTGTAATAGATTCTTTTGGCAATGTTACATAAAAAAAATTTTTTTTCTCAAAAATTTTTTTAACTTGCGTTGCGTACTAATATAAATTACTCAATGTAGTCAATAATACACACTGAGATATTTGAAATAGTATTTTAAAAAGAAACAGGCTCGTAGCTTCCATTTATGCGCAATCTACCTACAACCGCCAGCTGCGCGTAGTACTGTGCGTAGTTTTCTAGATTTTATAAATTGCACTAAACATGACTATATTTAGCAATTAATCTCGTGTATAACTTCGGCTGTAGATACCTTATACGTCATATTTTTTCCAGACGGTAAAAAAAATCATCCAGTATATATAAATATATATATAATCTCACGCCTTTTTTATCCCCGAGGGGGTAGGCAGAGGTATTCCATTACTGGAGATACCCACATTTCACGAGATACATTGGACCCCTTAACGTGATAGGTGGTGAGCCCATCGCCGGACCGGGTCTGTTTACACAAGTCTCAGAATAAATTCTCAGACCTGCGGGTTTCCTCACGATGTTTTCCTTCACCGTCGAGCTAGTGATAAATATGTACGTAAGTTTTTTGAAAAACTCATTGCTACATGCCAGGATTCGAACCCGAGCCTCACTGAATTTCGGCCGGCTCTTTAACCGTCCTGGCTATCACTGCTTCAATTAAATCAATAAAACTAGAAAAAAAATACTTCGCTAAGTGTAATATCGCATACTGACTGTTTGAGCTCCTCCTCGAGCCAAACGCAGGCATCCAGGTCGAGGTGGTTGGTGGGCTCATCCAGCAGTAGCAGGTGCGGCTTCACGTACAGAGCACGCGCCAACGCGATACGCATCCTCCACCCTACACAAGTAACACAGTTGCATAATCTACAATCACTACATAGTATAAAACAAAGTCGCTTTCTTTATCCCTATATCCCTATGTATGCTTAAATCTTTAAAACTACGCAACGGATTTTGGTGCGTTTTTTTAATAGATCGAGTGATTCAAGGGGAAGGTTTTAGTATAAGCATTGCCCCCGTGCGAAGGCAGGGCGGGTCGCTAGTAATTTTATAAAGAGGAAAGATTTGTATGTTTGTAACAAATAACTACTGGACAGATTCTAAAAAATCTTTAACCAATGGAAAGCTATCTTTTCTTGAAGTAACATAGCATTTAATTGCCCCACGGGAACGGGACTTACGCGGGTGAAATCGCGCGGAACAACTAGTCTAGAATATTTTTAAAACATCAGTACTGACCGTGTCATCGCTCTTACTCTTTGAGTATTAAACCAACTGGAGACGTCTCGCGCACTAGTTTCTTAGCAAAAAAGTCTGCCAATTTGTGCGCGGGGGACGAGGAAACAAACACAAATAATTTTAAAACTAACGCATTTTTGTACAAAACAATTAAACACTAGCTTGAACTAGATGCACACAAATACAATCACAAATCCAAGCACTCCGTGAACTCCAAAAAACTAGTTGTATTTATCAGGTATGCGTGTTGACCGACACTTTTTTTTGGCAGAAGGGAACGCCTGTCAGTGGCGTCTCCGGTTGGTTTAATACTCAAAGCTCTTACTATTTAAACGTAAAATTGTCTAGTTTGTCTTCTCTTTACCCTTCGCTGATTTATGGTTATTTTTCATCTATACATATTATAAAACTGTAACGAGACCGTGTCTGTACATGAAATAGTTTTAGAACATTTTTGCGGTATTGTAGATAGTTATCGATTGAGAAAATAATACACTTTTTTTTTTCTGTCTGAGCACGCATCACGCAAAAACTACTGGACGGGTTTTGATGTCACTGGGTGAATAATTAGGGATCATTTTACTCCAGTAAAATATCTCATTCCCACGGGAAAACATAAAAACTGGTTGAAAAAGAAATACGGACTACTTCGAAACGTTAACATCTAGAAACTAAAATATGGTATGAGGTGTCTTCGTCGTATATTATGTCGTAGGCAACCGCTATGAAGCTATTTTAGAAATTCCCAGGGGAAAGGGACTAAACAGGATCCGCGCACGCACCTGCTAGAAATATAATATACTAGCTGACGAGGCAAAATCTTTGTTCTAAAAAACACTTCACGACCTACTCTCTAAATATATACAAAAAATGCAATCAAATCGGTTTGTTTTATTTTTAACCCCCGACGAAAAACAGAGGGGTGTTATAAGTTTGACGTGTTTCAGTGTATCTGTATGTCTGTCTGTGCGCTCGTAGCTCTCAAACGGCTAAACCGATTTTGATATAGTTTTTTTATAGCTGAGTTAATCGAAAGTGTTCTTAGCCATGGTTTAAAAAAATCTTTCCAGCCATTTGTTTATATGTATTTCTTGGGTCGGGTGTTTTATATTTTTTTGAATTCATTTACTCCCAAACCACGTGATGGTTTAGGCGCAGAACGTTCCATTCGCAAAACGTCCCATCGAAAAAAAATGTCCTATTCGCGAAACGTCCTATTCGCAAAACGTTCCATTCGCAGAATGTCCCATTCTCAAAAGGTCCCATTGGCACAAAATCCCATTCGCAAAAAGTCCTATTCACATATTGTCCCATTCGCAAAAGGTACCATTCGCATAAAGTCCCATTCGCGAATAGCACATTTTCTTTCGGTGGGACGTTTTGCGAATGGGACGTTCTGCGCCTAAACCCAAATGATCGGTACGAACCTCCAGAGAAGTCTTTCGTGGCCTGCTGCTGCATCTCCTTGGTGAAGCCCAGCCCGTGCAGAATGTTGGCGGCGCGCGCCTCGGCCGTGTCGGCGCTCAGATCGTCGAGCCGGTCGTATATGTCCATAAGTTGCTCCTGCGATTCTGTAAGACACGCGATCATTTTAAACATAATACGTGGTGACCCCATCGCCTCGCCTACACATGCCTCAGAATTCATTCTGTGACCTGCGGGTTTCCTCACGATGCACGATGTTATCCTTCACCGTCGAGCTATAGTAAGTTCGAGTTAAGAATGCAGTCATTCATCATTATCCGTCGGCCTAGCCCCGCCCCCTAACCAATCAAATCTTTTCAAATTACAAAATCAAGTTCACAATGATATAATATTTTAAAATATAATTTGTTTGAATTTAACACCACTGTGAATACACCTTTATCTTGCAACTGCATGACTCACTGCATTCTTAACGACAACTATAGTGATGAGTATGTACGTTAGTTTTACTCTTTTACGTTGACACAGAAAGCGGCTTACCGTCGTCCTCGCAATGCGCCAGCTCCTCAGCGAGGCGCTCCAGCTTGACGCGCTCCTCGTCTACTTCCATGACGCACTGCAGAGCGGTCTTGTCTGAAGCAGGCATCTCGCGCGTCAAGTGGAATATGTCGATGTGTTCCGGGATCGGCACTTCGCGTCGCCCTAAGGCAGCCAGCAGCGACGACTTTCCTGCGAAACAGTGTTTTGTTTATAATAATAATAATAATAAATTGTGGGACACAATTCACACACGGTTATTTAGTCCCAAACTAGGCAGGGCCTGTACTATGGGTACTAAACAACTGATAAACATACTTAAATAACTATTAAACGACCAGACACGAAGCCAACAGACACGTTCATGCACACAAATGTTGGCCTCGAGCGGGGATCGAACCCGCGACCCCCGACTCAGAAGGCAGGGTCACTACCAACTGAGCCAACAGGCCCGTTATGAATAACAAAGAACTTTAAAGAGTAATGAAATGAAATGTAATTATTTATTTGCAGTAAATATCGTTGAGGGGGCCAATTCCACTAAATGTCAAAGGTTATAGTTGGTGGGCAATGACATGTCAATAGTCAGTCAATGGTGTAATTTGCTCCGAAAAGTGCCAAATAACACCATTGACTAACCATTGACTTGTCATTGTCATCCAACTATAACCGTTGACATTTAGTGGAATTGGCCCCCAGTTCTGGTGTTTCAAGTGGTATAGTATCACATATTTAGTCTATATTACACATGCAGATATTAATAGTGACATGCAAAAAATTTATATTAAAAGTATAATAGACACAAAGACATTACATTAAAATTTTACATTATTACACATTTGATTATTGAATTTACATTTTAATTTCAATATCAGCTTTTACATTAAATGATATTTTTACAGTAAGAAATTTCAGCACCTATAACAAGAAAACGACTTCAACAAATAGCACTAAAAATATCATCGACGTATATTTTTTAACTTTGGTTGGCCACTAATTTAAAAAATTCTTTAACCAATGGCGAGCTACATTATCTGGGAGTAACATAGCCTATATTTTATCCCCGTATACCCATGGGAACGGGAATTACCGCGCGGAACAGCTAGTTTATTATAAACGCGAAAGATACTTTTTTGTATGTTACGCAGTCACGCCTAAACCACACGCACAATAAGCCTGGCAATAAGTCCGAAATTGACATGACCGCGGCGCCAGCGATAATCTCTTGTCGCGTGGCAATTAAATCCAATTTCGCCTACGCGCTTTCCCTCCGGCGTTTAACTTAAACCTTTAGGTTGCGCTAGTCGTGGTCGGACAGCAAATGTTATATAATTGATAGGATAAGGCGATGAATGTTACATTCCCAAAATGCCATATTTGCATAATTTTACACACATGTCATGTAAGTCAAAAAGGCATGATCTATTAAAAAATATATATAATTATTTCTTTGCTGATTTTGAATTACCAATCCTGAAAAAAAATTTTTGTGTCATGAATACCTGTATCTCAATGAAATTGTAAATGAAATAAAAATAATAATCATTAAATGATTACATAATTAAAATAAAAACCAATATCTCAAAATAACTATAAAAATACCCAATGAAAAGTGAGGCCGCCATAGGTATATGTCATAATAAGTTTGAATTTTTGTAGTTGATAGTACCACGACACTGATTTGTGTTCGGCAGAATTGTCGTCAAAACGATGGAGCCATAATACATATTTAAATTGGAATTGGACTCGTGAACATAATAATGATTTGACTAGACATCACATATTACATAATTCCGTTTTCTTTAAATTCTACATAATTTCCATTTCAGAGAGACCTATCATAATAGGTGCCAATTTATGCTGAGCGTAATTGGTGCCATAAGTCCCAATAATGACGAAAAAAATGAAAGATATAAATGAATCAGTTATTTCGAACAAACGACCGAGTTTTTTCTTACTACAAATTGTTAATATTGTATCATTTGGACGCCTTGCCGTGAATTGAGTGTTTACGAGAAAAAAAACATCTATTGCCATTTATACCCGAGGGTGTAGGCAGAGGTATTCCATTCGTGGAGAATACCCTAGTTTTTTTTTTATTTTTTTTTTTTGTGTGGGATGTGGGACACAGATTACATACTGTTATTTAGTGCCCAACTAGGCAGGGCATGTACTATGGGTACTAAACAACTGATATACATACTTCAATAAATATTTAAACGACCAGATACGAAGCCAACACACATGTTCATACACACAAATGTTGGCAGCGAGCGGGGATCGAACCCGCGACCGACTGAGAAGGCAGGGTCACTACCAACTGAGCCAACAGGCCCGTCACACCCGTTTCACCAATATATTATTTGAAAATAGAGAAATGAATAGTCAACAATATTGAATAGTATAATTATCTACTATATAAAAATAAGTCGGGTTTTCCTTCCTGACGATTTAACTCGAGAACGGGCGGACCGATTTTGATGAAACTTTTTGTGTGGGTTCGAGTGGGTCCAGGGATGGTTTATAGCAAAGAAAATTCAGCATTGCACCCGTGCGAAGCCGGGGCGGGTCGCTAGTTCTCTATATTTTTTAATGGCAGCTTATAAGTTATCAGCACTACAAGAGCACGCAATTAGGCGCGCTCTTCCCTTTCTTGGAACCATATTGCAAAAAGAAACGCCCTGCCGTGGGCGTTAACAAGGCAAATATGATGGGAGACAGATATGAAATAAATATTAAAATCGTTTTAGTTTCAGTCGGGATGCAGTGAAGTAAACATTGCCAATTTGTCGCGCAATACTATTAGTGTTTTGTGATAAGCATATTTCAAATATCAAGATAAATTCGACAACTACCTATGTAAGACTAAACAACATAATTTAATAAATACTTGTGAAGTTTTTTAAGCCGGTTAAAAGTAAACAATGCCCGTTTGAAAAATATTTATTTGATTTTAAAATTTTCTTTGCTACTAGGTATAGCTTTTATAACATAGATTTAATTATTTCATGAAATTAATTGTATGTATATAAAGCTTATTACAAAAATTATGAAGCTTTACAAGTATAGTCTATCTTCATGGACAAGTTCAAAGTGCCTTATTATTAGACGATTGACTTTTTCTAAGTGTAATTAGCAATTGCCTACGGAGATAAATACATTTTCATTTTTATACAAAATATGTAACAAAAAAAATTATATATTCTCGGTCATTCTCATTTTTCAAGGGCCATGATTAAAACACCTAAGTTTATTTCTAATGTTCAAATAAACTATAGGGTAGATGTTTTGGTAATCTTGGTTCAGGGGACTGTATTTTTTTGGGGCTGGTCGTAATAAAAACCTTGAGCTTCCCAATAACGTAGGACTTCATTTTTGCACACTCATGCCACGCAATATCAGAACTCATAACATTTTTACTTTTAATTATCTAAGATTAAGATTACTTGTGTTGCCAGCAACAGATGTAAACCTAGTACATAAAACATTTATTGCTTTGATATACATATGTTTTAGGTCACAGTTATAAAGAGGATGAATCCGTTTTAAAAGACCACCGTTTCAATATTTTGCATATTTTGTTAAATTAAGACAAAAACTTCATACAAGTATCGAAATTGTTAAACTATGAACGTTTCGACTTTCAATTTAAACAAAGATAGATTTTGAAATGGTAATATTTTTGAGTATCGTAAGATTGAATCGAATAACATCGACAAGACTAACCAAGAACTCGCCTTCAGACCTAATTAACCTCTTAAGCCAATAAAATAAAACAATTGTTTTTTAGTTGTTACGGTGCCCATAGAAACCGCGCGGTGCTCGACGAATTAAAACTAACGATAATTCGGTTTTGAGTCTGCTTTTCGCAACTAGTAATTCTTAAAGTACATTTGTGTATAGCAAACTTGAATCGAGTAATCTTGGACCACAACCGTGACAAGCCTGAAGCCATCACATAAAAGAACTGGCGCCGCATCCACCATTGCTAAAAGTTTAACAGTCCGAACTAACACTGCCTTTTGAAAAATAGTATATTACATACCAAGTTTGTAAGCCTCGGCTTCGCCTCGGTCGACAATTACATGTGATCTGAGACTTTTCTTATTTACTTTCCGAGGTGTGTATACTTTTTTTTTTATCGACGGAGGCGGAAAGCGGCAACTTTGTTTCCCGCAGCAGGCCGAAATTTGCCACTTTCCGCCCGGAGAGATAAAAAGTTTCTTTCGGAGAATTTTTTTCTTCCTACCTCTTTGGCGTTAGCGTAGCAAGTTCAAGTTAGCGACTGGGGACAGGGAGCGCCATTACACGATCACCTGATCGTTGGGCGAAAAATAAATGATTTTTCTTTAATAATTGTAAGTAAAGAGTGTATTATTTTGCATGAATTCTTAACTCCATATCAAAGAGAATTATATAATCTACAAGCTGATATTTTTTCCCAAAAATTATTAATAATTTAAGGATTTCAACTTTTCACATGACATTAATTAATTATTATATTTTTGCTGATCCACATGCAGCTTGAACATTTTGATATGATAATCAGGGGATTTTTCCCTACACATTTTTATATTTTTCAAACCCTGTGGTTCAACTTGATACAACACAAAAATAAAATCTGGATTGACTGGACTATTGTTATTAAAAATATTTTCTAATTTTTCAAACTATATTATATGTATAATTTTAGATGAAAGCTCTGTTTTTGTTTATAGCTATACTTTGAACTACAAGGTATAATTGTAAGGTAGATTGTAAGCGATTTATTAAAACGTATTCCGTAGGTGTAAAGAATATTTCAGTGTGAATTTGAGCACCCACAGAGGAAAGGTTTATTTCAAAAAAACCTTAACTGTTTTTAATATTTATTTATTTTCCTTCAACTTAAATTATATGCGGTTTCAAAGTACATTTTATTACACTGTATTGGTATAATTAAGGTTAAAAAAATTGTTAAATGTTAATTATGGTTGGAATAAATAGCCTTATCCAGCGAACGTGTAAGACCACGTTAATTGGATTCGACGTTTAGTTCAAGCAATTTACCCACACCGACAGATAAAGGACCAATCTGAACTTCGCCTCCCTACGCTTTCAATCTTGCCTCCAAAATCATGATCATTCGGTTTGATGTTTGCTTTATACAAATTGATCTAACTTTTGTATTACAATTGTGTATTGCAAGCATAAATCGAGTTATCTTGAACTACAACCGTGCGCTTAAGCCTCAAGCCATCACAAGGAAGAGTAGACTTAAATATTTTTTATATATTTATATATTATATTAATATAATTATAACTACCTATGTTATTTTATTAAATGCATGACTTACGTATTGCATGTCTGAATTAGGTACTCTGTTCTAAGGACTTTATTATTAAGCAATTCCATCTGCCAATAATTGTTAAGAACAGTACCCAATAAAGAATTTTTTATTTCTAACACTGCGACCGACCGACCGACGATTACATTGGTAAATTTCCGACGGAACGAACAGAGCGTTTCTTGCCAGTATTGAGATTCGTCAAATAATGTATCTTTTAGTCTAAGATCCAAATTAGACACTACTATCACCCATCTGTTTAAAGGCTGAAAACTATTTTATATAAAATTTTGTATTTCAAACCGCAGAAGCAGAGACCAAACTACGGCACACGTAGTAACATACGCATTGTTCCGGCAGCCCAATGAACCCTACACCGTGTACGTATAGTCCGTGCCAGGACTGACAAGTCTTTACATACATTTTCTCATGCATTGCGAACAACTTTTGTAACAAAAGTATCTTGTCTGCGAATGAAAATATGTAATTTTATATATAATATAAAACATATTCCGTAATCAAGTTTATATAATATTTTAGTGTGTGACTTTGACCATCGATATTTAACTTTGTACAAGGTATTTTTACAAGTCTTAACTGGATCAATCTTAAACTAGAGAAACAGATATGGGTTAAAATTTAAATTTGCCATGAAGGAAGTATCTCTGAAAATCAATAATAACTCAAAACAGTTTATCTCGTTTTCCTGGTATTTTTTCAGTTTCAAATGTTTTCTTGGAACGTATGCTTATAGGTTACTAGCGACCCGCCCTCGCTTCGCTTTGGTTTGTGTGATATTATCAGTGTTTCTCTACTATATTTCTCGGACTCCAAAACGTGAAATGTAGCACCCAAACCCTATCGCAGCACCGAATACCAGTATCGCTATTACTAAAGATTAACTTGGCAAGCGCTGTATATTTGTGTTTTTATTGCAGAGCTGTAGTTTAACAAACAAAAATTCTTAAAAAGATTGTTTTGTCTTCTATAGCCGTCATAAACCCTCTTATTAAGTTTTCTTTAACAGACATCAACATTTGTGTGTATTTTTATTTTCTTTTCGAACTTGATCTCTTTGTTATAATATAAAAAGAAAATACTTTCGCAAATCAGCAGGTATACAATTTCACAAAATATTTTTTACACTAATTGAGGATTTAGTATCTCCAAATAGAATACATCCCCTAGACATTAGAATGTAAAGGTGCTTTAAGTAGTTCTTTACTCGAGGGCTTTCTTTTAATGAGAGAAGTTTGTAATTTACTTGGTTCCTAAAGCAGAATTCATTTACGTTTGAAGTGGTATTACTAATAAGTATAAGTAAGTACTATATGTAGACTTGTTACACAAAGCTTAACTCCCACCAATAGCAGCACGACACAACGCTATATAACAATTTAATGAGTGTGAGTTGAGGCAAAGATCTTTGCATCTATTTCGCAATCGGGCCTTAAAGCCTTACTTTTTCTACTAGCTTTACAACTAACAAAAAATGATAATACACTGACCATACTTAATTCGCGTAATGTAAAAAGCAGGTATTGTAACACGTTATCGCAAAACGAACAGTACAATCAAGAGCACGAAGCTTAACACTTGTAGTGCGAGTCGGACCTCTAAGGCGATTGTAATAAGAACGTTATAAAGTACAATGTGTCAAGCTCCACGTGCTCTTGACTGTACAAAATAATACATTTGTAATCACGTCTATACCGTCTACGACGTATTGTGACTCATGGAACGGAAAACTTTGCCTGCCTCGGTTGCGTAAATGTTTCCTTTTTATTTCTTTCAGCTACAACTAGTTCTTACGTAAAAAAATATTTGAAAATTTTCTCAATCCTGGTTTTGACACAACTTTATTCACAGATCATTAATAAGATCAGAAACTATTGATAAATGAAATACTTACTACATATATAAAAAACATAGATTAAACATCATTTTCCATCAACAATGGGTTACAAGATTTTAGTTAGAATTCTGCCCAGGTCGACAAAATATCCAAATGGTGTTGTTAATTTTTAAGTTAGAATTTACTATACCTAATTTTATTATTATTATCATACAGCCAATCTCTCCATCAGCTTTGCGGTTCCCTTACAGGGTGCCACATGACATAGATCTAAATTATTTGCAATATATGTATTTATGGAAATTGAGATCACGCATAAATAAATATATGTACATCCTTAACTGACATCGACAAAAACAAGAAGTGTTTATAGAGCAAAGTGAACTGTAAATTTTCCAAGATGTAAGCTACCAAAATTGTATGCGTATAATAATATACGGTACTGCGATTCAATCCTCCAATGCAACTCCAAATCTAGGGCATAGAGTACTTTTGTAGCACGTCGTATCCAAATCCATTAAACCATTGAGCGCCGGTCAAACCACCGAGGGCCAGAGCTTGGCGTGCGACTCGTCGCAATGTTTTAGATCGCTGTACATTACAAACTTCTCTGTCTCGCCTCCAGTTCAAATAAAGACTATACAAAAACTTTACATACAAACTATTGCATTCAAAATGTGGAAAGTGATTGTGATCCTTTACATCACAATCACATATTTTGTCTCGGTTCAAATCTACAAGGGATGCCAGAAAACTCCCAACCCTTGAGAGACAAATATTTACATTATTTTAGAACGTACACCAAAAAGACGTCTAAAGTGAATGCATACTTGGGACAAGCTTTAGCTGCGGTGCTAAATGCAACAAATAAATAGGCAGCTTGACACTGGGAAGCCAAGCCTAAAATGCCAATACACAACCCATAATAACTGCTTATGGACTACTGTTGGATCACATGAAATGAAATATATTAAAATAAAACATTATTTTAACCCCAATATTTGTCCCCATGCAGGTATGGAACCAGCAGCTTTCGCATAGCAGACTACTAAACTGGTTAGTTACTCAACTCCTTTTGCAAAGTCATCAATAGCTCAGCTCATTGATCACAATAATGTTATGAGAAGGTTTAAACTTTTTAATTGGTTTAGTACAAGTGAAAAAAATTTTGTACTTATTCTACTTTAAGGAACACATTTACCAAATATTTTATGCTTAATTGAAACCGAGTATGCCACTGGGCATTTTTCTTAGTCTACAGATTAGATTGTAAATAAATAAATAAATTCACACACAGTTATTTAGTCCCAAACTAGGCAGGCCCTATACTATGGATACAAAAAAACTGATAAACATACTTACATAAATATTAAACAAACAGACACAAATCCAACACACAAATGTTGCCCGCGAGCGGGGATCTAACCCGCGACCTCTGGCTCAAAAGGCAGCGTCACTACCAACTGAGCCAACAGGCCCGTCGAATTGTAAAAAAATATTTTAAAAATAGTTAAACAAAAAAATTCATACCACATCCATTCAGCCCAACAAGACCGTATCTTCGGCCGCAATTCAGCTCTAGAAGAGTGTCCTGCAGCAGTTCGCTGCCGTAGAATGTTATAGAGAAATTGGCGATCTTGATATCTCTTGACCGCGGGTGAACAGCCAAGGAGCCCGTACAGGACCGCGCCTCTGAGTTCATCTTCGCCTCTTCTTCTAGTTTTAGACATAATGCCTCTGAAATAAGAGGATACAGTCAAATTGGAGGAAACTCACCATCATACGGTTTGACAATCATCATCATCATTCTTAGTCCAATGCTGGTCATAGGCCTCCCCTAATGAGAGCCATAGCGCCCTGTCTTCAGCTCGACGCATCCCGCATCTGCCTGCTGCCTTTAGCAAATCGTCATCCCATCTGGCCGAAGGGCGTCCAACACTACGTTTGCCGAGTCGCGGTTTGTCAATACGTATTTTATAATGAAACCTAGTAACTTAAATTGATAGAACAATCAGGTATCGATTAGGTTGAGGTTAAACAATAGGGGGGCAATTCTCGCGGGGCTAGTCTCATTATGTCCAATTCGCAAAATGTCCAGTGGGCTCAAAATGTCCAATTCTCACAATGTTTGAAATATTTGCGAATTTGACAAATTGCGAATTTGACAAATTGCTAATTGGACAAGTTGCTAATCGGACAATTTAAGATTTGAACATTGTGAGAATTGGACATTTTGAGCCCACTGGACATTTTGTGAATTGGACATAATGCGACTAACCCTTCTCGCGCTACCGACTTCGATCTCGGATTCTGCTGTATCTCTACTACAAAGTCGCGGAGACCTTACAATATTTTTCGAATTCTGTATTATCAGCAGTGATTGGAGTAATTAGGTTGATTTTTCGAACTTTCGTCGTGATATCATAACATGGACATACAATTTTTCCGGAAATTACCGGAAATGGTACCGAAATTTCCAGAAATGTAAAATAAAATATAAAACATACAAGTATGTAAGCAAACAAAATCGTTTATTTATATACAACATCCTTAGTTTCGCATTTGAATTATATTCAAAAATTTAATTTATTTAATTATATTTTTAAACACTGCTTGAGTGCCCTGCAGAGTATGTGTTGAGATACGTTTTTCACTTGACTCCATGTGATAATTTCAATTTAGTCTATCACAATGCAAAGATGACACAAAGTTCCATTTGTGTTCATCTTTGCATTGTGATATAATATGTTGTTACTATGCACAGCTAAATCCATCAAACTATTAAATACAGACCAAGTTATTATACACTATAACTTTGTACAATCTGGCAATGACAATAAAAATAATAAAAACCAAACAAGCCCAAGCAACAATAAGATTTTGAAAGACAGTTACAACATTTGATGTCATGGATCAGTGGTTGCTCTCACAATCACAATGCTCTGGCTGTATTTTAATAAAACCAAACAGAGAGGCAGATTAGTCATGCATGCAGCAACTCTCTAAATTAGGTTCCAATTCGTCACGTCAAATATTCGTTAAGTATTCGGCATATTTTGAGATATTTGTATATTCGGGCAGATATTCGGTTTATGCACCGAATATTATTTGGTTCATTATTAGCTAAAAAAACTACCCACGCTACCTCGAGGGATATGGGCAGTGGTATGGTGGGTCCGCAATGGTTCTGGAGCCGGTAGGCGATGTGTACAAAGCTGCAGATCGCCACAGTAAATAATATATTTACTGTATGTTCATGGAACTAAGTAATTCAGCCGAATATAAGGTTCCATAAGTCATACTGGATATTATTCGGTATTTGTTATTCAGCAAAGAACACTATTCAGGGCATCTCTAATTTAAATAAGATTCTGGGACACAATAGTTAAAAAAACAATGATTTTATAGGTTTTTACATAACTGCCTACACTAGAAAGATGGTAATATTTTACGGAAACATTTATGTAGGTATGCTATGGTATGGGAGTCTTATTTTATCGGTGCAACAGCCTAAATGGTTGGATCGAGTTAGAACTGTGATGTGCCGCTACATTAGTATTTATCTGAAAAACTACATAAGATTTAATTTTACCTGACTACTGCAATTTTAGAGACATTTTAAATATTTTCAGTTGCTTTTGCAGTATGGTTTTTAGGTGTTTATATAATAATCAAACTTGGGATGTGTACAACATTGATCACTTCTGTTATCACCATTTTTCTACACTATCCTTTAGTTGGGTTTAGACTATGTATTGTATACTAATATCCTCCTGCACAATGTTCTGGCCATTTTTTATGGTTTTTCACTGCTGGGAATGCTATTGTGGTGGTTAGCCTACCACAATTCCGGAACCAGAGCGCAAGGCGTTTATTTCTTGTCTAAGTCAAGGTTTAATTTCGAACACATCAGCTAGCAGTAATAAACAGAAGGTAGGAGTACACGTGTACCTTCAGCGGTGAGTTCGCGGTCCTCTTTGACGGAGCCGTTGGTAGCAGAGCCATTCTCGTCGTCATTAGTCACTCTCGCAACGGGTTTTTTGCTTCTATTACCCGCCTGCTCCTTTTTCTTCTGTTGGGCACGTTTTTTCGCATCGGACGGCATTATGAAGGCTACCTAACCTGAAACAAGCTTTAATTTAGATCCACACGCGTACACCACCTCATAAAAACGCTAATACAAGTTACACGATATAATTTGCGAAAAAAATATCACGCGCTAAGTATTCTCACAAGTACTCTCGGAACACACTTCCACGTCCACGGATATTTTTGGGATAAAATTTCTTTGTTCTCGCTTCGTTCACAATATAACACTAACTTTTACCTAATAATTTTTTACAGGATGCAGCAAAGTCGTCCGCGTCTACACGTGCTGCTTTGAAAAGAAAGACCACAGATATCTGTAACTAGTAGAAAGACCAAAAATTGCAGACTAGCGAACCCTCTGCAAAACTGCTCCATTCGGTTTCATGTATATTTCATACGATTATAGACCTTAGAGACAAACATCCGCGTTTGTCTATGGCAGCTATGTTTTGCAGTGATGTTTTATCTCTTTCAAACATATCTAACGAATATCTGTCTGGCTGGCTGTTAAGCTAACTGAATGATCAATCAACGCACAGCTGGATTTTCTGGATCTAAAAGCATAAAATTTTGCTCAAAGGTATATTTGATGTAAATGAGCACTAAGTTAGAAATTCCCACGGCAAAAAGATCGGATTCAACCGTAGGATTCAACGTTGGTTTAATACTCAAAGCAGAACCCTATTTCAAATTCATAATATAAGAATCACTATGTACCCCTCCAACAAACTTTTATGAATGAATATTATTTATTGTGAAAATCCTTTTTTTATTGTAATAAGATATCAAACAGTAGGCATTAAGTTTGCTACGTACCTACTTTTAAAAAAATGTTGACAGACGACCATAGACAAACAGAAATGACTCGGAGCCTCTGACTACTAGAGTTCGATAGGCTGTATGGGCTAGATTCCTTTGCCTTTCCCTAATGGGATAAATAAAAAAAAACTAGAGTTTGGAGCGGAGTTTTTTTAGTCTGTAGTCATGTCATTCTTTGCCGCGCCACTCGCCTTTGTCGGACTGTAGCGTCAGTTTTTCTTTATTTTGTGGCTAGACATGATTAAGTTTTGACTATAGGTATTTTTAGTAATCGTTGAAAAAAAAGGACAGACTAGCATGTGAATAAAGTAACATTTCATGGTCTGTGCTTGGTTTCTTTCAGTCAAATTAATCTCTTTGCTTTCAGTACTCAGTCTTTTTTCAGGACGCGGCTGACAGATAGGGTTGCCAACCATACTGTTAAAAACAGTATCATACTGTTTTTCGCTCGTTTATACTATTTACTGTTCTATCAAAAAAAAAGTACTTATCCAAAATACTGTTTTGAGGACCGCTGGTTTTCGAAGCTATGATAAAATCTAAAAAGTAAACATTGAACACAATATTGTCAGAACGCACGCGGAAACCCATACCTAGCCCCTTTTCACACACGTACCGGTTTCCGCCGGGCCGGCGGGCGGCTTTGAGTATTAAACCAACAGGAGACGTCACGCGCACTAGTTTCTTAGCAAAAAAGTCTGCCAATTTGTGCGCGGGGGACGAGGAAACAAACACAAATAATTTTAAAACTAACGCATTTTTGGACAAAACAATTAAACACTAGCTTGAACTAGATGCACACAAATACATTCACCAATCCAAGCACTCCGTGAACTCAAAAAAACTAGTTGTATTTATCAGGTATGCGTGTTGACCGACACTTTTTTTTGGCAGAGGGGAACGCCTGTCAGTGGCGTCTCCGGTTGGTTTAATACTCAAAGGCGGGCTGCGAAGTATATGGCCATGTACGTTCGCTTTCATACGTACCGGCGGGCAACAGGGCAATCGGCCATACATTTCGCCGCCAGACCGGCTTACTGTGGCCAATAGAGTGTAAAATTTTCAATTGTTTCCGGCATTTTCGTGCAGTTTTGTTGGTTTTAAAAGGTGTTTTTTAAGCACAAATTTTTTAAATAAAAATGAGTTATGATCATAAATTGTTGAATGGTGTTAGAAGCTCTAAAAATAGGTTTTTAAAACGTTTCCCAAATTAAATACTGTTTAATTTTCTAAAATACTGTTTATATATTTTTAGTTATACATTTCATTTCTCCGACCTCAATATACTGTATTACTCGTATAAAAAGTTGGCAACCCTACTGACATACGCGGCAATATACAGTATGAGTCTCCATAGCAAGTAATAGTGTTCTGTGCTCCATAGGCTACCCGCACACACTCAATATTATTGTCAAACTAAAATTGACAATATTTCAATATAAGGCATACTGCAAAATATGACAAACAATCCGAATACGCTTAATATTATTGACAATACTTCTATTATTGACAATAATATTGAATGTGTGCGGGTAGCCATAAAGTGCACATATGAAAATGGGTGAAACTAGACACATTTTTATCGACGGAAAAAATTAAAAAAAAAACTGAGAATTCATTTTTTTATTTTTTATAAATATTTTTTTCTTTAATCATAAAATTTATTTATATACATCACAAATTTATACATATAATAAAACTGTTTATAGTAATGTTATAATAATAAATAAACCTAAAACTAAATACCATGAAATTAAAAATATATATACTGGTAAAAAAAGTCAGCCTGTATATTAGTCCAGTAAATTTGTCGGTTGAATGTATGGGCTCGTATGCGTCAAATCCGGTAGTTCTGATTTTTTGCAGACTTGTTTATGATGTTGGCCTAATGTATAATCCAAGTTTGTGACCTCGAGCGCCGAACGCAACTTTGTCAAAAATCGGTGAGCATGTGGTCCTCCGTACCACCTCTTAATTCTTTTCGAAAACCACCTAGAAGTAATGTGACGGTGATTGTGACGCTGATTTCTGCTACCATTTAGGTGGCACGGAGGTTCACATGCTTTGTCTATGGTTTTCAGACAAATCGTCGAATTCCAAGAGAATCACACCATGTACCGGCGAAATTAACATTTTAAACCAATGTGACGGAATATGTGACAGCTACAAACACATTCTTTACATATGTGATGCAATAGGGACAGAGAAATAATGCGATCTTTTTTTCAGAAGCATGTCTTGAGTTTGGCCACCATTTTAACGTCAAAAATCCTAGTGAAACATGCATTTAAATATAAACCTAACAGGAATTCGAAACCGTTTAGTCACGACAAATAGCTCATAATATTATTTCTACGACTACTTTATTCGTTTAAGAGAAAATTGGATTTGTCCATTACTATGGAAAGTTACTGTATAGGGTGACTATGATTTTGTTGGGACTGATTCAGGGTCGACCCTCTTGACTGAAAGTACTTCATACTGAAGTGCGGTAGGCACTTCGCAAATGGTAAAGGAGGGGTGTTTATTGTCTACCTACCAATATCTAAGTATGTTTTATTTACAATTTACAATAACTAAATAGAATCGAAAATTTCAATGAAAATAAAGAATTCAATAAAAGATAGTAAGTTTTTATTATAATATTTATTGAAACATCTTGTAATTATACATGTACCTACGACAAACGCTAAGCCTGATACATTCGGTAGAATTGTCGCTTGTAAGCTCAAGCTTTATTACCAGGACCCTAATTATAGTTAAACAATGAGAAGCCAGTAACACGGTCTTTTTATTCCATTCCCACCCATTCGACACAAAATGGTTATAAACATGAAAGAAATACTTCTTTTTTGTAATTGTCATTGTTACTATAAGAGAGGGCTTTGTCGCCACGGAGCAGGGTGGAAAAAGATTGCTAATTAATGCTATTAAGTGGGTATATCCAGAAATGGAATACCTCTGCCTACCCCCTCGGGGATATAAGGCGAGAGATTATTACTTTATTACTAATAAACCGAAATGTGCGAATGTCTATCCAGTGTTATTTACGATAACATAAATTGTGTTATCGTAAATTTTATTTTTATTTATAAGAATTAAATAATGTTAATTATTTAATTCTTATAAATAAAAATAAAAAATCTCACGCCTTTTATCCCCAAAGAGGCAGAAGGATTCCATTAATTCTTATACTTTTTATAAATATTTCTTTAGCTTTATTTCAGTTTACCATTACAGCGTGTTTATTCGTTTTTTAAATTATTATTATTCGTTGTACTGACAGCAAACATTCTTTTGAATTTAGAGCCGATGAGAGTTCATTTTTTTTATTTATAGATGAATGTCCTAAAGTGATCTAAGACATTGGTCACCCTAATTCGTGTATATGAAAAATTCATTCAAGTTTTTCTTAAAAAATAATGAAGTAGTCGTGGAAATCATATTATGAGCTGTTTTGTCTTGACTAAATAGTTTCGAATTCCTGTTAGGTTTTTATTTAAATGCATGTTTCACTAGGATTTTTGACGTTAAAATGGTGGCCAAACTCAAGACATGCTTCTGAAAAAAAGATCGCTTATTTCTCTGTCCCTATTGCGTCACATATGTAAAGAATGTGTTTGTAGCTGTCACATATTCCGTCACATTGGTTTAAAATGTTAATTTCGCCGGTACATGGTGTGATTTTCTTGGAATTCGACGATTTGTCTGAAAACCATAGATAAAGCATGTGAACCTCCGTGCCACCTATTTTGATCCATCCTTCTGCGAGGAAGCCGTCACAATCAAAATGATAGCAGAAATCAGCGTCACAATCACCGTCACATTACTTCTAGGTGGTTTTCGAAAAGAATTAAGAGGTGGTACGGAGGACCACATGCTCACAAAAATCGAAAAAACTGCGAAAAAATAGTCCTTTTTTCAAATTTTGGCGATTATAACCCTGAAGGACTAGTTTCTGAAAAAACTTTCTTATGACGTTTTTAAAGTAGACTAAATTAACTACAATATGATACTAGAATTGTCTCTGTAGACCAAATAGTTTTTGAGATTTAGCCTTTCAAAGTTTATTTTTTTTTTCGAACTTCGCAATTTTTTGCATTTCTGTCGTTTTAAAATGTTGCCTGCTACTTCGTTCGCGTTATTTAGGGATAAAAAGTAGCCTATATGTTAATTCGGGTCCTGATCTATCTACCTACCAAATTTCATCTAAATCCGTGCAGCCGCTAAGTTTATTTTTGTCTTTTATCACATAGATATCTACACTAATCTATACTAATATTATAAATAGGAAAGATTAGAATGTTTGTACGTTTGTTACGAATAAACTCAAAAAGTACTGCATCGATTTAAAAATTCTTTCACCGATGGAAAGTTAGAATATCCCTGAGTAACATAGGCTACATTTTATTCCCGTATTCCCACGGGAACGAAAACTACACGGGTGAAACCGCGCCGAACCGCTATTATATTATAACACTAACGGTATTTGTATCGAATAAACTTAAAAACTACTGAGCCGATTTTACAAATTCTTTCACCAATGGAAAGCTACATTATTATTGAGTAACATAGGCTTTATTTTAATCCCCTTTTCCTACGGGAACGGGAACTACGCGGGTGAAAACGCGCGGAACCACTATTGCTCCATACATTGCCCCACAAAACTGTGTTAACAGTTTGACTTGATTTTAGGATTGGAAGTCTGGTTTATACGGTGGCAGAACAAAGTCTGCCCGGGCCAATAGTAATTTATAAATTGATACATGAGACTACCTAAGTATTACGTACTATTACTTATTCTGTGGTATTACGTAGTACTGCTGTATCTGTAGGTTCTTACCTACTCTCATGGAAAGTTGGAGAAAACTGTTTTTTTAATACTAATAGAAAAATCGCATGTAGAATAACGTTGTAACATAAAGAGCAAAGGTAATAAATTACATAAATAAAAAATGGAATAGAGTTATGCAAGTTTATTGAATTCTTTAACAGACAATAATATGTAAATACTTAATTGATTCCAAGTTCAACAAAATATATAAGAGTGTACATATTATCTACCTACAGTATTTTTAATTACATACCAAGCCTACATAAAGATCTTAATTATTAGGAATATTATTGCAATAATGTTCAAGGCATTTTTTATGTATTTTATTTTGGGATATTAATTACCTACGCAATTTTCTTAGATGCAAACTGGAATTGTAAGCCACATATTATGTGTGTTGTATGGTTGTTTAGAAATATTTATTACTTAGGTACAGTCATGTGTAATGTTCTTATTTTGAATATGAGATCGCATAAGTATAGATAAAAGGTGTTATTATTAATTTTTAAAAAGCTTTTAATAAACTACTAGGTAAATATAATTATAATCATTCAAAAAAATTTACTTCGTGTCTATGTAACCTATTTTATGCTTGTCATTAGTAAAAGTGTTCTGTGTTCGAGGTTGGTTCACAATCACATCTGATCAATTTATATAGGTATAGGTAGGTACCTACCGTTATAGTTATTTTAGGATTGAACTATAATGAAATATAATTAAAATTAATGGGGATTTTTTAGCTTCATGGTTTATATTTTAGATGTTTTATTTAATTTTAATGATTAGTAGAAACTTAAAATAATGCCTACTATGTTGTCCTCAAATAAATTTTCCTTTAATTCAAATTTCATCAAAATTTCAAGGTCGGAGCAGTGTTTAGTGGACTTCTGCATCCATAGTGTCAGTAAAGAGTAGCTCTCTTCAAGTATAGAATTTTTATTTCACGTACTAAGTTGATTTTGTACAGTGGGTAGGTACAGGTGCCAATGAAAACTAACTACCTTTTTAGTATTTAGATGATTCCAACAAAAGTTCTAGGAAATATCAAGGCTATGGATTAGCGTTCGTTTCCTGTGTAGCGTAGTACAGAGTACCTTATTGCAGATTTAGGCCCTACTCACAAGTAGTTATCAAACGATACAGCCAGTCACTAGTAATATTGAAATGGGGTCTGCACACGTAACTATCAGTAATCAGCAAGCAGCCAAGCATACCATACACAGAGAATCGTATCCATATTCATTAATAAATGTGCCAAACGATTACGTCTACGAAAATTCATAAAGGTGAACCAAAAACAGTAGAAATTTTCGACAACTGACTAAAATCAGATTGGAGTGGCATCGTGGTCGTGCGTTGTTTCTTTAGTTATCAGTTTTTGATATTAGTCAGTAAATTCTAAACAATCAGTTTAATTTTGTTTTAGTTAAGCGACATATGATTCTGTATCTATCACATATAGACGGAAGCCTAGTAGTATATATCTCCATAACACATTTGTTGACTATCTAAGTACTAAGACACACATAGGCTAAAGTATTACACCAAAAAGAAAATAAAGGCAAGTTCAATTAATAACTTCTCCTAAATACTATTATAAAGTCAAATTTATTTAAGCATGGTTAGTATTAAGCCATTTTAATATGTACACAACACAAATTAACCTACTTTATAGCCGAATATACAAGAGAGCAAAAATTTTAAGTCTATCTACTGGCTATTAATGTTTAAAATGTTATACAGGGAAATAAGGGCAAATACAATTTAAATTCAAAGCCTATCTAAGTATGTATATTCTAAATATGATTTTTTATATTAATTTACATTTTTAATCATCAATCACAATATTTCTATAAGAGCTATGAATTAGAAGGTAAGTTAAACAGTTAATATTTGAAGGAGACAATGTAGGTAAGTACATTAAAATTTTTATATATTCTAAATATTTCTGAATAAAAATATTATGTATTTATTATGTAACAATAATAAGTATCAATGGAGAAAGTGATGGATGGATAACCTTTCAATTGACGGCCCTTTCCCCGGTATTTTGCTTAACATACTTACAAACATTTGTTACACTTATCACAGCTCACGGTTTGCTCCGAATTCCCACGGCCGCTCATCGTCGGCGCGGCGATCGCTCATAAATTAGATCCACAGTTGAGTTGCAACACCCAAGCACGCCGCTTAGGTGTGAACTTCAATAACGTTTAATTGGATTCGGCGCACAATGCCACATTCGCAAAATGACTCATTCGATTTTCACAAAATGTCACATTCTCCCAACGCCACTTCGCAAAATACCACATTCGCAAAATACCACATTCTCAAAATGCCATACCTATCCGCATAATGCCACACGGTCGAACATACTGCAAGAAAGGGAGTTGAACAAGTATGGCATTTTGCTGTGTGGCATTTTGCTAATGTGGCATTTTGCGAATGTGGCATTGTGCGCCTTATCCGTTTAATTATATCATTATATTCATAATGTAAAAGGTCTCTTACAATCCTATAATTGATATAGAATAGAAGAATCTTTCTGTAAAAACTAACAAAAAGAGAAGCGCTCCGAAAAAATAAAAAATAAAATAAAAAATTGAATAATTTATTGTAATCACAGATACATATCCGGCATTCGCCGGCGATCGTCACAAACTCTTACAATTAACATTCAAGATTTGTCAAAAAATGCAACGGTAACGATGTTTTATCTCTTTCAAACATATCTAACGAATATCTGTCTGGCTGGCTGTTAAGCTAACTGAATGATCAATCAACGCACAGCTGGATTTTCTGGATCTAAAAGCATAAAATTTTGCTCAAAGGTATATTTGATGTAAATGAGCACTAAGTTAGAAATTCCCACGGCAAAAAGATCGGATTCAACCGTAGGATTCAACGTTGGTTTAATACTCAAAGCAGAACCCTATTTCAAATTCATAATATAAGAATCACTATGTACCCCTCCAACAAACTTTTATGAATGAATATTATTTATTGTGAAAATCCTTTTTTTATTGTAATAAGATATCAAACAGTAGGCATTAAGTTTGCTACGTACCTACTTTTAAAAAAATGTTGACAGACGACCATAGACAAACAGAAATGACTCGGAGCCTCTGACTACTAGAGTTCGATAGGCTGTATGGGCTAGATTCCTTTGCCTTTCCCTAATGGGATAAATAAAAAAAAACTAGAGTTTGGAGCGGAGTTTTTTTAGTCTGTAGTCATGTCATTCTTTGCCGCGCCACTCGCCTTTGTCGGACTGTAGCGTCAGTTTTTCTTTATTTTGTGGCTAGACATGATTAAGTTTTGACTATAGGTATTTTTAGTAATCGTTGAAAAAAAAGGACAGACTAGCATGTGAATAAAGTAACATTTCATGGTCTGTGCTTGGTTTCTTTCAGTCAAATTAATCTCTTTGCTTTCAGTACTCAGTCTTTTTTCAGGACGCGGCTGACAGATAGGGTTGCCAACCATACTGTTAAAAACAGTATCATACTGTTTTTCGCTCGTTTATACTATTTACTGTTCTATCAAAAAAAAAGTACTTATCCAAAATACTGTTTTGAGGACCGCTGGTTTTCGAAGCTATGATAAAATCTAAAAAGTAAACATTGAACACAATATTGTCAGAACGCACGCGGAAACCCATACCTAGCCCCTTTTCACACACGTACCGGTTTCCGCCGGGCCGGCGGGCGGCTTTGAGTATTAAACCAACAGGAGACGTCACGCGCACTAGTTTCTTAGCAAAAAAGTCTGCCAATTTGTGCGCGGGGGACGAGGAAACAAACACAAATAATTTTAAAACTAACGCATTTTTGGACAAAACAATTAAACACTAGCTTGAACTAGATGCACACAAATACATTCACCAATCCAAGCACTCCGTGAACTCAAAAAAACTAGTTGTATTTATCAGGTATGCGTGTTGACCGACACTTTTTTTTGGCAGAGGGGAACGCCTGTCAGTGGCGTCTCCGGTTGGTTTAATACTCAAAGGCGGGCTGCGAAGTATATGGCCATGTACGTTCGCTTTCATACGTACCGGCGGGCAACAGGGCAATCGGCCATACATTTCGCCGCCAGACCGGCTTACTGTGGCCAATAGAGTGTAAAATTTTCAATTGTTTCCGGCATTTTCGTGCAGTTTTGTTGGTTTTAAAAGGTGTTTTTTAAGCACAAATTTTTTAAATAAAAATGAGTTATGATCATAAATTGTTGAATGGTGTTAGAAGCTCTAAAAATAGGTTTTTAAAACGTTTCCCAAATTAAATACTGTTTAATTTTCTAAAATACTGTTTATATATTTTTAGTTATACATTTCATTTCTCCGACCTCAATATACTGTATTACTCGTATAAAAAGTTGGCAACCCTACTGACATACGCGGCAATATACAGTATGAGTCTCCATAGCAAGTAATAGTGTTCTGTGCTCCATAGGCTACCCGCACACACTCAATATTATTGTCAAACTAAAATTGACAATATTTCAATATAAGGCATACTGCAAAATATGACAAACAATCCGAATACGCTTAATATTATTGACAATACTTCTATTATTGACAATAATATTGAATGTGTGCGGGTAGCCATAAAGTGCACATATGAAAATGGGTGAAACTAGACACATTTTTATCGACGGAAAAAATTAAAAAAAAAACTGAGAATTCATTTTTTTATTTTTTATAAATATTTTTTTCTTTAATCATAAAATTTATTTATATACATCACAAATTTATACATATAATAAAACTGTTTATAGTAATGTTATAATAATAAATAAACCTAAAACTAAATACCATGAAATTAAAAATATATATACTGGTAAAAAAAGTCAGCCTGTATATTAGTCCAGTAAATTTGTCGGTTGAATGTATGGGCTCGTATGCGTCAAATCCGGTAGTTCTGATTTTTTGCAGACTTGTTTATGATGTTGGCCTAATGTATAATCCAAGTTTGTGACCTCGAGCGCCGAACGCAACTTTGTCAAAAATCGGTGAGCATGTGGTCCTCCGTACCACCTCTTAATTCTTTTCGAAAACCACCTAGAAGTAATGTGACGGTGATTGTGACGCTGATTTCTGCTACCATTTAGGTGGCACGGAGGTTCACATGCTTTGTCTATGGTTTTCAGACAAATCGTCGAATTCCAAGAGAATCACACCATGTACCGGCGAAATTAACATTTTAAACCAATGTGACGGAATATGTGACAGCTACAAACACATTCTTTACATATGTGATGCAATAGGGACAGAGAAATAATGCGATCTTTTTTTCAGAAGCATGTCTTGAGTTTGGCCACCATTTTAACGTCAAAAATCCTAGTGAAACATGCATTTAAATATAAACCTAACAGGAATTCGAAACCGTTTAGTCACGACAAATAGCTCATAATATTATTTCTACGACTACTTTATTCGTTTAAGAGAAAATTGGATTTGTCCATTGCTATGGAAAGTTACTGTATAGGGTGACTATGATTTTGTTGGGACTGATTCAGGGTCGACCCTCTTGACTGAAAGTACTTCATACTGAAGTGCGGTAGGCACTTCGCAAATGGTAAAGGAGGGGTGTTTATTGTCTACCTACCAATATCTAAGTATGTTTTATTTACAATTTACAATAACTAAATAGAATCGAAAATTTCAATGAAAATAAAGAATTCAATAAAAGATAGTAAGTTTTTATTATAATATTTATTGAAACATCTTGTAATGATACATGTACCTACGACAAACGCTAAGCCTGATACATTCGGTAGAATTGTCGCTTGTAAGCTCAAGCTTTATTACCAGGACCCTAATTATAGTTAAACAATGAGAAGCCAGTAACACGGTCTTTTTATTCCATTCCCACCCATTCGACACAAAATGGTTATAAACATGAAAGAAATACTTCTTTTTTGTAATTGTCATTGTTACTATAAGAGAGGGCTTTGTCGCCACGGAGCAGGGTGGAAAAAGATTGCTAATTAATGCTATTAAGTGGGTATATCCAGAAATGGAATACCTCTGCCTACCCCCTCGGGGATATAAGGCGAGAGATTATTACTTTATTACTAATAAACCGAAATGTGCGAATGTCTATCCAGTGTTATTTACGATAACATAAATTGTGTTATCGTAAATTTTATTTTTATTTATAAGAATTAAATAATGTTAATTATTTAATTCTTATAAATAAAAATAAAAAATCTCACGCCTTTTATCCCCAAAGAGGCAGAAGGATTCCATTAATTCTTATACTTTTTATAAATATTTCTTTAGCTTTATTTCAGTTTACCATTACAGCGTGTTTATTCGTTTTTTAAATTATTATTATTCGTTGTACTGACAGCAAACATTCTTTTGAATTTAGAGCCGATGAGAGTTCATTTTTTTTATTTATAGATGAATGTCCTAAAGTGATCTAAGACATTGGTCACCCTAATTCGTGTATATGAAAAATTCATTCAAGTTTTTCTTAAAAAATAATGAAGTAGTCGTGGAAATCATATTATGAGCTGTTTTGTCTTGACTAAATAGTTTCGAATTCCTGTTAGGTTTTTATTTAAATGCATGTTTCACTAGGATTTTTGACGTTAAAATGGTGGCCAAACTCAAGACATGCTTCTGAAAAAAAGATCGCTTATTTCTCTGTCCCTATTGCGTCACATATGTAAAGAATGTGTTTGTAGCTGTCACATATTCCGTCACATTGGTTTAAAATGTTAATTTCGCCGGTACATGGTGTGATTTTCTTGGAATTCGACGATTTGTCTGAAAACCATAGATAAAGCATGTGAACCTCCGTGCCACCTATTTTGATCCATCCTTCTGCGAGGAAGCCGTCACAATCAAAATGATAGCAGAAATCAGCGTCACAATCACCGTCACATTACTTCTAGGTGGTTTTCGAAAAGAATTAAGAGGTGGTACGGAGGACCACATGCTCACAAAAATCGAAAAAACTGCGAAAAAATAGTCCTTTTTTCAAATTTTGGCGATTATAACCCTGAAGGACTAGTTTCTGAAAAAACTTTCTTATGACGTTTTTAAAGTAGACTAAATTAACTACAATATGATACTAGAATTGTCTCTGTAGACCAAATAGTTTTTGAGATTTAGCCTTTCAAAGTTTATTTTTTTTTTCGAACTTCGCAATTTTTTGCATTTCTGTCGTTTTAAAATGTTGCCTGCTACTTCGTTCGCGTTATTTAGGGATAAAAAGTAGCCTATATGTTAATTCGGGTCCTGATCTATCTACCTACCAAATTTCATCTAAATCCGTGCAGCCGCTAAGTTTATTTTTGTCTTTTATCACATAGATATCTACACTAATCTATACTAATATTATAAATAGGAAAGATTAGAATGTTTGTACGTTTGTTACGAATAAACTCAAAAAGTACTGCATCGATTTAAAAATTCTTTCACCGATGGAAAGTTAGAATATCCCTGAGTAACATAGGCTACATTTTATTCCCGTATTCCCACGGGAACGAAAACTACACGGGTGAAACCGCGCCGAACCGCTATTATATTATAACACTAACGGTATTTGTATCGAATAAACTTAAAAACTACTGAGCCGATTTTACAAATTCTTTCACCAATGGAAAGCTACATTATTATTGAGTAACATAGGCTTTATTTTAATCCCCTTTTCCTACGGGAACGGGAACTACGCGGGTGAAAACGCGCGGAACCACTATTGCTCCATACATTGCCCCACAAAACTGTGTTAACAGTTTGACTTGATTTTAGGATTGGAAGTCTGGTTTATACGGTGGCAGAACAAAGTCTGCCCGGGCCAATAGTAATTTATAAATTGATACATGAGACTACCTAAGTATTACGTACTATTACTTATTCTGTGGTATTACGTAGTACTGCTGTATCTGTAGGTTCTTACCTACTCTCATGGAAAGTTGGAGAAAACTGTTTTTTTAATACTAATAGAAAAATCGCATGTAGAATAACGTTGTAACATAAAGAGCAAAGGTAATAAATTACATAAATAAAAAATGGAATAGAGTTATGCAAGTTTATTGAATTCTTTAACAGACAATAATATGTAAATACTTAATTGATTCCAAGTTCAACAAAATATATAAGAGTGTACATATTATCTACCTACAGTATTTTTAATTACATACCAAGCCTACATAAAGATCTTAATTATTAGGAATATTATTGCAATAATGTTCAAGGCATTTTTTATGTATTTTATTTTGGGATATTAATTACCTACGCAATTTTCTTAGATGCAAACTGGAATTGTAAGCCACATATTATGTGTGTTGTATGGTTGTTTAGAAATATTTATTACTTAGGTACAGTCATGTGTAATGTTCTTATTTTGAATATGAGATCGCATAAGTATAGATAAAAGGTGTTATTATTAATTTTTAAAAAGCTTTTAATAAACTACTAGGTAAATATAATTATAATCATTCAAAAAAATTTACTTCGTGTCTATGTAACCTATTTTATGCTTGTCATTAGTAAAAGTGTTCTGTGTTCGAGGTTGGTTCACAATCACATCTGATCAATTTATATAGGTATAGGTAGGTACCTACCGTTATAGTTATTTTAGGATTGAACTATAATGAAATATAATTAAAATTAATGGGGATTTTTTAGCTTCATGGTTTATATTTTAGATGTTTTATTTAATTTTAATGATTAGTAGAAACTTAAAATAATGCCTACTATGTTGTCCTCAAATAAATTTTCCTTTAATTCAAATTTCATCAAAATTTCAAGGTCGGAGCAGTGTTTAGTGGACTTCTGCATCCATAGTGTCAGTAAAGAGTAGCTCTCTTCAAGTATAGAATTTTTATTTCACGTACTAAGTTGATTTTGTACAGTGGGTAGGTACAGGTGCCAATGAAAACTAACTACCTTTTTAGTATTTAGATGATTCCAACAAAAGTTCTAGGAAATATCAAGGCTATGGATTAGCGTTCGTTTCCTGTGTAGCGTAGTACAGAGTACCTTATTGCAGATTTAGGCCCTACTCACAAGTAGTTATCAAACGATACAGCCAGTCACTAGTAATATTGAAATGGGGTCTGCACACGTAACTATCAGTAATCAGCAAGCAGCCAAGCATACCATACACAGAGAATCGTATCCATATTCATTAATAAATGTGCCAAACGATTACGTCTACGAAAATTCATAAAGGTGAACCAAAAACAGTAGAAATTTTCGACAACTGACTAAAATCAGATTGGAGTGGCATCGTGGTCGTGCGTTGTTTCTTTAGTTATCAGTTTTTGATATTAGTCAGTAAATTCTAAACAATCAGTTTAATTTTGTTTTAGTTAAGCGACATATGATTCTGTATCTATCACATATAGACGGAAGCCTAGTAGTATATATCTCCATAACACATTTGTTGACTATCTAAGTACTAAGACACACATAGGCTAAAGTATTACACCAAAAAGAAAATAAAGGCAAGTTCAATTAATAACTTCTCCTAAATACTATTATAAAGTCAAATTTATTTAAGCATGGTTAGTATTAAGCCATTTTAATATGTACACAACACAAATTAACCTACTTTATAGCCGAATATACAAGAGAGCAAAAATTTTAAGTCTATCTACTGGCTATTAATGTTTAAAATGTTATACAGGGAAATAAGGGCAAATACAATTTAAATTCAAAGCCTATCTAAGTATGTATATTCTAAATATGATTTTTTATATTAATTTACATTTTTAATCATCAATCACAATATTTCTATAAGAGCTATGAATTAGAAGGTAAGTTAAACAGTTAATATTTGAAGGAGACAATGTAGGTAAGTACATTAAAATTTTTATATATTCTAAATATTTCTGAATAAAAATATTATGTATTTATTATGTAACAATAATAAGTATCAATGGAGAAAGTGATGGATGGATAACCTTTCAATTGACGGCCCTTTCCCCGGTATTTTGCTTAACATACTTACAAACATTTGTTACACTTATCACAGCTCACGGTTTGCTCCGAATTCCCACGGCCGCTCATCGTCGGCGCGGCGATCGCTCATAAATTAGATCCACAGTTGAGTTGCAACACCCAAGCACGCCGCTTAGGTGTGAACTTCAATAACGTTTAATTGGATTCGGCGCACAATGCCACATTCGCAAAATGACTCATTCGATTTTCACAAAATGTCACATTCTCCCAACGCCACTTCGCAAAATACCACATTCGCAAAATACCACATTCTCAAAATGCCATACCTATCCGCATAATGCCACACGGTCGAACATACTGCAAGAAAGGGAGTTGAACAAGTATGGCATTTTGCTGTGTGGCATTTTGCTAATGTGGCATTTTGCGAATGTGGCATTGTGCGCCTTATCCGTTTAATTATATCATTATATTCATAATGTAAAAGGTCTCTTACAATCCTATAATTGATATAGAATAGAAGAATCTTTCTGTAAAAACTAACAAAAAGAGAAGCGCTCCGAAAAAATAAAAAATAAAATAAAAAATTGAATAATTTATTGTAATCACAGATACATATCCGGCATTCGCCGGCGATCGTCACAAACTCTTACAATTAACATTCAAGATTTGTCAAAAAATGCAACGGTACATCAATTACACAGACAGACTGAAAATCTCTTAACGAATGCGGCTTATGGTTGGTGAATTCTTTGACAATGCTCACAATAAAAACTTTCTCGCTCACTGAGTCAATTGCGTAGAAAAATAACTGTGTGTGACATACATACGATAATTAGTAGGTATGCATTGAGTAAAAATTAATTTGACATAACTAGTATGTAATAATATTGTAGGTATACCTTTCATACAATTCTGACATTTATTATTATCATAACATGATGACATGTAATGATTATTTATCTACACTAATATTATAAAGAGGAAAGATTTGTATTTTTGTATCTTTGTTACGAATAAACTAAAAAACTACTGGATCGATTTAAAAATTCTTTAACCAATGGAAAGCTATTATCACTGAGTAAAATATGCTATATTTCATTCCCGTATTCCCACGGGAACGGGAACTACGCGGGTGAAACCGTGCAGAACCGCTAGTAATCAATAAACTAACTGAATTGAATTCTATCTATGTAACTATCAATGCTTTCAGACATAAGCTACAATGTGTGGTCGCAGAACGCAACGAATATAATAAACGTCGTAAAAATGGAATTAATTCACATTGTTTCACAATAAATAAAATAACTATGTACAATGAAATGCTGAATTTTCTATTGATTTAGTAAACTGTGATGTCGGTCGCGGCTGGCGGCGGCGAGGCGGGCGCGGGGCGCGCGGGGCGGGGGCCGGGCGGGGCAGCGCGGGCGCAGCGGATCACGTCATGTTCACGCCGAGCGACCGGCTCGCGTACTCGTAGACCACGTACGAGATCGACACCGCCGGGATGACCTGCCAGGAAACAAAATTTATAACATTCCCTGGATAACAAACAGTCGTTTTAGGAAAGTCGTTTTGCAAAACGGTCGTTTTAGGAAACGGTCGTTTTGGGAGACAGTCATTTTGGGAAAAAGTCGTTGGGAAGTGGTCTTTATGTACCTAATGGGACAGGAGACAGATTGAACCCCTTCACCGCCAACGTCGGATAAATCCGATATTTTCGTATCTACGAGTTTTTCGCTAGGGTGTACATGGTAATTTTAAATGAAGTGCAAATATAAAAAAAAAATAGGAGAAACTATTTTCGTCATTGATTTTTGTTTTTCATAGCTTCATATTTTTACTTTCCTAGATAACATAGATTATTACAAAAATAATGTAACCAACACGCTCTACATAAACAATACACGCACACTATCCATCAAAAATTTCACGAACTACTAACCTAACCTAACACAATAAATAAATAATAGAAAACGACAAAGTTTGCGGTTTATGCAAAGCATGTTTGCAAAATAATATTGTTTTGTTAGAAAAAAAAAAGTTTTTTTTCTCTTTACTTTTCTATTTCTCTTAAATATTTGCACCTACCCTTAAAATATTGTGAAATTCCCAAGGGAACGTGGAAAAAGGGTTATTACCTTGATGAAGTTTGGTGTGATGCCCCGGTACAGCCCGCACACGCCCTCCCGCTGAACTATGTCTCGTAAAACGCCTCGCATAGTACCCTCTGCAACTTTCGCTGCTTTCTCTGTAATAAAAATGTTATAATAAGAAAACAAACATACATCTGCTCACGTATTTATATGGATTCAAAAAAACATGCTTTATTTTTGACGGGCCTCTTGGATCAGTTGGCCCTGCCTTCTGAGTCGGCGGTCGCGGGTTAGACACCCGTTCTAGGCCAATATTTGTGTGCATGAACATGTCTGTTGGCTTCGTGTCTGTGTGTTTAATATTGATTTAAGTTTTTTAGTAATAGTACAGGCTCTGCCTAGTTTTATTATTTTTATTATTATATACTAGCAGTTTCGTCTGTTAATCCAGGTTATAAACTGTGTGTCAAATTTCATCCACTTTCGTTCAGTCGTATCATTTTTCTTACAATCTTAGTTTTTACTCCCGACTCCGTTCGCTTTCAGAGATGAGATAATGTGGCCTGACTATATCTAACAGCCAAGGTAGGGCATATCTGACTGTATAGAAATAAAATTACGAGTAATAAATTAATTAAAATCATTATTTCAAACTTCAGAAAATGTATTTCGATATTTCCAGAGAATGGAAAATTGATATACATTTTCATATTGCATCAAGAAGCCTAGTAAAGTCCACTGACATTTTAATTTACCGTAGATTACAAAGAGTTTGAGCAGAGCCAATAATATTAAAATTCGTGTCGTGCTGAGGCCGATGGCTGAATTGCCAATGCCTAATTCAACATTGAAAACTAAGGGCTCACCTTGCGCTTGTAGCCGCGTCCGCACGAGCGACAGCGGGTATGAGCACACCTGCCCCAGCGTGCAAGAAGTGCTCCCGCACGCCAGAAGTAGCAGCATGCCCGGCTGCTCCGCTTGCGCGTGGTAGCGGCTCATATACTTCTTCTTCAGCGTCTCGTACACTGCTAAGTCAATACCCGCGTACGGAACGATCCCCAGGATGTTTGGAATGTAGCCCTTGTAGAAACACCTCAAGCCCTCACGCGCGTATATTTTCTTAGCTGCGTCCACTATGCCCTTATACTGGCCAGTTTTTCTTAAAGCTAATCTTGTCTTTAGCACCTCTAGGGGATAGATCACAGTTTGACTGATAGCTCCGGCGCTCGCCCCTGCTATGAATCGCTCGTGGATCTCTAAGGGCTGGTTTCTCTTCTCGCCTTTTATAAGGCGCTTCACTTTCTCGTAGGCGGCGAATTTGAGTGCGGACTCGGGGGCTATTTTGATCACGTTTATTCCGTTCCCGCGCCACATGCCTGTTACACCTCCCTCGGAGATCATTTTAGTTAAGCATTTCCTCATGTTTTCCCTGGTTGGATTAACCTGAAACATTTAAAAAAACATTTTCAATATTATATTTGTTAGACACAAACGGATAATCAACATCTTTAATGTAAACTAGCGGGTGCCCAGCGGCGTTGCAAGCGCGGATCCAGTTTCTTTCCATTCCCGTGGGAATTTCACAAAATCCCTTTATCGTGGTTGCCTGTGACATATAAGACACATATTTCAAATAGCGGGTGCCCATAGCGACGTTGCCCTCGCGAATCCAGTTTATTCGGTTGGCTACCATTTATAAGACACCTAAACACTATATTTTAAATTTCTAGGTGTTATCGTTTCGGAATAGTACATATTTCTCATTTTACCCAGTTTTATAATTTCCCGTGGGAATGAGATATTTTTTTGAAATAAAAAGTACCCTAGATGTTGACCCGGATACTCAGTTATCTGCATACCAAATTTCATTAAGATCCGTCCAGTAGTTTTGGCGTGATGCGTGCACAACCAGAGAGACAGAAAGACATAAAATTTAAAAATTGATATTTTGGTATCTATATCGATAACTATATACACTACTGTTAAAATTTTCAAAAAATATTTCATGTACAGACACGGCTCCGTTAGAGTTTTAATAAATGTATAGATAGATGGTTATCGTCAAGTGCTCGCGATATGAAAAATTAAACCCAAGCCGGGGAACACCTACCTAAATGCCATAAATTTAATTTGTTTGCTTAAACTTGTTCGTAAATAGGGTTTCACTGATTAATTTCATTATAACAGCGACCAATTATTCGCAAGGACATTACTTACATTCCAAATACAAGAACCAATGAAACTCGCAATACTGCAAACAAGTATTATATATTTATATCAATACATATTTACCGAATTGTCGACAAGATAGACAATAATACTATTCTTTACAGCTCTTAAAGATAAAGAAGCCCCAGTACAGACAGTTACGTGAAAGATAAGCGTTTGAATATGAACTGTATTTGATTACCTGTAAGAATACTTTTAGCCGATCTAGAGGTGCCGTGCAGGTCCGGCTGACCGCCCCCGCGATGCCTCCTGCGAGTAAATGCCTCCACCACTTGCCAGTTTGAAGTTCGTTCTGTGTGAAGTCATCTGGTACGTTCATGTCTTCCCCGATATCCAGGTACTGCCGGAAAAACAAAACAAATAAATAACAAATGTTGAATACGTGCAGTTCAGTAATAATAAAGAGTAGGATATCGAAATCACTGCAATTTTTAACTTTGTTTTTTTTTTTTGAAAATATCGGTTTAAGAGCCTTAACGTTTTAGCCCGCTTCTCATGATGATAATCAGTGAGGCTCGGGTTCAAATCCTGCCATGTATTACTAAGTTTTTTAAAACTTATGTAGGTAACTACAGTCAAGAGCACGATAAGCTTGACACTTTGGACTTTGACCCGGCCCTGTATTCTATGGCGCGCAGTACAAATCAGAGCTCAGCCTAAGCTGGTAGTGTCAAGCTTGACTTTCTCTTGACTGTACATACTCGTATTCTTCACTAGCTCGACTGTGAAGGAAAACATTGTAAGGAAACCAGCAGGTCTCAGAATTAATTCCGAGGCATGTGTAACAGACCCGGTCCGGTTATGGGCTCACCAACATCAAGTTTAGGGGTCGAATATTCTCGTGAAAAGTAGGTATTTTCAGAAACGGAATACCTCTGCCTTCCCCCTCGGGGATAAAAGACTGAGAGTGAGATAACTTATTTTTCAACACACTTGCTCATAAAGTGGCTCTAATTTCACTGCAATTAGGCACATAATGACACCTATAATCAAACTGAGACTTTTTGTTTGCTATTATTCACTAGTGAGTTATAGATTTTTTTTTTCAATTTTGTTGCTAGAGTTGCTTTGTTCTTAAAAAAGTTTCGATACAAAAAAGATCGTATTCAATCGTACTAATAAATTAATACACAAATATGGCTTGCTCATTTCATGCAACTTCGTATTTAAATAGATCATTTCAACTTGTACGTGTTTAATAAACAAAACTTTCACTCAAATATAACTTTGGTTTTCTCTGTAAAAACTTTAAATACCCCATTTTGTACGTGGCTAAAACGCTATCCACGACAAACCAAAGAAAAAGAAACCTAATTTTTTTAGTCCATGGCCGATCGCCATTGTAAGATGCGAGCGCATAGGAAAACGAGGCTGTATGGGCCTAGATCCTTTTGCCTTTTCCAAATTATATAAATAAAAAATTGGAAAACCAATTAATTTTCCCCGCCATTGCGAATGATTATTTTAAAATGATTTTTTAGTATTATTTATTCACAAGTGTGTTGAAAAACGTCGTATGATACACGTGTGTATTGATGATTACCGTCCTCGGCTCTCTTATGACCCTCGCCTACGGCTCGGGTCTCAATGGCGCCTCAGCGGTAATCACCAACTTTACTCACTTGTACCATAATGTACTATTATCGTTTTGTATTTCTACGTTGCAGCGCCCAGCCAGGGTGTGTATGTGTAGTTATTTTTTCTACTATGTGTAAAACCACATGGAGCAACAAACTATATGACGATATGAAAACTTTTAACTAGTCAAGCATCAAACGCCCACAGACGGACAAGGATAATAGGTAGATCTGTCGTCACACTCGGGAGAGGGTTTTTTAAAAAGAACTGTAAGATAATACTGTTCTTCCAAAGCTCGGTAGAGACTGTTTATTTTAAAACGAACTTAAGCCTCGCACAGGAGGCAGCTTCATCAGATAATGTTCTACTCTTTCTCAACGGCTTTGGGTGGCAGGGTTTGCATGACTAGGCTATTGTGTCTCGGTTTTGATGCTTGGAGAAATATTGCACAGCTGTGCAAGCTATGAAACTAGGAGTAAATTAAATACTACTAGGTTTATATTATTTTGTAATCAAGTTGTACGCTTCTCATACTGAATAAATTAATACGATATATATACGTTACTTTCTAATAAATTGATGGGTTGTTCTGATTAGTAATGAGTTTGTACTTTACCCTAAATACAACATTATTGTACTTTTGTATTACGTCAATACTACTGGTCTACTGTAGTTTAGCTGTAGCGCTGTACCGCGCCTTACGTGGGGACAGACGAGCGCGTGGAAGGGAAAGAGACAGAGGAGAGGTGAGGTAACCGTGCAGGAGGGCTGATCAGCTTCTCTGTCTCACTTAGCAGTAGGGCTGCCAACATCCTAAATAAAGTATTTTCCGAAATAAGCTATAAAAATATACGTAGAGGTTTATTCAAAAATGTAAAAAACCGAGAAAGATATAATATTTGTTTTTTTATTCTAAAGCACCTAGTTTTAATTTTTTGTGTAATATAAAAGTGTCATATTAAAAATTTTTTTTTTTAATTTATGTAAATCAAAACCTCATTTTTATTAACTAAAGGTTCGTTCATACATTTTGAAAATGAAAGATTTGGTTGTACTTTTCCGTGTTGAAAATATATTATGTAAGTAGTATTTTTGCGTACTATAGGTACTATATTTTTTCAACAGTATATAGTATGCAGACCCGAAGTATAGGACAATCAACGGTATTTTAGTACGGTTGGCAACCCTACTTAGCAGCTACATAAAGCGCGGTACAGCGCTTGCGGTCAGACTAGAAATTAAAAGGATCGGGCTCGCTATTACACATTCCCACACAGCATCCCAGGACCAGAGTCGATGTCCTTTTTTCGTTTCCGTTTTGAGCTGTAGGTATTCCATAGTTTGGCTTTGAATCTATGCTGTGGAACCTGCTGCAAGGTAAGACTGTTGACTGATTAACACACTTCAAAAATGTGCTATACACCTGATCCAATAAAAAAGGTTAAACTACATAAAAAATATGACCTGTATGTTGGCAGTGTATATTTGCGCTAAGCTCCGAAACTAACTTGAGCTGTGATTCAAGAAAATCTGTTGAGTAGTTTTTCAAGTTTTGAATTTAATTTTCAGATGAACAAATCAGGTTCAATTTACTAGGGGTGGAGTTTAGGTCATACTTTTTACAAATAGTGCAATGTATAAACTTTCATAAGGACCAAAAGTTATGTTAAATGCCTTTTCAATATTGTTTAGACGGACTTGATTTGACATTTGAATGATTCTTAGCTTTTGAGGTCTAATAACTCCTGAACTATAGAACTGCAAATTCAAGTTGTGTTTTTGCCTACTACATTTCTACTACAACAACTTAGGCCACTCGCCAGCTCTGTAGCTTCAGGGCTCGAGGATTCTGATGTCAATGATTTTGCTTTTTGATCTACATCTTCGTCTACCTAGCTAGATATAAATCATGTAGCTAACCAGATAGAGGTGTAGAAGTATTATTATAATAACAGATATTTACCGTGGTGTCACTAAAATTTAATAATATCCTCTCATCTTGGTCCAATGTTACGGTAATGTTGTTGTATTTTTTCCAATACATGCTCTTTTAAATGTTCCTGTGTAAACGAAAATTTTGGATGTGATATTTGCGCTTTATGCATCATAAAAGACTTGCAATGTCATTGGAGATGTAAAAAGGGCACCGAATATGTTAATTTTTCGTAGTTACGGACACATCTTGTCTTTCCCAACTCCATCCGATCCCTCTAGTGTCGATGTCACATAATTGACGTTGTCAGCCGACTTTATTGTGAAAAAAGTTTCAAAGACTCCTATCTAAAACCATAGAGATAATAAGCACTCCGGGTACTATCCACATGACATAATGTTGTTCTTATAAAGGCTGATTGTTCAATCGTCAAATCCTTATCTTCAGAATATATTGATGCTGTCACTGTCTGACACAATAGAAAGGAAAAGTGACAGGTGATGTTTATTTAGTCAGCTATTGAACAATCAGCCCTTAATCTCAGAATTTGTTCTGAATAGGTTTTGAGAGAAAAGTAGATATCTCCAGAAATGGAATTTACCTGCCGATGTCTTTGGAGATAAGGCGTGAGAATATTTATAGAACACTAGCGACCCGCCCCGGCTTCGCACGGGTGCAATGCTGAATTTTCTTTGCTATAAACCATCCCTGGACCCACTCGAACCCACACAAAAAGTTTCATGAAAATCGGTCCGGCCGTTCTCGAGTTAAATCGTCAGGAAGGAAAACCCGACTTATTTTTATATAGTAGATTACAGAAGGGGGATACATTTTAACCAATTTTATGAATGTTATTATGACAAATTGACACTTTGTCAAGGGCATTTTGTACATTTTAACAATCGTGCCACCTGTATTTATAATAAGTACCTCTTATATTATGATAATATGTCCCAGTTACTATTCGAAGTGCTAATATGTACCCTGTGCAAGGTTGTACGGTAATACGTATTAGTTTCATACCAAAGAGATTAAAATATATGTTCAGGGATAGGCATGACAGTTAGCGATATTGGGATTCTGTGTCGGAAATTGTATATTACATACCTAGGGAAGTAAAATAAGAAATGTCTCAGATCACATGTAATTTTCGACCGAGGTCAAGCCTAGGTCTACAAACAGGTGATCTGAGGCACTCTTATTTACTTCCCGAGCGGCAACTTCGTTTAGAGCAACAGGCCGAAAGTTGACGCTTCTCTAAGACTAATAAAGTAAAAAGTTAAATAAGGTTGTGTTGATGTTGGAATTGTAAGTACATATTAATTTAAAATATGATTGGACGAAACCTGTTGTAGATTTTTTTCTACTTATTGTGAGCCTAATTTTCATAGTTAAATATACTATTTATTAAAATTTAAGTTTAAAATAATTACGCAGATAAAAATATGCGACTTCGCAGCGACGCGGGTGGCATAACTACTTATCTATCATTTCTTTCGACAAATCAAACATACACTTACGTCTTATTCCCAAGGGTATAGAGAAATTTCGCATCTGGAAGCAACAACATTTCATCAGTGTACCCCAAAACGTGACAGCTGGAGAATCAACCAATGCTGGAGTTAGCTGGTTTCATGATGTTTTCCTTCACTGTCAATCTAGTGATAGTAATTATACTCGAGCCGGATGCGAATGTATTGTTTATGAAAGATAACTTGAAAACAGATATTGCAATGATTCATTATTAGGCATCATCATTCTATAAATTTTTGAATCATCCGTTGTATCGAATGCATCGCTTACTGACCAGGCAAACATTATTTAAAAAGAGTAAATAAATTACGAGTAATATTGCTTGATCCAGGATTATCTGATAAATGAATCCATAGTTACGTCGACAACGAAGTTTTCTTAATTTTGACATTAAATATACCTATAAAGAGTTAGCGGTCTCTGTACCTATATCTTTGTTATTATTAACAACTGAAAATCATCTGAGGATTTTAAAATGTGCATTCTATCTGGCACAATGGTGTCAAGGTCTTCGCAACTTATAACATTGCCTAACGGACCGAATACTTACAAGGTTGCGCATAACGGCCTTTATCAAACTAGAGACTCCTCTCTCTAATGCCAGTGCTCTCGTCGCATTTTAATCGCAAGTTTTCTGTTGATTCTCATAAAACATTACATCAGACCTTCGACATTTTATAAGCAAATCTTTTTTACTGTTTACATTTTCGTAGTACACCTTTGTATCGTGAAGGTGGATATATCAGGTTCAAAACACTCTGATAGTCCTTGCCCCCTTTCTTTTTATTTTCCTTTTTACTTCCAATATCTATCGACCGTATCATATTTTTATTGGGCCACATATTTCTATTACGACGTTTTACATCAAACAATGTTTGTTGATAAATAAATTTTAGGGCACAATTCACACACGGTTATTTAGGCAAAAACTATGCAGATCCTGCACTATTTTTGTTCTTAACAAAAAAAACAAAAGTTTTCGTCGTTTTTGACTTTAAAATCTTATGTCGGTATAAATTATAAAGTCATTCCTAAGGTGAAGGTGTTCCATGAAGCAGGTAAGAAGGTCAAGTCACTGCAGTTCGAAGCGCTGGCTACTTCGTCGATGTAGTGTCGAGGTTTGTGGGTAAGGCGGCCAATGCCAGTTTTACGAGATATCAAAAACGAATAGCTTATTTGATTGTAAGTGTGACGTGTTAAATTTTTTATCAGATTACGACAAATAATTTTAGCAATGTATCTTCGTTGGGTATTCGGATATAGTTTCTCAAGTACTTATTGTAAATTGTCAAAAAGTGTAATTTAGAAAACTGAATGTCTGATCTACAGATCTATAGGAAGAGGGACACAGGCATGATATGAGGCATGGACGTAGTATATCACTACATAGTATAAAACAAAGTCACTTTCTCTGTCCCTATATCCCTATAAAACTACGCAACGGATTTGATGCGTTTTTTTTAATAGATAGAGTGATTCAAGAGGAAGGTTTTAGAGTTAGCATTGCACCCGTGCGAAGCCGGGGTGTGTCGCTATTTATTTATAAATGGATGGATACAGCTCTGTTAGGTCTTATCACTCAATGTGTCATAGGATAATGACGTTGAATATGTGGGATTTTAAAAGTTATATACTGTACACAGAAAAATAATCTTCATAATTAAAATAAAATAGTATAAAATGAAATCTTACATATATAAAGAGAGGTGCGTAGAGTGATAGCGTTCTTTCTAGGTAATGATAAATAAATCGATAAATAAAACGTTTATTTTCAATCAAATAATCACATACATAGCGACGAAAAATAGGTATAGGTAAATAAAAAACAGGCAGTAAGTATCTTATGCATTGCTTCCAATAGATTATAGATGGTAATAAATATGTTAGATCAAACACGTGTTGCAAGTAAAACTTTATCTTAAACATTTGTATAGATCGCTAACAAAAAACAGAGGTAATCTACACTAATATTAAAAAGAGCAAAGATTTGTATTTTGTATGTTTGTACCGTTGTTACGATTAAACTCAAAACTACTGGACCGATATTAAAAATTCTTTCACCAATTTAAAGCTCCATTATCATTTATCACTGAGTAACATAGGCTATACTTCATTCCCGTATTCCCTCGGGAACGGGAACTACGCGGTGAAACCGCGCAGAACCGCTATTGTTGATAATTTTATTATAACGACATGAATGGATTCCGTCATCAGTGAATCACGAGTCACGAGACAGCAGCATGCGTGAATGGATAGTGAGTGTCACAGGAATTTGTTAGCTCTTAGCTGTTTTATTTCACACTAGCTCTTGCCAGCGACTTTGTCTGCGTTTCGGTATAAAAAGTAGCATGTGAGTCGTATGAAAAAAATGTCTGATCCGTTACTGCGTGAAAGGACAAACCAAGAAAATATTAGATATATATAAAGATTTGTAGGATCACATTATACTATTAGGTTGTCCTCATGTTTAAACTGATACTAAGTACGTTGAAAAAAGCACAATATATATAGTGTGCCGATATACAATTACGTTAATTATTATCAGCTGCACTAAACATTCTATAATTAGGTAGGTACCTACAAAAAGTTCCACGTGGTGCGCGAGCTACAAGCTAATGTTCTGATCCCGTTTAATCTTTCTTTGGTCTCGTACCGTTGTGCGTATTTACTATTTTTATTCTGTATCATTCTGCAATTTCTGCATACATAACTAAGCATTACAGAATGGTGCTCAAGCAACGAAACTGCACTTGAGGATGTCAGGAAAAGATGACGCTATATGAGTCTCATAAAATTCTTCTTTGTAATTACTCAGATTTTCACTTGAACAATATTTACATAGTTGTTTAGTTAGTTTTTTCTTTCAATCTTCATACTGTTTGCCATAATGGCTTGACAGCATTCACCGGAATAGGAGGGCAGTTCTTAGGGCACCCTACCATGTGTCTTACAAAAGAGCACGGCGGCATGAGCCTGGGCTTAGGACGTCGTTGTGTGGTGCGGGTCGGAGAGGTTAGTTAGTTGGCCTTTGAGGATACGTGCTCCATCGCCAAGAGCATTCGCCTGTTATGTAACGTTACATTACATTACAAATGAGCATTACACAACCTGTACATTATGATACATTCTGTAACATTTTGATACAACTTGTAACATCGATGCGCAACACTTGCAGGTACTGGCCTTGTCGTGGAAGGTCGCTCCTCTACTCCCCGCTCAGTGGTCCACATGACAGTGTAGTGAACGCACGTGTTTTTTTTTATAATTAAGTTGAATCTATGTTACATTACAGGCGAAACCTCGTCGAGTCAGGGAGCTGTGTTGTAACGTAATGCTCAAAATCGAATCTTGATGTTACATTTTAAGCGAATGCTCGTGGTGAGGGAGTACCTTTCGAGAAACTAAAGCAATATCTATAATAAGAAATAAAAGTGTACATGATATTATGATTTCAAACTGGGACATGCTGTAGTTATACAGGAAAACCAATTGCTGGTATCACAATGGTATCCAATTCACAGTATCATAATTAAGAGGACTTTAGTCTTGTATAACAATGTCATAATGTAGCAGTATAACACTAGTGCGCTGACGCAATCCGGCTAGCGGCAGCGTCATCGGTCCAAAGAGCGCAATCGCGCCCGATAGTAGACACGGAGCTAAATTTTTTAATCATTCGTCGAATGATTGCTCAATGTGACAAATTGTAAATGTATTCGTGACATGACAGCTAAATGAAAATAGTAGACATGGTGACGTTGACATAATTTGGAATCAATTAAATATACTTACTAATTAATTATTATTACTAATTAATTAATTACTAGCTTTTACCCGCGGCGTCCGCGTTTATTTCATCCCCTTAGGGGTTCAATTTTGCAAAATCCGTTCTTAGTGGATGCCTACTCTGTATAAGCTATCTATGTGCAAAATTTCAAGTCTCTAGACCCAGCGGATTAGGCTGTGCGTTGATATATCACCAATCAGTCAGTTTATCTTATTATAATACATTATAACGTGTACCAATAGTAACTATTTGTTTCATTATAAAAAAAAATGTTATTACTAAAACCCAAAGCTACCTGTATCAAGAGCCCTGTACCGTGCTTAGGATTGGCTGTTGAATTTCTTGGTCTCGAATCTGTATGCAACTATACCTTTTCTTTTTTCGGACCCTGGGCTGATGTCTTCTGGCTGTCGCAAACTTATTGATATTATTGAGGACGATTAATGTGCCTCATTTAATTGTGGTGTATTTAAACTCGTACCTAACTGTGACTCGTTTACATATACTTTGTCATGTTTATTAGTGACGAGTTTACAATAACAAAAAGTGATATTCATATGTCAAACTTCCAGTATCCTATGCAAGACGTGGACAAAAGTTTTTTGATCACTTGCCCTGCTTGTCTGCCATGCCTTCCTGTGGATTGGGTTTTAGATAAGATTTACAAAATACACTTGATGATGCAAAGCAACAGAAATGCCTTCCAACAGGTATTCACGTTCAATGTCATATGTGTTATTTGGTACGGGAGGTGGCTGACCATTTTCTCGACTTACGTATAGTGTTGAAAATAGGGGGTATGAAAAAATAATCATGATAGATTTTGAAACAGTAACAAACATCTAGCCCTCGCCACATAGTTTCGCGTTTATAAAGTTAGGAGGTAGGATAGGATTGCGTTACATATTATGTTGTGTCTGTACTGGATCAAAACTTCTGTAACACCAGTCTAAGGAGAAATTCTGGGATCCTCACGATATTTGCATCATCCTCGAGTTAGTCTACACTACTTCACTATCACTACATAGTATAAAACGAAGTCGCTTGCTCTGTCCCTATATCCCTGTGTCCCTATTTATGGTTAAATCTTTAAAAGTACGCAACGGATTTTGATGCGGTTTTTTTTTAATAGATAGTGATTCAAGAGGAAGGTTTTAGTATAAGCATTGCACCCATGCGAAGTCGTGGCGGCTCGCTAGTATATTATAAATTGGAAGGATTTATATATTTGTATGCTTGATACCAATTAACTCAAAAACTACTGGACCGGTTACGAAAATTCTTTCACCAATGGAAAGATTACTTTTCTGAGAGTAACATGGGCTACAATTTTCCTACGGGAACGGGACTAACGCGCGTGAAATCGAGCGGAACAGCTAGTGATAAATATGTACGTATGTTATTGTTAACTCATAAGTACAAGCTCTCATTAGGATCTTACCCGGGCCACATACATGAAAGGGTAAAGCTACTGCTCTTTTTTATTTGAATATTTTATTATGCTTGCGATATGCTCCACCTGACATTCGAAGCCTATTTGATAGCGCGATAACTCTGTCAAGATCTCTCGGCCTCATTTTTGTTGTTTAAAAAACGATTACGGAGAAACGATCTTGCCTTTAGGAATTCAGGGTCTTGATGTAGAACGGCATGTATTCCAGTTCTTATATTTTAGGCCATTTGAACAAAAAACGATATGCAAATGTTTTTAGGAACCAATAACGAAGGGAAAAAAACCGGCAAACTGCAAATCGAACTCTCACTCCAAGGGTTCTGTACAATAGAAAAAAACACGTTTCTTGCATAGGGACAAGGTTAAATATGTTTTTTAAACATTTGTAAATTTTTTTAAAAGTAAAAAAGCAGGATCTCAATTCGACGCTTGTTTTTTTTATTATTTTTAGTAGAGGCTATAGAAATACAAACTCTATAAAACTTCAACAGTTTAGTTATTACGGTTACTGAGATACACTGAGAGACGGATTGAGGGCCAGCGAAAGCTTAGTAATAGGGTCCCATTAACCTATATAATATTTCGGAGATAAATACGAATCTAGCTATTCCTCTTATAACAAAATCCGTCATACCGTTTAGAGTAGTGCGAAAAGGAAAATATATCCAAATGAGTTCTCAGTAAAAGCTCAAGGACTATCCTACAGCTAAAACCCACCTGATAATTTACATTTTCCTCAATCTAGCGTCATACGGAGTCATACTCGGCTGATAGTGACGTATACGTAACATGACGACACGACACATTGAGGCCTAGCGAATAGTAAATGGCTAGATGAATTAGTTACAAATATATTATTATTCAAATACACTTTTAGAACCCCGGGTCGAGAAAATTAAAAATGCTAATTAATTTTAAAGTAATGTACTTATATGTCTGAATAAAATGAGTGACAGCTTAAGACTAAAATTAAATTCTATCCTAACTTAGACAAAAATGCATCGTGGCACATCTTGCTTATCAGCTCTGGAGCTGAATCTGCGTGGGCGCAACGGTGGCATAAGAACTTTTTGGGAGCAGTGTGAAATTGTATCGTTAGAAATATTTATGTGTTCGTTAAACTATAAACTACGAGTATTGAATTATGGAACTTAAACTATTTTTGATTAATGAAATGCTATCTTTGTGTATCATTATTATCAGCCAGACATGCGCTCGATAACAATTTAAAAGCCACCTCCATTTAAAATTCAAGATAATACTATGAGGTTCCACATATAAATGTTTATGTTATTCATTAAATTCGCACTGTCAAGAAAATAGCAATAATACTCGCATAGGCTTCGAAGAAAAAATTTTATATAAACACAAAAATTACAATAGCGCTCGCAGAAACCATGCAACACAGTTCAATAAAATAGAGATTCTTAATTATATATGTAATTTTTAAGGAAGTGAACCGGTAATTAGAAATTTTATAGTCCTTGATAAATTTTCTACGATTTCTTTTGACCGAATTAGCATGTGAATAACATTAAAGAAGAGAAAGCGGCCAAGCGAAAACCTCTCGAGAAGAAAGTTTATCAAAACATTGCTAACTCGCAAATGCAAGAAAAACATAAATGCTTAAGATGTAATAAAATGGAAGTATCTTAAATATCTAATGGTCACATGGTGACATTAAAACTGGTTGACATTTTAGCCAAAATATATTTGACTAAGAAAATTCCAGTTCTATCTGGCTAAGCGCATGCCTGACGATCACCTTGGCAACGAGGCGATACACAAAAACTAGTTTCATACTTAGATACCTACTCCGTCGTAGAGAAGAGCAAAATTTGATGAAGTGTGCAAGAGTTATCGTTTCCGTAGCCACAGCAACCACGTGGACGTTTCCTGCCGCTAAATAGGTGACATCGCATTCCCCCCTATGAGCGCCTAGTAACCTATCAAGCAGAAGTCCACCACGGGCTTTCTGTTACAATAGATAATCCTATTGTTTCTCGATTACGCGGCTTGACCGGCCTACGATAATGCCAACGAGACAAGACGAGACAGCTTTGTCTCAAAAATGAGTGTCGTGACGGATGAATTTTTAAATAGATTTGTTCTATATACTGAAGCAAAGTGCCGAAATAGATTAACGTAAAAACTTTTTTTGCAATCTTGAAAACGTTCCAACATTTGGAAACTGTCCTTTCAAGGTTGTCCGGGAAGTACTAAAAGGGGAAATATTCGGATGATTTTTTAATGGAGTACCTTCAGTATCCATTCCCAAATTTCACCGTAGGAGTCCATGTCCATGTTCGAAGTCTAGTATTAGTGATCCGTTCTAGCTGCAGGGTGTACGTCAACTGACGTCCACACGCACTAGTCAGCTGCGTATACTCAATATGTAACTGTACTACTACGGCTAATGTACATCGAATGCACATACCTTTGCCAAACACCGACGAAACACGACTAGGAAGTCCTCGAAGACATCTCCGGTCACTCCCGTGATTTCTTCTAATTCCAGAGACATTTTATCTAATTTACATCAACGGAAATAAGATAAAGTTATAACTAAGATCACAGATTAATTCCTCTTTGGAACCGTAGTAATCAGATAGTATAAATACTTTGTCTAATTAGAGTGTGCGTGCACGGATCGGCGCGATACGCGTCTAGACGCACCAACGGCTATTATCACACTGGCTGGCTGGCCGATGACTGGCAGCGTGCGGGCGCACAGAGAACCGGGCCGCGGCGGTTGTATGTGGCTGACGACCACGGCCCGCACCAAGCGACGCCCACCACGCCGTTGAGTAGACTACTAGCTAGCCCCCAACAACGGCTGAATCGTCAGCTACGGCGAATACAGTGGTACCAGCTGATAGTGAGCGATCGGGTCGAAACGCAAGTTCACTGGGGGCTCGCCCCATACGTCGCGTTCGCGATATGCTAACGAGATAGTATATATTATTGAAACAAGTAGGCAAACACCTTTGGAAGTTGGCAACAGAGAGCATTGGCATTCCGGCAATGTGAACGAAGGTGAAAGTTGGCGATATCAGCATTCATTACCTAATTGAAGGTATTGAACATATTTTTTATCTGAGCGAGCAATTGGAATAGTGATTGGAACAAACTAAATTAAGAATTTGGTCAAGTGAATGCAAGTTCCAGAACCAAGGCTCCCAAGTGGCTTTGAATGTATGACAATGTCGCTATATTTCCCTAATTCTTACTTTGAGTGTCAATGTTCGAAAGGACACGTTTTTGAACTAGAGAAATACTCGTAATATTAGCGGATAATTATAAATAATATCAAATCCCTAAAAATTGTGTTACACACAGTGAGCTTATAAATACATAGTAACATATAATATCATTGGTTACACATCTTTCTTTTTAGAACCTCTGTTTTGAATTACACGTGCCACCTTTTTAATTTTATTTAATTTAAAGCAGTAACTATAGTTCCTTGTTTACAAACCAGGAACTTGTGAATTGGCAGCATTCAAGCTAAGCAAGGTTGACCGGCGTCTCAGCATAATGCTTTGACGCAATGCTTTTTTTTGCCGTTTCGTAACAGGCATTACCAGTGACTCAGACGGCGCTATCTCGGAAACGGAACGAGGAAAACCCGTGACTTGGATGTGTCGTGTGGCATCCGAACAGAGTCCAGCGCCATGCGAGGCAGCGATACTAGGACTGAAGGACTGTTGAGACGCTGCGCGTTTGAAGTTAGTGCGGCCAATTAGAGCCGCGCGTGCGTCTTCTTGAGTCCGCTTCTTCTATACTTTTACAGGGTATTTAAAAATAGGGAATTATAAAACGATCAAATAAAAAAAACTTTGCGACTGATGATGACATAGGTACTGTCTTAAAAATGCGGTCTGTTTTCTAAAATATTCGAACAAAAAACCACGTTTGGTTACCCTTAAAACTTGTATCTAATACGTTAATAATTATTCTTTTAGCAATTGTATCGGACGTGTCGATCGGTTTGACTGAGAAACCATGTCTCGTCTCTGGAATCTATTTGCGAATTTGACATTTCACGAATACCCCTCTTGGAATTGAAATGCCGAAAAGCTGAGAATTGACTGTAATTCTAATAAATGCTTTACATATACAACATGTAACAGAAACAGAAATTAGTTTGTTCAATATCGACTACTTATTCGATTTTAGCTATTTTTAATATGTGTTAAATTTTTCCCAAAAAATTAATTAGCGTAGCTGAATTTAGTGCTTTCTATGGAAATCGTGCTATTATTAATCGATATTTAAGAAAATTGGTTAGACACAACTATAGTTCGATTGCATCATATTTTTTTTATATAAATGTACTAATTGGGGTGTATGAGGAATTGCGCTTTTTCTGTTACGCTCTGTATTTTTTCATTATACCAGTGATAGCCCGCTATAGCTAGTTGGTGAGAGTCCAACGAGTTTTTTATAAACTTACACTCACACACGTCACTAGCTCGACGGAAGGAAAACACCGTGAGGAAACCCGTAGGACCCGTAATTCATTCTCGATGGTCTCACCACGTGTCAATTTTAAAGGTCCTAAAAATAATACTGTTGAAAGGGTGGTATTTCCAAAAATGGAATACCTATACCCCGAAAGTGGCGGCCTCTTTCGGGGAGAAAAAGCATGTATCAATAATCCATTTACTATTCCAGTTTACACGCATGAGATAGTTGTCATGATTTCTTTTCAGTTTGGTATATTTGTAAAACACCACTATATGTTTGTAAATAATTTCGAAATGCATGAATTCTATTGAAATCGTACCTACACGTGCTGCAATGTGCATCCATGTCGCGATTACATTATTTGTAGATACGAATATTTATGAAATACATACATACCTACATTTATTTTTCTTGTGCCAGACTCGGTGAATAGTTTTACTGTTTATGCTAAAGCTACCAGGTCTTTGGAAAAATATCGCTTTAATGTGCCTAAAGATTATTAACAGAAAATGTATGGAACCCTCCATGCTTGAGTCCGACTAGCACTTGGTCGATTTTATATTTCATTGTGTTTACGATGCTCGTAGTCTAGGCCAGAAGAGGCGGCCCTGACTGGGAGCGCCAGCGCACCCAGTGGGAGACTTCTATTTTAATTCCCTCGAATTTATGAATAGCTCATTGAACGTCGCAAATCGCGAGATTCGCAGTGCATAATTTAAATCAGGAAGATAGGTGTTGCGACAACAACCAGGAAATAAAGGTATAATATATTGCAACTAGTTTTTCCTAAATAAAATCAATCAGTTGTTACTAATTAAATCAACTGATTAATGCCAGGAAACTATGATAACATAATTTGTGCCTTACTAAACGAGAAACGTAATTTATTAAGATCTATTAAATAATTAATTGGCATAATATTATAGTATGTTATGATACGAGTACAATAGGCCTGTGTCCACTAAGAATAAATCAGATGGATGAGGCTTTCTAATGATTCATCGTACTATGTAGATAGCGAAACACAAAATTATTTGTTGTAAGAAATTAAGATTATTCTTATTTTTAGAAAATAAATTCAGAAAAATTAGGTATTCAGTCACGTGACAGCAAACACCAATCAGAAACTGTGACGTCACGGTCTGCAGAGCACCATTGTTGTTGTTGACATTTTAGTAGCACGAAGCACGTTATTATTATATAATTCGTAAATTACATATAAATTAGCAATTTTGACGAGTTGAATTGTCGTTATAGTTGGAAAGACAAGTATAATTCGCCATGGAAGCAGGATTCAGCCAAGCAAATACTAGTAATTTACCCAAAGTTGATGTCGTTATGCTTGGTACATTTTTCGCGGCAAACAGTGACTTTTGCTCAGCGGAATTCCGCAATGTTAAAACTTCGATGTAAGTATACACAAGTGTTAAACATATTATATTATTATTATTATGAGCTTACACAGTAATATTTCACATATTGTTTTGATATACTGGTTGCAAAATAATACATACCTAACCTACTGATTTTAAAGTTACAAGCTCAGATCAAATAAAAAGTAAATAGGTAGGTATGGAGCACTGCGAAGGATAAACTACTCCACGCTCTGTGCATTGACGCTCACAGGCACATTTCCCGATGACATAATATTTTTTTTTCGTACTAACTTATCGGTGTAAGTTGAGTAGGTAGTTTGCTTGTAAATTTGTGCGTGCGAGCGTGCAATCACAGAGTGGAGTAGTTTTTCTGGCTTCAATTTATCCTTCGCCGCGCTCCATCTTTACTTTTTATTTCATCTGAGGTTACACATAGGTCCGGGTGCTAAATGCTAAGTAGTAATAAAAACTTAATTTCAGGTCCTCACGAGCTGCATATGGAGATGACGCCATAAGTTATGTGCAAATTAAGCGAGATAGTAAAATGTGTACTGTAAAGTGCAAAATATGTCCGGAACACAGAGTTCATGCAAAATTATATGGATGTACACTGGTGGTTGACGAAGAAAATGATGTTATTATCTCTGTCCAATGTCAAGACTGCGCAGCTTCACAGGGTGGTTGTAAGCACGCGATAGCTTTTCTTATGTGGGTTCATCGCCGAAGTGAAGAACCATCATGCACTTCGGTGGAGTGTTATTGGAAAAAATCAAAACTTTCTAGGGTCGGTAGTAGCCTAAAATATATGACAGGGAAAGACTTGTCCAAGGGCAGTCCCATATTACCAGCATCGTCATCAGTTTTGTCGAAGTTTTTAGCAGAGGGAAGAGAGAGAAAAGTTGATAACTGTGAACTTTTAAAATATCAACCTAGTTATCAACAAAGTGAAACAAATGCTGTCTCAATGCATCAACTTACAAATAAGTTTAAAGCAAAATGTGTTGATGCGTTTTTGGAAAATGTTCGAATAACAGAGTATTTAATCAATTTGGTTGAAAAAGAAACAAGAGAACAATCCAATAGCAGTCTTTGGTTTGAGCTGAGGTATGGTCGAATAACTGCTTCTAGAGCATTCGAAGTTAGCCGATGCCAAACAAACGATGGCACACTTATATCCCTCATATTAGGTGGCAAAATTCCAGATACTCCATCCATGAAACGTGGCCGTCTTCTAGAAGATGAAGTAAAAAAAACCGTAGAAAGAAAATTAAAGAAAAAAATTAATAAATGTGGTTTAATATTAAACTCGAAGTATCCAATGATTGCTGGTTCCCCAGATGGCATATTTGATGACGGTATAATTGAAATTAAATGTCCCATTAGTGCAAAGACTTACAAGAATTACATAAAAAATGGAGAAGCTACAGCAAAATATAATGCCCAAATGCAGCTTCAAATGTATTTAACTGGAAAGAAAAACTGTTTTTTTTGTGTTGCTGACCCAGATTATGGACAAAATAAAAAAGTTGAGATATTGAGTGTACCATTCAATCATCAATATGTCGAGAATATTATAAATGATAAGTTATTGAACTTTTGGAAAAATAATGTATATCCCTTACTTTATCAGAGTGTAGAAGTGTAACAACTATATTTTAAATAAAAGAAAAACAATTTTTAAGTTTCAATAGTTTTATTTTATTAAGGAATCTTGTAAATTAATTAAACCACATGCAATGATTATAATGTCATCAAGTATATTTACAAATTTAAAATTAAGACATGCATGTGGTTTAAGCATGTCAAATTCACGTAAACGCCGTATAACTCTTTCTATATGAATTCTTAGGCTGGCTATCTGTTTCGTCAACTTTGCTTCATTTTTACTCATTTTTACTCCTGTTTTGACACTTGGAGGTCTTACTAACGTAATACCTGCCTTTTCTAGATATTGTTCAACATGTTTAAATCCCCTGTCTGCCATAACACACCTACAATTTTTTAATGTCTTTACAAAATCACATGATTCCACCAAACATGTGTCAGTTGTTCTGCCTCCAAATCCTGGGGAAATATAGTTCACCAATCCGTTCGGTGTACAAGATATTAAATATTTTATTGTGTTGGCTTTTTTATAATCTGACCATGTCAGAGCTTGGTTTACTGCCTTCGATGGCTTTTGCACCTCAATTTCAAGGCAGTCTATAATACAACTAACATTATGATATTTATGCCTGAATGCCATAGGTAATGTTCTTTTAATCATTTCATTGTCTAGCTCTACAATAAACGGACGCATAACACTTGCTATTATGGGAATATTTTTTAAAAATATTTTGCTTAAATATGATGAAGTCTTTCCATATTCATCTGCCAATTGGTTAAATTTACTATCCAGTCTTATTTTATTTAAACAGAGCAATAAATGATGTTTGGGAATATTTATTTCATCTTTTATTATATCAATCAAGTAGTAACAACTGTTTGGAACACCAATATACAATCGAGGCTTTTTCTCAATTTTTGTGATTGTATTTAATATAGTTTGGTTTGCTTCTAGTTTTCTGTCTTCTGCAATAAATTCACTACAGTCAGAAGATTTAACTTGTAATGAATGCACTGATGGTGTGAGACTGTTCGTGCCCATAGACGGTATGTATAAAGAAATATCACTGTCAGAGTGCTCTTCTTCAAGCAAAGTATTTCTTGTAATTTTGCTTAGGCCGGACACAGTAGGTCTTGATTTTAAAATTGTCCTAGCTTTCAATGGGGACGTGGAACTAGATGTTAACGAGAGTTTCAAAGGTGATAATGCCTTGTCTATTGATTTCACTTGGACCTGGACAGCTTTACTTCTGAATTTGGGTGTTACAAATGCTTGAACAGATTTATTTGCTTTTTTCTGCTCACATAAAATTTCTGGCACTCCAGATGTTTGAATATCTGAAAAATAAATACAAGTAAAAAAAGCGTAAACATAAAAACTTTGGGGTACTTATTGTTTACTAACGGGCATTGCTCATGACAGATGGCGGGCCTGTTGGCTCAGTTAGTAGTGACCCTGCCTTATGAGTAGGAGGTCGCGGGTTCGATTCCCGCCTGAGGCCAAAATTTGTGTGCATGAACATGGCTGTTGGCTTCGTTTCTGGGTGTTTAATATTTATATAAGTATATCTAGAAAATCCCTTCATTACGGTCTAGTCTAGGTCTTTTTATTTTCTAGGTTTCATCCTATCGGAGTAATAAATATTTCTCTTTTCACCAGTATTTATATTTTCCTGTGGGAATGAGATATTTTCCTGTAGTAAAAAGTAACTTAGACCCAGTTACTCAGTTATCTCCTCACCAAATTTCATTAAAATCCATTCAGTAGTTTTTGTGTGATGCGTGCAGAATGCAGATAGACAAAAATTAAATTAAAAAATGGTGTTTGTTATCTAAATCAGTAACTATATACAGAGTCTTATAGTTTTATTAATTACATGTATAGAAAACTTCAAATAATTTATGTTGTTTATTACATACCTGAACTTGTATCAAAAGTATCTTTGAAAGATGAACTTGGGGTACAACTTTGTTCTGGTTTATTCAAACACTCTGCGATTGTCATCATTCTTTGCTTTTTTAATGGATATGATCGTTCTGTACTGCTGCATGTCCGTTTTCTTCTGTCTTCTTGACATTCAAATTTACTGGGAGTACAACCTGGTTTCATGCGCACTTGTGATACTGCTCCCATAACCTGATACTCGGTATAATTAACCATATCGTTTGGCAACTAGAAAAATAAATAAAACTGTGTTTATTACAATAAATAATAACACTAAAACAAAATTTTCCTAAGACCAAATAGATAAATTTTCTTTCAAAACTAAAACAACATAACCTCAACTCATACACGATTATTTTATCAATATACCTAATTGAGAATTCATCGGTTTTGCTCTACGTTTTGCTTTAAACTTAGATACACATAGATTGTGTTGTGTGAAATACTTACATCAAAATGATCTTCACAAAAATACATTCTTGAAACCGTTGATAAACTATGAACATCACTTCTCCTTGCAAGTTTTAGCCACTTTTTCCGTATTTGTTTATTCTTAGGAACATGAATTAATAATTTATTTGGCGTGCTTGTACTTGTGCTTTTACACAGGGGCACTATACAGTACTTGTAATAAGAAGAATTCATTTTTATTTAAAGATTTCTAACAACTGCCATACACAACAAACCGCAAACCGTGACGTCATCAAGACGCCATGACAGCTTAGAGCGTTTTCGAGGTAAATTTGAATTAGTTTTTGAAAACCCAAAATACATAATGTAAATGGTGTTTTTCTATTAAAATAATACTTTTTTGGTGTTAATCAGATATTAAGGTAAAGTATAAACCAATTTTCAAAATTTTGTCAACTAGCCTATTGAGTAGGTTAGGTACCTACTACCTAGTAAGTAAGTAACAACTCTTTATTGTACACCAATAAAAATATGCACACAACTACACTCTTGCTTGCTTATTACGAGGCTGTGGGTTGCAGTGTAATTCAGCCTAGGGCGCCGAGGCCGCGAGGGTGCAATGAGACATTTTCGAGAAAAAAACAAAAATTCTTACCACACAGCAACAAATACGATGAAAACAAATAAAAAAACCGGCCAAGTGCGAGTCGGACTCGCGCACCGAGGGTTCCGTACAACCTTGCAAATTTATGGTTTTCGTAATTTTTCCTTTATCTATGCTATAAGACGTTGCTTCGTACCAAATTTCAAGATTCTGAGTTCACGGGAAGCACCCTGTAGGTTTTGATTCCCTTGCAAGTGTCGAAAATTTGCTCCATAAACGGCTGTATCTTTTGATTGCGTTGGCTTAGAAGTTTGATTTTTTCACAGCTTCAAGGGACAGTAGACCTGAGTAATTGATATAAATTTCAGCTTCATACCTCCACGCGTTCCTGAGAAAAAGGGTCTTGACAGACGGACGGACGGACGGACAGACGGACAACAAAGTGATCCTATAAGGGTTCCGTTTTTTCTTTTTGAGGTACGGAACCCTAAAAACGAAAATTATGGGATATGGCGCGAAAGTTTTTTTTTCACGCCACCAATGTAAAGTAAGTGAACATACTGCCTACTTCAAAATTATAATTTTAAATAATAAAATGCAAATATCTACATATTTTAATATTTTATAACAAATTATATCAAATAATTTATTTGCATGCCATAGGTATTACAGGACAGGTATATAGTGATTTTGGGTAAGTTCTTCCGGTTGACGATGATAGGTTAGTCAGGATATATCTCCTTATTAATTAAAAGCTTTTATTTAACTTGCAATGTATGTATGTAAGTATGTATGTAAGTATGTATGTAAGTATGTATGTAAGTATGTATGTAACTATGTATGTTCGGGTGGAATCTTGCAACTCAATTTTGAAGCAGATATCTTCAACCGATTGAGCTGAAATTTGGTATACTTATGTAAGTGCGGTGACAATGCAATATTATGGTACCACCGAGCTGATCTGATGATGGAGCTGGAAGATGGCCATAGGAACTCGGTAACTAAACGACACAATCCCATCGAATTTGGGCTCGTATGATTCGTCTTGACGAGTTCTTTGGTACTAGATGGTAACCAGGGTCTGATGATGGAGATGGAAGATGGCCATAGGAACTCAGTAATTAAACGACATAACCCCATCGAGTTTGGGCTCGTTTGATTTAGCTTAACGAGTACTTGAGTGGTAGATGGTAACCAGGGTCTGATGATGGAGCTGGAAGATGGCCATAGGAACTCAGTTATTAAACAAGATAACCCCATCGAGTTTGGGCTCGATTGATTCGTCTTGACGAGTACTTTGGTACTAGATGGTAACCAGGGTCTGATGATGGAGCTTAAAGATAACCAATTGAGCTGAAATTTTGAATACACGTTTAGTTTGGATAACAATGCAGGGTTAGCCATGTGACGCCCTTCTAAATCTAACTAAAAAGTATAAAATAAATTAAGTAAAAAATAATTTTTAAAACAAGCTTTTATTTTAATGCGCTAAAAAGAACAAAATAAACTTTTCCTTTAAAACTGTCTTAAAACGTCATTACACAATTTATTATGTAATAAAAGCTTGTCGCGGGATTAATTAGGTAACTACCCATATTAACTTAGTCTGAAAATTCTAAAAATTTAATTCAATCAGTTAGAGTTACTTATATATTTACTTAAATATGAGTACCTACTCAGATCTCGCGACAAGCTTTTATTACATAATAAATTGTGTAATGACGTTTTAAGACAGTTTTAAAGGAAAAGTTTATTTTGTTCTTTTTAGCGCATTAAAATAAAAGCTTGTTTTAAAAATTATTTTTTACTTAATTTATATCCTACTAGCTGTAGTTGTGTAGTTCCCGTTACCGTGGAAATACGGGAATAAAGTATAGCCTATGTTACTCCCTGATAATGTAGATTTCCTTTGAAGAAATAACTTCTAAAAATCGGTCCGGTCGTTTTGGAGTTTATTTGTTACAAACATACAAATATTTAATCCTTGTAATATTACTGTAGACTAATAATGAAAAAGTAACTCTGTGGGTAACTTTACACGTCTAACCTGTGGATCGATGTTGATGAAATTTGGCAAGGACGATAGTTTACACCTTGAGGAAGGTCATTGGACTTTATATTTCGGAAAAACATGTTTAAACAAACACTAGATCGATCGTGAAGGAAAACATAGTGAGGAAACCCCCAGGTCTCTGAGGCATGTGTAAGAGGCCCGGTTCGGCAATGGCATCACCATTCTCTACTTCTGCCTCTCTCGAGGATAAAAGGGCATGAGATTATTATATTTTTTTAATTAGAAAGGATTTCTTGCAATCTCTTGTAAGTATTACATTTGTATAAATATTCACCGATATCCGAAATTAGACAAGCGTATCAGCTGTAATACTGGTAGATGTCAAGGTTCGCTATCATTCAATGTTATTGATAGATTGTCTCAGGGTTATTGTAAGAGCCGTGATATTACAACTTCACTTTTAATTTCAATTGCACGGACTTTTGTTAAGCGGCTCCACACATACAATATCAAGGGACAATCTTAATTAGATACATTATAATTGCACTAGGTAGATTTAACGAACACATCGACGACAGATGTAACGAATACATCCGACAGAGAACCAAAGTTATCGACATAGCTCGAAGAATAAGCAAGCTGAAGTGGCAGTGGGCAGGCCAAATCTCGCAAAGAACCGACAACCGTTGGGGTAAACGTGTTCTGGAGTGGAGACCGCGACTTGGCAAACGTAGTGTAGGACACCCTCCGACCAGATGGGATGACGATCTGCGAAAGGCTGCAGGCAGAGGCTGGATGCGTCGGATTAGGCGCAGAATGCTACATTCGCAAAATGACACATTCGATTTTCGCAAAATGTCACATTCTCAAAACGCCACATTCGTAAAATGCCACATTCTCAAAATGCCATTTTCGCATAATGCCACACTCTCGAACATACTGCAAGAAAGGGAGTTGAAGAAGTATGGCACTTTGTTAGTGTGGTTTGAGAATGTGGCATGTTGCGAATGTGGCATTTTGCGCCTAATCCGATGCGTCGAGCTAAAGACAGGGCGCTATGGCACTCGTTATGGGAGACCTATCTCCAGCACTGGACAAATGTAGGCTGACGATGATAATGAGGCAGATTTAGCGACATGGTAGTTACCTTAGTATAATTAAAATTATCAACACTAACAACCCTCTGAAGTGGTTGGGCAGCTTCGGCCCGTTTTGATTGGTCGATTTACTGACCACCGTGCAATGCTGACCACAGCAGTGTGCTGTTACGGGTTGTTGATGTTATTTTGATTCCTAACCTACTGCATATCGCACGTAGTGTTTAGACTTGGAAATTTTATTTAAAGTAAGTCGTTAACGGACAATATGGGAAACAGTAGTTTTGGGAAACGGTCTTTTTGAGAAAAGGTTATTTTGGGAAAAAGTCATTTTGAAAGCGGACATTCTGGGAAACTTGACATATTGGGAAGTTGTCTTTATGTACCTAAAGGATCAGGGACCCTTTTACAATTTTATATGAAAAAGAGACGATTGACAAAGCTCCGCCCCATATAATACTACTAGTGAAATTATAATATGAAATCGTTCACAATAAACATACCGCCTGATTTTTATAACGTCTGTAAAAAATATGGTGTAATATGTAAGAGTAATACATTCATTTGGGGATGTTATTTTTTTTCCAAAAAAATTTTCTTGCTTAATCTAATAAACATTACTCAATTGTAGTCAATATTACACACTGAAATATTTGAAATAGTATTTTAAAAAGAAACAGGCCTGTAGCTTCCATTCATGCGCTCTTGATTATAGTTTTTGTCTATATTTGACAATTAATCTCGTGTATACGTTCGGCTCCAGATATCTTATACGTCATATAACCCAGTGAATAGAGAGCTGATACCTTACAAACGGTCCGGTAGTTCTAAATTTTTTACATGTTGTCTAGGATGGTTGTTAAGTGTTTAAAATGCAAAATGCAAATTAAAAATTACGCATTTTCCGGAAATTTTTCAAACTTCTAACTTTAGAACGCTATAATTCAATTTTGTCCTATTTGAGAAAAACAAGTATAAGAATAAAAATTGTAGGGAATTTAATTACCTACAAAATGGATGTATACTTTTTTTAACCAACCTTACGGAGGGGGCTGTAAGCATTAAAATGAAAACAACGGCATATTGTTTATTTAATAAGTTTGAAAAATTTCCGGAAAATGCGTATTTTTTAATATTTTTTAAAATATCATATCTCGTGAACTATCTGCCCTACAAACAAAATTTAACACGTATATTATAGGGAATTTCATTCTCTACAACATTGAATAGAACTGTTTTGTAGCTAAAATGCACCGAAACAAAGATATAAGTGAAAATCTAAAAAAAGTGCCGATTTTTTTCGGTTTTTTCAAGATGGCGGCGGGCGCGGAGGGGGGGGGAATTGTGCATTTTGAATTTTAAACACTTAACAACCATCCTAGACAACATGTAAAAAATTTAGAACTACCGGACCGTTTGTAAGGTAACCCCCCTTATTTGGTCTCTATTCACTGTACTAATATTATTCTCCAGACGGTAAAAAAAAAACATCCAGTATACAACACATTTCATTATTCGACTCGCAGATAAACTTAGTACTTTAAACGAAATATCTCAGAAATTCGTGTCACCTCAAGAAATATGTTTCATTCTACAACCGTTTTATCTAGCGCTGTTTCATAAGTTATGATAATAAATTACGGTAATATGCCAATACAACACAATCACCTACTATGTCGATCCGAAAGAAATTTTCGTAGAATATGGTTAATTACGTTTTAATTTATTGTAAATGTTCTCATTAAATATTGTGGTATTCAGAACGGGGCAAAACCAGAATATTTTTACGTCATTTCTGTTAAGTAATGAGTTTTGGAATGCGATAATCACATGTCATTAGCTCCAATGTACCACTAATGACCCATATACCTAAGGCATATTTTTGGGTCGAAAATAGAAATGGTGACTTAGAAATAGACTAGTAGTAATCATGCTCAGAGAAGATTCTATAATGTCTCTTAATAAGCCCACACGGAATTGATACTGATGTTTTTTTAAATTTATTCTTTCATTTGCCAAAAACTCCGTTATACTATGGTCAACGGGAAACACCTTATAGGTTTTGATGATCAATTGAGTTCATAAAAGTATAGACGAGCGATCAACTATAAGAGATAATACTATTGTGTCTCATCGGGTACTTGACGGATATATTTCAGAGTGATACCTGAAGCCGTATCTGAGAAAAAAAGACCTTGACACACGGACAACAAAGTCATTCTATACGGAACCCTAAAAATAGTTAGACGTAATAGTTTGAGGCAAAAAATGTTTTGTTGGTAATTTGACGGTTTGCGTAGCAGACTCTCTGACGTCACTCGGCATCTCGCCAACGCCAAACCGGCCATAACTGGTTTAACAATTTTGTTACACGTCTACACTGTTGACTGCGAATCTATTTGTATCTGATTTTTTCCCCAAATAAAGACATCTCTTATTCTTGAGTATTTGCCATTGTAACTAAATGTATTGTTAGTGTTACTAAAGAATGTACCTCATGTGTATGTATCTACCTTCGAACTCTATTGAGAGGTTACCATCAGGTTTGATCCATCTGCATTCGTCAGGATAGATAGATGCGTCTTTAATAAATTTTAGGCGGAGAGGATGAAAATTATTGGATCCCCATCCTTAATGTGATTCAACATGATCTGAAATTCTTTCACCAATGGAAAGCTAGAATATCCGTGAGTAACATATGCTATATTTTATTCCCGTATTCCCACGGGAACGGGAACTAGGTGGGTGAAACCGCGCAGAACCGCTAGTACTATAATAAATAATATAAAATGTTAAACTGACTGACTAATTGGTGATATATCAACGCACAGCTTAAACCACAGCACATAGATAGCTTATACAGTGTGGGCATCTACTAAGAAAGGATTTTGCAAAATTCAACCCCTAAGAGGGTGAAATAAACGTGCGCGAGCGAAGCCGCAGGTTAAAGCTAGTACTAAATAAAATCGTATAACAAGAGACACACGGTACTGACCCAGATTTGTCTAGAAACCATTAAGTGAGGTCTTAGTTACCAGTTCAGACAAAATTCAGGATTGCCAAATGCATTATCTAATTGAAAGCTAGTTTGATGAGACTATTGTGGAGTTAATGCGTTACCAGAATTGCATTTTTTTTCACTGAAGCCAAGAAAATCAGAATCATTAAAAATCTATTTAATGATTCTGGTGCACATTGGAACCGCACGGTGCTTGACTGAGATGGGCTTACTCGTGCGTGACACCAGACTAGCCCGAGGGCAAAGAACGTCCTACGATAGGACGAGCTTGCTCAGAAGATGCCTGTTCACTCGAGCCTAATCAGCATTAATCAGTCGCAAAATCAACAATTCGTAAATTATAGCCTCAAATTGATGAACCAGCCCGCCTATTTCTTTTGATACGACAATCCTGTACAAAACATAGGTACAGTGTAATTTAACTTTTTTTTATATTATCTACCAGACAGGTATATTAGTTGTCAACATATATCCAATGAAATGAACGAAAATAGGGCTGGGTGCAATAACTAGTTACAAAGTAAGTAGATATTCACTTACATATGCTAACTAGTAACAAGATAATCGGAGCTGCATGGAGCTATGAAGACGATTTTTCATTTCAGTTTTTGCAACTTTCCGAAAGTGTTTCCAATTATAAGTGTTGTTTGTAGTGTTAGATGTTTTTATGGCTCCTCAATATTTCCTTCCGCTGGGAAATATAAACCGAAAAAGTTCGAAAAAAAATATATAGTTATCTCTTTTCTTCAAACGACTTTGCGCAGCATAACAACATGTGTACACCCGGTTACAACCTCACATGTCCACAGCTATAAAATAACAGCTGAATAAATAAGCATCATATGTTGATGACGTGAAATGACACACAGACGTTAAGCAATAACGATCATTAAAGTACAAGTAGTAGGAAAAATTTTGTCCGAAATAAAAAGGCTTATAATTTAACACACTTGAATGTGACATGGTTCTAAATGGCTTTTGTTATATCGAGTTAACTTTTTGCTCTTCGAGAAGGTAGGTTACCACGCAGGCTGTAATTCAGCAAGTGTTAATTTGTCGGTTTCTGTGTCTGGCTAGTTTCAGTCAGTAGGACATCCGGAAGTTTTTGTCATGGAGAGTAATATGAGGCCTATTATAAAGGATATTTTAATCGGCGGTAACACCATTCCATTATTATATTTCCCAAACTGCCGTAATGAGAGCAAAGTCGTCACCTAAATGAATATCTAATAAACCCATTAAAGATCGTCATGTGCGTAATACTCGTACTTTAACTTAGTTTACTGTATTCCTACGGTAGAAGGTCGATCGATCCTATTAAAAATTCAATGATTACCAAGTATTTAGCTATATGTTCGCAAACGTTTAGACCAAAGTAACAAGCAAACAAGTTCTTCAAGGTTCATTAGATTACTGGCAATTCTCTTTGTCAGCGTTAGCTATCCAGAATGGAAACAGCCAATATCTGGACTGTACCCACATTGTTTCCAGAACTTTATCTCGTATTACGGTACAAGCAATTGTTGTATGTATGTATGTATTTATATTTCTGGTATGTATCTCGGATACAACTCTAATGATTTTGATGAAATTTTGTATGCATATACCAATTATACCTACAGTTTTACATTTTACGTTCAACTGTAGTTGTGTTTGCAGTAAAAACGCAATTTTGCTCATAAATAAAATTTACGCCGAGCAAAGATCGGTCGCAAACAAAACCAGCCTGCACTTTACGTAAAACGAGAAATTCTTGTCTTATATTTACGGTATCTCCGAAACGGCTTCAACGATTTTAATGTAATTTGTATACGGATACAGTTTTGCCCGAATTTTGCATTTTAAAGTCAACTGCTTAGTTGCATTTCCTTTACTTATTCAAAAAGAATGTATCATAAAATAAATATTACAACTTTCTAAGACCGGAGTCCTGTACGCATGAAGAATAGCGTAGGTACGCCAGGCGTAATTCAATCGGCAAAAATGAATATGACATTGCCCATAATATCATTTCACTCGAAATGTCACGACAACTCAATTTGTGAGGGGTAATTTTTAGTCTAGGCAATAAAGGTAGTGGACCCCAACATTAATTCCTCAGTCGATGAAACTTTGCAGGATTGTAGTATAGTATGAGACAATACTTGCATAAAAAAATCCAAAAAAAAACCGAACCGAAGTTAGGTATTTTATACTTAAAAAAAATATATTTTTTGGTTAATAATTTGATATTTTCTGAAAATTATGTAGCGAGACGGTTTTTATCTTGGATTTTCCTATTGTAAGTTCACACCGACTATTAAATGACATTCCAGTTAAAAACATGGACTGAGCAATTTTCCCGTGCAAGGTGCATATACGTCTGAGTTTTGTTGTTTCTACCAGGAGATTTTTTTGGATATTTCGCATATAGCTTTCTTAACACACATGAATATTGCTGGCGAAGAAAATTTTGACTGAGCATTTTTCCCAACAAAGATATCAAATAAATAAGTATTTCACTAAAAATACCTACCTTCGGTTCGGTTTTTTTTTTGGATTTTTTTATGCAAGTATTGTCTCATACTATACTACAATCCTGCAAAGTTTCATCGACTGAGGAATTAATGTTGGGGTCTTCATACAAAAATCCGCTTCATTGTCTGGACTATATAGTAAGACTTGTATAATGGTTATTTAGCCTTTAGGTCGTCGGTCGTCTCACTCAGAGTTCAATATTGAAAAAAAAACTAGCTTTTGTTTTGCGTTTGCGTATAAGACAAGCTATCTCCTGCCCAAGTTTATCTAGGTCTATTTAGCTGCTTTGTATCGAAAAGAAAACGAGACATACACAGGCCGAGTTACATTTATCATAGTGCTTTATTTCATAGTGGAGGTCACGGGTTCTATTCCCGCTCGGAACTAACATACGGGTATGTGTGCATGAACATATCTGTTGGCATCGTGTCTGGGTTTAAGTTTGGTTATCAGTGGTTTAGTAGCCATAGTACAGGCTACGCCTAGTTTGGGACTAAATAACCGTGTGTTTATTGTGTCACACAAACGATATATTTCACTATCATATTAGTGTGAATTTTGTTAAAATATCAAAACTAAACCCACCCTAACGGTCGATAGACGATATGTATCTGCTCTATTGAAGTCAGTTTCAAGTGCTACTGACGCTACCGGTAACGCCGTAACAAATAGCGTCAGTATCACAGTAGAGCAGACACATAATGAAAAAAATTACATAACGAATAATTAAAGGCTATATGTTTGAACAAGGTCTGTTATCTTTTTGGGGCATCCCTTCGTACGGTAATCATTAGACAGTCATATTTCAGTATTTATAATTATCTATGGCTAGATAGCACTATTAACACAGTACTTTAGATGTATTCGAGATAAGAGGGAAAACCCTACAACCACAGATACCTATATATAGGAAAAATCAGGTATGTTTACAATGTGCCTATAACATTGAAAACTAGGTAAAAAGGAATTAGCCTGTTTTTATAATAATCTTTTTATTTATAAGTATATAATAATAATATAATATAATCTCACGCCTTTTATCCCCGAGGGGGTAGTCAGAGTTGTTCTATTACTGGATATACCCACATTTCACGAGATATATTGGACCCCTAAACGTGATAGGTGGTGAGCCCATAATTTATAAGTATCTTCTTGGTCATTTTAGATTCAGTGTATATTGTACATAAATATCGGTCTAGTCGTTTCGGAGCCTATTCGATTCAAACAAACAAACCTTTCCACTTTATAATATTAGTGTAGACTGTAGACAAACAATACTAGCAAAGCGATAATCAAAGGGAGTGCTCCAGTATTCAGGTACAAACGGTTCGATGGTCGTAAAGCCACTACCTATATGTGCTTCATCACATGACATCAGTGGAAAGCTACGGAAATGGCTATGTGTCGGTATGTTTAAAAAAACAACTTCAAGCCCTTGCGCGCGAAACTAAGAAAATTAAATATAATGTACCTGTATTAAAACTTCACAAAATTAAATGAACCAGCAACATAAGAGGTAGACCTACACCTCATACTTATTTTTGGAAAAGTCTGAGGATTCTAGGTGAACGCAGTCCGAACTGTTTTCCGTTCTAGATTTTTCTTTCAGTATTCAATTAGGCTCAGTGGTTTTGAAGGAAAAGTTTTTGTTGGGGCATTTCAAATAGGGCATAGATTTTATCATACCAACTGTATAATTGACGAGGAAATTAAATGAATGCAGCATGATCTAGAATCGAACAGAAAATTCCGCTATAAACAAACTTGCGTCGCGACAGGTCGCTTATCTTTTGGATACTAATTGTCGATCGAAGTCAAACTGAGCCCTTTAAGATATATGTGTGAATTTATGCAAATGATCTAAAAAAATATTGTCCCTCTTTTTAGCCGGAAAAATATATCGTTGCCACATTTCTTGCAGATTAAATTCCGTGTTCTTTATGGTCACAGTTCTCTTAACCAAAATGGGGAACAAGATCCCGTCTTTGTATCTCGAAAAAATACGGTGCCTGAAACTCCGCTTCGGTGAGCTTCAACTTATTATTAGTTTTTTTATAAGCCTTATACGTCACGCACGAGTTAGAAAACCAAATTTTTGAGGTAGACTTCATAAAACCTAAGGATTACCGTCACTGGCTGACAAGAAATATTTACAGTATTTCACGGTTGACTGCATAATAGATGCAGCGGCGCGCACATGGTAATTATGATCAGTCATTTGCACGAGGCAAATACAACGTGTACCGATAGATGTTAATTATAAAGTAATTAAATTATCTGTATATGTATATAAAATGATAAACTGACTAATTGGTGATATATCAACGCACAGCCTAAACCGCTAGGTCTGGAGACTTGAAATTTTGCACATAAATAGCTTATACAGTGTAGGCATCCACTAAGAAAGGATTTTGCAAAATTCAACCCCTAAGGGGGTGAAATAAACGTGCGCGAGCCAAGCCGCGGGTAAAGCTAGTCTGATATATATTCGCCATGCAGTAGTCTGGAGGAACACAAAATATTTCAGCTTCGAGTCTATACTCTATCTTGAAAACAAAAAATTATATTGGTTTGAAAATGTTGAGATATCTTCCTAGACGCAACGACTTCGTCTTGGTCCTTTTCTGTTTGACGGTGTGTGACTTGTGTGTCTTATTGCTACCACATTAAGTATTATATTACCAAAATGACAAGTTTTTAGTTATCAATGTAATTATTACTACTTACTAAGTCAGTAGATTTTAAAAGCCGTAAAAGTGTAATTTCCAAAAAGGGGTTCGTTTTGTTTGGCCCTTATTTTAATTACATCAGTTTTTATTAAAAAGAATAGCGGTTTGACCATAAATTTAGTAACAAAAATGCTTAATATTAATTAATGTTTAATTATTCTAGTGGAGATGACATCGGACTTCCGATGAGCTTCACCCACTTCCAATGTGGCAATGTGGGTTATTTTCAGATCATGTTGGATAATGTAAGCAGAATTCTGCCATTTTGCTTATATATCATGGAAACGTATACATTAATATATAATAATATAATCTCACGCCTTTTTTTTTATCCCCGAGGGGGTAGGCAGAGGTATTCCATTACTGGATATACCTACATTTCACGAGATATATTGGACCCCTAAACGTGATAGGTGGTGAGCCCATCGCCGGACCGGGTCTGTTTACACATGTCTCAGAATTAATTCTGAGACCTGCGGGTTTCCTCACGATGTTTTCCTTCACCGTCGAGCTAGTGATAAATATGTACGTAAGTTTTGAAAAACTCATTGGTACATGCCAGGATTCGAACCCGAGCCTTACTGATTTTCGGCCGGCTCTTTTAACCGTCCGGGCTATCACTGCTCTCACGTATACATTTTCGGTATATATTTGCATAAATGATTATAACATTTTATTAGACCCACTTCAGATGTCGACTGCAGTTACTTAAGTTTCAATAAAGGTATCGTAATAGTATGGGTACTTTCTTAATGAATTTTATCGGGGAGAATCGGCGTTTTGGGTTAAACTGAATCCAGGAGGAAATGACAATAATCTAAAAAATGTAATAAGTCTCTAATTATAATAAGTTTTAATATCTTATCATGTTATCAAAACTCTTATTTCAAGAGACTGTATCATATTTCTATTGAAAAAAATTGTTTATCTATGTATCATTTCCGCATATTTTGATATAGATTTATAATAGATATTTTTATTTTTTGTTATCTCTAAATAGTTTTTTCAAACCAAGAATCATAGACACAATTGATTTTTAATTGTAACGGTGCGCATTGGAACCAAGCGGTGCTTGACAAATTACGAACACAAAATCAACTGACAAACACATATTTGGTACTACCTATGCAAAATATGCTGAATACACTGTAATGTCATTATTAGTTTACGGATTTATTAACTACTAGCGGTTTTGCGAGGTTGCACCCGCGTAGTTCCCGTTCCCGTGGGAATACGGGTATAAAAATATATCCTACGTTACTCAGGAATCTTCTAGCTTTCTATTGGTGAAAGATTTTTTAAAATCTGTTCAGTAGTTTTTGAGTTAATTCGTAACAAACAAACAAAACTTTCCTCTTTATAATATTAGTAAGTATAGATATTAAAATAAAAATACAAATATATTGTTAGAGATGTTTTGTATAATTTGTATACAGTCAACTAGGTAGGTACCATATTTTATCCAACCTATGAATCTGCACCATGCTATTCCGACACACCTCTCCTGGCCTAACATGACCAACATGATGGCATACGCCATCAACTTATGTTACAAACTAGACGTCTATATAAATGATAATGATGCTTGGAACATATTTTCTCCCGCACAGCGCAATACGACAGCGAGAAATAACGAAATTCTGTAACCCAATTTATTTATGTATTAAATAAGAATATTATAGCTGTCATTGGTTTTATAATGTGACACCCAAATTTTAATAGGTACCATTTGCCTAATGTTCTATAATTACGAAGTCCATGAATAGTACTATAAATAATAAACACCCAATCAATAAAGAGGTAACAGTAATAGTTAAAGTAGAATTGATTAAAAGAATACTGTGTTGAGGAGTTTCTTGCCTCGCTACTTGTTCTCGACCATACATACCGAAGCGGTAGAGTTGAAATGACATTCAGTAAGTGGACTTGTAAGTCCCTACTTTGAATAAAACATTTTGACTTTGACTGAAATTTCCTTAAAGAAAATGTGTCGCAATTCATAAATCTTCATATTATAGTTCTCAGTATTGTGACCACGTTTGTTTTATTGCGACGTATTGACCACAGGACATTCCCAACAACTATCCAATTTAACAGTTTACGAATCTTACGATCGGCCGTTTAAGCACCACAACACGTGATGAGTCAATCTTAAACTAGGTTGTTCCAATTGTGTCTAAGGAATAAATAAATAAATCTCCGTACCTTTTCTAAGAATAATAATATTTTTAAGGAAAAAACGTGTTATGATAAAATAACTTATGAATATACTTAAATACCGGCAACTACGTTCATGCACATAAATGCTAGCTACAAATGGGACTTTTAACTAATAGTAAGCTACGTTATGTCTCGCTAGAGAATAAATAAAAATCCAAAAATTAATGTTCTGATTTTTTTATATGTCCTTTGGCCCAGGGTAATAGAATACCAGCAGCATCGTAAAATTTACCTTTAGAAAATGGGTGAGGCGTTTCAGCCGGATTAATGACCTCTTTCGCAGTGGTAAACTATACTCGTAGAAAAGAGAATTCTATATGTTTCGTTTCTCAAATGCTAAATATGGAAATTGGTTACGTATAAGAATAAATATTAATGTCAAAGTAAGAGTGGAGCTTAGCTTGACTATATCAAGACGTTGTCCGTTTAGTAGTCGTTGGTAGAAGACAAGAACATACGACATATTGCTAACAAAATTTCCGTGCAATTAAAAACAGTTTTGTTTTTCCAGGTTTCCCCCCTTGGGCAATCAAACGAACGACGTCACAGGCTATCCGGCCCCTGTCGGTGACCCTCACCAGTTATTACGCGGCAGAATCGGTCGATCCATCATTTAGAAGGCGCGGCCACCACGCACGCCTCGCTAACTCGTTGTGACGTCACTCGTACGTTCTAGACATGAAACGATATTCATCGAGAAGGTCAAGTTCTTGCCGTTATTACTTATTTACCTAGATACTTAGTTTCATTACAAATACAAAAATCTTTATTTTAAAAAGCAAGTCGTACAATTATTTTGTTATTGTGTCATACATGAAATGACCTGCCATTCCAGATCCATATGTTGGAGGTAATTCGTTTTATCACTCAAAAGTATTTTTTTTCATTTATGCTTTTGTCTGTTTGGGCATCGTTGTATCAACATTGTCGATTTACAGGTGCTGTATAAATTACCTATAAATTAATTAGTTATGGTCAAAATGTTTTTATTCAATGTACGGGCTAGTCCACTAATTAAAAGTCATTGTAACTTCATCGATTCGGCATGTGTTATAGTTGAGAAGAAGCGGGGTAGCCCACTTCTGTCACATAATTCTTTCTAAACAATCAATACAATACAAATTACAAGTTCCACATATTAGTGAACACCAAAATTTGATATAGCGCGTTAAGGTTCCAATATACGATTTTAGGAGCGAGGAAACACCACATTTGAATAGCGCAAAAAATCTTTAATTTTTAAATAGGCGTTATGTAAAGTTTGCCACGAATTAAATCTCAAAGCACAATATGTCATGGTTCTGCACGAACCGTTCTAGAATACAAAACATCTGCCTCCCTGGGAGGGTTCAAGTACGCTGTAACTTAAATCGTGGTGAGTTGTTATGGCGCATGTTGTTTGAGGAATGTTTGTTAAAAAAAGGAATTTCACACGCAACTGGAATAAACTGAATCAGCGCGGTCATGTCCGCTGGTATGAGGTCAGCTAGTTTAGAATGTATTTTTAACCCGTAAAAACTACACTTTTCACGTCTTTTCTGTACAATTTTTTAATTTTTTATCATCTAGCGACCCGCCCCCGCTTCGCTTTTTACGATAGGTATACAAAAACCTTCCTCGTTTATAGCTCTTTCTATTAGTGAAAACTGCATCAAAATCCGTTTTGTAGTTTAAAAGATTATACCTTGGCAAGACGATGACGTCATGCTCCTGACCGCCCATGGCCCTGAACTGGTGAAGCCATATCCACTGATCAGTCAGTCACGCGTTGTTTAAGTAGGGTTTGCCCGCGCATTTTAAGTTTTGCCTGTTTCTGTGGAATTTCGGAGACTTTTGTAGCCTTTTTCTCAAGTAATTTAAATTTTAAGCGTGTTTTCGTGTAGTCTTTCACTCTCTACGTAGGGACGTAGAGAGTGAAAGACGACACGAAAACATCTTCTATCATTTTACTTTTGATAACCAAGGGAGGGCCCTTGGTTATCAAAAGTAAAATGATAGCACGTTTACTGAAGACTTCGTTGTGACTTCTTGAGGCAATCCAAAAATGTATATCCCTCGCATTTCATCGAATTTCCCATTCACTGCACACTTGCCGCACAATATACTATCACTATGAGTCAAAACCCGAAATATACAGCAAAATTAAAATTATACAAAAAGCATGACGTCCCTCTTCGGATTCCCGCCATAAAGCCTCTTTTATAGTCTTTCGTCCACCAGATTGAATCTGTGCATTGATGGATCAGTCAATTAGGTAAATCGATCAGACGAAAACCTGATAAGTTCGGTGTAGTAGTACTGATCGCTACAAATCGACGTCGATCATGTGGGTCACTGTGGGTTTAATGACTTTTATAAAACTTGCATGTTTTTACCTGTTGAAGGTGTTTTTTTTGGGCTGGAAAGGTTTGAAGTTGCAAAGTGGAGCTACTAGACCAGCTGAGCTATCAAAAAGTGTTGATTTCACAACATTTTTAAATGAATGCACCAGTAGTAGGATGACTTTTGGGTGTATGTAGATATGTAACTATGTACAGTAGGGCCGTTGTAACTTGGCAGCTCTGGACTTGCGCAAATGGCTGCGTTATAACATTTTTTGAAGCCAACTTAAAACGGCCGTACTGTAAGGATGTGAGTCTACTTTGAAAGAGCATCATTAACCTCTAAGACCACTCAGAAACACAATTGATTTTTAATTGTAACGGTTCCAATTGGAACCGCACGGTTCTCAACTGATTAACGGTTTAACGCGGATTTTGAAGAGCGAGGTTCATTCACCATTCGTTTTTATCTAAAATTCTACACTAATATTACAAAGAGGAAAGATTTGTATGTTTGTAACGAATAAACTCACAAAACTACTGGATCGATTTCAGAAATTCTTTCTAAAGCTATATTTTTACCTGACCATACCAGAAGTAGGGTGACATTTCAAATCTTTTCAGCGCCAACACGTCGACGTCGACTTGAGATGCAATTTTAGATGGTTCACATGATAGAAAGTTTTTTATCTGAGTATTCTATGTAAGTGCGCCGTCATACGAACTCGGCCAGTCAGGGGGCATAGTCTAAGAGGCGTGGATTGGACCCGGATGTGACCCACTCAGACTTATCTCTATTGCTTTGTTTTCTTTACAATCAGAGGTGGAACAAACAGCCATGGCCTGTTTGTACTTAGGATCTTTAGGACTATCTGCGTAGTAAGAAAACGGGAGGAAGCGCGACCGGGTCGTGACAAAATTTTTGGGTGGGAACACTTAAACATAATATTCAGTCATGAAAAAAACGATTTAGGCCAATCTATCTCATTTTTATAAAGAGGAAAGATTTGTGTTTTTGTTTGTTTGTTACGAATAAACTCAAAAACTACTGGACCGATTTTAAAAATTCTTTCATCAATGGACGGCTAGAAGATCCCTGATTAACATAGGCTATATTTTATTACCGTATTCCCGAACGGGAACTACGCGGGTGAAACCGCGCAGAATCGCTAGTGTTTTAGTAAAGACTACGTACTTCGGAGGTCTGGTTGGTTAGGTTTTCGAAAGCCGATTGCAAAGATTTTTGACTTAATGTAGAACAAATTGTAGCATCTTCGCCTGTTTTCTGTTTGTGATTTAATTTGCTTCGATTTTTAATGCATCTCTCTTAGTATTCTTGGATTTTGGGCGCGCGCTTGGAGAAAAAACAGTACATAGTGTATGAAAATTCTTATAGAATATGTATTTCACTAGCTTAAGTAACACTATGCCCATGGACATTTTTCGCTAAGATGTAAAGTTTCCAAAGTTCACGAAAGATTTTTTAATAGAGGCAGCAGATTGCACTGTGAGAAGGCATGTTATATGCTGCTGCATGCTGTTACATGCTGTTCATTGTACGATTTGTAAGGCACGGTCAACTGCGGTAAAAGGAGATTGGGAGCCATACTGTATCGAGAGTAGACGCTTCTAGAATCCTTAGAAAAAAGTAATGATCGCCGATGACGTGCGGGCTAGCCTAGCTGATTTCATTAACTCGATCGTAACATATGTTAGCACTGTCTAGAAGCCATACGTTAGGGTGCGTCCATTAATTACGTGAGCCGTTAAGGGGGGATAGAATATCACCCAATCTCACATGGGGGAGTCTAGACAAATATCACAATTTTTATTGTGTGTATAAGTAATTGATATTAAATAAAAATAGTTACTTAATCATTCCATCTCACAAGCGATTAACGTATTTACTCAAAAATTCACGTCAAAATGTAGGAGGGGGTCGAGCCAAATCTCACGACAACTCACCAAAGAAGGAGAGGGGGTCGAAATATCGCCAAAATCATAAAATCAGGATTTGGACAAAGAAAATGGATAATGAACTCAGATTTAGATAGTAGTGATATTTGACATGAAGTATGATTTTATATGCGTCATTTCGGTATTCCTGAAATTCTGGGCCAATGTAAGACTTACGTACAAAATCAGGTTTAATCCGCACAGGCGGTGGAATATACGAGTATATATAGGTACTAAGTACTCGTGTGTACTCACCGTAGAATGCCGCCAGAAGTGGATGAGCGCGTGGATGTCGGTGGCTGGAGCAAGCAGGAGGTAGTCCCGCCATTCGTCGTAGCTTATGTTGAGGCTACCATCTTGGTCCATCCTGCGGACAAACTCGCACGAATGAGGGAGACGGAATCATTTGTTGCCAGCATACGATATAAGAACTTTGAGTTGACTACGAACTTTCCGGGTTTCAGAAAAACTTGCAACTGCTCATCGAACTAGTTTGCAAATTAGGTAACGTATGTTAGTAATTGTTAGGGTTATTATCGCCTTAATTTTTAATTATAGTAATCAACTGAATGTCCATTATATAAAATGTCGACAAAAATGTGAATGTTTTCTAAACGTAAGCAGAATTTATAAAATATTTTCAGACCGAGTCTAATTTTTTTTTCCATCTTCAATGAATTTTACATATTTATTTTTTATTAGTAATCACACAATTATAGGTAGGTACAGTACAATTATTGGCATGTCAAACTTAAATATAAAAAAAATCATCGAGCGAATCTTAATTAAAATGACATAATATATTATATGTACTAATGTATTAGCTTATTTAAAGTATAATTTCATGTTCTGTTATCGAAATATCTATAAAAATTATAAAAACCATTATAAAACACCTTTCCTAGCTTTTTGGTTTGGTTTAGAGTTTTAATAACTAACATTTATAATCACAGACGTGGTATTCCATAGACATATAATACCGTCAATAATGGTATACATATAAAACAATTCATAGGCATAGAAGAAAACACATTAGTTAGGATAATGCAATGACGTCTGAACGCTAGAATATATATCGTTCACCACTGCTGCATGGCGATCAAACATGAATAATATATTATGTTTTCACTTCTCATGCTTTAAAAGTACGCCAATATAAAGTGACCACTTTAGTCCCTAGGGAGTAAAAATTAATTAGTTTTTTAATTTCCTTAATGATATGTACACAAACTCAAACAGCCAGTAATTATCTGTGGAGTGTGGACCATCTCCATTGCGAAAATGTTGAGTTTTACTTCCATGGTGTTTCCGCATAGAAGGTGGCGCTATGTGTTTTAAAAGAGATTTAAATCTCTTTGTTAATCTGTGACAGGTTAAGAAGAAAAAACTGCCCGCGAAAACTTCAGAATTTTTGTCGAGTGTATTTGTTCAGTTAGTAAATTATTACTAATTTGTCAATTTTTCTCGCACTCAAAGTGAAAAGTACAGTTTGCACCTCGAGACTGAACGCCAACTTAATATACCCTTGGTTTCATTCTCTGGTAAATAATGGCTTCGTTTAGTTCCTCGATATAACATATTCTATTGTGGGTGTGTTGACCCTTGGGGTACCATACTGCAACTGCCACCGATAATGCGTGTAGTTATTATTATTATTATTAACTAACTAACGCGAATTATTATGCCGTAACATCGATCTATTATCCTAATAACTTAAGCGTTACGAATGATAGCTCAGATACGCTCTTCGTTATTAAAGGGGCTTAGGTCCCCTGACGTTCGGATGCTCCTTAAATATCAAATATTTCCGCCAATGAATATTCAGTCATAGGTCCTTAGAAATAGCTTAGAAAACGGCGAAATAATAACTGCCCTGTATTCCATCCACTCCATTCAACGCCAATAACCGTTAGCCCCTTTTCACACGTTCCGGTTTCAGCCGGGCCGGCGGGCGGCGAAGTATATGGCCATGTACGTTCGCTTTCATACGTACCGGCGACGGGCAACCGGGTGATCGGCCATACATTTCGCCGCCGGACCGGCGGAAACCGGTACGCGTGAAGAGGGGCTTACACGTAAATCAACGTGCTTAGATCAAACGAAAATAATGTACAATAATGTGCTCACAAAGCCTGAATGCTCATGTACAATTCTCTAGACAGTTCTATACTAGATGAAACCAATGTTCCTTATTACATTAGTCTGTGCACTCATCTGTGAACGTATACAATGAATATTGCTTAATGAATTCAAAGAAAACAGACGCCAAAGCAACAATTTGTGGAGAACAGACATTTGTAAATTCTTTTTTTTTTTTTTATAATAGTTCTGAACATGAACACAATGTTTAGTACTTTAGCGGTCAAGCGGCGACTACGGCTTATGCTCGACTTACCAACAGAATTTTGGCCAAACAGCTTTTCTGAAACATTTATTTCTGGTGAACAACCAAAACATTGAAGTATTCTTTGGCATCGCTTGGACTTAGATAAACAAATGATAAGACAAAATGCAAACATCAATTTAAAAAAGATAACTGTATTTTTTCCAAACAATGTGAAACTAACTGAACTGGCCATGCTGGACCCTGACGGAAAAATGTAAATAAATTAGCTAGCTAATCCGTCAGCAGCGTTGCTCGCATATCCATTTTATTTACCGTTCCGAAAGGTTTTTATCAATATAAAATATAGCATATACAGGGTGTTAAAGAAAAGCTTCCGTAAACGATAGTCGGAGATTCTTGACATATTACCACAAAAAATAATTTAAAAAATAGAGTGACACAATGCACAAAATACAAACAAACACACAATTCAGTGAATATAGTAGTTACGTCAGGTATTGAGTGTATTGACTTATTTGTAAAATTTTGAACAGATGAGCATTTAAAATTCGAGGTATTTTGAAAAAATCATTAACACAGCCTCTAAGAGGGTTGAATAGGGGATGAAAGTTTCTATAACTAATATGGTTATCTATTTATAATAATTTATTTATGTATTTACCAACTTACACTAACAGTAGACATACCACAAAAGCAAATTACGGGCAATATAGATTATTCAGTGAGAGTGCTGCGAGTGCCAGTTGACTCTAGGTAGCAACATGCTGTATATAAGAATCTCGGTTCGGTGTAAAAAATATATCAAAAGTTTGATTGTGCTGTAAAATGCTTGCAAAGATTATACTTTCAAACCTTTGGATAATACACAGCTTCTATTATGTCATCGTAGTAGATAACATTTGTATGCAGTCATACAATGAGGAAATAAAATACGTCACATGATTTTATTGTACCTAACAAAAGTCATATTATTATGGACAGATAAAAAATACTGCCTGTCGAAAGAAATATGCATTTCGAGTCCGGTCCAGAATAAAATAGGGGTGTGTGCCACAATAAAATCTACATATAACCAGCTTTGCATGGAAATAAATTTGTTTTTGTAATTTAATCTGTAGTTTGGTTAGAGTTGATGCGAAATCAATAATAGCTCAGCTGCAGTTTGTGAACATGAAAATGACAAAATTATCACCTGGTATCATTATGATAATTTTCAAAGTTACATACATACATTTCTTATATATAAAATGTATTTAGATTTTAAAGAACTGTGAATGTTATAACCGAATAAATACAGTACACAGAATGGTACATAATTGGTTTTTTAAATACATAAAAATCACAAGATGATTTTTAAATACCTATTTAGTTTAATAATATTAGATATGTACATAGAATATTATATACAGTCAATACCATTAAACACTTCTTTTCCTTATTTGCACCTTTTTGTGGCTAAAAATATCCATAATCATACCAAATTTTAGACCATCAATCTGAGAATGGGACCAAATTACGAGGCTTCTTAAATTAAATTACTTTTGATAATGCATAAAAATTTTATATTAATATTAAAGTGCAATAAATGAATATCTTAAATTAAACAAAAAACATTCGCAATAGCAATTTTTAAATGCACTAATTAGATCGCCAATTGCACAGACTTTTTTTTTACATTTGAATTTTGGAATGGCTTACTAACTTACAACATAATTCCGTAAATATACCCTACCTTTTCAAAAGATTCGTCGCTTCGTTCCTCCCGATCGCGATGCCCAGATCAGCAAATGCTGATATAAGCTCCTCCAGATCCACTTTACCTAAAATATTAGAAAAAAAAACTAGTTATTCCTATGTTCTTTTGTTATCTGTGAATTCCTTAGCCCTACAATTTTTCGGCTTATAAAACATATTTGTTTTCACAATGTCTTTTTGTAATGGTGATAAAGCTGACACTCATGTCATGAGGTCTTCTTTGTAATTTGTAAAATATGTAGTTTTAAAAGTACTAGTAGCACAAACAGTATGCTATATGTATATTTCCTTATATTGGAGAGAAATATAATTTAAAAATGCTGTAAGAAAGTTATCTGCATCTACATAAAAGAGGTTGTAGCTTATCAGTAAACCAAATTAATGTTTATTAGCAAAAATATACTATCACAAACTGTGTTGCTGATAGTCAACTCTATCATTATGGTAGTAGTTAAGTAACTGTTCAATAAAACACATACCATCTTTATTTTTGTCGAGATGTGAGAACTGAAGCCGGAGATTCTTCTCATGCTCACGGACGTAGTGGATGAACTCGGAGAGGGTAACATCACCGGCCTCTTTACCTGTCTTTGCCAGGAACTTCTGGAATTACACACAGAGAGAGTAGATTATCAATCCATCGTTTTGGCACTGTTCTAATTATAGGAAACATATAGCTGCCAAAGAGTAAGAAAAAATGTCTGTCGCCAGAAACTTTGTATTCAAATGTCTGTATTTTGATTAATCACATCATTCTAACTCTTTTATCAAATCCACAATAATATTTTATTAGGTACCCACCTGGGATGGCAATACAGCATGTTTTTGAGCCTGTATAGTTTTATAATTAGGATTATGTAACTATATATTTTTAATGAATTCCTACCATATTATAACAATTAAAAATCTATTCATGGAATCCAGAGACAAACACTTTTTGGTAACACGAGGGCATGGCAGGAAAAAAAATAATGATACCTACACCTACCTATAGTAATACCCATGTATGTAGTATAGTCCAGTAAATTTGTCGGTTGAATGTATGGGCTCGTATGCGTCAAATCCGGTAGTTCTGATTTTTTGCAGACTTGTTTATGATGTTGGCCTAATTTATAATCCAAGTTTGTGACCTCAAGCGCCGAACGCAACTTTGTCAAAAATCGAAAAAACAGCGAAAAAATAGTATTTTCTTCAAATTTTGGCGATTATAACCCTAAAGGACTAGTTTCTGAAAAAACTTTCCCGTGGGAATACGGGAATAAAATTTAGCCTATGTTACTCAGGGATATTCTAACTTTCCATTGGTAAAAGAATTTTTTTAATCGATGCAGTAGTTTTTGAGTTTATTCGTAACAAACGTTCAAAAATTCTAATCTTTCTATTTATAATATTAGTATAGATTAGTGTAGATATCTACGTGATAAAAGACAAAAGTAAACTTAGCGGCTGCATGGATTTAGATGAAATTTGGTAGGTAGATAGATTAGGACCCGGATTAACATATAGGCTACTTTTTATCCCTAAATAACGCGAACGAAGTAGCAGGCAACATTTTAAAACGACAGAAATGCAAAAAATTGCGAAGTTCGAAAAAAAATATAAACTTTAAAAGGCTAAATCTCAGAAACTATTGGGTCTACAGAGACAATTCTAGTATCATATTGTAGTTAATTTAGTCTACTTTAAAAACGTCCTTAAGTTTTTTCAGAAACTAGTCCTTTAGGGTTATAATCGCTAAAATTTGAAAAAAAAAACTATTTTTTCGCTGTTTTTTCGATTTTTGACAAAGTTGCGTTCGGAGCTCGAGGTCACAAGCTTGGATTATACATTAGGCCAACATCATAAACAAGTCTGCAAAAAATCAGAACTACCGGATTTGACGCATGCGGTAATGTATAAATTTACTGGACTAGTAGGGAAAACAAGTAATTTTTGTAACTTATCATTTATGTTGTTATCAGAACAAATGGTATATAAAGTAATTTTTACAATATTTATCTAGGTATATATATTCACAGAATATGAAAAAGGTCCACCAAAGAACTGCATGCCAGAATAATGAACCAAAATAAATTTTGTAAATACTTTGGTGGTTTTCTCATAATAATGTAGATATGGACAATTCTGAAAAATACATATTAAAATTGCTACTCAAAATATCAAGAAGAAACATATAGTACCTACCTAACTGGTTGTACTTAACTACCCAGTGAAGCAACACAAAGAGATTTAAAAGGCCCTATTTTATTTAAATATCTTTGCTAAATTATGTTGTAGTGTTTCATGAGTAAGTATATTGATTAGTTCTTTACATAAAATATTTTTCTTTTTCTTCTGTTCATTACAGCTAAAAACTGCTAACAATGCTTTATGTTTATTTGAGTCCATTTCACAAACAAAAAGAAGAATCTCATTGTTCAACCACCTATATGAACTGTTTGAATGAGGAAAGCGCTTCTTGCTGGATCAAACTGCTTGGCTTGGAACATATCATGTTCTCAACAGATTGCGGAAAATAGCATCTCAAAAAATAGCATTGTCTGCCTATCATGGATATGTAGCCTCGATTCTGCGATATGAACTGGAAGTCAATATGGGGTACAGAAAAAATGCATACAAACTTTGTCTAGTATAGGTCCTCGAGACTCATGTAAACCTTTATTTAAAAAAACTGGGTCTTTTAACCTTACCTAGCATGTATATTTAGAAGTATATTTTTAATACTATGTTTGAGGTTAAATCTAGAGAGTTAAGACGTCCAGATAATCTTGTATTAACTGATAACTCCAGAACGACGTTGTTCCTAAATACTTCCTATTATATGTGTATAAAAATATAGAATAATTTACCTCATAGTTTTAAGGAATTGCCACAAAGATTATTTGTAAGAAAAGTTTTTAATTGGTTACTGGAGCGTAACTTTTATTCTGTCAAAGATTATTAACACTTATGGGCACAATAAGTATTTTAACAAATATTTGCATATCATCAGTAAAATGATAGAATAGCCTGATCTTTATTTTATATTAAGAACTGTATGTATGAACCTATTCTGAGCAAATAAATGATTCTGATTTTGAATGACGCTTCAAGCTACATAGTCAACCTAAACAAAACCATGTACTCGCGGCCAAGCCGCTTGTTCGTGTCGGTACCCCTTAACAGTTCTCATGAAGATAAAGAGTTATTGAATTAAAGAAGGTAATTACAATATAATAGAGTATGAAATAAATGAACAAAGTTAACTTTTGTAACATTTTTAAAATTAGATGTCAAATATTGTTGTATTTAAATCATTACCTGGTTGTTGCATAAATAATAGTACAGGACCTATTATATTTTGTATGTTGGTGTACAAAATAAATAAATGTTGTGTAGTTACTATAAGATAATGTGCATCAAGTATTACTCATTGTCAGCTCTTAATTTTTGATGTCTGGCAATTTTAGCAGAGATAACAATATTGGAGGCCATTAAACACTTAAAAAAACACTATTGGGAGCTTCATTGGGAGTAGACATTGAATTAGATTCGTTTTTTGAAAAGTAATGGAGCAAGTAATCTAAAATATTTGCGATCTTCCTTGTCACGCGGGCTAGATCGCATTCTAAATTTGAATTATTATTGCGAATGATTCATGCTCAAGCTCTACACGTGTCGGGTGGAAAGTGGACCACCGTTAGTTGGTGGCGTGAAGGAAAGCTGAATTCTAACCTCTGCATAGCTGCGGTTAATGTGCGGCGCTAGCTCCTTGAGTGCTACCGACAGATCGTGGATGTCAATTTTCCCATTCCCGTCGTTGTCTAATTTAGAAAACAGCTTCTCTAGCCTTTCTTCGTCTTCTTTTGGCAATTCCTGTAGCTCCAACGGCGGGTGACACTGCACCATGGTGTCTGAGACCAGAGTAAGTACTATTTATTAAACAACAAGAAAATTTAGCTTCTAGCGGAGGCGTAAAGGTATACATAACTCTAAACTAACTAAAAAAATATAATATAAATCATTTTTGGAAGATTCACACTCGTTTCGAACGAAGAGAATTTGACAGCTACCCTATTGGTTTGCGCACTGTACGCACACCGACGCAGTTTACACACACCAAGTTACAAAATTCCTTCGTAATTTCACTACAGTAGGTACTTATGTACATAATCTATAGCTTCACCAAGTATTTTCTAGGCCAAATTTCAGTAGCGCCATCTATCTTGTACAGCAGGATTTAATTTAGAGGACATCCGTGTATTGATTAAACTCAAGAATGAAAGAAATTCAGATTTAAAATGAAAATAAAGATAACAATGATCAGTTGATCACAGGTGGAAAATAATTTTAAACTAATCTCACCTCACTAGTAGGAGAGGTAGAATCTTCCATTGCTACGATATAGATTTTCTACAGTCGAACCTTGTTTATAGATATTTTATTCTGTTTGTGGTAAATTATTTATTGCTGTTACTACGTTATTTGCCATAGGCTTGAAAATGACAATATCATGAATAAATCGACTTACACTATTATTAGTGCACGCCACAATAGGCAGTATGATTATCAAGCACGACGCTTAAATGTGATAATTTTAAAAAGTTTGTAAGTATAAAGTTAACATACTAGTGGCACAGATGGCGCTGAGTATTAAAAGCCCTATCGTATTTCTGTTTAATTTAGCCGATTGTTAATTTTGTTTTACTACGACCAAGAGAGTTACTGGTACTAAATGATAGATGTCTCACAAGCTTTTACAACCATTTCAGGATTCCGTAGTCAAAATTGAAATTTCGTCATGACATATCCGCGGTGTTTTTTTGTCCAGACTCCGACATTTTATTTAGAAACTAGCATTTCCCGATAGGAAGTAAACAAAATTAATAAACAAAAATCTTCTACTAAGGGCTGATTTTTCAATCGTCAGATAAAAGTTAACTGAAGAATAAACATCACCTGTCACTTTTCCTTTCTATTGTGTCAGACAGTGACAGCATCAATATATTCTCCGGATAAGATTTATCTGACGATTGAAAAATCAGCCCTAATGAGCCATTTACACGAGGGCAATCCACTAAGACAATCCACTAAGACTGCATACAAAAAAAACTTGAGGACAATGGAATTGGATGGATTGTCCTCAAGTTTTTTTTGTATGCAGTCTTAGTGGATTGTCTCAGTGGATTGCCCTCGTGTAAATGGCCCATAAGTTACGTAGCGACCAAAGAGAATAAAATATAATAGAGGGGCCAAAGCGAGGAACTGAAAATATAACCTTTGAATGTTTGTACCTACATAGTTTATACTTTTTCGTAAAGAGGACTTTAGCAAGCCATCTCACATAAAGACCTATAGATCTGTGATCCTTATAAGTAGGTAGGTAGGTGTATGACGAAGGAAATAGCGGCAGTTTATTTTCTTAGGGAGGTAGGTAAATATCCAAAGAGGATACCTATGCACTACGTTTTGGTAAATCTACATCTAAGTACACTATATTATAAAGAAGAAAATTTTTTATAGTTGTATGTTTGAAACGAATGAAATCAAAAACTACTGGAAGGGAACGGGAACTATACGTAGGGGAAGGGAGGGCAATTTGGAAAACTTTGAATTTAGATTAAAAAAAAATTGCTTGTTATAAATCTATTATTTTAATCAGTTTTGAGAGTAAGCCTAAAAAATAATAATATTGTGTATTTAAAAATAAATAATATTTTGCCCAAAATGTGTAACTACTCATAAAGTAAAACCCTGACATAGGTATTCCATTTTACCCTTATACTGAAGGCAATATGGAAAGCTTTTGAGAAAAAGATGGAATATAAGTACATGATAACTTTAAATATTGCGATTGAGACATGCGACACAGACATCTTCTGTATTAGTACACAGCTCATGTGCCCAAATACAACACGTCGAACATTCAACCAATCTTCTGTGCTGTGGTTTCATGTATTGTTCTCCACAAAACAGGCCAAACAAATCTTCTTTTAAGTTTCCTCGATTTTGACTGTTCTTTTTGCTTTTCTCTTACCCTTTCCTTTCCCCTTTACTTTATACTCATTTTTTTCTTTGCTGTTAGTTTTTTTTTTATATCCTGCCCATTCAACTTTCCAACTTGCCCATTCGCCGTTTCTGAAAATAATATACCGACCAATCTATCACCTTTCTTATCAATTATTATTCGTACAATCGATACCTAGTACCTAGATATCTACTGTCATAACCAAATATTAATATTACTTACCTTTTACAAACAATTTCATCGCAAAAATCCTACGTTTTCATAATAATATGGCGTTGAATAAAAAAAATCTGTGCTCTTCACTGGCTGGTGCGAACCGAACAGAACTTTGTGTGTGAAGTCAACATGGCCACGTACTTATGCGTGCGTAACGACGCGGGTGACATGTCACGTGTCTAGGGTTTGTAGGTAATTTCCATCTTACCCGCTCCTTCCATCTTGCCCTCCCTTCCCCTAGGTGAAACGGCGCGTAACAACTATCTTTTCATAGAACAGGAACCCAGCTGCAACTGCAGCTAAAAATAAATTTAATTAAGTACAAGTAGGTACCTACCTACCTATTAAGAATTAGGTAAGTGCGTAAAAAATATCTACGCCCCACAATTTTGTAGATGTACCTACCTACTTAGACATGTATTTCAATAAAGTATATAAGTAAAATGGCTCTAGGTATCATACCGAAAGACAGACGGGCAGACGACAGGACGAAATTAAAAGAGTTCCGTGTTTTGTCATTTGGCTACGAAACCCTAAAAAAATTAATTACCTACTTAGAAATGTCAAAAAACTTAACTTTTAATTTCGTCCTGTCTGTCTGCCCGGCCTTCTGTCGATATGGTTCAGCCATTTTACTTGAAGACTTGTAAATCTAGGCTAGGTGTTTGGAAGTTAGATGTGCCTCGTGCAATGGGGTAGTTGACAGCATCGAAATTAAATTGCGAGTAGTCATTCATTAAGAATAAAAACACCTCAAAATATATATTTCGATTTTAAATTTACGATTATAGCAAATTTAAAAATTATAAAACAGTAAAAAAGTTTTGCAATTGAGTACTAGAAACTATGACGTCACGCCTTGCTATTTCAGTACATTTTCCATAATAAAATTTCGTTTTGACAGATCATAAAAAGTAACTCTGATTTGACTAGGTAGGACACTACCCCATTAGACCGCCTCTGTTTTGTCTTGTTTATTTTTCTATCGTTGTCTGTGCAGCTACCCGTTTAGACTGGAAAAACTCATTGGGACATTCTGTCACCAGGATGCAAACCCGAGCCTTATGGGCCATTTACACGAGGGCAATCCACTAAGACAATCCACTAAGACTGCATACAAAAAAAACGTGAGGACAATCCATTCCATTGTCCTGACGTTTTTTTTGTATGCAGTCTTAGTGGATTGTCTTAGTGAAATGGCCTCGTATAAATGGCCCATAAGGCTCGGGTTTGCATCCTGGTGACAGAATGTCCCAATGAGTTTTTCCAGTCTAAACGGGTAGCTGCACAGACAACGATAGAAAAATAAACAAGAGACAGTCGTGAATAAAAGCGAAAGAGGACGTAAAAAAAAGTAACTTCTCAAATCAGTTACCCTACAAATTATTTAGGGGGCCATTATCCGTTGACAATAAAGTCACATTGAGAAATATTATCACGCAGTGAAACCCCGCGATGTGACACAAACATAAAGGACTGTCACCCCATTATACTTCATTAAATTCACTCAATAACAGAGCCATATTTCGCTAAGTAGGCCTTCATTCCAACATAATTCCACCACCCTTCCCTTTCTTACTCCCCAAAGTTACCAAGAGCGAAAGAAGCGCCCTATACTTTGTCAAAAATCCGGGGTAACTGTCATCAGGTTTCAACCAATAAAGCCATGGGGATGGCACGGCTATTATAGTCAAAATGACAATACACAAATTGACGACCGAAAGACTATAAACTCTAGAAGTTAATACTGGCAGCCGCTTCGTCCCCTTAGCCATTGGGAAGTCAATCGTATTTCAAGAGACTTAAAGGAAAAAATGCGCCGCACATTGAAAGTTTACGTCGGAATTACGAATTAATCTGTATGTGTGAATGTTAAGGTACAATTTACATCGGGCTTGAGGAGGCTTTGTTGCCGTCGGGTCGGTGCAAAAAATGCATGAAAGGGAGTGAACAAAAGCTCATAAAAGTTGGAGATTAATCGGGGATTTGGACACAATATAGGAACGCACACATGTCGGATGGGGCAGGCAGACGCGTCGTCGGTGCTCGATTTGATTCATGTTCCATCTCCGCTCTGCTTGCGGTTGTGTAACAGATCGATACTAGGTATATGTGTAAGTTTCTATAAACCAATAAGTAGTTCGCAAAAATGGCACAAAAGTAAAATTTTTGCCGAATACATAAACCATTTACAAATGTATAACATTAAGAACTAAATAAATTAAGTAGTCAGAAGCAGTGGGTCCACATGGTTAATAAACATAATTATTTTTTACTGTCTTGCATTATGATCTTTTGTATTTGAAGTTAATCTGTTTGTACCAGATGCAGTACGGGTACGTTTGTATTTGAGTCTATTCCTTTGGTTGGCGCAGCCTGTATCTCAATCGGTTGATCTTTCATTGACGTTAAATGGTCTTATTTGTAGCTAACACTGAGTTGATGATGTCACAAAAAACAATACCTATGGCGGACAGTCCCTTCATCGCCGCATCGGATTATCATAGATAGACAACATTTTTAAACCTCTTCAGTATTTCGCGGTTTGAACCGAGTTACCGATATATTTTTTTGTAAGGCTTATACCACAGAATAAAGGATAGTTTTTTGAAAGCTTAACGAATCATAGAGTACAACTTTATAAAATTAAGAAAATATCGTGAAAACGTGAGAAGTACGCATGTATGTTATTTTATTTACATATTCTGTGGCAAGAGGTCAAAACAAAACTTTATACTTGATGACAGTGCTACGAAAACAAACCATCTTGATGCGGGAAAACAACCACTAAGTACAATTTCACGATGTATGATCCTAATAAAACCGTGACATATCACAATTAATATATTACTAGATGAACCGTGCTTCCTGTTTTTTGTCCTGTAGTTTTTGAGTTTATTCTTTACAAACATCCAAAAAATACAAATCTTTTATCTTTATAATATTAGAGTATGTTAGTGATTTAGGGTATTAAAGTGTAAAAAAAAATATTGTTATGCCAATTTGATTTATTTTTACAAAAGTATTTTACCCAGTAGATTTAAATTTAAATTCTTATAAATTATGCATGATGATATGATCAACGACAACAATAATAATTACTTACTTGATAAACTGGAATCACATTTTTGTTTGCAGCTGTACATCTACCTTACTTACAAACGGTAATTTCTATTATAATTATTCGTATCATATAAAATTTATTATTATTATTATTATAAAAGAGCTACTGAAAAGTCAGAGATTGTATCAATCTCAACTATCACTTCATTAAGTTGTATTATTTCATCGTACCTATACACTAAGATCAACGAATTTAACAGAGAGGCGGGAAAGGCGATTTTTGTGAGCCTGTTCCATAGAAAGCGTGAGAAATCCACACCTCTTTCTGATCATTATAGCTTAAAAATTTTTTTTTAAGTTTTTATAGCTTGTGGTGTCATGAATATCACTTAGCAAATATTAAGCTAATATAGTATATCACATGCGTGCCTTGACATCAGTGAGTTAAATTATATAATCTGCTAAACAATAACTTACCACTATATATTTTACATTAAACAACTAAGGTGTTTACGCAAGTATACATTTTTTAAGAGTAGGTAAAGGTAATGATTAATCTTAATTAATGTATTTTTTGGAATGTACCTAAATGCAGGTATAGCGATACAACAGACTTGTTTGAAATAGGTATACTACATGAAATTTCAAAATACTAAATACGAGAAAAAGATTTCAAAAGGAAATGAAAATTATACTTATTCCTTGTGGAGTAGGTAATACCTACTCGTAGTTTTGTGTATCGATTGACTAGATGAACACATAAATTAGTTTATATTAAATAAATCGCCACCAATAAAATAATTAAGATCTAATATTGTTACCTAAATAGGTACGTTAAACAATATCAATATATTTCACATAATTCGAATGGCCACTTACTCACTCGTCATTAAATCTCCAAAATCATGATGATGAACAAGATTACGGGTTCTGGAAATCATTATGGGAAAGGGAGTATTTATTTTATAATTGCTTGTTAGAGTACATTAGCGCCATACATACATACAATACATTGTAACTATTATTAGTTCTAGTAGAATTTACCTGTGGCTTAACATTGATAATTTCATATGTAATTATGTGTGGCCCTTACGCACTATACGCAAACTTGAGGTGCTATTTGGTGTCCAGTCTACATAGTGAGTGAGGGTGAATAAGTGGGTAAGTATTCAAATTCGAAAGTCCGTTTCTTGCCCGTTTTTTTCATATTTCTTTCGTGTTTGTAGTTATCAAAAATTTTTTTTCTTAAAGTTACAATTTTTTACGATTCTTCGTTTGTAAAAGTTGTAATTGTGATAAAATATTAGGTAATCAGAATTATGGCGCTCAGCTATGGACTCAATTTAAAAAAAAGTTGCTTCTTTCACGAGGCGTCTTCTGCCTTGTACATGTCGTTGATGATTCTCTCAATGGAAATGTTTCCTATGGTGGCTCTGAAGAACAAGTCGACGATGGTGGTGCCTGTGACTCGCCGGGACAGCGAGAGAAGTTGAAGGAGTTGACTGGAGCGCGAAGGGTCCATCAGGTAAGTGCGGCTTGTGTACTGAAACGAACGGCCAGTTAGAATATGAGTGAAGCCGAGTGATGTTTATTTTGAGGGGTGAAAAGTGAAAATATGTTCAAATCTCATGTTATACAAGTCTACAAGATGATGTGTTACAATCTAGATCATTTTATGAATGACAATGATGCTTGAATCAGATTTATAGGTACAGTGGTTGTGAAGTTTCTTGTTTCGCTTCTTACTCAAGCGATTGAGTGAATTCCACATTTCAATGTTGAAATTGTTGAATTGTTTCAGTGTTGCTGGCATTCGTTTTTATAAAAAAAAAAGTTCTCGTCCACTAGACGTCAATGGATACACCGCATCCTCGACAGGCTCGATACACAAGGTTTAGTACCTAGATACAGATATTTGCTTTGATCATAAATAGTATATCAAGCAAACTACACCAGTTTAAGTTCATTTTTTTTTCTTATTGAATCGATAGGAAATGCGTATAAAAAAGCACAAAACGAGTGTTACCTCATTCAGAACAGCCTGAGAGTGATCTTGCAGTCCCGCAACTGCGGGCAGGTCCTGTAGCCTCCTGTACTCAGTTCCAGAAACGTATTCTGGGCTGCCTCCACCATTCGTGGAGCCGAAACTAGTTTTGAACAACGCAATCGCCCGCAGGCAAGCATACTCATTGTTGTCGGGGCGCAACTGCGCGAATTCCGCTAGCACCGTCTCGAAATCCTCGACACTCTTTGTTTCAATTCTCGGGTTCCGCGCATCGCATAGCAGTTTTAAATCGAGGGGGTAGAGGAACTGCGCTGTGCCTATAACGAACAGGTCTCGCCACGACTCCTCTAGGAGCAGCATTCTGTCTGACAGCGACAACGATGTTAGGGCTGGTACGTTCTTCGCCCATTTGACGTTTAGGAAGAGCAGCCTCGCCGCTGCTTCACACATCGCATCGGGGGTCGCGGAGGTGAGCAAAAATGGAGGGAGTGGTGGAGAGGATGGCAACGTAGGAGGGCCCGAAACGATAGGCGAGGCCAGCAAGTTCAGTCTGCTGAACTGTTGGTAAGGATTGTGGAATAATGGCATTGGTGGTGGCGGCAACAAACTGTGCTTTGGCATAGCCAAATCCAGGGCCGGTGGGATCGACATATTGAGGTCAGCTGGTGGGGCGCTTGGATCTTTTAGAAATAAGGCCATTTGCCGCCGAATGGTCGAGTTGCGAGGACCTCTCTCATGCTGCACAGCTGAAACAAACGGCTTACAGTTAGTTTATTTAAATTGTATCGCATAAAATGTGCTTTCGATTTATCATACGTCAGTGAATTAGGTACCGTCTTTATTCATGCCAGCTTCGAGGCACTTCGCGAGGCGGCACGCGCGGCACTGATTCCGGTGTGCCTTGTCGACGAGGCAAGCTCCGGGGCTGCGCGCCTTGCATGAGTACCGGCGGTCGCGGCGCACCGATCGCTTGAAGAATCCTGCGCAGCCATCGCACGCGAACACCCCATAGTGCTTGCCCGATGAGTGGTCGCGACACACTGCGCAAGGCACGTCGTACAGGATGCGACCTGTGGACGGTTATAGCATGACTCATGACTTTTTAGGGGTGGAGTTGAAATGACGTTAAATAAGTAGACTTGAACTCTCTACTTTAAAGAAAATATTTTGACTTTGACGCGCAGGCTTCAGCAGGCCTATTATTTAAGACAATCTGTGAATATCCGCCAGTATCCAAATGCGTTTGCAATTTGACTTTTGCGATTTGAAATCTTACTCATAATGACGCCATCATTGCGTAGAGTGTAGAGATCAACAGTTATTTTGTTTCATATGATTGTCTGTTACTGCTAAATAAAGTGGCATCGAATTAATTAATGATACTGAGGTCGTACGGCTGCAGGTCTAAATAAACATTATAACAATAGTCAGGTGCCCAATACCATAACCCATTGCACAACACGATAGGTGTCCGTTTATAATAATCATGTGTTTAAAATCAAATTATTGATCATAAAAATGTCAACAGTTAAGGTAGGAGCAGTATGTTTCTGAGCACATGATTATTGTTTATTGTTAGTGAAATCGGACCCAAGTAATTGGGGACAGACAGCAGGCATATTATGTTCAACAGTGGACTTATGGGCTAAAGATGTTCCAGAACTAGAACGCAGAGGAGCTCTCAAGACATGGTACACAACAAGTGTAGTCCAACAAAAAAGTCAAACAGTCGTCCATATTACATAGATGCCCGGACTCGTCCAATCCAACAAGCACAGAGAGCGTACAGTAATAAATCAAAACGGCAATAACGCGTCAGAATTATGTGATTTGGAGGACAATATGACAGTAAAAGAGCATAACGACTTGGGCAGGGAGCAAAAAGGCTCCGCCCCGAGTAGGGCGGTCCGCATAATTCATTGTTTAACCCAGCATTTGCACCGTGACAGCAAAATGAACAAATCGATGGCATTGTACTACTAATTGAGGTTCAAGGGGGCTCCGAATGCTCCGATACAAAACTGAACAATTAAGTTACTTTTAAAATCTTATGATTGTTGTTGAGATGACGTAGCCCAGTAGGTTTGTAACGATCATAATGGTTAAGCAAAATTGAGCGCGGTCAATAAGTTAATGGGCGACTGCCTAGTGGCATTATATTATCTAGCGCCTCCGTGTTTTGAAAGGCAAGTTTAACGGTTGGTCCATGTTTTTGTTGTGTTAATGGACTATAGAAGTCATTAAGTCATATCAAAAACAATGGGGTGGCTTGACAAATCCAGAGAGTTAGGTGGCCAGCTGTAACACTTTCCGAAACAGTGGGAGATCTATAACTACTTATGGATAAGTGAATTTAACATATTTCATTTACATATTCCTATTCAAATGTTTAATAAAGATATTTGATTTTGCCACTAGCCTAAGACCTTCCAATCCGCGGTGAGCTTACGTATTAGTTTACGCCAATACTTCCTTATCTGTGAGGAAAGACCCAGACTCTACAGTTGATGATGATTATTGATTGCCAAAGTAAACAAAAAATTTTAAAGTCGAATAAAAATGACGGATATGAAGACATATAATACCTATCTAACAATGTTGTTATTCAAAATTAGACAACCCATTTATTTTATACTAAGTACCTAACTTACACCCGCATAATATTTTGGAGCTCTACATAAGATTACCTACTCTTCTTCCTGAGCAGTCGGGTGAACACGTCTTCCGCTACATATTCAATAAAAATAACATTTTCATAAAACAAATTATCCAAATATGATAAAAAATAAACATCCCACCCTGCATCCATCCTCATGCTAGCATCTCAATTGAAGTTACCACTTCAACGCGGCGAAATCGTTCACAAAACTGCTCGCAATTTTTTGCTCGAACCGTCCTCATGCTATTTGAGAATACGGTCCCACGGCACAACAAGCCGTTTAGTAATCGCTGAGATAATATGTCTTTATTAATACACCTCCAAACACGGCTGTAGTCGAAAAGGCACAAAGGCAGTTCCATTGAATGGGACGTCTCGAAAACGGTGCACGTGAATACACTTGCGGGGCAGGAAACGCGGTGTCGAATGTAAGAAAAAAGATTCACAAAACTGCCGACCATAGACAATGACGAATATAAAAGCCAAGAAGTGGGGCTTGGGAACAATCTAAATGCGTTTTAATAAAACTGCTATTGACTGCAGATAATAACCGGATCTCTAAATACCTATATAAAACATCGTTTTATGTTGCTAGTCCATGGGGACGGACGTATGGTCTCTGATGTAATGAAGTGGTGGACAGGGTAGGCAGAGACAATAGACATCCACATGCTACGAACTTGGCAGATCTCTCGCTTTTTATCAACATCCACAAACGACTTATAGGCATCCTCGCCGGTTTTGGGACTCTACATCTCGTTTTATAGTATGTAGGTACCTGATTTCTATAGTTTGACCCACTCACAGTACCTTTAAATAATTGTCTCGTTCAGCAATTTTCATTTATACTTTCCTTTCAATATGATCTAACCACCTTTGAATGTAATTTTCTAAGTGTATTTTACACACAAATAATTGTTTTGAATTGAATCGATTACTTTTTCGACCCTAGGTAGTAATTACGTATTTTAGACTAAAACGTTCTCTAACTACAATATACTTCACTCTATCAACCGTATTCCCCTTTTGCTTACAAGTCAGTTAATTTTTTTATGCTTCTTCTACCATACATGAAGAATTTCTAAAAAGTAGAGAAAGAGTCTCCAACATTGGAAAGGCGAAAAATTTTAAACATTTGGAAATGAGTGTAGATGCGACGTATGAAAATTCATTTCCTATTATTTTCTTATCTTATATCTTATAATCTCACGCCTTTTTTATCCCCGAGGGGGTAGGCAGAGGTATTCCATTACTGGATATACCCACATTTCACGAGATATATTGGACCCCTAAACGTGATAGGTGGTGAGCCCATCGCCGGACCGGATCTGCTTACACATGTCTCAGAATTAATTCTGAGACCTGCGGGTTTTCTCACGATGTTTTCCTTCACCGTCGAGCTAGTGATAAATATGTACGTAAGTTTTTGAAAAACTCATTGGTACATGCCAGGATTCGAACCCGAGCCTCACTGATTTTCGGCCGGCTCTTTAACCGTCCGGGCTATCACTGCTTATTCCTATTATTTCCATTTATAAAATAAAGAGCAGTGATAGCCCAGACGGTTAAAGAGCCGGCCGAAAATCAGTGAGGCTCGGCTTCGAATCCTGGCATGTACCAATGAGTTTTTCAAAAAACTTACATATTTATCACTAGCTCGACGGTGAAGGAAAACATCGTGAGGAAACCCGCAGGTCTCAGAATTAATTCTGAGACATGTGTAAACAACCCGGTCCGGCGATGGGCTCACCACCTATCACGTTTAGGGGTCCAAAATATCTCGTGAAATGTGGGTATATCCAGTAATGGAATACCTCTGCCTACCCCCTCGGGGATAAAAAAGGCGTGAGATTATATTATATTTTTTATTTTATTATATTATATATTATATTATATAAAATAAAGTCGCTTCCCGATGTCTGCTTGAATTGTCTTTAAAACTACGAACTACGCGTTTTTCGTTTTACAGATAGAGTGATTCAAAAGGGAAGAATTTAGTATTGCGAAGCTGAATATTTACTGCAGCAAAATATATCCATTATTGCGTCCGAATCCCCCTCTGAACGCGATGGTATCAGAGCTCGACCCGCAGCGTGCGACCCGCCACCTGTGATCCCTGCGACCGCGGTTCGCGTGACGCCTCCGCGGTCAAATCGCCCAGCGGATAGTGCACGTGATGCGTTTAAATTATGGCTCGTTTGCAGGGAGCAACTTTTTTCTAAATTGTTTCCCACACCAATCTTTTGGTAGTTTGTTTTGACTGTGGCAGAATCAATTAGAATTTAGTTTATCGAACTGTATAAAAGTTAAATTTTGAGTAGGTACATAAGTAAGGAAAAACTTCTTACCCGCACTTATGCCTACTATTATGTTATCATTACGACTGACTGAACTAATCTTGATGACAGGCGAGTATGCGAATAGGCCGTTAATAATCTCGAAGAATCGCTGACTAAAGTTAGTAAAAAAATATATGAGAAAGTATCTGCTCATCACCTTTTTAAGCCTATTTTAAAAATCGTAAACTAAAGTTACTTCGAATAAAAAAAAAGCTAAAAGATTTAACCCTTTTAGCTTTAATACTTAAGAAGAAAATAATCTAGAACAAATAGATGACGGGTAGTAACATCCGTCTGATTTAAATACTAATCAAAACACTTCCAAGTCTCTGATATCAATTACAGAAATCATGAAATGTAAAAAAAGCGTCGAATAAATACTCATTATTAATTATACTCATGTCAAAGTATATAAATCGACTCATCAAATTAATTGTACTTACGTAATCATATTATTACGATATCATGTCATTCCTGCACTCTGTAAACAATAGGCTACACAAACTAATAAATAACTAATCATCACTATAAAAAACAAATGAACGGTATCACTAGCTAATTCGCGGGGGAGAATGGGAGCGGAGGCAGATGCGCTGCGTACGCGCATCGTGGGAATAACGGCCAAATTAGCCGGGAAGCGTCATCTCGTCAACATCACATTTATTATGCACGATAATTAGTAAATAATTTACAACGGTGGTATCATTATTGTCATGCTCGTTTAACCCTTTTTTTCTAATAAAGCCCACTTTTACCTAACACCTCAGTTTTACACAACAAACAACTAAAAAATTTCCTCACTTGATGATGTCGACATAGCGTGCATTTCCATATCCTTCAGTATAAAGACTGTTTCATAATATCTGAAACAAAATAAGTACATTAATTAATTAGGCAAACAAAATCACAATAGATTTATTTATTGAATTTAATAAGACTATTTTTACTTCCCGAATGTACATTCGAAATATTTTCACACAGTCCGCTTTGCGAATCAACCCTCGAACCACCGCTCGCGGTTTTCAAGAGCCCTCCAAAATCAATCGTGGTTAAAAGAAACTAAAAAGAATCAATCAAGAATAATTGCAACAAATGTAAGGAAATAATGCACAGTATTGTACACTTCCGACATCTTTTTGGCACAAAGCAGAGTGCAACACTCGTATGTGTTCATTATTCTCATTGTTCTAGCGGTTCCTTGTTAACTAAGCGACTATTCGTGTGGAGTGTCATCGAGTGGTTAACGCTTTAGGGCTTACGTGTCATTTAAAACACTTGCACTTTTTCCCAAGACATTATTATTCGAATACAAAATTGCATTAATACCTTAATACGATACAGTAACATCCGTTTTAGTCTATACTGGAACTTTTTGCGCTATGAAGTGGCATATATTGAAAATCCGTCGAGCTAACTTAACACAATTCAAATCTAAGTTAAATATGTACCTAATTTTAACTGTATATACCTACCTAAAAATGATAGTGAAACACATTATAAAAAAAATGTTGTAGTTAGGTACGAGTAGTAGAGTAGTGGTAGGTACATGATTTATTATGATCTTGAGTATAATGCGATTTTAACAACCAACTCCGCCTAACGATTTCAAACTTATTTTCTGTAATATTCAAGATTCGTGATCCGGCTACGTTCTGTTGAATGGTTTTATGTATAAATATTTATTTAAGATACACTAACAAAGTCATACAAACAACAAATCAGTCTGGACGTTCAACGAGTTTATTTTACATTAAATATGTTCATGCGGATGGGATGGGGCTCGCTCAAGGTTGAACTCTATTTGAATCAACATTTAAATTGAGAAAACCATTTTTGGATTCAACTGATGATAACTGATACAGGGCGGCATTCTAGCGCAATCGATTAAAAGTGGGAATCGAGTTTGCTGAAGGTGTTTCCACTACAAAATCTATAAGATCGATGTAATTTTTTTAAATATTGTATTTTCAGTATTAGCAAACGCCCTCGCCATGTTAGTTAGTTTTCAAACGTACCTACATATTCATCACTAGTTCGACGGTGAAGGAAAATATCGTGCGGAAACCCGCAGGTCCCGGAATTTATAATAATAAATCTATATATATAAAATGATAATCTGACTGACTGACTGGTGATGTATCAACGCACAGCTTAAACCACTGGGTCTAGAGACTTGAAATTTTGCACATAGATAGCTGATAGAGTGTAGGCATCCACTAAGAAAGGATTTTGCAAAATTCAACGCCTAAGGGGGTGAAATAAACGTGGGTGAGCGAAGCCGCGGGTTAAAGCTAGTTATTAATAAATGAAATCTCTTCTGTCTAACTAGAAACTCTATTTGAATGATGTATTATTTTGAGGCAAAGGTCAGCTGTTTATTTATTTTGTAACCCATACTTAATTAAACATTTTTATTTTTTTATTTGCTCGCTAATTGCTATGGGTTGCCTTCGTTATTTCACCATTATAGTTAATATACTAGACTTTCCCATGACTACTGTCTGTTTCTAGTACCTACAGATATTAGGTTAGGGAAAATATAATAGTATAACTTATGTTACGGAAAATCATTAATTTTCATCGGCAACATTAGCTTTTAAAGATGTAAGTAAAATATATAATTGAAACATCGGGGAGTACACCGCACGGTCACTTTTCTAGCATACTAGCTTTTACCCGCGGCTTCGCTCGCGCACGGTTATTTCACCCCCTTAGGGGTTGAATTTGCAAAATCCTTTCTTAGTGGATGCCTACACTGTATAAGCTATCTATGTGTAAAATTTCAAGCCTCTAGACCCAGGCAGCGGTTTAGGCTGTGCGTTGATATATCACCAATCAGTCAGTCAGTTTATTATTTCATATACAACATGTAACAGAATAAGCGCAATTCCTGAAATTAGTTTGTTCAGTATCGACTACTTAATCGATTTCAGCTTTTTTAATATGTGTTAAATTTTTCCGAAAAATGAATTATCATAGCTGAATTTAGTGCTATCTATGGAAATCGTGCTATTATTGATCGATATTTAAGAAAATTGGTTAGACACAACTAAAGTTCGATTGCATCATTTTTTTTTATATTAATATACTAATTGAGGTGTATGAGGAATTGCGCTTTTTCTGGTACGCGTTGTATATAGATTCATATAGAATTTAAACAATTCCAAACTATAATATGATGCAAGTATTCGATTCTCGGAAAACAACCGAAACACCATAATTACTCTCTGCGGCTACAAGAATAAAGATTAAAATGTACAGTAGCAGAAATTGTTTGTTTGTCGGTCGCAAAGATGTACAAATTGTATATTTTTTGCGTGCGCATAATTATAGTTTCGCAAAACAGGTAATTAGATGGGGATAATCCGGGTAAGTAGAGAGGCACAATGGTTCGGATGGACCGCGCCAGGCTGAGCCGGCCCGGTGCGCACGGGAGGGTTAACAACAAAGCGACTCCAATAATAACATCGGAAAGTCGGTAGCTTCTTGCTTTTAAAATTGATTTGCCGCAAAAAACTGTTGAAAATGCAGATTTTTTGTTTGGATTTGTTTGCATTCTTTTGGATTCCTTCTTTGCTTGGATCTGTATGATGTGGTTGTACGGGAACGTGTAAAATATTCGAATTTAATGGAACATACTCGTACTTCAAAAACAGACAGTAAGAGTGTTGTTATTTTTAAAATCTTACTTTTGGGATTGGTCCTACACGATCCGTGTAAAGCGGGAGTCTAAAATGTCACCTAACAATGACTTAAGTTTATCGTTTTTAGGGTTCCGTACCTCAAAAGGAAAAAACGGAACCCTTATAGGATCACTTTGTTGTCCGTCTGTCCGTCCGTCCGTCCGTCTGTCAAGACCCTTTTTCTCAGGAACGCGTGGAGGTATGAAACTGAAATTTATATCAATTACTCAGGTCTACTGTCCCTTGAAGCTGTGAAAAAATCAAACTTCTAAACCAACGCAATCAAAAGACACAGCCGTTTATGCCGCAAATTTTCGACACTTGCAAGGGAATCAAAACCTACAGGGTGCTTCCCGTGAACTCAGAATCTTGAAATTTGGTACGAAGCAACGTCTTATAGCATAGATAAAGGAAAAATTACGAAAACCATAAATTTGCAAGGTTGTACGGAACCCTCGGTGCGCGAGTCCGACTCGCACTTGGCCGGTTTTTGTGTATGCCGTGAATTCATCGTCAGATCCTAGGCGTGTATGTATAATAAATAGATACTAATTATTATTGTAAATCATAATTACTAGTGACATTAAAAAGAGCTGCCCTTGATTTTCTAGCTGGTTGTTTTTGGGATGACTGTATTTGGAACCAGCAACTTGTCGGTGGAGATGGGCTACTGTTTACATAAATTTAGCAAATCACCATAGAAGAGTTAGAGTTCCTTGTTATTAGTTTCGATTATTGAAGTTTCAAAGTGTACCTAATTTTCTTTTACATATAGAAATAAATGAATTGTGACTTTGATTGGCTTTTGCTTTTTCTACAGCACAGCACAGCACGAAAACCATGTAACTTGTTGTTTGTATTGATTGTTGTGTTGAGGAGTTTCTTGTCGTCTTCTTCTCAACTATACATACCGAAGCGGTGGAGTTGCAATGACTGACAATAAGTAAACCTAAAAGCCCCTACCCTCAATAAAAATATTTAGAATTTTGAAAATATGACTTACAACAGGTTGTTTATTTTGTGTTTAACTCGTTACTCGGTTCTTACATTACAAATGAAATTAACTTCAACGGGCGTGTCCGTAGGCCGTTATAGGGAACTTTAACGGTTTAACAAGTAAGAGAAAATTAATTTCGAGCACAAGTGTGGCGTTATCGTTTCCAATTCCAAATTAATTTAACGCTAGCAATCAATGGGGAAAATTGTAATTAAGTCATGTAATACATGGTACCACGACTTTAGATTTACATATTTTTTCTAAACCTTATATAACGGGTAGGCAGAGGTATTACATTTCAGGAAGTTGTTCCACATTACAACACAGTATAAACTTTGTATCCTTTAACCTAAATTAAATAATAAATAATTAAATTGTGGGACACACGGTTATTCCGTCCCAAACTAGGCAGAGCCTGTACTATGGGTACTGAACAACTGATAAACACACTTGAATAACCGACCAACTGAGGTAACCGGCCCAGTAGTAGCCTCGCTGAAAGCTTGTAACGCGTACGCGTAGGTACGTTTTACCGGTGGTCCCGGAAGACCCGGGTCCGATTCCTTCTTAAACTCAATAACTTTTTGAAAAACGTTCTCTTATGTATCATTAGCTCGACGGTGAAATAAAATATCACTCAAAAACCCGCAAACTCAAGAATAAGTCACGAGATATACTTATTGGAACCCTAAACGTGATAGGTGGTGAGCCCATCGCCGGATTGGGTCTATTTACATGCACATGTCTCAGATTTCATTCTGGACCCTGCGGGTTTCCTCATGTTTTCCTTCACCGTCGAGCTAGTGATAAATATGCGCACATAGTTAATGCAGTATTTGGATTCAATGTTAAACAGAATACTTTGCAGTCCAGCCAGTCCAGCCCAAATGAAAAGAACGTTAGTTAACGATCCGTCACTGGAGCGAAACACTAGATTAAAGTTAATCAATAATCAGCCGTAACCTAACTATAGTAAACTAGACACTGCATATCAATATTTCGACCCACCACATTATCATCACTCTAGTAACTCACGGATTCACAGCAGTATCAAGAGTTAAGGATCGCACACACTTAGGCGACCGAAGTGACTACGAAGCGGTAGCGACAGACGCACGGCAGAAGTGTGTAAATAAAGCTAGCCATATAAATATAAATTAGTACCTAACTAGAGAACCTTCAATCTGATATTTTTGCACACTGGATTCACAGCTTGTTTAATCAAGACCGTATAAGTAAATGAAAAATACATTAATTAAACACGAGAAAACCATTTTTTTTATAAAAATCTATAGGTAATCCTACTTATGCGGTACGGTGGCTGGGGTCCGCCATTATTTTATTTTTTTCCTTATTATACCCAGAAACTCTTCTACAATGAAGAAAGATCTAACGACACCTCACTTATATGTACACAAGCGCCGAAGAAATCAACCATGGTTGTCCGGTCTGAACGAAGTTTCACCTTTCAGACGCACAATTGTCGTTCCCGTGTCGCAAACGGCAGTCGGTTTAACGACACCTTATTTATATACACAAGCACAAGAAATCGACCATGGTTGTCCGGTCTGAACGAAGTTTCGCCTCGCAGACGCAAAATTGTCGTTCCCGTGTCGCAAACGCAGTCGGTTCGATCGATGCTTTACTTTCAGCCGCCCGCGTCGCTACCCGCATAAACGGCACTTGACATACGATACTCCTAGACCCTCTTACGACCTACCACATTCTGGATAATATCCTGGAATTAGTCGCATTGACCTATTTATATCTGAACAAAAAAAACTCCCAAAGTGGTAATTTATCATGCAATTTTCGTAATTAAAGACAATGACAAAGAAATGAACTAACAGTTAGCCAATTACCGATATATTTTATAAATAGTAGCGACCGGCCTTCGCTTCGGTTTATCAAAATAAAATATATTTTTTAGACCCTGCAGAAGATATCCCAGTATACCTACGGAACATTGTCGAACATTTAAGTTAGAATTCTTTTATTTGGTTAATTTTACATCTATAAAGGTTCTGTCTGTCCAACTGTCCTGGGTTAAAGTGGGTTATACGGCCAAAGGTAATTTTCCAACTCTCATGCACATGCTGGCTGTACCGAGGGTCGACCAATCCAGTAGTCGACGAATACAGAATTGGTCACAAACAGAAATAGTCATAACCAGAAGTGGGCATTGTAAGAAATGGACAAGAGCAGAAAAGGTCTTAATAATAACTTGTCCTATAACGTCAAATCCTTATTTGGAAGCCGTTGAGACATTGCGGAGCCTATTCGAGACGAATTTCCAGAAAAACAAAAGTTCTAAAAACTGAATGAATTCATGATTACCTACGCGTGATATAAATAGCAGTTTTCACTTAGGTACAGTTTCTAATTGGTCTTGAAATTAAAGCCAATCCCTTAAATTTGATTGTACTGGTATATATAAGTAAGCTGTTACACATGAATATGTCATCGTGTCTGCTGGGCACTATGTGTTTTTGGAATTATATAAAATAGTCCTGACAAATTTCATCAAGCTCGGCCTCGTTTCAGCGGCTTAGGTAAAGTTAATAGAAAAACACACATAGCTACTTTTGCATTATTATATCTATTAGTAGAGAAGTTGTCATTAATAGGCGGTCTGTCTAAATATCGAATCCAATCAAATCAAAATTAATTTTGTCTGTACCTAAAAAACATTACACTTACAAACGCCTATAGTCTAATAACAAGGCACTCTGAACTTTACTCATCCATGGAGAATGGCTAAATGTAAACAGCAGCCCATCTCCACTGACGAGGTGCTGGTTCCAAATGCAGTACCCCGAGAAGAACCAGCAAGAAACTTATACAACGCGTCACAGAATAAGCGCAATTCATGTGTTTTGTCTAACCAAATAAAAAGCGCTCAGGCGCCAGAGGTCTACTTCGCATTAATACCTAGTACGGTTTCCATAGGTAGCCCTAAATTTCCATAGGTAGCCCTAAATTCAGTTATGCTAATTCATTATTCGGAAAAACACACAAAAAATGCTGAAATCGATTAATAGTCTATACTAAACAAACTCATTTCAGGAATTTAACTTATTCTGTTACATATGTATATTTATCATAAGAAGAAAACGGCCAAATGCGTTTCGCGGTGCTTTGCATAGAATAAGTATTATGGGTAATTTACAAAATCTGATATATTTTCAGTGAAGATAAAGCAGCATAAGATATAAACCGTCTGAAGAAGTATCAAAGTCAATTGGTCATATTATTGAAAGGATCGCTTTCGCATTAGCATCGCTCAGTATAAGATATGCCATCACAAATGTGCTTTTTACTATGTTTTGAAAACACGAAAAGTAGCCGACGAGCATATTATGTTATTCCGATAACTGTAATGTTTCATCGAAACCCGTAGTTAACATAGTTATTGAGTAAAAGAGTAATAAACAGCCACTCATATGGATACAATGATATTATATTATGTTACTATAGTAACATAATATAATAGTATGTATATGCTCACTGTATGGATATCTCACAAACTTTTTCCTTTATTTATACAAATTACTAGCGACCCGCCCTGGCTTCGCACGGGTGCAATGCTAACACAAAAACCAAAGACGTTTAAAGAAAAAGTTTCTCAGAGAATGATTTTATTCCAACCTCTTTGACAAAAACCTTCCTCTTAAATTACTCTATCTATTAAAAAAACACATCAAAATCCATTGCGTAGTTTATAAGATTTTAGCATACATAGGCACATAGGGATATAAGGACAAAGAAAGCGACTTTGTTTTATACTATGTAGTGATGATAATAAAACTGTAAAGAGACCGCATTTGTACATAAAATATTTCTTAAAAAAAAATTCGACAGTGTAAATTCCAAAAAGACGTTTAAAGAAAAAGTTTCTCTCTCCTAGAGAATGATTTTCTTCCAATCTCTTTGGTAGATTCTTTATCGATTTAAACAGTGAGCATATACATACAATGGAGTATATATGTCACCGTAAAATTGCAAACACCGTTAGATTATAATCTATCTCGCGAGATTGTAGACTGTCGAAAGATTGTGAACCGAACATACTGCTTACAATTTAACGCATTATTTTTCGTTAGATTATAATTTATCGAAGTGAAACTGATAGATCACAATCTCTCCAGTGTTAAATTGTCAACTGTCCAAAGACTGTCCCTGATTGGTCGGTCTTGCCGTAGTTATTTCTGTGCCCATAGAGTTAGGAATCAACCACAGATTTGACGGGCCTGTTGGCTCAGTTGGTAGTGACCCTGCCTTCTGAGCCGGAGGTCGCGGGTTCGATCCCCGCTCGAGGCCAGCATTTGTGTGCGTGAACATGTCTGTTGGCTTCGTGTCTGGTCGTTTAATATTTATTTAAGTATTTATATCAGTTGTTTAGTACCCATAGTACAGGCCCTGCCTAGTTTGGGACTAAATAACCGTGTGTGAATTGTGTCCCACAATTTATTATTATTATTATTACAGATGTCAGTCAAACAAAATAAGAGCATTAAAAAATTGTGACATTAAGTAGCTATTTGTATTTATTATTTAGTAGGTAGGAAATCAATAATTCTAAGAATCAGTGAGGCTAGGGTTCAAATCCTGGCATGTATCAATAAGTTTTTCAAAACTTACGTACATTATTCATCACTAGCTCGACGGTGAAAGAAAACATCGTGAGGAAACCCGCATGTCTCAGAATTAATTCTGAGGCATGTGTAACAGACCCGGTCCGGCGATGGGCTCACCACCTATCACGTTTAGGGGTCGAATATTCTCGTGAAAAGTGGGTATTTCCAGAAATGGAATACCTCTGCCTACTCCCTCGGGGATAAAAGGCGTGAGTTTAAGTAGGTATATATTTTATTTGTAATTTTTTTCTAAGGGACAATTTTGGTATGTTTTTGATTTTTATTTTAGTTAATGTTAGATTTATTTCGGAGCGTAAACCTTTTTAAGTTTTCAATTAGTTTTTTAATCTACATTTTATTTTGTGATCCCTTTTTTTCTAAGTGAAAATGTTCTTACTTTTTAGTTTTATTTTATGTTTGAAGAGAAAATATTTAATTTTTTTTGATCCATATTTTTCTTAACATAATGTCAGAATTATTAATTACCTATCCACTAAATAATAAATACAATATACTTAATGTCACAATTTTTTTATTGCTTTTATTTTGTTTGACTGACATCTGTGGTTGATTCCTAACTCTGTGGGAACAGAAATAGCTACAGCAAGACCGACCAATCAGGCACAGTCCTTGGACAGTTGACAATTTAACGCTGGAGAGATTGTGATCTATCAGTTTCACTTCGATATATTATAATCTACCGAAAAATAATGCGTTAAATTGTAAGCAGTATGTTCGGATCACAATCTTTCGACAGTCTACAATCTCGCGAGATAGATTATAATCTAACGGTGTTTGCAATTTTACGGTGACATATACATATCATTGGATTTAGATATCAAATCACATTTTTTTATTTCTGTCTGTGTGTCTGTGTCATTCATGGTCTGTGCACGCATCTCGGAAAAACTACTAGACGAATTTTAATGAAATATGGTATTCAGATATCTGAGCGAAAATATAAAAACTGGTGAAAATGAGAAATAATTACTACTCCGCACATATCTAACACTTGGAAACTTGAAATGTAGTACGTAGGTGTTAGAAGGGATTTTTGGAAATTCCCACGGGAACGGGAATACACTGGATCCCTGCGGGTAACGCCGTTAGGCACCCGCTATAATATTAGAGGATCTGTAGCTTCTGTAGTTTTGGCTTGTCTGTCTTGTCGTCAGTTTCTCTCTATTATAATTGTATAGAAGAATAGATAACTACATAAAGTAAAAATGCGCTAAACATTTCTTGAACTCAATTCTTCGTTTGTAATTGTTATTGCTCTTATAATTGCACTGAACTTTTCAATATTTCCGATTGTACAGGTCTTATGATTCTTTCTGCTCATTTGTAGTCAAAAATGGTTATAATTGTTTTTGTAGTTACATAGAAAATAAATTTCACATAAGATATTTATAACGTTATCTGTATTTGGAAAATACTATATTTTAAGAAGATACTTACCTATATGTATTTTATAAATTATATTTGGATCGGTAACTAAATTTCAATCATACAAAAAATTATAAAGTCAAAAACTTAAAATCGCTATGCTAAATTCACAAAAGTCTTAACAGTAGCATTTTCTTAATCGCTGTTGCACAATAATAATAAGAATAAAAAATAACTAAAACACTTACAAGAAATCCTGAAACAACACTCACAGTCACAACACGAACAAACATTGATCCAATAGCTTTCAATGTGACGTCACGCGCGGAATGGTTGATGTCGAAGTGACGCGAGCGCAACTTACCGGGGTTGTCCGAGCTGGCGAGGTGGTGGGGAGCGCCCAATACTGCCCGCCCCACGGTCTAATGATGACAAAACAAAATGCTTTGCCTGCCTATAATTTTCCATAGGCTATTACTGCCTAGTCTAATGTGTTCCTTTTTTGAGCTGCCAAAACGAAAATTGAGTTTGGAAAATGTAGTGCATGGATGATTCATCATTTTGAATTTTTTATTTTAAAATTGTGAAATGAAATTCGAAATACATGTTTAGAAGTGATTTGTGATAAGATAATCTGTTGAAGAATGATTAGGTACTCGCAATTTAATTTCAATAAAGTCAAATATACTTACCATATTTTTTAATTTACCAGTTCGGTTTACAAAACCACATCTACCTTAACATCTACCGTTAAAGTAACATTGTCTATAGTTGTTATGTCCAAAATACGCGTACCGCAAAGACGTTTAAAGAAAAAGTTTCATGATTTTCTTAATGATTTTCCCCCAACCTCTTTGCTGTTAGATACTTCTTTCACAATGTAGGTATACTTCTACGTCATAATATACTACGTCCATGCTTTCACACATGAACCTACTTCATGCTTTCACATTAAAACATCAAGAGAAAAGTCTGAAGTCAATTCATTAGTCTTTTTTACATCGTACAGCGGAGTCTTTAATAGGGTCCCGTTTTACCCTTTGGGTACGGAACCCTAAAAAGGTGCTGTCAGCTAAGTAGCGGTACTTATTTGCTGTTTTTTACAGTCCGAATTCGAATGTGAATTCGAGAATCGAATCAGGCACGAACTCTTGTCTAGTTTATTTATCACTAGCGACCCGCCCCGGCTTCGCACGGATGCAATGCTAACACTAAAACCTTCCTCTTGAATCCAGAGTAACATATAATATGATTGCTTGAATCACTATCTATTTAAAAAAACCGCATTAAAATCCGTTGCTTAGTTTTAAAGATTTAAGCATACAAAGGGACATAGGGACATAGTGATATAGGGACAAATAAAGCGACTTTGTTTTATACTATGTAGTGATAGTGATGATATAAATGAAATATAAAATGTTAGCATAAAAAATCTATTTTCTAGAAAATCTCTATAACTACAAACTGGAAACTTCATGGGTGAAGGACGGTACCTAATGCATATAGAACTGTTTCAGTGGCTATCGAAGCCCGATAACGAAGTGACTTTCGGTAATTTAATTGCCAACTAACGCAACCGATGAATAGCCCGTAGGTACATTTTATCGCGTAGGTATTCTGAAAGATTCTGAGAATGCGAGTGCATTAATATTCTGATTGTTTTCTTTATTTATTTCATATTATTGACGATTCTCACATTGCACAGCGCACCGCGAAGAGTACATACAATACTTACTTAGGTTGGGTATATGAAATCCGTTGTTACCAATCTTCAAGTAGATAACACCTTTTCTTTTCTGTAAAAGTACATATAATTTGAAAAAACTAAATCTAGAGGAACACATTTTTCTTTGTGGGACAAGTAATAACTTATAAGTATACCTAATTACTAGCTGACCCGTCAGCGGCGTTACCTTCGCAGATCCAATTTTTTCCCGTTACCGAGAATTATCTTTTTTTCTATTATTTTCTTGGACTGCTCTCATCAACTCACCAAAGTAACGTCGTGAATGGCAGGGCATAAAATAGGAACCAACAAGCATTCGTTTTTAGATATTAGAAGATTATCTAAGGAGAGGAAGCATGGAAAAAGAAAAATCTTAGTTTGGGTAAAAATTTCAAATCTGGTATAATATCATTTCCCCATGATAAACCCTAATTGATGTTCCAATAGTTGAGTCACTGCGAGGGATACGGGATGTTTGTTCCAATAACAATAATAACCTGACAACAATGCCATCGCGGTGCCATCACTAAATCTATCAGTGACAACGAACGACAACTGTCAACTGCGTGACGTAAACCAAACGCAGCGTTCCGATTGGCCGCTGCCGACTGGGACCCCTGTCGCTAAGGGAGGTGCTTTTATTTTTTAATTTAGGGCCACTTGGCACAGATTACCCTTTGTGTGCAGGACTATCCCTGACTCTGGGGTTGCCTTTGTGACCGGCTAGTCATTTTTTAATCGCGGCTCATTATTTATTTGTTTATCGCTCCACGTCAATAAATAAAAGACAGAAGAATATATTTATTCTAGAAATTGTAAGTAACAGAGCTTGGTATTACCCAAAAATAAAAATAAGAATCAATTGTGACTACAACATTTATTCATGAATAACCTTTATTTGGAACAACATCAATAACATCTAAGAACAAATATACATCTTATAATAATTAATTAAAATACATTTTTTGCAACATAAAACAAAATGTACACCTGATAACGCAATGAACCTCAACTGTCCAAGCCAGTTAAGAAAATAAATACACTTATTGACGTAGCACTAACACCTCAACAACCTATTATTATAATTATTACGCTGTCTTTAAAACCACTAACATTAATATTTTATATTAAATATTTTTGAAAACATCGAAAGCAGACTAGATAAGCATTCTTTGAATAAGATGCGTAGCTAAATGCAGGAGTGAAAAGTGATGGTGGCATCAAATCTTGAATGCACCGACACTAAATGACAGTTAAAATAGTTAGGTGTTCAAAACCACCAACAACACCACTTTCACTAGAGATGCGGCTAGTGTAAACTTATAGGGAGGGGTTAAACATCTGATTATTACAAGTTGTCTTGTCACTTATGGTGATAGCTGATGAGCACCTATTTAGTGTTGGTGCACTTCTGTCAAAATGCAATGTATTTTTTTTGTAGTAGTAAAATTAAATTAACCTGCTCTCTATAGTTTATAGTTATTATTACACATAGTACAAATTTGTACTTATATAATAAAGATAATACATTTAAAATACTTTCCTTCCGGAGTGTTGGAAAAAAGGGAATTAATTACCAACATAATCTAGCTAGTCAATTGTTAAGTTTGGCCCAAAAATGTGACCAGCTTAGAATAACCCATATAGGAACAGACTTCATATACCTACTTAGATTCTTAATTTTTAGAATCTCTACTTTATACAAGGATAATTATTTGCTGATATTCTTCTATTTTCCAGCTTCCTGGTGGGCGCAAGCAGGTCTTCATTGCTCGTTATTATAATAGGTGACTTGTCAATTCGTTAGCTTTTTAATTTTAGAGTCACAAATTGCCCATACCCATTCAAGGGGCATCACTAGTATTAAATTTTGTTCTAAGGGTCTCTTCCCATATCTCACCCACCTTTAACCGCCTTATACATATAATATGTAATAGGTACGTATATGAGTATTATAGTGAGAAAAAATGCGTGCCCTAGAATTAATTCTAAGGCATGTTTTACACAGCACATCATCCCAGACATCTAGAAATTGAAAACCTCTGCTCATACACTTTTTGATACAACGTGAACATACCTACACAGAGGTGCCCTAGCGGTAAATATGTAATCCATTGTTAAATTGTAGGAAGGTATACAAATTTTACTAGGCTTTATAAATTTTCCGGGAATTCCTCCTCCAAGAAACCCTAATTTAAACGTCATCTAATGTAAACAGTCGATAATAAGTTGTAATTTAACAGTCAACCCAGAGGATAGGACTTCGTTTCATTAGACCAGCTACTCTCTAAAACAATCCTTGAATATTCGACAGTGTCAATTGGCATTTGGTTACGTGCATAGAGAATAGCAATCAACAGTATTTTTTTATGATTGTGTTATAAATAAAGTGGCATCATATAAAAGGTATATCCCGTAATAAAGTTACATTGGGTTGCTGCCTTTTACCCCATCAACGGCGACGCCACCTCCTGAATAGATCAATAACGAAAATGCGTAGGAGGCGGGTCTGCATCATAATATACTGCCACCGCGTTGCACCCATTACCGCATTTTCATCGTTGATTGGTAGCTATTCCTTTGGGAGAGCACTGTCGCTCTTAACGCGGGAATAAACGCGATGAGACGCCCTGTTACCGAGCATGCGATCGAGCAGGCTGTGCCTGGGCCGACGGCGAGCAGTGAGTACCTCCCGGCAGAGATCTTGGAACACGTCGGCCACCTGTTGCACCTGCTCAGCGGCCGTCACCTCCTGGAAGATGCACTCGAAATCTTTCGCCAGGATATCGCCCTCGTCCCAGCTTACCTGATGAAAGAGCAGACAATTCAGACTACACAAATCTAAAATACGAGGTGTAATACGAGGCGTAAAAAACTAAAACAGTTGTTTTCAATGTTTTTTTACTAAGGGAACATCGAGAATATTCTCGTAATGCGATTCTCTTCTTTTGATATTAAACTATTCATAAAAAAACCTTTTATAGAGCAAGTTTAACTAAGAGTATCTGTATATAAACATTTCAAATATACAGATACCACAACTTATTCAAGTAAATAAAATAAAATTAGGTACTCTACATTAGATACTTTATGACTTAAACTACTAAACTAGGTATTCCTGTGTTTAAGGAGTCAGTATTCCACCAAACAGAACAATCGGAAGGGCATTTTGTGCCCTGTTATATTTGTGTTTTTTAAGCTCAGGCCGGGCCCGTAATATCGACAAAAGTTGCGCCTGATACACCTAAGGTTCATTTTTGGCAATTGAGCGCACTATGTCCAATTCGCAAAATGTCCAGTTTGCTCAAAATGACAATTATAAAAAAGTGTTTCTTTCATGATTATGACTATTTCGTGTCGATAAAAGCAAAAGAATTAAAAAAAAACGGTCTTATTGTTTATTTCATTGCGGACCCACCGAACCACCGGCCATACCCCTGGTGGTATGGTGGGACTTAACCATACCACCGTATTAGTGATGGGATTGAAAAATAATAACACCATTAAGGTTACACCAGTAGGAAATATTGAATGTTTAAAGCCAGTAAGGGGCGGGATAGTCAAATCTTGACCGTTCAAGTGGTATTTTTTCAAAATGTATTAAGCTTAACGTTTGTCGATAAATTTTCAGTACCTACCTGGCGCAGGTGGGCCATGTCGGCCTTGTTCCCGACGAGCGACAGGGGCTTGTCCGTGCGCAGTATCTGCTTGGCGCGGCGCACATAGTTAAACGACTCCCGGTCCGTGATGGAGTACACCAGGAACACGCAGTCAGCCCATTGTCCGATCTCGCTCAACGGAAGGTCGTCTTTATTCTGGTGGAAAAATATTAATAGAGTGACTGTACTAAAATTAAAAGGGATGCTTCCTGGGTTAAATATTAATCGATTCCATTTGGCCTCTCAGTTATACTTGAAAAAATATTGAACACGTATTGTGGTTTATCAAATAAATAAAAATTGACGAAGTTATATCGCATCATAGTTCAGGAGTATTGATCATAGGAGTAAAAGTGTTCTGTGGTATTGATGCTACTCCTTGCCAAAGAGATGAAAATATGATAGGGCCCTATTATATTCTCTTTCCTCCTTGCGAAAATTTGTAGCTCAGCGTCACTCGAAATTTCAAAGTGCTGTATCGTCTTCATTTTTTGTTAGCCGGACAAAAGAAAAAATACGTATACAATATTTATTAGACATCTAGCTGTCCCTAAATATATATTTTTAGTCAACTACCCTATTGTGAATAATCAGCCATTAGAAAGATATACCAAAATAATTATGTCAATTCTTAAAACATTGAAACTGAAAAAGTATGACATAGTTTAATATTTAGTCAAAGAGGTTGGAAGAAAATCATTTTCTTTCCTAGGAGAGATAAACTTTTTCTTTAAACGTCTTTGCAATCAGTATAATTTACCATAATTTGCTTTTTGAAAGATGGCTAGAACTCAACCCAGTGAATAGAGAGCTGATACCTTACAAACGGTCCGGTAGTTCTAAATTTTTTACATGTTGTCTAGGATAGTTGTTAAGTGTTTAAAATGCAAAATGCACAATTCCCCCCCCCTCCGCGCCCGCCGCCATCTTGAAAAAACCGAAAAAAATAGGCACTTTTTTTATATTTTCACTTATATCTTTGTTTCGGTGCATTTTAGCTAAAAACAGTTCTATTCAATGTTGTAGAGAATGAAATTCCCTATAATATACGTGTTAAATTTTGTTTGTAGGGCAGATAGTTCACGAGATATGATATTTTAAAAAAGATTAAAAAATACGCATTTTCCGGAAATTTTTCAAACTTCTAACTTAAGAACGCTGTAATTCAATTTTGTCCTATTTGAGAAAAACAAGTATAAGAATAAAAATTGTAGGGAATTTAATTACCTACAAAATGGATGTATACTTTTTTTAACCAACCTTACGGAGGGGGCAGTAAGCATTAAAATGAAAACAACGGCATATTGTTTATTTGATAAGTTTGAAAAATTTCCGGAAAATGCGTATTTTTTTATATTTTTTTAAAATATATCTCGTGAACTATCTGCCCTACAAACAAAATTTAACACGTATATTATAGGGAATTTTATTCTCTACAACATTGAATAGAACTGTTTTGTAGCTAAAATGCACCGAAACAAAGATATAAGTGAAAATCTAAAAAAAGTGACGATTTTTTTCGGTTTTTTCAAGATGGCGGCGGGCGCGGAAAGGGGGGAATTGTGCATTTTGCATTTTAAACACTTAACAACCATCCTAGACAACATGTAAAAAATTTAGAACTACCGGACCGTTTGTAAGGAAACCCCCCTTATTTGGTCTCTATTCACTGTACTAACTAGCCCTTTTTGAAAAAGATTATTTTCGGGATACAGTAGTATTTAAATTAAATTGGTTACAGAAATGAAGTATACTAAAAGATTGTTAGAGCTAAATAAAATAATATTATTCCGACAAAGACGTTTAAAGAAAAATTTTAATGATTTTCTTCCAACCTCTTTGTATTCCGAGCTACCTCACGGCTTAGAGCATAAACAAAAGAGAAAGCAAAAAAGTTTCTTAAGATTTTGCACTGAACGCCACGAGACGAACGAAGGCGCTACGAAGTCGTAGATATCCGTTTGGAACTTGCCAGTTCTGGCATTCGCAACTGTAAATTCGCAACCGGAAATTACAATCAATATTTGTTTTTCACTAACATTAATGCGCCGCACCATGCCGTGCCGTTCAATTTATAAATAGACATTAAACTCTCGATGTAGACAAACAGTTGGTAAGCTACGCGTTATTGGTGAGGTTTTCAAATTTCACGTCTTTTCCGCCCGCTAACTTTCTTTACTAGTTAGTACATTACAATACTAGTGCATTACCTTGGGGCTGGTGTCTAAAATTTCGAACAAAATTGGTTCTCCATCAACAAGGACTTCATGCCGGTATTTGCTTTCTGTTAACAAAAAAATATATTTAATAATTAACAAATCGTGTTTTACAACTTTCCATACAATTTTCAAAATCCTTTCTTAGTCATCTTGTCCACATTATATAAGAGACTCCTGTGCTTTATTTTTATTACGTCTATATTTGGTGAGACTTATACGCTTTAGAATTTTTAAAAAAGGTTATCGTTACTCGTATATAAATATGATTTAAATAATTAACTCTTATGACGTAGGTACTTAACTTTAAATCGTATAAATAATTTAACCATTAACTTTTTAATCTTGCTAATACCGTGATTGAAGATTTTGTAGCAAAATTGCCTTCCCCTATTTAAATTCAATTTTCACGGTAGGTAACATAAAGAATCCAGCGGGCGTATTCACGGAGATTCGATATTCGACTCGGAATCGGAAAATCTGCCGAATCCTTATGTCAAATATGTCATCTGTGAATAGCCCATCTCGGAACCTTTCGACAAATTTTCCGATTCCGAGTCGAATATCGAATCTCCGTGAATACGGCCGCTGATTTAAAATTGACTTGCAAGATTCCAACCAAACAAACATATACTGCAAGTTAAATAAAAGCTTGTCAAAAAACAGACAAAACAGACAAAACGATTCGGACTCGTTCACGAAGGGCTGTGTATATTTTGTATGAATTTCTATATTAAACAATAAAGTTCTATTTTAATGTTTGTGGGACATGACATGACTTAGTTTTTAGTTTAATACGCCCGCAGATCAGACAACGCTGATAGACGTCTGCTAATTGGAATATTCGTTAAAATATAATATTCAAGTAAAAGGGAATTGCAGCAAGATCGCAGTAGCACAATAAATTTAGAACTATCGATTTAAATTATACTAGTCTGAATTACGAGAAACAGGTTATAATATAATAGGTACTTTAAAATACTAACTGTGATAGCCCAGCGGTTAAAGAGCCTCTCAAGTGTGTGGTATCGGGTTCGAATCGAATCACGTACTAAAGAGTTTTTAAAAAACTTACGTAGGTAGGTACATATTTATCACTAGCTCGAAGGTAAAAGAAAACATCGCGAGTAAACCCGCAGGTCCCAGAATTAACTCTGAGGCATGTGTAACCTACGAATAAGGAATAACAGACTCGGTCGCAAGTAGTCCAAAGAATACTACTAGTAGGTAAGTCTACTAGTTTCATGCAATTCTGCCGTAGTTCCTGTATTTAATTATCAGGATATGAAAACTGAAACACAATTTTGACCCTTTCGTTTAGTAGTAGTAGTCACTACTATATATCTACTAATATCTACTATTATATAGTAATCAATATGTAAGGGTCGAAATTGTGTTTCAGTTTTCATATACTGATAATTAAATACAGGAACTACGGCAGGACTGCATGCAGTAATTCAATAATAAAATAAACGAACACCGCGTGGGAGTGACGGGAACACGCTGCATGCGATAGATAGCTACCATCGGAAAAAAATATTTCTGACATGACATGGTGCCTCGCTGTCTGTTGTTTGCTTTCTAGGGTTCTCCATATACGATGGGATGATGGGAGCCTATTTCTTAGCCTCCTCTGTCCATCTGTCTGACTGACTGTCTGTCAGTGGACTGCATCATATCACGAACCGTAGAGGTAGACATTTGAAAGTTTCACACATTGCCGCAATAACAACAATTAATACAGTGAAATAAAAATTAAAGGGGATAATATACTCGTATACAAGTTGGTGTTTGTTTATTGTACCACAGTGTTGAACCGTACGGTTTGAGTCCGATTCGCACTTAGCCATTTTTTTTTTATTTTAAGCAAAGTCAAAGTCAAATTCAAAAGTTTTTCTTCAATGTAGGGACTTATGTTATCATAAGCAACCACTCCTTCGTCTTGAAATTTTGAATTCAACTATAATAAAATAGTCTGAAATAGGTAAACAAGGACTTTATTTGAAAACTATCGATTCTGAGCACTTTCTCCCGCGTAGTTCCCGTTCCCGTGAGAATACGGCGATAATAACTCATAGATATTCTAGCTTTCCATCGGTGAAAGAATTTTTCCGGTAGATATTTTTTGACTTTATTCGTAACAAACATACAAAAATCCAAATATATACAAATACAAATCTTTTCTCTTTATAATATTAGTATAGATTACACAAAATATTTTGACCCTCATTCTTGTGCAGTCGGATAAATAATTGTTGATGTAATGATTTACCTTGGTGATAATCATACTCTCCGATGAAGCGCCGGGTTAGGAACCGGACCGTCAAAGCTGTGAACAAAATAAACCTGTTATTACAGTCTTTAAATAATTGCCATTTTGGCACGATTGTGGCAGCCCTGTCGAAAGTGGGCCCGTCTCTCATGCATGAGACCGGCAGGCGTATTCACGGAGACTCGATACCGTTTCCGTTCGATTCAGATCGAGTGATAAATTTTCCGAAGTCGAATCTATCGACTTCGGAAACTTTATTCTAGGCGTTTCTGACAGCCACGGAAAATTTTCCGAATACATATGTCACATAATGACATTAGTTTTCGATACCAACATCAGCCCATCTCGAAAGTGTTCGACAGATTTTCCGATATCGAATATCGAAGCTCCCTGAATACGCCTGCTGGCTTCGATTCCCGATAAGGGTATGTACTAATAAGTCTTTTTTCATCCTCTTATCAATATATAAAATGAGTTTTTTACTTGGTACTCGTATCAGAATTAATTCTGAGACATGTGTAAAAGACCCGGTCCGGCGATGGGCTCATCACCTATCACATTTAGGGGTCCAAAGAATATCTCGTAAAAAGTGAGTATATCCAGAAATGGAATACCTCTGCCTACCACCTCGGGGATAAAAGGCGTAAGATTTTTTTTTTCCTTAGATAGCGACTCGTGGCTGACAGAACCATTCAGATTGTTTCAAGGTAAGTTTATTATGTTGCGGCTATACAATCGACAAAATGGCGACCGATTATACATCTATGAAAAGCATTGTAATGTGACAAACTCACATTCGTAATATTGGTCTTATTGCCTAATCGGTTGCACAAACCCAAAGAGATTAAAATATAATAGGGCATAGAGGGGACAAAGCGGTAAAAATTTGAAGCCAAAGTTATTCCAAGTGGAATAAGTCTAGTACAATTTCGACCGAATGACAGCTCGCGTTCATACTAACTGACATGACGCTTGAGCTTCAAAGTTTTGTATGAAAATATTCCCAATGCCCCCTCTATGTCCTATTATATTTTAATCTCTTTGCACAAACCCAACCACAAACAGATAAAAATTACTAGATCTATGCGCAGCTGTCAACTGCTGGCCGGTATACCTATATGCAAAGACGTTTGAAGAAAAAGTTTATAATGATTTTCTTCCAACCTCTTTGCCTATATGCTTTTATATGGACGGACACGTACAGCTATCTTCAAAGCCAAGAGTATGTCGGTCCGCCTTTCTGTAGTGAAACGTAGAAATCGAACTAAAATCGCATATGTTTTGTACTGAAATATAAATATTATGATGCCCTTAGGGGTTTAATTTTGCAAAACCCTTTCTTAGTGGATGCCTACACTGTATAAGCTATCTCAGCTATCTGTGCGCAAAATTTCAAGTCTCTAGACCCAGCGGTTTAGGCTGTGCGTTGATACATCACCAATAAGTGAGTCAGTTTATCATTTTATTTATATACGTAGGTATATAGTAGATTGTGAGCTTCGAGAATTTACTATCCCACTGTAGCAAAAGCAAATCCCGACAAGCACTAAACTAAAATAGACTATAGTTTTCAAGTTCGCTTCCAGTTACCTGTTATTATATTAATGAGGTTCATGACTCTACCAAACTTTAATAAGACTATTATTTTCATCGGGCTACTTTGCTATTTCTGAGAAAACATACTTCCTTAGACCGTAATAGTGAACACTGAATTTCCAATCAATACGAAGTATTAAATGCGCATATGTCTAGGCAATGGATGGGATTTAAAAAAGAATTACGTAATATATAATAGGCGAATACCTCTGCCTACTTCGGGGATAAAAGTTGGAGCATATTTATTTTATTTTATTCTAGATATATTTTCGGGTTCCGTAGTCCTCACTAAGAATACCATTTCTCGTATTTTTAATGTTTAATCGTAATCCTTAATCTCTTACTTATAAGCTTAAGTGATAGGTCACTACTCCCAATATTTAAATGGTACTACATTATTCGTTAAACTTAATTATTGCTTTATGCGCGTCGTGTTCATATCGAGTAGGGTGCATTCTCAAGTCTTGAAGTCCTCTTACTCTTATGTACGTTTTTGAATAGTACCCAGTTTTATGAACCTAAAAAAACTTATGTTGTAATGCTACTGTGCCATATCCACATGAATGGATTAAGCGAATGACCGGCAATGTTGGTAAATACACGGGCAATAGAGTGGCTACGTCAGCTCACGGTTGCGATACAGAAATAACGTTTATTTATAATTCGTGTACACCAACCTTGCGATTGCTAATCAATATACTTGTTGCGTTATACCGAGTTTCAATGTAGCCTCAAAATGGCCCTTCAAATCAGACCACGATGCACGTCGTCATTCCCATACGATAACTGTAGCGCCTTTTATTTTTTTTCTATATTAAACTTTTACCCGCGGCTTCGCTCGCGCACGTTCAATTCACCCCTTAGGGGTTAAATTTAGCAAAATCCTTTCTAAGTGGATGCCGGCACTGTATAAGCCATCTTTGTGCAAAATTTCAAGTCTCTAGACCCAGGCGGCTTAGGCTGTGCGTATATCACCAATCAGTTAGTCAGTTTATCATTTTATATATATAGATCTACAAGTCAGGTTTTATAGTTACCGACTGAGAAATCCATTCGAATGAACGATGACAGATCCGATTATCTCATTTTAATCCCTGCTCATCACTACATACTATAAAACAAAGTCGCTTCCCGCTGTCTGTCTGTCCCTATGTATGCTTAGATCTTTACAACTACACAACGGACAGAGTGATTCAAGAGAAAGGTTCAAATATCAGTGTTGCACCCGTGCGAAGCCAGGGCGAGTCGCTAGTTGCGAATCATATCGTTACAGTGGACGGATGTGATATGGCGTACCTACTTTAGAATTTAATCTATTTCATATTTTTTTCAGACAACCATCCATGTAGAACAAATAGAATATGTTTATTTAAAAACTAAACCTTTTGATTGAATCACTACTTAATTACCAGGCTATCATAGATTTTCGACGTGGGAGAGCCATGCTTCGGCACGCTTGGGCCGGCTCGACCGGAGTGATACCACGGCCTCACAGAAAACCAGCGTAAAGCAATGCATTGCGTTTCGTTGAGTGAGTGAGGTAACCGGAGGCCCCAATCCCCCCTCCCCGCCCCTCCCTCTACTCCCACCTCAAAGGTCGGCAACGCAGTTGTGACTCTTGAGGAGTTGCAGGTGTCCATGGGCGACGGACGTCACTTACCATCAGGTGGCCCGTCTGCTCGTTTGCCCTCTTTTTTATCATAAAAAAAAATCCTCATTATTTATTTTCTCCATTGTAACAGCCCACGGCTAAAATATGTTTTTTTTTCTTTCTTCGCAAAAAACCTACAATCGCCTATACCTACGAGCCGCTACTTGATGGTAAAACTTCAAGGATGACCGCGTAGTCAAGACACTATGTTCTATATTCTATATTAGGGGGTTTGGTTTCCGCACTTAGTCCTGAAGTGAACCATTGTACGTGAGCCATGGCGGCCGTACCCATAGTCAAGACACTAAATTATTATTATATAAAATTATATACTTATTATAAAGAGTTTCTAGAAAACCGAAATCACGGTAAATAAATAAGGTAAATCAGTAGGTACCACAAAATATGTAATAGTACGGCAGTACGGTAAAATTTACAAGTTTCCATTAATATTTTTATTTTGGGTTCTTGCTTAATGGGATGAAATTAACTTGTTCTAAAACATACTTTAACTTTAAAAGAAGTCTTCTATTATTCTGTAATGGAACCATCGCAAGATGTCAGAGATAACGAAGCTTCTTATTTTCAGAATAGTAGGTACACTTAGGTTCTAAGAACTACGAGTAAATAAACTAAACTAAATAGCACGTTTTTAAGCTATTGCATAGCTTATATCGCGGGCCTTGAGCGCGGGGACCGAATCCAGAAATTCCGTAACGAAAAAACCTCACGCTCTCCCCACTCCGACGGGCACGGAGGTGTGGCTTAAAGGCCGTGCATTGTATAAAATAAAATAAAGTGAAGTAAAGTAAAGTAAAGTAAAGTAAAGTAAAGTAAAGTAGAGTAGAGTAGAGTAGAGTAGAGTAGAGTAGAGTAGAGTAGAGTAGAGTAGAGTAGAGTAGAGTAGAGTAGAGTAGAGTAGAGTAGAGTAGAGTAGAGTAGAGTAGAGTAGAGTAGAGTAGAGTAGAGTAGAGTAGAGTAGAGTAGAGTAGAGTAGAGTAGAGTAGAGTAGAGTAGAGTAGAGTAGAGTAGAGTAGAGTAGAGTAGAGTAGAGTAGAGTAGAGTAGAGTAGAGTAGAGTAGAGTAGAGTAGAGTAGAGTAGAGTAGAGTAGAGTAGAGTAGAGTAGAGTAGAGTAGAGTAGAGTAGAGTAGAGTAGAGTAGAGTAGAGTAGAGTAGAGTAGAGTAGAGTAGAGTAGAGTAGAGTAGAGTAGAGTAGAGTAGAGTAGAGTAGAGTAGAGTAGAGTAGAGTAGAGTAGAGTAGAGTAGAGTAGAGTAGAGTAGAGTAGAGTAGAGTAGAGTAGAGTAGAGTAGAGTAGAGTAGAGTAGAGTAGAGTAGAGTAGAGTAGAGTAGAGTAGAGTAGAGTAGAGTAGAGTAGAGTAGAGTAGAGTAGAGTAGAGTAGAGTAGAGTAGAGTAGAGTAGAGTAGAGTAGAGTAGAGTAGAGTAGAGTAGAGTAGAGTAGAGTAGAGTAGAGTAGAGTAGAGTAGAGTAGAGTAGAGTAGAGTAAGTCGAAGTCGAAGTCGAAGTCGAAGTCGAAGTCGAAGTCGAAGTCGAAGTCGAAGTCGAAGTCGAAGTCGAAGTCGAAGTCGAAGTCGAAGTCGAAGTCGAAAGTCGAAAGTCGAAAGTCGAAAGTCGAAAGTCGAAAGTCGAAAGTCGAAAGTCGAAAGTCGAAAGTCGAAAGTCGAAAGTCGAAAGTCGAAAGTCGAAAGTCGAAAGTCTCGAAAGTCGAAAGTCGAAAGTCGAAAGTCGAAAGTCGAAAGTCGAAAGTCGAAAGTCGAAAGTCGAGTCGACAGTCGAAAGTCGAAAGTCGAGTCGGAGTCGGAGTCGGAGTCGGAGTCGGAGTCGGAGTCGAGTCGAGTCGAGTCGAGTCGAGTCGAATCGAATCGAATCGAATCGAATCGAATCAAATGAAATGAAATGAAATAGTCAGACCAACCAAGACAGTCAACTTTATTATTTTATTGGTGACTGTACTTTTGGCGAAAAAAGGGGTTATTGAAACAACATAAAAACAATCGGAGCAGTGGGAAAAAATATTCCCACTCGTCCCTACCAATCGGAGTTCCGATCGGCGGACTGGGAACAACCCGTTTCTTTCGGCAGTCTTGTTGATACAAAATGCTATGCAATAGCTTTACCGCGGCAGTCTCCGAGTGCCACACGTCTTTTTTTTAATCTACGGTGGTTCGGAACCCTTCGTGTGCGAGTCCGACTCGCACTAGGCCCACCTGTTGAAAGTCTAAGTTTAAGTACGTAGTATTATTACTTATTCTGTGGTATAAGTTATAAAGCGCGAAGCGGCAATGAAGTTATATTACCTGCGACCTGCGTAGCTAAGTCTAACACTTCATGGACTACGTTTTATTACACTCCAAATATACATTTCATAACTACCATTCAATTCGCAGCGGAGGGAAGTAATTAGACGCTATAAATACATATTACAAGCTGCAACTGTAGAAACGGAGTTACTCATAGAAAATGAATTGACTTTTGACTTTGAAATGAAACCAACTTTGAGTGGTCAAACCAATTTAACTCAATAAGTTATACTTACAAGCAGATATTCTAAGAATCTTTGTAGAACTCAAAAGCATCTCGTCTCCCACACATTATAATAAATAATAAATATTTTTTCTTCGTCAAACCATCTTTAATAAACATTTATTTTATTTATAACTAGCGACCCGCCCCGGCTTCGCACGGATGCAATGCTAATACTAAATCCTTTCTCTTGAATCACTCTATCTACTTATTAAAAAAAAACCGCATCAAAATCCGTTGCGTAGTTTTAAAGATTTAAGCATACATAGGGACATAGGGATATAGGGACAGAGAAAGCGACTTTGTTTTATACTATGTAGTGAAGTGAAGAAAATTTACATTTACTTGGATATTTTACAGATAAAAAAATATATCCCTAAGCAATTCAGTTCAAGATTGGCTAAGAGTAAATAAAAGAAAGATTTTTTAAATAGTTTGTCGACTGCATATAGCATAAAATGATTAAAATTCGAAATAATGTCTTGGATTTAATAATTTTTTGGCCCGTCAGTCTCGGTTTTCGTTGTGTTTACCTGCAATGGACGTTATGACCCTTGGGTGGTTTGAAAATTCTGAAAGTTAGGTGACACTAGCAGTAGCACCATCTCCACATACGCGGTGGGCTCGCGTCGAAGATTATGTCCCCTACTTCCTCTTGTGTGAGGAAAGACCCTAGGCTCAGCAGTGGGCTGTTGCGAGTTGATGATGATGAGAAAACAAAGGGAACCGAACTATTGTTGTGTGGATGAATATTTTTTTTTTATTACACGCAACAGTGATAGTGTGGTTAGTGAGACTGTTTCTCATCCGTGAAGCTCGTGTCCCAATTCTGGTGTTCTACAGTCAAGAGCACATGAAGCTTTACACATGTAGTGCGAGAAGAGTCTGACCTCTAAGGCGATTGTAATAAAAACTTTACAAAATCCAGTGTGTCAAGTTCCACGTGCTCTTGACTGTACCAGTGGGATTAAAGAACCTAATGTAGGTACTTTACTATATCGACGGTGAAGGAAAAGAGGAATGATTCTGACATTCTATCTCTACTTCTGCCCTCACTCGAGGATAGGTATGAGAACATATTTTTTTATCTATTACATACACACCCTGACACCCTTGCCTTATCTCAAAACATTATCTCAACAATCGCTTTGCATAAATCAGAAAATGTTGGCACTTATTAGGTACTATTTTGATTGACTAAAAAGGATTCTAAAGTAAGTACCGACGAAAAGATAGAGCAAAGATCTTTTCGTAGGTACTTTTGTGTATATTGCAGGCGCAGAGCACTTCCAGCCAGTGTATCGCATAAGCTTAATTTAAAATTAACAAAGAGTAGAGAGAGAGACTAGTCAAATTTCTTTGACCAAGGTGGCTTGGATAAAAAGAATTAGATGCTTTAGTCAAATGTGTACCTAAGCAACATTTTTTTTATTATTAAAGTTAATTGATTAAATCTTGGACAGAGAGATTGAACCAAGTAATTTGACCACTGGAATAGATTAGATTCGGTTCATAAATGACAATCAATATTCTCATGTTTTTCTAGCCTTGGATATTGTTTTCAAATTTGAATGAGACCAACTTTGAGGTATACCCTATGCAATTAAAAGGTAATAAACAGAGTCGTAGGCGTGAATAAGCCCCCCCCCCCCTTTCGACTAGACAAAAACAAAAAGTTTCGACAATAAATTCACTTTTTACACACGAGCTTGATGATATGCCGTTGTAATTTCCAAATGATTGATTCTATTGGCGCTTAGTTCTTTCTTTGTATGGCGTGAACTTACGGACGATAACTAGTTTACCTCTGAACGAAGCTAGACCCCGTGAATCACTAATTGTTATCTGCAATAATTTTAAGTTTTTTCTGTTACGGATTATGTATCTAGTGTACTCGTATACAATCAGTTCATTTGAAACGACGGTAAAAAATAATCTCCTATTTTGTTGCCACAATAAAATCGCATTGCACAAAGCATTTTATGTAAAGCAATCAATACACATGAAACATTTGAATACACTTTCAGCGGATATTCTTTTTGGAACGTAAAATCAGAATTACGTTTCAAAAAGATTGGGATGGGAGAGGGAGAATTTTAATTTCCATTAACATCGGCACTACCGGCAAGACACAGATAGGTAAATTGCACTAATAAAATCATATGCACACGAAATGTAAAATACAAAATCCCTCCCAAACCTAAGGGCAAAGGTTCAAGATTTTCCAAGTGTTTGCAAATATTTCACCCGCTCGCTTAGCGTTCTGTAGACACGCTGCGTCCAGTTCTCCGATTCTATTTTGCCACTTGTTGCTCTTTTTTCATCATCTCTAATAGGTTTCACGGCGTTTTAATAAATGATGCAGTTTAATGTTTATGTCTATTACTATCTCGTCTCCGCGTCGATTATCAAGAATGCTATAAACATTTTTTTATGACGTGAACGTTTAGAACCTTGGACGAACCAGGCCATTTTTATTTTTGTGAATTTGTTTGTAAGTCTCCACTAATGCCGATGTCGCTAGAATGCGTAGGCATAGATTTTATGCGGCTACGTCTTAACCGAGTATGCGGTGATTCATAAAAAAACTCTTTTGATTTAAGCTCACCAGCCTGCATCCACTAATGTGACACAGTGGTAAAAAGGTTTGCTCATAAATTTGGAATCACGTACTTCAGCCGCCTTTACCGCCGCCGTACCTTTGATCGGGATTGCAAATTGATATAGATTGTCAACAAGCAGATAATTAACTCCCAGTGCCCGCAGAACAGGCGACAAATGTTGAATCTGCAGCCACGAGGTGAAACCTGCAACCCGAATTCTTCACAGCACCGACCGCACTTTGTTTATTATTGATTCAGCCGATCTCAATCCGAGCAACATTTTAATTTTTTTCAAAATAAACTTCAGTTGAATAATATCATTTCACAGCCTAGATATCATTTTTATCTCGAATACATATTTAGAATGTATATTATGACAAGTTTAACTTTTCTAAAATTAGTATCAAGTAGGTACTAACTACTAAGTAACCTACTCTAGATGTTTTGTAATTTTATTATTCTAACTAAGTTTACAAATAAGTACCTAGGTATGTCGTCGGATTTATTTGTCATTTCGAACACATTTTAAATATTAGGTACGAGTACTATTAAAAATTCACCGCAAACTTTCAAATTCACACGTTTGAATACGAAAATCATCATATCAAAAACTACCTATATTCTGACAATGAGATCTTACGAAAGAATCTTAGCACTCACCACTCTTCCCGACAGAAGGTGCTCCAATTACTGCCATTTTCACTTCGGAAAGTGACGACTTTTTACGTCTTATGCCTCGGGTATTCATTTTGGCATGATCATGGTACATACAGCCGCCGTCACGCGTCCCGCGTCACTGGCGTAAGCGGCAACCTGCTGCCCGCTACCGGCGGCCGCGCGACTCGTGGCGCCCCGCGCCCGCTTCCCGGCTAAAAATACATCAGGAGACAGCTCTGACATCGGTTCTCGTATTAATGGGTCAAGATCTGGCCAAGATCAGTGCGTGTTTACGTCTTGGCTTCCTGGCGGTGGACATGGGTACCACGTGGCCGTGGCGACAAGCCAACCGGGGCTCTTGATCTTGGGATGCGAGGCAGGCGCGGACCTAGGTTTGGGCCAAAGGAACCGCACAAGTTTTTAATTCAAAAGCTGGAAAAAGGAGCTAAAACACCAGTATGTATTTAGAGCCCTATATAAACGTGATAGGTGGTGAGCCCATAACCGGACCGAGGTGCTGTTACACATGTCTCTGAATTTATTTTGGAACGTGCAGGTTTCCTCACGAAGTTTTCCTTCACCATCGAGTTTTTATACCAGTGATAAATATTTATAATAATATTGGTACATGCCACGGGCTTTTTAAGAACTGGGCTATCACTGCTCTCTGTTTGTTTGCTACGATTGGTTTTTATCATGTGGCATTAATAAAGTTCGATTTGAAAGTAGCATTTCAAATATACAATCCAATTTGCTACTCGCCTCTGCCATCTGCGTCCTGAGACCGACCCTGTCTTGTAGTTTCTGTAATCTCTGCTACTTTGACGATGGCTTGTTGAAAACGTACTAAGTCTCTTTAATACTTAATTTAGTAGTTTTCTCGGACAGTTTCTGGCAAGACTTCAGTCGCATATACGAGTATATCCATATTTATAGGGAAAATGTGAATAAAGTAAATACGTTCACGACGCTACGACGAAAGGTATTCCATTTCTTGAAATACCTTTTTAAAAGACTGGGGGCGGGAGCTATTATTCTGAGGCGTACTGGTTTCGAGTTTTGAAACTTACGAGTACATACCTTGTTAAACGATCAAATGAAATCGGATATACTTACCTACAACCTAATTCATGAGAGGCGGTTTCACTACCAATGGGAGCTACAGCAGAATATCCTGTAAAACATTTTCTTTTTTCCTTAAAAGAGCAGTAATCTTTTGGAGGTAAGTCATGCGTGAGGCCTGAGTGAGTCAGACATACCTTACATGTAAGATATGTCTGACATACCTATTTATCAATAGTTCTACGGCGAAGGCCTTAAAATATGTTAGGGACCCTGTGACACCGGAGCATCGCATCGCATCACACCGGAACGACTCAGCGGTGGGCGACACTGTTAGAACGAACGCGGCTCGGTCTCTCATACGGAGAAGTTAATTCTGCAAGGCATTGCAAAAGGGGGTGGCTTGCATTTTGAAGAAGGACCTACAGGCTTTTCATCTCGGAAAAACATAATTCTTAAAAACTTTGTGAACTTTGCCGTAACAACATAAATAGCTATTATAATGTATTTATATTTAGATGTTTTAATGAGTTATAGTCACTGAGCTACACACTCCACGCATCGGCTGAAACAGCGATCGATCAACAAGAATCATCGTGAAAGGGTTTAATATTTTATGCGTCACTACCAAAAATCGGGATCAACATACATACATAAGTACATACATACAGCTCACGCCTTCTTGGATCGAAACTTTGCCCGATCTTCGCACACTTCCCTCTCTTCCTTCACATTCATAAGCCTTTTCATACGCGCTCTTTTATTCTTCGTTCTCTGGACCCCATCTTTTTTAAGGACGTCACTAATTTGATCAGTGAACCTCCTTCTGGGGCGCCCTCTTGCCTTGCATCCTTGAACATTCGCCCCATAAATCTCTTTCGTTACTCTTCTTTCATCCATACGTTCTAAATGACCAAACCAGCTTAGCATATCTACCCTGTTCAATCCTTGTCACTACATCTTCTTTCAAACCACACTTCTCTCGAATATCCGCATTCCTCATCGGGATCAACACTCAGGTCGTAATAAGAGCTGTAAGATTTACTACTCAAAACTGGTATTACCAAGACAGATTGTTTACAAGTTTTCGATAGAGAAAGAGGTTTTATTATTTAGGCGCGACGAGAGGAGAGCTTAAAAGTACAGCTGTAGCCACATCGGCATGCCCGCGCTGGAATGCTGGCAGTTTTCCAGCAGAAATCAGCTGGTGCGACTAAGTGCTAAATGACATTATTGTCGTTCTTGTTACAAGCCACATGTTTACCGCATAGTTTGCGGAGTAATTTTTTTTTTATATTCTATTCCAATAGGATTGCGATTGCGATTGTAAGCCAAACGCCTTGGTAATGATGGTAATCATCTGTTTTGCACAAGGTATTATGGATTAAGAATCACAAGCCAATCTAAGTATATCTATACTTAATACTCAAAAATACTAATATTATATAGAGGAAAGATAGAGAGAGAACACATTGTATTCTAAATTGGAAAGTTCTACCTACTATAGTATCTACCTAATACCTAGATATTTCAAACACGACAGTTTGTAAGGAAGGATGGATGTTTTTTAGTTTTTTACTCGTTCTTGCAAAAACTACTACCTAAATTATTTTTAATGAAAGTTTTCAGTAATATACTTTATAGACCCACAGATCTTCTGTCAATATATATCTGGGTATAGGCCATTTACGGTCCACGGTGAACGAAGTTGCGGGCATGGCCTAGTATTGTATATTTATTTATTTAGCAGGCACGCGTCAGCGGCGTAACCCACGCAGTTCCTTTTGTCCCCATTCTAGTGGTGCTTAGAATAAAAAAAATATTTTTAATCAGGGATAATGAAGCTTCCTATTAGTGGATAATTTAAAAAATCGGTTCAGTTGTTCCTGCAGTGAAATTTATTACCCCTGACATACTAATAAACACAGTATGTTACCTCTTCGTAATATCGATATTAAACCAAGTTTGTAACTGACATCCAAATACAGTCGCCGACGTATGTACCTACCACAAATAATAAAAAACACTAAGTATTAAGTAATTTTAAAATCACGTACGAAAAATATCTAGCAGACAATACAAACAATATCAAATATTTTGCTACAAATATCTGGTAGTTACTAATACTATGTGAAAGTGAGTTTATTCGTTTGTTTGTTACGCTTTCACGCCTAAACCACTTACCCGATATAAAACAATTCTTTTATTAGCAGCGAGTAACATTTAGGCTATATTTTATCCCCGTATATATTCCACCGGGACCGGGAACTACGCAGGTGAAACTAAATCACAATTCTGATTTCGATCACGTCATCAATGAGTGTGAGTATTAAACAGTTGAGTCAACAAATGAAATAGAAATACCACTACTATGAATCATCACGAAATATCTCCGTAACTATTAGATGTTTTTTTTGTTTATCTACCGGGAGGAAATGCCTTGGACTGAAAGCAACCAGGTTAATTTAGGCTTGCACTAACTATAAACCACCCTTTTGATGTACCTACACCGAGAAAAAAGGGAGACAGTTTCTTCCATGGATAACTAAAGGATCATGACATTCCCATGGGAACAGGAAAAACGGATGGTCACCAAATCTCAGTATTCTACGTGGACAAAAGCTAAACATCTCTGGCAAGGATCAGAAGATATCACTATCACTAGATACATAAATAAATAAATAAGGCGTTTATTCATTCACACAATGCTACACTAGACTTTACTAAAAACTTATTTACTAGAAAACAAAGTTGTTTTCTCTGTCCCTATGTCCATATATCCCTATGTATGCTTAAATCTTTAAAACTACGCTGATTGAACGGATTTTGATGCGGTTTTTTAATAGATAGAGTGATTCAAGAGGAAGGTTTTAGTATTGGTATTGCACCCGTGCGAAGTCGGGGCGGGTCGCTAGTAATATTAGATTCGATAAAATATTACTTATAATATTTTATTTGAGAAAGCTAGAATATCCCTGAGTAACCACCTATCACGTTTAAATTTAGTTTAGATTGCCTTGTTATTAGACTATTTTCCTTTCAAAGAGTACTTTTTGTACCTACAGAAAATATATGATTTTTATTACCCGACTGCGCCAGAAGGAGGGTTATGTTTCTCGAGAGTAGGTATGTTTGTAATGTATGTATGTATGTATAATTATTGTTGAATTGAGAAGATGCTGCGGACTGGATGAGATTGTTGTAAGATTGTGCAGCAAATGGTCTTTACTTCCTACCTTAATAGGTCTTGTTTCCAGCTTCTTAGGCAGTCGGGTTTTTTATTTTTTAAATTAACTTTTTGACTTTTGCCTTACAGTATCTGACTCGCTTAGGACTAAATAGCCAAGTGTCTATTTTGCCCACAAATTCACACTGTAGCGACACTACATAGAACGCGCCAATAGAAGGCCGAGTTACACAGAACGCGCCAATAGAAGGCCGAGTTCTAAACAGCGCTATCGTCCAACATCAACCGTTAGACCGCGGTCCCCAGGCACGATCACCTCGCCTGGCGGAAGATCTTCCCTTTTCACGATGGAGGAGCATATCACCTCCGCTCCTCCATAACACAAAATATGTTGGTACGACTGCCCAGGTGGGAATCGAACCAGCGAACTTTGACATTCTCGTAGAAGGCAGGCTTACTAGTCTTACTACTAAACATTAAAACGTATAGCTGTGATTACTTGTAGAGTTAAGATTAATTTCCTCTATGGAGTACCTAAGTCCTATCCCAAAGACAATAGAATTTTTTTAGCTTTTGTCCGGAGCTGAATATAGCGGCGCGTACCAAAGAGATTTTATTTGTAAGGGGTAAGTATATTTAAATATGAACTCTTTTATGACGGTTGGTGATGATGGCACCGGGATTATTTTTTTCACCCTAGCAGGGTATTGCTATTTAAAAAAAAAATCTGCTACGGACGGACCACAGGCTCGTCTGTGCGTGGACAGAAACCTTAGCGCCTGGCCACATCACCCCGAAGTATGACTATGAAGCCTGTGAAGTGATAGTTTCTTTCTAGATGTGGCACATTCCATAATAGTTCTTCAGTTTTTTTTTATTCATCATCAAAACGTGACATAAGGGTCGCGACACATCTGCGGAACGTAGGTACGCCGAAGGTTCGGTGAACAACATACATTACGGTTGACGCGGGTGGCTGATCCATTCATCTTTAAAGTGAAACGTCAATGTATGTTCTTCACCGAACCTTCGGCGCCATACGTTCCGCAGATGTGGCGCGACCCTAACAGTTTTCTCGAAAAAGACCAAGGCGTTACAATGTTTACATTTTAATACAAATTGCAGGATGTCAAAAGCGTAGTTAGAAGCCTACTGCGGCATTCCTATCTAGATTCACCGCACCTATTCTTTTAGTCTTTCTAAATATCTGAGTTGTTACCACACAGAAACAATATGTTACTACTACTTAGAAAAGCTTAGTTCATACCATTAAAAAGTTTACAATAAGTTAATAGGACTGACTTGTTGGGTATGCCTTAAATAAAAAAATAAGCAACGTAATAATTATTCGAGAATGATACTTACTTCAACTGACCCAGCAAGGTGCCCCAGTACGGAGCCGTCATAGGTACAGAGGATATGGAAAAGCCCTAATATTACCTAGCCGTAAGGCGCGATTCTAGGTCTGTGAATTTACCTACCTGGCAGTCAAGTCGTGACATTTGTCATGCGAGTGGATATTTATTGGCGTTTCACAAGAAACAAATATTATTTCCTGTATGACATTGATAATTAAATCGTCTGTAATTTAGTTATACCTGAATAAAATCTATCCTATTTTAAACGAGAATGAAAAAAATAAAGGTAATGTTGTTATTTTTTACCGTGTAATTGCGTTAGCGAATACTACAAATTCCCGTATTATACGTGGGTGTCAACGATATTATATACATATAGAACTTGATTATCTTTGGTGGGTGTCCTATAAAAGTTTGTAAAGGCGGCGACTAACCTGTACATAAAAGTGTTCTGTGAACCTGTATCATCAACGCATCGCTACAGATTGCTTGCTCCACTCACATCAGCACGCAGATTTTATCCAACGCCACCGTAACGCTAGTTGCGAATGTTACGTAACGATAATGAAGTGATAATCTATGTTATTATAACCGTCGGTATTAAGACCTGTTTGCAAAGAGATATTTTCTCATATATGACGTGCGGGTTAGTACGTACCATTTCTTTTTAAACTTATGCACATATTTATCACTACCTCAACGGTGACCGGAAAACAACGTGAGGCCTCTTATTATTTCACCACGTTTTTTCTTAATAACTATTTCAGTCCAAATCGGAAGCCTCCATCCAGTCCAAAAAGTCGGAGGGGCACTTCAAAGACGACATCGTCCTGCCCCCTCTTGACGTGTTGACTGTGAATGTCTTGAGTCTGCGGCTGCCCGACTACGACAAGCGGTACCACGCCATCAAGATCACATTCTTCGACCAGCTCCTCGTATCCGGGATCATCAAGCCCATAGGTCCTCGGGACGAAGAGAAAGAGAGGCCGATAGTTAAAGGAAGCATGAATTATGATCCGTCGGATTATGAGAAAATGTCCCTGTTCGCCGATTGTCCGCTTGTGGGTTAGTCCAGTCCAGTAGTTTTCTCAATAGCCGCGAGCTGTATCTTATGACCCGTAGTATGTAGACAGTTGAAACTTATTTATATTCGTAATACAACAACAAATAAAAACTGCAGTATATAATTAAAAATTAAACACATTACATGTTCATTTCGGCATTATATTGGTCGATTTAAATAATGATTAATGGCAACAGGATGATGTTCGAATTTTTTGCGAATTTGTAGTCATTGCGATAAACAATATATGAAAGTATATCAAAAAGAATTAAAGTGGATCCCCATACAAGAAAATGTATTGAGAAAATTTATTATTTACTAATATAGACGATTTTCATCATGGAAGCAAATATTGGGACAGAGTACAGTACCTATACGTCCGACGATTCATTCGAGTGTTGAAGGGAACGTGGGAATTCCATTCGAAGAAAAATTAAAATTTCATTTGAAATAAAAACACCGCAGCATTGTACGTTGTTGGTTGGAAAGGGCTAGAATGAAGTCTGGTGTAGTCTATAAATAAATAATGTCACGCCTTTTATACTCAAGGGAGAAGGCAGAGGTGTATAGTCTATTCAGCTGAATTGCATAAAACAATTCGAAAGTCAAGATGTCAATTTCAATAAAAGTTATTGCTACCCCATCACTTCGGTATGTACCTATAGTTGAGAAGAAGAAGCGGGGCAAGCAACTCCTCAACACATTATTCTTGAAACAATCCTATACAATACAAACTACAAGGAACATGATTTAGTGCTGTACTGTTCTAGGGAAATGGGGTTGAAGCTACAAAAGTGTACAAGTTACTAAGTTACGATACTTAGTTAGCGCCGGCCGATTATAAAGTTGCTGATATTGAACGCTTGTACCTAGTAGAACGTAATTAGCGTCGCCAGATTTTTTTTTTTGCAAAGTCGGGATTTTATAACTTTTTGAATGAAAAAAGCGGGATTCTTTCGTCGAAAGCGGGACATAGTAAAAAAACTAATACAATCGAGTTTCTAAATATTTTATGTTTTTATTTGTTCAGTTCAAATTACGTTTACGTGACAATGGATAGCAAAAATAGCCATATATATATATATATATATATATATATATATATATATATATATATATATATATTTTAAACTCACACACGGTTATTTAGTCTCAAACTAGGCAGGGCCTGTACTATGGGTACTAAACAACTGATAAACAATAATTAAATAAATATTAAACGACCAGACACGAAGCCAACACTCATGTTCATGCACACAAATGTTGGTCCCGAGCGGGGATCGAACCCGCGACCTCCGACTCAAAAGGCAGGGTCACTACCAACTGAGCCAACAGGCCCGTCAAATGTATTTTAAAAAATGTAGAAAATGAATTTTAACAAAAATATGATATTTTAAATCAGATTTACCCTATCGTTAAATAGTTGAGTCTTATTCGGCTTCTGAATATAAAAATTACTTAATCAGAAATCAATAAAAGTTATGTTCATTAGAAAAATAGGGCGTTTCAAGCAGTAGGTAGTCTGAGGAGTGAGTGTTACAAATTGTAAATTACAATAAGAGAATAAATTATTTATAAGAGTCGGTCGAGTTATACTTACTCGAAAAGCGGGCCTGAGCCTGTCCTGTCCCGTCCCTGTCGGGACGTCCCGCCAAAATCGGGACGTCTGGCAACGCTGAACGTAATACACAACCTTGTAGAATAATGTAATAAAGAGTATGTAGCTCTATCCAAATTAAATTGCGAGTAATCATTTATTAAATAGCTTATCCCAAAACACCTCTAAAAATGCATTTTGATTTTCATTTAATAATAAAGAAAGATAAAGTAAATAGGTAAGTAGTTAGTAATAGGTTCCTATGATATTATAACAAATTTTAAAATAATAACCTTTCAAAAAACTGATTCTATCGAGTTATTTGAATTATTATTATTATTAATCAGGCAAGCAGTTAACAACCGATAAACGCCTGTATCCAGGTGTTCTCCACTCAAGCTTTCTCATTACAGATCAAATACCACAGTTAAGGCCTCAGATAAATAATGGGCTGTACGTACAGTCAAGAGCACGATAAGCTCGACACTTTGGACTTTGAACCGGCCCTGTATTCTACTTTGCTCTTGACTGTACAACATGCCTTGGAATCAATTCTGGAAACTGCGATGCAAGTTCCCTTACGATGTTTTTTCAACGTGGACCTTCCAAAACTTCTACCTTTTCTTAAACCATGTTTCTGCCACAGTAAACGTGCAGCCTTTGAAGACTGTGGACGCAACGGTGGGTCCCCTGAACACTCCGACAAACCTCAGCCCACAGCAGATCGACTCGCAAAACATGAAGACCAGCTCTTCTAACATCAGCTGCTGTAACGTCGATATTCTTCAGTTGTTTATAAGTAAGGATCTGTACAATTGATGTGTGGGATCTAGCCGGGGTCTGCATAATTAAATAAATAATAATACACGGTTATTTGGTCCCAAACTAATAATAATAATACAGCACTTTATTCACCCACGTGTACATAATGATACCTACATTATTATGTTGTAATTTCAAGGTAATCTAAGAATACATCACTACATAGTATAAAACAAAGTCGCTTTCTCTGTCCCTATATCCCTATGTATGCTTAAATCTTTAAATCTACGCGACGGATTTTGATGCGGTTTTTTTTTATAGATAGAGTGAGTCAAGAGGAAGGTTTCAGTATTAGCATTGCACCCGTGCGAAGCCGGGGCAGGTCGCTAGTTACATACAAAACGCAGATGAAAAGGAAGGATCCTCGCCATCAATGCATACTAGTCAAGGCCTGTAAATAAAAAAAAAACTATCTCACGCCTTTTATCCCCAAGGGGGTAGGCAGAGGTATACTATTTCTGGAAATACCTACGTTTCACGAGAATATTAGACCCCTAAACGTGGTGGTGAGCCAATCGGGACCGGGTCTGTTACACATGCCTCAGAATTATTTCTGAGACCTGCAGGTTTCCACATGATGTTTTCGAGTCGAAAATGTACGTAAGTTTTTGAAAAACTCATGGGTACATGCCAGGATTTGAACCCGAGTCTCACTGATTTTATTATCATGAGAAGCGGGCTCTGAAACCGTAAGGCTATCACTGCTCTTGGGTACTGAACAACTGATAAACATAGTTAAATCAATATTTTACACCCAGACACGAAGCTAAAAAACATGTTCATGCACACAAATGTTGGCCCCGAGCGGGGATCGAACCCGCGACCTCCGACTCAGAAGGCAGGGTCACTATATACCAACTGAGACAATATGCCCGTCGAGGGAAATAGTTTCATTAGTCCTATAAATTTTTAACTGATCTAACATTCGTTATTGTTAAATCGTAAAAATATCGTAAAAAATATCACCGGCCCAAAATCACTGCTCATCACCAATCACGATAAGTGTTAATATTTACAGTAATGAAGTGTTTATTATTATTAGTTTAGATGATAAGCGGATTATTGAATAATAATTTGAAAATTAAAAACAAAATGCAAAATGTTTTAAATTCCAAGCACTTGTGAAACATCGTCAAAATACCTAGATACTAAACAGTAATTTAGGTTCACAAAATAACGAGATACTTACATATTTTAGTTGGAAAAGGTTGTTTAGAAACCAATAGAAAATTTGGTGGCAAGCTAATACGGATAACATACTGAGAGACTGAGCTGCATGCTATTTGGCAGACCTACAAAAGGACATTTTCATCCCTCCGGGCTGAAAGCGGCAAATTTCGGCCCGTCGCGCTGAAAGAGCGCTAAAGAGAGTTGCCGCGTTCCGCGTCCGTCGATATGAAAAAAGTATACCTACACACCTCGGGAAGTAAATAAGAAAACCTCAGATCACATGTTTGTAGACCTCGGCTTCGCCTGGGTCGACAATTACATGTGATCTGATTCGAGACATTTCTTATTATAAATACTTTCTTAGATGTGTAATATACCTAAGTACTACTTTTCAAAATATATCATTATGATAATTTTGTTAAAATATGTAAAATTGTGTGTTAGGTACGCCTAAGTAAGCTTATGCACTAACCCCGAATGATTTAGGAAATATAGGTACCTACCTACTATATTCCCGAGATAGATTAGGCTAAGTAAAAAGTAAGTGTTTTCAGAAATGGTACCCCTAGTCTAGGCAATGAAGCGGATTTTTGTATGAAGACCCCAACATTAATTCCTCAGTCGATGAAACTTTGCAGGATTGTAGTATAGTATGAGACAATACTTGCATAAAAAAATTAAAAAAAAAACCTAACCGAAGTTTGGTATTTTTACTGAAATACTTATTTATTTGATATCTTTGTTGGAAAAAATGCTCAGTCAAAATTTTCTTCTCCAGCAATATTCATGTGTGTTAAGAAAGCTATATGCGAAATATCCAAAAAAATCTCCTGGTAGAAACAACAAAACTCAGACGTATATGTACCTTGCTCGGGAAAATTGCTCAGTCCATTTTTTTAACTGGAATGTCATTTAATGGTCGCTGTGGACTTACAATAGGAAAATCCAAAATAAAAACCTTCTGGCTATATTATTTTTAGAAATTATCAAATTATCAATCAAAAAAAAATTTTTTTTTAGTATAAAAACCTAACTTCGGTTAGGTTTTTTTTTTGGATTTTTTTATGCAAGTATTGTCTCATACTATACTACAATCCTGCAAAGTTTCATCGACTGAGGAATTAATGTTGGGGTCCACTACCTTTATTGCCTAGACTACCCTCTGCCTCGGAGATAAAATGCGTGAGATTCTTTTATTAGGTCAACAAAATGTGCTGAAAGCCCCGTGTACAGTCTGGTTGCGGAAACTGAAAGCCGGTTTTTTTAGCGACAGTGGCCGTCTCTCGGCTAATATTATGATGAATAACTTTTTATTTTCTATTCAATTAAATGGATTGCTAAGGCTAATCTTTCATGAATTCTTCCAGACACATTTAACTTGTTTTAGACATTAAATAAACATCTGTGACAGACAGACAAGTAGACGAATGCGCACAATAAGTTTTCATTCATTTTGGTACCAACTCCAAAGAGGGGTTTCTGGCTGTTTTGTTAGTTGTGTAAGTTGAGTTGTTAGAGTCTGTTTTGAATACTAGACTAGGTACTCGTTGTTTAACATGTAGCCTGAAACATAATTATTAGTTTGTTAAACTTTGCTTCTGTTTGCAGTATCAAAGGTTCTCCCGTAAGTTGCCAGACTCATTTCAAATTGCATGTTTAATTTAAATTAATTTTAACTTAATAAAGCTGTTGCAATTGCAACTGCTTTGTTAGGTAACATATTTTCCTAGCAAATAACGGTTACGTGTAAGCTTACTAGATGAGTGTAAGCCTAACATTCTGCGAAATTGACTCTTATTTTTGTTGATGTTTACAATGACATCTAATCTAAACAATAGGTATAGGTACGGTACGATTTGATTTTCGACATTGTATAGTTCACTCGCTCCGGATCGACATACTTCATAACTATACCGTCAGTGTCACAGTGCTTGAAATTCTGTACCCTCTCTATAATCATCATTATTCATGATTAACCGTGACCATGCAAGAATATTCTGTTAATACACCTACTTGGTTTACCATTCATGCCCCCTCGTAACAACAACCACACCGACATGACAAGACTATATATCGCTTGATCCATAATAATATAAAAAGCAAATCGGTTAGTAAAACATAATGTATATGAAAATTCGAGTGAACGAGTTGCGAACCAGCAACTCGTCAGTAGAGATTGGCTGCTGTTTACATTTAGCCAATCTTAATGGACGAGTTTAGAGTGCCCTTGATATTAGACTATTGACCTTTCTAATTGTACTTTTTGACTTTTGACTACATTCACGCAGACTTAGACAAGATGTGCGTGAAAAAGCGGATGCAGCCGATGAAGACACCATCAGTGCTGCATCGCAAGAGCTGGGACAACCTGCCACTCCTCACCATGCGGCTGGAGGTGATCAGGAACGAGGAAAACGCTCGCCACCACGCGGTAGGTACTCCCCCACCAGTACCTCGTAAATTGCTACTGAGTGCTTTGCCTCCAGACCTGTTCCTGAAGACCTAGTATATAAGATAATCTTTGAATCCAACTTCCACAAAAAAAAAATAACAAATATTAAATAATATACCTACTTATAAATCGGTCTTCATTCAAAGTGATGTGCATATGTACTGCATTTCTTTTTTACTATAGGAAAAATTTGCGTTGCGAGAAATTTCTTTCAATTCGTTTTTTTTAATTCTAAATTAAATACGCAAAATATAGAGCATGTGCGTGTATAATGGGGGGGACCGGACCCACCCACCAGTTTAAAAACATATTTTTTTTTAAATCTCCGTCTTTTGTGTGCGTGCTTTGCATGTTGTTGTAATTTACAGTTCTTTTTTTATGGCTACGAGGAAAACTAGTTTTCCTTTGCGATCCTTATTCATCCATCCCTCCCTTGTAAAAGCTATAGTTACGCCCCTGACTATTTACTAACCAATTGTTTCAAGCTATTGGCAAAAGCCAACTACATGAAGGTAACGCTGGTGGGAGCCTACAACATGTTGATGCCCTACAGCACGGAATCCACCTACACGGCCGCGTCTAAGACTCCCATATGCAACGATATGGTAAAAAACTTTTTGATTTTAACACAACAGCCTGTATGATTTTGTTCTTATAGAAAAAAATACAGCGTGTAAAATAATTAATTGTGATTTTGCCAAATACCAAATACGGAATATCCGGCCATGCTCTTGGCCGAATAAATAAATATTCGGCTACCGAATATCTTGAATATCCACCTGTCTTATTGCAGCTTGCGATGTGCGGTGTGGTGCGGTGGTAGTACCTACCTATACGACCGCTAACGTGAAGGGGCCTTATTTGTAAATTTTTACGTCAGATTGTGTTATTATTAGTCTGTAGTAGTAAATATTGCCAACGGATATCGCTATTTATTTTCCAAAAAATATTGCACCGTTAAAATTTCATCAATTTATAAAGCGTTTCTCTTAGATAAAAGTAAAAAAGGTTATCCTATATTTTTAATTGCTCCAAAATTTACAAATACAGTATTCACTATTGGCACAATCGCAATGGCGCACATTATATGTCTGACTATCTGGTTAAGCATATGTGCCCCCCCCCCACCCGCGTCTTCCCACTGGACGCGCAGCTAAGAGAAGTTCAATTCAAAGAAAACTGCACAAGTAAACTTCTTCCAGCATGTGTCACTGGTGACCTACAGCGAAAACAAAAGACGGCCTAAGCACTTCGATAGCACAAACTTCTACCCGAAATGGGAGAACTTGAGGATTGGAGACGAGGTCTTCACTGAGGCGGACGAGAAATTAGCGTACGACCTCAACAACGTCATCAATATGAATAAACTGGACATTAACCATTATATGAAGGAAGTACCTTCTTGTTGTAAGCATTTTGTGGATCCGTATACAGCCAAGAGCACATGAAGCTTTACACGTCTTGTAGTGCAACTCTTTCTTACCTCTACGCGGCGCAGTTATTATAAGAACGGTACAAACTCCAATTTGTAAAGTTCCACGAGCTCTTGACTATACAATAAGCGTACAATATAATAGTACATTTGAGATAAAGTATTGTAAAACAGTTTAAGTAATGCAATGTCTATAATAGTACATTATGATATAAGTGCGGTAGGTTGAAAATTACAGCCGAGGCGATATTGCTAGCCCGAGCCGTAGGCGAGGGCTACATGTAAGCAGAGGCTGTAATTATCAAAGCGCACGTATGTCATACGACGTTTTATAACACATTTGCGAGGAAATAAAATAAAACTCCGACTATGGTAAACGAATAAAAACAATACAGCGTTAAGAAAAAGCGCGCGGCGCGCATCAGCATTTTTTTTTAGGCAAAGGCACAAAAAACAGCCAGTATTACTAATAAAGTAAATTAATATTTTTGTGTTTTTGTTAGAGATTAACTGGTTGTAATTTACTGTCAAAATTAATTAAATTAATTAATTATGTACATAAATATTTCTTTATTATATTTTATGTCCCAAAGTTAATTTTAATCATAAAATGTTGACAACTTTTTTGACATAAAAACTCTTTACTGAGATTTTAAAAAGTACCGTTCGTTTTAAGACGCAGCATCTTGATAAACCGTGCGTTTTACTTTACACTTACCGCACTTGGGCGTAATGAGATACTATACGATATTGAAATTGGTGAAATAAGACACCTCTTACGAGCAAATGTGTTATATACATTTATGTACCCACTATATATCCTCGCACCCTTAACCGTAGTGCTGATATCTATAGCTCAGGTTTTAGATATCAGCTGTTCCTTACTTTCTGCACATAGGATAACTTTAACTACCTAAACTGAATAGTACTTAAGGAAAAATACAAATGTTACATAAACTTAGATTTTCGTAAATAAAGAATTTACTTACTTACAATTATAGAATTTATGAAGGATGAGACTTTGCAGATTATATTTTAGTTTACGTTTAGGAGCCCGAAAGTAACTACCTACTAGGTAACTTCAAAGAATGGAATACCTCTGCTAACACACTCGAGGATAAAGTTTGAGCGTATTGTTATATATATATATATATATATATATATAAATCAATGCCACTTTTCGTTGTTATTTTATAACTCAAGAACGGGCTCACATATCCAAACCAACGACGACTATTTGACAGATGGTTTATGTGAAGTTTGCTTAAAATCTGTTGAGTGGTTCTTCATTTATACGTTGCGAAGCACGTACCGGGCCGCTAGTCTTTTATAAATTTTATTGTTAGTTTTATGTTGGAAATATCGTCATGTCGGAAATTTCTCCATAATCTTCAAGAAATATGCAAATGCAGATTCAACGATATTTGGCTCGTTCCACCGTACGCTACTGCTGGGTGGCGCTGAGCGATGGCTCTGGAAGAACATTAAGCGATGGAAGTGGCCCTTTGAGGTCCACATCTTGGGGGATACTGGCAGCGGGTTCAGCTTCATGGCCTTCTTGGATCTGTTCCAACTGCTCTACCCAGGAGGTAGGATATGATTTTGGTGAACATCTTTATGCTATGTGATTGCTTTGAGACGTTTATCTAACAAACTGGACGTTATAATACGTATAGGTATTAGGCAGGAACCTAAACTAATGATTTTCTTTGGTAGGTATCATTTTTTCCTTATGCAGCCTTATCAAATGATACGTTTCATATGTCCTCATATAACTATATCCCAGTCTTCACATAGTAAAAAGCAAGCCTATAAGAGTGAAACAAGACGCCTTAGTGAAAGAAAGTAGGTATTATTCATTTTAAAAATCACTAATTTGTGCCAAGATCGTGGGACGAATTGCTGAATGACCACTTCAAGAAAACTATGAATACCTATCCGATAACGTGAAATTTCATTATGTTACATGATGATGGTGATGATGAATGTCACCGAATGTTTTTAGTGAGCAAGGTTGTGGTTGCGGCGCCGCTCCATTGGTTCACCGCGGGACTGATGTTAGAAGAGTGTAACTGCGACCCGTTGCTCACACCTTTCGAGCGGACCACAACGGCGGCCAGCCCGAAAATGGGCAGGTAATCCACGTGAATGTTGAAGGAAGAATGTCAGAGCAGTCAGTCAACGATATAGCTTGTAAGCTAGCGCTGTACCGTGCCCTAAGTGGCCACCGACGTTCCCATTGAAGGGAATCGAGACAGCAGAGTTTATGTAAGCGTGCGGGAGGGCTCATCTGCTCCCCAGTCTCACCGCATACCTACCACAGGCAAGTAGGTACCTACAGAGCTTACGGTCAAACTTAGGCACAACCATCTTGGATTAATTTTCCTCGTCAATACGGAGATGGACTGCACTTGAATTTGGTACAATTTTAACGCACCACGATACTCGTACATAGTCTGTCTACTTTCAATCTCTCATTGAGGTTTTGATTTGGACTACAATCACACACCTTAATAGGAACCTACAGTTTGTTGCGATCGCAGAAACATTCAGATTTCAGAAGCTAAATAAAATGCTTTCCTATTATTCCCATTAGATGAGAACATAATTTGGAATTTCAGATTAACAGACACGATGACTACTACCAGCACGGACGACGGGCCGCATGCAACAGGCGCCGACGAAAACTCTGCGTTCATTGTAGTAGAAGTGGCACTGGAGCATGCTCTGACTGATCAGAAGATCCCGACCTACATTCCAAGGTAAGGCGATTCTGGTAATAGATGGTCTATTACCAGAATCGCAAAAAATAATTAAAGCCACACAAACCTGCACGCACGCAATAAGAATTATAACCCCAAGATCACGAACTGCACAGAGTGCAATGGACTACTGTATGACTACAAGAACTAGAAGGTACACAAACATCGTACCCGACCAAGAACAAGAGAAGCTTTACATATAATACAACAACTAAAATATATACATATACAATGGGTGGTGAAGAGCAACAGACAGAAGATCATCGTTCTGTATCCGTAGTCAGATCGCTTAGTCAGATCAATCTAACCATGGACCACTTTTAGTGTCCATGGTTAGCTTTTGTTAATATAACCACGGACACCTAACCAATAATGTATCCTTATGAACAGAATCCCATTTGTCCTCAGAAAGGAAATAATGGATATGTTGCAAGAGATGGAGCAGGGCCGCGATCGACGGCATTGCAAGGGTCGCGGTCAACTCGACCGCAATTGGCAATCGACGGTGCGCAGCGCTGTACGTTCTTTGCAAAAAGTTCCCTACCAGGGTAAGTACCTGTCCACGTCCGGCGAGGACGTCCGACACTACCAGCTCCTGGAGCTTATCAACGCTACCGCGAGATACTGGGCCGCTTTTCTCCGACCCTCACCATACCACCAACGACGTTCTAAGCCTAGATTCGTGCCTCCTGAACGCCCTTAGACCTGTCGTTTCTTTTGTAATTATTAAGTAGTTTGTAAGACTCAGGGTAGAGTGCCCCACGCTCTCTCCAGTCCGGTGAACGCTGGCAGATATTAGGTCAAACAGCACAAAGACAGTTCGAAAAAAAAACCTATCCACGTAACGCCTCTTAATTATGATACAGCGATACTAAAATACTTTATGTACGCTCTACCACATGGTGCTTGCATTGTGACTCCACGTAACGCCTCTTAATTATGATACAGCGATACTAAAATACTTTATGTACGCTCTACCACATGGTGCTTTCATTGTGACTAGAAAACATCTGTAATACCTAGTGTTACTATACAGAGGGCACGAATCGGCTATAGCTAAGTATGTCTTCTCCATCCAATGGAATCATGTGGTATCCCGTCATACGGTTGCAGCAAGTGCCAACAGTCTGAGCACATGAACTGACCATCATATTAGTAGCTACATTGCTGACTAGTAATCAGCTGGCAGTGTTGGACCACACATCCTAACTAATATTATAAATGTGAAGGTAAGGATGTTTGTTTTTTACGCTTTCACCACTAAACCGATTTTGAAAACTATTTCACCAATGAAAATTTTCAGAAAGTGCTACACATATAGGCTACATTTTATTTTATGTATTCATTTATTGCACATTAGTCCTCGTATTCTTACGGGAACCGGAACTACGCGGGGCGCTGCTAGTATAGTATAGCATAAGCCAGCAATGTTTCATTTAAAATTACCTTTTCTTCTCAGTCTTCACAGAGCTGTGTGCCTTCAATCGGCAGTTGGCCGAAACTCGTACTCGCATGGAACTGACGACTTCCTTCTGGTTAGAGGCTGCAATTTTCGTCAACAACAATTTCGTCGTGCAGGAATACTTGGCGAGCGACAAACAGTTTGAGGTGACATTTCATCTAGAGATAATTTATGAAGATAACACTCTCGATCAGAAAGGCTATTCTTCCGCAATCGACTTAATCTCAGTCGAAGATCGAAGTATTTTTTCGAATATTGTATTCTCAAGCCGCTCTAATGGCTTCGACTGGTATCTCAGTATTAAGTATACTGGTCTGTGGTACCTAGGTATTATCAAGAATTATGAATTTCACTTGACCGATACACCTCACTTTCGGAAGAACTTCTTTGCTAACGCAAAGATTGACTATCACAATATTTTTATCGTTTAGGTACTAGGTACTTACTCAAACACTTACTAGGTACCTTACAGAAACCTAAATAGCAAAACTGACAATTTAACCCGTCGGCTTTCACAACAAGTACAACTTTATTTGCAGGAAATGCTAATGATGGCGCACGCTACCCTCATGAAGATCATTTGTAACACCCTTATAGGAATTGAGAACACAAAATCTTTGGACCCCATTCTGAGGTCTGCCAGGCATGCTCGGCAGCTGCAAGACATCCCACATGCAATGGAGCTGTATTGCCTCGTAAGTTGCCTGTGCTGGTAGAAATTCATATTTTAAGTACCTACTTATGGATTTGGTTCTACAGTTGACATTCCTTGCGAGTTTTGTCCATAATAAAAGTTAATATAACTACCTACCTCTGGTTGATATTGAACGAGAACCAGGTCATACGACCATTCTTGTATGATTGCATCTTCTGCATCCATTATCATACATGATTTCATGAACATGGATGGATATACCTACATTATATTACAATATTGTTGATTAAAGTGGTTTCATATGGAAAATTAATTTTAAATTAAGTTTAAGCGTAACATATTCTTGAGCAACATGAAAATGAGTCAGTTCGGTCGATACCATCTTATTCATCTCCGAATTGGTGTTAGGTATTGGAACGTAAGAAACAGAACGAATTCACCAGACTGTTACATGTTTTTTATAATGATGTAGTAAATTTACAGGTGGCAGTCAATAATTCACAAGACGCCTCTTGCTGGCGAGAGCTCAGTACTTGCCTGAAGGACGTCGACTTAGATTGGGCTGAAGTGTGCCTGAACAAAGCCTTGAAACAGGACAACAGACATCCACTTACGTTAGTGGTTTTACGATCACGATATTCATAAATATTGAAGCAAACGTCAATTATTTGATGTTGATTAGGTATCTTATCTTTCGTCTCAAATATACCGTTCTTTTAATTGTAAATGTGCTTACACAAGCACATATATTATTAAAAATACAAATTTTTAATGTTAATTTTAATAATTTAAATTTTATTTTTAATTATATGGAACGGCAACAACCAAATACGACTCCAAGCACTGATGATGGCCACCGAGGAGGTTTAGCCGGTAGTAGTCCGACATAATAGGGTATCCGTGAAGATTCATACGAGTTTGTTACAAGTTGAAAATATTTCATTCCCAGGCTTATTTCCAAAGGCTGCATGGTGTTTGACGAAAATGCAGAAGCCGCCGAGCCATTCTTCTTGGCACTGGTGTCAATGTTCCCATTCTGGAGGATGTCCTGGATCATCTGCTACGCCTACTTCGTGAAACTGGAACTCTTCGACATGGCGGACCAGGTCATGGAGTCCTTGTCTGTGTGCGTTTTCTTATTATCGTTCAGAATAGGAGAGAAAAACATTAATTTTGTAAAACGCTTACATATTATAGATAACATCTTATACTAGTAGTACCGAACTAGAAATATTTGGATATTTGTAATCGCGTTCTCGAATTAATTTACAATACTTGGGATAAAAATCGATAGATCTCTTCTCTGCGTAAAATAGTTTTCTTCGGTGTTTAGCTGCGGAGCTCGGTCGCTCATATACCTACCTAATAAAATATGATCCCGTCTTTTGGTCGGATATGATGTCTGTTGACGATGATGACGATAAGGCTTATAATAAAGACTGGGTACTATGTATAGCTACTGCTCGAGTAACAAGTCGTTTCATTAAATCAGTGGGCATCTTAAGCCACCCAAGCTCTAGTTATGTTACTAAGAGCTCGTTTTTTATTCGCGCGGATTCGGCGCGTTTTCCCCCAGGTTATTGCAATTTGGGTTCTATTATAATTATGTACTTAAAACTTACACCAATCTTTGCCAAACGCGACAAACGCGTTGCCACTCCGTAGCCACCGCGTAGCAACCGCGTAGCCACCGTTTTATGTAATTAGAATAGAACCCAAATTTAAATTTATATTATTAAAGGATTAAAATATAATAGCATAAAGGGGGCATTGGGAATATTTTCATACAAAACTTTGAAGCTCAAGCGGCATGTCCTTGTCATGTCAGTTAGTATGTACTCGACTTATTGCACTTGGAATAACTTTTGGCTTTAATATTTCCTCGCTTTGTCCCTCTATGCCTTATTATATTTTAATCTCTTTGTGGACATGATTTTGACAGGATTGAGAAAGAACAACTACAGCAAGAGTTACCATTCGCGCGTACATGGGAGAAGGAGCTGGGAGATTGGTGGGAGCCATCGCCGCTGTTGCCTGGCATGACACACTTCTATGAGGCCACCGACTTGTTGCTCCGACTTAGAGCAATTAGTGTTAGTACTTTCTAGTACCTGCTAAGTAAAAAAGGTAGGTAGTACTTATATTGATTCGCACGATATTAGCTAGAAGCTTGGAGAAAATAGTATATTACACACCATGGGAAGTAAAATAAGAAATGTCTCATAATAATATGTAATTTTCGACCGTGGCGAAGCCGAGGTCTACAAACATGTGATCTTAGGGTTTCTTATTTACTTTCCGAGGTGTGTATACCTACTTTTTCTTTTCGACGGAGGCGGAAAGCGGTTACTTCGTTTAGCGCAGCGGGCCGAAATTTACCGCTTTCTGCCCGGAGAGATGAAAAGAAAATTTAATAGACAAAAAGTGGTAAAATATAATGTGTCAGGAGTGATGTACAGTCAAGAGCACTCTAAGCTTGACACTCTGGACTTGGAACCGTCGCTGTATTCTATGGTGAGCAGTATAAATCAGAGCTCAGCTTAAACTGGTAGTGTAAAGCTTGACTTGCTCTTGACTGTACCTACTGCTGATATGTCATGATTTGTATAATGAAAATCCACACAATAAACAAATTAAGAACTAGAGATTTATATTCTACTTCTAAACGTTAGGTATTATAATAAAACAAGCAACATTTAAAAACTTCCAATTTTGCTTCACGTCTAAAGATTGGATAGAAAAATGTTTGTTGTTCTTCTTGACTTCTATAGGTAGGTACCTACTGTTAGGACAGTTTTAAGGGTCAACGCACAAAGAAGCGGATAGGGCAGGATAGCACTCGCGATCGGGGACGGGATTTTTTTGTAATGTTCTGGTTTTATGCCCACAGAAAGCGGGCGCACCGTATGAATAGTGACCACTTACCTTTTCTTACTTTTCTGTTTCACGTATTTCAACCCTGTTTGTATTAGATGGCGGAGATGTGTGTGGCTCTTTCATTGACCACCAGCGGGGACTCAGCAGTGTACTACCACCAGGTGGCGCTTTGCTACCGTCTGCGCGGCGATATGCAAAACGCGCTGTGCAACGCACGCCTCGGCCTTGAGAAGTTTGGTGAGGTGAGAACAGTTCCAATTTCGAAATCCACTCATCTGGAACTCGTGAAACCCCTCAGAAATCAGAAATTATTTATTGTGTAGGTACCTACCAGTAGGTAGATTTTGGCATAAGTTGTTTGAACGAGTACCAAATTGAGGCGTACAATATTTACACTTTCACGCAAAAACTACAGAACGGATTTTTATGAAACTTTACAGTTATACTATATAGCTTTTACATCAGAATAACACAGAGGCTACAACTACGCGGGTGAAACCGCGGGGCGCTGCTAGTTGTTATACTTATAATACTATGACCAGTAAGCCCTGGGTCTAAGTCTTGTTAGAGCATGTACCTACCAATGAATGAATTTAAAAAACGTAAGAAACTAAATATTTGTCACCAGTTCGACGGTGAAGGAAAACATCGTGAGGAAACTTTAATTTTTAATTAGAACTTTTTAATTATATTCTTTTTACCAGGTCAGTTACTTGCGGTCTTTGGAAGGAGAATGCCTCCATCAGCTCGAAGACACCCCAGCTAGTGTCGCGGCCTTTAAGCTTGTGCCTCTAACTCAGAGCGCCTACATGTAAGTGTCAATTTTCATTAACTTACCTAAGTACCTAAGTTCTATCACAAAGAAGCACACAGATTTGGCTACCAGAACATGGCGGGGTCCGTAGACGGCATAGCTAGGACCTAGACCTGTGCCTAGACGGAAGAAGGAAAACTGCATCTTTTATCCTGGTGGTTAGTTCCTATTTCATCTGGTTCTCTTATTTATCCGTACAATATAACTCTTTTTCTGCTGAAAGCCAAACGTGGTCCTCGTTATATATAAATATAAGTTAGTTTCTCGCTATAAATAATTTAAGCAATCAAACATATAATCGAAAATAAAATAAGCCAGATGAATTAGTCAAAACCACTCCTTTTTGAAGAATCACCCGAAGAATCAGCACGGAAGGTCCTAATACATACTGTATTGGCAGTACACTGCTGTCTCTACCGAGTCAAGAGCAGCCGCGCGTCCGTACTACGCTTGTCGAGCTGCTGCGCCGCCAGCCCAGCGCTTACGCCTGGATCGCACTCGCTAACGATTGGCTGCTGGTATGTTCATTATATTATCTTCATAATAGATACAATACGACCGCTTTGACTTGACTTCACTGAACATAGGCTTCACCTTCGCAAACCCCCCGGTACCGCGAAATGGTCCCTAAAAAATGTTCAGATCTGCCAATTTAAAACAGTACTACTGTACCTTACCCAAAAATATAACAAACGCCATCTGCCGGTGAGTGGCCGTATTATTTAAAATAAATGTAAAAAAGAAATCTCACGCCTTTTGTTAAATGTTTTGTGTACCTACCTAAAATTGCGTTGTCACAGAAAATAGAACTACGCAGTTGAACATAAAATGCAAAACTGTGTCTGCGTAAAATTTCATCAAAATTATTAGAGCCGCTTCCGAAATACCCGACATGTACATATAAGAATTGCTTGTAAAGTAAGTAGTATGTAATAGGAATTCATCACTTGGATAGATCACGATGTATATTCTATGAATATTTCAACCGGCCGCCTATAGTGGTTCACAAGAAACCATAGAAACATTCAGTGGGCCTGACAGACGGCGTAGGTTATAGGTACCTATAGTTTGTCCCTAGAAATATCACTCTTGTAGGTAGTCATTTTCTCGCACTTTTCCCATTGTGTTCTCTCCTTCCATTTACTATCATCATTTAGATCATAGAAATGTCACTCTCGCAGCGCGCAAATGACGAACCCACGCCAACGACCGAGTCTGAATCCGCGCAAGTGTGCGCGGCGGCGTGCGCGGTGCAGGCTCTCAAGTTCGACCGGCGCGCCGGCCGCGCCTGGACACTCCTCTCCAAGCTGGTCAAACCCAACGCTCGCCGTGTCCACTGCACTACCATGGCTGAGGCGGTAATAGTACCTAGATTACACACCGAGGGTATAAAGCACTTTTTGATGTCGCGGGCGCGATATTGAATCCTGAGCGTAGCGAGGGTGTTACGAGAAAACGGAGTCCTGAGTGCAGCGAGGGATTCAAGCCCTCCCAAGACAAAAACAGCTTTATCCCAAAGGAGAATAGTACCTACTCTACTTTTCTCACCTTTTGCGAGACAATAAAAAACAAGGCGACCTTATATGGCTTGTAGTGGCCAGTTTTTATATTCGTGCTGCCCGGGACTACGCTCCTTCCCCTAGTAAGTTATCACCATCCCTAAGACCTATGTGGTTTTTCGGAATGAAACACTCGTATATAACAATAGCTTATGTCCTTCGTCGAGATATAAGCTCTATCTAAGTGATAGGCAACTAAAGTCCCAGTCACGAAAAACTATGAAATATGTAGATAAACATACAGAAGTTTGCCATATTTGCATTTAAAAAACCCTTTATTTGTAGATAATATTATTTGAGGATGAAGCGTCTACTCCAAAATGGCGGAACCGGATGTTTACAATCCATCATTCAGACGATTGCTAGTAGATATCACAAAACATAGAAAGACAGCGATCTAAATCGCTAATTAAAATTGTTAGTTGAGGTATAAATTGTTAGCATCTCGTGACTGGCACTTTAGTGTTGACAGAATGCAGTAAGAGCATCGAATAATACTTCTCTCCCCCGCTATCACCTAGATCCTCCACTAACGTAGGTCACCCCATATACGTAAGGCAGTGATAGCCTTACGGTTAAAGAGCCCGCTTCTCGTGATGATAATCAGTGAGACTCGGGTTCAAACCTTGGAATGTACCAATAAGTTTTTCAAAAACTTAACTTACATATTCATCACTATACTAGCTCGACGGTGAAGGAAAACATCGTGAGGAAACCCGCAACCCGCAGGTCCCAGAATTAATTCTAAGGCGTGTGTAACAGACCCGGTCCGGCGATGGGCTCACCACCTATCACGTTTAGGGGTCCAAAGAAGTGGGTATTGGTCACCCCGCAGGCTCGCACAGACAACACAACTTGCAATAGGACCTACTTGCGACCTGGAAAAAATTATTATTTAAATAAAAATGGCCCTTCCAGTGCGGTTATCCATGGATAGAAAAAATCCGGAGAAAGTCTCGCGGTTCGGCGTTCTACATCCTGGGGACGCCGCTGCGCGAATGTCAATGTTCCATGTGCGACGTCGTTAAAGCATGTTGAGGCCACGTGCAATCTTTCACACACTCTTTGTAACAATCTTTGTAACAATAAATACCATATTAAACCACAGACGGGAATTAATTTAGAAAAAAAAAGTTTTTTGGGAAATGTTACTAAAATTCTGCTTTCCATTGAGTCGTATGAAATTTACGAAAACTAGAATTAAATGTTTATATAGTTATTCCTTATTCGTAGGTTATATGTATGTGGTTTAGATATTGAGTGTTTTTGTTACATCTGTATATCCTATATAATGTTTGTAATATATACATAATATACAGGGTGGATATTTGAGATGGGTCGGCCAGGGCAGCTACCTTAACCGTTGTAGCTAGACGAAAATGGTCTGAAGAGACTATCCACCATTTTTGAAAATATTTAGAACTGCATTTAAAGATTTTTGAAAAATGGTACAGTCAGCGAGAAAATCGTCGATTCCCACAAAAAATTTTTTTGATGCCATTCGATCCAGTTTCAGATAAGGATCAAAAGTCTCTAAGAGACTAACTGAGGTCAAGGGGGTGGAAAAGTCAGGAAACGCCAAAAACGTTTTACATACATTTAGTAAGGAATAAAACTTCAACCGGAAAAAAAGTTCAATGAAATGCTGAAATCTCTTTGTTGGTGATTCAACTTATAAATCTGAGCAGCGTTCTCCTTGGAAAACATGGTATACTATCTTTTCTTATTTGCCACAATTTTAAATGTCAGTTAAGATCTCTTTTTTTAGAATACGTTACTGGCCACTTGGCAACTTGGCGCGATGTTTTCCAAGGAGAACGCTGCTCAGATTTATAAGTTGAATCGCCAACAAAGAGATTTTAGCATTTCATTGAACTTTTTTTCCGGTTGAAGTTTTATTCCTTACTAAATGTATGTAAAACGTTTTTTGCGTTTCCTGACTTTTCTACCCCCTTGACCTCAGTTAGTCTCTTAGAGACTTTTGATCCTTATCTGAAACTGGATCGAATGGCATCAAAAAATGTTTTTGTGGGAATCGACGATTTTCTCGCTGACTGTACCATTTTTCAAAAATCTTTAAATGCAGTTCTAAATATTTTCAAAAATGGTGGATAGTCTCTTCAGACCATTTTCGTCTAGCTACAACGGTTAAGGTAGCTGCCTTGGCCGACCCATCTCAAATATCCACCCTGTATACATATTATGTCTATGGTTTAACACCGAATTTATGTTAATTAAAATAAAATCAAAGTATACATTTTATTAATTTGTGATTTATTTTGTACAATTTCATGCTTAAAAAGTCGCGAACTAACTAACATCACTCCCATAAACAGCATATAGTATGCATACAGTACTACAAAATATAGGATTCGGCGATGTTTTACCGTATTGTATAGTAATAAGGTGTAAATTGAAAACCCAATACTTTGTTCGGAAGACTGCTGTCCTACACTATACTTAGGTCCACATACCTTTTTCTGACGTATGTGCTTAGGTCGTTCTACTGTACATAATTATTATCAAGGGACATCAATTTTATTATTATCAAATCATCAATTAATCGCACTAGCAACTTTATGTGCTTCGCGTTTGGTTGAGATCGCTTAGTTCACATTATAATACAAAAAATATAAAAATTTTAAGTCTCGACACATTTTCAAAGTATTTAGAAGATTACAAGAATAGAAAAGAATATTTTTGCTTACGTTTCGATTTACATTTTTCGCATTGATTACAGAAGCTTGTATAGTTTAGCTATTTATTTACCAAAAAAAAAGTATTATTTATTATATTTACAATTTCTCCTAAGACGAATGTTTTTACGAACGCTAAAAGTAATTACTGGAAAAAAAAATACGTAAATTATTAATAATTAATTAAATTATGAATGAAGCCATGAAAGTATTTAATAAATAACCAATTAACATTTACTTTGCAGTTTATTAATTCGATTCAAATATTTATATTAATTATTGTATAATTATTGCAGTGACAATGTTAATAGAATATTTTATTGTCCTTGGAATGTTTACCTATTTATAGTTTGGTTACAAAACACGAGTTCACATTCAGTTGTACAAAATCGATGAAAGAATAAGGCTTATAGAGAGTAGTGATAGCCACGTTGGAGGTGATTCAATTACTGCCTATCTAACATGCGAGCGACGTGACAAAATTGCGATTGCGAGATAAAACAGTGGATAAAATTTTGTCACGACGCGACGCTTATGTTAGCCCAGCTGGGGAGGACTTAAAAAGAGTTTCAACAATTTTTACAGTCACGAACACATGAAGCTTCACACTTGGGGGTCGTCCATTAATCACGTGAGTCTCGTAAAGGGGGGGGGGATGTAATGAGATATCACGTGTATATACAGGGTGACTTTTTTTACCATCTGGAAAAAAATGTGGTGTGATAGGTAAGTGATATAATAGATATAATAGATAGTAAGATAGGTAAGATTCATTTGGCAATGTTACTTAAAAAAATTTTTTTTTCAACAAAAATTTTTTCTTGCTTAAATTAATATACATTACTCAATTGTAGTCAATAATACACACTGAGATATTAGAAATAGTATTTTAAAAAGAAACAGGCCCGTAGCTTCCATTTATGCGCAATCTACCTACAACCGCCAGCTGCGCGTAGTACTGTGCGTAGTTTTCTAGATTTTGTAAATTGCATTAAACTTGACTATATTTAACAATTAATCTCGTGTATAACTTCGTCTCTAGATACCTTATACGTCATATTTTTTTCCAGACGGTAAAAAAAATCATCCAGTATACTTCATTGAACTCGCGATTTCTAACCAAACAGTAGCACGTTACTATTTTTTAATGCTTAATTATCCAAAATTTTACACCTGTATTTAAAGATAATATTCTGAAAATTTCAATATACTTTGTACAAAAAAAAAACATGTGGTTTTGGGTATAGGGGGAGGGGGTAGTCTAAAACCTCACCACATATCACCCAGTTGCTAAAAAACATCACTTGATTAATGGACGACACCTTGTAGTGCGTGCGAGTATAGTATAATAAAATAATAATTGAGTACTTCCAGGAATGGAAACCACTACCAAACTGGGAATAAGGCATGTTCATCTACAACATATTTACGAGAATGGCTGTCGAAAATTTAATCCTACTTAAATATAAATGGTACAATATGTAATTATTGCTATGAAAAGACAATGTAAAAGCGTGCTTATATTTATAACTGTTCATTGTTGACACTAAATAAAAAAAAACATTGTTGAGACTAAACAATAAGAATCACTTTAGTCAATGAAACAATAAAATAAAGAATACGGGGACTATTGAAATAAAATCCCACCATAAGATATTATTTCAACCTCTTATTTCAAAAATTACCAAAGTTCATGTTATTAATTTTATAGACCTACCCTAATATATTACATTGAGAAGTAAACTACCTAAGCTAGTCTAATCCGAGTTGTAATTAGTCTCCTGCATCAGAGGCTGCATGTCTTCTCGCTTCCTCTCGCCTCTATTCGGGATCTTCGTGACACCCTCTAATACTCCTATGTCTGACAAGCTGCAAAAATGACGGTAAATCTATATACATACTAGCAGCGCCCCGCGGTTTCACCCGCGTAGTTCCCGTTCCCGCAAAGTTCCAGTTCCCGTTCCCGTGGGAATATCGGAATAAAAAGTATCCTATGTCCGTCTCCTGATTCTAAGCTACCTCCCCACCAACTTTCAGCCAAATCGGTTCATTTTTATGTTATAGATGACATGATAAACTGACTGATTGGTGATGTATCAACGCACAGCCTAAACCGGTGGGTCTAGAGACTTGAGATTTTGCACATAGATAGCTTATACAGTGTATAGTCCAGGCAATGAAGCGGATTTTTGTATGAAGACCCCAACATTCATTCCTCAGTCGATGAAACTTTGCAGGATTGTAGTATAGTATGAGACTATAGGATTTTTTTATGCAAGTATTTTCTCATACCTGTGCTCATACTATACTACAATCCTGCAAAGTTTCATCGACTGAGGAATTAATGTTGGGGTCCACTACCTTTATTGCCTAGACTTCACTAAGCATTCGGCATTCACTAAGAAACGATATTGCAAAATTGAATCCCTAAGGGGGTGAAACAAAGGTGCGCGAGCGAAGCCGACAGTAAAAGCTAGTTAGATATAAAAAAATTGCTTGTCTGAGCCCAGATCCGCAAGGAAATTCTCGGAACACCAGAATCCCTTGCGGATGTCCTGAGTAGACTCGGAAGTCTGATCTGCTTCTGGAGGGAGGTGGGCTGGTTGGAGTAACCGGCAACGTACAATGGTCCGCTTTAGGGACTAAATGAAACCAAACCCCTTAACATAACCTAGCATTGGTTTTCTGTAAAGTCGGTTTAAGGACGATAATTTTACGTGATAACTTCATAAGAACACATTGATGAAAAATTGCATACTGGAGTGAAAGAGAGATGGTCTCGATCGCTTGTTCCGCGCTCTCGCTTGCACGCTCGGCTCAGGCGGAATACTCGTCGGTTTCGGGTCATCTTTATCTGGCTTTTCTTCAATACATCCTAGTCGATGTAAGTACGCCTAGGTTGTCTACCGACTCGCCCATTCACAACACCCTCTTATATTTGTCTCGTTTATTTATTTATTTTTTAATTAAATACTTACACTTCCGGCTCGATGTCGTCGAGCTGCGTGGGCGTGAAGTACGGGTTGGCGGCCGCGGGCCTGAACTTGTACCCGGTCATCACGAAGAACACGAACGTCGCCATCTCGCGGAACATCTCGTCTATCCACGAGTACTGGAAGGGCGCTGTGATCTAGACGAACGCATTTTAAATTTATTTATTTATTTCTAAAACAGAATAATCTGTGTGCGAAAATTTTTTGTTTTAAAATTATTCTTCTACTACATTACAAAATTTATGGGCAACACAAAATTCATCATCATCATCATCATCAACCCGTAACAGCCCACTGCTGAGCTAAGGGTCTTTCCTCACACATGACGAAGTATGGGCTATAATCTCCCACGCGAGCCCACCGCGGATTGGGAGATAGTGTTAAGCTAGTGGCCACTTAACAGTCAGAATTTTTCAAGCCACCCAAGGGTATCTGACATGGCTTAACGACTTCTATTGTGCGTAAACACAACGAAACACAAAATTAATCAAATAATAAATTAAATGTTTGCTTTGCGGAGGTTTTTTTTTATTGTTTCACACGCATTTGTCCCATAATATGGTGGTCAGGGTCCTTTTTATGGTCGGATTTTTGTTCTATTAGTGTAACAAAGAAGGCAGCTCTCATTCAATTTTAACTAAATATACATAAATAACGAAAAAATACATATTTTTTTTGCAACGGTTCCGTACGTTTCTTAACCATTCTAAGATTTGGAATTCATGGAAATACTTGAGGGCCGATCGCGGGTCTTGGTCTAAATCTACCACTGATAATTTTTCTGATTCCATTTATACCTACATTTAATTTAATTGTCTATGGTATTAGAAGTTGCGATATTTTGTAAGAACCCCGAGTTGGTATCGAGATCAAAACCGCCCAACACTACCAAAGTTATCATTAGAGCGCTCTAATATAACCTTTATGTATGGTTAATTATAACTGTCAAAACAAATATATCTCTCCGACTAATCTACAACATCATTTTTTTGTCTATTTCTTTTGAGCAGTGATAGCCCGGACGGTTAAAGAGCCGGCCGAAAATCAGTGAGGCTCGGGTTCAAATCCTGGCATGTACCAATGAGTTTTTCAAAAACTTACGTACATATTTATCACTAGCTCGACGGTGAAGGAAAACATCGTGAGGAAATCCGCAGGTCTCAGAATTAATTCTGAGACATGTGTAAACAGACCCGGTCCGGCGATGGGCTCATCCTATCACGTTTAGGGGTCCAATATATCTCGTGAAATGTGGGTATATCCAGTAATGGAATACCTCTGCCTACCCCCTCGGGGATAAAAAGGCGTGAGATTATATTATTATTATTATATTATTATATATTTCTTTTGTGACAGAAACACCGTAATTGACTAACCTTAAGAAAAGAGAAGATGAACCTAGTGAGGTATATGTAGCAGACGACCATGATGTAGAAATGCCTGAAGAGTTTCAGCTTGCGCAGGTTTATGGCCGCCTTGCCGTCCGTCGACGACGCGTCCTGCAAGTGCCGGATAGACCTGCGAAGCGCAGAACATCGACCCTTATAAATCTCTTATATCCATCCATATACAAGATGAATTTTTTTAACACCACCTAGAGTGAATGTTCTCTAATTACTAGAGATTGAAAATGGTACTCAAAGAAAACATTCATTTATTTATAAAAAGAAACAAAAAAGCATTAAAAAATTTGCAATAATTCGCTTGCCGCACCCGTAAATTGAACCTGCTACAATCTGGAAAATGCCATCCTGTATATACATATAATCCCCTTTCTTATATATAAAAATCAACAGCCGTTCCTCAGTCTTGCAAAAGCTCGAAAATGGCTGGACCGATTTTGATGATTTTTTTATGTGGATTCGATTGGGTCTCTGGATGGTTTATACTGACAGGACAGGAGTTTTATCACTGAGCACATGTTAATGACAACGAACACATTTTTGCAACAGTTTTTAATAAAAATAAGGGATTTGACGTTATAGGACAAGTTCTTTTTAAGACCTTTTCAAAGCAAGTATTGTTATAAATAAGTGAATGAATAGATAGGGTACTAGGATTGGATAATGCATTGATACCTGCCTACAATCTATGATAAATTAATAAGAGCCGAAAAGAGCGTTATTCTCGCCGACAAACCGCATTGTAGTTTGGCGATTGTAATTTAAAATTGAATTGTATTTGAAAAGGACATACATTTAAAAAGAAATAAATATATATATATATATTAGATACTGACCAGACTACCGGCAACATGATGGCGGTACAGCACAGCAGGTCGACGAATATGAACAGGTCACGCCACGCATTGTGCTCGACTGCGCCCTCTTCACTCTCGGCTATTATTATCTCCGCCACGTTAGCAACCACCTGCACACGAAATACAAGTACAGATTATCGATAACAAATAGATGGAGGCCGACTAAAGACTTTGATCTTACCACAGAATATATATTATTATTAATAGAACACCGTCCGAATACAATGTCTCTCGTGGATATACGATACTATACTCTGCCCAAAATCTTTGAATTAGCACGAATAAGAGGTAGGCGATTTCAAAAGTAGCATGTGAAAAATCAAAGGAAAATGAACTTATCATGAGGATGGATACAAGTCACTCAGTCGAAAACATAAAGGACTTGTTTCCATGGTCATGTTCATTTCACATGATTTTTCACATGCTATTAAATCATGTAGCATAAATTTATGAGATGCTTTTGGTCAGATACCCTACCTAGCGGAAATGTAAGGACATCTATTTTGGTCGTATTTTTAAAGTTTACATGATACGAGTAGCGTCCAAATCATAGATTTAGTATACTTAGATTGGCATTGCAACAGAGAAAGAACATAGGTACTCGTGTGTTAGAGCGAGATAGGGAGACGAGACCATTTTTGTCAACTCTACGGGGTTCTACCGGGCCGACGTCAGTTGTGAACAAAACAAATCTCGCTTATTTTAATTAATCTCGCGTAGTTTGATTTTTAATAGACGTAAACAGCTATGGTTACGTGTGCAGTACCGGTTGTTATTCATCTAGGAAAGAAAATCCACAGAATTAGTCATTTTACATGTAAGTGCGATTGAAAGATTTAATTCTCTCAATGCAATGATTATAGAAAACAGAAAAACAAATCGTGCACAAATGGATCGGTCATAACATTGCTTTTTATTATATAAATGTTCTGAATGTATAAGTATTGATTTAAGCGAAATATTAAATACGTGAATTTCTTGTATTTCTAACCTAAATATTTTTATAGTGATTGTCGCAATATCGATTAACCACATTTCGATAACGTGACTGGCAAAGGTATTAACTACACAATAAACCACACGCCCATTTTTTATCAAGAGCTACAAGTTTAGGGAGAGCACTATTTGTCTTGCACACATCCACGTTACAAGCACAGAAGTGTAAATTTTTTTGGTCTCGCCGTACTGGCTCTATTGCCAATCTTTAACGTTAGTATACTAAATCTATGGTCCAAATAGTCACCTGAGGGCCGAGCCAATTAGGTTCGTAAAACTTAAACGTCAGTCGAACAGGGGGGCAATTCCACTAAATGTCAACGGTTATAGTCCGATGACAATGGCCAGTCAATGGTGTTATTTTGCCACTTTTAGAGCAAATAACACCATCGACTGACCTTTGATATGTCAATTGTCATCCAACTGTAACCGTTGACATTCAGTGGAATTGGCACCCAGATTGACAGATTCATGGGATTGACATGAGCACTCGACTTGTCTTGCGCGCAAAATTATAGCGCGACAAAATGAAATTAACTCCACACTCCAAAGTAATGCAGTAACTGACACGTAGTTCGTCCTGTAACAATTGGGTATTTGACTGCCTAGTCAAATGAGGTACTTTTTATTATCTGTCAAAACGAAAATTTACTATGAAGAATGTACTGAATACTGAGTTGTGACGTAATCATTTTCAGTACTCAATTGCGACAATTTTTTGGTTGTTTATTTTATAAATTGCTATAATTGCAAAATGAAACTCGAAATAAATTTTTAGAAGTCTTATAGGATAATTCAAATTCAATACAAAAATAGAAATCTTTCCTCTTTAGTGTAGGTTCTTATTGAAAGTCCAGTCAAGTTTACCTGTAGCGGAATGACGACCATGAACAGTTTTTTGTCCCTGTCGGAGAGGATGTGCTTGATGAAGTTCCAGCCGGTTCCAACCAGCACAATCGTCACAAAAAGCACCGCGCCTTTCAGCCTGTAACCAAATATTAATTTGACACATATAAACAACTTCCTTCAGACTGATCAATCTCTTGATATATTTTTTCACACCAACCGAGATTCTTATCTACAGCATGTCGCTACCTAGAGTCGACTGGAGCAGAGGAAAAATTATGACGTCACAAAGTCAGTACTCAGAAAATTTTTCCATACTAAATTTTCGTTTTGACATCTCATATGTCACTCATATGACAAGGCAATAAAATACCCTATTTAGATTTTGTAACAGTCATTGGTACAGTACGGCTGTTTTAACTTGGCTGCTCTGAACATAGGCTCCGTTTACGCAAACCGTCTCATACCGCCGAATGGTCGCTAAATTTTTTTATTGCGCAGCCACTTGCGCAACTTCAGAGCTCCCAAGTTAAAATGCCGTACTTTACATGCTTTCACCAGGATACAAGCCGGCGCCTCACGCATAAGCGTACGTTCAGAGATTTTAATTATTAGGTTTTCCAACAGGTTTTATACTATAAGGTATTATTATTCATAAAGATAGACTTAACAAGACAGAGTGAACATATTTTCGCTTAGGTCTAGTATCTAAAAATGTACTTACAAATGTGTGATATAAAACAGTATTGCCCACGCCGTCACGTGCTCCCCTCTGGTCTGTATGAAGTGGTAGTTGATCGCATGGAAGGCCAAGGACATTGCCTTGAGGTACACCAGCACACACATGATGATGTGAATTCTGTACACCGTGTGCCTGCTGGTCTTCAGGATGAAGGTCCAGAAGCCAGCGCTCAGGAAGAACACCAGCGACATCATGCTGTACAGGGCGGGCAGGGGCATCTCGCCAGCGGACAAGAAGTTCCCATCGTTGCTCTCATATATTTCTATCTGAAAACATCAAGTTACCGCTATAATATTTGAGTGGGTCACCGGATGGTTTAAAAATACAATAGGACCCGATAGATGGCGCTGTATGTGGCAGGACAACGTCTGCCGGCCTTTTTAAGTTGGCAGCTCTGAAGTTGCGCAAATGGCTGCGCAATAAAAAAAATGCGACTAATTGGCGGTACGGAGCGGTTTGGGCGGAGCCTATGTTCAGAATTGGCTGGGTGCGAAGTAGGGGGTGGGGGAACCACGAATCGATCGCAGCGCCCATGGTGGCTAAAAAAGAAACTCGGGTCGGACGAACTCAGACGAACTGTCACTTTTTACTAGAGAAATTTACGTATTCGTGCATTCTTAGTGGAAATAAATACTTGAACATGGGTAACGAAACCTATTGCGTAGTCAACTGCAAGAATAATGGCAAAAATAGTGATCGCAAATTCTATAAATTTCCAAGAGCAAGTTGGAAACAAGATCAACTACTGCAATGATGTTTTGTATGGCGTTGATGTCACTGAAGTTTGTCTAATTACACTAGCTTCAATGGTGTGGCTCATTTGATTTTCACATTTTATTTCTTTTACATCTTGCACATGTTGAGCCAAAACTAACTGTTTGTCTTTTGTAGTGGTTTGTGGCTGGAAAACTATATTGTGCGTTATTGTCTGGAATCCAGTTTTTATAATCAATTTAACCATGTCAAAGATATTTTAATCTCTTTTAGGCCATGTTGAACTGATAATACACAACAATCTGCACTATTATCGACAGTACTGCTATAAATAATGGTCTACAAGATACATGAAACGCTCTAGTCGATAAATTTTGTCCATTTCCTTGCTTATTTCTCGTGAAGCCATGAGAAAGTCCGTGTAGGTATGCTGCCTGAAATTTAATGATTGTGGCGTTTTTGACGGGAAATAAAAAAGGTCAACATTATTATCGACGCTATAGACTTACAATATCCAACAGGACCTAAGTAAATAACGTTGTTTCACAGAAATTATTTTTGTGTTTAGTTACTTTTCGTAATGACAGCCAGCCATTTGACATTTCAAAGTCCGCCCTAATTGTTACCACTAGTGGGCGCTGTCATCGCGCACCCAGCCAATAGCCAAGTTAGAACGGCCGTACTGTACTTTACAGTTCGTTCATCTAGCCCAATCATGTTACTGGTCCTCTAAAAGCTAGAAGGTTGACAGTGCTCACACCTTTTTTTTTAATTTGTAATATCTCAGTCGTATTTTATAGTATGTACAAACAAAAAATTATCATATCAAAATAGAAATCATAGTATTAAAATAATGTTAATTTGATGTTGATTTTCACAGGCAATGATTTTTAGTTAAGACAAAAAATAACATTTAAATAAAAACATGAAAACTAAACATGAAATATGAAAACTGCAATGAAATTTGCATTATTTGATTTCATATGTAGCGGGCTAGGTGAAAAAGAGTAGGCGGTGCGAGGTATAATAATAATAATAATAATTGTGGGACACAAGTCTTACACGGTTATTTAGGGTGTGAGTATATGTGTACTAAACAACTGATAAACATACATAAATAAATATTAAACGACCAGCCACGAAGCCAACCGACATGTTCATGAACACAAATGTTGGCCCCGAGCGGAGATCGAACCCGCGACCTTCGACTCAGAAGGCAGCTTAGGGTCACTACCATGAAAATTCATTTCGCGATTTTTACATGCTACACGAGATTACCCATACCCAATACGCATCAGTAGTCGTAGATCCTACCTAATAAACTTACTATTTTCGAGGAACACAAATAATAATAAAAACATTCATTGACAACTTTTTATAAGGGTTTTACATTAAGATATTTGCGCCATTTGTTGGAAAAGGTTCTCTTCCATTAGTTTTGGTACTTACCATCATATTCATTGCGGGTGTAGATTTTCCCTCACGCGGACAGTTGTGGAAATAGAGATTGTACAGCCCCTCCTCCTTGTCTGAGGCCACGTACATCGCGAACTGTGCAAGAAATAAAAAGAAACATCATCGAAGTATGTGAAATTTAAATTATTATTAATTATACAACACAAATATAATACAACACAAATAGGGATGTTTCTTGGGTGAAAAGAAATCGATTTTATTTGGTCCCTCAGTTAGATTATCAAAAAATAATGAACACGTATTTATTGCTTTATTAAATAAATAAAAATTGACGAAAATATATCGCATCAAAGTTCAGGAGAGGGGGGTTTCGACTTCACTTCTTGCGATAATTTGTACCATGGCGTGACGTCACTCGAAATTTCATAGCGCTTTACCGAGATGGTAGAGCGCTATGAAATTTCTTCTTCTTAGTAATCAGTAAATTCTGGTTCTTAGGTAATCTAGCTAGTTTACTTTATCTAAATGTATGCTCTGCTTTTTTATATTATACTAGCGACCCGCCCTCGCATCGCTTCGGTTTCTATCACTAATCAATCACTCTATCTATTAAAAAAACCGCATCCAAATCCGTTGCGTCGTTTTAAAGATCTAAGCATACATAGGGACAGATAGCGGGAAGCAACTTTATTTTATACTATGTAGTGATAAATGTATTATATTATAACTGAAAAACAAATTAGAGTGTCTGAGGGTTTGCGTTAATAATTTTACATGTTGTACAATATGTTTGCGAAGCAACATTACATTGTTTATACAAGTGCTACGTAGTATTACTAACGCTCGTGTTATAGTAGACGTAGCCATCTCGAGTCTCCTTTGTGATGGGCAGCACCGCGTTCGAGCATTGTGACAACAGCTTGTCTCCTATTGCACTGGCCCCCGCTGAATAAATACAAAGTCAATTTGTTTAGTATGATCTGTCCTGTACTCTGTGGTATGATTTTTATTTCGAAACTAACAAAAAGTTATTTTCCCTTATTAAACTCAAACTCAAAATTCTTTTATTTCAGTAGGTATAAAAAATACACTTTGAAATGTCAATATAAACAAGGCACACTAAACTCGTCCATGAGGATTGGCTAAATGTAAACAGCAGCCCATCTCCACCGACGAGTTGCTGGTTCCAAATGCAGTACCCCGAGAAGAGCCAGCAAGAAACTCAAGGCCAGCTCTTTTTAGTCTCATGTCTTACTAGTAAATATGGTTCACAATAATAATTATAATGAATAGCCTTACATAGCCTTACGTAGCCTTACATTCACAAAGCCTGTGTCTATTGGTATTATACGACCGATATACGTCACCCCAAAATTAGCGTAGCCTTAGATAAAAGTTTATCTAAGAGCGTAGCCCTAAAATTCAGTTATGCAATAATTAGCATAACTGAATTTTAGGGCTACCTAAGGAAACCGTACTATTGGGTAGTTGACAGCATCGAAATTAAATTGCGAGTAGTCATAAATTAAAAAGATTATCCCAAAACACCTCAAAATATGTATTTCGATTTTCAATTTACAATTATAACAAATTTAAAAATAATAAAACAATCAAAAAAAGAGCTGCAATTGAGTACTACAAACTATGACGTCACGGTTTGCTATTTCAGTACATTTTCCATACCAAAATTTCGTTTTGACAGATCGTAAAAAGTAACTGATTTGACTAGGTAGGACACAACCCTATTATTGCTCTTTATTTAAAAAAAAATGTTTGACAAAACTAAAGAACTAATGTGTCGTATTTTTTTAGTGTATGTGTGGATTGAGTGAGCACCCCTCAGAAAAAAAAGGAAAAATGCTCTTCATTTAGTAGAAGTTCTAAAACAATTGTAAAAGTAATCCCTGAATTTGTAAAAAGATAAAAAAAAAGATACAGGGTTTAACGTATGCTCACTCAGTTCTCACAAACTACCAATGAAATCAGCGAATGTATTAATGCAACATATAATATTTATATACTAGGATTTAGTAGAACCTAAGCTTACTTACCTTTATAATTTGTAGATCACCTAGTTACGTAATTAAGGTTTTACAAAAAAAATAAAATGCTCACTCAATCCTCACACTTTTGAAAACCCGATTTCTGATGAAGAAACTGAAGATTGAAACTGCTATGTATGTGTATAGTTTAGTAAAATTAATATGGGAATTTGTAAAATAAAAAACGAACCACTAACGTGGCAGGTTTTAGAATAATATTTTTTTTAAATGCTCACTCAGTCCACACATTTTACGTAAGTTAAAAATGTGAATATCTTAAGATTTATAGTATCAAAGAAACTGGAAATTAGTTTAACTTTTTGTAAAAATTTCTACAAAAGATCTACCATCTAATATTTTATATTCGTTGTCTGTTTTTAAAGAAATTCAATTTTAATTTTCATAATGTAAATATATCGTTTAGGGTGACCACACTTCATAATATTATGGTCATATCCATTATTTTGACAACCTTCTTCGAGTTAAATCGAAATTGCTGTACTGGCCAAATACATGAGCAGCGGCTGGTAAAACATGTATACATATCTGTCGCCTTTTAGCGGCCAAATAAATTGCATAGTAAGTATACGTGTAATTTAAATAGTATATTTCATTACAAGTGCGGAAAGCCTGTCATCGCAACGAGATCCGACAAATGTCTACCCAAGCCGAGGCGCAGCCGAAGGTGAGGGTTGACAGTCGGAACAAGTTGCAATGACGGTTCCGCACGTGTACTGAACAACTATTTTTAATACAGTTGCGAAAAAATGAAGCAATTTAATAAAATAATAAAAACACAATAAACTCAACTATCATTTTTTGAAAATGGCGCCAACCATAAAAATAAGCAGAGATTTTTTTTTGCTTACTTCACCCATTCTGGGTAGGCAAAGGGAACTATGCCCAATGCCCATACAGTCAAGTCATCGGTACAATTTTCTTATATGAAATGAAAATGAAATTTAATGAGATGAAATGAAATAAAACCTAACCTAACTCATTGAATCAAATCATTAAATCTGATATTGAAACAAATTAATAGCTTCTTTTTAGAAATATTTGCATTCAGAATCATAAAATCTTCTATAAAGTTTTTTTAGTAAAAACTTCGTGGTTGGTTTTTTCTTTTTAATAGACATCATTTTGACAGTTGGGAAAGAAAACGAACGAGTGCGGAAAAGGTAAAGAAAAAGCTCGAGTGTGTGCCCTCATCCCGAACGCTATACGTCCCTGCAATACGCCACTTTTTGAGCAACTGTATTAAAAAATCTTTTACTCCAAAACATGGCAACCAAGCTTTGGAGTAAAAGTTATCAATAGTTTTATTTAAATTTCGAACTGGCTTGCAAATAGGAATATGTTAATTGAAAAAATAAAACAAGTGAACACTTCAAAGTGGGAAAAAATATCGTTGTTCTTCATTGCTTTTGTTAACTTATGTACTAATACATTTTCAAAAACGATGTTTTGTCTGTGCCATACCTACCTATATAAATTTCAAGAAAGAAATTTTGATGAAATTTAATTAAATGTTGACTTGTCATCGTCGGGAGGTTGCCTTTGCTGATCGATCACAGCATCATCCTGCTAATGCTAGTGTCTAATAGCATAGCCAAGTTGTATTTTATCGCATACTAATGGTGCCCCACGGTTTCACCCCGCATCAGTTCCGTTCCCTTCGGAAAATTATAGCCCATGTTACTCCCAGAAAAGTAAGCTTTCAATTGGTGAAAGATTTTTCAAGTCTCGCGTGTAAAATTTTATTACAAATAGCGGGTGCCCAGCGGCGACCCAGCCTGGATCCTGTTTATTCCCGTTCCCGTGGGAATTTCCTATAATTCCTTCATAGTGGTTTAGTTAACCATATAAGACCATAATAATTTAAATAGCGGGTGCCGTGGATCCAGTTTATTCCCGTTCCCGTGGGAATTTCCTATAATTCCTTCATAGTGGTTTCGTCAAGCATAAAACACCATAATATTTTAGATAGCGGGTGCCGTGGATCCAGTTTATTCCCGTTCCCGTGAGAATTTCTGAGATTCCCTTTATAGTGGGTGCCTACGACATAAAGACACCTATACATACGATATTTCAAACAACGGGTTCCAGCGAGTTAAAGCGGCGGCGTTGCGCGCGCGGTTCCTGTTTTATCCCGTTCCCGTGAGAATTGCATTAAATCCCTTCATAGCGGTTGCCTACTACATTTATGACACCTACATACCATATTTCAAGTTTCTGGGTGTAATCGTTTCGGAATAGTACGTATTTCTCTTTTTCACCAGTTTTTATATTTTCCCGTGGGAATGAGATATTTTTCTGAAATAATAACAAAGAACTCTAAAGAGTAAAAAACATACAGACAAATTGATAACCTGCTCCTTGTTGAAGTCGTTTAAAAGTACTCTAGATGTTGACCCGGGTACTCAGTTATCTCCATACTAAATTTCATAAAAATCCTTTCAGTAGTTTTTGCGTGATGCGTGCACAGATAGACAGACAGACAAAAATGTAAAAAATTGTGTTTTGGTATCTACATCGATAACTATATACCTACACTTAAAATTTTCAAAAAATCTTTCATGTACAGACACGGTCCCGTTAGTTTTATTATATGTGTAGATGTACAATAGTATATTCTGATATAAGTGCGGTAAGTTGAAAATTACAGCCGAGGTAATATTGCTAGCCCAAGCCGTAGGCGAGGGCTATAAGAAACCAGAGGCTGTAATTATCAAAGCGCACGTATGTCATACGACATATTTGGAGGAAATAAATAAAACTCGGACTTTCATTAACGAATAAAAACAATACAGCAAAAAAAAAGCGCGCGGAATAATTTTTACTTGTTCACAAATAAGCGATACGCGTGCATCAGCATTTTTTTTAGGCAAGGGCACAAAAAACAGCCAGTATTACTAATAAAATAAATTAATATTTTTGTGTTTTTGTTACATACAGATACATAAATGGTTTAAATTAAATGTTTATTTATTGTATTTTATCTCCCAAAGTTAATTTTAATCATAAAATGTTGTTTTTTTTTTCTGAGTTTTAAAAAAGTACCGTTCGTTTTAAGACGGAGCATCTTGATAAACCGTGCGTTTTACATTACACTTACCGCACTTGGGCGTAATGAGATACAATACGATATTGAAATTGGTGAAATAAGACACCTTTTACGAGCAAATGCGTTATAATAGTAGATTATACAACAAGGGAATAAAGCACTGTTTTATGTCACGGGCGCGACATTGAATCCTGAACGTAACGAAGGACTCCCAGTTTTACTCCCGAGCGCAGCGAGGGAGTTATTTTCGCTCGGGAATTAAGACTGAGTCCTGAGTTTAGTGAGGGATTTAAGCGCCCAAGACAAAAACAGTTTTATTCCCGAGTTATATACTCTACTTTTCTCACCTTATGCGAGACAATAAAATGCAATTGCATGGTAGTAGATTATTGACAATGCCTATGGCATCTAGTAGGTATAATAGACTCTGAAGTCAAAGTACTTTCATCACTCGACATTTTCGATATTCTTTTTGAAATGTTAAAGCTATAAAATGGATACAGCAACTTGTTTCTGCCGGCGTGACCTAGGTACTTGATTTAACAATTGAAGATCGTGTGAATCTAGTTGGTCGCGGCTTCGGTTTTCGAAAATCGCCAACTCGATTTTCGAAAACCGAAGCCGCGACCAACTAGATTCACAGTTAGTGGTTCGTTTTTTATTTTACAAATTCCCATATTAATTTTACTAAACTATACACATACATAGCAGTTTCAATCTTCAGTTTCTTCATCAGAAATCGGGTTTTCAAAAGTGTGAGGATTGAGTGAGCATTTTATTTTTTTTGTAAAACCTTAATTACGTAACTAGGTGATCTACAAATTATAAAGGTAAGTAAGCTTAGGTTCTACTAAATCCTAGTATATAAATATTATATGTTGCATTAATACATTCGCTGATTTCATTGGTAGTTTGTGAGAACTGAGTGAGCATACGTTAAACCCTGTATCTTTTTTTTTATCTTTTTACAAATTCAGGGATTACTTTTACAATTGTTTTAGAACTTCTACTAAATGAAGAGCATTTTTCCTTTTTTTTCTGAGGCGTGCTCACTCAATCCACACATACACATTTTTTTATATTACTATACTAATTGGGGTGTATGAGGAATTGGGCTTATTTTGTGACGCGTTGCAAATCGGTCGTATACTACCAATAGATACAGGCTTTGTGAATAGGAGAAGTGAATGAGAAGAGAACTTTTTGTTAGTATCGAAATAAAAATCATACTAAACAACTCTTTTTTTTGAGTTTTTCGAAAAAATATAACATACATTAAAAATAGCTGAAGTCGATACTGAACAACCTAACTTCAGGAATTGCGATTATTCTGTAACATATTGTATAACAGAGAGACAGAGGTTTCATGACTGGCACAGAATGCCACAGAAACAGACTATCGACCTTTGACAGACCTGTCCGACTTCGCAGTTTAGGTATAAATAGTCGTATACAGGCACGCCTACTCGACAGGCGAGTAGAAGCGTTGACCTTAAAAGCACACGTATATTATTGCTGTTTTATTTTTTGTATTCCTAATACTTAAAGGAAAGTACTTGAGTCGGCCTTCTGTATGTTAGTGCTATTATATATTCTGTGCCTCTGGCATAGGTGCACTACCAAACTACTGACTGACTGATAACCTAAATGTTACAAAGATGGTGTCAGTATCAAGTTAATTAATTATATTTACCGACAAGGGACCTCCGCCGTCTATTGACGAACATGTATTGTGACTGACGCTTCATCCTATCCATGGGTATGGCCGATCTGTTGTGATACAGATGTAACGCTGTCACCTCTCCATTGCATGTTATGTTCAGTCTAAAAAGTAATAAGCATCATACAATTTTGTTAAATAAAAAAGAACACAAGTTTACGGCGACAGATACAACGGCGCAACGCATAGGCTGTATTTTAAAGAATGTATATCGTACAAATTACTTATAGCATTATCATTTTATATATATTTATATTACGTACGTTACATATTCTCTGAAGATTTAACCCTTAGCCAGGTAGTGGACGAATAGGCACCACTTTAAATTGAACTCTATGTAATTGAAATAAGATTCAAAAACAATGGAAAATTTAAAAAGCTATGCCTGGCTAAGAGAATAATACTGTTGTAGTGTCTATACGGCTAGCAAACCATAATAAATAAATAAATAAATAAAATAAAATACTGGCATTTACAATATTATATTAAATTAACGGTTTTCATTGTTTGTTAGTGCAACGAAAACCAGGAAACTGTTTAACATGCCTTCCGAAACATGAACGAGCTTATTTTATGCATAATCACCGCCACCCATTCCTTAAGTGCAGTAGGTATGATTGTCACAAAACACGCGCATCGCAGGGAACCTAGGCCTGGGCTGATTTGATATCCGAAACCCGCGTAGTTCCCGTTGGGAATACAGGGATAAAATGTAGCCTATGTTACTCAGAGATATTGCAGCTTTCTATTGGTGAAAGAACTTAAAAAATCGGTCTAGTAGTAGGTATTTGAGTTTATTCGATACAGACATACAAAAATACAAGAAGACAAATCTTTCCTCTTTATAATATTAGTGTAAATGTAGATGTAGACTAGCAGCGCCCTGTGGTTTCACCAGCATAATTCCCGTGGGAATACGGGGATATAATGGACTCGATTCTGGCTGACCACCCAAAGTTCCTAATTTTAAGTTGGCCTATCCTTCTCCATAGAATACGAAAGAAAAAAAACAGAAACAGACCATAGATTAAAGAGTTAATGTCAAACATCTAAAAACCTACTAATTTGAACTATGGACGTGCTTATCTGTCACTTTTATCCATGACCTTGTTGCATCGTCGCTAAAATTGCTAAACACGCCATACATGAGAAGACTAATTTTAATTTGACAGGACTAAATATCTCTCGTCTCTTTTCTTTTCTTTTCTAGGAGAAAGAAAATGACAGGACTAAACTAAAATAAGTTTAGTCGCTGTAATGCAGAATCGAGTCCAATACAGTATTAATTATGAACATTTAAATATATAATAATTACTCGCTGATAACGTAGCTTTCCATTAGTGAAAGAATTTCTCAAATCGGTTTAGTGTTTTAGGCGTGAAAGCGTAACAAACAAACAAAATTACTTTCGCATTGTTTTATAAATATATACCTAATATCCTAAAGGAAATTATGCTTCTACTTGGGACTGTCAAACATGGCTCTATTTTAACCAAAGAGATTTAAATATAATAGGGCATAGAGGGGGCATTGGGAATATTTTCATACAAAACTTTGAAGCCTAAGGCGTCATGTCCTTGTTATGTCAGTTAGTATGAACGCGAGCTGCCATTCGGTCGAAAGTGTACTAGACTTATTCCACTTGGAATAACTTTTGACTTCAAATTTTCCTCGCTTTGTCCCCTCTATGCCTTATTATATTTTAATCTCTTTGGTTTTAACGCATTTTTTGCAAGTCTAAACACCAGAGTGCCACATTCGCTGTGCATGTTTACTAAATAAATCGCTTTAGCAGCCCATCAGAGGAGTTTAGCCACAGACACCGTGACACGAGATTTTTGAATTTATTTATTTTCGAATACGGGATGAAAATATAGCCTATGTAACTCTGTGATAATGTAGCTTTCCAATGGTGAAAGAATTTTTACATCGGTCCAGTAGTTTTTAAGTTTATTCATTATCAATATAAACAATGTTATTTTTAACCAACTTCAAAAAAAGGATTAGGTTCTCAATCCGACACATGTTTTTTTTTTATGTTTGTTACCTCAGAACTTTCGACTGAGTGAACCGATTTGGATGATACTTTTTTATTTGAAAGCTGGTGCTTCTCGTGTGGTCCCATTTCAATTTGGTCCAGTTTTGACAGTGGCATATATGAGAAAACCATATAAGTTGAAGGCATTTACAATAATTACAGAAAAAAAATGTCCTCCAAAGAGGAACCATGTGGGACAGTGCCCAGAAGACTGGCTGCATTCCCTCTCTGGATAGCTAGGCTGATCCTTTCATATTACCTTAAATTGTTGAAGTCCATCTTCAAGAACACTATAGCTGGGTGTTGTGGTGAAACAAAACTGTTATCACTCTCTTTCAGAAAGCAGGTCTCCGTGTGAGCTTCCAGATATGGGTTGATTGCGTCATTCGCCGTCCTATCTAAGGTGAAACCGTACTGCAATGTGAAAGAACCTCTATAGATAAAGCCTTAGATAAAACATATAATAAAAAGACGTAGATATTTTACTAGAGCGCTGAAAATGAGGCGACAAATTTAGATAATTGACCTAATTTTATTTAATCGCAATGTTTGCATTTTCACGTATTCGTATTTCAAGCGCAACTCTTGACAGATAGCTGTCTCTTTCTTTATTATTTGTTCCGTGTCATCTTTCGCCGTCATTATTGTATCCTATAAAATACGCTAAGAAGTAAGTATGTACATGTTGTAGCCACTCGTTGCGGGTCAATCATAGACATATTAATTCAAACGCGCGCAGTATGAATATAACTCATCCTTACTTTAATATCTTTGAGATAAAGTATTGTAAAACAGTTTAAGTAATGCAATGTCTATAATAGTACATTATGATATAAGTGCGGTAGGTTGAAAATTACAGCCGAGGCGATATTGCTAGCCCGAGCCGTAGGCGAGGGCTACAAGTCAGCAGAGGCTGTAATTATCAAAGCGCACGTATGTCATACGACGTTTTATAACACATTTGCGAGGAAATAAAATAAAACTCCGACTATGGTAAACGAATAAAAACAATACAGCGTTAAGAAAAAGCGCGCGGCGCGCATCATCATTTTTTTTTAGGAAAAGGCACAAAAAACAGCCAGTACTTATTACTAATAAAGTAAAATAATATTTTTGTGTTTTTGTTAAAGATTGGTTGTAATTTACTGTCAAAATTAATTAAATTAAATAATTATGTAACATAAATATTTCTTTAATATATTTTATCTCCCAAAGTTAATTTTAATCATTAAATGTTGACAACTTTTTTGACATAAAAACTCTTTGCTGAGATTTTAAAAAGTACCGTTCGTTTTAAGACGGAGCATCTTGATAAACCGTGCGTTTTACTTTACACTTACCGCACTTGGGCGTAATGAGATAGGTAACGATATTAAAATTGGTGAAATAAGACACCTTTTACGAGCAAATGTGTTATAAAGTTTATTACCACATGATAATTTCTGTAAGCCAATCTTACTGTATAAAAACAGTAGGTAGTAGGTTTCCGTGCCACCCTACAATATTTAAGACCATATATTTGCAAAAAAATGCGTTTTTTTGGGGAGGATCCTGTTAATTTTTATTTTAATAGCATATGTCTAACTGGCAACTAAAGTAATACAAACTTTGTGAATATCTTTCAAGCAAAAACACCATAATTCATGTTTCATGTATGGATTCTTACTGTGAAATTATTAATTTTATGCCATTTTTAGTATTTGTTTTTATAGCGGTAATAGAAAAACAGATTGTAAAATTTTAACTGCCTCACTGTTACTGACTTTTCACACATACCGGTTTCCACCGGGCCGGCGCCAGCTACCCGGCGGCGAAATGTATGGCCGATTGCCCGGTTGCCCGCCGGTACGTATGAAAGCGAACGTACATGGCCATATACTTCGCCCGCCGGCCCGGCGGAAACCGGTACTTGTGAAAAGGGGTTTTCAGTTCATGAAACACAGCCCACTGACAGACAGACAGACGAACAGACAGAGGCTTGGTTATAGCTCCCATTTGCACCCTCTGGGTATGGTATGTTACTCTAAAAATAAGATAACATTACTATGTCATATTTTAATATAGCTAATTCTTAATCACATAAAAGATTATTATTATATTATACCTCTCCTTCAACTGTATCTGCAGGCAGCCTAAAATTAATCATTTTCACATCCAGAATTCCTCCCTGGAAGAACCCGAATGTACTGAGGTCCACATAGTGACGTTCATCATCCTGTAAATGAAATGTGGTTGAGTAACTATATCGCTTTCCACTACTCAGTCTTAGATATATACATATTATGTGTAGCACCCAAATCACACATCCAGGCGGACTGATGGCCGCTGCAGCCGACACGTGTTGGAGTGGAGAATGGGTTTAGGCAAACAAAGTGTAGTGCGCCCTGTGCCACCGACGACCTAAAGAAGTTGGCTGGCAGTGGATGGTTGCGGCCGAAATGGTAGGCACTCCTCTTGGGAGGCTTTCGTCCAGTATTAGACAGCAATTAGCTCAATGTATGTATGTGTAACCATATGAACTCTGTAATTGATCTTGTCCCGAGGCGAGGCGATGCCTAATATGCTGATTAATATGCATTTGAGTAGGGAATTTCGAAATGGCTCAAGTTGAGCTGGTTTTAAGTAGTTAAGAACGAGAAATAATTAAATGGGCAGCAATTATAAAATTTGGTTAGCTACAATAAATCAGCATTTAAATCATTTGGTCGGCATACAAAGATTTTGTTCGCAAATAAAAAAAACAGGCAGCAATCCTTGTTCGGCAAATAATTTTGATAATGGTCAAAAATTAAATCAGAAATAAGCAGCTTACAATAACATGGGTTTGCATAGTAAACATTCAGTCCGCAAAATAGTTACTTGGTCCGCAAAATAACTACTTGATCAGCAAGACTTCATGATTGAACAGCAGAGAAAACATCACAAACAACAAACAAAATTATACTATAGCCAGTCTCCCACTTCCAATCCCGATCCCACTCCCACTCCCACTCCGACGCCCACGCCCACTTCCACCCACCCCCACCACTCCTACTATCTCCTACACCCCCATACCGCATCCTACCGCCTCCTACCTCCTACTACCTCCTACCCGTCCTACTACCTCCTTCCCCTCCTGCTACCTCCTACCCCTCCTACTACATCCTACCCCTCATACTACATCCTACCCCTACTACATCCTACCCCTCCTACTACCTCCTAGCCCTCCTACTACCTCCTACTCCTACTACCTCCTACTCCTACTACCTCTTGTCACCTCCTACCCCCTCCTACTACCTCCTACCCCCCACTCCCACACCCACTACCACTACCACTACCACTACCACCACTACTTGTAATCGTAATAATAATCATTATCATAAAAGTGGCATAAATCCAAAGTCCTTCGTAATCTATGTAAGGAATGGGCCCATTTTGCGCATGACAAGTTTGCTGAGATTATTTTTGCTACTTTTATATGAAGCTCAAAAAAAAATTTTTGGCTTCCCCTCGTGAGTGCTTACCAAAATTTTATTAAACAGTAACAGCTCATTGCAGCTCAAAAATAATTACAGCCATCCAGAATGACATAAATTGCTGATAGGTTTTGTAATGTTTGCTGGCCATGAGTTGCTGACCAATTAGCTATTTCGGCTTACAGATTATATTTTTCTGCTAACAAAAATACGAATACTCTGCTAACCATTTAAATAACACCCGTTGAGAACAGTGCGGTTCAATTGGAACCATAACTTAAAAATCAATTGTGTTTCTGAATCTTGGTCTGAGAGGTAACCCATTCCCGAGGTTAGTATGTGTGCAAAAACCTTAAACCATCTCCTTACTTTCTCGTGTGAACCAATCATTTGATATTTGCTCAAAAACCTTACAATATAGGCAATCACAGTTGTGAAGGCTGAAGACATACAAAATATTCAAACTTGATTTTCAAAATACATTACAGTTTACAATTTATTCAATATCATATTCACATAAATCATTGCTCAAATAGATTACAAGCCAAGATAAGCATACAGTCATAGCACATAAAGGTGAGTATAGATTACAACTGAACATTAACTTGTATCAGAACAACGAGCATTCGGCATTTTTATATTTACTTGAACCGCTCTTCGAACACGATGCTCGATGTTTTGTTACAGACTTTTAAAAACCAACGAGCATATTGGTGTAACATTTCGTTGAGCCTTATGGCCGTATAGTACGCCGAACGAAACGTTACATTACATGGAAATGCTTAGGCTAACTGAGCTTTTGCCTGTATTGTACCATTCGTAAGAACGTTACATTACACCGAAACGCTCGAGGAAATGTTGTAGTCTATACTCACCTTAAGATCAATATTTTTATAACAAAACCAAATATTTGTACATATATTATTTATTTATTAATTAAAAGCAGTTCTGGTATTTATGATGCAGACATTTAATAAAACTTTTAAAAATACTAGCTGACCCGACAGACGCTGTCCTGTAAAAATGTGATAAATGAAGAACCACTACACAGATTTTAAGCAAACTTCACATAAACCATCTGCTAAATAGTCCGAATAAAGCCTAAAAATTTGGTTTGGATAAGTGAGCCCGTTCTTGAGTTATAAAATAACAACGAAAAGTGGCATTGATTTTTATATATTCCAATATTCTCCTACATATTAATGTCACTTTATGATTTGATATCATTATTGATTTATTGCTCAAGGGAACAGATTAACATAATAGGCAGTATTAATAGCTTATTATATTATTATTATTGTTCAGGTACAAACTCCAATGTACATGGGATAGGAACGTTGTAAGCTCTGTGTTGCTTATATTTAAAAAAATAGCGACATTTGCATAAAAAAAACATAGTTATTTAAAAGAGTGTAAGAAAGAGTATAAGTAGCTAAACTAGTTAATGGTATAACAATTGCGAAAAGGGAGTCTATATAATGTACACATAATATGTGATTGATATTAATAATATTGATTACTAACCAAAGAGATTTAAATATAATAGGACATAGAGGGGGCATTGGAAATATTTTCATACAAAACTTTGAAGCATGTTTGAAGCTCAAGCGTCATGTCAGTTAGTATGAACGCGAGCTGTCATTCGGTCGAAATTGTACTAGACTTATTCCACTTGGAATAACTTTTGGCTTCAAATTTTCCTCGCTTTGTCCCCTCTATGCCCTATTATATTTTAATCTCTATGTTACTAACATACCTATCTACATTGTTATTGTTATATTATAATTATTATTATAATAATAATAAAATTGTATACAATAAGTGACCATGTCTAGCTGTCAGTTTAGCTTGGCTTGACACTATCAGTTTATAAACCTACAAATTGCATTAGATTGGTTGCAACTTTTAGTAACCATCCAAAATCGATTGTAAATTTCATCGATTATAAACTAACTTTGTACAATAGCCTGGTGAGAAATAAATATTCTTGAATATTCTCTGATTTACCCAGTGGGTCTAAAATGGCCACTTTGAGCAATTCCTCTGAGCAATTCGTCCTTTTATGAATTCCCAGCAAATCCTAAGCAATTCCTGTAAATTTCGTAAAATGGTCCCTCATTTTAGTGATTCAATGACAATTAAATTCATTAGCAGATTCGTATTTGGTGAAAATTTGGAATATGAATTGAAATAGGATCCTATTATGATTCACCCGAAACGGCCTTTTTAGACCCCCTGGCACTATGTCATCTTTCAGTATTCAGCTAATAAATGCAAATATGTCTATTGTTTGTGTTTTTCAAAGCAAGTATATAAGGCAGACAACATATTGACCATGAGCTAGAGAGGACAGCACCATTTGTTTCCTCAAAAAGGTTAGGAATTTATTTTTTTAAATATATTATTTATTACTAAGTATATGTATTCATAGCTCTTATCTATTTGAACATTGGTTGGATAACAAAACAAATTATGCTCTTTTTTCACATATTTTATAACTTAATTAAATATATAGTCGAGATTACACCGATAAACCAATTAGTCACTGTTGCAAGTCTGTTTGTTCAATGACTAAATAAATAAAGTGTGAAAACCAAAATCTTACCACCAGTGGTAACTTGTGTATCCTGCAAAACACTGCCGCCGCAGTTATCACCAAACAAAATATGGCCCTCTTTACTACAAAAATCATGTTTCATGTCTAATTACAAGTTAGTCTTACTATTATGTTATATTTATGATACAAAATCCATGCACAATAATAATTCAGCACGGATGCAAAACCTAGCCCACCTAGCCCAGACTCAAGGCCGTCCAGCTGGCCTGACCATATGGACACGATAAGAATTTTTTGCCCCTCTCGCACTCATTGTAAAGTCCCACTTACACTCTCGCTTTTCATTCCCTTTGCGTCTGTTGTGTGCTGAATTTGTATGTGTGAATAATTAAAAAAATACTTACTTCCGGTTATTCCAGTTATTGGTCTGTATCTTCTGGTTATTAGTCTGTGGTCTGTATTTACTTCCAATATGGCTGCTATCTAAATTGTGATCTAAATGTTATTCCGTTGAGTGTTTTAATTTTTCGAGTGGTATTTTCAAGTTTCTTTCATCGGTTGACGTTTATCGAGTTCCTGCTACTTGGATATTGAATCTGGACATTCGGTGAGTGTACTACCATTATATTTTACTGCTTAGAAGTTCGGTTAGGTTGTTTTTTCACAGATTCTCTTTCACTGTAAAAGAAAATCTGTAAAAGTTTTACAGTTAAATTTTCTGTGTTCCGAGACACATCTGTCCCACATCTGTTGAAATGCTTTCGTAACAATTTTGTGAAGGAAAACATCGTGAGGAAACCCGCAGGTCTCAGAATTAATTCTGAGATATGTGTTAATAGACCCAGTCCGGCGATGGGCTCACCACCTATCACGGTTAACGGGCCGATATATCTCGTTAAAAGTGGGTATATCCAGTAATGGAATACTTCCGCCTAGCCCCTCGGGGATAAAAGGCGTGAGATTTTTATTTTTTTATTTAACAATTTTCAAATAAAATATCTCTTTATTGCAGGACAGCAACAAGCACAACGGGCTTTCCTTGAGATGTTTTATAATCAGAGATCGGCATTAGGTAGTGTGATTAGGTTAGGTACCAAAGTAGGTAGAGGATATAATATGGAGTTGTTAAAACCACCATGTTCTGGATTATGGAGATAATCAACAAAATCTGCATATTTGTAATAGTACGGCTCCTTAGCTAGAAAAAATTGGAGTTATGTCGGATGGGACCGAAACTACATTTTTTTCTAGCTAAGGAGCCGTACTATTACAAATATGCAGATTTTGTTGATTATCTCCATAACCGGCCACTGTAGAGAAAATCACCTAAGAACAAAAGAAGTTTATATTTAGTAAGTAAATATGATACTGTAGAAACATCTCGGAAATTTCCTGGGAAATTTCCAGAAGTCCCAAATAAAGTGGTGGTTTTAACAACTCCATATTACATCCTTGTAGCAACTTTACCTACTATGGTACCTAATCACACTACCTAATGCCGATCTCTGCTTATAATGTGGATGGGAGCGGAGGCAAAGCACGCAGCACCAAGCTTACTGATGCATATTAACTCTTAGGACTATGATAAAATGAAGGTAAAAATTTTTCAAATTTGAAGCATATGTAAAGAAAGTTCATTTTTTGACTTTTTGTCTTTCAACCAAACTTAATTCATTTTCTTACTTGCATAGTGAAGTAGAATTAGCACAAAATATAGGATTCGTTTACATCAGTTTTACAGCCCCTTCGGTTAAATAAATTATAGTTAATAATCAAAATAAAAATGATTTTTATTATTTATAGCTTATATACAGCTATACATAATATAATATATTATTAGGAACTTTTTACTTTACTTGACAGTGGCTTCGTAAAGTAACTATGATTTCATATTAGGGTGATTCTACAAATTCATACTTATAGAATCACTCGAGATTACTGTAAAAAGGTTTAACATCTTGACCTTGTCTTGTAGTATAAAACAAAAATGTTTATTTAGACACAAACAACTTTACTTTCAATCATAATACCTATAATAACTAATTATGATTCATCAATTGATATTCGTGTTGATGCTGATCAGATTGTTTATTTTACGAAATGTCGTTTTTCAGATTCAGTATGCAGCGCAAGTATTCAGCCATTAAGTATCAACAGCATTGGCAGTTTATATGAAAAAAATTCCAAAACTTTTACGTCCTTGAATGTACCCAAAGATATTAAAATATAATAGGGCATAGAGGGGACAAAGCGAGGAAAATTTGAAGCCAAAAGTTATTCCAAGTGGAATAAGTCTAGTACAATTTCGAGCGAGTGACAGCTCGCGTTCATACTAACTGACATGGACGCTTGAGCTTCAAACATGCTTCAAAGTTTTGTATGAAAATATTCCCAATGCCCCCTCTATGTCCTATTATATTTTAATCTCTTTGAATGTACCTCTTTTATAGGGTTCCGTGCCCAAAGGGCAAAAATGGGACCCTGTTACTAAGACTTCGCTGTCTGTCCGTCCGTTTGTCTGTCACCAAGCTCTATCTCAAGAACCGCGATAGTTAGACAGTTGAAATTTTCGTAAAATATTTCTGTTGCCGCTATAACATCAGATACTATAAACAACAAACGTTTTTTTGACGTTTTCATAGATAATGGTACGTAACCCTTCGGGCACTTGGCCTTTTTTTGAAATGTTGATTATCAGTTTATGTATAGAATAAAAATAAATGTGACTATTTCAAACGTCTTTTATTTTAAAATCTTAAAAATAATGATAAAAGTAGAAACCCATTACACCGGAAAACAAAAACCGATAAAAATCGAAAAAAATCACATCACTATTTTCCATTGAATACCGATGTTTCGGTTAAATGCGTAAGCAGGGCATCCCTAATAAAGATGACAGGGGCCAATACTTATGTAAAATGTGTGAAACAGATACTAGAGTGGAATATGACCGATCGCTCAAGGGGGACTGAGAAATAAGATATATTCTATATGTTGTTTTCTCTGCCTCCCCCAACGTCTCTTTAATTGGACCAAAATTTCCCAGACTAGAGGCCACAGACACAGACCAGAGCGAGGCCATAGATAACAATAATGCCACTTTGCACAGCGACTTGATTTTTTTTAAATGCTGCGTCTGCACGTTTGCCCTTTTGTCAAACTCCACAAATATATACCTACAAATTAATTTTGTACATGTGTGTACTTCGGACTTCGGTCAACTTTCCCGACTATATTTCGTCGAGTAAGTTCACAAGTAGTCTGCAGGAGACATTTTATTAGTTTCTTCCAAAGAGGCAAGCATGACCATTAATAAATACCTATATAAGCATGACAGACGTCGAAGTGACCAAAAAAAATTTGTAATATACAGTGTGAGTCTCCATAAAGTGCACATATGAAAATGGGTGAAACGAGACACATTTTTATCGACGGAAAAAATGTTAAAAAAAATCTGAGATTATATTTTAATTTATTATAATTTTTTTTTTTATTACCTACTGTTGACTTTATGTAAAGAAAACGTTATAACTTTAAAACTAAGACCTATATCGTGATAAAATTAAAACAGTAGATGTAAAATAACAGAAGATACTAATAAAAAAAAATACCCGAAAAACGGTACCAAAAAACAATAAAAAGGAACTTTTTGAGGAAAATCTGTATTTTAATTCGTGTTTTTTTAATTAATTGTCAAATTTCTCCAAATAATGCCCATATTATAGGTAGTTTTTATTACTTTATGTTATTCTCCATCGTATTACCTTCAAAAACCAAAAATCCCGTATCTCTATTCTTATTACAACGTTTACTATGAGTGTTTGAACTAGTCATTCCGGGTGCACCCTTCAACGCTTGTTCTAGATTTTCCTATTTTATTATTTCTTGGTACCGTTTTTTGGGTATTTATTTTATTTTATTAGTATCTTCTGTTCTTTGACATCATTACTGTTTTATTTTATCACGATATACTTCTTAGTTTAAAAGTTATAACGTTTTCTTTACATTAAGTCAACAGTAGGCAATCAGAAGAAGAAATTTTTTTTTCTTAAATCTCAGATTTTTTTAAACATTTTTTCCGTCGATAAAAATGTGTCTAGTTTCACCCATCTTCACATGTGCACTTTATGAAGACTCACACTGTATATAAAATAATTATGATCAATATAAAAATTACCTGTACCAGGTTCACTATGTAAGGAAGAAAGTGTAAAAGTAAACACAATGATATTTATAAATGTTTTATTTAATAGTGACTAGTTGTACAAAATTATTTTTATATAAATTGTTTCGCTTTTATCATACTGCTCTACAATCTACATCTTCGAATGCCTTCAAAAGTGCACAATCGTGTGAAGGCGTCGCAAACGCTTGCGGCAAATTCCTTTTGTATAAGACAAAAATCTACACTCGTTCGGATCGGCCGCAAACGCTTGCAAACCTACCCAAACCACCAAATCAAACGCTATTCACAGTATGTTTCAACGGTATGTGACGACTTGTTATGATTTGGCAAGCATGAGGACAGGGGGCCAATTCCACTAAATGTCAGCCATTGTCATCGAACTATCATTCCATTATGCTGCAACTGGCAACTATGACATCTAATTTGTATTCCACTAAAATCATAGTGGCATAACAATGGAATGACTATGGACTACGTTAGGTGTTGCCTACCATATATAACTATTACTACCATGCGTGTCATTAGTTTTTTTTCGGGTTTTCGGCACTAAATTCTTTAGATGATTGATTTTATTTATGGTACATGTGACATTTCGATAAGTTTTGAAGAAACTTGTGTATTTTTGTGCATAGACTCTGAAGCAGAGCTAAAATCTGAATTTCGTGTCGTGTTTAGGGCTGATGGCTAAATTGCCAATGCCTTAAAATAAGGGGAAAAAAGCAATCACTGGACAGCGCCATTCCATGGTAGGAATAGTAGAATACCAAAAGTGGTCAACAATGATAGTTGAATGATTGTGAAAACTGACAGTTAACAGAATACGAAAAGTGTCAAAATTTGACATAATATCACCATTGAGTGACCACAGTCATACAACTATCACCGCTGTCATTTAGTAGAATTGGCCCCCAGGAGTAATAGTGTTCTGTGATGCGGACCCACCATAAAAAGGGGGCCACACGTGGGCCACACCACACGTAGTGGTTATATTCTCTTTGGGGTGCCATAGACACTAGACTTTATTCCATCCATTCCATAGAAAAAATAAATCAAATCAAATGGAAAATGAAAATGAAAACTGAGGCATGAAAAGGGAATTTAAATAAATTGATTAGCTGCTAGTAAAAGATTAAACAATTTGCAGAAACCGATTGATAAGGCACCATCCTATTTATTACAATTCCTCAGTATTCCTAAAATAATAGATACAATACAGTGAATGGATTAGATAGGTTAGTGAAAAGTGAAAGAAAGGTGCTGTGCTGTAATTGCTCAGCGGAACGAGACGGAACTAAAAGGTACCCAACAAGATGAAACTGATTTGGCAAAGCATATTTTCTCCACGCCTGTACAAAGTATATAGGGAGGGACCCAGAGAGGTGAGTAACATGCTATGTCCTGACTAGCCTTTACCCGCGGCTTCGCTCGCGCACGTTTATTTCACTCCCTTACGGGTTGAAATTTGCAAAATCCTTTCTTAGTGAATGCCTACACTGTAGAAGCTATCTATGTGCAAAACTTCAAGTCTCTAGACCCAGCAGTTTAGGCTGTGCGTTGATATATCATCAATCAATCAGTCAGTCGTTTATCATTTTACTAGCGACCCGCCCGTCTTCGCACGGGTGCAATGCTTATACTAAAACCTTCCTCTTAAATCGCTCTTTCTATTAAAAAAAACAGCATCAAAATCCGTTGCGTAGTTTTAAAGATTTAAGCATACATAAGGACATAGGGACAGAGAAAGCGACTTTGTTTTATACTATGTAGTGATACCGACATATATATAGATGATCAAAAACAATAAAATTAACTTTTATAGAACTAGAAGGAGAATAGAACAATTTTATTGTGAAAATTTTTCTCCTATCCTGATCCTAATATTGTACAGACCGGTGCCCTGCCCGCGCAGATCCCGGATCCCCTTTTTCCCATGGGAATTTCTCAAAATCCTTTTATATTAGATGGAAGGAATCCATTGTCCAAAATTCAAGTCTCTAGCATTGGTATTTCGACTGTGTTAAAGAGTCTGTCAGCCAAGTTTTCTTTCTTAATAATTTGTACATTGGCAGTAGTGTTATGAAAATGAATAAAAATATAAGCAACTAGCGGTTCTGTGTGGTTTTATCTGCGTAGTTCCCGTTCTCATGGAAATAAAATATAGTCTATGTTACTCAGGGATCTTTCCATTGGTCAAAGAATTTTTAAAATCGGTCCAGTATTTTTTGAGTTTATTCATAACAAACATACAAAAACACAAATCTTTATAATAATAGTATAGATAAAAGGCCTATACTGTATGACAATACATGCTGCACTATTTCTTTATGTATTTTCTAAAAAAACAAATGTGGAATGTAGTGTAAGTGTGGTGTTGTTCAAGTGATCGTAAGTGCTCAGTTTTTTTTTCAATGAAACCAACAACACTTTATTGGGCATATTATTTGTATTAATCTGCAATCTGTGTTATTCTCCAGCTCAATTTGCATCACCATTGAAATTGCATCCTTTTTGTACCAGCATAATTGTCTGATCTTTTTACTCTTTTTTGCACACAGGCAATGTACGAACCAGAAGGACTAGAAAAAATTACGGACAAGGTCATTACATCAGTAAGTAATTCTCATTCTATTGTAGTGTCGCAATTCTCACATTTGTTGTTTTCTTTCATTGGCTGCTGTATATTGCATTCTTGTCAAATGTGATGCAATAACATGGTTGTTAAGAAATTTAAATTACCTTAACAAGGTCCACAAATAATTTTAAATTATATTTATTTATTATAAAACATAACCCAACCTTCACATGACATTTTGTGTTGAAATAAGTCATATATTTTCCAAGTATACTACGGAAGAGTACCACAAGCGCTAAGGTTAAGAATGTACTTGATCCAGTGGTGTCCCATATAAGAAACTACAGTTATTTTTTTGTACCCACTTACTGAAGATAACATATGGACCAACCAAGCATAAGCAACTTGACTCTAAATTAAAAATCTTATACTGCCTAATAACCTGACGCAAATCTCAATTGTAATCAACAAGTAAAATTACAGTCTACAAAACTATCCTTAAACCTATCTGGACATACGGTATCCAGCTGTGGGGCAACAGTAACATTGAGATACAAGTTTCAGAACTATGAGTCATGTTCAACATACCATATAACCTAAGCAATAAGCATGAAACCACGTTACATAAATGAAGTCCTAAACATTTGTACTGTAAAACAGGAAATTGTAGAGAACAGATTTTTTTTAGACAAGCCTGTAATCTAGTGCCATGATTTGAGCGTACATCTCTGGATGACGCGCCCTACACCAACATGCACAGACGTCAAGGCATCAAACATAACAATAACCCATTGTTGAAATCAACAGATTCATGTTGATCATACGGTTCATGTTGGTATGACAACCAATAAATAATATTTTTTATGTTTTAGGCAACTACGATACTGAACATTGGCTACTATACATGTCCATTTATCTGCATGTACATTTACAAACGCGGATTCTTCACTACGAGCGAGACTTGGAACCTCGTCCGCTTCATTGGTGGTTTCGGCTGCCTCATAGCATTCTCCTTCTTGGTGAGAGGCATAGCTAGGGCTAATAACCCAAAGTACGTGGCCTTTTTAAAAGCGCTCAACGGATCCAGAGATGATCAGATAACATATTTAAATTCTATAAGAAAATATGATTTTGACTTCCGCTCTTGGCCTGTCACATATGCGGTACCACCAAAGCAAAGGTGAGTGTAATTATAATATTTTCATTTTAGTTTCATCAATGGTATTTTCACTTATGCCATGGTATTGCCTCAAGTAAGCGACCTTCTTTAGCACTAAGCAATCTGTATGGGTCTTGGCGAACATTCCCGATGCACTACAGAATCGAGGCAGCACCACCGACGCCCTAAGGCGCGGGACAAATACAAGAAGCGTCGGGCGTAGGTGAGGAGCGGGCGAAGCGCGGGCGCATCGCTACTTCTTTGATATTTCATAGAAAATGTATAGAAGAGGTGCAACGTGAGACACACTGAGACGGCGGGGCGCGGGCGCGACGCGGGCGAACCTCTTCTATACATTTTGTATGAAATATCAGAGACCAGTGAAATATCAAAGAAGTAGGCCCCGCGCCTCACCTCCGCCCGACGCTTCTTGTATTTGTCCCGCGCCTAAAGGATTAGGCGCACAATGCTACATTCTCAATTGTCACATTAGCAAAATGTCACATTCTCGCAGCTATACTATATCCGAATGAGCAAATATTTCTCCTATGTACCCCACTAGTCTACAGTCACGGCGTTACGCATCCACACTATATGGACGCGACTAGTTACCGTTCTATTGTACATGCATGCATTTTTGCAAATATGTAATTCCTTGATTGATGAATAAAAAAATTGTTGCAGTGCAACATGGCTGGAAAAGCATCCTTTCAATACATGCTCTGTGAGCCACTTGCCCGCTCTACAAAGGTCGTTTGTCCAACTGTTGGCGTTTATCGCCACCCATACATTTGGATTGAGACTCATTTATCCTGGGTCTTTGAGCCTTATCCAGAATTTATTCTGTAAGTATTGCGTTTAATTTTTAGTTTATTCTTATTGGGAGACATTAATATGGCTACCTAAAGGCATTCCTAGATTTGTCAATAAGACGTATGGGCCCCGGCCTAGGGACGGCAGCGGTCTACGGCCGGCAGATTACAGAGTGCGCTTGCTTGCTTTCAAACAATTCACTTGCAGATAGATAAGTTTACTGTCCATTGTATTTTCAATCTCTTTTGAGTAAATGAGGAAGATGGAAGTACGGAAGGGCCGCGCAAACTAAAGTGGCATATACTAAGAAAAGTATAAAACTGGCATTGCGATATTTTGACCTACCTTAATAACTAGACTAAAACTACAAACTAAGTTATAGTAAGTACATAAAGTGAAGGAGCGGCTGCGGCTCAGAACAACTGCTGCTTTTCAGACTCTGCCCTAATTTAAAATGATTCCAAACATACCATAAAACAGTTTTGGTTTACTGTCTTAACAAAGTGTTAAAGAAATAATGAAGGCCTATTTAAAGAAAATAGTACAAAAAACTACTTACAAAATAAGCTTATTCTTTATTCGGTGGCTACGCTCAACCTGTTCATCCTCTTTCAGGGTCCGCTTTGTTCCAAGGTAGGGCTCAACTAGTAGAGATGTTCGATGGAAAACGTACGAAGCTGTTGACCGCCGACAGGAACTCAATAGACACCATGTTCGTTGACAACAGGGAGCATTCCATCAAAGGCAGGACGCTGGTGATATGCTGCGAGGGCAACTCCGGGTTCTATGAGATTGGGATTATGAATACACCCGCTAAGGCCGGGTACTCGACGCTTGGATGGAATCATCCTGGGTTTGCGGGCAGTACAGTAAGTATTCGGAAATTAAAAAGACAATTTACTTACATGACTTCAGAGAAACAATCTAAAGTACCCGTCACGAGAAGGTATAAATTTAGTAAACAACGAACTTCTACTGAACTACGTAGCGACAGTTAAGAGGTAACCAAATCGAATCAACATAAATATATGTGGGTACTCGTAATACGAAACTAATATGCAATTTTAACGGACGGATTATGTAAAGAGCTGTCATCCGATCTTTTTGGTATAGGGATGCGGGATTGTAAACATTCGGTCTGTCACTTTGAAGTAGACGCGTCATACTCAAATAAAAATTATTACGAATACATATAATATTTATAATTTCATCCAAATTTTGCAAACAACTGTATTTGTTTGAATGTTCGTTTACATAATTTGTTCCTTTTCGTGAAGGGGGCTTTAGTAACATTAGATTGGAGTCTTAAAGTCTCCCAAAAAGATAATCTACATGTCGAACTAAATTAGTTTGATTTGGGATCGCCTATTCACCGCATCCAAAGAGATTAAAATATAATAAGGCATAGAGAACACAAAGCGAGGAAAATTTGAAGCCAAAAGTTATTACAAGTTGGAAAAAGTCTAGTGTGATTCGACCGAATGACAGCTCGCGTTCATACTAACTGACGTGACGCTTGAGCTTCAAAGTTTTTGTATGAAAATATCCCCCTCTATGCCCTATATATTTTAATCTATTTGACCGCATCCAAGGTATTATTTCATAATGTTCTTTGGTCAATTTATTGAACTTGAGATTTTTGTGCTAAGGGTTACCCGTACCCGAGCCAAGAGCACAACGCGATCGACGTAGTCATGCAGTTCGCCATCAACGAGCTGGGCTTCCAGCCGGAGGATGTCGTGATGTATGGATGGAGCATCGGCGGGTACGCCGCAACGTGGGCAGCTGTCAACTACCCCGTCAAGGCTCTGGTAAGGCGAAACTAGAACATGTCACCCATATGAATAATAATAAAGCCTTTTATTGTTCTTTTGTTTACAACTACTTAATAATACACATATGATTTAGCTAGAAACAAATTCTTTATAAAACACAAAAATATTACTTAAAAACTATTAACTGGCTTCCGGCATGTTTCCTATATTGACAGCTTGTCTGCCGACATAGGCCTCCAAACCCATATAGGTGACCCATATGAGGTCCTTTTAAATCAAGTGCAAATATTTTAACGGTAGACACAAATATATAAGAGGAATAGAAATGAAAAATAAAAAAATTACCTCACGCCTTTTATCCCCGAGGGGGTAGGCAGAGGTATTCCATTTCTGAATATACCCACTTTTCACAAGATTGTTTGGACCCCTAAACGTGATAGGTGGTGAGCCCATCGCCAGACCGGGTCTTTTACACTTGTCTCAGAATTAATTATGGGACCTGCGGGTTTCTTCACGATGTTTTTCTTCACCGTCAAGTTAGCGATAAATGTGTACGTAAGTTTTTGAAAAACTCATTGGTACAGTCAACAAAGTTGTTAGTGTTACATGACCAGAAACTAAGATTCAGTTTTCTCTTAAAGCCTTAAATGTATTTATATTTTTTTTTTTTTGTAAATTATAGGGATCAAAGATACCTTTTGAAATAAACAGTAATGAATAAGATTTAGTTATGACTACCCCAGAAAAATGAGTTCTTAGTTACAGGCCATGTAACCCTAACAACTTTGTTGACTGTACATTAGTCTAATCTAACTTGTGTGAAATATTGTCAGGTATTAGACGCGACGTTCGACGACCTTCTGCCGCTCGCCGAGAACCAGATGCCGTCGTCGTGGTCCCTCCTGGTGAGGGAGGTGGTTCGCTCGTACGTGGACCTGAACATCGCTGAGCTGATCACGAAGTACGACGGTCCGGTCCAACTCGTCCGCCGGACAGAGGACGAGATCATTTGCTTGAGGTGAGACTTTTGCTAATTTATTTTATACTAGAGGTTCCCGTGGGAATACGGGAATAAAACATAGCCTGTGTTACTCTCTGATAGTGTAGCTTTCTATTGGTGAAAAGAATTTTAAAATCGATTAAGTAGTTTCGGAGCGTATTCGATACAAACAAACAAAAAATTAAATACTTAATATTTATTAGTGTAGAAAATATTATAAAATACAATGGACAAGATTCTGCAAACCACCTAAAATTCCTAATTTTAAGTTAAGTTAGCTCTATTCTTTTCCACCGCTTTGGAAAGGAAAGGGACAGATACAGGGAGATAAGCGCCCTATTTATTAACAACGTCACAAATGTCAAAATAGCAAAATTGAACCTTATGGACGCATTAAAATACACGTTTTTTAGCAATTTTAGCAACGATGTAATGAGGTCATGGATAAAAGTGACAGATAAGACATCAAACTAGTCGGTTTTTACACGTTTGACATTACTCTATAATCAATATTTTGTTCCTGTCCTTTTTCTTCCGTATTCTATAGAGAAGGAGAGGCTAACTTAAAATTAGGAATTTTAGGTGGTTTGCAGAATCGAGTCCAATGTCGGTTGTAAATATCGCCACAAAGGGGAATGCCCATTGGCCCTACAAAAGAATGCCTGAGATAGACAAAGATGAACTCTACATCGAATTGTACCTTAATTCAACAGAAATCCATTACAATTTACTTTATTATCCCAAAACTAGGCCCAGACGCTATTTTAAAACATTTTAATAAAAGACAGGTTATGTTAAATTAATTAGATTTTTGTTACTGTTAGGTAATAAAGAGCTATAATTTAAAGAAAATAATATATCTCAAAGCTTTATCTCAGTACTTACAGCTTGTAGTGGTATCCATTATTGTACATCATTGTACACAACTTTATCATTTTGCATTGAGAAGGAGTTACGTTTTATCCGTCTATAAGATCGAGATAGCAGTCAGCACAGTGCATGTTCCAACACATTTCTGTTATATTACCTATGTGTTCGGAGGCAAAAATCCAAACCAAAAGCAGAGTTGTCGTGTATATCGGGTTTAAATCCGTTGTAAACAAAAAGCTGAGTTGTCGTGTTAGGTGGGTCTAATCAAAGTCCGTGTTTGAAAATATGTATCACGTGAAGAGAAAACATCAAAATAATTAAATAATAGTGAAATTAGTAGGAAAGAAAAGATCGTAATAATCAATCTGTAAAAACACAAGTCGCAAACGAATGGAATCAACGAGTGAGCGAAATGTCATATTTTCATGTATCCTGTGTTCATAGAGCCCAAGACATAAAAACTATTTTGTATGTCTTGAAATAATTAGATTTTATTGAGTGTTCGCATGCAACACACTTTTTAGACCTGAAACCTTATGTCTGCTATTTCAATGAACAATGAATTTAACAGGAAATTAAACAAAAATCAAAACAGGTATTAAAATAAACGATATTTTTTCACCCTAGTTAAACAGATTCAAAAATACTTGGATTATTCATATTTTATTATGAATGAATTTTAGGGCTAGTAATGATTTCTGTCTATTTCAGGCATTTCATGGGCATTCCCCTTTGAAGTGGTCTAGGAAAAACACAGAAACGGCAATATAATATAGGTTGTTATTATTATTAAATGTATTCTATCCCATATGTAAACAGGCAAGGCGTACTGGCGTCTAACCGCTGCAACCACTTGCTGATGCGTTTGTTGGAGGCCCGCCACCCGGATCTGGTCTCGGAGGCGGAGGCCGAGGGCGCGGTGGCGCCGCTCGACAAGTACGTAGCGCTGCTGGATACTCAGCGGACCGCACTCGAGCGAAGCGACATTGGACCCAATGACAAACGGTCGTTGCAACTGGTAAGTACTCAGCTACGACTGAGGGTTTTTAGTAGAGATGCCACGAATATTCGGCAACTTTATTTGGTATTCGGCCGAATATTAAGTATTATTCGGCCGAATACCGAATAAAAATTCATAAAAAAAAAACCGCACATACTACTCTTTGAGCATTAAACCAACCGGAGACGCCAGTGCCACTGACAGGCGTTTCCCTCGGCCAAAAAAGTTATGAACAATTTATATACAACTAGGTGTTTTGAGTTCACGGAGTGCTCAAATTGGTTGTTTCTGTATCTAAATGTTTGTTTTAACATTATTTGTGTACGTTTCCTCGTCCCCCGCGCAGAAATTGGCAGATTTTTTTGCAAAGAAACTGTTGGTTTAATACTCAAAGATATTACTCAAAAACGATTTAAACGGTGCCATATTTAGATGTAGACGAATAAATAGCGATATATTTTGGCAATACTTACTGTTAAAGACTATTAGTGATACAATCTGACGTAACAACAAAGAGTGCATTTCGTGTTAATTGCAAAAGAAACAAATACAGCCGCGCTCTTGCTGTCATCTCACTGTAAACACTATAATAATACAGATCGTAACATGACACCCGAAAAATGTATAATCTACAAATAAAAATCGGCGCCGAATATTCGGTCAAGAGCATTGCAGGATATTCTGTATAAACACTATTCATCTCTAATTTTTAGGCCTTCGTGTCCTAAAGGTGACTCTTACTTACTTAGGGTCTACTGTCCGTCTGCCTATCAGTGGGTTGCATCCCATGAAACTTAGTAGGTAGGTAGTAGAAACTTTCGCAAAATGCATTACTTTAGCCATAAAAAAAGTTGATCGTGCGAGCCCGACTCTCACTTGGCCGGTTTATTAATCAAATTAAATATTTTTATCCAAAATTGTAATTCTAAACTTATTGAAGACTAGCAGCGCCACGCGGTTTCACCCGCGTAGTTCCCGTTCCCGTTTGAATACGGGGATAAAATATAGCCTATGTGTTATTCTGACGTATAAGCTATATAACTGTAGTTTCATCAAAATCCGTTCAGTAGTTTTTGCGTGAAAGAGGAACAAATATCCATCCATACATCTATCCATACAAACTTTCGCATTTATAATATTAGTAAGATTAATATTAACAGTTCACCGCTCACTACCACCGCTCTGGAAAGTGTTCTAGCCAAGATGTGCAACTCTACAACAACACTTGGTATTTTTTCAATAGTTAATTCTTAATTCGAAATTCGGTAAAAATACATATTAAGGTTATTTTTCGCTGTCGTATTGAGCTGTGCTTGAGTTCGGCCCCTTTTCACAGTCCAGAGAGCTTTTATTAATTAAACCAATTTCATCGATATCCGTCTAATCCTATGGGCCATTTACACGAGGGCAGTCCAGTAAGACAATCCAGTAAGACTGCATACAAAAAAAACTTGAGGACAGTGGAATGGATTGTCCATCCATTCCACGTCGATTTTGAAATGTCAATCAGTCTTAGAAACGTTAACACTTTCTTTTCTATTGTTTCTTAGATCGGCAAGTACATGCGGGACTACAAGTCGAGCCACTGCACACCTCTCCCCGAGCAGGTCTTCGATAGCATCATGACTAATATAATTCTGAAAAGGAAGTAGAATAAATCTCGTGTTGCTTTTCAGCGGTACACGATATAAAGATGAAGATCAAAAGGCATAATGTCACAATTGCAATAGTATATTTACATAGGGAAGTAAAATAAGAAATGTCTCGTATCACATATGTAATAGGGTTGTGTCCTACCTAGTCAAATCAGTTACTTTTTACGATCTGTCAAAACGAAATTTTACTATGGAAAATGTACTGAAATAGCAAACCGTGACGTCATAGTTTGTAGTACTCAATTGCAGCACTTTTTTTGATTGTTTTATTATTTTTAAATTTGCTATAATTGTAAATTGAAAATCGAAATACATATTTTGAGGTGTTTTGGGATAATCTTTTTAATGTATGACTACTCGCAATTTAATTTCGATGCTGTCAACTACCCAATTGTCGACCGAGGCGAGAAGCCGAGGTCTACTCATGTAATCTTGGTATTTCTTATTTACTTCCAGAGGTGTGTACACTTTTTTCTGCTCGACGGATGCGGAAAGTGGCAACTTCGTTTAGCGCAGCGGGCCGAAAGTTGACCCTTTCCGCCCGGAGAGATGAAAAATAACATTTTCATTGCATTATGTCATTTATCAAAATGTAACATTCCCGAATTGACACTTGAAAATGACAAATATACAATATTGTATGACACATTGAAGTTAAATTCACCAATGCATGCAATGTGAAATTTTGTAATTTTCAACTGATTCAAAGAAATACTTTGGTCTTTATGGTAGTAAATCTTTGTCCTTTCATTCCTAGTCCCAAATAGCTATAGTCAAACAGAAAGCTTATTGTCTATTTATGATCGTAGTAATTTAACATTTTAATTCTTGTTTATTACTTAAAAAAACACTTTTCACGAGAATTTTCGACCCCTAAACGTGATAGGTGGTGAGCGCATCGCCGGACCGGGTCTGTAACACATGCCTCAGAATTAATTCTGAGACCTACGGGTTTCCTCACGATGTTTTCCTTTACCATCGAGGTAGTGATGAAAATGTTCGTAAGTTTTTGAAAAACTCATTAGTACATGCCAGGATTTGAACCCCAGCCTCCCTGATTGTCATCATGAAAAGCGGGCTCTTTAACCGTGAGGCTATCACTGCTCTTATTACTTACTCTTGAAATAACTATAAAATGTATCAAACAATGAGTCAACGATGGAGGAAGACCAATTGATATTTTAACAAGATTTATTTTCGGTCTGGGGATATGCCACCATCTCTACAACAAGCTTAAAACATTGTTTTATTCTTGCTTCCTTCGTACCTTGACATCCATAAAATGTGCCAAAGAAGTAATTCAGTGGCTTGTGGGAGTTCTCACGATATGTTTTCTTTCCCTGTATTTTACATGAATTATAGTATTCCGACTGTAAATAGCCAATAGTATTGGTCTGTGGACGTACATACAAATTGCAACAGATGAAATTCCTTTTTTACTGATAAATAAGCTAGTTTTAATTACATAAGTACATTAATGTCTGGTATTGGTGTTCTTAGCTAAATAATTTTACATTTGTATGCAATTTTGAAATTACAGATGTGTGTTGTATTTATTAGTCTACAATAATCAGTAACTAAACTCTATTTCACGTAGCATGGGTTCGGTGACAGTTCACATTTTTCCGTGTCACACTTACTAATTTCGACTAATAAAAATATTTGATTAAAATATAAATATTTTATAATTTTGTCATTGCAAAAATAACATATTTTTTATTAGTCAACAGTAGTATCAGTAAAATGAAAAAATATGAACTGTCACCGAACCCATGCTACGTGAAATAGACTATAGGTTAAAATACGAGTAAGACTTTGATCCCAACTCCAGTTCTCTTCACTCTTTCTGGATTGAGCACCTCCGCTGGCAGTCCAAGGGTATTGTTCGATCCAGGTTGGCCCTTATAACTATTGGGGATTTTAATTAGGTGTAATAATATTGCTTACGGGATAAACAGTGTATTTACGTAAATACTTCGAGTTCGACTGCACCGATCATCTATGCAGTTATGTTGAATCTTTTGTGATTTTCGCCTGAATGCACCACCATGTTACCAATGTAGCTAACATGAGCGCTGTGAAATAGTTTTGTGCCTCAAAACAGTAAACAAAATATAGTTCCGTGTTATACACATGTTAAAGCACCTGTGTATAACACGAAACAAATGAATGAGATCCCTTCTTAACGATGTTATTATTGTGTTGTCCAGCCAGCCGGACTATGGAAAATTAGTTTTTTCTGTTGTACAGTTGACCGGTCCAAGGATAATATTTATTTTTCCGCTGGCCGGTCAAGCGGCCTAGTGAAAACATATAGAAGAAGAATAAAAAAAAATTGGCCGATTTTTTAAAAAGGAGGATGGTCTTAATCTCGTCGTTATGAAATGCAGAATGATAACTTATGAAATTTTTTTCAGTGCCCTGAACATGTTATATGTATGCCTATGTAAATACCTTTCCTGCAGCCTAAATGGTTTGGTGGATTTTAAAGTGATACCTACATAGGGTGAATTTTTACCCGACTGCACAATATGACAATGTTTTAAATCTTTTAGTGCCTTTGGCAGGATTTTTTGGTGACTTCATAATTATTAAACTCGTTCATTGCATGCAAATCATAATTGATTTGAGATATTATACTGTCATTGTGGCGAGAGATTGAGTAACATGTTAGTCTCGCATTTATAATATTAGAATGTTAGGTACCACACAGCGATCATATTCCTCTTGTTACAATAACAAAACACTTAAATGCAAAGAGATTTAAATATAATAGGGCATAGAGGGGGCATTAGGAATATTTTCATACAAAACTTTGAAGCCTAAGCGTCATGTCCTTGTCATTGTCAGTTAGTATGAACGTGAGCTGTCATTCGGTAGAAATTGTACTAGACTTATTCCACTTGGAATAACTTTTGACTTAAAATTTTCCTCGCTTTGTCCCCTCTATGCCTTATTATATTTTAATCTCTTTGCTTAAATGTTTAGTGAGAATATAATTAGCTATTGCTGAAAAGTGTAACAACATTGTGGTGTGTTTTATAGATAATTGTATGTCAATTTATTTACCTATTTATTTAAACATGTATGTATGTATGGGAATTTAACTTATTCAATTAAATTATGTACTGTGTAACTAAGATGATTATCATATATGAGTAAGGATGAATATTTTTGGTCACATAATAAATGTATTGAATACATATAAATTATGATGTTTACTTTTTTTACCCTGAACATTATTCTATTAGTAAGTCGGTAAGAGAAGCTCATCTGGACAGGGCTCTTGCATCTCAAAAAGTCGGAGTAGTCCAGCACTTCCACATGACTACTTCCATGGAGCTGATGGGAATACACATTGAAAAGCATAATTATACTCAGTGTATTTGGATTAGATTTTTGTTTCAATTACTGATGGTCTTACTATTGACCCCAGACTTGCCCGAACGCAAAGAGGGGATGTGATGGGACAATCTTGCCCATAAAAGTCTGTTTACTCGAGCCTTAAAGGCTGAGGGGTTGTGGCACCAACTTTGATATTTGGACAGGTGTTGCGTTTTATAATGTAGACATATAATAAAAAGGTTTTTTTTTTTTAAATAGAATACAAAAGAGAAAAAATAATATTAGTGAAGTAGAAAATACAAGGTCATGCAGACTTTCCAGTTTTTTTGGGAACCTTATCATGAATGGCTCATGGAAATGAGATTCTTATATACTAGCTTTTACCCGCGGCTTCGCTAGCCCACGTTTATTTCACCCCGTTAGGGGTTGAATTCTGCAAAATTCTTTCTTAGTAGATAAATACACTGTATGTATAAGATACCTATGTGCAAAATTTTAAGTCTCTAGACCTATGCTCTTGACCCAGTAGTTTAGGCTGTGCGTTGATACATAACCAATCAGTTTATCATTTTATATATATAGACTAGCGACCCGCCCCGGCTTCGCACGGGTACAATGCTTATACTAAAACCTTCCTCTTGAATCACTCTATCGATTAAAAAAAAACGCATCAAAATCCGTTGCGTAGTTTTAAATATTTAAGCATATATAGGGACAGAGGAAGCAACTTTGTTTTATACTATGTACCTAGTGATTTGACGGGCCTGCTTGCTCAGTCGGTGACTCTGCCTTTTGAGTCAGAGGTCGCGGGTTCGATCCCTGCTCAGGGCCAACATTTGTGTGCATGAACTTGGCTGTTGGCTTTGTGTCTAGGTGTTTTTAATATTTATTTAAGTATGTATATCAGTTGTTTAGTACCCATAGTACAGGCTCTGCCTAGTTTGGGACTGAATAGCCATGAGGTGAATGTCAGGATGGCGGAACCAAGTTAAGAATTTGAATGTTGAATAGTTTAAAAAATGCAGTGCACTCCATTCTGGTTTACAACAAGAGAATGGTAAGTTTGAAATATACCATAAGGAGGCAAACATGGATCCACTGTTGTGGACCCGATGGGCATCCCACAACCCTAGTAGACTTGTGATGTCACACCACAATATCATGTTTACTTTGTAATTTACAAGAACAAATAAACAAACATTTTGCAGGTTTATTAATGAATCAAGCTTTATATATTATATACTAGTGTTCGCCCCACAGCTTTGACCATGCAGAACAATACACTGTACAAAATCTTGGTCAGGTCAGGTCAGTCTTGGTCGTCACCTATTTTTGAATATCCCTTTGCACTATATCGATCATGATTTAGTTCACTTTGCCGATTTTTGGGTGGCTGTGCCCATCTTTTTTCAGGGCTGGATTTTGGCCTGTAAGGAGGGTAGGTTGTATCCTTGTTAGATTGAGTATAAGATGGCTAAATCGAGCATATTACATAACAATGAATGCAGAAGGATCCTAACAAGAACAAAAACATTATTTGATTGATTTTATTTCTTAAATTTAAATTAACATACCTACCACAAAATACTTATTTAGGAATATACGCTCTGACAATCTTAACATCGTCTACTGGACAGTCATCTTTGTCGCACTCCATCGATCCTATTCTCTTTATAACAGTCATCCCACTTTGTATTCTGCCAAAAATTGAGTGTTTTCCGTCCAACCACTGAGTTGGTGCTAACGTTATAAAAAACTGGGATCCATTTGTGTTAGGGCCGGCGTTTGCCATAGACAGAATTCCTGCTCCAGTGTGCTTCAGGTCTGAGGATATTTCATCCTCGAATACTGGCCCATAAATTGACTGGCCACCTTTCCCGGTTCCACTAGGGTCACCACCCTGCACCATAAAATCTCTGATAACTCTGTGGAACTTGGTGTTGTTGTAGTAACCTCTTCTGATCAGTTCCATAAAGTTTCTGCAAGTATTTGGAGCGTGTTTCCAGTACATTTCGACCACTATCGTGCCCATGCTGCAAAGACAAAGACTTTGTAGATACGACATTTATATTACTGATACAGTATAATTTTGACAATCAATGAAATTTTTAAACTTGAAGTAAGACATGCACTCACGATGTTTCCAGTACTGCTACCGGCGGTTGCCATGACTTGTCAGGAATTCCAGCGTTCGGGTAACCGAGCATCTCAATCAAATCAATATAAAATGATATTTTTATCGAAATATGACATACAAGAGAAAAAAAACCTGTTGATACCAAATCTTAGGTTAGATTAGAAATTATTTACGTATATCTCATACATGTACTAAACAAACACACAAAGGTTTTTTTTGTGGCGTTTGCTTACACATTTTCACAGACCACACATTTTGTATTGGATTGTAGGATTTGTAGGTGATTTTCTCACTCTGTCTGTCTGTACCATAGAGTATAGTCTGTAACTCTGTACCACAGAATACAGCCACAGAACACTGGATTGGATTGGATGAACATGGTATTTTTTACTCCAAATTCTCGACCATGGATACAAACAGGACTGAGTTTAAGGGCGGTGAGCATGTGGATCAAAGAGTTTAGTTTGTGGATCTCGGCTAGGGGTTGTGATCAATTATTTATTTATTTCAATGATTGTGGTGGTGCTCGTTGTTTTCTTTTTGCTTTAAGGCATTGGCAATTTAGCCATCAGCCTAAGCTCGACACGAAATTGAAGATTTTTAGCCCTGCTACAAAATCCAAATGTCACCTGATAATCGATAGCAAAACGACAGTACACCCCCACAGAAGATCGAAAGGCCTCCCAAGGCAATCCAAAACTATCCATCTCATGCAACTTATTGAACTGCCCAACCATTGCACACTTTCATGCACACACAGCTTTGAGTATTAAACCAACCGGAGACGCCACTAACAGGCGTTCCCCTCTGCCAAAAAAATGTGTCGGTCTTTGAGCACACCGGTTAAATACATCTAGTTTGTTTGAGTTCACGGAGTGCTTGTATTGGTGAATGTATTTGTGTGCACCTAGTTCAAGCTAGTGTTTAATTGTTTTATCAAAAAATGCGTTTGTTTTAACATTATTTGTGATTGTTTCCTCGTCCCCCCCGCAGAAATTGGCAGACTTTTTTGTAAAGAAACTAGTGCGCGTCACGTCTCCGGTTGGTTTAATACTCAAAGACACACAGTCAACAATCGCAATTTTTGTTGACCCCGACACCCTCCAAAGTAGCATACAAGAAGGAAAGTCATCTAACTTGGCAGCACCAGCCCTAAGTGACGGTTAAAAGTAGACAAATCTCTTGTTTATCTTATTTATAGTTTTGAGTACCTATCTAGAAGACCCTCAAGTTGGATTTACGTTAGAAAGATGAAAACTTACTACTCCGAAATAATAACACCTAGAAACTTGAAATATTGTATGTAGCCATCTTAAATATGACGTGGGCAACCGCTATGAAGGGATTTTTAGAAATTAACACGGGACCTTTAATAAACTTGATCCACGCGGGCAACGCCCGCTGGGCACCAGCTATTTGTAATAAAATTCCACATACATATGAGTTTTAAAAAGTATTTCATATATACTTAAATATACTAAAATCAGTGAGGCTCGGGTTCGAATCCTGGCATGTACCAATGAGTTTTTCAAAAACTTACGTACATATTTATCACTAGCTCAACGGTGAAGGAAAACATCGTGAGGAAACCCTCAGGTCTCAGAATTAATTCTGAGACATGTGTAAACAGACCCGGTCCGGCGATAGGCTCACCACCTATCACGTTTAGGGGTCCAATATATCTCGTGAAATGTGGGTATTTCCAGTAATGGAATACCTCTGCCTACCCCCTCGGGGATAAAAAAGGCGTGAGATTATTATTATTATATATTAAATATACTATAATACATAAATTACACATATTACGTAGCATGTTACTAATACTTTTTTAATGTGTGTATGTATAAACTTTCACCTATCCGAGTTATAAACATACGGAAACACAAAAAAAAACTGAGAATCTATCTATGGTAGGAATGGGAAGGTCAGTCAGTTGTCGTCGTAAATTATTTTCCAATTTTCACCACTTTTCAATCCAACAGCATTGTTTACTTTACTTTCAGTCTGAATAGACTTTATGATTTATGTAGATTTTAGTGGAGCAACTTCATTGAATTTGTTTGCGGAAGTGGCGAGTGCATAGTTGGTGATAGATAACAGGGCTGCACTATTGAGTCGCACTATGGAGTCTGAACATCATCCGAAGTTGAATCCCGTCAGAGCTTTCCAAGGTAGGTATGTCTCGCAGTTTATACAGTTCTTGACATCATTTTAGAAAGAGGTAGATCAACAAAAATAGAGGTACCTACCTACCCTCTATTTTAGTTAGTCTTCCTTTTCCCGTTGGTGTAATCAGTATATTCCTAGCAGAAGACGTTGCAGTTTCGCTATGTTTAAATATCAAAGACGCAGATTATCGCAGTTTATAATGAATTTCGGCAGTCATCAGAATCGCTTTGTCCAAAAATCTTGTAAGAGACCCATTACCGTAAACAACAATTCTTGTACAGTCAAATATCCTCATCTTACATGTTAATTTTTTTTCTTAGTTTTCCATGGATCTGCCCAAGAAGAGGACCTGAACACCAGCCTCTCCGATTATCATGACTATGAACCCAGTTTGGAGTTTGATGACTCAGAACTGATACACAACATAGGTTTACGTGAGTTCCTCTTAGGTTTTTACTAGAATTAGTCTCAATTCAACCACTGCCAAATTGACCACCCAAAATAGTTAAATTTTATAATAGGGTTGTGTCCTACCTAGTCAAATCAGTCACTTTTTACGATCTGTCAAAACGAAATTTTACTATGGAAAATGTACTGAAATAGCAAACCGTGACGTCATAGTTTGTAGTACTCAATTGCAGCACTTTTTTTGATTGTTTTATTATTTTTAAATTTGCTATAATTGTAAATTGAAAATCGAAATACATATTTTGAGGTTTTTTGGGATAATCTTTTTAATGTATGACTACTCGCATTTTAATTTTGATGCTGTCAACTACCCAATTCCCGATTCTTAATAATTTTGGAGAGTACAAGCTTGGTGTTGTTATTACAAGCTTTCATTTTCAATGAATGTATGTAAGCAAATTGTCTGTTTTAAAATTTTGCAACCCTTTTAAACCTCTTAATTGAATTTACTGTGATTTGACATACATAACTAAGTTCAGTACCACATAAAAAGTATTATAGAAAGACCAGTGAAAAAGTGGGAAGATGATCTGCCCACTGGGTGGTTAAGATCTGTGCATGATCGTTCACAGTGGCGTGATCTAGCCTATGTCCAAGAGACATCCTGACCAAATTGTTGGTGCCGCAACCATTAATTGATTATTATTTATTTATTCCATTTTACAATATTTTACAATTGTGTCGGAAATTTAAGAAAAAACAATTATTATTTTTATTTATTATATTGATTGCATAGATTGACTAAGAAATATTAGTAAGTCAGAGAATAAAAGCTATTTTTATTTAGTACAGTGCTGCCATTTTAACTTGGCTTCTCTAAACATAGGCTTCGCCTGCGCAATCCCCCTCGTACTGCCAAATGGTTGCTAAAAAATGTTAGCTCGAGCTGCCAAGTAAAAACAGCCATACTGTAAGTTCAGTGACAATGCAATGTTATGGTATCATCAAGCTAATCTGATGATGGAGTGAGGGATGTGGATAATGGAACTCCTGAACCAATGTGACTACTCAAATTTGTATTTTGTGTCTTAGCATTGTGGGTCATGTAATGTAATGGAAAAAACTACTCCCATATTGCTTTTAACCTAATGGATTTCAACTTGAATTCTTTTAAACAGCTAAGTAGTGGTGACTGATAAAAGCAAAATTTTAAAAATTCTCATTTACACAAATACCCTAGTCATAAGGCAACAAATTTAAAAACAGTTATACCAAATTATTACATTATTTTTGTTATGAAATGCATCACTTTATGCCCTCTAACCAGCCAGTTATTTATAGTGTTAGTAATAATAATCTCGCAATTTTTTACCCCTTCTGTAGCGGCAATCTATCTCAAGATGAAAATTTAGCCACTTTTCTTTGGCTGTTAAATAATTACAATTCCAGTGGGTATTTTAAGTTTTCAAAATGCCAGTGTGAAATATTATGCGCTCCTACAGATTGCTGTGTCTATTTCAAAGCATAATATTCTTTGTTAAAGACTTTAATGTTATGCTATGCATAGTGTTCTATTATGCATTCCCCATCTATGATTTTCTTTTTTTTAAATACTAGTGACCCACTCTCTCTTTACTTTTGTTCAAATGATATACAAAACCTTTCCTGTTTAACTGTCTATTAGTAAAAACTGCATCAAAACATGTTGCTACGTTTTGGAGGAGTTTAGCGGATATACAGACAGCCAGACACAGAAAGCGACTTATTTTATCTATGTCTATTCTGCTATACTCTATACTTTATTACTTAAATATTTGTATTTTTGTATGTTTGTAACGAATTAACTTAAAAACTACTAGACCGATTTCAAAAAAACCTTTTACCATTAGATGCTACATTGCCTACAATATTCCTGAATAACACAGGCCATATTTTATCCCTGCATTCCCACGGGAACGGGAACTACGCAAGCGTGGCCGCGCGGAACAGCTACTGTACAATACTATCTAAAGATACAAAAGAATTTAAGTATTAAAAATTTAAAAATTAGTCATAGTGAATTATAAAGAAAAATTTGTAGGAAAAACTACCATATTAAGATTAACTGTGTGTGTGTGATGTGATCCGAGGGCCCATCTGTAATGCATTCTTGAATGGACAATAGTGGTAGGTCAATTGGAGACTTCATTATGCAATATGCAATCAAAGCTATGTGCGTAATTCTATTGGTATTGTGATAAGCAGAATATGTTTGTTTTCCCTTTGGGGAAATCGAATATTTTATTATAAACTAGCTGACTCGACAGACGTTGTCCTGTACAACTGTTGGTTATGCCCAAAGCGATTAAAATATAATAGGGCTCTATTATATTTTAATCTCTTTGGTTATGTCAAACAAACACCATAAAATTACATTAGAAGATTTGAAAGGGTCGTTAATGTCGTTATGTTTTCTTAAACTTTTCTAATGATCCGCGTAGCTTACAAGAACCTTCTGACAATAACAAACACAACAAAAAGAAGAATTAGCGAAATTGGTTCAGCCCTTCACGCCATGACCATGACCAAGGGAAATAGGGATTAATTTTTATATCTAAAGATGTCACTAAGAAAATAATTAAGCAGATATTCAACGTGATAAACAGTGATAGCCAAGTGGTTAAAGAGCCTGCTTTTCATTCGTGGGGATGGGTCACATAATAACTTATAAATAAATATCAATCACATTTTGATTGATGGAGGTAGACTAAAATTAAACCGAGTGCACGAATTTACTTAAGTTTCGGAGGATATGTAAGATTTATTCATAGCGTCACCTAATTTTTTTCACCTCTGGTTTCTAATAAACTGGATAGTTTACCATCTACATTTTTTTTTTTTATTCTTATTTTAATCTGCGAGCAGTCTGTCAACTTTAAGCAGATGTTAGCAGGGTTTTAGCTTTGCAGAGTAACTTCTTCATTAAGAAACCTCTTCCTTCATGCTAGAGTCTAGGGATCCATTGTCTAGCTTGCTAAGTCTACTATTGCGAGTCTTTTGAGTCTCCTTTTGTGGGTGGGCCTGGACAGCATGGGGCCATGCCAGGGGATTCGGATGATTCCTTATTCTTGTCTTGTAGCGTCCGGCAATAGACTTTATTTCCTGCTGAACGGTGTTGACCTCCAATATGTCGTGCACCTCTGAGTTCCTAATGAACCATGGGGCATTTGTTATACTTTTCAACATACTATTCTGTACCCTTTGTATTATATTTAGGTTCGAGGTACTTGCAGACCCCCAGAGCTGGATGCCATATGTCCAAATCGGCTTAAGTATAGCATTATAGAGGAGGAGCTTGTTATCAATACTTAGAATGGAGTTTCTACCAAGCAGCCATTGTAGGCTTCTGTATTTCATGTTTAGCTGATCTCTCTTAGCTAGAATGTGGGCCTTCCATGCAAGTTTTCGATCAAGCTTGATGCCTAGGTATTTAACTACATCGCTGTGTGGAAGTTCTTGTTCACCCAGTTTCACGGCAGGACAATTACCTGGGCGCAGAGCGAATGTCACCTGAACAGATTTAGAGGCACTGGCCCTGATCCTCCATTTCTTTAACCATGTGTCTATGTTATTAAGACCTTCCTGCAGAAATTTGGAGGCAGTCTCGGGTTGTCTATGGCTAGCCAAAATAGCTGTGTCATCAGCGTATGTTGCCATTGTAACATGTGCGCATTGGGGAAGGTCTGCGGTGTATATTGAATACAATACAGGGCCCAGTACTGACCCCTGAGGCACTCCTGCCTGGATGTCATGGAAAGAGGATGTGCAGTCACCCTCTCTTACTTGAAATATCCTGTCCGAGAGATATGACTTAAGGATCTCGAAGAAAGTGTATGGTAATGATTGTTTAATTTTGTACAATAGCCCCTTGTGCCAAACCCGATCGAAGGCCTGTTGTATATCCAAGAAGGCTGAGGAGCAGTATTCTTTGTCTTCAAGTGACTTTCTGATTATACTGCACAGTCTATGCACCTGCTCTACTGTCCCGTGTTCCTGTCGAAATCCAAACTGGTGATCAGGTATAATATGCCTTTCCTTTAATATAGGTGTCATTCTGTGCAACAGGAGTTTTTCAAAGAGCTTTGAAGTCACTTGCAGCAAACTGATAGGCCTGTATGAGGTAAGTTCATGTATTGGCTTGCCCTCTTTGTGTATCATCACAATTTGTGATACCTTCCACAGGTTGGGGTAATGTTTTGTTCGAAGAATTCCATTGAACAGCGAGGTCATATACATTATCGCCTTCCTAGGTAGTTCCATAAGGACCTCCTTGGTGATTAAATCAAAGCCTGGGGATTTGTTGCCGTCAAGTGTTTTAATAATACCATACACTTCCTTTGGAGTAATTGGTCTAATTGGCAATTCCAGTTGAAAGTCCTGACTCAGTTCAATGTCTATGTCAGTATCATCAATGTTTGTTTCTGGCGAATTTGGCATAAACACTTTTGACAGATGCTCTGCAAACAATTCTGCCTTTTGCTTACTCGTTCTAGCCCAGCCACCACTGCTATCTTTAATCGGAGGCTTCGTGTTTTGTGGTTGGTTCATGCTGCGCGTTGCCTTCCAAAGATAATAATTTGTAGCTTTAGTTGCAGTTAGGGACTCTAGGTAGATTTGTACTTTTGCATTGCTAGCAGTTTTTAGCAGTTTTTGTTTTGTTTGAATTGCTGCGCGGGTAGCCGACGACGCAACACTCTTTTGTGTGTCCTCTCACAAATTTTATGGTTTAAATGTGCAAATTGTTCCTATTTCCACGTTAAAATACAGCATAGTCATCTTTTTTATACAATACAACTCATAATGGTGCTATAAATAGTGTAGTAAATCATTTATACAAGAAATAGACAATTAAACAAAAACCAAGTGACAAAAAAACCTCAAGTGAATAACAAATTGTGTCTTCGTTGAACAAAACGCGTAAGCGACACTCTTCGCATGGCGCTTACGACCTCTTAACCGGGACTATCGCTACCGCTCCTGACTATCATCGGATCGTCATTGCAAATACGTTCGTTACTGCAAATATATACTTTAAAGTTCTTACATCTCCATACCCACAATATTGAAATTATTCTTGCAATAGTTAGCGCTTGTAAACCTACTTAAAGTGCTTTTTGCCGAGCTGTGTAACGAGTGCCTAAGCGATTGCAACTCGATTTTATATAAACACAATCTCAGTACTTTAACGTATAATAAATAAAGATGGATCATTCTCACTCAGTTCCGGATATATCTCAAGCAGCATCGACTATTGAACCTGGATTTGTTAACAATATTCCACGTCAAAAGCAACCCCGCCTGGAAGAGTCACCGTGTAACCAATTTCTCGAATTTAAGCAGGAAATCAAAGATATGCTTACCTTATGGAAAACCGAAAAAGATGAAGGTGTGTCTAAACTACTGGAACAACAAACAACATTAATGTCCAAACTGATATCTGACATGGCTGACCTCAAATTACAAAATGCACAAATACAAAAGTCCAATCAAGAAATAGAAAAGTCTATTGTATTTATTAACGAGCAATATGAAGATATGAAAATCCAAATTAAACTCCTCCAGGATGAAAGTAAAGAACTGAAACTGCATAACGAGTCCCTTGAAAAAAAAGGTACAAGACATCCAATACAAGTCACGATCGTCAAGCATTGAAATTCGTAACATTCCAGATAATATCGATAAGGAGACTCCAAATGACATGACAAAAATTGTTATGAAAGTTGGAAACGTAGTTAATTTACCTATTATTCCCTCCCGAGATTCGTGATATATACCGCCTACCAGGGAAACCAGGCTCAAATAGACCGATCGTCGCAGAGTTCAGCACAGTTCAAATCAAACAAAAACTAATTTCTTCAGTACGTGTCTTCAACAATAATAAAAGTGCAAATAGTGACAAGCTCAACACTGAACAGTTAGGTATACAAGGGAAGCGACAGGCTGTCTACCTGGATGAACACCTTCCTGCGACATCTAGGAGACTGTATTACCTCGCAAGAGAATTTTCGAAGCAATACGACTATAAGTTCTGCTGGTCCTCCAATGGCAACATTTTTCTGAGAAAGCAGCTTGGCGACAAACAGATACTTATTAAGTCAGAGAGCTCATTAAAGGAAATCCTTGGTAATAAATGACTATACCACATACAATTCAGCACGAAGAAAATACAAGAGAAAACTTTATTAGTAGCATTTATAATTTTATTGTTATCACTAGTTTTACACATACTGAATATTTCACATCAAAGCACAAATTTTGTATCCAACAACCCCGCTCCCCATTACACTTACACACAGTTACACCTCCTCTCAAACACACTCTTCCCATGTAGTTCTATTCTCAAATCTGTAAACAATAACATTAAGCTTTTCAATGCCCTTGATTTTACTATTGCATCAATCTTCAGTGTAACTAAAGTTCCCAATGGCTAACACAGTTGAGAATCTTGTTTCTGAATTAGATACCTTTGAAATAGCAACCTCGTATGTATGCTTACCTGAAGACTGCACAAAATTTTTGAATGTAAACACTAAAACACTTAATATCCTTCACTTAAATATTCGAAGCATAAATAAAAACTTTGATGAAATGCGAGTTCTTTTGTCCCTTATTAAAGTTCAATGCGATATCATAATACTAACAGAGTGCTGGCTAAGCAAAATAACTAACGTCCCTAAACTTGATGGCTATATGTCCTGGCATACAAAAAACACTCAGAATCAAAATGATGGCATAGTTCTGTACACTAAAAACGACCTACAATGCACAGTTTATGAACCAAACCTTACCAACGCTAACTGTTTGACCTGCCTTATCAATAATAACTTGGCAGTAGTAGCTGTGTATCGATCACCAGCTTACAAAACAAGAGACTGCTTTGAAAATTTCTTGACCAGCTTAAACGCAGTGTATTCTAGCCTAAAAAATTACAAAAATATTGCACTTGTTGGAGATTTAAACATTGATATTAAACCAACTAATGATGACGATAGAAGCAGCGAATACCTGTTATTCAATGCATCTCATGGTCTTTACCAGCACATCAAACACCGACAAGAGGTAATAACTGTATCGCCCATATTATGATTAGAAGTGACAACTCAGTCACCTCCCTGGTTTTAGAATCAGCTATTACTGACCACTTCCCTCTATTTCTTTCAATACATTTAAATAAAGTCAAACGCAAAAACAACGACAGTACCATTTCCCGTATAGATTACCCCGCAGTCCTTAAAGAAATTGAAAATTACGACTTCTCTAAAGTCATAAACACCTATGACGCAAATGAAGCTGCTGACAATCTTATATCCACAATTCAAACGGCACTGTCTAATCATACTCACCGAGTTACAATCCCAAAAAAAGAAAGAAATTTGAAGCCTTGGATTACCCCGGGACTAATACGGTGCATTCGACATCGAGATCGTTTACACAAAAAGCTTAAAAAATCCCCTAACAATGAAACTATAAAAGTCACGTACACCCGCTATCGCAATTTCTGCAATCGTTTACTACGAAAATTAAAAAGAACATACCAAAAAAATCTTCTTGAAAAAGCTAAGTATAGTCCAAAAGCTCTGTGGAATTCTATTAAAGAAATAACCAATTCCAATAAACCTAGGATATCTCCTCATGAACTACTCGATAGTTGCTCAGACCCTAATACATCTATCAACCATATTTGCCACTTCTTTGCCAACGTAGGTAAGAATCTAGCCGCCCAAATCTCATCCAGTTCACCAATGCCCTCACCCACTCGTACATCCCCTTTCTTATCTCTTCGCAGAGAGTCAGTACGATCCTCCCCTAAATCGTTTGTTATACTCAGCACTGACGAAGCTGAAGTGGAATCATTTATTTTGCAATTACGAAGTGACTCCGCCACAGGGTGGGACGGCATCTCTTCTAATTTTCTAAAACAATGTCGACATGTTCTATTACCTGCGATAACTCACGTGTTCAATCGATCTATAGCTACAGGAGTATTTCCCGATGCATTCAAGAAGGCTGTCATACACCCTATATACAAGAGTGGAAACAGAGACTGTGTTAACAACTATAGACCCATATCGGTACTGCCAGCCTTATCTAAAGTCTTAGAAAGACTCCTGAACAACCGACTAACTAAATACCTAAACAAAAACAACATCATTGCCAACAATCAATACGGATTCAGGGCTGGAGTGTCAACAGAGGATGCAGTCAATGATTTAATACAACTCATTTCTAGTAGTCTAGATCATAAACGTAAGTGCTTGGCAATCTTCTTGGACCTCAAAAAAGCGTTTGACACAGTGTCTGTTCCCATCCTCCTCCGGAAATTAGAGAGTATTGGTATACGTGGTATCGCTTACGACATGTTTAAAGACTATCTCAATAACAGGAAACTCACTGTTAAGATAGATAAGTTTATTAGTGAAGAACAATCAATAACTTTTGGCGTCCCGCAAGGCAGTGTGCTTGGCCCAACACTCTTTCTAATCTATATCAATGAGCTCTGCCAATTATCTCTCCCTGATGTAGAAATATTTACCTACGCTGATGACACAGCAATCGTTATAAATAGTAACAACTGGGTGAATGTCAAAAAGATTGCTGAAAGAGCCCTACTAGTGAGTTACAAGCCAACCTGCTCACACTGAACCTAGATAAAACCAATTTTATAGCATTTTCAACAACTCCTTCTAATAACCCTCCTATTGATTTCAGTATAGCGGCCCACACATGTCAATATGTTGACTCCCCTTGTTCATGTTTATTGCTCAGTCGCGTAACTAATATTAAGTACCTGGGAGTACACATAGATGATGGTCTAAAATGGTATACACATCTCGATACGCTTTCTACGCGAGTCAGAAGACTAATCTACATCTTTAAATCGCTCAGATACTGCACAGATAGCGCTACACTAAAAATGGTATACCTTGCATTAGTACAGTCGGTCTTGACGTACTGTATTCCCACCTGGGGTGGTGCTGCAAAATCTAGATTCATCAGATTGGAAAGAGCCCAGAGAGCTGTCTTAAAAGTAATGCTAAACAAGCACTTTAGGTACCCTACAACAAAACTGTACGAAGAATCGAAGGTTCTTACTGTGAGACAGCTCTTTGTTCTCCAATCTATTCTGAGAAAACACAGACAGGTTCCACCTCCGGACTCCGATCGCCGCCAATGCCGACCAATATGCCCCAGTGTACCTCATAAGACTTCATTTGCGGCTAGACAAAATTACGTTTTAAGTTCTTTTCTGTACAATAAGATAAATAAAGCATTGAATATTATAGGTCTGAACAGATATGAAGTAAGAGGAAAACTAGTTACATGGTTAAAAAACCTGGATTTCCTAGCTACCGAAGAACTACTCATACCCGTCTCCTAACCACACGCAACTCCTTCTATCCTCCCAACACAACACGCATCCACGCTCCCGCTCTCCTCACACACACGCTCTCATCCCCACTCTCTCACACTCACACAATCTCTCACACACTATTAAAATACCTATATATTACAAACCATAAAATTACATACCATAATAATTTGATTGAAAGATAAGGTTACCTGATTGCATTGTATACATTGTGATCGTTGCCTCCTAAGTCACAGGATATATTCTATCTTAGTTTAGGAGTCACGGTTTATTTTTTGAAAACCTTTCTTGTTTACTTTATGTTTCTGTAAATAACTATTAAGGTTCTTTTGGAAATAAATTATTATTATTATTATTATTATTAGTTTTGAGAGCCTCTTTTACGTCGAGTATGGCCTTATTCAATGCCTTTTTATCCTCTCTGCAACGACTAGTATGCCAGACTCGTCGGAGTCTTCGTTTTTCCTGTATTTTCTCTCGTATTTGCCAGGGGATACAGGTTTTCCAGTTTGTAGGTGGATTCTCAGGGGTACATTGCCAACAAGCGACTTGGATGACGTTAGTTAGCTTTCTAGCTGCTCGATCAACGTCGTCTGGTGTTTTCAGAGCTACTTTCAGTTCCAACATTTTCTCAACCGCATCCCGGAATGAGCCCCAGTCCGTATGATTATTGTAGAGGCGTTGGTGTTTCTCTCGCTGTATGATCGTAGTGCTTACTGTCAAGATTACCGGGATGTGGTTTGATGACCCATCCAAACACGGTTCAACCATGAAGTCAAGTCTCGAGAGTCCACCCATTATAAAGAAGTCCAGTATATCGGGTAATCTAGCTGGGTCTGTAGGCCAGTGTGTTGGTTCCTGTGTTGATAGAGTAATAAACTTTCTTTTCGAAATGCAGGACATCAATTCTCTTCCTCTAGTGGTGATTAGTCTAGACCCCCAATGAGTGTGTTTGGCATTCCAGTCGCCACCGGCTATAAAATGCTTGCCAAGTGTGTGAAAGTATTCTGTGAAGTGAAGATCTTTAATTTTGTGTTTTGGTGGACAGTACACTGATGATAGGTTAAAGTCACCCATTTTGTCTTCTATGCAAATTGTAGTTGCCTGTATTTGTGCTGTCTTAAAGCATGGTAATTGATGATGCTTTATAGAGGATTTTAGGATAACAGCAGTTCCTCCATGGGCTGTACCATCGGGATGATTAGTGCAGTAGATGTTATACCGTGGTATTTTGATAGCACTTCTATCGGTAAAGTGAGTTTCCGAGATAAGCAGAACATCGAGTTTGTGGATATCAATCAGCATGCTAACTTCTTCTCTATTAGGTGACAGTCCATTAATGTTCCATGTTGCTATTCGTAGAGTATTCATTTTATCAGTTTATCTACTAACTTGGTCATAAGCCCCATCAAGTTGCTTATTTGTTGTAATAGCATGTCTATCTTTTGTGATTGTTTTATTAGTAGGTCTTGGACTACTTGGGTTGGCTCAACAGTTCCCTGTTGTTTGTTTATGAGAGCATCTTTATATGTTCTTGGGTTGGGTGAGTTGACTCTGGCATTAGGCTCATTCTTGTTGAAGTGCTTGTTATTATCTTCTTTATTAATTGGTACTCTGTTGTTTGCAGGCTGTTTTTGAAGCTGGGGACCAATTCTTCTTATGTTGTATTTCCTCGCTAGGATTTCCTTATAAACTTCGCAACCTTTATAATTTGCTGGATGGCTGCCGAAACATAGCGCACATTTAGCAGGGCTATTGCGATCTTTTTTGGGACAGTCTGATGTATTATGAGCTTCGGCACACTTGACACACCTGTATGGTCTAAAGCAGTTGTTTTTTGTATGGCCATATTGTTGGCATTTTGTGCACTGAACAATTGTTTTGCGTTTTTTTGGGTCCTCAATAGTAACAATTGTGTTATATATGGAGCGTATCTCTTTGACGGCTTTGTTATTAGCACCAGGTTCGATGTTAACGAAAAAGGTGGTAGTTGGTCTTTTATTTGGTCCAGTACGTGCATTGATTATTTCTCCCTTTACGTGATTGCCAGTTTTTTCAATCTCTTCTCTGATTGCATCATGAGGTGTTGTATAGTGGAGGTTTTTTATCACAATCCTATAGCACCGGTCTTCTTTTCGTGTGAATGTGTGCCCAATAAGGCCTTTTTGTCGTACTACGGTCATTAATTTTTGGTAAGACTCGGCTGTAGTGCAACTTATTCTTATTTGGTTTTTAGTTACGATTTTAAAGGAATAATCATTGTTTTCCAATACCGTTTCAATAGTTTCAGTCAATTGGTTAATGTCTTCTATGCCATATAGTATAAGAGGTGGGGGCTTGGTTTCCTTCTTTATTTTCTTTTCCTTGGCACTCGGTGCACTTTCCTCAGCACTTAGGCCACTAAATCTATTGTGCAGAGAAATGGAGCTTGGAGGTGATTCAGACACTCTTGGTCTTTTGTTGTTTCTCAATGTGGGAACTCTTTGCCAGTCTGGAGGCATAGTAGATGCGTTGCAATTATTTGGTTCTTCTGTCGGTAGGCCTGTGTCAAGGTAAGTCAGGGTGTTTGCTCTAGGTCGGACATAAAAAAGGCCCCTATGAAATGTTTGTTGGACCATAGATTTCCTATTTCCAGTAGTATTTTCTATCTCCGAAGCCTGGTCAGCCACTACGGAGGTACCTTCTTGTAGATGCAAAATAGCGCCCCCCCCAGAATGCGTGGGGCTGCCTGAAGTTTCAGGGAGGGATTCTCCGGCTACGCCGGTACCCTCCTGGGGTAATATATTTTTATATTTTGCCTCCATTTGACGACTCCCTCTTCCTCTAAGTTTGCAGTACGCCTGTCGGTTCACTCGTCCGTTCCCGGTTCTCTCATCCCGCCAGCCGCTGTCTGGTACTGGACCCGTTCGGCTCCGTCGTCCTTCTTGTCTCCAGCCCAGTACTGGGAGTGCTGCGCACATACCACACCCAGGAGCTTTTCTCTGCCCTCCAGCAACCCAGCGACCTCTACTCCGAATACGTCAGAGAAGCCCGCAGGGAGGGTTTGGTGACGAAGTTTCCCTTCTCCGGCCTTGTGGTCCGCGGGAGGTATTTTATTTCCCTCCTACCCTTCGAACTAGCTCACCCACTCGGAGTGAAACCCAGTTCGACGGGCATTCCCCTATCCGCCGCCTGGGGACGCGTTCTCTAGGGAATCAGGCTACCCCGAGAAAACCCATCCAAAAAAAACCATCTACATAGCATTCTTTTTTAATATCGGTTGTCTAAAAGTAGTTTGTTTGCAGCACCTCTGCCTCCGGAGCTGCTAGACCTTTCCGACGACTTACTAGATCGCCCTGCAAGCGATGGGACTATTGAGGAGAATTTCGAAGAAGAGCTGGCTGAAGTCTATGGAGAGGTAAGTTTAGGAACATTGAGGGTACAGTTGAGAGGACATGGAGCTTGACATAATATTGGACTTTGTAATGTTTTATTACAATCGCCTTAGAGGTCAGACTCGCACTACAAGTGTAAACCTTCATGTGTTCTTGACTGTACTTCCAGAATGAAGTGAAAGGGTGGTTTATTTTTATTTATTTTACTAGCAGCGCCCCGCGGTTTCACCCGCGTAGTTCCCATTCCCGTCCCCGCGTAGTGCCCGTTCCCGCAAAGTTCCAGTTCCCGTTCCCGCGGGAATATCGGAATAAAAAGTATCCTATGTCCGTCTCCTGGTTCTAAGCTACCTCCCCACCAACTTTCAGCCAAATCGGTTCAGCCATTCACGCGTGATGCCGTGACCAAGGGAAAAAGGGATTCATTTTTATATAATATATAGATACGTTTATTGTCGTTTGTTTTATAGAGTATTTTTACAAAGTTTTGAATTGATACACTCAAAAATGAAGGTTTTCCATAAAAACGTTCAACCCCTTTTTCACCCCCTTAAGGGTTGAATTTCGAAAAATCCTTTCTTAGTGCTAGCTTACGTCTTAAAAACAATAGCTGTAAAAAAAAACAGCTTTCTAGGTCTAAGGGTTTAGGCTGGGCGTTTATGAGTCAGTGAGTCAGGACTTCTCTCTTTATATATATAGATATAGATAGGAGTAAACGATATCATGGAAAATGAAAAATCTCCTTGCTGTTTGCGCCCTTGAAAATAATAAAACCTTTTTACCACGGTAATATTTAAGAGCTTAACAAATTAGGGCTCACTGCTATAGTATATTTCACGTAGCATGGGTTCGGTGACTGTCCACATTTTTCCATTTTACTCGTGCTACTTTCTTCTATTTAAAAATATTGTATTCTCGCATTATTGTATTATTCCAAAGTAGTAGGCGTGGAACGGAAAAATGTGAACTGTCGCCGAACCCATGCTACGTGAAATAGACAATAGTCAAAACAGTAACTTTTTATCATCTGTCGAAACGTAAATTGACTATGCAAATTGAACTGAATACCGATACATGACGTCCTGAAATGGATAACGTCACAATTTTTGGCCTTTTTAAATCATTATTATTTAGAAATGTAGTGTAGTTACCCTATTACAAAATTTTGGCGTTTAAGATACTGCTCATATAGGGTCATTAGGCCTAACCTTACTTGAGGAGACCCTTATTATTACTATGGCTGAGTACCTAAATGTTTTCACCTAGATCTCCGGTTCCTCCCTGGATGACTCGTTCGCAGAGCTGAGCAGGTCAGGGCTGGTGGAAGTGGTGGGGGACGACGAGATAGGCCGCCGCATCATTGTCGTCTCCGCCTGCCACCTGCCACCCAGTAAAGACCTGCATCACGACAAATTGCTGAGGTGCCTACTCAAACGTAATATGTTCGATCGTGCTTATATTATACTAGCGGTTTTGCGCGGTTTCACAAGCCTAGTACCCTTTCCCGTCCGAATACGGGAATGAAATAAAACCCATGTTACTCAGTGATATTGTAGCTTTCCAATGGTGAAATAATTTTTAAAATCAGTGCTGTAGCTTTTGATTTTATTCGTAACAAACTTACAAATCTTTCCTCTTTATAATATTAGTAAGAAGACTATAATACATAATTTTTTGGTACGGTTTTCATTTCTATCAAAAGAGGGTATAGCTGTCTAAGCTTTTTTAATGGCATCTGTTAAAAAAAAAAAATATCTCATTATGTATGACAAGTTGTAAGATAGTAGATATGAGAGGCTCGTCGCGTCCCAATATTCTGCCATTTGATGGTAGGAGCATCGCAAAATATAAATTATAGCCTATATGTTATTCTGATGTATAAGCTAAATAACTGTATAGTTTCATCAAAATCGATTGTATAGCTTTAGCATAAAAGAGCATCCATTCTCACAGACTTTCGCCTTGATAATTTTAGAAGGATAATTCCGTTCAACACTATGCATTCTGAAACCATCCCCAATTTCAGGTATCTAATGTTCACACTAGACAAATATGTGGAACAGGACTACAGCCTCGTCTATTTCCATTATGGGCTTACTAGGAATAATAAGCCGCCACTGTCATGGCTGTGGAAGGCTTACAAAGCCTTCGACAGGAAGTATAAGAAGAATCTGAAGGCACTATACCTGGTGCACCCTACCAACTTCATACGCATTGTGTGGCAAATGCTACGGCCAGCTATAAGCGTGAAGTTCGGCCGGAAGATGATGTATCTCAACTATCTTCATGAGCTCCAGCAATATTTGGATCTGGATAAACTGAGTATACCGGAGCCTGTTCTTGAGTGAGTATATTCTACTGTATTATTGAATTATCACATTTTTCATCAATTACGGAGGCTATACACATATTAAGTTAGAAGCTTAGGATACACTTCTTGCAGGTTTCGGGCTTGATTGGGATAATGTCAAATAAGTAAGGTATTTTCGTTTTTAAATATCTCTGTTCGCGAGTGATGGGAGCTGTATGTGAATGTACAAACGTAAAAATTTAAAAATTAATGTAATTCATTTTCATATCTGGCAAAGGAATCCACTGCCAAAGAGACGACGCCATAAGTAACAAAACTTAGAAACCTATTAAAATTGCTAAACCTTTTTTTTTAATATCTGCCATCGAGTGAGTAAATTTTTTTTATTAAACATATAGCATCTGATTATGCCAAATCTTTAATAAAAAAAACTACTTATTTCAAAAAAAGCTTGACATAAAATTGAATGCATTTGGTACGTATCAAAACTAATTCAATAAAATCACTCTTATTATTTTTCCTACTTAGGTACGACAAGCAGCTGCTCTCAAAGAATCCACGGGCAGCAGAAATCGCTCGCCAAAACAGCGGCAAGGCAGAAAAGGTGCCGGAGCAGAATGACGCGAAAGTGGCACCCAAAGAAAGCCTTTCGCCTCCTCCCACGCAGCAGTTCGGGGTGTCACTGCAGTTTATAAAAGAGAACAATGCCAATATGGTGGACTCTATCCCGCCCCTCGTGAGGCAATGCGTCGAGTTCCTATCGCAACCAGATGGTGAGTCATCCTCATCTAATTAACAATACATAAGCCATAAATTGTACCAGATATGTAATCCTGGCATGTACCAATGAGTTTTTTAGAAAAATTGCGAACCTCCTTTTTTTTGAAGTCGGTTGAAAATAACAGAACTCTAAGGGTCGCCACACATCTGCGGAACGTACAGCGCCGAAGGTTTAGGTTTAGGGTTATACATTGACGTTTCACTTCCAAGATCATCCACCCTCGTCAACCGTAATGTATGTTGTTCACCGAACCTTCGGCGCTGTACGTTCCGCAGATATGTCGCGACCCTAAAGAGTAAAAAACCGGCTTCAAACTGTATGGTTTACTCATGGATGCCCCCTGGTGTCAGTAGTACCATCGATTTGTACCATTGATGGTACAAGTGTACCATTAATGATACTAGCGACATAAATCGGTGTCCGATTTATGTCGCTAGTATCATTAATAAAAAAATAACCATCAAAATCGGTTCACCCAGTCGAAATTTCTGAGGTAACAAACATAAAAAAACATACTGTGAATTGTGAACCACCTTTTTTGAAGTAAATTGAAAAAGAGTACTTACTAATTCCCTCCTGCAGCCCTGGAAACGGAAGGCATATTCCGTCGGTCAGCCAACATATCGGTGATAAAGGAGATACAGAGGTCATGCAACCGCGGCGAGCCGATCTCCTTCCGCGATGACCCGCACAACGCGGCGGTCTTACTCAAGACGTTCCTCCGGGACCTAGAGGAACCTCTTCTGACCTTCGACCTCTATGAGGAGATTCTCAAGTTCCAGAGTGAGTCCAGATTTTAATTGACTTTTTATTCTCGAAATGCATGACCACTGGCGGACTAAGGCAGAGGCGGAACTGGTCCGCCTCGGGCCTCTGCTCCTGGGGGGCCTCCAAACTTAGCGAAAAGTTCTCTTGATCAAATCCTAAACAAGGATAAGAGGCATTTGGGTGTGGGTTGGTACTTGGTAGGCATCATAGATACAAATATGAGTAAAGCTACGCAAAATTTGGAGCCCCACCCCCCCAGGACCAGAGGCCCGCCCTGGGCCTGGTAGGCCTCCAAATCCAAAGTTCTAAGACGGGGGACACATAGGACTTGTAACGTTCTTACTACAATCGCTTTAGAGATCAGACTCGCACTACAAGTGTAAAGCTTCATGTGCTCTTGACTGTACTTACGAGCGGCTAAGTAGAACATTTTTGGTTATTTCAGCTTGGCCGCACTCCGAGAAACCGAGGCAAGTGAAGATATTGATTCTGGAACGGCTGCCCCTAGACAATTACAGATTATTGAAGTATATAATACAGTTTTTGTGGAAAGTGAGTATTGTTCCATTTCTATCTATCTAATCTAAATTCTATCGATCCATTCATAAACATGAAAGAAACACTTTTTATATTTGTCACCTATACTAATATTTTATAGAGGAAAGATGTATGTTTGTTATGAAGATGTATGTTTTCTTTACTGGTATTATTTTTAATTTTCTGTCTACCTACTTCTTTGAATTGTTTGTATTTTTATTTTATACCATTGTGTAACTGTTTCTGATTATGCCCCTTTGCTTGCCGTGGTTGCTTTTAAGTGAAGCGGCACAAACCTTTAAATCTGATCAGATGTGATGTTCTTATGTATTGTGTCAGCTTTGTTAGCAATCCTAAATAAATAAATAAATAAATAAATAAATGAAAAACCTCAAAAACTACTGGTTTTTGAAATCGAGAACCGCTGGTATATAATAATATTATTCGTGTAGATCAAAGAGAGAGATTAAAATATAATAGATCATTGGGAATATTTTCAAAAAAAAAACTTTGAAGTTCAAGCGTCATGTCAGTTAGTATGAATGGGCTGCCATTCGGTCGAATCATATACTTTCCATCTTGTAATAACTTTTGGCTTAAAATTTTCCTCGTTTTGTTTCCTCTATGCCCTATTATATTTTAATCTCTTTGGTGTAGATGTAGATTCCCATGGAAGGGGAAAGAACGCCGTTGAAGGGTCCTCTAATTATATATAACTCTAAATTTCAGGTTCAAGACAGGAAATGCCTGAATAAAATGACTAGTAGCAACCTAGCGGTGGTCTTCGGCCCAAACATGGTGTGGCCTCCTTGCGGACAAATGACTTTACAGTCAATATCTCCTATAAACGCCTTTACTGACTTCATTTTACAAAATCAGGAGTCAATTTTCATAATATAATCAGAAAAAGAAAGGGTGTTATTTAAATGGTTAGCATAGTATTCGTATTTTTGTGAGCAGAAAAATATAATCTTTAAGCAGAAATAGCTAATTGGTCAGCAACTCATGGCCAGCAAACATTCCTAAATCAATCAGCAATTTATGTCATTCTGGAGGGCTGTAATTATTTTTGTAGAGCATATTAATTATATAAGCTGCAATGAGCTGTTCCTGTTTAATAAAATTTTGGTAAAGCAAAAAAAATCATTTTGAGCTGCATATAAAAGTAGAAAAATACTTTACTTTGAGGAAGGCCTCTAGATTATGCAACTTAGATTCAGGGGTGGGGAGGGGGGAGGGGTTATCCCCTACCCACTCCCAGACCGTGGAGACTAATAGTTTTGGAGAAATTAAAAAAACAAAAAAGTGAGTTTATGTCATCATAACTTAGTATACAACCTTTCGTATTCTGCCTTAGACAAGTGACCAGGGGCTATTTCGTCTCGTGTCACGCGCCTGCTCTTACTCCGCCCACTTTAAACGTACATTGCCGATTTTTCAACAAAAAATCCAATTACTTATCTCACCATGTTTTAAATATGCATACCAATCAAATACACTTCTTATAGACAAGTTTTCTCTGCTGCTCAATCATGAGATCTTGCTGACCAAGTAGTTATTTTGCGGACTGAATGTTTATTTTGCAAACTCATGTTATTAGAAGCTGCCTATTTATGATTAAATTTTTGACCAATATCAAAATTATTTGCGGAACAAGGATTGCTGCCAGATTTTTTTAATTGCAAACAAAATATTTTCATGCCGAGCAAATTTATTTATATTCAGTTTTTCTGTGGCGTGACCAAATTTTATAATTGCTAACCATTTAATTACTTCTCAAAAAGAAACAGTTAAAAAAAAATACGCTGGCGAAAAAAATCATTTATGTCAAAATTTTCCACATGTAGTCGTTTTACTGAGATTTTTTGAAATTAACTCCGCTCTGCGAATGTATCTTTATACCTATATCATAGTATATAATGAATAACGCGAATTTGCGAAATAGTATACATAAGTTAGAAATTTAACAATATACACAGGTATCTGTCGCAGGATAAATTTATAATCTAGATGTTCCAAATAAATTAATTATCCTGCAACATATATCTGTAGTAAACTAATTTGTTCGCCATTTTGTGTCCGCCATTTAAATCAGCCATTTTGAAATCCTGCCTGCCGACTAATAAAACTAAATCAAAATTAACTTAGATTTACCGAAATTTCTGAAAGTAAAATGTTTATCGTCTTTGTACAAATATGAATTTATTGTATATTCGTGTAAATTAATCGACACATAGAAGAAACACAAAATATAAGGAACACATTTTTAGATGAATTTAAGACATCTACAGCCTCCTTATTTATGTCATTTTTCCATTGAATTGTCATTATATCCTCCATTTGTAAACTGTGCCCAATATTTTGTGTTTCTGTTACGGCGCCTCGTCACCCGAAAAACAATTCTAGAATTGATTGAATTAGTTTTTTTATTGTTACTATTTACAACATATATTATGTAGAATGTCGTGCGTATCAAAATTATGGACTGATAGGAATTAATGGATCTGAGAATCAGGCAATCTTGGGTGTTTGCTGTAAGATAAGTGGTTTACAATAAAATTGTATGCAGATTTTCTTCACTCTATGCTTGATAATTTTTAGATTTAGATCATAATACAGCATGTTTAAGAAAATAGTTCTCGAAACGTCCACCATAACAACTTAAAAATAGTCTTCATCAACTTTTCAATGTCCTTCATCCTTCCTGTCCAATTGACTTCCGTTTTGTAGATTTGATCTACAAAAGACTGCTCCAAGTTTCTCAAGATAAGGCTTATTTTTCATTGAACCAATCTGGGGTCTTATTGCCTATTTATAATCGTAATCGTCAAAGTCGAAAGTTTATATTCAATGTAGGGGCTTATAAGTCCTCTTATTGAAATTCATTGCGACTCCACCGCTTCGGTAGGTATGTCATCTATATTTGACATTTGTTATGCGATCAGTGCTTGCTCTTCTTTCACTGGCTGTATTGACAGATGTACGGTAGAAGCAACGTGCGTCAAAATGAAGACCATTGCGATAACAATTATAAATAGACAATAATGAGTCATTTACACGAGGGCAATCCACTAAGACAATCCACTAAAACTGCATACAAAAAAAACTTGAGGACAATGGAATGGATTGTCCTCAAGTTTTTTTTGTATGCAGTCTTATTGGATTGTCTTAGTGTATTGCCCTCGTGTAAATGGCCCATTAGGCCCCTGGTCCTTAAGATTTTTCCATTGCAGCAAAAGCGTAGATTATTATAATCGGAATCTTGAAAATAATAGAAGAAAAATTTGTAACTTTAAAAAATGACACAAAAAAGTTCTAGGCTATCGTGTCTCTAATGTGTCTCTAGCACTAAAGTTACACATCACTAATTTAATTATTTATTATTCATATCATATCGTTTTGTTTATACCATAATAATTAGTAGTTACAAATCATCTCTGCTAATATTATACTCGTACGTAACTTCTATAAAAATATTCAAATGAATTTTACAAATAAAGACGAAGCACCATGGCGCGGGTCGCGGTGCTGTGATAAAATGGCCAAATGATTTTGTGTATCTGTTTTATTTCCAAGCTAATCGACCTGCGTTTCCGGCAAAAAAATGTTGGGTACATAAAAAAACTGGCGATTATAGAATTTATGTAATTGTAGTCTTTATGTGTTGAGAAATATATGTAGTTATTTAAGTCGAATTATAATGTAATAAAAAGTAGTAAATAATTAAAGTATTGGGCTGTAAAATTGTTTCAAAATACATTTAAAAAACATATATTTGTAGTACTGTATGCATGTTTACTAAAATATAAGTGACATTTTTTGTTTAGATAATTTTATAAAATTTAGTTTTAAATAATTATGTAATTCTTATACGTGTATACCAAAAATAACAAAGAGTAGTAATAAGTTAGTAAATTGTAAACTAATCGTGGAGGAGGCATATAGAGTGAGTCCCTTATAAGTTCACGAATGGCATAAAATAACGATAAATTTGGCGGAACGCCTTTTATTTCCCTTCTAATTTCATTATACTAAACTGATAGTTAATTCTGTCTTCCAATCATTTTATACTCTATAAGATTCTCTTCCATTTTTGAGTCTAGCTCATTCTTTGTATTTCTAGTTTCCAAACTATTTTGCCTGTTCATGCGACTGTTTTAAGTCAGAGATAAATTGATGTTAAAAGGTCACACTGTCAGACGCTACTAGTATATTTATAGTGATGGACATTTTGTTCATCTGTGGCGTCTAAAGCTGGGGTCCCACGGTCCGCTATTCTACGGATCAGCCACACTCAGCCGACGAGCACGGACGGCGACGCACCGCAGGCAGGGCCGGTCCAACGGTGCGTGTCGGTGTGTGTAGATGTTTTTATGTTGTCATAATGCAAAGCGAAAGAGAGAGAGAGAAGAGCGCACCTTTGAAGTTACCGACTCACGATGGATACGGGCGCACCGCCACAGACGTTCTGTGCTATCACGGACGAGGCCGGTCCCACGGTGCGTCGTGCGAGCTGGTCTGCGTGCATCCGCGATTTTACGGACCGTGGGACCCAAGCTTAACGTTTTTCCTCTATCCCTTACCGGTCGGTGTCCGGTCAAGAAATAATCCATAAATCATTTTGAATCCATAGTTTAGGGCTCTTACAGACGAGTGACAGTATGTCAGCGGCTGCTTGCGATAAATAATCGGCGAACGCGTCGCCAGCAGTCGTCTACTTGCGTCTCCCGACAGAGAGGCAACTATCGAATCGACTTTGAGTTTGCTGTACATATCTCTACTAAAATCTCGAAGATCGAATTAATTTTTAATATTGTTTTCTCAGTATTCTAGTCGAAACAATGCAGCGGCTTGAGACGAAAGGAATGACTTCGATCATAGATATTGTGTAGTAAAGATAGAGATCTGAGAATTGCATCTAGGAGACTACACTGACAATCTGTAAGCGCTCGTCAGATCATCCCAGAAAGTTTCAGATAGACTATTAGTCACAAGATCACAACCTCCTGTTGTATTCTACGTCACAAGAAGTTGGTTTCGTTGTAAAAAATATTTTATAGGTACCTAATCTTTTAAGAATGATGATAATTTTTAGAGGCAGATTTGTGATAATGACAAATTCTGTCTGCATGTTATGAAATATACAGGCTCTATCTATATATTATCAGCCCTTGGTTCAAGCTATAACAAAAAGTAGGTACTAGGAATATATGAACTATATTATAATTTGAAATAGATTTCATTTAAGAAGCGGTTTAATTTTGACAAGGTCCAATCATCCACGCTTCATTCCGTTTGCGACAAGGGTCTGTGTCGGTTGGATGTTGATACAGAAGTTATGTTGCGGATATACCTAACTGTTTGCCAACCTATTAATTCAAAATATTATTTGATGAAACCTGTTGTGGATATTACTTGTACTTATTGTTAGCCTAATTTTCGTAGTTAAATATTTTGAAGGTATCAATTATGTAAACACACATTTAGTGGTTTGCAACATTCAGATGAAATTATAAACTATTACCTAGTAATTTTTATTTGAGTATGAGCATCTACTTCAAAATGGCAAACCGAATATTTACAATCACGCGTCCCTGTACCACAAAAGATTGATTATTGTCGCTACGTAACTAGTAGAAGTTATAAATTGAATGTATAAATATTCATAGTACTTTTTGTAAAACGCTGTATATAAAGAAGGTGGTTCTGAAATTGTTACCTTTGTTTTAACTGAACCCATGGCACTCTAAGAACATTATCTAAAAGGTAAAATATCCGTAGACCATCACAACTGAAGAGAAGGCCCGCAACATAACATCATGTATCGTAACTGAGTATACTTGATACTAAAGTCATACATGAAACAATGCAAAAGTTATTGAATTAAAAAAGAGCCAAATACTTTGATGAATTTGAAATCAACATTTTTTTTTCTGTGATTTGTAAGTACATTTTTTTTAATATCCAAATCTTTCTAATTTTTTTATGTATAAGTGGTTTGACCTTGGATAGCTAACATCAAATAACTTAAAATAATTGTGAATCTATTATCTATTATTATTATAAATCATTCCAAAAAATATTACTATTAGTTACGTTTTCAACATCTGATGATTTTTTATATTTTTATACAACGAACTTGTAATTCCTTCCTTACTTGTATTCCAAACTTTTTATATTATGTAAGTTGGAAAGGGTATTTGTAAGAAGTAATAACATAAGTATACTAAACAAAAAAAAACTATAAATATGTGTAATAGTCATGGTCCCGAACATTTGTGCTTTTAAAGCAAAGGTTGGGAATGTTTGTGTTTATGTGTAATTTTGTATTTAAATAATTGTTTAATATTATATGACTTGTTAACAGAAACGTAATAATAATTCAATAAAAAATTATAAGTAAAATAATGAAGTTTTAATATTTGTTAATATTAAAATACCTACACATAGGGTAAACACCCAGCTGCTGATACCCCACCAGTTTTATTCAAAATTAACGAAGTTACGATATACAATTTTATTTAGAATAAAAAAATTGGTACGGTGAACTAGAGTGTCAATAATTGGGTGTTTTACCCTATATGAACTTTCCTCAGGATTTGATGTAGTTCTTTTTCACTACTTTTCTTATTTATCCCGCTAGACAGTTATGCAGTAGTCAACCGGGAAATGTAATGCGAAAACAGGTTCGACCTAATTTGTATATTATTCTGTAGGTATTGTAAAACGTCCTTAGTATGATAATATACCTAGTCATCTGTCAGAAGAAATGCTTCCGAGACATTCTTTTATACGGAGGAGAGTAAGAAATTTTTATCGTACACCAGCAAGCGCGGCGGGCGGTCCCGCGGTGCCAGGGTTAATAAATTGGTGATGTGACACAATGAAAAAAAAGACTAAGCGATTTCTGCCAGGCAACCTAAGAATGGATGTAACAGATAAACAAAGTGAAAATCACTTTCCTATTAGGTATGGGAGCTACTTGCAGACACAGTAGATTGCATGACAGTCGCCGTTCTCGGTTCTATAAGAGTTGGTAATGCCAACAGCATGCGATATCCTCACATGATAGGTACTGGCAGAACCTCATACTCGTATATGCCAATAGCTCGCAGTTCCCACAACCTGGCACTTTTGTGAATGAAACTATATCGCGAGCTTAAAGGTAGATACCTACTGATGAACCTAAGCATTATCTTGTAATAAGTGGACCTTATAGCGAATTTTACTTACATGACAATGCTTTTTCGTAGAAGATTTAGTTGAAAAACAATTGGGTAGTTGACAGCATCGAAATTAAATTGCGAGTAGTCATACATTAAAAAGATTATCCCAAAACACCTCAAAATATGTATTTCGATTTTCAATTTACAATTATAGCAAATTTAAAAATAATAAAACAATCAAAAAAAGTGCTGCAATTGAGTACTACAAACTATGACGTCACGGTTTGCTATTTCAGTACATTTTCCATAGTAAAATTTCGTTTTGACAGATCGTAAAAAGTAACTGATTTGACTAGGTAGGACACAACCCTATTTTTTTTGTGAAACTATAACATACCATACCTACTACCTCATATTCCTTACAACTCGTCAAAAGTGAATGGGGGGACAACAAGCGAATGCGAATTTCTCGTTGTCCCCCCAGGGGAACATTACAGGGGGACCACGAATCTGTAGTGTTAGAATCCAGTGTCGACTCTACTCAAGAAACAAGTGAAGCTCATGTTCATAAAGATTCTCCCCATAAGGTAGCTAGCTAGTGTGAATACACACATCTGTTAAACCTACCCTCAGCTGTGTGAAACTCCTAGATCAAAATCCTGGATCCGCCACTGTCTTGTGTTGTGTATGAATTCACACTGAATGATTACACAGTCTCTGTATAAATAAAAGAAGAAACTGACTGGCTTATTGGCTGACTTATCGATCAACGTACAGACGGAACCGAGTTTAGCTAGACGCATGTAATTTGCACCACGGTTCCACGGTTCACGGTGTGAAGTGAGCGAGCACTAAGAATTTCCAAAAATCTTGGAAATTTCCAAGCGAATGGGAGGAAAATGGATTCAACGCGAGCAACGCCGCTAGTCACCATCTAGTTAGTTGGTTCAATATAAAAATCACTATAGCGCCATCTATTGACTGAGCTTTGAAACTACTTGTAACTTAGCTTTTAAATAAAATCACCGGGTGGAATTCGGGTCAAAGAAAGTGTTGACTGTCTACCGGCATGTAGGTAGTTAAAGTACGGTACAGCGAATTCTCTTCTGACCATTTTGATGAAATAGTAATGAGGTCGTGGACTGCGTGAAAGGCACTGATGTGGCGGATCAGTCATACATTGGTCCTGCTCATGTTAGTTATTAGTTCCATGGTCCTACTTTTTAACAAGTTGAATCATTAATCAACTATGGAAGTTTACTTTCCTTTTTCTTTATAAATTCCATGTCTAAATAAATATTTTATTTCAATGTCAATCCACGAATAACTTATTCCTTATTAATAGATGTCAACAGATAGGTTTATTTTATGATGTAAACATTATGATTTAAAAATAGTAAGTTTAAGTATTACGTGGTATTACAGGTACTTACCTAGCGAAGTAAAATAAGAAATGTCTCAGATTACACATTTAATCTGAGACATTTCTTATTTTACTTCGGTTGACGCATGCCAAGGGAAGAAAAATAAGAAATGTCTCAGATCACGTTGTAATTGTCGACCGAGGCAAAGCCGAGGTCTACAAACATGTGATCTGAGACATTTCTTATTTTCTTTCCGAGGTGTGTATACTTTTTTCATATCGACGGAGGCTAAAAAGACAACTTTGTTTAGTGCAGCGGGCCGAAATTTGCCGCTTTCCGCACGGAGAGATGAAAAAAGTATATTACACTCTAGGGAAGTAAAATAAGAAATGTCTCCGATCACGGAGGCGCAGCTGAGGTCTACAAACATGTGATCTGAGATTTTATTATTTACTTCCCGAGGTGTAGGTATATACTTTTTTTCTGCTCGACGGAGGTGGAAAGCGGCAACTTCGTTTAGCACAGCGATTTTAAAAATCTGTGGATTTGAGGTGGATTTATTGTGGTAGGGTGCTACAAGTCGCAGAATTGAAAATTAGACGTACATTATTAAATAAGGTTTAGGTAGGTACTTAGGTATTTTGCTTAATGGTAAACCCACGATTTTATTTTAAAAAGTCCCTGCGGTTCAAAATATGCTTAAAGTAGTAATATTTATTTGCAGCTAAAACAAAAAAAATTCCCCCTAACCAGTCATGAAATCCCCTAGATCTAGCGACTAAGTCGCTAGAACGGCAACACTGGCTGGCCTGCTTCTATTCTCTCAGAACTGGTATTTCCCAGGAGCATGCTCTATTCACACCAAGCTCCAAACATCGATTTATATACAAAACCCAAACTCTACTGTCTAGTACACAACTCGGACTAAATAAAAACTATATATATTTGGTCTGAGGTACCTACACAATGAGAAATAATTTAATCTATGCAGCAGCTTGGGATTGTACAGTCAAGAGCAAGTCAAGCTTGACACTACTAGTTTAAGCTGAGCTCTGATTTATACTGTCGCCATAGAATACAGGGCCGGGTCAAAGTCCAAAGTGTCAAGCTTAGCGTGCTCTTGACTGTACAGTCAAGAGCTCCACGTGTCCTTGACCGTACAAGGTCGTCACAACACAACTTAACAATGTTAGTGCCTTTTCACACATACCGGTTGCCGGGTAGCCGGTGCCGACTGACCGGCGGCGAAGTATATGGCCGATTGCCCGGCAAATTACGCGCGCCGCGCCGGTACGAATGAAAGCGAACGTACTACCCGGCTACCCGGCAACCCGCATGTGTGAAAAGGCACTTGGTGTTAACGATGTGTGAACAGAATAATAGCTTCATGGTGAACACTGAACATTTGACGCTCACGCACACGGGGATATTTTTCGGAAAGGAAAAGAGCAACAGGAACGGCAGGCTATTGTGAGGTGTGGGCCACGTGTATACCTACTAGGTCCATGGCCACGTTTGATGCCTTCTTCTAATGTCTGTAAGCATGTGGACGTCCGTGCCACCTCATAATTCTCTTCTAGAACCACCTACAACTATTGTGACTTATGCCATAACACGAATTAGGTTGACAATTTTGATCCATCCGAGAAGCCGTCACAATAAAAATGATAGCGGAAATCACCGTTACAATCACCTTCACAATACTTTTAGATGGCTGTAGAGGATAATAATTATGAGGTGGCACGGAGGTCTACAATTCCACATGCTCACTAATTTCTCATTTTCATCCATCCTAATGTTGTCTGGAAGAGATCGTTAAAGGCGATAAGACTGCTCATTGTAATTCGGTTAATATTGGTATCCATATTGTGTTGTTTTTGGTGTACAATAAAGGTTGTTGTATTGTATTGTCTTAGCAACACATTTTAATGATACTAGCAGCGCTCCGCGGTTTCAGGGACAAAATATAGCCTTTGTGTTATTCACAGTTAAAAAACTTTAAAGTTTCATCAAAATCCGTTCAGTAGTTTTTGCGTGAAAGAGGAACAAACATCTATAGGTACATCCATAGTCCATACATACAAACTTTCGCGTTTGTATTAGTAGGATAGCACAGTTTAACAATATGATTGTTAAACTGTGAGGATAGTAAGATAAAGATATTTGTTTCAATCTTGGATAAAGACTCAATAGGTTCATGGGAATACCACCCTTATTGACGGCGAACTTAGAGCATTTATTATGTGGGTCCACTTGCCAAATCTCAACAAGCTAGCCAAAGACGTTTAAAGAAAAAGTTTCTCTCTCGAATGATTTTCTTCCAACCTCTTTGGATATAGCGTTTGGTTTAGTTCATGAATTTAATATAACAAATATATATTGTTATATTAAATTCATGGTTTAGTTTGCGCTTGCGGGCGATCCGATACTGTGTCGGTTTTTTGTCACAAACCAAAGAACTTACACAACACTATTATGGACCATTTACACTAGGCCATTCCATGCGTCATTCCACAGAGCCAATCCAATAATGGCCTAGTGTAAATAGAGACAGTATATTGCATTGGATTGTCCTCAAGCCAAAGAGGTTGGAAGAAAATCATTCTCTTTCCCATAGAGTGCTAATGTAGGAAAGCTCGACTCCTCGGTTCACAAACCGTGCTTAGACGTCACCGCTGGTTTGACGACGCAATGCCATATTGGAAGTAAAATCGAAACAAGCTCTCGATTTTAACAAAAATATGCCCGTTTGCGTCGTTGTGTGGTGCGGAAACTCCACAGTAAACTTTTGCAGAAATCCTATAAAGGCGTTACCTATCACCAGTTAGTATTTTCCTATTCAAACTACACCACAAAAAATATGTTTAAATATTTGTATTTTTATCCAATAATATGTTCTTAGTGCTTGACAAAAAATATAAAATATCGATATAGCAATAATTTTATGTCGATAAAATATGCTATATTTTATCAAATATGGAACTGAAATTATAAATGATTTTCAGATATACAAGAGATCCCAACCTCAAAAAAATTAGGTTAAATCTACAGGCTAGGCTGAAAATTTTATTCCATCAACACATTCCACAATTTGCTCTAAACATTTTCAGCCTGACTGCATACTTCAATCTTCTTCTACTTGCAAATATACCAAACTGACAAAGTCTGCTATTCCTAAGGTTGCAGCATTTATTGATATCGATTGTGTGATATATGATTACTTCACTAGTCCATCACTCACTAATGGACCAAATTCTAAAGTAGAATAATACGTGAGCTTTCTGATTCGCCGAGCGCAAAATGTTCTTTTAAATACTATTGGTAAATCGATTGACATATAGTACGTCATCTCATACTTCACCCCCCGCACCCCGATTTTTGGTTGAAGTGGTTTTCATAGTGTCTTTAGAACATTAGCAGTCTATAAGAGAGAAACTTTTTCTTCTTATCGTAAACGTATTTTGCCTCCTTTTCACACGTATTGGTTTCCGCCGGCGCCGGATACCCGGCGGCAAAATGTATGGCCTATTGCCCGGTTGCCCGCCGGTACGTATGAAAGCGAACGTACATGGCCATATACTTCGCCGCCCGCCGGCTACCCGGCAACCGGTACGTGTGAAAAGGGGCTTAAGCCTTTGATGAAGCCAGTTTGGATTGGCTCAGTGGATTGTCTCAGCTATTGGCCTCGTGTAAATGATTCATTAGTCCTAGAAAGGAGTTTGCCGCAAGGGCTTGCGACGCGTCTACAAGTTTGTGCACTTTTGAAGGCATTCAAAGATGTGGAGCAGTATGTTAAAAGTGAATAAACAATAAAAATAATAACTATTATTATTTTATTCATCTAGTAACTAAACTAACGCATTCGCAAGCGTATGGATGGGTACGTTTGTTTCCCAAAATTAAGCCAAACGATTGTAGAGATTTGGAGATTGTGGCAAACGGCAAACGTGCGGACGCCCGCCTAAAATGAAGAACGTCTTGCCATTTGCTTTCCCATAAAGTAAAATAGATCATAGACATTAGATTGATAGGTACAACCATAGAGAAAAATATGGTACCTCGTCTATGGATATAGATACATATTTTTTGCTTATGGCAACACTACCTTTTTTTTTTACAAAGCGCTAACTGGTGGCTAATTTCAGTAACTTCTTATTGATATATCGCTCGCTCTAAGTTCATGTTGTAATATTTAGTAATTTGTGCTTTTTACTGACAAACTTGATGTTTATTGAACATGTGCCCGTGTGTAACTTATTTTCCGCTATAACGCATTAAAATTTCTTCTCAATGTATGTGTTATGCGCCAAGTTCCTCTCAAAACCAATGACATTAGATGAACTCGATGTGCGTTTTGGCCATTTTACTTGGCTTGCGTTGGTGATTCGTACATAGTCACGTGACCAAAGTGGATTTTGGATCAATGGCGCCAAATGTCTGTTACAGAAAATGTACGTAAAGTGTAATGGTTTTTCAATGAAATCTATAATTGTTTATACATATTTGGTAGGCTTTCACCATACATCATATACAGTCACACAGAAAGAGTAAGAAAATGATGCGTAGGCCTCACGTCAATCTGGCAACAAACAGTGCTGCTATCTATGTTGTCAATTTTGTTATGTGGTAGTAATGGAGACTAGCCCGTGAGATAAATATTTACGGTAACGAATATAAAGAATGGAATTATTGGAATCGGAGGTGGGATTCAGTGAGTGCATTTTGTATTTGGGCAGCGGGTGCAGCGGGAGCGCGTCGGCCGGAGGCGCCGTGCGCCGTTTACAGAGCTCTAGCGGGGACGTGCTGGCCCGCCATACATTTTACTGGTGCAATAAGTGAAACGTCAAACGAAATTGCTCCTCAGTTTCAGTCCAATGTGTCGATAATAATGATGTGATAAACTGAATTTTCTCGATACATTTCGTGTATTTATTAGCATGGTGAAACAAAATTCACTTCCTTTGTAATTTCGCACCTGTGTATGTATCGTGTTGAATTCTGAATTGTCATTTTTGTTTCTTACGTCAAAGAGCATTTTTAGTCGGAAATATTCCTTTGTAACAAATGCCCGATGCTTTATAGCACCGAATACAGTGTTATGATGATAATATATTGGGTATTTGTGTGTTGTTTTGTTGTATGTTACATAGTACAATGTATTTTGTGAACTGTCAAACTTGTCAGTACCTAACTTTTATGAATATACAGGGCTATGTTCAAGCACTACAGGGCCCCGTTTCACATTCCTTTATTAAAACATTTACATTAGATGTACACAGACTAGGTATATAGATATACCAACCACTCCAAACCAATCGATTCAATGAGAATAGCAAATAATAAACCTCAAACCCAGTATACGCAAAGACTCTGTTTACACTCTCTTCAGAGGAATAAATTTGATCCAGGAACACTTGTCAGAGTAAATAATTGGCCTGATGGAGTAATATTTATTCTAACCAGTCTTTAGGGTCACAGAGCAACTAATGAAGATTGAAAAACACTACTACTATTGAGAGATAATTATAACTGTTTTTCAGGCTGTGCCAGCTGCTGTTGTGTGGTCTCGAACTGAAGTGCCATCATGTAGTGAACGATGTGACATTCTACACAATGTTGCTCCCTCGTTCCAAGTGTAAAGCAGTAAAGGGCTCGTGAACATGTAGGTTGTGAACAAAAAATTACCAAGATGTCTTTGAAAGGCACCAAGAGGGGAGCGGCGGTGCGGGCTGAAGAGCCCAGTACCTCAAAGCGCCGCAGGGTGGAGCCCGAGGATGCCCTCTGGCAGCTCCGTCCTGTTAGTGACCTCAAGATGTCATCAATTTATAACAGAAGTGCCCTGGAGGCACCTGCAGAACTGTTCAGGTTTGTGATCATTATTTGTTATGAATTACCATGGCATAACTTTTGAGGTTATCAATAATCTTGTACAAATATGATCAAGTGTTACCCTGTAAATGAGCTGAGTGAAAACATTAAAAAGCTATTGAAAGTCTGAAAGTGATATTCATGATATCAATGCACTGTGTATTGTATTCTTCAGTTATTGCGATTTTTTTATAACTTCTAGTAAATATTGTATAATCTGAGGTAGTTCCGAAGTTTGTCCTTAGTGAACTTTTGGGAAGGATTAGAAATATAAAGAGTTATGTGAAAATTATTATCCAGAAATTCTGTTTTCGATTATCTACAGTCAATTTCTATTGCTACTTTAGAATGTGTAATTGATGCAAATTTATTATATAATTTCTAAATAACTGTATGAGTGATAATCATTATATGTGAGCATAGGTTGTTGGTTATATTGTAACTCTTTACTAGTTAGCAAATCATTAAAGGTCCACGGGCTGGCAAGGACAATAGATAATCTTATTGTGTCTGCTAACTGTAAGTGTACGGGAAAGAGGAGTGTAAGTGCATTGCTACTAGGTAACTAGCAGTCGTAATTGCAAAAACTACTGAACTACTACTACCTTAAAATCTGTTTGAATAGCAAAATTTATATTTGGCCCAGTTAGAAATCAATTCAGCTATTGTTAATAAACTGACAAATTACGATTAAAATGGCTTTTGCGAAGTGGCTATTTTGCTTGTGTAACTATTTATTTATGATAATAATAATAATTTCTTTATTCAGATTCGCAAGTTCTATTACAAAAAAATATAAATAATAATAATATGATAAAAAATTAAGTCATGGGTTAGATTCCCATGAATACCTAAATGTGCATATAGAAATGATGAATATTTTTTTACCAATGTACTCATCTTATACTTCTCATTAAAAAATCATGTATAAAATCATAGTCATGTAATGTAAAAATTAGTTTCTGATAAATTTGCTGTGCGATAGTTGTAAAATAGCTGAAACTTAGACATGAATAAATAAGTCAATTAGGTACATGCATGTATAACTAAATAATATTAGGTGGAGGATTATGCTGTGTGCGTCGCTATAATTTCTGGTTTATTAAAATTATTGTATAAACGTGTAGAAAATAGTAGATCCAATTTGGCAGATATCGATGAGTTCACCATTGTGTATGTGCCGTAAACTAATCGTAATGAAACAATTTAATACTTCATAATGGTTAAAAAATATACATTTGCCTCTGAAATTTTTCATTTATATATCTTTTTATGTCTGGTTCAATGTACACCAGTTGCTGTATCCAGTAGGTCCATTTCAGCGTATAGGGACTTGTCATAACCACTTACTGGGCTGCTATGTGATGGATATACCTATTTAGATTATTCCAGGCACAATTTTATCACTATTCTGAAAAAAGATTACAACTTTTTAGACTAATATGAGCAGACTTAATTTTGATTACGTTTGACTACTCATTAATTACCACAGTTCTCAGAAAAATATTGTTTGATGAAACAACATTGGTCTGAAGTCTTGTATAGTATTCTAATTTACTATTTTCATGATACATAGATGTGTATTGAATTGCTCGCTTAGTAATAATATACATGGTGTTTACTTTGAAGTGTCAGATTGGACCTAACATTTTGTGATTATTATAGCGAGTATCTTAGTTTTTAAAATTATTTTAAGAAAAAAAGCATTGCTGTAGTGAGGCAATCAGCATGCAGACAATTTAATACCATGCCATAATTAATGTGGTATTTTTCTAATAAAAGAACATAAGATAATTAGAAAACTGCACATGCGAAAGTTGAAATTGTCTCAATTATGGGAATCAGTACAGTACATTTATACATGATGAATTGGCATTAGCTTGTTTTTATAAAGTTATTTTGTTAATATATCACAACTAAACTGAGTAATAGCGGTAGGTGTAAACAATATTATCAGTATCTGAAACATTTGTATGAAAGTGTCTCAGGATTTAACCCTTATAAAGTGTTTTTCCAAATGATATGTTGTTCACAAATTTCTGTGTCATATTTATAATTCTTTGTTTTAGAATTTTCAAGTGATCCACAAAATCTACTTTAATTAACACTGGTTATCAGTATTCATTTCATTAAATTAATAAATGATTTCAACAACTTGTGTTCAGCACACCAAGAGAAAATAAACCTGCTTGCTTTATTAGCATCAATATGTATATCAAATCAAATAACATTTATTTCAGATCAGTCATAAAGTCAATGAAATATAAAATATAATTTATTTCCTTTATGTAACTTGGGCTCTTCATAGTTAAAACCCCTAATCTCCTTGTTCAGTGCAAGTATTTCAGTTTTCACAGTAGCCCTGATTGGTATACCTCTGGGTAAGCGGTTCACTTCGAAACGGTGTCTGCATACCAAACGCTGAATCCCCGCCATCGCATTCCAGGAAAGATCTGATCAGCGCGATGAAGCTGCCAGATTCGGAGCCTCTCACTCCAAGCGAGTACTGGGTGATCACGGACACGTGGAAACAGGACTGGGAGCGCGGCGTCCAGGTGCCCGTCAATCCGGAATCGCTGCCCGCGCCAAAGGTCAAGGTCATTGAGAACCCGCTGCCGCCAGACTTCCAGGAATTCAAATTGTGAGTATTCACATTGTATCCATTCTTATACCTATGCAATTGCAAGTTTAGTGTCTGATGTAAGTGCTCCTCTTACAATAAAGCAGAAAGTTGGATTACATATTTTAGGCATATCAACAAGATTTTTATTGAGACGAAATAAACAAGAGTGGTTTCTCTAAACGCCACTATACTAAAATTTTACTAGTGTTGTTCAATTCAACTGAATTCTGTTATGTCAAACATCTAAACAAAGAAATGTGCCACACACAAGAGTTATAGAAAAGAACATCAAATCGAAGAATAAAATGGAATGTCAAATCTGAAGATTATGTATTAATCTTTGTAGTACCATAACTAATTATATACCACAAAAAATAACTGTTGCCTTTGTGGATATGGTAAAAATGTTACAATTGTTAGTCGACTATTTGAATACCTTTCACAATGTAAAAACCAAAACTGAAAAACGTGACTGCATTGCATATTCAACTCGTAACTGCCTCCAGCATGGGTCTTTCCTCACATATGCGGAAGTATTGACCACCATCTATACGAACCCACCGTGGCTTGGGAGATTGTGTTAAGCTAGTGGCCAGCTGTCAGAATTTTCCATTCCGAACTTCGTTTACCCAGTATGATCATTACAAACACCCCAGGCATCGCAACGCAATGACTAGCAACATTTTTTTTTAAATCTCCCTAGACCTCGGGACAAGTACATCCACTTGAACCGGGATGCACATTACCAGTCCGACAAGCACCTGCTGAGCTCGACGCCTGCTCGCGCTGAGGCGGCTTGCAGCTACGACCTGGATGCAACAGACACTTCGTGGCTCAAGCTGCTGAATGCCGAGCGAGCGCGGGCCGGAGCGCAGCCCATCACCGAAGACCAGCTCGAGAAGGTCATCGAGGAGCTGGAGGTGAGTACATTGTCTTATAACGGTATTATGAATTAATTGAGGTCCTTCGATCTCGCGTGCCGGAAGCGGTGAGTGTACACTGTACAACTTTATTTGTATAGTGTTAAAGTTTTTGTTTTTGGTAACTTTCGCGGGAGCGGTTAAAAGACGTGAATGAGCTAAAACGACGGAAACAGGTGCAATTTTACTCAAACATTGATTTTATTATTATTATTATTATGAATCAGGGAAGCAGCTTAGAACTGATAAACGCCTTTAAAGTATTTTACTGTTGATACTTTTCTTTTATCCAGAGCAAGCCTCAGGGGCTCTTCTTGAAAGTATAGGCGTGGGCGTAAAAGGTGAAGGAACGATGGATTAACGATGTATATATTTCCCTTTTTTTATAGAAATGGCAAAACCCACTTGTACAGTTATTTTAGATCTTTTCTCTAATTCCAATTATACAGTGTTATTATTACCCTTAGTCAGAACAAAGGACTCAAAGAAGAAACACCGGAAAAAAATGGCTATAAAAAAGGCTCTAAAAACAGTACCCTCGTTCTGATGCAGTAGAGCAAAATCTTATTTTACTCCATCAGTAAGTGTTTATAAGCTCGTTTTGATATCTACATATAATACACGACTGACATGTCGCAATCAATACATTGCCGTGGAAATAGAAGAGTATATTTTGCTACGTACATTTAATACCAAATGAATTCCCGGAAACCGCCCGGAGCGCCCTCAGTCTGTGTCAGCGTTGCGTACGTAATTTGAAAAAATTAAGCACTTCTGGAATCACCTCGGTGACCGTCAATCGGTCTGCTACAGTCATTTGATTGAGGAGATTGATGTAAAAGTGGAAGTTTAACTTAGTTGTTTTGGGTTTTAATTAAAAGTTTTGCACAGAAAATGATGAATGAAATCCCAAACATTGGTAATATAATAATAATAATAATATAATATAATCTCACGCCTTTTTTTATCCCCGAGGGGGTAGGCAGAGGTATTCCATTACTGGATATACCCACATTTCACGAGATATATTGGACCCCTAAACGTGATAGGTGGTGAGCCCATCGCCGGACCGGGTCTGCTTACACATGTCTCAGAATAATTCTGAGACCTGCGGGTTTCCTCACGATGTTTTCCTTCACCGTCGAGCTAGTGATAAATATGTACGTAAGTTTTTGAAAAACTCATTGGTACATGCCAGGATTCGAACCCGAGCCTCACTGATTTTCGGCCGGCTCTTTAACCGTCCGGGCTATCACTGCTCTGCTCTAACATTGGTAATGCAGTGTAAAATGCAGCAAATTGAACAAGTTAGCTTTTTAAATAATAATAATAGTAAATTGTAGGTCTAGTAAGACTTTGTTTTTCGTTTTATTACCTATTAGCTGTTCCCTACGATTTCACCCGCCTAAGTATAGCCCACGCTGCTACCAAAAAAGTTATTGGTGATCGACTTTTAAACCGGTCCTGTTGTTAAGAGGACTGGGATGGAGGGAAGGAGTCTATTCATTACAAATAAACATCAACATCATATCAGCCGAAAAAACAAATGTTAATGTTTATAAGCCTGAATTCTGCTTTGGTGCTAATTCATTTTTCGAAAAAAATTAACACATGAAAATAGCTGAAAGCAATTAAGTAGTCGATACTGAAAAAACTAATTTAAGGAATTGGTCTTATTCTATTACATATATTGTATAAAGCAACTAAGGAACGAACGGTCTGGACTCGAATATCGCTATATAATATAATATTGCATTTAGAATACTCTATTTGCCGATGCTCCGATTTGCCTAGAATTACGCATGACCAGTTTCGATGCGTAACCATGACAGCCAAGCCCTGGAAATACCTATAAGCTATAGCAGTGGGTTGCATGAATGCGTTTGGTTCATAGAGCTCATATTTGCGCGGCACTAGGCATACAAGCAGCGGCTTATCCCTGTAGCAGAGCCTGTCTGGTCGACCTACGGGTATGGTTACCAATTATAGGAGTAAATATACGGGCATATTCTCTAGAGAGATAATTAATAGAAACAGTGATTATTTCGAAACAACAACAGAATACGGTCAGTGAACTTTTGTTTTAAAATTGCGTGTTCAATACAGTTAATCGATATTTTGATATTGAGTTTTTTAAATAACTTATTAGTTCTGAATCTTTTTAATCCAATGTTGAGCTCGAAAATTCTTTCCTCTGAATATACAACGAACAGAAAAAGCGCAATTCCTCATACATTCATTAACACATATTAAAAATAGCTGAAATCGAATAAGTAGTCGATACTGAACAAACTAATTTCAGGAATTGCGCTTATTCTGTTACATGTTGTATATTCATTTGTTTCCTATTTGAAAGTAAATAAGGAAATTTTATCTAAAGTTTTCTGAATAGACGATGGACGACGTTGTTTACACTCTTCTCTTTCAGGTATTCGTAGACGGGTGGGAAGCTCCTCGCTCAGAAATGAATACCTTCAAATTAGCAAAATACTTCTTAACATATTCAGTAATGATATATGGCTTTTTAAATTAGAATCTTTTAAAGTTTATTTACAGGTTTAACTATATTATCATTATTATGATATCCAGTAATCCATATTAAAATTCATAAATAAATATAAAAGTTATATAGGTTTTAAAATGTTGCAAAGGATTAATTCATTATGTTGTAAAACGTAAAGCTTACAACCACATATACAGGGTGACTTTTTTTACCGTCTGGAAAAAAATTTGGTGTGATAGGTAAGTGTAATAGATTCATTTGGCAATGTTAGTTAAAAAAAATTTTTTTTTCCCAATTTTTTTTTTCTTGTTTAAACTAATATACATTACACAATTGTAGTCAATAATACACACTGAGATATTTGAAATAGTATTTTAAAAAGAATCAGGCTCGTAGCTTCCATTTATGCGCAATCTACCTACAACCGCCAGCTGCGCGTAGTACCTACTGTGCGTAGTTTTCTAGATTTTGTAATTTGCACTAAACATGTCTATATTTAACAATTAATCTCGTGTATAACTTCAGCTCTAGATACCTTATACGTCATATTTTTTTCCAGACGGTAAAAAAAAACATCCGGTATATTGAAAGATAGATGCAGGTTTGTCTGTGACTAGCCATGCCGTGATAACTTGTTGTGTTTGGTTTCAACATTTTCTAATGAGTACTTCTGGGAATGAAGCCCTCATATAGGTAATCTCTCTCATCTCGTGAGGTCCGGGTACGATATCTGTTTAGGGCATGTGTCAATGATATTTTTTTAAACATTTATCACTATCTCTAGGTGATAGAGCGTGAGCATATATATTATTTAATAAGCCAATATATAAATTGCACCATTCAAATGGCCACGTCTGACAAATTAATGGACACTTCATTTACGAACGCTATTACACTCGTTCCCTTTTTCGCTCTCTAGACTGGTGGCTGACGTGACAGTAATATGCTCGATTCAGGTAGGGTCTATAGGGCATTATATTTCTATATCACTACATAGTATAAAACAAAGTCGCTTTCTCTGTCCCTATGTCCTGATGTTCCTATGTATGCTTAAATCTTTAAAACTACGCAACGGATTTTGATGCGGTTTTCTTTAATAGAGTGATTCAAGAGGAAGGTTTTAGTATAAGCATTGCACCCGTGCAAAGTAGGGGCGGGTCGCTTGTTTTTCATAAAGAGATCGCCTTGGAAAGTAAAAATCTTAGTGACTAATTGTATTTTTTCTTTAAAATATGGCATCATTAGAGGTTCTCATTGGTTAATTAAGTAGATGTCGATTCTAAGCTTGGTTGGTGTATCCACCATTTCACATTAAAGTGCTCTAATTTTTCATAATAAAGCCGTCGATTTCTTTGTGAAAGCATATTTATAACAGCTTTTATTTTTTGTAAGCGACTGTTAGCTTCCCACCCTCCCTATTCCTTCACATGTTTTGCGATATACACGTTGAAAAACAATGCACGACCAGAGAGCCAATATGCTGTTATTGACATAATGGTCTGCAGTTTTAGAAAATGATTAAGTAATTTCTGTGCGATACTAAGCATGGATCGATTAACGTAGTATCCGTTTCATTCCGAGATTAAATCGCAAAATCTTGTACGGATTTGTAATAAGGTTCTTTGTTGGTCGACCCCACGTCAGGTCTCAAGATTCAGTGATAAAACTCCAAGGGGTCAATGATAATAGTCCTTGACTCTGTTAATGTTTCTGTGGCGATCTAAGGAAATTCGACTTTTTAATTTATGAGGATGCGTACCAAACCCTGTCACTGATTTTTTTGTTGAAATTCTATTTTGTTTTCAGTTCAGTTTATTCTGATCAGTTTTATCATTATCATCGTTTTCATTAGTTGAACCCTTAATTATGTACTTATTTGAAAATAGCTACCTCTTGAAACCAATAAGAAAAACGTGCCAGTGAAATTTGAGTTCTATTGAAAGCTTATCGTGTATCGTCGTTAGTATATTATTAAAAAATCAATATCTGATTCGTCGTTTTAAGACAAAATCGATTTGTGCTGAGAATCCACAATTGATGTGTGCCATGTACCTACGTACTAGTAATACATATGTAAAGAGGTGCTAGAGTAGTAAACTATTTTTAATATAATACGCATTTTAGTTTTTATTGAATAGTTTCTCGAGATCTTTATTTTTACTAAAATATATTTCATGAGCAGTAATAGCCCCGACGGTTAAAGAGCCGGCCGAAAATCAGAGAGGCTCGGGTTCGAATCCTGGCATGTACCAATGAGTTTTTCAAAAACTAACGTACATATTTATTATTTATCACTAGCTCGACGGTGAAGGAAAACATCGTGAGGAAACCCGCAGGTCTCAGAATTCTCAGAATTAATTCTGAGACATGTGTAAACAGACCCGGTCCGGCGATGGGCTCACCACCTATCACGTTTAGGGGTCCAATATATCTCGCTAAATGTGGGTATATCCAGTAATGGAATACCTCTGCCTACCCCCTCGGGGATAAAAAAGGCGTGAGTTTATATTATATTATTATATTTCATTTCATAAAATGTATTATTTTAGAAGCTAACAGTCTAACTAATACGTCATAATGAATCATTGGACAAGAAGTACCCTGATTTTAATAAGAATGGCACCTCGACAACTTTACAATGTCCATATCTAACCAATTGAAAATAATAAAAAAAAGTACGGGAATAGTAAGCTTTTCGCGTGAACGTGAACTAAAATGAGTGCAAATACCCTTTTCTAACTCCCCTAAACAGGACATATTACCAGTAGCCCCGAATAGAGTGGAAATTCATATTTCAGGACATTTCTACTGATAAAACTAATTTCAAACTTCCCTCTCTGTATATGAATTCATGTTTTATGATACATTTTAGCAAAATACCTCCCTTTACGCGCTTCTCTGACTTCGAAACTAGGGGTGTCCAGGTGTTGGGAAGGGGAGTTGAAACCTTTTAATTAATCGTATTATTTGTTAGTGAGTGGGATTCATTTACATTGCACCGAGTAAATTAATGTACGAGTAATAGAAACATTTCGTTTTCATCAAGAATATCCAAATCTGAGTTAAAAACTTGAAATATTTTCTAGTTCTGCAGTTTTATTTTTGACTGCACACAATTTTTTTTATTATTAAAATACGTATTGGTATTTTAATGTTACTAGCGGTTCTGCGCGGTTTCACCCGCGTAGTTCCCGTTTCCATCGGAATACTTGAATAAAATATAGCCTATGTTACTCAGGGATAATCTAGCTTTCCATTGGTGAGAATTATTTTATTAGTAGTTTTTGAGTTTATTCGTAACAAAGATATACATACATATAAACAAAAATACATACAAATCTTTCCTTTTTGTAATATTATTATAGAAATATAGATGGACCAAGTGATAAATGAATTATTTAAAATTCCCGGGCAGTTTGAATAATATCAAGGCGAATCTGGCCATGTGAAAAATAATTATTTAAAATCCATTATTTATCACAGTGTCTGGTCATTCTGAATATTGGTTCCTACCTGGGGATGATAACGATTGCTAGTTTTAAATAATTTTAATTTGATGAAATTCTAATTAAATATGAAGTTTGCAAGCAAGGATACAACCATCTAACCTGCGCTCGTTTCGCTCGCTCCGCAGGGTCACAACTCTAACCTTATATTTTCTTGATTTTCATAATATATTTACATAAAAGAATATTATAATAATCTAAAATATAATCTCAAGCCTTTTTTATCCCCGAGGGGGTAGGCAGAGGTATTCCATTACTGGATATACCCACACTTCACGAGATATATTGGACCCCTAAACGTGATAAATGCCCATCGCCGGACCGGTTCTGTTTACACATGTCTCAGAATTAATTCTGAGACCTGCGGGTTTCCTCACGATGTTTTCGTCGAGCTAGTGATAAATATGTATGAATATTATTGTCATTCCAAAAAAATAACAAAACGCAATTTTATTATTCTGCCCAATAAGTGAAAGGCATTATACATAAAGCCCGGTCAATTTAATAATTTCGATAATTATTATCATACTGCCCGCTCATATTGGGCATATTTCAAACAGTCCGGGCATTATGAATAATGACCAACTAATCACTTGGTCCATGAGATATATTATATTAGTCGTTGATGTCGTTATGTGCTCAATCCAAATCATATGTCCCCAAGATTTTTCTACATTTAGTTGGTCTTAGTTGGTATTTCACGTAGCCATTCGCTGCACTGTCGATAATTACTGCACCATTTCAAATAAGAGCTATCTTTTTTTATGTAGCGGTCTTCCAAACAACGCTATGTAAGTAGGTACAATTAAGTATTCTAAGTGTATGTCATAATTTTTTAAAATCTGTTTGATGGTTTAGGCGTGAAAGCGAAACAAACAAACAAAAGTAACATTCGCAGGTTACAGGTTGCTATGGCTCAGTCTGGTCCAGACCAGTATAACAATATAACCAGTTATATTACATTAGACGTACAAAACACGCGCGTGTTCGGATGCAACGCTGTGTCAAATTTCAAAGCAAAATTAAATGGTAATGGTGAATGGTGAAGCCTTGTCCACCGAGACTATTGTATCGTTTTTCTAGATATAATAATGTATATTCGTCTAGTCCTTCCATTATGTGTAGTACACATTGACAGTGCATTTAGTATGAATAAATTATGTGGAAGGTAGAATTCTTAGCCAGTCGTTATAAGGTATGTGATTTACATAGGTTATGAGACATAATATCTCTACAACTATCACAGTTTAGAAAAATCGATAAGTACACTTGACAGTGGTATGATTAATTAATACACACACCGGCACAATTAGCGGAACAGAAAAAAAAAGGAGAAAAAAGAGGGAATTTAGAACAATGAATGTAATTTTTAAACAATATATTATTTAAAATGAAACAACAATTAAATTAACATGTTTTGACATTCATTTGTAACACCATACTTAAAATTTTATAAAAATAAAAATTAAATTAAACAAAATGCATTTTTCTTCGATTTTTAATTATAGAGAAACAGCAGAAAATTCAAGATTTTCCAAAGTTTAACAACAATTTCAATGACTGTTCAATATCGAGTGTTTCCTCCTCGTGCTCTGATGAGGGTTTCCATCCGTCTGGGCATGCTGCGGATGATGTTATCAATGGTTTCTTGGGGCAACCTCTGCCATTCTTCAAGTAATGCGTTTCGTAACTCGGTGAGATTATTGGGAGGGGGCATTCTTGACTTTACACTCCTCTTTAGCAAGTCCCAGACGTGTTCTATAGGGTTCATATCGGGGGACCGTGCTGGCCACTCCATCACCGTTATACCAACATGGTTTAGGTATGTCTGTACTGTGCGAGCACTGTGAGCCCGAGCCTTATCCTGCATTAGAATGAAGTTGTTACCAATAAAGGGGGCAAATGGCACAACATGTTCTTCTAAAATCTCCCTGATATACCGATCAGCATTCAGATTCCCGCCATCGACCACTACTAACTCCGTACGAGCTCCTAAACATATTCCTCCCCAGACCATAATTGAACCGCCGCCATATGCAACTGTATTTTCAAAATTAGACTGGATATACCGTTCTCCTTTGCGTCTCCATACTCGCTGCCTTCCATCAATTTGATTTAACATAACTCTGCATTCATCAGTAAAAAGAACCCGTCCCCAGTCGTCGAAGTCCCAATCACGATGTTCACGACCAAAGTGTAGACGGTTTGTGCGATGATGTCTCTCAAGTTTTGGGGCTTTGGCGGGCACATACGAGCCTATACCCACTTCTTCGAATCTTCTACGAACTGTCCGCTCACTCATCCTTACTGCTCGTACCTCTTCCAGTAAATTTCGAGCCTGCACCGCCGTTAGTCTCGTGTTCCGTCGGACTTGAAGTTGGAGAAAACGGTCATCCCTCCTTGAAGTACACCTTTTCCGGCCTTGTCCTCTCCTTCTCACTAGAGCATTCGTCAATCTGTATCGTTGGATGCTACGATAAATCGTTGATAACGATCGACGAAGGCTTCTGGCAATCGATCTGTAGGTTTGACCATTTCTCCTCATTTGATCTGCCCTAATGATTTCTGATGGCGTTAAATCAGGCATAATTAGATGCTCGTAAATTATCAATATGCGAAAAAACTCAAAAGCCTCAAAAACTGCAATTCAAAGCTTTTCAAATGGAATTCACGAACCTTCTAAAAACGGACAAGCGGTGAAAAAAATGAATCAATGAAAATTAAAACAAAAGAATGAAAAAAAGGGCAGTCGCTTAGTATTCCATTTTTAAATTAAAACCCAAATTTAAAAAAAGCTTGTTTAGCCGGCCAGTAACACGCAAAAATGCGTAAATACTCCCTTTTTTTTCTGTTCCGCTAATTGTGCCGGTGTGTGTATTAATTTAAGAATATTAAGCACCTTTGTTTTAGAATTAGAATTGTTGAGAATGTAATCCTAAAAGAATACTGAGAAATTTGGGGACCGGCAACGTCTATTTTAATAAGTTTGAATCTCGAATTAGTTAAATAAAAAGTGGCGCCCGCCGCGGGGCAGCTTTTAGAAAAATCTAATTGTGATAATTGTTTGATTCTGATGTTTGGTCTTCGAAATAAGATGTTTTGTCTTCGAAGTAAAATGTTTTATCTTCGAAGTAAAATGTTTTTGTTTGGATTAACGTGACTTTTAACGCGAGGGTAATTTACTTTTTTTTAAATATTAGTGTTACCTTTGTCTCGCAATAACGTAACTAGTCATAATATTACACATCTCTATGAATAGTAATGTCCAATACGATGCAACTAATTTACGAAAAACAAACGGTAGGTTTGAGAGTAACTTTGTCTGCGTTCCATAATTAAAAATACTTTTTTTCTTCTTAAAATGCATTGTATCTCGATGCCCAGTTTCTAAATTAAGCCAGACCCATCCAAACTAAATTTTCTGATTTAGTAGCAGACTTAACAAGCATACAGACAGAGTTAGTTACTTTCGAATCAATAATAAGAAAGAATATCATCATCACCATCAACCCGTTACAGCCCACTACTGAGTTAAGCATATTTCCTCTCTTGTTTGTAACGAACACATCGGTTAATCAAAGTTGGGGGCGGTCAGTCAGTTAATCGGTGACCGCCTCGGGGCATTATATAATGTGTAACAGAATAATCGCAATTCCTGAAATTAGTCTGTTCAGTATCGACTACTTCATCGATTTCAGCTATTTTTAATATGTGTTGAATTTTTCCAAAAATTGAGTCAGCATAACTGAATTTAGGGCTACCTATGGAAACCGTACTATTATTGCTCCTTATTTAAGAAATTTGGTTAGATAAAACTAAAGTACGATTGCATCATATTTACTAAATTAGGTGAATGAGGAATTGCGCTTATTCTGTGACGCGTTGTATACAGAAAACATAAGTTGCATCGAAAATTAATTTTAGACATTCCGCGTCACAAGTGAAAGGGGTTAAAAAGTTGTGCTTAAAATTATTAGCTGACCTGTTGGGTGGAAGGTTGCAAACGACTGTAACATACTTGTGTTTTGTAGCCACCTGAGGGCCCCCTGTTAAATACGGGGTGGAAAGGGGTGGGCGCTTACTATCAAAGTAGGAAGTCGGGTGCAGGATGCAACATCGGAGATTCATTTTAATGCGATGTCCATATATTACGGACATAGTAAATTACATCCGGCATAGCGATGTGATTTTCGTATGAGTGATTTTAAGATTCCGCAATCGAACCATGTACTGACCCTTATTACAAGACTAAAGTGTGTAGGCGTAGAAAATAAGGGTTAAAAAAACAGTCAAATATGTTTTTCACAAATCACATTTTCACAGTCGCAAAATATTTCTTTTAAGAAATGTCGCAAGGTGTTTCACGGGTTTCAAAGAAAAAAGTGTTTTGATTTATTTAAGTGTTAAATTCGTACTTTGCAAACTGTCTTTCTATGGCTGTCTCGGTGTTTACGTAAAACTTTCGTAAAAAGCTTCGATTGTGGTTGTTTTACCGGAATAACAAATTAATTCTTCTCAGAAATTCATTTTCGTTAATTTTGCAGTCAACATAAACAAAGGAAAGTTTTTTAATGAAGTTTTTCCTTTCCTTTTTTGTAACGTGTGAAGCTTGGGCTGTTAAAATTTCTGTATATTATTTTGGAACAGGTGTTTTGTAATCCTGTACACTGCAGAATATTCATTTCAAAAAAGTTCTAAAAGCGATGGTTTGCGCTCGTATTTTCTCTTATAGGTTTTTATTAAACTATATTTTGCACATTGGGGGACTAAAAATACTCTTTTTATAAACATCAATTCTGCTTTTTAACAAAAACTCAAACTTGTAAATGTGTGTAAGGTAGTGGACAGTATCGAAATTAAATTGAGAGTAATCATTCATTAAAAAGGTACCAAAACACTTCCAAAAATGTATTTCGGTTTTTATTTTAAAATTATTGAAATTTATAAAACGATTAAAAAAGTAACGCAGTTGAGTACTATGAGTTATGACGTCACTCCTCAGTATTTATTACATTTTTCATAAGAAATTTTCGATTTGACAGATTATAAAAAGTAACTCATTTGACTAAGCAGGACCTTACCCTATACAGAGGTGTTTAAACGCAGTACCCGGTTGTGAGATTTGGTCTAAACTAGAATAATTAGGGTTTGGAGGAGTCTAATAAGAGATTGTTAGATTTCGAGTTGTAAGATTGTTAGTAACATTAATTTAATATCGAGTTGGCGAAATGGGAGTGAATACATCGAGCGACAAGCCACCACCGGGCGAAAAGGGGAGGATGCGGTATGTCCACTCCTCCCTCCCCCTGAACCGAACCACTACATGCGTAGTATGGGCAATTCAATTATTGAAATATCTGGCATGATGGCTGGTGACATTCACGAGCGCCTTTGTGTTTCGGAAAGCACGTAAAACCGTTGCTTCCGGTTTTCGTTCTGTTTACGCACATCGGAAGTCGTTAAGCCATGTCAGATAACCTTGAAAAAAATCTGAGTTAGGTGGTCACTAGCCTAACACCATCTCCCAATGCGCGGTGGGCTCGCGTGGGAGATTATGGCCCATACTTTCTCATGTGTAAGGAAAGACAAAAGGCTCAGCTGTGAGCTGCTACGGGTCGATGATGATCCGGCGCCCAAAGGCGTTGTTTGCAAGTTCTTTCCCCTTTCCGAAAGTATTCGATCCAATAGCTGTTTCTGCTACCGTAGTCCAGCGGTTGAGTAGCATACGTCGCATATGCTACTCTCCTTCACCTAGCCTGCAACTTATGAAACAAAAATCCTGCGAATTTCATTGCACGTGAGAGCAGTGATAGCCTTACGGTTAAAGAGCCCGCTTTTCATGACGATAATTAGTTAGGCTCGGGTTCAAATTCTGGCATGTACCAATGAGTTTTTCAAAACTTATGTAAATATTCATCACCGCAGGTCTCAGACTTAATTCTGACGCATGTGTTACAGACTCAGTCCGGCGATTGGCTCACCACCTATCACGTTTAGGGGTCAAATATTCTCGTGAAAAGTGGGTATTTGTATTTCCAGAAATGGAATACCTCTGCCTACCTCCTCGGGGATAAAAGGCGTGAGTTTTATTTTCATTGTACGTTTCATATGTCGTTTTCAGCAGCAAGTGTGACTTTTCGTGGTAATTTAATTGCTTGTCAAATTTCAAAGATGAAATAATTTGTCCTAGGGACACTTTTCTCTATTCATATTCGAGTAATTTATGTTGGTTAAAACCCGGAGTCGTGTGACTTTCCAAACATTAATTAATTTCAACTATAAGTGTTTCCGAAAACTCCAATATTGCAAAATGTATTACCAATTTTTTACAACTCGGCGACAGCAGAGCGCCAACTGCTAACAATGGATATGAAGTAGTACGTACGTACATTGCCGCATTTAATTTGGATATATTGGAGCCTAGGTCTCAAACTAGGTATACTAAATACGATAGGGGCACTAATTACGTGTGCATTCAACGATATCAGACAACCGCCCGAGGCAACTGCGTAGCTATCAAATGCAGCCTTTACTGCGAGAACACGGCAAGTAGCTTTCGAAGTAGTCTGTAGCAATAACACATTGTTTTTGTAGTAGAGGGAAATCAATGACATTTCACTCATAAAATGAAGAAAAATATTTTTTCACCCACAAGGTTGGAAAGATTCTTTTTGTAAATCGAAATCTAAGTGCAAAAATGCATTTTGTCACCTAGCGTGGAAAGAGTTTAATTCGAACCTTGCTGCCAGCCTACTAAAAGTAAATTAATACTTATTTCACGTCAGTGCCCCAACTTCATTGTGAGAATAATCGTATGAGTCAGCACGACCATTTAATGAAGAAATTGAAGAATAAATTATATATAAGCAAAGAGATTTAAATAGGACAAATCTCTTTTTATTTAAAGCTGTAACTAATATTTTCCTCGCTGTAGTGAGGTCAAAGTTGTGTTTCGATCGGTAGCAATTTTTAAGCCCTTCTACTACATATATCCCTTAATAAATATTCAGCGTCTCGTTCCTTTAAAACCCTCGCTACGCTCAGGATACAATACAAGTACTCGCCAAAAATAAACTTTAGAGTAACATTGCGTAACAATTAACTATGGTAATTCTACGCGTTTAGTTTTATGTAAATTGTCTAATAGCGTTGGTTTAACGTAGCTAAGGGTAGTTGCTAGTATGACAAACACCATTTTCTTAGCATACAGTTTTTTATGTTGTCCACTTCACCTCTATGTAATACACGTTGGCGTATATAGCCAATCCTAAGGTCGACAGCTTAATCGTCAAACCACATCAAAATCCAAACCCTACTATATGTTCCCTTTATGGTTTTTAGTATGGACTACTATCGGCAGAACAACCAACTGAAATATCTATATTTCTTTAGCTGCTCTTTACTGATCACGAAAAGTTATAAATTTAGTAAACAATGAACTTCAATTAAATTACGTAGTGACAGTTATGAGTAAACCAAATACAATCAACTTAAATTGATATACTAGTAATATCAAACTAACATGCAATTTTAATTAGTCGGATTATATTTTTGCGCTATAAAGAGCTGTTAACCAGCTATTGTGGTGCCCGACCCGGGATTGTAAACATTCGGTCTGTCATTTTGAAGAAGACGCGCCATACTCAAATAACTAACATTATTCCGATAGTATTATTTATAATTGAATCCAAATGTTGCGAACCACTGAATGATTGTTTACATAATTTATACCTCCTCGTGATTTTAGGTGTCTAAAACTGTATGTACATACCATTGATCGATATAATAGTATATGAATCGTGATATAGTCTTTGTGAGTTCATAGTGTGCAGTCACAATAGAGTTCATATAAAATCCAGTCTTGTGTTTGATGGGTCTGTAGTTCAATTCAATTCTTTATTTTGCTTATCACATGGTGAGTACATTTTGGTACTTAATATTAGGTACATCCAACAGTTTGATTGGAACCGTGTAACTGTGTGCGTGAAAATCTCTGGTGGCAGCCGATTTTTTCATAACACGGCAGAATCGTGGGCCCACTTTTAAAAAAAAATTGCTTTCTTAAAAAAAACAACAAAATTGATCAATTCAAATAAAGTTCTTGAAAAAAGTTTTTTAAATATTTTCTTATTTTTTTCTGTAAAGTTGTCTAATATTTTTTGTTTATTACGTAGGATCAGGCCTCCTAACCTTGTTCTAAATTTGTTCTATACTACGAGGAATTAAAAAAAAGTTTTAAACGAAATAAGTTTAAATTACAATTCCCGTTATTAGATGCTAGTTACCAACAATCTGCTAAGCTGGAGCTGCTCGCAGAGCATTTTAGTATGAACCTTTAGGAAGTGTTAAAACAATAAAGCGGTGTTACTTACTAGGTACATATATTTAAATGTAGCAAATATTTATTATAAAATAATTTTAAATTATTTGTTCTTTGATATTCTGAATATGATAAACAGCGCACTTGTAGGACATAATTGAGAATATATAGAACTTATTTTAAAGCAATATTGAAAACGCTTATGTACTGTTTGTATCAGTTTTTTAATACTTTTGTTTTATTGCAAAACAATCCTATTTATAATATTACTATTATGAGGCTTCCAGTGGATTTCATTTTAGGATTTCTATCAATTATGTCCTACACTTCATAATTTTTCCTATCTTTACACTATATTATCGTCAACAGGTGAGAACATGGGACAAGATCCAGGCAATCATGAAATCTGAGGAGGGGCTCGGCATAGAGTATGACGAGAACGTGATCTGCGACGTGTGCCGGTCTCCCGACTCCGAAGATGGAAATGAAATGGTGTTCTGCGATTCCTGTAACATCTGCGTGCACCAGGCCTGCTATGGAATCACCGTGATCCCTGCTGGTGGGTAACGCGACATCCAACACAAAATTCAATGTTAACATGTTATTATAATTTTTATTAGCATAACCAACAATTACAATAATTAACGAAAGTAACGTAACTAAATAGCCAAATATAATTTTTCACAGGTAAGAGACAAAATTAAAAGATATACCACAACTACTTCTATAGTAAAAAAAATATTAATCGCAAACAAAAAAAAATTATACAATAATTATTTTTTTAACTTAATGATTTGAATATATTATAATTCGGGGCACGTAAGTATTATGGTATTTATTGAAGTCTGTGCGAGGTGCCGGCGAAAATACATAAAAGATACATATACATACGGTCACGCCTTTATTCCGAAGGGGTAGATCATAGACAATAGACCGCCACTACGCTACACTACGCTCCTAGCACACGTCTCGCGCATCATCTACATCCATCAATCGGTTCATACATGCTGCTCGTTGGTTTCGGTTACTCGGTGTAAATACATAAGATCATATAATCTCATCGTATTTTGAAGTTGGTTAATAGTGCATTTGATTAATTCGTTGCGTATTATTCTTGCAGGACAATGGCTGTGCAGGCCGTGCGGTGACGGCGTGCGCCCGACGTGCGTGCTGTGCCCCAACCTCGGCGGGGCTATGAAATGTACTCCCTCAGGTCACAAATGGGCCCACGTCAGCTGTGTGCTCTGGATACCCGAAGTGTCAATCGGTTGTGCGGAAAAAATGGAACCTATTACAAAAATATCCTCGATACCAGCATCGCGCTGGTCTCTGGTGTGTGTATTGTGTCGCGAGCGTAAGGGCGCGTGCATACAGTGCTCCGTAAAGACTTGTAAGACTGCGTACCACGTCACGTGTGCATTTAAACATGGACTTGAAATGCGCGCGATCATAGAGGACGAAAGTGCAGACGACGGAGTTAAACTGCGATCTTACTGTCATAAACATAGTGTCAATTCAAAAAAGGGTAAAGCTAACAATGGCTCTGGAGAGGAAGAGGAAGAAGTGAAAAGGAAGCGTCGGAAGGATATGACCTCGGAGGAGAAGAGCCAAGCGCGAGCTGCCCGACTACAAGAAATCGAGAGGGAGTTCGACCGCCACGTCAGTGTGAAGGACATCAGCTCCCATCTCCTGGACGTCGACCAGGAGGCCATCAACTACATTTACAACTACTGGAAACTGAAGAGACGAGCTGGGCATAACCGGCCCTTGCTGCCGCCCAAGTCGGACGATAACGAGCTGCTCACCCACAGGCAAGAACAAGCCGATCTGGATAAGATGCGTATGTTTGTTCAGCTGAGGCAAGACCTGGAGCGAGTTCGGAATTTGTGCTACATGGTTAGCAGGAGGGAGAAGCTCTCTCGTTCATACTTCAGGATGCGTGAACAAACGTTCCACAAGCAGCTGGCTGCTCTAGAAGAGGATAAGAACATGTCGGCGCCTGACTTGCACGCCATCAGTGAGGCCAATCACGGGACCTCGATATACGACCGGCTGTATTCGCATCCGAATGCTACAGACCACAAAGAGAATTTCGAGAACATACTCGCAACGATTGCGCCGCCCAGATCTGACGATGACGAAGATGAAGATGAGGACGATGACGACGATGACGACGACGATGACGACGAGAAGAAGAAAGACCGTAACGGCATCGTAAAAGGCTCAAAGTCGTCGAACCCTTACAAGAAACATTATGTGAACGGATCACGGCGCAGTGGGAGCATGTACAGTGGATTCTCAAGCGACGATAGTGCCCCTGAAGTTACTCGGTCGAAGAGATACCGCGGTCGAGCTATTGGCTCTAGCACTGACGACGACGTAACAAGGAAAAAACCTGGCCCTTCGCCTAAGAAGAAAGTATCACCTAAAGGTAAAGGCAAGAGGTCACCGAAAAAGACTGATAGAAAGAAGAAGAAAGTACCTCAGTCCAAAGCGCTCGTTGAGAGTAGTAGTGAAGAAGAAGCACTGTCTACTAGAATGAAGAAGGATAGATCTCGTAGTAAGACGCTTCAGCAGATGGAAAAGGAAATGGCGGCTGGAAAAACTGGCCAGTCAGCCAGTGACAGTGATGAACTGATCACAATGAGATCCACGAGGAACAATAAATTTCCAGTTGATATTTATTCGGACAGCAGTGACGATGGTACTCCTAAATTGAACATAAAACCTGAAAAAACTAAATCCGATAAAATAAAATCCGAGAAAACTAAACCTGAGAAAGCCAAGTTACCAAACGAGAATGATTCTCAACAACAGTCGCTAAGAACAAAGGGTGCTATGAAAGAGTTCATACCAGAACAACCAGAGAAGAAGATTATCAAAGAAGAAGAAAAGCCTGCTCCAAAGAAAAGAGGGAGGAAACCATCTAATAAAGGGAAAACTACTCCTGGCAAGAGTAATAATGAGTCTGATGATGAAGCAAAGAACAAAGAAAATATCAAGTTCTCTAAACAAAAGGATAATCCTACTGATTTGATTGTGCCACAGAGGCAGGCTGCAAAGAAAGCTTCTGAAAATATGCGCTCAACCACTGTTGTCAAAAAGGATGAGCCTGTTGGTGAAAAACAACTAAGCGGGGATGATACCAAATCCAAATCAAAAGTGAAGTCTAAAGGCAAGGAGGTCGTACCTGCCAAAGTAGGGCGAAAGAAATCTTCTAAAGATCAGGATAAAGAGACCATAGCATATGTCCCTCAACGACAAGCGGCAAAGAAAGCAGCTGCTCACATTAAAAGCGGACTCGGAACTAAATTCCCAGTAGTCGAAGTGTCAGATTCTGAAAAGAAAAAGGAGACTGAAAAACCAGATTTGCCTAAGTCACCTCCCCCTAAGAAAGATGATAGTAAAGTTGTCAAACCCGTGCAAAAGGAAAGTTCAAGTACTTCGTCGAATTCGAGTAGCAGCAGTTACTCGTCATCGTCCAGCTCAGAAGATGAACCAGAGCACGAGAAACCTGAAATCAAGCCGTCAGCTAAAGCCCGTGAAATCAAGCCGGCTACACGGCCGCCGTCCATGTTTTCACCGCCAGGCACCAGGCCGACAGTAGACTTGCCCTTTCTCGACAAGGTGTCAAGACCGCTGTCGTCAACGAGTGCCTCGAGTGATTCTGACAGCTCTAAAGAGTCAAAATATTCGGGATCAAGCAGTCCTTGCCCTAAGCGCCCACGCAGGCGAAGAAAAGGCAAAAGCCTGTCCACTGATGCGTCCCCACGCAAGGCCCCTGACAAGAAGCTTAAAACTTCCGAACAGCGGTCCGAGTGTGGGGTATCATCACCGCCTGTTGAAGGAGAGGAACCGAGTCGACCCAATGACGCGCGCGCTACCACACGTGCTCGGACCCGAAGCACTGCATCAAGCGGAAATATGCCTAATAAGCTTGATTCCCGACAGAGAAAACCATCTAAAGACGACGCCGGTCCTGCCTCTGGATCAAATAAAACTCCCAAAGAGGGCAGCCAGTCCAGTAAACTTCCATCTCCGGAACGGAAAGCGAACGAGGCGATAAAGAAAGAGTTGAAAAAATCTCCCGCGGTCGAGCCGGTTAAAAGTGACTTCAAGGCGAAACCTACTAAGCACAAACGGCTTAGTGAATCCATGGATGACAAAGATAAGGTCACAAAGACTGCAGAAACTGATGGTTCGATCCATCGGACTAGCCCCAAGAAGAGTGTTGAGCCAAAACACAAGTCTGTCGCGAGTAGGCGCATGAGCGTCAAAGATTTACCGCAAAAGGAAATACTGTCTCCACCTCAACCACCGCGTGTACCGGCAGCAAAGGAGAGCAAACAGAGTAGACACGAGACAGAGAGCAAGCAAAGCAGTGATCGTAGATCTAGTCTCTCACCTGTTAAAAAGAGTTCAAGTGATAAGAAACCGATTGATACACCTCACAATAAAAGCCCATCCCGACATAATGACTTCCCGGAAGCTGATAAACACTGGATATCGAAAGCTCTAAGTCCTAACGTCCACCCTCCACCAATTGAAAAACCAGGTGGTCATGAAAAATATATGACCGACGACAAAACGATGGATTCAGAATTTACTGAAAAGAGCAGCATAAATATGATTGCTAAAATTCAAGCAACTCTAAACGAAAACACCATGATCAGGTCACCAAAAACTCCAATGGATGCTCGAACCATGGACCCTATTGATGTCGAAAATCCTATGGTAAGAAATATTAGGAAGCGGTCGCTCATTGATTCCGAGAAAAAGTTCATAACACAAGACGCAAGCCACCTCCAAGGCGTTGAAATATCAAAGAGCGCTAAAATACCTTCAACAGTGAATCCATATCCGAACAGGTCTATATTCTCGCCGCAGCCCAAAGTCAATGAATTATTCGAGTTTGATATGCTGGGTGTCGACGATGGATTCAACCATGAGGATGTCATGAAACCATTCACAAATTACCCAGAATTTTTCTTCAAAGAAGATTCTAAAGAACAAGGTGTGCAGGAGACCTTGAATTTAGTCGACAGGCTCAGAATGCAATTGAGTACCAAAAAAGTGACCGTTGAAAATTCTGCTCAAGATGAAGGAGCCATCAACGCTGATAAGGAATACAGAGACGAAGATAACGATGTCGCTTCAAACTCTGTACGTAGTGATCGTCTCACTCCACCACCAAACCAAAATGTTGCGCTAGACTTACACGATAAGAGATCGCCTGTAAAAGACGCGCATCGCGAAGTCAATCATCGACCACACAGCGTTGCTTCGGCCGATGAGTCCGTTAGAGATACCTCACACGAAATCAAAGACGATCGACCTGTTAGAACAAGCGGTGACAAGTGGCCGGATTTGCCCGTACCCCACAGTGACACTCAAAGGCACAACGATAGGCGCAGTTACGACCACTCACTACCCTACAACGAAGAAATAAAGGAACCTGTTACTGTACAATCAGACGCTCAGTCTATCTCCGAGGTGGGCGACGCGATATCGCTGTCGAAACAAAGTGATGATTCACAACCTTTATCTGTCGTGGATCACTCTGTGCACAGCAATGACCAAGAGTTGACTCAGGACAACCAGAATTACGAAAATAACAACTCGGTTATCCATTCTGACTGTGCCACTATATCTTCCCCATACGCCAGCCAGGATTTGAAGTGGCAAGAGAGTAAAATAACTACTAGAAGATCGTCCGCTTCCAGTACATCGTCTGAAGAATCCATTTGCTCGCAGAAAACGGACCTAAAGTCTCATATGAATAGTTGTGATTCGCATCAAGATAATGTGATGCCAGAGATTGACTCGTATCCGCCACTACCAGCGTACTCGTGCCCGGTAGAACCTGCAATGCCCCTGAATCAGTACTCGAACTATACTCCGGACGCGTCGCCGTTCCTGACCTCCATGGGCAGTTTGCCATTGTTCGGGACGGGTGGTTGTGCCTCGTCGCAGTTGACCTTGCCCTCTCCGGGACCGGGTCTCTACTCGTCTGGCTTACCATTTACCCCCACGCCACTAATACAACCGCTCACGAAGCCGACATTCCCCCTGTGTGCAGCTTTCACAACCTCCTCGCAGAATATCGCACTAACGACTGCAATGATTGCTCCGCCGACCCCGAAACCGATGGACTCTCCGCGAGACGACATCGATGTAACGGGAAGTGACAAGTTCTCTATCCACGTCGTGTCCAGCCCGAGCGTCAGCGTCGAGTCGTACAATGATGCTAGGGAATCGAGCAGTAGGGCTCCCACCAAAATGTCCAACGATAGTAACGAAACTGTTATGACCAGCACACATTCGCAAGACTCGCAGCCAAAGACCTCTCCGAAACCGCTGAAGACGATGCCCAAATTCCCTGGAAAATCCCCAGGCAAAAGTCCTGCTGGCATATCGCCGAAACAAAGTGAAGCGCCGAAAAGCAAGCGGCCGAGCAATAGAAGTAATCGAAGTCAGAGAGGCCGAGGACGATCGAAGAGCCGCGCTCAAGGCGCTCACGGGTTCCCGCCTGTCGACTACACGGGCAATTCCATACAGAGCAAGCTCGTTGGCACCGTTTACGATTTCGACGAAGAAATCGCCAACGATGGTGTTGATCTCAAAGCTCTCAGAGAGAGACGAAAATCAGTAGATGTTAGAGATGACAGAAAGTCTGAACATTCATACAAAGAAACCTCACAGTCCCCACGCGCCGTCAGTAGTCCGCAAAATGAAAAGAGAACTCCTCCTAATGACAGTAAAGAAGATAAGTCTTCCTCTCCCGGGCCAAAAGAGAAATCCGTGTCGCCAAGTAAAGGCGGACCGGGCTACTCTCAAGTCCCTCCCGTGCTGCCGGGCCCCGTCGATATGCGCACATACCAGCCCTTCGAGAAACCCGTACCGGCGGTAGGCAGCGCGTACCACAGCCATTTACTTGCCTTCGCCAGCGGCACGGCTGAGCAGCAGCTCGCGGAAATTGACGAAGAAGTCGAAAAGCAGCTCCATTCAGCGCTGATGGCCAGCAACCCTGCTCCCGGGTCGTCGCCGTCCGCCACAGCGCCTGACGTCAAAGAGCTAGTCAAAGAAATCATCGCCCCGCAGCTGCCTAAAGTGTCCTTGTCCGATTCGAGGAACCAATTGAAGGTGAAAATCAAGGGGCCCTTCCTCGACGCCAACTACTCGACGAGCTCTGTGCAGCCGGCGCCGCCGCAGCCTCCGGCGCCGGTACACACGCACGAGCCAGCTCCCGGCGTGATGGGCGCAACCGGCGGCGCCGCGTCCTCCATGATGGCGGGCTCAACCAACCTGAGGCGGATGCGGAAGAAAGAGCTACTCCGTCAATATTGGACGCAGGACATGAATATGGACGATCCCACTCACGCGTCCACGATGGGCGTAGCGCCGCCGCCCGCCGCGCCGCCGCCTCTAGCGCGCGCCGTCATCACCATACCCAAGGCGGTGGCCTCCATGACCAGCATACCCACTAGAGAGGACTATAAAATATCTGATACACCAACAGAGAAGAAGAAGCGTAAGACGACCAGCGGTCTCTCTAGAGAACTCCGACATTTGGAAGTGAGCATGAACGACGATGTTGACCCGTCGGACGATCCTAAGATACCCAGCTATCAAGGCAACTCAAGTCAGGCCCACAAACGGCGCGGCCGCGCGTCCACGAAGCCCAACAAGAGTATGACTCCGATGACTCCCAAGCTGAAGATTAAGATCGGCTCCAACGTGGTGCAGCAGGTGAGAGAAGAGCCTCTCGAATTCCAGTTCCGGCCGCCGAAGAAGCGGATAATAGCGCCTGCGCCCAAGCCTAGTCTCGAGGACCTGCGCCGTGAAAGTATGAAGTACAGGAAGATGGTGATGGCCGACTTCGCCGAACACGAAAAAACTAAAAAAAGCAAGCCTACTAAAAGTGAGAAACGTAAGAAAAAGAAAGACAAAAAAGCTGAGAAACTGCAAGTAGTGAATAGTGAAAGTGATAGTAGTGCTCCAAAGTTGATAATAAAAATTAAACGCCCAAAAGAGGATGCCGGTAGCAGCAGCAGTGTCTCGGTGAGAGCGCCGAGTGATGCTGCGGCGGTTGCACCGGAGCCCCCCGTGGATCCCTTCGAGTACGACCCGTCGGCGCCGGACCCGCTGGCCATCGACCCGCCGTCCTACTCGGAGGCCACTTCGGCTATGCGCAAGATCCGGACAGCGAAAGTGACGCCGATCCGGTTAAAACTGGCCCGCAGTGCGCAGGGCTCGGCCTACGTCATGAGGGAACCCGGCGAGGAGGCCGCGGCTCCCTCGCCCGCCCCACAGACCAATAAACACTGCGAAGTGAGGTGATATAAGCCGCGCATCCGCCTGTAGGCGACCAAAACAATTAAAAACCGTTAAATCTCGTGTAAAATAACTAAACTATTAAATGTCTATATGTGTAAAGTAATACTGTCTACATTATAATTACCTAGTTTAATATTTATTTGTATAAATGGAAAGCTCAATGATTAACTTAAAAGTTATTCTAAGATTGAACTAGTTAAAATAGTATTGTGCATTGAGTGGTGCACAAGTAAATCTTATTATAATATATGCATATATTATATTATATATTTTTGTTATTGTTACTGTTTTACTTTGTGCCTCATATGGAATCTCATTAATTTCGTCTTTGAGTATAATTTAAATAGGAGTTTGAAGAATTTCGCTATCACAATGTGCACAATATACATCACATAATTTCCGCGTTGAATATCTTGCTCTCAACTTATTGTTCCTAAGTTTTTATTTATTTGTCAGTTGGTATTTAATTGAGTATGGCTGGGCGTGGTTGACTTTTCACTTTGGCTTATTTATTAATAAGTGTAAGTAAACTAGATATGGAAACGAGCTTATAATGTATTTTATGCATGTAAAACTATGTCAAAAGGATTGACTAGCATCGATTAATATTTATTTTATGTAAAAAAGGTATCATTTATTTATAAATAAATTGTATTAAGCTAAGGGAAAGTAATAATTTAAAAAATATTTTCTCTTTATAAAGAGGATTTTACAAACACTATGAACTGTTCATAAAATCATTTATTTCGAAACAATTTATTACAAAATTTTACAATATGTTTATTGAGATGACGTTGAATTTTGATCATAAGCTTTCATTTACTTTGACTACAATATTTATGTTTTAGATATAAAAATAATTTATATATTAATTCCTGCTAGTAGTGCTCAGTCAATTCCGGCCCCAGTCATTTTATTGATGATTTTCATATAGCACATGACCTATAGGCTCAGACTCCACCAAAGAATAATTATAAAAAAATGAAGTTACTCATTGGGCATTATCTCACTGCATAAATGAAAGACCACAGTGTACATACACGACGACGGCAGTCGTCCATTGAGAAGCGTGTTCTAAAGTTATCAAGTCTCACACAACCACGATATTCGCGAGCTACACTTAACTAATCAATGTTTGAACATAAAAATGGAACAATCGTCCCTTCGTGAATAACAGAAGTTTCGAAATATTTTTAACATCCTTTCACTTAAACTTGTACCTACAGCCTTACCACACAAGAGTTTCTTTTAAATAGTGCTTTTGAATAACTCCGTGTAACTTGGCGTACGCCATATTGCGGGTGTGTGGAACAAGCTTTAGGACTCTTCTTTTGGAGCAAAGCAGCCTCATGCTGGGTGAATACTATGTATTCGCAAAAAATATGTTTTAAAGCACCGCTGGCGGTGTAGGATATTGTGTCGCGTGTGTAGAAAATAGAACAGACTATTTAATTTGTAACCATAGTAATTTTAAAACATGAATATATTGCTATTATTATATCAACTATTTAACTTTGAATAAAGTTAGCTTATGCTCGTTAATCGGCATATCATTTTGTGAAATATAAATTATAATAACTAGAATAATTTGGCATTGTGTAATGGACTGATTTGAATGGTTTTAAAATGTTTACACATGTTTTGTGCAATATTCGGCAATACTCAATCGGGTAGTCAAGGTTATAGCCGCGAGCGGAGAGATCTAGATTTTAAGTGCATGTTTGTTTAGGTAAGTCTTTCAGATTTCGTTCTAATGTAAATACTGTCTAATGCTAAACAGCGAAATAGATTACCGTAGATAGATTAGTACTCGACTCTCCGGCAAACTAAAATCCTTTCTAAGATTTTTTATATGGTTACTTTCGTCTGATAGCAATTATATTTTATTGCGTCTTGTATGACTAAGTTTAAATTTTTTACTTTTATATTTTTTATAATCTTTCTAATATATAAAAATCTCGTGTCACGGTGTTTGTGGTTGAACTCCTCTAAAACGGCTTGACCGATTTTAATGATTTTTTTTTTATATTGGTAGGTATGAAAATAGGTCGTAAAGTATTTTTTCCTCCTCCCCCCTCCTTTATATGACAGAATAATACGTAAGCCGGGTCAGCTACTTATATATTATATAAAAAATCGGTCTAGTAAGTAGTGATGACGCGTAAATTAATAAAATTTTCAACAAACCAAGCTCGGGACGGTGATCTTGAAAGCGCGTTTGTTTCAAAATCTTATACATAGAGCACTTTTGTGTAGAGAGGCAAAAACCGCGCTGGTTCTCCAGCTAGTTGCACAAAGGTCATTTAATTTTCATGCATCAAAGAACATACGGTCTCTTTCATTAACAGGACAAAACTTGAGACTATATGAGATTTTGTTCATACTGTGGTGTATGATTTTTTAAAATTAAATAAAATTCATTAAGTCAAAAGAAAACCTAACAGAAAATAGAAAATATTATTTTAAAGTTCGTCTAGGCCAAAGATATTAAAGTAAGGATGAGTTATATTCATACTGCTTGCGTTTGAAAATTGATTCCCTACGAATGTGCTACAACATGCACATACAAGCGTATTTATAGGATACAACAATGACGGGGAAAGATGATACGGAACGAATAATAAAGAAAAAGAGAGCTATCTGTTAAGAGTTGCGCTTAAAATACGACTTGAAATACAATGCGACTAAATAAAATGTGGTTAATTAACTACATTTGGCGGCCTCATTTTCCGTGCTCTAGTAACATATCTACGTCTTTCTATATATAATATCTTTAGTCTAGGCGCACTCGTTAATTAAATGATTTTTTTTCCTTTTATCCTTTCTAGAGGCGATTTTCTTTGAAATGTTATTGTGTTTAAATAAATAAGTATTACTAACAGGATTTAAAGCGTATAGCTATTATCCTAAGTGTGGTAGTCGCAATTAATTATGTAATTAAAAATATTTTAAATAAAATAAAAAAATAAATATTATAACTATCTAAAAAGGTTTCTGGAACAGTTACTATCATATTGATCTGAGCTCTGAAATTATGCAAAACATGTGATGTACACAAGATCTATTTTATGTTTGCCGTGTCATAATACGCAAAAGTTATTTTGACCGCTCTGGATGCTTACACAATGCATGTATAGTCAGCGAAGATAAAATTGAATTTATGTTGTTCACGTGATTGTATGACCAGATTTAATTTACGCTGACAGTGCCTAAATAACATATGAATATAGTTATTGTTAATTAAAATTTGTATAAGTACAAATTGTTTGTTTTAAACAACTACATAATAAAAAAGTAAGGCCTTTTTTACACAGTAATATTTCAAAGTAGATGCGTCCAGATTATAATATTAATTATTATGTTGCATAAATTTTATGAAAATAGTTTGACAAAAATAATTTTCGTTACCATAAATTAATAAAAATAATTAATTAACTATTTATTATAGTTATAAATAAATAAATGAATTAAAATAGAACAACAGTAATAGAAATCAGTGTAAATACTTAGAATTAATTAATTTTATTGATGTATCAGTTAATAAATTAGTCATTTTGATGGAAATGTTAACTAAATGTCTATAATAATTATGATGTGATTTTCTTACTTTCTGCTAAGTAAAACCTTTCCGTTGCAATGTAAACATATTATGCACTAAAATAATTTGAAGATAATAATTGTCTATAGCAAATAGTTATAAACACAACCCCAAGTTAGAGCTTACTCGTCAGTTACATAATGTATGTGTAGATTTGGAATGGGGTGTAGCAACATTTTTAAACATTTTAAAAAAGTCAATCAAATCGTGTTCTATAGGTATCTTTTGTCATTCTCTGTGCATTGATTTTGTGCGAGTTCATCAATTTGAAACATTTATTAGAAATATTTTTATACTTTTTATACGGTTGCGTACCTATGTGTAATTGGTTCAGTAATTTTTATCCAAATCAGTAAATATCAGTTTACTTTTGTTAAATTTTATATAAATTAAAATACGGAAGTTCCATGTCATTCACTAGTAATTCATTACGCTCATTTTATATACCTTATAGTATACACGTCCACGTTGGTCCTTAACCACTTATTTAAGGAAGTTTAGCGATTTACATGAATACACACACAATTACCACTATCACGCTCATTCTGTTCCCTTATAATTATGACCATAATTTTTATTTAATACTTAACACAGAATGTTAATAGGGTGGCAGAACTACGTGAGGATTTGTATACAGCAAATGTTGGACATAATAATAATAATTATAGTTCGCTTACTTACTGACGATTTACAAGTATAGCCACAGAATAAGTAATAGTACTAACGGTATAGCTTAAAAATTATCACCGTCAAATGGTGGTCAATATTAGGTGCTCGCCTATGAAATTGACCTTTTGTATTGAGTTTTTAAAGCAGACATTATATTTCATACCAAAATTGTATTATTTATTACTGGATCTAAATATCCAAGTCTACTATATATAGGATCTAAATATCCAAGTCTACTATATATAGGATCTAAATATCCAAGTCTACTATATATAGGATCTAAATATCCAAGTCTAACAAAATCTTTTGAGTCTGTTATACAAATCTTGAAGTTTAATCACCTGCATTTGTTTTTAAATTTGAAGAAGATCTGTAAATAATGAAAATAAATCTAAGCATCGAATCTGGCAGCACATGGCACGAACTCTTTTTTATTTTACCAAACATTAAAATTGACATACAAAAATTTAACTTTTCTAAATGTATAATTTTGTTAATATAATAGTAAACTTTTCAATTTAATAATAACCTTCCGGTTAAACGCGAAATTACAGAAATTGGAATAAAAAATATTAGTCGGAATTTTTTGCCAATTTCATAGGTAAAGGTTAATAAAAAGAGCAACTCTCAATATAAGCTTTCTAAAACGATCTGCTGTGTTTACGGCTTCTTTTCATGATGCCACCATAGTATTTCCTAATATGATTCGCGTTCGATATACACTCAATAATGCAATATAAATATATTATATTATATAATACACAGAACAAATTCCTTACACACGATTGGGAAAGAATATTAACTATAGATCGTGTTCAGAACCTAGTATTTTTTTTGAGTAATGTAAAATACTCTTGCCAATCAAATTATAAATGTCTATATTACTTTGCAACCCAATAAATACTGCTGAACAGTTCAACACATAAACACCTACGCTATAGTTCGATACACAGAGTAAAATTGTATTAGTTAGTTTCGGATTACGTAGTCCCCAGTACACAAGAACTTATTATCATCCGCAAGTCTTAAAACTAATTTTTATTAAACAGATATTTTTAAGAAAAATCTATGTTACCACTTGAATGATGTCACAGTGCATATATTGCACATATTATATTATATTATTATCTTCGATAATTTATTATTATTATTATATTTTTCATACATCCGGGAACGTGACGTAATTATTCGCCTATTCTCTATTAACAACCTAAATCGCCATCTTCTCCATTTTGAAGCACGTTGCTTCTTCCGTACGTCTGTCGTTACCTCCGTGTAGATAGAGCAAGCAATGACCGTTTAACTAATGTCGAATAAAGACGATTGCTATTACAATTATAAACAGACAATGGCCCCAAACAAAGGCCCCAGATCGACTGGGAGCATAGATTTTCCTTAATAATAATATGATAATTTTCTTAACTAACGATTTAATCGTTTCCTTCAATAATAATATAATCACTGATTGGTAAATTTAATGATTGAAATTAGTTATTTCAAATACTTACCAATGATAATATAAAACCATATATACTTACCAATGATAATATAGAAACCATATTATCTGAATACAACTTTACATAGGTACCGAATTAAATGATTTGAGATGATTTTCTTATATCTATTCTGCAGTCAATATCAATATAAAGAAATAATTAATAAATAAAATTTTCACACCACATGCTCGACAAATCCGGATTATATATCATATAAACGTCACCGAAAGCAAGACATTATATCCCTTGGCTTTAACCGGGTTATAATGTTGTATGAAATTTCATTATAACCCTAGGTCAATAATGTAATTTTCACTTTTCATAATCCTTGTTGCTTTGACGATAAAGTCTAATTTCGTTAACCAAAATGTGGTGCATTCGTGGCCAACTCAATTTTCGAAAACTGAAGCCGCGACCAACTAGTTCGCATGATCTTCAATTGTTAAATCAAGTACCTAGGTCACGCCGGCAGAAACAAGTTGCTGTATCTATTTTATAGCTTTAACATTTCAAAAAGAATATCGAAAATGTCGAGTGATGAAAGTACTTTGACTTCAGAGTCTATTATACTAGATGCCATAGGCATTGTCAATAATCTACTACCATGCAATTGCATTTTATGGTCTCGCATAAGGTGAGAAAAGTAGAGTATATAACTCGGGAATAAAACTGTTTTTGTCTTGGGCGCTTAAATCCCTCACTAAACTCAGGACTCAGTCTTAATTCCCTCGCTTCGCTCGGGAATTAAATAATAACTCCCTCGCTGCGCTCTGGAGTAAAACTAGGAGTCCTTCGTTACGTTCAGGATTCAATGTCGCGCCCGTGACATAAAACAGTGCTTTATTCCCTTGTTGTATAATCTACTATTAAATATTGATGTTGGTGTCGAAGGTCCATATCGCATTACATCAATACAATTACTCTTGAGTGGTACTTATTAACAAATTATCTGTTTTCTGCTATTACTGTGTAGGGCACTCGTGTATTACACTGTAGGGGTCGGTCAGAACACGAGTGTTGTGATGGGTGCATAGGTGTGCTTTCGTGGCATTTGGCATTTTTGGTATGAACAACATACAAAATCACACATGGGATGTCTTCCGATCGAGTTATACATGCGTGGGGAAGAGGGGAGGGGGAGTGCCCCTGACTGAGGCGAGTGTGATGCAGGCGTCACTACTCTTGCGCACCAACTGCTCCTCGTCAACGGCTAAACATCACATTGCGACAATTTTATCAATCATTACCTTGTTACTGTGATTTGTTTTAATTTATAAAGATAAGATTATAAAGGTTTTGTATTCGAGATTCCGATCACTGGAAATAAAATAAATTTGCGTTGTTAAAATATATATTTTTTTCTTTAATTATTTAAATGATGTATGTAAATTTTTCGATTTTTGTCAAAATGTGTGTAAGTTTTTGGTACTATAAAGTCATGTTACGTAGACTTTCGTGCTTTAAGCGCATGATTTTGTATTGAGTATTTTAATTTAAAATGTTGATATTATAAGTGTTGTACGGAATTGTAATTTAAAATAATTGTTAGGGTAGGTAAGTGACGTTGATATATATGAGTGTGTCGGTAAGTATGTGTATTACATGCATGTAAGCGCGCTATAGCGTATATAAGGTATAAAGATTAGTCCTACTCTGAATTATTGACTTCGGAACACTCGAGTCGTAAATAGGTTTAGGAAGCTTTGGCCGGCGGCCGGTCGCCGATCCTGGGCATGCGCCACGGCCTGTTAGGCATAACCCATGGCTGAGCGAATCGTAACAGTCATTAGGTTACACATTCAATACATATATTATTTATATTGTAGCCGATATAATCATTATAAGTATTAGCTTTAAGAGATTAATTAACTTCTTATACCATTATCCGTATAAGTATTATGATCAACAATATTTCCATTGGTTTAATGTTTTAGAAGATTAGGTAATAGATTTTAAGCGTAACTTGTACAAACAACTTATGTACAGTATTTAATTTAAGCGGATGAAGCTGGACAGGAGGAAGTGGCGAGACGCGAGGTGATGACGCGGGCGTTGTAAATAGTGTACAAGTGGTGTTGTAATATAATAACAAGTGTTTTCAATGTGCACATAGTCGCCTCATTCATTAATAAATTTTTTAGATCAATTACTCTTTACTTATTTTCTTTAGAATAGATGGCTAACCATCAAACCCATACCCTGAGAAAAATACATGTACCTGTACCGTATTATAAATATATCAATACACCTTGGATAAATTTAATAAATTATAAAAAAATACAAAATTATAAACGGACTTCAAGAAAAGAAGGACAAGTAGGTATTTCAAATTGCTCATGGTTTTACAAAATATTACTTTACCCGATGCAGGAGCGTTAACTGTTGAGTTCTCCTTGTGCTTGCATTCGGGGAAACTGACATATAGGCCATTTACACGAGGGCAATCCACTAAGACTGCATACAAAAAAACTTGAGGACAATCCATTCCATTGTCCTCAAGTTTTTTTTGTATGCAGTCTTAGTGGATTGCTCTCGTGTAAATGGCTCATTACGCATACCATGGTGGCAGCGGGGACGATACCCAGGTTATGTCGGGGTTGGAATGCCTAGCTCGACTCATTTATTTATTTCTGTAGGTATGGAATATACACTTAGAAACGTCAGTAGTTTATAATAACAAGGCACTCTTAAACTCGTCCATGAAGATTGGGTAAATTTAAACACCAGCCCATCTCCACCGACGAGTTGCTAGTTCCAAATGCAGTACCCCAGTGAGCCAGCAAGAAACTCAAGGGCCTAAATACCCCCCCTGCTGCTGGACCGAGCCATTTTGTCTCCATACCTTCAAATCGTCTTGACTTGAAATAAAGTTACGTGAGCAACTGGTTTGAGTAGCGAGGACGTATACCTACTAAAGAGTTTTTCAGAAAACTTACGAAGGTCCATATAGAACACTATAAGTAGTTGGCGAAGGAAATTATCGTGAGGAAATCCGCTGGTATTCTCTTTATAACAGTACCCCAGTAACAGGTCCGGTGATGGGCTCACCACCTAGGTATCTTGTTTAGGGTTCCAAATAATATACTGCTAATACGTGGGTACACATGTTTTCATTCACTCGAGGTAGTAATTATAAATATGCAAGTTTTTGAAAAACTCACTGAATATTCCACATTTGAATATTCTACTATGATTAAATGACTTACCTACCCACGCAAAACTACGACATATAGAGCGAAAAAACTGCTTATAAGTTACTGTAGCAATTTTTACCTCGGTCATTTAAAATGATAGCCGTCGATATAAGAAAACAGCTCGATTTCAGCAAGATAATGTCAAAGATATTTAGATTATGATTCATTACCGATACCAACCGTCAATTAGGTACAATTTATCGAACTCTGTATTATCTTGTATACCAAGCGATAACGCACTCGTAATAGATGATTACGAATGTAATAAAGAATCGTACAAGTCATAGATACCTACTAAAGAGTGAAGCAAAAGATGGAATCAAAACGGGAAAGCTACTACGAACGGAGATACGGGACTACTAGAAAACAGGGAAGAGTGTTGGTAAGTTTTTCATGTTATTATGAAAGCGATGCCGGATTTATTGTCTGGTGTGACAGCAGCGCTGCCCTCTCACGTCACGTCACGTCACCTAGCTTAATAATCATAATATTCGTAGTAGGCGCGTTTATAACAGAGATAAGTCTTGCTATAGCGAGCGTGACATCTTGATTTTGTAGGCACGCAGCTCGCGTATCTACTGAAAGGCACGCAGCAATAGGGCTGCCAACCACAGCAATGTTTTCGTCGTTCAGGTTAAAATCTCGTACCTATTTTGGATTTCAAAGCTCGTACAAAGCATACAAATAGGTACACCCTTTTACCACATAAATCTTGGATGAAAAGGTCCCCACATTTCCATCATCTTAGTCTAACAATTTGGAAAAAAATCGCTTAAACAGTGCGATCATCGGATTACTGGTAGGACAGGATGGAACAAAGGCTAGTTTCGTGTCCATTTCGCCTGGGTCGTAATATTTACAACCAACCCCACTATAAAAAATTCACCATCTTCTAGAATTTTTTATTCCTAATCTATAAATATAGTTGTGCAGTTTAGGTTGATCAGGAGGTATCTATTACCCACTGCTCAACTATTCATAGTTGAGCAATTACTAGTTGAGCCATTGGTATTAGGTACCCACTGCTCAACTTTATGCAGTTGAACTATCTAGTTGAGCAGTGGGAAAGTAACGCTTCTACACTAATCCACACTAATATTATAAAGAGGAAAGATTTGTATTTTTGTATGTTTGTATCTTTGTTACAAATAAACTCAAAAACTACCGGACTGATTTTAAAAATTCTTTCGCCAATGGAAAGCTAAATTATCACTGAGCAACCTAGGCTATATTTTATTCCTTTATTACCACGGGAACGGAAGCTACGCGGGTCAAACCGCGCAGAACAGTCATCAATAATTAGGTAAGTATTGCACATCACTGTGTAGTACCTAGGTATTTTTTCGATTTACTCTTCTGGGCGCCTGGAGGACAATGTGTATTTTGTTCGTAGAATCGTTCATTGCAAAGTTAATTCGATGTTGCTTCAAAATAAAGACTTTCGCACGAGTACCCATTCTAGTTTATGTAAATCGGATTTTATCTGAGTATTAAACCAACAGGAGACGTCACGCGCACTAGTTTCTTTGCAAAAAAGTCGGCCAATTTCTGCGCGGGGGACGAGGAAACAAACACAAATAATGTTAAAACTAACGCATTTTTTGACAAAACAATTAAACACTAGCTTGAAAATTATATTAAATTTAAACATGCATGTAATAGAACTATTACAAGAATTATTATTTTTTTGCGGTGGTGTGAGTTATCGATTTAGATACCAAAACACCAATTTTTAACATTTTTCTGTGTCTTTCTGTATGTCTGTGCACACATCACGCAAAAACTACTGGACGGTGTTTGATGAAATTGGTGTGGAGGTAACTTAGTAACTGGATCAACATTTAGGGTACTTTTTACTCAAGAAAAATATCTCATTCCGACACGAAAATATAAAAACTGGATAAAAAGAGAAATACGTACTACCTACTCCGAAACGATAACACCTAGAAACTTTGAATATGTGGGTGTGTTAAATATGTCGAAGGCAACCACTATGAAATGTTTTTTTTAAATCCGGAAACGGTAATAAACTGGATCCACGCGGGCAACGCTGGGCACAGCTAAATATAAATACCTATTGTTGTAATTTGAATAATAATAATAATAATAATATAATCTCACGCCTTTCATCCCCGAGGGGGTAGGCAGAGGTATTCCATTACTGGATATACCCACATTTCAGAGATACATTGGACCCCTAAACGTGATAGGTGGTGAGCCCATCGCCGGACCGGGTCTATTTACACATGTCTCAGAATTAATTCTGAGACCTGCGGGTTTCCTCACGATGTTTTCCTTCACCGTCGAGCTAGTGATAAATATGTACGTAAGTTTTTGAAAAACTCATTGGTACATGCCAGGATTCGAACCCGAGCCTCACTGATTTTCGACCGGCTCTTTAACCGTCCCGGCTATCACTGCTCTTAAGTAAAACATACTTAAAGATTCGACAATTCATAGAGAACTAGCGACCCGCCCCCGGCTTCACACGGGTGCAATGCTTATAAGAATTTTCTTTGCTATAAACCTCACGGAGCCCGAGACCTTTCCGACGAATGCAAAACCGTGGAAATCGGTTAGTGCGTTCTGGAGTTCCGCCCCGGCTTCGCACGGGTGCAATGCTGAATTTTCTTTGCTATAAACCTTGCGGAGCCCTAGACCTTTCCAACGAATGCAAAACCATGGAAATCGGTTCGTCAGTTCTGGAGTTAAATCGTCAGGAAGGAAAACCCGACTTATTTTTATATAGTAGACTAGCGACCCGCCCCGGCTTCGCACGAGTGCAATGCTGAATTTTCTTTGCTATAAACCATCCCTGGACCCACTCGAACCCACACAAAAACTTTCATGAAAATCGGTTCGTCAGTTCTGGAGTTAAATCGTCAGGAAGGAAAACCCGACTTATTTTTATATAGTAGATTACAAAAGCGATTGCCTTAGCTGCTGCTCGCTAACAGATACCTATAGGTACCATGTCCAAATATAGTACAAAAATATACTTAAAAATCATACGGAACACAAAACTCGTATTTGTACGAGGAACTTTTGGAAACCCTCCGCAGCAATTAAAATCCATCCAATGTCCAAAACTCGGAACGTCTGTCAAAGCACATTGCGCTCAGTATATTCCTACAGAATATAAAATCATTTATGTGTATTCAGCCAACCGCATTCGGTACAAACGAGTACTACGACAAGTCTGTGAGTGTAGTATTGAAGCTCCGCCCCGCTCTAACGAAAATTTTAATGCGTTGGGAATGCATTTATTCTGAGAGTTTGTTCATGGCTACGAAACGGAACCTCCAGGTTCGTAACAAGTGGCAGTCTATTGTCTCTGCTTTCCCCTTTGGGAAATTGGCGTCAGATTATGTATGTATGTATGTACGCCTTATTCTCGAGGGGATCAGCAGAGGTACCTATCCCAGACTCGGAAGTATATTTTTTTTCACTGTGCATTTTATGGTCCCTTAAACGTGGTAGGCTGTGAGCCCATGGCCTCATCGCGGTCCTGTTACACATTGTTGTGCTTCATTTCCTCAGGATGTTTTCCTTCACCGTGGAAACAGAGAAGGCAATGAACGAAAATCTACAATATGTAACAGAATAAACGCAATTCCTGAAACGTTGTTCTGTATCGACTACTTGATCGATTTCAGCTATTTTATAAAAAAAACTTATATGAAAGTCCAGGCCAGACCAGGCATCGAACTCGGTCCTCATTATTGAAAGGCAGGCGTACCTACCTACTTCTTAAAGCTATCACTGCTCTAAAGATAATGAATAAATCGTTTTCAAAGTATTACTCTACATATGCTTTGTGTTTCATTAAATTATATAACGGTAATTTTCTTTCGCTAGGCTTGGGTTTTAATAGAGCTTTCCAAGAATTATAATGAAACGAATAATCCATTTGCGAGGGTTGCTATAAAGTAAAAAGCGGGTTGATATTATAATAGATTTTCTAGTTGGCAACACAAAAATAAAAACCGTTGAACGGGCAAGGAGAGTTTTGTACATTTTTTATTTAGCAAGGAATAAAGTCCAATTTTAATTTTAAATTTATTACTGTAATATTTGTTCAGACTTAAGGTACTAAGCCTATACTTATTTCATATTTCACTTTGCTAATTTCGGATAATAAGGGGGATGGGGAATAGTAGATTGATATACAAGGGTCGGAAGGAATTGATAACTTCCACCCGCGTTAAACACTCTACTTTTCATTTCGAATTCAAGGAAAGTAAACAAAAAAAATTACAATTTTACAAAAATTCTAACATGCAAAAACGCAATAATACCTAAAAAAAAAACAAAATTGTCAACAATATAACCAAAGAGGTTGGAAGAAAGAGAAACTTTTTCCTTTAAACGTCTTTGAATACTACATCATAGAGTACCTAACCTAAATAACATTACAAAAATAATATACAAATCCTTCCTCTTTATAACACTTTTAGCCGAGTAATAGTGTTCTGTGCTTAATTAGTGTCGATGAAAAACAAGATTTTGAATTTCGGAACAGATTACCAAATGATTACTGTTTTTTTAATTTTAAATATGGAACGCGTACCGCCCCGCGTGCGGGCTATTTTCTGTTGTTTATACCTACACTCACAAGGCCGCACCTTTTTTTTTGCTTATTCTAATTGATGTAAAAAGTTTCGTATCCCTACTAAGTACCCAAAGAGGTTGGAAGAAAGTCATTCTCTTTCCTAGAGAATCTTTTTCTTTAAACGTCATTGCCAAATTTAGTACTATTTTTTTTTTATTTATTCCCGCCCTAAGGCCGGAAGCAATTACTATGAGTCTTTCCCGACCGAGGGCGGGAATCACAGCCCTGAATCTCTCTGTGGTGGGAATCATCGCTTCCGACCCGGTACTCAGATCAAACATACACTACTTTCCGAGTATGAGATATGAAAAGGTTTTTTTTATTGTTCATTAAAAACGGTGTTCGCATAAAACATACATAAATATTTGTATGTCTGTAACGAATAAACTCACAAACTAATGGACCGATTTTAAAAGTTTTTTTTCACCAATGGATAGCTACATTATTACTGAGTAACAAGTCTATATTTTATTCCCGTATTCCCACGGGAACGGGCACTACGCGGGTGAAGTCGTGCGGAACAGCAAGTCAAAAATATGTTGTTACGTGCAAATGAAGCCCATTGTTTTATATTCTATTCGCCCCGGTAACGGTTAACGGCACGTTTTTTTAATGGCACGAAATTAAAAATATTTTTTAATGATTTCATTTGCAAATATAGTGTTTTAAACATTATTTCAATAAATTCCATTTATTAAGTGGATTGCATCAGTAGTTGCTAGATAAAATGTTGTGACAAACAGACAGACAGACAAAGCGTAGCATAAGGGTTTCGCTTTTACCCCCTTGGTTAGAGACCCTAAACCCTGAGGCGAAGATGAAGCTCAAAAGATAGGTACATTTACAAAATAAAAGCAATATTAGTACAAATTCTTCAAAACTCTGTAAGGAGTGCAAAGAAAATAAAATTTTGCTCTAGATTCTTCAGAATTTACACAGCTTGTTTAAAATGTTTCGTTTTACTTACTTAGTTGTTCAGTGTGAATCTTACTGTATTTACTTTCACATGAACTCAAAGGAAAACTGAAAATAGAATTTCCTAATATTTTCCTACTGGATTCAAATAAGTAAACAACAAGAAATAAGTAGTAAGTAGCGTAGGCATTACTTGGTAAGGGTTTTTAAATAGAATGCGCCGCAATGCAATGATTTATATATTCTTTAAATATACTTAACTGAAACTTAGAGAGTATTGCAGTAAGTTGAGGAAGAGAGAAGTGTTAATAGGTACACACTAGGTAGAAATGCTAGTAGTAAAAATACTTCAGAAATAAAAAACGAATCGCTAAACGTAAAAATAGATTGTTGTTTTGCTGTGAAGTAGTTTAATTAAATTCACTGGAATATTATCATAATAAAACACTACATAGTATAAAACAAAGTCGCTTCTTCTGTCCCTATATCCCTATGTCCCTAACTACGCAACGGATTTTGATGCGGGTTTTTTTAATAGATAGAGTGATTCAAGAGGAAGGTTTTAGTATTAGCATTGCACCCGTGCGAAGCCGGGGCGGGTCGCTAGTTACAATAATAAAGATAGGTCCTGCTCTGAATATATTAATAACTTATTTGAATAAAAATAAAAAAAAAACATCGTTCTAATAGGTATTTTTACGTAGGCAAGAAGCGAAATTTTTTATTGTTAGCTATCGCCCTCGAAAAAAATATGATATTTGTGTTGAGTCAGTTTGTAAGAGTTAGCGGGTTTAATTCCCGGCCGGGTTCAAGGTTTGTGTACATTAACATGATTGCTATCCTATCGAGGTGCTTATATTATATACTTACGTTAGGTATTTTTATCAGTTTCTAAGTGTCTAATGACACAGACTCTACCTAGTTTCGTATTCAATATCTGTGTGAATTTTTCCCACGGTTAAAAGTCTTAGATGAAAACCGTTAAAGAATTATTATAAAACCTGGAATATAAAATCGAAGATCTTAAAAAATAAGCATTCATAAAAGCATATACATACTATACATACTATATATGATACTATAGTAACATATAATATCATTGTATAATATTATCTAGTGCATTATTAGGGCGTACTATATCATAGTACATACATGGTTAAAGTTAAGTTAAAAGGTTTTCTGAATTTAAAATTAATATAGATTGGTACTACCAAGAAAAACTGGACATGGACTGCTTTGGGATCTTACTAATAGACGATTTATTTCGGATATTTCACTTGCTGCTAAAGTATCGACAGCGGGATAAGCTGCAATTATAACGTTTCTCTAGCACCACATTTTGCACCTGCATTTTTGTAGGGGTCAGCAAAATGTTCACGAATTGCAAATTTTTAAATCAATGTGGAAGTACCTACTTTGTACTTCTGGCTTGTGATAGTAAGTTTGTAATCAAAATTAAAGATTCTTCGAATAAAACAGAGAGTATTCATATAATATAATAGTAGTGCCGTTTCCACGGGTATTTCTGAAAAAATATCTCTTACATCAACGACCGTCCGATAATTTTCAAGTTACTCGATCTAGATCTTTAGTGTTCGGGATCGTGACTGAGGAGTGAAACAGTTTATAGCCATTTTTAGGGTTCCGTACCTCAAAAGGAAAAAACGGAACCCTTATAGGATCACTTTGTTGTCCGTCTGTCCGTCCGTCCGTCCGTCTGTCAAGACCCTTTTTCTTTTGATAAAATTAAGTATATAGACTTTTTTTTAAATCTTTAATAAACGTTACATTCTAAAAGTAATGTCACGCATTGCCATCACGGCCACCTGGCGAGTACAGCAGGCGTATTCACGGAGACTCGATACCGTTTCTGTTCGATTCAGATCGACTGAAACTTTATTCTAGGCGTTTCTGACAGCCACGGAAAATTTTCCGAATCCTTATGTCACATATGACATTAGTTTTAGATACCAACATCAGCCCATCTCGAAAGTGTTCCACAGATTTTCCGACATCGAATATCGAAGCTCCCTGAATACGCCTGCAGGAAATGTATATATGCCGCCTATAATGAACGATTTGTCAACTACTGTTTGTTGAGAATTTCGGAATAGCTTTCCTTAGATTTAAGAGCCTATGTCGTGGCCATATCTTAGAAATCACGCTATGATCTGGCCTACCATTTCATGAAAGCACTCGTCAAAACAAATCAATTGAGCCCAACTCGAAGGACGCCATTGAGGAGTTTTCTTTTCTATCTCCAGGCTCCATGGTACCAGATTTGCCTTGTCACCTAACTTAGGTACATATAAGTATGCCAGATTTCGGTTCAATCGGACGTCAGTAACTGGTCTAAAATGCACTTGCAAGATTTGAGTACAGACAGGTGAAACTAATATTAAAAGCGTGTAAACAAAGAGCACAATATTGAACCTACCAAAAATTTTTAGCTTTGATACACAATCTCCAAAGTCCATGTTGGTTTCATGTGCGTTTTTGTCGATCTAAGTATAGTAGGAATTTTTATTGGGTCATAAAATTAATAAATTAAAAGATTGGAACGATATGCCTAATTGCTGTAAGTAGCTCTTCTAGTGATGCCTATAGTATACATCAATGGACCAAATCGGCTTTTAAAATATTAAATATCGCGTCCTCCGCCTCCACTACTCCCACTTTTCCACCCTCCTTTACCAAGAATATTTATTTGCAATGTCCCCGTAACGAATTCGTTTTACAACATAGTTTTATGTGGATATTTACATTTATTTACAAAGAAAATATACATATACTGGACCGCAAAAGAAAAAGGGTCGGTTAGAAAATCTTCGTTATCTTCAAAATACCTGACCTAGCTTTATGAAATAAAGACTAAATTAAAGAATTTTTTAATGTGCTCAAATGATAAAAAATGTAAAATAAATAAATATGCGTAGGTACACAGTTTTTCCAGTATTTTCGTAAATGTAGATTGGTTACAGATGTGCCGTTTTCACGCATTTTTGTACTTTGTGTTGCTTCCGCGAGCTCGCAATACTGCTGTTATGAGATTTGGCTTGCTTTCTACTAGATTTTTGAGGCGATGCTGCGAAATATTCGGACATAACTCTATTAGAGCTTCTTTCATTTCACATAGCGTGATTGGCGGCGGATTCCGCTTACGTACACGTCGTTCCAGTTCGTCCCATGCATGCTCAATGGGGTTTAAATCTCTATGTGCGTGATACAGACTTCTTGAAAACTTCTAAACAGGTTTGGTTATAACTTAAAACTTTTTGAACTGTATGAGCCTGCGGGCATTGTCTTGCATAAACACGACATTCTCGCCCATATCCACTAAAAATGGACCAATGCGACGTAGTCATTAACCGAATCAGAATTTCGGTGATATATCTTTCTGCAGTTAAAGTTCAATTTTTTATCACTTTACTAGGTCAGTTCGGCTTTCGGGAGAATTCCCAGTCCATACGTGAACAGAGCCTCCTCCGTAAGGTACTTTTTCTTCTAAACAGGTTTGGTTATAGCACTCTCCCGGTCTTCTGTATACACTCTTTTCCTCCCGTCGTGTTTGTATAAACAGAATCTAGACTCGTCTGAAAATATAACTCTTGACCAGACATTCAGAGTCCAACTCTCGTGTTCTCAACCTTGAATTTCTGTAGTGTCTTTCTAGTTTTGGGCCCTTTGCAGGTCTTAATGGCTTTAGATTTGATTCAGTCAGACCCCGCCTTACTGTATCCATACTCAGATTGTTTCCTCCAGCTCGTAAATGATGATTATTTACTTTAACAACCTTAAGAAAGCGATTTCTCAAATGACCATAATTTTACATTTAACGTTTTATATTCAATTATCAAAAATAAATAAAAAGGTTTTGGTGTATTATTTTATGTGGCATTAAATAATCTTTAATTTAGTCTTTATTTCATAAAGCTAGGTCAGCTAATTTTAAAGATATTGAGGATTTTTAAATCGAAACTTTTTCTTTGCGGTCCAGTGTATGTTTACACCTAGCTGTTCCGCGCGATTTCTCCTAAGTAGTTCCCGTTCCCTTGGGACAACGTTGATAATATATAACAAAAAAATACTTTTCGAAATGTATTAAAATATACCAAGTAATATAAATTACAATAATATTATCATAGACAGTTTGTTACATACAAATCTTCAAATTAAATTTTTACTAAAAAGAAACCGATTCAAAAATAACATTTCCAGGCCGCGGGGCCCCTAGCCGATTCGGGGCCTACGCAGTTGCCTACAGGGAAAATCCGGACCTGACTGTTTCGTTAAAAACGCTGAAACAGTTACCCAAACCAACAACATCAACCATCACATGGTTCCTAGTAATTTTTCCTATAAAACTAATGCCATTAAAACAAAACTTGTCAAAAACCCAAGCCTCGCAACTCAGTTCTTCTACTGTAAAAAGTTGTGAGATCCATGTAATACCAAGTCGGTTAATTTATTCAGTCCCTACTAAGGGACCTACTGCCTTAAGTAATCACGCAATTATCTAATCTAACAACCTCTTATAGTGACCATAATAATATTAAAAATCTTGTATGTTTTAAATAAATAGATTGATTTGGCCATCGCATGAAAACCCAATTTATCTCACAAGTGATACATATTATATTAAATTAGATTGTTTAGTGCGATGCTTTGTTACTGAATTCAGGCTTCTAGGTTTATCCACAACGAAGTTATAGGGGGTCGAAAATGGCGTGAATTGCTTCGAGAAAAGGATGGTACGGCCGTGCCGCTTTTTGCTCGACTTGGCGGGGGCACTGCCGTGCCCCCAGATTTTGATTTCCCCAACAAAGTTTGTTTTAAATTGTTATGTTGTGTTGTCAGAGAGTACATACAGCTTAATATTAAGCTTACAAGTAAATAGAGGTAGAGAAGTAATTAACAGCATTTACAAAGCTCAAAGCGAAGCGAGATACATAATACCGACATGCATACAATACACACAAATGCAAACACAGGCTTTGATCTGCATCCCTTTCCGAGAACTCAGTTTGCAGAACATCATAGATTATACACCTGCATCAATCTATAAATATACACCTCATTTTTGCCTACACCAGCGCCATATATAACTAAATAAAACCATATATAACTAAATAAAATGGGTTTAGAATATATATTTTTTAAATTATAGGTGCATTCTCTAGTCGAATAAGCACCAGCTTGGAATTAGTAAGTACTACGAACAATATAGGTACGTATATATAATAAAGGTGGTTTTGGGTTGCCTGACATAAGCTGACGCTCATTATTCGAAAATTAAGTCAGATGGCGCTAAGAGCGCTCGTCTAAAAATAGCTTTACACCCCAAAAAGTGGCGAGGCATTTCGAGACGATATACCGATGCTTTTAATAATTATTAAAAAAATTACAGAAAGTAATTAACGGCAAAGTACACGATTGCCAGTCTGAAATTCTTATTTATAAAAAGCAGGGGTGGCTCTATGCCGGCTGTGGGTTGGGGTGTTTGTGAGCATGCGCGCCTGCCAGCTTTTATATGCGGCGGCGGCGCGCTGCACGGCAGAGAGCGACCTCCCTTGCGTGCGGAGGCATCGATCGCAACCTCTAAGTACTCGGTCGCGCGGCCAGCCGACGGCATCGGCACCATGCAGCCCCCGCCGAGAAAGGTAAGTGCTAACAATCACTGCCGAACACCACCAACTCACCGCGACACCCCAACACACCACACGACCCTGATCACTTCATGAATGGCTACGATGCCACTTCACAACCGCGCTTGTTTTCTGTTACGCGTATGTGTGACAATTATGTAACGCAGTGTTTTGGTTTTTTGATGAGTTGCAATTGGAAGTTTATCGTGTGCCTGATTGGATTGGGTTGTAATAAGTGTTTTGCATTCAATGCGCTGCGTTGTAATGCTAACGGGGTGACCTATTTGGGCTCTGTGGCACGATTTGTGTTCGCCTGTATGGTCAGTTTCTGAGGACCGCGAAGCTGATTTTTTCTTGGACGTTCACTAATTGAATCGATACTCGATCAGTGACAGCTGCCGTCAAGAAACATTGACCAAAACATTGAACTGGTGCTACCTTGTCTTAGAACTTACTAACGTTACTAATTTACTTTCTTACACTACTCAGTACTACTCAACACATAACTAAACTGATTATGTTTATAAACGGTGTTCTTTTATTTTTGAAGTCTACGGTGTGTAGCCGTTTTGGTACAAATTCTACCCGCTACGGTTTTGTTTTCGTAGCGTCGTAGCACGTTCGTAGCGTACGATGAGAGCGTTTCTTCAATGACGAAATACATATTTTTGTCTTCACCTTTGTCCTGTCATCCCACAGAAAAAAACTTTAAACTTTTGCCAAATTTTCCATTTAGCAGGCCATTTTATAATTTTTTATTTTGCTAAAACATTATTCGGACTATTACAAATGTTTTAAAAACCTCAAGTGATGCGCAAGATGGAATGTTTTTTTGCATTTTCAAGCCAATATGTAATTTTTGTAGTAAGTAGGTACCTAATATCTGAACTTTAAATACAAATTCAGTATAATAATGATTAATTATTTAAAATAACATTAAAATACTATTTATATTTATATGCGATAATCAATATTACAAATTGTACTCGAACCATAGACCTATTAATACACTAATATGTCTATGACTCGAACGTAATCTATATATATAAAAGGAGAAGCTAAATCAATAAAAAAAATTGGCATATGTTTTTGTTCATCATCTATAGAATACAACGTGTCACAGAATAAGCGCAATTCCTCATGAAATGAAATGAAATCCTTTACTTGCAAGAATCATGGTACAAAGAAGATCTTAAGTAACAAAATGCAGAACAAACATGATCCGCCATGTAATGGTAATAAAATTTTTTTGGTTGGTGCAAAAACTTAAATGAATAACCTATAATTACAGAACTGCATAAAGCATTAATTGACAATATGTATTATTATTACTCATTATTTATGTCAACATATGTGCATTAAAATGACAATTTTATAATTTCAAAAACTGTCTATTTGAATAAAATGATTTGTCAAGTAGCCTAGCAAGTAACTTACGGAAACGAAATTTAAAAAAAATATTATTTAGCTCCCATATACATTTAGTAATTTTATTATATATTTTCGTCTACACACAATAAAAAAAAATTTCAAACCCAAAATAGTAGGTATGTGAATATAAAAAAATATGACTTTAGTTTTGTGTAACCAAATTTCTTATATAAAAAGCAATAATATATCCATATTTGGTTTCCATATGTACCTAGCCCTAAATTCAGTTTTTCTAATTCATTTTCCGGAAAAATTTTACACATATTAAAAATTGCTGAAATCGATACTGAACAAACTAATTTCATTAATGCGCTTATTCTGTTACATATTGTACCTATATCACAGTATCACGCGTGAACGGCTCAACCAATTTCGCTAATTCTTTTTTGTTGCATTTATTGTTGTCTGGAGAAGGTTCTGATGAAAGAAAACATTAAGAAATTTTCTCGGAACATTAACCGATTTTCAAGAAAAAACAGTGTGATGAGGAGGGCTTCCAAAGAGTAGAGAGGAAGAAAAAGAAGCCCTCTAGCCTCAACACCCATGACACTGCTCCGACCGGACCGAACCATCTGCTGCGTCTTGCTGTACCGTCGACGCAGCTGCATGTGTCCCGATTGCACAGGTCTACGAAGGTCCAAGACGTCGTAGACTACTTAGTGAAGAAGTCCACTTTCTCATTGAGGGTTGAACGGTTGGAGTCTCGTCGCAAAACGAATTTTAATTCTTTTGTGGTGAGAGTACCAACACATCATCTGGAAACCTTCATGAAGTAGGACTTCTGGCCGCAGGGAGTTGTATTTCGGAAATTCCGGGGTCAATTACCTGCCGACAGCGCTCGAACGTCGCCGACACTTCGTGTAAAATAGTTTTGTTGGTTATTTTTTATGTATGTCAGATATAAGGTATATATATAATATGGGCCTCTGTTTACGTTATTTAAGATCTACTAATGTAAATATTGCCAGAAATAACGATTATTATTATTATTATTATTATTATTTAAAAAAGTTTGATAACTAAACGACTTTTGTGAATGGTTTATAAGTTTAGTCTGACACTGATTTATTGTCCAATTTTCTTTTACTTCTATTGTAAATTACGAGATCGTAAATTGCACTAAATCACAGAATTAGTGACAAAAATTACGATGTAAACGTAAAGCCGTATACAGAAAGAAAGCCGAAAGCTTGTCGGCGCCGATGGGCGCCGATCGGCGCCGATCGGCGCCGGTCCATTCTACAGAAAGCAAGCAGATTGAAGCAGAGCGAGCAAAATGTCGTACGATGATTGGCGGGCGGCACCAGCGCCGACCGGCGCGAGTCGGCGCCGACAGGCGCCGGTCGGCGCCCATCAGCGCTTGTTCATATAAATGCCTCCGCCGGTTACCTGCGTAGACCGGCGCCGGTCGGCGCCGATGGGCGCCGGTCGGCGCCGATGGGCTCCGGTCGGCGCCGATGGGCGCCGGTCGGCGCCGATGGGTTTTCGGCTTTCTTTCTGTATACGGCTTAACGAGCGTTTTCATCAAAATTACTTTTACAATTTGTAATAATAAATACTCAATTGAAACGATTAAAGTGTTTTGATGCTACTCCTAAACATTCACATTCCCAAAATTCGCATTCCTAGTTACTTTTCAAAGATAACAAAGAAGAAACCGTCCAAGTTCGAGTTCGACTCGCTCACGAATTACCATTATCTATAAAAACGGCAAACAAAACACGTTTGTTGTATGGGAACCCATTTAAATATTTATTTTATTTTTAGTATTCGTTGTTATAGCGGCAACAGATATACATCATTTGTGAAAATTTCAACTGTCTAGCTGTCGCTGTTCTTGAGATACAGCCTTATGACAGACGGACGGACAGACAGCGAAGTCTTAGTAATAGGGTCCCGTTTTTACCTTTTGGGTACGGAACCCTAAGAAAGAATTACATTCAAGAACGTAAAAGTTTTGGATATTTTTCCATATAAACTGCCAAATATGCTGTTGATATTATTTTGGTGGCTGAATACTTGCGCTGCGTACTGGACTTGAAAAACGATATTTCGTAAAATAAACCATCTGATTAGCATCAACACGAATGTCAATTGATGAATCTTATTCAGTTATTATTGGTATATGATTGAATTGGTATATGATTGGCAAATTTTTACGCATATTTATGATTAAAGGATATATATCTACCAGGGTGCCCTATCAAAATATGGCCGCTAGTATTTTTAATATATTTTTTTTATATATTTCGATAGGGCTCCCTGGTATATATACATATATTCTCCTAATCATAAATAGCGGTAACAAATTGGTTCGTAGCATATACTCGATCCCTACGCTAATTCTGCAGCCGTATCTCGTACTACTACAATATCTAGCACTTTTAGCCTAATAGGGAGGGAACGAAAGTCTTCTGAAAATTGTTTAGTTATTTAATATTTCGACTTTGTTATAATATTGTAACATAAATCCATTGTCAAAGTAATAACTACAACTTGGCGGCTTATTTGAAACTAGCATGAGAAGGCTTCTTTGGACAGATAAGCTTCAGGAACTGTTGGACAGGAAATCTCAGACCATGAATCACAGACACAATAGATTTTTAATTGTGTTTCGGTTCCAATTGGAACCGGCGGTTCTTTACTGATTAATTAGTAAACCATCCCACAAACTCATTAACCTATAGAGGCAGTAGTCTACACCAGGGATGTTGCGGATGCCGATTTTTTCACATCCGCGGATGCGAATGCGGAGGCGGATTTTTGAAGGCTCACATCCGCGGATGCGGATGTTTGGGATCTTATATAAATATAGTATATGAATGAAGAATTATCTTACTATAGGTAAAGGTATCATCTTATGGGGAAACAGTAAAAACGTAGGTAGGTAGAGCATTCATTCCGCAGAAAAAAAATATTAGAGCAATAACGGGAATATCTCGCTTTGACTTTTGCAAATCATTCTTTAAAGACCTTAATGGCTTATTGACATTATCATCTAACATGAATGAGATTTGCGTTTTTGCTAAACAGCATGGGGAATTGTTTAGAAAAATGTGTAACATAAACCCTCGTAGTCACAGAGACCCAAACACTCTTAGAAAGAAAGAAAGAAAATAAATTTATTAGACACGAAACAAAGAACAAGAACAGAAATAAAATAAAATGGTACAAAAAAAAAAAAAAAAGTGCCTAATGGGACCCCACTCAGCTTGTGCTGCAGCATTAGCCACAGCGCTGGTATTCTGCGGGGCCCCGGGAGCAGACGGCGCGCCTCGCGCTCGTGCTGCCCATAAACTAAATTTACAACTTACAACTAAACTACACGCTAAAATATAATTACAAAGGTACATAATATAGTTACATAATTAAGTACATAATATATTAATAATTAATAAATAAATAATTATGTAATAAATATTAGTAATAGAAATAACCCACTGATACAAAACGATCCCCATAAAACAAAGATAAATAAACTAAATAGAATACCAAAATAAACTGCCTTATAAAATAAGTATGTACATAAAATACTCCTAATCTTAAATCCTACCTATAAACAAACGAACTGCACCCGCACTCTGTACTTAAATTGGTTCACTGCTGCTAACTACTATGTTGCGAAAGAAGAAGATGCTTCCGAAGTCCTTCTTTAAATGCTGGACTCGAGTGTCTTTGAAACAATTCCAAAAATTATTAATTATGATAAAATTGGCTTTGAGTATTAGAATATATTCTTATGTATAATAAAATCCCGAATGACATTAAAGACTTACCCGTTAAAATTATTAAAAGAAAATTGTATAAATTGCTCAATGAACGTATTTTTTACAATATTAATTAATTTATTAAAAAATAAAATAAGTGTGTCCATTATGTCAAAGGTGTTTGCATGTTTTTTAATTATAGTGAACATGTATGCACTGCCAAAACTGTATTTTTTCATCTGTACCCAAGTTTGACGCAAATAAAGAAATATTCTATTCTAGTCAATCAATAACAGGAATCTCACTGGAAAAATTAACAATACTGTTATAAAACTAAACTTTACCTACAATAAAATGTAGGTTTTACCGGTATACCGGTATGTTATAACATAATGGCATTTTCCTGGCGATTTTAATTTAATAAGCTGAGCTAAGACTAATATAAAGATTTCCCAATACTCAATTATCTACACACAATGATCACTGATCACAATAACACTCAAAATATATATCTTCACGATAAGTAACCCACAGCGCAAACAAACACGTAATAATTTAGTTACAAGAAACAAAGGATGTACCTCAACAAATGCGTCGGATCTTGTCACCAATTTTTTCGTTCCCATTGGTCATTGTCTCATGCGAACGGTACGTGCCATTCACGGGTCCCGCCCAATTTCTTTCTTGTCACAACTTGTATTACATCCGCATCCGCATAAATATCCGCATTGATAAATGTGGATGCGGATGCGGATGCAGATGTCTAAATCTATGCGGAAGCTCCGCTTTTGCGGATGCGGATGCGAATATTCGCAACATCCCTAGTCTACACCCACACTTCTTACAATATAAAAAAACATGTTCGTTTATTTGTGTGTTCCTCATAATATGCGCTCCTCTACTTAATATAACATCTGATTACGATAAAAGTTTTGTGAGTGGGTGATAGCATTTCATAGAATAAAAGTGGGAATTCTCAAGGCAAAGGAACGGGAGCCCTATAAAATTACATTGGGATCTTTCCCAATGGGAACGGAATTATCCCGTTTAGATTTTTCCGTCACACAGACTATATCTCTCGAGTAAGAAGGATAGTGAAATGGTCATGACGTCTTCGTATAAGGTATTGTTTTGACATATTATTTGTACTTCGTTTGATCCGCCTAAGGAATCATAATTACGAGTAAACATTATTATTTTCGAATAATGGAGAGAGCATGTACTCGTACCAATTATTTTTTAAACATACGTATATTATGTATAGCTGTCTCGACGCCGAAAGAAAAGAGAACAATGTAAGTACTTTCAAAAGTGAATATTTCTAAGAATAAAATGCCCTTGTCCAATCCCTCGCGGATTAAGGCGTGGGCATATTAACTTTGTTTTATTTATATACAATCTAAGTAATCCTATTTTGGAAAAATACTGAGTAGGTAAATACTTTCCCTGGTTTGTTGAAAGCTACTCCCACATAGCTTTGAGTATTTTTCTAGGAAAATTTGTTTAACTTAATGCTTGGATACATGTTTTGGCTAGGTAATAAAATTTCCGAGATAAAACTCGTCCTACCTACTATTAGACAAACAACTGAGAGATGTTTTCCAGTTCTAAGAAAATATTCTAAGATCATTTTGTTGAAAGTTTCTCTTTGTTAGTCCGACTTTAGAGACATAATAATAAAATATAAGTTTATTACAAATATTATGTCAAATCACCTCGAAAATGTTTTCCAATTTACATTTTACAATTGCAGCAACATTTTTAAATTATATAACAACCAAACAAGGGAAGCGAATGAGTACTAAACGTACATGTCGTGTATCATAGTACTTATCATAAAAAGTAACTCGTTTGACTAAGCAATTAATTGGGCAGTTATTGATATAATTTTTTGTGAGTATTTTAAAATTTGCTAAGATATTAAATATATTTTATTTGTTTTATAATTTAGCTGTAGCATTTGTATAGTGGCACCTGTTTTCCGTCAGTGTTTCTACCATGTGATATAAAATACTTATCTGCCTAATTACAAGATTCTAACAATTCCCGAGATTTTGTGATGAGATAATTTAGTGATACAGTGGTATTCACTTTAACTGTCATTATTACAATTCTGAAACTAGCTTTCTTTCTGTATTTTCTGCTTTCTTTTCTTAAAGAAATGGTTTCTTGCAATTCCCACGGAAAAGGAAATAGAAGAAGCATCCGTAGGCACGAGCCAATTGGTATGGAAGAAAACCTTTGATGTTATCTTAATTAGGAATCTGTATATACTTATAAAAAGAAACCATGGCTGACTGACTGATCTATTAACACTCATCCTAAACGGCTGGGTCTAGGTACTTATTTTTCATCTCTCCGGGCGGAAAGCGTCAACTTTTGGCCAGCTGCGCTAAACGTAGTTGCGGCTATCCGCCTCCGTCGAGCAGAAAAGTATATACACCCCTCGAGAACTAAATAAAAAAGCTTAGATCACATGTTTTTCACAATCGTCGCCTTGGTCGACAATACATGTGATATGAGACATTTCTTATTTTACTTCCACTATTCCAAAGGAGTAGGCAACCGCTAGGCACCCAATAGTTAATATTATGTATATTCAACTTAAAAGTGAATAATGTCAAGTTGTAAAAGAGTGGGCGTCCACAATATACATACGTCCGAAGTAATATGGTTCGCAAATCACTCGCGTGGTAAAATGCCACCGCGGGTTACTTTCGATGCGTTACCACTGTAACATAGTCAATTGAGTATTTTACATTGATCACATCATTTAGAAGCTTTCGGAATCCTCACTGCACACATAACACACGCAAACTGGGTACCTATTTCGTACAACAATGGTCAACAATATTTGAAATTACTTAGTTAATATTTATAATTACCTTGGAAACATACAAGGTATCATTTTATGTATTTGCTTCTGATATTAAAAATCATCAAAGCGGGTTTTGAAATAGCTTACACGGAGTAATTTAAAAACCCCCATGGTTATTTCCCTAATTATTGTTGATAATCACCATACGCAGTGTTTATATTAACTTTACCTAAAATATGTAAAGGTGCCCTAATAAAGTATCTTGTACAAAAGATCTCAACATGGTAATATTCTTGGAAAACATCATAGAAACTAATTTCTTAACATTTCATTGAAATTTGCACTGTTAGTATATATTTACAAGACTCTTACTGATAATTAAAATAAATAGAAGAATTAATTTTCTATTCTGTAGTATCCACTTACTTATTATAAATACTGCGAAGCGGAGAAATAAGTCTAAAAGAAATCATAAACATAGACAACTACCGTGTTCGCTGTGTCTATCGAGTGTCTGTCTGGAAGATCAAAATCATCTTCAAATACTTATTAGGTATAATTGTATTCTCAGTATTGTCAGTCAACGTAATTGGAGCGGCTTGAGACATGATTAAGAACTTTTCACTGAAATCAAAATAATAGACTTATGGACATACCTACAGACAGCGGAGACTTTGTAATAGGAACCCTTCAAGCATTTCAGGCGCAACCACACTGAACATGGAAGTCCTGCCTAGTCAAATTACTTAGTTACATTTTATGATCTGTCAAAACGAAAATTTACCATGAAAAATGTACTGAAATGCAATTTGTGACGTCATCAATTTTAGTTGTGAAAATCGGAATACGTCTTCTAATCATCTACTCGGAACTTAATTTCAATACTGTCAACTACCTAGAATAAGAATAAATTTATTTCATAAGAACAGATAAATTGCTATTCTTAATAGATCTATTAAGAACTTGTTGAGGCCCTCTTTTAAACTTAATTAAGTTTGTCTCAGAGGACTCCGCTCTTCAATAACAAATGTGATATAGTTTAATTTAGGTAGTAACACATAAAAAGTAAAAAAAGTGTTCCGAAACTCAACCCAAATCCAAATAATTAAAGTTGATTTTTCTTTTCAGAGCAATTACACGAAATTTCTGAAGAATCTTCACGCGGAGCAGATAGCCAAGCTCCACGCGAAGAACCAGCATGAATGCGATCTGCTGGAAGACCTGAGGTCTTATACTGTCAAGAGGTCTGGTATCGAGAAGTCATACTCCGAGGTAAGACCCAAATCACCCCCCTCTGCTCTCTAGGCTTGCCATTTCCCATCCTCGGTGCGGAGCATCTAGTTGTCTGCAGTTTTCTTCTTTTAGTTTTCTTCTTGTTTTAGTTTTCCTTCAATTTTTCTATAAGTATTACTATAAAACGTCATTTAAATTTAGTTGACAGCGATCGGTGGAGTGACAGTGGATGGTATAATGTATGTGTGCTCTGAAGTGATAGAAACAGTTAAAATAATACTATTTAATAACAAAGCAAATTAGAATCTAAGATAAGAAAGAGACTCGTAGTCAAAGACAACCAACAACCCAAAAAAGCATATAACGTATGAAAAAATAATATTATTATTATATTTTTATTATTTATTTATGAAAAAATATCATAATAAAATATACAATATAAAAAGGTTGCATGTCGGCCAGTTGCCGACTCTAGTCTTCAACCAATATCTATTACAAAATTTTATATTACCACTAGAGTGGCCCGAGCAGACGTTGCGGGTCAACGTCAACCACAACCCCACCTATCGGGCCCAATTGTATTGTCAAACCATCCAGAGACCCACTTAAATATACAAACAAAATTTCATCCGAATCGGTCGAGTTGTATTTATTTACTACTAGCAGATGCCCGCGACTTCCTACAGCCTATGTTCATTTCCAAGGTCCAGACGTCTATGTCTATGCCAAAATTCAAGTGCAGTTAGACGGTTTAGGCGGAAAAACTTAACAATCAAATTCACTAGTTTGTATCTAGACTTGTCCAGCAAACGAAATAGTTTTTACTCAGCAGATTGCGGATGCATTCCAGAAAGAGAATTCCTAAGAAACTCTAAAAATCGGTTTAAGATATCTGCTTTAAAATTGAGTTGCAAGTTTCCACCCGAACATACATATTCGTAGTTACATCTTACATTATACTGCAATTTAAATAAAAGCTTGTAAAATTTTCCACAGTCTGGCTACACTGGGAGACAAAATCGAATCGAAATGTGATAGCTAGGAAAAAGTGGGCGATCTTTTGTGTGAGAGTTGAGGATGTCACACAGGCTTAGGTACAATGAAAGACTGAGAAGTATCTGAAAACACCTACGTGTCTTTCCAAAGGCTCTGAAAGCAAAGGTGATGCGATCACAAATGAATAATAGCGGCAATCTACTTACGTATTTTTATGTAATATTCAGGATTGTCGGAGAAAATATATTGAAATTATTCTGAATGTAGTACAACACTGTATAATATCATACTTTGTAAAGAGTTGTATTTGATCAAATAACTGCCTTATTAAAAGTATTCCGAACAAGTTCCTTTCAGAGATTTCTAGTAATTTTGAATAATAAAGTTAAATTACATTTGCGTTGTACGCGTAGGTACTACAAATATTTACACAAAACACATATATACCACATATACCACAGGCTTTGTTCGCTTTTCTCCATTTGCGTTAGAATTTAGTTCTCGAATAGGATCCGTATAATACAGATTTTTGTGTATCAAACAAATACGATCAAACACGACAAGGAATAGCCAATTGGTTCAAAGTAAAGGTACCTACACAGATTAATGGAGTTACGGATTAACATACCAAAAAAGGTGAAAAAGCATACGCGATGAAATGAGAACCTCCTCCTTTTTTTGAAGTTGGTTAAAAAAATACCCGGCGCAGATCGCCAGCCGCTTTAGCGCCTTTCCCACCTCTGTGTGCGTAGAGTAAGTAATCCACATAGTTGTAAAAGACGTACGGTGCGGTCAGCAATAGAGCACTGTTGTAAAAACAACTAAAATATCATAGAGTAACTTATACAACAGAAAAAGCGCAATTCCTCATACACCCCAATTAGTATACTTATATAAAAAAATATGATGCAATCAAACTTTAACTGTGTCTAACCAATTTTCTTAAATATCGATTAATAATAGCACGATTTCCATGGAAAACACTAAATTCTGCTACGATAATGTATTTTTTTAAAAAATTTAACACATATTAAAAATAGCTGAAATCGAATAAGTAGTCGATACTGAACAAACTAATTTCAGAAATTGCGTTTATTCTGTTACATGTTGTATATATACGGAAACAAAATATGAGACTCTTAACTTCAGTAAAGATTCGAAGCATTATTTTTGATTTTATTTTAGTTTATATGATATTATCAGTGTTTCTCTACTATATTATGCATATAAGCCCTCCTTTCGAATCACTCTATCTATTAAAAATACCTCAACAAAATTCGTTGCGTAGTTTTAAAGATCTAAGCATACAGACGGGAAGTGACTTTGTTTTATACTATGTAATGATAGTGATAGTGAATTTAGTATAAATCCCGTTTCTCATTCGCCAATCTGTCATATACATAATCCACGACAGACTACCGATATCTCATAGACTTGACTACTAACACAATATATTTGCCAACATTATATTTTAACATGTCTAATAAACTATATAATCGCTTCGTAAAAAAAAACAGTTTATGTACACTACAGAATACCATAATTGTGATTTAAATATAAAATATTGCTGTTTTGCAGTTTTTCAATTCAGTTAAATAAATAATAACAAATCGAGCGAGAAACAGTATTTGTAATATGCTAGAGAAAACAATAGTGGTAGTAACAAACTGTTTTCACATTTCTAATACAAGGTAGTCTGGTATTATAGCAGAATAAATAAGACCAAGTCTACTACTAAAGAATGGGATGGATATCACGTTTAGGGGTCCAAAGGATCTCGTGAAAAGTGGGTTACCTAGAAATGTTACCTCTACCTACCTCTGTCTACCCCTTCTGGGCGTGAGATTATATATATCTTCTACTAAAATATGCTGTGATGACCTTGATTACATAGAATTTATAAAAAGAAGAAACCTTCATAACTTCGTTCGCAACAACAACAAACTTTTGTTATGTAACTTTTGTTTCTTCTGTTCTATTACGTTAACTGTTATGTTGTTTCATTTATACTGACTGTTGCCAGGCTTCGGCCGCGTGAGTCTATTTTTTCCTGTTTCACGAAGATTTCTGAAAACTTTATTTCTCACATCCTTAAATTATGTCACAGACTCAACAGCAAAAAACCGCTTGAAATGTGAATAGGTTAAAAATATCATTAAAATCGGTCGAGCCGTTTTGTAGAAGTGCAATCACAAACACAGTGACCAGAGATTGTTATATATTATTTAGATATACTAATCTATACTAATATTATAAAGAGGAAATATTTGTTTCTTTGTTTGTATGAATTGAATATGCTCCGAAACTACTGGACCGATTCGAAAAATTCTTTCACCATTAGAATCCTACATTATCTCTGATGAACATAACAACGGATACGGGAACTGCTAGAGTTAGATATATAAACTATACTCGTACATACATACATACATGCCCGATAAAAATTTCCTCATTCTTTGTCGTCACACCTGCACGGTTTGACGGATATTGAAGTGTGAGGTGCGTCGATCCGTTCATTTCCGGACTGCGATAGGCTACTTTTTAACCGATTGCAAAAAAAGGAGAAGGTTCTACATTCTTCACGTATGTTTTAATACCTCTTTTATTGTATGTTAATCCTTAACTCAAATCTGAAGCGAATAATAATAGGTTTAGTTAGGTAATGGATGTTGACTATGCAAATAATAGTCTTTTTATTGCTATTCGTTGAAGTCGGTTTGTATTTTTGTTTCAAAGGAGACGTTTCAGGAATGTATGGAGACCGGGCCTGCACAATGTACACTAGTTTTTTGGATAAATATAAGTTTTTGCTCATCTTTGTCTAGTTTCGTTGTACAATAAACTTAAATTTTCATTAAACTGGTATCGCGACGACCGAAAAAAAAATGCGACCTGACCGGTAAAATGACAATTGACATTATTTTGATGTTTGTCAGACTAATTCAGAATAACATGGAAATTGGGCTCAAAAGTTAGAAATAGTATTATTTCATTAACATTCCATGAGGATCCATTGAAGTTTAATTACTTAGATGAAAATGATTTTTTTTATATTTTTCTGATAATCACTAGATTTTTCTCTATCTTTCACGCTGGTGTACAATGTGCAGGCCCAAGATGGAACGTCCCTTTTGATTATTATTATCTGTCACTTAAATCAGTCTATTAATTGCAAAGAGTTTCTTTGAAATAATGTTATTTTTTCACAGGCCCTGTTGAAGATATCTTCCGCGTTTCTAAATAAGAAGATTCCAAACATCCCTGATATGAAAGTGGACGGTGCTGAGGAGAAATGGTACGTATAATTATGTTTTTTTTTATATGGCTTTGCGATTTAACGATACATGTTATTTATTTTTGATCGTGTTTTATATCTGGAATGTGTCACCTCAAGTCATGGCAGACAGGCAAACAGACAAAAAGTGACCATAGAAGTTTTTTTGTGTAAAAGTTACAACAAAAGCCTTGTCCTTTTATAACTTAATAAAGAGTTTACTTTGTAAATATTCTTAAGATGTCAACTTTTTGTGTAAATAAATGTAACGAAAGTTAATTCTAACATCAAAATACAAGGGTATTTACTGAATAGGTGGGAGTTAATACCATCTCTTCGCAAGAAATAGTTGACAAAAGGTATTCTATTTATAACTAATTTGAGCCGTCGAGCGAGTTGTGGGCGTACGCTGATATGCCGAGTGCCTGGCGTAACAGGTGGCAGGCTGGAACCTTGCTAGCATTGGTTGCTTTGTGGAATCAATTTCCTGCTTCCTCTACTTTCCTTTGTTTATTTAACATCTTGCGATTCTATCATGCGACACAGGGAATCATATTGTTGCCAGCCAGCCTTTTGTATATTTACAACCTTAATCTAAATCTTTATTTTTACGTACGTATCTTCCGTACGTCTGCTATTACCGCCAGTATAAGTAGAGCAAGTACTGACCGCGTAACTAATGCATTTTTTTATTTATTTTTATAAATATACAATAAGCCCCCGATTGGCGCTACAGCGTTGGCATCTGGATAAGTTATAGTCACGTCAAAATATGTGCGGTGAAATAGGTCTGGATCTACGAGTATGAATACGGGGACTAACACATTCGTACTTGCGATGGGATCATCCTTCATCTAAGGTTTTTAAGGCCATTTTATATCTTCCTCCTTTTGATAATACCTACTTCTTACCATTTTAGGATACCCTTTTCCAAGCATCCAGGTCTTTTATAATATACCTAAAAAAAATTTTTAGAGTTTGTTTTAGTAAAAAATATAATATTGGATTCTGAAAAACCCATTCATATTAATAAAACTGGGTAGTTCGTCGGTATTTAGGTAGGTACCGCACTTGTTTCCAAATTAGGCAGAGCCTGTACTTTGGGTACTAGGCAACAAATAAACAAACTTAAATAAATATTAAACCCGCGACCTCCGACTCAGAAGGCAGGGTCATAACCAACTGAGGGCCAGTCATTTTTAAATGTAATGTTTTCTTCGCACTAGAAACTACATGAGAATGTCACATTGTCCCCCCCCCCTCACTTTATTTCTTTGGACCCCTTTGAACATTACCTGATTAAAGGAAGACACATGATCCTTCAAAGCACACATGAAAAGAATATAAATAAAATAAATGGTATATTATTTTACAAAAAAATTTATCTCAAGCGTCAGTTCAGTTAGTACAAATGGGAGCTGTCATTCGCTCGTATCACACTAGACCATAGACATATTAAAAGGTCTATGCACTAGCTAGACTTACGCATACAATACTCCTACATAGGACTCGAGCAGAGTGGAAAGGGGTTGATTTTAATATTTTGTACACCTCACAAGCTCGGAAAGATTCTGTTTTTCATTCGAAATATCGTGATAATTCCTCCAAAGCAAAAGTGCATTTTGTTCCCTAGTGTGGAAAGAGTTTTTAAAATTCGAACCATTCTGACAGTACACTGAAAATGAATTATTACTTGTGTCATGTCAGTGCGCCAACTAAATGTTTAGAATAATCGCACAGGCGAGCACGACGATTGAAAGAAAACAAGAACACTAATTTAATATATTACCCAAAGAGGTTGGAAGAAAATCATTCTCTGAGAAACATTTTCTTTAAACGTCTTTGATATTACCTATTTTAAGCTGTTTATCTTGCACCTAGTATTTTCCTCGCTGTAGTGAGATGAAAAGTTGTACCCACAGACCATTAATCTAGCGTTGTACCTATGTTTCGCTAGGCAGCAAAGTTATTTTGCGTCTCGTACTTTTGAAACCCTCGCAAGTATTCGCGCCAAAAATCAACTTTGCAATTTGTGTATTACATTATTAGACGTCATTTACTCTAATTACGCTTTGCGCTTAGCGAATGTCTAAGTCTTAAAGCCACCGGCGAAAGTATTTATGCAACTTTGAGTCTTAGGTGAGTAATTATAATTGAAACCCGGGAAAGTTTAGTTTTTCGGCACAAAAGCTAGAGCTCGAGAGCCAGTATAGTTCAGAGAAACTTGAGAACGTACGTATAGGTACGTAAGTATCTTCCGTTCGCGGCGTAAACGAGCGTTTTGAAGTTAGTTTGAATTTTCGATGCGCATCGCTTTTAAAGCCATTAGTTTTTAAACGAATGGTCGATGTAATATACGTACTCACCTATATTCTCGTTGGTGGAGATCAGTGGCGTATGCCTTGGCGGGGCCCCGTATAAAAAATTGTTTTGGGGGCCCATATGAAGGGTAAAGATTTATCACAAAAGAAAAAAAAAATGCCTAAAATTAAAAGAATTATTTATTCCTCATAATTATCTACCTGTCACTTTTTCCAAAATGTTTCCAAACAATTTAAATTAAATATACACTCTCCTTGCCTTTTTTCCGCAAACTGATTTATTAAATCATTTATAGATGATGACTTTAGATCTTCTAAAGTTTCTGTCTCTATGGAGAATAGTGACAGGTCTGACAGACGCTCATCTCCCATCGAAGTGCTTAGGTAATTTTTATCAGTTTTAAAGTTTTTTTTTTTTTTTCTTAAGCGTGTCGGGGCCCCTTATAATTGATACAGCTGGTGGAGATGCTGCTGTTTACATTTAGCCAATCTTCATGGACGAGTTTAGACTTGTTATTAGACTTGACGTTACTAAGTGTAATTTGTTTTTAACTAAAGAAATAAATGATTTTGAAGTTGATAGACAAACGTAAAACAAACTTTGGCCTCTAGATATTTTCCATTCACGGGTCCATACACCATTCAGGGTCCCAATGCAAATAGCAAACATGAAAGGTAATTTAACCAAATCCCATTTGACGCTGTTGCATATTCAAATATTGTCTTAGATAAGTATTATGTGGTATTACGCAAAGATATTATATATAGAAAGACGTAGATATGTTACTAGAGCACGGAAAATGAGGCCGACAAATGTAGCTAATTAGCCACATTTTATTTAGTCGCATTGTATTTCAAGTCGTATTTTAAGCGCAAATCTTAACAGATAGCTCTCTTTTTCTTTATTATTCGTTCCGTATCATCTTTCCCCGTCATTGTTGTATCCTATAAATACGCTATGAAGTAAATATGTACATGTTGTAGCACCAAAGAGATTAAAATATAATAAGGCATAGAGGGGACAAAGCGAGGAAAATTTGAAGTCAAAAGTTATTCCAAGTGGAATAAGTCCAGTACAATTTCGACCGAATGACAGCTCGCGTTCATACTAACTGACATGATAAGGACATGACGCTTAGGCTTCAAAGTTTTGTATGAAAATATTCCCAATGCCCCCTCTAGCCCTATTATATTTAAATCTCTTTGTGTAGCACACTCGTAGGGGATCAATTTTCAAACGCAAGCAGTATGAATATAACTCATCCTTACTTTAATATCTTTGGTATTACGTATAAAATAGTCAATTAAACTGCTCATCGGTAGTGGTGACTCTGTTTCAATTGTCAGACATCACATTCTCGAACAAAGACCACACAAATAATAAACTCGTGACGCAAAATGCGCTTGTGATCAGAAAATATAAGGCTGTGTCCAAAAACTCCTGCAATACTGTCATAATCACGAAGAACAGTACTATAATGAGTGTTTTGAAAAAAAATGCCAAAAGTGAGTCGGACTTGCAAACAAAGGGTTCCGTACAATAAAAAACACGTTTCTTGTATTGGGAACCCTTTTTTGTTTTGGCGGAAAGAGTTCAACTATCTACGGTTCATGAGATACGAGGACAGACACACAAACGGACAGAGCGGTGGCTTAGTTATAGAGTCCCGATGGAACCCTTTGGGTACGAACCCTTACAGTGGGTTTAGTAATTGTTTGGTCTGGCATCTCAAAATAACTAGTCTATCTAGTAAATCGTTTAGGGGTCCTATGTATCTCGTGAAATGTGGGTATATCCAGTAATGGAATACCTCTGCCTACCCCCTCGGGGATGAAATGCGTGAGATTATATTATATATACATATTATATTGATCTACTAAATGACTGCTCTAGGCTTAATGTCAAAGGTTTTTTATAAAGTAAATAAGTAAATAAACAACAAATTTGCTAAATTAATCTCGTAATTTTTACACAAACCGCCTAGTCCAACGTAGGTAAAACACAATGCACTTGGTGTTCAATTCATGGGCAGGTATTCCATTCGCGGAAACCGAATTCGTCTTCCTTGGCCTGATATTGAGTTATTCGTCCATTTCTCGCGCACATACTTAATGCAAATTTAAGACATATGGTTTTCTCATGGATGCCATTGTCAGAACTAGACCAAATTCCAAAGGTCCACACGGGAAAAACCAGCTCTTTAATAAAAAAATAACCATCCAAATCGGTTCACCCAGTCAACATTTCTGAGGTAACAAAAAACGCTACGAATTGAGATCTTCCTCCTTTTTTTGGAGACGGTTAAAAATCCTCACGAACACAAGTCGAAAGCTTTAAATGAAATAAGCAGGTGTGACAGCAGAATTTTGTTGGGAAACCCTCAAACCTATCTCAAAAGAGGAGCCATACAGTATAGAGCCTTTTCATCTCGAGATAGTTAGAATAATCCTTTGACATAGATAACGACTAGCTCTTTGTTCGCCTGAAGCCTTAAATAAAGAGGCACTATAGCTCATACGCTTTTGAGCTCAAAACCCAATATGTGATATTATTATTACAGCAGTGATAGCCGATAGTCCAGTGGTTATAGAGCTCGCTTCTCATTCGTGAGGCTTGAGTTCGAATCCTGGCATGTAATAAGACCCGCAGGTCTCAGAATTAATTCTGAGACATGTGTAACAGCTCCCTGGTCAAGCGATGGACTCACCACCTGTCACGCTTAGGGGTCTAAATAATATACTTGTGTCTGGTGGAATTTAGTTATTTCCAAAATTATAATACCTCTGTTTACCCCCTCGAGCATAAAAGGCGTGAGATTATTTATTATTTCTCTGTGGGAGTATAGGATCCCCGTTGAGTACGAAATTAAAATCGTTGCATATTATGTCAGAGCATTAGTAATTAGATTTCTAAATTTGTACTTTAATTAATATGATAGGGTTTCTAAATTTGCACAAACTATGATTTTTAATCATGTGGTTTCAGTATTAAGATAATGAAGGTCTTATCATTTACAATTACTGTTAGATGCTCAATGTTCATCCTCAAATGAGTGTCTATAAACAGATAAAAATGCGCGCAGGTCCTAGAATTAATTCTGAAGTATGTGTAACAGACCCGGTCCCGCGATGGGCTTACCACCTATCACGATTAGTGGTCCAAAAACAATATCACGTGAAAAGTGGGTATATCTTGAAATGGAATACCTCTGCCTACCCCCTCGGGGATTAAAAGCGTGAGTTTTTTTATATAAAAATGTTCTTCTAAAATTATCATATGGGACAGTGCCCAGAAGACTGGCCTACATAGCTAGCTATTTTGAATGTATCGACAAGTATTTCTTAAATTTACAAGGCCGTCACGGTGCTACGTCCACATAGTACGCTTTTATTTTCATAAAGGACATTTGTTTAACTAAATTGAAATCAAATCTAGTATTTAGACAGTATCAGTATTAGAAGTTGTTAGTAGTTAGTTGTCTACCTCGTCAGTATCGGAATTGTCAAGTCGTCTTGACATCTTGGCTTAAAATAACAGAATGAGCTAAATACGAGTCGAATATTTCTTGTGCTTGATTGTGTTAGTTAGAATCTAATTCGCATACCAATACAGGCTTGCATGACGCTAACGCGCTGGAAGATATCTTATAATATAATTGTAATTTCTTACATATTTTCATTAAAATAAAATTATCTCAAAAAACTGAAAATGTTATCATGAATACCGTTGAATATATTAATAAAAATAAATTTGATAACACGATTGTATAATTTTGAAATAATATAAGGTAAACGCAGCTATTACCGACCCCCTTAAGCAAGTTTTGAAATTGATTATTAGAATTAAGGGTAGTGGTTGCAAACACACCAGATTTTTTTATTTTATATTTAAATATAGATTGTATATTTTATATTTATATTTTCACTTGTTTATAAATATCATGTTTTCATCGAAAAAATAATCAAAGGATTGTTGAAGTCAATTGTTTCTATTACCGACCCACCCGAAACGCTTTGAAGCTATTACCGATTTTTATGAATCTAACACCGACCGTAAGTAAATAAAGCATACTTTTTTTCACAGAATACCTACCTACACTTTCTCAGAATAACTTAAATCCTTTTTTTTATTTGTTTTTGGCGGGAATCCGAAGAAGGACGTCATGTTTTTTGTAAAATTTTCGTTTTGCCGTATATTTTGGGCTTCAGTTCATAATAGTGATAGTATATTATGTGGTAAATGTCCGTGATAGTGTGCAGTGAATTGGAAATTCGATAAAATGCGTGCGATGGACCTTTTCGTATTACCTCAAGAAGCCTCTTCAAATTTTCAGTAATAGTGCACTATCGCTTTACTGTTGATAACAAAGTAAATTCGATAAGTTTTGAAGAAACTTATGTAATTTTGTGCATAGCTCTGAAGCAGAGCTGAAAATCTTGAATTTCGTGTCATGTTTAGTGCTGATGGCTAAAATGCCAATGCCTTAAAATAAGAAAAAAAAAAAAACAAAAAGCCTATAATTTTTTTTCGAACTTGTCAAGTTTAACGCAGCCGAAGGTGAGGGTTGACAGTCGGAACAAGTTGCAATGACGGTTCCGCACGTGTACTTAATAACTATTTTTAATACAGTTGCGAAAAATGTAGCAGTTTAATAAAACAATAAAAATACAATAAACTCAAGTAACATTTTTGGAAAATAGCGCCAACCGTAAAAGATTAAAAGCAGAGGTTTTTTTGGTTTCTTCACCTATTCTGGGTAGGCAAAGGGAACTATACATACAGCCAAGTCTTCAGTAGATTTTTTTATGGATATGAAATGAAAATGAAATTTAATGACATTAAATGAAATTAAACCTAACCTTGCTCATTGAATCAAATCATAATATTGAAACAAATTAGTAGCTTTACTTTTAGATTACATACGGTTAATAAAAAAATACCAATTAATCGGTATAGAATCGGTGATAGCTTCTCTTTGTTGCAATTACCGATTCATATGGATCGTTAATTAGTATTAAATAAAAAAATGAATAAATCTTTTACCGAGCCACGAAAAATAATCGATATTAATTGTAATTTATTTCCCCATCCGATTTTATACAATAATTTATTGATTTAGTCCTAAACTATAAAAAAATACACCATTTTCATATAAATACGAAGAAAACTCTAACTAGTTTCTTTCATATCCCACGTCTAAATGTTTAATAATGAGTGGCAGTTTATCGCGGAAAAACAAGTTTATAATATAACATGGTGTATGTCGCTAATAGATGCTTATAATTTTAGAATACTTAAGATTTAAATGGTGTTATAAAAACTTGTGTAATTATTATAAGCATTAACGAAAAAGGGAAAAAATAAAGAATAACCTCTCAGCCATTGCCGATCTATGGGTCGGTAATGACTGCAGTACCAAAATGCAATGCAGCTATTGCCGTTCTATTTTAATTTCAAAAATACTTTTTAAAATCCCTTAAAACACAGTAATTTAGTTGCTAAATGTGGAATATACAAATAAAGGAATATGTTGTGTTATTCAGAATAAACTTAACGTAAATATTTATATATAAAATATCTTAAGCAAAAAATTTGAGTACTTAACTGAGGAAGTAAGGGTTCGTATGACACGATCGGCGCACTCGCTACGTTCACAGAAACTAACGTATTTGGTCACATTCCCGTGTACCTACGTACACTAACACCAGTAAATTAATTAGGAAACATACAAACATATGTGTATATTATACTCTCTTGTGACTCAAATCGTTCCAAACCGATAAAAATAAGAATAAGCAGAATGGGTCGGCAATACCTGCAGATTTTCGATGGGTCGTTGATAGCTGCGTTTACCTTAATTGTAGGTAGCACAAGGTAAGTACACGGCCTTGCAGTATTTTATGCATTCGTAATAGGGTATGCTGACAGCTTTGCCGCTTGAATGCCTATCATTAGCTATATAGATGGATTGGGCGGGGCTATTATTCCATGCGCTAATCATTGTAGCCCTGTTTCAAGCCGTCTCTACCAATAAATAATTCAACTTAAATTCAAAAATAGTTACAATTTCGTATTCTCGATTATACGTATTTCGTATTATAGACGTTTAAAATGTTAACTACACACGAATATGTGTTATGATGAGGCGCTTAGGCAGACCGGAATTTTCTTGTCGTAAGTATGTATTAGTATTTTTCTACTGACTGACTAATTCATCTACTCACAAAGTGAACACCAGAACGTGGTTGCTTTTTTAGGACGTTTTTTTATAAGAGTTGATGGAATCGGGCTGAAAGTTTGTTTGCAATTACCACAGACATATAGACTACAAAGCACGTCAACATTCAACGGATTATCGACACCGGTGTGAAAGGTATCACTTTGTGTCCCTAGATGATCATTTATGAATGATATCTGCTACCTAATGGGTATAGTCAATGGGTCTGTTGATTGTCCTGATCTGCTATCGAAGGTGGGGCTCCGTGCAAACCAAATGGGTCTAAGACAGCGACCACTGCTACATGTACCATTTGCTCGTACTAATGTAAGACAAAACACCTTTTTGCTGCGCGCTGCTAAAAGTTTCAATGAATTCTCGATTGAATATGACATTGATCTATTCTGTACCGGTACATCTTTTGTTAGAAGAGCATTAACATCATACTTGTTAAAGAGCACTAATAACAGACTTGTCAAACCCAGACTGCTCACCTAATTAAGTTTATAGTTTATTTTTATTTTTTTATTAACGTAAGTAGTTGAATTTATTAGACTTATATTCCAAACGATCTTAATAGGTAGGTACCTAGTAGGTAGTTAGTTTTGATAGCTATATGTGGAGACTTGTTGTCAGCAACTAGAGTACTCAGTTTTTGAATTTATTGTCATGTAAATAGTCTGTAAGTCTTCCCAAAAATATTTTAAAAAAAGACCTAAATCTCTTTTGGGAAGTACCATTAGTTTTGAAATTGTAGTCATGGAAAAATAGTATTTAAGGTCTTTGTAACTAGTGCCACACTTTGTTTTTCGAAAATTCCACCTTAAAGTGGGTAAAATAGGATCTGAAAGTTTGAATAGGAGTGCCGGTAATCCTGTTTCTGATAGGTCATCGTTGGAGGTGTTTTAATCTGTGAATATTGTATGAAAATGTACCTATATTCCCTGTTAATTGGGTTTCGTATGCACGATTTATTTCGGAGTGAAATTTTCACCGCGTTCAGTCTGTTAATTTGGCGTATTGTTGTATCACCAGCAATTATCTAGTGTTTTTGAAAGAGAGCTTATTACGCTTGGTATCACGTGAAAATGTTGCATATTTTCAATTTGTACATCTCGTACGTGCTCACGTAGCTCTTTTTAATTACTACTATTGATTTTGTTTGTGCCAATACATTTTGTGGAGATACATCATGTCATGTCCAATAAAATGGCATAGTATGTGGGCATGAATATGTAAAAGTCAACACCGACATAGGCGGAAAAGCATGAAAACTGAGTTTGTATGGTATCTGTGACAATCTGTGCAAAACTCAACATTACAACAAAAACGATATTGAATTAACCAGATAAAAAATAAAACAATGTTACATTAGTATCTGCGCATAAAGATGCGCATGCATGCATATAAATATACCAATAAGATATAAACGTAGTCTCATACATGTGATGCATGGGATTGAAGCGTAACATTTGTATTATACAAACTACATTGTCTAAAGGCTTACGCACAAGTACAATGTATCAAATGCATGTGACTGCTTTTAATAGAGCATAAATATCGCGAACTAGACACTACACACATTCCTTAATAAATAGCAAATTCAACACAAAAGCTTTTTCAACCAGTATACAGCATCTACAAGTGAAATCACGATTTGCAATAGTAAAAATAGATAATAAATTTCTAACAAAACTATTTATTTTCTATCAAAAGAGAAAATATTATTTATTGGATTTGTCGTAGCACTCTCAACTAATGCGTAGCAACCTTTGTAGCAACCGTATCTGGGAGCTACGTCGCGTAGCAGCGGCAGCGCTAAGATATCCAATAAAGTTTCATTGCGGTCAACTATCTTCTCCCAACTACGTCTTATTATTTGATGCTGTGCAAGAAAAAAGAATCAACAAACTCTTAAGCATTTATAATATACTTTTTCGGTGGCCGTTCCCAAAGGAATTTCCAAAAATCCCTTCACAGCGGTTGCCTATGATATATAAGTCATACTACCATACCATATATCAAGATTCTAGATATTATCGTTTCGGAGTAGTACGTTTTTCTCTTTTTAACCAGTTTTTATTCTTTCTTTTGAGATATTTTCCAGTAGTAAAAGGTACCCTAATGTTGACACAGCTATTCAGCTCCACATCAAATTTCATTAAAAATCCGTCCAGTAGTTTCTGAATGATGCATGCACAGACTGGCAGACAAAAATATATTTTTTGACATATAAGTCGTAATCTACAAAATAGCAAAAAAAATGCATAAAATATTTCATGTACAGATTCAGTCTCGTTAGAATTAGTAAGTTTTTGTGACTTATTTATTTATTGACTTTTTGGAAAACTTACAGCAAAATAATAATTGTAGGTTAATTAATGGCCTCTGTTTACGTTCTTTAAGATCTATTAATGTAAATATTGCCTGAAATAAAGATTTATTATTATTATTTATCACTATTGTGAACTCTGTGACCTCAGGGAAAGGATATTATGCTTTAAACATAATTTTATTTATATATTGCGGTACAAAAACATATTACAGGTTCACACAATATCTGAAAAACCAAAAAGAATATAACCACTACGTTTTATCTATGAAAAACAAAATCAATAAACCAAGGACAAGCCGCAAACCCACGTCAATACAATTTTGAATTTAAAACATTAAAACAATGTACAATATCGGCCAGTGCATCGACCGCAACTATGGTTAAACATATGCTAATTATATAGAATACTAGCGACCCGCCCCGACTTCGCACGGGTGCAATGCTTATACTAAAACCTAAATGAAGAATCACTCGACAGATTTTAAGCAAACTTCACATAAACCATTTGCTAAATAGTCCGAATAAAGCCTAAAAATTTGGTTTCGACAGGTGAGTCCGTTCTTGAGTTATAAAATAACAACAAAAAGTGGCATATATTAGGAAGTTTTTATGCATGACTTATTTAATGCAAGTAATAGATACGTTAGCTAAATATCCATATAACTTACACAATGTAACTTATATCACATCACAAGTAAGTATAGATGTCACCGTGTTATAATCACATTTAAATGTCTGAGACAGTTATTACTCGAAAAGGCTGAGACAGTAATTGCTTTAAATGCCTGACATTGGGAACGTGAGTTATAATTTCTCTTTCTAAACTAAATGTAGGTTGCATTCAAATATTCGGTGAATAAAATATAAGTAAAGAGATTTTTTTCAAGAGGTTGTCAGTAAAGGCGGTTTACGGACGATATTTTTACGTGATAACATCGTAAGAAAACATGAAAAATTTCTTAATGGAGATAGATAGATGCAAGAGAGATAGCTGTTGACAATGATGATGTGACTGTTTATTGTTCAAAACAGTCACATCATCATTGTCAACAGTTCGAATTGAATTTACATGATAATAAAAAAAGAAACAAAAATACTAGCTTTTTAAACAAAAGGCTAGCCTTTATCAAAAACAGCGCCGTTTTGAAATACGGCGGTTCCACGATTAGCCGGATTGACATTGCGATACGTTCTTCAATAAGGCGGGCCACGTTTAGCCGCATCGTACTACTACTTAGATTGTAGAGTGCCCATACTCACAAAATAAAACAATGTTTAAAATGGGACAGCAATAAAAAATACTTATTACAATTAAACTTTTCCAAACATTTTATACATAAGTTTATACTTTTTGTTTGTTTAAAAGTACATGTTGTAATTTTTCAGTTTTCGATTGAAGTTTATATTTTACTAGCAACGCTCCGCAGTTTCACCCGCGTAGTTACCGTTCCCGTGGGAATACGGGGATAAAATATAGCCTATGTGTTATTCTGATGTTATTTATATGAAGCTATATCTATATATCAACAAAAATTGTACGACTTCCGGAAAATCACATAAAAGTAACCTTTTGAATAGTGTAACAACCTAAAAGTAACCTGACGGAGTAAAAAATCACCTAATAAGTTACAAAAGTAACCTTCTGGCATCACTGAAACGGCAGCGCCACGAATCGGAACTAAAACCTGTCAAAGAGGCTGCTAATGTTTTGCTGTATTACATTATGGCTAGCCGTTTTGAATAACGTATGGCGGCGAATTCCGGCGGTTTTTTATTTAGCTGCATTCAATCGGGCTAATCGTTGAACCGCCGCATTTCAAAACGGCCCTGTTTTCGATAAGGGCTAGCCGTAATGTAATACGGCGGATTATACAATCCGACTGCGACATTACTACCACGCATATTTACTCAACCTACCAATATTTTCATGATTTATTTTTTGTTAAACGTAGCGAGTTTATTTAGACTGGAAGTTGCGGAGGCAGAGTATTAACAGAAATATAAAATATTGGTTCAAAATCTGTTGCATCACATTAAAATTTCCACGTACAGAGAGTAAATAGAGTGGGTGTAAATCGTAGTAGAGTAACTACAAAAGGGGATGGTTATAGCCCTACAGCGAAACAGTATCAGGTACTATCAAAATCACGTCTATTTAGAATTAAATATGCTCACACAAAGAGAATTAATGCACGTCGGCCAGGAGTTGTGACTGTAGCCGAAATATATTAATATTCTGCCCAAATATTGTTGCTGAAAATACGAGGAAATGCATTTGATTCAATTAATTCAATAAAACTGACCAGGCGTAATATTGGATTTCATTCTCTTTCTATTTAAGATTATACTAGCCAGCTTTGTTCGATATAAAATATTATCCCCGGCTAACATTTTAATATGCAAGTAAAACTACATCGAAAAAAATCGGCTAACTAAAAATCGATTTTTCTCTTTTTAATAATAATAAGACAGAACCTTACAAACAGAAGGTGCTGTTTACAAAAATTGATTAAAATGTGTAAAAATATAATCGATTATTTTTGTACATCCCTATAGTAGCAAGTATAAAGTTAATTTTCTTTGAAAGCAGAGGAAAAATATAACTAGCTATTTAATTATAGAACATCTATAGAACTTTCGCATTCAGATCTCAATTACGTGCAACGTACGTGACGTTCGCGGCCATTTACATTATATTATTTTATAATTTCATGCTAGGTGACTGACTTTCAAGCATCGTTGTGCAAACCAGACAAAATGTGACAGTTCATTTAGACGTTTGAAATGAGTTTACTTTTCATTAAAGAACTAAGTTAAATAATGGAAAATTGAAGAACTAATAATATGTCCAACCCAAGCAGTTAAAAGAACTTTGAAAGGACAGTTGTTGCTTTTTACGACGGAGCCACTTGTAATTTTTACCCCAATAAGGGGAATTAGCAGACATCTGGAAAGAGAGACGTATAATCCTATTTAGAATCTCTATGAACGCATAATTCAGTACACAGCAAATACTCTGGATTTTGTTAAACAATAACATGAGTTATAGTAATAATAATAATTAAATATAAAAATAATTAGTACAAATAATAATCTCACGCCTTTTATCTGCGAGAAGGTGGTAGGCAAGGCAGAGGTATTCCATTTTTGGAAATCCCCACTTTTCACGAGAAAATTCGAACCCTTAACGTGATAGGTGGTGAGCCCATCGCCGGACCGGGTCTGCTACACATGCCTCAGAATTAATCCTGAGACCTGCGGGTTTCCTCACGATGTTTTCCGTCACCGTCAAGCTAGGGATGAGTTACAGTGTTTTAGGAAAATCAGTAATAATAAATAGTTAAAGGATTACGTGTTGCCACTCTGTCTATCAGTCACGAAGAGTACCAATGATGTCGCATAGCCTACGACGGCAACTATCTCAAGATGTACGCTCAAAGACTTACTCTCTAAGAGATAACTTTAATTAAGTTGTCATTTTTTATTTTTTACTTTCAAAAGAATTACTACTGCAGCTTCACAGGATAAAGAACTAGATAAAATTTTCTTATTAAATCTGCCTTCTCAGAATTCATTAACTGCAAAAGTTTTGCTTTGATGGCGCGGAAGATGTAAAAAGAATTAGGTACTATATCTATCTCGTACCAAAAAGGGTAAAACTAAACTTCATGCCGCCGCTTTTATTGTCTGTCGTAGCGTAGCTGCTTACTTCAGCAGCAACTAATTCTGTCAAGTTTAAATTTGGAATACAAGAAAATTTTGAAACTATGTTTATTTTCGGCATAAGGGGTCACTTTTTTACTCGTTCTAAAACATATTTCACAATTTCACATCCTAATGTGGACTTAAACTACTTAATTTGATTTGCAAAAAGTGTTAACAGTTTTATGATTTTGATCATTTTCAAAAAGCATTTTTCGGTGTTGCTTATGAAATAGAATTTTTTCAAACAATCCAATAAAAAGTTTTGGAGACATTAATCTTTTAGTCTAGGCAATAAAGGTAGTGGACCCCAACATTAATTCCTCAGTCGATGAAGCTTAGACAATACTTGCATAAAAATATCCAAAAAAAAACCTAACCGAAGTTAGGCTTTTATACTAAAAAAAAATGTTTTTTTGGTTGATAATTTGATAATTTCTGAAAATACATTATTTTGCGAGACGGTTTTTATTTTGGATTTTCCTATTGTAAGTCCACAGCGATTATTAAATGACATTCCAGTTAAAAAAATGGACTGAGCAATTTTCCCGTGCAAGGTACGTCAGAGTTTTTTTGTTTCTACCAGGAGATTTTTTTGGATATTTCGCATATAGCTTTCTTAACACACATGAATATTGCTGGCGAAGAAAACTTTGACTGAGCATTCTTCCCAACAAAGATATCAAATAAATAAGTATTTCAGTAAAAATACCTAACTTCGGTTAGGTTTTTTTTTTGGATTTTTTTATGCAAGTATTGTCTCATACTATACTACAATCCTGCAAAGTTTTATCGACTGAGGAATTAATGTTGGGGTCTTCATACAAAAATCCGCTTCATTGCCTGGACTATTTTAGAGATTAGGTACCTCTTGAATCTCAATATATCAGCGACTTTTGACAGCACATATTTCATTGCACCACTCTATGTTCACAATACACGTTAGAATACAAGGAAAAAATCGTATGGTACGAGACGCAGAATGACTCACTACAGCGAGGAAAATACTAGGTGCAAGAAAAACAACTTAAATATTATTTGCATTCAATCGTCGTGCTAGCCAGTACCTACGATTATTCTAAAAATGAAGTTGGCTCACTGACATTAAATAAGAATTAATTCATTTTCAGTGGGCTGGCAGAAATGTTTTTAAAAAATTTTAAACTCTTGCCAGCGGACAAAATCCACTTTTGCAATCAGATTCCGAAAGACAAACAGAATCTTTCAGAGCTGAAAAATTTATTAAGGTAATATGATACAAAAAAAAATTACCTAAGTACTACTTCGAAGTATTAACATTGTTTCGACTCGTTTTGGCTCAACTTGATACGTACCTAGTCTATTATCATTTACCTACATATAATTATCGTATACAATTCTGTGCTATACATCAGATATCATGTTGAAGATGATACAATAATACTTGAGAGTTTCATAACCCTCCTGTACCTAATTGGCTAGCTTCGTTGCAGATTACGGCACTAATCAGTGCAAAGCGTGAATCCCACTATTACACCTACCGCCCACCGATATTCACTGTACCATAGTAACCACATCCATTAATTAGTAGGACGCACTGATGTCCAAAGCCTCTATCCCAGCTACTAGTATTCGAATGCACATGTACATGTTTGCAAACGGACGACAGGATATGTCATTAATTCTGAAAAAATATTTCTAGCTTTTCGCTTTGACCTAACTGAATGGAGTTGGTAAATGCATTTTGCTCTGGCATTTCATTTGAAACGAATTTTGATATAAAGTTTCGGTATTAAATTCAGCTGCCATTTCATTATTGTATTCTCTATATAACATTTTAGATGAATTGCACAGCGCTTCGCAAATTTCATATTTCTATCTAAAATGATGAGGCAGAAAATATGTTTCTCGCTTTATGTAGGGGAGTCCGAGGACAGTTGTGACAATTTTTACTTAAAAGAACATAATATCTGAACACAGAAACATACTACAATTATGAACTCTATGCCACAATGTAGTTCAATCCTTACTCTTTTAAAAACAGTCATTAAAGTCAATTAAAGTTATAAGAATTCTGATAAAATCCACGAAAACTGAAACTACTCCTTTTGTCACAACTCACCTAACAGCAAGGTAAATGGTGACAGGTGCCAAGGTAAGTTGTGACAGATGTGTATCTGGACTATATTAATAGATTAAATACTTTTATATAAATTATAAAAAAAAAACACATGTTTTTCTTTTGCATAAAAGTACTTTAATTATCTTTTGGCATAATTGAAGGAACTAAAATAACATGAAACATTAAAATAACAAGTATATTAAATCTTTTATGGGTAATTATGGCATCATTACGAGATCATTTGCTTTAAAATCAGTCAAAAGTCTTAATCTAATCTGATAAACAATTATGACAGACGTATTGCAGCTCGCCCCCAGAGCAATCTTCGTGAGACCAGCCTTTGCATTCCAGTGGATTCATCTGTGGATGCAACTGGAGTAAAGGCTTCATCATTTTCAACTGGTCCGATATTTAGATTTGGCGTAAGAACTCTTGTTTCATTATTTTCTACATTGACCGTAGTTTCTTGAACACTAGACGATTGCTCTGGTTCTGGATAGGGTACCATACGATTAGTGACTTAACTAATCAAGAAATAGGCTTTTTCAAAGATATCTGTATTAACAAGACATATTCGTTAAGTTAATAGGAGGGTTGTGACAGCGTGTCACAACTCTCCTAGCTGCCAAAAATCGCGACCTCGTCAGAATAAAAATTCATAATTTCGAAACAAGATTCAAACACAGAGAGACGCTACCACGCTTTGAAACTTCAAAAACTCTAAGATCTATTGATTAGATAAAGAGATAAAGGATGTATTAAAGCGTATTTAGATGTTTCAATGCCCAAACACCGTTCCGTCGCCGAACAGTACCGTCACGTACCATGCACGGAGCGTCAATAATAGTCGGTGAGAATATTTTGTCCACTCTACTGAGCATAGCAGAGCGTATAGTGTTGCTTTCCGATCCTAATACATTTATTTATTTATTTTTATTTTATTTTATTTTTATTTTATTTATAGTATTATACTGTGTAGTGAGTAGACACCTGAAAGTCGTTGTGATTGTACAGTACCTATGTCAGTTATATACCTACTGTATCGCTGCAGTTTTCTTAAAATGTTCTAAACAACGGCAATTTTAGACTAATATATATACAACGAGTCACAGAATAAGCGCAATTACTCATACACCCCAATTAGTATACCTATTAACAAAAAAATATATATGATGCATTCATACTTCAATTTTGTCTACCGAAATTTCTTAAATAAAGATCAATAATAGTACGGTTTCTATAGGTATCTAGCCCTAAATTCAGTCATGCTAATTCATTTTTCGGAAAATTTTAACACATTAAAAGTACCTAGCTCAAATCGACTAAGTAGTCGATACTGAACAAACTAATTTCAGGAATTCCGCTTTTTCTGTTAACATATTGTATAAAGTGTGCGTCTTCGCAGGAACATGTGGAATGTTTGGCGCACTGTGCTTGAGGAAAACGAAAAACTAGCTCGTGCACGGCTCGCGGCCATCGAGGTGTTCCATCAACAGATCGCCGAAGAAGCCAAGTTCCTTCGGCAGCACAAACTCAACGTCGCCAAGAAGGTACGTTGTCTAACAGAAAACTTATTCACCAAAAAGTTTCCAACTGTAAGGAGATCGCCACTAAACCTGCACTCGTAGTGCATTTTTACTCTGTGGCACCTGTATTGTATTAAAAAAGGAAAACAAGTGCTCAGCGGCCACGGCACTGCGCTGAACTGGGGCCCTGGGGTTTAACTATAAATCAACCCTAAATTGTGACTACGATAGGTTATACAATAATCTTAAAATGTGACATGTGTTTTAAACAGGGACTAACATTAAATTACGTTTTGTAAAAAGGCCGGCGATAGGTATAGATTTTCTATAAACAAATTGCGTGTGCTAAAAAAATCTATCTTTTTTAACCTTTTACTGAACATACTTTCTAGTTTGAAAGATATAGTAGGTCCATAGATAACACTAGGTAAGTATATAGAGGTATAATACATAATAATGCAGGCCCGGGCACACGTTGTTCTGCCACAGAAAACAGCGCCCCTATCGGGTCCAATTGTATTTTCAAACCATTTTAAGACCCACTTAAATACACACACACACACCATTTCATCCAGTTAGGAGTTAGGAGACATACATAAGTACAGAAGAATTATATACGAGTAGGTATATAAGGTCATTTTAAATCAAGTCCAAATACTTTAAGGATCCATGTTCTTTTCTAACAAAAAAAGATTATTTTTTAAACATGTTTTGCATAAACCATCAGTACCGCACTAAACGCACTTATTTATTATGTTATTTTCGTGTGCGTGTATTGTTTATGTACAGCGTGTTAGTGTGTGTTTTTATTATAATTAATGTTATCTAGTAAAGTATGAAAAATAAATATCAATACTGAAAATAGTTTCTTGTTAATTTTATGATCTTCCTTTTAAATATTTGGACTTAATCAAAAATGACCATGTATTAAGATATGTCGTAGGCTCATCATTGGTTTAAATTTTTTAATCTATTGATCTAACTTAGGTAATGGAACGGTATACCTATACAACTATATTTTATAATTCTACGCGGTTTCCGTAGTAATATGCTATAAACAGATCACAGTACAGACTTACACAAGAGGCGATTAGTTTGCGCATTTTTTACCGTATTGCTCCCATATTAAGAGTTTACTTGCAAGGTCTAGGACAGATGTGACGACAGAGAAAAATATTTATCTACTATATAAAAATAAGTCGGGTTTTCCTACCTGACGATTTAACTCCAGAACTGACGAACCGATTTCCATGGTTTTGCATTCGTTGGAAAGGTCTCGGGCTCCGCAAGGTTTATAGCAAAGAAAATTCAGCATTGCACCCGTGCGAAGCCGGGGCGGGTCGCTAGTTTATTATAAATCCTTTTTTTCTCTAATAGGTATTTTAATAAATAGTGATATTTTTTTAAATTGTCTATGCCTTCTAAATCTTCTTGTTTGATTTGCGAGCGAGGTGCTTGAGAGTGTCAAAATATGCCGCATAAATAGCCGTATTTGGTAGTAGTCTTCAGACTCAGTATTTGATTAAACCCTAAAAATAACGGTTTTCTGAGATAAAGTGCGCACAGGCGACCTCTTATGTGTGGGCAAAATGTAAAAGCGCGAGTCTGATCACATTCGTGTGCATCCTTAGGCGGCGGTCTGCCACAGACGCTGGAAGCGACGTCTAACTTCTGCTTGCGGGATTATCGTAGGGACAATCAAGAACACGTGGAGCTTGACACATTGGACTTTGTAACGTTCTTATTAGAGGTCAGACTCGAGTGTAAAGCTTCATGTGCTCTTGAGTACACAACGTATCGCAGCCGCGTATAGCGCACGTGACCACGTTATATATTTCCATATTCTTGAGCAGAGTACAACGTAAGGCCCAAAGAGATTTAAATATAACGCCATCGGCGTTTGTAACAGACCACCGCCTCACAGCTTCAAAGTGCATTGTCCGGACAGAGGTGCATTCAATCTGCTTAGTTCCCAAGGAGCTTAAACTGAGAGTATTGACCCTTTTAGTATTTAGCTAATGCTCTCTTCCAGCTTTTTACAGTCACAAGTGTAAATTCGTGAGGTCATCACAGCAGGTAGGGGTTCGAACTTTGGAAATTGGTAAAGTAAATACTTGGCGTAATAACCCGTATATACTGCGATAATTTTGAGTGACGCAACTACAACAAACTTTTGCAACAATTACCAATTTCTAATAGTGTCGAGTATTGTTGTTATGTGTTACACATGTATTGCTTATAACAGCTTTTATATTTTATTGTACAAAAAAATCGAAATATACAAATATTAAAATACAAAATGAAAAATTGTAATTATTGTAAATCAATGTATATTTTCTTTGTAAATAAATGTATATTTCCATTTGTGTACCCGCAAATGAAAAAGATAGTGGAGCTATGACTATATTTAGATTTAGAACCCGCACCAAATCCTAGGTATATAAAGAGTATTACTTTAAGTATACTTATTTGTAATATCAGCGAAATTTTAATATCAGTCTTTAAAGCTATGTAACGTCGCTGAAGCGTCCCGGGAAAAACTAGTTTTGAGTTTTTACAAGCGGAACTCGGTCGCCTACGTACGTAGATATATAATGTAAAAATAGACTAAATAATCTCACTTTATCCCCGAGGTAGGCAGAGGTAGGTTTTCAATTTCTGGTAATAAACACTCAGACCCGGTCCGGCGGCGATGGAATCACCACTTATCACGTTTATGTGTCGAAAATCGAATCGAATCGAAAGTAGGTAAATAAATCAGGTAATCAAACCATCGATAAACAATAACTAATTTTAACGAAAAACCGATTGAATTTAAGGCATCCAGTAAATTGGGTATTTGAATGTATCAAAATAAATGGCGAGTAGGTAATCATTAATTGAAAAGATTACATATCAAGAAATACATCTAAAACTGCGTTGATCATTTTCATTTCACGAATAATGAATTTTTTTAAATATTAATACAATCAAAAAGTCGTAAGTGATGGTGTCAGAACTCAATATTCAATACATTTTCCATAGTAAATGTGCGGCGTTGCGGCCCACTCCTCGGCCGCAACTGCCAGCTCGTAAGGATGATGATGAAGACACGTAGAGATGAGGAGACGGAGTGAGGGTCGAGGGTTCGTAGAGGACGATGAAGATAAACGAGTGTTTCAGCATCCAAAAGGTTTATTAACAGTTCGCGGTATCACGGTTTTATCGGGTTATTTATTACAGCACAATTGTAGATATTATGATATTTAGAACATGCAAAGCTTTTCTATGTAGAAAAGCTTATTTAAAATACAGATTTTAGGTCAGAGAAAGTCTAGTTCGAGCTTTGGGTAAGTACTGATTTTCTGGTTGAAGAAAAATAGAAGAGATAGATGTAGTTCTAATTTCAAAATTGAAAATTTTCGAATGTATGGCCAGATAAAGAAGTTAAAAAGTTTATAAAAGGGGGGATAAAGGAGGTCTGATAACGAGTAGCTCGTTAGAAATGTTAATTTTGACAGATCATAAATAGTAACTCATTTGTATAGGGAGTCCAACACATTATTATGTGCATAAGCCCTTATCCTATAACCAGAGTTATCAATGGCAGAATTCCAAAGTGGTATAATATCATACAAAGTGATAGCGTTGGATCGATTTGACATAAGTACCTACTTTTGGTTGCCCCAAACATGCATTAGAATAACTCCTCATTCTGGACCATTCCTATTAGTCAGTAATAAATAAGAATTTAATAAATATTGATATGAAATAACATAGGTATTAGAAATCAATAGAACCGTCATCATAGCCTTAGGCATCTGTGAACTGTAAAAAAAACATTTGTAGCTTATTGAACTGTATTTAGATATATAAAGTTTCTGTATATTTTTTCTTTGTATTGTGATTGTATTGCACTGTGACCGTTTCTAGGCAGTAACAAAGACGATTATGCGCTGGAACACCTTGCAGAAACCACTTTTCGTGAATAAAATGGTCCCCTCACAATTCTTCAGATTTTATATTATTATTATGAAGAACTGTTTGGAGATCAATTTTACTTCATGGAAACAATCGTTGCTGAATCGCACCTTTATCAAGAGGAGATTGCGTTGATGTACCTTTGATAAGTTCCTCACAGCGTTCCTTGGTGGTCCGTACTCGACATCGGTGTAATAAGATAATATGGAACGATTCCTTATTTTATTTCGAAAAATAAACAATTAAAAGTGAATAGAGGTGACGAGACAGGTGTATAAAGGCACATACCTACATGTCAGGACAGACTTACTTAAAGAGATTAATATATTTTAATCTTTTTGGACTTACTTAACGCCACACCCACAGAGGCGGAAAAGATATCGCGTTCCGGGATGTAATTTTTCCTGTCCCGGATCGCGATCGCTTTTCCGTCTTTCCCGCTTCTGTGGGTTGGATTTTAGCGTAGATAGCTTTAACGACGTAGGCACAAACTAAGAATGCTTTTTTCTAAATTCCAACGGCAAGTATTTGTCATTTTCACTTTCATCGATATCAATACGGGCCACCGGGAAATGGGGTTACAATTTATCCTCATTTATATCTTTTTTCTTTTGGCACTGTATCTTAATAAATATCCTAAACCGCACTGTTTGCTACCAGGCGCCTTATTCTGTTTATAATTGTAATCGCAATCGTCTTCATTTTGACGTTAGTTGCTTCTTCCTTTCATCTGTCAATACAGCCAGTGAAAGAAGAGCAAGCACTGATCGCGTAACAAAATGTCAAATAAAGACCATTACGATTACAAAAACATAACATACAATTTGTAACAGCACAAAATCCAGATTGCACACTCATATTGACGTACACAGGCCGAGGACAAGCACGTGTGACAGATGTCAGTTGTCATTATATGTGTTGCCCAAAGGACACCGTCAAGTTAGAAGCCTCATCACACAATTGAGCTGTTTTATATTGATGCCAAACCACTCTTCTTAAGTAGTGCTTAATAGAGCCCGAAGCAAATAAATAGCGAAACCATACTTTCGGAGATATTCAGGTCCTTCACTGAGGCTGCTATCTTGACGTCAATGATAGCAGCCTCATCTCAGTACACAAAACCTGTGCAATTTTCTTTAAGAACTAAATACCAATAAACTCTTCGTAAATAGTAAATTATTTAAGAGTTGTTTGGCATTTTAAAACAATTCAATTCTGTGGTAAGGCTTCTAACTTAACAGTCTTCGCACGAGCTTGTAACTTGTACTGATAGCGCGCAACCTGAGTGCCAACCAACGCATTTTCACGTGTGCATTTCCTTACATTAGTATGTTTGTCATTTGTTTCAGTACAGTAGACATGCACCAGTTTTTCCCGGTGAAGAAAGCAATCTTTTAATGAACAAATTGGTCCCTCTTTTGAGTTGGGCCAAGTTAGAAAATACCTTGCCAAACCGAAAGAGGCCAATTAGGTTCATGCAAAACAATCTCTTTGAAGAAAACCTCTGAAGAGGATCAACAATCTTTCTATCACTAGAAACTGCTTTAATCTAGTTAAATTGTATATATTGCTTAGCGATTTCAACTTTGTGCTATTTAACTTGAATTACTTTATAGTAATCGAACTGTCAATAATATCTACTAGTTTAAAGATCAATAGCCAAAGGGAATCAAGGACAGTCAAATTATTTTGAAAATTTTTAAGTAGCTGTATTTTACAAGCCGGCTTAGCCCACAAGATTTCACAGTACGAGCTTGCTCAGACTGTGCTTACGCTAATCTTATACATATTTATAAACATATTGTACTTAAATATTATTATCCGAGTGAACTCGAACGCCGGAAACCAACGTCGTTCCGTTGATTCGTATGAGTGCTATCGCAAGCTACTTTAGTGTGCCTCGTAAGACAGTGATCGAATGAATACCGAAAAGTTTTAGCGAAAACCATATGAACCACACATGTTAATATTTGCGATGCGACTCAGCTATCCACACCGCCTGGGAGCTTGTCAGCAACTCTTTGTTATTCTGACTACCTCCGTACCATGACGTCGTTATAAAGTAAGGTTATCTAGTTATTTCTATATTGCTTTGTGTCAAATATATTTTTTATTCAAGGTTTTAGAACACGGTTCGAAAACGACGCTCACTGACAATGAATTCTGTCAATTGACAATTGAATACTGACAAAGAGTCTTGTTTTCTCTAGAAAACAGAATATCTAGTTCTTTTACATCACTATGCAGGTATAAAGCAGTACCTATTAATTTAATTGGTACCTAAGTATCTGAGCAATGTTGTTTTAAGCTTAAAACAAAACATTCCCATAATAATTTCCCCAGTAGGTACAAATGATGCAACGCCCCCTGCGATAGCCTCGAGTCAAAGTCAAAATGTTTTATTCAAAGTAGGAACTTAATACAAGTCCACTTATTGAACGTCATTTCAACTCCACCGCTTCAGCATGTATGGTTGAGGAGAAGAAGCGGGGCAAAAAACTCCTCAACACAATATTCTTTTAATCAATTATTATTTAATACTAATTTGGGTTACATAATTTCGTTATTTTTCGCTGTCGCATTGCGTTGTGCTGGAGGAAAGCTGTTCCAAAAATAATTTTTTTTAGAGTTCAATAAGATTGTATGAATTGTTTTCATGACGGTCCTTTATTTACTTTTGATGTTGACTGTACAGTTGTTCTGAAGCTGACTATGGATATATTATACTTCACTGCAATAAAACTCACATTTGAACACTCCGTTATAATATCAGGCAGTAGTGGTTGTTATTGATTTAAGTATGGCATTCAAAATTCATTTGTGAATTATGTACAGTATAAATTCTCACTCTGTACAGGAATGTATTTTCGATAATATGTGTTCTGGGCTGTAAATAAGCGATCATCGGTACAAAGGGAATGAACCATTTTGGAATTTTCACTTGCCACAAAATAATGAATACTTAGTATAACTACTAACGTACGCCTACCTTTTTGCTAGTACTTACTACTTTTGGACTGGATATCTAGGTAATATGGATGGGGCTTCCGCCGTTTTCAAGATTCAACCTCACAATCAAACAAAATTTATTCGGTAACTGTAATGTTCGAAATTAAACTTTTAAATATAAAATTATTAAAATCAATGTCAACATTAACTATAATACTTATATTATTGTAAGTACGTAGGTATATAAAAAAAAAGATTCTACTGAATAAGGGGCCAGCCAGGACATAGTCTCGTCGTATACGAGCTAAGTCACCTCGACTTTGGGTATTTGACTGCCTAGACAAATGAGTTACTTTTTATGATCTGTCAAAACGAAAATTCACTAAGGAAAATGTACAGAATACTTAGTTGTGGCGTCATCATTTTTAGTACTCAATTGCATCACTTTTTTAACCGACTTCAAAAAGGAGGAGTTTATCAATTCGTCTGTATTTTTTTTATTTTATTTTTTTTTATGTTTGTTACCTCAGAACTTTCGACTGGGTGAACCGATTTGGATGATTCTTTTTTTATTTGAAAGCTGGTGCTTCCAGATTGGTCCCATTTCATTCCCATTTTAATTTCGTCCAGTTCTGACAACGGCATCTATGAGAAAACCATATATGTTGAAGATTGAAGTCGGTTTTTTTTACTGTTTAGAGTGGTTAGGTTATTATTGTTTTATTATTTTAAAAAAAATCTAAAATTCTAAAATGAAAATTGAAACACATTTTTAGACATGTTTTGAGATAATAAGTATTTTTAATTAATGATTACTCACAATTAAATTTTGTGATTTTCGGTAATCTTGAATGGTGACTTACCGACGTTGCCAATATAATTCGCAATAAGTACAAAAAATGTAAACTAGTAATGACCACAGTGAAAAATGGGCGAAAAAAATCAAGATCATGTATTTTTTTTTGCACATCGCACGGCTTTATAGAATACTGTGAGTGTATGAATCACTATCATGCATGAGTGTAGTCAAACGTCTTCAAACATCCAAGAAAAATATCAGCAGGTTTAGGTAATTATAAATTATAACACGTCACAATACAATGTAATATTTTATTTAAAGATTCGGTTTACTGGACTGATACTTACGCGACGGCTAATTACAGTCTTGTCAGTCTTATAGTGTGAAGGAACGGACTGGATAGGTTGAATACTTATATAAAGTATACAAAATGGCTATAGATAGAGGTGCACCTACCTAAAATAAAACTACTAACCGAATAAAATAGGGTCTTAGGTTAAACATTATTGACATTACATACTAATGAATTGACAATATCGTTCATTATCTCCATTGCGAATTTAAGTAATATTAATACCTTTGTTTAAAGGAATATTTTAGCTCTAGATATGCTCCGCGTTTTTGTCTTGAACCTAACATATCAGAGTTGGTTTTGCTCTACTAAAGTTTAGAGCTCGCTTACTACATTTATAAACATAATCTCACCACGGTTTCCTCTTGGACAAGGCAGATACAATTTTCTGAGTATAAGTGACATAAAAACAAAATAAATCAGTAATAAATGATGACCAAAAATATTGGAACAATATAATTATCATCATCATTTCAGCTGATTGCTGTCCACAGCTGGACAAAAGCCTCCCCCAAGGAGCGCCAACCATTCCGGTCTTGGGCAGCCCGCATCCATCCACTGCCAGCCACCTTCTTTATATTACCTTTTTAATCTGCGGCACGATGAATATAATAACAACTGTGAATATTTACAGATTATTAACTAATCCTAATAATATTATAAACGCGAAAGTTTGTATGTATGGATGTTTGTTCCTCTTTCACGCAAAAACTACTAAACGGGTTTTGATGAAACTTTACAGTTATTATACATCAGTATAACACATAGGCTATATTGTATCCCTGTATTCCCACGGGAACTCGAACTACGCGGGTGAAACCGCGGGGGATGCCAGTAATTTTATAAGCCCAACTGGTCTGTGGCATCATTGACTGAATGATTAGGAAATATAGTGATTAGTATAATAATTAAAATTAAAGACGAACATGTCATGAATTTTTGTAAGAAAGAGATGTTGGAACGCATCCGAAAGCAATATTCAACAACTCCAAAATGATTTATGATTGAGAAGATGTAATGCGAAGAGGAGAACTTCTTATCGGACAATAGACCGACAACGTACGAGTATTAAGTAGATGTAAGAGCAGTGATAGCCCTGACGGTTAAAGAGCCGGCCGAAAATCAGTGAGGCTCGGGTTCGAATCCTGGCATGTACCAATGAGTTTTTCAAAAAACTTACGTACATATTTATCACTAGCTCGACGGTGAAGGAAAACATCGTGAGGAATCCCGCAGGTCTCAGAATTAATTCTGAGACATGTGTAAACAGACCCGGTCCGGCGATGGGCTCACCACCTATCACGTTTAGGGGTCCAATACAGCGTGTAACCGAAAGGGTATATCAAGCCGAAAGTGGGTTGTTAGAGACATCATTTGGAACAACATTCACTATGGGACCAACTTGATCAGAGCAACTTTATTTTTTACTCCACCATACAAATCAGCTGAGCGCTGAACCCGAAATGTACTGAGATGAGAAAAATAAAGTCGCTCTGATCAAGTTGGTCCCATAGTGAATGTTGTTCCAAATGTTGTCTCTAACAACCCACTTTCGGCTTGATATACCCTTTCGGTAACACCTTGTATATCTCGTGAAGTGTGGGTATATCCAGTAATGGAATACCTCTGCCTACCCCCTCGGGGATAAAAGGCGTGAGATTATATATTAAGTATAGAAACTATAAATACTGTCGGGAAAAATACACTACACGCGAAAGGACAAACTTCCTTAACTAAGTATCTAATTATGTTTTATATGATTTATCTCAAGTATCTACTTAGTCAAGATTTAATTAAAAAGTGACATTGAAGTGTACCTACTTAATCATTACGCATATTAATAAAAACAAAAAGTGATATAGAACTTTTTTTTTATCAAATTATAGTGTAAAATATTTCTCATTTTTGCTCATAAGTGTATTTAACTGCATTTTGGGCTTTTTATGTTCGCTAAACATTTGTAGTCGATGTTCGTGTTCGCATTTTGTTTGGAATTGCGTTCATACCAGCGTGTCTAAGTTAACGGAATTTATAAAACTTGTACGGAATTTAATTTATTAATGGCACATGGGTTGGCAGAGTGGAATTTTAGAAAGTGCTATTTCACCCTTTTTTTTTTGACCGGATGTGTTACCTATTGTCTAAATATAGATAACATTTTCCAGTTTCGGTAACTAGGTTGGTACATTGTACTACAAATTTCAAAAAATATAGCTTGCTTCGTAAATGGACTTTTTCGTTTTCTTGGACTTGCTGCATACCTTGTTACGGATGTAACATTGTGCTGAGCTGTTACTGCTGTAGCACTATTTCATTTTTAAATTATACCTCGTTTATTTATTATTTTTCTTTCGGTTTTGTTTTTGATTTTGTTATGTAGCATAGCATTCAATCAATGATTATCCTATTATTTTTAAGATTGCAGCTTTAGATGTCAGAAATAGCGGTTTAGACAGTTGTGTAACTGTATTGTGTGTCGACAGTGCACGGATTCGCTGGCGCAGGCGCACAAGGAACTTCAGCTGACAGTTCTGGATGTAGACAAGCATAAGAAGCTATACTTCGATGAGGAGCACACCGCACATGATGTGCGGGACAAGGCCAAAGACATCGAGGAAAAGTAAGACGCCATTTTGTTTTTAAATCCATACGGTCGGGATATTATTTTTCATAAGATTTTTGTAAATATCATACTCACCATCTACCCACTGTTACTATTGCTATTAGACTATTGACTTTTCTAAGTGTAATTCTTATTACCTACATAATAAAATACATTTTCATTTTCAACGAGTAACCAAGTGTTTAAGTAAGTGATGTGACATTTAATAATAATCACAAATTTTTATCAATTTTAATTTTGTCTCACAAAATGTAACCTACTAATAAATGCATAAAAAATACTTGTGCTGTAGGTACATAAAATAAGGCTGTAGTGTAGAGTAAAGAAAGTACCTACCTAATATCAGATAGCGCTTCGAGGTCTGAGTTTATAAAATCCTTTAATTTATCAATCAAAAAAAAAATTTAATAGCTACTCTCTGGCCATTGGTTTGCATTGCAGACTTAGCCCCCCTCTCCCCCATTCCCATCCTCCCAGGACTTTTACCATCTCTATAACATAATTACCTAGTATTTCTCTGGTTTTTCTTATCACATTACCAGCTTTCCAGTTTAAAGTCTTTTGCAAATACTGAGAAAAATTCACAGAGAGAAATTGTGTTTGCGAGACACAGAAGGAGAGCTTTACTCTCTCAGTGAAAACTTAATAATAACAACATCTACATTCTTGAACGCATCAAGGCACACGACAGGGTCGCAGCAAATTTCATTTAAAACCTACTACCTTGTAGCTCGTAGAAATTGACGTGGTTTATTGAAAACTTTCAACATAGGTAGTGTATACAACATGTAACAGAATAAGCGCAATTCCTGAAATTAGTTTGTTCAGTATCGACTACTTAATCGATTTTAGCTATTTTAATGACCTAATTTTTTCAACAAAATGAATTATCGTAAGTGAATTTAGTGCTTTCTATGGAAATCGTGCTATTACTAATCGATATTTAAGAAAATTGGTTGGGCACAGCTAAAGCTCTATTGCCTCATATTTTTTTATATCTAAGTATTATTATACCTACTAATTGCTGTGTATGAGGAATTGCGCTTTTTCTGTTACGCGTTGTATGAATAAATTCATTTTTGCTACATAATTTGCTACAAAATAAGAACAGAAATTATGTCATCTTAACTGTTTCAATATATTTCTAAGTGCATTTAAATATTTACTACTTAGTTTGTAACTGGTTACAAGAAAAGAGGAAATTTTCTTCTTTTGCGGCCGGTCGGCTGACTACGTATAGGCGGCCGAAAGGATAGAACCAGTATCTTTGGGCGATTTTAATTAATTAACTCTAGTCATTTTAGAAGAAAACCTAACACTGATTTACTGACAGACAACGCAGTCTTACCAGGGTCTAGAATCATGAAATTTTGTACAAGAGTTCCTTATACAAAGCATACCAGAATAAGAGCAATTCCTATACTACAATACACTAATAATACACCCCAATTAGTAAGTATAAAAAAAATATGATGACTTCGTAATTTAGTTGTGTTTAACCAATTTTCTTAAATAAAGATCAATAATAGTACGATTTCGATAGGTTGCACTAAATTCAGCTTTGCTAATTCATTTTTCAGAAAAATTAAAAACACACTTTAAAAATAGCTGAAATCGATTAAAAAGTCAATACCTACTGAACAAAATAATTTCAGGAATTGCGCTTATTCTGTTATATATTGTATAATGTAGATAAGCATCAAGAAGGGATTTATGAAAATTCAACCGCTAACTCTGTTTTTTTTCCAAACCCTATCGGGCACACGGCTAGTTGTTTAGTAAGTTATAATGATAATTCACACAATAAAAGTTATATATTTACATCGGTCACGCTTAACCTCTTTTAGGCTCAAGAAAAAGAAGGGGTCGTTCTTTCAATCGATCACCTCACTTCAGAAGAATAGCGCCAAAGTATCCTCTCGCCGCGACCAACTGGAGGAGAAGTCCACGGGCGCTCGAAACGACTATCTGCTCAGCATTTCCGCTGCCAACGCCCATCAGGTTAGGATAGAATAGAATATATTTATTTGTGCAATAGACAAACACACTCATAACGTAAAGAAGAAAAATTACAAAGACGTGTATAACTAGATTAAGGTAGTTGTACGTAGGTAGTTGATTTTACTTGCGATTCAGTGAGTTTAAGCGTTTGGTACTCGTATCAATGTTCACACCACCGAAGTCATGAAGTTTTAGTACCTTTCTCTTAACGTATAGGTATTTAAAAATATATTTATTCCTTGCTTACATAGAGATACGTCTAAACTGGCAATTCTTTTCACAAATAGAATTTAATGGGCAGAGTTTCATTGGCCCTCGGCTACCAGATCTACTTTACGGACGGGCGCTAGGTATAGTATTTGTGTTGAATCTGTGACCGTGATTAGTAGAGGACTTTAACAATGCATTGGTAGAATTCTATTTCAACTACCTACGAGAAAATATACAGGTTGCATTCGAGTAACTCCAGAGAAGCGTCCTGTGTACAGAATAGTAAATTAGATTAGAAAAAGCTGACTGCGCTGTTCAGCGTTAAAGCCCATTTAAAATTATTTAAGGAACATGATGAATGTTATTTGCTAGAATTTTACACACACTACTACTGAATTTTATTCGCTTCGCGCTCACTTGAATCGGTACCAGTCTAGTTTTAATCTACCTACTTTCCTAGGCCCGCTACTTCCTGGTGGAGCTACAGTCGTGCATGCAGAATATGGAGGCAGCAGTCTATGAGAGAGTGTCAGACTTCCTCACGTTGATGGGCCGCACTGAATTGCTGACATGCTCTGCCATGCAGCACTCCTTCGGAAAAATCCGCGATCAGGCACAGCAGCTCACCAGGGACTACAACTTGCAATGCCTGTATTTATATTATCCTGTTCTTAAACAGCATATACAGGTGAGTTTAGGTGTCCTTTTCAGTGACGGAGGACCGAGCTTTTTGTCTGTTTACATATTGTTTATAATATTATATTTACATCCCTTTATTGTGCCGCATACTTAGCTGACATTGGTTTATAAAAAAAAAAAACAATATCCCGGGGTGACGATCACCCGTAAACGATCGCGCAAGAAATAATATAGCACAGCACATAAACACACAACTCCTCAATACAACATCCAAATATAGTTTTTATCAACATCTCTAAAACGTACCTATAGTAGGAAACAGATAGACGTAAACTCAAGTTGAACTGATCCATCACTGCGTACATTGCTTCGATATTAAACCTTTTCTACAGTACGAATTTGAGCCATGCGACAATGACCCAGTCGAGACGATTACCATCGAACATGAGTCGGTGGCGCAGACTCTTGCGCAGGAGGCCCGTCGGTGGGCCACTCGGGTGATTCGCGAAACCGCCCTGGTTCGCGATGCCTCGCGCAAACTACAGCTCTATCAGGCCATGCGTGATGCCGGACAGAAGGTACATGAACTGTTAAACTAAAGATTAGAAGACTTTGTATACTTCATCATCGAAATCCTTGTATTGGCATAGTCTTTGTTTTTCATAGGTCGATCCCAACGATCCGAATGGACCAGATCTTGAGACGCGAATGGACGAACTAAGGGCCAATATTCGCCGCTCAGAAACATCTAGGGCTAAGTATGAATCTAGGCTCGATTGCCTAAGGCATGGCGGCGCTCCGGTAGACGAATGGCTCAAGGAAATAGATCTCCTTGCTGTTCAAGACACTCTGCCACGCAGTAGCAGTCTTCTTAGCGTTCGCACTGATGCTTCTGGAGCAGCTGTATGTATCTTTTTGTATCTTGGTGAACTATCAAAGTAAAAGAATGAGGTTGATCAATACTTTTTGTGTAGGACCAACCAAGCTCCGACTCATTTTATGATAGCGACAATACGGATGGCGAGGCGGGGACTTCAGCCCCTACTACGTCAGGATACCAACGCACCACATCCGAATCGCAGCACGAGGATGACCATGAGGAAGATGTCGATGGTAAAATAAATCGTTATTCCTTTGAATCAAAATAAAGCTGATGTTTGCTCAATCAACCAATGCCTTCACAGCGGTTCTGGAAGAAGAACGAATGCGTATCGAGCAATTGACAGTGGGCTGGGATGATCCAACTCAAGCTAACTGGGGTGAAACCGAGCCAGAGGCCACAGTAGCCCCTGAGCCTGTCGCAGCACCAGCACCACCTCTTTACAAATGCACTGCTCTGTACTCATATACGGTATGTAAGTCTACATTTAAATTTTGGTGATTAATGCAGCTATGAAACTTACGGTTGATTTCCACAAGGCACAAAACCCAGATGAGCTGTCAATCATCGAAAATGAGCAGTTGGAGGTGGTAGGCGAAGGTGACGGCGACGGTTGGCTACGCGCACGCAACTATCGCGGAGAAGAAGGCTATGTTCCACACAATTATCTTGACGTCGAAAGGGAGCAGGTAAATAGCACCTACATATCTCAGTACTTATCTTTAGGATTTTCTATACATATTCTCTTTTGTGAACAGGCCGCAAGTGCACCAGGCCTGGTCACACAAATATCGTTCTCGTCAGTGGATTACACAGTGGAAGGAGAAGACGCCGATGTCGTGCAGTCTCCTGATCAAATCTCAGTGATCTCAGCCCCAGTAGTCAAGCCTGAAGAGCCAAAAACTGAAGTCCCCACAACCCAAACCCCCGAGCCTGAGCCAGAACCGCAACCAATGTATGGATATTGCTTTGCACTTTATGACTATGATGCCGAGGGTGAAGATGAACTTAATTTGGAGGAAGGACAGGTTGGTTTCAGTAGATGGAAAACATTTAATCATGTTCTATCATTATACAACGCTCACAACATGATCAAGATGGCATATTATAATGTGTAGTTTGTTTTCGCAATAGATGATACGTATCGTGTCCCGAGACGCCCATGGAGTGGATGATGGCTGGTGGCGTGGCGAGGCCAACGGGGTCCTTGGCAACTTCCCATCGCTCATCGTTGAGGAGTGTGATGAGGTATAGTGTACGTTTGACTAAGAAACCCTTGGCTTTCATAAAACAGCAAACACGAAAAGTTGGAGGTCTATTTTATGTCTTACTAAAATTACTTGTTGCGTCGAGTAAAATCGGCTTAGTACCTGTAACTTTGTTTGCATGAAACAGACACGAGGATTACTCGAAAGTTATCTAACCAATATTCCGGATTTACAGCGTAACAAATCTCACAGCGAAAATTTATCTTCATGGGTATCTTCCGTCCCTTTGATAAAGTACCTACATAGATCTTGAGGTCACTTCCTTTTTACTAGAACGGCGAGCCCCTGAGCACTGGAGAAGGTGACTGGAATGTCCCTGGGTCGGCACCACCAGTTTTCGAGTCGTCCCCTGCATCGCCAACGGCGTCCAGCCTCAACGAAGAACGTGAGTTGTCTTCCGCTCTTCTGTTTTTATCTTTGTCAACCGCACTGGCTGTTCGGACGTGGACCTTTTAAGATGCTCCTTGATTTAAGAAAATATGTAGATAGAATTTTCATAATACCTCTGCCTACCCCCTCGGGGATAAAAAGGCGTGAGATTATATTATATAATATTGTCGACCACATTAATATGAAGATACTTGGAGTTATTGCCATATTTAATACAGATGTAATAATATTCTATTTTCCTGAATTCTAAAATATGTCGTAGGTTTGTAATTCCATAATCTCTGTATATAAAATTGTAAACGGACTGATTGGTGATATATCAACGCATAGCCTAAACCGCTAAGTCTAGAGACTTGAAATTTTTCACATAGCTTATGCAGTATAGGCATCCACTAAGAAAGGATTTTGCAAAATTCAACCCCTAAGGGGGGGAAATAAATGTGCCTGAGTGAAACCAAAAGAAGTGAAGCTAAAAGCTAGTTAAATTTAAACTCAATGGGCTAGTTAGTTAAATTTAAACTCATCTTCTGGTGCAGTTGGGTAAAAACTGTCGTACTTACATACATCCAGATGCTTTGAGAATTCCGTAGGTACAGTCTTCACAACGAGCTTAGAGACATTTTTCCCTGCATCTTTTCCAATAAATGAGAGCAGTAACAATGCGTCCACGTCCGACTGCCATCGTATTGTGGCTTAGTATTGTACTAGTGTTCACTTAGCTTACTGGCTGATTGGGTTGGATGTGGTTTTATTCCCAATTGGCATGTCCTTACGTTGACAATTTAAGTAGGTATCTACCGCACGAGTCTCTAGAGCAGGGGTCTCCAATTAGTTTCGCTCGGGGTCTGTTTTAAGTAATAAAATGATCATCGTGGTCCGCACATTTTATTTATAAAAAAAAATAACAAAGGAATTTTGTTACATAGGTCTACATTTTTATTAAATTACACGTACAGCTCGCGTCAATCTTTTTGGCGCCACGGAAGTTATTTATATCGGTAGTAGTCTTTAGAGTAAGTTACTGTGTTCTCGCGGTCCGCACAAAATGGGTCGGCGGTCCGGATGCGGACCGGGGTCCGCCTTTTGGTGACCCCTGCTCTAGAGTTTGGTATACTGCAACGCTACGACTCATAGGCCCATCACAGTTGACGTATTTGCATGTTGTTGCACGATAAGTAATATTATCGTAGGTTATGGGTCCTTACCTTAATCCATTAATATTGTTACTTCTACATTTACAATCAGGGCCGTAATTCGGTTAAACAACTAGTAGTTAGGGAGGCGCATAGGGGAATTTTCGGTAATACTCGAGCGTGGCAGTTTAAGATATGAGAGATACCTTAGACCTAATAGAACAACCTTGTCAAGTATTTAGCTCTATAAGTAGTGACGCGCGCCTAGGATAGACGATCAGATTAGTAAAAAAAATCGATAGTCTGAAATACTCAAGCGCGTCAGATTAAGATATTGGGGGTTGATTTTAGTGTTTTAAGACTAAATTTAACTAATCTGACGATAAGTTCTTGACGCCGCCAAGTTATAGGGTCGCGAACTTGTAAAAAAAAACGTTAATCCGGCATTCTCGAGAGCGATTTTTTTATTTTTTATTTTGAAGCATACAATCTAAAACTTACTAAAAATACAAAATCTGCCGGTTTCCGCATGACCGGAAGTGTGGAGGAGCCATTTCGTCTTCCGAAAAACGCGTTGCGGCATATAAGTCGCGAATGATACATTTTACACAAAAAAAGTTTAAATAAACAAAAAAGGTAATTTTATTTTACACAAAAAAATGTCTCTTTACATTTTTGTCCAAAGTTAAAACTTTTTGACTTGAAGCATCATATAAACTCAAACTTCCGGTTTTTTGAGTATATCTCGAAAACTGAGGTTTTTAAAATAAATTGATATGAAACAACGATGATTAAATTATTGAACTTTTATTACATCTCAAAATTTTTTTTTTCTAAAGCTTCTCGACAATTTTCGTGGACTCGGAAAAAGTTACGCGTATCTGTATACAAAAGTTTTATTAACATGTACAGTTCCATGTATGTATATTATTCAATAGCCTGTTGATCCTCAAATTGTTTTTTGGACGTACCGTAACTCGTAAGCAAAACGAAGTGAAGAGTTGAAGCAAAAAAGAGGAATTTGCCATAAACATGTAATACAGACTGAGCGCTTCGCGGAAATATGCCGTCCCACCAGTATTTTTCCTTTATTTCGCAACATTGATGGTGGGGAAAAAAGCGGTAGAAGGGAATTTTCGGTACACCATAATATATATATAATTCCCCGTTTTATCAAGGAGAAAGAAAGGAAAAAAATAAACCAAAAAACCTTTTTCGGTCAGATTAAGAGAACCCACCAACATTTTTGTCAGATTAAGAAAATATGCTTTCAGGATACCAAGATAAACCTCCCCTATGAAAATCTGACGCGCTCGAGTATTGCAAAAGAACTGTTTTTTTTTGCATTTTCAAACATTCATCGTAACTTATCGTCACGCCCAAATCGTCAGTTTTTTTAAAGGGAGCTTCCTTGGGGCCTACTTAACACCCCTTCCGAAAATCTGACGCGCTCGAGTAATTTTTTTTTTTTGCATTTTTGACTACTTTTTATGCCTACCCCCACCACGCAAACCGGCAGATTAGTATACCGTTGTTATCAGAGGCACTTGGGGCATACGTAGTATGAATATCTGACGCGCTCGAGAATGCCCAAGTAACTGTTTTTTTTTACATTTTTGAAAAACCGTACACGCCAAACCCACCGCTAAAATGGTTTTTACCATATTAGCTTTTCTTTTCGAAATTATTTTATCTTTCGATTTTGATAGGTCTCGACGGCGCCGTTGAATTACGCCATTTAGCTACCTCGCCTCCCTAACTATAGGTATATTTGTCGTTTGGTGTTATCAAATTAATAATATTAATGTGTATGTAGGTATTGCAACTATATTGTCTGTCGGGTACAATATCTCCTTACTCATTCGTTATATCTGTTCGTAGTATCAGTTCTACTGTTTATCAGAAGGAGGGTGAACCAGTGAGACACTTATTAGTTCAATAATTATTTAATGCAACACGGAAATTACATACATGAATATTATTAGCACGAGTGGACAGGGCTAGGCAAGACGCGGGGAACGACCCGCGAGCAGAGCAGGCGGGGTCGCATGTCTCCCTGAATGCGCTGACCAAAGAGGTTGGAAGAAAATCATTCTATAGGAGAAACTTTTTCTTTAAACGTATTTGGCGCTGACCTTGCATTAAGCTGTGTCCCTACATATCTATGTATTAATTCATCTGTGTATTTCAAGATGTTTTATACGTAAATGTTACCTTCTAAATCTATAGTTTAATGAGACGAGTTTAGTTTTTGACGAGTTGATTACTGTACACTCTGTATTATGTTTTACGTAAATGTTTTGGTGTTCTGTGCACTGTATTGCCTTTAGGCATGATGTTATGGTACGAATATATGTCGTTGAATCGGGTGCAGTACATAGTTCTAGTAACGTTAACATGTGTGCTGAGTATTCATTTCCTAAGCCATGAATAGACGACGAGCCTTTACGCCCAGTCCAATTCCATGGCCGGATATATGGATATCAAAGGCCGATCCGTTCTCAATACTACACAAAGGTAAAGCTAAGTAAATATTCATCTCACGTGGCTCACTACTAGCTTTCACTTTGTTCCTTTCTAAGGATCAGTCCCTTTGTTCTATTTCCTGGAACTCGAATATTAATCTTAGAGATAGGTAACTATTGATTAATCCACAATTAGCTCTGTCATTTGGGTAATCAAAGTTAGATAATTAAAAAATACAAACTGACTTCAACGCGAATAGCACTAAAAACCGCTCGACCGATTTCGATAAAATTTAAATGTAGGTAAGTACCTAATATCCTTTGAAACAAAAATAAAGAATTTTCCAAATCGGTTCAGGCGCCTTCGAGCAATCGTTGAATATACATAAAAAGATTCCCACGAATTGAGAACCTCCTCCTTCTTTGAAGTCGGTTTAAAACTGTTTAAAGCGTCGAATAAGTTAGGAAATTTTTTACACGACAAAATACAAACGCAAAGATAGCGTATAAGTAGGTAACTGTCAGCCACATGTAAAGGACTGTATAGCGTTAACTTGTATCTCTGTGTTCGGGGTTCATATGATTCTCACAGCAATCATCATCATCATCAACCCCTAGCAGTCCACTGCTGAGCTAATGGTTTCCTCACACATGGGAAACTAATACGTTGGCTGAATTGTGTAAGAAAACTGTCGCGAAAGCGTATATGCTGGTAACAAGGACCAGAGCCGTTCTCGTTGCTCTGTATCCGGGGTGTATATGCTTCTGACAGCAATACGCTGAATTGTGTGTTGTGCCTTTGGACGCTGCCAGTGTTCGCGCCAGAGAACAACAACTGTAAGCACGTGGCCCCGCCCGCGAATCCACCGCCGCCGCCGCCTGACGACCTCGACGAATCGATGGACGATCAACCCGACTTCAGCTTTAACTTAGAGCTAAGTAGGACCCACCATCACCACTACGAAGCGCAGTTCGACGTGGACCCCTTGGCTGTCGTCACTATAGTTGGTAAGTCGGGCGAAGTGGCCATGAGTCACGGAACTTACCGGACAATGTTCTTACGAAATTAAAGTTTTTACTGGGTTTAAGAAAATCTAAGAAAGGCTTTTGCTAAGATAAGTAATGAAACAAAAAATAGTTTTCTTCAAATGAGGACAGCTAGATAATATACTTCTTCTTGTTGTGAATAGTATGGTTGGTCCAGAGTGAAATAGGATAGTTTTGGACCAGACAGTTGGTGCTGTTTTCTGTGAGAGGACAAAATCTGCCCAGCCCCCCCTAGCCAAGTGGCATTGCACAATCTAATCGAATGTTCGTTTAGATTGACATGTATGGGATTGACATTAGCGTTAGCGCTCGTTGGCAAGTGCTTATGTCAATCCCATACGTGTCAATCTAAAAGAACATTAGATTAGATTGTGCAATGCCACTTGGCTAGGGGGGCAAGTCTACTGTGTAATCTATAATCTATACAATTATATAAAGACCAAACCTGTTTAACTGACTGACTCAACAACGCAAATCTGAAACTACTGAAGGTAGAGTATTTAAATTTGGACCATAGATCCCTTTTATAGGATAAGTAAAGATTTTACGTAATTCGCATGGGAACGGGATAAAACTGGGTCCTCGCGGGCTACGCGTGGGACGCCTCCTAGTGTTATATGAAACTATATTTGTTATTTAGTTTTTAATTTTCTCTTACCTGTGATTTAGGCTATGGGAAGAAACCGTCTGCACATTGCACAATAGCAGTAAGTTCCCACGGGAGCATTGAGCCGATCGACTAACTCTCATATTTATAACCTGAACTCTAATACACTTTACCTACTCTTGTTTGCTACATTGTGCTTGATATGAAATTAATTACAATAACTCTATGACTTTTTCCATGCTTCAGTCGATGAGGTTGAAAATTACGAAGAGGAGGTTTGATATTTCTTTTATGAAAATTCCATCAGTGTTGTTTACTTTAGGTGTACTGTCGCTTTAAATAGTTGCCGCTCTGTGTGCTCTATATTCAGTTACGCTACGTTTGTTTCTACGCTTTACTACTTTTTTTGCAGGTCTTACTTTAAGTACCTACTGTACATATACTTTTAAGCAGTTTCAGAAGATTATACACGTAACTACAATAAAGCTTATTCACACGTATGTATTATTAATTATTTAAATTGCCTTCAACATTTCCAGTTACCTCCGGACCCTAGGTACATTCAGTTTTCGATCAAGTAGATTCACATCATTGGGCATGGCTTGTTACTTGCCTGCGAAGCATGGTAGACTAGCCTTCGGGTAGATATTTAAAAATATCGCTCACCCTAACTTGCTAACTTTCCTTTCCTACAGTACCTTTAATAAAAATCGACCGAATCAGAACTTCTATATTTCAAAAGAAATCTTTGAACTCTTTAAAGACTCTTTGTCCAAACAGTTCTTTCTAGAACGCACTCATTTCCTGACCTCACCTAGTCAACCTGCATCCCTCAATAACAAATGCCAATTTCACCACGCCCAATAACTAGCATTATGAAAACCAACCTGTATTATTTAGGACGACGAGGAGTTCCTAGTGCCGATCCAGCCGACCCACCAGGGCCCGCCGCGAATTGAGATGCCCGCAGACGACGGCGCGCTGGGCGTGGGCATCGTGATCACCGCCGCCACGCCCATGGTCGAGGAGCCCGACCAGCCCTTCCCACCCCCCGAGCCCGAGCCCCCGCAACCAGAGGAGCCAGAGCCCCAACAGCCGGAGGAACAGGAGCGGATCGACGAAGACGAGGAGTCCTCCCTCTCGGAGCAGACGGCAGTGTGCCTGCGCGACGAAGAAGGCCCCGCGGACTCCGCCCCGCACCCCGCGTCCAGCTCCACGGCCTCTGAGGGAGAGTCCACGGGGGCATCGGTAGCGTCCGGGCCGCCCACCGCCCCACAGTCGCCCCCAGCCACCGTCCGCGCCGGACGCGCCTCCATCCCGGACGAGCTCGAACCCGCTCAACTTGCGAGGCTCACAGACCTCAAGGAGTCAAATGCTTAAATTCCCTTCTCATGTACTTGACATGACGTCAAAATGCCCCGATTTATTTAGATGGCCGCATCAAATAATGTTTGGACAATACTATTTAAATATCTATAATATATCTCTACACTTTATGATCCGACGACTTATATTTTTTTGTAGATATCATTGGTTAATAAATTTATGTGAGGAAATAAAAGCAGTATCTGTATCAAAAGTACAATTTACGACGTCATGTTTCAGGCTGCGGCCCCGGGGCTTATCTTTAATTTAGTTTTTGTTGTAACCGTGACGACAGTCAGTATTTTCCGTCTTTATACTTACCTATTCAGATTAGTGTTCGAACTGTTCGCAGACTGGTCTACGTACCAAGACAAAATGGCGACATTGAAGAAACACCACCGGCCGCTTAGACTTACCGTAGCATGCAACTGTATTAAAATACAGGCGTCCACAAAAAAAATAACAGAAATTTTTCAAACAATAACCATACAGGCTGCAGACTACTTTTTGAATACTTGACCCCACCACTTTCAAAAAATAGGATATTGGATTTACTTCTCTACTGACAACTAATACTGATTGGATCGTTCAATATAGGTATTATTTGTATAGGTAATTATTATTATTACCTTAGAATAAGACCGTTCCTCACATTTAATTTGCAATTTATAAAATATTATTATATAGGTATGTAGTAATTGCGTTTTATTGATAAGTACCGAATTTGTAGAATAAATGTGCATCATAAGTAAACGACTCACGACGTGAACGTATCTTTATGATGTTTTTCAATGTTACGTACCCCAATGCCCAAGCTTTTAATAAATCTATATTCACTCGTACTATTAGACTAGATGCGCAAAGCATACAAGTGTTAATCCTATGTGTAACTATTTACCTATGTTCTGTATTAGTAAATACTTATAATGTATTCGGTGGGGAACGGTAAGAAATATGTAGATGTCTTGTATATATCTATAGCTAATATCTATTTACTAGAAATCTGGGCACGATCTAGTTACTATGACCTAGTAGATACGATAGAAAAGTATGTTAGAATACCAGATCATGTTGGCCGAATTCACGCCACTGTTTACTTGAAGTAAAATTATACTTATTAGGATTTTTGTCTGTTTGTTAAACACTTAATTGAGTTTAAAATTACTCGAGTACCTACTTAGTTGAATGTGACTCTTAAGCATTTATATTAACACATACACACATACACTAATAAATCTGTAGTACAAGCTATAAATAACGCGCTAAATCTATGTACGGAAGCTGGAGGAGGATTCGCCTATAAAGATAATATCTATAGGTACTTTATGAAGTGGTTTCCAGGTATAGATCGTAAAAGAAGAGTTAAACTACGCCGAATACACGAAGATAGTGAATTTTTTATAATATTATCGATATTAACTTGGTTTCCGTACATATGAATGCGTCGTTTTTTATACATACATAACTATAGTTTATGGCAAAATTAGTGAATTCAAACTATAGCACTCAATATATGTCTATAGGAAGTAGAGTGTAATAATAAATAAAACTATTGTATTATTCTATTCTTGTAGATCGGGAATAGGTGATAAGCTCATATTTACTTTGCGAAATAATAAATTCCATTAAAAGAAAATTACGTTTGAACATATTTTGGCTACTTTTAATCGAGAGACCGCCTATTTCCGACTTTTAAATGAGGCTACTCGATATCTAAGATTTATATAAGAAACGTTTATAAAATTTTGAATCCCTTTAAGTATTTTTCGGCCAACATGAACTTAATTGTAAAGTAATGTATCAGAATCCCTTCATTGAATTCTTTTCGGTACCTACATATATTAGATTGTGATCCTGTATGGCAATTCTAGCTAACGAAGAGTTCAGGGAAGGGAAATAGGTTAGATATACAGGGTGTTACTAACTTCTCCTACTTAAGCAGAAAATTATGTTATTGGCGCCATGCTAGCAGAAATCAATAGGACTTGCTAGTGTTTTTGCCACCACAGTCTTATATAAATTGATAAAAAAAAAATGTGACATGAATCCATTAGAAGAAAAAGGTTTTATTTCAATGATAAAGTATTACTCTGGTAATGTTCTGATTAACATACAAAAAAATAAGAGTCGAATTGAGAATCTCCTCCTTTTTCGGTCGGAAGAGCATTAAAGGTGCACATTAATTTATTACTTACTTTACTTACGTACATATTCACTAGCTCGACGGTGAAGGAAAACATCGTGAGGAAACCCGCAGGTCTCAGAATTAATTCTGAGACATACGTAAATAGACCCGGTCCGGCGATGGGCTCACCACCTATCACGTTAAGGGGTCCAATATATCTCGTGAAATGTGGGTATATCCAGTAATGGAATACCTCTGCCTACCCCCTCGGGGATAAAAGGCGTGAGATTATATTATTATATTATTATTAATTTATTGTCATTTAGCTAGCATGGAATGTCTTATGATGTTAGTTTGCTCAGTTTTACTTAACAACAAACTTAACTCACACTTCAGTTGCGACTTGATTTCACCTACCTATTTAAAATGCAAAACAATTCTATAATTCTCATAGTGGTAGTAATCATGTGTGACGAGTTTTTGCATAAATATAAATCGTTATTTCCATGAACTTAAGATTCGTAGTTTTGGGATTAATTAAAGTTTCATGTGTTCTGGTCACATAGTTGTACCTACATCGTTGATAACATTATGGGCCTAATACTAACAAAACATAGGTACTTACCTATATTAAAATGCGAATAAAAAAACAACCCTTACAAGTAGGAAAAGATTTTTAACGTTATTATTCGTGTATCAAGGTTGAGGATGACGCTTGCCGTGGTTGCTTTTAAGTGAAGCGGCACAAGCCGTAAATCTGATCAGATGTGATGTTCTTATGTATCGTGTCAGCTTTGTTAGCAATCATAAATAAATGTATAATAGCCGTAGTGTACAGTCGAATTCAAGATAAATCTGTCGACTTTTCTCATTGGACAACGATCTCACTTTGTAGTGACATCTATCGGCTCTACGTAGAACTACAAACGCCATAGACGGCAAGCACGACGAGACATAACTACGTACTAAATCGCCCTGTCTAAGTTCTCACTAGAGTTGGTTTACTTACATAGAACTCCAACATCAACGTCACCGATAGATTGTATAAGATGACCAGCCCCAAGGGCGGATTCAGTCATGGAGGCCTTGCATTCAAAAGACAGTACATATTAGTATTGTGTTTGTACTATCGACAAACGTTAAGCCTGATAAATTTGGAAGAAAGTTTTTATAACCCCGCCCCTAATTAGAGTTAAACAATCAGGAGCCAGTAACACCGTTTTTTCCATGCCGATCCATTCATCGACCCGAGATGATCGTAAACATGAAAGAAACCCTTTTTGGTAATTGTCGTTGTTATTATAAGGGAGGTCTTTGTGGCTACCGGGTGGGAAAAGATAGCTACTTGCAAAAATGACACTTAGGTGTATCAGGCTGAACTTTTACTGATAGTACTTATGTTTGTTAGTGCAAAAATATAAGTGGTTGATATAGACCCAGCCCAAGATTAGAGTTCTCAAGTAGACAACTACTTAGGTAGGTATATGCCGGTCGGTAAAATTTATTATACAAAGTGAAATGGCACTACATGTATCGTATCGAAACAACTTGAATCGGAGGAAGTAGATTCGACTATAAAATAGTTACTTTAGTAAAGTAAAGTAGGTACCTACCCATATGTTATATTAAGTACTTATTATATTACTGTTACTAATTATTATTAAATAGTTACGTAAATAATTATTTGAAATGCGGGAAATGTGTAGCACTCTGTTAGGCTATAATAATTGTATCAAAATTATGCACGAAAAAATGACTGTTATTGTGACTTACAATCTGTTGTTTGTGATATGCATGCAATACTTATAATTATCTGCTATTATTAAGTGTCGCTTTCCCATAAGAACCTATGATGGAACCAAAGAGATTAAAATGTAATAGGACATAGAGGGGGCATTGGGAATATTTTCATACAAAACTTTGAAGCATGTTTGAAGCTCAAGCGTCATGTCAGTTAGTATGAACGCGAGCTGTCATTCGGTCGAAATTGTACTAGACTTATTCCACTTGGAATAACTTTTGGCTTCAAATTTTCCTCGCTTTGTCCCCTCTATGTCCTATTATATTTTAATCTCTTTGGATGGAACTAAGATCAGTCCTCAACTGAACTCTGAGATCACGCAAGTTTTATACATCCTTTTTTCTGTTATTTTGGCGGTAAAATTACCTTAATGATTAAAATTCTAACATGTACTGTTTTGCTACTTGTATACATAGAAGACTCGCACATCTCTGCGTGAGATCTTCACCAGTCAATCTAGTCTCAACCAGACATATATTGGAAGAGAGATTCAGGTCTGTGGTCTCAACTATAAACTGAATCACGACGAACAGTGGAAGCAAAGAGATTAAAATGTAATACTTTGAGTGGAAGTAATTCCAGCAACAAATATTTACCAAAACTGAAAATGGTGTTACATTTAAATCTTGCATGATCTTAGTGTGCAGATTTTTTTAGATTTATAAACAATCTCAAATGTTTATACAATATACACTTACACAGCATATAATATGGATGTAATTTATGTAGTGACATGTTCCGTATACAATGTTATTAAAATTCTTATCATATTTTTGTGGAAACTATTGAAATTATAGTATTATGGGAGTATTTTAAATCAACGCCATAAAATTACGATCTGAATAATGTGAAGTCATATTAAAAACCTACTTCTAGGCAATGTCTCGACACGACTCTGTATTGTACATAAAATTTACATCAGATATGAAAAGGAGGTACGTTACTACACCTAGGTACCAAGTATTATTCGGGATTTTAAAGAGAACAAGGCGCTTAGTAGGTACATGAAATGAAAATGTTAAAAAATACCAGTCGCTAGTGGGTAAATAGGTACTTGTGCTTTCAACGCTTGTGAGTAGGTACATATTTACGGTAAACACCACAATGTTACATTGTGGACATTATGCAAAACAATTATGAACATTGTATTCGGAACTAGTTTTAACGTTTGCTAAGATCGACAGGTTCGATTTGTTGCTTTAATGTTTTCGACCTGCAATAAAATGTCTAAAATAGACTCAGAGTTTTATTTACATAGTTACAAGTAGTTTGTCCGTAACCTACATGTTCGAAATAATCTAGAGTAAGCTGTCTTATACTGGAAACAACCAATGCGGTACATGACAGGCTTGTAAAGTATGCGTCCGCGCAACTGAGCGAACCAACGGCAGCGGCTCAGCGGGAAACTACGAGCAACTAGCAACTTTTTTTTTAATCAACTTTTAAAGCAGGTATACATATACTACGCCCATGTTTAAAGCACTGACATTCATTGACCCGTAACTCATTTTGCTATAATAATCTCAGGTATTTCAAAATATGAATAATCACTAACTACATAGTATAAAACAAAGTCGCTCTGTCCCTGTATCCTGTATGAATAAGGGCTATTGCGTAATAAAATAATTCGCAGCTAGTGGCGCTAATGTAGAGTGAGGTCTCTGAAATGTCAAATGTCACTGTTTGTGGGTGGACTACTCGTGTTTATTTGAAATTATAATAGAACTGGCGACCCGCCCCGGCTTCGCACGAGTGCTATGCTAACACTAAAACCTTCCTCTTGAATCACTCTATCTATTAAAAACCGCATAAAAATCCGTTGCGTAGTTTTAAAGATAATGCCTAAATCTTTAAAACTACGCAACGGATTTTTATGCGGTTTTTAATAGATAGAGTGATTCAAGAGGAAGGTTTTAGTGTTAGCATAGCACTCGTGCGAAGCCGGGGCGGGTCGCTAGTTCTATTATAATTTCAAATAAACACGAGTAGTCCACCCACAAACAGTGACATTTGACATTTCAGAGACCTCACTCTACATTAGCGCCACTAGCTGCGAATTATTTTATTACGCAATAGCCCTTATTGTATCGACGGTGCATATGAAGTTGATTGGCCACTTTTATACAACGTTACAATATTTTCGTAATGTTTGACTATTTTTTCATGTTATCGTTACATGTCCGCCTCATTCAGTGAAGATGCGGAGATCTTGATAGAAATGAAAAGCAGCGCGACCGCGACTGCTAGACGAGCTAGATATATCCCCTTTGTGGTCATATGAGCCCACAGACCGCTTAGCCCGCGGACTAAGTTGACAGTATTATTTTCCCCGATTGGTAAAATCCACATTTACCACAATTTATTTTACAGTTTTTCCCCTTCCCCTTTCTCCCAGCCAACTCTGTTCGTCGAATAGAGAATACTTGTAGTCAAAGTTTTTTTTTATTCCAACCTATTTGAACCCAGCAGGAAAAAGGGTTTGAAATTATATGTTTGTACCTGTAGTGAGTATTTGGCTCGCCAAAAATACAAACGGAGAAAATTGGGTAGATGGCATGCCTCGGCCAATATCCTTTGGATAAGGGGTAAAGTGTATATTATATTTAGTAAGTTTATGATTCTAATTTAATTCTAGTACAATGGCGAAAAGTTGCGTCACGTGTCTGCCATTAGTTCAAAATCATTCACACTTCTCATTTAGAATAACTATGGAGAAATATACACAGCCATTCATAAAGTTATGTTTATTTAATTTCATTTGTTATTTACAAAACTTAACAATTACATTAATCAATGGTTGTACATTAAAATCACATTTCATTAATAAATTTATAGGTTTCGAAGAAAAAAGCTTACAGATAATAATAACTCATGAAATTCGCTATAAAACACTTGATAAATATTCTTCACTGTAAAAGTAAATGAGGTAGTTATGAAATAACTTTATTCTATTAATATTAATTTAACTCTAAAATAAAACTGTTAATTGATGGAAAATTATTGTGATTTAAGTACGAAGGTTTACACGTCAGCATTTATTTTGATACAATAATATCGGAGACGTTAAGTGCTAAATAAATTCTTCACATAGATTTGTGAGTATATAAATACGTGTTTTTAACGGTAAAGAACCATTCTCACACATCACGGATGGGGAATATATTTTTGGTTGTTGACAGATAGATATTCACAAAGTATAAATTAGGGTATTTAACTGCGTCGAAATTAATTTAAGAGTAATTATTTATTAAAAAGATGATCACAAAACACCTCTAAAGGGTACATCGATTTTCATCATCAAGGCGTCATCATCGATTTTCATCATCAAGGCTTAGGTTTGAATCCTGTGAAAGCTTGTACCAATCAGATTTTCAAAAACTTGCGCAAGTACATAATATACTAGCTCTAAGGTGAAAAAAAATCCTATGGAAATTTGATCCAAGCCGACACCCGGTCCGGCGATAGCCTCACAGACTATCACGTTTAGAGGTCAGTGAAAAATATACCGGTAATAAAGGTTAAAAAAAACGACTTCAATCTTCAATTTATAATATGGTTTTCTCATGGATGCCGTTGTCAGAACTGGACGAAATGGGACCAGTCTGGAATCATCAGCTTTCAAATAAAAAAAGAATCATCTAAATCGGCTCACCCAGTCGAAAGTTCTGAGGTAACAAACATAAAAAAAGAGATTAAAAAATACAGACGAATTGATAACCTCCTCCTTTTGAAGTCGGTTTAAAATGGGTATTTCCAGGAACAGAATACCGTCGACTCGTTCGCGGATGAACGACGTGGGCACATTTTTAATATAAATAATTAATATACCTACGCAATTCTAATTCGACATTAGAGAAATACGGAGTAATAGCTCTTTCCCTGGTTCGTTAAAAGCTAATCCCACTCAGAATTGAGTTTATTCTAGGAAACGTATCTAAGAACTTGTTGGTCGGGTGTTTGTTTTGGCCAGGGAATAAAATATCCGAGATAAAACGCCTCCTATGTACTATTAGAAAAACAATTTCTAGTTCTAAGAAAACTTTCTAAGGTTATCTTGTTATCTTCTACCTAATGGACCGGTATTAGTCGTTATTGAGATTTTCTAAACGTTAATCCGACTTCATAGAAATAATAATGGCTGGCAACCGTTCTTTAAAAAGATTATCCCAAACCTCCTCTAAAATGTATTTCGATTTTGCTTTTACAAATAGCAAATTTCAAAACATTAATTAACAATCAAAAAAGTGAAGCAATTGAGTACCAAAAATGATGACGTCACTACTCAGTACCCAGAGTAAATTTGAGTTTTGACATAAATCGTAAAAAGTAACTAATTAGACTAGTCAGTCAAATACCCTTTGTTTGTAAATTTATACTGTCGGAGTTTGAAACTTTCACAAGTATGGTAAAGCACCCAATTGTTGACACCCCACCAATTAATTGACACCCCAACAGTTTTATTCGAAATTAACAAATTTACGATACACATTTATATTTAGAATAATTAGATAAGTGTTCATTTCATTATTCAAATCTATTGGGGTGTTAATTAATTGGTAAGGTGAACTAGAGTGTCAATATTGGGTATTTTACCCTACATGTTTCTTTAATATTATTTTTTTCTAAATTTTCATCAAGTTGTGTATAAACTCGTCCACACGCCAGTGTCAGTGGCGGCGCTGATATCACATATTTATTTTTTGCTCTTTATTGTCTCCTATATGTACGGATGGTAATGAAATGAATCTTAGCATAAGAACCAAAGTGAAAATATATAGTTTTAATCAAATTTAACACAAAGTGGCTGTAGTGCGTAATGGAATTGAGGGAATGACTGTTTCTGATTACTATACTGTGCCATAATAACTATGATTGGTAGAATAGGTTTTTTAAATATAATTTCCTAACCACATGAAAACATACAATTATAATATTACTTTCGTGATTAAGTTTTGTGACCACCTTACCGCAGTTATTTTATAATTTGGACGCAGGTAGAATATCATATACATGAACAAGAATACAACAGAAATGAAAGCGTTTAACGCAAAAATTTAAACTAATCTAATTTTAATGTCGTTTTAATATTTTAAAATCAGTGTTTTGCTCACAGGAACAATTCAGAAACTTTACTACGACATATTTTGATCGATATTTATCGGTAAGTCCTGTATGTGTGTATATACCTTCGAGTAGGACAGACTCCTTTGTTAACTTGGTAGATATAGCTTATTTTAATTTTTTTTTCCTTTGTGCACTTTTGATAGTAACTATCTGTTATACAACTTATTAACTTTCATTGTGAACTCCTAATTGGCCAGTAACAAATAAAAATTCGTAGCACATTAAATAAAAAGTTTTACCTAAGGCTGCTGAACTTGTACTGGTCGTAGATATCCCGGAAGATGTCTCGGCAGTTCATCTTTATCTTCATCTTGGAGCATAGGAGGAAAACTCCAGAGAGCTTCCGGTGCAAGGAGTATATTTCCTCTGGAGGAGGGCAGAGGCGGTGATTGAGGATAGTCGGCACCAGGGATTGGATGCGTCTAGTAGTTTTTTGGGTTCCGAAGTCAAATTCTCCGTCACCCGTGAACACCTCGCCCATTATCATGACTGTGTCCACGTGAGTTTCTTCCATAACCTGTGGTAAAAAGAGTAAAATAAAATATATAAGTAAATGATAGCTGATAGCTTAGATTATTTAGAAATACCTATGATAGAAGATATCTCTTCTACTTCATACTACTGCATAATATTGTCTGCCATTGTTAGGAAGAGAAGGTGGCCTGCCACAGGATTTATTCATTCTGTCTCTATTTCATCACTTTTTGATTGTTTTATCCCACTTAATCCCACTTAATATTATAAACGCGAAAGTTTGTAAGTATGGATGTATGGATGTTTCACGCAAAAACTACTGAACGGATTTAGATGAAACTTATCAGTTGCATAGCTTATACATCAGAATAATACATAGGCTATATTTTATCCCCGTATTCCCACGAGATCGGGAACTACGCGAAAGAATCCGCGGGACGCTGCTAGTTATTTATAAATCTGCTGTAATTCTAAAATGAAAATTGAAATTATTTTTCTGAGGTCTTTTGGGATAATCTTTTTAATGAATGGTCACTAGTAATTTTACTTTTAATGGTATTAATCCTGGCCCGCTCTTGCCTAACATCCTAAGATATTAGAATCTTGTCAAATTCATTCGGACTACGAAAAGCGATAAAATTCAATAAAAAATTTTTGGCGACCGATATATTGATTTTTGGGTAACGTCGTTTATAGGTATAGCCCAGTTGCCGAGCATGTGTTCTTCGGTAGCTTAGGCTGTACAAAATAACAAACCATCACATAATAAGCGTATATTGAAGTATTCATAACGAATACAAAACTTACCTTAGTCTCGTAACCGGTAAGGAACTTCATGTCACGTGACATCCGCAAGATGGCGGCGCGGTCACCCTCGGAAGCCGCCTTTATGATTTCTATGTACTGGTCCATGAACTCCCGCGAGTACTCGCGAGTCGCGCCGAAGTCGAGCAATATCACCTATAATGGTGAAAACATAGATTATTAGAAACAAAGAACGTTTTTTTTTATTTTCGCCACAGATACACACACATATAAAGCAATAACAATGTAAGATCATATTAACACAAGTAAGACAAATAATACATATGGCAATTAAAAAAACAATAAAAAACTGCTGAACCAAGCAGTTCGAGTCTGGCTACGCTAACTCTGCAATGGAATAAACGGGCAACCCCAAAAACATTTGCATATGGCAATTTTTTTTATCAGTCAAATTCGTTGTAGTTGAGTTGTCAGATCGAGTTCGAATTTGTGGTTTTTTCTAATTTTAAAGAAAAATAATGGTGAAACCTAAAAAAAGTGGCGTGCGGGAGTTATTATATAATATGATACGTAAATTTAATCATGTAAGACAAGAACAAGATTACGATCCTTAGCAGAAAAAGACAATGTTTACAAGATATAGAAGAGTTGACGAGTAAGTAGATTGAACGATTTTGATACATTATTGATATTCGGTCACTTTGAAAGTTTCATATTAATTATTGTATTTTATAATAGCAGGTGCGCAGCGGCGTTCCAAAAATCCCTTTATAGCGGTTGCCTACGACATATAATTGACACCTACATACCATATTTCAAGTTTCTAAGTGTTATCGTTTCGGAGTAGTACGTATTTCTTTTTTAGCCCAGTTTTTTAATTTTCCCGTGGGAATAAGACATTTTACCGATATAAAAAGTACCCTAAATGTTGACTTGGTTACTCAGTTACCTTAACACCAAATTTCATCAAAATCCAACACACACACATCCACAGACAGACAGAGAGACAAAAGTGACGAAAATTGGTGCTTGCTTTGCTTGCTTGCAATTATTTGCTTTTATTCCATGTGGCATAAACGAAGAATTAAAGCCTTGTCTTAAAGCTGCCGTTCAAAAGCTAAATGATTTTGAAGAAGTCACCATGACTAGTGAGAATCAATATGTAAAAAAGATTGCTGCTACACTACAGCTTTCTTAAATCTGGCCAGACAATTACCATATTTTTCGAAATTTGGATAACATCTTGCAAGGAAAAAAAAAATCCTCCGATGGGGCAGTCCAAAGCGCCTTCAAAGATTTTATCGATCCCTGTCCGAATTGTTTTTTTAGTAAAGGGATGAATGAACTACCTATGGGATGGCAAAAGTGCATAGATAGCAATGGTACATACTTAGATTAAATAAATATATTATATAAAAAAAAAGTTTTTGTGTTCCTCCCTTACAAAACGCCAATTTCATATGTAACGACCTAATATTTGTAATAAAACAATTCGTCATTATTTATAAACTGTCCTTGAGACATTCTAGAGATATTCTTAACATATGGAATGCCATTTTATTAGTAGTTGTAGTATTTTAGTAGTCACGGTCAAGGAAGTATTCATATATACTAATACTTAACTGGTCTGTGCTAATACTCTAAAGAGGAAAGATTTGTATTTTTGTATCTTTGTTATTAATAAACTCAAAAATGAATAGAGCTATTTTTTAAATTGTTTCACCAATGGAAAGCTAGAATATCCCTGAGTAACATAGGCTGTATTTTATTCCCGTATGATTACCACTTCTTATATTTAAACACTAGGTATATATATATTTTTAATTTAAATTTATATATGGTTTCCAATAGGTGGTATGGGTACACAAGAAATACAAGTATCAAATACGTTTTTTGTAGTATAGACAGTATTACCATATGCAGTTTTTTTATTTCCACATTTTTTTGACTTCTGCAGAGTTAGCGTGGCCAGACTCTATATGCGTGTGTACAGAGGCAGCAGAAAAGGGCCAAAGATCAGTTTAATTTTATTGTTTTGCTAGGGTGAGCAATACACTGGTATTCTGCTTTTGCCCTGAGAGAACCACTAGTCTAGCCTAGTATAGTTAGTGTTTGTGTATAGTCTTCAGTGTCGTGTTATTACGAGTAAATATAAAATGATAAACTGACTGACTGATTGGTGATGTATCAACGCAAAGCCTAAACCGCTGGGTCTAGAGACTTGAAATTTGGCAGAAAGATAGCTTATACATACAGTGTAGGCATCCACTAAGAAAGTATTTTGCAAAATTCTATCCCTAAGGGGGTGAGATAAACGTGCGCGAGCAAAGCCGCGGGTAAAAGCTAGTACAATACAATACAACTCTTTATTGTACACCAAAAACAACACAGGCGGTCTTATCGCTTTTAGTGATCTCTTCCAGATAACCGTAATTTAATGCGGTGTGTAAAGTAATGAGTTCAATTACTAGCGGTTCTGAGCGGTTTCGCCCGCGTAGTTCCCGTTCCCGTGGGAATACGGGAATAAAATATAACCTATGTTACTCAGGGATATTTTAGTTTTCCATTGTTTAAAGAATTTTTAAAATGGGTCCAGTAGTTTTTGAGTTTATTCGTAACAAAGATACAAACACACAAACATACATAAATACAAATCTTTCCTCTTTATAATATTAGTATTTCTCTGTCCCTATATCCCTACGTATGCATATTTGGATGCTGTTTTTTTAATAGATAGTGATTCAAGAGGAAGGTTTTAGTATAACCGCGCAAGGCGTCACCCTAACCGATTCACATACGTAAAGAGTGCGCGGCGATGTGATCAGTTACATATACAGGGGCAGAAAACATCACTCTGCAGTAAAAGTGTTTTATCGATGGCGCCTAAAATCTATAATAAACTGCCCGCAAATATTAGACAACTCAAGGACTTCATTATTTTTAAAACAAAACTGTATGACTATTTAATTGACAAACTATACTATAACCTTACAGAATTCTTTAAGGCGAGTAGTGTCGTGAAATGGTCATCTTTGAAGGCATTAGGCTTATAAACGTGCAATCACAAAATTCCAGAAAAAATATATCTTAAGCATTGATATATAATCTTCATTTTCATAGTTTGAAAATGTTGTAGAACATTATTTACTATATGAAAAAAATTATTGCAACAAGGCTGTTTTGAATTTTAAATTCGCTTCTTCTTCTAAACTAAAAGAGATATTTTCATAGCTCTTGCGGGAAAACATTGGTAATTCATCTATCTAAAATTTTATAGTTCAGTTTTTTAAAAGACCAATTAGTTTTTACGCAAATTACGAAATAGCAGTTTCACTACAAATCGTCTCTAGCGGGTCCGTGCGGGGGCGACGGGAGCCAGTCCAGCGCAGACATTCAAGGAGAGAGGCCGCGCGCCGCGTTGCCGCTGCGCGCTCGAATTTTTACGCATTTTATGTGTAGTACAGCGTGCAAAGAGGGATGTCTTTTAAACTTTTAACACAATAAATAAATATGAAAAATTGTTACTGGTTTATAAAAAAATTAAATATGTCGAATTTCGTAATATTGGTGTAAATATACATACATTTAAAATAATGTTTCGATTAATAATTTTTTACTCAAAAATTTTTTTAAATCTCACCTCCTACCTCTTCCAAAAGCTTAGAATATGAACACAATAACTTGCATGTACTTATAAAAATAAGCACGTAAGGCTTTCGCAAAGAATAATTATAAATAAACATAATACAACTAAAACGTTGAACTATGCATTTCTATATATACATACATATTATAAAATTGTAACTGATGTCTGTACATACAGTGGTGGTCAGATAATTAGAAACACTTCTTATGAATAAGGAAAGTATACCTTCAACGTACAAATGTGCGTAAAATATATACACATTCAATAATTAATAATTATGCAATAATATAGCCACTCAAATAAAAAACTCATTAAATGCATAAAATATAAAACATATCTTACTTTTAAATAACAAAATGAGTCTTACACCTGTAGGAGTTTATTTTCTGTTACTTGCCGCTTGGACGCTTAATTAGAAACATTTAAAAAAAGGATCAATAGTTCGTTATTGTTTTGGAAATTGGAGAATAACATTTCTTTATTGGCTTTTTCTATTATTCTGGCTGTAATTCAAAATTTAATATGAATTTTATTTTGTTCAAAATGGGCAAAAATAAAAGATGGGACGCGTCAACTAGGCAAATCATTGTTAATTTACGTATAGATCATATGTGGTCGAACAGAAGAATAGCTGAGCATTTAAATTGTTCTGTAAAGAAAGTTTTTAATGCAATTGATCATTATAAAACACATGGAACTGTTGAAAATGTTCTTAGAAAGGCTCGGCCAAGAAAAACCTTTCCTAGAGAAGATAAGTTGTTGTTCGTGTTTCTAAAAAAGACTCAATTAAAGGCTCCAACCAGATTAAAAACGAAGTTTTTTCGCCTGATGACCCGAGAAACATCTCCCCAAGATTGATACGCCAAAGATTAGTGGAAACTAAATTGTTTGGAAGAATCTTTTGAAAGGTACCGCTTCTTACCAAGCAGCACCGAGAGAAGCGATTATTATTCGCTAAAAATATGTTAATTGGACAGTACAAGAATGGAAAAAAGTGTTATTTTCAGATGAAACAAAAATAAATATGGTAAATTTCGATGCAAAGCGCTATGTTAGACGTCCTGTAAACAATAGGTACCTTTAATTATAAATACACAAGGAGTATAGTCAAGGACGGTGGCAGTAACATTAAAGTTTGGGGGTGTTGTTCCGGATAATGGAGTTGGACCCGTTCGGAAGATTAAAGGTACAATGGATCAATGGCAATAAAAAATATCTTAGAGCAGACAATGATTCCCTACTCGGACGATCATTTGCCTGTGACTTGGATCTTTCAGCATGACAATGACCTTAAACACACGGCCAATAGCGTCAAATGTTTCCTTAGCAAACAGCGTATATCCATTTTAGACTAGCCAGCAAATCGTCCGGATTTAAACCCGATAGAAAATCTCTGGTTTATTGTTAAAAAGAAAGTCTCAAACAAACGTAACACCAGTCAAAACGAACTAAATGAAGCATTTTTTGAAGCATGGAATTAAATCCCCCTAGAAAAATTTACGAAATTGATTGAATCAAGATGCCACGTCGTTGCAGTGCTGTTATTGGCAATAAGCGATACGCCAATTAATATTAATTATAACTACTGATAGGTTTGGGATAGTAGCTATTTCTTAAATAACACTACTAATTACTAATACTTAAAAAAATATTATTTTTTATACTTTTTTGCTGTTGTTTCTAATTAGTTGACCATTATTGTTCATGCCTTAAAACTGGTTCAAATGTTTGTCCGTAATGTAATATTGAAACTGCACTTGTGTAATGAAATTAATATTGTTTTTCTAATCATTGATAAATCGTTGAACATATTGTTGTCCTATTTATTGTTTAATTTCAAAATAAAAACGATTGCGGAGCAGTATCTTACATAATGTCAAGGACCGTTGGCAGTGTTTCTAATTATCTGACCACCACTGTATATAAGATATTTAAGAAAAACGTATGTGTTTGGGGGTCTTCATAACGGCAATAGAAGCCGAAACTATTATTTTTAGAATTCATCATAACAAGTAATAACAAACATCATCATCCTTATGAGGCCATGAGGCAGTCGGGTAAGGGATACAAAACATAAAGATTAATTCAAGGAAACAATAGGGGTGTTTTATTTGTTGTTGGAAACCTCAATTTATTGAAGTGGAACTGAAGATAATGGATTTTCAACCGACTTCAAAAAAGGAGGAGGTTCTCAATTCGGCTGCATGTTTTTTTATGTTTGTTTCCTCAGAACTTTAGACTGGGTGTACCAAATTTGGTGATTCTTTTTTTATTTGAAAGCTGGTGCTGGCCGTGTAGTCCATTTCTGACAATGGCATATAGAGATATAAAGAAAACCATACAATTTAAAATCTGTTTTTTACTCTTTCGAGTTCTATTTTATTCATGCAAAACATTACCATACCAACCATAGTAATGTAAGCAACGGATCCGATCCGGTCCGATGTGACCTGATCCGATCCGGTCCGATGTGACCTGATCCGATCCGGTCCGATGTGAACTGATCCGATCCGGTCCGATATGACCTGATCCGATCCGGTCCGATATGACCTGATCCAATCCGGTCCGATATGACCTGATCCGATCCGCTGCGATGTGATCTGATCCGATTCAGTATGATGTGGTCTGATCCGATCCGGTCCGATTTTATGTGATCTGGTCCGATCCCATCCAATATGATGCAATCAGGTCCGGTACTATCCGGTTTGTGCCTATCGGGTCCGATCTGATCCTATCCGACCTGGTCTGGTCTGATCAGATCGGTCCCCGGACCGATCCAGTTCAGATCAGATCGAACCCGAACGGATCTAACCAGACCGGATCGGACCACATCGGACTGTACCCAACCGGATCGGATCGGATGGAAAACACCCAATTCGCAAATCACTATAGATGTTCCTATAATATTTGAAGAGTTTTCTTGATTTCTCCAGACTCCCATCATCAGATCCTGACTTAATGATAGTGGGAACAACACCCGGAAAGTATAGGATTTCAAACAAAAAAAGAATTTTCGGAACCTGTCCTGTCGACTTCGAGTAATCGGGGAAAAAACCGACTAACTGAGAACCTCGCGCTTTTTTTAAGTCGGCTAATAACATTATTAGACACAATATAAAATGAGGAAAAGATGTACATAGACAATGTTTATTACCATGATCCATGTTAGCTTTCACGAATATCCTTCAATAGTTTTTTTATTTAAGCAACTTAAAAAAAAAGAGAAAGTTATCAGTGTCGAAATCTTTTATTTCTTTTTTTGTGTGTTCCCAGACTACTCGAAGACTGCTTGCTGCGATTCGGGAAATTGTTTTTTCGTTTGAAATCGTATACTTTCCAGGTAGAACCTTACTCATCAGGTCAGGATCCGATGATGGGATCCTCGAGAAATCGAGGGAACTCTTCCAATATTATAACGCACCCCCAGAACGAAAGTGACCTAAGTCAAAAAACGCAATTTGTGGGAAATGAGCAAGAAAGTTTTCAAAAGCGTGTAAATTTGAATAAACTTAATGTATCTTTACCGTGTTTCATCGGAAATGATTTCTTTTTCGCGGGTATATGTATTGATCTTTAATGTACATATATCTTTTTATTACCTACAACTTTGCCATTTGACTTTTTTCGATACGACTTTTAGTTTTGCCGAAAATCGAGAAAAACCGTTTTTTACCCTAAAAAACTCCCCCCCACCCCTTCCCGACCTCAGATCGCCCGTAATTTATTTTTCCTTTCATTTTTATAATATTCCCCTCCTTTTGTAATGGGTTTCATTCTACTATTTTTTTTTTTCACTTTTTATTATTTTTAAAGGCTTCTACCCTGGTCTAATATTAGTAACATCATATTCAATTTAAATGTATTTTAAATATTTATTTTGACATTAAACATAAAGTAGTTCCAAATTACGTCACTTTATGGCAAAAATATATACTACTCAAGAGGCCTATACCTATAAGTGTCTTTCTTCTTTTATTTAATGTTAGCACTAAAGTAACCCAATCTAAAAACAGTCAATAAAATCTAATAGATATTTTGTTATAAACAGACTTATTTCAAAAAAGTGGTCAGTTTAGTACAAAAAAAGAAATGTATTTTACAGTATTTCCAATAAACTGGCATAATTCGAGATCCGTCGATGTTGTACTCGTCTACTCGCGACCTCTTCTGACGCAATACTAGTTCGGTCTCTTTCACACGACATGCATAGGTACCGTGATCAACTAAAGTGACCGATTTATCGGCGGTCCCCCTTTTACTTAGAGTTTGGTCTCTTTTTCTCCATAGGGGTTTAGAATAGGATGTTTCAGGTCAGTTTATAGCAAAATCAGAAAATACAGGAATTTTGAGTTGGGTCACTTTCATTCTAAGGGTGCGATAAATCTATGAATATTATAGTGTACACCTATTGCAATTTGGGTTTAACCAGTACATTTACTCTTGGTAAGCACCATTTGGTGAAGTGGAACTGATGATGAAGACCAGATGGGGCTACCTGAACTACTCAATGATTAGTATTTTATTTGTTGCGATTGTATTAATAATAATAATATTACTTTTATTAGTATTACTTTGATAGAGTTGCCAAGCATTTTATGCTCGTCCGTCACAATGCATACTACCTATGGTTAGTGGAGTTGATGGTAAAGTGGCAGGAGAACTCTTCCACAATTTTGCTTTCTAGGTTTTTGTTATCAGTTTATTATAATTACTAAAAGATGTTTGGTGTTTGAAGTAACGTTCCATTCACAAAATGTTTTGTTATGAATGTTAGATCAAAGATTCATTTTTATATTGATGCAAGTTTCGTTTTGTATTGTATATATTTTATTACTGACCCTACTGCGTTATCAAGACGCGTGGTCAAAATGCGGGGAAGCGCGGAGCGGGAAACATAAGCTCCGCCCTGAAGCCCAAGGCCGTTGGCAGCTACAGTCGCCTTAACGAGTCTAGCTCAAAGTAATAACAAAAGGACATGACTGTCATCATAATACTGTTGTTTGACATTATTTTATTATTTTACATAGGACTTTTCTTAATTATTAGTATTTGACATTGAAATTGTATTTAATTATTTTACATGTTTATCTTTAATTATTTTGTTTTGTTATTATTATTTGACATTAAAATTGTATTTCATTATCTGAAAATTAAGATTTTGTATAATTTGTTAGATATTGGTCTCGAATTATGTAACTTGTATAAAAAATATTGTATGCCTGACGGTAGACCACAGAGCTCCAAACTATTTTTAAGACCTGCATTGCATGTAATATCCTGTGAGTCATAATAAAGACATTTTATTATTTATTTATTATTATTAACCATTGCACCCGTGCGAAGTCGGGGCAGGTGCTAGTTTTATATACAACGCGTAACAGAAAAAGCGCAATTTCTCATACTCCCCAATTAGTATATTAATATAAAAAATATGATGCAATCGAACTTTAGTTGTGTCTAACCAATTTTCTTAAATATCGATGAATAATAGCACGATTTCCATAGAAAGCACTAACCTCAGCTACGCTAATTCATTTTTGGGAAAAATTAAACATATTAAAAATAGCTGAAATCGAATAAGTAGTTGATACTGAACAAACTAATTTCAGGAATTGCGCTTATTCTGTTACATGTTGTATAAAGACACAGAATAAGTAATAGTACTAGTAGTACTACGTACAGAAGTTAACAAATTCCCTGTTTAGGTACATCACACGTGCCTAAATGTGGCCATCTCTTTCTATCGCATGCAACGCGCTCTTTCGGAGGCGGAGCCTTAGATCTAGGGTTGCCGGCAGCTCGACCCATTAAATTATACGTTATTAGTAGTAGTTAGTATAATAGTATATTTTACCTACCCAACCACCCAACTAAACAAAAGCTGTGTAATTTGCCTTTAGGTTATGTTATGAATTCAAAACTGCCTGTTTCTGCAAATTGTAGGACGAAGACATACAACTGGGTTATCTACATACATACATTATATAATGTAAAGAAAAATAGTTTATTAAAATTCATTATCTATACAACCAATGCGCGGCAACCACTAATAGACCGCCGGGTGGCGGCCGGCCGCATGTACTTATAGCGGCGCGATGTCGTCACACAGTGTGCCTCCCCTGATATAGATTAAAGTCGAATATCGAATGTCACCTGTTTGGTGGTGGTGTTGTAGAAGAAATTCGCCCAGTTGGGGTCGGTTTGCATGCATCGTAGCACAAACATCTCTCGTAGGCAGAGCTGCATGATCTTGTAAGCTATGTCGTGCCGCGTCTCGTACGGCGCGTCGAACAGCTTGTCGAGCGGAGTTCCGTCTATTAGCTCAGTTGCCATTACCTCCTGGGCGCAAAGCTCATCTGGAATTAACCATCACATATTTATTTATTTATTTATTGTTTTTCTTGGAAACAAACAGTTGCAATAACACAAATTATTCTAATATAAGTAATTACGAATACAACTAGTGAAGTTTCCACTTCTATACTTTGAGTATTAAACCAACCGGGGACGCCACTGACAGGCGTTCCCTTCTGCCAAAAAAAAGTGTCGGTCAACGCGCATACCTGTTATATACAACTAGTTCTTTTGAGTTCACGGAGTGCTTGGATTGGTGAATGTATTTGTGTGCATCTAGTTCTGCAAGCTGGTGTTTAATTGTTTTGTCAAAAAATGCGGTTGTTTTAACATTATTTGTGTTTGTTTCCTCATCCCCGCGCAGTAATTGGCAGACTTTTTTGCAAAGAAACTAGTGCGCGTGACGTCTCCTACTCAAAGCTATTATACAATACATAGAGTGAACAGAAATATACAGGGTGAATTTTTCAAGTGGGCGTGGTAGGCTAAATCAGAAACTATGAGGAATATCGAAAAGTACTCAAAGGAGTCTCGGGCCCGATTTCGATGAAAACTAAAACTGCATCTTCGGATTTTTGAAAAATCAATAATCCTAGTCAGGAATCGAACCCGTTGATTTTTGAAAAAAACCTCACCCTGTATTATTACACCATTCAATAGTGTCGCTAATTAGGATCGAATTCTGTGAAGAAATGACATACGAAAAACTTAAGGAAAACGTTGGATTTTAATAGACTGATTCATATTTTAAAGTAATGCTTTAATTCATACCTGCATTACCTGTATCTTGTCTGAAATGATGCTCAATATTTTCACAGCATTAAGGGACCATCCATAAATTACGTCACACAAACATGGATTTTTGACCCTCCCCTCGTCCTTGTCACAGCTGGTTAAATTTGTGAGACCCCCCCTCTCTAGTGTGACGTCACATAAATTGCAATTTTACAACTAGACGTCGAATTAAAACAGCACCGTAATTAGTTTTATTTCCATTTAAATTATTTTTAATAAATTTGAAAAAAAAAAACCTCCCCCCCCCCCCCCCCTTCTAAACGTGTGGCGTAATTTATGGATATTTTTTTTATTATCTCCTCGCGGTGAGGGGCCAACCGCGAAGATATAACAAAAAAAAAATTAGGACATAATGTTGTGAAGATGACCGCGCTACGGGTCTATGTTGAGAAAATTATTGAGCATCATTTTGGACAAGTGTACAGGTAATGCAGGTATGAAATTAAGGCATTACTTTAAAATATGAATCACTTTATTAAAATCCAACATTTTCCTTAAGTTTTTCGTATGTCATTTTTTCACAGAATTCGATCCTTATTAGCGGCACTATCGAATGGTGTAATAATACAGGGTGAGTTTTTTTTCAAAATCGACGGGTTCGATTCCTGGCTAGGATTATTGATTTTTCAAAAATCCAAAGATGCAGTTTTAGTTTTCATCGAAATCGGGCCCGAGACTCCTTTGAGTACTTTTCGATATTCCTCATAGTTTCTGACTTAGCCTACCACGCCCACTTGAAAAATTCACCCTGTATATATAAGTAGGTATACAAACAAAGTAGAAACCAAAAAGTAATACTGGAATTGAAACTATACAATTTTAAGAGAGATTTCGTTAAAAAATTTGGATAGGGGTGAATGAAATATGCAAGTTATTTGAAACCCGCGTCGTTCCCATTCCCGTGGGAAAACATGCATACATACAGCTCACACCTTCTTCCCACAGGGGTAGGCAGAGACGATGGATCGCCACTTTGTTCGCTCTCTGCATACTTCTTTCGCTTCCTTTACATCCATAAGCCTTTTCATGCACGCTAAATATCGGGGGATAGAATATAGATTATGACACTCCCTAATAATGTAGCTTTCCTAAAGCGGTTTGAGTACTGAATAAATGTACCCACAGGAAAGCATTTTTAACAATATTTCTCACAATTTTTTTTATTTAAACCTCACCATAGAGACAGAACGTAGTCCATTGGACTAATTTTTGTAGTACCGCGCGCTGTACGAGGGTACCGTATCTTCCTCTTTTTGCTTTAATCTGAGTACCTATGCTATGGCATCTCATTTCTGTATTACTTACCTATGACATCAGGTACGAAATACTCGGGGTACGGAGCGAGCAGTTTCTTGAATTTCCTTGTGCATTCCGCCTCTCTCGTATAGTCCACCTCCCAAGCTAGCTCTTTCTTTGCCACCTCCACGATGTTGTCGATGAACATTCCTTTTGGAAACACGTTCCACACCTGCACCGATGTATATGTCACCGTAAAATTGCAAACACCGTTAGATTATAATCTATCTCGCGAGATTGTAGACTGTCGAAAGATTGTGAACCGAACATACTGCTTACAATATAACGCAATATTTTTCGGTAGATTATAATATATCGAAGTGAAACTGATAGATCACAATCTCTCCAGCGTTAAATTGTCAACTGTCCAAGGACTGTCCCTGATTGGTCAGTCTTGCCGTAGTTATTTATGTGCCCATAGAGCTAGGAATCAACCACAGATGTCGGTCAAACAAAATAAAAGCATTTAAAAAATTGTGACATTAATCAGTTAAGAACCGTATATTGTATTTATTATTTATTATTTAGTATGTAGGTAATCAATAGTTCTGACATTATGTTAAGAAAAATATGGATAAAAAAAAACAGAAATATTTTCTTTCAAACATAAATTAAATTAAAAAGTAACAAAATTTTCACTTAAAAAAAACGATCACAAAATAAGATCTAGATTAAAAAACTAATTGAAAACGTAAAAAGGTTTACTCTCCGAAATAAATCAAACATTAACTTAAATAAAAATCGAAAACGTAACAAAATTGTCCCTTAGAAAAAAAAATAGAAAACAAAAATCTTTACTTAAAAAAAAAACTCGCGCCTAGTATCCCCGAGGGGGTAGGCAGAGGTATTCCATTTCTGGAAATACCCACTTTTCACGAGAATATTCGACCCCTAAACGTGATAGGTGGTGAGCCCATCGCTGGACCGGGTCTGTTACACATGCCTCAGAATTAATTCTGAGACATGCGGGTTTCCTCACGATGTTTTCCTTCACCGTCGACCTAGTGATGAATAATGTACGTAAGTTTTGAAAAACTCATTGGTACATGCCAGGATTTGAACCCGAGCCTCACTGATTCTCAGAATTATTGATTACCTACCTACTAAAAAAATCAATATAATATACTTAATGTCACAAATTTTTTAATGCTTTTATTTTGTTTGACTGACATCTGTGGTTGATTCCTAACTCTATGGGCACATAAATAACTACGGCAAGACTGACCAATCAGGGACAGTCCTTGGACAGTTGACAATTTAACGCTGGAGAGATTGTGATCTATCAGTTTCACTTCGATATATTATAATCTACCGAAAAATAATGCGTTAAATTGTAAGCAGTGTGTTCGGTTCACAATCTTTCGACAGTCTACAATCTCGCGAGATAGATTATAATCTAACGGTGTTTGCAATTTTACGGTGACATATATAACAATAAATTAGTAAAATTATTTATTATACATTACAACCCATATTCATTAATTCATGTCATATCAAACCAAGTTTACCTGGCTGACACCAGAGTTTAATTTGATCAGTCTAGTTTAAGATTTCCGTTTTATAGACTCGTTTATTTACCTTCAGAACGCCCACTAGATTGTCAATATCGCTGTTGATGCCTTTTGCCACGCCAGGATACTGGACTTTCACGGCTACTTCCTGCCCATTGTGCATAACAGCCAAGTGGACCTGACCTGGATTCAAAATTGGGAATTCTTCAAGTATTTAAGCGACTGTTTTGATTTTGGCACATACAAAAAAAAAACAAAAAAGTATTTTCTGTAGGTACAAAATGTACACTTAGAAATGTCAATAATCTAATAAGGCACTCTAAACTCGACCATGAAGATTGGCATGTAAACAGCAGCCCATCTCCACCGACGAGTTGCTGGTTCCAAATGCAGTACCCCGAGAAGAACCAGCAAGAAACCCAAGGCTCTTTTTAATCTCATGTCATTTTATTACGTCATTCATATAATTTAAAGTGTCTCCTACTACACCGTATCATACTATGACCGTGCTATGAACGTATCAGGATCGGAGAGCAACAAAATACGCTCTATGACTACTGGACCCTTTGCCGGACCAGGTCTGTTACGACTCGCCTCAGAATTAATTCTGGGACCTGCGGGCGTCCTCACAATGTTTTCCTTCACCTTCGAGCTAGTGAAGAACATGTATACGTAATAGAAAAACTCTGGTAGGTACATACTGGGATTCGAACCAGAGCATCACTGATTATCATCATGTGAAGCAGGCTCTTCATCCAGGCTATCACAGCTTTTCACTAAAACTTTAAAGGCCCATTTATTTTGACCACCGTCAAACAGTCGAGTATTAAATTAAAAGTATTGATTGCTCACCGATAGATGCGGCGGCGAACGGTCTCTCCTCAAAAGACTGCACTTTACTCCGCCACTGTTCCCCGAGTTGTGACGTCATCACCTTCTCAACTTGCCACGAGGGCATGAAGTCGGCTGACTGGCGGACGCGCTCGAATATCCGCTGCAGCTCGGGTGATATCACCGTTTCGTCCTGGATACTCAGAAGCTGGCCCAATTTTAGAGCAGCACCTACGCAGATACATATTCGGTCTGTTAGCTTAGTTGGTAGTGACCCTGCCTTCTGAGTCGGAGGTCGCGGGTTCGATCCCCGCTCTGACCCAATATAGGTGCATGAACATATCTTTTGGCTTCGTGTCGGGTCGTTTAATATTTATTTAAGTATGTTTATCTGTCGTTTAGTACACATAGTACAGGTTCTGCCGAGTTTGAGACTGAATAACCGTGTGTAAATTGTATCCCACATTTTATTTATTTATTTATCCCTTTATAAGGCATAGCTTTTTAAATTGCCATTTGTTTTGAATCTTATTTCGGTTGCATAGAGTTCAAATTTTGGCGGCATCTATTCTGCCTTTACTTTATTTAATATTTTTAATTGTGGGTCGCAATCACTAACGGATATTTAGTCCCAAACTAGGCAGAGCCTGTCCTATGGGTACTAAATTGATAGACATACCTACTTAAGTAAATACTAAACACCCAGACACGTTACCAACAGACATGTTTATGCACACAGATGTTGCGGTCAGATTATAGACAGCATAAATTTGCAGGACTTTAAGGACTATTACTAATTGTCTAATCTGAAATTAGGACGATGTCAAAGACAATGAGAAATGACAAGATAGTAATAAAAAATAAATAACGGATGGCAGACAATTTAGTCTAGGTAAAATAAGTAAAGCGAAGTTAAGCTTTGAGCTATAGCTACTAAACTAAAGATAATTTTTGACGCCAAACAATACCTACTCACAACCCCAATCAACATTATTCTTTTAAAATTACCGCGCCTAATTCGTTTATATTCACAAAAAGTTCTTAAAACTGAAAACAGTTTGGTTCAGCCTCGATCCTCATAGGTCCATTTACGTTATATAAAAATTTTAATACAGGTACTTCTACCCTCCCCGATTTGCCTCTACACCCTGAAGTTAATCCTGGCCACGCCCTTACTGAGCCAACTAGAAGCCAAGCGAAATAGATCTGGATAAAAGTGCATTGACGCCTCTCTACCCATTTTCGCCATTTTTGCAAACGATACGATACAATATCTATGACGAGCGATAAAGTACGTAAATGTTTTGTGAAATGCACTTCTATCCAGTGGGTCTAAAATGGCCACTTTGAGCAATTCCTCCTTTCATGAATTCCCAGCAAATCCTAAGCAATTCCTCTTTTCGTAAAATGGTCCCTCATTTTAGTGATTCACTGACAATTCAATTCATTATCAGATTCGTATTTGGTGAAAATTTCGAATATGAATCGAAATAAGATCCTATTATGATTCACCCGAAACGGCCTTTTTAGACCCCCTGATCTATTTCTCTCGCACTATAGCCAGCCACCGACAGAATTTGAATACAAACCTCTGACTTTACAAAGGGTATCGACAATCCTTTCAGCATTCGCTGGCGACATGAAGGCGGGCGTTTCGTCCGTGCGCCCGGTGACCGACTGCAGTGTATTCCGAGCGTATTGCGCCACCGTGCCCACACCGAGCCCAGCTGCTAGAGACCCGAAAGAGATCATCCGGCCGATGCGCGAAGCGGGCACCACGCGAGCTTTCGAGTTCTCGCTCAGCTGGCAACCAAACAGTATCTTTACAATAGGGTAGTGTCCTGTCTAGCCAAATCAGTTACTTTTTATGATCTGTCAAAACGAGAATTTAGTAAAATGTACTGAAATAGCAAGCTTTGACGTCATCATTTGTATGTCCCGTAGGAAAATTATAGCGCATGTTACTCCCAGAGAAGTAAGCTTTCCATTGGTGGGTCAGCGGCTTTTTTCGCGCTGGTCCAGCTTATTTCCGTTCCCGTAGGAATTTCTGTCTGTCTGTGCACGTATCAAGCCAAAACTACTGGACGAATTTTGATAAAATTTCATATGGAGATAGATAACTGAGTATCTGGGTCAACATCTAGGGTACTTTTTATTCCAGAAAAATATATCATTCTAAACGGAAAATATATATTATTGGGAAGAAATTTGTACTTTTCCAAAACAAGTACACCTAGAAACTTGAAATACATACATATTATATGTGTGTTTTATATGTCGTAGGCAACCACTATGATGGGATTAGGAAATTCCCATGGTAACGGGAATAAACTGGATCTACGAGGGCAACGCCGCTGCGAACCTGCTAGTTTTGTAACGTAATAATAATAATATCTAAAAAATATTTATTTTGTTTTTCAGTTCTCAGTTTTCAATGATTATAACATAAAATACAAAAAGAATACTTACAGATGTTCTGATTTTCTTTTTAGCCACAGGTTTTGGCACTGAACCAGATGCACTCTGCTCTGAAATAGATGATGAAGTAGATCGTGCCGGTTTAACATCAGGAGTGTTAACAAAAGCACTTTTAGGTGGCGGCGGTTGCTCCATCATAGTTTTCTGTTTCTCTTTACTTTGACTTTCTTTATCTTGATTGTAATGCGCCCTGAGCTCCTCAATCGGTGTTACAAATTGTTCATGAGGAATTGGAGGAGACATTTCAGCTTGGGACTTTTTTAACGTCTCGAAAGTCTTATTGAACTCCCTGTTTAGTTCTTCAATTTCATCATGTATTTCGGGATCCATCTCAGCTCTCTTTTCTATTTCGGCATTAAAATTTGGGACATGCATTATAGCATACTGTCTAAATCCATGTACAACAACCAGCGCCCTCTCATATAGCTCTTTACCAAAGTTAGGGTTCGGCTTAGAAAATAATATAGGGTTAGTCGTGCAACTCTGTAAAGCTGACTTGACGCTACAGTTATTCCATATTATTCTAGAATTTTCCTGCTGAACTTTGAGTCCCGCTTCCAGCACTAAGCGTATACCCTGCACTACACCAATTATATCTTTAATGTGCGACATGGCCTGAAATGTATTAGTGTGAGTCTATTATTTACATTTCAAAATATATTAGAAACAGAATAAATATAAAATAAATTGTTACAGTATTAATAAATGAATGATATTAGGATATTATGGTGCAAGAAATTTAATATGAAGGCAGTGATTCATACATACAGGTGGGTGTTAATGTTCTGCTTTGAGTTTCAAGGCCTCAGCCTTGCTTTAGCCATATGAAATTATTGCATAACAAATGTGTCTACAAAATATGAAAGATGTTGCTTACCAACCATTGATGCAAAAGATAATAAAAATTTAAAATCTTATAATGTTCAATATATAAAATCGACACTAATATTATAAAGAATGATTTGTATTTTTAAGGTTTGTAACGAATAAACTCAAAAACTACGAGACTGATTTTAAAAATTCTTTCACCAGTGGAAAGCGTAATTTTTCTGGGAATAATATGGGCTATAACTTTCCCACGGGAACGGGACTATCGCGGGTCAAAATTACTACACACAGACAATGAGTAGAGTAAATACTGATAAGTTACTTGCACAGTGGTTCTACAGTTGTCTAATATTTAGTTTTTACGTTTTCTTTTCAATGTACCCAGAATTTTTCAATCAGTAGGTATCAGAAAATTATTGTCAGAGAGTCTCCTAAAGACATTATGTTTGCTGTCTTCAGAATCTTTAAAAATAAATGGTTTTGCTATAAGAACCCTAATGAAAGGAATACTGTGGTTCTAACCTTTCGAAAATTGTCTCTCTCCTATCCACTTTATCCTTAATTTATTTTTCTCACCCTTATAACCTATCGCTTGCTGTGATGCTGTCTTCAGCTGTCTATAATAAATAAAAAGTATTCTGTGGCTGTCTGTCACAGACCAATAACCAGCTAGCCTATTGTCTATTTACAAACTTAATCGCAATTGCTTTCATTTTGACGTACGTTGTTTCTTCCGTACAACTGCCATTACCGTCAGTGTAAGCAGAGCAAGCACTGTACTCGTAACAAGTGTCTAATACAGACGATTGCGATTACAATTATAAATAGACAATAAGGCCCCAGCTGTCTGTTGGTTGCGTTGCGTACAAAGTAGTCTGTATCCATCAATCAAAGAGATTAAAATATAATAAATATTTAAATCTCTTTGGTATCCATAAAGTTAGTATATTCCATAATGGTCCATTTACACGAAGGCATTCCACTGAGACAATCCACTAAGACAGTGGTGGTAGTGGAATGGCCTCGTGTCAATGGCCCCTAAAGGGAGATAGTGCTACTAAGAAAGCAGCACAGACCAGTAACTAGGAAAGCAGGCAGTCCTATTGAGAGGCACCTCGAATAGTATTGTGCCCCTTTCTAATAGTGCAACCACAATTTTCTTTGAAACATGGACAATTTGGCCTTGACATTGTTCGTTGAAAGATTGTTTAAATAATAAAAATAATTTTTAAAATATTATTTACTAGCAGAATCCCCCAGTTTCACCCGCGTGGTTCTCGTTCCCATGGGAATGCGGTAATAAAATATAGCCTATGTGTTATTCTGATGTAAAAGCTATATATCTGTAAATTTAATCAAAATCCGTTCATCCATCTATATACACATCCATACTCACAAACTTTCGCGTTTATAGTATTAGTAGAATATCAAAGCTATTAAGGGTTGGAATTTTAAAGTGAGACTACTACTATCTGATTCCCGCTCGAGGGAGGAAAAGACTTGTGGTAATTGCTTCCCTCCATACATAAATTTAAAATCAATAATAATAATAATAATAATAATAATCATTTATTTCAGACTCAAATTTAGTCCATACATGATGAAATATAACAAAAACACAGATCAAATTAAAATAAAAAATGAAAATAAATAAAAGATAACAAAATATTAATTTTCACGTCTGCCGCTGCCACCCCCCCGACTTCAGCGCATGGAGCTGTATCCATCGCTGGAGCCAGGGCGAGTCCCAGCGGCCCGTGACTGCGCGCAGGATGGTGTTGCGACTGCCGCGTGTACGCCGCATGATGGAGGCGCAGCGCGCGCGAATTATGGCAGCAAACCCCGCCGTGCTCGACGCTGCGAACATGGCGGTGGCGCTGCAGTACCGCGGCAGTCGCATCACCACCCTGTATGCGTTGTTGTACTGCACGCGCAGGTCGCTGTACGTCCGCTGCGTAAAGTTGACCCATAGGCTGCACGTATAAAAAGACTGGCAGTAAGCTTTAAACAGAGTTACTTTTACTGCCTCAGTACATCGTGCAAACCTACGGGCCAACATGTTGCATCGGACGGACAGCGCCCTGCGCTCCCTTTCCATGTCCACATTATCTTTTTGTTCCTCGGTTACCCAGTGGCCCAGATACTTGAATTTATCCACCTTTTTTAACTTCTCCCCGAATAAAGTGAATTCAGGCACGTTTGCGTACCTATTCCGAGGTGTAAAAGCGAATTTGTGATGCTTAGGCTTATCAGGCTTAAACATCACAAATTCGCTCTTCGTAGCATTATACCTGAGCCCATGTGCCACCGCGTAGGACTCACACTTGGTCAACAGGCTCTTGAGGGCGCCACTCGAGGGGCTCAGCAGCACCATATCATCTGCGTAACTGATGTTATTTACGCACACTCCGTTGATATGGCAGCCGATACGTGCGCCGCTGAGCTCCTCGATTAGCGAGTTCATATAGAGGTTGAAGAGCGTAGGCGAGGTCAATCCCCCCTGCCTCACCCCGCACTCCAACCTGTACTCCTCCGAAAAAGAGCCTCCCCACCTCACACAATTTTTCTGCCCACTGTACCAATGCATAAACAGCGATATGATCTCATTAGGTAAGCTAGTTTCATTTTTTAATTTTCTCCATAGAAGACCATAGGACACCAGATCGAATGCCTTGGACAGGTCCAGAAAGACCGCGTAAACCGGAGTCCATCTCGCGGTGTAGTAATGGACAGTCTCCTTGAGGCAGAGGATGGCGCTTTCGCAGGAAAGCTCAGGCCGGAACCCGAACTGCGCATCGTGCAGCCTCACGTGTCGTTCCAGCTGCTTGCCAAGCAGACTGTCCAGTACCTTCGCGATTATTGTAGCCAGCGAGATAGGCCTATAATTATGTATATCCGATGAATCACCGGTCTTATTTTTAATAATAGGTACTACAATTGTTCGCATCAGATTCTCGGGTAAGTAGGAGTGACACAAGCACAGATCAAAAAACATGGCCAAGACCCTGGGCAGGTGGACTCCCGCGTGCTGCAGGTGCTCTATGCTGAGGCTATCGTGACCTGGGGACTTGCCCCGCACCATGCCCTTAATGACAGCACCTACCTCCTTGGCTGTAAATCTCACCGTGCGTTCGGAACTACTAGTCGCAGCACCGAGCACCTGCCGCTCTGGCCCCAATGGAGATTTTACATTTAAGTGGCGTCGGAAAGCATTAGCAATGTCCCTGGGTTCACAGACCCCATCCACACTCACAGGAAGACTCGGCCTATGATTAAACCTATTTGTTGATCTCCAGAACTGTCCAAACTTTTTATTTGAGTGGTGTTCAGCGATAATATTCATTTTTATTTGTTTTGCATTATCCTGGCACCATTTCAGTTTTGATTTAAAACCTCGCCTGGATTCGCACATCTCATTATAAATATTACCGGACTTAGGTTTGCCATGTAATACCCAATTCTGGAAACACAACCGAGCCTTGACGTGAGCGTCACGGACATGCCTATTCCATCCAGCCACATAGCCACACTTTCGTTTTTTATTTACATTGTTACAGCACGCCGCGGCCTCAGACAGTATACTCACAATATCATTATACATGCCACTCAATAACTTCCTGTGTCCTAAATCACTACACATACCATCGCAACATTTATTAAATTCAATGGGAAAGTCAACTTCACGGAGTTTCGAGTGGCAGATACCACGATACTTTTCTACCTGGGCTGCGTCTCGTTCTCCCCATGTAACTTTATTAATACTACCATTAGCAGCCGTTATTTTCGGTTTTATGATGTTAAAGTTACATTCAATACTTAATGGAAAGTGGTCAGACCAATACGTGTCACGTATTACATTACAAGACGAAATAGCGGAACGCACCGCGCCAGTAACTAAGCAGTGATCGAGCCAGCGGCAGGTGCCGTGTGCATCACTTACAAAAGTGTAGGTGTCCGGCGACATAATTTCCAAATCTATGCACGACCACGATTGTTCATCACAGAAAGATTTAAGTTCGTTAGCAAACGACTCACCAGGGTGTGCGTTGAAGTCCCCCAACATAATTACTGACTCCACATTGTGACTTTCAATTATAGCCGACATTTCACTCAGACAGTCCGTAAATTCTATTAGATTTTCACTGGAATCGGTAGGCATATACACCGAAAAAATTAAAACACATTTATCACTAAGCTCGACTTTTATTGCGGCTAGACGCACACTATTACATTGTACAACCGTCACTGTAGGGAACGTTGACTTCCGCCAGAGTATAGCCACACCTCCATAGGGCCTACCGCGTAGCACTCCCGCAGACGTATCCACAGCAGATGTGCCCGTGAACGCGAATTTATCGTCGATAGTGCCCAGGAACGCCAAGTCGTGGGGTAGCAACCAGGTCTCCTGCAGTGCCACAATGTCCGCTACGTTACATATCTTTCGTACACATTCCACTGACCTCACGATATTTTTACTGTTGAAGCTTATTATCGTGCTTTTATTATTCATTTTGAAGTCAGGTTTCTACTACCACGATTCCTAAAGTCGATGAATCGACGATAGGCTACCCCATCTGGCCAGAAGTCGTCATTTAAAAATGTTTCCAATTTATGTTTAGGTACAAAAATTTTATAGGAATCGTAATCTTTTTCTAATTTCATAATTATCTTTTCCACTTTAATTTCCATATTAGTTTTTTTCTTTATGTAGCTCGTAATATCGTTTACGGACAGATCTTTGATAACATTGTAGATATATATAGGGACCTTAGTTTCTGCGGCTCTGAAGTTCGATTCTAGGTCCAATGCTGCCTTTCCTCGCTGTCCCACAAATCTATTTCGCAATCTTTTCCTCTGCACAAGTGTCCACTCCTCACTAGGTTGATGAGGTTTCCATTCACCGTTTTGAACAATTTCAGCCATAGATTTCTGTTTACATATCGAGTGCCTAACTTCAGAGTGCCCCTCGGCAGCGGTGACGTCATGCAAAGGCAGAGATTGCACGGCCGTTGGCTGCGATCCGCTCGGCCGCTGTCCGGAGTGAGCGTGAGTCAGCGCCACCGGCACCGCTTCGTCACTTTGTTTACATTGCGACGGTGTATTTCTACCCACCTCCATAGGGGAAATTTGTTGAATATCACGATATAGTGTTTCTGGATTGATTTTAAAAAAATGGACTACATTCGGTAAGGTAGTACATTGCTACACTTTTCATATCGATTAAAATAAGAAAAAAAGGCGTGAACTTGTGACTGTAGGTATAAACAACTATAAAACACGCCGCAGCAGTGAAGTGTTTTGGTTAGTTGTGAAAATTTAAAAAAGACTACTACCTTGAAGGGACACTGTAAGCTATTAAAAAATTCAATATCTTGTCTTGTTTGTCATCTACATTAATGTGGGACCATCCTTAAATTACGTCACACAAATTTTGTTTTTTTGACCCTCCCCCAGTTGTGCCAAGGACGGTCTCAACTGGAGTGCGATTTTTGAATCTCACTGGTGATATCAAAATCACCGGTGACTAAAATTATCACCGATGACTTTTATGTCACCATTTTGCAAAAGCCGTATTTTTGAAAGTCACACGCTGTTTTCAATAAATCGTCGCAATCACAAAATATCTCAATCGAGCCCCGCTGCTAATTCTTCCAAAAAACATACTTTGGCACTTTTGGCAGATGGCACTACGTCAACTGTCAAAAACAATCGCATGGTGATTTCAATTACGAGTGGGTGGGGGCACTCGTAAATCGATATCATAGGTATGACAAATGTAAGTCACCGATAAGTTTCAAAAATACAAACTTTCGGAAATCACTCACATCGGTGAGAATTAGTCACTTGATGAGATTCAAAAATCGACCCCCTGGTCACAGTTGTGACAGCAAGAAATCAGACTTTTGGACTGGGACTTTTTAACGATGGGACTTTTGTACTTTGGGACTTTTGTACTTCTGTATATCAGTATTCTTGTATTTTTGTACTGTTTACTTGTATTCGAAAATAAATATATATATAATCTCACGCCTTTTTATCCCCGAGGGGGTAGGCAGAGGTATTCCATTACTGGATATACCCACATTTCACGAGATATATTGGACCCCTAAACGTGATAGGTGGTGAGCCTATCGCCGGACCGGGTCTGTTTACACATGTCTCAGAATTAATTCTGAGACCTGCGGGTTTCCTCACGATGTTTTCCTTCACCGTCGAGCTAGTGATAAATATGTACGTAAGTTTTGAAAAACTCATTGGTACATGCCAGGATTCGAACCCGAGCCTCACTGATTTTCGAAAATAAATGTAGTGTTTAACGCGGGTAAAAGTTATCAATTCTTATTCCTATAATATAAGTCGAAAAATAAGTCTGATCTACCTAAAAACCTACCCTACCTATATTGTAAAGAATGTCTACAAATATCATGGTCAATATGGTCACCCGTTGACTTTGATCTAGTTTGAACAAATGTTAATGGTTGATGTTGCCATCGTAGGTGAAACATCGTAACCCTAAAGGAATAATTTTTGGTATACTAAATGAACTTTAATTTTAACAGTTTCATAATAAACATAGATATTTTTAATCAGGAAACATATTAAAAAAAAACATTCTTTATTCATTAAAAAAAAGTACTTACTTACTTACAAAAAGTTTTAAACTTTTTATATTGGGATAAGTAAGTGAGAAAATGTAGGGAGGAATTTGGAACAGCGATGATGATAATACTAGAAGAAATTAAAGAAACTTCTTTTTGTATGCAGTTTTGACTGTCTTAGTGGAATGGCCTCGTGTAAATGGCCCCTATGGGCCATTTACACGAGGGCAAAAAAACTTGAGGACAATCCATTCCACTGTCCTCAAGTTTTTTTGTATGCAGTCATACTGGATTGTCTTACTGGACTGCCCTCGTGTAAATGGCCCATTATGGAATATACTAACTTCATGTCAGTATCTGTCAAATGTTACTTTTTTTTCCTATTTTATAGCATTGGCAATTTACCCATCGTTCTCCGATTTGTTATAGCTATATAAATTACATATTTCGGACGACATAAAAATAGAACTAGTTGAGGTTTTATTTATGTACTGAACTGTTATTATCTACTATAGTCATCAAAAATCAAAACCAAAAGTAAAGAGAATTTTTAACTCGGCCTTTATCGTTATATATATATATAGTTTATTATACCGTACTCTTTTGCACACACTAGTGCCATTGTGGACAATGAGGCGTCTTCGGTGACAGCTGTCACTTGAAGGTTTTCAAAAATGGCAATAGACGGTGGTGCCGCACTTTCACAGAACTGTCTACTAAAGGCTCTACCCCACAGGCGCGTTATTATCGGCCGGTAATATCGCGAGCGTTATTGCGAAATCTGTTTTCAGTACATTTTATATTAGGGCAGTCACGAAGTTACACACTGTTGCGATAATAACGCCGCATTGGAACGTTTATCTTTTTTCCACCCAATTTTGTTGGATAGGCTAAAATCTAATATAGTTCTGCTTTGTCTTCAGTTTTTGTTTCTCTTCGATAAATGGCTCAGTTAGAGTTTAGACAGTGCAATTTTTTATCCCCCATTTTGGCCATAGTTCGAATGAACTTTTATGATGAATAGAATAGAATATATTTGTTGTTCAATTGTGGTACATAGCAAGGATCCTATATTAAAAAAAGAGAATCACACAAACTACCCGCTGCGGGCATACAATGTACATAGAACGAAGTTATACAAATGAAGGTATATTAATTAAACAACTGAGAATTGATAATGTAATTGATAATGACTACATTGTGACCTTTTGAGCTAATATAAAGTTATCCATCCTATGTATTTTATCGCGTTTCCCATTCACTGCATTCTTTCACGGACACTTGACACATAATATATTATCACTATCACGAGTCAAAACCCAAAATACAGCAAAATGATAATTTTGCAAAAATCATGAGGTGTCCTATCTTTTTGGATTTCCGCCAAAAAGACTTACAAATTCAAAATTGTGGATAGAGCGTCACTCTATAATAGTGATAGTATATTATGCGACAAGTGTCAGTGAAAGTGTGCAGTGAATGGGAAATTCAATTAAATGGTCATTTTTGGTTTTGCACCTGGTCACAATAAAGTCTTAAGTAGGTACAGTCAAGAGCAAGTCAAGTTTTACACTACCAGTTTAAGCTGAGCTCTGATTTATACTGCGCGCCATAGAATACAGGGTCGGGTCAAAGTCGCCCAAAGTGTCAAGCTTAGCGTGCTCTTGAATGTTCAAGTCACTATCATTTTACTGTCTGCAACCAAAAATACATGGACTCTGAAGCATGGCTATTTAATGAAGAAAAGAAATTTTAAATAAAGACGTTTATAAGGAAACAAAGACTGAAGACGAGGCAGTTTGAGTTTTGATCCTAGCCTGCCCAACAAATGGGGGGTTTTTCTTTTTTTTTTTACTCTTCCCTGTTCTCTGGATAGATGGCGCTGAACTTGCTAAGTTACTGCTAGGAACGGAACGTCACATCATTTTTTTGATATCGTAAAACGAAACGTATATAAAAGTAAATGTCACTGTCACACACAAACAAAACAAAACCAAAACTTATCGAAAACAACGAACAAAAAAAACTGAATTTTAACAAAGCGCGAGAAAACAAGGTTACATTCAGAAGCAAGCAGCAAACGAAAGTGTCGTAATCACAGATTATAAAGATTAGGTGGTTCGCGAGTAATAGGTATAAGTTCACAGAATAAGGAAGTCGCGGTTATAAGTTACTCTATGGTGACGTGCCGCATTTAGTAGTAACGTAGTCAGTTCAACGCCATCTACAGAGTTCTTGCAAACTATGTTTTTTTTTAATTCTCAAAAAAAAAACCTCTCATTGGGCGAAATAATAACGAGCGATAAAAACGCGCAGCTGTGTGTAAGGAATCAGGACGCATAATCGCAAAAACGCTCGCGATATTACCGACCGGTAATAACGCGCCTGTGGGGAAGAGCCATAATACGGTAACAGTCATGCCGCCCGCGCCATTACGAAAAACTGGCCAAGTGCGAGTCGGCCTCATGCACGAAGGGTTCTTTACCATTATCTATAAAAACGGCAAAAACGTTTGTTGTAACGGAGCACCTTAAATATTTATTTTATTCTGTTTTTTAGTATTTGTTGTTATAGTGGCCACAGAAATATATTATCTGTGACAATTGTCTAACTATCACGGTTTATGAGATACAGCTTGGTGACTGACGGACGGACAACGGAGTAATAAAGTCTATTTCACACCTAGTGGGTTCGGTGACAGTTCACATTCCTTTTGACGCATACATTTTTGTAGTAAGAAAAATATATGGTTCCAAAAATAATGAATAATTTATTATTATGTCATTGCTAAAATACAATAATTGTCACCTCTAAAATTCAAAATAAAATCTCAGACTAAGGAATATAAATCAAGGAAAATATAAAAAACAATAAATAAAAAAGATATCCTAAAAATACGTAGTGCGTGGAACGGAACTTTTACTCATAGGGATTGACACTTCTTAATCTACATTAAATCGATCAATCGAAGCTTTTTGGCGGGAATCCAAAAAAAGATGCAATGTTTTTGTAAAATTTTCATTTTGTTGTATCTTTTGGGTTTAAAATAGTAACAGTGTATTATGTGGCAGGGGTCTGTGAAAGTGTGAAGTGATTTGTAGATTCGTTAATGTATGATATTTTCGTATTGCATCAAAAAGTCGATGACATTTTTTTTATTATACCATGTTTTTCCGTTATATAACATGTGAAACTTAACATATTCAATAAAAAGTAATGTGGCGTTTTCGGTGACAGCTGTCACATGAGTATTCAAATGTGTCAATAGATGGTGCTGAACTAAACTTTATATTAGCTGTCATAAACTAGTACAGTAGCAGCCATGCCATGCCACATATTAAAAAACGAGAAGTTGACATGTTGATAGTAAATCATTTTTAGGGACACTGAGAATTTTCTACAAAGGTTAAACACAAAACACAATCTATCTACAGACTCGATTCTGCAGACCAGCTTAAATTCCTAATTGTAGCCTATCCTTATTCATAGAATACGGAAGAAAAAGGACAGAAATCAACCATAGATTATACAGTAATGTCAAACATGTAAAAACCAACCTAATTTGAACCCTAAGAACGTGTACATATCTGTCACTTTTATCCATGACCTTGTTACATTGCTAAACACGTGTATTTGAATAAGATGTGAATGCGGTCAATCATAAGGAAATCATAAGGTTCAATTTGGTTATTTTGTGATTTGTGACATTGTAAATAAATATGGTGCTTATTTCTGTTCCGGACAATTAATGTTCTGTTATGGGACAGAAACAAACCATAGATTGAAGAGTTAATGTCAAACATCTAAAAACCTACTAATTTTAACTATGAACGTGCTTATCTATCACTTTTATCCATTACCTTGTTACAGCGTCGCTAAAATTGCTAAACACGCCATACATGAGAAGACTAATTTTAATTTGACAAGACTAAATATCTCTCGTCTCTTTTCTTTTATAGGAGCAAGAAAATGACAGGACTAAACTAAAATAAGTTTATAAATAAAAAAAAATCTCACGCCTTTCATCCCCGAGGGGTTAGGTAAAATAATTTTAGTCGCTGTAATGCAGAATCGAGTCCATTATGTTGTTACTTTCAACATGCGAACATGTTCCATCGTTATGTGTAGAAATGGAGGCGTTCATACATATCCAACTCATGAGACCTTAAGACAACAGTGGATTAGAGCTACCAGTGTAGATGTTTAACGCAAAGTCGGGTGGAATCTGAAACCACTTTAAACCTAGTGTAAGGCAAAAGAAAACACACCAACCACAACACAAATTAGATATCACTAATATAAACAACACGTCTCTCGGCAATAATAACTGTATATTTTCATGACCCTTGCATTCTTTTGAACAAAAAAAAGGCATCATTCGATGACAGGTTATTGGTATGTGGACATCGCCATCTATCTTTAGTGAATGAACTAGTTTTTCTTTTTTAAAAAACGCCTCATTTCAAACAATCATTCTATCCATAAAGTATAAAATCGATTCCATTTCTTTCACAAACTTACTCGAAACTTTAGAAAAATCGATTGCATTTCATTAGGACACATCACTTCAATGAGGATCAGTAAAGTTATAGCAAATCCATTAGAAATATTATTCACGTTAATCTTTATGATATAAGAATGATATCTCTTTTTGAATTACCCAAATCGGACCATTACTTACGGAGATATTAAATAATAAACATATGCCGCTCCAGTCGCTAAAACACAATGAGCGCGGGAGTATGGTGACGTCACTGTGACGGAACCGAGCTCGGCCGGCCGGCCGGCACTCACGATTTGAGGAAGCGGCGCGTAATATTTGTGTTGTTAGAGTGTAATTTTGTGATATTTAAGTATAAAATAAAAGTACATAATATGAGTACTAATAAAAAAGAAGCAGGTTCTGTGCAAACTCAATCATATAACCTTCCAAAAGTGGATTCTTTCATGGTATTTGATTACCTAGGTAATCATTCTAAGTTGGTTGGTGGTTGGAAACTACAAAGGTAAGGGTGCTGCTTATTTATCTACGATTACGTACATACGTACTTATTAGTACTCTTAAATTTGGTAGTGGTTGGTAGGTGTAAGAAAGAATGAATATAAAGTGTAGGTACAGGGACGTATTCAGAACTTATAAATTTTGTTTACAGTATCTTGATAAACGAGAGTTGTTTTTTGTTTATTCATACGTAGGTAAATCATTACGCGGATGGCTTTTTAACCTATGTACTTGCACTTTATTTAGTGCTCTTCACTTGTTGATCAAGGTATGACAGAAACCTGGGGTGCAAGGTAGTCGCCTCCTCGCGGCGCACCCCGGGCAACGGGGCTGGCGAATGGACACAGGGTTGCTGTGTCCGTTCGCCAGTCGCGGCTAAGACTACCACAGGGGTCTCTCCGCGTGTCCCTCTGATTAGCAGAGGGCACAGTGGAGAGGCAGGGGCGGGCTCGGTGTGCACTCGCACTGCCTCCGAGCAGGTCAGGGGGAGCGTCTCCCCGGCCACCGTCGGTACACCGTAATCCCGCTTCCAGAGTGTCGTGGGACCGGGGGTCTTGGCTTAACCGCCCGGACCGCGAGGAAGGAAAACCTCTATAAAAAACCTGAGAGGGAGCGGTGGAGAGGGACAGGGAGGAGGACCCCTCTTCTCTCCCAATCCGCCGCAGGAGGAGAGCCTGTGGTTCTCTCCTCCTCCCCGCCCAACGAGGCCCGGGTGGTGATGCGGGGGCATCACCATCCACAGGTTAGGCCTCGTCGCGAAGGCGCGCGTGGTGTTCCCACGCGCCTTTGGAGCGTCCGGGACAGGGATCCGCGCAGTTGTTGTCGTAGGCGGCCGCCGACGTGGCTGCGGAAGTAATGCCTCGGCCTCCCCGTCCCTATGGCGTAGCGGAGGAACACAGTGGGGTTTTAGCCGATAGGAGTCCGGCATAATCACACTATCCCCCCCGGTGGTGTGTGTATCCGATGAAGGTTTCCCCACTTAAAAAAAAAAAAAAAAAAAAAAGGTATGACAGAAACCTGAATATTTGTTGACAACAGCTGTTTTTTTTGCCATCTCGCTTTTTGTTACAAATCAGTACTTAGGATGTACTTAGGAAGGATGACTTGACTATAAAGCAATTTTTTAGGGTTTCTTACCTCAAAAATAAAAACGGAACCCTTATAGGATCGTTTTCTTGTCCGTCTGTCTGTTAAGAAAACCTACAGGGTACTTCCCATTGGTCTAGCTAGAGCTATGAAATTTGGTAAGAAGCAGGGCCATATGACACAAGTAATGGAATAACATGAATGCACCCCTGTTGAGTAATGGATGCTAGGTGCGATTTGGACTCACGCACGAAGGGTTCAGGGTAAAAAAACATGTTTGTTTTGTGGAAGCAATTATTTATGATCTGTGAAAAAGTACAAGGAATCGTATTTAAAAAAAATTATGGGAGTACCCCCTTAAATATTTGTTTTATTTTAAATGTATATATTATAACTAAATATTCTGTGAATATTTCAAGCAGGTAGATACCTGTTGCCGTTATCACTTATCAATATCGAGTAAACATAAGCAAAAAATATTTGTTGTGTGGGAGCCCCCTTAAATATTTATTTTATTCTGTCTTTTAGTATTTTTTGTTATAGCGGCCAGAGAAATACATCATCTGTGAAAAATTTAACTGTGTAACTATCAGGGTACATGAGATACAGCTTTGAGACAGTCGGACGGACAGCGGAGTCTTAATAATAGGGTCCCGTTTTTTTACCATTTGGGTACGGAACCCTATAAATTCACTTCGCTTCGATTCAGCTATTCAAATAATATGCTTTTAGAACTTTTCTAACTGCTCTGGTAGACACCGCACATACATACATACACACGTAAATTTCGTTGGCAACAGCCCTTTCGTAGAATATGAATTTGCGCTAAAAATATTATTCACTCTTGATTTTTACCCGAGTACGTCCCCGTGTCGTCGTATTATCCTTTGAATATTACACAGAAAAGAGAACGAGCAAATAGATAGGTGTACCTACGTAGGTTTATCCACAATACTCAGGAAAAGTAAGGTATGTTTCTATAAATACAGCAGGATTAAAAGAAGAGAAGGTACACTACACGTACTACCTTATTTCCATGAATATCAACTAAATAATAGGTATATTATAGTTACGTATAGGTATATTATAGGTACGTACATCGAAATGATCTTCAAAGTAATGTCTTGTAGCCTGGGCAGAGGGTGGAGTTTTAACATCTCTTTTTACAACGGAATACCATTTTTTACGAAGTTTTGGATCTTTCGGCACCTTAAAAATCTGGCGTTTTTATAGAAGTGTTTGTACATTTCGGTACTATACAATATTTGCACATAGTTAAAAACTTGAATTAGATATAAATCAGACACTTAATTTCTTTTAAAAGTCCCAATTAAAGGAACAAAACACTTCGCGCCTTATCGCTGCCTACGGCTGACTCGCGGCTTCTGTCACAATGACGTCACCGCTACCGTGGCGGCTACTCGGTGAACTTCGCTAGGAATTCGGTCTTAACTTTGTCAATTTTTGTCGTAGAACAAAAATTTTTGTACTGTATGTTAAGGATTTCTTAGCTCTATAAATCTGCATTCTCAACTAAAAACGTTACGGATCCTCATTGTCAACAGTGAACTGTCACCGATCCCACTAAATAATATAAATATAATGTAATAGGGTCCCGTTTTACCGTTTCGGTATGGAACCTCAAAAAAGCGTGACAAGATGACAGCTAGGAGTAATAGTGTTCTGTGGATGACAGTCCGTATTTCGATATTGAATGCTTATGTTATTATTTTATAAAAAACGCCTCATTTTATTAGTACAGAATAGAATTTATGAGCTATTGACAGACAGACGCATATTCTTTTAAAAAGTAATCCTAGTACTGATTTCAGTTTCACGTAGGTACCGATTTCCAAAAATAGGTACTTATCTTTATAGAAAGAAATAAACTTTTTATTCGGCATAGACATAACAAAATATGATTTGATGATTATAGCAAGCATTGCAAGATTTGCAAGTAGGTATGCAACACAGACCAATAAGGTATGCAATATAGGCTGTAAGGACTAGAATCCAAAGGCCAATAAACAATTTCAAAAAAAAAAAAAAGGTATGCAATATGCATGCAAGCAAGCATAGCAACACTACTGCATGGTGTAACCAAGGTGTAACGTGCTTTTGTCGTTTTACTATCTAAAATTTTAAACGCGTTCATTTTATAGTAATATCGGTAAATCGCTTCTTGACAGTATTTAAAATTTTAGTTTCAATTTGATAAACAATAAAATTGTGAAGCTGGTGATAAAGCGTTTTTACGAACATCCCTCCAAGCGCTTTTCTGACATTTTATGTAGACGCCATGTTTGTCACGTTTTTGCCAGTTGTGAATATATTTAGCCAACAACTAATAATGCAGTAGCGCTGCAGCAGTTTTATTACCCAGTGTTTTACAGTTTTTCCAGAATGAGTATATCGTTTTCAAAAAATAAGGAGAAGCGGTCTCGTTCATCGTCCAGCGAAGCTAACAATGTAAGTTGTCACTAAATTCCCGCTCTCTGCGACATCGTCGTTATACCTAATTCCCAACAATGCGACCTCACGCGTAGATGTGTATTTTTACCATTACGAAAGTGATGCTATGCTTAGCGAATTATTGTACTTTGATTATTGGCTTTTAATATATGGTTAGAACATGACCTTCCAAGAAGCTGAAAATGTGGATGGAGATGTCAGTGCCGCAATCTTTTTATCTTGTCTTGACTGGCTTCTAGAAGCATATTGACTCACATCGGCATATGTTTGTTCCAAAACTGCGTAAACTGCAACTTACCTACGCTTGATTTACTTTTGAGTGCAAATGATTTATGGCTAAGTGACCTAGTGATTATTGGGATAAACTTCAAATGAGCATGATCCATTGGCGAGCAAAACCGCCGGTACACTAACGAATTCGCAAGCCAAATGTCTAAACCGCCAATGGAGCAAATCGGTGGATTTGCTCGCTGACTCTTTGTGCATGCTTGAAATTCTAAGTCTGCGGCGCAAAGAATCGCCAGAGGATCAGTCGAGCCCGTGACTTTATGGCGTCTTTTCTTTTTTTTGTTCTTTCTCCTCATGTAACAGTATATCCAAGAAGTAACTCTGCCTGGGTACAGCGATGACTTCGCCAACAATGAGAGTAGACTGTTTGGACTGCTAATGGATCACCAATGCGAGTCAATGAGCCAACAATTTATACCATTAGCTTGCCAAATCGCCATTGGATCACTCACTTTACAGTTTGGACAGACAGACAGATTACTTAAAACCATAATTATGTTGATATTAATAAAAATTCAGTGCTCTCATTACTAAGTATATGTACTTACTCATGAGAGCTCTGTATTTGGTATGAACATGTTCAGTTGTTTACCTATTTCTATTTTTTTTATTTTCTATCTATACATTTACTAAAACTCTTAACAGGACAGTGTTGATACATGAAATACTTTTTTAAAAATTTTAGTGCTAGTTACTGAATTAGATACCAAAACATTAAAATTTTTGTCTGTCTGTCTGTGCACACATCGCACAAAAACTACTGGACAGATTTTGATAAAATTTGATATGAAGATAGCCGAGTACCTGGGTCAACATTAGGGTACTTTTTATTCAAGAGAAATAGAGCAACGCCACTGGGCACCCTCTAGTTTTGTAATATAATTAATCAATAATCCATATCTACTTGGTTTCTAGTACAGTATGTGCCAGCTGAGTGGGTTTGATGGAACAATGTGCTAGCAATCATACTTTAGCTTACATATTGCCGTAGTATGAAGATTGTCATGTCTGGGCTTTCGGTAGAGGGGATGTTTACTATTGTACATGCATGGACTGAAGATAAGAGTAGCACTATAGCTGCTGCATAGTGAAATTAGCATTTCCTGAAGATAGTGCAGCATTTATTGCTTAGTGTGCACAAACTTTAGAATAGTTATGGTAATATTATAATATAACCTCTATACACTAGGAAGAGCATGTGGAAGAAACCATTATTTTATAAAAAAACATATGTAATTATTTATCACTAGCTTGACAGTGAAGTAAAACGACGGGCCTGACTCAGTTGGTAGTGACCCTGCCTTCTGAGTCGAGGTTGCAGGTTCGATCCCCGCTTGGAGCCAACATTTGGGTGCATGAACATGTCTGTTGGCTTTGTGTCTGAGTATTCAATATTTAATTAAGTATGTTTATCTGTTGTTTAGTACCAATAGTACAGGTCCTGCCTAGTTTGGGACTAAATAACCGTATGAGAATTGTGTCCCACATTTTTTTTATATTGAGGAAATCTGCTGGTCCCTGTATTGATTCTGAGGTATGTGTAGCAGCATCCTGGTTTGGTAACAGGCTTACCACCTGCCATCTTTAGGCATCCCAAAAAAAAAACTTGTGAAAGGTGGGTAATTTCAGTAATGGAATGCCTTTCCTTAACCCCTCGAGAATAAAAGACGTAACAAATTTTTTTTCTATAAAGTGTAAGTTTTTTGTATAAGTTTTTTTTTATAAATGGGCTCACCACCTATCACGCTTATGGGTCGACTACTCATTTCCAGAAAAGAAATACCTCTGCCTATCCTCGTCGTGATTAAAAGGCGTGAGTTTTTTAAAGTTTACTTACAGTTGCAAAATGATTTGATAATGCTCTGCAGTTCTAATGCAAGTTTGAGCACCAAAACTGTTTGTCTTCAAGAAATTCGAATCTCAAAGTGCTTTATCAGTTCATATCAACTTTTATATGGGGGACTAAGTTGAATTAATGAATAAAATTGAGATAGTAATATTTGTAATTAAGTGGTTGTGACTTGTCTCAAGAGAGTTATGTAGGTTTATGGTATATAGATGACCTCAGAGAAAAAGTTATTCAAGTTATTTTATTTAGATTTTTTATGAATATCACAATAATATTTAATCTAGCTGAACATTTTGACTAGTTGGCAAATTGTATAGGTTTAAAGACTTGTAGAAAGTAATAAAAGAATTTATTTCTTAAAAAAAGTATTATGTTACAGAGTAAGAAGTTTCCTAATACTAATCCTTTAAAATAGCTCCCTATTATCATAATAAGGTATTCTAGTAAGCTGATTTACTGAAGATATTTAAATTCTATTTTCAATAAATCTATTCATAATAGAGTAACTCATTCAGCTGAATGATAATCCATACAGCATTGGTGGTTATTTAGATTTTACAAAGATTATAACAATGGTGTTTATTTTCAAAGCACTAGATTCCTTTAATAATTAGTTACAGCTTTGAAAAGTGATGTGAACTGAAGTTGTTACTTATTGTGTTATTTCTCGGACTGTAATATTCACTCATAATGTGGGAAATCAATATAGGGACAGGAAAGGAATATTTGTCTATTTCAATGTATTCATCATCATCATCATCATCAACCCGTAACAGCCCACTGCTGAGCTAAGTGTCTTTCCTCACACACGAGGGAGTATTTCAATGTATTATTATGTTAATACCTTATCATTTACATTATTGTGACATATTTCATCACTTTTGAATATTGTGATGTAATTCCAAAAAAATATAATGAGCAAACTAATAGATTTGAATAAATTTGCTATATTGTACCTGCCGGTTTTACTCATGAACTTAATTGATGAAAAAAAATTATTGAGCAAATAGTCTTCCTAATTTTATTACATTACATTGTGCAAGATTAACAGCTCTCCCAACACATATTGTGTGCTTGTAATTTTTTTGTCAGAATTCATGAACGTATTAAAAATATTGATTATCTTATGAATCATTACAAGTTTTATGGAGAAATGTATAAGTGTTCAATTCTAATAGTTTTATTCGTTACCACCTTTTCTGCTCAATTATTTCCATAACAATAGGTTTCAACTACGTTCTGTGCCTCTTTTCACAAGTTTTTTTTTTATTTATCAGTCAGTACCACTATTGTGCCTATCTTTCGCTTGTAGACCATGGGGTAACATGTGGTTTTTATTTTGAGCAAACCCGTGATAACATTGACTTGTTTCTGTCATGTTAAGTTAAATTTGGTTGTATTTGACATGTTTTTCTTTATTTGATTATAATTTAATTTAACTATGTGGTACTAACACAATTTAAATTGTTAAAAAGTTGATAAACTTGCTTACTTAACTTCTAAGACCAAGCATCCGAGACACAATAGATTTTTAATTGTGTCTCGGTTCCAATTGGAACCGGCGGTTCTTTACAGATTAAAACCATATTTAATAGAAAATTATTACACTATAATTAAGTAAAAAAAGAAGTTCTAAATTTTTGTTGCTAATGTTAGAACTAATTTGCGCGGCCTGAGTAATACACCTAAATAATTATAATTCTGCTGTAGCTATAATCTTTCATAATTATGGATGCTCCTCCTGAAATATTATAAATTCAAATTCAGCCTTCATTAATTAAACATAGCCATGTCTGCAATGTATTGATTCATTTATTTTTAGTATCCTTACTACCATCACAGAATAAATTCGTTCAGGTTACAGTCTGTACTGAATTTAGAGATGCACCGAATGTGGGTTCTGCCGAATGTCGAATTCGGCCGAATGTTCGGTTCAAAAATCTGCCGAAGACCTAATCAAGGCTACTCGCTCTTATGATGCACAGATCACGACTCGTTATGAAGTGTTTTAATTACCGCTTCCCTTTTCTCTAGTAAACTACACAACCAATTTTGATGAAATTGGGCAAGTAGGACTACTACTGCTAAAATGCTAACATCCTGAAAAAAAAAACATAATTCCAGGGTTAGGAGTCATCGGGTAAATCGTAAAATCCACGCGGACGGAGTCGCGGGCATCAGCTAGTATCAATTTACCGAAGTTCGGTATTGTTTACCGAATTTCGGCTTCGGCCGAATTGCTAAATGCGAATTGAAAAAAGCTGCCGAACTTCGGTTTTACCGAATGTGAAACGATTTTCGGTGCATCACTATGATAACATAGATGGCGTCGACTAATTAATAGACAGATGCGACATACTATATCCAAATATTGCGACATACTATATAGAGTGATATCAATCGACACGTGATAAACTATTGCACATAAAATATTGAGTTGTTGATTATAATTTTTTCATGGAATTGTATTAGGGTTAAAACTGCCATTAAAAATTTAAAACTTCACCTTTTGTCCATCAGAGAAGTATGCAACTGAAATGAAATAAATGTGTAAAGTCAATCATTATTTTGTGCCATATTATTTTCAACTAACATTGTTCAACGACGTTGCTTGCGACAACGACGAAGCCGTATCTCTCGGTTCTCATGGGAATTTCGTGCATTTTGAATTTATTTTCGGTACATTGCAAAGTCATAAGACTCATCAGCCTATGTTAAGACGGCATAATTTTATTATTTTTAAAGAAAAGAAATAAAAAAAAAAATCTATTTATATTACCTTACCTAACCATTAATTCACAAACTGCCCAGTAATATTAGAAACCTCCAACTCAAAATTATAATTTATTAAAATCCTATGAACCCTGTGTATCAACCCATTAATTTTAAGACCCCTGAACATAACCGTCACTCTCTCTCGAGCAGAAAATTCACATAGCTTATTTTCTAAATTATTATATTCTAAAATACATTTCTGCTGAGTGAATTTTGTTTAACCATAACTAACTTACTAACTGACATTGCGATTTTTTTCTTTTGATAACACTGTTATATCTGTAGAATACAATAAAACATTACAAAAAATATCTTTATAAAAATATACGCACTTGTATAACAAGCTGGCAAATGAATATAAATAAGGCACACAATCTTTTTTAAATTTCTTTTATACTAAATTTTAAATAACTGTGCATGTAGACTAAAAGATCCATAATGAATACAATACAATACATTTTACTGCAAGCTGGTATACAGAATGGATCTCTGGGAGAGGAACTATAGCTAAGATTCCGTAAAAGATTTTTGCCATTTATAAAATGTACTGTTACAATAATTACACTATTGTAATTACTTAATTACACTACCATAAGGAACCTAGCCAAATAAGTTACTTTTATGATCTGTTTTTATTTACCCGCAGGTCTCAGAATTAATTCTGAGACATGTGTAAACAGACACGGTCCGGCGATGGGCTCACCACCTATCACGTTAAGGGGTCCAATATATCTCGTGAAATGTGGGTATATCCAGTAAAGGAATACCTCTGCCTACCCCGTCGGGGATAAAAAAGGCGTGAGATTATATTATTATTATGATCTGTCACAAAGAAAATTTACAATGGAAATTGTACTGCAATAGCAAGGTCTGACGACATCGTTTCTAGTACTCAATCCCTTTACTTTTTTATAGTGTTATTATTTTTTCATAAAATTTTCTAATAACTGTAAAGTGAAAATCGAAATACATGGTTAGAGGTGTTTTGGGATAATCTTTATTACATAATATAAAACAAAGTCGCTTCCTGCTGTCTGTCTGTCCCTATGTATGCTTAGATCTTTAAATAGATAGAGTGATTCAAGAGGAAGGTTTTAGTATCGGCATTGCACCCGTGTTTAGGTCGCTAGTTTTTAATAGATGATACTCGCAATTTAATTTCGATACTGTAAACTACCCTGTTTTTGCAGTCATTTGTGAAGAATGTAACATCGAGAGTGTCGGGGCTTCTGCCCGCTACCATCACGAAGTGGTTCAGTAGTCCGAGCTCCTCGAACGCCAACGGCTCGGCCCAGAATGTTGACGGAACCGACTCGTCCACCGAGGACGAGGCCCCAGACACCCCGATCACGTCTCAGCCACCGCCGAAACGCATGCGGTTTACATCTCCAGGCGAATTCAACCACTACGGCCAGGCTGATGTAAGTACAATTTTTGAAGTGAAAACATCTTTAGCGGCGTTGAGCACTTTTGTGGGATGGGCAAAACTGTGAAACTCGCGTCAGGTCACGTGTGCTGATCGAAAAACCGTAAGACGGCGCAGAGCGCTTGCGCGAATGTTCGTGTGTGTTTATGTTAGAGCGTGCCACGCGCATCCATCGATGGTGACATAAACTGTTTAAAATATGGAAATTGAACAAAGTGAATCTATTAATGAAAAAAGTGACGAAAAAATAGCGAAAGAAAATGACTCCTACTAATATTATAAATGCGAAAGTTTGTATGGATGTCTGAATGGATGTTTGTTCCTCTTTCACGCAAAAACTTTTTTCTTTCAATGACTTCAACTATTACTTTTAGCTTGTAGAGACTTTCACAGATGGATTGTATCTGCCGGCTCCTTTGTGGGCTATGCGTGACCATAGTTTTTTTGGGCAAACATACATACTTTAATAAAACATGTTTCTTGTTCTTCGTGTGTTTATTTTTGTTTGCAGATTTCTCTTAATAATTTTCTGAGAACTGATAATAGTAAGTCAACATAAGCAATACGTGATTTGACGACACATAAAAAATTTGACTTCATCTGAGTCCGTTACTTAGCACATCTAATATACATAGATGTGTAATTGTTTCTAAATAGTATTACACGGAATTTTAGTTTATTATTTACCTCAACACTAATATTATATAGAGGAAAATTTTGTTTATGTTTCTTTGTATTTTTGTATAGACTCCGAAACTACGGGACCGATTGTAACCATAGGCTTGTCAATTTTTTTATAGGGTTTGAATCTTATTTCCATTACCGAACCGATTTTAAAAGTTCTTTCACAAATGGAAAGCTACATTATCAAGGAGTAACATAGGCTATATTTTATTACCGTATTGCCACGGAAACGGGAACTACGCGGGTGAAACCGCGGGGCGCTGCTAGTATGATCTATAACTTTCCGCCATACCCGTGCGCGATAGCGTAGACAGTTTACTATGACGTCACTCATGAGTGTCACATCGTCGATCGATTGTACGCCTGTAGTTTGACCCGCGCTGTACCGCGCCTTAGGTGGCACAGAGAAATCGAGACACAGGAGAGGTGAGGTAAACGTGCGAAGTAGGGTTACCATATCTCAGGATTTGCCCAGAGATTTTAGGATTTTGGGGCTCTTGACCGAGTTCTCAAGAATCTCACAAAGATTTAAAAAATAATTTTTCAATAACAATCTTTTGATAATTTCACAACATAAACAACATAATATAATTTAAGACAATATAATTTTGATTCTGTTTGAATTTTCTTCTGGTAACCCTATGCAGTAGGTTTGATCTGCTCCCTCGACTCATTGCGCAGCTACCGAATGCGTGGTGCAGCGTTAGCGGCTCGGTCAAGCCAGAATACTAGTTATTAAAAAAAATCTAATATTAAAAAAAACATTGTTGTTGTTTTTTAAATATTAGAATTATTTTTTTAATATTAGAATTGTTTCTACAGTACTACGTATTAAGCAGATGTAAGCAAAAACAGCAATAAAGGCTTTAATAATTCACAACTCTTCTCAGAATAACTCAGCGACTGCCAACATTGACACATTGGAAGTATGCAACACTTACAACACCGTGCAGTCGCCACCCGGCCGGACCACGTTCAGACGCGAGACTAACTTCGTGTCGACACCACTGAGGTCCCCCAACGAAGAGTCCACCAGCGACAGGACCGAGAAGGACTCTACAATGTTCAAGTCACAGCATTCTGTTTCTTCTATGGGCTCCTCTGTTGCGAACAAAAGAAAGTCGCTTTTTGACTCACCAACTAGTACCGAGGCTTTAAAGATGGCTTGCAGTGAGTTTCCGTTTTGAGTTTATCTTTGTATTTTTGAGTCTATAAAACCTATACAACACAAATCAATAATTATATATTGGATTTGCCTGTTATGTTAACACAGAGTAACATGAATTTGTTAGTTGGTTGACAGTTTATCTAAAGTAATTGCAAGTGATATAGTAGTTAGTAGTTACATATAGGTTAATTCTGTGTAAGCAGTTAAAATAAAGTAAATAATCTCACTCCTATCCCTGAGTTGTGTAAGCAGAGGTATTCCATATCTGGAAATACTTAAGTTTCACCTGTATATTCTTTGGAACTCTAAACGTGATAGGTGGTGAGCCCATTGCCGGACTGGGTCTGATACACAATTACACATGCTTCAGAATTAATTCTGGGACCTTGGGGTTTCCTCAAAATGTTTGCCCCGAATTTATTATAAGGCAATAAATGTGTATTTATCCTTTGTTAAATTTACATTTCGTTGTTTTAGTGAAAACATCACGCAACACCATGAGAGACCCGAAAGAGCCTTGTTTCAAACCGAGCCTGCTGGGGTCTCCTTTCTATCCCGGGCGGACTATGTACGGCGGGGCTTCGGCCTCGTACATAAATTCACCAAATATCAAGCAAAGGAAGAACACATTAGTTAATGAGTCGAGCAGTGCCGATAACACCGTCAGTCATTCGACCAGACGAATCATGGATCTTTTGGAGCATTATTCCTCACCGCTCAATGAAGCCAAGAGAATACCGCAGTACGTGCGGTCTCCCAAGAAAGACAATGCTAATTCTAGTTTTGATAGTTCCTCATCAAACAATTCTAAAGTTATTTGTAAGTATCACAACTTCATTTTTGATCAAAATAAAACTAATGTGTTTGTGACTGTGTGTAAAGTTAAAACTTGAACCTCTTAAGCCAAGAAAGTGAGACACAATTTATTTTTAACTGACTTCAAAAAGGAGCGGGTTATCAATTCGTCTCTGTTTTTTTTATGTTGGTTACCTCAGAACTTTCGACGGGGTGAACCGATTTGGATGATTATTTTTTTACTTCAAAGCTGGTGCTTCCAGATTGGTCCCATTTTAATTTCGTCTAGTTCTGACAATGGCATCCATGAGAAAACCATATAAGTTGAAGTCGATTCTTTTACCCTTTCGAGTTCTATGTTATTAACTGTAATGTAGCGCATTGGAACAGCATGGTGCTTGACTGATTTAAATGTCTTTTTTTTTGTAGCATACAAAACACAAGAACTTCATGTGCCAAGCATAGCGTCAATTTTGCGACTGAAGAAACGGTCTAGGCTTATGGACACGACGAACGCAGCGCGCCAGATCATAGCTTCACACAGTAGCACGTCTGATTACGTGCCGTATCTACCAATGAACACCAACAGGTATAGTATTTTGGACTGAATTTTAACAGGGAGATCCATCTTTTAAAAAAACTACCGGCCAAGTGCAAGTCGGACTCGCGCACGAAGGGTTCCGTACCATTATTTATAAAAATGGCAAAAAACTCGTTTGTCGCATGGCAGCCCCCTTACATATTTATTTTATTTTGTTTTTATTACACATCATTTGTGAAAATTACAACTGTCTAGCTATCGCGGTTCTTGAGATACAGCCTGCTGATAGACAGACGAACGGATGGACAGCGTCTAATAATAAGGTCCCGTTTTTACCGTTTGGGTACGGAACACTAAAAACCATCATAGTCCAGAAGTTTTGTGTCAAAATCCACAACCACTTAAAACAATATTGTTTTATTCCTGTATAGTAATGTAAAAGAACAAACGGTTACGGCTCATAAGTATTGTCTATTACTGCTCATGGAAAATAGAGATGCAACCTTATTTTAATGTAGCGTGTTTTTCACAGTGTTCCCAAGTAAACTTATATGAGCTTAATTAAGGAAATTATTAGATTTGACACAAAACAATATTAAAACAAGCTTACTTTATAAGGATGTTGCGGTACAAAGATAGCAATACTAAAACAATAGTGTTTTAACTTTATTTTAAGAGATGCTGGTAGGCCCCTGTATCATGACACTAATGTATTTCCAACATATTATGCCTCGCAATCAAGTGCAGTCTATACCTATGTATATCTCACAGTCAACGAATATATTTTGCCTAAATTTGTAGAAATATTCTAAGAAAATGCAAAATAGAAGTCTACTCATGTATATTGAGTATAATTAATATAAAATAACTTATGTCTTCGTAACGAACTCTATATTTTTATTGATGAATTTGGATCAACATAATTCATAAGATATTTGATCTCAAATACCATCGCATTGTAGCTAGATCAATTATCGAGCAGAATGTTTTCTATTCTTTCGTGATAACCAGAATGCCTTATTATAAAATAATAGCGGTTGCCCAGCGGCGTTGCCCTCGCGGATCCAGTTTATTCCTGTTCCCGTAGGAATTTCCAAAAATCCCTTCGTAGCGGTTTCCTACGACATATAAGACACCTAACAACACACTATATTTTAAGTTTCTAGGTGCAATCGTTTCGGAATAGTACGTATTTCTCCTTTTAACCGGTTTTTATATCTTCCTGTTGGAATGAGATATTTCCTTCAATAAAAAGTACCCTTGATGTTAGATGTTGACCCAGGTACTTGGTTATCACCATACCAAATTTTATCAAAATCCGTCCAGTAGTTTTTGCTTGATACGTGCAGAGACAGACAGACAAAAATTTCAAAAATACTTTTTTTGGTAGGTATCTAAATCAATAACTATCTGAACCACCGCTAAAATTTTCAAAAAAATTTCATGTACAGACACGGTCCCGCTAGCGTTTTAATATATGTACCTATGGATTCAAAATCATGACCCGAACTTCGCTTCGTAGCCGTTTCGAAAATTCTCTGCCATTCTCTGATTACAGCTTTCTCTAGTATTAAATTTTGAATTTAATTTTGAAATTCGCACTCAATCAGCGTTTCCCGTCCTTGAGTCTTCATATTATTATCCTATTGCTTGTTAATTCTTAACTCTGTGCATGTGCTTTTTACCATGTTGTGCCTTCTGTTTTTATGTGCGCGAAAGAAGTGACTAATTACTTGAATAATTTATATTCAGATTGTCAATATTCTTACTTATCTGGTATGATCTTCCAATAATTGTACTGTGAACCTAAAGCATTCTCCGCAGAGAGACATTACACTAAATACACTAAATCTTCTTAATAAATCTCAAACACCAACTGACTGACAGACAACACATAACTAAAGTGTCTAAAAGCATGAAATTTTTTATTGCACAAATAACATCTTTTTAATAATACATCCCTTGGGAAGGCTAAGTAGGAGATAAAACTTTTTCCAGTAATTCGTTTTCGCCACAATAAATGCAGAAGTGTATAATATACATCACAGTCAGAGCCTAATTTCAAGAGGACAGTTCAAGGAAAATTAAAGGCCAGTTTTGGAAACTGAGAATTCCATTAGTGAACATAAAAATATAATTAATTATTATGCTTGACAGAGAAAGAAGATGAAACTTAAATTTATTTGAATTACTTTTTCCGTGTGAATTGGTTTACTTCTTGTATTTGATCCTATTAAGGAATCAAACGAATTGACGAGCCATTTGAACTGATTTTACTGAACCTGTGTTGATATCCATTGTTTATGTTACAGGGAACAAGCCGAAAAGGAATCTAGTAATAAGCTAACTACTAAAGTAAAATCAAGACTTACGAGACCTAAGCGTGGGGATGACATCTGCGTAGAGACCGAAATGCCTACTCCAGTTTCCTTACCAAACGCAGTTTTACAGATTGACAAAGACCAATTACCAAAATTCTCTTTCGGAATACCACCCGCTTCCAGTACCGCAACCACACCTGCGTTTAAGCCACCAGTTACTTCGGGCGGATCATCACAATTTGCTGAATTCAAACAGACCAAAATAACAGAAACACGTAAGACCGCAACAATTTCTAGTAATGATTTATACAAGTTCTCGAGTCCAGAAAAGATATCCAGTGATGCGCCTCAACCGTTGACTACGCCCCCTAAATTCACATTCGGTAGTCCAGAACAAACTATAGACAAAATAAACGGCGAGAGTAAGAGACACGATACTTCTTGTGTTCTAGGTACATCTAAAGAACCTGAGAGTAAATCGGCAACAAAATCGAAAGACTGGAAATGTCCCGACTGTTGGGTGGGTAATAAGCAGCAGGACGAAGCATGCGTTTGTTGCGGAGCCAAAAAACCGGCCCAAAATAAAGATAAACCGGCGAAATGTTCCGTATGCAAGGTTGCCGATAGACAGCCACAAATTGACAAATGTGTGAGCTGTGAGAAAGTTAAATTAAATAACATTAGTAAACCCCTCGAAGTTAAGCCGGCGGATTCACAGAAATGGAAATGCAGTGAATGCTGGGTGAGCAATGACAACAGCGCGCTCAACTGCGTCTGCTGCGGACAAAGCAAACCGACGCCCTCTGCAGAGGTAAAACAAAAGGCTGTTCCAAACGATACCAGTAGCGAATGGAAATGCGAGAACTGCTGGATCAAGAACAAGAGTGACGTAGACAAATGTGCTGCGTGCGAAGGGCCCAAGCCAGGAGCGCAACTGAGCACCGCCCCGGCCAAACCACAAGATGACCCCTTCAAAGTTTTCCTAAAACAGCAACCCAGCGGCTGGAATTGTCCCGGTTGTTTAGTTAAAAATGATAATAACAAAACAAAATGTATCTGTTGCGAATCTGAGAAACCAGGTTCTTATGCGGAACCCGAGAAGAAACTATTCAATTTCGGAACAAATACAACATTCAAATTCGGCATCGATCCTAAAGCACAAGAAGCTAACAATTCTAAACCTGTTGAAATAAAAGCTACAGTAGTACCGACAGCAAAGATCGAAGAATCGGAAACGAATAATAATGTATTGGCTAAGCCACCTACTTTTTCACTCAGTTTACCTGCAACAAAACCTGAGGATAAAGTAGATGGGCCCGCAAAGGTGACGGAAAAGATAGAAACTCCGAAAATGACCTTCAGCTTTGGCTTGCCTTCGACGGCTGCTCCGGCTTCTGCCCCGGAAGTGGCGCCCATGTTCGGAATTTCAAATAAACTATCCGAAACAGCGCCAGTGCCAGCTACAATAGAAAAGGAGAAACAGAAACTGCAGGAAGTGCCACAGGTTGACTTTACGGTACAGCTCTCAAAACCACAGGTAAAACCTACGCCCATAAACAACATGTTTGCATCTCCACTGCCTTCTCAGCCTCAAGATAAACCGCCTGTAACTACGTCAACGACCACGTCTGGGGCCTTAGAGAAAACAGAAACATCGATCGATAATGTTAGGCTACCACCATCAGCTGACAAGCCAACTCCAGCGACCAGTAACGAGGTCAAGCCGCAGCCGACATTTTCTTTTTCGGGCTCAGGAATGAAACCGTTTGCTCCTCAGTTGCAAACAGCTCCAGTGACTTCCCCGCTGTCTATATTCAACAAGACCGAGCCCACAACCAATTCAACATCAATATTCCAGAAACCTGATGTAGCCAGCTCATCTGTCTCGCTATTTCAAAAGAATGATTCTATTGCTACCACTGCGACTCCTCCATCGTTGGGTGCCACTGCGCCTCTTTTTAACTTCGGAACCAATAGTACAAGCACAGTACCACAAACTGAAAAACCGAAATTTAGCTTCTCATTTGGGAATGCTACTACCATGGAAGCATCCACACTGTTCAAGCCACCGACGACTGATGTGAGCACTAACAAATTTACCCTCCCTACGAACGCCAACGGTAATGGGCTTAGTAAGGGGCTATCAATCAGCACTACTTTACCTGGGCTGACCGGTGGTAGCGGATTACCAACGAATTCATTAGGAGTTGGAAATGACATGTCAAAGAACGCTTTAACCGCTGGAAGCAGTCTACAAACTAGTAATGCTCTGTCGAACGCTGGCGGAATGTTTAGCGCACCGGGTCAAAAGGAAAACGTGTGGGCGTCGACAAACAACAACTCCAGCAACTTGTTCAGCACATCGTCGAACGCATCTACGAATAGCTTACAGAAGCCAGCGACTTTCACATTCGGGTCAGGGACACCATTCAACACCGGTAGCTCGGCACCGGGATTCGGGAACAGTGCACAACCGGCCCAAAGTATGTTTGGGATGTCTAATCAGAACGCCAGCAACCCTCAGCCTTTGTTTGCGAGTCCGGTGCAGAGTCAGCCGCAGCCGAGTATATTCGGGACGCCACAGCAGGCGCCAAGCCCTGCGCCGGCCATGGGCCTGTTCGCTACTCCCAGCGTTGGCGCGACACCGACGTTCGGCACTCCCAACCCGTCTATACCGTCGTTCGAAGCACCATCACTCACGCCCGCGACGGCACCTGCGTTCAATTTCAACGCACCCCAGTCTACTGGTGTATTCGGATTTGGACAGGTGAGAGACATTTTCTATAACATTTAGCATATTTTTTGAGATACCAAACCACTAAACAAGTTCCATGTGGCCATTCTTAAAATTATTTAAGTGATCCGCAGAATACTCCACTGAAAAGTGGGGATCCTCCAACCTCTTCGGGGTTAAGGCCTTAGTATACATTTATATTTTACTACCTCTTCCTCGAGATTTCACATAAGTCCCATTCCTGTGGGAAAATTATATCCCATGTTACTCCCAGAAAAGTAAGTTTTACATTGGTAAAATATTTTTTTAAATCGGTCCAGTAGTTTTTATTTTGTTACAAACGTACAAAAAATCTTTCCTCTGTATAATATGAGTGTAGATGATTGTTTAAAGCAGACACTTGGTTGTTTCAGCCCCAGCAGCAACAGCAGCAGGCTGGTGGCAGATGGCCCGTAGACGGTTTCGGCGGCACACAATCGAGCGCGCCAACATCGCAGATGCAGTTCAGTATGGGCAGTGCGCCGAACACTCGACGCAAGTGCAAAGCCGTTCGCCGGAACAACCCGCGATGAATGTGGTGCACGCGCGCCTTGAGCGCGCCTTTGCTGCGCTCTGCGCGCCTAGACTCCCGAAGGCCCGGCCTCCAAGCACCGAGCCACGAACCACCGCCGAGTCCACGCACTGGACGACGACGACACCTCCAGTAAGTCCTACTATAGTTAAAATACAATCATGTGAACCGGTAAGGATGTACTAATTTTTTTTTTCAAAAGGCGTCCTTTAAGGTGGTACTAGTTTTAAGCTTAGACATAAATTTGGTAGACATTAAATCAACAATTGACTTTGAAGTTCTGTTTTACTTTTGTGGTATTTTTTAAAATAGGACGATACACGAAATTCTATGTGATAGATTAACTGAATACGTACTAGTAATAGGGTATTTAACTGTCTGGTCAAATGAGATGCTTTTTATGATCTGTCAAAACGAAAATGTACTATGAAAAATAAACTGAGTATTGAGTTGTGATTATTTTTAGTTTTGTCGGTTCCCTTATTGCTATAATTTAAAAATTAAATTCGATACATATTTTTATAATCTTAATTGTTAATGATCACTCGCAATTTAATTTGGATACAGTCAAATACCCTATTGTTGTAGGTTTATGTTTGGTATAACTTCTGTATTGATGATTTTTCATTAACTAAATTTATTGTTAGCTTTTTATGAAACTCTGTGATGGTCGTTAATTATCTCTCGATTTTGTTCTCTGAATATTTGTTAGCAGCAGTTATTAGCTTAATGTATTATATAATTGAAGTGAAGGGTTAGAAATAACGTTTGAAAAGCAATTAAATTTATGCCTTTTCAGAGTTTAGGACCCGATCGCTTTATGTGGAAACCTATGCCATTGATTAGGTATATTCCTTAAACAAACTGGTTACTCAATGGGATATATAGGCTGTTAAAATACAGAGCTGTTTAATGGTAATGAGCCTAACTATACAATTGAAAACCTTAGCAAAAAATAATGCGGCGATATTTTTGTAATTTAAATAAAAAAAAAAATTAAACAATTTTAAACAAACAAAAACCGACTTCAAACAGAAAACAAAAAAAAAAGTAAAAAAGCACTAGTCGCCACTAGGATTTTAAAGGTTCTCCTAGATTTCTCTGGGATGCCATCATCAGATCCTGGTTTCCTTATGGTACCATCGTAGGTATATCACCTTTCCAACAAAAAAAGAATCATCAAAATCGGTTCATAAACGAAGAAGTTATCCACGAACACACATATAAAAAAAACATATACGGTCGAATTGAGAAACCTCCTTTTTTGAAGGTTTAAAAATATGTTGTCTATTGTTTACAAAAATTTTAATGGCTGCATTTACCTCTTTAAGAACTGCTCTGTTTGTTTGGTCACCTGGATTCGCTTACATACACAATTCTAAATGTTAGTAATGAGTTAGCCCAAATAGGTAAAAACATTCTAACGAGATATAATTAATATTGAAGCTTCGAATATCGAGTACATTATTTAGGGTTTGGTCATTTAGAACGAATGGATGAAAGAAGAGTAACGAAAGAGATTTATGGTGCAAATGTTGAAGGATACAAGGGAAGAGGACGCCCCAGAAGGACGTTCACGGATCAAATTAGTGACGTCCTTCAAAAAGCTGGGGTCAAGAGTGCAAAGAATAAAAGAGCGTGCATGAAAAGGCTTATGAATGTGAAGGAAGCGAGGGAAGTGTGCAAAGATCGGGCAAAGTGGCGATCCATCGTCTCTGCCTACCCCTGTGGGAAGAAGGCGTGAGCTGTATGTATGTATGTATGTATTTAGTGTTCCTGACCAAATTTACGGAAAATTAAACACATTGTGAAATCATCGCGTATGTCTGTCTGTCACAGTTCATTTAGAGAGAATGTTTGATGTAAAAATGACGCGTTTCAAAGTTTTCATACTTGTTTCAATCTAGTTCCATTAAACTCAAAAGTTACTGGGCGGTTTCATTTTTGAGTTGCCCGTAGGTCTGAGGTCAGCGCAGACTAAGCAGAAGAATGTAAGAGTAGTTTAGCAATGTGGCAATAGTAATAAAATCTATCTATTTATATAAATAAAAATCAAATACTGTTTGTTGGTAACTGCATCATCTGAAAACGGCTAGACCTGTTTGGCTTTTTTTTATTGGTTCATGAAGGATGTTGCTCAGAAAATTTGAAAAATTATTGAATATCTGAAAGTGCTTATTATCTATATGACTAGCGGTTCTGCGCAGTTTCCCCCGCGTAGTTCCCGTTCCCGTGGGAATACGGGAATAATATATAGCATTTGTTACTCAGGGATATTCTAGCTTTCCATTGGTGAAAGAATTTTTAAAATCGGTCCAGTAGTTGATGAGTTTATTCGTAACAAACCTACGAAAATACAAATTTTTCCTCTTTAAAATATTAGTATAGATTTGGACGGGGAAACGTCAGCTACTGCATCGGCACGCTATGATGACCATTTTTTTTATCCGCTCATCAAGTTTCGTATTAATTAATAACTACGTTGAAGGTGCAAATTGCTGTACTTTATTGACAAAAGCGAGAAGCAACTAGTCATAAAAATTATCATCGAATATATATAAAATGATAAACTGACTGACTGATTGGTGATATATCAACGCACAGCCTAATTCGCTGGGTCTCGATACTTGAAATTTTGCACATAGATAGCTCATACAGTGTTGGCATCCACTAAGAAAGGATTTTGCAAAATTCAATCTCTAAGGCGGTAAAATGAAAAGCTAGTTTTTTACATAAAAGAAAGGCTAATTAATGTACTAATTTACCACACAACTCGATCACTTTTTACGAAATTCGATTTTTTTAATGAAATCTAATACGATCGTCACCACCATTTAACACAACAAAATGCTAAAAATATCGAAAGAAGCTTCTGAACATGTGACTAAAGGAGACTGGGTAAAAGTCGTAAATTAAAGGGAAGCTTATGAAAGAGATGTCAAAATAATTAGTCTAGGCAATGAAGCGGATTTTTGTATGAAGACCCCAACATTAATTCCTCAGTCGATGAAACTTTGCAGGATTATAGTATAGTATGAGACAATACTTGCATAAAAAAATCCAAAAAAAAAACCTAACTGAAGTTAGGTATTTTTACTGAAATACTTATTTATTTGATATCTTTGTTGGGAAAAATGCTCAGTCAAAATTTTCCTCTTTAGCAATATTCATGTGTGTTAAGAAAGCTATATGCGAAATATCCAAAAAAATCTCCTGGTAGAAACAACAAAACTCAGACATATATGTACCTTGCTCGGGAAAATTGCTCAGTCCATTTTTTCAACTGGAATGTCATTTAATGGTCGCTGTGGACTTACAATAGGAAAATCCAAAATAAAAACCTTCTCGCTACATTATTTTTAGAAATTATCAAATTATCAACCAAAAAAAATTTTTTTTAGTATGAAAACCTAACTTCGGTTAGGTTTTTTTTTTGGATTTTTTTATGCAAGTATTGTCTCATACTATACTACAATCCTGCAAAGTTTCATCGACTGAGGAATTAATGTTGGGGTCCACTACCTTTATTGCCTAGACTAAATGTAGGAGATGTGTAGGTAATTATAATTAATATAGGTGCTGATAAGCGACGAAACTGAGAAGCAGTTTCGACATTGATTCACGAATTTGATTAATTGTGGCCTTTTGTAGCACCCTTTTTGTCCCATTGATTTTTATATTCATTTTCATTGCAATATTAGGTTCATCTACTATATAAAAATAAGTCGGGTTTTCCTTCCTGACGATTTAACTCCAGAACTGACGAACCGATTCCCATGGTTTTGCATTCGTTGGAAAGGTCTCGGGCTCCGCAAGGTTTATAGCAAAGAAAATTCAGCATTGCACCCGTGCGAAGCCGGGGCGGGTCGCTAGTTTAAATATAAAGTAAACATTTATATTTTCGTTTTATTAAAACTTTTTAATCAGGATCATAATCAGCTTACTACTTTCAATACTAGTTAAAAATTTAAAAACTTATTCTTACTTCTAAATACGCATTTTGGTTATATATTTTTTTCGATAATGAATTGAGATTTCATGTTACATAGTAATGTGTGAAAACAGCCATCATAGCGTGCCGATATTTTGTCAATAAATATGTAAAAACCGGTCAAGTGCGAGTCGGACTCGCGCACGAAGGGTTCCGTACCATTATCTATAAAAACGGAAAAAAACACGTTTGTTGTATGGGAACCCTTAAATATTCATTTTAGTATTTCAGAGTCTTAGTTATAGGGACCCGTTTTACCATTTTGGTACGGAACCCTAAAAATGCTTGAGTGATTATTTATATATATGGACCTCATGAGTATCTGAATGTGTGAAACAGTGATATTTCGTTTTTATGGTATATATTATAAATTCTGATGCCTATATTTTAAATATGCTAATAGGTAACAATAATTATTGTAGACAGGCTCATTATGAAAGAGGCTTCTATTTCGTAATACAAATTCTGTGTTTTCTGAAAGACTGCTGGAGTACAGTCCTAACGTAAGCCTTACACTAGAGTGGTTTTTAGGAGTTTCTCGCTACCAATAGACTTATGCAATTGCCTTTAACATTATACATAACTATTCATAGAAATATTATAAGTCTGTCGAATAGGGACTATTTTATACCTGTAACCGAACATTATTACTGTTTATACAAACATGCAAGTAAACAAAATTATGTTCAAATAAATCACCTGTCTAGACGCATGAAAGCTGTTTGTTTGAAACTGATTTTTTAAGTACTTAATATGTAAAATAGTATGGGAGATGGTGAACATATTGGAAGTTTTCTGACGAACTCGTTTTGTATGATTCTGTTTTAACGGGAAATTTGGTAACGCAGTGTAGATTTTTAACCAAAACAAAAACAGGAGGTTCTTAAGTCGACGCGTATAGTTTTTTATGGATTACCACGCATAACTTTTTACAGACTGGTGAAATTTTTATGAATCTTTTTTATTGGATCGAGGTCGGTATCATTAAAATAAAAAAAAATCCCCTCTTGTCAGTTTATATATTTTTCCTTTTTTTTTTTTTGTAAAAAGTTGTGTTGACGTTTTAAGTTGTGCACCATCTCTCATCACAAGTGTATTTAATGAATGATTTATTAATTATGTCACTGACATTATACAGGAGATAGTATGTATTGAACTTTTGCTTAATTTTTCTGACTATTTTCGGTAAACAGGCTGATTGTAGAAAACTTTAGATCTAGCCCATTTGAAGATGCTTTAACACTAAACACGGAAAGCTGGTCTTTCGAAATTGTCTAGTGGGTTTACAGTAAAATAATACCTAATCAATATTTATGTAGGCCTGTTTCTATGTTTGAAATGTTTCTACTGGCACGGGCAAACGTTGTTCTTCCACCGTATAAACGTTAACGTTCCCACTCCGACTCACACAAAAAAAACATAAAAATCGGTCCAGCCATTTTCGAGTTTTAGCAGGCTAACGAGACTTCGACTAACGAACAGCAATTGATTTTTATATAAGAAATACTATATATAATAATAATATATAAGAAGATAACTAAAAATCTTGCCACATAACGTCAATTTGGTTGGTCTCGTCGGTCATAATGTTCATCATAAGGTGGGAAATTCACTAAAAAAATCTTTATATTTTGAATTTGTTCATCCGACGACAAGGTTTTAATCGAGTGATGTATGAAGTATTTGTAAAATACAAGGCGTATATAAACATAATAAATATGGAGATTATTATAAATCTTTCTTGCTGTAATGTACAGACTGGATTGACTCTTGCTGTTGAATTGAAGGCCGTTTGCAAACATAATAAAAATGGGGATTATTATAAATCTTTCTTGCTGTAATGTACAGACTGGATTGACTCTTGCTGTTAAATTGAAGGCCGTTTGCTTGTGGTAATGTGATCATGGTCCACCTAAATATTGATTGGAAGGTAAGTGACGTGAGCTACATTAGACTGTAGGTACATCTAAACTGCGGGCGCGGTGTATGTTTTTATAGACACTTATTTTAGGCGATTTTTTTTTGTGTCTCTGGCAATATTGCTCAATGTTATGCACCATATCTCGGGTCACTGAGTCACATACCATTTTGCGGCCACCTTAGTAAACATATTACGTGATTTTTTAAATTGTTACTTATTTAATTATGCACCCACACCGAAGAAGTTTTCTGGACAGCAATTAAACATTGGAGAACAAATGGTATCTTTTCTATAGAGGTACGTAGTCGAACAAAAGAACAATAGACACGTCCGCACCTTGCAAGCGACAGATGTAGACTGATGTCTTACCGCCTAATGCTTGTTTTGATCGTTCTAGCCAACGAATGCCGTAGGTTGCAATTTTTCTGGTGTTAACTCTGATTGGCTAAGCTATAAATAAATATATATTGAATCAATAGTTCTTTTTAACTTGGAGCGGCGCATCTCGGTATTGCACTTGATAGTGACATGTAACGCAAATCCTAGTGAAACTGATTATATCGGATGATGAGGCAGGCGTTACGTGTTTTATAACACTTATCGCTCAATGACTCGGGACTTGAACTTGGGACGAAAGTTTGAAATGGTACGGTTGCCTTTAAAATATTTACTGACAAGTATACGACGGTAATTATCTGGCTTTGAATTTGTGTACGCAATACAATTTCATTGAATATTTGATACGGATTATTATTAGACTTAACAAATTAAATTCACGACTTTAAAAAATGTCTGACATAACGCGCACTGTAGAGTCTGTACTATGAGTGCAACGTTTTAGCATATGGGGAGATGTTTTTTTAACCAAGATTTGTAATGTTTTTGCCTCATGATTTAAAAATGTTAACATTTCATTATCGTATTATAAAGCATTGTCATGATTATCAACTCATGATTAAAAAATGTTAACATTTCATTATCATATTATAAAGCATTGTCATGATTATCATCGTCTATACGCCTGTTAGTTTGTAGTTTTTTTTTATCATTAAGTTTAGGTATAATTCCTCGTTATGTAACAGCAATTCAGGCAAAATACTGTATCAGGCATTCACTGTTCGTTTGAAGATTTTTATAATAAATTCTTTTGAGTGAGAGGTAAATAAAAATGGTATATAATTATTATATTATCTGCTCTAGATATGGCTGCTACGATCTTTTGCTGTGGACTCTAGCACTGTTGTTTCTGTACATAGTTAGTCTATTTTAATTACAAAGCCGTAATGTGTATTCGGATTTGGGCCTTGTTGTAATGACTTATTTTTTGTAGTAAATGAAATCAAAGAGGCATCCAAATGCGAACTACACATAGTCAATAATATGTAATGTAAAAATATGTAACTCTATTTAATTATGGTATGAATGAACATTACAATAAACGAGTAATGGAATATTGGGGAGCAAAACTAAACGGTGTACACTGATGTGACCTTGATATTATGTAAAATGTTAATAAATGATGGAAATTAATAATCGTTGATTTATAGATGAATAATTTAGCTTTGTTCCTCAATCGAAACGGCCATTAAAACTGGAAATCTGTTGTATTATTTCAAACATCCTCGATTCATTCTTTTCCGGGCAGGAATAGCAGAATAACATGTGGAATGGGCTGCACCCTGGGAAGTAGGTACCTATCTACGTGTAAGAACTAAGTATGTTGTGATTACCGAACCGCCTACGAGCCGATTGTGACAAATCTCTCACAAAGAAAAAATATATTTAATCAAATTCTATAGAGATCACAGATGTGTATTAAATATAACGAATCTAAATAAAATTATATATAATTTGACAATATAAACGAGTTAGAAAATAGGAACATATCTACTGTTGTCTGTCACTGACTGATCGACATCCTCGTAGAGCCATCATAAAAAAATATGCAAATCGTACTGAAGCAGTAGGTATAGAATCTGAAAAATACCAACATCTTCGGATTAATAATTTGTATCTACACTAATATAATATAGATGAAAGATTAGATTTCTGTTTATTCAAGAGCCTCCGAAGATGATTTTAATAATTCTTTCGCCAATGGAAAGCTTGCTATGCTGGGAGTAACATGGACTATAATTTTCCCACCGGAGCGGGATTTACGCGGTGAAATCGCCCAGAACAACTAGTAACTAATAAAAGTACAAAATGGTGACACTCCCAGACTGACCTCACCATAATTTAGAAGGTGTTCAACGGTTCCGGTATAACTGCGCCGATGGTCCTGCCGATCTTACTATGGAACACGTGGCGATGGCCTTTGCCGTCAATACCGCAGGAGACAACTTTCACGTTGTAACGGCCTGTGCCTGGCCACACCACCACAGGTTGGTAACCTGGTGGCTTGTCGTACGAGCTGTTAAAACCGTGCTTGTACTGCGGAAACACTTTCGGCTTATCGACGTTGTAGTGAGCCGGTCCAGGTTCGTCCGACTTTCTCAAACACATCGCAAGATCCACCATCGCAGTACGCCCTCTCGGCGGAACGTCCATATTGGTCTTGTTAAGTTTGCCGAAATGAAGCTTCTTATATTTCTCAAAGCTACCCGGCAGCGCAAGGGGCCACGTTGGCACCGAGCATTTCATCGTCGTATTGTAGTGGTTCTTGATCGTACTACCGTCCCGCTTTCCGGTAAAGAGGTCGTACGGACCGCGTAACGATACCACTTTCTTAGACTTCTGATCTATAGCGTCCTTGTCGATGATGCTGTACCTGTTGGGGGCTAGCGACCACCTGGGACACATGTCTTTGAAACGGCACGGTTCCTCACGCTCAAATGTAGGTCTTGAGGAATGTGACCCATACGACGCCTTGTAAGGAACAACCTGGTAGTACGTGCCCGGACCTGGGTTTTCCCTTTTAGAAGGTCGAAATCGGAGCGTTCGACCGAACCCAACATTTTTGCAAGCCGGTTCGTATTTAGTAGCCTCGGGCACTTCTGTCCACGCCGGTCCTAATAGAGTGGCTTGATATTTTCGCTGGTCTAATATCCGCTGATTGCGATATCCCAAGTTCTTGGCCCAATCTTCCAACTCACTTTTGTATCTCCATGGATCTTTATCGACCTTTTGGCGTCGGATGACTTCGTACACTTCATCAATGGATTTTGGGTGATATAAGCAAGGATCACAAGCTTGAGGTCTTTTCGAAAATAGTCCACTGGGATCTAGATTCGGATGTATTGTTTGTTTACCGAATCTCTTAGAGGTAGTGTTGAAGGCGGGCTTCGGCGTAGGGATACTTTGTTCAGATTTTGTATCAACTGATGTCTTTTTTGGCTTCATCATCAAAGTTAACTAACTACAGAATATGACTAAAGTTCTAGAATGGCGTAGAAGTTTGTTTTTTGGTCAGTAAGGCAGAATAAGGCTACACAAGACACATGGTAGGTAAGTATTGAATGAATATTGTAGGCACAGAACACTAATATTTACTCCTAGCGAAGATTGTAGGTCATATGTTGACGTTGTCACTCTTGTGTCATGTTTTTACAGAGCATTACCTATATTATCTTAGAATTTCACAAATCTTGTTAGTACAAAAAAGATTTTATTGTTTTATCTTTATACATTTGGAAACTGAGAAGCTCTTGGTGGCGATCGGAAAACAGTTTCTGAAAACTATCAGTAGGTACCTACGCATGACAATAATGTAAATTTCTATTCCCACTACCACCTACTTCTTTACTTAACAACTATCAAAGTTTACAACTCATACATGATCTTTGAAACTTCCAACAAACAGTTAGTAGTAATAGTTTCGCTTGCATCTTGCCTTGTTTAAGTCAGGATTGCCAATTTCCCTAAAAAATCCACGATCTTCTAATGTACTTATAAATATATCTATAATATATGTAGAGCGAGTTATATAAAGGAAATCGTCGAAGGCTCTTTCCTGTTTTTGAAATATAACATAATTCCGAAAACTTATACTTATACAATTTATGATAAGCCTGTCGGATCAGTCGTAAGTCAACCTGCCTCCTGAGTCGGAGATCGCAGGTTCGATTGCCGTCCGGGGTCAACATTGGTTGGCTTATACTCGGATGTATTTTACCATGTCTATCAGTGGTTTACTACGCGCTTTGAAGCTTATTCTCTGCCGTAAATTTTTATGATTTTATGGTAGGTAAGTAGGTACCTAGTTATCTATTCATAAAAAAGTAAGTAAGTATTATTATTATTTAATTAATTAATAAGCACACAATAAACTTAAAGCTTTATACATTGCCCCACAAAACTGTGTAACAGTTTGACTGGGATCGGTAGTCTCTATATACTTACTGGTGATTTTTTTTACCGTCTGGAAAAAAATATGACGTATAAGGTATATAGAGCCGAAGTTATACACGAGATTATTTGTTAAATATAGTTATGTTTAGTGCAATTTACAAAATCTAGAAAACTACGCACAGTACTACGCGCAGCTGGCGGTTGTAGGTAGATTGCGCTCAAATGGAAGCTGCGAGCCTGATTCTTTTAAAAATACTATTTCAAATATCTCAGTGTGTATTATTGACTAAAATTGAGTAATGTATATTAGTCTAAGCAAAAAAAAATTTTTTTGAGAAAAAAAAAAAATTAAGTAACATTGCAAAATGAATCTATTACACTTATCTATCACACCACATTTTTTTCCAGCTAGACGGTAAAAAAAGTCACCTTGTATATACAGGATGTCCCAGAAGTCAACGATAAGCCGGACACCAGCGATAGGCCTAGTCATGAGGGTAATCAGAAAAATATAAAAAAAAAACTATGTTCTTTTTTCAAAATGTTATGAAGGTTTAAAAAAAATCCTAAAAAACGGACACCCTGTAATGAACTTTCTTGTACCGTGACTGTAAATATTTACTTTTTAAATATTTTTTTTCTGTAATGCTATAATGAATAGCCGTGCTACAATTTACAAAAAAAAAATTACATAACTGCTTCACTTTTAAGTAAAAAGTTAAATTTGTTTCCAACATTGAATTCTAAATAATTTCATCAACCAACTTAAACCAGCCGTACTGTAAAAAAATGTATGGCTACTATTTTGGCAAGTATACTTAAAAGTTGACGCATTTAGTCTAAATTCTAAAATGGTATAACACATGCTAGGTTTTGTTATAGTTGAGGCATGAAAATTTTTTTTCTCGATGAATCCGGATTCTATGCCAATCTAATTTAATGAGGTGAAATGTTGGTAACGCAACCTTCTTAGGTAAATCCAGGTTAAAATCTTTTTGAATGGAGACGGACTCATAATTTTGAAAAGAGAACCTAACAGGGATTTTTGTTTATTCGTACATCTTTTGTTTATGTCATTTTTTTGATGGCTTTGATTTAAATCCATCAGTCCCAGAAGTAAAGATTCTGGAGTCTGTTGCTTAGATTGTATTTGCGTGTAATTATGAGTTCGTAAAGTGAAGTTATCATGCCAAATAGATATACCGTACAGGAGTACGCCAACATGCATCTTATTTACGGAGAATGCTTATGTAACGCCAATGCTGCAGCTAGGGTGTATCGCGAGAGATACCCAAACTTAGAGCGTCATCCTGATTACCGAGTTCTTATTAATCTGCATCGATCATTATCCGAAGGTCGATTCCCTGATCATATGGTGAAGGAAGGCCCCTCTTGCCCTACGAGGACGAAGTCATGCAAGCTGTAGAAGAAGATCCAAGTATATCCGTACGTGGAATTGAGGAAAGCCTTGGAGTACCTAAAAGCAGTGCACATCGTATTCTGAAAAAAAAAACCGTCTGCATCCATTCCATGTACAACGAGTACAATATTTGCTTCCCCGAGACTACCCAGAGAGAGTGCGATTTTGTCAAACGATTTTGCGAAAACACACTGAAGATCCCCAGTTTTTTGAAACGATTCTATGGTCCGACAAAGCAACGTTTAAAAAGGACGGTTACATGAACCTACACAATTTACACGAATGGCACGTGGAAAATCCTCACCTAATGCGTGAAGATCATTCACAGTACCGTTTTAAAGTAAACATGTGGACAGGCATTTTAAACGGTACAGTTATTGGTCCGATTGAGCTGCCAGAGACCATAAATGGACATGTTTATTTAGATTTCCTACAAAATCAACTACCCGATTTATTAGAAGAAGTGCCGCTAAATATTTACGGCAGCATGTGGTATCAGCAAGACGGCTGCCCCGCGCATTATGCTCGTCTAGTCAGAGAGTTTCTCGATCAAGAATATCCAAATAGGTGGATTGGTCGGGGTGGTCCAATTTCGTGGCCAGCGCGGTCACCAGACCTTAATCCAATTGATTTTTTTACTGGGGTGCAATTAAGGAAAAAGTCTAACACAAACTGATTCAAGATTTAGAAGAGCTGCGCCGAAGAATCTCAGAAGCCGCTGAACAAATGCCCGGCGCATAGCTCGATCATTTTTAAGGAGATGTAGAACGTGCATATTAGCTGAAGGAAAACAGTTTGAACATTTGTTATAAAAATGCTGTAAAACATACCACATTAAATAAAAAAAAATTACACAAACTTATTTTAAGTATCATTACTTTAAAGGAGGGTTAAGAAAGAGGATAAAAAGGCTTAGTTCAGGTCAGCTGCAGACTTAAGGTTGCTTTACCAACATTTCACCTCATTAAATTAGATTGGCATATAATCCGGATTCATCGAGAAAAAAAATTTTCATGCCTCAACTATAACAAAACCTAGCATGTGTTATACCATTTTAGAACTAAGACTAAATGCGTCAACTTTTAAGTATACTTGCCAAAATAGTAGCCATACATTTTTTTTACAGTACGGCTGGTTTAAGTTGGTTGATGAAATTATTTAGAATTCAATGTTGGAAACAAATTTAACTTTTTACTTAAAAGTGAAGCAGTTATATAATTTTTTTTATTGTAAATTGTAGCACGGCTATTCATTATAGCATTACAGAAAAAAAATATTCAAAAAGTAAATATTTACAGTCACGGTACAAGAAAGTTCATTACAGGGTGTCCGTTTTTTAGGATTTTTTTAAACCTTCATAACATTTTGAAAAAAGAACATAGATTTTTTTTTATATTTTTCTGATTACCCTCATGACTAGGCCTATCGCTGGTTTCCGGCTTATCGTTGACTTTTGGGACATCCTGTATAATATTATATTACAATTAGAAAGTTTATAAAAGCTATCTCAAATGTGGTGCATAAAGACCTAGGCTACGTGAGTAATTATTTATATGTACTTATACAAATAATATTAAATAAGTAAGTTAAGTTGTTCTTCAAAAAGCTTGGGATAGTAGCAAAACTACGAAATCAGCTCTATTGCAGTTTAATATGCAACAGTAAAGACACTCCTACCTATAGTAGGTACCTATCATATTTCCCGTTTCATAAAATCCTCCAATTTAAATCTAGTAGGTACTACTTAGTTACCTATTTACTAAGGAAAAAGGTCTTCAACAATGTTATTCATTGCAAGAATTTGCGATTGCGTAACGGAACAAAATAGGTACCTACTTACATTCTTTAAACAACTTCTAACGGTTCTAGGTTACGTATAGGTACCTACGTATCTACCTAATTTACGTATTTGAGGTTAGTCTTACCTCTGTGCTATCACTAAACAAATCTAGCAACTTCAAAATCTTTTGAACCGATTAGGATACAGAAATAGGCTCACATACTTAAACATAATAGGTAGATACAAAGATTGTATTGTGCGTAGGTACATTAGTTTGCTAAAACCGTATTTTAGGGAACTAACAAATGCTCCTCACTTTCCTCCGAAACAATTCCAGATGACTGGACGCTTCATAAGTTTAGATTGGCGGGAGTTCATCAAGCAAGACATATAATGGAAGTCAAGTTTTTGAATACCTACCTAAGTTTGGAGTCAAACGTCAAGTGAGTCGGGCAAGTCGATTAATACCTACTTGAAACATGTAAGTTGAAGTTTGCACAGACCCAGCATACAATACGGATTAATCAAAGGACCCCGCACAAATTTTTGGCAAAAGCCGTTCGCTCGATGATGAAACTTCGAGAAATTTTAGTCTGTAATGCGTTTGTCACAAGTTTGTCAATTTATACGTTTTGTAGTAGGAACCTACCTAAGTAGTATTGAAGGCTTGAAGTAAACTGATCTAGTATGAAGTCTAGTAATCGCCATTTTCAGTCACTGCAGTTTGCAACGGTATGAATTGATACTGGAGGGCAAGGTCAACGAGTACAGAAAAAGTACACAAAAACTTCTTAGGTATGCCTCCTGAGCTAAATTGTTGGGGTATTTTTATAGTCGGCTTGACCTGTAGAGAGATGGTTGTACCATAGATGTCTATAGTTGAACCCATCTATAGGGGAGCAGCAACTCGGTTCTTCTCGGTCTGGAAGGTGAGCGCTTTTGCTTTCATATAGGTAATGGGGGTGGATTTATTGGGCCGGTCGGGCCTGAAACTGAATTAGCTTGTCAGGAAGCGGTTCTATGTTGTATAATATTCTGTGGCTACGATCAATAATCGAGGGGGAATCTATTTTGTCAAACAGTTTAATTAAATTTGTGGGAAATAATATTACCGTCGTGTAGTGGTACGTGTCTGTGAATACCTACTACTAACTCTGATATACTGGTGGTATCGTAAGAGCCAACGAGGCGCTTACCTTGTTGCGCTCCGGTCTTTGAATGTTGGCGGGTTAACCACCAACAACAGCATTTCCAAGAAGGATTGGCGTCAGGATAGCCGCAAAATATTCCAAAAGCTATTATATTATTGGATTACCAAGTTATGGGGAGAAGGCCAAGAGAATGTTGACTATGATCATAGGAAAATCTATCTATGTTAAGCTACGCATCCAATTACGGCTCTTTGTTTTCATACAAAACTATGCTGTGGGTGACATCACCTAATATACGGTACATAGGCACATGGGTACTATTTACTAACTAATTAGGTAGGTAACTGATTTTCAATGTACCTATACATTTTAATATTATTAGTAATTATTTTTATATGTAATTATTGTAAATGAATGTATATTTTCTTTGTAAATAAATGTAGTAAATACCATTAGTAATGTGTCAAATGTGTAACTTCTAGTTATAACGAAATTGTATTTATGGAAGAGCTGAGCCTTCTAGCACAAGCAAAATAATTGCAGGAAAATAATTACTTAATTAAGGAGGCTCCCAAACTTTTATCTGCAAAAATTGTAATCTCAAGTAAAAGAAATGATATTTTTTTCAATTGGCTAAGGTAACGCAGTGGTGGGAGGACTGACTGAAATTGAACGCAAGGTCACTTGTGCCGGTAGGTCATATAATGCCTCATTTAAAAACATCGTACCTAACTTCAAGTTACTATACAGGGCGTCCCACACCAATGCCACACGGAGGGAAAGTACATTAAATATTGAAGATAAGATATTTTACTGAATCAAGACATCATTTTATTTATAATAATTAGTAGAACTGCATTCAGAGATTTAGTAAAAGCGCCTACCATCGAATCAACTAATGTAAAAAAAAGTGAGTTTTCACGAGGGTCTTTTTCAGCCCCCTAAACGTGTGCGCCATGAGGACATGCCTCAGAAGCAATTCGGGAGCCTGCGAGTTTTCTCTCGATGTTTTTCTTTTAATGTTGAGCTAGTGATAAATATCAACGTAAATTTTTGAAAAACTGTCAGGTAGCCCCACGGTTCGAACCCGGTTCTCACGCACTAGACGCAGGCGCACTACCAACACGGCCACAAGCATTAACCCCATGACCACCATAAAACAACTTCCATTTACACTTTTATGAAACTTAGCAGTAAGTTAGTAGGCTAGAAAACTTTGAAAGTTGCATACAAAGTTGTTTAAAACCATCTACAAAAGAACTGTTGTATAACGTTCATTGAATAAAAAGAGAAAGTCTAAGTCGAAACAAACAAAACATTTCGAAAAAGTTTAGGTGGAGTAACGTTCGGTTGCTGACGAATAGCTTCCTCGTTCCTTCCTGCCGATCCGCTAAGATGTCGATACCCGATAGCTGACCGCGCGCCACGAGGGTTCCGCCGCGCAACTTTCTGCCGTCGTTACAAGCTGTGGAAAAATGTAAGGAAGGGGAACCCGGCAGTTCTCTGCATTAGTAAATACCCCGCCTTAGGCGGCGTACATTGAAAATCGATGGGGGGAGGGAGGGTTAACGCGTGCGCCGCGCCCCTGCCGGCCGCGTGTCGCCGACGGGCCGCCGCCGCCGCCGCACGCTCGCCGTGACCTGTAGCGCACTTGACTTGTTGCGAAGGCCACCTGTTAACACATGGAGGCACCGTGAATCACAGGTAAGTTCCAGCAAACCCATAAATCCCCTAAGCAGCCACTGCGAATATTTTTTCTCAATTTTCAAAAGTTAAACTTTTTACGCGCGAGTTTGCCGCATGGCAGTTTGGTGCGTGTTTTCATCTGCGTGCTCTTTCGTGGTACTGCGGTTGGAATATTTCTTGTCGTGCTTGGGGGTTGAAATTATTTTGTGTGGGCGACCTCGTGGACAAAGACGAGCGAAGCGATTATGTCGAGCGTTGAGCTTAATTATTTCCGCGCGATGTCTTTTAAGTCTTTCCTTGACGGTTTGTAGCCGCAGTGTTTTGTTTTCAGGGGTCATTAGTTTGCTTTCAGTTATAGAGTGAAATTAACGCGGCTAATGATATTCCTGTGCTTACGGTGTTTCGTTTTGAGGTTTAGTGATTGTGGCAGTTTACATTCAATGATCGTTAAATGGTAGGTGCTTGGCATTGATCAAAAATTGACTGTAAATCATGGATGCAGTGTTGCCGACCGAGCCATTGCCCTTGCCTGTTATAAGGGACATTAATATTTAAGTGTTACATTACCTATGGGTTAAGCCCTGCCGTCAGCGTAGAGGCAATTTCCCCAAAAGCCATGCTACAATAATAAAAAAAACAATCGATAATGTAATTAGCATAATTAAATGATGGATCATTGCATTTTGTCTACATGTCAATGTGGCCATTGGCAATATTGTTATTTCTTAAATATTCTACACCCACTGCGAAGTTCATCTTAATTTTCTCTTGTATCATCAAATAAATTTTAATATTGTAATTAATTCTAAAATCTTAGGTGTAGGTACAATAATATTCCGTAAAACTGTTGTTTACGATCCGTCCGATCGTGATTTAAATTAGGTAACTGTAACTGGGATGAATACCATATAAAACCCTAATTAAATATATCATTATGTACCAGTGAAACTATTTATATTATAATAATCAGTAGGTAGTAAATAATAAAATCGAAATCAAACACATTTTATAAAAGATACTTAACCGCTACGATGGTTTTATACCGTTTTCCAATCAAATAATAATTCTAAAGGAAATTCTTTGCTTATACAGCGAGTGTTGGAATAAAAGGTTTCCTACACGAATAGGGAAGGCATGACTTTCTATAAGCAGGGGTAACTTCACTCTAACCTGTTTGAAATCCGACCCAAGCGAACATATTGACTAAATAAATGGGCACGCAAAAACGTGTGTTCCTCTTGCGTCGAACATAAAATTTTGTGCGATGCGGAGACCGGTGGGCCGGGAACCCCACTTGAAAGGTAGTGTTATATGCTAAATTCTCCTTATAGGCTAAAACTAGCCGGCCTGTCGATAAAAACAAACCTGGGGCACAATATTAGTGAAAGCACCACCCACTTTCGCTTTCCGACTATGTATTAAAAATTCAAGTGAGTTGGCGCCTCTAAGGTGATTGGCTTCGAATTTATCGTTGTAGTACTTTAATAAGTTACGAGATGCCTGTGTTCCGACCTTTCCAAACCGTCAGTTAACTTGTTATGATAGGATACTGCAGCTCGTACACGTACAGACCGTACAGTAGCATTAGTAAGTTAATGACATCTCATCAATAGTCATCATTTCATGTCTTTGACATTTAGGTATAGGGCTTTTACACTCGATGCATGTAGCCACCAGTGGTTTGTACATTTTGACACATTTGACGGGTTGGTAATATAGCACCAGTGTGATTTATTAGCGGCTGGTGCTAGTAACTCATTTTGTACACGAGCCATTGGGTATAAATTACCTGTTTTGACAGCCATTTTCAAAGGATTAACCTGCATCATCATCATTCAGCCAATTGCCGTCCACTGCTGGACGAAAGCCTCCTTTAAAGAGTGCCATCCATTTAGGTCTTGGGCAGCCCGCATCCATCCACTGCCACTTCTTTAAATCGTCGGGCCATCGTACCACAGGGCGCCCTACAGTTCCTTTGCCTAAATGCGGTCTCCATTCCAACATTTGTCGGCTCCAATGGCCATCAGTCCACCTGGAGACATGACCGGCCCACTTCCACTCCAGCGTACTGATTCTCCGCGCCATGTCGGTCTTTCTTTCTCTGTCGATTGACTTCGTTAGGGTTACCCGCCAATACTTAAATATACTCTTAGTTTTCTATTTATATAGAAGAAACTGACTGATCTATCAATGCACATGCCAAAACAGAAGGGTCTAGAAGCACGAAATTTTGCACAAACTTTCTTTAAATAATGTAAGTAAGCAAAAAAGGGATTTTTGGAAATTCCCACTGAAACGGGAAAAAGACTGATTGGCTGAACGCCGCTGGAGACCCGCTGTATATAAACTATATTTCAATATTAAAATTAAGTGTATTAATAGGAAAATAACCTAGCCTATAAAATTTGTCTTCGAATCTACGACACTTCGAACTTCAAACCCCTTTACGTTGCAGGCTGCCCAAAGAAATAATACTCTTTTACTCATATACTTACATGTTGTGGACATATTCGTGACTATAGGCCGACCATTTCATAAAATGGTTAAGATATAGGTACCATTTTATGAAAACTAATACGGCTTATTTTAAAATTTAATACACAAAGTTATATCACATACGCTAAGCATTACATAACGTACTAAGTTAACAATTATTAACAAAAGTCACATTAAGAAATAAAAAAAAATGACAATCAAAAATAAGCCTCATGATTTTACCGTGTAGGTAGGTATTTATTATGTCGTGACCATATCTTAGAATTGGTCACTTCATTATGTGGTTAGGTTAGGTTAGACTATTTCATTGGTCGCACCAGTACATATATAGGTCGCAGGTCATACCAGCCGCAAAGGTGGGCACCTTTGCGGCTGGTATGACCCGGGGAGGTATTTTTGATTGTCATTTTTTTGACACTCGCATCGTTGCCGCGTTGAATGGCGATGGACAACCTTTGCGCCAGGTAGGATCCGGAACTCTCTGAGTCTGCGACCAATGAAATAGTCTAACCTAACCTAACCACATAATGAAGTGACCAATTCTAAGATATGGTCACGACATAATAAATACCTACCTACACGGTAAAATCATGAGGCTTATTTTGTTTCAATCTGGTGAAAAGATTGTCATATGTGATTGATTTTGATTGTTGTAAGGATTGTCCATTTCATGAGTAGCATGTGAAAAACCATATGAAATGAATTTCATCGGCGCACCTGCTACTCTTCTTCATCTAGCCGGCTTATAAAATTTCAAATCGTGTTATCATTACGTGTGAATTTTCACAGGTGAAACCATTCGAGAAACATAAGTAAAACAGCCAAGTGAAAATGATTTAAAATTAGCAATTATAATTAGGTACGTATCCCTCCCCAGTAAAAATTCACATCATCTCATTTTCTGCATAGCAGAGCAGACAATATATTATATTTGGCAGCCATTTGAAATATTCCCAGAATGTGTACTTATTTCTTTATCTGCTATAACAACAGATTTATATAATACAACTAGCGACCCGCCCCGGCATCGCACGGGTGCAATGCTTATAAGAATTTTCTTATAAACCTCACGGAGGCCGAGACCTTTCCAACGAATGCAAAACCGTGGACATCGGTTCGTCAGTTCTGGAGTTAAATCGACAGGAAGGAAAACCCGACTTATTTTTATATAGTAGACTAGCGACCGGCCCCGGCTTCGCACGGGTGCAATGCTGAATTTTCTTTGCTATAAACCTTGCGGAACCCGAGACCTTTCCAACGAATGCAAAACCATGGAAATCGGTTCGTCAGTTCTGGAATTAAATCGTCAGGAAGGAAAACCCGACTTATTTTTATATAGTAGATTAGGTAGACGCCTAGCATGTTCACAGATTGTGTTTTCCTATACTCGCTAAAAAAACAAAATTCATTTAAATAAAAGTATGTACAAAGGACGTGTTTTTAACGACTTTTTGGTCGATTTTTTATGCAGGTATTGAACCCTGAAATTGAAACGTGTGTGAATCCGGAATAAAGCAGAAATGTTTTAAGAGATCATGAAATCTCGGTAATGTTGTTTCTAGCTAGAAATAAAACGATTCTCTATGATAGTCTTGTAAAAGATGGTGGTGCCAGTAGAGGTAATGCCTCCGACAATTTTTCTTACGCTGGAGCACGGTGGGTCGAAAATGCTATATGAGGGACATAGTAGGTACTTTTGTTAAAAATATCATTTAAAAAATATACTGATTGATAGGTCTCGTCTTTCTCATGAATGATGGTCATTAAGTTTTTGTTTAAAACTTATCATTTTCCAGAAAAAAAAAGTTGTTGTTGTATGAAATGACACAGAAAGTGCTCAGTCTCGGTCGTCTTGACATGACATGTCTTGCTTTGAAACCACTTGAACACTGTTCAAGTTCTTTCGCTCATTGACTATAATCCTACATGATTTGCTCGTACCCAATGTTGCCCGTTTACAAATTATAGCGATCCGAAAAACAAATAATAAATTATAATTGAGTCCAGATGGTTGAAGTGCTTCTATTTGCTGTTCTATGGTTTGTTTTTCAAGTGGTGCTTGCACATTATTTTTTGAACTTAAACCGTAGTACTATTACTTATTCTGTGCTTGAACTTAATAGGAATACAGTTAAACGTTAAAGATGGACGATCATTTTACCAAAGCATCTTTTCGCTATGAAGCAGTCTTGTAGGTTGTCCATAAAAACACTAGTGTTCAAATCGCAAAAAGCTACCTTTTGCTTGTAATTACTTTGACAAGATGGTCCATCAAAGCCATTTGCCTTTAAGTTTGAAATTAGCTTTAGAAAATAGATCGAACTCTAAGACCTCCAGTAATCTGAAGACAATTAATGCGAGGCTTGCAGTTTAATAGAAGCTCTTTCTTCGGTTATGGTAATGGCTTCTTTTGCAGGGCTACAGTTTAATCTTGCTTGCTTCCCTTTATAGTAGGAGTGATAGATAGATGCACCTTGTTAACTCGCAGACTCTCGCAGGTTAATATATTGCCACTTAGACAAATTGTATATACAACTCGTCACAGAATAAGCGCAATTCCTCATACACCATAATCACTATTTTGATATAAAAATAATGATGCGGTTATCCTTTCTTAAATTCTTTTAAATTCTAATTTTTAATAAGTTTTGTCTAAAAAAAATTATTAAATAAATAGCAATAATAGTACGGTTTCCATAGTTAGCCCTACATTCATTTATGCTAATTCATTTTCGGAAAAATTTTACAAACTAATTTTCAGGAATTCCGCTTATTCTGTTACATATTTTATATACATAAACGACGTACATATTTATTACTAGCTTGAAGGTGAAGGAAAACATCGTCAGGAAACCCGCAGGTCCCAGAATTAATTCTGAGGCATGTGTAACAGACTCGGTCCGGCGATGGGCTCACCATCTATCAAGTTAAGGGGTTCAAAAAATATACCTACTGGAGAAACGTGGGTATTTGCAGAAAGAAGGCAAAGAAGGAAAGAACACGTGAGATTATTTATTTTATTAATTTATATTTTTAGACAAATTTGGCGATATTGACAGAACTAGTGCTTTTTCTTGTAAAATTTAAATAGTCTTTTGACTTTTGCAACATCATTATCGACATCTTCAGGATGACTGTCCATTATTTTATTTAATCATTATTTTTCAGGTTTATTTAATGTCAAATAAAAACAAAATAAAAACAAGATAAATTACATTGCAGAGTTGTAAAAAAAGTAAAATAAAGATAGACATTTTTCTGTTAGTATAACATTTTTTTTGTTAGTAATTAAGTTTAGTTCCTAAGTTGTTAGTATAAAAAAGTGTTAATATTTAATTATTTTCTGCAAGAATGCTGCTGTAGGTAAACGCCTCCTCCAAAGATAGCCAGTCCTCTCTAGATTGAGCTACTTGTTTCCAGCCAGGGCCAGCTGTTTTTATGAGCTCGTCTTCCCATTTCGCTACTGGTCTTCCTGTCTTTCTTTTGCCTTGTGGACCTGCCCATGTGGCCACCCTTTTGGTCTACCTTTGGTTTCGTAGGCGCGCCACTGCCCAGCCCACTTCCATTTTAGACATTGAGCGTGTACCAATCCATCCCTTGCCTTGGTGATGTGTCTTATTTTTGTGTGTCTTATTTTTTGTATTTTTTAATATTCATCATACTGTCCTAATATATTCCTCTTTGGCATGAAATTATATTTTATTTAATGTAGCACTCTGAAATTACTGTGGCGGTAACGATTTTCTAGAGCACTTGCAGACTCTTGAAAATGTGGCTCGGATGATTACTAATAAGTAGGTACCTACATGTTAATTGAATGTTTGTCGGTATATGTACCTATTACATTTATATATTTACCGACAGACATAGTTAATAGACGTTGCATTATGCTGAATCGGCAACAAAGCACATACCATAGCTTCCAGAATACCGATAGAGCTTAGTTTAATGGCTGTCTATTAATTTGTCGTTGGTACTGTAGGTCTACGGTCTATTTTTGAATGTCCAACAGCGTCAAATGGCATTTGAGTACAATTTAACCGTAGACAGCTGTCTACAAATTTAACACTTAGGCTTTTTGGCGGGAATCCGAAGAGGGACGTCATGTTTTTTGTAAAATTTTCATTTTGCCGTATATTTTGGAGTTTGGCTTATAATAGTGATAGTATATTACGTGGAAAATGTCCGTGATAGTGTGCAGTGAATTGGAAATTCGATAAAATGCGTGCGATGGACTTTTTCGAATTACCTCAAGAAGCCTCTTTGAAATGTTCAGTACAAGTTCACAATCGTTTTACTGTTCATAACCAAGTGAGATTTTGAAGTTTTAAATAAACATATTTTTATTGCTTAGCTCTAAAGCAGAGCTAAAAATCTTGAATTTCGTGTCGTGTTTAGTGCTGATGGATAAAATGAAGATAAAAAAATATATAAAAAAAACCAGTAGGTAATTTTTGACGTTTAATAATAATAATAATATAATCTCACGCCTTTCATCCCCGAGGGGGTAGGCAGAGGTATTCCATTACTGGATATACCCACATTTCACGAAATACCTTGGACCCCTAAACGTGATATAGGTGGTGAGCCCATCGCCGGACCGGGTCTATTTACACATGTCTCAGAATTAATTCTGAGACCTGCGGGTTTCCTCACGATGTTTTCCTTCACTGTCGAGCTAGTGATAAATATGTACGTATGTTTTTGAAAAACTCATTGGTATATGCCAGGTTTCGAACCCGAGCCTCACTGATTTTCGGCCGGCTCTTTAACCGTCGGGGCTATCACTGCTCACTTTAACTTACTTTTAACGTTTACGATTTCAAATTTGACCAAAAATGGCGCCTTCCGCGCATAGAGATACCTACTCTATGCGCGGAAGGCGCCATTTTTGGTAAGACCAGAGACCAGTTTTATTTAAACTGGTCTCTGGTAAGACGTAAGTTTTGTATTATTTTTTGTTTAATGATTTTCTATTATTGCTAAATAATGTGGCTTCAAATTAGATATATCGTAATGAAATGTAAGTGGTAAAAGTTTCTGGCCACTCCATCTCCATTTTATCAAGAAATACATAATAAAATAATTTCGATTTCTTGGTTCAGGGGAACAAGACTAATACAAAATTTATTTGCTAAGCCGTGAAGCACGCCGCTCTTTGAAATGCTATGAAATTACTGAATTAGAGCTAATTAGGGCTCAACCCTGACGGACTGAATACAAAATTACTTTCAACAAGAGCTCATTCATCGATTGAGCCTTTGCTATGAAATAATTTTAAATGACCCAAACTTTTACAAAAGTAGGTAAATATATTTAATTGGAGAGTCCAAGATACTCGCAGCCAATGCATTTGAAGTTATAACGTCACAAGTACAGCCACACGTGGCGTACGAGGACCATGTACATGATGTACATGGTGTCAGAATTTCGCAAATGTTACTCTGAAAAAATATATAATTTTACAACATAATTCTTTTGTCAAATGAGTTATACCTACCTACCAAGACGATTAGTTAACTTCGAAATCGAAATTTGAACAAAGACGTATATACGGATATATACCTATAACATAATATATGAGAACCTCCTCCTTTTTTGAATTCGGTTTATTAGCGATTTTTCATGACGAAATTTTTAGTTAATACAAATTATTATAATTAATACTAATTTTCTATTTTCAAAACAATACGCTAAACTGTTTTGAATCGATCAGATCGGCGGTGTATTGAAAAAAAGCCAGATAAAGAGTACCCGAAACCGACGAGCATGTATGAACCGATTGATGGATGTGGATGAGGCGCGTGAGGTATGCCAGGATCGTAGCAGGTGGCGGGCTGTTGTCTCTGCCTACCCCTTCGGAAAAAAGGCGTGAGCATATGTGTGTTTTGCATAATTTTATTAACGTACCTACTCACTCATTGCCTACGATTAAAGTTTGAAAATATAAAATTGTATTGTAAAATGGTTCATTTAATACAAATAATTTATAGGCATTAGGTATACCTACTAATTTCGTACAAATTACTTAGATAGTAAATTTTAAAAATTAAATGCTGCCCTTACAAGTGTGAAAGAGATAGAATTCGGTTCTTTTACGCGTTACAGAAGTCGCTGTTTCACTAGTTTTACGGCTGGGCTGTCTATTTCGAATGACAAGAAAATAACCGTTCCTCGGATTAAGCTGTGGACATCGAGTACCGTCTACTCAAGAACAATAAATTGTATTATCTGTTCTGGGTCCATACACTGGACGTTGAAAGCACTACATAATCTTTATTATATATTATAATACACAATTCTTCGAAAAGGACAATTATTCGACTGATCTGAATTGATTTTGTAACTCAACCTTAGAAGAATAGTGGCCTTTTTTTTCAAGAATGTAATAATATATTTTTCAGCTCACAAGATCGGAAAGACTCTGTTTGTCATTCGAAATCTGAGTACAAAAGTGCATTTTGTCCCCTAGCGTACAAAGACTTTTTGTGTTTCGCTAGGCAGTAAAGTTATTCGGCGTCTCAGTGTTTGAGTTTTTGAGTTTACTCGCTAAAAACATACAAATCTTTCCTCTTTATAATATTAGTGTAGAGGTGTAGACGAAAATAACTAGCAATGCCCGCGCGGATCCTTGGGAATTTCCAAAAATCCCTTCTAAGTGCTCATTTACGTTAGTGCAAAATTTTCTTCAGACCCAGTGAGTTCAGGTGTGCCTTGATCGACCAGTCAGCCGGTATAGATACCTTTGCGATATAATTATAGTTATTTGGCAAGGCTGCAAAGTAGATTTTTGTCGCAAGTACTTGTATAGAAACCTTAGCAAGCGAAGCATTCTAGGATTATACCACGAGCTAAGCGAGTGGTTCAAATGTAGAATCCTAGAATGCGTAGCGAGGGTAGGTACTATACAAGTACTTGCGACAAAAATCTACTTTGCAGCCTTGCATAACAAATAACTATAATTATATCGCAAAGGTATCTATACCGGCTGACTGGTCGATCAAGGCACACCTGAACTCGCTGGGTCTGAAGAAAATTTTGCACTAACGTAAATGACCACTTAGAAGGGATTTTTGGAAATTCCTAAGGATCCGCGCGGGCATTGCTAGTTATTTTCGTCTACACCTCTACACTAATATTATAAAGAGGAAATATTTGTATGTTTTTAGCGAGTAAACTCAAAAACTACTCTACCATATAAAAAAATTAAAATTACGAATGGAAAAGTAAAATATCTCTGCGTAACATAGGCTATATTTTATTATTTTATTCCCGTATTCCCACGGGAACGGAAACTATGAGAGTGAAACCGCGCAAAACCACTAGCAAAATAATAAAGCTCGTTTTGTATAAAATTCGTACTCTACAAGTTACGACCACACACATTAGCTACTAACTCATGAATCCCAGTAATGTTTTATTGCGTAACTATGTATTTTATCGAAAACAATTGCCAGCCATTAAGTACCAGGATCTGGTTGGACTATCCTTTTTAATTAAAACAGTTCAATTAAAGGCATGATTATTCCCGTATATTTTATCATCGGTGACAAGCACATAATAGCAGCTATTGGGCTATTTGGTTTCGTGTGGACAGGAAACAATGCGTTGGAATTAATTAACATAGTGTTGGTCTTATATATTGTTGTGTGTATCTTATCTTATACATGGTCATTATAAATTAAGTGCAAATATTTAAATAGTAAATAAAAAAAATTATGTACAAGAAACTATTTTAGGAATAGATTTTTATTTTCCATACGCTACTTTACTAGATAACATCGATTATTGCATAAATTAAAAAAATAATAACACGCTGTACATAAACAATACATCCACACTACCCATTAAAAAATTTAGATAACATATAAAAATTTATAAATAAAAAAGCCGACAAATGTGGTGTTTTAGTGGGGTAGTCAGGGTTTAAGCAAAGCATGTTTACAACAAAAAATTTTTTTGTTATAAATATTAGAATTAACATACTAAGAGCAAAAAAAAACATTACTTGAATTAATAGTAGATTATACACCAAGGGAATAAAGCACTGTTTTATGTCACGGGCGCAACATTGAATCCTGAACGTAACGAAGGACTCCCAGTTTTACTCCTGAGCGCAGCGAGGGAGTTATGATTTAATTCCCGAGCCAAGCGAGGGAATTAAGACTGAGTCCTGAGTTTAGTGAGGGATTTAAGCGCCCAAGACGAAAACAGTTTTATTCCCGAGTTATATACTCTACTTTTCTCACCTTATGCGAGACAATAAAATGCAATTGCATGGTAGTAGATTATTGACAATGCCTATGGCATCTAGTTTAATAGACTCTGGAGTCAAAGTACTTTCATCACTCGACATACTTTTTAAAATGTTAAAGCAATAAAATGGATACAGCAACTTGTTTCTGCCGGCGTGACCTACTTGATTTAACAAATGAAGATCGTGCGAATCTAGTTGGCCGCGGCTTCGGTTTTCGAAAATCAAATTGGCGCAGGCGGTTGCACCACATTTTGCTTAACGAAATTAGACTTTATGAGGATTATGAAAAGTGAAAATTACATTATTGACCTAGGGTTATAATGAAATTCCATACAACATTATAACCCGGCTAAAGCCAAGGGATATAATCTCTAGCTTTCGTGAGGTTTATGTGATATATAATCCGGCTTTGTCGAGCATGTGGTGTGAAAATTACCTTTTATAGCTTATAAATATCAGTTTCAGATTTCTGACACTTTTTATTTTTTATATTATACACGAATGCATAGATATTTTAGTTAGGGCACTGATAGCCCGGTTTGAAGAGAGCTTCCTCTCGTGCACACGAGGCTTATTAAAAAAATCAAGAGCCCGTAACTCTAGATTCTTGTCGAGATTCTGTATGATTTTTACTATCCGTGTACCTCTTACCTAAAGCTGTTTGCTAGCCTGCTAGAACAAAGAAGTTTTTTTTTTAATCTTTAATTTAAGAGCTTAGTCACAATATAGCGACTATGTCGCTCTGTAAGGTTCTCATATATTATGATGATTACAAAAATGTTATTATCTATTTTTAACATAAACTTTAATGAGTTTGTAAAGTGCTCTGGCTTCCGCCGATAAGGGGAAAGCCAAAGCACTATTACAACCCCCTAACTTATTTAACAATTCAAAGTGAAATAAAATTTCTCTCCTAAGAGACTCGTTTCGGACACACTCCATAAGACTATGGTATGCATCTTCAACAATACCACACTCGGTACAGTCTGGGGAATCTGATTTTCGCATTAAAAATGCAAACTTATTGAATGGAATGTGTCCGGATCGTAGTCTAAACGCAATAACAATAGAAGCCCTGTCTAGGCCACAGTTGTTGATCCAAGGAATCTTCAAAGGTTCAGGTTGTATCGTCTTGTACCATATACCTATATCTTTGGATCTCAAATCAAAATATTCTTTCCATAGTTCATAACATTGTACTCTCACATTGCTTAAACATTCCGTGTAAAATGGGAGGGAATATATCGGTACGCCATCAGTCGAAGCCGATTTTGCTAAGTTATCCGCCTGCTCATTACCTGATATACCACCATGTGATGGAACCCATTGTAAAAATACTTTTTTTGACATTGAATGTAGATCTGAGATTAAATTTATAATTTTGTAGGCTATCGGATTACCTCGATAATTCGAGGCACATCGAGCCAGATGTTGCAAACCGCTTTTAGAATCTGTAAATATTACCAGCTTGTCGGCAGAAATTGAACATGCATAAGATAAGGCCTCGCAGATCGCGATTAATTCAATGTGCATGATAGACAAATCATAAATAATTTGGAATTTAACACCCAGATCTATTTGGAAATCATAGAATGCCCCCAGAGCCTCCCGCGTCCTTAGAACCGTCGGTAAATATTTTATAAAATCCACTATATTCATTAGAAGATAAGTTATTAAAATACATTCGCAATTCCGAGTCGCTATAATTGTATTTAGGTTTAGTAATTTCTTTAATAGATGTCCTGACTACATCAAATAAATAAATACTGTTTACCCAAGTTGTTAAAGAAAACATATCTAACTGTGTGGATACATGTATAGGTAGACTTTTGAGGCAATTCTGAAGTGTTATTAATATAGGTTTCTTTTTCCTACTCCATTTATTTGCATTGCAAAGCGAAGTCAACTCAATTAATTGTGTCATGATAGAATTGTTTTCTAGAGATTTACTTTTAAACCAAAATTTGCTGCCCAGATACCGTCTCCGAATGTGAAGTGGTTGAACCGATAATTCGCTTTCCATAGTATGAATAGGTGTACTTTTTATAAACCCACCTATAATTCTTAATGCTTTATTTTGTAATCTATTAAGTTTGTTTAGATGTGAATGGCAACAGTCATCATATAAAAAGCAGGCATAGTCCAAACGGCTTCGAATGATTGAAAAATAAATGTTCCTCAAATGTGAAGGGTGTACACCCCACCCAGTGCCCGACAGTATTTTTAATATATTTAGGTATTTTAAGCATTTTTGTTTGGTTTCATTGACGTGTTTTCCCCACCTAAGTGATCGGTCTAACCATAACCCGAGCGAGATATTTCACATTTTCAACATTTTCAAAAATCACATTGTTAATTTTAAGTACTATAGATTGTCTAAGAGGTCTCTTTTTAAAAACGCATACTTTACTTTTTGTAGGTGATAGGTCGAGGCCTAATTCAGATAGAAGGTTAGTTAACATATTTAAAGCAGATTGCAGGTTATTTACCGCCAATCGTAAGTTACGATTAGTTGAATACAATACAAAATCGTCCACATATTGCATAATCATAACATTCTTTATCCTTTTACAAATATCTATAGAGGCTACATTAAATAAAAGTGGGGATAATGGGTCACCTTGGGCTAGGCCCCTACCACAGCATCTCGAAATATAATTGTTATTAACTCTGATATTTATCCGTCTCTCTTTAAGAAAATTCCAAATGTAACCGCATATCCTATCGCCTACTTGTAACCTGTGCAATGTGTCTACTAATGATAACAGATCAACATTATTATAGGCATTATTAATATCGACGAAACAACCTACAGTAGGTGAATTATTACAAAACCCTATTTGAATATCAGAAACCAAACAACTAAGGTTATCTAGACAAGATCTCGATTTTCGAAAACCAAATGAGCGATCAGAAAATTGATGTTTATTTTCTAAAAACCATTCGATTCTTTTATTAAATACAGAATGAAATATCTTGCACACACAAGATATTAATGATATCGGTCGGAGGGACGAAGGGGAACGGGGGTCGCGGCCTGGCTTCGGTATAGATACTACACGAGTATCGCGCCACTGGGATGGCACAAAACCGGTTTCTAATGAGCAGTTATACAATTTCAACAAGAATTGTTTACCATTTTGAGGTTGAGAATGAGATGTCATCATAACCGGGGGCAGTGTCTTTATTCTTAATACACGTTTCAAGCTCGTGTAAGGTAATCGGAGTTTCTATGACAAAATTAGAATTTGGAAAAATAGGGTTAGGGGGCGTAACGAAGTCTGGACACAGGTTACATAGGAGTTGGTCAGCTTTTTCTTTGGAAATATGGGATTTTTGAGAGAATCGACCTTTGATCCATTTCATTTTACTCCACATTTCTTTACATGATATATTCCCATCAACTGCGCAACAGAAAGACTGCCAACTGTTTCTTTCGGCCTTTCTTATGAGGCGTTTGGCTTCCTTGATAGCGTTAAGAAGGTTATCATGATTGTCAGATGTAGGGTTCCGTCTAAAAGTTGCCAAGACGCGCCGTCGAAGTGCAACCATTTTTGATAGCTCAGAATTCCAGTAAGGCTTGGCAGAAAATTTACTAATAGGATTTTGATTTAATTTAATGTAAGGGATAAATAAATCCGCCGCTTCGTTAATTAAATTGACAAAAAGATTATATGCATCTTGTGAATTATCAGGGAAGGTGTGGCCACCAAAAGATTCTTGTAAATATGACGAATATAAATCCCACTTTGCTTTTTTAAAATTACGTTTCTTTTCTGAAATTGTACTAGCCTCTATTTTAGTGGATATTTTAATTATCAAATGGTCACTTCCCAGTGATTCTTTGGTAACTAACCAGTTAAGGTTTAATATAATGTCCGGTGAAACAAATGTTAAATCAGGAGATGATTCTCGTAGACTACCCTCCACAAGCTGAAAGCGGGTATATGAGCCGTCATTTAAAAGTACAAACTCACTTTCCATTAGGGATGAAAAAATTTGGTTACCACGAGAGTCGGTTTTATTTGACCAGATGGTATGGTGTGCGTTAAAGTCGCCCATTATAATTGTTCTCCTGTTCGTAACTGAAAATAGCGTTTCCCAGACTCTTTGACTGCAATTCACATTACTGGGACAATAAATGAGAATAATATTTTCAATTTGGTCACAATTGAACACTTTCACATAAATTATTTCTTATCCAGAATTATTTAGGCATTCCAAATATATACGTTCCGATCTAATAGACTTATGCACAAAAATAGCGACTCCTCCGAATGAGTCCCCCCTATCTTGTCTGAAACTATTATAATTGTTTAGTCTTAACTCCTCTTCAGAATTTAACCACGTCTCAGATACTGCTGCAATATGAATTTTTTCTTGGATCAACAACTGTTTAAAAGAACACCATTTCTGTCTTAAGCTACGAGCGTTCCATTGTATGATATTTAAGTTAACATATTTTGTATTTGTACTATCCATTAAAGAAGGAAAGTAACCAATCATAAGAAGATCTATCAGATAATGTCTTACTCACATAACTTACAATCCAATCAATGATGATACGGAAAATTATCTTAATTTTCTTATGTAACTTATACTTTTTTAAAAATAAAATGTCTTTCAGTGCGTTAAGTAAGTTACTAATTGTTGGTAGACAATCACTTGCCGAATAATGGTGATGTGACTCCTTGTTTGATTTTTTACCTCGAGGGGGATCCATCTCCGGGAGTGAAGAATCGGAATCCGTGAGATCCATTTCGATATCTTCCTCAGACGGTAATGATTCTGGAATATCAGTTTTATTTCGCTCAGCACCCGATTGCTGTACTTTGTAAGTGGTATTTTTCTTCACACTCTCCGTAATATAAGACGGAGAAGATCTTAGTGTTTCAGCGTAAGATCGATTCGATACCCGTTGTGGCTCCGACCTCAATGGTTGTTCTTCATACACTGGAGTTGCTTTAGAGGTATTTGGGGGCCTATTTTGCCGATTTTCTGAATGGTGACCTGGACTTGGAGGAACGTACATTAATAGAGCTTTCCTGTAGGTGACATTAAATTCTGACATGAGTTCTCTAATCTTTTTCTCTTTGATGTATACCGGACATGATTTAGACAATGCAATATGCGCTCCATCGCAGTTGACGCATTTAAAGGAAGTACTTTCGCAATTTTCATGTCTATTTGCACATTTTGGACAAATTATTTTGTTGAATGGGCATAGTTTTCTCACGTGTCCAAATCTCCAACATTTAGAGCACTGTGTTACTGGGAACACGTAGGGTTCAACTTTGATTCTCAGGTCACAAATATAGATGTAAGAAGGTAATTGAGGTCCAACAAACCCTATTCTCACAGTCTCACAAGGAATCCAACCATCTTCGTTTCTTCTATTTAATCTTTTAATGGAAGCTATTTCTACCGTACTATGAATGTACTCTTGAATTTCTTCCTCTTTAAGTTCAGAATCGATATCCTTCACTATCCCATATGAGAAACCAACTTCCCAAGCTTTCTGACTCTTCCATCCTCTCTTCTGAAATTCTTCACAAGACTGAAACTTTTCAGCACACTCTTCTGATCTAAAGCTGATCAGTAGTTTATATGGATTAATGAATCTTATTCTAATCACTCCAGTAATGCTCTCAGCTTTCAAAAGTTTCGCCATGGCAAATTGTTTTGGAAACTTCTCATTAGAAATTACACTTATTTGTATGTCCTCAAGTGCGGTCCTCTTCGTCTTCCTAGGAATTTGCTGCCACCCCTCATCTAGTTCTTCTTCCTCATCATAATCTCTTCCTCGTTTGTTTGTACTCGAATTCATGTTATTGACTAACATAGGTATGTGGTCCTCAGATATTAAAGACTCGGGTTGTCTCACTGCTACTAATGAGTCCTCTAGATGCTCACTCAGAATACCAAACGAATTTGAACCCTCCGCCATCGCAAAAACAGTACATGTTGGCAAATCACACCCGATAAAGCAGGTACGTGTGAGCGTATGTACCTATTTCGAACACGAATACCGATAGATAACAAAGGCTTCACGTTCGCTCCGGACGAGGTATGCGTCAGAACTGAAAGAAGTTTTCTGTAGTTTATTCTAATTCTCTTATAAATGTGCTAAGGATCAAAAAGGTTGGAAGAAATTTCTCTAAAACTTATTAGGTATTTGATGAGGATCATATTCGCGGTACGTCACAGTAGAAATATTTCGAAAATTGATACTTTCTGGTAGGGACCGGAAAAGTCGTATTTTATCCTATAAAATTAAAGGACGATCGAAATGTAGCTGGCTATTTCGCTTCGAATTCTTTCAGTGTGTACCTAGGACGTGTGGACGTGTACACATTGTGCAGTGAGAGCTGCGGATGTGACGGACGCATTCCTACGGCTCTTTTTGCGGCGGCGCGTCAGGTGGAAAGCAGAAATTAAGTGACGTTCTGACTCCATCGCTTCCATAGATCTAGAATGTGAATTTCATATGATCGTATAGGAATCAGTACTAATACTATACAATGAGTACTGTGACTTGTTTATTTTTAGAACATATTGAATCGCTTTGTTTTTTTTTATGTTATATTATAGATAAAAATAAAGAAGGTCAAAATAAAATTGTGAGAAATTAGTAATTAAAAGGTTATCTCAATTAGATTTTTATTTTAAAATGTTACCACATTAAACTATCAAAAATTGAGTATGTAATTCAATAGTAATAATGATGACGTCCCAGTATAAAATTTATTCAAGTTCTATACTAGGTTTTGACAGAATACTCGTACTAAAAGTAATAAATTTTACTAGGCAGTCAGGTTTTGTTGTTTACGTGTACTGTTCATATATTTCGTTTAGCTAACTAACAGTTTCGAGTAAGTAATATAGGTAGGTATGGTAGTCAAATTGACGCTAAAACGGTGACTTACGTCATAGTTTTTTTTTAAGAAATCTACATAATTCTGTGATTTTATAACTTGCCTGGTTAGAGCGAAATAAATTATACATGTGAGTACAATCCATAGTGATATGATTTTATAAGTTACCTTGTTAGAGCGAAATGAATTAGATATGAGTATAATCCATCAGTATTACTTTAAACTCGGTAACATTATTTCCAACTGGAGTTTCCGCCCTTTCATAATTTGTCTCGAATTTAAATTCCTGTTTTAGATCGCTGTCCCGGGCAATGAGCGAAAACTGTAACGCTCTAAATATACTTAGGCGCGCGCTAATATATAATAATATATTGAATTTTTAATCAATATTTATCAAATTCGTACAGGACCGCGCGACGCTCAGATGACAGCACTGCACTGGCGCCATTTTATGGCCACTATAGTCTTTTTCACCTAAGATGAGTTAGGTGACAGTTCACATTTTTCAGATTTATACATACTACTTTCGATTAATGAAATATTCAAAAATCATTAAGTAAATATTTTGTTATTACATCATTTGCAAAAATAATGATTGTCACTTTTAAAAATTAAAATGGCAGAGTATTAATCAAGTTTAATATAAAAACAACAAAGAAAAAATATATCCTAAAAATACTTGTTGTGGAACGGAAGTTCTACCCATGACACTACAATAAATCGATGAATCAGAGCTTTTAGGAATCTGAAAGGAGATCGCAAATTTCATTTTATTGTCTTTCTTGATTTAGGCTCATAATGGTGATAGTGTATTATGTAGCATGGGTCCATGAAAGGGTGCAGTGAGTGGGAGATTCGAAGTACGACATGGTTGTTTTGGCTCAAAGAGTTACAATTAAGTTTTTAGTAACTATCATTTAATATCACTTTACATATCTTATGAAATGAAATCATAAATCTTAAAAAAATCCTTTAATAATTAATAAATCGCGTTCATTTCCTTTAGTTACTAGATAATTTGTACTTTGTACATTGTACTTTTTTGTATCACTATGTCACTTGTTGCATATTTTTTTATTGGTGTACAATAAAGAGTTGTTACTTACTTACTTACTTAATTTAAAAATAAATTATTTTATTACATTAGAAGGCACCTTAAAATGTTGGTCCCATTTTTCGTTGTGTTTACGCACAATGAAAGTCGTTAAGACATATTATTTCAAATACGCTTGGATGGGTTAAAAAATTCTGACTGTTAAGTCCCAATACGCGGTGTTTTCGCATGGTAGATTATAGCCCTTACTTCCTCATGTATGAGAAAAGACCCTTAGATCAGTAGCTCGGGTTGATGATGATGATGAGGATGATGATGCATTCAATAATAGCCAACATGGAACTTTCACTGAACTTCCACATGCTACTCACTTGAAAATGACTCGAGTGATGCGCTGCATATTAACCAATTATTTTATTTTCGCGCCAAAATTTCGTTTATGGTGTTCGTAAGCATTAGTTTTATTTATAACTTTTTTTTTAATAATTACAAATATCTTTATTGATGCAATAGCACAGATATTCCATCAGTGTAGACAAAGGAAAACATTTTACATACCTTATAAGATACTTTTTTTAGAGTACCTACTTTGCTGACATTAACACTTTTATGTGTGAGAATTTCACAATAATAAGCAGAAAATGGTGAACAAAAGCTTTTATACACAAATTTTGTTGAATTTTGTTCATCATTCGGTGTGTTGGTCTATTTGCCTTCTATATTTTAGTTGAGAATGGTCAGATCAATGAGGTAATTATTACCACAGTTGAAGTTGCTGGAAATAAAAAATAGCTATTGTAAAAAATATTATAAAACATGTATACCTAGGTATCTAAGGTTAATTTCTTTCCACAATCATAGAAGTTGTTATTAAAGAAATGGTTCTCCAGAAATTTCGAATGTAACGTTGTATTTCGACAGCCATTACTTTTTGTCTGTAAGGTTTCATAAACGTTTCGTATTTTAGTATGTAATGAAGCCGTATGATGTTTACAATATTCTGGCAGTTTTTCTTTCCATTTTTGCGAAATGCGATCGATATTGTCGACGTACCTACTTAATTTTGTTTTCGAAGTGAGTTCCAGAAATTTCCTACGTGTATACTTTCACGGAGCTTATTAGTAGGTTATGGATTCTTTAATATGTTGAAGTCTATACATTGAAATTGATAAATTTTCATTAAATAAGTGGTTTAAATACCTTAGATTACGCTTTTTTAAACTTAAGTCGTTTTCTTTTTTTTCTTTTCTTTTGTTTATTCATAAAATTCTTAAATTTTCACTCATCTTTGTTTGTTCTGTATAATCTTATTAGTTTCAATGTATTTTACACGCAGTTGGGTTTTTGAGTATTTCTAATTAATTTGGTGTAATTTTATCTCTGGATCATATTTTCACGAAAATATAAATTTTATTATTATAAATCCGTTAACACTTATTACTTAGGCCTTATAGGTTGATGACGAATTTGTTTCTTAGGAACGTAGTATCCTATCTCCTGTATAAAAGAAGGCAATTACACTAAGTACGTTGGCTAACGCAAATGCTAAGTAATTGTGAGACGAGTACCGTTTCATGCTCAAATGGATCTCGTTTTTAAGCATTTTTTTTGCGTTCACTCTGGCATAAATACTTCTGCGACCTTTGCTGAATGTCGAGAGTGGAGTCCGCTAGTCCGGAAAAAGTCCTCCTTCGCCTGTGGGTTCAAAACAGGTAAAGGAATTCGGAATTGAACTTTTTAATTAAGCCTTTCGATTGGGATCCGAACATCAGGTCCTCGTAAGCAAATAAGGTGGCATAATGTTTATATTATATAGAATGTTAAAATGAATATAACGAATTCTTGCGACGTTGGCCGCGCAGATCCACTTTTTTCATTCTCATGGGATTTTAGAATAAAATGTATAGGTACCTATACCACAGACCAGTTCAAATAAACTGATCTTTGCCTAATAAAGGTTTTTTTTTATAATCACATTACAACATTAACAACTCACCATAGTTTCGGATAAATTTTACGTACAGGAAAGCATCGATGACGAACAAACAAACATTGATTTTCATAAATTAAATTTACAATACGTTACCGATTTTGATATTTTTTTAAATATATCCAAGTAGCAACATGATCCGCTTAACAGATCACGGGATTAGGTGCCACAAATAAGCAAGGCAGTGGCGGACTAAGCCTGTCGGAGGCACGGGTCGGTAGACCGGAATAAGGCCCCCCCGGTCTTAAAACTTATGGATTTCGAGTTCCCCCCCCAGGCCCAGGGCGCGTCTCTGGTCCTGGGGGGCCTCCAAATTAGAGTAGCTTTAATCATATTTGTATCTATGAAGCCTCCAACCAACACCAAACTGCCTCTTATCCTTGTTTAGGATATGATCAAGAGAACTTTTCACTAAATTTGGAAGCCCCTCAGGCCTGGGGAGCCATTCTAGTCCTTGAGGGCCTCCAAATTTAGCAAAGCTTTAATCGTATTTATTGTATCTATGATGCCACTAAACAACACCCAACTGCCTTTTATGCTTGTTTAGGATTTTATTAAGAGAACATTTCTCTGAATTTGGAGGCCCCCCGAACCGCCCCTACCTTAGTCCGCCAGTGAAGCAAGGAATCTGGTATCTGGTGGGTAGTGCCGGATTAAGGTAGCTTGCCCTAAGCAATTTTTCCCTGTGGGCTCCTTAAGTGAACTACAAATAATTACTTTTAAAAAATGTGTTTTTTCTCCTGCCCTTATCCCATGCTAGGTGGAGTCGGCACTACATGATTTCACATGTTGTCATAAGACGCGACCGAGCTGAACGTCAACGACAATTTAAACGGCGCGGATTTTTTTAGTTTCGTGTGCTCGTTTTTTTCTCGGTTGTCTCTGCCCCCCCTAGACGGGATGCCCTAAGCAATTGCTTAAATAGCTTATAGGATAATCCAGGACTGCTGCTGGGGTGCTAATGCTTCCAATGCGTTTACCTTTATTTTGAATTTTTCAGTACCCGTCATATAAGGTCAAGCCGTGTAATCGGGAAACAATAGGATAGGATTATTTATTAATCGCCCATGGTAGGCTGCTGCTTGATAGGGTAACAACGTTGAACGTAATAATTAATAATGATTTTAATTGTCGGCCAATTTTTTTCTAAGTACATACATACAATTTATTAATTTATTTAGAAAATGATTTGGGAAGAATATTGTTATACGATGCAGTGTTGGCCGCCATAATGTGGCGAGTCTTTAGAACAATTAGGTACTCTGAGTATTTCCCTTCATCATCATCACTAACTTTTTCCTCACCATTAGCCGCCCTCGATAACTGGCCGCCCTAGGCCCGGCCCTACTGTGCCTTAGGGCAAATCCGCCACTATTACGAAGTAGAAGGTAGTGTAATTTTGTATAATGGATTTAATCTTACGAATGTTTATATGTACTTCAGAACCTACTTTGCTGTGCCCTATCAGGGTGTTACATGTCATTTTATCAATATGGTTGTCTCATGTAATTTGCAATAAATAAATAAATAAATCCCTTTGTCAGTGGTGGCATAACCCCCCGGCTCGTTGCATAGCGTTTCAGTCCGACCAGTCGATTTTAATCAAAGTGACTGGAACCGAATGAACATGTGTATCAATAAAATGCTTTTCGCTAAACTACGGGAATCGATACGTTTTCAACGAGTTTCAATTTCATCATCATCGTCAGCCATTAGACGTCCACGTCTCTTTCGTTACCTACTCTTCTTTCATCATCCGTTATAAATGACCAAACCAGCGTAACATACTCTTTTCTATCCTTCACTACATCTTCTTTCAAACCACACTTCTCTCGTATATCCGCATTCCTCACTATATTACACAATTTCACAAATGGAATGTGTGGCATTTTCATGTTTAATAAATATTATTTAATATATTTATTTATTATCCTATAAAATCTATTAATATCACTTATTAAAACAAATACCTGAAAGGTTCACCAAAGAGTGTAACAAACCGGTAGCGTTTTTCGGTACACTCCGAATTCCGTCGACAATTATTTTAACAGGTAGGCAGTAAGATAACTCTAACACATGTTTGCGAATAAAGATACAACACATTAGAATTGCTTTGTGCAATTTTTATTCTATTTCAACATTAGGCGTTTCCTTTCTCCATCGAACTAGTGATAGGTACCTACTTTAAAAATTCAATGTTAATTTTTCAATTGTAAATTGGTGTGAAAATACTAGCCTAGAGCGACTTTACGACAACATTAATATTAATGCGTTAAATGATATCGTAGTGATGAAACAAGCGATGTATCACTACGATATCATTTTACGCTGTTGCGAATTTCTGTGTTGATTTGTAACAATAGCAGTGATAGCCTTACGGTTACAGAGCCGGCCGAAAATCAGTGAGACTCGGGTTCGAATCCAAGCATGTACCAATGAGTTTTTCAAAACTTACGTACATATTTATCACTAGCTCGACGGTGAAGGAAAACATCGTGAGGAAACCCGCAGGTCTCAGAATTAATTCTGAGACATGTGTAAATAGACCCGGTCCGGCGATGGGCTCACCACCTATCAAGTTTAGGGATCCAATATATCTCTATGTGGGTATATCCAGTAATGGAATACCTCTGCCTACCCCCTCGGGGATAAAAGGCGTGAGATTATTTTTTTATTTTCTATTTGTAACAATACAAACTTAAAGGCAATGGGTTCGATTCTGCATTACAGCGACTAAACTTATTTTAGTTTATTCCTGTCTTTATTTTACCTCAAAAAAAGAAAAGGGATAGAAGATAACCTACCGAATTTAGTCCTGTCAGAGGCTGTATTTTAGTCGTGACTTATTTACTTATGCACTAAACACGTTATGAAATGCCTTAGTTGACAGATATAATTTTAATATGACGGGACTAAATATCACTCGTCTCTTTTCTTCTCTATGAGAAAGAAAATGACAGGACTACACTAAAATAAGTTTAGGCGCTGTAATGCAGAATCGAACCCAATATCCTACTAATATTATAAACGCAAAGGTTTTAATGTATGTTTGTTGCTCTTTCACGCAAACATTATTGGACTGATTTTGATGAAACTTACTTACTTTACTTACTTTTTGATTGGTCATAAATCACAATAAAGGGAACTAGGTATCTATGTGTAGGCAGAGTGACATGCGTACTAAACACTTAATGAAAATCCTAAATGAAAATAAACAGTCCAGATGAAGCCCATAAATACATGTTCATGCATGATAATGATGGCCCCAGGTGGGAATTAAACACACAAGGTAGCTGTATCAAGGTGAAATCATGTTAAAGTAATAAGTAATCAATCATAAATAGAAAGATTTAAAAGTACAATCGTACTCATCCTTTAATGTGTTAATGACGTCATACATGACTTAATTTCTTAACTTTTGCACAAAATAAAATAAATAAATAATCTGAAGCCTTTTCTCCCCGAGGGGATAGGCAGAGGCATTTTATTTCAGAAAATACCCACATTTCACCGGTATAAGCTTTGGACACCTTAACGTGATAGACGGTGAGCCCATCAAAACGGACCGGGTCTGTTACACATGTCTCAGAATTAATTCTGGGACCTCCGGGTTTCCTCACGTTTTTCCTTCACCGTCGAGCTAGTGATAAATATGTACGAAGTTTTTGAAAAACTCATTGGTACATGCCAGGATTCGAACCCGAGCCTCACTGATTTTCGGCCGGCTCTTTTACCGTAATGGCTATCACTGCTCTAAATAAATAATCTCAATCCTTTTCTCCCCGCGAGGGTAGGCAGAGGTATTTTCTTTCAGGAAATACCCACATTTCACCGGTATAATCTTTGGACCCCTTAACGTGATAGATGGTGAGCCCATCAACGGACCGGGTGTGTTACACATGTCTCAGAATTAATTCTGGGACCTCCGGGTTTCCTCACGACGTTTTCCTTCACCGTCGAGCTAGTGTAAATATGTACGTTGGTTTAAGAATACCTCATTGGTACATGACAGGATTCAAACCTGATATCTTACGCATGAGAGGCTCACTAACCGCTGGGCTATCACTGACTACCAAAATCATTTAAAGAAACGGTAACCAAATCAAAGCATCATGTTAATGACATGTCAATGTTATGGTGGCATGTGATGTGATAATGAGATGAGATGTCACAATTCTTGATTGACTGTGGTGTCGGCGTTTGAAATCACCTGATATCAGACTAATTGCGGATTGTTCAATAGTCAGTTAAAAGTTATCTGAAGAATAAACATCACCTGTCACTTTTCCTTTCTATTGTGTCAGACAGTGACAACATCAATATATTCTCCAGATAAGGTTTATCTGAGGATTACATCCCATAATATTGTTAACATGAAAGTTTGTGACTTTCGATGGTTGGATGAGTTTAAAGATGCCTAGTTTATTGGACACTTACCTACTTACTTGACAATAAGACTTAACAGGAAATATTGTCTTTCAAAAAATTAGTCATGTAATAAGTAAATAAAATTATACATCCGAAATTAAAAACTACCTATCACAGACTTTCATTTATCCTAGTTTATGATTACAATATTTTGGTAAATACAAATTACCATTTAAATACATCGTAGGAAGTGTTTTTTTTTAATTTTTGAAGGTAGATGGTTATTAATTGTGTCAACATTCGTTTGCCATAATTTATTCTGATTGTTAGTAGTACAAGACTGTCACTAGCGCGTTTTGTGGAGGTTTTGTTTTTTGAGTGAAAGTGATGGATTTGTTTGTTTTTAATCGACTTCCAAAAAGGAGGAGGTTCTGAATTATATGGTATGTTGTTTTATTGTATGCAAGTTACGAAATTATGAATCTATTTCAAAGATTCTCTTTTGTGGTGGTCCTCTTTAAATTTTATAAAAAATGATCAAAAAATATTAAATCTACTCTTAAGACCTATTTCCAGCAGCACACTGAACTGTCAATGGCTTAGAAATGTACCCACCGATTCCAGTCTGTATGCTAGCTACTTACCTAGTTTGTTATTTTTTTAAGTTTGTTATTTTTATTTAATGCCGATGCAGACTGCTGATAGCATTAAGCAAACCTTAGTGGTTTATAAATGCTATGTATGATAATGTTTTGCCTATGTTAAGATGTTAAATAAAGTAAAAAAAAAAAAAAAAACAGGTTTTAAAAAAAATCAACAAGTGTGTAAAAACTATGTACATCGATGATATTTTAGTGCTATTCGTGGAAGTCTGTTTTTTACTCCACAGAGGTCTTTTTATTATTAGGTACTTTTCGAATACCTATACTTGATACTGGTATAGCTGTGAAATCATCATCAATTTCGTTTCTGTTTATATTTTAGTGGTTGTTGTGAGGTAGCGAAATGGAATAGCATTTTAAATATGGATGTGTTACTACATACATACATACATAATCTCACGCCTATTTCCCATTGGGGTAGACAGAGACAACAGACCGCCACTTGCTACGAACCTGTCAGATCTCTCGCGCTTCCTCCACATCCATCAAACGACTCATGCATGTTCGTCGGTTTCGGGTACTCTTTATCTGGCTTTTCTTCAACACATCGCCGATCTGATCGATGTAGGTACGCCTAGGTCGTCCTCTAAAGACTCGCCCATTCACAACACCCTTGTATATTTGTCTCGTTAGACGACTTTCATTCATCCGCTCAATGTGACCAAACCACCTGAGCATTCCTCTTTCAATCCTAGTCACTATAACATCTTTCAAGCCGCAACGCTCTCGGATCACACTATTTTTCACTCTATCTATCAATCTTACTCCACTAATGCTTCTTAATGAACGCATTTCGACTGCATTTATTCTGCTTTCGTCCTTCTTCTGCCATATTAAGTGAAAAATCTACTAAATGGCGTTGATAAAATGATAGTATAAGTATGTAGGAGTTCATATAATCCGTCAGCCTATAAGATTCGCAAAGCTCGTCTCATAGTAGGCCTTGTCTTTGTTTTCGGGCTAGTCTGGGGTCAAGAGTAAGCCCATCACTACATAGTATAAAACAAAGTCGCTTTCTCTGTCCCTACATCCCTATGTCCCTATATCCCTTTGTATCTTTAAAACTACGCAACGGATTTTGATGAGGATTTTTTTAATAGATAGATTGATTCAAGAGGGAGGTTTTAGTATTAACATTGCACCCGTGCGAAGCCGGGGCGAATAAACAAAAGAGTATGTGCAATAATTTATTATACGAGCAGCGCCCCGCGGTTTTGGAGTTCCTGTTTCTATTGGTGAAAGTATTTTAAAAATCGCTTTAGTGGTTTAGGCGTGACAAACAAACAAACAAAATCACTTTCGTATTTACAATATTTAGGATAGCGGGTGGCCAGCGGCGTTGCCCGCGCGGATCAAGTTTATTACCGTTCTCGTGCGAATTTCTAAAAATCTCTTCAAAGCTGTAAAATTTACAAAAATATTTCATGTACAGACTCGGTCTTGTTACAGTTTTATTATATGTATAGATTAACTCCTGCGCTCGCATAGGCTACACATGTAGGTACAGTCAAGAGCACATGAAACTTTACACCTAAAGTAAGAGTCTGACTTCTAAGGCGATTACAATAAGACCTCCAACGCCATTTTAATAAGAACGTTACAAAGTCCAATGTGTCAAGCACCACTTGCTCTTGACTGTACACGCGCGTACATGCGAAATGGTTAAGTACTTTTATAGTGCACCGTCTATATACCCTAGTTCTAATCTCTCAGCTTCATCCATCCCAAGGTTGACTGGAAGAGATCGCTACAAGCGATAAGACCGCCCATTGTACTTTAATTAATGTTTTATTTTATTTTATTTTATTTATTCGGAGAAAAAACAGTACATAGTGTATGTAAATTCTTATGGGGTATGTTTGTATTTCACTTACATAGGTAACACTATGCCCATGGACATTTCTCGCTAAGATGTAACAAATAAAAACTTAAAAGTAATCCAGTTAGAAATTGAAAAGATAGAAATGCAAAGCTCGCGCGAACATACACCCACCAACCTATAATCATAGAGTTTTATGGTGTTTAATATAATATGGGAGTTATTGTAATAATATATCAGAAAAGTGGTGACTATAGAACACATGCCAAAATTTAAAGCATCAATATAAAATCAGTTAAACATTACAAAAAACTCTCTGGGCTAGCCCTACGACAGCGTCTTGGGATCGTTGAAACAACACTAGCGGAGTTAAGTAGCGAGGTAATAAAGTGAGGCCTACCGATTACTGTATACCTATATCTCAGCACAGGAGAACAAGATTTCATGCACCTTTCGCCTGTAACCAGCATCAGACTCATGAAAAAGGTCGACGTCTTTAAATAATTTGTTAAACGTATTGCACATTCGGTGCAGTGGAGCCCTCACCCCAAAGTTAGACAAGGTGTTGTTGATCACGAAAACATTGCGCAATCTGAGTCTACGATAAGTAGAAAAGTGTAATTTACTAACTTTAACTTTGTTTAATGCTTATATGTAAATAATCTCACGCCTTTTGTCCCTGAGGGGTAGGCGGAGGTATTCTATTCTGGAAATACCTTTCACCAGTATATCTTTTGGACCCCTAAACGTGATAGGTGGTGAGCCCATCGCCAGACCAGGTCTTTTACAATGTCTCAGAATTATTTCTGGGACCTGCGGGTTCCCTCAAGATGTTTTCCTTCAGCGCCGAGCTAGTGATAAATAATATATGTACTTAAGTTTTTAAAAACTCATTGGTACATGCCAGGATTCGAAACCGAGCCTGAGAACCTGGGTTATAACTTTTAGTTAGATTTGTGCAGATAGCAAAATATTATGTTCGACGATAAAATTAATTATATTCCGTCCGCTAATTCTGTTTTAACGTAGTGACCTGCACTAATAACTCGCATTCAACGTCACTGAGATAGAAATTGCTCTTAGCAAAATTAATTTTGGTCTGGAATGAGGTACATAATGTTTGCCGGGGTTGCAAATAATATGTGGTACAAATAATGCAAAGCGATCCGAGTATGCGTAGTTTGAACGCTAAAGCTGAAATTGTATTCTATTGGCGTAAATAGTGGGAGTGGGTAAAGAGCCCGCTTTTCATTCGTGAGGCTGGGATTTGAATCCTGGCATGTACTAATAGTTTTAAAACAATCTTACGTACCTATTTATCACTGGCCGTAAAAAAAATACGTAATATGTCAAGCGTAGAAACAGCTAGACTTGTCTATTTCAGCTACTTCCACAGCTTGATGTCATATGGCATTCTACTGTGGGGGAATGCTGCTGATGTTCAGAGAATATTTATTTTGCAGAAACGAGCCATTCGTGCAATTTATAAAATGGGGTCTAGGATGTTTCTAAAGGAAAAATTCAAGGAAATTGATATACTGACACTGGCGTCAAGAATTTTGACTTTGACTTTGACTGGCGAAGGAAAATATCGTGACGAAACCCGCAGGTCAAAGAATTAATTCTGAGACATGTGTAACGGCACCCCGTCACACCACATATTACGTTTAGGGTCCAAAAAATATACTGGTGAAACGTGGATTTTCCAGAAATGGAATATCCTCTGCCTGTCCCCTCCTGGATAAAAGGCGAGAAATTATTTATTTTTTATTTAATTTATTATTGGAGCGAGGATTAATAGAACACTGTCCGACACACTGATTGGTTGCAACCGTCCGAGTACACTTGGATTACGTAATACGTATATACTTACGTATCTACCCGACTGTCATCCTGTCGGTCACAGTCTATTTATTTATTTTTATTTATTTAACTTCATGTACCAAGAAAATGTACACATGGCGAACTTAATGCCTAAAGGCATTATCTACCAGTCAACCATCAGGCTAAGCAGAAATAATTAAAAAATAAATAAATAGTCTATCTGTTGTTATGACCGGTCCCGGTTTTAATTTCACTCAATTAGTAGGTCTGCAGCGGTAAATTTATGTGTTTTCATTGGTATTTAGAGATATTTCAGTTATTATAGTTTCGATGAAATTTGGTACGAATTTAATAAATTAGTGGAATTGGATTTTCAATTTTAGCCCGGTGGAATATTAGGAGATGATAGATTTTCAATCAATTTGTACCTCCTAAATATTTAACCTCCTTATGAATACCTAATTATTTAATTTATTTTCACTAGAATATATTTTGGACCCATATTCGTAACAGGTGGTGAGCCAGTCGAAGGACCAGGGTGCTATGCTTTAGAATCAATTCTGACTAGTTAAAAAAAACATTCTCACACCATCCGGGTTCACAGAATTCGATCTATGTGTTGCTAACGCGAACGTGCCATTGTATTGTGAGAAAGATCGAGACAAAATAGGAGACAAAATTTTGACACGGTGCTCACGTTACCAACACATGGATCGAACCCGTGCATCAGGCGTGAAAGGCGGGCATGCATGCAGGACTAACACTACTATTAAAAACCTCAAGGGTATAAAGAAAAAATCATTGTCAGACTAAATATTCGAACGATTGTGTTGTGATCATTGTTACCGTACCAAGAGCTGTTTCAGTCGGTTATAAAACGAATCAAGGAGACTCGAATGCAATGCAATCGTAGGATGACTGAGGCACTCGCTTTGGCGACGTCTCGTTCAAAAATCTTATAGCATTTTATTGCATGCTCGGCTATCGGATTAGGGTTGAAACAAAGCTGAGTTAAATAAATAAGCGAAACAAAGAAAAACAGACTAGTGCGAGTCTGACGGTCTGTTTTCTCAGTTGGTAGTATGTCTAGTTGCTATGTCTGTATTGTGTCATTTGTGTCATATATTTGATTCCCCATCGGGTCAACTTTTTTGTGATATTTAGGTATCAGTAGTTTAGTACCCATGGGATTTATAGGAAGATAGGATGGCTCTGTCGCTCCATCCTGTCTTTCTATAAATTATAGGAATTTTATAAAAATACGGATTACATAATTTATACACATAAACTTAAAAAAAATTTTTTTTCTTTTAATATTTAGAGTTCCGTACCCAAAAGGTTAGCTTAGCTTAGTGGACTCTGTTGTCCGTCCATCTGTATGTCTGTCTCAGCGGTCTGTATACATACAGCATGTACTGTTCCCCATGAACCCTTTATGGGAGACAGTTAAGTTTTTACATCGTTACTTCGCTGGACACATTCAGTGATATTATGTGATAATTGGTTTTGACATTTACATTGAGTGTGCATCACCGTTGGGTATTGGAATTATCACTGATTGGTCCGCTTCAGTGTCCGGTATGGTCGGTTGGAATTGGCGTGTCCGCGTTTGAGAATCGACCAATCAATGCGTGCGAAATCCTCGTCCCCAATCATGCTTAACTGCTATTAATAATCATACTAGGATTAAGCCTAGAACCCACTGCCGCGATATTACATCGCGCCGTTCTGGTACCGCCCATATCGCGCGTCAAATATCGCGGCAGTGTAAAAATGATTCGGATATCGGTAGAGAAAACAGCATCTACCGACAACCGCGGCTCCACTACCGGCTTCCACGTCCATTACCCGCTGTCTACCAAAGCCGTGGTCTTATTATCGTGCGATATCCGATTTTTTTCCACGCTGCCGCGATATTTGAGTGCATGTATCCAGTTGAAATATAATATAACTGAAACTAGTTCTTACCTCTATTGTTAGAAATTTCGACAATTGATAAAAATCTCTGCAATAGGTAATAAAGTTACTTGCGGATGACCAGGCGGCGCTTCCCGCTTAGAATTATTTTTTTACCGTTCCCGTGGGAATTTCCAAAAATCTTCATGCTTCGAGACCCAGGTATTTCAGCTGTCCGCTTGCACATACCATAAAACGACAAGAACTTTTGGAAGCGGGGTGGTCCATCGAGGACGTTCGCTGAGCTTCAACTACGCACCAAATGGAAGGTCCGAAGCAAAGAGCTCAGACTAGACGACCTAGTGCTCATCAAGGACGATAGCGCTCCCCCTAAATAAACAATTACAGTATTTTGAGAAATCCCCACAGAAACTGCGTGTGCAACGCCGCTGCCTTACAAGTGTAATATATCAAAAATTAACGTTTGTTTGTTTCTTGGTTTGTCATTTTGACCTTTCATCTGGTTGCAATAAAACATTTTAAGTGATTGCGCGCACGGCAAGCTTTCATAAAACAAAATTACTTAGAACTCAGTCATGTAAAAATACTTTTAAAACATAAAATGACCAAAGATCTAAAGGTTCATTAAGTAGATATGAAAATTTATTATGAGCATCAAAGTAACAATTGATTCTTTCATCTTTTACATCTAAATAATGATTGGTAATGGTAATGATGCGCTATTGCGATCATTGTTTAGGTATAACAAGATTAGCGTAATAAAATAGTGGCTGTTCGCAATGATTAAAAGAGGATCGAAGAAAAATACGAATGAGATTCAATCGTAGGTACGATAAAGTGACGAGAAAAGGTGATTGACCCTAACATCCTGAACAATTCATCTTCAGAATGAGGAGATATCGTACAAACATAAGGCCTACGAGTGTATCGACATGGCTTATTGATTTATTTATTTTTAGCAAGACTTAATACAGAACTAATTACATTTATAAATACTTATAAAGATACTGTGAATAACAATATTGCTTATGAAAAGTCTCCACATATAAATAGGTTCTACCAACATACATAGGTACATACGAGTATGTATGATCACGCCATTTTCGTGTAGGCATAGACAAAGACCGCAGCCTGACCACTCATCAATCGACTCATACATGATGTACGGAAATGGAATATTTTCACTGATACAAGTATAATACTCGTAATTCGCTAATTCATCAAAATGGTTTTTTGTCTAGTTATGCTAGCAGCGCCCGCGTTTCACCCGCGTCTAGTTCCCGTTCCCGTGGGAATATGGTAATTCTTTCACCAATGAAAAGCTACAAGCTTAAGGAGTAACAAAGACTAAGTATATTTTATCCTCGTATTCTCACAGGAACGATATCTAGGGGCCAAAACGCGGGGCGCTGCTGATACACACACAATGCATCTACATAAAAGCATATTGAATCTTCTACTTATACTCGTATGACAATTTTATCACGACGGTACCTCGTTAATATTCCGTCCATGGCAAAAAATACTAGATTCATTATCACAGCGACGCGGATTGTTTACATTTATTAATTGAGCCGCGGCGTGGCGTTAAACTTTCTCGTGGTAAAGTTCTGTTTATCTGGATGCGGTAGCCACGGCCAGCGTCCAATTTGCCGGCTGTTGCGTTGCAATCTGAATACTATTGGCGTTTGTAATTGCCACACGCGACGGAATTTTCAACGAAACTCGAGTGAAGTTCTATAGGTTTTGATAGCCCTTTGTGTGGACAGCAAAATTTTTTCGTTGTCACCAAGTACATACCGATTAACTGAAGCTGGCACGTACATAGGACAATACACATTGCTCTTGTGTACAATCTATGAATAACGTATAATTTCCACTACGTTTTGATATATATACCGTGATATTTTATTTTTATTTTATACACAGCCTTCCCAACTAACGCACATATTTTAAAACAACCTGTATATTAAAATTACAGTGTTGTGGATACCGCAAAAAGATTAGCTGTAGTTAATCGACCTATACTGCCTTCATTCTAAGGTATTTTATAGAATTAATCACGCTTTCAATACTGTACGTAATTATAACAACGTGTATCATTTTCTAATTGATCGGTCATTTACGCCTTAAAATATCTTTATCAATCAAATAGCAAACCGTAATAAAATGAACATCTATTTATTTTAATCACTCTTTGCATGTCATTGCAAAATACGCACCTAATATTATAAACAGGTACCTAAACTTTTTTAGACACCTGTATGTTTGTACGTTTTTTGTAAGTAATATTTGGAACTAATGATCTGAGTCTTTAAATTATTCCACTGATTAAAGGCTAACGTATTTCGAGTAACAGGCTATATAGTTGTTACGTCGTTTTTGCAACAGTTTTGTATGATGAATGACTGTGATTTAGTCCCTTTCATTTGACGTTGTTTCTGTTTTCTCTCTGTGATATTTGAGAATGTGTTTAGATTTCATAATAGCTGTCTGCAACAGCGAAATGTTGTGCTCTGATAGCCGCCTGTTGTTCAATCAAAAGCTCTTGTGCATGTGCATAATTCTTGAAATTAACTAGTATTGTTGTTCGTAGCGTGGGCCGCGATGCCGCGCTGTTATATGGTAAAGAAAGGGACGCAGCGGCACGACGGCCCGCCGCCCTGCAGCCCCACGGAGGCAAGCGTCGCGCCGCCCTGCTACAGTCCCGCAGAGCACTCCGCAGTCACAGGTACAACTCCCATCTAGAATTGTTGTAGGAAGGTTCAAAGTGGCAGGACTGCGCCATATCCTTGCATACCGCATAGCGCATAGCACTCCGCAGTCACAGGTAGAGTTGGTGTAGCAAGGTCCGAAGTGGCATGAAAGCGCCATAACCTTGCAACCCTAGGGAGGCGATCGTCGAACTGCTCACTAAAGTCACTACAGTCCCGCAGAGTACTCGGCAGTCATAGGTACATCACCCAGGGATATACTCGTACATAAACTACATGCTTAAATTGAATACGCAATTGCCTAAACTACGCCAATTTTAATTACGCATTTGTAAATTTTTCTGAACACTAATACTATAAAGAGGAAACCTTACTTTTCTGGGAATAACATGGACTAGGAGTTAAATTTTCCTAAGGGAACGGGGCTTATGAGGGAGAAACCTGTCAATAATATGCTGTATTTACGCTCTGTGACAAAGCTCAGATACTCCGCTACAACTACAGGTTATACATTTCATAACGTGAATAAGCATTAAACTCTTTTGAACATACCTACTTAGTTACCCGACACGCGAAATGTATTAAGTACCGTATGCCAAAACAACTTTTCAAATCAACGAACGCTTTGAACACGCGTTGAACCAGCAGCGAATGTTATTAAAATTTCAAACTCATTGACTTAATTTTTTTGCATAATTTTTTTTTAACTTTAGTTTTTTTTCATTTCTGCAGAGGTTTTCGGCAAATCTAAAACTGTATTTATATTAGCGGTTTGTATGGCGTTTTGTTCTTTTCTAAATTATACCGGACCTTTCTTAGAACAGTCAGTCAAACAAAAGTGATTTTTATTTTGGAATTTAAAAGTTATTCCACTAATCAACAGTCTCTTATACTTGATTAAAACTAATTTGCTTGAGTATTATTTAATTAAATTCACGCGATTTATCTCCGAGGGGGTAGGCAGAGGTGTTCCATTTCTGGATATACCCACTTTTCCCGAGATATTCTTTGGATCCCTAAACGTGATAGGTGGTGAGTCCATCACCGGCCCGGGTCTTTTACACATGTTTCAGAATTAATTATGGGACCTCACGACGTTTTCCTTCACCGTCGAGCTGAAGTGTACATGCCAGGATTCGAACCCGAACCTCACATTGTCATCATGTGAAGCAGGCTCTTTAACCGTAAGGCTATCACTGCATCCTAACAATCCATACTTAATAACGATAGCATATCGATTTAACGAAGCACAACCACGTGTTCGATTTAATAACTGTCGGTTCGGGAGTTCCCCAATATTACGAGAGGCGACAGGTGCGCTTCGATATGAGAGCCGGGTAAAAACAGGTATATACCGCCTGATTTTTTTACCCTCTTAAAAAAATATGGTGTGTTAGGTAAGTGTGACAGATTCATTTGTATTGTAATATATAATAATAATATAATCTCACGCCTTTTTTATTCCCAAAGGGGTAGGCAGAGGTATTCCATTGCTAGATATACCTACCCACATTTCACGAGATATATTGGACCCCTAAACGTGATAGGTGGTGAGCCCATCGCCGGACCGGGTCTGTTTACACATGTCTCAGAATTAATTCTGAGACCTGCGGGTTTCCTCACGATGTTTTCCTTCACCGTCGAGCTAGTGATAAATATGTACGTAAGTTTTGAAAAACTCATTGGTACATGCCAGGATTCGAACCCGAGCCTCACTGATTTTCGGCCGGCTCTTGAACCGTCCGGGCTATCACTGCTCTGTTTTGTTTTTTATTTTAGTGATATATTTATAATTGCGTGTTAGAAACAAATTTGTTATCAATCAAAATCTGATATTGTGTTTACGAAAGATAAGATAAATCTATACATATAATTAATCTCTAGAGGGGTCGCGTCTGTAGTGAATATTTTTGTAAAAAAATTATAGAGTACTTATATGCATACAAAAAATTATCCGTACCTATCTGAACTTATTTACAAAAAATATATAAAATTATAATAACAACAGTGAAAACAGAAAAATGAAATTAATTAAAAAATCACCGAGATATACAATCGTAAAGCTAGGCTATCTATCCCTCTCTTCGAAACGAAATTTTATATGGAAGTAATATGGCGCTCCCGTCATGTGACGTCCACGACAGTTCGGATCTCTCTTTTTAACCAACGACTTTAACAGCATTATAACTAATAATTTGTGAGTGTACTTAGTGTTTTTTTTCCCACATTTATTCTTACTGATAATTTAAAAATAATAATAATAATAATAATAATTTATTTATTTCTCCACAATTATGTAAGGCTTTCGGTTACATTCCTTATTAAGGTAGTGGGAGACTGGAGCCTGAGCTAGGTTCAAGACCTGTGTTACAGGTCTCCAGGACCCACCCCAAGACGACAATTAAGTACTAAATTATAACTACATAGTTACATTGCGTATGAAATATATGTGTATATATATATAGCTTGTGTGTGAGTGTGGTGGTGTAGTATGTGAGAGAGGGTGTGCGTGTGTGTGGTGTGTGTGTGTTTGTTTGTTCGTTAGCCCTACGGTGAAGCCTTGGGATCGGAAGCTGGTATGAAAGCAGCTTCCACTAACACCTGTAAGTGAGAGAGAGTGATGAAAGGAGTATAGTACAGTACTGGCTTGGTGAGCAAAATTCACTTGAGGAGTTAGACAGAAAGTTGTCAAAAACATTGACAACTTGGCGTTTAGGACTTGATAGCAAGAAAGTTTTCAGTATCAACATAGTTTTTCAATCCTAACCATGAGGAAATTTTGTTTCTACAATCAAATTTGGTTTTTGAATATATATGTAATTCGTTATTTGTTTTATTATATAAGAAGGGGCCCAGGAATAGGAAGAACCTTTGAGCAAAACTAGAATGAATCTGATTAGTAGGACAAATGTTTTTCCTTCGGGATTCAATAAGTGAACTGTCAAAAGGAATACTGGAGTGTTGTTTTATGACTGTAAAAAGAATGAAGAGCTGTCTCACAGAAAGTACGTTGCTATTCCGGTACAGCTCAGAAGTTGGGAATCTAAAAGGAAGGAAGGACATTACTTTCAGGATTGCTCTTTGAGCTCTTTCCACCTTAATAAAACTAGTTTTAGGTGCTCCTCCCCATGAAGAAATACAATAGATAATTACTGACTGGCACAATGAAAGGTAAATAGTTTTTTTTTTTTTTTTTTTACTAAAAAATGGGCTTGCTCTTGACCCCAGACTAGCCCGAGAGCAAAGACGGGGCCTACGTTGGGACGAGCTTGCCCAGAAGATGCCTGTTCACTCGATCCTTAAAGGCTTGTGGGTTATATGAACTCGGAAATACAGACGCCGGCAGGTAGTTCCACTCCTTGGCGGCGCGCATAACAAAAGAACTTGAAAAGCGCTTTGTGCGTATAGATGGGATATCCACCAAGTAGGGATGAAGCCCAGCCGTGCGTCTGGAAGTCCGATTGTAAAAAGGGGAAGGTGGAATGAGCTCGTGCAGCTCTTGGGCACACTCCCCGAAATGCAATCTATAGAATACCGACAGACTGGCAACTTTGCGCCGATGGGCTAAAGATTGCAGCTTAGTCACCATCATCTCGTCACCAATCATTCTCCTGGCTCTGCGCTCTACAGAGTCTAAAGCGGCGAGTTGGTATTTAGCTGAGCCATCCCAAAGGTGGCTGCAATACTCCATACATGATCGGACTTGAGCTTTGTAGAGTGTTAGAAGCTGTCCAGGTGTGAAGTATCGCTTAACCTTATTAAGGATGCCCAGTTTTTTGGCCGCAGTTTGTGCCTTGGACTCAATATAGGTGCCGAAGTTGAGGTCTGAACTCAACTCTATGCCAAGAAGTTCTAGGCTGCCAGTAGTAGGTACAGATGCACCCCGAAAAGTAGGAGTCAGGTCAAATGGACTCCGTTTAGCGGAAAACAGACAGGCCTGCGTTTTGGTGGCATTAAAAGTGACCAGATTAGTGTCACCCCATTGGGAGACGCGACTTAAGGCCAAGTTCGTTCGCTCTACCATGGCCTCTCTCTGTGAACGTATATCTTCCCTACTGGCTCTTGCACTGGCCAAATATCTCTCTACAATCGTACTGTCGTCTGCGTAGCCAACAATGCTAGGTTGTAGCATGTCATTGATGTGGAGCAGAAAGAGGGTTGCAGAGAGAACAGACCCTTGAGGAACACCGGCGTCAATGGCCATGAGGTCCGAAGAGCAGCCGTCAACGACCACTCTGATCGACCGTTCGCTCAAAAAGTCCGACACCCACCTGCAAAAGTCAGAAGGGATGCCATAAGCAGGAAGCTTGCCAAGGAGACTTGCGTGCCAAACCCTGTCAAAAGCCTTTGAGATGTCGAGAGAAACAGCAAGCGCTTCCCCGTTTTTCTCAATGGCTTCGCCACAGCAGTGCGTAACATACACTAGAAGATCCCCAGTAGACCGACCGCGGCGAAAGCCATATTGCCGGTCACTGATCAGGTCGTTTTCTTCTAGATATGACAGCAATTTGCCGTTGAGAACCCTTTCCATGATCTTACAGAGCATGGAGGTAATGGCGATTGGTCGGTAATTGCAGGGATCGGATCGCGTACCCTTCTTGGGTACTGGCTGCACATTAGCAAGCTTCCAAGATTTTGGCACCGTTCTAGTTTGGAGAGAGAGGCGGTACAGGCGTGTCAATACAGGAGACAACTCAGGTGCACACTGTCTTAGTACACGTGCAGGTATACCGTCTGGTCCACTGGCCTTATTCACGTTGAGGTTCTGCAGAGCCCGGCGTACCTCTTTTTGGTGAATCGCAATTTCCAGCATTGAGGAATCACAATGAGGTATAGATGGCGGTTCTTTTGAGCCTGCGTCAAGACGTGAATTGCTTGCAAACAAGGAAGCAAATAAATTCGCTTTCTCCGTTGCGGAGTGGGCCAGCGTGCCATCAGGTTTCTGCAAGGGTGGCAGTGAGGGACGGCAGAAGTTGGATTCGACCGCTTTCGACAGGGACCAAAACTGCTTACTACCGGGAGGGTAGGAGGCAAGTTTGGCTCCTATACGACTGACATGGTCAAATCGAGCCTTCCGGAGCACCCGTTTGCAGGACTTAGCGGCAGAATTAAAGGCTTTCTTCTTCGTGCGAACCCTCTGAGCCCCAGCTTTAGTATCGCGGGCTTGCACCCAAGCTTGGTATGCAGATTGTTTGCGGGCCTCAGCACGGGCACAATCCGCATTATACCATGCTTGAGCTCTGTGCTCGAGCGAGAGGTCGGAGAACGGAATGAAATATTCCATTCCCTGCCGAATCACGTCCGCAACAGCCTCAGCAGAGCACGAGGGGTCACCCGAAGAAAAACAGACCAGCCGCCAAGGGAAAGATGCAAAGAAATGCCGCATCTCATCCCAGTCTGCTGACTCGTATCGCCATACTCTTCTCGTGCCCCTGGGGCAGACTTCAGGAGGAGAACAGATTGATACGGATTTCACCAGACAGTGGTCGGACGAACCCAGTGGAGCCGAGACCAAAACCGAGTGCCTGTCTGGTTCTGTTGTCAGCAGAAGGTCCAAGCAATTGGGTGTATGGCCAGCAACATCCGGTACCCTCGTCGCAACGTTTACCAGCTGGGTAAGGTTCAGCGATACTGCAAATTTGCGCGCTTCCCTCCCGGCGTGGCAAGTTTTCTCGTACGGAAACAGCCACTCCTTGTGGTGGGCGTTAAAGTCCCCGAGAAATACGAGTTCCGCCGTTGGGTACTGTTGTTGGGCTTTATCTGCCATCTCAGTAAGGTGGTCAAAAAGCTTAGTTGTCTCCTGGTTCCCGCTGTGCGATCGGTATACACAGGAATACAGAGTTTTCTCTGCGCCTGAGTCCACGATAATCCACAAAGTCGAAAACCCGGGACCCTCAAGGCAGCGGAGACGCTTGTAGCAAATATCGTCGCGGACGTATACACAGACCCCAGCATGCTCTTTGAACTTATGTTCTAGTGAGTAGCCTGGGTAGTTGAGGTACGCCGCGTCCGCTGGGGTTTTAATTATCGTCTCTGTCAAGAAGAACAGGTGCGGCTTCTCGGTCTCAAGGTGGTGGTGGACCGTATCGAGATTGGAGTGCAACCCCCGGATGTTGGTGAGGTGCACTTTCAAAGGGAGGAAGTGCTGCCGGTTCTTAACCTTATTCTTCTTTTTGGACTTGCTCATAAATTTTGGAGTAAGGGTTGGGTGACAGTCGGATGACAAGGCGCTGCTTTAACCAAGCGGATCACTTGAGCTAGGCCAAACAATGAGGAGCTCACATGGAGACTGCGGGGACGCCCGAGCCGCCCTGAAATGGCCACCGGGTCCTCCCATCCAGTCGCCAACTGGCACGGTGGAGCCATTCCAGGATTTTTCGCGAGGTGGCGGGGCAGCCTTTGGCACGTGGCTGGCGCACTACTTGGGCCCCCAACTTCCTGCGGTCGGCCACCGGCAAGACCGTGCCTCGGATCCCGCTACCCTCCAGCGTGAGCTACTCGGCTCAACGTCACTCTAGAGTCCGTAAACCGGCATTAAGCAACGCAACTGACAACCTTCCATCCCCCAAAGGCTCTGGTACTCCTGCGCACAAACGGAACGCAGCAAGCTGCTTGGCGTCTGACTCCGGCGGGAGGGTGGTCGCAAACCAGGCGGCCCCTTGCGGGGCCTACCACCGCTGGTAGGGGTCGTTTAGCCGTCACCACAAGCATGAGCTAGTGGTGCCGTTGCCCGGGGTGGACCACTAGGAGGTATACCCCTACCACCCCAGTTCTAAGCAATTGATAATCAACAATAACATTTCGCAGAGTTTTGAATACGTATATTAACTTTCTTATTCTACTACTGACCATATCAATATGATGTTGAAAATTTAGTCTATGATCTATTTGGACACCTAAGTACTTATAATGGTCAGTTCTTTCTATGACTGGACAATTGCAGCTAAAGCTGGAACGTGTGCAGGAGTGAGCTATTAAGTTAAGAGAAGAAAGAGACATACGTTTCAAGTTCTTCATCGTAAAAGTAATATATTTGGTTTTATCAGAATTTAAGGTTAGATAGTTGCATCGAAGCCACTGGGTAACCAGATCCAATCCACACTGTGCATGACTATAAACTTCAGGCCAGGTTTTCGCACTGAAAAGGAGAACAGTATCGTCAGCGAACGCAATGAGCCTTCCATTTTGTATGGGGAGCTTACAAAGGTTATTTAAATAAACAAGAAAAAGAGTTGGACCCAAGATGCTCCCTTGTGGCACACCGTAAACCACTGGTAAATCGTCACTGAGTAAATTGTCAATTTTAACACGTTGAGTACGGTTTGAGAGGTAATCTTGAAAAAGTAGTAGTTCAGTATTTCTCAATCCGAGATTTTCCAAATTTTTGACAAGAAGTGGGATAGAGACGGTGTCGAAAGCTTTTTTTAAGTCCAAAAAGATGGCAATGGTCTTGTTGCCTTTATCAAAATTTTTGACAATGTAATTTGTTAGCTCATGCACTGCATCTGATGTAGATTTGCCTTCCCTAAAACCAAACTGTGCTGGTGAAAGTAGGTTCATGGACTCCAAATAGTTTACTAATCTGCCGTTCATGAGCCTCTCAAGAATTTTTGACAAGGAAGGAAGTACCGATATAGGTCTATAGTTATTAACTATAGACGTATCTCCACTTTTGAGAACTGGAATGATCAGAGACTTCTTAAAAACTGAGGGGAAGATACCACTCGAGAGGGAGAGATTACATATGTGTAAAAGTGGTGGGATTAGTATATCTTTGTGTTCAATTATTAAATTGGAGGATATGTTATCCCAACCCACTGCACAATCACGTTTGAGGTTCACTACGAGGGATTCGATTTCCTCCCTGTCAGTGGGAAGCAATGCCATTGATTGGCCAGAATAAGCGTCACAACAGTAGAAGTCAGAAAGGCAGTGGTTTTGATCAACAGTAATGATGTCTGCTAGGGATTTACCTACGTTGGCAAAGAACATGTTTATGTCATTTAGAGATTGAGTTGGAGTAATTAGTTCAGTTGCTGTGTTTCTGGGCTTAGTTCTATTTGTTACCGTATTAATAACATTCCATAATTTCCTATTATTAGTACCTGCTTTTTTAACCTCATTTCGATCATATTCCTGCTTTACCCTTTTAAGTATATTATTGCAGAAATTTCTATATCTAGTGTAGGTAAGTCTTAGAATATCATTTTTTGGATGATTTTTTGATTTTCTATGAAGGTTATCCCTATTTTTCATACACCTTAGTAACCCCGGAGTGATCCAAGGTTTTAATATAATTTTACGCCTTGGTATGTTTATGATATAAGTGTTAGATTCGATTGCCCGACTGATTTGGTTGACAAAAACTGATGCAGCAGCGTTCGGGTCCGTTTCATTGAGAATGCAGCTAAAGTCAAGATTATTTAAATATTGAGACAAAGCAGCAGTGTCTACACGTGAAGTAGTTTGTAAGGTATGTTTATTTTTGTGACTAAGAGGGAGGGAAAACATAACTGTGTAGTGGTCCGTGAGGGTAGTTTGCGCTACTAGTATCTTCCCTCGAAGTTTTGTTTTAATGTTTATGTGATCTAAACAAGTCCTGCCGTGTGTAGGTAATCGATGCCCAGGTAGAAGACCATGATATGCTAGGATATTTAGATAGTGATCAGAGTTTGGGTCGGTACTTTTATCTTGTATATCAATATTTAAATCACCACAAAGAATTATATTTTTAAAAGACGAAGCTGTTATTAATAAGTCATTTAAAGACTGCAAGAAATTTGATAGATTTTTGTGAGAGGGAGGGCGATAAATGCAGATGATGTAAGTATGATTTTTTATTTTTATAATTAAGCAGTTGGCATCCATAAATGAAGGCTCCGACACCGTGATTACCTGAGCACTTTTCACGTACACAACTACTCCTTCATTTTGTGTTCTATTTAAAGCCGTAGAATGGTATTGATATCCATCTATGCTAAAAAAGACTTGCATATACCGTATTGCAACAGGCCAAAACTTTTTTTAGATTTTTGTCTGTCTGTATGTATACTACATCACGCCAAAACTAATGAACCGATTTTGAGGGGACTTTTTTATTCGACTGAGTGTTAATACGATTGCAGCTTAGGATCCAAATAATCACGATTCGATCTATTTTTGTCGTCGGAATTCGTTTTTGGAGAAATTAAAAAAGTAAATTTTGAATGAAGAAATAATACCAGAAATGTGTATATTGCTGAAAATTGCTTGTTCGTAACTGTATAATATTACAAATTATAATATATCTAAATTACGCTTTATAAACTGGCTGGCTGCTTCTTGTGTAATGCGGACCAAACAACAATATTTTTACGAGAACAAAATGGAATATTATTTCATATTTATCTGTGATAAGTTATCCCGGTTAGCTTTTTACTTCTTTCCTTTCATTTTTTACACCAACCTACTACACAGGTGGTCATTTTTATGAAGATTTATTGAGTTTTACACAAATAAAACGACGAGGGCCTATCTCACTGACAGCGCGTGACAGACTGAAAAACGCACAGGTTGTAGTTTTTTGCCCCGCCTTTTGTACTGTACTTTTCGTGGGGTCATTTTTTGACCGCTGTTACTCTTCTTGACTTATTACTTATTCGTAGCGTATAACATTATAATAATATACATTAATCAATTCTAGTCAATATTACACACTGAAATAGAAACTGGCTCGTAGCTTCCATTCATGCGAAATCTACCTACAACCGCCAACTGCTACATAGCAACGTGCATACTTTTCTAGACCTTGTAAATTTCATTTAACATAACTATATTTAACAAATCTCGTGTATAACTTCGGCTCTACATACCGTTTACCGTAATATTTTTTATAACACATTTGCTCGTAAAAGGTGTCTTATTTCACCAATTTTAATATCGTTACCTATCTCATTACGCCCAAGTGCGGTAAGTGTAAAGTAAAACGCACGGTTTATCAAGATGCTCCGTCTTAAAACGAACGGTACTTTTTAAAATCTCAGCAAAGAGTTTTTATGTCAAAAAAGTTGTCAACATTTTATGATTAAAATTAACTTTGGGAAATAAAATATATTAAAGAAATATTTATGTACATAATTATTTAATTTAATTAATTTTGACAGTAAATTACAACCAATCTGTAACAAAAACACAAAAATATTATTTTACTTTATTAGTAATAAGTACTGGCTGTTTTTTGTGCCTTTTCCTAAAAAAAAATGATGTTGCGCGCCGCGCGCTTTTTCTTAACGCTGTATTGTTTTTATTCGTTTACCATAGTCGGAGTTTTATTTTATTTCCTCGCAAATGTGTTATAAAACGTCGTATGACATACGTGCGCTTGGACAATTACAGCCTCTGCTTACTTGTAACCCTCGCCTACGGCTCGGGCTAGCAATATCGCCTCGGCTGTAATTTTCACCTACCGCACTTATATCATAATGTACTATTATCAGACGGTAAAAAAAAACATTCAGTATAATAATTTATCATAATGTATTTTTCGCGCGGAATGTGTGTACTGAAATACTTGTTGCTTTCCCTTGTACGGTTAGAGTGCGGATTGTCGGTTTTAGCTAAGATACTTGCCTGTTGCATACAATATAATAGAATTAATGACTGACTAGCATCGTCTAAACAAAAACCAATTATTGCTCTATTGGGCGAATTCCCATTGAAACCTGCTCTGGGTCTAAATAGTACGTACAAATAATTCAACGTTCAACATATGAATATAAATAATACATTTGATATCGCAAATCCATACTAAATGCGAAAGTAACTCTGCCTGTATGTGTGTTACGCAATCATGCCTAAACTACTGAACCGATTTAAATGAAATTTGGTACAGAGATAGTCTAAAGCTCGAGAAAGGATATAGTCTACTTTTAAATACGAAAAAGGGGATGTAAGGGATTGAAATAGGAGATGAAAGTTTGTATGGAAATTACGTCATATTTAAAGCTAGAACGAATGGAACTACTATGAAATAAATACGTGCAAAAATTGAAGCAATATGACAAAAAATTGTACCTCTAAGTCCGTGTTTAGACAAGTCAATAGTTGGTGGCGTAGGTAAATATATGTATCGCGTATAGGGTACCTACCTTGGTGTAAACTTAAGTTACTGATATTTCATTTCAAGATATGCATATTTTTATGCATGTAAACAGTTGTTTATAATTCTTACTCATGAATGGCAATTTTTGTGCGTATTTAATTGCATAATAAATAAAAGAGCGGTGATAGCCCGGACGGTTAAAGAGCCTGCCTAAAATCAGTGAGGCTCGGGTTCGAATCCTGGCATGTACCAATGAGTTTTTCAAAAAACTTACGTACATATTTATCACTAGCTCGACGGTGAAGGAAAACATCGTGAGGAAACCCGCAGGTCTCAGAATTAATTCTGAGACATGTGTAATAGACCCGGTCCGGCGATAGGCTCACCACCTATCACTTTTAGGGGTCCAATATATCTCGTGAAATGTGGGTATTTCCAGTAATGGAATACCTCTGCCTACCCCCTCGGGGATAAAAAAGGCGTGAGATTATACTTATACTTATCATACTTAATTGCATAAAAACGTTGCACTTTTGTATTAAAAAAATGTCTTTGTGTAAATCAGCCTTCATGCAGGATAACTCCCAGGGCTTGCTGCTTCCTAAAAATAAAGTAGCATAAATCTAAATAACAGCAAATTAAATATAAATCACCTTCTATAATATTTAAATGATTACTTGGGAAATCATTTAGAAAAACAAACAATACTAACATACTTAGTTTGTCAAGGTCTATCGCTGCTGTATCTATTCTAGACACAGAATAAATAATCGTTATTGTTGCACATGATCATCAGGACTTCGATTATCATTTTACAACATTTTTATGCAGTTAGAATAGAACCCAAATTGCAATAACCTGTGCGAAAACGGACTCAGTCAGCGCAAATAGAAAACGCGTCCGTCAGTACGTAGAGGTAATGGTAGATCCACATACAGGAAACGTGGGCTGACATAATTAATACCTTGTGTTAAAAGCCTTGTAAATAAACTGTTTTTCATTGTATGGGAACCATTTGTGTCTCGTCCATTTGGCACTTGGACGGTTTTCCTATAAAAGCTTTTTGACAGAGACAAAATTAATTTTACTATAACTACACTTACCTAAGAGTAAGTTGAATAGATGAATGGGCTTTAAAAATAAATTTAATTGCGCTATATTGATAGCAAAGAGATTAAAGGGCATAGAGCGGACAAAGCGAGGAAAATTTGAAGCCAAAAGTTATTCCAAGTGGAATAAGTCTAGTACAATTTCGACCGAATGACAGCTCGCATTCATACTAACTGACATGACGCTTGAGCTTCAAACATGCTTCAAAGTTTTGTATGAAAATATTCCCAATGCCCCCTCTATGTCATATTATATTTTAATCTCTTTGATTAATAGCAATATTCCTTGTCACTGTCATAAGCTATCACCTCCACAATCCATTACGTGTATGTGAGTCGTACTTACTTTATGTATATTGGCGGAGGCATCCTTTGACACAGGAATCTTTTAGCGAAATTGAGAAAAGTTTGTAAAGAAGAAACGGGCCAAGCGGCAAGTAACATAACCGCTTACATTAGCCTATAAAAGGAAGACGAACGCACTCAAAATGTTATGTATGTAATCAGAGGAATCAACTTATCCAAGAATCTTACTTTCGCTATACTTTACCAACATGCCGCGTGCTTCTTATCGTACAGTGATGCAAATATAATATCTTTTTACTGCAGGATACTCTCTTTCAGTCCATAGAGAGGTATCGTGTTCGTGTTATGAGTAGTACCTAGTTATTTATAACAAAATATAATGTTTTTCACAAAACCTTTTGAAATTCCTAGCCACAACTTCGACTGAAAGAAAACTGTAAAAAAATTATCTAGTTACCTACTTCCTTTGGGTATATACCAAAGAGGTTAAACTATAATAAGGCATAGAAGAGACAAAGCGAGGAAAATTTGATAACAAAAGTTATTACAAGTGGAAAATATTATAGTACGCAGAATGACAGCTCGCGTTCATACTAACTGACATGACGCTTCAAAGTTTTTGTATGAAAATATTCCCAATGTCCTATTATTATTATTTTTTTCTTATTTTAAGGCATTGGCATTTAGCCATCAGCACTAAATACGAAACGAAATTCATGGTTTTTAGCTCTGCTTTAGAGTATATGCACAAGAATAATTAAGTTTCTTCGAAACTTATCGAAATGTCACTTGGTTATCAACAGTAAAACGATAGTGCACTTTTACTGAAGATTATAAAGAGGCTTCTTGAGGTAATCCGAAAAAGTCCATCGCACGCATTTTATCGAATTTCCGATTCACTGCACACTATCACGGACATTTACCACATAATAAACTATCATTATTATGAACTAAAGCCCAAAATATACGGCAAAATGAAAATTTTACAAAAAACATGACGTCCTTCTTCAGATTCCCGCCAAAAAGCCATGTCCTATTATATTTTAATGTCTTTGGTATATAAAAGTAATAATGTTTAAACTAAAGAGGTTAGAAGAAAACATTTATCTACAAACTTTTCTTAAAACCTCTTTGGTTTAAACCATATAGATCGTTTTTTTAGATTTATGGTTTAAACATTCATAACGGATTAAAGCTCACTTTTTATTTTGTTTTACCGTGTAGAAATTAAAGTGGGAGTAAAATCATAATTTAATATAAAGGTAATTTAAAAACAGATTTGATAATGTACTTTTATTTTACATCAATAGATAGCAAATTGAAAAATAATTAAAATGTGAAACAATTGAATTCTAAAAATGTTAATTGTAGTAGAAATGGAACAAATGAGCCTAACCTACAATAACAAGTTGGCCGATACTCGTACTCCGCTCCATGCCGTATTTGATGTCACACAAGAAAATTTCATTTGATTTTCTAACCGTGTGGGCGGAAATCCCCCATAATATTATTCTAGACGCATCGGTTTCGGCTGTGCGTTGATCGATCAGTCAGTCAGTCAGTTTCTTGTTAATTATTTATTTTAATATTTAAAAAAAAATACAGCTATATTATATTAATGTAATAAAAAAGATATGTTTATCTAAAAGCCATTCACAGAGTTTTCGCATGTAGATCTAAAATTAAATGCAACACTCAAAGACATAATTTTAAATAAAAGGACAAATAACACCACAATAATGTACAGTAGTACAGAGATGCACAAGAGCAAAACAGTAGATTCAGGCTATTCAGTGTGAGTTGAAATAAAAGTTTGCTAGTGTTCGTCTAATTGAAGCCGGTGTAGCTGCAAAAATATCAAGGGAAGCATTATAAGATAATAGCTTATTAAACTGTGAGCTAGCTCTATAGATGAAAGAATTTCGGCGACAGTTGAAACATATAGGATATTTGATACATCCAAATAAATGTGACCACACATGTTACAATTTGAATTTATCCACGGTACAAAGTTAGCCAGAATTTGACCAAGCGTAAATATACCCACTCGTAGTTTAGCGACTAACCTCGAGAGGATGCTACTACGACTTTTGAAAGCTGCCCTGATAATTTAATGCAAATAATTTATGAAATTAAAAAAAATACAGCTATATTATATTAATGTAATAAAAAAGATATGTTTATCTAAAAGCCATTCACAGAGTTTTCGCATGTAGATCTAAAATTAAATGCAACACTCAAAGACATAATTTTAAATAAAAGGACAAATAACACCACAATAATGTACAGTAGTACAGAGATGCACAAGAGCAAAACAGTAGATTCAGGCTATTCAGTGTGAGTTGAAATAAAAGTTTGCTAGTGTTCGTCTAATTGAAGCCGGTGTAGCTGCAAAAATATCAAGGGAAGCATTATAAGATAATAGCTTATTAAACTGTGAGCTAGCTCTATAGATGAAAGAATTTCGGCGACAGTTGAAACATATAGGATATTTGATACATCCAAATAAATGTGACCACACATGTTACAATTTGAATTTATCCACGGTACAAAGTTAGCCAGAATTTGACCAAGCGTAAATATACCCACTCGTAGTTTAGCGACTAACCTCGAGAGGATGCTACTACGACTTTTGAAAGCTGCCCTGATAATTTAATGCACATAATAATTTGAATATACTATTGGTAGCAGTGTCTTTATTCTACTACTTACTATTATTATTTGTATTTTGAAGGCATCACATGTCTAGTGCATTTGCCATTTTCAATTTCAACAATTGCCGGGTTTTTCGAATCATTAATCATCAATATTATTTATAGGAGTAGGTTTTCAAGGCAATACGAGAATGTCCATTCTAGATCTTTTATCGAATTTCCTGCTTACCAGGGCCGGATCTATCATATGGCTTTTTGGGCTTCAGCCCAGGGCCCCGTGGATTCCAGGGGCCCCCAGCTAAGTCAAGTCAAAGTCAAATACAGACGATAATGCGAAAAAATCTATAATATTATTAAATTAAATTGATCGTAACGTTTGCAGCCCTGAGAATCCGGCGATTAATCAAACCCATTCAGTTCATTTAATCCAAGTCTACGTTGTGTTGATCTTCGAACTGAATTGAGTAATTACGTGGGCCCCTAAGTAGTATTAGCCGAGGGCCCCCTAAATTCACGGTTCGGCCATGCTGCTTACTGCATACTTTTTCAATCTTGTCCCACAAGACACTTGTAGGACAAATACAAAAATAAACGGCAAAATGTTTTTTCTTTTTTAAAAGCATACTACTTCAAGTAATAGCACTAAATTTTAATAGATTATACTAATTAAGTTGTTAGCTTAATGACTTGAATATATTAATTAAGGGCATGTCACTATTATCATAAGGAGTCGGTGCTATGTTAACTCGGTATATATTTCATACTCGATAAGGTAGCTCCTTGAGTTCACCGGTCCGTTTGCGATCCGTTTAATTTTATTAAGATCCGTTCTCCATAATATCCGAAGTTATATCTCATTTTAAAATATATATACCAACCCTGTGTTTCATACTCGTAAAAGAGACACCTTCCTTATTTTTAAAGTGGGTTTTTAAAAGTATGACGTTTCCTCGGATTTACACCAAAGTATACCAGCCCTGCCACCCTAGCCAAGTGGCATTGTACAATCTAATCGAATGTTCTTTTAGATTTACATGTATGGGATTGACATAAGCACTTGCCAACGAGCGCTAACGGTAATGTCAATCCCATACATGTCAATCTAAAAGAACATTCGATTAGATTGTGCAATGCCACTTGGCTAGGGGGGCAGGTCTGTGCTTGCTACTTGAATACTTTTCTTTCCACCAACTGTGAAATCTGTGATGTTATCGCGTCGAGTACGTACTCGCTGTATACGTATACAGCCCGGCTTATGAAGCAGCTCAGCGCTTAGTTTCGCTAAGCGCAGCGCTGCTAAGCAAACAGAACAAGGCAAACACAGTTCAATCACATTATTTAAATCTCCTGTTTCACTTCACAGGAATAATGATTTTGAAAAGCGAACGGAATCAATTTATGGAAAAGCCACTACGTTTTATATTACTTATGAAACGTATTGGTCGCTACCAGATGACTATTAATTGGATGATGCACAGCACGCAAATAGCGGATCAGTGATATTGAAATAACGAGAATATTATTTTTGATTATTTAATCGGGATCTACCCATATTAACGAGTAAATTTTAAACCTATTTACTGGAGCTTACGAACGCCGAAAAATGTAAACATATATTTTTAACCAATATGCTTGGCTATAGATTTTAATAAATGAAGCGCGTGGCGTTAGAATCGGCTTAATTTCAGAAGTGGTATAGGCAACGCGTCAAAGAATAAGCGCAATCCCTCATACGAGTACACCCCAATTAGAATATCAATATAAAAAAAATATGATGCATTCGTACTTTAGTTTTGTCTAACCAAATTTCTTAAATAAAAAGCAATATTAGTACTGTTTCCATAGGTAGCCCTAAGTTCTGTTATGCTAATTAATATTTTTGAAAAAAATTTACACATGGAAATCGGTGAAGTAGTCGATACTGAACAAACTAATTTCTGGAATTGCGTTTATTCTGTTACAATATCATCATCATCAACCCGTAACAGCCCACTGCTGAGCTAAGGGTCTTTCCTCACACTTGAAGGAGGAAGTACGGACTATAAACTCCCGCGCGAGCCCACTCTATAATATTATAAAGAGGATCTTGTATTTTTGTATGTTTGTTACGAATAAACTCAAAAACTACTGGACCGATTTTAAAAATTCTTTTTCCGATGGAAAGCTGCATTATCATTATTCCCACGGGAACGGGAACTATGCGGGTGAAACCGCGCGGAACAGCTATTACTGTATAATTCTTAATTGCTGTTTGACTTTAGAGTAGCGTTTTATCATCGCAAAACATTTTAGGCTTTTTCAGTGCCATGTTCCTAGAGGATTCGATCCCGGGATCCCGGATCTCGGGATCCCGGGATCCCGGTCATATTTTAGTCCCGAAAATTTCGGGATCGAATTTAATGAATCCCGGGATTTTCGGGATTGATACATTTACATTACAGTACCTATAAACATTGATCTCTTTAGCATATTTTTTATAGTTTATCTAAATAAGTCTAAAGCAGTAGATTTTTTTAAGTTTATTTTTAGTTTCATAAATTATTTACAGAACAAACTAGGCTCAGTTTGTTTATTTTATAAGAAAAAAGTATAATTTTGTTTAACCGCCTTTTTAAAGATTTAAAACTTAAATATTCTATGTCCTCACAAGGCTTTCTTATTGACAGAGGCGAAAAGCGGCAATTTCGTTTAGGCCGAATGTTGACGCTTTCCGCCCGGAGATATGAAAAATTTATTTTGATATGTTTTACTGTCTTTTTATTACCACTTTCCATAACCAATACAATCCCGGGACTATCCCGGGATCCCGGGATTAACTTTAGATAATCCCGAAATCCCGGGATTAGAAAAATCGACCGGGATCGAATCCTCTACATGTTCCTTCCTTTACTTGAAATACTCGTACCTACAATGAAAATCAAAATCTCTGGTGATTATTGGTCAAATCTAGTAATATATCACCATATTTTGGTTAATTAAGTAATATAGTCGAGGCACAGATTGGTTTACCTAGTCTTGCCATAAATACTGAAACAAAGAAAAACATTTTTTTCTATTGCAAATAACATTTATTATTTTTACAGTGTGTTAGTTTAATACATAAATATAAAACACTTTCAAATATAAAAAGCTTATTCGAAGTGGTCTCCATTGGCTGCAATACAGTCCTTTAAACGTTGAGGCCAGTTATCAATAGTAGCACGCGCTCTTTCCATGGGAAAATTCTTCACTGCCAATCGTACGGATTGGTTTAGGGACTCCAAATTATCATGGCGATTAGAGCAAGCCGTACTCTCTAAAACTGACCATAAATCACAATCCAGCGGATTAAGATTGGGACTAGACTGCGGCCAGTCTTCAGCTCTGATGAAGTCCGAAACGTTCGTTTCCAACCAAGACTGCGTAGACCGAGCTTTATGACCCGGCGCCGAGTCTTGCTGGAAGGACCATTCTTGGTTATTGAACATGGTGTTGTTAAGGGGCTTCACTACCTTCTCAAGAATGGTATCTTGATACACTTGTGCCGATGTTTTGATACCTTTTTCACAAAAGTATGGCTCAGTCACTCCTTCATAGCTAATACCCCACCAAACCATCACTGAAGTCGGTAAGTGCCCACGTTGCACTCTGTCGACTTATTGGGAAGCTTGCTTAGAGCTTTGAGCATAAATACGGTCATTTTGTTTGTTAAAATGTAGCTCAATTGTAAAAAAAATCTCATCCGTAAACAATTTTTTTCTGTGACTTCCCTTTGCGTACCGCTTCAGTAGTTGTTTCGGTTTTACCACCCTATTCTTTTTTAAATTATCAGTTAAGAAATGACCAGTACGTTTCTTGTAGGCTGCAAGTACTAAGTCATCTTTTAAAATACGCGACATGGTTCTAGGTGCTATCTTCATCTCCCGAGATAAAATCTTTTACTTTCGGACAGGATTTCTTCGAATTCTTTCCCTTACTGCTTTGACCACCTTTTTCGTACGAACACTACCTGGCCGGCCAGATCTTTTTCTGTCACAAACAGAGGAGGTCTCATTGTACCCATTAATAGCCCGGTACACAAATATTTTACTAATATCAAGCGTATGGAGAGTTTTAAAAATTGCATTTGGCTCCATATCTACTTGGTGTAATGCAATCATAGCGATTCGGTTCTCTTTATCACCCCACTCCATTTTAATATCGCAAAATATTGTACAATGTATTGGCGCCAAAATGAGAAAACCCAATGAACAATCATATAAAAATCACAGATTCAAAATTCAAATATACCATTTTGTTTATTTTTAACTGTAACAGTATTTATGGCCAGACTAAGTATAATAACGGTCTGAGACTAAGAGAGACTAATACCACAGAATAAGTAATTGCTAATACTTCAGAGTACCTACTGACTGAGTACTCGTGTTATAACAACAATGAGGTAGGTTGGATATTGATCACAAAATGCATAAGACTAGGGATGTGACATTGTTCGAAAAAAAACCAATTATTTAAACATCCATTATTCTCCTTTTAATAATAATCGTTTATCGAAAAATCAATTAATTTTATTAAAAATAATCGATTCTTAAAATCGATTTTACGAAAAAAATACCAATTAATATGAGAAATGATATTTTTTTCACATTCTTTATCCTTTTAACATAAACTTTATGTTAGTGAAATTACTTCAAATCACTTCATTCGTCGCACAGATGGTTCTGTTTACAAAGAATCAATTGAATGTATAATTTTGGCAACATTGTTTCTTTTATTTTTCTTATTTAAGAATATGTCTGATAATACAATCGATTAATTAAAAATCGATTTTTCTATATTTAAACAAAATCGATTATAATAATCGATTACTAAAAAATAGATTATTTTAAAAATCGATTATTTTTTCACATCCCTACACCAAACCACGATGCGTGGCGTGATTTATGGCTAGCAATCAGATAGTCACGGGCCCGAGGATCCTAAAACTAACAAGTGGGACGCTGGGGTGGTTAGCCATTTGTGTTGTTTTCTCTTTAAATTAATTGAAATTTCGAGGTGTTTGCTACCTTTGCACAGAGCTCTATTTTTATTTATTAGTAATTCATTAACTCATTGTGTACTAAAATGAAGGCGACACGGGTACCCTATTATTAGATGACGCCTAGTCAAATGAATGACTTTTTAAAACGAAAATTCACTTTAGAAATTGTACTAAAATAACAAGCTCTATCGTCATGTATAATTATTTTAAAATTTGCTAGAATTGTAAAGTGAATATTGAAGTACATGTTTAGAGGTCTTTTGGGATCGATACTGTCTACCTACCCTGTTGTCTCGTCAACCAAAGAGAATATATGTATGTCGTCAACGAGTAAGTAGATTTTCATATGACATACGAAATTAAAGCAAAAACCGTCAAACATTACATCCAAAGACGTTTAAAGAAAAAGTTTCTAGGAAATAGAATGATTTTCTTCCAACCTCTTTGATTACATCGATTTACATAAACAGTTTTACTCTTCTTCAAATCGTTTTAAAATAACATGATTCATTTCTATTTGTTATCATAACGGTTATTACTGATTTAAATTTATTGTGTAACTATCACAGGTTACAAAGGCTATCTCGTTATAAATTAATCATTCCAATATTACATTACATTACATTTCTACATTAATATTATAATGAGGAAAGATTTGAGGCTCCGAAACTACTGAAGCGATTTCTAAAATTCTTTCATCAGTGGAAAGCTACATTATCAGCGAGTAATATAGGCTATATATTATTCCCGTGCTCCCATGGGAACGGGAACTACGCTGGTGAAACCGCTCGGAACAGCTAATATAGAATAATGATATATCTTAACTGAGATCTTGGGCTTAGAATTTTCAAACCGCCACAGACCTTTATGTAAATAGACAGGCAACGTATCTACTATGCATGACGTTGGTTACTCCGGTTCACCACATCCAATGCATGAAGATATCAATGAGGCCGGTTCTCTACGTAGCGGCGACACTCAGTTATATACAACGCGTCACAGAATAAGCGCAATTCCTCATATACCCCAATTAGTAGGTATATTAATATAAAAAAATATGATGCATTCATAATTTAGTTTTGTCTAACTAAATTTCTTATAGAGCAATAATAGTACGGTTTCCATAGGTAGCCCTAAATTCAGATATGCTAATTGATTTTTCGGAATTATTTAAAACATATTAAAAATTACTATTGCTAATAAGTAGTCGATACTGAACAAACTAATTTCAGGAATTGAGCCCATTCTGTTACATATTGTTTTACCGCCTGGAAAAAAATATTACGTTTAAGGTATCTAGAGCTGAAGTTACACACAAGATTCTATTTAATATGTTTAATGCAAATTTACAAAGTCTAGGAAAGTAGGCACACTGCTGTGTATGGAAGCTACGAGCCCGTTTCTTTTTACAATACTATCTTCTACTATATAAAAATAAGTCGGGTTTTCCTTCCTGACGCTATAACTCCAGAACGCACGAACCGATTTTCATGGTTTTGCATTCGTTGGAAAGGTATCGGGCTCCGTGAGGTTTATAGAAGAGAAAATTCAGGAAAAAAATCAACAGAAAAGCGGGAAAATCTTATAAGCATTGCACCCGTGCGAAGCCGATGGCGGGTCGCTAGTTTTAAATATTTCAGTGTATAATACTGACTACAATTAATGTAGGTATATTAGTATAATGTTATTTTATTACCAAGATACAAACAAAAATATTTTTTTGAGTAACAAATAAAAAAAAACTGATGCCTTTTATCCCCGAGGGGGTTTCAGAGGTATTCCATTTTCGGATATACCCACTTTTCAAGAGATAGAGATTTGAAATAACAATGCCAAATGAATCTACCTATTACTAGTACATTCACCCACCCACCATATTTCTTACAGACTATAAAAAAAACAGACGGTATATAAACAATACAAACCTTTGACGGACATCCAAGCTGAAAACACAGCTAATGGCTCTATTATTTGCGATGATTAAATATCAATTGACATGTTAGATATGATAGGAATATCAGTACCAGCACTTAGAGATTCAATAAGCTGACAGGTACCGGCAGGCTAAACCTTTGAGAGGTTATTCAACCTGAAACTGGCTGAAACCTAAGCCCATTGACTTTGGCTTCCGGTTGAATATCATTTATAAACATGGTTAAATGTCAAGCCAGATACGGGTATGGATTGATCTCAGAACACAGGATTGGTCGTTATCTCATGTGCATAATGTCACAGCCCACAGGAAATGTATGAAACCTAGGAATTAATGTATACAATTCCGAGAATATCTAGGAAATGTGTAGAATAATGATTTGAAGATTCTGTAATACGAGTAGGTACAAACATTTGCTGAGAAATGTGTGCATATCCTAGGAATTGTATGCAATTCCGAGATGATACTAGGAAAAGCATCAAATATTATGCTTCTGTGAGTTAAATAAATAAAACTAAGAATCAGAGTTTTTGCTAATAACTTAAACTTACCTTTTCTTGAATGTTCACGTGGTACTGATGTACCCGCTGCACCCACTGACATCTCGAATGTAATACATTTCCGATCGCTATTGAGGAAGTGTATAGATTTCCTAGGAAAAGTATAACATATTAATATTATAAACTCACATGTATGAATTGTCATCACATGCACGTATTAAAGGAATTGTATACATTTCCTAGGAATTGTATGCAATGACGGATTACATACTTTTACTTTAACATATACATAGAAGGTATTGCAGCTACAGATGCTTTGAAACCCAGTCTTCTGACAGCGAGTGATTCAACTAATATACACACAACGGCAAAATTATAAATTACTAGCGGTTCTGCGGGGTTTCGCCCGCGTTGTTTTCGTTCCCGTGGGAATACGGGAATAAAATATAACCTATGTTACTCAGGGATCCTCTAGCTTTCCATTGGTGAAAGAATTTTTAAAATCGGTTCAGTAGTTTTTGGGATTATTCGTAACAAACATAAAAAAATACAAATCTTTCCTCTTTATAATATTAGTATAAAAGTATAGATAGTATAGATATACACACAACACAAATAAGATAATTACGGGGTGCAGAGCAATCGTAGACACTTTTATGTTTTGTGTCAGATCAAACAATAAAATTACAATTTGTTGTAAAAAACTACCAGTGAATGATGAGCAGTGATTGCCCTTACGGTCAAAGAGCCGGCCGAAAATCAGTGAGGCTCGGGTTCGAATCCTGGCATGTACCCAATGAGTTTTTCAAAAACTTACTTACATATTTATCACTAGCTCGACGGTGAAGGAAAACATCGTGAGGAAACCCGCAGGTCTCAGAATTAATTCTGAGACATGTAAATAGATCCGGTCCGGCGATGGGCTCACCACCTATGACGTTTAGGGGTCCAATGTATCTCGTAAAATGTGGGTATATCCAGTAATGGAATACCTCTGCCTACCCCCTCGGGTATGAAAGGCGTGAGATTATATTATTATTATTATTATGAATATATTTTCATACAATCAATATGACATTAATCACAAGCGGCGCAGAAGGAGGTACAAGAAAGATAGAAAGAAAAAGTGTTTATTTCCAGAAATATTTTTTTTCAAAACACATTATTACCTCCGCCAAACAGTAAAACGGTTTGTGGGCAGACGTATGTAGCTCCTTTTTTGTACATTTTAACCTTTGATAATTTAATCTCATAATCAATAATGTTAACATATATTTTTTATAATGTCACTTTTTCACATTAGGTTAATAAAACTATTCCTTTTCTTAAATTTAAGAATTATTATTTTTTACATGTTTAGTTGTTGCTTTTTTAGTCTCAGTTGCGTGACTCACACGAATTGACAATCAGAAAGTGTTTGGTGTAGGTAAATGTTGTAATTTTAGGACACAAACAACATTAATCAAGCTCCGTACAATTATAGGAGCTGCACAAATTTGTCGCTTATGTCGCCCAACAACGGATGAAACTGACGAAAAACGAGCACTACACTATACTTGTGCAAGTGCTACAAGTGTCTAGAAGTAGCAGCTGGCACTGTGTCCGGTTGCCATTGCTGGACACAGTCATCACCTGCGGGTTATTGTAAACTCGTCACAGAAAAAAGAATGTCTTATCTTGCCACATTTTTATTTTTAAAAATAACTCCCCACACATTATCTTAGATTATTGTAAACTCATCACATTGATTTTTCTGTAGAGGATGGTCACCTTCATCAGAAACAAAAGGTAGGCATCTACGTTTGCGTAGCGCTTTAGTCGAATAAATTTGGTAAATACTGAAATTTTACTTTCCTCTAAACAATATTTTCCAAGTGGAAAATTTCATATATTTTACTCAATTTATAACTAAACAGTGGTTTTTGTTAAACCTAAACGTACTGCAATGTAATTATGAATGTTACCGTACGTCATAAGTAGGGATCATAGAACGTAGACAGAGTCGCACGCAATAGGAAGTCTGAATAGGCAGCAATTCGATTCGTATAGTTGAATGGGGGAATCGCCCCGTTTGCATTGCCTTGATTGGACGAATTACAGGAGCGTTGAAATAGAACAACACTTTGAATAGTCCGGTCGGAGTCAATCCAGAGTCGGATTATTGACCGTCTGATTGGTTAATAATCATGACTGTTGTGTTACGGTCACGTCGCGGACGTGAATTTGGGACTAAGGTTTTAGAATTCCACTTAACAAAGTGGTTTGACCAGGCAATAGAGAGCATTTACCTAGGTTCATAAATAATTAACACGATGCATGTGGCCGACAAGGGCTGGCATATGTGAAAGTCACAAGTTAGATTATTTAATTTAACATTGGGTTCGATTCTGCTTTACAGCGACTAAACTTATTTTAGTATAGTCCTGTCTTTGTCTTACCTCAAAAAAAGAAAAGTGATAGAAGATAACCTACCGAATTTAGTCAGTATGTTAGTTCAGTTGTGTCAGAGGCAGTATGTTAGTCGTGACATATTTACTTATGCACTAAACACGTTATGAAACGCCTTAGTTGACAGAACTAATTTTAATTTGACATAGCTAAATATCTCTCGTCTCTTTTCTTTTGTAAGAGAAAGGAAATGACAGGGGTAAACTAAAATAAGTTTAGTCACTGTAAAGCAGAATCGAACCTATTGACTGCATTCTGCACATGACGTACCTATTAGAATAGAATAATATTTTATTTGGAACCATGGGATGTTCGTATAAATGGTTAATTTTATTTCGAACCATGGGATGTTAATATAAATGGTTAATAATACACAAAGAAAATACATAGGTTAGTAAACATAATTACATTTTAAAGACTCACTACACTTATTTACGATTTGGGGCAAGATGTACAGTCACTTCCTGTCCCTTATTATAACACATAAGAGGCTACTGGCGCTATAACTAGTACGGTGCATCAGGGAGGCAACTATACTCGTAGCATACTCGGCCATCCGGAAGGCGGCCCGGCGGCCAAGTTAATCATCAGCGATCATGTCTCACGCATCGAGCACTTGTGCCAGACCGTGTTTCCTTGCCTATTGACAACTTTGTCGAAATTAGCTTCATTTTAATTTTAACTTCAAGCAGCGCCCCGCGGTTTCACTCGCGTAGTTCCTGTTCCCGTAGGAATACGGGGATAAAATATATCCTGGTGTTTTGATGTATAAGCTATATAACTAAAGTTTAATCAAAATCCGTTCAGTAGTTTATTCGTGAATGAAGAACAAACGTCCATACATCCATCCATACAAACTTTCGCGTTTATAACATTAGTAGGATTAGTAGGATACACTAATACTAAAAAGAGGAAAGGTTTGTTTTTGTTTGGATTGAATAGGCTTCGAAACCACTGGACCGATTTAAAAAAATATTTTACTAACTTAAAGCTTTATTATCAGGGAGTGATGTGTCACTATATTTTATTACCGAATTCTGATGGGAACGGGAACTACGCGGGTGAAATCGCGCGGAACATCTAGTATTCTGGTCTCAATAGGCAATTGACTAAATCAAATTTTAATTGGTAGTATCATTCATTTAAAAAAAATATCAGAAAAGCCTTATAAATTTTATTTCTTTTCATTCTTCCGTAGAGGTACCATTATTCATTAGTTATGGACAGTATGTAAGGATATTAGATTTATAAGAAATTGTTAAAGTAAAACACAAATAGCTCACAATTATTAGTTTTTATTACTAAGTTAGCAAAAACCTATCATAGCGTGTCTAATTCAGACTCCGCCCCTATCTGAAATTATCCGAAACTTTTCTATCAGATTCGGTTACGGTGACTAGGTATATTTTTATTTCGGAGCATTGTAGTGAAAATACAACTATTACCTAAGAAGTGATACAAGATACTTAAATAAATATTTTCACACCACATGCTCGACAAAGCCGGATTATATATCATATAAACGTCACCGAAAGCAAGACATTATATCCCTTGGCTTTAGCCGGGTTATAATGTTGTATGGAATTTCATTATAACCCTAGGTCAATAATGTAATTTTCACTTTTCATAACCCTTATTGCTATGACGATAAAGTCTAATTTCGTTAAGCAAAATGTGGTGCACCCGCCTGCACCCACGGTCGTGGCCAACTCGATTTTCGAAAACCGAAGCCGCGACCAACTAGATTCGCACGATCTTCATTTGTTAAATCAAGTAGGTCACGTCGGCAGAAACAAGTTGCTGTATCCATTTTATAGCTTTAACATTTCAAAAAGAATATCGAAAATGTCGAGTGATGAAAGTACTTTGACTCCAGAGTCTAATGTACTAGATGCCATAGGCATTGTCAATAATCTACTACCATGCAATTGCATTTTATTGTCTCGCATAAGGTGAGAAAAGTAGAGTATATAACTCGGGAATAAAACTGTTTTTGTCTTGGGCGCTTAAATCCCTCACTAAACTCAGGACTCAGTCTTAATTCCCTCGCTTCGCTGGGGAATTAAATCATGACTCCCTCGCTGCGCTCGGGAGTAAAACTGGGAGTCCTTCGTTACGTTCAGGATTCAATGTCGCGCCCGTGACATAAAACAGTGCTTTATTCCCTTGTTGTATAATCTACTATTAACACCCAGACACGAAGCCAGCAGACATGTTATTGCACACAAATGTTGGCCCTGATCGGGAATTGAACCCAAGACCTAGCAATGTATTATAATTTATGATCATAATACCATATTGTACGTCCGAAATGGGCACACGGTTGAGCCATTTTTTATTTTATTGTGAAGACCTTTTGTACATACACAGTGAACAATAAAATTCTATTCTATTCTATTCTAATGAGAAGTCAGGGTCTCTATCAACTGAGCCAATATGCCCGTCAAATGAAAATAAAATGGTTTCATCTAAAGTTATTTTCTCAGAAACCATAGACCATGGCAGCTATAGAGGTGTATAGTTCTCACGAACATTGCATAATCATAAAATTTAAGCATTGACCGAAGCATTCGAAGTCAATAAGCGCTCTACTGTGTCTGCACTCCGTTACTTTACAGGACATTATAAAAGCGTTTTATTATTTATAATTCTCATATCATTTAGTATTGTTTGTCTACTGAGTTTTAAATGCATATTATGTGCTCATTCACCGTTTGTATTTGTTGGGGGTTTAGATAAACACGTAAACATAATATTTGCCCTCAGATTCACACACCAAACCTGTCCTTTTTTCAGTCTAGACTAGGTACCTATAAATATGCACGATGATGAATTGTTTTTTAGTCTAGACTATACCTATTCACGCACGATGATGAATTATAGGTTGGTAACCTTATTATATTGTCGGCAGAACCGCGGACCGCGGAATATGCGGAGCTGGGCGCGTGCCCCGCGTCGGAGCGGTCGGCGGCTGACACTGAGGCGGCGCACGAGCTGCTGTCGCTGGCGCAGGGCGTGCCGCCTCTGCCGCCCGCCGCCGTCGTCACCGTACTGCACGCGCCTGAACCCCCACCTCTCGTCCCCGTTTACACCTACACCCTCCAGCCCACCAACATCTACATCCTTGCAGAGGAGCCCGCCGAGCCCGTCTTTCACACCGTGCAAACCGTCGCGCCCGTGCAGGCCGTAGAATACGTCGACTCTCAAGTCAGCTACATCACATACCAGGCCTCCGAGGAGACCCAGACCGAGTACGATACGGTACCAATCGAATTCGAGGCGGAGGATCCTCCCGAGCTCGTAATAGATGTTCCCGAGTACGTAGAGCCGGAGGCCGAAGTCGAGGCCGAACCCGAACCCGAACCCGAGCCCGAAACCGAACCGGAATCCGAGCTCGACCCCGCGCAGGAGGCAGAAGCCCCTGTCGCCGCGGGCCGTCGGAAAGAGAAGCCCGCTAAGTACGATTGCAACGAATGTGGCAAGCGGTACGCCACCTCCTCCAACCTGTCCCGGCACAAACAGACGCACCGCAGCCTTGACTCCGGCTCAGCGAAGCGCTGTGGCGAGTGCGGGAAAGCTTACGTGTCGATGCCGGCGCTAGCGATGCACGTGCTGACGCACCGCATGGGGCACGTGTGCGGCGTTTGCGGCAAGCAGTTCTCGCGGCCGTGGCTGCTGCGCGGACACCTGCGCTCGCACACCGGCGAGAAGCCGTACAGCTGTAGCGAGTGCGGCAAGGCGTTCGCGGACCGCTCGAATCTACGTGCCCACCTGCAGACGCACTCCGCCGATAAGAAGCACGAGTGCGCGCGATGCCGCAAGACGTTCGCGCTGCGCAGCTACCTCAACAAGCACCAGGAGGCGTCGTGTGTGCGCGACGACGACGAGTAGGCCGCCCGCGCCATGCTCGCGGCTGACTATTGCAACGAACGATTTCTCTATGAACTTCTTTACACCTTTATAAGAAAAAATATTTTACAGCGTAGCTGCTCGTAGATTCGACGGTGTCGAAGGAATAATAAGCAATAATAATGTACCTAATATCGTTATGGCTCTTTCCATAATTCTAAGTGTAAAAATTAAATTGTATTTTTTCAATTAATTAGTCCGGCATCGGCGGAGGGAATCGTGTCAATTTATGGCAGGAGCCTGCATGTTACAGCGTAGCGTAATGTTTATAATATTGTATAGTAGGTTAGCGTCGCACATCGTGTTGAGCGGCCATTTTAGATAGGTAGTAGTTATGGTGATACGTAGAGACTTAATGAAACCGTCGAGCTGTGGTACAAAGAGAGCAATAAAGTAACGCGTAGAGTGCCAGTGTAGCGCACGAGTAGCGTGCGACGCGTAGCTAGTAGGTAGCTTAGCGCGCGGCGCCCCGGGAGGACCAAACTGTTGCTGGGGCGCCCGCGCCGGCGCCGCGCCGCACGCGCACCCCGCGCCCGCCCCGCACCCGCCACGCCGCAGTGTGCGTGCGGCCACTTATCGCTTCTTACCCTCAGAATCTCGTCTGATTCACACCAAAGAATACACCAAATACCGTCAGAAGTCTTAATTATAACATAGCTACGTTATTGCAAGTTTGCCACCTCTAGAAGTAATGGAGTTAAAGTATCGATGACCAATCATGTAACTTAAGCAAACTTTTTACACACATTTCAAGCAAAAATCAAGACATAATACAGCGCTGCAGCAACTTACCGAAACCAGTGGGCTGGTGCCGAAGAACATGGATCTCTGATGATTTATCACCACGTACCTGAAGATAATGCAGATATTCTAGTCGTCCTTAGAAGGTTCTCTTTATCTCTAACAAACCGTTTTCCAGTGAAACGTTCTGTTGAAAGGCCTCAAGGGCATCGCATAAACTGTGGAAATAAAATACATTTATGTGACCGTATCATTAAGTACTGCAAAACAGTGAAAACAGTTATTAATTTAAAACATTATTATAAGGACAAAACATGTGATTATTAATACATATATTTTTATGTTATTTATTATTAATTTATTTTGACAGATTAGTTTACGTTGTGTAATTGTCTTGAATATCGTGTGAATTAAAAGCGTTGTTGATTACGTTTCGTGGAACGATAAAGGTTGGACAATGACAGAATAAGGAATTGGAATGAATATTGAAAAGAAAAGTATTTTTATAGAGTTACACTTTATGTGGATAATCGTAACACGATGTCTTTCCGTAACTATAGCGTAGATTAGATAATTTAAGTTTATATTAGGTAACCTTAATATTAGACTTTCAAACATGGGTAAGTATAAATCAATGTTTAAAATTAGAAATTCCCCTGCACCTCTTCTCTCTCTCTTTTATTTTTTTACACTACTCTACGAACTTTCAGAATACATTCAACCCCCTTCGGAAATTATACCAACATGGCTCTTATTGTTTGGTGAATCGAGAGGTGTACACAATGATATTCTCAAATATTACCATCGAACTGCATGTGCTCCAAGAAAATAAAACATTCCCTAAACAACCAAAACTAATTCCATTTAGTATTCTCGTTATAAGAGACAAAAATTGTGCCAGTGATATTTAAAGGAGAGTGAATACAGGAAACATGATTAACGGGGCATTACACTACTCCTTTATAAAGGAGCCGGAATGTGGCTAAAAAAGCACGCCTGGCGGTAGGTACATGATGGAGTGTTAGTATACTCACGTTAATGAATGGCAGTGAGTGTTGGGTATGGCAGAAGAAGCATGAAAGTCGAATAAATGCTGTTGAAATGCGCTCGTTATGAAGCAATAGTGGAGTACGATTGAAAGATAGAGTGAAGAATAGTGTGATTCCAGGGCGTTGCGGCCTGAAATATAAGATAGTGATAAGGATTGAAAAAGGAATGCTAAGGTGGTTTGGTCATATAGAGCCGATGAATGAAAGGCACTCAACGAGACAAATATACAAGGGTGTTGTGAATGGGCGAGTTGGTAGAGGCGTACTTACATCGACCATATCGGCGATGTATTGAAGAAAAGCCAGATAAAGAGTACCCGAAACCGACGAGCATGCATGAGTCGTTCGTTGGACGTGGATGAAGCACGAGATATCGGCCAGGTTCGTAGCAAGTTGCACTCGTTGTTTCTGCCTACCCCAATGGGAAATAAGTGTGAGATTATGTATGTATGTATTCTCGTTACACCTACATATACATGAATGCTGTAGCTGTTGAGTTTAAATGAATTTCAGTAAGTGAACTTAAATGTCCCTAATTTGAATAAAACATTTTGACTTTGACTTACCAATCCTTGAAAATTGTGTACGTGAACAAAGACGTGAACACATTTCCTATTTGTTTTTGCTAACGATAATTTCTGTGGGTCTCTCATCTACTAGCAGCGCCGCGCCGTTTTACCCGCGTAGTTCCCGTATCCGTGGGAATAGGGGGATAAAATATAGCCTGAGTGTCATTCTGATGTATAAGCTATATAACTGCAAGGTTTCGTCAAAATCCGTTCAGTAGTTTGTGCGTTAAAGAGGAACTAACATCCAGACAATATACTTACATACAAACTTTCGCGTTTATAATATTAGTAGGATTATTTGAACCGTTTTATTTTCTTGGACCACCTGTAGAAGTCGGTGGCTGATTGACATTTACGATGATTCCGGTATTATTTACAAATTTTTATTAACACCTGCTGTAAAAAGAATTGCTAAACATACGTTTTTGAGAAGGCCATTTCCAAAATAATATAATTCTAGCTATTTAATAAAACGACTCGAAAGTACGATTCTCCAACGAAATTTTGGGCAGATTTGAAAAGTTTATTCACGTTACGCACTTACGCAGTTTTATTATACACATGATTTTATCAAAATTTATTTTTAAATAAATAAATTACTATAATTATTAATCTAACATAGATATAGTAGATACCTATAATCGATCTCAAGATATTGATGGATGGTAATTAAGTAAGGATTTATTTCAAGGTCATTTATGGAGCAACATTATCAAATAACACTTAATAAATCTTCTAAAAATAAAATACGAACATTTCTATAACCAATAGATACCGTGTTATTGATTTCTGAGATACATGAAATAATGTTTTTTACATTTAGGTACCTATTCGATAAGTAGATCGGTAAATTAGGTTTTAGGTTGCTCAATTGTTAGGAATATAGTTTGAAGTATTTAGAACGATCGGCCTCAAAGTAAGAGGCCTGTGACCGTTCAAATGTTGGCAACGCATGACATGTTCCACACAGTTATTAAAATAACTGGCCACCACCGACAGTAAACATACTCGTAGAAAAAAAAAAACTGTTTACCTACACTATTTCCAAAAATGTTTGATCGAACCCCAATTCTTCGATTATAATTTATTGACTGGCTGTAAATTGCAAGTTCAGTTTGTCGATTGCTCGTGATATCGAAGTATACATGATTTACGCTACATAGGTATGCCTACCTACTTTATATCTGATCATTATGAATTCTTGATTAGCAGATCTCCTAGTAAGTGTGAAATAGTATAACATACCTAGGGAAGTAAAATCAGAAATGTATCAGATCACATGTAATTGTCGTCTTTTTTTCTGATCGACGGAAAGCGGCAACTTCGTTCAGCGCAGCGGGCCGAAAGTTGAAGTTTTCTGTCCGGAGATGAAAAGAACTTTAAGCGATAAATATGTAGAACAGAGCTCTAGTTACGAATCGGAATAGCAATAGGATTTATTTTCTGGTATATCGGTATCGGGCCGGCGCGGTGTCAATATTGGCTAACGTGAAACCGCCAATCTCGCTGACAGCGTACGCAAACCGCTTACGGCACACAAAGGTATGGAATTAGCTTAGCTCAAAAATTCTGACTTGTAGTCCGTCCGAGAAAACGTACACAGTTCTAAGCTAATTATCGATTTGATTTGATTGAGGATATATCTTGACGTGCGCCTCTTTGCAATATACTGATGCTCTATAATAATCATTTTGCGGGCGGCGAAGGTAGAGTGTCGGTGGGGCTCGCACGGCGTTGAAGTCATTGCGCCGCTGACCACATCACGTGCCAAGAATATCTTGACTCGTAACCAAAGGCAACCATTCCGCTCGGTACACCGACCGCACCCCGCCATCTGTAGCCCTCAGGCGTATCTCGCACGAAGTCAGTCATTGCGTGCCAAGCGAATATCGTCCCTCGGTACCAAATTTAAAGTCTACTCGGTAAATATTTCTCGATGAGTTTTTAAAATAACAAGGGACAGAGCAATGTAACTTTATTCTTATTTTGTCAATATTAAAAGTGCATTTCAGATCGGAAGGGCACATAATGAACCTGGCATACATTGGAGAGAAAAAAATCAGGAACGATTGCTATATACTTACTGACAGTGATTGAAACAATTTTTTGAAAATAGAAAAAGAACTTCTGAGTTTGACTATACAGAAACTTGAAGTAAGTAGACATTTTCTTTTGAATTTAAATGTAATGTGCTTGTGAAAAATAGATATCGATTTAGATATCACGTTAGTGTGTTATTAGTTTCTCCGATGAGTTTTAGCTTACCAACCATCCGCCACTTTTCGTTTGGCCTACTATTCAATTCGCCAGTATATTAATTTGCCTATTTTCGTTTGGCCTACCTATGTTCCTATTTCTCTCTAGTAGTGTCATCAGAAGTAACCTAAATAGAAGGACTCTTAAGAATCTATATTTATCCGCACCGTGGTGGTCCAAATTCTCGAGGTAGTTTCATTGATCCAAGTCTCTAAGACCCGTATTACAGGATGACCCATAAGTAACGAAACACCGATTAAGGATGCCAGTAAGAGATGCGAGTATGAGTCGCATAAAGCTGTCTCTTTCTAATTGCGCTTAATCAGAGTTACTTTCTTGAGGATTGTTCTGTAATACGGGCCTAAGACATCACCATCTATATGTTGGCGAATAATAATTTCGACGTAATGAGAATTTATTTATTATGTAAGAATCAACCATTTGTTAGTGGTAATACAACTACTAAATAGGTATTCAATGAAAACAAAAACAGTTTTTTTTTATTTCGCAATCAATCGTTTGAGACACTAAACAATTGGCAAAAACAAATTTAGTGTACAAACACCTCCGATTAGTTTTAAGCAAATAGATTTAAATACGAGTATAATAGGGCCAAGACTGGTAATATTATCATACAAAAACTTTGATCTCAAGCGTCATTTTGTACGAACGCGAGCTGTGATTCGGACGTATCACACAAGTTATGACCACTAGGTAATAACTTTTGGATTAAAATTTTCTTTTGTTTATCCCCTCTATGCCCCATTATATTTAAATCTCTTTGGTCGCAAGGGAAATGGATTTCGTCTGAAAATAGTCAGATAGGACACTGTTTTTACAGTCCCAATGAATTTATGTTCCACTAGCCAACAGGGTCAAAAGAGGTATTCTCCTAGCTTACGGTAGGCACGGTTAATTTGATTGGAGACGGGCAACTGGGCTAATGGATAGTAAAATTGAATTATTGGGTTTTCACAATAATTGAATTGAAATCCAGTGAAAACTCTATGCTTCGCGTGGCTCCACATTTTTAGTGGCTGATAAAATAACTTAATAGCAAAGGCACTACAGTCGCCCATCCGTGCTCCGAACAATAACATAGATACGTAAGCTAATAGTAACTGTAAGCTTGTTTTAATAGTGTTGCGCACTAAAATCCCACTTTACATACCTAATGTGTCAATTTTAATAATTTTTGTCAATTCCTAACTAAAATTGTGTAGCATATTGAAATTGTAATGTAGGTTTAACTCGTTTCAGTAGTAGTCTGAACTCAATTTAATTGATAAAAATATTTACTTGTCGTTAAAATTATAATCTTGTAGTTAAATCGAAACTTCTTCATTAGTTGGAGCTAAAAGAGAATCGTGTTTCTAGAATCGTGTACGGTGTTTCGACGACAAAAAATGATATGTTACTGTAAAAGCCCGAACTCAGGTAAATCCTAATATTTACATGTAAAACCTAAAATGTAACAATAAAACCTAACCTACCTAACCCAACCTAACAATAAAACTTTACCACACAACCCACATACTGTTAGTAACGTTGTCTTTGACTTAGAGTTTTTATTGAAATTCCAATAACATTAATTTAAAGAAATTCTCAAAGTAATTTTGTCAGGTTTTTTACATTGAACTTTGTTCAATGCTATACTTTGACGAATTAGCAAAGTATTGTTATCATAGTATTAATAAAACTTGCTAATTTAAACTTGGCAAAATTCAAGTTATGTGTGGCTCAACATTATGTCCCACAATAAAAACATTGTATCTGTAAATAAATGAACTTAAATGCATTCATAAAGTGTTTTGTTTCATAAACAACAAAAAATCGACAACGCTAATATTGTGCTTTGTGAGCCAATTTTTTTCTCGATTCTAAACGTTTTAGTATGCCTACAGGCATACTAAAACGTTTAGAACTAGGTGTAGCCACTTGTTCTTGATTAAATCAGGTGCAGCCGCACTTCGGGCTTTAGACGTAACATATTTAATATAAAATCCTTACATCTACTAACTTGTGTTGGTAAATTCTAAGATTAACCCATATACGGGTTTTTACAGTAACACATAAGTAGGTACATCTGTCTCGGGAAGATATGTAAAACACAAGTTTTTATCAGTCTTCCAGTCACTTGTATATTACGATTAGAACAATAATAGTACTAAAAGCTAGGTAAAATTGCATCTCAGCCATATTATCTACATAAGCATTGTTTTATAACCTGAAAAGTTCGATTATTTTAAGCAAACTACTGCTACACACCTTTTATTTTACGTCTCAGAAGAACAGAAACGATTCTCTAGTTAATCGGTTAAAGTTTAGTGTCCAGCATAAGACTGATAGAAGGAGCGTGATTATTCACAGTTAAGTAAGAGTTGGAAAGTTCATCTCGATTCATCGAGTCAAGTCTTCCAGAGTTCATACGCTCAATGGGACGCTCGTCGGTAAAAGCGTTAGTAAAAATATCAATCTGTTTGTCCTTATATTGTTGGTTTATCATCTAAAGCAATTGAAGGAATCATTTGAATAGCAGTTTTTGACGCAGGTTAGAAGGACGACAGCTCATTATAATCTACCACCATCTCTGAAAAATGCTTATTGAAAATGTATTTTATTCTGTAGGTAATAAGAGTTAGGTACACTTAGAAAAGTCAATAGTCTAATAACAAGGCACACTAAACTCGTCGTTGAAGATTGGCTAAATGTAAACAGCAGCCAATCTCCACCGAAGAGTTGCTGGTTCCAAATGCAGTACCCCGAGAAGAACCAGCAAGAAATTCAAATGCAGCTCTTTTTAATCTCATGTATACCTAAATAAAGTCTTCAAAGAATTCGGTGATTTCATAGCAAAGTAAACAAAGCCCATTGAGCCCATCGATGTAAACTCATTTCAAAGTCTAGTTATGCTTCAGTTACACAAAGCTCTCGAAAGTACATATTTTTCCTTTTTAAGCTTGTTTTAATATTATTTTCATATACGGAAATATATAAGAATGTGTCAATCTTTCATTCTTTTACATCAAGAAGAATTAATTAAAACTGTGCAGATTTGTTATGAATCTAAGTACATAATGTTTTAAGCTTGCAACCACACTTCGAAAAGTTTTGTAAAAGATGGTGGTAGGTCCCTGGCGCATCTTCCATGAATTCATGCATCCCAACTACTTTACAATGTCGACTTCAGTCCAATTCGATTCTTAAAATACGTACAACATGTAACATTATTAACATACACCTTTTCACCAATTATTTTTCAGCTGTAATGTGTATATATTATACCGAATGTTAAGTTTTGCAAAAATTTAAACAATGAATTCAGAATCCTGTTCCAAATTAGATGTCAGTTGATGTTTTTTTCCCGAAATCAAGGTTTATTTGCTGCCACAGGTAGCAACATAAAATTCATTTGATGTGTCACTTACTGTAAAACGATACCTCTAAGTAACGATGATTGAATTCAACATACACACATTTTAAATGAAGTTTGTGGAAGTCCAGAGTCCATTTTAAAATTACTCATAAATTATTTTGTCCAATATATCTCGTGAAATGTGGTTATATCAAGTAATGGAATACCTCTGCCTACCCCCTCGGGGATAAAAAAGGCGTGAGATTATATTTTATTTTTTCTGTTTTTGTTTGAAAATAACGTATAAATATCTTGAAACCTTTAGATTGATAACGTTTAGTATATGTTACACGTTGTATATATTTAACGGCGCAGCGCAGTAATGTTAATTAGAAAGAAACTACGGCTACAGAACGCCGTATACTCGAACCTTGGTTGAGAATTTAAGCAAAAATAGAAAGTGTGTATCTCAAAAAAGAAAGCTACACTAAATAAGTAACTAATAAAAATTTGTACTGGGTATTTGATAATTATGATTAAGAAATTTTGTGTGTCATGGTACTATTTTGCTAGTACAGTTTTGTACTTACACGATCTCGCAGAACAGTCATTGTCATTACAGATTGCTACTCAAAGCAACGTGAAACTGTGCACGTGACCGCCATAGTAACGCTCTCCTAAAGTAATTTACGAACTCCTCTATAACATTACTATAGGTAAGGCAACCAAGCTCTAGTCATTTAGCTTAAATATTAGCCTTTAATAGTAATTTAGTTTTAAATAGCTTAAGCTTAATTAAAAATGAAATATGAATTATAATGTCCTAATACAATAATCGCAATGAAGCAATAAAAATCGTACAAGTCCTGAAATAAAAATTAATAAAAATTCTAATATTTTCTTCGGTTATATAATATGCGACGATATCCCATGTAAGCGTATTTATGAGAAAAAATTAGATTAGACGTTGAATTAGTAAATTATCTATTAACTCATATAGTAAGGTCAATAGAAGAAGTTAACGTATTGCATTTATAACAATAATAATAATATTAAATTGTGGGACACAATTCACACACGTTTATTAAGTCCCAAACTAGGTAGAGCCTGTCTTAACGGATATTAAACAACTGATAAACGTACCTACTTAAATAAATGTTAAACACCCAGACACAAAGCCAACAGGCATGTTCATGTACACAAATGTTGGCTTCGAGCGGGGATCCAACCTGCGACCTCTGAGTCGGATGGCAGAGTCACTACCGACTGAGCCAACAGTCTATTATGAAACAAATGAGGGTAGGTACTTTCTAGGAACATCGCGTAAAATGCAACAGCTCGTGTCTTACGACAGTGGAGGTATTACATTAAAATGCAGCAGCCGTTGGTACGAAGTCTCATTACACGATATCTGATTTGACGCCGCTGTATTTAGCAATCATAGACAATCATAAATAAAAAAAGTGGATTTCTATTCTTTATTCTGAATTCAAATCGCAAACGTCAAATTTTAACAAAATTTTTAAAAATTTAACGCTATCGAATATTCAAAGCTTGTCTTAGAAAGAAGGCTTGCAGATTTGTGATGAATCAACTTAGTATTAGTAGCGAGTATGGAGCTTCGCATGCAGCAGGATTGATACACGTTATAAATTCACATCATTCACAGTCTCAGTCGAGCGAGTCATCGGCTACTCGTGCAATAGCAAATGATGTCAGGACGATCGGTTATCGAATTCAGAATTGTTACATTACAAGCAAAGTTTTCAAGTGTGTACCTGCCTTAAAATACAATAAAAACAAGGGAAACGTTTCATGAATGTATGGAGACTGGGCCTGCTCCATGTACGCCAGTTTTTTAGAGAAATAGAAATAAAATAAACATAGTGTTAATCATGATTTTGCTCATATTTGTCTAGTTTCGTTGCACAATAAATTTTAATTTTCATTAAACTGGCAACGCGACGACGGATTAAAAAATGGCGACCTGACCGGTAAAATGTGTTTGTTGTGACGTTTGTCGGACTAATTCAAAATAAAATAGAAATTGGGTTTAAAAAGTTAGAAATAGTATTATTTCAATATGGTTCCATGGATCATCATCGAAGTAAAACTACTTTTGTGCAAGTTAAAAAGATGGAATTTCTCTATTTTCACGCTGGTGTACAACGCGCAGGCCCAAGATGGAACGTCTCCTTTTCCATAATGGTTTTACATATACTAAATCAACACCTAGCACTGTATTCAAGGTAAACGTTGGAAATTCGAATTCTGCGAATTGTTGTCACTGTTGGGAGACCATTGTTATGTCCGCAGATGAGTATTTCGCGGTAAATATCACGGTTCTTCAATTATTCCACGTTAAAATGCAAATAATATGTATCTAGAACGTAAATTAAATCTGTAACAATACACTGCAGTGGAAAACCGAACCAATATTGCATCTGCATCATTTTCCAAATGTAAATTCTGATTGGTGTGGAATCCAAAGTGAATTTTATTTGCAGTTATTGAGTATACAGAAGATTTTACAGTCTTAAGATTTCTTTCGTAAAAAACGGAGCTTGATCAATCTCCTTTTACCGGGAAACAACCAGCGTTCCTTTTTATAAAGTTGGCTGGTTTGCGAAACGAGTACGAAGGTCTAGTCATGCCTTTTGGCTTAAATTAGGCGAGGAGGAAATTAGGCAACTAGGTATATTATGTTTTTAAGCAGGGCCCTGTTCAGATATTCGCTAAGGCTCGTTCGGGGGGCGTATTGCATGCGATTTTCATTTAGAGGTCTCTTGGACCCCTGAGTGCGTGCCTGTCTGGAAATAACTGTTGTCGACGGTTTTAACCCTGCTCGTTACACCTCGACCCTCCAACAAGTGCGTAGAGAGTCGACAAAACGGCCCGCCTAACTCGATGTAAAAGATTAGGGTCCTGCATTAAAAATAATAACTCTTAAATTCCGAAAAAGAGTACTTTATATTTGATTTATTCAATTTTGACTTTGCTTTTATATTGCCGTAGTTGTTAAATGAGTTCCTTGGTTCGTTGAGACATTTATGATAAAATTACTAGGTACTACTGTTGATATATTTAAATAAATGTTGACATCGTAAAAGTATTAAGAAACTATGCAAACATCACTAGGTTCAATAAAAGAATATTTATTTTACGATCACCGGTCATTAGAAAAGAAAGCCGTCATTTTAGAATTTCATTTTTTTATAAAGAAAATTTACAAGGTATTTACAAGCAATATTATAAAGTAATTCAAATATGTAACCACTATATCGGCTATTAAATCATAAACTATTTGAAAAGTCTATTATGGTGTCAATTATTTTATGTAATTAAAGAAGACATCCAACAGTTGAATGTGGATTATCGTTTTCGGTTCGTACATATGACAAAAATAGTCAAAGAAATTTATATAATAATATAATATATGTAATTACCTATAATTGTATGTATAAAATTGATAAAGACATGTAACAACGAAATTTTCAAATAACCTATCAAATTATTTTTATAGTTATCGTGAGCGAAATTATTTATAAAATATTCCGAATTTATATTACAACGATTTTAACGGGAGACGATAACACCTGGGGGTATACTTTGAAAATGTAAATGCATATACGTAAGCATTGTGAAATATGTTGTAAAGCACAGTATTTAAAAAGTTAAATTACACAACTAAAATATACCTATTTTGCTGAAACCTTTTTTGTTTTTCGCTCTATGACTAAGAGGCAGGATTCGACCAAGGTAGATAAGCCTTTCATATAAACTAAATTGCTATTGGGTTGACTCCCTAGACAAATCCGTTACTTTTTATCATTTGTCCAAACTAAAATGTATAATGGAATATGTAGTATCCAGCTACTAAATACGACGTCATCATTTTTTGTGTTCAACCTACGCTTTTCTGATTGTATTATTATTAAGAATTTTGATATTAATTTAAAATCATAATCTAAATACATTTTCAGGTATTTTAAAATAAAATAATAAAAAAAACACAATCTACTACCCTATTCAATTTGGAGTTACCCTTATTGTTTGTTGGTCGAACCCAGGCTTAATACTCAAGTGAATCGACTTACGGAGGTGCAAAAACAAAATTTAAACGCGATTGAGCTAATATTTTAAACTATAAGTCAATTTGCCATCGGGTACTTCGTCGGTTAATGCCACAACCAACCCCGTTGGACTCCGCACTAAAATTTGATTGGCTTGTGGTATTGGCCCTGTGCAAACATGGAAGGCTATGCAAGCCACTCTTAGCTAAGTGTATTCTTGTTACACAAACTAGATTGGAAACTATTCTGATACTGTAAACGTCGTGTCAACACTTTACTTCGGTCGATGTGCGAAAAAATAATTATTATCATAGTTTGTAGTTTATTATTATAAAAAGACCATTTTTGTAAGTATCCATTAAATTTGTTTTAGTCATGTAAAGCAACAGTAGAATTTTATAAGTAATATAATATACAATAATGTATTAAGAAACAATTGTTCACGTGTGTATCTTTACCTTCCCTTATGTTTGAAGGCGTATTCATGGCAGAGTCACAAAATAATACGGTTTAATATTGTGGAGATTTGTTAGTATCGTAACGCTAGGCTTGGCTGTAGGTACGCGTATCTCGAATTTTTATGAGACCACTAATTTTGATTATTATCGCAGTCATAAAGTATTGTTTACATGACAAGACATGGCTTAGGAAATAAATAAATCCTGGCAGTATCCAGAACGTTCTAGGGCTGTCGCCTGCTCTCGCGCAAAACGCATGTATTGGTTTTCATATAACCTGACGCTGAAACCCAGAATACAAAACAAACCAGAAACCGCCAGCCCTTTAAAACTCAAGCCACAAAAACCACTCTTACCTATAATTGTATGTATAATATATGTAATAGAGTGGTTTGAAGTTGCGATTAGTCAATCCTTCGCACATATCACACGTCGATTTTATTTTTGTTTTGTGACGTTCCGACATAAACTGCTCCAGCTGTCAACTTTACGCGGCCGGGAACTGGGGCGGGTGCGGGATTTACGTATTGCTTTTGGACACAGTGCGAAGTTATGTAATTATTACTGAGCGCGGCATCTGGTTCGTTCTGTATTCTGAGCGCTGAAACTAACACTGACGTGTTCGTACACCAATGTTTTTTGCGCTCATGGCGGAAAACGGGCCTACTGTGTTTCAGGCGTTACTTCGGACCGATGGGTGTCAAAAAGTGACACCGCCTTAGTAAAACTGACACTGGAATAGCAAAACCTTAGTAAAACGGACACCACAATTGTAAGTTGTCCATCGTTGAACCGCGGTAGGGCCACGGCACGACCAGACAATCCACGGCTGTACCTGAGAGGCTGATCTTTAAAGTTATACATCAATAGGTTTATTTCTACGCAGATCTTTGGACATTAAAACTTATGTATTCAGCGCTCCGAAAATATTTAGAATTTACCGTAATAGTAAATCGAAAATATGGAGATGGCATAAATACCAGTATTAGGTTTTTTGCGGTTTTAAATGCCTGTTGAAAATCTGTTTACTAAACGTTACTGCAGTACCAACAGTGTTGGTACTGGTAGGTAACGTTTAGCTTTTTTTAGATTTTTGGAACAACCACAACCACAACAAAATAACGGAAGTCAGTAGCGGATTCAGGGGCTCAAGCTCCCCCAAAGGCAGTCCCCTGACAAAATTTCAAATTAAACTTGACATTGTCCCACTTTCTCTTGATTGTTATGTTTACTTTCCTACCCGTAAATGTATCAAGTCCCTCCCAAATCAAATTCCTGGATCCGCCACTGGTAGCAGTTATCAATATCGGTCAATAGGATTTAAAACCACCACAAAACACAATTTACCACTCTTGTTAATGTCCCACGAAAATACTGAATTAACAATGTATTAACTACTCATAAAACTGATGAATGAAAATGTAAAAAAGATAAAAAAAAAACGTTTTAGATAAAGTTGATTAGTTTTATGCGTAGCGTAATAATAGGATCCCCTTTTATGTTTTACCAAATATAAATAGATAATTAGTGAATTAACTAGTTTTCAGTAGCAAAATAAACGATCACTCGTGTAATTGTTTTGCACTTACTTAAAACGCACTTAGTGTTAACTGCGAATGGTACAACTCCTTGGATTTAGCAATAAATGAAATATTGCTTTGATACACTACACTGTAACTTAGACATACGAATGTAACTTAAACATTCGGACATTCGATAAATAAACATTGTAGTACACTGATGATGAATTGTTTCATTACTAGAAATTATTATTATTGATTATAAAACTTTAGCATTTTAAAATTACTGGAATTACATGATATATTAAATCGAATATTTTGTGACAAAATTAATGTTTGTTCCTTTAAGAGTTGGAGTTATCGAGTACTCCAATCAACCAATCCAAATACAGTAAATATTTTTAATGATAATAATTCCCCTGAAAGATTTTATAAATAAGCGCACAACCGAGCGACCAAAAAAATTGCATATTGTTCTAATTTTAATTAAATTTGACGTATAAGTAGAACCATTTACGGCTCAGTCGATGTGTTGTAACATCGACTCTTGGTTGACCAGCTTTGTATAAAATTTTCACGGTTTGAGCATGGCAAGGCAATGTATGGACTAGCGACGTTAGTACCGCCAGGGGAGTTGTCAGCGAAGGCCTGTCGTTGAGCTGTTGTCAAACATTAGAGGCTAACAAACGCAGTTGTTATATTTATTAAGTAAACTATGGCTCGAGTGTTACTTATTTTGACTCTCACAGTGACAAAACTGGAATTGAAACCAAAAATAAATAAACAAGCCAATCCTAAGCTTCCACAGTTTCAGACGTAAAGTAAATAAAGTGTGTGTTATTTAATGAACATAACAAATGATAAACAAATAACAGCTTCTCTAGAATATCTCGGTTTACTCAATTGTTAGAAAAGTAGGTATGTTATTATACTGAAACGGCACTGTTGTTATAGTACGATCAACAGCTTTTTTCAAGTTGTAGCTCAGAGACGTTGTCCTGCCATAGACAACAACGCCACATATCGGGTCCAATTGAGAATTTAAACCATCGCAAGAAATTCATTTAAAGACACACATACATTTATACTAGTATACAACGTGTCACAGAATAAGCGCAATTCCTCATACACCTCAATTAGTATATTATGTAATATAAAAAAAATATGATGCATTCGCACTTAAGTTTTGCCTATCCAAATTTCTTAAATAAAGAGCAATATTAGTACCTATCCCTTTACAACCGACTTGATACGATAGTAAGATTTGATTTTAAAAAATTCTGGCGGGTACACAAATTGACTTTTCGAGACGCAACTGGCTTCGATCTATTGTGAGACTATCTAGTTCTTGGAAAAAACACGCGCTAGCCTCTTACGAACGAGTATGAACCTGTTAGTAGCCCGTAACCACTATGAAGGATGGCTGCATTTTTTGCCGCGAAAACTCGCCCGGGTAAGTATTTAGTTATTTATTAAATAAATACAATTTCTATTGTTTTTTTTTGTGTGGTTTACTTTAATAAGTATTGTTTTATACCTATATGTATGTAATTTGAAACTACCATGCTTACTTATGCGTATATTGTGACTCAAAATCAAGGACGCACAATCGTGTAGGTTAGGTGATACGTACTAAATATATATTCATATATTTTGTAACTAAACATAATTTTCCTGTTCGTAATATCGTTTAATATCTTTATTTTTAGGAAAACCCCTCAAGGATGACCAAGTTGCACAAATATAAGCAAATGAGAATGACTCAGAAGTTGAGGAATTTGCTGATGATGATGAAGATATTGTTGCGAGAGTCTTAAATCACCTAGAACATAGTGGATCTGGCTCTGGCGATGAATTCTCCGAAGTGGATGAGGCACCACCACCTATGCCAACAACATCCAGAAACAGGAAATCCACTAGACGCAGATCAGGCAGGGAAACGCCAAGAGCAAGAGGTAGAGGGCGGGTTACGGGAAGAGAACAGGCTAGAGGAAGAGGACAGGCTAGTGGAAGAAGAGGAAAAGGTTGAGTGAGGAGTAAGAGAATAAATGACTGATGATTATAAAGACTGTTTAATTAGTTAAATTTTCATTTAGTATCAAAAATATCTCCAAAGTAGACAAAACTCACTCTCGAGCTATCTCCTAACCCCCCTGCTCGTGAGGGTAAGTTTTCAGGAAACCAGAGACTTCAGGATTTTTAAATTTATTTTTAACATGATACTTAGGCATCTATGAAAAAGTCATGTGAATTTCAAGGAAGTCTAAGTAAATTATTTTCTTCGGTTGTAAAGGGCTATAGTATTTCCATAGGTAGCGTTAAATTCAGTTATGCTAAGTAATTCATTTTTTAGATAAATTACTGAATAAAACTAATTTCAGGAATTGCGCTTATTCTATTACATCTATTTAATTAGGTATATAAAATGATAAACTGACTGACTGATTGGTAATTTATCTATCTATGGATCTAGAGACTTGAAATTTTGCATACAGATTATATATTATATCTTACACAGTGTAGGCATCCACTAAGAAAGGATTTTGCAAAATTCAACCCCTAAACGTGCGCGAGCGAAGTAAAAACTAGTATTTATAATATATAAAACCTGCCCCGGCTTCGGAAAGGTGCTACTCTTTTTCGGTGGATTATCACAAATATTTTTTTATACCTACGCAAACCTTGTCTTAGCATTTTCAAACACAACCAAAAGAAAGTGTGCCAAAACGGTCGAGCCGTGCTCAAGTGTTGATCTTTCATACATGCGGCAATTGATTTTTATTGTTACAGATAGGAACTTAAAATTGTACCGTTGCAGCTAATACCGCTTCGGAATATGTTATTGGAGAAGAAGCAGCACTATAAAGTCTGCAACTCATAAATATTTTAAGCAATCAATAAAATACTGCAGGCAGATTGCAATATAATGGTTGGTAGTTATATTTTCAGTGTTGTACCGGAGGTAATTTACACCATACAAAATTGTCATTCAAATACCTACAGAAAGTAAAATTGGAGAGTGTGCGGAAAACTGAAAGTGCTTTTTTCTATGGGACCTAAACTGGACAACGTCTGTCGGATCTAGTAAATAATATACTTGGACGAATAGCTCGTGACTTGTAATAGTTGTAATATATAAAATTACCTTATAATCCTTTTTTCTAGGTGAACCTCAGGTCAACAGATTGAAAATATACAATATGAAACAGAATAAGCGCAATTCTTCATACACCCCAATTAGTAGGTATATTAATATAAAAAAATATGATGTCTTCGTACTCTGGAACTGCAGGTGCTGTAATAATAATAATAAATTTCATTGCAGATAATTATCCATAATTACTTAGTAAAGATCTTAAAACTGCGTTAGTAACAAATTCATTTTAATTAACATTTTATTATATGATCGGCCTGGACTCTAAATGTACGGAGTTCCAGTGCCACACAACTTTAGTTATGTCTAACCAATTTTCTTAAATAAAGGGCAATAATAGTACGATTTCCATAGGTAGCACTAAATTCAGCTATGCTAATTCATTTTTCGGAATAAATTAACACCTATTAAAAATTGCTGAAGTCGATTAAGTTGTCGATACTGAACAAACTAATTTCAGGAATTGCGCTTATTCTGTTACATACTGTATAAATAAATAATCAAGTTTCCTTTGGTAGAGTAGCAAAAGAGTCTTGCGGGTTTGAATGCCGCATAATGCGATGCGGTGTCGGTGACCGGGGTATGTGACACTTATTGTAGATCTCTTAAAACAAAATTTTTTTAAAACTATTTCTGCATATTTGTGACGACGCAAATTTAATGTTTATGACCCAACCTATGAGACAGAACTTGTTTCTATGCTGTGATTGTGACCACAAGTTGTTGAGGTGAAGTTATTTTGCAATGGCGTAGCCTGGAAAATAATTCAGAAGAATTTCGTTGTAAATACATGAAGTTTTATAGAGCTCTGTTCGTTCATTTGTATTGTGTGCTACTGTTTTAGTATACCGATTTACAGGCTAGATCTTGAGTATGTAGGTAGGTAAGTACCTATAAACGTAAAAGAGATTCTGGAATGAAAACAGACAACCAGATGCAACAACCTGAAAACATGAAAAATCCTTTAAATATATTGGTGCAAAAGCGCCAGTTTATTCAAAATTCCTCTTGCATTCCGATTCGAAGAACAAGCGCGAGTGGCCGCCACCGGTCGCTCCCAATTTACGGCCCTACGCGTCCGACTAAGCGCAATGTACAAGTATAGGTAGCCGCGTCGAGCGGGGCTGTCGCGTGCGTGAGTCCCCACTGGTTGATCGCGGGGGCGCCGGCTCCGGCAAGTGTCGCCCAAGTTGGGGGCAAAGTTTGTGCCGATCGAAGCCGCGGCGCGCGCACCACCCACCGCGCCATATAAGCCGGCCGACCCACACCCTGCCGTCACAACCGCAAGAGATCGCGCGCGATCGCGAACGCCGCTCGCCCGGGGCGCCGCTCTTTCTCTTTTCTCTCTTTTTCTCTGTTCGTCTGTCTCTTGATGCGGCCGCGCTGAGGCCGATGCGGGCGCCGCCATGCCGCGCTGCCTCATGGCCAAGAAGTGGAAGGCGGCCCCGGGGGGTGAGCTGGGCGACGAGTCCGATGAGGAGATCGACGTGGTCGGCGAGGGGCGCGGCCGCAGCCCCGCGCCCGCCGCCACTGCGCCGGGGCCTTCGCCCCGGGATCCCGAGCCCACGCTCCTATACAACGGTGAGCACTTGTTACTCTGCAAGGCTTTCCCCGAACTGCACTCCCAAACACATCTCAGCCACCACTGCTTGTAAACATCACAGCTGACTCAGTTTAACTTAGAATGGTTATGTGTCGGAACTATCACAATCATTATTTACATTAAAGATTTTCGAATTCATGGTCATGCTTCGCATACCTCGATAGCTGCCCCGCAATAGACTTGCAATCGTTCAAAACATTGCCAGTTACACAGAAAGCTTTATTAATTTTCTTAAATACATTGTTATTTAGTACCTACTATAGTAGTACTAGTACATCAACAAACTCAAGAATACCTTACCTTCCTTTCCTATACATAATGTAAGTTCTGCCAACATGCGACTGCCTCATATTATCATTGCGAATTGGATTTAATCAATTGTTGTTACGCAATGCGCATGCGAGATTATTTATTTATTTATTATAACAAAATCAAAAGAACGACATATTATATGATTAAATCATAAACTTATAAATTATATCGGGCATAATAGTATAGGTTTTAAAATAACGTGAACAAAACCTCCGGAGTACTTGTTTATTAATAAATTGATACAGTTCTGTTTATATTTTTTGGAGGACACATCTAGAAAAATTAAATGCAGAATATGTTTCCTAGGTTTAGTAGAATCTACATAAGCAAAGCGTGCAAACAAATGTGCCATGGTACTTGATTTGACAACTTGTGTATACCATTACCTCTTGCGTAACCCTAGCAGTCTCACGCAATCAAAATTTTACGTAAATGTGCACTCTTGCTTACGCAGATTAAAAAGTATATGTAGTATTGAAAAGTATAGGCGGTTTAAAATAATAATGGGGATAGTCTGGCTGGTTCAGCATAGTCTGGCAAGGGTCTTAATATTAGAGATAGCATAGAAGAGCAGTGATAGCCTTACGGTTAAAGAGCCTACTTCACATGATGATAATTAGTGAGGCTCGGGCTCGTATCCTGGCATGTACCAAAGAGTTTTTAAAAACTTACGTACATATTCATCGCTAGCTCGACGGCGAAGAAAAACATCGTGAGGAAACCCGCAGGTTCCCACGGGAACGGGAATAAACAGGATACGCGCGGGCAAGTCACCGCTAGGCACCCGCTAGTGCTTGATAAATAAGCTATAAAAGAGTGCGATACTTTAAAAACTAATATTGCTGATTACACTTAATTCTTTCTGTAACATACACGGAAAAATTTGCTAGATTCGGATTTTGCATTCCCGAAAAAATTATATGTTAGCAAAAAAAATGGATTTTCTTGATATTTCAGCAATGAGGAATTTTCAATGACATTCTTAAAATTGAACTAAATGGCGCTGATCAACATTGGGAATTAGAAATTGGCAACACTGATGTGTCGCTTTACGTGACACATCTGTCCGTCATGCATGTCATGTGCCGTTGTTGTGTTGTGTGTGAGTGAGTGTAACGCGTCAGCAGGCAACGCAATAAAACAGATCTTGTTTTAGGTACCTAAATTCCTAGTGCGTCGAGTCGAGCTTCGGTTCCTCCGTATTTTACTGATGAAGGAGACTGAGTTTTTGTTTATCGTGGATTCGGATCTTTTGTTGTAACACAAACCACTCGTAAACAATGTAAAACAGAACAATAAATAAAATACAAGGCAATGAGTACGTAACCTTATTTTGATAAAAAGTCATATTGTTTTTTTTTTGTTTTAGTAATTCTTGCCACCATAGATTAGGTAAAAAAAAAACCCAAGGCTTATCAGCACCATCTATTGACACCTTTGAATACTCAAGTGACAGCTGTCACCGAAAACTCCCCATTCCATAGTTTTTTTTAAACTTTATTTATATTTATACAATACATAATCATTACAAGTAGCAGCTTAAAAATATTTGTCAAACTACATAGCAATATGTTGGCCAGCTTGCACTCTGTTTTACCAATAAACAACACTTATTGCTGATACCTATCTTATTTTAAATATCTTATAGAAACCGCTTAAAGTGATAAGACCACATAAGGACTTAGGGACCTAATAAATACATCGTTAACGAGACTTCGGTCAATATGTTTAAGGCCCGTATTACAACAATAATCAAGCACCGAACCTCCGCTAGAGGGTGTCAGAAAGAGATGCCGCTATATGAGTCGAATAAAGCTGTCCCCTTCTAATTGTGATCAAGCAGAGTTTCACGCTTGAGAATCGTTCTATATAATAATACAACTTCTTGCTTCGCTAAGGTCTAAATAGTCGATAGCGTATGCGACCTAACCAAAAAGTGTAATAGCCATACCACAGATTAATAAAAGCTAGACGCTGCCTAAAATGGATGTAGGTTTTTAAAAATTAATACATTATGAAAAAAGTGACAGCATCCGTTTAACACAATTTAAAAAGAAACTTTTTTGTTTGTGGGTTATGTGACGTTTGTTGCCCTAATAACTATTACGGCCAGTGTCAAAAAAAAAGGAAAAGTGTAGTGGAAACAAAAAAACAGTTTAGTAGGTATACATGAGACTAATCACACTACTTCTTTGAAATACTGGTTAAACTTTTCAGTGTTTTCCCTTTACTTTGACATTGGCAGTAATCTATTGCCATCTACAAAGAGATAATATTAACTTTACACACCGTCCCATGACCGAAAATGTCTATGCCCTTGTTTCTTCGTTTAACTTCGTAATGGCGACGGTGTTGCCATCATCAAGATATTATAGCTAATAAATCCACGATAAACTGCGTACACCTTAATAAACTTACGTATACGGCTGTATCTAGTTTATGAGGGTGTATTAATATTTAATGGCTTGTGAAGTCAGTATGATACCAAGTCACTTCAGCAAATCGCCACTGCCATTTGCCAAGAAAATTGTTACAAGACAATTTCTGCCTTACATCAAATATTTGAGAGTTTCTAGCAATTTTGCAGTATATTATTATAATAAAAGCAAATAAGTACATTTCGAAATTAACCATTATACGATCTCATAACGAATACCTTCTAAGGAAAGACTCCTAGTAAAATACAATGTTTTTTTTTATTATAGTATGTAATGTTTCTCGGTTAGAGGTTAAACAACTTTTTGCTAAACAAATTTCCGGTCGATATGTGAATTATTAAACATTTAAGCCTGTTTCTTTTAAACCAGCAGCAATGTGGCTAATCAGTCAAGCACCGTGCGGTTCGACAGAACAACTAAAAATCAAGTGTGTCCCAATTTCTTGGCTTAAGAGGAACTTAACTGAAATTTTGCCGAAGTACACCGGCAGCCACCGCTCAAACCAAAGAGATTAAAATATAATAAGGCATAGAGGGGACAAAGCGAGGAAAATTTGAAGGCAAAAGTTATTCCAAGTGGAATAAGTCTAGTACAATTTCGACCGAATGACAGCTCGCGTTCATACTAATTGACATGACAAGGACATGAGGCTTAGGCTTCAAAGTTTTGTATGAAAATATTCCCAATGCCCCCTCTATGCCCAATTATATTTAAATCTCTTTGGCTCAAACGAAACCGGTGAATTTAACCCTTCAATCGGTCAACAAATCCGATTATAGAGTGCCAGAGAAAATAGGAAAAATATTTCTGAATTTATCGCCGGTTTATCGATGCAGTAAATTGCAGCTCTGCGTTTGCAATTTCTGCTATTGACGCAGAGAATTCCGGATACGAGCAAATTGAGTCAACAAGTACATGCAGTTGAACCATTTCCGGGGGTGGCGGATTCGATGAAACACAGGTGTCGATCAAAGGCGCAATACTGGCAGGGATCGCCAATCGCCAGAAGCATTCAACTCTGAGCGGTGATAAGCGGATCGCTCCCGTCAATTGCATTAGGCTTCACACTGTGATGCAGCAGTTAAATTGATGATGGCTGCTGTTATTGAAGGATATCGAGGTTTCTGGGAAGAAGATATTTGTATAAAACTAAAAAAATACTAGATTATGAAAGTTGCATTTCCAAAAGAATAATAAAGTACCTACACACATATTTAAATTTAAAATCACTACATAGTATAAAACAAAGTCGCTTTCTCTGTCCCTATATCCCTATGTCCCTTTGTATCGCAACGGATTTTGATGTGTTTTTTTTTAATAGATAGAGTGATTCAAGAGGAAGAAGCCGGGGCGGGTCGCTAGTAAATAATATAACAAACAAGGTTAGGTTGATAGAAGTTTTCTTCAAAGTTGTCTGTTACTAGATTTGATATACATAATCTATATATATAATATATACTTAGTTATCCTCCTGGTAAATAATATAAAAATAGTCTTACGCAGTTGCTCTTGGAGCAGTCGAGTAAAAACAAATGGCTACCTAGTGAATGAATAACATTGCGCGCGTTTATTTAAAGTCTGCAAAGCCGTCCGGCGCAGAAAAGGTAGGGGGTGGGGTTAAGTTAGGACGGGGAACATAAAATCAACGTTGCTTATCTAAATATGAACGAGAATAACATATTTTGGGCGCTGCTCTTGTATGCGTAATAGCTTAGTCGTTAGTAGTTGTAAAGTAGAGTTACACTAGCGGACAAAAAAATCTTAACTCAATGATATTCCGAGATAATAACTAATAAGTAATGTCTTTGTCGTAAAAATGGTTCAATCTTTTGCAACGTGAAGAAAAACGCTTGTAGGTGTAATAAGATTAAGCTGTAAAAACAAATACTATGGTTTTTAAAGTAGGTACTTATTTGGAAAAAATAAGTAAAGATTATTTTATATGTATAAGCCGCCAAAAGTTGATTGTTGTACTTAATGTGCCGTCACATGCCAATGAACAAACACCAAGATCGCCAAGATAGGTACGTAGGAACAGCAATAAATAACGGACAAAACTACCCCGTGCCGTTTTAGCCCATCGAGACTGAGAGACAATTGAAAAAAAAAACTTTTGTGGATAATATTTTATGCATATTTAAAATAAAATATTAAAGACATACCTACGAGTATAATACTTAAAGTACCACATTATGACTGACATATAGGTACTTACCTATTTTACAAAACCTCACAGCTCAGATTAGATCTATCTTGTTCTTAATTAGCGCATCCACTGACATGAAATGGATCGGTCCCCACTGAATGCTCGTTTCACAGAACAGGGCCTGTACTATCGGGACATCAGTCCCCACAGACTGATCTTGAATACGAGTACAATAAATTAGAGTCACCGTGACCGATCGGAGGCACGTATTTATGTAATTTTGTAAATAAATTAGACCAATCCTAGGTAGGTACCCTTCTTAGGGTTCCGTACCCAAAGGGTAAAAACAGGACCCTATTACTAAGACTGCTGTCTGTCACCAGGCTGTATCTCAAGAACCGCGATAGATAGACAGTTGAAATTTTCACAAATTATGTATTTCTGTTGCCGCTATAACAACAAATACTAAAAAGAAAAGAAAATATTTTTTTTATCGGTCTCCGGGGGCGTGTTTTATTTTGCCGTTTTATAGATAATAGTACGGAACCCTTCGTGCGCCAATCTGACTCGCACTTGGCCGGTTTTTGAGATTTTAGTACATTATGGTACAAGTGTGTACCTAATGTTAGTGAGGGTCTTAAGAGAGCCGAGGACGGTAATCATCAGTACACACTTGTATCATACGACGTTTTTCAACACACGTGTGAAGAAAATAATACTAAAAAATCATTTTAGAATAATATATTTTCGCAATGGCAAATTAATTAGTTTTCCTATGCGCGCGCATCTTACAATGGCGATCGGCCATAGACTATTAAGAAGTTTTCGTTTTTTTTGGTTTGTCGCGGATTGCGTTTTACAGAGAAAACAAAAGTTATTTTTAAGTGAAAGTTTTGTTTATTAAGCACGTACAAGTTGAAATTGTCTATTTAAATACGAAGTTGCATGAAATGAACAAGCAATAAATTTATTTGTACTAAGTATTAAGATATATGAACACGATCTTTTTTCTATCGAAACTTTTTTTAAGAACAAAGCAACTCAACCAATTAAAAAAATATATAACTCACTTGTGAACAATGAACATATTATTTTGTGAATAATAGCAACGAAAAAGTCACAGTTTGATTACAGGAAGATTTTTTTTTTTTAATAAATTGAGGGACACAATTCACACACGGTTATTTAGTCCCAAACTAGGCAGGGCCGCACAGGCTATGGGTACTAAACAACTGATAAACATACTTAAATAAATATTAAACGACCAGACACGAAGCCAACAGACATGTGCACACAAATGTTGGCCTCGAGCGGGGATCGAACCCGCGACCTCCGACGCAGAAGGCAGGGTCACTACCAACTGAGCCAACAGGCCCGTCATTACCGCCCGCCCGATTACATGACGTGTCATTATTACAGGTGTCATTATGTGCCTAATTCCAGTAAAATTAGAGCCACTTTGTGAGCAAGTGTGTTGAAAAAAATCTTTATCTCTTTGGCAGTCACAGAAGAATGGTTTAGCAGTACCCTCACCTCATGACTTTTAGTTATAAGCCAGATGAATACGCAGAATGAATTGAAAACGTTATCCTCAAGCACCTGTTCAAACTGCTCACCCTCTCGTTCAAACCGAACGAAATCTCTCAAATAAACATCGAGTTGAATTCAAAAAGTTTTAACCATAGTTCGAGTATTTCACATGAAAACGGCTGCAGTTTGAAAATGTTCGAACAATTTGTCGCGGAGTCGGATTATAGAATGACTATGAAGTTTGCCAATTTTTGTAATAATATAACTTAGAACCTTAAAACTTATAATAATTATTTTTTAACCAAAAGAGAGAGATTATATATCTTTATATATACATATAGAGATTATATAAATCAAAAGACAAGAAAACACATTCAACCAACATGACGTATTAAAATAAAATCCAAAGAGGTTTCATTGTAAAGACTGAGGATCATCTGAGGGTGGCCTGGCTTGGTAATATTTTTTTTAATATTATCGTATTGAGTCATTAGTAATTGATTATACCATCAACGTCCGAGAAAAACCTAGAGTGGCATTTTTAAATAAGATTAAATATCACTTAATATAAAAATATATAATGAATAAATAATTCTGGGACCTGCGGGTTTCCTCACGATGTTTTCCTTCACCGTCGATCTAGTGATAAATATGTACGTAAGTTTTTTAGAACCTCATTTGTACGTTCCAGGATTCGAACCCGAGCCTCGCTGATTTTCATCATCTTTAACCGTAAGGCTATGACTGCTCTATTATACATACATCTATATATAAAAATAAGTCGGGTTTTCCTTCCTGACGCTATAACTCCAGAACGCACGAACCGATTTCCACGGTTTTGCATTCGTTGGAAAGGTCTCGGGCTCCGTGAGGTTTATAGCAAAGAAAATTCAGAAAAAATTTCAACAGAAAAGCGGGAAAATCCGTGCGAAGCCGGGGCGGGTCGCTAGTAGTTGATAAATATGTTAGTTTGGTACTTTAGCACGACTTATCTCCAAAAAGAAAAATGTCCAAGCAATCAAATATGTAATGTCAGTAATTTGACCACCCATAAAAATGTCAAACAATTCACGTTAAATAAATTGATGGAGTAGCTATGGTGGTACTGATATATCTACATTTGCTTGACGCTGAGTTTGGATTGTGGTCGTGAAGCGATGCGAGTAGCGTGGTAGACGCGGGGATGTTAAGTGTATCGTGAATATGCTGTTAGGTGAGGCGTGCCCCAAATGGAAACTGAACTACGCTAAGCTTCTCGTCGATAAAAGATATCGAGAATGCTTGTGTTGCAAACTCGGAATGTGAATGTCATACATTTTTATTAGAGGTAGTTCAGTATACGTATTTTTTTAAGATATTGAGACATTTTTAACGTATATCTATTTTCTAAGCAGTCATTACAAATTTTACAAGAATATCTTTTAAGTAACCCCTTGCCATTTAGACGACGTAACTTCACCGGATATACAGATATTGATAATCTTTAACACATGGGACTTTCTGCAGATTATATCAATCGCACACATTTATACTACTTATTATACTTATATAATACTAGCTGTTCCACGCGGTTTCACCCTCGTAGTTCTCGTTAAAACATAGACTATGTTACTCGTAAGTACTAAGTAATAATGTAGCTTTTCATATTGGCAAAATATTTTTTAAAATCGGCCCCGTTGTTTTTGAGTTTATTCGTAATAAACATACAAAAATACAAATCTTTTCTCTTTATAATATTAGTATAGACAGAGATACAACAATACAAATCTTTCCTTTTTATAATATTAGTATAGATTAGGATCATAAAAAAATCCCTGACCTATTTTTCACATCAGTTGGTACATATAAGTAGTTGAATTGCAATAAAGTATTATGCACTCTATGAATAGAATAATTTTCATGATTGCGATCCATTTGCGAGATGCAATTGAAACATAATACGCCAATAAAGAGTCAGGTCGGGGTCACTAGGATCGAAGGTTGGGTTCCGTCGTACCACTGAGCTCAATTTTATAGTTGTCCCGTACAGAAGATGCAACGTTTTGGACTTAAAAAAAAACTTTTAGTTTTTTTTGAAAGGCAGTCTAAACTTTTAGTATAGACTGCCTTTCTAGGGTTCCATACCAAAGTGGTAAAAAATGCCTCTGTTCCCACTAGTTACGTTGGAGTTCCGTTGACGTAACTAATGAGACTTGGAAGGCTGAAATATTCCCGCAGCAGTTGTAACGTAGAGATTGCTTGCTGAGTGAGTAGGCAGTAAGCATTTAGTAAGCGCCAGCGCGCAACTGAACACGCCGGCCAAGCCACCGGGCTCCTGCATTTTTGTAGGTATTTCAACATAGTGACTTTAAAAACCATTTTATCAAGTGAAACTCTCCTAATTTGTTTAAAAATATTTATTATCTTTAGGTTAGTACAAAAAACAAATGTAAAATATCAATAAATCAGTCAGGACATAGAAAAAACAAAAAGGGGTAACTTCGTGATTTTTTTCTATCGAGTGAAGTTCATCAGATCGTGTAACCGAATGCGACTTTGACTAGACTATGTCCTTAAGTTATACATATATATCTGTTGATCAGAATTTTTTAAAATACTATTTTCTGTGTCTCAGATGATTTTAAAAATCACTAAAATCGGTCTCCGCTTGCCCAGCCATATGGAATGGTTTCATTTGTATATTGGAGAATATACTTTTTTTCTGCATATATACATTTACCTTTAATCAGTCAACAATTAAAAATCAATTGTGTCTCATTTTCTTGGCCTAATAGGTTAACACCAAAGTTTGGAAAGCGAAAAAAATGCAATAATTAAGGTTTCAGCATTCTAAGAAAAACAAAGATTGCTCTGGCTTGGCGTATAATAAGTCACCATATGCCAAAGGGAGTTAAAATACACGTTTCAGAGGTCGTTCCCGGAGGCGACGGCCACCCTTTAATTTATTGATTTTCTGGTCAGACACACGCGGCCCGTTTCGTGGGCCTCATTACCCAGTGAGGTATAAGGATGTGACATTGATCGAATAAAATCGATTATTTATAAACCGATTTTTCTCTTTTTAAATAAATAAATAAATTCTGGGACACAATTCACACACGATTATTTAGTCCCAAACTAGACAGGGCCTGTACTATGGGTACTGAACAACTGATAAACATACTTCAATAAATACTAAACACCCAGACACGAAGCCAACAGACATGTTCATGCACACAAATGTTGGCCCCGAGTGGGGATCGAACCCGCGACCTCCGACTCAGAAGGCAGGGTCGCTACCAACTGAGCCAACAGGTCTGTCAAATCTAATAGATTTTTGAAAAATCCATAGTGTTATTAAAAATATTCGATTAATAAAAATCGATTATAAGAATAAAAACGTATTAATATACCTTTTTTATCCTTTTTAACATAAACTTTGTTAGCGAACTTACTTCAAATTTCGCACAAATGTTGCTATTTACAAAAATCGATTAAAAGGTGTAAAAATATAATCGATTATTTTATATTTAAAAAATCGATTATTAAAATCAGTTGTTATAAGAACACCGATTATTCTAAAAATCTATTTTTTTACATCCCTAGTGAGGTAGTCTGACGAACATCAAGCTTACTATCTAAGACAATCTTTAAATGTCCGACAGCGTCAAATGGCATTTGGTTACCATATAACGTTCAATTTGACGTTGGCGATTGGACAATAGATATCAACAGTTTTATCACTACATAGTATAAAACAAAGTCGCTTTCTCTGTCCCTATATCCCTGTCTCCATGTATGCTTAAATCTTTAAAACTACGCAACGGATTTTGATGCGGTTTTTTTTAATAGATAGAGTGATTCAAGAGAAAGGATTTAGTATTAGCATTGCACCCGTGCGAAGCCGGGGCGGGTCGCTAGTTTTTTTATAATTGTCTATCAGTGCTAAACAAATCGCATTTTTTTTTATTTTCATTGACCGCTGCTCCTAATCTAATCATTCTTGTCAAATGACAAAAAAAAATGTCTGTCGTAAGATCTAATGCATTCCACTCTTTGATACTCAAAGATTCCAAACAAAGAGGTTGGAAGAAAATCATTCTCTTTCCTAGAGAGAAACTTTTTCTTTAAACGTCTTTGATTCCAATAATCGGTCCGGAAATGTTACAATAATATACACGCGAACGCAGTGAGCACCTTCCTAAAAGTTGTATATCGTAAAGTCTTTATGATAATAAATAAAATAACAAATCTCACGCCTTTTATCCCCGAGGGAGTATGCAGAGGTATTCCAATTCTGGAAATACCCATTACCCACTTTTCACGAGAATATTCGACCCCTAAACGTGATAGGTGGTGAGCCCCCCGCTGGACCGGTCTGTAGTACATGCCTATGTTTATGATTAGACCTATAACTACTAAATTCTAATTATTAGAATTATTCTAATTATTAGAATTTAGTGGTTATAGGTAAAATAATTTCGTTTGGATTATGAGCTTAGCTGTCATGTAGTTAAGGACCTCTAAGAGGACGACACCTAAGTAGCTACTTCAATTAGATTTTGAATCCTATCGAATTTTTTGTTGGTTTGTGCTTCTACGAGGCAGCTACGAAGCAACAGATCGAAGTTTTTTTTTCGAATAAAAATAATTGGAGTACCGGCAACTGACATAAACATTCTTTTCATCTTGGATGCAAGCTATTTTCATAAATAGAATCCTTCAAAAATTAAGACCTCTTACCCATTTGATACTATTTTAGTTTCTGATACCGGAAACCGAATCCAAAATCTACGCTAGCGTGCGCGCTCCTCGGAAAAGTGAGAAAGGCTTTTAAGCTCACACCTTTTTATAGTTGGCACTTAAACGCTTTTAGCGGAGCCTAACACAACGTGTGGCAGCTTACGAAATACTGCTAAATAAAACTTTTTATTTCAGACTAACCAAGCGGACGTCTGTGTTGACATTAAAGGTTTTAGTAATATCATTAAATGACTATTTAGGAAACCCTCTAACGCCTGCCTAGATGAGCCAGAAAGCGGCAGTTCGCGAACTCCATGCGACTTACTACGCCGCAACATGCAACGTGTATCTGAGTGATGCTATGTCAGTCAGTGGAGGGCGCTATCTCTTGATTTCACCTAATAATAAATAATAATAATATAACCACTTTTCACGAGATATTATTTGGACCCCTAAAAAAATGCTATAGTATTAACTATAGATAGATACTAATGCACTGTCATCGCGTTTATTATTCGGTTTGAGAATCAATTACAGATTGTCAGGCAGGCTGTGAAATAAAAATAAAATCGTTAATATTGTCAGAAGAAACGAAAAATAAATACAGTCAATAAGAACATTATTATATGCTTTGAAAACCATTTTGTCGCATCTCCGCACTGCATCGGATCTCGCATAATCGAAGCGACAACACATGCGGATATGTAGCTACTTTACTTAGGTACAGCTAGTTATAGAAATTTCGGTGTCGCTTACCTAGTAACAATTGGTAACAATTCTGTAACATCGGAACGGTACATGGCGCACGCCTTGTTACATTAGTAGTTAGCAATTAATAACCTATCCAATTTTATTTTTTCAATATAAATAACCAAAAGAGATCTAAAAACAAGACCTTGCTCAATATTCCTAGACACAATTTAATGTCTATTTTCATAGTGCTTTATTGGAGCTGTGTCGTCAGCGTTATAAGTACTCAATTGCTTCACTTTTTGTTTCATTATTTTAAAATTTGTTATATACTTGCTTGTAAAGAGAAAATCAAAATACATGTTTATGTGTTCTCTATCCAATAGGTATACGAGGCAACGCGCACAAATGGCTAAAGTCCTATCTCACTGACCGAAGGCAATGTGTAGAGATCGACTATCTTGACAGCGAATCAGGCGAGCTCAGTAGTGTAACATCAGATGTCATAACGACTAACTGCTCTATTCCTCAAGGAAGCGTAATAGGTTGTATACTATTTTTAGTATACATAAATGACCTGCCGAATATCTCGAATCAGTTATGTATAATGTTTGTCGACGATGTTTCGTTATTATTTAAATGCAAAGAGATCAATCAAAATACCATTAATGTAATCACTAACACATTTCAAACTGCAAAAAACTGGTTACTAGAACATAATTTAGAAATCAATGCAACAAAAACAAAAAATATACAGTTCAAACCATATCAAAAGTCACACATAGATTTAAAAATAATATGTAATATTTTAAATATTAAAGAAACCAACAACTTTACACTTTTAGGAATCACATTAGATACACATTTGCGCTGGAATTACCATAGCGAAAAAATGAAACCTAAATTATCTCAATTCCTATAGGTACGCCCTTTCAGTTCTCAAAGCGAACACAAATCTCCAATGCGCAATATCTGCATACTATGCTTACGCGTACTCGTGGCTCCGATACGGAGTACTTATGTGGGGTCACAGCGCAGGTGCCAATGACATATTTATTTTACAAAAAAAATGTATACGCATCCTTTTTAATATACGCCCTAGAGACTCTTTCATAAACCTCATTTCATAAATGGGAAAATTTTAACCTTTCCGTGTATCTACATACTAGAAACCTAATGTTTGTAAGACAACATTTACATCTTTTCACCTTTGTTAAAAGCGACCGTCGTAAAAATAAATTAATTCTACCACCTCCAAGAATAGAAATGTTTAAAGATAGCCCATTATACAGAAGCATACTTATTTATAATAAACTTCCAGAATCTATTAAATCATTAGATTCTCAAAAAGCCTTTAAAAGCAAACTTAAACAGATACTAATATACAAAAGCTACTATAAAATAGAAGAGTTTATGAATGATATAAACACTGGTGTGGGTTTAAAGCATTTAATAATCGGATTCGTTGGCACAGATTGAAAGTAAAATATTCGCGAACGCATGTACGGGACCGGTGGCGTGAAGGCCAACTGACAGGAGCGCGAAATAGAGGCAAGGCTCATGAGCCGTAGTGCCTATCCTCACAAGCTCCCCCTCTAGCTCGAACAATGCGCTTCCGCGTTCGAGGTAGCCAAGACTTTACGGGGCCGACCTCGCTTACGTTTCTCCTGAATCGGAGCCTGAACCTGGCCGACAAAGGGAGTGAGCTGCGAGCTATGATATTTGCCTACAAGTTCCCCGTCGATTGATCGTTCTAACAAATAAGTGGTAGTGCTGACGGCCTGACGAATTTTATAGGGTCCGTCCCTACGAGGGATAAACTTAGGAGTTTGCCGAGCTTGTGAGGATAGGCACTACGGCTCATGAGCCTTGCCTCTATTCCGCGCTCCTGTCAGTTGGCCTTCACGCCACCGGTCCCGTACATGCGTTCGCGAATATTTTACTTTCAATCTGTGCCAACGAATCCGATTATTAAATGATTTAAACCCACACCAGTGTTTATAATGATAATTATTTACACTTAGATTAGATTGCTACACCCTGACAGGGTCTGTACATACTCTTGTTATGTTACAATGTGCAATAAATAAATAAATAAATAAGTATCGTATAAATTCACTAACATTTATAACCGGTCGCCTTAGTATCTCGAGACGCGTAAAGTTTTCCGAATAGCCGATCAAACCAACTTCCTACATCAATCTTAGAAAGTTTAATGAAATAAAAAAAAATACAGCCATCATATCACAACTGTGTCAACCGATCGCGATATGTAAATTACGTAGATACATAAAATATTACGATTTTGACTATATTACTATACGATACGATGAAATATTCAAAGCACCGAAATTGTAAGAACTGGAAATCCTATCCTAGGCAAAGAGATTAAAATATAATAGGACATAGAAGGGGCATTGGGAATATACACAAAACTTTGAAGCTCAAACATCATGTCAGTTAGTATGAACGCGAGCTGTCATTCGATCGAAATCGTACTAGATTTATTCCACTTGTAATAACCTTTTTGAATCAAATTTTCCTCGTTTTTTCCCCTCTATGCCTTATTATATTTTAATCTCTTTGATCCTAGGACAGTTTAAAGTTAGATATTGTGTAAAACAGATGCTATCTGTTTTCATTCTCCGTCACAAGGGTATCTTTTTTAAATAATTAAGTATAACTACTCATACGTACCCGTTGTGAGTACCTGTAGTCCAAACGGTTAGACGGATTTTGAAGTTTTCCGGATGATGTCGTCCACTTTGTCGTCAATTTTTTAAGACGTCCATATTGAAGTTCGAGATTTCGTTTTCATGTCTAAGTGTCGTATCATAAGCAGAGATCGGCATTAGGTAGTGTGATTAGGTACCATAGTAGGTAAAGTTGCTACGAGGATGTAATGTGGAGTTGTTAAAACCACCACTTTATTTGGGATTTCTGAAAATTTCCCGGGAAATTTCCGAGATTTTTCTACACTATCATAGTTAAAATACTAAATATAAACTTCTTGTGTTCTTAGGTGATTTTCTTAGTTGTGAGTTGTGAGTACGGCTCATTATCAAGAAAAAAATTGAGTTTCGGTCTTAACACTCAGGTTTTAACTACTCCATATTATATCCTCTACCTACTTTGGTACCTAATCACACTACCTAATGCCGATCTCTGATCATAAGCTACATTTTTACATGACTGTACCAAAGAGAGTAATATTTTTAATATTTTCAGTGCCACTTACACGTCGTCTCGTTTTTTGGCGGTTTAAAAATTAAAATGTACTTTTAATGAAATACTTTCACAGTGATTCCCAGAGACAGAATCTATTTTAAATAACGTTAATATGTAGTATAACTGACATTTGTGTGGTAAATGCTAACATTCTGTATGCTTTTGGTATATTAATAACCCCCGCTGACTGCGGTCCAGACAGTTCACACGGCTGAATTTAATTTCCTTGAATTTTAGCTCGTACACTTAGAGTTCCTTTTCACCACACAATATATATTTTGTTTTATATAGGTATTTATCTTCCTTTAGCACGTTAGTTCTATTATCTATTCTGTAGTTCAGGCTTTTGGGTGGCTTAAAAATTCTGATAGGTGGCTACTAGCTACAAGGTTTTTTAAGTAGGTAAGGACTGAGATAGTGGACGAGTTAGGAATACGGACGAGTGAGAAGTGGACGAGTTGGGAATATGTACGACTTGGGAAATTGGATCATGTCATCCGAAAGGTTTCAAACTGACTACCCCTACGGTTTAAAAGATGCAGCCCCTCATAGGTAGGACTGACGAACAAACAGACGAGCCGAGGTTTCATAAAGATCTCGTGATTCACGTGCGGAAAATTAAAAACTTAGCTCTGAAAAAGACAAGCTTGTGTGAACCAAACGTAAAGTTTGACTTTTCATCCTTTACGAACATAAGAACTCTCCCTCAATTTCAAATCCTTTACAAACTGTGAGCGAAAATTCGCGGTAATAAAACTACCAAAGTGTTGTGTTCGAGCTAAAATACCTAAAATCTTCTTTCTAAAATAGCGCCTTTTCAGAGAAAATGGTACGATAATTTACGGGTTTCAGCTTTTTAAAGTTTGTTTCTCACAGCGTTTGTCTACTTTATAGGCGTTTGCTGTAAATACTTGCTTTTAGAACCAAAATTACCCGTGTAGGTATTGCTTTACTAATATAAAATTATATAAGTATTTGAAGCGCAACTATTGCAATGTTCTTCCTGCCTCGAGCCCAAGAAATATACTTACGCGTGTAATAGATGCAAACGTTTGTTCTACGTAAACACTACGAATTATCTGTGCACCTCCGTCGATCGTACCGGCAATCACTTATATAAAATTGAAACCAATAAATCTAGAAAGTAAGTAGTACCTACAGTATTTATAGCTATGACAAAACGTTGTCATTCCAACTTAGTGGCGCGGATGCATCGACCTGAACACGAGGTATTCCCGAGAGTGCAGTATACGAGACAATACATTAAGCTGTGTTGTCGTTATAAAAGTTTATGATCGTCTAGTATTTTCGGCAAATAACTCGTTTTTGTTTCTATGATTTGTCCCTTTTTTAAATAATGTTTTTTATGATGTTTAATTTTCACGATTGTCCCAGTTGGATAGTAATATTTCGAGAGTGTGTACGTGTATTGATGATGAACCGAAAAGTAATATGCGGCATTAAAACAAAAAGCGATCCAATAAGTTGTGGAGTGGCGACCGCGTACCGAAAGGCGCAGCGTGGGTAGGCTAATCCCAAAAGGTGGACCGATGACCGATTCAACCGCTGGATGCGGGAAACACAAGAGCGGTCATTAGGTGTTGCTTGGGGGAGGCCTATGTCCAGCAGGACGTCTTTCTGCTGATATGATGATGATAGCTCAATTTTAAATTTCTGATAACAATAACAAAACACTATTAGAGATAACTGCAACGATAATGTATAATAACATTAATAACAATAACACAAAATAACTAAAAGTAACATTTAGAAAGTGAAACAAACCAAACAGCTCGAACTACGAAACAATACTTTAATGTCAATGATAAATTCCTGTTGCAAATTATTGCCGCAAAAGTCTAACCACCACGGGCGGGTTAATTCGAACTTGCATATTTCAAGCGCAGACGCCGGCTGAAATTAAATCTGCTTTTCAAGGCGTCTAAGAACCTTTTAAGTCATCAGTGGCTATTGTTCATAGTAAATTAATGCTTGTCTTGCCTCGCGCTCGGATTTAAATGTGACATCCAGGAGTTCCAGATTTCTAGAGATTTGCGGAGATAAGCGCCGGCAACTTGTCGGCTTCCAGTGACTTTATTGTTCGCACAAGCTAGTGCCTGCGACTTCGTTTGCGTCGAACTTGGATTCGTACCTTCGTAGAATCAATTTGTTTATACTTATTTTTACTGAAATCCTAAGAATCCTAGGCAAATGGAAACAAAAATATTTTCTAGTCTTGAGATTTGTAAAACTTTTTTTGATTTTGGCGGATAACAGAAATGTCAATTTATTAACCAAAAATATATCAGGTTAGCACTGTAGACATTTCATATTACCTAATTTAGTTTTCATTATGTAGTGAAGGTAAAATGGAGTATATGGTCTCTTCGTTTGACAAGTACCTATTGTCAATCCTTAGTAGCAAATTGTATGTACCTACAAACTTATATCAAACCTTAATTTAGTAACTTTGTAGGGTGGGACCCTGGGGACCTATACCACAGGTGGCTATCTTAGGCACCTGTCTCTCACGCAGACAGGTTTAAGCCTGTTAATTTCAATTCTGTAGGTACCTCCGTATCTTTAACTACCTGATTGTTGAGAGAAAATTAATTATTATTATTATTGTATAATACATTACACAAACTTTCAAAGATTCAATGCCATACGGTGCTTGAAATTCACTGACAAAAGTTTCTTCCTTTTAAAACGGAGAGCAGTTCTTGAGTTATCTCTTCAATAAAGTTGAAAAGAAACAAAACAAAACGAAACGAAATGCAGTGATTTATTTTGCAAGAATAGTCGTATAACTTTTATGAAACATGGTTGTGAAGTTTCACACCTTTCACCAAACGCTGCGTTGCAAGAAGGCAATAATAATCTATATATATATATATATATATATAATGATAAACTGACTGACTGATTGGTGATATATCAACGCACAACCTAAACCACTGGGTATAAAGACTTAAAACTTTGCACATAGATAGCTTATACATTGTAGGCGTCCACTAAGAAAGGATTTTGCAAAATTCAACTACTAAGGGGGTGAAATAAAAGTGCGCGAGCGAAGTCTGTTTATAATTTAATTAATAAATTCAAATTCAAAATCGTTTATTTTCTATTGGTATTAAAATATACACTTAGAAACGTCAATATTTTATAATAACAAGGCACTCTAAACTCGTCCATGAAGATTGGCTAAATGCAAACAGCAGCCCATCTCCACCGACGAGCTGCTGGTTCCGAATGCAGTACCCCGAGAAGAGCCAGCAAGAAACTCAAGGGCAGCTCTTTTTAATCTCATGTCTGTCTCTGTAGTGGCTGATACATCCATAGGCACATTTCAAAGACGTATGCATCACTATCGCATACTTTAATTTATTCGTAATACCGTAAAGATGAGGATTATTGGATTTTTTTAGTAATATAATAATAAGTAAGTAATAAAATTGTATAATACAAGGCATTTTGGTACAATCAAAGTTTAGATAAATCTTCTGACTTCCAGAGTAATCTGTGTCATGGAAGTCAGTGTTATATTATAGAAAGAAACTATTATGAAATCAGTTGGCAATAACATCTACAATATACTGAACATTGGCTTTTGCAAAGACCAACGCCACCGGAATGAAACGAGATTACAGGCACACGAGGAAAACCGGCCACGTGCGAGTCGGACAGAGCGAGGGTTCCGTACCATTATCTATAAAAACGGCAAAAAAATCACGTTTGTTGTATGGGAGCCCCCTTAAATATTTTATTTATTTTTTAGTATTTGTTGTTATAGCGGCATTCAGTTGCCTATTTTTTACATCAGTTTGTTTACATCATTTGTAAAAATATCAACTGTCTAACTTGTATCAAGGTTCATGAGATACAGCCTAGTGCTTAGACAGACAGACAGAGAGACGGAGCGGAGTCTTAGTAAAAGGGTCCCGTTTTACCTTTTGAGTGTGGAACCCTAAAATACTACGTACAAGAGGGTTAATGCGCTTAAATAAAAAAGTTTCCCCTATAGGTACAGCAACGGTGATCAGTAATGGTATTATATTCTTTTTTGTTTCGTTTTAAGGCAATTTAGCCATCAGCGTTATACACGTAACGAAATTAAAGATTTTTAGCTCTGCTTCAGAGTCTGCACAAAAACACAATAAGTTTTTTTCAAAACTTAACGATAGCGCACTTTTATTGAAGATTGAAGCGGCTTCTTGAGGTACACCGAAAACGTCTATCCTACGTATTTTATCGAATTTTAAATACACTGTAGGTCATTTGCCACATAACACACACTATCGTTACTATGAGCCAAAACCTAACACTAACCGCAAACCTAACACTAACAGCAGCACTAGGTAGGCTAAGGAGTAAAGAAAATGAAAATGTAAATAAGAATAAGTAAATGAGAAATAAAAGTCTCTGACCTCCATGTCAGAGGTAGAAGCACAACGCCCCTGTGATGACGGGTGTCAATATAATTATATAAAAAAAAAAACACTAACAGCAAAATTAAAATTTTACAGAAAACATAACGTCCCTATTTGAATTGAATAATAGTTGAGTCGCCGATATTATTTTTGGGAAAATATAAGCGAGCTATAATATAGCCAGAAATTAACAATGGGACCACATGAATAGTGGCGAAAAGTACTTTTCGCAATGACAATGGGCCATAAAGTATTTCGAAATTCAACTGAGAATTGTTGCGAACATTCATATGGCTTAACTATCCACACAGGTATTTAGGAGCCGGACATGTTGTAACTGTATCAAAGTTCCTGAAACTGAATTGAAAATAAATCTGCCACGTAAATTATTAAGTTTCGAAATTGTCGGCAGCTTTCGGTGTATTTTCAACTTACATTTTCTAATTCTTTTCGGTTTGAAATAGGGTTGGGTTCAGGCCAAGTCCAACTGTGGAGCTTTAAAGTGTCTTCTAGAATCGGCTGACAGACGAATAATCTGTCTTTTCGACTCGGGTACTGAGGGCACTCGGCGACGCTCGCCTTTGTTGGACACTCTTGTATAGCTTCAAAAGAGCAGTCGTATCTATTTCTGCCTCTTTCATTAACAAAAGAAAGGCGAGACGATTATAAACAATGTCAATTCTTTTTCGTTGTATAAATTGTTTCTTCTTGTTACAAAGTACTATAAGCGGTTTAAACTTTAAAAAGAAAACACATTTCCTGCTCTTCGTTGAAATAAAATGGTGAAGGTAAAAGGAAACATTTTTCGTCAAAGCAAGAATTTCAGTCACTGTGTATCGGAAAGATGAAACTAAAAATAATACTAAAATGTTATCTTAAAAGAATAATTAAGTTAATTAATTGCAAAAACGAAAAACATGACTGTGGCTATATAAAAGCGTTGAAAACATTTAAAAAATGTTCACTGCGACACTCCGGAGACCAAAACTAGATTAATTAGTGCGACACCTCGCACTTCAAGACCGTCCATTTAGACTACAGGCAACGTCCAATAAACAGACTGACACACGTACATACATACAAACAAAAACCCAAAAAATATTACCCTCCTTCTAAGGTAGTTGGTTCAGGCTGGAAATCGGGCAGTAGCTTTTTAAAAAAATGTTTTGTTTCAAAAGAAAAATACTTATTTGCTTTTTCGTCCGACGAAAAGGGCAATGACAATTTGTTGGCCATAAAAGCGGCACGAGCGAAACACTGAAAGCTATTTTGAATTTACATCTGCAGAATTCAGTTGACATAGGTACATCTGCTTAAGCCGTTGAATCAGAATAAACAGTGGAGGCAAATTAAATATTCAGCGCTCAACATTAAACTGCGGATTTTATTGTCTCCATTTTGTTATCTCGTCTCGTCTCCGTCGAGTTAAAGCGAAGTGGGGTTATCTTTTGTCGATGAATCCGAAATAGAAGCAGTGGCGCTATTTTGTAACAGTTTTTCGAATGTACGTATGTTTGATATTTTTTTTATTAAGCTTTAAGGCATTGGCAATTTAGCTATCAGCACTAAACTCTATAAGAAATTAAAGATTTGTTTGCTTGCTTGCTGTTGCTTCAGAGTCTACGCACAAAAATCTACAAAAATACACTAAGTTTATTCAAAACTTTTTTAAATGACACTTGTTATCAAAGAGATTAAAATATAATAAGGCATAGAGGGGACAAAGCGAGGAAAATTTGAAGTCAAAAGTTATTCCAAGAGGAATAGGTCTAGTACAATTATTTCGATCGAATGACAGCTTGCGTTCATACTAACTGACATAACAAGGACATGACGCGTTAGGCTTCAAAGTTGTGTATGAAAATATTCCCAATGCCCCCTCTATGCCCTATTATATTTAAATCTCTTTGCTTGTTATAATCCACAGTAAAACGATAGTGTGATTCGAAATGTCATGTCATAGACTAACTTTTTATGCGACTGGAGTAAGGAGAGTAATGTTTGTTAAATTAATAAATAATAATAATGATTACATAGCCCCATATTTGGAATAGCACGATTTAATTGTTCCGGTTTTCGTCGTGTTTAAGCAAAATGGAAGTCGTTAAGCCATTCTGACAGGTGGCCACAAACCTAACACCATATATCTACCTCCTTCCTCATGTGAGGAAATACCTTCAGCTCAGCAGTGGATTGTTACGGGTGGATGATGAGACGGCGATAATAATGAAACACTTTCCATACATATTAATAAAAATAAATAAATAATCTCACGCCTTTTATCCACGAAGGGCTAGGCAGAGGTATTCCATTTCTGGATATACCCACTTTTCACGAGATTTCATTTATTGGAAAACTGGAGCCTATCAGGATGAGTAGAGACGCGGCTCCCCCAAACCTGCTCAAGACTATTTCATGCAGATGTAAAACTGGCTGTATGGCGATGTGTGGCTGTAGAAAGGCGGGCCTTAATTGTTCCACCCTTTGCAAATTCTGTGCTGGCCAAGAATGTGACAACAGGAATGAAGTGATCGTCGACGACGAAGACGACGCCGATCAAGTAATTTCACTATGTTACGAAAATGAAGACCCCGACTTCATGAACTCACCACCTACAAAACGAGCGAAGCGCTTATAATTTTTTTTTCTTTTCACCAATTAGTTCAATTACTAATGATTATTGTATGATAATTACTGCTTTTTGTTCTCACTATGTTTAAATAAATGAATATTTAAAAAATGTATCTGCTGTGTTGGTGGCTTATTTGAAATTCCCCTATCACCACTGAAATAGTGAAATATTCAAGTGAAATAGTACCTTTATGATGATCATTGCGCTATACATCTAAGAAACCCAAATAAGATTGGTATAAACTCCAAATTCAAGCCACATCTGGAAAATAATACACTGTGGAGTAACAATTGCTACAACAAAACAAAAAACGCAATATGCCGTTGTTTTCATTTTAATGTTTACTGCCCCCTCCGTAAGGTTGGTTAAAAAAAATATACATCCATTTTGTAGGTTATTAAATTCCCTACAATTTTTATTCTTATACTTGTTTTTCTCAAATAGGCCAAAATTGAATTACAGCGTTCTAAAGTTAGAAGTTTGAAAAAATTCAGGAAAACGCGTATTTTTTTAACTTTTTTAAAATATTATATCTCGTGAACTATCTGCCCTACAAACAAAATTTAACACGTATATTATAGGGAATTTCATTCTCTACAACATTAAATAGAACTGTTTTGTAGCTAAAATGCACCGAAACAAAGATATAAGTGAAAATCTAAAAAAAGTGCCGATTTTTTTCCGTTTTTTGAAAATGGCGGCTGGCGCGGAGGGGGGGGGAATTGTGCATTTTGCATTTTAAACACTTAACAACCATCCTAGACAACATATAAAAAATTTAGAACTACCGGACTGTTTGTAAGGTAACCCCCCTTATTTGGTCTCTATTCACTGTACTATAAGCCCCGACATTGAATAAAAACGTTTGACTTTGACATGACTTTGACTTTAAAAATCTTAAAACAAGTACATTTGTTGAAATTGTTGAATGATGCACATCGTAATTTTATTTTGCACTGAATGTCTTTCATTCTCTTAACCGTTTCGGATTGTATGGCTTCAGAGGGAGCGCGATCGTTCTACTTAATTCAGGAATCCCCCCAAGAGGGGGGCGCCAAGACAACTGCTCTATCGCTATTCGCGTCATCCCCCGCCTTTACTGCTAGTAACTCTTTACAGACCCCAATAAATTCATCATACTTGTAGAATTTACTATGACGTCAAAGTTTGCTTTCAGTTGTTGTGACGTAAAAAAACTATAAATAATACTTTCATATTTGTACTAACAAATGAAATAATTATGTGGTTCCCGTTAAGTTTTCCAAAAATATTTTCGTAGATAATGGCTATATGTTATACTTTCGGAAATATCGTGCTGAGTGAGTGAATTTGTAGTGATCTTATTATATTTTAACCTTTTTTCAAAACCGTTTTTTAGCTATTTTTGTACAATGTAAGTTTTGTTAGGCATTACATTGTATAAAAACTTTCTTGAGAAATTTAGTTTCTAGGTGTTGAAGTTTTAGAGATTTTGTGATGAGTCAGTGCTATAGGCTCGCATGTGAGATTATAGCTTCATCTAGGTATATCTATACTAATTATTATAAAAAGGAAAGATTTGTATGTTTGTATCTTTGTTACGAATAAATTTAAAAACTACTGGACCGATTTTAAAAATTCTTTTACCGATGGAAAGCTATAATATTCCTGAGTAACCTAGGCTACGTATTATTCCTGTATTCCCACGGGAACGGGAACTACGCGGGTGAACCCGCACAAAACCGCTAGTATATTGTATAGAACGGAACGGAACCGCATAACGGGAGGGACGCCGTTTTGTAGTAAAAAAGAAATCTTATAAGATGGATAAAAAGTTTATTTGTATCTTCAGTAAAACGTACAAGTTGACATACAAAATAAAGGAAAATAAACAGAAAAGAATGTTTATAAATGCTGAATAAGTAAATCAAAAGAGAAATAGCTTCGCATTTTGTTTTATTGGGGGAAAGAGTAAACACCAATTTTCAGTCCCAGGACACACGGTCGCCAAGTAAAGTACAATAAGGGTGAGTATTAAGTATAGGGACATGGTTATTGTGAGCGTGAGAGTGTATTGTAATAGCATTGCCTTATGATTTATGTGAGAATAAATTAATTTTTAATAAACAATATATCTTAAAATATTTAGGACATATACAAAGTGAATTGTATATGTTTTGGTAGAGAACCTATAACTTATGTTAGAAGCAGCAACTACTGCAACGAAGGGGTTAAAAATACCCGTTGAAATATAATAAAATCTTTTGGTATTTACCTGCAATGGAATGGGATAACGTGGGCTAAGAGGATTGTATTATGAAAATAAATCTTAGCACTATTCGTAAAGGCGTTTGAAGAAAAAGTTTCTTTCTCTATTTTTTTTGTTCTAGTTTCGTAATATTGAAGTATGCTGTTGTACAGAACTAAATGTAAACTATACAACTATTCACATAAATAATAATGAAGACATCAAAAGTTTTCCTTCCTCAAAATTAACAATACCTATGAGTAAATGTCAAAAGATTGCTGTATCGAGTATGGTATACCGATATATCTTGGCACCAACTCCAAAATATACTGTGATAATGCGTGTCCCCAATTAATATTCAAGTCGAATTAACTTTCTTTTTAGTGCGATTTCTTGAAGTTGGTTTGTAGATTTGTTAGGTAAATTTCATTACATAAATTATTTCTTTTATGTACTTACATTATTTATAGATAACTATGTAAGAATCAATTCCGAGATTGTGCTCAAAAGTAAAGGTTTTTTTAAATATAGTTAATGAACCTCCAGGTCTCTGTGTATTCAATATTTTAATGTAAATGTATTAATATTAATGGATGATAATATGAGTTTTAAGAAATAAATAAAATAATAGCTTTGACGGAATAAAACAAACATGAGAGATAAATAATTATATCTCTATGGATAAGTGCTACATTCCCTACGTCGTAGCGCCGTAGGCTTAAACGTAGCACAAATTTATTAACAACTGAGAAACTACAAAACGATTGCTTTTATGCTTACAGTAAATAAAAGGTAAATTTTGTGTTTGTATTTATATGTGTAAATAATAATGTGAATACAAGAAGAAATACACTCAGGGGCATGGTGATATTGTCACACGTACGAGGTCACCTTGGTGACTTGGTTTTCCGTCATATTATTATTTGGACAAGATATTATAATGGGTTTCCAAAGAAATGGAACAGGTTCAGAGTGCTGTACGTACCTGATCATAGTGCTCTAGGTGAAGTCGAGTCGAGGATATTACCGTGGATGAACAGTACCAAAAGTCATGACATAGTCCATGTCTGACTCGGTAGAGAAGACCTTACTCTTTTATGCGATGATAATAATTTTATTGAGTATAAAGAGAAAATAAATAAAGGCTGATTCATGTTACACCGGGGCGGGTCCGGGCCAGGTCCGGACGGGCCCCGTCCGTGGCACGGTCAACATCTATAGTATAGGTACTTTTGGTATGAAGGGTCGTTGGTATCAACGGAAGTCCAAACGGGGCCCGGCCCGGCGTAACATGAATCAGCCTTAAAACTGTTTTACGCTCCCCGGTGCTAGCACTAAACTCGGCTAAGCCCCCAATTTTTAAATGAACTTCCAACCCGTGGGTCACCACTTGCCACTCGAAGAGAACGTCCCTTGACGTTATAACAAAAAGTTTTGCTTATTGTGTGTGTGTGGGTAACACGGATAGTCGCCCCGGGGGTATAGTTGCCTCGATTGCAATTACTCTATTTTCGCGAATGAAACACATGCTATTTTATTTATATATCGAGAGACTCTGCAACTACAAATATGTTGACCGAGTTGCATGTCTCTGTGCGATTGCATGGGATGGCTAGGTGCGATCAAAGTTTTTGCGGGATATATGTCCTTTTTCTCGACGGGGCATCTATCCTAAACGTAATTTATATAGATAAGGCAACTATCCACTGTATGGTATAGTTGTCCCAAAATTTAGAGGTCCGCAAAAATCACCAATACTCTATAAATATCAAAGATAATTAATGTTTATTCCTTTCATACATTTGAAGACAATAAACAAAAGTACCTACCCGTTTAACAAATAAAGAATTTTGCTTTTTGTATCAGGGATATAAAGATATTTCAAAAAGTAAGGCAACTATCCGGGTTTGACCCAAATTTTTTTTTTTATGAAAATTGTCGAAAAACATTTTCTGTACTGTACAAAATGTGCAAAGCACCCTCACCAGAAAGTACACACAGCAGATTTTTGTTCTAGTTTGTTGTAGTGACTCACGTAACAAAAATTGCAACATTTTTACTGTCCGGATAGTAATGGGATTGGATTGTAGTGTTCGTGGAAGTGAAAAATATTACCGTGATGTCTTCAGAAATCTAGAAATGAGGTTTTGTATACGGTAGTGGCCTGTCGTGGAATCTTGGAATTATATTCAGACTAGCAGCGCCCCGCGGATTCACCCGCGTAGTTCCCGTTCCCATGGGAATATGAGGATAACGTATAGCCTATGTGTTATTCTGATGTTTTTTTTTTTAATAATTGTGGGACGGGCTACTAAAAAAAAAAAAAAATTGTGGGACACAATTTACACACGGTTATTCATCCCAAACTAGGCAGAGCCTGTACTATGGGTACTAAACAACTGATAAACATACTTAAATAAATACTAAACACCCAGACACGAAGCCAACAGACATGTTTATGCACACAAATGTTGGCCCCGAGCGGGGATCGAACCCGCGATCTCCGACTCAGAAGGCAGGGTCACTACCAACTGAGCCAACAGGCCCGTCAAAATGTATAAGGTATATAACTGTAAAGTTGCATTAAAATCCGTTCAGTAATTTTTGCGTGAAAGAGGAACAAACATCCAGACATCCATCATACTCGTACGTACAAACTTTATTGAAATTATAAGGGAATAGGTAAAGTAAATGGGCAACCGAGGTTTACGTGTGAAAATTTAAAGAAATTATTTTTTTCCAGAGCTGACACCTACTATTTTTCCCCCCATAACAATATTCAAATAAATAAATATTCAAAATATCTACAGCACTAAATTTTAAGATATGTAATTCAATTATCTAAGGACTCTGATTGATCCAGTGGATTCTAACAATTTATCGAAATACTGGTTAACTGTAAATTAGCCAACCCTTGCAGCCCAGTATATGCCTCTTTAGCTCCCAAATGATGATTAGGGACGTTGCTTCATCTAACCCATATAGAAATATAACACGGGTATGACGACATAACGGAGTATCTACACATAGCTATATAATAGCGGCAGGGCAACAGGGCTATAATGGAAGCTTTAAGCAATTTATCGGGTTTCGCCTCCCCCACCGCCTTTCACCTCCCTTTTTTCGGGGTAACTCGTAACCCACTTATTCCATTTATGTAATCCACATAACGACAGATGCTTCAAATTTTATTTTTCTAAAACGAATCGTTCATGTTTGGGCCCTCTTCATGGAGATTTCATTTTCTTATTTTTTAAGCGGATCGCTGACGAGTTGACGGCTTATGCAGGACTGACCAGTAGGTTATATAATTCAGATACTATGACAACGATCGTAGCATCGGACTGTATGGAGTAGTGGTCTGTGGTGGAACCTTGCAATTCTAGTCACAATTTATAAATATCAATATTATGTCACTAGCAAAAGAAAATTATAAACACAAAGGTTTTTAAAATATTGAATTGACTTGCTGGGTTTAATAAAAACAAACCCCTTACACAATAATTAAAAGTAGTGGTCGCCCAGGGTCGAAATTCGACCATAATTAATTTAAAATATAAGTTTTTTATTGATTTAATTTAAATAAAAAATGCATTCTGCACTCCTTCTCTATATAAACTATAAGTGTGCTAAATTCCATACTCCTCCATCAGCACAATTTTCGTAAATAAGGTTGGGTACAAAGTTTTTGCTTCATCGATAATAGCGTACATGTTATTCAAATGATCACAAATATATTATGAATTATGGTCTCTATTAAATTATAAATACCACCTCACCTTTATATAACTTTTTTAGCCTTTCCGAGCTTATAAATTTTTACTAGGAAGATAAATTGCATTTTGAAGTACATGAGCTACTTTTACTTCCTTAAAATGCAATTTATCTTCCTAGTAAAAAGTACTTTAAGCCTAGAATCCGGAGTACATTTTTTGTGTGCTGTGTTGCTAGTATTTACTTTTGTAGTTTTTTAATTCTGAGTATACCTTTTTTTTTGTTGGAAAACATTTTCCAAAAACGATAAAAATCAAGATGGGAACTTCAAGCCGCGGCGCAGCTGTCAATTCCCGGTATGTAGCCAGCCCCGCGCTCTAACCCGCGTTTTCTCATTTTCCCGTGGGAACTCTGTCTTCCGGAATATCGTGTAGTTTTCTCTAACAGAAAGGATGAAAAATGTTTAAAGGTTTTTATAATTGGAACGCTACGTTTTGATATGATCTTAAAATAAAAGGGAATCAAATTACGAGTACGTATTTTATGATCCCTTTTTAGTTCAGAATTTTTATTTTCTTGTTCGTATTGAGTGCTGTACTTTTCCTTTTTTTGTAAATGGTCCATTTTGTCATCCATTAATCACCTATTAAAACCTTGAGAAAAAATAATAAAAATGTTCTATGTGTTAACATTGTTAGAATGTGCTTATTCCGCAAAAAACTGTTTTAGGACCAACAACAAATTGTTCTATTCTATTATCTTTTATATTCTTCTATTTATTTAAATTTAAGGTCGTTGTTGGTTTGTCTCTCTTTCACGTAACAAAAGAGTACCGATTTATGTGCCATTGAGTATAATTCGTTGAAGTCGGTTTGTATGTTTGTTTAAATTCATAAATATTAATTCGCAGTTAGGTTATACGAATGTTGAAAACTTATTTTCACGAGAGGTTATCCTTTCAACGTCTGTTCATAAAAATAATCACTAAGTATGTATGTACGTGTCTCTATTTCGCTATTTAATTTCATAATATTTTGTGAACAAACAAAATATTATGAAATTAAATAGCGGAGCGCTGGTTGTATTATGTTTCTCTTTCTAAGAGGGTCGCGCTGTGTAAAACGTTGGAAAAACACTGCCGAAGTCACGAACTTCACGTAGCGGTATTCACTAGCAGAAATAATTACATTTTCTGATTTTTACACACGAATTAGTCTGCACCCAGGTACGTGGGAACTTGCATATCGCGCACAGCTGACGGAACACGGGAATGAACTCAGCATTAGGAAGGAAGCAGGTTTCACCGCCCCAAATTCTGCAATTCTGCATCGCATTGTGCACGGAGCATTCATGTGAAATGAAACGTGGTTACAGCTATAGCCCAACTGTCTGGACTATGTATTATTATATGGAAACCGTAATAACCCTTTGTATTCAAAATTCGTCGTTGCTAGAAGCGTGAATTTCAGTGGTTAAAGGTAATTTTGTTAGAGTAAAATAGCTTAAAATCTTTTGAGAAGAGGCATACAGGTGATTTACACACCACGTGGAGATTATATTGCCGAATTACGGCGTGGTTACGCAAGCAATGGTTTTGAAATTACCACTAACATATCAATTACATACAGAAAATAGACGATTTGGAATTCTGAATAGTCCACAAAACATTAGTCCTAATTTTTTTTGGTTCAACTATTTTAAAATCAAATTCCAACCGCAACATTTCCCCAATACCGCCACCATTTGTTACAATTTTCCGTAAATAAACCTTATCCGATTCTGTCGACGCATCGCCACGCGTACGCGACATGGAATCCATATAACATTCCATATTCTCGTTCCGATTTAGACGTACATACGTTCACAATACTCAATCACACAAAAACAAGTTATCTTCGCGAAGTTTCCCTCAGCGTCGGTGTAGTACGCTACGCATCTCGTGTATGAGCGAGCGTCAACAAGTACCGCGCGCCCTCGAGGGGAAGGTGGGGTGGGTAGACACCCCGCTTCTAGGGGTTGAGTGAGATTCAACTGGTGCAATGCGGCGTACCCTCGCTCATCCCACCGGGGTTTGTTTTTGCTATTGTATCCACGGCGCCCAGTTGGCACGCCGAGCGAGCTATTCCCCAATTCCCAGTTTTTCACAAAAAAGTTGAGCTGTGCTCCCCGCGGTGCAAAAATGTTTCTTTATAAAATATTGCTTTTCTTGTCCAGTTTCTTATTAATTGGTTTAGTCCTATGTTTTCCTTGGCAGTTTTATTATTTCATTTTATCATTATCGCTTTTGTTGTATATCATTTAAAGTTTCTTATAATGTTCCTGGGAAGAATCTTACAGACGGGAAAACAGAATGTTGCATTACTTTAAGTACAATGATTCGTTTCCATAGTTTTATTATTTTATAATGTATAGTAAAATTGCTAATTTAAACAGTACTAACTAGTAGCAATGAAAATTAGATCAATGTTTAAAAAGAAAAGCAATGGCCGACTATACCGCCATCGTCGACATTGTTCCGTTGTTTCGTACGTCGCAAAGCGTGGCGTCCTCGCTTCCAACGAGGGAGAGTCATTATTCCATTTAGGTGTTCTCTTTGCCCCGCGCTCCCCGTCGCGACACTTTATACCGATTGCTCGCGTTAATTGAGATGCTGTTTGGAATTTCTAATTGTATTGTACTTAAAGATGATAGTGGAAATTCTTGGTGTGTTTTCGTATTTGCAGGTTTATAATTATGCTAATATTATAATAAAGAGAGAAGTCCTTTTTGTGTGACTGTTTTGCTGTTCATGCAAGGCTGAGGTCAGAACTTTAAACTTGGGGCTGTAGATTTTTTAAGGGGTAGGTACAATTTCAGCATTTGGTTTTACTTCTACTATTTAGTACCGCTAATGGACTAATAGCACAGAATACTATTACTTATTCTGTGCTATTAGTCCATTAGCGGTTCGTAGATTTTTAAGGCATTGCGCATGGCATTGTGTTCATTTACTTATGTTGTTATAAGTAAAATGCACACACTAATGTGTGAATCCAAAAGATAGTCCAGTTGTGATCTCGCCTCTCATATTCGATGTATCGGCTCGGGTTCGAATCCTGCTAAGAATGACTTTTTTAAAGTTAAGCACATAATTATGTATAGCTTAACGGCGAAAGGAAACATCGAGAGAAAACTCTTCTGACTAAGGAATGTGCAATAATACCCAGTCCGGCGATAGGGGTCTCAAAACACACACTGATGAAAGTGGGTATTTCAGGAAATAAGAAAGAAAATAATTAGAAGAAAGAAGATAAGATGGCTAAATAACCAAAGCCTTAAAATAAGCAAAAAAAAAAAACAGAAAAAAAAAGATCAGGAAAAAGGAAAGAAAATAATAAGAAGAAAGAAGATAAGATGGCTAAATAGCCAATGCCTTAAAATAAGGGAAAAAATGTAAAGAAAGATTTCGATTAAATTTGGCTACTCCAGATTAATTTAATTATTACGAATGGCTTTCGAGCTGCTGCTTTCAACATTCATAACGTAGTCCATTTAGTTTTCCCTCTTCATAATTGCTTAAGCCGTTCGAAATTGTTCCGTTTAAAATCACCGAAAGTTTACTTAACAAGTTGGATGGGTGTTTGTCTTCAATTTCCTTTTTGTTTCTTTTTTTTTTTAGGGGGTAAATTTTTGGTGATGGTACCAATGAGTTTTTCAGAAACTCAGTTACAAATTATCGCTAGGTGAGCACTCTGGGCGTCTTATACAAAAGTGAACCTACACTGTCAATTTACAAATTTTTCCAGGAATTTACCTCTTGACTTGTATGTGAGAATTTAACTAATGAGCAAGAACAAATGTCAGATTTCTAAAATTACTTCTACTACATACACACACCGGCACAATTAGCGGAACAGAAAAAAAAGGGAGTATTTACGCATTTTTGCGTGTTACTGGCCGGCTAAACAAGCTTTTTTTAAATTTGGGTTTTAATTTAAAAATGGAATACTAAGCGACTGCCCTTTTTTTCATTCTTTTGTTTTAATTTTCATTGATTCATTTTTTCCACCGCTTGTCCGTTTTTAGAAGGTTCGTGAATTCCATTTGAAAAGCTTTGAATTGCAGTTTTTGAGGCTTTTGAGTTTTTTCGCATATTGATAATTTACGAGCATCTAATTATGCCTGATTTAACGCCATCAGAAATCATTAGGGCAGATCAAATGAGGAGAAATGGTCAAACCTACAGATCGATTGCCAGAAGCCTTCGTCGATCGTTATCAACGATTTATCGTAGCATCCAACGATACAGATTGACGAATGCTCTAGTGAGAAGGAGAGGACAAGGCCGGAAAAGGTGTACTTCAAGGAGGGATGACCGTTTTCTCCAACTTCAAGTCCGACGGAACACGAGACTAACGGCGGTGCAGGCTCGAAATTTACTGGAAGAGGTACGAGCAGTAAGGATGAGTGAGCGGACAGTTCGTAGAAGATTCGAAGAAGTGGGTATAGGCTCGTATGTGCCCGCCAAAGCCCCAAAACTTGAGAGACATCATCGCACAAACCGTCTACACTTTGGTCGTGAACATCGTGATTGGGACTTCGACGACTGGGGACAGGTTCTTTTTACTGATGAATGCAGAGTTATGTTAAATCAAATTGATGGAAGGCAGCGAGTATGGAGACGCAAAGGAGAACGGTATATCCAGTCTAATTTTGAAAATACAGTTGCATATGGCGGCGGTTCAATTATGGTCTGGGGAGGAATATGTTTAGGAGCTCGTACGGAGTTAGTAGTGGTTGATGGCGGGAATCTGAATGCTGATCGGTATATCAGGGAGATTTTAGAAGAACATGTTGTGCCATTTGCCCCCTTTATTGGTAACAACTTCATTCTAATGCATGCTCGGGCTCACAGTGCTCGCACAGTACAGACATACCTAAACCATGTTGGTATAACGGTGATGGAGTGGCCAGCACGGTCCCCCGATATGAACCCTATAGAACACGTCTGGGACTTGCTAAAGAGGAGTGTAAAGTCAAGAATGCCCCCTCCCAATAATCTCAACGAGTTGCGAAACGCATTACTTGAAGAATGGCAGAGGTTGCCCCAAGAAACCATTGATAACATCATCCGCAGCATGCCCAGACGGATGGAAACCCTCATCAGAGCACGAGGAGGAAACACTCGATATTGAACAGTCATTGAAATTGTTGTTAAACTTTGGAAAATCTTGAATTTTCTGCTGTTTCTCTATAATTAAAAATCGAAGAAAAATGCATTTTGTTTAATTTAATTTTTATTTTTATAAAATTTTAAGTATGGTGTTACAAATGAATGTCAAAACATGTTAATTTAATTGTTGTTTCATTTTAAATAATATATTGTTTAAAAATTACATTCATTGTTCTAAATTCCCTCTTTTTTCTCCTTTTTTTTTCTGTTCCGCTAATTGTGCCGGTGTGTGTATTATATGTGAACTGCTATTTATACGATCATAAAATTTATGATTTGTAAGAGCAGTGATAGCCCGGACGGTTAAAGAGCCGGCCGAAAATCAGTGAGGCTCGGGTTCGAATCCTGGCATGTACCAATGAGTTTTTCAAAAACTTACGTACATATTTATCACTAGCTCTACGGTGAAGGAAAACATCGTGAGGAAACCCGCAGGTCTCAGAATTAATTCTGAGACATGTGTAAACAGACCCGGTCCGGCGATGGGCTCACCCCCTACCACGTTTAGGGGTCCAATATATCTCGTGAAATGTGGGTATATCCAGTAATGGAATACCTCTGCTTACCCCCTCGGGGATAAAGAAGGCGTGAGATTATATTATTTTTATTATTATGATTTGTAATTTTTTGCGGATGTTCTTATTTGTAAAATATAGTCTGTCAGAAATATTGTACTCGTAGTAGGTTAGTGTTGTTACTGATACCTGTTTTATTGTGTTCTCAGTGGGAACGGGGAAGGGTTAAGAATTTTTCTTTTTATGTTAGCTATTGTGTCACAAATGTCTGTATCCGTTTGTTCTCCAATAAATAAATAAATAAATATTGTGACTAAGTATGAATATTTAACCTCTTATGCCAATAAAATGAGACACAATTGATTTTTAATTGTTTTGTCGCGGACGCACGGTGCTTGGCTGAGCCACATACAGTACATACAGATTACATTTTAAAAACCCCACAGCTAGGAATATGATAAAAAAATAAAGGCCTGTTGGCTCAATTGACAGTGACGCTACCTTCTGAGTTGGAGGTCATGGGATCAATTACCGTTTGGGACCAACATTTGTGTGCATGAACATATATCTATACATACATCTGATGGATTTGTATCTGGGTGTTTATAAGTGTTTAAATTAAATTTAAAAATATTGAAGGCTTCGCCTGGTTTAGGGCTAACTTTGTTTATAAATTTTATTTTAATAGTCCTAGCATTACTCGTTTCTAAATAAACGGCCTGTTTTCTTCAATGCCGAACCTTTGGTTTATATAAATATAACTTTTGTTACACATTTGTAACCCTGTAAAGCAAAAGGCAAATCGTAAAAGATCCCACATAATATCAATACAAAGAAAACAACAGAACTTCAACCACCTTGAGTTCCAAAATAAGACCGAAACGTAAGTATGTGACGCTCATATTTCTTCCGACGATTCAAGGCAACATACTGACAAGGGGGTGGAACATAAATCCCGCCTCGATAGGCAGGCACTTATCCTGGAGGGAGGTCTCTAACCGAAGCGCAAATCTAAGCATCATTAATAGTACTCGTTGAATGAAATCATATAATGCCAAAAAATGAAAAATGAAAATGTATTTTATTCTGTAGGTAACAAGAATTACACTTGTCTAATAACAAGGCACACTAAAATTTTTTTCTATAGGTACTATTTATAAAACCTGATCGACTTACTAAGTCATCAACGCACCGCTGAAATTTCAGAAGCCAGAGACTTGTTTGGACAGTAGATTCCTTTTAATACAAGGCGTACGATAAGCAAGGATTTTGTGAAATTCCCACGGGAAGCGGAAAAAAGAAACTACGCTGGCAGGCAACGCCGTTGGGCACCTCTTATTTAGTCAGAATCAATACCTTTTCAACACATGCAAAGCTTTATTGGGGTTAAAATTCGCAGAACGGTGCCAACTATGAACTAACAACACTGTTCCCGTATAAGCATCAGTGCATAAATAAACAGACCGGTGTAGAATTCATTGTAATATATCCTCGTTTACACTACTCTGACAATATGTGCTGTGTCCAGTGTAAATGGATCCAAAAGCAACCGGATAGGGGCGACGTCATTTTTGGTATTTACGACTACAGCACACATAAACTACTATTTGTACATTCTGTGCTATTTCCAAATATCAGGGAAATGTTTGTCATTTATAACGGTACTGAAAAATGTAACATACTGTTATTCTAACTGGCAGTGTTCTGTAGGTTACGCTGTAAAGTTGAAATATTCAACGACTGTAATACTTTCTCCTTTTTAAAGCTCTTCGAAAGACGGCAACATAGAAAGCATGCATTGAAAGCGGAATGAAATCCGATTATTGAGAAAGGAAAACTTCAACAAAACCTTTCTGAACGGTCACTATCAAAGAACAAGCTATTTTCCGTATGAGGAATATTCCATTTTCAAACGCAGCCTAAGACGTGCTAGGGCTCCGTAATGTGAAGATAGAGCACAAAGTCTGATCAAAACGATCGTATTGTAAGTTCCCTTAACGGTAAGGGGATTGGAAATCTAATCACGTAGCGAACCGTTGAACGAACTTTTGAACTAAGAAGCACAATTATAGGGCGAAATATTTGGCCCTTGGTGGGTGCGTGGCAGCCCTATAAACCGGTGTAAACTAGTTGAAATTGTTGAAAGTTGCGCGCGTAAACGCTGTTACGAGGTTACACCAGTTTTAATTAAGTTTTCTATAACTAATTTACATTCACTGTGCGTGTCCGTAGACAATACAAATTACACGAATGATGTGCCAAGTCTAAATAACTTTATTTGAACCCGTACAGAGCGTTTTCCAAAGCGTTTGTTTAATTTTAACAACATTTCAATACGACTGACTGCCCAATGCTATTCAAATAGGATTCGTGAGCAAAAAGTTAACACTTTCTTTATCTTTCGAAAAGCCTTTTTCAACTTTTGTCCATTTTTCATTGGGGTTGAGAAAAACTGCTATTACAGTAAAGCTCGTTGAGGGCACATTAAGACTGAACCTTTTGAGGCCTCCCGCAAAAAAACGGATAATTAACGTGCGGTTACATCTCCTACCAGAATATAACGCTTATTCCAATTACATAAGCTACACGGTAGCTTGCTAGCTCCTTAGTACCATGATGGTTCTATGTACACCATCAGGGTCAGGATCTAATTACACTTCATGTGGAGTAAGTGATTATTTTCAGAGTTTTTTGTAGGCCATAAAAAACATAATTTTAATGTGATGTGAGATTGGAAAAAAACTACAAAAATCTTACCTTAGTTCATTCAATGAGTCTGACGTAATTTTGTTATACGTTTTATAATATTATATTGAAATATCATTACAAAATAAAGCTAGGTACCTACATAGCTCGGTGGTTCCAGGCATGTCAGCGCAATTACGACTTTAATTTATTTAACAGGTCCCAGATACTTTATATTTTTTCTAGTTTAGTACTAAACTAGCGACCCGCCCCGGCTTCGCACAGGTGCAATGCTAATACTAAAACCTTCTTCTTGAATCCCACTATCTATTAAAAAAATCCGCATCAAAATTCGTTGCGTAGTTTTAAAGATTTAAGCATACATAGGGATATAGGGGACAGAGAAAGCGACTTTATACTATGTAGTGATGACCGCGTGTGATGTCAATAATTATTTTAAAAAAAGAGATCTGAAAAATTCAATGAATAAACGAAATAAAACGAACAATCGAGCAATCGCTTGTTGAAAACAAGAAAGTGGTTATAACTACCAAGTGATAGCTGCACAATGCATAAACGAGACACGAAACAAACTTCCAATGTACCGAAGCAAACTTGCAGTTCTGAAAACTTCGAAACTCGTGTACCTATACAGGAAAACTTCGCGTCTCTTCTTTTCGTTTTCATTGTGCTCGCGAGGTTGAGTATATCGGCATTTTTCCTATTATATCTTCAATAGTTCGATAGCTGCTATTTATATTTTCTTTGCTAGTTCTAAATGATTAAACACAAGCGGTTCTTCGCGGTTTCACCCGCGTATTTCCCCGAATACGGGAATAAAATATAGCCTCAAGGATATTCTAGCCTTCCATTGTTGAAAGAATTTTTACAATCGGTCCAGTACTTTTTGAGTTTATTCGTAACAAAGATACAAACTTACAAAAATACCAAATCTTTCCTTTTTATAATATTGGTATAGTTTTATTCAACTATAGCCCGCGACTTTGCCGTTCAAGCGTTAACAATAACCACTCTGAGGTTTATTGGGCTCGATTCTACATTACAGCGAATAAACTTAGGTATTTTAGTTTAGTCCTGTCATTTTCTTTCTCCTACAAAAGAAAAGAGACGAGAGATATTTAGTCCTGTCAAATAAGGCGACGTGTTTAGCAATTTTAGCAACGATGTAAAAAGGTGATGGATAAAAGTGACAGATAAGCACGTTCATAAGGTTCAAATTAGTTGGTTTTTACATGTTTGACATTAATTTTCAATCTATGGTTTGTTTCTGTTCTTTTTCTTTCGTATTATATGGAGAAGGATAGGCTAACTTAAAATTATGAATTTTAGCTGGTTTGCAGAATTGAGTCCATTGTCTATTTATAATTGCAATCGGAATCTTCTCAATTTGACATTTGCACCGCCATTAGTGGCCCTATAGACACTGACGGTATTGACATGTGCGTCAGAAGCAATACGTAATTGAGTCAACATCAAGCCGATTGCGATCAAGGTTGTCACTATTGACATTCAGTGAAGTTTGAAAAGTTTGAAGTGTTTTGAAAATTGTCTATACAATTAGCACGTAGGTATAAATCCTTTAGGTACATAAAGACCACTTCACTGAATGTCCGTTTTCAAAACAACCGACGATGTTAATGATAAATCTTTAAGCCTTTTAGAATCGTACCTAGAAAATAGAATACAAAAAGTTCAAATTAATGGGAATAAATCAAAGGGATCACTTGTTAAAATAGGGGTTCCCTCAAGGTTCAATTCTCGGTCCCTTTCTATTTCTTGTATACTTAAATGATCTTCCCTTCATGGTTGAAAGTTTATCAAAGATAGTGTTATTTGCTGGTGATACTTCTCTTATTTTCACAGTTAATAGACAATCTCATGATCTTGGAGAAATAAATAGCGCTCTTCAACAGGTTCTCAATTGGTTCACTGCTAACAACTAATGTTAAATGCGAAAAAGACAAAATGTATGAAATTTGTTGTTCCAAATTTAAAGCAAGTAGATAGTACTATCATATTGAGTAGTGAATGTTTTAATTTCATTGATAATACAGTTTTCTTGGGAATAACTACAGACTCGAAACTTCAGTGAAACCCGCACACTTCAACCTTTGCGGGCAGACTCAGTTCAACTGCTTATGCAGTTGGAAAAATAAGATGGCTCACTGACGTAGACACAGCACGTCTTGTCTATTTTAGCTACTTTCACAGCATTATGTCATAAGGCATACTACTGTGGAGTCGAGCTACAAACGCGGAATCCATTTTTATGTTGCAAAAGCGAGCTATGCGAGCCATTTCCAAATTGAGATGTCGTGATTCCCTAAGAGAATTGTTTAAAGAAATAAATATTTTAACAATGCCATGCCAGTAGGTATATTTATGAAAATATTATGTATGTACGGAAAAATATATCCATTTTTACAAAAAAATGTGACAGGCACAATTGTAATCTTAGAAATAAAAATAAAATAGAGCAACCACATTACAGATTAAGTAAAATTAATAATTCCTTTATGGGTTTGTGTGTACGCTTTTACAACAAGATAAAGCTGTTGTAGATTTGTGAGAAAGAATTTTTAAAACTCACGTTAAAACTGTTTTATGTAAAATGGCATACCTAATAAGTTAGATGAATATTTGAATGACAATGATGTTTGGTGTAAATTTTCTCGAGCTCAGCAGCGCACTAAAACCATGTAACATGTACTTTGTATTGTATTGATTGACTTCTTCTCCCCAACTATACATACCGAAGCGGTGGAGTCGCAATGACTTTCAATGAGAGGACTTATAAGCCCCTACATTGATTAAAAACTTTTGACTTTGACTTGACTTTGACCGTTTTGCAAAAGCACTTTTTCCCAAAATGACCGTTTCCCAAAACAACCGTTTCCCAAAACAACCGTTTTCTAAAACGACTGTACCACATTTAGATTTGCAACAATACAACTGTGAGGACCGCATCCAGTTCCATGTAGGATAGAAAAACAGACCAAAATTCTAAAATAGTATATCAATCAAAAGTTAAGCAATTGAATACTAACAATGATGATTCTATTCGTTTTAGGTAAACAATGTGTCTTCGACCAGTTCGCGCTTGTCGACCTGAAGTAGGGTTTAGTCATAATAGTCATAGTCGTATCATTTATTGCTCCATGTGGTTTTACAGATGGCAGGTAAAATAATATACAGTTAACAGTACACACATAATTAAATAAGTAACAAAAAAAAACGTCGAGCTAGTGTTAATAGAATATTTTTTTTTATTTGTTATGTTTATTAACAGGTGGTTTTCAGATGAATACGCGTAACTGTGGCACGGCCTAAGGCAAGGGTAGGAACAGCATGAGGTTTGAGTCAGTGCGGTCTAAAATAACCTTGCAGTAGTCCCCGCAACCGCTGAGTATGCGTACGGCATTTCCCAGCACGGAAAAAGTTTAGACATGAAATAACTACAGTATTATGTAATTGTGGATAATTTTTAAAGCCTGTATGCTGAACTTGACGTCGATACTTAAACAAACGTTTACGACCCAGTCCGCAGTGATTCGAGCTTGAACTGTGGAATTATTAATTCCTTTTTACGAGCACGCGATGCTCTACAGATTTTAGATACATTGTTTTATACTTGTAACACAAACAGCTACTGATATCATGATGAATTCATTCTAACTTCATTGTTTCATTCTTTTTGGGTAGCGTTATGTCAAGAGAAGAACAGAGCGTACCTGAAAGGCCGGCAACGCACTTGTGACTCTCGAGTTGCAGGTGTCCATGGGCGGCGCGGCGGGCCCCAAACCATAAAAAAATTAGTTAATCCTTAGACTGATTAGTCTACTTTCCTATGTGAATGGCTTACATACCTACTGTTTAGTGAACCTGATTAGTAGATAACTAGTAGTAGATAAGTTTGTATTCATATACTTAGGTACAGTCAAGAGCAAGTTTACACTACCAGTTTAAGCTGACCTCTGATTTATACTGCGCTCCATAGAATACAGGGCCGGTTCAAAGTCCAAAGTGTCAAGCTTAGCGTGCTCTTGTTTGTACCAATTTATAGAAGCTATTCCAGTGACCGTGAGTATTTTATTATGATTATTCTGTCCGTCTTTTATAAGGAAGCCAATATGATGTAAATCGAAAATGAACTTTGTCTGTCTGTCGTTAATTTTTTTCCGATTTATTTAACAACGAAATACGAGCAACCTACCACGTAAGCATTTGTTGTCAAAAAGCAAATCCTCGACATATTGCCACAATAAAAAAAACATTTTTGTACGCATTATAATTTAAAACTGAATTGAACGACGCATAGTAGCAGATGCCATTTCATGCGATCGAATATTTAGATAGTAAGTAAAAAATACCTAAGAAACGTTAAATATAATGTGTAAAACTGGCTAACGGGCGGTCCATTCATTCCAGCTTTCGATTTATTTCGACGCAGAGTAAGTATATCGATTTCAATCAAAGGAATTAACCAGAAGCGTGAATAGCTCAGTCACAGCTAAGCCCAGGTTTCGAATAGGAATAATTTATGATACTTTAAAAGCCGTACATTTTTTAAAAACTTTACCAAACAATAAAAAATCGATAAAAAAATAAGTATTGTGGATACATAAAACTCACGCCATTATCCCACAGGGGCAGGCAGAGACGATGGATCGCCACTTTTCTCGAACTCTGCATACTTATTTTGCTTCCTTTACATCCATAAGCCTTTTCATGCACGCTCTTTTATTCTTCGCACTCCGGACCCCAACTTTTTGGGACATTATTAAGTATTATTAAACTTCAAATAAAGCTGTTAAAGTAAATCAAATCGAAATCATGTATTGTAATCAGATAATTCAGAAGTAGTAGGTACCTAAAAATAATTATTTTTAATTTTGTAACTGTACTAATATTAAATTGTGTCTTTTTTTGTCAATCAATTCTGTCTTATTTCATCCCTGGGGTAGCAAGTTTGTTCTATTATTATTATCTATTTATTTAATTAATACAGGCAAAGTACATAATTATTATACTTAAAAAATAGTCCTCCAAAACCATCTAGACGGTTTGACTGGGGGATCATGCAGTCTCATTTAGTTAAGTAAATTAACAAGGAATAATGTCTTAGAAATATTTTTTTATCTTATTCTTAAATATTTCTAAGTTCAATGTTTCGTGAATCAGATATGTTGTGAGTGCGGGAAACATGCCACGTGCTTAACGCGCGCGATTGGAACTGAATAAATCATATACTGCAGTGTACTGTAATCAAAAACCACTTTATTCATGACTACTACACTCAAAGGGCAAACTTTCTTCAATGTCATATGCAAGGCCTTCGGGAAATTCAATTTTGTATTAGCTGCTGGCTTAAAGGTAAAAAAAACATCGAGAGTATACGAGTACCTGTAGGCATGTGTAAACTTCTAAGGGCAGATTTTTTAGTCGTCAGATAAACTTTATCTGTAGAATATATTGATGCTGTCACAATAGATAGGAAAAGTGGCACGTGATGTTTATTCTTCAGATAACTTTTAACTGACTAATATATTCGAAATCCGCGCAGTTTAAATTGTCGTTGATCTTCGGTTCGGTCGGTTATTACAACATGTGAAATCATATTGTGCTGACTCCACCTATCATGGGATAAGGGCAGCATAACACATTTTTTTAAAGTCATTATTTGTATTTCACTTAAGGAGCCCGCAAGGAAAAAATGCATAGGGCATGAAGTTACCTCAATCCGTCACTGTGTGTAACACCCGTCGGGAATATATGAGCCTATTACTTATTATTCATTATTTTTTATTGGACCTAAATCTATTATAAGTAGATTAGCTTCTAAATTACGAAATCAGCTACTGACAATTTAATTACCTATTTATCGCTTAATTCGCAATTCAAAGGCTTGATTAATTTTTCACTCGGCTTATTACGACTTATTAATTATTCTTAGTAGCTGACGTCGCCCCGACATGCTGCTGTTTTTTAAATAATAAACCTACGACCGTCGCATTTAACGTGATATTCAATGTTTTAATCTGGAAAATGTTCACCTTAATTTTCGTGATGGATTTAAGTTTCCTTTTTCTTTTCAATTTGAAAATTTTACAAACTCAGTTAGTTCGAAAAATCAACAGTATATTTCTCCGAAAATGTTTGATGAAACCAATGTTTCGAGTAGCTATATACCTAGTGGATCAGTTCAAACAATTACGTATATTAAAATATATTCATCGGTGTTTATCTTTTGCATGCTGCAATATTGAAATCGTTAAATAAATAAAGTTAACGAATAGAGACATCTGTATAAATGTTGATGCTTTGTTTATTAACTTACTCTCTTTCCATTTCCGTATATATTCCGTATATAACATCGCACATATTATGTTATAAAAAAAGTTAATAATTAGAGTGCATAGAGGAGTACATACTAATTTATGCCACTATTATTTAATAATAATATTAGTAAAACCAAGTTGTTTATAAACCTAATATTCACGAGACAAGTAAAAAAAATCTTCACCATCATCATCATCCGCCGGAAGACGTTCCCTGTTGAACAAAGGCCTCCCCCTTAGAACGCCACAACGAACGGCAACTGGCAGCTTGCATCCCCCGGGTACCCGCGACCTTGACGATGTCGTCGGTCCACCTGGTGAGAGGACACACTCCCACACCAACGGAAGAGTGAAGACACACCAAGGCTGTGTCTTCCGGTTCGTGGTCGCCACTCGAGAACCTTTCTTCCCCATCGGGCATCGGTTGTTGGAGCGATGTGGCCTGCCCATTGCCACTGCCATACGCGCAAAAAAAACTTATTATAGTAGAAATAGTTTATGGTTTAAATATTATGTCTAAGCTCTTTGGTCATTCATTAATTATACGTGAACAGACTTTTAATAATACATAGGTAACATTTAAAATTCAAAGAAGAGTTGCGAAGGGCAATTTAAATTAGACTAGAAACCTTAATCTTTAATATCTTTCAAACTTCAAAAGAAAGCATTACACGATAATTGCTTTAAATATCATTCAAATACCGCAAATCGAAATGGAAGATAACAAATATATCTCAATATTGATCTATAATAGGTATATAAAGCTTCTCTTGATATATCTGATTTACGGTTCAAAATGAAATTGTAACGAACAATATTCATTCTATTCCAATTGTAGCTTAGCCACATCCGAACGTGAAATATGCAAGCAAAATGAATTCTGCATTCGTGGTCTAGTTTCAAATTGGTTATTCAGCGATTTTGTAAAACTTCGTTAGTGACGCGATAAGGGCTCTTTCCAACTCCTATTATTTCAACCGAACGTGTTGTTTCGGCAGCATATAGGTAACTTCCTAACTTTTTACGTACTTAAAAAAAAACATGCCTTTTATCCCCGTGGGAGATCGACTAGGTATTCCATTTCTGGAAATACCCACTTTTCACGAGAATATTCGACCCCTATACGTGATAGGTGGTGATCCCGTCGCCGGAACGGGTCTGTTATTGCCTCAGAATTAGTTCTGAGACCTGCGTTCATATTAGTTCGTATTTTTGTAAGAAAAATAGAGATTGTTTTTCCTTTCTTCAATGCCATCTATTCGAACCTTCCTACGCAGTTCATCCTATCAGATCAACAGTTTATTTGTAAAAAATGTAAATAGCAACATCGCTAATTTTGCATCCAAATTTATATCTAACTATCTAAGTGTCATAGGCTTCACTGAAAGCAAGGATAATGTGATTTTAATCTTTTTAGTGCCTTTAACACGCAGTGGGGTTTTTATCTTTTTTACATACTTATCTATTTAGGTTCGTGTCTTATCCTCGAGGGGATTGGCAGAGGTGTTCGTTTTTTTAAGTACCGATTTTCCAACAGTGCAGTTTCAAGAGTTAACGTGAAAAATATGGAGCCCATTTATGTACGATTTGTATGCGGTGCGGATGGAAAAAAAAATGTTTATCTCAATCCGGAGACGAAAATTAATCTAGCGACACCATTTACTTCAAACTCCGTCAAACTGTTAACTCCGACACGCTACAGGTTGCCTCAAAAGTATATATTTACTTATTTACAACTAGCCCTGGATTTCTCAAATGGCCGTACCTATAGGCCAAAGCCTAGGCGGTACATTTCAGAAAAATGAAAAGGAAAATGTTTTTTTTCTGTAGGTAATTAAAAATTACACTTAGAAAAGTCAATAGTATACTAACAAGGCACTCTAAAGTGAAGATTGGCTAAATGTAAACAGGAGCCTATCTCCACCGACGAGTTGCGGTTCAGACTGAATTCGTTCGCTTTGATAAGCCGTAAACTTACCTACAGCACATAGTGCTCAAACAAGTGTATTAGAGGTGGCACAGACTGCCACAGCCTCTAATTAAGAAAAGTACAAATCCGACACTAACACACATTTAAAAAAAATACCTCGCTCTGGTGGATCCGGGGTAGAAATGCTTAAAACAAATGAAAGTCAGAACGCTAGCATATTCTTTCGCCTGATTTAACACTAACATGTTGAATAAACAATCAGCAAAAAAAATAACTTGCCAGCCAGAGCGTTTAGAGCGTAGTAAATACAGCACGCCCGTTTTAATTAATCGAATGCCGCGCGATGTAGTTCCATTTAACGGCACAAAACAACAAGTTGTCACATCGATTTTCCTCCGTTTGTGGCGGGTGCGACGCCATTGAACTGCCAGCCAAATGGATACGATTGGCTTGGCAACTATTTTATTACCAGATTGCATCAGAAAGGAGGGTAATGTTTTACCCTCCTTTGTACGAGTAGGAATGTGAGTCTAATTGGGTAGTTGACAGCATCGAAATTAAATAGCGAGTAGTCATACATTAAAAAGATTATCCCAAAACACCTCAAAATATGTATTTCGATTTTCAATTTACAATTACAGCAAAATTTAAAAATAATAAATCAATCAAAAAAAGTGCTGCAATTGAGTACTACAAACTATGACGTCACGGTTTGCTATTTCAGTACATTTTCCATAGTAAAATTTCGTTTTGACAGATCGTAAACAGTAACTGATTTGACTAGGTAGGACACAACCCTATTGAGTCTAGTTGTGTCAAAGTGGGACACTTTTGTGTCAAAGTGGGACACATCTTGAAAAGATAAGATGTAGATGTTGTAGTGAATTTGCCCTAACTGATATTAACTTAAAGTAAATCAATCTATCGTTGTAAGTAAGAGTTCCTCTTGCTTTAGGTACCGATTTTTTGAACAAGTTCAGGACACAGGGAATGAGTTGAAAAAGAACTAGACTTTTATAAAGCAGAATCTTGGTTTTATGATTGCGAAAGCTTTTTACATTTCTAATAACTATTCTAACATATAAAGGTGATAGACTACAACGTTTACTTGTATCAGAACATCGAGCATTCGCCATTTTTAAATTTACTCGAACCGCTCTTCGAACACGACGCTCGATGTTTTGTTACTTTTTAAAAACCAACGAGCATATTGGTGTAACATTTCGTCGAGCCTTATAGCCGTATAGTACGATGAATACATTACATGGAATTGCTTAGGCTAACTGAGCTTTTGCCTGTATTGTACCATTCGTAAGAACGTTACATTACACCGAAACGCTCGAGGAAATGTTGTAGTCTATACTCACATTTAGAAGGTCTTTTTAATAATGTCGCTAATACAAAATTGATTGTGATAATGGTAGGCCATATAACTGAATTGTATTATCGAGTTGTAGGTATATGAGCTATAATCATATTCAAATTATTGGGTGAGGTTCGGCTATAAATTTCAAATAAGTTGAAATAACGAACGATTTTGACAAGTAAAACGAAAATAAAAGGCAGTTTTTTACAATGTTTTCACAGCACACTCCAACATTTTCGCTTCGCATTTTCTTTGTTTGTGACACTGTACAATTCTGTCTCCCCTAGTATTCACCCTCTCACTCCCACCCCCATCTCTTTATATCTAATCGGCTCATTCTCGCGCCACTTAATCCGAGCCCACAGGGTCGAATGGGTGTAATTAACTACACAATTTCCCGCTAAAATAGAAAAAGACGAAGTGGATTTTAGGTCGCATTGGGATGTTAATCTCTAAGTTTATGGTCACATAGGTAATAAATACCAATCTTGAAATACATGTGTAAATGTTATATATGTTAGCGTATATTAAATAACTGAAATAACCTAGCAACGATATAATAACATGGTTCTTTTGAAAGCTATCGGCAAAATGCGGTTTAAACTTAAACGCTTGCTTTAGTTTTGTCTTTGTCAAGGTTGTCAAAAAGTGACAGCAATTGATTTAGACAATATCTAATTTTAAATAACGTTAATGTCTAATCCACTAAACAGATTAAAAATTATTTCACCAATGGAAAGTTACATTATCAGTGAGTCTAAAGGCTATATTTTATCCTCGTATTCCCACGGGAACGGGAACTACGGAAACTGAGGGTCGCTGAGAGTATAGTTTCATAAAAAAATGTGGCTATTAGATAATGTTACAATTACAATCCAAACACATCCCAAGTCTAGTTGCGGGTACTTAGAGTCTAAATTTGATAAAAAGCGCTCCTCGGCTCGTACTAAGTCCAACCCTGTATGTCAACGGCGAGTGGTCAGCTTTTATTTACTTTGTTTCTCGCGCGGTAAGCCTCCAGGATTATTTCGTGTCTCTTTGCCAACCAGTTATTTTTTTCCTGAGGATGTATTTCGAAATTCCTTTTATGAAAGTTTTCATACCAACGCGACGGTCTGAGCTTTATAAATTAAACTAGATGTCGCGCGGTGCGCGAGGCCGCCCATCTTGTTTTAGCCATTTTAAATCGAAAAACAAAAAAAAATTGTTAAATATTTTTTTTCATGGCAACACTGTTTACTGAGACCCACAATCGCTCCATACAAGTCAACTTTCCAAAGTGTTGCCAACTGGCTAAAAAAGCCGATTATTATTATGAAAATTTAAATTTTTCAGCAAAACAAAAATAACGGGGCGGCCATCTTGTTTTTTCAGATTTTCGGGATTTTCTAGTAAACTACAGGATATACCCTATGCGATGACACCAAACACATCCCTGTAGCATATCGGCATCTGGGAGATCAATTCGGGTCTTTTGAGGTCTACCCTAAAAATTAAATCAACCATAACTTTCGGTGTTGCCAGGCAAAAATCAAAAAACCTACAAAAAGTCATAGGGAGAGATAAAATGTACCGTTGACTGTTACTCGTTTTTGCAAAATGATAAAATTTCGAGTTTTGACTTTTTGCATTAAAAGTTAAAAAATACCCCAAATTTTGGGAAAATTGTTAAACGTGGCAACACCACGTAATGAGACCTCTAACCCCGCCATACAAGCCAACTCGCTCAGGTGTCGCCATCTTGCCGAAAATCGACATTCAAAATCTGGTAAAATTCATCTTTTTCTTTGGGAGCCAATTACAGGGCGGCCATCTTGGTTTTTCAGATTTTCGGGATTTTCTGGTAAACTACAGGATATGCCCTGTGCGATGACACCAAACACATCCCTTTAGCATATTGGCATCTGGGAGATCAATTCGGGTCAAGTGGGGTCTAAAACCACTCCAACTTTGAAACACTACTACGCGGCCGCCATTTTGTTTTTTCAACTTTTTTAACTATTTTCGTAAATCATTTAAACATTTCTACAGATTCTAAAAATTTCAGCCGGATCGGCCGGAAAACAAAAGAGATACGATAGGCAAGCCTGGCCGCCATTTTGTTTTTTTGAAAAGTGGGAATTTTCCCGGGGTCACCCCGCCATCTTGAACACTTTTTTCATATATGACAATCAGTCATGTCAATCAGTCAGTCAGTGAGTGAGTGAGTGGTAGTCCAGCTTTATATATTATAAATAGGTCAATGTTAATTTGAGTTTAATGTCCATATTACATTGACGATTCGTGCATTAAGAAATTGCATGGAATATACACGAAAAGTACACATTTACACAGAGTTAAATTGGCATATTCATTTCACTCTGGGTTATAAAGAGAGATTCGCTTTATCCGAAACGTTTAAGAAAATAGTAAGCAAAATTTTTTATCATACAAAAAAAAATACAAAACAATTACTAAATCCAAATTTATTTAAAAAACAAATATCTGAGTAAGGATATAATTATACCTACACATCACCCTTTTACTAATGGATATATTATAGTTGTTAAAGATTTTTATATTTTAATATTTTTTAACCTCATTTTAATTTTAGATAATAGAAGTGGTCTTGTGTACCTAAAGGCATTGTTTAATACAGAAGGCAGGGTGCAATTAAACACCCTTTTTCATACTCATTGTTCTTTTCCGAGACAAGAAAGGGGTGCCATTGGATAACGGACTCGAAAATAGTTTGGCATTTTTTTGAAGTTTCTCAAGTTCAGATTATTTCCGGAAGGGTGGCGCCCATACACATGTCTGGTGGCGCCCCACAGTAAACCAGTGTTGCCACAGGTTGTCTGCCACCAAGTTATTCACTTTGTCATCAGTGACCCCACAGATATATATTGCAAAGATTCAGGTCTGTTAGTAACCCTCTTAACCTTAAAAACTTACAACAGCTAGACCAAATGATGACAATATCCTGCAGGACGACATGTACCTACAACAAGTACACAACGACCGCAGCAAAGATAAACTTTTTCTTTAAACGTCTGTATTCACAGCTCTAAAAGTAAGCTTGCTATCAGAAACACCAGAAACTTTCCGTGAGCGACTGAGGGTGCACAAAAGTATCAACAGTTGCCACAGGTTGGTCAGCGACCTACAGTTTCAAAAGAAACTTTGCATAAAGGATCTGTGACGGCTAACTTTTAATTTAAAATGCCACGGTAGATCAAAGACTTTTGGTCCCATTCAGCCGAGTTTTATTGTGAAAGCGAAATATGTAACTGCGTTCCGTAATTTATTTTTCAACACACTTGCTCATAAAGTGGCTCTAATTTCACTGCAATTAGGCACATAATGACACCTATAATCAAACTGAGACTTTTTGTTTGCTATTATTCACTAGTGAGTTATAGATTTTTTTTTTCAATTTTGTTGCTAGAGTTGCTTTGTTCTTAAAAAAGTTTCGATACAAAAAAGATCGTATTCAATCGTACTAATAAATTAATACACAAATATGGCTTGCTCATTTCATGCAACTTCGTATTTAAATAGATCATTTCAACTTGTACGTGTTTAATAAACAAAACTTTCACTCAAATATAACTTTGGTTTTCTCTGTAAAAACTTTAAATACCCCATTTTGTACGTGGCTAAAACGCTATCCACGACAAACCAAAGAAAAAGAAACCTAATTTTTTTAGTCCATGGCCGATCGCCATTGTAAGATGCGAGCGCATAGGAAAACGAGGCTGTATGGGCCTAGATCCTTTTGCCTTTTCCAAATTATATAAATAAAAAATTGGAAAACCAATTAATTTTCCCCGCCATTGCGAATGATTATTTTAAAATGATTTTTTAGTATTATTTATTCACAAGTGTGTTGAAAAACGTCGTATGATACACGTGTGTATTGATGATTACCGTCCTCGGCTCTCTTATGACCCTCGCCTACGGCTCGGGTCTCAATGGCGCCTCAGCGGTAATCACCAACTTTACTCACTTGTACCATAATGTACTATTATACTCGTAGTTACCGACTCGTAGATCACGATATCAAATGATAGAGAATATTTTTCACTAATGGTTATTAAAAGTTTGCAAAAACGAGAACTCCATTTGGTGTTCTGATCGGGTGAGGAACTATAATCTATAAGTATATACTCGTAATATCCTGTCCAATATGAGTTATTTGTTTAAACTAACGACTGTTTAACCCACATCAAACAACGCCGGTGGAAAACGTCCGTCCCAAAGGCGTGGCCCGAATGTGGATAGATAAACACTATGAGACCTCGGGTTCGATTCCTAGTTAGGGCATGTACCAAATCTTTATATATAAAATATTATTTACTAGCAGTGCCCCGCGGTTGCGTGGTTCCCGTTCCCGTAGGAATGCAAGGATAAAATATAGCCTATGTGTTATTCTGAGCTTTATAGATTTATAAAAAAAGTTTCATCAAAATCCGTTCAGTGGTTTTTGCGTGAAAGAGGAACAAACATCCATACATACAAACTTTCGCGTTTATAATATCAGTAGGATTCTTTTGACCAATATCCTACAGGATTGCTCCACAGGTAAACAAGGGTCGCTCCACAGGTTGGCCGCCACCGGTTGCTCTGTAAGTTATTAACGATGCGGGCATAACTCTGCAGACCCCCGCGCCCCGCGGCCCCCGCCCGGCTATTGATGCGCGTCTTGCGTGCAGCCCCTTAAAAACGAAAGATTGCGCTCCCTGTCTTTATTTGCGAAAGAGTATTTTCATCCCATCTCTGAAAAGCGATGCTTTGTTCTTCCATATGTGCGACCAAAGCTCGTTTCTCCATTAGATGAGATAGCCGGCAGTAATGAGTTTTGTATTTCGAACGTGAATAGCGTTCCGCGACCAACGAGATTAAAAGCAATATTGTTTGAATTAAAAATGTTACTGGCCGGTGAGACGGGCTGGCTGTCCTCGGCTATTTGTTCACATCAGAAATTTATCAGTGCATTACAAATATAATATATTAAAATTAAAACGAGTTCGTCTAATAATGAAAAATCTACAACAATCTCTGCCCCTCATAAAACTGTAAAAATAAAATTTCCGAAAAGCGCAAATGTTTCAAATATAAATAGTTTTTTAATTGTTACCTTATTGCTATCATTCTAACACCCTTACAAATAAAGTTTTATGAATTGTACCTAAACGCACATGTATATTTCTCATATGGGAGGATAAATAGAAGTGTATAATTCGGCAGCAACATAATTTTTACCAAGGGCAACGTACTTCGCTTCACACTGTATTCAAAATAGTGCCTTTGCCGTAAAAATACTACTTTGCTCCCTAGTGATGCAATCTACTATTGTAATAGATTTTTCGATATTTATAAATTTCTATTCTCAAACAAACTTTTATTTATTTATTTGTTAGGGTAATCAACAGGACATACATTACGAAACACTTATTCTAGAATACAATAAAGGATAAATGCTGCCCTACTTATAGACTACCACAGCATGATCAATCATTGACATGGTTAAATTGAATTAGTTGTTACTTTAAAAATAAAACAAATACAGGAAAAATATTGAAAAAATAACAATGAAATTATTTTTAAAAAGATAAATAAATTAACAATTTTAAAAATATATACTAGAAATACAATTGGGTAGTTGACAGCATCGAAATTAAATTGCGAGTAGTCATACATTAAAAAGATTATCCCAAAACACCTCACAATATGTATTTCGATTTTCAATTTACAATTATAGCAAATTTAAAAATAATAAAACAATCAAAAAAAGTGCTGCAATTGAGTACTACAAACTATGACGTCACGGTTTGCTATTTCAGTACATTTTCCATAGTAAAATTCCGTTTTGACAGATCGTAAAAAGTAACTAATTTGACTAGGTAGGACACAACCCTATTTTAGTAGTATACAATGCATCTACTTACTACTAGGTACTATCCTAGATATACACTACCACGCGCGGCACACACTTATTTATGTGGTGTAGGAACCATATCTACGGTAGGAACACATAATGTGATAATTACGGAGTTGAATTTCGGCGTGGTGAACTATTGCAGTTCACCACGTGCTGTGCTTTTTAAATTACCAACAATTATATTATGCCAAAATTACGTCACGTTTTGGAGTACATAAAAGAGCCCAAGAAATGTTGGCATTGTGCGTCTCTACACTTCTATTTTACTTAGGAAATTTGATTATAACTAATGATATTCTAAATGTCAGGTTATTGCCGTATGCGCTTTAGTTACGCACAAACCTGCCATCGCGAAATGTGTTTTTGCTCAACCGAATACTTAGCCCAAATTAAATTCTATTCCTCAATACTGATTTTAATATAATAAGTAAGTATATGAAATTACCGCCACCTTGCAAAACTTGATATCTGGTATTGCTAGCCATTTATTTGAGTGCGATGTTTAAGAGTTGCCTACTTACCTATAAAATGGCATTGATTGAAAAAATACTGCGTTCCCTGACTGCCAGTTTCGCTTTCTATCTTTTTATTTATTATTTATTTATTTTAGAAACAAACAGTCCTATGTTGTTATAAATAGTATTGTAAATAAATTAGACAAGATCTAGACTTACAGTTTCCTCACTATGTACCTCTATAAAAACTCAAAGATAGAACTGTAATAAAGTACAGATGACAATGATATACCCATAGTACAGGCCCTGCCTAGTTTGGGACTAAATAACCGTGTGTGAATTGTGTCCCACAATTTATTTATTTATTTATATAAAAGATCAAAAAGATATCTTAGTTAGTTTCTGTGATACACTGCAGGGATAACTTTTTAAAACTGTTTAAGGTCTCACTAAAAATATTGACCTACTAACTTATCGTTATAAAGCCTGCTAGCCCACTTTATGAAACTGTTGCTTACATAGGTAAGATGTTCGACTACGAGCTATATTAAATAGAGGCTTTTTTCTACAATAAGTACATCAATAAGTGCAGTAACGCAAGTGCATCAATATGATGATTTAATATTTTTCTATCTAACGAATCATCCAATCATTTCACCTACGAGGTCAGTTAGGACCAAGAAATCAGGCTGAATAAATTGTTTATTTTCCTCCGGCAGGTTACACCGAGGAGCAGCCTTCCACGCAGTTCACGGCCCAGCTCCCGAGCGAGGTGAGCGCGGCTCCCGCGGGCGCCCCCGCCGCGCCCCAGCCGCCGGCCCAGCCTCTGTCTTACGCCCTTCTGCACCTCTCCGCCCCAGACTCCACCGACCCACCCTTCCTGCACGTCCAGCTCCAGCCTTCTGTCTCCCCTCCCCCGCCACCGGCGAGCGGCAAGTCCATCTCGATGTGTTACACAAGCACTGGAGCGCTCCTCTCCCTCCCACCTAAGAAGAAGGACATCTATCGGCCCTACTGCCTTGGCGAGCGAGCCGCGCACCTGCACCGCGCCGAAGAAGACCTCAATGCGGCGCACGCGATCCTCGATCTCAGCCAGCACGCGGTGTTTCTGACCACCCCGCCGCGCGCGGACCCCGCACCGCCTGCGCCCCCCGAGACACCGCCGCCGCCCCCGCCGCCGGAACCATCGCAAGAATCCCCGCAGGAGTCGCCCTCCGATCGACCACGCGAGACCGTCGCGTACACCTACGACGCGTTCTTCGTGAGCGACGGCCGCTCCAAGCGCCGCAGCTTCGCCAACGCACCGGTGGAGAGTGCAGCGCAGCAGCCCGAACCCAAGTCCAAGTACACGTGCAGCGAATGTGGCAAACGGTACGCCACCTCCTCCAATCTTTCGCGGCACAAGCAGACGCACCGCAGCCTCGATTCTGTTTCGGCCAAACGCTGCGGCGAGTGCGGGAAGGCTTACGTCTCCATGCCGGCGCTAGCCATGCATGTACTCACGCACCAACTGTCACACGTGTGCGGTGTGTGCGGCAAACTATTCTCGCGGCCGTGGCTTCTGCAGGGTCACCTACGCTCGCACACCGGCGAAAAGCCGTACGGGTGCGCGCATTGCGGCAAGGCGTTTGCGGATCGTTCCAACCTACGCGCACACATGCAAACGCACTCATCTGATAAGAATTTCGAATGCTCGCGCTGCCATAAAACGTTCGCACTAAAGAGCTATCTCAATAAGCACCAAGAGTCAGCATGCGTGCGCGACGAGGACTCGCCCGAGCCTCCCGCCTGCGCGTAGGGCTAGGGAGCGCCGCCCACGCAACTAGGGACCGTAACCGCAGGTTTACACGTAAACGTAAAGTATTAATATGAATTTAGCTTGTTAGTGTAATATTATTAAATTTACAAATTTTAAAAGAGGTGCGCCAGCGTCCGTATTCGGCCCGGCGCCGGAACGGCCGCATGCGCAGCACTAGAGCAACGTTTCGCAAACAACGAATCAAGTAAGACCCCGTAGAGCCGCGGCCGCCGCAGTGGTAGGCCGTAGCGTCAGACGTCCCGATTACTTTATTAAATTCTTAATTATGTATATATTATACTCGTCGATAAAAAATATACCCTTATATACATAGAAGTATTGAAATATGAATGAAAACTAATATCTTTTGTAGGTGATTTTTACAACCGCAATGTAGGTTAGAGATAGAGTATAACGGTGTAAGTTCAGCGCGGAGCCGCGAGCGCCGCCGCCGCGCGCCTGGCGGCCGCCGGGCGTCCGCGTCCACCTCGGTGAGGAGCTTGCCAGAACTTTCCGTCCGTTGGCCCGCCGTGGCAGCCGGTCGCGCGGCGCGGCCGCACGCCGCTGCAGGTGCGCTCGCGCCGATCACCTGTAGCGCGTCGGCCCGCGACAGTGCCTTAGCGGCGACCGCGCGCCCTATCCACCCAGCCGCCGCCGCCTTCTTTCATATTTGACTAACCATTGTACGATGTTCTAAAACAAGGTACTCGTACATACCAAATTTTAATTTAAAATTAGAACGAGGCGCGGGCGATTCTCACCGTGTGGCGGCGGCGGCCGGGCCGCGCCGCGACTCCCATGCGTGCGAGCAGCACGCCCCAGCGAGCGCGCTGCGCCAGACGAGTGGCCCTAAACGAAGGGATGCCACACCGTACTGAACGCGGCAGAATTTCCACTGCAACTCGTCAATCCATTAAAAATTGCACACAATTAGTGTAATAATCTCAATCGCCTGAGACACCCACTCCTGTAAAATTTTACTATGCAAGTTGACACTGCACCAGTGCTGATCTAGACTACAGAAGAGGTGGACCAGGTATCATCAAGCACCGCTTCCTAATGTACTAATTACTAATGGTACCAAAATGAACAGTCACAGATCCAGGTATTCCGCCGCGTTCATATGTGGCCCCGGCCTAATGTAGGCTAAGTAGCATAACGTAGGTTAAAGAAGAGAGCACGAGGTGCTCGGAGAGTGGGTATTCGAAAAGCAATAATAATGTAGACACTAAGTCGCGCACCGCTGTCGAGTAGACACAGCAGACTTACGTATTTATTAGTCCCGGCGAATTGGCTTTTGGGAACATGAAAATCGCAATACAATTTGCCATTTTATTTCGTAATAAAAAGACTATTTCACTTTTCAGTTCCAGCAGCCGTTAAACATTGTTTTGTGGTAAGGCTTGTAATTATCACAAAATTATTAATCAAGGAAAACGTGCGTTTTCCGTGATTAATAAACGACGTTGTAAAAATAAATAAACAAACTACAACCGCAATGTTGGTTTAATAAAACAAACAATCAGTTGGTCGCAAAAGCTGATTCGTCAGGAGTATTCCCGTAGAGTTCCGTAGTTATTACACTAGCTAGATCAAAGACCCCGATTATCACATTTGCCTCGTGGAGTGTTGAAAAAACGAAATACTCGCGGAGATAGCTTATCCTTTTGAGTGAAAGTTTTCTGACATTTCTCGCTCCATGTGGCGGATTCTCCCTAGTCTATTATTATTGGTGCCTCGCAAGTCAATTTGTTAAATATAATTTTACCCTGTCAATTATCTTTTTAAAAGAAAAAGTTCCTTAATTGTATTTATTGTATTTTGTAAATGCGAGAAAAGTGCAGACTTGGTTTTGAAATTACTTGTGTTAGAGAACGACTATCAATATTTGTGTGTAAAATGTAAATAGAGAATAACATTACAGAGGTTGAAATTATTATTATGTTTTTGACGTGGTAACGTCTTATAAATCGATTAATCTTCTTTTATTTGTAGTGCTCAGAAAGAGTCTACAATACCTAACATACGATTTTGATTCGTGACTACCTCATAATTGTCTGTCAAGTAAATAAAATTATTAAAACACCAAAAATCACAATTGGGTGACAGCATCGAAATTAAATTGCGAGTAGTCTTACATTAAAAAGATTATCCCAAAACACCTCAAAATATGTATTTCGATTTTCAATTTAAAAATAATAAATAATCAAAGAAAGTGCTGCAATTGAGTACTACAAACTATGACGTCACGGTTTGCTATTTCAGTACATTTTCCATAGTAAAATTTCGTTTTGACAGATCGTAAAAAGTAACTGATTTGACTAGGTAGGACACAACCCTAAATAAATTCGAAATTCGACACAGCTCAGAGCCGCACAGCGTCGCTCATTTAAAATAGGTACGCAAGAAAGAGATTTATATATAATAGGTCCTATTATATTTAAATCTCTTTGGTACGCGCGTAAAAATACTTCTATTTAAATTTTTTAAATCACTATACAAATAATATAAAAAATGGTCGTCTGTAAAGTCGGTTTACGGACGATAATTTTACGTGATAACGTCATAAGAAAACATTGAGGAAGACATAAATTTAGAATTTTTTGTACATCCTTTAACTATGGATGAAGATCGTGCCTCTTTATCGCTTGTTCGGCGCTCTCGCTTGCACGCTCGCCTCAGGCGGAACGTGACAATGAGTCATGCTTTTTCGTGCGTGCAGTCGGCGTTCGTCGATTTATAAGACTTACTATCACGTCAAAACATTTAAAAAAGCGCCACATCCGTGATCAACCAGATAGGTTTATAAATGTCAAATATTATGTCGTTCTCTGCTACAGTATTCCATAAAAGTATTAGAAATTTATATTAAAATATTTTTGTCTCTTTTCATTGTCGATAAGTTTGTTCTGCGAGACAGAGCTAGTCAGCTGGGGTCCCACGGTCCGCTATTCTACGGATCAGCTACACTCAGCCGACGAGCACGGACGGCGACGCACCACAGGCAGGGCCGGTCCAACGGTGCGTGTCGGTGTGTGTAGATGTTTTTATGTTGTCATAATGCAAAGCGAAAGAAAGAGAGAGAAGAGCGCACCTTTGAAGTTACCGACTCACGATGGATACGGGCGCACCGCCACAGACGTTCTGTGCTATCACGGACGAGGCCGGTCCCACGGTGCGTCGTGCGAGCTGGTCTGCGTGCATCCGCGATTTTACGGACCGTGGGACCCAAGCTTAAAGCTTGGGTCCCACGTTAAAGTTAGAGGCACTTTTCTCGAACCTAGTTATATTCCCTACCTAATCCAAATATTCCTAGTAGCGTAGTGCCACATTTTATCTACTTAGGTGTAATAGTAATCTTCACTAACGATTTATTTTTATTACAAATAAGCTTTACCAGACAAAGGTTGCGCGTAAAAAGCAATATAATGTAAATTAATAAGCAATATGGTAGAATTTATGTAGAACATATTTTATTGTTTAATAATTGATATTTAGTAGGTAGATTTTTAGACGTTTTGGTGCTTAAATGTACTATTGACGACGATTGAAGGAAACGAATCTCACATCGAATATTACGTAATTTGTCTTTACGAATTGTGATGAATTGTTTTATGTATACCATATTTTATTCGTTGCGTAGTTGTGTAATACGAAATTCCCTTCGTTCCTGTCATTCGGTTATCCCACTTCGTAGATGACTTTAGCTATTACTTGTAAACTAGTTTAACGTATGTACTCATTCGGCTACTCCCTTCAAATATCCTTTAACCTAGTAACCTCCTTCCATCTTTCGTCATTCGTAGAAAACGCAAATAATGGCTTCTAATATATAAAATCTAAAACGAGATATTTTATTCAAAATATTTATACTACCGTTATTGTAATTGTAGTGAATATACATAAGTAATTAATTAACGATAATTATTAATGAAACCAACTTATATACAAAAATATTATACTACATTTGGATGTAAATATTTTCCTGTGTACCAAATATCCCTTCTTTACAATTTTTGTAGTAGTAGAGTTACAAAATACCTTTTATTACCTATTTATAGTGAAAAAGGTTTTTTAGATAGATTTGTAGGTCCACGATTAGCCGATAGTGACACTGACAGAAGAACGCGTGTATACAGATACACCTTCTACGCGCACTCAACTGAATTACTGGAACAACCAACGGAACGCTTGCATTTTGACAGGTAGCACTGTTTTTCAAAGCCCCCTATGTTCAAAGTATAAGTAAATCCAAAGTCATAGACAGTTTTAAGTGGCAACTAGATGATAGTCTAAAATAATAAGAGGGCATTTCAAGTGGATTCAGAACGTTCTATTAAAATAGTATAAATTCGGAAATTCAGTGATAAAAATAAAGTAAAAATGTCCAAATTAGCAATACAGATAAGCAATAACAACATTAGAGTAAACATATGATTACGAACTAGTTAATTATAGTATGTAGCGATAACGACGACACTGATTTAAGAAAAGCAATACTAAAGAAGCAATATTGTTTTAATTAGAAATAGCTGAGGGAGCCGTGGGAGAGGGAGGAGCGCCTCCGGCTGTAGACTGTAAACAAGTGATAAAATTTATATTTTAAAAAATATTTTGTGTTAGAAATTTATTGCTTAGGATTAATTACTAATAATACAACCGTTTTTTTTGGACTCAGGAGTTAGGAAGTTTGCTAGAGATAATTAGTTGTAGATTTATTGTAAAGTCTCGGCGTAATACAAAAGTTTACAATTTACTAATAAATTAATGCGATTCGATTTATAAGTTACTCGTTTTTGATGTTATAATATATTAATATAACAATGAAAAGCTAAATAAAAATTTAAAAAAAACAATTTTAATATTATTCTTACCTAATTAGAATTCAAGAGACTATAGTAGGTACTTCGTAACAATTTCAAGTGACTAGCGTAAACATGGTACAGTACTACACTTTACGTATACAATTGCTTTGTTTATGTTGTAAAGCCGTCACGCCTGAACTGAGTTGGTTTTTTATGTTTTGAGATATTTTTATTTTAAATTCTTTAATAATTATGAGTTCAGAGACACGGTAATCCCTCATTGCGAATACCTTATTTATTTCATTAAAAGTGGGATTCATCAACATATCTAATCTCTGGAACCCGCGATGTTTCATAATAACTACGTGATGCGTCGAATCTTTACGCTACGCCGTGTTCGTAGCAACTTTGTAGCGCGACGTAGCGGTCGCTGTGCGTGCGTAGAGACTACTTGTTCACAATCAGAAGGCACTCGTTATTCCACCATATTGGCATGCAGATCGCATGTATATACCTATATATATATATTTAAGTTACTAGTACCTATAATGAAAAGATATGTCCCTTTTGTAGGGTGATAGATTGATCATCGCCCAGCCTTCGTTGCAGAAGCTAGAACTTTCTGTCATGTTATTGAAGTAGTTCCAAAATAAGAATTCTCGATTGCTGTCACAGCGTATTTTTTGTTAAATTCACCTTTAAAACATTAATTACAATATTTTCAAATATATTTTTTCAATCTGAATCAACAAAATCTGCCTGAGAGAAATTAGTCGCTTTGGCCTTTTGATCGTGAACAAATAGTACGTAGCCTTTTGCTCCTAAAATTTTGTCTTCGTTTTTGCACGAAGTTTAAAATTTATTAAAATTGTATGTGTTTTTATTCATAAAATGTTTAATTCATCCACTTGTTTTGGCATAAACAAACGCAACGTAATCTTCCAAAAAAAATCAACGCAACGATAGCAATAATATCGAAGGTGACAACGAATTGTATTTTATTCGTTGAGATTTTGTGACTGTAGTGTTGGAGTTTTCGACAAAATATATGAGCGCTTAAACGATATAGTTTTAGACAAAATATAGACAAATACGCATAGATTTTGTCGTAGATTTCTGACAGTTCTTTTAGAATTTGGATATCAAATATCCAGTGATGGTCTCTGCGATTGTACATATTCCAATTATTCAAATAAAAAGGAAAATAGTCTCAATCTTCTATAAATGGTTAAAGAATGTAATGCAAAATATATTCTGAAATGAATCTATATAAATTTTAAAATAAAAACGTCCATTAAACCAGTAAAAATATGATTTTCGTGATCATTCCAAGTCGCATGGTGATTAAATTTCTCTCTACTCTTTAGAGCGTTCATTTAAAGCCTAGTATGGCCGGAAAGCTAGCCCTAAATATAGAAGGTAGAGACACTAGTATAGCTCTTAGATCTCGATTAGGTATATATACCATTAGAAGTAGAAATGGTGGTGATTATTACTAATGTGATGCATCGCGTAGTATGTGAGAGTGAGTAGGGAGTAATTTAGAAAGAGATAGTTATAGACACACAAGTTAAAGTTTATAGTTACTAAGTCTGCCTTATGAAATTTTGTATAAGTGAGTGGTATAGTATGTGCTGGTTAAGGCTATTTGTTTATTACTAATACGTGAAAATGAGTAGGTATACAATTGATAGTTGTATAATTTAATTTTACTTGATTACAATAAGTATATGTCATAATAATGCACTCATGATATTATTTTAACTAAAGTTGTCATACCATACAAACAATTTTGTACTCTACTTGTAGAAGTATATTAACTACCTACATCTTTATTAAAAATCAACAAAGGCATGTGAAACTTATAATATTGTTTCATTTCTCTTTTCAAATTATTTCTAGCGAGGAAATGCTGCTAATTTTTTCGCTAAAAACAGTCGTTTATATTATGTATTTGGTTCTATTAAATTAGATTTACTCTTAGCTACCTTTTACTTTGTATGTGTAATAAATTCCACATAATTAATATTTTGTTCAGCACTAGCTTACTCGCTTATACAAAAATGTAAAAACATAAAAATCTAATAATGCTTATTGCATACTTGAGGCTCTGGGTTCCAATGTTTGGTACCTCACCGGGCGATACCAAATATTGGCACCTTGTCATAGTATTTCGTAAGGTATAAACTAAAGCTCCAATGATTTGTAAAGACGACCAAGATGGATGTCACTTTAAAGTAGTTATTTGAACTACAGAGACCAATTCACTTAGGCGCTTCATTCGCGAATTAGTAAAACGACTTGCTTATTTAACGTCATCTCTTTGTTGAAGACGGGGGCGCCGTCCGTGGGTGCTCGGGGTAAATGTCACCCACGAAAAGTAAATAGTGGGTGCAGTCTGCACACATTCAAAAGTAACGAATAAACCGGCTTCAAGATTCCACTTCTTTATAATATCTTTAAATAATCTCACGCCTTTCATCCCCGAGGGGGTAGGCAGAGGTATTCAATTACTGGATATACCCACATTTCACGAGATACATTGGACCCCTAAACGTGATAGGTGGTGAGCCCATCGCCGGACCGGGTCTATTTACACATGTCTCAGAAGTAATTCTGAGACCTGCGGGTTTATAATATCCTTTTATTAATAAAATACAACATCACTTTGTCCCGTATGTTTTGTTGTTACATTCACCAGTTTTTTTAAACAGTCTTCTAATAAGAGCACCCACAGGATTTACTAACCGGCGCCCCTGACTGAAGACTTAGCCAGTTTCAGTTTTAAGTTCAAGTAATATGTAATTAACATAATAGTATAAATAGAATAGTTTTGACTAGACAAATATCCTGTGAAAATTGACATGTTTATATCTGAATATACTGCGACTATCCAAGGTAGCCGGTGTCGGGAAAATGAATGAATATGTTGTATATTTTGTCAGGACATTATGTAGGTATATTAGTTGTTTTTCCAAGATAAACCTGATCGCACTATACTGAATATAATTATTCATCGGTTACTTTTAAATAAGCAAATGTCATGTCATGTCATGTAGCAAATGACACCTTTAATATATCATATAAAAATATGTTTTTTGTGTACTAAATTTTACAAGGGCATTGTCTAGTTAAAATATTTTTTTGAAATCCTTTATTTAATTCCTTCTATAAAATGTAACGAGTATAAACTTACTATAGTGTAGGATGTCAATTTTTTAATTCACTCATTCCTTCCTAATAAGCAATTATTATATACCAAAAGTACCTACAGAGTTAGTTAATGACATTGCATGAACTATAATTATATCATTATATAGTATTTAAACATAACTAAGAACCTTAACGTAAAAATTAAATTATTCCTAGTGTTGCATTTTATAAAACAAACGAATTTATGTTTAGTTTCTATACCTTATTTAATGAAACTTTTTATTTGGGGGCATTTAAAAACTTATTGTATGAGATTACTCTTACAAATTGTAAAATCCTTAATAATATGTTAAAACTCGCAGCATTACTACAAGCTTCGAAGACTCTGGCCACTTGTATCGCTTTTATATAGCAGTTTCTGTACATCTTATTAATTAAGTAACTTACTTAATTAATAAGTTATTTAATTAAAATAATACTTAAAGTATGTACAATTGTACATGCAGCGATTCATCCTACTAATATTATAAACGCGAAAGTTTGTATGGATGGATGTCTGAACGAAAAACTACTGAACGGATTTTGATGAAACTTTACAGTTATATAGGATATACATCAGAATAACACATATGCAATTTTTTATGCCCGTATTCCCACGGGAACGGGAAGTACGCGGGTGAAACCGCGGGGCGCTGCTAGTTATACTATATACCGTATTTTCTACTTCCATTATTTCTGAGCGAGTCATGTTGAGTCAATTTATCCGGCCTATTCGCTACTACATAATACAATGGAGGTTTGGCTTCCTGGGCCGCAGCAAAAACCACGACAAACAACGTGCTTACGTCATGAATATGGATATTCATGGCCTTCACAGGAATGTATCCAGATTTACATTTTAGGCGAAAATTAAACCTTTTTTGTGCTGCAAACTTTAAAAATATTGTTAGACATAACGAATGTAGCCACTTGGGAAATACATTGTAGATGTCCTACTACTAATATTGAAGCCTCGAATATGTATGTGCTCGCATTGCATCACAAGATGCAACCAAACTAGTATTCCATAGCAAATTCGGAACAACGGAACAGTTATGGAATAACCGCAGTGTCTTTCCAACTCTACTGTTTCAGCTATTGAAAGTTTTAGTTTGAACTTGTATACAAAGAAGTAGCAAAAAAAGACGTGATTTGAAATGAACAAAATTAAATTACGAAGTGGCTAGTTTTGGAAATCAAATTAAAAGGAATTTGTTTTCTAAATTATCAGGTAGGTAGAGTACAAATGTATGTTTGTTTAAAAACGCGTAAAAATTCTTTCTCTCAAGTATCGCTCTGAAAATTTTGTAAAATATCATAAAAAAGTCCTGATTGATTAAAACTACCTAAATATAGTTTTGATACTTACATTAAAAATGCTCATGACTAGTTTAGTTTTTCTATTTATTATCTACTCAATTATAAAATACTAACAGCGCCCCGCGGTTTCAACCGCGCAGTTCTCTTTACTGTGGGAATACGGGGATAAAGTGTAGCCTATGTTACTTGCTGATAATGTAGCTTTCCATTGGTGAAAGAATTTTTTAATTCAGTTTAGTGGTGAAAGCGTAACAATCAAACAAACTCACTTTCGAATTTATATTATTAGTTGGGATTAATAAATCTATCAACTCTAATTAGGTGATTTATGGTACGCAACAGACATTCGCAACTCGCACATGGGTATGGTTTGTAACCTACTCTATATGGTATCTCATATTTGATTTTAAAAAACAATAAGTATTTACCATTGTTAAAAGTGGCCAGACGAAAACTATCATCCACCCGCAACGTCCCACTGCTTAGTTATGAGTCTCTGATAAAACAAGTAATCTTCCCCTACTGATTTGTTGATACTGTTAGTACCTACTACAGTATTGTCAGGTCAGACCGAACATTATTAATTTTGACAACGCTTGTTGCTAAGAGTAAATTTGTACTTTTCGACGAATCTTGTATGGACAGTTTTGAGTTTCATAAACTTAACGAATAGTTTTCAATGTTAAGTTAGACATATTGCTTGGTATACATATTGGGTTCGATTCTGCATTACAGCGACTAAACTTATTTTAGTTTATTCCTGTCTTTATTTTACCTCAAAAAAAGAAAAGGGATAGAAGATAACCTACCGAATTTAGTCCTGTCAGAGGCTGTATTTTAGTCGTGACTTATTTACTTATGCACTAAACACGTTATGAAATGCCTTAGTTGACAGATATAATTTTAATATGACGGGACTAAATATCACTCGTCTCTTTTCTTCTCTATGAGAAAGAAAATGACAGGACTACACTAAAATAAGTTTAGGCGCTGTAATGCAGAATCGAACCCATTAATTCATTTGTCAACTTGTGTCTGACTGTTAAACTCAATAAATGGTAATACATACCTGATATTAGAAAAATAACTTCAATCATTCATTATTTGCAATTACTTTGAAATACAATAAGATAAAATAAAAACAAACCGTCAAGTTCCCTAATCAATTGATATGTTCACTGGATACTTTGTTGCTTATTGTTTTAAGCAACAAAGTATCCAGTAAATATATCAATTTTCTGAGTTTTATGAACTGATATGATGCCCTTAGGGTAAATAATTCTTTCGTTCATATACTTATTTTAAATTATTGTACTTCTAATTTCGACATAATGTAATCTTTCAGTTACCTATAGGTACTTATTCTCATGGCTTTTAAGTAATTATTGTTAATTTCGTTTTATGTCCGGTAACAGCAACGGGGACTCATTTTCGAAGCCTACCGACAGCAATAGAAAAAGAAGTTTGAAAATACAAAAAACAAAAAACTTTCGTAGTTTCAAAGGTGATTATATTTTTTAATCTGAATTTTAGTAAGAAGTCAGGAAGAAGAAGAAGGTTGTGTGTCATAAATATAATGACTAGATATAATTGTACCTTAAAAAAATTCTAACATAAAATTTGTTTATTTTTATTTATAAACATACCAAATTTGGATTTGTTTGACAGCGTTAGTTTGATTAGTATTTATTTCTAGGAAATAGTAGGATTCTAAAATATAGGTAACTATAGTGTTCGATATTTCCTAGGTTGCATTAAAAATGCATTGAATACTGTCGGTAGGCGCTACCAATAGTGGTTTGGCTAGCAGGAACTGAAACGGGCTTAGTTACGAGATTTGGGGTTGATTTGCTTATAAGTGAAGCTATCACGCGCTGTAACTTAACTACCTACTAAGTAACTAGGGTCCACTGCGTTTGAACGTATGTATAGGTGTTGCCTAGAAAAGTAGAATTCATGTGATTGTGTCCCATCCACATCAATGGTTTTTTTAAGAATTTATTTGTGTTTCGATTTTAAAATGCTTGTACCTTTATTATTGTAATAAAATATATAAGTACCTACTTATACGGACTTAAATAATTCCGTACCTTTTTTCTTATAATGTGTTTATATAAGTCGATAATTTGATGAAAATTAGCTTTGTATTACGCGGTTATCGTAATGTTTTTATTTTATATAGACGATGCACAAAGTTAAATATTTTGAGTACGTATTGTAACATTGAACTCTTTCAAAATAAAGTTCAAGTAACTTAAGTAGTTAGGTAACACTTTTACAGTGTTAACTAAATACTCACATAAGTGATGTTACAGAGTGGGAGGCGGTTAAGTTTTGATTGCACTGCTTGTTTTATTTTAAGTATTAAATTGTTTTCCACTATTCATAAAATAAAACCGTATTGTATACATTGGCGTTTTTCTGATGCATATACCCTGAAACTTTATGTATGATTTCAGTACATAAATGAAGTAGGTACAGAAAAAATCGACTTAGGGCTGATTTTTCAATCGTCAGATAAATCTTATCTGGAGAATATATTGATGCTGTCACTGTCTGACACAATAGAAAAGAAAAGTGACAGGTGATGTTTATATCTTCAGATAACTTTTAACTGACTATTGAAAAATCAGCCCTTACACAAATAAAATAAAGGAAAGTATTTGAGAATAATGATTTGATTTATTAAAATGGATACCTAGTTCAATTCTATTGACTTCGTTTTTTTGGAATTAAAGCTAAAAAGTCATATCTATTAATTTAATCTAAAAAAACGTTATATATCTAGGTACTTCTCACAAGTCTTGTGTATTTTTCGCACACCTGGATGTGATAGTTGGAGAGCTCATTGCTAGACCAGTAGGCGTATTCACGGAGGCTCGACACCGTTTGCGTTCGTTTCAGATGAGTAAAAACCGAAGTTGAATCTATCGACTTCGGAAACTGTATTCTAGGCGTTTCTGACAGCCACGAAAAAATTTCCGATTCCTTAAGTCAAATATGACATTCGTTTTCGATACCGACATCTCTGAATAGCCCATCTTCGACAGATTTTCCATTTCCGAGTCGAATATCGAAGCTCCGTGAATACGCCTGCAGGATACCTACTGTTGAACAAGCTTCCTGTACAACGTATCAATTAAGTATTCAGTATTCGGAAATACAGGTTAAATCCTACCTCAGATTGGCGTCTCAAAGTGTTGCCAGCGTCTTTTCTACTGTGTATGCCATTATAATGGTTTATAACAGACTTATTGTTATGCCAATTTAAATGAATAAAAATTATTATTATTATTTTGTGCCTGTAGTGTACCGTTTTCTTTCACATCAAGCTAGTGACAATATGTAGGTAGGTACTACCCGTGCAAATAAAGAATAGGATTGAAAATAGCGGCTCATTGAGTCTGTACCGCATACTACGCAACGAAATAAAGTTGTATTTAGCTAAATAAATAAATTATTTATTTATTTAGATAAATAAAACTTTATTTCGTTGCTTAGTATGCGGTACAGACTCAATGAGCCGCTATTTTCAATCCCATTCTTTATTTGCACGGGTAGTACAAAAGATACACTTAGAAAGTCAATAGTCTTAGATAGTCTATAGTCAATAGTCTAATAACAAGGCACTCTAAACTCGTCCATGAAGATTGGTTAAATGTAAACAGCAGCCCATCTCCACCGACGACGAGTTGCTGGTTAAAAATGCAGTACCTACCTACCCCGAGAAGAACCAGCAATAAACTCAAGGGCAGCTCTTTTTAATTAATAGGTACGTGCCTACACTAGGATCCGAACCTAATCCTCACCCATGACAAACGGGCTGACTTCCAACAGGACTATCACAGCTCGTAAGTATCTACCCAAATAATTTTATTAATTAAATTCGAAAATATGTTTTAAAAAACGCAATCAGACTAGGTATTTAAACTAATAAAATTTTACAGTGATAGCCCTTACGGTTAAAGAGCCGGCCGAAAATCAGTGAGGCTCGGGTTCGAATCCTGGCATGTACAGTCAACAAAGTTGTCAGGGTTACATGGCCAGTAACTAAGAATTCATTTTTCTGGGGAAGTCATAAATAAATCTTATTGATTAATGTTTATTTCGAAAGGTATCTTTGATCCCTATAATTTACCAAAAAAATACTATAAATACATTTAAGGCTTTAGGAGAAAAGTGAATCTTAATTTTTGGAAATGTAACACTAACAACTTTGTTGACTGTACCAATGAATTTTTCAAAAACTTACGTACATATTTATCACTAGCTCGACGGTGAAGCAAAACACCGTGAGAAAACCCGCAGGTCTCAGAATTAATTCTGAGACATGTGTTAAAAGACCCGGTCCGGCGATGGGCTCACCACGTATCACGTTTAGGGGTCCAATGTATCTCGTGAAATGTGGGTATATCCAGTAATGGAATACCTCTGCCTACCCCCTCGGGGATGAAATGCGTGAGATTATATTATTATTTATTATTTAAAATTTTACATAAACAAAAAGAAAAAAGTGATTTTCGTTACAATATAAAAAAAGTGTTTGGGTCGTGTGTTTCCAAATTAGTTTTGTTATTTACAGCTGTTCTAATTTGAAAAACTTATTTTTGATTTCGTTCAACAATACTGATTTGTGATTAAATGTAAGTACCTAGTGATTTTCTCTAATATACACGCACAAGACCAGTCATTGAGGCGATACTTGGGGGATACTCGTATGTGTAAGTCTTTCTGCTGATGATGATGATGAAGGATGACACACACAATTTTTCATTTTTTTATTGTAATTTTATCAGTGTTCTAAATATTAAGGCCGCGTTCCTAAACCAAGTTAATTATTACCTGACAGTAGTCTGTTTCAGTCACACATTAATGTTTTGCATATCGCTATCCTTCACTTTACACTTCCCCGAGTGAATTTTACCTGTTTTGGAACGCGGCCTAAATAAGTGTTTGTACAATACCTTTTACGGGTAGGTATTTATTTATAAATTTAAGTTTTTACGTATTGCGACATCTAGTGCAGGGTAGCGGAACTATAAAAACGAAAAACACCCTTCTGGTCTGAAATAGGTACTTCCGAATTTTTTAAAATTGTTCCCCCGAGGCTAACTTTCACCAATCCTGGGACGATATCTACCTATGTTATTATTGATAACATTTGGGGATCTGAGCGCAAGGTTGTAAATTTATCAATTATATTATTTAGAAAAATCTTATAATATTAACAGATAAGTGACAGGATCGTAGTATGTGGCGGTCTATTGTCTCTGACCACCTCTGCGGGTACAAGGCGCAAGCATATTATGTATGTACCTTTATATCTTTAGTATGTACCTACTAGTATATATTTTGTAATAATCTCATAGAGTGGAAATCTCATTATTGAGTTTTCATAGATAAATATTTCCAAATAAAATCTCTCAATCTCAGAAAAACTTTCTGAAGTTATTCAAATAAAACATCCAAAAATGTTCAGCATTCCTTTATTCAATTGCTTACAAACAAGAAAGAATTTTTAGTGATTATCGTAAATACATTTTTAAGTGACTGCTAGGAAATTATCATAAAAGGTTATTTGTCACACACTGATTTTATTGAATAAAAGTTCATTAATAAGTGAAAAACCCGTTAATTTATAAAAAAATACATGAAAAAATAAAATAGATCTTCAAAATAAAAAAAACCTAAATTTATAAAACATAAGTACAAATAAATAAACAAAATATAACGTTTGCATGTTAATTATTTGGTAGTATTATTATGCTTTAACTGTTACCTACACTACCAAGCATAATTGTTATTTTTTGTTAGATACTTAAATAAATACCAAATAACAAGTGACCGGTGACCTAATGGTAATTTCTATGAAGGGTGTGTGAACTGTGGCAAAGAAGGCGCCACGAACAGAGGATAATTCGAACTTTAGGCATCTCAGAGCAGCGGCGGTTTAAATGTGTCTAAATTTCAATTGTCGTTTTCATAACAAACTAGCTTTTATTCGCGGCTTTGCTTGGGCACGTTTATTTCGCCCCCTCAGGGGTTGAATTTTGCAAAATCCTTTCTTAGTGGATGCCTACACTGTATAAGCTATCTATGTGCAAAATTTCAAGTCTCTAGTCCTAGCGGTTTAGGCTGTGCTTTGATACATCACCAATCACTCAGTCAGTTTATAATTTTTTATATACATATATAGATAGAAATGGCAGCGCATCAACACTTAAAACATTATAAAATGTTCTAACGATGCGGTCACTACGCCACACAGTGGACTGAAATCTATCTTTCATAGACTTAGTGCATTGACATATTTATGTCTTTTTTAAATGAAAATTGCTTCTGTTCAGCAATACTAAGCCCTAACAAATCATCTGTGTTAATTTACCAACCCGAAAACAGTAGACTTATTTTTTGTATTTTTCCAAAAAAACTTGTATGAAGCTTGTATGAAAAATCGGCGTATCTCTAAAATCGCAAGGAAAACACTAATATTCTTTAAGGCCATAATAAAAAAAAAGATTTTTCGACATGATACAATATTTTTAAACCGGTGTAACTTTTTCGTTAAAATATATTATATAATTTAATCTGTCCCCCTGGAAGCAACACAATTACCTTTCATAAAAGTCCCCCTGTTCGTGGCTCTTACCTTTGTTATTTTTTAACTGACTTGCCAATAATGCCCGCAATGAAACTTATGCACAGCGTTACCGTTTGCCATAGTGCCCATAGTACACACACGATACATTTCCAAAGTCTTATCTCATAACATAGTGTTATATTATAATGTAGTGTATTTTTATTATTTATCCATATGTTTAACATGCTAACAGTTATTGTTATATAAATTTAATAATTCATTCATAATAGAAAGCCTACAGACTATAATAGAATTACAAAAACAATAAAATAATTTCAAAGTTACATTCTCATAATGTGATAAAAAGTATTCAAAAACATTAATTTAATCATAAGACAATATCAAATAATTTAATATGCAAAATGTCTACTTGAATGTGTGGTCAAGGTTATACTATGGCAAACGACAGTTCATTCCTGCCAATACTTAGTACTATATTCAGCAAAACAATATACGCCTAGCTATTTCTATATCGATTTATTTTGACTAGGATATACAGAAGACGCTTTGTATGAATCGTCGACAAAATTCACCATACACAAAACACGTAAACGATTGTTTTTCAAAATCGAACGCTAATGCCTTTCTCCAGACTTATTAACGACATTAATCTTTGCATTTCCTTAAATATAATTTTAATGCTTCATTTAATCAGAGCGTCTCCTGCACGAATTTATCTAAACAGCATCATAGCTCTAGTATAAATAGGGTCTCTTTAAAACTCTAACTATTTATATTGTTACATGAAGTAGGTAATAAAGTAATAACATATAGAAAGCAAATGACGACAATATTAATATTGAGAAGGTAGATTTCTGAGATACAATGCAGTGCGTTGGCACTTATACTATGATTTGTTTTAAATTATGGTTCATTCGACGAAAATTCGTTGCGCATCGCAGAAGTCCACCTTTAGTAATTTTGCCTTCAAGTGTTTTCTGGAAATCGATGTGATGAAAGTGAATATTGGTAAATAAAGGAATATAGGACTTAACAACTAACATTTGCACCATCATTATGATTAGGTAGGTATTATACCTATATAAGAAAAAATGATCTGTCAATTCTGCAAGCCGTAAGTCAACTTTGTTTTACAATTTGATTGAGTCTCAATAACTTGTTAGTTACATGTAAATTTAAAGTCAAGATTATCCAAACCGGCCGTAAAAAAACCTTGTTGTTCGCGATCGCTGCTTTTTAAATAGAATACGAAATTTAAAAGCGCCTTCAATTATTACTACGTAACAGTCTTGCTGCCATTTACTTATCACGACATCACAAGCTAGCGCTAACATGCAAAAATATTTAAATAAGTGATGCACAGACAACCACAGCCCAAATGGTATCAGACATTTCACATCCTTATCATGACGTACAATATACATACAAATTATATTATAAAATCTCCAATATTATTTTCCTATTCTAACTAATTGCTAACACTACATACTCAAAATGATTTATTTGGTGGTTACAATTACAACTTGTACATTAATTCTATATGAGATTAAGCTTACCATAATTATGTCGTTTCAAAGGACACCTCAGAGTTTGTACGGCGTAAATATATATTTGTGTCAGATATACCTATGAAGTAAGTCGAACGCATCAGTATTTGAAATTCGAATGAAACGTAAAATCAGCTATTGCAGAATACATTTTACTTCTCCTGCATAGCCTTATCACACTGGAATTATTGAACGTAAGCACTAATGCAATTGAGTGTCATCGCCGAGTTAATTCGGCATTTTTTTTTCTTATATAAAGAAGAAAGATTTATTTATTTCTTTGTATTGAATAGGCTCCGAAACTACTAAACCGATTTAAAAAATTATTTCACCAATAGAAAGCTACATTATCAGGGAGTAATAATATTTTATCCTCATATTCTCACGGGAACTACGCGGGAGAAACCGCGCGGAACAGCTAGTTTCTTATATGAACGTGTAGCAACAGTATCGCAGTGCAGTTGCGTTGTCGCCTAAGGTCAAAAATCGTCATTGTGACATGGTTCTTACTCATAAATTGTAAGACTTAGTATACAGATTGCAATCAACTTGTCTGAAACCACCATACGATGTCTGCGGTGTCCTTGTTATACCAACCACTTCCTCGAATATAAGTTGACGTCGCGAGCAAATTACATATCTTAGTGATAAATGAGCCACAAACCAGTGATAAATATACAGCCAAATAATAAGCACAATTGTTACAATATATGTGTATAATTATAATATAAGTGAGAAAGTCTATAGAACCGTACACGGCTCGAAACTCAGAAACGTTAACGTGCTGTATTGAAACGTGACGATGATCAACACACACTATTTGGCGACAATTAGGTCATGAATCATGAGTGTCATGACGGTACGCAGTGTGCATATGAAATAGGACTTTATTCCATTTTATTACGTGATTATAATCTCAATTAATTATTTGGTTGTTTAGCATGTGTTTTAGTCACTAAATCACTGATAAACATACTAAAACCCTATCACAAACCAACAATCATGTTCATATAATAAAATATTGCCCCGGGTGCGAATCAAACCAGCGACATGACTCAGAAGGCAAGATCACTACCAACTGTGTCAACAAGAATGTAAATAACGAGTATTGTATAAAACACATCTTTAGTGTATTAATTAAAGATTGGTGCATGACACTCCTTATGTATGGGGAAAGACCCTTAGCTTAGAAGTGGGGGGTTACGGTCTGATGACTATCACACGATACAATAAATAAATGCCACTTTAACACCAAAAATATTTGTAGTAAACTAATATCGAGCATTGAGGGTTGAACGGTTGGAGTCTCGCCCCAAAACGAATTTTAATTCTTTTGTGGTGAGAGTTCCAACCCATCATCTGGAAACCTTCATGAAGGAGGACTTCTGGCCACAGGGAGTTGTATTTCGGAAATTCCGGGGTCAACTGCCTGCCGACAGCGCTCGCACGTTGCCGACATTACGTGTAAAATAGTGTAGTTAGTTATTTTATATGTATGTCAGTTGTAAGGTATATATAATATGGGCCTCTGTTTACGTTATTTAAGATCTATTAATGTAAATATTGCCTGAAATTAAGATTTATTATTATTATTAAGATTAGTACACTAACAGCCCGTTATATATTTTGGCAACTATTTCGCTACTTCATATGCATACCCCGTAAAAGATGTGTGAATAGGTGTATAATGGATTTAGAAGGACCAACACTGAAATCAATTCCTAATTGCGAATGCAACCGAACACCTAAGTAAGAAATACTGACGATACACTCCGTTAAAAATCCTAAACATGTCGATAATTGAGATTGTATTAAAAATATATCCTACGATGACATTATGTTTAGAAAAATAAATAGATTTTTAGTTAAATTAAATGCCTACAGATTGAAAACTTAAAAAAAATTATTTCAATAAAATGTTATGAAAATCTAATAAGTACAGTAAAATAATATTTGAGTTATTTCATGATTTCGCTTTTTTATATGTAAAAAAAAATAAAAATCTCACGCCTTTCATCCCCGAGGGGGTAGGCAGAGGCATTCCATTACTGGATATACCCACATTTCACGAGATACATTGGACCCCTAAACGTGATAGGCGGTGAGCCCATCGCCGGACCGGGTCTATTTACACATGTCTCAGGTTTCTGAGACCTGCGGGTTTCCTCACGATGTTTTCCTTCACCGTCGAGCTAGGGCCGAAAATCAGTGAAGCTCGGGTTCGAATCCTGGCATGTACCAATGAGTTTTTCAAAAACTTACGTACATATTTATTTTATATGTATTAGATAAAATTAAAAGAAAACGTTGTAAATGAAAGAGAATACAAGTCAGAGTTCATTAAAAAATACTTATAAATGACACACATCAAGTCTCAAACCTTTTCATTTCTATGCGACCGTATTGAAAGATCCTTTTATTGATCGGTTTAATTTTTAATGCATTCCCATTACCGACTACCTATTCACCGTACGCCTACGCTTAAGCTACATTTAGATTTGTCTGTAGTATGTAGGTATAATGAGTAGTCCGTTTTAATTAGTAGGTAAGTAAGTAACAACTCTTTATTGTACACCAATAAAAATATGCAACAAGTGACACAGTGATACAAAAAAGTAATTAATTAGTAGTCAGAACACCGTTTTTTTCTTTCCATGCCATTCATTGGCACGAAATAGTCATCAATATAAGATATTTGTAACTGTCATTGTCACTATTAAGTGAGGGGAATTTTCTCGGTGCTTCAACTATATTCGGCCGTTATACCGATGAGGGATAATTTGTGTATTACAAACACTCGCTTTCAAGCAGAAATTCTTACAAAACAGGCTGAACTTTTGTGGATAGTATGTGTTACCTTCAATAGGGTAGTGTCCTGCCTAGTTAAATTAGTTACTTTTTATAATCTGTCAAAACGAAATTTTAGTATGGCAAATGACGAAGTTTTTAGTACTCTATTGCAACACTTTCTTTGTTAGTTTCATTATTTTTAATTTTGCTATAATAATTGTAGAGTGAAAACCGAAATACATGTTTAAAAGTGTTTTGAGATAATCTTCTGAATTAATGACTACTCGCAATTCAGTATACCTACACAACTAGATCACCTAAAGGCAGTTAAACGTTGACGAGTGTGGCTGGCTTGGTTGACATACACACGTAAACATAGTCCGACTCTGAGTCGAGGCGTGCGCGGCCGGCCGACCGTTAGGCGGTCGCGACCTGCCACACTATCAGGTGGCTCTTCGTAGCGCGCTCAGCGAGGGAACTGTGCCCGGAAGACGACCCGTCCTCTGCCACAACCACGCTGTCTTCCATCTCCGAGTCAGCTGTGGGAAAAAGTTAGTTAGATGAAGGCTGTAAGTGTAATAAATAAGTTGTTTATAACAAAGTCGCTTTCTCTGTCCCTATATCCCTATGTCCGCTTAAATCTTCAAAACTACGCAACGGATTTTGATGCGTTTTTTTTTAATAGATAGAGTGATTTGAGAGGAAGGCTTTAGTGTTAGCGTTGCACCCGTGCGAAGCCGGGGCGGGTCGCTAGTAAAAAAAAATGAAAGAAAAAAACAACGAAACCACAAAAGCAAGACAAAATGGCCGCGCCGATTTATGGTTATTTTGTCACTTCCTGCTGTCTTTCCTTTTTGGCACAGTCGCACCCCGCACCGATGTCACAATCTTTGTAAAGACTGTAAGTATCGTAGCAGGGGGCGGGCGGTCTATTATCTCTGACTACCCCTTCCGGAAAAACGAGTGAGTATATGTATAATGATACATATCGTCTTTGGTGGGTACATTTAGATAATGATTAAAACAGATGCTGTAATTAAAAAAAACAATTGGGCAATTTTGCTTTACACCGACTAAACTTCTTTTGGTTCAGTCCTGTCTTTGTCTTACATAAAAAAAAGAAAAGGGATAGAAGATAACCTACCGAATTTAGTTGTGCACTAAACACGTTTTGAAATGCCTTAATTGACAGGACTAATTTTAATTTGACAGTACTAAATATCTCTCGTCTCTTTTCCTTTCTAGGAGAAAGAAAATGACAGGAGTAAACTAAAATAAGCTTAGTCGCTGTAAAGCAGAATTAGCACCAATATCTGCATCTGTTTAGATATTAGATACTGTTGTGAGGTAAAGCACCTCGCCGGACCGGGTTGTTATTTGAGGTAAGTCCTCATATATTCTGGTGAAGTTAAACATTTGCATGAAATACGATTGTGGTTTTACAGAGAATCAGATTCTTACTAACTAATCTAATAACTCATTTCTTTTTTACGTGTAATACAAGATGTACACAAAATAAAACTATGTTAAACACGTTAATAAACATTAATATGTACACTCAAATTTCAGATTAGCAATATACACGTTAGCAATAAATATAAAACTAATAATTTTATAAATAAACATATAAACAAATAACGAATACTGAACTAAGATAGTGTTAGACTATGCTTACCTTTAACAAATTCTTAAAATGTTAATTGATTATGGACGAGTTCAAGCTAAATGATGGTGGTTATTTGTTAATTAATGTGGATGATGTGTTTGTGGGATGGACTCGCGTGTACCCACTGATCCCAAGTCTAACTATGATCTACATGCATTTTGGTATTAAAATTAGTTGAATATTAGTGATTTTACATGGTCCCCAAGCAACATGCTGTAGGTAAAACAACGTACCATTTCGGAATTAACGTTTTATTTAACTTATATCTATCAGGTACGTTCATTGTTCGTTTAGAATCCGCCATACAATGAGGTGGGACGCGGTATCTCGTACGTCATCGGCGTGCTCTTCTAATGGCAAAAAAATAATCGGAGAAATTAAAAATGAACTGCCTATTATGTTGTTGATCTACTAAAATAACCAGTACAGATATAGCTACAAATTTCAATATGTGATTCTGCGATGTATGTATTCTATAACCAAAGGTGTAATGAAACGTGGATTTCTTTGTTAATTTTGAAAGCGATTGGCATGGCATTATGAAACATTTTAGTAGAAAAACAACACCCAAAATTCAAATCAAACAATAGGCACACAATCACTGTAACTGTTTTAAAAATAGGATATAGTGGAATGTCAATCTTTGTAATAGTGTAATTTTGTAAATAATTTTATAAGCGTAATGGAGTAGATGGTAAGCGTATAAAGCAACCAAACACTACGATGTATTGTATAATATTCAATATTACGATGCAATAGATGTTTATCAAAATCTGCGAAGTATGCTTACGTGCATATTGCTTGTTTTGATATTTATTTCAATAAATTTAAATGCGGAAATTATAACTATAGATAAAGCTATTGGTTCGATTGACTTTAGTATTGATAAACCACGAAAAATCATGTTAAACTGACACCTCATTCATTTATGGAAATAAATTACATATACACGCCATTCAAATATCATAAATTAAAAATAGACGCCATAAATATTATATATTTGGAACTGCCCACTTTTAGACAGTGTTAATTTTTCTAGTCACCATGTGAGCCATATATCTCAGAATCAATCCTTCGAGGTAATTATAAGCGTGTATAAATTTTTAAAAAACTCGTGAATGCAATGAAATCAAAAAAGAACTATTACAAACAAAATCCGCTATGACATAAATATAGTGGACGGGCGTTCCAAGTTTTTAAGCACGTTCAAATAGCGAACCATTTGGAATTATTGTATTCTTGATCGTATTTTTTTTAAATAAAATCACATCACGAGAAGTTTGCTCCTCTAGCCAAGGAGTTTACCTGGCGTTCGTACCTGACATAGTTGTAGTACTAACTCAACTACGTGTTAGTGCCTATACTTCTGCCTATACTTCTTTACAATTCGAGCGCTAACGTCAACCCCATACATTTGTCATTCTATTCGACTATTTACGTTTTACCACGCCGCTTGGCAAGCGGGCGTGCAGCAATAGAATACAGTCCAGGTTACATGTATTTTATATTTTTAAATATTCTTTTACCTATATAACAATCTATAGTTAGTCTCGGTTAAACTAGAAAATGGCTGGACCGATTATGATGAAAAATTTTGTGAGGATCCCATGCTTTACACGGTGGCAGAACGTCTGCCCGGGCGAGCAGTCAATAAAATTGTCTGAAGCTAGTATGATATAAAAAATGACATTAGGGAGTTTAAAAAGGTGCAAAAACTACTTACCTATCCTAAAATCAATGTACCCCTCTCCCCCCGATATTACGAGCATCGGCGGGGGAGCCGGGGAGTGTTGGCGGGGGGAGTCGGGGGTACGCGCTGGGGACCCGGCGGCTCCTGGGACCGCTACGAAGAACGTCACCGCGTCCCTATGCCCGTGGAAGCTGAGCTGCGCGTGCGCCATCGAACACCACGGGATGGCGCCAGTGGGGCTGGCTGACATTGCGCGGGCTAAGGTTGCGTGGCCTGTTGGTTTCGAATGAAATGGTAAAACAAAAAATATGAAATGGTAATCCATTGAGCCTTACTTAAAAACTTTTTTTAGAAAAATTTGTTTAATTTGGATATATTTCCGAAAAAAATGCATGTCTCCAAAACCTAGTTTATTAGAAATTTCTTTTAAAAAATGCCCAAGTCGCCAAAATAAACTTGCAGAAAAAAATGTGTAATTCCTTAAAGGTTATTTCTGATTTTCTGGGCACGAACTCGTTTTAAATAATTTAATAATATGGATGTTTCTTGTCTTTGATAAGTCGCTAGTTTTTTTAATGTGCGAGGAAATACGAGTACTTAGGTCAGCAGTGGGCTGTTACGCTAACGATGGTATATTTATTTATTAGGTTTGCCAACAGGTTTAACACTGTAAGCTATGCCTATACATAAAGGGAGGTTTAACAAGACAGAGTGCATACCCAATTACAGGCAAACAAAACGTCTAGTTAAAAACATTTTCGCTAAGATCTAGTACTATTTTGAAAACATTTTTTTGACGTGATAACGTCTTATAAATCGATGAACGCCGGCCTTTGTCACTTTCAGCCTGGGCCGAGGGTGAGAGCGAGAGCGCGGAACAAGCGATAGAGAAGCCCGATCTTCATCAATGTTTTCACGTAAAATTATCATAAGTAAACCGACTTTACAGACACAAATTTTTTTCGATACAATACATCAGATATCAGTAAAACTTACCCGGTATATTAGGCCTACTAGTGGTCAGCGGCAAAGACCCCCCGACGGAGTCCCGACTGGAACCTTCAGATAGAGGGACCGAAATGACCACCCCGTTGCTAGTCCCAATCCACAGCCGGCCAGAGCTAATGAGCAGTGCCGTGATCCTCACAAGTGAGAACCCGAGCTTGCCTGTACCCAGCATCTTCGAAACGTACGGTTCGATATCCACGTCCTTCAGGTGTTGGTAGGTGTGCGCGTGATATAGGCGGAGGGTCGAGTCCATTTTTATTGTGACCTGGTTAGGAAAAAATTTATCACTACATAGTATAAAACAAAGTCACTTTCTCTGTCCCTATATCCCTATGTATGCTTAAATCTTTAAAACTACGCAACGGATTTTGATGCTGTTTTTTTAATAGATAGAGTGATTTAAGAGGAAGGTTTTAGTATTAGCATTGCACTCGTGCGAAGCCGAGGCGGGTCGCTAGTAAATAATAAATAAATAATCATAAATTGTGGGGCACAATTCACACACGGTTATTCAGTCCCAAACTAGAGTCTGTACTATGGGTACTAAACAACTTATAAACATACATAAATAAATATTAAACGACCAGACAGGAAGCCAACAGACATGTTCATGCACACAAATGTTGGCAACGCCAAGCCAACAGGCCCGTTTGGTGTAAAAAAATAAAATATTTAAAAAATCTCACGCCTTTTATCCCCAACGGGGCAGGTAGAGGTATCAAATTTCTGGAAATACCCACATTTCACCAGAATATTCTTTGGACCCCTAAACGTAACAAGCGTTGAACCCATCGCCGGACCGGGGTGCTGTCACATAAGCCTCGGAATGAATTCTGGTACTTACGGATTTCCTCACGATATTTTCCTTCACAGTCCAGCCAGTAATAAATAAGTATCTTAAATACAGTGTTTTAACTACTTAAAAATTAGTTCTTTTATTTTTCTTTCTATGCATTTATCATGTCAATCCTAGCCCCACTTCTCACGATTAACCATTGGGTCTGGAGAGACGTCCCCATTCCCGTGGGAATACGGGAATAAAATATAGCATATGTTACCCAGTGATAATGTAGCTTTCCATTGAAGATTTTTTTTTAAATAGGTCCAGTAGTTTCGCAGATCATTCAAATCAAACACCCAAACAAATCTTTCCTCTTTATAATAGGGAGTAGATAGTATCACTAAATTGCGAGTAGTCATTAATTAAAAAGATAATCCCAAAACACCTCTAAACTTGTATTTCATTTTGATGAAAATATATTTTATTTGCTGTAGATCATTGAAAATTACACTTAGAAAGGTCAATAGACTAATAACAAGGCACTCTAAACTCGTCCATGAAGATTGGCTAAATGTAAACAGCAGCCTATCTCCACCGACGAGTTGCTGGTTCCAAATGTAGTAACCAGAGAAGAAACACGCCGACGCCGACGTGACGTCATCGACGCCAGGTCCACAGGTATTAACAACTCGTCGGTGAAGATGGGCTGCTGTTTACATTTAGCCAATCTTCATGGACAAGTTCAAAGTGCCTTATTATTAGACGAATTACTTTTTTAAGTGTAATTAGCAATTACGTAAACGGTCGGTAGTGAGTACTTCTTTGATATTTCATACAAAATGTGTAGAAAATGTGCGCTCGCGCCGCGCCGTCTCAGTATGTCTCAGCACCTCTTCTATACATTTTGTATGAAATATCAAAGAAGTAGCGCCGCGCCCGAGCTTCGCCCGCGCTTCGCCCTCGCCTCACCTCCGCCCGACGCTTCTTGTATTTGTCCCGCGCCTAAGTAATCTGTGGAAATACTGACCCAAACGCCGTCACCGTCGCAAGCCATCTGCCGAACTTGGCTCTCCTGACGGGGATGCGCTTCCAAAGAGTGGAGCAAGCTGCGCGAGCGCGGGTCGATCACGTGCACCTTATTCCGGTAACCGCACCATACTGTACACCCGACTGCGCTTAGGCAGCGGACTGCAAAGCAACGGGTTAAATTTTTGACATAACATTTCATGGGACAGTTCTTTCATACATCACTCTATCAGATTAGATCGTCAAGCGTCATCATTTATTGTTCAGTACGATAGTTTCAGATTAGATCGTCATCGTTACCAGTTATTGTTCAGTACGATGAACTCACAGAACGTTGGTTTGAGATTACATCGTCAGCGTCATTAGTTTTTGTTGCAAAATAATAGTACGATGCGTACTGAACAACTCATAAACACACATAAATACTCATAACAGTATTTATGAAACACCCAGATAATAACACAAATGTTTGCTCGAATCGAACCCGCGATCTGACTTAGGCAACAGTTTCTGTTAATGGCTATTACAAACTATCATAAATGAAAATATAAAACCTTTTTATAAACAAGCTCTTTTCGAGTTATTCTCAGCAAGCCCTTTCATTTGATACCTATATTGTAGGAGTGCATTAAACAATTCCGCCGTCTTGGGTGTTCCGCCATATTGGATTTAGAATGACGTCGCACAATTAATCATGCAATGAATTGTCATCCAAGGCCGCGTTCCTAAACCAAGTTAATTATTACCTGACAGTAGTCTGTTTCAGTCACAAATTAATGTTTTGCATAACGCTATCCTTCACTTTACACTTCACCGAGTGAATTTTACCTGTTTTGGAACGCGGCCCAAAATAGACGTGTATACAATACTTCAGCTGAAGATATGTGCTTCAAAATTTAGTTGCAAGATTCCATCGGAACAAACATACATTGAAAGTTAAATAAAATCTTGTATGTCGCAAATAAGGCACTAAAAATCTTACCTGAGCACTTAGGATCCCCGAGGGTCAACAACCAGTACTGCGTAAGGTCCCACTGTCCATCGGCTTGGCGCGCGAATATCGCCACCGTGCCATCGGCTAAAGCGACCATGCAACGCGACGAGCACGACACGATCGAGAGGATCGCGTCATTTAGCTTCACCCTACAATTAAAATTTACGATAGTGATGATTTAGAAAATTATATTTCACCTAACCGTCTCAGTGAAGCGGCAGACCTTGTCACCATCTCTTAAAACAATCTGACGTCCCTAAAAGTAAGCTTTGTTTTGTGTCAAATCCAACAGCTTGCATTATTAGTTTTTTTCGGGAGGCACGAAAGTGATCATTCATCATTCGGTCTTTTACATCACTATGCATGAATAAAACAATATTGTTCTAAGAGGGCACTCTCTCTCTCTCTCTCAGTAATGTTATTTAAGTTTGAATCAAAACGTTCCTGAACGAATATACTATAAAAAACATGTGGAAGGCCCAATGTACATCTATCTAAAGGTTGTCTGGAAGAAATTGCTTAAAGCGATAAGACCGCCAATTGTACTTTTAAAATCATTGTCACTTATTGCATATTTTTATAGGTGTACAATAAAGAGCTGTTTATCTATTGATCCTGATATTAATAATAAGCATTGATCCTGTCCCGAGAAGGTATTTTAGTAAACAATGAACTTGTACCAAGCTTCGTAATGTACGGGTAATACAAAAGTAATATGCAATTTTAATTGGGTAGTTGACAGCATCGAAATTAAATTGCGAGTAGTCATAAATTAAAAATATTATCCCAAAACACCTCAAAATATGTATTTCGATTTTCAATTTACAATTATAGCAAATTTAAAAATAATAAAACAATCAAAAAAAGAGCTGCAATTGAGTACTACAAACTATGACGTCACGGTTTGCTATTTCAGTACATTTTCCATAGTAAAATTTCGTTTTGACAGATCGTAAAAAGTAACTGATTTGACTAGGTAGGACACAACCCTATTAGTCGGATTATATTTTAGCTATATAAAGTACGGTCAACCAACTATTGTGGTACATGGATTCGGGATTGTAAACATTCAGTCCGTCATTTTGAAGCATGGGCGTCATACTCAAATAAAAATTATTACGAAAATAGTATTTATAATTGAATCCAAATGTTGCAAACCACTGAATGTTAGTTTATATCTATACTAGTATTATAAAGAGGAATGATTTGTATTTTTGTATGTTTTTACTAATAAACTCAAAAACTACTGGACCGATTTAAAAAATTCTTTTACCAATGGAAAACTAGAATATCCCTGAGTAATATAGGCTATATTTCCGTATTCCCACAGGAACGGGAACTACCCGGGTGAAACCACGCAGAACCGATAGTAATTTATACCTTCGACGGGGACTTTAGGTTACTCGACCGAAATTCACTCTTTCATACCTATGTACAGTCAAGAGCAAAGCTTGACACTACCAGTTTAAGCTGAGCTCTGATTTGTACTGCGCGCCATAGAATACAGGGCCGGGTCAAAGTCCAAAGTGTCAAGCTTAGCGTGCTCTTATGTACCTGGCAATGTCCATAGATTCTCACCTCGCTAAGCACTTGCTGTAGTTCCCCATGGCGGAGTGCACGTACAAATTCCCACTCTTAGTCCCCAGCCACATGGTCGCCATTACAGTGGACATCTTGCGGTCCTGCGGGACGTCAGCGCGGGTCTCCGCGTCAGATTGCTCTTGGGCGAACGCGTCAACGCCGGGCTCCGGGGAATGCAGGTGTTCTGCTGTAATGATGACATCATTACATCGTTACCAGATTCCACCGAAGAATTGGGTAGTTGACAGCATCGAAATTAAATTGCGACTAATCATTCATTTAAATTATTATCCGAAAACACCTTCAAACATGTATTTCTGTTTTCACTTTACAGTTATAGTAAATTTTAAAATAATAAAACAATCTAAAAAAGTGTTGCAATTGAGTAGTAGAAACTATGACGTCACACTTTGCTATTTCAGTACATTTTCCATAGTAATATTTCGTTTTGACAGATCGTAAAAAGTAACTCATTTGACTAGGCAGGACACTACCCTATAGTAATGATAGTAGCTTCTTTTCCTCAACTATACATACCGAAGCGGTGGAGTCGCAATGACTTGCAATAAGAGGACTTATAAGCCTCTTCATTCAATAAAAACTTTTGACTTTAACGTTACTGTAGCCGCTTAAACGACAAATGAAAAACATAAAATAGGGTATTTCACTGCCTAGATAAATAAGATACTTTTTATGAGCTGTCAAAACGAAAACTGAAAATGTACTCAGTACTGACTTTGTCACATTATTTTAAGTATTCAATGCTGTGAGTATTAAACCAACAGGAGACGTCACGCGCACTAGTTTCTTTGCAAAAAAGTCTGCCAATTTCTGTGCGGGGGACGAGGAAACAAACACAAATAATGTTAAAACAAATGCATTTTATGACAAAACAATTAAACACTAGCTTGAACTAGATGCACACAAATACATTCACCAATCCGAGCGATGTATATAACAGGTATGCGCGTTGACCAACACTTTTTTTGGCAGAGGGGAACGCCTGTCAGTGGCCTCTCCCGTTGGTTTAATACTCAAAGATTCAATGGCATCACTTTTTGGTTAAATTATTTAAAGAGATACTATAATTGTAAAATGAAAATCAAAATGCATTTTGAGAGGTGTTTTCAATTACTTTTTACACTCAATTTGTCAATACAGTGAAATACCCTATTACAGAGGATCTCCATGTAACAAACGTGTTTTTTTATTGTACGCTGGTACAGAACCCTTTGAGATGACGATCAATTACCATTGATAGGTGTAGAGCTTAATGGCGGACTGTCAGTAGCGGTGGGATCGGCCTCCTCTACGTTCTTGACTGTTGACTCCTTGGGTGCTCCGCTGGTGGCCGGAGGCTCTGGCTCTTTGACAGGAGTGCTCGGCGGAGACAGCAGTGTAGCTTGCACCTAATTATATGAAGACATACTGTGATTGTTAACTGAGACGGTAGCTCACTAATGGGTGCATTCACCCAAGTAAAACTTTTTATTAAGGCTTTTCTCATGCTTCTAACAGAAATGATTACTAGTAAACTTAGATGGCTATACTTACACTAAAATTATAAAAAAGTTTTTTTTTTCTGTTAGGTTCCGGAACTACTGAACTGGATATTAAAAAATATTTCACCAATGGAAAGCTTTCTCGTCTGAGAGTAACATGGTCTATAATTTGCCATAATTTTGTAAGGGAACGGGTGAAATCGGGCAGAGAACTTCTAGTTATATATAAACATACTAGTAGCTCTCGAGTTATATCGAGTTTTCCAAAAGTTACGGTCATCAAAATCGAAAATTTGTTATATATAAAGAAAATCTTTAATTCATGAATACTAAAAAAAAATCGCCTTTTATTACCGAGGGGGTAGGCAGAGGAATTCCTGGATATACCCACTTTTCACGAGATATTTTTTGGAACCCTAAAAGTGTTATTTTTTCTGTTTTTGCTGTTTGCCCTAATAGCTTGACAGCATTCACCGGACTAGGCAGAACGACGTATCTTTTACGAGATTTTATAGGACGAGAGAGAGACATGTTTACTGACCAATCGCGTGCTCCCAACAATGACTTCTTTCTCGCCGCTCTCGCCGGAGCCCGACCCCGGGAGCCCATTGGTCTGGCTCTCCGCCGACTCACTCTTCCCCACGCAGAACAGAGATTGCTGTGGACAACGTTTTTATGAATACCTGCATGTTTTCTTTTTTGAGAAAAAACATGAGTAACAAAGAGCCAATTACAAGTTTTCGCAATTAAAATAGTTTAGGGCCCAATAGGTTTCGACTCAGGTACTGTTATATTACACACAAATCAGTATAACATAAAGAAATCTTCATATAGATCCTTCTTAACCCTTCAACGGGCATAGACAGTTAAAATTTTTCGTTGGGTCTATTTATTTTATTTATTTATTTATTTTATTTCAATTACATAGAGTTCAATATTTGGTGGTAGCTATTTGCCCTCTGCCCGTTAAAGTGTTAAGTTTTTGTTCACTGGGACAGTTTTTTTTTTATGTATATTTTTAATACTTACCGAATGCCGCTTGGTGTCGGATTCCATCGCCATCCGCTCTTCGTATTCGCGGTAGTCCTCGGCCGTGGCTCCTGGTACAGACGCAACGCACAAGATGTGTTTGTCGCCCACTGGGAATGACTCGATCACCTCCGCCGGGTTGTTAGCATCGATTATCTGTGGATTACAAGGATAAATAAATATAAATAGTATATCACATGCCTCGGGAAGTAAAATAAGAAACGTCTGATTTACTTCTGTATACTTTTTTTCTGCTCGACGGAGGCGGAAAGTGAGTTAAAAAAAATTATTTCGATTTTCATTTTACAATAATAGCTCAAATAAAATAATAATTATTATCTTTATTTACAAAAATGACAAATAAATATTGAAGTCCTGCAGCCTGTGCTAGTTTAAATAACTGTGTTACAGGCTACAGTGTCTTCCCCATGCTAAACAAAGTAGGTACAAAAATGTATATACTACATCTCAGACCTGTGTGGTATTACAGAATACAGAAAAAAAAACAGTATGGTTTGTGTGTAAGGAGGTGTGAAATAAAAAAATAAATTAAGAGTAAAAAATATTTTTTAAAACAAGCTTTTATTTTAATGCGCTAAAAAGAATAAAATAAAGTTTTCCATTAAAACTTTGACTATACTTAAACGTCATTACACAATTTACTATGTAATAAAAGCTTGTCGCGAGATTTAAGTAGGTACTCATATTTAAGTAAAAGAATTTTCTTTTCAGACTTAGTAAATATAAGTTTAAGAAAAAAATTAATTCAATCAGTTAGTTATTAATATATTTACTATATCAGTGAAATTTCCTTTTACCGAACTCATTCTAAAAGGCAGTCAAATAGGGTTTCAGTGCTTCAGCTGATACTAGTAAGTCCTACCATCACAATCCCTTTGTTCTGAGTGCTGGAGCAGATCCAAACCAGCGAAGAAAGGTTCTTCTCGGAGTGCTCGATGCTGTGCGTCGACTGAAGCTGCCGGTTGATTTGTTCCACCTCGGGGGAGTGCACGGACTGCGCCTTGATCATTTCGTAAGCTGACGAATAAATATTTTTTTGAAAAAAAAAACAGACTTCAAACAGGAAACAAAAAAAAAGGAAAAATTTATTTCACTTGTCATTTCCATATTTCACTTCCAAGTATCGTTTCATGATAATCAAAAATCGTTGTCTGTAAAATTTCATGTGAAATAAAAATAACTTCATCAAATGAAAATGATTTAAAAGTAGCAATAATATGCATCTAACCTCGCGCATAGTCGCATCAGTATAATATTTTTTTTATTAAATCACTTTATTTGCAGTTTCATTAACCGATAAATATAGTAGGTGCGTAGAGGACTTGGTCAAGTCAAAGTTTATTTATTTCTGTAGGTAAACGCAAATTACACTTAGAAAAACCATTAGTCCACTACTAACAAGGCATTCTAAATTCAGGTCTCTCACTCACGGTCAGGATGCCTAGCACCACCTCTTAAAAAACTATCATAGTTCGAGAACGTTATGTTTCAAGCTTAAAACAACATTGCTCAGATTCGTACCACGACCTCTTATAACAATCTTGTTTCATTCCTACAAAGTGATGTAAAAGAACGAATGATTGTCTCATAAATGTATATTCCATAACGAGATGTAGCCTCATTTTCAAATACCGTGATCAATTTTTCACAGTATTCCTAAACAAGCTTAAAGAATGCAAGTTATTTGATTTGACACACAACAATATTAAAACAAGCTTACTTTATAAGGACGTCACGGTATAAAGATAGCAATACTAAAACAATACTGTTTTAAGCTTGTTTTACGAGATGGTGGTACGGGCAGACTCTTTCTAATCTCATCTCTTATTAGGCTAAGAAGGCTTATATAAGTTTCCTACCTAAACACTGCGTGTTCTCGGTTTTGTCGTCTTCCTTTGCGTAGAACACACTCTCGCCTATCATGCAACCGCCGTCGGGGGTCAGTCCTCCGCTCAGGTTAACGCCAGCGGCGCATAGCAGCGCCATTCGCGGCTCACTCTCCGCTATGGGCCTAAATACATGGAAAATTGTCTATGGGAAAATGTTATGCTCATACTTCAGGTATTCGATAAAAACTATTTAATATTTAGTTATAAGTAAAATTATTATCGTCTACTCTCATGTGGGGAGCGAGTGTGCAGGACGTTAAAGATTCAGGTATATTACTCGTGAAAAGTCGTAACAAACCACCTCTTTTTGTTTGCATTCTGTTCTTGAACAATATTGTAAACCACCCACACTTGATTTTGCGATGGTTCCGTCACAAACACATTAAATGATGAATGAAAGATTTCAAAACACCACTATAAAATTATTTTGTTTATCATTTTACAATAAAGTGAAGCAAATGATTATTTAAAATAGTGACGTCAAATTTAATTATTCAGTACAGTCTACAGTACAGTAAAGAGTTTAGACTGACGACAAAAAGTTAATTATTTGGCAAGCCGTTCCACGACCTTAGTAAAAGAGTTTCCAGCAGAATACTTCCATTCACCATTAGTGATAAATATGTTCGTAAGCTTTTCGATTAAGTCATTGGTGGCAGGATCGAACGCAGCGTCACAATGAGAAGCGGGCTATTTAACCACCACTTCTTTGTTCTTCGGGGCGGACGGGCCTGTTGGCTCAGTTGGTAGTGACCCTGCTTTCTAAGTCGAAGGTCGCGGGTTCGATCCCCGCTCGGGGCCAACATGTGCATGAACATGTCTGTTGGCTTCGTGTCTGGTCGTTTAATATTTATCTAAGTATGTTTATCAGTTGTTTAGTACCCATAGTACATGCCCTGCCTAGTTTGGGACTAAATAACCGTGAATTGTGTCCCACAATTTATGATTATTATTCACCTGCAGAATACTGGCACCGGGACAGGGACGCCTCCAGACGAGAGCGACGTGCAGGGGCTTGGACCTTTCTGTCCCTGGCCGCTCTTTCCAGGCAGGCTCCACCCATACGCCTGTGTTCGCCCGTCTTCTTTCCGCACGTGAGCTCGCACCTACGCCACCATGTAATCCGTGTTACGCTTCACCAATCCAAGGGTCATTGATATTTATTTATTAACTAGCAGCGCCCCGCAGCGTAGTTCCCGTTCCCGTGGGAATAGGGGGATAAACTATAGCCTATGTGTTATTCTGATGTATAAGCTATATAACTGTAAAGTTTCATCAAAATCCGTTCAGTTGTTTTTGTGTGAAAGAGGAACAAACATCCATACTATCTATACATCCATACTACAAAGATTCGCGTTTATAATATTAATTTAAATAATAATTATTATTGCACACATATGTACTTGCGTGGCTTGAAAAATTTATAGATGACCACTAGCCTAACACCATCTCCCAATCCGCGGTGGGCTCGCGAGGGAAATTATGGCCCATACACATGTGTGACGAAAGACCCTAAGCTCAGCAGTGGGCAATTATGGGTTGATGATGGCATTAAGGTTAACATTAACATACACGCAGCTTACATGTAACAGTAATTTAGAGAGGGCTAACAATACTCAACTGAAGCAGCTAAATAAAATACCTTCAATAATATTTTATAATACTAACTTGTACTTATCACTGATAAATTATAAGGGAATAATAAGTCTGGCTTGTTAGGAATTCTTTTAACTGTTTCATGAATGAAGTATTACTTTCGATGTCTTTAAGTAAAAAGACTACTCCGAAACCATAACACCTAGGATACTTGAAATATGGTATGTGGTCTTATGGTAGGTGTCTTATATGTCATAGGCAACCACTATGAAGAGATTTTCGGAAATTACCACGGTAACGGGAATATACTGTATGCGCGCGGGCAACGCCACTGGGCACCCGCCATTTGTAATAAGATTCCACATACGAATCTTAATAATAGGGTTGTGTCCTACCTAGTCAAATCAGTTACTTTTTACGATCTGTCAAAACGAAATTTTACTATGGAAAATGTACTGAAATAGCAAACCGTGACGTCATAGTTTGTAGTACTCAATTGCAGCACTTTTTTTGATTGATTTATTATTTTTAAATTTGCTATAATTGTAAATTGAAAATCAAAATACATATTTTGAGGTGTTTTGGGATAATCTTTTTAATGTATGACTACTCGCTATTTAATTTCGATGCTGTCAACTACCCAATTCTTTCAACAGTGGAAAGCTTACTTTTCTGGAAGTACTTAACATGGGCTATAATTGTCCACACGAACTGAACTAACGCGGGTGAAACCACGGGGCGCTGCTAATATAAAAAAAAAGATTTTTTTAATGATTAATCAAGGTTACTTTTATACAGACATATCAATAAATATTGTTTACACTCGTTTACAGCAAAGGGAAATAATTTTAACCCAAAAAACTGCAAATGCAAAACAGGCTTCAACAAATGTTACAAAGCACACTTACATAACAAAGGAAAAGCAGAAACAAATAGAAATAAAATATTTATTTAGCAAAACTACACAAAACAGCTGCGTAAAGTTTAAATTAAAATACTACAGTAACATATGCCTATAACAAATTAAAAATAGCTAATATCACTTATAATCACTTCAAAATAAAATCACTAGTATTGTGTACATATAAATACTTCAGAAACATTAAGACGTGTCTTCTTGTTTCAACTGAAAACAAAGAAAGGAGAAAGGTGAGGGAATAGGATAAATAAACACAAATGAAAACACAACTTCACATCAATATAATTAATGGAAAGCACGAAAGCACACTCACACTAATATATTTCACACTAGCTACAACTATTTTGAAATACCAATGTCACTTCGGCGGCTAAAATATGCCTGTGCGAAGAAATTGATAAAAAATAATAAAAAAGATACATAGTTATAATTATTATTATTTATGGACGCACAAAATATGCTAGGATAATAAATAATAAAAATAATATAAATATAGAGTGTCAATATGCATGTGATAATGAATATTGCAAGAATATTGCAATTATCAAAAACTAACAAATCCAAATAATATGGGGAAAATTTCTATCCAACATAAAAATTACTGCCTCGAAGACGTGTTTGTCTTGCCTGTTTGTTTATCTTTAAATAATTAATTAATAAACAATGAGTCTTCAAAAAATGTGATCTATTAATCACATTTCATTTGCAAATATGTAGTAGCATAAAGTAGCAAAGTTTTTATTAATTATCTTAGTTAAGAATATTTTAAGCTATTGGTTACAGGTGTGGAGAACGAACGGCGCCAAAAAATCTCAACTCATATTACAAAAAACAAAATAAGAAAAAACTAACAAGATTATGTATATTTAAAGTATATTATTAATTAAAAATATTGTATAAAGCATATTTACCACCACCTGACTTTGAAATACATACCAGTAAGATACGAGAAGGTTATGATGCAGCTACTATCATGCACTATAGTAACGAGTTTGGTTACCACTTGTACGGAATATCAGACAAAACTAAACTATGGCTATTCAAATTTTCCTCGCTTTGTCCCCTCTATGCCTTATTATATTTGAATCTCTTTGCCTAAAAAGTACATTCCTAATTCAACGTGAAGGATTTTTTACAGAGTGATGCACTAAAGGTGAATGGACCTTAAGCGTTTCAGAGGGCCTAGACAAGTGGTTTTGTATAACGTAAAGATTAGTCGAATAGAATGACAAATGTATGGAATTGACAGAAGCGGTCGACTTGCTGACGAAATTATAACGTGCGACTGACGGCGAGGCTGATGCGACAAGTCAATGTATGAAAATTATAGACGTCGGCCGCACGCGTCTGTCGCAGAATTCGGAAATGGCGCCATACATTTTCATACGTTGACTATTGTTGACGATCGATGGCGCGCGGCTGTTATAGGCCGCGACCTTTGAGTATTAAACCAACAGGAGACGTCAAGCGCACTAGTTTCTTTGCAAAAAAGTCTGCCAATTTCTGCGCGGGGGACGAGGAAACAAACACAAATAATGTTAAAACTAACGCATTTTTTGACAAAACCAATAAACACTAGCTTGACCTAGATTCACACAAATACATTCACCAATCCAAGCACTCCGTGAACTCAAAAAAACTAGTTGTATATAACAGGTATGCGTGTTGACCGACACTTTTTTTTGGCAGAGGGGAACGCCTGTCAGTGGCGTCTCCGGTTGGTTTAATACTCAAAGGCCGCGACCCACGGAAGTCTACCTTAAAAGACGCTTAGCCACTGCCACGTAGTTCTTAATAGGAATGAAATCGTCGTTTGCCACTTAGCTAGAGGTGCCGATTGGCCTTAACTGTTTCTAATCTTTCGGAGTCAATATCAAACCGACCGGTCAAGCGACGGGTCATAATTGTATGTGCCATACCATTTGATGGTAGTTCGCTGCGTTAGTATATAATTATAAGCTTCTACTTTTCATCACACTCCATGCAGGTCGCGACTTAGTAATCAAATACATGATCAGAGTTTTCACGGGAAGAGCGACCTAATGATTGGATGAAGGCGTCAGAGTATACTCGGATCACACAGGAAGCGAATAGAAACGTAAGAAGACACATTCGTACCGTGAAAACGCGTCTTTCATTTGCGGTGTGCCTTTGGACCAAAAATGTAGTGATGCGTTTCATGTCGACTTGGAACGTAGCGTCTGAAACTGGGTGTACGAGCGCGCTCGGACATAGTTCGCTCGTATCAGTCACGACTGATATTGTCTGATCCCCCGATAGGTCGGCGGCGTCCGAGCTTTTGAATAGGGTATTTTACTGCCTAGTCAAATGAGTTACTTTATATGAGCTGTCAAAACGAAAATCTACTATGGAAAATGTACCGAGTACTGACTTTGTGACGTCATTATTTTTAGTACTCAATTACATAATTTATATGATTGTTAAATTATTAAAAAATTTGCTATATGTGTAAAATGAGAATCAAAATGCATTTTTAAAGGTGGTTTGAGGTAAGCTGTTCAATTTATCTACTCGCAATTTTATGTCGATACAGTGAAATACCCTATTACGTGTTTACATGATACGTGTAGCGTCCGAGTAGACTCAGTCCGAGTGCGTTCGTACCGTGAAAACGGGTGAGTACCTGTCTGAACTGTTCACTCCGTTCGTGCCGGCGATGGTGGTGATCGGATAGCTGGGTCTCGAGGAAATCGGCTTGTGTCCGCGAGTGGCGCATCGCTGGCTGCGGAGCTGACACAGCTCGGAGATGTGGCGTCGATAATGGCCGCTGCGGTCTCTCCCCCGTACTGCAAAGACATGGTTGATGACGGCCCTGTTGGCTCAGTCGGTAGTGACCCTGCCTTCTGAGTCGGAGGTCACGGGTTCGATCTCGAGGCCAACATTTGTGTGCATGAACATGGCTGTTGGCTTCGTCTCTGGGTGTTTAATATTTATGTATGTTTATCAGTTGTTTAGTACCCATAGTACAGGCTCTGCCTAGTTTGGGACTGAGTAAACGTGTGTACACTGTGTCCCACGATTTATTATTATTATGTGGACGACAAAGATTCGCTAGCGGTTCCCGGTTCCATTCGGACGATTTATACGTGTCACAGAATAACCGCAATTCCTTATACACCCCAATTAGTACATTAATATAAAAATATTATGATGCATTCGTACTTTAGTTTCATATGACCAAATTTTCTAAATAATGACCATAATAGTACTACAGCTACAGTACAGTTATGCTAACTTATTCTTGGAATGAGGCTTACTTCGCGTTGGCCGAATTAAGTCTTAAACTATGCAAATCACGTGAAAAAACTTTTGCAAACTAGATTTACACTAGTTAAAATAAAATCAATAACCATAACTTGAATTTCTTTACATAGAACCACAAATAAATGATTAATTTCGCCTGGAAAGAAACAAAAATCGCTTTGGCTAAATTCAATAAAAGACCTACCAACCACAACCGTCTTTTATGTGAACACTGCTTATTTTGTTTACTTTTATTTGTTGATGTGGGGGAAATACACGTTCTGTGAAAATTTCACCTGTCGTCCTATTACAGTTCATGACATACAGCCCACTGACAAACATACAAACGTACAGCCAACTAAGACTTAGTAATAGCATCATTGGCACCCTTTCGGTAGGGACCCAAACACGGTAACAGAAAGAAATAAAAAAAAATCATAAGATCTGTGGTTTTTAAGATAATCTCAAACAAACATACAGATAAAATATATTTTTCAATCTATCATGTATACCAAAACTGTGACATAATCAAAATTTTAAACAAAAATGCAAACCGACTTCAACGAATATCACTCTTATTCCTTATTCGTAGATATCACTAAAGACTATAATAGGGTTGTGTCCTACCTAATCAAATCAGTTACTTTTTACGATCTGTCAAAACGAAATTTTACTATGGAAAATGTTCTGAAATAGCAAACCGTGACGTCATAGTTTGTAGTACTTAATTGCAGCACTTTTTTTGATTGTTTTATTATTTTGAAATTTGCTATAATTGTAAATTGAAAATCGAAATACATATTTTGAGGTGTTTTGGGATAATCTTTTTAATGTATGACTACTCGCAATTTAATTTCGATGTTGTCAACTACCCAATTTGCATATTCAACATTACATACAACATACCTACTGCTAGTATACCTATTTAGTTATTTATTAGTCACACAAAACAGACTTATGTACTTACGTACGCACGGTGAAGTAAAACATCGTGAGGAAACCCGCAGGTCCCAGAATGAATTCTGAGACATGTGTAACAGACCCCGTCCGGCGATGGGCTCACCATCTATCACGTTTGGGGGTCCAAAGAATATCTGGTGAAAAGTGGGTATATCCAGAAATGAAATACCTCTGCCTACCCCCTCGGGGATATAAGAGATTATGTATGTACAAAACAGATTACAATTAACAAAGCATTATAATGAGATAGTTCTGGAATGGAACAGATTGCAACCCTAAAGTATGTATGTACAAATTGTTTGTGGAAATAACGAAATAAACTCTGCGCTACGCTGATAGCGAGTAACTTGCTATATTTGTTGAGGAGTTCCGTTCTCCATCTGAACTTCTTCACCAGATTTTCACAAAACTTACATGGGACCAACCTTGAGGTGTAAACGACCAAAAAAAAATTCAAAATCGCTTCATATTTAACGAAGTTATGTATTAACATACGAAAAAAAATACGTTACGAATTGAGAACCTCGTCCTTCTTTGAAGTCGGTTACAAATCATTGAACTGTATTATTAAATTACTATATTCAGATCAGTGGATAATACCAACAAAAGGTAGACGCCGTGAGTCATTCCATAGAGTTCGCTCAAGGTCTAAACAATAACAGCGCAAAATACAATCGCACAAGCATTGTTCCTTAAGTAAACAAATCGTCGCGAAGATAAGCGATTCATCACCTACAACTTCTGTAAATATATTTCATTATAATCTTTATAAACCATTTCACGTTATAAAATCGCAATGAATAGATAATTGTTAACTCTTAAAAGTGATTTTATTTTAAATGTTTGATTTATCGTTTTGCGCAAAAGACACTTAATTCTCATACAATTTATAATTTCTCAGAAATTAGTTGGTGATTCTAGGCAGAGTCTTAACTGTGTAACATACTTCAGTATGTTTCAACTTATATATAAAATACACAAATTCTCGCAGGACAAAAACCAGTCAAGTTCAGTGACTTATAAAGTCAATGCTGGAATCACATTGTCAACAATGCTCATCATCAACCCGTAAAAGCCCACTGCTGAGCTAAGGGTCTTTCCTCATACATGAATTAGTTGTAAATAGTTAGAAGTCAATTAAAATATTCGCAGCAGCAACGTAAAAATTTATGAACTTCGCCAGGAATTGAATTTTTTATATCTTTTTACAATCATTTTAATAGCAAGCTCCCGTCACTTCGCTTAGCAGAAACGATAGAAGCTATGCAATAGCTTAAAAAATATTAGAAATCATAAAGAAATTTGAAATGTTGTTCTCGGTAAGCCAAATGATGTAGGTACATCACAACATACTACAAAACAAAGGCCCTTCCCGTCTGTCTGCAACTATGAATGAATGCTTAGATCATTAAAACTACGCAACGGATTATGATGCTTTTTTTTAAATAGATAGACAGTGACTTAAGAGGAAGGTTGTACTATCAGCATTGCACCCGTGCGAAGCCGGGGCGGGTCGCTAGTTGTCTATAATTCAAACTGCACGTTACAGATTATCTCTGAAGTATTTCGTTTCTGAAAATACCCCTTTTTCACCAATGTAGTTTCGGGTACCTAAACAACAGAAATACGGTAAGACCTAGCTTCACCAAGAGCAGTGATAACCTTACGGTTAAAGAACCCGCTTCTCATGATAATCAGTGAGGCTCGGATTCTAATCTTGGCAAGTACCAATTAATTTTTCAAAACCTACGTACATATTCATCACTAGCTCGACGGTGAAGGAAAACATCGTGAGGAAACCTCTCAGGATTAATTCTAAGGCATGTGTAACAGACCTGGTCCGGCGATGGGCTCACCACCTATTACGTTTAGGGTCGAATATTCGAGACATCGGTCGAGTAAGAATATTGGGATAGAGTATTTTACCTAAAAAGGTTGCTAAAAAACTTCCATATGCTCTGCTTGTTTTTCTTGTCCATAGTGGAGTCAACTCGACTCGCGCGAACCATCTCCGTCCAGCGAACTGCGTCTTGGAGTTCCATGAAGCGTTCCTGTAACGAAAAATCACAAATTCACTCCAGAATAATACTTCCTATCAGAGAAATTATTTCTGAATCCGATCAGTACTACCAGAGACTACCGCCTACAAATTTACTAGTAAACAACTTTACCTTTCTATTAAAAATACATGAAAACTTTTATCATAGTTATCATAACATTTTTAGAAATTTTATCTGTTCATCTGAAACGGATTTGAATCAAAATTTGAGGCCCCCCTTCAATAGAGTTTTTATTATTTTCAACTGTCTACATATTACGGTTCATGATACAGCCTACTGATAGACAGCAGACGTACTACGGACAGTAATACGGTAGGCAGGCATCCTTTGTGGTACGGAACTCAAAATAATAAATTAAAATTAAAAAAAAACTTTTTTATAAACAAGTTTTTTTCTCAGAAAGCCCTTTCATTTGACATCCATATTGTAGTTCATTAAAAATAACTAGTCTCATCATCTTGGATTTAGAATGACTTCACACAGTTAATCATGCACTGTCATCCAAACTAAACGTGTATACAAAATTTTAGCTCAAAACGGTTGAAGATCTGCTTCAAAATTGAGTTGCGAGATTCCACCCGACCAAACATACGTTGCAAGTTAAAGAAGCTTGTAAAAAGAGTATAGATCGTGTTACTATATAGGCCTTGTTCGCCTGAAAAACAGGGTTCCCTAGTTCAGGCACATTTAATATTTGTGTTCTGTAGTAAGTAAGAAAGTATTGTGCATGTTACTGTATTTTATTTTGTAACAGAGTTCAAGAATAAAGTTTTATTATTTATTTATTTACTATACCTTATACTGGTTGCGTTCCATGAGTACACGAGCCATCTCGACTCGCGTGAACCGCCTGCGCTGAGCCATGGGTACGTCCGCTTCGTCTTCGTTGTCCCCACCGCCGGCGTTGTTACTGACTGTCTCCTGTTTATATGTATATAAAATAAACAAAAAATAAATAATATCACGGCCTTTTATACCCGAGGGGAAACGAAGAAACGGAATACTAGAGGTACCTATATAGGTCTATGTAGGTCTATATACCCACTTCTCACGAGATGTTCTTTAGACCCCTAAACGTGATAGGTGGTGAGCCCATAGCCGGACATCTTTCACGTGTCTCAGAATTAATTCTGGGACTTGCTGGTTTCCTGGCGATTTTTTCCTTCACCGTTGAACTAGTGATAAATATGTACGTAAGTGTTGAAAAAACCTTATTGGTTCATGCCAGGATTCGAACCCGAGCCTCACTGATTATCATCATGTGAAGCAAGCTCCTTAACCGTAAGGCTATCACAGCTCTCATTCGATCCGAGCCGATCGTGCCTCTATCGCTTGTTCCGCGCTCTCGCCAGCACGCTCGGCCCAGGCGGAACGTGACAATGAGTCATGCTTTTTCATGCCTGCAGCCGGCGTTAATCGAAAAAAAAAACTTACCTTCAAGTTCCTGAGTTCCTCCTCCAACTGCGCAACCCTCTCGCGCAACTTCTCTCGTGCCCCGCTGAGGTTAGAAACTTCCTCCCTGAGTATCTCTTGCTCGCCAGTCAGCTCGTCGACTTTCACTATCAGGTCGTCTTTCACCACGTTCAAGGCGTTCCTAGGATACATCATCATTGTGAGCGTTCGTTATCATAGTACTTTTTGATTATAAAAACGGTAACTAAAATACATAATGAAATACCTAATCAGCTTAAAAACATTGAAAGACCACATTCATTAAACAATTAAAAGTATTCCTAACAAATATTAGTGATAATTATAAGTACATATTAATAAATATAATTTATTATTTACCTATTTAATTTAATTTTATATTTTATTTACCTATATAAGGTGAAAATTTTAACTACTTTTGTGAATTTACAGACTATAACTCCTCTCCAAATTTGCTGTGCCCCTGCGGGGCGTCATATAGTGTTCTATGTAAACATGTACTAAACCTATACGAGACTAGAGAAAGATTAACTTTACTCCAAGTATTAACTCATTACTAACCAATTTCAGTATTAATAAACACAGAGTAAGCAAGGAGTAACCTAATCCATGCCTACTCCCGGAGTAAAAGTTACGCCTTGGTGTCACCTAGTTTAAGCAGGGATTAGCCATGGTTTAGGTTTTATGCTAACCTAAAAGTTACTTTGACATTCATCGATGACGGAAGGATAACGGTAAGGCGATGGGATCAAAGAGATTTCAATATTATTATATTTTAATCTCTTTGCTACTCACTAACCACAAATACGGATGTCAGATAGTCAGCTGTCACTTGTGAAACACATTTTTTTTAAGGTTCCATACCCAAAGGGTAAAATTGGGACCCTATTATACTAAGACTTCGCTGTCTGTCCGTCACCAGTCTGTATCTCAAGAACCGCGATAGCTAGACAGTTGACATTTTCACAGATAATGTATTTCTGTTGCCGTTATAACAACAAATACTAAAAAACAGAATAAATTAACCAATGTTATTTTTTTGCCGTTTTTATAGGTAATGGTACGAAACCCTTCGTACCATTACCGACTCGCACTTGGCCGGATTTCTTCCATTTTGGAAAAGTTCTTATCTCTCTTTTTACTTTTAAATTCATCAGTATTGCCACATTTCAGACGTAATCTAAGTGTAAGCTAGGTGTAAGGAATGTATAGTTAGTCCGAGGATACTCCGTGTTTATTAATGACATAAAAAAAACTGAGGTAATACTTGGTTACTCAGGGATTAACTACTTCTAGCGTAACCTCTGATCATCCTAGAAATAGGCCATTTTTATTAATAAGACCGATATAGTTATAAGTTTAGCTCGCACATAATATAATAATAGATAATAATCTTGCTCAGTTTCATGAGTACAATCACCCTTTCTCCAACATGTAAACAAAAATTTTTATTAAAGAATAGATAATGCCTCAAGCAATTAACAACTCACTTTGTCGCCAGTAACTCGTTATTCTCCAAGATAAGATTTTCGACCTCTTTGCCCATACCTGTAAAGAAAAAAAACAGAAACAAATTTTAATCATATTCGTAACCGATAATACATCAGCGCAACTTAGGTGTTTTTAATTAAAGCAATGAACAAACGTAATTACTACAAGGTTTCAATTGTTACGTGACTGTTTGACCTAGATTTTTTCGTGGATTTCCTTGTTGGCGTATAAAACTGTTTAAATTTCATTCCGATATATCGTGGTGTCTACTACTTGGCTCTAATACAGTTTATTTACCTTTAGGTGATCGAGACAAAGGGGTCCCTGGGGGATTTTAGGTAAATGATTCAATTATTGCTATTTATCACCTTATCCACCTTTACCACTAGCTCGACGGTGATGGAAAACATCAGGTCCCAGAATTAATTCTGAGGCGTGTGTAACAGACCCGGCCCGTAGATGGGCTCACCTATCACGTTTAGGGGTCGAATATACTCGTGAAAAGTGTGTGTTTCCAGAAATAGAATACCTCTGCCTACCCCCTCGGGGATAAAAGACGTGTATTTTTTTATTTATCACCTTTGTACCCCGTATATACCCTCAGTACATTTTAGTTAATAAACTGTGTTATAGAGCCTGCTTCTTATGCGTGAGGCTTGGGTTCGAATTATGGCGAGAGGGCACGTAACAACGAGATTAAAAAAAAAAGAAGGTACACATTGATCAATAGACCGACGGTGAAAGAAAACATCGTGAGGAAAACCGCTGGTCCAAGAATGTATTGTGGCAAGTATAACAGCACCCGGTAAGGCGAGAAATACTCGTAAACACACTAGTCATAAATAAAATGTGTTATTTTTTTTCAAAATTTCTTATCTGTTTTTACAATTAAATTTGGAAGGGTTCATCACTACAAGGAGTTGCGAAATATATGCTGCATCTGTTGGTTGTTTGAATCGTTGCCTTCCGAAACACGGAAGATGGTCAACACCGAGCCTAATCTAAGTATTTTAAGTGGAACTCTATCCTTATCTATATTTCATATTGAGTGGTTTGCTAACCCGCCATTCGTCTCGCTAAATTAAAGGTTATAATTAACAAATATACAATTTACTCACCGAAGTAGTTATCGTTAACTGCAATACGTTGATGCAACATTGTTAGAATGCATGGAAACAAAACAGACAACATTAGTGTATTAGCGTCTTAAAGTTAAAGTAGTTGGAAAGAAATGTTAATTAATCCACTAAATATAGGAAGAGTAGAATATGGGCCAAGGTTCAAGAGTAAAAGAAGTTCAAGGAGTATTTTGGTGACTTTACAATAGGGATGTTTCCTGAGAAAAAAGAAATCGATTCTATTTGGTCTCTTAGCTAGATTATCAAAGAATATTGAACAAGTAGTTTTAGGTTTTGACGTCACTTCTTGCGAAAATTTGTAGCACGGCGTGACGTTTGTATCGTCTTAATTTTTTAGTAACCGGTCAAATAAATACTTAGCTATACAATATTTTTTAGTAATCTGAGGGACCAAAGATATATGTTTTGTCAACTACCCTATAATACTAGCTGTAGCCGTACTCCGTTCGCGTTATAAAACTATAATATAGCTTTTCCATGGGGGGTCCAGTTTCCGCGTAGACTAAGGGGGGACCAGTCTGTCTAAAAAGGCCGTTTCGGGTGAATCATAATAGAATTCTATTTCGATTCATATTCGAAATTTTCACCAAATACGAATCTGCTAATGAATTGAATTGTCAGTGAATCACTAAATTATGGGACCATTTTACGAAATTTAGAGGAATTGCTTAGGATTTGCTGGGAATTCAGAAAAGGAGAATTGCTCAGAGGAATTGCTCAAAGTGGCCATTTTAGACCCACAGTACAGACCCATAAACCCCATCCCCATTAATACACCCGTGCTAAAGGGAAAATACTATCTATCCAACAAGTTTCATCTATATCCATTCACTCGTTACGGTGTGTAGAGAGTAACAAACATCAAAAAACCAAAGTTTTAGGTACGAAGAATGTTATGCAATAGTAACTATGTCTCTTCAATCCGTTCTTTCAGTTCAACCAATTTTGCTGAAATTCGGAAGACGAGAACTTTACATCGACTACTTGAAACACGAACGAAGTCGCGAGCTATAGTAAATGGATATGAATATTAAAGTTCGGTCACAAATACGAAGTAACACTAAATCTAGAACTACATTGCATCCATACATTACATACAAGACAGGAAAGTCGAATTAAGCCAAAAAAAGAAATACACACTTTCGCCACGACCCACCATCCGGGGTGTAGTTTTTAACAAGCTAAATGTATGAAACGTGACGCCCTGTAACACACCATACGGGTGCAATGTAGTTCTAGCTTAAGAAGGTTCAAGGGTGCTCCAAAATTTAGTGCATGTAAGGCCAAGTCGAAATTATTGAAAATCATGTACACGGTGGTTTAAGTTATTACTACACTAAATGCACTCTGGGTACCATGCGTTGCAATAGCAATGTGTACTTGTCTTAACATAAACAAATAATAGTATGAAAGCCGCGTTGTCACCGTACCAGCGCGCTCGGACATCATTTAATCAAACTACTCGGACAGTTCTCGTATCATATCGTAAACACGTGACCGGCGTGTACTCGGACGCTTCCAATCAGTGAATCCGACGGCATTCTATTATAAAATCACCATGCTCCACTATATTACATAGGTTGTGTATCACAGATCGCCCTTATAGACTCGTCCGAGCGAGCGACTGTGAAAACGAGGCTTAGAAGAACTCTAAAAATAAAGGTAAAGGCCGTTCCCAAAGGGTATAAGCGTTCGGAAATAGAAAGCCAATGGACAGAATAAAATATACTACGAACTACTGTATGATTCCAATTAAAAAACCAATAGGATATTACCTGATGACGCATATTCGCCTGGGTGGACCCAACTTCCTGTAGGAAGACAGATTAATTAGTATTCAATGCGGTACTGCGTAAAGGTAGACTTCTGTGGGTCGCGGCTGGTCGCAGACGCGCGCGATCGATCGCGTACGACTGACGCGCGCGGCTGTGTGTGTCTCGAAATGCTCTACACGGCCGCACGCGTCTGTCGCAGACTTCGGAAGGCGCCATACATTTTCATACATTTACTATTGTCGGATCAGCCGCGCGCGTCAGTCGTACGCGGTCGATCGGCCGCGACCCACGGCAGTCTACCTTAAGTGTACTGAACCCATTCTTATTGAACGATTATTAATTTCAAATGTTTATTTGAAACCAGTGGCCCGGGTAGAAGTTGTCCTGCCGCAAAAAAACAATCCAAGCACCCATTCGAATTAACCCAAAAAAAACATCAAATTGGGACAGCCATTTTCGACTTTTAAAGAGACTAACGAACGGCTTTTGATTTTTATATGTCAGAAGATTCGATTACACATAAAACGGTTAAAACAATCAAAATTTCTAAGCTTATTTTTAGTGTAAAATGCCAAGGTAACACAGAAAATGTGATAGCGCTGTTGTATGTGACGCACGGGGTCGATTCCCGGTAAGGGCAAGTACCCACGAGGGTTTCAAAAAACTTGTGGTCATACATATTTTTCACTAGCTCTACGGTGAAGGAAAACCGGAGGCCCTAAAATTGTTTAGGCATATGTAACAGAACCCGGTCCATCCATCCGCTCACCACCTGTCTTGTTTAGGGGTCCCAAAAGTTTATTTTATCAACATTATTATATAAGTATGTATTAGGAGACGAATATTGTTTAAATGTTTCATTAATTAATTTTATTATTTGCGGCCAATACCTCAAAATTACGTCTGCTAAGCCTGATGGTTCACTTTTATATAATGCCTTTAGGCATTAAGTTCGCCATGTGTACATTTTTTGGTACAAGAATTTCAATAAATAAATAAATAGTGTGTACTTCCAAGAATATAATACTTTTGCCAGTAAAACCCTCCCAAAAAATTTGCCCCACCATATCATGATTAAAACTACCTATAGTTCAGACCATAGGTCCATGAAGCACATACCTGTAATATCAGCACCATCATCGCACTCAACCATGTTGGAGTCTGTGTCGTGGAACGCCAACTCCTGGTACAGTGTGTTCCCGCTTCGTTTCTCGCTCTTGGTCTGTGACTTTCCCATAGACGAGTTGAGTGGAGCCACCGGCGATGTCGCCTAAACCAAATAATAATCAAAAACGATTCCAGAAAGTAGATATATCCGACTTAAAATCTCTATAGTCTCTCGCCGAACTAAAAAAAATTCAAATTCAGAACAGCCATGTCTAATGACACATGTCATCGCTTTGTATCAATCAAAATTAATTTTTTAATAAAATGAAATGTTTTCGTCACAAATGTGTACTACCGACAGTACTTTTATTATTTATTTTCAAGCAAGCTTTAAGCTTAAAGTGCTACCAGTGCTCTTCGACCATCAACCCAGGATGCTTTCCTTATGACTTGAAGCAGAGATATTTAATGGATTGCCCCAGCAGAAGTGCATTGAGTGATCAAAGACCCATTTGTCGACATTTGTCCCAAGTGCAGTTTTTCACGACCGATCAAGAGGTGACAGTGGTACGGGAGTGCGCGTACGTGTATACGGAACCACTGAAGTGTAATCAGTCCAAGTTTAGCAGCATGCATTACTCGTTGTCGTGCGAGTGCGACTTCGACGGGTGCAACCCAGCACCTAGTCGAACGGCGCATTGGAAAATAATTGTGTTAGCGGTGTTATGGGTTCTAGTAATAAAGTAGGTTTCTAGTGCGTAACTCGGTCAGTGAGGAAGCGAATACATTGAATATCCCAACAGAAAATTTGCGTGCAATAATCAATTGAATGTAATCATGCCCGAGAAATGGATGTTCAGACTTCCTCCCAGAGAGCGAGTCCTTTGTGTTTAGGTACAAAACTATGTACGTGTAATTAGTAGTTATAATTAAAGAATAATGTATATGTACAAAGTGTATATTTGTGACTAGCGACCGCCACTCGCTTCACTTTGGTTTACCAAAATATATTTTACTAGCCATTCTGCGCGGTTTCACCCGCGTAGTTCCTGTTCCCGTGGGAATACGGGAATAAAATATAGCCTATGTTACTCAGGGATCTTCTAGCTTTCCATTGGCGAAAAAAATATTAAAATCGGTCCAGTAGTTTTTAAGTTTAATCGTAACAAAAATACAAATCATTGCTCTTTAACCCTGCAAGATATCGAAATAGCACATATACGAAATTTTCGTTAAAATTCCTGTAATCCCTACGGTGAAGGAAAACATCGCAGGTCCCAGAAATAATTGTGAGGCATGTGTAACAGACCAACATGATAGGAGGTGAGTGATCATGTTATGGGGTGCAAAGATTATAGTGATAAAATGTATTTCCTGAAATAGAATACCTCTGTCTGGCCCCTCCAGTTTTATTATTGGTAATAATAATAGTTATTATACGTGAGCATTAACTATATTGATAAAAAAATCTTACAAAACTAAATAAAAAAAAACCTACCTACCACAAAATAGACACATATTGAACTCACAAACGTTTATTCATTAAACAATAAAAACAACATACAAAAATAATATAAAATCATCAGATGCAGTATTACTTAAAATCCAGAACATTGTGGTATCAAAAAAAATTTAAAATCACCAATCAAAAAGCGTGCCACCGAACACATCATCCCTAGATGATTGAATCAAAATCAATTCACAATAGGCTGAATACTACAGCTTTTCGATACTGTACTGCAATAACGCAATTATCAACATTATCGAATTCCTTCATAGAAAGCTCATTCTAACCTGACTCTGTTGGGTGATGGGATCGGTCTGGTGGGAGCGCTCCACGGTCCTCACAGCAGCCAGCTCTGCCCCAATAGGGGGCGTAGGAGGCGACGAAGACAGACTGACCGGACTGCCAGGGATACTTTCGGTTTGCTCCACCACGTGCACCGAGCCCTCGAGCGAGGCGAACCCAAATGATATTGGACCTGAACAACAATATGTGTATAATATTTTCTCCAGAACAAGACTGAAACATAACCATGTAACTTATAGTTTTTATTGATTGTTTGATGTGTTGAGTTTATAGCCCGCTTCTTCCCAACTACACATGTCGAAGCAGTGGAGTAGCAAAAACATTCAATAAGTGGACTTATAAGCCCCTACATTGAATTCAAATATTTTGATTTGGAAAGTAGATTTTCAACAATAACTGCCGTTTGTTGTTTTTAAAACACAATGAACTTTTGACTCCATCTGTACTTCAGTCGTTTTTTGACAAGTAGACTGTTTGCGAAGTAGGTAGTCCGAGAATAAGACAGAATGCGAAATAGACTGTTTGCTAAGTGGGCCGATAGCGAAGTAGTCACATAGAGAAGTAGTCAAAATGCGAAATGGGCTATTTGAGAAGTAGACCTCTGGCGCCTGAGCGGTTTTTTCCACTTATCACTGCCAGAAGGGATACCTTAGGGTACCAGGTAAGGATTTTGTAACCACCTTTTCCTACTTTTATAAGACCAATTCAAGATTTGACCACAGGTATAGTGGCATTTTAATATCAATTAAGAATAAAAGGCATATACAGAAAGGCGCCGGTTGCAATCCCTAAGAAAGTCCCTGTTTCATTTTCGTTGTGGATATGTTTGGTGAGTAGTGTAGTTATGTCAATATCTAATGTTAAGAGTAAATCATTCCTACAGTTGACTATATGGTTTGTAAATAGTCTGTCTGTTTTACAAATTGGTAAACATCATCGCCCACCCATAACAGCCCACTGGTGGGCTAAGAGTCTTGCCTTCCAAATGAGGAAGAATATGTCTAATAAATTTATTTTATTTTTTCCCTTCATTTAAACGTTTGTACTTATAAACAAAATATATTGTTATTAATTGTTAATTAAAATTATGCACTATAAATTACATCTTACCACTTGATCTGCCTACAGGGTTGAGTCCTAGCCGTCCTCGTACTTCACTGCGTTCATTTGCGGTACTTAGCAGCAGTTTAGTTCTTTCCATGTAATCCATGTGTGTCTTGAACAGCTCTGTGTATCTTTCATGAAGCTTTGCATATTCCTGAAGAAATAGAAGGATTAACAAACACATTTGCTATTGTTGCAACCTACATACCATTATACATAGGTCATTGTAAATAAGTGCTATTGGATTAGTGTATGTTGGCTTACTTCTGGGGATTACTTACAGAAGAGTACAGCTTACAGTAAAAATGGTACTGTTGTCAGTGTTGTATTAAAGACATTTAAATTCCTTGCAAAATAATTCTGCATTATCTTTAATAGTATATGATAATAGGTACAAAATACCTTTTTAAGTTCATTTTCTCGTTCCTCCAGCCTGCTAGCATGGTCGAGGGAATTCTTGTGCTTGAGCTCCAACATTCGAACTATGCTGTCGAGAGCCTCTAGGCGTCCTGTCAGCTCTTTCCTCTCGCCCTCGTAGTGGTCTTCAGCTTCCAACAACTGATAGAACATTTGAACTATATTGTAACAAACAGCATAGCTGCAGATAATTATATAAAGGTGAGTATAGACTACAACAATTCCTCCAGCGTTTCGGTGTAATGAAACGTTCTTACGAATGGTACAATACATGCAAAAGCTCAGTTAGCCAAAGCATTTCCATGTAATGTAACGTTCCCACGAACGTTCGGCGTACTATACGGCTATAAGTTTCGACGAAATGTTACACCAATATGCTCGTTGGTTTTTAAAATGCTGTAACAAAACATCGAGCGTCGTGTTCGAAGAGTGGTTCGAGTAAATTTAAAGATGGTGAATGCTCGATGTTCTGATACAAGTAAATGTTGCAGTCTATACTCACCTTAAGCCGTATTCTCATTATTAATAAAATACCAGATAAGAGTAATTTATTTTTGACAACAATAAAGTTAGTAAGGTATTGAAATTTATTATGATGTACCTTTTAAATAGGTTTAGTGTGAAATTGACGAATTTGATGGTTATAATTTAACAGTTTTGGACCTTAATAACTGTTGAAGTTTTTTAGGTGCATATAATAATATTTTTTTATGAGAATGCACTAATTGCTACATGGACATTGACATGATGAATTTAGAGTAGGTAAGTACTAGAGATGGGCCGACTATGGGTTTGGCCGGATAGTCGCTAGCCGACTATTCGGCCGTGAGCAAGCCGACTACTCGGCTTGGCCGATCATTGCTTTCGGGAACGGTCGGGTACGTTTGCCTGGTGGTATAAGAACAGAGCCCGCTATCCAGCAATGTTTATGATCGCGAAAAAGAAAGTATTTGTGCTGCCCAGCCAGTTCTGTATATAGTGAAAGGCTATTCTCCGAGGCTGGCAATGTTTACGAACTGAAAAGAAATCGCTTACTTCCTGATCGTGCAGAAGCTTTAACTTTTCTGCATCACAATTTGCCATTACTATAACTAAACTATATACCTAAATAGAAAAATTACTTACGAATCGTGATATTCACTGACACTGCTAGAGTTACAAATGAAAAAATATAGTAGGTATGTATAATATTAAGTTAACAGTTAAAGAAAACTAAAAATACCATTGTTGTTCTTTGCTGATTTCATTTTAGCCTTTAATAATGAGATGTTGGTTGACTGAAGGTAGTTTTGTTTTAATTCTGATAAATTCTGTTTTTTTAGTAGGTTTCTTAGACAGGAAAACATAGCCGACTAGTCGGCAGTATGAGCCGACTAGTCACCGACTAGTCGCCGACTATAAAACAGGCCGGATAGTCGGCTTCACCGACTAGTCGCCGACTGGTCGGCCCATCCCTAGTAAGTACCTATGCTTCAACTGCTCTGATAAAATATAACTAAAGCAATTTATAAATTTTTCACAAAACACTAAGTTATTGTTCTTTTACAAGAATAAGTATGATATAGCAGCCTTCTTAGCTGCGGATATTGGAGGTTAGGATTATGACGAATGATTGAATTGACAAAAGGACATATCAATGAAATTACTGTAATATATAAAACTTACTGAAAATTTCAAATTCCAATGGAAAATAGTACACACTTTATTTATTTGAAACATATAACATTATTAATAAATTCTGCTCAACTGGGCTATTATTAATCTGAAGTCTGATAAATATAATAAACAGAGAAGCTGCTGTATAAAAACAATAACATATATCATTGCAGACCACACAATTAGAGGATGTCATACACACACAGTCAAACTGATAACACCACCTGACCTTGGTGTTAAGTTATTCGGCCCTAAAATAAGATGTTCACCACTGAGCAATTAAATTGGAATGTGTTGCTAGTTTACCTTGGAATTTAGATAACAGAACGGGTGACACATTTAGTCAAGTATTCTAGCCGATGTAATATCCCACTGTTTCAGAAATGCTGGTACAAAAATTCTGTTTCACAACTAACGTAATGCACTTTTGAACATTAACAAACAACTGAGAATGCAATAAGATAGGCAACCTTGTGGTTCGAAACAAAGAAAATTGAACCAAGGTCTCAGTTACTGTTCAGCTCACCTTCTGTTCAGAGTGCTTCCTGGCTGCCTTCTCGCGCTCATACTGCGTAACAAGCTGCTCATTATCTTCTCTCAGGAGCTCTAACTCCACCTCATGCTCCTGATTAGTCTGGTATGCTGAGTCCAGGCACTCAAGCACGTTCACAAGCAAAGGCATCAGGGTTTTTACCACATCCTCGTCGTATCGAGCGATCATCCGCTCGAACTCCTGGTAAATACTCCCCGCCAGCGATTGCACCTTCTCCGACATCACAACATGCGAGTCTTCGTGAGTTCCGTAAATCGTCTCCGCCGCCACATACTCACTACTCGCACTATGATCGAAATTCATGATTGGAAGCAATTATATAGCTTTAGTACGAGGATATTACGTTTACCCCTTGCAAGGACGACTAATGGATTTTACGCGAAAACATAGTAGTGGGTTTGTGTGCAAGATTGCTCGATGAATGGATCGATTGTGGTGTCTTCAAAAAGTTAATGGTATGAGCATTTCGGTGGGTTGTAAGAAAGTTGCACGTTTATCAGTTAAACTACTACACAGAAAGAGGTATGAAAGAAAAGAACTTTATAATTTACATTCACGCACACCATTTGTTTGACGTATATTCGCTGTGTAACACAAAAAAAGATTCATTCGTTGGTCTATTGACGTGACGGACGACACACGGATACACTGACGTTATGACGTTGAGGTTTGTGAATGACACCATTTTTGTCCATTGCCGAAGGCTGACGATGGCCCGTCATGGCCCATCTCAAGCCATCTTGGCCCACAGAGTAGAAAGTACCAAAATGAGAGGCGTTTTTTACAAAAGAAAAACTAGTTCATTCACTAAAGATAGGTGGCGATGTCATCGAATGATAGCTTTTTTTTTGTTTTAATGAATGCAAGGATCATGAAAATATACATACATACATATGCTCATGCCTTTTTCCCGAAGGGTTAGGCAGAGACAACAGTCCGCCACCTGCTACGATCCTGGCATACCTCACGTGCCTCATCCACATCCATCAATCGGTTCATACAATCTCGTCGGTTTCGGGTACTCTTTATCTGGCTTTTTTTCAATACATCGCCGATCTGATCGATGTTACCTACGCCTAGGTCGAACTCTGCCGACTCGGCCACTCACAATCCCTTTATATATTTGTCTCGTTAGCATGGGCGTAGCTAGGGATTTGTCCTAGGGGGGGCCATGGCCTCAGCCATGAATCGGCCGGCCACGGCGCGGCAAGATGGTACGTAGGAATCAAGTATGGATTTCAAGTATCCTATCCTATTATACTAATTCTTTTTCTTTTATCTATGTCCTGGCCAAGACTATGTACTTTAAGTCGCTAATATAGCTAAGTATACACTGACAAGAGCTCCGTTCTTAAATGACCAACAAAAGGGTAGCTAAATCAAATCGACTTTGAAGTAAGGAAAAAAGAAACCAAAAATATATAAATAGATCATGTGCATCTGAATTGAGGGACCATTTTTCCAATTATTGAGAAACGAAATGACCCTTACAAGGCACTTAGTAATAACTTACCAACGATATTGAGCGATATTGAACTCAAATATATTAAATTCCTTAGATAAATTCATGTTTTACTGATTAATCAGTACAGATATTCACGAATTGAGGGCCCAAGCTAAACCGCCATAAATCTGTATTATCGCATTCTTCAGATTTGGGCATTTCATAATGTATTTAAGAAAATCTTAACTTAATACTCAAATAAAAATTATTATCCCAGGGATAGTACCTACTTTCTGAGATTAGGCTATGCCGCTTTATGCAGGCGTGAGGATTGAGGGCCCAAGTTATTTGACCATAACTCTTTTTTTTCACGTTTAAGAAATTTAAGAATCTTTGCTTTAAGTTTTAAGAAATTTTTACTAAATGCCTTGTACCTAAGTGTCATTTCGTTTCGCAATATTTTGATAAATGGGCCCTCAATCCAAATGCACATAAATAGATCCACTCCACGACCTTGAAATTAGAAAAATATGTTTTCAAACTATTTTAAGTTTTCTGTGTTTAGCTTTTTGAAGATAGTTTTCGATTTCGGTAATTGAGGATGAAGTTATTTTATGTATGAGGAAGGGTATTTTTCTAGGGTGGGCCAACAGCTTTCTAGGGTGGGCCCGGCCCACCCTGCCCCCCCCTAGCTACGCCCATGCTCGTTAGACGCATTTCATCCATCCGCTCGACATGTCCAATGTAAAAATATACAGCTATTAATGCTGTGATGTTTATAGTGATATCTAATTTCTATTGTAGTTGGTGTGTTATCTTTACACTAGGTTTAAAGTGGTTGAAACAAACACAGGAATATTTACTCAGATTCCAGCCAATTTTGCGTTGACCATATATCGGTAGCTCTAATCCAATGTTGTCCTAAGGTCTCATCAGTTGGATATGTACGAACGCCTCCGTCGATGGCACATTTAAAGCATGTTAAAAATAATAAAATGGATATCGTAGTCGCTGCAAATCGTGTTAACCTTTTTTACCAATAAAAATTCTCAGTTTCAATATATTTTTTTACTACCAAAATGTCAACTACTCGTTTTTTAATATGTGGCATGGGTGTTGCTGTACTAGTTTATGACAGCTCCATGAAAGTTCTTCACAGCGCCATCTATTGACACCTTTGAATACTCAAGTGACAGCTGTTACCGAAAACGCCTCATTCACACAAAGAGGACTTCGGTGTCGAATACATCAAGATGGCTGCTTGGCCCCAACTTTCATATATTTAAGTCAGTTAAAAATCTGCATACCATAAGTCTTGCTATTCGTTGTAAATTGTTGACAAAGTTACATAAAACTAATTTTAATAGATCAACTTTTTATCTTGTAAAAGTATGAGTCTATCAAAATTATTTGCAATCTCAACATCAATTAAGTAGGTCCTACTGTTTTCAGAGCTATCTATAGTGATTATTTGGTTTCGATCTTCGTCTAATCTTGATGAATGAAAGCTCACGTTGTTAGGTATCCATTTAGGCGACTTTTCGACTCCCCTCCTTAGTGAGATGTAATGAGATTTGGCTCGACACTATACAATATACATATGCGTAGCTAGGGGGGGCCACGGTGGGCCGGGCCCGCCCTAGAAAGAAAGCTGTGGGAAACCTAGAAAAATACCCTTCCTCAGACACAAAATAACTTCATCCTCAATTATACCTAATAATAATATACGGGACAAAATCACAAAAGTGGAATTTTGTACGTACTGTCATGTGGTAAGTACTGGTATTTACAGAAAATATAAATATTTGCTGTATATTTAGACTATGTCTGGGGTCTACAGTTAATGCGAGATATCCTTGAAATATCATAGTATAGGCCATCGTCGAGAGCTCGCTTTATGGTTTACAAATTGAAAAGCATTGCCCTCCTCCTAGGCAGTCGGATAAAAAGAGTTCTCATTAGTACATAGAGTTCTAGTTAGTTAATTGGTTGCAGAGGTGGCCTTTGGGGGTGGCGAACGGGGCAATCGCCCGGGGCCTCGCTCTTGCAGGGGCCTCGCGCAGCAACCCAAGCAAATTTACAAAAATATTGTTTTTTTTTATCCTTAATTATTCATTAAGGTTAACATAGCGGTAAATTAAAATAAAGTTAGTTAACATTCATTCAAAACATAATTGAATAATTCATTATGTAGAGCAGTGATAGCCTTCCTGTTAATAGATATGGATCGTGAGCAAAATATCTATATGATTAGCACACGTGGGAGACGCTATTGATAGCGATAATTATACCATAAGGAACATCAAGGTCCGCCTCTGCCACCATGGTTCCGCTGCGTTTTCGATTGCCAGCGCTTCGAACTTGTAAAAAAAAGTGTATCTTATATCATTTGCGCATGTCTGCCTCTTGGAATGATGTTTTGATTTCTTATAAAAAACCAAGAAAATCGAAGAGGTAGACATCCAGGCTTCTGATATTTCAAGGCAGACCGTTTAAAAAAAATGTCTTGACGGTCGCGCTAGGCAGTGGCGTGCATTGGTTTTCAAAGCAAGCAATTACAAGACCCTTCGTGTAGACACAGACAGACATTCGAGTCACAATGAATCGAATGGACGTAATTAGAACCATCTGCAAATGACTTAGTATAGCTATTTTTTTTTTCATTTTTGCAACTCCGCCCCGTGATAACTCAGAGTCCTGGATGTCTGCCTCTTCGATTTTCTTAATTTTCAGGATGATTGTGACTACCAGCACCAGAGGCAGACATGTGCAAACAAATTCACGGCGCTGTAGCGCTAAAACGCAGCGATCTTAATTGACTGGACCGAATCGATTCGTATTGATCTAAACTTCAATCTATATCAAATTATCAATATGAGACGTCTGCAAATCATATACTGAAATGTTCGCGATCTCCCTATCTATTAAGAGCCCGCTTCTGATGATGATAATCAGTGAGTCTCGGGTTCAAATCCTGGCATGTACCAATGAGTTTTTCAAAACTTACATACATATTCTTCACTAGCTGGACGGTGAAGGAAAACATCTTGAGGAAACCCGCAGGTCCCAGAATTAATTCTGAGGCATTTGTAACTGACCCAGTCAGGCGATGGGCTCACCACCTATCACGTTTAGGGGTCGTATATACTCGTGAAAAGTGGTATTTCCAGAAATGGAATATCTCTGCCTGCCCCCTCGGGAATAAAAGGCGTGGATTCTTTAATATCGCGCCTCGAAACACTTGGAGATCGGTTTTTTAATCGCACAGCACCCGGTACAGCTCGGGACTCGGGACATAATGTTCTATTTCTTTCGCTTGGAGAATCCCCGTGTTTCATTTCGTTCGTCAACTCTTTGTCACTTGGAATTATTTTGCTTCCAATATTTTGATAATAAATTTATCATCTCTGTATAGCATCAATGTAAAATATTTAAAACTCAAGTTTTTCTTAACTATTTGTATAACTTTAGCATTTCTCGCCAAACATGACAAATACCTAAACTAAACAACCAGACCTACTTTCGCATCACATACTTTTCACGAAGGACAAAGGGCCTCGAAAAAACCTGCCTGCCCGGAGCCTCGCAATCGGTAAGGCCGCCCCTGATTGGTTGGTCCACGAGTTCTACGACACAGCTGCATAATCCACTGGCACTACAATCTCGATGAGAAACCTTGAGAACGAGAGTGTAGGTATGTTACAGTTGTTAGTGTATCCGAATAACTTAAGTCTGTCTGGCGCGTCACGTCGCCGTTTATTTGACGTTTTGACATTTGTGGTACGGTCCAAATTGCGCTTTCTGCGCTCGTGTGCGCTATATTCATGCAAACAACTGTGGGTCTAAAATGGCCACTTTGAGCAATTCCTCTGAGCAATTCTCCTTTTCTGAATTCCCAGCAAATCCTAAGCAATTCCTCTAAATTTCGTAAAATGGTCCCTCATTTTAGTGATTCACTGACAATTCAATTCATTAGCAGATTCGTATTTGGTGAAAATTTCGAATATGAATCGAAATAGAATCATATTATGATTCACCCGAAACGGCCTTTTTAGACCACCTGTTCAAATTGCGCTGTAGTACGCTGACATGAGCATTGTGACGTCATCGATGACGTCATCGATTGGTGCAAACAGTGCTAACAACGAGGAGGTAGTGCAATGTCTCCGGATCTGTCAAACAGTTGTCAAACTTCAATGTGCGTGGTGTTTTTTTTCCCGCGAACTTTTTTCTTATTCGTTATGTAATCGAATAATTAAAATTAGGTATGTCGTCATTAATATTAACAGAAGCATTACATTGTGAAGCTTCGGGGGACACTATACGACTCAAATACGACTGAATTTAACTTCAGAACAGTATCAACCTAAATATTAAAAGAACTGTCATTTTTGACAAACGAAAACCTGTTCAAATTGTTTGCATGCTAACAATCGTAATCATTTTGAACAGTCGTGTGCGTGCTTACGAACGTATTTACTATTTGCACAAAACGGACCGCAGCCTTGAGAGATAGGTATTTGAAAATTCTAAAATTTAATAAAAATCTTTCAATAAACCTGTAAATAATTGTAATTACTGGAGTGTATTATTGAGTAGTTATCTGTGGTAAGAAACAAATCTTCTTTTGTACAAGTATATAAATATATCATATTTTGTGGTGAGTTTTTACACGACATCAATGGACCTTATTTCTTTGCCTAAGGAAATGTCTGTGAAAGTAGAGAGCATTCCCAGCAAGAAGTCCGTGATATGGGCTTACGTGCTGTGGCTATTTGGCGGAGTTATTGGCCTCCATCACTTCTACTTACGGAGGGACAGACATGCCTTCGTTTGGTGGACTACTCTGGGCGGATTCGGTATCGGGTGGCTTGGGGAGATATTCCGGATACCGCGGTACGTGAGAGACGCCAACGAAGATCCAGAGTACATGAGACAGCTAGTTGGGAGAATGGCTAGTAATAAAAAGGTAATTTGCAAACACATTTATTTAGGTTATGCTAATGATTCGTAATCTAACGGAGCTCTTGAGGCCACATAATAACGTGGAAGCCACAAAACTATGTTTTCAGTGTAATTGAGAATGACCACTTCCTATAGTAGACATTGAGCATAATGATAAATTGACATACTTTTGCATTTTATCCAATTTGTGTTTTATAACTTTAATAATATATCCAGTCTATACCAAAAAATCTTGTGTTTCATATTACTGGACTAAAATTACTGTATGGTACATAATGTTCCTATCTTAATCTTCTACCTTCTTAAATTTCTACCAAGATTTACTGAAAGTCCTACAAGATATTATTTTTAACTTTTCCAGTTATATTCTAGCTAGTCCCGAAGAACTAACCATACTACAAGTAGCAGGTCCAGACTATGGGCACTTGAGTATGTTTAAGTGAATATACAAACTATAAATATCCATTGACTACTTTTCATATTAAAATTATAGCTTGCAGTCTCTTATTTAAGATGGATATGGTTACTAATGTCAGTCTCGGTGTAAGTGGTGTGGTGACACAAAACCCAAGACTGACATTAGTAACCATATCCATTGTCTTCGAAAGACTGCAAGCGTATAATTTCAATAGAACATCACTTACAGGTAAGATTGTTTGGTTGTTCAAATAATTGTGAATTTATAAATAGACAGTATGGAATTATTAATTAATTTGTTGTTCTCTAAATTGCACTGAAAAGATTGTTTTTGTAAGTAGATATAAACTAGACAATATTTGTACTAAATCTGGGGTTATATATATCCTAATTTGTGTTTTAAAAAGGTGTCGAGCAAATATAGACACTTTTATATTTTCTGTTGGATACAGGATACCAGTGAATATTTAACTTTCATGTAATCAATAAAAAGTCAACCTCACCTGCATTTGCAAATCAAAAAGTGTTTGATGTAAGCTTCTATTAAATAAATGCGTCCAAATGCAGCTTTGGTGCTGTCTGGTTGCCGTTAATGAACACAGGTTTCCTGAGTCACCAACAAAAAATGACTATTTTTGCACAAACCGAAGACTTTCTTTATCTTCTTCTACTTCTGTAAATTCTGCTTAACTAGATGATGTAAATTGTGCCTTTAGTAAAGGAGAAATTCTTGATTAGATGCATTTGAATTTTTTACACAATGAACAGAACATTATTTAGTTGATCCTAATTTATTACAGTTCTATATATATATACCTTTTCTATCTATATTATATTACTGGACTAACAATAATATTACAGTTTAATGTTGGTCATAACACTTTAATATAGGTATTTTCTTCATATTATTTGTAGTATGGGTCTTTATTTATGTTTATGTTTTTCTATTTCAAGACATTCTTCCTCTGGGACACTCACTGGCCCTTCGGCCCATGGTGAAGGTATGGTAGTATTTAATATAGTGTGGCATGTATGGGATCACATGTTTTTGTTAAGGCTGGGTGGGTCAGCAAAGGCGGATTTTTGTGATTTTTAAAATCATCTAAGACATAGAAAACAGTGTTTAAAATTCTGAAAAAAAGATGTTATATTGCTTAAGGATCTAGTCGAGTCGAAAGCGCAATCAGTTACATGATCTAATGAACTTCACTCAATAGAAAAAATCTCAGTTACTCCTTTTTTTTTGTTTTTTTCAATATTATGACTGAACTAATGATATTTTACATTTGTTTTTGTACTAAACTGAAGATACTTTATATGTCTAAACAAATTCGCAGTTTGACTTGATAAAATGATTTTTTAAAGTCACTATGTTGAAATACCTACAAAATGCACGAGCCCGGTGGCTTGGCTGGCGTGTTCAGTTGCGCGCTGGCGCTTACTAAATGCCTACTGCCTACTCATTGAGCATGCAATCACTACTTACAACTGCTGGGGGAATACCTGGCCTTAATGAATTTAACACCCAGCTATGATAACTTGAAACCTGTTATTGGAGATAGCTTTTTAGAAAAATATTACAATATAAAGATTATCACAACCATGTAACTCGTATTTGTTGTTTTAAAATTTTTATTTCATCTGAACTGAAATCGGAATTTCTTCTGACATGGTAGTAATGTTTAAATTTAAATTAATATTTTTCATATTTTTTGACTTCTAGTCATAGTTTTCGTGTGTGGTTTTTATGGTAGCAATATTATCACCAGAAATCGTATTTTGTCAGCTATTAAATGTGTTTGATTTTCTTCTTTTTGTGTGCATGCCTTTAGCTAGACTAATGTTTGATTAGTAACTTTGCATTTTCGGCTTTTATAGTAATTTTTTTACATTAATGATCACAGAATTAACGTAAATGTAAACTTGCTGTGAAATTGTAAATTAGTACTTGAAGGGTAGTTGACTGTATGAAAATAATGTAAAATTAAAAAATATTGCAAATCAACGTTTAGTTATCCTAAAACACTTTTCAAATGCGATTGAGTAGTAAAATGGTGACGTCAGAGCACATTTTACAAATTTAAAAATAATATTTCATTTCGTCAACTCATAAAAAGTAACATGACTCCATTCAACCAGGCAGTCCAATACCCTAGTATGCAGTTTTGTATTCACACTCATATTTAATTAATATCTACAGTGCCCCCGCCAAGTCGTAAAATAGTACAGGCTGTGCTTTGTTTGAGACATGGCAATCTACAACTATTTTTTTAAATTGAGCCATTTTAGCCAAATAATAAAATATATTTTAGCCAAGCAAAACAGTTTTGAGTAAGAAAATGATATAAGTTGTAGTAATTGCACTTGAAAAATTCCATCTAACATGATTAGTTAAGTAAAGGGTAAACTGACAGATGTTTTCACAGTCTTAACCAGAACACTTACGATGCTCGAATTATCATTATAATAAATTTATAGGTATCGAATAGAAGGCAATCAATATAAAAAGGTTTTTCAAAATCTCAGGTGGGATCGCTCTGGCAACGCCCACACAATAAATATAATAAAATATAAATTTACTCTGAAAATTTATAATTGTCTATATCCGCAGCCGCCATTCTCGATGAATCGCTTCACCGGTATGTTGATGGTTGGCTACACGTGGGGACAGATGATGATGTATGCTGTCCCCCCTGATGAGTTCTGGGGGATCAACTTGAGATACCTAAACTACCTCATACCGTTTGTTGCTGCGTTGGGTAAGTAAATCGGTTACTAGTTTATAATCATAATCTTTATTGTGCATAAACATTCAGGTTGACATTCAGTTTGTTGTTACAGATTTCAATATAGTTCAGCTAAAATTTTGTCTTTACAGACAAAATTATTCATATAAAATTATTCATCATCATATTAACACATATAAAATTATTCATCATAAAAAATATAACCTACAAATAATACCACCAACAGCATAAAATTACATTATTAAATTAATATATTTATTAAATTAATTAGTTTCACTTTATGACAGATCTTATTTTTCTGCTCGCCTGCCTTCTGATGTGAAAACGTGATGTTTGTTGCCTACGTCTCAAGTAGGAAATATCTACATACTAACATGGCTATGACAAAATTTTGTACACTATTTCGTCTTGCTCTTTCTCGTGCGAATATGAGTCGATAAAATTTGCGCACTGGCCGCATTTTAACACGACTGGTCCATATATTGATGTCTAAAAAAAAAAGAGAAAACAAACAAAATTATTCTTCTTTCGTTGTCTATAGCCATCATTTTATAACGTAGTGTTTCTGCTGATGCTACACTAAAATGTACTTATATTTCTAAATACAGCTTTCAGATAATATATTTAACTGCTAAAGTAAGCAAAATATTATGTGTTTTCACCTAATTTATATTTATTAATTATTAAACTAAGCACAAATTGGTAAGACGATTTGACGCGTTTATGGCTCTCGTATCAAAATATATAATAAAACTTAATTAAGTATATTATAATATATACACCTTAACTCTTTTAAAATTGATTAGTGTAATATTGCGTAAAAGCTATTGTTCTCGCATCAATACCGTAATTTTATCTGATAACCATACAAAATTATGCACTGTTTTAAAAGTCAAATGCGTTTGGTAAAAAATCAAAATTTTGTTAGGATGTCGGGCTTTTTCAACCGACTTCAAAAAAGAAAGAGGTTCTCAATTCGATTGTATTTTTTTTTATCTGTATTTTTTTATTATAGTTACCTCAGAACTTTCGACTGGGTGGACCGATTTTAATGATTCTTTTCTATTTAAAAAGCTGGTGCTTCCCTTGTGATCCCATTTGGCATATAAGTTGACGTCGGTTTTTTTCTCTTTCCAGTTCTATGTTATATACTGTGGACTGTAGTGTTCAATGGTTTGTTATTTAAACATTTATTTGATTCAAGGTGTGTGGACCGTGGGTAATATCGGTCGGGAAGAAGGCAGTTTGAAGTGGCCTCTTCTGGCGGCATATGCGGCGTATCCGATCCGCTACTACGTCTATGATGAGACGGTGTGGTTCACGCTCATGGTGCTCGCCTCTGCCCTCGCCTTCGATTCCTTCTCGAAGACGTGGCGAAGGAAGACTGTCAGGAGACATCTTGTGAAGTAAGTCTGTTTCACAATGCTGTGACTGAATTCATAAATGCCAATTGGGAGTCTTACCTCGTATAATGAAGGGTTCCGTCCCACCGTACAATTATAACACGTCTCTTGTATGCATGAAAATTTTAACTTTTTACCTGTTACGGTTCATGAGATACAGTCTACTGACAGATAGAGGAACAGCGGAGGCCTTTATGGTCCCTATGGTCACCATAGTACGTAACCCTAAAAATAAAGCTACTAAATAACTTACAATATTTACGTGCAATCATTCTTGCATGATTATGATCCACCAGCATAGACTTTTTAAATTTTAATTGGATTTGAACCTTATCGGAATTACATACAGTTCAATTTATGGTAGCATATATACCGCTACCTTAAAATTGGTCAATACCTGGTCGTTTCTGGTATTCACCCTTCTCCTGATCCTCGTAGTCTAATATTATAAAGAGGAAAGATTTGTATGTTAGTTTTTTCTATTATATGTAAATTCTTTCACCATTAGATTCCTACATTATCCCTGATAAACATGGGCTATATTTTATCCCAGTTTTCCCACCGGAACGGGAACTACGCCGGTGAAATCTCGCGAAACAGCTAGTAACCAATATAATCTAAATAACGACGGTGTCTCTGGTTGGTTTTTGCAGACGCGTGGCTGTTATAGCGATATGCGCGTGCCTCTACGGTTCCCTCTGGTGCGGGTACCTTTACTTCCACGGCACAATCACTGACGGCGATGGAGACGAGATCCCGGTATACGAGGCCCTCCACCACTTCTTCACCAGCCCCTGGTAAGTTCTAGTAATGTGCCGGATATCCGTTTCCGTATCCGCGGATATCAGATGGAGAAGAAAGATCGGTGGGCGTATCCGTCACTTTTTGGCAGATCTTTTATCTACTTAATTTTCAACACATAGATGGAATTCGATATATAGGTGATTAGGTAGCAATGAAAACTATTAGATTACATTCAGATTATTTTTAATTAGTTAAAATCAAATATTTGACTTATTTATCGAGCCAGGAGGTAGATATCGCAACTCCTTAATGGCTACTCGTAAACCCCTCGAGTTTGGGCTCATTTGACATTTATGACGCGTGCCATACATACAAAAGCTTGTTTTTTAACCGACTTCAAAAAAGGAGGTTTCTCAATTCGACCGTATATATGTTTTTATGTGTGTTCGTCGTTTATGAACTGATTTTGATGATTCTTTTTTTGTTGGAAAAGAAATAGCCCAACGTACTATGATAAGGAAACCAGGATCTGAAGATAGCATCCCAGAGAAATCGAACCTTCGTGCTTTTTTTACTTTTTTTAGTTTCCTGTTTGAAGTAGTTTTTTAAAATAATATACGTCATCTCCAGGTGGCTAGATGTAAAGCAGTGTCTGCTGGATACCTACCAGTACGCGCAGCATCACGGCTGGTATGAAGTCTGGAAGCAGATCATAGAGCTCTCCGACCCCCACGGCGAGCAGAACGCTTACAAGGTAACAATGACAATGGGGTAGTTGACAGCATCGAAATTTGCGAGTAATCTTTTATTTAAAAGATTATCCCCTTTAAACATGCATTTCGGTTTTCACTTTACAATTATAGCAAGTTTAAAAATAATAAAACAATCAAAAAAGTGCTTCAATTGAGTACTAGAATCTATGACGTCATACCTTGCTATTTCAGTACATTTTCCATAATAAAATTTCGTTTTGACAGATCATAAAAAGTTACTGATTTGACTAGGCAGGACACTGCCCTATTGTACGGTCTTACAACCGTACATATTTTGGCCACCGTAACCTACCTTTTAACTCTCGCCGAAAAACAGAGGGCTGCTAAGTTCGAAGTGTGTTTCTGTGCATCTGTATGTCTTTCTGTTCGCTCGTAGCTCCCAAACGAACAAAGTAGGGTATTTGACTGCCTAGTCAAACGAGTTACTTTTTATGGTCTGTCAAAATAAAAAAATATTATGGAAAATGTACTTAATACTGAATTTTGACGTCGCTTTTTAGATTGTTTCATTGTTTTAAAATTGAATGAAAAACGAACTGCATTTTTTGAAGTGTTCTGGGATAATCTTTTTTATGATTACTCGCAATTTCATTTCGATATTGTCAAATAGCCAATTTTATAAAGGCGCACATGATAGCTACTCTACAGTTTGTGATGGTGAACTCGTTCCAGGTCCTCGGCCTCGGTCCAGACGCAAGCCAGCAGGAGATCACGACGACCTGGAGACGGTTGTCTCGCGAGAACCATCCCGACAAAGTCAAGGACGAGCATCAGAGGCGGGCCGCCCAAGAGCGCTTCATGGAGATACAGCAGGCGTACGAAATACTATCCAACAGCAAACACAGGAGGAACAGACGCAATAAAAAGGATAATTCCGAACCACGTGCTTCGGATAGACATGAGTTGTGATTTGCCCAAAGGTTTGTATAGTACGTGTTAACTTGTCAGCTCTGAAGTTGCGCAAATGGCTGCGCAATAACATCTTTTACCGACCATCTGGCGGTATGAGGCGGTTTGCGCAGGCGGAGCCTATGTTCAGAGCAGACAAGTTAAAACGGCCGTACTCTATTTAGGATTGCGCAGTAATGTCACTAGCGATTTAGGTTGTATTTATTATTCTAGTGAACCATAAATAGTTTTATTGTTATCGGAATAAGGTCAATGCGCAAATAATTAGTGCGCGATGTGTTAGCAAACCGTCGATAATTTTGACTAATATGACATTGTCAGACATACACGCTCAGAATAATAGTAGGTTTGAAAGCAAAGCGAATTTTTCAGATATAAGCAGAATAATAAAATGTGTACCTATATGCATTATGATTTATTAAAACGGTTTTTTTATTAAAAAAAAAATAGTTGCGGAAAGAATTAAGCATGCTTTTAAGTCGATACTTTTTAAAATAAAATGACTTAGTCCCGTTTGCGTCTGTTTCCGAAAATTATAAATGTTGATTTGATGTCATGCATAAGATTTTGTAGTAAAGCTTTGCATTCCTGTGAAATTTTGTCAATTTGTGCTGTTAACTTCATCTAGCGGTGAGCAAGGTACTTGCTTTTCTTAAATATGAATCTCCCACTGGGAATGGCAAAGTTTTACCATTTTTCCAATTCATACAACTAAAGTGGCAACCCTAAATAGTGAGTGGTTGTACCAATTATTCTTATGCCAGGATGGATATAAGAATATGTATAAAGAGTTTAGTTAAAGCACATACATTATAAGTTAAATCTACAATTTATCGGTTTTCATCTACAAAGTAGCCACCTTAATTCACTCATGATTGAAATGGCTGGCGATCGATATTTATAGTGAAATTATATGATTTTTTATAGTCAAATTATACGACATTAAGGAATAATCTTAATAATGAGACTAGCGGTATTTAAATACCTAATAATTTAAATATTCTAGGATCAGTTCTAATTTTGGTAAAGGTTTTCATATTTGTCCAAAAGATTTAAAAAGTATATTTTATTGTCTTTGTGTCTGTCATGCATTCGTATTTATACAATTTCTCCACGATTCGTACATATTATTAGGATATTAAAATTTTACAGAATATACAGTTAGGTTGTCAAAATTCAAAAATTCGATTTATTTCTGTAGCCAAAAGAAATTACACTTAGACATGTCAATAGTCTAATAACATGGCACTCTATTCGTCCATGAAGATTGTCGATAGTTGTTATCCATAGAGGTTGGAAGAAATCTTTCGTATGTCCTTCCTACGTCCTATCCTATCCTTCATACGTTTTTTAGTCCAGTAAAATTGTCTTCTGAAAGTACGGGGTGGCTTTTTGGCGGGAATCCGAAAACGGCGTCATGCTTTTTGTATAATTTTTATTTTGCTGTATATTTCGGGTTTTGACTCATATAAGTGATAGTATATTATTTGGCAAGTGTCAGTGAAAGTGTGCAGCGAATGGGAAATTCGATAAAATGCGAGGGGTGGACATTTTTGGATTACCTCAAGAAGTCACAATGAAGTCTTCAGTAAAAGTGCTATCATCTTACTGTTACAACCAAGATATGTTTTTTCTACATCCCTCCCTATAATGTAGAAAGTGTTGAAGACACGGATTTGACGCAATGTACCCGCGTCAAATCCGGGGTTATAATCGCCGAAATCTAAAAAAAAAGGCAAAATTTACTCGGTTTTTTAGATTTTTGACGAAGTTGTGTTTGGCGCTTGAGGGCACAAACTTGGATTATTTATTGGGCCAACATCATAAACAAGTCTGCAAAAAATCAGAACTACCGGATTTGACGCAAGCTCTGATGTATAACTTTACTGGACTATTTTTTGTAAAAAAATTATTATGCTGCCATTAATACACTTTCGAATAAATTGGTGGAAATAATAAGAATAATGTAACTCGTAACAGCATAAGCGCAATTCCTCATACACCCCAATTTGTATATTAATATAAAAAAAACATTTTCTTAAATAAAGAGCAATAATAGTACGATTTCCATAGGTAGCACTAAATTCAGATATGCTGATTAATTTTTCGGAAACATGTAACACATTCCTTATGTAATCGATACGGAACAAACTAATTTCAGGAATTGCGCTTATTCTGTTACATATTGTATAATGGCTACCTTAGATATGTGCATTTATAATTTCGATCTGCATTTAAAAGCCAAATGTAATGCTGTAAGTTAATGAATAGTTATTTTATTTATATTATTCTATATTAAGGTACCCATGATAATCGTCTAGTTTTGTGCATAACTTTTTTTCTAATTCTTGTTTGTCTCGAGATCTTTTTATAATTTAATTAAAATGCTATTATTTCCTAGATATACTAAGTACACAAAGTTTAACCTAAATATTATAATCATAATACGTACTTATTTATGTACTTATTTCAGAGGTGTAACTCTTGGATAAGAAATTGTGTCTATAGTAGAGCGGAGCAAAATAATTGCTTCAAAGGAGGCTCCCAATCTTGTACTGCATTTTTTTTTATTCCTAGTAAGACAAATAAAAATTTTTAATTTTAATTTACAAGTTCGGTTGTCTGAGAAACAAATTACCTACACTTGTTTATTTTATTTTGTCGAGTTAACTGACGCTGCGATTCTATCATCGTAGTAAACATGTTGTATTTTATTACTTTTACATGTAAATACAACATTGAATGCTTGTAATGCATTCAAAGCGTATGTTTACCTTTTGATAACATTTTTAAGCAGGTCATACATAATCTATTCGTTATAACCGCGCACAGTCGTACGATACGACTTCTATAGCTATAGTTATACTATTTATTCTTAACGGGCGCCGAAACTTTTTATACTATTTAGATGTAGTTCTTCGAAAATATATTCATAGAATTTTTCATGGTCAGTATTTGTTTTATGTACTTCTCAAATTATTTTTAATTTAAATATCGGTTTATGTTTAATTACGTTGTATTTTTCGCTCTATTATATTAACAGTCAGAGTTGGTAGTCTGAGCCTAGAGGCTAAAACTTGAGTCCGTCCAAACAATATTTTGTATAATTTAATTGTTTGATATTTACAACATGAAGATTTATATTTTGTCTTATTATATTTTAACATTTAGATTTTTATAACATTTAGATATTTAATAAAGTTATTTGGGTATTAATGAGTTTTAATTGCTAAGAAGTAAGAGAATAAGAAAAATATTCCTATGTTTAAAGGCCGTATTTGCCAATCTTTCACTACGCACTAGGTAACTATAACTAGAATATATGTCCCTATACTAATGCCTTTAGCACAGTATACGTAATTCATATGTTAAGTTACCCTTAGTTTTCTAGATCTATACAACTATATTTAAAAAACTAGTGAATGAAATTTCGTCCCAAAAATCAATAAAAATATTTTAATTAAAGATACTAGCGGCCATATTTTGATAGGCCTGATAGATCTGTACGCATATTTATGATTAGGAGAATATATTCTCCTAATCATGAATATGCGTAAAAATTTGGTTTCTAGCATATACTCGATCCCTACCTACACTAATTCAGCAGCCGGATCTCGTACTATTACGTTCTACAATAATGGCGGGTAGATGTTGAAATGAAATAAAACATGCTGTGTGAGCATTGTCTGTGTGTGAGGTATTAACAAAATTCTTTTTTAATTTAAAAGACCCATTATGTGCCATTGAGAGTGGAATGGATTAGACGCACAGTGCCACATTCTCAAAACGCCACATCGCAAAATGTCACATTATCGAAACGCCACATCAGAAAAATGCCATTTTCGCATAATGTCACGAAGGTTTTTTAATATTTTGTATTTGTTATTTTGATAAGAGCAGTGATAGCCCTTACGGTGAAAGAGCCGGCCGAAAATCAGTGAGGCTCGGGTTCGAATCCTGGCATGTACCAATGAGTTTTTCAAAAACTTACGTACATATTTATTACTAGCTCGACGGTGAAGGTCTCAGAATTAATTCTGAGACATGCGTAAAAAGATCCGGTCCCGCGATGGGCTCACCACCTATCACGTTTAGGGGTCCAATGTATCTCGTGAAATGTGGGTATATCCAGTAATGGAATACCTCTGCTTACCCCCCCGGGGATGAAAGGCGTGAGATTATATTATTATTTTGATAACTAGCAGCGCCCCGCGGTTTCACCCGCGTAGTTCCCGTTCCCGTGGGAATATCGGAATAAAAAGTATCCTATGTCCGTCTCCTGGTTCTAAGCTACCTCCCCACCAACTTTTAGCCAAATCGGTTCAGCCATTCACGCGTGATGCCGTGACCAAGGGAAAAAGGGATTCATTTTTATATATATAGATATGGCACTTTGTTAGTGTGGCATTTTGCTGTGTTGCATTTTGCTAGTGTGGCATTTTGCTAATGTGGTATTTTGATAGTGTGGCATTTTGCGAAAGTGGCATTTTGCGTCAATGTGTCATTTTGCGAATGTGGCCTTGTGCGCCTAATCCAGTGGAATATGACATCGTTTAAATGCCCACCTTGGCTTTTTACAGTGGCACGGATCCGAGTGGTTCAATTTTCAATGACTTTGCAATTTTCAATGAATGATTTGAGCGATGGCCTGTGTTATGAGAGCAGAGCCTTTACTATCTATATATATCGGTATATATCGGTACTAAACAACTGATAGACATACTTGAATAAATATTAACACCCAGACACGAAGCCATGTTCTTGCACACAAATGTAGGCCCCGAGCGGGGATCGAACCAGCGACCTTCGACTCAGAAAGCAGCGTCAACGACTACAACAGGCCCGTGTATAGTAGGAACTATGTGATTTTCCGGCATGTTAAGTAGTCTATGGCATCTATCTCTATACCGAAATTAATCATGATTACTTTACTGGTGTACCTAAGCGTTAAAACACAACTAACTCCCTGTGTCGTTCTGAAACCACGTTAGTAACTTTTTCTCGATTTTGACATATTTTGTGAAAGTTTTTACACTCTCTTGTAATTTTGCTATTTTTGACTTACGTGGTGTTAGAACTTTTACGACGATTTATAATATAAAATTAATAATAATAATTAATTATTATTATTATTAATTAATTATTATATTACATATAATTAATTATTATTAATTAATTATTATATTATATATAATTAATTATTAATAATTAATTTTAATTTATTTTTAATTAATTTATTTAAAATATTAGTTGGGATTTAATACTGACTGAAAACGCACAGCCTACACAAATGTTTTTTTTGAGTAACTAAGTTTTCTTTGATATCTCAACCAACACAACTCAAATAAACAGTAATTCTAACGTAGGAACTTAAATAATATGCAGTAGTTTTTTTTTGTTATTATTTTCTAGTTTAGTTTTGTTTTTATTATAAAAAAAAATAGATATTTATTTTCTAAATCATCAGTAAATATTTTCTATGCTCAGCTGAGCTTATGTTAAATCATGCTGTACGTACACGATTTTGGACAACAATCTGGAGCTAAATAACTTTAGTCTAGCCATTATGTAATTGTTTTTTGTTGTGTTCGTCTTTCAAAAAATAAATAAATGTACGTGTAGACATTACCTAGTTACAATTTATTTATTAAATAAGGATACTAAGGTAAGCATTATAGATAATAGGAAGATTTTAATAAATCGCAGTATTATAATAAAACAACAAGAAGCAGATCAAGGTGGGAATTATTTGAAAAAAAAAATAAACAATATTTTTTATTTAATTTTTTATTTATTAAGGTACAAGTACCTACATTAAAACATCGACATTTGACAACATTGTATCTATAGACGAAATATTAGCCATGTAAATCTTACCATATTTCATCATTTTTCTTCATTTTATAGTTCCTATGTAATGCAATGTTTACGCTGATAAATTATTCAGATATCTTTACAATCAAATTATTTTCTTTCCTTATCATACACAGTTATATTCGCACACTAACACGAATAAAGGAAAATATTTTATTTGAATAGCTATGTATGTAATATATTTAAATTAGATAAGTTCGCTGTACATTTTTTTTTCTAAATTATAAAATGGTTTTCAAAAGAATGTGACGATCGATAAAGATTATACTAGTTACATTGTTTGTCCAACAAATTATTAAGTTTGGTTTTTAAAAACTTGTGAATCCAAATTTTATAAGATTCCTCTAAATAGTTGTCCATTTTTTAAAGTTGTTTTGTGAGTACACGATCGATATAATTACATATCAATAAAAAACTACAAAACTATATTTGATATTTAAAAACTATTTCATCACATTACTTAAAAAACGTGGTTACTGTCGCCTTCTTTAAGTAGGTACCCACATTACATTTATTTTGAAAACTCATTTTAGATTTGACTTCTCAACACTCGAAATTTTACATTAAGTAATCTATTTCATGAATGGCACAAAGTCTAATTTAGAGCTTTACAGCATGGATTTACATATATTATAAATGTATGTAATAAGTTCTAACATACAGTGGTATCTTATATGTCGGTAGCCACTACCGCACGCAAACATAGGCTCTTTGAGAAAATATTACTAATTTATTTACAGTGTTATAGATATATTTTATTTACATATTACATGGCAAACGCGGGTTTAGTCTAAAGACTAAAAGTAAAACACTTAACTAAAATATTAACAAAATATATTTTGCATTTTAGTTCGGAATTTTGAGCTAGTTTTGTGCATAAGACAGTGCTCAAAGTAAAAGGGCTTTTAGAATTAATGTCTTTTCTGGTTTTGGATATAATTTCGTTTAAATATATAATATTTAATTATTTACATTGCTATATGGAGCTCCTATGTGTAAGATCCTAAACAAGCAAGGCAAGTAGTAAAGCAAGTCTGTGGCTCTTTTCTTCACTGATTGATTCCGAAGTTGGCAAGATCTCACCTAGCGATACGGAAAATTAGGATATTTTGAATAACACTATTTATTTACGAAGACAGAAATCTAGTGAATGAGTATAAAAATATAGAAAATACAGTCTTTATAAAGTAAGTAAGTATTCAGCAATGGAATGTTGCATGGAAAGTAATTATTTTAATAATGTCTTTTAGAATAAGGTAGAGAAATAAGTAAAATTTAAACCGAAATATTCCTAAAAGGGAAAACGGTTGAAAATGTCGACAGAGGTTAGAAGTCACCTTTTGTTATTTATTTCACTGGTTCCTCCATTGTATTGTAATTAAACTAATTATCACAGTTTTAAAATTAAAATAACACTCGCTAAGCTACCTATCACTATTTTCCAGAAACATAAGACATAGCCTTCCTAATGCTAAATTAATAAATAACTTATATTTTGTGGAGTGCCTTCGTGGAGCACCTTATAAAAATTAAAATAATATTTTTACAATTCATTATTTCATAACAGGTCCTTTACAAAATTTAAGTAGAAAAAATTAACAAATGATTTGTCTATAACTAAAATAAAATTCTCGATGGAAGTTTTATCAACAAGCTAACACTAGCCATCACACCAATGGCACGAGGGGCGCGCGCGCGCACTATTAAGTAAGACAGTTATAAGTAGCGGGAGATCAGTCTGGATATGACTGGAGGGCCACTTTGCTCACACGGTGGTCTCGTTGCGGCGCAGTGGCTGTAGTTCGCGCTGCAGGTCGTTGTAGTACTCGTGGTCGGACATGGACTCTTCCTCCACGGAGCGATGTGGCAGAAACTTGCTGGTACCAGGCACCGGGGCAGTCTCGCTGCCGCTACCCTCACTCACACATAACGAATCCATCGGGACCGGCTCCGTCGGGATTCCAAGCGTCTGCAATGGCACGCTGTCGCCTGACATCAGGTACTCTGGGTTGTCCACACACCGTTTCGAACCTACGAAACCACTGTAACGCAAGTCTTTCATGTCCTGGCTCTCCCCACCCTCCCCTATCAGGTCCATGTACGGCGAGACGTTCTGCGTATGCTGAGGTGATGGCATGAGGTAGTCGTCCTCATCCAGAGGCAAATTGAGCTTCAGGTCACCGACTTGTGCTTCCTTTACCTTAGACATGCCATCGCAATTCCCTTCGATGGAGTCTTCAGCTCTAAGCTTCATAGGATCACTGCAATATCTTGAGTTGGAGCTGTCAGAAGCGCAAACTCCGTTGTTGTAGTAATGTCGTAGCTCCGTGCCCTCTGGGCTTATTTGTTGGTTGTACCTCAAGAGTTCGTGATCCCAGGTCTCTGGCCTATTAGAACCGTCCGTAGTGACGCTCTCGGGATTGGTAGCATTATTCGCCCAGGATGAAGATGTGCATGGCTTGAGCGAGCTGGTTTGTGTCTCTATTCCAGCACTCATTGCAGAGTTTGATGTGGCTGTGGCGGGTACAGCCATCAATTTTGGTTGTAGGTACTCGTCGGCTTCGACCAGCGATTCCGGACCTTCCATTGCTGATGAAAGATTCCTTATCAGTTCATTTTCTTCCTGAAAGAAGATAAAACATTGTTATTTAAATAAGGAAAACGGAACATTTAAATAAATAAAGATTGATATGAATAGTGATAGCCTTACGGTTAAAGAGTCGGCTTCTCATGATGATAATCAGTGAGGCTCGGGCTCAAATCCTGGCATGTACCAATACGTACCTATTCATCACTAGCTCGACGGTGAAGAAAAACATCGTGAGGAAACCAGCAGGTCCCAGAATTAATTCTGAGCCATGTGTAACAGACCCGGTCCGGGCGATGGAATCACCACCTATCAAGTTTAGGGGTCGAATATAATCGTGAAGAGTGGGTATTTCCAGAAATGAAATACCTCTGCCTGCCCCCTCGGGGATAAAAGGCGTGAGATAATTTATTTTATTTTATAAATAAAGATTTAATAAAGTAGGTACTGACAATTACCTGTGTTGAATAGGATGGAAGGCGCATGAATTTATCGCCTGGAATAACAAGATATCGTCCAGGATCTCTTGCCATTTCTGCAAACTTGTCAGCTAGTTCCTTGAATGTTGGTCTGCTGTCAGCATCAAGCATCCAACATCTAACCATTATGCAGTAGATGTCAAGTGTGCAGATGCTCGGCTGTGGCAGTTTATGCCCATTTTCTATCAGCTCTGGTACATTTCTTGCTGAAATGTTCTCGTAGGGACGAGCACCGTAGCTCAAAATCTCCCAAATTGTAACACCAAATGCCCAAACATCACTCTTGTGTGTAAATATCCTATGCTGGATGCACTCTAGTGCTAACCACTTGATCGGCATCTTTCCTCCAGCAGCTTTGTATTCGTCCTCGTTGATGTCTAGTAGTTTAGCCAGTCCGAAGTCCGTTATTTTGACACAGTTTGACGTTTGCACCAACACGTTTCTTGCAGCTAAATCTCTGTGTACCAATCTTTTCTCTTCTAAGTACGCCATGCCACGTCCTATTTGGGTACACCAATTCAAAAACGCTTTTGATCCTATTTTCTCTTTGTGGGTTCTTACATAATCTAACAGACATCCGAGTGGCATCAACTGTGTGATAAGCATCATTTGATTTGTCATGCAAACAGCAAGTAGTTGTAATAAGTTACGATGCTCGACACTGGCCATTATGTAAGCCTCTTCTAGGAACTCTTTACTGGTGTTATTACCTGTACCTTCTTTCAAAACTTTAATTGCGACTGGAATTTTAACATTTTCGCCTTCTGGTACCCATACACCTTTATATACTTTCCCAAATGCACCAAATCCTAACATTCCACCTCTGCGAAGTTCAGCTTCCTTCACAATACGTAGCTTCGCCAAGTTAGGTTTTACATTAGTTGGTCTAAGGGGCTCATTGTCTTCACAGCCCACGAGGACCATGCCCATTTTTGCAGCTTCTTTTTTAGCTTTTGCCTTCTGTCTGCAATTATATCCTATTATGACGAGAATCACCAATAACAAGAAAGCCAGCACCAAGATGATGACCAGAATCGTTGGTGTTCTTGCCGTTGTCATATGGGGAACTCCGCTGTTTGAATCTGAACAATAAGGTTCTTCTATAGGATTTTGTAGTTGCTCATCGAAATATATTTTATGAGGAATATTTGCAGGACATATGTCAGTGCAGTTAAATGCAGGTTTAGGGCTGGAAGAACGTAAGTCTGAGTCATTTATGAAAACTTTAAGGTTTTGGCATTTGATACAATCCATTGAAGAAGGGCCGGTGCATCCACGGCATTCGTTATGACACGGTGTGCAGATCCGGCTTACTTCATCCGTGTAGTGATCTGTGGGGCATTCATCCTCGCATTGGTCTCCTCTTTTGAAGCCATTGCAGACTTGACACACCTGTTCGTGGATTCCAAAACCTGTACATTTTATACATAATGGGTGGCATTTTCTACATACTACTCTAACTTTTCCTCCTAACGGTTTCACAGTACCGACCCATTCATTGTAGTACCCGTCTGGACAAGGTTCATTTTCTCTTAGGCAGCTTTCGACGGTCGCTTCGACACTTATTATGGCTTTCTTGCAAGAATTACACCCGCCTTCTCCAACTGTATTTGCAGGTCCAGTACACCCATTATAGCAGTTGTAGTGGCAAGGCTGACATGTTCCATTCTCGGAGGCATATCTCGAGTCGGGACATTTAGCTACACAGTAGGGGCCATCGCGCACGTGTTTGCATTTGGTACAGTTAGCACGGCTAGGTCCCGTGCATCCGTCTAGACACTCCGTATGACATTGCTTACAAATCTTAGGCCCAGCTTTGTACAATCTGAAAAGACAAAGAGTGGACCATACATAAGTAATTTTGGTTACAATAGGTGTGAAATATGTACCTATTTGCATATTTTATACAAAATACTGTATTTCAGAGCATTTACTGTGTCTAAATACACAATGATACCAAAACGGCGCGTTCGGCCGTCGAACCGGTAAGATTGAGGCACCCACAAGATAATTCGTTTTTGTTATTATAATGAGTACCAGATATGATGTAGGCTGCCACCAAACCAAACATAATAGGCGTATTTTATGAAATTATTTAATTTACAAAAATATTGAGCAAAATTGACGAATTTACAGACCAAACCTGAAAAGTTTTCTTTACAGAACCGAGCACTACTATGATCCTTAAAAAAACTAGTACTGTGACATAACTATGGAAAAGGAGTGTTGAAAAGGTCTCAAAATGGTTCGTGGATAAAGATGAACTAAAGCATTCGCAGTGCAAGGGCTTTAGTTAAATATTGAGTTGAGATAACTGTAAAATGAATTGCACGAGTATTGATATTTAGATACCAACCCTGGATGGATGCTGCAATTGTGGATGCAGGTTTCTCCGAACTTGTAGTTTTGGCAGGACAGACATTGATCGGGTCCTGGACCCCAGCAACCGTCGGCTGAGCATTGCGGGTCGCACACCAAGTTAGCTTTTTCTGTTGAACAGATTCTGGTTAGGAACAAATTGCACGCACAAAATTGTCTCAAGGGCTGATTTGAAGGACAAATAACTATAAACCAGCCCAGAGATCAGTGTTGACTCGCTTTGCTGTGTATTTGCTGTAGCTATTAATGATATTAGTAGTATGTGTTGAAAGTAAGAACATAGAATATGGTGACAAAAAAAATTCGCTTGCAAAATATTTGGAAGGAATGTAGGATAATAGTTATCGCAATGGCAAATTTTACAACTAATTACAACTAAACTATATGAGGATCCCCACAAAAAGACGCTGAGCTAACTCACCACAACTCCTTTGGTCGCCGTTCCTCTGAATTATTTGCTTGTGATCCTTTGATTTCACTAGCTTATTCCATGCAATTTTTTCGGCAAAGCAAAGGTTTCGATTTTCCATAATTGCAATAGCGCCAGAGTTCACTCTTTTCAAAGACTTTAAGCCCAAGGACTTCAATGACGTCTTGACGATGTAGAGAGAAGCAAAGAGATTTTCGACAACTTGGCGTCCTCCAATAACTTCCAAGTTGCGGAAGTAAGAGAGACTGGTGAAATTCGGGTGGTGAGCCTGCACATTCAGATAGCCAGTCACCTCACGTACTGTGCTGAACACTTCGAGGACATCAGGTTCCATTTTCAAATAGCGTTCTCCAAATGAATAATCTGAATTCACTTGTTGGAAGCCAGTGAAAGTCATCTGCAAAATTTGTATGGATCCGTCTATGATAGTACAATCTCTGAAACTCTCAATGTTCCCAGAGTGTATTGGTTTTTCGGCACGGCAAGTTTTTGGGCAAGTAACATTACAAGGAATACACTCTCCATTCACAGCTGTCTTATTAGGAGGGCAGCTTCTCACACAGGCTCCATTGTCTTTCAGCAAATGCTCGGGGCAGTTTCGCACGCATGTCGCCCCGTAAGCATATTTTCCGTTTGGATTTGGCTCCCAGGAATATGTAGTAGGATTATAAATTTGCATAGGTGGGCATTCTTGAGAACAAGTGCCTTCATCGTAAAAGTTTCTACAGGCAAGACATTGACTCGGAAGAGGCCCCGTGCACCCACCGGCACAAAATGTGTTGCAGCAATCTCTCGGGTTTGGGCCGAAGCAGCGGCCCTGCGCACATTGGGGGCTGCAATTTGTTTTGGAGAATTTTTGGCAATTTTCCGCACCTTCGCCCCAGCAGCCCGCTTCGCAGCTAGGATGGCAGCGGGGACATTCGCGTTCTGGTGCCGTAAAATCATACACGTAAACGTAAGTCGCATTAACGCCCGTGATAATCTCATCCCAATTGATTGTCTTAACATGGCAGAGATTGTAGTTGTTGTAAATACCAACGCTACCGCGCAAGACGTCACGCAACGACGGCAGCTCAAGGGTGAAAGCCGAAGACATGGTGACCATAAGAGCAAATTCTTCCTCGCGCACGTTGAGCTTGAAGAGCATGCGCCCGCGTATAATCTGAAGCTGTGGCAAGATGATCTTTTGGACGTTGACGTGCGAGATTAACACGTAGCCGGTGACCTCTCTTATGTACTTCAGAAACGACAAGTCCATGGTGTCGTTCTGCAGCCATGTCAGCTCGAGGTTGCCGTCGACGTAGGTGCAATTCGTGAAGCGGTCGCGAAGATTTCGGTAGTGGGTGTCGCGATTTGAGGGGACCGACATCCGACCGTTCGTACCGATGCATACTGAAAAGACAAAAAAGGTATAAATTAATTTAACTGTGTAAGATACAATAAGGAACCCTTAATAGGATTTCAATTTGTTCGTTTAATTAGTCTCAGGAATATTAGATTATTTTGAAGTCATCAAACTAATATAATTGAGTGATCATCGACTATATTATATAAATTCTAAAGGCTATTAAATGTCTTCGTGTTTTATAATGAAATCAGTATTTATTTGTGAAGTCGGCGGATCGACATGTTAGGAGCTGTTTGCGTCTAGCGAAGAGGCGGTGCCGTGTGGGCGGGCTCTAAAGCCAGTTTCTGCCACTACGCCACACGGAGCACCGCTAGATGTGACTAACCATGGAAATACTCTACAATGCCGCTTGTTATGCACAACAGAACGAAATGTAGCACATATGCGTGTATGTACAACGAATTAAGGAATAGGATAAAATTAGCGCTGAATTCGAATGGCATTTACCGTTGGACAGCTTGTTTTTACAACATACAATAATAGACGCTTGTTCCATTTTAGGCAGTTGTGTTTAGACGAGCTGTGTTTTTAGATTTTTATGTTTTGTCATAAACAATAACATTGTCAAAGTCTTCAAAATGTAAAATTGTTATGGATCTTGCTCGTATTTATTAAGTAGCCTTTGTTATCATGAATATCAATTTTATTTTGGCTGACTTAGTACCTATGTAGCAAAAATGAAGAACATTCACCTGTACTTAAAAAAAAAACAATCTCTTCAAATTTTAAAACTATGCCCATCAACAAAGGAATGGTTTTTGTTATGGATCCCTATTCTCTGTAGACAACGTAAGGTATTCAAGGTGCAAGGTAAATTTTACCTGCTCAAGCTGAATAATAGACTGTTTTTTGACGTCATATCCACAAGAGTATTATATTACTGTCACATGATACCTACGTTTCTTTACACTAAATTTTTATATTAATAAATATATTGAATACTTTAAAATATAAGTAGGTACCTACCTAAGTAAATTTTGACTAGGTTTGAGAATACAATATTTTGCTTTAGAAGATTTCGGCGATGTATTAGAATTAGATTTACGAGTTATGTATGAGCAACTGACATAGCAAAGTGTTAATTCATGCTACCTACATTCCCAAGGTCTTCGCTTCAGTGGCTCGCAACAACGGCCTGTTATTTAACTCGTCAAGTCAATATCATCAAAAGACGCCCGAAACTTTCGAAAATGCCACCCATATGTGACGGTTTCCGACCAACTTAAATAAATTCTCGTCCCAGCAGCTCTGATCCGAATGTAACACCTATGCCGTTCGGCGAGAGCGACTCCCACACACACCCGAATGATTTGAAATGTCGCCGGTTAGTTTAGAGCGTGCCTGGGATTTATGACTTTCAATTTGGTGGTATTATGTGTGGGTAGTAGAAATCCAGTGTCCGGTCGACCCAGTTGCGATGGCGATGACATGGGTGATAGTATTGAAGTGTGGAAGTGACGTCGCGCTCGCTGACTCCGCGTGATAGCTGATGCTGCGATATGAATTATGCGACATGTCACCGGCAATGATTTACCTACCACGAAAAGAGCAACCAATATTATGGTAATTTTTGATGAACAATTCTCCCAGATCACGGCAAATATCAGTCTTGAAACTATTTATTATTAGTAAGTAGGTACCTATTGATTTTGATGAAGGTAATAACATTGTCAGGTGTTCTTAAAACTGAGAAAAGGGAACAAGTAATCGCGCTAATTGCCTCCACAAATTAGTAGACTTATCTCACAGTCTATGTACCAAAAATATCTCGGATACAAGTTTTCCTTCGACCACGGCGGTCTTGCCATGTTTGAGGCGTTCTTTCTTGAGCAATCTCTGTATACGTATACACAGCGCGGTAAAGCTTACGACTGGTTTGTCTGGGGTTCTGTTTTTATCCAGTTACTTGCATTCTGAAGCATAGGAACCAGTTTCGTCTCGGCCATTTCGCTCTGGCGGAACCTTTCACTACAATTCCTTAATGTATGTCGTAGTATGCTTCTTCATAACAGCTTCGCTCTCTGTGAGTGGTACGAAGGGAGCGTTGGACAATCAGGCTTTTTGCCGTTTCTGTGACTGATTGGTCGGATGCTGAATCGAGAGCGGACTTTTCCACGAATGTAAAATATTTTTTTTTATATTGTCCGCGATGCAATTTAGTTTAAAAATAAAATGGTCGTGTGCAATTAAGTAATTATCTGGGGCAGTAAAAGTAGTTTTTGGTACGGAAAGCCGTGCTTACTCTAAATTCCGAACGTACTTACTTATATATCGTCACGACTTAGAAAGACAGTCCTTGAAAACGGATGACGTAGGTACTTAATTCTATTTTAGTATTCAACTAAATATAACCTATAAAAGGCGATTGTGTAAGGTACCATGTAATAAAAACTTCAGTTTCACATGTATTGTTGATCCAAAGAATACGATAAAGAAAGCGAGTGTGATAAGGTACTAATTTGCTTCGTTACTCGCTGGCTGGACGTGATTACTGAACGTGTAATAAAATTTGTTCTTGGCTTTTACGGCATGTTCAGGATAAGATGCATCCATTTAATTGTGGCCTACAGTAGCGTTTCGCGACACCATGTCTTCAATTTATAAATCCCTGGCGAACTAAGCCTGTCGGAAGCCTGGGGCGGAAAAACTGAATGAGGCCCCCCCGTTTTTACAACTTTTGGATTTGGAGGCCCCCCAGGCCCAGGGCGGGCCTCTGGTCCTGGACGCCTCCAAATTTAGCGTAGCTTTAATCATATTTGTATCTATGATGCCTCCAACCAACACCCAACTGTCTTTTATCCTTGTTTAGGATTTGATGAAGATTACTTTTCGTTAAATTTGGAGGCCCCCCAGGACCAGAGGCCCAGGGCAGACCGCCTCTTCCGCACCTACCTTAGTCCGCCAGTGCCAGTTCCCATGGGAAAATTACAGTTCATGTTATTGTCAGAAAAATAAGCTTATCATTGGTGAAAAAACTAATCTTTCCTTTTTGTAATATTAAACTAAAAAGTTACCCAAAAATATGAAATAACTTTTAGTGTCCGTCACAACCAACTTCTTGAGTAAGTTAAATAGTAGGCTACATATTCTGGAGCAGTCGTTTATGGGAACATATTTAGTTACTTAGACTGTACGAGAAAACATAAGCCTTGATTCATACATAACATAACCCTTAATTTTGCCTCTGATGGGGTCGGGTAGAAGGATATGCCGATATAATAATTGGACGTGCGACGATGTGATTCTGATTGGAATGTAAATTGTAAGTATTACAGTCAAAATTGAACAGGTAAGGCAAAGTTATGGGCGCATTATATAAATTTCTGGGTCAGCGCAAACACTTGTACGTACTTACGTACTTGACCATCTGTCGGCCGTATTTAATATTTTAAAATCCTGCGACCGTTTATGGAGAGCGTATGAATATGTAAGCCATCTCCTGGCTGTACATAGTATAATTAAAGTTTTTTTCTTAACCTACAAATAAAACCAATCTCGAACACCTTTCAGCGACAAGTGTCGTGAAAATCATAAAAAAAGTTGAAAAGAATGAATGTATGTACCTAATGTATGTAATTAATATATATTAATCTAATTGTACTTACATACATGATACAATACCTCTTTGTTGTAGATAAACCAAAAAACAATATTATTCTACTAATGATGTATGGATGTTTGTTGCTCTTTCACGCAAACTACTGAACGGATTTTGATGAAACTTTACAGTTAAATAGCTTATACATCAGAATAACACATAGGTTATATTTTATTCCCGTATTCCCACGGGATCGCGAACTACGCGGGTGAAACCGCGGGGCGCTGCAAGGATGGATATAAACATTAAATTAAAGTTTACTTTAGAAAACATTGGGACAACATAATATAAAAAATAAATAGGTACAACAGTCAGTGGGACTATCTCATTCATCTCTAAATCTTCTGAACTGAAACGACTAGAAACTGTCCGTGGCATGAGAAAACACATATTCAGTTGTTTGCGTTATTTGGATTCAATTATTAATAAATAAAAATAAATAATCTCACACCTTTTATCCCCGAGGGGGTAGGCAGTGGTATTCCATTTCTGGTTATACTCTCTTTTCTATAGCTATATATTTTCTTTTCGATATCTATAGCTACCTTTACCTATTTTAGATACCTATCAGCTGTCCATGCCTTTCTTCACATAGCCTAACTTTAACTACCTAAACTGAATAGTACCTACTTAAGGAAAAATTACAAATGTTACGTAAAGAACATCAGCAGCTTTGGTACCCACTGAAATAGACACCCAGGGTATCACACTATGCTTGTTTCATTGACTTATTTTTTAACTATCTAGCAGTTGGAAATATTGAGTCAAATAAAACAGAAATATCATAGAAACACGAATCGATCGATTGGGAAATCTATTAATACCAAAGAGATTAAAATATAATATAAGGCATAGATGGGACAAAGCGAGGATTATTTGAAGCCAAAAGTTATTCCAAGTGGAATAAGTCTAGTACAATTTCGACCGAATGACAGCTCGCGTTCATACTAACTGACATGACAAGGACATGACGCTTGAGCTTCAAAGTTTTGTATGAAAATATTCCCAATGCCCCCTCTATGCTATTATATTTTAATGTCTTGGATTAATACAAAAACTTTTTTGTTGTTGTGGTAAAATTGAACGTCTTGTCATCACGTCAAGCATGTCATTCAGTAGGGATGGCCAAGTGAAAAAATAAATTGATATTTATCGTATCGACATTTCTAAATACTATAGATAAAAATCAAGTAAAAATATCGATATATCGTCAGTTTTTACATTATTATTTATATATATTGCCAAATTCGTAAAAAAGGACTATGAAAATAGTATATTTTTTTAAATGCTTGAGTCTAAACAAGTATCTAGTACCTAACATGAAATGAAACACGAAACCAGAATTGCGTTAAAAATATATTAAAATTGATACGAATTCGATACTGTAAAATAAATGTCGATATATCGCCATTAAAAATATCGACGATATATATAATATGCTAATTATGTATTTGGAAAAATATCGATATTTTAATATAGGTATTGATATTTTTTGCCCAAACCATCATTCCAGCCAGCATTCACTGCCACTATGTGGCATAGAGTAACTTATATGGCATGTGGTAGGCAGCGCTATTTTCTAACAAAGAGGTTGGAAGAAAATCATTTTCTTTCCTAGAGAAACTTTTTCTTTACACGTCTTTGGTACCTAAAATCCCATAATAACCAACAAAATCACTAGGTTACGAATAACTTTTAAACCCCAACTTATAAAAATGTGGTATGATTACATATTATCTTAGTCTGTCCAAGAACTATCGATTTTACACGGTTTCGTTTTCCATAGGCAGGTGTAAGTGGGGTACCCAAAACACATGGACTTTTGCCAATGTTCTTTAGGCTTGCGTAAATAAATAATTATTTACTTACTTACTTACTAGGTAAATAAGAAATGACTGTGTCGTCAATCGTAGCGACTCGCATCGCATCTAGACCTAAAATTCACTAAATTTCATGATGATCGGGTCATTCAAGGATCTCATACTGAGTAGAGTGATAGTATAGTCAAATTCGTAAATAAACATTAAAATAGTATGTTTACGCCATTCCTGGAAAAACCCGCTTTTCAAAATTATATTTTTTAACATCTAAAATGACATAATATCTTGTACAGTTGTAAATCGATTCTTGTCTAGAACGCGTTCGTTGAACTCTTTTCTACAGAAAACCGAAATGTGCCGTACTTGAGAAATGTCTTCTGAAATAACCCATTATCTCACAGTCTAGAAATACGACAGTCTTCCAAAGTAGTCTAGACGGGGCAAAGTAGCGGGTGAACAGGGAAGGACGAGCCCTCCCAGATAGCATGCTAACTTGCTGCAAACTTGTTTTTTCTTTGCTTTTAACTTGCTACGTCAAATTTGTCCAGGCAGGTTTGTGACAATATTGCTGCAAGTTAGATAGTTATAAGTTGTTGCGTCGAGTTTGTTTCAAACTTGTTACAAACTTGCCTGCTTTATTTTAAATAACCACGGAGAGTCATATTTTTGATACATTTCGGTAGCCATATTGATTCGCAGCACTGTTCAGATGTTCCTTTTCGTTTATGTAAGTAAAGTGACGTGAAATTAAAATTTGAACAGGCAAGTTTGTGACTAGCTAGTAGCCATATTGTACCTACTGTCATAACCGACGCGCATCCCATGTCGGCGTATATCAGCTTTTCCGTAAGGTGATGTCTTATATGTCGTAGGCAAACACTATGAAGGGAATTTCGGAAATTCCCACGAGAACGGGAATAAATTGGATCCGCGTAGGCAAAACTGCTGGGCACCCTAGTATTTCATAACTTCTAAGCTCAAATTCCATTTTGTGTGATAAGATAACAAACAGACATATAGAGAAAAGTTTCCAAAAATTCTTAAATGCAGCTAGAACACTTAACGTAAAATAAAAACAAAGACTACAGACACACAGGTAAGGATTAAGCAAGTAATATATATCCCTACTTCTCTACTAACATTATAAATGCGAAAATAACTTTCGATGAGTGTGTTAGCTTTTCACAGCTAAACCAAAAACAGGTATGTAGGTATATAAAATTTGGCAGATATCTTGTGTCTTAACACACAGGTACATAATATATCATGTACAACTGGCTAACTAATTGTTGACGGACTGAGTTAGAAATAATTTCAAATTTACCTTAATTTGCTGCTCGACTCTGGATATTATTTCGCTATATCATTAACAAACGTATGTGTAAACAAATAAAGTTAAATTTAAATTGATACAGAATTAATCTGTCTTCGGTGAGTCTACGTTTCTGGGAGGCCTACCAACACATATAAAGAAAAACACCAATGGCATATTCCGGTTACATTATAAGTTTCGAGATATTTGATATCAGATACACTTGGCGGACCCATACCGAGGCCCGGTCAACAAACTTCACTCTAAAACTCGGATTTTATTATAACCTGATTAGTTTTCATACTTCCAATATAGCTGTTCATCCACGCTTTGAATATTTAAAGCGAGATTTTTATGTTAAAACTAGTAAAAGGCTGGTTCTAAGTTAATTAACTTGATGGAAGTGATTAACAGCTCCATAACATTAAGTGATATATGTACTTTGGATTAAGTTGCGAAAACATGGGCATTATTAATTTTATAATAACTTGTAGCTCTTTAGCAAACGAGTAGACATCATTGCAAAATCGTCATCCTTTTAATGGTCAACGCACGCAGGCGGAAAGGCGGAAAGCAAAGAAAAAATCAGGTGACCTACCGCCATCTCTTAAAACATGCTTGAAACAGAATTGTATTGATGTCGTACCATGACGTCCTTATACACTTGTTTTGATATTGTTTTGCCTCGAATTAAATAACTTGCCATACAAAGAGTTTGGAAGAAAATCATTCTCTTTCCTACTTTTTCTCTAAACGGCTTTGTTGTCATTTAATTAAAGCAGGCAGATGCTGGATGCGTCGAGCTGAAGACAGGGCGCTATGGCGCTCATTAGGGGAGGTCTATGTCCAGCAGTGGACAAATGTAGGCTGATGATGATGATGTTGCCATTTAAGCTTGTTTCGGAACACAGTGCGAAAATGGTCGATCACGCTATATGAAAATGGGGCTGCCGCTAGTGGTCATTTATATAGGTACTTGAGTACTTTTCGGCTATCATTGTGCAGGAAGCTCTGAGTTTCAATGCACAGTGCCTTATTGTATTTATAATTGTAATTGTCTTTATTTGACATTTGTGACGCGATCAGTGCTTGCTCTGCTTTCACTGACTGTATTGACAGATGAAAGGAAGAAGCAACGTATGTTAAAATGAAGACATACGTTGACAATAGACAAAAAGGGCCCTGAAATGCGCCTCTTGTTCCGCACAATTATAGGTCGAAGTAAATCGTAGTAGGTACACTTTATAACTACCTACAATCAATAATTGGCAGCAGTAAACAGCGTTTATGCATACCTTATAAAGACCCACGGTTTTCCTTGGGCAGTTCCAGCAATACTAGTAAATTATTATTGATGTCTGATTTTAATATAGGTAACATGTTTACGTATGTTTTCCTGTATGGAGACGTTAACATTTTTCTTGTGTAATGTATACCGAAGTATGTGGGTTGATAAAGCTTCGATTTAGCCAGGAAGTAGAATAGAATAGAATAGAAATTATTTGTACAACAGATACACACTCATCACATTTAAAAAAAACAATAACAAAGACAGGTTAGTACACACTGAATAGAGCAGCTGCATGGAGCTGAATGTAATCCACCAAAAACACAAATAAAGTGATATAGGTATCGAGTAAAGTAATTTTCAAATAAATTTAGGTACAAAACAAAAGTAACGAATATATATTATATAAGTAAATCTATGGTTTGGTGTGTGTGTAGCTGCAGTACAAAGAGGTCATAGCTCAGCGGCAGTAGGTATTTACTTAAAGAACAATTCGCTGATTTTCAGCTATAACCTAGGGAAAAAGCTCAACAAAAAAGTTAAGTACGTTAGTTCATTGAATGAGTGATGGCATTAAATAGTAACTTCGTGCTTGAGAAGACACGTGAAACTACGAGGTCGCTATTGATTGTCATAAGCTATTGAGATGTTTTTATTTATTCTATCAAAATCATATTAAAATGTCTGTCTTCGCCTGGCATTCCTATGTTTACGAACAACAATGAGTCTCGTACCGCATCGCATATAAGTATATTTGCCAAGTTGTCAATTTACACAAGATTGGAGTTAAGAATTTTCAAACAAAACATATTTTACGCAATAGCTCGGGTGTTTTCCAAGGATTATGGGAATCTAGGCCGGGCTATTCCTATCTGGAGTGCGATTTTTGAATCTCACTAGTGATATCAAAATCACCGGTGACTAAAATTATCACCGATGACTTTTATGTCACCATTTTCCAAAAGCCGTATTTTTGAAAGGCACACGCTGTTTTCAATAAATCGTCGCAATCACAAAATATCATAATCGAGCCCCGCTGCTAATTCTTCCGAAAAATATACTTTGGCACTTTTGGCAGATATCACATACGTCAACTCTCAAAAACAATCGCATGGTGATTTCAATTACGTGTGGGTGGGGGCACTCGTAAATCGATATCATAGGTATGACAAATGCAAGTAAAAATACGAACTTTCGGAAATCACTCACATCGGTGAGAATTAGTCACTTGGTGAGATTTAAAAATCGACCACCTGGTCATATAAAAGTGCTCCGATTTAAGTTGTGTTTTCACGATACGAGCGCGCTTGCACCCAATATCTACTCGGACACTACTCTTATCATGTAAACAAGTGATGCGAGTATACTCTGACGCCGGCCGCCAATCAGTGGATCGGGCGCTGTTCTAATAACACATCTATTCATACTCCGACCGCGTTTGTGCCTTAACAAGCGGCTATTGTCAAATATTTTAAAGGATTTGAGGATATAGTGTTCATATACGCATCTTGTTTTGTTAATTGGTAGAGCGAACGAACTTGGCCTTAAGTCGCGTCTCCCAATGGGGTGACGCTAATCTGGTCACTTTTAATGCCACCAAGACGCAGGCCTGTCTGTTTTCCGCTAAACGGAGTCCATTTGACCTGACTCCTACTTTTCGGGGTGCATCTGTACCTACTACCGGTAGCCTAGAACTTCTTGGCATGGAGTTGAGTTCAGACCTCAACTTCGGCACCTATATTGAGTCCAAGGCACAAACTGCGGCCAAAAAACTGGGCATCCTTAATAAGGTTAAGCGATACTTCACACCTGGACAGCTTCTAACACTCTACAAAGCTCAAGTCCGATCATGTATGGAGTATTGCAGCCACCTTTGGGATGGCTCAGCTAAATACCAACTCGCCGCTTTAGACTCTGTAGAGCGCAGAGCCAGGAGAATGATTGGTGACGAGATGATGGTGACTAAGCTGCAATCTTTAGCCCATCGGCGCAAAGTTGCCAGTCTGTCGGTATTCTATAGATTGCATTTCGGGGAGTGTGCCCAAGAGCTGCACGAGCTCATCCCACCTTCCTCTTTTTACAATCGGACTTCCAGACGCACGGCTGGGCTTCATCCCTACTTGGTGGATATCCCACCTATACGCACAAAGCGCTTTTCAAGTTCTTTTATTATGCGCACCGCCAAGGAGTGGAACTACCTGCCGGCGTCTGTATTTCCGAGTTCATATAACCCACAAGCCTTTAAGGATCGAGTGAACAGGCATCTTCTGGGCAAGCTCGTCCCAACGTAGGCCCCGTCTTTGCTCTCGGGCTAGTCTGGGGTCAAGAGCAAGCCCATTTTTTAGTAAAAAAAAAAAAAAAAATTAAATTAATAATAAATTAATTACGGACGAGCTTATTGGCTCCATTTCCGCTCCAGGTCATATGTGTGTTTTTGTGTGGGTGTATAGTTATTATATTGATGTGTTTGATACCCGTCTAAATATTCAAGTAAACTATTTTATTTGTTTGTAAATATTTTTTTACAATTAAAATTTCATTGCGACGAAATGAAATACTTATATGTAGTTAGGAAAAAAGTGTGACGAAATAGGAATATAGCTAAAGTGGAATAACCCTACTGGACAATATTTGTGTACATGAACTTAAACATCACAGGCTGGTCCGATGGGCTCACCACCTAATAATAAATCTTAAGGGCTCCAAAGATTGTACTGGTGAAATGTGTTTATTTACTGAAATAGAAGAATACCTCTCAGGAATAAAAGTCGTAAACAGTTTCTTTCCTCTTCAATAACAAAGCGCTTTGTTAATTCTAATTTTAGAAGAAAGGTTGTCGTCAAAACAAATAATTTGTTTAGGAATACATTATCTGAATAAAAATACACTGTCTGTAACATCATTGCCTGTTAATAGAATAGATTGGCTAATAAATAGATTTGATTGAACATTTAGGAGTTCCCATGAAACTAAACTTTTCATTGGCCTTTAATTTAATTTAAATGAATTCCGGCATGGACTTTTCAATAAGTTTAATATTAGAAATCATCAAATTTCATTAAAACACTATTGTAAAATTCCACATAAAATTGGTTATGCGAGGCATACATAAAATATTGTATTATTTTATGTACTTACTTAAATAAAACAATGGCGCTTTCAAAGCTTGCCCTTCAACGTCTGAATTCTATAACAATTGGTCAAAACAAGTTTAAAGTTACGAGTCGTTTAACCAACTACAAATTTCCATGGAAATACAAACAATATGGCATGGCGTATAAAAGTTATGCCTTGTACCCTACGTAGGTTGACACGGTTAGATAAGCTTTACTTTATTTATTTGATTATGTTGAGTCTACACATGTTTTTGATGAAACGAGAATTCATCAATAACGGACCTCTGCTTCTTATCCGACTGCACAATAAAGAGGATAATGTTTTTTGGGTGATTGTATGTAAAGTTAAGTATTTGAGTCCATTTCTTTGGGGCAGTCTTTAGCCGAAACGGATTGAACGATATTGAAATGCAAGATGTTAGATTTGAGAGATCTTTGGAGAGGCGAAAGCTAAATTTTTTAACCAACTGCACAAGAAAGAGTATAACATTGTTTTCAGTGCATTTTCAACTTAGTCGGGTTTTTTGATTATTCTTAAAAGATGAATGTGTTGCTGCAATTTCTTGCGACGTTTCTTTTACTCATATATACCACATTAATCAGCAGTAGTGGCTTGCGTGGGTTTTCAGTAGGTAAGTGAAAATTCTTGAGTTTTTACTTAAATGTTACGGAATTTTGAGTATGTATTTGGCGGCGAGACAGTCAACATACGGGGCCGAATCAGCGTGTCATCCAAGGATCATCTTACGTCTCTTTCACGCTTGGAAAATATCAGACAAAATGAGGTTTAATTGTTCAATGCCCGCACGAAGCCTACGCTCTTACGACAACCTCACCACAGCTAAATAAGGCTACGTTTGTATGTTCAAGATAAGCTTTGTTTATTTTATTCTACCGATTAACTAGCACCGGTCTTTATACCTCGTAGTTTTATGTGATATTTTATAGTCTTACCGCGATAAACTCTAATTTACTGAATCGCTGCAGTTGCAAAGGATCCTGATTCCGAAAACTTTCGTCGTTAACATTTCGTGTTAACTTGGAACTTTAAGAACTGCTAACTTACTTTTTCCTTTAACAAATTCCGAGTGTTTGTGGCGTGATGGAACAACGTGATGCACGCGGTGTGCGCGCGCGGCGCTCGCGGCCGCGGCGAGCGCGCTCAGACACAGGCACCACAACAAAGCGCGCGCAGCACTCATGCTGCGACATCACTCGCGACGCGGCACAAGACACGACCGAGCGGCACTAACTTCCATCGTGGACTGGCCGGCCCGGTTTGCGAGACCCGCCGTGTCCGCCGTGCGCGGGCGCTCTGCAGAGATCGAGGCGTGTAGACGCGGCTATCGCTCAGGTGAGAACGGCGGGAAGCCTTCGAGCTTTGCTAGGGATATCTAGTACGCTGTTCCCTGTCTTAAGCCCCTAAGGGTAGAAGGGTACTTGCGTCATCGCTTGGAATTGCATAGCGATCTCTGTCTGAGCTAGGTACTAAGTACATGGAAGACTTCTGTCATAGTCCTACTGAACATTATGTTCTGGAACAACTGCTTATGTACTCATTTGGATGGCCAAATGATTAAAAACCCCTCAACGATTAAAAACACACAATGGCTTGGGTGTTATGATAACTTAAACCAGAAATGTATTTATTTATTCTTTACAGGAATAACTAAAACGATGTGTTTGTAAGTGTGTAAAATTATTTTTATGGCAAGTTGATTATACTTAATATAAATATATTGCCGCCAAAATTTATTCGTTTGCCACCTCTACCGGTTGCAGCACTATGGGCAGCTGCCCTCTCCAAGCACAGGTAAACGCTGAGGACGCAGGTATGCGTCGGAGCCGATACGCCAACAGAAAAAAAGCCACGTAACAAAAGTTTAATATCTATACGCATTGAGCCCGTGCTAGTACTGATACGAATTATAATTGAACTCTGTAAAACTGGACCTAAGAGTTTTTGTTGGCCCCTACCTTTTGTGGGATCCGATCTAACCGCCGCCCGCGAAGCAATTAATAGCTTCGTGATTCGTAGATGAGATGTTTTTAATGTATTACAAGGTGTTGCTGTCACGTGATGTTGTTGCGAGATTTAAACGCAAGCTGTTTTAATTTGAGATAATCCATGCTGAGTTTATTCAGTGTATTTCAACCACATACTAGATAAATACTTTTAAACAAAAGATTTTGTTAGGCATATGTAAGCAAAAAATCTATGTTAAATTAAACAATCGATGCATTTCTAAGTTAATTGATGGTGCTTCCAGTCTAATGCGACTTAAATGGGCAAGGAATTAAGTGCATACCTTACTAGGGAATGTGGTCTTGTATTAACTATTAAATATCGATTACCTAATGCATTATTTACTAAGCGATAAACTGTTTGCTCTGTACATAGAACTGCAAGCGCGCGTTGAACTCTTTAGGAAAGTCGAGTTGAGTCCCGCACTACATCACGCCGCTTCTTCTATCGCTTGCCTTTAAGAACGCGCTTCGCGTCCATTGCTTGTTTAATATTACAGGGCAGTACGCGCGATAGTTGGAAGGGAGAAATGTGTAGTGTATTTAATGTAATAGTCGTAGCGATAGTGAATGTTTGGGCCTGTTGTGAAGCAGTGACTTCACCCCGCATTCCGCAGCCTCTTGCTGTGCTCTCACAAATCTCGGACATTAGATGGACCTCGATGAAAGGAGAACATGAACTCGTAGATGAGTTGATTGGATGCTTTGTGGTCAAGACTAAACTTTGGACCGACGCTCGACGGACAGACAGCTTTTAGCTACGTAAGCCACACCAATGGCCCCGATTCTGCTTTACAGCGACTAAACTTATTTAAGTTTACTACTAAGTTTAAAGAAAAGAGACGAGAGATATTTAGTCCTGTCAAATTAAAATTAGTCCTGTCAACTAAGGCATTTCATAACGTGTTTAGTGCATAAGTAAAGAAGTCACGAGTAAAATTCAGCCTCTGACAGGACTAAATTCGTTAGGCTATCTTCTATCCCTTTTCTTTTTTTGAGGTAACACAAAGACAGGACTAAATTGAAAAAGTTTAGTCGGTGTAAAGCAGAATTCCCCCCAATGTTATTTTAATACACAGTCTGTTTTAAAATTTGTACGTTCCAGCTTTAGTTAAACGCTCTCTTTTGTTTAGTTATACTCTAGTCGATATGATCTTCCTTTACGTGTTGAATATTACCTATTATTTCAAAATGGTTAAGTAACTACAGTCAGAGGTCAAGTAGATAAGATACGTCTTAATCCTTCCTTTCGATTTCCTACCTAATTTAATTCCACGTTCAGTTCAATAATTTTGCAATTAAATTAATATGAAGAGAAATATTACTTTAGTTCCTTCTTCCCACTACCACAATAACCATTTTATATTAAACCGCATGAGGTTTGCTATTACGAACCAGTGAAAACGATTTACAAAGTTGAAAGTGTCAAAGTATACTGGTAATGTTCGCTCTTGCAGTCCGCCCACAACTTCGGTGCGCCTCGTCAGATTGTGTCAATAATATGTTCTTAGTTAAAGCTAAAAGGCTTTAAAGGTTCGATACAGGGTTATGTTTTTTTACGCGTATTTGGGTATGTATGTATGTGGTACTCTTTGTACCTTCGAAACATCCCAACGGCTTTGTTTTAATAAAACCAAAATAGCGGCAAAAATGCAAAATGGCTGCAGAAATGTAAAAATAAAATCGAGAATCATATCATGTGGCATATCGCTGAATACGTCTTTCAAAATCAAGATTTTTCCTAGACTATTTTTACAGCCATAAAAAAGAATTATACAACTTAAAAGTTGTAAATATAAGTTGTAAGAATAGTAAGAGTTTGTAAGAATCTTTACGTGTTTCTTGTTGCTCGTACGGAAAAATCTGCTATATTTAGGGTTTTGGTATTCCTGTTTTTATTAGTACACGTTAACTCAGTCGGCTGTTTTTATTTTTCACATGAATTTTTACTTTAAACTTTTATCTTGTAAATGTTGTAACCTTGATGTAGCATTTCACAAATAGCTACTTAAGAAAGAAGCTTGCAAAATACATACATACATACATATGCTCACGCCTTTTTCCCGAAGGGGTAGGCAGAGACAAGATCCTGGCATACCTCACGTGCCTCATCCACATCCATCAATCGGTTCATACAAGCTCGTCGGTTTCGGGTACTCTTTATCTGGCTTTTTTTCAATACATCGCCGATCTGATCGATGTAAGTACGCCTAGGTCGCCCTCTGCCGACTCGGCCACTCACTTGCAAAATATATAGTAATAATCTACATCTACACTAATATTATAAGGGATAGGCTTTGAAACTACTAGACCGATTTAAAAAAATATTTTACTTTTACTTATGCAAAGCTCACTGTTTTAGTATGCAAAGCTAAGGTACTTTCATTCTCCCATAGGAACGAGATGTATGCGAGTAAAATCGCAGGAACAGCTACGTTCTATAAAATAGAAATAAATAGTGTTACATTATATATTATTTATTCTAAAACCTAACCTTTCTGTGCCATAAGTACTAAACATATCTGCTAAGCACACATTTTTACGCACCTATTACAACCTGAGGTGAAAATCGAACCCATATCCTCAGACTCAGATGAAGTCACTATCAACTGAGTCAACAGGCCCGTCAACATCGATTAGAATTCAGTGCGTGGTTGTCGCCTTTGCTTGTACTTACACATAGACACCCGAGAGTACTCATGAATATGCAGTTTCAGATATGACTATGAAAATGTCAACTTTCCACAGATGACTTCAGATGTGCCTATACAAATAAATACATACGATAAAGCCTCGACTCCACTGCTGCGGTATTATACCGCGTCTTTCTGTCAACGCCCATATCGGCAAATACCGCAAATTTAAATAATAATGCTGTGTTCTCTACCGACAACAACCGCTGTTCTACTACCGCCTTCCACGTCCATTACCCGCTGTCTACCAAAGCCGTGGCCTTATTACCGCGCGGGATCCCAATTTTTCCACACTGCTGACACGATATATTTGACATGACAGAACGGCGCGAAATAATACCGCAGCAGTGTGTTCTAGGCTTAATGCACTCCCAAACCAGGTAACTGTTTAACATACTTTATTAAACACCTCGACACGAAGCTAACAGACATATTCATGCTCACAAACGTTGGCCCCGAGCGAGAATCGACCGACCTCCTACTCAGAAGCGGGGTCACTACAATCAAATCCCTTCATAGCGGGTGTCTACGACATATAAGACACCTACATACCATATTTCAAGTTTCTAGGTGTTATCGTTTCGGAGTAGTATTTGTCTTTCTACCCAATTTCTTAATTTTCCCGTCGGAATGAGATTTCTCCCACTGTGAAAAGTACTTTAGATGTTGACCCAGTTACTCAGTTATCTCCACACAAAATTTTATCAAAATCCGTCCAGTAGTTATTGCGTGACCCGTGCACAACCAGACAGACAAAATTTCTAATAATTGTTGTTTTGATATTTAATTCGATAACTATCTACACTACCGCAAAATTTAAAAAAATGCTTGTATAGACACGGTCCCATTACTGTTTTATTGTATGTATAGATAAAACGCAGCAAGGGCGGGGCGGTAGTAGGCTATATTTTTACCCGATTGCGCCCAAAGGGATGGTAATGTGTACAAACTAAAATCTAGGGAGTGCGGTTTTCACGATAGGTTTTTGTTTTTCTGAAGAATGTTCTCGTTGACCAGAACGTACTCCCAATAGCGTTCCTTAGCACCAGTGACAGACAAAAGAGTCGCATCCACTTGACTGCATTGTATCCCGACAATGGCGTTTTGATTTCTTCTATTGTCAGAGCAGGTACCGGCCACTGCGTACGCCGCCCTAACACATCGTAGCCTTACTATTACTTACAGGTGACTAGTACCTTCATTTTTCGACGTTATAACAACCCGTTAAAGTCGTTTTTCTTTTGCAGACAGTGTTTTAGAGTAATTGTATAACAGGGATTAAACTTGAAAGATACTTTTAAGGAGCGTCTTTAGATGTGTTTTCAAATGCTTATCCTCAATTGATATTGGCTACCTGTTTGATTTAACATGTGCAAACACTGTCTGGTGTTAGTAGTGGAAGCATCATCAGTAAAGTTTGCTATGTTTGTTTGTGTCAGTCTGATCTTATATGATTTTCAATAGCTTGTACAGCCATTGCGGTCAGACTATACGATGCTAAGAGAGAGATACAGGTCTTAGTCCATTACACACAAAAAAGGCCGAGAAATGCAAATGAACCGAGAAGGCTGATTTTTGGATGTTGTAGTTTGATAAGCTTAGAAAAGCTTAACTTTCCTATGTGCTGGTGATGGTGCTAAAGGGTTAAAAAATATAATTTCACGACTTTTATAGCCGAGGGGGTAGGCAGAGGTTTCTCATTTCAGGAAATACCCACATTTCACCAGTATAATCTTTTGGCCCTTAACGTGATAGGTGGTGAGCTCATCACCGGACCGAAAAAAAGGTAAATAAAATCATCGAAAAATTAATTTGGTTTTTTTCGATATCTCAGCTGTACGTCGTGATACGAGAATTATAATGATATATTTTTGAGCATGAGACTATCGTAGAGACGAACGGACAAGTGACTTATGCATGTCTTTTTACTCGACTGCCTGTAGACTAAACATGTTGATAGATTTAAATGAGCTGTTTGATTTGTCTAGGAGGAGAAGACAATATTTTTCTTTGGGAATACGTAAATATACTCATACCTACTATTGGCGCTTTACGAAATAACTTAAAAAAGATTTTAAGGCACAAAAGACGCCGCCATCTAAAGACATTAAAAATGATGTTGTTTCTGATCATTAATAATAAACGTAGAAACTGTATAATTGCCGCGGATTATAAATGTTGTAATAAAAAATGCATTCCTGGGTTTTGGAACGCACCCCACTGGGTCAGGGTAGGCCACGCCGGCTTTATGATATATGTTCTCCTATGGAGCCTTGCTGGCATCTTGCTGGTCGACTATCGAATTTTGAACAAAATTATCTCCGTAATAAGAATGAAATTCGAATAATGTTTAAATTTTATAAGGAATCTGAGTTTTTAATTATTATTGTAGCGTTTACGGGGTATAATAAATTCGCTTTGATTGTTACTCCATTCTCGTATACTGACACACTAGTATCTCTCGTATATATCTGTGGGTATCCTATTTAGAAAATTCGTAGCCTATTTAATTTAATAATATCTTAAATAGAAATTACGATGCTTATAAGTCAATCTTCTGTAACATTTGTGTTTATATAAATAAGTAATTTAACATAAATAATAAATTCTTCTGTTTTATTCCCGAGAGGGATGACAGAATTTTTTTTTCTGGCTGTGCTCATCCATTTTTCCTCAGTATATTTTTCAGACCCCTGGAGGTGCATGACACGTGGTGATTTTATCACCGGATACTGTTACAACATTGGTCCTATGACACAGACTTAATTAAGTTTAAAAGGGGGCCTCAACAAGTTGGTAAATCTAATATTCTTTTTTATGCAATAAATTTATACTTATTCTTTTCTCTTACATGGGGTTTCTCATGATGTTTTAATTTACCTTCGATCTAGTGAGAAACATTTACGAAACTCATTGGTCCTCACCTGGGCCTCAATATTTGAGAGGCAGGCTCACCGCACACTACATGTCTAGTATTCCAAGGCATTACCACAATATGTTCAATGTGGCAACCCCCGGGCAACCCTGAGTAACAATAAGATACCATGTTTAATAACCGCTTTAGTGTAAGATACCAAAATGCTAGTCATCTGCCACCCCCGACTGTTCCGTCTAATCGGATCAATAAGTCAGACAAACTATTCGATTATCTTCATCAATCGATCATGCCAAGTACCGACGTCATATCGATACCACACTCCATGCCATCGAGTCAAAAGTCCTTTTCCCTTTTGTTTGCCAGGAAATCGAGGTTTTATAATCTTTTTTGTATTCTTTTAATTACAAAGCCTCGATATGATCTGGGATGCGTTTTTATTATATGTTATGGAACATAATAAGGCGATGGAACGTCGTAGCCTAATACTTTTCTCCGTTTCCGAAAGACAAATCAAACTCAAATTAGCTGACCGACTGTTAAGTATAGAGATAAGTTTCCTAGTTGAAATCTTAAGTTGTCAGTTACTGGAGATAAAAACAACGTAAGGTATCTGAAATGTCCAGATGTGCCACTTAATACATCATAAAATGCTTTTTCATCTATCCGGGATTTTTTCTAATGTGACACTTATTATTTGTACAATAAGCGTATTTGTATTTTAAATAAAAAGTGTTCACCGTACACTTTAGACGTGACCTTAAATGAATGAGCAGTTGCTAGTCAATTCTGGCAACGGTGATGGTGAAGTATAAAAGGTGCAAGTTAAATATAAAACATTCATTCTGACAACAGAATTAAATGTTGAAAAAAAATTATCTTAAAATGGTGGAGTCAACACAAGATTCCGTTGCTATGGTAAGACTGTCAGGAATGCAAGTCTGCCTCGAGTTATGCATCCATCGCATGATGCTGAGAGTCGATCCACATGATAATGTCAAACATTTAGCTGGATTCAAAGTAAGCTGCCCGAGGCAGAAGTTTCACTTTGTTTTTTTTACGGCCCTGGCTTCAATATAATTTAAGCATAAAGCTTATGAACGAAATAGTATGTATTAATTATGGACCTATTCCAAAAACTAAGGAAACACACATTTGAATATTTAATTGGGATTGTGTAAAATAAGCTCCACAATACGGTTTGTTAAGATAAGATATTTTATAATATAGGATGTATTGAATATTCTAAGATGATTATAATTAGTTATTCGAGTCATATTTTTATGACAGGCTCCGCAAAGGGGGAAAGGGATTGAGGAGCAGTGGGGCATTTCCATTTAAGGTGCAAGAACCTGAAACCAAAACACATTTTGAATTTCTCCAAAACTACCTCTTCCAGACAGCTCCAGGAGATGATGGCGTGTCACAGATAAAGGTATATTATTGAGTTCTGAAATGAAAATGATCCACTCCACAGATGCACTTTTGACATAGGAACGAACAAAGGGCTGGCTTGTATTCACACGGTCTCGACAAAAGGACTTTTTTGCGTTCCAAGTTTTGGAACGGAATCTAAAAGCGAATCACATTGTGGGAGCTGGAGAACAGCGAGCGCCAAGCGTTCTGATTTCAAAATCCTTTTTTTTCTTTACAAGCCTTTGGTTGAAAATGTTGAATAATGCCCTCAGATAATACGAAACTGGTTGTTTGTTCTTATTGCCAAATTTCATTTTAGGAAAATATTGTGTTAGCAGGCAGGTCAGGTACCTAAGCCTTATTTGGAATTCTTTATCTTAAACTGTTGCAAATTTAAGTTGGATTTAAGTAATGATAGTGCATCTTACGCTACTAACATTAATGACGACACAATGACACATGACGTTTCAAAATAATCTTAAAGTAATAAGTTAAATTCCACAGTTCTAAGGAGGAACAAGAAAGTGCAAAACGACACGACGAAACCGCAAGAGACCATAATCGACATGACTGCACTGACGAAAAGCTATAAATCTTTCAAATAAAAACTGCGCTATGCCACACCATTGGACGACCAAATGGACGATTAAAATCAAAAATAAACTACAACTCGGCTGGCTTTGTCTTACTCGTGTCTACAACAGGCTTTTATCTTGGACGCCATGGGCCCGTTCCTTATAGCCGAAAAAAATCTCAAAGGTAAAGTGGCGCGCGCAGGTAATGTCGGCCATTTTGTTTCACCTTTTTTAATGATATTCTTTTTCAATAATCCGCATGTTTTATGGCTTGTTAGGCAGTTTGTACGATGCGAGTTAACTAATTAAATAGTGGGAACACCAGTAGCAGGAAATGTTCATTATCTTTACTGAATTATGTTTCAAGATTTTTTGTTCAACGAGATTGGTTATAAATTGTACCAACCTACAATTTTGGCTCGACTATATTAGACCTACATACTAAAAAGAGTGATAGGTTATTTGAGAACTAAAATCATATTACGAGTACGTGCGATTTTAATTTAGATACCTTTTTTGAATTAATTTTATAAACTATGTGATTTAAGTCGTGTAAGTGTAATAAACAATTTGCTTAATGAACCAGGAAATAACATTTTATATCATAAACCTGACTAGGTACTTAGTTTAGAAAAAATATGATTTATTTACATAGCAGTCGATTTCCTGTCATCAAGAAACGACAAGCGGGAGATTCCGGAGTCCTTTCCTTTTTAAAATAATCATTGCACATTAGTCATTAGGTACGCAGTTAATACCGATTAAAAACGGAACTAATTGATAGGAAAATCGGCCAGGAGGTGGACTGCCGCAGATGCTGGAAGCTACATCAAGCGTCTGACTGCAGATGCGACGTACAACGTATGGCATCAGCGTAAAGCGCACCTGCGCGTACTATTTACATTTTCATTATAAAAAGATTATAAACGATTGTCAATATAGTTCTAAATAACCTATTTGCTAGTTACGCGGTCAGTCCCGTAGACCAATGTATGTAGAGCGCCGCGTGCGATCTCCAGGATGCATTGTCAGCAAACTGTAGGCTTATCATCGGCGGCCGGCGAACAACGTCTGATGCTGCTTGCATTTTGTTGTTTAGAATTAAGTTAGTCTTAAGACAATCGTTGTCGAATAAAGACCTATATTAAATTTAAATAGTTTTTTAAAACGTCTCACGGCAATTTGACTAGCTTGTAAGCAAATATTTTCTTAAATAAATATTTTTATTATTATTATATGCAGTCGTCAGCCACGTACAGTACGGCCGTTTTAACTTGGCTTCTCTGAACATAGGCTTCGCCTGCGCAAATCCCCCTCCTACCGCCATATGGTCCCTAAAAAATGTTACTGCGCAGCCATTTGCGCAACTTCAGAGCTGTCAAGTTAAAACGGCCGTGCTGTACAGTGTGACGATGGACGCTGCTTGCTGTTTGTAACAAACAACCGCCTTAGAATGTCATGGTTATAGGCAAAGATACAAATATGCCTTATTGAGAGTAGATTGTCAGGAAATGACAATCTATTTGTCTTAGTAATTGATACAACTAAAAAAAAAAAAAAAGTTAGACTTCCCACCAGGTGGACCGACGACATCGTCAAGGTCGCTGGTAACAAGTGGATGGAAGCAGCAAGTTGCCGTTCGTTGTGGCATTCTATGGAGGTCTTTATTCAACAGTGGACGTCTTCCGGCTGATGATGATGACAATTTATAAGAAAAATAGAAAGAAAAGGAAAGCCGTATGAGAGAAAAAGGAAACGTTTACCCATTATAAAAGACACTAAGTCTTACCCCCTGAAATGATCTGATCACAGCTCAAAACCCGATTGATAACAGTAATAAATAAATAATGAATGTGCGGCATTATACAAATTGATGTTTCTTGGAAGACGTAACGACAGTGGCTTGTTTTCTACAATTTTACTTGTCGTTAATAATTACCACAGCCTCGTTAGTAAGTATGCATACGAAATATCAGTAATAACCTGTGATAATGATAATGGCTAACCATTACGTTTTGCAGTGTCTGGAAGATTGCAGGTGACATTCAGTACTGGAGAGAAAATGAGTAAATAATAACTTTTTTACCACTTTATTATTTTACAAATAAATTCTAGTGATATTGATAATTTGTGCTTCTGATTTAACAATGCGCCTATGATTATGGTTTTACAAATTTAGCATACCAACGTAGCGTCAAGTAGATATCCGATAAAATCGGAATCGCCTTCATTTTTACTTACATTGCTTCTGACGTACATATGTTATTACCGTCAGTATCTATGAAGCAAGCGATGGTTGCGTGATTAATATCAATTAAAGACGATTCCAATTATAAAAAGACAATAAGGCTGGATAGAAAACTATGTATTACTATTTTGGGTACTAGTTTACAATCTTGGCTTTGTAAACAAGCTCCATGTTGCTTTAACATAAAAGTATCTATACAATGTACTTATAACATCAATATTGCAGGCAATCCTGGTCGGTAGGTGGTGGTTAAGGTCGAATTGTTTTTACTGCCGTGCCTAGCGCGTAATCACTGTAAATGCCGATACTCCAGCATAAAGTGGCATGGACTAGTATACGTACGTCGTACACCCCTAGTCGCTGTATATCGATATTTTGTAAATTTCCTTACCGATCCCCTTTTGTTTCTCTTTTATTAATACCGTCACTTTCTTGAGATCAATGTTAGTTTTACACTTGCTCGATGTAGTTGTAGTTTAGTATAATGAACCTCAGTTTTGGGGTCAGTGGTTAAGAGTTAGGAGTACAACCTTTTTCGCAAAGTCATTTTTGGAGCAGTGATGGCCTTGCGGCATCCTGGCTGCGGTATGTACCTACCAATGCAGTTTGCAAAAACTTACGTACCTACATATTTATCTCTACCGACGACGGTGAAGGAAAACACAGTGAGGAAATTTTAAGGTCCCAGAATAAATTCTGAGGCATGTGTAACAGTTCCGATCACCATATCACGTTTATGGGTCCAAAGAATAGGTATACTGGTGAACCGTGCTTATTTCCAGAAATGGAATACCTCAGTGATAAAAGGCATGAGATCATTTATTTTTATGTTGCAGTTTTTTTGAATATAGAACACTTTAGTGCCAACTCTGGATAGTTAAGGAAAACAAGTTAGTTTTAGTTTGAAGACGCTCTAAAGATACATCTTGATTCGGATACCTATTAAGTTAAAGACTAAACGCTTCATCTCCTGATTTATCACAGAGTAAAAACATGTGACAAGTGACACCATTAAAAGTATAATGGGCGGTCTAATTTCTTAATGCAACTTTTTCCTAACAATTAGATACAGTCAAAAAAACATCGATAAAACTTATCGACAGATTACCATCTCTATCCCGCAAAAAGATCAACACAGACAGACCCTTTGTTCCCATAATCTAGACGCATTTCGCGGCGCGCACGATGCTCGCGGTGCCATCGGCGCCAGCGCATCCAACGGTGCCTCCGAGCACTACCCTACTCAACTCGTAGGTGTGTACCTCACGAACTTTACGCATCTATCTACGTAAGCTATTACGAGTGTACATTATGTAAGTACTTAACAGAATAAGCAGAATTCCTAAAATTAGTTTGTTCAGTATCGTCTGCTTATGTGTAAATTTTTTTAGAAAAATGAATTAGTATAACTGAATTTATGGAAACCGTACTATAATTGCTCTTTATTTAAGAAACTAGCGGATGCCCAGCGGCGTTGCCCGCGCGGATTCCTTTTATTCCCGTTCCCGTGGGAATTTCCGAAAATCCCTTCATAGTGGTTGCCTACGACATATTTAAGACACCTACATACCATATTTCAAATAGCGGGTGCCCAGCGGCGTTTTCCCGCTTGGATTTAGTTTATTCCCGTTCCCGTAGGAATTTCCAAAAATCCCTTCATACCAATTTCCTATGACATATCAGACACCTTCATACCATTTTCCAAGTTTCTAGGTGTTATCGTTTCGGAGTAGTACGTATTTCTCTTTTTAACCTGTTTATAGGGTTCCGTACCTCAAAAGGAAAAAACGGAACCCTTATAAGATCACTTTGTTGTCCGTCTGTCCGTCCGTCCGTCCGTCTGTCAAGACCCTTTTTCTCAGGAACGCGTGGAGGTATGAAGCTGAAATTTATATCAATTACTCAAGTCTACTGTCCCTTGAAGCTGTGAAAAAATCAAACTTCTAAGCCAACGCAATCAAAAGATACAGCCGTTTATGCCGCAAATTTTCGACACTTGCAAGGGAATCAAAACCTACAGGGTGCTTCCCGTGAACTCAGAATCTTGAAATTTGGTACGAAGCAACGTCTTATAGCATAGATAAAGGAAAAATTACGAAAACCATAAATTTGCAAGGTTGTACGGAACCCTCGGTGCGTGAGTCCGACTCGCACTTGGCCGTTTTTTTTTATTTTCCCGTGGGAATGAGATATTTTCCTGGAATAAAAAGTACCTTAGATGTTGACCCGGGTACTCAGTTATCTCCATACCAAATTTCATCAAAATCCGTCCAGTAGTTTTTGAGTGATGCGTGCACAACCAGACAGACAGATAGACAGACAGACAGACAAAAATTCCAAAAATTGGTGTTTCGGTATCTATATCGATAACTATATACACTACCGTTAAAATTTTCAAAAAATTTTTAATGTACAGACACGGCCTCGTTAGAGTTTTATTATATGTATAGAAATTTGGTTAGACAAAACTTGCATTCGTACTTTGAATGCATCATATATTTTTATATTAATATACTAATTTGGGTGTACGGGGAATTGCGCTTATTCTGTGACGCGTTGTATATACATATATGTGTAAATATCTAAAATGTTTACATATTTTAGCTGCTAACACTAGCAGCGGATCCAGGGTTCAAGCTGATTATTGAACTCTATCTGAAGGTAGCTGCGTTTTAATTTTTGGATAGCTAAGCTAAGCTAATCCTTAGACGGACATAACTACCAATATTTCATCTGACTTACTTACCAATCTAAACTAGTCGGTGGAAATAGCCTGCTTTTGTAATTGACATTTTAAAGTGCAATCTTTTTACTTACAGGAATAAACTATTTTTATTTAATGTTTATCAACTCTCAGTTTTCCAACGTCGAGAAATTGTTTGGCTAATGTAGTGAGTAACTGGAAAGATACGGTTTGTCTACGATAGTATATTCATGTAATATAAGCAGTTTCAGAAAATAAGAAATTTCCACTGAACGTTGAATACTAACTCAAGCTTTATGGTGACTATTCCTGTCTCTTCATCGTTCCTATCATTGCTGTCCATTGCTGGACGAAAGCCACCCCCAAGGAGCGCCAACCATTCCGGTCTTGGGCAGCCCGCATCCATCCACTGCCAGCTATCTCCTTAGGGTCTATTGTGCCGCAATGCATTTTAAAAAATGTGTTATTATATTAGTCCCATTCACTAAACTGGATAAACTCTTTTAGTGTGTTTTTTCTTCTCTCAACACTACCCAATCTATAAACGACCCATCACAATATAAAAAAAATGATTGGATCTGTGTTTCCATTTTTTAGGTAAATAAACGAAGTAGGTATGCATTGTGACGATTTCCAATACTATCAAAGAGTCTATAGTAAGAGAGTATATATTCTAAGATTGTCTGTGTAGTCCTATAAAGTGGAATGAGAAATGGTAGCGTCCGTCGGCGAGATGCGAAACCGTCGGCGATTCGTGGTGCGAGTGCACGATTCTTGACGCTTCACCCCAAAGAGATTAAAATTTAATAGGACATAGAGGGGCATTGGGAATATTTTCATACAGAAACTTTGAAGCTCAAGCGTCATGTCAGTTAAATCATTGTCAGTTAGTATGAACGCGAGCTGTCATTCGGTCGAAAACGTACTAAAGGGTGCTCACTGCTCACTCAATCCCATAGACCTTTTCAATCCACACACACAATTGTTTCCACTTGTAATAACTTTTGGCATCAAATTTTCATCGCTGTGTCCCCTCTACGCCATATTATATTTTAATCTCTTTGCTTTACCTCCAGATGTCTAGAAATGTATTTGCGAACTTTTTACCGACACTGTTTACTTCAATTGACATGTGCAAAGCTAATATTCATATTTTACCAAATAGAAGTGAACATCAAGTGGTGTGCCGTTGCTTGGACCCAAAGAGATTAAAATATAATAGGGCATAGAGGGGAAATTTTGAAGCCAAAAGTCATTCCAAGTGGAATAAGTCTAGTACAATTTCGATCGAATGACAGCTCGCGTTCATACTAACTGACATGACGCTTGAGCTTCAAACATGCTTCAAAGTTTTGTATAAAAATATTCCCAATGCCCCCTCTATGTCCTATTATATTTTAATCTCTTTGCTTGGACCCCTTACTTCGTTAACTCGTATAAAATAATAATCATTAAATTTAAAAGCAGTGACGATAGACTTTCAAATGGGCAGAATTGCATCTCCAATGATCGAAATCAGCTTCTTATTTATCAACTTAGAAACGAGGACGATATCCTACAATTCTTAAAATTGTACCGATTATTAGTTTCTAACATTTTATTTGCGACATTTTAATATATTGGAACGACATCCAAAACGATTTGAAAAAGTACATAAGTAATTTAGTGTTATAATTATAAATATCTGACTTATTTGACAGATGAGTTGTGGAAATTGACTTCTTTTGAGATTGAAGAGCAGAATGCGTTTAGCTGTTGACGTTGGTCTCACTAAAATTCTTTTTTAAACATTTCTGACTTACCCATAAGTAACTGAATAATAATAAGATATTAAAACAATCCATAACTTGATTTAAAAGTCAATATAATCTTTATCAGCACCACCAAATACTCCGGTAATCCATATAGTTCTCTAAAACGCTTGCTCAAAACAAGTCACTGGCTTTTAGAAATATGTAAAATCATTGAGCGGATAGATTGGTGTATAGAGATTGTATAAAAACACCTGTATCTATGTTCAGATGAGCTGGAGATGAGTCGGCAGCGTTGGCCGCCGGAATGTCCGACTCGTGACCGGTGAGAGGCGAACCACCTAATTATCGTAGAGATGTTGAGGCTGCGAGTCCGTTTCTACTGAATACAACTACGTGATTGAGTTATACGCGACTATAGGTGAATAGACGAGCTAAGAAGGATTCTTGATTTTGGTGGGATATATGTTTTAGTGAGCTGCTACGGGTTCTTCTTTAAAAAAATCACAATTTGTTTTTTATTTCTCATAATCCAATATAGACAAGTTTATATAATTTTGAATTCTATGCTTTGCTGTAACATCCATACAATTGCAATGAAACGTTAGTGAGTTTAGTTAGAGTATATTTGAGAATGCGCCTTCTGGCAAAATGGGACTCAGTCAAAGTCAAAGTCAAAAATCATTTATTTTCTGTAGGTACAAGGCGATGACACTGACAGGTCCGCTAGTAAGTAAAAAATTGTCAAGTCTTCTTTATCTGCAGTATTGTAAATAAATGTATATTCTAACTTAAAAATAATCGTCAGTAAAAGGAATATATCCGTCTTAATAATTTTCGGACCATCATAATAAAATAATAAAATAAAAAAAACATTGTCTATTTCTTCGAAATCCGCCTACGACTCTATTACTCATTCAATAATATGGCTTCCTTATTTTTCTGTTAATAAGTATTTGCCGCCATTATTTCGATACTTTTTTAATACGGTTTGTACTTTTTTAAAACTGATTTCATCAATTTACAAGCCGTAATTATTACATTACACTATACTTCTCTGAAGTATGGCTTTAAACCGTTTTGTATACGATGGAAAATGCTATAGTAATGATATTCCCGTCACATTTCCTTCCAAAAACCGAAACTGAATCAGGAATCGGTAGCAAATAGCCTTCCCTCCTGAATGTAAATGTGATGATTACGTTCTTTTATACATATTTAAATACAATACTCGTTCTTAAGCAAATTCCTTAAAATGGCGGACATGTGTGACATTGAATATAAACAAGCGTGCGCACTCTTATTAACCGCCAAGAACTTGGTAGATTTACAAAAACATACAAGTTGAGTGCCTTTTTTTAGGGTTCTGTACCAAAATAGTGTAACAGGAACCCATAACGTGAGATTAATCATTTTAGACAAACAGGTATGGACTATCTGTCTGTCGCATCTGATTATCTGGCAACCGAATATTTTTAAGTATGGCAATTTTAAACAAATTCTAATATGTATATTTCAAAGAATATTTTTTATGCAAAAAACGGCCAGAATGGGGTATAAATATTTCAAGTGATATTGTAATGGTTTATTTGCACTTATCTTAAAGTATATTTTGTTTTCTTTTTTAATGGTTTCTTTTTAGTGAGTGTTTATAAAGGTATAAAAAAATAACTATGTCTCTCACTAGCACAGCACAGTATTTAAAAAAATCGTCAAAATATGTTTAAACTTTTTAAAGAAATTTACATTATTTAATTTATTTTAATTAATCTTAAAATTGTTTTTTTTTCATTATTGCGTTCTAATAGGTATAGGTTCCAAGGTACTGAAACCATAGCACAGTTTAATAAATAGTACTGGAATGTAGTGCGCACGTCCAACTCACACTTGACCATACATTGATATCTCGACGATAGACGCTCAATATTATGAAGCTGCAAATCACTAACAATAACAAAAATACAACAGAAATATAAAAAAATATTATATCCTCCTAATATTATAAACGCAAAAGTTGTATGAGTGACTGGATATTTACTCTTTCACGCAAAAACTACTGAATGAGTTCTGACAAATTTTACAGTAAATATAGCTTTTACATCAGAGTATAAAACATATTTTTTATTCCTAATGCTAATTTTTATTCCAGAACGTGGACAAAGTATTGTTAAAATATTAGTGATTTCTCGTATAATCTGTGGTAAATTTCGTGCCTTTTTCTACTTTAGCTATGCTCGCTCTCTACTCTGTGACATCAGCATCACGAATGTTTGTTGTACGTAGTTACTCCGTTTTTAAATTACATTAAACTAAAGCAATCTCAACCAAATAAGGCTAGTATTCAATAATTGTAGGAAAAGCATTTATGAAGAATTCTGTTTTTTTTTAGTTATTTGTTTCAAGTTTCTTAACTTATTGCCAACAAGCACGTGTCTTTTCTATTAATAAGAATATTTTTATAGATAAATGACACAAATTTATTTATTACAAATTGGGGTACATATTATATTATAATGAAATAATTACGAACTTGTAAATACAGTTTATTATTATTAACGAAAACAATATTAAAATACAGGCAAAATAGATAAATGTGTCTATACATACTCAGAAGTTTGAACAAGTAGGTACTGTTAAAACTTGTATTGAGTGTTTGTTTTCAAATGAACTGCAAAAGGTCATACTTGTGACACGAAAATAATATATGCATGCGCCGGCGCCGACAAATTATATTCTTTTGTGTTTTCTGACGTTCGACAAGAAATTTAAAACCTGAACGTCGGTAATTCTAATGTATTCGAAGATTTTATTTATGACTAGCAGCGCCCCGTGGTTTCACCTGCGTAGTTCCCGTTCCCGTGGGAATACGGGGATAAAATATAGCCTATGTGTTATTCTGATGTATAAGCTAAATACTTGTAAAGTTTCATCAAAATCCGTTCAGTAGTTTTTGCGTGAAAGAGAAACAAATATCCATACATCCATCCATACAAACTTTCGCGTTTATAATATTAGAAGGATATAGTTTTTAAAAGCAACAAAATTTCAATAAGATTAAAAGTAGACCATGTCCTTCTATAAGTTTTAAGATACACGCTGCTAAATTTCATGAAGATCGGTTTTATGGTTTAGCCGTGGAAATGTAACACACAGACAGACAGAATCAGAAAATAAGATAGCTGTTTCGTTCGATATTCAGCGTAATTCCCGTTCCTGCGATAAAATTATAGCCGCTGTAGTTACCGCAGAAAAGTAATTAAGCTTTCCGAGGTGAAAGAATTTTTAAATTTTTTGAATTGAATATTTTTGAATTTTTGCTCCTGGCTATAGGATAGGCTCCAGCCTATTCAATACAAACAACATATAATAATATTACTGTAGATGTACACTATAGCATCGCCCGCGGTTTTTCCCTTGTCATTCCCGTTCCTGTAGGAATAAGGGAATAAACTATAGCCTAGGTTACTTCATGATAATGTAGCTTTTCATTCAAGAAAGAATTTCCATTTAAAATCGGTTTAGTGGTTTAGGCGTACGATATACAACGCGTAAGAGAAAAAGCGCGATTCCTCATACACCCCAATTAGTATATTAATATATAAAATATATGATGCAATCGAACTTTAGTTGTGTCTAACCAATTTTCTTAGATATCGATTAATAATAGCACGATTTCCATAGAAAGCACTAAATTCAGCTACTATAATTATTTTTTTTTAAAAATTTAACACATATTAACCTCTAAGACCAAGCATCACAGACACAATAGATTTTTAATTGTGTCTCGGTTCCAATTGGAACCGGGGCGGTTCTTTACAAATTAAAAATAGTTGAAATCGAATAAGTAGTCGATACTGAACAAACTAATTTCAGGAATTGCGCTTATTCTGTTACATGTTGTATAAGAAACCTACATACCGTATTTAAAGTTTCTAGGTGTTATCGCTTCGGAGAAGTTACGTATTTTTCTTTTTAACCGGTTTTTATATTTTCTCGGGGAAGTGAGATATTTTCCCGCACTAAAAAGTACGATAAATAATGAGCCAGAATCAGATGCTTAATTATTTCTACACAATATTTAATCAAAATCCGTCCAGTACTTTTTGCTTGATGCGGGCACAGGCAGACAGACAAAAATTTCAAAAAATGTTGTTTTGTTATCTAAATCGATAACTATGTATGGTCTTGCTAATCGAGGCAGGAGAAAATATCTACGTCGTGATTTATGTGACTATTGCATAATGCGTCACTGTGCGTTTCTGTGATGACACCAAAGAGATTAAAATATAATAGGACATAGAGGAAGGCATTGGGAATATTTTCATACAAACTTTGAAGTTCAAGCGTCATGTCAGTTAGTAATAGTACGTAGTACTATTACTTATTCTGTGGTAATAGTTAGTATGAACGCGAGCTGTCATTCAGTCGAAATCGAACTAGATTTATTCCACTTGTAATAAGTTTTGGTATAAAATTTTCCTCGCTTTGTCCCCTCTATACCTTATTATATTTTAATCTCTTTAGATGACACCCAGCAAGATCGAATTTTTGCCTTAAAAAAAATCATGTAAGTAAGTGTAAAAATTCGAGTTTTAAGATCGTTGTCGTATGTTAATCAGTGGTTACATACGAAACAATGCAGGGCAAATGGTAGAGGGCATACATACAGACGAAGGAGCAGATTTTTGTAGCTACGACAGTTTAATATTGCCAGAACGATTTAGAATCGAAATAAACCAGTGTAAAGCTGAGTAGGATCAGGAAAAAAATCTGTAAGTACCTATATATTATTGAAATTGGTCATTAGTAAGAATATGAGTATCTGCCATTTTTATATGTCAATATTGGATACATAAATATTTTTTACGTTTTAAAAAAGTAGCCAAAATAAAATTCAAAGTCCAAAGAATATCGTGGGGAAACGTGTCGTATAGTCGACAAATTCGTGCGTCTTCCATCCTATTCAACACAGGTAATTGTAAGTACCTTACACTTTATTAAATCTTTATTTATAAAATAGAATAAATAATCTCACACCTTTTATCCCCGACGGGGTAGGCAGAGGTATTCCATTTCTGGAATACACACTTATATTAGAAACCTAAACGTGATATGGTGAGCCCATCGCCGGACCGGGTCTGTTACACATGCCTCAGAATTAATTCTGGTGGTTTCCTCACGATGTTTTCTTCAGCGTCGTGCTAGTGATCAATAAGTACCTACGTAAGTTTTAGAAAAACTCATTGTTACATGCCGACATTTGAACCCGTGCTTCACTGATTATCATCATGAGAAGCGGGAATAGTAATCACTAAGTAGAACCAGCAACACAGCGTCTTGTAGAGGTGAATGTTTGATAAGTCGATGGAGACTACATTATTCAGTTTATGTAAAATTCTAACTAATATTAATAAATTTGTGAACCATTGACGCACTTTATAATCTGTAATGAAAAAGCACGTCAATGCATTTATTTTAAACCGTACCGAGAGCAAACAGATTTACTAACGATTTGGTATTCGTTGGACAATGCATTTTGCATCCCCCTTTTATGAATACATTAGAAAGTAGAGGTGGAATAAAGAGACACGAGGCATGTATTTCTTTCTAATTATTACTTTTTTTAATAATAATATTTTGTGGGATACAATTCACACACCGTTAAATAGTCCCAAACTAGGCAGGGCCTGTACCATGAGTACTAAACAGCTGATAAACATACTTAAATAAATATTAAACGACCAGACACAGGAACACTGGTCCCATTTCTTGCAATACTATATATATTCTTATCAAAATATGTCTGAATGTCCAAGGACAGATTGTAGTAAATAAAAGAAGAGTTAAAAAATATCAATGGGGACAACGGGAAGTATTTTTAATAATTTTATTTCATTATTTCAATGGGGACAGATAGTGGGGACAACGGGAAGTATTTTTAATAATTTTATTCAATTCCCGTTGTCCCCACTCAATGGGGATATCGTCAATGGGGACAACGGGAATACACCCAACAGACATGTTCATGCACATATGTTGGCCCCGAGCGGGGATCGCACCCTCGCCTCTAGCACCGGACTGCGAAGGCAGGATCACTACCAACTGAGCCACTGGTGGTGACGGACCTGGGTCCGTCACGTTATTGTTATGTTACTATTCCAAAAAAACTGTCAAACAATGGAAACGTCCATGTAAAGTTAAAAATGGCCTTTCCGTGGTTTCAATGACTGGTTCCGTATATCATATCGAAAGTCGCTACATCGAATATCTGGTTATCAACAAACGGTGCTTGGTTGCCGCATTGACAATTTTGAATGAGAGTAGGTATCGAATATAAACGACCCTTTCCCATCTACGTGTTTATTTTCAATAACCTACATAGTTAGATACTTATTTTCACTAAACTTTTTTATTAAACCACCATGAGAAAACCCGCAGAATTGGTTCTGATGCATGTATCTGCCAGTCTCAAGCTTCCAGTCTTAAGCTCTGAAGAAAGCTCTGCTGAAAATTTAGATGGGTACGTGCAGAAATGGTTTATCTACTAATCTGGAGTAACTTACGCCTTCGATATCTATTTTGTACCCATGGGAGCGCAAAATGCAATCGGGTTAAGATGTTTTCCTAGACGATCTATCCAATGTTTCAGGGTCATCTATATCCGAGCCTAGGTTAAGTAATTAACAGGGTGAAGACAAAAGACGGTGAAGAGAGTGGAAGCCAGCCCTTAGAGGATTCCGGGCCCTTGTATGCTTAAACCCTTCTCTCGGTGCATTGTGTAATCAGTATTGCAAATGCCAAGGTCTATTTATTTATAGGGTTCCGTTCATCAAAAGGAATTCTTATAATTAATTAATTCGAAGTAGGTATGAGTATGAGTATAAGTTGAAATTATATTAACTACTAGCGGGTGCCCAGCGGCGTTGCCCGCGCGGATCCAGTTTATTCCTGTTCCCGTGGGAATTTCCAAAAATCCCTTTATAGTGGTTGCCTATGACATATATATAAGACACCTACATTACATACCATATTTCAAATAGCGGGTGCCCATAGCGACGTTGCCCGCGCGCATCCCGATTATTCCCGTTCCCGTCGGAATTTACGAATATCCCTTTATATGGGTTGGCTACGATGTATAAGACACCTTCACACCATATTTCAAGATTCTAGGTGTTATCGTTTCAGAGTAGTACGTATTTTTCTTTTTACCCAGTTTTTATATTTTCCCGTGGGAATGAGATATTTTTCTGGAATAAAAAGTACCCTAGATGTTGACCCGGGTACTCAGCTATCACCACACCAAATTTCATCAAAATCCGTCCAGTAGTTTTTGCGTGATGCGTGCACAACCAGACAGACAGACAGACAGACAGACAGACAGACAGACAAAAATTCCAAAAAAATGTGTTTTGGTATCTATATCGATAACTATATACACTACAGTTAAAATTTTCAAAAAATATTTAATGTACAGACACGGCCCCATTAGATTTTTATTATATGTATAGACTACCAACTCTTAAAAACCTATAGTTCAAGAACGTTTTGATTCGACATTAAAACAACACTATTCAGATTCGTACCACGACCTCTTATAACACTATTGTTTTATTCCTGCATAGTGATGTAAACGAACGAATAATTGTCAAATAAATGTCTATTAAATAACGAGAATCAACTTTGTCAGTTTTGCACACTGTTCCTAACCAGCTTAAATAATGAAAGTTATTTTGTTTGACACAAAACAATATTAAAAAAAGCTTACTTCCATGTAGGACGTCATGGTAGGAATATAAATAAAACAATACTGTTTTAAGCTTGTTTTAAGAGGTGGTGGTACGGACTAGGTCTACAATACCCTGAAGCTGTGAAAAAATCCAACTTACCTATAACTCGCAAAGTCAAAGTCAAGTCAAAATTAATTTATTTCTGTAGGTAAAAACAATACTTAAACTATGCAAGGAGATAAAAACCGGTAGGTAGTTTCCGTTTACCTAGAATCATGAATTTTGGCAAGAAGCAGTCTCTTACAGCTAAAGGCAAAAATTCAAAAACCGTAAATTTTAGTGATTTTCTCGGAATTGCAATTTTGTCTGCATTTAAGAGAAAAAGTTTTATCACCAACTTTGGGTATAAAATTTAAGTAGATTTGTAAATAATAAAACTAATCTAAGAATCGAATCGAGCAACATAATATCTTTTCTAGCTTATTTAAGAAGCATCACATCAAATTATTTTACCAATACACTTAGTTAGAATTAAATAATTAGTCACAATTGTTCAGTAATTTCATAACCTTCACATATTATATATAATGTTATAGGTCTTAAAACAGAAAATTGTATCGTCTTCTCACGCGTACGCATAATCAGATACAGATTACAAATAAAACATGTTTCCACTAGCGATATTCCTAGAAGTAATAAAATTTATTAATCATGATAAACATCGAAACGATAAAAAGGGAACCATCGCAGAATGTCAGACAAATAGATACGCAAAATGTCGGAAGGTATGCCAAACCAAACATACAATTGGGTAGTTGACAGCATCGAAATTAAATTGCGAGTAGTCATACATTAAAAAGATTATCCCAAAACACCTCAAAATATGTATTTCGATTTTCAGTTTACAATTATAGCAAATTTAAAAATAATAAACAATCAAAAAAGTGCTGCAATTGAGTACTAGAAACTATGACGTCACGGTTTGCTATTTCAGTACATTTTCCATAGTAAAATTTCGTTTTGACAGATCGTAAAAAGTGACTGATTTGACTAGGTAGGACACAACCCTATATTACACATGCGAGAGTCATTTTGTTTGTCTGCTTGTTAACTTTTCACAGTTAATTTAGAGCGATAGATTCATGGTTTGTTTCATGGTTCGCAGCATCAAACCTATTGCATAGAACAACTATAATTTAGCAAGAAATTTCAAATAAATAAATAATATGATCAAAAGTCCGCTCGAGCGGAGGCACCGTCGAAAGTAATGCATGGACAAAACTTGTGAAATTTGCATACCATGTACAATATGATACACATTTCTAATGGCGCTACCTATTTCTTGCTAAATAACAAAATCTGATACCTTCGACTAAAAAACTAGAGCAATAATAATAAGCGTAGAGAAAAATAAATGTGTTTTAAGTGAAAAAAGTTAACGCTTCTGGAATGTTGTAAGATTTCAAATTAAAAATCGTTACATTAAAAAACTTCGATAACCAATTAGCATTCTCGGAATCTGCTTTTATTTTGGCGTGTCAACGAATGTTTTTAGTACCGTTTATCCTTATGAATATGTATTTACTGGTCTTCGCCAAATTATCAGGCGCTTGCCCCGACGAGCATTAAGTATTTGGACCTATGGGGTAATTATTAATATTTCTACATGGTCCATTAAAAGTGGGGACAGGCGCTGGGCCAAAGAGGAACAAATAAAAACACCTGAGTGCCACGGAACTAAAAACAAATATTATAATAAAAAATGGAAGACAATTCACACACGGTTATTCAGTCCAGACGTGAAATGTATTAACATGTTCATGCCCATAGTGTTAGCTTCGGGTGGGAATCGAACCCGCGACCTCTGAGGATCTTTACCAACTGAGTCTACAGGAATAAACATTGTTTTTCAAACAATTTTTTATGAAGGTTTCTATTACAAGGTATTATGTCAGCCTCTGAAAGTGACATTCTAGAAACAAAAAATATACTAATTAAAGGCTGATTCATGTTACAACGGGACGGGCCCCGTCCGCGCCAAATGTCGAGGCGTGTTGTAGGATGGTTCGCCCCGGACGGGGCCCGTCCCGTTGTAACATGAATCAGCCTTAAATATCTATGTTGCGGTACTTCGTTCAAGAAGGACTGATTTAATATACTTTAGAATAGTTTTGAATTAATCAATTATACAATTTCGCAAGATTATGTTTTGTATTTGTAATGTCTTCCTCATTTTTTGTGATTCCTTATAACGCTCCTTCGAGGAATAAACAATGATTTAGACGTTTCGTGTCAGCCTTTAGCAGCATCCTGCTACGGGCGATTTTTTACAATAGATAATCCTAATGTTTCCCCATTACGCTGCTTAAATGGTCTAATTTCATGTCCAAAAAAATATATTTTTCGTATTTATTTGACATTTATTACGCGATCAGCGCATGCTCTATGGAAACTGACGGTAATGATAGAAGCAATGTACGTCAAAATGAAGACGATTGGAATTAAGATTGTCATAATACAGTCATAATATAGTGGCGATTTTGCTATACACCGACTAAACTGATTTTGGTTTTTGCTCCTGTATTTGTCTTAACTCAAAAAAGAAAAGGGATAGAAGATAACCTACCAAATTTAGTCCTGTCAGAGGCTATTTTAGTCGTGACTTCTTTACTTATGCACTAAAGACATTATGAAATGCCTTAGTTGACAGGACTAATTTTAATTTGACAGGACTAAATATCTCTCGTCTCTTCTTTTCAAGAAAAATAAAATGACAGAAGTAAACTAAAATAAGTTTAGTAGCTGTAAAGCAGAATCAGCACGAATAAGTCTCCAGTACTGCACTAGACTGCCGCTTCCATTCTCAATAATTTAGATCCGTGTCGAAACCTCTAAGATGTCGGGCCTTTAAAACTGTCAGAGGGCACTTCTAAAAAGAGATAACGCTTTTAACATTTGAAAAAAGTCGAGTTCGTTTTGTAAACGGGTTGTAACGATCTTGTATGTGGTTCTACCGGCCAGTGCGGCGCGCTAAACGTCCACTAAAATGTCCTAAATTGGTTTCGTGTCAGTAGTTTCTTTACACGGAAAATTAAAGAGATCCGACACATATTTTTTTTGCATTACATCAAAAGGTTGCGGTCATACTTACTCAGTTACCTCAGACTTAGTGATTTTAAAGCACACGTCATTTTGTTGTTATCTACGAACGCGCGATGTTGATTAATCAAGACTGTTCAGTTGTAATGGAAAGTTTTGCATGGGAGTCTAATTCCAGATTTTCTAAGTCTTATCTCTAGCCTAGATTATAGTTAATGAAATATATAGTCATGTGCAGGATTTACTTAACTTAAATAAAATCTTTAGCAAAACAAATTTTTGTTTAGTAGACTAATATAAAATTATTTACTAGCTTAGATGCATGAGTGACGTAGTGTTTAATTAGTGATTTCTTTTGGGATGAGCCTCACCAAAAAGTTTATAAAACCAAACAGTTACAAACATAATGTCCTACAGATATTTATTTCTCACTCTTCGCAAAGTGTATACAATATGTGTTAGGCTGTCATTGGATATCACACGCCTGCGTCGTCTTCTACAGTAGGTATAATTTATCGGGACACCTTCCACCGACGTTGAGGATCTCAACGATTTCGACAAGAAATATTACTTTGATAATTTAAGCATATTTTTTTTGTCAGTGTAAAGTATATTATGTTGGTTTCTTTATTCTTCATAACAATTGGACGACAGAGTACATTTTTACTGCCACACACGATTTCATTATAGCTTTTACGGACCCTTTATGGTAACACTTTCGAATACCACCAGTCTACTTTACCATTTTGAAATCGTTTCACTTTATAGTTGTGAAATGTTATGACAATAATTTAAGTATACCTACAACATTTTTAATTCATCGGTTACTCATGACGTTTCTTGAAAAAAAAAACACGTAGAATATTTCAACACTTGCTCTTCTGTGTAGGAAAATATCGTGAAGGAAATTGCTCTTTTGAGATGACCGGTGCTTATAATAGGATAGTCAACAGTTATTCATTCTGACAAAAAATACGTGATCATAGACTTGAAAATCTGTTTGAGTCAAAATAAATGTTAGTCATGAAAGACTTGTACTTTCGTGCCACGTCTTAAATTATGTGTATTACACGAAGGTTCAGATTTTCTCAACTAGGGTGCTATAACATGCATAATATACCTAGTAGTCAATAGCACGTGGAGCTTGACATATTGGAGTTTGTAACGTTCTTATTACAATCGCCTTAGGGTCAGACTCGCATTACAAGTGTAAAACTACATGTGCTCTTGACTTTACCTGTCAGTGAATCGTCTGACCAAAATGGACCGAGGCTTCTCACCACATCCAAGAGTTGCAAATATGGATAATTTAACTAGGATAATTACACTGTTAGGTACTGAATCTGGTTAGTGAAATTATAATGTAAGTAAATTGTCCCGTGATATTTTAATTATAATATCACGGCTTTTACAATAACATTCTGACATTATATATATGTTACAGGACACCATGTAGATCAAACTTATACTTATTTCGTCCTGTATCTCAACGTATTATGAAGAAAAAGAGTCGAAGGTTGTACGGACAGACCGTGAAATCATGAGAACGTTGTAGCTCAATGGATAGGGCATTTTTTACTGTCCTGTCAATAGGGTGAGCATGTTGCAATACTTTACGAGATAGTCTTGTTCAAACATTGCAATATACCATAGTATTCCTTTCTTTACGGATGCCTATATTCTACGAGGAATACTTTCGGAGACTTTGTAATAATTGAGTCGGTGGTATATACAGTAGATTATATTATCTCTGTAAGAATATATGCAAACATATATTTTAGTAGCCTATAATATAATCTTTATTTCATTACAATACAAGTAAAATTCAACAAACATTGCAAATACTCGCCATGATTAGGAACAAACAACTCGTAGACGAAGCATCTGTATCAACCAAAACTAGAGTAAAATGTTATTAATGACTATTTATCCATTAAGAATATCTATGAAGAAGAGAATCTACACTAAATAATTTTAACAAAAAAAATCGACATTAAAAAAAGAAATTAAAAAAGCAGTAGTCGCCACTACGATTTTCGAAGTTCCCCCAGATTTGTCTGGGATGCCAAAACCAGATCCTGGTTTCCTAATTAATTTACCACATTTGAGATATCACCTTTCTAACAAAAAAAATATGATCAAAATAGGTTAATAAACGACGAAGTTATATCCGCGAAAATACATAAAAAAAAAAAATTAATTGAGAAACCTCCTCCTTTTTGGAAGCCGGTTTAAAAAGAAATCTTTCGCAGTAAAGTGTGGACACTATAATGATGTCTCGAAGCTCTTAACGTTTATCTAAAAGCATGAGCACGAGGCTTGTTTGTAATCGCTTCACTCAGAGAGTCGAAAACAAAACACTACAGCCTCTTCATCCTTAACCGTTTTTGCAAACTGGAGTTGTTGATACAAATGCACGACACTCGTATTGCCTAATAAACAACGCATGATTTAAATTCATACCAATCTAAAATTTACACACCAAGTACATGGTAGATACAAGTAAGTGTTCTTGCGGATAAATTATAAAGCAAACATAAAATGTGTACAAGAGAATTTGGCATTCCTTGTTATATGTAGTTAAAATATTAGGTGTCGAAATCTCTGATTTTAATAACGGACTTTTTCAAAATTAATTTAAAATTATATAATTTTCAAAAGAAAATAATGTACACAATGTTGAAAATAAGCAGTCCGCGATTGACCGCTATTTGTATACTGATGGTATCTGTCAATGATGTGTTACTTCTTCAAACTTCCGAGATTATCATCGGAAAACCTGATATTATTTTAAGAGATGGTCGCTCCAAGATTGTGGAATGAAGACAATATTTCAAAACGTAAATGTTGATGGTGTGGGTTTATGATACAAGATACTTATATTTGGGCAAGATACTTATAAAATTTATAATCCTACCTTTAGGTATCCACACACAATTTAACTGTCACTATTCTGATTCTGAAATATAAGAACGGTCTCAAGTTCAATATGTTACGAATTATATGCAGGCGAATGTACTACATAACGTGATTAATTGTTGATAAAACTTTTAAATAGAATCTAATTCGACTATACACGTTTTAGCAACAAAACTCTTGGTACTATTTGAAAACATTCCTTTAGAATTAATTCTGGGCCCTGCGGCTTTCCTTACGATATTTTGCTTCACCGTCGCGAGCTAGTGATGAATATGTACGCAAGTTTTTGAAAAACTCATTGGTACATGAAAGGATTTGAACCCGAGCCTCACTGATTATCTTCATGAGAAGCGGGCTCTTTAACCGTAAGGCTATCACTGCAAAAATTTTGTAAAAATGTAATTTGTATATTTACCCGACTGCGCCAGAAGGAGGGTTATGTTTTTCGAGAGTATTTATGTATGTATAATTGTTTGGCACGCTCTGCAGCCTGAACGGCTCGATGGATTTTAGCTTGAGAGGTGTCGTTAGATTCGTATTTACAATGAAAGTGACACTGGGTATATCAAATTGAGAAAAAAACATTATGGCGGATTTCAGGCGCCAAATTGTGAAAAAGAATAATTAATAAGAAAACAAAGAAATATGTTAAGTGGGGTATCATTGAATAGGTATTTAAAAATAATGTTTAGGTTTCTTTTACCATTTTCCATTTCGAATGACCATTTAGGACTTATAACGGTTTAAAGTTGGTTACTAACTAAAAAGTATGAAATATTCATACATTCCCACATGAACGGAAACGACGCGGGCGCCGCAAGTAATAGCAGATACTATGAAAATAGCCGGGCTGACGTCGGGCGCGCGCGTTTGACGCGGGGATGCGACCCAAGTTTCTCTTTCTCAATGATTATCAGATGACACTAGTATTATTAGTACCTTTCTTTATCTAACAATAAGCTTTTATTCATAAAAACGTTGATAAAACGAAGGCACCTAGTTACAACTGTACCTAATGGATGTTTTCTTTTTCTTACTTGTAATTGTCTTCTTTGCCCTTAAATAAATACCGACGAACAAACCTTTATTAATTCAATTTCACTCTCTTTACAGCTTCAAGTGTTTCGTGTCTTACCTGGAAAAGACAATACACAAATTAATAGGCAAATAGGTACGAAACCATGTCTTAAACTTTAACTAGTTACATTTACTTACACGTTTTTTTTATAATTTTTACCACAGACCTGTAATATCTCATATATATTTAAAGATTAAAAGAAGAAAACGTATATATCAAACATATTTCCTAAAACCGCAGCCCTTTAGTCAATGTAGCAAAAAGTATGTAAAACGGAGTACCTTTATTTAATATTCTGACCTGAATAGATACTATTGTAAATGAAAAAACCCTTTTTTTAAATCTTATTATACTTATGCATTAACTATTCATACATACTACATTAGTCAGTCTACTCAACGCAACACAATATTTCTAAATAACTGCATTATGTAGGTAATTATTGTATTTTGAAATAAGTAGGTATGCAGATGCCACACAATTAGGAAAAACGCCACAAAACTAATTTTGATGGCAACTTTAAGTATCTTATTTGCGTAGTAAAATAATGTTTTAATGTATTTTATACCTCAGAAAAAGAAGATGATAAAAGGGACGGTGTGCTTACTATTTTCGCGAAATTAGATAAAAGGACCGTTATATACTTATGTCAAAAGTTACGTGTTTAGGAAATTTTACTTGGTCACTCTATATTAGTTGGTGAACAACATGTGACTTTTTTAGAGTTTATGTCAATTGTTTATTTCTATAACAGCCACTTGTCAAGGCTTTTGGTGTATCGTGTTATATTATAACAACTTAGGCCCAAAATGTAAGACGCAAACTAACAACTAACGGAGGTCGGTCCCAAAACTGAGGCCTTCGGGCACTCGTGATTAAGAAACTTGTTGAACGGGTCGTTAAAATTCCCTGTGATTCGTCCCGGCGTGTTTGATACCATGTTCTTCACTAACACTCGTATATGTGTTATGTTTCAATATTTTTAATCGGTTTCAATAAAATAAGCTTGTCTGGGTTATTTCAACTCCATTTTCTTGGGGTCGGCCAGATTGCGCGATTGTTTCTAGAGAGAGAGTATGAGTTTTGAGTCAGTCGACTTATTCCTTATTCGTAGGCTGGTGGGTTGTCAGCGTTGCTGTAAATCATGTTTATTCCCATTCCCGTGGGAAATTTGTAAAAAAAATGCTTATATCACCGCTCTCTGTATTCCGAACACATTAAAGTTTTTTTTCCCGGTTTGTTCCCAATATTTTCAAAAACCTTTGCGACCAACCACAGAATATGTAGTAGTGCTTGCTATACAACTCATAATATTTTTATCGCAATCAGAAGGGTCCGGGTGGTAAAGGAACGTATGGGGTATACACTTAGAAACAATAATCATTCATGTTTATAGGCATAGATCCTCCATATATTGAACTCTATATAATTGAATTAAGATTCAGAACCAATGAAATTTCAACTGCCTATATGCCCGGTCACGCAACTTATAGATAGGCTAACCTTTCTACAACTCTGTCAATATTTATAGATTGTTTACTATTTACATTAAAACTAGACAATATTGAAAGCAAGCTTGCATTTTACGAAATAAGAAGTGTGAGGGGTGGCGTGGGTCGCAAGTTGTACAATAAACTATAGTCATCTTCAATTTTAAACCTTATTGCATCGTCATTAGAATTGTGTCGATCGGCGTTTACAACTGGCCCACAAAAAGCCCACGATTGTAGGGATCCGTGGTCCACAAGCAATCTTATTAGTTTCTGTCTGTCTGTCACACACAGTATGTGTAGGGGGCTACCTACGCCATTTCAAAAAAAACGTTTGTCATAATCATTTTATTTAAAGACTAGCAGGGCCCCGCGGTTTCACTTGCGTAGTTTCCATTTTCGTCTGAATACGGGGACAAAATATAATCTGTGTTGTATAAGTGGTCTGGTTGGAAGGATATTTAAAAATGATAATGTGCTTCCTATGACTATTTTACAAATATAGAATATTTTAGATATCTCCCGTAGGTATTTAAAATATTCCCATGAACATTGTAGGTACTGTGTTTTCATATTCATTTTCAGAAAGCACACCGGATGAAGTGTTTAGTAACGCTTATAGAGAAGAAAAATTTTTTTTTTAAATATAAAAGCTATTGTTACGGAACCCGTCGTAATGTCAAGCATGACCCGCCCTTGACCGATTTTATTCATTTTTCATCACTTCGTTGAAATGTGGGCGCTGCCCACGTGCTAAAACATAAGACAGTGAAGAACACGCGAATTCGGCCCTGACGTAACGTTTGAAACTCAATAGAGTTGGCTCTATTCGAAAGTCATTCAACGAGTTCTGAGTAACCTGTAATCGGTAAGTCGGTAGGTATATTATTTTTAAACACGCAATTACCTAACGAATGGTACCACGATGTTTTTAAAAAAATAAAAAATATGTTATCCTCGAGGCTTGACGGGTTTTTCGCGAAAAGAAAAAGTTTTCTGAATTAGTGAGAGAAAGAGTAAGATCAGTGATAGCCTTGTAGTTAAAGAGTACGCTTCGCATGAGTAAGGCTCTGGTTAGAATTCTGGCGACGATGTGGCGACGGCATGTACAGTCAAGAGCACATGAAGCTTTACACTTGTAGTGCAAGTCGGACCTCTAAGGCGATGGTAATAAAAACGTTACAAAGTCCAATTGCAATGTGTCAAGTTCCATGTGGTCTTGACTGTACCAATAAGCTTTTCAAAAACTTACGTATAGGTTTACAACATGTAACAGAAAAAGCGCAATTCCTCATACACCCCCATTAGTATATTAATATAAAATAATTATGATGCAATCGAACTTTAGTTGTGTGTGTCTAACCAATGTTCTTAAACATCGATTAAAGCAGCACAATTTCCTTAGAAAGCACTAAATTCAGCTACGCTAATTCATTTTTGGGAAAAAATTAACACATATTAAAAATAGCTGAAATCGAATCAGTAGTCGATACTGAACAAACTAATTTCAGGAATTGCGCTTATTCTGTTACATGTTGTATATTAATCGACGGTGAAGTAAAACATTGTAAGAAAACCCGCAAGTCCCAGTCCCATATATGATATGAGGCATGTGTAGCAGAAACTCGGGCTCACCACCTACCACGTTTAGGGGTCCAAATATATTTTGGTGAAAAGTGTTTATTTCCAGGAATGGCATACTCCCTCGGCTTGCGCAAATGTTTCTTTCGTCTTTGACCTCTGACGCTTGTCTGGCTTACCCTAGTTCTAATTTTAGAAATACCCGATCTGTGTTTTTATTAGAACTTTCAATTAAAAACTTTTCTTACTAAATGATAATAATAATCTCACGTCTATTATCCCCGAGGGGGTAGGCAGAAATATTCCGTTTCAGGATATACCCACTTTTCACGAGATATTCTTTGGACCCCTAAACGTGATAGGTGGTGAGCCCATCGCCGGACCGGACCGGGTCTGTTACACATGTCTCAGAATTAATTCTGGGACCCGCTAGTTCCCTTCACCGTCAAGCTAGTAATAAATATCTACATATAAGTTTTTGAAAAACTCATTAGTGCATACCAGGATTCGAACCCGATCTCACTGATTTTCATCATGTGCTCTCTTTAGCCATAAGGCTATCACTGCTAACTTTTCTTAGTAAAATAACAATATTGTTTTGTTTATTGTAACTAGACAATAGTTAGCTGCTAAGAAAGACTCCCAGTTACCTTCCTCTCAATATTGACAGAGCAGACCACAGATAAATAGGTCTGTAAGGCAGACGCTCGATGAGGGCTTTGCCTTGTGACACCTTTTGTGGAGGGAGGTTTTACTAAAGAGTCTTCATTTACGTCGCCATCACGTCGGAATCTATTGTTTACAGCATAATGTCTGCCTGACATATGTGCAGAGTGCATCTGACAAGCTATAGGGGTGATGATGTTGTAACGTCAAAAGATTCCAGAATTTTCCTCGTAGTGTCTGCGCCAACACCTATTATAAAGTAAAAGACGCGAAGCTTCAGTAGCAAAATAAAATATACTTAGTAGGTACCTATTTTACTGCCTAGTCAAATTAGTTATCTTTTTATTATCTGTCAAAAAGAAAATATACTATGAAAAATTTACTATCACTACATAGTACTTATAAGACAAAGTCGCTTTGTCTGTCCCTATATCCCTATGTCCCTATGTATGCTTAAATCTTTAAAACTACGCAACGGATTTTGATGCGGTTTTTTTTTTAATAGATAGAGTGATTCAAGAGGAAGGTTTTATTGATAACATTGCACCCGTGCGAAGCCGGGGCGGGTCGCTAGTATATAATAACGTAAAGAAAAAATTACCATTGCATATTGTGTAAATACCATTGTGTCTCATACCTAGTATCAAATAACTTTACAATTTTCCTAAGAAAATTAATTAATGGATAACCCATATCTGACGACTTATTGTCAATATATCATAATAGGCTTATTTTTGCCGTACATTGCTTCTGACGTACATGGAGCTTGACACATCGGACTTTGCAACGTTCTTATAACAATCGCCTTAGAGGTCAGACTCGCACTACAAGTGTAAAGCTTCATGTACATCTGTAATTTTCAATTAAAAATAGACAATAAGGCTTTTTTAACTAAGAATATATTAAGCAGGTATTACCTTACTATTTATTGTTGGCCTTTTGAAGTCTGGTTCGCAAACGACAATTCGATCTTCCTTTACTCTGTATTGATAAGTGATGACCTAAATACAGGTTCCTGTATAATGATTTATCTATATAAGACCTTCAAGCTTCCTGTGTCCCATTTTAAGGGGCTCAAGGCCATATCGACAAGGATACCAGTACCACTTCGGAACAAGGTACCCATTGTTAACGGAATATGGCAATATTAAATTATATTCGTAAAGTTAGGAACCCAGTAACTGATTTCTAGTTCCCTCCATTGAGATATTATAGGAAACTTTGAATACTAAGAAAGGAAAATATATAAATATGCTCACGCCTTATCCCCACGGGTGTCGGCAGAGGTTGTAAAAATGTAAGTTAATGTAACCGCTGACATTGAAATTAAAATGTAAATTCATTAATCAATTATGTTTATTCTAATTAAATTTGTAATAATAGTACGAGATCCGGCTGCAGAATTGGTGTAGGGATCGAGTATATGCTACAAACCTATTTTTTACGTATATTTATGATTAGTAGAATATATCTATAATAATTTACCAGGGTGCTTATCCAAAAATGGCCGCTAGTATTTTAATTAAAATATTTTTTATAAATTTTTGGGACGAAATATATAAAACAAGTGGATGAAATTTCATGATAAAAAAATCAATAAAAATATTTTAATTAAAAGTACTAGCGGCCATATTTCGATAGGCACTCTGGTAGATATAATATATTCTCCTAATCATAAATATGCGTAAAAATTTGGTTTGTAGCCAATACTCTATCCCTGCACTAATTCTGCAGCCGGATCTCGTACTATAGGTAATATAATTGTCTTTGTGTTTATGTAATTTTAATATTAAATTTTAGCATGTCACTATTAATATCTAAACATACTAAATTTGTGATACCGTACCACTTAAAACATCAGAACTGAACCATATTTACTGCAAAGAAATAATTTCTTTTCGTTCCATTTCTTGAAATACCTAACTTTTCACTAGGGTATTCTTGGACCCCTAAACTTTACAGGTGATGAGCCCAAGGGATTGGGGTGCTCTTAAATTTTTTTACAATAAATTATAGGATTTAAGGATGTCCTCATGATGTTTGCCTTCTTGCCTTGCCTCCTTGCCTTCTTTCAAGAACAACTTTGCATATTAGAATACGGTATGATTCAATAGTCTGTGATCGCACTTTTTTGAAATAATTGTTCTCGAGTAAATAGTTTCAAGTGGGTGGGTTCCTTTCACCAGTGTTTTAGTCTCAACAATAGCAAAAAATGAAGTCACAACAAAAAAGTTAATTAAATAGATATTCTGTTGATATTAAAGACATATTTAAAATAAATGACAAATAAATATTCACAACCTTTGCCCGTTTTATTTAATTATGTACTTTTAGGTATAGATTCTCATGAAGAGTAAATAGCGTGGGTTATCGCTTCAAGGAGAATCGATTTTGAAACCTTGTTTACATAATGATTAGGTTTAATATTCAAATTCCTTTGGTAGGCAACAGATATCGCACTGTTGTCGATTCCCAGAAGTTTTTGAATGCGCTGTTCGATAAAGCTCAATAATTTATTTTTCTTCCTTGAAATGGCGTACCTACTTTGTTTTAATATATAACCACATAATATTATAAAACTGTAACGAGATCGTGTATGTACACGAATTGTTTTTAGAAAAAAAATCGGTACCTAGTGTAGATACTCGTAGATACCGATTTATATAACAAAACTCAATTTTTTGAAATTTTTGTCTGTCTGCGTGAACGCTTCACTCAAAAACTACTGGATGGATTTTTATGAAATATGTTGCGGAGATAACCGAGTTACTGGGCAACATTTAGGGTGTTGTGAAGAGATTTTTGGAGATTCGAACGGAAACGGGACACAACTAGATCCGGGCAACAGTGCTAGGCACCCGATAGTGTCATAATCAAACTCTGAACGCCGTTACTGAGATTTATTAGATAGAACCAAATAGACAGAGTAACTTTCGCATTCATCGATATTTCATATAGAGCAGTGATAGCCCGAACGATTAAAGAGCCGGCCGAAAATCAGTGAGGCTCGGGTTCGAATCCTGGCATGTACCAATGAGTTTTTCAAACACTTCCGTACATATTTATTACTAGCTCGACGGTGAAGGAAAACATCGTGAGGAAACCCGCAGGTCTCAGAATAAATTCTGAGACATGTGTAAACAGACCCGGTCCGGCGATGGGCTCACCACCTATCACGTTTAGGGGTCCAATATATCTCGTGAAATGTGGGTATATTCAGTAATGAAATACCTCTGCCTACCTCCTCGGGGATAAAAGGCGTGAAATTATATTATTATTTATTGTATTATATTTCACTTATCAAGTTATCACCCTACATATTATGTTTTTCTTTTAATTTGTTGATACCTTTTTTGTCCGCCCGTCCGTCCGTCTGTGCGTCTGTCTAGACCCTTTTTCTCAGGAACGCGTAAAAGTATAAAGCTGGAATTTATATCAAATACTCAGTTCTACTGTCCTTTGGAGCTGTAAAAAAATCAAACTTGTAAGACAACGCAATCAAAAGATACAGCCGTTTATGCCGCAGATGGCCGCAAATTTTCGACACTCGCAAGGGAATCAAAACCTATAGGGTACTTCCTGTGAACTTAGAATCTTGAAATTTGGTACGAAGTGCAGCAACGTCTTACAGATAAAGGAAAAATTGTAAAAATTTTATTTATAAAATGTTTTTAATAATAATCAGGTTTATACGGAACCCTCGGTGCGCGAGTCCGACTCGCACTTGGCCGTTTTTTTTAATTGTCATTGTTACTATAAGAAAGGGCTATATCGCCACGGGGTGGGAAAAGATAGCTGCTAGCAAAAATGACACTTAGGTGTATCAGGCAGAACTTTTACTGATAGTACCTGAGATACCCGAGGTAAGTCGGGCGGGTCGCTAGCAATAGCGAAATATACTTTTCAACACACTTGCTCATAAAGTGGCTCTAATTTCACTGCAATTAGGCACATAATGACACCTATAATCAAACTGAGACTTTTTGTTTGCTATTATTCACTAGTGAGTTATAGATTTTTTTTTTCAATTTTGTTGCTAGAGTTGCTTTGTTCTTAAAAAAGTTTCGATACAAAAAAGATCGTATTCAATCGTACTAATAAATTAATACACAAATATGGCTTGCTCATTTCATGCAACTTCGTATTTAAATAGATCATTTCAACTTGTACGTGTTTAATAAACAAAACTTTCACTCAAATATAACTTTGGTTTTCTCTGTAAAAACTTTAAATACCCCATTTTGTACGTGGCTAAAACGCTATCCACGACAAACCAAAGAAAAAGAAACCTAATTTTTTTAGTCCATGGCCGATCGCCATTGTAAGATGCGAGCGCATAGGAAAACGAGGCTGTATGGGCCTAGATCCTTTTGCCTTTTCCAAATTATATAAATAAAAAATTGGAAAACCAATTAATTTTCCCCGCCATTGCGAATGATTATTTTAAAATGATTTTTTAGTATTATTTATTCACAAGTGTGTTGAAAAACGTCGTATGATACACGTGTGTATTGATGATTACCGTCCTCGGCTCTCTTATGACCCTCGCCTACGGCTCGGGTCTCAATGGCGCCTCAGCGGTAATCACCAACTTTACTCACTTGTACCATAATGTACTATTATCCTGTGGTTGGTTCTCGTCCATAGGATATACTGACGTAAAGTTAAACTTTTCAATTATGTTTATTATTTTTTAAGACTTTTATCACTGTTAACGTATTTATCTGGGGGCACGGCAGTGCCCCCGCCAAGTCAAGCTAAAATTTATCTAAGTCCCCGACACGTTCTAAACAGACATTCAGTGTTTTGCAACTTTCGGATTATAAAAAAATCCATTTTCGTAATCTTTTCTATTTGAGTATGAAGCGACTGCTTCAAAATGGCTAACCAAATGTTTACAATCGCGTGTCCTTGTAATACAAAACATTGAATGACAGCGCTTTATATCGCAAAAATGTAATCCGAGTTATTAAAATTGCGTTTTAGTTTTGTATTATACGTATAAGTTGATTAGATTTGGTTAACTCTTACTTAACTGTCGCTACGGAATTTACTAGAAGTTCGATGTTTATATAGATATTTTGGTAGTTTAATGTTATACAATGCGTCACAGAATAAGCGCAATTCCTCATAGACCCCAATGAGTATATATTAATATAAAAAAAATATGATGATTCAGTTACGCTAATTCATTATTCGGAAATTTTTAACACTTATTAAAAATAGCTGCAATCGGATAAGTACTCGATACTGAACAAACTAATTTCAGGAATTGCGCTTATTATGTTACATATTGTATATATAACATAGCCTAAAGGGGACTCCAGAAACTTCTATCTATGTACTTTTTAAGACCTATATAACGATACCCCACACCTTTTCATCCGATTCGATTTTTTCCTTAATAAAGGTAAACATATTTCAAAGACATGCTCGTATATGGCAGTTTTAGGTAGTGTGTACAAAACCCGGTAGTATTCAGATGTCATCGCGTCAGATGTATGAGTCTCGATGGGAGGCGCACAATACATGGCGCGAACGAGGTATAACTTCAGTTTAAAGCGTTACGGGCACACTTTCGACCTGCGTAGGCGCTTGGTTGTTTGGTGCAGGCTATAGGAGGGAGCGAATTTCTTGCAGTTGTTTTTTTTTAATAATCCTAATACGGATACTTTTTAAATTTAATTAAATTACATGTAATATCCAATACAAGAGAAATTCAGGTCTGTGCATCCAATGGTACTTTTAGTGGAATCCAGTCCGAGCGGAGCGGAGCGCGCTCCGCTTGGACTGGATTCTGCGAGCGGCAGAGATTAAAATATAATAGGGCATAGAGGGGACAAAGCGAGGAAAAATTTAAGCCAAAAGTTATTACAAGATGGAAAAAGTCTGGTGTGATTGACGATTGAGCTTCAAAGTTTTTGTATGAAAATATTCCCAATGCCCTCTCTATGCCCTATTATATTTTAATCTCTTTGGCGAGCGGTCATTGTGTTCGTTTACGACGCGTTTTTGCATACAACGTTAAAATTCTTCTGTTCTACGCGCCGTCGCGATCGGACAACTATTGTCTTTGACCCAAAGAAAACGTGATACCTAGTATAGTTACCAGTTCTTTAGCCCATTTCATTATTATGTACTAAATGTATGAAAATATGTTTAAGTGAAATAAATGTCATTAGTAACACACAGTGTCATTGACAATGCATGCATTCCCATTATTTTTATTCTCAAGAAGTTAAGTTCATAAAAGGAACTGACCACAAATCCACTGCAAGCAAAACACACTGAAAATATTTGAAAAGTATAACCTATGACAACAAAAATATAGGACAAAATAGTTTTTTTTTTATTAAATGTATAGGGTCTTATAAATCCACGTATTAGATAGACCACTTCGCACTTCACTTGGCCAATAAGCCGTATAGGCTCAATTACTTTCCTTACCCTCCTTCTGTTGCCGTCGAATCAATATGTTATTCTATCTTCTAAAATATAAAAATTGTAGAAACTAGACTGAAAAGGCTAATAAAAATAATTTTCAGTCGCTTGAGATGGGTTCTAGTAAAACGATTTTTTCCCAACTAAAATGTCAATTCATTTATTTTCCTTTATATTTCGTAATTCAAAAAAACATGTTCTTAAAGCAAAGAGTTCGCAACAAAAATCTTGTGTCACGGTGTTTGTGGTTGAATTCCTCCGAAACGGCTCGAATCCCCCCCAACATTCAAACAAAATTCTCCAACCCCCCCATTTATATGGCAGAACAAACTTTGGAGGGACATCTAGTTTAATATTTATATATTACTCTATAAAATGAACAAACAGTACTGCACTACTACGCTTGCCGCTTTAGAAATGCCCCATTTCTTAAGCCATACAAGAGCTTAATCCCAGCTTGAGGGGGTCAAGGGGGGGTTATAAATTTTCTAAAGAAAGTACCACGTGGGCCGGCGCGTGCCGCATTACGAAATGCCCATAACAAAATGAATGCCCACGATAAATGGGGAAAATAAACAAACGAGTCGTGTCGTCGGAGATGGCTATACATGAAATATAGGAGCATGTTTTAAGAAGGATGATAAATAATTATTGATAGAGAATTGTATACATCGATTTGATATTGTAGCTGTTGCTTGCAAATTCTCCGCGTTATGGGGTAAAAAGTATGCCTACGTCCATTTTCGAGACATAAGCTATTTCTTTGCCAAATCACATCAAAATCACACCAGCGGTTTAGTTGTGAAAACGTAACGATTAGATAGTTACTTTAGCATTTTTATTTTAAGTAGTGTAGGGATTTATATGATAATAGTTATACTTAAAAGAGTAAGTTGCGAATGTAGGTAACCCGCATCAAGTCTGGTTGAAAAGGGGTGAACATACTATGAAAGTTGAAGGGGCTCAGACAAGCGAGTAGCTTTTAATTATAGGTATTGTCGTAGGCTGCAAAATAGTGGCATTTTTATCAACTCTTGCCATCGTATCATCGAAGTGCGACCAAGAATTTACGCAACTTCTCCAAGAAGTTTTGAGCCGTATTTTTTTACCTAAATGCACTAAAAAAGTTGTGATTTTCAGATATCTATATTCGTACGTGAGTATGTAAGCGTGTTTCGAATTTCTATTTTATATTTCTGCATCAATGATTTTAAATTGGAAAAATGGTAATTTATGATTTTATTGATTAGGCATCATATAAATAAATAGCAGTTTTACTTTTTTTTATCACCGACAAGAACTTCATTGTTATTATTGGTATTTGAATTAATATACACGAATTGCTCATTTAATAATATGAGATATAGACTAAACTTGAAAATTTTCGTTTGTCTCTTGTTTAGCAGTTTAGATCACTTAAAAATCGCGAAAAATATCTACAGTTCGTAGAAAAGTGGAATGCCCTCGCGACCTAAGAAAATACTGGTGCGATCTAGTTTCTTGAAACCATAATATCAGTAGGTATGTTTAGTGGTCACAAACTGGAAGGAATGTAGCCCGGCCGATTGGGCCCGAGAACTAGCTATATCAGCTGAATAGTTAATTTATTCATGTGTAAGATTGCATTTATTTAATGATAGAAAGCCAAAGTTCGAAGACATTAAAGAACGAAAAAAAATATCTAGAAACATTATAGATAATTTTATGTGATGAACATATTATGCTAAATATGTACCGTAATATTAAAAATTTATTTACAAAGAAAATATACATTCATTTACAATAATTACAGATAGAAAATGTCCTCCAAAGAGGAACCGTGCCCAGGAGACTGGCCGCATTATCTCTGGATAGCTAGGCTGATCCTTTGACAGAGATAGCTACCAGCCCTCTGGTCACCTGAAGCCTCGACCAAACGCACTGACAGCTATTTGAGGAGCTGCCGCGCCTCCTGCCCCAAAATATATGTAGGTACCTATACATTTACACTAGTTGTTATGCGCACCGTATGAATAGTTTTGTAACGGTGTAATTTTTCATACTAACGTCTGAAAAAAACGTTTTTTTTTCAGGTCCGGCTGGCTTCCAATTTCTGTTGATCTGGGTACGCGATCTGTCCTATAATATTGACGTCATAATACGTCAAGTTTTTATTAGTAGGGATGAGTGGTAATGAATTTCCACTTATTCCAACCACTGACGGCGTGGTAGGGAAGAGTGGAAAAATAAATCCACTTGTCCCTACCAGGAGGGATAGCTGGTAGGGAATAGTGGAATAGCCCGATTTTCCTTTAAAAAATCATATTTCTGTGTTATTTTAAAATACGTAGGACACAAACGGCATACTAGTGTACAGAGAAACAGTTGAACGACTCTAAAATATCTCTATAGTATCAATCTAGTGACTGAACATAGATTCTAGTTTAAACATTAACTACTTCGTATCCTAAGTAAACCATGCATAATGTCTAAATAGAAAAAAATACAGTCAATAGGTATTCAATTTGCGTAGGCTTACACGGCACCTGTTTAAACTATTATATAACGTTTGATCCATTCATTAATGGCTCATTTGGCAATTCAAACACCGGATGTGACTTCATGAAGGCCCGGGCCTTTGACACAGTTGCATTATCAAAGCCTTCTCGCCCCCGCTCGCCACTCTAAAAGACTTTAATATTGAATAAATACACCTACAATCCCTACAATGCCACGTGCAACCCGACCAGAAGACGCTGCATAATAAAACTGACGGGCTCTGAGCTTACTACGGACTTTTGAATTTCGTAGGTTATAAATGCATTGCCTAATAACATGTAGGCGACGTCGCTGGGCTATCCTCTCGTCTAGTTTGGGCTGCCTCTCTCAGGGGGTTTTGAACTTTAAGTAGAAGAGACACACTTTAGTTTAGTGCGACGAATCGGACACAATTTTCAAAATGGTAAACGATTACGACGTAAGTTGCTACACGGTGTCGCAACCGACGCGTGCTTCATAGAATTCAATTTTTAAAATTGTGCTTATTCCAAAGATATTAAAGTAAGGATGAGTTATATTCATACTGCTTGCGTTTGATAATTGATCCCCTACGAGTGTGCTACAACATGTACATACTTACTTCTTAGCGCATTTATAGGATACAACAATGACTGGGAAAGATGATACGGAACGAATAATAAAGAAAAAGAGAGCTATCTGTTAAGAGTTGCGCTTAAAATACGACTTGAAATACAATGCGACTAAATAAAATGTGGTTAATTAACTACATTTGTCGGCCTCATTTTCCGTGCTCTAGTAACATATCTACGTCTTTCTATATATAATATCTTTGGCTTATTCTGATACCTCTACTTATTATCTTAAGTGTTTTGGGAAGTGGTCTTTATGTACCTAAAGGTTAGTAGCTACGTTTTGTAAGGAGTTGGTACTCGACTATTTAGATTAGACTTCGTAGAATAGGTGCTCAATAACAAAAAATCTTATTAAACAAATCTTAGAAACCAGCTTATTTCTTACTTTGATTTCTTGGAAATAAGTAAATACCCGAACCATGGCTTTATTCATTGCTTGAGCTGCTAATGAGAGCACTTTAGAAACCTATTGGCGCCAACGCCTGTTTTATAGGTTAGAGTTTACGTCCTCTTTCCAATCTTTAGCGATCGATCATGTCGTACTGGAAATACAAAGTAATTAGTTGTATATATTTTTTCAATAAAATATACAAAGGTGTCTTGAGTGGGCAATCCGGTGGAGGACGCCCTAAGCGTAATTACATCGACCAGCTGATTTCAGATTCGTGTCCCTTTTCCTCCCAAAAAAGTAAGCAATATCAATAGAAGAGCAGCTATAGTCATGTGGTTAATATAAGCTTGCTTCTCATGTGTCAGATTCGGGTTCAATCGAATCCTGATATGTACCAATGAGCTTTTACAGAAACCTCCGAAATGTTTATGAATAGCTCGGCGGTGAAGGAGAGGGTCGTGAGAAAACCAGCAGATTGATTCTGAGGCATGGAATGGAATATCTATAATATATCATCTATAAATCTATCCTCTCCCGCCCGACCCTTTTGAGGCGTGAGTATATTTACTTTAATCGGTCGGACCCAGCTGAGAGAATGTGCTGAGAGTTGCCATGTTGCCACCCTGAACTTTAAATTCTGGCATCTGTACTTACGAAACCTTTTACCAGAAATACCTAGTACCGAACAAAGGTACAGCAAGCAAAGGTAAACCGGGCACGTGGGAAGGGCTGACGTCATTCTAAACGACTCCCATAAAGCCTCCTTTCAACAAACCGAAGATAAGCATGATTCATTGAAGACATCATTAAATTTCATAGTCATTGGCGTTGCAGAAATAGATTGTTTATGAATCCTTATGCCAGCTTAAGATTTCTTTATTCAGTGATTTAAAAATATTGTCTTTCTTTACCGTCTTCTTTTGGCAATTGGAAAATTTATGAATCTACTTATATACATAAAAAAAATGGCTTGACAGATTTTGATGAAATGTTTTGTGTGATTAATTGAGTTTCTGGGTGGTTTAGATTCAAATTAGACCCCTTAGGTGGCGCTGTTGTCTCGAGGCAGAAGAAGGTCTGTCATGCCACTATTAAGAAATATAATAAGTAAGTATGTTATGTCTGCCAGCAAGCGAAGTATTTCGGGTTTGATCTTGGTGTAAGCTAAATTATTCCATATCATTGCTATTATATTACACCCGGTAATTTAGATATAACGCGTCATTTCTTTTACTTCTGTGTTTTTCTTAATAACCAAAACTTGAGACAGATGCCACTTGATGGAGACCTAAACCTTGGAGGGCTTTCGCACTACTGGAGGTAAATGTTTAATTTTAAGCCAGCCATATTCATTGCTCTAGAGCTGGGCCCTCCAAAGCTAGCTCAACGTACATTAACGTTTTTACAAGAAGAAATTACAGAAACACCTCGGCAAAGTGCACACTATAAAAACATACTTTAAGTGCTTAAATAACGCTAATGTGTACGAGTAGGTTCTTGAAGGCAATCCAGTTGAGTTGTCTTGCTCTCTCGCACGACTTTCGCATATAGCTGTTGCTTCATGCGCGGGCGAAGCCTTCGCCGGGATCGTTTCTTGGAACTCTTGGCGTTTCCCTACATAGATGATATCAGTTCTGTAGTAGGTCTGTTTTCTGTGTAAATGCAAGTATAGAGCTGCATTTGTTTTTAGATCTGTTGATATGGTGTTTCTATTTTACGATGTCGTATCCTAATTTTTATGACTCCACACCTAAGAGCCTAGCCTAGTGGCTTGGCATAATATATTATTACTTATATGCGTTTTACACCTAAAAATTAGTCGAATACAAACTTATGCATTAGCGCTCTATAAAATTGACCTAAGTACTCTAAAGAAGTATAACTGACACGTAGTTTTTAAAAGTTAGTATTACAATTACGTAATGGAAATGGGCAGGCCACGTTTGTCGTATGCAGTCGGACAGATGGGCAAAAATCTGCACCAACTGGGTCCAAACTGGCCGTCGAGGCAGAACCCGAAAGAGATGGCGAGATGAACTGGACGCCTTCTCGAAGACATGGCCGGAGGAGACACAGGATAGGGATAAGTGGAGGGAGGGAGGCCTTTGCTCAGCTGTGGGACAATATATAGGCTGACAAAAAAAACTACAATTAAGTAAATAAGTAATTAAAATAAAAACCGAAAACTTGTTGTTGTAATATTGTATGATAGATACTGACGTAACAACTTCGAGTGTTTATCTATGCGTTTATTATTCTTAATTGTTTGACGGGCTTACTGGCTCAGTTGGTAGAGTTGACCCTGCCTTCTGAGACAGTGGTAGCGGGTTCGATTCCCGTTTGATGATGTACTGACTAACTACGAGTAGCTCTTAGCCGCAATTTCTTTTAAGTAAACTTTCAAAATATTTTAAAATTTTTGTGAAAATCGTATCTGCCTACCAGTAGTTTCTGAGCCTCGTTACAAACCGACAAAATTTTCCTCTTTATAATATTAGTGTACATAAAGTAGACATAGTAAGTTAGGCAACAATTACTACGCTGTTTCTAAAACCCAAGTGGTATGTTATAATAAGTACACTGCAAACATAACGTAATGACCCAAAATGTAATTTTAAGTGTTGACTGCGAGCCAAAGATAACTGGGCTAAGATACAGAGTCGTTGACTCTGATAGTGATAGCTAAGTGGGTTCTGATAACAACCGCGCATCATAGTACTAGTAACATGGTGTTAAAGCAATATCTGTGTAAGGCGTAGGGCTTTCCTTAAATCTAGAGGAATCGGAGCATTGCTACATTTTTTTTGTGGCAGTGGCCAAAAGTCCAACTGGTTCAAAGTGTCCAATTCGTCCAACATTACATAAGCTTTTTCTTAAATTAATATTTTATTTATTTACCTATAGGTGTACAGTCTTTTTATTATTTATAAAATTCAATATAATTAAAGGAAACTTTTTATAATTGAAAGGAAAAAATTCTAACTTTTTAAATTAAAGGTTTATACGATAGAGTCGTTCTGTATCCGTAGTCAGATCGCTTAGTCAGAAGCATCAGCCCAGAGATTTTTTTTTCTTTCCCTAAATAATTTTTTCGGTAAATAATAATATCATGTAACATACAAAAATACAAATCTTTCCTCTTTATACTATTAGTATAGCTAGATTGAAGTGTGACAGCTTGTCGAGTGCTTTGTTTTTAATACCAACACACAGTTACATTTACAAGTCGTGCTTGGCAGTTAACGCGGGGCCGAAGTGAGCCCGTGCCGTAACGCCTCGAGGCAAGCCATTGAATACATTAAATTAAAATTGAATTTACATGATTTCACTGTAATTTAATAAATATACGTTGCGATTTATATAAAAAATATTTGACGAACCCCAAGGCTAATCGTGTGATGGTAATGAGTTTGTGGAAATATAAGACTTTTAATATCGTCAGATTACGATTTAACGGGGGATTGGATTTGATGGGCATCCCACTTCTACCAATACATTCTAAATGCGAAAGTGTAGTTGTTGATTTCATTCAACGGGATTGTTTTGTTCTATCTAGAAAACCAACATCAGTGGGCGTATTCACGGAGATTCGATATTCGACTCAGAATCGGAAAATCATAGGTGTCATATTTGACATAAGGATTCGACAGATTTTCCGATTCCGAGTCGAATATCGAATGTCGAATCTCAGTGAATGCGCCCGCCGGACACAATTGACTGCAATAATAATAATTGTTTTATAGCTAATGACAGGATTCCTTTTTTAAATTTTTGTATGGAAATAGTCAAATCATGGAAGTGACAGGCAACTTTTTAAACGACTTTAAAAAAGGAGGGTTTTTTTCTCTCCCCGTCGATTTCGATTGCAAAAGCTACTAAGTAGTTAATTTAAATTACTTTCGAAAAAAAGAATGCTCTGGTAAGAGAAATGTTAGTCTGGTCTGTCTTACGTGCCAGTAAATATCTACACCTGTGAGATACTTACTATGCGTCCACTTCATAGATCTAACATTTTTTACTAGGATGTTGAGAAAAACAATTTGATGGTTTGAAGCTGTGGCGCAGAAACTGTAACGAAACCTAGTTTAGCTGTATTATTACAGGACACCAGAATTATTGCAGACCTTCCTTCCCTGAAGTCACAACACTAGCCTTTTTATGTTTCCAGATCTTCCTAAAAGTGTGTACGGAATCTTTGAAAAGAAAATGTAGTCCATCCGTCTGTCTAAAACGTTTCTTAGGAATGTACGAATGAAACCACCAGTAATCTATGTCAATTAATATAACATTAGAGTTTGTGCGTTTCGCTAAGGAATGCTACATAACTTGTAACTATGAGTGATTAACTTACTTACAAGTATCTATATTATGCCTATTATCATACGCAACGTCCGTCTGGCCATTAACAGCTCGAGAAGCACTGGTTTAAGTGTTATGCGATACTAGTGTTTGCCCCGTGGCTGCACTCGAGAGGACCTTACAATAACCCAGGATCAAATTGATATAAGATTACCTTTGTGATCCACCTTTCGTTCGAAAACTCTTCTCTTGTAAATAATCTCACGCCTTATATCCCCGGGGGGGTAGGCAGAGGTATTCAATTTCTGGATATACCCACTTTTCACGAGATATTCTTTGGACCCCTAAACGTGATAGTAGCTGGTGAGCCCATCGCCGGGCCGGGTGTATTACATAATATGCCTCAGAATTAATTCTGGGACCTGCGGGTTTCCTCACAATGTTTTCCTTCACCGTCGAGCTAGTCATAAATATGTACGTAAGTTTTGATAAACTCATTGGTACATGCCAGGATTCGAACCCGAGCCTCACTGATTTCATCATGTGAAGCAGGCTCTTTAACCGTAAGGCTATCGCTCTTAAGAAGTTTGTTAAAACAAAACATTAAGGGTTGTATTATAAAATGAACGTTTTCAAATACGAGCAAAAGCAGTAAGAAAAATTCTTGTCTCTATATCAAACAAATATCTTGTCATGATTTAAGTTATAGCCAATAAATTATACTTACCACATTTTAAATCGCAACGTTTCTGAGCTGATTACAGCCCATCTATATGGGTAGTAATAATAAACCTATAGATAAGCATTGAGTATAAAATTCCTCAGGTGTCCCACAATATCGTTTAAATGTACACTTATTTACGATTATCTCCTTCGATTTGTGTACTTTATCCTTAGAGAGATACGGGAGCACTGTTAGGTTAACGATAAAAGATGGTTGAAAATATTGATGGTCGATCGCCAGAATTTATCTTCTTATTTACACAACGTGGAAGTAAGTATCTATATTATTAGATGTTTGATAGAGGCGCCAAAGACATAAGCGTATTATCCTGCAAAAGATATAAATTTGGTATAGCTTTACAATAACTCACTTTCTTGTTTTTAGTAATTATAGAATAATAGCAGTACCCCGCGGTTTCATCCGCGTAGTTCCCGTTCCCGTGGGAATACGGGGATAAAAAATAGCCTATGTGTTATTCTGATGTTTAAGCTATATAACTGTAAAGTTTCATCAAAATTCATTCGGTAGTTTTTGCGTGAAAGAGGAACAAACATCCATCCGACATCCAGAAATCCATAGATCCATACAAACTTTCGCGTTTATAATATTAGTAGGAAGTAGGATTTAATGAATAGTAAGCTATGACGTCATTATATTTTGTATTCAAATGTATCGCTTTTATATAGTTTTATTATTTCGAAATTCGCTATGATTTCAAAATGAATATAGAAAAACATTGTAGTGCTATTTTGAGATGATCTTTTTAATGAATTATTACTTACCAACCTATGGTAGTCGTATTCATACTTGGCTGTAATCTATGTCTAGTAAAACCTTTTCATATTTTTTTCCGTTTCAACTCTTACTATGAAAGATGGAAATAGTTTTATAGCTTTACTATCTTAGCTGTAAGTGCGCACAGTGACGATGGAACTCGAGGTCTTTCAATTATTATTTGCATAGGGCTAAGTGATACCTGAGTGTTTGGCCGGTATTTATATCCAGATAAAAATATCGGCTAACGTAAAACACGATACCGACACTTGATTTACATAAATACCGTGTTGCTATAAATCGCCATTCTATTGGTCGTTGAATTTGAAATAAATCACAATATACATTGTTAGTACTTTGCTAAAACATCGTAAGTACTATTAATTGCTCGCATTTATTAGGCAGTGATAGCTTAGTAGCTAAAATGCCTGATTCTCATTCATGAGGATCGGCTTCGAATCCTGGCATGTATGAATGAGTTTTTATAGAAAACTTACGTACATATTTGTCGTAAGAAAACCCGCAGGTCCCAGAATTAATTTTGAGCCAAGCTATGGCCCGGATGAGCTCACCATCACCACCTATCATGTTTACGGTTCCAAAGAAAATATCGGTAAAACTTGGATATTTCCAGAAATGGAATACCTCTGCCTACCCCTTAGTTCTATTTTATTGTTTGGAAATTTAGTTATAGAAGATATACTCATTTGGTGTTAAGTAATTGTGCTCCTGTTATATTATTTAGCTTTTATTGTGCCTTTTTACTCGTATGTTCAGGAATCATAAACTACTGATAATAATAGCAGGAAATTCAAAATAGTATATTTTATATCGAGGGACGAAAACCGTAACCGTTAAACGAAGCCATTTATATACCAGAGGTTCAATGAAACCGAGGGTAAGTTTTCGTTTAGTCTCGAGGTGCAAACTGTACTTTTCACTTTGAGTGCGAGAAAAATTGACAATTTAGTACAAATTTATTTAAAACCGAACAAATACACTCTACAAAAATTCTGACATTTTCATGAGAAGTGAAAAATATATAACATTTAACACTTCCTTCTGTTTTTGAAAACTTTCCGCGCGGTTTCACCTGCGGATTTCCCGTTCTCGTGGGAATACGGGGATAAAATATGTATATTCTATGTTACTGAAAATGTAGCTTACCATTTTCAGCTTAATTTAGCGTTACATACAAAAATAAACATTCAAAAATACAAATCATTCCTCTTTATAAACTTTATTTATGCACAACTGTATTTTTTTATACATTAACTGTGGCGTGGAAAGTAACAATTCTCCTACTATTTACTCAATAGAAAGTCATTTGCAAGAAATAAAGGGTCGGAAACTGTCATTTAACTTGAATATAAATCTATGGCCTTATATTATTTATCCTGTGCCTTATTGCCTCTCTACATACGTACGACAACAGTGCGCTTACGCGAAATCAACTTGGTGGTCTGATAGGGTCCGTTTATCAGCGCTTTTCTGGAAAATTGTTTACTGCCACTTATTAATAATACTTTTTGCCAACTATGTCCTCGTTTTGGTATTAATAGTAGTCTATGTGTTACTCTGGTGTATATGCTTCATGATTTAAAGTTTTACCAAAATCCGTTCAGTAATTTTTGCGAGAAAGAGCAACCAACTTACGAAGTTTATGTAATGACTGTGCCAAAAAGTGTCTGCGCTAGCCCTAAAGGTCGCTTTATACAGCACGCTCTTTACAAGCCAGTGGCCGCGTGTGTGAAGCTCATTTCACAATAACGCACAGGAAGTTCACGGCCGGCCGCCGCGCCGCTCGTCACTATATAAACCAGTATAGGTACTTATCTTTCTTTTACTTTCTTTCTAACCTTGCTCTCAAGGCTACTTGATATCGTAAGCCGGTATACAAGCATCTTATGGTGGGATTTCATGTATTTCCCAGTTTATTCGTAACATTTCGTACTTAAATAGAATTCTAAACAGTCTTTATAGTGCTGCATAAATACGTTGTAGTATTTTTTGGGTATCTCAGCCATACAAAGGCAACTGCGGAACATACGATGGTCCCAAATTTTTCAATTGGACTTGTCTTAAATGATTTAAGATAATTACCAGTCAAATGCGCGAATTTCTGCGACTTTAATCTTTACTTTGTCGTAGTACCCAGATTTTTTTATTACTAGATCTTTTAAAGGCTCTGGATTCAAGCCCCTGATTTGAACAAGTCGTTCTTGTTTCTACCCAGAAATGCTACGAAGCAATGCTCCAGAACCTTTCTGCCCCACCCGCCATCATTTCCGAGAGCTATATAATTAAATTAGGTAGGTAACAATCTAAAAAACATTTGAACTCGAATAATTTAAAACTTCTAAAATGGAACAAAACGAACGCATCGGCAGAATAAAGGCCGTTCATCAAAATTTAAAAAACGAACGCCACGAGAGGGACGTCAGATAGAAAGATAGGGCGGTCGTGGTCTGCGTTGTCGTGCCCGCTGTATCTGCGCATCTCACTCGCTCACGACTAAACCGGAGGCTGCTCGTCCTGGGTGAGGCAACTGGGATACTGGTGTCGCGCTTTAAGTGTCGGGAAAACGTGGAAAGTTTGTATGAATAAGTACATTATTACTGGCAACCGAGACGAAGGCATCGCTTCGTTTTATTTTAGGCACTATAGTGATGGTTTTTTTTAAATCTATATTTTCTTTCTTTTTTTCTATATATAAAAGAAGAAACTAAGTAACTGGTTTATTGGCTAACTAATCGATGTAAGCGCTGATTATATGAGCATGAAATGTTCCACAAAGATTCCTTAAAGGACGTAAGTGCGCACTAAGAAGGGATCTATGGTAATTCCCACTGGAACAAGAAAAAAATTGATTCAACGCGGGCAATACCGCTTGTCACCCTGATAACTGGACCAGACTGATAACCACTCAGGACATCCAGGGCAGCAGATTGTCGAGAACGAGATGATGCGCCTTCAGCAGTGCCAAGTTGGCTTAGCTGAGACTTGTACCCAATGCTAGGTCATCTATTTTCTTGTAGTTTTGATGGTATTTTGGAAAAAAATATATTTGTTTGGAATAGAAAATAAAACAGCCAAGTACCTAGAGTTATCAGTAACAAGCGCCTTGTTTATTAAACATTTCCCGGAATATTGTCATACAAAAACAGATCATAAGCGACAGTTCAGTTAGTACGAACGCGAGCTGCCATTCGGACCTATCACACAAAATTTTTTTAGAGATTTTAGTTTGGCTGCAACGCCTTTAAACCAAGTCTTTATTTTAATTGAATTGCTTCACTTTTACCTCTAGTAAGTAAGTAAGTCTTTATTGTACACCGATAAAAATATGCAACAAGTGACACAATTATTTAAAAAAAAGTACAATGGGCGGTCTTATCGCTTTAAGACCTCTAGGTAATAGTTTCGATTTTGATTTTGTTCGCTTTGCTGTTATATGTCCTTGTATATTTAAATCTCTTTCCACGGCCATTGCTTCGTCGCTGTTCCCTCATTACACGTCCAATTAGACAGCGTCCACTAAACAGGCAGCATCTCTGTATTCACATGTACGAGTGAAATTCCTGCGCCGGACGCGGCGGGCGTGCTGCGTTAGTTAGCTGAGCACGCGCCGACCGGGCCGAACTACTCAGAACAGGGTCGCAGGCAGAACGGGTTTGGGTTATTTACACAGAACCGTTTTGAAACTTGTATACAGCAGTGCCTGATTTATACATTTCATAGGTGTAGGCCACTTCAGCTTCAGTCAGGGTTATTATTAGTGTTTGTACTTGACGGCCTATATGGCTTATTGAAAAGAGTAGGCCTGCCTAATGGTTTTGATGAAGTTTGTATACTAGATACAGTTGAAGTTCATCTGTATCATAGTTATATTTCCTATAAAAATGCAATGTAAGTTTCACCTATTCACAACAGTTCCTGCTCCACCAAGCTCTGCTCGTGAAAAATTTAATTGAAACTGTGAAAATCCTATTTCAGAAGTAGACCTCTGGCGCCTGAGCGTAGCCACCGATGGGGCATAAAACTGGGTGGTTTAAGGATGATTTATGCTAGACTTAGTCGAATCCGAACGCAATTAAAACTGTGGCACAAGCACGAGTAATATTATTTATTTAAGGTTTTGTATAAAACAGTTCTTGATTGGTTTATGGTCAGGACAAGACTTTATACAAAATTAAATAAACCGCGTCTAGGAAGAAATGTTATATTATACTTATAATCTGTTTATCACTAGCTTGAAGGTGAAGGAAAACATCGTGAAGAAACCCGCAGGTACCAAAATTAATTCTGAGGTATGTGTAACAGCACCCCAGCGGGATAATAGGCTCAACCTATCACGTAAAGGTGTCCAAGAAAATATAATGGTCAAGTCGGTATTTCCAGAAATGGAATACCTCTGCCACGCCTTTCGGGGAAAATGGCTTGAAGGTATGTAATTTAAACATTACCCTCTTTGTGCAGACATCGTACATACTTGTACTATAAAGAGGAATCACCATACATTTAAAAAAACATTATCTTACAGGCCGTGAAATCAAAATTTCCTCACATTACGTCAGAAAACCATGCAGGCTTATAATAAAATCGCAGCTGAAACAGAAAAAGATGTGACTCGAACTTAATTATTGACGCATGCGCCCATCGGCACCTCCAAATAATTCCTTTCATATCTTGATAACAGGTCCAATGCCTAATAATAACACACCACGGTGTTAATTTGGGCCCTCTTTGTTTGAAATTACTGCTGATACTGCATTTGGGATTATTAAAAATGTCCTTAAACTTCCCTATTGCAAGCAGGGAAGGTCGAGATTTGAGTATACTTTGATTCGATAAAAGAAGAAAGGTAGTGAGGATTCGAATCTTTCCTTTGCTCACACCGCGGTATTGTAATTGAGCATTGATTTACAAAAGAATTGAAGATAATTCAGTGATGATTGGATGAATGTTCACTCTTCATTCCATCTGTATCCATTTTTATAATAATAATATTTTTTATATTTCAGAGACAAGTCCATATACTAAAACAAAATATAATAAAATACAAGTTGAGACAAACCAAATTCTATTATTATTAAAATACATTTAAAATATATCATAGGAATTATTAGGTAAACAAAATTAAAATTCAAGTTTAGGAATTGAGACAAACCAAAATCTATTATAACTACATAGTATAAAACAAAGTCGCTTTCTCTGTCCCTTTATCCCTATGTCCCTATTTCCCTATGTCCCTTTGTATGTTTAAATCTTTAAAACTACGCAACGGATTTTGATGCGGTTTTTTTAATAGATAGAGTGATTCAAGAGGAAGGTTTTAGTGTTAGCATTGCACCCGTGCAAAGCCGAGGCGGGTCGCTAGTTATTAATATATATCATATGAATTATAATAGGTTTCTGGTGTAACAGAAGCGCAATTCCTGAAATTGGTGTGTACAGTATCGACTACTTAATCGATTTCAGCTGTTTTTAATAAAAAAAAAATCCGAAAAATAAATTATCTTATGTAACTGAATTTAGGTCTATCTATGGAAACCGTTCTATTTTTGCTCTTTATTTAAGAAACATTTAGTTAGACAAAACTAAAGTACGAATGCATCATATTTTTTTATATTTATATACTAATTGCGGTAATGAGGAATTATTGCGCTTATTCTTAACGCGTTGTATGTACCTATATAATTTCTATTGCAGTCATTAGAAAGCATGTACTTATTGTATGTACTATGTAGTATTTTAACATCGTCAGTAGGTATCATTAGTTAATAATATAGTATATAGTATAGTTATAATAGAGTAGAATCCCATTCATTAATGAGCATTAGTTAATAGTATAGTTATAATGAAGTAGAATCCCCTTTAAGAATGGGTATCCCCTAAGAAAGTAGTCCGCAATATCCCCGCGAAAACGGGGATAAACGGGATCCGCGTGATCCCGTGAGCTCCGCGATTGACTTGCTATTCCATATATTGCATTTCTGGAATAACCCAGCAGGGTAGAAAATACTAAGATATTTTTTGGACCCCCTAACGTGATAGGTAGGCAGAGGTATTCCATTACTGGATATACCCACATTTCACGAGATATATTGGACCCCTAGACGTGATAGGTGGTGAGCCTATCGCCGGACCGGGTCTGTTTACACATGTCTCAGAATCAATTCTGAGACCTGCGGGTTTTCTCACGATGTTTTCCTTCACCGTCGAGCTAGTGATAAATATGTACGTAAGTTTTTGAAAAACTCATTGGTACATGCCAGGATTCGAACCCGAGCCTCACTGATTTTCGGCCGGCTCTTTAACTGTCCGGGCTATCACTACTCTTATTATTTAATGTTATTTATTAAATTTTTTGAAAAACTCATTGGTACCTACATGCCAGGATTTACATTCGAGGCTCTTTAACACCTGTGCTATCACTGTTCTCTATTTTAAATAATCAAAATAATATAATTATATATTATGATAATAAATCAAGTGAGGAGTGACGTATAAAATTAATATGTGTGCTATCTATAATTAAAACAAATACAAACTTACAAAACTGCAATATATTCCAACGTTTGAATAGGATCCCAAAATCGCAACCAGATTCGTGGCAAAGTGTTAGTTAATATTGTATGTGTCAACCTTTTATTTTCCGACCTCCGCGCGGCTACAAATTGGTAAGGGCCAAACATGGGCTGCGCGCACGCACCCAAGTTTTTTACTTTTTGATATATGAGCCGCAGTATCGGCCTCGGAGCTTGTGAAGGTCGCCACGTCTTTGGTTCCAAACGACTGGGAGGTTTTTTACACGTGTTTCAATTTTTTTTTTTTTGCATTAGGTACCAGAAGAGATTCTTGTTCTGGACGAAATCTCACTAATATTATAAACTAGAGCCCTAGCTTTGCTTTGGTTTATTTATTTGACGGGCCAGTTGGCTCAGTTGGTAGTGGACCCTGCCTTCTCAGTCGGTGGTCGCTGGTTCGATCCCCGCTCGGGGCCAACATTTGTGAGCATGAACATTAAAATTAAAATTTAATTTAATTAAAAATAAAATAAAAATAACAATCACTTTTAGAACAAGGGATGAACATATCTGTTAACTTCGTGTCTGATCGTGTAATATTTATTTAAGTATGTTTATCAGTTTAATAGACGTAGTACAGGCTCTGCTTAGTGTTAAACTAAGTTACTGTGTGTGAATTTTGTCTCACAATTTATTATTATCAAAATACAATATTATATATTTTAAACCCTTGGAGATGTCGAAAAGAAACCGTAGGTATATATATATTTTGTTATAATTACTGTTCCCGTCTCAACGGAATTAATGACAATAAGTCCGTTGAGACGCTTCGGAGCCTATTCAAAACAAGGCTAATTTTTAATCCGTTGGTTTGTTTGTTTGTTATAAGCAGTTTTAACTTAACATGTGCCATTTATTAAGGAATCACAGACATACATTTCAATTTTTTTTTGGTATATTAAGCGAAAAATTTAATGTTTGTTATCTACTTACCGATTTAGATGAAACTTAACGTACGTAAGTGAACGTACTTTCCGGTACAATATGGTTTTTCATACTATTATTTTAATATAAATATATAAATATAATCTCACGCCTTTTTTATCCCCGAGGGGGTAGGCAGAGGTATTCCATTACTGGATATACCCACATTTCACGAGATATATTGGACCCCTAAACGTGATAGGTGGTGAGCCCATCGCCGGACCGGGTCTGTTTACACATGTCTCAGAATTAATTCTGAGACCTGCGGGTTTCCTCACGATGTTTTCCTTCACCGTCGAGCTAGTGATAAATATGTACGTAAGTTTTTGAAAAACTCATTGGTACATGCCAGGATTCGAGCCCGAGCCTCACTGATTTTCGGCCATTTCGGATATTATTTGAGATTTGAGGGAAACACTTATAAAATAACATACCAAAAAAACATACTCAACTTAACATGAATTGAGAACCTCCTCCTTTTTTAAAGGCGGTAAAACATTTTTAAATGAATTCCTTCAATCTATTCGATTAAAGAAATAATCTACAGCAGGTTCAAATAGTTGTATTTATAGTCAAATGCACAATAAAATTAAATGCGTATACAGGACATAAGTTACCGTTATAAAATCGGTTCTCAGTACAGAAGACTTCAACGCGCCAGGCAACCCCTAATAAAGGTGGATGTTTACAGTGTATATTTTTATTCATTTTACACCTAGTGTAAGTTTTACATCTAAGATGTTTTGAATGTATACAAAGCGTAACAACTATGATGCATTCGTACTTTAGTTTTGTTTCACGAAATTTCTTAAATAAAGAGCATTAATAGTACGGTTTCCATAGGTAGCCCTCAATTCAGTGATGCTAATTTATTTTACGTAACAAATAACACATTTATAATAGCTGAAATCGACTAAGTAGTCGATACTGAACAAACTAATTTCTTTAATTTTAATTACATATAGAAGTTCAATGAATTGTGAAATGAAATGCACGATTTGTTTTATGGATTTAAATAATATTTTTAAACAAATTTCATCCCTTGGGCGGTGGTACTCCAACCCTTTTATACTTTTATAATAATATTATAAAGAGGAAATATTTGTATGTTTGTTACGAATAAACCCAAAAACTACTACACCTATTAATTCTTTCATCAACTGAAAGCTACAATATCCCTGAGTAACATAGGCTATATTTTATTTCCGTGTTCCCACGGGAACGGGAGCTATGCGGGTTGAAGAAGAGTAGCAAGTGCGACGTATAACGTCAAGGGGAGATAGAAGCTAGGTTTTTAAGCACCTACCAATATAAATATCATAAATGCGGCCAGTCTTCTGGGCACTGTCCCACATGGTTCCTCTTTGGAGCATACTTTTTATCTGTAATTATTGTAAATGAATGTATATTTTCTTTGTAAATAAACCACTTGTGTTCCAATATCATAAATATCATAACATAACCGACGTGGGAATACTTATAGGTATTGTAAGTTATTGTAAATCATTTCTTATATGTTGTTACACAGAAATAAAATGGTGCAGAGAAAGCACTCGGGTCCGTCACGACATCTCTGTTGTCACAAAGGTGCATGTGTGGCCGACATCACCACTTTCGCTTAAACCCCTTCATGGTTCAAAAGTCTTCATTAACGTTGGTCAGGATTACAAATAGAGGGGTCAGCGTCCAGTGGTCGCTAACAGATGTAGAAAATTGTAGGGTTACCACAGGAAAATATTATTCCGAGTAATGTATCCAGATAATTTGTTGTGGGAAATGAAATAGAGTTATTATGTAATTCTTGTATTGCGTGATATTGTACCTGCATAAGTATTCGTAGAAGGGTTGTTGAGTATAGAATACCTACTTATTCTGATTCGATGTTTAACATTTCTTATAATAAACTTATTACCTATAGAAACATAAATATATTTTTTGACTTTCGACTTGGACTTTGAGCGGTTCAATCCAGGGTCTATGGATTGCAGCGCTACGAGTAGGTATACTGGTTCGAACCTTTAACATTAGTGCAACGAATGCAGTACCACTGGATTCTTTAACGAATTTTAAGACAATATTGCTATAAGAGGTAGGTATAATGTTAAAAAATAAGAATTTGGTTGAGCCAGGAGACTTGTGAGTTGAGACATGGTTAAAAATGTTACAATTACCAAAAAATTGAAGTCCAGGAAAATTTTGCACTCAAATGGAAAAATTGCATGCGCCATCTTGGTAATCAGGTTATAAGTATGGCGCAGGCGCCCTCGACACGTTTAGGAGAAACCTACGTGGCATACGATAGCCGAGTACAAAACTTATTTGATCGGTCGTTCAACCATGTCGTCAAGCTGTCCTGCTCGCGCATATGATGCCGGCTCCCTCGCTCGTACCGTTAAGGTGGTATGTCTGAGTTATGGCATTCCGATGTTGCCACCACCACCACGGAGGCTGCGCAGTGCCCGAGCGTAATAGCGTACGTTACATGTGGTTTTGCCTTCCTTATTTCTCCGAATGCTCCTTAATGGGTGTGAACGGCCGGCGAGATTAGAAAATTAATTGGAGAATTTGAATGGGATGGAATGTGCTTAACTTTTTGATTTCAGTTCAATCTAGTTTTTGCCGATTGCTCGTTACAATCGATTGATTAATAAATCGAATAGGTATGGTACATCGGTCGGTATTTAAACGAATACCTACCTACATACAAATGGTACACGCATTTTTTGCACGACTGTGAACAAAAGAGTGAAACTGAGTTAAAAGATGAACAGATTTGAAAAAAAAGCAGTTGTGGTGCCTAGGCACCATAATTTGTATGACTACCACACTCTTCTTCCATCCTATTACCTACTATTATTATAAAGGTACATATTTATTTAAATTTCATTTCCTTCTTAGAAATTGTTCTAATTTCAAATTCTCTAAGATCAAATAAATACTACGTGGTCGTAATAATAGTCCAACCTATAACAGAAAACACCGATTTAATGATATGCAACTTGCAATTAATAATATAACCTACAAGGGATAATACCTACTTATAAATCATAGCCGCAAACAAGCAAACCTCGCCTTATGAGGACAATCGCCGGGCATGACGTGATCAGTCGATGCTTTAGCTGGTAACATAGATTGCCACCTTATTTAGACACAATCGGAGGTACCGTACGAACAAGATTTGTGATATGGCTGCGGCTTTTTCTATGCTGAGATGAGAAACTGTTAACCTAAAAAAATACCTTTATAATTCATAATTACTGTAGGTAACATTCATTTAGTTAGGCAATCGATTGCTTTGTAAAATCACAGGAGGATTAATTTATTATTACAAATAAAATTCTAAATCAATTTACAGCTTACACGAGAAAGACAGAATTATCATCATGTAATCAATTATTATTTTTAAAAATTGATTTACCCGCCATATTGAAAGTTCATAAAAACATTTGTGTAACGCCATCTAGTAGAGAAGTGAAAAACTTCTGAAAACGCAACTTAGCGGATCTTACTTGAACTATAGAGTGCATGTTGTAATGCCAGTAGTACGTTAATGTGTCGCTAGATGGCGCTGTATTTAGTTTTTATGCAGTGGTCGCTGACATACGTAGTATAATTTATGTTTTGTTACTAGATGGCGCTGAACCAAGTAATGCATAAAACTATTATCATGTAATAGGAATTTTTAGGTGCAGCTGTGTACAATATTTTAATTATGTGCTTTATCTTAGGAAAAAAAAACATTCGCTTTGCCTTTGTTTTTAAGATAGTGTGGGCTTACTGGAGTTATATATATATGAGAATTAAATTGCATATAGGTAGTCTTCGTAAAAATGTGTTGCATTTTAGTAGGTAGGTACTAAGGTAAATTTTCTTTATTTTTTTTAGTCCAAATTCTCAATATTGTTAAGTAAATCAAGTCGCAAATATACTTAATTGAACTCAAAATATACTGGTGAATACCTCAGGCGAAGGATAAAGTCGTGAGCAAATTTTTTATCAAGTCGGCTAAAAATGCTCCTTCTAATCTAACGAAGCGAGGGCCCGTTTACAATTAGGTATCTGATCAACAATACCACACAATACTAAGCTATCTTTCAGAATTGTTATCGGATAAAAAATCAGTTTCATCACTACATTCACCCTATTAAAAAGTTTCAGCTTTGTGTTAGGCCTTATACCTACCTACATAAGAAGCTGCCTTGCGGTAGGGCTGTGCGCAAGAGCGGCTTGTAATCAAATATCTGTCAAGCAAGTGAAGCATGAAATGTGCGCCGGCGCGGCCAATGCCCCGCGACGTGAGACCTGATGACCAGACCAACACTTAATTGGAATTCTGTTGACAATGCCCCGACTAGTAATAAGAAACGAAAAGAGATGAGATAACATGGCGACCGTTCGAAAACAGGAATGTAGGGACCTGTGTGAGTAAAATGTACAGGTTTTTTGTACCATAACACAAACTTGCGCATAATAAAAATGTAAGTTGGTTTTTTTAATTAATACAGTGCATTAATTGAAAATAACTTTGTAGCCGAGAAAAGAGTTGCCGCACTCAAGGCCAGGTGTTACCATTTACCAACTTGTAATTACATATTAATAATTATTTTATTCGTTTATTTTAGTTGGGGAAAACAAAATAATTGACCCCACACCCAAAAGAGGCAATCCAGCTCCTCGACATCACAGACATAGTGAGAAGACTGAAAAGGTTGAATCCTTTCGAGTTAGTGCAGTGACCATAGTGACACTTTTATGTACCTAGTACAGTGAGTGCTATTCCCAAATACCACATGAAAAAAGTGTGTTCCCCTTAATAGAAACAATAAGAAAAGTGTTAATGAACATATTCCTAATTAGGTATAGTGTACTTAGAAGTTTAAGTTAAATTTAAATTACTTATCTATCTATTAGTCTTTATGCTAGAATGTAATTCAAATGAGGCAATAATTTATTACGTCATAGAAAATACTACCCCAAAGAACTGTAGACAGGTCAGTCACTGATAATAATGTAATTTTTATTACATAAGTAGTGTTTATAGCGGTATAGTTGCCTGTGACAGATTCTTTAAATGTCATTCATTAAATTCTAAAATAATATTATTGTAATCCATTACAAACAATATTGAAGTTTATAGGTAATTATAGATAAACAAAAAGTTTATCTATAAAATACGAGTACCTAAAATACAAGACAATCGTTTTTAGAAAATGTTTGATTTTCTAAAAACTTTGTTGTTTTAGATTTTCTAAAACCGATTTCTTGGAATTTCATGTGAAATTAGTTACTTTTAATTATGTCTATAAAATTATGAGAAACTACCCTTTTCAATTAGTCATTTTTAGAAACGAATAAGTTTGTCTCCTCTCGATGGAAACATACGTTAAGTAGGTACGAGTACTTCTGGAAAAGATAAAACACTGTAAATTTTTTATTTTATTGTTCCTACATCGTGAATGTCACCGCTTTGATTTCGTTTAGCTACCTACAACATGTAAAAAACACTAATTTAATGTTCCGATTCCACCAAATGTTTGTTAGAATTTTTTACAACCAAGAACGTGTTTCAGCCATTTTTCGACGCATTCATTTTGTGTTAACAGGCTTTTCGGGTTGCGGCTTTTTTAAGATTTTCGAATTTGTTCATTTTATTTATAACATAAGTACATACCTAGGTACTTCGTGGAAGGAAGTATTTAAAACAAGAATTTACAAAGTATTAGGGTAACTAAAAAAATCGGTTGTCTGTAAAGACGGTTTACTGACGATAGTTGAACGTGACAACGTCATAAGAAAATACTGATGGAATGGATTTTGCCTCTGTGTCCCTCGTTGCGCTTTCTCGCTTGCACTTCTAACGCCGCATACGTCACACTTTTTCGTGCATGCAGCCGGCTCCATCGAATTATAAGACGTTAGGTAAACTCTTATTGTATCCGCTTCCTCTAATCTCACAAATTCTATCCTGTCAGTATGTTTGAGTCTTCATAGTTTGCAGACCAATCAATAGACCTAAATAAGTCTTAATCTTGATTTATATTCGATATCCTTTACAACAGTTTATTTTCACATCTATATTTATTATGTGGTAAGATTCGCAGGAGATTCATACTTATGTGCAAGTATCCCATTAACTACGAGATACACCAAAAGTAGGTGCAGTTACGCTAATAATGCTTCCACACAAATTGGGAGACGTTAAACCCTTGGAACTATGAGTGTAACAAGTTTGGTATTTGACGTCTCCGCAGCCACATAATCATACCACAGTTTAACAATCCATTTTACTGTCATAATAACAACGAGATTAAAGTAATTCTATTTTAATCTCTTTGTTTAATAATATTTATTTATTTTCTATCATTAGGACTTTTACAGCTATTTACGGTGCATTTGTTTGAGAAGGTCTGGAGACCGTACTGGGTTACAAGACCTGTGTGAAGGCTCACCAGGCTCCGGAACTTATCGCTATCTCCTAATAATATTAAATACTATCTATTCGCTCGATTTCACTAATCCCATCTCGTGTAAGTTCCGTTGCCGTAGGAAAATTATGGCCCACGTTACTACCAGAAAAGTTAGCTTTCCAATGGTGAAAGAATTTTTAAAAACGACTGCGATTTTAGATTATAAGAATACAAATCTTTCCTCTTTTTAATATTAGTGTAGATAGTGTAGATGATAAGAAGCTTTTTCACGTTTGCAGGCCCCTTTCAAATGCCGCAAACAAAAATGGTGATGGTTAAATACATTATTACACTCTTGGATCGCAGATGGCTAAGTTAATCGGTCACTCTGCCCGTATCCTAAATGCTCATTTAATTATAAGCCCGAGTGGGGCTGGCAGGCGCATATCACAGCACCAATTGTGCTACATTTCGGGGCAAACGCGAATGAATGCTGTTCCGATTAGAACAGACGTTTTTGGAATAGGGTTGTGTCCTACCTAGTCAAATCAGTTACTTTTTACGATCTGTCAAAACGAAATTTTACTATGGAAAATGTACTGAAATAGCAAACCGTGACGTCATAGTTTGTAGTACTCAATTGCAGCACTTTTTTTGATTGATTTATTATTTTTAAATTTGCTATAATTGTAAATTGAAAATCGAAATACATATTTTGAGGTGTTTTGGGATAATCTTTTTGATGTATGACTACTCGCTATTTACGACCTGCTCATTTTGCGATTTGTACATTTCGCGACCTGCTCATTTTGCGATTTGTACATTTCGCGACCTGCTCATTTTGCGATTTGCACATTTCGCGACCTGCTCGTTTTACGATCTGCACGTTTACTACCTGCACCTTCTGCGATTTGCACTAGTGCTCATTTTGCGACTTGCACATTCTGCTATGCATCCAATTTCGATGCTGTCAACTACCCAATTGTTATGGACAAGCTGTAATATTCATTTATTTTATAACAATATCAGCAAGTTTCATTGTTTTGGTCGCAGGAAAATCTGTTGTTTTGAAATAATTTCGCTTGACTGGACAGGTGGGACACAATGATATAGAACATTGGTAAACTTATACTGGTGAAAAGTGGGTATATCCTGTAAGGAATACCTCTGCCTAGCCCATCTACACAAACTAAATAAGTATAAAGTATATAAACTTTAGATTTACATTATTTAAGTTAATAAGTAATTTCATCGTTTAACACAGAGTAACTTAGTTAAGGTAATTTTACTGTAAATCGATTTACCCAATTAAGTAGATATACATTGTTTTGTTAATGTTGTTTTTATTTTCGTGAAGACGCTTAGCGCGCCTTTATTCAGAATCATGAAATGTTAAATTTTTATTATCGATCGAAGAGCCGCTTTTGTTCCCATGAATGGGCAAGCAGCAAAGTAGTTATGAATATACGAGTTAAAATAAGACCCAAAGGAGTCGAACATAATGAGTGCTCGTATACATGCGGGAGCGCAGAACCTGTTTGATAAAGGCGCTCTCGATTGTGAGATGCAAAACCTCCGAACAAGATATTTTATTTATTTATTTTAATTACAAGCAAATGATTATTTTTCTGGTTTTGTATTGAGGAACACAAAACCATGCCGATTTACATAAGGGGAGTTGTATTCAGAATATTACACCTCAATAGAACGCTCAGAAGAAAAAACTGCAAAACATTTATTAATTTTACAGAGTCTGGAGAACCTTGTTTTTTTTTTAATTGTAGAATTATTATATCGCGTTCAGCAGCCTGGTAGAGGCCACCAGAAGCCTCTTATTTTTCATTCTGGCCAATAATAGTGGATTTGGAGACAAAGAAATACCTACATACATATATAAATACATATTAAATGAATTCGCTTTTATATAGATGAGGTTTTTAGGATGGAGGCTGCCTTGTAGCTACAATGATTATCGTGCAAGTGGTGCAAACTGGGTAACCAAAAATGTGTAACCTCAGGTGATGATTTAATCATATAAGTACCAACTTTGTGATATTATTGGTTTGCATAAAATACAATATTAAATAGATTGGTAAATGTATTTAATGCTCCCACTTACATACCTACTTTCACAATAAGTATCTATTTATATATGTAAGTTGGTTGTAAGTTAGTATTAGCAACTTAAATATGATGTAAGATGTCATAAAACCAAATTATAGGTACATGTTTTTGTTTAAATTACAATTTCGGAAATTATCTAACCACTAAATTAATCTAAGTAGCTAAAAATTAGGACGTGATGTAACTACATTAACACTGACCGTATTCTCACGGAATGAATGTGCGAGTTCGAAACAAACCTTTAACTTTTCAGGATGTCTTTAGCTAGAAAAAGCTCGGATATCCTTCGACGACATATGTTCGACGAAATCAAGATTTCGAGAGAAAAAAGTTTTTTTCTTTAAAATTTCATCCCGGAGAGAACAGCATCTGCGCGGGATATTAGATGACCTGCGATCTCACGTGAGATGATCGAAAGAACGCGGATTTGGCAATCTTGGTCGTTTACTTAATTTAAGTGTCACATTAATTTTATTACTTTTACATAAAATGCAACATGGAGAAAGTGGCGAGCGGTCTCTATTTATGAGATCGGAATTTATAATCTATATACGAGGAAAGATTAGATTTTTTTGTTTGTTTGTAATGAATAGGCCATGGAACCGATTTTAAAAATTCTTACACCTATGGAAAGCTATATTATCAGGGAGTAACATATCTATGCTATATTTTATCCCCGTGTTCCCACAGGAACTGGAACTACGCGATTGAAACCGAGCTGAACATTTAGTATTTAATATAGTGAGATATTAGAAGGACCCTTTAAAACAATTTTCGTGCAGATTTACGTACCTAGTGTTTTTTTAGAATCCAGTGACACTGGATTACCGAACCTTTTTATTCCCGCAGGTTTACATTGGTTCAAAACGACACAGTGCAGTGTAGTGTACATAATTATTATAATTCAACCAATATACCAGATTTAAACTTTTACGCAATGCCATACTAAAATTGTGAGATCACTTGCCATACCACGACATACATAGGTGTGACGTGTGGCGCTGCAAGTTGCAATTTAGCTTGCTATTTATCTTAAGCAAATCACAGATTTGCTACACTTACGTTATCTCTTTTCAGTATTTTGTACATCACAAAAATAGGAGCATTTACCTGAAAATAAAAAATATATAAATTAAAAAAAAATTTAATTTTCCAGAAAAGGTGTGAATAAATTATATAAAACTCACATTGCTAAAATAGAAATATTTTTCAATATACTTCGCAAAGCCACAGCGTTAAATAAAGATTAATACAATTATGAGCGTGTCTTAAGAGAGTATCAAGACGAGTCGATCGCTTTACAACTGATACCACTCCGGTTCACACACCTACCCCTGCTTGGGTTTTTTGAACAAGTTAATGCCCATGTGTGTGTTAAGCGTAACAGGTTGCTACTTGTGTGTGCTCGGCTGTTTTTTCATTGGCAATCGAGTTTAAAGACATGAATGAACAATCATAAAAACCAGCTTATGTATTCCGTAGGTATCAGACTTTAGTACACTCAAAGGCGTATAAAAAGTGATTGTCTGGTATAAAGTTTATTGTAAGTAATTAATTTAAAAATAAAATTTCGGTATTTGTTTTTGTTCCGTGCATGTATAATACATATTTTAAACCTCACTCAACACCTTTTATTGTTAATAAGCGCTTGCATTGGTTCGTAGAATTAAATGTGTTGTAGGTAATATCTTGAAATATCCTTATTGAATGACCATTTTGTAGCATTAGACAAAGCAGATTGTAGGTAAGACGTCGAATATGCGTACCTTCATTGCTCAAGGAGTCCTCCGATTAAGATTTTGGTAACCGACAGTTGCGCGAGTAGTTTTACTATGGGACCTGTAATTCTTTGGCATCGATTGGTTCGGCGTAACGTCCGAAATACAGTAAATCGAATAACCGCGGTAGCCCGCTTGACGATGTACTGGAAAAAAGTCAGATAAAGAAAAGTACCTACTCAGGTTCGTATAGCAGGTCGGTCTTTTGTCTCTTTACCAGTGATGTATAAGATACCCTATACAAAGTATACAAGATGCAAAATACTTTAAAAAAAAAAAGCATTTCAGATACCAGATACAAATAATTTTCTAAAAAGGTATCAGAAATACTAGATACAAAATACCTAACTTTCAAATACTTTTTGAAGACAAAATACTTTTGTAAGAAAACAACATTTACTTGAACTTAAGTTTATTTGTTCGAGAAAACAATTTTCGAATAAATCCCGTTGATAACAAGGATCAGACAAATGTGACAACTGACAAGACAAAATATGATATTAAAATTTTAACTTTTATTCTTTATGTTTTATTCAAATCTCAATTGTAAAACTAATTCCTCAAACATACTATCGCTCATCTTCCTTCGATGAGGCCTCGTGATCATGCCCCAAAGAAGAATGCGCTGCGTTCAGTTGCGTTCGGAAAGAAAAGAAAGTTTGTTTTAGTAAAAGTATCTTGGGGAACAAAGTATCTTCAAAATACTAAGATACCCGAAAATGTATCTGAATATAAGATACAAAATAAAAAAAATAAAAAGTATTTCAGATACAAGATGTAAATACGTATTTTGTATCTTGTATCTGTATTTCAGACACTTTTATCTAAGATACGTCACATCTCTGCTGTTTACCCAGTAGGACAAATATTATGAATATCCTCTAAGTACATTTGATTGTTTCATGTTTTAACTTATGAAAAATAAATTAAAAATAGGTAGGCAGAGGCCATTTCTGCAAATACCCACTTCTCACGAGAATATTTGACCCCTAAACGTCTCGGTCACAAACGGTCTGTTACACATGCCTTAAAATTAATTCTGAGACCTGCGGGTTTCTGATGTTTTCCTTCACCGTCGAGCTAGTGATGAATACTTATGTACGTAAGAATACATACCAGAAAAACGATAACACTGCCGTGTCTAGCTAATTTACTAACATACTTACCTACTTAATTGTTACTATGGACGCATTGAATTTTTATGAATGAACTTAGAACAGATTTTTTGCATGTCCCGATTAGTTTCCGCATAAGGAGAGCTTTACGTTACTACGTTACGAGAACGTAGGCGTATGCGCATCTCAAGCGTGGGTTGCGTCGTACTATGCAGAAGTGGAACTATGTTAATGGTCAGACTAAGTAATTGTTCGTTCAAGCGAGAGGTTAATATAGTGATTGGAACTATAAAAATGTATACAACAATAAACACAACTATTTAATTGGCGGGCCTGTTGGCTCAGTTGGTAGTGACCCTGCCTTCTGAGTCGGAGGTCGCGGGTACGATTCTCGCTCGGGGCCAACATTTGTGTGCATGAACATTTCTGTTGGCTTCGTGTCTGGGTTTTTAATATTTATTTAAATATGTCTATCAGTTGTTCAGTATACCCATAGTACAGGCTCTGCCTAGTTTGGGACTGAATAACGTATGAATTGTGCCCCACTATTTATTATATTATTATCTGTATTTATAAAATATATAAAGCTCGACTACCACTCACTCACTGATTGACATAATTGTTCTCCCAGAAGGAGTCGTTTTGGAGGCAAGTCATATATGAGAAAAGTGTGCAAGATGGCGAAGTGACCCCGGGAAAATTCCGACTTTTTAAAAAAACAAAATGGCGGCCAGGCTTGCCTATCGTATCTCTTTTGTTTTCTGGCCGATTCGGTTCAAATTTTTAGAATCGGTTTAACTTTTTAGATGATTTAGGAAAATAATTAAAAAAAATCAAAAAACAAAATGGCGGCCACGTAGTAGTGTTTCAAAGTTGGAGTGGTTTTAGACCCCACTTGACCCGAATTGATCTCCCAGATGCCAATATGCTACAGGGATGTGTTTGGTGTCATCACATAGCTTATATCCTGTAGTTTACCAGAAAATCCCGAAAATCTGAAAAACCAAGATGGCCGACCGGTGATTTGCTCCCAAAGAAAAGTATTAATTTTAAGACATTTTGATTGTCGATTTTCGGCAAGATGGCGACACCTGAGCGAGTTGGCTTGTATGGCGGGGTTAGAGGTCTCGATACGGCGTGTTGCCATGTTTAACAATTTTCCCTAAATTTGGGGTATTTTTTTACTTTTAATGCAAAAAGTCAAAACTCGAAATTTTACCATTTTGCAAAAACGAGTAACAGTCAACGGTACATTTTATCTCTCCCTATGACCTTTTGTAGGTTTTTTGATTTTTGCCTGGCAACACCGAAAGTTATGGTTGATTTAATTTTTAGGGTAGACCTCAAAAGACCCGAATTGATCTCCCAGATGTCGATATGCTACAGGGATGTGTTTGGTGTCATCGCATAGGGTATATCCTGTAGTTTACTAGAAAATCCCGAAAAATAGAAAAAATAAGATGGCCGCCCCGTTATTTTTGTTTTACTGAAAATTTTAAATTTTTTTAATAATAATCGGCTTTTTTAGCCAGTTGGCAACACTTTGGAAAGTTGACTTGTATGGAGCGATTGTGGGTCTCAGTAAACAGTGTTGCCATGAAAAAAAATATTTAACAAAATTTTATTATTTAAAAAAAATAAAATAAAATAAATAATCTCACGCCTTTCATCCCCGAGGGGGTAGGCAGAGGTATTCCATTACTGGATATACCCACATTTCACGAGATACATTGGACCCCTAAACGTGATAGGTGGTGAGCCCATCGCCGGACCGGGTCTATTTACACATGTCTCAGAATTAATTCTGAGACCTGCGGGTTTCCTCACGATGTTTTCCTTCACCGTCGAGCTAGTGATAAATATGTACGTAAGTTTTTGAAAAACTCATTGGTACATGCCAGGATTCGAACCCGAGCCTCACTGATTTTCGACCGGCTCTTTAACCGTCCGGGCTATCACTGCTAACTAGCTAACTGCTAATTTTATTATTTTTCGATTTAAAATGGCTAAAACAAGATGGGCGCCCAAAATTTGACTCTATTTTTCTATCAAAATAAGACCCCACAGAGACACGCGTGGCCGCTTGCGGCCTCGCGCACCGCGCGACATCTAGTCTGTATTTATAAAATGATAAAGAGACTGGGTTTTTAGTTTTTCTAATTAAAATAAGTACTTATTTATGATCACAACCATTGACATCTTATCAAAAGAACAACGTGTTCTTGCACTGTACTTGACAAACAACAACGGATATCTGACCCGCAATATCTATTCTGCAAAAACATCGATATCTATTGTTTTAATGCCTTTGAGATATGAGTACCAGCCTTGTCCTTGTGAACAAAAACTGACGCAGCGATAACATGTCAATTTATTCAAGTAAAACAAACAACTTGGTGGATAGTGATAAAGTATATTTAATTACACGCACGCATATTTAATTATTTATACATACTTATGTATAAATAATTAAATATATTTCAAAATAAATTAGCGCAATGTTAGTATTATTAAAGCGGAACATAAAACCGGTTTAGTCACGGCATTATTTTATTTGGGTTTTAAACAATGATATCCACGTTGGAAGTGGCTCTTAGTGTAATCCACGTAATTGCAGGGGAAAAACTTAAATATTTTAGTCAGTAGTCGAAGGAGATGAAAAACCAAAGAGATTAAAATATAATAGGACATATTATATTTTAATCTCTTTGCGAAAAACACAGTGATGAAGTGCACATGTCTTAGAAACTGTCGCTCCAACGTAAATAATATCGTCATAAATAAACTGTTGAAAACTCTACATCGGGGATAGTTAGATTGAGTTTAATATTCCGTAAGAGAATTTGGGAGAGAGCTATAATATAGATATTTTGAAACACGGTTCTGCGTGTTTATTGGGTTCCTTGTGACAAATTATTTGTATACCAATATTACCAATATAGGTATAACTGACAAATACCCACAAGCTAAACCCGAGCGAATTTGATACATTAGTCTTTCAAAAATGTAATTTAAAAGGTGGGGTGGAACCTACGAATAAGGACCTTATTCGTAGGGTGGAACTGACATCATAGAGGATTGCACTGATTTCTAACTACATATAAAGTAATAGATACTGTAACCATTACAGCATAAAATCTGCGGTGACTAGACCTGAATAAAAAAACGTCTAATATTCTTCATAAATACCGGCGGCGGTGACAGTCCTTAAAAATGACAGTGCGATAATGTTACGGGTGTTGTGTTACGAGTTATTTGCGGTTGTTATTATATTAATCCGAGTGGACAACTGGACACCAATCACCGGAGGCGGCGTCGTGTTGCGAAGTATCGTCACAACATTGCAGAATTCGAGTTAGAGTATAGGGTTGACATCCGACGCCGAATTGTGGATCTATAACACGTATACTGAAAGTTGTGCATCGGCACAAAAACAAAAAATTAACTGTCTCTCTCTCTCTCATCCAATTGCCCTCCATTGCTGGATGAAAGCATCCCTCAAGAATCGCCACTCATTCCGGTCTTGGACAGCCCGCATCCACTACCAGCACCTTCCTTAGATCGTCGGTCTATCTTGCCGCAGAACGCCCTATACTTCGTTTGCGTAAAATTTACTAAGAACAATTAATTATTAAATCACTAATATTTAGATCAGGTAATCTGCTCATAATCAATATGGTTCAGTCGGGAATACAGTATCCTATGACAAAACGAACATGAAAACGAATTTAACCACATGTGTGGCGCAAGTCTGCGCTAAACAAATATAATTATTCAACACGTTTATAGGTAATGATTCTATAGCTGGAACGGGGACCGGATTGATGTTATAAATGTCCAAGAATTTTGGGGGTCTCTGGTTTTATTTCGAAAATCAGCTAAAAATACTACCTCCAGAAAAAGAGATGATATATTATATACGACCATTAGCCGAGATTTCAGTGGTCGAGTAGCCACCTAAGACCATCTACGGAGTACTATACGGTAAGTAATCTTAGGTTTGTTTGTAAATTTAACATCATTGTTTCTAAAGCTAAACCACGCATGCAATTTTCATACTCATATCTTCGTAGCGTTGACGGGAAAGAACATAGAAAGCCTCTAGATCCATAAGGTCCTATGTTGTGCTGAAGGTCAAAAGTCTTTTTTCGGGAAATTTTTGAATTTTGCCAGAGCTATTTTATCGATTTTAAGAATTCATCGTGCAGCTTTAAACGGACGTGTCTAGTATATTTTGAAATTTAATTAAATCGGACACCTATGTCATGATAGCATTGGAAAACAAAAGCAGTAGCAGTACTTATCAAAAATGTAACTAATACTCAAACAAAATATTAGCAAAGGTCAAGAGCACATGAAGCTTTACACTTGTAGAGTTGTTGTCTTGCGAGTCTGACCTCTAAGGTAAATGTAATAAGAACGTTTCAAAGTCCAACGTGCTCTTCACTGTACTCTTCATTAAGCTTAGTAGTCAGAATTAACATTGACATAATTCCCTTCGCGTAGTTCCTTTGTGAATGTTGTCACACATGTAGGTACTTTGTAATACGCTTGTAACAATGAGTGTATGTTTTGAAAATTTTCGTGTCCGATGGCTGTTCGATCGACGAGTATGTTCATGTTTTGTATTCGATTGTCGTATTACAAATACCCGTTGACAGAGTTTTTGAGGCTGCGTATTACACCGAAGGCATATTTATGCTCAGACAACCGATTTCGCGATGGGAGATGAACGACTGAAGGAATAGTTGTTAAATGTTGATCCAACTGACATAAACGGTATTTCGCAGAGAACTTATAAGACTGCCTATATATTTTTTAAAACATTTAAGTGTTGTGTCGAGATGTTGAAAAAGAAATGAATTCATTATTGTTTATTATATGTGGTATTTATAATACAGTAAGATAAAAGGGTTATCTGAGTAACGTCTTTAGTAAATGTCATGTACAATAAAAAAAATCTTTAAGTATATTCATTTTAAAAATAGCGATAAGATATTTTTAAGCATTTACATCGGTGTAACAGTCAGCTATTTTCCGTGTAGAATAGCAATTAGGATTCAAGCATTCCGGTCGGATAGTTTCGCGGAGAACATGGTTTGTAGGAATTCCGAATTCAAGGATTGAATCGCCGTAGGTCCTGTGCGAATAAGTGTATTTTTATCTCTTTTTCTTTGTATACATTAATATTACTAGCGACCCGCCCCGGCTTCGCACGGGTGCAATGCTAAATTTTCTTTGCTATAAACCATCCCTGGACCCACTCGAACCCACACAAAAAGTTTCATTAAAATCGGTCCGGCCGTTCTCGAGTTAAATCGTCAGGAAGGAAAACCCGACTTATTTTTATATAGTAGATAAAAGGTAATGTTGTTTTTACAAATAAGAAGGAAAACCCATCCGAGAGAAAAAATGCTTACACATGCTAATAAAATACACAATCTAAATTTAAAAAAATGTAAGTATTATTTTTTGTTATCACTTTGAGGTCGCTGTTGGGCATAAATGTTTTTCACTTTTCAATTACGGAAAAAAAATCGCAACAAAAAGCTCAAGTTACGTTAGATGGCGCTATTTCTGAAAATCTTTTAAAAATATAAAGATTCAAACATTTGCAGAGCCAACCATTCCGACCGCAGAGTCCGGCCGCAGTAATACTTTATAAAAAAAACTTGTCCGCTAGTTTTTGACCACACCGTCTATCAGAACTCGGCAGAAACAGAAGCACCTTTTCGAACCATCTAATAAAATAACCACATTATGATGTTTCAACTTTATTCGGTCACTCGGTTCGGGAACTCAATCTGTCACCGCTGTTTCATCTCAATAAATAAATAAATTGTGGGATACAATTCACACACGGTTATGTAGTCCAAACTAGGCAGGGCATGTACTAAGGATACTAAACAACTGATAAACATACTTAAATATATATTTGACACCCAGACACGAAGCCAACAGACATGTTCGAACCCGCGACCTCCGACTCAGAAGACAGGGTCACTACCAACTGAGCCAACAGGCCAGTCAAAAGTGCGAAAAGGCAATCTGTCAACGCTGTTTTATCTCATAGTAATGCACCGTTACACGATCCACATGTCATTAAAAATAAATGAACAATTTTTTGCTACTGGCCAGGATTGGCCGGCACACTTTAATGCAATTACTTGCGGCCGTGCCGTTACTCCGGAAAAACTAGTAGTGGACGGTACATCTGTATTGGGAATTTCTTCTACATTCCTTGGCGGCTACTGTGCTCCTGCGTACTATCTTCTTCCCGTTACTTGTTTAGTTTTTAGCTGCGATGTCGAATTGTAGCGTTTATTTGCAGTCTAGAGCACCTGGAGCTGGACGAATTGGGTTTAAAGATGATTTATTCTCATTAAAAACCTAAGGTCACTTACATGAGAAAAGGAATTTTGTTACATGAAAATTTCTTCGTTCACAGTTACAAATCATTCCATCAGTATAATACAGTGCTACAAAGTAAGTCTTATGAAACTTAAAAACCACCTTTCATAAAAACTGATTCCGAGTTTACGATTCCAAAACATACTCGCTAATTTGGATTTGAATTAACACATGGAAGGAATGTTTTATTTTTATTTTTGAAGGTACATTATTACCGCTCCGCCGTAGGTGAACATTCCTTCGCCATAATTTGTTCTGATTGTTGGTAGTAGGTACGAGGTAGCTAGCACATTAATTTTCTTATTACACACGTTGTAATGTTCTTATTACAATCGTCTTAGAGGTCAGACTCGCACTACAAGTGTACAGCTTCATGAGCTCTTGACTGTACTAAGTACGGTCGGCGATACAGTTACGGTTTGACCGCGAGAGCAGGGGTCAACTCCACTAAATGTCAACGGTTACAGTTGGATGACAATGACATGTCAATGGTCAGTCGATGGTGTTATTTGCTCTGAAATGTGCCAAAATAACACCATTGACAAACCATTGACATGTCATTTAGTAGAATTGTAGGGATGCCCCGATACGCCTTTTTGCCGATACGATACCGATACCTATTCTCTTAATAAAATATCGGCGATACTGATACCGATACCGATACGCTTATTGAATTCAAAAAGAAAGGTAGAAAAATAAAACACAATTAATTAATAGTTTTAGTAATCAAAATTTACATTTATAAATATAAAGCGCGGGGCTTCCCCGAGCATAGTTAGTTCGTGCGTTGTTTGCAAGGAAATAGATGGGACAACACGCGCGTTTATATTACATTTTTAAAGCGCGAAATTTGAAAAGTATCGTTGAATCTGCCATAAAAATATCGCCGATACCGATATATCGGCAAACCCGAAGTATCGCCGATATATCGGTATCGGTATGAGATGCATCCCTAGAACCCCCCTTTGACCCCCTGTACCGCGCCTTGGGTGTGACAAGAGTGCGAGTTTTTAATTACCGAAATTCACAGTTTTTATTTTATTTAACCAGCTTTATAGTGCTAGATTCATCATCATCGTTTGTAGATGTCGCAAGCGCGACTATCTTCACTTTCACTTGCCCTTGCGCAACCGATATCATTGTTACCGAATTATCTGCATTAGCGGCTAAACGGGACTTTTCGCTTTTTAGCTATACAAATATTCTCAGCGATTGTCTACTGCCTATTATATCCCTCCCCTTGTTACGTCAAGTATTTCTTTTGCTACTTTATTTATTTTAGACCTGAAGTGATACACTAAAATTACAAGTAAAGTTTTTTAGGCTTCAATCAAAAGTTTTGAGCGAACAATGGTCACATGTGTTGACGCAAGAAAAGTTCAATAATCATCTTTTCCAATTAACGAACAAGTTCATAGCAAACGGGACCGCGTGGGATTGACCGACACAATCGAATTGAAAATCGATAAAAAGCAGATGAGGAGCATGTGAAGTAAGACGAGGTACGGCGCCATGTTTTTGTTGTAATCATTGCTGCAGTCGCACAGTGCGAACATAAATTGTATTTTTATATAATATATAAATCTCACGCCTTTGATCCCGGCAGATTTATTCAATTTTTGGAAATACCCGGGAAATACCCACTTTTTACGAGAATATTCGACCCCTAATCGTAATAGGTGGTGAGCCCAACGCCAGACCGGGTCTACACATGCCTAAGAATTTATTCTGAGACCTGCTGGTTTATTCACGATGTTTTCCTTTACCATCGAGCTAGTGATGAGTATGTACGTAAATTTTTTTTAAAACTCATTGGTACATGCCAGGATTTTAACCCGAGCCTTAGTGATAATCATAATGAGAAGCGGGCTCTTTATAGTATATTTTATATCGAGGGACTAAACGAAGCCATTATATACCAGAGGTGGTTTGACTCCCGAGCTTGCAAGGGAGTCATGAAACCGAGGGTATATTAAGTTGGCGTTTAGTCTCAAGGTGCAAACTGTACTTTTCACTTTGAGTGCGAGAAAAATTGTCAATTTAGTACAAATTTATTTAAAACCCAACATCTTTACACTCGAAAAAAATTCAGAAATTTTCGCGGTCAGTTTTTTCTTCTAAACCTGTCAGGCTGTCACAGATTAACAAAGAGATTTCAATCTCTTTGCAGGTAAACAATTTAAAACACATGGCGCCACCTTCTTCGCGGAAAAACCATGGAACTAAAACTCACATTTTCGCAATGAAGATGGTCCACACTCTACAGATATTTACTGGCTGTTTGAGGTTGTCTTTTTCTAATTAAGGAAATTAAAAAAAAATACTTTATACTCCCTAGGGATTAAAGTGGTCACTTTAGTCCCGCTTCGTAGGGCTATATTGGCGTACTTTTAGAGCATGAGAAGTGAAAAATAGTATTATGTAAAATTTTCATTCGCTTAGTTGTCATACTAAACTTTTACAAATACAAAAAAAAAACATTTATTTTCTGTAGTTATATAGAATACACTTATTAAAGTCAATAATCTAATAACAAGGCACTCTACAGATTGAAGAAGATTGGCTAAATGTAAACTGCAATCCATCTCCGACGAGTTGCTGGTTCCAAATACAGTCCCCGAGAAGAGTCAGCAAGAAACTCAAGGGCAGTTTTTTTTTAATCTCATGTCTTACTAGTGAAGTTTAGTGTCTTCTTTAGAATCAATAATATCGCACATTACAAGTTGCAATACCATTACATTTGTCATTCTATTCGATCTTTACGTTTTACAAAGCCGCTCGGCTAGGCTCTGTGATCTAAGGCAAAGAAAAAGGTAATTACGAAGGGAAAATACTGATTATTTCAGCAAAAGTGATTGAAATGGTGCAAAACCAAACCTTTATTAGTTTTTTAATTAAATACAAGCACTATTGACGGGCCTGTTGGCTCAGTTGGTAGTGACCCTGCCTTCGGAGTCGGGGGTCGCTGGTTCGATCCCCGCTCGGGGACAATATCTGTGTGCATTAACATGTCTGTTGGCTTTGTGTCTGGTTGTTTAATATTTATTGAAGTATGTCTATTAGTTGTTTAGTACCCATAGTAGAGGCCCTGGCTAGTTTGGGTGGGACTGAAAAACCGTGTGTGAAAACCCACAATTTATTATTATTATTACTATGGCCACACTTGGATACATTTTGCCTGTAAGAGCAGGCTGTAAACATGATTCGATGGACGCATTAGTATGTACGCCATACATTTGCTTGAATGGTTAATGCATTACTTGGAGCTTACTAAGCAAACTGATTTGCATTGGCCAAAGGATTATTTCTTCGCGATTTACATAAATGAGGCTATTTTCCGATGTCCGTACACAATACAATAGACCGATAATGTCGTTTGTTTATAAATGGTTATGGAGCGGAGTCCAATGGCGTATTTGTGTAAAAGAGCTTCGGAGAAACCGCGGCGAACTGTGAAAATCGTCCATTGTTTTTGTCTCACGGTGCCATACGCTACGCGCCGTACCAGGAATGTATGGTTAGTGGTCACAATATAATACTCCTATGACATCTTATTCAAGGAAGCCTGTTACGATGTTCATTTCGCTTGAAAAACGTTTTGTAAAGAAATTGTTGCCTTCTATCGAAGCTTTTGCTCAGTATGGAGATTGAAATAAATAAAAGGATACCAATAGCCTATTTTCAAACAAAAATAAAAGTAGAATATCCAATTAAACACGCGTTATCTTGATAAAAGCCGCCATATTGGGGTCCGCAAAAAGAGAAATTACATTCAATGAAGACCGTTTACGTTCAATCGTAAATTATGCAAAACAATCTAAAGGCGGACCATAAAGGGAGTTAACCCTTAAATGCCGCGATGCCGTATTCTACGAGCGTGCGGTACAAGCTACCGGACCGTGCTTTGAATTCCTGGCCGCAGGAGCATTTTGCAACTGGGAGATCATTACCTAATAGGTACACCTTATCTCAAAACTATAGAGTCTGAAATCGATCGTAAGATGTAGACGGCTAATCTGTCCAATGAGAACCTGGTCTGATATTACTACAGCTCTGTGAATTCTTAGCTTGGCCATGACTAATTTTGTGGTTCGACTTCTCTTAATGTTTACATATGAGTTTTAAAGAAATAATCAGGGTTTTTGAATAATATGGAAAGGAAACCCAATACCTCTAAGGAGGATGTAATGCTATTGTTAGATGACAGAGTTCGTAAGTTTGCTTTTTACCACTTTGTTTTTAAATAATCTTTTAATGATACTCTTATTTACTGATGGATTAACTCAGATCCTAAATCAGTGTGTCTTGTAGCATTAAACTTTGCACAGGAGCTCCTTAGATAACTTGAATGACTGTGTTTTCATTCATCATTTTTAAGTAATCCTTTGGGGGGTTAAATAGTGATAGAAAGCCTTCGATGAAGTCTGGGGTCAAGAGTAAGCCCATCAGCAATAAATTCATCATCATCATCGTCATCATCGTCATCATCGTCATCACCGTCATCATAGTCATCACCATCATCATCATTAGATTTATCATAGAGCTTCAACTATAGCAAAAAGTGTCGGTCGTTACAACTTTTGGTATTTATTTTTTCCATCTAGCCCCCTTTCGCAACGCGCGATAAAGCACGACGTTTCAAAACTACGTTCCAATAAAAAAAGTTTTTGTAAACCCCTAAAGGATTAGTATTTATATAAAATTCTTACAAGATATCATCAGGTAATCTATGTGAATGCGTTAAGATACCATCGAAGGACTACTACATGACTGCATACCGGTTTGAAACTTGCCTCGACGCTGTGCTGAGACTATCGGGCACCGCGCAGGCGTCGTGCAGATATTTGCATGGAATCAAGCTGGCATTTGAATAAGGAGAAGTATAACGAAGTCTATAGTGCTTATTGTTGAATTATAGTTCATTGGATAGCCACTACATACATCATTTCTACTAAGACGGCTGTGGTAAGATTTCTTAGTAGGTACTATTTAGGTAGGTACACTTCGTAAGTTCTAAGTAGAATATTCAATGTAAGTTTGCGTAGTGAGTAGATACTTTGCATAAAATATCTCTTCCTTATCTGAGCTTGTTTATTACGAAGTAGCTCTGTTTAAGCTGTTGGTATTTAGAATCATTTATGGGTTGACTATCACGGTACAATGTATATTTTATTAAAATTAAATAAACTGAAATAAACTAGCGGACATCCATATCCATTATAGAGACTAGACACACTGGATCACCAGGAGTTTTGTAGCTTTTTAATTTTGATCCATTGCCATTGAATTGCAACGCTGAAATGAAGACTATAAGAGGTAATTCTAGTCGTATGTCACATCGATGCCTAATAATAAACTCTAATTTTATTTGGCTTTGCCGGAATCGGGTTCTTACTTAATCTTCTCTTGGTTGTCTCAAAAGTAAAACAAAGTCATCCACGTATCTGTTTGCGCGCTATAAGTTTTGTTAAAATACGCAAGCATAATTTAGATAATTTCTTCCGGAAAGTTTAATGGATATCTACATAAACAAGAGAAATAAAAAATAGGGAGATTTTAAAGGAGGTAGTATTTTTCAGAAAAAATACTCATTGAAACGCTTTTTGGATACCAATCGGTATCCAAAAAGCGCTTCAATGAACCAACTGTAGAAAAGAGGAACCACAAAGAATTTGCTAAGCAATTACAGTAGAGTACCTTTGCATGCAGCGAAGCCGGTCCGGTATCCGGACAGCAGGGTGGCCGTCCGGTGCCCTGTCCGGTGTCTGAGAAAGTAGCTCTAGGAGGTTGTGTCAGGATGGTGCAAGTAATAACAGACAGCGGAGCTAATTGGGTATCTTCTGGCTTGCTATTTAGGTCTCTTTTCTGCATTGAATAAAATATAAAATGATAAACTGACTGACTGATTGGTGATATATCAACGCACAGCCTAAACCGCTAGGTCTGGAGATTTGAAATTTTGCACATAGATAGCTTATACAGTGTAGGCATCCACTAAGAAAGGATTTTGCAAAATTCAACCCCTAAGGGGGTGAAATAATCGTGCGCGAGCGAAGCCGCGGGTAAATGCTATTGAATACAATCATCTCTTAGAGCATGTTTAAAATCTTTGTTGCTAAATACTAAAATGTATTTTGATGATGACAGCAATATACCTAGACTTGTCCTTTCGCGACCTACGGCTCAGAAGGCATATTCACTATTAAATAGAACCACCGTTTTAAAATGTATTATCATAAATTGTATCTGCGTCTGATCGATGAAAGACCTTTGCTATTGTCGCTTGTCAATTGCACCACTCGTGCTTGCGTGTGCGCTGGTAGTCTCGCAAGATTATAGTGCGTTGGCTTCTATTGAAGTCTTCGCGGGGATATGAATGAAAGCGCAGTGTTGCAGTGAATTCATTAAGTGAACGTGTTTATGAGAGCGATAGTTTGTCGGAAGTTATTGATCATTGTTGGGGACGGATATCCGTACTACAAACTGAGGTTGACTCGGTTAGGGTAATTAATTCGATGTATTGAAATACCTACTTAAACTTCAAAAGAACGTCAAAACTCGATTTTTAGAGGTAGATACTGTATCATCTTAGTGATTACTGTAATTATGACTACGGTCCTGAGTATTTCAGGAACAATCAGTATATTAACACTACACTTTTGTTATGTTATTGTTATGTTATTGTTATGTAAGAGTTCACAGTGAACGGGTTAATAGGCGTTTTTAACTGGTGTCATTCAGATTTCTCTCATTGTAGTAGGTACCTATCGGGAGTTATTGCTTATGCAGTTTGGTATTTCGTATTGCTAGAATGGCCTTAAATTTTACAAATGAATTAGACTACATGCTTAGGTTTCCATAATATTCAACGTACGGCTTTATTACGACTGATATTTTTTTCTAAAGAAATCTGTGTTTGTCCTAGCGTTAAATGTCACAATTATTTCTTGCTCCGTTCCCGTGTAATTTTCGATATATTTGTCGTAAGTTTAACGTCAAGTAGGTACACTACTTAATTTTCAAATGTCTATATACATATTACTATAGATATATAGTTAAAGCTATGTGTTGATAGACTAAAGTCAGTAAGCCTAGCAGTAAAGTCTCCAAAAAATGAAATTACAAAAACCTAGCCTATAATGATGTAAAAAATGTAGCCTACCAGTCCAAGACACTCAGGAGACGGAGGAGCCTAAAAAATACGTCAAAATAAGGTCACAAAGAAACACGTCCGTCATTTTTTTTGTAACGTCACCGAGTTCACCAACCTTGTGCCACTTCCACAGAATAATCTGACAACACCACATATAAGTACCCATCATTTTCTAGATCTGTATAAGTACATACAGTACGGCTGTTTTAACTTGGCAGCTCTGGCTGGTAAAGGTTTTTAACAATTTTTAGGGACCTTTGGAGGTATGAGGTGGTTTGAGCCTTTTTAACTTGGCTGATCTAAACGTAGGCTCTCCGCCAGAGCCTACGTTTAGATCAGCCAAGTTAAAAAGGACGTAGGTACTGTACCCATATATTTAAATCTATACATTTCGTTTGAGCTGCGCTAATAAATATTAGACCCAAAAAATATTACTCTAAAGGCCAGGGTAATAAAGTTGTCATGAATATTGTTACCTAAAAGCTTTTTTTGTCATCCCATCCCAGTGCACCAGAGAAAGATAGCAAGAAACAAGATTCCTGAAGAATACAAAAGGAGATCAATTTCATCCACAATATTAATGTAGTTCTCTTGCTGGACAAAAAGAGTGCGTCTGAAAATGGCAGGGAGGCAAGATGGCGCGCGTGTTCCCACGCATGCGTAATGGGAACGATGCGCGGGCATGTCGTGCACATGTGCCTGTTTACGCGGGAAAACTCGGCGGGCTCGAAGTTTTTTTTTTTAATTTTGTGTCAAGCGTTAATAAATTGTGTTTTTAAAAAATAAACATGAAATGAACTTGATGTTAGTGACCATATGCTTGTAATCGTAATTCATAACATAACTTGCTGAGGAAATAAAAATCAGTATTTATGTGTACTGAGTATAACTATTGTAGGTAAAGCATAGAGGAAACTATACTGGAGGCTACACCCCAAGTAACACATTTTTAGACAAATAGCTTGCATATAGTATTTTTTTGGAAACTTTAGTAATAAAATCCACGGTGATTAAGTTCTATATAGGTGGTTAGAACCTATAAGCAACTTGGATGTTACAAAAGAGAGAAAAATTGCAGCTTATTTATAGATGCAAAAGAGATGCATAAGAGTTCGAATTGTTACCCTGAGTGGCACTTGGAACTAAGGGTGCAAATTGGGAGCTGTGAATGAATGATTGAACGTAAAGTGATACCGTTCAGTCTTTGAGTAACACATGACATCTTATTTTCGGTGGAGATGAACAAGGAAGTATTGTGTTGTGACTTGTGACAGTTGGATTATTGCATCTATTTAAATGTATGTGTTTAAAGCAAGATAACATCATTTAGCCCTTGCAAATGTTTTTTTATCGTGAAACCATGGTATATTTACTCAGTAAATTTTGATGCGCCTTCAATCTAATCAAAAATGAGCAAAACATATGCGTTGATCAAATAAATAAGATAATACTTTATAATAATTTGGTCGTAAAAAACCTAAGATTACGGTTTCACGAAAAGTATAATGTCAAACTACATTAGAAACAGTTATCAAATCTCATTTTATTTTATGTTATTGTAAGAAAATACCATTCAACAAGATGCTTTTCAAGGACTCCATTTTTAAACATGGCGATTTCAAATAGACCTTGCAGTTCATATTTTCACCCATTTGTTACCTTATTGGAGCTCTTAGCAACAAAAATCACTCATTAGTACCTAGTAGTGATCGCGTGATTAAAAATAGGTTCTACATTTTTAAGGTTCCGCATCCAAATGCCAAAAAATTGAACCCTTATGGATTCCTCATGTCTATCTGTCCGTCCGTATGTCACAGCCACTTTTTTTCAAAACGAAACTATAAGAACTATATTGTTTAAACTTGGTAAGTAGATGTATTCTGTACAGTATTAAAATTTTCACACAAAAGTATATATAAAAAAAAAAAACAATAAATTTTGGGTGTCCGAAAATTGGTTTAAATGAGATCTTTCATTCGCTTTTTATAGATAACGGTATGGAGCCCTTAGTGCGCGAGTCCGACTCGTACTTGACCGGTTTTTGTCTTTTAGATTTGTTAGATCTTAAGTAGTTCTAAATGAAAACAAATTGTTGCTTAAGGTTTTCAAGAACCATCTTTTGGAACCGATCTACGCGTTACAGTGACATATTAGAGTATGTTAGACCTTACAAAGGCAATTACACTAGGTTCCAAATGAGCTGCAAAAATAACTCTTGAGCCAGTACAGGTGATAAATAACTCATATATACTACTTATTTAGTACTAAAGATGCCAAATAAGGAAAAATTACTACCTATTAGGGCACAGTTCTTTAGGGGGGATTTTAAGACGTCATATGATTCTTTAAGTTCTATAAGAGAGAAAATTAAAACCTTTATTCGTTTACAAGTAATAAATTCGCCCTATAGCTACCATAAGTAATAAAGCAGGAAAAAAATCACTCAAAAGCAACTGTTAGTGATAAGAGTTACTCATTTGCAAATTCGAGTGCGGTTTGCATCTATAAGTAATACCGTACACTCTTGCATCCCTTATATGATACTTACAGTTACAAAATAAGTTCCAAAATTCACTAACGTGCTACTTTTGTCGTTACAATTATGTAGTTGGAAGGCATTTTCCCCAATTGTCAAAGAAGCATTTTATCTGTAAAACCCGTATAATCTAGGAATCTATAGTCTATTTCACGTAGCATGGGTTCGGTGACAGTTCATATTTTTCCGTTTTACGCTTACTAGTTTCAATATTATATTATTTAATATATTATTATATATATATAGTTATTATTATATTAAGATTTTATGATTGTATCATTGCAAAAATACCTACAATAATTGTTATTAGTCAACAGTAGTATCAGTAAAATGAAAAATTAAAACTCTCACCGAACCATTGCTACGTGAAATAGACTATAGTAAACATTATTTATAGGCTGCTGAAAACGAAGACAGGTGGTTATGCTGGTGATTTTTGATACAATTGCATAAAAATACCTACCTACAAATAAAATCTAAATTTGGTTAATTTTATTCGTGAAATGAAACGATAATTTAATTTTTCTAAATCGATATTTCAACTTTTAACATTGTGGGACACAATTCACACACAGTTATTTAGTCACTAACGGTTTCAAAAGCACTCACTTCGAAAGCATTTCCCTAACACCCTATTATAGTGAAAACGCAAACTTTCTGACAATTTACTGTAACGTCATACTTTCTTGGTAGTATCTATTTAATTTTTCATTTGAAATAGAAATAAATTACATACTTGCAATTGAGTGTAGATTTATTCAATCACCATATAAAATATGCAAGCGAGAAATTAAGACTTATTTCTGAACTCGTTTATTTTTTATACCAGGTACTTAAACACTATAAGTACCTAAGATAAAAAATAAACGAATACCGACCTCTACTCGTGAAAACTTACATCGTTCGAGGGTTCGAAAATGGGTATTTTACTGCCTAGTCAAGTGCCTTACTTTTTTCTCTGTCAAAACGAAAATCAGCTACGGAAAATGTACTTAGTCTGCCTGATGAATTTATTCAAAATAGCAGTGACAAGCGGGTTCACCCGCGTAGTTCCCCCGTGGGAATACGGGGATAAAATATAGCCTATGTGTTATTCTGATGTATACGCTATATAACTGTAAGGTTTCATCAAAATCCGTTCAGTAGTTTTTGCGTGAAAGAGCAACAAACATCAATACATCCATACTCACAAACTTCCGCATTTATAATATTAGTAGGGTAGTAGGATAGGATATACCATAATTGTTAAATTAAAATAAACTTTTAGAGTAATTGTTTTGGGATAATCTTTTGATTGAACTTGCAATTTAATTTTGGTACACTGATAAAAAATACCCAAGAGCACATAAAAGTTAAAGGTGTTAACGCCAATCCACTTCCTTTGCCGACTCAATTCCCGTTATAAGTTTAATAAATTTCTTTCTTTTCAAAACCTAGGCAGATGTCCGAGGTGGGACCGGACCGGGCGTCGAACCGGCACCGTTACGCACATCCCGCCGCAACCAGTTCTAGCTCATTAGAGAGAGCCGCGCGAAATGTCCACAGTAATGGCGTCTACTCGGATACTAACATCAGGCCGCTCTTACCAGCAATTATGACTTTCTTGCTTTTCAACACTTCAACATGTTTCCGTTGACACAAAAATTTATATACCCCTTAGATAAATTTGCTTATACCTATACTAATATTATAAAGAGGAAAGATTTGTATTTTTGTATGTTTCTTATGAATAATCTCAAAAACTACTAGACCGATTTTCAAAATTCTTTCACCAATGCTAAGCTTGAACATCCCTGAGTAACATAGGCTATATTTTATTCCAGTATTCCTACGAGAACGCGAACTACGCGGGTGAAACAGCTAGTCTAAGATATACCCGGTTTGTCTGTATGAATATTTTACTAGAACTGGAGTGCGATTTTTGAATCTCACTGGTGATGATGGAACCATCGCAAAATGTCAGATTCGCAAAATGACGGATTCGCAAAATGTCGGAATTCTGACATTCTGCTTATCTGACCATTTGCGTTTCGCAGAAAGTCAGATTCGCAAAATGACGGATTCGCAAAATGTCGGATTCGCAAAATGTCGGATTCGCAAAATGACGGAATTTTAAAGATACTTCGCACGACACTAGGATAGACGAATTTGAAGTCTTGTCGATGAAATGATGATAATCTAGTAGATATTTTGAAGAGTTCAACAAAAAAGTCAGTTAATCTATATATGTATAAAAAAATATGATAAACAGACTGACTGATTGGTGATACATCAACGTATATATCCACCCGTGCGAAGCCGGGGCGGGCCGCTAGTTAGCTCATTTTACTTGAAGGAAACATTTCTTTATTTTTTAAAGAAACAAAAGTGAATTCAGAAACAGTAACATCCTGTACTTTTATAGTATCAATCGCTAGCTAACTAGCGGCCCGCCCCGGCTTCGCACGGGTGGATATATACGTCAATGTATCACCAATCAGTCAGTCTAATTATCATATTTTTAAAACATATATAGATTAACTGACTTTTTTGTTGAACTCTTCAAAATATCTACTAGATTATCATCATTACATCGACAAGACTTCAAATTCGTCTATCCTAGTGTCGTGGGAAGTATCTTTAAAATTCCGTCATTTTGCGAATCCGACATTTTGCGAATCCGTCATTTTGCGAATCTGTCATTTTGCTAATCTGACATTTTCCGAATCCGTCATTTTGCTAATCTGACATTTTGCGAATCTGACATTTTGCGATGGTTCCATCAAAATCACCGGTGACTAAAATTATCACCGATGACTTTAATGTCACCATTTTCTAAAAGCCGTATTTTTGAAAGGCACACGCTGTTTTCTATAAATCGTCGCAATCACAAAATATCACAATCGAGCCCCGCTGCAAATTCTTCCAAAAAACATACTTTGGCACTTTTGGCAGATTCCACTACGTCAACTGTCAAAAACAATCGCATGGTGATTTCAATTACGAGTGGGTGGGGGCACTCGTAAATCGATATCATAGGTATGACAAATGTAAGTCACCGATGAGTTTCAAAAATACGAACTTTCGGAAATCACTCACATCGGTGAGAATTAGTCACTTGGTGAGATTCAAAAATCGACCCCCAGGCTCGGAAACGGATCAAGGGATATCAATGAACATTTTAAGGATTAAAAGAGAAATTTTGACTAAAAATTCAATTTGAATAGGGTATTCCCATGATGTCTAAGGAAATATTATTTAGGTGTTATATTATATAGTTATTAAATAGGTATATCGAATAAAAAACACCGTGGGAATCATAAGGACTTATGAAGATAATATGTTTCCAGTTAACGTTCCGTCGAATCTCGAGAGCGGATATTATTTCGCTTTCAAGCTTTCTTTCTTAAAGAATCTAAGGGTACAATGTATTAGCGGGGTTGTCGATTAGAAAAAGTTATGAACACGTGGTTGCCCGCATCTGTTCTTAGTTCCACGATAAAATAACGCGCATTTGCTTTTGCCGGTTTCAATCTATATCTATACATATAATAAAACTCTAACGGGGCCGTGTCTGTACATTAAATATTTTTTGAAAATTTTAACGGTAGTGTATATAGTTATCGATATAGATACCGAAACACCATTTTTTGGAATTTTTGTCTGTCTGTCTGTCTGTCTGTCTGGTTGTGCACGCATCACTCAAAAACTACTGGACGGATTTTGATGAAATTTGGTATGGAGATAACTGAGTATACGGGTCAACATCTAGGGTACTTTTTATTCCAGGAAAATATCTCATTCCCACGGGAAAATAAAAAAACTGGTTAAAAAGAGAAATACGTACTACTCCGAAACGATAACACCTAGAAACTTGAAAAATGGTATGAAGGTGTCTGATATGTCATAGGAAATTGGTATGAAGGGATTTTTGGAAATTCCCACGGGAACGGGAATAAACTAAATCCAAGCGGGAAAACGCCGCTGGGCACCCGCTATTTGAAATATGGTATGTAGGTGTCTTAAGTATGTCGTAGGCAACCACTATGAAGGGATTTTCGGAAATTCCCACGGGAACGGGAATAAACGGAATCCGCGCGTGCAACGCCGCTGGGCATCCGCTATAGAGAATAAAGAATTGATTACTTCAAATCTAAAAATCGAATCTAAATGAAAATGCCTTATTTACGTTTCATCTTTTTTAAATTTCAACGATCTTCCTTCGGTTAACCATTGCCACTATGTGATAATCCTGCCAATGCCGATTAAATATAAAAATCCTCCAATGGGGCAGAAGACAACTCTTTACTTTAGTCGTCGGCGACCAAGAAGTTTATCGTAATTCGGCCAAATAAAGAAGGTGCTCAGACCCCAACCACATGACACGAACAACCATGTATTTCATATTGGTTAGCATGTGATGTTAGGGTCAGTCCCAATTGACCTTATGCAGCTGCTGTTCCGAACAAACTGATTTCGAGTGCCTTATAACAAATACTTATAACTCTTTAAAGCAAGATAAAAGTGTGTTAATGTGTGAGGTGACATTTAATGTGTACTTTACGAGTTTGTTGAATGTGGCATGACCTTAGCTTCGAAGTATTCAGCATAAAGAGATTGTATGAAAGAAAAGTAACGTAGATACCTGAGCTTAAATATTGGGGTTTTACCAAGGTTTTACCTAAGAAAGCTGTTTCGTAGAAATAAATTTAAGAAATCTGAATTTTTCATGCTAACACTATATTTTTTTATCAACATTTTGTGTAGGCATTAACAGAAACTTACATATTAAGTTATTTAAGCAAAGTGCAACATTTTTTTTTAAAATTGATGATGAGCTGAAAATAATTGAACTAATGTAAGGATCGTATCTGGTAACACGTGGCTCTTATGGAACTCATCTACAATTTCACCAGTAGGTATATGTAGTCAACATTTGAATTAAATTATTCTCTCCGGGCTAATTGCACTAAAGAAATTTAAGAAAATCATACTCGGATAAAAAAAAACTTTCTCTTATATAGTATGAAAGATACTATTACCAGTATTATTAAATGCCAAAGTGATTTGTAAGTTTCTCCTCAAACTTTCGTGCAACAAATCGCTGTGATTTTTTGCATAGAGATAGATAGTTGAGGGACCGGGAAGTGACATTACAGGCTGATTTTAACCCGTAACGCGGACAAAATCGCATGCAAAAACGTATATTTTTTCACAGGTCAATGAACTCGAGTCTATTATATTGCTGGCGTGTTAGCAACTATCTAAATTAACCTTTTTTGCTCAACATTTCGGACCAATCTCCATTATGTTTGGGATGCATATTTTTCTATTACATTTCCATAGTAGCTGGGACTATTAAATGTGAAACTTATGTAGTTATTTGAGGACAATACATTTAAACAAACAAAATACAAAGGCAATGTTACTGTATCGATAGGACAAGACCGGTTAATAGAACGACTACTGAACTTGAGTCTGCGGATAACGGAGGCAAAATATCTCCGACTATACCATGAAGTGACAGGTCGTCAAATTGTCTAAAGTCATTTGCAATCATGAATGCGATACTCACAAAAACCGCCAAAGCTCTGTTTGAAGTGAGTTTCGGATCAGTTTACCAAATAGTTTTTCAATAACATATACCTAGATGGTGGTCGAACACATATTTTGAGAAACATGCAGGAACAAAATTAATATTCTGGGACGTAGAATCTTTTTGGTGAAGCAAAACATGGTGAAACCCACAGGTCCCAGTATTAATTCTGAGATGTTTAGGGGTCGAAAAAACATCTCGTGAAAAGTGGATATAAATGGAATTCCTCTTTTTTTTATCACTTTGATATTTAAAATTGAAAAATGGGACCTACCTTCTTCCTGAAGTGAAATAATCCTGCCAACTTCCTTAAGATAAGGCCTTGAGTGGAGTGGATGTTTGTATTTGTAATATATAATGAATGATTCTTCCCTTTAATTGTGTTCGGCCAGCTGGGCTGACGCGATCCAGACTATAGCCAATAAACATGCAATAAACAAATGTGCCAATGTTTTTGAATCATTCAGCTCAATTGATTGCAATCATGGCAGACGTCATCTGTCCGGATGTTGCTTTTTGTTTTGTAAGGCTAATAAGTTCGATGCTAATAGTTGGCAATAGCTATCTTTAATTTAAGTAGCAAAATGTCTTTCTTTCCCTCTTCCATGGGACCTTCACTGTACTTCTATTTACCAAGATCATATAGTTTAGTTTCTGTTTATTTAAGTTTCTGATATGGGGCAAAGAATAGAACAACAGCACCACCAGCTAGGACTGGCCACGCCACGCCATTATTAGACAAACAATGTCGACTACAATGGACAATCAAGATTTTGATAAACTAAAAGTCATAACAGCGATACAAGCTTTCAGAAGGATTCCTTATGGTCACCATTCGTCATCCTAAACCAAAGTTTTCAACATACTATCTTTCTCTAAAACTGACTTTTGGAGACGTATTTTACATTTTATTTTGGACAGGTTTTCCAGAAGACTGGCCGCATTCCCTCTCTGGATAGCTAGGCTGATCCTTTGAAAGAGATAGCTGCCAGCCCTCTAGTCACTTGAAGCCTCGACCAAACGCTTGGATAAGTAATTCATAATATAAATCATTTGGTTTAGGTTTTTGGTCGGTAGTCTCTTTTTGGCGTATGTCATCTTGAGTCATTAGAGTCATTACAAAACCATCGCTCATTGATTGAGACTGGCTCTCTCCGCTTTGCCATGAGTGAGTCACATGCATTTTGTTCACAATCGGTTAAATGAGTGATTCTATTTTACTACTGTGTAGTCCCTACATGGTCACCGCTGCCATCAGCTTAAGATCTTGTTTTAACATTTTATTCATACAAGATTTAAATCGCGATCGTCATAATAGAAGCTCTCTTTATTTTACTTCATTTCCGTGAAATATTTCCTGGTCTCCCGTAGCGAGCACAGCACTATCCTTTTGTATGAACCATAATTATAATTGCTACACAATCCGCACGTATTATATATCAACGGATGACTCTAACGAGTAATTTATACACAAAAATTGCTACGAACTGACACTGGTCTGTTGGATGTAGAAAAAATAAATAAATAGTGTTGTGCTCGGCGTGAGGCCATCTCGTGGGGACGCAGGCAAGCGTGACTCGCAATGGGGCCGCACGAATCGCGCTCCGGCACTAACCGATTACAGCCAACACTCAGCTGATCACACACGCGGAGCCATGGCTTAGCAATATTACTTCATATTATTATCTTCCGATGAGAGCTAGCCACCAGGATAGTCCAAGATCCAAAACCTCAACATTTCAATGGTTTACCGGCATGCGAGAGCGGTTTCACAAATCGTGAAGTAGTGGGTCAAATCGGAAGAGAATACCTAGCCCGTTTTATTAGATCATGCAGTGAGACATGTCTTCACAAGGCGGTTTGTTTGTGGGCATCATCACACTTCATTCGAAGACGACTATAAGATTTATAATGATTTCTTAGTTACGGAAATACTACTGATTCAGCAGGGCTCTTTAAAGTGAATTACCAAAACCCAAAGCAAATACAAAACAACCAACTGCTAAGTGGAGTTATTTAGAGTAAATACCTTTCATAGCAAAATTTTATAATATAATGATTTAGGAGTAGTACAGTAGTACCTGAGAAAAATATCTTCTAACCACAGTGAAACCACACTTGCTTTAGGTACTTGTCAAGTCAAAAAATAACGGTAACAAAGTCCGCTGCTAAAGCAGTACTTTAATAGATGTGCCAACGACAATGACTAATACTAGTTACAGGGCTAATATTGAACCCACAATGACAACAGCGGCTAGGACGACATCGTGATTATATACCACGCTTCAGTGGTGTTGTCAGTAGGTACTTTGAAATTACTACTAATGACGGTAACGCCGGACATATCACATAATCGGAAAATTCGCAGGGACCCTGTGATATTACACATGTACTATAGTTGTAAATAGAGCTGGATAAAATCTACGTGCTATTTAGACCCATAATATATGAATACTAACCTCGATAGATAGATATGTCTGTTAGAACCTGGCGGTATCAAAATTAAGTGTTCTACAAATGATCTGGGAAATTTAATTTCAAAATGCTATTTTAATTGGCCGTGTTACGAGCGAATTGAGTCATTGTTGTTTTTAAGCTAAGGGTACAATTTGCTTAGATAACATTTGTTTAAGTTAAGCTGAGAGGTGGCATGCAAACGAGTATAAATAAACAAAGGCACTGTGAGAACAATAGTCGAATTAGTTGATTGAGTGTCTTAAGTGTTCATAACATGACTCCCATAAAAATATTTGTATCTGTAGGTCCAATATATAATTTAGTGTTTATGAAACTATTAACGATTTTATTTAGGTAGTTTGAGTGCAATTGATTGCTTGGGCATTTTTTTTTTAGCACATTGTCTTTTAAGTAAATAAATCGCTTTACACTTTGAAGCACAAACTGGCAGAGGTAACTAAATGGGAAAAACGTTAACAAAAACTGCTGGGACTCGCTATTTTCATAATAATACGAGTATGTGGTTCCACTGTTTCATTCCTAATTTGTCTTCAACGACATCTCTAAAAACATCAGCTATCCATAATGTGATGTCGTGAATGTTGGTCATGGCGGTTACTTGCGACCTCACTTTATTCTTTTTAATCATTAACCTCATTTGCACAGCACGCGAATGGTCTGGTGCGTGTTTTAATTTGCTTTAATTCTGTTGATATGTAAAAGACATCTGTTAAAAGTATCTTCTGATGATGTGTTTGATTCAAGTTTGTACCTTCTTATATTTATACACAGTTCTTCAAACATTATACTATAGAAACCACCTATGATGTTTATAATTTGTATTATTTACCGACTGTTTAATTAATTGTTAAATTCGTACAAATAAAAGTGACCTCACGCATAATACCTCCGCAATTTCAAGTAAGTGTTCGGTCCAGTGGGATCCGTGAGTCCAGTTGCATTTGCAGAGTAAATTAACTGGTTGCGGAGCGTGAATTTTCGCCATAGAATAAATGATTGACGTCGAAGAGGATTATAGGATTCGTATCATGGCTCAGTATCGAGGCTCGAGCAGGAGGACGGCCACGCTTGGCTGGTCGTCGTCACGGGCTGGCGATCTCCCCCCGCCTCGTCTTCGGGAATCTTCGGAGCTCTTCGGGCAACTCCGTCGCTCAGATCCCAATTCCTTAGGTGCGCAGTGACTCACTAATTATAAGATCTATGGGTGTAATGTGTAATGATATCATAGGTTTGTTGTAATTGGTTGGTATTTGTATGATTGTTCGTTTCGTAGTAGAGCTTTAGAGTGTGATAAATTCAATGTCCCAATTGAATATGAAAATTCCTGAAATATTTGAATCTCACTGGAATTCTAAATGGTTCAATGGAAATTCTACGACTCCAGACACACCCATATAGACGCTCTATTTACGTTTCGACGGTAAGACAAGGTGAAATAGCCAAAGTTCTGTACATAAACAAAAAGTAGGGACGTGATGAAAAACCAAAACTTTTACTTAATTTTCAATGTTGTACTTAGTTGGTGTGTCATCAACTCAACACAAGTACAAACCACAAGTGCGGTAATTGTTTTAGTGGTCGTGGTTCATTCAAGTAGTTCAACCGATACCCACTTGTTATTTTTCAGCAGTTTCCGCCATCCAGCGCCGGCGCCACACACCATCGGCCCCGCGCGCCATATTCGGCCTTTATTTAGTTGGCAACCGTACACATTGTTCTCTAGCCATAATATTGTAATGTTATGTCCGTATGTCTGTGCGCCTATTGTATAACGACATCCTACAAAAACAATCGGTTGAGCGTAACGCTCTGTATCGACTTTGTTTTAAAATGACTTTGTATGATTCCATTTGAATAATTTTGGGTGGAATGTTAAGAGATTTGTTTATGAGCGACTCTTGTGCATTTGAGGTCAAGGTGCGCATGCATGCCTTAAACATTAGTTGAGACTTTTTGTTGGAGATGGAGAGCTCAGTTTTTATAGTTTAGTATATAGTTTGGTTTCGTTCTAAGAGGTAGACAACGACCCCTTCATTTCGAAGTCTGGCTGTCAGCATTTTTATTTTTTAGTGGCTCTTTGAAGAACTGTGAAGAACAATAAAGTTTCCCGTCATTTTCTTAATTCATCGAGGTGCTATTATTGAACCAACTGATTGCTTCTATAATAACGATCAAGACTGCCAAACACGCCTTTGGGGTTTAAAATTGAAGTCTACAATTTTCATTTAATTCCATCACAAACTATTTTAACTTAATAATGAGGTATGCTGTAAAAGATACAGTAATAGGTAGGTATTCGGTTTTTGAATAAATGAGAATACTAGGTATAGGTAACCTGGGGGCCAATTCCACTAAATGTCAACGGTTATAGTTGCATGACAATGACATGCCAATGGTCAGTCAATGGTGTTATTTGCTGTGAAAAGTGCCAAAAAGTGTCATGGAATTGGCCCCCTGGAAGTGTGCTTCAATTTTGGAACTCCGATGGGTAGGAGGAAGATTGGTGGGAAGATTTTTTGCCACATCTTTTGTTTTTTGTTATTAGATCTGCAAATCAGGCTGTTTGTAATTAGTACACTCTTTCGATTTAATACCTGCTGGTGTCGTGTTCCCTGCCTCATCAGTTTCGCACAGACCAACACAACTGCATACTGTATCAGCAATTAGATTATATTAGTTGAACGTGTGTGGAAACTATGTCATGTGAGATTCAAGTATGTGTAATGTGCTTGGCATGTGATAAAAAGAATAGATTTACTGTGAACTATTCTGAGAAACAAGAATATCATCGTTTTTCGCTGCCTCCGGTATTGATACTGATCAAATTTAAAAGTTATCTGTGTAGTGTTTGTCGTACCTAAATCAAAGTATTTTCCGTTACTTAATAATTTATACTTAAGATGGATTTGAATTTCAATTTATTTGCTTAACTTATTCGGAAGTGGTGGTTGATGCAATGACTTTGAGTAATTGAACTCATGAAAGACCTACCTACGTTGAATAAAAAGTTTTTGATTGTTGATTTTTTATGCTAGTTATTTATCTATTTAAACTAGGTAAGTATGTACACAATATATTGATAGACAGATTGGCGAAAAATGTGACGTAACAAATTGTTACATTGATTGTACAGTCAAGAGCACGTGGAGCTTGACACATTGGACTTGTTGTAACGTTCTTATTATAATCGCCTTAGAGGTCAGACTCGCACTACGAGTAAAGCTTACGCTTTGAAGACCAAACGGTTGTGCAACAAAAAATTCTGCAGTTTTCATAGCTATTAACGATTGTGTACAAAATTGGAATGTACCCAGACATAAAGTGGACTAGTGGGTGAGCGTAGAATTTTATAGTTTAATTGATCTGGCCATGGGAAAACGACCGTAACTGGTATAACACAGATCATATCAACAGCTACTAGCAACTACTAGGACATGAGAATGATTGAAGAAATCAATGATATATTAGGTCTTTACTGTATATTATCACACAAATGATGACAATCAGTGAGGCTCGGGTTCAAATCCTGGCATGAACCAATGAGTTTTACAAAACTTATATTCATCACTATCTCGACGGTGAACAAAAACATCGTGAGGAAACCCACAGGTCCCAAAATTAATTCTAAGGCATGTGTAACAGACCCGGTCCGGCGATGGGCTGACCACCATATATTACGTTTGGGGGTCCAAAGAATATCTCGTGAAAAGTGGGTGTATCCAGAAATTGAATACCTTAGGAGATTTTTTTAAATTTAATTAATAAATCGGCAAAAATAGTTTCTTAACTTAGTTATGCGCTCAGAAAAACAAAACGATTGAACTTTATTGCCTACTTGCTTGTGTCGATTATATTTCCCGAATCGGTGTTTCAAGAAATTGAATACCTCTGCCTACCCCTTAGGGGATATAAGGCGTGAGATCATTTATTATATTAGCTTTTTAACTAGAAATGATTATACTTTTTTTTACCCTGTCTTCCAGGCTCGGTTGCCGGATCGCGCTGACGAAAACCGACACCAAATATGTAAGCCACCCACGGGCCACAGAGCCACAGGTGTCTATCACTAGAATTGTATTATATTTATACGTATATTAATTCAAGGATATCAATAGTACTTCTTGAATATAAAAAAACCTTGCAAAGTTTTCCCATGACTGATAAAATCAGTATAACAGTTAAATAATGCCGGTAAACAATGACTTACGAGATACCACAACCAACTCGTATTGCAAGGGCAAAAAAATATTTTTTTAAACAAAAATAACATAACACAGTTACGCGGTGGGTAAATCTTTATAAACTTTACGGCGAAATAATTGCTGGTAGGGTCACGTTACGACTCACGAGTGTCATGACATGATAGTAGATTGAATTCCGCCCCTTGAAATTAAGTAAACTAATATTTTCTTTTCCATTGTATAGATGGCAACCAAAAATATTAAAGTAAGGATGAGCTATATTGCGTTTGAAAATTGATCCCCTACGAGTGTGCTACAATATGTATATACTTACTTCTTAGCGTATTTACAGGATACAACAATGACTGGGAAAGATGATACGGAACGAATAATAAAGAAAAAGAGAGCTATCTGTTAAGAGTTGCGCTTAAAATACGACTTGAAATACAATGCGACTAAATAAAATGTGGTTAATTAACTACATTTTTCGGCCTCATTTTCCGTGCTCTAGTAACATATCTACGTCTTTCTATATATAATATCTTTGATGGCAACGTAATATGAGGGATGTATGGTAGAGTACGGATCTTTTTGCCGACTTTTTTGTAAAGTCATACTTCTATTGCCAATATGCTGTCTTAATAAATCTTATCTCCTTTTGTATACTTTCCCTTGCCGCCAACTTTTACGACTTTTCCTAATTATAATTATGACTAAGCCGAAAACAACAAAACGGTATAGTTTTGAACTGTCGTCGCTTCCTCGCGGCGCCCCTTGGGCAACGGGGCTGGCAAATGAACACAGGCCTTCTGTGTCTATTTTCCAGTCACGGCTAAGACTGCCACACCCCTCCTCACATGTCCCTCTGATTAGCAGAGGGCATAGTGGAGAGACACAGTCTTGACTTGCTCGTTTTTAACGCACATTTTCTTCCCTCTTGGACATTGGCGGAATTCACCAAACCGACTGTGAAAAGAAAGAAAGAAGAAAGAAATAAACTTTTTATTCGACATAGCAACAGAAACAAAACTGAAATTACAGTACAACAACACATAAAACAATTCTATGCCGAAAGGGCTACAGCTCAGCAAAATGCCACAGCCTGGGCTGTGACGCTGATTTTCGGCTGCAGCCGTTAATGACGTCAGTAGACCGCAGACGAGTAACTTATACAACGAATATTGTACCTAAAATATATCCAACTTATATGAAAAGCCATTTTTATTAAGGCAGAACTTAATGTGATTATTTTTATAATAGAAGGAACAGGAAAGCTACTACTACAGACGAACGCAGGCAAAAGCTAGTCTATAGATACCATACTTATCTATACTATATCTATAAATAAACTACTATACTATTATATAAAGAAAATCTGACTGACCGGTCATCTCATCAACGCACGGCCAAAACTACTGAAACTTGAAAATTGATTCCTTTTGCGACTTAGTCGTTGGATAAGAAAGGATTTCGCGAAATTCCCACGAAAACGGAAAAATGATTCTCGTCGACAGCGCCGCTGCTGGGCGCCTACTATAAGATGAATAAGTCCAATCAAGGATACGATATGCATCTCCTTATCTCGAGGCACTAAACCAGCTTCTAGAAGTCGTTTAATAGTCAACCAGATAACTTTATTTGTACCTCATTGTTCATACGAGGTGATACAAGGCCAGTGCCTAATAGATATGTATCAACACTTCGTTGACTACGTCTAATAATACTATATTTTACAATGACTGGATAATGTCTGCCCTTCAAACGGTAATGTGGTTGAATAAGAATATAAATTAAGGTAGTGGCCGTGCCAGGATTTTGGTTTTAAGGGTCTTGACTTGAAGGCTTTTTTAAAGTAAACACTAACTCAAAAGACATTTGATTTCTCTCATTTAATGCAACTAACTTTCATCAAATTCTTCAATTACTATTTACTTCCACAAGTTATGTTTTTTCGTGGGACACAATTCACACGTGGTTATTCAGCCCCAAACTAGGCAGAGCCTGTACTATACTACTAAACAACTGATAAACATACTTAAATAAATATGAAACACCCAGACACGACCCCATGTTCATGCACACAAATGTTGGCTCCGAGCGTGGATCGAACCCGGGACCTCCGACTCAAAAGACAGGGTCACTACCAACCGAGCCAACAGGCCTTTCAAAGATACCTGTGAAATAAAACCTTAAATGGCAACCTTTTTTAAAATAAAATTATTTTTTTCTATTTTTATGAACTCTACCAAACCGCGTTAGGTTTTCTTTCAACGTACTCATTGCATTTATTTTCCTCTTTTTGTTAGTCGGAACCGTAATACCGTTTTTATGCTTGTACAAGTTCAGATTTTATCTATCTCATCTTATCTGCATAAACTTTTGTAACACGTTCGTCATACTCGTAGTGGCTGAAGAATGTTATGTTGTGTCGGAAAAACACGTTCATACCAACTAGGAACCTCACGCATCTCAACTCTCATCGTGCACATTGTACGATATAGTCGTGTGCACAGTTGGTTTAGGTACATTATGATATCATCGGCATATGAAAGAAATCTAAAAACAATTTCCTACAATAATAAAATTGTATTATTTGTAAGTAGCGAATTTATCAATAGGCTTGGTTCTTTCTCGATTATGAATGTAATACTCAAAGAAGTCACTTCCGGATAAAGCTTTCTACTTATTAAATTTAAATACAGTGATAGCCTTACGGTTAAAGACCCTGCTTCACTTAATGATAATCAATGAGGCTCGGGTTTGAATCCTAGCATGTACCAATGAGTTTTTTAAAACTTACGTACTACCTACATATTTATCACTAGCTCGTCGGGACATGTGTAAAAGACCCGATCCGGCGATGGGCTCACAACCTATCATGTTTAGGGGTCCACAGAATATCTCGTGACAAGTGGGTCTATCCAGAAATGGAATACCTCTGCCTACCCCTTCGGGATTTTTTTTTAAATTTAAATATTTAAAGGCGACAGAAACTTAGTGACTTGTACTTGTGAAAAGTATAAATTCAGCACTGCTTACAGAGGCCTACGTTCAGCAGTGACGAAGCGCAATTTTTACTTCTTTGCTTATCGTGAGCGTATTATTCGGTTGGCAGACGTTTTTTAGTGCTGAACAATCGAATGGAGTGCGTTATGTTGACAAAATAACACTGACGGCCTTTGTTCTAGAACGACACGAATCACGATACATGAGTGTAATGACGACTTATTTTGCTTCGTTTTTTTTAGTCGAACGATTGACATAGCCAGGCACGTATCTACTTGCAAGCGGAAGGCGATGCACGATCTGAACTGTCTGACTACTGTGGAAGTACGCACAGCCTATACCGGTGGACGAGATTTGAAATATAGAGAAAAAAAGTAAAAAGGGTTTATTCTGATTCCAAACGAATGTAGTATGAACAATTTTTTTGAAAATTTCGTCGGTAGTGTAGATAGTTATCGATGTAGATAATAAAACATTAATTTTAGAAATTTCTCTCTGCCTGTGTGTCGTTTTCCGCGTCTGTCTGCATATTCGCTAACTCTTCCCACGCAACGGATTTGGATTCGGTTTTCATTCATAGTAAGAGCGATAAACGAGGAATGTTTATCAAATAAATATAATTTTTGGGACACAATTCACACATGGTCGTTTAGTCCCAAACTAGGCAAAGACTAAACTAAAGAACTGAACCTACTAAAGAACTGATGAACCAGACACGAAGCAAACAGACATATTCATGCACAAAAATGTTGGCCCCGAGCGGGGATTGAACTCGCGACCTCCGACTCAGAAGGCAGGGTCACTACCAACTGAGCCAAAAAACCCGTCAAAAAAAATATACCGAAGCCTCGTTCAGAGGGCGGGTCGCTAGTGAAATACGATCCAATGTTCAGTGACATTAATATTCTTCTAAGCATACACAATGTTATGAATACGCATGCTACTTTCAAGCTGAATGATGACAAGTGAAATCATCAGTAGTAAGCAGGCAGTAGGTCAATTAAAATTTAACGAACGAACTACACAACTGTTTAAGCTAAAATGATACCTCAGGTAATAATGATAGGACTAGTTTTCGAGTCACCATGGACGTGTGATTAAGCCGTTTTGTCAAACGGTGAACACTAAGGTGCTGATGTGATGCCAACTGTAAATTAAAACTTCTTTGTTCAGGGCTATATATTATATTGTATATCAACATCAAACATTTTCACAGATAAGCAAAAGAGTTCTTTTCAGCATCTTTGGAACTCTAGAAGAATGCTGATCTTGTCAAATATGCCTGAGTGGTGGGCGACTAACTTATAATTTAAAAGGTAGTATTGTTTACAAACATAGAGTACATAGAGATATGTCTGTGGTACCTGCAAATAACAATACATGGAGAAAAATTTGCTGTCCCATACAAAAGTGCAAAAAAAATTATTATTGGTGTATTCACCAATAACTGAAATTTACTCCATTTGTTGTAGTTGATCAAATAATGTAGATCAATAATTTTTAAACCGACTTCAAAAAAGGAATAAATTCTCAATTCTTCACGTGTTTTTTTATGTTATATATAATCCAATCCATATTTAAAAAAAGAAAATCGTTTTATCGGGTAAACTCGAAAGTTGGTCCCAGATAAGTTTTGTGAAAATTCGATGAAGAACTTCAGGTATAGAACGGAACTCTTCAATGGACGTCAGCAAATCATTCGCTATCAGCGTAATAAATTTAGTAACAGTAGGTAATGGATGTTCAATATGGAAATAACAGTTTAGTCCTTTTAGGTTTGTATTTTTGTTTAAGATTTTGACTATTACGAGTACAACCTTTTATAACTTCGTAAGTCTATCTATAGCTATAGTAATAATATCAACTCTTTCGTTCTTGAAAAATATGTACAAAGATTCGGGAAACGGATAAAAGTAAATCAGAACAGGATCTTTTTAAACTACCCTATATTACTATAAATATTACTGTGAAGCGGCAAAAGGCCTCGTATCCGTCCCATGCTGGGAATCGAACTTGGAAACTAACACTTGTGCACGTCGCACGGGATGTTGCACTAGGGGTGTCCTTTTAACTTTTTCACATACCTACTCGTGTCTGCTTCCGTTTCATTCAGTTGACGGAAGTAATATTGAGTATAAGGTGCTTCACATTTTTAATGGGACAAAGGACACGGATATCAGAATAGAGTTCCGCTTTGATGAGTCTCACAGAAATCGGAAGGCGAAATATACACTACTTCATAAATAAAGTAGGTAGTTATTCAAAATACATTAAAGTATAGTCTACATTGTGGGCTACCAGTGCTATCACTGCTCAAACACCACATTTAAACCACAATTTGTATTAAGTTTTGGAACGAACTACAAAGATCATCTCGTCGCGATGCTTATAAAATGTACAGTCAAGAGCAAGTCAAGCTTGACAACCAGTTTAAGCTGAGCTCTGATTTGTACTGCGCGCCATAGAATACAGGGCCGGGTCAAGTGTCAAGCTTAGCGTGCTCTTGACTGTACCTACACTTATGGTGACTTTCTAAAATCTTTGTAGATTTATGTATACGTCTTACCCGCTGGTATACCTTGCTAGGGAAACCCGCTAGTGCAAGAAGTTGCTCGACCACCATCGGAGAAAACCAACCTACAGTCTAATCTTGCTATGCACCAAGTATGGATGTAGGAAGAAAACATCGTTGTACCGATTAAATGGAGCTCAAAATGCCCGAAGAAACTAAGTCGGGTTTTTTATTTTTTTTATTTCCTTTTTTATTTTACACTTCAAACTTTCAAACTTCCCTGTATGGCTATGAAACAAAGGCACCTATGTAGGTATATTACCTCTGCGAGGTGGGTACTATAGCTAGTCAGAGCGACAAGGATTAATAATAGGGTCCCGTTTTACGGTTTTACCCTTTGGGTACAGGTACGGAACCATGAAAATCGCAATTGGAAGCGGGCGAGGCTACAGGCGTCACGTTAAAATATCTTTGACACTGTCAAAAGTCGCTACGACATAAGGCGTGCATCGTTTGTTTATGTTATTTTCTCCTACAGTTATTCAAACTTTGTCTATGTAAAATTTATTTCATGTACCTCTAGATATTTACAAAAGATATGCCAACCTTTCTGTATATTGTATTAATATTTCAAATGAAATATTTATCATAATCTTAAGAATAATGCCTGTTAGCTCTCTCTCTATTTGCAATGCCCCTGTACAGGGTGCTACATAATGTACTGTTTTAGTTTTTAAGATTTTTATACAGTGTGGCTATACAAATACAAATAAATAAATAAATATTAAGGTGTATTAAAACAACTTAAAGACGAAAAGGACCTTGAACTATATCCAGATTTTTTTTCGATTTTCCTGAACTGTTTTCCTGTTCAAATAAAACTTAGTATGATGTCACTTCAAAACATCATACACTCATAGGATGCATAGCTATAAGGAGATTTTATGAAGTAATTACCAACAACAACTTATGACTTGGCGCTATTTTGACCTATAAATTCAAACATACGTTTAGATGTGCGTATAATTTTTTTAAGTAAACCGCAAATTCTTGTGGTGTTATTTATATTAATATCACATGAATACATTTATTAATATTGTCATCATCTAATTTGAAAGTTGATCCCTATTTAAAAAATATAGCATCGTGGTTTTATATCCAAAGAATAACGTGGAGAAGACTCTCACATCACTTATCATAGGATATCAAAATTTGATATCGCGATATTTTCGATACATAATGTTTTAATTTGTCTCTTTGAGTCTTCAGTCAGACGGAATCCGATCAGATGCGTTCGAAAGCAGATATTATTTTAAATTTAATGGAGCTGTATTTTCTTCTTCACCTCTTCCATATACATATTAAATGGCTAACTGACTGATCAATCAACGCACAGCCGAAACGTCAACGGTGTTATTCAACGATTCTTTGTGCAAAAATTCATGCTTCTAGCGCTACGTCTAAAACGTTTTTGAATATTGATAGGTACCTATATATTTTTCTTACTGAAATAAACAGCGTCTACTTCACAAAGCATGGGTTCGGTGACAGTTCACATTTTTCGGTCTTTTGACTAATCAAAATATTAGGATTAAAAATAATTATTATATGATTATTCTATCATTGCAGAAATACAATAATTAATTTTGACGCGTAAAACGCGTAGAACCCATGCTATGTGAAATAGACTATGGCCACTATTAACCCGATAGTATTATAAAAAGTCAATAAGATAAAGATTATTCGTTTACTGTTCTTTTTTCAATCATTTAGATTTACATACTGAACATTTTTTAAGAATTGCCACACTTTTCTCCAACATGGCGTCCAAATGGCGAGGACAGTGTGTCAATTTAAGAAATCCTGATTGGCTACCGCCAGACTTAACTTATTTAAATGTTATTACAGAATGTTTTCAGAATTTTCTAAATGCGCTAGATACAATGTTTAAGCCTATATAAAATACCGCTTTCCCCTGTCTAAGAAATAAGTTATGCACTAGCTATCACTAGAGTCGCAATACCACAAAGGACCAAGACGTGAATATTATTTTCGCATACAAAAAAATATCTTATTTAAAAATATATATAGGTATCTATTAATTTCTTGCTCTAAAATAGGTTGCTTCTAATCCGGCACCAAAGTCAAGGATAATAGGGTGCGACGCGTTAGTTTTAAAGTTAACAGATCTAATTGTTTAAGTGAACTACAGTTCATTCGGTACTGCAACTCTATCTTACGCTACATCTGCTTCAGATAATGCGCCTCTAGTTTTATGTAGTTGTGCCTACCTACTAGCAGACGACCGGCGACGTTGCAAGCGCGGAACCCCTTGTTTTCCCGTTCCCGTGGGAATTTGTCGTAAGTTAAATATAATATTGCATCGTATAGGAGGTAATACTCATAACAATTTCCAAAAAAAATATATAAGTACAAAGCTAAAGTATTAAAAACTGCTGGACATTCAGTGACAGTCATTAGGAAAAAATGTTAAAGAATGAAATGTAAGAAACTTACTTATTAAAGCAGTGATAGCCTTTACGGTTAAAGAGCCGGCCGAAAATCAGTGAGGCTCGGGTTCGAATCCTGGCATGTACCAATGAGTTTTTCAAAAACTTACGTACATATTTATCACTAGCTCGACGGTGAAGGAAAATATCGTGAGGAAACCCGCAGGTCTCAGAATTAATTCTGAGACATGTGTAAATAGACCCGGTCCGGCGATGGGCTCACCACCTATCACGTTTAGGGGTCCAATGTATCTCGTGAAATGTGGGTATATCCAGTAATGGAATACCTCTGCCTACCCCTTCGGAGATGAAAGGCGTGAGTAGTTTTTTTTTTTTTATTTATTTTACTTATTAAAATAGCAAACCTCGAAGAATTACATGATCGATATAATATCATTAGAAACTATCGAAACTCAGATGTCCCTGATTGGCAAAGAGAATTCCAACGACATATATTTCATTCTCTTTGCTAATTGGATATAAAAGTCCAAGGTATCGTTTTTGTACTCAACATTTTCACCAGAAACAGCATAACGTTTTAAATCTTTTCAGGGGCATTCATATGTCAGTTGTGTAGTTTGATAATGTGTTGTTATAAACAAATACATAACCTATAATAGTACAAATAATTTCTTATTATTTTAGCCACGTGGTGTACAACCCAAGCGAATCGAGGCGAACTACCTATACAGACATTATTATTACATTTGGTGATAAGGACACATAGTTCAATTGTACTGCAAATATATTATATTGTTTGTTTTAAAGAGTATTATTTAGCTTTTATTTCTCTAATAGTATTATCATTACATACAGTAAAAGTGCTTGTAATGGTTCTCACTTGAAGTAGGTACCTCTATCTCATATTCACATAGAAGTATATTTGTTTTACAAAGTTACTGTTTTTTGACCTTTTGTCTGTTAAAAGTGGTCAGTATCGTGGAGTTAAGGTATAGTGGCTTTTTGCGGTGTTTCTGTAAAAGCTTTAAGTAACGATAAAGCTAGTAATTTAATAGCTAGCAAGCTAGTTCAATAACAATAGCCGATGTCAACTTTCTAGTATAGTGGTTCTGGCGATTTCTTAATAGATAGGCTTCTTTTCGTCATCGTTATCTGCGTCACTAGGTGCTATACAAAAGAGAAACGTGTCAATGTTTTTGTCACCTTTTTCAAGTTTTCATGGTTCGTGGAACCTGCCGTAATTATTCGGCCTTAAAATTAGCTCTTAATGCTAACAGAAAATGTCATTCAATTATCATTGTAGAATCAGCTGCAATTAAACGCTATAACACTAATGGGAATATTGTGTAAGTCAAAACCTCGGTCGACGTGAAAGCAAACCGAACAAAAGTTTTAAAGAAACGTTTGAAAAACTAAGCGTGTCTTTCGATAGTGGAGTCAGTCTTACCTCTCTCCTGGATCTCTGCTCTGCAGCCGAGGGCAAGCAAAACCAACAGCGTCAAGTTCCACATGGTGTCAGTCACACAAACACGTAACAAAACATGCTAGCAAACGTCACAAAACATCACAGTGTCACGGCTGTCACGGCACGTGGGGCGCGTCTGGCCCGCTCGCTAGCGCAGCTTGTATAGCGCCTGCGCGGAGTCGGCGCGTACGCATCGCGTCGCTGCCTTCAGCTGGACAAAGATTATTGTCGCCAGATGTGACATAGTAATCTCCTTTAAAGCTAGTTTCAATATCTCATTCACAACTTATGCTGGAGTTGAAGTTTTTTTTACTGCTGTACCTTCATAATATAGAATAAGATAGTGCTAATTATCTTTTGTTTTACACTATGTTACTAGTCGTTCTAGAAATATTGAAGATTTCGGTGTTATTCGATGCGAAATACGACATAGTATTGGAGTAGCCTTATTTGTAACTAGCTTGACAAAGCGTGTCTCACGTTTATACCTAAACTGTCCCGTCTGTGTCATATTCTTTGCAGGCATAGTAGCGGTTCTCTGAGGCTATATCGTGGAGCGTCGCAGGCGCAGGTAATGGTCCGGGGGTCGCTGCGCCAGCGCGGGGGAAGGGGATGCTCAATGCATTTGCAGCCCAGACGGGATGAAAGGAGACGTTCACGTGGTCGATGTACGAGCTTTTGTCGGAATTGTCGGCCAGAGAATGGAATCTTGAATCGAAGATAATGTTTCCACGATTGCACGTGGTACGTCTGGCGTTCAAAAGCTTGAAAGGATGAGCACAGTACTTTGTTAGCATAAGGGAATAGTTATTTATCTAAAATATCCTGATTGTTCTACTATGTTTTGATAATGATATGGGTACCAAGATAGTTTCCAATCCACGTTACTTTTAAGTAGCATAACTAAGGTATTGTAGGTACCTTACATTTTATGAGACCAAATTCACTAGGCTACTTGTATTATGCCATTTTAATATATAGCATAGCGAGCGTGAGAAGTGTTCCCAAAGTTTAAAAATAGTAATCATTTGTTCATTCCGTACACACACACACTCACACAATAAAAAAATCCTGTATTCAATAAGTTAAACTCTAGAATATTATTCATATAAAATGTTTAGTCCTATTATTTGAACTAACGTGTTTCTAATGATAATAATAACATGTTACGTTACAATAAATCATTACGTACCTATTTATAATTAGTCATTCATGCTGACTTCCCTTACTTCTAATTTTAAATATATTTATTCATCATGTGAATTGTCATAAACATTATTGTTTCTATATATTTTGTCATACCTAACTTATGCATAATTGCTATTCATAAAACTCAGCGGGAGCCAGCAAATTGAGCTCGAAATTCCATTAAAAAAACGAGTAGGATAGATTAGTTAGGTCTTCAATTTTAGATATTTTTATAACTTAGAGTATTTTTTACTAGAGGTTCTGCACGGTTTCACCCGCGTAGTTCCCGTTCCCGTGGGAATATGGGAATAAAATATAGCCTATGGTACTCAGCGATCTTCCAGCTTTCCATTGGCGAAACATTTTTTAAAATCGGTTTAGTAGTTTATGAGTTTATTAGTAACAAACATACAAAAACCCAAAAATACAAATCTTCCCTCTTAATAATATTAGTATAGATTACAAAAATGTAAACGTTATGAGTACTGTAATCCGGGAGCGTTGTGGCTTGAAAGTGAATGTACTGATTGATTAATATTGAGAAAGGAATTCTGAGGTGGTTTGGACATATCGAGCGGATGGATGAAAAGCGTCTAACGAGACAAATATATAAGAGGATTTCGAGTGACCGAGTCGGCAGAGGGCGACCTAGGAGTACTTGAATAGATCAGTTCGGCTATGTATTGAAGAAAAGCCAGATAAAGAGTACCCGCAACCGACGAGCATATATGAACCGATTGATGGATGTGGATGAGGCGCGAGGTGTACCAGGATGTAGTAGGTGGCGGTCTATATTGTCTCGGACCATCACTTCGGAAAAAAAGGCGTGATCATATGTACGTATGTAAACGTTATGTCAGACATACTAAACCCACGATAAGTTTACTTGTTCGGTCGGAGCGGAGTATAAGAACAGAATAAAAAATAGTACTAACGCAGTAGATATTACAACATGTAACAGAATAAGCGCAATTCCTGAAATTAGTTTGTTCAGTATCGACTACTTATTCTATTTCAGATATTTTTAATAACACATATTATGTGTTAAATTTTTCCCAAAAATGAATTATAAGTTTCTGAATTCAGTGCTATCTATGGAAATCGTGCTATTATTAATCGATATTTAAGAAAATTGGTTAGACACAACTAAAGTTCGATTGCGTCATATTTTTTTATATTAATATACAAATTGGGGTGTATGAGGCATTGTGCTTATTCTGTTACGAGTTGTATATGGATGTAATTCCACGTAGTGCTTATTAAGATTTCAATGTTATGATTATGAATCTAAATTTTATGAAAAAGCTTTGTATAGTTTTGATTATGAACAAAAATCTGTATTGAAATAATAATTAGAAAGATTAACTTTATGTGACGTATTATAGACCCTGCCGGTTTATTTCCAAGCGTATATTACCTGATATATCTCATTCGTGAGGCTCGGGTTCGAACCCTGGAATGTACCAATGAGTTTTTGAAAGAGCTTAAGTAAGCACATATTTAAAACTAGCTCGACGGTGAAGGAAAACATCTTGAGGAAACCAGCAGGTCCCAGAATGAATTCTGAGTGTAAGCACCACGGTCCGGCAATGGGCTTACCACCTATCACGTTTAGCGTATAAAGAAGTAAGTATTTTCAGTAATGGAATACCTCTTTAAATGATGAATTATTATTATAAATAGGGTTGATAGGAATTGTAGGGCGATCACTTGGGAAAGTGGAAGAGTTGAGAATATGGACGACTTGGGAAAGTATAGACCTTGTCATCCGGAAGGATCCATCAGAAACATAAAAGGCTTATTATAAGCAGGCAAAGTTGTATTATTTAATTTGGCACCATTTATAATTTGCAGACAATATTTATATAGGTCCTTACACTCTGTAGATGACCTCAACGTTCAACAATGAATCTACAATGACTCATGGACTTTATGGACTCAACATGAGTATCTGTACAGCAACAGTTCTTGATGAGTTAGGGGCCAGCCAGCGCACACGATAGAGGGCTCCCAATATACCTACAGAGGGCGCCAAGATAAACGTGAAAAGTATGTAAAACTATCAAGGGACTCCTCACAGTCACAGAAAACTCTTTGTACATCCAGACTTATTATTATTTTATTTATTTTATTAATAAACACACAATATTACTTAACGCTATATGCATTGCCCTACAGAACTGTGGCAACAGTTTGACTGTGGGATCGGGAGTCTCTCTTTATATATCATACTAGCGACCCGCCCCGGCTTCGCACGGGTGCAATGTTAATACTATAAAACCTTCCTCTTGAATCACTCTAGGTATCTATTAAAAAAAACCGCTTCAAAATCCGTTGCGTAGTTTTAAAGATTTAAGCATACATAGGGATATAGGAACATAGAAAGCGACTTTGTTTTATACTATGTAGTGATTACAATTTTTGACATTATAATATTAACAATGATAGGTAGTGTTTTTTTAAAAGTATACAGAAAACTTGGAAACGGATGGAGTACGAAAATCTGTGCAAGCGACCACGCAAACGCAGGCAAAAAATATATTTTAGCAGAGCAATTCGCTTCTCATGATTATAATCAGTGAGGGGTTCAAATCCTGGCATGTACCAAGTTTTTCAAAACTTACGTAGGTACCTACCTACTTACATAAAATTCATCACTAGCTCAACGGTGAACGAAAACATCGTGAGGAAACCCGCAGGTCCCGAAATTATTTCTGAGGCATGTGTAACAGACCCGGTCCGGCGATGGGCTCACCCATAGATATAGAAATTCTAAATCTATGGGCTCACCACCATCTCACCACATAACACATTTAGTTGTCGAATATTCTCGTGAAAAGTGCGTATTTCCAGAAATGGAATACCTCTGCCTACTCCCTCGGGGACAAGAGGCGTGAGATTATTTATTTTATTTTATTTTTAGACAATAAATTGGTCACTCAGTCGACTTATTAATTACACGCTTTTTGAGCATAACTGAACTACACACACCGGCACAATTAGCGGAACAGAAAAAAAAGGGAGTATTTACGCATTTTTGCGTGTTACTGGCCGGCTAAACAAGCTTTTTTTAAATTTGGGTTTTAATTTAAAAATGGAATACTAAGCGACTGCCCTTTTTTTCATTCTTTTGTTTTAATTTTCATTGATTCATTTTTTCCACCGCTTGTCCGTTTTTAGAAGGTTCGTGAATTCCATTTGAAAAGCTTTGAATTGCAGTTTTTGAGGCTTTTGAGTTTTTTCGCATATTGATAATTTACGAGCATCTAATTATGCCTGATTTAACGCCATCAGAAATCATTAGGGCAGATCAAATGAGGAGAAATGGTCAAACCTACAGATCGATTGCCAGAAGCCTTCGTCGATCGTTATCAACGATTTATCGTAGCATCCAACGATACAGATTGACGAATGCTCTAGTGAGAAGGAGAGGACAAGGCCGGAAAAGGTGTACTTCAAGGAGGGATGACCGTTTTCTCCAACTTCAAGTCCGACGGAACACGAGACTAACGGCGGTGCAGGCTCGAAATTTACTGGAAGAGGTACGAGCAGTAAGGATGAGTGAGCGGACAGTTCTTAGAAGATTCGAAGAAGTGGGTATAGGCTCGTATGTGCCCGCCAAAGCCCCAAAACTTGAGAGACATCATCGCACAAACCGTCTACACTTTGGTCGTGAACATCGTGATTGGGACTTCGACGACTGGGGACAGGTTCTTTTTACTGATGAATGCAGAGTTATGTTAAATCAAATTGATGGAAGGCAGCGAGTATGGAGACGCAAAGGAGAACGGTATATCCAGTCTAATTTTGAAAATACAGTTGCATATGGCGGCGGTTCAATTATGGTCTGGGGAGGAATATGTTTAGGAGCTCGTACGGAGTTAGTAGTGGTCGATGGCGGGAATCTGAATGCTGATCGGTATATCAGGGAGATTTTAGAAGAACATGTTGTGCCATTTGCCCCCTTTATTGGTAACAACTTCATTCTAATGCAGGATAATGCTCGGGCTCACAGTGCTCGCACAGTACAGACATACCTAAACCATGTTGGTATAACGGTGATGGAGTGGCCAGCACGGTCCCCCGATATGAACCCTATAGAACACGTCTGGGACTTGCTAAAGAGGAGTGTAAAGTCAAGAATGCCCCCTCCCAATAATCTCAACGAGTTGCGAAACGCATTACTTGAAGAATGGCAGAGGTTGCCCCAAGAAACCATTGATAACATCATCCGCAGCATGCCCAGACGGATGGAAACCCTCATCAGAGCACGAGGAGGAAACACTCGATATTGAACAGTCATTGAAATTGTTGTTAAACTTTGGAAAATCTTGAATTTTCTGCTGTTTCTCTATAATTAAAAATCGAAGAAAAATGCATTTTGTTTAATTTAATTTTTATTTTTATAAAATTTTAAGTATGGTGTTACAAATGAATGTCAAAACATGTTAATTTAATTGTTGTTTCATTTTAAATAATATATTGTTTAAAAATTACATTCATTGTTCTAAATTCCCTCTTTTTTCTCCTTTTTTTTTCTGTTCCGCTAATTGTGCCGGTGTGTGTAGTAGCGCCATCTTGTGACTGTTTTAAAACCAACACACTTGTATGGAAGAACTGACTGCGCGCATTGGATAGCTGGCTTTACGAATTTCTCATACTTAGCTGCTCACATAGATGTCAGGTTTTCGTTGATATATTAACCGGTCTTTGTCTTCGCGCTCTGCTTCGCTCTAGCGAGAAGTGATGGGAAGTGGTCTTCATAACTAAGAAATAGATACCTATTTTAATACAGTATAAGTATTATAGGATGGTGATCACATCATAAGGCGATTGTGATAAGAACGTAACAAAGTCCAATGTGTCAAGCTCCACGTGCTTTTAAATGTGCCACCGAGCTCATCTGATGATGGAGCCAGTATAGTCTAGGCAATAAAAGTAGTGGACCCCCACATTAATTCCTCAGTAGATGAAACTTTGCAGGATTGCATAAAAATATCCAAAAAAAACAATGGCGAAGTTAGGTTTTTATACTAAGTACTAGCGACCCGCCCCGGCTTCGCACGGGTGCAATGCTTATAAGATTTTCCCGCTTTTCTGTTGAAATTTTTCCTGAATTTTCTTTGCTATAAACCTCACGGAGCCCGAGACCTTTCCAACGAATGCAAAACCGTGGAAATCGGTTCGTGCGTTCTGGAGTTATAGCGTCAGGAAGGAAAACCCGACTTATTTTTATATAGTAGAAGATTAAATTACATTCCAGTTAAAAAAATGGACTGAGAAATTTTTCCGTGCAAGGTAAATTATTATTATTATTTTATTATTATTATAATCTCACGCCTTTCATCCCCGAGGGGGTAGGCAGAGGTATTCCATTACTGGATATACCCACATTTCACGAGATACATTGGACCCCTACACGTGATAGGTGGTGAGCCCATCGCCGGACCGGGTCTATTTACACATGTCTCAGAATTAAATTAAGAAGAAGGTAAGTTAAATAAACATATACATATATGTCTGAGTTTTGTTGTTTCTACCAGGAGATTTTTTGGATATTTCGCATAAGTATAGCTTTCTTAACACACGGCGAATGTGGCATTTTGCGTCATGTGGCATTGTGCGCCTAATCCACGTGAATATTGCTGGCGAAGACAATTTTGACTGAGCATTTTTCCCAACAAAGATATCAAATAAATAAGTATTTCAGTAAAAATACCTAACTTCGGTTAGGTTTTTTTTTTGGATTTTTTTATGCTAGTATTGTCTCATACTATACTACAATCCTGCAAAGTTTCATCGACTGGGGAATTAATGTTGGGGTCTTCATACAAAAATCCGCTTCATTGCCTGGACTAGTAGGTGGATATCGTAAACCCCTCGACTTTGGGCTCATCTGTTTTTTTAAAACGCGTGCCATCGGTGCCATACCTAAATACAAAACCAAGTACCATCCGGTCCAATAATATGGTATCGTGTTAGGTAGGTATATTGTAAGATAAATTAACGTTAACAGTAACAGCCCACTAGCACCCACTACTTACTGTTCTGAGCTTGTGTTTTAAGAAAAAATAATCAGGTAGTTACAAAATTATTTATGATCTTACCTACCTACTTAAAACTTAGCTTTCCATGCCGGTAGCTAGTTGCGCACAAGTTTAATCTATAACAAAACACCCAAATCACTAACCAAGACGTTAAATGTTAGAAGTATAAGAATAAAGGAGAACGATGAAGCTTTATCTTACGACATACAGAAAGAATATAATAATTACTCACTAGTTACTCTATCTTAAATCTAACTATTTGTCTTCAATCAATGTTTATATGTGTGAAAAAAGGCATTTTACTCTAGGCTTATAATGTGGCGATATTATGAAAACTTGTTCTACAGTAAGCTGGAAATGACGCTTGTAATACTGATACCGACAAAAAAATTAAATAAAGTAATATCTAAAAATAGAATCCTTAAAGTTTCTTTAAAACTCTTATTTTTCTGCAAATTCTGTCAAAGTGATAAAAACATTTAATAAAAGAACCTACCTACCTGTTTTCCTTTGAAATCCGCTGATTTAGCTATAGTCTAGGCAATAAAGGTAGTGGACCCCAACATTAATTCCTCAGTCGATGAAACTTTGCAGGATTGTAGTATAGTATGAGACCATACTCGCATAAAAAAATCCAAAAAAAAACCTAACCGAAACTAGGTTTTTATACTAAAAAAAAATTTTTTTTTTCGTTGTTTATTTGATAATTTCTGAAAATAATGTAGCAAGACGGTTTTTATTTTGGATTTTTCTATTGTAAGTCCACAGTGACTACTAAATAACATTCCAGTTAAAAAAATGGACTGAGCAATTTTCCCAAGGTACATATACGTCTGAGTTTTGTTGTTTCTACTAGGATTTTTTTTTTGATATTTCGCATATAGCTTTCTTAATACACATGAATATTGCTGGCGAAGAAAATTTTGACTGAGCATTTTTCCCAACAAAGATATCAAATAAATAAGTATTTCAGTAAAAATACCTAACTTCGGTTAGGTTTTTTTTTTGGATTTTTTTATGCAAGTATTGTCTCATACTATACTACAGTCCTGCAAAGTTTCATCGACTGAGGAATTAATGTTGGGGTCTTCATACAAAAATCCGCTTCATTGCCTGGACTACTATTGGATTCGTGCCAGTCGCTAGTGATGCGATTTGTCATAAAGACGCAAACCTATTATCTATGGCTTAGAGCTAGAGTGCTATGGTTTTAAGTAAAATCCTGTCCTACCGATGTGAGGACGTTGGTCTCGTACCTATTCTTTACACAGCGGTTGATGCGGCTTAACATGGAGGAGCAAACAGCCTAATAATTACATATAGGCATGTATAAAAATAATATATATGAAAATCTCACGCCTTTTATCCACAAGGGGGTGCCTACCCCTTGCCTGCCTAGGCAGAGGTCCTCTATTTCTGGAAATCCCTACTTTTAACTAGAATATTGGACCCCTAAACGTGATAGGTGGTGAGCCCATTGCCAAACCGGGTCTGTTACACATGCCTCAGAACTGCTATATAAGTAATAGTTGTTTATGCAACTGCAATATAATAAGTGTTATTAAAACACGAGTGTGGGTTTATCACAGTGGTATTATGATAAATAAATAGTGCTGCTGTGTTGAGGTCCTTGTGTCAATTCTTCTAATCAGCTATAACACACCGAATTGTCAAAACAAAAGAATACCTAATATAAAATATTTATTATAGTGTTTGCTTAGTAGGTACCTACCTACATCCCTAATAGTTAGGATTTGTTTACACACGTTTATTTCACCCCCTTAGGGGTTAATAAAATCTATAATCTCACGCCTTTTTTATCCCCGAGGGGGTAGGCAGAGGTATTCCATTACTGGATATACCCACATTTCACGAGATATATTGGACCCTCATTTTTTATCTGTAATTATTGTAAATCAATGTATATTTTCTTGGGCCCATAAACGTGATAGGTGGTGAGCCTATCGCCGGACCGGGTCTGTTTACACATGTCTCAGAATTAATTCTGAGACCTGCGGGTTTCCTCACGATGTTTTCCTTCACCGTCAAGCTAGTGATAAATATGTACGTAAGTTTTTGAAAAACTCATTGGTACATGCCAGGATTCGAACCCGAGCCTCACTAATTTTAGGCCGGCTCTTTAACCGTCCGGGCTATCACTGCTCTGCCCTTAGGGGTTAAGTTTTGCAAAATGCTTTCTTAGTGGATGCCTAAACTGTATAAGCTACCTATATGCAAAATTTCAAGTCTCTAGACCCAGCGGTGTAGGATGTGCGTTGATATATCACCAATCAGTCAGTCAGTTTATCATTTGATATATATAGATAACATATATCTCTCTCTTTATTAGGTATGTTAGAATCTATATGTTAGAATCTGTCTTTAAATCTGACACGTGCGATGCGACAGAAGCATGAGTCACATTCATATTATCATTTGACCCACTTGGCGATTTACCTGAAACTAATCAAGCCTCGCTTCGTACTGTGACATGTATTTATGGAACTATTCCCAAATTTCTAGGGTTCCTTGAACTGCCTATATTGAAGTTGTGAATAGGTTAACGAGTAGGTATCCCACACACACGCGTGTCACGCTAGAATTACCTAGATTAGGTATGTTAGATTATTCCTCATTAGAAAAACATTGTAGTTTTAGATAAAAATCTGCTAGGAGACTTTTATCTAATACCAGCTGATGCCCAGCGCCAAGCTGAACCCCATTTTTGATTCTGCTATTCGGGGCTGAGACAAATCCAACAAATCAAAGATAATGAAAATCGCCCCAGCCAGTACTCGAGTTAATTATGATAAAATACTATATAAATATAATAGGAGTTAAAGTTATGTCATTAAATCCTTATAATTTAAATATAATACTTACAAATAGGAGCTAAAGTATGATTAATCGACATACTTACTTAAAAATTGGATTATGGACATGTCAATTCAAAATATTTTTTGTTTTGCTAGGAATTTTAATTTAATTTTTTTTTTTATAAACATGGAATTACTTTTTCAAAATTAGTCATTGTTGTTGTTCAAAATTATTCGTTTATTGTTTAGTGTTATGTTTTCATAGCATTTCAATCTTTTTCATCATACTTAAAAAAATTCGTCATGGCAGCCACACGCACAAGCGGCACAAACATCAACGACGTTTACGGAGCGAAAAATACTCGTACAGTCAAGAGCAAGTCAAGCTTTACCTACACTACCAGTTTATGCTGAGCTCTGATTTATACTGTGCGCCATAGAATACAGGGCCGGTTCAAAGTTCAAAGTGCCAAGCTAAGCGTGCTCTTGACTGTACAAGCGAACGCCCCGCATTGGTTGGCCCGGTTCAGTTCTGGACATTTCGACCTAAAAATGAACCTGATAAATTACCCTGTGGTCGTCCGAAAACTCAACAATGACAAATTAAAGGCGATTGTGAAAGCCGATGATACTCATTCTACTGCTGAATTAGCAGCAGCTTTCGACGTTAGCATCAAAACAATATTCGGTCATCAATAAACTGCGACTGCATTAGCAAATATGCATCGACTGCATGGGTTTACTTGGATGAATTCTCTATTCATTCATCAAAAATATTGAAAAAAAAATCGTTAAAAAACATTGAAGACAAAAAAACTATTTTAGATTCCAGCCCAAAGATATCTATATTAATATATTTGTTCCAGCCTATAATTTCATATGTTTGTGGCTCTGTCAATCTATAAATAAATGAATCTCAACTACCTATATGATTACTAAAGTTAGCTGCAAAGATATTTGAACAAAAAGGTTATAATATCAAAGATTTTTTTTCCAACCTCTGGTTAACTAGTTAGAAATCTCTAACGCATACTCTTTACATGAAATTTCTAAATGACCTTAGAATAGGTGGAATACCTGAGCTGCGTTATCCCGAAGGAGATAATAATCTGTGGTTATTTGCCAGATATTATCATACCAAAGACTAATGTAGGTAAGAGGGTAATATTTCATGTTTCTACCTACGGCTTCCAGACGTTTCTTTCAAATAAGATTATTGAGAGAACTGTGCTGTTGAGGTAATTTCATAATAAAAATATTTTGAGATTCAAAGTTTTTTACATTTTACGTAACGTTGAGCTTTTTCAGTTTTTACCAAAACATCCTTAAGCAAAGCAGGGTGGATAAAGTGAGATCAAAATACATCCTTATCTACTTTTTTCCTTTTCATAAAACTAATAGGATGCGGAATTTGAACATGGTTTTCAAAATTGTAATAGCATCAAAACAAATTTGAAGAATTGAATAACTTTTACCCGAATAAAATACTAAGAGGAGTGTAATTTTATCCATGACTATTATGTCTATTCCTGTATCTTCAATATCAGGAGAAATCAAAGTTTTACCGCCTTCATTTTCTGAATGTTTATATTTTAATTCTATGAATAAGTAGGTATATTTTTATTATTATCATATTTTTTTTTAAGTGAGTGCTTCATATGGAAAATGGATGCTTTTAAAATCATTTTAGTGCCTTTTACATATAGTCGAGTTGGTTGGTCTTAAATGAAGGAATGGGAATGATATCAATAAAATTCGACATGAAAAATTAGTTTTTTATTACTAGCTATTCCCCATGAATACACCCACATAGTTCCATTCCTGTGGGAAAATTATAGCCCATGTTACTCCCAGAAAAGTATTATTTCCATCCATTATGTTTTTTTTAAATCAGTCCAGTAATTTCGGAGTCTTTCTGTAGGTACTAAAAGTACACTTGGAAATGTCAATAGAACAAGGCACTCTAAATTCGTAAATGACTTTATGCCAGATATGAGTAGCTTTGATTTTTAACAGGTCTTTTTATTTTTTATAGCCAGTAATAATAAACTTCCTCTAGCGTGAGGACTATTGGCTGGGTGCGAAGTAGGTGGTGGGGGAACCACGAATCGATCGCAGCGCCCATGGTGGCTAAAAAAGGAACTAGGGACGGACGAACTGTCACTTTTTACTAGAGAAATTTGCGTATTCGTGCATTCTTAGTGAAAATAAATACTTGAACATGGGTAACGAAACCTGCTGCGTAATCAACTGCAAGAATAATGGCAAAAATAGTGATCTCAAATTCTAAAAATTTCCAAGAGCAAGTTGAAAACAAGATTAACGACTTCAATGATCTTTTGTATGGCGTTGATGTCACTGAAGTTTGTCTATTTACACCAGCTTCAATGGTGTGGCTCATTTGATTTTCACATTTTATTTCTTTTACATCTTGCACATGTTGAGCCAAAACTAACTGTTTGCCTTTTGTGGTGGTTTGTGGCTGAAAAACTATATTGTGCGTTATTGTCCGGAATCCAGTTTTTATAATCAATTTGACCATGTTGAACTGAAATTACACAACAGTCTGCATTATTATCGACAGTACTGCTATAAATAATGGTCTACAAGATACATGAAACGCTCTAGTCGATAAATTTTGTCCATTTCTTTACTTATTTCCCGTGAAGCCATGAGAAAATCCGTGTAGGTATACTGCCTGAAATTTACTGATTGTGGCAATTTTGACGGGAAATAAAAAAGGTCAACATTATTATCGACGCTATAGACTTACAATATCCAACAGGACCTAAGTAAATAACTCTGTTTCACTACAATTATTTTTGTGTTTACTTACTTTTCGTAATGACAGCCAGCCATTTGACATTTCAAAGTCCGCCCTAATTGTAACCACTAGTTCGCGCTGTCATCGCGCACCCAGCCAATAGCTCAGCAGTGGATTACGGCTTGATGACGATATTAACTTTAAAATACTACCTATGTTTTAAATATTCCCGATATCCACGTGTGGGGTCGGTGATCTATGCAAGGCCGGTGACGCTCGTTGCGAAACGCGCTCGGATGTGGAGCGATCTATATTTAGTCGCGGGTCTCGTGCGCGAACGCAACGATCTACCTTTGCATACTTTTGTTATCTATTACCTCTCTGCGATAGCTTTTGTCTTCTGTATGTTTCTTCCAGAAATTTTAGTGATACTTTTTTGTAGTACAAATTTTAGTTTTCTGCAGTCTTCCTCTCTACTGTCACCATCATTATTTATAAAAGTAATTACCTGTATCCATTGTTAACTTTAGTGCACCACCTACCTTGAAGTGTTTATCTCAGTTACATCCATCTTAAGGTTGTCTGGCAGAAATCGCTTAAGCGATAAGACCTCCCATTGTACTTTTTATTATAGATACCTAGATAGAGTTGTTACTTACTTAAAGTATTCTGGTTACAACATAAAAATATGGGACAATTCAGGCCCGCCTTGAGGGATTGGACGGGCCGTTCTCTACACGGCGGTACTTATAGTAGTCGGTAGATCAGAAGAAATATTAAAAAATGTTTTTGGACCTCTGCAATAGAGCAGTGAAATTAAGAAAACAAAAAATCCATTGTAGTCGTATGTACATAAACGTGTGGAGTAAATGATATGGACTTGCAAAAAATCTTTTTTCATCTCTCCAGGCCGAAAGCGGCAAATTTCGGCTCGCTGCGCTAAACAAAGTTGCCGCTTTCGCGATCAAGAAAAAAGTTAACACATCTCGGGAAGTAAATAAGAAATAACAACAAAAAAAGAGACAATTACATGTGATCTGAGACATTTCTTATTATACTTCCCTAGGTGTGTAATATACTATTTAATAGTTGGTGAGATACGAAGTCATAGGTAAGTGTAGCTAGGATAGGTCATCTCCTCTGCCCTCAGAGGGGATGACCTTGGGTATTCGAAACTACCGATCCATGTGTGCTCGTATAGCTTTCCTCAAAGTAATGACTCGTTATATCCATATTATTACCGACTCGACGCTAGGCTATTATACATAAGGCTATTATAATTATAATTATTATTGTAAACCATATTTATTAGTAAGACATGAGATTAAAAAGAGCTGCCCTTGAGTTTCTTGCTGGCTCTTCTCGGGGTAATGCATTTGGAACCAGCAACTCGTCGGTGGAGATTAGCTGCTGTTTACATTTAGCCAATCTATAGACGAGTTTAGAGTGCCTTGTTATTATAAACTATTGAGGTTTCTAAGTGTATATTCCATAGCTAAAGAAAATAAATGTATTTTGAGTTTGAGTTTGAATTTGAATTAAAAAAAAACTAAAAACCAAGTCAAACAATGATAAGTATAAATGCATCTGAAATTTCAGTTGTGCTGCGAAAATGATTCACTCTGAAATAAACAGCGTGAGTCACACCCGGCTGTTTCGGATCACACTAAAATGTGGCTAAAACGAGAGAGAAATAAATACAGATAGAGAAGGATAACGTGCCTACACTCTAGATTTTCTTAGCACATAATAATATACGAGTATATATAAGTATACTTATTTACATATAAAATTCGAATTAAATCTGAACTCTTTATTTTATACCACAGTGGTAAACATGTGACACATATTGTTATAACAACAACCAGTGTAGAGCATAAGGCTCTTAGAAGTAAAATCCATAACCTTACATAGTTTAAATACTTGCTATTACAATAATTCAGCTTTGTAACTTTTTTTGACATAAAAAAAAAAGAGAGAAAGATATTAGGTATACTAATGTAGTATAAACTAGCGCCCGGTTCCCGATTCGCTACAGTTTATCAAAATAAAATAAATCTTCTGAACTATAAAAGATATCTAAATGGAACATACATGAAACATAAAGTAAACATTCCTGTTTGAATCCCTAAAAATTTTCATTGGAATTCGTTTAGCTGTAGGTATGATGAAATTACAGACAGCCATTTTTTTATTATTCATTTAGATTAAGTGGGTATGTCTTTTCAAGATCGTCCAGTAAAATTACCAAATTCGACATGTTAGTCACACTCGCTGCGTCGCAAATTGGTTAGACGAATCGGCCCTAAGTTCCATAATAACAAGGTGGCGCCGCCTACGCCGCACGCTGGCTATTTCTGCGCGCGGAATGCCGCTACACCTCAGCGGTGCGTCTCAAGACGCTTTTCCTTCGTTTTCGAAAATAACCCTCGATTCAGGTGATGAATTAATGCAATGTAATACGAGAAACGAAGAACGATCTGGAATATTCTGACAAGGGAACGCACTCATACTACGTGACATCACTTTTACAATTTTTTATCCCACCCCCCTCGGTGACCATCCGTAGTAGGTACATATTGCAAACACCCCCTCCCCTAATTTAGTTTTCACGTAGTAATTCATGAATATAGTTTTAATTCACTTAGTGCCGACAAGAAGTTTAATATAGTGATTAAAATTTGCATTTGACAAATATGAGCTAAAGGATTTTTTAAAATTAATATTTTATTAAATTTTATTTATAAAGTAGGTATTAATACTGCGTGCAGTGCTTGAGGTTTTAAGCTATAATTTAAAACGTTGCGTGCCATAATATAGCTCGAAAAAGCATGAGATTTCCCCTAAGGGTATTGACTACGTAACGAAAACCTAGCCCTCCCCCCCCCCCTCCGTGACCATGTGTAGTATTTTGAAGACCGCAATGGGTACGTTCCCCAAGTTCTGGACAAAGAAATGACGTAGAAGACAAACTACAAACCAAATAAGTTTATGTAGAAAAAGTATCTCTAAGAGAATGTTCTTCTTCCACCCTCTTTACCACGTTTATTGCGACTGTCTCCATTGGGTAGAAGCTTGGTAGAAGGGATTAATCGACATCGTCGTGTCGCATGCCGACAATCGAATCAATGTAAATTAAGATTAGCGCAAGCAATAAGACGTCGTATCTGGTTCCTCGCCTGATTAATAACCTAATTTTTGTCGGCTGCTAAAATTGGATGGCAACGTTTTGAATCTTTTCAATGGCTTTTAAACGCAGTCAGATTTGGTACCTATCTTAATTAATTATTTGGTATTTATTGTTGAATATGTAATGCAAGTTTAAGTTAAATCTACATAAGTGCGAAATACCACTTACTGATTACCGACGAATTCTCAGAAAGTATACCTTTATGTTGCAAAATTGAAAGGCAGTTAGATTCTTCATAAGTATCGGCTAAGAAAGGATTTTGTGAAATTTCCACTGAAACAAGAAAAAACGAGATCTGCGCGGGCGCTTCTACTAGTAAATAAATCATGACGAAATACTGAATCAGCCAAAAAGTGTCACCTACTCATGAAGCATTTTAATTGCGACCACTTCATAGTCAGCCAGCCATCGGGTCCTCGGGTGATAAAGTTTATTTCTATCTTAACGCCCGTAAGAGCCATAAAGGAGTCAGCGCGCTGCCAACAATCCAAGATATTTGTGACGTAAAAATACACGGCTCAGGTTTGAATCGCCGAATGTTAGTCGGAATTTCAGATTTATTGGAAACAATTCCGCTTGACAGGCTATTGGAAATATATGAGAATAAACATTTCTGAGTTGTAACCGTTGCAATTGCGCTCCTGAAATAGTCAAGATGATTTTTGATTAAAGAGTTATAGAACCACCTTTATAATTTTTTTACCAAGCAAGTAGCTAATACAGAAAATATACCTTATTACTTCTTTATTACAGCATAATATCTTTATCGATATCTTCTAAATAATGTTCTCGGAACGAAATATAAACATAATCCAGAAATAGAATCCGTCTGAGTTAAAAACTTCGTATGAATGACATATTCTCTCGAGATGTATAAGTTTTTATTAGTTTATAAGCTTTCGCTACTCTATGTTTTGGTATTTGAAAACCAATCTTGAAAATACAGTATACTGGTAGTAATATAGTCTTGTTACACGGGAGACTGGATTTTCTGCGGGTAGCAATCAAACACAAGTTTTCACAGTTCATTGAAATATATTAATAAAAGGAATGAAGAAATGGATTAATCTCAGGTTCCTGAGTACATCAATATCTTAAATAATTTTATGGAATATCAATCTACCATTTTCTTTTAAATGTATATTAATCGGACAATATTAATACAGCGGGTATGGCTCTTGGCAAAGGAATGCGTCAAAATATCAACAGAAAGAACAACAATAAAATGTTTGATTCGAAATATAAATTAAAATTTCAAAACTAAACCTAATATAATTAATAAATTAATAATATCACACCTTTTATCCCCGAGGGGATAGGCCGAGGTATTCCATTTCTGGAAATACATACTTTTCACGAGAATATTCGACCCCTAGACGTGATAGGTAGCGAACCCATCTCCGGACCGGGTCTGTTACATATTATGGGTCAGAATTAATTCTGAGACCTGCGGGTTTCCTTACGGTGTTTTCCTTCACCGTCGAGCTAGTGATAAATTTTATGTAAGTACCTATGTAAGTTTTGAAAAACTCATTGGTACATGCCACTATTTAAACCCTGGCCTCACTGATTAACATCATGAGAAGCGGGCTCTTTAACCGTAAGGCTATCACTGATCTTTAACTAAACCTCTTCAAAAGGTCAGTAAAGGAGGTAGCATTGATAACTTTAAAGCCTAATTTGTTACTGTCTTACACGGTAATATAGCCTTTATTATGCTATAATAATCGTTTTTCTGTGTACGACTGTCTTGTACAGCGCCCCATGGAATACTGCAGCGGTGAGAACTAGCTCCGTTTGAACGATTTTGATGCTTAAGCCTCGTCTACCTCAGTTTAATTAATGTATTTGGCTTTCGCAAGTTTCTTCATTACCGACCTTTTTACTTAGTAAATTAATCTGCAAATTTGAGCAAATCTCGGATTTTTTTTCACTTACACCAGAAACTGTTTTAATTTTTTTGCGAGTACGGGGTGCCAAAAAATTTTGGTTTGTGCCAGAAGTTTCCAGTATTTTATCTCTGGAAATTAAACTTTTGCTGTTTTCACTATACGAATACTAATATTATAGTATACAATCGGCAAGAGCGTATCTATATTATGTTGTTCCAGATAGTACTCCCCTGCCATTAATAAGTAATTGCAGATTAGATTATATTACACTGTAAAACACTCATGTACGGAAGTGAAAGTTGGGTATGGCAGAAGAAACATGAAAGCAGAATAAATGCAGTTGAGATGAGAGCGTTAAGAAGTATGATAGGAGTTAAACTGACAGGATAAGAAATAGTGAGATAAGGAAACGATGTGGTCTGAAAGAAGATGTAGTGACAAAAATTGAGAAAGGTATGCTAAGATGGTTTGGCCATGTCGAGAGAATGAATGACGAACGATTGACGAAAAAAGTGTATAAGGCGAGTGTGAATGAAAGTGTGGGAAGGGGTAGACCTAGGCGGACGTTTCGAGACCAAATTCGGGACGTCTTGAAAAAAGGCCAGGTCAAGAGTACCCTAAACCGAAGAGCATGTATGAAAGGAATAATGAAAGTGGACGAAGCGAAACAAGTATGTAAGGATCGTAGCAAGTGGAAAGAAGTGGTCTCTGCCTACCCCTACGGGAAAGAGGCGTGATTATATGTATGTATGTTTGTAAACACATGCAGATGAGAGACAAGCCATAAATATCATTTAAATGAAGAATTATGGCAGTCAACTATTTATTTAAATAAACGATAAAAACAAAACATTAAAAATAAAGACTTAAACATAACATTAATTTCAAGAATCCGCCTTAGAATAGAAAAATTAATGCGGCGCTGGCACTAAAGCTTACTTTGAAACATTAAACAAACTACGGCGTGAGGCTCATAAACATCGAGAAAAGCTGTATAATTTCAGTTGGTTCAGCGCGAGTGACTCACAAGGGGAGGGAGGAGACTGGAGAGGGGGAGGGGACGCGGAAAATGCTCGGCCCACTTCGCGCAGGTACGAATATAAACGAATATTTTGCCACCTGCGCTTGCGCTTGCGTGGAAATCAGGGCGAGGGACAGGCGAGGTCAAAAGTAGCGCTTACATTTTTAGGGAGGCATGATAAATAAACAAGTTCAATTTTGAAATCACGTTGTTAAATACCGAAGAAGATGTCAGGTCTTTAAATTATGCGGTCACAACACTTCAAGATGAATATTGTTTGCAATGTTGATTTAAGTGACAGTACTCAAGAATATCTGCATTAAAAACCTTATTTTATTTAGTAGGTATCATCAACTGATAATGACACTAATCTAAAATTTATTGTATTTTTTATTTTAAATAGTTTAAGTTTAGTTAAGGCACCGTTAAGAGCAGTAAAAGCCGTACTTGCCCGCTTCTCACGATGATAATCAGTCAGGCTAGGGTTCAATTGAGTAAGATTCTACGCGAACAAACATAGGTACATTGCAAGTTGAATAAAAGCTTGTACAACAACCTCTTAGCGACTGTACTGGAACATTCAGAAATAGAATGATGAATAATAACCTCCGATGTGCAGCCATTAGAAAATAACGTGACATTTAATGCTGAGCCGGGAAATAAGTTGACTAATCTAAGCAAAGGTAAACACGTAGCTGACCCGCATATAAAATTTATTCAATACGCGTTCTGTTATCGATATTTTTTATTGATAACAACAATCGATATTTTTCAACATACTTGAATATGGCACAGAGTCGTAAAGGTCTACGCAGAAGGCTACGAGCTGCTACGAACGTGCGCTGATACGGTCAAAGAGCACAATTGCAAAATCGCACTGTATCGATCGTACACTACACCTACTTATACCATTGTATTATTATCTGTGTCTTTTCCTGCAATACAAAGACAGTCAAGCTGACCGAGTTTACAAGTGCTACTTCATATTTATTTATTCAGAGAACTCCAGCGCTTACACTCGAGTGGGAATCCTAAAATAAATCTAATTAATGTTTGTAAACACTAATCGTCGGCTTGCTGAGGGTAAATTTAAAGAGTGGTAGAAGTTCATTGTGAAGTTCATAAGGTTGGTGGCATTTGCGGTGGGCCGGCGCGGCGTTGCCAGGGACTGCCCGGCATCCGCGGAGCTGGACCTGCCGCGCCCACGCTCCACACCTGCCTATTCAACTGCGCTACTACAGTCCTGGTAAACGATGACTATGGAACATAAACATTGGGCATTATCTGTAGAATAATCTCATAATCTCTAAAACTCCGGAAACGGGGGAAATCCCTGAGCATTTCTGCAACCCCCGCCGGTATTCAAAAAGACTATCGCTGTTTTCCTGCCAACAAAAGATTGACAGCAACAGATGTGAACCTCCAGCATTGGCGCCGGTGCTCGCAATGCCACTGCAGCTGAACACGGCAGGGCGTAAAGGGATTCGCCAATTTTTGGGCAAAACAAATAAAAGAGCACGGTGACGGCGGTAAGGCGGGCGTGTCTATAAAAGGCTCAGAGGGGGGTGCGCGGGGGTGGTAACACGATCCGCGAGCTCCAGCCCGCCGGGAGCCTGGAGCGGCGCGGGCGCGGGCGGAGGGGCGCGGGGCGCGCGGCGCTGGCCGTCGCGGTGCGCGCGCGCCGCCCGCTCCCGCTCTCACTAGTCGAACGGTGCCCGACCGGTAACGTAGCGCCGACTGCCGATCGAGAGACGAACAGCGACAATGTCCGCCGTGGCGAAGACTTCCAAGTACACCTACCGCAGCAGCGGTGGCGGCACCACCGACGTTAACATCGAGTACACCGCCGACCTGAGTGCTCTCTCCAGGCTGGAGGTACCGGCTGGAACTCAGTGCAGTGCTTGTGAAGTGTTGACGGACATATCATACCGTATCTTGTATTTTTCAGGACAAGATCCGTCTCCTCCATGATGATCTGGAATCCGAAAGGGAGCTGCGTCAGAGGGTAAGCGAGCGCGAAACGTGATACGCCGGCGCGGGCGCGCGGCCTTAGCGGGCGCGCGCGCGCGCAGGTGTGGGCGGGGCGCGGGCACCGCGGCGCGCGCCTCGCACACCTCTATTAATACCGCCCGCCCTCTATAAAGCTTTCCCCTGCAGCCCTTCTGTGGAAATTTGCCCGTGCAGCTCTTCATGAAAAGTGTTTAACTATTAAAAATCTAACACTGCAGTTAAAACTTAAGAATTTGGTGCGCTTCAGGTTTCAGCTTATTAACTCATCAGACCATCGTTGAAAGTGAAGATGTGCTTCAACATTTTATCTTTGTTAAAAGAACGGATAATACTAAACGTGAAAGTGTAAAAAAGGCTAATTCCTGAAATTCGAACAGAAAATATTTGTGAAGTGTGCATCTGTTTTTACTGTGTGAAAAACAAAATTTTATTTCCGTGGCTGTGAATCATGAATTTCAATTTTATTTAATGTAGCAATCAATTTATAAAATTTACTGGATCTTACAATAACATAGATAGATTCTATTTTTGTCGGGTGTAGAGCATAGTGGTGCGCTGCGTCCGCAGAGAGGAAAGCACTGCGCGCGTCAGCGGCGCGGCGGGCGCTCGTCCTTGCCTTGCAACGACGGCGGCGCGCCGCACGCGCGCCCGCGATAAATTTAGCCACGAAACGAAAGCATTCTCTGAAATCTCAACTTCTCGCTCTCCGGTCTCACTTTTGAAACTGGGCCAAATGATGATCGTTCCCGTTGAGAATGCCACAATATTGAAATATAATAATAGATTGTGGTATGAGTGGCGAAAATATCCGTGTTAGTCACAATCGCCGTGAGACATGAACCGGTTCTATTTTAAACTGAGACAATGCTGAAATATGTGAAGGACGAATTACCCAGCAACAAGCCTATTGCATAAGGAATGTCTTTAAGAAAATGAAACTTAATATATTATGTATGTTTCAAACACTAATAAAAATGCACTATCATTCAATATAGTAAAGTTTTTGGCACAACCTAACTGGATCATCGATATCTTAGTACAATTATTTCGTAATAAATGAAGACATTTATCAAATCACTAAAGTCATAATTTGTTTATTTTCCATAGGTAATTGCAAATTACACTTAGAAAAGTCAACAGTCTAATAACATTCTAACTATTCTTACAGAGGTACATCTACACAAATCTTTAGAAGTACGTAAATCTTTTGAAGCTTTGTAACAACTTCCTGGATTAACATAATTTTCTATAGGTACCATAAAGAACTGGTAATGCATGCATAATATCTAAATCCACAAACAGGCCCCCGCTAATGACTAACCTGAATTATTCACATCACACAATAAAAAGGACAAATTGTTGTAAACATTTTTTTTTCAGATCGAGAGGGAGAAAGCAGATTTGAGTGTGCAAGTCATTCAACTTTCTGAAAGGCTGGAGGAAGCTGAAGGCGGAGCCGAGAGCCAGGTATATTACCCGTCATAATTATTTATATCATAAGTACTAAATATAAAACTACAAGAGCATATGACGGTCCCGAACACAAACTTAAACACAACTGATTCAGAGAAAATGAAATAACAACCAAAGTATATAAACAACCATCAACTTCTTGACATCGGAAGACATGACAGTTTGCTAAATTGAGAAAAAGTCATCCAGGCGAGACACAAGGAGACAAAAATTCTACGAAGAATATGAAATTATTGAATAACCTTGACAATTTACTACAACAGGAACTTATCGAAAGAAACAGAAGAAATGAAGAAACGAAGAGTACAATAAATACTACAACCTGAAGTATAAGACCTACATCTATATAGCTAGGAAAAATATACAACTTACATATACACTTATGACGCTAACAAAATTGGCTTTGCGAAACAATTTCTCTTGTAGCAATTGCGAATTTTATATCTGCTCTGCGATACAACTAACTAATATTTTTTGCAGGAATTGAATGAAATTCGATAGTGTTTAAGCTGTGTTTACCAAAAAATCACACAATATTCAAAAGCAATCCAAACCAAAGACCATATTTCGTATATTAAGAAGTTGTCTAATATCTACATCGTTGTAATGTAAAATAGGTACTTGCAAGTATTTTTAATGCCCCAAAATCTCAAAAAAGATTTGGGGGCGTGTTTTCAATGGGAACTGTACATTTTTCAGTTCGAGATCAACAGGAAACGCGACACTGAACTGACCAAGCTTCGCAAACTTCTGGAAGATGTCCATCTGGAGTCTGAAGAGACCGCCCACCTGCTCAAAAGGAAGCACCAAGAGATCGTGGTCGACTTCCAGGAACAAATCGACCAGCTTACCAAAGCCAGAGCCAGGTAAGGACACGCGTTCTCTCGTACCGACTTCACACATTTTGTATCATTACTAACGGAATGGAGTGTCTTAGTTATGTAAAAGTAAGATAAGCTGTGCGAAATCATCTTATGCGAATTCTGAGCGATCCAATGTCTGATGTGTCCAATATTAACTGTCATCATCAAAATCTCTCAGTTGCTCCGTGATTGCACAATGTTTCTTTGTCGCCAGGTCCGAGAAGGAAAAGTCCAAATTCCAAGCTGAAGTTTACGAGCTGCTGGCACAAGTGGAGAACGTGACCAAGGAGAAGATCACCATCTCGAAGACATGTGAAAAGCTCGAGATCAACATCAGCGAACTGCACATCAAGATCGAGGAGTTGAACCGCACTATTGTGGACATCACCTCACACAAGCAGCGCTTGTCCCAGGAGAATGTTGAGCTCATCAAGGAAGTGCAGGACCTTAAGGTATGTGTAATTTTATTTTGCAGTTCAGTATTTATATCTATTATTGTGTTTAATATTAATGCAAAATTTTACCCCCGATAACCTTTTTTACATTTTATATGAAAATTCACTTGTTCTAATAAGCCCTATAAAACTTTTCAGGTGAACATCGAGAATGTGATATACCTTAAGAGTCAGCTGGCCAGCCAGCTTGAGGACTCGCGTCGCAGGCTCGAAGATGAGGACAGGAGGCGCTCTCTGCTCGAGGCTAGCCTTCATCAGGTAACGTGTTTTTCTAGTTATCGCTCAAATAGCCAACAATTACCGAAAAATACCATTACGACAATCTTTTTCCTTGCTCAACAGGTTGAAATCGACCTGGAGTCTATCCGCGTGCAGCTTGAGGAGGAGTCTGAGGCCCGCCTTGACCTGGAACGCCAATTGGTCAAGTCCAACGGTGAAGTTCAGCACTGGAGGTCCAAGTTTGAGGCCGAGGCATCCGCCAGAGCCGAAGAAATTGAGGAAATCCGCCGCAAATACTCCATCCGCATTCAGGAACAGGAGGAGCAGATTGAGACCCTCATTGTCAAGATCAATAACATTGAGAAACAGAAGTCTCGCCTGCAGAGCGAGGTATGATTGTCTTTTGTAGCTTATTCCATAAAGTAAAAACATATTAGCGACCGAGACTAGCAGTAAACTTTTGCCTACTCTTACAAACGTTAACACCCCTCAAGACAATTTAACTATTCATTCGTGATTTTCCAGGTGGAAGTCCTCATCATCGACCTGGAGAAGGCCAACGGCACCGCTCGGGAACTGCAGAAGAGGACAGAGCAGCTGGAGCGCGTCAACATTGAGATCAAATCTCGCCTGGAGGAGACCGTGCAGCTGTACGAACAGTCGCAGCGAGACCTGCGCATCAAGATCACTGAGATCCAGCGCATCAGTCACGAGCTCGACAAGACGCGTGAGCAGAAGGACGCCCTGGCCCGTGAGAACAAGAAAATGGGAGGTAAGCACTACAACTAGTGCGCTAGTGGGAGTATGTTGACTATTAAAGAAATGATACAGGAAACAATTTATTTAAAACAATTATCAATGACCATGTATCATCTAAACAAGACAAAATGTTGATTAGAGATCACAAAAGAAGTTCTTTTTTTCGTGAAAATAATGTTCCAGATTTGAAGGAAAAAATAGTATAGCTTAAGAAACCAATTACCTACTGTCAATACGACGTAGCAGTAGATTGCGAAGAATGACTTCCAATCACGAGCCAAAGCAGGTTAAAATCGGCTGAGGTAAATGTATGTTGCAGATGACTTGCACGACGCTCGCGCTAACCTCACGGAGTTGACCCGCCGTCTTCACGAGCTCGAGATCGAGCTGCGCCGTCTTGAGAACGAGCGAGAAGAACTCACCGCTGCCTACAAGGAGGCTGAGGCCGTAAGTACCTTTCCTACATGTATTAGTAGTGTGGGCTATTAACATAAAATGGATTCCAATGTTCCTTTAGCAGCTGATACACCTTTTAGACGTGATTGTACTATAAAATAAATAATAAATAAATAATCTCACGCCTTTCATCCCCGAGGGGGTAGGCAGAGGTATTCCATTACTGGATATACCCACATTTCACGAGATACATTGGACCCCTAAACGTGATAGGTGGTGAGCCCATCGCCGGACCGGGTCTGTTTACATATGGCTCAGAATTAATTCTGAGACCTGCGGGTTTCCTCACGATGTTTTCCTTCACCGTCGAGCTAGTGATAAATATGTACGTAAGTTTTTGAAAAACTCATTGGTACATGCCAGGATTCGAACCCGAGCCTCACTGATTTTCGACCGGCTCTTTAACCGTCCGGGCTATCACTGCTCTTGTACTATGATAGAACGAATATTCCGAAAATTGTTGATGATTATGACTTCGATGGTAGTATTCTGTGTTTTATTGTCAGGAAATCGTTTTATAAATATAGCAGTGCTATTTTCAGCCATACTATAAGAAGTATGCTCATTTATTAAGACTGAAAGTTTTTGCTTTAAAATTAAGATTTTTTTTTATTTAGAGTGTATAAAAAGTTTATATAAATAGCATTTATTTAAAACATTATTCACAATGAAATCAATTTATACATATTATTATCTTTATTTATTGGGATTTGTGAGCATTTTATACACTTTCTCATTTCATTAACTATTACATTAATCGTTGCATTCTGTAGCAAATACTCTACTTGGAGCGTATGAACTTGTTAATCTTATCTGAACAAATGTTCAGTTGGACATAGCAGCAATAATTAATAGACCACGGCGTCTTTCATTACAGTTGTTAGCAACACTTTGGCAGGAGTTCAGATACTAAAATCTACAAGTGAAACCTTGCCAGGGTTCCGTGCCTAACTCTGAAAATAGAAGACAATATTTATAGAAGCAAAGACGTTGCACTTACTTCTAACCTAATATTATAACAGAAAAAAATACTAGATTTTTAAAAATTGATAAATATTTTAGCTATTATCAAAATAAATATGTTAATGTCTTATATCCCCGATATGGTACTCAGATGTACTCCATTCCTCAAAATACCCTCTCTTAACAAGTATATTTTGGACCCCTAAACGTGACAAGTGGTGAGTGAGCTTATCGCCAATCCAGAGTGCTGCTACACAAATAGATAATCTCACGCCTTTTATAGATTATAGATAATCTCTCAGTATATATAAGTATAATCTCACGCCTTTTTTATCCCCGAGGGGGTAGGCAGAGGTATTCCATTACTGGAAATACCCACATTTCACGAGATATATTGGACCCCTAAACGTGATAGGTGGTGAGCCTATCGCCGGACCGGGTCTATTTACACATGTCTCAGAATTAATTCTGAGACCTGCGGGTTTCCTCACGATGTTTTCCTTCACCGTCGAGCTAGTGATAAATATGTACGTAAGTTTTTGAAAAACTCATTGGTACATGCCAGGATTCGAACCCGAGCCTCACTGATTTTAGGCAGGCTCTTTAACCGTCCGGGCTATCACCGCTCCTTAGATTATAGATTATAGCTGATGATACATATATTAAAAACATTGCTGTCCAACAGCATAGCAAATGTGTTGGGTCCAAACACGTACAAAACACAGCCTATAATGAGTTCGCATAGCTATAGCACCAGCCACTAAAAAAGAAAACATTAACGTCCTGTAAGCAATAGTACGTCAAATATCATGTAACAACGAAAAACAGTCCAATTAATTAAACTCTCGCTCAAAATTACCTCATTGATAAATGTTCAGGGCCGCAAAGCTGAGGAGCAGCGCGCACAGAGGATGGCCTCCGAGTTCGGCCAGTTCCGTCACGAAGCTGAGCGCCGCCTCCAAGAGAAGGAAGAAGAAGTCGAAGCTATCCGGTGAGTGTTAAAACGCTACACATCGTCACTAGTAAAATTATTAAGTGCCACAAAACTAGATGCAGTCTCAGGAGTACTAGGAACATTTAAAATATGCAGTACAGAGGTAGGTTTATTGTTTAGTTTACATAGATGATATTTTCGTATAGATATAATTATTAAGCCATCACTATGAGGATGTACAAGGAAGTGCAGGTAATCAGTCAATTAAAACTAAAGGGTTAGTTTTATTAGTATACGTACCCCAAAAAAGTTTTTTCTAATAAAAACAACAACTGTGTTCACACGGAAAATTATCGCAACAGACTAAACAACATTACAACCATATAAACTTCACATGATGATCGCCAACTCGGAACTACAAGCTCAAAGTGTCTTTCAGCACCAACGCCCCACTACTCGCCCCCAATGAGTGATGAATGTCATCCTAACATGCAACAGACAGGCCCCATCAAATTACAACCATGACACACTTTCATCACTGGACCACTGCCAGTATCAAATTGACTTATAGAATCAATAAATCAGTTCTCTGATAATTTTTGCAAACAGAAATTGCTGTATAACTAACAGACGTTCAACGAAAGTTATAAATATGGTAAATAAAATCACAAACAATATTCCTTATTTCCGGAAATAAAATTGATCTAGCCAAATAACATTTACTTAATATATGACTCAAATTTTTGGCACGATTACTATTTATATATAACTTCTCATCCGATTGGTGAATATTGCCGGTGATCACATACAGCTTTGGCACATCTGTCCTGATGAAAATGTACAAAAGACGGCGACGCTTTTCTTGCAGTCCCAATTACGCAACATCGGCCCCTGGCGATGCACGTCGGGCTAGGCGGTAATTTAAACGAAACGATCGAATAGTGAACATAAATCTCTCAACTGTTTCATCATGCCACCTGTTAAAGTGCCTAACTATTCTAAGTGGACAAGACCCCCCACCGCCGTCTACGAAGATAATTATGGCTACGGCATCAACTTTTACCAGCCAATGATTGACTATATATCTGCCAAAGAACATGGCGTCACAGCTAAACCTCCTCATTTGCCGTGGAATAACGAAAGAGGCTTAGATAAGTACAGGTTTGATAAACCCATTCGAGCATACTCGGAAGAAGATATATCGCGAATTTCACGTGATATTGCTGAACAAGCAAACCGGGATCTTCATACTGCGGAAGCTTTCAAAGTTAGTAAGCGATCTCCCTTTACAGTTGTAGCTACTGCCGCGGCAGCAAATGTAGGTAAGCACGTTGGTGTAGAAAGTATTACTGTGAAATCTAAAAAGAAAAGAATTGATAAGGAGAAAATTAAGGCCGAGAGACAAAAGAAGAGAATGGACGAAATTGAAAAAGAACTTGAACTGTACGAAGCCAATGCTAATGTAGGAACAGAATTGAGAGGTAAAGCTTTAATGTACAGGGGTAAATCAGCCAAAGCCATTGCTCAAACTTTACTACAAGAAAGTAGAAAAAATGTGGATTTTGGCAAAGTCAGAAGAATGAACGTGGACGCACAAAAAAGAGTCGTAGACCGAAATCTTGAGAGATTTTCGGAAAATATAATGTCATCTATGGCAAAATCTCACAGTAAAATTTCCAACATTGCGGAGAGCAGAATATCTGAAACAATATCGGGAGCAATGAGATCTGTTCGAGAGATTTCTCCGAGAAGGTGCATAGTAACCATCGAAACAGATTTTCCCTGTATTCAAGATACGTATGTGCACAAGATAAATGACTTGAAGGAAACGATAAAACAATTGGAAAATTTAAGCGCAAGTTATTTCATTGACACAAGGTACAGTGGCAGTATACTACATCTACATAAAACTCGAATTATGTACTTGTTAGGTTATTTGAAAATAGGTTTTTGTTTGGTTAATTAGGAAGTATTATTTACGTTCGTTAATTCCTATTGTCCACAGTAAGCAAACCAGCATCGAGATTGAGCAGCTGAACGCTCGTGTTGTGGAGGCCGAGACCAAATTGAAGTCGGAGGTGACCCGCATCAAGAAGAAGCTCCAGATCCAGATCACCGAACTCGAGCTCTCGCTTGACGTCGCCAACAAGACCAACATTGATCTGCAGAAAACCATCAAGAAACAATCTCTGCAGGTAAGCAATAGTAATACTTAACGAAAAATAAATCAATGCCATCTATGTCCTGTCCTACTAATATTATATAAACGCGAAAGTTTGTATGTATGGATGTTTGTTCCTCTTTTACCCAAAAACACAGTGTACAGCTATGTAGCTTATTTATACATCAGAATAACACATAGACTATATTTTATCCCCGTATTCCCACGGGAACGGGAACTACGCGGGTGCAACCGCAGGGCGCTGCTAGTACAAAATATATTCTTCGTAACTGAGGTCTGTATATGAAAGACTTCTCATAAAAAATATACATTTATAGATTAATAAATAAATACCTAATTTTTGAGATATCTTCAAATGAAGGAGTGAAAAAAACGATTACTCGAATCATGGAAAATGAATACTTTGTGAAAAATCTATGTCTGAGAAATATTTAAATTTTTCCAGCTCACCGAGATCCAGACCCACTACGACGAGGTCCAGAGGCAGCTCCAGGTGACGCTTGACCAGTACGGCGTCGCCCAGCGCAGGATTCAGTCGCTCACCGGCGAGGTTGAGGAGATCCGTGGCAATTACGAGCAGGTTATATTTTTTCTGAAATTTTTTGAGAGAAAAATCTTACTCATATTTGTTACAGTTTGGATTTTTTTCATTTAGTGGAATAACACATTTTTTGTGTAAATATTTTAGTAATTACAAAAAAGTAATTCTGATATTTTTAGCGATAGCGCAATTTCCAGAAATATTGCATTACAAATATTTAAATTAGACTCTCGAGCATCCGACTTCCAGGGATTTTCATCTATTGGATATCCAGAATGAGACTTTATGAACGAGACCGCTCGCATAAAGTTCTGAGATTAAGAAAGTAATTATCTGATCTAGATATATTATTATCTATATATGGTTTTTCAATCGACAAACCAAATATGCGTACAACGATTTTACACACATACGTTGCGTGGTACTTGATATAAGGCGGTAGTCTAATAATAATATTTCAATTTCTTTCCTTCAGGCCCTACGCGCCAAGCGCACCGTCGAGCAATCGTACGAGGAAGCTCAGACCCGCATCAACGAGCTGACTGTCATCAACGTAAACCTGTCCAGCAGCAAGGCCAAGATTGAGCAGGAGCTGGCCGTTGTCGCCTCCGACTACGACGAGATCACCAGGGAGCTGCGTGTGGCTGACGAGAGATACCAGCGTGTGCAGGTATGTTATACAAACCATAGAATATTTTAGTTACGGAGATCCAGTTAGTAGCAAAACCGCTCCAAATTTGCCTTTTTAGGGCTAAAAAATATATAAAAAAATACATTCTGATTTGATTAAAAGTTAACATTTTTGATATAACTACTTTCAGACTGAACTGAAACACACCGTAGAGCACTTGCATGAAGAACAGGAGAGGATCGTCAAGATCGAAGCTGTTAAGAAGTCCCTCGAGATCGAAGTCAAGGTAATACAATCTTACGGTCCAATGTTAAATGGTTCAAAACTGCAGCACAACAGGTAGTTAATGTGTCTGATTTGTGTTTTAGAACATCTCGATCCGCCTTGAAGAGGTCGAGGCTAACGCCATCGTTGGTGGCAAGCGCATCATCAGCAAACTGGAAGCCCGCATCAAGGACATGGAGCTGGAAATGGATGAGGAGAAGAGGAGGCACGCTGAGACCATCAAGATCCTCCGCAAGAAGGAGCGTCAGCTCAAGGAGGTCATGATCCAGTGCGAGGAAGACCAGAAGAACATTGTTCTCCTTCAGGACTCCCTGGAGAAGGTCACGCAGAAGGTCAACATCTACAAGAGGCAGTTGACTGAACAGGTGTGTTTTTACAATTAAAAAATCAAGGCCCTGTACTGCAATAAGAGCACTCAATATAATAAAAGTACCTACCTATATTAATCGGCGCATGGTATTGATCAAGAGAGCTGTGTGTTTTCTATTGACTATTTCCAAATCTCCATTTCAAATTATTTCTCTTATTGACTTTTATTTCTGAGCGGAAACGTATTTTTTTTGGTAAATGTGTCTTAATTTTACATTTCCTGTCAACAGGAGGGTATGTCGCAGCAGAGCGTGACGAGGGTACGACGATTCCAGCGCGAGCTGGAAGCCGCCGAGGACCGCGCCGACGTCGCTGAGAGCAACCTGTCTCTGATCCGCGCCAAGCACCGCACCTTCGTCACCACCTCTACCGTGCCCGGCTCGCAGGTGTACCTCGTGCAGGAATCCCGCGCGCTCAGCTCGGAGTGAGCGCCGTACCACCGCCCCGCTAAGCATTTCTCTCCATCAGTCGATATCGGGGCTCAATTCCGGTCGGGTAACATAAGCCTAGTCGTTCGTTAAGTGATGTCCGATGCGCGATAGATGGCGCTGGCGGCCACCCGGTAGCGCCATCTGCTGCGCAGTGCCCGCGCGCCGGGACGGGCGCTCGGCGCTACGGCTCGCCCTAAGCTGCCGTGTCTCAACACTACTTTGCCCAAACGCCGACCGTTCGTCCCGCCATTTTTAAATGTAATGCTAAATCAACTAAATAAAGGAACCAAAAACTCATTAAGCTTTTTTTTTCAATATTTTTCTAATTTAAGGTCACCGGCGCTATGAATACAATGTCGTTATGCACCGTACCTTAGGTGCAGTAGTTTAAATAAAAGAATTATTTTATATTATTATTTATTAATTATTGTGCAATATTTATTGTACATTTGTAACTGTAACTTGTAATACATAAAAATAAATGCTATTTATGTTAAAGAAACAAAAAAAGCAATAAAAGTTCAAAAACAAAACGAGTTTTTATTTTAAGCACCTTTATATTAAGCAAATAGGTTAATGACCCTTTGCTCTACTTTTAGGATGACACAAAATCAAGTCAAATAGGTACAGTCAAAAGCACGGCAGGTGGAGCTTGACACATTGGACTTTGCAACTTTCTTATTACAATCGCCTTAGAGGTCAGACTCGCACTGCAAGTGTAAAGCTTCATGTGCTCTTGAATGTACTTGGTAACAATGTTATCAAAAATATGCCTATATGGTAAAATATTTAGTAAATTTATTTATAACACATTTGCTCGTAAAAGGTGTCTTATTTCACCAATTTCAATATCGTATATTATCTGATTACGCCCAAGTGCGGTAAGTGTAATGTAAAACGCACGGTTTATCAAGATGCTCCGTCTTACAACGAACGGTTACTTTTTAAAACCTCAGCAAAGAGTTTCTATGTCAAAAAAGTTGTCAACATTTTATGATTAAAATTAACTTTGGGAGATAAAATATAATAAAGAAATATTTATGTACATAATTATTTAATTTAATTAATTTTGACAGTAAATTACAACCAATTAATCTGTAACAAAAACACAAAAATATTAATTTACTTTTTTAGTAATACTGGCTGTTTTTTGTGCCTTTGCTTTAAAAAAATGCTGATGCGCGCTGCGCGCTTTTTCTTAACGCTGTATTGTTTTTAATCGTTTACCAAAGTCGGAGTTTTATTTTATTTCCTCGCAAATGTGTTATAAAACGTCGTATGACATACGTGCGCTTTGACAATTACAGCCTCTGCTTACTTGTAGCCCTCGCCTACGGCTCGGGCTAGCAATATCGCCTCGGCTGTAATTTTCGACCTACCGCACTTATGTCATAATGTACTATTACAAAGAAAATATACATTCAGCGGCGGCTGAACGCTTAAAGCGGTGCAGATATGCCGACCTCAATGAGGGCAACATGTTTGTGCCGTTTGGGGTGGAGACCGTGGAACCGTGGGGGCTGGAGGCGCGGCAGCTCCTCAAAGAGCTGTCAGTGCGTTTGGTCGAGGCTTCAGGTGAGCAGAGGGCTGGCGGCTATCTCTGTCAAATAATCAGCCTAGCTATCCAGAGATAATGCGGCCAGTCTCCTGGGCACTGTCCCACATGGTTCCTCTTTCGAGGACATTTTTTATCAGTAATTATTCTAGTAAATTGTATTGAAAGGTAAATTATATAGTTTGTATGTACCTACTCTTACTTATTCTCCCACCCAACCCAAATAGTGAAGGGCCTAAAAAACATAATGTTTTCAAATAACGCTTTCATAATTAAAACCATCAAAGTTCTAAATACAAGATGGACAATAACTCTTGTTAGACTTAGGTAAGGTTACGTCTGAGACAGTTTCGTCCCTCCTACATCTAACGCGGTCAAAGCCAAACCACGCCTTTGTTAATGTATATTTTTTACATATCACACACTATGCCCGAAGGGCTTGCAGAGGTTTAGATTTCTAGGAGTCCGTACTCAATTTTCACTGTTATTTTCTGGATTCCTAAATGTGTCAGGTGAGCCCATCGTTAGCCCGGGGTGTTACACTTCAGCACCAATTCTAGGACCTACGTGAGACTCCAAAGGTTTTGCATCACAAAGTCAAAGTCAAAATCATTTATTTTCTGTAGGTATAGAAAATACACTTAGAAAAGTCAATAGTCTAATAACAAAAACTCGTCCACTCTAAACAGTAGAACGTGCATGAGACAAGTAAGTATGCATATAACATTTTTTTTAACACATTTGCTCATAAAGTGACTCTAATTTCACGGCAATGAGGCACATAATGACAACTATTATCAAACTGTGACTTTTTATTGCTATTATTCACAAGTGAGTAGATTTTTTTTTTCAATTTTATTGGTTGAGTTGCTTTGTTCTTGAAAAAGTTTCGATACAAAAAAGATTGTGTTCAATAGTACAAATATTTTTTTATACCTGTTGCTTGCTCATTTCATGCAACTTCGTATGTAAACAGATAATTTCAACTTGCACGTGTTTAATAAACAAATCTTTCACTCAAATATAACTTTTGTTTTCTCTGTAAAAACTTTAAATTCGCCTCACCTAACGGCTCGAGTCTCAATGGCGCCTCCGCGGTAATCATCAACATTACACACTTGTACTATAATGTAATATTTAACTCATTGGAGCTTACTCTCGCCTGTTATTGACCCCGGGTCTCATGCTCGAGAAGCGGGCTCACTTCCAATAGCGCTGAAACCCCTATGTTAATTGTAATTATCAATGATGATCAAATTAAAAATATATATAGAGCAGTGATAGCCCGAACGGTTAAAGAGCGGGCACAAAATCAGTATGGCTCGAAATCCTGGCATGTACCAATGAGTTTTTCAAAAACTTACGTACATATTTAGCACTAGATCGACGGTGAAGGAAAACATCGGGAGGAAACCCGCAGGTCTCAGAATTAATTAAATTAATTAATTAATTAATCTCAGACATGTGTAAACAGACCCGGTCCGGCGATGGCCTCACCACCTATCACGTACGTTTAGGGGTCCAATATATCTCGTGAAATGTGGGTATATCCAGTAATGGAATACTTCTGCCTACCCCCTCGGTGATAAAAGGCGTGAGATTTAAAATTATCAACTATCGAAAGTGGTAGAAAAATATATATATATATATATATATATATATATAACTAGCGGACGCCCAGCGGCGTTGCCCGCGCGGATTCCATTTATTCCTGTTCTCGTGGGAATTTCCGAAAATCCCTTTATAGTGGTTGCCTACGACATATTTAAGACACCTACATACCATATTTCAAATAGCGGGTGCCCAGCGGCTTTTCCCGCGTGGATTCAGTTTATTCCCGTGGGAATTTCCAAAAATCCCTTCATACCGGTTTCCTAAGACATATAACACACACTTCATACCATTTTTTAAGTTTCTAGGTGTTATCGTTTCGGAGTAGTAGGTATTTCTCTATTTAACCAGTTTTTTAATTTTCCCGTGGGAATGAGATATTTTCCTAGAATAAAAAGTACCCTAGATGTTGACCCGGGTACTCAGTTATCTCCATACCAAATTTCATCAAAATCCGTCTAGTAGTTTTTGAGTGATGCGTGCACAACCAGACAGACAGACAGACAAAAATTCCAAAAATTGGTGTTTCGGTATCTATATCGATAACTATATACACTACCGTTAAAATTTTCAAAAAATATTTAATGTACAGACACGGCCCCGTTAGAGTTTTATTATATGTATAGATTAGGTATATAGGTCACTTGCCTCATCATCAAGGATGAAATGTTCAGTAAAAACTCCAGTATCATACCGGTCAGGCAGCGATTTCGATAACGATACTTATGCCTAAATCTTGCAGAATAAAAATAATACTAATAAATTGTGAGACACAATTCACGGCTATTTAGTCCCACACTAAAAATGTTGCCAGACCGGTTGAAAATGAATGTATTATTTTTATTGAGCATAATTTACTAATAATAAAAAAAGGTTCTCAATTTATTTACAGATATAAGCTTCATGTAAAAAATTAAGAACATAATTTACTAATAAAATATTTTCTAATAAATAAATAATAGGTGGCGGGAGGCCTGATGGTATGACTGTCGGGCCATGGAGACATGGCAGGTCGCTGGTGTGGGATGCCACATGTGCCGACACATTGGCCCCATCCCACATCGATGCCACCTCTGTGGGCGCTGGCGCGGCGGCTGCGGCCGCTGAACGCCTGAAGCGGCGCAAATATGCCGACCTCAATGAGGGCTACATATTTGTGCCGTTTGGGGTGGAGACCATGGGACCGTGGGGTCCGGGGGCGCGGCAGCTCCTCAAAGAGCTGTCAGTGCGTTTGGTCGAGGCTTCAGGTGACCAGAGGGCTGGCAGCTATCTCTGTCAAAGGATCAGCCTAGCTATCCAGAGAGGGAATGCTGCCAGTCTTCTGGGCACTGTCCCACATGGTTCCTCTTTGGAGGACATTTTTTATCTGTAATTATTGTAAATCAATGTATATTTTCTTTGTAAATAAATGTATATTTCCATCAATAAATAATAATCTCACTCATTTTATCCCCGAAGGGGTATTCAGAGGATTCTATTTCTGGAAATACCCACAATTCACCAGTATTATTTTAGGACCCCTTAAAGCCCATCCTGACTGAGTCTATTAAACATGCCTCAGAATTAATTCTGGGACCGGCGGGTTTCCTTACGATGTTTTCCTTCACCGTCGAGCGAGTTATAACTATGTGGGTAGGTATGTAAATTTTATGAGAAACTCATTGGTACATGCCAGGATTCGAGCCAAAGACTTTAGAAAATAATCGTTTTTTTATTGGCGTTTATTTTAGTTATCTGAAAGATATGTTTTAATTAAATTGTCTAAAATTTTGACATGCTCAGAGTCTATAGTTCTTTTCTTTTACTTTCGGAAGTTTTATCTTATACGACAAACATTTTTCTTAAGTCCGACTTAACATTTCACTCACTCTTTTTTTGGTTTAATTATTAATTTTCTTGTTTATTTATTCCACTAGGTAGTCCACACATATTTCCAGAACATAAAACCGTTCTACGCTCTATAATGAATTCCCGTGTCGCGTCGGAGCCGTCACGGCCGCGGTCCGCGCCCGCGCTGTCAGTCGCCGCCGTCGCCCGGCTAAGGTGCGCACACGCTTGCGCCGCCCGCCCAGTCGCCGGCCGCCCGCCCTGCCGACCGCGCATCCACGCTCGCAGGTCAGTCATTGCCACTTGCATTTATAACAAATATAACGTTTTATATAAAAATAACGTAAACAGCGAAACGACACTAAGTTTAAACAAACAACGTTTTTCGTTCCTATTTTGCGTCAGTCAGGCGAGCAGTGTAATCAACCAAAAAGGTATTTTGTGTCAGCTATTGCAAGTTTTTAGATGTACTACTGATGGTAAAAATAACCAAGTGCTGAATAACTTTGTATTTCTGTTATGTTTATTGGTGTAGGAAGTGAGATTGGACAGTTTTATTAACTGCAAAAAATCTATCAAATTCAATGATATTCTATGTGAGCCTGAGAGATGCGTTTCTTGTGCTCAAAATCTGGTATTTGCCAGAAATTGTTTTAGTCTACTAAATTTTCAACGGGAAGTGTATTTTATTTCATTGTTTTGCAGTACGAATATCCTAAGCAAAATTTTATTTCGCGATTCTGATTCAAACAATGCAAAATGTTAGAGTATAAGTATCTGTATAAGTATCAAATAACATTGTCCTTCTCGTACTTAATATACCACCGTAAAGAAATAATTAAATTAAATTTACTCTATTGCGTACTGCGGTGGTTGGAAACTTGGTCTTTCTGTACAAAATTAAAAACGGTAAGACCCGGTATTCCATTCCAGGAAATAACCACCTTTCTGCACATATTTTTGAGACCCTAGACTTAAAGTGGACCCATCGACCGAGTTGCCTGTTGTATATTAGGAAGTATCTTAGATAAATGTTTATCTTATTTAATTTTATCGAAGAAAGATAGTCAGTTGACTCTTGTTTATGTCTTCAAATTTTAAACCTATCTACGAGTAAATATATAAAAAAGAAACTTACTTGCTTATTGTCTGACTGATCGTTTAACACACAGACGAAACTGCTAGGAAGCATCAAATTTTGCACACAGATCCCCTAAATGACGTTATAGTGAGCCCAAAAAGTGATATTTACTAATTCCCTTGGGAACGGCAATGAACAGGATTCCCCGGGCTACGCTGCTGGGCTTTTGCTATTTCACCATAAAACACATAATTCTACAAACGATTTTTACCATGATCAGTGCCTTTCTTCAAAATGCACGGTAACAAAGTAAACGATTCGAAACTAAAATGTCTGTCAACAGTAAATGGATATCGCACGGTAGACAGTGACACTTTCGAATAAAGTATAATCTGACACCTATCAATCAGCAGCGGATCTAGGGGAACTTCCTCCAAAACCCGCCTGAGTAATGCCTGTATAATGCCCCCCTCCCATCACACATAGAATCCTGGATCCGTCACTGTGTCTAATAGACGGTGATAAGCCAGTAGAACTCTCGCCCAGAGAAAATTCGGTGCCATTAGTCTTAACCTAAAGCGGGATTTTAAATTAATTATTTTCGCACATATGCTTGTGCCCAAAAGGCCTTTGTTATTCTGCAGTTTATAGTTTACCGGGAAGTAAGGTTTTCATGGTCATACCATAAGGTATCGTTTTATTGTGTTACACAATTTTGTACAGAATTAGTGATTGCAACTTGACACACGTACAGACAGACGGGTAACCAAGTGATTGTAGAAGAATTTAGTTTTTTCCATTATGAGATGAGGAGTAACATCTTTGGTATAAAATTATAACGTTTGTTCAACTAAATATGCTAAAAGGTTCACCTACTAGCATTGCATGGTATTTACTTATTCCGTTTCAGAGACAAATACTAAAAAACATATTTTTTAAATAATTTTCTTGGCGATAATTCGTGGACACAAGGTGTGGCCGAGTCACAAGCTACTCCGTAAACACATTGACAAAACAGTGATTCAGGGCCACGTGCGTCGCGACTCGTCAATGCGGTGGCGCACGTAAGAAGACTTTAGGAATTCGCTACCAACACCATAATTGCGTCATTAGCTTTCTTTCAATACTATTTGACCGTGCTTGTGCTAATGCACATAATAAATAATACATAGCACCTATTAACGTAGCGTAGGCGTCCGCGGAGATGGGAATCGAGGCTAAGTAGTAGGTAAGAGTGCGGGGCCGATCTACTCCCCCGACACACCCCACAGCTACCTAATTATAGTACAAGATAGAGTATAATATAACATATAACACAAGCATACAGGAAATGCACATTTGTATTCCAAAACAAAGGGCACCATGGATATTACTTGGCCTTAGCAATCCACTATCACCAAATCCAGATAACGAAAATTCTATTACCAACTGACGAACCACATTGAACATTTGTTTATATTGATGCATGGTGGTAGATGACAGTGTAGTTTTTTGTAAAAAAAATAGGCATATAACGTAGTTTATTATAAATACCGTACCTACGTTTTGTGATCTAATGGCTTTTTACATTAATCCTGTATTTCCGAGTTCATATAACCCGTCAGGAACTGGCAGCTTCTGGGCGTCCCTCCCTAGGCCCCGTCTTTTTCAGGCTAGTCTGGGATCAAGAGTAAGACCATCATTAATGGAAAAAAAACTGGAATCCAGGGGCAATGGATCGTAATTTCCACTTTCACCAGAAACACTTTCCTTTCCTATTCATTTCATGATCGGAACCTGAATGAATGTAAATCCATACTTATTTTATATTATTAAAAATGGAAAAGTAACTATTTTGTTTCCATTTATATACGACTAAACTGGTGAATCGATCGTAATGAAACTGACAGGAGACCTTGAAAAAGAACATAAGGTTGCTTTTTATCCCCGAAACACACACCAAGGGGACGCGATACAGCTATAAAAACCCAAGGAAACCAAAGATACGAGTATGAGAGATTTAGGTCTGTGAATGGAACCGATATTACAATAATTAGTGTCACCTCACTGGGGCAAATATATGACGAAATTTACTGCAGCTTCTAAAATATTCTAGAACGTACGAATGTGTTGGATGTACCTAATATTAAGTACCAAAATGTACTCACCATGTGATAAGCAAAATAAAGAATTGAAAAGAATTGAAATTGAAATACTTGCATACATGTCAAAGAACATTTTGTCATCGCTGTAAGGTGATTTCTGGCAAAATGACACATTATATGCCCTACTCAACTCATACATCGAAACTCTGCTTGAGCAGCAGGTGTTGCACTCGCGCCACATTTATTCGTGACTCAAACACATACATGTACCATCATTAGCAATAGTCAAAGCTCTAAAATTACATTACGCCTTCTCCTTAGGTGCATACTACGCACGGTCACAACGATTTTAACGTCACACAGAATTAATGAAAGTCACAGACGGTCGTCCTTCCATGGATTCGCAGCCGTATCACATATCACTACATACCTAGCATAAAACAAAGTCGCTTTCTCTGTCCCTATATCCCTATGTCCCTATGTATGCTTAAAACTACGCGGTTTTTTTTAATAGATAGCGTGATTCAAGAGCAAGGTTTTAGTGTTAGCATTGCACCCGTGCGAAGCCGGGGCGGGTCGCTTGTATATAATATAATAATAATATAATAAGATAATATGATATCTAATATGACGCTTTATTTAGAAACTAGCGCGAGCGGTTTCACCCGCGTAGTTCCCGTTTTCAAGGGAATACGGGAAAAAGATATAGAATATTTTACTCAGGGATATCTAGCTTTCTATTGATGAAAGAATTTTTAAAATCGGTCCAGTAGTTTTTATGTTTATTCGTAACAAACATACAAAAATAAAAATCTTTTTTCTTTATAATATTAGTATAGATGATAAACAGTAATTAAACAAAAATGAAGTAGATTAGAACTGTTGATCTATTCTCTATCTTGGAAGGTGCTATTTTGGATCCCAATACTGTTGGATATTTATAGATAGTAGAACTACGAACCTGGGTTTTTGATGATAACAATACCTAAAGTGAAGGGCCATTTTGGATCCGAATTCTGTTGGATATTTAAACATAGTAGAACTACGAACCTGGGGTTTCGATGATAACAATACCCAAAGTGAAAGGCCATTTTGGATCCGAATTCTGTTGGATATTTAAAGATAGTAGAACTACGAACCTGTTTCGATGAAAACAATACCCAAAGTCAAAGGTTAAGTAAAACGTTCGATTTGGTTCTGACGTTGTGGTTGCAGATATATCCTCGACCTAGCGCCTAGAACACCTCTTAAAAATTACCTACATAACCGGCCCCATACTTTATTATAATTTGATTAAACTTCTGAAGTTGTTTGTTTTATACTCTTATTTACTTTTTAGGACTTCAAAAGTTGAGCCTTAGGTACCTACTCGATCCGTTTTAATTTCAATAATGATTATGTAGTCGTTACAATACCATGACCAAAGAGGTTGGAAGAAAATCATTCTCTTTCCTAGGAGAGAGAAACTTTTTCTTTAGAAGTCTTTGGCTTTGACTTTACAGTCATGTAATTTTTACATTACAGTTATGTTTACTAATATGGTGTGAATATTTTGACTACAAAATATGTACATTTGATAATAAAAATATTATTCTCTTAAACATTAATGTCGACGAACAATTATTTGAGAAATCTTTATGCCGATCTTTATGACATTCGGAAATAGGACTGCATTATATCGCGTTTAGCAAGGCATATGCACCCGTCGCGTTGACAGTTCTGTACTTCGGAAACTAGCGATAATTTGCACGTGTTTTGCTATCTAATGATAAAACCATCAAAATTCAGCTGCAATGTATGTCAAGTTCGTATGCCTGTAATTATTATCTATTTGCGTGCACCGCCCGGCCGCTCGGGCGTTTTATATTTTTTTTGTTCCGCTTTTTGCAACCTTCCGTTCAATTTATTTATCTTTTGTTGGATCGCGCTGCGCTTTTAACTTTTGAGATGTACACACGGTTTTATTCGTTTATACGAGTTTGTAAAATATCAAACAGTTCATAATTCTGTTTATATTCTGTTTTCTTTTAACTGAATTTAAGCCGCTCCACTTGTAGTTATAGTTTGCAAAAGAAGAAAAATCACGGCTAGTAGACCCTATCACTAAGATTCCGCTGTCCGTCCGTCTGTCACCAGGCTGTATATCATGAACCGTGATAGTTATACAGTTGATTTCTTAACAGATGATGTATTTCTGTTGCTGCTATAACAACAAATCCTAAAAACAGAATAAAATAAATATTTAAGGGGGCTCCCATACGACAAATATGATTTTTTTGCCGTTTTTATAGATAATAGTACGTACCCTTCGGGCGTACCAACTTGGTTAAAAATATACCCTTAGTGTCTATTAGTTGCTTATCTCAGCAACTAATACTGTCTAAGATAAAATAATCCTACTAATATTATAAACGCGAAAGTTTGTATGTATGGATGTCTGGATGTTTGTTCCTCTTTCACGCTACTAACTACTGAACCGATTTTGATGAACCTTCACAGTTTTGCATTATCACGCATAGATGCTATAACATTTCGTTCTCGTTTTTACTTCTTCTCTCTGCTATGCTAAGATAGCGAAAGCACAAAAACGAGACTAAACGATTCGAAGCTACTTAAACATGGAAACCTACAATTAAAAATGATAACATTGCCATACACCGATCATGAATTGAACTGCGAACTCTCAACTTCTAATATTCGGCCTTACGTGTCTGAAAACGTTGAAATTCAAAAGGAAGAGTAAAGCCTATCATTTATAAAAAAACAATACTATACATAAGCTACTCTATCAGTCATCCAGGAATAAGAATTACGAAGCAACGCATGCAAGATAAGTTTTTTTGGCCATCGGTGAATATCGACATTGGGAACCACTGGTGGACTAAGGTAGGGGGGAAGGCGGTCCGCCAGGCCCGCTCTGGTCCTGGGGGGCCTCCATATTTAGCAAAAAATCTCTTAATCAAATCCTAAACAAGGATAAAAGGCAGTTGGATGTTGGCTGGAGGCACCATAGATACAAATACGATTAAAGCAACACTAAATTTGGAGGCCCCTGAGGACTAGAGGCCCACCCCAGGCATGAGGGACTTCCAAATTTAGTGAAAAGTTCTCTTGATCAAATCTTAAAGAAGGATAAGAGGCAGTTTGGTTTTGGTAGGAGGCTTCATAGACACGAATACGATTAAAGCAACACTAAATTTGGAGGCCCCTGAGGACTAGAGGCCCACCCCAGGCATGAGGGACTTCCAAATTTAGCGAAAAGTTCTCTTGATCAAATCATAAACAAGGATAAGAGGCAGTTTAGTTTTGGTAGGAGGCTTCATAGATAGAAATACGATTAAAGCTACGCTCAATTTGGAGGCCCCTGAGGACTAGAGGCCCACCCCAGGCATGAGGGACTTCCAAATTTAGTGAAAAGTTCTCTTGATCAAATCTTAAAGAAGGATAAGAGGCAGTTTGGTTTTGGTAGGAGGCTTTATAGACACGAATACGATTAAAGCAACACTAAATTTGGAGGCCCCTGAGGACTAGAGGCCCACCCCAGGCATGAGGGACTTCCAAATTTAGTGAAAAGTTCTCTTGATCAAATCATAAACAAGGATAAGAGGCAGTTTAGTTTTGGTAGGAGGCTTCATAGATAGAAATACGATTAAAGCTACGCTCAATTTGGAGGCCCCTAAGGACTAGAGGCCCACCCCAGGCATGAGGGACTTCCAAATTTAGTGAAAAGTTCTCTTGATCAAATCTTAAAGAAGGATAAGAGGCAGTTTGGTTTTGGTAGGAAGCTTCATAGACACGAATACGATTAAAGCAACACTAAATTTGGAGGCCCCTGAGGACTAGAGGCCCACCCCAGGCATGAGGGACTTCCAAATTTAGTGAAAAGTTCTCTTGATCTAATCATAAACAAGGATAAGAGAAGTTTGGTTTTGGTAGGAGGCTTCATAGATAGAAATACGATTAAAGCTATTCAATTTGGAGGCCCCCAGGACCAGAGTCCCGCCCTGAGCCTGGGGGGCCTCCAAATCTATAAGTTCGAAGACCGGGGGGGCCTTATTCAGTTTTTCCGCCCCGGACCTCCGACAGGCTTAATCTGCCACTGTTCGGAACTAACATGCATGTCAAAAAACAAAAGTTATCCGGTATAGACCAAGTCACATCAGTACTTTCCCGACAACTGAAAGTTTTCAACATATACACATAGACATAATTGGACCCTATTGCCATCATGTCAAGGACATCGAAATTTACTGACCATTGTCGACGAAGCTACATGTTGGCCGGAGGCGATACCCTTGACGTCATGTCTGACAGCCGAGACTGTCGTTTGAGGCGTGTACGAAACGTGCATTTCAAGATTTGAATGGCCTCAGACCATAACATGTGACCAAGGATGCCAGTTTGAAAGTTATTTATTATCTGCTCTAACCAACGTAGCAGCAGTGATAACGGCGTAAGCGCCGCTCAGTTAACCTTCCGCTTGTTGTCCCCCCGATTCACTCTTGACGAGTTTTAAGGAATATGAAGTAGTGTGGTAGGTATGTTATACTTTGAAAAAAAATGTTTACGACCACAACTACGTTGAGCAACTCCAGTGCACTATTCAAGAATTTCTTCCTACGGGCATTTCTCACGGGAATAGAAAACTTTTTGTGCAACCAGACTTGGAAACTTGTGACAACGTATTTTTACGCATCGACGGAGTGCCACTGCAAGCGCCCTATTCAGGCCCATAGATAGCCATTACTTCGTAGGAACGACAAAGTATTTCAACTTCAGCTTCCTTTCCCCATTGAAAGTTTAAAGCCAGCTTACACGATTAACGAGAGCACTGATGGAGAAAACGTACCAACATTGAAAGTTGGTATTGTTGATCGAAGAGTGCTTGAGGGGGTGTACCTACTGTGGCGACATAGGTACATCATGTTCTCTCTACCTCTGCCCAGCGCCGACCTAGGAGTAAAAGTGTTCTGTGGCGCCGACTGCCAACCGACGCCGATGCAGGACGCATTTTATTTATATAGTGTGCGAGAGGGACAGCATGACTAATTACACTTTAATTTCATTGGGTATGGTTTGTTATCTGTCTTTAGATAACGCTTTTTGAGATATTTTTTTATAAATAAAAGTAGACATTTTCCTGGATCGTTAAAAAAATTTCTATTTCGCTTCAACTCCTACCTCACAAACACTATTCTATCCACTACGGAATCGGTGCGGCAAAGCCGAGCAAAGATTAACCTGCAGTATTGAAATAAACGCGGTTATTTAGTAGTGAGAAACCAAGCAGTATATTTTCATGCTCGCACATTTGCTCCATGGCAAACATACGGAATATATGGGCTACTAACCAGAATATATTTGTTTACACCTTCGAATAGAGAAACTAAATATACTTAGGACACAGCTACAAAACGAGACATAGAAGCTAGCATTCTTTAATATGACTAAGCAAATGCTATGAAATGGGCTCAGTTGGTTGAGACCCTGCCTACAGAGTCGGAGGTCGCGGGTTCGATTCCTACTCGAGGCCAAAATTTGTGTGCATGAACATGTTCGTTGGCTTTGAGTCTGGGAGTTTAGTATTTACCAGTTGTTTAGAACCCAATACCCATAGTACAAGCTCTGCCTAGTTTGGGACTAACCAAATAATCGTGTTTGATTTCCAATATATTTATTTTATTTATTTACTATATTCAAAAAGTTCATTCATTTAAAATTCAGATAAATTTATGTAAGTCGTACGTACTCCCGCACCGACGGCTCTATAGCGTTTCGGTATATACGTGTGGTGTACCAAATAAATAAGTTTATGTTTATTAGTACCAGAGACCAGTTTATTTAAACTGGTCTCTGTTAGTACGTACATAATAAAGTACAAGTACAATTTCGTTTTGTAAACTCATAACTAAGTTTGTATTTAAAAGATTTTTGTCAAGTAGGCATTGTCCTCACTCAATGGGGATAACGTCAATGGGGACAGCGGGAATACACCCAAGAAGCGAGCACCATATCGTAATAATATATCAGAAATCCAGACCTACCTGCCCTTTTGTAAGATAAACCGTTTATAAGCTTTTATTCAACGTCTGTAATGCAAGTTACGAAATTCTAGGCGCGGCAGCTTATCAAAGAACTGACAGTGCGATTGGTCGAGCTTCAAGTGACCAGAGGGCAGCCATTATGACTGTCAAAGGGTCAGCCTATCTATCCAGAAAGGGGATACGGCCAGTCTTCTGGGCACTATCCCACTATATTAATCAAATCTATGTAATAATAAAATCTACACTCCAACCGCTGTATCCCAGGATTTGAAAGAATATAAAGAACATAATTTCCCACGGGAACGGAAAAAACGGGTTCTGCGGGCAACGCTGCTCGGCATCCGTAGTACATCGTAGTATAAAATATCGTCACATCTACGGGTGCATAGCGCCAGTAAGCTTGTCCGGCGACGAACGAGCGCTCAGCTAAAAATAGTGGGTGCATTTCGATGCAATGGGATATCCTGACAGATTATTTTTATATATCCCTGCTCGATATATCCGTTTCGGGGCCGCCCCTCGCGGTATTAATTGTTAATGCATGTTTTGAAAACTGCTCTTATGTTTTAGTTGTATTACTTTGGGTGGATGATGTATGTATTCGGGGAGTCAGCAATATAAATGGGATGTGCCCGTGCTTGTGCGTGGCTGTCCCAAGTTTGTCCAAAGATATTATTAGGTTATATACATGTTTTTAGAGTAATGATGTGTTGGAAGTGCACCCGCATCTCATGAGGCCCGGTTTCGACTTCTAGTGAGGGGTACCAAAAAGTTTTCAAATATTTACGTAAAGTTTGTCAGTAGATCAATGAAGAATAAACATAGTAATATAGTAAATGTACCTACGCTGAAGTTTTATTCCGAACAAAAAAGTTTTTCAAATACGATTCTGTTACTAAAAATTTAAAAACATTACTCTTCTTATAATTACAGTACAATCGGGAAAAACATGTACCCTATGACAATCCAGCCAGAAAGACATCATCTTTACTTGGTCTCTTTGATAATTACCTAGAAACAATCGATAAATATCACGTTGACTTTCCTGACGACAATCCTATACTTATATTCTTTTCTATACCTACCTAGATTGGCCCTCAAAGAGCCTTTAGATAAAGTTCACTATACTGTGTGCTTTGTTTATACTCGTAATAAGAGAAGAATCTTCTTCGATCGAGTGCAGATTCTGTACCTACCTACGATCCTATGAATTTGTGCACTAACGAAAAATATTTTAATTTTTTCTGATAAAAAAATTCTTCCAAGACGGACGGACAACTATGCCCAACTGGGTGCATTCTCGTACCTAGACTGATCCTTTAACGGAGATAACTGTCTAAAAAGGCCGTTTCGGAAGAATCATAATAGGATCCTATATCGATTCATATTCGAAATTTTCACCAAATACGAATCTGCTAATGAATTGAATTGTCAGTGAATCACTAAAATGAGGGACCATTTTACGAAATTTAGAGGAATTGCTCAGGATTTGCTGGGAATTCATAAAAGGAGGAATTGCTCAGAGGAATTGCTCAAAGTGCCCATTTTAGACCCACAGGTCACTTGAAGCCTCAATCAACACACTGAAAGCTCTTAGATAAGGTGCTGCATATCCGGACCACACGGTCCCATGGTTAATAAAAACTATAAGTACCTAAACGACACAAATGCAGCGTATTTTCAGAAGGCACCTAAATTATGTACGAGTGACACCAAAGCCATAGTAAGCTAGTAGTATAGACACTCGTACCTTGTATCCAGGGTAATGATATTAATAATTATTGCATTGAAATCTTTAAAGTGAGTGCATAGTTTTATCCGCCATTTTTAAGGCATTGATTGTGTTTCTGGCATAGATTTAGGAGCGACTCTAGGTCTATGGTTTCTGGGGCCTTCGAATTGATCAGTGTCAAAAAGTAACATAGTAAAAGCTCAGAATATATAATAGTAGTAACACAGTTGTTAAAGAGCAGTGATAGCCCGGACGCTTAAAGAGCCGGCCGAAAATCAGTGAGGCTCGGGTTCGAATCCTGGCATGTACCAATGAGTTTTTCAAAAACTTACGTACATATTTATCACTAGCTCGACGGTGAAGGAAACATCGTGAGGAAACCCGCAGGTCTCAGAATTAATTCTGAGACATGTGTAAACAGACCCGGTCCGGCGATAGGCTCACCACCTATCACGTTTAGGGGTCCAATGTATCTCGTGAAATGTGGGTATATCCAGTAATGGAATACCTCTGCCTACCCCCTCGGGGATAAAAAGGCGTGAGATTATATTATTATTATCATATTTACAGTTGTTAAACTGTGGTAGTAACGTACAGAAGACCGACTCAAGTACTTTACTTTGAGTATTAGTAAAACAAAAAAGAATAATACCTACAGCAATATACGTGTGCATTCTTGGTCAACGCTATGCAGTCTATCGCGGACGAGCGCCCCTTGCAACTCGCCTATCGAGTAGGCGGGCGCGCTGTAGGCAAATATTTATACCTAAATTGCGGAGTCGGACAGGCCTGGTAAAATTGACAACCCCGCAATCATTATTTACGAAACTCGTAAATCAGAGAAGCGCAGAAACCCTCTTGATTTCGGATCTACTATAATAGCTGATAATAGGTATAAAGCTACGGTATAAAGCTATGAAATAGTATAATGTATTACACATCAAGGGAAGGTCAACAAAAATGAGATCTGGGGCTTTATTATTTACATCCCGAGGTGCGTATAGTTTTTTTTTGCTCGATGGAGGCGGAAAGCGCGCAACTTCGTTTAGAGCAGCGCGGCAGCGGGACGAAAGTTGCCGAGTCCGATTTAAATCGGGCACTCTTTCAAAAACACTGCTTCTTAAAACTATTGTGTGTCCATACTTATAATACTAGGTCACTTGGGCATCGGGTCAGAGGCTCTTGAAATATTCACCTGATACTCCTAAAACAACTGAATGACCTCATTTTAGTTCTGTAGCTTTAGCGTATTTCTGGCTTTTTTCCATTTTCAAGTCGGTCACTTTTTCTAAGAAATTATTTATATTGTCCACTATTTCTGTCCGCCCTTTAAAAAGTAAAAGTGTTCAAAACCATTCGTATTCTACCTACAAGTCGAGTAAACTTTAAGACCCAAATAATAGTTTCGTGTATGTATGGTATCAATAGTCAATGGGTTATTCGATTGCTTATACAAACCAGATTCCATGTTATCATCTAGTTAATTTATTATGTTTCTTCGAAAATATTTCCTTATATTCAATTAAGTACCTACCGAGCTTTGTTTCACGAATACATTCCTAATAATGTTACCTATAAACTAAATTATAAAAACGGAGTAAATGATAAAGTTATAAGCTAAACATTGCTACGAGATATTATATATAAATCACATAATTCATATAAAATCCCTAAAATATATTGTCATCGGGGAGCTCACAGTAAATTTCCATTAAGCTTTTAGAACTATTTGGCACTCAGAAATTTAAAATCCCAGAAAGTCTCAAAAACACTTCCGCGTCGTACGTCAACAGGTTTCCCAATAGCCAGTGTCGAATTCAGACCCAATAGGGGCCATTAAGGGCGTCAATTAACCTGGAAATGTTAGCAGTAGGTGAGAGCGTGGCCCGCGGCGTTGGCTCGTTGCAGTTCGGGAAGACGCCCCCATTTCGCCGGAGGCAACAACCGCCAGAAACCCAAGTCTTTGACACTTAAACAGTTGGGAGTAGGCCATTTATTTTCGTAATCGACAGAAATAAATCTAACTGTTTCTATAGCGAGTGTCTCCGTATCATCGTTGTTTTGTAAATTGAGAAGGATTTCGGAATACTAATTGATGCCAAAACATACTAATTTTCTTATTATTTTTTACGAGAGCAGTGATAGCCTTTCGGTTAAAGAGCCGGGCGAAAATAATGAGTTTTTCAAAAACTTACGTACGTACGTACGATATGTATCACTAGCTCGACGGTGAAGGAAAACATCGTGAGGAAACCCGCAGGCCTCAGAGTTAATTCTGAGACATGTGTAAAAAGACCCGGTCCGGCGATAGGCTCACCACCTATCACGTTTACGGGTCCAATATATCTCGTGAAATGTGGGTATATCCAGTTATAAAATACCTCTGCCTACCCCCTCGGGGATAAAAGGCGTGAGATTATTTATTTATTTATTTTTTACGATTTGCTCACACATTTCAAACGATGAAAAGAAATCTGTTCAATCTGTGTGTAGTACGTCTTACCTTCTAATGTCACTGATTCATTTGTAATTCGGATTTATTTATATTTATTTATTTATTTATCATAGGCAGAAACATTCTTTCATTCATAAAAAAACTTCTGTTAGAAATATTGGGTTTCCAAGGAATATTCGCTGAATATATATTCACTAGTATAACAGCTTAGAAGAATAACTTGTCACTTTCATTTCGGAAAACAACATTTATATCATTTAGACGCCATATAAAAAGACATATCAGTATTACGATACATTGTTCTCTTATACTTACAACTAGCGACTGAACAGAAATAGCGGCCGTAACCACTACTCTGTTAAAATATTACATAATTAGTTTTGAAACAGGCACGGAGCCAGGTGCTTTGGCCGAGGGTCCACTTAAAGTTTAATTATTTGTTTTGATCCAATGCGGAAATGCTAACAATATGTATTAACTTATCAAATTCTTACTGTACTCGCATTCGGGATTTAATTTATTTAAAACGATAATTTAGGTTTGTAGCAGATACTTTACTTATTAAATAATAAAAAAGATCAACAATAAATATCCAATATGTAGGTACCTATCTGAATTTTTATTTTTAATCCGAAAACACGGATTCGTTTGATGCTATGTGTGTAAAAATAATCTACTATATAAAAATAAGTCGGGTTTTCCTTCCTGACGCTATAACTCCAGAACGGCCGGACCGATTTCGATGAAACTTTTTGTGTGGGTTCGAGTGGGTCCAGGGATGGTTTATACGGTGGCAAAACAACGTTTGCCCGGGGCCACTAGTCTAACAAATAAAAATAAGTCGGGTTTTCCTTTTTGACGCTATAACTGCAGAACGCACGAACTGATTTCCACGGTTTTGCATTCGTTGGAAAGGTCTCGGGCTCCGTGAGGTTTATAGTAAAGAAAATTCAGGAAAAATTTCAACAGAAAAGCGGGAAATCTTATAAGCATTGCACCCGTGCGAAGCCAGGGCGGGTCGCTAGTTAATCATAAAATTATAACTGTTGCTCGGCGTCCGATAACCGGACGAATAAATATAATATAATAATTTTATTTTTTTCTCTCTTTCTTTCAAAGCATTTACCTACTAACAAGTACCTACCTACCAACTTAAGATACAACATGTCCCTATTATACTCGTATGTAGATGATAAAAATAATAAAGCGATACACAACTTATGCATTTCATGTATACAAGTGTTGCATGTTAGTAAATACTTTAAAATTATAATGTTAGTTGTTGGAAGCACAGAAAGTCAGAGAAAATTTTCCTGATTTTTTTAAAATAAATTGTCAACTTTCATGATCTTCCTTTCATGTAAGATGTTATGTTATTTGGAAAAAAAATATGATTACTTAACCCTTCCGACCGTTATCATAAAATACTTACATGTGTTTTATTTTTTCACGTTTGGGGGATTCGATTTTCGGTTGAGGCGGGCGGTATTAAAAAATTAAAAAATCAGTGAATGCAGTTCTACTTATTATTAAAAATTAAATGATGTCTTCTTTCAGTAAAATATCCTATCTTCAATATTTTACTTATAGGTACATTGTTTATTCTTAGCATAATAAAAAGGCCAACAAATATAAATCAGATAAATTGTTGTCTGCCAATTGGAAACCTTTATATACATCTAACAGAAGTTAAACCACTGCAGCATATGTCCGCCTGATTTATTAGAACAACACTAGACGTAAAACACAGACCAAAATAATCAAGAAAACCCAAGTTGATTATCAAACGTATCTCCACGCAATAAGAACCAAAATGTTGTGACATGCTAAAAAAAAGTTGGCGATCTATCTCACGTCCATTGACTCAATCAATATAGGTCACTCCGGAAACTATTTAGCAGCGTTCTTATTTTAAACTTTTAACGGCTAGTTGCACCAACGTCATTTAAAAATACGTCATGAAATATACACTCACACTATCATAAAAACACACAGCATAATTAAGTTGTCATAGGCATTCACTTCCTAGAAGGAATCACGAGTTCATTTTTGGATCAATAAACTTGACATGGCCACATTGGGGTGCTGTTACTTGTTGTGTTATTTTCCTTCACCCTGAACTAATCTAAGTATATCACTACATAGTATTAAACAAAGTTGCTTTCTCTGTCCCTATATCCCTATGTCCCTATATCCCTATGTCCTTATATATGCTTAAATTTTTAAAACTACGCAACGGATTTTGATGCTTTTTTTTTAAATAGATAGAGTGATTCAAGAGAAAGGTTTTAGTATAAGCATTGCACCCGTGCGAAGTCGGGGCGGGTCGCTAGTCTACTATATAAAAATAAGTCGGGTTTTCCTTCCTGACGATATAACTCGAGAACGGCTGGACCGATTTCCACGGTTTTGCATTCGTTGGAAAGGTCTCGGGCTGCGTGAGGTTAATAACAAAGAAAATTCAGCATTGCACCCGTGCGAAGCCGGGGCGGGTCGCTAGTAATATATAAAATGATAAACTGACTGACTGATTGGTTATGTATCAACGCACAGCCTAAGCCGCTGGATCTACAGATTTGAAATTTTGCACATGGATAGCTTATACAGTGTAGGCATTCACTAAGAGAGGAATTTGCAAAATTCAACCTCGATAAGGGGTTGAAATAAACGTGCCCGAGCGAGGCCGCGGGTAAAAGCTAGTGATAAATAAAATATTGTCTTTCGTAAAAATTCGCCGCACCCTCGAGCTAGAATTAAATAATAGATAATATATATTTTTGTAAAAAAAAACTTTTCGGTACGATATCACATTGATATTTTGATCGAAGTCAAATAATTAACCAAATAAAAACCTGTTAGTATAAAAATCGGTTTAAGTGTTCCATTAGGTACATTAGGAAGGATTTTATAATAGGAGGTAACCTCTGTGGAAATGCCGATCAAAGCTACACTATTAGCAAATGACACAGGCTGTTTGTCTGGGTGTCGGTTTCCCGTCTAAAAAGTTTAACCGGTTTTATGAATTTTGGGTGGAATATCGTCATCATGAGAAAGGGCATAATCTACTATTCATTCTGGAACGTAAACAAAGTCGTAGTCAAAGACTACTATATCGTATTTCTAATTAAGATTTCATTAGTGATAAAAATTGGACATTCTGCGTACTGCACGTTCTGCGAACTGTATGTACCTTCTGCGAATCGGAAATTTTGCGAATGCTGGACATTTTGCGAATTGGACATTCTGCGCCTTAAAAAAGCATTTAAACCATCCCTGGACCTACTCGAACCCACCCATTAACAGAACAGAATTTCATCAAAATCGCTCCAGCCATTTTCAAGTTTTAGTGAGACTAACGAACAGCAATTGATTTTTAAGATATGAGATAAGATAAGATAAGAAGATAAGGGAACATGAACAATGTGGTATGTGCGTAGGAAATTCCCACAGGAACGACCATAAACAGGATCCACTAGCAGGCAATGCTGCAGGGCACCTGGGCACCAGTGCCACCAGTATTTTTTACTTTCTAATAAGTTCGACGTGTGCTCAATTTTTTTGGTACATCAAATTAAATAAATGAAAAAGATTACTGTTCAGTGATTATCTTTCCCACGATAATTATTTTTCGCACTAATGATGTTATTATTATGTTAAATCAGTAGAAATCGTGTAATTTTCATTAAAAATAATATTATTTAAATCATTAAAATGAGGTTCGCAATTAGTAAGCATGCGTGTATCTCGGCCTTTTCAGGGTTCCGTACCCAAACGATTATAGTGCATATTTAAAGTTTCACAACAAATTATAAATAAGTAATTAGTGTTTTACATTGTTTAACATTTTGTGTTTTTTTATTTTATTTTTGTTCTATGATATAAGTAACAATACGTTGTTAGCTGTCTCTATATCTCTGCTTGTCAGAGTCACGAGCCTCCTTGCTTCGCAAGCAATTTTATCCAGCATAATATCAAAGACGAAGTTTTTATTAATTGATAAGGATTTCTTCGTTATTCTAAACTTTTTCTTAGTGACGATTCTCAACAACTGGTAGAGATAAAAGATATTCTTGTATTTATTCTTCGTTATGAATATCAGCTCCCCTAGGTGTTTTGAGGCTTTCGGGGTCTCTTTCATTTTTGAGGCTTTACGTGGCGCCATATTTTGTCTTTTTGCTTAGTGTTTTAGGGTTTTTGCTATAGATTAGTGGTGTACCGCAACTAGCTACTGGCATAGAAAGCTAAGTTTTTTAAGTAGGTAGGTAAGATAATAAATAATTTTATAATTACCTGATTATTTTTTCTTACAATCCGTATTGGGATTGCTAAAGGTAAGGAAAGACACAAGCTCGGCGTAGTAAGAGTGTGCTGTCTGTCCCTATGTATACTTAGATCTTTAAAACTACGCAACGGATTTTGATACGGTTTTTTTAATAGACAGAGTGATTCAAGAGGAAGGTTTTAGTATCAGCATTGCACCCGTGCGAAGTCGGGGCAGATCGCTAGTCGCCCGAGACGCTCACAATCAGGGGGGCCAATTCCACTAAATGTCAACGGTTACACTTGAATGACAATGACATGTCAATGGTCAGTCGATGGTGTTACTTGCTTTGAAAAGTGCCAAAATAGCACCATTGACTGACCATTGACATGTCATGTCGGATGACAATTGGATTGGATTACAGTTGGATAACTGTAACCGTTGATATATAGTGGAATTGGCCCCCAGAGCTGTCGACGCGATTCTCGAATAATGTATTCTCCACATCTTAAAATCTACGGGTACAGTCAAGAGCACGTGGAGCTTGACACATTGGACTTTATAACGTTCTTATTACAATCGCCTTAGAGGTCAGACTCGCACTACAGGTGTAAAGCCTCATGTGCTCTTGACTGTTCTCAGATCTACAGACACCCGTAGGTACCGGAGTACGCTAGTCTTGGAGTACCCCGATAAATTGATTAAAAAACAATATCGCACAAAAGTATCGTTGGCAACAAAAGTGTTCCAATTTATTTAATATTAATTATTAAAGACTGGCGTAGTTCTATGCTTAAAATGACGCAGGTGAACCGTCAGAGCGCTGCTAGTATAAAACATACTTCAATGATTGTAGTTTATGGTACTGAAAAATGTATGTAAACAGCAAAGCAATTAAAGTAAGCACTTTACACTGTTAATAAATAAGTTGCATTCTATTTGTCTAGATGTGCTAAAGTCCCTATTAAATCTCGTTTACTGCTATGCTGGGACACGGAACTGCTTAGTTTAACGTTTAAAATACCATCAATAACGGTTCAGATTTAAACGTATTCGATTTGTAAAGCTACAATTAGTTTAACTTTATTCTAGAAATTCTATTAACACCGATTTTACGATTCAAACGTTTAGAAAAGCCTACAGGAATTAAATGCGTATTTTCATTACACATTTTCATGAGGAGATTGTGAGAAGTCAAGTCGGCAAAACAGTGACCTAACTTTACCTACATCGATTACATAGGGCAATGTACTGATTAAAAGCCAGCTAAAGAGTAGATACCCGAAACCGACAAGCATGTATGAATTTAATCGTGGATATGAGAGAAGCGCGAGAGGTATGCTAGTTTCGTGGCAGATGGTGGTATATTGCCTCTGCCTACACCGATGGAAAAAAGTCATGAGCACATGTATGTAATATGTAGGTATGTATATTGCATTGTTAGGAGTTAAAAAAACCGGCCAAGTGCGAGTCGGACTCTCGCACTAAGGGTTCCGTACCGTTATCTATAAAAAGCGAATGAAAGGTAAATTGCGGTTTACGATTGCGAACCAATTTTCGGTGGAAGTTTGCATGGTAATGTACATCATATATATTTTTTAGTTTTGTTATTTATTTTAGAATTTAAGGGGGGGGGGAAACACTTTTACCACTTTGGAAGTGTCTCTCGCGCAAACTACTCAGTTTAGAAAAAAAAATTAGAAACCTCAATATCATTTTGAAGACCTATCCATAGATTGGGTTTGGGTTTGATAAAAAAAAAATGAGTTTCTGTTCTAAGTATGGGGAACCCCAAAAATTTATTGTTTTTTTTTTCTATTTTTGTGTGAAAATCTTAATGCGGTTGACAGAATAGGCACATCTACTTACCAAGTTTCAACAGTATAGTTCTTATAGTTTCGGAAAAAAGTGGCTGTGACATACGGACGGACAAACAGACAGACATGACGAATCCATAAGGGTACCGTTTTTTGCCATTTTTTTAGTAACAGAAACCAATTTAAAACAGCCCTAAGTCCATTCAATTGCATTGTGGTTGTGACGCGTCTTGCACTGACTTTAAGACCATAAGACTAATATTTTAACGCACCACTCTGATAAAAACTTGCATAGACACAGTAAATTGGTGAGTGTCTATATGCACCAAGTGTGTGGTTCGCCTTAGCAAGAGCTATTTTTTTTTTAAATCAATTTTTTATTCAGGTTTTTAATACAAGGTATTATGTCAGCCTAAGAGCTATTTATTTTGAGTATTTATCAATCCGTAATATCCTTCTAAAAGCGTGAAATACACTTGCCCAGAGTGCCTATCAAAGTGAAGACAGAACATGAACGCGTTTCCAACCTGATTTAATCTTAAGATACTAAATATTATTTTCAGATTTATACGAAGAGTTGCATTTGCTGAATACCTACTAATGGACTCCAGCGTCACCAGCTGATGTTAAAAATGTCTTTCCGGAATTATGTGAGTCTCCTCATGAATATTATATCGATATATATTTTCTAAGAAACTGCTACTAGTTTTTCATTTAAGTATACCATTATATAGAAAATAACAAAGTTTTTTCTATGAATAAAACATGATGTGAAACACCACAAGTGCTAACTGTTAGATGTCAAGGGAAACCTATAATTATACCGACAACGAATATAATTCATATTCTCAAAGTATTTGTACGGCACTCAAACTGTATGTTTAACCATAAAACGGGCGTTAAATTCCTGTCCTTAGCCAACTATTAATCAGTCTATCCAGCACTTAAATATCACGAGGAGCGAAGGGCTCAATAAAATCCCTCCCCGTATGTTATCTCCATCGTACGCGCATTCCCTCGCTATTTATAAAGCGGCGAAAGACCAAGCTTTATGTAGAACACAGTTTATGAATATGAATTTGGCTGCACCAAAAAGAATGAATTCTTTAATTCTACTGTCCGAAAAGTTTTTGTCGACTATAAATTATGATGAATGATTTGGTATTTTTCAAATTACAGTATGACTCATCAACGTACGGCCGCAGTCGAGATACGGGCAGGGGCTCGACGGGTGTCTCCTCGGAGCGGCCGACCACGGTCACCGCGAAATACATCAACACGACGCCCTCGTACAAATCGTCCAGCATCCCCGTCCTCTGTTCTGACCGGTCAAAGGATGAAACCCCAATCTCCACCATTGCAAACCGATACGCCAACTATAGCAAACTGGACAAACCCTCCAAATACGATAAAAAAGAAATCGATAAGCCTACCTCAAAATATGACAAGAAAGATTACGGCGATAGTTTATCCTCTAAATATGATAAAAAAGACTACACTGAAAAGTCAACATCCAAGTATGACAAAAAAGATTACTCTGACAAGTCTTCTGGTTCTAAATATGACAAGAAAGATTATGGAGAAAAATCATTGTCTAAATATGATAAGAAGGACTACGGCAAGCTTAGTGTCCCATCGCTGACTACTAACAGAAGCCGAGATGTAAGCCCTGTATCGACATCGTCAAAGTACAGCCTTGGGCGAACTTCTAGGCATTTGAGTCCTGAAAGAAGGACCACAAAAACATATAAAGATAAAAGTAGAGATCCGAGTCCTGCTGACCGCAAAAAAGACATTCCAAGCAAGACTGATAAGTCTACTGGCTATAATAGCCTGTCTAGCTACAAATTGTACCCTCGTACGTCAAACTACTCACAAACCTCATCAAGAACAGAAACCAAACCTGAAATAAACATTAACCGATATGCCATAGCCAATCGGTTGTCATCAAACTACTTAAGAAGTCCCCCTACAGTAAAAAGAACTTCAGTATCTCCAATAAACCACTCTGACTCCAGCAGAGATACACCTAAAAATGAAATTGAAAAATCGATTTCACCAACTGTTTCTCCAAATATAATAGTAGAAGAAAAAGAGAGACATAGCGATTCGATAAAAGAAAATCTTCAGAATGGAACAGAAATAATTATCGAAGAAGACGAGGAAAATGAGACTGAAACTGTTACCGTTATAACGCGGCATACATCACCCACCCCACCAGGATCTTCTTCATACGTGAGATCAAGAAGAGCTGATATGGCAAAAACATTAGAAAAATTAGTAACAAAAAGTAAGAAAAAACCGGAAATGTTAGACAAAGAAGTACAATCCGATAGACTTGATGACCCTACTAGATCTAGTAGATTTGGTAGTACTGCTAGAGTCAGCACAACAAATTGGTCGTTTTATTCTCCAAACCTAAACAGTTACACAGGCTATGCAGGCAGATATTCGACTCAATATTCATCTTTAAGCCCTGCGAATGCATCCTATAGTGACAGAAGCAGTAGAAGCCATAGCTCTGAACCGATACCTAAAGAACTGTCTAGTACCCATTCAAGTTCCGACTGTAATAAAGATAAAGACCGCGCTACTCCAAAATTAAATCATACTAATGAACAGGAAATGATCGCGGTGTATGAGCAAGATCAAGATAATGATACATCAGAAATAATAATAAATGTTAATCTGAAATTAAAGAAAGCTAAAAGTCCTACAGCTGAATTAGTGTCTCCAGAGATAACTATAACCAACAGCCAGTTACCACCTCAGGCACCTAAATCAGATAAATCAGATGGAACAGTTAAAATTAAGAAAATTAAAGCACGTAAACCTAGTACAGACTCGTCATCGGATTCGAATTCGAAAAAGAAAATCGTTAAACGAAAGAGTAAATCAGTCAGTTCGACGGACTCAGACCAAGGTGGTGAGATAAATGATAAAGTAAAGGAACCTTCAATTTCACCATCAAAAAACATACTAAAAACGTCTTCTAGTAGTAATCTACAAAATGGTCTTTCTAAACTAAAACATTCCAAGTCTCGAGAAAGTAGCAGCCCAGAGTCAAGTGTAACTTTATCCACGCAATCGTCTGTAAGTGAAGATGAGACAGTTTCAAAATCAAAAAATAATGATTTATCAAGGACATCCGCTGATGAAACGTCCATACCGACAGACCGATCAGCAAAACAACCGTCTCCTGCAAAAAATGATGGTACAGAAGATGCTAAGTCGTTCTTGATAAGAGCTCTCGCGCCTGTCACTAATCTCTTCAAAATGAGGCAATCAGATTCAAACGAGAGTAAAAGTTGGCCTGAAAACTCAACTTCAGAATCAACTGGCAAAGATGTTTCTAATCTCTTAACAGAAAGTGAGAAGTCTAGTAAAAACAAAACTAATACAAATAATATAATTGCTTCTAATGATGATAATTTAGTAACATTAAAAGCGATAAGACCTGTTGAGTCGGGCGAAAGAGCTTGGTGGTTAGATACAGAATCTAGTAAACAAAATAATTCGCAATCAAATGATCCAAAGACATCATCAGATAAATCCGCCCCTAAGAAAATAAGACATATAGAATCAGGTGAGAGAGCGTGGTGGTTAGATTCGAATAATGAAAATAAAGTTGAAAATTATGAAAATCTAGATCCTCAAATAAATACACCCGAAAATTCTGACCCTATGCCAAATAAAATAAAGAAATGTGTATTTCCTGAAGAAGAAAAGCCCTGGTGGCTCGACAGCAGTGCCAATATCCCTGAAGGTATTGAGCGTCTTACTCCGCCTCGAAAATCATCAAGTGAAAGTGACAAAAGCGAAAAGTACAATTTCTATAAAGTTCGACATATCGAATCGGGAGATAAGAAGGACTGGTGGTTGACAAGTAATGAAAACTCATTAAATAGTAGTAAGCTCGAAAATCAAAACAGCATAAGCAAGTCGGGATCAGATCAAAGAAGTTTCCCATTAAGGAGGATAATGCATGTAGAATCAGGGGAACGCCCGTGGTGGTTGTCCAGCGACAAGAACATTCCAGAAGGTATTGAAAAATTACCCACACCTCCACCTCAGGATGACAGTGATAGCTCTGACTCGGAAGAAGTCCAGGTTTACGTACCATCTTCACAAATCCCGCCGTTCCCATTGAATTTGCCTGACGATGAGCCCTTAGGCGCCAGGAGGAGCCCTGAAGGCTTAGAAACACCTAAAGAAAATGAAGATTATAGGGGCCGTACTTCACCTTATGAAAGCAGTCGTCAGTACAGGAGGCGAAGCACAGCGAATTTGCCTTACCAAAAGGCAGACAAATACATATCCAGGTACACAGATATTGATGATATATTGGGAACTTCAGGTCAGATATACAGTCCATTTATGGATTCTATACTGGCGAGGAGGACAGGACAGATGTCTTTCGATGACGATGAGTGTGAGGAAATAGACCCGACGCAAGTACGAATCCATGATAGCACACCGCAAATGCCCGTTATAAAGAAGCTTCGTGGCAGGTACGTTGTTTTACTTGTTACACACAAACTTCCATGCACAGCATAATGCATGTGTGTGAATTCCATAGATGGTTAGCTTTTTGTGTGGTCTTATACAAATGGTGACCAACTATGGCGATGCATGCCCGAATAATACGTGCTTTGTAAACTTTCACACACAGTATAATTTCATAGCTTACGTTCGTTGCAACACTTTCTTCGAACAAAGGACTAAAACTATAATGTTGAATATTGTTTTATATATAAATCAAAACAACAATTTGTTTACATTTTCTCGTGGTTTCAGAGGCGAGATCATTGACTACCGAGACGAGGGTCAGGTGAGTTACCTTTATGTACTTACGAAATATGTACCTGCTTAAGCAAAAGGACAATTCTTATTAACGAAATCACTAACAAGTACGTATGAGTTTATAACGGATTATGAGTCTCTAGGACAATTATCGCAGTTTTACGGGCCCATTTACACGAGGGCAATCCACTAAGACTGCATACAAAAAAAACTTGAGGACAATCCATTCCATTGTCCTCACGTTTTTTTTGTATGCAGTCTTAGTGGATTGTCTTAGTGGATTGCCCTCGTGTAAATGGCCCATTAAAATCTAACTAATGATGAACCAATACTTAAATCTATAAGCATTCCTACCTAAAAAACAAAATACCATACGTATCTCAAACCGAAAAGAAACAAATATTTACACAAGCAATTTAATAAAACTGCACCGCGGCTAATAACATCGACATCAGCTGTCGTTACAAAAAAATGCCGATGTCGAGCAAACTAAAAACAGGATTCACCCAGGAAGGTTGCTCGGACGAGTCGATTTGCTCAGCTGTTACAATAATTAGTGCAGCTATTATTGACGGCAAATTGTAGCGAAACTATGGCGGCCAATCAGTAGTGCTCAATTATAAATATATTCTAGTTTTTAAGGAAAATTACCAATTCAAAATCTAAATTATGTTACTCTCTATATCTTAAAGAAATCTGAGAAAAAGATTGATTTATACATAAGTATAATAAAAACTACCTAGGTAGGTACTTGACAATTAAGACATTTTTTTTGCCGCACCTGTCGTTGACTCTAGCATAAGGCTGCGGGGAGAGAGCAGTGAACTGAAGAGTGCACCGTCGGTATCCTTGAATTCCCACTGAGAAGGGGCCGTGGGAGCAGGATGGCAATATTGACTTCGTTGCTGACATTTTAATTAAAGCGGTGACGTCACGCCAATGAGTTTTATGTTTATAGGCTTTCTGTCTGTCTGGCTGCCATAGTAAAGTAATGTTATGTGGTATTTCTTAAGATTAAGATTTCCCTGAGATTAGGTAGTCAAATTACATATTTACCCGGTTATATAGACAATTGTTTAGACATACATCATCAGGTATAGACCTACTTTCGCTATTTCAAAATTAAGTCCTGAAAATTCCCTCAAACAGTTGCAACAATCTGCGATTTAGCCACCGGGAAAAAAAAGGCTTCATCTCTGAGAAGGCTCTACATTTAGTTTCATCTCTTTCTTTCTCACTGGAAGATGTGATACAGTGTTCTTATCGAGACTACCTGGCCGAGTACAAAAGCCACCTTGACCGTATTCCGGATTGAACATAAACAGTATTTTAAAATCGACCGCTTCGTGTGGACGTGAAAATTGTACCTGAGGCCGCTCGCGCGACTAGTTGCGACAGGCTTCAGTGTTACTTATCACGGTGGTGTGTCACTACCGGTACACGACATAATTTTTCTCGCGAACTTATAAAGTTTAACACAAACAATGAAGTGATACTGTGATTATAAAGACTGTGTTTGATCTCAGCAAGGTTTGATCTCACTTGTTAATATTCAAGTTCAAGTTACGAGTTCGACTTTGAGCCGGTTTTTGGTTTTTCTTTTTTGATGTAGGTACGAACTCGCTTACGGTCCCTGGTAAAATATTTTGCTATTGTTTATCGGTATATTAAACAGCCTTAATGTTTCCGGGGTTACGTTATAAACTATTTCTTTTGGGCAAAATAACAACGACCTCTAATGAAACATTCGACTACGTTTATTAATTAAAGCTAATGATAGGTCTATGGGTCGTTAAAATTTTTCAGTAAAATAGATACATAATATACAGAAAATAAAAAAAATACAATAACAATTTTATCATGGGTACCGGCGATCACACCTGCAGCAACCTGTTATTAGTCCATTCAATATAAAACAAACAAAAGCAATTTGGGACCGGATAAATGTTTGTTCTTGCAAATTCATTTAAATGAAGACAATCAATACAAACTGCGGATTAACGCTTATTATGTGTTAACTGGCAGATTAGGGCTTCTTTGATGAACAACATTGAAATATCCAAATGACCAACGTAAAAAGTGAACTTAGCAATTCGAGAGAGAAACTAACAGCTAAAAGCGACTAAAGGTGAATTCAGTGAAATGTATTTATGAGCGGCAAGATCGTGTTTTCATTATGTAATCTACTTAATTGTTTTACCAGAATTTGACCAAAGAAAGCTTAAACAAGACCCTGGGACTGTTTAATTGCGGACTGTTTAATTCCAAATAAAACATTAGGTAGTTATTTTTACTATGTATTTGCGGCCAATTCCGCCAAATTATTTCTGCATAGCCTGATGGTTGACTGGTAGACAATGCCTTTATGCATTAAGTTCGCCATATTGTGTTCATTTTCTTGGTACCTACCTAGTACCTACCTGCATGAAGTTATATTAATAAAAACTACAAAACATTTCAATAAACAAAACTGAAACATTTACAACAATAACACTACTTGACGTTCTTGGCTTTCTGCTTGAAAGAAGACCATCGCTTTTATTGTGGGCATTTCCCGTGACCACTTCGACTTGCATTGTTTAAAAAATGCGGGGACAATGGCCCAAACCTATATAATAAACTACACGAGTTATTTTACAGACAGTTCCTATTATCTTCGTAATAAAGATGATAATGTTTTGTAAGCGAGTTTTAAGGAACAAATCAGGATTATTCTTGTACTAGCACTGCATATCGCGTAATGTAATAACAAGTATGTTTTGTCTGAGTAAAATTACTAATCCGTTGAAATATTCGGTCACTGACTTACTGGCTGAATTGTTAGTAGATTTAGAACTCCTGAAGTCGCGAGTTCGATTTCTTTTGCCATGAAAAAAATGTGTATTTATGACCGCAACTAACAAAATATTTAAATAGGGATGTAAGTAGTTTCCGGTATTTAAATTGCGAATAAATCAATCATTCCAGCTCTTACAATGTATGCCGTTTTACAATTACCTACTTTAATAATGAAACAATTCAGTAACTAAAACAAAATGCGTCTGTTAGTAGGTACAGCTAAGAGCACGCTAAGATTGACACTTTGAACTTTGATCCGGCCCTGTATTCTATGGAGCGCAGTATAAATCAGAGCTCAGCTTAAACTGGTAGTGTCAAGCTTGACTTGCTCTTGACTGTACTACCTACATCAGCTATAATAATCGATATTGATATAACATCGACTAAGCTACGCTGTACCTGTACTGTTAGTAGGTACCTCGCTTTCCCACGGATTTTCTGGTTCACATCTCACACCTCATTATTATACAGCGGCAATCATATGATCAGTATTTATTATTGAAATATCAATATACTCGAACAGCAGATAACAGTGATAGCCATATCGATGAGTTAATCAAATATTTTACGACGGTGTAGGAAAATATAGTGGGGAAACGTGCAGACCCCAGAACTAGGCATGTGTAACAACACCCTATAAAATACCTACCAATGACATCAGTTTATAAAAAACTAGCGGTTCTGCGCGTTCCCGTTTGAATACGAGAGTAAAATATAGCCTATGTTACTCAAGAATCTTCTAGCTTTCCATTGGTAAATGAATTTTTAAAATCGGTCCAGTAGATTTTGAGTTTACAAAAATACAAATCTTTCCTCTTTATAATATTAATGTAGATTATTGTTAGTTTAACTATTTTATCAACATTTATAAGTATAAATTTACCATTATTATTATTAAGACTAATATTACTTAAGTTTCATTCAAAAAAATTGTTATTTGCGTCCAATTCCGCCAGCTGATGGTTGACTGGTAGATAAAGCCTTTGGCTTTAAGTTCGATTAGAATGTAGGTTCCCTTTACACACAGCAATTTCTGTCAATCAATCTGACAGTGTGGCATGACCATTATCCAACGCCATTCAGCCTTGTCAACCTAATGCGGCGAAAAATGGAACTAATGTTTTTCACCAACCTTAGATGCAAACTTATTTTGCTAATCTCTTTGGCTAAGAATGTTGATGAATATGTTTATTTAAACACTTTTATTCGCACTTATAAAAACCCTATCGGAAAAGACTTACTTTGCTCCCTTTTATTGAGGAGCAGAACGTAATTTTTCGAATAGATGGTATGAAAAAAAAATTAACACATACTTACAGGTCCAGGCACCAAATTCCAACTAACTGGAAAAACTGAAATGTGATCTTCCTGTTTACGTTCAGTTCTTGAAATTGCTTTTTAGGGTTCCGTACCTCAAAAGGAAAAAACGGAACCCTTATAGGATCACTTTGTTGTCCGTCTGTCCGTCCGTCCGTCCGTCTGTCAAGACCCTTTTTCTCAGGAACGCGTGGAGGTATGAAGCTGAAATTTATATCAATTACTCAGATCTACTGTCCCTTGAAGCTGTGAAAAAATCAAACTTCTAAGCCAACGCAATCAAAAGATACAGCCGTTTATGCCGCAAATTTTCGACACTTGCAAGGGAATCAAAACCTACAGGGTGCTTCCCGTGAACTCATAATCTTGAAATTTGGTACGAAGCAACGTCTTATAGCATAGATAAAGGAAAAATTACGAAAACCATAAATTTGCAAGGTTGTACGGAACCCTCGGTGCGCGAGTCCGACTCGCACTTGGCCGGTTTTTTTTCATATTTATAACTTTAAACAGCTATTTAATGCTATATTGGGGGCGATTCTGCTTTACAGCGACTAGTCGAACCCAGTGTAATATTAAATTAATACTTTTTATAGTTGGTTCTGAGGCATGTGTAACAGAAACCCGGGTCGCAATGGTCTCACCTGTCTTTTAGGGGTCCGAAAAATACCCACCATGGTTAAAAAGGAATTCCTTCTAGGAATGGAACTCTATCAAGCCCCCTCCATAACTGGTAAGCGTATATTTATATTTATTCAGAGTAAGTCTGCGAGTCTATTTCCATGACGATGAATAGAACTAATCAGTACATGGCCAAATCAATGATGTTGAGTGACAGAAATTAAAAGTAATAAATAGGGGCTTTTTGGCGGGAATCCGAAGAGGGACGTCATGTTTTTTGTATAATTTTCATTTTGCTGTGTATTTCGGGTTTCGACTCATAATAGTGATAGTTTATTATGTGGCAAGTGTCCGTGAAAGTGTGCAGTGAATGGGAAATTCGATAAAATGCGAGATATGGACATTTTTGGATTGCCTCAAAAAGTCACAATAAAGTCGTCAGTAAAAGTGCTATCATTTTACTGATAACCAAGTTAGGGCACGTTAGGGTTGTAGAAAGTGTTAAAGACACTGTATTTTTGTGCATGGACTCTGAAGCAGAGCCATTTACATAAGGATATCATTAACTAATGACGAGGCTGCATGGCGTAATGCCTTTGCCTACCCTGTAAGGGGTGAAAAAAAAAAAAAAGTAATAAATAGGCCGAAGAAAAATTTAGAACAGAACGCGTAGATTAAGCAGCGATTCGCGTTTGTTCTTATAGTGCGAGTATAATTACTAAGCTCAACACGAACGCTAGTTCAATTATAAAAATACTCGTACATGAAACAAAACACAAACCTTATCATTATTAATATATGTATTACATCAAGAGATGCATCTAATAGTTTTTAGGACACTCTGGAATGTCCTAAAACTCATATTTTTTTTATTTTTATTGTTTTCGATTGATGTCCACTTATCAAACTATAATACCTACATGTTATTTGTGGATCCGATTACCTACCTATACAATATCTTTCCATTTACAATTGAACCTTTGATCGTACTAAATTAATAATACTAAGTTTTGTTGGCAACTTCTTTGGTAATTTTAAAGAATTAATTCCAGCTATCAGAGAAAAAACGCAGCCTGCTAGTGTTCTGCTCCACATGGTTTAGGTAATTTATTAATTGTAAATATTGATTTATTTTCCTCTGTGAAGTAATACCTACTACTTTAGTCAGCTATTCGTATATTATCATCAGCGCTAACCTTAGCCCTAGCCTTGTGGCAAACGAAAGATTTTTCGCAGCTAGCGTTCGCTTATTTTTAATACTATCATTGTCCTGTACAACTGTCGTTTATGTCAAACACCATAAGGTTACATTAGAAGAGTTAAAATGGTCGTTATGTTTTCTTAAAATTTCTAATGTTCCGCGCAACCTTCTTAATTTTTTCTTCCATAAGAACCTTCTCCTGACAATAACAAACACAACAAAAAAGAATAAGCGAAATTGGTTCAGACGTTCACGCGTGATACCGTGACCAAGGGAAATATTGATTCATTTTTATAAATAGAAAATTATTCAAATCTACGCGTTAGTGACCTGTATTTCTAGACTGTCAAGTCAATGTTACTGGGTCGCGCAATAATGCCGCTCTCATGACAAAGTCGAACGCTTATGTCAATCCCATAAATTTGTCATTCTATTGGAATTACGTTTTACAAACCCACAGCACAGCAGCCGCAGGCTAGGTCCTCTGCTTGTCAATAGAGCTAACTGGAAGCACCCACGCGCGGCTTTCCCACGTTTACCCATTTATGCAGGCTCCTATCACGGCCATCTGTCTGCCTCATTATCACTGTGCTAGAAAGGGATAATGATGTTCGTTGTTTGTTTTTCGTATACCTTTTTGTTTTCTACTCCCTTTGTCGATGTAAGTAAATATTTGTGTTTTTGGGCATGCGCTTACTCCTAACTTACGATGTAAACTCTGTTTTTTAAATACTAAAAACATTTTATGCAACTTTAATTTCTCGGAGTTTAACATGATACCTTGGTTCAAACTAGGTATCGATTGAACTCAGTTAGCACGAGGCAACACAGGGAAAATGTAAATAATATATTGCTTGCTACTGTGGTTGTTGTATAAATATTATAGGTACAGTGCAACTGCAGTGGTACAATCGAAAGTTTATCGAATTCCTTATCGATGTTATCAAATATCGATTGCATTGATAATAGAGAATCGGGTCAATAAAGCCTATTTTCACCAACAAGACCAGAGATTAAAATATAATACAAAGAGATTAAAATATAATAGGACATAGAGGGGGCATTGGGAATATTTTCATTCAAAACTTTGAAGCATGTTTGAAGCTCAAGCGTCATTAGTATGAACGCGAGCTGTCATTCGGTCGAAATTGTACTAGACTTATTCCACTTGGAATAACTTTTGGCTTCAAATTTTCCTATGCCCTATTATATTTTAATCTCTTTGCCCTAAAGCAATAAAACACTATGCTTAGATAACTATACCTCATGAAAAAGTCCATATCGTCATATTTTACGAAATGATTATCTTTTCCACTATAAACATGTGGTCTTTTAAACAATATACGATTAGAAATCAATTCCACACTATCGAGCGTCTAAGCTCTCCATAAATTGGTTTAAATCGCTCTCCATTGCGTAAAAGTAACACGAACTTGACGCAAAAACGAAACAAAATCTATCATTTATAGTTAGGGGTCGTATAGGGGTCGTAAACAATCGGGTCCATAGCTAGTCTAGAATCTTTTAAAGATTTAGGTGAGAAAAAGAATTCCTAATTACTTAGGTATTCCTTAAATATTGCTAAGAGATCCATAAATTTAAGGGCTCAATGGTGAAAACGGGCATAAGTATCTCAGATTTGTTTGTTGCCACTAAGTAGGTACATTCTAATATAAATTTTATTAAAATGCTCTGACGCTGAATAAACTCTATTAATTATTATTACCAATAATGGAATAGAAGTGTCAGTCTCTGTTTTAAAATAAATTTCAAAATATAAGCTGCTATTTATATGACCCTTAATCATAATCAATAATAATTATAGATTAAATTTAGATTTTTTCTGAAATAATTTTCGTTAAAAAATTAAATAATAGGTTAATATTATGGTGTCGCGACTCACTCATGCATTGGAGTATGCAAAAGATATTTCATTATTTTCAATATTAACAAAGGAATAACACACATGGTAATTTCATTCCGAACAGACAAAGCCTGCTAAATAACTGGAAGGTAAACAACTAAACATACTTAAATATAAATTGCGTAAATGCCCGAAAGAAGCAAACAAACAAATTCAGTCACAATGCGATGTTCAAACCCGCGGCCTCTGACTCACGACTGCTACGAACGGAGCCAAATAATACTCATAAAATCTAGACCCAGTCACAGCTTTGCCAAACTGGCGGCAGATTGTAACCGTATAGCTGCATTACATGCGCAAACAGACAAAAAACGCGAAGACCCGGCAGTGTATCCACTTGATTACATCGCACGGTTCGCTATAAAATTTAGTCGTCGGCTATTGAAAGGTCAACGCCTGCGTCCGCGGCGGTTTATCTTCCTCGCCGCCAGGGGAGATCAACGGGAGTCCGCTTTAGTGTAATAAATCTACGATATAAGATAAATGCAACAATTATTATAGCCGTCTCTTTGTTGACTTCTTCTTCAACCCACCAAGCAGACCTACCTTGTGTGTGTCTTGGTGTGTCTCCAAAGACCTACTAGTAGGTGAACTAAGATTTTATTGTCTTCGAAGACCCACTAATAACAATATCGTTACAAACTTCTTAAATTCGTTTTTAGTACTGGCTGGTTGACACTATCATATTTGTGTATAACCACATAATAATTTTGTTTTTAAAGCTAAGATAGTGTATTTAAATCTAAAATGCTGTGTTGCAATGTAAATGAGAGCTCGTCTTCGGAATCACCCGATTCCGTTCAGACCACGCTACCAGGCTAAATATCTGATGAAATATAGGGAGAGCTTACGACTCGAGGAAGAACATAATATTTAATAATAGTTTGAAGTCGGAATGCGAATAAATAATAATTATCAAATCAACAGGATAATTGCATCGTCGTCGAATTGTGATTCCTCCCCACGCAGCCCGTCCTACCTGTAATAACAAACAATGAAATCGTAAACACAATAAATGTCACCTAAAAAATTAACTAATAATACATTTCACTCAACATTAATTCTTGAATCATTAGTTAGGCAATCATCATGAAATAAAAACTAATAGATCTTCTGGTTTATTCTATTCATATGATAATAGAATAGTCTTAGATATTATTGATGAAACCTCGTTTTTGTCACAAATTCACAACATTAATGAACCGCCGTGACCAAACGATTGAGTACCACTGCACTTTGACGTTTACATCTGCAACTATCATTACAATATCATCCAACTCGTTTTAAAGTTGCAAAAAAAAATATGTGTGTTTTCGTTTCATACAAAAACCAGTAAAAATGTATTTTGCTTTTGCGTTGTGCATTTTGGAGACCGATGAAAATTAAATATGTGAGCTCTCGCTTTATCCCGAGGAGGTCGACATTCCTGGAAAAAAACATTATTTTATTATTGCTTTCTTTCACTACTTTTACAGAACTCTAAACGTGATTGGGCCCATTGCTTGACCGGAGTGCTCACTTGGCTCATCAAGTCTGGAGCCTGTCGCCTCACTATGTTTAGATGCGGATTATTTCTTTACCGAAGAGTTAGATATTGATACTCACCGAGTTTCCGAGCCTCATGCTGAGAGGCGAGCTTACTACCATATCAAAACGCTTATATTAAAAACATTAACTTACGATTTTAAAACCTATTAAACCTAGGCATAAAATTCACGTGACTGAATTCAACAATTTATAATACTTTTCGTCTTACCGACGAAGAAAGACGAACATCTTTTCCAAGCATAGTTTAAATGTCGTGAGTTCATTTGCGATATTCAGTTTTCCCACAGTTACCAACCCAATTTGCATAAAATGTGGAATGCGATAAGATTATTTTCAATAAAAGTTTTTTTTAACAGTTGTTAGTATTCAAAGTGGACGCTTGTTTAGGTACCTGCGTACCTTGCTATTATTAGTGTTTGATTTTTGCGGAATTCTCCGTGCACACTGCCTTTAGCGTTATATTTACTTTAGAAGCAAAGGAAGTTTTTTAGAAGTAGATACCTAACAATATTTTAAGTAGGTAATTTATTAAAGAAACAGTCAAGTACAATATTAATTTAAACATATTTATTACACACAGACATTAAGTAGAGGGGGGCTCTAATTTTATGTTCTGCATTTTAAACCCCCGACGAAAAAAAAAATCAAAAATCTTACTTCGTAACTCTTCAGCCATTTTTGCTCTTATTTTTCATACAAGAGTCTCAAATCTCGGTCGAACTTCACTCTAATTTTAAATATGTTCTGCATTTTAAACCCCCGACGAAAAAAAAAAATCAAAAATCTTACTTCGTAACTCTTCAGCCATTTTTGCTCTTATTTTTCATACAAGAGTCTCAAATCTCGGTCGAACTTCACTCTAATTTTAAAAGTAACAGCCTGCTAGTTTTAAAATTCAACGTAAATAGTTTCTTCATATAATAATAATTAAACCACTAGATTAGATCCCTTAAACTTTACAGGCAGGAGAAACCGGCCTTTCTATTCTTTTGTAAATTCATTAGAAAAACATTACCATTGTAAAGCAGACCCCGGCGGACGTGGCAAAATGCACCGCCGAAGCACACTAGCGCATTCTAATGCTCGCTTGTGCACTTTTGCTCAAATTTCTTCTTTTGAGAAGAAATTTGAGCAAAAGTGCATATTGTTTCCATATTTTAACATTATCAGTGCGATAACTAAGGCATAAGTCGAGAGCAATGCAGTACTATTTCCTTTGTGGCAATGCCTTTTCCCAATAGTTAGACAAAAATTAGGGGATGTCTGTGGAAAGAGTGAAACAATAAACTTGTACTACTGTACTTGTACTATTTAAATGTAGAGCTTGGTTTGATATTTTCAAATTATTTTGTTACTACGAATAAGGAATTTGTTCTAGGTAAGTAAACTCTTTTACCACACTCTCATTATTACATACTGTGCTTTTACATTCAAAAAGATTTGTTAAGTTCAGGTGCGACGGTGGGATGTCGTTCGGTCATCTTTATTTGTAGCGATCGGTTGCAAAAAACCAGTCCGGTTGCCGGTTTTGGGCCGGACGCAGTCGCTACGGGTTAAAAAATAAAACTGGTACCAATTGGTATCAATTTCTATAGTTGTTCCTCGAAAGTCGCAGTGAGAAGTCTCGCCCAAATGTTTGCCTCGAGTATTAAGTCTAGTAAAGAAAGAAATAATTAGAAACGCCATCTATTTCTTTGTCCACTTGACCTAGAAGATTTTTTTTTGCATTACGTTGACAATACATTCAATATTCAAAAAACTACTGAGCCGGAATCGTATTTTTTTCTAAAGCCTAGTTTATAATCCTTTTATCTCTTAAAAATCTCCTTTTCTTAATAAAGTAGCTTGATTTATGGAACTTAGGGCCGATTTTTCAATAGCTAGATAAACAGACAGATAGAGTTTATTCGACAGGTAGCAAGATATTGAATTTTTCAATATAATAATCGGATACGGATTTCGAATAACTCCACTACCTGAGGAATAAATCTATTTGCCGCTTCCATCGCCAGATAGCCGCTTATTCGACTTAGTGAACATAACAGCTCAACAAGTAAGTAGGTGATTAGGTACAAATAAGTGAGTAGGTACTTTCTATGTCAATAAAAGTGAATAAAATTAGTAGCCATAATAGAAATAAACTCAAATGAAAACACAAGCTACATCATCATCTACATCATAAGATCTTTTCAAATCTTGATCAACCCGTTAAAATTAATGAGTCTAATACTAAAATAAAAAAATAAAAACGAACTTTTTAATACAATTTCACTACGTTGACTATGCAATTTTATTTTTACAACTTATTATTACATTTACAACCCAGGCATTTGTAACAGTATACCGGGGTCCGGCAATAGGCGCAGATCTGAAAAAAACTGTGGTAAATTGGGTAGGTATTTCCAGGAATGGAATATCCCTGACCCTCTCGGGGACAAGGCGTGAGCGTCTGTTTTTTTATTTTATATGTTTATAATGCATACGTAATTATCATTATATACATAATTATCACTTTAATGAATACATAATTATTATCAAACATAATTATATTGTAAAAACTATCGTTTCCGCTCAAACTATGTGCAAACAAGTGCGAGATATAGAAGGGCGGAAGTTATAAAACTGTTTTAAAATTTAGAGGTGCTAAAATATATCATTGAAAGTTTCGTATTTGAAGTTTTTAATTTACAATATGTACACGATTACCGCATTAATGATCGAACAGCAGATTAAAATAGAAATGATGTTGAAATGAAAATTGAATACCCACTTCTCATCACAATATTAATATATAATAATATATACGTATTTTTGGAACCCCGTAGTGATAAGCCTATACATATATCGCCGGACCAACGTTCTGCTTCACATGCCTCAGAATCAAAGAGATTAAAATATTATTATATTTTAAACTCTTTGCTCAGAATTAATTCTCGGACCTGCGGTTTTCTTCACGATATTTCCTACACCGTAAAGGTAGGATAGGATAGGATAAATATGTACAAGATTAATATTAATATATGGCACGTACCAATGAGTTTTTGAAAACTTACGTACTTATTTATCACTAACTAATGTTTGCAGGTCTCAGAATTAATTCTGAGACATGTGTAAACAGACCCGGTCCGGCGATGGACCTATCACGTTTAGGGGTCCAAAGAATATCTCGTGAAAAGTGGGTATATCCAGAAATGTAATACCTCTGCCTACCCAATCGAGGATATAAGGCGTGAGATTTATTTTTTATTTTATTAATATTAGGTCCTAATTTAACAAAACGAATCTAGTGATTTGCTAAATGATTTCCTATGAGTTCTCGATCCATTCATCTCTTCAGTCTATACTGTCATTTTGAACTAAGTCCATGAACTTTTAATCGGTTAACGGTACCAAAGCCTTTTGTGCAATATCTATATATATAAAAGGAGAAGCTAAATCTAAAAATCAAGGCCCAGCCCAAACCGCTGAACATAGAAACATGAAATTTTGTGTGTAGGTTACGTTTATAGTGTAGATGCTCGCTAAGAAAGGATTTTACGAAATTCAACCCTTAAGGGGGTGAAAGAGGGGGTTGAAGTTTGTATGGGATAGTGTGATTTCTGCGTGTATCAACTTTAAACTTGGAACAAATACTCTTCAAAACACATTATGAAATATTAGTTCTAGGATTTTTTGAAAATCATCCTCCAAGTGGGTGAAAGTAGGGGATGAAGTTTGTATGGAAAACCTTCATTTTTGGGTGTATCAATCGAAACTTTGTAAAAATACTCCTCAAAATAAATAACAAGATACGTATTTCTGGATTTTTCGAAAATCACCCCTTAAGGGGGTGAAACAGGGGAGTGGAGTTTGTACGGAGACGTGTTGTTTTTTACGTCTATCAACTTCAAACTTTACATAAATACTCTTAGAAATAAATTATGAGACACATATTTTTGGATTTTTTGAAAATCATCCCCTGAACGGATGAAAGTAGGGGTTGAAGTTGATACGAAGAAGTTTATTTTTTGCGTCCATCAACTTGAAACTTGGTACAAATGCTTCTGAAAACAAACTATGAGATATTAGTTCTAGGAGTTTTCAAAAATCTTCCTCCAAGGGGGTGAAAGTGGGGGTTGAAGTTTGTATGGAAAACCTTCATTTTTGGGTGTATCGATTCGAAACTTTGTAAAAATACTCCTCAAAACAAATAACAAGATACGTATTTCTGGATTTTTCGAAAATCACCCCTTAAGGGGGTGAAACAGGGGGTTGGAGTTTGTATGGAGACGTGTTTGATTTTTACGTCTATCAACTTCAAACTTGGCACAAATACTCTTAAAAATAAATCATGAGACCCGTGTTTTAGGAATTTTCGAAAATCGTCCCCTAAGGGGGTGAATGTAGCGTTTGGAGTTTGTATGGAGACGTGTTGTTTTTTACGTCTTATCAACTTGAAACTGGGCACAAATACTTTTAGAAATAAATGATGACACGTGTTTTTGGATTTTTTTGAAAATCATCTCTTAAAGGGGTGAAAGAGGGGGATAAAGTTTGTATGGGATAGTGTGATTTCTGCGTTTCTGCGTGTATCAACTTTAAACTTTTTACAAATATTCTTAAAAATAAACTTGATATATTAGTTCTAGGATTTATCGAAAACCATCCTCCAAGGGGTTTCATCCCCTTGGGGGTTGAAGTTTGCATGAATACCTTCATTTTTGGATGTATCAATTCGAAATTTTGTAAAAATACTCCTCATAACAAACAACAAGACAAGTAGGTATATCTAGATTTTTCAAAACTCACAGGTGAAACGGGGTTGGAGATTGTATGGAAACGTGTGGTTTTTTTACGTCTATCAACTTGAAACTTATCACAAATACTCTTAAAAATAAATGATGAGAAACGTATTTTTGTATTATTTTAAAATCATTCCCTAAAAGGGTGAAATTAGGGGTTGAAGTTGGTATAGAGAAGAGGGGTTTTTTACGTCTATCAACTTGAAACTTGGCACAAATATTCTTTAAAAGTCTCTATACAAAGTCAATTTTTTTTTGATAATTTACTATGGGTTGCTAGGAGAAATTTGTTTGTGCATCCCAAAATGTTGAAAAAATAAATGTCCACCCGTGCGAAGCCGGGGCGGGCCGCTAGTAGTTCTCTAATTAACGTATTACTAAGCGAGAGGCGTCACAGCCAGGTGATATTGCAATAAATTATAATGGCTCGTCTACACAGACGATACATTCGCATCGCAATAAAGTTCAGCGTCAAAAATAATTAAAGGATATTTATTTATGACTGGCGGTTCTGCGCGGTTTCATCTACGTAGTTCCCGTTCCCGTAGGAATACAGTAATAAAATATAGCCTGTATACCTACTCAACGTTCCCAGAGATATGTTGCGGCTCGGAGTTGCCTGGTTAGTGTGGCTGAGCCATAAGATTTATTTGACGTTCTTTCAGACTAGATAATATGTTTCTCTGTCCGTGAGAAAGTTACCGTTGCTAGAACGAAAGTTCGTTTTAACTGACTACTTTTCACATGCTAAGCTACTCTTTAGGTATCTACTTAGTTTTTAAAACGACTTCAAAAAAGGAGGTTTCTCAATTCGACCGTATAGGTAAATATATTTTTTAATGTGTGTTCGTAGATAACTTCGTCGTTTATGAACCGATTTTGATGATTATTTTTTTGTTAGAAAGGAGATATCCCAAGAATGGTACCATGATAAGTAAACCTGGATCTGATGATGGCATCCTAGAGAAATCGAGGGGATCCTTCGAAAATCTTACCGTTTCTTTTGTTTCCTGTTTTAGTAGTTTTTTTTGTTAAAAATTATTATTTATTTATACTACAATTATGTACTTGGTTACAGTTCATAATGAGGTTATGCACACATTATTATGTAAATACTTATTGTACAACACAATCCACTAAGTAAGTACAACAGTGTTATAACTAGATAAAATGATGAAGATGATAGGTATATGGCCTCTTAAAAAAACTAGCTTGAGTGAATGCGTTCATCGCGGTAAATACGAACGTGGGTAGAGTTTGTCTAAATACTACTCTACAGTTGTATTATACGCTCGTATATTTAAAATCTATCCAGATCAACTTAAGTTTACACGGAAAATATATCTCATGTCACGATATTTGTAAAATCACTCACTAAAAATGTAATTATTGAACATTCGATAAAAATACTCCAAACTCAACTTCAAAACACATTATAAGATATTTTTATAAGTTCACGTTTGACAAATTTTCAATTGTGTAAAAGAAATAGTATACCTAAAATAATAATAATAATAAATTGTGGAACACAATTCACAAAACGGCTATTCAGTCCCAGACTAGGCAAAGCCTAATGTGAGTGGCTACTGAACCACTACTTAAATAAATATTAAACAGCCAGACACACAGCTAACAGACATGTTCATGCACAAAATTTTGGCCCCGAGCGGGGATCGAGCCCGCAACCTCCTACTCAGAAAGCAGGGTCACTACCGACTGACATAATATAAAAAAAATATGATGCATTCGTAATTTAGTTTTGGCAAACCAAATTCCTTAAATAAAGAGCAATAATTGCACAGTTTCCATAGGTTGCCTTAAATTCAGGTAGGTATGCTAATTCATTCTTCGAGAAATTTAACACATTAAAAATATTTCAAATTGATTAAGTAATCGATACTGAACAAACTAACTTCAGGAATTGCGCTTACTCTGTTTAATATTATATAATATTGTAAGTAATATGATCATTAGATCTGATAGTTCACTGGTATGCATATACCATTGTTCATACCTATAATAAAAGCTTTGCCCCCAGGCCAAATGCTATTAATAAAAACCGGCTAAATGCAAGTACTTACCACTTTTGTTTGATAACCTAAAATCTGTAGGTACTTGGTCGCTTAGTGGTAAACAGAAAACATTCGATTAACATCACGTGACTTCAATATCATAACAAATAAAGTTTGTAGAAAAGCCATCTTGTCTATGGGTCCAGCAGTACTACCCCATTGCTGGACGAACGAAGAGCTGACCTCTCCGTTTCTCCCTCCACTATGCCTTATCCAGACATTCTTTTCAATATAACTAGCCGTTTAAATAGTAACAACTAACCTAGTAGTTAATTAAATACAGTCTACGCAATATTACAAATCGGAGCGTATTTCTCGCCCGTTGCATACGAGATCCTAATCAGTCATGTTTCAGTGACTTGCAAAAATAAAACTATGTAAGTTGTACACTTGTGTTCAGCTACAGTATACGGTTACCATTGCGGTATAAAAAAAATGGATTCCTATTTAAAAAAGTGACTATGAATGTTTGTGATACTAGTGACCCCCGGATTCACGTGAGTACCTATGCGTATATTTTATCAAGACTGGCTTAGGTTCGAGTTTAATCCAATTCTATTTTAAACACAAAAATAGTTTTACTAATAATACATGTACGTACGCATTGTACATTAAGAATTTCATTTAGAGTAAGACCGATGTCCATTTACAAGCTTACGATAAAAACACTCAAATCACAAACCATAGACGTGATAAACGACTCATTAACAATACCGACAGTATTCCGGTACCGTTACGAAGTGTCACTGTCACAGTCGGGACCATAGAGTAAGAAAAATTCCCATGCAATCTAATGAAGTGAGGAAGTGGCACAGCTTTACTAAATATGACAATTAACTTTGAATTCCGAACGGCCGAATGAAGTTTACAGGTGTTCGTAATGAATCGATAATTCTTTACGTGTTATTTCATTCTCTTGTTCACACATCGTAAATGATGATTGAAGATGTAATCGTCTTCTTAATAATAAAAGGATCCCAATTTTTAACAAAACATATAGGTGTTCTAAAGGATTTGGATTTGTATCTAATTACCTTTTCCTTATTTTAATAGACGCATCGGTATAATTACTTTCGGTCTGATAAACATGACCTTCCATTTTGGTTGCTGTTGTGTCATTTTCATACATATTCAGCTACTTCAGTTAATTCGGAAGTTCCTTCTTCACACATGTACACTAATTAAACGGATATCTACATATTATGTAACCACAGTGCAAATGAAATGACACCATGTTTATTTCAATTTAGGTAATATGTGAGATGGGTAATAAATAATAATAAGCAAGCAGCACCTTCGAAAAAATTGTTAGCAGAATCATCGCAAACCGTAACCGTTTCATAATCATCATAATTATCAGCCGAAAGAAGCGCCCTCTCCCTAAAGCATCTCTATATTGGTCGTTTTATCAACGTTTTTTTAAATATTCTTCTAACGTCAAATGAACAGATAACATAATTATCAACAATACAAACCGAACTCCAAAGAGTAAAAAACAGACTTCAACGAGTAGCCCTAAAAATAAATTATCATCAATGTATATATTTTTTTACACTTGTATATTTTTTTAAAACCGCTTGAGCGATTTCGATAAAATTCGACCACCTCTGCAGTATTATCTACCAAACAAAAAAACAATCATCAAAATCGATTCATAATTGGCGGAATGATCGCGCGAACATATCTACATACCTACAAGAAAAACATACAGTCGAATTGAGAACCTCATTTTTTGAGGTCGATTAAAAACAGACTCGGCGGCTATGAATTGAATCGAATAAGCTGTTTTTAATTGCGATCGATGAAACCCGGTCATCCCATTGTTCACGTTTCCCATGATCCGTTGTTCCTCGACGGCTGAGACGCATTACCATTTCTGGGAAGCGAAGAATAACCCATGAGGTCGTGTAAAGGGTGCCACAGTACGGGACCAGCGCGTAGGGTGGCGACTATGGATCTGGTTCCTCCCGTAATGTTGATACATATACCAAACTACTTCTACACACTACAGCGCTAAACAAAGATCCCGGTCGGACGGAGTGTGTTCTTATGAGTAAATAGAACACCGTCTGATCCACTGATTGTACACCCTACCGAGTACAACCGGATAACGTGCTTACATTGTTTCCATATTTACTAGTAAGACATGAGATTAAAAGAGCTGCCTTTGAGTTTCTTGCTGGTTCTTCTCGGGGTACTGCATTTGAAACCAGCAACTCATCGGTGGATATGAGAGATACTATTGACTTTTCTAAATGTAATTATTCAATTACCTACGGAAGTAAATATGTACTACATTTAATTTTTCATGGAACGAGTAGAGCCTCGGTCCGATCGCGCGTACCGTGAAAACGAGGCATAACTTGTAGGCCCTTATCATCAAATTAAAGTAAATAATCTCACGCCTTTTATCCGCAGTAAGACCGCCCATTGTACTCTTTGAATCACAGTGTCACTTATTGCATATTTAGTGATGTACAATAAGGAGTTGTTACTTACTCGTCCAATCTCCTTTTTTAACGTGTGGAATAATCTGGAAACCAACCCAAGCAACGAAAGCGCAGATCCGGTATTTTCCGGTTCCCGTAAAAAATTCCAAATATCCCTTCATAGCGGTTGTGGTACATACCATTTTTCAAGTTTCTAGGTGTAATCGTTTCGGAATAGTACGTATTTCTCTTTTTAACCACTTTTTATATTTTCTGAGAGATAATTTCATCTGTTCAATCAGTCACTCAGTTATTTCATTAACAAATTTCACCAGAATCCGTCTAGTAGTTTTTGTTTCCAAAAATTACTAGACGGATTCTGGTGAAAAATTCCAAAATTAGTAGGTATTTTAATATCAAATCAAATATCGCGCCAAAATAATCTCACGCCTTTTATCCCAGTATAGTCAGATCACAGGTAGGCAGAGGTATTCCATTACTGGAAAAACCCACTTTTCATGAGAATATTCGACCCCTAAACGTGGTGGTAAGCGTATCACATGCCTCAGAAATAATGATAATAATAATAAGGCATTTATTCATAATTTTTGTACAGTAATGAACCTTATACTATCTGCCAAACTATATTAAACAGTTTGTTGGCAGTAATAGTGCTCTCTTCTTACAATTATTTTATACTGCCTTTCATAATATTAATTATTAAGACCTTTTTTACTGTTTTCTTGCAAATAAAAAAATTATTATTATTATATTATTGATACCACTGACATGTGAAATGTTTTGATATCTAAATCGATAACTTTACACTAGGTACCACTAAAATTTTTAAAAACTATTTCATGCACAGACACGGTCTAGTTAGAGTTTTATTATATGTATAGACAACTCGGCCTAAGCCCGACTTACGATGACCTATGACCTTGCCAACCGCCCTCCGCTCTGAGTTATGAGAGATTTGTGCAAGCGAACATTCCTAAACCCTATAAAGCCTCTTAAAGGATTAAGTCGACAGAAGTAACGTATACTGTCCGCAAAATAACTACATTGTCAATTGGAATGTATATAACTGAATTTCAACATACATTATTTGTAGGTACGTACTATCGACAAACGTTTCGTCTGATACATTTAGAAGAATTGTCACTTGAAATTAGAGTAAGACAATCCGTAGACAATAACATATTTTTTTTTATTTAGTTCCATTTGTCGACACAAAGGTTCATAACTCATAAGCACAAAAGAAACTTTTTTTTTTAAATTGGCGATGCAAAATTTTATCATAGGGGCTTATGGTAGGTAATACAAAAACCATTTCGAGATTTTTTAATTAGAAGCCTATTTTCATATTCTTAAGTTAAAAAAGTGAAGGATTGCGCTAAAATATGTAAAAAATTCAATTGATTGTAATGACGTCATCTTGTTACAAGCATATTCGTTTCATAATAATCTTCTATGATGCCGGCTCCCGACTCTCAATCTTGCATGCTTATTTAGGATGTTGTGACTAGATGATAACGTTGAAATAGGTGTCTTAAATTTAAGCAAATTATCGAAAAAAGAATTAAAAACAGCATCGATATTTATAGCATACGCAATTGTCATGGTCACTCCGTGGCAACAGAATCATCACTAGAAGTGAACCTGAGGGGTGCCTCAATGCTATTAGTCTCTATACAAATGTTGAAAGGACAGTTGACTGACTGGCGAGAAGTATATCGGTGACCTACAATAACATCACAGAACTCATCGTCGTCAATTTAAACTTGAAGTATTTTAAAAGCCGTCCACAATCTTTGACTTGTACCAAACTAAAGTACAGTCACGGCCAATCTTGTTAGTTCACGTCGTGTCGCGCCACGACTGCGAGCCGCGATGCACGTGCGTTGACGTCGACGGAATCCTTTTTGTTACGTCTATTTACGTTGCGCGGTCCCACTGACTGACATGCGCTGAACGTCTATAAATACTTTACAATGACTACATAAGCATAATTACTCAGTAAATATAATTTATGCTCATTAACCAACGCACCGGACACACCCACAACTATTTTAAGTGTCATCGCAATATTCGCATTTAGTTTAAAAACGCATATATAGGGATATATAAACGCATATATAAAAAAAGATACTCTCATTTGTATTTAAGTACTACAAATTTTAAAGAAGGGGGAAAATGAAAAGAAGGAAACAAAAGAGATACCTAATTATCTAATAATTGATTCGAAAATTAAGAAGAGTATGAACTCTACATAAGTATATTCTCATTATCGTTGCAATAAAATTTTATTTAAAAGCTCATCTTTTTTCAATTAGTTGAAATTTTATTTATATAAAATTAAATTACTTAATTAAACAGGAGACAATAAGTACATCAACACCGATTTCTAAAAAGTGATAAGTATGAACTCACCACAAAGGTTTCGAGGGTTCGCATTTCAGTGGTCAGTCAATAGCAAACCAGTGTCTCACAATAACACAGTATCATAAAATTCATAAATAATCCTACTAATATTATGAACGCGAAAGTTTGTGAGTATGAATGTTTGTTGCTCTTTCACGCAAAAACTAATGAACGGATTTTGATGAAATTTTGCAGTTATATAGCTTATACATCAGAATAACACATAGGCTATATTTTATCCCTGTATTCTCAAGGGATCGGGAACTACGCGGGTGAAACCGCGGGGCGCTGCTAGTATTTATATGTAAATGGCTGCATGTATCCTGAACTTAAAAAAATTATATGTTTTCACGGTAAGCGATGAGATGTCATTCTCAGATAGATGTAAACCAAGTACATCAATGTTTTTGTGATTGGAATGGTTGAATAGGTACCTAATCTCAATAGGTATCACAACACTACAGTCGTTTAAGCTTTCTCGGAATAATATTATAAGAGACTAGCTGTGGGAATACGGTTATAAAATATAGCCTATCTTACTCAGGGATATTGTAGCTTTCAATTGGTGAAAGAATTTTGAAAATCGGTCGTTTTTGAGTTTATTTTTTAATAACAGGCGGGCTCACTTAGGGCTATCACTGCTTTAGAGGTATTTTATTTTAATGCCAAATTCTGTTTCAAACCATTGAAGTCATTTGCCTAAGGCACCAATTTTTTTCCGGCCGTACATTTATTGACGTTTCATTTATCAAACTGTCCAATCTCCATTCGAACCCAAGTTAAAGATGCGTGATAACAAACGTTTGAACACTCTTCATCGGTTTTCCTATTCTAGCTTGTGTAGGTGAATGTTATCTCTCCTATTTCCTGCACCTTCTATATTACACCTCACCCGGTTTTAAATCATTGATAAATGTGGGGAATGCTTTAATGAACATGCACATACGATTCTATCGAAGCGTGTTGCTCGTATTATACAATCTGATTATTATTTAATCTGTTTTCTAATATTACAATCTTTTACAAGTTAATAATAAAGAAACAAGTCTATTGTTCCAATAAGGAAGAGTTACATCATCTTTTAAAATAGTAAGTGAAATCACGCCACCGCGGCACTTCGGCGCCTGCGTAGCGGAAGCCCCAAGTTCGATGCCTGCGATCGAAAGTGCGAATCAAAACATTCCGACCGCACCATCACTATTCCATCGGCGTCGGCGCAAGTCACTGATGACGATTGTAAGATAAGGTGGTCATTACGTTACGACCACGCGAATTTGAACCTCTCCATTGGTTAAATCGCAAGTGGCGGAGTGTATAAGCAAAAATGTATTTTTCAAAACTGCTTTAAGAACAATATATACATACGTTGTCTAGTTTTAGTCGTATAATTTTTATTATAGTATTGTGTTCGTATAAATAAATGTTACAAAAAAGTCTCTCAGGATCTCTACTATTTAATGTCATATTCTTTCCCAAAAAGTGTTAACAGTATCGAAACAATATAGTCCAGTCAAAATAGACATTTCAAATAACAATAATTCCCACAGAGCCAAATTTTGGTGGACAGCTGGGGTTTACCATTACAAATAAAGTTTTAAAAATCCCCATCGATCCTATGTGTGCTAAAAAAGTTATTCGGGTCGAAAGGTCAAAGTTTGAGGTTTTTTAGATTTTTCTCGAAAACGGTAAGTTTTATCAAAAAGAACCTTAAACCAAAATTATAGATCTTAGAATTATCTACTGAAATGGCTCTTATATTTTTTTCCGTAAGAGTTACCATTCCTGAGATATCGCGATTCTAAGAGTCACACTATACATGATATGCACACATTTCCACGCCACCTGTGAGGTAATGTACATACTCGGCGCCTTTTTTTACCGTGTTTTCCCCTGTAGGCCTACTCCACTAACTGCCATGGCAATTTTAGGATAATTTAAGGGAACAATACCCGTCAAGTTCTAGATATTGATATTGATTATTGGGTTAACTAATTGTTTTGATTCATTTAGATATTTTTATCAGATTCATACTCTTGAAAGTCTGTTCTTATAATGTAAATATTCAATATTTATATTACTATTATATATCAATGTAATCCTCAAGATTACTACATCCAATTATGTAAAGCTATCATAATGTCCAAAGTTTGATGCGACGACAAATCGACATGAAAAAATAGGGTATTTCGTCGGTTTTTTGCTATGATTTTACTGTTTCTTTTTTTGAGAACTTTTAATTATTAGTTGTAATTTTCTTTTTATATACATTGGTTCTGCATATAATAAGCTATCCCTACGTCGTTTTTATTTCCGTGTAGCTGTAGTAGTTTGACTGCTATCATGTTTTTAGTAACAAGGTAGCGGCCGCTTGGTGTGTTTTTCCTTGAATCGCGAAGGCGAGCGCTCAAGGCAATTGTGACTCTTAGAATCGCGATATCTCAGGAATGGTAACTCTTAGGAAAAAAATTATAAGGACCATTTTAGTAGATAAGTTTAAGATCTACAAGTTTGGTTTAAGGTTCTTTTTGATAAAACTTACCGTTTTCGAGAAAAATCTAAAAAACCTCAAACTTTGACCTTTCGACCCGAATAACTTTTTTAGCACACATAGGATCGATGGGGATTTTTAAAACTTTATTTGTAATGGTAAACCCCAGCTGTCCACCAAAATTTGGCTCTGTGGGAATTATTGTTATTTAACCACAATTTTTATGTCTAAATTGACCGGACTAATATACGGTCGCGGCAGAGAGCAATAAGTGGCGAAGCGCATACAATCCGTGATCATATCTACCCTACCGGTACTAATATTAAGCACTCAAATGCGTTTTTCTTCACACACGGTTCAATCCCAAACTAGGCATAGCCTGTACGATGGGTACTGAACAACTGATAAATAAACATACTTAAATAAATATTTAACACCCAGACACGAAGCTAACAGACTTTTTTATGCACACAAATGTTGGCCCCGAGCGGGAATCGAACCCGCGACCTCCAACTCAGAAGGCAGGGTCACTACCACCTGAGCCAATACGTCTCTCTGCCAATTAAGTCTTGTCTATTTGCTTATTGCGCGAGGCGCGCCGTCTGCTCCCCGGGCACAGAATACCAGTGCTGTGGCAAATGCTGCAGCAGAAGCTGAGTGGGGCCCTTTAGGCAATATTGTTTCCGCTGTCTATAATTTTTCGTTTTGTTTGTATTATATTGTGTCTAATAAATTTATTTTCTTTCTTTCTATTACGTTTCACGGCTAAAACATTGAACCAATCACGATAAAATACGGCAGGGAGATAGCTTGCGTCCTAAGAAAGAATAGACTAAGTACTTAAATTTAATCCCGTAACCCGATAAAATCGCCGTCTAAACCCAGTAAAAACGATTCAGATAATTAGGAGCTTATGAAAAACATTCCAGTATACGCCAAGCGTTGGAGGAATCGAAATTAAATAAATGGATTCGCAAAATGAATTGTTGTGTGGTCATCTACGAATAAGGAATAAGTCGTGGTCATAAATAAACATAGGTATCATTCTATCAATGAAATCTGTCATAGAATATTAAAGTACTGAATAGGCGGTTTCACAACCCAGACGGCCATTCTGAATAAAAAGGTACACGATACCAAGTCGCGCGTGATTTGACAGTGAAATTTTAAAATGTCTACACGTCTGGTTACGTTACACAGCCACGGGTTTAATAAAATATTAAAATTATTAAATTAATTATTATGAGTTTTATCCCCGAGGAGAGGTAGGGGCACAGACGTATTGTATTAAAGAAAATGCCTACTTTTCACCCATATATTTTTACCCTAGACGTGACAAGAGGTGATAATTAAATCCTACTCGAGTTTTAAACTCTCAGACCATGAATCACAGACACAATAGATTTTTAATTGTGTCTCGGTTCCAATTGGAACCGGCGGTTCTTAACTGATTAAACCTTAGGTAGATACTTACCCTGGACATATATTTACTTTAACTAAACTAACAGGTAACAATTTAAGGTAACTTGAAAAGTTCCATTGATCAATATCTGAACGTTAATCTGGATTGCTGTTGTTCTCACCTCGGTTAGTGGCTAAAGTGATCTCATGTTCTCGAAATTACAGTCGCTTACACAAGCGTTGCGCCTTTCGCTGCGATTATAATAAATTTGCATTATATCCTAATTATTGCGGACAAGAATGCGGGTCTAACACAATGCAACCACGAGTGCGAACTAGCTGACACTTAATTCACCTGAATCTGCATTCAAGTCATGGCTATTCGAGACCGTTTCTGTTTTAGTTGTCACCAGTGTAAAAAGAAATAACTATAAATAAAAATTAACCGCTGTTGACATGAATAATTTAGTATTTTAGCAAATTTATTTTTTTGTAAAATCTTCCAAAATCATGAATTTTGTAAAATCTTTTCGGTGTACATACACGCGTCTTTGAAGTGTATGGATCGTTAGAGAGAATTATTTTTAATTATTTATATAACTTCTTGTACCAATAAAATGTACACATGGCTAGCTTAATGCCTAAAGGCAATATCTACCAGTCAACTATTAGGCTGTCCAGAAATAATTTGGTGGAATTGGCAGCAAATATTAAAAATAATGAAAGAAACATAATATTTGTCCCGTTTGTAAACCCTCAATTTGTGTTGACGACTGTGCCTTAACCCGCATTTTCGCATATTGCACAACAGCCACATTCGACCGAAGCCCACGCAAGTTACGCAACTCCGTTAAAATTAGAATAGAATACCTCTTAATGACGCTGCGCGGCCTGTCAATCTAATGAAGCCTGTCAAAATTTACTGTTATACTGTCAAAATGGCGGACACTGCGACAGGCCGGGTTCAATGTCAGAACTTATGCAGTTTCCATTGTTGGAATATGACGCAGGGCATCGTAAATATTGTCATAGTGAGAAAACAGTTGAAGTCATGTACTTTTAATGACAATTCAAAATACTTAGCTTATACGAATGACAGTGGAAACTGGAAATATGAAATGAAAAACGATAAATATTTTATCAATTTCATTTAATAGTACATACTCTTAATATGCCTATTTATAATAATGAAGATAAACTCCCTCAGTATTGGTACTGTGAACAATGGGGATTGAAGACGAAAAATATTAAATTCTCTTTTTTTTTTGGTTATCACTCTTTAATTTTTGGGGTGCTGTATAACCATAATATGTGTGGTGAAGGCTAGATAAAACATTCCCCTTTTGGTTTATTGTCTGTGTTTATTTATTACAACATAAATGCACTTCCCGAAAATTATTATTGCATTTCGACAATACCATACATAAAGTATTTGTCTACAATTTAAAAACTTTAACTGCAATTCAAAATACTAATTTCAAAATATATGTAACTTGGTAATTAGGTATAATATAATTTCTAAATATGTAATTTCATTTCCAATACTGGCCAACTCTTCATATCCGCAACACTTCTGGGGGTCTAAAAAGGCCGTTTCGGGTGAATCATAATAGGATCATATTTCGATTCATATTCGAAATTTTCACCAAATACGAATCTGCTAATGAATTGAATTGTCAGTGAATCACTAAAATGAGGGATCATTTTACGAAATTTAGAGGAATTGCTCAGGATTTGCTGGGAATTCATAAAAGGAGGAATTGCTCAGAGGAATTGCTCAAAGTGGCCATTTTAGACCCACTGAGTTCCGTCCACAGAAAACTAAAGTAGACGCTTTATACTAAAGTGGCCTCAAGGGTACGTAAAACGTAACCATCTGCGCAATTTCGTTTCCATACATTGACATTTGTTTTTGAACTAGCCAATCATAAACAACTTGATAGATATAATAGCCAATCAGAACGCGCTACGGTCTTCCTTTACGTCACCGAAACGAGGATATCTGTTTTCCAATAGTCAATTTTACATCTTTATTAGGATTAGTATGCTTACAGCCCTTTTAAAATTTACTAGGTACAAGGTGTTCGTGACAGAGGAACACGACTCCAGCACCGAAGTTCAACAGACAGGGTCGCCACGACTATCACGACTTCACAATGGTCATTTGAACATATTTTGTGACGATGTAAGGGACTAGTACATAGCAATTGAGAACTTAATTGTATCAAATTAAATTTCTTATTAAAAAGATCCAAAAATAATTCTTAATCTTTATTTAGATTTTCATTTTACACTTGGGTACCTATAGAAAAAATTAAAATAATTAAACAAAGGAAAGCGAGTACATTTTCGAGAATAAGTAAAAATTCATTATTTTCGGTAAATTTTACTACTTTACGATGGAATCTATGTTTACAAAGTATATACTTAGTGATTGAAAGGCTAAAGTTAAAAACTATAATACATACTTAACACATTGTATACTTGTACTTAAATCGTCTCTGATAATCATGGTTGTATTTTAGCTAGTAGTTAGGTAGAGCCATAGAGAGCCATAGAGCCTTAAATCATTATAATAAGAATAGCCAATAATATTATCGCATATAATAAATTTATGTAATTTATTCGTTAGACCAGCAAATAGCATACCTACTCACTTATTTGAAACTAGAATTTTAATTTTACAAAATCTGTCATGTCATGAGTTGTGAGCAATGTTTTTGAAATAAATTTAAAAATAATTGTCCTTTAAAAATGATATTTTGTGTCAAGTAAATGCATTAAGTTGCCTTTCTGTTTGTATGAAGTTTTAAACACGTCATAAATGGCATTTTTAAGCAAATTAAAAAAACATAAGAAAGTCTCCCAAGTTCTTTCTAACAACGCCCTTTTTTCTACCATATTTTAAGGGTAGGTACAAATATGTAAGAGAAATCGAATTAACATATAAAGAGAAAACAAAGTTACGTTTTTTCTTGTCCTTCTCTTACAAAAAAAATATATTATTTTGTAAACATGCTTTGCATAAATAAAACCCTCACTACCGCACAAAAACGCAACTTTTGTCGGCTTCTTTTATTTATTTATTTTGTTATGTTCAGGCAATTGTTGATGGGGTAGTGTGCGTGTATTTATTAGTAGGTACAACGTGTTAAATTGTTTTTTAAATATTCGTAATAATCGATGTTATTTAGTAAAGTAGCGTATAAAAAATAAAAATCAAAGCCGAAAATAGTTTCTTGTTATTTTTTCATCTACCATTTAAATATTTGCACTTAATTTAAAATGACCAAGTATATAAATACTACGAATCGTCTCAAAGGAACTTTAAAAACTTTTTTTTACGTCCCCAATCAAAAGGCGTGATGAATTGTAGAAACAGAGCGACGGCTCGCAGCGCGTGCGCCAGGTTCAATGGCCTCGCGAGCGACGATTTCCCGACCAGAAACATGGGAATGCTTTGGCATCACTATAAAAGTTATGATGTCACTATCCACTGACACTTTCATACAAATTAAGAATAATTTATTATAATTAATACACTTACCGATTATAGCACTTTCGAAGTCGGATGAATTAGCAGTATTAGTTTGACTAGTGCCATCCCAATTTATATAAATTGCTTAAAAGTATCAGCAAAATTGTACTAGTCTTATCAATTTGATTACACTTTAAATAGGAGTAACTAGCTGCGACCATGCGTTTCATTCGAACAACATTTTAGTAATCACTACTCCTTCACTTGAAATCATTAATACATTACTTATCGATTGATTTTTAAAACGTTCAATTCGATTCCTTGTTTATAAAATATACTTAGGCGACAAGGTTTTTATAAAGTAGCTACCTATGTACCTACTCTATTCAGGAAATAGATGAAATATTCTGTAATTTTAGATCATCATAAGTGGATATTCTTTTTCATTTCTTCTCGAATCGCCATAATAATTTGATAATAATTGATCTTATAGATAGACTTTGAAACAAATTATGTCCTGTTTATTATTAATTTTAAATAAAGATAATGAAAATATCAAATAAGGTACTTACTGTTCGTTTGAGAAGAAAAACTTGTAAGTAGGCAAGTACCTTGTATTAAGTGCGCATCCAAACCTAAAATAACGGAGGATTTTCTAAAAATCAACCAACCTCTTTACTTTAAATAATTAAATTATAAATTTACTTGTGTGTATGCAAACTGCAGGCCTGATAACGTCTTCAGAGCATCAAAAAGTATGATTGATGTGGCTTAATACTCAGTTAACAGTCTGCCACTTCGCAGTTTCCCAACCACATCCTAACGTATCAGTAGTAATAAAAAATTTATCATAACATTCGTTTATCGCAACGATCTAGCAGTACGTGCAGCGCTCCAAGGAGACGGCTCCAGTCGTTTCGCGGCAACTCCGCGCTGCACTGGCCGAAAACGCCAAGAATAGAAAAACAAAACCGGCTCAAAAATTGCTTGATTCTATATTCAAAATATTATGCTTAACCATTGTTCAATTTATCAAGGTTTTAGTGCTAAAATGTGATAACATAATCGCATCGGACTGTGATTAAATATTTTTTAAGTGTTTAGAAAAGTTTAGATATGATTGAGTTAGTAAAAGTGAATGAAAATAGGGTAAACGGGACGATGAGGGATATTGGTGCGGATTCGTTTGTGTGTCGAGTTCAGTACCTAAATGATTTGGATCCATTCCTGGAGTACAACGTGAGAGAGCCCCCGAGACCTCTCTACCACACGTTCAACACGACTATGCCTCTGTCATATCAAATAGCAGCTGTCCACCGATTGCTACAGGCTCCACACCGGGTGAGTGATTCTTTACAAAGACATAGGTACTTCGTAAATATCGTAATCGGCTTCGTAAGTTCATAAAAATTCGACAAAATTTACAGATATTTTTTTAAAAAGATCATCTTTCATTTAGTCATCTTATAATCTTTAGAATATGGAAGTTTTGCATTTAGTTTTTATATACAGTATCATTTTCAGACGGTGCAGCCACATTGAAACATACATTTCGACTGCATCAAAATTCTAATAGGAAACGTGTAGAGCGTCAGCTTTGTTATGAAAATGTCCTACTATTAGTAACTGAGTTACTCATCACGCTATTTGGCTAATATTATCCGTTCTAAATATCTGGAGCTCGCTCAGGTGAGCTTATGACATCATAACACTAAAGCTATTATTGTAAATTAGCGCAAACGCATTGCAAAATATTCCGTAAATTGATAAATCCGTTTATATAAAATTATTTTTACTTTTAGATTGATGTTCATGTCGTAAATTAAATAATAAAAGCTAAACAATATTAAATGTATAGACAAACCTACTAAAGATAAATCTGAGAACTCAACGAATTACTGATTGGTTTATTTATGAAAATTATAGTAGAGTTATTATTAAGAAATAGGACTTGGATCGAAGCCTGATAACTTTTATGTAGAATAAATATAGTACATGTATACAGATTCTTGTACGTAATTTTATTGAACTGTACCTATATTACACGTCGTCAGAATGCAACTTAACGGTATCTAAAAACATTTATAATTATTAATCACAACAGTAGGACCACAATCGGGGGCTTTATGTCTACTGACAATCTTAATCGGAATCGGTTTCATTTTGACTTACATTGCTTTTGACGTACACAACTATCATTACCGTCAGTGTGTATACATAGAGATAAAGGCGGTTCCAATGGGGTATTTGACTGCCTATTCAAAGGAGTTACTTTTTTGTCAAGCACCGCGCGGTTCCAATGAGCACAGTAACAATTAAAAATCAATTGTGTGTATGATTCTTGGTTTGAGATGTTAAGTTCTGTCAAAACGAAAATTTACTATAGAAAATCTACTGAATACTGAGTTGTGAGTGTTTTTTTAGTACCTCCTCAATTTATTTATTATAAAAAAAATTGTTATAAGTAATACCTAATTGTAAAATGAAAATTTAAATATATTTTAGGATAATCTTTAGTTGATGATTACTCACAATTATTGATACAGTCAAATACCCAATTCCAAATATAAATAATCCATTAGGGCTCAGTTTACCGATTTGACAATTTGGATCCGACCCATCTGCGAAGTAGCGCACAATTTACGTCAATATCACAAAATATCCACTCTCGATGTACCTACATTTCACACAAACAATGTCTTATACATCAAACGCAAATACTATGCACAAAAAATACCAGCAAACCGGGAAGATGATCGTGATTCTACTATGCATACAAATTGGTAATTCTAATGCAAACTCTAGTTTCGAGAAAAAAACTTGATCGTCTCCAAACAAACATAAAAAGTATCTACTGAGTTACACTAGTTTGACCTACATAGTCCCTGTGGGTAAGCAAGTTACGGGAGCATAGTAAATCGTTGGTTACATTTAACACACTAGACGTTAGGCAATTCTAGTCCCAACTAATATCCCAATACAGGTAGCACGATCAGGGGCATACTCAAGAAAGTTCAGAGGTCGGAAGACATTGGTCAAGTCGGTAAAAAATTCCTTTAACCTCATCGTAAATAATAAGTTGTTATTCAAGTTTGGAAATTGAATATGGCCTAGTTTAGAAATAGGCACCTTTAAGGATGTTTTTGTAAGATGTTTTACGTTCTATTATAGAAATCTCTACCACATTTGCTTACCCACGCCAAATTCTGAAAGTTGAAAATAAAAATTATAGCCATATTATAATTTAAATTTACCGCAAAATATTCCAAAGTAGAATAGTAGGAGATGGGCGCACGTCACAATCAAGAAAATAAATATATATTTATAAACCTATAAATTTTATATTTCACCGTTACGCAATCTATGAAATCTTCAATATTGCATTAAGGATTTTAAACACAACTTATATAACTAGCTTCTCGAGACTTGTGACATTGACGATATGACATCAGTGCCACAAGAAGGAAACACTATTTTTTATCTGGTGACATCACAGGCACTTAGTAAGCAATTGTCGAAATTACACATGACATTTAATTAAATAGATATACATCATATGAGATAACTTCTTGTGAACTTGTAATAAATTACCGAGACATAAAACTAAGAAATATAGAGAATTTACATATTTCGGTATTGCCGTAAGTAAGAGTTTATGTACAGAAATATGTAGGTAGGTACCTACGTTATATAAATTCTACGGTACTCATTATCGTAATGATCACAGATGGATGGCTGCGTACTCACTTTTCGCGTAGGTGATTGTCGCGTCATGGTATTCTCTCATTACTCATTGTTGCTCGCTTTTATAAGAATGGTTAATCATGTTTGTATTCGTGAGAATTGATAATCCTTCCAGATTCCAGGGAGTATGCTAAATGCGTAACGAGCACGAATACTAATTTACCTTACATTTATGTGGTAACGAGGTATTAGTAGCAATCACGAAAATTGGGTCGATAAAACAATATTTCGCAATATATGCTATCTTCACTTTTAGATCTCTTTGAATTTGCATAAAGCACAACCTAATTGGATAATTCAAAAGCAAAATAGAGGGTCCGAAATATGCGTAAAGCAAAACTACACACACCGGCACAATTAGCGGAACAGAAAAAAAAAGGAGAAAAAAGAGGGAATTTAGAACAATGAATGTAATTTTTAAACAATATATTATTTAAAATGAAACAAAAATTAAATTAACATGTTTTGACATTCATTTGTAACACCATACTTAAAATTTTATAAAAATAAAAATTAAATTAAACAAAATGCATTTTTCTTCGATTTTTAATTATAGAGAAACAGCAGAAAATTCAAGATTTCCCAAAGTTTAACAACAATTTCAATGACTGTTTAATATCGAGTGTTTCCTCCTCGTGCTCTGATGAGGGTTTCCATCCGTCTGGGCATGCTGCGGATGATGTTATCAATGGTTTCTTGGGGCAACCTCTGCCATTCTTCAAGTAATGCATTTCGCAACTCGTTGAGATTATTGGGAGGGGGCATTCTTGACTTTACACTCCTCTTTAGCAAGTCCCAGACGTGTTCTATAGGGTTCATATCGGGGGACCGTGCTGGCCACTCCATCACCGTTATACCAACATGGTTTAGGTATGTCTGTACTGTGCGAGCACTGTGAGCCCGAGCATTATCCTGCATTAGAATGAAGTTGTTACCAATAAAGGGGGCAAATGGCACAACATGTTCTTCTAAAATCTCCCTGATATACCGATCAGCATTCAGATTCCCGCCATCGACCACTACTAACTCCGTACGAGCTCCTAAACATATTCCTCCCCAGACCATAATTGAACCGCCGCCATATGCAACTGTATTTTCAAAATTAGACTGGATATACCGTTCTCCTTTGCGTCTCCATACTCGCTGCCTTCCATCAATTTGATTTAACATAACTCTGCATTCATCAGTAAAAAGAACCTGTCCCCAGTCGTCGAAGTCCCAATCACGATGTTCACGACCAAAGTGTAGACGGTTTGTGCGATGATGTCTCTCAAGTTTTGGGGCTTTGGCGGGCACATACGAGCCTATACCCACTTCTTCGAATCTTCTACGAACTGTCCGCTCACTCATCCTTACTGCTCGTACCTCTTCCAGTAAATTTCGAGCCTGCACCGCCGTTAGTCTCGTGTTCCGTCGGACTTGAAGTTGGAGAAAACGGTCATCCCTCCTTGAAGTACACCTTTTCCGGCCTTGTCCTCTCCTTCTCACTAGAGCATTCGTCAATCTGTATCGTTGGATGCTACGATAAATCGTTGATAACGATCGACGAAGGCTTCTGGCAATCGATCTGTAGGTTTGACCATTTCTCCTCATTTGATCTGCCCTAATGATTTCTGATGGCGTTAAATCAGGCATAATTAGATGCTCGTAAATTATCAATATGCGAAAAAACTCAAAAGCCTCAAAAACTGCAATTCAAAGCTTTTCAAATGGAATTCACGAACCTTCTAAAAACGGACAAGCGGTGGAAAAAATGAATCAATGAAAATTAAAACAAAAGAATGAAAAAAAGGGCAGTCGCTTAGTATTCCATTTTTAAATTAAAACCCAAATTTAAAAAAAGCTTGTTTAGCCGGCCAGTAACACGCAAAAATGCGTAAATACTCCCTTTTTTTTCTGTTCCGCTAATTGTGCCGGTGTGTGTATGTAAGCTATTCTATACTTAAGCATGATAAATCCGATAATCAATTCGTCAGTTTGTTCATGTAATCATTACCGATTCGTCAATCTGCTGTGTTTTATGACAAATTCATTCATACACTATGGATGGAGATATCGGTAAAAATTAGTACCAAATGCCCATTTGTATATACTTAATGATAAAGTCAATACGTAATATCTAAATTTATCTTGATGATGCGGTTTATTTGATTACAAACGCCAACGCCAATGCTTTTTCAGAAACACCACTGAGAAAGAATTTTTACCGTCATACGAAGAATTTGATCCTTTCATAATTATACCAATCACCATTGTCAAGGATCTGGAAGCTATATACCTAATTACCAGAGAGAGAATACGGCCAGTCTTCTAGAAACGGTTCACACCTCTTTGGATGACATTTTTTATCTGTAAATATTGTAAATACGTGTATTTTTTCTTTGTAAATAAATATAAACTCACCTGCAGTCACCATATTTATGTTTCTAAGTTTATACCTACATAGCTTTTGCAAGTGAGTAATCCGTGAAATTTTTCGGGCGATGTCTCACTCGATCTATTTAAAGATATCAAGCCAAATTACTCTGGCTGGTCACCAGTTTGCACAATGTAACATGTATTGTGATCTTCCCGATTGCCAGTTAGCTATATATCATTAGACATGCCTTTTGTGAGAAACTAGCTTTTAACCGTGGCTTCGCTCGCGATCGTTTATTTCACCTCATTAGGGGTTGAATTTTGCAAAATCCTTTCTTAGTGGATACCTACACTGTAATCTGTATAAGCTATCTATGTGCAAAATTTCCAGTCTCTAGACCCAGCGGTTTAGGCTGTGCGTTGATATATCACCAATAAGTCATTTATCAGTTTATATATATATACCTACAATACAACGCGTAATAGAATAAGCGCAAATTCCTCATACCACCCTCAATTAGTATATTAATATTTAAAAAATATCGTGCCTGTGTACTTTAGTTGTGTCTAACGAATTTTCTTAAATAAAGAGCAATAATACTACGATTTCCATCGGTAGCACTAAATTCAGCTATGCTAATTCATTTTTCGGAAAAAATTAACACATATTAAAGAAAGCTAAAATCAATTAAGTAGTCGATACTGAACAAACAAATTTCAGGAATTGCGTTAGACACCTTACCACAAATTCGTCTCACGGAAAGCACTCTATTGCCTTCTGGCTAGGGAATGCAATCTCGATCTCGCGAGATCTCGTTCTCGCGATATCTCGGCCTTTTTTAGCGAGATTGATCTCGGACGAAAAAAGGGCGAGATCTCGCGAGTTTAACGAGATTGCACTCGAGCATAAAAACGTGTTCATTTGATTGGTATATTTTGTTAATTAATCTGTAGTTTCTAATAGTCTGACTAATTGATATATTTTGTTAATTAATCTGTAATATCTAATGGATCTAATAAGTATACATATATAGTTTGCCGGTTTCGTAGAGGTCCAAATTAGAGCAAAAGTCCTGTTGAGACAGTGTAGGCTGGTTGTTAGGTACTTTATAGTGAAGCTCAGACGGGGGTGAGCTTAAATAAATCATGAGAATGAAATAGTCGTTTTTGAAACAGTAAATTCACAATAAAAAAATGTAATGAGTAGATATAGTTTTATTTAATTGATAATAATATCTTAATTTAATAGTTAACTCAACATAGAAAATAAGTTTAATTTTTTTTTACTTCTCTTTGTTTTGGTTGTTATAAAAAAACTGTTTTATTACTAAAAGATTTTTGTTTGGTATTAGAAGAAGGTGAAGAGATACGATATTAGATGACTGGTTGTTTCTTTCATTTGTTATTTGAGAGATACATACGAGTACGTCAAAGTTTACTACTTAGAAGTTTATTAAAAAAATATAGACAGATAAGTCAAACAATATTTGATGCAGAAATTAGTGAAAATAAATGTTTATCTTATTATTTACATAAAAAAACATACAAAACTGCCAATCTCGCGAGATCTCGAAATGTGCGAGATCTCGCAGTATTGTTATTCATAAACTCGCGAGATCTCGCTTGATCCCCAATCTCGCGAGATTTGCATTCCCTACTTCCGGCGAACCCTGGCACCATTGAAGCCTCCTACCTTTCACGCTAGGGTAGGAACAAACGCGATAAAACCATCTTGGGGCCAAATTTTAGGGTAGGCTCCAGTGCCCGCACCCCTACTACGTCCAGGGTGGACAAAATCTCGAACGTCACACCAAGCAACCACACAGTTTCGGCTTTGGAATTTTCAATATATTTTTTTTTATTAAAATTTTATTTCCTGACAATGTTACAAACCCAAAGGGCGGTCTGTGATACAGAATTTTTTCTAGTACAGATTGCCAAAACCTACGTAATATTGTGTAACATGGTGTAAACAAATAAATTATTAATTAATCCACATTCCAAGCTGTTTCGTAGAGTTCCGCGCGGTTTCACCCGCGTAGTTACCGTGAGAATACGGGAATTGAATATAGCCCATGTTACTACCTGTTAAGATAATGTAGCTTTCCATTGGTGAAAGACTTTTTAAAATCAGTCCAGCAGTTAGAGTTTATTCGTTACAAACATATAAAAATACAAATCTTTCCTCTTTATAATATTACTAGCGGTTTTGCGCGGTTTCAGCCACCAGAGATCTTCTAGCTTTCCATTGGGGAAAGAATTTTAAAAATCGATCCAGTAGTTTTTGAGTTTATTCGTAACAAACATACAAAAATCCAAAAATACTAATGTTTCCTCTTTATAATATTAGTATAGATAAGTGTATAAGTACAAATTTACAGTTTCTAGATTTTTCCCTGTACTATATGATGATGTAAGTATATGACGAGTAAAGCAACCTATGAAATTTGATTCCCTTGAGAGTGTCAATCAATATGTACGTTTTTTATTGCATAAACGGCCATATCTTTTTTACGTTAACTTAGAAGTTTGATTTATTCACAGCTTCAAGGGACTGTAAATTTGAGTACTTACATAGGTTTTAATTTCAACTCCATACCTCTACGCGGTCCTGAGATATTGCTTGACAGACAGACAGACGGACAACCAAGTGATCCTATAAGGGTTCCGTTTTGTCGTTTTTAGGTACGGAACCCAAACAATAACATTTAGTTTACATTACTGACTGAAGAATATATCATTGGTTAATTAATTTACTTTTTTTCTTTCTTGATTTTCTTAAATATTTGCAAGATGTTTATACTATACTATATAGCCTGGCCTGTACATTCCGTTCTCATCTGAGTTAGAGACATTGCAGGATCGATCCCCGACCGGAACCAATATTCGCGTTGATAGAACGTTGGTTGTTTTATCGTTAATTGTTGTTCAGTACCCGTAATACCGACGTCTGACCGAGTCTGTATAGATTCGTGCCATGTCTGGAGTATCCTACAATATTTTAAGTGGTTATTGTTGGACTGTGATAGTTTTCTATAACTAACGGAGGGCCAAAAGGGACAAGACTATTTCAAGTCCGCTCCAGTTTACTTGTAAACCGCATTGGCGATGCGCCAGCGCTCGAGCTGGTGTGAGCTCCTCGATATGACACCCTACCTTTTAGCAGACAAATGCATTCCGCCCGAGCACGACTACGGGGAAATCTACACTCATATTATAATAAAGAGAAAAGATTTGCAATTTTTGTAAATGTTAAATGTAAAAACTGATGGACCGATTTAAAAAAATATTTCACCAATGGAAAGCTACATTATCAGGGAGTAACATATACTTAGACCATATTTTATTCCGTATTCCCACGGGAATGGGAGTTACATGGGTGAAACCGCGCGGAATAGCTAGTGATTAATAATTTTGACGTCAAAAGCTTTGAGGCCTTATGCTTTGCCTTATGCAAATTTTAAGCAAACGGCTTTTGTTTTATCTCAAACTAGCGATCCGCCCCGGCTTCGCACGGGTGCAATGCTTATAAGATTTTCCCGCTTTTCTGTTGAAATTTTTCCTGAATTTTCTTTGCTATAAACCTCACGGAGCCCGAGACCTTTCCAACGAATGCAAAACCGTGGAAATCGGTTCGTGCGTTCTGGAGTTATAGCGTCAGGAAGGAAAACCCGACTTATTTTTATATAGTAGATAGTTTGTTACTATAAAGAGATTCCTCCCAAAGAGATTCCTCTAAATAGTAACTCGAGAAAAACAAAGCGCCATCTTAAGTCCAACACACGAACCATTCCATGTCTTCTGTGATTGTATAAGCTGAGCTATATTTGATCGATGAACACCACACGTGCCCGAGAATTATTTCCGTTGCTGCAACACAGATGTCACGACTGTCAGTAAATATTTTCTTATTATTTTTCCGAAAGAGATCGAATTTCGCAACACAATTAAATTTTATATTTAACAACAACAAAAATCAATTAGTAGTTATTGTTATTTTTTTAAATGTGTGATGTGTGGGTGGAAGTCGTCTAATTGATTACGCTGTTAGTTTCTCACATAAAATAAAATAGAGATGCTAAATCGACTCGTTATTTGTTTTGTAGGCTAAACCGATAAGGACTAATTTTGGCTAAGAGATAGAGGATGATAAGTGAGGAACAACATAAGCTACCGAAGCGGAAGTCACGGGTAAATTCTTTGCTTAGCTGTATAATAACGAGAAACTTTTTGTTACAGTTGGACGATGCTACTCTACAGGTGTTTAAAGACGGCGACTATGGCCCATATCTTGACCTGGACTCCACCCTCGGCGAGCAGGATGAAGAGCTGGAGGGCCTGCAGGACAAGTAAGATATTTTTTAAACATTAGAATAGAATGCAGCGCAATATATTATTCTGATCAGCCTCCGATTCACATTCTTTCGATGTGACATTTGTTTACGATGCAGTAGCGTTATATATATATATATATATATATATATATATATATAGTGTTATTAATTATTATATAATCAAAATTTTAAACAAAAATACAAACTAACTTCAACGAATAACATTAAAAATAAAAAGGGACTATTATTTGCATAATCAACAGGATAATAACAAACACAACAAAAAAGAATTTGAGTTTGTACCTTTCCTAATAGCAATCCCAACACATAGTACAGTGAATAGAGACCAAATAAGGGGGGTTACCTTACAAACGGTCCGGTAGTTCTAAATTTTTACATGTTGTCTAGGATGGTTGTTAAGTGTTTAAAATGCAAAATGCACAATTCCCCCCCCTCCGCGCCCGCCGCCATCTTGAAAAAACCGAAAAAAATCGGCACTTTTTTTAGATTTTCACTTATATCTTTGTTTCGGTGCATTTTAGCTACAAAACAGTTCTATTCAATGTTGTAGAGAATAAAATTCCCTATAATATACGCGTTAAATTTTGTTTGTAGGGCAGATAGTTCACGAGATATGATATTTTTAAAAATATAAAAAAATACGCATTTTCCGGAAATTTTTCAAACTTATCAAATAAACAATATGCCGTTGTTTTCATTTTAATGCTTACTGCCCCCTCCGTAAGGTTTGTTAAAAAAGTATACATCCATTTTGTAGGTAATTAAATTCCCAACAATTTTTATTCTTGATACTTGTTTTTCTCAAATAGGCCAAAATTGAATTACAGCGTTCTAAAGTTAGAAGTTTGAAAAATTTGAAAAAAAGTTTGAAAAAATGCGTAATTTTTTATCTTTTTTAAAATATCATATCTCGTGAACTATCTGCCCTACAAACAAAATTTAACACGTATATTATAGGGGATTTCATTCTCTACAACATTGAATAGAACTGTTTTGTAGCTAAAATGCACCGAAACAAAGATATAAGTGAAAATCTAAAAAAAGTGCCGATTTTTTTTCGGTTTTTTCAAGATGGCGGAGGGCGCGGAGGGGGGGGAATTGTGCATTTTGCATTTTAAACACTTAACAACCATCCTAGACAACATGTAAAAAATTTAGAACTACCGGACCGTTTGTAAGGTATAAGCTCTCTATTCACTGGGTTAATATGTATTGTAAGAAAAATAAAGCCGATAAACAAAAATATATTACTAAGCAAAAACAAACTGTCAAAGACATTCAAGAAAAATTTTCTCTCTTTTTTGAATTTGTAAGTAGAGATAATCTTTTTAATGTTGCAATTTAGTTTCCCGTTCAAATATTTAACTTCTGGGATGCAAGGGTTAAATTTCGTCCATTAGGAATACTTGGTCATCATACTTATTTACGTCTGCTAAGAATGCAGTTTCCTGAGCTCCCATATTATGAAAGAGGTTTATGTCCACTTGTAGGCTAATAAGTACATAATACAATAATCGAATGAGTTTTCAAACACCAAAACTCCCATCAAAGTCGTACCTTTTCTTTTGCGTGATGCGTGTACACATTAAACATAAATGCCTTTTGTTGCCTTCACTTTCTTTTTACCTGACCATACCAGAAGGAGGATAATATTAACGGGTATAAGTATGTTGTAAACAATATATAGAAAATAAACAGTAGTATGTGAACCTATTTCCTTAATACTACCAGTAGCCTAAACGGTCTAACGCAATCATTAAAAATATAATACGAAACGACCCTGAAAGAAGCCATGATGGATGTGCGTATCATTTTGTCCCCTGCAACTAGTTAATGACCTCTTCCGTCTCCGACCCCACTCTCTCAGAGGAAGTTAAGTTTAACATCCATAGTTATGAAATACTGAAGTCATTTTTAGGTAACCTGAAAATCCACAAAATTACTATACACAGGTACTACATATTACAGAATTGCCTTATGTTATTATAGGTACTTCGTAGGGTTCCGTATCCAAACGGTGCCAACGGAAACCTATTACTAAGGCATGTGACAGGTCTGTATCTTTTGAACCGTAATATACACTTGAAATTTTTAAAGAGTGTGTATTGCTATGGCGGTTAAAACAACAATCAAATAAAGGTTAAAAAGTTAATAATGATACCGCCATACAAGAAACGTAGGTATATTCTTTATTGCACGGAGGTGCGGAGGCTACGGAGCACTTCGTGTGGCCGGTTTTACAGTGTGCATCTGGATTGAGGGCCCACTTTTTAAATTATTGCGAAACAAAATGATACTTACAGGGCATTTACTTAAAATTTTGTAAAACCTAAAGCAAAGATTCTTAAATTTCTTAAACGTGAATCAAAAGAGTTATGGTCAAATAGCTTGGGCCCTCAATCCTGACGCCTGCATAAAACGGCATAGTCGAATCTCAGAAAGTACTATCCCTGGGATAATAATTTTTATTCGAGTATTTAGTTAGGAATTTCTTAAATACATTAAGAAATTGTCAAGTCTTAAGAATGCGACAATACAGATTTATGGCGGTTTAGCTTGGGCCCTCAATTCATCAATTTTGATATTGTAGAATCAGCAACAAATATGAGTTTTTCTAAGGAAAGATATTAATACGACTATAATATATTTGAGTTCCATATCTCGGAAAATTTGTTAAAAAGAAATAACGACATAAAAGTTAATTGTTAAAAAGTTATTGAAATTCGTATTTTTTCAAAACGTCTGAACTGAGGGCCCAAGGTTTTTGTCAGTATTGACTAGGCTAAGCCTTCTACACTACCGCACTTTAGGCTAAGTATTTTAACAAATTTTTAACTAAAAGGCTACAAAGCGTCCATTCTTCTAAATGCCGTACTTTAGGAGAAAATTGATTTTCGATATTTTATATGAGAAAATTCAGTAGGGTGACCATAATGTTTATCGTAAGTATAAACAAGTATTCGTTGTGATCATGTAAGTAGTATTTTGTAAAGCGCAGATACAATATATATAATTATACAACGCGTAACAGAAAAAGCGCAATTCCTCATACACCCCGGTTAGTAAATTAATATAAAAAAAAGATGCAATCGAACTTTAGTTGTCCAATTTTCTTAAATATCGTTCTATAATAGTACGATTTCAATAGATAGCATTAAATTCAGCTATGCTAATTCATTTTTCGGAAAAATTTAACACAGATTAAAAATAGATGAAATCGAATATGTAGTCGATACTGAACAAACTAATTTCAGGAATTGCACTTATTCTGTTACATATTGTATATAATATATAAAGCTCGATATAATTATATACGATTAGCTGTGCTGTGCCTTCACCTACGTATGCGTGGAAAAATAAAATAAGAAAGTGCCAATAATCAATGAAATTATGTATTGGACGTATTAAAATTATGACCCTGTATATTAACAACTAGCAGTGCCTTGCGGTTTCATCCGCGTAGTTCCCGTTCCCGTGAAAATACGGGAATAAAATATAGCCTTTGTTACTCCCTGATAATGTATCTTTCCATTGGTAAAAGAACTTTTTAAATCGGTTACGTAGTCTAGGCCTGTTCCCGTGGGAAAATTATAGCACATGTTACTCCCAGAAAAGTACGCTTTCCACTGGCAAAAGATTTTTTTAAATCGGTAAAACCGATAGTATCGGAGCCTTTTTAATACAAAAAATCAAAACATTCCTCAATCCAGTATATTCCAGTTCCCTTGGGAATATCAAAAAAATCCTTCATAGCGGTTGTCTACGACATAGAAGACGCCTACATAACATATTAGAAATTGCGGGTGCCCATCGGCGTTGCCTGCGCGGATCCGGTTTATTCCCGTTCCCGTGGGAATTTCCAAAAATTTCTTCATAGCGGTCGACTACGATTTCTTTTTTCACCTGTTTTTATATTTTCCCGTGCGAATGAGATATTTTTCTGGAATAAAAAGTACCCTAGATGTTGACCCGGGTATTCAGTTATATCCATACCAAATTTCATCAAAATCCGTCTAGTAGTTTTTGCGTGATGCGTGCACAACCAGACAGACAGATATAGACAGACAGACAGACAGACACAAATTTAAAAAAATGTTGTTTTGGTATCTATATCGATAATTATATAGACTAGATAAAATAGACTCGTTAAAATTTTCAAAAAACATTTCATATACAGCCACGGCCCCGTTAGAGTTTTGTTTTATGTATAACATTTTTACATATTTAGCTTACAAATAAGGGTAACCTTAATTTGTTTTTAACAAGAAAATAAAAATAATATGAAACCCTGACAAAATATTTATTCTTTTACATCATAATCTGCCAAAACATATGAAATAGTATGTATATAATTATATTATACTATCACTAATATGAGTCAAAACCCGAAATATACAGCAAAATGAAAATTAAACAAAAAACATGACGGGGACGCGCGTACGTCAGGCGTCAAAAATACGAATACTATGATAACCATTTAAATAACACCCTATAGTAATTATTGGATCACACAAAACGTAATCGCTTCCGACAACAACTTATGAAATATCTTATATGAGGGTACATGCTGATTTGTCTCAAAAAAGTAACAAAATCATATACACCCTACTGAATTTTCTCATATAAAACATCGAAAATCAATTTTCTCCTAAAGTACGGCATTTAGAAGAATGGACGCTTTGTAGCCTTTTAGTTAAAAAATTGTTAAAATACTTAGCCTAAAGTGCGGTAGTGTAGAAGGCTTAGCCTAGTCAATACTGACAAAAACCTTGGGCCCTCAGTTCAGACGTTTTGAAAAAATACGAATTTCAATAACTTTTTAACAATTAACTTTTGTGTCGTTATTTCTTTTTAACAAATTTTCCGAGATATGGAACTCAAATAAATTATAGTCGTATTAATATCTTTCCTTAGAAAAACTCATATTTTTTGCTGATTCTACAATATCAAAATTGATGAATTGAGGGCCCAAGCTAAACCGCCATAAATCTGTATTGTCGCATTCTTAAGACTTGACAATTTCTTAATGTATTTAAGAAATTCCTAACTAAATACTCGAATAAAAATTATTATCCCAGGGATAGTACTTTCTGAGATTCGACTATGCCGTTTTATGCAGGCGTCAGGATTGAGGGCCCAAGCAATTTGACCATAACTCTTTTGATTCACGTTTAAGAAATTTAAGAATCTTTGCTTTAGGTTTTACAAAATTTTAAGTAAATGCCCTGTAAGTATTATTTCGTTTCGCAATAATTTAAAAAGTGGGCCCTCAATCCAGATGCACACGGTTTTACACCGGTATTCTATCGTTGTTTAATTTTTAAATTTCTGCCTAATTGTCAATATACTGAGTCTTACCAACTTAAGCTAACCTCCCTTAACCGTTTGATATACCACTACGAGTAAAATTTTTAGGAAATCTTATAAAAATTTGTTCGTAACGTCTAGATTCGATTACTCAGTCCAGAATGAAGAATGTCTCTTTTGCAATTTGAAACTAAATATTTTCAAACATAAATATTGTTTACACATATTATTTAGACTGTACCTAAACCAAATATAAAGATAAGTTACTGTATTGTATTTTGAAAATACATAGATGATGCTAAGCGCTTTGGAACAACTAAGTTTTTCATCCTGCGATTTGCCAACGCGACGATCACTGTATATTTTATTAAGATTGACAAACTACTGCAATTCCGCACTGCAAGAGTCCCCAATGTCGACTCTTGCCTCGCACCATTTTCAACCGACTTCAAAATAGAAGAAGGTTCTCAATTCGACTGTATGTTTTTTTATGCTTGTTACCCCAGAACTTTCGACTGGGTGAACCGATTTTGATGATTCTTTCTTTATTTGAAAGCTGGTCCTTTCGGTTTCCCATTTCAATAGTCCAGTTCTGACAATGGCATCCATGAGAAAACCATTTAAGTTGAAATCGGTTTTGTACTCTATAAAGTTCTATGTTGTCAATAGTCAGAACCTATCTGCAACATGACTATGACAATACCCAATTGCGCGAAAATAATATACTACTTTTTATAATACTTCCTCAACATGATATTGATTAACCAATACAAACTTGAGGTTATATGTATTGTTATTTTCATACCTATATAAAAAACGGCCAAGTGTGAGTCTGACTCACAAAGAAAGGCGTCTGTACCACCGTAAGTAAAATAAAAAACGGAACCCAGTTATTTTTTATTTTTTCTTATTTGCTGTTATAACATAATACACATTCAGTAAACATTTCAAATGTCTACCTATTACGGTTCATGACATACATCCCGATGACAGAGAGACGGATGGACGGACGGACAGCGGAGGCTTTTGGCACCCTTTCTGTACGGAACTCTCAGTAGGGTCCAGTTTTCATAAGGTTTGCCTGAATGTAGTTATTTAAAAAAAATGTTGTGCTGTGTTTTAGATAACAAACAAGTAAGTAGGTAGAAAATAAAAATATGTAGAAAAAAAAAAGATTAATAAAAAATATTTTCATCTAGACTGTCGCAAGTGGATAGTGAATACGGAATGTGAATCTGCCCTTAGGTCAGCGGACTAATTTAGGGGCGCCGAAAATAGTTCGTGCCGGAATCGACACATGTGAATTTATTCAGGTTACTGTTGCCCGTAACCCGGTAACCATCAGAGGGGTATCGCGGACAATCGGTTCCGCAGCTCTGTGAATAGCGCAAGTACTGAAGGGAACATTATATATATTGGGTGGTGGACCATAGGTATACTATTGGTGGCAACAATTTGCCACCAAAGCTTCACAATGTTCCCTACTTTCATCAAATTTTACACTAAGTTTGTGACATGACGGCATTTAATGTACTTAGCTCATTCATAGGACTTAGCTGCATTGCTAAATAAACGCATATTATTTACATACCTATAAGTACAATAGAATTCCGCATCATCGGAAATCCGGATAATCGATTTCAAAGTCAAATCAAAACTATTAAATTTTAATATTTTTTTTATTATGTAAGAGTTATGTAGTATGTAATTTGAGCCGCGAAGAATAAGTCCGGATAATCAAATATTCGGATAGTCGAGATTCTATACTGTAATTCAAACTAACGTCTTTGTCATAGTTTTTAAATCTAAGTATAATTTATGTATAGGTAATAATCTACTATATAAAAATAAGTCGGGTTTTCCTTCCTGACGATTTAACTCGAGAACGGCCGGACCGATTTTCATGAAACTTTTTGTGTGGGTTCGAGTGGGTCCAGGGATGGTTTATAGCAAAGAAAATTCAGCATTGCACCCGTGCGAAGCCGGGGCGGGTCGCTAGTCTACTATATAAAAATAAGTACGGTTTTCCTTCCTGACGATTTAACTCCAGAACGGCCGGACCGATTTTGATGAAACTTTTTGTGTGGGTTCGAGTGGGTCCAGGGATGGTTTATAGCAAAGAAAATTCAGCATTGCACCCGTGCGAAGCCGGGGCGGGTCGCTAGTCTACTATATAAAAATAAGTCGGGTATTCCTTCCTGACGCTATAACTCCAGAACGCACTAACCGATTTCCACGGTTTTGCATTCGTTGGAAAGGTCTCGGGCTCCGTGAGGTTTATAGAAAAGAAAATTCTTATAAGCATTGCACCCGTGCGAAGCCGGGGCGGGTGGCTAGTTAATAATAAAATTCTTAAAGCGAAGCTTAGATTTTTTTTCTTTATTTGGGACAACAAACAAATAAACTTAAGTATGTAACAAAGTAGTAAATAATGTATAACCATCAGCACCGTTATCCACATTTATGCGATATTATACGTTTGCAGTAAACCGATAAGTGTGCGCTAAATGTTATGTAATTAAATTAAATTTGTACATAACAACAACAACAACAAAATTACATGTTTGTCTGAGATAAAATTCCAATTTTGTTCTTTAAAAAGGGAATGGTAATAAAAGTAATGTATCTGGACATTATTTTTATTAGATATCAAAACAAATGAATCTGACTAACTATATAGTACTATTACTTTCTGTGCTAAGTGTTAATATCAATTAATAAGTATAATATGCCGTTACTCGTGTTTGCTCATCAGTCATCACATGAAACAAAACATCACTTGAATGTTAAGCTTGGGTCCCACGGTCCGTAAAATCGCGGATGCACGCAGACCAGCTCGCACGACGCACCGTGGGACCGGCTCGTCCGTGATAGCACAGAACGTCTGTGGCGGTGCGCCCGTATCCATCGTGAGTCGGTAACTTCAAAGGTGCGCTCTTCTCTCTCTTTCTTTCGCTTTGCATTATGACAACATAAAAACATCTACACACACCGACACGCACCGTTGGACCGGCCCTGCCTGTGGTGCGTCGCCGTCCGTGCTCGTCGGCTGAGTGTAGCTGATCCGTAGAATAGCGGACCGTGGGACCCCAGCTTTAGAAAGTCTGGAAACTTTACTCGCAGCGAAACCGTGAGTGTTTTGTGTAGCCTTTTTCTGAAGCTGTTTCAATCGCGATGAATCCGACTGTCAGAAAAAACTGTGATTCTATTAAACAATGAACTTGCACTGTTCTGCTTACTACAGGCTGCTCATTTGCCATCACTGATTGCCTAGATTTATTTAACTTAAATTTTCTATACTAAGTACCTACACTACCGATGAAAAATTTAGTGATTAGGTACATGGGTCTTTTTTGAAACTATGTTCTATAAAAACAAACAAAATAGATCATATTATTATTTCAACGATCTCCTTATGTACTTAGATATACAAAAATCGTAAAAGTTATTTCTCCAAATTGTAGGTTTCCTTATAGTTGTACCTACTGATGCTAAACTCTTTAAAATGTAGTTCTAACATACATATATTGGGTACACGGTGTACGTACACACAGATATTATAATAGTCCAACCGGCGCAGTATCAGGGCACAGTTGAAAAACTGCTCCGTGCAGAAGCGCCGGCGCCGCTAACCTAAATCTTTTTCGTTCGAACCAGTGCGCTAACGCAACAATCATCATCCTGTATATTTGTAAAGGGAAAATTACTAGGCATGGAAGAGGTTGTCACACGATGTGTCTCAGTCGAAGGAATCATTCTGGAACCAGCAGATAGGTCGGTGATAGTGAGACAAGTGTCTCGAGATTCTGGGATAGCCGACTATGAAGATGAATTCGTTTCCACTTTAACTCTCATCGTGGATACGGAGGATGACATGTCAGAGGAGGAGGAACTTTCAGACCTACCGATTGACAAGTAAGTCAGTGCCATTGAAGTTGAAGGGTTGGCTGAAGGTTTGAGGTCTTCAGCCAACCTCCATGGAAGAGTTCAGAGTCCCGTGTTATTAGATTATTTATTTATTTATTGGAACTCTATAGCAACATTAGGACCTTTAACTTATAAATTTAAACAAGAAATACAGTTTACAGAGATTCACTCATTATAAAAAACTAGTGATAGGTACAAGAGTATGCTCGAACTATTCCGTTAGATTATGAAAACGCAAAAAACAAATGATTATTATGTAATTTTGTCAGTGTATTTTATTACCTACAGAAATATATATATTTTTTGTATTTTCGTAAAGTATTGACGAAAACATGAGACTAAATTTGTGCTACGAAAATTTCTTATTAATTTCGTCATCAATCCGTAACAGCCCACGCTGAGCTAAGGGTCTTTCCCCGCACTGAGGAAGTATGGGCAATAATGAACTTGGGGTGGAAAACGGAACTCCTCAACGGACATCAGCTAATCACTCGCTATCAGCGTAATAGGTTTAGTAACACTAGTTAATGGATGTCGACTATGCAAATAGTATTTTTTAGTGCTATTCGTTGGAGTCGGTTTAGTACTTTTGTTAAATTTTTAGTATAATCTATTTATATAAAAATGAATCCCTTTTTCCCTTAATGACGGCATCACGCGTTAATGGCTGAACCGATTTGGCTGAAAGTTGGTGGGGAGGTAGCTTAGAACCAGGAGACGGACATAGGATACTTTTTATTCCGATATTCCCACGGGAACGGGAACTACGCGGGTGAAACCGCGGGGCGCTGCTAGTAATATAAAAAAATATGATGCCTTCGTACCTTAGTTGTGTCTAACCAATTTTCTTAAATAAAGAGCAATAATAGTAGGGTTTCAGTTACGGTAGCACTAAATTCAGATAAGCTAATACATTTTTCGGAAAAATTTTACACATATTAAAAATAGCTGACATCGGTGTAGTCGATACTGAACAAACTAATTTCAGGAATTGCGCTTATTCTGTTACATATTGTATAGTACCATGCCGGTCTAATTATATGCACAGATCGTGTTAGGGATATTGTGTGTTCAATTAAAGATATAATTATTAACTTTAAATACGTTTAGTGATCATTTATTCTGATGCTCGCAATAAAACGTCATTGAAAGGACAAATAAGTATGTACCTACTAAAATTTTAGGTAGGTAAGCTAAGTACCATCCAACTTCAGTATCTTTCGAAAAATAATAATGATTTTGATGAACACCCAATGAAGTTTCAATATTGGCAATCCGTAACAGACCACTATACTTTGTTCTGAACTTGTATCTTTCCTAATAAATCCCAAAACGAATTTTAAGAAAAATAAATCAGGTATTTACAAAATTATTTATGATGTTACATAAATATTCCTACTTCAAACTTTTGCTTTCCATGCCGGTAGCTAGATGCAGTACACTTCTAATCTATACCAAAAACCCTAAATCACTAACCAAAAAATCTGAAAAATATGGTGCGGCGTCAAGTCTCAAAACTGAAAGAAACCCTTAACGTCTCAAAACCTGTCGAGAAGCCGATATCCAAAACAAATAAAAATATAAAGAAGAAGAATTACCTACGTATCCTTCATCATTTACCTCTACCACTTGTTGAGAATCGTCAAGAAGAAAAAGTTCATTATAACGAAGAAATCCATGTGAATTAATGAACACTTCGTCTTCGATAATTATGCTGGATAAAATTGGTTGCGATGCATTGATTGTAGATTGGTGGCACTATCGAAACGGAAAACTCTGAAAAACAGTGATATAGAGACAACTGTAAAACTTATCTCACCTGAAATCGCATTACACGCAAACATGGAGGCCTAAAAAATTAATACCCAATTCAAGGATCTTGCACTGTCACTCACAGGTGGGAAACTCAATTGAAGAACTCGCATTACACGCAAACATGAAGGCGGAAATATCAATACCCCAATTCAAGAATGCAAGATGAAATGAATTCAAGGATGCAAGAAGAAATAATTTAATATGTATAAGTTTGATTAAATATGTATAGGTTTAATGTGTTTACTAATAAGGTAATGTAAATGTTTTTATAAAATAAATTTTTAAATTAATTATTAATGGCCATTTTAATTGTGAATTGAATTTGAATTTTTGTTAATTTAAATTATTTTACAATAATATCAATACTCAATCATTTATTGCAACCCATAAGTTTACATAAGGTGGTCTTAACTAAGTGAGATCAATTTATGGACCCTGTACACAGCAATAGTAGAAGAGGGGACTGCTTTATAGATGTACGTTAATGTTGACATCCTGTCAATCACTCCGTCCCCGCGGGTGCAAGGTAAATACATAAGCTATGATCTCACATTAATGTTACCCCATCGAATATTATTGTTTTCCATATATTTTTTATCAATAGCTAATTATTTTGTTTTCAGCCGCAAAAATGCTCTCGTTCTACGAACACAACTTTCTGTGCGAGTCCATGCCATCATTGGTAAGTTAAAATTATAAAAAATATACCCATTTCCTCATCTACACTAATATTATAAAGAAGAAAGATTTGTATTTTTGTATGTTTGTAACGATTAAACTCAAAAACTACTAGACCGATTTAAAAAATTCTTTCACCATTAGAATGCTACAATATCCCTGAGTAACATAGGCTATACTTTATTTTTTATTATTTATTTATTTGGTTCACTTACAGTCATCTTACACAATAATATTACAAAATAACATCCAATGGTCTTAAGCTAAGTGTAGTGACTACTTACAAGTAAACACAGCATGCAATATTATGGAGACAGTAGATTTATATGTATTTATATACTTATATATATTTAAGTATTATAAGTAACTAAAAATGAAGGACATAAGCAGTAATAGTTTTTACACAAAACATTGATTGGTTATCAAGGTTTTAAAGGGCATTGCCAGAATTTATATAATTTAAGATATTCTGACGAAAACCATTCAAAAAACTAAAGTTTACATCCACGACGTTTTTGTACCGGAGAGTTGGAACCAAGGACGGTTCTACGAAACGGTGGGTGTAAAGGTGATACCGGATGGCGTGGATATCTGGAGGGGGCACTGAATTTAAAATAATTTAGTAGTGGCGGACAATTAATTTTATTGTTGAGCAACTTATATAAGAACATCAGGTCTATTAAATCTCTGCGTTTATCCAATGACATCATTTTAAAGAACTTAAGTCTGTCAGCATATGAAAAATCTCGTTTTGCCTTTCCAACTAATCGTGCCAGATGCCACAAGAAGCGCTTTTGTATACGTTCCATGCGCAGAATGTGTACTGAATAGTGTGGACGCCATACAACTGAACAGTAATCTAGTAAGCTGCGGACCAAACTGTTAAATAGCAATTTTTTTGTAGTAATACTAAATCCCTTACTATTTCGGATAACAAAGCCGAGCATCCTAGAAGCTTTTTTAATTATATTTTCATAGTGAGCCAGAAACGTCAATTTCCTATTAAAAATAATTCCCAGATCACGAATCACCTCTACCTCTTGGATCACATGACTATCTATTTGGTAATCATATATAACACTAGCATTTCTAGAAAATTTAATATGATAACATTTTTTGGGATTCAGTAACATCTGGTTTGCTCCACACCATTTGACAAGATTATCCACATCCTTCTGCAACAAATTGGAGTCCTTAACTGATTTGATAATCCTTGAAAATTTTAAATCGTCAATGAAAACAGATGAATATTTCAAAAAATCAGGAATGTCATTGATAAAAAAGTTAAAAAGCACAGGACCGAGATGAGATCCCTGTGGCACTCCTGAAGTAATAGGACAATTTTCTGACTGAAAACCATTAACCACAACGTAGAAGGTTCGAGAATTAAGGTAAGATGATAACCATGCCAAAAAAGAGCCTGAGAATCCATAACAAGAAAGCTTATTGATAAGGATTGTGTGAGATACTTTGTCAAAAGCCTTACTGAAGTCAGTATAGATGACGTCTATTTGCTGTTTACGATCAACAGATAAAGATATATCCTCCACAAAGTTAACTAAATTTGTGCACGTGGACCTCGAACCCACAAATCGATGTTGGTTATCTTTTATGTATAGATTAAGATGGTTCTGAATTAGGGGGCACACCAGGGCCTCAAACACTTTTGCAAATGTAGATAAAATAGAAATAGGTCTATAATTGCTGACCAAGCATTCATCATCCGACTTGTGTATAGGGACCACTTTTGCCATTTTCCACTCGATGGGGAAAATTCCAGTGCGTAAGGAGACATTGTATATGTGGCAAAGTGGGGTTACCAAGACCGGAGCGCATGATATAATAAAATGTGGCGGTATGCCATCGGGTCCAGCTCCCTTAGTTCTATCCAATGTTTGCAGTTTTCTCAGTAAGTTTTCCTTATTTATTATAGGCGCAGCAAAAGATTGACCGTAATTTTTAATGACAAATAATGACGATTCCTGGCAGTCAACAGAATTGTCACTAGAACAGTTATTATGATCAGTATAGGCAAGTGAGAAGTTTTTGGCAAAGATGTTACAAATAACAGTACCGTCCGACGTCGTAGTCGTACCGTCGCTCATGGCTCCAGGATAGGAACTTGTTCCAGCGCGCTTGTTTTTTACAAAAGTCCAGAAAAGTTTGGGATTATGCTTAAGATCTCTTTCCAAATTTACCATATATAGTTTGTATCTTTGAGAAGCAATGATTTCACAGCGCTTACTCACTAGCTCTAATTCTAATAGGTCACGCGGATTACCGTATAATTTATAGCGCCATCTAAGTTTGTTCTTTTCATTTAATCTGCGAACTAGATTACAGTCAAACCAAGGCGGGAAACGTCCTTTTTTTCTTGTTAATTTTAAGGGTACGTATTTGTGTATAGTCTCCCGCAATACATTATAAAACACTCTGACCATTTCATCAACATCTATAATATCTTTATATAATATATTCCAGTCTACTTTAAATAAATGACTGCAAACTGCGTTATAGTCGGCTCTGTAAAAGTTATATTTTTTGGTATGCGAATTATACGGAAGTTTTTTGTCTAGAGATAAAGAGAATATTACTTCTAAAGGGGGGTGCTGTTGGTCTATTTTACTCAGGTAATTAGTCGACTTTGAAACTGAGCACATTGGAATGTCTGTCAGAACCAAATCCAAAATAACATTGTTATTATTGGTTATATCATTAAGTTGAGAGAATCTATGCAAACATGCAAAATCTACCAAGACTTTCCCTAGAGAAGGCGCCACATATCCACTCGCATCGTTCTGCACCATTTTCCAGTTTATATTCCTAAGATTAAAGTCGCCTATAATACTCATCGGAAGGTTGTGTTCAGATACTGAATTGCAATTATCTAAAAAATGATCGAGAACAGTTCTGTTAACAGGTGGAGGCAAATATACTGCACATAGTGCCATCTGATGGGAGAGCCCAGCAGATGAAATATCTAATGTTAGCCACAAATCTTCACATTGGCTATCCCAGGTTTTCATACGTTTGGCTTTAAACTTATTATTAACTGCAACTATAACACCTCCTCCATCCTGTTTGTTCCCATGAAAGCCAGAGCTCTCTCGATCCCTTCGAAAAACAGTATATCTCTTATCAAAAAGCTCTTCTGAGATAATATTGGAGTTTAGCCATGACTCTACTATAACTACTATGTTGTAGCTGTTACAGCAAACCTGTCTATAAAAATTTATGCGTTTTAGTTCTTAAACCACGAGCGTTTTGATAATATAAAGTAAAAGTATCGAATTTTTTATTGGTAAACTAATTGCATGCAAAAGATAACAAGAAACTTAAGTAGGTAAGCAACTTTATATAATTTTAACTAAAGATTCCGTGTCCTTAATCCAAATGTACTCGGATTCTTCTGTTTTACGCACAAATATTCGTCTATTCCTAATCCAAACGAAATTGTAGCTCAATTTCTTTGCTTTGGTTCTAACCGCATAATGTAGATCTTTAAGAGCAGGTGTCAAATGTTCTGTTACATATATAGCAGAGTCTTCCTTCAGTCCAGCATTCTTTGCATTCAATTTGGTCTTCGAGTTAGATTTGTTATAAGCCATAACCTTAGCTAAAAAGCTGTCGCGCATTCTGGGAGTTGCAAACTGGACGCAAATTGTGCGAGGTCGGGCACTGCTTGGGTTGATTTCAGCCACACGAGTACAGTGGTGAACATCAGCGTCAGTTACTTCACAGCCAATCGTTTTTCCTAGGGTGGTTACGATACTAATTATGTTTTCATGGTTCTTCTCAGGCACGCATTGTATTTTAATATTTCTTGAGCGAGCATGCTGTTCTAAATGATTCAAACGAGTTGTAAGATCTGTGACAGTGGCCTTGAGAATATCATTTTCCTTCCTCACCTCCTTAATGGTCTTATTGTTTTCTTCCTGGTCTTTAAGTACTTTCTCATAAGTTTCATTCATAAACACCATCGATGACTTCATATCTGCTATTTCTTCCTGCAGTGGAGCCAAGTTGGAGTTTAAAGCAGATAGGAGCATGCCGTTAAATTTAGTAATGAGACTATCGAAGCTAGTTTTCATAATTTCCTGTACTATGTCTCGGACATCATCGGACATCGCGTGTTATAGAAGGGTCTTGGTCAACCACGGGGGGTGAGTTTAATGCTGCTCTTTTATTGCCCCTGGTGGACGAGACATTCCGGGCTGGTGTATTGTCAGTTTTGCTCTCCTTTGGCATCTTTCCGACACACTCTGGGCAAACCCACGCAGCCAAAGATTTAGGATTCAAAGTTTGCTCATCAAGTGCAACGCAGACATAATGATACGTCATCTTAAACTGTATACAATCAATATGGCTGTCTCCATTCGTTGTCTCATTACAGCACCCCCAGTTAATAACAGTATTATTGCTCATTGTGATAAGTTTTTTTAAATATTAACTCAACAAATAAACAAACAAAGTAGAAAAGGAAAAAGACAAAATTTCTTTCCGGCGAGATTCGAACCGGCGTTGTTTGGATCAAGCCTCCACGGCTCTGACCGCTGCGCCAACGCAGTTGATTCTTAGATGGCGAAAACTTGGGCTGCTTGTGTCACTCAGTGATAGCGGCACGGACGAAACGGGTACTTAAAAAAATCTATTTTGTTGTGTCACCCACAGATACACTTCACTCCGTGATAGGACTTGTTTTCTTTGTGATTTACAATGATAAAAAACTATTATTCAGTTTGTCAGAATAACACTTAGCGTTAACTCGAACGTAAGCTTGATTTAAATGCCAACACTTTATAGGAAAACACATTTAAACCAGCAAAAAAATATATAAATACGAGGAGCGATCAAATACAGGTCCAACTGTGATTGATGCGGGTAATTAATTATTTACTTTACTTTGTTCCTATATAGGTACCCACGGGAACGGGAACTACGCGGGTGAAACTTCTCGGAACTGCTAGTATCAATTCCATTATTAGTACTCGTAATCTTCTATACTCAGTCACGTATTCGTACTTTTTTCCACATAGAAAGGAATTGTGCCTATACTTAAAGCGGGTTATTTTTAACAATTTTAATTATTTATTATGCCTATACCTATTGATAAAATTATACATGCACTAAATTATACATGGTAATGATTGTTCGAGTTTTCAATAAATAATGATTCTTCATAAATAAGCTCAAAAAGAGCTAGTGCCATGTGTTGCCTGATTCGATGGTCAATATTAGTTTAACTATTTACAGCTCTTCTTATTTTTTTTTAAAAACTTATATTTCTGTAACAATTAATAAAATATAGTAAGTACTGATATGAATAGGAAAATTTTGTTTTCTTGAAATTCTCTATTGGAAAGTGCAACTTCATAGGGATAGAGTGCGGGACAGTCAACTGTAAAGTCTTTGATCACAATTTTACTAAAGTGAAGAATACAATACTTTGAGTATTAAACCATACTCAAAGATACAATATCACCATGGCAACCATTTCCGCGTCACCAGCATAAATACAATCCCATTGAATTCACTTAGATTGGAGCCACAAGTATGTTGGTTTATAAAATGGCTGTAGATTAAAGACTTACAAATTAAGCTTATTTAAGATCAGTGAGGTAAACGAATCTTCAGATGAGCATCACAATAATACCTGTTGTCCTCAGAGAGATTGCTGCACTCACAAGGAAGGGAGCTTCGCCGCGCTCTCTTCACGCTCAAGCAGATCCTACAGTCAGATAAGGACCTGGTGCATGAGTTCGTGGCCAACAAGGGTCTGGACTGCCTCATGCAGGTCAGCAATATGGCTGACCACAACTATTTGGACTACATCTTACGAGCTCTTGGACAGGTGAGACTTTATTCATAAGACACGACATAAAAGATGTCAATCTACTGAAACTAAACAAGGCAAGATTGATCTAAATTTTTTGGTAAAAAATTTTTGGTATTTCGATAATTGCGTCTGGTAATCGTTGCCAAGTAAGAAAATTGTAAAGGTACCTGTGAAGGTACCTTTACAATGCAGATGTGAATCTGGGGTCACCTGATTTAACTCCCCATAAGCAATTATAAAGAAAAACCTTGCTATAAAAATAATTCAAACCTTTGATTAAAATCAGAAATATTTTTGTGAACCTTAATTTGAGGCACTTGTGCAATCTTTGTCACAGTCTTAGCTTAATCACGGCAATGGCCACAATAAATATGAAAAATGAAAACAAGTCTTTATCATTATGTATTTTTTTACCATTTTTCAGATCCTCCTCTATGTTGACGGAATGCACGGAGTTATGGGTCATAAGCGCTGCATCCAGTGGCTCTACTCCCTCATCTCGAGCAAATTCCGCCACGTTGTCAAAACTGCCCTCAAACTGTTGTTAGTCTTCGTAGAGTACACCGAAAAAAACTGCCTCCTCCTCATCGATGCTATACACGCCGTCGACAGTTCAAACGGCAGGCAGCCATGGTACAACATCATGAAAATCCTCCAAGACTTCGACGCTTCCGACACCGAGCTGCTAATATATGCAACAACATTAATAAATAGATGCCTGAATAATGTCCCTGATAGAGACACGTACTACGATCAAGTCGACGCCTTGCAGGATCAAGGTATGGACGACATAATCCAGTTGTACATGTCAAAACAGGGAACAGATTTGGATTTGTTGAGACAGCTGCAAATTTTTGAAGCGGTGCTGCTTTATGAAGATGGAGATGAAAGCGGAACAGCGCTGAAGTAAGTTTTAATGAACCTGAAACTAATAATCGTCACTATCGTTTATACTAAGGATTTTCATTGAATCGTTTTTTCAGACAATTAGATGATTCTGTCATTAGTTCAGTAAGGAGAAGAAGTCTCAATTTAAACAGCACAGAAAGGAGAAAATCTAAGAAACAACAAATGAAGGAGAAAGGTAAAAAAGTACACAGTATTATTAGATAGAATTTTGTTTTCTTGTTTGAAGCTTCATAACTTTTATACTCGCATGAAGGTCATAATGAAATCGTACCTATCACTTATATTATGGATTGTTATCGTTTCTGTAAACTCTTTATGATCATAATTCAAAGCCATAGTTTTAATCATTTCATTGTACATCCTTCTAATCAAGTTTGACATTTTGTGTGCTTTAACTTTTATTATAGTGTGCTTTTTACTAACAATCAACAGCGAAACTGCCCATCTTCACTCACACGGAACCAGAATGTAAACCGACCAATAACCATCGACCATCATATCTACCATCTATCATAGACAGCAAAGAAAACAAGGAACTCAGTACAGCTTTAAGAAGAAGACGAGATAGGTTTACGAGACAAGCTCACCACATAATACAACAGGAGGAACTTTTAAACAACTCTAATAGCATTTACAACGGGCTATTCGGAAACAATGGAAATTACACTAATGGAAGTTACACAAATACAAACGGAAGCTATAGTAATGGAACGTACACTAATACCAATGGACATTACTCGAGTACCAATGGTAATGCAAACGGATTGGAGCACTACAGCAACGGCATCAGTAGACACCACGAAGAGGACACAGCGTACGTCGGTAGGACGACGAAAAACCTTAACTTAGGAGATGTGTTAAAGAACGGTTTGTTCATTTAACTAACACACTAAAGTCGGTTTTCACACGCTTCAATTTATTGCTTGAACTTTGATTGAGCTGCAAGTGGCTCATTGCAGGCATGAATTTTCGCTTAGATTTTCACAGTTTCCAGAAGGTCAATCAAACTAAAATGAGCTGTCAGACTTAAATCTCATGTTATTAAACCAATCAGAACAGCGAACATAAGATTTAACAGTCTGTTATCGTCAGAAAATTTTAATTTAACTTGTTTTTCAAAAACCGGATGTGAGTTTCGTAGCCCTCGAATTCTAATTTAGAAAATATTCGAGCAAAACATAATGCAAATTCAAAAGTATGAATCGATTCCAAATGTAAAGATATGTATAGTAAGATCTCATCCGTCTCAAGATGTCATTCTCATATATCACCAGAGTCATTCTTTTTCATTTTATCTAAAAATTCCTGTGTAATCAGTTCACCATCAACCCTATTGCAAATTAGAAAAGAACACCGTGCTTGATCTTAAATGCTGCTAATTACATGTAATTGCAGTCATACCTATTACTCAAAGATTCTATTAATATATTTTTCAGGAAACCAAAGATATACTGCAGGACTGAAACAAAGGATCCAAAATGGAACATTAGGCCATGTTACAGGAGTAGACGCATTAACAGTGATGCGACAAAAGCAACTGGATTCTCCTGAAGTTAAAGATGACAGAGGAATCATATTGAATAGAGAGCACAGTATCAAAGACTTAGCCCAAAGACTGACCAGTCCTGTTAGCCCTACGACGGAAGATAAGACACTTAGGGTAGCTGACATGGCTGGCATAGTATCGAAAGCCAAAGAAGAGCTGGCAAAATCTCAATCTAAAGGTACTTATAAGTAAGCTAATCGAAATAAATAAGCCATTGTTTCCGTGGTCAACATAAGAGTGTATGAAAACATGATTGTTGGTTTTCGAGTTTTTATTGTATTGAAGTATGTTTATCAGTTTACTTGTATTAAACTGAAGTATTTATTTTAAATAGTACTTTGGGACTAAATAACCGTGTAGGTATGAATTTGTGTGCCACAATTAATTTTCATTTATTTTAATTACAGAAGTCATCAAAAGCCCGACGTTAGAAATATCACCCAAAGTGCACGAAATTAAAGTATCAGAAAACGATTTGCACTGGGAAGAATTGAAGAAAGGCTGTCTAAATAGAGGGTTTCATCTCTGTGACTTAGACTTTTCTGACTTACAGCACGACTCTGACGATGATGTCGGATCACCAGCAGTTAACGCTGCAAGTGGCCCACCTCCCCCACCTCCAGGAATGTTTCCTCCACTCGGCAACCCTCCTCCTTTACCAGGATCTTTCCCCTATTCACTTAGAAGCAACGTTCCTGCTCCGCCACCGAAACCTCCTTTGTCGTCCGATCTGTCCAATTATTCCGATAGTGCCACGATTAAGAAAAACAAGAAGACTGTCAAACTATTCTGGAGAGAGATCCAAGAAAATCCGGTGCCGGTAACCGTAAAGTCTAAAGTTGGTGGACTGATATGGGATGATCTCCCTCAAGTTGCTCTAGACACCAAAATGTTGGAGCATCTTTTCGAGTCCAAGACTAATGACCTTATTATCAAGGTATTTTTTAATGGATATGTCTCTAATAACCTTTTGTTTGTGTACAAATATTTAAGTAATTTACTTTAATATTTTTTTCATGTTCATCTTCGGTTCGTCTTCTATTGGACATTGTAAAGGAAGTGAGTATATTATAAGGGATCTCTTTAGAATTTTCAATTGATTTTGAATTTTATTTAAATTATATGGAGTTCAATTTACGATGGCAAATAAAAAATTCATAGTAACAAATCATTTTTTTTTCGAATGTGCTAAGTTACTCAGTCTTGCTTAATTTTGTATTATTATTTCAGAAACTAATGGAACCAAAGAGGAATCTTATTTTAGACGCTAAGCGATCTAATGCCATCAATATAGCTATGAAGAAACTGCCCACCCCTCAGACTATAAAGGCAGCTATCATGAAGATGGACGCGACTGTGATAGGTAGAGAAGGTATAGAGAAACTACTAACTATGCTTCCAACAGAAGAGGAAAAGGTGAAAATACAAGAAGCACAAGTAAGTGTAACCAGTCTCTCGATCAAGTCACCTTTCAATCGAAAAAAACTAAATCAAAATCGGTTCAACCCTTTGAGACCTACGATGGAACAGACATATACATAGAAATACACGTCAAACTTATCCATCCCTCTGTTTTTCGTACTATGGGGTCAAGATTCATATGTATAAGGTTGGGACTTAGGAATTAAAGGAGGGATAGGGAAGGGATGAATAGGATATTATCCATATTTATTGTTTTTTTCAGTATGCGAATCCCGATTTACCCTTGGGAAGCGCAGAACAGTTCCTATTGACACTAGCATCAATCAACGAGCTGTCTTCTCGTCTAAAGCTTTGGGTCTTCAAACTAGATTTTGATAATTTAGAGGTAAGATTTCTGGAATTTCTTAGAGAAATCTTGTATGTAAGTGATAAACATGTGGCGACATACAATATCATGTTCTCGCTACCTCTGCTCTGCGCCGACTCTCGATGTGCATGCAGCATCTTATTTATATTATAACCAATAACACTTTAATCTCATTTATTAAGATTGGTGCCCTGTGTTTAGATAACGCTTTTTGAGATATACATATTGTAAATCCATATTAAAATACTATTTTAAAAATAAATTGAGACATTGGCAGACGTTGTCCTCGATCTCTAAATAATTTGTACTTCGCCACAACTCCTCCATCACAAACAAACCACGAATGAGTTAATGGATATTACAGAAAGAAGTAGCAGAACCACTAATGGACCTAAAGCAAGGCGTAGAACTATTGAAGGTGAATAAAACGTTCAAAGTGATCCTTTCAACGTTGAGGTCAGTCGGCAGCTTCCTAAATGGGAGCCAAGTGAAGGGATTCCGCCTGGAATACCTCTCCAAGGTCATGGAAGTGAAGGACACGGTTCACAAACACCCGCTGCTGTACCACATTTGTGAGATGATCATAGAAAAATTCCCCGATAGCACAGATTTCTTCAGTGAGGTTTGTATTGATATTATGAAATATATTAGCTGTTTTCAAAAACTTACGTACATATTTATCACTATCTTGAAGGAGAAGGAAAACATCGTGAGGAAACCCGCAGGTACCAGAATTAATTCTGAGGCATGTCTAACAGGCCCGGTCCGGCAATGGGCTCACCACCTATCACGTTTAGGGATCGAATGTATGTTATTTCCAGAAATGGAATACCTCTGCCTACCCCCTCGGGGATAAAAGGCGTGAGATTATTTATTAATATTATAAATTTTAAGAAAATATGTTTAATTGGACAAGTTTTGACGACTGGTTATATTCATCTGGCTGCAGTAACGCCATTTTTAACACATTACCTACATATTTTACTCCAGCCATTCTCAAAGTGTGCTTTGAGGAGCTCAAGACCTTAGTCAAAGTCAATAGTCAAAGTTCAACTGACTCTCTTCAACTCAACTTCAAACTTTATTCTATCAAGCCTGACATGATCTAACTAAAAATTTAAAACAATTTGATACACCTCCCATTGAATAAATAACATAAAACCAGTTTTTCATTATTTTCTATTTATTCGTTTTCAGTGATAGCCCTTACGGTTAAAGAGCCGGCCGAAATCTGTGAGGCTCGGGTTCGAATCCTGGCATGTGCCAATGAGTTTTTCAAAAACTTACGTATAGGTACATATTTATCACTAGCTCGACAGTGAAGGAAAACATCGTGAGGAAACCCGCAAAACATCGTGAGGAAACCCGCAGGTCTCATAATTCATTCTGAGACATGTGTAAATAGACCCGGAGTGCGATTTTTGGATCTCACTAGTGATATCGAAATCATCGGTGACTAAAATTATCACCAATGACTTTTATGTCACCATTTTCCAAAAGCCGTATTTTTGAAAGTCACACGCTGTTTTCAATAAATCGTCGCAATCACGAAATATCACAATCGAGCCCCGCTGCAAATTCTTCCAAAAAACATCCTTTGGCCCTTTTGGCAGATGGCACTACGTCAACTGTCAAAAACAATCGCATGGTGATTTCAATTACGAGTGGGTAGGGGCACGCGTAAATCGATGTCATAGGTATGACAAATGTAAGTCACCGATGAGTTTCAAAAATACGAACTTTTGGAAATCACTCGGTGAGAATTAGTGACTTGGTGAGATTCAAAAATCGATCCCCCGGTCCGGCGATGGGCTCACCACCTATCACGTTTAGGGGTCCAATGTATCTCGTGAAATGTGGGTATATCCAGTAATGGAATACCTCTGCCTACTGCCTCGGGGATGAAAGGCGTGAGTTTTTTTTTTTTATTATTTCGTTTTCAGTCTGTGGTAAGTAAAGTAATTTGATCAAATCGAGCTTCGCAATGTTTCCAGGTCGGTCCCGTAATCAGAGCTTCGAAAGTTGACTTCGACATTCTAAGCGCGAACCTGATGAGGTTGGAAGCGGACTGCAAAGCCTCCTGGGACCACATGAAGCGGGTCGCGAAACACGACGGCTCTCAGATCTTCAAGACGAAGATCAGCGAGTTCATAACAGACGCCGCCGAGCGAATCATTCTCCTTACTATAATCGAAAAGAGAGTGATGAGCAGGTAATGGAGAAGGCCTTTTAAAGCTCCTGTTAGTAAATTCTGATCGAATACCTGTTTCTTTTAACCTTAATATTATTGGCAATGCGATGTGTAAATTCTAGCTATGCGAATACATCCCTAACAGCCATTACACAACACAACACAAACTACACTACAGAATGATAAACCGGATGAACCCCAGTCACAAACGCTCTGCAAGCAAGCGAAGCGTCTCCAATAAAGCGCAAGAACAGCAAATAGTGTATTACATACCAAGGGAAATAAAATAAGAAATGTCTCAGATCACATGTAATGATCTGAGGCATTTACTTCCCGAGGTGTGTATACTTTTTTTCTGCTCGACGGAGACGGAAAGCGGCAACTTCGTTTAGCGCAACGGGCCGAAAGTTAACGCTTTCCGCCCGGAGGGATGAAAAAAACATTTCTTTGTTACAGATATAGCAAATTCTTATTATACCTGGGAGTACCTCCAGGCGATCTCCCTAAAACCAAGCCTTCGGAGTTTTTGAAAGTGATCGCAGAGTTCGCTCTCGAGTACCGAACCACCAGAGAGAGGGTTCTGCAGCAGCTAGAGAAGCGAGCCAATCATCGGGAGCGGAACAAGACACGGGGCAAAATGATTATAGACGTAAGTACAAAATAAAAGATTTTCCAATGATAGCTAATTTGAGAAAAAGGAACCTAGAGAGAGTGGATGAACCAAATTTATATAAAAAAACAGAACAAACGGAAAATATGAAATTCGAAATATAAACAGATTCAAATTAGACAGCTAAACACTTTATTAATAGGAAAAGAGTCAGTAAAGAATGAGACAACCAAAGAGGTTGGAAGAAAATCATTCTTTAGAAACTTTTTCTCTAAACGTACAGTACGAAGTGCGATACGTCAGTAAGCGAAGAGGTTGGAAGAGAATTATTGAAACTTTTTCTTTAAACGTCTTTGGCTACAAGGCACAATGCCATTTTTAAATCCGTCTTGTTTGTGAGAAGGGACGGATTACAAGTTATATGAACAAGTCATATTGTAACAGAAAAGTACCTAAGTACTTATCATCGGGTTATTTTAAACTTGCCACAAAGTAAAATCCTCATAGATAAAAACTTGTAAACTTTCCACTTTGTATTGAAAAACAAAAGAATTATAATAACGTGATGAACAGGATTGCGATCCCATATAGTTATTTACGAAAGCCTAAATTTATGTAACATTTTTATTCTTCCTTAAGGTAGGTACTAGTATTAAAATAAGAATAAAAACTTATAAACATACAATAATAAAGCTATCACAGCTTGAGTTGATGTTTTAAAAAATCGAGTTCTCGTTAACAATTTCGCCAACGTTTTATACGATTTTTTACTTATTCATTTAGGCTTCAAAAACTTGAATACAATTTTCTTATTTCAACTTTTGGGTCCGTATTAGCCTAATAATTAAGATCTCAACCATGCAATTCTGATAAATCGCAATTAGAAAGGGACAACTTTATGCGACTCATATAGCGGCATCTCTTTCTGACTTGCTTGAGGGTCATTCTGTAACGGGCCTAATCTTTTCTTGGTAGTCTATTAGTTAGTTATTACTAACGTTTGTAAATAAAAATAAAAATAAATTGTGGAACACAATTCACACGCGTTTATTTAGTTCCAAACTAGGCAGAGCCTGCTGTACTAAGGATACATAACTGATAGACATGCTTAAAAAAATATTGAACACCCAGACACGAAGACAACAGACATGTTCATGCACATAGTTTGTGCGTATCGAACCCGCGACCTCCTTCTCAGAGGGCAGGGTCACTACCAACTGAGCCAACAGGCCCGTAAATTTATTTATTTAAGGCAGACACAACATGTCACTACCACTAAGTACAAACTTATAACAGACTAGGCTTACGATCTAGGTAGCAACCCTAAACGGGTTTGCACAGCATGTTTAGGCGTTATTTTTCAACTTAAACAAATATTTATTATTTTAATGACTTAAAAGATAAACACAGGCAATTTTTTATCTTATATGTAGGTAACACAGTATGTAATAAGAAATATAGTGCAAATCAGATCGCAATACTTTTCAGTGCAGCAATTACTTGATTTTTATATTCAATTGGTTTGGGGTTGAAAATATCGAGGGAACAATTGGCATCTAAAATTGGCCCGTAAATGATAAATGGAATTATGAAATAGGTCGGCAACTATTCGAGCAAGAACGGCGACCACACCGCAGACAGCGCACTGAAGGAGCTGCTGAAGACCGACCCTGATACCGATAGCCTCACAGATGGGCGGAGGAAGCTGCAGCCGTCCACAAACAGAAGGATACTGGTTAAGTGAGTATGATGCAAAGATGTTTATTATAGGGTAAAACCCGGATAGATGCCACACTTTTTGAAATTAGTAAATACCTTTTCTATGGTAAAACCCGGATAGATGCCACACTTTTTGAAATTTCTTTACTTATACCTTTTGGTAGAAAGAAATAGATTCCTTATTAGTTAAACGGGTTGGTAGGTACCGTACTGCAGTTTTAACGTGGCAGCTCTGAAGTTGTCTGCGCAATAACATTTTTAGCGACCATTTGGCGGTACGAGGTTTGCGCAAGCGGAGTTCAGAGCAGTTAAGTTAAAACGGCCGTACTATGCTTTGGTTTATGATCTTCAAATTTATGAAAGGAATAAATTTATCTTTCCTAATTCCAGAGTAGTGATATAACACATGTTTCATTCTCGAAACTAGAGTAATTGCAATCGAGGGATCGATCCGGGGCGACTATCCGGGTTTTACCCTAAGCTGCGGTGTAGTAGGTACTTGATATTTGAGAACCAATCTTGATACTACACACCGATAATACCTACTTAATATACTTAGTCTCATTTGAGATACCTACTTATAAGTAGGTAGTATTATATTTATTAAAAATAGCAGTGATACTATCGTTCAAAGCGCCCGGTTCTCATTCGTGAGACTCGATTTCGAATCCAAGGATGTGCAATGAGTTTTAAAAACTTACGTAGATTTATCACTAGCTTGACTAGTAAAGAAAAAACATCGCGAGGAAAACGGCAGATCCCAGAATAAAGGTTTCACCACCTATCACGTTTACCTTCACGTCCTACTAAAACGCGAAAGTTTGTATATATGGATGTATTTTCCACTTTCACGCCATAACTACTGAACGGATTTTGATGAAACTTTACAGCTATATAGCTTATACATCAGAATAATAGGCTATATTTTATCCCCGTACTCCCACGGGAACGGGAACTACGCGGGTGAAACCGCGGGGCACTGCTACCTAGTCATTTTATAAAACTATTTAATTTTTAACGTTTCCAGTGGCGATATAACAGCTGACGACGAGATTATAGAAAGTTTGGTGCGGTCCGCGACGTCTAAGAGGCGGCCGATGGCGCGCGACAGGCGTCGGAACAGATTGTCCGACAAGAAAAATTGTAAGTGCCGCCTATCTTCAGACTAGCTCTGCGATTGATACTACGTCGCCATCGGACACTGCTTAGCGAAATTCTTCTCATAAAAACTAGCTGTTCTAGCTATGTGTATTTCTAACATAAATGTCTGTAATTACCTATCTACATCTATATTTATAAAAATGAATCCCTATTTCCATTGGTCACGGCATCACGCGTGAACCAATTTCGCTAATTCTTTTTTGTTGTGTTTGTTATTGTCAGGAGAAGGTTCTTATGAAAGTAAAAATAAAATAAATGCGCGGAACATTAGAAAATTTAAGAAAGCAACGACCATTCTAACTCTTCTAATGTAACCTTATTGTGTTTGACATTCTGACGTTCACCGCTGTTGGGTGACCTAGTAACTAGATAAATATATAAATTTGCAGGGAGTAAGTATTTATTATTAAAAATTACCGTGGTGGCGTCCTTAGTATCAATCTCTTCCTATTCAATGATAATGGTCCATTTTCCGTCCACAGTAAACAGAACCCTCGATGGGACCCAATCGTGGCCCGGTCGGGAAACCAGTCCGGGGTAAGTCCAATTTTTCCCACCCACACCGAAGCAAACGAAGGTAGAATGCGTATTATCAAATAGTTCCTATATGCTGGCTGGTTAGCTCCCCTGTCTCTCAACAGCTACACGCTAAGAACACATACATGCAATGCAACACTTATTTGCATTACTGCCAACATAACGGCATAGAAACTATTTGATAAAACGCATTCTAATACTTATGTCAGAAATACGAATTTAGGTTCTAATAATAAAATATTTTAACAAACACCCTGACGTTAAACTAACAGACGAGCACACAAATACTAATAATAAATTGTGGGACACAATTCACATACGGTTATTTAGTCCCAAACTAGGCAGGGTCTGTATGTATAGTGTCTATGGGTACTAAACAACTTAAAGACATACTTATATAAATATTAAACACCCAGACACGAAGCCAACAGACATGTTCATGCACACAAATGTTGGCCCCAAACGGGGATCGAACCCGCGACCTTCAACTCAGAAGACAGGGTCACTACCAACTGAGCCAACAACCCTGACTCATTCTAATTAGTTCTAAAGTCAAAATATGATGATACAGCACACTGGTGCAAAGTGGGTATTTCCAGGAATGGAATTTATGGAATACCTCTGCAAACCCCCTCGGGGATGAAGGCGTGAGCGTATTTATTTTAATATGGCAGGCACAGGGTTTGTACAATGACGAAAAACTATGAGAAATGCTTCTTTTTATCTAACCCGAGCCGATACCTATGTTCAGAATCCAGTCTTTCTTCGGCGTGAAGAACCTTCCTTGGATGCCCTTTTACCAAGCTTTTTAAATATAACTTTAATGACAGCCACCTCTGCAGCTGTTTTCCATCATAGTTGAGCTGTGTAAAACATGAAATTGTTATAAATTTTATAACAAGAACGTAATGATATCTTCGAAATAGGTACTTCAATAAAAAATACGACCTGTCAGGCTGATTTGCTTCACTATTGCTAATTTAAATATTTTCTTTTCAGAGCGACAACGAACATACAACAAAGATAGTCCTGTATACTTCTAAGTATTTAAGAAATAAAGTAACTCATAATTGTTTATTTATTTGTACCGTCGATTAATTAGAATGAATCTCATTTGTATTTTCTCTGTTCATGCTATCTTCTTTCCTAGCAACTCATTGGGACCCCGAACACCGGGACATACCTCATTTCATTTTATGGTGCATGGTACTGCACCTGTAAATATTTAAGCCTACTTACTATTAATTTAAGAAAAATAAAGACTTATTCTTGACATTTATTACATCGTATCGCGGAAAATTTTCCTATATCTTGTGAATGTATGTAAATAAATATGTATACCTAATGATGTACAATAATTGTTGTGGTTTTGTATAGTATTGTATTTAATTGATTTTATATGGTTTTTTGTAGGTAGGTAGCTTGTTCAGTCAAGAGCACATGAAGCTTTACACTTGTAGTGCGAGTCTGACCTCTAAAGCGATTGTAATAAGAACGTTACAAAATCCAATCTGTCAAGCTCTAAGTGCTCTTGACTGTTCTAAGAGCCAATACAGACAGTGTACCTATATGTGCTTCCTGCATTCAGCGTGTACCGCGACTTGCACCATTGGTCTACCTTGTCAAAGGCCTACGCTGCGGCTTCCGGTACGCGGTCGCCACTCCAGAACTTTTCGGCCCCGTCAGCCATCCGGTCTATAAGCAATGCCACTTCAGTCTCTAAATTCTGCTATAAGCTATCTTTCTCCTAGTTTCAGATTCGATCACGCAGGGAAACTCTGAGCGTAGCTCTTTCCATTGCCCTTTTGGTGACCTTGTGGGCCTTTTTATAAGTGACCACGTTTCAGCACCGTAGGTGACCAACACGCACTAAAGACTTTCTTCAAGCTTCGTCTTGAGACACTGGTGTTTGGGACGAGAAGAATTATTCAGATTTCAGTCCGAAAATATTTCAATGTTTGAATCAAAATACCCTTTTCTTGTTATGTACAGTCAACAAAGTTGTTAGGGTTACATGCCCAGTAACTAAGAACTCATTTTTCTGGGGCAGTCATGAATAAATCTTATTGATTAATGATTATTTCGAAAGGTATCTTGGATCCCTATAATTTCCAAAAAAAAACTATAAATACATTTACAGCTTTAAGAGAAAACTGAATCTTAGTTTCTAGTTATGTAACACTAACAACTTTGTTGACTGTACATAAGTATCTAAATATTTGTTGACACAATCATGTTTGAAATTTTCTTTAGCTGACTTTGTGGAATGTTAATAAACCAAATATACCTAAGTTATTTTATTAGGTGCACTTCTGTATAAGCTCTAGGAAGTTCAGTTTGTCTACTAAATTTTATTAGCAACAGTCAATACCCGATTGCCCTGAACCTTAACTATTGCCGATTGTGAATTGTAGAAATATACTAAATTATTGTCATTTAATATCCCAACCCAATTTATATTTAATTTGTATTCTTATTATAAATAAATAGACTCTATTCATTAACGTTTTTTATTTTATGCAAAAGCTCCAGTTCTCTCTGCTGTTGCTGTTCGCAATCATGGAGATATTAACACATTATGTACAGTACGGGCGTCTTAACTTAGCTTCTCTGAACATAGGCTTCGCCTGCGCAAAAGCCCCTCGTACCGCCAAATGGTCGCTATAGTACATTATGATATAATAAGTAAGTGCGGTAGGTTGAAAATTACAGCCGAGGCGATATTGCTAGCCCGAGCCGTAGGCGAGGGTTACAAGTAAGCAGAGGCTGTAATAGGGTTGTGTCCTACCTAGTCAAATCAGTTACTTTTTACGATCTGTCAAAACGAAATTTTACTATGGAAAATGTACTGAAATAGCAAACCGTGACGTCATAGTTTGTAGTACTCAATTGCAGCACTTTTTTTGATTGATTTATTATTTTTAAATTTGCTATAATTGTAAATTGAAAATCGAAATACATATTTTGAGGTGTTTTGGGATAATCTTTTTAATGTATGACTACTCGCTATTTAATTTCGATGCTGTCAACTACCCAATTATCAAAGCGCACGTATGTGAGGAAATAAAATAAAACTCCGACTATGGTAAACGAATAAAAACAATACAGCGTTATGAAAAAGCGCGCGGCGCTGATCATCATTTTTTTTTAGGCAAAGGCACAAAAAACGGCCAGTATTACTAATAAAGTAAATTAATATTTTTGTTACAGATTAATTGGTTGTAATTTACTGTCAAAATTAATTAAATTAAATAATTATGTACATAAATATTTCTTTATTATATTTTATCTCCCAAAGTTAATTTTAATCATAAAATGTTGACAACTTTAGTGACATAAAAACTCTTTGCTCTTTTAAAAAGTACCGTTCGTTTTAAGACGGAGCATCTTGATAAACCGTGCGTTTTACTTTACACTTACCGCACTTGGGCGTAATGAGATACAACACGATATTGAAATTGGTGAAATAAGACACCTTTCACAAGCAAATGTGTTATAAAAAATGTTATGACGCAGCCATTTGCGCAAGATTCAGAGCTACCAAGTTAAAAGGACCGTACTGTATACATATACTATCCATGGCACTCAATTTGTAAAACACACTAAGTGCGAACAGCCACACCGGTGAACAAAGTGGATTTTTTAAGTGAGTTCTCCGAAAACAAATACTCCTTTTATAAATCACTGACGTATCCTAAATCGTGTATGTGTGGATTGAGTGAGCACCCCTCAGAAAAAAAACGAAAAATGATCTTCATTTAGTAAAAGTTCTAAAACAATTGTAAAAGTAATCCCTGAATTTGTAAAAAGATAAAAAAAAAGATACAGGGTTTAACGTATGCTCACTCAGTTCTCCCAAACTACCAACGAAATCAGCGAATGTATTAATGCAACATATAATATTTATATACTAGGATTTAGTAGAACCTAAGCTAACTTACCTTTATAATTTGTAGATCACCTAGTAACGTATTTAAGGTTTTACAAAAAAAATAAAATGCTCACTCAATCCGCACACTTTTGAAAACCCGATTTCTGATAAAGAAACTGAATATTAAAACTGCTATGTATGTGTATAGTTTAGTAAAATTAATATAGGAATTTGTAAAATAAAAAACGACCCACTAACGTGGCAGGTTTTTGGATAGTACATTTTTTTAAATGCTTACTCAGTCCACATATTTTAGGTAAGTTAACCCCTTGTCAGTGAGCCGAACCGTCTCCGGGTATGTGACACTTATGCCGTATCTGTGAAGATACCCGGAGACGGTTTCTAAAAGGGGTCTCGATTCCCGCTCTAAATACTGTGATAAATACACTATGGTTTGTCACACCTACGTGTATGGCAGCTTTATAAAGCAAGCTTGCATCCCAACCCTAAATACAGGTGGCCTTTTACGAAAAAAATAAAAATATACGTCATTTAAAATGACGTCACGCACGGTGTGTTTACGTCTGTATTTGAGTTGGTTTTTCTGGTGAAAATAAGTGTTTTAGTCAGTGTTTTTAGGAATAATCATGGAAAGGTGAGTACTATTTGATGTTTATTACTAATAGTAACGCAATTCCTTCGATTGTTTGTGAAAAAACACGTCTTCAACCTATGACCATATTTTCAATCGAACTTTCGAGTGTTTTCTTGGTGAAAGTGAAAGTGTAAAAAATTCAAAATAGTCTTAAACAAACAAGAATAAAGAATAGATCCTCAATTTAATATAGTATAATGTTATAAACAGAATTATGTGTGATTCTAATTAGAATCAGAGAAATTCTAATAAGAATGAATCAATAGCGCTAAAAAACCCCTGTCTGTGAGCGAAACCCGATCCGGGTTTCACAGATACGGCATAATGGCGTAAACTAAGGCTCACTGACAAGGGGTTAAAAATGTGAATATCTTAAGATTTATAGTATCAAAGAAACTAGAAATTAGTTCAACTTTTTGTAAAAATTTTTACAAAAGATCTACCATCTAATATTTTATATTCGTTGTCTGTTTTTAAAGATATTCAATTTTAATTTTCCTAATGTAAATATATCGTTTAGGGTAACCACACTTCTTCATAATATTATTGTCATATTAAAAATACAGGACATTTTAAAAGAATATTCTTTCTGGTTTTCGAAGTAAATTTTTGACTGCTCCTCTGCTGATTACGACTCTTTCATATAATTTTTAACACATTTGCTCGTAAAAGGTCTCTTATTTCACCAATTTCAATATCGTATTGTATCTTATTAAGCACTTGTGTGGTAATGTAATGTAGAACGCACGGTTTATTAAGATTCTTCGTCTAAAAACGAAAGGTACTTTTTAAAATCTTATCAAAGAGTTTTTATGTCATAAAAGTGGTCAACATTTTATGAATAAAATTTACTTTGGGAGATAAAATACAATAAAGAAACATTTAATTTAAACCATTTATGTATCTGTATGTAACAAAAACAGAAAAATATTAATTTATTTTATTAGTAATACGCGTATCGCTTATTTGTAAACAAGTAAAAATTATTCCGCGCTTTTTTTTTCGCTGTATTGTTTTTATTCGTTTATGAAAGTCCGAGTTTTATTTATTTCCTCCAAATATGTTATAAAATGTCGTATGACATATGTGCGCTTTGATAATTACAGCCTCTGGTTTCTTGTAGCCCTCGCCTACGGCTTGGGCTAGCAATATTGCCTCGGCTGTAATTATCAACTTACCGCACTTATATCATAATATACTATTGTACATCTACACATATAATAAAACTCTAACGGGACCGTGTCTGTACATGAGATTTTTTGAAAATTTTAAGTGTAGGTATATAGTTATCGATTTAGATACCAAAACACATTTTTTTACATTTTTGTCTATCTGTGCACGCATCACGCAAATACTACTGAAAGGATTTTTATGAAATTTGGTATGGAGATAACTGAGTACCCGGGTCAACATCTAGAGTACTTTTTAAACGACTTCAAAAAGGAGGAGGTTATCAATTTGTCTGTATGTTTTTTTTACTCTTTAATTATTTCAGAAAAATATCTCATTCCCACGGGAAAACTGGTTAAAACGAGAAATACGTGCTATTCCGAAACGACTACACCCAGAAACTTGAAATATGGTATGTAGGTGTCTTATATGTAGTAGGCAACCGCTATGAAGGGATTTTTTGAAATTCTCACGGGAACGGGAAAAAACAGGAACCGCGCGCGCAACGCCGCCGCTTGAACTCGCTGGAACCCGTTGTTTGAAATATCGTATGTATAGGTGTCTTTATGTCGTAGGCAACCACTATAAAGGGAATCTCAGAAATTCCCACAGGAACAGGAATAAACTGGATCCACAGCACCCGCTATTTAAAATATTATCGTGTTATATGCTTGACGAAACCACTATGAAGGAATTATAGGAAATTCCCACGGGAACGGGAATAAACTGGATCCACGGCACCCGCTATTCAAATTATTATGGTCTTATATGGTTAAAGAATGGGAATTTCCTATCGTCATTTAATTTCATCTCGTCGAACCACTGAAAAATCAGGCAGGATGATGCTGTGATCGATCAGCAAAGGCAACTTCTCGACGATGACAAGTCAACATTTAATTCTATTTCATCAAAATTTCTTTCTTGAAATTTATATAGGTAGGTATGGCAGAGACAAAACATCGTTTTTGAAAATGTATTAGTACATAAGTTAACAAAAGCAATGAAGAACAACAATATTTTTTCCCACTTTGAAGTGTTCACTTGTTTTATTTTTTCAATTAACAGCTTCGTATTTGCAAGCCAGTTCGAAATTTAAATAAAACCTTTGATAAGTTGCCTCCTTGGTTGCCATGTTTTGGAGTAAAAGATTTTTTAATACAGTTGCTCAAAAAGTGGCGTATTGCAGGGACGTGTAGCGTTTGGGATGAGGGCTATTACACACTCGAGCTTTTTCTTTACCTTTTCCGAACTCGTGCGTTTACTTTCCCAACTGTCAAAATAATGTCTATTAAAAAGAAAAAACCAACTACGAAGTTTTTACTAAAAAAAATTCATAGAAGTTTTTATGATTCGGAATGCAAATATTTCTAAAAAGAAGCTTCAATATCAGATTTCATGATTTGATTCAATGAGTTAGGTTAGGTTTCATTTCATTTCATCTCGTTAAATTTCATTTTCATTTCAATTTCAATAAGTAAATTCTACCGAAGACTTGGCTGCATGGGCATTGGGCATAGTTCCCTTTGCCTACCCAGAATGGGTGAAGTAAACAAAAAAAAGTCTCTGCTTATTTTTATGGTTGGCGCCATTTTTCAAAAATGATAGTTGAGTTTATTGTGTTTTTATTATTTTATTAAATTGCTTAATTTTTTCGCAACTGTATTAAAAATAGTTGTTCAGTACACGTGCGGAACCGTCATTGCAACTTGTTCCGACTGTCAACCCTCACCTTCGGCTGCGACATTTGTCGGAACTCGTTGCGATGACAGGCTTTCCGCACTTGTAATGAAATATACTATAAAATTACACGTACACTTACTAAGCAATTTATTTGGCCGCTAAAAGACAACAGATATGGATTTTCATACATGTTTTACCAACCGCTGCTCATGTATTTGGCCAGTACAGCAATTTCGATTTAACTCGAAGAAGGTTGTCAAAATAATGGATATGACCATAATATTATGAAGAAGTGTGGTCACCCTAAACGATATATTTACATCAGAAAAATTAAAAGTGAATATCTTCAAAAACAGACAACGAATATGAAATATGAGATGGTAGATCTTTTGTAAAAATTTTTACAAAAAGTTGAACTAATTTCTAGTTTCTTTGATACTATAAATCTTAAGATATTCACATTTTTAACTTACCTAAAATGTGTGGACTGAGTGAGCATTTAAAAAAATTTATTATCCAAAAACCTGCCACGTTAGTGGGTCGTTTTTTATTTTACAAATTCCCATATTAATTTTACTAAACTATACACATACATAGCAGTTTCAATATTCAGTTTCTTTATCAGAAATCGGGTTTTCAAAAGTGTGCGGATTGAGTGAGCATTTTATTTTTTTTGTAAAACCTTAAATACGTTACTAGGTGATCTACAAATTATAAAGGTAAGTTAGCTTAGGTTCTACTAAATCCTAGTATATAAATATTATATGTTGCATTAATACATTCGCTGATTTCGTTGGTAGTTTGGGAGAACTGAGTGAGCATACGTTAAACCCTGTATCTTTTTTTTTATCTTTTTACAAATTCAGGGATTACTTTTACAATTGTTTTAGAACTTTTACTAAATGAAGATCATTTTTCCTTTTTTTTCTGAGGGGTGCTCACTCAATCCACACATACACTCCTAAATCCATGCCCGAAGAGTAGGTATTAGATCAGTATCATAATTTATTGTAATGGATTTACGATACGTCAGTTTCTCGTTAAACTCTTATAAAATGTGTAACATCAGTGCCATGACTCTAATTCCTCTGCGAACACGTCATATTGTTCAAAACAAAAATTGGAGGCCACACTCGTAAGAGGTGTATAAAGGAAACCCAAATTCAAAAGAAGTAATTTATTGGACGGCTATTTGACCTTACTAGTTTATATCTAAATTCATTATTTCAGTTATTTGTTAAAATAAAATAATTATATAATAATAAAAATATAATAAATCTTTATTGTTCACTGTGTAGTCAACAAAGTTGTTAGTGTTACATGGCCAAAAATTAAGATTCACTTTTCTCTTAAAGCCTTAAATGTATTTATAGTATTTTTTTGGTAAATTATAGGGATCAAAGATACCTTTCGAAATAAACATTAATCAATAAGATTTATTTATGACTTCCCCAGAAAAATGAATTCTTAGTTACTGGCCATGTAACCCTAACAACTTTGTTGACTGTACACTAGTTAATTAAGATCTATACGGAGGTTCGACCCAACAGTGTATCCGTTTCGGATGTACAATAATATCATAACATATATGTATGTATTATGATCCTAACTAATATTTTTCTTACAATAGCAGTCGAATTATTGAATTTTAAAAGAATTTGAATACTTTTTACACGGAAACGGTACTTGCGCGGAGTAGCTGGTTAATCAATAGCTTGACCAGGATTTTTTTTGCCAACCCACTTGCGATATATTTTTTAACATAAAACATTTTATATGAAATAGTTTTCATCCATTAAAAAGACTGGTGAAAGTCGTCTTTATTATAGATCCCCTACTATGTAGGATAGAACTAGTGAACTGTTTCTAAAGAATTTTCTCTGATACAATCTAAACTACGGATGAAACCGCGAGGCGCTAGTAATATTTTAATCTAGAAAAAGATGCATCTATTTGTGTTTTGTGCGTAAACGAATACTCTAGGGTTGATAATTCATAACCGAGCTCCTAAGTTGCACAGTAGGGTCGTTTTAACTTGGCTTCTCTGAGCATAGGCTTCGCCTGCGCAAACACCCCCGTACCGCCAGTTGCTAAACAAATTATAGCGCAGAAATTTGTGCAACTTCAGAGCTGCCAAGTTAAAACAGCTATACTGCAGGTGTCACCTAGCCCACGTAGGCAAAGCAGTTGCAAACAAGATCATCTTGGAGCAGTAAAAGGTTTGAAAAGGGGCAGGTTTTGTAAAAATACTTCGGGTATGAAGTGCTCTACTATAATCTAGAGAAGTCGCGCGGCTATAGTTCTAATAGGAAGGTATCTGCTGCTGTCGCGGTGCTAACCGCACTGCTTGCGTCCTAATCTGAAGGAGCTCTTAGTCGCTGAACGGTCCCTACTGATACAGAAGCTTATTAAAAAAATATTGATTTTACACATAATAAAAATATACTTAGGCACACTATAACATTATTGTGAATGATGTAGAAGAGATATAATTCTTATTTTTAACTAAGAATTGAAACATCATAGAATTATTAAAATTAAAGAGAACATAATTAGGTATGTGTCTAAAAAGGTGTATAAAATACTACTATTAAAGCTTACTTCTACACTAAACCTAGTACAAGACATATAAAAGTATTACATTTAGCAGTCAAATCTGGACGGAACAGTGAAATAATAGTGGAAACAAAAATCTGTTATTACTAGGCATAAGACACTTTTTGTTCATATGCTTCATCCTCATTCCAGTAGTACTGATCATCAAATGCAGTGTGCCGTAACCAACAGAGAGAACCGAATCTCAATATTAAAATTATAACCATTAGAACAAACAATGCAAGCACAGCTACAGCGGGATATAGCATTAAAAACACCATTTTTATATATCACTCTCTCGCTTATGCAACTCAAGATACTCTTGCGATGAAGTTAGAGGTTGCTGCGAGAACGATGGTGGCACCTCTGAGGACCTCTTGTGAACCTGTTGGTATTCTTCAGATGGGAAGGAGTGAACGTACTGGACTGTATGGAATTGAGATTCCAGCTCCGTGAAGTCAAGGGGAGGCTGTTTGTGTGGGGTTGCAGACCAAATGGAAACTATCCACCGGTTACCTGGAAAAAATATAATGTATAAACCAGACAACATTATTACAAACTGCAGTGCTGTTGTGAGGGTACTGAAAGACATGATGTTTACTATCTTTCCTAGGAATTTCTGACCAGTACATTTATTGAGCTAATCACAGAGCAATGGTGCTGTTACACATGCCTCAGAACAAATTCTGGGGCCTGGCGGTCTCATTCATTCATTCATTACATGTTACATTCTGGCTTGCATTGGCTGAACTGTACGACATGTGACGTGGAATTTCTGCTTCATATTTTTTTTTGTAGATAGAGGTATATAAGAGGGTTTATTTACCAAAATTTCAAAGCGAGGAAATCAATAGTTTTCGAGATATAATTTTTTGAAATTATGATAAATTAACCTCAAAACAGTACAAATGTGACGCGAGGACATATGTCAAACGTCAATGCGTTTTGGAATGTTTAGGTTAAGGTTCTTTTTTTTTTGACCACCCAAATCAAACCCGCCCCAGATACTAGTCGAATGTTTAGGTTAAGGTTATTTCTTTTTTATGACCACCCAAATCAAACCCGCCCCAGAAACTAGTGGAATGTTTAGGTTAAGGTTATTTTTTTTATGACCACCCAAATCAATTTTGAAAAATTCATTAAAAAAAACTATGCGTTTCCTCACTTGGGGGTGGTGGGGGCTTGGGTCCCCACACCCCCCACCCCCCTCCCCCCTCAATCCCCTCAATCCCCCCCCCCCCTAAATTCCACGTCACATGTTGTACAGTTCTTCCCTTGCATTTGCCATGCTGATTTTTTTTTTGAGAATTAAATGTAATCATTTTGTAGAAACTTGGAAGCACAAAAAAACGTTCTGAGGCACCATATCCTACGATGGACTTAGGTAACACATGTTATATTTAGGGATCCAAAAATCATACTGTGAAAAGTTTGTACTTCCAGAAATGTAATCAGACTCGCATGCCTAGTCTTCCATGACCCACAGTAAAAAAACATATTTCTGGGGTCGCCATTTAATATATTTGGTTATAATGACATTAGAAATAAGCATATTACACATTGCGAAAATTTTAACAGTCTACCTATTAATGTTCATTAGATATAGTCCAATGTCAGACAGATAGACGGACGGGAAACTAATGCTTAGTAATAGGTGTCTATTTGGCACAGAAATAAGTGGAGACAAAGTACAAACCTGTGTGGCGATCGAGCCAATAATCCGAGTAACGGGAGCAGCAGCACACAATGTTTAGGATCAGGAGAAACCCAAAAAATACGGTGCAAATGGCGATGGCTATGTAGAAATGCGTGAAATCGCCGACTTTAGACAGGATCGGATTTATGGCTTTATAAGTTCCGTTCTCTGTAAAGGAAGTCTGAATTTCATATGCCGACATTTCCTTATTAGAAACTAACCTGCCAAAGAAGAAAATCAAGTCAGGAACTTCAAATACAACGCACCAAGCTTTGCTTGAGGATGAATGGGACTTTATTATTAGGGCGTGGGCCAGCAAAGCAGGGCGTGGCACTGTACAATCAAATAATTTCTCAATATCTTCTGAACTTACTTTAACTTCCCAACGACAAATAAATGTAATCACAAAAAAATGTGGTTAATTCAGTAATCTAAATAATTATTTTTTAGCAACAATGTCTTTGCTCAGTGGCAAACACGGTACGGTAAACAAATTCAAAAGAGAAAAAGCGTCTCTCTACAGATTATAACGTCTAGTTTAGTTTTTGACGTCACGAACGTCATGTAATTTTTTTTTTCGCATAATTTTGTTGGACAGCCTAAGCTCAAAGATCATACTGCCTCGCCTTAATTTTTTCTGTTTTCATATATATATTTATATTCTTAGTTAAATGACTCTGCTTCAGAGTCTATGTACACTTCAACACTTTCTTTATCCCCCCTTTGGTCATCGACACTAAAGTTATATTACTTACCTACTTTTCTGAATTAAATGTCCATCCAACTCACTTTATCGAATTTCCCATTTACAGCACACTTTCGCGGACATTCACTTGCCAACAAAACCTGTGGTCAAAACCCAAAACACAACAAAACGAAAATTTTACAAAAATCATGACGTCCCTCTTCTACTCAACAAAATGAAATTTTTACAAAATCATGACGTCCCTCTCATCCGTCAAAAAGCTAGACAATTACTTCTTAATATGGGGAATAATTTTATTACAACTTCAAAAACCAAACAAGAAACGTGTCCACTAACGCCATCTGATGTCTACTTGCAAATATTTGATTTGCGGCTGTTTGATTTGAAAGTCGGATTCGCGACACAAAGGGTTCCGTCTACCACTCGTTAAAAAATACGCTTTTCTTGTATGGGGTCCCCAGTTTTTTTTTATTATTTTATTTACGTATATGTTCATGAGATACAGGCCATTGTCAAACAGAGAGAGTGACGAACTGCCGAGGCTTAGTATTTACCTACGAATAAGGAACCTTATTCGTAGGTATTTACAGGTAAAAAATCTCGAAAATTTAATCTTTTTTCTATAGTGCGGCTCATAATAAGTTAACGCTTTAAAGTTAAATAAGTTAATTACATGGTTCAGTGTTCACGTGTTTTGTAAATCGTCAGAAGCTTCATATATTTAGTTTAAATAAATTGTGGGAACAATTCACACATGGTAATGTAGTCCCAAACTAGGCAAAGTCTGTACTATACCCAAACAACAAATATACTTAAATCCTATTATTTCAAATGAGCAATTCTTATTTGAATGTAATTATATTTCATTTATCCCTCTAAAATAGTAATCAAATTATCAGAAAATTGTGGCTGTAGGGGTTAACATTTCTCTGCTTTTCTTTCCTAAAAGATAAAATGAATAGAAAATGTGGTGTAAAAACATTGTAAGAAACAAACAAAGTGTCTCTGCCAGGTTATTGGTCTGTGGTCTCTGCCTAGAGGCCAGCGCACACCCGCTGGAAGTTCGGCGGAGAACATTTTGAAGACAACACAATTTAATATAAAGCCTCAACGACTTCGACATACGGTCAATAACAGCATGAAAAGAACGAAGAACGGGTCGCTCCGACCCTTATTTATTCTTTTCATAAAATTATTGACCGTATGTCCAAGTTGGCTTGAAATTGTTGTCTTCACTTCAAATGCGACCCGCCGCGCCGCGCCGCTCTTCCAGCGATGTGCGCTGGGCCTTAGTAGATCTATGGTATAGATATTTGTAGTGTTTATAGGTAGTTGTACACCTCAAGGAGATTCTACGTTATTCCATAACGGGAGGAAGTGCTACTAAGAAAGCAGGCGGTCCACTTGAGAGGCACTTCGATTAGTATTGTGTCCCTTTTTAGTATTGACATCATCGCTGTTCCAAATTCCCCCCTACATTTTCTAACTTACTTATCCCAATATAAAATCTATAAAATAAATTTACTTTCTATAATGAATAAGAAGTGTTTTTTTAAAAATATGTTTCCTGATTAAAAATATCTATGTTTAATATGAAACTGTTAAAAATAAGTACATTTAGCATACTAAAAATTATACCAAATTTAGGGGTACGACATTGTACCTACGATGGCAACATCAACCATTTGACATTTGTTCAATGTCAAATGGCGGGAAATTAAATTGTGTTAATTTTCAACTGATTTTACAAGTTATGGTGTTAAGCTGCTCTGTTCCTGGTTGTAGAAATGAAGCTTTCCCCGGATGTGGCTTTTCATTTCACAGGTGAGCGATTATTACATATGCATTAGATTTAGTCGTTCTAGTAAAGTTTATTTCATTTAAATGGGTTCCGATAATTTTTTACCAAATATTTCTTATATAACAATAAATAAACGTTCGGTTCAGAGAATATTGAGGACGAAATAAGTGCTTTATTAGTTTTTAATGGTTTAATTTCGTTTCGAAAGAATAAGTTGGAAAACGAAACGGGTGACCATACTGACCATGATATTTGTAGACATTCTTTACAATATAGATAGGGTAGGTTTTTTAGGTAGGTCAGACTTATTGTCCGACTTATATTAAAGGAATTGATAACTTTTACCCGCGTTATACACTCTACATTTATTTTCGAATACAAGGAAAGTAAACAATACAAAAATACAGAAATACAGAACTACAAAAGTATAAAAGTACAAAAGTACAAAGGTACGAAGGTACAAAGGTACAAAGGTACAAAGGTACAAAGGTACAAAGGTACAAAGGTACAAAGGTGCAAAGGTACAAAGGTGCAAAGGTACAAAGGTACAAAGGTACAAAGGTAAAAAGTTACAAAGGTACAAAGGTACAAAGCTACAAAGGTACAAAAGTACAAAAGTACAAAGGTCCAAGGAGTCCAAAGACTCCAAAGAGTCCGAAAATACAAATCCTTCCTCTTTATAATATTAGTGTAGATGACAAACAAGATATTGAATTTCGGAACAGCTTACAGAGTGTCTCTTCAAGATAGTAGTCTAAAATTAAATGTATTAAATTTTCGCAACCAACTAAAACACAGCTTCACCGCCGCGGTTTATTTTATAGTTGTTTATACCTACACTCACAAGGTCACACCTTTTTTTTCTTATTTTAATCGATGTAAAAAGTTTTGCAATGTACTACCTTACCCAATATAGTCCAATTTTTTTTAAATCAATCCCTCCCTAGGGAGGAAAGCAATTACCACGAGTCTTTCTCGAGCGGGAATCATATAGTATTAGTCTCATTTTAAAATGTCAACCCTTCTTAGCTTCGAAATTCTAATAATACTATAAACGCAAAAGCTTGTGAGTATGGATGTATGGATGTTTGTTGCTCTTTCACACAAAAACGATTGAACGGATTTTGATTAAACTTACAGGTATATAGCTTTTACATCAGAATAACACATACCCATGGGAACGTGAGCTACGCGGGTGAAACGGGGGATGCTGCTAGTAAATAATATTTTAAAAATTCTTCATAATTATTTATACAATCTCACAACAAAAAATGTAAAATGCCAAATTGTCCATGTTTCAAAGAAAATGGTGGTTGCACTATTAGAGAGGGACACAATACTAATCGAGGTGCCTCTCAAGTGGACCGCTTGCTTTCTTAGTAGCACTTCCTCCCGTTATGGAATAACGTAGAAACTCCTTGGTACACCTATATCTTGTACTAATAATGTACTATACTACCTATGTGTATATCTGTGGGATTTTGTGTCTTTTAGTCATTCACGCGAATATTTTATTTGCGGTGTGGGCGATAATGTAATATCTTGTCGAGATCTTGCATCGTACTTTATTGTACTTTTTCCTTTTACTATTTTATTAGAATCCCTGTCACAGTAGTTTGTGTAATAAATAGAGGAAAATGTCTTATGGTCGGAAAATACTCCAATGGCCGTATTTCTCTAGTGTCAATAAAAAGTGGTATGCTGTCTAGAGAGTTACAAATTACAATGTTTCTCAGAAATCATTCAATAATGGACAATTTCCGAGGAAGAAAATGGTTTCTGTTGGTAATATTCGCTGTATATCAGAAGTTCGACCCAGTGGAAGGTACGTGTTTTTCTCATTGCCCTTTCGTCATTATCTCCAAGATAGATTGATAAATAGACCACTAGGAGTCAGTAAACAAGACCAATTGCTAAGCAGCCAATGAAAATGCTCGGTACAGTAATGTAATTTAAATAAACATTTTATGAACAAAATAAAAATAATACTTGGTGTAGTGGAGTCCAGTCAGATAATGCATAGAAGGAATCGTAGAGGATGTCAAGGTCACCATTTTTACCCAAGGCGGTGTTGTCATATTTATATTTTTTTTATTTGTTTGTGTACAGTACATACCCAGTTCATTTTACAATATTTTGTATACCAACCCAAGAGAGGAGGCTGGACTGACCTGCTGTTGTTTTGCCACAATTAATTTTTATATTTTAAAAATCAATACCTACTTGTAACATTACCCATTTCAGTGGCTATCATACAGTGTACCTATAGCTAATCAACAGCATGAGAAAGTTGTGACGTGTTGTGAGGGTTAAACACCCCTCCAAATTAAACTCCTGATTATGGGTTTGTTTACATCTGGGTTATAACTTTATAGAAATCCGCATCAGATCCGCAAATAATATATCTCTAGGCATGAAATTTTATGTTTTATGTACCCAAATTCATAAGCTTAAATTTTATACCACACTAACGGGTTCCCAGAGAGCAGCCATGATCTTGTGCAAAAAAAAATAATTATAATAGGGTATACAGGGACCATCGGGAAAATTTGCATACTAAAACAGATTGACAAATTTATTGAATGTGAGCTGTCATTGGGAGATATCACATAAGACTGATGACCACTAGGTAATAACTCTTGGATTATGATTTTATTCATTTTGTCCCCACTGTACCCTTATATTATACTATATATTTAAATCACTTTGCCTTTGTGGATCCTGTTTATCCACATTCCTGTGGGAATTTCCAGAAATCCCTTCTTGCTTTCGTCATTAAATCAATCAGTCAGCAAGTCAGATTCTTCTTTTATATTTATAGATGTTTTCTAAGCAAAAAGTGACGTGCCTTCTCCAATATTTTCTATATTTGTCTTCAGGTCTGAAGTGCTACTGCGACATGGACAGCACGAGCTGCCCCAATTCAACATGTGAGACAGACGGCTATTGCTTTGCGTCAGCGAGCATTAAGGACGGGGTTCAGAAATACACATACCAGTGAGTATTTGGATATGATTTTTAATGTTGATAATAATTTTACAATCACTAATGCTGTACTGAAGTGATCTATTCAAAATTTATTTGTTTTTATTTCAATTTTGACTGTTCCTTTGCATACTATGCATTGGAACAATATAATATAATATAACAATATAATATAATGAATCTTTACAACATAGTTTATGCAAAGAACAGTTAAGCGTATATAACATTAAATTGATTAGAGGTACATAATCTTGTTTCATGTAGTTCCAAATAATTGGCAAACTCATATCAACACAAATCTATATTGTATAACTTGGTGTGGCTCATGAATATAATTTTAACCTATTTTATTAAATGGTTTACCTGTGTAGAGAGGTGGCCTTTAGCTGTTTGCCAAACAAACCCTTCCCTCCTGAATATCCAGTAAAATGCAGAAACAAAACATCTTATTGCTGTAATACTGATTTCTGCAATACTGATGAGAATTACCGAGAAAATCTGTCGAATGTGATGCCCGCCCCATCCAAGGGTAAGATGTTCTGCGCACTTGTGGGCGTGTGATACCTACTCTGATGATGCAGATTTTGAGTTTGTTTGATGTACTATTAGAATCATAATTGCATTTCCTATGAGTTTTGTGTTGAGATGCCAATAATCTAACAATATCGCTTTTGAATTTAGTAATTTGATTGAATATGTACCTACTAAGAGGAAATCCCGCCGCGCCTGTCGGCCGCCCTATACTTAGTCTGTTTGAATGATGTGCCATACTCTTTAACAAACACTTTTTTCCGAGTGTGCGTTGGTTTTGCTTTAACCTACTAAACGTAATGTATGGTGGTTCCACTTGCGGCGCAGCTGTATCGAGAACAAGTCACTGATACCCTTCGAGCACCCCTTCAGTTGCTCCACGACGAGAACTAGAAATGAGTCGGTGGTGATAGAATGTTGTCACGAGCGTGACATGTGTAATCGCGACCTGCGCTTGGTGCTACAGACGAAACCGCCAGGTAGGCCCGCGCCGCCGCCGAGGTAGCCGTTGTGCCGCCGACTAACGCACCCGCTTGCACCGGCCAGGACCGCCGTCACCTAACGGCGGATCCACTAGAGCTTGGTATTCGGTGCGACACTGCATGGCTACAACAATTTTAATTTTGTGTTTTTGTTCTAATACGACTAAGTTTTCTTCCTGTAGACCGGCATTGATCACCGACTAGGGCGAACTCGTATTTACTGTATACTAATGCAACGATTTGTGGATGTAGATGTTGGAACCAAGACGAGATATTCCCTCCCGGCGACAGACCAATTTGGTGTCGTGAAGGCGAAAGGTCTGATATATTTTGCTGTGACACGGACTACTGTAATCACGAGATAATTCCAGGTACGGATTACATTCGGAATGTGCCGTCCGGGCGATCTGGGAAGCTTTGTATTGTGATGTCCGCGCGAACGTATTGTCGGCTCGTCATATTATTACGAATTATCAGACCCCATGGTGCTTAACAAGGACTCAATTCCATTACAAATGTATTCATACAAATATTGTGCATGTGAATGCAGTGAGTTGGAAGATTTTCATGTCTTGCCCCGTAGGCGCTCGATCTGACGATATCTCACAGCCAAATTGCAAGCGATGAACGTCGCTGCAAATCTTGTCATTATTTAAGAAGATTTAAATAAATAATAATTGACACACCTAATAATGGGCGTAATTGCACAAGTGCCGACCGCATGTGAATTTACACGGAAAAATATGTTATGACACAATGAAACTCATGGATTGATTTTTACTTTATAGGAACATTCGAATTTCATTTTACCGACGGGATTTTACAGTATGTACCTAAGTGATCATAAGCCGGTTTTCCACTTACTTTAAGCATGTTTTTTTACACTTATACTAATAGCATGTTACTGACCGCATTTATTTATTATTTAGTAATACACTGTCTTATTTTTTAAGATTACCTGGGATCCACACATTATTAGTATGTTTGTATTTATTTGATTTAAAATATACATAATACCCAATATTATTTACTATAAAGGATGCTTGGAAACTGATTTCGACGCCATTGAGGCATCATATATCTGTCTTGTTTGTCTCTGTTGTTTTGATATCGATTAGGTAACAAGATTGTTTTTCATTACTACACAATCTTGTTAACAAAATATTCCTTATTTTCGTATTGGACAAGTAAGTGAGGATTTTGCGTTTTAAAAATGGGGGGGGGGGGGAATTAGTCGCAAAAGTGAAAGGTGCTAAAAAACTTACCCACAGAATAACTCGGTAACAGTTCGCTGTACTCAGAAATGGTATGAGAAAGTCAGAAAAACAGTGATGAAAAGTGGGTATTTCCAGGAATCGGATACCTTTGCCGTTCCCATCGGGGATGAGGCCTAAATATAAACTTTTTTTTATTATTTCCTTACATCCATTAAATAACGAATAATACTATGTTGCTTATAGTAATGTAGACTTTCCTAAAGAAACGAATGAAATAAAGTACAATAACATGTACACAATACAATTTAAATCCCTATGAAATATATTCTTTAGTTATTCCTAATGGTTGATAAAGTGAAGAAAACTATCGAAATCCCGCGTACATAAATACATTTTGCCTAAATAACGTGAAATACATGAAAGAGTGAACTTAACCAAAGCGCCGAATATATAATAGTACTAACGTGCTATCCGCGTCGGAGTAGGCAATATCAACTTTATGGGTAGGGTGACATAAATATAATATATATATATATATGTATATAAATGTATATAATCTGGGGGCACGGCAGTGCCCCCGCCAAGTCGAGCAAAAAGCGGCACGGCCGTACCATCCTTTTCTCGAATATATATTACGAAATTAGGTATCTTACATTTTAACTTTAGGCGTTTTGATAATTATTTATTTCAAGTCGTTAGACTGTCAAACAAATATCATTATTAAAAATTTTAACAAGTCATTCCTGTTGGATTTATGTATTTTATACCGCTTCTTACATTACAACAACAACTCCAAGAACATATTTGAATGAGTTATATGTTGAGCTTTGCATGTTTTGTGTGTTGGCATTATTATTGTATATCATTTCACCACCACCTTCCAGTTCTGTTATAGAAATCATCATCATCATCATCAGAGAAATTTTCTATTCCAATAATTTTATATTATGTACTTACTATCAGAAGGCATGATCAGGTGTAAGTTTTATTTTAGTTATCTGTAGTATATATTTTGTTTTGTAATATAAAGCTACGTTGTAGTTGAAAAAACGTAAAAAAACGTAGTTAACTATTTTATATTTAGCATCTGAAAGCTTGAAAAATCGCATTCCAAAGAAAAAGGGTTGGATAACGTATTTATATGAACTAAAGATTCGAGCCCGACACCGTCGGCATGGCAAGTGGTGCCATGGATTGTCGGTCTGATGGTGGTTGGGGTGTGTGCCGCTATAAGCGTGTGGTGGGCCAGAAAGTCCCGGAGGATGCCGAAACGTGGATCTCGACCCCTGTTCACTGCGGAGGACTCGCTGTGCGAAACCAGACATCCTATCTTGGGCACTGCCACCATAAGGGACATGATCGAGCTGACCACCTCCGGTTCTGGCTCTGGTAAGTATTTTATTTATTTGGTTCATCAGCAACTGTTACAATCGTATATTGCACAGGAATCATACACCGAAGTCAACTTAATGCACAATTAATTAAATGTAAACAAAATTAAATGTATGCAAAAAGAGTACAAATTTATAAAGGAACAAATCGACCATGGTTTCTTGCAAATTCTTACGAAATGTATTGAGACTTACACATTATGTCTATGGACTTACAGCATGGATATCTGTCTACTTTCCTTGACAATTTAGAAGTCTGCTCACTCTGGGGACAAACGAATTTGAGCCTAATACAGTTGCGCGTAAAGGTGTAGCTGATGTTTGTATTATATGATAAACTAGCTTTTGCCACAACTTTGTCCGCGTTCTGGGATAAAAAGTAGACATCAAAATCCGTTCAGTAGAGTTTGCGTGAAAAGCATCAAACATCCATCCTTACAAACTTTCGGATTTATAATTTTAGTAGCATGCTAAAAAATCTCAGAATCGGTATCAATTATAGGTCTATGCAATTGAAATTCCATCTTGAGCCAGGCTCCGTTTGTTACGTTGCGCGGAAAAAGAAGCGGAATAAAAAACATACTAATATTATAATTGTATCATCGGTAGTACAAAACAAACACTCAAGTTCTAAACATACGCCTCTAGGACTTGTATGAGAATTGACGGATTGGTGAAGTCCGCTCAGGCGCCAGAGGTCTACTTCTCATCCGTATAAAATGGCAAAGGTTGTCGCAAAACATTATTATCAATTTTAAAACGGATCAAACCGCCCACAAATACCACGCCCACAGATACTAATATATAAAAGCTACTATAAAATAGAAGAGTTTATAAATGATAATTATTTACACTTAGATTAGATTGCTACACCCTGACAGGGTCTGTACATACTCTTGTTGTGTTACAATGTACAATAAATAAATAAATGCAACAGAGTAATCACTGAATGATCAGTTACGTAACGGCATCGCCTCGCTTCGTGACCAAATCGAACAAAATATTCGAGGCGGTGATGCTTCGTTTCCGAGTTGATATGTGTGCTTTATCCTTAAGAGTGAAAAGAGTTAAGATTTTATCACAAAAACGATAATCCTGAAAGAATATCCTTTTAAATAAAAAAATAATCGAATCGGTTTATAAATGACGGAGTTCTGAACAAATATTTAAAACCAGCTGACCCACAGACGTTGTCTCGGTCATTGCCACGCCCACAAGGATACAAGGTTCTAAATTTTCTAATGTTCCGCGCAACTTTCTTAATTTTTTCTTTCATAAGAACCTTTCTCCGAGCAATAAAAAACAAAACCAAAAAAATAGAGAAGTTGGTGGTTGGAAAATGCCGAAAATAGTTTCTTGTTAATTGTTTGATCCACCCTTTAAATATTTGCACTTAATTTAAAATGACCATGTTTAAAGATAGATAAAAGTACAACCGAATTGGGAACCTCTTATAAAAAAAAGTTTCTTCTATCCATTTCACACCAGGTATAGTTGAGTTAAAGTCCAATGTGTGTTCACAGGTCTCCCACTGTTGGTCCAGCGGTCGATAGCCCGCCAGATCCAGTTGGTGGACATAATCGGGAAAGGGCGCTTCGGCGAGGTGTGGCGGGGGCGATGGCGCGGAGAGAACGTCGCCGTCAAGATATTCTCGTCCAGGGAAGAATGCTCCTGGTTTCGGGAGGCCGAGATCTACCAGACGGTGATGCTGCGGCACGAGAACATATTGGGGTTCATCGCAGCTGATAATAAAGGTGAATTTAAATATTTTTTTTGTAATAATAAGGTTTTAAGCAAAAGAAAAGATAATAAAAACTGTCCAGCAATTTGAAGTTCCTTTCTATTTTATGAAGAGATGAAAGCAATTTTCACAGGTCTAGTCGATTGGAAATAACAATGGCAAAAGTCCATGTGTTTTGGGTACCCCACTTACACCTGCCCACGGAAGACGAAACCGTGTAAAATCGATAGTTCTTAGACAGACTAAGATAATATGTAATCATACCACATTTTTATAAGTTGAGGTTTAAAAGTTATTCGTTACCTAGTGTATTTTGTAGGTTATTATGAGATTTTAGGTACCAAAGACGTGTAAAGAAAAAGTTTCTCTAGGAAAGAAAATGATTTTCTTCCAACCTCTTTGTTAGAAAATAGCACTGCCTACCACATGCCATATAAGTTACTCTATGCCAGTGAATGATGGCTTGGGCAAAAAATATCGATACCTATATTAAAATATCGATATTTTTCCAAATACTAAATTAGCATATTATATATATTATCGTCGATATTTTTAATGGCGATATATCGACATTTATTTTACAGTATCGAATTCGTATCAATTTTAATATATTTTTAACGCAATTCTGGTTTCGTGTTTCATTTCATGTTAGGTACTAGATACTTGCCGACCCAAGCATTTATAAAAATATACTATTTTCATCGTCCTTTTTTACGAATTTGCGAATATGTATATGTAGTAACAATAATGTAAAACTGACGATATATCGATGTTTTTCACTCGATTTTTATCTATAGTATTTAGAAATGTCGATACGATAAATATCAATTTATTTTTTCACTTGGCCATCCCTAGTGAATGACATGGTTAACGTGATGACACGACGTTCAATTTTACCACAACAACAAAAAAGTTTTTGTATTAATCAAAGACATTAAAATATAATAGCATAGAGGGGGCATTGGGAATATTTTCATACAAAACTTTGAAGCTCAAGCGTCATGTCCTTGTCATGTCAGTTAGTATGAACGCGAGCTGTCATTCGGTCGAAATTGTACTAGACTTATTCCACTTGGAATAACTTTTGGCTTCAAATAATCCTCGCTTTGTCCCCTTCATGACTTATATTATATTTTAATCTCTTTGGTATTAATAGATTTCCCAATCGATCGATTCGTGTTTCTATGATATTTCTGTTTTATTTGACTCAATATTTTCAACTGCTAGATTAATTTAAAAATATGGAAAATTTCGACTTGTTATGAGTCAATATAACAAGCATAGTGTGATACCCCGTGGGTTTCTATTTCAGTGGGTACCAAAGCTGCCGATGTTCTTTGGTATAATGTTTTTTTTTTATTTTTGTTTAGGTAAGGGCTATGAAATAGTACGGTATTGTGAGATGGGGAGAGGTGGAAAAAATTGGCAATATTATTTATATATTTTATCTATTGTAATACCTACAATTTTAAATAAACACATTAAATAATGAGCAGTGATAGCCCGGACGGTTAAAGAGCCGGTCGAAAATCAGTGAGGCTCGGGTTCGAATCCTGGCATGTACCAATGAGTTTTTCAAAAACTTACGTACATATTTATCACTAGCTCGACGGTGAAGGAAAACATCGTGAGGAAACCCGCAGGTCGCAGAATTAATTCTGAGACATGTGTAAATAGACCCGGTCCGGCGATGGGCTCACCACCTATCACGTTTAGGGGTCCAATGTATCTCGTGAAATGTGGGTATATCCAGTAATGGAATACCTCTGCCTACCCCCTCGGGGATGAAAGGCGTGAGATTATTTTTATTTATTTTTACATTAAATAATTTTGCAACAGTTGCCCAGGCCAGGGAAACTGGTGGGCGCCACCAGTAAAAGGATCTTTATTCCTAATACATATTTAGAAAATCTGTTTCAGAAGCGTCTCAATAATCTAGCAAAACATGTAGGTACACATTAAGAAAGTTGCGCGGAACTTTAGAAAGTTTAAGACAACTTAATGATCCTATTAACTTTTCTAATGTAACCTTATGGCGTTTGACTTAACAGTCAGTTGTTTGACAGTTGTCGAAATTGACAGAATGCGCGCTCCAAATTCAATATTCATACTTCTCCCTTATATTCAAATACTAACAAATATTGTGACGTCATGAGCTGTTTTTACTTGTTTTCAGATACTTGAAGCTATGTTGCTTTGCTATGCTAAATTTTTACCGAATATTACATTCTCTGCACGTAGTTGTTTCTTTACTTGGACATTGGAGAAAGTCACCAAAACCACAGTGAAAACTCATTGTCACCTAAAATAAGAAGAATATAATAGTTAAGATAGGGTCAGCTAATGGACCATTTACACAAGGCCATTCCACAGAGCCAATCCAATAATGGTCTTGTGTAAATAGAGACAGTCCACTGCACTGGATTGTCCTCAAGCCTTTGATGAAGACAGTTTGGATTGGCTGAGTGGATTGTCTCTATCATTGTGTAAATGGTCCATAATTCCAGATAAAGTTGAGTCCATTATCCTTGTCCTCAGACAATGGCACCTGGACACAGTTGTGGTTGATAACCGAATACCACGAGAACGGCTCGCTGTTCGATTTCCTGAGCGTGCGCACCATCGACTCAACCACTCTCGTCAAGATGGCGCTCTCGGTCGCCACCGGTCTGGCTCATCTGCACATGGACATCGTCGGCACTAAAGGTACTTTATTTAAGGTACCGTAGACTATTGATAAGTGATCCCTTGCCAACCGAAGGGTTCGCTGGCCGTTCTTATTAGTGAGGCTTAGGTTTGAACCCTGGTGAGGGCATGTACCAAGGAGCTTATTTATTACTAGAGACCGGATTATATGCAACATAAAAAGCTTGTTATATGCATGAAAAATGCTTGAAATATGCACGAAAATTGGGAGAATATGCGAAATCAAATGCTAATTTTAGGAACCCCCAAAAAATGAGAAAAGTAAGTTTCCATTTTTATATTTAAAAATCAGTTAAAATCATACAATGAGTAAATTATTTTTTGATAGGCGATAATAAGTACTGTAACATCATATGACATTAAAATTATTTAATTTTTTGTTAACATAAATAATTAATTATTTTCCCAAATTTTCGGTGGTAACATTGTGTCTTCGATCATTGAGAATGTTTTTGTAAGTGGAAATTTTCATTTCCAAACGCAGGGTGAGTGCACTGCGGAAAAATATTGTAAACTAGCTGATGCCCGCGACTTCGTCCGCGTGGAATTTGTTATTTCTTTGTGTTTCGAAAATATATCAAGAAGGATAATCTACACTATCTATCTATCTACACTATGTACACTAACATTGTAATGAGGAAAGATTTGTATTTTTGTATGTTAATAACGAATAAACTCAAAAATTACAAGACCGATTTCAAAAATTCTTTCACCATTAGAATGCTACATTATCCCTAAGTAACATAGGTTATATCGATGATGAAAAAGAAATAGAGAATCTTACTAAAACTTAACTGTACATGCCAGGATTGGAACCCGAGCCTCACGAATGATAAGCGGGGTCTTTAGCCACTGGGCTATCATTGCTATTTATATTTTTGTTATTAAAACACACCCTATTAAACAACGCGTCACAGAATAAGCGCAATTCCTCACACACCCCAATTAGTACCTATACTAATATAAAAAATGGTGATGCATTCGTACCTTAGTTTTGCATAACCAAATTTCTTAAATAAAGAGCGATAATAGTACGGTTTCCATAGGTAGCCCTAATTTCAATTATGCCAATTTTTTTTTTTTCGAAAAAAAATAACACATTAAAAATAGCTGAAATCAATTAAGTAGTCGATACCTAGAACAACAACAAACTAATTTTAGGAATTGCTCTTATTCTGTTACGTATTGTAAAGCTTAGGACACTCTTTGGTTTATGATTTTCGAATAAGTTCTTGATACCAAAGAGTATGCATGTGCTCATGATAACAAACAATTTCCTCGAGGAACCCCGAGTGAATTCTCAAAAAAAAAGTGGACTTTGTATGGAGAATTGACGGGCTTGTTGGCTCAGTTGGTAGTGACACTGCCTTATGAGTCGGAGGTCGCGGGTTCGATTCCCGCTCGAGGCCAACATTTGTGTGCATGAACATGTCTGTTGGCTTCGTGTCTGGTCGTTTAATATTTATTTAAGTATGTTTATCAGTTGTTTAGTACCCATAGTACAGGCCCTGCCTAGTTTGGGACTAAATAACCGTGTGTGTGAATTGTGTCCCATAATTAAAAAAAAAAAAAAAAATTAAAGAATACGTATGCCAAGTTGGAAGTTGATAGAAGCTAAAACCCCCACTTCTCCATACCAACTTCAACCCCTACTTTCACCCCTTTATTGGATGATTTTCGAAAAATCCAAAAACACGTTTCTCATCATTTATTTCTGAAAGTATTTGTGCCAAGTTTCAAGTTGATAGACGAAAAAACAACACGTCTTCATAAAAACTCCAAGCCCCTGTTTCACCCCCTGAGAGGGGGATTTTAAATCCAGAAATACGTGTCAATACATACCAAACTCAACCCCTACTAACACCCGTTTAGGGGACGATTTTTGAAAAATCCAAAAACACGTGTCTACTCATTTATTTCTAAGAGTATTTGTGCCAAGTTTCATCTTGATAGACGTAAAAAACAACACGTCTCCATACAAACTCCATCCCCCTGTTTCAACCCCTTAGCGGTTTTAATTTGTAAAAACCAGAAACATGTGTCTTGTTTTTTGTTTTGAGGAGATTTTTTACAAAGTTTCGAATTGATACACCCAAAAATGAAGGTTTTCCATACATACCAAACTCAACCCTTACTTTTACACCTTTAGGGGATGATTTTAGAAAAATCCAAAAACACATATCGCATCATTTATTTTTAAGAGTATTTGTATCAAGTTTCAACTTGATAGACGTAAAAAACAACACGTCTCGTTACAAACTCCATCCCCGTGTTCCAACCTCTTAGGGAGGGTTTCTTGTAAAATCCTAAAACACGTGTTTTGTTTTTTGTTCTGAGGAGTATTTTTACAAAGTTTCGAATTGACACACCCAAAAATGAAGGCTTTCCATGCATACCAAACTCAACCCCACCTTTCACACCTTTAGGGGACGATTTTAGAAAAATCCAAAAACACGTGTCTCATCATTTATTTCTAAGAGTATTTGTGTCAAGTTTCAACTTGATAGACGTAAAAAACAACACTTCTCCATACAAACTCCAACCCCCTGTTTCAACCCTTGAGGGGAGGTTTTTTGAAAAATCTGGAATCACGTGTCTTGTTGTTTGTTTTGAAGAGTATTTTTACAAAGTTTCGAATTGATAGACCCAAAAACGAAGGTTTTCCATACAAACGTTCAACCCCTTTTTCACCCCTTTAAGGGTTGAATTTCTACAAATCCTTTCTTATTCCTACTTTACGTCTTAAAAACAATTGTGGTGAAAAAAATCAGCTTTCTAGGTCTAAGGGTTTAGGCTGGGCGTTGATGAGTCAGTGAGTCAGGACTTCTCTCTTTATATATATAGATGTAGGTACTGATAACATGTATCATCATCATCATCCTAGATCTTAGGTAAAATATGCTAATACCGCTGAAAATGGCTTAAATAAGTAAATGCATTTGCAAATATTATGCAAATGCATATAATCCGGTCCCTATTTATCACTAAGTCGACTGTGAAGGAAAACATCTTGAGGAAACGCACAATACCCAGAATAGGGTATTTGACTACCTAATCCATTGTTTTTTTTATGATCTTTCAAAACAAAAATTTAGTATGGAAAATGTACTGAATACGGAGTCATGACGTCATACAATGCATCACTCTTTTGACCGTTTTATTATTTAAAAAATTGTTTTACTTGTAAGATTACTCACAATTTAATTTTGGTACAGTCAAATACCTACCCAATTTTATATTTTTCTTTCTTTCTTTCTTTCAATTGGAAGGTTGGTTTTGGCTTTACTTTGCTTGGCTTTCTTTCAATTCGTTTCAAGGCATGCTTGACAACACATCGCTTTAGGTTAGGACCGAAAAATAATCTGGTGAAATGTGAGTATTTCCAGGAATTGAATAAAGATAAGATAAGACGGGGGCGTATTTATTTGAATTTTCGTAGCCCACGCTGTCAGCTCTAAATAGAAGTGTCCAATAAGGGTTCATGTTTTCGGTAACCTTTGTCAAAGCAGAGAAAAGTGTATTTACAAATGCGTACATAGTCTAAACATAATATTGAACTTGATATCTGTACAATTATTCAAGTCTCGTGAAAATAATAAAAAAAAACATTTATTTATTGGAGTGACTATCATCAAAGGCACTCCCGCTTTAGAGTGCCCAGAAGATACAATACAAGACACTGAATAAAAAAATATTGACCTCAGACCATGAATAACAGACACAATAGATTTTTAATTGTGTCTCGGTTCCAATTGGAACCGGCGGCGGTTCTTAACTGATTAAGATCTAAATGATACTTGTAAACAAAATGCAGTTTATATGGGGTCAAAGACTTTTCATTAGCAATACTATGTCTATTTATGTCTTTCGACGGCTAACACATTGGTATTCAATGTACTATATTTTTTGTCTTTATGATCAATATCTATGATTTCATTTTTTTAATATAATAAAATAAATTCGTTTATCAACAACTCTAACTATTTCTGTTTAAAAATATTATTATCACCAAAATACAGTATCAAAAACCAAAAAAATAATCTTTGTACACTTTCTATTTACTTTCGTAGGATGTTTGTTTTTGCTACATTTATTTTATACCCACGTTAAAGTTATTCTCAGACAATAATAAACTGAAATGAAGGTAGACATTGATCCCACGGGAAAATAACAGACTGTCGACTGTCTTTCTTATTGACCGACGTTTGTATTGTTGTTTTCTATTTACATTTTACTAGGTACATGTAGAATTGTTATTGAAATTGCTTTGCGAATTCTTGTGATATAGGTACAATGTTTTTATTTCTTTTCAAAGCAAGTGAAATTATTTCTATTGGCAACTGCGAAAGTTTGAGTATGTGGCGCAGTTGTGTGGCCACATAACATAAAAGGATTTTGGGAGCAGCCAATAAAATAGCTAATTTTGTTAAAATAAAACTGTAATTCGGAATCTGAATATATGGAATAATAATAAACAATATATAATAATAACGTACAAAACTGGGTCCTTAACTAGCTACATTAATGGGTAGTTCAATATGGATCTTTCTATGATATATCACGTAACACGAGGCTGGCGGCCGTGAGGCAGGGGCAAGCAGTTGACATAAGTACAGCGTTCAGAAATGCGCGCCGACATACGCTGCGCCGGCCGTGAACACGAAGAATTCAGAGCTCCAAGACTTCGATGGCGCCTTCTAGTTTCATGGTTATGAAAACCGCTCTTTTCAGAGCGAGTCCGTAGTTTCATGTTATGAGTAATGCGCTGCCACAGTACTCCAGCGAAGCGTACCGGCAGTTTCACGGTTGTCTTAGGCCGGGATCGGATCTGTAGTGACAGTTCTCCATCTAGGTAGGGGCGCAGGTGTTGGTGGAAGTGTTGTTGACTGTGTTTCCAGTAGTGTCCTATATTTTGTCCGTATTACGGTGTTGTCAGGTAGGTCTGTGTACTCGGAGACCATTGTGTAGGTTTGAGTCGGTCGATAGATATATAGTTACTAAAGTGGTGTTTTATACAGCGTCGTCTGAGCCCGTGGGCTGAGTTGGCCAGACAGGTAGACGACTCGCCCACTAAAAAAACAGAAAGGGGTCAATGAGCCCGCGGGGTGAGTTTTCTGTAGGCCCATTTGCGTTTGCAGGTTTTGGTTAACAAAGATAAGATGGCTGTTCGCGTGCGAGATGGTTAGTTGCGGTCGTTTATTATAGTGTTACGCAGCTGTGACACGTATGTATAGTCCGGGTCTGGTTTGAGTTGCATTTCAGTGCGGAAATCCCCACGTAGACGTAGTTTGCGGCCGTAAGTGAGCCAACGTGTGTCGGTGCGTAGTGCGGCTCGAAGTCCCATAAGTACGATAGGTATTTCTTCGATCCTTGTGGTGCGTCCGTATAGTCGACATTTCCAGTGTCCGGTGCCAGCGTTCGTCGACACCGTTTGCTTGTGGATGGTACGGTGTTGTGCTAGTTTTTTCAGTGCCGGTGAACAGCTGACTCCCCTATTGACGTCCTTGGTTGCTAGTTATAGTTGTAGGGCAGCTGAAACGAGTGATCGTTTTTGCCACGCTTTCAACTTTTATTTCGTCGGTAGGTACAGCTTCGGGCCATCACAGTACTAATGTGGTTAAGAATTTATTTCCCTAAAGAATACAAACATTTACTTATATTATGAGAAATTGCAGAATACATATGTTACGTTTAGTGGAGGTGTACTGTTAACAAAACAAAAGTAGATGGTACTAAAATTCACTGAATGTATCTACGGACGCAGAAATATTTACGCTAATGAGTTAGATTCCAAGTGAGCGAAATACAAAGGCTAACATCTTTTTTCTTAATAAAATCTTATAAAAACCATCAAGCTTATATAAATTTAATTTCAGACGTAAATTGTGAACTATGATTATGTATGACTTGCTATTTTGCTACTGGTTTTTTGACATATATTTTTTTCTTAATTTTATTTCAATTCTTTCGAATGGAAAAAACGGGAAACGCTCGGCCCACGTCACCGGGCATCTGCTAGTGTGTAAACTTTGACATATGGTTCAAATCTGCTATACACCGACTAAACTTAATTTAAGCTAGTCCGGTCTTTGCCTTACCTCAAAAAAAAAAAGGAAAGGGATAGAAGATAGCCTACCGAATTTAGTCCTGTCCGAGGCTGTATTTTAGTCGCGACTTCTTTACTTATATACTTTAGTTGACAGGACGAATTTTAATTTGACAGGACCAAATATCTCGTCTCTTTTCTTTTCTAGGAGAACGCAAAATGACAGGAGTAAACTAAAATAAGTTTAGTCGCTGTAAAGCAGAATCAGCACCATTGATTTTTAGGGTTCCGTACCTCAAAAGGAAAAAACGGAACCCTTATAGGATCACTTTGTTGTCCGTCTGTCCGTCCGTCCGTCCGTCTGTCAAGACCCTTTTTCTCAGGAACGCGTGGAGGTATGAAGCTGAAATTTATATCAATTACTCAGGTCTACTGTCCCTTGAAGCTGTGAAAAAATCAAACTTCTAAGCCAACGCAATCAAAAGATACAGCCGTTTATGCCGCAAATTTTCGACACTTGCAAGGGAATCAAAACCTACAGGGTGCTTCCCGTGAACTCAGAATCTTGAAATTTGGTACGAAGCAACGTCTTATAGCATAGATAAAGGAAAAATTACGAAAACCATAAATTTGCAAGGTTGTACGGAACCCTCGGTGCGCGAGTCCGACTCGCACTTGGCCGGTTTTTTTTTGATAATAATGTTCTTTGTGGTTTTGCTGTGCGAAGTCATTTATTTTCTGAGTATACGTATATTTATTTTCTTGTAGGTAAATTTTTAATTTTTGTTTAGAGTACGTGCCTCTCTATTAAACACAAATTTATTTATTACCTATAATTGGGCATGCCATTGTAACTGTTTTAAACCATTAAAGGTATCTCATCTCAACTATGCATACCGCAGCCGTGGAGTCGCAATGACTTTCAATAAGAGGACTTTTAAGCCCCTACATTAAATAAAAACATTTGACTTTGACTTCATGGCTTAGAAACTATAATTAAGCGTATACAAAGTCAATGTTCTATAAATTGATAGTTATAAATTAATAGTTAACGACTTTACACAACAATGACTATAATTACAGAATATAAAATCATTTTATCCTGTGAAGGTTTACGGGGTCCTAACGGGGTAAACATTTGTGGGATGAACATGTTTGTTGCTTTCGCGTTTTTTGATTAGTATTTAAGAGTTTATATTTATTATATTTGCTAAAAGACCTTTAACTCTTTAGTGGGCTGTTACGGGTTAATTATGATGATTTAATATAATAATCAATAATCTTACGCCTTTTATCACCGAGGCAGAGGTATTCCATTTCTGGATATACCCACTTTTCACAAGATATTCTTTGGATCGTGATAGGTGGTGAACCCATCGCTGGACCGGGTCTGTTACACATGCATCAGAATTAATTCTGGGACCTGCGGGTTTCCTCACGATGTTTTCCTTCACCGTTGAGCTAGTGATGAATATGCATGTAAGTTTTTGAAAAACTCATTGGTACGTGCCAGGATCTCATCATGTGAAGCAAGCTCTTTAACCGAAAGGCTATCACTGCTCTTATGATAATTTATAGTCCAGAATTGCAGATTTTGTATAGTTTGCAATATTGTGCAATATTTATAGACTCAGATGTTTCTGCTAAGTGAGAGTTCGTTGATACTATCTGATACTATTAATATTTATGTGCGTGAATTTCCCATTACATAGTACCTATAAATAAATAAGAATGTTCTTTTGCTCAAAATCTCAGATTGGTCTATGACAATTTCTTTGAAATTTTGACACAAAGTTGCATTGGAATATCCGCGTTTTACTTACCTACCTAATATAATTAACAATAATTTCTATGCCAGGCGTGGTCGGGTAGCTGTAGTTATAATTAAGTATGTCTATAAGTTGTTCGGAATATCTCTCCCTAGACAACTTCAGAATATTATACCTACGTTGATGCTTACAGGGAACACCTGTACATTTGAATATCTTGTTTTTATATCTGTGGAGATTTGTTATTCATAGTAACCGAGTTATTTATGAAAACGTTAGTCAATAAATCTTTGAGATAAAATAAAATAAATAAAAACCGTCTGTTAATTTTGTTTATTGACATTTTAAATATTTTTTATGAACTTGGAATTGAATTTGTGTACATTTATGACATTGATATATGACTGTTTAATTATTAATGTTTTACATTTGTTGTTAATAACTAATACCTTTGCATGACTGATTTGTGAAATATGCGTGAACTATATTTTATGGAAACCTCAAAAACTATCGTACCATATTTCTTGCAAATAAATTATTCTTACCAACATTATCATTTAATTAATTTATCATTTACATCATTGCAGGGAAGCCAGCGATCGCCCACAGAGATCTCAAGTCAAAGAACATTCTAGTGAAGAGCAACCTGACGTGTGTTATCGGCGACCTCGGGCTAGCCGTACGACACAACGTGGCCTGCGACTCCGTCGATGTGCCGTCCACCAATCGCGTTGGCACAAAGCGATACATGGCTCCCGAGGTACACCTAATTGGATATTTAAAAAAAACTCACGCCTTTTATCCCCGAGGGGGTAGGCAGAGGTATTCCATTACTGGATATACCCACATTTCACGAGATATATTGGACCCCTAAACGTGACAAGTGGTGAGCCCATCGCCGGACCGGGTCTATTTCTTTTTTTTTTTTTTATTTAAATAAATTTACATATGTCTCAGAATTAATGCTGAGACCTGCGCGTTTCCTCACGATGTTTTCCTTCACCGTCGAGCTAGTGATATATATATTGTATGTATGTATGTATGTGGATATTTTACTTATAAGATTATCCTATAAGACCTCTAAAAATATATTACGATTTTCATTTTACAATTATAGAAATTTATAAAATAATAAAACAACCAAAAAAGTATCGCAATTGAGTACTAAAATGATGACGTCACAACTCAATACTCAGTACATTTTTATAGCAAATTTTTGTTTTGACAGATCATAAAAGTAACATCATTTGACTAGGCAGTCTAATAGCCTATTGGATATTTTCCACTTACGACGTTCTTGGGTACGATATCGAAAATTTCATAATTCTGAAGAAACTATGTAAAATCTTTGTTTTAATATATATATATAAATGATTACCTATTTCCCTTGCTCATGGCATCACGCGACACAACTTTACCATTTTCATTATTCTTTTTTTGTTGTGTTTGTTATTGTAAGGAGAAGGTTCTTATGAAAGAAAAAAATACTAATCACCTTTGGGGTACGCATTGCCACAGTGACCGGTCTTGTGCTTCCCGCATAGTCTAAGCGACTTTCACAAGGTCATCGATCCACATCAGGGGGCCTACCAGCACCTCTTAAAAAACTATCATAGTTCGAGAACGTTTTGTTTCAAGCTTAAAACAACATTGCTCAGATTCGTACCACGACCTCTTATAACAATCTTGTTTCATTCCTACAAAGTGATGTAAAAGCACGAATGATTGCCGCATAAATGTCTATTCCATAACGAGATGTACCGTAGCCTCATTTTCAAATACCGTGATCACTTTTGCACAGTGTTCCTAAACAAGCTTAAAGAATGCAAGTCATTTGATTTGACACAAAACAATTATTAAAACAAGCTTACTTTATAGGGACGTCATGGTATGAAGATAGCAATACTAAAACAATACTGTTTTATGCTTCTTTTGAAGAGATGATGGTGGCCCTGTACACAACTCCGGTACGAACACAGAATGATTTCAGGTGTTAGATGAAACGATGGACACAAGGCAGTTCGATCCGTACAAGAGGTCGGATGTTTACTCCTTCGGGCTGGTGCTGTGGGAGATGGCTCGCCGCTGCGGCGTCATGCCCGACGAGTACCAGCCGCCGTACTACGACTGCGTGCCCCCAGACCCCGCGCTTGAAGATATGCGCCGTGTTGTCTGCGTCGAGAAGCGGAGGCCCAACGTGCCCAATAGGTGGCACTCGGATCCGGTTGGTACCGGGCTGTTACTATGGCCTTTTTTAAATTTATTTATTTGGTTATTTTCGCGCAATTTTTGATTGGGTAGTGCAAGTGTATTGTTTGGGTACAGCGTGTTAGTTTGATTTTAAATTTTTTGTAATAATCAATGTTGTCTAGTAAAGTAGCGTCTGAAAAATAAAAATCAATGCCGTAAATAGTTTCTGATTTTTTGATCTACCCTTTAAATATTTGCACTTAATGTAAAATTATAATTTCTTTGTAAATAAATATTATTCTAGGTTTTTTTTTAATTTAAAATGACCATGTATACCTATATCTGACTAGCGGGTCTGCGCGGTTTAACCCGCGTAGTTCGTAGTTTCCGTGGCCGTTCGTAATAAAATATAGCCTATGTTACTCCGGGATATTGTAGATTTTCATTGGTGAAAGATTTTCTTAAATCGGTCCAGTAGTTTTTGAGTTCTTTCTTTCTAAACATACAAAAATACAAAAGTTTCCTCTTTATAACATTAGTGCAGAAGTGTATATTGTATTTGAGTGTTAAATGTTTCTAATAAATATAACGTCTTTCTTTCTAAAACCTTTACATTATGTAACGCAATAAACTCATTGACCATTGACCACAGGTGCTGTCTGCAATATCCAAGGTTATGAAGGAGTGCTGGTACCAGAATCCGGCTGCGAGGCTGACAGCCCTGCGGATCAAGAAGACACTCGCCAACATCGGCTCCACCGACCACCTCAAGCTGTAATGCCGGGACATACCGCTGCGACCCACGGTATTTTCATCAAGCCCAGTTGCAAATTGGAAATGCTTAGTAGATGTCGTAAGAACCGCACAGAACCGGATCTAGGGTGCGGCAAATTGGGGCACTTGCCTGTTGGCAATATGTGGGGGCGCTAAATTAATTTGTTAAAAAAACAGAACAAATATGCTACTGTATTTGCACTCACCAGGTCCTTAGGTACCTATGAGATTGACGATATGAGTTTTTTAGTATACTAAGATTTTCAGGATTGACACGTTGAAATCTAGACAAATTGTGTTTGTTCGAGAATCATTAACTTAATTAGTTTTCAAAACTGGAGATGATTCGTTAATAATTATAGTAATCTGAGGCATCACATCAGGCATGGCACGAACTTTTTTCTAGCTTTTTTCATAAGCACGTAACTCATACCAAAACACTTTGTGAATATACATACAATTTTGAAATTAAATAATATTCTTGGGGTAATTGGGGAAATAAGCCAGAGTTCTTTGCCATCTTCATAAGATCCCAATATAATAACTGCAAATTTATACAAAACGGCCTCTTATGGTCCAGTGTATTTGTTTTGTGGATTTAGTCAAAATATTTCTCTCAATGCAGGAGGGGGGCGTCAATATCAAAATTTCCAAAATCCGGGACTGGTCGTGCGTGTCAAATCGTTGTGATCAGTATACGATGCGATATCGATAAAAATTTATTCGATTATATTGTTATACCAAACAAATATAAACCAACCAGCCAAGAGCGAGTTGGACTCGCGCACTGTGGGTTCCCTACCTTTTCTATGAATATCGGTATTATTTTATTCGCAATAAACTTCTTTTTTTTTTGGGACCTCTTATTAACTAAGTTTGCAAACGATTTTTGCTAGTGAGAGAAATTTTCTCCCGTAGTACTTACATAAATTACCATATGTAAATTTATCGTCTTGCAAACATAGGAGGTGAAAGGTAGAATTGAATTTGATAACACATTTTTCGTCATACGTCATACGTGGAAAACTAGAAAGCATAGAACACTACATACCCAAACTTGCCATTTTTTTAATTAATTATATCATTTGAAATTAAGCTTTCTTTTTCACTGGTACGGAACCCTACAAGTCGCATTAAATCTATTTTTCATATTTTCTGGTAACAAAAGAACAATTAGATAAATCATAATATAACGTTTGTATAATAACTTCAAAATGTCACTTGGCTTGCTACATTGGCACGGCTAATTGTTTACATATCACTTTTTGTGCGAAAAAATCCGATGTCGGTTTATCGGAGTCTCGTAAAAGGTTCCATAAAAAAGACACGATAAAACACTGGTTGTGTATCGTACTTACAAGAGCAAAGGCAATAATCGGAAAGTATTACCTGTTAGAATTAATTGTATTAATGTTACTTTCAGTGTAGGTAAGATGTGTTGTAGAAGGGCTTGATGGGAGTGCTCCGTGCGCTACCTCATTCGAGTAATATCATAAAGGAGCATTTAACTATGTTATTATACGTTGTAGACTTGCAGATGTAGTGATATTTTTTCGTTACCAAGTACGTAAGATTTTAATTATGATAAGAGTTTTCAGTTTGCTAATTAACAACGTGCGTAATATTATGGGATAAAGTCCCAGTTTTATTTTTGTAAATTATGTTTTCTGTGATATGGTATGAATTCGCAGACGTTGTAAGTTTTATTTTTGTTTGTTTCTAAATGTGACAGTGTTATTGTAAGCAGTGGCAGCAGATTTATCCCACTAGGCAGTTAGATACATGGTTTTATTGTTTTTTCTTCTTCTAGAATTTAATCTATTATTATGTTTTACGATCCCCGCTCGAGGCCAACTTTTGTGTGCATGAACGTGTATGTTGGCTTCGTGTCTGGTCGTTTAATATTTATTTAAGTATGTCTATCAGTTGTTTAGTACCAATAGTAGGCTCTGCCTAGTTCGGGACTGAATAACCGTGTGTAAATTGTGTCTCACAATTTATTATTTATTTATGTTATTCTAGTCTCGTTATAGGAGCGTGGGAGTAGGTTACGACTGATGTTGAACATTCGCATAACGTTTAGGTACCTATGTGATATATATAAAGAGAATTAGAAAACGACAAACAGGGCATGGCACGCCTACCTAAAATGAGAGTTTCTGTACCTTTTTATTGTTAAATAAGATGCAATGATAATGTTTTGAATTCTATTGTATGCAACATGTCATTTTTATAACGTAAAATTTAGATTAGAGTATTTTAGAGTTGAAAATATTTCAAATACCTCATAAATGTTAATATTAGGACGATACTTTAGGTCGGCCACTTACGCTGCAATGCGAGAACAATATAATAATATCTCTTCGGTGACATGCATTCGACTGATATATCGTTTTATTTGATTTCTTATTGCAAGTGGCCGAGTTAATGTGTTTTAAAATGAGAAAAGAAAACGTAAGGTAGTTAAGATCGAAAAAATAATTTAAAATATTCATACCTTAGCAAAATCCACATATTTTCATACGTATTCTAAAGGAATTCTCTGGATTTGTTTGTGTGAAAATGTACATAGTAAGCATGTAGATTTGATACTTAAATGTAACATTTTGTATTCTTAGGGTTAAAATATATTAGTTTCGATTAATTATATTTTTACATATAAATATGAACGTGCCAGGTAAAATTTGATGCAACCAATGAAGTATAGGGCTTGTTCCGTGATGAAACCGCAAAATCCTATATTTAAAGCAAATAAATTAAAATATTATAGAGGGACTAAGCGAGGAAAATTTGAAGCCAAAAGTTATTACAAGATGGAAAAAGTCTAGTGTGATTCGACCGAATGACAGCTCGCGTTCAGACTAACTGACATGACGCTTGAGCTTCAAAGTTTTTGTATGGAAATATTCACTATGCCCCCTCTATGATTTAAAGCGGGATACGGTATTTTTATTGATATTATTTGCAAGGAAAAAATGACAGAATCTTGTCTTCAGGTTTTTATGAAATAATATAGTACTTATTTTCAATCGGTTATAGGTTTTACTTTTTAAGGTTGTACAAAAATAGCGAATTTTCTCTTTAACACCCTTGATCTATAGGTTGTTGACAGGCACTACCGCTTAACTGAAGCGCTCCCGAGGTTTGACGTACTATCAGTAAAAGTTAGGCCTGATACACCTAAGTGTAATTTTAGCGAGCATCTATATTTTCCCAACCCGTGGCGACAAAGCCCTCTCTTATAGCAACAATGACATTTACAAAAAGTGTTTCTTTCATGTTTATGACCATTTAGTGTCGATGAATGGATCGAAAAAAAAATACGGTGTTACTGGGTTCTTTAAGTGAAAATTCTTCCAAATGTATCAGTTTTAGCGTTTGTCGATAGTACATAACAGCTCGCACCACGCACAGTCTTGCATCACGTCCGTCAACCTTATAATCTACGCAATGCTCAAACAAGTCAATTGCGCATAGAAAGAAAAAAGAACATAATACTCATATCCAATGTTACTGCCAAAGATGTTGGAAGAAAATCATTCTCTAGGAGAGAGAAACTTTTTCTTTAAACGTCTTTGGTTACACCCTATCGGTGAATACGAATGTAATTTTTGTCGTTATTCTTGTTTCTTACTACATACACGTTTATTTTAATCTGAAACCCACATATACATATACACCTATATCCTACTAATATAATAAACGCGAAAGTTTGTGAGTATGAATGTATGGATGTTTGTTGCTCTTTAACGCAAAAACTACTGAACGGATTTTGATAAAATTTTACAGTTATATAGCTTATACATCAAAAAAACACATAGGCTTTATTTTATCCCCGTATTCCCACGGGATCGGGAACTACGCGGGTAAAACAGCGTGGCCCTGCTATTACGTAATATTTTTGTGTTTCCTTTTAAAGCGACGCGAGGGTACAAACTGAAGTGGGATAAAATAAATATAAATCCGACACTGGTCACCCCTTCCCGACCCACTAAGCTATCTGCGGGCATATTCACGGAGATTCGATATTTGACTCGAAATCGGAAAATCTGACGAAAGGTTTCGAGATGGGCTATTCACAGATGTCATATTTGACATAAGGATTCAACAGATTTTCCGATTCCGAGTCAAATATCGAATCTCCGTGAATACGCCCGCTGATCAACTTGGTTAAGCGATAGGCCTGTAGTTGATAAGTTTGCCTGATTTTATTTCTTATTTTACTCTTCAGTAACGCTCGCTATTTTTGTAGTACCTTTAGATCCATCCGTGAAAAATATACATGTACAATGTTTTTTGAGCAAAACGCCTCTTTAAAACATACACCGCCAGACAATTAGAGACTGATTGTAACATAGAATATTTGTATAACCGTTGCCTCTTTCATGGTAATTATGAATCACAAGAATCTTCCGTGTTCTAGGCTTAGTTAACACCTACGTGGCGTGACGCGTGATCTTTCAAGTATGTATGTAAGCAACTTACTAATCCGTGTCACGCTCTAACAAACTGTTGGATCCTAAGTGTGTAGGCCTCAACTGTTAAGCTGAGTCCTGACGACTCAATTCAATGTTCCATTTGTTGATTCGGAAGACTATTATTTTAATTCTTTATCAGCCATCGCTTCTATATAATTTTGCAATTACACCATAATCAATATTTATTTCAGGAAAGCTACAAAACAATGTTTAGCGAATTATATTTATATAAGGAATGTAACTAAAAGTAAACAACATTTTGGGAACAACTTCTTAAATTTAAGAAATCGGAAATGTATGTGTAAATGGCTGTTCAGTTCATGTCGCTTGTGAAAGCATCCTTATTATACTTTAAATAGTGGATTTTCACATAATTTTGAAGCTGTCATATTGAAAGTTCTTTAGTTTCAAATACATTCCCGCATGAAAAAGTAATTACGTCTGTAAAATCTTACGGTCCAGTTCGAGCTAGTATGCCTACTGTCTATAATTGAGGTATTTCAAAACTGAACATTGATTAGAATCGTTAGAGCTCATATCACAAAACGTTTTCGATAACTTTAGATGTCTACATGACAAAAATCTATTTTGCCGGGCTTTTTACATCAATCATGTTTTTGTAACAGATATAGACATGGGGAGTAAAATAGGAGTAAATTATAAATGATTAGAATAGGTATATTACATAGCTTATAGAGTTGTAATGTTTTAGAAATGACCTTCTTAAAAATGAACATCACAATAGATTTGATTAAAAGTAATTGTCATTTCTGAACATTATGGAAATTATTGCTTATTTATAAGTTATAGTTTAGTTTACAAGTCTTGTGTGGTTTATAATGTACAAGCCGTAGATTAAAATCTTCAAATGAAATTTTAATATTATAAAGACATGGATTAAGATATTAACAATATCAGCGCTTATTTATTAATTTTATTATGTATAATGTTTTAAAAGTTTTCAGTAAAATTAAGTGTACTTATATACCAGTGTTGCTGCAAGCAAATATGAACTTATAACAGGGGTATGCATGTCATTATCTTGTCCATGCCATCTTTAGCCTTTAAAAAACAATTGGAGTTGCACAACAGTACCCGACGTTGGCGAATGCCACGGAACATCACGTTAACAACAATTATATAGGAAGCTAAAAAAAACAGAGTAATCGTGTGTAAGTACACTTAATATCATTAGGTTATTATGTCGAAAAGCAAATATAAGTAATATACTTTAGTAATAAGTCATCAAGTTCAAATTAATGTCATACAAAATCTAAACGAGTGTACAAGCAAACTATTGGTTTGGAGAGATTTGATGAGCAATACCAAAAGAGTACAAGTAATATTTTACTTAACTGCAATAACTTAATGCTTTTCAGGCAGCGTCATATCATGAATTGTACGAATTGGATTGTATATTCCAAATGAATTAATATATATAGATGTTATAGGAAAACGTAATTTGTTGTAGGAAAACTAAAACAACTCCTATCCTAAGTCCCGTCCTAATCGTTATTTCTTTTTCCCCCGTTCCCAATTTAAAAACTGTATACCCCCATTTATTGGAACCCATCCTACATATTATGTACATAACATTATTTAATTGTCGCATCAAATAAGTTTTATTACTTGGTTATAATGTGAACTAATTACCTAATTTAATGATACAATAAAACAAGTGTTTTTATATACACATATTTTTATTTCAAACCTCATGAAAGTTGTTACTAGTTATTTACCTCATGAAGAGAATTACGTAGTTGACTGACATCCTACTATCCTTTTAGTATTATAAATATGAAAAATTATGACGATGAATCTTTGAGTATTATAGCCTGCGCAGACGACGGACTTTGTCCCCGGAGGACAGTCCCCCGAATCTTAAAAAAATATGTCCGTCTCTTTTTGTCCTGTACCGCCCGTCGGTGTCCGCGATTATTCGGGGGACTTTTTGTAAGCCATACTTTTAATCCCTCGTGTGCGTTACTCGATACAGTTGTAAGCGTTCTATTTTGGCGGACAAAAAAATACGGGGACAAATTCCGTCGTCTGCGCAGGCTATTAAACCAACAGGAGACGTCACGCGCACTAGTTTCTTTGCAAAAATGTCTACCAATTTCTGCGCGGGGGACGAGGAAACGCACACAAATAATGTTAACATAAACGCATTTTTCGACAAAACAATTAAACACTAGCTTGAAATAGATGCACACAATACATTCACACACAGAAACAACCAATCCGAGCACTCCGTGAACTCAAAAAAAATTGTTTAATTTATCAGGTATGAGCGTTGACCGAACTTTTTAGCAGAGGGGAACGCCTGTCAGTGACGTCTCCGGTTGGTTTAATACTCAAAGCGATGAATGGATTTTTTCACGCAAAGGTTGCTCAGCGGATTTTGATGAAAATTTAGTAATATATCCTATTTATACCAGAACAATACTATGTTTTCCTCGTCTGTCAGATTTGTATCATAATATATCAAAACTTCTATAGAAAATTAACGGTAAGCTGGTATGTATCATCTGGCAGCGCCACGTCTTCTGATTTAAATACCTACCTATTTCGTAACTTATCATTTTATTAATAAGTTTGGAATCCAGATTTAGGTACTTTATGTTGGTATTATTATTTTAAAACAAAAACAACAGTTGAATAATATAAATTTATTATTTATGTGATTACATACTATTTTAAATAACAAATACGCAATGTATAATCGACACAATATTAACATCATTGACTTGTTTAACAACTTAACAATACAGTTATGTAAAATGCATAGAAGATCTCTGACACATGGGAGCGCCTAGGTCATTTTTAATTAGGTACCTACCTAACAAAGATTGAAAAATAACATTGATTTACCTGTTATTAAATTTGTAGATCTAACAATCATGTATGTATAATCTCACGCCTTTCATTCCCGAGGGGGTAGGCAGAGGTATTCCATTACTGGATATACCCACATTTCACGAGATACATTGGACCCCTAAACGTGATAGGTGGTGAGCCTATCGCCGGACCGGGTCTATTTACACATGTCTCAGAATTAATTCTGAGACCTGCGGGTTTCCTCACGATGTTTTCCTTCACCGTCGAGCTAGTGATAAATATGTACGTAAGTTTTGAAAAACTCATTGGTACATGCCAAGATTCGAACCCGAGCCTCACTGATTTTCGGCCGGCTCTTTAACCGTCAGGGCTATCACTGCTCTCAATCATAAACATTCTTAAAAGCGTTTATGATATATATTATATTTTACCGTACGTCTGCAATGTTTCTTAGAAATAAGGTATTTTTCAATCTGTAAATCTCTTTAGAAATAAGGGATCGAAAAAGAACGAGAGCAGGTTTTTTATAAGTTCAATTTACGAGTAAATAATCCAAGTCTTTTACATTAGGTTTTATGTATGGAACCTACAATATGTATATGGAAAGTTTATATTTACTGGCGCGCCCAAAGTACATAAATAACAGTATTATTATGACAAAAACAGTCTTATATGCATACAAGCGGATTTCATCAAATCCACCGATGATATGCACACATTGCAATTAAATTAGGCATAAATAAATGCTTCTCGAATGCTTTCAAATCGTATCATCTAGTTCATGTATTATGGAAATATGTTTCGTGTTCTGCAGTATTACACGTATATATATATATATATATATATATATATATATATATATATATATATATAATCTCACGCCTTATTAATCCCCGAGGGGGTAGGCAGAGGTATTCCATTACTGGATATACCCACATTTCACGAGATATATTGGACCCCTAAACGTGATAGGTGGTGAGCCCATCGCCGGACCAGGTCTTTTTACACATATCTCAGAATTAATTCTGAGACCTGCGGGTTTCCTCACGATGTTTTCCTTCACCGTCGAGCTAGTGATAAATATGTACTTAAGTTTTTGAAAAACTCATTGGTACATGCCAGGATTCGAACCCGAGCCTCACTGATTTTCGGCCGGCTCTAACCGTACACGTGTAATGAAATTAGTTACACAGAATCGATTGTCGAGAGCTGAATTTTATTTTATAATTTTTTATAACAAGTGGTGTGGAATGAAGCCAGCTGGCGTCGTCAACTTTGATTAATCTAGCCACTGTTATTGGCCATTTACACAAGGCCATTCCAGTGAGCCATTCCACTAATGGCCTTGTGTAAATAGAGAGTCCACTGCATTGGATTAAGCTTTTTTGTATGCAGTTTATTTTTGGCTTAGTGGAATGGCTTATGGAATGGCCTCGAGTAAATGCTCCATTATGGAGGAACCAAGAGATCCTTTATATGCCATTATTATTTTGTGGTGCGGCGTTTTCACTGTGTAAATTTTATTGCTGTGTGCGTTCACTGTCGGGTGCTATCAGTATCCATTCGTAGACAAGCACTGCGAATCTTGTATTAGGAAATGCTAGCAGACATAACAGAGGATCAACAAAAAAATACAATTATCTTCTCCACTATAAGTTCAACCTCGATATCATTTTACAGATTTGACAGGACTGGGGTTGATTTTTATAAAAATTGAAATATCTTCTAAAATAATTTATAATAGTACATTATGATATAAGTGCGGTAGGTTGGAAATTACAGCCGAGGCGATATTGCTAGCCCGAGCCGTAGGCGAGGGCTACAAGTAAGCAGAGGCTGTAATTATCAAAGCGCACGTGTGTCATACGACGTTTTATAACACATTTGCGAGGAAATAAAATAAAACTCCGACTATGGTAAACGAATAAAAACAATACAGCGTTAAGAAAAAGCGCGCGGCGCGCATCAGCATTTTTTTTTAGGCAAAGGCACAAAAAACAGCCAGTATTACTAATAAAGTAAATTAATATTTTTGTGTTTTTGTTACAGATTAATTGGTTGTAATTTACTGTCAAAATTAATTAAATTAAATAATTATGTACATACATATTTCTTTATTATATTTTATCTCCCAAAGTTAATTTTAATCATAAAATGTCGACAACTTTTTTGACATAAAAACTCTTTACTGAGATTTTAAAAAGTACCGTTCGTTTTAAGACGGAGCATCTTGATAAACCGTGCGTTTTACTTTACACTTACCGCACTTGGGCGTAATGAGATACAATACGATATTGAAATTGGTGAAATAAGACACCTTTTACGAGCAAATGTGTTATAAAAGTAGTTTTTTGTTAGACAGTTTTATTATACTAAAAGTCATTTCGAGTGTTAACAATTGGCTCTATTTTAATTATACTTTGTATAACGACTGCGTTGTAATTGTAACAATACACATATCACAATCAAGGCACATGGTTTCTATAAAACGGCACATACCAAGCTGAATAATTATGTAACATAGGAAATATTATCTATTGCGAGTTTGTTAGGAAGTAAATTATTTCGTGCGCTTACTGTATTCGCGGGGTAGCCGTCAATATGACTACTATTTATAATGTATTATTTCAAAATTATACAGCTCTAGTTGCCAGGCCTCTATGGAATCATACTAAATTCTTATTAAAATATATTTCGAGTTTTTCTCACTATTTTATCACCATAGTTTACTCTTTCTGACACAAAGTATCGTTGTAAAAACAAATTTGTTTAAAAATTATGGAATCGGCCACTCCATCTTGAAAATAGCAGCGATCCAGCAAGCTGCCTATGAAATGCATATCACCAAAGATTATAGTCATATTAAAATATATCATTAATTCATTATACAGTAACAATTAAATTAAATTGTCATTCAATTGCATTAAAGCCCTTATTGAAGGAATACCTATACTAATATACAGAACTTTATAAATAACAGACATTAATTTTATAATATATGATTAAAATATTGTTAATTTATCAACATGAATCGAACTTTTAATACTTTTTTTGTACAAGCTCGCCTTCAGTCAACATAAAAACGATCTGTTAGAAAAACATTCCTTCTGCAGTCGGAGGAAAAAGTGCAGGTATAAAGGAACTATGCTACAATATATTTAGATGCCATAGAATTAACAACTTTACCGAAGACACCGACGTTGCGTTTAGCATGTACCAGAAATAAGAAAAGTCTCAGCCTCAACGGAAACATACAGTTCCGAAAATTATACAAAAAAACCGCTAGAAGTTGCGGCAAGGCGAAAAATATATTTTTCCCCAAAGATAAATAATAATGTATCATGAATTAAATAAGAAACACGAATGTATAAACATTTCGAACAAATTATAAAGTTAGATCGAATGTTCAAAACATGATTTACTACGGCTACAAAGTAAAACAACACATACTTATACATACACCCTTAAAACTAACATGTTTTTGCCTACAACATCGGAGCCACTCCGGCTGAAAAAATATTCCTATATAGATATTTCTGGCAGAAATATCATTAGTTACAAAATGATATACCTGTCCCTAGTAATATTATAAACAGATGAGCTGATCTTAATAACATCGGCATGAACATAGCGTGCATCTTAAGGAATATTTTTTCTGCCGTTATTTAGTTCATCGGTGTTAAAAAGTGACTCGCTCTACAGTAAAAATGACACTGCACAAGTACGACACTTGTGCATTTACGAAAATCATAAATTGGAGTACGGAGGAGGTTTTTTAAACTACAACATTTCAAAGTGGATCCTGTCTCTCTTACAGTTCTTTGTTCACTAAAACTATTGTTTCCAGAATAATGAATTCGCTTTGCTAATCCATAGAATTAAAAAAAAGTAGTAGCGATAATAAGCTAACGGACGTTACAGTGACGCCATCTAGATTGCACATCGCACACTAATAAGTAGTACCTCAGTTGTTCCTAGATTGTATTGCCTAGTTACAGAGAATTTCAAGGAACCCTGTTCCATATTTTCTATAAATAAAAAAGATGCTGTATTAGATACCGGGGTACCGAAATACGGAAGCGAAGGTGATAAAAATTCAAATAATGTTAAACACCTGATTATTATTTTAACTTCATTTAATGTTGGTGCATTCGGGCCTGTATTTTGTTTTAATTTTGTTGAACTGCCCTATTCGCTTATAAATCTTAAACGACTGTGTTCCTACAGATTTGCATCTCTCTTTTGTTTTACTAGGGAAGAAGCAGAGCGAGCCTCTAGTTACCTAGTTTACTATGTCAGCAGCCATTTAGCGGTTGAAACTACATATTAATACTTTATCATTCTGGAGCAGCTATTCTAAACATAATGGTTATTGGTAAACAACTTGTGATTTTAATTTTTTGTTAAGGAATAACGGGCTCCCGTGGAACTAAGGAGTTCCAATCCCGCAAATACCGGGACTGACATTTACCACGGACCAATCGGTGTCAAAAACGCGCGCCATAGTAAAAGTGACACTGCGCGGGTGTCGTTAGACTCAGATCCTAACAGCACGGTACTCTAAAAAATACGCTTTATAGAATCATTATAAGATATCAGAAAACACATAGTTGCTTTAAAAACCCAATTTCAGATTGATTCCACTAATGGCCTTGTACAAGCGTAATGTGAACTAGTAGGGAGGACAGCTCCAACTCCTCAGAGTATCCGTTCTGAAGGGGTACGCTGCGGTACCCGGTTCGGATACAACTGAAAGGGTACGTGGCTTGGCCGATGAAGTTGGGGTCTCCAAACATGTCCTCGTCTTGCACCAGGAATCTGATGAGGGCCAAGTCGGGATTCGCGACTTCGAACTCGCATAAGTCGTTCCATATCGGGTTGATGCCGTTGTCCGCTGAAAGGAAACAATGCAAGAATAACAAAAGTACATAAGTAATCTAAATAACAAAACAGAGGGAATGCAGCCAGTCTTCTGGGCACTGTCCCAAATGGTTCCTCTTTAGAGGTCATTTATTATCTGTAAATATTGTGACTAAATTTATTTTTTCTTTGTAAATAAATTTATATATTTCACGGAACGAGTCTGAGTCCGAGTTTGCTCAGATGACTACTCGGACGCGACATGTACATATTAAACCGTGATCGGAGTCTACTCGGACGCCGGCTGCCAATCAGTGGATTGGGCGGGAATATGCATTTGGAACAAGCAACTGGTCGGTGGAGATAGGCTGCTGTTTACATCACGAGTTTAGAGTGTCTTGTTATTAGATTGACGTTTTTAAGTGTAATCTACTATATAATAAACTTTTCCTTTAAAACTGTCTTAAAACGTCATTACACAATTTATTATGTAATAAAAGCTTGTCGCGAGATCTGAGTAGGTACTCATATTTAAGTAAATATATAAGTAACTCTAACTGATTGAATAAAATTTTTAGAATTTTCAGACTAAGTTAATATGGGTAGTTACCTAATTAATCCCGCGACAAGCTTTTATTACATAATAAATTGTGTAATGACGTTTTAAGACAGTTTTAAAGGAAAAGTTTATTTTGTTCTTTTTAGCGCATTAAAATAAAAGCTTGTTTTAAAAATTATTTTTTACTTAATTTATTTTATACTTTTTAGTTGGATTTAGAAGGGCGTCACATGGCTAACCCTGCATTGTTATCCAAACTAAACGTGTATACAAAATTTCAGCTCAATTGGTTATCTTTAAGCTCCATCATCAGACCCTGGTTACCATCTAGTACCAAAGTACTCGTCAAGACGAATCAATCGAGCTTAAACTCGATGGGGTTATCTTGTTTAATAACTGAGTTCCTATGGCCATCTTCCAGCTCCATCATCAGACCCTGGTTACCATCTACCACTAAAGTACTCGTCAAGATAAATCAAACGAGCCCAAACTCGATGGGGTTATGTCGTTTAATTACTGAGTTCCTATGGCCATCTTCCATCTCCATCATCAGACCCTGGTTACCATCTAGTACCAAAGAACTCGTCAAGACGAATCATACGAGCCCAAATTCGATGGGATTGTGTCGTTTAGTTACCGAGTTCCTATGACCATCTTCCAGCTTCATCATCAGACCCTGGTTACCATCTAGTACCAAAATACTCGTCAAGACAACTCAAACGAGCCCAAACTCGATGGGAATATGACGTTTAATTACTGAGTTCCTCCTATGGCCATCTTCCAGCTCCATCATCAGACCCTGGTTACCATCTAGTACCAAAGTACTCGTCAAGATGAATCAAACGAGCTCAAACTAAATGGGGTTGTGTCGTTTAATTACCGAGTTCCTATGGCCATCTTCCAGCTCCATCATCAGATCAGCTCGCTGGTACCATAATATTGCATTGTCACCGCACTTACATAAGTATACCAAATTTCAGCTCAATCGGTTGAAGATATCTGCTTCAAAATTGAGTTGCAAGATTCCACCCGAACATACATAGTTACATACATACTTACATACATACATTGCAAGTTAAATAAAAGCTTTTAAAAATAAGTCGGGTTTTCCTTCCTGACGATTTAACTCGAGAACGGCCGGACCGATTTTGATGAAACTTTTTTGTGTGGGTTCGAGTGGGTCCAGGCAAAGAAAATTCAGCATTGCACCCGTGCGAAGCCGGGGCGGGTCGCTAGTTATCTTATAAATGCATTTTGACTTCAACTTTGAACTTTGATTTTTCTAAATTCAGCCCCAAAGGGGGTAATGGTATGATCGTTATCAAGGAAGACCGTTACTTTTTCAAATCCCATCCAGCTAGTACATAAATAATATTCACAGTTTGAAATCGTCTACACCCGCAAGCTTAGAGTAGGACATACCGATCGTCTTGGTGACCAGCTTGACCCCGTTGTCGTACTCGGACCCGATGATCTCGACCTCCACGAAGGGACTGGCTGTCCCCCTGCCCGACTTGCACAAGTGCCTGGCCCCAATCACCCGAAGCATGACGGTCACTGGACTCACACTGATACTCTTCTTGTCGTTAGGGTTGTATGCCTCCCCAAACATGACATCCGGCTTCAGGATAAACCCGCATCCCCCATTCTCCTTAAACCGGCCCATGTTTAATTGCATCGGCTTGTCTGGCGTCTGGTAGTTCAAGGCCACCATCTGCGATCCCGAATTCCAGAACGGCACCGGGTTGTAGTTCGACGAATCTATCCTCTGCCCCTTAGGGTAGATCCGGCTAAGTTGGATCGTGTGGTATTTGAGGAAGAATGCGTTCTCCTGCTGGCAGATAAGCCGTTCTGCTTTCGTCTCGGGGAAGGAGGACATCTCGTTGTAGATGAACCCTTTAGCGCGCAGGCGGTCTTGGTTGAAGGTGACGGAGCGGCAGTAGACGATCAAATCCGACATTTCTTTGGCTATGCGCCACGTGCGCTCCATCTTCCTGTGTTGCAGGGAGCGAGCACTAGCGCAATGTGCCGCCTCCTTTAAATAAATATTAAAATATATCATTAATATCAGAAAAAGCGCAATTCCTCATACACCCCAATTAGTATATTAATATAAAAAAAAATATGATGCAATCGAACTTTAGTTGTGTCTAACCAATTTTCTTAAATATCGATTAATAATAGCACAATTTCCATAGAAATAACTAAATTCAGCTACATTAATTAATTTTTGGGAAAAATTTAACATATTAAAAATAGCTGAAATCGAATAAGTAGTCGATACTGAACAAACTAATTTCAGGAATTGCGCTTATTCTGTTACATGTTGTTTATGTATATTAATTAATTAAATTAAATGTCAATATTTTTTCCACAATCCTAAATATCAAGGTCAACAGTATGTATATACCTTTATAGCGGAGAGCCATTCGAGGGCGATTTCCCTGGAAGGTGCGGCCATGTCGAAGGCGGCGCACATGGACGGGCTCTGAATGCGGACCAGCCATCGAGCCGAGCCGCTCTCTTCGCCCACGACTAGCTCCACGACAGCTCCCAGCACGTCTACGACCCCCTTCTGGAGGGAGCCCAGAGGCGACGACTCGTTCTCCAAACACCCCTGAAAGAGATGCAGACAATGGGATATTTGACAGTCTACTCAAATGAGTTACTTTTTATGATCTGAGTTTCACCCGCCTAGTTCCCGTTCCCGTGGGAATACGGGAATAAAATATAGCCTATGTTACTCAGTGATAATGTAGCTTTCCATTGGTGAAAGAATTTTTAAAATCAGTAGTTTTTAAGTTTATTCGTGTAGATTAAGGTTTTTTTTTTCATTAAATCATCGCGATGACCAGTACGATTATTCAAAAAATGAAGTTGACTCACTGGTTTAAAGTAAGTATTAATTCATTTTCAGAGGCCTGGCACAGAGGTTCGAGTTTTAAACTCTTAACCCTTTCGGACAACATGCATTTATGTACTCAGATTTCAAATGACAAACAGAATCTTTCCGAGCTTGTGAGATAAAAAGTAATTTAAATAATTAAATAAATAAATTGTGGGACACGAACACATGTTTATTTAATCCCAAACTAGGCAGAGCCTGCAATATGGGTACTAAATAACTGACTGACATACTTAAATAAATATTAAACACCCAGACATAAAGCCAACGGACATGTTCATGCACACAAATGTTGGCCCGGAGCGAGGTTCGTACCTGCGCCCTCCGGCTGAGAAGGCAGGGTCACTACCAATTGAGCCAAATGACCCGTACATACATACAGCTCACGCCTTCTTCCTACCGGGGTAGGCAGAGACGATGGATCGCCTTCTTCACTTTGCTCGATCTCTACATACTTTTTTCGCTTCCTTCACATCCATAAACCTTTTCATGCACGCTCTTTTATTCTTAGCACTCCCAGCTTTTTGAAGGCCGTCACTAATTTGATCCGTGAACGTCCTTCTGGGGCGTCCTCTATCCTTGGATCCTTCAACATTCGCACCATAAATCTCTTTCGTTACTCTTCTATCCATACGTTCTAGAGACCATCTGTCTTTAAATAACGTCTAACCGCGAGGTCCGGCATGTTGTGGTTGATCTCTTGCACGTAGTTCGCTGGGAACCAATGGTGTCGCTTCCCACCGTAGTCACCGCGCCACCAGCCCTCGTGCGGTTTGTCCACGTTGGTGATGATAGCGTGCTTGCAAAATGACAACTCGTCGTCTTGGCGGGCACGGTAATCGTACAGAGCCTTCACTGTCACCTAGAAAACAACGAATTTTAACGTGGTAGAGGCCATGCTTCGGCACGCTTGGGCCGGCTCGACCGGAGTGATACCACGGCCACACAGAAAACCAGCGTAAAGCAGTGCTTGCATTGCGTTTCTTTGAGTGAGTGAGGTAACCGGAGGCCCCAACATCCCCACCTCCCCTACCCTCCCCCCTCCCACTATTCCCACCTCCTAACGCCGGCACCGCAGTTGTGACTCTTGAGTTGCAGGTGTCCATGGGCGACGGTAGTCACTTACCATCAGGTGACCCGTCTGCTCGTTTGCCCCCTTTGTGTTATAAAAAAAGGAAAAAAAAAGAATCTATATCTATACATATGATAATACTAACGACACTGTGTCCTTACATGGAGTATTGTTTGAAATTTTTTGCGGTATATAGTTATTGAATTAGATATCAAAACACTAATTTTTGAAATGCTTGTATGTCTGCTGTCTGTCTGTACGCATCACGCTAAGACTACTGGACGGATTTTGATGAAAGGTGTGGAGATAACTAAGTGACTGGGTCAACATTTAGAGTACTTTTTACTAAAGGAACATATCTCATTTTCACGCTATCTTTGCGCCATCCAATAAATAAACCTCAGAGAATTCCACCAATAAATAAACATCAGAGAATTCCACCAATAAATAAACCTCAGAGAATTCCACCAATAAATAAATCTCATTGTTAACTGCTTTTCCGACAATACAGTTGAAGTAGTATTTAAAAATAATCTCTAGCTAGTGTAAAGCTATGCTTGGAATATAAAGCAATGTTGACTTTTGCACGTTAGCTACTGTATTAGCAAAGGCAGTAGGTAATTTTAACTTTGCTACTAGTGATCTTGGCACATATTGACTTAACTTTATTGATAAAAGATAATAAATATACTTGTCAATTATAATATCTGTAACAATACTGCGTTCAAGCTAAAAATAATACAGCCTACTAAACTAACTACGAAAGAATACTACATACAATATTAAAAAAAATTACAAGCACTCAGACGTCCACAATGTTCTATAATAGTTCACAAGAATGTCTCTCACCATATTTTCATTTGTTTTTCTTTAGTATCTCATCAAATCATACTGCCGACCTAATTTTGCAGAAAACAAAATTTATTACGAGCAAATACTACACAAAGAGTTTTATTACTTTATATGCGTCCAAGTATTCGCGTGTTTTTTTTATTTGAAACTAGCAGCGCCCCGCGGTTTCACCCGCGTAGTTCCCGTTCCCGTGGGAAGAGTATCCTATGTCCGTCTCCTGTTTCTAAGCTACCTTCCTACCAACTTTCAGCCAATTCGGTTCAGCCGTTCTTGAGTTATAAATAGTGTAACAAACACGACTTTCTTTTATATATATAGATATACAATCTTTGGATTACTGCAATGAACACACAACCATGCTATTTGCGGATCATCTTCGACGAAACCGCTGAACCGATCTTGTTGGAATTCGGCTGGGAAATAGCTTGTTTAGGCTAACATGAAATGAATCATTAATTTACCCTTGATGTGAACGATGTAGGGTCCATATAACCTGGTGTTCCATACACGGAGTTGTCGTCAGGTTCCTAGAAACAAAACAATTACACAATCTGTCTTATTTTCTATTTATAACTGTTATTGCAATCGTCTTTATTTGACTTTTGTTCCACTGCCACTTCTTGCTCTAATCACACTGGCGGTTATGATAGACGAACGAAAGAAGCAATGTACGTGAAAATTAAGACGATTGCAATTAAGCTTGTAAATAGGGAATATATCGGCTGTTCTGATTGAATAGAAACGAGACTTTATTCTAAAACTAATACAAAAAATAGTTTATCTTCTGAATCATGCAATATCGAAATGAAACATACAAGTAAATTTAATATAGTGTTTTAGTATATATTATTTACATTGAAATTCGTTGAACCGTGTCTGATCCCTAACCTAACCTAACCTAGAGACCGACTTTCCGACCGACCGACAGACAAAAATTCTAAAAACGATCATTTATGCTTGCATGCATGCAGGAGCCAGAAAGGTAGCCTTAAAAAGACCTTTATAGATTTCTACAATCACTTACTGTCGGTTATAAGAGAATTATGGCAACCAAAGACAAAACGATTTCGGAAAGGTAGCTGGGCATAGAGCCTAATAAGAAATTGTGAGACACAATTCACAAACGGTTATTCAGTCCTAAACTAGGCAGAGCCTGTGCTATGGTCCTAAAAACTGATAACATACTTAAATAAATATTAAACAGCGAGAGACGAGGCCAACAGACATGTTCATGCACACAAATGTTGGCCCCGAGCGGGGATCGAACCCGCGACCTCCAACTCAGAAGCAGGGATGTTACGGAGCTTCGACTTCAATTCCGATATGTCGGAACTTCCGATTGATCTTACACCTCCGGTTCCGACTTCATAGTCATAGTCATATCCTTTATTGCAACTTCGGTTCCGATACTTTTAAAATCGGAGGTAATCGGAGGGCGCGCGGCGGCTCCAGTCAACGTGTGCGAACAGGTTTACGCATCTCGCCCGGGGAACAGGCGTTCTGTCATCGATTAATATTTTACGTGTTGTTACGCCATACATATAATATGGTTTGTTTTGTTTTGTGCGGCGTGTCTATTAATTAATTTCGCCCAATAAAATGTTATTTGGACACATCTTTCTTAGCCACCATGTCCAACTCCGCCTCCGACTCCGATTCCGAATCCGACTCCGATTCCGACTCCGAAAAACCAAATTTAAAAACTCCGACTCCGACTTCGGTTCCGATAAAACCACCTCCGTAACATCCCTACTCAGAAGTACCCTCTTCGACTCTTCCCCTTGTAAATTACCTGCGAGAGAGCAAAACTTTCACCCAAAGACGTTTAAAGAAAAGTTTCTCTCTAATGATTTTTTTCCAACCTCTTTGCTCTCACCAAGGGCAAGGGATGTTTTTGCTCTCTCGTAGTGGAACAATTCGACTCTCTACTCACAGCAATTATTTTCCTGACAATATCTTCGCTGATGGGGTACCAAAGTTTCACCTTCTTGTACAGTGGGTTCTTTTCGTAGTATGACACGAGTTCCACGAGACTTTCGAACTTAACTGTACCGATTGTGTACAGTCTCCCTTCTTGCTTTATCCTGCAGTGCTTTATCTCTTTTTCGGTCCTATAAAAAAAATATAAATAATAAATAATCTCAACCCTTTTATATCCGAGGGCAGAGAGGCAGGCAGAGGTGTTCCATTTCTGGAAATGACCACTTTTCAAGAGAATATTCGACCCGTAAACGTGGTGGTGAGCCCATCGCCAGACCGGGTTTGTTAAACATGCCTCAGAATTAATTCTGGGACCTGCTGTTTTCCTGACGATGTTTTCCTTCAGCTATAAAAATATAATACCAATATTAAATAAAGTAACTAGAAATATACATACCGAAGCATGGAGTAGCAATGACTTTCAATAAGAGGACTTATAAGCCCCTACATTGAATAAAACATTTGATTTGAAATAAATATTCTCACGCCTTTTAACCAAGAGGGTGTATGCAGGGTATTTCGTTTTTACGAGTGTATTCTGTGGACCCCTAAACGTGATAGGTCAACCCGTCACCGGACCGGGGTACATGCCTCAGAATTGATTCTGGGACCTGCTGGTTTCCTAACGATGTTTTCCTTCGCTGACAAATATGTACTAAGTTTACATGCCCTCGGCCCGATTAGAACACGATCCTTTCAATTCCCATCTCGGGATTCCCACACTTCAAAATAGCCCTAATCTACACTAAAGAGGAAAGATTTGTATTTTTGTAACGAACTAGCTTTTACCCGCGGCTTCGCTCGCGCAAGTTAATTTCAGCCCCTCAGGGGTTGAATTTTGCAAAATCCTTTCTTAGTGGATGCCTACACTGTATAAGCTATCTATGTGCAAAATTTCAAGTCTCTAGACCCAGCGGTTGAGGCTGTGTGTTGATACATCACCAATCAGTCAGTCAGTTTAACATTTTATAGATATAGATAAACTCAAAAACTACTAGTAGTTATTGAGTTTATTCATTACAAAAATACACATATCTCCTCTTAATAATCTTACTAGCGACCCGCCCCGGCTTTGCACGGGTGCAATGCTAATACTAAAATCTTCCTCTTGAATCACTCTATCTATTAAAAAAACCGCATCAAAATCCGTTGCGTAGTTTTAAATATTTATATAAAAATAAATAATATAATCTCACGCCTTTCATCCCCGAGGGGGTAGGCAGAGGTATTCCATTACTGGATATACCCACATTTCACGATACATTGGACCCCTAAACGTGATAGGTGGTGAGCCCATCGCCAGACCGGGTCTTTTACACATGTCTCAGCATCAATTCTGAGACCTGCCTCGTCGCAACATCGTGAGGAAACCCTCACGATGTTTTCCTTCACCATCGAGCTAGTGATAAATATTTTAAATATTCAAGACAGAGAAAGCGACTTTGTTTTATACTATGTAGTGAGGAGTCATTTCCATTAGTGTGCACCTAAAGCTGATGGCGAAGGAGCCCTGTTCCTTTTCGCTGGGACGAACTAGAAAGGCGCCGTCGGTGTTGGCTTTCCTTAGAAGCTCCTCGGCCTGAGCGCGCACACAATGCGGGTGAAACCACTCCTTGCCTTCGTGCTTGTTCGGCTGAGGGACCGGCTCTTTCAGAGTAATCAGGAACTCCTAGGGCATTCAAAAAGGGTCTTTATCTGTTTATTTATTGAATGGCTTATCGCACAACACGTATGCATTTCGATTTTCATTTTACAATTATAGCAAATTTTAAAATAAAATAGATGCAATTGAGTAGTATGAGTTATGACGTCAAAGTTCAGTATCAGTACTTTTTTAACACAACTTTTTTAATAGTAATCTTTTACAGTTTCACAACACTTTCAGCTCAGTATATTTTTCATAGTAAATTTTCGTTTTGACTGATCACAAAAACCGGCCAAGTGCGAATTGGACTCGCGCACAAAGGGTTCCGTACCATTATCTATAAAAATGGCAAAAAATCACGTTTGTATGGGAGCCCCCTCAAAAATTTATTTGATTTTGTTTTTAGTATGTATGAAATTTCAACTGTCTAGCTATCGCGGTTCTTGCGTAGTCTGGTGACGGACAGACGGACGGACAGTCAGCGAAGTCTTAGTGATAGGGTCCCGTTTTTTCCCTTTGGGTACGGAACCCTAAAAAGTAACTCATTTGACTAAAATACCCTATAATTAACTTACTTGGCTCCTCAGCGGGTGTTGTCTGTAATGCGTTATCAAGCTGTACAGGCTGTCGAAGCACACAGTGTCGATCAGGTAGTACTTGGTTATGCCTCGCTCCTGCTTCAGCTTTATCCGGCAATGGTTGACCTTACCCTGGCGCCAGAACGACAGGCAGTAGTCCCCTACGAAGGTAACGCTCTCTCGCACCAAGAAAGTGCCGTCTCCCAAGTGAGAGTGAGCACGCAACAACTCTTCTGCTTCCTGCCGATTCCCAGCCAGCTTCCCGTGGAACCAACACTCCCCAAAGTGGAGCTCGTCTTGCGGAATGTTCGAAGTGTCCACTTCAGGCTCCCCGTCACTATCCCCGTCCGTCTCTTGCGCGCTATAGTTCTCGGTGTAGTACAGCTTGCTTTCAGTCAACACAAACGCGTGCGGGTTCCACTCCTTGTCCACTGGATCCTCGAGTAACAGTATCCCGTTTTTGATTGAATTCCTTAAATCCAATTCCTTCCCTTCCTCTTGGCGCACAGCGAACGAGTTCTCTTCTGCCCCCTCTGGGAGTTTCTTGTGCTTCAATATGATTTTCCGCCGTAAATCGTGCGGGGACGGAAGACTAGTTTCGTTCTTTTCGTACGGCTGCACGAGCAACATGTCTCCGAATACGTCTTGGAATGCGCTGGCCATGCGCCGCTGTTGTGGAAGAGAGCAATTGTCTTCGATTGAGAGTATCAGGGGGTAGTCTGACGTCACGAAAGCGTGTTCCTTTATGGTGCGCAAGACGTCCATAAATCGAATTTTAGTGGTGAGTGTGTGTCCGTGGTATATGAAGGGGGTCCCGTCCGGACCATCCCAGCAGTCTAGCTCAATGCACCGGCAACCGGAACGCAAGCACCTTACGTAAGCTTCCAACGAGGACTCGCTCGAAAATTGGTCGCCAGTGAGATACCTACACAAAACAAGTTGAATAAGTATTGGGTGGTTAAGGTATTTAACAGACTACAATGCTTTACCTACTTACGTATTATGTGAAGATGAGATCCAGTAATGAGAGAGTGGTTTGGTCATGTCTTGCGTCACAGTGTCATGTTTGTTATCCCATATTGTGTTTTGTTTCGAGAATAGCATTTCGATAAGCTGAAATCACGCAAAGTCGTAATGGATAATGGGATAAAAAATGTTTACACGAATTATTATTTAAGTTACCAGATTTATATTAGGTTACTTTATGACTGTGAATTAAAGATACAAAGGCCAAAATATGTTTAGAGGTAATATTTAAATAGAAATAGATTTGTTGAATGACCCAACAATAGCTGAACTTTATTTCGTTTTTAAAGTTCTCCATTAGAGTGCATCATCGAAAAAGAGGCGTAATCTCTATAAATTTACTCTAAGCAAAATAGAGCTAAGTTTCTTAGATCTCAAATCTATCACTGGATATCTAACACATAATTTTTATCTTTATAAAATACTAGCAGCGCCCCGCGGTTTCACCCGCGTAGTTCCTGTTCTTTTTTTCTTTCTGTTCCTGGGCTTTTGCATTTGGAACCAGCAACTCGTCGGTGGAAATGGGCTGCTGTTTACATTTAGCCAATCTTCATGGACGAGTTTAGAGTGCCTTGCTATTATACTATTGACGTTTCTAAGTGTACTTTTTGAGCCTACAGAAAATAAATATTTTTTGTCTTTTTCATTCAAAGATTATTTTGTATACTTTGACTTACCTCACTCAGGGTCAGATAGGGTTCGTAGATATCTCTCTGGGGGTCCTGAAGATAGTCCCTGATGAACTGGGAAGTCTTGACCTCGTCCTCTCCCATCCTGTCTTGTTGTTCCACCAGTAGGAACCTCTGGAACTCCCGCAAGGTGATCGTGGTACCATTGGCGCAGTATAACGCGTACTTGTCGAATATATCGTGGACATTCTAGAAAAGAACGTCGTAAATGAGCAATGATCATTTGACGGTATTAGTTTTCTTACATACGACTAGACACTATTAAAGATGACAGATTTATTCACATTTAAAAAATAAGTAAGGGTCGTATATAAATTGATTTAAAAAAAAAGCATCTCTGTAATCCAAAATGATTGCAATCTTGAAAATTTTGGTAAACAGAAGTCTTACTTTGAAGAAGGATATCACGATGTAGGCCGCTTTTTATTCAGAAAACACATAGTTCATGGGTTCCTATTACTAAAAGTTCATAGACAGAATCACGGACAACTGCTAGTTCTACATAAAACAGTTTCTGTTTAAAACGGCTGTAATAATGGACATGACATGGACAGAGAGCAATATTATTATAAGTGTTAATTTTCATAAATGCCTAGAATAGGCAACCGAGGTGGAAATAAAAGAAAAAAGTTAAATTCCTAGTAATTCTACGGATCAGCTACACTCAGCCGACGAGCACGGACGGCGACGCACCACAGGCAGGGCCGGTCCAACGGTGCGTGTCGGTGTGTGTAGATGTTTTTATGTTGTCATAATGCAAAGCGAAAGAAAGAGAGAGAAGAGCGCACCTTTGAAGTTACCGACTCACGATGGATACGGGCGCACCGCCACAGACGTTCTGTGCTATCACGGACGAGGCCGGTCCCACGGTGCGTCGTGCGAGCTGGTCTGCGTGCATCCGCGATTTTACGGACCGTGGGACCCAAGCTTAAGACGTAGGTAAATGATATCACAAGTGTTGCTGGTCCACTATAGACTTCACTTGTGAAAGTTGTAGACTTTTGCACGATAGTATTATTATTTATTATGCTTATGCGTCTATAGATAGAGGCATAAAGTACATAATAATAATAATTAATTGTGGGACACAATTCACACTCGATGTTCCAGTTTCAAAACTAGGCAGAGCCTGTACTATTGATACTAAACAACTGATCAACAAATAAATATTAAACAACAGGCACGAATCCAACAGACATGTTCTTGCACAAAAATGTTGGCCCAAGCGGGATGCAACCCACGACCTTCGACTCAGAAGGCAGGGTCACTACCAACTGAGCCAACAGGCCCGTCAATAAAATCCGATATACCCCAGGGTCTCATAAAACACCACAGACCATTAATTTGTCCAGACCAGTCTGTGTAAAATACCTTGGTTTTGTAATATAATTTTTTAATCTATGACATACACCAGTCTGCAGATGAGACTAAGTTTAAACCATACAATGTAACATACATAAAGCTCACTGCCTTGTCCCACAGGGGTAAGCAGAGACGATGGATCGCCACTTTACTCGATCACTGCACACTTCTTTCGCTTCCTTCACATCCGTATATGGATGGATGGAGTTTAAACCGGCTCTTGTAAAAAAGCTAAATATATCGTAACTTCTGATTCCTTGAATAAGATACAAAACAGCTGTTTGAAATAGCGAAACATTATTTCAAAGTCAAAGACAGTTATTATTCATATTCAGTTATTCAACTTATTCAGCTAAATCTATGAAAGTCAATGTAGTCTCGATGCAACGATCCACTTCTATTGGTAAATACTACATCTATTATTGAAACCTACTTTCTTATAGTACTTACTCAAATTTGTTTTACAGATGTAGGTACATAAACTTTTACGCAGTGACCTTAATATTTGTTATTGAAATTTGAAGTGCTATTTTCAGATATCCCGTTCAATATCTGTAATGGTAAGTGAACATTACAAGTTCAACATTAATATTCTGTCTGGGACTACACATTGATGTGTAAATGTAATCTGTGCTCTTGCAGTCATGCACATACAAATCATATGAACTCTGCAAGTATAAGACTCTTTGTAATCACATTGTTGTAAGTACTATAGAGGAGAAGCGAAATTGGAGTAAATGATGCCTCTACTAGTCTTCTACGCTAATTTAATAAATTATGAAGAGGAAAGATTTGTATTTCTGTATGTTTGTAACAAATAAAATAAAAACTACTGGACCGATTTTAAAAATTCTCTCACCAACGTAAAGATACATTATCAAGGAGTAACATAGGCTATACATATTTTATTTCCGTATTCCCACAGTAACGGGAACTGGAGATTGGTTGTGGCCGTCACCGAGAGCGGACGCACCAAACACGTGCGCTCTGGGGGTCTAAAAAGGCCGTTTCGGGTGAATCATAATAGGATCCTATTTCGATTCATATTCGAAATTTTCACCAAATACGAATCTGCTAATGAATTGAATTGTCAGTGAATCACTAAAATGAGGGACCGTTTTACGAAATTTAGAGGAATTGCTTAGGATTTGCTGGGAATTCATAAAAGGAGGAATTGCTCAAAGTGGCCATTTTAGACCCACTGATCAATACGTCGCCGCCCGCACTTTTGTTTTAGCACCTCGTCACCAGCGTTTCCTCGGAAGTGCGGACTTAGCCGAGGCGACCACGGCCCGCACGCTGTTTGAATTCACGGCAAAAATCCTTATCGTAATATTATACTTAATTGTTTCGGCTTTTTAATACCTTATTCGGTTCGGTAGTGATAATTTCTAGTGTATTTGATAGTGCCTTCACTCCTCGGAGCCACAAAAGTGACAGTTTCCTGCCAATACTCAGCCTGCAACTGTAATCCATTCCAGTGAGATCTATCCTAATATATTCTTTCCATTTACTTATTAAGAATTTTGCGAACCTCTGTTAAAACTAGTTTTAATTGGATACAAAGTGATTGTACTTTTAGTATATCTTTTTTTAAAATAATCAACTAAAGGAGAGCTTCGCTGCACATAGTCATAGCTGATATTATTAGCAACAGTGTAAACCACAAGTAAGTCAGGATCACCCATTCACCCGAAACACGGTACTTACATCTATACTAATATTATAAAGATAAAGAGGAAAGATTTGTATTTTTGGATTTTTGTATGTTTCTTATGAATAAACTCAAAAACTACTGGACTGATTTTAAACATTCTTCCACCACTGGAAAGCTAGAAATCCCAGAGTAACATAGGCTATATTTTATTTCCGTATTCCCACGGGAACGGGAATTACACGGTTGAAACCGCGCAGAACCGCTAGTTTCTAATATGCTAGGGAAATACAAATACAACATCCCAATGGAACTATTACGAAAAGCAGTTGGTTATAGAGTCTTTTAGTGATGTAAAAGGTTTTATATTGGGTAAGCAGTTACATACCCAACATAAAACCTTTTATATCACTAAGACTCTCAAAGCACAAAATACGCCAAGAGCTTTTTCTTAATACCAAAACGGACACATCTGGTGCCCACCTACGCACTCTCTCATTGTTTGAATTGAAATGATTAAACCATAAAAACTGTAGTAAATACTAACAGGGTGAGAACAACAATAATATCGAACATTTTTAAAAAGGAAGCGAATTCCCGAAAATGTTTAATAACTTATAAAAAAAATCCAGTTGCTGCACTGGATACAGAATGTACGCCAGTCTCCAGCAGCAAAAGCAAGATGAAACCATTGAAGAATTAGGCAACTATCACCTTCCTTGCCAACAGACGACCATATTTTCACATTACGCAGCTCTCTTGCAGAAGAATGGAGACAGGAAAATAGGCCTGCTTTCGACACAGTAACCTTGAAGCACTGAAAGACATCCTTATCACACGGACAAAGAAAACCGTTACTTGAACGAATCCACGTGTATCCCGAAGTGTGGTCAATAAACTACCTGGATAAACAAAGGGAAAAGAGTAAACAGTTATCGCCTCGCCTATTCACTACAATCATGGATAACATTCTTAAAACTTGAGACGAAGAGGAACCCAGCTTCAAACTCAATCAAGATGACAGATCACAATGTTGGCCCGAGCAGGGATCATACTGTCGACCTCCCACTCAGAGGGCAGGCTCACTACCAACTGAGCCAACAGGCCCATCAATTTACAACTGATAAATGCCTATGTTCAGGTCTTCTGCGCTCAAACTTTCTCTATGCAATATTACATGCATCTATTGAAACACACAAAATACAAACGCAGCAGCTGTATTGCATTTATTTAATAAAACACTAATTTGGTAAAATGTATAAACTAGTTACGTACATGAATCTCCTAAGGAGGTCATTAAAACACAATATAAGGCACAAGCAGTTTAGATGAGATTAGATAATGGCCTATATCTAAAATAGTATTGACATCAGAAAAAAGTTACTCACATTTTCATCATATATTAACTTGTGATATATTATAGAGAAGTCATCAAATCCTATTTCCCCACGCTTATTGGTGTCCACTTCTTGGAAGATGTCTCTTAGTTTACTTGTTGATATTTTACAGTTAATTTTTGGTAGAAAAGCTTTTACTTCCTTCAAAGTTATTCTGTAAACAACCAAAAATATTGAAATTTTTTGTAACACTTAACTAGTCAAGCAACAGGTTCCCGCAAGTGCAAAAAAAAACCTTACCCAACCAAAGCTGACAAAAAAACTGTTTATTATCTATTTAGCTATAAGTGCTTACTTTTCATGTGAGTTTTCTATAGCATAGTACTCTTTCCTTAGCCATCTCTCTATTTGCAATGGATATGAGGCACTGATGGCTTCATCAACTAGAAACTGTAGCCCTTTGACCCAAGCCTCACATTCTTTGTCTGTTTGTGCTGGAATAATGCAACAATTAGTTTAAGCCAGCCATTGTACCAGCAGCATCGCTGAGACCTGAATGAGTGCTGAATACATTGGCCGGCAAGTCATAACAATAATAAGTCAACCTATGAAATATTCATGGCAGCAGTGACGCACACATATATCTATATTTACCCTGTAACAACTCATTCAATTTTCACTTACCTGCAAAAGACGCTGAACGCAATTTGAACTCTGTGCCATAGTAAATGGTGAAACATTTAGAATTTTCGAGCCTCTTAGTTTCTTCCGGCCATCGCTCGAAGTCTTTCGACGACTTCCCAACCCGGACTTCCTTCACATCTCTGATATCAAGGGCGCCCTCGAATGCATGCCGCTGTGGTACACCACTGCGGAACCAGATCACCTGGTGCGTCTCTCGCCTCACGGAGACCGAGCGCCGTTCGGGCCGCTTCCGTGGGTACAACTTCAGCACAGTAGACCCACGCTCGATGTACGAAATCAGTTGATCAGCCTCGTGTATAAGTCTATCGTTGCCCCCGGCGTAGCTGGCCGATGTCATCGCACTACCGTTGGCTAGCGCCAGCTAAGCCTAGACTGTGCAATGACACGCATTAAATACTAGTCCGTCCCAACAAATTCAAATTAGGTTTACTGAATTTTTCACTGATTATTCTCGTCCGTGTAAACTTACTTTTGTACGAACGCAACGCAACACACGCCAAGCGCACAGATCGATGGTTTTTTGACATTGACAATGACAAATAAAATGAAAACGACTTCGTTCGAAAATCGAACGAAAATAAATAATATGTACAGTAAGGCCGTTATAACTTGGCAGCTCTGAAGTTGCGCAAATGGCTGCGCATTGACATTTTTTAGCGATCATTCGGCGGTAAGAGGGGGTTTTGCGCAGGCAAAGCCTATGTTCAGAGAAGCCAAGTTAAAACGGCCGTACTGTAAATGGTTGCTATTTTCATTTGATGAAAACATGAACCTACTATTCAAATAGGTTCATGCACAGATCTGAATCTTTCTAGCGAAATTGTAAACTGTCGAATGATTTTGAACAGTAAAATACTACTTAAATACAAACAAAGGCTCATTAAACACCCGAATGAACTAGCAATGCAACTAACTAACCCCACTTACCTACATCCGAAGACTAAAAAGACGAGAAGTCACAGATCTCAGTAGATAAAAATGCTAAATACAATGAAGAGAGGTTTCCAGTGGGGAGCTGCATCTGAACGCCCGCGCCACCGAACAATACAACAAATGGAGTGATTACAGATAATAAATTATCAAAACAAAAAAAGATACTGCCTACATAATTATTGTTAAAAAAAGTTATTTTTATCTCCATAGGAATCAAACACAGACGTTGGTCAAATAAAATAAATACATACATATAATCACGCCTCTTTCCCGTAGGGGTAGGCAGATACCACTTCTTTCCACTTGCTGCGCTCCTTAGGCACATACTTGTTTCGCTTCGTCAACTTTCATTATTCCTTTCATACATGCTCTTCGGTTTTAGGGTACTTGACCTACCTTTTTTCAAGACGTCCCCAATTTGGTCTCGAAACGTCCGCCTACGTCTATACCCCTTCCAACACTTTCATTCATACTCGCCTTATACACTTTTTTCGTCCATCGTTCTTCATTCATTCTCTCGACATGGCCAAACCATATCTGCATACAAAGAAGTTTCTCTCCATGATTTTCTTCCAACCTCTTTGTATGCATACCTTTCTCAATTTTTGTCACTACATCTTCTTTCAGACCACAACGTTTCCATATCTCACTATTTCTTATCCTGTCACTCAGTTTAACTCCTATCATACTTCTTAACGCTCTCATCTTAACTGCTAATAAAATAAATTCACTTGTATTTTTTTTAGTAGTAGCTTGATTATTTATTAGATGTGTATTAAAAAAAAGTTTTCGATACATTGTACTCGTGACATCACATCTAAAAAAAGCAATTCAACTACTGAAACTAAAGGGCAGATGTTAAAAAAAGTACTATTGTAGGGATTTATATTGTTTATTTATTTAAAAAATATACAATTACAATTATCTCAAAATAATTCCATCTCTTGTTTCAGTGGAATCTGAGAGACTTACATAGATCAGAATTTGGATCAACAACGGCAGGACTAAATTAGTTATAAAATAAATACGAGAACAAAATTACATCTACCTTAGGGTCCATGATTAACATTTATAAATTCATGAAGGTATCTATCTATAGGGTAACTTAAATTACCAATAAGTGTCACAAAATTTATTGTTTACCCAAGGGAGGGTAGTTTCACAAATATAGCCACAGGTTTCCGTAGAATGAGTATTACATAGTTGTAAATAGTTACATTATACACTCACGACCGGGTTGGTGGAGGTATTCACCAGTGTTGCCTAAACATCACACAACAGTAACACATGCCTCACAAGTCACAACCAATTCTGTGATCCGTGGTTTGCCTGCTAATGAAGTAAAAATTAACAGTATTTGTACATACTACTAACCTACGGAAACATTGTAGCATACTTTATTGGGACTATGTCGACAAAAAAATATAATGTTGGCAAGAAAACACATTGGAGAAAACATTTCAAATACTGAAAAAGAAATCAAGGGCACTGCGACGGCCTCGGTCATCCATTTTCACGACTTTGGTGAAATCATTGCATACTAGTCTAGGCAATAAAGGTAGTGGACCCCAACATTAATTCCTCAGTCGATGAAACTTTGCAGGATTGTAGTATAGTATGAGACAATACTTGCATAAAAAATCCAAAAAAAAAACCTAACCGAAGTTAGGTTTTTATACTAAAAAAAAAATTTTTTTTTATTGATAATTTCTAAAAATAATGTAGCCAGAAGGTTTTTATTTTGGATTTTCCTATTGTAAGTCCACAGCGACCATTAAATGACATTACAGTTAAAAAAATGGACTGAGCAATTTTCCCGAGCAAGGTACATATACGTCTGTTTTGTTGTTTCTACCAGGAGATTTTATTGGATATTTCGCATATATAGCTTTCTTAACACACATGAATATTGCTGGAGAAGAAAATTTTGACTGAGCATTTTTCCCAACATATCAAATAAATAAGTATTTCAGTAAAAATACCTAACTTCGGTTAGGTTTTTTTTTTGGATTTTTTTATGCAAGTATTGTCTCATACTATACTACAATCCTGCAAAGTTTCATCGACTGAGGAATTAATGTTGGGGTCTTCATACAAAAATCCGCTTCATTGCCTAGACTATACGTAAACCCTCGAAATACTTGTCATAAAGGACATTTGAATCGAATACTTTTAGTAAAGCATCTGGTATTTCCTCATTTATTGTCATTTCTACTGACCTAAAACAGCCACAGTATGCCCTTTAATACAAATTCAGATCTACGTTAACAGTAGCTGAAAACATGATCACGACTTACGTCCCTTTACTAGTTCTACAAACATCGACAATATAAACATTTATGCCTCAACAAATGAGTGCTAGTTTATAATATAGACACATTGTAAACATCCACATTTACTTATTTTATACTTGATCTTATATTTAACATATAGTTCGCGATTATAGCATTCTTTCTGCTCACAGAAGAATTAAGTACTACACATTTATATAAAGCAGAACATTTGATTTCTACATGTTATTCGTAAAGTGCATATTTGGTCAACCCATACAGCCAAATCTTAGCTCCACTCCATTCAAATAAGCACAATACAAAACGACATATTTTTTTGAACTTACACTATGGAGTATATGATATGGGTAATATTGACAATGTTTATAGAACCTAGTCTAGTAGACTTGTGCTTTGTGCAACACTCGTCGAATCAATTCGCCGGTTAGTCATAGTATTGGAATGTTTGTGGCGTTTGTTCAGGCGGCTAATCGTTACGGTACATCGACAAGGCTCTATATAAAACTATGTTTAATTGGACACTTAAAGCTTTAAGTGAGTGAAAAGTCCATTTTCGTCTTGAAAATATATCACCCACAGGATATTTTTCAATTTGAATTCAATTTTCAATTTCAAAGAATTCGTAACGTCGCGCGACGTTGAGAAGCTCGGTAAAAAGTGCGTTTCCAAAAATGAGATCGCGATACAACTCAGTTCTGTTGCCCGAAAGGGAAAACGGGAATGCCACAGTGGTGACACTGCCATTCAGTCCACGCTCCACCCTATGACAGTTTGTACGAAGCACTCAAAAGTTTCAGTCGTAAATTAAAGGCATGCAACATTGGTGAAATAAACAGATCATTCAATCACAATTTTAGATTGCATGCCCGCAATTTAACCAGTGATATTTCATTTTACTTTCAGTTTGGGATTTGCTTAATAATAGATGGTGTTTGAAACCACTTGGTACCACTCCCCGCCAATGGTGGTGTTGTAGGGGAGGGCTGGCACCTATGGGTCCGAAGTGGCCTGCACCACCTCGCTGTAGGCCTGCTCCAGACAATACTTCAACTCCGCGTAGGAGACCACGAGCACGCTCTGCTCGTCACGCGACATCAACTCCACCTGTGATTTTTAAAGTTATTAGGGATCGCCCAATACCTTTGAGTATTAAACCAACCGGAGACGCCACTGACAGGCGTTTCCCTCTGCCAAAAAGAAGTGTCGGTCAACGATCATACCTGTTATATACTACTAGTTTTTTTGAGTTCACGGAGTGCTCGGATTGGTGAATGTATTTGTGTGCATCTAGTTCAAGCTACTGTTTTATTGATTTGTCAAAAAATGCGTTTGTGTTAACATTATTTGTGTGAGTTTCCACGTCCCCCGCGCAGAAATTGGCAGACTTTTTTGCAAAGAAACTAGTGCGCGTGACGTCTCCCGTTGTTTTAATCCTCAAAGCCTAATACATATCTACACATCAAATCAAACAAATCAAAGATGGACCTGATCGATAGACCTGGGTTACTGGAACCACTCGCGCGTGGAAGTATCGAGTTGAAATTAAAACCATAGCACAGGCTGAGTAGGTAGGTATAGGTATATGGTTGTAATGTCAACTCAATATTTCCACAAGTTCCCGAGATAAATTCAAATTCAAAACTTTTTATTGCGGACAACAGAGAACCATTAGGTTGGTAATTAGGCTTAAAACTATGTTAGTACTTATATTCTACAAGTGATTCTGTAATGGTTTAAGTGTGCGTCTTGGGTTAAGTGCCTCATCACTGGACACCCAACCCGTTTTGCAATGGTCTTCAGGAGGCTGTTGGGTTTGGGTCTGACACGAAGTCTGTTCGACGATAAAAGGTCTGGATAAACAGACTGACAACAAAGTGATTCTATAAGCCCCTTTTCACACGTACCGGTTTCCGCCGGGTCGGCGCCGGCTACCCGGCGGCGAAATATATGGCCGATTGCCCGGTTGCCCGCTGGTACAGTCAAGAGCACGCTAAGCTTGACACTTTGGTCTTTGACCCGGCCCTGTATTCTATGGCGCGCAGTACAAATCAGAGCTCAGCTTAAACTGGTAGCGTCAAGCTTGACTTGCTCTTGACTGTACGTATGAAAGCGAACGTACATGGCCATATAATTCGCTGCCCGCCGTCTACCCGGCAAATTTTTCCTTTTGAAGTACGGTACCCTAAACATAATAAAAAGGAAAACTTAAACAGAAAAAGTGTCTTTTTTGCGACTTTTTCTATGGTTGTTTCATAGTGTGAGATTTCGTCTTAAATCTAGGCGATTTTTTCTTCCACTCACCTTCTCCTGGGTGCCACCGTCGAGCTGATTGAGGCAATGAGCGAGGTGCGCCTGGTCGAGCCACGGGCGGCCGTTCTCGTCCACCGAGTGGAACATGTAGTCGCGGAACAACTTCAGCATGTACCGATTCCCGGTCTCCGACCACGACGCGTCCATGTTCAGCCTACAGAACATATATTTTTTACATTATGATGATAAATGTTTGCATTAATAAGGGTGGAAAAGATTTTAATTCAATAAATAAAAAATATGAATGGCATTTAATAGTTTTTCATTGCTGCCTAATCTTCTTATATATAAAAATGAATCCCTATTTTCCTTGGTCACGGCATCTGAATCCCTGTTTCCCTTGGTCACGGCATCACGCGTGAACGGCTAAACCAATTTCGCTAATTCTTTTTTTGTTGTGTTTGTTATTGTCTGGATAAGGTGATCCCTTAGTCTGTGAGCCCTTTCTTCGCAGATACGGATATCCGGTATATCACTATTGTAAACTCACTCCGGGCGTTCGTTAACGACCCCCATTTTGATCAGCAAACGCAGTAGTCGTCCGTTGTCAACCTCGTAGGCCAACTGGGTCTCGAAAGCGTCATTGCGCCTCTCTAAAGCCTCCACCTGCGTTTGCATGGAACACGCGGTATTTTAAAGCCATTGAACGGTTGGAATTGATTTTAGTTAGTAAATAAAATAGGGAGTAATCATGCAATTTTCTGGCGCCAGAGCGCAGTATTAGAGCAAACGGTTGAGATTTTTGACGTTTTTTGAAGTTTAAAACTTTTTGAAACAGTAGCGCCCTCTGCGCCGAGTAATGTGTAATGTTCTCTATTATAGAGTCTATTTTAGTATAGATACTAGATCTAACTAAAATTACTTAGAGATTTATTTAATGACGTAACTATATAATAATAACAATATACGTTCTTCAATCTGAGCCTGTAGTAGGCATATTAATCCCGTTCGTAGTTCACATTCCCGTGGGAATTCGGGACTAGAATACAGTGATAATGTAGCTTTCTGTTGGGGAAGGAATTTTTAAAATCGGTCTAGTAGTTTTTAAGTTTATTCGTTACAACATACAAATATTTCCTCTTTATATTAGTGTAGATAAGAACATTTTTTAAATACCTGGGTGTAAAACCTGGCCCCGATCATGGGCATGAGATCAGTGACGGAGCGACGAGCGGGCGATGATGATAACAAATACCTAACGGAATCACACAGTCAATCATTTAAATTCAAGTGTTCAAAGTTTTTTAGTATCTCCGATTTTTTTTAAATATTATTTTTTAATAAAAGTACGTAAGTACTTACTAATAAAAGTACGTAAAATATTACCTATATTCTATTGATACATCGAGATATGAAAGATCACGACTTAAGGATTGTAACTTAACACTGACACAATATCTGATTAAGCGCCTTAAAAAATGGGATACTCCATGTATATGTAGCAATTCATATACTTTTAATTAAAAATAGGACTAAAATCCTATGTGTTAAGTTATATAATATAAAATAGCTTACTTATATTTTGAATGCACGTCAGTATTTGAAGTTTTTTTTATTACTTATAAATGGAAGGAAAAAACATACTGCGCCGACCCCAAAAAATGGGAAAAGGGCAAGTAAATGATGATTACTATTTATAAATGTAATGAATCAATCTCGATGATCTGTATATATATTCCAGTTCGTATTTGTATCTTAAAATCTTAACTTAAGTGGTGCATATCGTTACATACAGTATGAGGTTCTTGAGGTCCGCAGAGTATGTTCTGGCGACGAGGTCCATGGACGCCGGAAGGTTGTCGCAGTGGTATGTGCGGCATGCAAGCGAAAGGGCCAACCGGCCCAGCGCAGTGAGGTCGTCTTGCTGCGCCTGCACATAGGTATTTTTTTACACCCTTTAACGGGCATCGGCAGGTAAAATTTTTCATTGGTTTTGAATCTATATTTCAATTTATGGTGGTAAAAATGTCTCTCTGCCTTATTAAGTGTTAAAAAAGGTAGACGTGTCGCGAGACTGATTCAAAAACACCGGACAAGTGTTAGTCGGACTCGCCCACCGAGAGTTCTTTACAAATTTGTGGGTCCATATTATAAATAGTTCAGGAATCGAGTCTTACAGTAACATTTATTACGTAGTTTAAATGAAGGCTATTTTTTTTTATTTCATTACAAATGTATAGTTTTCAGATTTTTGCCTGTACTTGTAGTATAAGACGATATTACCTACATAGTTCATAGTTACTGTTCTAGGTCAACATAAACTATATACGTTTTTTGCGGTATAAGCGGCCGAATATTTTTTACGTTAACTAAGAAGTTTGATTTTTTCACAGCTCAAGGGAAGTAGACATGGTTTTAATTTCAACTCGATACCTCGTCGAGTTCCCGAGGTAAAGCTTCTCGACAGATAGACGGACAACAAAGTGATTCTATAAGGGTTCCCTTTTTTCCTTTTGAGTTATAGAACCCTAAAAACATAGATAAACAAAATACCCTACTGCATATAAAATACACTGAAAATATTTCAAAAAAACAGACCGTTTGGCGAAGTCTTGTAAAATTTTGCATAACATATTGAATATTATGAAGACTATTCTTACAACGAAGACGAATACATGGACACCGCATTTATTAATTATTAAAGTCAATCTGTCAATCGATTACTAATGACCCGAAACGCGCGGCTACCTAAGGAACCGTTTCAGTGCAATGCAAAAGAAATTAATAATAATAAATTATGGGACACAATTTACACACGGTTATTCAGTTCCAAACTAGGCAGAGCCTGTACTATAGGTACTAAACAACTGATAAACATACTTAATTACCCAGACACAAAGCCAACAGACATGTTCATGCACACAAATGTTGACCCTAAGCGGGGATCGAACCCACAACCTCCGACTCAGAAGGCAGTGTCATTACCAACTGAGCCAACAGGCCCGTCAATGTAATATTTTAAAATGTTTAGCGGAATTGTCAGGATGGGAATGCAATTCATGGTTTATTTTCTAAACTTGAATGATTAATAGCAAAAGTAATTATGACTTCACTATACGAAAAAATATATACTCCACAGATGCAATGGCCAGCATGTACTATTCACGTATGTATTTTTGATTTAGAAACTAGTTTTATTTACTAGCTGCACTCGAGAACGACTATGACAGACTTATTATCTTTTTGTTGTGGTTGTTGTTTCTGTTCTTCTGACAACAGAAATATCATAAAAGTTCATTTTTTTCATGTACTCATGTATCGACCTTAAAACGCTACTGAAAATATAAATTATCCAAGAGTAAAAACAATAACAAGCTATTTTTGTTTTACTTCAAAACAGTACATTACAAAATCCACCATACAAAATAGTATATTACACACCTAGAAGTAAAATAAGAAATGTCTCAGATCACATATAATTGTCGACAGAGTCGAAGCCGAGGTCTACAAACATGTGATCTGAGGCTTTCTTATTTACTTCCCGAGGTGTGTATACTTTTTTTTTATCGCCGGAGGCGGAAAGCGGCAACTTTGTTTATCGCAGCGGGCCGAAATTTGCCGCTTTCCGCCCGGAGAGATGAAAACGTTATTAACATACCTGTCCAATGTCGACGGTGTTTGTGTGTACTGTATCGGCGAGACCGCACCAAGCAATGCGTACGCGGCACCCATTTACCACGACTTTGGTCGGATCAAGGGTCCTGTAAGAAATATATTCTCTAAAATGCACAACATAAAGGTTAATTTCCTATGAAACTTCATTTCATTTTTGGCGTAACAAGAAAATGCAGTTGAAGTAAAAAAGCTTGTATATATTGAGAATCTGCATGTTTATTTATTCATCGGTTACTTTTTATGTAGAACATGTGTAGATATCAATAACGATTTGCACGTTTAAAAAATAGTATATTACACACCTAGGGAAGTTAAATAATAAATATGTCAGATCACAAACATGTGATCTCAGGCTTTCTTATTTACTTCACGAGGTGTGTATATTTTCTTTCTAATCGACGGAGGTGGAAAGCGGCAACTTTGTTTAGCGCAGCGGGCCGAAATTTGCCACTTTCTGCCCGGAGAGATGAAAAATTATAAGTTGCATCGCTCGCACAACAGTTAGATCTGGCATGATACCCGCTTTCCACTTTCCGAAGTTGACATTTATTATTGACCATTTTAGTACTTATTTATTATTGCATATTTAAAATCTTTCCTAATTCGTAACTTTCTTTATTTATATTTCGTCCTTTACAATTTCAATCACTACGATGACATTACATTTACTATTACATTTTTATTAATTGATCGAATCAAATTTTGTTTTCGTGTTTTTTATTTAGGTACACATTTAAGACTACGAGCAGTGATAGCCCGGACGGTTAAAGAGCCGGCCGAAAAAACAGTGAGGCTTGGGTTCGAATCCTGGCATGTACCAATGAGTTTTTCAAAAACTTACGTAAGTACATATTTATCACTAGCTCGACGGTGAAGGAAAACATCGTGAGGAAACCCGCAGGTCTCAGAATTAATTCTGAGACATGTGTAAATAGACCCGGTCCGGCAATGGGCTCACCACCTATCACGTTTAGGGGTCCAATGTATCTCGTGAAATGTGGGTATATCCAGTAATGGAATACCTCTGCCTACCCCCTCGGGGATGAAAGGCGTGAGATTATATTATAATTATTATTATCTCTATTCTCTATTATGGGTTATGGTTTCCGCACTTAGTCCTAGATTGGACCATTGTACGTGAGCCATGGCGGCCGATCATTCCAACCAGCCCACCTCCCTCCAGAAGCAGATCAGACTTCCGGGTCTGCTCAGGGCATCCGCAAGGGATTCTGGAGTTCCAAGAATTTCCTTGCGGATTTGGGCAACGTCAACGCACTCCAGGAGCACATGCGCTACCGTCTCCTCCGCCCCCATGCACGCTCTGCACAGAGGGAAAAATTATTATTATGATTAATTAGTATTGGTTTCCTACCTGCATGCGAGACCAGCGGAGTGGATGGCACGCAGAGCAGCTGTCAGCTGCACCAGTAGACTCCAGAGCACAGCTTCAGGGAGCAGGGCTCCGCTCGCCACCGCGCGGAGCATTGCGTTTTTCTATACTCGCGAGAAAAAAACGCTACTCAGACTCAGTGTTAGGCAAAGAGATTTAAATATAATAGGGCATAGAGGGGACAAAGCGAGGAGAAGTCAAAAGTTATTCCAAGTGGAATAAGTCTAGTACAATTTCGGCCGAATGACAGCTCGCGTTCATACTAACTGACATGACAAGGGCATGACGCTTAGGCTTTAAATTTTTATACGAAAATATTCCCAATGCCCCCTCTATGCCCTATTATATTTAAATCTCTTTGCCTAACACTGAGTCTGAGTAGCGTTTGGTTTTAGGCAATTCCTATTTTTAGTTATCTATATATTAATACGTGAAGCAAAAACTTTGTAAGTACCTCTTTTTAAGAAAATAGCGCGGACACAGTATGAAATTTCGCACACTTTAGTTTATACCAGCACCCGTTCCCGTGGGAATACGGGAATAAAATATACACTCAGGGATATTGTAGCATTCTAATGGTGAAAGAATTTTTGAAATTGGTCCAGTCGTTTTAGAGTTTATTCGATACAAACATACAATAACAGAGTAAAAACGAGTAAAAAAACTACTTCAACTTATATGGTTTTCTCATGGATGCCATTGTTAGAACTGGACCAAATTGGTCCACACGGGAAACACCAGCTTTCAAGAATCATCAAATTCGGCCCACCTACTTGAAAGATATGAGGTAACAAACATAAAAAAACATAAAAACAACATACAGTCGAATTATAAACCTCCTTCTTTTTTGAAGTCAGTTGAAAATACAAATCTTTCCTCTTTTTAATATCAGGGTAGACTAGCTGACACCCACGACTTCAATTGATATGATGTTTCAGCTATATTACTGTAAAGTTTGATCGAAATCCGTTCAGTATTATTTACATACCTTATTTCGAGATTGAGAGAGAGAGAGAGAGAGAAAACATCGTGAGGAAACCCGCAGATCTTAGAATTAATTCTGAGACATGTGTAAATAAACCCGGTCCGGCGATGGGCTCACCACCTATCACGTTTAGGGGTCCAATGTATCTCGTGAAATGTGGGTATATCCAGTAATGAAATACCTCTGCCTACCCCCTCGGGGATGAAAGGCGAGAGATTATTGATTGATTGATTGATTTCGAGATTGTTATAGTTGTAGAATTATGTACTATCAGTAAAAGTTCTGCCTGATACACTAAAGTGTAATTTTTGAGAGCCGCTATCTTTTCCCACCCTATGGCCACAAAGCCCTCTCTTATAGTATGAACATTACAAAAAAAGGTTTATTTCATGTTTATGACCACTTCAGGCCGATGAGTGGATCTAAATAGAAAAAGATAAGATGTTACTGGCTTCTGATTGTTTAACTCTAAAGGGTAAGGGGTAATAAAAACTTGAGCTTTCAAGTGACAAATTTTCGAAATGTTTTAGGCTTAGCGTTTGTCGATAGTACCTGGTGCGTGTATGGGCGTGGAGCGTCGGGGTCGGAGGAGAAGGGATCGTGGAAGGTGGGCGGCCCATCCGAAGACGTGTTGACTCCCGTCAGGAACTTGTTCAGCAGAGTCATTGCCTTCGGGTGGTAGTCGTACACGAGCACCAGCGCTGAACAACAACAGAAGTATATGAGAATTCGCAGACTAAACATTCTCAACATATCTAGGAAATCTTCAAGAAATGTGTTTTTTTTTATAACTTCTAAGGTAATACAGCGTTGTGGCGTTTCACAAACCGCCGCAGCTCTTGTGCTGAATGGACCCGTTAGGACACTCAAATATTATTATATTATATTTTTAATTGAATTTTATTTTTAAGATGTAAAGGTGATCCTTATAAATATTTTTTTTTCTTTCTTTAAACTTTATACAACGTGTCAAAGAATAAGCGCAACTCCTCATACACCCCAATTAGTATATTACTATAAAAAATACGATGCATTCATACTTTAGTTTTGTCTAAAAAATACCTAAATAAAGAGCAATAATAGTACGGTTTCCATAGGTAACCCGACACTTAGGCCAAATCATTGTTCGGAAAAAAATTACACTTACTAAAAATAGCTGAAATCGATTAAGTAGTCGATACTGAACAAACTAATTTCAGGAATTGAGCTTATTCTGTTACATATTGTATATTTACGGCAGCGAGTAACATTGTGAGGGTAAAATCAATTTCGCGTCTTCCTTTAAAAAGCTTTTGTACCTAATAGGCAGTCGATTTATTTTTTCATTGAATATTATTACGGCGTATATCCTAATAAACGAAAAAATATTAGGGGCTAAAATTGTTAAAAAAAAACACACTTTCGCATACTAGCGTAAAACTGAGGATTTTAGTGGCAACTCTCAAGTAAAACAAACAATAAAAATCAGCCAACTGTGTTGTAAGTTTTCTGGTATTAAGTCAGTTCTGAACCGACTGTATAGGACACTAGTATATAAAGCGGCAACTTCAGTCTACTTTTTTTTGCATATATTTTTTTAATACCGCCAATCTACAATGCAATTATTACTCACAATGGTCACCAAAAGCTTTGGTGGTGAAGCAGTCGTGCAGACGTACTATGTTGGGGTGATCGATTTGCTTCCATATCTCGAGGCGCTTGCTTGGCACGTTGGCGTAAGCGTGCAGCCGTCGAAGCGCGTAGAAATCGTTCGAGCTGCGATGCGTAGCGCGGAACGAAGTCGACATCGAGTGCGGAGACGCGTTCTCCAGGGGAGTCAGCTGAGAGTACATCTCCACATTCTCCGGAAGGTCTGGAATAAAAAAAAATGGTTGTCTGTAAAGTCGGTTTATGGACGATAATTTTTCGTGATAACGTCATAAGAAAACATTGATGCAAAATTGCATAATGGAGTGGAAGAGAACTAGATGCGTCACACACCGAACGCTTAGGCCGATCGTGCCTCTCTATCGCTTGTTCCGCGATCTCGCTTGCACGTTCGTCTCAGGCGGAACGTGACACTTTTTCGTGCGCACAGCCGGCGTTCATCGATTTATAAGACGTCATCACGTCAAAACTCACGTCTTTTATCTCCAAAGCAGTAGTAGAGGTATTCCATTACTGGAAATAACGTTGTTTCACCTGTATTCAAGTAGTGCTCTTTTAAATATTTTACCTTACCTCATGCTGGGAGGCAACCGAGGTTCTTGGATTACAACAAATACTTCGGACCAATAAAAATAAGTGATGGACAGGTGCAATAGTAAAAGTGACCAACTGTGGTTACTTACGAAAATCGTCACTCAAATAACTGCTGTAGCCACTGTGATTATAAAGAATGCTTAATGTTACGCCCAGTTTTAGTTACAAAAACAATTAGTTAGATTTTAGTAAGAAAAGGGTTGAATAGTCAAATCAATTACTTATTATCGTTTGTCATACAAATCTACTTTACTGAATACTATAATCAAAATTGTTACTAGAACTCTACATTATATTTTTTGTACATAATAGCTACTTATTTTGTTTCTGTTTAAATTTAAATTTGAAAGATTAATTGGAGATGGAATAGCACTGGCAATTTAATTATTATTTATGTTTTAAACAACAAAGATATATCTTTGTTAAACAAACGTGACGTGACTCACCTGGATACTGACGCTGATCCGTCATCAAGAATACGTCTTCGTTCCTCTCGTATATCTCCGCCATGATGGTCTCCGGAGAGTAAAAGGTCGTAGCAAGACCTTTACCGAAAAAGAACAATCAAGCTATAATAACATTCAGAAATAACACAAAGTTATAAAAAGTATCCACCGTATCCACGATACTTATAAAAAGTATACAGATACATTGGCAACACGCGAAGTACAACATTTGTTCCAAAATTGCAAAATTTAAGCAACAAAATAGGGTTGTAACACAAAGTTTTCAAGTGTTCTGGCATTGACAACACGAAAAGTAAAACATTTGTTCCAAAATTGCAAAATTCAAGCAACGAAAATAGGGTTGCCAATATTTTAGAATGTTAGCTCCTCTTTTTTCTACTCAGGTATTGATACTTGTACATACACTAGCAACCCACCCTCGCTTCGCTAGTTTATATAACATTCAAAAACCTTCCTCGTTTATCGCTCTTTCTATTAGTAAAAACTTGGTTTAGAAGATCTTAGCGTACAGATGGCGGGAAGTGACTTTGTTTACATTAAGTTTAGTGCTCGTAGAATTAATTAATAGGACAAATAAATATTTCTTTCTTTCTTTTATAGTATGTGGATTAATCTATGCATTCGCTTAGAACTGAACATAATATAATGACAAATATGAAATTGGAAATCGCTTGGCACACTGGATATATAATAAAATCAGTACACTCTCTTGTAAAAAAAAAATCATCCCAACTTAAACTTTTTAAACATTGTCTTTACCTACATATACATACATATGCGGAGGTTTAGAGTAGATACGTCTGCAATGCTTTTGAATTTACCCGCGACAAAATATATCGAAATTACATACTACACTCTTAGTAAAGTCGGTCAGTTGCCGAACTTCGGCCGAGTAATTTTACTGACTCTACTTTTTATCTTTTTTATTTAATGACTAGCGGTTCTGCGCGGTTTCACTCGCGTACATATAAAAAATGTAGCCTATGTTACTCAGGGATATGGCAGCTTTCCATTGGTGAAGAAATTTCAAAAATCGGTAAAGTCGTTTATGAGTGTTTTCGTTACAAACATACAAATCTGGCCTCTTTACAATATTAGTGTAGATTACATTATAAGGTGTAAGAAAATGCGCTATGATTATTAATTTTGTGAGTACTAAAAATCCATCTTATAAATTACTCGGCTGTCTGGCGTATGAGCACAGATCTTTGTATCGTAATACCTTATATCTTTTCATTTATTTCTCGACATAAATATCTGTGTTTGTTAACACGTAGTTGCTCCGACGAAACTGTAAAATACCATAACGAATCTACAATATTTTCTTTCTAATTTTGAAATAATTGAAAGTGTGAGCTAATAAAATTTATTTAAAGCTAGGTGACGTTGTAACTGACTGTTAAGTGGCCACTAGCTTAAAACCATTTCCCAAACCGCGGTGGGCTCGCATGGGAGATTAAAGCCCATACTTCCTCATATGTGAGGAAAGACGTTAGCTCAGCAGTGGGCTGTTACGGGTTGATGATGATGATAACGTTGTAATGCCAGAGACAATAGTGCCACCTATCCGGTCCAATTGAATCTAAACATCCAGGGACCCAATCAAAAACACACAAATTTCATAGAATTTGGTTCAGCTTTTTAGGAGTTATCTATATATAAACATGTAAACTGTCTGTCTGAGTGACTAAACGATCAACGCAAAGCCAAAACCTCTGTGTCAAGCTAGAAGCATAAATTTTTCCACAAAAGTTTCTTAAATTAACAAGACGAAAGTGAAACGGAAATAAACAATTATTATTTACTTATTATTTGCAAACATAACTGTTCGAGATAGAAACTTTTTTCTTTCAGCGTCTTTTATTAGTTGTTTGTTGCATGATGTGTTTTAGCACTAATATTTATATGAAATATATGCAGGAGAGTGATGGTAAAATCCCTGACACTTCGCTCAGCAGTCCGTTATTTCGCCAAATTGATAAGACAGCCTTATTTAAAATAAAAAATGTTTCGACTACAAAGATGGATACCTACATACTCTTAGTTCTGGAATTCTTAGGAAGAATCCGTCAATAGTTAAATCGCCAAATCTACAAAGAATTTTGGGGTTTGACCTCGGGCTCAGCTAATTAATGACCTGGCCGCAATTAAGGCTTTTTTAAAATTAATCTATAAAGTGCTGAAGCACTGGTCATTGTGTATGATGCTTGGGGGAGGCCTGGCTCAGCAGATATGATGATGAAGTGCTATATATTTTTTAACATGACTCAGTAAATAATAAAATGTGACTATGAGCATATACAACAACGTGTTAGCCATCCATTTATATTTTGGTAGTCAAAGTAATACGAGTATGAAATAAAACGTAGGTACATGATCAACACGCTTCAGATTAAATTAAGGCCCAGCATTGCGTTGCGCCGTTGCATCCGTCGGGGTGTATTGATTTTATGAAGTTCGCGATGCAACGTATTATAAGTACCGCCTATCTATAGTTTACTAGGTTCGTCTCGATATAGAGAAATACGATGTTTTTGTTCGATGGTAGTTAATTAGTTGTAGTTACAAATTCATAGTCATAAGAGCACAACTTCTAAGAAGTTAAGAAGACATATAGAATAAATATAATAAACAATACAAAATGTTCTATCGACCAGCTTTAAAAAAATTAGTATTCGCATAGCTTCCCTTGTCATTTTTATTATAAAGATTACCTAACTCATTTAACATAAAATGTTCGCCACAACTTTTTTAATAGTGGTATATATATTTTTTAAATGTAAAATATATTTTCGTAAATGCCAGTGTCAGTATTTAATTTCTTTAATGTTCCCTTGCCATTTCAAATATGTGGGTGTGTAATATTGACCACAATTCAGTAATGTATATTAAGTATAATTTTATTACACAATAGTGGTAAAAAAAATTAAGTCACATTGCTAAATGAATCTGTTACACTTACCTATCATACTTTATCTTTTTCCAGACGGAAAATAAAATCAGTCAGTATACAATACATACCTGGTTTGGATGTCACAGGGCAAATGTGAGCTGGGGTCACAGCGTAAATCTGGGATGCGTACGGGGACACCATAGGCACCGCGAGGGCTGCAGCCCCGCCGAGACCCAAGCCCATCGCTTGGCCGAGCCCGACCCCTCCGCCAAGGCATGCTTCCGACACACCTGCCAAACAAAAAATGCACTTTAATACGATTTTTTTTCCATGTCTATAGTAATGACAGCCTTACGGTTAAAGAACCGTGAAATCGGGTTCAAATCCTGGCATGTACAAATGAGATTTTCAAAACTCACGCACACTCATCACTCGCTCGACGGTGAAGGAAAACATCGTGAGGAAACCCGCAGGTGTCAGAATTATTTCTGGGGCATGTGTAACAGACCCGGTCCGGCTGGGCTCCCCACCTATCATGTTTAGGGGTCGAATATTCTCGTGAAAAGTGGGTATTTCCAGAAATGGAATACCTCTGCCTTCCTCTCGGGGAGAAAAGGTAATAGATTATTTATTGATTTTTTTATTTACGATCACTATAGATAGACCATAATATTAGTTCCTGTAGTATTTGTCGTTTGAAATTATTGGATATTTAACTACTTCCTTATTTTAACAAGCTCTGCTATTATGTTTAAACTAGCAGCGGTCCGCGGTTTCATCCACGTAGTTCCCGTTCCCGTGGGAATACGGAGATAAAATATAGCCTATGGGTTATTCTGATGTATAAGCTATATAACTATAAAGTTTCATCAAAATCCGTTCAGTAGTTTTTGCATGAAAGAGGAACAAACATCCATACATACAAACTTTCGCGTTTATAATATTAGTAGGATTATTTTGAGCCTTTTCAGAGCATAAGACATTGTCCTAGCAAGAATATTCTTGTGATGGGTTAGTTTGCGATAGGTTTCTTTGTGTGTTGCTATCTTTACTTCTATTTTTATCTTTCCTTATATTTTGGCATCTGGAGGTACGAGTATATGCACTTCCTGGTTATAGTGAGTATATTTTTTAAAACATGCTTTATAAATATGGCTTTCATTAAAAAAATAAGCCTAAACTATAATAATAATAATATCTCACGCCTTTTATCCCCGAGAGGGTAGGCAGAGGTATTCCATTACTGGATATACCCACATTTTCACGAGATATATTGGACCCCTAAACGTGATAGGTGGTGAGCCCATCGCCGGACCGGGTCTGTTTACACATGTCTCAGAATTAATTCTGAGACCTGCCACATTAATGATTTGTATTTTTGTATGTTTGTTACAAATCACCTCAAAAACTACTGGACCGATTTAAAAAATTCTTTTACCAATGGAAAGCTAGAAGATCCCTGAGTTACATAGGCTATATTTTGTTCCCGTATTCCCACGGGAACAGGAACTATGAGGGTGAAACCGAGCCGAGCAGCTAGTATAATATATAGATGAAACCCTACAAAGTTAATGATGTTTTTCTATCAAATGTAAATGTCCATTAAAAAATTAATATAAACAAAAAGCCTATATAAATGGTAAGTTGGCAAATGTTCCACCAACCAGAGCCATGTCAAGAAAGAAAAGCATATTATTTTTTATAACTTACCAAGGGAGTTAGCATTACTCAGCGCTGCACCTACGTTAAGACCTTCTGCATTCGTGGAGTAGAAGTAAGTGGTGCCCCCAACATTCTCCTACAAGAATACAGAATACATATTTCAAAGACATAATAATATAAGGAGCAGTGATAGCCCGGACGGTTAAAGAGCCGGCCGAAAATCAGTGAGGCTCGGGTTCAAATCCTGGCATGTACCAATGAGTTTTTCAAAACTTACGTACATATTTATCACTAGCTCGACGGTGAAGGAAAACATCGTGAGGAAACCCACAGGTCTCAGAATTAATTCTGAGACATGTGTAAACAGACCCGGTCCGGCGATGGGCTCACCACCTATCACGCTTAGGGGTCCAATGTATCTCGTGAAATGTGGGTATATCCAGTAATGGAATACCTCTGCCTACCCCCCGGGGATGAAAGGCGTGAGATTATATTATTATTAATAATACAATAAAAAACTCTAAATAATCGAAATCCTTGGCAGTCAAAGTACGTAAGCATTAATAATGTTCAAAAATAAATACAAAATATTTACCTGATGCACATGAGGAGTAGGAGGAGGAATGAGCAAGGTGGTGGGTGGCGAGCTTTCGGGAGATTCTGGCAGAAGGTTGGCCTGGTAGTAGCTAAGTCCCGAATAATCTAATAATACCTGCTGCGGAACCAAACACTACAATGAGAAAAATCCATTACGTCATTATTAAACTTTATTACAAATGCAACTTACCCACATTACCTGACAAGCAAAAATTATTCTTACAATTACTCATATAGAATGCAATGTTCAAACAAAGCTTTCCATTATTACACATACCTTTTTGATGGCAGTCGGAGAAGAGTCCAGGCTAAGCTTACCTAAGGCCTGGTTTAGGGATCGGGGGGGTGTAGTAGCAGAGTGATTCTGAAACATTTTTCAATATGTCCCCACTACTAATTTCACATTCATATAAATCAACTATAAAAAACACATACCATATAAGTTGCGAGTTTCGACTCCTGGGGCAGCCCACTGGGCGGCGAGTATTGCAAAAAAATTGAGGGATCCATATCTACCAGCGCACGTCGAGATCAGCTAACGTGCAACAAAAGAGGGTATATGAACACACAACCACTGTTGCTATAGGAAGTAAGATTACTCGGGGTTACACATACCTACAATATAGCGATCAACGATCTCACCTGGATTTCACACCATCGGCTTCACTTCATATTCGTTCGTTCATTCGGCTTTAGTAAACTCACACATCACAGAATAACGGGGCGCCGAGACATTTTTAATAATTTCCATCAAGCCTGCTCTATTGTGATAGGTACTGATCAACCCTTACACCACTCGCTTACATATACTCATTGCCACCACAGAATAATGTAAACATTCGTTCGTTTGTCGATCAATATGGAAAAGCCAATAATTAGTTGAGTTGACTATAAATTCTCTAAACATAGAGGGACACGACACGAAGACAAATACACAATTTACCTACACATCTACACATACTTGATTGACATGACACAACACACACTTGCTTGCTTGACTGTAGAGTATCTAGAGCAGAGAAATGGCCACAGACTATAGATACTAGAATTCGGATGGAGATATCTTCCCTTTCTATACACTACACCTACAGACACCTAAAATGTATGCACAGGAAAGAGATGCAAATGCCTAGTATACACAATCTACGATTTTTTATTGCTACAAAAGGTTAAACACAATCTATCTATTTTGCAGCAACTACGATAAAAAAATATGTTGTTATTTTTAACATGCGTACGTGTGTTATCGTAAACTGTAGAAATGGAGGCGTTCATACATATCCAATTGATGAAACCTTAAGACAAGGGTAGATTAGAGCTACCTGTCGGGCCGTGGAAACATGGTAGGTCGTGGTGTGGGATGAAACATGTGCCGACACATTTGCCCCATCTCACATCGATGCCACCTCTGTAGGCGCTGGCGCGGCGATTGCGGCCGCTGAACGCTAAAGCGGCGTAGGTATGCGATCTCAATGTTTATTAGGTTACATGTTTGTGCCGTTTGTGGTGGAGACCATGATGGGACCGTGGGGGTCGGAGGAGCGGCAGCTTTTTAAAGAGCTGTCAGTGCGTTTGGTCGAGGCTTCAGGTGACCAGAGGGCTGACAACTACCTCTGTCAAAGGATCAGCCCAGCTATCCAGAGGGAATGCGGCCAGTCTTTTGGGCACTGTCCCACATGGTTACTCTTTGGAGGAAGTTTTTTATCTGTAACTAGCGGGCGGCGCGGTTGACCGTGCAGATTTAGTATTTTCCCGTTCCCGTGGGAATTTTGTAAAACCTATTCATATTGGTTGCCTACGACATACTCGTATAAAGGCTGATTCATGTTACAACGGGACGTGCCCCGTCCGGGCCCGGGCGTGTCCCGTCCGGGGCAAACCATCCTACAACACGCCTCGACATTTGGCGCGGACGTTGCACGTCAGGGCCAGCGCTTCATACAAAAAGTATTTGACCGTTCCCCGGACGGGGCACGTCCGGGCCCGGACGGGGCCCGTCCCGTTGTAACATGAATCAGCCTTAAGACACCTACATACAAATAGTGGGGGCCCAGTGGCGTTACGCGCGCGAATCCAGTTTATTCGTTCCCGTAGAAATTTCCAAGAATCCCTTCATTCATAGCGGTTGCCTTCGACATATAAGCCACCTAGGTGTGCATACTATATTTAAAATTTCTAGGTGTTATCGTTTCAGAGTAATACGTCTGTCTTTTTAACCAGTTTTTTTAATTTTCCCGATGGATTAAGACATTCTCCCACTGTAAAAAGTGCTCTAAATGTTGACCCAGCTACTCAGTTATCTCCACACCAAACATCAAAATCCATCTTTGCGTGATGATGACATATTTCAAGACCTGCATACCGTATTTCTAGTTTCTTAAGTGTAATTGTTTCGGAATATTACGTACTTATTTCTCTTTTTAACCAGTTTTTATATTATCCCGTGGGAATGAGATATTTTCGGGAATAAAAAGTCCCCTGGATGTTGACTCGGGTACTCAGTTATCTTCATACCTTCATCAAAATGCGTCCAGCAGTTTTTGCGTGACCTGTAACCTGTAGCTTTATAAAACAGGGCCTAGGTGATTCCCGCTTCAGGGAGGGAAAGACTCGTGGTACCTAATTGCTTCCCTCCCTAAATAAATTTAAAGCAATCCATCCCGGAATGTTTTAAAAAAATTGGACTGCATTCGGTAAGGTATTACATTGCTGAACTTTTTACATCGATTCAAATAAGAAAAAAGGCGTAACCTTGTGATTATAGGTATAAACAACTATAAAAATACCCGGCAGCGGTGAAGTGTTTTGGTTGGTTGTGAAAATTCAAAAAAGACTACTACCTTGAAGGGAGTGGACACTCTGCAAGCTGTTCCAAAATTCAATATCTTTTTTGTCATCTACACTAAATATGGGACCATCCATAAATTACGTCACACAAATTTTATGATTTCTTGACCCTCCCCCCGTCCTTGTGACTTGCGTGAGGGGGGGGGGGTCTCCAACGGTGACCAGTTGTGAGACCCCCTTCCCTAGTGTGACGTCACATAAATTGCAATTTTACAACTAGACGTTGGATTAAAACAGCAGTTCCTTAATTAGTTTTATTTAAATTTTAATTCTTTTTAATAAAATCAACAACAAATCAGAAATTGTAGGCTTCCTCCCAACCCCTTGTCACACAATGTCACAATTCGACGACCTCCTCCCCCCTTAAAGTGTGAGGTAATTTATGGATGGCCCCTATTATAAGGAGGAAGGATTTGTATTTTTGTACTTTAGTACTTTGAGTACTTTTGGACCTTGGGACTTTGGGACTTTTTTACTTTGGGACTTTTGTTCTTCTGTATTCTTGTATTGTTTACTTTTCTTGTATTCGAAAATAAATGTAGAGTGTTTAACGCGGATGAAAGTTATAAATTCCTTTTCAATCACCTAAAATTCCTAATTTTAAATTAGCTCTATTCTTTTCCACAGCTTTGGAAAGGAAAGGGACAGAAATATAGCGCCATATTTATTTACAACGTCACAAATGTCAAAATAACAAAATTGAACCTTTTGGACCCATTCATATCTTATCCAAATACACGTTTTTAGCAATTTTAGCAACGATGTAAGGAGGTCATGGATAAAAGTGACAGATAAGACATCAAATTAGTTGTTTTTTACATGTTTGACATTACTCTATAATCTATGGTTTATTTCTGTCCTTTTTCTTCCGTGTCTATAAAGAAGGATAGCCTAACGGGCCATTTACACGAGGGCAATCCACTAAGACAATCCACTAAGACTGCAAACAAAAAAAACGTGAGGACAATGGAATGGATTTTCCTCAAGTTTTTTTTGTATGCAGTCTTAGTGGATTGTCTTAGTGGATTGCCCTCGTGTAAATGGCCCGTTACTTAAAATTTATTTTTACTTAGAATTTTAGGTGGTTTGCAGAATCGAGTCCAATAAGTCTGACCTACCTAAAAAACTACCCTACCTATATTTTAAAGAATGTCTACAAATATCATGGTCAAAATGGTCACCGGTTGACTTTGAACAAATGTCAATGGTTGATGGTTGCCATCGTAGGTAAAATATCGTAACCCTAAATTTGGAATAACTTTTAGTGTGCTAAATGTACTTTAATTTTTACAGTTTCATATATATTTTTAATCAGGAACATATTTAAAAAACGCTCTTTATTCATTATAGAAAGTACATTTATTTTTTCTATAGATTTTATATTGGGATAAGTAAGTAAGAAAATGTAAGGGGGAATTTGGAACAGCCATTATGTCAATACTAGAAAACGACACAACTCTTTATGAGGTGCCTCTCAACGGAACCGGCTGCTTTCTTAGGAGCACTTGCTCCCTTTATGTAAAATAGTACCTTCATGATACATTCATACCATGTCCCTGTCATGTCATGCATTTATTCGTTCATTTCGAATCAATTCTTCACTCATTCTTCACTCCACTCCACCCACGTTCAATCAGTCAATCAGTTCAGTCACTTCAGTCAGTCGTCACTTCTTTTTGTGTTTGGAAAATCGGGATTTTGTTAGATACCTACCTAAGTACTTAGTTTGATTCTATTTTGTTAACAAATCTCCCTGAACAAGTGCGTCGTACTATTTAGAGTGAAGAACTGTATTGATAACTTTGAAGAACAGGTAAATAAACATTTGCTGGAGTATGTTGGTCATTTCTTTTTCTACGGTATCGCACAGCACAGGGGACGTCACAGAGATAATTAGATATAAGGCTAAGCGTGTTTGTCATTGTAAAAACACTAAGAGCTGTTTGGGTAAAGTTTATACAATTTTACTTGACTGCAGGCATAATGGAGGCGTCGTATCAAGGAGGTGTGTCCTATGAACGAACAGGTGACAATTTCCAACGCCTGACCCAATCCATTTCAAGCAACATCAAGAAAATATCACAGAATGGTAAGAAACCTTTTAAATTTTACAATCTTGGATATGTACAGCATAGCGAAATGATATTATGTGGGTCTAAAATGGCCACTTTGAGATGAATTCCTCCTTTTATGAATTCCCAGCAAATCCTAAGCAATTCTTCTAAATTTCGTAAAATGGTCCCTCATTTTAATGATTCACTGACAATTCAATTCATTAGCAGATTCGTATTTAGTGAAAATTTCGAATATGAATCGAAATAGGATCCTATTATGATTCACCCGAAACGACCTTTTTGATTTTGACCCCCTGTTGATTTTACCAGGAATCTGTATAAATTTTTCTTGGATATTTTGTTGTGGAATAAGTATATGATTTACAAATATGTAGTTACCGTGTAAAATAAACTTTCTTGTACAGTTTCGTCAATGTCAAAGATGGTCAATCAGCTCCAGACTCCCCAAGATTCGCAGGAGCTGCGGAACCAACTGTGAGTCACAGTTTTAGTTTATCACCCTTAAGCAAATTGATCAATCTGTAATTCAACTGTTTAGCCATAGGTCTTTTATGCTTAAGATTGTTACATTTTTGTAATTTGTGTTGTCCAGTATTATGTTATCTTCATGAAGATTGTTACATTTTAGTAATTGGTGCTGTCCAATATTATATTATCTTTATGTCAAATTATTACCAATGATCTGGTGAGGGAGCCCACTTCTCCTGAGCCTGACAAATGGGTTTTTCATAAAACTTACATAATAGTGACTATCTGGATTCAGAATGTATTCTGAGGCATTTGTTAAAGCACCACAGTCAGGCAATGGGTTCCTGTCATGTTTAAGGGTACCTATAAAAATATACTATTGTGAAGTGGGTATATCTAAGAAAGCAATACCCCTGCCGACCTTGGCGATAAAGGCATATCCATATTCATTACATTTTTTCTAAACCATTGAAAAAGTGCAGTCTATTGAAATATTCTTTATGGCATTTTCCTTCAATTCCCACAAATATATGTTTCTAGCGAATTTTCCAATAAAGGTATGAACAGTCAAGAGCACATGTAGCTTTACACTTGTAGTGCGAGTCTGACTCTAAGGCAATTGTAATAAGATCGTTACAAAGTCCAATGTGTCAAGCTCAACATGCTCTTCACTATACATTGAAAAAATTTGGTCTCTTAAGACCAGTCCATGCGTTTTATCATGTTTTAAGTGTCTCTGTAAGGTGTCATTAAAACATCATGCATGTTAAAGAAAGCCGAAAGATAGAAATTCATTTCTAAACAGTAGGTATGTTCATGTAACAATGGAATTGATTCAGTTCTTTGATCTCTGTGACAGTCAAGTAATGCTTCTTTGGAGACAAAGTTATGACTCAAATATATTTGCATAATGTACAAATTACTATGACAAGTCTGAATTGTCTTGTATTTTAGTTTTAAGTGCTCAAAAAATTTGTTAGTGCCTACAATGTGATCTCATATATTTAAAAAGAACTGTATACTATATGACCTCACAGATAGTTCCACCACATCTTGAAGGAGTACATTCAGAGGCTAAATTTCATCATTATGCTCATAAATGGCTTCACGCAATATAAGCGCAGAAAACTCGTCGAGTTGTCATTTACATACATACATACATACATAATCTCACGCCTATTTCCCATTGGGGTAGGCAGAGACAACAGACCGCCACTTGCTACGAACCTGGCAGATCTCACGCGCTTCCTCCACATCCATCAAACGACTCATGCATGCTCGTCGGTTTCGGGTACTCTTTATCTGGCTTTTCTTCAACACATCGCCGATCTGGTCGATGTAGGTACGCCTAGGTCGTCCTCTACCGACTCGCCCATTCACAACACCCTTGTATATTTGTCTCGTTAGACGACTTTCATTCATCCGCTCAATGTGACCAAACCACCTGAGCATTCCTCTTTCAATCCTAGTTACTATATCATCTTTCAAGCCGCAACGCTCTCGGATCACACTATTTTTCACTCTATCTATCAATCTTACTCCACTAATGCTTCTTAATGAACGCATTTCGACTGCATTTATTCTACTTTCATGCTTCTTCTGCCATACCCAACACTCACTGCCATACATCAACGTAGGTACTAACACACCATCATGAACAGCCAGACGTGCTTTATTTGTCACATTCTGGCTCTTCATAAAGGAGTGCAAAGCTCCGTTAATCATGTTCCCTGCATTCACCCTTCTTTCAATATCACTGTCACACTTTCCGTCTCTTGTAAACTTACTTCCCAAATAAACAAACTCTGGCACTTGTTCTACTTTCTCGCCTTCAATCATAATATCACATTCAGACATGTACCTATCTTTCTCCAGAACCATTACCTTCGTCTTGCTTACATTCACTTTCATGCCTTTCTTCTTAAAAGCCTCATTTACAAGAGTTACAGTGTCCTGCAACTTACACGCCGATGGTTCAAGTATTACTTGATCATCGGCGTATAACAGGCATTTGACACGTACCTCTCCCATTCGTACTCCACAATCTCGCTCTTTCAAATCTGTCAAACAGCTATCCATGAAAAGGTTGAAAAGCCATGGCGATGCTACACAACCTTGTCTAACACCCACAGAGATGTCAAACCAGTCCGTGTAGGCGCCATTAATTCTGACACAGGCTCTAGAATCCCTATAGAGGGATTTCAGACCCTGTACCAAAATAGGGTTCAACCCATGCATGGCCAGTGTTGACCATAGCTCATTCCTTCTCACTCTATCGTAAGCCTTTTCCAGGTCTATAAAGGCGCAGAATATTTTTTGGTCTTTTGCCAAAAATTTCTCAGTGACGCACCGTAAGGAAAAGACTTGATCCATGCATCCCATCTCCCTTCTAAAGCCTGCCTGAACATCCCATATCCTCTCATTCGTTTCACTCACGACCCTATCAATCAATATCCTCGCATATAGTTTGCCGACCACACTTAAGAGACTAATGCCACGATAGTTCTTACAGTCCTGTTGCGACCCCTTTCCTTTATATAGTGGTACAATTACCGCCTTAGTCCAGTCATCTGGTACTCGGCCATGTTCCAAACACAGGTTAAAGAGTCTTTGCAGCAGGCCTGTTACCAACGTGTCACCGGCCCGTAACATTTCTACCGTCACGCTATCATATCCTGCAGCTTTACCTAGTTTCATACTTTTTAGCGCTTCCACAATCTCTTTCATACTTATTTCGAAATCTTCCGGTGGAATTGATATCTCACAAAGTTGTCATTTATACATAATATTACATAAGCATGCATTACCAAACCATACATGGCATAGAAAGTTCGTAATATAATATACAATTTTAGATAAACTAACGCTATACTTATTTAGACGACAGATTCAGAACTACACACAGAAACTGGCAAAGGACACATCGTCAATGATCATGGAACTGATGAAGCTGCCGGAGGAACAACCTGGCAACAAGATCACTCGAGAACGGCTCAGAGATGAGTACATGGCCACACTCAATGCTTTCCAGGTGAGGCAATGTCCAAATCTTCAGATTTTTATTTGACACCAAACCTTTGTTTAGTCTGTAGACATCCAAAATGGAATCAACCTTATTTTGTTCATAGTGTATGAAGCTGCTTAGTGCATAATGTTAGTTAGTTAGCATAGTGAATTGAAAATTACATAAAATGTTTGTTGGACAGGCAACACAAAGGGTGGCCGCTCAGAAAACCAAAGAAGATGTAAGAAAAGTGAAAGCGGCATCAGTAAAGCTTGGTGACCCGTTTGCCATGGGTGGTACTAGTAAGTATCTATTTTCCAGTTTTTTAATTCATAGTTACCTTTGTCTTAATTATATTATGTGGTAAAACTATGTAAAACTGTATCTACAAGAAGCTGAGTAATTATAACTCCCTGTTTTAGTGACTTAACATCTTGTATTGTATTTATTTATTCAATATTTTTTTTCCACAGAATACAACAATTAACATTTTAATTAAGTATCGCCAATCGCTGCATTACAGTTTGTTGGCGAATGTTTCAGTCCCTAACTCACACTGTGTTTTGGCCTGGCTTTAGAATTTTATAACATGAAGTAGTACGTATAACTGTCAGAATTGAATTGTTTTCTATGCTCCTGTTTTCTGTATGTTGATTGTAGTTGAGAAATTACATCACCGTGACCTAAAAAGGTAAATAATAAATATGATTGCAGGTTTAAAAAAATGAATAAAAAAACTAGGTAGACTGATTAAACTATCACGTAAATATAAACAGCTCAATATAATTTGATTTTTACGCAAAATATTATCTGTAAATTTTTGTTTTGTATAAGTGTGCTAAGTGAGTCATACACATGCACGTCACGCACACATGATCGACATTTACAGACATACATAGTAAATACAGGAAATACTGGACCTTACCGCCAGTTGCCCATGCGTTTAAAATGGCGTTTGTGAAACCGGGAAAAAATGATTACTGTATCAAGGAAAAGTATTTGATAATATTACATAAAACCCGCTCGTTAAATAGTGGTCAATAGTTCATACAATAAGAACAAAAACTGACGTACATGCGTGCATTTAATAGATCTCTAATTTACTAGTAATTATAAACGCGAAAGTTTGTATGTATGGATGTATTGATGTATGGACGTTTGTTCCTCTTTCACGCAAAAACTACTGAACGGATTTTGATGAAACTTTACAGTTACATAGCTTATACATCAGAATAACATATAGGCTATATTTTATCCCCGTATTCCCACGAGAACAGGAACTACGCGGGTGAAACCGCGGGGCACTGATAGTAATCATATAAATCTGAAAGTTTGTTACTCGTTCCTGAAAAACGGCTGTACGGATTTCAATGAAATTTTAGCACTCGGATAGCTTATACCCTAGAATAACACAGAACACTTTTTATCCTGGAACGCAATAGAGGTCGCGGTAAAAAGCTAGTGTTATATAATTCTTTGTCGTCAATGTATAATCATCGCCTAGGCCAAACTCCTTTTAAATTATAAAATAGTTAAATTTTAGGCCGTTAGCGTAGCTAATTTCCGTACGTGTACGTACCCACGTACACGTACAGAAAACATGGACGTAAAAATTCTATTAAGACAAACCTATAAAAGTATTTTTGTGTTGTCCCGACTTGAATTATTATATTATTTTCATATTCATCATTTGTAACTCGCCATTAAATTACAAATAACGTGTTTCGGAATTTTTGAGAAAACAATCCCTAAAATGAAAGTTGTTCTGGGAAACCTGCCATTTTTGATGTAAGAGAGGGAAGGATGAAAGCTATTTACTAAAGCAGTGTTAGTAGAAATTCGCACGGGAACAACTACCTAGTTATCTATAAAACCCTTTTGTTGATAAAGAAAGTGGAATGACCTGATAACATTGATTTATTAACTTATCTTTAGTTTTAAATATGTATAAGCTACTAAACTAAAGCAGATGAAAGTACGTGTAGTTTCCATTAGCATTTTTTAAGAGTATTAGCATTGTACCAAGCTCTTATGTGAGTTCAACCTTTTTTGAATAAAATCGGATTGAGTTTTCAAACATGTGTCAAAGTACAATGTAATTTAAATTAAAAGCAATAAGGAGTAGGTATTGATATCAACTTCGAAGCAAATCACCCCGAAAATAACTTTCTACCTCTTCTCAACACTGTTAGGGGATGAATTTAAATAAAATACGAAAATCTTCCATCAATTCTGTTAATGAATGTTTATGCAAAATTTTAAGTACCTACTTTGGACCAAGGAATCGCGTTGTCAAATACAAATTTTGTCCAAGGAATTTTCAAAATTAACCCCTAAGGCGGCGGGGCGCCTTAGGGGTTAATTTTGAAAATTCTTTTCATATGAGATGCCTACGCCATACAAAGAACACCGTCTAAGTTTCAGGTTTCTACGATTAGCGGCTTTTAGCCAATCTTCATGGACGAATTTAGAGTGTCTTGTTATTAGACTATTGACATTTGTAAGTGTACTTTTGATATCTTTTTTTGCCAGGTGCCAACAGAGACAGTCTGTTGGAGATAGGGGAGCAGAAGCAAGAGCAGTTGACGATGCAGACTGAGCATGAGCTGCTTGAGCTGGAGGAGAGGGAAAGGGACGTCAGACAGCTCGAGGTACGGCAAAGGTTGACATGCTGTTAGAGTCGGCTTGCGTAGAAGGCGGACTATAGCAACGGTCCGCTGGCTATAGTCCGCGTAGATTTACCGATGATAAAATTGATCTGTGATTTCAAATTAATGTCAAAATTTAAGTGAGTAGTGCTATTTATACCACAACTATTGAAAAGCATAAATAACCGATTTGAAATTTGTATGTCTGTCTGTAAGTCTTTCAAATAGGATCCGAAACGGCTAAAGGGAATGCAATAAAAAAAGATGCCTAAAATTTTCGCGTATCTTGCATTTCATATCTTACGGAATTTGTAGATACTAGGTTGCTAGCTTTTAGGATATAAGACCATTCTTATATAACTAACTGAATAGTCTGTTAGTTGACAACGGTAGCGGAAAAAAGATGGTAAAAATTACTTAGGTAGGTACATTAAGTATTAATGTACCTATTTAGCCATTTTTGCTGCTTGTTGAAACATTGAACAGGAACTGTTCCGTATTTCCTTATTACTCATTCTATTAAACCATATCAAGTCGAATAAAAACAATTTACAGTGTTTATGATTAGGTATATAATTTGTGGTCCTTTCAGTTCAATTGTAAATAGAATTACGTTATTCCTAATATAATATTATAATTGCGAAAGTAACTCTGCTTGGGTGTCTGTTACGATTTCTCAGTTTGACTGCTAAATAAATTTTGATGAAGTTTGAGTAAGAGACAGGTTTTTGAGACATCATCTTGGAAGTTTCTAAAGTAAAAAAAATCTGAAATATTTAGGATGGAAAAATAAAATCATGTCTCTTAGCTACCATAAATTCTGTAAACAAACGAAAGAAAAAACTATCCGTTTTAATAATAAAAAAGATATTCATAGAAAAGGCATTCTCGGGTGGATGAGTTCGACTTGCACGGTTTTTCAAAAAAATTAAAAGTCACAAAATCTGCTTTAATCAGTCTAATTTTAAACACCGTTCTGTGGTTACGCCGATTAGTTTAATAGCCTCAAAGCGTTTTAATTAGTTTATTGATAGTATTTATATGGGAACAGCGATAACTATTCTTTGCGCTATCGGTGTAACTGTAAAAAATATATATTTTTGATATGACCTCATATATTTGAATAGCAGTATATTAGCCCATAGCGTGGTATATTTTTTATGAACATAATACAATGCCGTGGCGCAAGCATCCCCGCGCCTGAATGAAATATAAATATTCACTCATCAGACTAATATTTTTTTTATCAAAGTGGCTTATTTTGATAAAAAAATATTAGTCTGATGAGTGAATATTTATATTTCAGTAATTCGATGGCCGAGTTCTTGTTTATGATTTTTATAGAAAGATTTTACAAGGCGTAAAGTCTGATGAATCTTTACATTCTGTGTGGATCAGGTTAACTTTATATCACATTTGTTGTATGGGAACCTCTTAAAATATTTATTTTATTGAGTTTTTAGTATGTGTCGTTGTAGCAGTAACAGAAATACATGATCTGTGAAAATTTCAACTGTCTATCTATAACGGTTCATGAGATACAGCCTATACTTATATAGCGGAGTCTTGTAACAAGGCAGCGGATCCCATCCTACTTCCTTTTCGTACTGGCCCCCTTTCAAAATTACCACTGAAAATTCATTCTTCTCTCAAAACGCAGTTCGACAAAGCAAAATAAATTGATCTGAATCAAGCAACTAAATATTACCCAAATATCAACATATCCGTACAAATCTGCAATTAAAACATCACCAGCTTGAAACCGTATCTCGTAAAACTGGTCAAGCCACCGGCACCGGCCGGTAAGTTATCAACCTCTCATTTATGTTAAGTTCCGTGTCCTATCCTTGTAAATACTCATCCCCATGTACATTTCAGGTGTCCTTGTTTTACTATTAAAATAATCACATCCCCAAGCTCCGACCCTTACTTTCCTCCTCCGTCGCCTCGCAACGTCACAGTCTTAGTAATAGGGTCCCGTTTTACCCTTTATTTACGGAACCCTAAAAATGACATAAGGCGCGTATGTACGCCTATTTATTTCTATTTGAAAGATATTTGGCATTGTCATTGTAGTCTTGCAAAAAACTGATTTCTTAGTTACGATGTAAGCTGCTTCGGAAAAATATAATTCATAGTAAGGTTGACAGTCATTTTTATTCTCAGTGACATCCAAGCACAAACCATACATTAATTCAACTAAATAACAATGGGGCACAAATAAATATTAACCGAGCCCCAATTTCTTTACGAAATCCTATCAAATGTCAAACTACTCTGAAAATTTTGCGTTGCACAACACCTTTTCAGCGTACATTGAATCATAACATAATGACTTTACACTAATATTATAAAGATTTACGATTTGTATTTCTGTAGGTTTGTTACAAATAAACTCAAGAACTACTGGACCGATTTAAAAAAATATTTCGGCAATGCAAAGCTACATTATCGCCGAGTAACATAGGCTATGATTTATTCCCGTATTCCTACGGGAACGGGAGCTACGCGGGTGAAGCTGCACAGAACCGCCAGTTAAATAATATAGCGTCAATTTGAAGCTGTCATTAATGCTGTCATATGAACAAGAAACCTTTCTATGTCCACAGAGCGACATATCGGACGTAAACCAGATATTTAAGGAGCTGGGACAGATGATTCACGATCAAGGCACCGTGGTAGACTCCATCGAGTCAAACGTCGAGTACGCGGCGCAGGGCGTCGAGAGCGGTACCCAGGAGCTGCGGAAAGCTGTCAACTACAAGGTGACACTATAATCTAACTAGAACATTGAAATGATAGGTCAGGCTGTACACGTATTAAGTTGGTAAGTATAGTTGTTAAGTTGGTAACTAAATTTTAAATAAACCAGTTGAGTGTATGTTTATAGTTATTTAAGTAGTTAAGCTCTTTAGTTCACTCAAGATGGACGATCAATAAAGTAATGAAGTCGTAAATTTTGTGCTTTAATTTGTTATTAGTGTGGTTTTGGACGAAGTCAAAGATAAAATAATTAGTAATAAAACACGTTTCAAGTGACAAGCCCCACCCACCAAATTAACCGAATAATAGACAAATTTCTAATTAACATGTTTAGTTGTCAGCTAAATTTTAAATTGAAACTTGCTACTAAATTCTGTGTTAACATGCAATTAATCACTTAAAATTAAGTTAAAATTTAGTTACCTACTTAACAACTTAATACGTGTACGTGTAAATTTGGCATTAAATAGCTGCGGAAACCTGCCAACTTGAAGGTTACAGTAAAGTCGTAACAATTACAATGATAGGTCTAAAATAGCTGCGGCAGTATTTCAACTATAAGTTACAGTGAAGTCTGAGTCACAATGATGGATGCCTTATCTTTAACATTAGTCTCTAATATTAATTAATAAATACTAAAATCTTAATCTTTATTTTCAGAACAATCTGAGGAAGAAGAAGGTGTACATAGCCATCATACTCGTCATTATAATATCGCTTATACTGATAATATATTTCAAATCATGAACACACTCGCAAAGGTAAACTATAGTTGCATATATTGAGTTTCTAATAGTGTAAATACTATCATATTTGGGGAATACCGTAAATGAAAAAAAAAAACTTCCTAATTTAGTTCACTGATTTTAATCATGTAATCGACTGGCTGCCATCCCAGGAACAATTGAGATTAGGCGCACAATGCCACATTCGCAAAATGACACATTAGATTTATACATGACATATTTATCACTAGCTCGACGGTGAAGGAAAACATCGTGAGGAAATCCGCAGGTCTCAGAATTAATTCTGAGACATGTGTAAATAGACCCGGTCCGGCGATGGGCTCACCACCTATCACGTTTAGGGGTCCAATGTATCTTGTGAAATGTGGGTATATCCAGTAACGGGATACCTCTGCCTACCCCCTCGGGGATGAAAGGCGTGGGTTTTTTTTTTTTTTTACACATTAGATTTTCGCTAAATGTCACATTTTCAAAACGCCACATTCTCAAAACGCCACATCGCAAAAGTCCACATTCACAAAATGCCACATTCTCAAAATGGCAGTTTCGCATAATGCCACACTCTCGAACATGCTGCAAGAAAGGGAGTGGAACAAGTATGGCACTTTGTTAGTGTGGCATTTTGCTCTGTGACATTTTGCTAATGTCGCATTTTGCGAATGTGGCATTTTGCGAATATGGCATTTTGAGAATGTGGCATTTTGAGAATATGTCATTTTGCGACAAGGTGGCATTGTGCGCCTAATCCTTCTTAGGGGTTCCTAGTTCATTTGGACAAGTTCAAGGGGACAGTTTTAAGAGTTTTAGTTTTAGGCTGGAAAGTGCTTTTGCCTCTACTCTATGTGGCTCTATACAAGCCTGATACTGGACAGGGTTGACTAGTCGCTGTCATAAGTCTGGCAGCCAAACAAAAAATTACCATAATATTATGTGTTGTGTCACTCCAAGGCAAAAGCTTTGACAGTCAGACTGTCATGTATGTAGCCACTGAGTTATAATAAAATAAATAATCTGACGCCTTATATCCCCGAGGGGGTAGGCAGAGGTATTCCATTTCTGGATATACTCACTTTTCACGAGATATTCTTTAGACCCCTAAACGTGAGCAATGATAGCCTTACGGTTAAAGAGCCTGCTTCACATGATGAAAATCAGTGAGGCTCGGGTTCCAATCGTGGCATGTACCAATAAGTTTTTCAAAACTTACGTACATTATTCATCACTACATCGACGGTGAAGGAAAACATCGTGAGGAAACCCGCAGGTTCTAGAATTAATTCTGAAACACGTGTAAACAGACTCGGTCCGGCCACTGAGTAATTTGTTAATATACGGAAATATATTAATACGATCTACCGTTTTAACTTGGCAGCTCTGAAGTTGCGCAAATGGCTGCGCAATAAAAAAATAGCGACCTATTGGTACGAGGGGGTTTTGCGCAGGCGAAGCCTATGTTCAGAGAATCCAGGTTAAAACGGCCGTACTGTACATCAAGTAAAATTTAATTTATAAAACTCGGCAGTAAAAATGCTGCAACGACAGTCAGTCTAGCGACAATATGTATTAAAACTTATTAATACCTATTAAAAAATTTTACCACGTAAATCCCGATCCCGTGGGAGAATGAGTGAATAATAATAAAGAGTGGTATCAGATGCATATTATTAACTAGCAGCGCCCCGCGGTTTCACCCGCGTAGTTCCCGTTTGAATACGGGGATAAAATATAGCCTATGTGTTATTCTGATGTATAAGCTTTATAACTGTAGTTTCATTAAAATCCGTTCAGTAGTTTTTGCGTGAAAGAGGAACACACATCCATACATCTAAACATCCATACATACTAACTTTCACGTTTATAATATTAGTAGGATAAATGATGGCAATTCGGATTGCATCAAGATCGAATAGGCTGTGCGTAAATTAAATCAGTTTAAAAAACCAAGGAAGACATTTTTTTTTTTATTATTAAACAACTACATTTATTTAGTATCTTAATTTATGCAACACAGTCGTTATGAAATAATATGTAGTCTTCTTATTTCATGTATGGATGAATGTTAATCATGTTATCACTACTTTTATTAACTTATTCGAAAGATTTAGATTTATGATACACAAGAAACTATATCTGGGACAGAAAACCAATATCTTAATAAAATTTAGAAAGAAATATATATAACGCGTGTCACAGAATAAGCGCAATTCCTCATACACCCCAATTGTCTAACAAAATTTCTTTAATAAAGACCTGCTATTGTACGGTTTCCATAGGTAGCCCTAAATTCAGTTAATTTCGGAAATAACTGAAGTTATCGGAAAAAAATTTTTACATAAAAAATAGCTGAAATTGATGAAGTAGTCTATAATGAACAAACTAATGTCAGGAATTGCGCTTATTCTGTTACATATTGTATATATTAAAGTTAGATACTGTTTCAAACTGTATATCTGTTTTAGACATTGTCTAACTTTAAACCCATTTTGTAATTTGTAATAACCTAGTTTTCTTATTCTCATTAAAAAAAAAAGACGTGTGGCACTCGGGGACTGCCGCGGTAAAGCTATTGCATAGCATTTTGTATCAACAAGACTGCCGAAAAGAAACGACGTTAGACAATGCATGGCCTTCAAGCCACACCTCCGTGCCCGTCGGAGTGGGGAGCGTGAGGTTTTTTTTCCTTACGGAATTTCTGGATTCGGTCCCCGCGCTCAAGGCCCTCGATAGAAGCTATGCAATAGCTTAAAATTTCATAATAAAAAACTTTTTTTTTAAATGATCCTCAATTTATTATCATTACAACATACGTAAACGTATGTTGTAATGATAATAAATTGAGGGACACAATTTACACAACGATCAGATTCTGATGATGTCAGATTCCAAGGTGTTAATTAAATTAATATTTGTGACTAAATAAAGTTACGTACATTTGCGAAGGAACCTATTTTAGTTTCTCATTGTTGAAGGTGTATAATATGTAATTATGGGGGTATGTATGCAGTTGAACTTAAAACGCAAAACTGTATCTGTATACAAAATTTCATCGAAAGTTAGAGCCGTTTCCGAAATACCAGAAATATAAATTACATATTTACACACAAGAATGGCTTGTTTAAAGGGATAGATTAAGTTGCTATACAAGAGCTATAATGCTGGCTGTACCGAGGGTCGACCAATCCAGAAGTCGACGAATACAGAATTGGTCACAAACAGAAATAGTCATAACCAGAAGTGGGCATAGTAAGAAATGGACAAATGCAGAAAAGGTCTTAAAAAGAACATGTCCTATAACGTCAAATCCTCCAATCCATGCTCGTCCATACATAGAACTGTCGGCATGTAAGACTGCTTGTCTATACCTACTTCTATATTAATATTATAAAGAGGAAAGTTGTGTATTTTTGTATGTTTGTAACGAATAAACTCAAATAAGACTGGACTGATTAATTTTTTTTTACCAGTACAGTGCTACACGTCCCTGAGCAACATAGGCTATATTTGATTCTCGTATTCCCACGGGAACGGGAACTACGCGGGTGAAACTGCGCGGAACAGCTAGTAACCTATAATTCATTATGCTATCTTAAAGTATTATTCGTACTGAAAATTCAAAAAACGATCCATCAGAATGGAGTGCTTAAAGGCTTTTAAGTTTTGCAGTATATTTTAGCTTTAGTTTTCTTATCACTAATATATTATAATCAGTGATATATGTATAAATCATTTTAGGATATTAGGGTTAGTTAAAGGTGCCACCTTCTTAAAATATATGCAATGTCATTGAAAAAGTAACATGTGTAAAAATATATATCGTTAATGCCGAATATGGGGTAAGTAATCTAATCTGTATAAGGCAGTAGTTATATGTAACGAAATTTATTTATTTATTTAAATTGTGTCGAAGCTTGGCGAAAAATAGAATCGCATCAGTATAGGAACTGATATGAGATATTAATAAATGAAATGTATATATTGTATTTTATTAATATGCATCAATAAAATGTTTATTTACGAAGTGTTTAATTAAGTCTATACTTATACTGGATGTAACAAAACGACGTGAGTGTTTAAATCACATTATGTACAATAAGTTGAATATATTTTAGAAAACACAACAACAAAGGTTTTTATTTCTTATCTAAAGTCCCCGTCACGAGAAGGTATACATTTAGTAAATAATAATAATGAACTTCAAATGGGTTACATAGTGACAGTTATGAGTTAACCAAATTCAAGCAATTTTAATTTATATACGGGTAATACGAAACTAACATGCAATTTTAATTAGTATGTTTTATCGATATCACTACATAGTATAAAACAAAGTTGCTTTCTCTGTCCCTATATCCTTATGTCCCTTTGTATGCTTAAATCTTTAAAACTACGCAACGGATTTTGATGCGGTTTTTTTTAATAGATGGAGTGATTCAAGAGGAAGGTTTTAGTATTAGCATTGTACCCGTGCGAAGCCGGGGCGGGTCGCTAGTAAATTATATAGTACTGTCAACCAACTATTTCGATACAAGTGTAGTATCCTATCCTACTCACTCGTATTACAGAATATGTAGGTATCTGATTTTTAAGATCTGTATCCGTGGTCAGCGGGTCTAAAAAGGCCGTTTCGGGTTAATCATAATAGAATTCTATTTCGATTCATATTCGAAATTTTCACCAAATACGAATCTGCTAATGAATTGAATTGTCAGTGAATCACTAAATTATGAGACCATTTTACGAAATTTAGAGGAATTGCTTAGGATTTGCTGGGAATTCAGAAAAGGAGAATTGCTCAAAGTGGCCATTTTAGACCCACAGATCGCTTAGATCAATCTAACCATGGACCACTTTTAGTGTCCTTGGTTAGCTTTTGTTAATATAACCACGGACACATAACCAATAATGTATCCTTGGTCAGCTTTTGTTGATATAACCACGGACACCTAACAAATAATGTACCCAGTTCTAATAATAAAATGCAATCTCCTTTTGACAAGATTTACGAAGAATAGTTGTATTGTTCTTCCATTGCTGCCTGCTCAGGATATATTTAGTGGTTGGGAGTACATCAAAAACACAAGCCATTTCGTAGGTACTTTGTTTCCTCTACTCCTTACGATTTTTTTATTTCGATACATTGAAAAACTCTATTCTGTAAGTTCGCTACAGGTTGGTTCATTTTGGGTAGTAAATCTCGTGTAAGTGATTTGTGAACCTAATAATCATGGATCCCCATTTTTCTTTGCTGGCCTATACCCAGCGTTGCCAGATTTTTTTTGCCAAGTCCGGATTTTTGAACTTTTTGAGTGTAAAAAGCGGGATTCTTTCGTTGCAAGCGAGACATAGTAAAAAACGTATATAACATAATCATAAGTTTTTAAATAAATACATTTTTATTTGAGTTCAAATTATGTTTACGTGACAATAAATAACAAAAATAGCCATTGAAAATGTATTTTAATAAAAATATGATACCTATTTTAAATCAGATTTACCCTATCGTTAAATAGCCGAGTCTTATTCGTCTTCTGATTAAAAGTCTGAGTGATACCCGAAAAGCGGGACTGCGGGACTGAGCATGTCCCGCACGGGACATTAAATTTTGATTTAAAAATCGGGACGTCGCGCCAAAATCGGGACGTCTAGCAACGCTGCCTATACCCCTTGTAGGTGGTCTTGACCAGTTTGGGTATCAGTGGGTTGGACTAAAGGAAACGGGTAAAAAGTGAAACATCATAAATAAATTACACGTAATCGTTTGCAAAATTACTTTATTATAATAACCCATGTAAATATCATGCATTTATCATCAAATCAAAACCAGATCTTAACATTTTTCCAAGATTCGAAAGTCAACGATGACAAATTAGGTTTGTATAACATTGTAATAGAATCAACCCCCTAAATAACCTTAATTTTACTACAAAGCATTCTACAGTGTGGATCTTAGAATCTATGCAAGTGACACGTTTGGAATGGAAACGTGTTATATATTATAGGAGTTTTCATTAGTCAGATTTTTCTACTCATTAAACGCTACGTCGCTACGCTAAGTGCTACGAATTTTTTAAATAAATGATTAAAAAATTATATATTTATTTCTATAACATGTACTTGAAACACCAACATACATCTATGCAGTGACATGGAAAAAGCATGCATAAAGTTTTTACTCCAATTCTTACAAAATACAATAGAGTGAGAGCCCAGGCTTGTCAGACCTTCGTCATTTTGTAAAACCTCAAAGTTTGTCTGTGTATGTCCCTACTACAGGTGTAAACGATCCCCGAATATGAAGTTTGGATAACGGTTCCTTTGGAAGTTATCAAGCAGCAAAGGTCCATAAAGTTGCACCTCAAATTCGTTAAAGTTTAAAGCCCAGTTTTTATATATTTTATTCGGATTAATATTAGAAATCACGTCGTCCATTGTCAGACACTTGGTGCGGTGGAACCCCCTGTCAGACCCTTGAATCATGGTGAATTGAGGGTATACTTTTATTACATGATTTCTGCCCACATATAGCTACTAGGCCAAGTTTGATGTCATTTTCATATAATTCAAAGATGAGGAATTTATTTCTGGAATAAACTTTTTATCAGTCCATAGAAAAAAACGGAGTAACTTACAAAAAACCAAAATGTTGGAACTATTTTTTTAAGAATTCCGTCGCTAAGAAGTACACTATAACGATTAAGACTAAATAAAAAATATTATCTTATAGCTCCTTTATTGCACAATATAAAAAGTATCATTTCAAAAACATCGTCAAAGTATAGAAGTGTAAAAAAAAATATCAATAAGTATATCAATTCACCATGATTCAAGGGTGTCTGACAGGGGGTTCCACCGCACCAAGTGTCTGACAATAGACAACGTGATTTCTAATATTAATCCAAATAAAATATATATAAAAACTGGGCTTTACAGTTTAATGAATTTGAGGTGAAACTTTATGGACCTTTGCTGCTTGCTAACTTCCAAAGGAACCGTTATCCAAACTTCATATTCGGGGATCGTTTACACCTGTAGTAGGGACATACACAGACAAACTTTGAGGTTTTACAAAATGACGAAGGTCTGACAAGCCTGGGCTCTTGGGATACAACTTACTGACGGTCTTACCATCCTTTTACAAATTTTCTTTCATCATACAGTATAGATAAAATGTTTGTAGATAATAATGATTGTGATTCTTATCCTACTGAGGGCCCTACCATGGCTTTGTCAACAATCTTATAAAATATCTTAACAGTGATCTCTCTACAAAGTTATATATTTCCATTTTCATAACATAGTAAGGCCCGGTAACATTAATATTAGGTATCTAAGAAAAATACTTATATAATTTTATAATTTTATAAAGCGTCTGCACGATAATACCTATCTGGTTCGTTCCGTTAAAAGCTTTTTGAACTATACTTATATCTATAAATAAGTTAAAAAAACTGTATTAATTTATAATTAAAAGTAGTAAGGCAAAAACACTGATTTTGATAAAAATAATATTAATTAGAAATAAGGTTACTTCGAGTACTTCTGGAAAATAATGAAAACATCAATGCACTTGCAGGCGGTAAACAATAAAATTGGAACAAGTGTTTATGCAATAAAATTTAAACAATCTCTCGTATAAAATTGCCTAGTCATCTAAGTAATCTTTTTAATTACAATCTTGGTCTTACCATAGCACCCTCTTACCATAGCCAAATGTTTCGAATTTGAACAAGTAAAAGATAATGCCTAATCCTTTCCTATACAAATACGTTTGCTTTAGGTAATAGAAACATACCTATACATAGTTAATAGATACATTAACACGTGAATACTTTAGCCTACGATAACTTGACAATAATGTTTACTATGTTATAATAACGTATAATTTATGGTTACTACAATACAATACAACTTTCTAAAAATTATATTGATATAACTTCAAACCTATCACTTTTTGTAAGAGATCGAATAAATAATTCTTATGAGCTTACTTTTACTGTATGTCGCAGACTCGCAGTAAGTGATATTACCTCCTCCATTAGGATATGCACGTACCTACACTCATTGGTTCAGTTATTATTATGATAATTTATATACTTTTAAAATATTAATATAGTATACGCGTGCTATACACGCTAACATGTCAGTTGCTCTGAGATGTTGTAGACGAATGCGGAAGAAATCAAATTTAATAAAATAATAAATATTGTTTATATATATAAATCTGATCCTTATTAATAGATAAGTACTATTCCTTGAATATTAGGTATATCTTCATGTGAAAGAATACTGAGTGTGTTTGAAAAACAGTTAATATATATCATACAATATCATCAACAATATAAACATTTAATGTCATACGAGTACTAATAAATATATCAATGTGTTCCCTCCTGTAATCTACATCAGTCCATAAAAATCACAACTTTCATCGATACTAAATTGACATACCTACATTCTCAGGTGAGGACCATTCGACAACATGTAGGTAAGCAGGGAGGGATAGTATAATGATATAGTAGGTACTACTTATTGTACAAAGTTGACATGAATGAGATTGACATCGAGGCTTAACGAGCAATGGCCGACAATAGTACTACAAAATTAAAAAAAACTAACCACACCCGTCAAGATCCTCGAAGTCATAATCGTTCAGTATCCGAGGTGTTTTCTGAATCTGTTACGGTAAAGTCGTGTTCCGCATCCGTGGAGCAACTGCGGCGCCGGCGCAGGTATCTCGGCGGCTTGTAGGTTCCGTTTAGCAAACGACCGCTTCGGAGATTGGATTCTCTGTGATGCGGATGACTGGTGATCGGCGACAGGGGCGACGTTGCGGCTGCGCCTGCGGCCCTGGCTCGGACAGTTTTCGGAAAGCGCCCAACTTTGTCGGGGACAGCGGGGCAGCTAGAATAACACGCGGGGCTTGTGTTAACCTTTTATTATAATACTTTTGTTAAACTAGGTAATTGTACTATCGACAAATGCTAAGCCTTATACATTTGGAATAATTGTCGTTTGAAAGTTCAAGTTATTATCCCCCCTCCCCTAATTAGAGTTAAACAATCGGAAGCCAGTTACACCGTTTTCTTTTCGATTCAGATTCAGTCATCGACCCGAAGTGGTCATAAACATGAAAGAAACCATTTTATGTAATTGTCAATGTTACTATAAGAGAGGGCTTTGTGGCCACGGGGTGGGAAAAGATAGCTGCTCGCAAAAATGACACTGAGATGTATCAGGCAGAACTTTTAGTGATTGTACAGTGACTGTATTACTTTGGAATGTAGTGGTCGTACCTACTTGAGTGGTATCTTAGCAACAGACGAAAAACATCGAGTTACGTGTCGTGATCATTCTATTTTATAGAGTTTACGATGATAATAATAATACATTGTGGGACACAATACAACACGATTATTTAGACATGGCCTGTACTAGTACTAAACAACTGATAAATATACTTAAATCAATATTAAACGACCAGACACGAAGCCAACAGACATGTTCATGCTCACAAATGCTGGCCCCGAGCGGGGATCGAACCCGCGACCTCTGACTCAGAAGGCAGGGTCACTACCAACTGAGATAACAGGCCCGTCAAATACAAAAAGCCTCTTGCCTTATGAATGAATAGTAAAATATTTTTCTACTTTCCGCCGTCACAATAACAGTGGTTTTATCGAAGTGAAGCTTTACATACTTATATTTCTTGAAGTTCCTCATCGGGTCTTGAAGTAAATCCCGCAAATCGACAGATCACGCAAAAACACTAGAAGTTCAAAGCCAAGGGAGATTCACAGATAAAATATTACTTCAGATTGGATTAAAGTCGGCTGGATTTCTTAGGAAGGAAAATATGGATTTGATTCGATAGTATTACTTACTATACTATTATTAACACCGATAGGAATTTCCCTTCAAATAAGTAATAAAAAAAAATACGTATTATCTTTGTTCCATGAACTTCCTTAGGTATGTAAATCGATGCTTGACCCCGGTTAGATTTAAAGAAGTACTACAGATTTTCATTCACGGGGTCATCGGAGGATTGGCTGGTCATGGGAGGATTGGATTTTGGTTATCTAATTACATATAAATTAGTTCTGACTGGCTAATTAATGCCAAGTCAGAAATTCGTGGGTAAATACCCTAAGGAAGGAATACTGAAAAGTTATTTATAACACATTTGCTCGTAAAAGGTGTCTTATTTCACCAATTTTAATATCGTTACCTATCTCATTACGCCCAAGTGCGGTAAGTGTAAAGTAAAACGCACGGTTTATCAAGATGCTCCGTCTAAAAACGAACGGTACTTTTTAAAATCTCAGCAAAGAGTTTTTATGTCAAAAAAGTTGTCAACACTTTATGATTAAAATTAACTTTGGGAGATAAAATATATTAAAGAAATATTTATGTACTTACATAATTATTTAATTTAATTAATTTTGACAGTAAATTACAACCAATCTCTAACAAAAACACAAAAATATTATTTTACTTTATTAGTAATAAGTACTGGCTGTTTTTTGTGCCTTTTCCTAAAAAAAAATGATGATGCGCGCCGCGCGCTTTTTCTTAACGCTGTATTGTTTTTATTCGTTTACCATAGTCGGAGTTTTATTTTATTTCCTCGCAAATGTGTTATAAAACGTCGTATGACATACGTGCGCTTTGATAATTACAGCCTCTGCTTACTTGTAGCCCTCGCCTAGCTCGGGCTAGCAATATCGCCTCGGCTGTAATTTTCAACCTACCGCACTTATATCATAATGTACTATTACAGTGCACTTACCTATTATAGACTGCCAATTTACAACATAGGTACTTACCTGCAGTTCGAGAATAAGCAAGTGTATCGTTTTGAAACAGTAAAAAGATCGTCTAATTAAGCGAAAAACAATGTTCTCTAGCGCTCTTCAAAATAATGTTTTAACTTTACATACTAGTAAGTATATCTTAATCTTTATATAGTACATATATGTACCTCAATGTATATTAATTCACCAGATTACATGACTTTGAAAAGCGTCGAAGAACATCTCTATCAATCATCAAATAGTAAAAAATATAACTTACGGTTTCTAAAGAAGCATGGTAATGATATAGCTGGCATAGGCGTCTACGCAGTTGCTGGACGAAATCTAATTACTGCAACTATGGTGAAATTTGTGGGAAGCTACTGCAAGTGTAAATAAAAAAACATTAAAAATCTTACTTGAAATGTTGCGGTGAACGGTTACAATCAAAGAGATTAAAATATAACGAGAGAATGTAATTCTATGGACAAACTTCCACCTGTTGACTGCCAACAACGAAAATGATGTTAATGATGATAATAATTTTGATGGTGACATTTTTTGACATTTTTGTAATTTTTTGTCATTTTTGAAACTTTTGACATTTTAGACCTTTTTGACATTTTGACATTTTTGAACTTTTTGACATTTTAACATTTTTGACATTTTGACATTTTTGACATTTTTTGACCTTTTTGACATTTTGACATTTTTTGACATTTTTGACCTATTTGACATTTTTGACATTTTTGAACTTTTTGACATTTTGTCATTTTTGAACTTTTTGACATTTTTGACCTTTTTGACATTTTTGACCATTTTTGACATTTTGACATTTTTGACCTTTTTGACATTTTTGAGCTTTTTGACATTTTGACATTTTTTGACATTTTTGAAATTTTGACATTTTTGAAATTTTTTGACCCTTTTGACATTTTTGACAGTTTTGGCATTTTTGAGATTTTTGAAATTTTTGAAATTTTTGACCCACGGGTCTGAAATGCCCAGTCCCTGTTGACCCACGGGTCTGAAATTCAAACACGATCGAGGTATTGACCTAAGGTATCTACTGACCGAATTTGAAGTCAATCGGTCCAGTAGATCCGGAGATATCCTGTCGACAGACACACAGACACACAGACACACAGATACACAGACAGACATCTTACTCAAACCATTAACTTCCTCTTATAATGCTACGCAGGAGGAAGTTAATAAGGCATAAAAAGCAAGAAAAATTTGATGCCAAAAGTTATGTAAAGTGGAATAAATCTAGTACGATTTCGACCGAATGACAGCTCGCGTTCATACTAACTGACATGATTGAGCTTCAAAGTTTTGTATGAAAATATTCCCAATCTCCCCTCTATGTCCTATTTTAATCTCTTTGGTTACAATCAAATCCTGCGTACACACATATCAATTCTGAAACGGATCATTCCTGCCTCTAGGTACTATCTTATGATGCTGAAGTGTGCATTGTAGTGGGGAATCTCATAAAAAGAATACTAAACGGCTTAAGCTAAGGCGGTGCTGGTACGTTTCTGAGTAGACATGTGTGCGGTACCTTCAACCCAAAGTTTTTGGAATATAATTAAATAATAATTACTCATAGAGAACCAGACCTCACACCACTCAAGAGAATCGGGACGATTTATTTTATAAATACATAGATACTTGTCCAACTTACACTAACACTTATCCCGAAAATAAAGAACAAGGTATCTATATCTACTATTTTACAAGTTTTTATTTTTAACTTGTAATGGTAGGGACAAGTATGTTTGTTTGGGTAGAGTCTTGCAACTCCATTTTGAAGCAGATATGTTGAACCGATTGAGCTAAATTGTATACACGTTTAGTTTGGATGACAGTGCATGATATACCTACTTATGTTAGACGTAATTCTAAAACCAACATGATGGAACACCCAAGATGGTGGACTAGTTATTTTTAATGAACTCCTATAATTAGGGCTGGGCGAAGTACTTTGCTTTAATTAAAATACAAATTACAATACTATCTCACATGTATTCAAAATACTAAATACAAAATATTTTAAGTCGTGTATCTATTTGAAATATAAAATACAAGATATAGTATTTTAACTATTTATATTTAAAATACAAAATATAAATTAATTAATGAAGTTGGGTTAAGGACAGAAAAGATAGATAATTCAGCGGCTTTGCTTACGAACGCTATCGAGCGCTATTTTCTGCAAAACGCATCCATTAATATGATCGCTAAAGGTATTTATTTTCAAATTTATTTTAAAGCCCTAAGTATTTGAAATACTAACTACAAAATACCTCAGAGCGAGGTATTATATATACCTACTAATTACAAATTAAATTTAAAGCCTAGAAGTAATCGAAATACAAATACGTCTTTGCATTTTAATTACAAGTAGATAATTACAATACTGCCCAACCCTATCTATATTCGTAATATGGGTTTCAAATGAAATTGCTTCCTGAGAGTAACTTGGAAAAAAAGACTTGTTTATACCAAAATTTTCTTAGTTCTACTACGTAGTACCTACTATTACTTATTCTGTGGTTCTAATTTAAATTTATTGAGATTTAATCTCGAAAGTAAGGTTTTTTTAAACCCAGGAATGTAACCTCAACGCTCATTAACATGCGAACGAACATTAGATACCTACTCGTAAATAGTTTCAGTTATATCCTATACGTAGTAAGAAACCACTACTTCCGATCCGAATACGATCCGAACCCGAGAAAATACGGTCCGAGGTACCTAGTCGTAGAACTATTTCTACGGTACCTAGTTTACGCATTAGATCCGGCTTCCGTAATCCGTGAATCTCCATTCCGGACCAAGAGTAGTTAGACTTAGGTAGAATCAAATCGCTTTGTATACAATTTTGGATATCTTTACAGTTATCTTTATTTATTTACCATATTTTTATTATAACATTACCTTTAAATATATAATTTTTAATATTATTATGTATAAAATATACATTTTTTATTTTTATAAATAGGATGAATAGTAGAATTATTTTTAAATAATAGACGCAGTGTCTGATACGGCGAACGTACACAGTTTTCAATCTATTTTAAGCCTCATAACCGTAAACATAATAGCGAAAATGTAGGTAACTACTTCCCATCAATGCTGATAGGTGTACTTGTCTAGCTTTACGCTAACTAGCACTACACTTTTAATCTCTCTCAGTCTTTCGATAGATACTCACTAGCGGCATATAAAGTATAATATACAGAATACTTTTTATTTTAGAATATGCTGCTTGCTGAACATTATAGCCTAGCTAACTTCTAACTAACTATATACTAGCATTAATAATTTATTGTTAGAGCACTGCCTCAGATCTAGCTCAAAGTAATCGAGCTAAGAATACATTTATATTATTATATTATAAGTCATCACTTACCACGACGCGAAAGTTAGTAGCCAGATCAGTCGTGTTTGGGTCGAAAATAGTTCATTAATACTAAAAGGAAGAGAGATAAACTTTTATTCCGAGAAATTTAAATCACAGAACACTAAGTTTTTTCGCAGTAACCGTGTAAGTTTTAATCTAGCGGATAAAGCTTCTTTTTACTCTATTTCACATAGCATGGGATCGATGTCAGTTTCACGCGTACTGCTTTCGAGTAATAAAAATATTTAATTAAAAATAATTATTAATATTTTATTTTTTTATCAATATGTTACAAAAATACAATAGTTTTTATTAGTCGAAAGCTACGAATAAGGAACAAGTAGCATGAGTAAAAGGGAAAAGTGAACTGTCACCGAACCCAAGCTACGTGAAATATAGACTATATAGTCGGTCCACTCTACACAAAGAGTTTTAAATATAATAGGACATAGAGATGACAAAGCGACCAACATCGTAATACAAATGTTAGGTATTACCCAAGCTCATAATTAAGTCTAGTCAGAAGGACAGCTCGCGTTCATACTAACTGAACTGACGCTAGGTTTTTGTATGATAATATTCCCAATGGTCCTTCTATGTCTTATTCATCATCATCATCATCAACCCGTAACAGCCCACTGCTGAGCTAAGGGTCTTTCCTCACACATGAGGAAGTATGGGCTATAATCTCCCACGCGAGCCCACCGCGGATTGGGAGATGGTGTTAATAGTGGCCACTTAACAGTCAGAATTTTTCAAGCCACCCAAGGGTATCTGACATGGCTTAACGACTTCCATTGTGCGTAAACACAACGAAAACCGGGACCAACAATTTAACGTGCCTTCCGAAACACTATGTCTTATTATTATATTTAAATCTGTTTGACTCTACACCGTGATTGCAGTCGTCCTATGGCTTTGCTAGTAATAACCATTATGCATTTTGTTGTGGGTAACCCCACAAATAATTTCCTACGTAACGTGTGTAATATAATTACCGTAAGGTTACTTTGTACGACGGTATGAGATTGATCGAAAGTCGAAACATCATTTTTATATAAAAATGGGAATTGCTTCAAAGTTCAAACCGAACTAATATTTGGGATATTGATGAACTGTTTTCATTTTCTGTGGTTACACAGGCGATGAATGAAGGAATTTAATAGGAAAAGGTAAATAACTGTACTGCAAAAATGTACGTGTAGGTACATAAATAACATGGTAGTAGGTACCTATAATAATATAGCTACGGCTAAGCGGCACCATAAGAGTTTCGTTTGTTCCACTTTGGTACGAAACCCTAATGAACAACAATGCTTGAATTCAAAATGTTTTTTTTTTTTATTTTTCTATTTCGCTTTAATTTAAAATAATTTATGTACACCTATCAATACAGAGATTATTTTTTTCTATAAATGGCAAATCCTTCAAACTATTCGGCATAGCTTATAACGTCACCATGGACCTACTATGATGTAGCACTTAAATAAAAAAAATGCTATAAGTAACCTACTAGGTAATATATTTGACATATTAATAAAACTTATTTGTTTCATAAAATACTCTAATTCATCCCACATTTAAAAAAACAATTAAAGAAATACTTTTACGAAAACTTTTTTGAACTTTTATTGGTTTTAAAATGCTACTAAAATGCCTATTGATTATTGAACAAAATGCCTACATTGCGCTGTATTATTGTCTACGCAAATTAAAGACTTTGCATAATGTGAGTCAAAGAGGTTGGAAGAAAATCATTCTCTTTCCTAGAAACTCTTTCTTTAAACGTCTTTGATGTGAGTATTGAACCGGGCTGGATGATGGACAACCGATTCTTCTGTAACTGTGTTCTGGTTTATCTCGAGGTTTTCGGTAACCGAAGTCGATGCAATGTAGACCGTTTGCAACTCCACTTATTCGGCTACATGTTGTAAGCACATAATTTAGTGATAAAACGTAATAATTTGGAATATTAATTTATATAAGCTAATATTAAAATTTTCTACAATGATTCAAATGCACTCAAAGCAAATATTGGAAGCGATGCATTTTATTTTTGCCAATTAAAAAACTTTACAATATGTAGCGATGCATTTCTAGCGGACGGAATAATATATATATTTTAATATACGCATTCTACGTCTACATAAAGTGACGAAATGCTGTTTTATTTAAAAAATCTAAATAAATGAGCGTTGAAAGATAATGCAATTCACAACATTTCAAAATTAACATGTTTGCTATTTGCTACCAACTACGGCGGCGAACTCCTGTAATAAAATTACTAAGTTCAAATATATTTTATGATTTAGCGGAAAAAAAAAGGTGAAACTTGAGATGACGTCACATGTATGAGGAATGCGGCTCCTATGGTCAAGTATTAAAATGACAAATAATAAATTGTGGGACACCATTTACACTCGGTTATTCAGTCCCAAACTAGGCAGAAGCTGTACTATACAACTCATGTACATACATACTTAAATAAATATTAAACACGCAGACACGTATCCCACAGACATGTTCATGCACACAAATGTTGGCCCCGAGCGGGGATCGAACCCGCGACCTCCGACTCAGAAGGCTGGGTCACTGCCAACTGAGCCAACAGTCCCGTCAAATGATAATAGGGTATCTCTGTAAGAGAGATTCATGTCTATGGTCAATGGTGATGTTGGTGATTAAATTTGGTTAATTATTATTACTATGGTTATATCACTCAAAAAAGATTATAAATACCAAATAGGTACAAATTTTTACGGGTTCATGATAAGAATGGGAAAAATAAAGTCATATTTTATTATATCCATTGATATAATAAAATATGACTTTACTTTATTTTGGCACTTACGAGTACGTACGTACCTACTTGATTCTAATTCTAATTCCAAATTCAATTTTGTATATGAGAATGAACAAAAACGAATAACTTAGATATACTAAAATATTATGTATAAACATATTGTGTATTCTATTTTCGGATTGGGATTAATTTCTAATTATACAATAAACATGTTCAAAATGTGAAATGTTGTGAATTCAACAATATCTTATTGTTGTTGTTTAATTTCGAGCCTATTTTGCAATTCAGCAACGCATTCTCCTGCAGTCCCTTGGTGGATGAGAATACTTAAAAAAATACTGATTTTTACTTTTTATTATATAATATAATTCATCTCATTTTTATTGAATTCAACAAAGATGTTCAATAAAAGATAATACTTGTATTCTGAACTCTGGGTATGTAATGAAATTGTATTAGTCCTTACCTATAAAATTGCCGGAAAATTGTGACAAATGTTTTTGTTTCCAATGTCTTTTGTATTTAATTCTATAGTTGACTATATTACATATATGTACACAAAAAGAGTGATTTTTGTTTTTTATATGAGTAAGAAAAAAGTTTGTTTTGCACGTGCGGTCTGATTCTATGCTCGAATAGTTTTATGGGTGTTATTTAAATGGTTAGCAGAGTATTCGAATTTTTGTAAGCAGAAAAATATAATCTGTAAGCAGAAATAGCTAATTGGTCAGCAACTCATGGCCAGCAAACATTACAAAACCTATCAGCAATTTATGTCATTCTGGATGGCTGTAATTATTTTTGAGCTGCAATGAGCTGCTACTGTTTAATAAAATTTTGGTAAGCACTCAGAGGGGAAGCCAAAAAATATTTTTTGAGCTTCATATAAAAGTAGCAAAAATAATGTCAGCAAACTTGTCATGCGCAAAATGGGCGCATTCCTTACATAGATTAGGAAGGACTTTGGATTATGCAACTTTTATGATTATGATTATTATTACGATTACAAGTGGTGGTGGTGGTGGTGGTGGTAGTGGTGGTGGTAGTTGTGGTGGTGGTGTTAGTGGTAGTGGCAGTGGCAGTGGTGGTGGCTGTGGTGGCTGTGGTGGTTGTGGTGGTTGTGGTAGTGGTAGTGGGAGTGGGCGTGGGAGTTGGGGGTAGGAATGGGGTGTAGGAGTTCGGTGTAGGAAGGTGTAGGAGGTCGGAGGATGTAGGAGGAGGTAGGAGCTACTACCTCCTACTGCCTCCTACTACCTCCTACTACCTCCTCCTACTTCCTCCTACCACCTGGATGAGGTAGTAGGAGGTAGAGGTAGGAGGATGTAGTAGGAGGTAGGAGGATGTTGGAGGAGGTAGGAGGGGGTAGGTGGAGGTAGGAAGTTGTAGGAGGAGGTAGGAGGTTGTAGGAGGAGGTAGGAGGTTGTAGAAGGAGGTTGGAGGTTGTAGGAGGAGGTAGGAGGTTGTAGGAGGAGGTAGGAGTAGCTAGGAGGAGGTAGGAGGAGCTAGGAGGAGGTAGGAGGAGGTGGTAGGAGGTGGTAGGCTGTAGTAGGAGGTAGGAGGAGGTAGGCTGTAGTAGGAGGTAGGAGGGGGTAGGTGGAGGTAGGAGGAGGTAGTAGGAGGTGGGAGGTGGTAGGAGGATGTAGTAGGAGGTAGTAGCTCCTACCTCCTCCTACCACCTACTACCACCTGGATGAGGTAGTAGGAGGTAGAGGTAGGAGGATGTAGTAGGAGGTAGGAGGATGTTGGAGGAGGTAGGAGGGGGTAGGTGGAGGTTGTAGGAGGAGGTAGGAGGAGGTAGGAGGTTGTAGAAGGAGGTAGGAGGTTGTAGGAGGAGGTAGGAGGTTGTAGGAGGAGGTAGGAGTAGCTAGGAGGAGGTGGTAGGCTGTAGTAGGAGGTAGGAGGGGGTAGGTGGAGGTAGGAGGAGGTACTAGGAGGTGGGAGGTGGTAGGAGGAGGTAGGAGGATGTAGTAGGAGGTAGTACCTCCACCTACCCCCTCCTACCTCCTACTACAGCCTACTACATCCTACTACCCCCTCCTACCTCCAACTACAGCCTACTACATCCTACTACCCCCTACTACCCCCTACTACATCCTACTACTCCCTGCTACCTCCTCCTACCACCTCCTCCCTCCTCTTACCACCTCCTCCTACCGCCTCCTACCTCTTCCTACCTCCTACTACCTCCTACTACATCCTCCTACCTCCTCCTACCACCTGGAGGAGGTATGAGAGGGTAGAGCGGGTAGGGGGGAATAAGACTGGGAGTGGGAGTGGCTATAGCATAATTTTTTACGACATGTTTTCTCTGCTGTTCAATCATGAAGTTTTGCTGACCAAGTAGTTATTTTGCGGACCAAGTAACTATTTTGCGGACTAAATGTTTATTATGCAAACCCATGTTATTGTAAGCTACCTATTTCTGATTTAATTTTTGACCATTATCAAAATTATTTGCCGAACATGGATTGCTGCCGGATTTTTTTATTTGCGAACAAAATCTTTGTATGCCGACCAAATGATTTAAATGCTGATTTTTTTTGGCTAACCAAATTTTATTATTGCTGCCCATTTAATTACTTCTCATATTAAAATAGTCTGAAATAAGTTTATTATTATCGCTAGCCGACCCGTCGAAAAATTGTTCTGAAATATAAAAAGGGGTAGGAAGATGAAAAATACTTTAATGGGACCTATTTTCATACCTACCATATTATATACTAAAAAAAACTGTTTTTATTTTCTAAAATATAATAGATAGTAGTGGTCACTGGGGGTCGATTTTTGAATCTCACCAAGTGACTAATTCTCACCGATGTGAGTGATTTTTGAAACTCATCGGTGACTTACATTTGTCATACCTATGATATCGATTTACGAGTGCCTCTACCCACTCGTAATTGAAATCACCATGCGATTGTTTTTGACAGTTGACGTAGTGCCATCTGCCAAAAGTGCCAAAGTATGATTTTCGGAAGAATTAGCAGACTTTCAAAAATACGGCTTCTGGAAAATGGTGACATAAAAGTCATCGGTGATAATTTTAGTCACCGGTGATTTTGATATCACCAGTGAGATTCAAAAATCGCACTCCTGGTAGTGGGTGAGCTATTAGTAATAAGTCACTTAAACCTTCTTGTCGAAGTTTGTTAACATCTATTTTGTAAGAAGAAAAAGTTTTATTTTATGATTTTTAATAGTGGGTGCAGTATATATTATATATTAATTATGAAATTTTGAGTTTTTATTTCTAGTCTATAAATATAGGTAGTTGTGCAGTTTAAGTTGATCAGCGGGTATTACCCACTGCTCAACTTTATGCAGTTGAGCAGTTGGTATTTCCCAGTGCTCAACTTTATGCAGTTGAGCAGTTGGTATTACCCAGTGCTCAACTTTATGCAGTTGAGCAGTTGGTATTACCCACTGCTCAACTTTATGCAGTTGAGCTATTTAGTTGAGCAGTGGGGAAGTCACGCCTCAAACACCGGATTATGTGTTTGAAGAGTTGTTATTTGAGAGTAGTAGTCAGCCCGCCCCCCGTGCGTAAGGCTTGGCTTCGAATCTGGTGAGGACTCTATACGAAATGGCAATTCCATAGATAAAGAAGCAATATTTGTTTAAGTATCATTTTTTCATAGAATTCGAGTTTTTCTATTTATTGCATTGTCAATGTTTGAATTCCATTTGCGTGCATAACATTCGTGGCTTGCTTATATTTGTGTTCTTAGTGCATTAGCGCATGATTATTTATGCTGCATTTATTTGGTGTAAGTAGATGTAACCAAATGTTTACACGGACGCAGATTTATTTGCATTTTAGAATAACTAGTAATAAAAAACTAGGTAGTTATAGGACGTTTGCTCCCTCGGTCGCACCTTAAGTTTCCAGCATAAGCATTTTGTATATTTTTATAATTTGGTTACATCTTTTGTGTATCTTTAGTAAAGATCTCTGGCATTTAAAAATTACGAACATGTAAAAAATTCAAAATTAGAACTTTGAACTTTTGAGATCGTTACTACTATTTCAGCATTTAAATGGATTGATATTTATTAATAGCTTATATTTTCGTTTCACAAGCCAGATGCATGATGTATCTGAGCGAAGAAAGAAGCTATACTATTATATGTATAACTGGCTATATAAACGTTTTTCTTCTTTCTATTTGAATCTACGGAAATAAGTAAATGGTATTTAATCAAAACTTTATATTAACTTTAAGCTGGAGAAACGAGACTAATAAAATTATTTGAGCCATTAGATGTCACTTTGATTGTTAAACAGATTGGAAAAAAAATCTAAATGATAATAAACCTATTATGATGTAGATTTTTAACTACCCAGTTAAACTAGTTGACCGTTTTCTTATAGGTAGTGTTAGTTTTGTTTTCTACTTTATATGAAACTTCAAGATATCGTTTTAAAAATAAGTACACATTTTCGTTTCGTTACACAGTTTCAAAGATGAATATTTTTGGTAAGCTTCGTCATGGGTTGCATCGTAGTCCTTAGTTTGTACAACATAACGACTGGTTATCTTTTACAAATCATGTTTGATCAATAGATCGATCTGATGACTAGTTTAATTTGGTTAGTCTCATATTTTGGCTTATTTATAATGAGGAATATTCATATGCACATTAAAAAAATATTTAAGTATTTTAAAAATAATCTACATGATCATCATCACTGTTCCACAATTTATCTTTAATTTAAATTTCCTAAACTATCAGAAATATCATTCTCATACTAAAATACTAATTGCAGATCAAACCTATACCTAGATATGTAATCTATGTAGGTATGCTAGGGCAATCACCTAGTTTGTTGTGCGTTAAAATTAAATGATTTCATACGGACATTGTATTTATGATTTGTTGTAAAACATGATGATTAATTGATGTGCGTTTAACTTCTATACATTAATAATTTTATAGTGAGAGTGGAATGAAACAATGATGCTACTTACCATAGCCTTCGCCTTGCAAGAACAGGCAGAAGGCTAAGAAAACCCTGGAGGGTTGCTCCTCCAGAACCATAGCGCAGTCAGAAATCTGAAAAAAAAATACTTTTATTGAACCGAAGATAAAGACAATATGTATTTATTTAACTTCATCAAGAAAATGTACACATGGCGAACTTCAACTCCATATTCAACTTATACACTCGTATACATACAAAGACCGTATGGCACTGAGGACAAAAGTGGTCGAGCTAGCGATGCACACATCGCTTCCCAAAAAGATCGATATATTTTTCGTAACATCTTCTTTTATGCGAAATCTCTGTTAAAACTTTCTCAGTCTAACTCCCTCTCACACTCTCTAATTCAGTCTCTTGTACTCCCACTCTCTTTCTCAATCTCTCGATTTAACTCCATCTCACACTCTCTAATTCAGTCTCTTGTACTCCCACTCTCTTTCTCCACCTCTCGCTCTAACTCCATCTCACACGCTCTGTTTCCCTATTGTACAAACAGGAACACGCTTAACTGACAATTAAGTGATTCGTAATACAGCCGTGCTTCCAATCCGTTTTATCGAATCGAGAAATCACATTGTCTTACTACTTACTTATCACAGCGAAGCCTATATGTATAGTTTGAAGTTGTGAAATCAATTGGTCTTTATACCACGCGAGGATGGCTGACGGCTTACAAAAGCTTCGTATGCCATTTCTACAAACCCTCAAATATAGTCTAAGCATAGGTAAAAAGTAGATATTTCGAAATACCCTTGTGTACCTGAAAAAAACCGATATGCACGGTCAACGCTCGCCAATCCGCTAGAACACATAAGCGTAAAACACCCATGATCACGTATTTACGAGTTTCAATGTTAGGCCAGCCCAGCGTTGCCAGACGTCCCGATTTTGGCGGGACGTCCCGATTTTTAAATCAAAATTGAATGTCCCGCGCGGGACAGGCTCAGTCCCGCTTTTCGAGTATAAGTCGACCACGCGACCGACTCATATAAATAAAATTATTCTCATAGTGTAAGTTGCAGTTTGTATTGTAACACTCACTCCTTAGTCTACTGTTTGAAACGCCATATGTGTCTAATGAATAAAACTTTAATGATTTTGATTTGTGACTTTTTTTTTTTTAGTAGGCGATTAAGACCTATTTAACATTAGGGTAAATCTGATTTAATTGTAGATTGTACACCAAGAGGATAAAGCACTGTTTTATGTCACGGGCGCGACATTGAATCCTGAACGTAACGAAGGACTCCCAGTTTTACTCCCAAGCGCAGCGAGGGAGTTATGAGTCCTGAGTGCAGTGAGGGATTCAAGCGCCCAAGACAAAACCAGTTTTATTCCCGAGGTATATACTCTACTTTTCTCACCTTATGCAAGACAATAAAATGCAATTGCATGGTAATAGATTATTGACAATGCATATGGCATCTAGTTTAATAGACTCTGGAGTCAAAGTACTTTCATCACTCGACATTTTCGATATTCTTTTTGAAATGTTAAAGCTATAAAATGGATACAGCAACTTGTTTCTGCCGGCGTGGCCTACTTGATTTAACAAATAAAGATCGTGCGAATCTAGTTGGCCGCGGCTTCGGTTTTCGAAAATCGAGTTGGCCACGACCGCTAATTACCTGGCCGCAGGCGGCTGCACCACATTTTGCTTAACGAAATTAGACTTTATCGTTATAGCAATAAGGATTATGAAAAGTGAAAATTACGTTATCGACCTTCGGGTTATAATGAAAATCCATACAACATTATAACCCGGCTAAAGCCAAGGGATATAATAATGTCTTGCTTTCGGTGAGGTTTATATGATATATAATCCGGCTTTGTCGCATGTGGTGTGAAAAATATCATATATTTATTAAAATACTTTTTCTATGGCTATTTTTGGTATCCATTGTCACGTAAACGTAATCTGAACTCAAATAAAAATATTAATATTTAAAAACTTCTGATTATTTACCTACGTTTTTTACTATGTCCCGCTTTCGACGAAAGAATCCCGCTTTTTTCACCCAAAAAGTTCTAAAATCCCGACTTCCCAAAATAATATCTGGCAACGCTGGGCCAGCCTTACAGAAGGAGTCAAATAAGCATTGGGTCTTACCTTTATCCATGTGGACTTGTTCGGGTTCAGACGGCTGTTAAATGTGACGGTGTGGTCCACGTGGGGCGACAAAGCTCCAGTAATGTTAAGAACTGGCACCTTGAGGGTGGCACCATCGCGGGTTATGTTCAAGTCCGGGCGGCATATATAGGCGTTAATCATCATAGACAAGTTCACCGGGTTGACGTGTCGATAGAAATAGTTTCGGTACAAAAGTACCAATTCCGGATTCCTTTCTTGTGCAAACTGAAAAATTGAGCAGCGGTGTAGAAGTAATAACTACATTCATTTAAAACAAATTCGCTTAAGCAAATGTACTTATGATGCGATTGCCTAGCATAGGGATGGCGAAACTTTTCGATTCGGTCACTATTCAAAAAATTAAAAAATATATTGGATTTGTAAGCTTTATTTTATATTTTCAGGTTCCAATATTATAATATGGTGCAATTTTGTATAAAAAAATAATAATAAGAGCAGTGATAGCCTTACGGTTAATGAGCCTGCTTCACATGATGAAAATCAGTGACGCTCAGGTTCGAATCCTGGCATGTACCAATGAGTTTTTCAAAAACTTACGTAAATATGTATCACTAGCTTGACGGTAAAGAAAAACATCGTGAGGAAACCCGCAGGTCCCAGAATTAAATCTGAGACATGTGTAAAAAGACCCGTTCCGGCGATGGGCTCACCACCTATCACGTTTAGGGGTCCAAAGGATATGAAAAGTGGGTATAACCAGAAATGGAATAGCTTTGCCTACCCCCTCGGGGATAAAAAGGCGTGTGATTATATTATTATTATTGTATAAAAATCTTGACCATTAAAGTGCCAATTGTGTCTGAAAAAATAGGATATTACTTATATACAAAATTGCCGACCAAATTCGAGTCCGGGCGGACCCTAGCACCGCGGGCTCCATACATTTTATATGAATATCATAATTATATTTTTATCACTCTGATACGAAACTAATGAAAACTACTTACTCCTACATACAGAATTTATTACAAAACTAAATGTTACAATGCACTGTAGCCCCCGGGTTAGTTAGTATTTGAATCAGAATGAACTAATTGCATTGTATTTCGTTTTATATAATTGTACTAACTACATATTTGAGTGCGCGCGGTAGTTTTCCCATCCCTAGCCAGCTATGATAATATGGTATAGCCAAAGAGGTTGGAAGAAAATCATTCTATAAGAGAGAGAAACTTTTTCTTTAAACGTCTTTGGGTATAGCTATGGTAGGTATATGGTGATTACAATTACGTGCTATGAACATAATGAGTTCTAGTTTAGAAACGATTAACATAATTCTAATGTAAATAAATGAATGTATCGTAAAACGGGCATGCCTGAAGATGTTTTCATACACGAATAAAATTTAATTTAACTGGTACAACATACAGGAGGGTTATGTCGTGTCTCCCCTATTTAGAGTTCACCCGTGAATTTTAGATATCACTGTTACATAGGTGCTCTTTACAATGTAACTATGTTTTTTTAAAATTAATTGCCGGAGTCGGAATGAGGTGGAATCTAAGTCAGTGAAACCGGCACTAGCCCCTCCGGGAATTAAGGTAGAGTGCCTCCTTGATAATTCAACTACTTTTTAGGTATGTTTTGCTTTACCCACTTAAATCCAAACTTCCATTTCTTTAAAAAAATCGATATAAGTAGTTACATATTTATGTATATTACGCGGTCTGATGAAGCTTTAAAACACATAACGATCGAACTGTACCTTCATATATAGCATGTACAAGATAATAGAGCTGTCATTTACGGAGGTTAACCTACGAGCTTTGTACGAGTTTCTAGGAAATTGAACAACGGTTCTAAAAGTAATGATTAAATACAATTTTAGTCCATTAGTTTATATGATTTACGGTTCTTCATAAAATGATTTTAGCTTGTCATTAGAAATAACTCTACCTACATATTGATGGAATAGTAATCATCTAATGGATATTGTCCCTATTAGGAATAAAGAAAAACTATAAAACAGTAATAGTCTAGGCAATAAAGGTAGTGGACCCCAACATTAATTCCTCAGTCGATGAAACTTTGCAGGATTGTAGTATAGTATGAGACAATACTTGCATAAAAAAATCCAAAAAAAAAACTAACCGAAGTTAGGTTTTTATACTAAAAAAAAATTTTTTTTTTAGTTGAAAATTTGATATTTTCTGAAAATAATGTAGCGAGACGGTTTTTATTTTGGATTTTCCTATTGTAAGTTCACAGCGACTATTAAATGACATTCCAGTTAAAAAAATGGACTGAGCAATTTTCCCGTGCAAGGTACATATACGTCTGATTTTTGTTGTTTCTACCAGGAGATTTTTTTGGATATTTCGCATATAGCTTTTTTAACACACATGAATATTGCTGGCAAAGAAAATTTTGACTGAGCATTTTTCCCAACAAAGATATCAAATAAATAAGTATTTCAGTAAAAATACCTAACTTCGGTTAGGTTTTTTTTTTGGATTTTTTTATGCAAGCATTGTCTCATACTATACTACAATCCTGCAAAGTTTCATCGACTGAGGAATTAATGTTGGGGTCTTCATACAAAAATCCGCTTCATTGCCTGGACTAGTAATTTTCGATAAAATTGACAAAACTATAATGAAAAAAATATATGACTAAAAGTAAGTATCAGGATGTGTTTTACATAAGTATTATCATAATAATCGATTGTTTACACTTTAATTTCTACTGTTGCCAGGTTATTGCCGAGTTATTGTAGGTCATCTATACTCACGTGGGACCTTCAAATCATCGGCGCGCTGATGAAATGTGAAATCTATGACATGACGTGGCCCATTCAATGTGATGCGGCTCGATCTATGGTTTCTTGGAAATGCAATTGTGTTCACGCATAAAACAAAGTTGCAAAATGCGAACAAACAACTGCTGGCTTCCACTGTCTCGTGCGCCGGGGTCCGGGTCATACAAACATGCATACGCATAGCTCACGCCATAGTCCCACAGGGGTAGGTAGAGACGATGGATCGCCACGTTGCTCGATCTCTGCATACATCTTTCGGGGTCCGGGTCCTAAATTCGAATTACTTGTTCAGTGAACGATGGTTCTTATTTAGTATATTTCGTTCGACAAGTCTCATTTGGAAACAAGTTCTGCCGACGAATGATAGGTGGAATGGTGTTCCGTCTCGTACGAAAAGAAGCTCGTAGGACCCTTGCGACATCCATTTTCTTGGGCATGCTGTATATTTACAACAGCAAAAAGAACTTTTTTAGCAATTTGTTTGAACCGTTTTATTGACAGATTTAGATTATGCTACTTATACTTGTAGTGCGAAATAACTTTACGTCTTATATTTTTATAGCCAAAACTGTTTTCTTACGCACTCTGCAGAATTTTACGTTTTTCTTTACAAATAAAATCATAAAGGCTCGTTCAGACCAGGCACTGGTTGCGTTTTTGCGGTTTCTGGCTTATATTCTGCGTCTAGGTCTGTGTGTAATGTGTAACTTCGCGGGAAATGCAACTCGAAGTGGGTGACAGCAACCATTGATCTACCTACTTGCTTAGGTACTGCTTTAGTGACAAATAAATCATATTATTACTAAAAAAAGGTGACATTAACTTACATGTTTTAGTCGTACAACTAACTACAAACTTGTAGGCTTTTTGGGAAAACGTTACATAGCTGTTTAATGTACAAGAAAAACAAACAATGTTTGAAAAAACAGTGTTGGCCTTTAAAAACCTTGTAGGTATTCTTCATCGCCATATATCGCATGATATTATATTTTTACACGTAAAAATGGTCAGAAACCACAAAATCGCCAAAACGTGTCTTTTTGTCCTAGCCTTATATCAGTATAATTACCACGGGCGTATTCGTTCAACAAATAAAAAGGTTTGATTAAAAAATAGTAAGTAAAATAGGGATTTAGTTATATACACACAAGTCAATGCAGTGTCCAGGATCTCTGTTTTTGATATCACATTATACTTTTTTTTTACAGATCTTCCAAACTATTGAATAATTTACCTTTATGAATCGAAATCAATTTATGATCAAAACAAAAATTTTAAACCGGTTATTACCTCAATGCTAATAACTGTTTGGAAATGAATGAGACTGTTTAAAAATATTTATTGCTTTTGTTAGAAAAGAGTAAAACTTTTAATGTCAATCAATGTTCGATGTTTTATTATTCTACCGCTCAGAATGTGGTTGAATGTTTGTGACCACTTAGGCGAGCTATTCAAAAACACGGTACACAGTAGTACTGACATAGTGCCATAGTCACCATTTAAATATAGAGCTCTAGAGGGCCTACGCTGTTCTCCGATTTACGATATTTTGGTCGTTACTTCGGACCAATTGATGTCCAAAAGTGACATCCCCCTAGTGAAAAGTGACCCCCACGTAGTGGAAAGTAACACCCCCTTGTGAAAATAGACACTTCAATGGTGTCGTTAGATACGTAAATCGTAGAATCACGACATGGTAGGTTCCGATCCAACAGATATCGGTGTTTTGCGTGAAGTCGTACAAACACGATCACACGACTGTAACACTGCAGATGTGACGGTTTTTTTTTCGAAACAGAGCTCTTCGACGTGCCGTTCACGTCACGAACACTGCACTTGATGTGTGCGGATACAACATAATAAAGTAAAAAAAATACTAAATTGTAGGGCACAAAACCACGTAGAGTTAGATAGTCTCATAAAATAGACAGAACCAGTAATTTGGGTAGGTACTAAATAACAGATAAACATTTAAAAACTGATGAGCACAAACAAGTATGTGGTCATTTACATAAAATTAAGATATTTCCTAAATTAGTCAAGCTTGCTCGTTGAAGAAAGAAGTGAAATTGCAGTTTGTAATTACGCGTAAGTAGTAAAAATTCATAATATCAAAACCCGAGCTATTTGGCCTAGTTTTGGAAATACCGTTCTAATTTTGTTGATATTACTTCTTTAATTTTGATTGTCAGTATACATTTAAACATCCATACACGAAACCGTCAATCCTATTTATGCGCATAAATGTGGCCCCGGACGGGAATCAGACCCATGTGCATAAACTCACAAGAACGTGCAACGGTTTCACATTTCTTTTACGAAACGGGGAGGAACTTGTAGCTCGTTTTATTTACACACTAACATTCAAGTTAGAACTAAAATAACTTAATATTTACCACAATTTATATTTTTGGCATCATATTTTTGTATTAAAATGTAGCTCAGGTTTCGTAAACTTGGACTACCCATAGAAGTAGCTTCCAAGATTCAGAATAGATACGATTCCATTAGAGAAAAGGGTCGCTCCAGAACTAATTGTTCTTACTTGTTGAATACCTATAGGTATATCGGTAATTATATAGATAGAGTCTATGGACAAAAAAAAATTCTTTTAGTCTATGGACAGGCGACCTATGTACCTAATATGCGTTACTTTAAGTCTATTGAAGAATAGAAAATATATTATAAAAACTGCATTATGTTCGCAATCTGTACAATTTTCTTGGTAGATGAAGTCACTTATTAAATATAATTTAAAAAAAAAACACCTCAAAAGCACTATGATTTTCGAAGGTTCCCCTCGATATCTCTGGGATGCTATCATCAGATCCTGGTTTCCCATGATACCACCATCGGGATATTACATTTCCAACAAAAAAAGATACAATACACATAAAAAAAATACTGAATTGGGTATTTGACTGTATCAAAATTAAGTAAGTTGCGAGTAATCACTCATGAAAAAGATTATGCTAAACCACCTCTAAAAATCCATTTCGTTTTTAATTTTATAATCATAGCAAATTTTAAAATAATAAAACAATCAAAAAAGTGAAGCAATGGATCACTAAAAATGATGACGTCACAACTCAGAAGTCAGTACATTTTCCATAGTAAATTTTCGTTTTGACAGATCATAAAAAGTAACTCTATTGACTAGGCAGTCAAATACCCTATTGAGAAACCTCCTTTTTTAGGGTTCCGTGCCCAAAGGGTAAAAATGGGACCCTATTACTAAGACTTCGCCGTCTGTCCGTCCGTCTGTCTGTCACCAGGCTATATCAAGTGCCGCGATAGCTAGGCAGTTGAAATTTTCACAAATAATGTACCTATTTCTGTTGCATCTCCAAGTTCCACCCCGTAGGTACTTTGATCCTTTTTCAGGCAACATGAATCATGCAGATTTATTGTCGACATAATATTTTAAACTTTCAACATCAACACATTGCTATTGTATTGTATACATATATATACCTCATTCGAGAAACATATAAGGTGCTTCTAAAAAATGCCTTTATCTATGAAGAATATACTCATAAAATTAATTTTGATGAATTGATATTGAATTTATATGCTGTTTCATACAGTCGGTTTTGTATGAGACAGTTGTAGTTTTAGTAGTACAAAAAAGTCGATAAATGGTCATAGATTTTAAAGGCAACTATTTCAGAAGCATCTACATACACCGGCACGAAATGCCATTGAAATCTAACCTTGTTATTTTTTTTACAGATGCAATAAGAATAGCGCCTTTGTTTAGGTTTAGGTGTGGAACAAATAATGTTGACCAACGATGCCACACAAATTAAAAAAAATAAATTTAAAATTCTCTGAAATAAAAGAACACTAAATTAAATATACATAATATTATGTACTTACAGATTGGAAATAACGAACGGTCGCTGGAGGAAAAGTGGTTTTCTCAGAAATTGAACATAGCCAAATAGGTAATAGGTTATACAACATGTAACAGAATAAGCGCAATTCCTGAAATTAGTTTGTTCAGTATCGACTACTTATTCGATTTCAGCTATTTTTAATATGTGTTAATTTTTTTTAAATCGAATTATCGTAGCTGAATTTAGTGCTTTCTATGGAAATCGTGCTATTATTAATCGATATTTAACAACATTTGTTAAACACAACTAAAGTTGGATAGCATCATATTTTTTTTATATTAATATACTAATTGGGGTGTATGAGGAATTGCGCTTTTTCTGTTACGCGTTGTATATTATAGTTTATGAAAAATAGATTATATTTTAAACAAAATTCTAATTTCATTTGGTACTCCACCAACAAGTCTAAGCTGTTGAATGTTAGCTTTTATTTTTTTATGAAGTGGTTTAATGGTTTAATTTACTGCTTTTCTTATCTCATTGGTTTTAAATTGGTTATATTCAATTTGGCGAACGTCCCTTTTTTCACTCTGTTAAACTTGTATATTTATAATATATAAATAAATTTTCTTGCACGAATTCCAGGATAATTTGACCTCAATCTCGTGGTACCGGCCATATCCGATTAGGACTAACTAGTTTTTTTAGGCCAGACAAGTTTTCCCTACAGGCTATTGATGTAAATTTAGCCTAGGCTTAAATTGGTTGGGCCCAGTCTGAATATGCACACTCCAGTATATAATACATATATGTATAAACAATTACAACTGCATTCTCAGTAAGAATAATTACCGTAATTATCTTAAAGCTGAATGCAGGGTGAATTTTTCAACTGGTCGTGAACCAATATTCCTAGCCAGGAATCAAATAGGTACCTACGTTGATTTTGAAAAAAAAAAAAAACACAAACACATTCGAAAGTGTCGCTAATAAGGATCAAATTTTAGGAGGAAATGACATACGGAAAACTTAAGGAAAATGTTGAATTTTAATAAACTGATTTATATTTTAAGTAATGCGTTAATTCATACCTGCATTACCTGTACCTTGATGCTCAATATTTTACTCAACATAAACCCGCAGCGGTATCATCTTCACAACATTATGTTTTAATAAATTTTTTTATTATCTCTTCGCGGTTAAATTCCACACAGTAAATGAAAAAAAAATGAGCAATTGAAATTAGAGTCCATTGGTGCCAATAATTTTGATTTCTTTCGACGTTTTGTTAATTATCACTAACTGTTTGCGTACTGTTTCGTATTTTGTTGAATAATAATTTATAAAATGTAATACTTACTTGAAATTTGAATTCTGCAATTTGAAGATGGATTTAACCCATGGTGAACGATTTGATCTAATTGAACATAATGTTGTGAAGATGACCGCGCTGCGAGTCTGTGTTCAGAAAAATATTGAGTACCTATAATTTCGGACAAGGTACGTAATGCAGGTATGAATTAAAGCATTACTTAGAATATAAACTCTCATTCTCCTATCCAACATTTTCCCAACCCAGAATTTGATCCTTATTAGTGTTACTATCAAATGGTGTAATAATACAGAATATGTGTTTCTTTTCCAAAATCAACGTTTTTGATTCCTGGCTAGGAATATTGATTTTTCAAAAATCCAAAAATGCAGTTTTAGTTTCATCAAAATATGCCCGGGACTCATTTACGTAGGAACTTTTCGCTATTACCTAATCAGTTTCTGATTTAGAATCCACGCCCACTTCACAAAAAAGTCACCCTGTATAGTCAAGGAGATCAAAAACGTGTTAATTCAATTCATTCAGGGCAAAATCATCGTTCTTTTAACAAAATTATCATTAACTAAAAGAAAAACTTCAATTAATTTTGTTAAGTATGTATATAAGAAGGCTCAAAAAATAAAAACAAAATTAGGTCTGTTATTTAAACTTTTGTGACAACCGGAAGAGCTCCGGCAAGATGGTCGGATTCCATTAGACAAGCATGTGGTTCCATGCAGAGGGCAGCCCACATAGCCCATGATCGCGTTAAATGGAGGGATATAGTTCTTGGTCGCGATCCTCAGTCATGAGGGAACGACGAAGAAGAAGAAGAAGAAGACAACCGAGATTAGAAACTAATGAGTTAATTAACAACTGCATAACTTTTTGAAAAATCGACATATTTTTTTATTCCAACAGAACTTTATTGCTTCAAGTTTATATATTAATGACATAATATTTTTTCCAATTTATTAAATGAATATTCTTTATATACAATAAAAATATTTAGTGTGTTATACTGTCTCCAGCGGCATTGCGCTCATGATGCTGTATTTTTGGCGTTGAATAAAATTGTAAATAATGGAGATAGAATTTCAGAAGTCCAGAATTTCTATTCGAAATGATTTTCTAAATATCTTAAATATTAATAGTATATGAGTTATTAACGAAAAACTAAATATACAATACAACAATACAATACAAGAACTCTTTATTGTACACCAAAAATAACACAATATTCATACCAACATTACTAAAGTGTCTTTTTTTTCTATCTTATTTTTTTAATTTTATGTGCTAATATATGCTCGAGAAAAATTGTTCTAGACGTCACTTCATTCCGAATCTTAAGTACATAGCCTTTGAGTATTAAGCCCACCGGAGACGCCACTGACAGGCGTTCCCCTCTGCCAAAAAATAGGTTCGGTCATCGCGCATACCTGTTATATACTACTAGTTTTTTTGAGTTCACAGAGTGATCGGATTAGTGAATGTACTTGTGTGCATCTAGTTCAAGCTAGTGTTTAATTGTTTTGTCAAAAAATGCGTTTGTATTAACATTATTAATGTGCGTTTCCTCGTCCCCCGCGCATAAATTGGCAGACTTTTTTGCAAAGAAACTAGTTCGCGTGACGTCTCCTGTTGGTTTAATACTCAAAGCCCAATGCCCCCTCTATGCTATTATATTTTAATCTCTTTGCTTAGATTGAATATTTTAGCTAAGCTAGTGTTTAATAGCTTGAACTAGGTGCACACAAATACATTCACCAATACAAGCACTCCGTGAACTCAAACAAACTAGTTGTATTTAACCGGTGTGCTCAAAGACCGACACGTTTTTTTGGTAGAGGGGAACGCCTGTCAGTGGCGTCTCCGGTTGGTTTAATACTCAAAGGCATTGGAAATATTTTCATACAAAACTTTGAAGCCTAAGCGTCATGTCCTTGTCATGTCAGTTATATGAACGTTCGGTCGAAATTGTACTAGACTTATTCCACTTGGAATAACTTGTGGCTTCAAATTTTCCTTGCTTTGTCCCCTCTATGCCTTATTATATGTTAATCTCTTTGATAGGAGTATATGTATTTATTTTATCATTTCATCTTAACAGCACCAATCCGTGAGTTAAAGTAGTCAGAATAAAAATGTGAGTAGACAAGCAGTTTAAAAGCTGTAGCTGTTATTATTTTTATTGTTGTCCATAGCCATTACCTCATTATTTGCTGTCATTTAGTTACAGGAATTAGGATATCATTATGGACAAAAATATTAAATGAAATATCAAATTCCCAGCTAATAGAAGTGGTGAATTAATTGATTTTTTTCCGAACCTGTCTTACATATCGACACAGTTAGTATCTTCAAAGAATCTTTTGTAAAATGAATTTCAACAAAGATTTCAGAAGTGCCCTTGTTACACTATCCACGGTTTTACTTTAACAATAAACTTTAATATAATTTATTCTCTGATTGTTCGCCCTTAAAATAATTTTTATGGTGTTTGGTTTCTCGCTTAAATAGTGGAACAAGTGCTTCAGCTCACACACTTTGCGGTCGCAAAACTTGTTATTCTTGAAATCATTTTCATAATATAGAAATTCGTGTTACAGTTCAGTTGTCTGTGGGTTGTACCTGCTTGTATAAAAACTAATAAATTGTAGAAAAAACTAATATGTAGTTGTGTGAAAGTTACTGCCTTATCAGAAAACGTTGCCTAAAGTCAAACACAGTAAAAAAACTGATGCTGTCATTTTTCAGAAAGATGATAACACTTGTTTTAGTTAGTTAAGAACCGCCGGTTGACACAATTAAAAATCTATTGTGTTTGTGAGGTTAAGCCATAGACTAAGTATACTAGGTAAAACTGTGTCTATCTTTAAACCCAGTTCTCTGGTGAGACCGTTGACATTTACCCTTCCAAAATGGTGCCACATCAAGTAGTCCAGGACACCATGGGTCATACCGTACGTCCGTAGAGAGCGACTGTTTACTTTTTGATAGGCCCATTCGATCCAACCAGCACCATGCGAGTCGCAGTTTATCAAAACAAGTGCATTAACCTGCGAATCATCGTCATCGTCATCCCACTGCTGAGATATGGACCTCTCCTTACTATACGATGAAGTATGGGTCGTTCTCCGCAAATTAGGAGATGCCGACTTTGCCATCATATCAAGTATTTGTTTTATTAAATTTATCAATGGATTTGGATAAAATACTGAGTAATACCCAGCTCAGTAGCAGTAACAAACAATAACTGTTATAGTGCATCCTATAATACCTCAGTTTCCTCCCTCCCAAGTCCCAAGGTTGTCTGTAGGACCACTTTATTTTATCTGTTTATGTAACAAATAAAGAGTTATTGTATAGTTTACCTTTGAAGGATAGTGGAGAGCATAGCGAGCCAGTATGTTAGCTCCGGCGCCCACTCCGAACCCAATGAAGTCCTTGATTTTGAAATGGGCCAGTACATAATTCAGCATGTTGGCCTGCTCCTCAATTGATGGGTACTCGAAACTACAACAAAATAATAAGAGTTAAAATCAAAGCCACGAACGAAATCGGAAACGAATAAACAATAAAGTATTAGGTACAATACCAAAATAACCGACTGCTTGTAACCGTAACACTTTTCCTGACACAGTTGGGTCAACATGTAATGTTATAGTAAACCCTCGAATGACTCTTCAAAATAAATTAAACAGTTTAGGTGTAACCTAATCAGAGGGAATGTAGACTAAATAGAGGTTGCCACGAAATGTGTTCATAACATAACACACCCGTAAAATATTACCCTCCTTCTGGTGCAGTCCGGTAATTAAATAGACTTCAAGAAATAATATCTCATAATTCATTTATTTGCCAACAAATTACTTTGAGCAGATCGGACTACAGGCTAAAACTGTATGAAATTGGTGCTAAGATTATGCTAGACTAATTACTACTTTGTATTGCATAGACACAGCGGAAATTGGTTACACACAGGCCGATGTAATTATTGCAGCGATATAGGTATTTTTGTGATTAATAAAAGGTTTCGTATGCTACGCGGTGACTGAATTATTTATTTTGCGACCCGCAACGCTTCGCTTCGGTTTATAATAGTGTATACGATAAAAGACCTTCCTTATTTATCGGTCTTTCTATTAGTGAAAACCGAATAAAAATTCGGTGCCTGATTTAGGAAGATTTAGCGGATATACAGTCAGACTATAATAAAGTCGCTTTCCGCGTCTGTCTGTATATCAGTTAACTAATACGTAAAGAAAATTTATTTAGAATACCTCCGAGGGCAGAAACCCTTACTTTATTAGCTGACCAGAGGTCTCTTAAGTGGTGGTATTATCCAAAGTTATAATGAAAGTCGATCCAACATCATTTACAAATTCAATACACGGTAGAGTTTCGAGGTCGCACATGCAAAATGTAAAGAGGGGAAACATTCGCAGACGCGTGATTGTCTGGAGGGCGGCTAAAAATGAAAGGCACGTTACGCAAGTGCGTAACACTTGTGACGTCACGTTTTCAGGACAATGATACCCCAGTAGCGTCACGAGGAGGAATGCCCAGCCGTCTTACATAGTAGCCGTAGCGCCGCCGTTGTACTAGAATTATCGAGCGAGGGTTGCGTAACACTGCGGCATAGAAGCAGACGCCAGCCGAATCCGTTCCGCTTTATAAATAATAACAAATCATCCAATAGAGGTGAGAATGAGTCCTAAGGACAAGATTGCATAATAAAACGCTCCTTGTTGCTGATGTTGCTCGTCCCAGTTATTAGTCCCGTCTCAAGATAGCTTAGCGCCGAACAATCGGTACAAAATAATACCCAATTATAGACGGCTTATTATAATGTATATACAAGATAACATAAATGTGCTTGAAAGAGATTGTTTTTATTTTCTTTCGTTGTTATTTTAGTGGACTATAGAAAGGAATAAATGTCGCTATGAGGCCTGCCAAATCGAGTTTCCCTCATATTTTGTTAACTTGTTCCCATATATAAACGGGCTGGTCGAGTTAGGTCTGCTACCTATCTATGTATACACAAAATAAAATTGTAACTGGATAATGTTAGAAAATTAATAAAAGCCAAAACAATTATCTTATTTTTTTGTCTATCTGCCTAAACGTATGTTTGTACGCTATACGCTCATAACGCAAAAACTACCGCACCAGATGTGATACAGTTTTCACTGTTGTGTTGTTGCCGGTATAACTTAAAATTAGGTATGTTCAAGCCGCCTAGAAGCCAAGTGATCTTTATAAAGTGTGTTTTTTACTGAGTCAGAACAATATATATTTGAAAAAATTTAATTACAAAATGTTCTAGGCTTTACCCAGTAAAAACTACCATCAACGGCAAACACGTTTTCCGATATCCCGTGTCGGGAGTCATGTTAGGTAAAATATCCAATAGATATATATACGTATTTGAAATTCAGCTTACTAGGTAGATGGCGAGATATAAAGGCTATTTAGTACTACGGGTGCCCAGCGGCGTTGCTCACGCGGATAAAGGTTACTCCTGTTCCCGTGGGAATTTCCAAAAATCCCTTCATAGCGGTTGCCTACGACATATTATTATAAGACACCTACATACCATATTTTAAGTTTCTAGGTGTTATCGTTTCGGAGTAGTACGTAAAAAACAAATTTTTAACCAGTATTTAAATTTTACCGTGGAAATGAGAAATTTTCCCTAAATGTTGAGCCAGCTATTTGGCCAACCCAGGTATTCATTGTGCTAACACACAATGGGAGTCCTTAAGCCATGTCAGATATTTTAGGTGACTTAAAATAATCTTATAGTTAAGTGGCCACTAGCTTAACACCATTTCCCGATCCGGGGTGTATTCGCCTGTGAGATTATGGCCCATACTTCCTCAAGAGTGAGGAAAGACCCTTTTGCTTAACAGTGGGCTGTTACGGGTAGATAATGAAGTAGTTATTTTTATTTTCTACTAACTACCCGTGGCTTCGCTCGCGCTTTTTTATTTCACCCCCTTAGGTGTTAAATTTTGCAAAATCCTTTCTTAGTGGATGCCTACACTGTATAAGCTATCTATGTGAAATTTCAAGTCTCTAGACCCAGCGGTTTAGGCTGTGCGTCGATATATCACCAATCAGTCAGTCAGTTTATCATTTTATATATATAGATTTAATTTAATTTTGATACCAGCATGTCATCAATAAACAGCAAGATGTTCATTACTAGCACATAGCTTCGACTGGTCACATGACAGTCAGCCATAGCCAAAGCAGGCCGCGGCGAGGCGCCACTCCGTCGCGCCCCACACCATTAATAAAGTTTATTCACCTAAAGGGGAACTGTTTTTACTATACGTAACACGAATTACGTCACAGATATTACATTACTATCTATAGTTTTAATTTAATAAATAGTTTCGCAAGAGGCAATCAGGGGCCTTATTGTCAATTTATATTTGTAATCGCAATCGTCTTAATTTTGACTAAGTACGTTGGTTCTTCCGTAATGTCAATATAGCCAGCGAAAGAAGAGCAAGCACAGACCGCGTAACAAATGTCAATTATAGACGATTACAATCACAATTATAAATAGACAATAGCGCCCCAGATGTTGTAAAAATGCAGAAAAGTAAACTACAACGAATTCATAAGTATTTTAAAAAAAACCGTTAATTAAATTTAACTTATAACTTCAAACATCGTGTTCCCATTGAGAGCAAGAGAATAAAACAAAATCTATTGTCTCACAGAAATGTTACTTGATTGGCTACTACTACACCAAATGCCGAATCGGTGGAGTTGCAATTATTTTTAACAGGTCGACTTAAGTTTTTATGATACAATGCAATACGTAATTATGTAAATGTGGTACCTTATGCGCTAACTAAATACAAATTTTATTGAAGCATGTTTAAATAGTTGAAATCTTTTATTTTATATTTAATGCTGGTTTTATAGATTCCCAGTAACAAAGTGGTAAAAAGAAACCATTGCAGTGCTCAGGCAGAGCGCCGATTGTTGTCTATCCCGTATGCGAACAACGGCATGACCACATGTAAAACGAGTATGTCTGTCTGGTCTCAGATGCACGAACGTACCCTAAAATCATATTCTAACCTTCAAAGTTTGTAGCAAACGGTAGTCTATTATCTCTGCCTACATACACCAATGGGAAACAGGCGTAACATAATGTACCTATTTATGAAACCTATAATATACTTAGTAGATTCTATTCCGTCGCAAGTTTGCTCGATCGATTTAAGGACAAACAATAAATTTTAAAAGCAATCCGTATGATTGTAGTAGAGACGATATTGTTTATTTTATACAGATACTGTAATTCCAATAATTGCAAATAAATAAGTATTTACTTTTCAATAAGAAAGGAAAAAGTGTTTTTATAACGCTACAGTACAATGCCCAGGGTTCTTAGTAATACGAAGCTACAATAATAAACCTCAGAAATGTTTGTCTCATCAAATTGATCTTCACGGTAAAATTATTAGATTTAGAATAAAAATTTCTTGCAGTCTTCAGGGTATGTAGAGCCACCTGGTGCAAGTCGCCGTGAGATGCGAGAAGCACAACACCAGTAATTGTGGCGATGCTTGGGGGAGGCCTAAGTCCAGCAGTGGACGTCTTTTGGCTGATATGATGATGATGACAATCTTTAACGGAATTCTTAAACAATTTATGTAATTTTTTACTTTATTGTATAACTACCTTTGGATTCCTATATTAATATTTGCCGTAAATACTTTTATTCCCTAAAAAATATTTAGTGGTTTTAGTATCCACCCTCTTTATCCACTTGAGCGCCTACGCAACTATAGTTGCCAAAAAAAGGACAGTCTAGCGCCCGCGCAACTATAGCTACTTAGCTGACTTATCCCCGAAAAACATTTTTTTTTAAATGGTAACTCTAAGGTAGCTTCTCACAACTGCTACTAGATGCCTCTCTATTTAATTTTGTATCTTATTTGAGGTCTTTGCTTGCAGAAAAGCATAGCGTTTTGAAAAATCTTAAAATTAAAAATTGGGAAGTGCCGATTTTGTGAAGTATATTTTGGAGCTCTGTTCTTACCTGTTCTTACAATGTAACTATTAAATATTTATATTAGTGTTATATATCAATGGAATCCTCAAGATTAGTACTTCCAATTATGTAAAACTATCATATCGAAATCGACATGAAAAAATACGGTCGTGGCTCGTCGGTTTTTTGCAATGATTTTACCAGTTACATACCTAACTTATTAAAAAAAACTCTATTGAGATACAATATATTGTCCGAACGATTAAAATCTACATTCACAATATATTTTCAGTCTCTTAAAAAGTCAGAAGTTTAATTAAAAACGTGCATCTGGCAACTTATTTTGTACAAGCTTGTATTTATGACGAGATCTTAATTAACTTTCCATGCATGCAATGCTTGATTTTGTTACACTATGGGCCATTTACACGAGGGCAATCCAGTAAGACAATCCACTGATGGCTTCGTGTAAATGGAGAGTCCACTGCAATGGATTGTCCTCAAGTTTTTTTTTGTATGGGCTTAGTGGATTGTCTTACTGGATTGCCCTCGTGTAAATGACCCACTATGCTATAATTACTGTCCTTAAATTGAAATAAAAAAATAATATAATCAGAATTAATTCTGAAGCATCTGTAACAGACTCACCATCTAGCACGTTTAGGGGTCAAATATTCCGGTGAAAAGTGGGTTTTTCCAGAAATGGAATACCTCTGCCTACCCCCTCGGTCATAAAAGGCGTAAGCTTTTTTTTAAATTTTTAACGAAGGAGGTTTTTACCGCAGCTCCCTTGAAACGGTGTCCTAGCAACGAGAACATAAACAATCCTACATGTCTGACCCGTGCATTGCCCTTGCAGCAGTTTCGGTCTACGAATATATTTTATTCAAACAACTAGCAAAGTGTATGTTTAACTCTTAATAATGAAGGTTCAACTCAATCCTGAGTAGCTGAGAACCTGGCACAACTCCCGTGCTTCATCCACATCCATCAATTAGTTCATAGTACGGTTTGGGGTAGGTACTTACTGTTTATCTGGTTTTTCTTTAATAGGTAGGTACATCACCCAAATAAAAGTTTTTTTTTTATATAATAAACTTCATTTCGTTTAGTTTATCTCTCCTGTAGACTGCTATGGTTCTTAATGACAGTTGGAAACTACTTCAACCAAAAATCGGAGTGTAGGGGGTAAAGTATGATATTAAGCACTAATTATGTCAATGCGGTTGGCCAGTCGTATAACTCTATTTTTGAATTTGGTTTATTAATAACGATAATGAGTAGTAAAGCATCAAACTCCACACTATCGATATCGATAAATGCTGCAATATGAATAGGTATTACAAAATATTATCCCTACGAATATTACAAATGCGAAAGCAACTGCCAGGCTGTCTGTTACCTACATTTTCCAGTCCTCGATTCTGACGGAAATCTGATGGAGGTTAGGGATTTAGGTTGCATCTCAGGGATATTATTGATGTATAGATAGGCCATTCCCAATCCCCTTGTAGGTATAACCCTGTTGTTTGCATATTGATATCCGAAAGGATTATTACCATAATCATTGCTGCAAGCATAGGTTTTTTTATGGTATCAGACTCGTGAAGAAGGCAACGATTCTACTTGAAGCAATTAGCCTAATCGAATTAGGTGTCTGTCCGTCGACAACTATAAATCTACTCGTCTTGCACGCCTTTTAACCGACATCAAAACGGAATCGTTCAACTTGTTTTCTTTTTCAGTCAATGTCAGTCACCAACATTATCTACAGACTACTTACCAACTTTACTCCTTCATAATTTTAAACATTAAGCTAGGACGTAAATAATTCAACAAGACTCCACTAACGGGTACCTACTGGAGCAAGGAATATACGATTATGGTTCCAATTACTAGGGCTAAGCAACTCGGTGTATTTTAGTAATAGTGTAATGTTCTGGCGCCAGAGAGCAGCCCTGACCCAAACAGTAAGAAAATATGCACAAAGACGACAAATGCTTTTGATAAGTTAGTTGACAGTTTCTTTAGTTTATCCGCTGTTGAATGGCTTTATGATCCATGGCCCACACCCTCTCCCACACGCACACATCCACAAACCCCTACTTTACTCTTTCATGCTATCTAATAACCACTAGGAAAACTAGTAAATGTAATTCTAAACCTTTGAGTGTTCAACCAACTGCTCAAAGGTCCCTATTAATAAAATTTTATGTTATAGGAAGAGCGGGGCCTATCACCATTTGTTGGACCACTATTTTGAAATGCAATAAATTATTTTTATTTAGGTAGTATGATGCCTAATGTTTAAAAAATAAATAAAAAAACGAGGATTACGTTTCAATACGAGTATTTTTATCGAGTATTTTTTATCTTATTGTACATCCAAAAAAATGGGAAAAGGGCAAGAAAATGATGATGATTGTAAAGTGCACCATTACGGTTTGTTTACGGTATTTGCTAGTAGCGCCCTCTGTGACGTGCTTTTGTGTAACGTAATATTGGTACCGTCTCGCTGGGAAACATGTGCCTACGAAATCATTTCCCGGGTTTCCTATTCCAATAGTACGCGCGTTTATTACAATCAGGGCTCGCCAACCTCAACGATTTTCAAAAAGATTTCGACTAAAACCTACGAACTTTATTATTTCGTTATTTATTTATCTATTTACTTAATTTTAGGGAGACCTACTGCTATAATGATAATAATGAGCAATAGATTTAGACATCAGGATTCAGGAGCCGATGAAAGGTCTTTACAAGTACCTAGCGAAATATTTAGAAAGGTGGTATTCGCAATAAGTGCCTCTACAGTAGGTAGTACGTTATGCTAACAAAAATTTTGAATTTATTACATATGAAGATTAAAATGAAAACTACTTAAAATAAAGATATGTTTATGTGCCCACTTGAAAAAATGATTGAGTAAGTTGCTGCCGTACTTTCTTAGGACAGGTGTTAAATAGATCTATATCAACTGTATTAGACAACTCATTGAAGTATTTACCGTCAAGCCAAACGAATAAATTGTTTGTGATGTTCGATCGAACTTAGGTAACCTTTAAATAAAACGGTTAACAATATTCAGAAGATTTTAACGCTCGCGCTCCGAACGAAACAACCTAATAGGTACCGTTATTAACCGGGTCTTTACCGGTATATTTGAAACCGTTTCCAATTACAATACAGGGTTAGACAAATTGTGTTGGTTGATTGGTTATTACTAAATGGAACCCACTTTCAAGTATGGAAACGGATGCGGTAGTTGACTGTATGGAAATTCAATTGCGTGTAATAATAGACAGACGGACAACAAAGTGATCCTATAAGAGTTCCTTTTTTTCTTTTAAGGTACGGAACCCTAAAAACCGGGCAAGTGCGAGTCAAATTCGCACTCGGAGCGTTGCGTTGCAGACAGACAGACAGAAAAAAAAATTCTAAAATTGGTGTTTTGGTATATACATCGTCAACTATATACACTACCGCTAAAATTTTAATAAAAATAATTAATATTTTATGTTCAGACACGGCCCCGTTAGAGTTTTTGCGGGTCTAAGAAAATAATAAAAATCCGTTTTCTGTTATACTCCTGCCATCTTTTATTTTCGACTCTGATATACACAATTTGAATTTCAATAAACCTAGATACCTTCGTGCACCTACCAGTATTAATCAATTGATCGTAAAAAGATCCACCCACTCGGCCTTTGCTCGGAGTCCGAAGTAGAACCTTTGAGTGTTGGTTACTCAAAGAGTACACCACATCACAAAAAGAAATTAAAACCAGATTATTAACTGAACCACTAAGTCTATGTTACAGTTAAAATTTTGCTATTTCTTTATTCATTAATAAGCTTATTATCATCTTAAGATAACTTAATGCAATATTCTGTACAAAATAAACCTAAAAAATAAAACTAGATTCCCTGATTACATTACAATTAATTTCCGTTTTATTTCATGAAATAGTCTAACCTAACCTAACCAAATCATGAAGTGATTAATTCTATGACATATACATTTGGTTAGACAAAAGTAAAGTACGAATGCATCATATATTTTTTATATTAATATACTAATTGGGGTGTATGAGGAATTACGGTTATTGTGACGCGTTGTATAATAATAATAAATTGTGGGACACAATTCACACACGGTTATTCCGCCCACTAGGCAGATAGCCTGTACTATGGAACTGAACAAGTGATATAACCATACTTAAATAAACATTAAACACATTAGACACGAAGCCAACAGTTGTTCATTCACATAAATGTTGGCCCCGAGCGGGAACGAACCCACACAACTCCCGCGACTCAGAAGGCAGGGTCACTAATACCAACTGAGCCAACAGGCCCGTCAATTATATGATAATATAACAAAGTGTAATTTTAAAACTTCAATTTTATAGATTGTAGATCAGTTACAATCTGAGTGGAAAACTTGGAATTTTACATCTGGTGGAATCTTGCGACTCAATTTTGAAGCAGATATCTTTAACCGATTAAGCTGGTTAAAAAAAAATACGTACTACTCCGAACGATAACACATAGAAACTTGAAATATGGTACGTAGTTATTTTATGAGACGTAGGCAACCGATATGGAGATTGGAAATTCCCACGGGAATAAACTGGATCCGCGCCGGCAATGCCGCTGAGCACCCGCTAGTTTAAATTACAATATTTATATATAAAAGTTCTTCAGGTTTCAGTAGCCTAGTTCCCGTTCCCGTGGGACTTCGGGACTAATATATAGCATATGTTACTCAGTAATAATGTAGCTTTCTATTGATGAAAGAATTTTTAAAATCGGCCCAGTAGTTTTTGAGTTTATTCAATAAAAATCTTTCCTCTTTATAATATTGGTGAAGATGTCCTCTTTGGAGGACAAAACCAATGAGACCGGCTAAAATGAGATTTAACAGTCTGTCAGCAAATCTTAGTTTGATTTACCTTTCGGAAACTGGTTACACCTTGCTGAATTCAGTAATTAATTGAATCATTCAGTCGACTGAATTTAGTTGGAAGGTGTAGTCCACCGCCCTCTGGTCACTCGAAGCCTTGACCAAATGCAGTGACAGAACTAACTACCACAGTAAATTATATAAGCTAATATATGTATATTTACTGTGCAACTACGTATCAAATCTACTATATAAAAATAAGTCGGGTTTTCCTTCCTGACGATTTAACTCCAGAACTGACGAACCGATTTCGATGGTTTTGCATTCGTTGGAAAGGTCTCGGGCTCCGCAAGGTTTATAGCAAAGAAAATTCAGCATTGCACCCGTGCGAAGCCGGGACGGGTCACTAGTTATATTATAACATTGTAACTGTCAGATGTGGTTTATAAGCTACGAATAAGGATAGTTTATAAGAGATGTTTAAGAAAATTTAATAAATAAGTAATAATAATCTCACGCGTTTTATCCGCAACGGGGTAGGCATAGGCATTCCATTTCTGGATATAGGTACCCACTTTTCACGAGATATTCTTTATAGCACCTAAACGTGATAGGTGGTGAGCCGGTTCTTTTACACATGTCTAAGAATTAATTTTAGGACCTGCGGGTTTCCTCACGATGTTTTCCTGCACCGTCGAGCTAGTGATGAATATTATGTACGCAAAGAGATTAAAATATAATAGGACATAGAGGGGGCATTGGGAATATTTTCATACAAAATTTTGAAGCATGTTTGAAGCTCAAGCGTCATGGCAGTTATTATGAACGCGAGCTGTCATTCGGTCGAAATTGCACTATTATACTTGGAATAACTTTTGGCTTAAAATTTTCCTCGCTCTGTCCCCTCTATGCCCTATTATATTTTAATGTCTTTGTATGTACGTAAGTCTTGAAAAACTCATTGGTACCTGGCAGGATTCGAACTTGAGCCTCACTGATTATCATCATGTGAAGCAAGCTCTTTAACCGTAAGGCTATCTTACTGTTAATATTTTTATAACACATTTGCTTGTAAAAGGTGTCTTATTTCACCAATTTTAATATCGTTACCTATCTCATTACGCCCAAGTGCGGTAAGTGTAAAGTAAAACGCACGGTTTATCAAGATACTCAGTCTTAAAACGAACGGTACTTTTTAAAATCTCAGCAAAGAGTTTTTATGACAAAAAAGTTGTCAACATTTTATGATTAAAATTAACTTTGGGAGATAAAATATATTAAAGAAATATTTATGTAACTACATAATTATTTAATTTAATTAATTTTGACAGTAAATTACAACCAATTAATCTGTAACAAAAACACAAAAATATTATTTTACTTTATTAGTAATAAGTACTGGCTGTTTTTTGTGCCTTTTCTTAAAAAAGAATGATGATGCGCGCCGCACGCTTTTTCTTAACGCTGTATTGTTTTTATGCGTTTACCATAGTCGGAGTTTTATTTTATTTCCTCGCAAATGTCTTATAAAACGTCGTATGACATACGTGCGCTTTGATAATTACAGCCTCTGCTTACTTGTAGCCCTCGCCTACGGCTCGGGCTAGCAATATCGCCTCGGCTGTAATTTTCAACCTACCGCACTTATATCATAATGTACTATTATAATAGCAACAGAAGCAAAAAAAATTTTTTCTGTCCGTATGTTTGTGCTCGCGTCATGCAAAAACAACTACTTAATGCGGTTTTTACTCTTGTATTTTGCAGGTCTAACTCGAAATCCGGTGCATGTTTCATCTTGATACGCCGCCTAGCCCACTTTTACAGTAGAGTGTTTTTTTAACTTGGTTAGTACGGGAATAAAGTGATGGGTAAAAGGCTATTATGTATACACTAAATCCGTTATTAGATGTACGGCGCAATACGAGCATGTTCCTCAAAGGGCTTAAAAGCTAGTAACTCTAAACAAAGGTTCCAGGAATATTCTATGCATTTTCGTTTACTCGATACCAATGCTATTTTCTTGAGCGAGCTTACACCCCAAGGTCAAGTATCAGCTAGTATTCACGGGCACGTGTAAATACTTTAGCAAAAAAGAATTCTATAGCGCTTGTAGCCCTGAGGAACATACCAGTGACACCAGTGTAGTCGTAACGATCATGCTGGTTAAGCAAAGTTGAGTGAGGTCAGCCAGTGGATCGGCCTAGTTGCATTAGGTCACGAGCGTCGACTTCTTTCGGAATTCTCGTTTAACTGTTAGTCCCGGTTTCCATTGTGTCTACGCTTAAGTAGTTAAGAAATGTCAGTTACCCTTGGGTGGCTTGAAAAGTTTTCTGACAATTAGGTGGCCACTTGCCTTATACAATCCGCGGTGGGCTCGCGTGGGAGATTATGTCCCATACTTCCACATGCTTAATAAGGAAAGACCCTTAGCTCATTAGTGGGTGGTTACAGGTTGATGATGATGTTAACCTAGTTATAAGTTAAAAATTCTGTTTTCTTTCCCGTACACGATTTAGAACCTAATCTAAGTAACATCATAATTTATCACTGCAAAGAGCAGTGATAGCCTTACGGCTAAAGAGCCTGGTTCACATATTACCTATTATGATGATAGTCAGTGAGGCTCGGGGTCGAATCCTGGCTTGTACCAATGAGTTTTTCAAAACTTACGTACATATTGATCACTAGCTCGACGGTGAAGGAAAACATCGTGAGGAAACTCGTAGGTCCTAGAATTAATTCTGAGGCATGTGTAACAGACCCGGTCCGGCGATGGGCTCACCACTTATCAAGGGGTATAAAAAATATCTCGTGAAAAGTGGGTATATCCAGAAAAGGAATACCTCTGCCTATATAATACCTCCGGGATAATGGACGTGATATTATGTTATGTTATCACTAGCTTGACGGTAAGGGAAACATCGGTAGGAAAACATAAGGTCCCAGAATTAATTCTGAGGCTGTGTAGCATACGGTCCGGCGATGGGCTGACCACATCACGTTAAGAGTTCAAAAGAAACTGGTGAAACGTGGGTATTTCCAAAAAAATAATCTGCCCACTCTATCGGGAATAAAACTCGTAAGTTTTTTTTTAATGTACCTACTGCTATTGTGCGTCTACGGGAGGCAGCTGCTTGACCAATGTCAGCGTAATTCATGAACCAAGCACCTTCAGCTTTCTATGGCTTCGTTACTTTCGTAAGAGAAGTTATATCAGTGTTTATTTTAACTTTCCTAATGTTTCTCTTCTCACAGCGAAATAGTGGCAATTAATTAATCTATCCGAGCAATTCACTGAAGAGATTTTTTTCATGACCCGCTTTTTGTTTGCTCAATTAAAACTTATGACGGCAGTTGGAGTAGTACTTAGTTTGCCGCTTTTAATTTCACTTTGATGCATAAAGTTCAAAACAAAATAGACAAGAGAGCGAAGCGCACCCTGCCGGCAAAAGCCAGGTGAAATAAAGGCAGAAATGGGTTGAAAATTCCGAAACTTCAGTTCTATGGAAATATACCGGTAATATTTCAAAATTAGTTGCACGTGCTTCCGTGTCAAAGAGGTGACAAGACAACGACAATATTTACGTTTTGTGCACTGGTGTGAAGGTTTCGGGGTCGAGTTGTATAGCTAGTTGTACAGTGGACTCGATTCTGGCTGACCAGCTAAAATTCTTAATTTTAAGATAGCCTATCCTTCTCCACAGAATAAGGGAGAAAAGGGATAGAAACAAACCATAGATTGAAGAGGTAATGTCAGATATGTAAAACCAACTAATTTAAACCTTATGAACGTGTCTATCTGTCACTTTTATCCATGACCTTGTTACATCGTCGTCGCTTAAATTGCTAAGCACGCCTTAGTTGACAGGACTAATTTTAATTTGATAGGACTAAATATCTCTAGTCTCTTTCTTTTTCTAGGATAAAGAAAATGACAGGACTAAACTAAAATAAGTTTAGTCCGGTACGATACCGGATGGAACCAGGGGCGATATTTTGGGGTAGGTACGAGTACATTGCTTTTGACGTATGAGTACATCTGTCATTCATTACTGTCATTGTATACAGAGCTAGCGTGCCGCGTAAGACAGTCAATTTAAAACAATTCTAAAATAAAAATATCTCACGCCTTTTATTCCCGAGGCAGAGGTATTCCATTTCTGGATATACCCACTTTTCACACGATATTTTTTAAGTTGCTTGTGAAAGAAATGGTAGAGGACAATACAATATTACTGATAAGATATCATACATCTCGTGCGGTCCATATCTAGAAAGAAAAACTAGACTAAACCGGTGTAATGAGCACCGGAATATGACACTGTATTTTCACGACACGGCAACACCGCACACACTCATGATGACAGATTTACGTCAGAAGCAATATACGCCAAAATGAATCCGATTGTAGTCTAGGCAATAAAGGTAGTGGACCCCAACATTAATTCCTCAGTCGATGAAACTTTGCAGGATTGTAGTATAGTATGAAACAATACTTGCATAAAAAAATCCAAAAAAAAAACCTAACCGAAGTTAGGTTTTTATACTAAAAAAAAAAATTTTTTTTTAGTTGTTAATTTGATAATTTCTAAAAATAATGTAGCGAGAAGGTTTTTATTTTGGATTTTCGTATTGTAAGTCCACAGCGACCATTAAATGACATTCCAGTTAAAAAAATGGACTGAGCAATTTTCCCGAGCAAGGTACATATACGTCTGAGTTTTGTTGTTTCTACCAGGAGATTTTTTTGGATATTTCGCATATAGCTTTCTTAACACACATGAATATTGCTGGAGAAGAAAATTTTGACTGAGCATTTTTCCCAACAAAGATATCAAATAAATAAGTATTTCAGTAAAAATACCTAACTTCGGTTAGGTTTTTTTTTGGATTTCTTTATGCAAGTATTGTCTCATACTATACTACAATCGTGCAAAGTTTCATCGACTGAGGAATTAATGTTGGGGTCTTCATACAAAAATCCGCTTCATTGCCTAGACTATTGCGATTAAGAAGCAGGCGTATTTACGGAGATTCGATACTCGATATCGGAAAATCTGTCGAATCCTCATGTCAAATATGACATCTGTGTGTAGTGAATTTCGAAACCTTTCGACAGATTTTCCGAATCCGAGTCAAATATCGAATCTCCGTGAATACGCCCGCAGGTTCCGTCGATCTCAAAAAAAAAAAGACAATGCGAATATCACAAATTGAAAGTGTCACGTATGGATCATCCGTGCTGCATTAATTGATCTCTGATTCAGAATGCTGTAAAGATAATCTTTTTACAAATATAATAGTGCATAGACAGTTTCTTTAGTCACACTGCCTATCGTACTAAATTAAAGTTTCGGTGAATCAATATAGAAGAGTTTCATAAATAGAATTTATTGCGGTTGTGATATAGGACCATTGTTAGACTCATTAAAATTTTCAACTCCCAAAACTTGTGTGGTATCCAAAGAGATTAAAATATAATAGGACATAGAGGGGGCATTGGGAATATTTTCATACAAAACTTTGAAGCATGTTTGAAGCTCAAGCGTCAAGTCAGTTAGTATGAACGCGAGCTGTCATTCGGTCGAAATTGTACTACTTATTTATTTGAAGCCAAAAGTTATTCCACTTGGTATAACTTTTGGCTTCAAATTTTCCTCGCTTTGTTCCCTCTATGCCCTATGATATTTTAATCTCTTTGGTGGTATCACAATATTGCAGCATTTCCAGCGTAAACAATACGATATGTTTGAATGCTTCAATGGAATGCTTGTCATAAGTGACATGACATATTTCTATTAGAGCAATCAGAATCCGTCATTTCCCTTTATTGTCATAAAGCAGAGGTGGATATTTCGAAAATGTTATTGAAAAAGAGATGGTACCTTACCACTACGCAATATATTTATGTTATATGTATATTCACCAAAATAAAAAAGTGCTTTCTTTCATTGATTTGGGAGTAATCTTGTGGACTCGGTATTAATTATTTACTCGCTGCGATATTTAATATCTTCTGAATCCTGAAATGAAATGGTATTTATTTGGCTTGATTTTGGTGCAGGTACAAATAGATAAAATTTTGTTGCCGAGTCCGGCAACATACATATTTTGTCGGTCTCTACTATAACGTGTAAATATTTAAATTGAGTGAAAAATATACCAATATTTAATAATATTTAAGAATTTAGGAATTATTTGACTATTGATTTTATTAATTATAGCTATTGTGTATTATTTTGTGACAAGGACCATAATATTTGTATGTATTATAATTTACTGTTCATATAATGTATTATTGCTTTTTTTTGTTTTGTGACATTGATTCTTTACTATCCATTATTTTTATCATAAATTGCCATTGCCATTGTTTACGTTAATGTTGATATCGGTACATATCAACATTAACGTAAACAATGGCAATTTATAATAAAAACTAGCGACCCGCCCCGGCTTCGCACGGGTGCAATGCTGAATTTTCTTTGCTATAAACCATCCCTGTACCCACTCGAACCCACACAAAAAGTTTCATCAAAATCGGTCCGGCCGTTCTCGAGTTAAATCGTCAGGAAGGAAAACCCGACTTATTTTTATATAGTAGATAAGGGATAGTAAAGAATTTTGCCATTATTTATGTTAATGTTTATATCGGTACATATCAACATTAAAGTAAACAATGGCAATTTATATTAAAAATAATGGATAGTAAAGAATCAATGTCACAAAACAAAAAAAAATGCAATCATACATTTTATGAACAGTAAATTATAATATATACAAATATTGGTCCTTGTCACAAAATATTAAGCAATAGCTAGAATTAGATAATCACATCAAGTTGACACTCAAAAAAAACTAATTTCTAGTACTTTTTTTATTACTATTGTATCCAATGTAAGCTATAATAAATTGCACTATTCTGAGAAAAAAAACAGCTAGGTACTCGTATCTATTACAGTTCAAAAGATAGGACACAGCTTTACACAGATATAGGACAGACAAATAAGTATACATTTATGGCGTGGGATGAGTAATGGAGTTTGCATCCTTTAGTGAGAATAAGAATTGCGTTAAAATTATTGTAAAGGTCTGTTATATGATATGATAGACTGGTTACATAAGTTTATAGAAAACTTTCCGATCGCAATTCAGTCGATAATTATCCATATCACAACAAAAGAATGGATCAAGTTTTAACTACATAACGTTTTCACTTTCTTTGTTAAAAGACGCGACTTACAAAAATATCATATTTCAACAAATTAAAAACATCTTTTTTGGTTGACAGTACAGGCGCAGCTGAATTCAAAATTTGGTAAACGGCTCTTAGGCGGTTTTTAAACATGGGACGACCTTTGCTGATCAAAGTGTTTTGTGTAATATTTTGAGTATTAGATGATCAAAAACTTTGTTGTGTAATGATTCTAATATGGTGTTTATACCCGGCTGTTAGCCCCGTTAGCATAGCATATAATAGAGTTCGCCGTCTGGTCCCGGGGCCCGGTCCCCGCAGAATACTACTGTGGCAAATTCTGCAGAATAAGCTAAGTATGGGGTCCCTTTAGGCACTATTGTTTCCTTAGTCTTTAATTTTTCGTTTTTTTTTTATTGTGTTATATCTAATAAATGTATTTTCTTTCTTTCTACCATTGGCAGGACCAAATCTCTTTCCAGTGTAATATTATCTTGACGATAATATTACATTTTATTTATTTTATTTATTTATTTAATATTACATTCTGTGCCGCGCGATTTCACCTGCATAAATCCTGCTCTCGTAGGAAAATTATAGACTATTTTACTCACAGCCCATATAACCATTTTTTGGAACATGACGTAACGGTTTCGAAACCTAGTGTCTACACTGATTGATTCTCGACACATAATCTGGTCGCCGTTTAGTGTTAGAGTAGTCGCTGCAACTAAAAGTGGGGACGAGTCGACACAGTCGCATGCGGTTTTTAATTTACGTCGCCGCGTCGTAACATTGTTACCATATTTTAACCAGAGTTCCTAAAAATCATTCATTCAATCGCTCATAATAGCTCATTCGTCGACATTGACTCGTAAAGTGACGTGAATTATTAAAATAAAAAATACGAAACCGCCATCATAATATCACCGAGGTAAGTAAACAAAGATTTTGTTTTTATTGATTTATTATGGTTTTCAATACTGAAATCTTAATGGGAAATTAAATGCATCGTGTAATTTAGTCGGATAGGTTGAAATTTACCAACGGGCCACATTATTATCATAATTTAACCATTCCGACGAAGATACACATTTTTTTGTTTTATAATATTTTTTTATTTTCTGTTCTCAAAAGCTTCTATTTGAATGCAATGATAAAGTTGAAAATTTAATAACGAACAATTTTAGAACTTATAAACCGTACATTCGACAAATAATGAAAATATATATTTTATTAATGAAAAATATTTTGGTCATAACTACACACACCGGCACAATTAGCGGAACAGAAAAAAAAAGGAGAAAAAAGAGGGAATTTAGAACAATGAATGTAATTTTTAAACAATATATTATTTAAAATGAAACAACAATTAAATTAACATGTTTTGACATTCATTTGTAACACCATACTTAAAATTTTATAAAAATAAAAATTAAATTAAACAAAATGCATTTTCTTCGATTTTTAATTATAGAGAAACAGCAGAAAATTCAAGATTTTCCAAAGTTTAACAACAATTTCAATGACTGTTCAATATCGAGTGTTTCCTCCTCGTGCTCTGATGAGGGTTTCCATCCGTCTGGGCATGCTGCGGATGATGTTATCAATGGTTTCTTGGGGCAACCTCTGCCATTCTTCAAGTAATGCGTTTCGCAACTCGTTGAGATTATTGGGAGGGGGCATTCTTGACTTTACACTCCTCTTTAGCAAGTCCCAGACGTGTTCTATAGGGTTCATATCGGGGGACCGTGCTGGCCACTCCATCACCGTTATACCAACATGGTTTAGGTATGTCTGTACTGTGCGAGCACTGTGAGCCCGAGCATTATCCTGCATTAGAATGAAGTTGTTACCAATAAAGGGAGCAAATGGCACAACATGTTCTTCTAAAATCTCCCTGATATACCGATCAGCATTCAGATTCCCGCCATCGACCACTACTAACTCCGTACGAGCTCCTAAACATATTCCTCCCCAGACCATAATTGAACCGCCGCCATATGCAACTGTATTTTCAAAATTAGACTGGATATACCGTTCTCCTTTGCGTCTCCATACTCGCTGCCTTCCATCAATTTGATTTAACATAACTCTGCATTCATCAGTAAAAAGAACCTGTCCCCAGTCGTCGAAGTCCCAATCACGATGTTCACGACCAAAGTGTAGACGGTTTGTGCGATGATGTCTCTCAAGTTTTGGGGCTTTGGCGGGCACATACGAGCCTATACCCACTTCTTCGAATCTTCTACGAACTGTCCGCTCACTCATCCTTACTGCTCGTACCTCTTCCAGTAAATTTCGAGCCTGCACCGCCGTTAGTCTCGTGTTCCGTCGGACTTGAAGTTGGAGAAAACGGTCATCCCTCCTTGAAGTACACCTTTTCCGGCCTTGTCCTCTCCTTCTCACTAGAGCATTCGTCAATCTGTATCGTTGGATGCTACGATAAATCGTTGATAACGATCGACGAAGGCTTCTGGCAATCGATCTGTAGGTTTGACCATTTCTCCTCATTTGATCTGCCCTAATGATTTCTGATGGCGTTAAATCAGGCATAATTAGATGCTCGTAAATTATCAATATGCGAAAAAACTCAAAAGCCTCAAAAACTGCAATTCAAAGCTTTTCAAATGGAATTCACGAACCTTCTAAAAACGGACAAGCGGTGGAAAAAATGAATCAATGAAAATTAAAACAAAAGAATGAAAAAAAGGGCAGTCGCTTAGTATTCCATTTTTAAATTAAAACCCAAATTTAAAAAAAGCTTGTTTAGCCGGCCAGTAACACGCAAAAATGCGTAAATACTCCCTTTTTTTTCTGTTCCGCTAATTGTGCCGGTGTGTGTAGTTACAAAGTTACGTGATTGTGTAGACATGTTACGTAAAGTCGTCACAAAGTAACTGAATTTTTAAAATGGTCTCTCCTTGATTTTTTTGTTTACAGCTTCTCAAACTTATTTTCTCAGAAAAAATGTTATTGATACATTTACATTCTATTGTTTAAGTTATAAGTATCAATTATTCTTTTACAGACGAAGATACGCCAGACACAAAAAAATATTCCATCAAAGCATCAAAATAGAAAACAAGATCTTGAATTTAAAAATGAAGTCCAAAATATAACTTACTTAAATATACTGTGCAGCAAAAGCACAAACAGTGATTTACTACGAAGATGCTGACAAATTATCTTGATGTTGATAGATGAAGGACACGACAGTGATTAAGAAGTTACATTATACAATTTTATTGTGATTACCTATTGATATATTTAGGTTTACTAACCAATACTCAATACGTACAAATATACCTACTATTTTTGATACCACTTTATTTATCTGTATATTAAACTAATTAGGTCGACTTATGTTATGTACATAGCTCTTTTAGATTGACGCAGGTCTTTAAAATTATCTGTAGATTATTAGTGGCAAGTAGCTAATGCTGGTAAAGTAAAAGTATAGGGCAAGTGTCAGTGATAAATAACAATGGCAAAAGTCCATGTGTTTTGGGTACCCCACTTACACCTACCCACGGAAAAGGAAACCGTATAAACTCGATAGTTCTTGGACAGACTAAGATAATATGTAATCATACCACATTTTTATAAGTTGGGGTTTAAAAGTTATTCGTTACCTAGTATATTTTGTATAGGTTATTATGAGATTTTAGGTACCAAAGACGTGTAAAGAAAAAGTTTCTCTAGGAAAGAAAATAGCACTGCCTACCACATGTCATATAAGTTACTCTATGCCACATAATGGCAGTAAATGATGGCTTGGGCAAAAAATATCGATACCTATATTAAAATATCGATATTTTTCCAAATACATAATTAGCATATTATATATATCGTCGATATTTTTAATGGCGATATATCGACATTTATTTTACAGTATCGAATTCGTATCAATTTTATTATATTTTTAACGCAATTCTGGTTTCGTGTTTCATTTCATGTTAGGTACTAGATACTTGTTTAGACTCAAGCATTTATAAAAAAAATACTATTTTCATCGTCCTTTTTTACGAATTTGAGAATATGTATAAATAATAATGTAAAAACTGACGATATATCGATATTTTTCACTCGATTTTTATCTATAGTATTTAGAAATGTCGATACGATAAATATCAATTTATTTTTTCACTTGGCCATCCCTACTGAATGACATGGTTGACGTGATGACACGACGTTCAATTTTACCACAACAACAAAAAAGTTTTTGTATTAATCAAAGACATTAACATATAATAGCATAGAGGGGGCATTGGGAATATTTTCATACAAAACTTTGAAGCTCAAGCGTCATGTCCTTGTCATGTCAGTTAGTATGAACGCGAGCTGTCATTCGGTCGAAATTGTACTAGACTTATTCCACTTGGAATAACTTTTGGCTTCAAATAATCCTCGCTTTGTCCCCTCTATGCCTTATACTATATTTTAATCTCTTTGGTATTAATAGATTTCCCAATCGATCGATTCGTGTTTCTAAGATATTTCTGTTTTATTTGACTCAATATTTTCAACTGCTAGATTAATTAAAAAATATGGAAAATTTCGACTTGTTATGAGTCAATATAACAAGCATAGTGTGATACCCCGTGGGTGTCTATTTCAGTGGGTACCAAAGCTGCCGATGTTCTTTGAGACTTTGAAATAAAAATCGTTCCTATTGTTGTTATGTTTTCATTTTTTTATTACCCCTAACGTTGTCAATACAGGAATAAATATGAGTACCATTTGGGAGTTGAAAAGCATACATAAAAGCTTACATTTCACATCTTGCAAATTGTATTCTATCGATTTTTTTGCTTCATAACCAAATGATGGTGAATTATATATCGATATGCGAAGAATCCAACGGTCGTTCAAAATAAATCCAATTTATTTTCATATTATTTCACACGATTTTAATTTTGTCATTCGCAGAAATTGCGTAGGTACTTCATTTCAACAATAGCAGTGAGATGAAAGCCTATGTGTTATTCTGGAGTAAAATTTCATCAAAAATTTTTAGTTTTTGCGTGAAAGACACTAGGATCTGATGCTGGCATCCAAGAGAAATCGAGGGGAACCTTCGAAAATCGTAATGGCGACTAGTGCTTTTTTAGTTTTTTTTAGTTTCCTGTTTGAAGTCTGTTTTTTTGTTAAAAATTATGGTTCGTTAATTCCCTCTCCTGTAAAATTTTGAAGTGCATCGGAATCTACGTGATATTTGATTTGTTTACTCATTTTTTATTTTAATTAAACAGTAAACCGTTCGGTTAACACAAGACACAGTTTGAGAGTCACTGGATCTGGTGATATCCATTTATCCAAGTTAGTGTTATAAGTATACCGAAACATTGACGTAACGTTACTACAGATGCTACCACCCACTTACTACACATTGTTACCAATAATAATATAATAATAATATAATCTCACGCCCTTTTTATCCCCGAGGGGGTAGGCAGAGGTATTCCATTACTGGATATACCCACATTTCACGAGATATATTGGACCCCTAAACGTGATAGGTGGTGAGCCCATCGCCGGACCGGGTCTGTTTACACATGTCTCAGAATTAATTCTGAGACCTGCGGGTTTCCTCACGATGTTTTCCTTCACCGTCGAGCTAGTGATAAATATGTACGTAAGTTTTTGAAAAACATTGGTACATGCTAGGATTCGAACCCGAGCCTCGCTGATTTTCGGCCGGCTCTTTAACCGTCCGGGCTATCACTGCTGTTACCAATACTGTAGGTACACTAGTTACATACATTACACAAAGTGTGCAAAACGTGTGTACACAAATTTTTCCGTAACAAGTCGACACAGCTACAACACAAAGTTACTATAACTACTTTCTGTCACTGTGCAAACGGTTACGACCATGTTACGACACATAGAAGCGAACCCCCACACAGTCGCAAGGTTACGCCTTTTAAAAATCTGCGACCAAAAATGGCTATATGGGAGAAAAGTAAGCTTATCATTGGTGAAAGAATTTTTGAAGTCGGTCCAGTAGTTTTTGAGTTTATTCGTTACAAGCATACAAGAATACATAGTAAAAAATACAAATAGTAAAATTAATGTAGATTGGACGGGACTACCACACTCCAAGTGGCGGATGCGCCAGTCATGATGTGGGTCAGTGGATGTACGATTGTACGCATTAAATCTGCTTACGAAATACTACTTGGTAGGCAACGATGTTTTATAGTAACATACGTTTGTCTAGAGTAAATTGAGTCTGTAAGCTTAAAGTTGACTATAACAGTACTGGTGAATGACGAACAAATAAGTGGAAAGAAAGACACGAGCTATGTGTAAATCATTGAGCTTCGGAGTATCGACTGATACAAAAAGACATCAATTGACCACTTAAATAATAATTCTTTATTCAGGCAATAGACCCATTAAGGTAAACGCAGCTATCAACGACCCATCGAAAATCTGCAGGTATTGCCGACCCATTCAGCTTATTCTTATTTTTATCGGTTTGGAACGATTTGAGTCACAAGAGAGTATAATATACACACATGTTTGTATGTTTCCTAATTAATTTACTGGTGTTAGTGTACGTAGGTACACGGGAATGTGACCAAATACGTTAGTTTCTGTGAACGTAGCGAGTGCGCCGATCGTGTCATACTAACCCTTACTTCCTCAGTTAAGTACTAAAATTTTTTGCTTAAGATATTTTATATATAAATATTTACGTTAAGTTTATTCTGAATAACACAACATATTCCTTTATTTGTATATTCCACATTTCGCAACTAAATTATTGTGTTTTAAGGGAATTTAAAAAGTATTTTTGAAATTCAAATAGAACGGCAATAGCTGCAGTGCATTTTAGTAGTGCAGTCATTACCGACCCATAGATCGGCAATGGCTGAGAGGCTATTCTTTATTTTTTCCCTTTTTCGGTAATGCTTATAATAATTAAACAAGTTTTTATAACACCATTTCAATCTTAAGTATTCTAAAATTATAAGCATCTATTAGCGACATACACCATGTTATATTATAAACTTGTTTTTCCGCGATAAACTGCCACGCATTTATTAAACATTTAGACGTGGGATATGAAAGAAATTAGTTAGAGTTTTCTTCGTATTTATATGAAAATGGTGTATTTTTTTATAGTTTAGAACTAAATCAATAAATTATTGTATTAAAACGGATGGGGAAATATATTACAATTAATATCGATTATTTTTCGTGGCTCGGTAAAAGATTTGTTCATTTTTTTATTTAACACTAATCACCGATCCATTTGAATCGGTAATTGCAACAAAGAGAAGCTATCACCGATTCTATACCTATTAATTGGTATTTTCGGATTTGGTATGTAATGTCTAAAAGTAAAGCTACTAATTTGTTTCAATATAATGATTTGATTCAATGAGTAGGTAAGGTTAGGTTTAATTTCATTTAATGTCATTAAATTTCATTTTCATTTCATATCCGTAAAAAAATCTACTGAAGACTTGGCTGTATGTATAGTTCCCTTTGCCTACCCGGAATGGGTGAAGAAAACAAAAAAAAACCTCTGCTTTTAATCTTTTACGGTTAGCGCGATTTTCCAAAAATGTTACTTGACTTTATTGTATTTTTATTGTTTTATTAAACTGCTTCATTTTTCGCAACTGTATTAAAATAGTTATTAAGTACACGTGCGGAACCGTCATTGCAACTTGTTCCGACACTCAACCCTCACCTTCGGCTGCGCTAAACTTGGGAAGTTCGAAAAAAAATTAAAGACTCTTTGTTTTTTTTTTTCTTATTTTAAAGCATTGGCATTTTAGCCATCAGCACTAAACACGACAAGAAATTCAAGATTTTCAGCTTTGCTTCAGAGCTATGCACAAAAACACATAAGTTTCTTCAAAACTTATCGAATTCACTTGGTTATCAACAGTAAAGCGATAGTGCACTATTACTGAAGATTTTGAAGAGGCTTCTTGAGGTAATTCGAAAAAGTCCATCTCACGCATTTTATCGAATTTCCAATTCACTGCACACTATCACGGACATTTACCACATAATATACTAGTTATCACTATTATGAACTGAAGCCCAAAATTTACGGCAAAACGAAAATTTTACAAAAAACATGACGTGCTTCTTCGGATTCCCGCCAAAAAGCCTCTAGGCTTTTTGGCAAATAAAAAAAAGGAATTAAGTTATTTTGAGAACGTCTAGGTAGGTATTCTGTGAAAAAAAGTATGCTTTATTTACTTACGGTCGGTGTTAGATTCATAAAAATCGGTAATAGCTTCAAAGCGTTTCGGGTGGGTCGGTAATAGAAACAATTGACTTCAACAATCCTTTGATTATTTTTTCGATGAAAACATGATATTTATAAACGAGTGAAAATATAAATATAAAATATACTATCTATATTTAAATATAAAATAAAAAAATCTGGTGTGTTTGCAACCACTACCCTTAATTCTAATAATCAATTTCAAAACTTGCTTAAGGGGGTCGGCAATAGCTGCGTTTACCTTACATACATACAAAAATAAAAATATTAAATTACAGCATACATAACAAAAAAATACTTCTATTTACATTTTTTGGAGCGATGACATACCAACTACTGTACTTTGTAAACTTCCCATTCAGAATCTACTTCTATCTACCCTAATGTTAAAAAGAGGAAAGATTTGTTTTGTGTATGTTTCTAATGGATAGGCTCCAAAACTATTGGACCGACTTTAATTGATTTTTTTAAAGGTCACAGCACACTTATCAACTCGGAAAGGGATCGTCACCGTATCGCCTCGAGCCGTTCAGTATTGTTTGTATGAAACTCCCTACTGCAACGCACACTAATCGGAAACGTAACGTAATCGCCTCGCCTCGGAACAGGCTCCGAACCGCGATGCGGTGAGTGGTCAACTTGCAGTTCCCGCGCTTACGGCTCGCTGTCCCCCCGCTTACGTCTCTCCGTACGCGAGCTCACGGCTCTTCGTCCACCCTTGACCGTGTTCCCTCCCGCGACTTGCCTGCCGACCGTGCCGCCGCCCGCCATTCGCAAGGCAACTTCCTTTCGTGTTGCGCGTAAGTTTTATTGATTTTTTTATTGAATACTCAACGTTTGGATTTAAACTGATTTGGTGCCAACCCGGTCAGCCAGCGGTCGGCGAGGCGTAAGCGCGGTGACGCCTAGCCGTAGCCGAGTTGACGTACAGGAGCCGCTGCTACGCTTTGGTTACATGCATACGTTAGGTTGACGCCTGGTTGACGGCGAGGCGAAAGGCGATACGGTGCCGATCCCTTTCCGAGTTGATATGTGTGCTGTGACCCTAACGGTATCGGTACCTACTGATGCAGACGAAATCGCGGGGGCCTACTTTTAATAATAATAATATTACACACCTGTCTTCGTTTTCCTAACACCCGGAGGTCTTGAAAAATCACCTTCCCCTGGCGCAGTCGGCTAAAAACAAATGGTAGCATTGCAATGCGACTAATGTGCGTAGCACGTACTGAAGCTACAAATAGAACGGTTTCCGCACTGCACGGCGTGCGTTAATAGTACCTATATTATACTAGCTTTTACCCGCGGCTTCACTCGCGCACGTTTGTTTCATCACCTTATTAGGGGTTGAATTTTGCAAAATCCTTTCTTAGTGGATACCTACACTGTATGTATAAGCTATCTATGTGCAAAATTTCAAGTCTCTAGACCCAGCGGTTTAGGCGATACACATATCTCCAATCAGTCAGTCATTTTATCATTTCATATAGATACCTAGGCGTCTATTTCAATATAAATACTTTTCAGGGAAGTCTAAATGTTATTTAACTGATAGACAAATAATTCTACGAAAAATACCACTTTAAAAGATTTATATTATTTCTTAAATATAGTCCTGTTTCGCAAAAGTGAGTGGTTAACAGAAAGTATCACACCAAATCGAGATCGCGGACTGTTTTTCACGGAAACGTAGTTAAAGATAGACACGAAATAAGGCGCTAAAGGAGGATGCTTTTGAAATCATGAAAACAATTCCGTACCTACCAATAAGTTCGTGCAAGAACCTAGTCTCGGCATCATCAAGTAAATACGCATACCTGTGCCGACACTACCACTTTGACTGTCGAGTGTCTATTCTCCCTTAGACAATACGCATCCTCATATTTGGACAGATGTTAAAGTGTGGCAAAATATAGTAACACAACCGCAAGAACCGCCGTGTGTTAGGTCACGCATATAAATCGGATAGGTCACATTATAGATGTAATCGACTGCCATATGCCTATAGATTCCTCTTTCGTGAAAGCGGAATGGTTAGGCATCGTAAGGCACCAAATCAGAATCAACAGTCTCACTCAAAAGATATTGCATTTTCATTTCGGAATAAGAATATCTAAATATTCGTTGAGGGGGGCAATTCTACAAAATGTCAACGGTTACAGTTGGATGACAATGAGATGTCGTTAAGTGTCAAAATAACACCATTGAATGACCATTGACTGACCATTGACATTCAACTATAACCGTTGACATTTAGTGGAATTGGCCCCCTGTAGACGTGTCTACATAATATGAAAAATATTGGATAAAAATAAATAAGACTGCTATCAAAGGAAGGTGAGACGGTATTATTCAAATGGTATTACGTGGACGTCGACGGTGGAGCGTGCCGTTCAAAAAAATCAATACAACCCGCACGCCACGACTTGGGCCCGCAAGGACAATCGGCTAAACAGCTTACTAGCATAATTTTACCAAAATCTTTCTCTGACTCTCATGACCCTAAACGGTCGACCGAAAAGTTTTTTTAAACTTCCATCTTGATTGCATCCTATTATGAGTATGTATAGGACTCTAAACACACCTCTAGGAAAGAGTTTCTTATGATATTTAAAACCAAAATATTATGTATTATATAATAATATATACCTATATGTATATATATACACAAGCAGAAACTGACTAGATGACTGACTGATCGATTAAGGCACATCCGAAACAGCTGGATCTAGAAGAAAAAAGATACTTACTAAGAAAAAGAGAAGATGAAAGAACAATGGCAAAACGCCATGTGTTTTGGGTACCCCACTTACACCTGCCCACGGAAGACAAAACCGTTTAAAATCGATAGTTCTTGGACAGACTAAGATAATATGTAATCATACCACATTTTTATAAGTTGAGGTTTAAAAGTTATTCGTTACCTAGTGTATTTTGTAGGATATTATGAGATTTTAGGTACCAAAGACGTGTAAAGAAAAAGTTTCTCTAGGAAAGAAAATGATTTTCTTCCAACCTCTTTGTTAGAAAATAGCACTGCCTACCACATGCCATATAAGTTACTCTATGCCACATAGTGGCAGTAAATGATGACTTGGGCAAAAAATATCGATACCTATATTAAAATATCGATATTTTTCCAAATACATAATTAGCATATTATATACATATATCGTCGATATTTTTAATGGCGATATATCGACATTTATTTTACAGTATCGAATTCGTATCAATTTTAATATATTTTTAACGCAATTCTGGTTTCGTGTTTCATTTCATGTTAGTAGACCAGGCTCAATAATTTTTAAAACCAAAAATAATAGTAGTAGGATGAAACCCATTAGAAAAGGAGGGGAATATTATAAAAATGAAAGGAAAAATAAATATTCCCCCCCTTTTCTAATGGGTTTCATCCTAGTACTATTTTTTTTCACTTTTTATTATTTTTAAAGGCTCCTACCCTGGTCTATAGGTACTAGATACTTGTTTAGACTCAAGCATTTATAAAAAAATACTATTTTCATCGTCCTTTTTTACGAATTTGGGAATATGTATTAATAATAATGTAAAAACTGATGATGTATCGATATTTTTCACTCGATTTTTATCTATAGTATTTAGAAATGTCGACACGATAAATATCAATTTATTTTTTCACTTGGCCATCCCTAGTGAATGACATGGTTGACGTGATGACACGACGTTCAATTCTACCACAACAACAAAAAAGTTTTTGTATTAATCAAAGACATTAAAATATAATAGCATAGAGGGGGCATTGGGAATATTTTCATACAAAACTTTGAAGCTCAAGCGTCATGTCCTTGTCATGTCAGTTAGTATGAACGCGAGCTGTCATTCGGTCGAAATTGTACTAGACTTATTCCACTTGGAATAACTTTTGGCTTCAAATAATCCTCGCTTTGTCCCCTCTATGCCTTATATTATATCTTAATCTCTTTGGTATAAATAGATTTCCCAATCGATCGATTCGTGTTTCTATGATATTTCTGTTTTATTTGACTCAATATTTTCAACTGCTAGATTAATTAAAAAATATGGAAAATTTCGACTTGTTATGAGTCAATAAAACAAGCATAGTGTGATACCCCGTGGGTTTCTATTTCAGTGGGTACCAAAGCTGCCGATATTCTTTGCACAAAGGGTTTCTTAAATGACGAAAGTGAACAAGTAGGTATATTATGTCGGTGCCATGTCATAGAATTGATCACTTCTGTGATGTACCTAACCGACCATTTCATGAAATGGTTGTAAGTATGTCTAACCTAACCTAACCACGTTATAAAGTGATCCATTCTAAGCTGACCACGTCATTATGAAGTGATGAAATGAACACGACATATACCTATGATGTATCGTAAGAAGGAATTTTTGGAAACAGCCACCGGAACGGTAATAAACTGGAGAGCAACGCCGCTGGGAACCCCCGGTAGTCTGTATAATGTATATGTAGTCTGTAAATATATGTGTGTGGGACAGAATGATGAATGGGAATGAATGATGAGAATGATGAAAAACATGGAGAACAAGAAGTTTTGCACAAATTTCCTTATATAACTTAAGTGAGCACTAAGAAGCAATTTATTGAAAACGGTTTATGGCTAATATCTACTAAATGTAGGAAGTAAATAAACAAAGAGGTTGGAAGAAAATCATTCTCTAGGAGATAAACTTTTTCTATCTCGTATGGTAGAAGCAGTATACGCACCCGGTAGTAGTAAAAGTTTTCTGTGATACGCACTCATGACAGGTCCTGCCGGACTTCGAATGTTCTTCAAATGAACAAATGTAGAATACGCCGAAAATCCCAATAATTTCGTCCCATTTCAAATATTGAATACTTCTCCTTGCACTGTTCAAAATAAGAGGGGCTCGTAAATTGTAAGTATATCTACTCCATAATAACTGGCCTCGTACCTATTCGATAAAGCTTTTCTGATTTTATGCCAATTAAAAGGTCGTCAAAGCCAAGTTTTTTTGTCGCCTAGGTTGTAACTTTCTTCACCGATTTCATATTTCTAGTGAAAATAGCGTTTGCATTTTTCCAAGTTTGTGATTTTCCCCCTACACGTCTTAGCGATTTTATCGGTGTCTAATTACTTTCTGCCTGTCTCTTCAGAAATATCTCTCTAAATAAATACTTAATAATGTCTTAAAAGTTGGCTTATTTTAGCAGTTATTATTATCCAAAATACAAGCTCTGTCTAGTTTGGGACCAAACAACAGTGAGTGACTTTTGACCAACAAAAAAAAATAAAGATGGAATAAATCGATACTAATATTATTATATTTGTTACGAAAGAGGCAATATTTGTATATTTGTTACGAAAAAACTCAAAAACTACAAGAGCAGTGATAGTCTTTACGGTTCGGGTTCGAATCCTGGCATGTACCAATGATTTTTTCAAAAACTTACGTAGGGTCATTGTGCCGGTTGGCGGCCTTTTAGTCGCCTTCCAAACTTTGCTCTTTGAAATTAGTATGATATGTCTATAATTCAAGTTCTGATTATTTATGTGGGCATAGCAGATATAATCAAGTTATTTTTCGAAATAAGTATTATAGGAATATGGGAGCATTTATATTTTTAAATAAATAATTACCTGAAACTTAGGCAAAACGCCGGTTGGCGGCCACTTTTTTTGGTTGGCGGCCACCCTAGAGTCAGTTCGCGGCCGCCAGTTTTACATACAATATCGACTTGCGAGATTTCATACTTTTTTGACGTTTTCGTACACTTCTCCATACATATCCTATCGTAAATTTCCACATCATTAGGCATATGATCGCGATTGTCACTCAAATGCCTTCACTCTTAAAAAACACGTTTTCCTCAATATTCGTCCCTTTTTTGTGCTCTAACCTAACCTAAGCTTACACTGTTCTAACATCTCTTTGCCCTTTCTTTTCTGCCTTCAGTTCGATCCTCCCGGGCTGAAGCAACTATCCCCTACAGCTTTTAGCCTCTTGGGTTCGCCTACATTCCCAGAGGCTATACCTGATGCTATTGAAGCTAGAAGACGTCTCCTTCTCCTCGCGCGGGATCGTCTGAAAAGTGTTTCCGCGCATGTCGTCTTGGTCTTAAGGATGTGCTTTGCAGCCCCTAAAATAATGTATCTTTTGAGCACGGCTCCAGTTGAAGCGCTACTAAATGTTTCATTCAGCAATGACCAGTGGAGTCAAGCATCGTTCCCATACGTTGCGGCGCACTGGGGGGGTGCGACGCGTAAGGGGTGTGAGTGTTCCGGCTTTCCTCGCCTCGACGCATGGGTTTGCAGATCTCGTCTCTGGTATATATTATCTTCCCATGGAGGCGGGCCCCTGCCCTTTGCAGCTGAGGCGCTGGCGAAGTGGAGTACTCTCTTCCCGAACGCTGTCGTGGGCAAAGTTCCTACTGTGCAGCGGGTGTGAATGAGGAAGGGACAAAGAACACCCTGGACAGGCTAGACTCTGGTTGCAGGCATTACCCTCTCCACATATGGGAACTCTTCACGACGGCAACTCCTTGCGTGTCGCGGTTGTTCTCCGCCTGGACTGCGATGTATGTCAACCACATCAATACATTTGCAGCTCCATGGTTGGGGCAACTGGTCATCATGCATTGAGCTGCTGTCTTTGTTTGAAAGTATCCCTCGGCACTATGAGCTTAATGACATCCTTGTCTTAGTCCATGGCAAAAGGCTAGATGGTTTGACCCTGGTGCCGTGGCAGAGAGGTGTTTATTGTGTGACGCTACGTACGTCAACACCTTCGCGGCCTCTTACTTCGGTCACACTGAGTTGGCGGCCGTCAAAAAGCAGGAGAAATACTCGGCCTTCATCATCATCATCAGTCTATACCGGTCCACTGCTGGACATAGACCTCTCCAATTGCACGCCATTTTATTCTCGGCAACTCTCATACATCTGCTACCAGCCACCCTGCGAAGGTCGTCGCTCCACCTAGCCTGAGGCCCTCCTACCTTATGCTTACCGATTCGCGGTCTCCAGTCTAGAACATGTCTACTCCAACGGAAAGGTCATCAGTTCTACGGCTAATATGGCCAGCCCTTTTTCCACTTAAGCTTGCTTATTCTACGAGCTCTGTTGAAAACTTTGGTTCTCTATCGGATTACCTCGTTTTGGATTCGATCCCTCAGAGACTTCAAGCATAGCCCGTTCCATAGCTCGCAGAGTCACCTTGAAGCTTCCCGAACGCTGCCCAGCCCAGCTGAATTCTCCTGTTAGCCTCACTCTCAAGGTTGTTTTTACCAAATTTCAGAGTTTGCCCGAGGTAAACGTATTCTCGAACATACTCGAGAGCACCACCATTGACAGCTATCAGCCCCGGAGTGACGTGATCGTGGAACATAACTTTGGTGTTGTACAAGATCATCCTAGTTCATACTTGGCCTTAGAAGCAAATTATTGCTTCGTGCCATTTGCGTGCGAAACTACGGGATGCTGGGGAGCAAAAGCTTTGGCTTTATTAAAGAGAGATTGGCCGTCGGCTTCGTGAGACGTGTGACGCTCGCTCTGGGGTTTACCTACCTTCTGCAAAAGTTGTCTATTGCCATGCAGCTCGGCAACGCGATGTCTGTCATGGGCTCCTTTGCTACTGGTACGGCTCGGGGTATTTTTGACTAGACTAGTACCGTAGTATTAGTGAAATCATTTTTGTGTACCAATTTTTATTGACCTCAAAGCCAGATTGTTAAAAACATTTTTAAAATACTTACTTGATTAAAAAATTAATTAGTCTGTGTGAAAGAAGTGGCCGTAAACTGACACCTCTATTTTCAATAGTCAGATATCGGCCGTCTATTTTTCATACAATTTTCAGACGGCTGCGAACCAGTTTCGTTTTTTAACCATGTGTTAGTTTGCGGCCCCCTTATATTTAAGTAGCGATAAATCCGTATAAAATTATATTTTGGCGGCCGTGAACTAACCATAGCATTCAACCCAACCCCAACAATAAAAAAATGTTGCACAAAACGAAACTTTATTTACATTAATAATAGGATGGAAAGCAAACCTATTTCATTCAGTGAGGTAGTTCGCGGCCACCCGGCCGTAAACTAACTTTACCAAAAATTTATTAATCTGGTTCGCGGCCACCAAATAAAACTAGTATTAAAGTAATTTACTTCAAAAATAAATGTGAAATTAAGTATATCAAACACCTATGATCACTCAAAAACAATCACAATAGTACTATGTAATCGTAAAAATGAAATACTTACTTTTGAAGTGGGACCTGTTCGCTATTTTTTGAACAGGTTTGCGAACGTATGTCTGCTGACGGCGCGGCTGCCAAAATGGACAATTTATTTCCGGCACATGGATTAGGGTAATCGACCAATTTGAATAGGCATTACATTCTGCAACTATTCTACTTCTTAAAGTGATACAAACGTTGGGAAAGGTGGGATAGAATTCTTATTATTGCAATATTTATGCGGTTGGTCCTCTAAAAGGCCGCAAACTAACGCAGGGCCGCGATCCGGCGAAATGACCCTACCTACATATTTATCGACGGTGAAGGAAAACATCGTGAGGAAACCCGCAGGTCTCAGAATTAATTCTGAGGCATGTGTAAATAGACCCAGTCCGGCGATGGGCTCATCACCTATCACGTTTAGGGGTCCAATATATATCGTGAAATGTGGGTATATCCAGGTGATGAAAGGCGTGAGAATATTTATTTTGTTTTTTCAAAAACTACTTGACCGATTTAAAAAAATCTATAACCAATGGAAATATAGAATATCCCTGAGTAACATAGGCTTTATTTTAATTCCAAGAAAATACAAAAAAGGAGGCATGGTACTCACTTCTCTGGCAGACTTGGACTGTTGGCTTCCTGGCCGAGCGCGTTCACGTGATAGACGCAGAAGTTCACCATCAGAGGCTTCATCTCTTCGTTGTTGAAGAACGGCAGGAATCCGGTGTCTGCAAAAACAGCTTCTCTAAATAATAATACATCTTGGGTGAGGTGCACATGCACGAATATTCGACAACTCGCGACCTAAGAAAGCATATCAACAGCCCGGAATCGTAAATGTGTTTGTGTATTAGTAAAAATAATTAACCACCAATTTTCTTTCTTTATTTATAATTCTCATAACACGCAAAGCAATTTAGAAAAACTACCTAGTAGTTTAACTTAGTTTAAAACAGAGTCATCTCAATTTTCTTCATAATGTAAATCTTTATTTTCTCAGAAGCGCAGCAAAATTAGGTATAATTAAGTCCTAATAAAGGTGAGAAACTAACCCGTACTAGAGCAACCTTTAATTTTGACATAATTAGGTAGCTACATTTATAACTCAAATTATTATTTATGTTATTTTCTTACGTAAACGTAAAACTCATTTTATTGAAGTTCACATTTTGAATCCGTAATTGGGATTTATAGTACACATAAATAATTAGATCCAAATTATTTCATACTCTGAAAATATAGCTACACAATTAAATGTTTTGGAAACTTAACAACACTTATTTCATAACATAATTTCGCAATGCAGTACCCAGGTAGGTACTGTGGCACTTTACTGAATCACATTATATTCATTCGCTTGGCGGTATCACGGTGGCCTCCAGCTCCGGTCGCGTCCAAATACTCATGCCATCACACGTTAGTACAGTAAAATGTCACACGACAGTGTGAAAATATCGTCATTACCATACCATCGATTTCCGAGAATGTGAAATGTAGGTGTCGAAAAAATTCGACAGAAACTTGTCTGCCGTTAATCACTTTACTCCATTACCGAAGCAGGCACGGTCAACGCTATATAACTAACGGACGGGCTCATAAAAGATGACGTTGTATTTTATATTATCCGTAAAAACAAAACAACGACTCATGTTATCATTAAAAATACTTCAATCCTTTCCCGTGATACTGATAGCAATGTATTATTATTATTTTTTATTTGATGGATCACTACTAGCCTCCTAGTCACGCGCAACTCTGACAAAGCGCCTTGCAGTATAGGCACTATGTAAATGTATGTCAGGCGACAGCCGTATTTATAGTAATTACTAACGGTAGTATAGGTATCTCGGTGATTATTATATACACAAAACTGAAATTAGTCTTCAATTGTTATATTTTTACTTCTCAAAAGGTTATAATCAATAAATTAATGGATACCGGTTATACCAGATAAGACTGCAGTTTGTCACGGTTTATACTGCGAACACTAGTTTTTGAAATCAGCAAACTCGGATTCACAATACCCTAAACTGGTGTTAATAAACCCACGAAGTGCGTGCCAGACCAAGCATAGGTAGGCTCCATAGTCGAGATAAAATATAGTTTTTTCCAGCAGAAATAAATTCGTATTTAATAGTATTTCTCAAAGACACTATGAGAAATGAAGTGATTTCTGTGGTTGCTAATTAAAAATAGCGTATAGTCGAGAATATCCCATAGGTAATAGCTGTTCCGCGTGGTTTTACCCACATAAGTCAACTTCCCGTGAGAAAATTATGATATTCCCAGTAAAGTAAGATTTCCATTGGTGAAAGAATTTATAAAATCGTTCCAGTAGTGTTTAAGTTTATTCGTTGCAACATACAAAAATACAAACCTCTCCTCTTTATAATAAGTATTAGTTTCGACTACATTAGGTATATCTTTAAACCACTACCAAAACCCAGGTGCCTTGTACAGTACAATAGCTGAAATTGGCTTTCCCCTATTATCATCGGCCGACATCTCCCGCGACATATTGCCAGTTGAACCTTATGTAAAATATACAAGGTAAATATTTACTGTGCTGGTATCGTGTTGTATGTCGGACGATAAACATGGACACCCTGATTCTCGTTCTTACGGGTTTAGATTCCGAAGGTTTTACGTAAGTTATACAAGATCGTCATTCAATTGTAATGTCAAAATGTATGAGCAACGTAAGATGTTTAAAAAAATTATCAACCCGTAATATGTGACGTCGTTTAGAACAGAAGTTTTTGGTGCAATGTAGTGCCAGCAGCGGGTGGAGTCGCCGTACACAGCTGTTTACGTAACAACGGGGCGCGAAGTGACGTCATTCGTGAAAGCCTATCTTTTTCAGCAAGCCATTTCCCGTGTTAAAACGTACCTACCTACTGAATTTCGTTAAAATCATGTGCCTCTTGAGTTTACGCCTTTGAGTATTAAACCAACCGGAGACGCCACTGACAGGCGTTCCCCTCTGCCAAAAAAAAGTGTCGGTCAACACGCATACCTGTTATATACGGGAACTTTTCGTTCACCGGTTATATACAACTAGTTTTTTTGAGTTCACGGAGTGCTTGGATTGGTGAATGTATTTGTGTGCATCTAGTTCAAGCTAGTTAGTGTTTAATTGTTTTGTCAAAAAATGCGTTAGTTTTAACATTATTTGTGTTTGTTTCCTCGTCCCCCGCACAGAAATTGGCAGACTTTTTTGCAAAGAAACTAGTGCACGTGACGTCTCCTGTTGGTTTAATACTCAAAGGTTTACGCACATGTCAAGCATACGCAATGGTTCCTCAGATAAAAATAATTAATTGTAAATTATTTTGCATAGACGTTTAAAAAAAAGTTTAGAAAGATAATGATTTTCTTCGAACCTCTTTGCTATTTTGATTTCATATAATATTTATATTTAACATTCAGATCTGTCACTATATTTTCCCTTTCTCGTGAGAATTTAGCAAAACCTATACATTTCACAGGTAAATAATCTGCCAAATCGGTAGCTACACATTTTTAATTACACATAGGTACATAAAAGATATTGTATATATCGTCCATCCTTCGGGGAGCCCTAAAATGTACTCACGGTTCACGCCGAGGTCGTGCATGGTCATGATCGCGGGCTTGGAGCGGTCGCCGTTGACAACTACGAGTAAATCTCCATAATTTGTCCGAACATAATTATGTTGCCCGTCCTCGGTCTCGAACAGGCGAGGCTCCGACGTCCTGCGGTGCTCGATGCTCCGGAGCTCAATGTCGTTTAAACTGCCAACAAAAATTAGATTCAAGATACTCGAGCAAGTTCGGACAGGTGATTTATGTAGGTAGCACTTTTCAGAGACACACAAATGTATTAGTAGCCTGTGGAAATTATATTAATTTAAAAAATATATAATTTTATTGAGAAGTCTTATTCATTTTATTTGTAACCAGCGATCTTCTAAACTCTGCAAGATATATCGAAATGGAACAAATATGTAGCAACATTTTAGTTCTTCTTCTAATTCCAATATTTTTTGATTGAAATACGTAGAGCGTTGCGGAGCACCTTCTCGACAGACTTCAGATAATAATTGTAAATCGGTCATCATTATTTTGCGTCGTATCTGGTATGAAAGACATATCGCAGCAGAAGATTACCTAGTAGTTATTTTCACATAAAAGAAATGCCCTGATTACGTCTACCAGACCAGTGCTGTGCATCAAGCTGTGCATCAAGCTGCGCATCAAGGTTTATTTTGTTAATTTGTTTATTAATTCGGTCAAAATAAAAGCACTGTCTTCAAAAGAAAAAAAAGTTAAAATAAATGTTTTCGTAATATAAAGTCGAATAATAAGATATAATATAATCTATTTTGAGCGCTTTCACAGAGTTTTGCTATTCTACGTATATACATTCTTGAACTGAAGATTGTTCCTTTAAAAAAAGCTTCAAAGCATTTTCTTAAAGATATCTCCTATTATATTCGGATAAAGCTTTTTATGTCAGCAAGCAGATCTTACAAAGATCGTATCGCAGATTTCATAGACTGAATGTTAAAATTGGAATGAAAAGGGCTAAGATATTTTCCTGGAGCTCGTCTTGTCTCTTTCTTTCAAAGAAAACTTACCTATATCCAGTTAAAGATATCTGTGCCTATATCTTCCGATCCAAACAACGACTACTATTACTAAGTATAAAGTATACATTACTAGTTCCATGCCATAAACTTTGCTTTGAAATGGTGAAACAACAGTGAATTTAAAAAAATCTATTGTCTGTAAAGTCACACCGACTGACGATAGTTGAACGTGACAACGTCATGGAATGGATGTGCCTCTTTGTCGCTCGTTGCGCGCTCTCGCTTGCACTGGAACGCCGCATACGTCACACTTTTTCGGGAATGCCGCCGGCTCCATCAATTTATAAGACGTCACGTCAAAACTATTAACGGTGGTCCCATAAGCAAATTGATCTACGGTTAAATTATTTTTTCCATCGTCCCGTCAATGGGACATCCAATTGATCTACCGAAGAAGACCGATACTATAAAATTTTTATTCATCAAAACCAAATAACAATATTTTTAATTTCGGAGCTAAAGTAAGCACAGCGAAAAATCTTAAAGAGCAATGATGGTGACAAAGAGCTGTTACTGTTTTTTAGAAATGTCAATATATTTTTTGCATACGAACTTAACTGGTTTTATCTGCCTACACTAATATTATAAAGAGGAAAGATCTGTATTTTTGTTTGTAACGAATAAACTCAAAAACTATTGGAACGATTTTAAAAATTCTTTTAGAAATGGAAAGCTTACTTTCCCGGAATAAACAGTTACGTAAGATACTATAATGTAAGTTCTCTGTGATGCTCAGTACTCACGTAAATACTTTCGGCCCTGAATTTCCATACGATATGTGTAGAGTAATTTTTTGACAGGTATATGGTATCGACTGTGAAATCCAATCGAAATAGACTAAGGGTAGTATCACCCTTATCTGAATTTGTTTATTATACTAAACTAGCGACCCGCCCCGGCTTCGCACGGGTGCAATGCTAATACTAAAACCTTCCTCTTGAATCACTCTATCTATTAAAAAAACCGGATCAAAATCCGTTGCGTAGTTTTAAAGATTTAAGCATACATAGGGACATAGGGATATAGGGACAGAGAAAGCGACTTTGTTTTATACTATGTAGTGATGATGAGGGACCAACTTCGTCAACTAACGGTTGGTCTATGCAGACTACTTACACATTTTTGAGAATTCTCATTTGACTAATGATTTGACTCAATACCCTTTTGATCGGATCTTTGATCACGGTAAACACAAATCTCATCAGTACTTGTTAAAGAATTATTATAACTCTAGCTTTAGTTGCCTTCTGTATCTATAAGAGGGGACGCGTCTAAAAAACTAACTTGCCGATGTCTGTACATAGGAGACACTTAGGACTATTTTGTTTTATTTTTGTCGGTCTGTCTGTTTCATATTAGAAGTTGATATATCTGCACATAAATAATAATAAAATCTCACGCTTTTTATCCCCGAGGGGGTAGGCAGAGGTATTCCATTACTGGATAATGGATATACCCACATTTCACTAGATATATTGGACCCCTAAACGTGATAGGTGGTGAGCCCATCGCCGGACCGGGTCTATTTACACATGTCTCAGAATTAATTCTGAGTTAATTCTGAGACCTGCGGGTTTCCTAACGATGTTTTCCTTCACCGTCGAGCTAGTGATAAATATGTAAGTTTACGCAAGTTTTTGAAAAACTCATTGGTACATGCCAGGATTCGAACCCGAGCCTCTCTGATTTTCGGCCGGCTCTTTAACCGTAAGGCTATCACTGCTCTCACATAAATAGTGTTTTTTTAACCAGGTCAGTACGGCAACGAGGTTACATACAAAATAAATTAGATCCGTAGCAGTTCTTGCAGGACGTACACCATTGAGTTTCTTCAGCAAATGCAAGTTAAACATTCAAAGAGACGGTAAAACGTATGTACGGTCGTTTGAAATAAGGCCGGCTATGTAGACGGCTGGAGTCGTCTTAACCTGCCCCCCCTCCCCTGGCTCGTGCCCTGCTGCTTGGCACACGGCCAGGACGAGAACAGCACCACTTTCAATTTGAGAACGACTGTACCATGCGCAACCTCGTACTCGGCTCACCTCCTAACCTTTATTGTAATTGGGTTTAAATGCTAAAAAAAATCAGTGCCGGTTTTTTATTTAATAATTGACTTAAATATACATAATTTTAACTAACACGTAATATTTTTTTAAGATTTATAAAATTCTAAAGACTCAAGGAGTTATTTCAAATTTACCGCTGATGTTGCCTGTGAATGTTTTATTTAGGAATATGAAAAGAGGGCTTCTAATTTTATTGAAAAATCTCAAAATAGTACAGCCTCTACAAAAATATATCATGGTCCATTACGTTCCAATTCCCTTTATCGCACTTGTAAATAAATGACGAAGATACAAGCAGTATTCACGTTGTTTTCTCCAATGATTTTTTTGATTCCCGAAACTCAGCAGCACTCATTACACAAACTTCAAAATGATAAAATCCTACTAATATCATAACGTTTCTGCCAGAAACTCTGTAGTTGAGGATTCAACATATTATAAAAAACATTTTATGATACGTTACTCGTGCAGCGAGGTTGTAAAAAATGGTACCCGTCGGACGGGCTCGTTTCATATTCAGTACCTGCGCGCTTGGAGAAAAATTTTCGGTTCTTGTAAAATCGCATTTTTTCAGTAATGAATAATGATACATATTTAAATAAAGTCAAAATCTTGTCTAAACACGGAATATACAACGCGTAAAAGAATAAGCGAAATTCCTCATACACCCCAATTAGTATATTAATATAAAAAAATATGATGCAATCGAACTTTAGTTGTGTCTAACCAATTTTCTTAAATATCGATCAATAATAGCACGATTTCCATATATAGCACTAAATTCAACTATGCTAATTCATTTTTCGAAAAAATTTTACACATTAAAAAAAGCTGAAATCGATTTAGTAGTCGATACTGAACAAACTAATGTATACAACGCGTCACATACTAATCGCAATTCCTCGTACACTATATTATAGTCGAGCTTTATCTATAGGTATATATAAAAACCAATGCCACTTTTCGTTGTTATTTTATAACTTAAGAACGGGCTCAACTATCCAAACCAAATTTTTAAGCTTTATTTGGACTATTTAGCAGATGGTTTATGTGAAGTTTGCTTAAAATCTGTCGAGTGGTTCTTCATTTATACGTTGCAATGCAAAGCACGTGCCGGGCCGCTAGTATATTATAGATATATATACACATATATACATTCGTAATTTGGTTTTGTCTAAACAAATTTCTTAAGTAAAAAGCAATAATACGGTTTCCATAGGTAGCTCTAAATTAAGTTACTAATTCCAAAGACGTTTAAAGAAAAAGTTTCTCAAGAGAATGATTTTCTTCCAACCTCTTTGGCTAATTCGTTCTTCGGAAAAATTTAACACATTAAAAAAGCTGAAATCGATTAAGTACTCGATACTAAACCAACTAATTTCAGGAATTGTGCTTATTCTGTTACATATTGTATAACAAGTAATCGTTTAATAAAATTAAAAGAAAATAAACTTTTTACTTCTTTTAACTAACTTTACATATCAATTTATGGTTCCTATGGCCACCTTCTAGCGTCATCATGAGACCCTGGTTACTATCTAGCACGAAAGTACACGTCAAGATGAATCAAACGAACCCATACTCGATGGGGTTATGTTGTTTAATTACTAAGTTCCTATGGCTACCTTCTATCTCCATCATGAGACCCTGGTTACTATCTTACACCAAAGTACTCGTCAAGAAACGAGAATATACTCTATCGGGATATGTCGTTTCATTACTGAGTTCCTATGGCCACTTTCCAGCTCCATCATCAGACCCGGGTTACCATCTAGCACCAAAGTACTCGTCAAAATGAATCAAACGAGCCCATACTCGATGGGATTACGTCGTTTAATTACTGAGTTCCTATGGCCACCTTACAGGTCCATCATCAGACCCAGGTTACCATCTAACACCAAAGTATTCGTCAAGACGAATTAAACGAGCCAATACTCGATGGGATTATGTCGTTTAATTTTTGAGTTCATATGACCACCTTCCAGCTCCATCATCAGACCCTGGTTACCATTGAAAGACAAACTACTCGTCAAGACGATTCAAACGAGCCCAAACTCGATCCGGTTGTGTCGATTCATTGCGAAGTTCCTATGGCCACCATCTAGCTCCATCGTCAGATCAGCACTATGTCATCATAATATTGCATTGTCACGCGATTTACACATGTATACAAAATTTCAGCTCAATCGGTAACGGGGAAGTGGGTCAAATTTGAGTTGCAAAATTTGATTACAGACAACGGGGGACAACTAAATAAAAGCTTGTAATTTAAGATATCATTACAAGTTAAACGTTACTTCCAAAATTATTTTACCTACGGGTTGGGTTGGTAGCGTAGATTATTACCGGCAGAATTAATTTTTTTGAAGGATTCCAAGAAAACTTAAAAAAAACTTTAAATACTTATGTATTTTAATGCAAAGCCAGAGAAGTCATCGGCAACCATAGATTAGTAGGACTAACGTTAGTATACTAAATCTATGTCGGCAACACACAGTGCCACAGAAATTAACATGGAGGCTGGTATGTACAAAATATTTCATTTCGCACTGGTTTCCCGGCGCGGTTTAATCACAGCAGAGCTAGAAATTCTGTTGCATACTTGCGAAACAGAAATGTTGGAATCGAACTCCATGCAGCGGCGGTCTCACTGATATCTACAACTACTTGCTACATTTGCTAATGAGGTAATTACATCTTAAATGGACTAACTATAAAAGCAAGTAATCTTATGTGTCTTCCAGTTTGGCACAAACTTACGTCGTTACGTCGTTTTTACCTCGTAAAAAATTGGGTTTGTATATCACTACATAGTATAAAACAAAGTCGCTTTCTCTGTCCCTATATCCCTATGTCCATTGGTATTCTTAAATCTTTAAAACTACGCAACGGATTTTGATGCGTTTTTTTTTAATGGATAGAGTGATTCAAGAGGAAGGTTTTAGTGTTAGCATTGCGTGCGAAGCCGGGGCGGGTCGCTAGTCCTGAATAAATGATAAAATTTATTATTATTATAAGCCGGAAAGAAGAATTAAATCACGCAAAAACGACTGTATGGATTTTGATATGGTATGGCGATAACTGAGAATCAGGATCAACATAATAATATAAGGTACTTTTCACCTCTGGAAAATCATCTAATTTTCACGGGACTATAAATAAACTCAATAAGAAGAGTAATACGTAATACTCCGAAACAATAACAATTAGAAACTTGAAATAACCTTCGATACGAAATATGGTATCGAAGGCCACAGCTATAAAGGTATTTTTAGAAATTCCCGCGGGAACGGGAATTACAAGGAACCGCTAGTCCAATATAACTGTTATTACAGATCATACAGGAAATAATCAATTTATTTTTTTAAATATATAGAATTCTTATTTATGTGACATTTAGAAATGTTGGTAAAATTATGAAAACCATTGAATATTTCATTTAGGTTAGTCATTATGGCATTTCCAGACGCCACAACTTTTTCAAATAAAATTTTACGATATTCCTTAGGTGCGCTATAAGTATACCTCATATACACGAATTGATATACGTAAAAATCACTAAGCTTCAGCTTCTAATTAAAATGGCGAAACCCTATAACATCATTATACTGCAGTCAGTCCTGAACCAAATCAATAAAATGAAATAGATATATATCCTCTATAGCTTTACACATACTCGTATGTATGTCGGCTTTTGTTTATGTAGAGTATGCTAATGAAATTAGCTTGCTAATAATAATAGGGTCTAAGGCATATTGTAAAATTGCAACTTAAATGTTTACTGCTAAGGAGCCGTAGTTACGTAGCTTCACTATCACTACATAGTATAAAAAAAATAAAATAAAAAAAAAACCTTTTATTTCAGATAACATCCATAATTAATTACACATTATTAAAATTAAAAATAAATTAATTAATAAAACAAAGTCACTTTCTCTGTCCCTATATCCCTATGTCCCTTTGTATGCAAATCTTTAAAACTACCCAACGGATTTTGATGCGTATTTTTTTAATAGATAGAGTGATTCAAGAGGAAGGTTTTAGTGTTAGCATTGCACCCGTGCGAAGCCGGGGCGGGCCGCTAGTAGTAAATAAATATTATCTAACATTGCAAAAGCAAACGATGTAATAATACCAATCGAGATAAATACCATCACACTATGAGAGCAGTGATAGCCCGGACGGTTAAAGAGCCGGCCGAAAATCAGTGAGGCTCGGGTTCGAATCCTGGCATGTACCAATGAGTTTTTCAAAACTTACGTACATATTTATCACTAGCTCGACGGTGAAGGAAAACATCGTGAGGAAACCCGCAGGTCTCAGAATTAATTCTGAGACATGTGTAAAAAGACCCGGTCCGGCGATGGGCTCATCACCTATCACGTTTAGGGGTCCAATATATCTCGTGAAATGTGGGTATATCCAGTAATGGAATACCTCTGCCTACCCCCTCGGGGATAAAAGGCGTGAGATTATATATAATTATATATATATACACTATGAGACTAAATAATTATTTATTAATAAATTGTGGGAGACAATTCACAAGGTTATTCAGTCTCAAACTAGGCTGAGCTTGTACTGTGGGAATTATACCAATAATAAACATATACCCACTTAAAATATTAGACACCCAGACACGAAGCCAACAGATATGTTCTTAAACACAAATGTTGGCTTTGAGCGGGGATCGAACCCGCGGACTCAGAAGGCAGGGTCACTACCAACAGAGCCAAGAGGCCCGTCAGTGCCGAAATTGTGTTGATTAGGATGAGGTACATTCACGTAATTATGCTGTGTTGGTGTACCGTATTGTCCCGTACCGTAATCACAATGAACTAATTAGGTACGTAGTTAATTTGTGATACATTCAAATAGTGTGTGCAGACCTTGTGTTAATAGGTCTATGAGTGTGTGTCATGCTCTTTTCAAAGGTACTGTCGCATGTCGGTTTGGACTGCGGTTTCAATTGGAAATTGGTACGCTAGGTTCTACTTTTCAATGTTATCATTAGACCTTTTATTGTAAGTAGGTACATATTTGGTTGTTTGTGTTATAGTAATTTTGTAGTTTTTAAGGGGAACCATCGCAGAATGTCAGATAGGTACGCAAAATTTCGGATACGCAAAATGTCAGGTACGCAAAATGTCAGATACGCATAATGTCAGCTATTCATGCAACATATCAATTTATTGCGTATTTGGTAATGTTTTTTTAGGTATTCGTAGGTACATTGAGTTGAGTTAGGTTCTATTGTTGTACCTCTAGGCTAGGCAGTGACTTTGTTGCGTTTTTTTCATTAAAACATCGATTGTAATGATTTTTTTTGACGAAAATACTAAATTCGCTTTTGCATAACATATATATGCGACCTCTAGAAACAAAAATAAATAAAACACTAATATTCTTGTACGGTTCAAGTAGGTACTTACTCTGTCCTCTATTCTAAAAGTCAACATCCGTTATTAGATATTTTTTTCTTATAAATTGATTGTGGGACACAATTTTTACACGGTTATTCAGTCCTAAACTAGGCAGAGCCTGTACTATGGGAACTTAACAACTGATAAACATACTTAAATAAATATTAAACAACCAGACACTTATCCAACAGACATGTTCATGCACACAAATGTTGGCCCCGAACGGGGATCGAACCCGCGACTTCCGACGCAGAAGGCAAGGTCACTACCAACTGAGCCAACGGGCCCGTATGAACAACAAGACCAATCCGCGGTGGGCTCGCGTGGGAGATTGTCGCTTTCTCATGTGAGAGGAAAGACGCTTAGCTCAGCAGTGGGTTGACGATGATGAAAACACAAATCGCATACGATGTTTCCGAAGTGGTCATATGATTTCTTCTGCTGATCTAGATACTCACCCCAGACGGGCAGTAGCCTCTTCACGGCTGATGTTCATGGTGCCGAACTGATCCAACACCTCCCGCCTGTAAATCTCCTCCCTGAAAAAGTGCAAAAGATTTAGCATACGGTACAACTGTACATCATAAAAAAAAGAAAAAAAAAATGTTAAGAGAAGATTTAAAAATTATATAATTTGATTACAAAATTATAATCAAATAATATGAAATAGTTCATTGAATACGGGTTAGAGCATGGCAGGTAGGTACTTAAAATATGAAAACAGGCACAAAAGCATTTCATGCAAAACTAAAAATACTCACTCCGTTGAGACGTCAGCTACGTAGGAAGTACTCAGATTAAATAATGGCTCTAATTTCTTCCTGGCTGACCCTCCAAGGCGAAACATTTTCTTTACTCTCCCATATTTTTTTTTCGGCACTGTTGTGCCCTCGTATACAAGATCCAGGGTTGAGTATGAAGCCCCATTGAGCAAACCACGATTCATGCCAACTTAACAGCCAGAAAAGAAACATAAATAAACATCGCATTTCAAAGCAAAGTAAAAAAACATGCATTTTAACATCAGCTTGTGTGACCTATAAAAATGATTGGTAAAACAGCAAACTTTTTGGGTTAGTTTAAAAAGTTATTGGATTTGCAAACATCGGTAAAAGTTATAAAAGTTAGAGCAGTGTGCGAGCTTACAAAGCACGTGCGCACTAAAGTTAACATTTAGAATAGGATTATTTTGTGAAAATTCTTACCTGAACTTCGGGAGCACACGACCGAATTGAACCTGTCTCTGTATGCTGACTGCTTTCAACGGCTTACGCCGTTCCGGGTACCACAAACAAAACACTCGCGAGACGACTATCTCACGAGAGGATGACAGGAAAAGTGCCTGAACTGACTGACTCAACTGCTTCGCACTGCAAGAATGAGTCGCGGCTCACTTCGTAGTGAACCTAGAGCGCCTGCGTTGATAAAACGGCAATTACGAGTATAATAATTTGAAAAGTTAAAAGAACATTCAAAAGTTGTTCCACATAGTAATACAGTAGGTACATAATATGTATAGTATACTGAGTGATAAAAACAAATAGGTAACCCTCGATCGATATTTTCACGAACACCGAAAAAGAACTGCTTAAAAAATAAAGAAATAATAAATAGAAACTAGTCTTTCAGTCGGAAATACTCGCATTCAAACCTAATCGAAAAGCCAATAAACAATTTTAAAAAATAGGTACCTACCTAATCTTATTTTGCCTGTATCATGCTTGCTAAAAGCATTATGACTGAATCCATGCACAAACGTACCTACCTAAGTGTCGGATGGCAGATGATTTTGGTTTGGGAAGAGGTATGATAAGCTTTATTAAAGAAAGCACTAAAACTTGCCTATATAACGCCTAGCAAGTTTCCTCGGATAACTTTTTGCTAATTCTTCAATGACTTCGACAGGATGAAAGCCAAAAAGGTAAAAACTAGTCAGGTATAGGTGATTGTAATCTTTTTCTTTTAGATTTTTTAAATTATAAAACATGTAGGTAGGTATACCTACCTATATGAAGGAAATTGTTGTCGATAATATAAGGTGATTTTAAATCAAGTGCAAATATAATTTACATATAAAGATAGAGAAACAGAATTTACATATACAAATACAAATGCTTTATTGCTGTCACTACATAAAGTTGGTAACCATATAATATTATGTAAGTTTGTTATTATAAAGAGAGAACAGAACGTTTTTTTATAACAAAAAAAAATATTATTTGAAGCATGGTCACTACCGCATTAAAACGCCACTTTAGTTGTTTTTTTTAATTTATTTTGTTATTTAGATAAAAAAAGCCTGGAAAAATCCACAATCAATTTCAAATCTGAAACTCGGATTGTCTTACGTTCGTTAGATATAGGTTAGGCTAAATATTATAAGTAAATTTAATGAGAATCTCTGTTTCAAGACAGTCAGAAAAACTGCCGATATACCTACACTAATTTACTATAGTAAAAAGAGAAAGTTTTTTTTATTTTTGTATCTTTGTAAACTCGAAAACTACAGGACCAATTTAAAAAATTCTTTCACCAATGGAAACCTTACTTATCTGAGAGTGACATGGGCTATATTTTATCCTGGTACTTTCTTATGGGAACGAGATTTACGCGGGTGGAATCGCACGTAACCTTAAGTGATTGCTTAAACTAGTTGTCCCCTTGTTATCCTCAAGCGGAGCTCCATGCTTGAGGATCATTCTCAAATCATCACCCTTATAGTAGACACCAGACAGGCTAATGCTTACCATGAAAACCCCTGCGTGTTAGTTTGTTTTTAATGTTTTGTAACAATCGATGCTATCTTGTAAAGTAGCGTATAATTTTTTTTTATTAAAAATTTCATTCCTCTTCACTCTGTCATAAGCCTTTTCCAAATCTATAAATGCGCAAAACACCTTCTGATGTTTGGCGAGGTGTTTTTCTGTTAGGCACCTTAGGGAGAACACTTGATCTTTATACCCCATTTGCTATCTGAATCCCGCTTGTTACATCCCATATTTTTTCATCTGTCTCTCTCATAACTTTTTCGACCAATACCTTTGAATACAATTTGCCGACAATGCTAAGAAGGCTGATTCCGCGGTAATTTTTGGCTTCCTGTTGCGACCCCTTTCCCTTGAAAAGAGGCATTATTACGGTTTTTCGCCAATCTTGCGGCACTTTACCGCTGGCCACACATTTCTTGAAAATGAAGTCTTACCATTGTTTGACTGATACCCTCCTAACTCTATGGACACAGAAAGAGAGGTACCGCAAGACCTACCAATCAGGGGCAGCCTTCGAAAAGCCGCGCGACGGATACATCTTAGATAGGTAGATTTTGTTTTTATCTAATGTTTTGATAGATCTACCGAAAAATAATTCGTTAAATTGTAAGCAGTATGTTACCTACGGTTCGGTATTTACAATAACATACCTACACAAACATAGGAAGCTGGGGATCTGGGGACACTTTTATCTCCCGTCTAAGTTTATTTTCATGTAAACATTAAAAATAGATAGTGTTACATACCCTGAGGGTTCACATATTTTAGGCTACCAATTTATTGAATATTGGAAACGAAACGGACGTAAGGCGCTTCAAAGGAAAATTGTTACGTTTTATATAGGTAGGTACTTACCTCAAAGAGATTTAAATTATTTAAATCTCTCTGACTTACCTACTATAGCGAGCCGCCCCGGATTCGCACGTGTGCAATGCTAATACTAAAACCTTCCTCTTGAATCACTCTATCTATTTAAAAAACCGCATCAAAATCCGATGCGTAGTTTTAAAGATTCAAGCATACATAGGGATATAGGGACAGAGAAAGCGACTTTGTTGTGATTTTGTGATGTACGTTTTTTTCAAACCCTAATATTACGCGCCATCTTGTGAGTTTGGGAGCTAGTTCTTTAGCGTCCATACCAGTTGCATAATAAAGGTAAATAGTTAAACACTTTTTACACAGGTAGGTTTAAGAGTTCTTGATTCCAAGTACTATGTACAGATGGCGTTAATATAGTCATTCTGGCCAAGTTTACTGGTTTCGCGTTTTTTAATCACACCACAAAATATAATAACATGAAAGTAATATCGTTTCACTAAAAATATAATCCCCTGTTTTATACAAATTATTAGATCCCCGTTACCGCTTGATGCTATTACCATATCCGCTCTATTTAGTATCTATCAACTCTATTTTTCACTACATAGGTAGTAGGTATAAAACAAAGTCGCTTTCTCTGTCCTTAAATCCCTATGTATCGGATTTTGATGCGTTAGAGTTTGGAAGAAAATCATTCTCTAACTTTTTCTTTAAACTTTCTATAAACGTCTTTGGTTTTATTATTAGCATTGCACCTGTGCGAAGCCGGGGTGGGTCGCTAGTTTTATATACTTAAATGCAGAACTTGTACCTACTAGTACTTAGTTAAAAACTTATTTTCTTGTCTTAGATAGATAAGATATTATCATCCTTTTTTATTTCTTACGTACATATTTATCACTAGCTTCACCGTCGAGTGAAGGAAAACATCGTGAGGAAACCCGCAGGTCTCAGAATTAATTCTGAGACATGTGTAAACAGACCCGGTCCGGCGATGGGCTCACCACCTATCACGTTTAGGGGTCCAATATATCTCGTGAAATGTAGGTATATCCAGTAATGGAATACCTCTACCTACCCCCTCGGGGATAAAAAAAAGGCTTGAGATTATATCATTATTATTATATTATTTCTTACGTTTTCCTTCACCGTCGAGCTAGTGATAAATATGTAGCTACAAATAAGCTCTATTGAAAAACTCATTCGTAGGTAGGTAGGTACTCTACATGCCACAAACCCGGGCGTCACTGTCAGTGAGTGATTCACTGATCATCATCACGAGAAGCGGTCTGTTTAACCACTGAGCTATCACTCACTCTTCAGAAATGTAACAGCTAAAAACACTTACTAGCCATATACAGGAATAACTCTGCCAGTAGCACAAACACACGACTTGGTTTCGATTCTGCGACCCCTCTTGCATTCGGTCACGCACTGGCCATCACACTTGATTTCCACTTGACCCACGACAGGCAGGGGTTCATCGACCACAAACCCTATATTGTCCATCTCATCAAAATGCGTGCACACGATATTACAGATAATCCGTTATCGAGAGACTGAATTCTGTTTATTGTGCCCGACTGTTGTACTCAGGAGCGGTAGTATTGTTAATTCAGTGCGTCATATCAAGCGGAACCTATAGTTTTAATTCTAAAGAGGACACACATTGCTTAAAAAAATATACTTACGCCTTTATACCCGAAGGGGTCGGAAGAGGTAGGTTTTCCGTTCCTGGATAATTTATGGTGAAAAATATTTTTTTTTTAAAACTTACGTAAGTAAATATTTATTACTAGCTCGACGGTGAAGGAAAACATCGTGAGGAAACCCGCAGGTCTCAGAATTATTTCTGAGACATGTGTAAATAGACCCGGTCCGGCGATGGGCTCACCAGCTATCACGTTTAGGGGTCCAATATATCTAGTGAAATGTGGGTATATCCAGTAATGGAATACCTCTGCCTACCCTCTCGGGGATAAAAGGAGTGAGATTATTTTTTTATTTTTTTTATTTTATAATTATAATTGTGAACCTATGTAGGTACTCGTACTAGGTACTTTGAAGTCATTGGTACATGGCCTCACCACTCACCAGGATTCGTACCCAAGCCTCACGTATGGGCTCACTGTAACCGAAATGATTACTGCGCTTTGATTTATTGCTCTTCATAAATAATCTATATAGTTACATATTATATATGTTACCGGCAATCTGTATAATGCAGGTATTCTATATAATCCCTAGGCAATATATGTAATACTTGGGGCGTTCCGGCAATGTATGAAATATTATTAATATTAATGTCCATTACATACTCTACCTAGGTAATATATACAATGCCCAGGGATTCTATAGAATACCTACTTGGCCACCGGCAATCTATAAAATAAATAGATTTCGGTCTGTATTATTTATCAATGTTATGTAAGTACCTACCTACGTATGAAATGACGGACCAATGAAATATGTGCTGTTTGCTTAAAATCTACTTTATTAAATTAACGATTAGGCTGCTCTTCGAAAATTATCTTTATAGTATGGTTGGCACTTTTTGCAGAATAATTAAGTCTTTATGAGTAACTTGATGACCTCTTATTACTGTCCTTTTATTTAATCAATAAATTATTCTTTAAAATAATCCTCAAAAAAGTAGAGTACCTCTCTGTAACGGTAGTGTGTGAAAAAAGGGGCTTACAGGCCGAAAGTGGGTTGTTATAGTCTCTAACAACCCACATAGTTTATAACTTTTAGACATGATTCGGAACAACATTCACTATAGGACTAACTTGATAAGATCAACATTATTTTTCTCATCTCAGTAGGTTTCGTTCCCAGTAAAGTAAAAATAAAATAAAAAATAAATAAATAGTCTCACGCCTTTTATCCCCCAAGGGGTAGGCAAAGGTATTTCATCTCTGGAAATACCCACTTTTCACGAGAATATTCTAACCCTAAACGAGCCCATCGCCAGACCGGGTCTGTTACACATGCCTCAGAATTAATTCTGAGACCTGCGGGATTCCTCACGTTGTTTTTACTTCACCGTCGAGCTAGAGATAAATATGTAAGTACGTAAGTTTTGAACAACTCATTGGTACATGCCAGAAAATGAATCCGAGCCTCACTGATTATCATCATGTGATTGAAGCAGGCTCTTAGGCTATCACTGCTCTTTAAGTTCAAAATAATGACATAAATAAGAAATAATTAATCAAATAATTTTGTAAAAAAAAGAATGTTTATTACCTACTCAAAATTGAGTACTCAAAAATATTTATTTATTCTTAGCTCACGAGGTCCTATGCAAGGAAATAATTAAACTTTGATTTAATTAAACATTGAAAACATGAACTCTTTCGATACATTACCGGCTGCGCATTGGGTATTATATATAATACCTAGGCAGAGTATGAAATAGATAATATTTTATACACTACCTGCACATTTTTGGCATTATATATATTGCCTAGGGATTATATGTATATAATACCGGATTATACAGATTGCCGGTAACATATATATACAGGATGTCCCAGAAGTCAACGATAAGCCGGAAACCAGCGATAGGCCTAGTCATGAGGGTAATCAGAAAAATATAAAAAAAAATCTATGTTCTTTTTTCAAAATGTTATGAAGGTTTAAAAAAAATCCTAAAAACCCGACACCCTGTAATGAACTTTCTTGTACCGTGACTGTAAATATTTACTTTTTGAATAATTTTTTTCTGTAATGCTATAATGAATAGCCGTGCTACAATTTACAATAAAAAAAATACATAACTGCCTCACTTTTAAGTAAAAAGTTAAATTTGTTTCCAACATTGAATTCTAAATAATTTCATCAACCAACTTAAACCAGCTGTACTGTAAAAAAAATATATGGCTACTATTTTGAAAAAAGAACATAGATTTTTTTTTATATTTTTCTGATTACCCTCATGACTAGGCCTATCGCTGGTTTCCGGCTTATCGTTGACTTCTGGGACATCCTGTGTATACAAGGTGACTTTTTTTACCGTCTGGAAAAAAATGTGGTGTGATAGGTAAGTGTAATAGATTCATTTGGCAATGTTAGGTACTTAAAAATTTTTTTTTTCTCAAAATTTTTTTTCTTTCTTAAACTAATATACATTACTCAATTGTAGTCAATAATACACACTGAGATATTTGAAACAGTATTTTAAAAAGAAACAGGCTCGTAGCTCCATTTATGCGCAATCTACCTACAACCGCCAGCTGCGCGTAGTACTGTGCGTAGTTTTCTAGATTTTGAAAATTGCACTGAACATGACTATATTTAACAATTAATCTCGTGTATAACTTCGGCTCTAGGTACCTTATCTTATACGTCATATTTTTTTCCAGACGGTAAAAAAAATCATCCAGTATATATATATAATGATAAACTGACTGACTGATTGGTAATATACTCGTATCAACGCACAGCCTAAACCGCTGAGTCTAGAGCTTATACAGTGTAGGCATCCACTAAGAAAGGATTTTTCAAAATTCAACCCCTAAGAAGGTCAAATAAACGTGCGCAAGTTACGGAGGTGGTTTTATCGGAACCGAAGTCGGAGTCAGAGTTTTTAAATATGGTTTTTCGGAGTCGGAGTCGGAGGCGGAGTCGTAGATGGTAGCATAAGAAAGATGTGTCCAAATAACACTTTATTTTGGCTTCATTGTTGAAATCAATTAATTTAATTAGTTTTACCCGGGCGAGATGCATAAACCTGTTCTTAAACGTTGACTGCATCCCTTCGACCTCCGATTTAAAAGTATCGGAACTGAAGTCGGAACCGGAGGTGTAAGATCAATCGGAAGTTCCGACTTATCGGAATCGGAGTCGAAGCTCCGTAACATTCCTACAAGAAGGTAGGTACTACATACCTAGTCACGTTATTAAATAATATCACACAGTAGATTAAGAGACACGATGGTAATTACACTAACAGAATAATAGTCTACGGGTAGGTATTATCAAGCTAGATTGTGGGAAGGGACTGGAACCCACCCACCCCCTTGGAGACAGACCCACCACCATCCCATGGTCTCGCCGCTCCATGGCTCTAATCTAAGCTCGGGTCGCATTCAGTAATCTCTCTGTTCCTTACATCACGCATTAACAGTCCATATTGTACAGACAATACCAGCAGACAATGCAGCAGTGCACCACCGCAACTCTTAGGCTGCAAGTAGATCGTTCCATTCTCGGCACGACTCAATCTTCATAGCGTCTTCACTACTGTACTGGCTAGGCTATAAATACAAATTTTGATGCAAGGCCATTTTGTACCTCTCCACTAATTGGGGTCTGTGATCGCATCTCGACTGTAACTTTTTAAAGAATTGGCTGAAGTAACGATTTTTCGACCCACTGTTTTTATCTAGAACCATTTCCTCTGTATCCAACGAAGTTTGTAGCTGAAAACACATTCTTTGTATAGTATTTGTATTTATTTATTAAACTTTAAGTAAATATGCACCTGATCTGGACTCACGCACTCAAGAAAAGTGTCAAATTCTGTTAAGTAATTTAAAAAAAAAACAGAAAATTATTTGTAATAATTTGAGTAGGGTAATTTTCCCTGATATCAACAAAAAAAATTGCCTGCCACTTTGAACTGGGATTTGGGATCAACATGGGATTACTGTGTTGTGAGTAATAAATAAAATTAATTTTAAAACTAATGAGTATTTAAAATTACTCCTGTTGTTTTATATATATAACAATGTAAAAAAATATTTTGATTTGACTTTAATTGCGCTGTTTTAAATATTTTTATCCAGTATTCATAAATATTGAGATACCATTGGGTATAAGGCATTTTTTTAAAGCTCCATTATGCGCTATATGAATATAGCTCGGCGTAACTTCTACGATTTACATGCCTGTATTGCATAGCGGTTTTAATAATACATATAGTAGTATCATAAACTTTGACTATATAGGTCATAGCGCCTCATCTTTTGACAGGTAATTTTTTTTTTACCAAACCCTTCCGTGAATTACGTCCGATGTTTATTACGTGATTGGAGTCCCCAGGCGCGTGTAGTACCTACGAGGCATTTCGTTACACCTCTGCCTCAAGAAGGTTGGGTGAGGTAAGTGATTGAAGTTTGGATGAGAATCTCTCGCTGGTGTGGTCCGAGACACAAGCGATGACGATGTATTTTCGTAACTTAAGCACCTACATAATAAGTACTTGTATTATTTGGATCCAGCGCAGTAGCTAGGGTAATTGCCACCCAGGTCGAAAATCCTATAAATCGAGTGTCTCAGTAGAGCCGTGTTTTTTCTATATCCTTTAAATTTATGAATTAGTTTCGTATCAAAGTGGCAAAAATGAGAACCTTATACGCTTTGTCTGTCTGTGACAGCGCTAACCTCACCAATTCCTAATGCTATCAACTTGAAATTTGTACTTAGTAGTTTTAAATAATCCTTTCAAAACTAATACAAAGAAGTAAGTATGTAAGTAATTTAGAAAATATTTTTAATTTCAGAGCAAAGGAGCAGAAATGCAGTGTTGAAATTTTTAAGTGGGTTTACTTTGGCAATTGGGGTGTTAATAGCAGAAAAATATTTGATAATATCTTTTTATGTTCTATAGTTTTCGAAATATTACCTAATGAAAAAACGTAAAATATAGAGGTTATAAAAGAAGAGATTAAAGCGAAAGTCCAGTGTAAGTCCACTCCCAGAAACTTTTTTCACTACAGATTCATACGCATTATAGGGCTTTACAGCTGTGACCCTAGTTTCTTAGGATCTTGCGCCATGGACCAAAACCTAAATGGCGCATTATCCGGGCCAGGGAGCCCTTTGATCCATTTCATAAATTTGTTTCATAAACTTACTTCTTTGCCTGCTATTTACTGAATCCTACCAAAAACATACATGTAAAGAAACAGGCCACTTTTTTGCCAGGATAGTATACTCGTAGATACCTATCTGTAACAATTGTTAAATGAAAAATATATGGAAAGCTTATTCCTAATTTTTGTAAGCACTGAAATATATTGCTAATAGATTTCAAGACCAAACTTGGCAAGTTTTTTAATTTATTTATTTTAAAAGGTAGGTAGGTACAGAACAGTGTGGTGTGGCACAGAAAAAAGTTTTCAATAAAGGCTTAAAAATTATAAATATCACTCTAGATCGGCTTGACCGATTTAGCTATTAAGTATGTTTTGTTAGAACTTTGTACTAGATTTTTAGTTTATAAAAAATTGGACAGTTTTTAGGAAAAGTTTTGTGCACGGTATTTGGACAGGACAACTCTGTCGGTTAGATGTACTCGTAACGGGTCAAATGTATGTAACAGAATAAGCGCGATTCCAGAAATAAGTTTGTTCAATATCGATTTCAGCTATTTTTATTTTTTTACGAAAAATGAATTAGCATAGCTGAATTTAGTGCTACCTATGGATTATATGTATATAATACCGGATTATACAGATTGCCGGTAACATATATATACAGGATGTCCCAGAAGTCAACGATAAGCCGGAAACCAGCGATAGGCCTAGTCATGAGGGTAATCAGAAAAATATAAAAAAAAATCTATGTTCTTTTTTCAAAATGTTATGAAGGTTTAAAAAAAATCCTAAAAACCCGACACCCTGTAATGAACTTTCTTGTACCGTGACTGTAAATATTTACTTTTTGAATAATTTTTTTCTGTAATGCTATAATGAATAGCCGTGCTACAATTTACAATAAAAAAAATACATAACTGCCTCACTTTTAAGTAAAAAGTTAAATTTGTTTCCAACATTGAATTCTAAATAATTTCATCAACCAACTTAAACCAGCTGTACTGTAAAAAAAATATATGGCTACTATTTTGAAAAAAGAACATAGATTTTTTTTTATATTTTTCTGATTACCCTCATGACTAGGCCTATCGCTGGTTTCCGGCTTATCGTTGACTTCTGGGACATCCTGTGTATACAAGGTGACTTTTTTTACCGTCTGGAAAAAAATGTGGTGTGATAGGTAAGTGTAATAGATTCATTTGGCAATGTTAGGTACTTAAAAATTTTTTTTTTCTCAAAATTTTTTTTCTTTCTTAAACTAATATACATTACTCAATTGTAGTCAATAATACACACTGAGATATTTGAAACAGTATTTTAAAAAGAAACAGGCTCGTAGCTCCATTTATGCGCAATCTACCTACAACCGCCAGCTGCGCGTAGTACTGTGCGTAGTTTTCTAGATTTTGAAAATTGCACTGAACATGACTATATTTAACAATTAATCTCGTGTATAACTTCGGCTCTAGGTACCTTATCTTATACGTCATATTTTTTTCCAGACGGTAAAAAAAATCATCCAGTATATATATATAATGATAAACTGACTGACTGATTGGTAATATACTCGTATCAACGCACAGCCTAAACCGCTGAGTCTAGAGCTTATACAGTGTAGGCATCCACTAAGAAAGGATTTTTCAAAATTCAACCCCTAAGAAGGTCAAATAAACGTGCGCAAGTTACGGAGGTGGTTTTATCGGAACCGAAGTCGGAGTCAGAGTTTTTAAATATGGTTTTTCGGAGTCGGAGTCGGAGGCGGAGTCGTAGATGGTAGCATAAGAAAGATGTGTCCAAATAACACTTTATTTTGGCTTCATTGTTGAAATCAATTAATTTAATTAGTTTTACCCGGGCGAGATGCATAAACCTGTTCTTAAACGTTGACTGCATCCCTTCGACCTCCGATTTAAAAGTATCGGAACTGAAGTCGGAACCGGAGGTGTAAGATCAATCGGAAGTTCCGACTTATCGGAATCGGAGTCGAAGCTCCGTAACATTCCTACAAGAAGGTAGGTACTACATACCTAGTCACGTTATTAAATAATATCACACAGTAGATTAAGAGACACGATGGTAATTACACTAACAGAATAATAGTCTACGGGTAGGTATTATCAAGCTAGATTGTGGGAAGGGACTGGAACCCACCCACCCCCTTGGAGACAGACCCACCACCATCCCATGGTCTCGCCGCTCCATGGCTCTAATCTAAGCTCGGGTCGCATTCAGTAATCTCTCTGTTCCTTACATCACGCATTAACAGTCCATATTGTACAGACAATACCAGCAGACAATGCAGCAGTGCACCACCGCAACTCTTAGGCTGCAAGTAGATCGTTCCATTCTCGGCACGACTCAATCTTCATAGCGTCTTCACTACTGTACTGGCTAGGCTATAAATACAAATTTTGATGCAAGGCCATTTTGTACCTCTCCACTAATTGGGGTCTGTGATCGCATCTCGACTGTAACTTTTTAAAGAATTGGCTGAAGTAACGATTTTTCGACCCACTGTTTTTATCTAGAACCATTTCCTCTGTATCCAACGAAGTTTGTAGCTGAAAACACATTCTTTGTATAGTATTTGTATTTATTTATTAAACTTTAAGTAAATATGCACCTGATCTGGACTCACGCACTCAAGAAAAGTGTCAAATTCTGTTAAGTAATTTAAAAAAAAAACAGAAAATTATTTGTAATAATTTGAGTAGGGTAATTTTCCCTGATATCAACAAAAAAAATTGCCTGCCACTTTGAACTGGGATTTGGGATCAACATGGGATTACTGTGTTGTGAGTAATAAATAAAATTAATTTTAAAACTAATGAGTATTTAAAATTTCTCCTGTTGTTTTATATATATAACAATGTAAAAAAATATTTTGATTTGACTTTAATTGCGCTGTTTTAAATATTTTTATCCAGTATTCATAAATATTGAGATACCATTGGGTATAAGGCATTTTTTTAAAGCTCCATTATGCGCTATATGAATATAGCTCGGCGTAACTTCTACGATTTACATGCCTGTATTGCATAGCGGTTTTAATAATACATATAGTAGTATCATAAACTTTGACTATATAGGTCATAGCGCCTCATCTTTTGACAGGTAATTTTTTTTTTACCAAACCCTTCCGTGAATTACGTCCGATGTTTATTACGTGATTGGAGTCCCCAGGCGCGTGTAGTACCTACGAGGCATTTCGTTACACCTCTGCCTCAAGAAGGTTGGGTGAGGTAAGTGATTGAAGTTTGGATGAGAATCTCTCGCTGGTGTGGTCCGAGACACAAGCGATGACGATGTATTTTCGTAACTTAAGCACCTACATAATAAGTACTTGTATTATTTGGATCCAGCGCAGTAGCTAGGGTAATTGCCACCCAGGTCGAAAATCCTATAAATCGAGTGTCTCAGTAGAGCCGTGTTTTTTCTATATCCTTTAAATTTATGAATTAGTTTCGTATCAAAGTGGCAAAAATGAGAACCTTATACGCTTTGTCTGTCTGTGACAGCGCTAACCTCACCAATTCCTAATGCTATCAACTTGAAATTTGTACTTAGTAGTTTTAAATAATCCTTTCAAAACTAATACAAAGAAGTAAGTATGTAAGTAATTTAGAAAATATTTTTAATTTCAGAGCAAAGGAGCAGAAATGCAGTGTTGAAATTTTTAAGTGGGTTTACTTTGGCAATTGGGGTGTTAATAGCAGAAAAATATTTGATAATATCTTTTTATGTTCTATAGTTTTCGAAATATTACCTAATGAAAAAACGTAAAATATAGAGGTTATAAAAGAAGAGATTAAAGCGAAAGTCCAGTGTAAGTCCACTCCCAGAAACTTTTTTCACTACAGATTCATACGCATTATAGGGCTTTACAGCTGTGACCCTAGTTTCTTAGGATCTTGCGCCATGGACCAAAACCTAAATGGCGCATTATCCGGGCCAGGGAGCCCTTTGATCCATTTCATAAATTTGTTTCATAAACTTACTTCTTTGCCTGCTATTTACTGAATCCTACCAAAAACATACATGTAAAGAAACAGGCCACTTTTTTGCCAGGATAGTATACTCGTAGATACCTATCTGTAACAATTGTTAAATGAAAAATATATGGAAAGCTTATTCCTAATTTTTGTAAGCACTGAAATATATTGCTAATAGATTTCAAGACCAAACTTGGCAAGTTTTTTAATTTATTTATTTTAAAAGGTAGGTAGGTACAGAACAGTGTGGTGTGGCACAGAAAAAAGTTTTCAATAAAGGCTTAAAAATTATAAATATCACTCTAGATCGGCTTGACCGATTTAGCTATTAAGTATGTTTTGTTAGAACTTTGTACTAGATTTTTAGTTTATAAAAAATTGGACAGTTTTTAGGAAAAGTTTTGTGCACGGTATTTGGACAGGACAACTCTGTCGGTTAGATGTACTCGTAACGGGTCAAATGTATGTAACAGAATAAGCGCGATTCCAGAAATAAGTTTGTTCAATATCGATTTCAGCTATTTTTATTTTTTTACGAAAAATGAATTAGCATAGCTGAATTTAGTGCTACCTATGGAAATAGTACTATTATTGATATTTATTTAAGAAAATTGGTTAGACATAACCAAAGAACAAAGGCAGCACAATTTTGCCATATTAATGAGGAATGCGGTTATTCTGTTACGCTTTGTAGATAGGTATGTCAAAATCCGCCATGTTGGAATTTTATGCACAAGATTTTGCTTGGTACTTATCCGTAACCCATGACCCTCTAAATATCAATCCTGTAATTGAACTAGCCTAAGAACTAGAGAGTCCAAAACGGATAGAGATAGTCCGTTTTAATATTGTACAGCCCGTTCGCGGTCTGCAAGATTTCCACCAGGCGAACCCTATTACTCGTATACTCGTATGTTAAGCTAAAATATTGATTGTGCGGTCCATGTTGCCCCGATGTGGGTTAATATTTTTTTATTGATTCGTTAGTCAGTCTGCAAAAAACAAATCGGTGAATGTTAAGATTAGGGTAAGGTTGCGTGTGAATTTAGTTTGTGTTAAGTTGATTAGGTATAAAAGGAAGAATAGGTTTAAAATCACGGCTAGGTTATCACTCGTTAGTTTCTTTAACCAGTTAGTTTCAATATATTGGCCAGTTTTCTCACTTGGTCAGGTTCTTACAATTCGTTGCATGATCAGAAACCTCATTGTACATTATATTTGGAATCGAAATCGTATTTATTTGACATTTATTACGCCGCCAATTCTTGCTCTATAGAGACTAGCGGTAAGGAGTACGTTGTATTTCAAAACCAATGTACGTCAAAACAACGATTACGACTACGGTTGTCAATTGACAAAAAACCCCCAGTTTCTTTAGTTCGTCAGCATCCCGTACCTAATACTAGATCTCTAGAAACTAGGCTCCCATAATCTCATCTCATTTACAATTTTATTGGAGACAAAGAAAAAATGTCGAATAAACCTATTCTGGAGTATTCCAAAACGGATTACCATGTCCTGGATTTCCGGAAATCCGTCACTGTTCCCCCATGGATCTCCTAACACGATTATTACTGCGGTAATTTTTAGAAGCGTCTTATTCGCAAGAGGTCGTCAAAAATTCTGTTTTATTAAATAACCAGGTGACAGGGGAGTCTAAGCTCCAAATAATTATGACAATGAAGACATTTCTTGCGCCTCGGCATAGTGCTCCTTATTCATTAAATTTCCCTTGTAAGTAGCCAATGTTTTCAAGAAAAGCATTTGATTCTTATGATAACTACTAGGTTGCAGTATAATAAGACGAATAACAGTAGGTACCTAAGTAAATCGGAACTCGAGACACTTCTGAACTGTCGTACCATTTGAAGGAAGTTTTTGGAATTTAAGGTGCTAGCGTCGCTAGGTGCTGCGAGAGACTGCTAACACAACCCACTTCTAAACAATTTACGATTCCATAAAAGTTCTGTTATAAGTGGGGAAGGCGGTAGTGCCTGTAATTTCACAGACGGGCTTTTAGAGCTGAAGCGACACGGTGCGGGCTCACGCCATAAGCGTAGCGGTTTCAGTTGTTATAGTAAGTATATGTTGTGGCAACAGAATTGCTTTTATTAAGCTGGTAGATATATATGGCAGTTTATACACTCGTGCCTACATCAGTTTAGTGCAATATTAGTACAGTATCTTCAGCGGGCAGTAACAGCGCTAGTATTTGCTTTGACATTGTCTTTATTAAATCTATAGGTATAGTCTAGTTTGTGTCCTAAAGTTAAAAAAATATACTTACCTAAGCTATAAAATTATTTCTAAAAAGCAAATAGCTGTCTGATCGAATAAAACATTCAAAATGTTTCGGGTGCAGTTCTTTGACCGATCAAGAGGAACTACCTATGGTGATATTGTCCTATGGTACTTGAAATTGGCGGAATCATTGTTCTTCGATAATGCCATCGAGACGCCATAACCTAAATGTTGAACCTTTAAAATAGGAAAGTTGGCAACAAGGTCAGTACTTCCCTTAGTTTTTGACTCCGTCCACACACACCTCATAAAAATTACCCTTGGGGTAAAATAAAATAAATCACCATTACAGGCGGGATTTCATAAACCCTAAACCGATATTATACCGTACTACAACTTCGCTTCGCCATAAAACCAAGTTGTAGCCTTACATCGGTGCAAGTGGCAGCTGAGCGGACATCGCGGAGTTCCTCTATTATTCAAATATTAGTCTTCGGGCACAGCTTTATTTTATATAACGTTTTCATCAGCGCTTACGGTGCTGGAATAGGGTCACTAACACATTTTATGAGACCACGTTTGATTTCATTGCATTATTCCAGGGTCCTCCAAAGTAATTTTATAACATCTGATTACTCGTACCACCCTCGGTTTATTTTTATTTTTGAAACTTGAAGACTGTTTCATCCGAATATCGGATCAGATAAATAGAACTAGGTAGCTGCTGGCACACATTGATGTTGGCCATGTGGATTTCCATTTAATCTCACGCCTTTTGCCGAGGTATTCCATTTCTGTATGTACCACTAAACGTGATAGGTAGGTGGTAAGCCCAGCGTCGGACAATATCTGTTACACATGCTGCCTCAGAATAAATTCTGGCACCTAATGGTTTCCTACAAGATGTATTCCTTCACCGTGGAGCATAAACACTAAGCTTTCTGAAAACTTCATTGGTAGGATTTGAATCCGAGCCTCATTTAATTGAGAACTGTACAAATTGAGAAAATGTAGAAACTGCGCAATATTTTTTTGTATTTTACTCATAATTATTTTTTAATTTTCCCATTTACCTATTATTGAAATAAATAATTATAAAAACACGCTTTTGTATATAAGGCACTAAAATAAGCCCAAACTCGGGGTGTACGAATGCCGTTGATAAGATTCCATCGTCAGATCAGCTCGATGAAATACCAAACTAACGGGTTCCTGTTCATCCCCGTTCCCTTAAGAAATTCCGATATTCATAGTTACGTCATTGAAGGAACCTTTTTGCTAAATTTCATGCTTAGGATGTATGATCATTGATCATCGATCGAGAGGTGTGCCAGGATCGTATAGGAAGTGGCGCTCTATTGTAACTGCCTAGCCCTTTGGGAAAACGGCGTGAGCATAATGTATGTGTGCATATACCTACTCCTAGAGTGTATCGGTTTAATTCTTAAAAGTTGCAGAATCCAAATATCGACAATTTTTGCCTGGGCCCAGGATTTTCGAGAATGAGTGGAATTATTTCGTTCTAGTTACCGAATTAACGACCGTTCCGCCTTATGTAATGTCACTAGTGGTCACAATGACTCAATTAGAACTGTTAGCGGAATGTTGTTGACACAGGTTGTTCTCTCGTCTTGCAGAGTGATCAAAAACAATGCCTCTTTTAATTAATTGTGTATTGTTTCAACTGTTATTCTATGTTTGATATTATTCTTCAGTACAGGTGCAGACTAACTAGTTAGTAGTACCTACCTACCTACTAGCAGCTCCAAAACTTTATTTCTGAAGATAAGAGTAACGTCTTACTCACTTTTATGCACCTTTATATGAATGTAGTTTTCTTTGTTAAATCTGGCAACGGTGTCTATGTACCTATCTGACTGAATCCTCTCATCATCGCAAGAGTAGCTTAATTTGTAGATAGGTATACAAAGTACAAACCTATTCATTAACAACTTCTCACTAAGGCACCTAGGTTAGATTCGAGTAGGTACCTTATCCTACCTACTACGGCTGATAGAGTTCATTCGGTTCCAAAGAGATTTAAATATAATAGGGCGTAGAGGGGGCATTGGGAATATTTTCATACAAAACTTTGAAGCCTAAGCGTCATGTCCTTGTCATGTCACTTAGTATGAACGCGAGCTGTCATTCGGTCGAAATTGTACTAGACTTATTCCACTTGGAATAACTTTTGACTTCAAATTTTCCTCGCTTTGTCCCCTCTATGCCTTATTATATTATAATCTCTTCGTTCGGTTCTAAGTAGGTAGGTACTACCACCAATCTAGGTCTGTACAATAACAGTGCAGGAAAGCCAAATTTAGTTAGGTGGGTATTACTCAAATTAACCTAGATCTTCGAGGTCTTCTCACAATCAGTATCATACCTAGCCTAGACTTTCATTTACAAAATAAGGTCATCGATGACGTGAGATTAGGCGAATTTTAAAGTTAACAAATAAGCAAGTTTGGGTAAAAGTGGAACACGTTGGAATCGCGGCAATCACGTCACCGCTCGCGTGGCAGCCGCGATGAGGCGCCGTGTCGCTTCCTCCGGCGTCCCCGATCGGCATATAGCTGCCTCTGTTCAATGTACATGATTCTGCTTGCCGGAGTGGGACAAAACATCCGCCTCAATCCACAGTTGGTGCACAGCAAACTTTATCTGAATTCTACCAAGTTGCAGAGTGCCGTTGCTGGAGCTCAGTTAGTTCTCAGCCGCAGCTTGGGCCGCACGCGTTCCTATCTCCGACGCAGAACTTTTCGTATTTCGCCATGACGTTGCGCTACGTTCTTGCGGTGCTGGCGCTCGCCGGAGCCACGTTAGCGGGCCAGGAGGTCACCGAACTTAAGGTCGACATGGTCAGCGTGCCCGAAGGGTGTACCGTCAAGTCCAAGCACGGCGATATGCTAACCATGCACTACACCGGCACTCTCGATGATGGCCACAAGTTTGATTCTAGGTAAGTGCTTGAATTGAAACTAGTCTTTTTAATATTAATCTGTTACTTTAAGTGAGAAAGTGCGTGTTTTCCTGTCGTTTTAACGTATTTGTGAAGTTTTAATATTTTTAGAAATTATTAGGAACTATTAATTGCGTCGTAAACCGAGGTATGAGTAAACTACAAGCAAGATGTTGCACAAACACGTTGGCGTGAGCGGGAAACAAGCGGTTTCACCGGTTGGTTCCGGTTGGATACGTAGTAACATTTCATTCATTACATCCTAAAAGGATGCCGATAAGTCCACAGTTGATAGGTACCCGGGATGCACAATGCTCGTCGGTCAATGACAGCGATAAAGAACCGTTCAACAGTAACAATATTTTGACACCACTTAGATTTAACTAACTACCTATCTTCTGACGGAAATGTGATAAATTAGATAGGTACTAACCTAATATTTAATTAAACAGCGACCCGATCTGTCGATTGACTAACACTGCCTACCCCATCGGGGATAAGGCGTAAGTTATTTTTGATGCGGTAATTCTTAGAACTAATGATTCGGTTATCAATTTTTTTCAACGATAGGTATATTACGAGTATAATGTTCTAATTTACTGCTAACTGAGCTATCAATATAAAACTCTTCAATATTATGATTATAGCGTATCGTTGTCCATTAACCAACGCGCAGTATATCTAATGCTTATATGTATATTATTTAATATTTATAGTCACTTACTATACCAATGAGACGTTATTATAAGCTTTAATTATATTATCATTATGTGCTACATAGATAATTCTGTCAACAACAGAAATAACGATTGCATCCGAGTCGATTCCCAACTTAGAACTGCCGGATACATTTTTTACACCGACTTTTCGGATGTTTTTTTTTATTGTTTGTCACCTCAGAATTCTGCCATTCATAAACCGATTCGGAATATTATTCTTTTATTTAAAAGGATATAGGGTACCTACTTTTAGATTAGACTCGTTTTTCATGAGGAATTGAGGGAACTATTCAAATTCAGTACGATTATAAATACATAGGTATATGTTTTAAATATTTACCCTGTAAGCATTTGCATGTATTGTGATTTTTGAAGGAAGGAAAAGAACACAAATTTGGTCTCTTCAAAGTTGTTTTTTTTTTTGCTATAGTATATTAATACCTAGAATTTGATCAAGTATAATAAAGAGCGTTGTCTATTTTGCACGTCGTAAATTATGCTAATGCTCACAATACTTTTGTTGTATCTTTTGCATAACACTCTTAGCTCTATGGAAAATGATCCCACATTGATAATTTGTTAGAAAGTTGTTGGCAATTGAATAACTTCCTCTAGCTTAACACTTTGACACCTGCAAGTTAAGGTTGCCCCAGACTCGATATTTGGTCGTGACGACACATCGCGACTGTCTTTGAAGTTTGAACTTATGACTATGATGTGTTTGGCTTTCACCAGGTACAGTCAGAACATGCAACATTGTTTGGTCATTGCGCAAACACCTTGAGACTGATTTCTGTATGTCTGAATAGTAAGTTTAAATTAGCTTTCTATATTTTGTACATGTATTCAAAATTTACTATCCTTAGGTACCTACTCGTACTACGTATGAATCTAAAATAGTACAGATATACTAAATTAGAATATGAAAACTGCGGTCGCTAAACAACACAGACTTATAAAAACATTTTATAATCAAAAAACTTACTTACAATACCGCATATATTTCTTTAATACGAAAAACGATTATATTAAGAGAAATGGAGCACATGTCATGTTCATCCACCATCACGCACCTACCATGTCATCCTCTAAAAGTATTTTTTATAGAATGAATTATCAGACACCTTTTTTTTTACGTCAAACAGTCTCTCATACGAATGTTTATGGCAATGACAGACGGACGTCGGGCGGACGCCGAGGTGCTTGGATATGTGAGTGGTTTGCTCAGGTACTAAATACTACGAGAACTTACGTACGTAATTATTTTACGTAGGTACTTTCTCTAATCATTCAATCACTCGTATTTCTTCTATCTTAATTTTTTATCAGTTACTTCTCGCTGGGAATCCACAGACGCACCAAACACGTTGGTGTCACGTCAGCACAGCTAAACAGTCTCTGGATTTACCTTTACGTGTCAAAATTTATCAGACACGGGTTACGTCGCACACGCCGCCGCCGCCTCGTGAGAAATGCAAAATTTCGACAAAGATGTGTGATTAGCTAACAAAAGTTGCGCTTGTTTCATACACCTCGCGCGAAACTTTCATTATTACCGTTTATGGCTGTGGGAGAAATTTTGCGTTTAATTATCTACATTCGTAACTCCGCGTACCCATTGTCTTAACTTATCCTTATTACTTTTATTCGGCTTCTTAAAATTTGAGTCCGCGTTTACCAAAATCCTCAAGTTCTACAACTTCATCCAGTCAGACAAACCAGCTTGAATGTTAAAATCTAACAGTATTAAAGGTACTTCTTTGATTTGGCTGCTGCTGCTAATACAGGATTTATCATTATGGATCATTTCCTGGACATTTCTGGGTATTACGAATTAACAGAGGATGAGACCGAGTGCCGACTTTGGCCGGACGATACAAAAATATATTAAACTATTGGTAGCACGGATCATGTTTATTCTCGTTCCCGTGGGAATCTCTAAAAATCGCTTCTTAATTCTCACTTACGTCATTTGAACCTTTGCGCAAAATTTCATGCTTCAAGACCGGCAGTGCGTTGATCGAACATTTACTCAGCCAGTCAGCTTTGCCTTTTATTTATGTTATATAGATTTTGCTCGACTTGGCGGGGGTACCTACTGCCGTGCCCCCAGATTTCAGATGTTCTATTATCTTACTGGTATTAATAACAACAACAAAGGAAAAAAATCAAATTTGATGGATAAAGTCATTAGGGCGAAGCCGTAGTTTTTGAGATAATTTTATTTGTGGCTATTAAGTCCAAACACATAAATTGGTGTCACTAGTACCATCAATGATAGGTACAAATGGATGGTACTACTGACATGACACCAGGGGCAAAAAAGGCTAACTCAAAACCATACACTAAAGTTATAGTAACAACTTTAAAATAAAATAGTAATTCGAAAATACAAGTAAGTAGGTAGGTATACTATAGATAGACGATGAATTCCATGGCATTCTTAGTATTGGCAACACTAGTTGCCTGTATGGAGCCGAAATAAATTACTTCTTCTTACCAAAATGGATCCAATCATCCAACTGCGATATACATGTGTAAAACCGGCCAAGTGCGAGTCGGACTCGCGCACCGAGGGTTCCGTACAACCTTGCAAATTTATGGTTTTCGTAATTTTTCCTTTATCTATGCTATAAGACGTTGCTTCGTACCAAATTTCAAGATTCTGAGTTCACGGGAAGCACCCTGTAGGTTTTGATTCCCTTGCAAGTGTCGAAAATTTGCGGCATAAACGGCTGTATCTTTTGATTGCGCTGGCTTAGAAGTTTGATTTTTTCACAGCTTCAAGGGACAGTAGACCTGAGTAATTGATATAAATTTCAGCTTCATACCTCCACGCGTTCCTGAGAAAAAGGGTCTTGACAGACGGACGGACGGACGGACTGACGGACAACAAAGTGATCCTATAAGGGTTCCGTTTTTTCCTTTTGAGGTACGGAACCCTAAAAATGGTGTAACCGTCTAGCTTAGAAGGTCAGTAAACGAAATCTACCTGGTTTTGAATTGAAACGATATTTTCTAAACATCTTGACCAATCACAATACGCCGACAACTCGACATACCTACATAGTACAACCATTATATCCGCATGCGCCTTAATCGGCATGGATCTACTACAGGGGTTCCCAAACTTATTTTGTCTACTGCCCACTTTGAGAATAAATTATTTTTAGCGCCCCCATATTTTCACCTAGTTAAAAACCACTATAACTTCAAATTAAGAGTGCGCCCTGGTAAGCGCTGGCGTCCACTAGCGACACCGATGATTTTTATTAATCTTGGTGAATACAAGATATTTTTGAACGCCCCCATTTTTTCTGGGTCTCTTACCACCCCCCTTTAGGCCTGCAGCGCCCACAAGGGAGCGTTATCACCCACTTTGGGAACCCCTGATCTACTATAACAGTGTTGACTGCTATAAAAGTTTTCAATACAACTTGAATAAATACTTGGACAGTTGTATGTATTCAGGTTGTATTGAAAACTTTAGTAGCGCGGTTTGGACTGTTTCCAACGTTCCCTTACAATCACTCGCCTAACGGAAGATCTTCCCTTTGCACAGTGTAGTAGCATTCTATCCAATACCACTTCTGCATGTAGCCAGGTAATGAAGAAATCTTGTAAGCGAATACAACGTGTCATTTATTCACAAACTGTCAGCTTCTCGGGTGCTAACGTTATTCGCTTATTTCTTTCCTCTTTGTTTCTTTACGTCGCCTGAATGTACGTCTTGATAATACTAACTAAATTATGTATGATTTCTCTCACCTTGCGTTCCTATTTAAGAGGAAGCGAATACCGTTTATATACATATATAATGTAAATGCATACCTAATCGTCTCCGGTTTCGGATATTATTATATATTATACATTCGCATTAGGAGTTGTTTGTATTTCGAATGCATCTAGTCCTGTCACCAGTTTCGACAAATAGTAAATTATAAAATACTAGCGACCCGCCCCGGCTTCGCACGGGTGCAATGCTGAATTTTCTTTGCTATAAACCATCCCTGGACCCACTCGAACCCACACAAAAAGTTTCATCAAAATCGGTCCGTCCGTTCTCGAGTTAAATCGTCAGGAAGGAAAACCCGACTTATTTTTATATAGTAGACTAGATGTCGCGCGGTACGCAAGGCCGCAAGCGGCCACGCGTGTCTCTGTGGGGTCGTATTTTGACAGAAAAATAAAGTCGATTTTTGTATAATTTTCTATGTGAATGTTATCATTTTTGAATATATAAGTCGAAAAAAAAACAAAATTTTGTTAAATATTACTTTTTATGGCAACACTGTTTACTGAGACCCACAACCGCTCCGAATAATACAAACCAACTTCCCAAAATGTTGCCAACTTGCCTAAAAATGCCGATGAAAATTATAAAATTGGAAATTTTTCAGTAAAAAGAAAATATCGGAGCGGCCATCTTGTTTTTTCAACCTTTCGGATTTTTCTGGTAAACTACAGGATATTCCCTATGCAATGACACCAATCACGTCTCTATAGCATATTGGCATCTGGGAGATCAATTCGGGTCTTTTGAGGTATACTGCTGCTGAGCTGAATAACCTAATAAGCTAAGCTATTCTTAAGGCCCGTATTTCAGAGTTAGACTTAAGTATAGTTTATTACTTAATAGTTTTTTTAGTTTTGTTCCATATACATAAAAAGTTATATTATTAATTATAAGACCCCGCTTCTCATTCGTGAGTCCGAGCCGAGATTCGAGAATCTTGTCTACCCACGTAACAATGAGTTTTTCAAAAACTTACTTACTAATTAATTACTAGTTCGACGGTGAAGGAAACAATTTTAAGGAAACCCCAGGTCCCAGAATTATCTCTGAAGCATGTGTGACCCGGTCCGGCGATGAGGTGAGGTCCAAATTATCATCATCGTCAGCCTGTAGCAGTCCACTGCTGGACATATGCCTCTACAATTGTACGCTATTCAGATCAATTCTCGGTCCAAAGCATATACTGGTTAAACGTGGGTATTCGTTCCCAGAAATGAATACCTCTGCCTACCCACCCCCTCTTGGAAAGAAAGCGTGATTTATTTTATATATTTATTTACTAGCCGTTCCGGCGATTTCACCCGCGTAGTTCCCGTTCCCGTGGGAATACAGGAATAAAATATAGCCCATGTTACTCAGTGATGATGTAACTTTCCACTGGTCAAAGAATTTTTAAAATCGGTGCAGTAGTTTTTGAGTTGATTCGTTACAAACATACAAATTTGTATTTTTTATAATATTATTGTAGTTGTTGTTGTAATAAAGAATTGACAAAACGTCAAAAAATTGTGTTCAAGCGTTAAACAATGAAACAATAACATATTTTAAGCAGAGTTATCCACTCAAACATCGTTCTAGAATTAGTAATCATTAATTTGAGCATAGACTGCCGAGTCTCAACTACAAATAAACTGAAATCAATGCCCGAGCGACGGTCATATAATACGGGCCATACAATTCAGATTAAGACTGCTATCTGTAAGTATAAGACAAAACTGTCGCGTTTCCCTGCATGGGCGTAGCTAGGGGGGGGGCAGGGTGGGCCAGGCCCACCCTAGAAAAATACCCTTCCTCATACATAAAATAACTTCATCCTCAACTACCGAAATTGAAAACCATCTTCAAAAAGCTAAACACAGAAAACATAAAATAGTTTGAAATCATATTTTTCTAATTTCAAGGTCGTGGAGTGAACCTATTTAATATGTGCATTTGGATTGAGGGCCCATTTTTCAAAATATTGCGAAACGAAATGACACTTAAAAGGCATTTAGTAAAAAATTGGTAAAACTTAAAGCAAAGATTCTTAAATTTCTTAAACGTGAAACAAAAGAGTTATGTTCAAATAACTTGGGTCCTCAATCCTGACGCCTGCATAAAGCAGCATAGCCTAATCTCAGAAAGTAGGTACTATCCCTGGGATAAGAAATTTAATTTGAGAATTCAGTTAAGATTTTCTTAAATACATTGAGAAATTCCCAAATCATAAGAATGCGATAATACAGATTTATGGCGGTTTAGCTTGGGCCCTCAATTCGTGAATATCTGTACAGAGGAATCAGAAAAAGAAAGGAGTTTATCTAAGGAAAGAGATTAATACGACTTTAATATATTTGAGTTCAATATCGCTCAATATCGTTGGTAAATTAGTTAAAACAAGTAACGACACAAAATTCGATTGTAAAAAACTAAATAAAATTCGAATTTTCTTAAAACGTCTGTGTAGCGACACTACATAGAACGCGCCAATAGACGGCCGAGTTCTAAACCGCGCTATCGGAGTTTTCTAATGAGTTTGTATAAATACAACTGTCCCACATCAACCGTTGGACCGCGGTCCCCAGGCACGATCCCCTCGCCTGGCGGAAGATCTTCTCTTTTTACGATGGAGGAGCATTCCACCTCCGTTCCTCCATACTGGTGACCCCGACGTGATCTGAACCGAGGGCCCAATATTTCCGGCAGTATTGACTAGGCTAAGCCTTCTACACTACCGCACTTTAGGTTAAGTATTTTAACCAATTTTTTACAATCTTTAAGTTTTTTACAATCGAATTTTGTGTCGTTACTTGTTTTAACTAATTTACCAACGATATTGAGCGATATTGAACTCAAATATATTAAAGTCGTATTAATCTCTTTCCTTAGATAAACTCCTTTCTTTTTCTGATTCCTCTGTACAGATATTCACGAATTGAGGGCCCAAGCTAAACCGCCATAAATCTGTATTATCGCATTCTTAAGATTGGGAATTTCTTATGTATTTAAGAAAATCTTAACTAAATTCTCAAATAAAAATTATTATCCCAGGGATAGTACTTTCTGAGATTAGGCTTTGCCTCTTTATGAAGGAGTCAGGATTGAGGGCTCAAGTTATTTGACCATAACTCTTTTGTTTCACGTTTAAAAAAAATAAAAATCTTTGCTTTAAGTTTTACCAAATTTTTACTAAATGCCCTGTTATGGGTCATTTCGTTTCTCAATTATTTGAAAAATGGTTCCTCAGTCAAGTCTTCCTTCAATCTTTACTTCAATGTCGATTTGATTTACCTTGTTGTTGGTAATTTAAGAGCGGAGCTCTTGTCAGTGTATACTTAGCTATATTAACGACTTAAACTACATAGTTTTGGCTAGGAGACAAATAAAAGAAAAATTATTAGTATAATAGGATAGGATTACTAAAATCCAAACTTGATTCCTACAAACCATCTTGCCGCGCCGTGACCGGCCGATTCATGGCTGGGGCCATGGCCCCCCTAGGAAAAATCCCTAGCTACGCCCATGTTTCCCTGACCCCGGATGGTAATTGCGACTCTCGTAACGGGCTATTTCTTTGCTTTTCTTTTTTTATAATATAGGGGCAAACGTGCATAATGGGTGACCTTGGACACCTGCCACTCAAAAGTCACAAATGCGTTGCCGGCCTTTGAGGTGGGAAGTACGCTCTTTTATTAAAGGTCGTATCGGTCCGGATATACTGCCATGCTGGCGACAATGTTAAACAGATTGGTAGTGCGATGCAAAAAGTTTCTTGTGAATCCACAATGGTAGATTGCCAACTATCCAAGTGATGTGGATGATAGTTTTGTCGCGTTGAACGATGGCAAAACGCAGCGGCCGGTTTTTATCTTTATTACGATCTAATCTCGCACGTACCAAGTGTAAACACTGTGTAATTTAATTCAACGCCATTGTAAGTCAGAGAAGGTTTTGCTTTGAGTCGTTTCCCTAGAAAGTAGACTCATTTGATTTCATAAAACAATGGTGTAGTTGAGTGAAAGTGTTTACATTAAACAGACATGGCGTGAAAGCGCAAAGTGTTTTACACGCAAAATAAATTTTTACCTAAATTCCGTAGGTACTCCGTACCCAAAGGGTACCGATCGACAAAAATAAACCTATTAAAAGACACATTTACCACATCCATGAGACGATAATTATGTTAGTGTTGGATACAGCTTGTTACGCATTTTGATGCCACATAGAAGCCAATATAAATCGTGTAATGCTGCAATTTAAGTTATCCTCCTCTAAGTTTCGACATTACCGTGCCAAAACTTAAGCCGCCGTCACAATGCAATCATTATATTTTATTAACTGGAAATAAGTGTTCCGCCGCGCTATATTTGTTCCTTAGTAGGTACCTACTTGTATTTGCTTAATTTTTATGACTACTATACTGACATTGAAACTAAGACATTATTGATGTGTTTTTTTAATATACTCGTATATACAATATATAACAGAATAAGCGCAATTCCTGAAATTAGTTTGTTCAGTATCGACTACTTATTCGATTTCAGCTATTTTTAATATGTGTTACATTTTTCCGAAAAAATAATTAGCGTAGCTGAATTTAGTGCTATCTATGGAAATCTTGCTATTATTGATCGATATTTAAAAAAAATTTTAGACACAACTAAATTTCGATTGCATCATAGTTTTTTTATATTAATATACTAATTGGGGTGTATGAGGGAGGAATTGCGATTTTTCTGTTACGCGTTGTATAAACAAGTGATATTAAGTTTGTAAAATTGGTTTAAACTAGTTTATGAATAAATAGCTCAATACGGCTTTGCATCAGAGCATGGGTAGACAAGAAATTTGATAATCCTGCTGTGACTCGCTTCTGATAATTGACGGGCTCATTTTCTAACTAATTGTCTCCACAATTATTATTAACATTATTCCGATCGGTAAATTCGATCAGAAGGCCAATTCTACTAAATTATGTCAACGGTTATAGATGACAATGTCATGTCAATAGTCAATCAATGGTGTTATTTTGGCACTTTTCAGAGCAAATAACACCATCGACTGACCATTGACATGTCATTGTCATCCAACTGTAACCGTTGACATTTAGTGGAATTGGCCCCCCGTTCGTCATTTATCTTATTTGCCTCTTGAGATCAACATACTCAGCCTCCGTCAGTTTTAATGTGCAGACATATACATCAGAGAAACTAGTATCCCAATCCACAATTATTGTACAGGTACAATAGTAGCATAGTTTCTTGTACTGAAATCTAAGAATTGTAGTGCAAAATAAAATAAAAATATTATTATGCTAGAAATCTAGAGAACTTTTCAATTTAATTTTAAATTTCCTTCGACTGGATAGTGATTAGTGCCGACAATCTTTCGCGCCCGCTTTTATCGAAGGAAACATTTTCAAACATTTGTTACAGACCCATATTTGCGATAATAATAATATAATAATATGTCTAACGTAGGTTATACTTATCTATACCTACGCTACAGCATTTTTAATCTTAATTTTGTTGGACAAACTCGGATACACAGAACAAGATTTAAGACAAATCCTCCATCAATTCAGATTCGAGCAAACTGTATCATCATCAGTTTTGATTGCTTGGTATTTGTGTTGTACGAGGATCGCTGTTCTGATAGAAATTTAATGAGAAATTTCCCAATCGACTAAAAGAAAATTAAGTTTAGAATGTGAGGGATATCTGAAAACGGTCCCTGTAATTAATTAAGTAAACACCAGAGACCAGTCCGATGAGTCTTTGGAACTTATCATTTTCAATTGGCGAAATAGATTAGGTTTTAGCTCCGGTGCTACCGACACTACCTTATAGTAACACATAATATAAACGGTAACAAGTATTAGGTACTTAGTACAGAAAATATAAAAATGGCTTACGGGGCAAGTTCTAATAATAATTTTATTCTGGAACTTTGGTACAAAATAAAATACAATAGCCTGCACCAATACTTACTTACTACAGTACAAAAATATCACATGTGCCTGAACTGGGGAACCCTGTTTTTCAGGCGAAAAAGGCCTTAGATATTTTCTTAAACAATTACAAATAATCACTTACAAAGTATACTTTAAGAAACAAAAATTATTTTAAAATGTAGTTATGTTTCATGCCCGAGAAAATCAATAAAAATTTGTATGAAGACTTAAGTTTCATCAAAGCGGTAATTTCATGAATAATTCAAAAGGTTATCTAAGAAACACATTAGTAGTAGCTTAACCGTCATGAACACTAAGCCAAAATAAGTTTCTTATTTAAAATTTAAACGTTTCACTGCCACCGAAAGCCGCAGCTACTCATGGCCACTCCTCTACTGGCCATAAATTCGTACGTGTGAACGAAATTTGGCCTTTATTAACATGTATCCTGCCTGGCACATTGTATACGCAATCAGCCATTGTTAGCGAAACAAAGCAGATTCTCAAGCCACCTTTTGATATGTGCAACTGATATGATTCTGCAAAGCCATTAGTACTGTGGGTGTTTCAATGCAAAAGGTCTTCGATAGGTTGATGAATCTGAATAGAGAGATGGGTGTTTTGTGATAAAATAAAGTCAGAAAATTAAATAAAATTAAATAAGTTAGCAAAAGATTTTTATGGATAGTGTGGAATGTGATGTGAATGTGAAAAGAAAGCGCAATTGTTGTTCATCATTAATTATTTATCTTGGTGATGTGAAAACATCTACGATTACATCAACAAAAGATAAACTGACCCTGTTGCAAATGACTTTGCCTCTCCAAATTGAGGCCTGCGTTCGATTACCTGGACGGTAAAGGAAAACTCGTGAGAAAACCCGCAGGTTCCATCAAGTCGTTGGCTCATCACGTCTCTCTTTTAGAGGTCTAAGAATAGACTGCTGAAAAGTATAGGTACTTCGAGGAATAATATGGAATATGAACCCCCTTCCATACTAATTATAACTATAACAGTGGTTAAATGATCGATTTCGAAAATCGTACCATAGTAAAATTATTTGCAAAATTATTTTATAGTCAAACATTCGGAAAACCTGTATTCTTACTTCGATTCGAATTCTTTGAAAACGGTTGATTTTTTTACAAGATTTTATGTTATTCAGAAATCAGTGCCTATTTAAAACCGACTTCAAAAAAGGAGGAGGTTCTCGGTTTTTTTTTATATGTACGAGTGAGTATGTTCACCGATTACTCGAAGACACCTGAACCGATTTCAAAAAATCTTTTTTTATTTCAAAAAGCATACTTCCGGGGCTTTTCCCAGGTGATTCAATTTAATTTTTTTCGAAATCGGTCGATCGGAATATTTTTGTTTAAATAATTATAAAACAAACGATCTCAATTGATAACCTATTTATTTATGTATTTATTTACTTTTTGGAAAACTTACAGCAAAAAAAATAATTGTAGGTAGGTTAATTAATCACTATGGTTAAACATATGCTAATGACAAGTTTCCACATTTAAAGAACAAAAAAGGATGGTTCTCCTGCTGTCGAGAACAATCAATATGGTGATAATTGTGAACCTAGCCAGGGAGAGAAGAATAGTAATAAAAAAAAAGGAAGATAAAAGCTTATAGTCTTCGTAGCTTATTCTAAACTACCTTTTACCCGCGGCTTCGCTCGCGCCCGTTATTTCACCCCCTTTGGCGTTGAATTTTGCAAAATCCTTTCTTAGTGGATTCCTACACTGTATAAGCTGTCTATGTGCAAAATTTCAAGTCTCTAGACCCAGCGGCTTAGGCTGTGCGTTGATACATCACCAATCAGTCGTTCAGTTTATCATCACTAGGTACATAGTATAAAACAAAGTCGCTTTCTCTGTCCCTATATCATTATGTCCCTATGTATGCTTAAAATGCTTAAATCTTAGATTTTGATGCGGTTTTTTTTTAATAGATAGAGTGATTCAAGAGGAAGGTTTTAGTCTAAGCATTGCACCCGTGCGAAGTCGGGGCGGGTCGCTAGTATAAATAAAATAAATGTCGAGGAAGAAGAACAGTGCTTTATGCTTGAAGTCATTTAAAAATAATTGAAACATCTACGGTCGTCTCCACGAAGTCGTGCGTCGAACCGATTAGTTCTACACGGTGGCGGCCGTGGCCGATTAAAGTGCCGCTTACGTGTCGATAACATGGCCACGTGTGCTAAGTAGATACGTCCCCGGAGTTTACAGTGTGATAAGAGACATTTTAAGAAAATTATTTGCGTTTTGTATTCAACTGTCTCGTTTAGGGAACCAAAGTAGTGGGTACTTTCAGGAATGGAATACCTCTGCTAACCCCCTTTGGGATAAAGGCTAGAGGTTTTTTTTTTAAATGGAATCAAAAACTCAGGTTTGCTGATTAATCATTATGAACTTCTTCATTTCTACTCAGTCAGTATCAGTAACGTTATGACTATTTTCAACTGACTTCAAAAAAAGAGGAGATTATCAATTCGACTGTATGGTTTTTTTATGTTTGTTACCTCAGATCTTTCGACTGGGTAAACCCATTTTGATGATTCTTTTTTTATTTGAAAGCTGGTGCTTCCCTTGTGGTCCAGTTCTGACAATGGCATCCATGAGAAAACCATATAAGTTGAAGTCTGGTTTTTGACTCTTTAGAGTTCTATGTTTATATGACCAAGTGTTAAATTCACAGTTATAAAAGGTCGAGTAAGTACATAGTCGGAGACACGCTACATGCACGTGTTATTTTAGGGTACAAGCGTCATAATGTATTGTGTAATTTGTGTTTATAAAAATATTTGCTTGTAGATAAAGTATTGTCGGCGCTACATGTGTAATTACAGCACTACGTACGTGCATAACATACACATTATAGATTACTTATAAAGCTTTAATGGTACGTAAATGTACATTTTTCGATAATGTCGCTATCGGCAGGCCTCACTGAGCATATACGTGGCGTTGCATCATTGGCACCTCGCTCACAAACATCTTAGCCGATAAGGGATTATTAAGAGTAATTTTTTTTTCACGTACCTACTAAATAAATGATTTAAATTTTGAAATTACTAGCTTTTACCCGCGGCTTCGCTCGCGCACGTTTATTTCACACCTAAGGGGTTGAATTTTGCAAAATCCTTTCTTATCCTACACTGTATAAGCTATCTATGTGCACAATTTTAAGTGTCTAGACCCAGCGGCTTAGGCTGTGCGTTAATATATCACCAATCAATCAGTCAGTGTATCATTTTATTATTATATAATTATATACAATGGATGGGTAGGCTAATCTATGTAAATTGATCGGTAGGCAAATGACATCTACTCAATCAAATGTGCTGTAAGAGTAAATAAATCTTTTACATCTATCTATCATTCATTTGATGATTATGGAGAAAGTTGATAGGTTTTATCTCCCGGTCAGCCTCAATACCTACCTATCATTGTTATTATGTATTGAAATAGAAATAGATAATTAAAAATAAGTGGTTTTGTAACGTATCCATCCATATGTGGAATTGTAATCGGCATTTAAGAAAATATTGTAGGTTGGATGTACGTAAGCTCCCCAAAAAGAAAACATTGAAAAATAAATTAGATACTTAATATGGCAATGTATTGACAACATGTAGCTAAGTACTCGTGGTTTTTATTCTTGGATCCGCGGCTTATTTTATCCACCGCTGCTGCCCTCGCCATTCGAATATGAATATGTAAAGGCTAATGACGTCACTGGGTAAATGCAACCCGACAACAATATCCATTACCGCTGTATTTTTATCTGAAGTAGATAAAACAGGTGGCACGGTGGAGGTTACCCCGATATCAACATTCTTAAAAAGTTACTTTAGAAACTACCGACTACTACCTATATTTTGAGGTCAAGGAGATGAACTCTTTTAAATGTCATTGGTGTTACCTTGGATCGACGTTGATGACTTTGAAAATTACCGTTTAGGTACTGCACTCACTTTGTTTCCAGGTGGTACGTAACCGGAGGCAAATTTATACCTACCTACTTACTCGTCAATGTACCTATTAAAAAATTGCACGTTGTCTCTTGGCTCGTCGTGAGTGATTTCAAGTCGTGATTATATTACCTATACCCGAACCTAACTTCTGTCTAAAGGTTACTAGCTCATAACAATTTTGATGATAAACTACTTAATTTCTAAAATAAAAAAAATACCAATTTAATTGCAATTATTAATAGAACAAAGACAAATAATAAACATACATTATTTTTTACATTGACAAACTCCCCTCTCCTATATTGCTGTGCCCAATAGGGTATTTTACTATATTTTAATGGTTTTAAGTACTATGTATTTAGTAATCTGTGATTTGATTATACTCTTAGTTGTAAGACCACCTACTGCATCATGGAATGCATTAAATTAATTGAGAAAGTAGGTATTGAAATTAAATTCTGTAACTAAAAATTCTTTATTGTTTGTTTAATCACTATTCGATCCATACTATTTTTAGACTGTGATTGCCATGCTGACAGGTAGCTGGTCTCGACGTGAACGAATAAATGTTTTAGAACAAAATAAAAAAAAACATTATAATTTATATGACTTAAAATAACAAACCATTTATCAAAATTATTATATAAAATTTATGAATACAGTTCATGATGTGTAATTGAAATTATTAAATAAAATTTATACTTACAGTTATATATATACTCGTATAGGTATACTGCAATTCAATAGAATTTATTTTAATATTTTTATTTATATTTTCGTATGTTTGTATCTTTGTAACATAGGCTATATTTTATTCCCGTATTCCCACGGGAACGGGAACTACACGGATGAAACCCCTCAGAACCGCTAGTAGATAGTATAATTTGTTAACACTCGTAAATAATACAAGTGGCCCAGCGAGATACATAATTGCTATTTTTATTGTTACGTAATTCTCATTCGCTTATCAACCACCACTACTAACATTTCGTTCAATTCCACATTACAAAGTTAAATAAAAATATTTGATACCGATTTTCATTCTTTATCACGGGATTAGTGAATCGTGAAGTGTAATCATTGACCTTGTCATTACTATCTTAGATTTTTAATTAATAAGTTGTTGTTTAGCCAAATTATGATTATTTAAAATGAATAGAATTCGGAATGATGTTGGTATTATTCAACCCTCTACCAAAAAGCATACACGAGCGCTGGCGCTGCGAACGCTGCAACTGCGAATTGAATGGCTGTGCGTTTTGATTTGAAAAATCTCGTGTAACTCACGTATGCTTTTTGTTAGATGGCGTTGGGGCGGCGGCAGCTCCGCAGTATATGCCAGCCAGTAAGGTAGGTATCCCGTCATTCTCCACCGAATATTGCTAAACAAAGTCATAAATATTTACATGCGTAATTTCACCTACAAAATGCGGTACAGCTCTTTCTTTACTTTCCTAAAACGTTTACCAGTTTTTCCCTTTCACGTGCTCATTTTCAATAAATACACGAGTATTTTCAACAAAGGTCGAATGTGCAACTTAAGATCTTGCAATAAACTTGCTCTGAGAACGGCGACCTCAAAAATGTGTTTTGAAAGTGCCTATGTCTCAGCAATAAGAATATTATACAACAATATTCCTAATATTGATACGGATAAGTGATTGACTAACGCAATAAAAGTGAACTAAAATCTTGGGGAATTGACGTGTATTTCTACAACTTGAAAGATATATTCAATTTATTGAATTTTAAAATACATTAAAGTAATTTTAAATAAGCGAGCAATAAACTCTTTAATTAACTCAAAAACAGTTATTTTATTTTTGATAAGTTCTTAATCTGATGACATTGCGTAGTAGGTAGAATTATGCTGTCCCATCCCACATACCTTTGTAACCACAATTTATGAGATACGTATAGATAATGAGATTACATTACATACCTAGGGAAGTAAAATAAGAAATATCTCAGATCACATGTAATTGTCGACCGAGGCGAAGCCGATGTGATCTGAGGCTTTCTTGCTTACTCCCCAACGTGTGTACATACTTTTTTCTGTTCGACAAAAGCGGAAAGCGGCAACCTTGTTTAGCACAGCGGGCCGAAAGTTGACGCTTTCCGCCACGAGAGATGAAAAATTATATTTTACTAGTGGGTGCCCAGCCGCGCTGGCCGGATCATGTTTATTACCTTGGGAATTAAAAAAAATCCCTCTTAGATAAGGCTCACTTAATATAAGGAAGCTTTGTGCAAAATTTCATACTTCTAGACCCAGCCGTTGTGAGTTGATCGATCAGTCTCTTGTTTTGTATATAAAGATTTGATGTATTAAAAATGATCTTTGCCTCAAATGGAGTGGCAGTTCCACAAGCTACCTTTGCGAGATGGTAACGCGTAGTTGTGCAAAGGTTCGGGATTAAATGGGCCCGGAGTGCCAGCACGAGGGCGTTTAAGCAGCGAGTGAAACAGATTGGGTCCGATTTATGTGCGTAGGCCTGTACGAGTAAGGCGAATCCGAGCTCGGATCAAAAGAGTGAGGAGCGCGCATTGCAGGTAGTCTGAGGCTCCTATGAAAATGAAAATGTATTTTATTCTGTAGGTAATAAGAATTACACTTAGAATAGTCAATAGTCTAAAAACAAGGCACACCTTTTATTCCCATAGTTCCGAGAACATTCTACCGATACAATTAGCATGGAAATATGAACTGCAGATAGAGAAAGAGAGAAAATGATCATAATTGGTGGTTTATTTATTTTTTTATTGCACATCCATAATTTATTATACAAGACACTACGATATAAGTAGTACATTAAAACGCACTATGGACCCTGCTAAAGGGCATGTCATATTTCCGCGATCCGATATTGCATGAAATGTTGATTGAAATTATTATTGATATAAAATTGATTGAAATGTTCTTCCAAATGCAATTCATCCACCCTACATAATACTTACAAAACATTGCAACGTAATATAATTATTTTACGACACCATACTTACATAATAACATCATACGTACGTAATAGCTTGGATACGAAAGTAGTTCTACTCTTCACCTTTAGTAACTAAGATCCTTGTAAATTGCGTTTATTCATACTTGCCTTTGCGACTTGTACGCTTTCATAATTTCTATATCCGACGGTTTGTCGCTCGAAAGAATGTCAGAATATTAAATATTAAATTCTATACCTATATAGGTAAATAAGGTCTCCCTAGTTTAGGAGGTAGATATTTAACATTGTACAGTCAAGAGCACGCTAAGCTTGACACTTTGGACTTTGACCCGGCCCTGTATTCTATGACGCGCAGTACAAATCAGAGCTCAGCTTAAACTGGTAGTGTCAAGCTTGACTTGCTCTTGACTGTACAATGATTTTTGATGTATAACTACAACTACAAGATACAACCAAATAAAAGTCATAGTCATTTCTGAATTATATTTCAAGAACAAATATTTCCTGGTTGGTGCAAAACTGCAAACAATTTCCTAGATTCGCTCTTTCTGCTTTACATCGACAAATTGACTCCCCACACTAGCCAATAAAATGAGATTGTCGGTTGCGGGTAGACGTGGAGGCCCAGGTGATACATAGCGACCAAACTTTATATCTCGGGTGAGGTGCCCTTTAATATTTGATACTGAAAAAAACAAGTGATCCATCGCTCTGGCGGATCGAATCCAATCGAAACTTGTTTATGAGAGCAAAGCCTGCAGTGCAGTCCCGGTGTTCGATGTATCGGCGGGAATGCTAAGAATACGAGATTCGGAGGCTTAAAGCGATTGGTGTTTTAAGGTCGAAAATGTTTAATTCCTACACGAAGATCGTGGCCGAAATACGGATCTATCTATCATAGCACATGTTCTCTTAGTTTGGTGCACCTGTTGTGCAAAAAAGATAGCCGAGATGCTATCTTTTTTTGAGTTTAACATGTTGTAACTACAGCGTGCAGGCAGTGGATAAAAAGAGTGTCACATCATCTACCTTGCTCAGATGTGAGCGCTTTCTTAAATTGAGTTGGATTCAGACGCGCTTTCGCCTACCTAGCATGAGGATTATAAATCTACATTTCATACTGAAATCCGTAGCCAATTGATTATCCACGCAAGGATTGGAGTGCATGATACGTGTATCGCAAAACGCTCGTTTACCGACCGCACGAAAAACTGTAAGGTAATGGCCGTGGTTCACGTGCGATCCGGCACCGCCGCGCTACTTGAGAACAGTCGTAAACTTCGGCGTGTGGACGCGGCTTAAAGCCCGCAAACTGCTGGATGCGCTGTAACCTGGCTACCACCGTGATTTACTTACAACTAGCGGGTGCCCAGCGGCTAGCCCGCGCGGATCCTGTTTATTCCCGTTCCCGTAGTAATTTCCAGAAATCCCCTCATAGCGGTTGCCTATACGATATAATAAGACACCTACATACCAGTGTTATGGATTAGTTAGTACGCATTTCTATTTATAACCAGTTTTTATATTTTCTCGTAGGAATGAGATATTTTCCTGTAGATGTTGAACCAGTTACTCAGTTATCTCGTTACCAAATGTTATCGGAATCCGTCCAGTAGTTTTCGCGTGATGCGTGCACAGACAGACAGACAAACATTCCAATTTAAAAAAAATGGTTTTGATATCTAAATCAGACACGGTGTCGTTACGGTTTTAGTATTGTATATATTTTTCGGAACTAAAGAGAGTTGCGCAATGCCAATTTTACTACAGCATGCGTCACTTTTTCACACCGTTTGGTCAAAAGTGACGGCAATATATCGTAAATGGAAGGAAGCCCCCGTAACGGATTTTTCTTTCAATAAAAGCAATATTTAATTTTGTCGGCACTATGGAATTTGTGATTAAAAAGTACCCAACAATATTTGCGATACACCGGTTGTTAAAAGAGGTGAATCTAATCTCGAAAATTAATCTTAACGTATAAATCGTGTCGAATTTCTTTTTGCAATTTGTTTCGCTTCATGACTTTATTCTGAACCATACATGAGCAGTTGTCTTTTTGCGTTCGTTATAACATCACAAACTTCATATTAAAATGTTATTGAATACTATTCAATCAAATTCTTTTTTTAAAACTTCTCTTGAATGTGTTTAAATCAAATAGCAGAGATGAGTTCTTTATAAACCTAAATAGCTCTTACCCGCGGCTTCGGTCGCGCACGTTTTTTCACCCCCAGATTGAATTTTGCAAAATCCTTTCTCAGTGGACGCCTACACTGTTGCTATCTATATGCAAAATTTCAAGTCTCTAGACCAAAGTTTAGGCTGTGCGTTGATATAATATCAACAATCAGTCAGTCAATTTATTATTTTATATTTATAGAAGATAATTCTATAAAATATTATTGAGTCAGTAACAATTAGAACAGCTAAAAACTTGAATCAAAACCGGCAGATCCGGTTACCGATTCCAGGAAACCTAGATCCACGGCGCGTGTCTTCCCTGCGAACCAGTAACGATGCGGTCTCCCCTCCTCTCTGAATTATTAACTTATGCCATCCAAGAAGTTGAATCGACAGAATTAAAACTTACCGACCTCTTTCATATTTCACCTACTTACATTCTTACGAGACGCTACCTAATAAAACCATGTTACTGCAGGATGACTATTTGATTTGATTTCATTTATTTGCATGTTACATTTAAAGGTCTTACAGTAAATCTTAGGAGCAAAATACATGTAACACCCCGTAGGGGCAAGGATTACAGAATGATTAGTATATAATAATAAATTTAGACTGACTATTTTTATTTTACATTAATTTCATATCAATTTCTTGTTCTTTAATAATTTGATGGCGTAAGACTACTGCTTGTTATGATTTTATTACGCAACGATAGACCAATAAAGAGATCTTACTGTATTTATACAAATTTAGAACTTTTAGAAATGGGCTCAACAAAATTCGTTTAGGATTAAAAAAGATTTAAAATAGTTCTTGTTGCTTAGTAAATAGTGCTATGGGTATAATAATATAAGTTCCAAACTTCACCATGTTACGCGCCTTACCAACTCACTTTCCACTACTTTACAAAGTACGATTCATCCCAATGGAGTCATAAATAGAAAATTTGCATATCTATGGACCCACAGCTTGCTCTGAATGCGTATCGCGTAATATTTTACGTTTCGATATCTTAAATGCAAGGATGTTTTACGTGCCCAACATTATTCACTGCGCCCTCTAACGTAAATCTGATACTACTATCTATATTGCGGGTCACACGCTAACTGGAAAAAATGGCCAAGATAAAATCAACGTTTTACATATTACTGGACTAATACAAAAGCAAAAAGATGGTTTCCATCGCGTCTCAAGCACGCGGCCGGCCGTGAATTGTCAGTGGACACATGTGCCCGGCTCCACCCTCGCTGAATAATGTACGAACGTTGTTTGAGGCAGCGATCTTCGCCTGTTTTATAGCGGACGATTGGCTACAGAATTTCGGGTTCTCTTGACACCCGCATCCCTGGGGAACGGCATTTATAAATGCATCTCTTACCTACTATAATAAAATCGTAAAAGAAACGGGATCTTATTGTACTTACCTTTTACGGCCTAACCTGACACTGTGAAGTTTCGTAGCCTGCGACGCGTTTACAGAGTGCGCTGGCTGCGTAAATAATTAAGAGCACTTTTCCATGCGACGGCTTCGGTGAACGTTCGCGCTGAGACCGTGACAGGCGCTCGACGCTCTTTAACTGCCGTCAATCCGCGGTGGTAAAACGCATGGACTATTCCATGTATAAGCGCAACTTGTCTACCCATGCGTATTACAAGGAGACAGTTACATTACAAGCACTATCGGCGGTTACTTTTCCTTGGTCAACATGTACATGACTATGTATCAGAGATTTTAAGCATGCATCGAGGACCGATCGAATTAAACTTAAATTTATTCTGGGTAATGAATTATAAGCGGATTGAATTCAGAGTTTATCTAATTTCGGGAATCAAATGTAACGTAGCTTCGCTTTGAGCTTGTCATCTACATGTTTTATAAATAGCCCATTCTCATGGTGCTGCATATAAAACGGTTACATGCATATGCTTACAGGTAAATATCTCAGAAGCACACATAACGTGAGGGTCGACGTTTTTTCATCCTCACGCATTTCCCTACTAAGTTAACGTAAGCCGCTCTTGACAAATGTTTAAGATGAACGGTTATTTTGCACATTGTTTATGTTGCTATGTTTTTTACAAAAAAATGTTCACCCTCACGCTAGGCTTCAAGTAAGATAAAAAGATATATTGCGTTAGCGTTCCGACGTAATCTGTTTCGGAATGACTACCAGTTTTTCTTATGTTCCTTACCTGGGTTGCAAAATATTTATATTTTTATTTCAATACTAATTGTCATGGAGATCGGTGAACACTATTAAATGAACCATGCCATTTAAGCAATTTCCCGAGAAAATAATTCGATTTGGGCCTGTTAAAATAGATCTTTTTTAGGTTTGCTTTATTACATTCCATTTCGCAAAAGCTTAATCCGGTAACTCAGCTAGTACAATCTGAAAGGGGGCAGTAAACGATAGTAATCTCCCCAAACATGTCTATGGTAAATGCTCTCCAAAAATTCAGCCGCAAAGTAAAGCAGAAAATATTTTAGTCTGGTTAAAAGTCTGACCGCAAGGCGATATCCCTGCCTAGCAAACCCCAGACTTAGCCCAATAATACACCCCCGACACCGCTGGACTACAAATTTATTTGCCTAGCTACTAGGCTCTGTGTAATTTAAATGGGCAGTATTAAAAATATATCAACATACACTGGTTTTGTAAAGCTAAAAGCTTAAAGACTGATTTTATTTAAAGCATATTTTATTTATTCATGTTTGCAAAAATGTCACTGGTCAGCGAATGTGTTTTTATTGTACGTATCAATTCGATGCGGAGAATATTAATACCTACACATTACTTATTTACTGCGTGCCAACTCTTTGAAATGGATTAAGCGATACACTTCGATTATTACCATTTACCATAGTGATGTGATAGAGCCTGCTTCACATGATGAAAATCAGTGAGGCGCGGGTTCGAATCCTGGCATGAGTTTTTCAAAAACTTACGTACGTATTTATCACTAGCTAGACGGTGAAGATAAACATCGAGGAAAATTCGTGCGTTTTTATCAGGTCAAACATAAATTGTTTGAAAGAAAATCATCATCTTTAGATTATTTTATGTAAGTATTTTTGTTTTATGTTTGTTACGATATATAGTATGTATTAGTTTATTTTATCAACATATATATGTATTAGGATTTACGTAATAATATATATATATATATATTTATATTTACCGTAATGTTATATTTAATTGTTTTTTTTTTACTATTTGCGGCCAATTCCGCCAAATTATTTCTGCTTAGCCTGATGGTTGACTGGTAGATAATGCCTTTAGGCATTAAGTTCGCCATGTGTACATTTTCTTGGTACATGAAGTTAAATAAATAAATAAATAAAAATCGTGAGGAAACCGGCAGGTTCCAGAATTAATTCTGAGACATGTGTAACAGACACACTAACTGTAACTGCGACGGCCTGGACCCGGTCCGAAGATGGGCTCACCATCTATCACGTTTATTTATCTAACGACCACAGATGCCAAAAACCATATCGCTGATCACAATAAGTGTCAAATTTTAATAATCACTTGTTTATTATGTACAACATTATTATTATTAGATAGGTATGCCAGGATCGTAGCATTACCTCAAGTTGAAACTTGTAGGGAGTTGTATGGTTTTGGGCATCTAATTATTATTTTAACGGTATTTGTCGGTCAAACGGGCCTCAGTATTGTGAGAAATATACAAGCATATGGTAGCATATTATAGCCTAACTTTTGTACATTGCGATCATTGATTAGTTTGGACAATCTGACAGAGGCGCACTAGCTAAGTACAACAGTATTTATATTGATCATAAATTTGTAAGATGGAGTAAACTAAGTACTATTTTAAAATGTATATTGTGTAAAACTCTGGTGTTTTACACTACATTAGGCTTTTTGTACTTTAGTAACTTGACTTTCGAGAAGATAATATACTAGTCCGTTCACAAAAAAAAATGTGTCGCGTCCGAAGTAATTGCAGAAAATTAAGCTACGTTAAAACGAAATAGTTGAATTATCTTTTTATAAAGTGAAGTGGCAGGAACAGTAGCCTTCCTGCTTGATTGATCGCGCACCCTTCTGTCCAATAAATAGTAAATAAAGTAGAAACAATTTGTCCGTCTCACTTAGTTACGATGAAATGATATATTAATACAGCAGAAGATGCATCGGTGTTCAGGTTATAGCTCCGAGTGTACGTGCGGACGGTACGGAAACCGAGGGTACTTATAGTAAGGATTTTATTGAAGTAACATTAAGCTTCTTTGAAGAGAATTAAAAGTCTCTCAGCATAGGTCACGTTCGATCGACGGTTTCAATTTATAACTTCGGAGGTACGTAGTTGAACTCTATGGTAAGATACCTCTTAAAGTGCAAATTATATACGTATTTGTATACCTAAATGATTTTAATGTGTTACCTGTTGATATTAATTTTAGAATATAGAGTGTTATTCGTTCCACATAACATTGTCAGTTTCCTAGTCATGAGGTTACTAATATCAACACGGTGGACAGGTGTTGGTGGTGGCAGTAGGGTCATTAGCTAAGTTTGTATAGCGGTATTCATAGTCAGTCTCATCCAGTTCTTGCAAACTAATGAAACTTATGGTCAAGGCTTCAGGTGACTAAAGGGCTGGTAGTATCTATGTCAAAGAATCAGCCTAGCTATCAATAAAGGGAATGCAGCCAGATTTCTGGCAACTGTGCCACATAAGCCACGTTTGATCTTCTTTAGAGATCTTTTTGTTGTGTATATTTAAAAAAAACATGATTTCTTTGTCATTACAGTTATACATTATACTTCAAAGAGTAAACCTACCAAATAGACATTAGACATAAAATGCAAATCATTGCGTAACGGTATTTTTTTATTAAATATCTATACTCCTATGTTTTCCGATATTGTAATAGCGAGGATATAGCACCACATCTTAACTGTTTTTGACATTAATTATGTAGCGACATTACATAGAACGCGCCCATAGACGGCCGTATTCGAAACCGCGCTATCGAAGTTTTCTAATTAAGTAGTTATATAAATACAACTGTCCAACACCAGCCGTTGGACCGCTGTCCCCAGGCACGATCACTTCTCCTGGCGAAAGATCTTCCCTTTTCACGATGGAAGAGCATTCCACCTCCGCTTCTCCATAAATACATTACTGTGAGTAGAATTTTAAATCGTAAAAAATATAAATAGCTTGAAGATATTAATTATTCAATCGGCTAGATCAAGACTGGTCGAGCAAGATAGACCAATCTAAATTTATCAAAATGATCCAAAGTAAAGCTAAGTATTCTCGCTGAGAAATCCCTACTTCCTTCATAAAATTTTACATGAGAATCTCTGAATGTTTGCGTGTTACTTGTCCATAGATTAACTGATAACCCGACCTTGATAAAATTTGGCAGGGAGACCTTGAAAGGACATTGGCTACTTTTTATCCTTGAACGCGGACGAAGTCGCTGGCAAAAGCTAGTATTATAAACGCGAAAATTTATGAGGAGCGGGCAGTGGTAATATTTTCATGGAAAATCTTTGTCTCAATCTATCTTAATATCAATCAGTTTGCAAGATACAGACGCGAGCTGTCATTCGGACTTATACTAGACTTATGACCACTAAGTAATAACAAACGTTTTATATTCTCTTTGGTAATAACTAATAAGTTTTGGATCTTGACCGCTCTATCTATACTGTAGAGTGTAGTGTATTTAAATCTCTCTGATAATATGATAGTAAACTCGTAGACGAGTGGAGTAAAAAGTTTAGAAACTATATCGGTGCCCCGCATAGTCCAGCCTTCTTTGTGCGGCGGTAATTGTGTTACAGACTGGACATGTTCAAACGGCCTGCCTGTAAGAGCGTTTCCTTGGTAGTCTCAAACATCGCTGTCCCGGCCACGCTTGTTTGTCTACCTACCGCTATTGTTTAGTTTATTATATTGCGGAGAGTAATTCAATTTTATTTACTCATTTGAGGATGCTAAGCTATGACGTGACTAAGTAGCTCACGGCTTCAATACTTTTTTAGTTGTGCCTCATAATAAACTTATATGTTTTGTGAATGTCATATTAAATTCTTAGTTATCCATTGCCCACTGTGTAGAACCATGAAATCACTACATAGTATATAACAATGTCGCTTTCCGCTGTCTGTCTGTCCCTACGTATGCTTAGATCTTTGAAACTACGCAATGGATTATGATGGTTTTTTTAATAGATAAAGTGATTCAAGAGGAAGGTTTTTATATAGGTACCTACTTAATAGTCGGCGGGTCTCTAGTTAATAATTAAATAACAAAGGTATGATAATGTTGATAAGCACTAGGAAAGATTTTGGGAATGTAAGCTAAGGGTAAAGTTTGTATAGATGAACGATTTTCTCGGTCCCATCAAGCGCACGGCCAATGCAGCAATGTTTAATTTTGGATGATGCATATTCAATATCAAATAAAATGTGTTATGACATTCATATCTGAAAATAGTGTGTCGCATCTGTTATGACGCTACGTTGTTTTGTTTTCAAGTTCCTTATTCTTGACGGTCTATTTCATAGTGGTTATGTGTAGTGGGTTTTGCGGCGCGCTATCCTCGATACAATTTTCAGAAAAATACTGAAAAATCCACTGAAAGAAAACTGATTTCAATTTTCTAAAGACGTGTTCATTTCACGGCTATTTGCCATCGCAGGCAATATTCGACAGAGTTTTCTATAACATGCGGTTCAGTATGACTTTTTCTCTGCAGCTAGTAGTTGCCCGCGAGGAAGACTGAAGTTTCTTGAACGCGTAAAACGCGAGGCACGATACTCTATCTTGTTAATTCATAATACACAGTTTATCAACTATTATGTAAAAGTGTATTTATGTACAAAATTCAATTACGGACCCGTTGACCACGACCGCCATATTTGAAACGGCTATCCCACAAAAATAGTTGCCCAATTCTAGCATGTCTCATAACGTTGCAAAAACAAGGTGTATTTCTAGCTATAAATATTAAATTTGCCGTATTCTGCGAGTTTGTCGGCAACACATCTGGTTCCTACACTAACCGCGGTGTTAAAAATTCAGGAAGACGTTATCTTCGTGCCAGCCTTTGTCCTGTATTCGAATGTTGTTTTTTAATTCTTTTTCATTTTTAATTTAATCATTTTCTTAATTTTTGGTTGTGTTTCAACTTTACTGTCGCTTTTGAGTTACAAAGATCGCATTGCATACATGCGTGCATAAAATATTATACTCAAATGACTCCGTCGAGTTAAATCCGTATGCATCGATCCTGCCGTGCTATCAATAAAAGCTGCCTTAGTGTCTACTTACAACCGATTTACAACCATAATATCAATCGGCTTGATTTTGACGTACATTGCTTGTCATTACCGCCAGAGTATGTTGAACAACTTTTGCGGCGTAATATATATCAAACTAGCGACCCGCCCCGGCTTCGCACGGGTGCAATGCTGAATTTTCTTTGCTATAAACCATCCCTGGACCCACTCGAACCCACACAAAAAGTTTCATCAAAATCGGTCCGGCCGTTATCGAGTTAAATCGTCAGAAAGGAAAACCCGACTTATTTTTATATAGTAGATAAAGACGATTCTGATTACAGTTATAAGTCCTATTAAGTACTTTAAACGAGCAATTTTTGTATGTATGTATTTATATTTCAGGTATCTCAGACATAATCTATACATTTTGTATACAGATACAGTTTTGCATTTTAAGTTCAACTGCATAGGTAAGTTGTATTTCACGTAAAAACGCAATGTTACAAAAAAAAAAAATACGGCCACGATTGCGACATGGTGTTAGAACTAGGAAATCTCGGTCTCCTAGGTACTAAACAATAAGACCCTAGAACTTAATTGACGCGTACTTTCAATGACAAGGCTCCGCCTTTGCTTTGATTTTGCGCCTAATCCTACGCAACATCCCTGCTTTCTACAATGCTAACCCAGATTCTCTACCCACTGTCCGTCTAAGCTAGTGAGAGGGAGCGATGATCGATCATTGTATGTGAGACGCGCGAAACTATTAAGAATTACATACATACAAAATATATTGAATAGATTATTCAAATTGCTTTTTATTTGACCTTTGTAGCAGTGGTTTCGCCATTGAGGTGTATATAATAATACCGGTTGCATTATTGCATTATATGCTGTCTGGTGAACGATTATTAACTAAAAATTTGTAAGTAGCTACTTAGCTAGACTAAAATATACAATTTTTTTATGATAAAAATCTTTTCCACTGTAATATTTTTAAATACCACCCCAAAAATAACTCCCCAAAAGCATAAGTATAACATGAGGCTTCAAAAGGGGGACCAGGAACGTAGGTTTGTAGCCTTATAGCGATGTCAATAAGTATTGGTTGATTGATATTTATGGAGCTCGTAAATAAAGCTTGCCTAGGGGCGATGGGCTCCCAATTTAATAACTACATCGTGCAGGTGATAAGCTGCCAGACAGTTAGCGCTGATTATGTTTATATTTTAACTGTAGGAACCACATACCATTAAGGGACGCAGTTTCATTAAATAGATGAAAGAAGCTCTTAAACCACGGCTGGATAAGATAAATTATGTATGTTTTCATAAATAGAAGTTTAAAATGGACACTACAAAAAGTAAAGTTTATATTTTTGAGATGTGACGAAGTCGGTCTTATATTTTATTAAGTACGGGGGGCGTGGGTGTGGGGTGGGTGTGGTGTGAAAAATTCAGCGTCTACCGGCCGCGCGTCGCTGCTCTGCTGTAGAAAGTGTTGTGGCCTTTATATTAATAATCGTAGTTAGTATTTTACCACGTGCAACGTTATGCTGAACTGTGACCTTTTGATTGCCGCAGCACTACTGACAATTTCATTATTATTGTTTTTGCTTGTATACCGTTGGTAGGTATACCTATATACTGTACCTACTAACGGTATACAAGCAAAAACAACAATAACTTTTCCTGTCCTCTTTTTAGGGTTCCGTACCCAAAGGGTAAAAACGGGACCCTATTACTAAGACTTCGCTGTCCGTCCGTCTGTCTGTCACCAGGCTGTATCTCATAAACCGCGATAGCTAGACAGTTGAAATTTTCTCAAATTATGTATTTCTGTTGCCGCTATAACAACAAATTCCTATTAATAACAAAATAAAATAAATATTTACGGGGCCCTCCCATGCAACAAACGTGTTTTTTTGCCGAACCCTTCGCGCGCGAGTCCGACTCGCACTTGGCCGGATTTTTTTATATCCTTATTCTCTTTGGTACGACGACTGGTTTTATGCACTTCAGACTTTATTATTCTTTAAAAGAAATTTTCTTTTATCAGATTGCTTGTAGATTGGTTTACGAGTATGTACTTAATTAAATAAATTGTGGGACACAATTTACACACTGTTATTCAGTCCCAAACTAGGCAGAGCCTGTACCATGGGTACTAAACAACTGATAGGCATACTTAAATAAATATTAAACACCCAGACACGAATCCAACATACATGTTCATGCACACAAATGTTGGCCCCGAGCGGGGATCGAACCCGCGACCTCCGACTCAAGGCAGGGTCACTACCAACTGAGCCAACAGGCCCGTCAAATTAATATGTCTATAACCTAATTACAATAAATAAATAAAGATGTCTACAGAATTGTCTCGTGACGGAAGTCACGCGTTGTGTCTCACAAGTGTTTTATTTTATTTTATTTTATTTTATTTTATTAGGGAATACAAACAATAGTACAATCTTATTACTAATTAGTTATACTAGGTAGGTGTAAGTTTAAGTACTACCAACTACGTAATCCACGGCTTACTAACAGGTAAGAGCTCCTGGGCAGATAAGTGGACATTAGTTTTAACCTTACAGTGCAGAGTTTGTTTCTCTGCACAAACACAAACAATAGGTAAATATTTTTACAAAGTGTTGTGCTCAATATTTACCAAGACTTGGTACTAACACTTATCCAAATTGATTTATTTGTATGAGGAGTAGGTAAAATAAGTACATTTATTTACAAATTAACATAAAAAGGAAAAAAATCCCTATTCTAATATCTTAAATATGTATCCCAATTATGTAAGTAAAATGAGCCGACTGAATGAGTTTTCGAAATCAAAAGTATGTTTCTCACTTTCGTCAAAACTTGTTTTGATAAAAGTCCAAGGTTTGCCGGTTATAAGTTACAAACGAGATTATGGAATTAACATTCTTTTATTGATTTAAAAACAGTTATTTTCGGTGTGAACATTTTGCTTTGGTTCCGCAATTAAAATAATGAGAATATCCTCGTTAAAATGTATGTGTTAAATAATATAAAATAGTTGACCTATATTTTGCAAGCACGTCAATATTAGAAGTTTTTTAAAATTATATATTTATGTTTTTTATAATATTTATAAATGCAATGAAGACGTGCTAATTCCAAATTCCAAAATGTATTCATCTCATGCAAGTGAACTATATTATTTAAGTTCTTATGAGAAGTAAAGTTCTTTAAGCCTCCACCTATATACCAACGAACCAAGTTGTGGTTACACATGCTTCTGAACAGAATAAATAAATAAGATGTTGAGTATACCTAAGAGGTTTATACAATACCCATACAAATCCATTCCAAACTAATTATAAGTAAAAACTCTTCAGTTCCGTATCTTGAGAAGCAACTGTAAGTACCCTGTAATAGGATGTACAATAGACTATCTATAATTTATAATCAATTGTATTTATATATAGGTTTATTTTATTTTAAGATGCTAAGCAAGATGTTATACAAATAAATTAAAAATAAATAAAAGAAATAGTAATACAAGAGAGCTCTGATAGCCCTGCGCTTAAAGAGGTCGCTTCTCATTCGTGAGGCTCTGGGTCGATTCTGGCGAGGGCATGGCACTTACAGGATGTGCATAAACAATACACGCACACATCCCAATCAGAAATTGCGCGAAAATAAGAAAATAAAGCCGACAAAAGTGCGTTTTAGTGCGGTAGTTTATGCAAAGCATTCTTTTTCTCTCTTTATAAGTTAATTCTATTTCTCTTACATATTTGTACCTACCCTTAAAATATTTGCACTTGATTTAAAATAACCTTATATAAATACGCTTCAATCATCCAAAAATAATATATTCGTGTCTATAGGCAGGCCCTCGCCAACTGTCAACAGGCCAGACATAGTGGGATGGTATTCATAACAGGTACTCACACGCAATAATAAAATACCAGGTACAAAAGAAAGTGCAATGGTCACGATTCCAGGCGTTCTTCATGACGTGTTGAGCGGTTTGTCTGGTTCCATACCGGCCATACCACTTTCACTGCCCGAGGAAGCGTACGGAACTTTTTAATCGAAGTGTCCAATGATCCTGGCCGGGACCTGTTTGCGAACTTGTGTTTCCGTTGGTTAATCTGTTCATAACGCTGCGAAGAATTTTCTATGGAGACTTCCGTATTCGTTATATAATTTTATGTAGACATTTGTAAATGACTTTAAAGGAAAACATCGTGAGGAAACCCGCAGGTCCCAGAATGAATTCTGAAACATGTGTAAACAAACCCGGTCCGCCGATGGGCTCACCCCTATCACGTTTAGGGGTCCAAAGAATATCTGGTTAAAAGCGGGTATATCCAGAAATGGAATATCTCTGCCTACCCCTTCGGGGATATAAGGCGTGAGATTATTTATTTATTTTATTTAAAAAGCTAATAAAAAAATATTTGAATTTTTTACGTTAAAATCGCTCTCTTTATGATATCTTCTTCAACAAAATCGCTCTCTCTATGATATCTTCTTCAACGTTCATTTTTGTAACGTCACTTTATTTAGCAATGATATGACTATCTTAAAACAAAAACAACTGTATCTCTATTCTCTATGCGCAATTCGCAAACTTCAAATTGAGCGTTAATTATAGTACCTATCCAAGTACCATTTTGACGCTGCCGTATATATTCATAGTGGGCCTGCAGGATGTTATATTTATATTTTTTTACATATACCAACAGGCGAATCCACAAATAAGTTTGACACAATGTTCGCGTCACTGATTCATTTGTCTTGCGATTACGTAGAAGGATATCGTGAAAGCTGAGTACCTACGTGACGTTCGGAACGAAAGTGCGACTCAAGAGGTGAAAACTATTGTGTGAAGCAAGCAACTCTCTCTAGGGACTCCGTCTCTACCGTGGTCGAATTATCTATGAGAAGATAAACAATAGGGCCAAACATCCCATAAAGTACGTTTAGAGCGTACGCCTTAAGCTATATAGATCTTGATTGGTTTCTAGTAGTTTAGTTGCCCCATTTTTGTGGGAATTTCGAAAAACTCTTTTTAGAGGGTGCTTACATCAAATTAAGGAACCTACCTGCCAAATTTCAAGTTTCTTGGTGCTATGTTGTAGTTGAGAGAGTGACCCAATTATATACCTACAGAATATATCCCTTTTATATTTTCCACTCATTCAGTGGTTAATCAAATAACGATGATGAAATGAATGCAGATGAATACAGTAGGTACTTAATCTCCTTAAACGCTCACGCGAACTATGTACGCATTGTACGTAGGTGTACTAAGTCTATACGAGAATAATGCGGTTACATCGCGTCTCGTGTATAACGGCTGTCCGGTGCTGATAATTTTGATCCGATTTATGAAATCGTCCGCTTTGTGTATGTACTAGTAACTACACATAGGTACATACTTATGATTTTTGTAGTTTATAATACCGATCTGTGGCGTTGCAACATTTTTAACCTTCCGTCTTTGTCGCCTCTGAGAGAATGTATTCACTAATTGATGGATTTACGAGTATCTGTCACGGTTTAAATTCGCAGACGGTTTCAAAATGAGATGATGCAATCTGAATATTGCATGGTTGGCGTTTAAGCGCTTGAATTTATTAAAGATTCCTATGTAGGTACTTAGACAAGTAAATCCTGTAACATGCAGAGATTTTGGCTTGCTGTAAGTAAATAACATTTCTGTACCTGTGAATTCCAGTTCGTAGGAAAATGCTTTTAGTAAACCATTATACCATTAATGCACAATGCGTTCCCATGTACAGCACATATGAGTATCTGTTTCTCTACCTATCTAATGCCCATCACTAATACCAATGCCAAATAAAATACCTAGGTTGTTGGTAGTTTAATCCAGGCGTTTGGATGGATGAAATGCCCACTGCTTAAAATTTTTCTATGTCCTCGTATTTAGTTGTGTTATCTATTTAAATCAATTAATTTACTTACTGATAATAGACGAAATCTCGGAAAGTTTAAGCTACTTGAAATTTGCCCGGTTCCCCTCAAAAGTATCCGAAAGGAAAGGATTCTAAGAATTCTCACGTCCATACATACATACATACAGCTCACGCCTTCTTCCCACAGGGGTAGGCAGAGACGATGGATCGCCACTTTGCCCCATCTTTGCACACTTCCCTCGCTTCCTTCACATTCATAAGCCTTTTCAGGCACGCTCTTTTATTCTTTGCACTCTTGACCCCAGCTTTTTGGAGGACGTCACTAATTTGATCCGTGAACGTCCTTCTGGGGCGTCCTCTTGCCTTGTATCCTTCAACATTTGCACCATAAATATCTTTCGTTACTCTTCTTTCACCCATACGTTCTAAATGACCAAACCAGCTTAACAAAAACAGCGGAGTGGCTGCTAGTCTTACATTTATGAAAACATACACCTTATTCTGTGTTGGTGCTGATGTGATGACCCTGCTCCTCAAGCCTCGATAATGTTGTTGAGATTTTACTTACCGCAAATTTACACACATTACATTTTCTTTCATGTCATGGTCATTGGTCGAGTCTTCTCGTGACTTCATGTGTGCAGTATGCATTCTGAAATACAATAAAAGTGATATTGAATCACTCTTTTAAACTATATTTAAGTGTCCTAAAGTTGTCTGAAAGAAATTGCTTAAGGCGACCGCCCATTGTTTACTATTTTTGTCATTGTGTAACTTACCACATTTATTATTGATGTAGGATATTATTATTGTAGGTAATAAAGAGTTTTATTTATTTGTATTTAACTCAAGTGGAATGAGACAACCATAATATGTACAACTTACCTAATGTTTGCAAAACCATTTTAAGTGCAACGTCAGATTGCATGGCGTAACATCATGCAACGAGTCGCCGCAGTCGCAACATGCAAGAAGAGTCGAATTACGTAATGCGTAGGATGTCAGCTTATGAACTTAGTGGGTGAAAGTGTCTACTTTCACTTAGAATACCGGTCATGGCTCATGTTTGCTGAACTTTCGTGTTTTGCTACTAACATTTGCGGTCATAACTCATAATTGTTTACGATTAAACCAATGGTTCCTATATGTAATTTGTTTAGGTATGAGATCGCGTTGTTGTTTACTATTAAAATACCTGAGCAACAAGAGCTCTACTCTTGAAACTCACAGAAAATTAATTTTCATCATTGGTATTATATTCACTTTTCGACTACGCGAATTTCTATATTGTAAATTTAAAGAGCTGTTTTCTATATAGAGTTTACCAACAAATATACAACTCGTAACAGAAAAAGCGCAATTCCTCATACACCCCAATTAATAAATTAACAAAAAAATATATGATGCAATCGAACTTTAGTTGTGTCTAACCATTTTTCTTAAATATCGATCAATAGTAGCACGATTTCCATACATAGCACTGAATTCAGCTATGCCAATTCATTTTTCGAAAATAAAAAAAACATATTAAAAATAGCTGAAATCGATTAAGTAGTCGATACTGAAGAAACTAATTTCAGGAATTGCGCTTACTCTGTTACATATTTTATTTAAATATACAAATGATGATCACAGCTATGGATCAAACTATGAGTTAGACAAAAACAAGCTGAGAGACAAGCAAAAACATATACCTTACAAAAACAGATACATCCAGATTTTCAGAGGATTTTTCGCTCCACTGCATATGAATGCAGAAGTAATTCAGAATAGTGTAAACGTACCCATGTAATAGATAGTTTGGTATTATATTCTGAGGTTCAGATAACATTTCAGCCTTTATTTTTAGTTTCCCGCCTGCTCTTTTAGTGCATTCCAAATGAGCCCAGCCTTTATTTCAAACGATAGTCGGTACACCGACTTTGTTGAACTAATTTAAATTAAATTTCATTCATGCTTTGCTCTTTAATTAAACTTAGGCTAAATAAGTTGGTGTTGTTATCTTGCAGGCGGGGTACTTCTAATATTGCAAGATGCTCGTCTTAACTTACCGTGCTATGTATTACAACTGATCCTTACAGTACGTACCTAACACCAACAGAGATCGATATCCCGTCAAGTATTAAGATTTAGCTTTGTCTCTATGTTGGGCAACAGCACAAATTAGGATTTGCGTGGAATTTGGGTTTGAATTCCCTTTTAAAGCTAAATTATGTACATGGACTTGGTCTACCCTATGCACTGTTAATATCAAATTGTTTACCTACTGTATAATTGTACGTATATTTTCTGTAAATTTATGTGCATGTATGAAGGACTGAATTCATCAGACTGCTACTTATCTATCTTTTGGAATATTTTTCTTACTTCCAATGACAAAAATAGAGTGATTATTGAGAATTACCGCAGGATGAAGTCTTTTATTGTGATTCCGAACGATCTGACAATTACATTCAGAACGTAGTCCCACTACGTTCCCGCTTTCCTACTGCAAATATAGAATAAAATTAACCTAATTTCTGGTCACTCGTAAAACAAGATGCCACATTCAGGCTCGGAGGATTTTTCAAACAGGCGGGAAATTTAATTGCTGGCATAATTGATGCAATTTTTTATCGTGGTTGAAATGTAGTACTAATGGAATGTAAACCTTTATATGCAGATTTCTCAATCATTAAAAAAAGAAGTTATAACAACCATTATCTAGCACGATTTCAAAGAAAACTCTTTTTTAAAACGATTGATAGCCACTCTAATTTTAATATCTTCAAAGTTTATTTTATTTTTTAAACGCCTTCAAACGCCGGTGTCGTCTAATAATCTGGTTTCAAAAATAAATGCGATATAAACTTTATGCTTTCCATATCCGTAAAGTTTTGCGACAAATTCTTGACCAAACTTTTTGGGTTTGCTGCAGATTTTCTAGTTCGTATCTAGTTCTTTTTAGATTTTATTGAATCCCTACTAGGTACCACAAAATTTAATATTATAAACACGGGCATAACGTTGGTTATCTCTAAAAACTATTTATTACATACTAGCTTTGTCCCGCTACTTCGGCAGCATATCGAAATAAAATGTAGCATATTATTATATGTGTGATTCTAAAGTATAAGCTGTGTAACTGTTAAGTTTAATTAAAATCATTAGTTTTTGAGTGAAAGAGCAACAAAAACTTGTTGACAGATGTCCATCGTCACAAATTTTCGCGGCTTCATTGGTGGACATACCAGGGAGACATCGAAATATTTCACGAAGATATGTCCACAGGTTATGACCAAATGCCTGTGGATGTGATAAACATTAATGGGGAGCGCACTGTACTTCCGAACAAAGGCCTATGTAATAGTGTTATTCTACCGGCCAATTTATCTGATGTTCGGTCGCATTGCCCGAATATATGGACAATATGTGTCGGCACAGTCGTTAAGCGTAACTTGTGTTATGTAGACATTGTTCTCTCCACAGTTATTATAAGACAACTTCCCTAAAGTAATACGGAACTCTTTCTATGGAAACTCTTACAATACAATACATACTAACGGAGTAAACAACAAAGTAAGGCTGTGCTGCCTCTTTGATTGGATTTTGTATCTATCATTATACTTAATTGCAAAATCATAATGTTACATAAACACCTATCGAATTAAAACTATGCCTATACTATAAATAAGTTTGTATTCCATAGAGGCAGCCCGAATACAGAGGCTTCAGAATATTTTTCCAAATAACCAAATATTCTGTATAGGAACGCTCACTCTGAATACAATAAAAAAACTTCTCCATCCAGTAGGCAGAGGTATTCCATATTTGAAAAACTTATTGATAGATGCCATGGTAGAATTAGAAGCGGGCTTCTTTTCAACTACACATACCGAAGCGGTGCAGCGGTGGAGTCGCAATGACTTTCAATAAGAGGACTTATAATAAGCCCCTACATTAAATAAAAACCGTTGACTTTGACTTTGCTCTTTAACCACTGGGCTCTCACTGTTATTTGGTGATAGATAGTTTTCTACTTATTAGGGAGCGGCACAAACTGAAATGACTTACACCACAGATTACTAAATAGTTACAAAAAGTATACATGGACTAAGCATGCTCTACGCGCTTGCCTCCGAGCGTGATTGTGGTACAACCCTGTCAACCCGGGCCTTTGCACCCTTTTCACCCTACCTTAAAATAATAATCAATTAATAACAATGTGTAACTTGCTTAAAATATATGTTTGAGTATCACGGGACGAAAATGAAATATATATTTGAGTATCTTCTGAAAATCAAAGTACTTGCATAATAAAATAAGAAAAAGAAAATTATTAACACCAAAATCCCGATAAAAGATTGAAAACATTGCCCTCTTCCTGATTCAGTTCTTTTTAAATTTGTGTGTTTGTAAGATTAATGAGAATCTATTTCTCAAACAGTCGATCTTTCGTGCTGAAATTCAATACAGTAGCCAAACTTAGTGCGTCCCTGTTAAATCGTTAATAGTTAATAAGAGTGACCTCACGGACATTTCCCTTGCGGAGTAAAACATTAGATTTTATTACTTTACTTAACTTACTTGATGGGTACGCTAACTTATTTTGCTTATAGTGAGCACGCCAGGATGACACACAAAAAGTTCGTAATTCGTATATGTATTTATTACTAGCTAACACGGAAGCTCGCCAGGCACTCGTCTTATGAGCCACTCATAGAATTAAGCCATAAGGCGCGATTCTAGGTCTGTGAACCCACTAGACGGTCATCCATTCGATGCTCGGCCGGAACCAGCTGTATTTGTTAAAAAAATCACCATTAGAATGCTACAATATTCCTGAGCAAAATAGGCTATATTTTATCCCCGTATTCCCACGGCAACGGGAACTTTGCGGGTGAAACCGCTCGGAACAGTTAGTCTTAAATATACCCATACATATAAATACCTCTGAATAATGAGATGTTTGTATGAATTCTATAATTCATCCTTTGTTTTATTTCTGTCCATAAGTAGATAAAAGGTTTGTAAATTATTCCACAATATTGAGACGATGTGTCCATGAGGCCCTGATGGTAAAATATTTGTAAGGGACACTACAGCGCGCCTTTTTGAGGCTTCGCGCATCGGGCGATCCAAGAACTTACAGTTATTTTGCCCAGAGGATTGGCTTACCCGTGCAGAGGGAACGCTGGCAGCATAATTCAATTGAAAGTTATTATTTATACTAGCAGCGCTCCGTGGTTTCACCCATGCAGTTCCCGTTGCCGTGGGAAGTATAGCCTATGTTACACCCTGATAATCTAGCTTTCCTTTGGTGAAAGAATTTTTAAAATCGGTTTGTTTGTTTAGGTGTGAAACCGTAACAAACAAAGTCACTTTCGCATTTATAATATTAGTTAGGATAAGTTTATTTACTTATAACATCGCGATACAGAATAAGCGCAATTCCTCATACACCAAAATTACTATATTTATAAAAAAAAAATGACGCATTCGTACATTAGTTTTGTCTAAATAAATTTATTAAATAAATAACAGTAAATAGTACGGTTTCCATGGGTAGACATAAATTCAGTTATGCTAATTTATTTTTCTGAAAAATGTAACACATTTTAAAAATTGCTGAAATCGATTAAGTAGTCGATACTGATCAAACTAATTTCAGGAATTGCGCTTATTCTGTTACATATTGTACTTATGGTTTTTAGAATTATTTGAAAAAGTTCTACAATATTCAATTAATAATGTCTGTTTCAGTTACGACCGTGACCAGCCGTTCACCTTCCAGATCGGAGTAGGCCAGGTCATCAAGGGCTGGGACCAAGGACTCCTTGACATGTGCGTGGGTAAGTATTAAATAATCTATTTTCCTTAGTAGTAGTAGTAGGTACTTATATGTAGGTAGATATTAATAGAAATGTAAATAAATGTGCCCAAGATACCAGTTGTTACTAAACTAATTTGTCTATATATAACGGATTAGCAGCGCCCCGCGGTTTCACCCGCGTAGTTCCTGTTCCCGTGGGATCACGGGGATAAAATATAGCCTATGTGTTATTCTGATGTATGAGCTATATAATTGTAAAGTTTCATCAAAATCCGTTCAGTAGTTTTTGCGTGGAAGAGGAACAAACATCCATCCAGACATCCATACATCCAGACATCCATCCATACAAACTTTCGCATTTATAATATTAGTAGGATTAGCAGCGCCCCGCGGTTTCACCCGCGTAGTTCTTGTTCCCGTGGGATCACGGGGATAAAATATAGCCTATGTGTTATTCTGATGTATAAGCTATATAACTGTAAAGTTTCATCTAAATCCGTTCAGTAGTTTTTGCGTGAAAGAGGAACAAACATACATCCAGACATCCATCCATACAAACTTTCGCGTTTATAATATTAGTAGGATAGTAGGATGTGCCTTTACGCTCTTAAAAGAGCTTAACATTTTCTGGCATTTTCGCATGAATTCTTTTGTCTAGGGATCGACAGAGGTATCCTGGAAATACCCAATTTTTACAAGAATACATTTTTAATTTAGCCTCCTATTAAAAAATAAAACTAAATAAATTCCAATAAAAGCACAAAGACCATCGCTGCTACAAGCTATTGCGGTAATTCGTACCATGCAAACCCCCACAACTCCCAGCAGAGTAAATGTATATGTAGTTTATTTAATGAAGGTAGGTGTGATCGCCGTACAAAGCATAATGAAGCTGCATTAACAGTACATAGTCCAATATTTACCGGGAACACCCTTTAGTTTATTACAGTGTCACCGACGTATGATAGACAGGACAATATTTAATTAATAACTCACATAACTATAGGGTTTGATAACTTTTCCCTAGGAAGAAGAACAGGCGAACATAACTATATCTTTTTCAAAAATAATAATATAATATAATCTCACGCCTTTTTTATCCCCGAGGGGGTAGGAAGAGGTATTCCATTACTGGATATACCCACATTTCACGAGATATATTGGACCCCTAAACGTGATAGGTGGTGAACCCATCGCCGGACCAGGTCTGTTTACAAATGTCTCAGAATTAATTCTGAGACCTGTGGGTTTCCTCACGATGTTTTCCTTCACCGTCAAGCTAGTGATAAATATGTACGTAAGTTTTTGAAAAACTCATTGGTAAGTACATGCCAGGTTTCGAACCCGAGCCTCACTGATTTTCGGCCGGCTCTTTAACCGTTCGGGCTATCACTGCTCTAAAAATAAATATGAAGTAATTTTTGTTGTTCCCTATTTATTTTTGAAATGTAAAATTTGTATTTTACACAGGATTCGTTAAAATTAAATATACTGCCAATTAAATCCGACACAGGCTATGTCCAATTCATAAATTAATGTTTACTACTACTACAACTAATCGAAAAGATTCCCCCTTACTGCTTCCTGCCCTAAAGTGCTACGGGCTGAGTTTTCCCCATCTGGATGGCTTACGAGATTCGAAGCCCCACGCAAGAGCCCGATTACTTAAAATTCTGTTTATTATTGACCTGGATTGTGTATCTTCTCAACAACGTTCGAGCTACACGGTCCAGCGACATTATAAGATCTATACAATATGTAACAGAATAAGCGCAAATCCTGAAATTAGTTTGTTCAGTATCGACTACTTAATCGATTTCAGCTATTTTATATGTGTTAAATTTTTCCGAAAAATTAATTAGCAAAACTGAATTTAGTGCTGCCTATTGAAGTCGTATCGTAGGTACTATTATTGCTCTTTATTTAAGAAAATGGGATAGACAGAACTAAAGTACGAAGGCATCATATTTTTTTATACTATTGTACTAAGTGGGGTGTGTGAGGAATTGCTCAAATTCTGTTACGCGTTGTATATAAAGTAAAACTGTCTGGCAGACTGACTGATCGATCAACGAAGTATGAAATTTGGCACCACTAAAATATAAGTAGATCCAATATACTTAGGTACTTACTTACTTAAAAACCTTGAACTTTTTCAGGTGAGAAGCGTAAACTGACCATCCCCTCATCGCTCGGATATGGAGAGCGCGGGGCCGGAAACGTGATCCCTCCCCACGCCACCCTGCACTTCGAGGTCGAGCTGATCAACATCGGCGACTCGCCTCCGACCACGAACGTCTTCAAGGAAATCGATGCCGACCAAGACAAGATGCTTTCGCGCGAAGAAGTGAGTATAGAGTTAGCCTTCCGAGCGATGGATACAGACGGTGACAAGGAACTATCGCGAGAGGAGGTCAGTTCCCGACGGTTTGAGGTGACGGGCAGCATGGACCCTTTGGTGATGGTTTGATCGACTTATTTACGTTCACATCTACGGAGAGTCAACAGCGATCTACTATAAAGCAGTAATTCGATTATTTTTCATAGTTCTTTCTTCTATTTCTTGTTTTCTGATTTAAATTTCTTAACAGATTAAATGAGCACTTACTTTTGATAACAGAGTATGCTATGCTACACTACTATATATAATATAATATATTATGTGATTACTATGATTAATCTTAACACTTATTTTTAACACCTTTATACTTTCGCTTTCGCTACAGTTTAATGATGACAGAGTCGTCATCAGACGAATCTTAAAATGGTAAAAGTGGAATTACTTATTTAAGTAATTCATCCTTAACTTAAATATAAGTCACGCTTTTTATCCCCGAGGTGGAAAGCAGAAGTTTTCAGGAAAAAAGTACTCACATTTTACCTGTATAATCTTTGGATTACGTGATACGCCCATCGCCGGACCGAGTCTGTTGGTTACGTATCTAAATGTCGAAATCATTACTATAGAGTAACTTTAATTAAGTTTTTTTCTAACACATTTTTATTTTAGGCATGGGATGAATAAAGCCGCAATTGTGTTGATTCAAATCAAACTTCGTACCTAGTCCAATGTCTCAAACCTAGAAAATTATGGGTTTACCCATATTTAAATCTCTTTAGTTTATTTTAAATTAATTTGAGTCAACGTCATGTCCACACGCATCGCACGGTGTGGGGTAGCGACTAAAAAAGTAGATTAATATGTTTGTAATGCTCCAAAATTATGGGAACCATAAATTATATAAGAAAGTAGATACGTATTAATCGCACATCGTTATAAATTAGCCAATATTTTAGTTCAATGTTGGGTAATTAATTTATTATAGAGCTTCTTTATGGTATCTGGTAGCAAACAGGCAAGTAGCATAATATGTAATACCTCTTCGTCACGTTCAATAATTAATTTGTATTGATCTACCGATATCGATACGCAGATACTCATCCAAAGGTATAGCTAATAGGAAATATTATGCTGAAATATGCCTTATAGTATGGCTTAGGGTATTAGGTTTTCATACGAAAGTACTAAGTATGTAATAAAAAATAAACAAATAAGTACCTTTAGATTATGTAAACACATAAATGCTATAGACTTGATAGGTATCTGGTATAGTTTTATTAAGACTTTACTGACGACATATTATTTTTAATTTCGAAGATTGGGATCAAAATTCTTAATTGTTACTAAGGCAAGTAGGGTATCTTATACTACTTACTTTATAAATTTGACGGGCCTGTTAGCTTAGTTGGTAGTGACCCTGCCTTCTGAGTCGGAGGTCGCGGGTTCGATCCCCGCTCGAGGCCAACATTTGTGTGCATGAACATGTCTGTTGGCTTCGTGTCTGGTCGTTTAATATTTATTCAAGTATGTCTATCAGTTGTTTAGTACCCATATTACAGGCCCTGCCTAGTTTGGGACTAAATAACCGTGTGAATTGTGTCCCATTTATTTATTTATTAAATATCTACTTACAAATTAGCACCTACACGAATAACATATAATTTCTGGACTCGCTAGCTGTTCACAAGCCTTCGCTGGTTTTTACAGCTCTTAGCTTATAATTTATAAAACTCTGAACGGCGTCAGACAAACCTTATCTGAAGAATAAACATCATCTGTCACTTTTCTTTTCTACTGTGTTAGATAGTGACAGCATCAATATATTCTCCAGAAAAGGTTTATCTAACGATTGAAAAATCTGAAAAATATAATAAAATAAATTAAACGCCTAAGTACATATTATTATGCACATTACAAAAGCCTTACAGTGATTATTGTATGTAAGTATATGTAGCAACTTCCCAAAGTAGTATCTTCCCCATTTATGTAATTATATATATTTTAAAAACACAACCAATTTACTTTGCCCGCAGGTTAGCGAGTACTTGAAGAAGCAAATGGTGCCCTCCGACGGTGCTGAGATGAGCGAGGACGTCAAACAGATGCTCGAAAGCCACGACAAGCTCGTCGAAGAGATCTTCCAGCACGAGGACAAAGACAAGAACGGCTTCATCAGCCACGAAGAGTTTTCTGGACCAAAACACGACGAACTCTAAGCACCCTGCACGTACACTTAGCGCAAGCTCAAAATATACTAGATTATACAAATCAAATCACGGGAGGAAAAGACTTTTCAAGTGAGATGACTAGTGTTATCAATTTTTATAATGTTCAAAATTCTGTTGTATGCTCACATGGTATCAATATTCAGAACTAACTTGCAAATCGCAAGGCAGGTGCGAGCGATCTTAATAATGTAAGGTGTATGAGAGTCATTTTAAAACTTTTGTTGAGTCTTTTGTACTTAGTTTACTTTAGGTTGTTGGCGTATCTATGAATTTGTTATAAATATTAGGGTAATGTATGGTGTTTTATATAAAAGAAGTTGAAATTAATCAGCATAATATATAAGTAGGTACTTAACTGCTTATTAAATCATGTCGTACAGTGTATAGGTGTAGAATAAGGTGTCATTTGTAAAATTACATACCTACCTACTAAATATCTTGTCAATGTGTACCTAATACCACGGACCAGTTTAAATACCTACCTACAACTTTAATTATCATCATTTTTGTTAGTACCTACCTATTTTAATTATTTATATTCTTATTTAGACCTTTCGAGATAACATGACATGAATTTAGTTAATAGCTGCAGTACAATGTGCAATATGCAGGGATGTGATCGTTAATACAACGTTTGATGGCCATTTTGCTGTGGTAACTCAATAAACATATTTATACCAACATTATCCTTGTTTCATTCAAATTAATCTTAACAATTATCTAACTATTACATGTGTTCTATCTGAGAATAAGAAGCAGCGAAAGAAACTAATTGAATAGGTATTAGGGTAGATGGTAGATTAAGTAATATTGTTTTCACTTCTCATGCTCTAAAAGTACGCCAAAATAGCCCTACGAAGCGGGACTAAAGTGACCACTTTAGTCCCTAGGGAGTAGGTATAAAGTAATATTTTTTAAATTTCCTTAATGAGAAAAAGACAACCTCAAACAGCCAGTAAATATCTGTAGAGTGTGGACCATCTTCATTGCGAAAATGTGAAGAGTTTTAGTTCCATGGTTTTTCCGCGAAGAAGGTGGCGCCATGTGTTTTAAATTGTTTACCTGCAAAGAGATTTAAATCTCTTTGTTAATCTGTGACAGGTTTAGAAGAAAAAACTGACCGCGAAAATTTCTGAATTTTTGTCGAGTGTAAATTTGTTGGGTTTTAAATAAATTTGTACTAAATTGTCAATTTTTCTCGCACTCAAAGTTAAAAGTACAGTTTCTACCTCGAGACTAAACGCCAACTTAATATACCCTCGGTTTCATGACTCCCTCGCAAGCTCGGTCGGTCAAACCAACTCTGGTATAATATATAATGGCTTCGTTTAGTCCCTCGATATAAAGTATACTATTACACCTCACAAACTCGGAAAGATTATGTTTGTCATTCGAAATCTGAGTGCAAAAGGGCATTTTGTCCGCTAGCGTCGATCGAGTTTTTAAAATTGCAACCTTCCAGCCATGTGAAAGCCCACTGAAAATTAGAATGTTCATTTTGAGTATCATCGTACCAGCTGGCCGACACAATGATATCATTTAAGCTGTTTTTCCTTAACCTAGTATTTTCCTCGCTGCAGTTAGGTGAAAAGTTCCCTCTTGCCGGTTTCGTAACTGCGATTCGTAACCAGTTGCGAATTTAGTTTTTTTATTGTAAGAGAACTTTTCCTAAACAAATTATGGCTTCGAGATTAAATACCAGATTACGTAGGTAATAATAAGAAGTATGTATCTGATTAGACTTTCTGCGTCCTGTATCCCGAAGATAAGATTTACTCTTAGGTTAGAGCTTATATTTGGGTAGCCTAGAATTTTTAAAACCAGACCCCATTACTAAGCAAGCATCCGCTGTCCGCCCGTCCATCCGTATGACAGACGTCTGCACTTAATAATCAAAGGTATCTACATAGGTAGTGAATAAAAAACCGAAAAGGGCATCTAAACACAACGATTGACGAAATAACACGATATTTATATAATAGTTTCCTCGTTTCTATATAATTTAAAATAAATAACCTCACGCCTTTTTATCCCCGGCAGAGGTAGGTCATTTCTGCAAAACACATAATTAGTTACTAACTTTTTTTTGTTACCCTGGAAAAATGCATTACTGCATACGCACCCGACTCAGGGGTCCGGGGGTTATGTGGGGCTCTGCAGCCTAGTGCTGTCATACCCACTAAAACCCAGGAATGTTCCTCCTTGCCGCTTCGGACCCAGCCATGGCACCGCAGTTGTGCATCCGCGGCTGGGTCACGGCCGCCCGCAACACATTGTGGGGCCTCCTCGAGGAGGGGTCGAGCGAACCCTCCCTATCTCCGCTTAAGGCGTCCCGGAACACCAGGGGCGCCTTCCAGCACGGGACCTCTGCACGCGAGTGACGGATCCCCCGATCACGTCACCCACAGGTCCCCTCAGGGCGGTTGGTAGTAGGCGGCGTAGGCCCGCCTACCTCGCCCTGGTCGCCTGCGGCGGATGGGGAGCGCGTCGGCATCGTCTTCCCGCTCCCGCTCCGCCGCCTCCTTCTGCGACATGACTTCGTCACAGAAGGAGACGACCGCCAGCCAGGTCTGCTCACGGCCGATCATGGCGTTGACCTTGTTGGGCAGTGTCAAAGCCTGCACGCCTATGACCACGGACAGGGCTGCGCGAGGGACCGCAAAAGCGGGGCACTCCTCGCGCGTGTGTCGTGCCGTGTCCTCGGCCTCCCCACAGTGGTGGTACGCTGTTGACGGCTCGCGGCCCACCACTCGGCACAGATACTCCCGAAGCAAGCATGCCCAGTCAGCATCTGCATCAAGTGGTAGGTCCGCGGCTCCTCCGGGGACCTCCAGCCGAGCCGTCCACTTCCGCAGGAGGAAGTCCTTTTTCCAGCGAGCGACCTCCAGCGGATGGAGACCACCGTCGCGAGTACCTCGGCCTCGAGGTCCCATGGCGGTGTTCCGGCGAGCACGCACGCGCCGTCGAATACGACGGTGCGGTACGCCCGAGCCACCCTCAACGTTATGACCCGCTGTGGACGTCGCAGCAGGGGTCTGATGCGAGCGTAGAGGGTGTCCGCCCATATAGGTACTGGAACATAATTACTAACCTAACCCAACTGCTGTAAACACAACGAAAGCCTAAAAATTGTCGCCTCCGGTATTTAGGCGATACCTACGACTTTCAGACCTTCAAGAAAAGAGCGCACTCCCACCTCAAAGGTCGGCAACGCATTTCTGACTCGAGTTGCAGGTGTCCATGGGCGACGGTTCACTTGCCATCAGGTGATTCAACTGCTTTTGTCCCCTAAGCCCTTTACAAAAACCGAGATCAACTGTTTAACGTGCCTTCCGAAACACGCTCGTTAGACTCATAGATCTATGATCCAAGATAAATGATAGTTTAAGCCACAGAACACTTTTACTGGTTTAAGCCCCTAAGAAATTCCATACACCTTCACGCGCATGTCCTGTCAGTAGATAAGTGTCACTTCAGAAAAACAACAACATGGCTGTCTGCATGTGCTGAGATCCCTTTGCCTTTTTTTAGGATAAAAAATAACATCAGTGTTGCCGTTAATAAGACTAAGTCGCAAGATCTAGGGGATTTCTTGACATTTTAGCGGGAAAAAAATTCATCTTAGCGAGTGACTAATAAGTATTTAGCGACTTTTAGCGTTTTTTGAACCATAGGGTAGGTGAAAATAAAAAAACGTGAGTTAGCAATTAAATAAGTCTGATTTATAAGTCTACAACTGGCATCACTAAGTAGAAAACTAGAATGAGAATAAACGGGAATTCACCTGATAAACACAAAAATTTATATTCATGCGCACTCTATCACGGTATTTTTGTGTCATAATATTTTTTTGTTGTTGATAACAAAGTCTCCTAAAAGTCCTAATGAAGACCAAAAATAGAGACTGGATACCACGGAGAGGTTTCAACTTTCGCTAACATTATAATTGAACACCCAAAACACCCAATCCGCGGATGACTTCTTTCTTGATTTTGAAATTAACGTACCCCGAGAAGTACGGCTGGGCTTCATCTGTACTTGGTTTGGAAGCGCTTTTCAAGATCTTTTATTGAGTGCACTGCCAAGGATTTGAACTACCTGCCGGCGTCTGTATCTATTTATTAAAGATGTTTGCAGACAAGTAAAAATTAGGATTAGGATTGAGCTACATCAATATTACATATTTGGTAAAATATGAGCTTAGCGGATTACATTAGCGGATTTTCTGAAAATAGGTATTTTGCCTCCTTTAAATTTTTCAGATTATTTAGGGACTTTAAATTTTGCAGAACGGCAACACTGAATAAAACTTATTTTCTCTAGTCCTGTGGTCTAGTCTCCGGATTCACCGGTCTCGTTCGTTTTATTTTCCGTTGCCGCAAAATTCACAAACAAATAGGTATTGACAAACATTGCAGAACTTGCAGATCATATCATAGTGTCAGTTCGCCCGTCGCAGCGCCTGTTCGCCTGCAGACCGCAGATATGTGCAGTGCAGTGCGCGGTTAGTGGTCACAGAACCAGTTAGGTACCACTACGTGATTTCTAATTTCTATAATCATCAGACCTGATTTCGTGTTTGAACACTAAGTTTTTTCAAAATGTTGTCTAATAAGCGCTTGGTAGCTGTATGTGCTATAGCGTTTTGTTGTAATATAGCCGGGCTGGTGTTATTCGTTAAGTACAACACGGGTGACCGGTGCTACGCCACTATAGGCAAAAATCAAAGAGTTATTGCCATTCTTCCTAACGATTTCCTTAGTTTCGGAATAGACACTTCTCAAATTAAAGACTATGATAAAATTGACTTCTCAAAGCCGAGGTTCCGGCAGCTGGCGCAGGCGCTGGCACCGGCAAGGCTGCGCCTCGGCGGGACGATGTCAGACCGACTCATCTTCACGAAAGACGATATCCCCGTCTCATGCAATGTCTGTCCAGCAGAGTCAATCTCAAAATCTATCTGCCATTCTGTAAAAAACATATGTAAACACAAATTTTTGCCTTTTTTTCTCATGACTGGTAGTAAGTGGACACAGATAAACCAGTTTTGTGAGGCTACGAATATAAAATTATTGTTTGCCTTCAATGTTCTTCTCCGTGACATACATAATCAGTGGAATGAAGAAAATGCTGCTGAGCTCTTAGAATTCTCTAGACTCAAAGGGTTTGAGGTGGACTGGCAGCTTGGAAATGAGCCCAACTCTTTCCATCATGTTTTTAATGTCACAGTCACTCCTCATATGCTTGGACATGACTTTAAGAAATTAAGAAAGTTGTTGAATCACCATGGATACAAGAAGTCACTGCTTGTAGGCCCTGACACCACCAGGCCACAACAACACCGTCCAGAGTGCCTTGAATACATGGTACAGTTTTTAGGAAATGCATCTCACTACATAAGCGTTAGATCCTGGCACCAGTACTATTTAAATGGTAGAATAGCCAAATTAGAGGATTTCTGGAATCCTGACACATTTGATTTGTTGAATGAACAAGTACATACTATGAAAAGTCACACCACAAACTATACCCACATCCCGATGTGGCTAACAGAAACTAGCAGTGCATATGGTGGAGGTGCTCCGGATCTATCCAACTCCTTTGCCGGGAGTCCTTTGTGGCTCGACAAACTGGGTCTCGCTGCAAAGAGTAACATCACAACTGTAATCAGACAGAGCTTTATCGGTGGAAACTATAGTTTAATAAGTGAAGATTTAGAGCCTTTGCCCGATTGGTGGGTAAGTGTGCTGTACAAGAAACTCGTGGGAAACAAAGTCTTACACATTACTTGTAAATGTTCACGTAATCAGAGAATGTACGCTCACTGCACAAACAGAAAATATACTAATGATACGACAGCAATAACTATCTATGCAATTAATTTGGAGATGGCCACAGTAAGGTTCTTTCTGAATGGCACCGCATTACCTGGTGAAGATTTGTCAATAGACGAGTACATAGTCAGTGCTCGATCCAACAATAGAAGAACGAAAACCGTGCTATTAAATGGCTGGCCATTGTACTATGAATCGTCTATGCCTGATTTACAGCCAAAGCGACTTATTTATGGCAAACACATCACTATGCCACCATATTCCATTGGATTTTGGGTGGTGAAAAATACCTCAATAAAAGTGTGCAAATAAGTGCCTAAAAATTCTTAAATAGTGTCAAACTAAAAAAAGTTTAAAGTGAATAGCGCTCGAATGCCTTTTAGGATTATCTATTTGTACTAACATGTGAAGCATCAGTCAGTCAATGTCTTTTGTATCTAGAATCTGTTGTTTGGCAGCGTAAATATTTTTACATTCCAGTGTGATTTTCTTATCCAGTACTCTTAGTGACATTTATTACCCATTTATTCTTTCTTTACAAAAATGGAGTCCGATATTAAGCAATGAGATTAGTTTAATATTGTGCTGTTTGTTAGTGAAAATGGTTGAATATTAGCATACCAGATTACCTTGGTATTGTTAAACATTCAGGATATTAACTTACAAGGTTATTTTGGACATATTTTATTGGTAATGCCACCATATTTGTTCTTTCTTGTGCTTTTTACAGTAAGAATACATGCATACTACTAAAGAGTATTTCATATTGTGATTATGACAATACATCTACAACACAGAACAAACAATTAACTTTTTGTATCACCTACTGATAGGAAACATAGTCTATTAAAATAATTCTAGATCTACACATATATATATATATATATATATATATATATATATATATATATATATATATATAGGTATATATAATTATAAAATAACATTATAATAAGGTTCTTCAAATGTCGTATTGTAACTAATATAGTCTAGCCCCAGACCTAGCAGAAAAAATATATAATATATTATGATGATACCAATATTATGGAAATGCGACTTGTGTGACAACATAATTTGCATTGGATATAAGAAAGATATTTCTTTATTATTGAGATACATATATCTAATAATAGGTATAATTTTAATGCATCAGTTCTAAAAATGTTTTCTTCAAACGTCTTGGGCTCAAGAATTTTATCTCATGCTAATTCATTTACTGAGTTATGATGAATCTCTCATTTCATTATCTCTAACTGTAATAATCTCGGACAATGTCGGCCTTGTCCATCAATCAAGGAAAGTTCTTCATTTGACATTGTTCCAGTCTTCTTTTGATAAAAGTGGTTTATAATATAATATATGGTAACACAATGTATATTGTTTGTCATAATATAACATAACTGAACAGTTATTTCTGATTGCTATGTAATATGTATATTTTTAAAAGATTGCTGACATAATATTATAAGTTACGTCTTGTGTATTGTATTGCTATAAAATATTGTTATTATAATTATGTATAAAGGCGTCTTACACATTATCCAGTGCTGATGTTTATCAAATTAAGTTTACAACCTATAGCGTGATTAAACGCTTTTATGTTAGCCTTTACTAGGTTAATGAGTCTAACAAGCCTTTGCCTTACATCATTATTATTTGCGACCATTCTATAATTATATTTATATATGCAATTGGTTGTTTGTCGTTGTCCATCGTAGGAAGCGACTATGGACTACTGTCCATGTGCCGGATTATTTGTATGGCGCCTTAGTGTAACACTAGCCTTCAAGTAAAAAGTAATAACTGACAAGCAGCTGTGTTCTCAATATTTTCTGGTGCTTGTGTATTGCTTTAATAAAGATACATATATGTATAGTATAAAATTGTGACTAAATAACTCGTCATTCATATTTCGATTAGAGGATGCAAATTTATGGAAAACCATAAAGCGCCTTTAAATTGTATGTTTAGATATTACACGACAATGCAGCTTAGTAATAAGATTAGATAAGCGTGTTGGTAATATTCAACATTAAATTGAGAAACACAACAAAACACACAACAAAACAAGGCGCTCGGATTGTACACGAAATTTAACTTATTTCTCTGATATTTGTAATGTTTTTTTATTATAATATGGTACTATTGGTACACCTACACTGTCAACATTTGAATTATAAATTTGATAGGCTATATTTTAGAGATGTACCTAACATACTCTAGAAACATACACTTTTGCCTTAGTTTTTCTTATTTTATATTTATAGTAAGAAAAACACCTTATAAATATCAGACTGAGGACACAGACTTTATATTGACAATTATTTCCAATAGAACATTTAATTAATTAGCTTCTTTCTAAATTAGGTACATGGATGTTGTTCGACGATGGTGCCTAAATGTAAGACTGATTAGAGTTACAATAGGTATTTATTTTCCATATGTGCCTCGACTACAGTGTAAACATACAAATTAAAATATTGTTCTTATTTTCTATTTAGTCGAATATTTTAATTACCTATTTATTAGAGTTGTAAGATTTACTTTTATATTTAATATTCATAATAAAGCCTTTGTAGGCTATTGAGTTGTGATTCTGCGAACATAACAGTTAGTTCTGTACCTTTTCAAATGGTACCACCAATTTATACATTGTATAGACTTTAAAGTAAGCGGTAGAAACAAAAGTTTTAAGTACAAAATTTTCCATCTAATAGTTGTATTGTACAGGGTGGCCATAAATTTTAGCACTTTTGAGATTACCCTGGGAAGATATATTATTTTATTAAAATAAATGTTTATTTAAAAGAAATTAAATTATTTCTTAAAAATAATATCGCTCAAGTGGCCGCCGTCTCGCGGCTGACATTCATCAAGCCTGACCCTTAGATTTTTAAAAACTTTTCCACACAAAGTGCTGGGTATGTTACTCATTTCTTGACGGATATTCTCCTTTCATCGGAGTGCTGTTTGTGGTTTGGTGGTGGAAAACGCCGTAAGAAGAAATTGCTGGATATAAGTGGGCTACGGGGAGGCCATTTAGTGTCTCCTCTACGCGAGATCAGTGGGTCTAAAATGGCCACTTTGAGCAATTCCTCTGAGCAATTCTCCTTTTCTGAATTCCCAGCAAATCCTAAGGAATTCCTCTAAATTTCGTAAAATGGGCCCTTATTTTAGTGATTCACTGACAATTCAATTCATTAGCAGATTCGTATTTGGTGAAAATTTCGAATATGAATCGAAATAGAATCCTATTATGATTCACCCGAAACGGCCTTTTTAGACCCCCAGATTGTTTCTGAGCAGTTCGTTAACCACGGCTGTACTCTCGTTGGATGTAGGTATGGCAGGTTGCGCCATCTTGCTGCATCCACATCCTACGTCTCGCACAAACACGTTTACTTGCGCAATGGTCTCTTCGCTCCTCCTGCTTCGTGGCAGTCCTGGATTAGCCTATCTATTTAAGCAATTGCTTAGGGCATCCCATCTAGGGGGGCACCAGAGACGACTGAGAAAAAAACCAGCACACGAAAGTTAAACCAATTTCAAAATCCGCGCGTTTCAAATTTTCGTTGACGTTCGGTTCGGTCGCAGTCATGACCTCACTTCATACAGTATTCAATTTTTTTTTTATCTTTTTGTAGTTCCTTAAGGATAGGGAGTCGACAGGAGAAGATTTCTTACGGCATCAGGTTCGTGGCCGCCCGTTTGTTTTCTTGATAGTCGTGTGGGTTGCCTCGAAGTTTCTAACCCATGATTTAATTTAATTAACACTTCGGCACTGATTGATATTCTGTAAGTAATTGGTAGGTAATGCTACAAAATAAATATCGAGTAGCGACGTAAGAATCGTTGTTTTTGTAATAGGTAGGTAATGTTTTACACAGCGCGCGTTGCTCTCCCATGAAGCTATACATTGTAATTTAATTTACAAGAAGCGAGGAACGACGCACTGCTTTAGGCTAGACCCGTCCGTTCCTCCTACGCGGTATCTCCGCTAACTCGATCACAAAAGTGCAAAAATTAATGGTCCACCCTATTATTTGACTGACATGTTTACAATAGTTATAGATATCGTCATATTAACTGATCAATGACTAAGAGTTGTAATTGTAATGAGTAGGTATGTCATAATCGAATGTGCTCGCCGCAGTTAAGGTTACTGTGGCTATTTTAAATGTTCTTTCAGAAAAGTATCTTGTTTTGTCATGTAATTGACTTCATTAAAAATATTTTTATATATACCTAAGTAATCTTTAATTCTAATAATCATACGTCTACTCGAATTGTGCCTTTCTGTAGCTTGATAATACGTAACTTACCCTAATTTGCATTTCCTAGCTTTTTAACTGTCGGTACCAATGATTTGGTTGGTACAGTACATAGCTCTTAGGCCTTAGCTAGTAGTAGCAGTAGTTAGTACCTAGTGAGCAGAAATCTAGCTCTTAATAGCATGTCCAAGAAAACTAAATAAGTACCCACCTATTTTCTGGTTTTATTTATAGGTAGACACTGTTTAAAACAGTTGCTGTTGCTTTTTAACACTTTTGTCCAGAAACTATTAGACATTGTTAACTTTAAACCCCGATTTCTAATAAGCCCTAAATGTCTAATAAGTATAGAACTACTTATAATAATTTGTCTACCAAATGTTTACTACAAAAACTTTGGACACTCGTTGGTCCGGCCCTCGAAAGTTCTGATTTATCTGAGAAAATACATGAATACCGGGAAAGTTTCTGTTTTTCGTATAGTATAATCAACTGTTTATTATTCTGTGGTACTTATACCTTTATTATTTTTCCGAAGGGAATTGTATCAATTTAGCCAATTTTTCTTTCGCGAATCAGTGCTTCACCATTAGACAACACCGCAGAATAAATTCTGGGACCTGCGAGTTTTTTCACGATATTTTCCTTCACCCTCGAATTAATAGGCGAAGTTTTTGAAAACTGGTTCTCGTACATGCCCTGTCCAGTGGTGGTACATTTCCACCAGGATTCCAAACCAAACCTCAAGCATGAGAGGCGAGCTACCAAAATGACTATCACTGCTCAGAAAATACATTTCCTTTGTGCATGCTTTGTTATGATTTGGTTTACTGTAGTTACATAATTATGTAGCTATGAAAATATTAAATCGGTCGTATATTTTAACTATTTACGGGGTTGTTTCATTTTGCAGGTATAACCTACCTATTCTTCTGTGGATTACACCTTTCCTAATTTTTTTTACATACCAGCATAATCGTTTTGCGTCTTTAACATCCAATTCCTCATAATAATATGCAATAATAATGCATACAATACAAGTAGGTACTTCTCTTTTGGTGAACTATTTTCACGTCTCGTTGCAATAAGATACCAACCGAATTCGGCGGTGGTTGCTGAATGCATGGTTTTATCATCAGTTGCAAAACTTTCATCAAGAATATCACACTCAAAACTATCGTCTATTTCCACTATCTACGAAAAAAAATTGTTTTTGCAAATTGTTAGTTTTATTATATTTTATTTACAGCTAACACACCTAGAGCAGATTACGAAATATAACTAACACCTAAAAAAAAATCAACGAAGCTGTTTACAGGTGGTCTCAGAGATAGGTACAAATCTGGATGTAGACTGTCAAGCTCGAAAAAACAAACTCAAGCACTATAATTATTATATAACACTCAGCATTACAGAGCTAAGTATTAAGTATTTGAGTGTTGTTGCGCTCGCGACCACTCGGTCGGTATTTTTAAATTTGCTGTAATTGTAAATTGAAAATCGAAATACAGCTATGAGTATAGCTAAAGTAGTAATTGGGTAGTTGACAGCATCGAAATTAAATTGCGAGTAGTCATACATTAAAAAGATTATCCCAAAACACCTTAAAATATGTATTTCGATTTTCAATTTACAATTACAGCAAATTTAAAAATAATAAAACAATCAAAAAAAGTGCTGCAATTGAGTACTACAAACTATGACGTCACGATTTGCTATTTCAGTATATTTTGCATAGTAAAATTTCGTTTTGACAGATCGTAAAAAGTAACTGATTTGACTAGGTAGGACACAACCCTATTATTGCTCAATACTCGCCTTATTTTCACGGGTTTAGATCAGAGTACCTATAGAGATACGTACTAATATGGACGAGTATAGAGATCTAGAACGGTTTCACCCGCACAGATAAACCCTGTGAGATGTGAAGTTTCCGACGGGCCTGTTGGCTCAGCTGGTAGTGATTAGCCTGCCTTATGAGTCGGAGGTCGCGGGTTCGATCCTCGGGGCCAATATTTGTGTGCATGAACCTATCTGTTGGATTCGTGTCTGGGTGTTTAATATTTATTCAAGTATGTTTATTAGTTCTTTAGTACCCATAGTACATTCTCTGTCTATTTTGGGACTGACCGTGTGTAAATTGTGTCCCACAATTTATTATTTATTAAATTTATTAAATAGGTTTATATGTGAAGGAAAACATCGTGCGTGACGAAACCCGCAGGTCCCAGAATTCATTCTGAGACATGTGTAAAAAAAACATCTCGTGAAAAGTGGGTATATCCAGAAATTGAATATCTCTGCCTAACCCCTCGAGGATAAAAGGCGTGAGATTTTTTTTTATATATAAGAGTAAGTATGGCTATAATATTGCACAGCTGGCCACCTGAGAGTCTTCGGCTAAGCTAACGTTTGTTTTTTCAACTTAACATCTACATTAAGTGTAAAGCATGTGTGTAAAGACAACGAAAACCGGTACCAACGATTTACAAAACACGCAAGATCTGAAGATGTTTATTCATTCAATCACTCACAAGGAAGAAAAAAAAACTGTTTCATCAATTGATTCTTTAATATTGATATATTAAGTAATAAATCTGCTATATTAAGTAATTACTCGTATGGGTTTTAACAGTATGCAACATTCATTTATAAACCATTTCTTTCATATTTTTTTAATACAATATAAGTTTTGTTACCCGTGTACTGTACTGGTTAACTTTGTTAGTAAATTATCTTACCTATCAATAAATGAAATAGTTATAACAAGTATAAAATAATGATTGAATATTTAGAATTCATTTTTTCGAGATCCGTACTTCAAAAAGAAGTCACGGAATCATTTTTTCACAGCCATAAGACCTAATATACATTCCTAAAAATAACTAACTTCTTTAGAATATGCAGCTATAATTTTGACTGTCACTAGATTTTTTAACATTAAAATGAAATTATTTGAAATAAGGGCAACATGAGATCAACAATTTTTCAGTGGCACGTTTGTGGTTTCATCAGTGTGCCAACCAAAGTAGTATTTATAACCAATATAAATAAATTACAAAACGAGACAGTTAGGTACAGTGTCTAGGTATAGCAAAGTAGTGACTAATGTGCCAATTTTTTATATAGGTATTATGTATAAGTATGTCGCTTTTCTGCTTCGTATAATAACTCAAATCAATGCGTTTACAGTATTCATCTACATAACACTGATGATAAATATTAGACATTTATTGGATGTTTTTAAAATTCTAAGACATCTATAAATCTTAAAATCTAGGGAGACCAGCAGGCGTATTCACGAAGACTCGATACCGTTTCCGTTCGATTCAGATCGAGTGAGAAATTTTCCGAAGTCGAATCTATCGCTTCAGAAACTTTATTCTAGGCGTTTGTAACAGCCACGGAAAATTTTCCGAATCCTTATGTCACACATGCATGACATTAGTTTTCGATCAACATCAGCCCATCTCGAAAGTTTTCGACACCAACATCAGCCCATCTCGAAAGTGTTCGACAGATTTTCCGATATCGAATATCGAAGCTCCCTGAATACGCCTGCTGAATTGAATGCGAGAATTGCAATATTTATCTACTCATCGACGTGAATTAACGTGGTATTCTCAATGTAGATGGTATCGGCCTTGCGAATTTCGGAAGGTGGTACGCAAAACGGGGGAGGATGGGACCAAAATCCGTTCTCGGTGCAGAGAATAGATGATTCTCCTACGACCTGGAAACCATCCTCACACGAGTATATAATGAGGTCTCCCACAGGGTTCTTTCCATCCTTCGCCGAAGCTTTGTTAAACAAACGACCGTGGGCTGGAATCATCGGTTCGGGACAGTAGATTGCTATAGACAGAAAGAGACAATAAGTTAATTAATATTTATTTAAATTGCAAAACAATTTAAGTAGGTACCTTAAATAAATATATTATTTTCCTTACCACAGTGGGCATCTTACTCATATTGTGGAAGTATAAATATAGGCTCAGAATAATTAATATTATATTTTATGCAAATTAGTTATAGTTACACTAGAAAATGGTCTGGCTTTTATAATTTAATATTAACTATTTTTCAGTAGGTAGTCATTGTATCAAAATAATGTTCTTGACCATAATATTGTATCAATATGTTAGATTAGTTTATTAGACACTTCTGTTGCTAGTAGTCTACATTCATTCATAAAAATATAGCGACCCCTTGAAGGATAAAAGTGTGAGGATATAAAATTTTTGTACGGCCGCTAAATCTGTCCCGCTGTGTATTTTTGTATTTTTCGTGTACAAAATTACAAAACTTACGGGTGCAGTGTGGAATAGTTCCTGACCATCGGCCATCTTGTTCACACTCCAAGCCAGGTGCACCAACGAGCCGGTATCCCCAAGCACATTGAAATACTGCTCGCCCCCGAAACGAAGAATTGTATTCTACAACACTTAGATGCGGTCCCAGAGATTCTAGAACGGGGCAGAATGTCTCTACACAGGTAGGAGGTAGCGCAGACCATTGACCTGCAACCAGTGAGCATATAGTAACATATAATATCATGCCTGCAACAGTACAACGATGACAGTAGGTAAGTAATAGTATGTAAGTAAACTACATAATAAAAAAAGCAAACCGAAGGCATAAAGTTATGGCTCCTTTCTCGTGATCCATATGGGTACCACGTAATATTTTTGACGTGACAACGTCTTATAAATTGGTTTGCCGGGTGACACTTCAAGAAACTGCGTTACGCTCCGCTCACGTTATGCGCTCACAATGAGAGCGAGTGAGAGGCACGCGTCCCTTCCACTCGGGCATGGTTAGCCCGCCTAAGAGCGAGAGAGACAGACATAAAATCGTTGTCACGTAAAACTTTCGCCCGTATACCGACTTTACAGGCAACCAATTTTTAGATTAATACGTAAGATGATTCGATAGAGAACCTCACTTCTGGATGATATTACTAAGAATTGACATAGGTAGGTATACAACGCGTAACAGAATAAGCACAATTCCTCATACACCCCAATTAGAATATTAATATAAAAAAATTATAATGCCTTCGTACTTTAGTTGTGTCTAACCAATTTTCTTAAATAATGGGCAATAATAGTACGATTTCCATAAGTGTTTCAAATTCAGGTATGCTAATTCATTTTTCGGAAAAAAAAATTACAAATCTTAAAAATAGCTGAAATCGATAGTAGTCGATATTGAACAAACTAATTTCAGGAATTGAGCTTTTCTGTTACATAGATATTGTTTATATTTAGTATAGAACTATTGAGTGAAATCTATGCATTACATTGAACCTCCTACTCAAAGACTAGGAATAGGAGATACTAGGAATTACGAAATATTTGAAGTCTTATTATCATCTACACTATTATTATAAAGAGGAAAGATTTTTATTTTTGTATGTTTGTTACGAATAAACTCAAAAACTACTGGACCGATTTTAAAAATTCTTTCACCAATGGAAAGCTACATCATCACTGAATAACATATAGGCTATATATAATTCCCGTATTCCAACGGGAACGGGAACTAGGCGGGTGAAACCGCTCGGAACAGCTAGTAAGTAATCAATTCGTCTTACCATCACCCATACAGGTAAGTTGAGCCGTCCCGTTGAGGTGGTAGCCCAGCTGACAGCTGAAGTGCACCGAATGCCCGAGCCGTGAGCCTTGCGCAAATTGACGCATGCTCTTGTCGGACACTTCTATTGGTGGACATGTCACACCTGTACACGCGGCCCATTAAACCACAAAGCTACGCAGTTGCAGCCAACAGCTGCAACTGCATACTGGTGGCATAAATGCACACATACAGTAAGGCCGTATTAACGTGATAGCTCTATGAAGTTGCACAAATGACCGCGCAATATAATTTTTTGGCGGTATGAGGCAGTTTGCGCAAGCGGAGCCTATGTTCAGGGCAGCCAAGTCAGAGGATGATTCATGTTACACCGTGCCGGGTCCGGGCCGGGCCCCGGACGGGGCACGTCCACCGTGCGCCGGCACGGTGTAACGTGAGTCATCCTTAACAATACTCCTCCATTTCGGCGCCGTGCTCCGGCCGGGCCACGGTCAAGCATGAATCACTTCATACAAAAAGTATACTATAGATGTTTGACCGTCCCGGCCGGGGCTCGGTCTTGCCGGGTCCGGCCCGGCACAGAGTAAACGTGAATTATCCTTTAAACGGCTATACTGTAGGTTACTTTATAATAAAGCAAGTCTAATTGTAAGAAAATCTAGTTGTAAATATATACCAAGGACTAGATATTTGGAATATATACCTACTTAGTTTCAAATAATGCTTGCCAAACTATTGATTAATATTTTGTATTAAACATATTTTATTTTCGGAACAAATGGGGTCGAATGGAATGTTAAAGTGGGTTTATCAAAGCAAATAAGGTGTTAAGTATATGAAAATCCTTTGTTTGGACATTACAAAATATTTTTTGTGATCTTTAGTTTTTGAATTATGATAAAGAATATCGAAATAATACCATTCCCTTCTTAGATAAAAGCAAAAGCTCTATTGCTTTTATCTAAGATTCCCCTTACAATAATTAAATTTTAAATTGGTCCTTAATTGACGAAAATATCGGTAAACGTAGGTAAATACATACAAACAAAAATACTTACATACAGAAGAAGATAAAACCTACTTCTTTTTTGAAGTCGGTTAAAAACAAAAATCGCTATTGTACTTAGTTAATGCAAAGTTCGTTGTTCTTTCGTTCGTTGACGTGTAGAGTAAGTAGGTAATGCAAAGTTCAAACATAATATAATGACTGGCCTATTTGTGATGAAGTATCGTGTTAAGTAACGCTAAAATTAATATGAAAGATCTCCTTAACCAGCATATAATAAAAAAATATCAGTGCATTTACAAAAAAAAAGCGCTACACTCCGTGAGATTACAGCCTAAAACTTAACAATAATGTTGCATATTATTTTATAACACATTTGCTCGTAAAAGGTGTCTTATTTCACCAATTTTAATATCGTTACCTATCTCATTACGCCCAAGTGCGGTAAGTGTAAAGTAAAACGCACGGTTTATCAAGATACTCCGTCTTAAAGCGAACGGTACTTTTTAAAATCTCAGCAAAGAGTTTTTATGACAAAAAAGTTGTCAACGTTTTATGATTAAAATTAACTTTGGGAGATAAAATATAATAAAGAAATATTTATGTAACTACATAATTATTTAATTAAATTAATTTTGACAGTAAATTACAACCAATTAATCTGTAACAAAAACACAAAAATATTATTTTACTTTATTAGTAATAAGTACTGGCTGTTTTTTGTGCCTTTTCTTAAAAAAGAATGATGATGCGCGCCGCGCGCTTTTTCTTAACGCTGTATTGTTTTTATGCGTTTACCATAGTCGGAGTTTTATTTTATTTCCTCGCAAATGTGTTATAAAACGTCGTATGACATACGTGCGCTTTGATAATTACAGCCTCTGCTTACTTGTAGCCCTCGCCTACGGCTCGGGCTAGCAATATCGCCTCGGCTGTAATTTTCAACCTACCGCACTTATATCATAATGTACTAATATTAATCTCAGTTAGCAGTGTTATACAACGCGTAATAGAATTTAATCGCAATTCCATACACCCCGATTAGTAGGTAACTATATTAATATAAAAAATTATGATGCATTCGAACTTTAATTGTGTCTAACCAATTTTCTAAAATAAAGAGCAATAATAGCACGATTTCCATAGGTAGCACTAAATTCAGCTATGCTAATTAATTTTTCGGAAAAATTTAACACATATTAAAAATAGCCTAAATCGATTTAGTAGTCGATACTGAACAAACTAATTTCAGGAATTGCGCTTATTCTGTTACATGTTGTATATACCTATACAAAAATGGTGTAGGTGCTGAAATACTTAATGTAGCAAGGGGGATCCAGGGGGATGACAACTTGGCCGGGTCTAAGACGACTAAGTACCTACTAATAATTTTTAATTTAATCAAAAATAATAATAAAGGGCTCATTTGACCTTCCTGAATTCAGGCGACTCAATCATCCAGTCGCTGATTCAGTGACTGAATTTAGGAAGGTGTAATCTCATTTAGTCACTAGGATAATAATTCAGATACAAATATAGTTGCTGAATTTCGGAGACTTGGGAAAAAATATTCCCATTCCTCCTACCAATTGGAGTTCAATGGAGGACAGGGAAAACCCCGAATTTACAAGTTTGACTAGGTAGCTTTCTAAATTCAGTCACTGAATTTAGGAAGGTGTAATAAGTCCTTTAAATAAATACTTCCATGATGGTAAGCACAACAACACGTTTACGACTAATTCGTGTCGTTTTTTTTATGTATTAATTAACCCGTCCTGATTGGACCGCGCTATGTGACCCCACGCTGACTCGAAGACTGGATCCGCCCCAGCAATGTAGGTGGCGTGCTGAGCATGAAATTATCTAAGTACTTACAGATGTAAATGAGAATCTTTGTAAAGAAGCTTTGGTTAACTGCATATTAAATGTTTCCAAGAGTTATTAAATTTCATTACTAAAAAAATATTATTCTGTCAAAGGTATTTTGCATATCAGTGCGCTGCATCGGTGCAAATTCTTGGTCATCTGACCTCAAAATCTAAAGGCAAAGTGCACTATGCACAGCCAATGAAAAACTAAATTAAATCACTAACAAACAACTAACTAACAACCACTAACTCACTAACAACTTTTATCGATATTGTGTTTGTCAGGCCGCTGGGGGTGCTGCAGACGTAGTGACCGGAGTGCTGGCCCGTTAACTTATTGAGGGTCAGACGGAAGTGAGTGTTCTTCTCACTCTCCTCTGTGGACCACGCTAGAAAGAATATTAGTGTTTGTTATTTAATTTATTTACATTATCTGGGGGAAAAATACTGTCCGTCAGATGACGCCGTAATTTAGGTACCTTTGTCTTTCATTTAAATAAAATAATAAAATTTCGTGGCCCTTTGTTTCTGTAGGAAGAAAATGCCATCCATCTATTGTGCATTTATGCGTAATACTTGTTGTTCGCTGCTGCCATAGGCGTTGATTTTTACCTACTACTCGTATATTGATAATGACAGATTTTTTCCTAGAATCGTACCGGAGACTATAACTAAAAGTCGATTACTAAAGAGTACCTACGTATTTGAATAGCTATTCTCAAAGTACTTAATAATGATGGAACTCCTGTACAAAATTTCGTACCTACTTCTAGACTCACCGGTTAATGATCTTCGTTGTGTGGCAGTCATAGATTAGGTAACTAGGTATACTACTAAGTAGGTACATATCTTCGGCAGGCCGAGGCCGGCAAAAAAACGTCAACCCTATAATTCCTTTTGGCAAGTTCCTGGTTGTACGATAAAGAACTTACCACCAGTAATGTTCGGGTTAAGCGAGTGTGACCATAGCCATTGGGGGTCGCCATACGCGCGCAAAGAGAGGCAGTCGAGAGTAAGCGTTGTCTCTGGATACACAATAAGTTCCCCATTCCCGTCCACGACGCCCGAGCCGCTCGCCCACCCTTGCTGGATCGTTGGTGGAGAATCAGCTACAAAAACAGTTCAGACTTCAGAAATATGGTTTAAAAAGAGCCATAATTGAGAACCTCCTCATTTTCAACCGACTTTAACATTTTTTTTTATGAATGTTGATAATTATGAACCGATTTCTTTTTATGTATAATTTTATAGGCTTGTCGACAAGAAACTTTATTAGAGAGTATTAACTTAGGTACCTGAAAAATTTGTTAATAGTGTAGTAGGGACACACTCCGGAAATTTTGGAATCCATTCACCATTTTCACATCGCAGAGAACTATTTCCTTTTAGTTTAAAGAGCCCGAACTGTTTGCATATCGCAGTGATTTCGGACCCATGAGGAAAATTTGTTGTGTTCTAAAATAAATACAGTTATCTTATAAATATAGATATAGTTTTAATCGAAGATTTTATCCTAGTTTTTTTTGGTTTTGTTTAAAGGTACCGTCCATCCTTAGTCATAATTTAAAATTTTGAATATGTTTTAATAATGCTTAAGAACAGTTTAAGAGTCTGAACTTTTAAAAGAGGTGTTTCTAAGGTAATTGGGTAATCATAATAAAAGGGCGCCGCACCCAAATGTAATTTCGTTTCCAGTTAGGTACTAAAATATCGACTGGTGATAAAATGTACTTACACAAAACCTATTACTACTAAATATTATAGTTATGAATAAATCAGAAAAAAATCGTTTGCTAACAAACTTAGTTACCTATGCCAAAAAACAATATGGATTTTTACCTTTTTTTTAACTTTTATAAACAAATTGCAACTTACCGCAATTGAATTATTCTTGAAAGATACAGCAATATCTTTTAAAAGTATATGGTCATTCTTATAAACGCATTCTCGAAGCACAGGTTGGAATCTACCGTCTAAAAATATTATTTATATTAGACAATTTATACCACGAATAGGTACTTTTCAATATTTGTAAGTAAGTATAATACACTAAATTGGGTAAAATTATTTTTTTGTACATTGTGTTCAATGGTAGACTTAGGATATCAGGGAAAATTTCTTTAATTAAAGAGATACATACTTATGATATGATAATTAATTGTGATGTAAGAAAACCTATTACAGAAGGTTCACGGTATCACCTACGACGCGTTTGGTGGTGCCATCTTACAATCGGAATCGGAAAATCTGACAACGGTCCACATCGGATATACCTAATATTTTTTCGGGGAAGACCCTAAGTTGCTAAAACATGTGTGTGAAGTAATGTTCTCTGTAAGACAATATTTGTATATCGTCAAATGGCATTTTGTTATAATTAATCGTTCAATTTGACGTTTCCGCGCTTAGAGAGATCTACCCGAGATCTACAGTTACTTTTGTTTTATGATTGTAGTAGCGTCAAATTACAAATATCCTGTAGGTAATGAAACTTAAAGTGATCTCAAGATATAGGTACATAAAGTTGAACTTTGCGTTTTGGGCATGGAGGCTCGCGAGAGGGTGCGGCTGATGCCAGAGGTCACTTTAGTCGCTTTAGACTAGGTGCTTTGTAGTCACAATATACTAATACTAACATCTTGAATCTTTTATTTTGATAAATACTGGTCACAAAACTTATGCTTTGACTCAGCATTAAATACTGCCAAGCATTAATGTGCAGGACGGTCAATGACTAAATTTAAAGTCTTGAATATGCTGCCCGAAAGGTAATCGTAAGATTTAGGTAAATCCTAATTCTGACATTGAACACTTTATGTAGTCTTACCCTCATCCTTGGAACAGAGTGGTCCTACCCACTTTTTATCTATGCATTTAATTTTACAGCTAATTTTTTCGTCCAACGGTCCAAATTTTCCGGTAAATTTTACCTGTAAGATGCAAAAACTTTGGCTCGGTAAAAACGCATTGAATGTACAATGAAAACCAAGGATTTACATAGTAAAATTTCAATGAATCCGAAATCGCGACTGAAAACTGCAACATACATACATATCTACGTAGTATTAGCACAGGTATATCGTATCTACCTACGTGTAAAATGTACCTAGCCGGATAAGTATTTTTAATAATAATAATAAAATATCGAGCTCGTTATGGTTCCTGACGTGACCAAGACATAAAACGAAGTTTTTTTCACTCTACAAATCCTTTATTAAATTGCCTTTAGACGATCGGCGTTATCAAGAAAGTACAAAGCATCTGTTTTAGGTTACTATTTAACTTTATACCCTTTAGAGTAATAAGTCCAATTATTGCGTACCTACTTAAGTGTATTATTAAATATACTCTTAGTTTGCCCTTAAAACAAAATATTATAATACAAACCTCTGACTTTTCAGTTACTGTCCAGCAGCTACTGTCTAAAATCCTAAATAAATTTCGTAACCAGTAGGTAAATAGATATCTATAACGTATAATAGTGCTTCCAATATATTAAGTATGTTTACTTGTTTAATAATATATTGTTCCCGTTAATGCGATAAGTAAATAAAAATATGACTAAATATTACCTAGTTCTGACTAAGTATATTCACCAACAAAACATAACTTAGGTACAAGTTAGGTACTCACCTCACTTATTTTCGAAAATTCTCTTTCAAGTTTCTTTATATCATATCTGTCCACGATTGTCTTAAGTTCTGGGACGGCGCAAAGAAGAGTAATTTTATCTGAAAAACGAAAACAATCGTGGGTGCAAAATCACAAATCGGAGTTATCAAAAACTTTGTAAGCACCTTCAGGTTCTTTGTTTTCCTGGTTATCAGCCCAAGACATCGCACCGCAGCACAATAAACAAACAAGGAGAAAGATATGCATCTTGTTTCTGATCACTGTTATTCACTTCTGATCCACGGTACTTGCAAACATGCAACTGCGTCTGTATCAACACGCAGTAGAAGTATTGATTTTGTCTGGAGCGATGGCTCGCCGGTGCAGCGCAGATTTTCCCGGGCCAAGTTAAGCTAAATACAAAGCTGGATACTTATAGCCTGTTGCTTTCCATACCGGTAGGTAGGTATTCAACAAACACCGTTTTATCTTCTAGATCGATGATTGCGTTTGGAACGGCAACATTGCACGAATACGGCAACTTTACAGACACGTGAGACACGTGGACACTTGTGTACCTACCTACTTTGTAAATTGTTTTTTCGTATTCAAAAAGGAACTCTTATAATTCACCGTGTCCGTTTGTCTGTTCGTGACTTGTCTTAGACACTCTCTTCTAGTATTCTAGAAAGATAATATTTTTTTCAACACACTTGCTCATAAAGTGGCTCTAATTTCACTGCAATTAGGCACATAATGACACCTATAATCAAACTGAGACTTTTTGTTTGCTATTATTCACTAGTGAGTTATAGATTTTTTTTTTCAATTTTGTTGCTAGAGTTGCTTTGTTCTTAAAAAAGTTTCGATACAAAAAAGATCGTATTCAATCGTACTAATAAATTAATACACAAATATGGCTTGCTCATTTCATGCAACTTCGTATTTAAATAGATCATTTCAACTTGTACGTGTTTAATAAACAAAACTTTCACTCAAATATAACTTTGGTTTTCTCTGTAAAAACTTTAAATACCCCATTTTGTACGTGGCTAAAACGCTATCCACGACAAACCAAAGAAAAAGAAACCTAATTTTTTTAGTCCATGGCCGATCGCCATTGTAAGATGCGAGCGCATAGGAAAACGAGGCTGTATGGGCCTAGATCCTTTTGCCTTTTCCAAATTATATAAATAAAAAATTGGAAAACCAATTAATTTTCCCCGCCATTGCGAATGATTATTTTAAAATGATTTTTTAGTATTATTTATTCACAAGTGTGTTGAAAAACGTCGTATGATACACGTGTGTATTGATGATTACCGTCCTCGGCTCTCTTATGACCCTCGCCTACGGCTCGGGTCTCAATGGCGCCTCAGCGGTAATCACCAACTTTACTCACTTGTACCATAATGTACTATTTCAACACACTTGCTCATAAAGTGGCTCTAATTTCACTGCAATTAGGCACATAATGACACCTATAATCAAACTGAGACTTTTTGTTTGCTATTATTCACTAGTGAGTTATAGATTTTTTTTTTCAATTTTGTTGCTAGAGTTGCTTTGTTCTTAAAAAAGTTTCGATACAAAAAAGATCGTATTCAATCGTACTAATAAATTAATACACAAATATGGCTTGCTCATTTCATGCAACTTCGTATTTAAATAGATCATTTCAACTTGTACGTGTTTAATAAACAAAACTTTCACTCAAATATAACTTTGGTTTTCTCTGTAAAAACTTTAAATACCCCATTTTGTACGTGGCTAAAACGCTATCCACGACAAACCAAAGAAAAAGAAACCTAATTTTTTTAGTCCATGGCCGATCGCCATTGTAAGATGCGAGCGCATAGGAAAACGAGGCTGTATGGGCCTAGATCCTTTTGCCTTTTCCAAATTATATAAATAAAAAATTGGAAAACCAATTAATTTTCCCCGCCATTGCGAATGATTATTTTAAAATGATTTTTTAGTATTATTTATTCACAAGTGTGTTGAAAAACGTCGTATGATACACGTGTGTATTGATGATTACCGTCCTCGGCTCTCTTATGACCCTCGCCTACGGCTCGGGTCTCAATGGCGCCTCAGCGGTAATCACCAACTTTACTCACTTGTACCATAATGTACTAATATTTACATAGGAATTCATATCCTAAACACTTGTGTACTTACTTACTTAGTAAATTGTTTCGATTTCCGTATTCAAAAAGGAACTTAGGTATAATTCACCATGTCCGTCTGTCTGTCCGTCACTTATCTTAGAGACAGAAAGATATATATCGACATAGGAATTCATATCCTAAATGACGCCGACAAAGTGGTAAAATAAAATTAAAATAAAACCGCCTCGTTAACGAGTGTGTCGGATAGGTAGGTAGGTACCTACTATAATTAATGTTGATGAGTTTAGTGAACGCATGTAATAAAAATACAATTTATCTTCTTGCCCCTAATTTGCCCTCCCGTTATTGACCTACTCTCCTAGAAGATGAATTGAGAAATGTTTTAAGGAAATCTGCCGAATTAAGTATATCACCTAAAACGTGATCTTTGTCAGAGGTTCCTTAAATGTAAGTAGACTAGGTTTACCTACCTACAAAATGTTTAATCCAACGGAATCAGGAGGTACGGGATATCTTAAAAACCGCATAAGAAATAAGGAAAACATTGTGAGGAAATCTCCGAATCTCGCAAACCCTAACATTGGTTCTAAACTCAGAAAAATATACACGAGGTATGTGTAGGTAATCGCATGCGGGGGTTCCTAAAAATACTTACCTCCTGGAAAAGTTGGTACCTACCTACCTACATAATCCAGAATCGATTATCGATTCGAAATCGATTATCGATTCGAAATCGATTATCTACATCAGCCAGCTCATCCTTTTTTTTCTAGGCACATTCATTAATTTTTATTAGAGGTTTAAAGTAACCGTTATTTCGAGAATACAAAATGAATGGCCTGCCTAGAAATACAAGATGTACCTACAGAATCCATGATTAAACAAATAACATGAACAAATACAATATATCCTGTAATGAGAAAGCTTGAGTGCCAACATCTGGATACAGGCGTTTATCAGTTGTAAACTGCTTGTCTATAATATTAATAATAATAAACACACTTTCTATAGTTTCTATGTCTTTTTTTTGGGGTTACCTTGGGTTGGTTTTTGGTTTGGTTGGGTTTTGGTTTTGGGTATTACAGAAGGAATGTGTTTTAGCCATAAAAGGTATGTATGGGTCGAGAAGTCCATGCCTTTCATTAAAATGTAAGCCTTAGGGGCCATCTCCACGAGCGAGAGTATCGCGACGGATCCGCTCTTCTATCGTCGGGGAGACGACCGGTCGTCTCCACGAACGAGCGATTATTCCGCCAGCGTATCGTCGCGACTGGTAACGGAATCGCCGCGTGTCCGCGACGACTCGTAACGGAATCGCCGTGTTTCCGCGACGAGGCGTTGTGCACAGTAGGGATGTAAAAAAATAATCGATTTTTAAAATAATCGATTATTTTTTTCAAATAATCGATTTTTAATAATCGATTTCTTAAATAAAAATAATCGATTTTTAATTAATCGATTATATAAATTACGCGTTTTAATCGATTTTTTATAAACACTAAACAACGCCATCTTTGCGGTGGTTGAACCTTAACGTTGTCGCTAAGCTTTTTTACATATCGTTTCATTTTATTTCAATACTACGAGTACTCTTATTTTTTATTATTTTTCGTCTTTTGACTGTTAAAACTTAAAAAATCGATTAATTTTGAAGAAAGAAAAATCGATTATTATTTAATCGATTATTTTCCCTTAATCTTACATCCCTAGTGCACAGTGCAATAGTTTTGTTTTGCTGCGTTTGACAGCGCGCCCGCCGCGCGCTCGCAGCGAGAGCGCCACGTTCTGCGGCGAGTCACCAGTAGCGACGATACCGCGGCGATACGCCGTAGGGGTGTCCACTTAGAAAATACATCGATGTTTTTTTTCGATGCAATACATCGAGACTGTACATCGATGTTTTCCGATATATCGGATAGAAACATCGATGTTTATTTATCTTCTTGGTTGTCGACAGTAAAATGATAGTAACTTTTACCAAAGACTTGATTCTTGTGACTTCTTGAGGCAATACAAAAATGTCCACTCCACGCAAAGAGATTAAAATATAATAGGACATAGAGGGTGCATTGGGAATATTTTCATACAAAAGGTTTAAGCATGTTTGAAGCTCAAGCGTCATGTCAGTTAGTATGAACGCGAGCTGTCATTCGGTCGAAATAGTACTAGACTTATTCCACTTGGAATAACTTTTCGGCTTCAAATTTTCCTTGCTTTGTCCCCTCTATGCCCTATTATATTTTAATCTCTTTGATTCCACGCATTTTATCGAATTTCCCTTATTCGATGTTTTATGAAAATACATCGATACATCGAGTAAATCAATACCTTTTCAAAACATCGGATTGATTCGATGTATCGTATTGTAAACATCGAGTGAATTCGATGCATCGATGTATATCGAATATCCCTAATACGCCGACGACGATTTACGCGCGCACATTGCCACTCGTCGCATCGCCGCGATAACATTGCCTTGTGGAGACGCGTTCATAGGGAGTGTATAGAAATACGTGGCACGACGATATTACCGCCGCAATTATATTTCTGCCTTCGTGTCCGAACCGAGTCCTAAATTTACTTATAGATATATGTGTCTCTAGTGATCGTCATTCACACGGATTTCAAAGCTTAGTATTATTTTAAAAAATAAAAGCATTTTTCAGTCTGGCAACACATATGTCACCCGTTTCCGTTAAAGTCCGCCATATGTCATTACGTGTTTCCGTGTTCGTTGTTCACTACGGTTAATTTTATAAAATTGTTTTTTCAGGTTTTAAAAGACTTCAAGATGCTGAAATGGAAAAATGAAGATTTGCAGGAACTCCGTGAGGATATTGAAACGTTACTCAAGACATTAAAAGAGAGGACAGATGCTGATCAGCAGGATTTCGTGCGATAGAAATAATTGATGGGCTTGCACCATCCTCGTCGTCTAAGCTGTCGAGAGTCAGTCACAAGTTGTGTAGAAGATAACAAGAGATAGAAATGAGAGAATATCCAGACGAGGATAATTTTCTGAAAATAGCACGAACTGCTTCACATAAATTCACATGTTACACAACTGTCTACAAGAGGTTGTCGAATTGCATTCTCACTTCTGCTAATTGGGTGCTACGCATTGCCTGCAGGGCTACAGCTCTCACCCTTGACACCTCGATCACGCGTTACGCACTGCCTTAGGGGTTGTTGCTATCGCTGATCAGAGCACCATAGCTCTTCCTGCTGCGGAGTTAACCTCGTTAACACCACAGTTCAGGAGGTAGGGTTAGCCTACGGGGCCTCGTCCCTACGGCGACACTCTGACCGACATTTTGAATCATGGATCTGTATCACTATTACTGGAGCCACAGTTCAACAGGTAGTGTTAGCCCAAGGGGCATCGTCCCTAGGGCGACACTGACCGAAATCCTGCATCAGGGAGCTGTATCACCATCACTGGGGTCACAGCTGAAAAGATAAAGTTAGCCTAAGGGGCATCGTCCCTAAGGCGACACTTTGACGCAACTTCTGCGTCATGGAGCCGAATCATAATTACTGGAGCTGCATGAAGACGAAACTAAACTAAAAAGTTGCCTACAAGTTGAAACTGACTATGTATGTACCTACTTGGTTAATAAGTTTGAGTATGTGGCGGTTATGACTAAGCTGTTTTACTCATTATGTATACTGTACTTCCATTAGGAGTATGGTGAGAGATTCTGTAAAGGCAGGATGTTATTTTGCTGATGCTGGAAACAACAATTATTATTGTGGAAAAATAATAACAATCTCACGCCTTTTATCCGCGATGGGGTAGGTAAAGGTATTCCATTTCTGGATATACTTACCCACTTTTCACGAGATATTCTTTGGACCCTTATTTATTTCGAAAAGAAATAAAATATTAATAATATATACATAACTATATATATAGGTATGTAGATGTCTAGAAGTCGAAACAAAATACTTAGGTAATATTGCAAAATCCATAAGTGCATTATTTTTACAAGGATTAACAGCTGCTGTGAAATTATACAGGCCCGGTGCTCGCTAATGTTTTAAAGACAGCGAAAGAAACTATCCTTGAGGCAAAGGACAAAGACAAGAAAGTTCTTGATCGGTGATACCTAATTTGTTTGAAAGTATAAAACCACAAATAAAATAAGCAAAAACAGCTAAAAATTGCGACATCAGACACCACAACAGATGATCTTCAAAGTAAGATTCATCAACAACAAACCCAAATCAGATACTTTAAACTGAAGGGGCCCGCCTCCACAGCTACAGCAGATGAGACTACATGTTGAGTGGCAGCTGGTGGGTAAAGACCTCAGCAGCAGCAGACAAATACACAAAAATCATCGCTAAAGGTCAATTTATCACTGTGGAGGACTTTAACTATTCTAACTGGAGGAAAACACTCAGGATAAGGTGAATCTGTCTTACATTTCGGGATACAGCATTCCTTTAGGAAAGCCTCCGAAACAATGACTAAATATAGGTATATAATCAATCAGGTAATTCATACAATAACCAGGTGCATACTATACCTACAGAGATCTTGAGACTCTTAGAATGTGAAGGAATCTCACGTTGTGGCCCACATTATAATCAATTTATTTCTAAGGTATTTCTAGTACATACCAAAACCAAATAACTTTTTCAAAGTCATAATTAACCTCAAAAAATTGAAAAAATAAATAATTACATACAAAATCATTTCAAGTTGAAGATGTAAGATCTATCATTAGGTTAAGTAAGTCCAGTGATATCCAGCATTTATTTAAAGGTTACATATTTCTTAATAGGTAACTACTTATTCATGAAGATGACATAAAATAAAATCTTAGATTTGTTTTTTGGGAAGGTTTGTATTATATAAATTAATGTTCACCCATTGGGCCTGAACACAGTACTATGTCTGGTAATCAAGTTAATAAAACAAGTAAGATTTGCAAATTTTTAGGATTCTTAATTCTGATGGATTCTCTATAAGAATGTTTGACTCAAGAAAATTATTAGGTATATTAAAATATAAATAAATTTTGTTCAAACAACTATTACGACATTGTAAGACAAGAGTGATTGTTCAAATTTTTGCTACCCTTACAACAGCATACCCAGCCATTCAGTACGACTGTTATTTTATTGGTGACTGTAAAATAAAAACAATCGGAGCAGTGGGAAAAAATATTCCCACTCGTCCTACCAATCGGAGTTCCGAGCGGAGGACTGGGAACAACCTAGAAATATTGGGCGATCGAAATATCTTGCATTATTTAAATAATGGTGCTAATGATAACGGTAAGGTGAGAATATAATCGAATAAGATCAATACAGTCTCGTAATTAACAAAATGTTAAAGAAGAGTAGAATATAGAAGAAACTAACATTTAATTACCTGGAAGTAATGGTGATAGCGATTTTTGAGTTCCTTTTCAGAAGAGCAAAGACTATCATCATTCTGAAATTCTTTTTCGAATAAATAAGACAACTGCTGAATTAGACAAATAATATGGGTATTACTCAATTTGCTCACTTACGCTTACGTACGACCTGGATGTAGTAGGTATATTTGTATACATTCCTGCTTATGACGTACTTATAGTAGGAATATCTCTAGAGAAGAAATCTTGTTCCAGATTTCTCAGGTGCGAATAAAATTAAAAGATATGAATATGAATATATACATATATATACAAATAAAAACTACTATTTACATGCAATAGTTAGAATTTAAAAATGAGTATATTTTCAAATATGCTTGCATCATATATTACCTCTAAAGAAAATTACAAGGAATCTAGAAAGATTTATGTTAATGCAAAAAAGGATTTTAGCTGAGTACCTATAAATACTTTGGAACAATCAACAATTTATTTATTTGCAAGAACCTAGATTAAACCTGTTACAGGTATTTTTTATTGGTTTATTAATGGATTTGCAGTAGTATTCGCACAGTTGTAAGACTCATTCTAAGAATTGGAAAAATATTGGGTATTGATAGTGTTAGATAAAATTGTTTTGATCTAAGTTGATAGTCTTAGAAGATTTTTGGTGTACCAAAATTTCCTCGATTTCCAATGTTTAGGCCCCACTAAACTATTGGTTTACCCTTTCAGGAACCCACACTCTCTACCTATACAAGCAGCTTACTCTGGTGGCAGGGTGACGCCAGGCAGGCATGTATGTATCAAGGTATTGTAAAAGTGTTCTGTGTTTCAGAGTATTGACATTTATGAAAACAATATGATCCTGTAATGTATATACTGGTATTTTTTTTTTTTTTCAAAAATATATAAAAAAAACATATATTATTTGTACCTACAGAATTGTAATATCTGTGCCTAGGTATACCTAAAACGTTAGTGGTTATATTCTCGTTGGGTATACCTATATGTTGAAACTTCTGTCTAGGATGAAATTTTTCGCCATTTCTAAATTCAGTTAACAATTTGTGCCACACCAAACTCAGGCAGATCGGCCCTTCGTTTTATAAATTAACAAGTTAAGTCACTATTACAAGAATGTGATAATTTTACAATTGATGACAATTATGACCTAATCTGTCTAAATGCCATACTATGGGGATCATTTTTTGTGTTCGGACCATCTGAAGAGAATGTTTCATAAAGAATAAGTAAGTATATTATTATAACCATAATAAATATACAGTTCTTTACCTTTAGTGTTAGCTACTGGACAATGGGTTCACTCCTACTCTGTCTTCTATGTATGATAACATAAATAATATTGATATTAACACACAAAATATATTTAGCACTATAGTGTGCACGATAAAAAAGAGCACATATTTCATCAAATCTCTGATCTGAAGTTTGAAATAGTTTTTAAAGTAATGTTTGCACAACTTTAATAAAATCCAGAAAGAATAAAAACTGCTCCATAAAAAAGTTTTCTGAATAATTGGGATTCTGCCTGTCTATTTCAAGTTCAATCCTGAAATATGTCCACTGTCCAGCCTGCACCTTGCTCGATTAGTTATTTAAAATTGACTAAAAATTTACGTTCCAGTAGTTCCAGCGTTGTTCCAAAGCTTCATAAAACCTTATTCAGAAAATATTCAACACAAACTTAGAGTAGATAGCTCAAAACAATACTAGCTGATTGAGGGATTTATACGTATTTATGTAGGCTGCAACACTTGCTACCCAAAATGTAGGCCTATAAGAAAAAGGCTCTATAATAGACCCAATAGCTAAAAGAAAGATGATTTGCTTAATTCGTAAGGTTTCATTTGGCTGTAGATATATCTCTAGGTTGTTTACACCTTTTCATAGTTATCTTACACCTATTTACCCGACTGCGCAGGGTACTTCTAATGTGTTAATTTTATTATTATTGTAGTACATACAGTGTAAGAGTTACTGATTATTTATTATTCTTTAAGATACCTGTTATCTATCCAAAACCTAGCAAGTACCTTCCTACGATATGGAAATAAAAAATATATTTACTTAGACAGGGAAGTATAATTTAGTAATATTATACTTTTTATTGTTTTATAAATAAAACAGCTTTGAAAATCTATCTATAAGTAAATTTAGGACTCGGTTCGGACACGAAGGCAGAAATATAATTGATGGTCAAACGAACTTACCTTAAGTGAAGTTCGACCCATAATTATATGAGGCCTTCGTGTCCGAACCGAGTCCAGCCCTCCCAACCCTGGATCCAAAGTTTGGATCTACCCCTAAAATATTTAAACTTTGAACTTAAATGACATATGGCGGACTTTAACGGAAACGGGTGACATATGTGTTGCCAGACTGAAAAATGCTTTTATTTTTTAAAATAATACTAAGCTTTGAAATCCGTGTGAATGACGATCACTAGAGACACATATATCTATAAGTAAATTTAGGACTCGGTTCGGACACGAAGGCCTCATATAATTATGGGTCGAACTTCACTTAAGGTAAGTTCGTTTGACCATCAATTCTCTCGCTCGTGGAGATAGTCCCTAAGATAGAGCACTAAAACCAAGCAGAGCCATTTAAAATATAAGTAACACAAGGCAAGGCAGTATAGTCTATGGCCTTAGCCTGTCCATTACAAGTTGTGTGAAACAAAGAAAATAATAGTCTATGGTTCTATATACTTTGTGCGGGGAGGAAGTGCATTTATTTTGTTTGTTTTAGAAATCAATAATTCGGATTTCGGTACATAGTAATGTGATTGAAATGATAGGGTATAGACGTCAGTTACGTATATAATGTATTGGTTAATTCTTTGTTTAATAAAATCAATCTAGCAATGATGCGGCTTCTAATTCCACTTATTATTTTCGCTGCATTATCTAACGATTATCGATGTGTCGCTGTCCGTGAACCTTTCCATTCAAATTACAAGTGGCCCACCGTTGGTATAACCGTCTTGGTCCGTAACAAAGCTCATACTTTGCCCCATTTTTTGTCCTGTATCAACAGGTTGGATTACCCTAGAGAAAGAATTTACATATGGTAAGTAAAATTTTCTTTTTTGGAGCTCTACGTTTCTGCTGCTAGCCCTTTGACACCCTGCTTTAAGATCTTGCAAGGACCCAATTTGAAATTTATAAACTAGTTGTTACCTAGTCGAGTAACAAAAGCAGCCATTGTCTTGATATCGGCTACCATATGGTCTGCCTAACTACTTACTAAAAAAGTATTGAAATTGTTAGAAACTGGAAATATATAATATATACATGGTGCAGTGCATCATCAGGATGGGAAAAAGATACACAAACCAACTACAAGAACATACAGGAACATATTATTATGTTGAGAGGAAAAAGGAATTAAGTTTGCTAAACAAATTTGGGCCTACTATGTTTTATATAGTAGTGGTGGTGGGTTTGTAATTATTATTTTAATTGTCCGACTTACTTGACCATCCAATCGTCAGTAATCTTCTAGTCATCATCTCTCAGTATAGTGTAGGCGATAACCCGTCCACTACTTGTGCAGATTTTCCATGTAATAACAGAGATTGTTTAGTTTTCTGGGCTCTTATAATTGTTACAGCTAACTTTGCCAAAAATTATATGATACTAGCAGCGCCCCGCGCTTTAACCGCGTAGTTCCCGTTCCTGTGGGAATACAGGGATAAAATATAGCCTATGTGTTATTCTGATGTATAAGCTATATAACTGTAAAGTTTCATCAAAATCCGTTCAGTAGTTTTTGCGTGAAAGAGGAACAAACATCAACTTTAGCATTTATAATATTAGTAGGATTTTTGCTAATCTAAGTCCACATTGTGGAAAAGGATTGTCACAAAATATAAAAAACTTTTACCAATTTATTTTATTTCTGTTTTTGTTTGTTCTTAGTCTCGTGTCTAATAAAATTTTCTTTCTTTCTCTTAAAATTCTTTTTTATGTTCAAAGGATATACAGTGACTTCAATGAAGATAATAGTATTGAAATTCTTAAAAACTGGAGAGATATGTATGGTGAAGCCTACCATGGAGTATTCTTCGTGGAAAATTCGTCCAATAAACATCTGGATGACAAAAAGATACCCAAGCACTGGAACATTGAGCATTTCAAACATATTATTAAGTTGAGAGGAAAAGGAATTAGGTTTGCTAAACAAATTTGGGTTGACTATGTTTTGGTTAGTAGCTATGTAATCTATATATTAAAATTTGTTCAATTATGTTCTTTAAAAGCAGTGATAGCCACTGTTAAGGAGCCTGCTTCACATGATGAAAATCAGTGAGGCTCGGGTTCGAATCCTGGCATGTACCAATGAGTTTTTCAAAACTATTTATCACTAGCTTGACGGTGAAGGAAAACATCGTGAGGAAACCTGCAGGTCCCAGAATTAATTCTGAGACATGGTAAACATACCCGGTCCGGCGATGGGCTCACCACCTTTAGAGGTCCAAAGAATATCTCGTGAAAAGTAGGTATATCCAGAAATGGAATACCTCTGCCTACCGCCTCGGGGAAATAAGGCGTGAGATTATTTATTTATTTTATTAACTTTTTTGTGAGTTTAAGTTTTACTTTACAGATGATTGATGCTGATGTGTATCTAACCAATCGTGATGCTCTGAAACTTCTAGTCAGCAAAAATGAGACCATAGTAGCACCAATGCTGGTGTCCGATGGATTGTTTTCCAATTTTTGGTTAGCTTTCAAATTACAAGGATTTGCCTTGTCTGCATTGTCTGCATGCTGTATTATTAAGGTCTTGTTTTATGCTTTTATGTTTACCTAGTATTTTAAGGGTTTTATACCAAATTAGTAAAGAAATCCATAGGGTGCTGCTATGTTTATATGTCTGTTTGTTTCAACTGCTTATCGAGATTCGAGGCACATGCATGCGGCATAAATGGCGGGTCGAATATTGTTTTTATGCTGGTTATTCACATATTTTTAGTAATCAGCAATTATCTTTTACAAACATAGGTGGCTCAAAAAATATTTATTGAACTTAATTGCGTACTAAAAATACCTAAAAGACATTTATAGAAATGGTATGAAACCCTCAGTTTTTATTTTTAAATTATGTTGCACTAATTTTGCTAAAATATTAATTTGACTGGAGATTTAATACAGTAGCTTGATAATATAATACAAACTTAATATCAAGTGAATGTGTGTCTAGATGCTTGGATTAACCATTAACCCAATTATGTACAAGACTTGATAGTTACATATTTTTTATTTATACATTTGTCATGTTACTTACTCATTGAATGTTGAATTAAAGGAAATTTAATCCCACCTCATGCATTAAAATCAGACTCTAAGGGAATAAATAATAAAATATCAGACACATACATACTTACTAATAATAATCACTCAGAAACTTGGAGCTTGGGTTCTGAATCTACAAATTATTTTAGGTGCGGTATGACGGAAGAATACTATTATAAAAGAACTGATGATTATCGGCCGATACTTGATCGGCAACGAGTTGGTTGCTTTGAAGTACCAATGGTGCATACCGCTGTTCTCATTTCTATGAGACATTTAGCCGTCGAGTCACTATCATACGACCCAAAGGACATTGAAAACTACAATGGACCTACAGATGATATTATAGCATTCGCAGCTAGTGCTAAGAATAACGGTAATCGTCAAAGAGATTAAAATATAATAGGACATAGAGGGGGCATTGGGAATATTTTCAAACAAAACTTTGAAGCTCAAGCGTCATGTCAGTTAGAATGAACGCAAGCTGTCATTCGGTCGAAATTGTACTCGACTTATTCCCATTTGGAATAACTTTTCGGCTTCAAATTTTCCTCGCTTTGTCCTCTCTATGCCCTATTATATTTATGTATTTTTATCTAATGACTAGCTTTTACCCGCGGCCTCGCTCGCGCACATTTATTTCACCGCCTTAGGGGTTGAATTTTGCAAAATCCTATCTTAGTGGATGCCTACACTAAAAGCTATCTATGTGCAAAATTTCAAGTCTCTAGACCCAGCGGTTTAGGCTGTGCGTTGATATATCAATCATCAGTCAGTTTATCATTTTATAATTAAAGATGAGCTATAATAATGTTTAATTATTATATCAATTTACAGATGTAAAACTGAAAATTTGCAATGATGAGTTCTATGGATTCATGCAAACTCCTTTGGATGACAACAGTGATCTGGCCAAGGACAGGGATCATCTGGTGAATATTAAACTGGAGGCCATCAGTAGAGGCAGCCCACTCCCACAGGACAGTTTCTTTGACCAATACGTAACTTACCCACCTGCAACTAAACTCGGTTTCGATGAAATTTATGTTATCAACTTAGAGAGGAGGGAAGAGCGAAGAGAGATGATGAAGAAGAGTTTTCAAGAGCTCGGTATGGACGTAAAATGGTTCAAAGCTGTTGACGGCAAGTGAGTAATATTTCGCCCCGAATATTAAAAAATACAAATATATATTAATATATGTTGCAGTGTGAGTAAAAGCTGTAAATTATTAATTTCACCATTGGTATTATAATTGCACAGAATTTTGTCAATCATCTTCATTTAATACTTGTCACCGGATAATCTTCGCATATAGTGACATTGTAGGTCAATGATTTTTGACAATTTCATTTTCTTTCAGTGAATTAGATGCCGACAATTATGGTAATTATTCAATTACTTTAATGCCGAATTACGAAGATCCTTTCCATAGAAGGTAATAATTTAGTTTAAAAATATTCTTATTAATATAAGAGATGCATTTTAATAGTATGCCACTTGTATTTTATGTTGCTGCAGGCCAATGAAAGCCGGCGAAGTTGGCTGCTTCTTAAGTCATTATCTAATTTGGAAAGAGGTGAGTTTATATACGTTATAGTTAAGAGGGTATAGTACAGTCAAGAGCAAGTCAAGCTTGACACTACCAGTTTAAGCTGAGCTCTGATTTGTACTGCGCGCCATAGAATACAGGGCCGGGTCAAAGTCCAAAGTGTCAAGCTTAGCGTGCTCTTGACTGTACTAACATTAACTCGCAAAGAGTCCTGAAATGTAATTTCTGCTTTACGCATACGCTATTTAAAATTCTTTTACTTTTGACATTGCAAAACAATTATATATTAAATATTATGTTTAATAAATAGAAAGAACAAATAGTATTATAGATTATTCTCCCTTCGACAGATGGTAGAGAAGAAGTATGAAATGATTATGGTATTGGAGGATGACATCCACTTTGTGTCATTCTTCAAAGAGCGACTGCAGCGGCTTCTGGACGAAATTAGCACAGTTGAATGGGACTTTGTGTAAGTATTATTTTATCATACACTATCTTTTGTCCGACTTAACGACGAACCAATTAGAAAAACAATTTATTGATAGAACTAGGCAGCCAGCCGCCGTATCCGTAATGACACAGTTAAAACACTGGATTTATAGATAAAACGGCTTCTTAAAAAATACATATCATCCTACTAATATTATAAACGCGAAAGTTTGAGTATGGATGTTTGTTGCTCTTTTACGTAAAAACTACTGAACGAATTTTGATGAAACTTTTCAGTTATAAAGCTTATACATCAGAATAACACATAGTCTATATTTTACGCGGGTGAAACTGCGCGGAACAGCTAGTATATAAAAATACAACTGTGAAAACCGCATCCAATTTAGGGCAGTTGATTTTGCGTGATGCGAAGAACATAATGGACAAACAGACAAACAAAAATTCTACTGCTATTATGAATACCCCTCAAATTTAAGTTTCTTAAATGTCTTCTATGTACAAACAACAGCCACATATTTTATTATATGTATAGATTTCATCTGAATGTTCGCGTTCCTAATTTCTTATACCACAGTTAGGATGGTAAGCGAAAAAAGATTCGGTGCATATAGAATCTAGACAGTGGAGGAAAACTTTGTGAAATCATCTGGCCTTAAAATGGTTTCTAAGGCATGTGCATGATTTATTTAAAAACCATAACTTGCCACGTTCGGGTGTCTGATAAAGAAAAGTCCGTTGAAAAGTGGGTACTTCTAGGAGATAATTTTTTTTTTATATTTATTTGCTAAGCGAATGTTAAACACATCTCGAACAGGTAAACTACTAGTGTTGTTGTTGTTGTTGTATTGTTATATCTGTGAATTTACCTAGTAATGAGACTTAACTTTCTGTGAAACTCAATTCGGTGGAATTCTGCCTTTCGAGTCGCTTGTTTTATTCCCGTCGGAGGCCAACATGTGTTCATGATTGATTGTTGATTTCGTGTCTACATGTTAAGATGTATTTAAATAAGTTTATCAGTTAAGTTATCAATACGGGACTGAATAGTATAATCTTTATATCTCTCATCTTCTTATCTCTCTCTCGTATATAATTCTTCTGTACATGTGTATTTCACTAAACGGCTAGACCGATTTGGATGAAATTTTGTGTGTACAATTGAGTGGGTCGCCGGACGGTTTGAAAATAGAATTGAACCAGTTCGAAGGCGTCGCGACCGCGTTTTAATGAAAAAACGCATTCTGAACAATGGACAACATTGCGCGGGTTTCTGTTGGTCTATGGATGATATAGATTCACAAATTTAGCCCATAGGTGGCGCTGTTGCATGTGGCAAGATAACATCTGCCCGGGCCACTATTCTACACTAATATTTTATAGGGGGAAGATTTGTATTTTTGTATGTTTGTAACTAATAAACTCAAAAACTACTGGACAGATTTGAAAATTCTTTCACCAATGGAAAGCTACAATATCACTGAGTAACATAGGCTATATTTTATTCCCGTATTCCAACCTGAACGGGAACTACGTAGGTGAAACCGCGCAGAAACGCTAGTGTAGTATAAATTGCGTATCCAAATGTTCAACGTTGAGTTTCGCCAGATTGCCTTGCGAATTTTTTAGAGCTGTGGCGAAATAAAATCTATATATATAAAATGATAAACTGACTGACTCATTGGTGATGTATCCACAGTGTAGGCATCCACTAAGAAAGGATTTTGCAAAATTCACCCTCTTGGTGAAATAAACGTGCGCGAGCGAAGCCGCGGGTAAAAGCTAGTATATTTATAGTTTATAGTAATAAATCTGGAATTCCGTCATCAGTATACACCATGTGCTCATATGTGGGAATACTTTTTAATCCGTGTGCTGTTAGTGGACTGTTACGGTATTAGGTGTCCGAAAAATACAATTGTGAAAAGTCGGTATCTATAACAGCAAAAACCAACTCAAAATCTACCAAGAGTTTTTGTATGATACGTTTTCAAAGAAGTGAAGTTTCGAAATGCGAAATAAAGTTTAAGCTTTAATTAAGTCTATTCGTACCGAAGGAGCTTTGTATTTAAGAAAGGATCTACAGCCAGAAATCCTCCTGGTATGCAAAAGTTTGTTGCTGCGAGTTCCTATGTCAAAGCCGGGCGTCTATTCATCTCTACAGATGCCAGTGAATACTTTATGCACAAGTTGGAACTCAAGTATTTCGACTGCAACTACATATTTATGTACGCTTTGTATGCGATTGACTTCATTTACTCGGTAGAAAGCTGCGCTCTAGCAAACTCACATTCAGCAATCAATGCCGAAAATATTATAAGAAATTAGAAATGGGTAATTTAATGAGTAGCATTTGAAACATGAATGAATTTTCATGTGTCGCACCTGCTACTTTCCTTCACCTAGCATTGTACTTATGATATGTGTGAAATCGCTTAGCATGTGTATTTCATTTCCAGTAACCAGTGTGAATTTTCACAGGCGAAATCATATGAAAAACATAATAATTTAAGAAAATTTAAATTATTAAAAAGTTGCAATTATACTTATCCCTATGAGAAATATACGATGGGAGCTCGTTCTTGCAATGATTTCGGTGTCCCTCCACCTTCCTATAATGTAGAGTCTACATTTATAGGAATATTTTTCTTTATTTATTATTTATTTATATACATAATATTACATCAGAACGCTAGAACTATTGGTAATACCTTCTTTTCAAACATTTTCATGGTACCAACGGCTGCTTAAGCTGCTCTAGCGATTGAGATTGGTGGTGCGACTATTTCCTACTCTTTTGTGCAAAGTTCTTAGTTTTTAAGACGCCTGACTATTTTCTACTCTTTCGTGCAAAGTTGTATGATTTTTAAGATCCCTGATTCATTACCATGAATACAAGTCGAAAATATACTAAGGCTTGTGTGTATCTCGACTTTACTTACTGGGAGTTTGTTACAGGTACTTGGGCAGAAAAATCCTATTGGACGGAGAGGAGGAGTATATCACCCAGCATACGACCCGGCCTCTTTACTCGTACTGGACCCTCGGCTACTTGATCAAGCTGCAGGGGGCTCGCAAGTTGCTCGCAGGCTATCCTCTGTCCAAAATGTTGCCAGTCGACGAGTTCCTACCGATTATGTTCGATGTACATCCCAAGTAAGTGATTGTTCCTTATAAATTTGACTTTATCCTTCCAATTTGCGAACTAGTAATTCCTGAGACTATTTATTATATTTTTAGAATTAAATAAGTAAAATAGCAGCAGTGATAAGCCATTGGTTAAAGAGCCCGCTTCTCATTCGTGAGGCATTAGTTTCTAAAACAGAAGAAGTGGTGTTAATAATTAAACTAATATAAGCATCGAATAGGGCACGAGCAATCACACTACACGAACTCTTTTCTAGCTTATTTTCAAACCAAAGCCCTAGTCTAGGGAGAGTGTGCAAAATATTTTTACTAATAATTATCACTCGCTCGACGATGTAGGAAAATTGCAGCTCCAGAATTGGTTCTGATTCTGAAATATGTGTAACAGCGTCGCTTGACCGCGACACCCGCTGTTTGGTGAGATCTGGCACATTCAAGGGTCCGAAAAATACACCGGCGAAAAGTGGGTACTAATAGGAATGGAATTATTCTGCAACGCCCTCCGGGATAAAGCGTCAGCGTATATTATGATTATTATAAATGATTGAATGGATGGAAATGGAATGAGTTTTACTACCTAAATAATCAAAAGTATTATTCTAAAGGTAGAAATCTTCGGTGGAGATGGGCTGCTGTTTACATTTAGCCAATCTTCACGGACGAGTTCAGTGTGCCTTGTTATTAGACTATTGACTGTTCTAAGTGTAATTCTTATTACCTACAGAATAAAATACATTTTAATTTCTTCATTATGAGATATGTAGTTAAGTGAGTACTGTTGCTTTCTTTCAAGTCAATGGGGTGTTTTACTGCCTAGTCAATGAGTTACTTTTTATGATCTGTCAAAATGAAAATGTACTATAAAAATGAACTGAGTTGTGACGTCATACGCATAGTACTCAATTGAATGACTTTGTAAATTGTAAAATGAAAATCGAAATGCATTTTTAGGTGTTTTGTTTTAAGTATTTTAAAGATTGATCACTTGAAATTAAATTTCGATACAGTCAAATACCCAATTTACTATAAAGGACTTAAAGGACCTTTAAAATTGAAAAGATAAAAGCAGTTTTCGATGCACCTTTAGACAGTCCATGCTCTATTGCAGCGACACATGGAAGGCATACTTCCGTTACCGTAACCTGATCGCTCTGTCCGCCGCTCCTCTGCTAGTGCACCCCACCCACTACACAGGACAGCCTGGCTACATCTCCGACACTGAAGACTCGGAAATAATCTCCGAGGATCTCCGTAAGGTAATCGTGAGGCTCGATCTCTGACGGCAGGCTAAAGCGTTTTGGAATATGTACGTTCATTTGTACTTCGTTCTGATAAATTTAATTTTCTTTGATATAGTGAGTACACTGATAATTTTGCTGGACTTTGAGACTTGGCCCACGTTCTTTTGAGAGTTAGGCTTTTTTATTGTCATTATTAATGTTACGTCTTAAAGCATTTAATGCTCTATGTGTCACTTAGATAATCTGTGTTCTGTTAGTTGCAACGTTTACAATACACATAAAACAGTTTTAATCAAAATGTTAGAATTAAGTCCTTTTGAGGATAGATACACGGTACGTAGGTCAATCAATATATGTCTTAAACTACATGTAATCCCAATTATAATCAGCTCGTAATATAAATGTTAGAGAACATAATGATTATATCAGTGATCCAGTGTTCATTGATGTTTTGTTCAGAGTTAATGTTCAATAAAAATTATTGCTTAATTCTTTTAGTTTATTAGTTAGTTTAATTAGTTAATTCTACAACTTTTTTTATATTTGCTTATTATCTATGTACTTGACGAACAAGGCATAATATTACTATTTTTTGGAGCATTTATTAGTATTAAGTTAAATTAAGATAAATCATTCTAAGTCGCTAATGAATGTGCCATACTTATAAGATAACAACTATGTAAAATGGAGCGTAATAAAATTATCGTGACCAATAAGATTTATATTATTTTATACTGAGTGACATCCACACACATTCCAATATCTAAATTTAAGTAACATGTTTAATTGCGACAAAGATGGTAAATTCAAGAATATTTTTGTTTCCGAAAAAGCTAATGAAAGGGCGCATCTTAGAGGAAAGAAAGAGGTTGATGCAAACATTACGTTACTGAAGCGCGAGTATCAGGAGCTAGCAGCAAACGCCTCTGTGATTAATAGAATGATAGATAGCCTAAGTAATGCTATTCCAAGACCGAAAAACTCCTGTGACGCCGAAAAAGAAGCCTTGTTGTGTTGCTATTGCTCAAAAAACTTCCAAGCTTTAGATTGTGAGGAAGAAGTGAAAAATTTTATTGACTGTGCAAAAAATTGTACCAAATCGTCATTGGAACATGTTGATTGAAATAAATTCAGTATATTATCCTTTATTACTATTCTTTATACTCTTTAAAAGATGCGATGTTCTTCGCCCGACACTCGTGATTTGAATTTAGGCATTTATATTAAGTTGGGAATGTTAAGCTATTCTGATAAACAATTAAACTAGCCATCGTAATGTTAGAAGGTTTCTTTATTTATGGTCAAATATAATTATGACGTAAATAATTTCGAAAATTTGTTTCTTACACAGTTGTTACACAATAGACAGCAGTCAAGGACATTCTTATGTTATTAAACAATGGTAATAATTTTACAATATTTATGACTACAACACTTAACAGTACAAAATTATAGCTTCGAGTCCTGGATTAGTTGATATAGCAGTTCGATTATCATTCTAGTGGGGCGGCCGGTCATACCGCGGTGGAGATAGGGGAAGTCGAGGCCCTTTGTGTAGGCCACGTTGTAAGTGTCGAGGTGTATCCACTTGCTGTCGCACACGAACTGTTTGAGAAATGCGGCGCAGTTGGGTGAGTCTCCGTACTGGTCGATGCCCGTGTTGCCCACGTCTGCGCTTTGGATATCCTTCACGCGATCCTCGTAAAACTTCCACAGCGGCATCCGCCACAGGCGGTCTCCTGACAGACTGCTCGCTGCCTCTAAGTAACCGTACAGGTCCTCGGAGTTGGTGTAGCAGCCGCATGCTGCCCCGTCTAGAGTGGCGATCAGCTCTTGGGACATGGTACCAACATCAACTATGAACTTGGGCCAGTAGTTTCTGGAGTACACTAAACTGTCTGCGATTAGCAACCGCCCGGCCAGAGATGGCAGACGGATGCGAATCGATTTTCCATTAGCGCTGCACACAACGTCACCGAATTTTGGGCTCTTGCCGCACGGCATCATTTCGCAGAGCGGCAAGATTCCTCGGATGTTGACGGGGAGCTTCAGAATCGCGGCAGCCCTCGTGATCGCTAACACGCAAGCTGCACCTGCCATGTCACCTTTCATGTATTTTAGTTTTTCCGGTGGGATCAAGTCTACAGTGCCGCTATTAAAAGTGACCCCTTTGCCTATTAGAACAATAGGCCGATTACATTCGTTTGCGCCGAAATAACTGATTTCAACATACAACGGTGGTTGAACGGAAGACTTTCCTATAGCTACAAATCCACCCATTTCGTGACTAGCTGCCCATCCTTTAGTTTTAATTTCTACATTTATATCCAACCCGCATAACAAATCAACGCATATTTTTGCAAATTTGGTAGGAAACAAAAAATTTGGTGGCATTTCTTGCAAGAACCTAGCTAGGTTTTGGGATTCCGCTTTCAATTTACCGATTTTCCAGCCGTCAAAGTCACAATCATCGTAGAGGTGCAGCAAAGGGGTTTTGATAAGCGGTGGTGGTGGCTTACGTCTGTATTCATCAAATTCCCAAACACTGAGGGAAGCTCCTTCAGCTGCAGCTTCGGCGTTACCGAATGACTCGACATGGATAGATTGTGGATGCAAATGATGAAGGGCTTTCGCACCTACTCCCGCTGCTACGCGTATGGCTTCTTTGCTTTCATCCAGTTTCTCTGTGACATTATACGCTAAACATTCTGAACCAAGACCTGCGACCGCAACGTAAGCGAAGTGGGGGTCCAGATCGTAAAACACTCGCGCCTCGCCCAATTGTGGAATGGGAGACAGCTTGAGTACTTTCCAAAGCTTCCCAGAGTTATCGTGGTCGTATTTTTCGGCACTAGCAGTTAAAATGGCCTTCTCGCCCGAGGAAACGTTTTTGTTGTAGTACACTCCAAGCACGAGTCCTTGGTCGCGAGGCTTGCACGCGGTAGGGTGATGCACTTTTCGGGGCGGCCTGTGAGGCAAACAATCGGTGTGTGGTATTATGAATTGCGATATAAATCGTACGCATCTCGGTACCTGGGTTGGCGTAGAACCATACCCAAAATAAAACATTCTGAACTTTGCACTTGCAATTTTGTAAAAAACAGATTTTCGGAAAAAACTTATGACGGCACCGCCGACTAGATTAGGATACTTTTAGTTTTTAGAACGAATTGGTAACATTAGACATAATTATGCGTAAGTTTATATTACATTTATATAAGAACCTCACAGTATCACACATCATACAATGTTCACAATCAATTATACACAATTTGTCTTTTAGATACGGTCAAGAAGTCTTCTTCTTGAGCCAGCTGGGAGTGTGGCTCCTGACCCACTCGGGAATATTAAACAGAAGCGTTTCTTGTAGTTGGCGGTAAATGATGAGCGTGAGGAAGGGAATGGCAATCCGTTCGTCCTTAAAAAAGTACACCCAGAAAGCCAGCATCAACAGGCAAACGTCTACCATATAATCAATGGCCGATCGAACGTTTACTTTGGCTTTCTCCTCTAGTTCTTTGTAGTTTATAGGAATTACAATCGTTGCTCGCTCTGTAGTCGTCAGAACAATTTGTTGCGTGCCTTTCTTTAGTGATTTATTTTCTTGAGCTTTAACAGATGTAGTATCATTCTTCTCTAATTTACTTTTATCGGACTTTGGTGGTTGTTTTGGTCTAGGTTTCTTTTCGACAGAATTAGAAGTTTTATCTTTACCGGGAACAAGTTTGTTGCTGGTTGATTTTGTAGCTGCAGTCTTCTTTGATTTAGCAATTTTCTTTTCAGCATCATCCTTGCTTTCCGATAATTGTTTTTCAGCTACAGTTTTTAAATCATCTGTGTTAAGATAAAGAGGCGTCGCAGACTTCTTTTGTTTTCCGTATTCTTTAACGATACTACCGTAATAATCAATCACTGTTCTTCCTTCGTCGCTGATTTTGTTTTCAACTTTATCGGCTTTTTTCACTGTCTTATTCGTGTCAATTTCCGTATTCTTTACCAGTTTCGTTTGAGGTTCCTTTTTGTTAAGTATTTTTGGGAAAGGGAAAGGCTTTTGAACGGGCATCTTAGTTAACTTCTTAAATATAGTCATTTTCTCTTCTTTCTTCGATTTTTCTTCTTTCTTAGGTTTTTCTAGTTTCTTTGGTTTGTCCTCTGATTTTAATTTTCCTTCTGATTTTAATATACCATTATTCTGTGAATTCGTTGTTTCAACTAACTCTGGTTCCCTTCGTTTTAAAATAGGTTTCGGTACAAAGTTGGGATCTGGTAATGGCAGGGGCTTGAGCACTTCTCTTTCTGACTCCTCTTCATCATCCACAGCTTCCTTAACAGGCGACGGTCGCGCTTGTTTGTCTCTCGGATTATAAGTATCCTCTTCATTTAAGTAATGGCTTCTATCGATATCGCCGTTTAGGCTCCCCTCTTCCGAATATTCGTCCTCACTGGACACGGTGCTGGCCGTGTAGTCCTCCTCGAACGACATGTGCTGCCATTTTTGGTCTGATGCCTCAGAATCTTGCGAAGTTCGGCGTGAACTATACTTGTACTCCCTATCCTCGACGGAGTCGGACTTGATGAAGATCTCTGGAGGTTTGATAGTGTCTGGTGTGACGTGTTCCTTTGTGATCCGTTTTTCGGGGGTGACGCGGTCGTGGCTAGTGTACGGAATGTTGTTGTGTTCTGATTTGGTGGTTATTCGTTTGTTTTTGGTCTGCTCCTCGAGTTCGACGGCTTTGTAGAAGCGTGCCATGGCTCGCTCGTGTAGTAGCTCTGTAGAACTGACGGCGTTGCGCAGTGCCTTGAAAGGCAACACGCAGCGCGTGCTCAGATCGGGCGCAGAGAACGACATTGGCGGCGGCGATAGAGCATCTTCCAAGTCCAACTGGAACGACTTCCTTTTTTCTGGAATGATATTTTTTTCATTATTTTATTTAAATTGCTATTCATCTCGTGGTTAATTTCTAACGTTTTCCTTTCGCTTAGCAAAAATATTTAAACAATTTTAGTGAATTGCGCATTAGCTAATTTACTTAACCTACTTAATTTTACAAAATACCTCCTCCAACACCTCGTATAAAGGTAAGTTATTAGTATTTTTGGAACTTGGAGGAAATAGTTATTTCAACTCGTTATATTGCAAAACAGCATATTCGCTTAGGAGATCGCAAAGCAAAAAGTATTTAGGCAGTATCGTTATAACATGATTTTCACGTTGTGCTTATAATTGAAATTTGTTAAATACATTATTGGTAAATCTGACTCTATTGTTGTTTTATGTTACAATATGAAATGGCCGACGAATTCGCAGAAGCAGTTTGAGTATTAAGGTTAACAATGCTCGTTTTGTTTATTGTGGTTTCGTCAGCTCCGGTCCGCGCTAACGGTCTAGTCGACCCGTAGGCGCGTATTTATAGACTAAAAATATGCACGTCTGTTCCGCGCTGAACCCACAATGTTGTTCCTAGCCTTATACAAAATAAGTTTATTTTATGAATTCTTAATTTTTGTATTTTATGAATTCCTCATCTTGTATCTTACTTTATACTCTCCCAGATTTTAGCGACTTTTTAAGGCTTTTTAAATCGCGTCAGCGTTACCATTGATTTCGATTATAAAATGGTTCTATTAGATAGGTCTGACCAGCAGTGACCTTTAGTTAGGGTTTTGCGAGTTCGATTCCCGCCCCGGGCCAACATTTGTAAGCATATAGATATAGGTATGCGTGTTTATATTTTAATCATAGGCTCTGCATAGTTTCTTACTATGTGTATGTGTCTGTAGAATTTATTTAAAATATATTTATTTGTTATTCCAGGCTATTTTTCAATAGTTCAGAAATTCTTCAGAAGTTCATAATACAACAATAAAATCGTCAATTTGTTATATTGCATGGCCTACTAACACTCCAAGGATTGCAAAAAAAAAATTGTATACTATTCAGTACATCAAGAAGCAGGTTCCCACGGAAGTACGAGAACAATACTTAACCCTATTATTTCTAGGAATTGTTACCATAACCCAGTGAATGGAGAGCTTATACCTTACAAACGGTCCGGTAGTTCTAATTTTTTTACATGTTGTCTAGGATGGTTGTTAAGTGTTTAAAATGCAAAATGCACAATTCCCCCCCCTCCGCGCCCTCCGCCATCTTGAAAAAACCGAAAAAAAATCGGCACTTTTTTTAGATTTTCACTTATATCTTTGTTTCGGTGCATTTTAGCTACAAAACAGTTCTATTCAATGTTGTAGAGAATGAAATTCCCTATAATATACGTGTTAAATTTTGTTTGTAGGGCAGATAGTTCACGAGATATGATATTTTAAAAAAGATAAAAAATTACGCATTTTTTCAAACTTTTTTTCAAATTTTTCAAACTTCTAACTTTAGAACGCTGTTTTTTAATTTTGGCCTATTTGAGAAAAACAAGTATTAAGAATAAAAATTGTAGGGAATTTAATTACCTACAAAATGGATGTATACTTTTTTAACCAACCTTACGGAGGGGGCAGTAAGCATTAAAATGAAAACAACGGCATATTGTTTATTTGATAAGTTTGAAAAATTTCCGGAAAATGCGTGTTTTTTTATATTTTTAAAAATATCATATCTCGTGAACTATCTGCCCTACAAACAAAATTTAACACGTATATTATAGGGAATTTTATTCTCTACAACATTGAATAGAACTGTTTTGTAGCTAAAATGCACCGAAACAAAGATATAAGTGAAAATCTAAAAAAAGTGCCGATTTTTTTCGGTTTTTCAAGATGGCGGCGGGCGCGGAGGGGGGGGGAATTGTGCATTTTGCATTTTAAACACTTAACAACCATCCTAGACAACATGTAAAAAATTTATAACTACCGGACCGTTTGTAAGGTAACCCCCCTTATTTGGTCTCTATTCACTGTACTACCAGGCCGGTTTAATAATATTTGTCTTTCATTTCATTAAGTTCAATTCAAGTTAAGCAAGAGTGCGGTGAAAGACTTAAATTTTATGCACAGCTATAAATTATTGTCTGAAACAGTTCAAATAAGACAGAAAATGATGCTTACCAGCTTTGTCAGTTGTTTTGCTGTCCGGGTAGAGAACGAGCATAAATTCGTTGCTGCCGGCGGGATCCCTGGGGGAGGCGAGGGTCCGCGGCGGGGGCACCGGCGCTGGGGGGATCGTGGGGGCCATGGGGGACCCCAGCGAAACAGGGGCCTCCTGTGCGACCCGTTTGCGGCGAGGCACAGGTGATACCCGCACGTCCTCATCTTCTCGCGTCAACACCTCGTTTATTATCCGGGACTCCACCGCCAACGACTCCATGTCCACGGCCCGGCCTGGTATCCTCACTGGAGTCGACTCCGCCGACGGCGCGCTCATCCCGTAAGGGCTCTCGGCCTTCACGCGAAATCGGTACTCACTGCCCTCTATTAGGTCGAATAGGGTCACGTTCGTCTTGCGGCTCGTCGTCGCCTTCAGCCACACGTTCCACCCGGTGCGGTAGTACTCCACCACGTAGTTGCCGATGCGGCAGCCGCCGTCGTCTTCGGGCGGCTCCCAGTCGAGTGACACGGACTTGTCCACCTGCCTCGCCACCGCCACGCGGCGCGGTGGGTCCGGCGGCGCCGTGATGGTCACCAGAAACGACGCCGTGTCCTCTCCTATGCTATTACTGGCGTGTACTTGGTATTCGCCGCGGTCGCTCCTGCGCGCCGTATGTATTTTCAATACGGAAAACTTCGCCGTGTTCGAAATCTCTACCCGGTCGTCAGTGACTACGGCCTGTCCGTCGTGCCGCCATTCTACCGTCGGCGTCGGCTTGCCGACGACCGTAGTTTTCAAAAATACAGTTTCGTTTATTTCGTACAGTAATCCGTCCTCATACTGTCGCGGATAACGCAGTTTCGGTGCAGCCTCCAATGCTAGTCGCGCTTTAGTGACTGCGTGTCCTGCACGATTCGTGGCGGTGCACTTTATTTCACCCTCATCGCTAGCCAATGTCTGGTGGAAGGCGAGCACGCTAGAGGACTCGTTCGTGGTGATCGCCGTTCTTCTACTGCTGAAAATTTCGTAGTCGTCTTTAAACCAGGCGATGGTCGGTGCGGGAGCACCACTGAATGAGACGCGAAACTCCGTTTTGTCGTTCTCGAGGGCCGTGACGTCGAGCAAGTGCTGGAGGAAGACGGGCGGCTCGTAGATGCCGCGGTCGGAACTGACGGTAAGCACGTCGGAGAGCTCGCTGTAGTCGGAGCGGCCGACAGCGTTGAGCGCCGCCACGCGGAACTGGTAGCGGTGCGGAGGGTCCAGCCCCGACAGCACGAGCTCCGGCCGCAGCACCACGGGCGGCGCCGTGCGCACCCACTCCGCCGACCCCAGCCGATTGCATTCCACCTGGTAGCCCTGCAGTGGCGCGCCGCCGTCGTGCGCCGACGCCGCCCATCGCAGCGTAATCGCGTTCGGTTCATCGTCCGATAGCAGTGGAATTATTTCCGGTTTCCCTGGCACAGCTGGTCGTCCTGAAATAACAAGAGGGTGCAATAGTAGAAATCATTAAGCCGCAGGTGGGACCCGGCGTCATTATTCGGACCACGATGCCGACGCCGGTGGGAGCCATTTGGCATAAAACACCTAACAAATTTAGACGCGTGATAATGGTTACATGAACGCGGACTGTCTTACGATTTGTTTTGTTGTGCCACGCTATAGGAATCGCAGCGCGCAGTCTTTTTAAAAATAGAACTGTAGGCAGGGGCCCCGGCTGACTGGCGGTGTGCGGGCGGAGGAGCGACGCCGGCGGCGGCCGCGGCTTTGGTAGGGTTGCGGGTGGGCTTTACCTGCTGACTTCCAGTGCACGTTTTTCCTGGGCTTAAGCGCGGCGTGTGAGGCGGAATGTTGGTTGCCCATGGCGGCGGCGGCGCGCGCCGACACACTGAGCGGCGGGAGCGCGTCGCCCCCGCGCCCTCGCCGCGCCGCCGCGCTGGGAATAACTCTGCGCCGCCCCGCCCGGATGCGATCTTGATCCATTTGATCGATGGATTTTCATTAACGATAGGCGATGCGTTACGACCTTTGGCGTCTCAATTGATGTAGGTATTAATAATTCGAAGATAATTGGCATCCCTTTTACTGCGTATATTTTTTTGGATTATATGCTGTTATAAATTATGTGTTTCGAATAAGGAAGACCCTGCTATTTTCTAAATTATGGCATATTAATAAGTTGACGCACCTACTACAACACGGAGTTTCAGGGATTACAAGTAAGCGAGCTAAATAAATACCGCCATCTTGACATTTAATTGACTTAGGTACTGGATTTAGCTTGAGCACTGTTCCTCTGAGTTAGCACCTCTTTGGTTTGAGTCTGAAACGCAGATCGAGATCTATGTAATGATTCCCAATAGCAGTTCCCGCAAAGAAAATGTAGATGGCACCTCGTGTACAAAGTAAACTCAAAAAGTAGGTAGGTACCTACGTAGTTCAAAAATAGAAAAATTCGCCGAGGAAACAATGCTGAATTGTTATGCTCTTGAATGTAGAACAGATGGTTGATATAAGTGGAACTGGTATTGCGTCAGCGAAAAGTATTTTGCATCTTACCATCATAAATAATTGATGTTTTTATTTAGTTATCAACTCGCCTAAACCTATTGCGGGAGACTTTTCATAGGTAATTTTTTTTTATAAACAATGCCCTCAAAAGAGAAGGATTAGCCAGGCTGATCTTTCAACATAGATAACAGCGACCTCTCGGGTCATCTGATGACTTGACTAGACAGATCTATGTTCAGCTGCCGCGTCTTTACCCCAATCGGCACAAACATAGATAGCCATCATAGAGGTCGGATATTTGCAATAAAAATTTGAATTTGATTTAGATTTGGTTGTCGTCGTACCTACCTACTGCTTTTGAAATTTGCTAGAAGCATTAGGTATAGTCCTTCATTTAAAATTGTTTGGTTTGTAATACGCCGTCTAGGCACATTAGTTTTCTTTACCTACTCATGTGGTCTAGGCAGGTAAGAGGTAAGCAGGTACGAGTCATTTTAGGATCTTCCTTTATCAGTGTATGATTGACTAATAGGTATGTACCTTATGCCGACAACGTATTCTTTCCTACTTCGGCCACACAGTTCGCAGACCCGACGAAAATTTGGTAAAACTATTTGTGGTAGGGAATACCGAAGGCAAAAGATCGCGCGGTCATTCTCCAACAAGATGGACCGACCAAATTCAGACTCACCCAAGTTCAACTCGGTTGCTTTGAGACGCGTTGGACAGAAACCGGTGGAGGCAGATCATCCACTCCAAATGCGACCCTAATGCTGACCACGATCTTCAGACATGAGGTACCGACCAGAGAGAGGTCGAGGTACCTATGTACCTAATGGCGAACTCGACATAAATAAAACGTATTTTTACTACAACTAATAGTAACAAGTGCACTTATAGCGAAGATAAACTATAATTTATGTATGTTACTTTTTTTCTTATTTATGGGCACGCGTGCGTGCGCCGTAAATCTAGATACTCTAAATAAGAAGACATTCATAACTCAAGCGGGCTAATTAAATATTAGAGCGTACTCATAATTAAAGTGGTACAAATTTCGTCCCGACATTCATAGTTTTGGAATAGTAAAAGCGGTGGAGCTGTCATATTTGCAAGCAATAAGAAACAATGTTAACGCGCTCCATAAAAGCCTAGGCAAGTGGCTCTGTTATACGTAAACCTCACTCGAATAGAATGACAAATGTATGTGGAAAGAGGTTGGAAGAAAGATAATATCTGTCCAATATAAATTTGGATAAAAATTCCCACCATAAGGGTAGGAAAACAGGGGTGATTTTTTTCATTTAAACTTTACAATAAGCCAATATACCTACCTCGTAATAGGATAACTTGCCAATTAAATGTCAATCAGTCAGTTTTTTGTTTCTTTCTTATTATTTAGTATATTGTAAGGTACCTTAAAGTACCTACATCTATGGACCAGGTAAATATCTGTTATGAAAAATTTGACGCTGTTCTATATTTTAAATTATAAAGCCAAATTAAGAGCTCGTATGGCATCTTTTTTATTAATATTTTATGTGTTCTTTAAAGACATTTAAAGTTTAGTTAATAAAAAAGCTTTTAATAAAACTGTGAACCAGTGGGTATGACATATTTTACTTTGATCGGTTTTAGAAGCTACGCCATTTTATTGGTAGGTAATGGTAACAGTCGATTATTTCACATAGCATGGGTTCGGTGACAGTAAACATTTTTCCGTATTACGCTTACTACTTTCGACTAATAAAGATTATTGTATTTTTGAATTGATAAAATAATAAAGTTATAATATTTTTTAATACTAATATTTTTATTAGTCGAAAGTAGTAAGCGTAAAACGGAAAAATGTGAACTGTCACCGAACCCATGCTATGTGAAATAGAGTATAGTACCTATTATATGCATACCTACCTGTAGGTAGGTTGGTAAAGTCCGTAAAGTCGTAAAAACAACATTGAAATAATTTAGCTAAAGCCTTGCCGCTAACGCTCGAGAACCCTTGATTTGACACTGGCTTTAAGAAATCATTGAATAGAGCAATGTAAATTTTCAATATCAAATCCAGTTAACATATTTACCTAATAAGCACAAAACATCAACTCCTAAGCCGTAAGTAGTTCCTACGCAACGCAACAGATTGATTAATAGGTTCTCACGTAGCAACGTTCTATTCAGCCTTTACAAATTAATTTTATGTACATAAAATTGGAAAATATGTTTGTCATGTCTGCACAACACGCCGACCTATATCCCGCTGGAGCAACGCCAGCGCACAAATACCTAGAGAGACCACCACTCGACTTCAAGGTGACATTGTAGCCATTGTAGTGCGGGTGTTAACATTGCACCATACGCTGTAACGCACCGTACCTTTATCAAAATTGACTGACTTCAAACTTTATAGAAGTAGGTATACGTTATCTTTTAGAGTATTACTTAGTTCCCCTATTTATTAGAATTTCGAGTAGCTTTTATTTCTTTATGTACCTAAGTAGCTATGTACCCTATAGGTTAATGTTGGTACTTGTACAAATTACCGGATGCATTATTATGTTGTAAAGACTACCTCGGATGTACTTATTAGATAACAGAATGTGAAGTTTAAATTGGAAGGATGTTCAAGCGATATGATTAACGTATGGCATTTCACTCTAACGGGCCAGAACGCGTTGGTGGAGATAATCCATATGCGCGAATCATTTCACGAACACTCAGGTTCGTTCGAGATGTATCTCACACCTAATAAGCTATTTCGGTGAGCCAACTTCGCAAAATTTCAGCATTAAAATTTAAAAGATAAATGTTTGGTACAGTTATTTTCAGCCGATGAAAGCAAATAAAAATAAATATGAAATTATTAAAACGCTGCGAATACCTGTTATTTGATAGGACGCAGTTGTGTGGTTATATCAGCTCAGTGACCGTTGAAAATGGGTTATTTCTCTAGTGCACAGTAAAACAACTTTAAGCTGTGTCGGAGTAAGATCATTATCTTTCCGCGACAAAAAAACTACTTAAAAGTTTTACGAAAGTCACCTCTTCTCGCGACTTCACGGACTCGGTGAAAGAAGTTTCTGGAAATTTTTAGACTCCTATTAGAGTAGGCAACATAACTAACCAATCTTTTATGTGGAGAAAAAAAAAAGAAAATAGCCGCTGAGAAAATGAGCTCTTTTCCTCTACGGAACTCGCGACACATGTCTCGGTATCAACACGAGCGCCGTTTGATTAAGCCCAATCAGCCATTATAATAAATTAGAGTTAGCACTGATCCATCTCTGACTTGTCCGCCTATACACAAACTCTCTGTAACGGATGTAACTTGATAGTTTCGGTGAAGTGAATTTTCAAAAATAAACAAGTAGGTATCGAAACCATGCTTTTTGTAAGGACAAACTATTTTTTTTAATGAAAATTACAAGTAATAAAATTCCAAAAATGTCATATAATGTATATGTGTATCGTTTTCGGAAAAAAATAACACATATTAAAAATAGTTGACATTGATTAAGTAGTCGATCCTGAACAAACGAATTTCAGGAATTACGCTTATTCTGTAACATATATTCATTGTATATGATTAAAAAATATGTTTCACCAAGGGAAAGCTACATTATTAGGGAGTAACATTAGCTAAATGGCATCTTTCCCCGTATTCCCACTGGGACGGGAACTCCGATGTTAGTCTTTACTTATGTACTAATATCAAAGAGGAAAGATTTGTATTTACTTATGTGCTTTTTAAGAATAAACTCAAAAATTACAGGACCGATTTTAAAAATTCTGTTACCAATGGAAAGCTAGAAGATCCCTGAGTAACATAGGCTATGTTTTATTACCGTATTCCCACGGGAAGTAATTATGAACAAAATGTGAAATGACCGCTTCATATCCTAATTTACCTTAAAATATTATCTACAAAGTCTCCAGAGCATGCAACACAAATATTTACAGAATAATCTAATGTTAGAAGTAAAAAATGACAAATTGGCTGTTTCATAATGATTTCATTGTATTTTCTACACTTACTAAAATCACGAAACATCCCGGTACAAGTAATAGAAACAAAATTAGGTATTCATTGCTTCCTCGGATAGAAACGAAGTGTTTTATTTCTTCCCAAGTCATTACGTCGAGCTTAAATTTTTATGACCGCTGGACGGTGATACAAATGTGAAAATAGTTTCAGAAGACCGCCTTAGAACAACGCAAAATAATTTGAACAAAAGCCAAGTAAACGGGCAATTTTCCAATGGCACTGCGATTTTAATCTACGGTGGAAACTGGACTTGAGCAACTTGATGAGATGCAGAGCTAATTCGACGAGGGAAAAGGTTACCTGCCTATGTATTAGGTATGTGCTGAAGTAACTTGTAGAAGTATAGCAGAAACTAACTAGCGGCTGCTTTGATTTTGTCATGTTAATGAAACGAAATCCGCCGGAGAACTAAGGTCATCGACATAGCACTCAGAATATGCAAGCTTCAGTGGCAATTAAGAATAACCGATGAAGAAGAAGGTTCTCGAGTGGCGACCACTAACCGGAAGACGCAGCATTGGTAGGCCTCCCACCAGGTGGACCGACGACATCGTCAAGGTCGGGGGTTATAGGTTGATGCAAGCGGCAAGTTGCCGTTTCGTGGCGTTCTATGGGGAAGGCCTTTGTTCAACAGTGGATGTCTTCCGGCTGATGATGATGAATAAACGAAAAATATAAACGAAGGAATTTCCGAATAACCACAAATATCTTAAACCTTAATTTACCAGCTTATTAATTGATAATGTAAACTGAAAAACAGTGGCAGCTTTAGGGGATCCATCGGGGTTAGGGCGCCAGTGAGCTTAACACCATTTTTTATCGATCTATCGGAAAAATAGACTCGGCGTTTTAATTTTTCTAGACTTATCTCGTAGGAGTAAGTATGAGTATTCTGTCTAACAAACACGATGTAATTTTGTCGCTTGTCTTGTCGCATGTCTCATTAAATAAGGTAGAACTAAATAGAGGCAACAGTCGAAAAATTTGCAAATCGAATTAGGCCTCCTGCCCGCATTATACTTTCCTTTCATTGGTTTTTACATACCTACTAGTAAGTTCACAAGCAACATTTCTAAATTGTAATGAAATAAGTATAATAAAAGGAGGCCAAAGCCATTGGCCCAAAGACATGAATCGTCCGGGGTGCGTAGATGGCTAAGGCCGGTCCTGAGAAAGATGAAGGACGAGCTGCATAAAGTTAAAATAAAGGTACTCGTTGTATTAAAATGTATACTAGTAATTAGCAGAAGTAGTTGTTCCCATTCCCGTAGAAATTTTGGATGATCCATTCTCAAGTCCGGAAGTCCTGTGGGTAAGTAGGTACTCAATTTTGTAGTGGGAGGTGTCGTTACTTTTGCTTAATTTATTTGATGTCTATCAGGTATTCGATTTAGTTTTTTACCTGTTACTGTTACGTCTAGATTTCAGCAATATGTACCTACCTTAGATTCGAACCAAGGAACTTACGCCCATCCTTCATGAGAACATTTATTTCAAAAAGTACAGTTGTTTGTATCGTTAGGTCAAAAATCTTTTTCCGTTGATTGGTTCAGTAAGTCACTTTGGAGCGAGGGGCGTTAAACACAGGTACGTGTTACTCTGGCATTCGCTATGGAAGTTAAATAAACAATTTAACAACCGATACTAACAAACCGATAACGTTCCATTTTTAGAGCAATTGGCGCTGGTATGTAACATAATCCTGTAGGAGCATTCTCTAAATCCGTCAGCGACCCATTTCGCGAGATCTCAGAAAATTTTTCATCGTCGCTGTAAATAAGGTCATCCAAATGCATTATAATTTCAGTTGCTGCTGAAAAAAAAACAGCACCACACCACATCAGAGGCGTACCTACACACTATAGGGTGTTAATAAAAAAATTGTCGAAGTCATACTTACGAAGAATTAGGATATTAATGTAATTTATTTATTTAATTTTGTAAAGATACATTAATGGCTAAAAGATATTGCCTTACAACCACATGAATAATAAAAATCCCTCGCTAAAGACTATTGTTCATTTCATATCGTAAGTGCACTCTAACAAAAAATACTTAGCTTAACGGTGCCTAGAGTAGAATGCAGTAGACGTTAAGAATCCATCGTAATAAAGTTTATTGCGGTGCGAACGTATCTCACATAGTAAGAAAAGTCGAATACAATTGCAACTATTCGGTAGCAATGCTGGAACGGTCTCCACTTTACGTTTTTGAAGTAGCAATATTAAATTACAGCAACCGACCGAGGCGCTCGGCCGGGAGTATGAAATTGCGTTGCCAGCCTACGCTCGGCTTATTCGAGATGTAGTTAATTAAAAAGTGAATTTTATTTTAAAATAAACTTTTGAATAAACTTCAATAAGCACTGACATGGGGGGATTGGCTGAGGTAATTGTGTATATGAACTGTCCACATGTCAAGCAGCAGGATCCCACGAGTGTAATGTTAGGTTTTGCTTTATTTTTGGTTATTGGTTTTTGAGTTAATTATTTATATTATGCGCCTAGTCTATTTATTACCCACAATTTAATTTTTGATTACTTAGAATGTATTTCAATTTAAGCACGGTAATTCGGTCCCAAACTAAGCAGAGCGTGTATAACGGCCAAACAACCAGACAGGAAACCAACAGACATCTTCATGCACACAACGTCGGCCCTGAGCGGGAATACAATCCGCGACCTCCGACTCAGAAGGCAGGGCCACTACCAACTGAGCCAACAGGCCCTGAAATTTCTTGCATTTCGGAGAGCACACTCTCAAATCAATGATAGACTATTTTTTTTATCGCGGTGAACCCGTACGGTCTATCAATGTTTAGAGATGAGAGTGTGCAGTGTCCGGCATTCCACTCATGGTACAAATAAACAGCTAACCACAATGTAGTATTCAAACTAACATGAGAATTGTGGACACAACTGAAATGAAAGCTTGAAGAAAGCTCGCCTGTATATAAAGTTTGTTAGTATATTTTATAGTGTTGTATAGTATGGACACAGTAAGAAAAGTAATATTAAATTCAGACGTTTTCTTTTGTACTAATTTGTCTCGAATCCTTTTTTTATGTAGGTACCTACTTATGGATAGGTACATAAAATAGAGGTACATATTTAATACTAGCAGGGCCCCGTGGTTTCACCCGCGTAGTTCCCATTCCCCTGGTAATACGGGGATAAAATATAGCCTATGTGTTATTCTGATGTATAAGCTATATAACTGTCAAGTTTCATCAAAACCCGTTCAGTAGTTTTTAGTTGAAAGAGGAACAAACATCCATCCATACATCCACACATCCATCCATACAAACTTTCGCATTTATAATATTAGTAGGAAGAAGTGATTTTTGCTTCCGCCTGTATATCGGATGTTATTTTTAATTTGTTACATCACATTCGAAGTTAGGAAGGATGTTTTTATAGCCTTGACGCAAAAATTTTCCAGACAGCGGTAGAACGCAAATTACTAACACAATAGACTTTTTCAACAAAATTGCCGACGGTTAAAACAGTTTATGCACAATTTTGTTTTCTTTGGCTTATTTTATGTATCAAGAAAACAGAACCGAAAACATGCTTAGAATAATCCTACTAATATCATAAATGCGAAAGTTTGTATGGATGGATGTATGGATGGATGTTTGTTCCTCTTTCACACAATAACTACTGAACGGATTTTGATGAAACTTTACAGTTATAGCTTATACGGAACCGGGTGAAACCGCGGGGCGCTGCTAGTATTGTATAATGTGGGCGCACTTGCGGTGTTCCTCGTCACAAGTTCGATAGCCGTTTTTCGATAATAAACTTCTAAAAACTTTAACCTACCCTATAAAGTAAAACGGGCTACCATTTTATGCCTTAGCGGTTGAGGTATTTTCAGGTTAATTTCAGCCGCTTTCCGTCCCTGGTATAAAGGAAGTCTTACTGCCGGTTGGTACTTGGTAGGCGTTACTAATGATCCCTGCTTTATTCCGTTTACATAAGGACTACCCCACCTCTTCACTGGTACCGTAAGAGACGGCCAAGGCATACACCTAAAAAATAACTTATCAGCAGTATGTCCTGAGCAATATTATAGGTATACAATATGTAACAGAATAAGCGAAATTCCTGAAATTAGATTGTTCAATATCGACTACCTATGCTGAATCGATTTCAGCAATTTTTAATATGTGTAATTTTTTTCCGAAAAACGAGTTATCAGCATAGTTGAATTTAGTGCTTAGTATGGAAATCGTACTATTATTGCTCTTCATTTAAGATAAATTAAGTAAAAAATAATTTTTAAAACAAGCTTTTATTTTAATGCGCTAAAAAGAACAAAATAAACTTTTCCTTTAAAACTGTCTTAAAATGTCATTACACAATTTATTATGTAATAAAAGCTTGTCGCGAGATCTGAGTAGGTACTCATATTTAAGTAAATATATAAGTAACTCTAACTGATTGAATTAAATTTTTAGAATTTTCAGACTAAGTTAATATGGGTAGTTACCTAATTAATCCCGCGACAAGCTTTTATTACATAATAAATTGTGTAATGACATTTTAAGACAGTTTTAAAGGAAAAGTTTATTTTGTTCTTTTTAGCGCATTAAAATAAAAGCTTGTTTTAAAAATTATTTTTTACTTAATTTATTTTATACTTTTTAGTTGGATTTAGAAGGGCGTCACATGGCTAACCCTGCATTGTTATCCAAACTAAACGTGTATACAAAATTTCAGCTCAATTGGTTATCTTTAAGCTCCATCATCAGACCCTGGTTACCATCTAGTACCAAAGTACTCGTCAAGACGAATCAATCGAGCCCAAACTCGATGGGGTTATCTTGTTTAATAACTGAGTTCCTATGGCCATCTTCCAGCTCCATCATCAGACCCTGGTTACCATCTACCACTAAAGTACTCGTCAAGATAAATCAAACGAGCCCAAACTCGATGGGGTTATGTCGTTTAATTACTGAGTTCCTATGGCCATCTTCCATCTCCATCATCAGACCCTGGTTACCATCTAGTACCAAAGAACTCGTCAAGACGAATCATACGAGCCCAAATTCGATGGGATTGTGTCGTTTAGTTACCGAGTTCCTATGGCCATCTTCCAGCTTCATCATCAGACCCTGGTTACCATCTAGTACCAAAATACTCGTCAAGACAACTCAAACGAGCCCAAACTCGATGGGAATATGACGTTTAATTACTGAGTTCCTCCTATGGCCATCTTCCAGCTCCATCATCAGACCCTGGTTACCATCTAGTACCAAAGTACTCGTCAAGATGAATCAAACGAGCTCAAACTAAATGGGGTTGTGTCGTTTAATTACCGAGTTCCTATGGCCATCTTCCAGCTCCATCATCAGATCAGCTCGGTGGTACCATAATATTGCATTGTCACCGCACTTACATAAGTATACCAAATTTCAGCTCAATCGGTTGAAGATATCTGCTTCAAAATTGAGTTGCAAGATTCCACCCGAACATACATAGTTACATACATACTTACATACATACTTACATACATACATTGCAAGTTAAATAAAAGCTTTTGAAAATTGGTTGGACACAACTGAAGTAGGAACGCATCATATTTTTTTATAGTAAAATATTAATTGGGGTGTGTGAGGAATTGCGCTTATTCTGTTACGCGATGTGTACATACATAATCCCACGTCTATTTCCCATTGAGTTAGGCAGAGACAATAGACTGCCACTTGCTACGACCCTGGCATATCTCTCGTGCTTCCTCCACATCCATCAAACGACTGATGCATGCTCGTTTGTTTCGGGTACTCTTTATCTGGGGCTTTTCTTCAATACATCGTCGATCTGGTAGATGTAGGCACGTCTAGGTAGTCCTCTACCGACTCGCCTATTCACGACACCCTTGTATATTTGTATGATGAGTAGCAAATTAAAAATCCTTCGTATATACGTAGGTAGGAATTAACTACCACGATTCTCAATTTTGCTGGTATGTAGGTAGGTACCTATTCAGGTTTAAATATGTACAGACAAACATTATAAATCTTTATAACAGTTTCACAGTAACCATCAACGGTCTGGTTTAAGTTAACAATAAAATACAATAGTCCGTTTGTGTCCCAGATTTGGCCTAGGTACTTTGGAATTAGGTATTAGTGTCAACATTTTGAGGACATGTTAACAAACCGGCCATGTACGAGTCTTATGCGCACGGAAGGTTTCGAACATTTCCTATGAATGTATTTCTTAACACTAAGGCACGGACTCGCAGAGGGCAAATAGTTACCACCAAATATTGAACTCTATGTAGTTGAAATAAGATTCAAAACGAATGAAAATTTTAATGTACCTACGTAAAAAATATTTCCTGATTTTTAAAAAACTGTAATAGAGACATCGTTTTATTTTTCGTCTAATATTAACATAGAGCAGCAAGAGCAGTAATAACCTTACGATTAAAGAACCCGCTTCTCATTATGATACGGATTACTGATGGCTCGGGTTCGAATCATGTCATGTACCAACGTGTTTTACAAAAACTTACGTATACATATTTATCACTAACTCGACGCTGATGGAATAGATCGTGAGGAAACCCGCAGGTCCCAGAATAATTGTGAGACATGTGGAACAGACCCGGTCCGGCGATGGGCTCACCACTTATCACGAATATACTCGTGGAAAGTAAGTATTTCCAGAAATGGAATACCTCTGCTTCTCCCTCGGGGATAAAAGTCGTGAGTTTTTTTTTATATTTACATGACCATCTGTTAACACTAATTATTTCAGATTTCTCGCCTTGCTAACTTTGGAAATAGTTTCAAGTTGATAGCACCAGTAGTTGCTGAGATAACCCGCTGTTAAAGGTTTTCGTTTTTACCAATTTGGCACGAAACCCTAAAAATGAGCCATTTTACACAGCTCTTTGGTTTGACAGATTTATTCGGGGTTTATTACGCAAAGTAGGTATGCTTTTGAAGTTTGTGTTGGTATGTGTAGCTTGATTCACGTTCCATTTTCATGACCAATATCGTTCATGCATAATGCTATACCTACTAGCGGGTGCCCAGAGGCTTCACACGTACAGATCCTGGTTACCGTTCCCGTGGAAATTGAATTTCCACGGGATTCAAAAATCCCTTCTCAGTGCTCAGTTTACGTTATTTAAGGAATCTATGTGCTTTAAATTAAGGCTAGCTTGTCATAGTAGATATTTCCTTACCAAGTTTCCAAGAACCAGCTAGCGGGATTGCTGGTTTTACAGTTCCAGTATAGCACATTGTTTTTTCTAAACCGATACCTCGACGCAGATAGTGTTTATCTTGCAATCTATTCAAGGCAATTTAAATCTAATTGTGCAAAGTAAAAACTCAGAGATGTAAAACTGCAGAGGCTTGCCAGCTTTCGCTTGGCGATAGGTTGCCCATCCTAGCACACTTGTTCGGACAACTTTGCTTTTCAAAGGGGTTGGAACATTTTTATATTTAGCCTGGGATACCTATTTTTTATACACTTTCTTAATTGGCAAAATCTCCTAGCCTGCTGTAATGGAGGGTTCTATCGATATGCAGTCTTAAGATTGGCCGTGAAAAACGAAAAATAAGAATAGGTATCCCACACAGATAGAAAAGATTACTTAGACCAAGAGTCAAAAATCTCTTGGAATAATTGCTCCAAGCAAGTAATATATATCTTGGTATAAAATACTTTACTTGAGTTAAATGGGTCCCAAATATTGCCTCAAAAATTATATTTATTTAGTTTGATTCCGAGAAATTTTTGTTTGAAGAAACACCGTTTTGATGTAAGAGTTACTTATTCCAACCAAAAGTTTCCCATTCTTAGCGTTAAAGTGAAAACTCTTGGCAATTCTTATTTAACCCAAGATTGTTACCATTTGCGTTAAATATCGCCATTTTCCATTCAAGAACTATCAAAAGTCTTCCTTTAAAAACGCACGCCACTTTGAACGAAAACAGAGCTTTTAGAATAAGATTCACTCTATCTTCATTCAAGAGTTTTTAAATCTTGAAACCAGTACTTAGGCCAAGAACGTTTCATTCTTGTCTCAAATATTTTTGTTAGGTATTTCATTCAAAATTCATTCTTCGACCAAAATCTAGAACCAAAATTCTTACTCGCACCAAGAGCGGAAGGTTTCTTAGCACAAGAACTAGACATTCTTAACTCAAAACTTTTTTAGTATTTATTGTTTCGATTAAAATTTCTTTTTTTTTCTTTCTTCGACCAAGGAAGTTTCACTCTTGGACGGGAAAATTTGTAGGTTACTAATATTAGTGCCTTTTTGGTGTTGCTACTATATAAATTTTCCCTGGATCTATGGTAAATTGGACGACCGTCGAAATTCTCTCATTTGATTCGTCTCGATGAGAAATTTCGACCTGGGTGATTCCAAGGGTCTGACGACGGATCCGGGAGGTGGACATGGGAACTATAACCTTTATTTATTTATTTATTTATTAGGCATGCTTACAGCAAAACATAACGTGACATTTTAAACTTAAGGTAGACTAAAACTATTACATAATATGCTCGCCAATTAGTAGCACGCACAACATTTGCGTAAAATTATAAGACAAGTTAATAATAAAAACATATAAAAAATTATAAGAAACTATAAAAAACTTAAAAAAGGACGGTTCAGGGGGACGGTTTTAAATCTTGACATGATTTCAGCAGCTTATGTTTGAATGTAACTTGTGAGTCATGAAAAACATCGATGTCAGGTATTTTTTTAAGTTATTTTTATAAGATGAAACCACCCAACTACGTTGAACTTGGGCTCATTTGATTCGTATCGATGAGAAATTCCGACTTGGAACATAGTGATTTCAAGGGTCTGATGATGAAGCCAGAAGGTGGCCATGGGCACTCTAAGATGGAACCACCCAACTACGTCGAACTTGCTCTCGTACGATTCATCTCGGAGAGAAATTTAGACCTGGGTGATTCCAAAGGTCTGATGATGGAGCCGGAAGGTGGCCACGGGAACTCCAAGATGGAACCACCCAATTACGTTGACTGGTGCTCATTTGATTAGTACCGGTAAGAAATTCCGACCTGAAACTTGGTGATTTAGAGGGTCTGATGATGGAGCCCGAAGGTGGCTATGGGAGTTCCATCTTCGAGTTCCCATGACCACCTTCCGGCTCCATCATCAGACCCTTGAAATCACCCAGGTCGGAATTTCTCACGGAGACCAATCAAATTTCAATTACTTGACTGGTTGTCGGTCAGTTAGGACTTAGGTACGATAGTCAGTTACTACTCAGTTAGGTACGATAACTAGTGAAGCTAAAAAATCATAGCCACAACAAAAAGAAAATAGCGGCCCATACTTCGGCATTTTCGGTCTCGCGTATATCGGACTGCCGTACATTCGGTCAAACGTACGTCGGTCTTTTGACATTCGGTATTTCGTACTTCGGTCAACCTTAGCTGAGTCGATGAGCCCAAATTCGACGTAGTTGGGTGGTTTCATCTTAGGGTTCCCATGGCCAAGTTCCGGCTCCATCATTAGATGACCCTTGGAATCTACCAGGTCAGAATTTCTGATTGAGGCGAATCGAATGGGCCCAAATTCGATGTAGTAGGTTCAATAGTAAACATAGGTAGGTATACTAGGGAAAAGTTAATAGGTGACTTGACAGCTCTGCAAAATACATATCATAGACAAAAAGATGTAAATTGTATGTATTTGACAGAGCTGTCAACTCACCTATTAACTTTTCATTATTATAATATTATTTGTTATGAAGATGTATAAGTATCTTAGTGTAGATACTCTATGGTCTTATTATTGTCTATGGTGTTGCTATGATAGATTTTGTCAAAAACAATATATCGATTCTATCCATTTCCTACAAATGTTTATTTTATTTTTCAACACAAATCCTAAACTTAATATTTGTTTATGCGAGTTCATACTTATTATGCGTATTCATGTTTATGCGCATTTATTTAAACGAATTTTAAAAATGGGAAAATGTTAATTAGTTTGGCGGAATCTGAACAATCATATCTGGCCACCCCGATTTGTCACTGGCAAGTTGGCAACTGGCAATTCAAATTTTACGAGTGCACGTCTATTTCTTGTGTCGTAACGGAAAAAACAGCAAACAGCAAATTTTTGTGAAAATTAACTCCTGAAGTCCTGGACATAACTGTTACTGCTTTGAGCCTGAAGTGAAAGCAATGGAATCTGCAGAGGAGGCCACGCTATCCTTACTTTCCTCTTTAGTTTAGGCAATAAAGGTTAATTCCTAACATTAATTCCTCAGTCGATGAAACTTAGTATAGTATGAGATAATACTTGCATAAAAAATTCCAAAAAAGAAACCTAACCGAAGGTGAATTCAGCAGACACTGAAGAAATACAAGGTAAGTTCTCTTCTCCGTGATAGTTAAGCAGTTGAATATGTGTAAAGTAATTAAATTATCATTGCCTATCATCACTACAAAATATAAATTGAAGGCGCATGTCTGTTGTTATCTGTTATCTGCTAGCTCCTCCTAAACCACTGAGACTTCAATGTGGATTTCACTGTTAGCTAGGAAATGTTATTAGGACCAGCATAAACCCACCGTGTTTGGGTTCATTTAATTCATCTTGACCAGCACTTTATACTGTGGGTGTCATGATGGAGCTAGGAGTTGCATAAGTAGTTGATAATGTTTTTTTTTAAGTTTTTATGAGTACCTATTAGTCTCTTAGGTTATTATTGAGAAGTAATTAAACGAGCAGCAATTATAAAATTTGGTTAGAATAAGCATTTAAATCATTTGGTCGGCATACAAAGATTTTGTTCTCAAATAAAAAAATCAGGCAGCAATCCTTGTTCGGCAAATAATTTTGATAATGGTCAAAAATTAATTAGGCAGCTTACAATAACATGGGTTTGCATAATAAACATTCAGTCTGCAAAATAGTTACTTGGTCCGCAAAATAACTACTTGGTCAGCAAGATTTCATAATTGAACAGCAGAGAAAACATGTCGTAAAAAATTGTACTATAACTACTACATTATTACCATTACCGCTACCACCACCAGTACTACTGCCACCACCACCACCACAACCACCACCGCCACAGCCACTACCACCACCACTACCACCACTACCACTACTACCACCACTACCACCGCTACCACCACCACCACTACTACCACTACCACTACCGCTGCCACTACCACTACTACTTGTAATCGTAATAATAATCATAAATCATAATCATAAATGTTGCATAATCCAAACTCCTTCCTAATCTTTGTAAGGAATGCGCCCATTTTGCGCATGACAAGTTTGCTGAGATAATTTTTGCAACTTTTATATGCAGCTCAAAAAAATTTTTTTGGCTTCCTCTCTGAGTGCTTACCAAAATTTTATTAAACAGTAGCAACTCATTGTAGCTCAAACATAATTACAGCCATCCAGAATGACATAAATTGCTGATTGGTTTTGTAATGTTTGCTGGCCATGAGTAGCTGACCAATTAGCTATTTCTGCTTACAGATTAAATTTTTCTGCTCACAAAAATACGAATACTCTGCTAACCATTTAAATAACACCCGTTATTATTATGGTTAGGTTAGGTTATATTCCATTCTTCAGTTATCATCACCTAGCCTAACACTAGACTATTTGCAGCCATAATATTTTTGTGTGTTTAAATTAATGCAAGTACTCTTTTATTTTAGGAACATCTGATGATGCACTATGGCTTATGCAAAATTATGAGCCGTGGGACGAGCTCTTAAAGAAGTGGGAAAACACATATGTGGAGCGACAGAATTCTAAAACCTTGACGGTGTATGAGTACATAGAAAAGTTTCCAATACTCAAAAGCTCCAAAGCTCAAACGCTGGTAAGTAACCACGATGTAGCATCCTTGAGAAATCTTTGACCAAGTGTCCTGTTTTTTATACTTAGTATTTTTCTGATAAATCATGACAGAGTAACGTAACACATGTTTTGTTATTTCAGATATCCTGGGACTTTGAACAAAAGTACAAGAATGTAGATAGTGACTTATTAATTTAACTTTTGATTATTCCTAACAAAATTCCGAGTCAACTTGGTCCGAGCCTTGCCACGTATATGCTTGGATGCGGAGATTTTTTTAAATTTTTTAACCCATAAGTACCCTTCGCCTGCATCCGGGCGTCGCATGGGGCAAGTCTCGGACTACGTTAACTCAGAATTTTTACCGAAATATTATATGTAGGTATGTGCAAAAAAATTGAGGTATGTCGCTTACTCGACGGACTATTAATATTTTCGATATTTTACCGACGATCGAAATACTACATACATCTGTATTTCAGTAGGTGTAATCAGTGAAATCGACAGTAGTTTGTTTACTTTAAATGCACAGTAGTTTTTTTACTTTACAAATGAATAAAATTGAATATAAAATAACTTGCATACAGCTTTTTCAATTAATAATTAAGTACCTTCCTTTAATATAATAGTTTTAGGACTTAATTTATGAAAGATTCTGATTGTATAGATATTGATTATGCTTTGCTTTTCCATATTTTATTGTTACCTATTGGAACGTTTTTTTTTTCTTTCCTATTTCCTATATTCTGTGACGGTTCTTCAGTTTTGTGTTATGACTCAATTCAATACCTATGGTTTTCGTTTGTAATTGTACCCGATGTTGATTTGGTTGTTCTTAGTATATATCCAAGAACGACCAAAACAAAATCGTGTACTTTTTCTCCTAAATTAATAATTGCACTCTTTTAGACCAAACTTTTATAAAGTTTAATATAATTAACAGAATCTTTCATATCAAGTAATAGGCTCTTTTCACCCAAACTAACATAAAGTTTAATTGAAGTATCAGAAACTTTCATATTGAACAATAGGTTCTTTTCGCCCAAATTAATATAATGTTTAATTGAAATATGCGAATCTTTTATAAAAAGCATTCGTCTCTTTCATACTAAAGATTCACAATTTTAGGATAAATATTTATCGTATTTCCTGGAAGCAATGCGCAATCTCACAACAAAGCAGAAATATATTTAATTTAAAAGCGCAGTTGTTAGTGTCAAGCATATTAAATACTTCACGTCAAATTTTTTAAATCTTAAACTAAGCTTTAAACCTTAAGGCAAGACACACCAATTATTAAATAAAGAGTCGATAACTCTTCATTCAAGCATTTCTCGTTCTTGCTTTGTTGTTTGAAATGAAGAACGACACAAATTAAATCTAAAATTTTTATTTATTCGGTCCAAGAGCGTAAAAATTTTAGATAAAAGTTTCATGCGCTTTTGTAGAGAGTATTTTATTGTTTGATTTAAATAATAAACTCTGAAATCTTTTCACTCTTGATCCAAGAGATTTACGACTTTCCTCATATACGAATATGAAAAACTCTTGGATCAAGTAATATTACTTGAATTAAGTAATCTTTTCTATCTGTGCAGATATGTTCCAACCCCTTTATAAATTGATCACAAAATAATCCGTCGACAGACTTAAATACTTTCTAAAAACAACCAAAACAATCTTATGTCTAATGTTATTAAGCATACTGTCATCTACAATAGGAAATTTTAAGTTCGATTTTGTATTTTGATAGTTGTTCATCAAGATACCTATTAACATTTTTGCTAATGCAGTTAGGTAAGTAGATACATACTGTATTTAATACTAGCTGTTCCGCGCGATTTCACCCGATACCCGTTCACGTCGGGAAATTATAGCCCATTTTATGATGTTACTCCCAGAAAAGTAAACTTTCCATTGGGGATAGAATTTTTAAATTGGGCTAAGTATTTTTGAGTTTATTTGTTACAAACATACAAATATTTCCTCTTTATAGTATGAGTGTAGATAGTATAGATGTAGATAAAATACTACCTATATACTCAGATAGCCTCTATTCGCCAAGGTGATAGGAGTTAGGGTTCACTTGACATTGCATGCGCGTCTTCCGACGAAGTGCTTGTCAGTTTTAGATCAGCATGGTCACAATGTATGTAGGTGGTCGATATTCTCGGCGAAGAGAAAAACAGTTTCGCCCACTAGCGCGAACAGAAGCAGCAATGGCTGACTACAACCTGTTGGTATTCAGTGACTAACCTTTTACGTAATACAGGTGACCTCTTTCGTGTTCACCTGCTGTCGGGAATTCGTAGAGTTTTGATTGAATATCTAATAAAATGGACATAATGTTAAAAATGTATCGTTGAATCGTGAAGGTCACCAATACGACTAATGTATTATTATTTTATCACCTTCGTTATTTACTAATAAGCAGTGATAGCCCGGACGGTTAAAGAGCCGGCCGAAAATCAGTGAGGCTCGGGTTCGAATCCTGGCGTGTACCAATGAGTTTTTCAAAAACTTACGTACATATTTATCACTAGCTCGACGGTGAAGGAAAACATCGTGAGGAAACCCGCAGGTCTCAGAATTAATTCTGAGACATGTGTAAACAGACCCGGTCCGGCGATGGGCTCACCACCTATCACGTTTAGGGGTCCAATGTAACTCGTGAAATGTGGGTATATCCAGTAATGGAATACCTCTGCCTACCCCCTCGGGGATGAAAGGCGTGACTTTTATTTTTTATTTACTAACTTTTACTTACGCTATCACTAGGTAGAATTTTTTTGCTTGTCTTTCTTTCTTCTAATGTTTCTTATAATAATCTTTCTTTACTGTAGAAGGATACCTGTAATATATTTAGCCGACTGGAGAATGTCTTCTACATATTTCTATTTATAAAGTTTATGTTGAACTGTGATATTCTCAACGAAGAACGAATCTTTCTTTATTGCGTAATTGGATATATACCTATCAGAGTAGGTATATAATAATTTAGGTCAATAAAATATTACACCACAGCTCATTATCAAAATTAAGTATAGGTACTTAATGTAAGTCGAAAATTATTCCCTTTTTTGATTCAGTGTGGGTTATCAGATTGTGTGTTTTTTTTAAAGATGTTCCTTTGTTATAAAACTTCGTTGATTGCACGAAAATATAGACTAACTAGTTTCATGTGTGAGATATACAGTATTTTTTTATTGTGTAGAGAACTCCTAAACAGAATACAAATGATTTTATTCATCGAAAGAAGGCAATTGAAGTGAATTAATAGCGAGCTTAATTAACCTTAGTAATAAATACTTACTTTCTCCTCTACCACTTCTACTTCTAGCTGGATCCTAAAGTCCTAGTCCAAGGATGAAACCCAAAAACTCTAGCATTTCCTATTGAAACTTCGAGGACAAATCATCAGAAAATACGAAATTGAATGAAATTTACCAAACATAGTAAGAACTTCTATATTTACCAATAATGCTAAACAAATTCATGTAATCAAACGATGTAAATCGCCTTCTGAAACACGATGCGGTCTCTGCGATTGAAGAGCTTCTAATATAGCAGAGTTTTATTAATACCCATTCACCTACTAACATCGCATAATTCCACGTCCACCTGAGTGTGCAAGTGAGGCCCGGCCCGAAATAGCCCAGGAGCGTATGCACAACATCTCCAGTTTCTCGGACTTTTGTGATCTATTGACCAACTTTTTTGGCACGTCGAGTCAGTGTCAAACTTTTTATGACTAGGTATGTAAAACTAAACATAGGATTAGAGTCATTGCGCGCCTTAACGCGCGCTGGGCGATGGCCAAGACCACGTCACACATTAGTAAGCGGCTAATAAGCTTCCATCGATTGCTGTGTACTGGTATGATGTGACAACTTCCATTTAGGTCAGTGACTCAACTGTGGTGTTCCTGGCATTTTCGGGATTTATCGATGGTTTTAAATACAATCTTAATAATTAGGACTAAAAGAAAATATTTCGACGCAGAAGGAAAACATCGTGAGGAAACCCGCAGGTCCCAAAATTTATTCTGAGACATGTGTAAAAGACCCGGTCCACCGATGGGATCGCCTGCACCTATCACGTTTATTGGTCCGAAACACGGAGACGCTCGTGATATAATGCCACTAGGCGGTCACCAATTCACTGACAGACCTAACTTTGCTTAACCAGTGTGATACGGAAAACGTATATACTTATTTATCACTATCTCGATGGTAAAGAAATCAAAGTAAAGAAACCTACAGGTCTCTAAATTACTAAGATATGTGTATCAGCACCCCTGTCTGACAACGGGCTTACTACTTGTCATGTTTAGGGCGCTTACAGATAATTCAAAATCGGTTAATGCGTTTAGCCACGGGAGCCCCACGGTTACTCCGCCAACTTAAATCTTCATCATCATCAATGAGTTAGTTCGTCAAACCAGCTTCTAAATATTTATCAATATTTAGTATTTCATCAATATTTCAAATTTTCATCACAACACATGAACCCGCTGGTCGTTGAAGCCTCCACTTATAACGCCTTAAGCGCCCGAAATTTCGTCCGCGACACGTCTTAAACGATCCCGACGATCAAATCACCACGGAACTAAATTCTATGGCAAGGCAACCGAATCCAGAGACACCGTCTTCACCGGCGAGGACGTCCGACGCTACCAGCTCCTGGAGCTTATCAACGCTACCTCGACATGCTGCTCCCCACCAACGACGTCCTAAGTCGAGGCTCGTGTCCCCTGGGACAGTATTTTCTTTTGTATTCTAGTTACATAGTAGTTTTTAAGTCGCAGTACATCCTTACTTACGCACTTCCCTCCCCAGTCCGGTGAATGCTGTCAAGCCACTAGGGCAAATAGCATAATAGACAGTACGAAAAAAAACATCTTTAGGGTTCCACAAAACATAGGTACTGGTGAAAAGTTGGTATTTCTAGCAATGGAATACCTTTGCCTACTCCTTCGGGGATAAAAGGAGTGAACATATTCATTCATACATATTTTTGCGAGACTGCTAGGCATATCATAACCTATAGTAAATAATGTCTGAAATCGTACGTTGTGTGCTTTATTTACCCGTCTACCTAAGGCAAACTTAATGCAGAGTCATGATTTCGTAATGGTATTTATACCTACAGGTGTAACAAAAAAGCTAAGGGCGAGTCTAATTCGCAAAAGGAGGGTTCCGTGGGTCACACTTACCTCATATAAGTAGTCAAGCTTTCTGTGAAATTTCATTATTCTAGACCCAGCGTATTCGCAGTGCGCGCGTTAATCCATCAATCAGTCAGCCAGTAAGTAGGCAATAGAAAAGAATAGAAATGTTACGAATAAATGTTATATTGTTTCAAAAATAAAGTGGTTACGAAACACTTAGATCGAAACCGCAGGATGCACTTAAGGCGAAAGCGTGGCTAAATACACATCTGAGGAAAATCAACGACGTAAATACTAACTTGAAGAACACATTTCACTTCAATGTTCTGAATTAAAGAAAATTTCACCCATACATTTGCACTGAGACCTAACGTGGAATAATTCTGGGCTTGACGCCATCCTACAGGAATCCTGTAAACATGGTCGATATTTACTTGTTATGCGCAGACATTAATTCCCCATCATCTTGTTGATCCAGTTATAACTCGCTCCTTTAGGGAAGCACTGATCCTGAAGGAATATCGATAAAAAAAACCGGAAAGAATTCGAGAGTATCAATACAGTGTGTTTTTTAGAATCACTTTGCTGTCTGTCTGTCCCCTTTATCTCGTTCACACGTGGAGGTATCGAGTTGAAATTAAAAGCTTATACCTACTCAGGTCTACAGTCCTTTGAAGCTGTGAAAAAAATCTAACTTCTAGTAAAAAAAATATACAGCCGCTTATGCCGCAACAAACGTTAGGTACACACAAATGCAAGAAAGAAAGAAAATTTATTTTATTCTATATGTAAAAATAATTACACTTAGAAGAGAAGAAAAGGAGATACCATTTCATCCCCTATTAAATTTTTTCAAGGTATTTTTTTTAAACTGGTGCTTTATAAATCTCAGCATAAATAAGAAAAAAAAATTAGTACTTAATAAGTTTGAATTTAGATTGTATCTAGTCGCTTTGCCGCCATTCCGTATTTTTAAGCTAAACCTAAATTGGTAGTCTCGCATATCTAACTTCACAGGTCTCACATTCTCCATATAACAATAGTTGAACCTTGTCATTTATTTAGTTACCACTTTAGTGACTAATTTCCAAAAAAAATTCTCAGAGGCTGCCCACGTCATAAAACGCAACTACTGCCAAAACGTTCTGTGTTCATTGATTGGGACTGGGCGATGAGCACCTAAGCAGTAACCCAAAAATTAATTCTCTTTTTATACTTAACTATAGCGGCTGCCCTGCGGCGTTGCTCGCGCGGATCCAGCTTATTCCCGATCCCGTGGGAATTTCCAAAAAGTCTTTCATAGCGGTAGCTTACGACATAAAAGACACCCACAAACCATATTTCAAGTTTCCTAGGTGTTATCGTTTCGGAGTAGTACGTATTTCTCTTTTTACTAACTTTTTAAATGTTTCCCGTGGTAATGAGACATTCTCCCGCTGCAAAAAGTACTCTAGATGTTGACCTACTTACTCAGTTATCTCCACACCAATGTCTATGAAAATCCGACGGTAGTTTTTGCGTGCACAACTAGAAAGACAAACAAAAATGCCAAAAATAGGTGTTTTGATACTATGTATTATGTAAAGCGATAACAGAAAATCTTTGAGGTAAAAAAAAAGATTTCAAAATAATACTCTGTTATATTTACCATCTCTGTATTTTTTATACATTCTACTTAGGTGAAGACTACAGGTCCTCGTGTTCCATCTTGCAGGTACTTAAGCAGTCGAAAAATAAAACGAAAGTTAGCACCTAACCGTCATAAAGTTCTTTTGTTTAAACCTTTGTGCACTACGAAACTACGCTTGCAACTTGAGGAAGGCCATAGTTGCAAGTGTTTACTAGTTGCGTATAAGTTTTCCGATTCCCTTCCCTAGTTCCCTCCCGCTCAGCACGCAAACATGCACATAGTCACCCCCACCGGCTCTTGCATTTCAGCCCGAAAATAACCGCGCGAAATATGCGTCATGCGCGTGAGTGATCTCACTATTGCTTACCAGAATAATCCCGCATTACAACGACACAGCTGATGAATCAATCTAATAAATGACCAATTGCAAAGTTTCTAGATCACACTTACATGGGATACATTTTAAAACGGCATTGGGTACGATTCTGCTTTACAGCGACTAAACTTATTTTAGTTTAGTCTTGTCTTTGTCTTACCTCAAAAAAAGAAAAGGGATAAAATATTTTTTTTTTCTTAGCATTTGGGAAAATGCCTTACGCATATCTGGTGGTAGCGGGAAAGTCAAGCAAGCCTGACATAACCAGGTTATGTCAGGCTTGCTTGACTGAAAACCTCCATGCTGTTTCTCCTCTCGCCCTAAGTCCGAGTCCCGGGAAAGTTTCTTCCGTGACGATAGAAGATACCCTACCGGATTTAGTCCTGTTAGAGGCTATATTTTAGTCGTGACTTCTTTACTTATGCACTAAACACGTTATGAAATGCCTTAGTTAACAGGACTAGTTCTAATTTGACTCTGACTTTATCTCTCATCTCTTTTCTTTTCTAGTAGAAAGAAAATTACAGGAGTAAACTAAAATAAGTTTAGTCGCTTGAAAGCAGAATCGAACCCATTCATTTTATTGAAACATCTATTTTATACAATGTGGATTATTTGATAACTTCACGTCCATTCGCCATAGTTATTTTTCCAAGTTATGATTAAACTTAATGTGTAACAGACCCAGCGATGGGTTCACCACCTGCCACGTTTAGGGGTCCTAAGTGACTTATTTACAAAGAGATTAAAATATAATAGGGCATTGAGGGGACAAAGGGAGGAAAATTTGAAGCCAAAAGTTATTCCAAGTGGAATAAGTCTAGTACAATTTCGACCGAATGACAGCTCCCGTTTGTACTAACTGACATGACGCTTGAGCTTCAAACATGCTTCAAAGTTTTGTATGAAAATATTCTCAATGCCCCCTCTATGTCCTATTATATTTTAATCTCTTTACTTATTTACTGATTGATATACAATTCACAACCTACACGGTGGATATTTGAAATTTGGAATACCCTAGTACCCTAGCGTAGGGCTGCGTTAAGAGAAGATTTTTCAGAAAAGTACAAAGGTGAGGTAGAGCTTACACGCACTAGGTACCGTAATAAACATTGTATGTTACGAAAAAGAGAGAAGGCACGGCTTGTTGTAATTAAAAGGCACTTCAGCTATTCATACTTTTATTCCACATGTCAGCTGAATCCTTCAGCTGTCATGTAGGTACACAGAACACTATGGTCATGTACGAATGAGTTCTTATTTCCAACACGGCTCAGGGCTCCACTACAGGTAGTCGAGAGGTCCCAAAACTGAGCCCTGAGTCGTGCCTTTTTTAAGTAAGTTTTATGTAAGGACTTACTTGTATAGCGGCGTTGCCCGCGTGGATCCAGTGTATTCCCATTCCCGTGGGAATTTAAAAAAAACTCCTCATAGCGGTTGCCTGTGACATATTATTATAAGACACCTGCATACCATGTTCCAAGTTTTTATGTGTTATCTTTACTGAGAAGTTAGGTATTTCTCTTTTTCACCAGTTTTTAATTGGAGTAACCAAAGATATTATATATAGAAAGACGGTCGTAAGTGTCGTAACAGAATGTGTGAAGGATGGCTGACCTTAGTACGTGGATTACTTCTGTTTGCATGATATTTGTATTGTTCTGTATTAAGTTTTCTTTGTAATTTCAGTTTCAACATAATCTTCTGAAAATATTTTTTTAAGCTTCTTCATTTTGTAACTGATAATCGTACTTCGTAAGAATAAATACAAAATTATATTGCCATTTTTACTAATCAAATATCAAAAACGTCACCAATAAATACATTGTCAATGAAAAAGAAAAAAAGCAGTACGGTAGAAAAGAGTATGAATATGACAATTGGCATACCCATTTTATTAGGTTCCCAATGATCCCGTTATTTCTGTTCCTGTAGGATTTTTTTCTAAATCCATTAATAGCGGTTTCCTACGACATATTTTAAGACTTACATACCATATTTCAAGTTTCTAGGTGTTATTATGGACGAGTTTAGTGTGCCTTAAATTGTTATTGACATTTCAAAGTGTATTTTATATACCTATTGAAATAAAAGAATTTTGAGTTTTTGAGTTTTATCGTTTCGGAGTAGTAGCACGTAGTAGGTAGGTAAGTATTTCTCTTTTTAACGAGTTTTTATATTTCCCCGTGGGAATAAAATATTTTTCTGGAATAAAAAGTACCCTATATGTTGACCCGGGTAAGTGTACTCAGTTAACTTCCTACTAAATTTCATCAAAATCCGTCCAGTAGTTTTTGCATGATGCGCACAGACAAGACAAAAATTTAAAAAAAAATGTGTTTTGGTATCTACATCGATAACTGTATATATTAACGGTAAAAATAAAATAAAAAAAATCACGTAGACACGGCCCCTTTAGAGTTTTATATATACCTACATGTAATAGATAAACGAAAAAAAAATAGATAAAAGTAAATCAAGTAATGCATACATGCATGACATGACTTGCTCGAATGGTTCTTTTCTGTGGTTAATAGCTGAAAGTTAATTGATAAACGGTAATTTTATCGTTGACGGGAGACATAAATTGAATTGCTTGACTCGCGTTGAGGTGTTCTATGTAGGTAACATAGCGATTATGCATGCAGGTACTTTGTTCTTTAAATAAACTATCGACCAATTTTGTAGAGTACCTTCCCTCCGGAAATAAGTAAATCTGATTTTTTTTTCTGAACGGTCCTAGGCTGGCATTAAATTTTGCGGGTGGCGGGTGGGGGGAGAGCGAAGTGGTGCGCGGGAGTGGGGTGCTGAGGAGGCGCGCGGGAGTGCTCGCTCGAAATAACCCGGCGTATTTCGGTCGGCCGCCCCCCGCGCCGCCCTCGTAGCGCCGGCGCACCGCGCGCTCCATCCGCGCCGCACTATCCGCTAACTATTCGCAATCGACCGACGTCTTGGTTGTTGGACTTGGGTTATAATGACTTGACTTTTGCTAAATGAACCCGTGGACTAATATAAGTTTTTGGCAGTGGCGTATTTATTTCTTTTTGGACGAGCGTCGAAGCGACGATTTTCGTACAATAAGGACCAGTAGCGTCGAGTGAGAGTTTTTTTTGTGCGTTGTGCTGCGGTGGCGGCGTGATGGAGAAGCAGTCGAGGTGGACGGAGCAGCGCTCGGAGCAGCGCTCCGAGCAACGCGTTCAGCAGCACTCCGAGCGGCGCGAGCAAGTGGTGCAGCAGCAAGAGAGCGTGCAGCGCACCGAGCACCACTACACGCGCCAGATGCTCACGCAGCAGCGAGGTCAGTCAAGCTAACTTACTTTACTACAACATCTCACTTAAAATTACCTCTCTGCTCACACATTACACAACATACAACCCAGCTTCAATGGGCTAACCTGAACACATGCCATGCGAACTTGTATATATCACCTACACCCTGAAAAACATCATGAAGGCGCCGCTCTCCGCTGAGAGGCGGTGCGTGCGGCGTCCCGCCTGCGAGTGTCTTTAGTTTCTTCCTGGTGCGTAACTTTATTTGTGCATAGCGCTTTTCCCGCGAGCGAGATAGTGCGGCTATTCTGGGGTGTGCGTGGGCGCCGAGCGCGCGCGCCCGGCGGGACAGGAATGCGCTCCCGCCACCACTCGTATACTTTTCACACTTGTTTTTCTTATATCACTTCGAGGAATGATCTCACTGTCTCCGCTCAACACGATAAAATTTCAACATTAAAAGTTATTACTTGGCAGCGAATTGCATCTGCATAAACATGAAGGATGATGAGTGAACTCGCACGCAGACGGGTGCCCGCTCCACGGGACCGCGCTGCAGATGCGGCCTCGAGCCACTGGTTTTTATGCAAGATTTAAATCTTAAATGGCAAGCCAGTCTATGTTGCGCTGCGGGTTTACTCGTATCTCCATCAATGTTGCAGTGCGAACTCACGACTTAAACTTGTTTACTTATAAGGCGCAATGATGTATCCTTATTTGGAATCAGTACAAATATGTTTCCATTCAAGGATTACTTTTTCTTAATACGAAAGCTTAAGAATCAAGAAACTAGGACGAATGTTCATAAGGAGACCGGTTCTACGTGAGTTTTATTATAAATTGACATCAAGAACGGACTAGTACTGTAAGAGTGTATCTATTAATTCAAAACAACAACAGACACAGCGAGCCTTCATCGATCGCAGCATCATGCATATTGAGGAGCAGTTTTTATTGAGATCAATGAAAATATGAAATCGAGCGGTCGTATCTCACATTGTTGCGTGCAATACAAGATTACTTGTGTTAAAAAACCACATCAACAGAGACCCGGAGCAGTTAGAGAAAACGTCCGTCGCTTGAAAAGTATACGAGCACGGAGATAATTATGTGTTGTTCCATTGGCTTCTTATTTCAATTCGATTCGCGAAAAAGCGCTTTTGTGTTAACAAACGGGAGATGCGAATCTGTGCAACCAGTATCTAGATTCAAGTCCAGTTACAGTGACGCGGCGCCTAAACGGGTCGTCTGAACGAGAATGAATTTGAATGTAGCACGCAATGTTTATTATCTCGAGTTAAAATTCAAATGGCTGCGAGTGACTCTCTCTCAAATCGAGATCATCACGATTACTATGCTCAAATTATAATTTACTCAAGTACATACCTCTCTAATTATTTTCTCAATACGCTCTTCAAAAATATATTGGCATTCTTCTCAAAAGAGTATAAGTTATACAGTACAGTTATATACCGACTACTTGGATTCGGTATATATTGAATTAATATGTATTAATTTGTTGAATACCGCAACGTTCTTGAAGATAGAATAACATTTACCATGGACAGTTGTTCAAACCGAGCCGCGTTTTACCTTTATTACGTAAAATGGCAACTGTAGAATGTAAACACACGCAAACTAGTATCAATTGACAAACGTGCGTGACTCACTCACTTCGGCTGGTGAAACGACTTCAGCAACATTTTATAAAAACGTTATGCCGCCTAATTAATGCTTCTTAGAACGCGATCTTTGTTTACTCTCAACAAACCGATTAATGGGACAAAGAATTAACGAGCCATTACACCAATTAAGATAATTATTGCAAAGACTGAACTACATTTTCGACGGATTAATAATTCTAGCGGCATACAAACCACTCTATTTAACTATTCTGACAAACGATAGATGTAGGAACTTAAAAGGTTGAAAGCAATACTCATCTATCATACATAACAGACGCTAGAAGTAACAAAATGTAAGGTACAAAAATGTTATCTCTTGGATTATTCATTGAAGTCTATGTAGGTACAACAGATTACCATCATTACGAGCGCATAGCACATGCATTATGAACATAACAGACGTAATAGGGCGTGGCGTATTCTGTTTTTGCGGCCAATCGTTTTAATTATCGGTTTTCTATTTCGATGTACGACTGAGAACAGCAGAATAATAGCGCCATTAGACTACGCCGCGAAAAACGCCGGCACAATGCCATCAGGTTGCGTTTTCACTCTTTCTTCACGATGTTCGTTCAATAGAAACAGCATACCTTATTCATATTTGAGAAATACATTCTCTTTTTACTCTAAGAAAACACGCGGCAGTCATTCGAATGTAAATGTAGTCGAATTTGATGTTATTAGCAATTAAGTTTAAATAAAGTTATTAATAACATTCACTCTGAAAAAGTGCCTAAATATCATAATTTGCTGTGCGAATAACGTATCGGATACTATTCATACAAATTATAGGTAAATATAAACCTACATTTGGTACGCCATTAACATATATAGTTAACTGACGCTTATTACTATAACAAATTTTATATTGGCCACTATTCTCAATTAAAATGTTTTATATGTTTGTTAAATTAAACGTGTAAAAAACATATAATAAACTAAATGGGCTAGCAACGGTCGACGACACAGGTAGATGGTCATCTGAGTGTCTCAACTCGGTTCCGTGCTCAGCTAGAACAACGTGCATTATATTGTAACACCGCTAACTGTAGCCGGTCTCGGTGCCTGCGCTTATCTTTAACCGGGAGAAATATAACAACCTAATCTCATAACTTGATTAGTGTGCGTCTACCGAGCTGCTTGTGTGGCCAACGGATTTGTTATGAGCGATGTAGTAAAATAGAAGCAATTGGTATTTGTACATTCGTAGACACTAAAGCTAAAAATAAAGAGCTATAATTTAATATCTGAATTTACAAGAGAAATTAATGGAATTATAAAGGCAAGGAATATAATAAAGAAAGGTTAAGAAATAGTTTTGTAACGATATGTAATTTGCTAAAAATTAAATTATTAATAGTCTGATGAAAATAAATAATAACTGTTAACGCGAAGCTTAAAAATGATTGGAAAGTAAATGACAGAAAAGATATGAAAATACAGGCTGGTTGTCGAAAAGCAGACAGCCTCGCAGCCAAAATCAGTACCGCAGTGGCCAAGTACCTACCAATTCACTTTTACCGGCCTTATCTCCGAATTTATAATCGGAACGGCTAAAAATGCACGAATTGTACGGACACTTTCGCCGGTTCCCATAGCTACGTACGAGAGCTCACGTGTTGAGTCTCGTTGTTTTGTCGCGAGTCCGCGCCCTGCGGGGGAGCGAATATAATATCAGCCTAAAATTAGGAGACCAACAGAGAGCTTCGGATAGAGCTTTGTATTTATTTTATGGTGAACTGACTGTGATTAAAAACCTATTTCTTATATCCCAAGGGTGGTACCATGATGAGGAAATTAGGATCTGATGATGGCATCCCACAATTTTTTTTTGTTAAAAATTATATTATTCAAAATGATCCCCTAATCCTAAGGGCGCTTGTTTTGTACTGTCATAATAAAACCCTTTAATTTAATAAATTTAATACTTCACGTGATGAACTTTACAAGGTATTCAGATTTTTTTAAATAAGTAAGTAAATACTTAACAAATGTTCATTTACGCTATACGTCCGTAACTGGATCATCTAACTTTGTATAATTCACAGTTCTTTTATTTTGCCGTTATTTATTATTGTATTATTCGTATACATATTTCCAATGATGACACAATACACCAATAAACATGCTTTTAATTTACAACCATCGCGATCCCATCATTCATGGTAGAGCCGTAGTAAATCCGAACAATATTTAATTGAAGAACTTAAAACTTTAATGATATAGGTATATTGCAAAAATAAAACGGAATTCCGTCCCAAACCAACACAATTTACGTAAAAACAGTTAAACATTAATATTCGTCGTTAATAAGCTTAAAGTTTTCATTATTCAAATGCGGGTCACGTTTCGACTTACGCAGCATTACACATGTGATGGAGAAATCATTATTAGTTTGACACGAAGAAAGTGGCAGGCCGCACACGCTCGCGTAATTCTAATAACTTTTATTTAACAGCTACAGACAATAGGCAAATTAGTGTGGCGAATAATCGAAATGAAAGTCGTGGCTTCACGACGAGATTTACTCTTAAATTTCGTCGGATTTATTGAGAGTTGAGACCAATCGGAGTCACGGATTGTACGTAATAGCACAGAATAAGTAATAGTACTACGTACAGAAGGTTCACTGTAAACAAATTCCCTGTTTTGGTACCGCCAAACGTGCCTAAATGTGGCCATCTCTTTCTATCGCATGCAACGCGCTCTTTCGGAGGCGGAGCCTTAGATCTAGGGTTGCCGGCAGCTCGACCCTTTAAATTATACGTCAGTAGTAGTAGTTAGTATAATAGTGTATTTTACCTACGATATTACGATTATTCTTTATTTAGGTACTAAAGACCACTCAACTACACAAAAGCTGTGTAATTTGCCTTTAGGCTATGTTATGACTTCAAAACTGCCTGTTTCTGCAAAATGTAGGACGAAGACATACAACTGGGTTATCTACATACATACGTTATATAATGTAAAGAAAAATAGTTTATTAAAATTCTATATCTATACAACCGATGCGCGGCAACCACTAATAGACCGCCATGGCGGGATGACGTCACGGAGTGTGCCTCCCCTGGTAATAGATATGTCATGGATGCAATCCAGTTGAGTATAATTGTCCACGTTCAACGTCGACTTTCTCTCCCGTTACCTACTGTGGATGGCGCAGCATCAAGAGAATATAATTTATTTATTTGTACAACAGATAAACACTCATCTCATAAACAAAAAAAAATACAATTGTCACTAGCCTCATCATGTCTTTCGATTAGTAATAGTACGAGATCTGGCCGCAAAAAAGTGTAGGGATCGAGTATAAACTACAAACCAAATTTTTACGCATATTTATGATCAGGAGAATATATATCGAAGCGCTCGTAGCCCTGCGGTGCCAGTGTGTTTGTAACGATCACACTGGTTAAGCAAAGTTGGGCGCGGTCAGTCAGTGGATGGGTGACCGCCTAGTGGCATTTATATTACGAGCGCTTCCGTGTTTCGGAAGGCACGTTAAATTGTTGGTCCCGGTTTTCGTGTGTTTCCGCACAGTGGAAGTCGTTAAGCCATGTCAGATACCCTTGGGTGGCTTGAAAAATTCCGACTGTTAAGTGGCCACTAGCTTAACACCATCTCCCAATCCGCGGTGGGCTCGCGTGGGAGATTATAGCCCATACTTCCTCATGTGCGAGGAAAGACCCTTAGCTCAGCAGTGGGCTGTTACGGGTTGATGATGATGATGATGATATCGAAATATGGCCGCAAGTATTTTTAATAAAAAAAAATCTTGATTTTTGGGACGAAATTTCATTCACTTGTTTTTTTACATAAAATACCGTCCACTTCACAGCAATATACATAAAGATGATTGAAAGATTTTATCAAAATACATAAATCGGCAATATACATAAAGGAGCAAAACACAAAGATTTTGAAAAATCTGCTTATTTTTCATTATTTTTCAGTCTTTATGTATATTGCCGTGAAGTGGACGGTATTTTATGTAAAAAAACAAGTGAATGAAATTTCGTTTCAAAAATCAAGATTTTTTTTATTTTAAATACTTGCGGCCATATTTCGATAACCCTTATAGATATATATTCTCCTAATCATAAATATGCGTAAAAATTTGGTTTGCAGCTTATACTCGATTCGATCCCTACACTTTTCTGCGGCCGGACCTTAGGCTATAAGCCCGGGCTGTTACGACGGAAATAAGATAGCGGTGAATGCATAGTCTCTATAATGTCTGAACGCTACTAGGTCCTAGACTGTACAAAGCTTAATATATAGATCATAGAGAAAATGATTACAAATGGTGTACTACGACACTAGGTACTCCACTTTGTGTAACGAAATCACCAAAACATGTTCCTATCCAAATTGACTTATAAAAAGTACAGTAATTTTACGTACGAAAATTAACACCGTTTAGCCGTTGAGCATAAAAAGCGCATTCATATCAAGAAATGAAAGTTGGGGTCATCAATGTCGCTTATTTTATTACAAAGGTATATTCAAAATAATTGGGTATCGTATTGACGTAGTATTATATTATAGCTTAGCGATTAGAATGGATCTTCCCTTTAATGCTAAAGTAAAACAAAATGAATATTTATTTTATTTTATTTATAATCCATAAGCTTACTCGTATGATCAGACGATCTTTAACATTTAGGTATCTTAAGCATTAAGCTTTCCAACGATTATAAATTCCATACTCTAATAATATCAGTCAAAGCTATAGTTTATTATGAACCTTTTATGTACCGGTATAGTTTTACTTTCAACGTTGTCGGACTGGTTTAGGAACTTGCAGCACATTTGATGTATGGCCAATAATATTTGACACGAACACATGACCACTGTAATGCGTTGCATACGACTTATAAAAAAGATATAGAAAGAAAAAGTGTTGATTCACAGAAAAAAAATTTACAAGACACATTATTACCTCCGCCAAACTGCAAAACAGTTTGTTGGCAGACGTAGCTGCTTTATATATGCAATATATATTAACATGTATACCTATATTGCTTGAATATCTACTTATATTTGCATCGAAGTATTATCAGAATGTGGTGGTTGGAGAAGAAGCACGGGTTTGTTATGGAGCAGCAAAGTAAAGTAAAGCAGGGGCGTAGATACCGCCGTATCAGCCGGCCAATGTCACTTAATCTTGTGCTCCCCGGTAAAAAAAACATATAAAAGAACTGTCATACGTGCCTATAGAGTTTTCTCTTCAGAAATAAAAAAGTAAAAAAAGCAATTTTTCCCGGGCCCAAAAGTTGGCAACATCCTACATCGGTTATTGCGGGATTCCCCCTCGTTGAAGTCATTTATAAACATTTTTGTTTCTTTTGTCAGAAATCTTTACCTACCCTTCATTTGGGCCCCTAACAAATTTTGATACAGGCACACTGCGCCACTGGTTTAAAGCATACCTTGGGAACGGAGTTCGTGCCGGGGAATGTGTCCGTGCGCGTGACTAGTCCCGACGCGGGGTCGCGGATCCCGATTGTCTGACTCATTAGGCACGTACGGAACCTCAGCACATCAGTAGTTCACGCAACAACATAAAGTCTACGATTCTATGAAATGCTCAGTTCGTGGACGTTTGGTACAAAGAGACTCTGTGTTATTTATAAATACCTATGATACCAATTTTCCATGCATGTTTATAGCGACATTGCTTTTTGTTTTACGCATATAAGATGAGCATACTTTGATGGCAGCAGTAATTTTGATTTCGATTCTTATTGCTTATCCAGCGCAAAGACAGATCATATAGTCATTAATATTTTCTCCGTATATGTCGATTTCTCTCATTACTCGTAATAACTGTATCCGGTGTATAATAATGTATATGCTTTGTAGATCTGAATATCTACATAATCTCTTTACAACTTTAAGACCAATTAGGAATCGTATCCTAGAGAAAAAATATTACTAGTACACGTAGATTATACGTATCGGGTGATTAAAGTTAAGTCCACGTATAAGCTAGTAGAACAAGTGAACCGAATATTACCAAGTAATTGCGCTCAGAAACGGCCATTTCTTTTGAGGTCGGTAATTGCGTACGCGCAATTATTGACGATAATAACTTCGATAGTTTCTTGAGATATAAATGATGTTTTATGGAAAAAGTTTAATTATATGTCGTACTTACGAGCATGTTTGTACTAAAATGCAATATAGGTGCAGATGTTTTACGTGTTGACTCTGCTCAGAAATTTCGAAACACTTTAGTAACTATTGAAGTGAATCAATATTATTAATCTGCATTTAATTTTTGCCAAAACCTATAATTTATGATAGTCACAGCACATGAGATCGTATGATTCATAGCGAGGGCCAGTGACCATATGGTGCGACTGGGTCAAGTGTGCGAGGTGCAAAGTCATCGAAGCATGCCTACCTTTTATAATAGTTTTATCAACCTTAATTTTTAATTTATCTAGAATTGTATGCTATCTCAAATCTAAACTAATTATTTCAGTTTGTGATATGCCTAACTGGTTTCCCTACATAGTGTGCACCTGTAAATGCGTATTTTGTTTAGGATAGTATCATGAATATTAAGTTATTGAGTTCGTGGCGCTAAGATCCAATACTTCATTAAATAAAAATACATATTATTTCTGTTGTATAATATACTTCGCACGGGTGCAATGCTAACACTAAAACCTTCCTCTTGAATCGCTCTATCTATTAAAAAAAAACCGCATCCAAATCCGTTGCGTAGTTTTAAAGATTTAAGCATACAAAGGGACATAAGGACATAGGGATATAGAGACAGAGAAAGCGACTTTTTTTTATACTATGTAGTGATAAATTTTTCCCACGTCATTTAAGCAGTTTAATAAAACCAAATTTGAGAAAATGACGCGTAATTTATGCAGTTTATAAGCGTGAGAACAAGACATGATGCATGCAATCAATAGGCGTTCGGTGGTAAAGGCTGTGGTTTTACACTTCGGTTTTCAATGAGTCCGCCAAAATATTGGTATAACAGAATATTATCGAAAATCGCTAGCCACAACAACAGACACTTGTAAAACACTAATTACATTAAACACTAGCGGTTCCGCGCAATTTCAGCGTATTTCCCGTTCCCGTGGGAATACGGGGATAAAATATAGCCTATGTATATATGCCACTCAGGGATAATGTAGAATTGTAATGGTAAAATATTTTTTGTAATCGGTTCAGTAGTTTTTGAGTTTATTCGTTACAAAAATACAAATCTTTCCTCTTTATAACATTAGTATAGATTACGTTGTTTAGTTAGAAGACTATAGGAAAAGTGGCCTATTTATCGAGACCTAGCTTCGTAATCTATTCCAGCGTTAACTTTGACTTACGCACTAGAGAGGTGTAATTTATTGCAAACACATTACAATATTCAGAGAGGCTCTGGTAATGTTTCATAACTTTTATATACGGTTTAATCGGTCGAGAGCTTTGGTATGACGCCAAGAGCTAGCTGCGGCTGCCCGCCCTATAGGATCCACCCACGCGACGAAAACACTGTCGTAGTTCCCATAAAATCGTCTTTCTTGCCTTCTCAGTTTATTTTTGCTCAGAAAATTTATGTTTGAATAATTTCAAGATTCTTCTATATTACTTTAGAAGCAGTGAGTGCAGTGACGTAGTAATGACTTGCTACCACTAACTATTCTTTGAATAGGTACTTATATATTTTTTTCATTTCTTTGACCATGACCTTGACCCAAAAAAGAAACCTTGAAAAATAGTTTTGTAAACATCACTAACCATTACATCTGAATGTCTAATCAAGAAAGTATTGTTAAGAATATTAAAATACATCCATATGGTTCCGAGATCTCACTTCTAAATGTTTACTTCAATAAAAAATTGAACTTTATAAACTCGCTCGTGTACCTCAATAAAGTTTACAATATTCAAGTTCGGTATACGTACGAATTGCGGGATAGCCTCATGTGGGTGAACTGCGCGCACGCATAGCGACCGAGGCTGCAACCAAACCGGTCCCAACTTCACTTGCATACGGTATAACTATACAATGTGCGCATAATAATCTCACATACTAGCGTGGTAGGGATTAATTAAGTAAAAATATGAACTCAAGAGTTGATCTCAGGTTCAAAATTAACCTACAATTTATTTCATTGAACTTAAGAAAATAATCTCACTTTGTACTTGTATTAGGAATTTGTTGAAGTTTTATTTTTGTGCTTTTTATTATCTCATCTTTTTCACTTGTAGTGTATTTTTAATTAAATTATATTCTTTATGTATATTTTTATATTATTAATTTACTTTAAAATTATACTTGCACTGAAACTATATCTGTGCTACCTTTACGGTCGCCAGCAATTTAGAATGATCATAAAACGATTGTGACGTACTGTATTAAATAAAAAACATAATTTATAACAGCGATATGCAACACAATATATTTTTAAGCAGAGTAGGGGAATGCCTGTTGGTAATGCAATGAAGCTAGTCTCCAAAATGGCGGTAGTAACAAGATCCGAGTAGAGCGGACGAAAATAGCCGCGCGAAAGAGCTCGCCGTAGCGGACTGACTCATCAGACCTGGAACCAACTCCAGCTAACGTGACCTACATATCAGCTTCTCATCACAATATAAAAAAAAAATACTACAGGGGAAATTGATTTTGGACGAAAATGCAGCGACTGCGATTAACCGAAAGATTGCTAGAAACAAGCTTCAGATTACAACAAAATGTTGGCGTTTTTAAAAATCTGATTCTGAAATGGAGCGAAGACAAATAAAAAAATGGTGTGTAGCTTAGTTAGCGTATTAAAACAATGTTTTATATTTTCAACTGCAGGTAATTTAACTTCAAGAAGTCAGAATTTTGAAACATTAGAAGATACTTTTTATAAACCAGATAAATAGTTATTTGTAAGGCTGATGCGATTTATATTTAGATTTGATTTTTTAGACTTACGAATATATTAGCTTTATTACTGTAAACATACTCGTTTAACATTGTTTTTTTAATTTAAGATAATTATACAATAATGTATTTAATATACTAATACTCCGAGCAGCATCTAATGTTAACCTATATTAAACTTCCTCTGCAACCTATTTAACTACAATACCTGTCCATACATTCGCGCGTCATCAATTATTAATAGGTCTAAATTATGTTACTAACATTTTATTTAAAAGAGTTCTTTATTTAAAAGAAATCCTTACATAATATATTTATAATTTAATATCAGTCTTTTTTGTTGCAGTTGAAAGCAGCGGCGATCGCTTGCCCATCACTGCAGGCAGGCCCGGTGATCCCTCACCGCCGATATTTGAGCAAATTTTCAAAAATGCGAGGTTTGCGCAAGGTGGTAATGCCAAGTTCGAGGGAAAACTTAGGGGCAATCCTACACCCGTCGTTTCTTGGACCCGGAAAAAAGCGCCTCTGGTAGAATGCAATAAATATAGTATGAGCTACAACGAGCAGACTGGGGATGTGTCGCTATTGATCAAGCAGATCGGGCCAGGCGACGAAGGCGAGTACACATGCACAGCTCGCAACCAGTACGGTGAAGCTATCTGCTCGGTGTACATCCAGCCTGAGGGTGTGCCCGTACCCGCACAGCAAGCATCACAGCAGCAGAGCTACCGCCATGTCAGTGAGAGTGTCGAGCACAAGTCATACGGCACCCAGGGTTACTCTAACGAACAGTCCCGACAGTCACAAACTCAGAAGTCTGCCTACACCAACGGCTCCGACTACTCGTCTACTGAAGATTTTAAAGTAGATACATTCGAGTACAGGCTCCTGAGAGAAGTTTCATTTAGAGAATCGATTACAAAAAGATACATTGGGGAAACTGATATACACATCAGTACCGAGATCGACAAGTCTCTGGGTGCGGTCTCCCCGCCAAAAATAGCACAGAAGCCGCGTAATTCGAAACTTCAGGAAGGAGCTGATGCTCAGTTTCAAGTGCAGCTGTCTGGGAACCCTAGGCCACGGGTCACGTGGTTCAAGAACGGGCAGAGGATAGTCAACTCGAACAAACACGAAATCGTAACGACTCAAAATCAAACGACTGTTAGGGTAAGAAACACACAAAAGTCTGATACTGGCCACTACACATTATTAGCCGAAAACCCCAATGGATGTATTGTTACTTCAGCATATCTTGCCGTTGAATCACCTCAAGAAACTTATGTGCACGATCAAAAATCACAATATATAATAGATAATCAACAGGTAGGAATTGAAGAACGAGTAGAAGTATGTGAAAAAGCTCTCGCTCCGCAATTTGTAAAAGTCTGCCAAGATCGTGATGTCACGGAGGGCAAAATGACGCGATTCGATTGCCGCGTCACTGGCAGACCTTACCCAGAAGTCACGTGGTTCATTAACGATAGACAAATACGAGACGATTATAATCATAAGATATTAGTAAACGAATCTGGTAATCATGCGCTTATGATTACAAACGTCGAACTAAGTGACAGCGGTGTGGTGACGTGCGTAGCGCGCAACAAGAGCGGCGAAGTGTCGTTCCAGTCTCGCTTGAACGTGATCGAGAAGGAGCAAATGGTGGCTCCCAAGTTCATAGAACGCTTCAGCACGTTAAGTGTGCGCGAGGGCGAGCCCGTAATGTTGCGAGCTCGTGCCCTAGGTACGCCCACACCAAGGATCACTTGGCAGAAGGACGGCGTACAGGTTATACCCAATCCAGAGTTACGAATCAATACCGATGGTGGGGCCTCGACGCTGGATATACCGCGAGCCAAGGCGTCGGATGCGGCATGGTACCAGTGCACGGCCCAGAACGTCGCAGGCTCCACCGCCACTCGGGCTAGGCTCTACGTAGAAGTACCGAAAGAGCCTCCGCCTGAGCAGAAGCGTCTGCACTTACCCCGGCCTACGAAGATTATTGAGCCAGAGTAAGTATTTACGATTGCTATTGTACCTACTTTTTTGTAATATACTGATTACGATGAGTGTAATATATATCTATATATTTTTAGGCCGGCTCCTGGACCAGAAGTCATCTATCTGAGGCATGTGGAAAGAGCAAGACCTTACATTCCTCCAGGGGAAGAAGACCGGGTTTACCCTCCACCACAGTTTATTGTGCCACTCAAGAGCGTCTCTCAGATGGAGGGTGGTAAAATTCACTTTGAAACGAGGATAGAGCCGGTTGGAGACCCAACGATGAAAATAGAGTGGTTGAAAAATGGACAAAGCATAGAAGCCAGTAAGTTATAAAATGATGCTTTAAATAAATACAATAACAGAAAACAGTTTACCAAATAATACAACAATAATTATACTATCCTAAGATTAAGTAAATAAATAAATAATACAATAAACTTATATTTTTTTCAGGTTCTAGATTTACTTCAATATTCCGCTTCGGTTACATTTCTCTCGACATGTTAAGTCTTAACATGCAAGACAGCGGAGAATATACCTGTCGCGCTGTAAGTGCGACAGGCGTTGCTGAAACTAAAGCCATGCTTCAAGTGACTCCTAGAGTAACTATTGAGAGGACTAGTCAACATCCAGAGAGTCTTCAATACATCCAACAACTGGAGGATTACTCTAGGTATCAACATCAAGAATCAATCGAGGAACAGATTTCACAGAGGCCCCAATTTATAAGACCGTTAACAGACTTAGGTGAACTTCAAGAAGGCAGAAATGCTCACTTTGAAGCACAGCTGACACCTGTGAGTGACTCTACTATGAGGGTCGAGTGGTACAAAGATGGCAGAGCAATCACAGCCAGCTCGCGAATCACGTCAATCTTCAACTTCGGTTACGTCTCCCTTAACATCATGCACCTACGGGCTGAAGATGCAGGTTCGTACACAGTGAGGGCTGTGAATAAACTAGGCGAGGCCATTAGTACCGCTTCCATCAGAGTAGCAGCTAGAAGTACTGTCACGTCTGACCTCGGCATACCAGAACAGCGTCGATACATCGAAAAGACTGAGCAACTTGAGGCTTACCAACAGCAACAACATCAGAGATACTACCAGGAAGTGCCTGAAAGCACACAGAAACCTGAATTTAAAACACCAATAAAAGACCAAATAAATATTAAGGAAGGAGGATTCGCACACTTCGAAGCTAGGCTTGAACCAGTAGGAGACTCTACTCTTAGAGTAGAATGGTTAAAAGATGGACGCCCTGTTGAAGCTAGCTCCAGAATTACCACATTCTTTAACTTCGGTTATGTTGCACTGACTATTAAATCAGTGACGGTACACGATGCCGGCCACTACACATGCCGGGCGTATAATTCTATTGGCCAAGCAACAACTAACGCAAATTTGAGTATAGTGACTAAGAAAGATATAATCGCCGAGTCACAACATCCTGGTGGTCTCGAGAAAATTCAGCACCTTGAAGACTCGAGCAGATATTCTAGAAGAGCAGAGGAAGAAGTCAGAGTTACTCAAAAGCCTCGATTTTTGGGACCACTGAAAGGTACAAATAAAATAGTTGAAGGGCAGAGTGCTCACTTTGAGGCGAGGGTAGAACCGCAGAGTGACTTGACTATGTCAATTGAATGGTATTTCAATGGAAAACAGATAAAATCCGCTAATCGTATACAGACGTACCATGATTTTGGCTACGTTGCGCTTGATGTTTCCAATGTTCGTGCTGAAGACACTGGTGTATACACTGTTGTGGCACGCAATGCATCTGGGGAAGCACAATTGAACGCATCCATGACTGTTGAAAGTAAGTATCACTTTTGAAAACGTCCGATCAACGATTTATTATAATAAAACATATCTGTATATATTTTTTTTCATTACAGCACGATCAAGTATCGACACATCAAGCATACATCGTGGTTTATATGAAAAGACGCGACAGATGGAGGAATCAAAATTCGTTGAGCCTATGTACCATATCGAGGAAATTTCTAAATCAAAACCAGTATTCGTACAACCACTTTCAGATCAGCCTCCTATTTCAGAAGGCAAGAATATTCATTTGGAATGCAGGCTAGAACCTATGGGCGATCCCACAATGAGGGTGGAATGGTTCCATAATGGTAGACCGGTTACAGTCGGCTCTCGATTCAGGACTTACTACGACTTTGGATTTGTAGCATTGGATATCATTCATGTGACATCAATGGACACAGGAGAATACACTGCCAGGGCAGTAAACCACCTTGGCTCAGCTCACACGTCTGCCATGGTTCGTGTGATTGAAAGATCTGACATAGTAACTGATACGCAACACGAACAAGCAGTTGAGCAAATTCAAATGCTTGAAGATGCAGCTCGTAGGACTCGTCAAGTGCAAGAAGATGTTACAGTGATGCAAGCGCCTCAATTCTCGAGGCCGTTACATAACGTTGAGACAGTAGAAGGCACCAACGTGCATTTAGAATGTAGGCTACAACCTGTTGGTGACCCTACTATGAGAGTGGACTGGTTTTGTAATGGCAGACCTATTAAGACGGGACACAGATTTAGACCCGCCTATGAATTTGATTACGTGGCTCTAGACCTTTTGAGTGTGTACCCAGAGGATTCTGGTGTTTATACTTGTCAAGCAACAAACCAACTTGGAGAGGCCGTTACATCATGTGCTCTTCGTGTGATTGCTAAGAAAGACTTAATCTTTGAATCTCAACATCCATCGGGCTTAGAGAAAATTCAATATTTAGAAGATACATCTCGGTATCAAAAGTCTGAAACTGTAGACGAATCCATTAACATTAAACCTCATTTTGTAACTAAACCTAAATCGGTTGAAAACGTTGTGGAAGGACAACACATCCACTTCGAATGTAAACTTGAGCCAGTGACCGATTCAAATCTGAAGGTCGAGTGGTTCAAAAACGGTCAACCTGTAACTATTGGTCATAGGTTCAGACCAATTCATGATTTTGGATATGTAGCTCTTGATATCATTGATTTGATTGCTGAGGATTCTGGTATCTACACATGCAGGGCAGTCAATCTAGTTGGGACGGATGAAGTGAGCTGCAGACTGGCGTGCCGAGGAACCGCGGATATTATTAGAGGCACGCAAAATGAGGCAGGTTTAGAACAAATTCAGGTTCTAGAAGATAGATCAAGATACCACAGAGCCGATCATACTGACGAAATTACTACACAGGCTCCAATATTTACGACATCTTTGAAGAACATTGAGATAAGGGAAGGACAGAGAGCTCATTTTGAATGTAGGCTAATTCCTGTTTCTGACCCAACAATGAAAGTTGAGTGGTACCACAACAACAAGCCCTTGAAGAGTGGTTCAAGATTCACTGAAACGAACAATTTTGGTTTTGTTGCTCTGGACATAATGTCTTGTTTACCAGAAGACTCTGGAACATATACATGCAGGGCTATTAATGCACTTGGCGAAGCAGTCACATCGGGTGTCGCTATCGTTCATTCCAAAAAATCTATTTACTTGGAGTCGCAGCATGAAGGAGCTCTGACAAGATTAAATCAATTGGAAGATACATCAAGATACCAGAGACACAGTACACAAGATGAATTTATATCACAAGCACCAGTATTTACAATGCCCATGAAGGATATCAAAGTGGCAGAAAATCAAGCCGCCCACTTTGAGGCTAGGCTTATTCCAGTAGGCGATCCGAAGCTACGAGTGGAGTGGCTGCGTAATGGCGTGCCAATTGAAGCTTGTAAGCATTTTAATTACTTATAATCGCGTGAATATAAATATGATTAGTTTGGTATCCCTAACATATGTTCGGTTTCAGCTAATCGCTTAACAACAATGCACGACTTTGGATACGTTGCATTGAACATGAAATACGTCAATCCAGAGGATTCAGGCACATACACATGCCGTGCAATAAATGAATTGGGCGAAGCGGTGACATCATCTACTCTATTTGTCCAATGTAAGCGAAAAAAGAAGTTTTTAAATTCTTCACAATTATGTACACATTTTTTCTAAATTTTAAACTCTTTCGCTTTTATACTTACATAATATTCTTTACACAGCCAAAGCATCACTTCAACTGGAATCACAACATGAAAGCGCATTAGAAAAAATCCACCAGCTCGAAGACTCCTCTCGTTACCAACGCAGAGAGGACGTTGAAGCTGCAATCAACCAAGCTCCAAGATTCATAACACAGCTGAACGGGCCTTCTAGACTTATTGAAGGTCAAAGTGCTCATTATGAGTGCAGAATCGAGCCTTACCCCGACCCTAACATGCGAGTTGAGTGGTACTTTAATGGAAAAGTTTTGCAAAGCGGTCATCGCTACCGTACTGCCTATGATTTCGGCTTTGCAGCCCTAGATATTCTTACCGTATACGGAGAAGATTCCGGTGAATACACATGCAAGGTAATTAACAACTTGGGACAAGCCACGTCGTCTGTCAAGTTGAATGTCCAATGTAAGTATAATCTTAATATTTACTTTTCAAATACTTTAATCAAAACCTTTTAAAGCTTTTAAGAGATATATGCCTCAACAAGATTTCAATAATTTTGTAAGTCAAGAATCTTACTAACTTTTTTACAGCCAAGGAATCTATTATTAGAGATACACAACACGAAAGTGCTCTCGAAAAGATTCAGTATCTGGAGGACGATAGCCGAAACAGGCGTGTAGTCCGTGACGAGAGCTTCATCGCTGAAAAACCTCAGTTTGGCAAGCCTCTAAAGAACGCTCAAGTGTCAGAAGGTCGCCCAGTACACCTGGAAGCTACACTAACACCTGTCAATGACCCCACTATGCGGGTTGAATGGTACTGTAATGGGAGGCCAGTTCAGCAAGGTCATAGATTCAAGACTACCTATGACTTCGGCTATGTTGCATTAGACATCCTTTACGCTTACGCTGAAGACACAGGAACTTACATGTGCAAGGCAACTAATGCCGTGGGTGAAGCTGTCACTACAAGCTCTGTGAAAGTAGATGGTGCGTTTTGTTTTTGTAATCTCATTAAAAATTCACTATAGGAATATTAATAGTCTTACCTTTAAACGAAATGAGGGCAATGTACTTAATCTAACTGATAAAGAAACTATAAAAAAGCTTCTATTATATTCTATGAACCAATGGAATAAAATTGATTTTAATATTTTTTGTACAAATATTTATGAAAAATGTACAGAACTTATTAATATATATATATAATTGTGACACTGTAATTGTGTCATTGATACGAAATAAATCAATCTTATTATTTATTAATATATTTACATGAATGCTGTCGAACATTAAAGTAAACTGAGGCGTTATAATGAATATACTCATCAATACTTTTTTATTTCAGCTAAAGCTGGACTATACCTGGACACACTGGATGAACAGAGACTGAAAAAGATCCAGGAACTCGAACAATACGAAAGACCTAAGCCTGTCGAAGAAGAAAAGCCAGGTCAACGACCTGTGTTCTTAACTGCTTTAACTAATCTTGAAAATTTGAAGGAAGGAGATCGTGCTCACTTCGAGTGTAGGGTTGAACCAATAAATGATTCTGATTTGAAAATCGAATGGTTCCTCAACGGTAAGAAGATAAGAGCCGGCCATAGGTATAGAACAACACACGACTTCGGCTACGTCGCTTTAGATATATTGTACACATATGCCGAAGACTCGGGAACTTACATGTGTAAAGCCACAAACAAGCTCGGAGAAGCAGTTAATACATGCACGTTGAAGGTTGCAGGTAAGCTCATAAAAATTAAAATTATTTTTCTTTATGATTAAGTTATAACGAACACGATGAGATAATGAAAACACGTTAAATTCATACTAATTAACATTTGGTAAATTGGTTTGTCAACTTTTTTGTTTGTTATAGGGCACAGAAGTATTATTTTGGATACCCAACACCCTAACGGTCTTGAAAAGATAAGACAGTTAGAGGCACAAGGACATCATACCAGATTAGAGGTAGAAGAACCTAAAGTCACTCCACCTCTGTTTGTAACCGAGTTGAGAGGTACGACTCACGTATATGAAGGGCAAACGGCTCACTTCGAATGCCAAGTTGAGCCCGTGCATGATCCTAATTTGCGCATTGAATTCTATCACAACGGTAAAGCCCTGCAATCTGCATCAAGGTTCCATATCACTTTTGATTTTGGTTATGTGTCACTGGATATCCAGCACTGCGTTAGCGAAGATGCCGGCGAATACTCTGTGAAGGCAATCAATGCTCTCGGCCATTGCACTTCCGCTATATCCATGACTGTAACCGCAAAAGGCAGTATTATATCGGAATCTCAACGTCCTGAAGGTCTAGAAAAGATCCGAGAATTAGAATCAACGGAACCATTTAAACGACCTGAAATACCGGAACCTGTCACCAGACAGAGACCAGTTTTCACTCAACCCCTTCAAAACATCGATAATATTCAAGAAGGGCAAACTGCACATTTCGACTGCAGATTAATTCCCGTCGGAGACCCTACTCTCAAAGTGGAATGGTTCAGAAATGAAAAGCTCATCGAAGATAGTTCTAGGATTACTAAAACACATGATTTTGGATACGTATCCATGACAATTACTCACGTGCGTGATGAGGATGAGGGCGTTTATATGTGCAGAGCATCTAATCTATTAGGAGAGGCAGTCACAACAGCTGCTATGAAAATAAAAAGTAAGTTCTTCGTTACTTTTTACTAAGTCTCTGGTATAATCTGTTCTATTAATGAGTTTGCAAATGTAGCACAAGCTTTTTTGTCAAACAGCTAAGGCCGCGATTCAATTTGAAACTCAACATCCGGAAGGAATGAGGAAGATCCAACAACTTGAGGAACCCCAGCCCAGGAGGGCCGACGAACCAGAACGCGAGTTCGAGAAGCCAATATTTACCCAAGTGCTTACTGGCCCGTCCGAGTTGTGGGAAGGACAACATGCTCATTACGAAGCCAGAGTGGTGCCTGTAGGTGATCCAAGCTTACGATTCGAATGGTACATCAATGGAGTTGAGCTTAAAATGGGTAAGTATATCACTATTAGTCGACAAATGCTTAATTCACAAAATTCTAGGAAAAGCTTTTAGTCCCCGGAAGCAATTTTGTTATTCTAAATTAATTTCATACCCAGAAATTATCTTTAAAAAAATCAATGTCCATAAATAAGTCTGATGCTAATTTGTCGTATCATGAGCAGTTAAGGCAAGTTTTTCTATTTTGTCACAGGTTCGAGGTTCCGCACGACCCATGACTTCGGATTTGTCACTCTAGACATTAACTCCGTCGTCGCTCAAGATGCTGGGTTGTACATGTGCAAAGCTATAAACAAAGCAGGTAGCACAGTGTCTTCTACTTCACTTAAGGTCAAGACTAAATCAACTATTGTGGATCAAGCTATGAGGCCTGAATCTTGGGAACAAATTCAATTAAAAGAAGCCGCCATGAATAAGGTTCCAGAAATGTTCGTTGACAGCGGAGTACAACAAGCGCCTATTTTCACTACTCATCTTAAGAGCTACGACAAACTTGTTGAAGGCCAGCATGTGTTCTTAGAAGCCCAAGTTGAACCGCGCACTGATCCTAATTTGAGGATAGAGTGGTTCAAGAACGGCATGTCTCTTACTACGGGCTCTAGACTAAAGAGTACATTTGACTTCGGTTTGGTAACGTTATCTATAAATGGCGTAAGAATAGATGATTCTGGTATTTACACATGCAAAGCAACCAACCTCATGGGCGAAGCTGTGTCCACCGCTTCTGTAAAGATTGAAGATCGCCATTGGCTGCTCGGCGAAACACTTCATCCTGAATCATTGGATAGAATTGGTGCTCTAGAGCAACCCAAAGCAACTAAGCCTGATGCTCCTGAACCAGTATATGAAACTCCTGTATTTATTTCTCATTTAAATAATATTTTATGCAAAGAGGGTGAAAATATTCACTTTGAATGTAACGTCGAGCCATCTAGGGATCCAACTCTTAAAATTGAATGGTTCTTCAACAACAAACCTCTACCATCAGGAACCAGGTACAAGACTACCCACGACTTTAGTTACGTGTCGTTGGATATTATCCACACCTACGAGGAAGATTCAGGTATCTACACCTGTAAAGCTACTAACAGCAAAGGTTCTGCAACCACTTCAGGTTCGCTCAGATGTACTGGTGACAAACACATTTACTTTGATACTCAACACCCGCAAGGTAAAGTCGGTTTGGATGCCGTGGAACAAGCGGAAGAAGCCAGATTGGCAAAAGGTAGGAGAACATCAGTTCCCGATGCTGATTATCCTATGCCAGAATGGGTAGTACCAATTGCTGCTGAGAACCAATTGATTGAGGGACAAGCACTGCACCTTGAGGGACAAGTAGAGCCTAAGAACGACCCTAACCTTAAGATTGAATGGTACTTCAACGGTAAAGTATTGGAACAAGGATCGAGATTCAAGCTAACCAGCGATTTCGGTTTTGTAACATTAGATTTGATTGACGTATATGAGAGAGACAGTGGAATTTACACCTGTAAAGCATACAATAAGAAAGGAGAAGCGTTTACTTCATCGACCGTTTACTGCAGCAGCAAGGAAAATCTTATTGAAAGAACCCAACATCCCAAAGGGAAGGAAGGACTGGAGAAGATTCAAAACCTTGAAGAATCCTTGCGAAGGGAGCCTGGACAACAACCTGACGATGATGCAGGCAGAGCACCTGAATTCGTTACAGTATTCCAAGACATCGTTGATATCAGTGAAGGCCAAATTGCCCATTACGAAGCCACGCTTATTCCCACTGGAGACCAAAGCATGGTAATTGAATGGTTCTATAACGGAAAATCAATTGAAGCAAGCCATCGTATTCGAACTGTTTACGCATTCGGTATGGTTGTTCTCGAGATTCTTGGAACCAAGATTACTGATTCAGGAATATACTCATGTCGTGCTACCAACAGGTGGGGACAAGCTGAAATAAGCGTTAAGCTAGAATGCGTAGATAAGAGCAAAGGACAAAAACCGACATTTACTACACAGATTCAAAGCATTGATGGTCTTAAAGATGGCCAGTCTGCTCACTTCGAATGTACTGTAGTACCTGTAGATGATCCTGATCTAAAGATTGAGTGGTACCACAATGGCAAACCGCTCCGCCACTCCAACCGAATTAAGACTGTGTCAGATTTTGGCTTCGTGGTCCTCGATATAGCGTACACACAAAATCACGACGCCGGAGAATATATTTGCCGCGCTTATAACAAATATGGCGAAGACTTTACTAAGGCTATCATTAACTGCTACGGCAGAAGTGGTGTATATTTGGACAGCTTACAACCTGATTCTCTCGCTAAAATCAGGGAATTGGAAAGCCTACAGGGAGCACAGCAACAAGCTCCTACTACTCCATCTACAGAACCACCAAGGTTCCTGACTCAAATCCAAGATGTCACCAAATTGGTCGAAGGCCAAAGTGCTCACTTCGAGGCCAGATTGGTGCCCGTAGACGATCCAGACCTAAAAGTTGAATGGTTCTACAATGGCAAAAAACTACCACATGGACACAGATACAGAACTTTCCATGATTTCGGAATTGTTATACTAGACATATTATATTGCTATGAAGAAAATTCGGGTGTTTACGAGTGTATTGCCACTAACAAGTTGGGTAGGGACTCTACCAAGGCTACGCTCAAGTGCACGTCAAAGGAGAATTTAATCTTGGACTCGCAACTCCCGCGGGTAAGATAATAATATAGCTACGTATAATACTGAAAACAGTCCTATCGCTGCTTTTTCATAGTTATTTGCATTTAAACTGCTTTTGCTATGTCACTCGTTTTTAGATGATAATGTATAACTATATAATATAATTTTTAGGGCATGGAAGGCGGATTAGAGAAATTACAAACGTTGGAGGATTCGATGATTCGCAGAAAGGATACAACGGTAGAAGAGGAACGTGGAAAGGCTCCCGTTTTTACTGTTCCACTGTCAAACATCGACAACCTACGGGAAGGTGAAAATGCCCACTTTGAAGCTCGTCTGACACCAACTGATGATCCTAATCTAAAAGTAAGAAAGTTTCTCTAAATCAGTAAAATGCATTGATTTATTTAATGAAATTTTTGTCAACTTTCCAGATATCATAACAATATTAATATAAAATCATATTTTTCAGGTGGAATGGTATTGGAATGGAAAGTCGCTTAAAGCTGGCTCTCGATTTAGGACTTTCTGTGACTTCGGTTTTGTTATTCTTGAAATATCACCCACCTACCCTGAAGACTCTGGCGAATACTTGTGCAGAGCATATAACAACTACGGCGAAGCTGTTACCACAGCCACCATGAAGGTACAAGGAAAGCGTAACATTATTTTAGAATCACAGCTGCCGAAGGGTATGGAAGGCACTATCGATAAAATTGCAGCTCTCGAAGGTTACACTGGCACTGTTGACTCTATGACTCCGGAGGCTGAGACAGGAAATCCGCCCGAGTTCACCACTACACCATCAGATTTACTTCTATCCGAAAACTCTTCGGCACACTTTGAATGTCGTTTAGTTCCAGTTAATGATTCGAGCATGAGAGTAGAATGGTACCACAACGGCAAACCGCTTTTGACGGGATCTAGAGTAAAGACAATTAACGACTTCGGTTTCGTTATCCTTGAAGTTGGAGGAGTGTACCAACGCGATGCTGGACTTTATACTTGCAAAGCCACCAACCGACACGGTGAAGCGACTGTTTCGTGCAAATTGCAAGTTAAAGGCAGGCAGGGTATCATTCTTGAGCCCCAGCTGCCTTCTCACTTCAAATCAGGAACTGAGAGTATTCAAAAATTAGAGGAAACGCTGCACAAGCGTGAAGAGCTCACCGTGGAGGATGAAAAACCAAACCCACCGCGGTTTACCGTAGAAATCAAGGACAACATTGATGTCGCAGAAGGAGGGCCGATTCATTTCGATTGTCGCGTTGAGCCAGTAGGTGACCCAACCATGAGAATCGACTGGTTCCACAACGGCAGACCATTCGCTACAGGATCTCGCGTACATATGCTTAACGATTTTGGTTTTATTGCTTTGGATATTGACTACATATACGCACGTGACTCAGGGGAATACACTTGCCGAGCTACTAACAGATGGGGATCGGCAACAACTACAGCTAGAATAACTTGCAGCACTAAACGTGACATTATTTTGGAATCACAGCTACCGCAAGGTATGAGTGGAGAAAAGATCAAAGAATTGGAAAAAGGACGTGCTAGCGACGCACCAAAGGAAGAGCCTACGGTTAGCTCTCCACCTAGATTCATTACTCAGATTCAATCACATACTGTCGAAGAATCAGAAGGCGTTCGTTTCGAATGCCGAGTTGAGCCTAAAGAAGATCCCAAGCTTCGTGTTGAATGGTACCGCAACGGAAAACTTCTACCTTCTGGACACCGCTATCGTACAGTATATGACATGGGCTTCGTATCCCTTGATATTCTGTATGTATACGCTGAAGACTCGGGAGAATATATGTGCAGGGCTGTAAACGACTTCGGTGAAGACTTCACTAAGGGAACTGTTTCTTGCAAACGTAAGTATTACAATAATATTAAGAACTTATAAGTGGTATCATTGAGTATGCGCAGTAAAAAGTTATTAATAATATATGATTTTTTAAGAATTGCCCGACATTATTCTGCAAAACCAAGTACCTCGGGGAATGAAGAGATCTGAAGCATTGACGCAAATGGAAGCGACGATTAAGAAGTATACCTCCGAAATATTCTTGACGGAAGATGATCTGTATGATGTTGACAAAAAACAACCACCGCGGTTCGTGACGCAAATTCAAAGCCAAACAACATTGGTGGAAATGGAATCTACCAAATTTGAATGCCAACTGGCACCTGTTGGGGATCCCAACATGAAAGTTGAGTGGTTCTTCAATGGCAAACCCTTGCTCCATAGTGAGTATTATACCATCTTAAAACATTTATCGACAATTCGTCCATTTGTCAGTCTATTTACTTAAATAAAATCTTGTTTCAGAAAATCGCTTTACACCAATTTATGATTTTGGTTATGTGGCCATGAACTTTGGCTGGGTATATCCTGAGGACAGTGGTGAATATGTATGCCGTGCGACTAATCTTTATGGTATGGATGAGACACGTGCTATCATAAAGACTGCGGGTAAGCCTGGCATCGTGTACGACTCTCAGTTGCCCAAGCACATGAAGAGTATCGAGAAGATTAGGGAAATGGAGGCGTCTTGGCAAGTGTAAGTACTTTTTGACGTTTTTTATTTCATATGTCACCAACTCAATAATAATTCAGTAATATTTTGTTTATTTTATTTATACGGTTATAATATTTATTAAAACCGTATCGACGAAATATTACTTAAATATTTTAATACTAAAACCTAAAATTTGTAACCTGCGAACTAATTCAAAGAATCTTATACATATATACAGGGGCCCAGAGCAAGTGGTAGAGGAGACTAAGGCTCGATCGGCGCCAGTGTTCGTGAGTCGACCGGATCCTGTCACCGTGGAAGAAGGAGAATGGGCTCGCTTCTGCTGCCGCGTCACCGGCCATCCCAAACCTCGCGTTATGTGGCTCATCAACGGCAACACTATCGTCAATGTAATTGAGTTTAATATGTTGCCTTAAATCCACTGCCAAATAATGGATAAATTATTTATACTTACTATTAAATATTTTTCACTCACTCACATAAATATTTTTTAATATAATTTATATGTAAACAGGGATCAAGATACAAGCTTATATACGACGGAATGTATCATTTCGATATTCCGAAAACTAGACAGTATGATACTGGCAAGGTAGAGGTGATTGCCAGAAGCTCCGCCGGTGAAGCTGTTGCTACCACAGAATTGAAAGTAATTCCGAGACATGACGATTACAGAGGAGTGTTAAAGAATGCACCACGACGTGAGTATTTCACATATACAACAAAACATACTCATGACAATTTCCCAAAACGCGTACTATGGACTATGATTTGCAAATACTCTTATTAATGCTTACAAAATCCATTGAGTGATACTTATTTTCTCTACTCTCATATTTGATTGAAAGAAATAGCTTTTCGATACTCGGCTGCTTTAATACACATCACCGACTCACGCACACACCTACGAACCGCTTAAGCACAAATTAAACTCCCACGCTTCCCTACTCTCTCCCTCTCTATCCTTAAGATGAAGCGCAACTATATCACCTGCTTCTACCGGCTTAGCATCGGAGTCATTCAGAGGTATGTTTTGTAATTTCAATTAAATGTTTCTAGTTCTGAAATGATAATAACTTTTTCTATTGATGCTATGCAGCTTGGTATGATGAAACATCACAATATCAGCGCACGGGAACTGAATTAGAAAAGACCTTCGAGGAAAGGCACTCCATGCAGCGTCAAGGAGTGATCGATCACAGGCCTGAGCTAAAACCTAAGATCGTCAAAGAACCTGAAACTGAATGGCAACAAAGTGTCAAGAAGAAGAAGAGCGAGGAATACTACAACAAGTTACAAGAACTTGAGAATGAACAGGTTGTCAAAGAAAGCAGATTGAGGGAATCTTCACACCAGTATGCTATTCCTGGTGAAAAGGTCGTCAGTAGCTCTGTCGCTAAAGGAATGGCCCAAAAATATGAATCTACTCTGTAAGTTCATGTCGATTGTTACTTTATTTATATGTGTAATATAAAAGAGTTTAATTTTTTTATTGTTATCATTACAGCGAACAAACTGAAGAAGTCACTCAGCAACAGGTGCAAAAGAAAGTCGCCCAGAGACCTAGAATTCCTGACCCCTTAGAATCGACTGTTCACGGTAAGGAGGTGCATGTTGCGAAACAGAAACAAATCCAAAAGGAAGTAGTTGGTGATACTGAGATAACTCGCAAGATCACTTCTACAGAAACCACTGAGGTCGAACATAAAGCGCAAACTCAGGAGCGTGTCGTCGAAGGGCCAGTGAAACCAAGTAAACCTCCTGTATTCACTAAGAAAATGCAGCCTTGTCGAGCATTCGAACATGAACAAGCGAGATTTGAAGTAGAATTTGACGGAGACCCACTACCTACTATCAAATGGTACCGTGAGAATTTCCCGATCAAAAACTCACCTGACTTCCAAATTCACACGTTCAGTACCAAGTCTGTTCTCATAATCAGGCAAGTTTTCATGGAGGACTCTGCTGTATTCGCGGCTGTGGCTGAGAATAGAGGTGGTACTGCTAAATGCAGTGCTAACCTAGTGGTCGAAGAACGTAGGCGTCAAGGTAAAGGTGGTGTTAATCCCCCAAGCTTCACATTAACTGCCCAAAGTGTTAATGTAACTTCTGGCCAATTGGTTAGATTTGATACCAAAGTAACTGGAACAAAACCTATCGACGTTTACTGGCTTAAAAACGGCAAAAAAGTTCAACCTGATATTAGAAACAAGATCTTGGAGGAAGACGGCACTTACACGCTACTGATTCTTGAGGCTTATCCACAGGATTCTGGTAAATATGAATGCGTAGCTATTAACAGCGCGGGTGAAGCAAGATGTGACGCCGAATGCTCAGTCAATGCGCTTGCGACCAAAGAAAAGCCAAAGCCTCAAACTAAGACAGCCAATGCCCCGCCCGAAATCATAGAGCCACTGAAGGACAAAGTAGTAGCTGAAGGACAAGCGATTGAATTCAGCTGTAAAATTGTAGGCAAACCAACGCCAACCGTACAATGGTATAAGGGCGACAAGTTGATAAAGCCATCAAAATACTTCCAAATGTCGAGGGCAGCTGATGAGTATACGCTTCGTATATCGGAGGCGTTCCCTGAAGACGAGGGTGACTATAAATGTGTGGCTTACAATTCGGCGGGAAGAGTGACCGTAGCTGCTAAGCTGAAAGTGACACAACCCGATCAGGCTGCAGACTTGCCAACACTCACACCGCTACGTGATGTTGTCGTAAACGAAGGTCAGCCGGCTCAGTTCAAGACCCTCATCACCAGCAAGGTTAAGCCAACCATCCAGTGGCTGCGAGAAGGTGCTCTGATTCCTGAGACTCCAGATTTCCAGGTTAGTTTCAGGTTCAATCTTGATAACTTCTATGATACTTAACTGATACTACATTAATAGGGAGAGACTTTCTATCGAAATTATTTATAAAAATGCATTAAAATTGTAATAAACGAGAAATTGGTCGGTAAAGGTAGAATGTAAAAGTATAAATATATAGCGCATGGTTTGTTTCAGCCTGAGTTTTGGGAGCCTAAGTCAGTAGTGGTAGTGGATTATACGATGGTGATGGATTATGTAGGGCTATTAATCAAATATTGTTATTTATTTCAATAGTACTGTTTATCGGCAAATAAATCATTAGTACTTTTAGATTGAAATTTTATTGACTGTGTTTGCATTTGGTTTACAGATGATTCACGAGGGTAACAACGCCGTGCTGTTGATCGGCAACACGTACGAGGAGGACACAGGCACTTTCACTTGCCGCGCCACTACCACCGCTGGCCAGGTCGAGACCTCGGCAAAGCTAGTCGTCAAAAGTAAGACATAGATACAGGCAGCGAGCTCGCGTCGCGCACTTTTAATCCATTAATGTAGTGTTTCTTTGTGTCATCTCTATACCACAAAGAGATCGGGTGAAAACTACTTTTTTAAATTACCAAAGTTGACAAGCGAGTATATTTTAGATGGTTTTACACAATCGTAGCGGTTACCGTAACAACGACTTCGCCCGCTTGTTAGTTCCACCCCGGAAGGCGGTCGCGATGAAAAGACATTCGCACCCGCGGCGTACCACTAGCAGCTTATCATGAACGACAATGCCCTAGAGGCTCGGTTTTGTTTAGGCGGGGTAGAATACACATCGCGCGAAAACGACTACGCTGCGCGCACTACCTAACATGATTTGCAAGTGGAATCAGTTGTAAACTTAACTCAGTAGTATTATTTGGGCGAATTTCCGCATCTAACAACGCTGTACATTTAAGCTTTTTGTGTAAATAGTCCTAGTCATTCGACGAGGCTGGTGACCTGAGATCTACGAGCGGCGCTCCAGGAGCTTCCTTATACATATCTGGACACACGTAACATGTGATTAACAGAAACACAAGACATTCTACAATTGTTTTGTTTTGCTTTTACCGCTACGATGTTTACTAAATAATGTACTGTCGATTATATTGTGAATTAGAACGTTAAACGAGACGCGTCTTTTGGCGAATCGTCAAATGTATTTTTCACCCAATACTCTCTTAAAATAATTTTAAGCCTGTGCTGAAGTTAATGAATTAATTTGGCCTAATTAACCTACAGAAAGAGAAATATACTTTATGCTTTTTGTGTTGAGATCTGACCTGTGAAACTTACGCGACGGATCTCAGTGACGTCTATCTGTCTCTTTACATGAACAATTTCGTTTCAAATGAAGTTCACCAGTGATCTTAGAGACGGGGACTTGAGCCGGTTTCTCTAGTCTGAGAAGCACCAGGAGATGTCGTTGGCCTAACACGTGTAAATAAACAGTGGACCACACGAGATCGGCACAAGTGGAAACAAGTCCCTGCTTCAGCTATTTCCTTAAGCATGAGTTACTGTTTGTACTGTCCAAGATTTTGGCGTTATCGATAAGACCCGTTACACCTAACAAAGCTGCACGTAGGCTGCGGTGTGTTTGCGACGTCACCTAACGTCACCTAACAGCTGCGACTAACTTTGTCAGTTTCACGTAGCCCGTGCTGCGCCGGCGCCGGAGCACGCACTCTTTGCTTAGGGGTGGGGTCGCAGTTCGCGGGTCGTTTTCAAAGTTAATCGCGGTTGCTCACGCTCGGTCCGCTGTCAACTCTCCCGTGACAAAGAAACATATTGCCGTGTTAGTCGCGCCTAGGCGGCGAAGCACGAAAGTACGCACGCATTACTTGCCTTGCCAGTTTCTATGTTTTGACAAACACTGCCGATGTTGATGACCTAATGTTTTCTGCAAGTACAAATCCGAACTGAATGAGATTTTTATAGTTTAACGTTACAGTGATCTTTAACTTAGTTTGGTTTAAGTGCACGATATTGTTAAAATTAAATTGTGTTGTATGTTTCACCTAATTGTATTAAGTTATTAGGCGTGGCAGTATTTTATCACTTAATATTTTAGTGCCTATCCATATTGAATAATATATTTATGAAATAAATTTTTGTATGTTACCTTTATGTGAAACTGTTTAATAAACGCTATAAATTCATAATAATTTCGCATTATTCTACACACAAAGACAGCAAAATTTCCCGAAGTATTGTCAGACAAATTTTAAATAGGGAAAGATACATACATTTTACACTCTGCACTGACATTTAGTGCCTGCTGTCCATCAAACATATAGGAGGGTCCGCGTGAGCTGCTAACGACTACAGCACTCTATGCAGACGAATAATAATTGGCGAAGAGAGCACTATACCTATTCGCGCAATTACGTTGATGGGTGGCGAGGTCACTACGGCTGCTTTATTTCATCGACTGGCATCTCTTCCTATACTTCTTTCTATTCACACCATTTATGAATTTGATTGTGGTTTAATATTAAGTCACATTTTCCTTTGCTACAATTGTAACTAAAAGTTTATTAACTTGCAGATTTAATGCAGTTTTTTTTTTTCAAAAATGAACTTACGCCAGTGTATGGATGTGAACTAATCCCAGAACAATTGCCAGATTGACGGACTTAACTAGTTCCATTGGTACCGTAAATTATTTAGTATAAATAAAATTATGACAGCAAATATAATTCTATTGTTGCTATAGTCTCTACAGTAAGTCATGAAAGTGAGCATGACATTTCTATAAGAATTTAAATTTAAAACTTTTAAAGTTAAATAACAACATTGTTTGTTTTATTGTAACTTTTTACGGTATCGTTATTAATCAGCTGTGCTAATATAGAACCACACTTCTAACAGTTATTACTCAACGAAATCCAAAACTGATGGCGATACCGAACCCTCTTCAAATAAGACATTCAAAACCAACATTCTACGAAATTTGGTATCTATCTTCTCAGAGTAGGTACTAGACAGACAGGTACAATGAGAAATACTAATTTAGCAATGAGTTAATTTCAAGAATATCAGGGAAATGAGCGTGTCATAATATGGTAACACTGAGCAGACTGAGCTCCAGTATTTTAATCCATTAATCATGTTAGGTAAATAAAGTTGCTGCTGGCAGATTTTGATCTTCTTCCAAAAAATAAATAGATGATGAATATAGAATTGTACAACATATCACCATCTCTGTAGGTTAAATATTACTTAAAAATAGACAACTAAAAAGTATCTACCGAAATTGTAGTAATGTGTCAGGTCCCAATAAAAATAAAGTTAATAAATTTGTATCTGCCTTCAATGAATAAGTGAATATAGAATTGAATTAAATTCAAGACATGTTTACACAGCCTTAAAATTAGCAACTTAGAATTGAAGTGGGATTCGACAATTGGCAACTTGTTACCATATTATTGGTTTTTTTTTTCTAATTGACAATCACCAAAGAAAATTTAATGATAAAACTTTACAAAAAAGCTCTGATGAAAACACAACCCCTCACGCACACAAACAAAATAAAAAAGGAGTATTAGTAGATAACTTGATCTAAGATATTACGTTTGGTTTTGCTACTGAACTATTCCATTTGAAGGAAAACATCCTTTTGATTTCTTTACACCACAAGGACCAGCATAATTTACTGTTTATTTTTCATAGCCAATAATATGCAAGATTAGCTCTTTTGGCGTTTAATGTAAATCGTACCCCTTTAGAGGTATTCTTACCAAATGTTACCATTGTTTTAAATATAATATTGCTGAAACTGAATATTATTTTAGAGTTTTCTATATTGATATGATTTAATAGAGAAATAAATAGATTTATTTAGGAAGCATTTTACCAACATGACAATAAAATTGTATTTAGAGTTTAAATTGCTAATGCTCTCCACTAAGTACCTACATAGGTATTGTGGAGCATGTATTTTGTAATTTCGTCTGGGAATAAACCTTGACTTCGTGGGCTAAAGGTTAATCAATCTTAGAAAAGTAGCAATGCAAAACGATTTATACGAGGCTTAAAATAGCGTCCTTAGTGTAACTTTAAGTAAAGTAAGACAAAAAATAATTGTGGCAAAACCAATCGTAAAAAAAACAGCGTAAAAGGATTTTTCGTACACGGATCTAATTGGGATTCACTGAAGCCAATACCGTAAGTATTTTAAATGTGGTAAGTAGAAAAAGTACATTATTATCAAATCGAAATACAATTCAATTGTAATAACGATACACATTGGCTGGGATATTTTATTTAACATGGAAAAAACATTGGAGTATAAACTAGAACATACTATTTGATTTAATGGACGCAAAACACTGTATTTCATTGTGATAGTAGACATAGTTACCGCAAGACAATATCATAAAACATGAAAACTTATATAATTTATTAAAGATTAGGCTATATAGGTACATGACTAGCATTGTCACTTACTGATTGACCAATGAGTTAGCTAACTTTCGAAACGCTCTTATGACGAGTAGGAGGATTTTTAACGCCTATATTAGCTTAGGAGGTTGCACCTACAGTTTATCATATAACTTTTTGCACACTGTAAATCAGTGATAAATTTGTCAATTTTCAAATTGCTTCCTAAATATAAAACATCACCTTCGAAACATCAAGAACTCTAATGATTATAATATCGAATCGAATCTATGTATATCCTTTTTGTATAAGTCGTAATCAGTGTTCAAAATCCAATCAGGTACCTAAGTATCATGTAAAATGTATAAAAATGTATCTTAATTGAAGAATTACAGTCCAAGTAAGGGCAAGGACAAAAACCGGATCTGAAAATGTCAATATACCTATATGATATTTATTTGTTTCATTATAATATGAAGTTTGAGAATGTCCCAACCAAGAACCCAAATGTCTCTATAATAAAAATAACAATAAAATAAAATAAACAATCTCGCGCCTTTTATCCCCAAGGGGGTAGGCAGAGGTATTCCATTTCTGGAAATACCCTCGCTTCACCGTTTATTCTTTGGACCTCATAAACGTGATACGTGGTGATACTATCGCCGGGTCTATTACTAGATCTCTCTCTCTATCTCAGAATTAGTTCTGGGACCTGCGGGTTTCCTCACAATGTTTTATTTCCCCGTCGAGCTAGTCTAATAGTATAATGATAAACTGACTGACTGCTTGGTGATATATCAACGCCTAGCCTAAACCGCTATGTCTAGAGACTTTAAATTTTGCACAGCTTATACAGTGTAGGCATCCAAGAAAGGATTTTGCAAAATTCAACCCCTAAAGGGGTGAAATAAACGTGCGCGAGCGAAGTCAAAGAAGTAAAAGCTAGTAATAAATATTTAGGTAAGCTTTGGAAAAACTCATTGGTACATGTCAGGATTCGTACCTGAGCCTCACTGATCATTATCATGTGAAGGGATCTTTAACCACTGGGCTATCACTGGTTATGTCTCCATAATTACTAAGAATTATTCCTAAGAAAAATAACTAGAGGAAATACTTTTGATGTTATATTCTATTTAGTACTTACGCTGAACTAGAAGCTTAGTTACCTACTAATACTTATATTTGAAAAATACCGGTGTTTTTAAGATTTGTTAAAATTACGAAGTTCCATACAAACATTCAACCTTATTTGAATTGCTTATGGTTATTCATTTCACAAAAATTCTTTCATAGGTCTCATTTAATTTAGTAATAATAAACTTGTACGAAATTTCGTCCTTCAAGAGTCATCGGTTTATGCTGTGCGTTGTCTGTCAGTCAGACAGAGTTAGAGTTAGAGTTATTGTTAATTTTTGAATAAACATATTAGGTATAAAGAGTTTGGTTGATTTGGGATCCAGCCGTGGAATAAGATAGAACCCAGTTCCAATTTTCAAAATTATTTATTTGTCATACAAAAAGTTTTAATAGTTTTGATGGTACTATTGCTGTACATAATATATAGCTAAATACTTGAAGTAAAACAGAATATAATATGGTATACCTAAGTAAGTTTGAGTTTGAAAAATGTGAAAAATCTTAATCTAATATGCTGGTAAAGTATATAACTCTATATACGACAACCATTAGGTTGTCTCAGATTGACACTCAAAACTTCGCACCACGTTTTATAAAGGGAGACCTACATTGCAACGCTCAAAATACGCCGCAAAACCCACCCGCATGTTTATATGGTAAATGGCAACTGAGTATTTACTTAGAGCTGCATTCGATTGACGCCACATGCATATAAAATGTATGGATTCTATTGCACCCATATTTAGTGATCGTGACCCACGTATGCCTAATGTACTTTACCCTTTAGTTACATATTTATAAGATCTTCATCATACTATAATCTTGTCAGCTAAGCTAGGAAGTACAAGGTGAATCAAAATTGCATGATTGGTTAAAGAGATCACTTTGCCTATAAGCCATAGGTAATAGGTTATTTGTTATGTTTACCTACTCATACGAATTAGCATCCATCCGTCCAATCCATGAGTAGAATGAGTTCTTTAGTGACGTAAATAGACAACAACAAATTACCTATTTTAAAAATAAATAATTTTAACATTATTTCAGTGAGAATAAAAAACATTTTTTTGAGAATTGGCTGAAAAGTTATGACACTACTTGTAAGTGCAAATATTTAAAGAAGTAAATGCACCTAATACTCTAGCTATATCATTCTTACTATATAAGACTAAACGCTAAATCTGTACAAAATCTATGGTCTAAATAATACAGAAGCCATCTTTGAATGAGTAATGTATTAACGCAGATTTGAAACCATCGAAGCAAAAACATTAAAAGTAAACAATAAGGGATTTTTTTATAGGTACATATTCGTCCCTTTGAGTAAAAATAGCGGAAAAACTGCTGTTAGAAAATTCGAGAGCTCTGAAGAGACGTAACAATTGGCGGTTATACTATTTACTGGTATGTAGATATACATATAAACATTTCACGGTTTGGAAAACCAGCAATGTAGTAAAATAGGGAATAAAATTTTGTAAACCAGCTATGAAAGTATCTATAAAATTTTCCACGGGCGCACATTTTCTAAGTATTTGAAGAAGCACTGCTCTTTATACAGGATGGTAGGTTTAGACCATGATAAAACGAATTTCTTATTTTTTAAGATTTGACCCGTACTTTACACCTTTCAATATTGGCACTTTTTTGCAAGTCTTGTACGCTTATTAAATTAGCTTTCAAATTATTATTTTTCGTAGTGAATTGTTAACCATAATACACTTGAATAAACAGGAATTTAAGGTTTCTTGAATTACATTTACACCTAATTTGCACTTGTTAATAAATATTTTTTTTAAATTAGACATTGCATAAAGATACAGCTAATCAGTGGAACCTTAGTAGACGTGGCTGATTTTTAAAATTACACTAACTGCATTCCCCTAACAAATTTTAGCATGTTAGTCAGATATATATCAGGGGTAAGTAGACAAAAAATTAAGTTATTCAAAATAGTACTTAACTATTGAATTAAAATAGAATGAAAAAAAAGTCTCAATGTATTCAAGTACATTTTATAAAACCAGAGCCCAACACTTATTACTTTAGTTAATATTCACTTGCTTTCCTTTTTCAGAATCGCAGAAAACTATTTATCGAAAAAAATTTCAAGATAAAAATGATATAAGAACCACGAGTACAGAAAATGCAGATAAAACTATGAGTAGATCTACATACCAATCTACTGAAGAAACAAATATTCTAAAAATTGACAATTTACACGATGTAGAAACCAGAAAAATGTCCAGAACTGTGCCATGGAGAAGACAAAGCCAAACAGAGTCTGTTGAGATAAACAAACAAGAAAAACTGGAAATACAGCACTGGCGAAAACAACGACCAGGAGTGCCTACGTCAGTTCAGCGTACAATAACTACTGAAGATACAAACATTCTAAGTTTAGATACCAAAGATACAACTGACAAATCAATTAGACAACAAGAGACCAAAGTTGAAGACATTTTAGAAATTAAAAATTGGCGCAAACCAAGAACAACTGAGAAGCCTAAATTTTTAGATAAATCTTCTACCATTGAAGATACAACTATACTTGATGTACAAAAAAAAGAAATAATGGAGGAAACTCTTCAAGTAAAATCTTGGAGAAAACCACGAATGCCACAGGAATCACAATCTGTTAATAAAATAACTATTTCTGAAGATATTGCAAGATTAGATGTTGAGCATAAAAAAGATGAAAAATCTAAATTCGTGGACACGATATCTACTGCTCAAGATAAAGCATTGCTTCAAGTAGATGAATCTGAAACTGTGGAGCAAACCAATAAAAAAGAAACACAACAGTTGACAAAACCTAAGAAAGAGAAACCAACATTTCAGGAAACACAAATGTTTACTGATGATTCTATTAAAGTCGGTGTAACTGAGAGCGTTAAACAAAAGACTACAGAGGAAACACTTGAAACACGTCAGTGGCGCAAACCGCGAACTGAAGGAAGAAGAAGTAGATCGACGGACCAAGAAGAAAAGGAAAGTATTCCATGGACCCAAGAAAGTATACAGTTACGGCGAACGAAAGTAGAAAAAGCCCCCATTGTAAAAGAAAAAATAGAAGATGTTACTTTAAAACCACTAAGAAAAGAATCACTACATACTGTCGAAACAATGGTTATAGAAGAGTCGTTAACACGCGAAGAGGATACAGTAATACTTAAGGTATCCGACGTTGAAGATGTACAAAAAGTAACTATCAGTCATAAAACTCAAGGTCAAGAAGCCGTTGAACAAAAGATTCCAACATGGAGACGTTCATCGAAGGAAAAAAATGATTTGGCAAGGAAGGTACTTAAGGAAGAAACGCTTGACACAGGTCGACAAGAATTACAAACGGAAGAAAAACCAATTGATAAAAATATAGTAGAAGAAGCCAAGTGGCCTACAGGCAGAAGACTTCCTCAAAAAGAACAAGAAAAAGAGGAAGTAGTACTTAAACCAATTCCTAGACAACAGCGTGTAACTGATTCAGATAAAACTGAGCAAGTGCAACTAAAACCTATCAAACGAGAAAAACCTATCCAACAGACAACACCTGATGAAGTGCAGTGGCCCAGTGGTAAGAGGCGGCCTAAAGAAGAGCAACCACAAGAAGAAGTTATCCTGAAACCAATACCTAAGCAAACAATATCAGAAGATACAAAACCCGAGGAAGTTCAGCTTAAGCCTGTTAGGAAACAGAAACTTTATGAGGAAGATAAGCCTGAAGAAGTAAAATGGCCAACAGGTAAACGACGTCCTAAAGAGGAACAACCTAAGGATGAAGTAGTTCTCAAGCCTATTTCCAAGGAAGAATCACTAGAAAAAAAGGTTCCTGAAGAGACTCAATTTAAACCAACTAAAAAAGAAAAAAATATTACAAATGATAGACCCGAAGAAGTAACATGGCGCAAAGGCAAGAGTCTTCCGAAGGAGGAAGTCCCTAATAAAGAAGTACAATTGAAACCTATTCCTACGAATGACACGCACGAGGTTAAACCTAAAGAAGAAGTACATCTTAAGCAAAAGGAGTCGGAAGTAGAACAAAGTAATGAAATTAAACTTATACCAACTAAGAAGGATAAACCTGTCGAAGTCGATAAACCTGCTGAAATTTCTTGGCGAAAAGGCACAAGACGTCCAAAAGACGAACAAACTCAAGAAGAGGTAATTCTTAAGCCGGTATCTCATAAGGAAAAGGCCCTAATAGAAGAAAAACCCGAAGAAGTTAATCTTAAACCAATCAAAAAAGATAAACCTGTCGAGATCGATAAGCCTACTGAAATTTCTTGGCGAAAAGGCACAATACGTCCAAAAGAAGAACTTACTCAAGAAGACGTGATTCTTAAGCCTGTACCTCATAATGAAAAAGCTCTAGTAGAAGAAAAATCCGAAGAAGTTAATCTTAAACCAATCACAAAAGATAAACCTGTCACCGATGAAACACCTGGGGAAACAAAATGGCCTACGGGCAAGAGGCATCCTAAAGTAGAGGAGGAGTCCAAGGAACAGGTATCTTTGAAACCAATCTTAGAAGCTACATTACCAGAAGAAGTTCCAACGGAAAAAACTAAAATGAAACACATTAGACAGGAAAAGCCCATAAAGGTTGATAAACCTGATGAAGTTCAATGGCCTACTGGAAAGAGACATCCTAAAGTTGAGGAATCTAAGGAAGAAGTGTCTTTGAAACCAATAACTAAGGAAAAATTACCAGAAGAAGTTACACCGGAAGAGACTCAAATAAAGCATATGAGACCAGTAAAACCTATTGAGGAGGATAAGTCTGATAATGTTAAATGGCCAACAGGTAAACGGAGTCCTAAAGAGGAACAACTGAAAGATGAATTAGTTCTCAAACCCATACCCAAGCAAAAAGAAGTAGAACAAGAAACTCCTAAAGAAACTCATCTAAAGCCTATTAGGAAACAAAGACCTGTTGAAGATAGTGAACCAGAAGAAGTTACATGGCGCAAAGGTAAGAGACTTCCAAAGGAAGAGATACCTCAAGAAGAAGTCATTTTGAAACCTATTCCTATGAAAAAGCCACAAGACGAAAAACAGGAAGATAAGCAAGAAGTTAAGCTTGTACCACTCCGGAAAGAAAAACGTATCGAAGAAGATAAACCTGAAGAAGTAAAATGGCAAACTGGCAAAATGCGCCCTAAAGAAGAAGAAACAAAAGAAAAGGTAATCCTTAAACCTATTTTAAAGCAACGATCACTTGAAGATACTAAGCCCGACGAAGTACCACTAAAGCCAGTGAAAATCGATAAATCTGTCGAGGAAGAAAAACCCAAAGAAGTTACATGGCGAAAAGACAAAACACGACCAAGAGAAGAAAAATCTAATGAAGACTTGCTACTCAAACCAATACTCAAACAAAAATCAATTGAAGAAGATAAACCAGAAGAAGTTCAACTAATACCTGTTAAAAAAGAGAAGTATGTCGAAGAGGAGAAACCAGAAGAAGTAGAGAAGCCTGTCAAGGAGAAGAAACGTAAAGAAAAGATTATTGAAGAGAAGAAACCAGAAGAAGTTCAACTTAAACCTGCTAAAAAAGAGAAGCCTGTCGAAGAGAAAAAACCAGAAGAAGTTCAACTTAAACCTGTCAAAAAAGAGCAAGCTGTCGAAGAGGAGAAACCAGAAGAAGCTCAAATTAAACCTTTTAAAAAAGAGAAGCCTGTTGAACAGGAGAAACGTAAGGAAGACATTGTTGAAGAGAAGAAACCAGAAAAAGTTCAACTAAAACCTGTTAAAAAAGAGAAGCCCCTGGAAGAGGAGAAACCAGAAAAATATCAACTAAAACCTGTTAAAAAAGAAAAGCCGGTGGAAGAGAAGAAACCAAAAGAAATTCAACTGAAACCTGTTAAAAAAGAAAAGCCCGTTGAAGAGGAAAAACAAGATATAAAAACGCCAAAAAGGGAAAGACGTCCAAAAGAACAAGAGCCTCAAGAAAAAGGTAAGATTTAAATTTTTTAAGGTATTATAAATATATGCGCACAAGACATCGCAATAAAGGACCGGGTCTTTAATAGCAACTTCCTGTATTAGTTAATTACTTAGTTAATTACTTACATATGTAGCATCCAGGGAGGGTTCAATCGACAAAGAAAGTCCAGAGAATAAAACGCAAAATATTAGTGATTTAATCTCAAGATAACGCTTATTTTAAGTTGGTCAAATCCAACCAACTTCAATGTCGCTAGTTGTAGTAAAGGCCTGGTTGTTGTGTGTACATATTTTTTATATATATTTAGGCGTCCAACAGATGCATGGCTAATTTACATAAGACACGACTTGTGTAAAAATACAAAACTTACATTTCAATGTAAATTCGAACGACATAATGAAAAGATAAATAATTATATAAGATCCAACACATAATTATTTATCTTACTATATCGTCATTTTCTATACTCTTTCATATCCGTATATAATTTATTACAAGGATCATAATAATGCTCTCCCACTTTGTGGTACACTGTATTGAAATAAAATAATATTACTGCAAATATTGCATAATAGTGTCATATTACCTGTAGTAAATGTCTTGATATTATTTCCATGCAATATGTTTTTATTGAGGAATATACTCGTAAATAACATAAAATTGGTGAAATTGTGACATGAGCATTTTCAATAGACTGCATTTTAATAGCTGAATATTTTACAGAAGTGGGGCCAATTATAATAGAGTCAGTAAAAGCAATAAATTTGTCAGAAAACAGTGATTTCGAACTTTGCATGATCTATGAAGCAGCAAAAGACTGTGAAGTCAAATGGTATCAAAATAATCATCTGCTTGAGCCAACTGACGAATGCATTATAGAAACTAAAAATGGAAAATCAACAATAAAAATACGTTCTGTAGATAAAAAGAAAGTAGGAAAGTATGAAGCTGTGATTCAAAGCAATGGAAAAGTCGCCAAAACAGCAAGTTCAGTTAAACTGATAAAACCGACTGACGAACTACAAATTACGCCACCTGTATTTATTCGGCCAGTACGATCAAAAGAAGCATATTTAGGAGACATAGTACTGATAGAATCAGAAGTGATTTCTAGCCCTTCTGCGTCTTTCCAGTGGTTTTTAGACACAAGAGAAGTTACGTCATATACAAAAGAACATAAATTGAATCATATTTACGTAACTACCAAAGATAACATATCATGCCTTTGTATTGAAAATATTACATCTGATTTAGCGGGAATTGTTACATGCAGAGCTGAAAATTTTGCTGGTTCTGTCTCCAGCTCTGCAACGCTCACTCTATGTGAAAAAGAACCATATGAACATGGTGATACACCTGTATTCACTAAATCTCTGCAGCCCACAATAGTGATGGATGGGGAGCCCATTGTGCTCAGTTGTGAAGTGCTAGGACAACCTTGGCCTAAAATAGAATGGCGTCATAATGGAAATGTAATACAAAAAGCTAGAGATATAGCATTTGCAAGACAAGAATCAGGCTTATGTGAATTACTTATAAAAGAAGCTTTTCCTGAAATGGAAGGATACTATAGTTGCACAGCAACAAATTGTTTTGGAAGTAGTAACAGCGAATGTGTTTTAACTGTGGAAGGTAGTGCAGGCCAGCTTTCGTGATCGCATGTGTTGAGTTGCATGACCGAAATACAACAGGGTGATATCAGGCACAATAATATTCGCCAACAAACACGATATTTAACTTGCCACTCATCATGACACGTGCCATGCATCTGTAGAAATTAAATGAGATTTGCAAAGGGAACGATTGTTTAAAAAAGCGTTATATCATTTTAACAACACCTGCAACAGATATTTTTAAAAATTAGACGCGGCAATTCTGAATTTCACAAACAGCTGCAACTCACTGCACCAATAACAGACATATTTTTTTGCAACGAACTACTATCAAGCATTTTATTAAACTTAGTTTACATTATTTTCAAATAAAGCGTATATATCAAAGGTATTTAGTTTGTTGGTCCAGTGAACGACGCTTGCCTAGCTTCGTGAATGTAATGCAATGCAACTTCAAATCTACAAAATGTCTAAAAGATAATAATAGAGCAGTTGTGAAATGTAGCGAAGTTAAACCCATAAAACTGAACACATTTTGGTAAAAAATCTTGCACAAATTGTGCCATAAAGGTATTTTGTGTAGGGCAATTATTTTGTTGTTAACGAATTTGGAAATTATTTTAACTATATTCGTAGGCAGATTCATCTCCTTGAACAACAAGAACCGCTCTATTTATTTGGACAGTTTGTATATTATTATTGTTATTCTAGTGTATAATTCTTTTTTACCAGTGCCGTGTAGATTTTTTTTTATTCGAATACTGACAATATTTTTTAGTGTATTTGCATAATATATTCAATCATTATATGGTAAATCCAGAATTATACAGTAGTTATACCTAACTCTTTTTTAATAGTGTATTTTGAAATCTTTAATATCTTTCTAGCGTACGAATACATTCCGAGTGCATCAGAAGAGGATATTCTCAGCGACGAGGTAAGATATAAATAAATACAAATGAATGTTTTATAAACATTAATGAATTAAATATTTTTTTAATCATTTGACGAAATATACATGTTTACAGAAAACGAGTGACATTGAAGAATTTGCACCCCGAATCGTAAAGGCTTTGCCAACTGTTGTTTCTACAACTGAAGGAGAGCTCACTAGGTCTGAATCGTTTATTTATTAATTAACGGAATATTATATGATTAACACGTTCGCTGCCAACTAAAATATAAAAATATTATATAATAACGATAGGTACCTACTACGAGTATACTCGTAGCGAACGTGGTAACTTTGCCACCCGCGCTTCGGTTTATATGATAATTGATAAACTAGTAGTTCCGCTCGATTTCACCCGCGTAAGTCCCGTGGGTACAGTATAGCCCATGTTACTCCCAGAAAAGAAAGGTTTAAAAAAAGGTTTAAAAAATAAAGCCTATGTTACTCAGGGATCTTCTAGATTTCCATTGGTGAAAAAATTTGAAATCGGTCCAGTAGTTTTTGAGTTTATTCGGAACAAATATACAAAAATACAATTCTTTCCTCTTTATAATATTAGTATAGACTAGTGTAGAAGTGTAGATAAAAAATCAAAAATACACGCTTTTTATATTAGTGAAAAAAAAACCACACCAAAATCCGTTGCGTCGTTCAGGAATTAGCGGATTAGTAATATTTTTAGTGCTATTCTTTGAAGTCTGTTAGTATTTTGGACCGACTTTAAAAAAGGACGACTTTCTCTCAATTCGTCATGTATGTTTTTGGTCCATATTTTTGTCAAAATTGAACCGATTTAGATTTTTTTATTGCTTAGAATTGTTATACGATGTAAAGAGAGATCACAATTTTCCTCTTAGTTATGAATTAATAAAATTAATGAATGAATAATCTCACGCCTTTTTTCCTCGAGTGGATAGGCAGAGGTAGGTATCTATTACATTTCTGGAAATAATTACGTTGTACCAGTTATATCCTTGGAACCCTTAAAGTGGCGATGGAGTCGCTATGGCTTTCAAGTGGACTTATAAGCCTCAACGAAAACAAAAGATTTTGAATACCCTTTCACGCGTACAATATATATATTGTACAAAAACTATTTTATGATAGTTTTTGTTTGAGTAATGTTGTAAGGAAATAGCCAATTGGGACCGTCTCCCAAGAAATACTGTGATATACGTTTACATTTCTCTTATGCTACTCTGTCAAGAAAGTACCGGGAAAAGGTCATTATCACACAAAGTGTTAGATATTCTTCCAAATTTATTCTATCACCTTCGAAGTATGCTCCTTCAGAAATGATATACTTACGCCAACGAATAGTAGAATCATCGAAACAGTTTTTAAACGCTTTTTTCGGAATAGAGTTCAGTTCTCCCCGAGAATTCGGTTTTGGATCAGTTTTAAGGTGCCACTCCAAAGTTTCTTGACTGGTTTGCATGCCAAACTCGTAAACCTACGTCTCCTCACCAGTAACAATACATTTCATGAATGTTGGGTCAGAATTGAATCGTTCTAGCATGTAAGCAACTCCTATGCGATTGAGTTTTTTGTGAAAATTCAAGTCTTTTGGGACTAGTCGAGCGGCGACATGTTTCGTACCCAAGTGATTGTTTAAAATAGTACAGATCGACTCGTGAGCCACCGAAAGTTCAGCGGCTATCTCTCTCAAACTTGAATGAGGATTTTCAGTCGCTATTTCTTTTTCTTTTGCGATGTTAACTTCAGTAGAAGACGTTGATGGCCTACCAGAGCGAGGCAAATCTTCCATCACATCTCGACCGCTTTTGAGTGCATTGTACCACTCATAAGCACGTTCTTTTGATAAAGTCGATTGACCGTACGCCTTCTGTAACATTTTTAGCGACTCTGAACACGAAATTCCATTTGCGATGCAAAATTTGAGACAAACTCTTTGTTCAATGTTTTTGTCCATTATAAAATTCGCAACACACACTAAGGATGATCAAACAAAAAACAGCACTGTATTTAATCTAAATGACACAGATGCAACTCAAACTCCACACCAAAACAGTTGTGCCAAACTGGCAACACTAAAATAAAATAAAAATTGAATTTGGAACCATAAAAAAATATCAATTCCCCTCAATTCCCGATACTTTTTGACAAAATGTATATTCAAGTCAAATTATTTTAATCATTGCAGTCTTTTTACTGATATTAATTGAAGTCGGTTTGTATTTTTCCTTAAAAAAAATTGTATGTTCCGTAGCCAAATTTCGTCTGGTTCATCTGACCAACTGTCTGCCTAGAAAATAAATTTTTATGGAGATTCCTAGGTTCTACATCTACACAAATAATATTTTAAAGAGGAAAGATTTCTATTTTATACGTTTGTTTGTAATGGCTCCGAAACTACTGGTAAGATCCTTCTTTTTTTTTTCACGGAAACGCCTGGACTCGATTGTGAACTTGCGGAACACAGATAGGTAGTAGATGATATTTGGGAAGTATGTGAATTTTATGGACAGCCATATAAAGTAATGCAGAATAAGAACAGGTGAAATGCGAGACGTAAAAACCAGAATACAATAAATATTTTAGGGGGCTCCCATGAAACAAACGTGATTTTGCCGTTTTTATGGATAATGGTACGAAACCCTTCGTGTGCGAGTCCAAATCACACTTGGCCAGTTTTTCATAAAATTTATATTAAGTACGAATGTGACTAGACTACGTAACTTGACTATGCGTGGCCCGACGCGCTGTTGGCTGGTTTTTATGTATTACGATAATAAAAGCATTATGACAATAAAAATAACTGCAGGCTTATAACGAGTACACCATTAGATGAATATCATTACAAATTTGTAGTTGTATTTAAATTTTTTGAAATTCATATTTACAGACTTGAAGCCAAAGCTATAGGCATACCAAAACCGCAAATAAGATGGCTCAAGCAAGGTACGGAAATAATCCAATCACAGGAGTATCAGATCGAAGAATTAGATGACGGAACGTCAATTCTTATTATTCCTGAGGTTTATCAAGATGATACTGGCGAGATCAAGTTTGAAGCGTACAACGCACTGGGAGTGACATCCACTATTGCAGCATTGTCTGTCGAGAGTGAGTGGTGGAACACAATATTTTTTAAATTTGATCAATAATTGAATTGATTAAAAAATATAATAATTTCAGTTTTCAGTTTCCAGGAGGCTTTGATGGGAAGTTTCTACTCTGTGGTCACCCTACTCCCTGTCCTATCATAATTTTCATGTATGATAGTACCTACCCGACCGTATTATTTTTGTAATTTCTCAGTTTACACACATCACTCAACATAATATTACATAATCTGATTGTGGCAAAAATGTCGGCTATAGTACTAGTAACTAGTTTATATTGTAATAAGAGAATTATATCACTCAAAACTATTCGGATTTAATTGTATTTTTCAGATGACATCGTAGAGACATTACGTAATCTTTATTCAAAAACTATTTTTAATTAATTTATATTTTATTTTTATGTGGAAAGGTATCATCGGAACTAAGGAATATAGAAAGCCGGAATGGGTTACGCATATGGAAGAGCTGCAGGCTGCTTTGAAAGGTAATATAATCAAAAGTATTACTTTTCTCATCTATACATATAAAATGATAAACTGACTGACTGATTGCGATTGGTGATATATCAACGCACGGCCTTAACCGTTGGGTCTAGAGACTTGAAATTTTGCACATAGATAGCTTATACAGTGTAGGCATCTACTAAGAAATGATTTTGCAAAATTCAAACCCTAAGGGGGTGAAATAAACGTGCGCGAGCGAAGCCGTGGGTAAAAGCTAGTACTACATAATATTATACTAGCAGCGCCCCGAATACGGGGATAAAATATAGCCTATGTTACTCAGAAATATTTTAATTGTAATGGTAATAGAATTTTTGAAATCGTTCCATTAGTTTTTGAGTTTATTCGTTACCGGTTCCGTGGGAATTCGGGGATAAAAAATAGTCTATGTTCCTCCCTGATAATGTAGCTTTCCATTGGTGTAAGAATTTTGAAAATCAGGCCAGTACTTTATGATTTTATTCGTTACAAACATACAAATCTTTCCTCTTCAATATTAGTGTAGAAGTGTAGACTAGCTGTACCGCGCGGTTTTACCAGCATAGTTCCCGTTCCCGTGGGTATACGAGGATAAAATATAGCCTATGTTTCTCATTGATAGTTGAACATTTTAAAGGTGAAAGAATTTTGTAAATCAGTCCTGTAGTTTTTGAGTTTATTCTATGAAAATATACAAAAATACAAATCTTTCCTCTTTATAATATTATTAGTATAGAAGTGTAGATAAACCACCCTCAGTATACTTACATGGTATGGTACTGTACACAAATGATACATCTCTACTTTTTAAAGTTAAACGACATAATAAGTCTTAAGAAGAAGTGAACAGGGCTAATAATGATGTTGTCAGTTGGTATAACATTAATAATGTACTTCTTAATGAGAAGAAATCTAAATGTGTATATTTTCCTTTATCAAATGTTATACGTTATACAAATGCTAACTGTGAAAGAAGAGATTACAAATTATTCAGCAAAGTACAAAATTCGACTATCACACCATGCAAATTCTCTCGCAACAAAACTACTAGACAGTACTACAGATTAATTAGGTTGTAAGATTTGACGCCTTTTAAGTCGTCATGAGACTATACTACGATTAATAACAACAGAGGAAAATTAAATGAAAAGGATGTAGTCAATGGGCTGCTTCCTTCCATGTGACGATGATGATAAGATCTGATAAAGGCTTAACAGCTGATTGCAGATAGATAAAAAATTAATTTAAAAAATGTTATACGAACTCTCTTAACTCGGTTACAGTTAAAAAGGAGGAATTCGAAATTGTAAGTAATATATATTTTTAGAAATAACCTTAGACGCGTAGTTACAATGGGGACCGCACATTGATTCGTTGGCGAAAGGCAGTTCTGCTGCATATACGATAAAAAAATAAGTAATTTATCAAACGTGGAAACAGCTAGACTTAGTCTATTTCAGTTACTTCTGTAGCTTGATGTTGGCATCCTACTGTGGCGACATGGCGGCAGAAACGACAAAAAATAATAAAGTTCAAATTCCACGCAAGTAGAAAAACAATATTTTTTCCCTTCACATGGGTTATAAAAAGGTTTTTTCAGACTGCGAAATATAGATTACATGCGATTATATTTTTTGCTTACATTCGAAAAGCTCACTAAATTTAAAATTTCTGTTTCATGGGTCCAGCAGTGAAGGCTGTGTGTACTTAATTTTAGAGAGATATCTTTATCAGGGATGACGTTGGTTTTGATCTTTATCTGTATAATGAAATCGGTTTTATTTCAGCCACACAATCTGTACCAACTTTCGTAAAAGATATATTGGCCGAACGTGTTCACGAGGATGAAGAAGTTCTATTTGAAGCCAGATACAGTGGCAATCCTACTCCAGGTATGTTTTAATAATAGACACTAAAAATATTTTATGCTCATAATCAATCACACTTGTAATTAATTATTCATGATTTCCATTTGCAGAAATTCTGTGGTACAAAGATGACAAAGTTATAAGAACCAATGATGATTATTTAATAGAAAATGAAGATAATCGTACTATGTGTAAAATTCGAAAAGCTTCTAAAGCCTCCGAAGGTACATATATGTGTAAGGCAGTCAGTGAAATTGGTATGGCCATTACTAAAGCTAAACTGCAAGTATTTAAGATAGGAGAAAAAATCAAGAAAGTTACAGCGAGAGAAGTCAAAGAAAAAGTAAAGTCTGAAAAAGTTATTAAAATAGAAGAGGAAAGAATAATAAAAGAAAAGGCAAAGGAAACAATTGAAAAACCTCATGAAACAACCATAGTAACACAAGAAGTACAACCTATGGACGTACCGAAGCCTATTCGGAAGATGAGTAAAGAAAAAGCAAAAGTGATTGTTAGTGAAGCTGAACACGTTGAAACAACCGATGTAGCATCATTCAAGAAAGTAGACAAGAAAGAAAAGGTCAAACCAGTATTAGAAAAGATTGACCCAGTAGTAACTCTACATGATTACTTGATATCTTCGCAACAACAAAAAGAAGAGACAGTGCAACCTTTAGAGATGAGTGAAAATGAAACACAGAAAGGTATAATAAAAATGGTGGAAAAGGATTCAGGCATGGTAGCAGAAATAAACGAGTTATTAGAAGTAATAAACGCTAAAGAGTTTGGCCCTGGAGAATCGCCTTTACGAGAATTAGCCAAAATCGGTTACATGTTAAGAAGTGGTGTAACAATTGAACAAATCGAGAGTCTGTACGATTCAGAATATTTCCCAGCTTTAAGGGTACCACAGTCTCAATCGGCACTTGTGCAATTAGTAGAAAGGCAAGGTCATGGAGCACTAATTACAGAGGTACTCACCGAGGAAACTATTCAAGATGAAGATGTAATCGCAGCGAAGGTTGGATTCCGCGCTTTCTTGAAAATGGTGGAAATGAAGCATAGTTCCGTTGAGGAAGTTATCGCCCATTTCTATCCGGAAGATTTTAAACCACGATCCTGGGAACGAAAAGAAGCCAATGAGGTAATTTGATATATTACTATTATTAATATAATTATATGTGACAAAAAAAAATATTTCTAAAGAAACTTGTAAGGTAAATACATGTAGCACATGATGGATAAAAACTGCACGCGTTAAGCAAGGTGCATGAATCTTTGCTTTGTATTTTTCCCGGTAGTACTCAATATGTAAACTGCCCTCGATTCACGTTATTTCGACGCGATGTTTTTATACGATATCAGTGGTTCGATTTCACTTCTTTTTATATCAAATCTATGAATCAGGTTTTTAGTTGCCGACTGAGAAGTCCTATCAAATTAAAAAGAGTAACGCTGCCTAGACGAACGTTAATAGGATTTTAATTTTAAATAATGTATCAGGTGATCGTCGAGTCTTCTGCTGGCGAAGTTGCAGAAAAACACAGTACAAAAGTAATAAAAGGTAAGATATCAATAGTACCTACGTCAGGAAAACCTACCATAAGTATCATATTAGAATATACAATTAATGCTAAAATAAAGGAATTTTATACCGGTTATTGGGACCCAGTTAGTGCAGATTTTTTTATCTAACCTACTGCATACGACAAACATGGCCAGCCTATTCCCACTTCAGCTTGGCAATTTTTTCGCCATTATCAATTATTTGGGTTTTGGAGCACAGCTTGCGTTCCGGCCTCGGTCCATCCTTTTTACACCTAGTACGCTGGGCTCCCTTGCCCTTTGGCAAACCTTGAGTTTATACATCTGTAGAGAAGTCAGCGACCAAGTCTAAGTACCGTAAGTTAGGACGGATAGAATAAATTTATGGACCAGTTGCCAGCTCTTCCAGGCGTTTTGAACTCGGCTTTCAACTGCCTTGTCATGCTTGTTTTCGAAAGAGACTACCTGGCCAAAGTAGATATACTCGTCGACATAGTGTATTTTTTGCCCGTCTACCTCGACCTTACTTTGCCTATTGTTGGTCACTATAAAATGACTATAGCACATTATTTTATTTCGTTTAGATACCAAAGTAGTAGACGAGCGTCAAGTGAAAGGTAAGCTATTAAATGTATTGCTAAAAATTAAATAAATAAATTACATATTTTTAACAATTAACATTTTTAAACCACTTTTGAACTAAAGCTTCGGATAACAAGACTTAAAGGCTTATTAAAATTATAATAACGCTGTATTTAGAAATAAATTAACGAATACAATTTAATTGTTATGCTTTTGGGTTATAATATTAATGTTACTACGACAAAAAGTATATCACATGAAGATAACAAATAAAACATTTAAAAGTTATTTTAAAATTAACTTATTAAAAGAAAGAAAAAAGAAGATGTCTAGTAAAAGAATAAAATCTGTATTGTTTTACATAATATTAAGTCTCAAACTGTCTTCGATCTAAAAAAAATATAACTATTGTTATATTTTTTTTTAGACCAAATAGAATAGAATTGATTTATTACAATCAGTTATTTTTTTATACATTATAATAAATATAATATACTTAAAATAATGTGTTATATTAACGTGTACTGTATAAAACAATAACTGATTGTGAAAAATCAATTCTATTTGGTCCCTCGGTTACATTATAAAAATATTAAACACGTGTTTTTTGCTTTATCAAATAAATAAATAAAATATCAAGGCATATTGCATCAAAGTTCGGGAGTGGGGGGTTTTGACGTCACTCCCTTCGAAAATTTGTAGCAAAGTGCTGTATCGTCTTCATTTTTTGTTTGCCGGAAAAAAGAAAAAAGACGTTTACAATATTTTTTGTAATCTAATCTAACTGAGAGACCAAATTGATTTTTTAGTAAACTACCCTTTTTATTACTAAATGCAAAACTTGAACACAAGTTGAAAACTTTGTTTGAACATATATTTTATATAATTCACATACTTACATCAAAAGAAATTTCTAATATTTATCTAGTTTTACCTAGCATAAATCGTGCTTAGTTAACAATCATTATTATTTGTTCTGCTCTAACCAAATCTACTTCCGTTTTCTTCTGATGCAGTTTACGGCCGCTTCAATTCGCTTCAACATTGTGTGCTTCGTTTTGGATAACAATATTTAGATTTTATATGTTTTATCAGAAGCTTGTGCAGCATAAGTAAGTACTGACTATAACTTTTCTAAGGTATTCTGTAAAAGGATTGCATTGCATAATTATTTTTCATCTCTCCGGGTGGAAAGCGGCAAATTTCAGCCCGCTGCGCTAAACGAAGTTGCCGCTTTCCGCCTCCGTCGAGAAGAAAAAAGTATACACACCTCGACAAGTAAATAAGAAAGCCTCAGATCAGATGTTTGTAGACAAATTACATGTGATCTGAGACATTTCTTATTTTACTTCACTAGATGTATAATATACTATATTCATTTGATGATCATCTAGTGCTGAGTTATTATGACTTTGGATTGGCTTAATAAGGATATTGGACTCGATTCTGCAGACCAGCTAAAATTCCTAATTTTAAGTTAGCTCTACTCTTTTCTACCGCTTTGGAAAGGAAAGGGACAGTAACAAGCGCCATATTTATTTAGAATGTCACAAATGTCAAAATAACAAAATTTAACCATAAGAACGCATTCAAATCTTATTCAAATACACGTGTTTAGCAATTTAAGCGACGATGTAACAAGGTCATGGATAAAAGTGACAGATAAGCACGTTCATAAGGTTCAAATTAGTTGCTTTTAAGATATTTGACATTACTCTATAATCTATGGTTTGTTTTTGTCCTATTTCTTCCATATTATATGAAGTAGGATAGGCTAACTTAAAATTGGGAATTTTAGCTGGTCTGTAGAATCGACTTCATTGTTAATTATATGAAATTTAAGATACATTTGAAAATTGTTGCAATTTTTGTAAAATTTGGTTTGCCAAATGTAGAACTATTATACAATCCGATCCTTTTTATTATTATATAACAACTCTTTTATTATTAAACACTCACGATATAAAACTGACAGAACACCGTAATTAAAATTATATCAGCTTCTTAATACACTTACTTGCCACTCATGCGCTTAAAATAATAAATAGCTTTACTTTTCTATATTTACCATTGAGAACACTTTATTGACTATACTATGATTTCACAGATGTCAAAGAGAAAGAACAAGCCAAACGCAAAAAACACTTAAATAAGAAAACATCTTTAGAAGAAAGCGAAGTTGAAGAATTAACAGAAAAAACTATTAAAACTATGAAGCCATCGCGACCAAAAGAAAAAATAGAACTATATACAGAGGATGAAGCAGAAATATTAGAAAAAGAAGATATTCCATATATGCAAACTATTGCAACCAATACCTCTGAAAGTAAGATAGAAGTAGTAGCCGCTAGTCAAGTAACACAAATTAAACCCGAAAAAGAAATAGATGATATCACTGCTAATTTTAAAGTAGATGCTAACTATCCTCTTATAAGCGATATGCAACAGGTGCAGGAAAAAGAGGAACCTTTAGAACTGAAACATAAGACTAAAGTTCTTATTCAACCATCATTATCTGAAATAGAACCATTACAAATAACAGAAATAGAAGTCAGTGGTTCAGTGGATGAATATCAAACTACTAAAACTAAATCAGAGAGTAAGGCTAAAAAAAGTATAGTTTCTACAGAGAGTATTGTTACTTCGGAAATATTTACAAATTCATCAGTGTCTGATCTAGAGAAACCAAGCACCCATACGCAAAAAGCCAAGCCAACTATGATTTTAAAAGATGCATTTGGTGTTTCGGAAGAAATCGTGTCTTCAAAAGAAGCACCTTTACAAGAATTATCTTTTAAGAAATCGAATGCCGCGGTATCATTCTCACCATATACAGAACTCAGTGTTTCTGAAGTACATGAAGAGATAAGAGAGCAAGATGTCGATACAGTTATTAAGGATAAATCTGCAACGTCTAAATTAAATTTCAATTTGTTGGAATCAGTTCAGGTTGGAGAAGTTTTTGTTGAAGATAAGTCCGGCAAATATTATCCCGAATTGATAGTACCCACTGAAACCGCTCGCAAAGATATACTGCTCTCAAATCAACTTATTACAGCAGTTCATGATGTTCAAGAAAAGGAAGGGGCGTTATCAGATCTTAAACTTCCACCTACACAAGAAGCAAACGTAGATATCACATCTAAAGATAGTTTGGTAATATGTATCGATGAAACACATGAAAAAGAAGGTGATTTACCAGCTCCCGAAAAGCCAGCAGCTGTGACAGTTGGCAAGGATATAATCTTACATACTAGTTTAAGTAACACTATAACAACTTCCCACATTAAAGAATCCGAATTTGTTCCTGAGTCAATAACTAGCAAAAAGGCAGTAATTGGTATTAATGAACACCAACACAAATTTAATTTAGAAACGGATATACATGAGTCTGAAAATGCTTTTGAGAGATCACAATTTATTCAAGGAACACACGCAGATATATCTATATCAACTTTGGATAAAAATATTGTTGAAGAAGTTCATGTTAATGAGAGTGAAAATGATTTAATAATAAAAGAAGATAAACTCGCAGCTCATGCTAATTTAGATGTGGGCTCTAATGAACCAATAGTCACTTCAGAAACAGTGCAAATGACATCGACATCTGAGTTAACACTATCAGATAAAGTGCTAAAAGAATCCGCGACACAAAGTTATATTACAGAGAACTCCAAGGTGGTTTCGTACCCTCTAGTCCATGATCAAGAAATTTATGAAGAATATTTGAGTAAAAAACCCGAAAATGTAACACAATCTCTAATACCCAATATATCAATAACAATATTACAGACTGAATCTTCAGAATCAGAAAATAAACTTAATTTGGATAAACTACCTGAAATGATCAGTGCCAAATCGTTACCTACTCACCCACTTAAAACTCCCATATCCGAGGAGGTAACAACAGCTGACCAAATAAATTATATGGATATACCAACAAAAAGTGCAGAAAGGGCTTCGGCACAACGAGATTTGTATAAAGAAATCACAGTTCTTGAAACAACAGTTCAAGAACAATTAGAGAAATTGGATGAAAGTCAGAAATCTCAAAGCAAAGCTGTGACTTCGTTTATAGGAAAAGAAAGCTTGAATGTAACTGAAATTGTATCTAGTGTAAATGAAGAAAAACTCGAAGCACCCAAACCGAATTCAACCACATATGCTAAAGTCGACATAGGTACCGATCATAAAATAGCTTTAACATCTGAAGTCACTACAGGAGATGCTTTGAATAAATTTGATACATTTGCGCCAAATTACCAAGAAGCAAATATAAACGCCAACTTAATGACTTCTCTTTTAATTTCTGAAAACAAAGCCTTAGACACACAAACGTTATTACAAAATGATATTCAACGAGACTTTAAATCAATTACACCAGAAATAATATCAACTGAAGGAACTATTAACGTTACAGAAATAATGAAACACGAGAAAGAAAGTGATTATAATGTGGAATTATCACCAGAAACAATAATTGCATCTGCTGACATTATCGGTCACCCAGTTGCAGTTTTATCTGAAATGATAGCTGATTCAAGTGTAGGATTTACAGAAGATGTCAACCTTAAGACTAAATATAAAAAGGCAAATGTAGAAAACATCACTCAAAAAGAAATTATTATAACCACAGCAGAATCGAATGAAAAGGAAAGCTCTTTCGATACATCTTTGAAGCCTAGTACTGTTTTAGCTACAGTCAATTATGATTCTAGTCAGGCCATTATAATAGAAGAAAATAAACCTGAAATATCACCTTCTGCTTTTGAAAATCCAAATGAAGTATTATGGGCCAAAGCTAAGGAAGCATCCATTTCAAAAGAAGCAATTACTCAACAAGAAACGTTTGTACACTTATCAGAAGGAATACTTGCAACAGAGGAGATGGAAAACAAAACAAAGCCAACAGTAACGTTAGCTGCTCTTCAGGCACCAGTATGCAACGAAAAATTGTCCATCGAATCAGAAACATCGTTAATAACGCCAACCGTGCCAGATGAACAGATAGCAGACTTAACATTTACTCAACAACATGGATTAGTGACTTCAGAAACTTTATCACAAACTGAAAATCTGGGAAGTACTGATAGTCTTAAAATGGGATTAAAAACAGCAGTTTATAAACTAGATGAAATATATGGAAAAACGGCTAATGTAGAAGAAGTTATTACAAATCAACAAACCGAAGAATTTAGCAATGATACAATTTCAATGCTAAAATCGGAAGTTTCCTCAATTGCACAGAATTATACTCTTCAACAAACTGAAATTATTACCGCCGAAAAAGAGACAATTTTGACGGAACAAAAAACTTTCAAATCAAATGTGTCTCCTGAATTTACTGAAACACAAGCTATTATAACAAGTTTGACAGAAGCAATTGATAAAGAAAAAGATTTTGACGGAAAACTGGCATTACCTACACAAGACGCTTTAGTAGGTATTGTTCCACTAATAAGTTCTATTGGCACCGAAGTTTTAGTAACCAGAAATGTAACTAGTTTAGAAGAAAAATCTCCAGTATCTTCTAAAGCCACAATGATGAGAGATGAGTTACAAAAACACTTGCAAGGCATAGAAATATTAGTTGGCGAAAAGGAATCCGAATTAAATGAATTAAAGAGAGATTTACAACAAGAGGCTATGCCAAAATTTGTAGAATTATCGGCAAAAGAAGTGTCAGTAGTTTTACCAATAGAAAATGAAAAAGAATTAAAAGAATCAGCTTCAGTTTCTGGTTTAGTTGCATACCCATCAGTAAATGAACAACAATCTATATTGAATACTGAAGTGATAGTGAGTCAAGAAAGCGAAGTTTTGCACGTTTCTGGTACCAAAGTTATAAATGCACTCACAACACACGGAATTCAAGAAGCCATTCTGAAAAATGAACCTTTTATAGGCGAAGTGGAGGATACTTTCCTGGAAGAAACAACTGCAACGAAAGTTTCTAAAGGTAATGTTGAAGAACAAAAATCTGTCGATGTGACAGAAGTTATTTTATCTGAAACAGAGATTCCATTACTCAAAACATTACCAACAAAAACAGAAAATATTCAGTCCAAAATCGAAGAAAGTAATTATGTGAATGTATCAATGGTTATGACGTCGGATAAAGAAGTTGAAATTAAATTAGAAGCACAACATTCACCAAAAGAAAAACCAGGTATAGTAATTGAATCTCACCAACATATTACGATAACAGACACACAAACAAGAGAAAAGGAAGAATCTATGCAAGCTACAAACACTCCACACAAAACCATAAAACACATAGACATAAAACCTATTCATCATATAACTACTAGTGAAACGGTACCCATTGAAAGAGGTTCCGAATTTTCCAAGGAGGAGACTACAACAAGAGCAAAGGCTAATGAGTTTCATTTAATATCTGAAGCAATTAATTATGAAACGCAGCAACCAATGGAAAGTATTAATTCAATATCTGCTGATTTTAAACCTGAACAGACTCAAGCTTATCACGATATAATTGGCTTAAAATCAGTAGAACAGACTGAGGTCGTTGCTGAAGAAAATCCCAGATCGTTTTCAAAACATTTACCAAAGGATGAAAAGGCTCAACAGAGCCAAACAACAGTTACAGAAGTAATAAGCATGCAACCACATGTACTAGAAAACGCAGGTAAATTGTCAACCGACTATAAGCCCGAAGAAAGTGAAATCAAATATGAATTAGAAGTACACAAAACTTATACAACTTCTGAAAATTTTGCACAAGAACTAACGGGAATAATTACAACCCAAGATAGTTCTACCAAACTCGCACAGCAAGAACTTGTTAAAATGGAATCTGTACAACAAACAGAAGTCGTAGTTGGAGAAAAATTCGAAAAACTAATGATACCTGAAGGCGAAAGAAGAGAAAAAGCTGATGAAAGCCGTATAACTTTACAAGAACTCTCAAATATAAAACCTGCAATATTTGAGGATATTCGACATTTCACTGGATCTTTCAAACCAGAAACAACTAAAGCATCTGTTGACATAGAAACACACAAAAGTTGCATCGTGATTGATGATGTAACAAATGAATCATCAAAAGAAATTATCGTAACGGGTAAACAATTGAGGCAAGTGACAGAGCAAATTTTAGAAATGAGACCATTACAACAGACTGAAGTAATTACAGAAGAAAATGCACCGAGGATAAAAACTTCAATACAAGAAGAAAAAACAGTTTTTGCTGAACCCATTGAAATACTGCCAATTAGCCAAAGTGACGTTATTGTACACGAAAAAGAAATTGAAACTTCATTCCAGAGACTTACACAAACAGAAAATGCTTTACTGACTTTTAACACGACTGAAGGGATATCAGTCTACCAAGTCACTCATCAAGATTCCGAAGATAACTTTTTCCCTCATAAAGATAAACACGTTACTGCAGAAAAAAACATTACTCCTTTATCACATGTACAATGCACAGAAAATATCGCTGAAACTCAAGCAGACGAATTTATGACTCAACCAACACCAAGTAAAACCACAACAATTACAGCTACCGAACATTCTCCGATAATAGTCACCGACAACATAAGTCTACAACATGAAAATGAACTACACATTACGGAACCTAAACAACAGAAGCCGAGAAAAAGTTTAACGATTGCAAGTGGAATTAATGTCACTGAAGAATTTGTCGGTGAACAGATTTTGCCCTACAATCAAATTAAACCAGATCTTTTGAAGACAAAGGTTACTACTATTGATGATACTTATCACACTGTCACATTATCAGAACAAGATACACAATATATAAATGGTAAGTTTTAGAATAAACTATACTTTTTATTTAATGAAAATAACTACATTATTATTACACTCGAAATATCCACAACAGGCTTTGGCAAAGTAATAGAATACTTTCATAAATTTTTAAAATAAAAATACTCTAAACATAGAAAACATGAAACAAGTTTGAACTGACAAAGAATTTGATATCCGTAAAATACATTAAATATTACAGATAATTTTAATAATGCTGTCATCCACTGCCTGTCTATCTGTACGTCCAACTTTTCTTTTGATTTCTGAATATAGGACATACAATGTACAGAGAATAATAATTTTGAGAACAATAAAATTGGTATTATATTATTAAACAAACAATAATAATTTTAAGCGCGGCATCTAAAACATTATTTTTTTTGTTATGGCCATAAATCTTTGGGAAAACTCGTTTACAGCTAATTATTTACGTCTTAACGGCTGACACAAAATAATTTCTTATATTTTCAGCATTTAGTTAGATAAGCATGATGCTCGGATTCAAATCCTGGTACCAATGATTTTTTTATAAACTTACGCACATATTTGTGACTATTTTGATGGTGACGGAAAACATCGCGAGATTCGACCTGTCAAGTTTAGGGGTCCAAAATTAACTGGCAAAGTAGATATTTCAAGGAATGGAATACCTCTGCTCACCCTAAACCTACTTAATATTTCAGTTTAAAGTTGTCAAAATACTGATTAAAACCCTTTTTTTATACTTACGTAAAGAAGTCACTTATTTGTTACATTGACCGACTAGTTTGGAGTAATTTTATCGAATTTACTTAGTGAAATGCCGAAATAACTGGAAGTAATTTTGCTATTAATATAAATACATAGTACATTATCATACAAAATTTATCGCTGACCTCAATCTTATGTATCAAATATACGTAAAACATTTTTGAACGCAAACGCAAAGTTTCTCATTAAGAGCCTAACTTAATATAACTTTTTCAGAAAAATCTGAAGTGACCCCAGTTTCGCCTAAATCATCTGACGTTGAAGAAACAGAAGAAATTGTCACAAAATTTATTCAAGCACCCGGTAGTGGGCAACCGATACAAGTTAAAACTAAGAGAACGATAATCCGAAAAAAGAAGAGAAGTCAGAAAGATTATGAAGAAGGAGACGTGGTAATTGAAGAAGGTTTAGATGAGGACATAGTGAAGCAGCTAAGGCAAGAAATAAGCCATGATGTTAATATTGTTGAGTATGAAGGAGACGAGACAATAACATCGCAAGACTCTGAAAACAGTACAGTTGAAATGCCAGATGACTATTTAAACATACCTAAAATGCATACCCAGGTTCAAATTGAAGAAATTATTGAAGAAGATATAAGTAAACATAAAGAATTACCTTTGAAAACAGATGTAGTTGAAATACCTGAGGAGGACGACAATAAAGAAGAAGAACCAGTTGAATTTACTACAGAACTAGTATCAGAAACAACATTCAGGGAAGAAATCCCCAAAGAGGTTCCACTTCAGCAAGTAATCACAGATAATACTAAAACTGTCCGAACCACAAAGCGGATTATCAAAAAACAAAAAGGGGCTAAGGAAGATGTAACTGAAATAAAAATAGTTCAAAAAGACGGACAAGCTCCAATCATGATAAACACTGTTACAGAAGAAAAACAACCAGAGGAGGAGGCAGAACCAGTGGAAATTGAAGAACTGCCGGAAGAGATCACAGTCGGAGAAACAAAAACACCAGACGGTAAGCCTAAACACAAAAAAATCACTAAACGCGTCATCAAAAAGAAACAAGGTCCAAAAATTGAAACTACTGAAATTATAACAGAACAAGAAGACGACAAACAGCCAATCACTTCAGTACACAAAACCGAAGAACTCACTGATGATACTGTAATTGACTTCACAATCACACAAACACCTGAAACCGCAGAAGAGGTTCACGAAATCCCCGAAACAGTAGAAATCTCTCAGGTTAAAACAGAAACAGGCGAAGTAAAAACAATCAAAACAACAAAACGTATTCTAAAGAAACAAAATGGAGCAAAGGAGGAAGTAACTGAAATTCAAACGGTCGAAAGAGATGACGAAGCTCCAATCACGACTGTCACTGTGACTGAAGAGAAACAACCAGAGGAGACAGAATCAGTTGAAATAGTAGAGCTCCCAGAACAGGTCACAGTCGAGGAAACACAAACATCGGAGGGTAAGCCTAAACACAAGAAAATCACAAAACGTATCATCAAAAAGAAACAAGGTCCAAAAATAGAAACTACTGAAATTATAACAGAACAAGAAGGCGACAAACAGCCAATTACTTCAGTACATAAAACCGAAGAACTCACTGATGACACAGTAACTGACTTCACAATCACACAAACACCTGAAACCGCAGATGTGGTCTACGAAATCCCCGAAACAGCAGAAATCTCTCAGGTTAAAACAGAAACAGGCGAAATAAAAACAATCAAAACAACAAAACGTATAATAAAGAAACAAAAAGGAGCAAAAGAGGAAGTAACTGAAATTCAAACGGTCCAAAGAGATGACGAAGCTCCAATCACGACTGTCACTGTGTCTGAAGAGAAACACCCAGAGGAGACAGAACCAGTTGAAATTGAAGAACTGCCGGAAGAGATCACAGTCGAGGAAACACAATCATCGGAGGGTAAGCCTAAACACAAAAAAATCACAAAACGTATCATCAAAAAGAATCAAGGTCCAAAAATAGAAACTACTGAAATTATAACAGAACAAGAAGACGACAAACAGCCAATTACTTCAGTACACAAAACCGAAGAACTCACTGATGACACAGTAACTAACTTCACAATAACACAAACACCTGAAACCGCAGAAGAGGTTCACGAAATCCCCGAAACAGTAGAAATCTCTCAGGTCAAAACAGAAACAGGCGAAGTAAAAACAATTAAAACATCAAAACGAATTATAAAGAAACAAAAAGGAGCAAAGAAGGAAGTAACTGAAATTCAAACGGTCCAAAGAGATGACGAAGCTCCAATCACGACTGTCACTGTGACCGAAGAGAAACAACCAGAGGAGACAGAACCAGTTGAAATAGTAGAGCTCCCAGCACAGGTCACAGTCGAGGAAACACAAACATCGGAGGGTAAGCCTAAACACAAGAAAATCACAAAACGTATCATCAGAAAGAAACAAGGTCCAAAAATAGAAACTACTGAAATTATAACAGAACAAGAAGACGACAAACAGCCAATAACTTCAGTACACAAAACCGAAGAACTCACTGATGACACAGTAACTGACTTCACAACCGCACAAACACCTGAAACCGCAGAAGAGGTTCACGAAATCCCCGAAACAGTAGAAATCTCTCAGGTCAAAACAGAAACAGGCGAAGTAAAAACAATCAAAACATCAAAACGTATTATAAAGAAACAAAAAGGAGCAAAGAAGGAAGTAACTGAAATTCAAACGGTCCAAAGAGATGACGAAGCTCCAATTACGACAGTCACTGTGACCGAAGAGAAACAACCAGAGGAGACAGAACCAGTTGAAATAGTAGAGCTCCCAGCACAGGTCACAGTCGAGGAAACACAAACATCGGACGGTAAGCCAAAACACAAGAAAATCACAAAACGTGTCATCAAAAAGAAACAAGGTCCTAAAATAGAAACTACTGAAATTATAACAGAACAAGAAGACGACAAACAGCCAATAACTTCAGTACACAAAACCGAAGAACTCACTGATGACACAGTAACTGACTTCACAATCACACAAACACCTGAAACCGCAGATGTGGTCTACGAAATCCCCGAAACAGCAGAAATCTCTCAGGTTAAAACAGAAACAGGCGAAATAAAAACAATCAAAACAACAAAACGTATAATCAAAAAACAAAGAGGCCCGAAGGAAGAAGTTACAGAAATTACAACAGTGCAACGAGGCGATGAAGCTCCAATCACTACAGTCACCGTTACTGAAGAGAAGCCTATGGAAGAGGAAACAGTTCCATTAGAAATTATTGAGCTGCCTGAACAGGTCACTGTTGAGGAAACTGAAACAACAGACGGTAAGCCCAAACACAAAAAAGTCACAAAGCGCGTTATCAAAAAGAAGGTAGGCCCACACATTCAAACTACTACAATTACCACTGAACAGGAAGATGACAAAAAACCAGTCATTTCTGTACACAAAATCGAAGAACTCACTGATGAAAATATTACCGACTTTACAATAACACACCAACCAGATACTGCACAAGTAGTCGAAGAAATCCCGGAGACAATAGAAGTCACACAAGTCAAATCCGAAACAGGTGACGAACAAACAATCCAAAAAACAAAGCGCATTATCAAAAAACGAAGAGGCCCGAAAGAAGAGGTAACAGAAATTACAACAGTGCAACGAGGCGACGAAGCTCCAATCACTACAGTCACCGTTACTGAAGAAAAGCCCCTGAAAGAAGAAATAGTTCCAGTAGAGATTGTAGAGCTTCCTGAAAAGGTCACCGTTGAAGATACTGAAACACCCGATGGTAAGCCTAAACACAAAAAAGTCACAAAGCGCGTTATCAAAAAGAAGGTAGGCCCACACGTTCAAACAACTACAATTACCACTGAACAGGAAGATGACAAAGAGCCAGTCATTTCTGTACACAAAACCGAAGAACTCACTGATGAAAAACTTACCGACTTTACAATAACACACCAACCTGACACTGCACAAGTAGTCGAAGAAATCCCGGAGACAGTAGAAGTCACACAAGTCAAATCCGAAACAGGTGACGTACAAACTATCAAAAAAACAAAGCGCATTCTCAAAAAACAAAGAGGCCCGAAAGAAGAAGTAACAGAAATTACAACAGTGCAACGAGGCGATGAAGCTCCAATCACTACAGTTACGGTGACTGAAGAGAAGCCTATGGAAGAGGAAACAGTTCCATTTGAAATTGTTGAGCTTCCTGAACAGGTCACCGTTGAAGATACTGAAACACCCGACGGTAAGCCCAAACACAAAAAAGTCACAAAGCGAGTTATCAAAAAAAAGGCAGGCCCACACGTTCAAACCACTACAATTACGACTGAACAGGAAGATAACAAAGAACCAGTCATTTCTGTACACAAAACCGAAGAACTCACTGATGAAAAACTTACCGACTTTACAATTACACACCAACCAGATACTGCACAAGTAGTCGAAGAAATCCCGGAGACAGTAGAAGTTACACAAGTCAAATCCGAAACAGGTGACGTACAAACTATCAAAAAAACAAAGCGCATTCTCAAAAAACAAAGAGGCCCGAAAGAAGAAGTTACAGAAATTACAACAGTGCAACGAGGCGATGAAGCTCCAATCACTACAGTTACGGTGACTGAAGAGAAACCTACGGAAAAGGAAACAGTTCCATTTAAAATTGTTGAGCTTCCTGAACAGGTCACTGTTGAGGAAACTGAAACACCCGACGGTAAGCCAAAACACAAAAAAGTCACAAAGCGCGTTATCAAAAAGAAGGTAGGCCCACACATTCAAACAACTACAATTACCACTGAACAGGAAGATGACAAAGAACCAGTCATTTCTGTACACAAAATCGAAGAACTCACTGATGAAAAAATTACCGACTTAACAATAACACACAAACCAGATACTGCACAAGTAGTCGAAGAAATCCCGGAGACAGTAGAAGTCACACAAGTCAAATCCGTAACAGGTGACGTACAAACTATCAAAAAAACAAAGCGCATTATCAAAAAACAAAGAGGCCCAAAAGAAGAAGTTACAGAAATTACAACAGTGCAACGAGGTGATGAAGCTCCAATCACTACAGTCACAGTAACTGAACAAGAGCCCCTGAAAGAAGAGAAAGTTCCAGAAGATATTGTAGAGCTTCCTGAACAGGTCACCGTTGAAGATACTGAAACACCGGACGGTAAGCGCAAACACAAAAAAGTCACAAAGCGCGTTATCAAAAAGAAGGTAGGCCCACACGTTCAAACAACTACAATTACCACTGAACAGGAAGATGACAAAGAACCAGTCATTTCTGTACACAAAACCGAAGAACTCACTGATGAAAACCTTACCGACTTTACAATTCCACACCAACCAGACACTGCACAAGTAGTCGAAGAAATCCCGGAAACACTAGAAGTTACACAAGTCAAATCCGAAACAGGTGACGTACAAACTATCAAAAAAACAAAGCGCATTCTCAAAAAACAAAGAGGCCCGAAAGAAGAGGTAACAGAAATTACAACAGTGCAACGAGACGATGAAGCTCCAATCACTACAGTTACGGTGACTGAAGAGAAGCCTATAGAAGAGGAAACAGTTCCATTTGAAATTGTTGAGCTTCCTGAACAGGTTACCGTTGAAGATACTGAAACACCCGACGATAAGCCCAAACACAAAAAAGTCACAAAGCGCGTTATCAAAAAGAAGGTAGGCCCACACGTTCAAACCACTACAATTACCACTGAACAGGAAGATGACAAAGAACCAGGCATTTCTGTACACAAAACCGAAGAAATCACTGATGAAAAACTCACCGACTTTACAATAACACACCAACCTGACACTGCACAAGTAGTCGAAGAAATCCCGGAGCCAGTAGAAGTTACACAAGTCAAATCCGAAACAGGTGACGTACAAACTATCAAAAAAACAAAGCGCATTCTCAAAAAACAAAGACGCCCGGAAGAAGAGGTAACAGAAATTACAACAGTGCAACGAGGCGATGAAGCTCCAATCACTACAGTTACGGTGACTGAAGAGAAGCCTATGGAAGAGGAAACAGTTCTATTTGAAATTTTTGAGCTTCCTGAACAGGTCACCGTTGAAGATACTGAAACACCCGACGGTAAGCCCAAACACAAAAAAGTCACAAAGCGCGTTATCAAAAAGAAGGCAGGCCCACACGTTCAAACCACTACAATTACCACTGAACAGGAAGATGACAAAGAACCAGTCATTTCTGTACACAAAACCGAAGAACTCACTGATGAAAAACTTACCGACTTTACAATAACACACCAACCTGACACTGCACAAGTAGTCGAAGAAATCCCGGAGACAGTAGAAGTCACACAAGTCAAATCCGAAACAGGTGACGTACAAACTATCAAAAAAACAAAGCGCATTTTCAAAAAACAAAGAGGCCCGAAAGAAGAGGTAACAGAAATTACAACAGTGCAACGAGGTGATGAAGCTCCAATCACTACAGTTACGGTGACTGAAGAGAAGCCTATGGAAGAGGAAACAGTTCCATTTGAAATTGTTGAGCTTCCTGAACAGGTCACCGTTGAAGATACTGAAACACCCGACGGTAAGCCCAAACACAAAAAAGTCACAAAGCGCGTTATCAAAAAGAAGGTAGGTCCACACATTCAAACTACTACAATTACCACTGAACAGGAAGATGACAAGAAACCAGTCATTTCTGTACACAAAACCGAAGAACTCACTGATGAAAAACTTACCGACTTTACAATAACACACCAACCTGACACTGCACAAGTAGTCGAAGAAATCCCGGAGACAGTAGAAGTTACACAAGTCAAATCCGAAACAGGTGACGTACAAACTATCAAAAAAACAAAGCGCATTCTCAAAAAACAAAGAGGCCCGAAAGAAGAGGTAACAGAAATTACAACAGTGCAACGAGGCGATGAAGCTCCAATCACTACAGTTACGATGACTGAAGAGAAGCCTATAGAAGAGGAAACAGTTCCATTTGAAATTGTTGAGCTTCCTGAACAGGTCACCGTTGAAGATACTGAAACACCCGACGGTAAGCCCAAACACAAAAAAGTCACAAAGCGCGTTATCAAAAAGAAGGTAGGCCCACATATTCAAACTACTACAATTACCACTGAACAGGAAGATGACAAAGAACCAGTCATTTCTGTACACAAAACCGAAGAACTCACTGATGAAAAACTTGCCGACTTTACAATAACACAACAACCTGACACTGCACAAGTAGTCGAAGAAATCCCGGAGACAGTAGAAGTCACACAAGTCAAATCCGAAACAGGTGACGTACAAATTATCAAAAAAACAAAGCGCATTCTCAAAAAACAAAGAGGCCCGAAAGAAGAGGTAACAGAAATTACAACAGTGCAACGAGGCGATGAAGCTCCAATCACTACAGTTACGGTGACTGAAGAGAAGCCTATGGAAGAGGAAACAGTTCCATTTGAAATTGTAGAGCTTCCTGAACAGGTCACCGTTGACGATACTGAAACACCAGAGGGTAAGCCAAAACACAAAATAGTCACAAAACGCGGTATCAAAAAGAAGGTAGGCCCAGACGTTCAAACTACTACAATTACCACTAAACAGGAAGATGACAAAAACCCAGTCATTTCTTTACACAAAACCGAAGAACTCACTGATGAAAAACTTACCGACTTTACAATAACACAACAACCTGACACTGCACAAGTAGTCGTAGAAATCCCGGAGACAGTAGAAGTTACACAATTCAAATCGGAAACAGGTGACGTTCAAACTATCAAAAAAACAAAGCGCATTCTCAAAAAACAAAAAGGCCCGAAAGAAGAGGTAACAGAAATTACAACAGTGCAACGAGGTGATGAAGCTCCAATCACTACAGTTATGGTGACTGAAGAGAAGCCTATAGAAGAGGAAACAGTTCCATTTGAAATTGTTGAGCTTCCTGAACAGGTCACCGTTGAAGATACTGAAACACCCGACGGTAAGCGCAAACACAAAAAAGTCACAAAGCGCGTTATCAAAAAGAAGGTAGGCCCACACGTTCAAACTACTACAATTACCACTGAACAGGAAGATGACAAAAACCCAGTCATTTCTGTACACAAAACCGAAGAACTCACTGATGAAAAACTTACCGACTATACAATAACACAACAACCTGACACTGCACAAATAGTCGTAGAAATCCCGGAGACAGTAGAAGTTACACAATTCAAATCGGAAACAGGTGACGTTCAAACTATCAAAAAAAAAAAGCGCATTCTCAAAAAACAAAAAGGCCCGAAAGAGGAAGTTACAGAAATTACAACAGTGCAACGAGGCGATGAAGCTCCAATCACTACAGTTACGGTGACTGAAGAGAAGCCTATGGAAGAGGAAACAGTTCCATTTGAAATTGTTGAGCTTCCTGAACAGGTCACCGTTGAAGATACTGAAACACCAGAGGGTAAGCCAAAACACAAAATAGTCACAAAACGCGGTATCAAAAAGAAGGTAGGCCCAGACGTTCAAACTACTACAATTACCACTGAACAGGAAGATGACAAAAACCCAGTCATTTCTTTACACAAAACCGAAGAACTCACTGATGAAAAACTTACCGACTTTACAATAACACAACCTGACACTGCACAAGTAGTCGTAGAAATCCCGGAGACAGTAGAAGTTACACAATTCAAATCGGAAACAGGTGACGTTCAAACTATCAAAAAAACAAAGCGCATTCTCAAAAAACAAAAAGGCCCGAAAGAAGAGGTAACAGAAATTACAACAGTGCAACGAGGTGATGAAGCTCCAATCACTACAGTTATGGGGACTGAAGAGAAGCCTATAGAAGAGGAAACAGTTCCATTTGAAATTGTTGAGCTTCCTGAACAGGTCACCGTTGAAGATACTGAAACACCCGACGGTAAGCGCAAACACAAAAAAGTCACAAAGCGCGTTATCAAAAAGAAGGTAGGCCCACACGTTCAAACTACTACAATTACCACTGAACAGGAAGATGACAAAAACCCAGTCATTTCTGTACACAAAACCGAAGAACTCACTGATGAAAAACTTACCGACTATACAATAACACAACAACCTGACACTGCACAAATAGTCGTAGAAATCCCGGAGACAGTAGAAGTTACACAATTCAAATCGGAAACAGGTGACGTACAAACTATCAAAAAAACAAAGCGCATTCTCAAAAAACAAAAAGGCCCGAAAGAGGAAGTTACAGAAATTACAACAGTGCAACGAGGCGATGAAGCTCCAATCACTACAGTTACGGTGACTGAAGAGAAGCCTATGGAAGAGGAAACAGTTCCATTTGAAATTGTTGAGCTTCCTGAACAGGTCACCGTTGAAGATACTGAAACACCCGACGGTAAGCCCAAACACAAAAAAGTCACAAAGCGCGTTATCAAAAAGAAGGTAGGCCCACATATTCAAACTACTACAATTACCACTGAACAGGAAGATGACAAAGAACCAGTCATTTCTGTACACAAAACCGAAGAACTCACTGATGAAAAACTTACCGACTTTACAATTACACACCAACCAGATACTGCACAAGTAGTCGAAGAAATCCCGGAGACAGTAGAAGTAACACAAGTCAAATCCGAAACAGGTGACGTACAAACTATCAAAAAAACAAAGCGCATTCTCAAAAAACAAAGAGGCCCGAAAGAAGAAGTTACAGAAATTACAACAGTGCAACGAGGCGATGAAGCTCCAATCACTACAGTTACGGTGACTGAAGAGAAACCTACGGAAAAGGAAACAGTTCCATTTAAAATTGTTGAGCTTCCTGAACAGGTCACTGTTGAGGAAACTGAAACACCCGACGGTAAGCCAAAACACAAAAAAGTCACAAAGCGCGTTATCAAAAAGAAGGTAGGCCCACACATTCAAACAACTACAATTACCACTGAACAGGAAGATGACAAAGAACCAGTCATTTCTGTACACAAAATCGAAGAACTCACTGATGAAAAAATTACCGACTTAACAATAACACACAAACCAGATACTGCACAAGTAGTCGAAGAAATCCCGGAGACAGTAGAAGTCACACAAGTCAAATCCGTAACAGGTGACGTACAAACTATCAAAAAAACAAAGCGCATTATCAAAAAACAAAGAGGCCCAAAAGAAGAAGTTACAGAAATTACAACAGTGCAACGAGGTGATGAAGCTCCAATCACTACAGTCACAGTAACTGAACAAGAGCCCCTGAAAGAAGAGAAAGTTCCAGAAGATATTGTAGAGCTTCCTGAACAGGTCACCGTTGAAGATACTGAAACACCGGACGGTAAGCGCAAACACAAAAAAGTCACAAAGCGCGTTATCAAAAAGAAGGTAGGCCCACACGTTCAAACAACTACAATTACCACTGAACAGGAAGATGACAAAGAACCAGTCATTTCTGTACACAAAACCGAAGAACTCACTAATGAAAACCTTACCGACTTTACAATTACACACCAACCAGATACTGCACAAGTAGTCGAAGAAATCCCGGAGACAGTAGAAGTAACACAAGTCAAATCCGAAACAGGTGACGTACAAACTATCAAAAAAACAAAGCGCATTCTCAAAAAACAAAGAGGCCCGAAAGAAGAGGTAACAGAAATTACAACAGTGCAACGAGGCGATGAAGCTCCAATCACTACAGTTACGGTGACTAAAGAGAAGCCTATGGAAGAGGCAACAGTTCAATTTGAAATTGTTGAGCTTCCTGAACAGGTCACCGTTGACGATACTGAAACACCAGAGGGTAAGCCAAAACACAAAAAAGTCACAAAACGCGTTATCAAAAAGAAGGTAGGTCCACACATACAAACGACTACAATTACCACTGAACAGGAAGATGACAAAAACCCAGTCATTTCTGTACACAAAACCGAAGAACTCACTGATGAAAAACTTACCGACTTTACAATAACACAACAACCTGACACTGCACAAATAGTCGTAGAAATCCCGGAGACAGTAGAAGTTACACAATTCAAATCGGAAACAGGTGACGTTCAAACTATCAAAAAAACAAAGCGCATTCTCAAAAAACAAAAAGGCCCGAAAGAGGAAGTTACAGAAATTACAACAGTGCAACGAGGCGATGAAGCTCCAATCACTACAGTTACGGTGACTGAAGAGAAGCCTATGGAAGAGGAAACAGTTCCATTTGAAATTGTTGAGCTTCCTGAACAGGTCACCGTTGAAGATACTGAAACACCCGACGGTAAGCCCAAACACAAAAAAGTCACAAAGCGCGTTATCAAAAAGAAGGTAGGCCCACATATTCAAACTACTACAATTACCACTGAACAGGAAGATGACAAAGAACCAGTCATTTCTGTACACAAAACCGAAGAACTCACTGATGACACACTCACCGACTTTACAATTACACACAAACCAGACACTGCACATGTAGTCGAAGAAATTCCGGAAACACTAGAAGTTACACAAGTCAAATCCGAAACAGGTGACGTACAAACTATCAAAAAAACAAAGCGCATTATCAAAAAACAAAAAGGCCCGAAGGAAGAATTTACAGAAATTACAACAGTGCAACGAGGCGATGAAGCTCCAATCACTACAGTCACAGTAACTGAAGAAAAGCCCCTGAAAGAAGAGAAAGTTCCAGAAGAGATTGTAGAGCTTCCTGAACAGGTCACTGTTGAGAAAACTGAAACACTAGAGGGTAAGCTCAAACACAAAAAAGTCACAAAGCGCGTTATCAAAAAGAAGGTAGGCCCACACATTCAAACTACTACAATTACCACTGAACAGGAAGATGACAAAGAACCAGTCATTTCTGTACACAAAATCGAAGAACTCGCTGATGAAAAACTTACCGACTTTACAATAACACACCAACCTGACACTGCACAAGTAGTCGAAGAAATCCCGGAGACAGTAGAAGTTACACAAGTCAAATCCGAAACAGGTGACGTACAAACTATCAAAAAAACAAAGCGCATTATCAAAAAACAAAAAGGCTCGAAGGAAGAAGTTACAGAAATTACAACAGTGCAACGAGGCGATGAAGCTCCAATTACAACAGTCACAGTAACTGAAGAAAAGCCACTCGAAAAAGAAAAGGTTTTAGTAGAAACTGTTGAGCTTCCGGAGCTGGTCACAGTTGAAAAAACTGAAACCCCAGACGGTAAGCCCGAACACAAAAAAGTCACTAAGCGCGTAATCAAAAAGAAGGTAGGGCCACATGTACACACCACTACAATCACTACTGAACAGGAAGATGACAAACCACAAATCATTTCAGTACACAAAACCGAAGAACTCACAGATGACACATTTACCGACTTAACAATTACACACAAACCTGACACTGCACATGTAGTCGAAGAAATTCCGAAAACACTAGAAGTTATACAAGTCAAATCCGAAACAGGTGACGTACAAACTATCAAAAAATCAAAGCGCATTATCAAAAAACAAAAAGGCCCGAAGGAAGAATTTACAGAAATTACAACAGGCGATGAAGCTCCAATCACTACAGTCACAGTAACTGAAGAAAAGCCCCTGAAAGAAGAGAAAGTTCCAGAAGAGATTGTAGAGCTTCCTGAACAGGTCACTGTTGAGAAAACTGAAACACCAGAGGGTAAACTCAAACACAAAAAAGTCACAAAGCGCGTTATCAAAAAGAAGGTAGGCCCACACATTCAAACTACTACAATTATTACTGAACAGGAAGATGACAAAGAACCAGTCATTTCTGTACACAAAATCGAAGAACTTACAGATGACACACTCACCGACTTTAAAATTACACACAAACTAGACACAGCACAAGTAGTCGAAGAAATCCCAGAAACACTAGAAGTTACACAAGTCAAATCCGAAACAGGTGACGTACAAATTATCCAAAAAACAAAGCGCATTATTAAAAAACGAAAGGGTCCGAAAGAAGAAGTTACAGAAATTACAACAGTGCAACGAGGCGATGAAGCTCCAATCACTACAGTTACAGTGACTGAAGAAAAGCCCCTGAAAGAAGAAATAGTTCCAGCAGAGATGGTAGAGCTTCCTGAACAGGTCACTGTTGAAGAAACTGAAACACCAGACGGTAAGCCCAAACACAAAAAAGTCACAAAGCGCGTTATCAAAAAGAAGGTAGGGCCACATGTACACACTACTACAATCACTACTGAACAGGAAGATGACAAACCACCAATCATTTCAGTACACAAAACCGAAGAACTCACAGATGACACATTTACCGACTTAACAATTACACACCAACCAGACACTGCACAAGTAGTCGAAAAAATACCGGAAACACTAGAAGTTACACAAGTCAAATCCGAAACAGGTGACGTACAAACTATCAAAAAATCAAAGCGCATTATCAAAAAACATAAAGGCCCGAAGGAAGAATTTACAGAAATTACAACAGGCGATGAAGCTCCAATCACTACAGTCACAGTAACTGAAGAAAAGCCCCTGAAAGAAGAGAAAGTTCCAGAAGAGATTGTAGAGCTTCCTGAACAGGTCACTGTTGAGAAAACTGAAACACCAGACGGTAAGCCCAAACACAAAAAAGTCACAAAGCGCGTTATCAAAAAGAAGGTAGGCCCACACATTCAAACTACTACAATTACCACTGAACAGGAAGATGACAAAGAACCAGTCATTTCTGTACACAAAATCGAAGAACTTACAGATGACACACTCACCGACTTTAAAATTACACACAAACTAGACACAGCACAAGTAGTCGAAGAAATCCCAGAAACACTAGAAGTTACACAAGTCAAATCCGAAACAGGTGACGTACAAATTATCCAAAAAACAAAGCGCATTATTAAAAAACGAAAGGGTCCGAAAGAAGAAGTTACAGAAATTACAACAGTGCAACGTGGCGATGAAGCTCCAATCACTACAGTCACAGTGACTGAAGAAAAGCCCCTGAAAGAAGAAATAGTTCCAGCAGAGATGGTAGAGCTTCCTGAACAGGTCACTGTTGAAGAAACTGAAACACCAGACGGTAAGCCCAAACACAAAAAAGTCACAAAGCGCGTTATAAAAAAGAAGGTAGGGCCACATGTACACACCACTACAATCACTACTGAACAGGAAGATGACAAACCACCAATCATTTCAGTACACAAAACCGAAGAACTCACAGATGACACATTTACCGACTTAACAATTACACACAAACCAGACACTGCACAAGTAGTCGAAGAAATCCCGGAAACACTAGAAGTTACACAAGTCAAATCCGAAACAGGTGACGTACAAATTATCCAAAAAACAAAGCGCATTATTAAAAAACGAAAGGGTCCGAAAGAAGATGTTACAGAAATCACAACAGTGCAACGAGGCGATGAAGCTCCAATCACAACAGTCACAGTAACTGAAGAAAAGCCACTCGAAAAAGAAAAGGTTTTAGTAGAAACTGTTGAGCTTCCGGAGCTGGTCACAGTTGAAAAAACTGAAACCCCAGACGGTAAGCCCGAACACAAAAAAGTCACAAAGCGCGTTATCAAAAAGAAGGTAGGGCCACATGTACACACCACTACAATCACTACTGAACAGGAAGATGACAAACCACCAATCATTTCAGTACACAAAACCGAAGAACTCACAGATGACACATTTACCGACTTAACAATTACACACATACCAGACACTGCACAAGTAGTCGAAGAAATCCCGGAAACACTAGAAGTCACACAAGTCAAATCCGAAACAGGTGACGTACAAACTATCAAAAAAACAAAGCGCATTATCAAAAAACAAAGAGGCCCGAAGGAAGAAGTTACAGAAATTATAACAGTGCAACGAGGCGATGAAGCTCCAATCACTACAGTCACAGTAACTGAAGAAAAGCCCCTGAAAGACGAGAAAGTTCCAGAAGAGATTGTAGAGCTTCCTGAACAGGTCACTGTTGAGGAAACTGAAACACCAGAGGGTAAGCCCAAACACAAAAAAGTCACAAAGCGCGTTATCAAAAAGAAGGTAGGCCCACACATTCAAACTACTACAATTACCACTGAACAGGAAGATGACAAACCACCAATCATTTCTGTACACAAAATCGAAGAACTTACAGATGACACACTCACCGACTGTACAATTACACACAAACCAGACACTGCACAAGTAGTCGAAGAAATCCCGGAAACACTAGAAGTTACACAAGTCAAATCCGAAACAGGTGACGTACAAACTATCAAAAAAACAAAGCGCATTATCAAAAAACAAAAAGGCCCGAAGGAAGAAGTTACAGAAATTACAACAGTGCAACGAGGCGATGAAGCTCCAATCACTACAGTCACAGTAACTAAAGAAAAGCCCCTGAAAGACGAGAAAGTTCCAGAAGAGATTGTAGAGCTTCCTGAACAGGTCACTGTTGACGAAACTGAAACACCAGAGGGTAAGCCCAAACACAAAAAAGTCACAAAGCGCGTTATCAAAAAGAAGGTAGGCCCACACATTCAAACTACTACAATTACCACTGAACAGGAAGATGACAAAGAACCAGTCATTTCTGTACACAAAATCGAAGAACTTACAGATGACACACTCACCGACTGTACAATTACACACAAACCAGACACTGCACAAGTAGTCGAAGAAATCCCGGAAACACTAGAAGTTACACAAGTCAAATCCGAAACAGGTGACGTACAAACTATCAAAAAAACAAAGCGCATTATCAAAAAACGAAGAGGCCCGAAGGAAGAAGTTACAGAAATCACAACAGTGCAACGAGGCGATGAAGCTCCAATTACAACAGTCACAGTAACTGAAGAAAAGCCACTCGAAAAAGAAAACGTTCCAGTAGAAACTGTTGAGCTTCCAGAACAGGTCACAGTTGAGGAAACTGAAACACCAGAAGGTAAGCCCAAACACAAAAAAGTCACAAAGCGCGTTATCAAAAAGAAGGTAGGGCCACATGTACACACCACAACAATCACTACTGAACAGGAAGATGACAAACCACCAATCATTTCAGTACACAAGATCGAAGAGCTCACAGATGACACATTTACCGACTTAACAAATACACACCAACCAGACACTTCACAAGTAGTCGAAGAAATCCCGGAGACAGTAGAAGTCACACAAGTCAAATCCGAAACAGGTGACGTACAAACTATCAAAAAAACAAAGCGCATTATCAAAAAACAAAGAGGCCCGAAGGAAGATGTTACAGAAATCACAACAGTGCAACGAGGCAATGAAGCTCCAATTACAACAGTCACAGTAACTGAAGAAAAGCCACTCGAAAAAGAAAACGTTTTAGTAGAAACTGTTGAGCTTCCGGAGCTGGTCACAGTTGAAAAAACTGAAACCCCAGACGGTAAGCCCGAACACAAAAAAGTCACAAAGCGCGTTATCAAAAAGAAGGTAGGGCCACATGTACACACCACTACAATCACTACTGAACAGGAAGATCACAAACCACCGATCATTTTCGTTTCAGTAAAAATTTTAGAGCTTCCTAAACAGGTCACGGTTGAGGAAAGTAAGAGAGAAAGCAGAACAGAGGGTAAGCTTGGTGCATAAAATAATTACAGTGCGTTATCAAAAAGAAGGTAGGCCCACAGGTTCACACGACTATTATTACTACCGAACAGGAACATGACAATCTTCAAGAGAAACTTATATAGACACTACACATAATAATAAAATATGGTTTGAAAATTTTCAAACTATTTCGGTACTAAGATCAAACTAGTCCTCTTTGAAAATATACCATCAGTGTATGACACAAAACCTGCTGAAAATGTAGATTTTACGGATAAGATTTTGGTGGAGAAAACAAAACCAAACGATGGAGAACTTAAGATCCAAAAAGCCATTAAGCCTTCATTTAAAAATTAAGTAGGTTTTTCAGACATCAATCAATCTAATTCCAATTCAATCACTACAAAACCGGATAATATAATAAATTATTTATAAAATAGGACGCGAAGCATCTGAATTCACAAATTTCATTTTTACGGAGCTCACTAAATCTACAATCTGTATATACTCGTACCTGTACATACGATTTATGGGAGAAGTTTTTCGAGGACTGTGTGTTTAAATTTAGTTTCTACTAGCAAATGGCACGATTTTATCAACCATACGTAAAAACAATGAGGCGTTTTCGGTGACAGCTGTCAATAGATGGCGTTGAAGAACTTTCATGGAACTGTCATGAACTATAACGGTAACAACTATGCCATACTTTAGAAACAATATGAAGTAGACATGTTGATATTAAATAATAACTCTTAGAATACTTTATTGTTACAAAAGGTTATACTCTATTTGCGATTAATCGTGATTACGTAACAATAGATGCTACTGAATGCCCTATCTAAAAACCAGTTTAACTCAAATACAACGAATGACATTATAATAAAAAAAGATAATTTATAAACTAAGTATTTTTAAGAGATATTGCTCCAAGCGGTTTAGTTTCATATATTTCTCCTCGTTATAGAGGTTGGGCAACTAATATTAGATATCACTAAACGAGCAACACGTCTGTCGGCATCAATAGCTGTATATTTTCATGACGTTTACATTCATTCGAAGAAAACAAGCCATATTTCGATGACATCGCCATCTATTTTTAGTGAATGAACTAGTGTTTCTTTTTTAAAAAAACGTCTCATTACGAACAATATTATTTTCTCAACGTGTTAGGAGGATGTTTATTGAGGATAATAGGTATTAAAATCAAAAGCATGATAATATAAAATTATAATGATGTACATGTATTTAAAAAAAAAATAGGATACCTTATGCTGAATTCATTTGTAAGCATTGTATTGTACAAATTAGCTTTACAATTTTCATCACGATGAAATGAGTTTAAACATGGAAAATGACATCGTGATGGTTCGTCCAAACAGAGAACCTGGAAAAGAATCTCCTAAAATTCCGTTCTAGAAAAAAAAATAGTTTAGTCTTGTTTTGTTCGTAACAGTTATTGTGGCTCCTGAACTATTATATAAATAGAGTATTTGACTGTCTTCTACATCTTCACTTCTACAAACACACTAAATTATAAAGAGGAAAGATTTGTATTTTTGTAAGCTCAAACTTATTCACAGGGTACGGTAACTACGTGGGTAAAACCGCGCGAAATATTATATTATGTAGAGTATACATCATGCCGGTATAGAAACTGTAGCATCAAAATGGAAACATAAACATAAATGGAACAATAACATTACTTATTATTCACTTTAACATAAACATAACACAAACGTTTTCTGTGACATTTTCATTTCAATGTTAGGTTTAACTTAAAATCTATTTACTATAATTTATTCATTAGCTACACTTTTTTGGGTTTAATTCAATGTTTGTTGCAATTGTGGCTCTAGATTTGTTAAGACCTAATCATGACCTAATACATTCATAATTCAATTGGACAATTCTTATATTAATACTAGCGGTTCTGCGCGGTTTCACTCGCGTAGTTTCCGTTCCCGTGGGAATACGGGAATAAAATATAGCCTTTGTTACTCATGGATCTTTTAGCTTTCCATTGGTGAATGAATTTTTAAAATCAGTCCAGTAGTTTTTGATTTTATTCGTAACAAACATACAAAAATACAAATCTTTCCTCTTTATAATATTAGTATAAATAAAAAATTTAACTACACAATAAGTCTTGTACACCTTAATTTCTATGTTTAAGTATTATTTTTAAATTGCCGTAATTATTCTTACAGATACTTGTGATGGAATAACAGGATCTGCTAAGATAATAGACAAGAGTACTGAAGCAAAGAAGCCCAAGAAATCAAAGAAAAAAGATAAATGTTTAGAAACTGCTTTGAAGGACGAGACAGATGTTCCAGTCTATGAAAAAACAACAGTCGAGGAAATAAACGAATTAGATATTAATAAACCCAAAGAGAAACATAAGCTTACTCCTATGAAAATAGAGAGAATATCTGTACAAGTAAATGAAGCGCAACATCCGGAAGAAATTGAGGGTCCTCAATTCACCAAATTAAAACTTAGAAAACCGTCACAAAAACCAAAACAAGAATTAACCACCGTTACTTTGCCAAAATTTCAGCTAAAAAGTAGAATCAAATACATCAATGACTGGCCACCAGTTGAATTGAAACCAGCGATTACCTATGTGGGTAGTGTTAAACAAAACGGAGATCTTTCTAGAAATATTAAAGAAGCTGCAAAAATAAAAAAGAAACCAATCAAAGTCCTTGAAATACCTGACTTGGAAAAGACAGAACTTGAAAAACCAGAGGAATTTGATTTCAAGTCTCATAAACCTGTACTATTAGATTCTAACCTTGAAGAAGAAACGCCTAAGAAAGATTTAGAATGTTTGATGCATCCGGACAAAGAAACTTCTTCAAAAGACATCAAGTCTGTTGAAATACTCGAAATGCCCGAAAAAGTACAGAAACGGAAACCAACGCTTCCTACTGATAATATTGAAGATACTAGTTTTGAAAAAATTCATGATAAACCAATTGAAAAACTCAAACACGATGAGCAAGAGTTAAGTCAAGAAAAAGAAATCATATTAAAACCTGTCGACGAGATTTTAGTACAACCAGAAGAGACCGACAAAATGCCGCAAAAGTTGAAAAAGAAAGAAAAACCAAAGAAAACATCGACACCGGCAGAGAAAGTGGTTGCCGATCTACCAGAAGAAAAGTTACAGGAACTTACATCAGAAGAATCAATCAATAAAGACGAGATAAAAAAATATGACACTACAGAAGTATTTGAATCCGATGACCTCATTCAGCAGAAAGAAGACAAAATAGAAGAAAAGCCTAAAAAAATTAAAAAACCCAAAATTAAAGAGGCTCCTCAAAAGCAAGACATGAAAGAAGAGAAACCAATATACCAGACACCAGAAGAAGATGAACATGAAAAAGATATACAGGAAGATTTGAATGATGCTGAACAAGAACTACAAACGGATGACATGAATGAACCAAAGCTAAAAAAGACCAAGAAAAAGACAGTTACACCAAAAACCGAACGAAAAACTGATGTAACTGACTTGAAAGAGAAAGAGCAAACACAACCTAAAAGTGACGATAAAAATAAACCTAAATTGGTTCCTATTAAAATAGAAAGAAATAAATTACATATAAGTGAAGCACAACATGCAGAGTCCACTGAAGGCCCGCAATTCACAAAGTTGAAATTAAAAAAAACTGTTTCGAAGCCAAAACAAGACACGTCTGTAGTGATATTACCTAAGTTTCAACTAAAGAGTCGCATTAAATATATTAATGATTGGCCACCGAATATTATTAAACCAACCGTAAGTAATTTAGGAAGTATTCGACAAAATGGTATTTTATCAAGAAATGTCAAAGAAGCGGCGAAAATTAAACGAAAAATTTACAAGGAACCTGAATTACCAGAAATAGAAAAAACTGAGCTCGAAAAACCCATGTTTGGCTTCGAAGATATAATAGAGAAAAAACCGAGTCGAATTGGTGATCAAGTAGATGAAGTAACAGATGAGGAACCAGAACAATTCACCATAAAACCTAGACGACCAAGTGTCAAAAATCCGGAAGAAATAGTCGATGAAATTACAATTAAAAAGAAATTAAAACCTATAAGGAAGCCTTCAATAACACTGCCTGAAGTTACAGAACCAGAAACTGTGACGTTTAGACCCAAATCTACAAAAACTAAAGAAGAAGTTGAACAAGAATTCAATATACACTTAGATTCATATGCCGAAGAAGAAATATCGTTAACCAGTAAAGTCAAATTGAAACCACAAAGACAACCTACATTTACCGAAGAAGCCAATGAAGCTTCCATTCAATTCTATGAAGAGAAAGAAGGTCCTGATATAGTAGAAGTTATTGAAAGCGACGAAGAGGTTGAAGACAAGACATCAAATGTTATGATGTCTTTAAAAAAGGCTAAAAAACCTAAAAAAGAAGAAACTGAAGACATAATTTCAACTGTGACGGTAGCTAAACCAAAACCAGAAGAATTTGTAGCAGAAATAATGGAAAATATAAGTCTAAAATTAGACAATAAACCTAAATACATAATTGATGATCAAGAAGAAGTAAGTTTTGACGTTAAACCACAAATAGAGCAGTTTACTACGGAAGAACTTTCGCTTTCAAGTAAAATTAAACTAAAACCAAAAAAGAAAACTATTTATTCTGAAGCAGCAGATGAAACATCAATAAAACTTACACATGAAATTGAAGATGATAGCCAAGCGGAAGAGATAATCATAAGTGAAGCTGAATCAGACGATAACATTGAAATGGTAATTAAACGCAAACCGAAGAAACCTGCGTACGAAGTTAGTGAAATGGAAGAATTAAGCGTAGAATTAAAACCTAAGAGAATAAATGAAGATGCTTATGAAGAAGAGCAACTCACTATATTAGCTAAGCGAAAACCCAGAAAACCATCACAATTACAAGGTATTTTTATATATGGCGTGGTTTCTGTCAGATAATGCTTATAAATTTATAATAAATTGATTTAACAAAATCTGTATTGCTTCATTTAACCCTTCGATGAAAAGATATAGTCGTACCTGCTATCGCTAGAAATAATAACTATTATAGCTGCTTTAATGCATTTAATCTTAATATCTGATTACTAAATATTTTTTATAAAAGACTTTCCAGACTTAAACTTTACCGTATTACCTGCTTTCGCATAAAAACATAACTAATAAAAGCTTTAATAATTCTTCTTCGTTTTAAGTCACCTACGAAGTCAACTTAAGCAAATTGTTCTTATGCCGTCATAAGGTTATTGTAATTGTACTACGTCGCGTTTTCAAACTTTTTTTATACATTGTTCAGTTTTATTATGTAGTACTTTAAAATTGTTCAATTTTATTAATGCTGAATCCAACGAGGGCTATTCAAAACTCTTATTTATGTATTCATCATCAACACATAACAGCCTACAGCTGAGTTAAGGGTATTAATAAATTAAATGAATTTGTTATTTGTACTTTGCAGAAGCTGACGCGTCAATGAGTATTTCTAGAGAACAAGAATTTCCAGGTAAGGTTGTATTTTATGCAGCACTTTCACCCGCGGCTTTGTTAGTACAGTAGATTTTGAAAATCTATCAATGTATAAAGAGATTCTATGAAAATTATGCACTTTATTTTAAAGGAAATCTTCTAAGTAAAAAAAAAAAATCTCACGCCTTTTATCCCCGAGGGGGTAGACAGTTGTATTCCATTGCTGGATATACCCACATTTCACGAGATATATTGGACCCCTAAACGTGATAGGTGGTGAGTCTATCGCCGGGCCGGGTCTATTTACACATCTCTCAGAATTAATTCTGAGACCTGCGGGTTTCCTCACGATGTTTTCCTTCACCGTCGAGCTAGTGATAAATATGTACGTAAGTTTTTGAAAAACTTATTGGTACATGCCAGGATTCGAACCCGAGCCTCACTGATTTTCGGCCGGCTCTTTAACCGTAAGGCTATCACTGCTCTGTTCTTCTAAGTCACCATCAAAATATTCAGGTGAACCCATGGAAAGTTATGAGTACTTATCGGTCGGGAAAGGTCTTTTCGTATTTTGTATGTATTGAAGAAAAATCGCTTTGGTTGTAGGTACTATTTTTATCATTTTATTTTATCATCAAAGATTTATCAAGTTAATTTAAATTTTTTAAGATTTAAAAGTTTTAATATGAATAGATAGAGGACATTAAGAAAAAGTAAAAAACACTCACATTTTTACATTGATTTTCTGTCCGCCAAAATGAGTAAATCTAACTAATATCTCGATACATTCTAAAGTTTCATTACAAAAAAAAGTAAAAATGGGACTCAAGCAGTAAAATAAAATTAATGTGACGTTCATATATAATAAATACATAATGTGCAGAGTAATCGCGTAACATGCATAAAAAAAAAACAGACAGTCGTATTGAGAACTTATTTTTTGAAGTCGGTTGAAAAGTGGATCACCTACAACACAAACCTGCGAAAAAGATCATGGTCAAAGGGTAGTGATGCTCCACAGACTAGCGAAACCCGAATTAACACGCAAGGTGATTAGTATGTGTGTTCGTTTGCTCATTATGAGCTTTTTACCGCCCGCGCAAAATGATCAATTCTGATTTCTACTTCCAACCACTAATGAGACTCCAGAAGAAATAAAAAAACGGTTGGAATTGATCGACAACTTGAAAAAAAGGAGTGGTCATAATGACGCCGGACAATACACATCTTTGGCCACTCAGCAAAAATTGAGAGCTTGGTTGAGAAGTGTTAATGCATTAACCATATAGTACCTACTGAACCGCTTACTCAGATTTTCACCTGCTTCGGTCTCTTCAGAATTCTTTGGGTAGTATTAGGTTAACATCAAGAAAGGACAGTGAAAACTACTTGTCTTATTTTATTTATCAAAAGTCCCAAGAAGCAACGGGAATATGTCACTACTAGGGTTTGTTTGGGAAATTGGTCGGTTTCGTTCCCGGGAAATTCAGGTCGAGAAAAGTCGAGACATCGAGAATTCTAAATTTAACTTACAAAGCGTTTTTTTTTTATTTAACGACATTTGAAGGATCATTAGCAATTTGTAACGATATGTTAGAATTTGTTGAAGCTTTCTTTATAGATTTTCATCATCTTTTGATAGCGCGGCAGGTGTATGTCGGTATTCGGTATCCATCGCTTCTACCATAGATTTAGTATACTAACGTTAGATTGGCAATGCGAGAGAGGAATAACATAGGTACCCGTGTGTTAGAGCGAGATAGACCATTTTCGTACACTTAATCGGCCTATATCGGCCCGACGTCAGTTGTGAACCAATGAAATCTCGCTTATTTTAATTAATCTCGCGTATTAAAAGAGTAAGTTTGATGTTTAATAGACGTAAAAAGCTATAGTTACGTATGCAGTACCGGTTGTAATGTATCTAGGATAGAAAATCCAAAGAATTAGTCATTTTACATGTAAGTGCGATTGAAAGATTTAATTCTCTAAATGTAATGATTATTATATATAAATGTTCTGAATGTATAAGAATTTTTATTATATAAATGTTCTGAATGTATAAGAATTGAATTTAGCGAAATAATAAATACGTCAATTTCTCGTATTTCTAACCCCAATTTTATAGTGATTGCCGTAATATCGATAACGTGACTGGCATAGGTATCGACTACATAATATAATACACACCTATTTTAAACCGAGAGCCACAGTTTAGAGAGAGCACTATTTGTCTTGCACACATCCACAGAACACGCACACTAGTGTAAATTGTTTTTGTTATCGCCGTACTGGCTCTATTGCCAATCTAACGTTAATATACTAAATCTATGGTTTTAAGTGACAAACGCAAGCGCCTATGCGGTGCGGCACAACTTGTACTGTGTTCATTCATGTTGAAATTTGATGTTCAACCTAGAAAATGTGTGATCATTAGTGAGATTAGTTATGACAAGAGAAATAATTTTGGATTTTAGATAGAATGTTTGAGTTGATTATTAATTGATATTCAGTTTTGTGTTAAAAATGTTTGATTTTTAATTATTCTAATAAACACATTTTCATCAACCATTCGCTTTTTTATTTAAACAAAAAAAAATACGTAAATTTTGAATTTCTCGATATCCCGAGAAGACCCGAGAAATCGGGCTCGAGAGTTCTAACGTACGTAAGAGAGAAAGTTTCTACAAAATAACGAAAAGTTTTCTAACAAAATTGCACATCACTACATAGTATAAAACAAAGTCGCTTTCTCTGTTCCTATATCCCTATGTATGCTTAAATCTTTAAAACTACGCAATGGACTTTGATGCGGTTTTTTTTAATAGATAGAGTGATTGAAGAGGAAGGTTTTAGTATTAGTATTGCACCCGTGCGAAGCCGGGGCGGGTCGCTGGTTGGAATTAAAAGTAATTTAGGTTTGAGAAAAACATTATTTATTTGTATATAATATACGAAAATTATAAGTAATATACGATTTTTAATAATATAACATTTTTAGAAAAAGTATGAACTTAAGACATATTTTCTTACAGATACTCCGCTGGATGTGCGTAGTGGAGATACTGTTTTTGCCGTATACTCGTACGTTGCAGAGACCGATGAAGCCATTAACCTGGTGGAAGGCGAGCGACTTTACATATTAGGTAAAATACTCTACTATGTTATTTTGAACAAGGTAGCATTTTGATATATTCTATTCATAAAATTATGTTGTACATCTATACATAGATACTTTATATCATAAAGAGGATTTGATTTTTTGTTTGTTTATATTGAATAGAAACTAAAGCTACAAGGACAATTTTAAAAATTCTTTTATCAATGTAAAGCTTACTTTTCTGGGAGTAATATGGGCTATAATTTCGGCTGACGGAACCATAATGTACTTTTAATTTATTTGTCTATATTTCGTCCGATACATCATATTTTTTTACAGAAACGACAAATCAAGATTGGTGGTTCGTAAGAAAACATCTGACTGAAGAAAAAGGATGGGTTCCTGCTCAATATTTAATGGATGAAGCAAATTACACACTGTACCTTCAAAAGAAATTGAATGAAAAAATTGATAAGTTGCCGGTATTTGAAAGTAAGTAAATGACTAAAAATATTTTAAGAATAGATACACTTTTATTTGATTAGGAACGATCATGTGTGCAGAATAAAATAATATAAAAGAAAATTTTAGCGTAGTGTAGATAGTTATCGATTTAGATTATATTTATTACTTAGTTATTATTAGTATTTTGTATTTATTTAGAGTTAATAACATGACCAATTTAGATTTTATATCTGTAAGGTCATGTATTGATTGTTAAATATATATAAATAAAGAAATAATAAATTAGAGGAGATACCAAATCACCAATTAATGAAATTTGTGTCTGTCTGTGCACGCATCCCGCAAAAACTACCGGACGGATTTTGGTAAAATTTAGTATGAAGATAACTGAGTAACTTGGTCAACATCTAGGGTACTTTTTACTATAGATATCTTATTACCACGGGAAAATATAAAAAGTGATTAAAAAGAGAAATACGTACTACTCAAAGCGATAATACTTAGAAACTTGGAATATGGTATGTAGGTGTCTTATATGTCTATGAAGGGAATTTTAGAAATTCGAACGGGAACGGGAAGAAACTGGATCCGGGCAACGCTGCTTGGCACTCGCTAGTATCAAATGAAGGTACTATACACTGTCTCATTCACCGCCATTATTATACTCGTAATTAAAAACCCAAGAAAATCCGTCGAAACCTTTCATTACCTAACGCATATATCTTCTCCGTTAATCGTTGGTAAAAATAAAACCATGCATTTTTTTATTACCCTAACATAAAAATGCTTATAAAATTTTGTTTACAGAACCAACATCGGAGGAGCAGGCAATTGCACCAATATTTGTAGAGAAGTTACGCCCTAAGCATACACCAGATGGATCTACCGTTCAATTCGAATGTCAAGTGGAAGGATATCCGAGACCCCAAATTACTTGGTTCCGGCAAACAGCTATTATAAAACCTTCACAAGACTTCCAAATGTATTACGACGATGATAACGTTGCTACACTTATAATCCGGGAGGTATTTCCAGAGGATGCAGGCACTTTCACTTGCGTGGCTAAAAATGCAGCTGGATTTGCGTCTAGCACTACAGAACTAATCGTTGAGGCACCACTTTCTGACCATGGCTCAGAGATGACAATTCTTTCAAGAAAGAGCCTGTCAAGGGAGTCATCCTTGGCTGATATTCTGGAAGGCATTCCACCTACCTTCTCGAAACGACCTAAAGCTCAATACGTGGATGAAGGATCACAGATATTCCTTGAATGCAGGCTTGTAGCTATACCGGAACCTGATATAGCGTGGTTTTTCAAAGGAGAAGAAATAGTACCCAGCGATAATATTTCTATAGCAACTGAATCTGACATGCACATGTACTGCAGCGTTTTGAAAATAAGTAATGTCAAAAAGTTTCAAGAAGGCACCTATACAGTTCTTGCGGTTAATAGGGAAGGTGAAGCAAGCTTACCGATAGTACTGAAAATAAAAACAGGAGAGAAAGAGAAACCTCAAGTTATAGAACCACTAAAAAATTTGATCATCAGGGAAGGCGAGAGTGTGGTGTTATCAACTCAAGTAGTGGGTAATCCTCAGCCAACAGTTACATGGTTTAAAAATAATAAGCCGATAAAATCTCTAACAACCAAATCTGACGGTGATACTCATACAATAACTATCATTAAGCCAAAGAAAGGAAAAGACGATGGTGTGTATACACTTAAAGCTGTGAACTCTGAAGGGTCAACCGAAACTAGCGCAGTTATCACCATTGAAGGTAAATATATATATATATATGTATATATATATATATATATAAAGCTATATATTTATATTATAATTATATTAAGCGCCCAGAACTCGTCAATAATATAATTATGTGGATTTTTTGAAATATTATAAGCTACCCTTAGTACTTTGGGTTATCTTATTAATACATTTTCGTATTCTATATTTCAGAACCAACCGAAGAAAATGCTGAGCCTCCGCTGTTCATCAATAGATTCCAAGAAATAACAGTAAAAGAAAATGGTACTATAAAACTAATTGCAAAAGTTACAGGAAATCCTGTACCTACTATAACATGGTATAGAAATAATGTAATTATCACACCTTCAGAAACAGTAACACAAAATTTCGACGGTGAAAATATAGAACTAATTATAAAGAACGTTGATTCTGAAATAGATTCTGGAGACTATAAATGTGTTGCATCTAACAGCGCCGGTAAATCATCCCATGGAGCTCGTGTAACGATCGATGTCGAAAAAGTTACGTTCATAAAGAATTTGAAGAAAACTTATGATACAGAAGAAGGAAATACTGTTTTATTAGAATGCCAAACGTCACATACTGTGTCTACGAAATGGTATCATAAGGACAAAGAACTTAGTGGTATGGATCACAGGGAAATCATACAAGAAGGACGTGTACATAAATTAAGAATTAAAAAGAGTAAGTTAACTGATGAAGGTAAAATAAAATGTGTAGTGAAAGATCAAGAAACAAGTACAATGTTAGTCGTACATGAAACCATACCAGAATTTGTACGTAAATTGCAAGATTTTGAAGTGAAAGAACGAGACATCGCTATATTAGAGGTAGAAGTAAACTCAGAAACGGCTGATGTGTTTTGGGAAAAAGATGGTGAAAGAATTAAGACAAAAAAGAACAAATACGAGCTTGAAAAGAGAGGAAACATCCGTAAGTTATTAATCAGAAATACCTCTGTTCATGACGAAGGTGAATACACTTGTGTACTACGTGATGATTCATGCACTGCAGAAGTCACAGTAGTGGAACTACCTCCTGAAATAATATCGCGTCTTCAAGATCAAAGGGTCAGTAAAGGAAATAAGGCTACGTTCGAAATTGAACTTACAAAGGGTGATGCTCTCGTACAGTGGTTCAAAGACGGTACAGAAATTCAATTTTCTAATCACATACAGCTTACTATTGATGGTAAGAAGCAAAAACTAAAAATATACGACTGTGAAAACAATGATGCTGGTGAATACGCTTGTGAAGTCGGTATTGATAGATGTGCAGCAAATCTCAGCGTCGACGAACCATCAGTCGACTTCACTTTAAGATTACCAGAACTGGTAACAGTTCCAGCGAATAGCGATGCTTACCTCACTGTTGAGATTCCCGATGAGTCTTTAGATGTTACTTGGTACAGGAAGAAGACTGTTATAGAAGATACAGAGAAATTTACGCTCATATCAGATGTAAAGAAACGTACACTTATCATAAGAAAATGTACTGAAGAAGATCAATGTGAATACTCATGTGTATTGTTAGATGCAAAATGTTCAACTAAACTAAAAGTAGAAGGTATTGTTAATTATTCTAATATTCCATTTTATTATTTTTATGTGCAATCATACACTTATATCATAATCATAGATGAGAAGAAGTCCGATGAAACCTAGCCTAAGTTCTAGGAGCAGTAAAAACTTTGTTCTTTTATCCGAGTGCACGGATTTATTAAATTCTTTATTTTAGTTTGAGCAGTGATATGGTGGTGGTGGTAGTAGTCGTTAAAGAGCCCGTTTTTTATTCGTGAGGCGCAGGCTCGAATCTTGGCATGTCCCAATAAGTCTTTCAAAAGGCTTCCTTACATATTTATCACTAGCTCGACGGTGCAGGAAAACATCATGAGCAAACCCGCAACTCTCAGAATTTTTTCCGAGGCATGTGTTAGCAGCATCCCGGTCCGGCGATGGTATCACCATCTATCACGTATAGGGTTTCAAAAAATAAACTGGTGAAATGTGAGTACCTATTTCTATACGTGAGAATTTATTTTAATTTTAGACATTTTCATAAATTTGCAGTCCTAGAGTCAGCACCGAAGATTATTGACTACAATAGCGAATACAGAATAAAGAGAGGCAGTGATGTAACAATATATGTTCAGTATGAAGCTATTCCTCAACCAAACGACGAGTGGGTCATAAACTCAAAAATTATTAAAAAATCTAAGCACAATAAACCGTCTATTGATTCAAAGACGGCAAGCCTTACTATTAAAAAGGTAGAAAATACCGATGCCGGTAATTACAAACTTAAACTGGAAAACAACTGTGGCGTAGCGGAAATTGACATCAATGTTGTTGTTTTGGGTAAGTTGAATTAATTTCTATTAATATTAGCATAATTATATTCTAATGTATTAAAATAAATAATAGAAGGTATATGTATAATTATACTCCTTGTTATTAGATATTCCTTCGCCACCTGGAAAACCAAACATTCTAGAAACCGACAATACGTCCGTGAACATTTGCTGGAACGAACCTGAAATCAAAGGATTTACGGAAATTATTTGTTATATTGTCGAATATCAGGAAATAAATACTACCGAGTAAGTAAAGTATACTAGTATAACGCATGCAATTTATTTTTGGTTCCTATGTTACTCTATCACGACTCAATAACATATTATTATATCAAATTCCTTGATTTGATCATTCGTGATAAATAACGTTATCATGGAACATACCTACGTATATTATTATATCTATGATGTAGGTATTTTCATTCTACAACAATTTTATGCCATACTCCGCATTAACGATACAGAACCACACCCAATTTGTTTTTCAGGTGGTTTTCTATTGAGAATGTATCAAAAACACAATACAGCGTGGAAAATTTGAAAACAAAGTCGTCGTACAGATTCAGAGTATTTGCTGTTAATGAAGTAGGCGTAAGCGACTCTTCTGAGGTAACTGAATTCGTACTTGTGGAGAAGGCGACCAAATCTCAAGCTCCTACAATTGAGAAACCGCTGAAAGATGTGATCGGACAACCAAATGAAAACGTAGAGCTGGTATGTATATTTGGAGGCATTCCACAACCAAAAGTAACATGGCTAAAGGATGGAAAGAAATTGAAGACAGCTAAAGCCACATACGAAAACAGAGTCGCTACATTAGTACTAACAGCATCCACGTCAACTGAGGGTGAATACAAATGTATTGCTGCTAACGAATATGGTGAAGTTGAAACAACTTGTATGCTTGAAGTACAACAAAAGCCAATTATAGAAATACCCGAAGAGGATATTGCTCAGAAGCACAGGGTTGGGGAAGAATGGTCTGTGACAGCAACAGTAAATGGAATTCCTAAACCAGAGATATTATGGTACAGAAATGGCTCCCGGATAGAAAAGTCGAAAGAAATTTTGATAATTACTGAAGACAACACCAGTACAATAAAAATATCACAACTAGAGCGAACTCACACAAACAAGTACACAGTAGAAGCGCGTAACAAAGCTGGTTCCAGTTCTGTAGAAATATCACTTAAAGTTTATGGTAAGTTCATCAAAGCACCATTCCTTATAAATGTTATGTTGTGTTTACTTTTAGTATGATTGTCATAGATCAGATCAACGAATAGGGGGCTACTAACAGTTCACATCTTTGGGATGAGAATTCCTATAATGATTTTATTGTAGGAAATTTATTATAAGCAGTCATTACAAATTTTAGATGACACTGAACGCCGTAGCAAAACTCTTTTCCTAGGAAGAGTATCTGGGTAAATTTTCGATAGCCCAATCAAACCCATTGATTTGCAGAATCCAAGCGAAAGGCATTGAGTATTACGATTTTTTTCTGTCAGGATTTTTTTTATCGATATACCTGGACTTGTTTACTTCATGCATAAAATGATGCGGATGTGCATAAGATTTTAGTTGAATCAGATATTATGTTTTCAATATTTTTATAATTTGTGTAAAGTAAAGTTATGTATATAAAGTTTTTAATCTGAACTTGATGCTTAATCTATCTGTGACTTAAGACAGTTTGAGAATGGGGTACTCAAAGGGCTATTAAGGAATCATGCATATCATATAAAGCAATGCGATTTTACTAACAGTACTGGAACTACGAGTAGGTATAACTTAAATAATTAAATCAAAACTACGTGCGATTGATTTAACATGCGCAGTATAAGTAATTTTGATTTATTGGGAGAAAACCATCAAGTACTCACAATATTTTGTTCCAGATACTACTCGTAGATGACCGGTTTTGTAGGTTACCTGTTCTGCAATAGATCTTTACTTTTTGTACCTATTCTGAGAATACTTGTTATGCTACTAACCCGATCTGAACCTAATTCTAATCTAGTTTAGCCCTTAACACCTAGACATCACTAATAAATTTATAGGTATAGTTAGAACCTTTACTGTAGATATACAACAATGATAATTATATTAAATTTGTTGATTACCAATCTTTTTTAAAGAATATTACTATAATCAAGTACCTATGGCATGTTAAACATAGAAAAACAGAAGCGTTAGCAAACGAATGCAAGGGTCAATCGTAAACTACAGAAAGCATGACTTGGGAAGAATTTTTTAGATAATTTGTTCTAATTTTACAGACAAACCTAGTAAACCTGAGGGTCCGGTAATAATGCGAGAAATAAGTCGAGAATCAGTGACAATAGCGTGGAAGCCACCATTAGATGATGGAGGTCTTGAGCTTACAAAGTATGCTATAGAGCGACACGAGCCCGAGATTGACCAATGGATAAAAGTAGCAGATGTAAATAAGGATGCAGACACATACTGCATACAGAAACTGAATGAAAACTGTGAATATATGTTCCGTGTCATGGCGCAAAATCCGATTGGCTACTCGGAAGCGCTTGAAAGCGAACCGATCATCATTAAGACTGCTTTAGGTAAATAGAGTCTGTAATATAATTATTAATATATTTTTAAGTTCATAAATGATAGTAATAAAAGATTAATTGTAAAAACTATTACTTCGCACTGATGTTTAGTCGCTACTATAATAATAATGACATACATATAATATACTTTTATGCTAAACAACAAATATGAAAAAACTATATGCAGAGCATTAATGACATTCGTAAATATTGCTTTTGCGTTTATGCGAAACACTTTAAATTGTGCTTCAATGGTCACTTGATGTGTCTTATGTGCATGTGCCATTTTTTTTATTGTAGACGTTCCATCGCCTCCACTGGGCCCCCTCGGCTTTTATGGTATAAACAATGAGTCCCTCATTATAACTTGGTACCCATCGGAGAAGAACGGCGGCTCACCAATCCTCGACTACAGCGTGGAGATACAACAGGAGGGCAAAGAGTGGAGGCACGTAGCCACTGTTACGGAGACAACTACCAAAATAGAAAAGCTCACAGTTAATACTACTTATCAGTTCAGAATATACGCAAGAAACGAAATAGGAACCAGTATGCCGTACATCTCTGACGAGAAAGTAACTATTGGCAGAACGTTGTGTGAGTATTAATTGTTTGTGACATTGAAGATTTCATCACCCTTTTAATGAAAATGGCTTTTCATCTATTTCCCTTTTTGTAAGATTTATGCTAAAGATTTCGATGATCAATTTAGGAGCCTTTCACTTCGGCATTAAGTGTTTTTTTTTATTATAGCACCACCCTCCAAGCCGCAGAAGTTTGTGGTGCGCGAGACCACTTCGAGGACCGTCACACTTCAGTGGAGCGCTCCAGAAAGCGACGGTGGAAGCATTATCACAAGTAAGCGTTAGATGTTTTAAATAAAAATAAAAAGGCTAGAATTAAGGTTCAAGATAACGCATAATTAGTAGCACTTCGTAAAAATGTGTTGTTATTGTCAAACCTCATAGCTTTAGTCGGCTGTTACGGGTTGACGATGATGATGATCCGCGGGCATCTGATGCTTGGCTGAATAGGTACTCGTTCACAGTAAGACAACAACTGTAACTGTGGATTGGCTCATACACATTATTGAGACGAAAGGATTTGTGGATCCCCTATGTTCTACAGTTGGTTAATCAGTTTAGATAAGATTAATAAAAATAATTAATATATGTTTAGAAATTAAACAAGATTTCTTCAACAGACTACATAATCGAGTACAAGACTGTGAAAGGCAAAACGTGGAGCAAGATAGTGACTGTTGGCGGATCAGTTTATGACCATTGCATAGAGAACATAAAGGAGAAAGATGAGATTATATTTAGAATATCAGCGGAAAACGCCGTCGGGGTCAGCTTGCCAGCAGAGTCCCAGTCGGTGCGGCTAGAGAAACATGCGAGTAAGTATTTAATTTACATTTCTACTACTATAGCCAGCTACATGACATTACAGCTACATTTTACACTGAAATTGTTTCCAAGAGCAGTGATAGCCCAGTGGTTGAAGAGCCCGCTTCTCATTCGTGTGGCTCGGGCTAGAATTCTGATACGTACCAATGAGTTTTTCCAAAAAGCTCACGTACGTATTTAGCTCGACGGTGAAAAAAATAAGGCGAGGAATCCAGCAGGTCTCACAATTGTTAGCGGCATCTCGGTCCGGCGATGGACTCACTACCTATAATTTACTTAAGTTTAATATTATGTTCTTTCCTCAAAAGAGGCTTAAGTAAATAAATTATTATTATTATTATACTGGTGAAACGTGGGAATTTTCAGAACTAGAATACCTCGAAATATTTATTTATTGTTTCCAATAAAATCTATAATTATAAACAAAAAAAATTTTTTTTATGGATATCTCATGCTGATTGGACAAAGATAAAGACTAACTCCCTTAGGGGGTAATATAGGGTCAAACTTCTAATTTCTTGGAAAATAAAACATTCCAAAACAAACAACAGCCCTTCATATAAAACACTTTGTCCATGAGTAGTAAATTAGTAATAATGTAAGACAGTGAAATAGGAGCGTTATAAACTTGATCTATTTGTACTATTTTTAAATTGGGTCAGGGTATGAATTTTTAATTTTTTAAATAGCAAATGTTGTGCTGAGGCTCTAGCCTTTTCATCCACATGATGAATGTTTACTTTTACTAACTTTGGTCTAGTAATATCTTGTGCATTGTGTTGATGTTTGACGGGTCTGTTGGCCCAGTTGGTAGTGACCCTGCCTTCTGAATCAGAGGTCGCGGGTTCGATCCCCGCTCGGGGCCAACATTTATGTGCATGAACATGTCTGTTGGCTTCGCGTCTGGTCGTTTCAATATTTATTTAAGTATGTTTATCAGTTGTTTAGTACCCATAGGACAGGCCCTGCCTAGTTTGGGACTAAATAACCGTGTGTAAATTGTGTCCCACAATTTATTATCATTATTGATGAATAAACGTCTTATTTATTTTTATTTATTCATTTGAAGATAGATCGAGCTCCCTCATAATATCTAGTTTAATATATAAAAATCTCGTGTCATAGTGTTTGTGGTTGAGCTCCTACCAAACGGCTATGTATAATAATATAAGGCAATAATTTTAAAACCTCCCTTGCAGCTGTTCCATCACCACCGACGGCTCCGCTGGAGATCAGAACTGTGGGCAACAACATTGTCATGACGTCATGGGGCACCCCCGAATGGGACGGTGGGGCGCCGCTACTCGGCTATAACATCGCGATTCGTGATGTCACCAAGACAATGTGGATGGAAGTGGGCAAAGTGGACGCACATACGCTCAAGTTCAGCATTAGAGATCTGAGCGAAAATCACACGTACATGATAAGGATATACGCTCGCAACGAGATAGGAATGAGTGAGCCATTGGAACCCGATGAGCCTTTTAAGGTCGTCCCTGGAGAAGGTAATAGCCGCCTGCTAGTACTAGTATCATAGTATAGTAGTCTAGAGGAAAGATTTGTATTTTTGTATGTTTGTTACGAATAAACTCGAAAACTACTGGACCGATTTTAAAAATTCTTTCATCAATGGAAAGCTAGAAGATCCCTGATTAACATGGGCCATATTTTAGTAACGTATTCCCACGGGAACGGGAACTACGCGCGTGAAACCGCGCAGAACCGCTAGTATTATATGAAGAGAGAAAACTTGATTGACTGACTGACTCATCCACGCACGCCCGTAACTACTGAAGCTAGCTAGAGACTTCAAATTTGGACAGTAGATTCTTTTTATGACGCAGGCGTCAGATAAGAAACGATTTTGCGAAGTTTTTACGAGAACGCGAAAAACGGGATCCGCGTGTGCAACGCCGCTGGGCGCCTCCTAGTCTTACCTAATAAGTCCATAATAATGAAGAATTAATTTTTTAACTTCATATATAAGTACATCGTATATCACTAACGTAACTAAGTAACAATATTTCATGAAAAATCCTACTAATATTATAAACGCGAAAGTTTGTATGGATGGATGTATAGATGTATGGATGTTTGTTCCTCTTTCACGCAAAAACTACTGACTGAACGGATTTTGATGAAACTTAACAGTTATTTAGCTTACCTATACATCAGAATAACACATAGGCTATATTTTATCCCCGTACTCGGGTGAAACCGCAGGGCGCTACTAGTAAGAAATATTAAAGGTTTTGCACTTTGCACGCGTCATAAAAATCTAATGAGCCCAAACTCGAGGGATTTAAGAGTAGCCATTGAAGAGATGTGATATCCACTTCCTGGCTCCATCTAATTTCAGCTCAGTCGGTTGAAAATATCTGCTTCAAAATTGAGTTGTAAGATTCAGCCCTAATAAACATAAATTGCAAGTTAAAAGCTTGTAAAATATGCACGAATCTGAAAATGACTTCTAGGAATTTTTTCAAATATTTTTTCTATTTTTAATATATTATGTCCACCAGACTCGCATGCCGATGAAGAGCCAGGCGAGCACACGGAGGCCACGGAACCGACCTCCTTCAGCACTCAAACCACCACCTCTTGGCTTCGCGACCATAACATGGACGCAGACATCCGCTCGTATGCGCGCGGCTCACTCCTCCGTCGGGACGAATACTTCTTCCGAATATGGCACTATGCTAAACAACTGTTTAAGTGATTCTATCACAAACATTACTATATATTACCTGTGATATTTAACGACAAATTATTTACTTATACTAGCTGGCGGATAGACGTTAGGATGTTGATGTACTTTCATCCCCTTTGTTTTATAATTTTTTAAATATGATCTTATATCGCTGTAGAATTTGAAATATTTATTCTAGTTAAGTCATGTAAATTATTTATTTATTTAATTTATTATAATATTACCATTCATAAATTCTGATGGGTTCAATTTGAGTTTCATTCAATATGTAAAGGGAGACAAATAATATAGGTGCACAATAATAATTCGATAAATTGAATGAGGCTCTATTTGCCATCAGACTTTATTGGAAATTAAAAGTTTAATAATATAATAGCGATTTTGAAATATTTATTTTTTTATTAAAATTCCATTACATGCTTTCATCCTCTCGTCTTTTTCCATTGTTTGGGGTAGGTGGCACTTTACATTATCCATCCTGTCACAGGGTTCGGTAACTTTCTCCGGCCTGTTGGAAGTGTTGTTGCTTGTGTTTAAAGAGCTACTTTATGTGGAATAGGGTATGGTACGGCCGTTGAAACTTGGCTACTCTTAACATAGGCTCCGCCTGCGCAAACGGTCTCATATCGCCGAATGGGCGATACAAAATATTGTTGCGCAACCATTTGCACAACTTCAGAGCTGCCAAGTTAAAAAGGCCCAATTGTAAAATAGTAAATTTCAGTAGTAAATGTAGTAAATTTCATGGTCAAATAGGACAGGAAATAATTGAAGTAATATGTTGAATGAAATTTAATTAATGAATTTTATTAATTTGAATTTGAATTAATACAATAACTTTTTAATGTACACCCCAAAATAAAATCTATTGAAGATTATATAAAACTTAAATAAATTATAATGGGTGGTGTTATCACTTTAGTGATGTAGTAATATGTAGGTAAGTGCATACAGTCTATACAATGCATAGCATAGCATTCCAATTGATATGTGGTAAAAAAAAAAATTTTTATGGAGTCTTAATTATGTAATAAGAATAAGGTAAGTAATTTTTTTCTTATTAACATAGTTTATTATTCAGATTAAAATTTTGATATAGGTACTTTACTTACCTACCTATCTATTTTAAATAAATTATGAGTCAGAATCATATTATTATGGTTACCTAGTTCCAAACTGGTTCTATTATGGTTGTACCTAGTTCCAAGGCAGTACCTGAGAAGGCTGGCTGCCGGCATGAGTTGGCCTAAACGTCAGATAAACTTAAATAAATAAATAAATAAACACCAAGACACATTCGTGCACACAAATATTGACCTCGGACGGGAATCGAAACGCGTCCCCGACTTTTGATTCAGAAGCATGGGCGTAGCTAAGGGGGGGCCAGGGTGGGCCGGGCCCACCCTAGAAAGCTGTTGGCCCACCCTAGAAAAATACCCTTTCTCTTACATAAAATAACTTCATCCTCAATTACCGAAACCGAAAACCGTCTTCAAAAGCTAAAATATTACCTACTCATCACTTGCTTGTGTCTATCTCGCTCGCCAACCTGCGATCCACAGATACAAACGAACAATCTGCACCACAGATACAAACGAACAAATATAATTGTTACAATTTACAATACACGGAAGATGATTGATTTACCTTGGTGCTGGTAATTTAAGAGCGAAGCTCTTATCGGTGTATACCTAGCTATATTCTCGGTTTAACCTATATAGTTTTGGTCAGCACACAGATAAAAGAAAAAGAATAGTATAATAGGATAGGATAACTGAAATCCATACTTGATACCTATCATAGTTGCGCATGCGCCGATAGTCGTGACCACCTTGCTGTGCGGCCGGCGGATTCATGTCTGGGGCCATGGCCCCCCCTACGAAAAATCCCTAGCTACGCCAATGTTCAGAAGGCAAGGTCTTTAACAACTACTTATTATTTTATTTCGTGTTTGTCTACCTAACTGTAAATCAGCTTAGTTGGAACCAAATAATCGTGTGAAAGTTGTGTCACAAAATAACAGCATTATTGATTAAACTTAGGTACTTACCAACTACGAAATTTTATTTGCATAGCACAGCAGACTTGCTACTCCACATTGACTTATTCGCTAATTATATTTTTAATATTCAAGAGATTAATGCACATTATAATACACTATTTTAGATAAACTAACACATACATTTTATTCGTTACCTACATCTCATTTAAATTTTCATGATTATCCCACTTGATTCGCGCTCTTTTTTCGAATCTGTTATCTGTCAAATCTGGATTTTTTTCGCCCAATTTTGATGGCAAGGCTAGGATCAAAGATCATACTGCCTCCTCTTCAGTCTTTCTAGGCATTTAAATCAAGTTTGTACTCAGAGTAAAGCGTGGATATAGCAGAGGGCCAATACTCAAGCAGTAAATTTTTTTTACCGATATTTTAATACAAGACTTTATTTTATTTTTCCTTGTGCCACCTAGTTAGTGTAGTTATTAAACTAATATTTCGTCTACTGTATATAAACTCTAAATTTACTAATCCAATCGTTAAAAATTGTTCCTAAGGGTTGCAGACGAGATAAAGAAAGTACCTAAGTAGGTACCTAATAAACTATTTGGGAGAAAACCAAAGATATTATATATAGAAAGACGTAGATATGTTACTAGAGCACGGAAAATGAGGCCGACAAATGTAGCTAATTAACCACATTTTATTTAGTCGCATTGTATTTCAAGTCGTATTTTAAGTGCAAATCTTAACAGATAGCTCTCTTTTTCTTTAGTATTCGTTCCGTATCATCTCTCCCCGTCATTGTTGTATCCTATATATACGCTAAGAAGTAAGTATGTACATGTTGTAGCACACTCGTAGGGGATCAACTTTCAAACGCAAGCAGTATGAATATAACTCATCCTTACTTTAATATCTTTGGGAGAAAACATAATAAAAATACCGTTGAGTAAAATATTTGTCTTTTTTTCAATATTTTCTATTTAAAAAAATCTGTGGAGAAGAGTCCCAGCAAGTGACTTCATTTCTTTAATGGAAAGTAAAATCAACCTACCTGTTGATTGATTTAGATACCTACATTTACTTACTGGAGATTGAAGTGAATGGCTTTTTGAGGCAATACTAAAATACATACCCATAATCTTTGATTACGCTAATCACTGTTTATTTTAGGAGACAGTTGTCTTCAAAATATAGATAAAACAAAATAAGCCGCAAAATTTTAATTATATAAAAACCCATGACGAAGATACGATATCCTTTCGAAGAATCACGCGAAAAAAGGAACATCTCTTAGGATTCCCGTCAAGAAGCGCATTTACAAATTCCCGCACAAACAAACTGTTTATTACTTCAGCTACAGTCGGTCTTTTTCGTCACGTGCTCTAAAGTAGCTTGAGTTACTTAATGAGGTGTCAATTAGGTGTCGACAGCGTGTAGGGTAGATAAAACACCCGGTAGGTAGTCCTCTACCTTTAGTCAGCCTATACAGACTTAAATTTCACATAGTGTCCAAAGTTTAAGTGTAGGTACTAAAATAGTGTCTTTTTTAAATCTGTGTGATCTGATGTTTTATTAAACTTACTTCCAAACCAACAGTGATGAGCTTATCCGTTTGCACTGCTGTCATCAACACGGTTACGCAGATGAGTTTGTTTGTGAGAAGAACAAATAAACAACTTACTTTTGTGTTTTATTATTTATTTTATTTTAATATCAAAGATTTCACCACGGAATAATTCCATGATTTGACTTATCAATCAGTGACAATAGTATACCTAATCAAATAATATTTATCTACTCAACTTTAATATCCGTACAGACATAATTATGTTGTACTACAGTTGCGACTATAAATAATGGCTTACAATTAAATTTAAACAGAACATTCATTTCCAACTCTATTTTGGCACTAGATATCCATCAATCAATTAATAATAATTCTGTAGAATAGATACCGATGAACAAACGTCTTCAATAATCAAACGTGATAATTAAACCTTAACAGAATATTATTTCTTCGGCATTACATTACTGACGATTTCGGCGTCCTAGAACAGAAAAAATAATATTAGAAAAAGCACTTAGGTAGGTATAACTTAGAAGTTGAGTACTACGCAAACTGTTCTGTTGATATGTATGATGTAGAAATTTTATTAAGTAGATAGGTAGTTTATTTAAAGGATTTCATTAAGATTGCTAAAAAAGTATTCGTTGTTACAGACTAGAGGAATACGAATGACTTAGCAGGTAGTTATGTACCACTAGCCATTAAACTATTCACGACAACACGGGGATCGATGTATTGTAGGTACATTGCTTCTTCCATACCTACATCTCTCATTAACACCAGTGTACCTATGATGTGGAGCAAGTTTTGGCCGCGTACCTAACATATTTCATATGCTACAGCTATCTCTAATATGCGAAATAATTTAAAAAATAAATAGACAGTGGGTTCAATTCTACGCGTCCACTGCCTAAATAGCTTAAAACTAAATTTCTTAAATTATATTTAGTTTTACGCAGCCGCTAAGCCAAATGCAATTCTAGAACGCCATGGTTACTAAATTTAGATAGTCTATAACCACAGCGTAAAATGCCTAGGTTGAATAGTGTTGCAATTACAAATAAAAAAAGAGCTGAGTGAACTAATGAATGAAATCTAAAAAAAATACAATAATAAATGTGTATTTAATCATTAATATGTAAATAAAGTTCTTAACGATTACTTTCGATGCCATTTTTATCATTTTAATTTAGGTTTAATTTATATTTTCTTGTTTTACTTCAAATATTAAAGTCACTATTATTTGGGCAACACTGAAAAGGTATTATCAAATAGATTTTTTTTCTTTGGACAGGCTAGAGTCACAGACCGTACTGCCTCGTCTTCAGTTAAGTTTATCTTTAAATGGATATGTGCCTCGTCCTCAGTCTTTGTTTTCTTGTTAATTCAATAACATCTCCAGCAATCTTCAAATTTCTTAGTTAAACGGCTCTGCTTTGGAGTCCATGTACAAAAATACTGAGTCATCAACACCCCTTTTTGGATTATCGCCAATAAAATTATAGTACTTTTACTGAAGACTTCATTAAATGACTTCTGCAATCTAACAACGTCGATCCCATGCATTTTATCGAAATTTCCATTCACTGCACACCTTCACAGACACCTGCCACACAAAATATTATTAGTCAAAACCCAAAATATACAGCAAAATATAAATTTTACAAAAAACATGATCCCCCTTTTCGTATTCCCACCAAAAACCCTCTTGACTATTTCTAAAAATATTGAAAACATATCTTGGAAAATAACACATAGTCAAAACCAAAAATATGCAGCAAAATATAAATTTTACAAAAAAACATGATCCCCCTTTTCGTATTTCCACCAAAAACCATCTTGACGATTTCTAAAAATATGGAACATATCTTGAAAAATAACACAAACACAAATATGTCGGGATTTTTCCTATAATCTAATTTAAGCGACACCATTTTAATCGCCGCTAAGTTTAGGAGGTTTAGTCGTGATGACATTTCTAAAATGCTTAAAATGGCGTCTACAGAATAGCCATAAGGTCGCTAAACCTAAATTGAATTGACCAGATAAATTAGGAACGTCAGATTTATTTTTAGTCCTGTCATTTGATTTTGACAGTACTGCCTAGAATAGCAAAATGCTTTAGCAGCTGTCAAATAAAATTAAGAGGTTTAGACGGTGTTGTAGAATTGAACCCAATAAGGCCTCTGTTACCAGAAGGTTCTTTGCGAAATGCAACTTATTAACTTTTAACGAACTGCTCTCAACCACCTGCCGTGTGCCAAGCTAACATCTTTAGCGATAGTGAATCTATGGGATCGACATAAGACAGAAAGTCACATGATGTGTCTACAGGACTTCGATCACTTGCCCTTGTCTTTAGTGGACTTGACTTGTTTGTTCTTGTTGCATTTTTTGGTCATACGACGGCTCTGCTCGCACGTAGGGTCGCTGTTAGCCTTCAGCACATCGGTCCGTGACATCTCGCCGTTAGGGCTGCATTCACTCCAAGAAGACTTCTCGTAGCGGCATGCTGTTTATGAAAAAAAAATTAATCATCACAATAATGCTTTGATATCAATCTATCGTCCTCTTTCAGCATTATAAAAATAAGGGTACTAGAAAAAGTGTCGATAAAATATTTATACAAATCCGACAACAGCTTTTGACTTCTCGTTTGGCATATAACTAAAAAAATCTTATGAAGCATTGTATTGTACCTATAGGAAATGTGATGTTAGGTGATGGATATACTTATTTACATTTTGAGATCAACGTCGTGTGTTTAAAAAACCTATGAGCTCTTTGTCTACACTTCAACACAAATATTATAAACAGAAAAGATTTGTATTTTTGTATGTTTGTTACGAATAAACTCAAAAACTACTAACTAATCCGATTATAAAAATTCTAGCTTACTTTTCTGGGAGTAACATAAGCTTTAAACTTATTTCCCACGGGAACGGGACTTATGCGAGTGAAATAGCTCGGAACAGCTAGTACTTATATCAAAAAGAGAATTCAAGCACATGTTAGAAGATAAAGCTTTCTTAGGTAAACTAAGTATACATTGAAATTAGGTATCTACATCTAAATAATATTTACACAGAACAGAATACGTACAATTTTAAAATAACAATGTGATAGGTACCTATATAATAGGTATTTATTATATCAAACTTGGTGGAGTATAGAACACTCAGAGATTATGTTTTAAATTACACTAGTAAGTATATAGGCAGGTACACAAAGTAGGTTTGGGAGCTATTTTAGGAGCGCGGAAAATATGCTTAACCATATCGGCTTCACGAGACCTATTTGGTTTTGCGTCGTAAAGAGTGATGTTATTGTTAACCAACTAAAGATATGTGAGGAAAGACCCAAGCTCTGTAGTGGGCTGCGACGGATTGATTTCACGATGATGATGATATCAACCACACCAGGCAGTTTAACAAGTCAAGCGGATAATAATAATAATAATTTATTGTGTAATTTTAGTATATTTATACCTTTCTTGCACTTTTTCTGGATGGTCTTGGTGCGCTCGCAGTTGCTGGTATCCCCCTTCTTCAGAGTAAGCGTTCTGGATCGGAAGTTGGTTTTTGAGTCGCATTCCGACCAAGCACCCCGGACATAGCGACAAGTATCTGAATAAAAAAAAAGCTGTTTTAAAAGCGTTGTTGTAATCAAAACGATTGCTACGAAGTGTGGTAGGTAGATAGGTACTTGTAATAATGATTGTGGGACCACCTTCTTTGAGGCAAAACCATGGAACTAAAACTCAACATTTTCGCAATGAAAATGGTCCACACTCCACAGATATTTACTGGTTGTTTGAGTTTATTTATGTCTCATTAAGGAAATTAAAAACGAATTACTTTTTACTCCCTAGGGACAAAAGTGGTCACTTTAGTTCCACTTCGTAGGGCTGTATTGGCGTACTTTTAGAGCATGACAAGTGAAAAATAACTTATTTTGCCAAATGCATGGAATTACTTTATTTTACATTCATTAACAGATTGTAGAGTTCTACTCACAGACTTGTATTTCTCTTACGTTTTTTTTTACCTACGAATACGACTTAGTAAAAAGACAAAAAAGAATCACAGAAAAAAATGACAGTTCATTTGAAATCGAGTGCATAGTGTGGAACATGTGCGCCAGAGTTATTTTAAGCCCACTGCAGTGCAGCAAAAAATGGACCGCGACAAACACTCTTGTTCGGAAGAAGTGAGCAGTTCATTATTTCAGTATGTTTTCTTATAAGTACCGACTTGGTAAACATGAACCATCAAATCCTCTTTTTGAATTGTTATAAGTAGGTAGGTTTGACCAATAGTAATATTGTCATTAATTTGGTACCAAGAGTAGGTACCTACCCAGTAGGTAGGCACCCAGAACCTAAGTACCATACAATATGATAAAATCTACGTAGGTCCTATAAGTACATAAATATTTTTATAACAAATTTGCTCGTAAAAGGTGTCTTATTTCACCAATTTTAATATCGTTACCTATCTCATTAAGCCCAAGTCCGGTAAGTGTAAAGTACAACGCACGATTTATCAAGATGCTCCGTCTTAAAACGAACGGTACTTTTTAAAATCTCAGCAAAGAGTTTTTATGTCAAAAAAGTTGTCAACATTTTATGATTAAAATTAACTTAGGGAAATAAAATATATTAAAGAAATATTTATGTACATAATTATTTAATTTAATTAATTTTGACAGTAAATTACAACCAATCTGTAACAAAAACACAAACATATTATTTTACTTTATTAGTAGTGGCTGGCTGTTTTTTGTGCCTTTTCCTAAAAAAAAATGATGATGCGCGCCGCGCGCTTTTTCTTAACGCTGTATTGTTTTTATTCGTTTACCATAGTCGGAGTTTTATTTTATTTCATCGCAAATGTGTTATAAAACGTCGTATGACATACGTGCGCTTTGACAATTACAGCCTCTGCTTACTTGTAACCCTCGCCTACGGCTCGGGCTAGCAATATCGCCTCGGCTGTAATTTTCAACCTACCGCACTTATATCATAATGTACTATTAATTATGTAGGGTACCTATACAAATACTTAGAAAAAACCTACATATACTATATACCGATACCTAGAAACTTATACTATTTTCACAAAATATCAATATCCGATCCATCCGAAGTATTTATGTCATTAATATTCCAGCAAAACTGCTACACCGGGAAGTGCTGTCAACGTGTTCGCGCCAAAAATACCAACCTCTATTTTTAGCGCCCCTCTCGTTGCGGATGAGGATCTCGTGGTCCCCCTCCTCCCAAACCTCCCCGTCGGCACAGGCCAGGGCGACCGACAACAGCACCATCCCGGCGACTATCCACCACCAATGCTTGTTCTGCAGCAAAGAAAAATATCAGTAGATAAGTACCTAACTTAGCTTAGGAAAACGCAATTAACAGACAATTTCCAAAGATAAGCAGATTACAAAGCAAATGATTTGAATATAATCATCATCATCAACTCGTAGCCGGATACCTACTACTGAGCTAAGGATGTTTCTTCGCACGTGAGGAATAGAAGTTGAATAGAAACAAGTTCAAGACTTATTATTTGCAGTGCAGGACGTTATAGAGCAGTTGTAAATGGTGGTGAAACTACCAATGGTAATCTCCCCTGACTAGGTATTATGACTATCTATCAACTGACGATCTTGTATAGGGCGAAGACATTTTTTCGCAATCCTATTTTCAGGGGTAAATTCACATCCATAAGAAAGCTCTAAGTTCGGGTTGGATACCCTATAGGTATAGCTTTTGCAGTTCATAATACTATAACTCTAAAAACAATACTTGCAAAAGAGATCTTAAATAAAATAAGTAATTATCCTGTAGCAAAATAATAATCTGGACCAATAGTAAACTTAAAAAAAATGCCCCACTAAAATATTTGTCATACTAAAAGACAAACTAAAATCAGGAATTGGAGTTGTAGGAACTCGTGTCAGCTTTACAATTGGTTTAGAATTTGTTAACAAATTTAGTAGTACTTCAAAACTCGCATTTGCTATTTCCAATTCGCTTTGCACAATACTAAATTAAGTACCTCGATTTGAAATAAATGAACACTTATTGGGTAGGAATACATTTTATTTCCTTTTATTATTTTGTAGCAGGTACCCATTTAATATTTGTGTTTGTATGTGACGTTGATCAGGTCTTCATAATGTGGCCGACCATTTCATGAAATAGCCTAACCAAATCATGAAGTGATCATTTCTAAGAAATAACCACTACATATAAATAAAATGTATGTAACTATATAAATAACGAAATAACCACGACATATAAATAAAATGTATGTATCTATATAAATGGCTCGGGGTTATTTTATTGATAAGTGATATGATATCGTACAGGCTCCAGTCAATGACTTTATTTATTGTGAGATACGGCGCGAGTGCTAAATTTAGCGTGGCTTTGCGGGTCAGGTCTCCCCGGAGTGTCACTAAGATACTACAATCAGCCAGCACACACATACAAAAGTAATATAGCATACATTATATGCCCTAGAAATCATGAACTGGAGCTCAACCCTATACAATTTATATTATTATTAAAACACTGGCTTCGCTCGCGCACGTTTATTTTACCCACTTAGGTGTTGAATTTTGCAAATTCCTTTCTTAGCGGATGCCTACACTGTATAAGCTATCTATTTGTAAAACTTCAAGCCTTTAGACCCAGCGGTTTAGGCTGTGCGTTGATACATTACCAATCAGTCAGTCAGTTAATCATTTTATATATAGCTACCCCCAAAGATATTATCTATAGAAAGACGTAGATATGTTACTAGAGCACGGAAAATGAGGCCGACAAATGTAGCTAATTAACCACATTTTATTTAGTCGCATTGTATTTCAAGTCGTATTTTAAGCGCAACCCTTAACAGATAGCTCTCTTTTTCTTTATTATTCGTTCCGTATCATCTTTCCCCGTCATTGTTGTATCCTATAAATACGCTAAGAAGCAAGTATGTACATGTTGTAGCACACTCGTAGGGGATCAATTTTCAAACGCAAGCAGTATGAATATAACTCATCCTTACTTTAATATCTTTGGCTACCCTACGTCACTTGGGAACCGTTTATAAAGTGAAATATTTTTTAGAAAGAATCTGATTAGTAGTTCCAAAAATCATATCCTACACAAAACGAATTTACTTATTTATCACCTGAATGACCGGCCTAGTGTCTTATATGTCGTAGGCAACAGCTATAAAGGGGTTTTTTGAAATTATGCTATTGCTGGGCACCCGTTAGTAGGTACTATATGAACTTCTTCTGACTAGGGGACTAATCACTACATAGTATAAAACAAAGTCGCTTTCTCTGTCCCTATATCCCTATGTCCCTATTTCCCTATGTCCTTATGTCCCTTTGTATGCTTAAATCTTTAAAACTACGCAACGGATTTTGATGTGGTTTTTTTAAAAGATTCAAAGATTAAAGAGTGATTCAAGAGGAAGGTTTTAGTGTTAGCATTGCACCCGTGCGAAGCCGGGGCGGGTCGCTAGTTTCTAATAATCCTTTGTTAGTTCTCTAAATTATCTCATTTAGAAAGCTCCAATTTCACACATCGAGACCCACCAGAGACATATTAAAAGACTAGTACCTAATTGTGAGGAATTTCTTTGTGCTTACGGAATGTAATGATTGGAAGCATGTTATGAACAATAATTATTATTAATCGACAGGACATGAATACAAGTAAGTACCTTATAGTATAGTAAATTTCATCAAATTTAATAGAAGTCGGTAGGAAGTTGTTATGACCTACCCAGTCAATGACTCTGTAAATACCTACATAAGTTTTAATTTAAAACATTATAATACCTCCTAATCAGTAAATAATATACCTAATTTAGTAAGTACAAAGCAAGATAGGAAACGCCACGCCTCGTGATTGTAAATGAACTTTTCAAAATAATATTCCTTGCTTGCGATGTTTTATCTCCAGCTTGGAGGACTTATTGATTTCTTTTTCATACAGCAAACAAAAAGGCTTCCCACTACATTCCAGAAAAAAATATTCTCATAAATCTATAGAGTTGCATTTGGAGCGAACGGGTTAGAGCGAGATGGAATAAATTGCATAGGTAACACGAGAGAATACAGCGGCTGTATCTGTCACGAGATGACGCACTCCGCACACAGAAACAGCGCCCTTCCTAGCTTCCCACCCCGCCACTGATTATAGCGGGATGCTGCGCACTAATTTCTCTTTCCATTCCAGTACAATATATTATGTAACCAACTTTTAACTAGCCTGTATTTAGGTATTAGGTGTCCACTTCATTACGGTAACAACATGTATGACTAAGAAATAAAATAAAAATTAGAGTGACATATATTTTTTTTATATTTACCTTAAAAGTCGCAACATTTAAGAATGTGTTTAAATTTATTAGGTAGATTTTACAAAGTCCAATGAGTCAAGCTCTACGTGCTCTTCACTGCACTACTTACTTTATTTATTTTTACAATATTCGTGTTCAGATTTTTTTAAATTTATAAACTTATTTTTCCGAATCACCGATTCACATTAATTGTTAATCATCAGATCACATAAACTTTTCAAAAAGAACTATATCTAATATAATTAAATATTACAATTAATGTCAAAAATATTCAAGAAAATGTGTACTTGTACGATACCAAAGAAGATTGCCGACGAAAACAGAAGCAGAAGGAATCGTTTTAAATAGATTATTTATTAATTAGAGACTTACCTCCATGTCAGAGAGATGGTGCGCGCGTAACGGACTAACAGCGTAAGGGACACCGATATTATCTTACTGGGAACGACTGGCCAGGACTGCGGACAAGAAGGGAATGGCGCGCGCCGTCCGGGCCCGCGCCGTGGCCACGGACGGGACGCTCGTCTATTGATCTGCCTTGCCTTGCACCCCGGAGCACAGCCCTCCATACCCTCACCCCGACCGATCTCTCTATCTGCGGCTAGGCAAGATTTATTGCTCCTTAGGGTTCCACACCTAAAAGGAAAACCGGAAGCCTTAGACTACTCACGCATGCTCCTGAGTCATAGCTGGTTTTCTAAAGGAATTCTGCCTATCAGACTTATATTTAATATTTATTTATTACTAGCATTTACCCGAGACTGCTTGTGTTTCGGGATTCATAGTTGTGTTTTCTGATGTATAAACTATATCACTTTAAAGTTTCAGCATAATCCGTCCAGTAGTCGTTGCGTGAAAGAGCAACAAACAGACATTAATCCAGACTTCCATCCTTACCAATTTTGTCGTTTATAATGCTTAGGTAGCCTATCTGTGCTATTAGCATTTAAAACTATTTGAGTACGTTAATAGATCTATATCTTCTCACAAAATATCAGAGGGGAAAACAAAAAAATCATGCTTTTTATAAGATTTCGAGAAAATTTTATTCACACAAGGTTATTTAGTCCCAATTTAGGAACAGTAAACTGTACGGGCCCTGCGGCGTGCGAATCTGCCCGCATTTGGCGAGTTCCGGAAATGAATGGATATCCTCCTTATGAGACGACGTCCGACTTTTTGCGGCGTAGCAATTAGCTTTTCGGTGGTTGACATCGTATAGGAAGAAATCCTAGTTGAGGTCACATTTACTTGAAAACTTAGGATTGTGGTTACTGGACACAATAAAATTGGGTCAGGCAAATCGGACCTACTATAACCGAGGTACAATGCCCTCGGGGGAAAAGGGGTCTATAATATTCCGGACCCAATTTAATTAAACTACCTCATCTCTCCTTTCTCATCTAGGTATTCATCAGTAGACTGTTATAGAATAATATATGTTACAGTATACGTTACATTGCAGTTACAGTATATGTTACAGTTACAGTACACGTTCAGGCATCTAGTGGGCCTCAAGCAAGTTCAGTGCATCTAATACGTTTTTGAACCCTCGAGTCTTCTCCTTTGATGCTGTTGTGAGGCTAAGGATTGCAAGCTTCATAGCTACACTAACTGAGTACAGCGGTCTTGCAATATGCCATCGTCTCTTACTTTCCGACACTGGTTGAAAATGGCTGCAAAGTATCCTCAATCAATATGGATGACTTGACTAGCAGAACTTGAAATCTTACTCCTTTTATCATCGAGGGGGTAGGCAGAGGTATTACATTTCTGGAAGTAAGTACCCACTTTAACGTGAATATTGGACTCCTAACGTGGTGGTGAGCCCATCGCCGGACCGGGTCTGTTACACATGCCTCAGAATTAATTCTGAGATGTGCAGCCCCCCTAGTCAAGTGGCATTGCACAATCTAATCGAATGATCTTATAGATTGACATATTGTATGGGATTGACATTAGCGTTAGCGCTCGTTGGCAAGTGCTTATGTCAATCTTATACATGTCAATCTAAAAGATCATTCGATTAGATTGTGCAATGCCACTTGACTAGGGGGCCAGGTTTCCTCATGATGATTTCCTTCATCTAGTGATGAATATGTAAACAAAAAGTTTTTATAAAACTCATTGGTACATGCCAGGATTTGAACCCGAGCCTCGCTGATTATCATCACGAGAAACGGGCTCTTTATATAACCGTAAGGCTATCACTGCTTTCTTGTACCTACTTATTTTATTTCTGTATTTTTTACTCTTTTTGTATATGGATCTGTGTTTGAAATAAAACATTAATATAGGCTAATCGATGATCGAAATTGTTAAAAAAAATATTTTCCGGTCTCGACTGTTCTCGCTTTACAATCCAGTGTTTGTTTCAGTTACGCTGATATTGCTACCTGGATTCGGACCCGAGCCTCACGGAGTCCGACTCACAGCCATGGTTTTTTCCTTTGGTACTATCATATAAGTCAGAGTTTCTTAAAGTCTAATTAAAATGTATACTAGGGGTCACCCGGCAAAGGTGCGAATAAATATAATAAATAAAAATATATAATCCTTTCTTATCCAGCGCCTAGGTCATGAAAGGAATCTAGGTATCTGTCAAAACTTTCGCTTCAATAGTTGCGTATGTGCGTTGATGATTCTATCAAACAGGTTTTCTCTCTTATCTGCTAAAGTAACTACCTCTATTTGATATAGATTTCGATTCGATTAGAGGGATTATTTTTCCTGTATTCTATAATCGATACTGAATTATTACTTATTTTTTACAATCTGCAAGTGTAGATTGAATTGTTTGTTTTGAAATCACAGTTCGCAAAGCGTTAAGTTCTGATTTAATTAAACTCCGTAGGTCCATTTCATTTTCTTACTCACAAAACTATTAAAATAACAATGAACAAATGGACTATTATACTTTTATGTAAGTAAGCATATTTTATAAAACGACCGATAGCTGCTAACACTATTTCAAAGGAAAGCTGGTACTGGTAGAACCACAGACCTAGAATCCTGCCTTAGGTAGCAAAATTGTGTTTACACTTTACAGCCATATTGTATGTTTTACTCGTAGATATACCTAGGTACCTTAATTTCATCGTTAATAATCACTTATGATAATGTGATGACCAGTGGTATGGTTTTGTGCACCTAGTCATTAATTAATGGGCTCTACAACAGATTTTTTATTTTTATTTTCAGGTGTTTGTTTTATTCTATGCAGTGGAAGAGAACCTTTTAAGCCTACTGCTGGGGCTATAAATTTTCTCGTAAGCAAATCGCATTTAATATTAATTGCTATGCGAAAGTATTTGTTAGTTTTTCCTTCTTCACGGGTATTTATACAATACAGAGAGTTTTGTATAAATTGCATTAAAAAATATGCATTTCGGAAATCGGTTAAGTGTAAGGAGCGACTCCAATGATACAGGGCATCCTAGTTCAGAACTTTTAGAACTAAACCAAAACTATGGCTAAAAACTGAATTGAAATATTGTAGGGACTTACGTAGGTGTAGGAAGGTAGGTACTTTTGTAATTCTTGATGTGTTTTAAAATTTTTGAAGGTATACTTCACTTCTCGATACCGAGGGATATGCCAGGGCATGCTGGTGCACCGCATGGTGGTGATGACGGCTGCAGTGTGCGTAATGAACCCACTGAACCGGACGCACGACACTCGCCCTATAACTGTTGTCACCGGCACTGGATACCGCCACCCCCGAAGGGGCATCCGCGTCCAAGTCACAAAGATCATTACACCTAAATGTACGTAGATATCAAAATTTGAACGAATTGAGCTTTTGTACAGTCAAGAGCACGTGGAGCTTGACACATAGGACTTTGGAACGTTCTTATTACGCCTTCGAGCGCCTTAGAGCCTTAGAGCTCAGACTCGCACCACTTGTGGTGACACTTCCCATTCCCGTGGGAATACGGGAACAAAATATAGCCTATGTTAATCAGAGATATAGATAAAAGCACGATCTGCTGCACGAGCACCTAAGCGCCTATGCTGTGTGCACGTGAGACCGGATAACAATCTATTCCTTTCTTTTACACCTGCTTCAAGGACTATCGTGTAAGGTACTTACTATGCATTTTTCAGGGTCCCTCATAATCTCGGTTCATCCTATTTACTATAATATTAGATATAAATGTGGAAATCTGAATCAAGCAAAACCAGCTGACCGGATTTGCATGAAACAGATCGTTTTTAGATAACCTGGATCCTATGTGGTCCATATGATAGGTGCTTTTTAACCTGGAAACGCCAACGGAGGAAAGGCTAGTTAATTATATTTTGCACCACAACATTGCAGTCAAGGGAAGCATTCCGAAGAGAGCATATCTAATTCAAAAATCGGCAGCGCTGATGCTCTTAAAACGCAGTGTGCCAGACATCCTCGCCGAGATCCCGTTGCGGGCTATGGAAATCGACTGGAAGGGCGAAGAAACGCTGCGACTTCAGGACGAGTGCTTCATACCTGGATGGCATTTCTTCTACAGAGGGGTAATAAACTTTTATTTTTAAAACGACGCTTCCATACCTAAAAACTTTCATCTCATATTTGTGCCACTTTTTACTAGGCACAGGTAGAGTTTGCTCTTCATAAGATAGAAAACTTATAGTTAGGTACATGTTCACAAAACGAACTTGACCGTTATTGAAAGCGAGGGTGCTCAAAAATTAAGTCCACCTTAGGACTTATTGACAAATCCAACCATATGACCTACTTAGTTATTTGAGTGGATTTTTTATTAAGTAGGTACAATGGATTGTTACAGGATAAAATATTCCCGGTGCACAAATTCCTTCTGCAACGCAACTTGAGGGTCCAGTTCATGAACATCGTCAAGATAAACGAATGGTGCGAAGCGCTAGAGCTGAGAATGCAAAAGATATTACATAAAATCGGCTATGACGACGACTGGTTGACTAGCGCCAATAGCGATCTTCTGTGCGCCAAAGACGTAATATGACTTTACTTACGCTAGTGATATTTTATACGCTTTTTAACATTTTATCGATAATTTTATAATATATTTACATGTAGACTGATCGTACAGCTCAACCTTGTCATGTAAGTAGTGAAATAGATATAAGAAATAAAAGTAAGTACCTATACCTATTCGTTCCCAACGATTTGTCAATCTTGACTTCAAGCGTTTCATACATACATAATCTCAAGCCTATTTCCCATTGGGATAAACGAAAGAGAAATTAGACTGCCGCTTGCTACGAACTTGGAATCACTCTCGCTCGTGCTTCATCCACATCCATCAAACGACTTATGCATGCTCGTCGGTTTCGGGTCGGTACTTTTTATCGGGCTTTTCAGCAGTACAGTCAAGAGCACATGAAGCTTTACACTTGTAGTGCGAGTCTGACTTCTAAGGCGATTGTTATATGAACGTTACAAAGTCCAACGTGTCAAGCTCCACGTGCTCTTAACTGTACATCGCCGATTGGCATCTATGTAAATAAATTATATATTTGAGTGTCAACTGTTTTATTAAGTTGAAATTTGAATAGATACGGCTACATCAGCCACGTATCATCAGTATGTATCAATGCTTAACAACAATAATCAAGTGAGCCGCCGTATTGGTAATAACGAAGCTCATCTAATTATAAAGCGATTGGTTTGATTATAATGTTGTTGACTCTCAGTTGACGATTGATTTAAAACGTCAAGTAACGGAATGCAGACACAACCGGATTATCTATTTTTTTGAACCCTAATGCTTTAAAAATAAATAATTAAGCTCATGCCCTTCATCCCCGAGAGGTAAGCAGAAGTCGTATTCCATTTGAAGAAAGACCCCTTTTCACCAGTATAATATTTGGACCCTAACGTGATAGATGGTGAGCAAATCGCCGGACCGGGTCCGTTACACATGCATCAGAATTAAATTTGGGACCTGATGAGGGTCTCACGATGTTTTCCTTTACCGTCGAGCTAGTGATAAATATACACGTAGGTAAGTTTTTGAAAAACTCATTGGTACACTATGCTTGACTGGGTAAAATGATGGATTGGTCTAACAAAAGCTTAATTATTTTCTCTTTAATGAAATCGTTATTTGTGACATGCTTGCTTTTATATCGCTGAAGTAAACATTATATGCACGTGTATAATTTCATGCTAATGCCTTCCCGCAGTTGCTATCAGAGCCTTGAGTGTGATAATTTTCACGTAACGTATTCTAGGGCATGTACGGGGCACCTTTTGTATGCAACGGGCGTGCTGTAGGGATGCTATTAGCACCCGACGCCCAATGGACCAACTGTACTGGATTCACTAACATCGTTCACCTATTTAGCGCCAGTTACCTAACAGATTTCTTCGAGTGCATTAAAGAGTAAGTAATTTAACCAATATTTCAATATATCTCACGGACGTAATGTTAATAGAATCAATTGGAAATTACAACAATCGCGTCAAGCTTGGATACAAAAGGTGGATATTTGGCAAAAAAATGATTTCGTGTAAGGGGGGATGCATTCTTCTACAACCATAATCCCTTCTTACGCCCGTGGGCACATCAAAAATAAAAATAAATGTTTTTATTCAATGTAGGGGCTTATAAGTCCACTTATTGAAAGTAATTGCGATTCCACCGCTTCGGTATCATCGGTACCTACGTATAGTTCGCCTTCATCGCCGTCCATACATACCTACTATTTCTGTTTGGTAACTTTATACGGCTAAACATACACAGCTGAACTTATTTTAATGATTTTTAATAGGGGCGTAAGTTACTTACTACATAGTACCTAGTAGGTACAAAATTAAAGATACACAATTCGATCGATGTGGAGGACTCGGTATTACCTTTTTTTTACTTTTAACAACTTACTTTTATTTAATTTCATTTGTCACAAGGACATTTTTGCTAAATAAAATTAAATATCAATTAAAATATAAAGTTTTTAACTTATATGCAATAAGTAAAGTCAAGAGCAAAAACTATAGATACTACAGTACTATATACAACTATTACGATAAAATTTGAAAGCATGGTGAATATCGCAACAGTTCTATAGAACTACAGGTATGGGGTACTACTGGGATGCACCCGGACGCGCATTCCACGGACCGGCAAACTTAGCGCGAACGGGTAGTAAGTGCCCATACTACGCGAATCAACGCGTCATCACTCTTCACTCGGCATCGTGTCGGAGATCATGATAATGCGCTCGAATTCTGTCGAGTATGCGCGCGTTCGTAGAACTTCGCTTTACTTGTGAAGATTTTGACGCTTGTACTTATGAGAATAACCCATAGCCTAATTTTTATAGCGGAACGTACAAAGTCGCGGGCAAGGGCTAGTACATAAGATATATAGCAATATATAAATTTTATATATAAGTATATCCATATTTCGTAATGTTATCTTCCGGCTACTTACGTTTTTCAATATTTCAGATTAATCACATCGGAAGAGCGTTCGGACACTCATAATTTGAAGGACGCCATGTACGATGACTTCTCTGGTGAAAAATACGATATATTACATTCGTTGTACAGCCGACTCGACTCATCTGGCTCCACGTCTGATGAATTGTAGTGACAAAATATTTTTATGACTAGGTACATTTAAATAATAATCTTTATTTACACAATAAAATACTATAAATAAATAGCTAATAGCATAGAAAAGAGCAGTAGACCATGTAAGTCACTTAACATTTACTATTTACTTATGTTTCCAATCAACAAAACAACCGTTTTAGAAATAGTTATGTACAAATCTAATGCATATAGTGTAGAACTGTCTTGAATAGGCATCCAAATATTTGTGAAGATATAAGAGTCTACAATTATTTTCCGTCGATTCTGATCCACCCATATACCTAATAACAATATATATTTGTTTCCTATATGAATTTTCCATTGACCATATGTATATACAACGCGTCACAGAAGAAGCGCCATTCCTCATACACCCTAATTAGTATATTAATATAAAAAAATATGATGCATCCGTACTTTAGTTTTGTCTAACCAAATTTCTTAAATAAAGAGCAATAATAAGTATGTAGTACGGTTTCCATAGGTAGCCCTAAATTTAGTTATGCTATTTCATTTGTCGGAAATTTTAACACTTTAAAAATTACTGAAATCGATTGAGTAGTCTGAACTGTACTCAACAAACTAATTTCAGGAATTGTTCTGAAGTTAGAGAAGAAACTTATTCTGTTACATATTGTATGGATATTGGATATCTCTGCTTCTAAGCGGCGTATCAAGATGAAACATTTACCAGATTTTAAGAAATAATAATTGTTTTGGCTTTGATGTTATATAGACTCCTCATATTCGTTTTCTTATGTATCGGCCCATCGGCCAGTTAAAATATTATTTATTATATTTACAAAACTTCTTCTTTAATTCTTCTTTTAAAATAGGCCAGTGTCCTTTTGTCAAATGAGTCAAAACGAAAATTTAGTATGGAAAATACTGAAATAGCAAGGTGTGACGTCATAGTCCTACTCAATTGCTTGACTTTGATTCCTAGTTATAATTTTAAAAGCTATCAGAGCTGATATATAATCAGAGCTGTTTTGAGATAATACTGTCAAGTACCCTATTGGTGGTTTAATTTTTTCTACCCAGTATCAAGGAAGTAGTTATTAGTAGGTAAATATTAAAATAGTGCGTACAATACACTTGAGAAATAAACGGAGTCGGTGTTACTAAATAAAATGTATTTATTCTGCGTCGATTACATTGAGACAATAACTTTAACAGTGAAAATAACAATAAAGAAAAGTTCGTGAGAGCGAAAATGGAGCGAGAGAACTTCACTATCACTACATAGTATAAAACAAAGTTGCTACCCGCTGTCTGTCCCTATGTATGCTTAGATCTTTTGGGCCAAATAGCCTGCAATAAAATGTTATTTAATTTAATTTAAACTACGCACCGGATTTTGATACGGTTTTTTTAAATAGATTTAGTGATTTAAGCAGAAAGTTTTTATATCTACCTACTATATCCCGTAAAACCACAATAAAATGTTATTTGATTTTGACGTTTTTTAGGGGGCGCGCGGGTGCAATTAAAATTCCGCGCGTTGTTCAACTTTCCCAAAAAAATGATCACCAAAAAAATACTACTTTGACTATCATTCTACTGTCAATGTATTTTTGTCTATGGATAGATTATGTGCTGCCACATGTAAAAAACAAAGGGGTACTATGAGTCCAAGTCATTCATTTCTGTTCGTAAATAAAAACTCGGACCTGTTTCGAGAATAATCACAGAATAATTGCTACCAATATTACCACAGTACTCAAATTTATAAACAATGTTACTAAACACCAACTAGAAAGATCGTATTATCGTCTAAGATAAACAACTCAACCTTTAGAGGCCACTTATGTTTATAATTGAACACCACTTGAAATCCGACACCGAAAATTTACTATGAAGTGGCCATTTTTTTTATGACTTGTCACATGGCGCGTGTTTGGAAGCGGTTTTCTATAAATAAAAACAAAAAACATGTGTAGCTTTGGATATCAACGGATTCCGAATTTATTCTAGATCACGGTAGTAAATTATATTCAATATCATGTATTTAATGGTGATACAAATAAGGTTTAAAGTCATCTGGGTAGGCCAGCCCGCCGGCGGGCTGCCGCTGCTTGACGGAATGGCGGCATTTTGTGCCAGCCCGCCGGCGGGCTCCTGGGGAGCATTGGGATATAAACCGAACCGTTTCTAAAACAACAGGAATTTCAATAGTTGAATTTAATTGAATTATTATTATTATTAATCAGGCAAGCAGTTTACAACTGATAAACGCCTGTATCCAGGTGTCCTCCACTCAAGCTTTCTCATTACAGGATAGGAATTTGTCAAGTTTATTTTTAAATTGATTGACATTGGGTGCTGAGACTACTTCTTCTGGTAGCTTATTCCATGATCTGACCACTCTGTCGCTCAAAAAGTGTCTGTAAGGATTGTTGTGTGATACGGTGGTACGCAGTTTGAGACTATGTCCTCTTAGACGGATTGTTGGTTATTTATTACTAGAGACCCACCCTCGATTCGCTTCGTTTTATATGATATACAAAAACCTTCCTCATTTACCGCTCTTTCTAATGAAAACCGCATCAAAAACAGTTGCGTAGTTTAAAAGATCTAAGCGTACAGACGGCGGGAACGGATTTTGTTTTATACTATGTAGAGATGTCCAAAAATGTACGCATGATTATGTATTTTATAGATTTGTATCTAGCCTGCAATGTCCTACCAGTATTTAGTTTAGGTATAATACAAGTCAAGTAATAATATTATATTCGGTTGTAATTTTCTGTGGTGACAAGATCTATGAAATATTAATGTTATCGTATGTGGATTAAGATTGACACGATTTATGCTACAAAGAAACTATAGTAGTAATAATGATGTGTTCACAGCCTACCGGCATATAAAAATACTTCATTTTCATATGAATTAAACTAGGATAACTTTTACAATCTAGTCATATTTCTTTAGGCCAGGTTTCGTTATTCAAACCTAAAGAAATTAGTCATACCGTTAAATTGGAATACATTCGTTTTTAGTGGAGTAACTGCAGTCTTGGTACAGTTATTAATAAAAAAAGGGATTTAAATATACTATGGTACAGAGCGGTCTTTGGGAATATTTTCATATAACTTTGATATCAAGCGTCAGTTCGGCTAACATGAACTCGAGCCGTCGTTCGGACGTAGAACACTAGTTTTGAATTACGAATTTGGTCGCTTTTGCCGCTCTGTGACCTATTATATTTAAATCTCTTTGCATCCATATTATTGGACACTCGATATTAAATATCAAAATAATTTAGGCGGTACTGAAACTGGGTTACTTCAACTCAAACATGAAAATAAAAAACTACAACTCCCGCCACCGTTTTGTGCTAACGTCAATGAAGGCGTACACCTACTACAAAAAGGCATATAAATGTCTCGCTTGTAAAAATCTATCTAGAGACGATTCGTCCGAACTTTCTTTGCACTGACAGATCATAACAAAGTTGAATTTTAAAGAAGCGAAATTTTTAGGCGAATCATCACTCAGACAGACCCGTCGTATTACCGGGTCAAGCCGCGTAATCGGAAAACAATAAGATTACCTAATGTAACAGATCGCCCGCAGTAGATATGCTGCTTGATAGGGTAAATAATGATCTCCAAACATGAAACTCTGAGAAAGGGACAGATTCATGGGACTCATATAGCGGCATCTCTCTCTGACATCCCTAAGCGGAGTTCCGTTTCTTGAGGATCGTTTTCGAATACCTTAATTTCTACTACGAAACATAGAACGTAACTGACGTTTACACAATTACACGCCAAACCCTTTACCTAATATACACTCGCCTGGCCCGCAGAAGATAATAATTATTCATATAAAATGGTTTTTCTTTATGAGAAACCATTAGTTTTTAAACAAATTTTAAAGCACTTTATAATCCATAGATATAAACAAATAAAGCTATGTAAATCAATAAATTAAAGCTTGTTTAGTCTATCTTGCACAAATGTAGCAATCAAAAAAACATTTATAACAAATAATACACTTATACACTAACACCGACTGGTTAATAACAAAACAGTGTCACCCAAATTATGTATACAAAAACCCTAATAATGAAGCCCTAAGTAATCTAATATAACGGTTAAAAATAATTCGGCTAATGAGCCAAACGCACATCGCAGACCGAATCACTTACATACGCAACAATATGAATCAATAATTTCAGTAACACTGACATATAACGAGCATCTACCTTACAGTTTACTAAATTCTAATTAAATATGAAAAACTTTCATTTGTCAATGCGCACGTTATAACCGTATTTTCTGTTAAAAATTGTCCAAGAGGGAAATGTTTACGCTATAAAATTTTCCCCTTGGCCAAAATAAACTCAATTATCGATATACCAGCAAACGAAGGGATTCTGCAAAGACGAATTCCAACGTCTTTGACATCATAATTAATTTACTACGAGTAATTGGTAACTTGAGTGAAAGACATACACCTAATTTTATAAGAATATATGCTATATGGGTCACTTAGCCAGAAAGATTGTACCTACTTACAACGGCCAGTAGGTTCAGAGAATAATGAACAGTATTAAAATAATCACAACTAGTCCCAGAAGTATCGCTATAGCCAGCCATTGACGTCGATCTGAAATACGAAAACATTGTTTATAAATAAAAATGTTTGACTTCACGCCTCACGTCTTTTATACCCGATTAAAGAGTATACTCTTCACTGGTATACTCTTTAGACCCCTTAGCGTGATAGGCGGTGAGCCCTTCGCAGAACAGAATTTTTGAAATCGGTCCAGTAGTTTTTGAGTTTATTCGTAACAAACATACTAAAACTTTCCTCTTTATATTATAACATTAGTGTCGAAGTGTAGATTAAAATGCAGCTCAACAAAATGTGTATCTAAGGAAGAAAAATCGTGATCACGTATTATGAATATTAGTTCTGAGTTGGGGGTCTAGGGTTCAATTCCCGCTTGGGGCCAACATTTGTGTGTGCATGATCATGTCTGTTGGCTTCGTGTCTGGGTGTTTAATATTTATTTAAGTATTTTAATCAGTTGTTTAGTACCCATAGTACACACTTTGCCTAGTCTGGGATTAAAAAACCGTATGTGAATTGTGTCTCACAATTTATTATTTAATAACATGTAAAACATTAAGCACACGAAAAATGTACATACCATTATTCATATGAAGCACTTTGGCAACCTTCTTTAAAGTTGAATCTAACTTTGAATCAGTATTTTCCAGTTCAGTATTCAAGTCATCAAGCATTCTGAAACAAGTTTTTTTTTATTCCATTTCTAGAAAACACCACATCTCGATGGTCCATAATAGTGCAGAGTAGAATTCTCTGAACAAGTAATGTACATAGTAATCATCTTCTGATAAATAAATATGAACTTTATTTATTTACTACAAATTACATAACACAACCTTCTTTAACAATAGGGTTGTGTCCTACCTAGTCAAATCAGTTACTTTTTACGATCTGTCAAAACGAAATTTTACTATGGAAAATGTACTGAAAAAGCAAACCGTGACGTCATAGTTTGTAGTACTCAATTGCAGCACTTTTTTTGATTGTTTTATTATTTTTAAATTTGATATAATTGTAAATTGAAAATCGAAATACATATTTTGAGGTGTTTTGGGATAATCTTTTTAATGTATGACTACTCGCAATTTAATTTCGATGCTGTCAACTACCCAATTATACTTATTAGTAAAATGACATGTAACACCCTTATAGGGCACAGCAAAGTAAACATTCATTTAATTCATTCATAAAATTAAATCCATTATAAAAAACTGTCAGAGATTAAATTAATACAAATAAAGACTTACACAGCTTGCTCGTCCAACTCAATTCCAATTTGCTTGGAAACAGTTTTTAAGGTTCCAACCGAATTGCTGATTACTTGGAGTTGATCATTCTGACTGATCATCATTTTCTCCTGCATCGACATAATGTCGCTATCATATGCATCGAATCTGTTAGGGCTATCTGTTTGGTTAGCCAGTTTCGAATACTTGGAATATTTTGGTGTGGAAGTCCATGAATTGCCAAAATGCATAGGGCTTTCCTCGCCCAGAAGTGGCTCCCGTGCTGTTCCATCGTTGTCGCGGTTTCTGTTTAGACTCATCTTAGTTTTCATCACCTATAAGTAGAGTAATGTACGATAAGCCAATAGCTTTAGTGCTTAACAAAATATATCATAAAAATATGTAACAGATAATTACAGTAATAAGTAGTCAAACCTTAACTTCCTGTTTAGTGGCTTCTATAAAACTCCTTCTGTCACAAATTTCTTTATTGTCTATCTTGAATTTTGAAGAGTTTTTCTCAACAATACGTAGTTATTAGTTAAGGAGAAAAAGAATATATTCACCAAAATAAATCTTGGATACACAATGAAATCCCAAAAGTAAGTATGAATTTAGGTCTAAAAGCACTAGCATAATAATTATAATTCGCAATGCATAAAACTTGAGTCTATAAACAAGCCTCGCTTCAAGCATTAACAAGGATTAACTGCAAAAGTAACTCCGACTATTAATTTCCCAGCTAACAATAGAACACTTGATGAAATGATGAGGGACATATTTTTCATTATGAAGTATTAACCTCTCAAAACTAGCATCATAGACACAATTGATTTTTAATTGTTACGGTGCACATTGGAACCGTGCGGTGCTTGAATAATTAAAACCTTGTATACTTATTATAGTGCAAATACGCAAAAATATTTCCAAAAATCTTGAGATGTTTGATCCTGTTGTTGGCATTCTTTTTAAGAGGCAACTGATCCAAATTTTTAGTTAAATACAGACGCAGAAGAGATATAAATTAAAATAAATAGAATACTTATGCAAGAACTCTGCCACACGGATTAGGTAAATAATAAAAAAGGATATTGATGGTGTCTTCCAAGTCTTCAAGGTCCCACTCAATGCTTCGGAGTGCATTCCTAAGCTCTGTGGACGTCCATTCAACCTCTGGACTACTGGGTATAATAGGTGCTTTCGAGATTTCCTGCCAACGAAGGTATAGTCCACGTGTCTTGTTCAATGCTTTGAACACCTCACTGAAACCAAAATATTTACTTCATCATAATAATTTCGGAGCATTTTTTTTAATATTAATGAAATTAAATATCAAAATAACAATCTTCTCTCAATACAAAAGAATATAATCAAATTTGACTAGTGATGTGTTAATGGTCTGTGGACAATTAAATAGTGAATTAGTAGTTTGGGTGTAGTAGGTAAATATGCAAAATGTGAGTCGATGATGAGATAATTACATATTTACACATACAAGCGGGCGGCGGAGGCAGTAGCCTTAACCGGGCCAAAACTTTTTTTTCCAATTCCTGTGGAAAATTTATAAAAAATCCTCCTTAGTGACTCGTAGCGGAGTGGTTTGGAGCATTGTCAGTCAATCAGTTACGGTACTGCTTTGTAGGTATAGATAGAGCCTATAATATTAAATCACCTATATCTATGTTACCTTTTTACAAACACTTACTCTTTGACGACGTAAAATGGATCTTCTAAAGTCATGTCAAAGAGGAATACCACAATCTTAGCGTATGAAGATTCATGAAATAGACGATAACACAAACAAATGCACACACCAGAAAATTATTCATGAAATGGTAAACATTGAGATATCTCCAGACAACAGTTTCGCCTATCCCACAAAATATCGACAGCGTAATACATACCCCGTGTATATCGCTCGATGAGAGTCGTATCTTCTGTCCTTTACTGGCTCGAAGTTAAAATCGCCTGTGGGAGCTGCGAGGGAGTTAATGCTTCTGTGCGCAATCGCACAGCGGCGGCATTCGAGATGCCACAAGAGCTCACCGCACCCTTCCTACTACAAAAATAAAAAGCCACCCCCATCCAATAATCCTCCCCAAAATGGATTTCCCCCCGGGCCCCTTCCCTTTCTACTTTACTTCCAAATACTCCTGGTACTTTCCTCTATGCGCAGCTGGCCAGCTGGCAGGTGAGTGAGGGAGGGAGGGTAGCGCTGGCAGTGGCAGTGACATTGATATTCATGACAGTGACATGCTTTTTTTTAATGAGTTTATGCAGCATTGGCAATATAGACATCATTTTGGTTTGAAGATAAAACATAATAATAATTGGTAAACATCTCTTCGAGCGGAAAGCGGCAAACGGCCCGCTGCGATAAACAAAGTTGCCGCTATTTCCGCCTCCGTCGATAAGAAAAAAAGTATACACACCTCGGGAAGTAAATAAGAAAGCATCAGATCACATGTTTGTAGAGGACAATTAAGTACATGTGATCTGAGATATTTCTTAATTTACTTCCCTAGGTGTGTAATATACCTACTATTTCATTAGGTACACGGAAAGTAGGTCTGAAGTTGCGTGAGCAGCTGGTTGAAAGTAATACTTACCTTCTTTTAAACACAGTGCACATTGCACAACAGCACAGTGTTTACCTCAGGATAAAGATCATAAAGACTTTTTTAGTCCCTCGAACTGCTGGCGCCTGCACCCCGATTTTTGGTTGATGTACTATCGAAAAAAGGTTCTGCCTGATACACCTAAGTGTCATTTTAGCGAGCAGCTATATTTTTCCACCCCGTGGCGAGAAAGCCCTCACATAAAGCAACAATGACAATTACAAAAAAGTGTTTCTTTCATGTTTATGACCATTTAGTGTCGATGAATGGATCGCAATAAAAAAAAGACGGTTTTACTCGCTTCTCACTGTGTAACTCTAATTAGGGTCGGGGTAATAAAATTGGAGCTTACAAGCGGAATTTTTTCCAAATGTATCAGGCTTAGCGTTTGCTGATAGTACCTAGTACTTAAACATTACTTAGACTTAGGTATCTATTGTACGGTTTCCAGGATATGTCCTAGTTTTCGTAGTATCCTCGGATGTCCTGGATAGTTTTACGCAGCGTCCGGTCTTGGGGTTTTAAAGCGCCCTGCTCACCACTCACGGCTCGCAAGTGTTCGCGCAAGGTTCGCGCTACCGCCCGTGCTGTTTTAAAACGAAGGCGCAACGTGCCACATATCTCTTTCTATTACTGCGTCCTATTTTCAAACTGATTTTTGCTGGATTTTCATCTTCAAATCCTAGTTTTTTTTAAATTTGGGGTTGGCAGCCCTTGTCTATCTATTGAGAGAGAAACTTTTTCTTCGAACGTCTTTGGCTAGGAAAAAGGTGGAGCAAGGCCGCCTACTCCGACAAGGCTCCGAGGTCTATTGTTTCTGCCTACCCTTTCGGGAAAAAGGCGTAATCATTTGTATGTAGGTATGTATGTCTTTGGCTGTATTATATTTATGTATCTCTACTACAAAATTCCGCAAAATCAAAAAATGGTTTTAGAATATTGTATTCTTAGTAGGTACTATCAGCAAACGCTAAGCCTGATACATTTGGAAGAATTGTCGCTTGCAAGCTCAAATTTTATTACCCCGACCCTAATTAGAGTTACACAATGAGAAGCCAGTAACACCGTCTTTTTTTCTATTCCGATCCATTCATCGACACTAAATGGTCATAAACATGAAAGAAACACTTTTTTGTAATTGTCATTGTTACTATAAGTGAGGGCTTTGTCGACACGGGGTGGGAAAAGATAGCTGCGCGCTAAAATGACACTAAGGTGTATCAGGCAGAACTTTTTTCGATAGTACAATATGCGAGATAGAGAATTGCCTCCTTGAAACAAAGAAAAAATAAATTAGGGAAGTGAAATTCTGAAAGCCTTAAAAAATATATAAAAATCTTGAAGCGCATTGTTCTCTGACGTGCTCATTTCAAACTTTGGAGAAACCTGACAAAAACCTACCTACTTGTAAAGGTAAGTTTTCCTTTTGACATGTCGACAGTATACCCACGTCATGAGCCATATTTTGAAATACATAAACCTAAAAATGACAGTGTAGGTATCTCCTCCTACTTAATGCTGGCGGAACCGACAGTGGCGTTGCCGGCTTAGTATGTCCAGTTTTTCAGTTAGGTATAAGCAAAAATCTTTTAGTCTAGTCATAGTTGTGAAGTCCAAATACCTAAATGAGAATGAACTTTATTTTTTACTAATAATACCTATTTATAGATAATAAGACTATTTATTACAGACGATGGGTAGCAGTGACAGCCCTGTGGTTAGTGAACCCGCGTATCACGCGTGAGGCATCGGGTTCGAATCTCGTTTAGGGGATTTCAAAAACCTACATATTCTTTAAATCACTAGCGGTACTGAGCGGTTTCACCCGCGTAGTTTCCGTTCCCGTGGGAATACGGAAATAAAATGTATTCTATGTTACTCAGGGATATTCTAGCTTTCCATTAATGAAAGAATTTTTGAAATCGGTCCAGTAGGTAGTTTTTGAGTTTATTCGTAACAAACATACCAAAAAAACAATCTTTCCTCTTTATAATATTAGTATTTACTCGACTTGGCGGGGGCACTGCCGTACCCCCAGATAATTTAGCTCAGCGGTGAAGAAAAACATCGTAACTAAGGAAACTCTCAGGCCCCAGGATTGATTAAGGCATGTCTATCTGCAAGTAATAGCACAACAGTTTAGGGGTCCAAAAATACATTAGGTAGATAAGCGGTTTATCTTGGATTGAAATAAGCGTATTTTTTTTTTATATTACCTACTGATACTCCCAACTTGGCAAACGTAGTGTAGGACGCCCTCCGACCAGATGGGATGACGATCTGCGAAAAACTGCAGGCTGATGCTGGATGCTTAGCTGAAGACAGGGCGCTGTGGCATTCATTAGGAGGGGAGGCCTATTGCCAGCAGTCGACTAGTATAGGCTGATGATGATAGATAACACATAGGTACCTAGCTCCAGTGGCGGCGTAAGGCGTGGGCGACGTGGGCCACCGCACACGGTCCAAGGGGCCTCGCACCTTGAAGGCCTCCGAACGCAAAAATATAAATATAATTACTTATCCAGCAATAAATAATAAAAACAATAGAACTAGATTAGTTAATTTGACTATTAGGTACAAATAGTTTGTCTCACTAAGGAGTTTTATTAAGGAGAGGAGAGTTATTAAATTAAGGAGTTCCGTATTTCTAAGAGCAGCAAAATTTCTATTTCTATAAATGTTTTGAGGTATACAACACGTAATAATAAAAATAATATAAATGTTAGTATCAAAAAAACCTGCCTCTCATCATCCATCAGGGGGCCTCGCAAAATGTATCTTGCCCACGCCAAATTTTGGTCTTGCCCCGCTCCTATTGCTCAGCGGCTTCGCCGGACGCGTGAATCCCGTCTTCCCCCAACAGAAAGCCAACTGAAACATATTTTAAAAAGTCCAATAATGTAGTGGTATATGGGAACCTGAAATACAAATGTCAAATCAAATTCGCCGAGGCCACTACAACCTGATGATTTTTAGCTAATAACTGAGGTCCAATAAGTTCTAAACTAAAAAATATAAATTTAATTATTATCAGTATTAAAATTTGTCTACTACATTTTTACTACACTATGGCATTCGTTAGCTCCCCGCCTTGGTGGGCGGTGTAGTACTAAGGCTTTTTAGCAACCCGGGCGAGACAGCCTCTCTTTTGCAGTTATAACGCCGACCACCTGTTAGAAGGACGCTAGATAAATAAATAGATAAAAATAAACTTAATGCGTCGAGGGCGCGTTGACGAATTCGACTTTTACGGGGTAAGTAATTATTATTAGAAGTGTGTGTGTGACATTTGATTTGCAGAAAAAGTGCTTTAAATAATTTCAAATACTTAGTAGTTAATTTTCTATTCGATTTTCTTAAAACATCCTTTTACAATTTTACTGAAACCATTTTAATGTTCCGTTAGAGTCAAATATGGAAACAGAACACAATAATTATAAGTCTGTAAATTTATGTCTCTCTTTTGTTTATATACAAAGAAATATATAAAAAAATTTGGTTATATAAATCCTCTGCTGGGAAGAGCTCTAGTGCTTCTCTTAAAAAATATATTTAAATTTCATTTATTTGCTTATCACACGGTACCTACTTACTTAAAAGATATTACAAATATTAGAAAGTGCTAAAGAAAATATGTTGCTCCAAATAAAACGTGTTGCTTTGTTGTGCGACATCGAATAAAAGTGAGTTAAATCGCATCAAGTAAGTTCATCATGAACCAGGAAAACAAAAAATCTTGACTGTGTGTTATGGGCGTTATGGCCACTGATTTTACAATCACTATCTATATAAACTAGCGGTTCTGCGCGGTTTCACCCGCGTAGTTCCCGTTCCCGTTTGAATACGGGAATGAAATATACCCTATGTTACTCTGTGATAACGTAGCTTTCCATTGGCGAAATATTTTTTTAAATCGGTCCAGTAGTTTTTGAGTTTATCCGTAACAAAGAAACAAACATACAAAAATACAATATTAGTGTAGATGTAGGTACATACTCCGGAGATAAAATCTTACTCAGTTCTAAATCCATCAGACCCTCGGATAAGAGCTCAAATGTGATGTAGTTAAATAGAGGTCGGCTGACACTTGAGGGTTAATAGATAATTAACGAATAAGTACCTACGCAATATTTTTGTAGAGCCTACCTTATTTCAGCGACTTATTATAATACCATCATCTTGAAATTAAATTTAAAAGCTTGACAAATTAAATAAATTTAAAAAATTGCTGTACAAAAAAGGGGCCAATATGGTAATGGATAAATTTTAAACTAGTGAGGTAGGTACCTACACACACCGGCACAATTAGCGGAACAGAAAAAAAAGGGAGTATTTACGCATTTTTGCGTGTTACTGGCCGGCTAAACAAGCTTTTTTTAAATTTGGGTTTTAATTTAAAAATGGAATACTAAGCGACTGCCCTTTTTTTCATTCTTTTGTTTTAATTTTCATTGATTCATTTTTTCCACCGCTTGTCCGTTTTTAGAAGGTTCGTGAATTCCATTTGAAAAGCTTTGAATTGCAGTTTTTGAGGCTTTTGAGTTTTTTCGCATATTGATAATTTACGAGCATCTAATTATGCCTGATTTAACGCCATCAGAAATCATTAGGGCAGATCAAATGAGGAGAAATGGTCAAACCTACAGATCGATTGCCAGAAGCCTTCGTCGATCGTTATCAACGATTTATCGTAACATCCAACGATACAGATTGACGAATGCTCTAGTGAGAAGGAGAGGACAAGGCCGGAAAAGGTGTACTTCAAGGAGGGATGACCGTTTTCTCCAACTTCAAGTCCGACGGAACACGAGACTAACGGCGGTGCAGGCTCGAAATTTACTGGAAGAGGTACGAGCAGTAAGGATGAGTGAGCGGACAGTTCGTAGAAGATTCGAAGAAGTGGGTATAGGCTCGTATGTGCCCGCCAAAGCCCCAAAACTTGAGAGACATCATCGCACAAACCGTCTACACTTTGGTCGTGAACATCGTGATTGGGACTTCGACGACTGGGGACAGGTTCTTTTTACTGATGAATGCAGAGTTATGTTAAATCAAATTGATGGAAGGCAGCGAGTATGGAGACGCAAAGGAGAACGGTATATCCAGTCTAATTTTGAAAATACAGTTGCATATGGCGGCGGTTCAATTATGGTCTGGGGAGGAATATGTTTAGGAGCTCGTACGGAGTTAGTAGTGGTCGATGGCGGGAATCTGAATGCTGATCGGTATATCAGGGAGATTTTAGAAGAACATGTTGTGCCATTTGCCCCCTTTATTGGTAACAACTTCATTCTAATGCAGGATAATGCTCGGGCTCACAGTGCTCGCACAGTACCGACATACCTAAACCATGTTTGTATAACGGTGATGGAGTGGCCAGCACGGTCCCCCGATATGAACCCTATAGAACACGTCTGGGACTTGCTAAAGAGGAGTGTAAAGTCAAGAATGCCCCCTCCCAATAATCTCAACGAGTTGCGAAACGCATTACTTGAAGAATGGCAGAGGTTGCCCCAAGAAACCATTGATAACATCATCCGCAGCATGCCCAGACGGATGGAAACCCTCATCAGAGCACGAGGAGGAAACACTCGATATTGAACAGTCATTGAAATTGTTGTTAAACTTTGGAAAATCTTGAATTTTCTGCTGTTTCTCTATAATTAAAAATCGAAGAAAAATGCATTTTGTTTAATTTAATTTTTATTTTTATAAAATTTTAAGTATGGTGTTACAAATGAATGTCAAAACATGTTAATTTAATTGTTGTTTCATTTTAAATAATATATTGTTTAAAAATTACATTCATTGTTCTAAATTCCCTCTTTTTTCTCCTTTTTTTTTCTGTTCCGCTAATTGTGCCGGTGTGTGTACTTTAATGCATAAGTGGGAAGGTACATTCGTGGCCACTCATTAATTACGTACGAGTCCTACTGGAGAAGGGGGGGTTAAGAATCGTTTTATTATTCGGAAAATTAAACGAGATTGAATCTTACGTAAGAAGAGGAGGAGGGGTTTGATAAATCTTAAGTAGGCGGGGAGGGGGCGGTCAAAAATCGCCAAAATCATCCACGTAATTAATGAATGAATATTAATAGATTAATAATATTTTTTGTAACCCTTTTTTGAAATATAAGTAGTTACTTACTTAGTTCCCAGCTTAGCTTAAAAAATATAAGCCTAAACAACCTATGAGTGAAGGTAAGTAACATTATGGAAAGGTTTTTCCAGTCGAGTTTCATACTCATAGTTATCAAACTAAGTTCATTGTGTTCTAAAAATATCTTCACTTGTTGCAGCGACGACCATGTGACCCACCGCCATATCAACCACCACCAGGGAACTTTTTGAACACACCACCAATATTGTATCCCCACCCCAATGTACCATCTGATCCATCTCATATAAACATGAGTCACCAGCCAAGACAGCGACGCGTAAGGCATGCACCTTACTTCTGTCGGCCCCCTGTTCGGAACCCGAACCCAATGGGTGTGCCGCCAACTCCGCTGGTCAGTACCCGTCGTTCGCCCTCACCAGTATCAGGTACCGATCAAGACGCCGCTATTAACATGTGCTATCAATTCGGCCGTTACGTAATACAGCATTTACTGTTACTACCAGAGCACGATAGATATGAAGTTATGTGCAACATGGATAACACTCTGAGGCGTGCCTTCGCACCCACTAGGCGCACAGCAACATCTACCTTCACTGGCCCAATGGACGTACATCTGAACTCGTACGGCTATCTGCTTGAACGCTTATATAATCCCTTCCCCAATCCGCTGCCAATATACGATTTAGTTCCCTCCACTGCTGCTCCACCGAACACCCCTCAATAAGTTAAAAAGGATACTTTTTCCGTTTTATATGAAGGGTTTTTATATCATATATTCTACTAGTCTAAATCAAAATTATTAAACGTTTACAATTTAACACACCTTCGACTTTTTATTTAAGTACCTACTTTTATACTTCGCCTAATAAGTGGTTACCTATGAAATTGCCCTTCTGTGTAGAGAATTTCAAATAAAAACAGATATTTTCTTAGTTAAACAACAATGTAAGTTGGTACCTACCTGGATACTTTTTCCTGGTGTTAGAGAAAATCAATAGCTACCTATATTTAGCAACATCGCAGCCCATCTCATCCCACGTTCCCTGTAAAGAATAACAATATTATAGGTAATCTGAGCATCATACCTAATGAGCAACAATGGCACGAACTCTTGTTGGGAATATATTTTTAAAAAAAGCTTTGATATCAACAATGGGAATAATTTCATTTCATGAAATTACTTATCTTTTTCATATGATTTCACTTGACAAATTTCACAAGCAATGATTTTTCCAAAAACGTTTGAACAAAAAGTTTCTCTCTCCTATATACAGTGTGAGTCTTCATAAAGTGCACATATGAAAATGGGTGAAACTAGACACATTTTTATCGAAGGAAAATATGATAAAAAAAATCGGAGATTTTATTATTATTTTTTATAAATATTTTTTCTTTTGATTACCTACTGTTGACTTTATGTAAAGAAAACGTTATAACTTTTAAACTAAGGAGTATATCATGATAGAATAAACACAGTTATGATTTAAAATAATAGAAGATGCTAATAAAATAAAAAATACCCGAAAAACGGTACCAAAAAATAATAAAAAGGGACTTTTTGAGGAAATTCTGTATTTTAATTCGTGTTTTTTTAATTAATTGTCAAATTTCTCCAAATAATGTCCATATCATAGGTAGTTTTTATTACTTTATGTTATTCTCCATTGTATTACCTTTCAAAGACAAAAAATCCCGTATCTGTATCCTTATCACAAAGTTTACAATGAGTGTTTGAGCTAAATCATTCCGGGTGCACCATTCAACGCTTCGTTCTAGATTGTCCCATTTTATTATTTCTTGGTACCGTTTTTGCGTATTTTTTTTATTTTATTAGTATGTTCTGTTATTTGACATCAAATTCAAATTCAAAAATCGTTTATTTTCTATTGGTATTAAAATATACACTTAGAAACGTCAATATTTTATAATAACAAGGCACTCTAAAGTCGTCCATGAAGATTGGCTAAATGCAAACAGCAGCCCATCTCCACCGACGAGCTGCTGGTTCCGAATGCAGTACCCCGAGAAGAGCCAGCAAGAAACTCAAGGGCAGCTCTTTTTAATCTCATGTCTTACTAATAAATATCGTTTACAATAATAATTATAATTAATAGCCTTACATAGCGTCGAGTCGGTTAATCCCATGCATGTTGGTCTACTAAGTAGTCTGTAATTTTATAGTAGCCTTTTTTATGTAATTTTTGCTTAACTATTATTTTAAATTTGTCAAGAAACAAATTTTGTAATTCAATGGGAATCTTATTGTAAAAACGTATACATTGACCCTTAAAGGGTTTGGTAACTTTAGATAATCGACTAACAGAAGCAGCCAGTTCATTCTTATTTCTAGTTTTTATACAATGTCTGTCACTATTTTTTTTGTAAAGTGATATATTCTTTTTAACATACAATACGTTTTCGTAAATATACTGTGACGCCAGTGTCAGTATATTAATTTCCTTGAATTTTTCCTTTAGAGACATCCTAGACCCCATTTTATAAATTGCACGAATGGCTCGTTTCTGCAAAATAAATATTCTCTGGACATCAGCAGCATTCCCCCACAGTAGAATGCCATATGACATCAAGCTGTGGAAGTAGCTGAAATAGACAAGTCTAGCTGTTTCTACGCTTGACATATTACGTATTTTTTTTACGGCATATGCAGCAGAACTGAGCCTTTTCGCCAACGTATCAATGTGCGGTCCCCACTGTAACTTAGAGTCTAGAGTTATTCCTAGAAATACTGTAGTGTTTACACATTCTAATTTTTCGTTTTTAAAGTAACTGTAACTGAGTTTAAAGTTCGTTTAATATTTGATAAAGAAAAATGTACACATTTAGTTTTTTTTTCATTGAGAAGTAAATTATTAACGTTAATACACTTCGTCATAAGACTTAATAGGTCGTTTAATTTTAAAAAGTAGAGATGTATCATCTGCGAACAGTACAATATCATGTTGCACTCGGTTGGGTAGGTCATTTATATAGACCAGAAATAGAAAGGGGCCTAAAATGGAGCCCTGCGGTACACCAATACAAACCGCCGATCCAGACGATCTTGAACCGTTTACATCAACACATTGTATCCGGCTTCTCAAGTAGGACTTTATTAAATCAAGAGCGCGGCCTTGTACTCCGTAATGACCTAATTTTTTGATGAGAATTTCATGATGGACACAATCGAATGCCTTAGATAAATCACAGAAAACCCCAACAGCATCCTGCGACTCCTCCCAGGCATCAAAAACATGATTTACTAGCTCAACACCGGCATCGGTTGTCGAGCGACCCCTAGTAAATCCAAATTGCTTTACAGACATTATACTGTTGATAGAAAAATGTGCACTCAACATCATTCATTAACTCATATTCATCATTACTATTTTTATTTTATTACGATATACTTCTTAGTTTAAAAGTTATAACGTTTTCTTTACATAAAGTCAACAGTAGGCAATCAGAGGAAAAAAAATATCTATAAAAAAATAAAATAAAATCTTAGATTTTTTTTTACATTTTTTCCGTCGATAAAAATGTGTCTAGTTTCACCCATTTTCATATGTGCACTTTATGGAGACTCACACTGTATAGGTACCTACCTACTGCAAATGAATGACAGAATTGAAACTACTTCAATAAAAAAAAACAGGGACTAAGACTGGGGGGTGAAGCATGATATGACGCACTCAAAAACATTGTGCGGTCGGCTTATTATACCTACCTACTTATACCCAAAGACGTTAAAAGAAAAAGTTTATGAAAGAAAAGATCTTTCTTCCAACCTCTTTGCGTATACAAATCGCTATTTTTATTCTATTTTTAATTTATTTTGTTTGTTCATTTATTTAAATTTTAACATTGATCGATTACCATAGACATATTATACTATGTCGACTACCTAATGAAGAATCAAACGCCACACTAATTTACACTAACGATATCGATAAATGCTGCCAGTAGCGGCGTTAGGGTAGGGCGCGGTTTGGCGACCGCCCTGGGCGCCAGATATAAAGGGGCGCCACAAGATCACTGTACCTGTAACGATTGCTAGTGGTAAATGGAGTTTTTCCAAGCGTAAGGTGATCAAAACCTATCTGCGATCGACAATATCTCAATCTAGATCGACAGTTTTGGCAACTTTGTTAGTCGAAAATGAAATTTCGGAAAACATGAACTTTGGAGTCTCAACAAGAGAATTCGCCGATAAAAAGGCTACAAAAGGACAATTTTGTTAAAAAAAATGGTTACTTAATTCTGTCCCTTGCCTTTTTTTCTTTTGGGTTTGAATGGCAGATGTAGTAGATAGGGGCGCCGTTGAAAACTCGCCCAGGGCGCTGGTAGTTCTAAAACCGGCACTAAATGCTGCAATAGGTGCCTATATGTATTTGCTATAATTTAATACGATTTTGAAAACACACAAATTCGAATTAAGAATATGAATAGGTACCTATTACAAATAATATTTTCCCTATAGGTACTTCCCTACGAATACTTATGATATGAATACAAATGCGAAATGCCTGACCTTCTGTTACATTTTTTCTCGTCTAAAACGTTGCACCGATTTTGATTAGGTTGGGCAGGGCAGTGATATACCTAGGTTGCATCTTCAATAGGGATAAATTGGCTATTTTTTGAAGGTTATGGAAAAGATCGTGCGGAAACCCGCAGGTTCCATAATTAATTCTGAGACATGTGTAACAGACTCGCCCGGTCCGGCGATGCACTCACACGTTTAGGAGTCCAAATTGGGTCCAAAGAATATACTGATGAAACGTTGGTAGGTATTTCCAGAAAATGTATAAGTAGGTAGGTACCTCTGCCTACCTGCCCCCATGCACTTCTAATATACCTAAGTTAAAACCGTTCCAATATGGCGTCATCAAACCAGCAACTGCCGTCTAAGCCCGGTTTGTCAACCGGCTTTGTGAACATAATACCCTTTAACAAAGTTGATACCCGATGTTGGAAAACATTTTTATTTTATTTTTATTCCTGTAGATATGAATTATTAACACAATGAGATTTAAATAAAATAGGACATCTCATTGGTTGGTACTAGGGATTCCAATCCCGCAAACGCGGGATCCCGTTTTTAGTCGGTTCGTCGGTTGATCGGTGCGGGCACAGTGCTTGTGTCGCAGGCGGCCCAAAAGTTTAAATTTTTAAACCCGGACTGCAAAATGTCCCCGGATGTCCACTAAACTAGGACAAATCCGGGGAACCCGGACGGATGGCCACCTTACATAGAACTAACTAAAGCGCCATAGACGGCATAGTTCCATACCGCGCTATCGAAGTTTTCTAATAAGTTTGTAGAAATTATAAATACAAAAAAAAATGTCCAACATCATCCATGTGACAGCGGTTTCTAGGCACGATCACCTGGCCTGGCGGAAAATAGACCTTTTCACGAATGGAGGAGCATATTTTTAACTCCACTCGTGCACTCCTGACCTCCATACTGCTATTCGAAGCGTAGACAAATCTCGTCGTTGAAAAGTTGGTAAGTATTTACAATATTGGAATATCTCTGCCGATCCTCCGAAGCAGATGGCGTGAGCACATATTTCTATAGAGGACCTGTATAAAAATTCGTTAGGGTCCCTTCGTTGGAGCCAAAGCGAAAGATTTTCCACAAAACAAAAGGAACCGTTTACTGTTTCTCGTTGGTAGCGGGGTTTTCTTCGTTTGTAGTACCAAGGTAGATAGCCTAATTTAGTTTAAAGTAACTTTATTTTGATTGCAGTATTTTTTTTTGTTTGTAGTAACTAAATTTTGTCTGTCTGTAGTCACATTTTGCGTTTGTAGTTACTTGCTTTCGTTTTTAGTAGGGTTTTCTTCGTTTGTAGTACCTATTCACTGAGATTATGAGCTAGTCGGCAATGGTTTTTTGTTTTTAAGACTTTCAGAAAAAATTACTTACATTTATAAATATAAAGATACTGTGAATAACAATATTGCTGATAATACACCACATATAATATGTACATATATTATGTCTGAATAAGTTGATAAATATATAAATATTCGATTATGACAGGTTACCTGTGCCAATATCTGTACGTGCAGTCCAAGGATTTTCTACCATATAGGTACGGGATTAAGTGCTTCTAAGAAGGCAGTCGGTCCACTTGAGAGGCACCTCGATAAGTATGGTGTCCCTTTCTAATAGTGCAACCACAATTTTCTTTGAAACATGGACAATTTGGCATTTTACATTTTTTGTTGTGAGATTGTTTAAATAATATGAAGATTTTAAAATTATTATTTACCAGCAGCATCCCCCCGTTTCGCTTGCGTAGCTCACGTTCCCATGGGTATGTGTTATTCTGATGTAAAAGCTATACACCTGTAAGTTTAATCAAAATCCGTTCAATCGTTTTTGTGTGAAAGAGCAACAAACATCCATACCAGGGATGTTGCGAATATTCGCATCCGCATCCGCAAAAGCGGAGCTTCCGCATAGATTTAGACATCTGCATCCGCATCCGCATCCACATTAATCAATGCGGATATTTATGCGGATGCGGATGTAATACAAGTTGTGACAAGAAAGAAATTGGGCGGGACCCGCGAATGGCACGTTCCGTTCGCATGAGACAATGACCAATGGGAACGAAAAAATTGGTGAAAAGATCCGACGCATTTGTGGTGGTACATCCTTTGTTTCTTGTAACTAAATTATTACGTGTTTGTTTGCGCTGTGGGTTACTTATCGTGAAGATATATATTTTGAGTGTTATTGTGATCAGTGATCATTGTGTGTAGATAATTGAGTATTGGGAAATCTTTATATTAGTCTTAGCTCAGCTTATTAAATTAAAATCGCCAGGAAAATGCCATTATGTTATACCGGTAAAACCTACGTTTTATTGTAGGTAAAGTTTATAGTTTTATAACAGTATTCTTAATTTTGCCAGTGAGGTTCCTGTTATTGATTGAGTAGAATAGAATATTTCTTTATTTGCGTCAAACTTGGGTACAGATGAAAAAATACAGTTTTGGCAGTGCATACATGTTCTATATAATTAAAAGACATGCAAACACCTTTGACATAATGGACACACTTATTTTATTTTTTAATAAATTGATTAATATTGTAAAAAATACGTTCATTGAGCAATTTATACAATTTTCTTTTAATAATTTTAACGGGTAAGTCTTTATGTCATTCGGTATTTTATTATACATAAGAATATATTCTAATACTCAAAGCCAATTTTATCATAATTTAATAATTTTTTAAATTGTTTCAAAGACAAGAGTGTTTGGGTCTCTGTGACTACGAGGGTTTATGTTACCCATGCTGTTTAGCAAAAACGCAAATCTCATTCATGTTAGATGATAATGTCAATAAGCCATTAAGGTCTTTAAAGAATGATCTGCAAGAGTCAAAGCAAGATATTCCCGTTATTGTTCTAATATTTTTTTTCTGCGGAATGAATGCTCTACCTACCTACGTTTCTACTGTTTTCCCATAGGATGATACCTTTACCTATAGTAAGATAATTCTTCATTCATATACTATATTTATATAAGATCCCAAACATCCGCATCCGCATCCGCGGATGTGAGCCTTCAAAAATCCGCATCCGCATTCGCATCCGCGGATGTGAAAAAATCGGCATCCGCAACATCCCTAATCCATACATCTATACTCACAAGCTTTTGCGTTTATAGTACATACATACATACATATAATTACGCCTCTTTCCCGTAGGGGTAGGCAGAGACCACTTCTTTCCACTTGCTACGATCCTTACTTACTTGTTTCGCTTTGTCCACTTTCATTATTCCTTTCATACATGCCCTTCGGTTTAGGGTACTCTTGACCTGGCCTTTTTTCAAGACGTCCCCAATTTGGTCTCAAAACGTCCGCCTCTAGGTCTATCCCTTCCAACCAGGGCCGGATTTGGGGGAGGGCCGGTTGCCCTCCCACATCGTAGCCAACCCTTATGAAGGAATTTTTTGAAATTCCCACGGGAACGGGAATAAACTAACACTATAGGTCAATCTAGGGTACTTTTTATTCCAGAAAAATATCTCATTCCCACGGGAAAATATAAAGACTGGGTAAAAAGAGCAATACGTACTATTCTGAAACGATAACACCTAGAAACTTTAAATATGGTGTTAGTTTATTCCCGTTCCCGTGGGAATTTGAAAAAATCCCTTCATAAGGGTTGGCTACGATGTATAAGACACCTATTATAACCTTTATGAAGGGATTTTTTCAAATTCCCACAGGAACGTTAATAAACTAACACCATATTTCAAGTTCCTAGGTGTTATCGTTTCAGAATAGTACGTATTGCTCTTTTTACCCAGTCTTTATATTTTCCCGTGGGAATGAGATATTTTTCTGAAATAAAAAGTACCCTAGATTGACCCGGGTACTCAGTTATCTGCATACTAATAGTAGATCATACAACAAGGGAATAAAGCAATGTTTTATGTCACGGGCGCGACATTGAATCCTGAACGTAACGAAGGACTCCCAGTTTTACTCCAGAGCGCAGCGAGGGAGTAATGATTTAATTCCCGAGCAAAGCGACGGAATTAAGACTGAGTCCTGAGTTTAGTGAGGGATGTAAGCGCCCAAGACAAAAACAGTTTTATTCCCGAGTTATATACTCTACTTTTCTCACCTAAATCGAGACCATAAAATGCAATTGCATGGTGGTAGATTATTGACAATGCCTATGGCATCTAGTATAATAGACTCTGAAGTCAAAGTACTTTCATCACTCGACATTTTCGATATTCTTTTTGAAATGTTAAAGCTATAAAATGGATACAGCAACTTGTTTCTGCCGGCGTGACGGTACTTGATTTAACAATTGAAGATCGTATGAATCTAGTTGGTCGCGGCTTCGGTTTTCGAAAATCGAGTTGGCCACAACTGCACCACATTTTGCTTAACGAAATTAGACTTTATCGTCATAGCAATAAGGATTATGAAAAGTGAAAATTACATTATTGACCTAGGGTTATAATGAAATTCCATACAACATTATAACCCGGTTAAAGCCAAGGGATATAATGTCTTGCTTTCGGTGACGTTTATATGATATATAATCCGGCTTTGTCGAGCATGTGGTGTGAAAATTTCATTAAAATCCTTCCAGTAGTTTTTGCGTGATGCGTGCACAACCACACAAACAGACAGACAGACAGACAAAAATTTAAAAAATTGCTGTTTTGGTATCAACATCGATTACTATAAACAAATTTTCAAAAAATATTTCATGTAAAGACACGGCCCCGTTCGAGTTTTATTATACCTATGTATAGACAAACACTGACGCTTTGCTCGGCCCGTGTCTACCCCCTCGCCCCGCGAACTGAATTCGGTCCGCATAATGCATGTGAGTCGGCAGACAACTCATTTTGCGTCGCCGTGTGAATCAAATAGGACTTTTGTATGAAACCGAATGCAGCAGAATTTCTGCAACCGAAATTCTGCTACTCACGACTCACAAAATTACGCTCGTTTGGCCTCACTCTAAATGTAGAGTGTATAACGCGGGTAAAAGTTATCAAAATTCCTATTCCTATAATATAAGTCGGACAATAAGTCTGACCTACCTAAACAACCTACCCTACCTATATTGTAAAGAATGTCTACAAATATCATGGTCAGTATGGTCACCCGTTTCGTTTTCCAACTTATTCTTTCGAAACGAAATTAAACTATTAAAAACTACTAAAGCACTTAACTTCTTCCCCAATATTCTCTGAACCGAACCTTTATTTATTGTTATATAAGAAATATTTGGTAAAAAATGATCGGAACCCATTTAAATGAAATAAACTTTACTAGAACGACTAAATCTAATGCATAATGTAATAATCGCTCACCTGTGAAATGAAAATCCACATCCGGGGAAAGATTCATTTCTACAACCAGGAACAGAGCAGCTAAACACCATAACTTGTAAAATAATTGTAAATTTGTTGAAAACTAACACTATTTAATTTCCCGCCATTTGACATTGAACAAATGTCAACGGTTGATGTTGCCATCGTAGGAACAATATCGTACCCCTAAATTTGGTATAATTTTTGGTATGCTAAATGTACTTATTTTTAACAGTTTCATATTAAACATAGATATTTTTAATCAGGAAACATATTTAAAAAAAACACTCTTTATTCATTATAGAAAGTACATTTATTTTATAGATTTTATATTGCGATACGTAAGTAAGAAAATGTAGGGGGGAATTTGGAACAGCGATGATGTCAATACTAGAAAGGGACACCATACTTACCAAAGGCCAATAAACAATTTCAAAAAAAACACCATACTTATCGAGGTGCCTCTCAAGTGGACCGACTGCCTTCTTAGAAGCACTTAATCCCGTATGAAATAAGGTAGAAAATCCTTGGTGCAGTCCATACCATAGACACTTACTATCCAAAGTTAGTAGGTTAGTCTTTGTCTATATCTGTATACTCTTTGGTTAGGAGTAATAGTGATCTGTGCTGTGCTCTTTCTTCTAGAGATGTAACAATGATCGAAAAAAATCAATAAACTAAAAATCTATTTTTCTCTTTTTAGTAATAATCGATATTTGAAAAATCGTTTAATTTTATTAAAAATAATCAATTATTAAAATCGATAATACGAAAAATAATACCAATTCATATGAAAAAACATATATTTTTTCGCATTTTTTATACTTTTAACATATTTTTTTTAGTGAACTTACTTCATTTTTTTTTAGGGTCACAGCACACTTATCAACTCGGAAAGGGATCGGCACCGTATCGCCTTTCGCCTCGCCGTCAACCAGGCGTCAACCTAACGTATGCATGTAACCAAAGCGTAGCAGCGGCTCCTGTACGTCAACTCGGCTACGGCTAGGCGTCACCGCGCTTACGCCTCGCCGACCGCTGGCTAACCGGGTTGGCACCAAATCGACGAAGAGCCGTGAGCTCGCGTACGGAGAGACGTAAGCGGGGGGACAGCGAGCCGTAAACGCGGGAACTGCAAGTTGACCACTCACCGCATCGCGGTTCGGAGCCTGTTCCAAGGCGAGGCGATTACGTTACGTTTCCAATTAGTGTGCGTTGCAGTAAGGAGTTTCATACAAACAATACTGAACGGCTCGAGGCGATACGGTGACGATCCCTTTTCGAGTTGATAAGTGTGCTGTGACCTTTATTCGTAGCACAGATGGCGCTGTTTACAAAAATCGATTAAAATGTGCTAAAAAATAATAGATTATTTTATATTTAAAAAATCGTTTATTTTTTCACATCCCTACTTCCTTCACTTCACAAGCACAACACAAGTACGTACACAGGCTTTTTGGCGGGAATCCGAAGAAGGACGTCATGTTTTTTGTAAAATTTTCATTTTGCTGTGTATTTCGGGTTTTGACTCATAATAGTGATAGTTTATTATGTGGCAAGTGTCCGTGAAGGTGTGCAGTGAATGGGAAATTCGATAAAATGCAAGATATGGACATTTTTGGATTGCCTCAAGAAGTCACAATGAAGTCTTCAGTAAAAGTGCTATCGTTTTACTGTTGATACCAAGTTAGGGATGTAGAAAGTGTTTAGAACACTGTATTTTTGTGCATGGACTCTGAAGCAGAGCCATTTAACCAAGATTAAAGTTTAACTACTGAAACTTACTCAAGGATACCATTAACTAATGACGAGGCTGCATGGCGTAATGCCTTTGCCTACCCTGTAAGGGGTGAAAAAACTAAAAAAAAAAAAAAGTACGTACACAGCTGTACTGCACGTTGAAATATTTTATTTAAATTATCCACTAGGCTACCAACAAAATGAAATCTGCATTAAATCCGGAGGCCCCTGAATTCTATCCTCAGTTCGCATCGGTCTCACAGGTAAGTGATGCAGCATTTTTGTTTAATACTTCTAATGTCATTGGCATGTGTTTTTGTTGTTAGGTTTGGTTACTATTTTCAATACTGTGTATGTATTGTAATCCTGTAGATGTTTGTTCCTCTCACGCAAAAACTGTTGAACGGATTTTGATGAAACTTTACAGTTATATATAGCTTATACGTCAGAATAACACATAGGCTATATTTTATCCCCTTATTCCCACGGGAACGGAACTACGCGGGTGAAACCGCAGGGCGCTGCTAGTAGTGGTTATATAGAAATATTTCACTTCAAGATTTGAAGTCAGAATATCATCTAAAGAGGGGATGAGCACTGTCATCTTTGGTACAAAGATAAACTCTCTAATATCGGTTCGTTTGCGACCCTCTTTCACGGTTTAGTTTTTGATCATATAATTCATACAAAACCTAAATCATCGACAAATATTGTATAAAACATTTTTTTTAAATGCAGCTATAGATACAGGGTGTGAACTGCATTCACAGATTTTGGAGAAAATGTAAAGTCAGCGAAAAAAAATGCTCAAATACAAAAATATATATTTTTATGCCAATCGATCCTATTTCGGGTGGGGATCAAAAGACCCTATGGGACCATTTAAGGTATGAGTACTAGAAATGACAGAAATCGCCAAAAACTTTTTTCATACATTTTGTACTGAAAAACGAAAAATGAAAATCATCTTGAAATTATTCATTATTAATGGCAATCATATTTCTTATTGTGATCTAAAGATTCTTTAAGTCCAACTGAAATTTAAATACAAAAACTATGGTAAGTCACATCAACTTCGTTTCTTAAGTGACCCCACAAAAAAAATCGAGAGGCGTTAGATGCTGTGGGGATACCTAAAAACGATGTCTACAAAAGGAAGTATGACAGTGTTCAGGAGCTGAAAGAGGCATTCACGAGGATTTTAAATAATATCTATCCAAGAAAATTATCGGCTACTACTAGCTCAGTACAAAAACGAGTAAACTTATGTAACGCGACAAAAACGAGTAAACTAATGTGTCGCGAAAACTACGGTCATTTTGAGCAGTTTATTTCGTAGATCACTTGTTTTTAAGTTTGTGTTTAAAAATACATGATGCCAGTGTTGTTGTGACTTACCATAGTTTTTGTATTTAAATATCAGTTGGATTTAAATAATCTTTTGATCACAATAAGAAATATGATTGCCAAAATAAAGAATAATGTCGAGTTGATTTTCGTTTTTCAGTACAAAATGTATGTAAACAGTTTTTGGCTATTTCTGTCATTTCTAGTACTCATACCTTATGTGGTCCCATAGAATCTTTTGATCCTCACACGAAATAGGATCGATTGGATTAAAAAAAAATATTTTTTTATTTCAGCATTTTCTTCGCTGACTGTACATTTTCTCCAAAATCTGTGAATGCAGTTCATAATATCTTAAAAAGTTAGGGATGGTCTCCTAGGAACGTTTTGCTGTAACTATAACGATTAAATTAAGGTACCTACCTCACTGACCCATCTCAAAAATCAACCCTGTATATGATAAACTAAACCAAGTCTTATCCACTGGCAACAACTTCCAACAACTAACCAAAAGTACACACGTTAACTTAAAAAACAAAGTGAAGACAGACAAAAACTGTTCAACAAAAGCATATCATCAGCATATCTATGGAAAGTACAATAACACTTGAAACTAGTAATAGCTTCTCCCTGCTTAATTAAGATTTAGCTCAAGAAGAAAATGTTATAATCAACACAACAAAAGAGATAATAAAGAAAGAGTAGTATTTCTATAAGATATCATCAAAAGAAATGCATTAGCTCCAATTAAAAATGAGCTAAAAATAATACTTGAAATTAATAAAATAGATATTGTGATAATCTCTGAAACAGACCTAAATGATACTCGTAAACATATACAACTGCAAAAGCATGCTTGGTAATTTAGAACACCTCTTCATTAGTACCCCTACTACATAATATTGTACATCTGTGATGCTGGTACGATCAAACTGGTGTGGTAACTAGCGGATGCCCTGCCCAGCGGAGTTGCATGCATCCAGTTTGTTCTCATGGGATTTTCCGAAAATCCCTTCATAGTGATTGCCTACATCATATAATACACCTACATACCACATTTCAAGTTTGTAGGTGTTATCGTTTCCGAGGTAATGAGATATTTTCCTGTGGTAAACAGTACCCTAGACCCAGCTACGCAGTTATCTCAATACCAAATTTTGGTCTCGTTACAAGTTAGAAAAAGAAAATATATCAAGAACATTCCTTATCAAGATTATTTTTCTTCTTATCTAACATGGTTCTTCTTTTTCAGGGTGGCTACACTACAATGAGCAAAACTATAAGATCATCAAATGCATTGCCAAAAGGGGCCTCCTATGACATTTTCGAAACTTTCACAGATTTCAATGTTGTGACTTGCAAATTAAGCGGAAATGTTATTTTGCAATCAAACCAAATTATTACAAATGAGCTACCAGCTGTGAAATTAAAACGGTAATAATTATATTAAAACTACTCTGCCAATAATACAACCAAAATAGTTAATACAAGATCTGTATAGGGGTACCTTTATTTTATTTTATTTTATTGGTATGAACATTTTGAAATTGTTGAAATGTCTTCTATGATATGACTGTGTAAGTACAGTATTATGTAAAAAAGATTTAGAAAATCAAACTGCTTTTCTTCAAAGCTCCACCACTAGTACATATAGGTGAGGATAAGAAGCGGAGCAAGAAACTCCTCAAAAATAATTTGAAATAATATTTTATTTTAACTTGCTATGTAATAAAAAAAAAGTCTTGAAATATAATCACAGTATGTTGAACTAAATAATACTTTTCCATCTTAGGAACGATAACGAATACAATGCCGAAAAAATCATAGATGCAAACGACAGTATGTTAGACAGGGTAAACATAAACATAGACTCAGTCACCGGTGTGAACAAACCTAGCGAGAACTTCCGAGATGGGTTCAAATCTGCAATCAATGTCTCCTCGTGGAACAAAACTGCTCCTGTTCTTGCCAAAATACGGGTATGTTATACTATGTCTGTTATATATATTGTGTGACTAAACAGCCACTTCTTTTTACTCTAGCACTTCCAGTAATTGGTTCGTGGTTATACTAGTCAGACTGATGCAAATTTCCTTTAGGGGTCATTAAACACGTGATGTATTTTAGCAACTTTTTGACTCCCCTCCCTTGGTAATGTGTGGTGAGGTGTATTTGGTGAGGTGTACGTGTATTTTTTTGGTAGAAAGTATATTGAATTTTTTTATTACGAAAAAATTTTGGAAAATCAAGAATCAATAAAGTCACGTGCTACTTATTGATTTAGAAATCGCGCGGTCAATGAAAAATAAATACACGTCGAATTTCGACAGAAGTACTTTTGACTTTGAATCATTGGGGTTTACGTAAGGTTTACATTATTGGTGTTGCAAAAATAAGTTACAAAATTATTGATCAAGTACTCATATACATGGTATATTTAATGCAGGTTTGTGGGACCAAATATTGTCGACAATTAATTTGAAACATTTTCCAGGTGGGTTCAACCACGTTCATTGGAGCGAAAAATATTCCACGACCACAATTAACTTTTAAAGATACCATCGACAATTCGGATACTTTATGGGTACCAAAAATATCAGACAAGCCAAATAATATCAAGCCATTGGCTTTAAACATTCTGTATAATGACGAAGGCGAGGCCATCGGGTGAGTGGAATATTGTAGTAATTTGATTGCACTTTGAACAAACTTTTTAAACAGGATAAAAGAGGATTTGTGGTCTCTCTATGCGTATGTGTGGTGTATATGGACAGAGTGCTCATTTCAGAACACCCTCGTCAACTAAAATCCAACAACATGTTATGGAATGGGCTTCTAAGATTTTCCCTTTCTTTTGGGACATGAGATTCTTTTAGTACCTATAGATAGATAATGCTCATTTACCATGAAGAAATTTTATCTGATGTTAGTCACTTTAACATAAGAACGGTTGGGTGTATATTTTTAACCTCTTAAGCCAACAAAATTAAACACAATAGATTTTTAATTGTTACGGTGCCGATTGGAACCGCGCGGTGCTCGACGAATAATCCTAAAAAAATATCTCCCCAGAAAGCTTATTTTTTAGAATACTATTTTCCCAGTGATGATGTCTTGTCATAATAATCTTTTTTTAAGTCTCCTACAACATATCCAAAAACCAGTCTTCTGGTTTCATTTGCATTTCTCGGCTTTTTTGTATAAAACGACTGGACTAAGATTATAGTTGATAAAAAAACCTAATTTCAGATATGAGCATCCATACCAGGTCGAGTTGGATTTATACCATCCACCTTCTGAGTTCATTGACCCGGATCCCGAACCTCCGGCGTTTCCTCCGCCGCTCAAGGAGACGAAACTCGTTTACGTAGAGACGGAAGCCGGCATCGATGACCTGGTGAAGCACCTCACCCAGGTTAAGGAGATTGCTGTAGACGTTGAACATCACTCTTACAGGACCTATCAAGGTATGCGATAATTTCGTAGACTACCACATTATATTGTCATAATGTCGACGATGATCGGTCGTTGACTTGGGAATATCATGCAATAAAAATAAAATATAGAAAAAGTAAATTTAATTTTTCAGGCATAACTTGCCTTATACAAATATCGACTGACGAAGGCGGAGACTTCATAATCGACGCATTGGCAGTGAGGGAGCACATCCACAAATTAAACTTGGCGTTCACGGATCCTAAAAAGATAAAAGTAAGTGTCTTCTAATCCCATAATATCTCGGTATATAAAGGAGGGAAGGAGAGTGTTGTAATGTTATCTATAAAATGTACAAACGAAATACTCACTTTTCATCACAGTATTTTTCGACCTCCTAAACATGACAGGTGCGCCCATCGGCGGACTGGGGTGTTGTTACACATGATTCAGCGCTAATCCCAGGGCCTGCTGGTGACCTCACTTGGTTTACATCCTTCACCATTGAGCTAGTGATGAATATGTTTATGCTTTTAAAAACTCATTGGTAAATGCCCTAACCAGAAATTGAATTTTGAATTGAATTGGAACTTGGGCCTAACGTATGAGTGATGGGCTCACTTCCAACAGGGCTATCATCACTTCTGTTTATTTTTGTCAAGTACTGAAAAATTACAGATTTGATACCTGCAAACATCATTTTTTAGTGACCAATCTACCTCATTGGTAGTATAATCTGACTTTTGCGAAAACACCAGTACTATTACATACTATATTCCTAGCCGTAAGTGCATTTTAATTTAAGAGCTATTAGTAATTCTGGCTTTGCGAATGTTGTTTAAAACATAATTTGATAGCGAACTTTAAAAATCTTACAAGTACACTAATTCTGTAGAAATCAGGAACTCTCAGTTCCTGTTTATGTATGTTTGTAGACAGCTTGGATATATGTGTCTGAGGGGTGGTTTGCTGATTGTACTAATAGGTGGTCATTGCCTACGCGGACGCCAGTCTGTCTGTCCGTCGTATTGCATATTCCAAAATATATTATTATGATTAAATCTAACTTTATTGTAACCCAATAATATGTGCATAAGCGATCGATATGGTGATTTCTGCATTTGCGTCAGATCTATTATATCAAGCAAAATTTTTATGAAATAAATAAATGAAGTTTATGTTTAGTTAAAAAAAAAGGAAGTGTTTTTTATCTTTAAGTTTCTTTCTAGTACATTTTAACCTCAAGACACACTGATTTCACGAAAAATCTGCGCTGCAGCAGCGACTGGCATTTTTTTTTACGTATTTTGGCATCCCATTTTAGTTTGTATATTACGGTATATACCCAAATAAATGTACAACAATATTTAAAGTACTTGTGCTTCATCCGATGTTTCCAAGAACGTTATTTTTGTTATGCATGTTATATTGTACATACATATCATCAAAATTTAGTGATTTTTACTATTAAATTTCCAAGCTTGCTGAGCAGGGCGAAGTTTTTAGTATTCGTCATAAAAATATGCATTGCGAAGGTGCAAAGATATTGTGTTAGATTAAAATGAGTAGCTAGTCAGTAAATTTCTGATTTCATGTACAATAGGTGATAACTATAATTATGTTAATACCTGCATTTGTTTCAATATGATAATAATATAGGAGGCCTATCAATGTTTTTCACAAAAGCTACCATATAGTTCAGGAAAGTCTCATGGACCATTGCTTCCTATAGAGAAAATGGTATAATATATTAATTTCACACAATTTTCTGAGACTGGCTCAATCATAAAGTAAATACCTACTTGGTCTGGGAGGCAATAGACATAATCTCGGATTCAAAATCACTGGAGACTGTTTAATTTTTGCTCAAGATAAGTTAGGTTTAATTTTTTTGTTCGAACCGAAAGTTATCTTCATTGACAGTTATATGCGCTGTAACACATGCAACAATTTATCTAAAGACTTATTTTTCTCCTTTGTTGTGTCGCTGTTTCCTTAAAGAAATACATTTCTTATTACGCTTTGTGCCGTAGGCATAAGTAGCAGGTATATAATTAGTACATAATGATGTTGGAAAATATTTCAAATGATCTAAAGTACTTAATAGATAGGTAATCGAAATTTGAAATGTAGCTTAACGTAGACACTAAGGCCCACTTGCACAGTCTAGGGTTAAAAAAATTAAATCGTTAAGCCCGGGTTAAGGATGACAGTTCCATACATTTTGACACTAGTTAACCCTGGGTTAGCAGTTAACTCAGTGTTAAATGGTTAACTCTGGTTCGTGCAAGTCCGCCTAAGTACTTTCTGAAATTATTAAGGTACAGCAGGCAACTACTAATACTTAGAATACTGATATTGTTGAATTCTTTCCGTTGTTCACTATGTTTGTAATCAATATTATTATAATTCAATTATAATTATTTTTTGTGTATTGGGATATTGTAGTGTGTATATTATTATAACTTATTTACTGATAAATAAATATGAAATTATAATTATTATTGTAAACCATATTTACTGATAAGACATGAGATTAAAAAAAACTGCCCTTGAGTTTCTTGCTGGCTCTTCTTGGGGTACTGCATTTGGAACCAGCAACTCGTCGGTGGAAATGGGCTGCTGTTTACATTTAGCCAATCTTCATGGATGTGTTTTGAGTGCCTTGTTATTAGACTTTTCTAAGTGTATTTTCTATACCTACATGATTATGATGATTTTGTAGTTAAATAGTAATGATATTGTAGGTGTTCCATGGAGCTAAGAGTGATGTGATATGGCTACAGAGAGACTTCGGTGTGTACATAGTTGGGCTTTTCGATACGCACCAGGCAGCAAAAGCGCTGAAGATCAGTGGCCTCTCTCTAAAGAACTTGCTCATGAAATACTGCAGGGTCGACGCCGATAAAAAGTAAGTGGAGTTTGTTCTACTACCATATATTTGAAAGTTGGTTTTTACGCGTCACAGAATAAGCGAAATTCCTCATACGCACCAATTAGTATATTAAAAAATGGATGATGCATTCGTACTTTAGTTTGGTCTAACCAAATTACTTAAATAAAGAGAAATAATAGTACTGTACTGCTAATTAATTTTTCGTAAAAATTGCTGAAATCTATTCAGTATTCGATACTGAACAAACTAATTTCAGGTATTGCGCTTAATCTGTTACATATTGTATATAAAAGAATAAACTTACTGGCTGACTGACTGGCTGATCGAAACACAGCCGATACCGCTGGGCATAAAAAAGCATGAAGTTCCGCAGAAAGGTTCCTTGAATTTCGTAAATGAGCACTAAAGGGGGTTTTTGAACATCCCCACAGGGATGGAAAATAAACTCTCCGTCTGCTAGTAATTTATTTATTTACTTAAGACCTACAGCTATAATAATCATAATGAGCAATGAATTTAGACATCAGGAAGACAATTAGAAGTCCTCACAAATACCTAGCGAAATATTTGGATAGGCGGTATTCGATATAAGTGCGCTTACAGTACGTTATGCTAACAAAATTTTGCATGTAATTAGTGTTCATAAGCTATTGATCAGTTATTTTTAACCGACTTCAAAAAAGAAGGAGCTTCTCAAGTCGTCACGTGTTTTTTTTGAACTGGTTTCGAAATGTTTTTTTTTCTGTTGAACTGGTATACATCAAGGGAGTCCCATGTAATTTTTGTGATAATCGGATGAAGAATTTCAGGTGGAGAACGGAACTCCTCAACGGACATCTTAAATCACCCGCTATCAGCGTAATAGGTTTAGTAACAGTAGGTTAAGGTACATGTTGAATATGCAAATAATAGTTTTTGTGCTGCGCGTTGAAGTCTGTTTATATTTTTGTTTCAAATTTTAATGATTGACGGGCCTGTTGGCTCAGTTGGTAGTGAACCCTACCTTCTGAGTCGGAGGTCGCGGGTTCGTTCTCAGCTCGGGGCCAACACTTGTGTGCATGAACATATCCGTTGTCTTCGTGTCTGGGTTTTGAATATTTATTTAACTATGTTTATAAGTTCTTAAGTACCCATAGTACAGGTCCTGCCTAGCTTCGGACTAAATAACCTTTGTGGGAACTATCTCACAATTTATTATTAGTATTTTTAATGATGACAAGCTCTTACCCGCGGCTTCGCTCGCGCACGTTTATTTCATCCGCGTAGGGGTTGAATTTTGCAAAATCCTTTCTTAGTAGATGCCTACACTGTATAAGCTTAGTGCTAAATTTCAAGTCTCTAGGCCCAGCGGATTAGGCTGTGCGTTGATATATCACGAATCAGTCAGTTTATAATTTTATATATAGGTATAGATTGTACTCGTATTGTCAAGGTACCAGCTGGCAGATTGGCGCATCCGGCCACTTCCAGAAGAGCTGGTAGAGTACGCTCGCTCGGACACCCACTGGCTGCTGTACATCTGGAGGCGCATGAAGACAGAACTGCTGGAGGCGGACGACGGTCAACCACGCCTGCTGCTATCTGTCTTCGATAAGAGCCGGCAGATCTGCTGCACTGTATGTTTCGTATACTAATCTACAGTATTATTATAAACAGGAAAGATTTGTATTTTTGTATGTAACAAATAAAGTCAAAAATTACAGGACCGATTTAAAAAATTTAAGGAAAACATTGTGAGGAAACCCGAGACATGTGTAAATAGACCCGGTCCGGCGATGGGCTGACCACCTATCACGTTTAGGGGTCCAATATATCTCGTGAAATGTGGGTATATCCAGTAATGGAATACCTCTGCCTACCCCTTCGGGGATAAAAGGCGTGAGTTTTTTTTTTAAATTTATTTTAAAAATTCCTCCGCCAATGGACAGCTTACTTTTCTGGTAGTAAGATGAGCTATAATTAAACTTTTAATTTGCATAAACATACCAAAAAAAAATTGAGTTCCAAATAAAAAAACACTTTTATGTCGAAACGGCCGCAGATCAACATAGTGCCACAGTCTAGGCTGAGGCGCGGATTTTCAGCTGCAGCCGCTTATGAAGGCCAGACGCCATTAAAAAAAATAACCAACAAAAATTATATTTAACTAATGTGTACTTTCAGACATACAACAAGGAGATTATCGACGATAAAAGTCACATGGAGTTGTACGTGCGGTCCAAGAAGTCGTTCAACTCGCAGCAGATGTCCGCGTTGCAGCTGCTGTACAAGTGGCGTGACTCCCAGGCGAGGATTCTTGACGAGAGTACCATGTGAGAAATACACTAATAATAATAATCCTATTAATAATATTAATAATTTTATTTGTTAACACCATGTTACACAATATTACGTAGGCTTTGGCAATCATTACTAGAAAAATTTCTGTATCACAGACCGCCCTTTTGTGACATTGTTTGTTATACACAAAATAGTCCAGGCAATGAAGCGGATTTTTGTATGAATACCCCAACATTAATTCCTCAGTCGATGAAACTTTGCAGGATTGTAGTATAGTATGAGACCACTATGAGACAATACTTGCATAAAAAAAAAACCTAACCGAAGTTAGGTATTTTTACTGAAATACTTATTTATTTGATATCTTTGTTGGGAAAAATGCTTAGTCTAAATTTTCTTCGCCAGCAATATTCATGTGTGTTATGAAAGCTATATGCGAAATATCAAAAAAAATCAACTGAGCAATTTTCCCGTGCAAGGTACATATGTGTCTAGGTAGAAACAAAAAAACTCAGACACATACGTGGTGGTCAGATAATTAGAAACACTGCCAACGGTCCTTGACATTATGTAAGATACTTCACCGCAATCGTTTTTATTTGGAAATTAAACAATAAATAGGACAACAATATGTTCAACGATTTATCATTGATTAAAAAAACAATATAAATTCCATTACACAAGTGCAGTTTCAACATTACATTACGGACAAACACTTAAATCAGTTTTAAGGTATGAACAATAATGGTCAACTAATTAGAAACAACCACCAAAAAAGTATAAAAAACAATATTTTTTAAGTATTAGTAATTAGTATTGTCATTTAAGAAATAGATACTATCCACAACCTACCAATAGTTATAATTAATATTTAGTGGCTTGCCCTTATTGTTAATAACAGCACTGCAACGACGTGGCATTGATTCAATCAATTTCATCTATTTTTCTAGGGGGATTGAACTCCATGCTTCAACAAATGCTTCATGTAGTTCGTTTTGACTGGTGTTACGTTTATTTGAGACTTTCTTTCTAACAATAAACCAGAGATTTTCTATCGGGTTCAAATCCGGACTATTTTCTGGCCAGTCTAAAATGGATATACGCTGTTCGCTAAGGAAACATTTGACGCTATTGGCCGTGTGTTTAGGGTCATTGTCATGCTGAAAGATCCAGGTTACAGGCAAATGATCGTCCGAGTAGGGAATCATTGTGTGCTCTAAGATATTTTTGTATTGCCATTGATCCATTGTACCTTTAATCTTCCGAACGGGTCCAACTCCATATCCAGAAAAACACCCCCAAACTTTAATGTTACCGCCACCGTCCTTGACTATACTCCTTGTGTATTTATAATTAAAAGCATTGTTTACAGGACGTCTAACATAGCGCTTTGCATCCAAATATACCATAAAAAAAATTGTTTCATCTGAAAATAACACTTTTTTCCATTCTCGTACTGTCCAATTAACATATTTTTTAGAGAATAATAATCGCTTCTCTCGGTGTTGCTTGGTAAGAAGCGGTACCTTTCGAAAAATTCTTCCAAACAATTTAGCTTCCACTAATCTTCTGCGTATCAATCTTGACAAGATGTTTCTCGGGTCATCAGGCGAAAAAACTTCATTTTAAATCTGGTTGGAGCCTTTATTTCGGTCATTTTTAGAAACACGAACAACAACTTATCTTCTCTGGGAGAGGTTTTTCTTGGCCGAGCCGTTCTAAGAACATTTTCAACAGTTCCATGTGTTTTATAATGATCAATGGCATTAAAAACTTTCTTAACAGAACAATTTAAATGCTCAGCTATTCTTCTGTACGCCCACATAATATGATCTACACGAAATTTAATAATGATTTGCCTAGTTGACGCGTCACATCTTTTTTTTGGCCCATTTTGAACAAAATAAAATTCGTATTAAATTTTGAATTGCCGCTAGAATAATAGAAAAAGCCAAAAAAGTAATGTTATTCTCCAATTTCCAAAAAAATAATTAGCTATGTATGCTTTTTTTAAATGTTTCTAATTAGGCGTCCAAGCGGAAAGTAACAGAAAATAAACTCCTACATGTGTAAGACTCATTTTGTAATTAAATTAAGATATGTTTTATATTTTATGCATTTAATGAGTTTTTTTTTGGAGTGGCTATATTATTGCATGATTATTAATTATTGAATGTGTATATTTTTTACGAACATTTGTACGTTGAAGTTACACTTTTCTTATTCATAAGAAGTGTTTCTAATTATCTGACCACCACTGTATGTACCTTGCACGGGAAAATTGCTCAGTCCATTTTTTTAACTGGAATATCATTTAATAGTCGCTGTGGACTTACAATAGGAAAATCCAAAATAAAAACCGTCTCGGTATATTATTGTCAGAAATTAACAAATTTACAACAAAAAAAAAATTTTTTTTTTTGTATCGAAACCTAACTTCGGTTATTTTTTTTTTTTTTATTTTTATATGCAAGTATTGTCTCATACTATACTACAATACTGCAAAGTTTCATCGACTGCCTAAACTAAAAACACTCTTGACAAGGTGATTGCTACTTTTATATCATTTTAATATGATGAAATAACTTAGTTTTTTTCACCTATAAAATTTACAAGCAAAGGTTTTTAATTATGATGAAAAATCACACTTGATACTGGAAATAAAATTCTATAAAATTTACTAGCAAAGGTTTTTAATTATGATGAAAAATCACACTTGATACTGGAAGTAAAATTCACATTATTCACTATTCCACTCGCTGACTACAAGGAGAGTAGTATGACTTATGAAAGTTCATTTCATATGATATTTCACATCATCATCAGCCTACATTTGTCCACTGCTGGACATAGGCCTCCCCTAATGAGCGCCATAGCGCCCTGTCTTCGGCTCGACGCATCCAGCATCTGCCTGCAGCCTTTCGTTGATCGTCATCCCATCTGGCCGGAGGGCGTCCTACATTACGTTTGCCGAGTCGCGGTCTCCACTTCAGAACACGTTTACCCCAACGGTTGTCGGTTCTTCGCGAGATATGGCCGGCCCAGTGCCACTTCAGCTTGCTGATTCTTGATCCTCTATATCTTCGATTCGATATCCTCCGAGATATTTCACATGCTAGTCATGAAATGACCGATCCATACTCTAAATTGACAATTCAAGACAAATCTTTATGAGAAATGTCCTTTCAGGTACCTCCTTCCTAACCACATGATGCTTTCGCTGGCCGAGACCCTGCCCAGGGAGATGCAGGGCGTCAACGCATGCTGCAGCCCCATGCCGCCCTTCGTCAAACAGAACCTCATCACCTTACACAGGATGATCCTATCGGTGAGTTGCTGTAGTTAGTTATAAGTCAAAACAGTCGCGACTTTTACGTAGTACCCTTTTACGTAGTGGCACCCTTGCTAAAATCGGTGGATCTGTTTATTATATAAATAAATAAATTGTAGGATACCATTTACACACGGTTATTCAGTCCCAAACTAGGCAGAGCCTGCACTATGGGTACTAAACAACTGATAATCATACTTAAATAAATATTAAACACCCAGACACGAAGCCAATAGACATGTTTATGCTCACAAATGCTGGCCCCGAGCGGGGATTCAACCCGCGGCACTCGACTCAGAAGGCAGAGTCACTACCAAGTGAGCCAACAGGCCCGTCAAAATGCATATGCATATAAAAAGACTTTCGGTTTACGTATATAAGGTCATTTTAAATCAAGTGAAAATATTTTAAGGGTAGATACAAATATGTAAGAGAAATTGATTTAACATATTATAAAGAACAAAACAATTTTAATTTTCTTATTTTCTAAAAAAAAAATATTTTTTAAACATGCTTTGCAGCCTCACTACCGCCCTAAAACGCCACTTTTGTCGGTTTTGTAATTTATTTTCGCTCAATTTTTAATTAGGTAGCGTGCGTGTATTGTTTTCTCAAGTAGCGTATGAAAAAATAAAAATCAATGCCGAAAATAGTTTCGTGTTAATTTTGTTATGTACCCTTAAAATATTTGCACTTAATTTAAAATCACCATGTAGACACAGGATACAGAACCCAATATTTATTACATGCGTACATAATCTCATGCATATTTCCCATTAGATTATAGATATTATAGAGATTTCAGAATAGTCTGCTACTTGCCACGGACCTGGCAGATCAATCGTGCTCATCCATTTTCATCAAAATTTTATTTGGTTATTTATTACAACATGCGCATGGTGACGAGGCTATGAATATAAAAGATATAAATTCATCAAATACGGTTTTTCCTTGTAACAAATTCACGCTGTTGTAAAAGGGAGTAAAACAGACAGACTTAAAAGTTAGTAAGGTGTATCTTGGGAGAATTTAAATTCGAAACCTTTTTTTTTACCCAATTTACACACTGTTATTCAGTCCCAAACTAGGCAGAGCCTGTACTATGGGTACTAAACAACTGATAGACATACTTAAATAAATATTAAACACCCAGACACGAAGCCAACAGACATGTTCATGCACACAAATGTTGGCCCCGAGCGGGGATCGAACCCGCGACCTCCGACTCAGAAGGCAGGGTCACTACCAACTGAGATAACAGGCCCGTCGAACAAACTTTGGGTGTATATAACCTCTGATATAACTAACTATAGATCAATCTTACTAAACGTTTTATATCTTACCACTTCCTTTATATTACGCTGTTTTACTCAGTTTTTTTTAAAAGTAGATCAATTTTTCGTCCGCAGTGCCGTGAGCTTCCCTTGGAGCCGCAGCTGTACCAGATGCCCTCCAGCATCAGGAATATGGTGAACATTCACCAGCCCACAGCAGTTTACGACATCCACGACCTCTCCCATTTCCCCGATTTTAGGTAAACTTGGGTTTATTATCGGGTTCGAACCTGGCATGTACCGATGAGTTTTTCAAAAACGTACGTACATATTTATCACCAGCTCAACGGTGGTGAAGCAAAACATCGTGAGAAAACCCGGAGGTCCCAGAATTAATTCTGAGGCATGTGTAAAAGACCCGGTCTGGCGATGGGCTCACCACCTATCACGTTTATGGGTCCAAAAAATAAATTGTAAAAAGTGGGTATATCCAGAAATGGAATACCTCTACCTAAACCCTCGGGGATAAAAGGCTTGAGTTTTTTATGGGTTTATTATCTTAACCTACTACAATAATAGCTAATTTTGAAATATCCCTTTTAAATGCTCACTTTGCGGTTTCGGTTGTGGGTTGATCGATTAGCCAGTCAGTTTCCACTTATATGTATAGACTACACAAAACACATCTACGTTATCAACCCGTAACAGCTTACTGCTGAGATCATGAGGAAGAATGGGCTATAAACTCCCACGTGAGCCCACCGCGGGTTGGGAGGTGGTGTTACGCTAGCGGCCACTTAACAGTCAGAATATTTCAAGCCATCTAAGGGTATCTGAAATGGCTTAACGACTTCCATTGTGCGTAAACGCAACGAAAACCGGGACCAACAAATGATAGTTACAAAAAAGACATTTGAAGAAAACATTTTTCCTTAGAAATGTTTTTCAATCTCTTTGATTGTATACTTGTATAATGGACATATATCCATAACTAATGTGTTTTTAACTTTCAGAGAGGATCAGCGCATAAACTTGGATTACGCTAACGCGTTGTTGAATGATGAGTTCAGCTATCAACCCGATATAGCTATATTTATACCGAATTACAAAAGCAAATCACACGGTGGTGTTGTAAGTGCCTAAAAAAAATAACTCTTTCACCATAGTCCTCTAATAGTCTAGGCAATAAAGGTATCGGACCCCAACATTAATTCCTCAGTCGATGAAACTTTGCAGGATTGTAGTATAGTATGAGACAATACTTGCATAAAAAAATAAAAAAAAAAACATAACCAAAGTTAGGTTTTTATACTTAAAAAAAAATATTTTTTTGGTCGATAATTTGATAATTTCTGAAAATAATATACCGAGACGGTTTTTATTTTGGATTTTCCTATTGTAAGTCCACAGCGACTATTAAATGTCGTTCCAGTTTAAAAAATGGACTGAGCAATTTTCCCATGCAAGGTACATTATATGTCTGAGTTTTGTTGTTTCTACCAGGAGTTTTTTTTTGATATTTCGCATATAGCTTTCTTAACACTCATGAATATTGCTGGCGAAGAAAATTTTTACTGTGCATTTTTCCCAACAAATATATCAAATAAATAAGTATTTTAGTAAAAATACCTAACTTCGGTTAGGTTTTTTTTTTGGATTTTTTTATGCAAGTACTTTCATACTATACTACAATCCTGCAAAGTTTCATCGACTGAGGAATTAATGTTGGGGTCTTAATACAAAAATCCGCTTCATTGCCTGGACTATAATAGTAATTTTAAAAAAGATTGCTTGTTGGCATAAGGAATAACCCAGCTTGTGCGTCCTAATAAGCAACAATCGATACGTAGTAGCTTAATGGGTTCGATTCTGCCTTATAGCGACTACCTGTCATTTTCTTTCTCCTGGAAAAGAAAAGAGATGAGAGATATTTAGTCCTATCAATTAAAATTATTCCTGTCAACCAAGGCATTTCATAACGTGTTTAGTGCAGAAGTAAAGAAATAGTGACTAAAATACAGCCTCTGACAGGACTAAATTCTATAGATTTATCGCTTTTCTTTTTTGAGGTAAAACAAAGACAGGGCTATACTAAAATAAGTTTAGTCGCTGTAAAGCAGAATCGAACCCAATATTATTCAAATAGCACTCGAAGATTAAAAATAATAATTTAATTCCAGGTATCCAAACTAAACGTTGACGCAAAACTGTTCATACCACCTTATGACAGATACAGGAAATATCGTTCTTTAGCTCAGGTATTTATAGCTTCAATCAGTATGGCGTTCGTTTATATCATCAATAGCTGTTTTACATTGATCCAGTGTTTCCAGCCAGTGCCACTGTCGAGTGCTATTTACATTTCGAGCACTACTTTAAAACTAGATATACATACAACTGCCGCATTAAAAGTTGGCAAAACTTAGTAATCCTTTCAAGATTGGAGACACTTTTGTTCGAGAGACTCCTTGAAACGCGGGGATTGGCAGATCAGTCCTTCCAGGCTTAAGGTCTCCGCACACTTATCAAACTCTGAAAGGAATCGTCACCGTATCAACTCGAGCCGTTCAGTATTCTTTGTTTCATGCAAATACGGTTAAGTTGATAAGTGTGCAGAGACCTTTACTTCACCTCTCCTCTGCCTCCACGTCGGTCACTATCTAAGGCTACCGGTCAAGCAGTATAGTACTGTTCGATAGAGCCATATTTATTTAAATCTGGTTTTGTATGTAACTTGTTACCTGGTCTTATTAGTCAGTTCCTCAATGGATCAATGTAATCAGCCATATCTATGAATGTACAGTAATTATTTCAATGAATTTTATAGATGGAAGAAATGAGAGAGTTCAAGGAAAAAGAAGCAAAAATATCGGCTATAGGAAAAGGTAATGAGTTGATCAAAACCGAAGTGCTCCTAAAATTGCAGCGAGCTAAAGTAAACGTCGAAACCGAAGACAAACCTGACGAAGTTAAAGAAGTAGAACTTACGACCGAAGACAATACCAAAAAAGGGGAGAAACGCAAAAGAAAAATGTCGACGGACATAGAAGAAGCCAAACAATCCGTACCAGAGACTACGGAGAAAATAGAGATTAAACAATACAAGAATGATAAAACCAACCAGTCAAAAACGAACAAACGCATGAAGCCATTTGAATATAAAAATGTAAACTACAAAAAGTTTCATGATGATTCCGATAAGGCTCATAAAAAGCCAAAAAATAAATTTAGGAAGCATAAATAGTTTATAAGCTAAAATATATATTTTTCATAACTTGACCTTAATATGTTTAGTTTTATTTAGATCATCGCTTAGTAAAAAAAAGTTATTCTACTTCACAAACAATTCTTACCAACGCCAATAACAAATAGCAAAAAAAATATTATTCTCATAATTTAAAAATCGTTAAGATTTTAAATGAAACACTTAAAAGTCATATATTATATTAGACATATATTTGTTATCAAATCTAACTACTCAAATCCTTGATTTATTTTTGTTTCAATTCATGCCTATAAACGCCACATGCTTAAACAATTCGAAAAACTATTACATATATCATTGTCCATAATACAGTAAGAAATACAATTGTGTATAATTAATTTTATAATACGAAAAAACTTCAATTCTTGTCAATCAGGGTCTTAAAACTGTTGAGATATGAGGTTAAGCTATTTATAGAGACTTTTATAAAGGTTTATTAAACTTTAGAATTCTGGTACCTATAGTGATAGATTGCGATCAGCGCGGCGAATGGCAGCTTATCAAAGAAAAATTTAAAAATAAATTAGGTATCCGTATAATATTATTGTGACGACATACCTTACAATAAAAATAGCATTAAACAAATTATGGAGTCTCAGTTGTCAACTTGACAATATTTTAATGAGCAGCCAGCATATTTTTTTTATTCAGGGTTATCAACTTTCATGTCAGCAAAAGTCAAATAAATATATTCTATATTAGTATATATGTGCGACACCGTAGTTTACTGCACGAGGGCCTATCATAATGTACAATTTCTATTGGCACCAGTAATTATTAATAGACATCATCGAGTCAATTTTGTTAACAATATTAGGGTATTCGATGTATGAACCGATTGATGGATATAGATGAAGCGCGAGAGGTGTGGCAAGATCGTAGCAGGTAGCGATCAGTTGTCTCAGTCTACCCCTTCAGGAAAAAGGCTTGAGCATATGTATGTATTATTCGGACAAGTCGTCTGAAACGTCTTCTCTTATTTTAATTTTGTTTTTGGATGCTCTCCGGTACCCTGAGTCGTTGTGTTCCTTCAAATGGCCTTTCCCTTCCGCAGTCTTCGTGCGGGTCTTCGAGTGAATTTTCTTAGTCTTCAGTCCTCCGAAGTCCTCGTCTCGTTTCTTCGACTTGCGCACATGTATGTGTACTGGTGGTTCTGTGGTGGTCGTTTCTTCCACTGGGTTTATGTCTCGCTTCAAAACGCTCTTGTAGGTCTGCCCTCGAGTCGGCTCGTGCAATGAAAACGTAATTCGCTCGTGATGTATCTGTTGGATTGATTGATTTTATTACTTACACTTTCATAAGATAATGGGTTTTTACCAAATTGAGAAGTTTAAACACTGATTTTCGGATTCCTATCGCACTTAGCTCTTATGTGAATGATATTCATACGCTACATGAATAACTTTGAATGACGTGTAAACCTATAGAAATTGTATTTTATATAAAATTATTTACTCGTATTTCTTAGAAATGTCTACATTCTCTCAAGTATGGCAGAAGTTGATAGTAAACCAGTAAATCGGTAACGACGGATCTCGTTTCGGTGTACATTTAGATAATCTTCATGGTAGAGTTTAGTACATACATACATATAATTACGCCTCTTTCCCGTAGGGGTAGGCAGAGACCACTTCTTTCCACTTGCTACGATCCTTACATACTTCTTTCGCTTCGTCAACTTTCATTGTTCCTTTCATACATGCTCTTCGGTGTAGGGTACTCTTGACCTGGCCTTTTTTCAAGACGTCCCCAATTTGATCTCGAAACGTCCGCCTAGGTCTACCCCTTCCAACACTTTCATTCACACTCGCCTTATACACTTTTTTCGTCAACCGTTCTTCATTCATTCTCTCGACATGGCCACACCATCTCAGCATACCTTTCTCAATTTTTGTCACTACATCTTCTTACAGACCACAACGTTTCCTTATCTCACTATTTCTTATCCTTAGAGTTTAGTGTGCCTTGTTATTAGACTATTGACTTTCAGTGTAATTCTTATTATCTACAGAATAAAATACATTTTCATTTAAAAGCTTCAGCATCTGTAAAACAGGTAGCGATCGTTAAGGTAAGTGAAAAGTTGATAAGTGCGCACCCTGTACTCGATACTGATGAAGCATTCCTCCTCGTCCTCGCAGATGAGTGAGTTGACGTCGGCGGGCTTGGCGGCGTTGGGCGGCCGCCGGCCCACGCGGAAGAAGCGCCATAGGGACCTAATTCGGGGGCCACAGGCGTGCACCAAGTCTGACACCTGATGGATTTAACAAAAAAATTTGGTTGTCTGTAAAGTCGGTTGACGGACGATAATTTTACTTGATAACGTCATAAGAAAACATTCGATCCGAGCCGATCGTGCCTCTCGATCGCTTATTCAGCGGCACGCTCTGCTCAGGCGGAACGTGACAATGAGTCATGCTTTTTCGATTTTTAAATCGACGTTATCACGTCAAAAAATTACCTTCATATCTTTGTTTTCTTTCAATCGAGCCGCAGTGATTCAGAAGCGATACTGTCCTCTTTTACAGGTCGCACATTTAATTCCGGGCCAAAGATTGATACGTACTTTAGTACGGTTATAAATTGTTTATTACTTATCAATTTAACTCCCTATAATCAATAATTTTAAGAACAGTTGAATTGGTGTATGATCTGCAGACGTATTCACAGAGACTCGATACCGTTTCCGATGTCGATAGATTCGACTCGAATCGAACGGAAACGGTATCGAGTCTCTGTGAATACGTCTGCTGTTTTATTTTCTACAAATTACAAAAGTAGATACTTAGATACGTTTGCCACAGCAACATTTAAAGTTTGCTTCCAATTTCTTTATTAGAAAGCGATACATATTATATTATGGCCTAAAATAATGATGAAGACGTTCTCGTCGTTTAATAATAACAGAAGTATTTATATTTAATGCGTATTTAAGGTCACTTTTATAGCGCTCGACGACACGTGCGTTGTGCGTGAACACAACCACAACCAACTCCAGTACCAACTACTCTTTCTGTAAGTTTCTTGTGTCGAAACTGTAGAGTACAATAATAAATAAAATCTAACCTTCATTTGCTCGCCTCCGTCGCACAGGCCGCCGTTGGTGTGCGGTTCCACCCCAAAGCTGTTAATACACGCTCGGTCTTCGGGCAGAAGACACTCGATTTGAACGGCGCATTTAGGCAGGCCGTCTGTTCGTTCCTGTACAAGGTTGTTATAAAAGAAGTAATTAAAAAAATATCGCAGTGATAGCCTTGTGGTTAGTGAGCTCGCCTCTCATCCATGAGGCTCGGGTTCGAATTCTGGTGAGGGCATACCAATAAGTTTTCAAAAACTTATGTACATATTTATCACTGGCTGTTCCGAGCGATTGTCCCGTTCCCATGGGAATACGGAGATAAAATATAATCTATGTTACTCCTAGAAAAGTAAGCTTTACATTGGAGAAAGAATTTTTAAAATCGGTTGAATAGTTTTTGAGTTTATTCGTTACAAAGATACAATTTTTCCTTTTTATAATATTGATGACTAGCTTGACGGTGAAGATAACATTGTAAGGCAATCCGTAGGCAAATTGATTCTGAGGCATGGGAGCACCCTGATCCGGCGATGTACTTACCACTTGTCACGTAGGGGTCAAAAAATATATTTATTGGTGAAAAGAGTTTTTGCAGCTATGTAATACCTCTGCCGATAAAGGCGTGACCGTATTTATTTTAATTTAAAAAAATGGTTGTAAAGTCGGTTCACGGACGATAATTTTACGTGACAACGTCATAAGAAAACATTGATGAAGATCGTGCCTCTCTATCGCTTGCACGCTCGGCTCAGGCGGAACGTGACAATGAGTCATGCTTTTCCGTGCGTGCAGCCGGCGTTCATCGATTTATAAGACGTTATCACGTCAAATAATACTAAATTAGACGTGTCCTTACCCATCCCACATCATCACAATGCTTTGGTTCGTCGTAACATATGTAATAGTTAATAGCCTTGGACCCATCCGTCCGCTTTTCGGTCGACCACGTGTACCAGTTTTCGCCGAATTTGAACATGCTGTTTATGTGAGTCTGGCGATATATCAGCGGGAATAACAGTTCGTTAGGGTGCATTTGATGGGGTTTTTCCGTCGTCGCTTTTTCCTCTTCGTATTCAGTCCGTTCCTCTTTCTTGTGGGAATGTTTTTTAAAGGGCATTACGGTGGCCTCTTTTCTTTTGCGGTCCCATGACTCGGTCCGTGGAGTCTCTTCATCTTCTATCTTGGAGTCGTCTTGCTCCGAATGCATGACGACTTTAACTTTGACAGAGAGTGCATGGTGCAACAGAAACACGCAGAACGCAGCGTGGCTGATGCTCACCATTTTAGATGTGAATTTGAAAGCGACTCGGCCGTCCTATGATGTGGTGTTTTCTTCTCCAAAAGGATGTTGTTAAGAGCCGTGTATCGATAAGAGCGAATGTTTGTAAATATAGAGCGAATGTGCCCAAAAACTGCACGGCTAGTTTGTTTCCATTATCGTTTCTATGAGCGGTGCTAGTCATGTTTACATAGCACACGCCACAAAAGGAACTGTAAATAAAAAACCTCATTTCGATTATTGCTTTTATTTGGGTACAAAGATGTAGAGTATAAAATAAAAATACTGCATTTGGTATCAACCTTTTTCATAAAACTTTGATTATGAAAATTAAGCATTTCGAGAAATACATGATAATACATCTATAAAATTAAATTAAAGCATAAGTTGTATTCCTAGACTAACTATTATTATTTCTTTACCTATATAGAAATTGTATAATCGTATAGTACAAATTAAAAAGCGAGTGAAGTTTGGACCATTGTTAGGAATAAAAATTTCCATAGTGCTCAATATTTTACATCAGCCATAAGAACTCGTATTTACAAGGTACATAATAAATTTCATTCTAACGTGATATTTCGTTCATAATAGCATTAGGGGTAAGAATAGCATCACTAAGGCAGAGAGGGTGTTTTATTGTACATCATTATTATTATTAGTGCCTAACGTTACATCCACTAACGATAACGTAGCGCGAGGGAAAGAGATTCGTTAGCTCCTTCCCTCTCTAACCTACCAGCTAGACAGGAATCATAAGAAATACAGTTGCGATCTTTTGCCATCAGTACGATTAATAGCATTTGTTCTAATTATTATTACTTTACCAGGAAAATATTATTTATTGGAGTAACTGCATATTTTTAAGATCATCGTCTATGTGTAAGAAAATAAGAGCCGTGACGTCAAAGTGACGGCGTAGTTACATTGTTGTATGATATACATTACTATTTTATTTAAGCGATATGTTTCAAATAAAATTTCTTTCAAAATTTCGCAACCATTTTTCTTACTAGTTGAGAAAATAAGGACCGATACCAGAAATTAAAAGCATAAAGTCCTTATTGTATAAAGTAGTCCTACTCACTTAGAAAATAATTAGACTCTATGTGTATTAACCTAGTAAACATTGGTTCCTTCAGTGTATGATAATAATTATAGTGATTCAAACTTTTCTACAATGCCACTAAAGCTTCGCTTAAACCTACTAACGTGCTTATTTTATTAGGCTCCTCAAATTAAGCCGTTCATTTAGGTCCACCACAGAGAACATAATAACTAGAGATACTAAAGCTCATTCGGATACACGCTTGGTACAACTCAAAAACACTTTTATTACGAACTTTTTGATTGGACATCTATGGCACAATGGTGGCTACGAAAACAGCAATACGGAAACACATACAGTTTATATATGAGAAAATTACATGTTATATCATGTACGAATGTACTTTTACCATAGCTATAGGGGCGTGTATCCGATAAGTTCGCAACTACAAAGAGAAGTCCTAAGCCATCGCAGCGGTATCAAAAATAAGACACCATTTGTAGCTGCGAATGAAATGCTATTCGATACTTATGATCGCAGCATATACTATTCTATCAAAATAGAACAATAAAATGTAAACAACCTTTTTATCTACACATCTAAACAGTCCGCTAATTTATCCGTCGATTCCAATAAAACAGTACATGCTAAGATCGAACGCGACATAAATAACGTAATATTGTCATAACTGCTTCACTAACTTCAACACAGCAAACTACGGAAAATAGACAACTTTCAACTATTACTTTACATTATAATAATCCTAATAAAATTCATTTATTCGATTCTGTTTCTCTATCACTAACAACTTACTACTCGTAATATTCTAATTACGTGGTCTAATTACCTATTTCCAAAAGATTTGTATACTCTGAGGATTTTGCCAGAAAAAACAATGTGTAAAATGTAAACTAGGCCTATTTTTTGTATTCGTCAGTAAAATGGTAGGTATTTATTACAACTAACACGACTATAAAAAAAGAATATGTATTTGCAAAATAATTTTCTAGGTGAAATAGAGATAAAATCTCAAAAATCTTCCCAAATATTGCTAAAAGAAACTCCGTAATATTTTATCAGATTTCGACTAAATATAAAATAATATCGTTGCTTTTATAGTAACTGTCGGTTATTCTGTGAGTTTAAGGAACTAAGACTGCACCCGCAATTGGAGATGTCTTAACCGTTCGGATTTATATATGAAAAATTGAGATAGGTATATGAAAATGACAGACTATACAACTTGGTAACTCTATTTGTAAAATGACAACCGTCGGGAGTGGAGGAAGATCGGATTGCTTATGTCTATTAAACGTAGCTCACTAGTGCAAGTTTGCAGTAAAAACTACTCATACTCTAGTCTATGTACCGCAGCACGACAATTGCTAGCTGTCTTAAAAACAATGTGTACACGATCGTAGAATCAATGTTTTTTTTTCAACATTAAATTTTTTTGTAATCCGTATTAGACGCTACAAATACACTTTGCGTTAGGGTGTCTGGAAAAACGATGCAGTTATATAAAATGTGTGGAGTGTGGATAATTTGACAGCCGTCTCAGAGTCTGTGCCGCGATGAACACATTACAAGACCCGTGATATTCCGCGTGCGCCCGCGCCGACGCTGTTCCGTGCGAACGGCGATACCTACATCGCAACTGGTCTCTGCTACATCCAAACTGAGCTGCCGAAGCCGTGCACTAAGCCGATCAAGTCGTGAAGCGGGACCTAACGAAACCTCTATTAAGTACAAAAACCCTCGACTTTCGCAGGGAACACGGGTGGTCGTATCTTAATTCCAAAACGACGGACAGTCCGGACATATTGTAGTGACGCGGACCGAACACACCCTACGGCGTGGCGTTAGCGCATATCACACGAGCTTCCAACATCGGGGCAAACGTCGAGATAATATTAAGGTTTCACTCAAAATCAAATATCATAAAGGTACTACAAGAATAGTGCTATGTCCATAGAAAAATAGGTTTTTAAGTCATTTCACACGTATTGTCTCAAAAATTAGATTAAAGAGTAGTATCACAGCGAAGAATAAGCTTAGGTCAGTCAAAATATGATTATAATAAAAGTAAATAAAACAATTTAACTTAAAATTAATACAAAAATAAATTAGAAAATATAGGTCTAAAAGACATTATAGATTTTGAGTGAAATCCTTTGAAGGTGACCAGAAAAATAATGATTGGTGACCTCTGCCGGTATACACCACGAGTACATTGTGTACGCTAGACTAGGGGATACTGAATAGGATATTCGTAACAATTGTATTGTCGAACGTGTTAAAGAGGCGATACACAATTAAGACATTTGTCAAATAAAATCCGATAACGAAGAGAACATGGAACAAATTACCTTTAAATCGTAGAAACAATTGACGTAAAGATTTTATTAGTACTCAATTCATACTTAGTTTTTTCCTTTCACACATTAGAAGTAAGCATGATTTCTTCGTTAACAGACACATTTAATGTCACTACTTTTCTGGTCAGAATGTCGTCGTTTGCTCCATTGGGCTTAGTAGCTCATGCCTTTGTAGAGGCATGGTGTGCGCCGGGATCACGTGGTCGCGAAATTGATACTTTTCCGCTGGAGGAAGAGATGTATTTCTGAGAAGGAAAGTCGGTCCAGTTCGTCGCGGCGCCAGCACTCCGTCATCAAGTCGTAGAGGTCCCGAGGACAACCCGCCGACCGGTCTATGCATTCGAACACTCCGTCGTCCGCTTGCATGTGAGATAGGTTCTCCAAAACCTGGACAAGTTTGAGTTAAGTTACATCTCTATATAGACAATTTTAGCGCGAATCGGACTCACACGAAGGTACAATTTCAATTTTCATTTTCTACTTTTTAAATAATTCTACTTTAAAAAAAAATTCATATTTAAATAGCAAACATTATAGTGGCAGTAAAAAAACAAGAAATCGTTTAAATTTACTTAATTCTATTATAAATAAATTTCAGGATTGCCTACAGAACTTGGCACCCATTTGAACTCAATTGTTTTGTCGGTGAAATAATAATAATTCATTTATTTGCCAACAAATTATAGCAGAACATTGTACGAGAGCAACAGTGTTACAGGGTAAGGGATAGTCAGCGACCTCTGCATTAGGCACGGAGCATATATCGGAGAGGTCAATCTTGAAGTTTACAACCATCATTTTAATTGAACTTGTCTCACATAGGTTAAAACACCCAATTGTTGACACCCCACCAATTAGTTGACACCCCAAACAGTTTTATTCAAAATAAACGAAATTACGATACACAATTATATTTAGAATAATGAAATAAACACGGTGGTTTCATCTAATTTAGTCTAAATATAATTGTAGTCTAAAAATCAGTTGGGGTGTCATTTAATTGGTAGGCTTAAGGGTGTCAATAATTGGGTGTTACCCAATTCACATTTGTTTTTGTTGGGTTGGCTCACCTCGTTGTCCGTGAGGTGTTCATAGGGGCGGCGGCGGCAGGAAGTGAATATCTCGTGGAGTGTGACCGCGAATGCCCAGACGTCGCTCTTGGTGGTGTACTTTCCTAGCAACACTGACTCCCAGGCGGCCCAGCGCAAAGGAAGTGGGATGCGCCCATCGACGCGGTAGTAGTCGCACGCGTACGCCTCGTTGTCAGTACCGAAATCGCTGATCTTCACTTGGTAGCCCTTCCCGATCAGACAGTTCCTGGAAGAAATTAAGCAAAGGTAACTTTCAATGTATGTTCGAATCAGAATCGTTTATTGCTCAATAGTAATATCACTACATAATATAAAACAAAGTCGCTTTCTCTGTCCCTATATCCCTATGTGCTTATGTCCCTTTGTATGCTTAAATCTTTAAAACTACGCAACGGATTTTGATGCGGTTTATTTTAATAGATAAAGTGATTCAAAAGGAAGGTTTTAGTGTTAGCATTGTAGCCGTGCGAAGCCGGGGCAGGTCGCTAGTAGTTAAATAAAGTAAGTTAAGGTTGTCTTTAAATTTCCGGAATTTGAAGATTAACCTTATGTTTATTACAGAATTCTAATTTTAACAATCTTGGTAAAGGAATACACCAAAGTGATTATTAATTGAATTTAATAAAAAAAAACTCCGTGCTATATATATTCCATTTAATTCAACCCCGATTCACATTCTTTCGACACCAAATTTCCATACGGTGCTATTTCCCTTTTTATATACAGATGTATATACGAGACAAGTATACAGTTAGACTGTGAAATCCAATCAAAAGAACCAGAACAGGGGGAGTGATTACTTTTGCAGCCATATTTAAATTTATTTTAAAAACTAACATACATTGTTGATGTTTGGAACCCGAAAAAAATATACAAAATTTTCGAATATAGAATTCCATATCTCATTTTACAGATATCGAATTTCATTTCCCATCTACCATCAAAACCGTCTCCTTCAATTACCTGGCAGCCAAGTCCCTGTGCACGAAGTTGAGGGACTCCAGGTACTGCATGCCGGCGGCTATCTGCGTGGCTATATGGAGCAGGGTGGGAGTGTTCTGCGGGGCAGCTGTCCTTAGGAACGCACAGAGGTCCCCCAGTTCCAGGTACTCTAGGACCACCGCTAGAGGGGGGGACCGGCACGCCCCTAAGACCCTGGCCAGGTAAGGAGATGACAGCGCTGCTAGGATGCGGACGTCACGTTCGAACTCCTCCCTGGAAGGTATATTTATGCTATACCAGCCCCTGAGGCCAGTTCCGGTAAATTGTAGTCTACTAGCAGCCCCGCGTGATTCCCGTTCCCGTGGGAATATAGGAATAAAATATAGCCTATGCCACTCCCTGATAATGTTTTAAAGAGGAAAGATTTGTTAGTTAGAATTGAATATGCTCCGAAATTTCTGAACCGATTTGAAAAAAAATTCACCATTAGCATCCTACATCACTGATGAACATAGGCTAAATTTTATCCTCCTATTCCCTCGGGAACAAAAACTACGCGGGTGAAACCGCAGGGCGCTGCTAGTTTGCTATAATTGTAAATTGATAATCGAGTCATTTTTGAAAAAAAATATTATTGCTGTAGTCATTAAATAACAAGAGTATGAATAAGATAGTAATTAAATACTAGAGTCTCAATGTAGTCTTAGTATAATGGCATTATACTAAGCTGGGAGCCAACAGAGCTAGTTTTCAGCTAATACTCTGAAGCAGGGTGACATGGCGCTAGCGTCATCTATTTACCTACTACCTGCAAATTAGCAAAAATAATAATCTACTTACAATATAAAAATCCAATAGGTGGCAACTCTTTTCGCATTCCAAAACTATTATAACTACAGAACAGATTTTAACTATCCACCAAGCTTCTTGAAAATCGGTTCCAGACACAAACCGATTTACTCAAAATAAAGTTTTTTTTTTCTTTAAATACGATTCATAACAAAGAAATTGCCTAAAAAAACATAGCGAATGCTTTAAGCTCGCGATAGAACATGCCGATATTCGAGATTATAGTTATATAATATTATGTACTTATAAAACTAAGATAACTGCGTCTAACAGTTTTTCTTTTTATAATCTTTGTTCGCGCATCTCGCGAATACTATACCTACTGTCGGGATTTTGATGAGGATGAAGCATGCAATAGTGAAACTTACTGTCATCATAATATGAACCAACAATTTAGTGCATTTATATTTAATTTCGTACTATACATCTATCGGGCAACCTGCGTAATCGACACAGACATATAAGGTAATTATAAATCAAGTGAAAATATTTTGAGGGTAGGTACAATTTGTACCTTAATTCGGCCGGCTTAATTTATCTATTTAATTTTTGTAATAACCGATGTTACCGATAAATCGTACGAAAAGCAACTATCAATGCCGAAAATAGATTCTAGTAATTTTTTTGATCTATTCTTTAAATATTTACACTTAATTTAAAATGACCATGTATATCCTCTAATGGAAGCTGTTAAAGCGGACAATAAAACGTCTAATAAACTATGTCATACATGATATACCTCTCCTTGACGGTGGCGTCGTGGCAGAGGAACTTCACGGCCACCAGCCTCTTGTCCGCTGTGACGGTGCCGTTGTACTCCGGGACCCCGTCCGCCTCCGCGACGTACACCTGAATGGAATACATTTATTACCAGTGGTCCCTTTAATAGTACATTGTTACCCCAGGGGTGAAAGTAACTCATTTAGTCCCGAGACGGGATTTCTTATAATTCGAGGGACTAAATAAGTATTTAACCCGTGGAAAGCACTGTGCTTTTGTTTTGCGTGTAAATATTGTTATTATATGACTGTCTGTTACCAGAATAAATAAAATAAAATAACAAATAAAGATCATGAAATGACATATACCTGATCTCCCTTGGGCGGTTTAATATTCTTGTGATTATATATTATGTATATCTTTTTTATATACATACATGATTTGTCAACATACGTTTTCTACAACCAATATTTTTAAATCGCCTTCGTTTGTTTAATTATTTTGCATTGAAGAAGCAGAGCTCTGAATGAAAAAGTTATTAATAAATTAACAATAAAATTGGACTCGTAAAAAATGTTGTGTATAAATTTTATTAATGCATTACGTGTTTAATCCAACTCCATGAACATTTTACTGATTTGTGCTCATTGTTAGGGTTCCGTACCCAAAGGATACAACAGGACACTATTACTAAGACTACCCTGTCTGTCCGTCCCTCTGTCACCAGGCTGTATCTCATGAACCGTGATATTTAGACAGTTGAAATTTACACAGATGATGTATCTCTGTTACCGCTATATCAAGAAACACTAAAAAACAGAATAATTTTACGTTTTTATAGACAATGATACGGAACCCTTCGTGCGCGAGTCCGAATCGCACATGGCCGTTTTTTTAAATGTTAGCCAACTACATTACAAGCCCTTTTAAAAATAATAAAACTCAAAATAACGTCTACTCACAGTGCCGAATGCACCCTCGGCGAGTTTGGAGATCATCCTCAGTCGGTGCCGAGGGAACTCGATCACGTTGGTGGTCTCGAGCCGCCGCTTCAGGTCTGTTATCACCTCCTGCTGCGACGGCGACTGCCGAACAAACACAACATCATAAAAAAAATGTTATACACAATTTAAATTATCTGAAAACAAAGATAAATTAAATTGCTAACTAGCATAGCACTGCGGTTAAAGAGCCCGCTTTACATCCGTAAGGATCGGGGTCAGATCCTCGAGAGAGCATGTATGACGGATGACGGGCTTGTTGGTAGTGACCTTGCCTTCTGAGCCGGAGGTCGCGGGTTCGATTCCCGCTCGGGGCCAACATTTGTGTGCATGAACATATCTGTTGGCTTCGTGTGTGTTTCATATTTACTTAAGTATATCTATCAGTCATTTAGTACTTACAGGCTCTGCCTAGTTTGGGAGTAAATAACGGTGCGTGAATTGTGACCCACAATTTATTATTATTATTATCTACGAGTATAAGTTTAAGGAAAACTTACTTATATATTCATCACTAGCTCGAAGGTGAAGAAAAACATCGTGAGGAAACCAGTAGGTCACAGAATTAATTCTGAAGCATGTGTAACAGACCCGGTCCGGCGATAGGCTCACCAGCTGTCCCATTTATGGGTCGAATATACTCTTGAAAAGTGGGTATTTCCAGAAATATAATACCTCTGTATTCCCCCTCGGGAATAACAGGCGTGAGATTATTTATTTTTATTTTATTTATCTGGAACTACCGAACTGATTTTTAAACGACTTTAAAAAGCAGGATGTTTTCAATTCGACTGTATCTTTTTTGTTATGTTTGTGACCTCAGAACTTTTGACTGGGTAAACCGATTTGGATTCTTTCTTTATTTGAAAGCTGGTGTTTCCCGTGTGGTCCCATTACAATTTGGTCCAGTTCTGATTGACCAAATTGTAATGGTACCAAGGACAAGTCGATTTTTTATTCTTTAGAGGTCTATGTTATAAAACTGTGTGTGTGCCTACGAGGATTAGGCGCACAATGCCACATTCGCAAAATGACACATTGGAATTCAGCAAAATGTCAAAACGCCACACACATCGCAAAATTTTACATTAGCAAAATGCCATTTTCGCAAAATGTCACATTCTTGAATGTATTAAGTAGTAATGATTCTCAGCGGCATTCATAATTTCAATTTACATTTTAAATAATGTAATTAAATACTAAAATACGAACCCGTGTGCTGTGCTTGGAACGCACAGAGCCGCCGGCAGAGCGCCTTGTGTCCATTTCCACTTTGTCGGCGTGGTCGGTTATCAGCTCCGTGGCCCTGTCGGACAGGCTATCGGCCATCCGCCGCTTAGTCAATAGCGGAGCCGAACTCAGCTCCGGGACTGCGTAGTCGTAGTTTGAGCTATCTGTTGGGACAATAATTTATATGTAATAGCTGTTCCGCGATTTTACCTGCGTAGTTCCCGTTGGAATACGGGGCAAAATGTAGCCTACGTTACTAAGGGATATTGTAGCATTCTAAAGAATGTTTAACCTCGCAAACCAATAATCTGAGACATAATTGATTTTTAATTGTTACGGTGCGCATTGGAACCGCATATAATAGAAAAATACTTTTTTTTGTTTCTCACTGTATTGATTTTCTAAATTATTGTTCAAGAAAACACAATACCAACGAATTAGGTACTCTTCGCGTAAAGGAAAAATAGTTTAGTAATCATAACAGTTTCGTTTTCTGGTACAAAACTATTATTTACACTTAGAATTTCACCCGCTACATATAAAAACGTAAAAGGCAATGAATAGAACATGCATTTAATTGAATTAATAGTATTTATCCCGGAATTAATTGCTTTTACTTTACATGAACCTAACCAAAAATGTACTATACTTTTATATCTATGAAAAGAAAAACTTCTCATTGAATCTTCAGAAAATCTCCGAATGCTTCACTTAGAAAATAGAAGAATCACTTAGAAAATTTTAATCGGCAAGTATTATACGATGTAGACTTTAGAATTCAGAAGAAAGTAAAGCTACAAAAATAATGCTAAAAGAAAAATAATCTCACCTGACAAAGCAGTATTGGAGTCCTTAACAAAGTCTTTCATCTCCAGCAGTACAGTACTATAACTAAAATACGGTGCACATTTGAGGGCCTGGTACGGCTCCTGATACTCATCCGACTTAACATCTAGAGTGCAGTCTATATTCAGCTTGTTGTCCGGCAGCATGGAAGTGCCGCATCTGCTGTAGCTGTCGACAGCTCGCTTCTGAGACACCGTTGACTTAGCCAAAGGGGAGGCGAAGCATTTCCTGTGCCTATGGCGGTGTATGATGAGGAAGACTGCCACTGCGAGTAGAATCACCAGTGCAGTCAGCACTCCCACCACGATGGCCATGTACAGTGGGTCCTCGTGGTGTGCGGTGGATATTGGCACTTCTTTGCTTGTAGCCAGCTTCGTTTTGTCCCGCCCACCGAGTGGCTTCAAGCTCTCTGGCGTGTAGTTCCCTTGGGCGACATCTGTGAGCGTAATAACACATGTGTGGTACAACTAAAGTTTACGTCAGAATGATGTAAATAATTAAACTTCTATTGAGATAGTTAGCGAAAGTTATGAGTTAACCAAATCGCATTAACTCAAATCTATACCTATACGGGTAATACGAAACTAAAATGCAATTTTAATTAGTCGGATTATGTTTAAAGGATATAAAGTGCTATTGACCCACTATTCTGGTTCAAAGACGCGGGGTTGTAAACATTCGGTTTGTCATTTTGAAGTAGTCGCATCATAATGAAATACAAACGAAAATATTACAAATGTTGCAAACCGTTGAATGTTTGTTTATAATTTATTTCTTCTCCTGACGGAGACTTTAAAAGGAACATTCAAATTGAGATATCGTGGACAAAGTTTCAAGAACTAGTTTATCTCCAATCCCATGGCCGGCCAAGTAAACTTTCTGTGAGATAATAGCTTATGTAGTGTTATCTTGCGACCGCTGCTTTGAGCAGATAGACTGTTAATATTCTAAAGACAATAAAAAGTACCTCAACCGTTAACCAAATATCCGGGTGCTGGGGGTGTAGTATGAGTATGAAACCCTAAATGTCAACATGTTTACCAAAAAAAGACAATCTTATTAAATAACAATGGAAAATGTTTGCCATGTCATACACTTGGGTACTTGAACAGTCAGTTAGTTGACAGTTGTCACTATCCTAACACAATCCTAAATCCTAAAGTGACGTGGGAGAGCCATGCTTCGGCACGCTTGGGCCGGCTCGACCGGAGTGATACCACGGCCTCACAGAAAACCAGCGTAAAACAATGCATTGCGTTTCGTTGAGTGAGTGAGGTAACCGGAGGCCCCAATCCCCCCTTCCCCTCCCCTTCCCTCCCCTCCCCCTACTCCCACCTCAAAGGTCGGCAACGCAGTTGTGACTCTTGAGTTGCAGGTGTCCATGGGCGACGGACGTCACTTACCATCAGGTGACCCGTCTGCTCGTTTGCCCCCTTTTTTATCATAAAAAAATCTCCTTTGGGATATAATAAGGTCATAATTGAGCTCAAAGTCAAAAGTTTTTATTCATTGCGACTCCACAACGCTGTTACGGGTTACTAATGTAATGAACTTACCGGAGTCAAATACAACTTCGCTGATTAGTATCCACCTGGCTGAGAAATGGAGCTCTATTCGCACCCACTTCCCGATCCTGTGGTGCAACTTGATGCTGACGTTGCGGGAATTCTCGAATATATTGTCTTCAACGTAGCTGTACCGGATAGGCTCGTCTTGGAAACGGTGGCCGCCGATCGAGAACGAGATAATTGCTTCTGAAAAAACCTGAGGAACAGAAAATTGTTAAGGTGAAAGTCAAAAACATTGATTTTCTGTAGGCATAGAAAATACACTTTGAAAAGTCAATAGTCTAATAACAAGGCACTCAAAACTCGTCCATGAAGATTGGCTAAATGTAAACAGCAACCCATCTCCACCGACGAGTTGCTGGTTGCAAATGCTGTACCCCGAGAAGAGCCAGCAAGAAACTCGAGGGCAGCTCTTTTTAATTCAGTCGTTAAATTTCTTCATCGGTACTATCTAGTTAAGAAAAAAACTATGTATGTATATATAACTGAGCTTTTTATTTATTATATATATATATATTCATATACATTCATTCATATACAGGGTGGATATTTGAGATGGGTCGGCCAGGGCAGCTACCTTAACCGTTGTAGCTAGACGAAAATGGTCTAAAGAGACTATCCACCATTTTTGAAAATATTTAGAACTGCATTTAAAGATTTTTGTAAAATGGTACAGTCAGCAAGAAAATCGTCGATTCCCACAAAAAAAATTTTTGATGCCATTCGATCCAGTTTCAGATAAGGATCAAAAGTCTCTAAGAGACTAACTGAGGTCAAGGGGGTAGAAAAGTCAGGAAACGCAAAAAACGTTTTACATACACTTAGTAAGGAATAAAACTTCAACCGGAAAAAAAGTTTAATGAAATGTTAAAATCTCTTTAGTGGTGATTCAACTTATAAATCTGAGCAGCGTTCTCCAGACGTTAGGCAGACGAAAAGTGCACAGTATTTAGGTTACTGGGTCGCTGCCTTCAAACTTGTTCATGTGCAGACACTTTTTCAAACTTTTAGTAATGTCGTAACGTAAGTTGTTAATTCATTAGATAGTTCAGTTGCTTTTATTTTAAATTAAACAACCAATGAAGCAGATATTTTTAAATCCTCTATCTATATAAAATTACCATCAAATTAGCTAAAGTGGATAGCACAAATGGAATAAAACGACCCTCCCCGTCAAAGATGCGGCGTGATGAGATGTACATACCTACAGATTGTGTAGGTACCGCAACAGCTGTACACCTAAAAAAATGCAGTGTGGTAGCGATCGGAAACATACCACCAACCTAACACTACACATGGATGTCGTAACGTAAGACCCTTGCGTTCCGGTCCCTGAATGGTAACATTTCCAAGGATGACGCTAAACTGGCGGCCAGCCGTAAAAAAAAAACAAAACCAATAGGTAAATAAAAGCGCTGGCGCTCAGCAAACGCGGCGACAGGCTACATCGACAACCTTATATTACCGGTTAAGGTATTAAAATCGTGAAGAAACCAGCCGGTCCCAGAATTTATTCTGAGGCATGTGATGTGATGTACACTTCAGTCCGGCGATAGGCTCACCACCTGTCACGTTAGAGTCAAGTGCAATGCTAGAAATATACTGGAGAAAAGGGTTTTTTTCCAGGAATGGACTACCTCTTCCGACCCCCTCGGGAGTAGCGCATGAGCATATTTATTTTATACTAGTGGCCCGGGCCCCTGCACAAAAAAACAGTGGCACCAATCGAGTCCAATTCTGAATCGAAACATCCCACGGATCCAATTAAACACAAACATGATTTTTGTACATACACAAGATAGATTATAAAGGTAGCGCAAAAATATACAAAATAAAACAAGAACGAAGCGTACCTGAACATCCCTCATGAATCTATTGTTGCAGAACAGGTGCACTGCGCTGAACTCTCGCACTTTGTCGAACTCGAATGTGATAACCGGCGGGGCTGGCCGAGAGTCGTTCCTCCAGCCGACCCAGGCCGACGTCTTGGCGGCCTCGCGGATCTCGTCCCCGCCGAACTGGCCGTCGACCAGCTGGCCTAGACCCCCTCGGAGCTCATCCCCCCACTGCCCGTCGTATATCGTGTCAGTTAGCTCGATGCCGTTGCTCCGCTTGTCCCCCTTCGGCATCGAGTACGCCATTATGCCAACTGTTAAGATAAGTTAATAAATAAATTAGCCTGCTTCACATGATGATGATCAGTGAGGCTCGGGTTCGAATCCTGGCAAGTGCCAATGAAATTATCAAAACATTATTTATCACTAGCTAGCAAAGAAAACATCGTGAGGAAACCCGCAGGTCCCAGAATTAAGTCTGAGACATGTGTAAAAGACCCGGTCCGGCGATGGGCTCACCACCTATCACGTTTAGGGGTCCAAAGAATATCTCGGGATAATCCCCTCGGGGATAAAAGGGGTTAGATTTTTATATAAATGATATGTGGGATTTATTTATTTATTTATTATAGCACAACCACATCATAATATTAACACATTTTTAAAAGAATAGGATATTAGTGGGATACACTTTACACACATTTGTTAAGTAAACTATGAGACTAAACACCTACTAAATATCTTTAGGTGTTCTCAACATAGTAAAATAAATATTCCGCTAACTCCGAAACCAAGCAAAGGGATTTTGTTGCGGTTTTCACTCGATTTCGATAAACGAGCAAGGTTTTTGGATATCATATAAAAAGAAGCGAATGGAGGAGTAGTGCGAGTGCTTAAATAAATAGTTAACACCCAGACACGAAATAAATCAATAGTAGGAGATTGGGAATCGCGATATATTTATCATTTGTCTTTCAGACAGAGCCGGATTTATACGTTTATGCTACCATATAATGGATACTGTCTTAATCACGAACGAATTTGACAGCTTAGAGCGAGCACATTCAGAAATCTGCTGCACCTCGGCTCCTGTTTATATAGCCTATTGAGAAATTTAGCCTATATGCAAGTGCAATATTTCCCAGGGATATGATGATGTACAAACGGAATCTCGGAGGTACCTATCTATACTATTATTATAAAGAGGAAAGTTTTGTATTTTTCTATATTTACGAATATACGATATTGTTACGAAAAAACACAAAAACTACTGGCCGATTTTTAAAAATTTTTCACCAATGCAAAGCTAGAAGATCCCAGAGAAGCAAATATCGTTCCCGTGGGAATACGGGAATAAAATATAGCAGACTATATTATACTCCTGTATTCCCACTGAAACGGGAACTACGCGGGTAAAACAGAGCAGAACCGCTAGTAACGAATAAAATTCAACGACAGCTCCGCAATCTAGCCTCATTTGACTCAACACTCTTGTGGACAAGACATGTCCCGTTACGACCAATTAGATCATTACGGTAATAGTTTATCTAAAACAAATTCCATTACGGCATCTATTCAAACCATGGAATGCTGCTGTGGTGACTCATTTGTTAAGCTACCGGGACGGTTTTGCATAGATTTACATGTTCTCCCGTTACTTGCATTGAAGCTCTTAGCGCTTTCTAGATAAATAGATATATTCCGAGATAAGTCACCGCAATGTTCTAAATAGTTTACATAAAAGTAAACATATATTAATATAACTTAATGTCTCAGTTATAATTATAACTTCGAATGTTTAATGCTATCTGTAGTGTACAAGATACTCGTAATATGTGTAATGTGTATAGTTGCTTTAGGTCCAAATTCCATACCATTGCACTCTACTTACATATTTATTATTTGAATTGATTTAAAAAATTATACATTGATACTCCAGAAAAAAAAGTTGGCTAAATTGGTAGTAAGATACTTAAATGTGGTTATCAGTTGTTTAGTACTCCTTATCTAATTGGCACCTGTCTAGTTCGTGACTAAATAACCGTGTGTGAATTGTGTCCCTCAACTTATCATTATTATATTGTTTTGTTTTTTCGAAGTGAATAACCCAGTATCACTCCCATAGCAAAGACAAATCTAAGGATATATCATTTATTAAAATCTGTCGATTTTCTACAACGTACTTCAACAAAAACACAATACAGTTTTCTTGAAATTGTCTATACAAAACGGAAGTTTTATATTTTATAGCTACCCAATATCAGTTGTTTTTTAAGTCTAATAAAACCAATCGCTAAATCGCTAACGGAAAAAGATGTCTCTTGTACTTGCGGTCACTCTTGAAATACATCAAGAATTACACATAATAAATTTAAGGGATTTATTATCTCGTCGGCGGATTTCACAAACGACGGTCACTTGACAATGCGACAGGCGTGGCGTCGCGAATAAACACCTCCGCGGAATAACAACTGCATTGTGCCTACAAACGTCATTTATGCACTTACACCAAGCAATAGAAACTAGAAGTTATGATTTAAGAAAACTTTCTTAAATATATTACTTTCATGAATATCATGATTAATAAATAACAGTAGCAATAGTAAACTCTCAATCAACGACATGCACGCACGCTTGAAATATCATGCAAAATTATTTCTGTATTTGCTTAGGTGTATTTATACATATATTTATTTATTTCAAACTATTGCGCAGTACATATAGGGTTAGTACACGTTTACATATAACACTATATTAGGTTTGCCTGCAGGTTTATTACTATATAAAACGATGTTAATTTATTAAAACACAAAATAATACAGAGTGGATATATTATTACTGTGAAACACAAAATGCAAATCTGCGGTACCATGGTGGAGGCTAACGGCCATCATGCATTGAGTTGTCGGAAATGTACAGGTAGGCATCCGCGGCACCACGCCCTTAATGATATTATACACCGAGCTCTTTCTTCGTCCGGTATCCCATCGGCGCTAGAACCCCCAGGTCTCAGCCGCACCGATGGCAAACGGCCTGATGGTTTAACTTTGGTGCCATGGGAAAGGGGAAGATGTCTGGTGTGGGATGCGACCTGTGTTAGTACCTTCGCCGCCACCCATCTCAACCGCACCAGACGTGCGGCCGGGGCCGCTGCCGAATATCAGGCATCCCTGAAGCGGCAAAAATACACGCCGATAGAGAAGAGCCACCTATTTGTGCCTTTTGCGGTGGAGACAGCCGGATGCTGGGGTGAAGACGCGATAAAGTTTGTCCGGGACATCGGCCGTCGGCTCAAAGAAAAATGTTGTGACCCCCGCGCTGAGTCGTTTCTGGTGCAAAGACTGGCCATAGCCATCCAACGCGGAAATGCCGCTAGTATAATGGGTATCTTTGCTCCAGGAATGACAATGGGCGGATTATTTGACTGAGTGGACTATTTTGATATGTAAATTTAAGAAAGTAGTTAAGTATTGTTATAAATAAATGCAAATTGAAATGTACAACTATACAAAAAAAAACAATGTTTAGGTCTATGTATATTTGGGTGGATTTGTTAACTATGTTATGAAGTCGGCGAAACCAACGTGAACCTTGGGTATTTTATAATTATTTTATTTTATCCGAAAATTATACATGGTCTACCTACTACACGAATCCGATCATCATGTATTGATCTAAAGAAGTTCAAATAATCTTAATATGAGCTAGCTTGTCCGAGAAATTCTGAAGAGACGTTCTGAGTCAGAGGTCGCGGGTTCGATTCCGGCTCAGCATTTGTGTGCATTAACATTTCTGTTGGCGTCGTGTAGGGGTGTTTAATATTTAAGTATGTTTATCAGTTGTTTATAGTACAGTACCTCGCCTAGTTTGGGACTATGTGACCGTGTGCGAATTGTTTAATAAAATCCTGATTAATCCCAATTCCATCTAACAAACACGTTATCTTTGGCGTATGATAATTTCAAATCCAAGATGACTCTCACATCCTCAATTTGATTACACTCCTGCTAATAAGTAAGTAGGTAATAAGTTATTGTGGATTTTATAAAAAAGTATTTAAATGGTTTTCGTTTTCTGGTGAACTTAATGTGTTCACGTTTATCAACATTAAGAGGAAGCTCATTAACTAAACAAGTGGAATGTTTAAGTCATATTGAACTCAGTTACATTAATTCATATTACTTATTTATAACTTTGTACCTATATCTTAAATTCAGCAAAAAGAACAAACGGAATGTGTAATTCAATGGCCCATATTCACGATAAAAATTAGAAGTAGAATGGGTCCTAGGTTCGAGCCCCGAGGTATTATTCTCCTTCAGGCATAAACTTTTATGATTTCCTGCAATAAAACGCACCATTAATTTCGACTTCAAACTTATATACGTCGACACCAGCTTCTCAGTATCTAATCTCAGTAATCTCGAAAACCGTTACATCTTTTGTCCGGTTACAATTAACTACCTACCTATACACCCTAACCTAATAAATAGTTTTAAATCTAGCCTTTTTCTGCCACTGACTGATGCAACCCTAACATGTAGAATAAAACATCCGTTTTGAGTTATGTATAACTAGCGGGTGGACAACACCGATGGGGTGTTGTCAGAGCGGAACCCGATGTTTTTATAGTCATTCTGCTATTCGGGGTGGAGACAAATCCAGAAAATCTAGGATCATAAAAATCTTTGTTTTATTTATAAAAATACTTTTTCGTGAGCACTCTTCCAGAGAAACGAGGTATGAGTCAGTACTTTTATTTATATTCCAAACGCACTATTACAAGCCGACACCTGGCTGGAATTCTTACACAACATTACATTGTTTTGTGACCAGCTCTGGAAACAATGACTATTTATCCATAAACTATAAGTTGCTGATAAAAGTGTTGCTATTCTTTTCCACTCTGTGAAAAGAAATATATCAAGAAAACGCTTTTGTCTATTCTTTATGGACACGCGCTCGGCCACAATTTGTCCATTGAACAAATTTTAAAACCCTCAAACGATGCCGGAGAAAAGAAAGCGTGAGTTTTAATAAATTTTTACACCTACGAACATTTTCATTGCTGATACTATTAAGAGAACTTTTGATGTAAGAAGTCTTAAACAAATAAGCAAACGAAAAACGGTGTGGCTGAATTGCGGCCAGTATGGACGACGGCCGAGAGTAGTGAGTCTAACACTGGCCGCAAACAAAACGGGAACACATTCTACATTCGAAAGCGATCCTTTATTTTTTAAGCGTTCCGTACAACGCGCACTTTATTGCGATGCCCCCATGGATGCCCCATGGCCGTTACTAATGACGATATCGTTCATCTGACGATCGTAAAAATATTTAATGTCTATGAATAAGAACGTCTATTTACTTGTTCAGTCAAATGAACTCTAATTTGTCGACTGCTATAGTCACATATGTGTATAAGATTACTAGTTTGTTCTTCCGTTTTGCTACTTCTTACGCGCAAACCCTAGGTGAAGAACTATAGCTTGACCCCTGAGGGTCAAACTTGGATCGCACAACTATAATTCAATACCAAGAAATAATTTGAATGTTTATAGAATACAATGAAGTAATGTAAGTAGCAGTTGGTGCGGTATATCCAAAGAGATTTTAATATAATAGGGCATTGGGAATATTTTCATACAAAACTTTGAAGCCTAAGCGTCATGTCCTTGTCATGTCAGTTAGTATGAACGCGAGCTGGCATTCGGTCGAAATTGTACTAGACTTATTCCACTTGGAATAACTTTTGACTTCAAATTTTCCTCGCTTTGTCCCCTCTATGCCCTATTATATTTAAATCTCTTTGGGTATATCAGATCGGTACATAGCAGCCGTGTGATTAGCGCCGGTAATTCGCCAGCTTTGCTTAATAACAGCTAGCATGCAGCCACGAACGGTGCGATAACTTATTTCCAAGAACTTACAAATAGCAGTTAACGTTTAAAAAAGGCATTTTATAGACTAGGCGCCCTTAATAACACGAAAGTCCAAGCCATGTGTAGGGTGTTTTATAGCTAAAATTCTGTATAAGCTGGTCCTTTTTTATCAGACTGCACTAGAAGAAGATACTGTTTTCGGGAGTACGAATGAATACTTCTATGTCACAGAATGACTACTAAATATGTACTAATAGATTTTGAATGGCGAAGTGTCAGTAAATTCGTCTGCATCTCCATATCAGGATAGTGCCATAAATTTTCTTTAAATCTTTTAATTGCCTTGGTTGGTCTAATTATTATACCTGTGTCAATCAGTTTATAAGGATCGAAGTTAAGATTAAGCTAAAAATAGGACGGTATATTATAATTTTCTATCGCGAATTCAATCTATTTTGTTTCGTTAAAAAATATATCTTTCTTAAAAATATTTACAAATAATTTTAAGAGTCGTAATCCTATCTTTAAAATTGAACTGAACAAAGAGATATCTGCTTATTATTTTGTATTTATTATACGCTGCATCCCAGAAAAATCTTTTAAGGCGAGTAGTGTCGTGAAATGGTCATCTTTGAAGGCATAAGGCTTATAAACGAGCGATCACAAAATTCCAGAAAAAATATATCTTAAGCATTGATATATAATCTTCATTTTCATAGTTTGAAAATGTTGTAGAACATTATTTACTATATGAAAAAAATTATTGCAACAAGGCTGTTTTGAATTTTAAATTCGCTTCTTCTTCTAAACTAAAAGAGATATTTTCATAGCTCTTGCGGGAAAACATTGATAATTTATCTATCTAAAATTTTATAGTTCAGTTTTTTAAAAGACCAATTAGTTTTTACGCAAATTACGAAATAGCAGTTTCACTACAAATCGTCTCTAGCGGGTCCGTGCGGGGGCGACGGGAGCCAGTCCAGCGCAGACATTCAAGGAGAGAGGTTGCGCGCCGCGTTGCCGCTGCGCGCTCGAATTTTTACGCATTTTATGTGTAGTACAGTGTGCAAAGAGGAATGTCTTTTAAACTTTTAACACAATAAATAAATATGAAAAATTGTTACTGGTTTATAAAAAAATTAAATATGTCGAATTTCGTAATATTGGTGTAAATATACATACATTTAAAATAATGTTTCGATTAATAATTTTTTTGCTCAAAATTTTTTTTAAATCTCACCTCCTACCTCTTCCAAAAGCTTAGAATATGAACACAATAACTTGCATGTACTTATAAAAATAAACACGTAAGGCTTTCGCAAAGAATAATTATAAATAAACATAATACAACTAAAACGTTGAACTATGCATTTCTATATATACATACATATAATAAAATTGTAACTGATGTCTGTACATATATAAGATATTTAAGAAAAACGTATGTGTTTGGGGGTCTTCATAACGGCAGTAGAAGCCGAAACTATTATTTTTAGAATTTTTCATCATAACAAGTAATAACAAACATCATCATCCTTATGAGGCAGTCGGGTAAGGGATACAAAACATAAAGATTGATTCAAGGAAACAATAAGGGTGTTTTATTTGTTGTTGGAAACCTCAATTTATTGAAGTGGAACTGAAGATAATGGATTTTCAACCGACTTCAAAAAAGGAGGAGGTTCTCAATTCAGCTGCATGTTTTTTTATGTTTGTTTCCTCAGAACTTTAGACTGGGTGTACCGAATTTGGTGATTCTTTTTTTATTTGAAAGCTGGTGCTGGCCGTGTAGTCCAGTTCTGACAATGGCATATAGAGATAATATAAAGAAAACCATACAATTTAAAATCTGTTTTTTACTCTTTAGAGTTCTATTTTATTAATGCAAAACATTACCATACCAACCATAGTAATGTAAGCAACGGATCCGATTCGGTCCGATGTGACCTGATCCGATCCGGTCCGATGTGACCTGATCCGATCCGGTCCGATATGACCTGATCCGATCCGGTCCGATATGACCTGATCCGATCCGCTGCGATGTGATCTGATCCGATTCAGTCTGATGTGATCTGATCCGATCCAGTCCGATTTTATGTGATCTGGTCCGATCCCATCCAATATGATGCAATCAGGTTCGGTACTATCCGGTTTGGGCCTATCGGGTCCGATCTGATCCTATCCGACCTGGTCTGGTCTGATCAGATCGGTCCGGACCGATCCAGTTCAGATCAGATCGAACCCGAACGGATCTAACCAGACCGGATCGGACCACATCGGGCTGTACCCAACCGGATCGGATCGGACGGAAAACACCCAATTCGCAAATCACTATAGATGTTCCTATAATATTTGAAGAGTTTCCTTGATTTCTCCAGACTCCCATCATCAGATCCTGACTTAATGATAGTGGTAACAACACCCGGAAAGTATAGGATTTCAAACAAAAAAAGAATTTTCGGAACCTGTCCTGTCGACTTCGAGTAATCGGGGAAAAAACCGACTAACTGAGAACCTCGCGCTTTTTTTGAAGTCGGCTAATAACATTATTAGACACAATATAAAATGAGGAAAAGATGTACATAGACAATGTTTATTACCATGATCCATGTTAGCTTTCACGAATCTCCTTCATTAAATCGTTTTTTTTTATTTAAGCACCTTTAAAAAAAAAGAGAAAGTTATCAGTGTCGAAATCTTTTATTTCTTTTTTTGTGTGTTCCCAGATTACTCGAAGACTGCTTTCTGCGATTCTGGAAATTATTTTTTCGTTTGAAATCGTATACTTTCCAGGTAGACCCTTACTCATCAGGTCAGGATCCGATGATGGGATCCTCGAGAAATCGAGGGAACTCTTCCAATATTATAACGCACCCCCAGAACGAAAGTGACCTAAGTCAAAAAACGCAATTTGTGGGAAATGAGCAAGAAAGTTTTCAAAAGCGTGTAAATTTGAATAAACTTAATGTATCTTTACCGTGTTTCATCGGAAATTATTTCTTTTTCGCGGGTATATGTATTGATCTTTAATGTACATATTAGTAACATCATATTCAATTTAAATGTATTTTAAATATTTATTTTGACATTAAACATAAAGTAGTTCCAAATTATGTCACTTTATGGCAAAAATATAGACTACTAAAGAGGCCTATACCTATAAGTGTCTTTTTTCTTTTATTTAATGTTAGCACTAAAGTAACCCAATCTAAATCAGTCAATAAAATCTAATAGATATTTTGTTATAAACAGACTTATTTCAAAAAAGGGGTCAGTTTAGTACAAAAAAAGAAATGTTATTTACTTTTACAGTATTTCCAATAAACTGGCATAATTCGAGATCCGTCGATGTTGTACTCGTCTACTCGCGACCTCTTCTGACGCAATACTAGTTCGGTCTCTTTCACACGACATGCATAGGTAAATACCGTGATCAACTAAAGTGACCGATTTAGCGGCGGTCCCCCTTTTACTTATAGTTTGGTCTCTTTTTCTCCATAGGGGTTTAGAATAGGATGTTTCAGGTCAGTTTATAGCAAAATCAGAAAATACAGGAATTTTGAGTTGGGTCACTTTCATTTTAAGGGTGCGATAAATCTATGAATATTATAGTGTACACCTATTGCAATTTGGGTTTAACTAGTACATTTACTCTTGGTAAGCACCATTTTGGTGAAGTGGAACTGCTGATGAAGACCAGATTGGGCTACCTGAACTACTCAATGATTAGTATTTTATTTGTTGCGATTGTATTAATAATAATAATATTACTTTTATTAGTATTATATATTATATTAGAGTTGCCAAGCATTTTATGCTCGTCCGTCACAATGCATACTACCTATGGTTAGTGGAGTTGATGGTGAAGTGGCAGGAGAACTCTTCCACAATTTTGCTTTCTAGGTTTTTGTTATCAGTTTATTATAATTACTAAAAGATGTTTGGTGTTTGAAGTAACGTTCCATTCACAAAATGTTTTGTTATGAATGTTAGATCAAAGATTCATTTTTATATTGATGCAAGTTTCGTTTTGTATTGTATATATTTTATTACTGACCCTACTGCGTTATCAAGACGCGTGGTCAAAATGCGGGGAAGCGCGGAGCGGGAAACATAAGCTCCGCCCTGAAGCCCAAGGCCGTTGGCGGCTACAGTCGCCTTAAACAGTTTTGTTAAAACAATATAACCCCTCTACATTTTATCCCAGTATACAGATTAAAGTATTTATTATTTATGACGAGTATAGGTAAAATGCAATATATTCTTTGTATCGTATAACTTAAGGACTATGTGGATGATAAACTATATTATAACTATGTGTTTTTGAATCCAGATACACATGTATTGTTATTTTTTTAACATACTTATTCTAAATGGATTTAGTATGCCTAGAACATGTTAGTTCAACCTATACTAAACGATATTTCACGTAAATAATATAGATCTAGATTATACATATGGCCTGGGATTTTCACGTGTGCAAAAAATACTGTTTGTGTTTGTACTTCGGCTCGATAAATGTAGATATATCAAAATTATATAAGAGCCAATTATAAGCTCTTTCATTAAAAATCCAAATATTTTTTTTGAACTCTAACTCGAACAAAGAAAGCAATGGTAAAATTTCCCCAACACTTTTTAAACATACGTGTATTTCGATCACATGTAACTTTAATAAAGGGTAATTTCAATTATTCGGAACCGACAACCGTCTGGGGATAGTGACTCATTAGCTTCATTCGTCCACGTCTGGCTGGGGAATGGGATTGACCTACCAAGGCAACATTAAAGTTTCACGAAAACGCTACAGAATTTATTAGACAAGAGATTATGTTAGTGATAAAAAAAACAATTTTAATTAAATTTCATATGCATCGCGTGCAGTATTAATTCTTTGTTGCATGACAAGCGTTTCTAACCTATTGAAAATTCGAATATCCCTTTTCGCGTTGCAATTTAAAAGTATATATTTTCAGATCTCTTTCTTAGAACTACATGTAAGCATTCTGTAATCACCAACATTTATCTTTTTTAATTCTTACAAACGACCTTTAATCTGAATTACTGTTTAAAATCTAAAGATACGTGTTGAATCAGTGGCATCTGTCTACGCTCTCCAAAAGTCGCCTCGGTGCCTTACAATGAGGTTATTTCCTAAACCATTTTCAAACCGAAATCCTGGATCCGCCATTGCTCACCGCCCAAGTGTTTGAGTAGGAGTGGCTAAAAATTTAATCACTGTGGAAAGTCAACGGTGTTTTGTGACTAACCGACTAGTCTTATTTAAAAAAAATATATTGAAATAATCTGTTTACCGCTCCAGAAGCATCCGTAGAGTTCGACGCGCATGCACACAGTACGCCGGTGGGAGCTGTACGGGATGAAGCGGATCTTCGAAGCCCATATCGGAGGCTCCAAATGGTTCTTCTTCTCCAAATACGTGTGCGTATTACCCGGCAAAATCTGAAAGAGATGGGTGGCCAATCAATTACTGCACCTTTAGACATTTTTTATTTCCTTCCCAGCTGGGGGAGCTGGTACTTAAGAAAATATTTACTCGTACTTTCAATTGGATTTCTTTGTCGATAATTAATATATATATCGTATGGAAATGCCGAATCGAAAGATCGTTCTTTCGAATAGGGCGGCAGACCATTTGTCAGTTGTCCCTTAAGCCAAACACCCCGACACGAAACCAACGATCATATAATATTGGCTCCGGTCGGGGGTCGAATTGGCAATCTCTTACTCACAGGGCAAGACTACGACCGTTGAACTACTAGGCCATACGAATTATATAATAACATCAAGTTAGATATTTAATGGTACCCGTTATGACGTTAACAACAAATATGGCCACCATATCCTGTTATCCACAGTAAATCGGATTACGAAGGGTTCCGTATTACTTATGTATATTCTTCCCAAATTCAGGTAAACAAGAATAATCCTATTTTTTTCCACTGAAGATTATAAGCTTCGTTTCGTTTCATCAAACAGCGCTTGATATTTTCTAGCTTTAATAATGCCTTTGTTGTTTAAGAGGCTTTTTTTCCGTTTACGTCGTTACTTAATATCTTCAAGTTAACGTTTTTATGAAAGTCATATTTGACACAGAAACATTAGTAGGCGCCCATAGACGTTGTAGACGCGAAACCAGTTTTGTCACGGTTCCCTTGGGAATTTAAAAAAGCTTTTCATTATTGGCCTTTTATTTATTATGGTAAATATTTATTTTTTAAAATATAGATTAAATAAGTTTACTTATTACACACACACTGAACAGATCTTTCGGAATTAATAAATTGTGTTCTAACTCTTCGGTCGGTGTAAGTAAAGTTGGCCGCATTTCTTAATTGCATCTCTCAGGCGGCAACCTAACACCAATTAGTGCTACCAAGACGGCGATCGCGCTAATTTCGCTCGGAATGTGCGATCGCAAACATAACACAAAAAGTAACACCACACACTCGCAGGGGTTTTGAGTACTATGGGAACCAGAAACAATGCTAACGCCCACACTCGAGTGAAAGATCAACATTTTTAAATGTTTTGTGTATGGGAGAATTGTCTCCATGAACCTGCGCTTAACGGTTAAGTGCATGTTGTAGATAGAAATACATCGAATTTCGTATCGATAGATATTCTATACTACTCCAAAAACGAATCTATTATTCAGATTTGAATAATACTTACCCCCTCAGGGATAAAAAAGGCGTGAGATTATATTATTATTATTATTAAATTTGAAAATAATAAACGGACATAAAAATATTTAATCATTCGCAACCTAGTGGTTAGGTACTGGCCGTGTAGTTGGTAGTTGATTAACAAGCTTGGATGCACTAAGTAACATTGAAAATTTTTTAAAATAATACAATTATGTATAGTTTTGAACACATTTTGTATCACGTTTATTTTTCATTACAACTGATAAAATTGTGTTATCTATCTAGCTCTATGGTGTTACTGTGTAAACATAGTTGAAAGCGTTAAAATTGTAGTTCAGCGAAGATTAAATTATATTCTATTTTAGTAGATTGCAAACAGACGCGAAATGCGTCGATTGTGTTTCATTTCTCCACTTGACAATAAGAAATGATAAGAAATCTCTAAGATTTAGAATATAAATTCCCCACCTCAGAATTTATATTCTAAATCTTAGAGATTTCTTATCATAAGTATATATATTTATTTGAAACCAATTCGAATGTGTTTTTCTCGAATAAAAAAGTATCCTCCAAATCAGGAAATTATCGGCCATAAAAGATACAATTATTATAATATACAATTTATTTAGATAATCAACCCTCCTAAAAATACTTTAAAATAGGTCATTAAAAAAGAAGCTATTGCTATATTCACCAATAAATATAAATACAGAAACACTCCTATTTATACAATTAGTGATAGGTATATAATTACTAAGCGCTACAAAATTATGTAGTTCGCTTTCTGGGACTTGTAAACTTATTAAAAGATCTTTCTCTATGATCATTGGTCATAATAAGAAAGGGACCCTTATTACGCCGTGGCATGAGAGGGGGCATTAATGGACGTAATGTGGCAACCACTCTCTCGACCCAATACCCTACGTCTAAAGACAGTAATGTGAACAAATGAGCTATAGCATAATATTCCTTCTCGTTACAATATGCTCTTTCTTAATTGTCGTATTATTTTGTACCATATCCCAAATACTGTCGATAAAAAGTATGAAACATAATAACGTACAGCATTTACAGTAGATACTCTCTCTCTCCGTTAAATCCGAACCAACCTGCAGGCTTATTGTCTATTTACAAACAAAATCGCATTCGGCTTCATTTTGACCTACATCGCTTCTGGCTTGTATGTTTCATTGCCACCAGTGTTTTTAGAGCAAGCAATGACCGCGTAATAAATGTCAAATAAATCCGATTTCGATTATAAACAGACAGGCACACATACATGATTCTCGTTCTCCATGTACATTTTATCAGGGGTATCCTAGGTGTGGTAATCTACATCTACACTACTATATTTTAAAGAGAAAAGATTTGTATTTTTGTATGTTTGTAAAAAAATAAACTCAAAAACTACTGGAGTACGATATTCTTTACAATGGAATGCTTACTTTTCTGGGAGTAATCTTGGCAATAATTTTCCCACGGGAACGGGACTTACACGGGTGCAATTGCTCGGAACAGCTAGTCTATACTAATATTATAAAGATTTGTATTTTTATATGTTTGTTACGAATAAACTCAAAAACTACTGAACCGATTTTTAAAACTCTTTCACCAATGGAAAGCTAGAAAATCCCTGAGTAACATACTCTATATTTTGAACGGGAACTATGCGAGTGAAATCGCGCGGACCAGCTGGCAATTAATATAGAGGTATGAAAAGTGAAAATGATCTCACCTCTTGTCCATCGGCGAACCTGTACCGCACCCATTTCCCGAGCTTCGGCCGCCAGTACTCCAGGACGTATGCTTCGGCGTACTCCTGGCCCTGGCCGTTGCCGAAGCGACCCTGGGTACCGGCCCCCGTGACCACGTGGACCGAGTGCAGGTCAATCTCCAGCCATTCGGTAGACTCCGTCGTGATCTGCGACTTGGGACACCAAGCGCCGCCCTTTATCTCCTGATTTAACCTGGCAAGGGGAAGTTTTCATTACTATTATGTTCCCGTCAGCGACAATGTCGATTCTGGCTGACCAGCTAAAATTCCCAATTTTAAGTTAGCCTATCCTTCTCAGTAGAATACGGAAGAAAAAGGACAGAAACCAACCATAGATTGAAGAGTTAATGTCAAAAATGGAAAAACCAACTAATTGGAACATTATGAACGTGCTTATCTGTCACTTTTATCTATGACCTTGTTACATCGTCGCTAAAATTGTATCTGTTGTGTGAAATCAAACTTAAGATAAAGTAAAAGAAATGAAGCCGTTTATGCTGCAAAAAGCGTATATATTTCGACACTCTGAAGAGAATCAAAATGTGTAGAGTACTTTCTGTTGACCTAGAATTATGAAATTTGGCAAAGTAATATCGTCTTATAAGTACTACAAGTACAGGGAAAATCTGAAAACTATACATTTATGATCAAATAAAAGTAAAAATATAATATGTTCCTACAAATTTGTACGGAACTCTCGGTGGGTGAATCCGACTCTCACTTGTCTTGTTTTTTATTTTACTCGCGATTAAATTGCATTGACATAACTTAAGTCTTAAATACTAACTTAAATTGTGGATATCGTAAGAAGCGACCAAGGGTTTTCGCTTTGGTCTTTTGGTCGTTTGGTGGCGAGTTAGCGACTAGCAACACCAATTTCATTGTGCTCCATACTTACAACCAAAGAGGTTGAAAGAAAATCATTCTCTTTTTCTTTAAACGTCTTAGCTTACAACATACAGAATCGTGAAAAACAAAAGTTGCTGAAATAGGCTGTTTAATTTATGGTATCCCGATACCGATGTCAATTATTATTCTACTCCAAGTTTTATTTTTGGGATGGACTGAACGGTCCATTTATTCTGTTTATTTTTATATGTATGCTAAATCGGAACCATATAGCAATGACGACTGGAATGATTTGCAGGGAATGAAAATATTTTCGGCAGTCCAAAAAATCGAAAATTAGACTGGGAGACGCCTGTGATTGTCTCATACAATCAAAGTTAATAATAGTTCTTTCACTTGGTGTTTATTATAGCGCATTCACTTATCATGTGTCACGATGAGACTGTCGTTCCGACCAATCAACCTCTGGGCGACGCGGCGGCTATTAGAAGGTACACACATTGTAATAGCGGACGCGGACGCGATGCAGACACAGAATTTAAAATGCCACCAAGCGCCTAGTGGCGTGGTCGAGATTACAAAAACCCACTAAAATTATACCGTGACTGCCTAATCGAAAATGCACAACCTATCCCGGTGGACCTAGAGATTGGAAATAAATAATAGGTTACCCTCCCTAGGGTACTCAAGGAATATAGGTCATTCTATCAGTCAGTCGCGGTATTGTTTAAGGGTCGCGACACATCTGCGGAACGTACAGCGCCGAAGGTTCGGTGAACAACATACATTGACGTTTCACTTTACAGATAAATGGATCTGCCTCCCGCGTCAACCGTAATGTATGTTGTTCACCGAAAGTTCCGCGCCGTAAGTTCCGCAGGTGTGGCGCGACCCTTATAGGTGAAATTAGTATAAGTAGATACAGGGATTCCCGCGTGAATTCTACAAAATCCCTGGTGAAAGTACATCTTACACGTAACTTTTATTTTGAATTTTAGTTTTCAAGAACTACTGCTACTGACGTCTTATTGTACAATAAAGCAATCCAATGCAATATACTCTAGACATAATCTCTAAATAATTTATTTCTGTGAATAAATCGGAGTGAAAGGACTGCTTTCAAAGCTCTAGCCTAAAATATATGTTAGTAGAATAAGTAAGCAATACAATATGATGAGTAACTCTTTATTATACAACGAAAATAATCCAAAAGAGATACAAAGATAAAATAAAGTACAGTGGGCGATGTTATTATATTAGAGAATAAACTAAATGTAGTTAAGTACTTACTTCATCAATTATTCTCGAACGCAATTACATGGTCATAAGTCTTATTCAATTTAGAAATAAGAAACCGTTTCAATAAAAAATATAAATTCGCATCCGCGCTTGTCTACGCCGCGTCTATGTTCTGAGCCTGAGTTATTGACGCATGACTTCAGAGATACTAGTATCAATGGGCAAAGCGACTTTCCTAATTGATACGCTCCTTGCATCAGAATGTTCCCACCCATGTATTAATGAATTTGACAGCTACTTCCTAGCAATATTTGATTTCAAAACCGTGTCTGAGACTATGCATTGCTTCTATTTCAATTAATATTGATCGATATCATTTGCCGTATACAGTAATGCATGATAGTAGATAGGTAGTGAGATCAACACTAATTTTAATATTATTATTTACTAGCAGCGCCCCGCGGTTTCACCCGCGTAGTTCCCGTTCCTGTGGAAATACGGGTATAAAATATAGCCTATGTGTTATTCTGATGTATAAGCTATATAACTGTAAAGTTTCATAAAAATCCGTTCAGTAGTTTTTGCGTGAAAGAGGAACAAACATACATCCATACATCCAGACATCCATCCAAACAAACTTTCGCATTTATAATATTAGTAGGATTATTTTATTAATATTATAAAGAGAAAAGATTTGTATTTTTGTATGTTTGTAAAGAATAAACTCAAAAAAGACAGGGCCGATTTTGAAAATTCTTTCGCAATTGGAAAGCATGTAGCTTTCAGAATTTTCAAAATCGGTATCACAGAGTAACATAGGCTATATTTTATTCCCGTATTTTATCCACGGGAACGGAAACTACGAGGGTGACACCTCGCGAACAACTAGAATTTTAGTAAACTGAGTCTTGGCATTGTTTAGAACAATTCGTGATATGAAGGTGATATTAGATTCCAGTATATTGATCGAAACAGTAATAAAGCCACGATTTAATAGGGCATCGGTTTCATATCGATATTATTGGAACTGTCACGAGTTTGGGCACGCGACGAACATCAGTGACACACACCTCCGGTTATTAACTATATGGAACCGCCGCAGCGCGTGTACTATAAGGGTAATAGCTAGGTATGAGTAGTCATTACAGTGTTGTTTTTGTATCTCAAATACTATTTTTCAATGAACTTTTAATGTATTATAAACGGGCAAACGCCTAGCGGCGTTGCCCGCGCGGATCCCGTTTATACCGTTCCCGTGGGAATTTCCCAAATCACTTCTTAGTGCTCACTGACATAGGGAATGCAATGCCGGTATACCGGGATCCTGAAATACCGGAATCCCACGGGATTTGCGAAAATAATAGCTTTCTTAGTCTTTATACCTAAAGGGGCAATATACATAAAGGAGTGTAGCGACACTACATAGAACGCGCCAATAGACGGCCGAGTTCTAAAACCGCGCAATCGGAGTTTTCTAATGAGTTTGTATAAATACAACTGTCCAACATCAACCGTTGGACCGCGGTCCCCAGGCACTATCACCTCGCCTGGCGGAAGATCTTCCCTTTTCACGATGGAGGGGCATACCACCTCCGCTCCTCCATAGGAGCAATATACATAAAGACTGAAAAATCAGATTTTTTAGAGTCTATCTATGTTGCCGTGAAGTGGACGATAGTTTATTTAAAAAAACAAGTGAATTTTGCCGTCCCAAAAATCTATATTTTTTTTTTATTAAAAATACTAGCGGCCATATTTTGATAGAACACCCTGGTAGATATATATTCTCCTAATCATAAATATGCGTAAAAATTTGGTTTGTAGCATATACTTGATCCCTACACTAATTTGCAGCCGGATCTTAGGCTATTTGTAACAAGCGATATGCTAAAAATATTATATAATTATAATAAAATAAACTGTACCTTCCATTCTGTGGTCCCACGTTTCCATCGTTAAAAGAAGAGCTGGCAGTGAGGTCCTTGTCGGGGATCAACCCGCTCTCCATGCCAAGGGGCGCGATGCATTGAGCTGAAAATAATAGTCATGTCAATCATAGTAATCGACTGCTAGTGAAATCGGTTACTTTTTATCAAAACGCAAATTTAATATGAAAAATGTACTGTTTCTAGGTTTATGTTGTTATCATTGTAGTATTAAATGTGGGTATTTCCAGTATACCTCTGCCTAGCCCCTCGGGGATAAAAAAAGGCGTGAGATTATATTATTATATATATATTTCCAGTAATGGAATACCTCTGCCTACCCTCTCGGGGATAAAAAAGGCGTGAGATTATACTTATACTATTAAATTGCCTCATTTTTTATTGTTTTCACTACCTACTTAAAAAAATATATGATTTGGATACAGTTTGGATACGCTTACTCGCTATTAAATTACCATTTCCAATTATCTTAATCTATAAGAAAATTATATACTCTCGAAATAAGGCTTGTTCTTTATTGGTTGAACCCGTCCTCGGTTCGTTCAAGAACTACAGGACCGATTTTAAAAATTCTTTCACCAATGTAATGCTAGAAGATCCCTGAGTATGGGTATAGGCTATATTTTATTTCCGTATTCCCACGGGAACGGGAACTACGCGGGTGAAACCGCGCAAAGCCGCTAGTATTTAATAAACTTGGTGACAGTCATGCATGAGTATAACAGCAAGATTGCTACACAATGCATGCATTTCAAAGAGTACGTTTCTCTCGTCTGTAAAAGAGCGTAAACCTTTTGTATAGCTACATGAATTCACTTCTCGCAAAGAGCCGGGTCGAGAGCCAGACAAACGAGGCAAATGTACGAATTATTTTTACTCGAAATATTTCGATCTATTCTCCATTTGTCCTACATTTCAAGAATGGCATTACGGATCGTAGCGCATAGATATGCTGATGTAGGACCAGAGAAACTGTAGCCCGTGTTTATAAGACTTCATGAAATTTTGAAATTCAGAATACATTTGTCAAACAAGCCTTTAAAAAACATAATTCTGTCCGTCTGTCTGTCTGTTTGTTTATTCCAGCATGTGGTTAACTCTATGCGTGACCAAATACGCAGTTAACCTTTATTTTATCGTAAGCGTTAAATATCGAAGCGCATACATATAAAATATCTTTACATTACAAATAAAAAAAAGATTATCTTTAAAGGAATTCGTAAACAATATGCATACATACATACGCAGTTCCAGACTTTATTTGGTTCTCGCCATCGCAAGCAGTAGCAAGTTAACGAACTCAAGATAAGTAAATGTAAATAGGCGCGGGTAGACACATGAACAGGTTCAAGGGTATAATCACAGACCAACATAAGTAACAAATTCAAATCACTACATAGTATAAAACAAAGTCGCTTTCTCTGTCCCTATATCCCTATGTATGCTTAAATCTTTAAAACTACGCAACGGATTTTGATGCGGTTTTTTTATAGATAGAGTGATTCAAGCGGAAGGGTTTAGTATTAGCATTGCACTCGTGCGAAGCCGGGGCAGGTCGCTAGTTAAGGAATAAAACAAATTCTATAGGATTTTGAGTCATCATATCGACTATTCAGAACTTTTATACAGATATCCACGGAAGGACGAAATAAATTTTATGATCAAAATTTAATTTTAATAATGGACAAATCGCAACAACTCTATACCCAATTTTTTCTATACACAAGCAAGTATCAACATCATAGTGATGCATCTTTCAATCGCCTGCATGATCTATAATTTTGATTTTACTAATACATGAAATTCACGTGGGAATTTTGTAAAATCTTGTCTTAACCGATGCTAACATCCTAATATAAAGGATCTACCGTGAAAATTTCAAGTTTCTAAGAGTTTCGTATATTTCGTGGTGTCTGAGTCATTGGTAAGTACTTCTCTTCGTTAGCCAACTTCAAAAAGGGAGGAGGATCGAAATTTACTATTTTTTTATATCAAAAATTTTGGAAACCCAAAATAGAATTTCTGGGAACAAGTACAGTTACGCTATACAACATTTTAGGTCTTATATATAGCAAACATTATTCAAAATACAAAAACAAGCGCAGTTTCGACGTTAACTGATTGGCAAAAAAGGAGTACGTTCGCAAAGCATATTCACTTAGCAGAAAACAGGCAAACATTAATTAAAAATGTAAAAGAACAGACAGGCAAATTTCTCATCGGACGCGTAGGTAGTCGTTAATATTTTAACGGATGTTGTGCTTAATTGTTATTGCGTTTTTGTACATCAAGCAGGACCAAGTATTCGCAAAATCCAATGGTCTTCTTTTCCAAGGTCATTTTTAAGTACCCTTACACATACATAGACAGTTCTTCGCAGATAAGTAAAACTTGGTCAGTACTTTCAGAGAAGTATTTCCATTTGTTAATTACACAAAAAGAAATATTCATTTCCCAACAAATTAATAATAATGATAATAAATCGTGGGACACAATTTACACACGGTCTGGATCGGCGGTTTGTATTGGTGTACCGCAGGGCTCCATTTTAGGGCCATTTCTATTTCTCGTCTATATAAATGACCTACCCAACCGAGTTCAACATGAAATAGTACTGTTTGCAGATGATACATCTCTACTTTTTAAAGTTAAACGACCTATTAAGTCTTATGACGAAGTGAACAGTGCAATAAATGGTGTTGTCAGTTGGTTTAACGCTAATAATCTACATATCAATGAGAAAAAAACTAAATGTGTAAATTTTTCCTTATCAAATGTTAAACGAACTTTAAACTCAGTCACAGTTAAAAACGAGAAATTAGATTTTGTTATCACTGCAGTATTTTTAGGAATAACTCTATACTCTAAGTTACAGTGGGGACCGCACATTGATACGTTGGCGAAAAGGCTCAGTTCTGCTGCATATGCCGTAAAAAAAATACGCAATATGTCAAGCGTAGAAACAGCTAGACTTGTCTATTTCAGCTACTTCCACAGCTTGATGTCATATGGCATTCTACTGTGGGGGAATGCTACTGATGTTCAGAGAATATTTATTTTGCAGAAACGAGCCATTCGTGCAATCTATAAAATGGGGTCTAGGATGTCTCTAAAGGAAAAATTCAAGGAAATTAATATGTCGCAGTAAGATAGATGAAGCCGTAATATAGTTATATCCCTAGGGATATAATTATATACCGTAACATAGTTATACGATAGCGATTCTTTACTATCTCACTAGGAATATAGTTATAAAACCGTCGAAGTTTAGTGATATACTTATATTACTAGATTATGTTCAGTGTTATAAATATATTAGGGTTTGTCTCAAAAAAGCCATATTGTATCATATTGTCATCATATTGTCATCATATTGTAGTATATTAAAGCTTATTTATTCTCAAACATTTTTGAAAAATTGAAAAAATTTTAAAAGTCAACTTTATGTATCCTGCAGTTAGTTACAATACTTTGTGACATTAACACATATAAAAGTAAACTAAGTAATTATAATTAAAACGATCATATTTTTTGGAATTTAAACATTAACAATACAATTATCTATAATAAACAGTTATAAGATATCTTTATTTCTTATCAACTAAGTTGAGATCTTGGTTTCTTTAAAAGTATTTTTTAATTTTTGTTCAGCCAAGAAGAGGAATTTTTTGTGCGGCTTTTCTTAAGTTTTCGGCAGCTTTGTCTCTTTGGTCTTAAATGTTTTTTTGGCTGTTGCATAAAAAGCATAATAGCTGCTATCCGTAATCTTCATCACTTGACGTTATTCCACAAATTACGTGAAAGTTTCTCCGCCGCGTGCGCCGCACACTCCGAAAGCTATTTCACTAAACTTAATCTAGTAATATAAGTATATCACTAAACTTGGACCGTTTTATAACTATAATCCTAGTGAGATAGTAATGAATCGCTTTCGTATAACTATGTTCCGGTATATAATTATATCCCTAGGGATATAACTATATGACGGCTTCATCTATCTTACTGCGACAAATATACTGACACTGGCGTCACAGTATATTTACAAAAACAGACCCTGTCCGGCGATGGGCTCACCACCTATCACGTTTAGGGGTCCAATATATCTCGTGAAATGTGGGTATATCCAGTAATGGAATACCTCTGCCTACCCCCTCGGGGATAAAAAAGGCGTGAGATTATATTATATTATATACATGAGATTAAAAAGAGCTGCCCTTGAGTTTCTTGCTGGCTCTTCTCGGGGTACTGCATTTGGAACCAGCAACTCGTCGGTGGAGATGGGCAGCTGTTTGCATTAAGCTAATCTTCATGGACGAGTTTAGAGTGCCTTGTTATTATAAAATATTGACGTTTCTAAGTGTATGTTGAATACCTATAGAAATAAATTATTTTTGATTTTGATTTTTTTGGTTATTCAGTCCCAAACTAGGCAAAGCCTGTAGGTACTATGGGTTCTAAATAACTGATACTTATTTTTTTTTATATTAAACACGCAGACACGAAGCCAACAGCCATGTTCATGCACACAAATGTTGGCCCCGAGCGGCAATCGAACCTTTAACCTCCAACTCAGAAGGCAGGGTCACTACCAACTGAGCCAACAGGCCCGTCAAATACAATTAACAGATTTTAAAATCATGATTTATAGTTCCTTTAAAAAGGAGTTCCTTTTTAGGTACGCCTTTACTCGGACGCTACTCGTATCATGTACAAACTTGATCCGATTGCACTCCGAAGCCGATAACCAAACAGTGGATCGAACAAAGAGATTAAAATATAATAAGGCATAGAGGGGACAAAGCGAGGAAAATATGAAGTCAAAAGTTATTCCAAGTGGAATAAGTCTAGTACAATTTCGATCGAATGACAGCTCGCGTTCATACTAACTGACATGACAAGGACATGACGCTTAGGCTTCAAAGTTTTGTATGAAAATATCCCCAATGCCCCCTCTATGCCCTATTATATATTTAAATCTCTTTGGGATCGAACGGTGTTATATTGACTCATACGAGCACACTCAGTCTAAGCGTAGGTACCATGAAAATGTGTCTTTAAGCATTAAAAAATACAGTGTATACATACAATGGGCGCTGTTTTAGTAGGAATACAGGGATAAAATATAGTCTGAGTTATTCTGATGTATAAGCTATATAACTGTAATTTTCCATCAAAATCAGTTCAGTAGTTTACGCGTGAAAGAGGAACAACCATCCGTACATCCATACATACAAACTCGTTTATAATATTAGTAGGATATACGTAGACAACTTTTTGTAGAAAATTACGAAGAGTAGAAAACAGAATGAACACAGTCGCGAACAGTCGCGGCAAATACCTGACGTAAGTGGATTACAGTAGAGCGCACTTTGACAGACGGCACAAGTAATTTTGTTGACAACTATAGGTACAGCACAAAGCTTGGGGTTGCTTATTAGTCAATCTATCAAACCGCTCGCGTGCGGTAGGTACGCAACCAAACAAACAAAGCTAATATTTATACACATATAAAGTAGTAGGTCGCGTAATTTAATTACGTGCCACGGGTTGATAACTGAGTAGCGTCTGTAGAGGACACTCTATGATAAGAATATAGAAGATGCTTCTTATTTTTATCGAGTTTACGCATTACTCGACTTTTTTTAAATAAATATGTTCACGCCTTTCATCTCCAAGGGGGTAGGCATAGGTATTTCATTTCTGGGAAAAACCGACCTTTTACCAGTATATTCTTTGTGTGTGATAAGCGGTGAGCCCGTCGCCGGGTCGGGTGCTGTTACACATGCCTCAGAATCACATGTTGGGACGTGCTGGTTTCCATGCGATGCTTTCCTTCACCGTCGAGCTAATCTATACTCATATTATAAATAGGAAAGATTTGTATGTTTGTATCTTTGTTAGGAATAAACTCAAAAACTACTGGACCAAGTTTCAAAATTCTTTCACCAATGGGAAGATAGAATATCCCTGAGTAACATAGGCTATATTTTATTCCCGCATTCCCACGGGAACGGGAACTAAGCGGCTGAAACCGCGCAGAACAGCTAGTGATAAATATATGTTTTTTTAAACTTATAGATCGCCAGGATTTGTACCCGAGCCTCTCGGATGAGAAACGGGCTGTTTAACCACAAGGGTATCACTTCTATCTAGAAATTACGTGACCCCAAAACCCTCTTGCATTACTTTGTGGTCTTAGAGAGCATAGTTGCCCATTCCTCGTTACATGCAAATAAAGATCCATTGCGTTGTACTATTTCAGGCTGATTATAACTGTCGCGAACTTTCTTAGAAAGTTGAAATATCACTCCAATACTTCAATTTGTCAGCTTACGAACTGTACGACTTCCATTGCTTTGACTTCAAAGCTCTATACTATAATCTTTCAAGAGGTACCAATTACCGCTTATGTAGAAATGAATCCCAAGAAATGTTCGTCAGACTGCTATTAGTAGATACAAAAAGAAAAATATCCTCTTTGATTTCTAAAAGTCCTAATATTTGTGTATTATTTATACATAAAATAAAACTCAAACGGGACCGTGTCTGTACATGTAATATTGTTTGAAAATTTTAGTGGTAGTGTAAGATGTAGATACCAAGACACAAATTTTTGTTATTTTTCTCTGTCTGTGTGTGCACGCATCACGCAAAAACTGCTGGACGGATTTTGATGAAACTTGGTAGGAAGATAACTCAGTACCCGGGTCAACATCTAGGGTACTTTTTATTCCAGAAAAATATCTCATTCAGACGGGAAAATATAAAAACTGGTGTAAAAGAGAAATACGTACTACTCCGAAACGATAACACCTAGAAACTTGAAATATGGTATATAGGTCTTGAAATATGACGTATGAAATCGATTTATTTGAATTGCTATGAAAGGATTTAGAAAAAATACTACGGGAGCGGGAATAAAGGGCTCTTTGGGAACCTAATAAATTGGGTATGCTAATTGTCATATCCATTCTCTTTTCTGCTTTACTGGTATTTTCTTTTTCATTGATAACGTCTTGGTGACGTTTTTGATATTTATTGAATACAAATCACAATATAATTTTGCATTTATTATTGGAATTATAAAATAATTAACAGTTACAAAATGCCGCTGGGCACCCGCTAGTTTGAAATAATGCTAAGTTCACTATTTTTTTACAAATTAAGTTAAAAGTTCCAAATTATTTTTTAAGGTCAAATATTTGTATATTTGATATGATATGATAGTAAATATTTGTTATAATTATATACTTTACCTACACTAATAGAAAAATATCGTTACTTATTATTGAGTATGATTCTCAGACGAAGAAAAGTTTTACCACTAACATTTCATATTAGTACAAAACTCTAAAAAAGAGAGCGTAGGGCGTGAAATATCTCGTAATTAACGCTTTGCTATCGTTGGGCAAACATTAGATATGATGAAAGTACACAAGGGTCCATAATTATGCAAATCACTTTGTGTTTTTACGAGCTTTTTACACTTTGATTATTAAAAACGCGGCGATAACTCACGCTTCCATTTTGCTCCGATAGCCTTATGATATTTTATTATTTGATCATTGGATGATTGGGAATGTTACCTGTGCGATAAGCCCGACCACAGCGCGGCCATGTACGAGCACTATCCAATGCCATACTGCACAATTTGTAACCAACTCACACACAGGCTAGAGAGGAGGTAGAGTGGAGGCTCCCAATTCATACTTAATTGGCCTCAAATGTGACCACAGTGGTCTCGTTTGCTCTCAGCTCAGTGTCCGAAAGGCTGTCAGAACGCAGGTAATTTAGAATATCGTCGGGGTGAGGGAAGTCTTGCTGCTGTTTCCGAATTTTATCCCTGAAGTATAGACGGTGTGTTGGTGACTGTTTTAATCCATAAAAATATAATACCATTTTATTTTGAAGATTTATCTTTTTATGACTTGAGTATAGAGAAGCTATACTATACTGCAATTTCTTAGTTAACTTTGAATGTTACTATAAAATTACTAGTGACCCGCCCCGGCTTCGCACGGGTGCAATGCTTATAAGATTTTCCTGAATTTTCTTTGCTGTAAACCTCACGGAGCCCGAGACCTTTCCAACGAATGCAAAACCGTGGAAATCAGTTCGTGCGTTCTGGAGTTATAGCGTCAGGAAGGAAAACCCGACTTATTTTTATATAGTAGAAGATAATTAAAATCATCCAGTAGTGTCTAAATATTCCATAAACTGAGGTACTATGTAGTTATAGAAATATGAAATGTTTAAATAATATAAACACATTAAATACCAATTGATTGGTACCTATACCAAAAGCCATTAATACGAAAAGTGACAAGGCCCCAGACGCCAAGAACCCTTATTGAGTACCTATAATTGGTTTGAAAATATAATTTATTATTATCATCGCCGAGGTCTTGAAAACCATCAAGAACTTTTGGAGAGTTTCCTGGAACTTTCCCTTCTCAAACGGAAATATTCTCGGCAGTTTTCAACTCTACTTATACGCTAAACTTACCTTGCATAGCAAATTTCAGCTTTATAAGACTAAGGTAAGTTCCCTATAGGCTTTGAAGATCGTCAGTGAATACCTAACCTATGCGACGCTTTGACATTGCGAACAATGGACTCTGAAGTGCATACTCCATATAAATAAAATTGAATAGCTAAGCGCTAAACTTGAGAAACGGCTGTTAAGTTTGTAATTATCTGGGTAAGGTTTATATCAAAAGGTATTTTGCGAAATTCCCAAGGGAAAAGGAAAACACTGAATCCTTGGGTGATAAAAACTTATTGCGTAATCAAAAATATTAGATACATTCCATACGCTCTTTTTTTAGTTTTGTGATATTATGCCCTATTCTAAAAAAAATATCGAGGTAAACAGAGCCTGAAATGCACTGAAACGTTTAAATAAAAGGTAGTAGTAGTACGTTAATTAGAGGTACTCGTATAGTAGACAAACGGTTTTAGGTATCTTAGTTAAATTATACCTACATACGTAGCTACTCGTATACAAATGATGAAGTAAACACTAAGATATACTCGTATATAACTTCATAGTCAAAAGTCAAGTCAAAATGTTTTTTATTCAAAGTAGGGAATTATACACACACCGGCACAATTAGCGGAACAGAAAAAAAAGGGAGTATTTACGCATTTTTGCGTGTCACTGGCCGGCTAAACAAGCTTTTTTTAAATTTGGGTTTTAATTTAAAAATGGAATACTAAGCGACTGCCCTTTTTTTCATTCTTTTGTTTTAATTTTCATTGATTCATTTTTTCCACCGCTTGTCCGTTTTTAGAAGGTTCGTGAATTCCATTTGAAAAGCTTTGAATTGCAGTTTTTGAGGCTTTTGAGTTTTTTCGCATATTGATAATTTACGAGCATCTAATTATGCCTGATTTAACGCCATCAGAAATCATTAGGGCAGATCAAATGAGGAGAAATGGTCAAACCTACAGATCGATTGCCAGAAGCCTTCGTCGATCGTTATCAACGATTTATCGTAGCATCCAACGATACAGATTGACGAATGCTCTAGTGAGAAGGAGAGGACAAGGCCGGAAAAGGTGTACTTCAAGGAGGGATGACCGTTTTCTCCAACTTCAAGTCCGACGGAACACGAGACTAACGGCGGTGCAGGCTCGAAATTTACTGGAAGAGGTACGAGCAGTAAGGATGAGTGAGCGGACAGTTCGTAGAAGATTCGAAGAAGTGGGTATAGGCTCGTATGTGCCCGCCAAAGCCCCAAAACTTGAGAGACATCATCGCACAAACCGTCTACACTTTGGTCGTGAATATCGTGATTGGGACTTCGACGACTGGGGACAGGTTCTTTTTACTGATGAATGCAGAGTTATGTTAAATCAAATTGATGGAAGGCAGCGAGTATGGAGACGCAAAGGAGAACGGTATATCCAGTCTAATTTTGAAAATACAGTTGCATATGGCGGCGGTTCAATTATGGTCTGGGGAGGAATATGTTTAGGAGCTCGTACGGAGTTAGTAGTGGTCGATGGCGGGAATCTGAATGCTGATCGGTATATCAGGGAGATTTTAGAAGAACATGTTGTGCCATTTGCCCCCTTTATTGGTAACAACTTCATTCTAATGCAGGATAATGCTCGGGCTCACAGTGCTCGCACAGTACAGACATACCTAAACCATGTTGGTATAACGGTGATGGAGTGGCCAGCACGGTCCCCCGATATGAACCCTATAGAACACGTCTGGGACTTGCTAAAGAGGAGTGTAAAGTCAAGAATGCCCCCTTCCAATAATCTCAACGAGTTGCGAAACGCATTACTTGAAGAATGGCAGAGGTTGCCCCAAGAAACCATTGATAACATCATCCGCAGCATGCCCAGACGGATGGAAACCCTCATCAGAGCACGAGGAGGAAACACTCGATATTGAACAGTCATTGAAATTGTTGTTAAACTTTGGAAAATCTTGAATTTTCTGCTGTTTCTCTATAATTAAAAATCGAAGAAAAATGCATTTTGTTTAATTTAATTTTTATTTTTATAAAATTTTAAGTATGGTGTTACAAATGAATGTCAAAACATGTTAATTTAATTGTTGTTTCATTTTAAATAATATATTGTTTAAAAATTACATTCATTGTTCTAAATTCCCTCTTTTTTCTCCTTTTTTTTTCTGTTCCGCTAATTGTGCCGGTGTGTGTATTATATTATATTATAAGGTTATCCAATTTTGCAAAGTATACTTGTTTAACATGGGTTTTGAACATATTTTCAGGCAAATTCAAAATTCTACCGGGATTTATAATACAATATATAAAGCTCGTTTTATTATAAAGCGTATGACTTTAAGGAATTATTAATTTCACTTAATCTGGATGGTGGCTCTAGTTAATTTTTTTTTATCTAAGACTAGCGGCCCGGTACGTGCTTCGGAACGTATAAATGAAGACCCACTCGACAGATTTTAAGCAAACTTCACATAAACCATCTGCTAAATAGTCCGAATAAAGCCTAAAAATTTGGTTTCGATAGGTGAGCCCGTTCTTAAGTTATAAAATAACAACGAAAAGTGGCATTGATTTTTATATATTTATGCCTTTCACAGTTTTTTGTAAAAATTATACGTTTTTCCGTACATACATAATATATATAAATGTTCAAAATTGTTTTAAAATCAAGCATTGGTTTCATAATAAATAATACAAAAATCTACACTACGTTTCTCTACTGTCCCTTTTAGCTTAATAAAAATTCCAGTCCTCCACACAGCTGAGTCCTGTAAGCCTAACCTCATGTTTGATTCGCATAGGGCATCCTTACAAAGAACAGTGGTCTATTCAATAACTTTCTTATTTATATTCATTGAGGTACAGTCCTCAGTAATATATGGTACCGAAGGCAGAGATATCAATCACAAGTCGCAAAGCCAAACGTTCTTATGTAAACCGAGCCATGCGCACACGTGGTCATTGTTCTCCTTGTGGCGCCGCTACCTATTTATTTAATTACTTTGATCGTTGTTTGAAGGAACCACTAGAAAGAAATTAGAAGTTTTGACTTTATACACATTTTAATTGGAGTTCAAAAGGTGATTATAATGATATTGATATTAGAACAATTTTTTTTGCCACACAAGTTATCGTAAGGTTAATTAGGTAGGAAATTTCGCTGCACAATAATAATGTCGAATTAAGAACCAAACATTTACTGCATGTTTTCCGATGAATAGAAGTATTAGGCATCTATTGTGGTCTTTCCCCTCGAGAGAACAAAAGACAAGCTTATAGGTCAAATGCAAATAGAATTCGCTTGTTGCGTGTCTCGTTATTTAAGCAGCGGCCTCTTGTTGCTCAGCTCCGGGAACAAATTGCAAACATCATAAAGCCAGTTTTGAATATTAATAAACACGAATAAATGATCCCGGTTTAAGCAAAACCATTTACTTGAGCCAGCGGTTCGCAAAGTGCGCGTGCATCTGACATCCGCCAAATTGAATACAACTTTTTAACATGAGATAGGATTTCGGATTTCCGCCGCATATGGGAATCTCGCCAAACAATTATTTTATTCTAAAAAATTTTACCTATTTATCTTATTATTTTCACTGTCACGAAAGTTGTATTAGGGAAGTTTCAGAAACGCTGGGCTTGTGCGTGCTTATGCTCTTGCGTGACATGTAGTCGTCTAATGAATAATAAACAGCGCAGTGGCGACTCGCTACTCATTCATATCCATCTACGAAAGGCAATATACTTTTTTTACATAAAACGATTGAATGTCAGCTTAAACTGCCTACAATATCGGCTCTGGCGTGTATAAATTCGGAACTATTCGACTAGTTCACGAAACCTTTAATAATCTGTGACAAACGTATCAGTCACCCAGATACACGTACAATGTCATACCTCGTGCACGCCAACCCACAATGTAACAGGTTTTTCTTTTACGACAAAAACCACTTTGCGTGATGTCGTTGGAACTATTATTTTAATTACTTTCATTGTGAAGGGGTGTTGTTGGAGTTTTGTATTTATATTTTACAGTAGTTTCCATGATGTACGCGGACCGGCTGACAGCGACACCAAGGGGCTCGTCGGCTCCGCTAATGACCGCCCAAATAGCCAACACTGATGTAACTTGGTGTAACTCATAATTACTAGTACACGGACGATCGATAGGTGCCAGCCACAAACCACCACATCGTGCATAAAGAAGTACTTTAAATCGTGCTCCGGGTAATTTCGATCAGGCACTAATTTGTAAAAGCGGCATCCAAGTCTTAACTTCCCCAAAATCAATATCAGACGAATGATTTATTAAAACGCAATGTGACAAGTTGGTCGATGAAGTTGAGTTTGAGGTTTTGCGAGGTCGGGAGCATGAATGGTGTTCTTATTAATTCAGCGGCAAATGTTGCATGGAGCGAGCTTATTTGGTATGAAAAGCTCGTTTGGAGCGGGTCGGAACAGCGCCTAAGATGCACTAGCGGCATCCGTTTTCATTCTTTAAAATCATCGAGCATGACGTGATTCGCCATTGTCACAACAGTTATAGCTACGTGAACAGTTTGTGAACGCGCGGCACTGGAGGGGAATATTATACTTCCAGACCTAATATGAGGGCAAAACGATTATTACACTCACTGAACAAAAGCAAAACTGAATATTGTAAGTTAGATAAAATAATAAATCAACTGCGCATCCTTACGGAAATCATTTGTGTACATAGGGCCTACGTAAAAAAAAACGTATGGTTATGTATCGCAGCCTGTAGGGACTCTCTAATTATAGAGGGAGTCAATAACATCAATTATCATATGGTTGGGCGGAAAGGTATCCTTATTATAACAGAGCACCTATCGGAAATAATTCTCATCGTTATCAACCCGTAACAGTCCACTGCGAGCATTGGATCTTTTCTCACATTAGGAGGAAGTATGGGTCTTAATATTCTACGCGAGCCCACCGCGGATGGAGAGGTCATCTAACTTTTTTTATTAATATTGATATGATAAACATTTTTATCAGAAACGAATATACTCGAATTGGACAGTTTTAACGTCAAATCAGTTACTTTTTATTTTAACATTTTTTTTTAATTTACACAAATTATTTGTCGAAAACACAGACCTAGATTTATCTGTGATAGAAAATGGCACTAACTATTTAACTATAAGATGATTATATGGGTTTAGAAAAAAAAGTGTAGTCGAAAAACGGTAATAAAATGTAGCCTATACTACTCGCTGATAATGTAGCTTTCAATTGGTGAAAGAATTTTTGAAATCGATTTCGTGGCCTGTTCCCGTGGGAAAATTATAGCCCAAGTTACTCCCACCAACTTTTTGATTGTACATATAATGAAATTTGCTATAACTGTAAAATGAATATTAAAGTACATTTTAAGAGGTGTTCCGAGTAGATGGGTGGGTTATTTCATAAGCAGCAAACCGCAAATCAACAGAATTTTATTTCATTTTTCATTTCCATAAGCTAGAGTGATTTTCATGTTATTTAAAAATCATTGCCCATGAAATTTCTCAGGACAAATGATTAAAAACACGATCTTTTTAACGAACTCTTAAAATTTTATGTCGATACTCAAGATAATAGATAAATACGCTATAGTTGAGTACTTATTACCTTCAGAGAGGAAGGAAATATTAGCATACGATGCAAGCTTTCAGCTAGTAATTACAAATTATTAAGTGCAACCGTACAGTGAGAGCAACCTTACTTGTGACGTAAATCTAGTTTGTTAGTACTTACTAATATTAATTGGTTATGCTCCAGGCGTATTTTAGTAATATTCAATATGAATTATGAGGCACAAAGTGCGACTGTGTGCGGATTTATAATTCTTCGTACAACTAACTTCATCGGGCACATCGTTCCCGAGCGAAGCGAGAGAAGTTTCTAATTAAATATTAAGGGCGTTCGTCTACGGACCGACAGACAGGACGACTTGCCACCCACCTGAGCCTTGCTAGTGCATTTGTTTCTTTACTTACAGAAGGAGCAGTGATAGCCCGGACGGTTAAAGAGCCGGCCGAAAATCAGTGAGGCTCGGGTTCGAATCCTGGCATGTACCAATGAGTTTTTCAAAAACTTACGTATATTTATCACTAGCTCGACGGTGAAGGAAAACATCGCGAGGAAACCCGCAGGTCTCAGAATTAATTCTGACACTTGTGTAAACAGACCCGGTCCGGCGATGGGCTCACCACCTATCACGTTTAGGGGTCCAATATATCTCGTGAAATGTGGGTATATCCAGTAATGGAATACCTCTGCCTACCCCTCGGGGATAAAAAAAGCGTGAGATTATATTATATTATTATATTACTTACAGAATTTTGTGCGCTGGACCCAAGGTAGGTACTATTTAGTACAGTATACGTGCTATAATCCAGGTAACAGCTATGCCATTTTATAATTACAAAGCTACTAAAGAGGTTTTCTATATCGTATACATACAAGTCATGTCCATTAGCCATGTCCATTAGCCAACAATATGTGGTAAAACGAATAGGAATTTAATTAGGTCTGACAAGATGTTTAGGAAATTCAATTTGCAAAATATGTTTAATTAAATGATTAAAGAATCAACATGCCTAGCACACAATGACTTTGAAGGGTCCATACACGCATTCGTCGTGTAAGACAAGGTTCTAACTACACCTCTCAAAATATGTGAAAGTTGTTTGAAAGTATGTCGGTATGCCAGTTATTAAACCTGCAAAGTTCGAGAGATCTTCAGAAAAGTTTTAGCACACGTCTTATCTAGTTTAAAGTTTAAAATAAGCTATTTCGTATTGGGAGAACGGAAAGCGCGTCCAGAGTCCTAATTGTCTATTTATTACAAGCGAGTGCCCAGCTTCGTACCCAATGTATTCCCGTTTCCATGGGAACCAAAAATCCCTCCTTAGCGGTTGCCTACGACATATAAGTAAATACATACTAGTTACCATATTTTAAGTTTCTATGTGTTATCGTTTCCAAGTAGTACGTAATTTTCTTTTTAACCAGTTTTTATAATTTCCCGTGCGAATTAGATGTTTTCCCGTACCCTTCATGTTGACCCAGTTACTCAGTTCATACCATATTTCATCAAAATCAGTCCAGTACTTATTGCGTGATGCGTGCACCAAAAGACACAGACAGAAAGACTGGCAAACATTTAAAAAAATGGTGTTTTGATTACCTAAATCGATAACAGAACTATCTACACGGTCCCGTTACAGTATTATTATACGTATAGATAAAATTTACTTTATTTGAAATTAAACACGTGGTCGGTCCTTGCTCTACAAACACTTTGTGGTAATGGCAAACAGTACTACAAAATAAAAGGTATTGCGATGGTTTTAATTGCTTGACCGCTGGCGCTGTACCGCGTCTTCGGTGGCGACAGATGTCCGCGAGCAGGGGAATCGAGGTCTTAGGTGGCAACTAGCAACAGATGGTGGGAAATGAGACAGAGGGAGGTGAGGTAAGCCTGAGGAAGGGGTGATCTGCTCCCCCGTCTCACTCCGCACCTACCTAAGGAGCGGTACAGAGCTTTAGATCGGAATATAATTGGTCTACTAAATTTTATTACTTATAGTAATTCAAAAAACATTTCGAGATTTTTCAATCAGAAGCCTTTTATTATATAGCAGGTGCCCGCGGCGTTCCCGTTCCCGTGGGAATTTCCAAAAATCTCATAGCCCTATTATATTTAATTATTACTCCTTTTTAAAAAAGTAGACAATTTAAAATTACACTCGAAAAACTACAACGAATACGAAGTTTGTCGCCGAGAATAAAGCCCCTTTCGTTTTTACCCGACTGCGCCTGAAGGAGGGTTATTTATTAATTTATCATAGACTGTAGGTATGCAATATGCATGCATTATCCACTCCTACACTTATCTGTTCAATTATTTATAACACCACCTGCTTTCTTTTATTTAGTAAAAAAAATATATAAAAAACTATTGCAAAGAAAAAATGTGTCAGTTGTCAGTCTGTCTGTTTGTCAGAGCATATAGTAGAGGAATACGTTCTTAAGATTATGTTGTAGCTTTTGTTTACAACTATTGTGATTTTCTCCTAAATGTGGAATTTTATTATATATCTTAGGCGTTAGATACCCTTGTTCTTTCACCGTACTAATTATTAGATTTTGGTTGATCTAATTTATTTTCTCCTGTAATTGAATTTTTAACTCATCGTTATAGTAAAGTTTGTATACCTGGTTGCTCTGGAACAGCCAGATGTTTTGTGTGTTTGTCGACAAGGTACTTCATAAATCTTATTTGTCTGTTTTTGATTTCATTCAAATACGTTTTAAAAGTGGGGCCGTAGGTGGTGAGACCGTAACTGAGCCGTAATAATAATAATAATAATAAATTTTGGGATACAATTAACACACGGTTATTCAGTCCCTAACTAGGCAGAGCCTGCGCTATGGGTACTAAACAACTGATAAACATACTTAAACATACATTTAACGACCAGACACGCAGAGAACAGAAATGTTCATGCACACAAATGTTGGTCCCGAGCTGGGATCGAACCCTCGACCTCCGAGTCAGAAGGCAGGGTCACTACCAATTGAGCCAACAGGCCCGTCATTGATACACTACGACCAAAGAGGTTGGAAGAAAATCATTATCTTTCCTACTTTTTCTTTAAAGGTCTTTGACTACGACGTTATCTTGTCACAAGCTCGTGTCATAATAATCTTTATGATGCCGGCTCCAGACTCTCACTCTCGCATGCTCATTTAGAATTTTGTGACTAGATGACATAACATAAAATCTTAAAAAAATATTACGAGGCAAATAGTAATCTAAAAAAAATTATATTGAAATACTTAGGTGTCTTATATTTGAGCAAATTATCGAAAAAAAAAAAAAACTTCGTTCTTCGTTTCCGGGCCGACACTCAGACTGGCCCAGGACCAACGCAAAACGAAATGTAGAAGAGTGAACTGCAACCCGCAAATAATGATTGCCGATCAAGTTTCATGCATAACGTACATTTGTGGGCACCTTTAATAGTTTTCGAGTCTCGTCTTGGCATGGACATTTTGCCAGTGCGGCGCGGCGGCGATCCATCGTTAATGTTTTTACGACTCAAATGTCCGAGCAGCGTCCTTAGCTTGCGTCGCTCATAACTTAAGTGCTCGTAACGACTAGTTCTAAACATCTAAATTCCTAGGCATGTTAACCATTAAAAATAAATTTCAAAAGGTACCTACGCATTATTTTATTGTACAAATTATGTAATAGGTGTACGATGCATGCTACATTTTAACGAACATGGGTATCTTAACCTCTAAGACCAAGCATCCGAAACACAATAGATTTTTAATTGTGTCTCGGTTCCAATTGGAACCAGCGGTTCTTCACAGATAACTGGATAGACACGCAATGAAATTATATTCTTGATAAAATTAAGAAATGAGTAATATCTTAAAATACTCATATAATAGTTAAAACCTTACAAAACCCATCAGTTTCAAAGCTAGTATTTGATATAGGTACAATAATTCTACGGTCATCAATAAAATGTAAGTGGTAGTCGACGTCTTTGACCACACTTAGGGACGTAGTAATGGCATATAATTTCGTTGGGTAATAAATTGAAAAATCAATAATGAATTAATAATTCTCAGGTTAATGTTATAGTATTTGTTCTGGAAAGGCTTCGGGAATATTGTTGTCGAATCATATGGGGCGAATTAAGCAGTGGTAAAGAAAATGACAGGAGTAAACGAAAATAACTTTAGTTGTTGTAAATCAGAATCGAACCCACTGTCCCACCAAAACACGATGAAAATCAAAAAGACGATGAGTAAAATACACAAAAGGCATGAAATGGCTCTGACAGAGCCTATCAGACACCAATAAAATTATTCAAAAGGTGCATCGTTTTTAAAAAAATCATAAATGGAAATCTACAAATTAAATTACCGCCGTACGAAAAAGGATCCACCATAACTGTCATTCGCGTAAAAGCCTAGGCGATGCCACGATAAAGGTATACTTACATATGTCGAGAGCGCGCGAGGCCCTGGCGAGCAGCAGAAGAGCGAGCACACGCGGCAACATTTCGCGACGCTCACTTCACCATCTCGGCCGACACCCCAACTCTGCAAATAAGAGAATCTTCAACACCCACGTCAGATGCTGCACCACTAAGTGGGAGTATTCCACGAAAATAAAATCAATACACGGGGAATTTTCCATCATTATATGAGGTATTACATAAAACTGTGTAGGTGCTGTTTTGTATACTATTTGTCACTTGCATATCAACGCGTAACAGAATAAGCACAATTCCTCATACAACCCAATTAGTATATTAATATAAAAATAATATGATGATTTCGTACTTTAGTTGTCTAACCAATTTTTTTAAATAAAGAACAATAATAGCTCGATTTTCAAAGGTAGCACTGAAGTCAGTTATACTAATTATTTTTTCGGAAAAAATTAACATATGTGTACAAGGTGTAAATAAAAGTGCCGTTATCAGATACTATAAATCCAGACAAGTACTTTAATATTAAATAATCGGTAATATTAAAACACTAAAATATACGTTAAAACAGCGATGGACCTGTTGAACTATCTCGCATGCATGGGGCAAGGGTTCAATTTTTGCCGAGTTCATGACCAAATCAATGGGCAAAGACGTTTAAAGAAAAAGTAGGAAAGAAAATGATTTTCTTCCAACTTCTTTGTCAATGGGTTTTTCATAAACATACACAAACATAGGTCCTAAAATACACTAGTTTAAAGTTGGGATTTCTCGTTTGAGCCTCTCGGGGATAATTAATGCGTAAACGTTTTTCAATTATTAAACAAACCGATCCCGTGTAAGTAAAAAGCACTGAAAAATTTAAAAATTAGATCCTTCTTCTGGTAAAGTCGGTTAGAATGTACTATGTACCCTGTGTGTGTAGAAATATGTATATTCATTCAAAATCCCGACTCAAGATCGAATCCGCGAATGCCAAAGTAAAAAAAAAACAATGTTATTAAAGTCAAGCCGTGAGTTTTCTGTATAATTTCTCCTCCAAACATCAGAATTTTAGTTGATATCGCTGAATATGCATTAACAAAATAATTATGAAACTTTTATTAAAAAGAAGAAGCGATAGTCAAAGAGGGACATAGACATAAACTGTTTGTAAACATGGTTAAATAGCACCTGAGCTATCTCACCTGTTCCTCTCGACGTCAGAGATCGCGTCTGCCGTATGATCTGCGAAAGTCGCGGCCTCGCGAGCGGTAGGAGGCACACCAAAGTCGTGAGCGAGGTAGGAGGAACGCGAACGGAGAGCGCAATGGGGAAAACCTCAAACGCTAAGTGGGCGGCTAGCCCCGACGGGCCGGGAAGTAGTGTTTAAATTAATTAATGTAAGGGATTCAATAATCGATATTAATTTAAATTTGTAAAATTAAAGTGTCTGTCTTGGATTGAAATATAAAAACAAAAATAACATATACTACTATTTATACGATGCCTACATGATCGTTTTTAAAAATGTTGTCTGTCTGTCTGAATTTTTTCTCGAATATACTTACTCCTAAACGGCCCAACGGCTTTCAATGGAAATTATAGGGATTAAAAAAGGAAAAATTAACAAAAATTTTCGTGTATGTTTTATTTCGATATTAGCAGGGATAAGAGGAGATACCAACTTTATTATGATAAAACCGATATGTAATTGTATTTATTTTTACAGTGCTTACGATATACTATTATGTATACGGAATTCATAACGGAAATGACACTAGTCAGTTTCTGTAAGCAGTTTAGAAGTATGCACATTCTAAACACAATTTCGTAAGTCGCCAGTTTGTAAGGGGAAACAATGTTTATTGCTCATTTGAAATTGCTTATTAACTAACTAGCGGTTCTGTGCGGTTTCACCCGCGTTTCCTATGGGAATACGGGAATAAAATATGCGACTGATTGGTGATGTATCAACGAACATACTAAACGGCTGGTTCTCGAGACTTGAAAATTTGCACATAGATAGCTTATACAGTGTAGGCATCCACTAAGAAAGGATTTTGCAAAATTCAACCCCTAAGGGAGTGAAATAAACCTGCGCGAGCGAAGCCGCGGGTAAAAGCTAGTATTTCATATCCTGAGACACACTAAGTACAGCAAGCCGTATGCACACAGTACGCAGATTTTATCAGACGTAAAGTATACGTTCGCTACCCACTTAACGTTTTTTTAACGTTTTCGACGATGACGACGACGAACTAGGCACTACGTCATAAAGTGTTTGGACTGGGAGTTGTTTAGCCAGTGGGAACTAGACCAGACTTGAACTACTATACAGTCTCATGTTAATAGCGCTATTAACTAACTACTTCTATACTAATATTATAAAGAGGAAAGATTTGTATTTTTGTATGTTTGTTACGAATACACTCAAAAACTATTAAATCGATTTAAAAAATTCTTTCACCAATGGAAAGCTAGAATATCCCTGAGTAACATGGGCTATATTTTACTCCCGTATTCCCAGTATACGGGAACAGGAATAAACCAGGTGAAACCACACAGAACCGCTAGTTTTGAAATAAAAAATATAACACAGTCAACACGCAAGTCTGGGCAAAATTGTATTGTTAATTGTACTCGTAGCATTGTTTTAAAATAATGGCTGTAGAGCGTCTAACAATAGATAGGTCGTTAGAAAAGGTTTTCAGTAGTGTCGAGGTCTGTGATGCCATAATAGGGACTTTGAGGTCAACGCAGTTCTAAAGCACTCTCAGGGAAATCTAAAATAGAGTGCCTGTTGTCACAGGTCTGGTACTGAAGTCTGGATGCGCAGTAACGAGACATTCTCATATATTTATTATTTAATCATCATAAATTTTTACCTTACGTCTGCTGATGTTAAGAATGTTACACGGCCTTTTTGGATACGGTAGGTTATTCCTAATGGCATCAGCATCACGTAATATTAACAAGCAACATTTATCTGAAATCGCGGTCTCAAAACCACTACTTATTTTGATGTTTACAGTAAAACGGGTGTGAAAATTCTATCTAGGCCCCAACTCAGAGAAAATTAATTTTCTGTGACAGTAATAGAGTTCGATTTCCTATGTACTTAGTTTTAAAGGCTCAAGATTGATTTAATATAAATTTGAGAGTGCGAATGAAAACCATCACAATTTCGTCAAGTCTAGCTAGATGCCACCATGCACTTGGCCGAAATTCTTTTTTTTTAAAACATCCTTCCTATTCATCACTTTGGAAATATCAAAGAAGATAAGGGGGATTTTGAATAGATAATGATACTACTGACACCAGGGGGTCAAAACCAATAAAAACAAACGAAAATGTATTTTGTAATTAGGAAATAAAGCCCTCACATTTAAAATAATTCCATTAATAAAGTCAATAGTAGTTACTTAGCAGCTGTGACAGACTGATAAATATAGTAGCATCTTTACCACTTTAGTGTTAAATTTAAAAAACTTATTGTTAAAAATTGCTTATGTCATGCTAGATATGATACTAGAAACACATTGCACTTTGAAAAAAAAGTAGAACTGGAGAAGAAATGGAGAACTCCTTTTACAAACATTGGTTAAAAATGAGAATTCCTATAAGCGGGATTTGTCAGTATACATTGGAAAATATTTTTAGGCTGTAAGGTAATAATAATAAAGTAGTAAAAAATCGTTTGGTTCAATTATGGAGTTGACAGATTGAAAGTATAAAGTGTCCACTTGCATCTAGCACTTCCATCTGTCAGGGATGCTATTACTCCTATTCTTGTAGTCCTACTAATATTGTTGTAAGTTTGTAAGTGTAAAAGTTTGGATATTCGTTACTAAATCACACAAGAATGGCTAAACAGAATTTGGGACACCAATAATTTACCTGAACAAAGTCGCACAAGCTATTCTACACTTCTACAATAATATTCTAAAAAGGAAAGATTTTTATTTTTGTATGTTGTAATGAAAAAATTCAAAAAGTACTGGAAGTTTTTTTAAAATTCTTTTCCCAATGGAAAGCTTACTTTTCTGGGAGTAATATGTAATAAATAATATGTACTGGTAATATGGGGTATAATTTTCCCCCAGGATGTGACTTACGTGAATGAAATAGTGCAGAACTGCTAGTAATTGCAGCATTTACATTTTCAAGCAAATCCTAAAAGGGAATGATTTTATTTTATTTTATTTAAAGGCCTCTTAAAAAGAAGAGGGTTTAGCACAGCTTGTAGCACGAAGCTTTTTTTTGCATTTTAAAAGCAAATATTATAATATAAGCGTAAGATGTGGATTCTTATCCAGAATGATACTGTAAATATGTTACTACCCTCACCCCCAACATTTTTTTTATTTATGTACAGCATCCCCTGTGGATTTGGAGAAATAGTAAACTGAAACTTTTTTACCAGCTTTCATCCCCTAAGCCCATAGGGGATGAATTTTTAAAAACACGTTCAAGGTGCTCACCTAGATTAATTAACAACATGTGTGCAAAATTTCATGTTTCTAGAAAAAGATGACACTCTGACCGACTTGATAAATGTAGACACATAATTTTTATTCATATTACATTGTTTAGAAACCCCACTTACTGGTTTTGACTATATTGATATAATCATCAGTAGGTATAAATAGAATCAACTTTGTTTGATAAATTCAGAGGTGGTGAAACGATTTCAGTCTTTGCAAAGGGGTTTTATACTAATTGAATATTTTTAAATGCTGTTTCTCTCTATGTAAACCTCATGGGTTTTTTTCAGATAATGCTCCACAGAGATCATCAAATAACTTTTATTTCGATTAAATATAAATTATTTAAGTTGAATAAAATGTATACATTCATATTGTTTAGTAGATTGATAAACTTTTTGTAATCAATCATGGCAGAGGTACCTTTCAGAGCGAAATTCAGAAATAAACATAATTTCAGCTAATGCAACAGAAAAAACTAAATAAAAGTAGGTAATGTATCAATCACTCCGCAAGCGAAAGGAATTCTATCCGTGAACAACGAGAGCCCTTCATAGCCCTTTACAGTAATTTATAGCAGGCAGGGCTCGTTGAATGAAACAAACAAAGGAATGTCGCGACAATGATCGCGATACCACAGTTTCTGCTCAGCAAGCACAATGGACATAACAACTAAGCAACTATGCAACGCACCTTCAAGTGGCAGGTACAAAGGTGGAACCCGGTGACATGGGGAGAAAATTAGCATAACTCTGTCCTTACACCGCGTAAACCATCGACCATAACTGAAAAGTTTACACACTAAACGCCTTCAGATAGTCACTCCCGTTTAATTTTCACCATTTTACACTAAAGTTAAGTTATAATTAACAAAATAAGTAGATAATCTAGAAAATAATATAAATCAAACACAGGCAGTCGAAAAGTCGACCATAGCAAAAAAGCCCTCGAAGAGCTTTCAACTCAGAGAAACCAAACCAACGACAAACACAGACCAAACTATCCATGGACCATGAGTAGCATAGAGTAAAACCATAGATAAAAAATAAAAAGTGTTGCTAGTCTGACGCGTGGCGTGGCATCCGTGTATGTCGGTGGCGCATTGTTGCAGACTTCATGTCCCGTTTCCCCGAAGGGGTAGGCAGAGGTATTCCATTTCTGGAAATACTCACTTTTCACGAGTATATTCTCGACCCCTTAGTATAGGTGGTCCCTTATAAAGCATCTTTAATCTTCTATTGAAACGCATTGTTCACATTTTTCCGTTTTACGCTCAATACCTTCTACTAATAAAAAATATTGTATTTTTGCAACGATAAAATAATAATTATCGGACCTCTGCTATTTAATATCTTTATAAATGATATTGTTAAAATATTCACTAATTCTTCAATATTACTTTACGCAGATGATAACAAAATCTTTAGGATAGTTAAGGATGTTAGTGATTGCGTTGCCCTTCAAGACGATCTTCACCATTTAGGGAACTACTGTAACGAAAATTCTTTGCATATAAATTCTAAGAAATGTAATATAGTTACGTTTTCTCGCAAGAAAAATCCTATTCGTTATGCATATCACTTGAACGGGTCTTTTATTTCTCGAGCGTCCGAGGTGAGAGATCTGGGTGTACAGTTAGACAGTAAGTTATTATTTGACGTCCATATTTATAAAATAACTAAAAAAGCATATCGTATGTTGGGATTTATACTGAGAGTATCAAAAGACTTCAAAAGGCCTGCTACACTGGTCTTACTTTATAACAGCTTTGTGCGATCTATCCTTGAATATGCTTCAACGGTCTGGAATCCGCAATATGAAATATATATTAATACTATAGAAAGAATACAAAATAAGTTTATAAAGCATCTGAAATACAGATATCCCTACTATTCATTAGAAGGTGTCGTTTCTCTCCATAAACGCCGAATAATTAGAGATCAAGTATTTTTGTTTAAAATTATTAGAAATTCCGTAGATTGTCCCTACTTACTCCATAATATCTCTTTACGTTGCCCTAGGTTAAATACTTGAAATAAGTCAGTTTTTGCAGTACCACCTTATAAAACAAATTATATGTCCAACGCCTACATTCCTAGAGCCTGTAATGTGCATAACAAATTATTCTATGAATCCGATGTATTTCATTCACCTCTATCAAAATTTTTAAACGAAATCTCTCTTAAAATTGTATAGTTTCGGTTCCAGTATTACTTTTTGTTTTTAACTTTGTTTGTATAGTACCTACTTATATATAAATATTTCTGTTCACTCTTTGTATTGTTTAATAGCGGAAACTTTACTGGTTCTATTCATTATTATTTATGTTAGATTAATTTGTGGTATTATAACTGTTTGTTTCCCGAATAAACAATAAATAAATAAATAAATTATATTTAATCCTACTATTTCTATTAGTCGAAAGAAGTAAGCTTAAAACGAAAAAATGTGAACAATGTGTTTCAAAAAAACCCATGCTATGTGAAATAGACTATAATATAAAATCCTGCACAAAAACAAACAAGTTTGTTTGTATTAATGGTCGTAAATTATGATTGCAAAGTATAAAAAAAATAAGAAAATGTGGTGACACCTTTATTTTAAAAAAACAGTATTACTAGTATAAATAATTATTTTTGTATGGTAAAATGTATTGTAATGTTTTTGATAAATATATAACTTTTTTCACTACATGCAAGTGTATTTCTAAATATGTAGAATTTAATATTTCAAAGTGTTTAAAATTATGGAACTTTAGTATGGGCACAACGTAATTTTTGTTCAATGTACAGAGCTCGCGTAATTTTTTTGTTCAGCTTTGGTAACACTGCTGTACTTTGACTTTCGCTTTCGTAAATCTGGAAATTCTAGTCGTCGTCTTTCATTCAAATAAAATATCTCAACTGAATAGACTGCAGTCCCGAAAATGGCTAATATAGCTGCTAAACGTATTAAAAGAGAATTTAAAGAAGTCATCAAAAGTGAAGAGGTGAGGAAATCATTTTTTGTGTACTAACAGAGGCAACTTGATGGTAGCAGTTACTTGCACTTTTGTTTAGAATGTCACATTTTATGAAGAACATAAAGTGTTAAGGTGCATAGTGATCTAGGATTGAGTTTTCGACTGTTTTTAATTTTTTTTTATAAATCTTACTATATTTTACCCGCGACTTCGTTCCCGTGGAATAGTTACTTTGAGAATCCTCTTAAATATTTTAGTATGCATGCAAGCAAGCACTTAGGCATGCTAATTTTTGTTTATTTTAAAGTGCCTAAATACTAAGTTTAATGTTTTTATATCTATGCCAATGAGTAACTTCCATATAAACTTCAACCCTTATACCTAAGCCTTTTTTGGGGGCAAAATGTAGCCTATGTCCTTTCCCAAGGTCTGGTCTATTTTTGTGCCAAATTTCATCTGAATCAGTTCAGTGGTTTAGGTGTGAAAACGTAAGAGACCGAGTTATTTCGCATTTGTAATATTAATAGGAATTTAGTCTCCTGAAATGTGTGCATCGTAATGCAGTACAGTTCTTTTCAGCTAGGAGTCAAAAGACTAAAAGAAATAAAGAAAATGTATTTTATTCTGTAGGTAATAAGAATTACAATTAGAATAGTCAATCGTCTAATATCAAGGCACTCTAAAGTCATCCATAAAGATTTTCTAAATGTAAACAGCAGCCCATTTCCACCAATTAGTTGCTCATTCCAAGTGAGAGTATTTCGTTCTACACAGACATCAATTTTAGCACCTACTCATATTATTTGCTCAAGTTTACAATTAGTTTCTTCTGTAATAAAATCTAAATGGTAATTCTTTTTATTACTAGCTTTTCTTTAACTTGCAATGTATGTTTATTTGGGTGGAATCTTGCAACTCAATTTTGAAGCAGATATCTTCAACCAATTGAGCTGAAATTGGGCATAATTTTGTAACTTCAGTTACACAAGAAATCCATGATTATTTGGAAATAGCAACAGTCAACATGGAAATTGTACAAGCATAAAGACTTATAACAAGGGAATCTAATACTCGTCATTGGAGCTTGGCTGAATGAAATATCCACCTATCTGCACTGTGTTGCTGTGATATTGATATACATAAATTCATACAACCATAGCTACAAACCAACAATCATGAGTGTGAAACAAACATTAGCTCCCAGCGGGGGGAATCATACATTCAACCTCTTGACTCCGAGGGCTGGGTCCTTCGCAACTGAGCGAACGGGCCCATTGATTACTTTCTATTTAAATGAGAGGCCAAAGTCATCCACCCAAAATAGAGTTGTTGAATTGGTATTTATGTTTGAGAAACAAAAGTCATCTCATAATGAGTTGATGACCTTGGCCTCAATGCTTCAAGATTATCGTTTAAATCAGATCTGTACATATATTTGCCTCATTAGTCTCTTTCATTACTCTTCAACACTTTAATGCTTAGTCATGTGCGTAACATCATTATGCTTTCATATTTATCACAGTTAAGGGTTAGTCTAACAAAGAATGACATATCCCAGATTATAACTCTTATTAAGTTTCTTCATTGTTAGAACCTGGAAATCTCTGCTTCGGAACCCTATATTCATACGTAATTTAAACGAGACTCAAGGGGCACATGTTTTTTATTATGTATTTAAGAGTTGTTTGCCTGACAGTTAACTACAAAAACTAATAGTTTCTTTAACTACATCTGTTTATTTTTTAATGTAATAGGTAATACATGAATAAATAAATATTATTATAAATAGCTGTGCTGCGCCTCAATTTTAAAACAATGCCTGTTACTCTGGAACAAACTACGATTTAGATTTATAGCAAATGCATGACTATCCTACAAAGGTCGTATGATATTAATAACTACCTTTAAATCAGTAGATAAATTTTCAGAATCTGATCAGTAGGTTCAGATATTACCTTGTTTAACTGTACTTAAGGTTTAAGATGTTTATTTCTCTAAGAATACAATTGGGTTACCAAGAGAAATCTTTCTAATACATGAAAATCTCGTGTCACTGTGTTTATGGTTGAACTCCTCCGAAACGGCTGGACTGATTTGAAATCAAAATTTAAAAGTCATTGACTGTAGGTAAAAAAATTACACTTAGTAAAGTCAATAGTCCAACAACAAGACACTCTAAATGGATCGAATCAAATTTTCTGAGGTCGTAAAGTATTTTTTTACCCTTTTACCCCTACCCCTCATTTATATGGCAGAACAACGTTCGCCGGTTCAGCTAGTACAATAGACATATTGATTGAACCACAAATAAAAATTGAGAATACTCATGTGAAATTAGTTGAGTCAGAAGTGGGTAGAACTTAAAATAAATGATTAAAATAAATAACCTCACTTAGAGATATTCCATTTCTGAAAATACCCACGTTTCACCAGTAGATTCCTTAGACCCCTAAACATAATCGGTGATAAGCCCATCTGTTACACATATCACTGAAATAATTCTGGGGCCTGCAGTTTTCCCTCATTGAGCTTGTGATAAATATGTACATAAGCTTTCTGAAAAAGTCATTGGTCCATGCTAGGTTTCGAACCTAAGCCTCACGATAAGAAGCGGTCTCTTTAACCTCTGGGCTATCACTGCTATTCCTTACTTAACCGCCAAGTCGAAATTAAAGCTGGACCAAGATCACTAATCAGGAAACATTTCCCATCACGATGGCGATAGCAATTGTTATTATATGCAATAACATGGCAATAACTTATTCTGTGGCGCGTTGTATATGACAATCAAATTTAGAAGAGTCATTTAAAATGTGGAAATTATGTTTATTTTTATAAAGCGGAAATGACTGTATTTCTTTAAAGAATTGTGAAAGGGTCATAAGATTAGTTTCAGAGGTTGGAAAAAAATCAAGAGATAAACTTTTTCTTTAAACCTCTTTGATTGGTTTCTTTGTAAATTTTAATAGATGAGGTGAAATTTAAAGTAGTTATAATAACAAATAAATTTGATTTTACTTTACATCTTCATACTATTAGTGAGATTACACCAAAAGTATACATTTCACATTAAACTTATGTTTGAAAGTATTCAATGAACATTCTATCTTTTGCCTTGTAAAATATGAAGGAATCAATCAGTGAAAGAGTTCCCGTTGTCTACTACAATTAACCCCTATTGATCACTGCACTGTACATATATCCGAATCTATAAAGATGTAGTCATCATAAATCACAAAAGCCATTTTGTCTTAATTAATGATAAAGGGTTTTCTTATTTCAAATGATAAATCTTTATGATGATGAATAATGAACCTTTCGCTAAGGTACAGTAGGGCTGTTTTAACTTGGCAGCTCTGAAGTTTTGCAAAATGGTTGCGCAATAACATTTTTTAGCGTTTTTTTTTCGGCACGAGGCGATTTGCGCAAATAAAGCCTATGTTCAGAGCAGCCAAGTTAAAACGGCCGTACTGTACTATATGTCCAAAATGGCAAAAAAGCTGGTTATCAATATTTATGACTTACAATTAATAATAGTTTATGCAACTGTCATATAATAAGAGTAATTAATATACGAGTGTCTGCTTATCACAAGAGATTATGAGAGACGATTATTTAGGTAAGAAATCCGATACAAAATCTATCTCAATGTATTTTTTTACGGTTGTGTGTGTATAATGATCGTTCTAATGTGTAAAATTTAGGAATCATAATTCGAATATTAAGATATGAGTGTAGATAAACAGTGTAAAATTACTGCGAATATTCAAACCAAATATTATTTATAAAGAAGTGTCTTATTCTTTTTATTGAAGATGGCGGGAGGGGCAATAAAGCTGGAACTTATCAATGACAGCTACACAGAACTCCAGGGGGAGATAGCTGGCCCCCCGGACACACCATACGAAGGAGGAACATTTCTTCTCGAGATAAAAGTTCCAGAGACATATCCTTTTAATCCTCCTAAGGTAACTAAAAATAGTTCAAATAATCTATACTAGTATTATAAAGAGGAAAGTATTGTATTTTTGTAAATCAAAAACTACTGGACCGATTTCAAAAATTCTTTTACCAATGGAAAGCTGGAAGATCCCTGAGCAAAATAGGATATATTTTATTCCCGTATTCCCACGCGAACGGGAACTAAGCTGGTGTAACAGCGCAGAACCTAGTTTAATATTCTTGTTTTGTATTTTTTTTCATCTGTACATACCACCATGTTTAACTCATAATCAGTGATTACTGTACAAGCGTGTATTTATGCCTAATTCTATTCACATGTCTGTGATTACAATCAAATTGAATAATATGTCTGAGGGAAGATTATAATGATTGTAATTTTGGTTCCATTATTTACTATGTGTAGCACAAGGGAGCAGACCCTTTTGACTTCAATTTGTGACTTGATTATCTTCTAAGCAATTAGTTTAAAGGAATACATACTAGCAACTTGCCCTTGTTTTGCTTCGGTTAATACGAGCTGCACACTCATAATAAAGTACCATATCTACTCTCTATCCAACTGCTCCTGCAGTTTGGCGATTTTAATTTTCTGTTAATGTAGATCAGGGATGTTGCGAATATTCGCATCCGCATCCGCAAATGCAGAGCTTCCGCATAGATTTGGACATCTGCATCCGCATCCGCAACAATCAATGCGGATATTCATGCGGATGCGGATGTAATACAATTTGCGACAAGAAAGAAATTGGGCGGGGCTGGCAAATGGTGCGTGCCGTTCGCACGTGACAATGATCAAAGGGAGCGAAAAACTTAGTGACAAGATCCGACGCGTTTGTTGTGGAGCACCATTTGTTTATGACAATCACTAACTAATATAAAAAAATAGTGAGTAAAGTTTAAAAACATAGGAGCATCGTACTTAATACTAATTTTCTACACTATTTATAGTTACTAATATTTTAAAGAGGAAAGATTTGTATTTTTGTATGTTTGTTACAAATAAACTAAAACACTACTAGACCAATTTTAAAAATTCCTTCACCAAGGGAAAGCTAGAATATCCCTAAGTAACATTTATATTTTATTCCCGTATTTGCACGGAAACGAAAACTAAGCTTGTAAAACAGCCCAAAACCGCTATCATTAATACAAATGTTAATAATTACTTTAACATTGTTTTAATTCTTTATTCATATATACTTTATTTATATAAGGTCTTAAACATCTGCATCCGCATCCGCATCCGCGGATGTGAGCCTTCAAAAATCCGCATCCGCATTCACATCCGCGGATGTGAAAAAATCAGCATCCGCAACATCCCTGATGTAGATATAATAAAATGAAATAAATAAATTATAATAATAATCACCTATAGGTATTATATTTAAATTTAACTGTTCCGAGCGATTTCATCTATCATATTCCATCTATCAAAATTATAGCAACTCTTTATAATATTAGTGTAGATGTAGGTAGATCGTGGGAATCAGTTATTTTATTTAGTAACTAGCGACCCGCCCTGGCTTCGCACGGGTGCAATGCTAATACTAAAACCTTTCTCTTGAATCACTCTATCTATTAAAAAAACCGCATCACAATCCGTTGCGTAGTTTTAAAGATTTAAGCATACATAGGGATATAGGGACAGAGAAAGCGACTTTGTTTTATACTATGTAGTGATGATACGCACAACCGATGATTTAGTCCCAATCAAGGCACTTCTCTGGGTCGTTAAAGTTGTTTGTGTTAATGTTGGGTCGGTAAAGCCTCCTTTTGACTGGTTTTTAACCGACTGCACCAGGAGCGTAATATCTTTCGTATGAAGGTATGTTTGCACATTTTGTTGTGACCTGTAGCCGAAACAGTTTGAAGTGCACCTAGCTTTACACTTGTAGTGCGAGTCTGACCTCTAAGGCTATTGTAATAAGAGTGTCACGAAGTCCAATGTGTCAAGCTCAACATGCTCTTGACTATATAGGTACATTAGGTTCGTCTGTATCCTCCGAGTATCATAGATTTAATAATTAAAGCACTTGTTGTCATCTCAATACATTTTGTTTTCCGAGCAGTGATAGCCCTGTACCTACCAATGAGTTTTTCAAAAATATTTATCACTGCCTCGATGGTGAAGGAAAACATCGTGAGAAATCCCGCAGGTCCCACAGTTAATTCTAAGACCTGTTTAGCAGCACCCTGGTACCGCGATAGGCTCACCAAGTTACCTATCGCATTTAGGGGTCCAAAGAATATACTGATGTAACGTGGGTACTTCCAGAAATGAAATGCCGCTACCTACCCCATCGGGGATAAAAATGCGTGAGAATATTTTTTAATTTTATTTTTTACATTTTGTTTGCAGATTCGTTTTATGACAAAAATATGGCATCCAAATGTCTCGTCAGTGACAGGCGCCATATGCTTAGACATACTCAAAGACCAGTGGGCGGCCGCCTTGACGTTGCGGACAGTACTGCTCTCCATCCAGGCCCTACTTTCAGCCGCGGAGCCAAATGATCCACAAGACGCTGTCGTCGCTAAACAGTATAGAGAAAATCCACAGTTATTCAACTTAACCGCTAGACATTGGACTAACATTTATGCCGGCGGACCCACCACTATCTGGGAGTTCAACCAAAAGGTGCAACGTCTTTTAGATATGGGCATCGACGAAGACCAGGCGCGGGTAGCCCTGTCCACGTATGATTGGGAAATCGAGCGGGCTACAGAACAGCTCTTTAGTTAGGGGCATTGGGGACTGTTGATGTCTAGCGCTATATATACTTAATGCTCCTCCATTAAGAAAACCTACTCTTTCTTGTTCCATTGTTTTGCATCTCTCGCTGTATTCCATTTATAAATTGTTGTTTTGGGATTATTTCTACACATCAGATTGCGAGATAATATACAACTTAATTTATTGTTTATGAAATTTTGTCGTTTTGTTTGTGTAGATATATGAAATTCGATCGCGTTCTTTTGAATCTATATTTCCATTAGTAATTGAGCGCGTAACCAAATGATTTAGTTTTTTCTATATTGGCATGGATACATCAATAAGTAATAATAACTTATAGGTGATTTGCATAATTCCAATACTTCCTTAGATAGTGACCATATTGATACGATATTTCCGCATTGTAATGCTCCATTTTTATTTTGCACCTATGAATTAGATTGCTAATTGGGTCAGTGTAATGGACTTTGAGTATTCAATGGTTTAATCAAAAAGGTTGGAAGAAAGTCATTCTCTTAGAGAATTTTTTTCTTTAAACGTCTTTGGGTTTAATACTCAAAGGTAATGGATGTTTAAAACTAATATTACAATGTCGTGAAGTCCAGTTAGCATGGAACTTAGAGTATCATAATCTTAAGTGAAAGTAAACTGAATTCCTGGATCTATAGATAATATTATGATAATGGCGCTTTGTATAACGTGTCCATAGTGATATAATAATAATACTTTAATAAGAACAGGAATTATGCCTTTTTTTTACTACGAGAAAATCATCTATAGCTACAAAAGTTAAGTAGGGTTTTATTTATTTAAAGTTCAATGCAATAGTTTAAGTAACTCTTTTTTCCACAAATTTTTATATAGCTTCAATTAATAGGAGGACGAAATGTTGTATCTTTATGTAATAATATCGTCATACAATGGCCTGAGTTTTATTTGAAAAGTAGGTTTTCCTTATTGAAGAAAAATTTAAAAGAACCTTACAAGGCTCAGGTTTTAGGGTAATTTAATGTTACAAAATACATACGTTCAGAAATATTTTAAAATCATTTATTTCTTATTCACCATATGCAACCGCGCTGCAGTATTGTCGATCGTCTCTACGCATTCCAACAACGCAACCAAGTAATAAATAAAAAATAATAATAAATAAACAAACAAAAATTTAAATCGGTAAGTACCTACAGTGGCACAGCTTCATATTTGTCACAGATAATATGTGCGAAAAAAATATAAAAAGAACATACAGATACTTAGAGAACCTCCTTTTTATAGGTCGGTGAAAAGGAATACATTTCCCTATTATTATTGGGCTTGCTATTTAAATGCACCTTCTGTTAATGACGACTTTTCGACGAGTTCCAAAGAGTACTTTTAATGGAAACGTCTTAGCCTTAGCTCGGTAGTGGAGATGTTATATTATGAGATAACGCAAATAACCCATCATTACTTGCAGTTTCATACTCTGTAACGATCAGGTGAGAGAATAACTTTTAAATAATGTTTTATATGTTAACTGACCAAGTATTCGTCTTGTTGTAAGAGTGGTATACCAATTAAGGCACCCTCAAAAGCGGGCACGCGGTCGCGATCGGGGACGGGACGATTATGTGGCACAGGGGTCTTATTCTCTATTTATAATTGTAATCGTAGGCGTCTTTATTTGAAACTAGCAGCGCCCCGCGGTTTCACCCGCGCAGTTCCCGATCCCGTGACAATACGGGGATAAAATATAGCCTATGTGTTATTCTGATGTTTATGCTATAAAACTGTAAAGTCGCATCAAAATCCGTTCAGTAATTTTTGCGTGAAAGAATAACAAACATCCATACATAAAAACTTTTGCATTTATAATATTAGTACGATTTGTTACGCGATCAGTGCTTGCTCTGCTTTCTGATAGATGTACGGAAGAAGCAAAGCAGGTCAAAATGAAGAAAATTGCTATTAACCCAGTGAATAGAGAGCTGATACCTTACAAACGGTCCGGTAGTTCTAAATTTTTTACATGTTGTCTAGGATGGTTGTTAAGTGTTTAAAATGCAAAATGCACAATTCCCCCCCCTCCGCGCCCGCCGCCATCTTGAAAAAATCGGCACTTTTTTAAATTTTCACATATCTTTGTTTCGGTGCATTTTAGCTACAAAACAGTTTTATTCAATGTTGTAGAGAATGAAATTCCCTATAATATAATACGTGTTAAATTTTGTTTGTAGGGCAGATAGTTCACGAGATATGATATTTTAAAAAAGATATACGCATTTTCCGGAAATTTTTCGAACTTCTAACTTTAGAGCGCTGTAATTCAATTTTGGCCTATTTGAGAAAAACAAGTATAAGAATAAAAATTGTATGGAATTTAATTACCTACAAAATGGATGTATACTTTTTTTAACCAACCTTACGGAGGGGGCAGTAAGCATTAAAATGAAAACAACGGCATATTGTTTATTTGATAAGTTTGAAAAATTTCCGGAAAATGCGTATTTTTTTATATTTTTAAAATATGATATCTCGTGAACTATCTGCCCTACAAACAAAATTTAACACGTATTATATTATAGGGAATTTTATTCTCTACAACATTGAATAGAACTATTTTGTAGCTAAAATGCACCGAAACAAAGATATAAGTGAAAATCTAAAAAAAGTGCCGATTTTTTTCGGTTTTTTCAAGATGGCGGAGGGGGGGGAATTGTGCATTTTGCATTTTAAACACTTAACAACCATCCTAGACAACATGTAAAAAATTTAGAAATACCGGACCGTTTGTAAGGTAACCCCCTTATTTGGTCTCTATTCACTGTACTATATTACAAATTATAAATATGCAACAAGGCCCCAGGTTTCACTCAAACTCTTCTGAGGTTGGCCTTTACCTAAGTTTGTCGCAAACCTATCATATCGGCACCTGATCGTCATCGCCTCGCCTCTTGCTCACATCATAGTCTTAACATTAATGCCTCATGCCTGCTTTTATGCATGGAACTTTATAGAAAGAAAGAAAATAAATTTATTAATTTAACAGTGATAGCCTTAGCCCCTTTTCACACGTACCGGTTTCCGGCGGTCCGCTCCGGCGGCGATATGTATGGCCGATTATTTATTTTATAATTTTTATAATTTATTTGAGATTATTTATTTTATAAAATTATTAGACACAACATTTAATTATTGTAACAATTGTCTAATGGGAACCCACTCGGCTTGTGCTGCAGCATTTTCCACAACACTGGTATCATGCAGGGCCGGGTATACAAAGTGGTCCCTAGGCAACACGGTGAAACAAGTGGCTTTCTGTTATCACGAATGCTACAGAATATAATTGAAATATGGTTTAGAAAAGTCACGTAAAGTACGAGTAAAGCCAACAAAGTATAGCCAACTAGCTGTACCCTTACAAAGTATAGCCAACTAGCTGTACCCTTACAAAGTATAGCCAACTAGCTGTTGCCTATATATATGGCTTCGTCCGTGCGAACTTTAAGTTATTGTTACCCCTAGTAATTGTGTTTTCCGGGATGAAAACTAGACTCTGTCTATAATCAAGATTGAAAGTATATTTAGGCCTGTGAAATTTTGCCAAGGTCGATTACGACGTTGAAGTGTCATGTAAGTTCCCTTGGGAAATTCAACAATCTGTTTCTTAGCAGATGCATTTATCGTCTAAAGACCCTAACTTCAAATTTTAATTTTCTATATGACATTGTTTAGGAGATTTCGTGATTCAATGGTAATACTTAATATAAAATCATAAATGAAATATTTAATTTTATTTCAGATTTAGAATCCATAATGTGTTAGTAATTATATATAATATGCCTGTACAGATTAAAGTAGGTAGGTACATTATATACTGCCTTGCCTTGCCTCATCAATTCAGTACATATACCTACCTTTGGGTTTAATTAATATTACTTAGTCAGTCTTTACCCTCATAGAACCTCAGCTATCCCTCGCTATCTCTCAGTTAACTACCCTGTAATCAGACAGATCTTTATCTTATAACATCTTGTAAATATACTTTAAATATTGTATTTAAACAGTCTATCTGGAACTAGTATTACACCTGTCTTACTATATAAGATAAACCAATATTGTTAATTATGTGTTTTGAATTTGTATTCAAAACTTTATGGTCTGTGTATTCAACCATTAGACCAATATGGTCACAATTAATTAGTATTATTTATTTGTACGAACGATAAGGCTCTATGTGTTTGGGCGCCATCTGTGTAGTGCAGGCTGTAGCGGGTGTCACGGCAAAGAACCTGCAGTGCGATCGCGACCTGCGCCCACGCCGACGCGCGGACCACCGCCGTGTACACGCATCAGCAAACAGCGAGTAACTTGAGCAACCAGCTACACTACATCCGTCAGTTCAGTAACAGTTGAACCTACACTGTGGACGGTGCAGTCACGCACCGCACGCTTCCTTTATGCTTTACAACAAACCTGGGAAGGCAGAGTGCGCAACACATCTCCAGAATGTGACTAAATAACAGTGTACTTTTTAGTTTAATAACTCCCTATCGCCTTCCTTAAGTACCTAACGTCTAACAAACTTTTTATTACTTTCTAAAGCGTATTTAATTTTCCGCGTGTGTCTCGTTTCAAGCTCGCGCCATCAAAACGTGTGTGTGCGTGTGTAAATAAATATTAATTTTAAAGTGTTACAAACATGACTATATCATACGCCGGAGAGGTCCCAAATGGCAGCAGTTTCGGTTGTTTCTGGAGGATACTTTGCAAGTAAGTAGACAGACTCCCATGAAGCTGCGGCGCGGCTCGGGTGCCGAGAGACTGGTTCGATGGTCGGGCGCAGCCAAAACAGCTGTTCGAACCAATGTCTAGTCACTTACGTGTCGAAATCGCATGCCAATCGTCCGGAGCCACATATTTTATACAGAACAATAGCTTCTCTCCTGCTGGTGTGCCATTGTGACGCTCAACTCCGTTCAGTTTATAAAATAATGTTTATCACAGCGAACGTTTCGGTGTGTTAACGCTGCTACCGGAACCGATTTATTTATGATTAAATTTGTCGCACAATCGAAAGTTGGAAAGATTGACTGACGTACGTGGAGAGTGAAGACCAGAGCGACCTTGGCAGCGTGAGTGATGAATGTCGCTTGCCAATAACGAGCTACTTAGATTCAATGTCTCGCTGGCCCTGACAACGAAAGGTGGCGAAAGTAACTGACGCAAATGCCAATCGAACGACTCAAACCAATCGTTCTCATGATCACTGCGATTTCTATGTAACTTGTATTTATCAATAAGTCCACCCTACTTGTACCTACCTAATGTACCTAATCAGTAATCACGTAACTGCTTTGCGATACTAATTTAATTTCCAAAGACTTGCCTTCGTTAAACTGTACCTATGATTTTACTTTAAGGCCGCAAAAAGATGTATCGTACAAGGGCTCTTCTTTTTAGCACAACTAAGTTAAGATACCGCTACGTTCGCTATAACCATTATGTACTATTTAAAGACTAAGTAGGTACCTACCTAGCTACCTACCTATTTATTTTGAAAACGCATGAAGGTGTTCTAGGTACTATGACTAGGTGTGATCAAATCTAAAACGACTACTAATTAAAACATCTAAATTAAATACAATAGTTTAACTTTACTAAATCAATAAGATAAATAATAATATTAGTACATATTGAAATATTAATGTTGGAAAAGTTAATAGAAGATTTGCGCGTGTCATAAGTAGGTAGTAGAAATATCCTGGAATATTTACTCGTTTTGTGGCACCATAATGTGTTTTAATAATGTTTTATTACTTTACTTTTACTAAGTAGTACTTACCTACGAGTATAAAAAAAAAATAACACAGCCCGATAGACGGTCGGACAGACAGAGCCTTTAATTTAATAATAGGGTCCCGTTCCCAGTAGTTGTCACCCCAGCATGCCCCATAACGACGGAACCGAAAAACCATTTTACCATTATACGATTTATAAGTATAATAATAAATAAACTGTACATAGCTTATATACACCTGTAGTAGTGCATATTTGTAGTAGGTAAATATTTATTGTTAGTGAAAATTTATGTTTTTCTCGGTTAATTGGGAAACACCGCATCTATTCTACAATATGTAACAGAATAAGCGCAATTCCTGAAATTAGTTTGTTCTTTATCGACTATTCAATCGATTTCAGCTATTCTTAAATGTGTTTTTTTCCAAAAAATTATTAAAGTAACTTTTAGGGCTACATATTATTATGGAAACCGTACTATTACGAATTAAGAATTACCTTATTTAAGAAATTTGGTAAGACAAAACTAAAGTACGAATTCGTCGTATCATATTGTTTTTATATTAAGATTAAAAAGAGCTGTCCTTGAGTTTCTTGCTGGCTTTTCTCGGGGTACTGCATTTGGAACCAGCAACTCGTCGGTGGAGATAGTTTGCTGTTTACATTTAGCCAATCTTTATGGACGAGTTTAGTGTGCCTTGTTATTAGACTATTGACTATTCTAAGTGTAACTCTTATTACCTACAGAATAAAATACATTTTCTTTATTTCTTTCTTTCTTTATTAATATACTAATTGGGGTGTATAGGAATTGCGCTTATTCTGTGACGCACGTTGTATTTGCTCTGGAATTCCGGCAGTCGAGGATTAACAAGTTTTATAAGAAAAAGGCATGAAAAAGGAAGTCCTTATTCTTACGCTTGCGTCAGCGACAATGGCTAATTAATTTCCCGGATAGGGGGTACCTACCTACTAAAATAAACTAATAATCCAAATCTCGTAGGTGTAACAAGATATTATATAAGTAGGTACTTATAGGTAATCATCTTCATTCTTAGGTAATACCTATATAAAAATCTCGTATCACTATGTTTGTGGATGAACTCCTCCGAAAGGGCTCGACCGATTTCAATGATTTTTTTTGTATATTTGGTAGGTATGATCATAGATTTAGAATTAGGATGTAATAATAGGTCGAAAAGTATTTTTCACCACCCTCCCACACCCCATTTATATGACAGAACACGTTTGACGGGTCAGCTAGTAGGTTTAATATAAATTTAGTACCTACTATGTATTTTAAAGGTAATATTTTCCTCAAATATTTCCGGTTTCGGATGCGTAAAAGAAATAAGATTATTCCGTGAAAAATCCCCTAAAAATATTTTATCTTTGAGTAGGTACCTACTAGGGTTCATGATTTCTCGAGCTTTTCAATTTCTCGGGTCTCGAGAATTCTCGAGGCTAATTTCTCGGGGCTTCTCGGGTTGTCGAGAAATTTACATTTACTTACGTTTTCTCATGTTATTTGGTTCCAATGACGTCAACAAATTCATTGGTTTTCCTCTCAAATAAAAGTATCAATTTAATTATAAAACTTTTATTGATTATATTTAAAAACATTAATCTTATGAATAAGCTAAATAAGTTTTTTTTTAAATACAGAAATACTATTATTCAGACTATAATGACAGCACAATTTTTGGCTGGTTATTTAGAACTTATAAACAAAAGTAGCTTATATTAAAGTTAACAAAAAATCTACGTGAAAGAGAACGTTAATATCTTAACTTTCAATTAAATTACAGTCACAGCTCCATTTTTGGCAGGTTATTTAGAAAAAAATCTACTTAAAACTTGTAAACAAAAACAGCTTCTATAAAACAAAAAAAATATATGTATTAAAGTTTGACTAAAAAATAATAATAAGGACAGATAGGTACTTACTCGTACCTACCTAGTAAAATTTAAGATCATATTATAAATTATATTATTGACAAAAATAATATGAATAATAAAGCCTTGATATGTCAATAAAAGTGAAAAGACTTACCTGTTTGATTTCAATTTATCACGTAATCTGTGAAACACTCACTACGTAAACTATACTTGGCTAAAGTCGAAACACGTGTAAAAACGAAATCAGAGCGCTTGCAGCAAGATCAAACACCCAACACAACAAACGACGATTTAATTTCTATATGGGTACATGATTTCTCGAGTTCTCGACTTTTCTCGAGCTTGATTTCCCGGGAACAAAGCCCAGCGATTTCCCGAACGTAATGAACCCTAGTACCTACCGAACTTTGTTTTACGTCATTCCAAGTTTCCAAGAACATCTTTCCCTTGTTGATCATCTTTATTTTTCATATTTTAGAATACATTGCTACTACCTGTTATAAAAAACCCGGCCAAGTGCAAGTCGGATTCGTAGTTTTATTTTATTTCGATTTTATTAGGTATTGGTTCTTATAGCTGTAGTAGAAATAGGTACACATCCTTTGAAAATTTCATTGTTCTACTTACACATTAGGTACATTTTGTTCATAAGATACCTACATACTGACAGACAGACGGACAGCGGAGGCTTATTATTATGATAATGTTGGCACCATTTGGGTACAGAACCTGAAGGATTTTGCTAAATTCTAAATTTTTAATATTATAAACAGTAAAGATTTGTATTTTTGTAACGAATAAACTCAAAAATTACATCAGGGCTATATTTAAACAAATAGGGCGAAAAATAGGCGGGTGAAACCGCGCGGAACAGCTAGTATTCTATAAAAAGTCCTACGTCATTCAAAAAATAACAAAAAGTCCTTTTACTTACTGTATATAGCAAAGGTCGTTCACTACTACTGTTATGATTAAACTAATCTACGCTTATATCGATTGAGTAATGTTTGTTGGTTCATTAAATTTTAAGTACAGCACAGAAGGCCGGTAGCACTGAAACCAATAATTAGTAAGCACAGCTGAGGAGAGTACAGCGATCGGCAAGGTTCGATGAAGGCCGCATTGGCAATTTTTGACGGCTTCTAATTCGTATTCTGCGCATTGAAAACTATCGTTATGTGGGTTCGAAATCCGGACAATGCATAGCATAGCAGATTCCGATTCTTTGAATCATGTGACTTATCGAATCATGGTCGAATCGAAGGGAAATATATAATGTATCCATACGTGGTGTATGGTATGCCATTCTTGCAGCTAGGTCGCGGTCGGTCCATATTTACACTGCATTCTACATTACACCTCTGCTCTGATTGAATTGACGTGGGTCGTTGGTGTTACTTCCGTAAGATTCTGTCCATTATATTTTCTATTTTACTGACTTACAACTAAGTAAGCGACCTAGTTGACCGCCGCAAACGTTTGCAACAAGTTAATGTATCCGGAGTGTGTATTTGTATTTATTTTATGTAAGTAATTAATTATATATACTTCTATACTAATACTAGCGACCCGCCCCGGCTTCGCACGGGTGCAATGCTGAATTTTCTTTGCTATAAACCTTGCGGAGCCCTAGACCTTTCCAACGAATGCAAAACCGTGGAAATCGGTTCGTGCGTTCTGGAGTTATATCGTCAGGAAGGAAAACCCGACTTATTTTTATATAGTAGACTAGCGACCCGCCCCGGCTTCGCACGGGTGCAATGCTGAATTTTCTTTGCTATAAACCATCCCTGGACCCACTCGAACCAACACAAAAAGTTTCATCGAAATCGGTCCGGCCGTTCTGGAGTTAAATCGTCAGGAAGGAAAACCCGACTTATTTTTATATAGTAGATTATAAAGAGGAAAGATTTTTATTTTTGTATGTTTGTTACGAATAGGTAAACTCAAAAACTACTGGACCGATTTTAAACATTCTTTCACCAATGGAACCTAGAAGATTTCTGAGTAACATAGGCTGTATTTTATTCCCGTATTCCCACGGGAACTGGAACTATGTGAATTATATACTTAGATAATCGATTAGGTAACAATATGATATCCGACATGCAACATTTAACAAATTGATAATGATAAATGCTTCTCAATTCTTATACGCTTTTAGTCTAACTCGTTGTGATAATGAAATAAATGCAATATTTTATGGGTTATTTGATATAATTTTATGTTGTAAACACATAGAGATACTTATTATTGATGCAGGTCTGTGTTGGGTTTCTTTGTACTTTTAGATGGGTAACGAAAGATATTACGGTTCGACTATAGATACATGGATCTACTGACTACAAAATGTGTCGAATAGACGTAGCAACAGATTTTTTGTATACCTACCTAAGTATTTATAACTTTCGCTTCTAACTCACGATTTTTATCCTTTGCCTGTGCCTTTCTATGTACCTAAATCCGATGCTATGAATTTATAGCACCCGTATAAACAAGATAGGTATATATCCAAATGTTACCTACATCTGACTGTTCACTAGAACAATGAATGTAGGTATTATTAAGTATTTGAAAGTCCAGGGGGCTCTACATGTAACTACTAAAGTATTTCAAAATTACTACATTAGCTGATGCGACCTAATGAGACCTAACATTCACTAGGTATGATTGATATCTTTATCGGAATTTTATAAAGTGACGATGATGCATTTACCTATAAAGACAGCTATGTACCTACGCTTTTTTTAAATATTAATAACTAGGTAGCTGTTCCACGCGGTTTCACCCGCGTAGCTCCCGTTCCCATGGGAATACGGGGATAAGATATAGCCTTTGATACCTACTCCCTGATAACGTAGCTTTCCAATGGTAAAGGATTTTTTAATATCGTTCCAGTAGTTTCAGACACACAAACCTATCCTTAAATGTTTCCTCTTTTTAATAATTAGTATCTCTAGGTACATACCTATAGATTATTTAAATAAAAAACTATTTAAATGAAATTGTAGATATTATTTACTTGGCTTTCCCCGGGGTACTACCGAGATGTTAGGTGTTTATGTTACTGTGATAATAATGTTCTTTTTAAATACAGAATATATTCCGTAATCAATAAAAACGCAGGCAGGAAAGACCGAGGATATACCTAATATTTGGTAAGATTAGCAAAAACCAACAATAATTATAACTATAATAAATAATAATAATAATCTCACGCCTTTTATCCCCGAGGGGGTAGGTAGAGGCATTTCATTTCTGGATATACTTACCCACTTTTCACAAGTATATTCGACCCCTATACGTGATAGGTGGTGAGCCCATCACCGGATCGCTGACCGGTCTGTTAGTTCTGTTACACATGCCTCAGAATTATTCTGGGACCTGCGGAATTATAAGTATTTTTCGTTTCATTCATCCAATATGCTACCTACATAATTTTAAAAGATTATTATTATTAAAGATTAATTCTAAACGCGCTTCAACATTAAACATGCAATTAAACCGAGTTTTTGTTCAACATTCAAGCTCCAAACAACAAACAAGTTTTTGGGCACGCCCATACTGCCTTTGAGCGTGTAGTGCTAGCGAATAAAGTTTTTAGGTTTAAATAAACAAAAAGTTTCTTAAGCTGACTCCTTAATTAGACCTTAAATTAATATTACAAAATTTCTTATGTGTAGGTAAAATAAAATAAATAATCTCACGCCCGCCGTTTATCCCCGAGAGGGTAGGGAGATGTAGGTATTCTATTTCTGGAAATATCCACTTTTCACGAGTAGGTATATTCGACCCCTAAACGTGATAGGTGGTGAGCCCATCGCCGGACCGGGACTGTTACACATGCCTCAGAATTAATTCTGGGACCTGCAGGTTTCCTCACGATGTTTTCCTGCACCGTCGAGCTTGTTATGAATAGGTATGTAAGTAAGTTTTTGAAAAACCCATTGGTACATGCCGGGATTTGAACCCGAGCCCCACTGATTTATCATCATGAGAAGCGGTATCCTTAACCGTAAGGCTATCACTGCTCTTTCTTGATAGGTAACTACCTACCTACTATTACCTACTAAGCTTTATTAAAATGATATTATCTATTACTTTGGAAAGACATCCCATAACTCTTATAATCGAATAAGTAGTGACCTTCGATACGACGTAACGTGATTAAAAGAATAGAAACTCATATTTAGCTTACAGACCTTACAGTTCCATCGATACACAAAGAATACAGTTTCACGGCATAATGTTATCTTCAAAACACTCGACAACCTCTGGGCCTACAAGTTTTGGAAGAGACTGAAACCATCAAAAGTATGTCACGCTTACATTGCTGTTAATGACGGCAAACAAATAAATCTTACCGGTTTTCATATCATCACGAGTTCGCCGAATAGTACCTACCGAACATGTAAGTACCTACTGCGAATAATGATGATATAGCGCTATGTAGTACTACTAAAATCTTATACTTGTATATTTCGCCGTGTGCAGAAACTACAGAATACCTACCTACGTTAGTTTGTTGAAATATGACTGCTTCCGTGAAATTCGATCGCTTTCTTATACTTCCTTGTTTTGTTGAGCTTAAGCACTTGAATGAGCTAACAGCGTACTTACCAATATTTTCATTCCTAAATACCATTTTTATGCGAAGAAACGAACTCCTACCCTTCTAAACAACGCTTTTGCTGATGCTCACATGATCATTCTTTTGTTTTTTCCATTACTTGGTACTGTTAAGGGTGGTTAAGGTAAGCATTTTTTACGGCCAAGGTGGCAAGTCGAAATCCACTTTGCTTTATCTCAACTACGAAATCTCGAAAATCGAAGTAATTTCTTCGAATATTGTAGTCACCAGTATTACCAGTCGAACCAATTCACGGAGTCGCGGTATATGCTCGAAGAATAAAATATTAGAAAAAATCAATCATGAAATCGTTTGCCTCCATGTCCATGACCGTAAAAAATAAAGCTTTATGCACACGGAACTATAGGCAAAACATTATGTTAGTAGGTAACAAATTGGGAAAAGAACAGAAAATGGCAATATATCTTAAATAACGGTGTTAGTATGTGTTTTCCGTTTTTTTATATACGATTTATTTCTTTGTTACAGATGGCGAGGCAGCGTCTACAAGCTAGTGTGGCGAGAGTTACTAGCCTATCTTTTTCTTTACTACACGGTCAATTTCATATATCGATTCGGGCTCACAGAACCACAACAAAGGTGAGTAGGATGAACTTATTCGCATCAGGAGTTTTTTGTGCAGCAATACAGCCCGCTTCATCATAAATTTAAAATGACGTCTGTCTCACAAGCGTAACTAATATAGCGTAATTTTGACATTAGCAGACCATTTTGAGATCACAAGGAGTACAGGGAGCAATGAAAATAATGGTATGCGTGAGAATAAAAAACAGTTTCAAATTAAAAAATGTGCTAAGGCTTACGTAGAGTCAGTCTCAATCTTTTTAAACAACCATGATATCTAAACTCATCATTCCTTCGGCCGCGGTCGAAAATGCTCCACTAATTTGAGAGCGCCAATCATTGAACACAAAATATTGATATCATAAAAAATTAAGTGATCAATTTCAAGAAGCGAGCTAGGTATCTTTTATTTTTTGTCGTCGAAGCAATTACGCAACGACAATTCAAATACACCGGGACGCAGAAATAACGGGTCACTTCGAAAATTGCATTTAGATGTGAAAAACTAATGTCTATGTAACTCATTACGAAATTTAAACTATTAGAAAATATATTTTTTTGGCAAGTATATCTTATGTTATATATATATATATATATATATATATATATATATAACATAAGATATACTTGCCAAACAGTTAAACATTAAATATATATATATATATATATATATATATATATATATATATATAATGTCTATGTAACTCATTACGAAATTTAAACTATTAGAAAATATATTTTTTTGGCAAGTATATCTTATGTTATATATATATATATATATATATATCGTAATGAGTTACATAGACATTATATATATATATATATATATATATATATTAATGTTAAACTGACTGACTGATTGGTGATATATCAACACACAGCCCTAAATCGCTGGGTCTAGAGACTTAAAATTTTGCACATATAACAGCTTATAGGTACAATACAGTGTATCCACTAAGAAAGGAATTTGCAAAATTCATCTCCTATGGGTGTGAAAAAATCGTGCGCAAGCGAAGCAGCGGGTAAAATAATCTAACTACACGTGCTTGACTGAAATAGTCGTTCCACACGTACTCTTATCAGAAATATGATTAAATTCAGTAGTTCACATGCTTAGGTTGCCGATCGCGAGGCTTCGTTATATTTGCACGCACTGCCAAGTTATTCTAAGTAGAACGACGACTTACCTATATTTCGAAATACAGCAACAAAGAACTCACAACACGCAGAATGGCACATCTGTGAAAAATAAAACTAGTGCTTAGCTATACTAAACTTATGTACGTTCGAAATAATAAATAAATAATATCTCTTGGGATCTGCACATTTGCATAATTCAGGTTACATAGGCCATGTCTCAGTGGCATTGCTCGCGCTTGGTTTTTTGTTCCCGTGCGTTCATCACCTTTTTGTATGAGTATGGTAGCAGATTTCGTGATGAATTTATGAATAACTCGTGAGTGAGTCTCAGAAATATATCACCTGTAAAAATAAAAACAGATAGATTCCTCAAAGGACGTAGAACCGGGAATCGCGCTGGCCACGCCGCGCTGCTTGGGTCCTTGCTAGTAAAGATATTAATTTATAATATTTATATCAACCAACCATTAACAAAATCCAGTCAGCGGTTGCTTGCGTAATTGTGTAATTAACATCCGTCTAAACTTTCGTATTTATATATTTTATGCAAAGTGATTTAAATATACTAGAACATAGAGGGGACAAAGCAGGACAGCTCGCGTTTGTGCTAACTGAACTGACGCTTCTGATCAAAGTTTTTGTATTGAAAATATTGCCATTGCCAGGGGGCAATGCCCTATTATATTTAAATCTCTTTGATTTTATGTGACTGTCGCCACACAGAGGCAGCTTAATCGCTGTTCTATTTTTTCATAGTTCTGTGGTGTACACCTACATTATGAATAACAATAAACTTTAACATATCTACAATGCTGAGCCACGCAGACATTGTTCTCGCAGAAAACTAGGATACTACCTGTACGTATAATGAATACGTTGTACTGTGAGAAACTGTCAAGTCATAACAATTAACTGTTAGACTGAAATCGATAAAGAATTTCAGCTTTAGTAAAATAAGAGAATATTTCTCCTTTAATTCAGAGACAAATGTTATGGTTTTGATTCCCACCCGGAGTCAACATTTGTGTGCAAAAACATTGAACCCATTTCATTGAAGCTTTCGTATTTGTGTGTTTATAAATATTTATGTATCTAGTTGGCCAAGCGGTCGAACTCTATAATAATTGTGTAGTACTCATAGCACCCTGTTGGGACTAAAAAACTGTATGTGAATTTGTGTCCTACATATTACCTATTTTATTGCTTGGCTTATTAGATTCAAAGTGTGGTACAAGCACTCGCGTCTCTATATAAAGCGTAGTTGTTGATATATTCTGGAAGATATGAGATTCTATCGCCGTGCACAATTTCATTAATATCAGTTGAGTCGTGTAGTTGTTACATAACAGTCACTGTCGCATGAAAATATATATTTTTTTACAATATTTAGACAGATAAACAATGTCCTTCAAAGAGGAATCATCTGTTACAGTGCCTATAGAAGACTGTAGTATTGTTATTTCTGCGGATGTTGATTGAGTAGATATTAATTTTTTAAAGAATTACACTGGTCCCACTCGTCTTAGCCGAGTCAATTATCTGATTAGTTATGCCTCTGGCTCAGGGTTAACTACGCCACGAGTATTGTATGTGTAGGATTCACTAGATTAAAATAAAACTAGACTCAAATTTTAAACCGCTTCCTTTAACTGACTGGTAATGTTGAGCATTGGTACGGTTTTAGGCACCTGAGTTTTACAAATCACTTTCCATATGAACGCATCTCAACATTACGTCAGGAGGTGGTATCATGAGAAAATCTTAGTTTTTGTATTGTTTTCATATCGTATTATGCGCTTACGTTGTTTCCTAGAACGTTGAAGGTTGGTTAACATCCGGTGGCTTCAGCTTTAGTCTTTTATTATTATATTCAGCTTACAAATCTTACAATTAAAATTAAAATTTTGTTGTTACATAGCTTTAATAGCTTTTGCTCGCGGCTTTATTTCTCGATAATAAGTCTGGGATAATAAGTAGTTATATGACTTCCTGGTCCTCAAGCACAGCCAAGAAATCACGTCGATCTGTTGTATACGGGTTGCATAGTAATCTATACTTCTATTTCTTACTAATTATAAAGGTGTGCATCTGGATTGAGGGCCCACTTTTTAAATTATTGCGAAACGAAATGATACTTACAGGGCATTTACTTAAAATTTTGTAAAACCTAAAGCAAAGATTCTTAAATTTCTTAAACGTGAATCAAAAGAGTTATGGTCAAATAGCTTGGGCCCTCAATCCTGACGCCTGCATAAAACGGCATAGTCGAATCTCAGAAATTACTATTCCTGGGATAATAATTTTTATTCGAGTATTTAGTTAGGAATTTCTTGAATACATTAAGAAATTGTCAAGTCTTAAGAATGCGACAATACAGATTTATGGCGGTTTAGCTTGGGCCCTCAATTCATCAATTTTGATATTGTAGAATCAGCAAAAAATATGAGTTTTTCTAAGGAAAGATATTAATAATACGACTATAATATATTTGAGTTCCATATCTCGGAAAATTTGTTAAAAAGAAATAACGACACAAAAGTTAATTGTTAAAAAGTTATTGAAATTCGTATTTTTTCAAAACGTCTGAACTGAGGGCCCAAGGTTTTTGTCAGTATTGACTAGGCTAAGCTTTCTACACTACCGCACTTTAGGCTAAGTATTTTAAGAAATTTTTAACTAAAAGGCTACAAAGCGTCCATTCTTCTAAATGCCGTACTTTAGGAGAAAATTGATTTTCGATGTTTTATATGAGAAAATTCAGTAGGGTGTATATGATTTTGTTACTTTTTTGAGACAAATCAGCATGTACCCTCATATAAGATATTTCATAAGTTGTTGTCGGAAGCGATTACGTTTTGTGTGATCCAATAATTACCATAGGGTGTTATTTAAATGGTTATCATAGTATTCGTATTTTTGACGCCTGACGTACGCGCGTCCTCGTCATGTTTTTTGTTTAATTTTGATTTTGCTGTGTATTTCGGGTTTTGACTCATATTAGTGATAGTATAATATAATTATGTACATACTATTTCATATGTTTTGGCAGATTATAATGTAAAAGAATAAAGATTTTGTCAGGGTTTCATATTATTTTTATTTTCTTGTTAAAAACAAATTAAGGTTACCCTTATTTGTAAGCTAAATATGTAAAAATGTTATACATAAAACAACTCTAACGGGGCCGTGGCTGTATATGAAATGTTTTTTGAAAATTTTAATGAGTCTATTTTATCTAGTCTATATAATTATCGATATAGATACCAAAACAACATTTTTTTAAATTTGTGTCTGTCTGTCTATATCTGTCTGTCTGGTTGTGCACGCATCACGCAAAAACTACTAGACGGATTTTGATGAAATTTGGTATGGATATAACTGAATACCCGGGTCAACATCTAGGGTACTTTTTATTCCAGAAAAATATCTCATTCGCACGGGAAAATATAAAAACAGGTGAAAAAAGAAATCGTAGTCGACCGCTATGAAGAGATTTTTGGAAATTCCCACGGGAACGGGAATAAACCGGATCCGCGCAGGCAACGCCGATGGGCACCCGCAATTTCTAATATGTTATGTAGGCGTCTTCTATGTCGTAGACAACCGCTATAAAGGATTTTTTTGATATTCCCAAGGGAACTGGAATATACTGGATTGAGGAATGTTTTGATTTTTTGTATTAAAAAGGCTCCGATACTATCGGTTTTACCGATTTAAAAAAATCTTTTGCCAGTGGAAAGCGTACTTTTCTGGGAGTAACATGTGCTATAATTTTCCCACGGGAACAGGCCTAGACCACGTAACCGATTTAAAAAGTTCTTTTACCAATGAAAAGATACATTATCAGGGAGTAACAAAGGCTATATTTTATTCCCGTATTTTCACGGGAACGGGAACTACGCGGATGAAACCGCAAGGCACTGCTAGTTGTTAATATACAGGGTCATAATTTTAATTCGTCCAATACATAATTACATTGATTATTGGCACTTTTTTATTTTATTTTTCCACGCATACGCAGGTGAAGGCACAGCACAGCTAATCGTATATAATTATATCGAGCTTTATATATTATATACAATATGTAACAGAATAAGTGCAATTCCTGAAATTAGTTTGTTCAGTATCGACTACATATTCGATTTCATCTATTTTTAATATGTGTTAAATTTTTCCGAAAAATGAATTAGCATAGCTGAATTTAATGCTATCTATTGAAATCGTACTATTATAGAACGATATTTAAGAAAATTGGACAACTAAAGTTCGATTGCATCTTTTTTATATTAATTTACTAACCGGAGTGTATGAGGAATTGCGCTTTTTCTGTTACGCGTTGTATAATTATATATATTGTATCTGCGCTTTACAAAATACTACTTACATGATCACAACGAATACTTGTTTATACTTACGATAAACATTATGGTCACCCTACTGAATTTTCTCATATAAAACATCGAAAATCAATTTTCTCCTAAAGTACGGCATTTAGGAGAATGGACGCTTTGTAGCCTTTTAGTTAAAAATTTGTTAAAATACTTAGCCTAAAGTGCGGTAGTGTAGAAGGCTTAGCCTAGTCAATACTGACAAAAACCTTGGGCCCTCAGTTCAGACGTTTTAAAAAAATACGAATTTCAATAACTTTTTAACAATTAACTTTTGTGTCGTTATTTCTTTTTAACAAATTTTCCGAGATATGGAACTCAAATATATTATAGTCGTATTATTAATATCTTTCCTTAGAAAAACTCATATTTTTTGCTGATTCTACAATATCAAAATTGATGAATTGAGGGCCCAAGCTAAACCGCCATAAATCTGTATTGTCGCATTCTTAAGACTTGACAATTTCTTAATGTATTTAAGAAATTCCTAACTAAATACTCGAATAAAAATTATTATCCCAGGGATAGTACTTTCTGAGATTCGACTATGCCGTTTTATGCAGGCGTCAGGATTGAGGGCCCAAGCTATTTGACCATAACTCTTTTGATTCACGTTTAAGAAATTTAAGAATCTTTGCTTTAGGTTTTACAAAATTTTAAGTAAATACCCTGTAAGTATCATTTCGTTTCGCAATAATTTAAAAAGTGGGCCCTCAATCCAGATGCACACATTATAAAGAGGGAAGATTTGTGTCTCTGTATGTTTGTTACGAATAAATTCAAAAAGTACTGGACCGATTTTAAAAATTCTTTCACCTACGCAAAGCTAGAAGATCCCTCAGTAACATAAGCTATATTTTATTCCCGTATTCCCACGGGAACGGGAACTACGCGGGTGAAACCGCGCAGATCCGCTAGTAAAGTATAATGTTGATTGCAAATAAATCACAATTTTTCGAATATCAATTTTGATTATGCAAGTATGTTTTATGAACGTTATTAAAATAAAAATATATGAAGTGCTGTTAGGTATATGCAAATGAGACGCATCCGCCTGTATAGGTATAGATAAATTTAATAATTGACTCGAACATTATTTTGACATAAAATCGTCTCATCTCTAATCGTTATTATGTTGCACAAACGACTGTTCTAATATTATAAATCGGATAACAATATTTTTCCATTGTTATGTCACTAACAATTTTAATGTCTTATTTATCTCTTGGGTCTTTGTCGTGACAATACAGTAGCGTACATTTTTCTTTTGGTTCACTTCAGAATTACCTCGTCTGAAAGTCACGACTAAAGTATAAAAGAATTTATTGCTTTTTTACTACGAATTATTATTCTAATGATAAGTGGATCATTATCTACGCTTAAATGGCAACGGTACCTACTGTCTTCGTGTCGCATAACCTACTTACATGGGTTTCATGGGACGGCGAAATATATATAGTACATAAATGGCGTGAATTGCTTCGAGAAAAGGATATAAGGAGGTACGGCCGGGCCGCTTTTTGCTCGACTTGGCGGGAGCACTGCCGTGCCCCCAGATCCAACAGCCAACAGCATGATTATACCTAATTCTCGTGACCAAAAACACAATGGTTGCCCCGATGTCATTGATTGAATATAGCTCGACAACTGAAAATAAAGTATAATTGTATAAGTAGTGCCTTTTTGTAACTGCTGTGTGTACTGAACTACAAATAATTCGACACAATCGCTTGTACATTGTCCTAGTCCTAGTAATGTTGGAAAGCGTTAGCTTAAAAGACCATTATAATAAATCCTAAGATAAATTCTAAATAACACTATGTAAAGAGCCCTAAAGATAATATCGAAACTTGGTGTCTTTTCTAATAAATATAATTACGCAGTCAAAGAATATACCTACTCGTACTCGTGAAAAGTGGGTATTTTCAGCGCCTTTTATCCCTGAGGGGACAGGCGGATGTACCTATGTATTTATTTATTTTAGACGCAGACAAAACTAATTGAAGAGAATCTCCTAATTTCTGGGCATTGTATTCATTTTTATGTATAAAGAAAAATTGTAGATACAGGTTCATCTAAACTAAAAAGAAACAATAAATTCTGTGCTCACTAATAAATGGATCTAGTCCGACGGAACCACTGAACCGGTATTTTGCGCACAAAGGGCAGTAATGCATGATTATGTTCTACCTATTCGCGATTGCTTCTCGTCAATATGATGTTAGCAACTACGTAGATGTAGAAACATAATACCCATTTACGTGTATACAGATGCAATTTATATATGAGGCAGATAATTGCGTTGTTTACCTATAACCTGGCAAGAGGTCATGTATAACCTCCGTAAAAGTGTGTTTTCATAAAACTATACGAATCAATGCCCAATTTTCATTTTCAATTTCCAATTTACACAAAATAACTGTTATAAGTGTAATTCTTATTACTTACCTACAGAATAAAATACATTTTCATTTACTTTGGATTCCAAATATGCGCTCCTTGGTCTAATTTTGTTTAGTTCACTCTCTGTTCCCGGCGGGTAACAAGTTGCTAGTATCGTTATAGTTTTTGACTATAAATAAAAGCGAGCCATATAAAAATTTCGGCAAGGAACACTCGTTATATATTTTTTCCAAAAAATCTTGCATACATAATCAATTTACAGACTACGTAATCTGCGTTATTTCATCTATAGGCTCTAGTAGGTACAAATTCGAGAGTCACTTAAATAGCTATTAAAAACTTATCAAAACGACAAAACTAGTGTAACCATATCTACATTCTGATTTTTCTATCAATTATTTATTTAGCCTTATGAAGTCTGACATTCTAAATAACAAAACAATATGATATGATACACAAATCTTAGTATGTTAAGGTACTTCGTTCACGTAGCAGAAAAATATGAACTTTAAAATAAATGAATCCACAAATTCTGGTTTTCAAGGAGGCCACACTTCACCTGTGAATATTCTCGTATGTTACCTATGCGACAAGGTGACATGATATTATTGAAGGTTAACCAAATCTTAATAATAAATAATTTAATAAAAATTCGGTCAAGTGCATATCGGATCACAAATTCAAATTCAAATTAAATTCAAAATTCAAAGCCTGCTTTTAATATTAATAATTATATAGGTAAGTACCTTAAGGTGGGAAACACGAGTGAAATGATTTAGACACGATTTAACCCGAGTAAGTCCCATTCCCGTGGGAAAATTAAAGCCTATGTTACTCCCATAAAAGTAAGCTTTTCAATTGGTGAAATATTTTTTTAAATCGGTCCTGTAGTTCTTGAGTTTATTGGTCCCAAACAAACAAAAATACTAATCTTTACCATTTACGAGAATAATATTAGTGCACAAGTTAGATGCAGATACAATTGAATATTTATGTATATTGTTATGGCGTCACTCACTACACTATACGGATATAATTAATATATTTAAATCCGTGTAGCTTTTTGATGAACATTATTTACACAGAAATAACATTTCGAACAATTTAAAAGTGTTGGCGTGCATTACCTCTCAGGATAGCTAAGCTGATCATTTGATCCTGTCTTGATCGCTGAAGACTCGAACGGGCGCGTTAACAGCTCTTTTATTAAAGCAGGCAACCAGGAACCCAGAGTCCCCATGGTATCTACTCCACCTCAAACATGTAGCAGTCATAATGTAAGAATATTTGCCGCTGCATGTGCTCCGCATCCACCACAGTCACGCCACCGCTTATTGTATGGAATCCCACACCAGCGAGCTGCCATCTTTCTATAATAATAATTAAACAGACATGTTTATGTTCACAAATGTTGAAAATCGAACACGCGACCTCAGGCTCGGAAGGCAGGGTCACTGCAAACAGGGCCTTATGGTCCTACAGTCACAATGTCAGGTGTCCTGACCTGCTCTTGTGTTGCCGCTTGGCTCATGAACAGAAGGAGAGACCTGTAGACAATATCGACCGCTGTAGTTACAAAAATACTGTCTCATTATTTCATACTCAAGCATGTGTTGACAGACACGTGTTGGTTATTTTAGTTACGGTAGTTGAATGCTAAATACCATTTCCACCGTTCACTGACAGACAGTGAGTTAGGTTAGTATTAATACAGTTTTATGTAAATCCGTGGTACCTATTAAGTACTAATAGGCTATAGACATAATTATTTCATATATTATAACAATTATAAATGGTAAAATTTATGTTACAACAATAAAAATGGCCTTGGCAGAAATGAATTCGAAAATAATGTACCTACAGTAGATTTTTGCGATTTATAACGAATTTCACTTTAAAAGCTTCTTAAAAATAGAAAAACAGTCCCGGAAATAGGTAATTTTCAATAGAAAATAAGAACTAGCGTGACTAGAGCCTTGATGTACGGACTACATATAAACAGAGTAATTACTATAATTTGGTGATAAATATTCAATAGAAGTATTCATGGCGCGGTGTTTCGACGGCTGTTTGATTTTATTCTTCAGCCGTTTATAAGTCCGCTCAGACGTCTGGCTGGATGTTATAATGATGACTACAAGAACCTATATATATATATATATATATATATACCATACCTTATTACCTACCACCAGCAGACACCAATGATAAGTGTGGTAAATAATATGTGTACCTTAAATAAAATAAAATGTACCTTATTGTTCGGCCACTGTTCTCATAATTTTACTGTTACATACTGTTTCATGTTTATTGAATTCTTTCTTCTTCATTCTCACACACCGAAACGGTTATAAATAAATAACATCAGGAGATATAAATGAAAGTTCGCCATAAAACCGAGATTGATAGATAAAATAGTAGGGGACTCCCTAGCCAAGTGGTTTGCCAAGGTTTCATTTTCTAAGTTGGCGTTCTCTTAATTGTAATACTAACCATGTTAGTATCCTACTTAGTGGCGCGTAAGACAAGTCGATCACTAATGTCAATCCCATACATTTGCATTTGTCATTCTATTCGACTAATCTTTACTAATGTAGCCCTCAGGATACCAATATTAATTCAAAATTCAATGTTACCGGTGACACAATAAAAGTCATTTATTCCTATTAACAATTATTGTAGACTTCGTCCGTGTAAAACCTCAAACAATAAAAAATTATAATATCTAAATAGGTATTAAAAGGTTTTGAACTCGTTTAGTATTTCCCTGTCCTGAATAAAAAGAAGACAAAAAACAAGCGACGAAGTAAGCTAATCTTATTTGCCTAGGTATAGACCAGGGCTCGATAATTTTTAAAACCAAAAAAAATTGTAGTAGGATGAAACCCATTAGAAAATTAGGGGAATATTATAAAAATGAAAGGAAAAATAAATTACGGGCGATCTGAGGTCGGGAAGGGGATGGGGGTGCGTTTTTTAGGGTAAAAAACGGTTTTTCTCGGTTTTCGGCAAAACTAAAAGTCCTATCGAAGAAAATTAAATGGAAAAGTTGTAGGTAATAAAAAGATCTAAAACTTTTGTATTTACACTTTTTTCACATAACCTCAAAATTTATGTGAAAAATTCAAAAAAACAAGTTTTTGGTTTTTTATTTTTATCTTGAACAATTTTTTTTATTTTTAACGAAATTTGGTGAAAACTTACCTTATTATGTCCCAAATACGCTGTAATTTATTTGATTAAAAATATTTATTTTTTTCACCTTATTTTCGTACGTACCCCCATCCCCTTCCCGACCTCAGATCGCCCGTAATTTATTTTTCCTTTCATTTTTATAATATTCCCCTCCTTTTCTAATGGGTTTCATCCTACTACTATTTTTTTTCACTTTTTATTCTTTTTAAAGGCTTCTACCCTGGTCTAGTATGTCCATTATTATACATAATATCTAAGGTCCGTACTCTTATGTTTCCATTACTTTTTTCACCCAAACAAAACGAAAGAGAAAAAAAAAAGAATTCGTGCCACGTTTTGCCAGATTCGATGCTCAGATTAGTTTTATTATTTACTGCTCTTCTTCGTTTTAAAACCAATGTTGTTAATTAATATAATTATTTTGATTTTTCTAACCATCACACACTCAACTTTGCTGGATTTGGCTTTTCAATCCCGAAAAATGAATGTTGGGTTAATACCTATGGAATTGCCGCTTGTGTAGAGAATTTAGAGAAAACATATCTACTATATAAAAATAAGTCGGGTTTTCCGTCCTGACGCTATAACTCCAGAACGCACGAACCGATTTTGATGAAACTTTTTGTGTGGGTTAGAGTGGGTCCAGGGATGGTTTATACGTTGGGCAGACGTCGTTCAACGTCTGCCCAGGCCACTAGTGTTTTATAGATTTATTTTCGGAATTGAATCATCAAACTCGGCAAAATTGTGAACTAAGAAACATTCGCGGCGCTTGAGACACTTCGCGGTCGTCGCACCGTCAGCGTATCATGAGGCATGGAGCGAATGTGTATGCAGATGTGTCATCCCACAACAGCAACCTGCTGTTTCTATGTCTCGCAATTTACTAACTTTCTATGGAAACATGATGGAAGAATATTAAGAATAATACATTACATATTCACAAAAATATACGCTCGGCTCGAGCTAATTGCCCAGAGAAATTGCATTTTTGGAAGTACCTACATACTCTTATATACCCACTTCTCACCACACATGTACACTACGTTAGTATGTTTTTGTAAGTGTTTGGTGTTCTCAGACTTTTCAGCAGCGCTTTGTTTGGGCATGACAGTTTTACACAGTGCCCAATATAGGCGCCTTGATGTTAATGCTAACTAAAGTATGTTTGACACTGTGGAACTAGATTTCTTTCTTATTACCTTTAAATAATTAATATATCCAGTTACTGCTTTCTGTTAGCTCAATTGGTGGTGACTCTGTGTTCTGAGCCGGAAGTCGCGGGTTCGATTCCCGCTATATGAATATGTCTGTTTGCTCCGTGTCTGCGTGCTTAATATTTATTTAAGTACATGTTTATCAGTGGTCCAGTACCTATGGGTACTAAGCCTGTATTTCTTTAATTCACCACTAATATAATAAATGCGGAAGTATATAACTTTGTGTAGGTACCTACATGTTACCTTTTGAGGACTAAACCGCTAAACCGTTGAATCCTGCACTATTTAAGATACGAACAATATTTAAATCGGTATATTTTTGGTCTAAATAATTCCACGAAATTTTCATTACTTGTGAAAAATACATGTATATCCCTGGTCCCTACTCCCTACTAATTGAAATACGAAAGGAACTTTCTGCTACAGACTCGTGGTCCCCCTGTAATGTTCCCCTGTGGGGACAACGAGGCATTCGCATTCGCTTGTTGTCCCCCCAATTCACTCTTGACCTTAAATACCTGGAAGACGTATGGTATGTAATTAGGTAAATAAAATAACATTTTCACGGCTAAAAAAGTTGACGTCGACTTTATAATGCTATTGCTCTGCGTCGTAATAGTTTCTACGATTCCCCCTCGACGTGACGTCGAGTCTCCTTAGGTCCTATATAAAGTAGGTGCAGTCAAACGAAAAATATAAACTCTGTATTGTATACAAAATCATATTTATTAGGCGTCTATGACAAGTATGAAAATAAAGTATATTAACCTGTTGTAACTTTGTATATTCATGTGTTTTTCTGTTCGAAAGAAGAAAATAGTTAAGATACATATAAGTATATTTTTCTTTTTTTTTCTTTTTTTGTTAAACATTTTTCGTATTTTGTATTATACAGGTTCACAATAAGTTATATTGTTATTGTCATACTTGGGACATTTTTGTAAATATTCTATACATAGGATTCTACATGTAGAATTAGAAAGAGCAAGTTATAACTGCAACGCCTAATAAATATGATTCTGTATAGTGTATACAATAGAGTGTTTCTATTTTTCGTTTGACTGTACTTTATATTGAACCTAGATTCGACGTAGGGAGAAGCTTAAATACCATTACCTACAACGCAGACCCATGCATTATAAACTCGACGATTATAAGGACAGATCTTGTCGAAATTTAGGCTGGATGGTAGCTTACATCTTGAGAAAGGACACAGGTATTCATCCTTGAAAAACACTCAAGTAACTCTGGGGGAGAGAGTCGCGCACAAGTAACAGCTAGTAACTAAGTAATTTGTAAACTAGACTAGCCATACATCTGTAGATATGTGATACCCGAACAAAGCATGGGGCGGTAGCTAGTTTAATATAAATATGTTTATACAATTTGGTCACATGCTTACTTAATACGCTATAGCGGTTGCAGATATCTTATGAGAAACACAAGCATAGCGAATTTGATGTTAGAATAAAATATACTATTGAGGCAACCTAATCATATTTCCCTGTTAACTTTTATTGTTATTGTAAGATTTATAGTAGGAAAACCGGACCGATGACTAATGTTTTTTCATATTTGTATAGGTAAATATTTACTGCAGGTAAATGCCAAGATACGTACTTAAAGTCGGGTTTGTGTAGTGCTTATGACGCCATGTTTGTTTCAAATATTATCCCATTGTAAAATTCGTCATCTAAATCTTTGAACACCATTTTTTACTAAATGAGAAGTATTTATTTGTTACTTATGTCATAAAGTCACAGTGGAGAAGACATTTTTTTCCTCTCGAAGGAACAATGGAATATTTTGAATCCGTCGATTGGCAAACAGTCTACTTAATTTTAATTTTTATAGTATCTATTAAATATTGATTAACACTGAACTAGACCCAAGTGCTACAGTAGGAATTTTGCCTACTTTACTCACCTACTTTATTTTTTCTCCGCTTTACAGAATATTCGAGAAAGTTCGACAGTACTTCGGGGCGCAGAGTGAATCGATACCAATGTCATTCGTACTGGGCTTCTACGTGAGCCTCATTGTGAAGAGATGGTGGGAGCAGTACAAGCTGCTGCCTTGGCCTGATACACTGGCGCTCTTCATCTCCGCCGGCATACCAGGAGCGGTCAGTAAAGTAAAGACGTGATACAATATTACGAAACCTACGGCAGCCCCATTAGGCACATTACATCCTTTTTTATTAATATAAAAACACGCACAACTCTCACGATACAGTCTCTATAATGCCTTTACTGTATTATAACAGAGATACCTACCACAGTTAATTGTATTTTTTAGTATAATGTTTTTTAAGAGTTTCCGGTACTATATCTTAATACGATGGCACTATGGTTTATATAAACATGTTGGTTCCTTTAAGAAATAGTAGCAAAATGCCAATTTATTTATTTATTCTTATGATTTTATATTTTTTCTACTTACCTAGTTCTTAATATGTTGTTATGATTGCTATTGCGATTTATTACTATTGTTCTATGCGAAGGCGATGCGATTACTTACTGAAAACCTAGATTCTTGGCTTGATATCTTAGACAGTTATTGTATTATAATATAATTACCTACATAATATATACAACGTTACTTGACACGACAACGTTATCCTACTATAGTATATTGTACACGCTCATGTATAGATAGATGGATAGAGTTTCTGATGAAACACATTAGTAAAGTCAAAGTCGAAATGTTTTATTTAAAGTAGGGACTTACAAAGTCCACTTATTGAACGTCATTTCAACTCCACCGCTTCAGCATGTATGGTTGAGGAGAAGAAGCGGGCTAAGAAACTCCTCAACACAGTATTCTTTTTATAAATTCTTATTTAATACTAAATTGGGCTTGGGTTAGTAATAAAGCTAATAAATGATAATAACACATATACTACTTTTTATTCCGACACGCGGTCGAAGTCACAGGCAAAAGCTAGTTTATATTATTGTTTAGGACTAGACCTACTCAACTGAAATTAGTAGGTACTGGAATTGAACTGTTCTTTATTGCACTGACTGTTGAACTAAAATAACGGAGGACAATCTCCCATATATATATAAACACAAAAAACTCTCAATAGCGCCATGTAGGAATAACATACCAATCAAGTACACGCCATCTTCACACATACATTAGGAACTATCTTGTGTAGTAGTTACATAAGAGATTCAACAATTATTTTATTTAAATATTTTATAAGTAACCTAAGGAATGGCTAATTGGCCTCACATAATGATATCCATAAACTTTTTAAGTAGATATTTTTTAAGAATTATTGACGTAATCTTATACACTTGTTATCGACCTATTAACGATTAACTTAATATTTTCCTTAAGGCTTATTCGCATCCATTATGACGCCCGCTCCATGAGGTACCCGTAGAACAAGTTGAATGTTCCGAGAGCAAAACGTGATTGTGATGAATAGGAACTATATATCGCATAATAACTATCACACAAAGACTTGATAAATGAAGTTTAATTTCATTGATGAAGCTGTCGAGGTTAAGATCATTTAGTTTTACAATCAATTCAACTAATTCGAAAAATTCTTTGATGAAGCTGTCGAGGCCAAGATGGTATACTTCGTTCAATCATCAACGTGGTTTAAAAAACTAAATAAAAACCTAATTCTAATCAAAATCTTCAACTGTACCTAATATTAATTCGTAAAATCCAAAGTACCTATATTACCTACTAACTATAGAGAAATAACATAATGAAAGGCGGTGTTACCAAATGTTTGATTTCCAATGCGAAATGCGGAGCTAAGAAAGTACCTAAGTACTTACCTAATAACAAAATTCAAGTCGGCAGTTTCTTCATATCACGCGCACTGTTTTGAAACCCTGATTAAGTCAGTAGCGTTCGTGCTTTGTGGCTAGCTGCGCTGAGTCAGACTCGAATGATTAAACCTTTGCAACTAGCAATAACCATTAAAATGTATATGCATCGTTGCTATAGTCCTTTTCGTCTTTATCACATAGAAACTTATTCTGAAGGTCCTATGAGCCATTTTAGTTTTTGGTTACTGACTAATAAAATTACAAAGGTATTTATTTTAGTCTTACTTAAGTACCTAATGCAGATGTGTGTTGTTTGCTGCTGCGAATCACGAAGTGACTTTGATTGGATAGTTTGTAGCGCTTAATTATTGTAGGTTACGAGCTCAAGAGATTCATCCGAAATTAAAAACAAACATGAGGAAGCTATAAGGCGAGGTAAAGTATGTTAATGTACAAGGATATTCATTGATTATATTGGTAGTTTTATGGCTATTACTTATAGGTAAATAGAAGCTAACCGAAAATTAGTCTAAAACAATGCCATTTTGTAAATTAAAAAAATAGGAATGTTCCTTTTCATATCTCATACTCGGAAAGTAGTGTAAGTTTGATCTGAGTACCGGGTCGGAAGCGATGATTCCCACCACAGAGAGATTCAGGGCTGTGATTCCCGCCCTCGGTCGGGAAAGACTCATAGTAATTGCTTCCGGCCTTAGGGCGGGAATGAATTAAAAAAAAATACTACTACATTTGGCAAAGACGTTTAAAGAAAAAGTTTCTCTAGGAAAGAGAATGACTTTCTTCCAACCTCTTTGGGTACTTAGTAGGGATACGAAACTTTTTACATCAATTAGAATAAGAAAAAAAGGTGTGGCCTTGTCTTTTAGTATTAATCAAAGGGCCTTGTGAGTGTAGGTATAAACAACAGAAAATAGGCCGCGCGCGGGGGGCGGTACGCGTTCCATATTTAAAATTAAAAAAAGAGTAATAATTTGGTAAGCTGTTCCGAAATTTAAAATCTTGTTTTTCATCGACACTAATAAGCACAGAACACTATTACTCGGCTAACTAAAAGTACATATTATTATAAAGAGGAAGGATTTGTATATTATTTTTGTAATGTTATTTAGGTTAGGTACTCTATGATGTAGTATTCAAAGACGTTTAAAAGAAAAAGTTTCGCATTCTTCCAACCTCTTTGGTTGTATTGTTGACAATTTTTTTTGTAGGTATTATTGCGTTTCTGCATGTTTGAATTTTTGTTAAATTGATTTTTTTTTGTTTACTTTCCTTGAATTCGAAATGAAAAGTAGAGTGTTCAACGCGGGTAGAAGTTATCAATTCGTATTGGAATTGATTCCTTCCGACCCTTGTATAACAATCTACTATTTACTGAGTACCTACAACAGCACTCAACCTTTGTAGAGTTTCTTCGACAAATAACAAATGATTAAAACTTTTGCGCTGTGGTTTAAAAAATATCAACTTCAACGTGAATCTGGTTATATGACGTCTAATATTAGGCGATTCTCACACTGCCACGCGCCACGTTCTACAGGGGCGCGGGTACCGGCCAACGTTAAAACCGCAACCCCGCGCTGGCCGCTATCCATAGACGTAGTATATGTATAAATAAGTACATAACCGATATCTCAGTCTGTTTATAAAACATGCAACGCACTGACAAGGCATCTCCGCTTGTGGAAGCACTGCAACCGACTATCTTCCTACCTAACATGAGCGCCGTGACAAAAATTTGTCGACGTTTATCTCGTGCATTTGTCTCAAATAGGAATTCGTACTTGAAAGAGCGAGACAAAACTGTACAGAAGATTTTGTCACGGCGCTTATGTTAGCCCGGCTTTACGGGCCACGGAGGTATACAGTATGACACACCGAGGTCCGCAGTATGGTGCTGGTTTGAAAGGATCAAGCTCCAACCCAGCATGCTAAAAAGAATATTCAAAATCTATTGTATCTAGAAATATAAAGATTGACAATTCACCTATCACCATGGCGTTTGATTGTGAAGTGCACTTGTACGGGGCGTACGGCAGTCGGCAACCCCGCACGGGGATGCGGAAAAAACCGAAAAGTCTGCGTCTCCGTCACCACGCGCGTGGCTCCGTTGCAACGCAACGCGTCTCGAAACGTGACACGTAGCCAATGTGAGACCTGCCTTTTTGTTCTTTTTGTTAAATATATAAAAAGTTGTTTACAAGTCGGTACAAGCATCATTGTGGAGTTTTTTATATTTTTATTCCCTATTAGCATATTGTAATTGTATATTTCGATAAATACAAACTGTAGGTCCTACCTTATAAAACAACGGAATTTCAAAAAGATGGTGTGCTACTAGATGTGTGGATAATAGGAATTTCGTTGTTGGTTGGCAATTTAAATCTTACTGTCATTAGACAAAAAAAAACTAATTTATTATGAAAGATATTAAACTATTACGTCATCATTTTAGTATCAATCACACACATATTATTGTTTTATTAATTTTTAAATGAAAGGGATGCAATGAGATATACAATTGCCATAATATGAAAATATAAGTAAGTAGATAATAAGTCTGTCTAGTATTATACCTGTGGTACATCTAAGTATATATCTATTGATGCTTAGAAAGCTAAATATTGTTGAGCGAATATTTAATAGGTATTATACCTGTAGAAACAACGCTTGCCTAAATTCCTGTTACGCTTTATTTATTTTATTACCCTACCAACTCGCTTGTGTATCACGAAGCTTGGAAAAGTTGCTCTTTTGAACTTCCTGTCATTATATATCAGAAAACGCTTCGCAACAGTACGGTCCTGCATTGAAAATATTATTTTAATTACTCAAAACAATAGCGCGGTAAAAACTTAAAGGAGGAAAAAGTTAATGATTGGCAACCCTGTGCACGATTGTATTTTTATGCGCTAATGTCGTAGCCTTGGCCACAATGCTAACTCCACTTACATTAGCTCAATCCAATGACGTTTAGCGGCACCTCATGTTGCAGTGAGTGCTGAACTGCTGCCGTACCATGTAAATTTCATTGAGATATAAATTTGACGCCCCTTGCAATAATAGACAATCATAAAACAAAAACAACTGTCGATCTCTATTCTTTATGCGAGGACGATGCCATTTTCTTTCCCAATTCAAATAGCAAACGTCAAATAGAACATGGTAGTCAAATGTCATCTGAAGCTGGCGGGACTGGCGGGTATTCAATTGCTGATAGGCGTGCTGAGCCATTGAGCCTGCATAATGGTGCTCCCAACGACAAGCGAGGCCGGTTGCAAAACACCTCTAACTTGACCCATAAATAATATCCTGATAGCTATTCATATTTAAATGAGGAAATATGTTCAGTATACATACTTAATCTCGCGCCTTTTATGAATTATATTTGCATAAAAGTAAGCTAACCAACTTCGATACGATACCTTCAAGGAAATGTCGACAAATCATCATCTTCGGAATAGTAAGCATGAAAGAAAAACCGAGTGGTTTTCAACAGCATTTATCCAAAACATAACCGGTACCTACCTATTTGATAAGAATACATATTTATTCTGTTACGTCATTTTATAACCTTAGAACTTTTGGTGGATGATAGTTATACAAAATTAAATAAAACCGGCTAAGTGCGAGTCGGACTCTCTGGGTTCTGTATCGTTTTTATTATTATCCATTTGTATATAGTAATTTTTTTTTGAATAGTGTAACTGAGTTTGTTTGAACATCATTTTTGGTGCCTCATAAACTGTTTTTCATTAGTGACATAAAAAATATTTCAGATTTTTGCCATCCCAACCTTCAGAGATAAGAATAATTGTAAAATTTATTTAGACATTCCAGAAAAACAATTTTTATTATATTCTCCTAATTAAAATACCCCACTTGCCCCCAGTATAATCCCATTAGACCAAGTGGGGTTTCAAATTTCTAACTCCCATCCCATTTGAGCCCTAAAAAAATAAAAATATATATAAAAATATATAATATACTAGTGTTATGAAGAGGAAAGATTTGTTTGTTTGTTTGAATTAAATTGTTTCATTAGTGAAAAGCTACATTATCACGGAGTAACATAGGCTATATTTTATTACATTCCCACGAGAACGGGAACTACGCGGGGGAAATCGCGAGGCGCTGCTAGTACTTATTTTCGTCATATTTTCGCATAGTCTAATGACGTTCTAGTGATAACACTATACTTTGACTGTCTTTGACCCACGTTTATTCCCACGGGAACGGAAACTAGTTTGTAATAAAATTGGGCAAGCATTATGTAAAACTATTCCAAACTCAATAGCATTCGTACTTGCAGCTTTTCTGTGCTGTGACAGATAGACAGACTGAGCGGTGTTATGCGTCAGGTTTTTTACCATTTCGTTACGAAACGATATATGTACATACATTTATTTCTATAGTTCTACTAAGCGCTGATAAATGTTACAACCGTATTATGTGGGTCTGACCCAACCAGACATGTAGACTGCTCTCAGCCTGCGATCTCACCTTGATCTTCGTATGCCCAAGCTTGGTTTAGACCGCGTGAGCGAAGTGGAATGAACGGGCTAGTTGGACCAATATAGCGAGTTACAACACAGTTGTCATCAATTCGAAAATTCCTTACGGATATATCTTTAAATATTCAATTTTACCCGTTTAACTAGTAAAATAATATTGACTAGCTCGCTGGCGGGTGTTGATATGTGATATGTTGATATGAAACAGATATCCTTGCAAACATTTTTCACTATCACCAACCTCGTGTGCAAGCAACCCTAGGTTTCATTTTCTACCGAACCGTGTAGTCAAGTCTTGGAATAAATTACCAGAAATTGTGATCAGTGCTCCATCAGTGAACTCATTTAAAAACACTTGATAAACACTTACTAAGTGCTGCTAGATTAATAATAATAACAATATTTTTTGATCGATATAGTGTTTTAAATTCAGGCTCAAGTTGTTATATTATTTTAATCATACGCTAACAATATTATAGGACGACTATCTTCATTCAGACCTAAAATTGGACATCTAAACGGGTCTTTCTCGGCACTGGCTTTCCTTCATGCACCAAGACAGGCGAGCTTGTTATCGCCCGTTTTATTTTTACACTGCACTTACGTTCGCAATTACATGCCCTTTTTGTGAGACTTTATGAGGTAAAATTATGGTAAGGTAATATTTATTATATAATTATTTCAAAGTAAAATTATCTACTTACCTAATATATATTATTTGATTATAAACACTAGTAAGATGATAAAATAATTCAGTTCAACTCATATTTCGAGTATGTCTTATTCTCTAGCAGCAGGGCATTTGGGAATAATTATGTATTTCTTTTGTGCACCGCATGCACTGTCACTGTATCTCAACAAACTTACGCATACGCGTGACTCTAACTGTTTATACCTACTTCAAAAGCATACTTATTATGTTAGTAAGAAGGCTGATTTGATCGGCGGTCGGTTCAGAAATGTACTTATACTCGTACGATACCTATAAATAAAACGACGTACGTTGGTTTATCATAATACAAAATTACTAAAGCTGGGTGCCCTATTGCTACCTAAGCACAATGAGTATAGTACCTATATGAAGATGCCTACATAAACTATTTGATTAGGAAGCAAGCACTGTACGCTTATGCAATGCTACATGCTTAGCACGGATCCACTTATTTGATCACAATCTCTGTGGTCCGTAATTATTATTAACTTCATCTTGTCTGGCCTCACTGACAATAATTAAGTTGCACTGACTCAGGAGATACTTTTTTGTGGCGTTTGTACATTTCGTGCTTTATGCTAAAGGAGATACCTACTTGTATGCGCACAGTAATATTGAGTATGTAAAGATGTTGCACAAAAACATTATGATGCATATTTTAAATATTCGTGGATCTGCACCATTTGCACAAAGGTGGTTTTAAATAAGTATTAGTACTATTTAAAAATGGTATGCCATTGAGGTTGCATCGATAAGTATCGGTCTTTTGTCTCCTCCTTTATGCAAAAGAAACAATGATTTTCGTAGTGAACCAAACATCCGCTGGCGACGCGGACTCGAAGGCAAAAACGTGCCAACCGTCAATTCCATCATTACTCTGTACTTATCATTGCCAACTGCTCGTTTATTACAGTAGGATGACCTCTCTATTTTGCGTGTATTACTGCAGATTCAAATTTAAACAGAATATTTACCTATTATTAACTAGGTACCTATTATAAAAACCGGATCGTGACAACGGCAAATGCTAGATGTATTTTCCTATTTCTCACCATATACCTAGATGTTATTCGAAAACAAGTTGACGTTATTGTTTAATTTTCATTAGAGTATTCTTTACGGTATCGTATGCATACCTACTCCGTGCAAAAATTGTGTGACCAATTCACAGAAATAGACACGTATCTCTATTATTTTTACCCAGCAGGAAGCAAATATTTTCATAATATAATATGTAAATACTGGATTTTGCCCGCGGCTTCGAAATTCAAAGAGGTCGTACTCGGGCTCGCGTTCCGAAATTCAAAGAGGTCGTACCTAGTAGAATGTTATTCTGATCTGTAAGCTATATCACGTTTTTTCGTGAAAGAGCAACAAACATACCTCTATACATTCTTACAAACTTTCGCGTTTATAATATTTAGTAGGATGTGCTTGGATGTGAGTTATGTATTTCGTTGGCGCTGCCTGTATCCTAAACGGTTTGGCGGATTTTGAACTCGATATCGTTAGGACGTTCCTCTTCATTTTCGGTTGTCATAGTCTACCTTTTTAACCGACTGCAGATCACAATCAGAGCATTTTCCAAAGGAAGAGGCGCGATGTGATATTCGCGCTGTCCTAACTGATGTTATGTTTACATTGTTCATCTGTATCATTAAACAAAGAGCAGATTTGGAGATTCAGAAAGTTTAACAATTGGGTAGTTGACAGCATCGAAATTAAATTGCGAGTAGTCATACATTAAAAAGATTATCCCAAAACACCTCAAAATATGTATTTCGATTTTCAATTTACAATTATAGCAAATTTAAAAATAATAAAACAATCTTAAAAAGTGCTGCAATTGAGTACTACAAACTATGACGTCACGGTTTGCTAATTCAGTACATTTTCCATAGTAAACTTTCGTTTTGACAGATCGTAAAAAATAACTGATTTGACTAGGTAGGACACAAGTCCTACCTAGTCAAATCAGTTACTTTTTACGAAGGGTTGTCCCTTATGTAGGTATGGATATGAACGCATCCTGTACCACTGGACCAATTTAGATGAATTTTTTGTGTGTTTACCTTCTGCCTGGACCTCTAATTTAATATATAAATGTAAAATAATTAGATACTATTACTTTATATTGGTTAGGGAAATAATAACAATTAACACCTAAGTATATGTACCTGCTTGAATTAAACCATAGAGATCTAGACCGTTAGTTTGTTAGATTTATGATTAAAGCGCTACCTTTTTCATAACTCAAATTACGAACGTGCATACGCAACGGTGTTATAATGTATCGCGTTTATTCAAAGCCGCTGGCTTGCATACAAGGATAATATTGTAACCCGTATTGGTACAGTGAACAACTCTGCGTAGCGAATGAGCGGCTGCTGATAATACCTAGGTATCACGTTTTAGAAAGGATTCGCCACGCTGATTTTACGCGTGCACAAGCACACCACATTTATAACTTATTGATTACAGATGTACAGTCAAGAGCAAGTCAAGCTTGACACTACCAGTTTAAGCTGAGCTCTGATTTGTACTGCGCGCCATAGAATACAGGGCCGGGTCAAAGTCCAAAGTGTCAAGCTTAGCGTGCTCTTGACTGTACTGGGTACTGAGTGAATGGGTTAAATTTAGTTATAACTCGGTAGAGGACACATTTTAAGTAAATAATTATAAATATCACTACATAGTATAAAACAAAGTTGCTTTCTCTGTCCCTATATTCCTATGTATGCTTAAATCTTTAAAACTACGCAACGGATTTTGATGCGGCTTTTTTTAATAGATAGAGTGATTCAAGAGGAAGGTTTTAGTATTAGCATTGCACCCGTGTGAAGCCGGGGCGGGTCGCTAGTATAAATAATAAATTGTGGGACACAATTCACACACGGTTATTCAGTCCCAAACTAGGCAGGGACTGTACTATGGGTACAACTCATAAATATACATAAATAAATATTAAATGACCAGACGAAGCCAACAGACATGTTCATGCACACAGATGTTGACCCAGAGCGGGGATTGAACCCGCGACCTCCGACTCAGAAGGCAGGGTCACTACCAACAGGCCCGTCAACACCGTTTTAACAGTTTCCGTACTTGTGCTGTAAGTTGTGTTGTGACGCATTAGGTAAGTATATAATACTTATTTGGAAGGAGGTATTTGTTGATGATGAAATCATTGAGTTGTGTGTGACGTGACGCGTCACGTCAGTCCGCATCACAAACGACACAGTGTCGCTATATAATCGTCCAAAGAGAAAGGCTTGTTCGGAGATTAAATCGCAAAATGGTATCCGTCTTTACGAATTATCCATGGGTCCATCCAATCCAGCCTCAGCGTTATAGTATAGCAAAAGAAATTAAATAGGTAGGTTTATATTTATTAAGGTTGTCCAAATTCATGGCGCGTTTATTACAAGATTCAGGATCGGTTAGTGGTACAATTTCTATTCAACGTTATTTTTGAGTGTCAGTGGTTTTTATAGTTGTTATATAATATTTATAGGTGGTTTCTCTTCGTAAATAAATGAATATTATGTAATTTATCTACACTAGGCTATGACTTTTCGTAGTGTACTAAGGAAGCCATGATAAGGAGCAGCTTCGGTCGAGATTTTACAATGTTGATGGTAGGTATATACCTAGGTAGGTACTGTATTAGTGATTAGTACTGTATGTATAGTTGTGGTATACAATCTTAGTTTAAGTAAAATCTTAGCCCACATTCTAGTAAGTATTTAATATAATAATACTCGTACATTTCAAAGTCCCTAGGTGTAAGTTAAGTAGGAATTTACTTGCCAGAGAAAACTAACAAGGATATTTATGGTTATGTAAATAAACATGCCTTTGAACAAAACTCGTTTTGCATAAGTTATGAACAACCGGTCCGACATCACTCAAGAGGACGAAATTATTCGGAACTCAGCGTCGATTAGAAATGTGAAAATGTGCGATTCTGTCTACAAGATCAAGGGCTATAATTTTTTAAATAAATTTATTTTAGTTAGAGTAACGCAAATCTTCTTCTATAAGTATATATAAATATATAAACTGATAAACTGACTGACTGATTTGTGATATATCAACGCACAACCTAAACCGCTGGGTCTAGTGACTTGAAATTTTGCACATAGGCAGCTTATAGAGTGTAGGCATCAACTAAGAAAGGATTTTGCAAAATTCAACCCCTAAGGTGAAATAAACGTGCGCGACCGGTGCCGCGGGTAAAAGCTAGTCGCTTATAATTTTAACACTATCAAATAGATTGCTAAATGTGTCTTAGTATACCAACTAGTAGGTGTATGTCACTTCCTGGACCACAACTAGGTACCTACGTATTTATGTGCATAAAATCACGTAGAACAAGCTCCCAAACTCAGTTTCACATTTTTAATATTAGTTGGTAGGTACTATATAATTACCTACCTATTACATTGTTTGTGAGTATTACTTATTGCATATTACCTTAAACAAGAATAATAAAATTCTTACAATAAGCCATACTCTCAGTAGGTAGTTATATTATTTCTCAGACTAATTCTACGTTATTGGAACAGCTGTACAAATGGTTGATACTCTGAAGTCAATGTTGTGTTATTGTTACTTATTATGACTAGGGCAGATGTATATAATTATATTAAACACTCCTGTATTTTTGTATCTAGACTTCTACACATTAAAGAGGAAAGATTTGTAATCTTGTATGTTTGTAACAAATAAATAAATTTTAAAACTACTAGACCAGTTTTAAAAATTCTTTCACCGACGAAAAGCTACAATATCCCTGTGTAACATAGGCTATATTTTATCTCCGTATTCCCACGGGAACGGTAACTACGCGGGTGAAACCGCGCAGAACCGCTAGTCTCAAATATATATTTTTTGTAGCTCCACCTTTCCGATTGTATTATATAAGTAGGTACTAATTAATAAAAAGCATTCTTCTTGGTTACATGTTGTCTGTAGGAGATAATCACTGAAACTAATCAACTGAGTCTGAAAATTCTTTGATAGAATGCTGAGCTCGATGAAAATCATTTAGGAAAGATTTTTTTTCTTCCATCGTCTTTGGCAGCGCTATTCCCGAGTAACACAGGAGCATTAAACATACATACATATACTCGTACTACGTACATGCACAGGAGCTATTTGTCACTTAATAAAAAATTCAAATAAAGAATGATTATTACCTAATAAAAAAAAATGTTTGACCAAATGTTTGCTAGTTTTTAACAATTTAGAGAATGACAATATGTACTTGACTTTGACTTCTTGCAAAAAAGATGGCGCGGGTACTAGGTACTTACTATAAAATAAAAATACTCGAAACATTTAGAAGCCTTTTTGACCCTCTAAAATTCCTAGTCCGGATACAGGATCGAATTTATCTGTCTAATTCCTCACGCATTTGACATTTAATAATTAGAGTGGGGAGCAAATAGTGATTATTTACTGTTTGTCTCTACTCCTCATATCTAATGGAGTCACATACAAACATAAAATAGTTAGGTATCCACTTAGTTCGTATACCTACAACAATAGTTAAGTACTAATTTACTACCAAGAATAATAGATTAAATAAAATACAGGTCATGTATTATTTGTGCTCGATAGGTAACTACATTGTAAACGTTAGTATATTTTACTTCAAAGCTTAATCTAACTCCTTTTAATTGGAGTAAGGCGGTCTATCAGGATTCTGTTATTTTGCTTAAAACTACGGAATCCTAGTCATATGACAAGCAAACAACTCTTTCCTATATTTCTTCTTCTAGAGGAATATGTTAGGTATATTCTGTACAAAATGTTGCGGAATTTTAAATTTCGAATTAAGCACTTTGTATATTATATTACTTTGGCGGTTGGCCCACTTAAGCTATTGCGACTTTCGATGCGAGTCGTAAAATATCTATTTGAAACGAGATTTCTCTTGATTCCAGGATGAAACCGGCAGATTGATGAGAAGAAACATAGTGCGATACGCTATCTTAGCCTACGTCATCACATTACAGAGGGTATCCTTGAGGGTGAAACGGCGATTCCCCACATGGCAGCACGTCGTCGACTCCGGTAAGTGCGCTGACACATTGCGATCCAATCTAGCGCAACCAAACCCAAAGTCAATGTTCCTCTACCTTTCAGGTCTCATGTTGGAGAGCGAGAGGAAAGTCTTCGAGAAGATGGATGGGAAAAGCCCCATGTCGAAGTACTGGATGCCGCTTGTGTGGGCCACCAATATCATCAATAGGGCGAGGAAAGAAGGCCTGATCACGAGTGATCACATAGTGCAGACTCTATTGGTTGAGTTATCTGATATACGAAGGCGGTTGGGCGCGCTAATCGGCTACGACACTGTCTGTGTACCTCTAGTTTACACCCAGGTTGGTACCACTACCTACATGCAATCGCAGACATTATTCAAAATAGGGTTGTGTCCTACCTAGTCAAATCAGTTAATTTTTACGATCTGTCAAAACGAAATTTTATAATGGAAAATGTACAGAAATAGCAAACCGTGACGTCATAGTTTGTAGTACTCAATTGCAGCACTTTTTTTGATTGTTTTATTATTTTTAAATTTGCTATAATTGTAAATTGAAAATCGAAATACATATTTTGAGGTGTTTTGGGATAATCTTTTTAATGTATGACTACTCGTAATTTAATTTCGATGCTGTCAACTACCCAATTACAACATATTAATTACTTAGATAAATCAAGTTCTTCTGTTAAAAGTTGTACCTTGTAGCAATGGGACTCTAGCCCCCTAGCCAAGTGGCATTGCGCAATCGAATCGAATGTTCTTTTAGATTGACATGTATGGGATTGACAGTAGCATTAGAGCTCGTTGGCAAGTGCTTATGTCAATCCCATACATGTAAATCTAAAAGAACATTGGATTAGATTATGCAATGCCACTTGGCTAGGGGGGTAGGTAGGAGCAATTTTTTATGACTTTACAGTTTTAAGATTTTACTCAATGAGGTTGGAAGAAAAACATATCTATTTTTTCGTTTCAACTTCTCATTTTACTCTTTAAAGTAATTTGAAGTGATTACCTAATTAATAAGAATTCTGTTAAAAGTTAAAACTTAAGTTTTATACGAACAGTCATCATGATAAAAAAAAAATCTCACTCCTATTATCCCCGAGGGACTAGGTAGAGGTAATTTCTGGTAATTCCGACTATCACCAGTTGGTATATTTTATGAACCCCTAAACGTTACTGTTGGTGAGCCTATAGCCGAATAGGTGCTGTCCCCGAACTAGTGATTTTCATATCACACGAACAAATTATCTCACATTCACTTACACATACCATACGCACAATACACAAAAGGGAATAATTTTATTTTATGTTTCTAAGTTATATCTCCTATCTACAAGTAAAACTATTGTAACTATATGTCATTTTGATCTCAAGAGCACTGTTGTACCCTCATAAGCACTGACTTACGTGCACCTTCAAATTGTAGCTAATGTCTAGAGCTCAGGGTATCCTATTTTAGATATCAGTTGTTACTTATAAGCACTCCGCCTTTAAACATTATAATTTACTATCCTTTTAAAAATGTATTTTAAGGCTACTTATGAACAATAAAGAATTATTACAATTATTATAGTGATAATATGTACCTACATAGGTTTTGGAATAACTCATTGTTACATGCCCTCGTCAGGATTCTAACCCTCACAGGGCTCTCACTGCTACTAACTTGTATGTAACTAGCTTTTACCCGCGGCTTCGTTCGCGCACGCTTATTTCACCCCCTTAGGGGTTGAATTTAGCAAAATCCTTTCTTAGTGGAAGCCTAAACTGTATAAGCTATCTATGTGCAAAATTTCAAATCTCTAGACCCAGCGGTTTAGGCTGTGCGTTGATCAATCAGTCAGTCAGTTTATCATTTTATTTAAATAGAAATTCTCGGTAATTTTTTATCTAATACATTGATCCTGTGGGTCTAAAATGGCCACTTTGAGCAATTCCTCCTTTTATGAATTCCCAGCAAATCCTGTCCCTCATTTTAGTGATTCACTGACAATTCAATTCATTAGTAGATTCGTATTTGGTGAAAATTTCGAATATGAATCGAAATAGGATCCTATTATGATTCACCCGAAACGGTCTTTTTAGACCCCCTGGTCAATTTTCCGCTCGCAAGTCGCCTGCCTCAGTAGGTTACGGCTTACATCTCTGGACGTGACATATGGTCTGATGATACGATCCGCTTGTGTAGTTAATTTCCTGCGATAATAACCCATCATTTGCCCAGCCATGCGGGCGACCTCACGCTTCACAGCATTAATACGTGAGGTTGTATCGACACTTGACAAGATCACAACTGACTTCATCGTAATACTTCTACCTTCATTGTTGCATTCATACTCATACCTACTATATTCTGATAGCCATGGCGAGCGTTCCACAATAGGTATTTTGCGGTGACATATTTAGTAACGTTACACGTATGGAAATGAAGTTTCTGTTTCTATTACGTCTATTTTGAACATAACCAATGATAAATTGCATTTGTTTTAGCTCATTGGCTTTATAACAATGTTAATCATATTTACAAGTTTTAATCTCTAGCCAAGTACCTAAGGGCTACTGATCTAGTACCTCGGTCGATATTGCGGCAATACTTAATAGGGCTGGGCTATCTATCTTTGAGTAAGGTGGTAATGGTAACATTAAAAAAAAACACTGCAAGATTTTATCCAAAGAAGCTGACACAAGTGTTTCGTAATAAATTAAAAAGTTATATTACGCAACCAATTTAAAATTAAGAATAGTTAAAACGTCACAATGATACATAGGGGCCTCGGTGCCTACACTAGGAAAACCTGTGTTGTAGACACCGATGACTTCCTTCAAATATTACCATATGAGTGTAGGTACAATGAATACTTACGTGGTGAATTACAGGTGGTGACATTGGCCCTGTACACGTATTTCGTGGCCGCCCTGATGGGCCGCCAACTGGTGCCTCCTGCCGACGGCAGCACCTCCAAATATGAGCCAGATGTGTACTTCCCTCTATTTACAGCTTTACAGGTATGTAAATGAACTCAAAGCTTTCTCACATAGTAAATACAACGTACGATCTCCATTGGCGTAGCTAGGGATTTTTCCTAGGAGGGGCCATGGCCCCAGCCATAAATTGGCCTACCACGGCAAGTTGGTCACTGCTTTTTGAAGACTGTTTTTGGTTGCGGTATTTGAGGATGAAGTTATTTTATGTATGAGGAAGGGTTCACGGGTATATTTCTAGGTTGGGCCCGGCCCACCCTGCCCCCCCCCCCCCCCCTGGTTACGCCCATGACGACCTCTAAGAAGGTTGAATAGATAAAAGTGATAAGTATTATAAATTCTCTAAACGCTTTTGTCATTTATAATCTCAATCATTTAAATATATACGACGACGAACAAGGAACACATCCATTTATCTAAGAGGGGGTAATAGTTGTCTTGTACAACTGGCATTTATTTCAAACGCCATATAAGGTTACATTAGAAAAGTTAATAGGTACCTATGGTCGTTAAGTTTTCATAAATTTTCCTTTCTAAGAACCTTCTCCTGACAATAACAAATACTTTCAACAAAACAAGAATTATCGAAATTGGTCTAGTCGTTCACGCGTGATGCTGTGACCAAGGGAAATAGGGATTCATTTTTATTTATATACTAGCGAACCGCCCCGACTTCGCACGGGTGCAATGCTTATACTAAAACCTTCCTCTTGAATCACTCTATCTATTAAAAAAAAACCGCATCAAAATCCGATGCCTAGTTTTAAATGTATTTTGGATGAAAATTTTATCATCACTTCAGACTCAAAGCCATAGATGGCATAGTTTCTAAACATATATTATCTTATTTCATCCCAACCCAAAAATAAGTTACCTATAACGAGCTATAGTGTTTCTGGATGGAACCTAATTTAAATAAAATTACCTAGTGTTTCTCGAATCTCGATAGTAATAAAATGTTTCATCGAGTAACAGTGTTACCCGATGGAAATTAATTTATCACCGACAAGTAACACTGTTACTCGATGACGAATCTTTTTCCCAGCCAGTAACAGTGTTACAGTAAGGGGTGTTACTGGATGGGCATATGGGCACCAATCCAGTGTGCCATTAAGTCGTACCCGAGACCTTACGTATGAGAGGCGGCTCTTTAACCGCTGGGTTAACACTGCCATTTAATTTAAATTTTAATATAAAATGTAATATTCCCTTTTGTTTCAGTTTTGTTTCTACGTTGGCTGGTTGAAAGTCGCTGAAGTGCTCATTAATCCTTTTGGGGAAGACGACGATGATATAGAGTTGAACTGGCTCATTGACAGGCACATAAAGGTTTGCACACAACTTTTACTGTAATCATGTCGTTACTTTATTATTAAATTAGTAAATGAATAATTAATAATCACAAGTCGAAGCGCATTAGCCAAATTGAAATATGAATAAGTACGTACGTACCTACTTAGGTACGTAATTCTGTAGACGTTAAACCAAAAACCAGTTACGTAACAACCGTCCAAGTAGTCAAAGTAGGTGCAATACAATACAATGTAATTAATAACTCTTTATTGTACCCCATAAATAATACAGTATGGATATAATCATCAATTAAAGTACAATGAGTGGTCTTATCGCTTTCAGCGATCCCTTCCAGACAACCAGGTACCTACTGAGTAACCAACAATAGTTGTTATATAGTCTCTTATATCCTATAGGCTAGTGAAACTAGATTAACACATACTTAAATATTATGTATAAACAACTACAATAAGAGCCCATCCCGCATCGCCCCATAGTCTCTTATAAGTAAACTAGCGACCCGCCCCGGCTTCGTATGGGTGCAATGCTGATACTAAAACCTTCCTCTTGAATCACTCTAGCTATTAAAAAAAAAGGAACAAAATCCGATGCGTAGTTTTAAAGATTTAGACACACTTTTGTCCCCGTATTTTTTTGTCCGCCAAAATAGAACGCTTAAAACTGTATCGAGTAACGCACACGAGGGATTAAAAGTATGGCGTACAAAAAGTCCCCCGAATAATCGCGGACACCGAGGGGCGGTACAGGACAAAAAGAGACGGACATATTTTTTTACGATTCGGGGGACTTTGTCCTCCGGGGACAAAGTCCGTCGTCTGCGCAGGCTATTAAGCATACATAGGGATATAGGGACAGAGAAAGCGACTTTGTTTTATACTATGTAGTGATGACAGACATTATCCCGATTATTTACAGGCAGCCTACATGATAGTAGATGAGATGCACGAGGAACACCCAGAACTCCTCAAGGACCAGTACTGGGAAGAAGTCGTGCCAAAGGATTTGCCATACACCGTGGCTTCAGAGCATTATAGGCGGCACGAGCCGGCTTGCTCCGCTGACCATTACAAAGTCAAGGCAGAAGATGCCGTGTACGCGAACTTACAAGCGCCGAGAAAAAGCCACGACGAAACTTATGCTGATTATGTGAGTTTATCCGTTCGTATTGTTTAATTACTGACAGTATAAGAAGGAAGGTCGCTTAAAACGTTAAAAGATCTCTTTATAATACGATTTTCTGTTTTATTGAAACTTCCAAGGCTAATAATTTTTTATAAGAGTTGGATACTTAATACCTTGAATCTGTGTTGCTGCATAACGTAGGTATCTACTTAATCTCGATAACATAACTTGTTATTAAAGTTAAAACGTTTACACGTCGCACGCATTTTAATAACTAACAAATTAAATAAATTGAGTTTGTACCGGAACCCCTTAAACCTAGTTAAAAATTAATCGTGGATTGAAATTGAATGTGTTGTGTCTGGAATATGTTGCTTGACAGGTACTAACGACTAACCTTTTGCAATGCTTTCAGGAGAGTGTAGATACACCATTGGTAGAACGTCGAAAAAACTGGTTTCAGAGACAGATTTCAAGAATGGGGTCTGTCCGGTCGGCCTCGACCGCTTACTCGTCAGGGGGGCTGTTTGGGCGCAACCGACACAACTCGGTGGTGTACTCGAGCCCCGAGGCGGGGCAGCCACTGCCGCAGCCCCACCACAAGATGTCTCTCTATGAGCGGCTCGTCGGCCGCAAATCTGTCCGAGGCCACCACCGCCAGAACTCTCGACATGGTTTAGGTACTGCCTTTTTTAATTGGATCCCAATTCATAGAAACATGTTGTGGCACGTCATATCGTTTCCATAAAGTTTCTCTCAGTTAACTTTTAGCAGCCCTGCAGCCCCGACATGCTGGTGTATTTGACGATGACACAATTGAAAAGATGTAGCGCTATTCTCAGTTAATAAGGGAGGATATTAAAAGTCCCGGTCTCACAAATCTGCAACCCACACATACCTACTAAATATGCGTAGAATGAAGCATAGCTCAGCTCAAAGAGGTTGGAAGAAAATCATTCTCTTTCTTAAACTTTTTCTTTAAACGTCTTTGGCTCAGCTGTTGTCGACTGTTAGTGAATAGGAAGATCTTAAGAGATCTTATGATAAAAAAATGTTTTAAAACAATGCTAACAACATTAAAATTGTATTTTCGTCCTCCTAGGTGGCCAAAAGAGCAACGGTTCCGCAGTGCCCATACCACTACGCAATCGACCGCGCATCCCAACGCCGGATACGACCAAAGAGGTGATGGACCGCGAGAACCGCCTCGCCATGGGCATGCAGAACATGGGCGTCATCATGGCGCAGGGCTACCAGAACGAAGTCCCGGTGCTCGGTGCGCTGGTTCTATCGCCCATACAAGAGCTGGATAGCGGTTCAGTGAACAACACGCTGCACGCGGGCCAACCGGGCACGACTGCGCTGGCGCAGGCGGTGTTGTCCACTGGGGGGTTGGGGCCGATGACCCTGGCCCCGATGAGCATATCGCAGATCACGCTGGGGTCAGCGCCCTCGACCCCGCGAGCGGACCGCGGTCGCTCGGTCAGCACGCCCCCACTCCCGCGCGCCACCGTCACCGAACTGCCGCCCTCCGATCGCGACAGCGACCACAGTGCCAGCACCGGCACTCCCCCCGAGTTCACTCGCAAACCGAACGGCTCCAAGCGAGGAGAAGTCTATGTGTAAATTAAAACCGTCCATAACATGTGGTGCTTATGAAATGTGATCGCTAGAATCTGTACAGTGTCTTTTGACTGAAACGTAGAAACTAAATAATAGCTCATTTATTGTTAGACGACTTTTCGTAGTAGCATAACAGCGGACTTAATGCCACTATCACGGTAGGCTTTTATAGATTAAATGTTGCGTTGGCAAGAACCCCAAATGACAAAACAGTTTTCTTGATAAAGAGGATACCGCATGTAATTCCTAGCCTCTATGGTGGGTCCCATAATTAAATTGAATTTATGCACAAACAGGGATTGAAATTGTATAATAATATTATATTTCTATTAAAGATTTTTATTTTACCTTTTTTTTCATTTTGTATCCAACTTAGCTCCGACGTTAAGTTCTGGCCTAAGTTCACTGTTTACGATTTCCATGATCCGACAGGGCCCGTTCCGGGACTCTTCTGAAGCCTCTGCAGGCGAGGCTCCAACCCAGACCTTCAGGTATTGCTTGAAACGTATTTATAAAAAGTGACACTTTCAAAACTATTATTTATCTAAGTACTTTAAGTTGGTGTCTACGTAGTTTGTACATAACTACGAAAGACAATTACAAGAGGTAATTTTCCAATTTTCAGGAAAAAATAAAACCTAACTGAATTTATCCCTACTAATATTCTAAATGAGAATGAATCAGCGTGTTACCTTTTCACAGCTAACCGCTGAACCAATCTTGAAGAAATTTGTCAGGAAGATGATAACCTGTATCTCAATGAAGGACATGGACATTACTTTTCATCCCAGAATTTGGACGAGGTCGCGAGCTGAAGCTAGTAATAAAATAAGTTTCAATTAAACTCTGTGACAGTTTATCAACCTAGTAATTAAAACAATTCATAGATACCTACCTATGTAATTCTTTTGGAATCTTGTATAGCAAGGACCTTAGGTCCATACAAGGACCGTGGCTCAACGATCCACAAGTAGGTAGGTAGGTATCTAATCTGAGTACCTATAGTTTATTCTCTAAAAGATTCAAATTTTCTTTGTGACTCTCCAAATAAAGCTATCTAAATATGCTCAGCTGGGGCACAAAGTGGCCAAAGCAAAAAACCTACGTAATCCAAAACATATTTAACCGACTTCAAAAAAGGAGGAGGTTCTCAATTCGTCACGTATGTTTTTTTTGTTGGTACCTAAGTCAATCTATGTTTCCGTCAAAGAGAGACTGTCAAATTGGAACCCTCAAGACGGAATTGAGCTGTTCTGTTAATGTCAAACAATTCTTAAATAAAAAAAAATGATTGATCTACCTCAAGGGTGGTCCCATTTAAGTATTGTGGAAATCGGATGAAGAGTTTCAGGTGGTGAACGGAACTCCTCAGTGGACATCATCAAATCTCGCTATCAGCGTAAAAAGGTTTAGTAACAGTAGGTACCTAATGGATTTTGAATTTTCAAATAAAAGTTTTTTTAGTAGTTCCCTTTCCATGGGACGGGAAAACATGGATAAAATATAGCCAATGTTACACAGGGATATTGTAGCTTTGCATTGGTGAAAGAATTTTTTAAATCGGTCCAGTAGTTTTGAGTTTATATATTCCTTTATAGTTTTTCGTTACAAACATACATACAAAAATACAAATCTTTCCTATCTTTATTATTAGTGTCATGGGCCATTTACACGAGGGCAATCCACTAAGACAATCCACTAATGGGCCATTTACACGAGGCCATTCCACTGAGACAATCTACTAAGACAATCCACTAAACTAATCCAAACTGCATACAAAAAAAAACTTGAGGACAATCCATTGCAGTGGACTGTGTCTATTTACACGAAGCCATTAGTGGATTGGCTTAGTGGAATGGCTCACTGGAATGGCCTCGTGTAAATTACCCATAACGGACCATTTACACAAGGGCAATCCAGTAAGACAATCCAATAAGAGTGCATACAAAAAAAACTTGAGGACAATCCATTCCATTGTAGACTGCATACAAAAAAAACTTGAGGACAATCCATTCCATTGTCTTCAAGTTTTTTTTGTATGCAGTCTTAGTGGATGTCTTAGTGGATTGCCCTCGTGTAAATGGCCTATCACAACCGTGAAGCTAGCGACGAAACCGAAAACAAGTAATGGGTGTTGCCATAAACATAATTGGGTTTCCCCAAAAAAATTTTTAATGAGGCGTTTTTTAAAAAAGAAAACCTAGTTCATTCACTAATGAAAATATACAGCTATTTATACCAACAGACGTGTTGTTTATATTAGTGATATCTAATTTGTATGTTGTGGTTGGTGTGTTTTCTCCTGATTTACACTAGATTTAAAGTGGTTCTAACAAACACAGGAATAGGTATTTACTCAGATCCCATCCGACTTTTCGTTGAACATATATCCTGGTACCTCTAATCCACTATTGTCTTAGGGTTTCATCAGTTGGATATGTATGAACGTTTCTATTTCTACAGTTAACGAAGGAACATGTACCTACCCATGTTGAAAATAACCACATAATATATATCGTAGTCGATGCATATAGATAGATTGTGTTTAGCCTTTGTAGCAATAAAAATCCTCAGTGTTATTTATTTACTATCAACATGTCAACTTCTCGTTTTTTAATGTGTTGCATCTAGTTTTTGACAGCTAAATGAAAGATCAGTTCAGCACTATCTATTGACACCTTTATTTACTCAAATGGCAGCTGTCACCGGAAACGCCTCATTGTTTTTGTTTCGAAAAATGAGATTTGACTACCAAGTCAAATGAGTTACTTCAGCCGAATACTGAATAATATCAAGCCATGCTGGTGACCTCATTGAGGTCAGCATGGCCTCATATATTCGGTGACCGTATATGAGGCTCATATACCTACGGTCACCGAATATATGAGGCGCCGAATTTCAATTGTAGTTTTACATTTTGTGGGTGACATGTTACGGCCTGTTTAGTGAGCGCGGGCGGAGGTACTGTTTCGCCACGCATTATTTGTTGATTGTTACGTCTCAGATTGTGTTATTAATAGTATGTAGCAGTATTGTAAAAAGGTAAAGAAGGTGTAGTTATTACCTTAATAAATGTATGAAACCAATAGGCTCGCTAGGCGAGGTGCTGCGACACGATAAGTGATCGCAATGTAGATTGTAATATTTGTAATTCTAGCTTTATTCTTCTCAACTCTGTGCAGATTTTGGAGGCACTGTTTATTTGTTACAATCAATAAATTTATTGCTTTTAAAATTTCTTCATTTTGGTATCAAATCCTATCAAAATACAAAGCTTTTGTATCAAACTATGCCGTTGTCAGATAATTGTTGTTTTACCTTTATTTTAGGTAATCGTAGTTGGGAGAAAAAGTAGTTGAGGAGTGTATCCCTGACATTTGAATCGCTCTTTTTCGTTGCACGCCTCGAACCTCTCGGTCGACTTTCCCCAAGCTGTGGTAAGTGTATGCAGCGAAGTTTGATTTTTTCGTTTAGATTAGAGCAAACGAAATCAGTGTTGTTTCCTTTGTTCACAGGGTTTTAGTTCTTCCCTGCCAGCTCCGGGCAGAGTTGATATTGGTCACCCACCGCCGCTTTAGCTGTTGCCGGACCATTTTCCTCCAAAAGGTAATGTACTTATAATAATCATTTTAAATACTTTCCAAGTATGTTTTACTGCGAACTCAGTTCAGAAGTCTCGATCCACCAGGATCTTTCGTTAATTACAATTATTACATACGTGGCGAGTAGGTAGGTAGGTATACCCTCGGACGACTTTTTATTTCAACAATTTCTTTTTTGCTCAGTGTTAGCCTAGGTACCTACCTATGAACAGAATAAAGAATAGTACCTACTGAAGTAGATACATATAGGTTCTGTTTATATAAAATCATAGGAATTCTAGCAGACTGGTCAACTTTTTTTTACTAGGTAGGTAGATATATCTAGAATTTTTTCGAGTAAGTACCTTAAACCGAGGGTAATGTTTTTCGAGTGTAGGATAAATATGTTTAGGAGTCTATTTCTTTGTCACGCTTGCTTGATGGATCAAGATTTCGACATATTGTGGGTTTATCGTTAGATTGGCCGACCCCTTGAAGATCGATATCTATTTAATTTTTCTTTGACTACCTACACGGCTACACTAATATTATAAAGAGGGAAGATTTGTACTTTTCATCGACTTCATTAAAGGAGGAGGTTCTTAATTCGACTGTAAGTATGTTTTTTTTTGTTTGTTACCTCAGAACTTTCGACTGGTGAACCGATTTTTATTGATTATTTTTTTATGTGTTAGCTGGGGTTGAAACTTAGTCCAGTTCTAAATGGCATCCATGAGAAAACCAAAGAAGTCTTATTTGCATTAAGTATGTGCGTGACAAATGGACAAATAGCTCGATATGTATCACGGCATCCGATTTCGACTTAGATAAAAGCAAAAGAGGAGGATACGGTACTGGCAAAGAGATTAAAATTTATTATATTTTAATCTCTTTTGGGTACCTACCTACCTACTGGCTTCTCGCGCGTGGACCCCTTAGGTCCAAGGAGCGTAATTCGTTGCAGTCTCTATCGGGCCGGCACGTGATAGTCAATGAGAAGGAAACACATAGGTAGGTAAATGCACTGCATTCGGAACCAGAAGCTCGTCGGTGGAGATGGGCTGCTGTTTGCATTTAGCCAATCTTCATGGACGAGTTTAGAGTGCCTTGTTATTATAAAATATTGACGTTTCTAAGTGTATATTTTAATACCAATAGAAAATAAACGATTTTGAATTTTTGAATGAATGGTTAAACTGCTATTTAGGTAGGTATATAGGCAGCCTTCATGTGCTTTTATGAAGTGTACAATTACCTATCTCTCAAACAAAAAATAAAACATGACGTGTAACGTGAATTTATTTTTCTATGAACACGAAATGGGGTGACCAATGTCTTATATTACTTTAGGATATTCGTCTACTTATATAAGTAAGTATATTAAAAATTCGAACTCTCATCAGCTCTAAGTTCAAAATAAATAATTGCTGTCATACACTGGTACACTGAAATAAAAATATTTTTAGTAGGTACTAATAATATTATGTACTACCTATTTCTGACTTCCAAAGAATTTTTTACTTTGAAATCAATGTTTTTTATAGATAATTTTATGATCCACAATTTTTGTCTGAGGTATTTTTATGATAAAACTTACCGTTTTGCTTAAAATCGTGAAATTCTCATTTTTTTTACCTTCGAATATTTTTTTTTACATACAGGGGAATGATGGGGAAATTTAATTACTGGTCTATACGAACTAGGCTTAGGAGCCATTGGCCAGAGCCAAAAAAACTTGAGGACAATCCGTTCCATTGTCCTCACGTTTTTTTTGTATGCAGTCTTAGTGGTTTGCGTGGAGGCGCGGTAACTAAAAAAAAGAAAACAAAAGCCCGCGATTTAATTCCCTGTTCTTGTAATCGGTACGGACTTTACAATTTACCTTTTAACATATTTATTATCTCATAGAAGGAAATGAAAAATTGAGTATATGGCCCACATAGGGGTATTTGGCCAATCTAGGCAGCCAAAAGTCGATCTTACAAAATACAAAACCAATAAAAATAAAACGACTACCTGGGTTAGGAACAAGTCTGAGAACATAACCCAAACCCTCTCACCAACCCTGCCCGCCCTCCGCGAACGTGAGTATTGTTAGAATTGGACAGTTTCGTTTTGTGGTTGTGTCTGTTCTCGGCGAACTTGTAAAAAGTATAACTTTAACAGTTAATATTTTGGATGAGGCGCATAGTGCCACATTCGCAAAATGCCACATTGACGCAAATTGCCACATTAACAAAAAGCCACACAGCAAAATGCCATACTGACAAAGTGCCATACCTACTTGTTCAACTCCCTTTCTTGCAGTAAGTTCGAGATTGTGGCATTATGCCAAAATGGCATTTTGAGAATGTGGCATTTTGCGGATGCTGCATTTTGCGATGTGGCGTTTTGAGAATGTGACATTTTGCGAAAATCGAATGTGTCATTTTGCGAATGTGGCATTGTGCGCCTAATCCAAATTTTTTTATTCAGTAGTAATAGTGGAAGTGAAAGCAAAGGATCCTGATTCTACAGGTAATTAATAATGATACTATTACTAAATTAAACTTAGGTACTATAACTTTTATAATAATTAAGTGTAACTTAACAGTTTTTAAAGAAATAGGTACCTACTTAAAATAGATAGATTTTTTCGATTTTTAGTTTACGAAAGGTTTTGATAGATTTCTTCGACATATTCCGCCAAAGTTCCTAATACACTGGAAAGTTTAAAGCTTTTACTAGTGTTTAAAAAAAAGAGCGGTGATAGCCCGGACGGTTAAAGAGCCGGCCGAAAATCAGTGAGGCTCGGCTTCGAATCCTGGCCATGTACCAATGAGTTTTTCAAAACTTACGTACATATTTATCACTAGCTCGACGGTGAAGGAAAACATCGTGAGGAAACCCGCAGGTCTCAGAATTAATTCTGAAACATGTTTAAACAGACCCAGTCCGGCGATGGGCTCACCACCTAACACGTTTAGGTGTCCAATGTATCTCGTGAAATGTGGGTATATCCAGTAATGGAATACCTCTGCCTACCCCCTCGGGGATGAAAGGCGTGAGATTATATTTTTTTTAAAAAGAGCCGCTCAAAAGCGCGGATTTTCAGTACTTTTAAATTGTATGGAAAAAAGTCGAAAAATATTAGTTTTCTTTAAAAACAAAAATTAAGCCGTTCCTATTTTCTTGTTTTAGGTTCTCCTTTCGACCCTTTACCTTTCGACCCCCTTGGATATACCAAATCCAAGGGGGTCGAAAGGTACATCTGTGACTTAAAAGAAGTTATTTCACCGCATTCAAAGTTTAATTTTAGGAAGTTTTCACGTAATATTAAAATATTTGAAAGAGGAAGTTTTATCCTATAAATCCTCGAAAACTTATTCTGAACATTAAAGTTAGCCATTTATACAAAGGTAAAAAAAAAAAAAACCGGCCAAGTGCGAGTCGGACTCGCGCACGAAGGATTCCGCACATTATCTGTAAAATTGGCAAAAAATAAATACTTGTATGGGAGCCCCGTTAAATATTTACTTTATTCTGTTTTTTAGTATTTGTTATTGTTATTTATGTTAGAAATACATCATCTGTAAAAATTTCAACTGTCTAACTACCACAGTTCATGAGATACAGCCTGGTGACAGACGGACAGCGGAGTCTTAGTAATAGGGTCCCGTTCTACCCTTTGGGTACGGAACCCTAAAAATTACGATCCAAATCAAGAAAAGATGGTCAAAAGCACATAAAAAAGAAAACGTCTTCCTTAAATACAATGAAAAATAGTTTGAGAGAACTCTTGAAATTATACAATATCGGTCTGGCAGGCCACGTAAGGTTTTTAAAGAGTCGAGCTAAAAAACAAACTTAGGAAGGACTGAGATATTATATTGCCTCTAACCAATATAGAAAATAATAATTTGAAGTTTAGTTACATGCAGCCAAAGAGATTAAAATATAATATATTTTAATCTCTTTGCATGCAGCACAGATGGAATTACACCTGCAAACCCTCATTTTGTTAATATTATCTCAGATAGCGAAAAGGAAAATTAGTCCGATTAAAATTATCAATTGTATATTTATATACCTAATTAAATATATTATATAGATTTAATTCTTTTACATAGATATATCTTGATTATATACTTTATATCTTGATGAATATGTACCTACAATATATTGCATTTTTAAGTAAAATACTACATACTTACCTATATATTTTGGTGTACTTATTCTTTTTTGTCCTATTATTTCGACAGTAAATATTTCAGGTTAGGGCGAATAGGACATCATAGAAAGCTTGTTTAAGTTTAGTTTATAACATCGTTTAGAAGTGGCATACTTACCGTAAAATAATTTTGGCCGCCTAGATTGGCAAAATACTCGTCTGTGCGGCGATGTAGGTAGGTACTTTAGTAGCGCACCCCTCGCTTTGCTTTGCTCCCTTGTCATACAATCTACTAATATGTTTGTGAGTTTGTTTTGTGGACTGAAGGATCTGCAAAAAGTATCGATACTTTCTGATGTACTCGATACTTTCACTATTGTACCTAGCCTGCGCAGACGAGACACTTTTGTCCCCGTATTTTTTTGTCCACTAAAATAGATCGCTTACAACTGCATCGAGTAACGCACTCGAGGAAATTAAAAGTATCGCGTACAAAAAGTCCCCCGAATAATCGCGGACACCGAGGGGCGGGACAGGACAAAAAGTACGGGGCAGTCCCCGAAAAAATAGAACTAACGTGACTAGGCGCTGCAACGCACACGGCACACTTAAGTCTTCGCTGCGCGCCCGATAGGGATGTGACATTGATCTAAAAAAATATTGATTATTCTTTTTAATAATAATTGATTTTGACGTGACAACGTCTTATAATTCGGTGGAGCTGGCTGCATGCACGAAAAAGTATGACGTATGCGTCGTTCCAGTGCAAGCGAGAGCGCGCAACGAGCGACAAAGAGGCACAATCCATTCCATCAGTATTTTCTTATGACGTTGTCACGTTTAACTATTGTCAGTAAACCGACTTTACAGACAACCGATTTTTAAAAAAAAAAAGATGGTTAATTTTCTTTAAAAAAAAAAGATATTTAAAAATCGATTATACGAAAAATAAATACCAATTAATATGAAAAATTATCATTTAGGGATTTAATGTCGAATTAGGAAAAAACTAAATATGGTATTTTTTGCTTATTAATTATTAATAACCAATTAATAACAACAATTCTTTCTTCTGGACCAATGCACATCCTCATCATTGACAGAATGACTTTTAGAGGGTTTCACAATTGACAACAACTCCTCAAAAGTTCCAACCGACGTTTTATAATATTTGAAGAATATTTTCGGATATTGTTTCAACCATAGCAAAAAAATCCATAGCGTGCACTTCTCTAAATTTTCGGGGGACAAATGATCGCACACCGTGTGCGTTGAGTCCGCGGCAAGTCTTCGGTGGACATATTTTTTTACGATTCGGGGGATTTTGTCCTCCGGGGACAAAGTCCGTCGTCTGCGCAGGCTATTATTGCTCCAGATTCTGTATTATGGGAAACCTTGGATCCCCTATTGCCCGGTTATGTGTGGCCAGTTGAGTATTTTAATCGGAGCTTGGTATTTTGAAATGGGATGATTTAATGAATTATACCTATTTTATTAATTGTTTAAGAAAACGTTGCATATTATTCTCCGAGTACCTACCTATTATTATAACAATAACTTGTACGTGCATATGAATATGTATGACTTTGCCTTTTAGCCAATTTAGTTAAAAATAAAATTAATACTGTGGTAGGTGCATTGTGCGCCTAATCCATTAATTTAAATCTGACTGAGTGTAGGCGGCAGGTTAGCTCGGAAGAGAAATGCTTTTTTCACAAGCTGGGGCCGGATAACGTCTGCAAGAAACCGTATCTCCGGTTCAATAAAGTCTGATTGTAAAGAAAAAGACTGGGGGTTCACAAAATAAATTTGTATTAGTATTCAGTATTTACTTGTTATGTATTGTGTTAGTACTGTACAGAATGTAGATTTTTATTTTTAAATAAAGAATTCAATTAAGAATGTGCGTTTCTTTGAGATTCATAACACGTTTCCCGAGGCAAAGAAAAAGTACTCGATACTGACTACTGAGTAGTATCGGTACTTTTGAAAATTTGCGGAACCCTATTTGTGGTTTGAACCGAGGCTGAATGCAGTATTCCCAACTTAGGGGTTTTCCCCTAAATTTAGGAGGAAAACAACTGCGTTGAGATGTTTTTAGAGGGCTTTAATTAAATGTTGAGGGTTTTTTTACTTTGTATATTTTTCCAATTTTTTAAGAGGCAAAATAAAAGGATAGTCTAGAGATGTAGGGCCTGGAGTAACGCAATCTAGACAATCATATTTACGGTTCGGTCATTACTTGAAATGCGGAGTTGAATAAATGAATATAACAGTGTCACCACATTATATTTTTTTCTTAGTAAGCCCGAAGATTTTTATATTTACCAAAAATTTTAATAATTCTTTGTGAATCTTAATTTTAGAATTACGGTATTGGTTGTGTAAAATAATCACAAGGTACATTTTACTTAAAAAATAAATTTTACTACATTTTTTTTATATAAATTCCAATATTCTTGCTCTAATATCAAATATTTAAAGTAAGTATTCATTTCGACTTGGAGTTATTTACCATTATTTTATTAATATTATTTTACTGGGGATTTTAGGGATTTTTGACATAAGGATTAGGGGCAAACATTTTTAAGGGTTAGTAACACTGGCTGAATGGCTGCATCACTCATAGGGCTGAACCATTCACCATTCATTCTGTTCATAGGGTTCTGTCAATTCATTCTGAATTGATTTCTGTCATTCTGTTCTGTGATTCTGTTCGTCGCGCTGCACTGGTTCGTCGCGTGTCGTGTAACTATTTTTTTTAGTGTTTGAAATCATCCAGGAAGTCTAGAGAGAACCTAATATTTTCTCTTTTAGATGCTGGTTACTCAGGCAGGTGAGTAGACAAACCACAAAATCGTAGGTTATTTGTGTTTTTGTAGGTATGTTGACAGCTCTAGTTAAATGTTTATCATGTAAATGTACTGAATAAAGTGACTACTGAAAGGAATATACAGATTTGCACAAAATACATGAAAAACACCATGAGACAAACTTCATGAAAAACACCACGAGACAAAGTTCACGAAAAACACCACGAGACAAAGTTCACGAAAAACACCACGAGACAAACTTCATGAAAAACACCACAAGACAAAGTTCATGAAAAACACCATGAGACAAACTTTATGAAAAACACCATGAGTACAGTACGCCCGTTTCGACTTGGCTTCTCTGAACATAGGCTTCGCCTGCGCAAAGCCCCTCCGCCTAATTGTCGCTAGAAAATGTTATTGCGCAGCCATTTGCGCAACTTCAGAGCTACCAAGTTGAAACGGCTGTTCCTTAGTTAGACGAGTATCTTACCATAACTACCTTCAGAACCCTAAACATGATTGACATCAGCACCCTGGAGCTACAGAACTATAAAAATATAGTAGTCAATATGTGTAGTAGACAAAAACCATTCTTTGATTTTGAAGCAATATTTACATTTTAGAAATTTTAAATCTCTAAGCTAAAATTCTGCATGATGTGGTGGCCCCGATATCTCCATAATCAGCCCCAGCCCAGTAGTCGCCCAGCCCAGTATTCGAGGAGACATCAAATATTTATTTCAAATCCATTTGCAACATTACTGTAAAAAAACCAAAGCATTACAAAGACAAGTCTAACATAGAGAATTTTTTTTTAATTTATATCCCTAAGTCTTTTTGAATTTAATAACATGCTTGCATCTAAATCTATGGTAAATGGAAACTATCTGTGTGCCTTCGGGCAAGAGCCTCCCCCCAATCTCCTCCACTCTCTCTTGTCCAGAGTCACTAGTCCACCAACCATTTCAATAATTTAAAAATTAACATTGTCAGTTAACATGGACACACCAACCAACATTAAGCTTACGAGTATACATTATATTGCACATTATGTTTATCATAGCAATTTCGATATTTGTTAAAGTAACTCATGCATACAGATGCTCTCAGAAACCACCTTTTACTAAACTGATAATTAAGATCACAGATTGGCACTGGAACTACTCAATAAGTTTTTCATAGGTTGCGATTTGATTACTTTAATATGGTTGCTAAGCAATGTATGCTCGTCACTGTGAATGCATATGGTGAAGTACCTGGAGAAATCCTCTACAATTAATGTCCCTGCATCAGAACAAGCAATATTTTGGAAACAGTTATGAGCAGTTTGTAGTCATTTTAATGCTTTTCTTGAAGTTGGGTTTGCATTTTTGTTAACATTTTTAAGTTATCAATTACAATAATCTAAATTGTATTTGTATTTCAATGTGTGTGTTTGACCTCCATGCGAATGTAATAGACAATGTACATTTTTTGTTTTGATCTAGATCTCATCAATACCAAAGGACTTGGCATAGAAGAATTTGTAATATTTCATCCGTCTCTAAGTTTTAAAAATATGAAAAAGTTTATTAAAAGCAGGAGTGAATATGCGAGAACGAATACACCAGCTGTAAATGTGGCACCAGAGCCACCTTTGACAAACCCCGAGCTCAGGGAAGAGCAGAAACCTGTGGTTGTACAGCCACCATTGCCGCCATATCCTCCTCCTCCAGATAGTCCTCCTAATTTAAACATTATTATTAAACAAGAAATAGAGGATGATGTCGAACACAATACTCACGATTTATTATCAGATATTAATAATGGAATACCAGGATCGTCTCAACAACCTGAAACATCATCAGAAAAAATAATAAAAAAGCCCATGTGCAAAGAATACATACGAGGCAATTGCAAGAGAGCAGCTTGTAAATTTGCACATGAAGTTGACATCTCACAATTGCGTGGCGTATTTACGTTCTGTTGGCAGTATCAGAACGAAGAATGCACATTTCCGAAGTGTAGGTTCGTGCATGCAGATGTTTTTGAAGAAGCTGAATTTTACAGGACTGGCATCCTGCCACCCCACGCTAGAGCCCATCATAAAACAATGCTGCCTTCTCCGCCACCACTAGAAGGTACTGCAAGGGCCTTAGACCTATATTTAGTTAAATAAATAAGTGTAGGACTAGTACAGAATTGCAATGAAAAATGTTTAATTTTATTCCAGAATCACAGCCTGTTGTGCCGTTTAATTTCTCTAATCCTCCTCCAGCCCTCCACCACCGCCCAAGGTAAGTTGTGCCTATCATTATTCAAATCTATTCCTATCATAAAGGGTGTAAAAAAGTACAAATAAAATTTTAGTAAATAATAATTCCCTACGATATGTAGATCATCGAAGAAATTAAGGAGTAAATACTGAAATAGTGAAGGCTATTTCTTTCTGCAATTAAATCATAATCACTATCACTACATTGTATAAAACAAAATCGCTTCCTATCTGTCTGTCCCTATGTATAAATAAATAAAAATAAATTTTAATTAAAACTACGCAACGGATTTTGATGCGGTTTTTTTAAAAGATACGGTGATTCCGTGTGTTACCCATGGTACAGTTGCGTAGTCCGGTTACCGGACTATCGAAAATTTGTTTTTTCGATAGTTCGGTGAAGATACTGTGTGGTCGAGTGTAAATCTGGAAACTGTACCATGGTCCGGTTGCAGACAACAACCCGAAAGACAGACTCGAATACAGGCTGTTTCTTTTTTTTTATCCCTGTATTCCCACGGGAACGGGAACTACGCGGGTGAAACCGCGGGGCGCTGCTAGTTATCTATAAAGTCAAAATGTTTTATTCAAAGTAGGAACTTACAAGTCTACTTAATATTGAACGTCCAACTCCACCTATACATAGGTATAGTGTTATTTTACTGAGCCACTACAGTGACAAAGTCGCGGGCAAAAGTTATTAATATAGTAAAACAACAAAGGAGCAAGTTTTATATACTATTATCATACACCTAACGGATTTATATTACCTTTTTGATGTTTTTTTTTCAGGTTGCAAAGACCACCTCACATAGTTCCTTTCGTCCCAGCGAGTAGTACTATGGAAGCTAGAAATATGAATGACGACTTCAGAACAACTATTCCAACTTCCTCCTTAAAACGAAAATGGAGTGATGTCGATACTTGTAAGTTGTGTATAGCCAATTTTGCGCTTACTTACAATTTCTTTAGTGAGGTACATTCAAATTCTTGACTTGGTTCCGCCATCACGACATTCACCAGTCAAGAGCACATGAAGCTTTACACTTGTAATGCGAGTCTGACGTGTGCATCTGGATTGAGGGCCCACTTTTTAAATTATTGCGAAACGAAATGATACTTACAGGGCATTTACTTAAAATTTTGTAAAACCTAAAGCAAAGATTCTTAAATTTCTTAAACGTGAATCAAAAGAGTTATGGTCAAATAGCTTGGGCCCTCAATCCTGACGCCTGCATAAAACGGCATAGTCGAATCTCAGAAAGTACTATCCCTGGGATAATAATTTTTATTCGAGTATTTAGTTAGGAATTTGTTAAATACATTATGAAATTGTCAAGTCTTAAGAATGCGACAATACAGATTTATGGCGGTTTAGCTTGGGCCCTCAATTCATCAATTTTGATATTGTAGAATCAGCAAAAAATATGAGTTTTTCTAAGGAAAGATATTAATACGACTTTAATATATTTGAGTTCCATATCTCGGAAAATTTGTTAAAAAGAAATAACGACACAAAAGTTAATTGTTAAAAAGTTATTGAAATTCGTATTTTTTCAAAACGTCTGAACTGAGGGCCCAAGGTTTTTGTCAGTATTGACTAGACTAAGCTTTCTACACTACCGCACTTTAGGCTAAGTATTTTAACAAATTCTTAACTAAAAGGCTACAAAGCGTCCATTCTTCTAAATGCCGTACTTTAGGAGAAAATTGATTTTCGATGTTTTATATGAGAAAATTCAGTAGGGTGTATATGATTTTGTTACTTTATTGAGACAAATCAGCATGTACCCTCTTAGAAGATATTTCATAAGTTGTTGTCGGAAGCGATTACGTTTTGTGTGATCCAAAATTAATAAAAGGTGTTATTTAAATGGTTATCATAGTATTCGTATTTTTGACGCCTGACGTACGCGCGTCCCCGTCATGTTTTTTGTTTAATTTTCATTTTGCTGTGTATTTCGGGTTTTGACTCATATTAGTGATAGTATATTATACCTATTTTGCAAGCACAGATCATTAATCTAGCTCTGTGGTAGCAAGGGTCCGTGACAGTGTGCAGTGAATGGGAAATTCGATAAAATGCCAGGGATAAACATTTTTGGATTGCCTCAAGAAGTCTTAATGAAGTCATCAGTAAAAGTGCTATTATTTTACTGTTGAAAAAAGTTTGTTAAAAAAAAAGACCCACAATCGCTCCATACTTGTATGGTTTTTTTTATTGTTTAGCGGCCTTTGGATTCTAGTCCTAATAGCCTTATTACTTTCCTATTATTATTAATCTTAGTAAAATGGCTCTCTTTGTATAGACTAGATAAAATAGACTCGTTAAAATAGACTCGTTAAAATTTTCAAAAAACATTTCATATACAGCCACGTATAGATAAAATTTTTACATATTTAGCTTACAAATAAGGGTACTCACCTTAATTTGTTTTTAACAAGAAAATAAAAGAATATGAAAAAAAAACAATTTTGTTTATCATAATTTTTCAGACAGTTGGCAACATTTTGGAAAGTTGGGTTGGGAGAGATGAGGAAGACACAGTATTTTTGTGCATGGTCTCTGAAGCAGAGCCATTTTACTAAGATTAATAATAATAGGAAAGTAATAAGGCTATTAGGACTAGAATCCAAAGGCCGCTAAACAATAAAAAAAACCATACAAGTATGGAGCGATTGTGGGTCTTTTTTTTTAACAAACTTTTTTCAACAGTAAAATAATAGCACTTTTACTGATGACTTCATTAAGACTTCTTGAGGCAATCCAAAAATGTTTATCCCTGGCATTTTATCGAATTTCCCATTCACTGCACACTGTCACGGACCCTTGCTACCACAGAGCTAGATTAATGATCTGTGCTTGCAAAATAGGTATAATATACTATCACTAATATGAGTCAAAACCCGAAATACACAGCAAAATGAAAATTAAACAAAAAACATGACGGGGACGCGCGTACGTCAGGCGTCAAAAATACGAATACTATGATAACCATTTAAATAACACCTTTTATTAATTTTGGATCACACAAAACGTAATCGCTTCCGACAACAACTTATGAAATATCTTCTAAGAGGGTACATGCTGATTTGTCTCAAAAAAGTAACAAAATCATATACACCCTACTGAATTTTCTCATATAAAACATCGAAAATCAATTTTCTCCTAAAGTACGGCATTTAGAAGAATGGACGCTTTGTAGCCTTTTAGTTAAGAATTTGTTAAAATACTTAGCCTAAAGTGCGGTAGTGTAGAAAGCTTAGTCTAGTCAATACTGACAAAAACCTTGGGCCCTCAGTTCAGACGTTTTGAAAAAATACGAATTTCAATAACTTTTTAACAATTAACTTTTGTGTCGTTATTTCTTTTTAACAAATTTTCCGAGATATGGAACTCAAATATATTAAAGTCGTATTAATATCTTTCCTTAGAAAAACTCATATTTTTTGCTGATTCTACAATATCAAAATTGATGAATTGAGGGCCCAAGCTAAACCGCCATAAATCTGTATTGTCGCATTCTTAAGACTTGACAATTTCATAATGTATTTAACAAATTCCTAACTAAATACTCGAATAAAAATTATTATCCCAGGGATAGTACTTTCTGAGATTCGACTATGCCGTTTTATGCAGGCGTCAGGATTGAGGGCCCAAGCTATTTGACCATAACTCTTTTGATTCACGTTTAAGAAATTTAAGAATCTTTGCTTTAGGTTTTACAAAATTTTAAGAAAATGCCCTGTAAGTATCATTTCGTTTCGCAATAATTTAAAAAGTGGGCCCTCAATCCAGATGCACACAGTCTGACCTCTAAGTCCAATGTGTCAAGCTCCACGTGCTCTTGACTGTACATTATAAATATATGAAAACTATGTAAATATCTTAATTTCACCGTTAATTTAAGCTCTTTTATCCCTACGGCTTGTGTGAGAAAATTTTCAGTCAATTCAATTTGCCGGGTCAGCTAGTTTATTATAAAATTATGGACATATTATTGACTTAAGCATTTTTTTGGTGATTTCTTACTCTGCTTTTTTTACCTAACCTTTCAAAAATATGTTGTTTATGTTTTAGTTTCTGAATAATGTTTGAGACAAAGGTCTTCTCATGAATTCAACGCGAATCTTGTAGATATTATGTAGTCATAAACAAAATGTAAATTATGTACTTGGAGCTGTAGAAAAAAAAGCACTTGTTTTCATAATTTGTTTAGGCGACATGTTTGATTACTCGAGCGATAATTTCGATTAAGTATTGTGGCCTGTAAGATGATATTGCCGATATATGTAGTACATAAGGATACAAGTAAGCTAATTTCGTAAAGACACTCGAGGCTGTATTGCAGCGGCGAGAGTATAATTAATGAGTGACCTATGTTCGCGCTGTACGAGTATACATACATATAAGGTTTTCAACATAATTGCAAATAAAAAAAAAATATTTACTTAGTAAATATTTGTGTAAATGGCGCTGATGTTGCTAAGCGCAGAACTCGAAAACGGCTTGGACCGATTTGGGTGTTTTGAGGGCGACGCCGCTAGGCGCCTGCTAGTAAAAAATAAAAAGGTTACAATTAAAGGTCCCCAAACAAACGACGTGTTTTTTTATTGTGCCGTGATCGGAGCCTTATTGTTTGTGAATATACATGTATATAGAAATAGTTGAGCTTATTTAGTTTATTTATTTGTGAATAAAGCACCGCTCGTTTATGAAATTTCGTATGACACGAGATAATAAATGTAATAACATATATGTATGTAGTAATATTTTGTAAACGATTTTTATAGGTTTTATAGTATTAAAGTCGAGCTTTAGGTATATATTATAAATGTATAACTATTATTACTGCTTAATACATTAAATATGAAATTTGTATATTAATAGAATATTAGAGAATTATTTAGGCAATTGCGCGTTTGTATTAGCTCTGTCTGTATATTTGATTGTTTAATAAGTAAAGCCTAGCGATTGTAATATAGCCTGATGATTTTGTCTCCAGTTAGCAGTTCGCCGTGCGACCTTGAGCCCATTGAGCACTTGCCGAAAAAATGCAATAATTGCGAAGTCACGGAGTTCAGGTATATCGCCAAAATTTAGTTAAAACTTGCAAGCACACTTAAAACCGACAGCTAACAGCCGAGTGATGATTCATACTAAACATGTCCTCTGATAATATTAATCTTATTTCAGATCTTAAAACAACTGTCGATTTTAAATGTAGCCTTTTTACCCATTTTTCTATATTGGTCGAAATAAATTGGTTATTATTATTATGGCTGTATTTGAAAAGCGATTGTATTGTTTATTATATTTACTCTATAACTATTAGCGTAGAACAGAGCTAGAGCTTCGCTCGCGATTTCGTTATTTCAACTGTCGCTTTGATTGCTCACATGGATTTGGTAAAGATCCTAATAAAATCTAGCTATATAAAAACTAAGAGGGTCTAATGTAGGCGTTTTATAATTTCCACCAATGACAAAGTCTAATTTTCAGCATCTCGACTTGGTATCTCAAAATTTGGAAATGAGGAAAGATATAGAGACTATGCACTAGTTGTGCTATGTTAAAACTAGTGTCCGACCGAAACTGGTTTTCAGGCCGAAACCGAATGTTCGACCATGGCTTCAGTTTCGGTCGAAACCGAAACTCACGTGGTCAAGTATAAAATTCCTTAAAATACTGAAATTTGGTGCATTTTACCCATTATTCTGCATTAATTACGCAATGAAATGGAAACACAGTATATTAATTTTGTTGTCATCATTTGTTTAATATAATATAAAAAAATATTAACGCATGACAATTCCCAAACAGGGCCGTCAAAGCGTTGCCGCGAGAAACGAAATTATGCGAGCGTGCACGACAACTTTCGAAATCAGTTTCGGTTTCTGGGCTGAAACTTGATTTTTGGCCGAAACCGAAACCGAACTTTCGGTCTGACACTAGTTAAAACCAATAAGACTGATATTTTTGCAAAGCTCAATAATCAGTTGCCTAAGGTCAATCGATCAAAATACAATACTGGTATTCGCTTTCACTATGTCTACTTCACACCACGTTTGTGGGTAATACCCATGGAGGAATATGTGTATAATTATCATCCACATTTGCCTAGGCTTTACATACAGCTCACTCTTATTACCATTTACGATACGTCATCGAAGGCGGTTAGCTTCTTTGTAAATAATTGCTATCACCAGTATGGTGCAACATCTAGCCCTCGGTGCCTACGTCTTCCGAATGTGGTTACTCTCTTCATATAATATTATGTTTGCGTGAAGGCGACAATCCTTCTCATTTTAACAAGGAAGCTAACATAGCACTGCGAGTCTTAGTAGGCAGGGCGAGGGAGGCGAAATAAAGCGAAATCAGTTGGTGTCTAAGTACCTACGTGTTATAAACAGCAAGAATATTGTACAACAAAATTTGGTATTTTTAAGTAAATTTTATCTTTTAAGTACCATGTGATAAGCAAATAAATGAAATTGAAATATTTATGTTCGCTATGGCAACTAACAGTAACCAAGAGTGCACAGCAGAAGTATTTGTAACATATACGCGGGCGAGGCCTTGAAAAACATGCTTCTATTCAGTAGCGTGGCTAAATATTATTTACCTTGTCAATTTCGCCTTTGTAATTTGTGAGGAAAAGCTTTAGCGATTATGTTATTTCGCTAATTTGTATTGATTACTTATATATTGAGGTACAATATAAAGCAATGATAGTTTCTCGTCTTCCATTCCGAAATTGTAAATTTATATATGATTATTTGCAGGCTGCAATTTAACAAGGAGAAAGTGGAGGAGATGATGAAATTAGCCGAAGAAAATAGGAAGCGACTTGCACTAATAAATAAAAGGGGAGCTAAGCTAGCCAATGTTTTGAATACTCTCTTTAAAGCAGCTGTAAGTATTACTACAAATATAATAGTATGTCCAGTGTAGTATTGTAATTTCTTGGCACTGTTGCCTTATAAAAATTATTTACTTTGACTTGTTTGAACTCTCATAATGGTATTGTTTTTCCACAACTGTATATTTATTTAGATAAGAGAAATCTAATGGCTATACAGAGAGTTAAGTACAATAATAATTTAGATATCTGTGCTTGCAGCACAGCAGCAGCAGGAACAAATAATTATAATAAAAACCAACTTCAAGAAAAGACTACTAAGAAAAAACTATTCAACTTTTACAAAATTGTAGTTCTAGGAGTTCTCCACCATAATATGCATTTTGACTGGTATACATTACTTAGCAATCATATTAAAGTCGTAATGCGACCAGTGAAATACTCATTATTGAGTTGTTACTGTGATTTCAACATTATACTTCACCAAATGGTGGTTTCCAAAAGAAAATACACGAGATACTATAAAAAATACCCAAAACTTTGTACTGGTGTCTCTAATACAACGCCTAACAGAAAAAGCGCAATTTCTCATACACCCCAATTAGTATATTAAAAAATATATTTATAATGCAATCGAACTTTAGTTGTGTCTAACCAATTTTCTTAAATATTGCTTAATAATAGCACGATTTCCATAGAAAGCACTAAATTCAGCTACGATATTTCATTTTTTTTCAATTTAACACACATAGCTGAAAAAAATAGCTGAAATCGAATAAGTAGTTGATACTGAACAAACTAATTTCAGGAATTGCGCTTATTCTGTTACATGTTGTATTTGAAGAGTTCTCTCGATTTCTCCCGTTGTTTAGTTAGTGTACATAGATACTAAACAGCTGATAAATACATAAATATTAAACATCCAGACATGAAGCCAACAGACATGTTCTAGCACCTAGCGAATCGAACATGCTACCTCGTCTCTAAATACAGGTTCCTGTTGGCTCAGTTGGTAGTGACCCTGCCTTCTGAGTAGAAGGACGCGGGTTCGAGCTCCGCTCGGGGCCAGCATTTACATTTGTCTTTTGGCTTCGTGTCTGATCGTTTATTATTTATTTAAGTCCATCAATTGTCTAGTACCTATAGTACAGGCCCTGCCTAGTTTGGGACTAAATAACCGTGCGCGACTTATTAATTACTAGCGACCCGCCCCGGCTTTGCACGGGTGCAATACTTATACTAAAACCTTCCTCTTGAATCACTCTATCTATTAAAAAAACGCATCAAAATCCGTTGCGTAGTTTTAAAGATTTAAGCATACAAAGGGACATAAGGACATAGGGATATAGGGACAGAGAAAGCGACTTTGTGTTATACTATGTAGTGATAGTGATTATTATATTCAAAAGATTACTTGTTGCTCTAGTAAGCATGCGCGCGCGAAGAGCCCGATTTTGCTCGCAAGGTCAAAGGTATCTTGGTGCCCTCTTATAACGTTTTAAAACATATGTAACGTCCGACGATCCTTTTTGGTACTTTTTAGAGAAAGCTCGATAATATTAAGATTAGTTGAATACTTTAGATATAAATGTGGGCGGTTTAACTAGGAGACCAGATGTTGCTGGAGCTATTATTTCTTGAGTGATATACATATGTTTGTGCCTAAGACGTTTAAAGGTGAGAATGATTTTCTTTCAACCTTGGTTTGTGCTTAGGTATGTACTTAATTTTATCCTACTTAATTTGATGCGCAAAACCTAACAGATTGAAACAAAATTTAAGGTAATCCCCTTATTTGAAACCAACAGGATGGAAGGCGCGAGTAATGAACTTAAATTAAAAACCATCGACTACAAGAGCTTGAGAGCCACTGCTTAGTTAATATATAGCCCACCGCTCTAAGTCACCATGGAATCCTGGGTTGAGCAGTTCTGACGAGCCTCGATAAATTTTTGTCTACAGTATAATCTTGCTGTTGGTGCTAATACGAGACAAAGTCCCGATATAAGCATCAACAAAACTTTGTTGTTTTCAGGTTGTATAGTTTTAAATACTTAATCCATAAATAATGTCATGTTTGTCAACAGTGGGTGGTCCTTTAACCCGTGTCGTTTGGCATGCCTCAAATAATAGACAATTGTCGTGTAGATAGATAGTGGTGGTGATGGTATAAACAAGTTTTTTTGATGTTTTACTCAAGATATTTAAAATTGATAAGAATAAGAATAGATCTAATATATTATGACGATAAGTAGTTCCGCTAAAGACAAGGTGCAAGCTTGAATAAAGGGCTCCCACACAAAACTGCGATGCGAATTTTTGCGATACGATTTTGTGCGGCAAACCGTTTGGTAGGGCAACCATACCTTCAAGTGTAGTCATCCGTATTGGACGCTTTTTTAGGCAGCGTAAGATGGATAGCAAAAGATTATTGCACTGCTGTTATTGTTAAATAGATGCAAAAGAAGAAGATTCTGGGTTCATCCATTTATTACGATTATGAACTCTGATGGGAACTATTTTAGTCGAAAGTTCTATGGGTTGAGAACTAAAGAAGATAAATTTTTTGATTATTTTAGAATGAGCATATCTTCATTTGTAGAGCTTTTGAGTTTAATCAGAGTCAGTGAGTCAGAGCGGACTAAAAGTCTTTTAAAAGGGGTGTCACCAAGTATGACGTAATATCGCAGGATGCGCGATGCGAATGAGATCGGACGTTCTTGCGGTGCATTCGTGCGAGTTCGCAGATATTTGCGATGCTATGCGAATTCGCAGTTTTGTGTGGGAGCCCAAACACTGACCGAAATTTTTGGAAGAAGTTTTGGCCAAGACCGTCTAGTAATAATAGTGATTCTTTAGAATTTATTTATATAATAATATTTAATGATAATAAAAAAAGTTTTATGAATGGGTGATTAAGACTAACTTGTGTAGGTTGGTTAGTTGTGTGTGTTTAAGGAGTATGAGTGACTTGTGTGTGAAGATTTGACTATGAGAAAAGTAGACAATAACACAAATAATACCTAACTGTCTTTTTTTCAATTTAACCCCTATTATTATTTAATCATAGTTTTATTTTGTAAGCGATAACATAGTTTTATGTAGTGTGTACTCATAGGTACACGAAACTCTTATGTATCATACAATTCTATTTATGCACGGGTGCAGTTAATATAAGACTATATGTTCACTACGCTATCTTAATAATGAGTACGTCGCACTCTTAATATGATTAAAGTTTAATAAAGGCGGAGTGAAATTGAAAAATTTCGTTCTCGGCACGGCAGGCACGCGCGATTATTCTTCATCTATAAATTTATAAATAGCGGTTCTGCGCGGTTTCGCAAGCGTAATTCCCGTTCCCGTGAGAATACGGCATTAAAATATAGCCCACATTGCTCAAGGATATCGTAGCTTTCCATTGGTGAAAGAAATTTTTTAATCGGTCCAGTAGTTTTTGAGTTTATTCGTTACAAACATACAAAAATACAAAGTTTTCCTCTTTATAATATTAGTGTAGATATGTAGCTAATATAATATTATAAAGAGGAAAGATTTGATTTTTGTTTGTATTGAATAGGCTCCGAAACTAAACTACTGAATCGATTTCAAAAATTGTTACCAATAAAAAGCTACATTATCATTTCAAGTAACATGGGCATGAGCATTTTATCCTCGTATTCCTACGGAAAAGGGAACTACGCAGGTGAAACTGAGCGGAACAGCTAGTCCTACATAAAGCCGTATACAGAAAGAAAGCCGAAAACTTATCGGCGCCGATAAGCGCCGATCGGCGCCCATCGGCGCCGGTCTACGCAGGTATCCGGCGCAGGCATTTATATGAACAAGCGCCGATCGGCGCCGACACGCGCCGGTCAGCGCTGGTGCCGCCCGCCAATCATCGTACGACATTTTGCTCGCTCTGCTTCAATCTGCTTGCTTTCTGTAGAATGGACCGGCGCCGATTCTGTATACGGCTTAAGATTGACACCTAAAACTTTTAATCGATATTTTTTAATTATTTGATTTCAGTTTATCTCAAAATCCGGCGCAAACAATGGCATTATTGGAAACGAAAAAGAAAAAGTATATATTTTTTATAATGTTATCTTAGTCGATTTATTGATTATTTGCTAGTATATTTATATTCATTTCATTCTCTCATTTTACAGAGCATATTGGAGCAACTTAATAATTTTCTCAGCCCAAACAACAGGTTATCATCTGCCATCAACGATGATAATACTAAGGTTTTTGATGTAAGTATCAGATTTAATGTTTATTATCTATTGAACCATTTGTCTTCTATCTTCTTTCTTCTTCTTCTTAATAAAATGATAAACTGACTGACTGATTGGTGATGTATCAACGCACAGCCTAAACGGCTCGGTCTAGAGACTTGAAATTTTGCACATATATAGCTTCAAATACAGTGTAGGCATCCACTAAGAAAGGATTTTGCGAAATTCGGGTTGAATTTTGCAAGGGGGTGAAATAAACGCGCGCGAAGTAATATACAAAATGAATGCCTATTTCCATTGGTCACGGCATCAAGCGTTAAAAGCCGAACCAATTTCGCTAATTCTTTTTTTTTGTGTTTGTTATTGTCAGGAAAAGGTTCTTATGAAAGAAAAAAATAAGAAAATTGCTCGGAACATTAGAAAATTTAAGAAAACATAACGACCATTTTAACACTTCTAATTTGTAACCTAATGGTGTTTGACATAACTGACAGTTGTACAGGACAACGTCTGTCGGGTCAGCTAGTTTCTTTATAATTTCATGACATGTGACATTACCTTTCAGAATATTCTGGGCAGCAATATAAATCTCTCCAACCTTATGGCAAAACTGCTATGTAGTAGTGATCAGAATCTATCTCAAGAGAGTTCCCGAGCAACATGATTTTACGAAGAAATCTGTGACAAAGAGGGTTAAGACAGTAGGTACTGCATCGCTGAGCTGACAAGTTGCAAACGAATGTTTTATTCTACAAACGCTTAATTATAATACGAATTCTAAAACAATTTAGCCACTGAGACTACTACAGTAGTGTAGTGTCAGAGCGAAGGCTTATGTTATGGTACGCACAAGGGTGCACTTATTTGGAATACTAGCAACAGTTGATTAACATCTCGTGACTTTTCTACAGCTGATGTCAATGCCATAGGATTATTAGTCAAGATACGAATATAGAACGACCTTCACAGAGCTGGTTAATGGATGAAAATAATTTTATTACAAATTTTATATTTTAAAAAAGATGCCCGCGAAATAGAGAATCAATAGCGATACACTAATATTTTAAATATTTATTTAATCATATCCTGGACTGGAAACTTTCAGCCAACCCCACTTGATATAAAATACTTTTCATCCATTAACCAGCTCGGTGAGGGTCGTCTTACATTCGGATCCTCTACTATATGATTCTATTAGTGTACACGGTAGAAAACCAGTCGTTTAAGCTGTCGCAAGTAATGCTCTTAGCTCGTAGTAGGTGCAGCCTGTAAATGACGTCATGCTCCACGGCAGAACCACCTGCGCTTTTATACATTATGTAGTTTCTATTAGAAATTACTGAATTTCTATAAAATTATAGTCGTATCAAAAAAATATTAAACTGAAATTAAAAGTGGTTCTGCTGGGAAGAATGCTCTACAGCAGAACCATGAAATGTCTGTTAAATACACATTGTATAAGAACATATATGGTAACAATTCTATATTGACCTAGCATCCCCAAACCCTTCAATCTATTTTGAATATACAAACTTGCCGACACCATAAACTTTTTCATAAAATTGATGCCCGAGAAAAAGAATCGATTAATATAAAATCGATTAATTTCACATAAACTTTGTGTTAGTGAACTACTTCGTATTTTTTCATTTGTCGCAAGGGTGGTACCTACTGTTTAAAAAAATCCAAAACTTTTGTTGTACCGACATTAGAGGCGAGCGAGTGTTACAGTGAGTGGTCTTATTGAAGTGAGGTTTTTGCTAGACGAACACACATAAATCTGTTATTGTATTGCTTAAAAAATATAACATTATTCAAATTTAATCCTGGATCTGTAGCGTAATCCTGATGAAAACTATTGATGTATTGTGCGTACTTACATACCTTTGACAATATGAGCGATTGATTCAATATTATTATGCGTAATTAATTAATTACATTATTCATTTGCTATTGGTTATTTTGTGTTTAATTGTCATTTTTTATCAGTTTTATTGTGCGTTAGTACTTTTGACAATTTGATTCAATTTTATGGATAAATAACATATTATTCATTTGCTACTGCTTAGTTTTAAGTGTAAATTTGTCATTTTATGATCATACTTTTATAATATTGACATTTGTAATAATTATTATGATTATTATTGAATGTGTACTAGTAATATTTTATTATTTACCTGGTGGGTACAATTTTATTATGCTCTGTATTTTTTACTTGCCTCTACATGTTTACAATGATTTTATCAATTCGAAATTTTCCATGTTTGTCTATAAGTTTGTGCTTAGTATACATATATATATTCTCGTATGAAATTAAGTAGGTACCTATGTGCCTTAAATATTTTCGTGTTTTATCTTAATACAGTTGTGTATTTCCCTTGCTACCATGCATGTGGAGCAGAAGCAATTTGGTGCTAAAAATTTGTAATGTGCACATTATTTTGTCAGTCTATTCCTATAACCGGTACACCTGCCCACGGAGAAAACCTTAATTCAAGGAATGAGATTGTTAACTGACCTTCAATTAGAGATCTATCAGAAATTGGATTAAACGTATTGACCTAGTTATAGGCCGATGTTTTATGTATAAAAGTGATCGAGTCAAATCATTAACCTATAATTACATCAAATCAAACTGCTTGTAAAATGTCAAAAAAATATAGATTCCTATTTAAAAAATATCCAGAAAACATATGCAAAGGAAAAAAAACTATAGCCAGCGAGACACGTCTGTGTGTATTAAACTGATCGAGTCAAACCTTAATAATTCGATCCACTTAAACTATACATAAAACATTGTTAAGTTCACTGCGAGCTCTATAGGTACTACGCTACTGTTTTTTGGCAATTTATAGTTTGAGTAAATCGAATTATTTAATAATAACATTTGAATCGATCATAATATAACTGATGGTGGTATTTTAGTTTTACTTAAAGAAACCTATATATTTTTTGGATATTTCATAAATAGATCTAATTACATATGTACTATCAGCAAACGCTAAGCCTGATACATTTGGAAAAATTGTCGCTTGCAAGCTCAAATTTTATTACCCCGACCCTAATTCGAGTTACACAATGACAAGCCAGTAACACCGTCTTTTTTTTCTATTGCGGTCCATTCATCGACACTAAATGGTCATAAACATTAAAGAAACACATTTTTGTAATTGTCATTGTTACTATAAGTGAGGACTTTGTCGACACAGGGTGGGAAAAGATAGCTGCCCGCTAAAATGACACTTAGGTGTATCAGGCAGAACTTTTTTCGATAGTACCTATACACAGCGGACCCTCGGCCCTGTAGAGGTTTGGTATATACCTATAGTACTTTCACCTAACCTTACTGAACGTGTATTGAAATAATTTGTATCCCGATGGTTTTAGAGCAAATAAAAAAAATAAGAAACTGGATCCAGCGGGGCCCTCCGTAAGTATACATTCAATTGTTTTTGCAATTGCATTCGAGTGTAGTACCCCCAAAGACCTCCATTCAAAATAAAAATTGCATTTTACCTAAGAGCTATAGTTTTTACTCATACTCAAGTGGAAAATCTAATCGATCCAGCAGGGCCCTCCCTGGATTGGCATTGAACAGCCGCTTTGTACCTTTTCCGTTTAGTACCCTTAGCAAAAAATAAACTGTTACAAATATGTAAAAAATATATAAGTACATAAACCTAATAAGCCTTACTATGCTAAAGTGATTTTGTGGTTTCTATATTATGTATGTAATGTTTTTAAAATAATATCCCATATATAATAATATTATGTATTTAAAATAATATCCCATACCCAGAAGCCTCACAATAAGTCTGGTTTTATTTGATTTTAAAATCATCCCCATGTGTATATATAAGTATAATCTCACGGCCTTTTTATCCCCGAGGGGGTAGGCAGAGGTATTCCATTACTGGAAATACCCACATTTCACGAGATATATTGGACCCCTAAACGTGATAGGTGGTGAGCCTATCGCCGGACCGGGTCTATTTACACATGTCTCAGAATTAATTCTGAGACCTGCGGGTTTCCTCACGATGTTTTCCTTCACCGTCAAGCTAGTGATAATCCCCATGTGTTTAAAAGCAAATTATTTGTAAAAAGTTTTTTTTTTGCTAAGGGTACCTACTAAATGGAAAAAAATACTCAACGGCTGTTTAATGCTACTCCAGGAAGATCGATTAGAAGTTCCACTAGATTTTTTATAAAAACTTTTAGGTAAAAAGTAATTCTTATTGTGAAAAGAGGTCTTGGGGTACTACACTCGAATGCAATTGGAAAAACAATTGAATGTATACTTACGGAGGGACCCGCAGGATCGAGACTTTAATTTTTTTATTTACTCTAAAACCATCGGGGTACAAATTGTTTCAATACACGTTTCATTTCAATACAAGTTTGGGTGGGGGTAGTATAGGTATATACCACCATATCTCTAGAGGGCCGAGGGTCAAGCTGCGCATAGGTACATATTACATTCAAAATTATCCCGTAAGCTTACGGTTCCACTTTTCGGCGTATGACGACGTAAATAGGTTTGATACAATATCAGATAGGTGGTGCTAATATAAAGCTTATTTTTAAAGAGTGAAGGTTTTCTCCATAGGCAGGTGTGCCCCCCAGGTAAAGACTAAACATATTTTTTTATTCCTTAACATTTGCTAGTTAGGCAATTGAAACTATACATATTTCACCACTAGGTTACGGCAGTTAAGAGGGAGGGTAAATCACTACCCGCATACGTTAAAATCTTTTGCTACACATCCTTGACACTAAATGCATTTTTATGGGTTTTACTACCTTTACCCTCACTATAAACTACCGCTACCTAGTAGTAATAAGGTAGTTGAATGTTCTCATTATTCTTAAGGTCTCAAAATAAAAGTATTTGTACTATGTAATAAATATGTGAGTTTCATTAACATTTTAGGCATACTTACACTTACCTTTAACATTCGATTATAAATTTTATTCCCTAAGGATTATGTTAATGACATGTTACATGTTAATGACGGGGTTTTTCTACTAGTGGTAAGTATGTGTATCATCCTAACAGCACAGTCTTTGATTTTGAACCAGATCTTTGCTTAATTTTTTCATACTTACATCAGTAAGTTTTGAAAAACTCACTGCTACATGCCAGGATTCGAACCTGAGCCTCACTGATTAACATCATGTGAAGCAGGCTCTTTAACCGTAAGAGGCTATCACTGCTATAATGTTATGATATAAGGGAATGTGAATCATTTAGAATGTTTAAATTTAAAATGTTTCTCTTTAAACAAAATTCAAATGAATTTGCAGAAGAATTTTGCTAAAAAAAGCTGGGTATGTTTATCCTGAATGATTTATTATTATTATTTGAGACAAAATGCCTAATAGTCCAGTCAACAAATAACCCAACAGTAGGTATAGAGTGCGTGAGCGGGGACCTTAGCGATTTCTTCAGTAAGTTGTTAAGGGTGCTTAGGGGGTCAACATACTCTAAAAGTCCCGGAGTCTAGGAAGTCCGCCGGAGTGGGAAGGGAGGATTAAAGTTCCCACTTTTTAGTTTTTCGCTAATATCTTTGAAACGGTGTGTCGTAGAGGAAACATATCTTCTACATAAAGAAAGCTCATAAAATATTCTGCAACTTTTATCTTATACACTTATTTCAAATTCCTACCCGTTTTCGAACTACACGTTCCGGAAGAGTGAAAATTTTCGAAAAAAGCACTTATTTAACACTAGCTGTTCCTGCTACTTCGTTCGCGTTATTTCGGGATAAAAAGTAGCCTATGTGTTAATCCAGGTCCTAATCTATCTACCTACCAAATTTCATCTAAATCCGTGCAGCCGCTAAGTTATTTCCGTGTTTTATCACATAGATATCTACACTAATTTCTACTTCTATACTAATATTATAAAGATCAAAGATTTATATTTTTGTACGTTTGTTACGAATAAACTGAAAAATACTGCACCGATTGAAAACATTCTTTTACCAATGGAAAGCTAGAATATCCCTGAGTAATATAGGCTATATTTAATTCCCGTATTCCCACGGGAATGAGAACTACGCGGGTGAAACCACGCTGAATCGCTATTTTACACAACACTTGCGGTATTTGTAACGAATAAACTCAAAAACTACTAGGCCGATTTTGAAAACTCTTTCACCAATGGAAAGCTACATCATCATTAGGTAACATAGGCTAAATTTTATTCCCGTATTCCCACGGGAACGGGAACTACGCGGGTAAAACCGCTATAAATTATAGCACTAGCGGTGTTTGTAATGAATAAACTCAAAAACAACTGGGCCGATTTTGAAAAAAAATTCACCAATGGAAAGCTAGAATATCCCTGAGTAATATAAACTAATTTTTATTCCCGTATTCCCACGAGAACGGAAACAACGCGGGTGAAACCGCGCAGAACCGCTAGTGCCATATATAATAGTGGTTCCGCGCGTTTTCACCCGCATAGTTTCCGTGGGAATACGGGAATAAAAATTACTTAGTTTATATTAATCAGGATATTCTAGCTTTCCATTAGTGAAATTTTTTTCAAAATCGGCAAAGTAGTTTTTGAGTTTATTCGTTACAAATACCGCTAGTGTTATGTAAAACAGCGGTTCCGCGCGGTTTCACCCGCGTAGTTCCCATTTCCGTTCGAATGCGGGAATAAAATATAGCATAAGTTACTCAGGAATATTCTAGCTTTCCATTGGTGAAAGAATTTTTAAAATCGGTGCAGTAGTTTTTCAGTTTATTAGTAACAAAAATACAAATCTTTCCTCTTTATTATATTAGTATAGAAGTATAAATTAGTGTAGATATCTATGTGTTACAAGAAAAAGTAACTTAGCGGCTGCACGGATTTAGATGAAATTTGGTAGATAGATAGATTAGGACCCGGATTAAATTATAGGCTACTTTTTATCCCGAAATAACGCGAACGAAGTAGCAGGCAACAGCTAGTGTTTAATAAAAGTACTTTTTTCGAAAACTTCTGCGAGGAAGCCGTCACAATCAAAATGATAGCAGAAATCAGCATCACAATCACTGTAGGTGGTTTTCGAACACGGAGGACCACATGCTCACACGAGTTAGTGCATGGGTAAGTAAATAACTCACGGCACACATACAGCCTCTGTCTGGCATGGCAGGAGTAAATTCGGTAGCCGGTAGGTACCTAGGTTATCTTCGATCTCTTCTTTTTTTGACATAAAGTTCGCCATACACGGGAACGATCGGTCTGTACGATCCGTCGCAACAGATAGATCGTAACGACGGATCGTCCGTGTATGTGAAGATCGTTAACGATTTACTTCATCGCAAGCGATATCGCAGATCGCAACAAATCGACTGTGTGGGCACTCGACGATCAACGATTCGATTTTTTCGTGTTGCCAGACTGTGGGCAATTTTACCACCTTTTATTTAATTTGCAATGTATGTATATAACTATGTAAGTTCGGGTGGAAACTTGCAACTCAATTTTGAAGAAGATATTTTAAACTGATGATTGTAAGTCCGGTTACAATGCAATATTATGGTACCACCAAGCTAGGAGGTGGATATCGCAACTTCTTAATGACTAGACAAAGATAACCAATTGAGCTGTTTTTTTTTGGTTTGGATGTCAATGCGTGGTTAGCCATGTGATGTCATTTTAAATCCAACACGGTGGAACATCCAAGGTGACGAGTTATTTTTAATACACTCTTACAAGATGGGTAATAAATGAAAGGGCCGAACTATACTATACGTGACATGGAATTTCTGCTTCTTAATTTTTTTGTAGATAGAGGTATATAAGAGGGATTATTAACCAAAATATCAAAGCGCGGAGCGCAATAATTTCAGAGATATAATTTTTTGAAATTACAATAAACTAACCTCAAAACTGTACAACTTAAACGCGTAAAAAAGAAACTACAATGCACCCATCACTACATTACTAGATTACTCTTCATTCCTTATAATTACACACAACACACTTAAAAATACATTAACACACTTACAAACAGATGTATATCTGTACACACATAATTACTTACACACAATCATTCACTAAAATAATATTAAAGAAAAAAAATGACAAACTGATACATAGGTACACTAATATTATATTTATCCTATTTTAATTTAATATAATCTACCCATTAGCATACCTACTTTCATTGTTATTAATATGTGGTTATTGAGATTGACTATACAATTACCTATCACCTATCCATGTTTAGCCCTAGTATAACAATTTATTGTGTAACTGTTTTTTAACCCAAATAAAAGAAAATAAAAATAAAATAAGACATATTATGTCAAACGTCAATGTTTCGTTTAGTCTATTGTAAATGTCAAATTAGAGTGCAGTCTGATAAAGTATTATCGATGTAATTTTATTGTACTAGATAAATTAAATTTAGTTTCTTCATTTATTTCACTTAATGTTATTGCCCATATTTTACCGATTCAAAGACCTTTCCGCCCTTCTTTAAAAAAAAACTAAAATTGCCCATGGCTTGGGTAATTGCCCACGGTCTGGCAACACGATAGATCGCTTGCGACCGATCGTACAGACGGATCTCACAGACGGATCGTTCCGTGTATGGGCGTCAATTTTGTTGCGACGGATCGTACAGACGGATCTCACAGACGGATCGTTCCGTGTATGTGGCTCTTAAGACATAGACACTTAGACAGGACTAAACCAAAATAAGTTTAGTCGGATCGCCCCCAACATATACTTCAATATGAAACTTTTGTAAGAGCGCTAACAGTAAAAATAAATCAGTCGGTTTCGCATGCAGCGCCACCGTTGTATAACGGACGCCAGAAAAAATATAGGTAAATAATAAATAAATATAAACTAAGAGCGAGATTGGCGACGAAATAGTTTGCAGAATTTGCCTAAAAAAGCGCTCCTACGATCCTTAGGTCGCTCGCGAACTACCCAAGACTAGGGCTGCCATCCGTCCGGAATTCTCCGGATTTGTCCTAGTTTGATGGGCGTCCGGGGGCCGTCCGGCAGGGGTTTTTGGAAAGTGTCCGGGTGTAACCCGGACACTTTTGTTGTCAGGGGAAATCCATTTTTTTATAGATAAATAGAGGAAAGAAAGAAACTCGTTAAACATAAGTACACACGGTTTCTTCTCTGATAAAATTTAGGTATAGTTTCAAGGACCTGAGTTGTTCCGACTTTCGGGAAGACTAAAACACCAAAATAAGTAAAAAAAAAATGATCTCGTTAAAATTAAATCTTTTGGCAGTTACCTACATAAGTTCTTTTAATTAATAATCAACAAATATTATAGGGATTTGCCTACCTAACTAGATGACTGAAAATATCATTGGAGTAGTTAATTTTAAAATAATAAAGTATTATAATAATTTCTGGAAAGAGTATTTCATTTTATTAACAATGTCTATTATTGTTGCGGTTACATACGTACTTCATTCGATTGTAATAACAACTTGCATAGAAAAATAAAAAAAACAACGATGTTTTTATTTTTGTAGCAAAAAATATTTTTCATAGGTGTCCGGGGAAAAACCCATATTTCGCCCAAATGTCCGGGATTTTTGCCGTGTTTATCCGGCGTCGGCAATTTAGGTGATGGCAGCCCTACCCAAGACTAATCCGGAACGGAACATCCCTATAGTTGCCATTGGACTCGATTCTACATTGCAGCTACTAAACTTATTTTAATTTAGTCCTGTCATTTTCTTTCTCCTAGAAAAGAGACGAGAGGTATTTAGTCCTGTCAAATTAAAATTAGTCTTCTCATGTATGGCGTGTTTAGCAATTTTAGCGACGATGTAACAAGGTCCAGTGTTGCCAACTGCTACCCTTACCTTGTAGCTAGACATCTTGCGAAAAGTAGCCAGATTGCCCGATTTGTTGACACAAAAAAGTAGCTAGAAGTAGCTAACACCTTAAACTAGGTAAAGTAAGCAGATTACGTGTATTTTTTCATAGGTAAATCAATTTTCAGTTTATTAAAACAGCGAGCAATAATTTTAAATTTATAAAATAAGACAAAGCAGAACGAGAAATATGTTTATCCCCTTCATTTATCCAGGTATTAGTACTAAAATACATAAGCCAGCCACGTTTAGGTACAATTTAAGGACCGATACCCTGCATAAAGTCTCGAAAGTATTCACATCTTGTAAAAGAGTAAAAGTAGCTAGAAAAAGTAGCTAAAAAATTTAGCTACAAGATTTTGTAAATTGTAGCTGCCTGATACCCAAAAATAGCTAGATCTAGCTACAAAGTAGCTAAGTTGGCAACACTGACAAGGTCATGGATAAAAGTGACAGATAAGCACGTTTATAGTTAAAATTAGTAGGTTTTTAGATGTTTGACATTAACTCTTCAATCTATGGTTTGTTTCTGTCCTTTTTCTTTCGTATTCTATGGAGAAGGATAAGCTAGAACTTAAAATAAGGAATTTTAGGTGGTCAGTCAGAATCGAGTCCAAACACAGGAATCCAAAGGCCATGAAAACAATTTAAAAAAAAAATGTGGCCATTTTGTTGTGGACCGAACGAATCTGTACACAAGTGTTTGTAATGTAAAAATAATGTGAATTTGTGCTGAAGGAGACAGTTGCCTGTTGTATAGCTGTTCTTCATGATTGGAAATGATCAATATATACTTTAATAAATGACCATCAGATCATATCCAAGAAGGCTAGAGATACAAATATTTTTTTAGATGCAGGTTACGCAGGCAGGTGAGTTTACTGACACGAAAGTTTTTAGTAGGTACATATCATAATATATTCTCTGTGGTACCTTATTTTGGTACTGCGAAGTGAAACCCACCCAGTTACTTTACTTCACCGTGAACGGTTATTTGTGTATGTACCTACTTACGTTGTGAGATTTGATTATTTTTTATCTAAACTTTTCTTGGCGTCTTTAATCGTAACAATGATTTTATATGTGATGGATGTGACTGCTAACCACAAATAAGGCTGTACATCATAATCTTTGTCATGAGAAAAAAAAATGCACTGTAAGTTTTGATTGTTGATAATTAACTAGCTTTTACCCGCGGCTTCGCTCGCGCACGATTATTTCATCCCCCCATGAATGACTTAAGTTTTTCTCACAGGTAACTGTGAAATTTCAAAGTGAAGTAATGCAACATTATATTAATTAAATGATTATTTATGGTCAGTGGTCTATCTCATATTACTTACCCTTGCCATAACGTCACTTTGTATAGCTACCATTTATTTTGTATTTTGTATTTTTGGTAAGATGTATAAAGAAAAAGTTTCTGCTATTATATTTCATGTTATAACCCTGAGCTTTTTTGATCTGACTTCCAATATGGCATTATGTCATCAAACCAGTGAACCAGGTTTTGTTTAAAAGTGTCCCTGGTTTCTATGCTTTATATAAGTATTTGTCTATATTAGTTTATTCGTAAAATCATTTAGTTACTGCAATGAGTTACAGCAATATTTCAGAATTTAAACCTCAATAAAACCTCTTAGTTATTGAATATAATAACAGAAGTAATTAAATGTTCAGCAATTATAAAATTTGGTGAGCCACAAAAAACAGCATTTAAATAATTTGGTCGGCACACAAAGATTTTGTTTGAGATTAAAAAAATCAATCAGCAATCCCTGTTCCGCAAATAATTTTGATAATGGTCAAAAATTAAATCATAAATAGGCAGCTTACAAAAGCATTGAGGCATAATAAGCATTCAGTCCGCAAAATAATTACTTGGTCCACAAAATAACTACTTGGTCAGCAAGATTTCATGATTGAACAGCAGAGAAAACATGTCTATAAGCAGTGTCTTTGATTGGTATGCATATTTAAAACATGGTGAGCAAAATAACTAAAACTAAAAGATTGCGTTTTTGTTAAAAAATGCAAAATATATAATACGAAAGTTTGTATACTAATTTATGATGACATTAACTCACTTTTTTGTTTTTTTAATTTCTCATAAATTTATTAAACAGGAGCAGCTCATTGCAGCTTATATAATTAATATGCTGTACAAAAATAATGACAGCCTTCCAGAATTACATAAATTGCTGATTGATTTAGGAATATTTGCTGGCCATGAGTTGCTAACCAGTTAGCTATTTCTGCTTACAGATTATATGTTTCTGCTCACAAAAATACGATTACTATGTTAACCATTTAAATAACAAACACTACATACATACATACATAATCTCACGCCTATTTCCCATTGGGGTAGGCAGAGACAATAGACCGCCACTTGCTACGAACCTGGCAGATCTCTCGCGCTTCCTCCGCATCCATCAAACGACTCATGCATGCTCGTCGGTTTCGGGTACTCTTTATCTGGCTTTTCTTCAACACATCGCCGATCTGATCGATGTAGGTGTACGCCTAGGTCGTCCTCTACCGACTCGCCCATTCACAACACCCTTGTATATTTGTCTCGTTAGACGACTTTCATTCATCCGCTCAATGTGACCAAACCACCTGAGCATTCCTCTTTCAATCCTAGTCACTATATCATCTTTCAAGCCGCAACGCTCTCGGATCAAACTATTTTTCAATCTATCTATCAATCTTACTCCACTAATGCTTCTTAATGAACGCATTTCGACTGCATTTATTCTGCTTTCGTGATTCTTCTGCCATACCCAACACTCACTGCCATACATCAACGTAGGTACTAACACACCATCATGTACAGCCAGACGTGCTTTATTTGTCACATTCTGGCTCTTCATAAAGGAGTGCAAAGCTCCGTTAATCATGTTCCCTGCATTCACCCTCCTTTCAATATCACTGTCACACTTTCCGTCTCTTGTAACCTTACTTCCCAAATAAACAAACTCTGACACTTGTTCTACTTTCTCGCCTTCAATTATAATATCACATTCAGACATGTCCCTATCTTTCTCCAGAACCAACAAACACTCACATAATAATATTATATTTTGTCTCAAACGGGCTATATTTCAAATATACAATTAATAAAAGAGCAGTGATAGCCCGGACGGTTAAAGAGCCGGCCGAAAATCAGTGAGGCTCGGGTTCAAATCCTGGCATGTACCAATGAGTTTTTCAAAACTTACGTACATATTTATCACTAGCTCGACGGTGAAGGAAAACATCGTGAGGAAACCCGCAGGTCTCAGAATTAATTCTGAGACATGTGTAAACAGACCCGGTCCGGCGATAGGCTCACCACCTATCACGTTTAGGGGTCCAATATATCTCGTGAAATGTGGGTATATCCAGTAATGGAATACCTCTGCCTACCCCCTCGGGGATAAAAAGGCGTGAGATTATATTATATTATTATTATAATAATTAATAAAATAGGTTGGTCTGACTCATTTACAATATTTGCCATTTTAATTAGTCATCCATTATTTTATTATCAATAAATCAATATGCCACTAACTGTAAACATACATTAGGTCGCTACAATACATAATCGCTACCATCTGTGATTGACACATCATGAGTTGATGAGTTGCTCTCTATATGAGTTTTTCTGGTTTTATTCAAGTTTGGATGGTGTCCATGGACAGGCTGGAAAGGGTTTAAAAACAGAGACTAGGGCAAATAAAATTATGATTGATAAATTTTATGATTTTAAACTTCCTTCCAAGGCAACAAAAACCATCCAGAGAAAACCCACAAGTCCTAGAGTAGATTCCGAGGCATGTGTGTTGTCACGAGTGAACCAGCACTAGAGATGCCACGAATAGTGATTTTGTCTTGCTCCGGCCATGCTCTTGGCCGAATAGCCGAATATCCGCCGCCGACTTTCATTTGTAGATATTATTTTGCGGGTGACATGTTACGATCTGTCTTGGGCTGAAACACGACCGCGTTGCGGCACTGCACCGCCAAAATCAGGGGTGCCACGTTAGTAAGTACTATGTATTATTCTGTGGTGCTATACAATAACAAAACAAAAAGGTTATTGTCTGGCACCGCCGATTTTGGCGGTGCAGTGCCGCAACGCGGTCATGTTTGGTTGGGCCCTTATTGTAGTGTTTGCGGTGTGGTCGCAGCACGAGGGGAACGTACAGGGAGATGTATTTGTTTAATTTGCGATTAATCGTGGTACGACACTCATGGTATGGTATGGTATGGTAACGCGGGCTTGTTTCCGCAACTCGACGTCATTTTTGCGCCTATTTTGCGTGATAGTGGGAATGGCTCTACTCTTGCCATCCCAGCTCCTCCAGGAAGCCCAGCAGCGACTTGACGTCCTTAAGGGCTTCGGGGAGCGACCTCGGGGATCCAAGGTGCTTCGCCCGGTATTGAGCCACGCCTTCGCACTCCAGCAGCACGTGCGCAGCCGTTTCTTCTGCCTCCATGCACGCTCTGCACAGGGGGCTGTCTGTGACACCTAGAGTAAACAGATGTTTGTTAAAAGGACCGTGGCCTGTTATGGCCCCAGTTACCGTACGTAGCTGTTTCCGGCTCAGGTTTATCAGGGTGCGAGAGAGACGCCGGTCCAGGTGTGGTACCGCCGATCTCGCCTGTCTACACTCACCCAGGCAGGTCCAGGCCCGTTCCTGCTCAGCCTGAGCACGGAGTCGCAGTTGTGTGCGGGACCAGCCGAAGGGGAGGGGCACCATGGGCTCTGGGCCTATCGCCGCCATACCTGATCCCTTTCTGGCCAACTCGTCAGCCGCGTCGTTTCCGCGCGACTCACTGTGACCCATGATCCACTGCAAAGTGATTGTATTGTCGGAGCTTACCTCCGTCAGCTTTTCATGGCACTCCATGATGAGACTCGATTTGATTGAGTTACTACGGAGGGCCTGTAGAACCGCCATGCTGTCAGAGAGGATACGTATACATGCACCTTTTACTCTCCTTGAAGCTATGGCCGCTGCCGCCATGTAGATGCCCACGCACTCAGCCTGAAAGACTGTATTGTGAGCTCCCAGGGGCCTGGATAGATAAATTTGTAAGTCTTCTGAGAACACACCGCACCCTGTGCCGGAGGCCGTTTTTGAGCCATCCGTGAAGACGCGTAGCTACCGGAGGTTCAGACTCTCAGTCCCCTCCTCGAAGAGTTGTATCTTGTACTTTTTGTCAAATATAAACCTTACCGGTATAATGTCGTTAACCGCCGCTAGTAGCGGCAGGTCCACGACGGCATTGTCCAGGATTTTCGTGTGGGTAACAGCTCTGTCACGCCACAGCTTTAAGGTTTTTAGACGTACCGCCGCTGACGCCGCCTCCTGTTGGAGGAAGAGGTGGAGCGGTGTTAAGTTCAGCATGGTTTCCAGGGCGGCCGTGGGGGTTGTCCTCATGCAGCCTGTCGCCGCCATGCATGCAAGTCTCTGGAAGGATTGTTATTTACCAGCGACCGTGGCGAGTTTTGTCCTCGGCCACCAGACCACAGCTCCATAACTTACCATGGGTCTTATCACTGTCTTGTACAGCCAGAGTGTTATTTTGGGGTAAGGCCCCAGTTTCTACCCAGCATCCTGCGGCAGTGCCACGACATAGACTCATTATTTGTTTCTTATTGCGTCATAAATTTTGTTACTTATTACTTATTCTGTGCTAATAAGTCTGTAACAGACGAGACACTTTTGTCCTCGTATTTTTTTGTCCGCCAAAATAGATCGTTTACAACTGCATCGAGTAACGCACACGAGGGATTAAAAGTATTGTGTACAAAAAGTCCCCCGAATAATCGCGGACACCTAGGGATCGGACAGGACAAAAAGTACGCTGCAGTCCCCGAAAAAATAGAACTAACGTGACTAGGCGCTGCAACGCACATGGCAAACTTTAGTCATCGTTGCGCGCTCGATAGGGATGTGACATTGATCGAAAATATATCGATTATTCTTTTTAATAATAATATATTTTTGAAAAATAATTTATTTTCTGAAAAATAAACGATATTTAAAAATCGGTTATACGAAAAATAAATACCAATTTATATAAAAAAATATCATTTAGGGATTTAATGTCGAATGAGGAAAAAACTTAATATGGTATTTTTTGCTTATTTATTATTATTAACCAATTAATAACAACAATGCTTTCATCTGGACCAATGCACATCCTCATCATTGTCAGAATAACTTTTAGAGGGTTTTACAATTGACAACAACTCCACAAAAGTTCCAACCGACGTTTTATAATATTTGAAGAATCTTTTTGCATATTGTTTCAACCATAGCAAGAAATTCTAAATCTATGGTTTCATTCAACTGAGCATGCTTCGCACGAAAATATCCATTCATTAATCGATCTGATATAAAGGGATGCACCCAGTATTCTATTTTAAAATGACTCTTTTTCTTAAACTTCATGTAAATTACAACACAACGTAATCTCAGAATATTGGCTTTCATAGCGTGCGCTTCTCTAAATTTCCGGGGGACAAATAATCGCACACCGTGTGCGTTGAGTCCGCGGCAAGTCCTCGGCGGACATATTTTTTACGATTCGGGGGATTTTGTCCTCCGGGGACAAAGTCCGTCGTCTGCGCAGGCTATAAGTTTTGACAAAAGATATCGCAATTTTTTTTTATTAATGTGTGAAATTTTCACATGATTTGGTATTCGGTCCGGGTCGGTCTGTCCATTACACAAGACTACGTGGATTGATTTGGTTCCGAGACTGCAGTTGAACCCTGCCTGCCTGATGAGTGAGTTGATTTAACAAAATGGCGTCTTTTTTTTCTGGCCTCGCTGGGGGAATATCAAACACACATACTAAATATGACTGAATTGAGAAAAAAAATATATCGACTCGATATTAAAGGTTACCGTAAGTATCGACATTTTAACTTTCGGGATTTCGAACTATCGGTCATTTGATAATCGATCTTTCAAGTTTCGGTCTATCGGACATCGGCATTTAGGAGATTCGGTATTTAGAAAATAGGTGTTGTATGTGTCGATATTTCGGTCGTAGGTGTTGTGAACTTTCGGCATTTTAATACGTACCTGGCCTAATAGTACTTAATATTCGACCGAATACAGAATATTCCACAAATTGGCCGAATAGGCCAAATATTCGTGACATCTCTAACCAGTATCTCGATCTAGCGATATAGGCTCACTACCTGATTCGTTTAGGGTTCCGAAAATATACTAAAGAAAACTGTTTAGTATACAGAAGTAGTATACAAAGTGGCGATCCATCGCTCTCCCCTGTGTGACAATGGTGTGAGCTTTATGTATGAAAACTGTATTTCTAAAAATGGAATAATACCTCTCCCTAAGTCGTGAGCATATTTATATATATTTTTTCCCTTCCCTATGCTGCACAAATACCAGACTACTGAATTTTATTTATTATTATTTATAATTAATATGCTCCGAAACTACTAGAACAATATGAAAAAATCTGTCTTTTCTGGGAGGCGGGAACAGAAATCGCGGGGAACAGCTATTAAAACATAACAGAGTGTTTGCTGAAGCGCTGTCGGGTAAAAAATAAAAAATAGAATATGTATATCTTTTTTTTATTGGTTTTGTTTCGATAGACCACCGCTTGCTCCCTGGCTTCAAAAGTGTTACCCTAACACCCAATTTAAATTCAACATGATGTTTTTATCCCATTTGAATTATGTAATTATTTTCAAAACCTTAAAACTCTTAATTAATTATGGCTTTCAGTTGGCTTGTTTTTTTAATTTAATTTCCACTCCAGCTGTAATAAAGAATAATGGTATTTGTGTCTTTTTGTGTAAAATTACATTTTTACAGGAAATACAAATATTGTACACAACAGTTGAACTTAAAAAAAAAGTTTAAAAAAAGTAGAATTGGTTAATTACCTTTTAACTCACGCCGAGAATAGGCAATGCGTTAAGGTAATTGCCCAATCAATCATTTGAAGTAAGAGAAGCCGCTATATGAAGCCAGGTATTGATAATTCTTACTTTGTTTAATGTATTAATAATGGTTAATATGAAGATAAAATGTGCAACACGTTAGGGACTTGGTTCTTCAACAAAGAGTATACCTTTACATGATACAGTCAAGAGCACGTAAAGCTTCACAGATTGGACTTTGTAACGTTCTTATTACAATCGCTTTAGAGGTCCGACTCGCACTACAAGTGTAAAGTTTCATGTCCTTTTGACTGTACAAACGGTACAGAATAAAATAGATTCTGAATACCTCATCATCACAAAGAAGAGAACGGCAATATATCAAAAAAGGATAAGCTAATTTAATTCTTTTACGTTGTTTTAGAAGCCATTAATTCAAAAAGAGTTGGAGTAGACGAAGAATTTATAAAATTTCGACCATCTCCAAACTTCAAAAATATGAAGAAGTTTCTTAAGAGTAGGAGCGAATGCACAGAAACCAGTTCTCCCGTAAAACACAGTGTAGCACCAGAGCCACCACTAAAAAAGCCTGACGTCAGGGAAGAACAGAAACCCGTGGTTGTACAGCCACCATTACCGCCATATCCTCCACCACCAGACAGTCCTCCTAATTTAAACATTATCATTAAGCAAGAAAAAGAGGATGATGTCGAAAACGGTACTCGTGATGAATTATCAGATATTAAAAATGAACAAGCTCTGCCTCAACAACCTGAAGTATCATCAGAAAAAAAGTCAAGAAAACCTATGTGCAAGGAATATATACGAGGCAATTGCAAGAGAGCTGTCTGTAAATTTGCACATGAAGTTGATATTTCACAACTGCGTGGTGTATTTACGTTCTGTTGGCAGTATCAGAACGAAGAATGCACATTTCCAAACTGCAGGTTTGTGCATGCCGATGTTTTCGAAGAAGCTGAATTTTACAGGACTGGCATCCTACCACCACATGCTAGAGCCCACCATAAGAAAGTGCTGCCTCCTCCGCCGCCACCACAAGGTACTGTAAAATTTAAAAAATAACTCTTGAATCACGTATCTTCTATTATAAATCACGTTCGTTGTATTTTTGATGAATCGTTAAAAAACACGATTACTTATGCAATGTGAACGTCTCATCTCTCATGACGATTCGTGTTTTTTGACGAATCGTCAATGACGGATCTAGTGCGAATGGTAGGGTAGGTAAGAGTAGGAATAAATATAAATAAAATATTTAATATTATTGCAGAATCACAACCAGAAGTGCAATTAAATTTTGGTAATCCTCCTCCAGCCCTCCACCCATGGTAAGTTGTGCCTATCATTATTTGAATCGATTCCTATTATAAAGGGTGTAAAAAAGTATAAATTAAATTTTAGTTAATAACGATTTTCTACGATATTATGTGGACCATGTTTAACTGAGTAAATTTATGCCATTTTTAAGATTACTCTGTCTCGCGAGGAACCCTTTCAAGACTGTTGTATTTTGCTGTTGTTTATTTTCAGTCTTGTCTCAGTGTAAGTAAGCTAGTGTGCAAAACATTATAATATAAATACTATAATATAAAGCATGTAATATATTTTGTAGGTATTTCCTTTTAAATATGTATGGTTTATTTCAGTGTGGAAAAACCGCCCCCCATTATTTCCTGCATCCCCGCAAGTAACATGGAGGCTAGAAATATTAATGAAGATTTCAGGGCAACTATTCCGAGAAGTACTTCCCCCTTGAAACGGGAATGGAGTGAAGTCAACAATTGTAAGTTTTGAAAACCAATTTTGCATACACTTACAATTTCTGCTTTAGTGAGCTACAATTATTATAATTATGTAATTTCAAAGTCATTTTAAGCTTTTCTATCTACTACTACGCATCTGTGTAAATATTTGATCAGTGATTTATTATAATTTAATATTTCCAAATATAATGTTATTGAGAGTATGTAATCTACTAAATACGAAATTAGTGCCTTCAACCTTTCAAAAATATTATAATTTCTGAATAATGTCAAAGACAAAGGTATTTTCGTGAAATCAATGCGAATCTAGTAGGTGAGATAAATGTGCAGATAATCATAATAAAAATGTAAGTTACTTGTTGCTCTAGGAAATAGGCGTTAATGTACATTAACGTTTATCACCCATAAGCTTTGAGTATTAAACCAATAATACTCAAAGCCCAAAAGACATCGGCGATATTATAAAATACAAGAAAGGATAAAGTGAGCTAATTTGGTTGAGACGCTTGAAACGGCATAGCAGCCCGAGTCGAATTCGAGAGTGTGTAATTGAGCCGAGACTTTTTAAGTTATTCAACAGACTTGCACTGCAATAATAGTATTCACTTATTTTGTTAGTGAATATCATTGTAAAAAGGGGTGGGACGTTTTGTTTTGTGAATTGCTATAGGCGCTACAGCACTTAAAACAACAACAAAAAATATATGCTGAAATGTATTTTTGTTTTTGTACCATGGTGTGCGAGTCCGACTATTAGTTGGTCGGTTTTCTTTAATATTGAATAAATTTACTGGCACTAACATCAAACATTAGAAAACAATTATCTTTATGAAGATTATTTGGTAATATTGGAATACGCTACGGCCGTTTTAACTTGGCTGCTCGAAACATAGGCCAAACCGCTTCATACCGCCAAATGGTCACTAAAAATGTTGTTGCGCAGCCATTTTCGAAACATCAGAGCTTCAAAGTTAAAACGGCCGTACTTTACATATCTAAGATTTTTTATTTATTTATTTGTTAATACATTTAGCAACGCGCATTTATGAAATTTCGTATATCACCAGATACTGAAAATTACAAAATTTAATAATATTACTTTACAGTACATATTTATTTATAACTATGTCTACTTAATGCATTAAATGATGTACATTATTATTATAATATTATATTTAAAAATTATTTAGGCAATTGCGCGTTTGTATTATCGCTGTATATTTAATTGTTTAGTAAGTAAAGCCTAGCGATTGTAATATAGCCTGATGATTTTGTCTCCAGTTAGCAGTTCGCCGCGCGACCTTGAGCCCACTGAGCACTTGCCGAAAAAATGCAAAAATTGTGAAATCATGGAGTTCAGGTATATCGCCTAAATTTAGTTGTAAAACTTGCAGGCACACTTAAAAGCGACAGCTAAAAGCCGAGTGGCGGATCATACCAAGCATATCCTACCTCTGAATATTAACCTTATTTTCGATCTCAAACCAAACTGAAAGTTTCTAAAGCAAGAGAATGAGCCTGCTAGTGAAGCGCTTTTCAATATTATTATCTCTTATTATACTGTCTGCCGGCGTCTGAATTTCCAAGTTCATATAACCTATCAGCCTTTAAGGCTCGAAAGAACAGGCATCTTCTGGGCAAGCTCGTCCTATCATAGGCCCCGTCTTTGCCATCGGGCCATTCTGAGGTCAAGAGTAAGACCATAATTAATGAAAAAAAAGTTACTAAAAAGTACGCATGGTGGTGTGTTGGTTGCGCTCGCCAAGAAGCATGAGTGGAGTACGATTGATTGACAGAATGAGGAATACTGTAATCAGAGTGCGTCGTGACTTGAAAGAGAACGTAGTGAGTAATATTAAGAAAGAAATGCTCATACTGTACATCAAATGGACATACTGAGCGGATGAACGAAAGGTGTCTAACGAGACAAATATATAAGGGCTGTGAGTGGCCGAGTTCGCAGTGGGCGACCTAGGCAACATCGATCAGATCGGCGATGTATTGAAGAAAACCCATATAAAAGTACCCGACACTGACGAGCATGTATGACCCGATAGACTAATGTAGATGAAGCGCGAGAGATGTGTTAGTATCGTTAATCGTAGCAGGTGGCGGTCTATTGTCTCTGCCTCTCTCTGTATGTATGTTTTTGAACTTAAACCAACTGTCGCTTTTATGTGTAGCCTGTATACCCATTTTCAGGTCTGTAATGAAAATGCGATTGTATCGTTAATAAATTATAATCTATGACTACATTTTAGGACCGGAATAGTGCTAGGGACGCTTCGCTCGCGATTTCGTGACTTCAACTGTCGCTTGAATGTTTCATGGACGTATATTAGCTGATCTATAATACATATAATAAAACTAACGAGACCGACAAGAAATATTTTTTGAAAATTGGTAGTGTAAATAGTTATCGATTTAGATATCAAAACACGCATTTTTGGAATTTTTGTCTCAGTCTGTCTGCCTGTGCACCCATCATGCAAAAACTACTAGACAGATTTTGATGAAATTTGGCATGGAGATAACTGAGTACCTGGGTCTACATCTAGGGTACTTTTTATTCCAGGAAAATATCTCATTCCCACGGGAAAATATAAAAACTGGTTAAAAAGAGAAATGTGTACTATTCTGAAACAACTAAACCTAGAAACTTGAAATATGGTACTAAGTAGGTGGTACTATGTATGGATTTTTCGAAATTCCTACGGGAACGGGAATAAACGAGACCCGAACGGGCAACGCCGTTGGGAACCTGGTATTTATAATACAATTACACAAGCGAGTCTTAAAAAATCTTTCACCAATGGAATCCCTACTTTTCTGGTCATAACATGGGCTATAATTTTCCCACGGGACCGGACTGACGCTGGTAAAACCGCGGGGCCCTGTTAGTTTATAAGCTCGATTTAGCTATATAAAAGAGTACTATGAGAAGACGCATATAAGCTTTTTAAATAAGGTAAATAATCATCTGATACCGCCCTCCGCCAATGCTAATGTTTTATTTTATTGGTCTTTAAATTTATTAGAATAACAGTTACTAATACAGTTAACAAGAATTTTAAACCGAGGGAAGATAAACACATGTGTACACTTCTTTTTGCTTTGAATTATGTTATGCGCAAAAACTCTGTTCATATCATTTTATCAGTTGAAAAAGGTCTAATTACCAAATACAATACTGGTGTTCGCGTATGTTCTTTCATTCTTACTTCATATAATGTTTATAAGTTACACGCGTTCATAGTGTCTACTCCGAGCCACGTTGGCAGGCTTATACCCATGAAGAAATATAAAGATAATTATCACCAACATTTGTTTAAGCGTTGCAGTTCACCATTTATTATCTTCGGAATTAATAACAGTATGCACTAGAACATAACAAGGTATCACCAGTATGGTGTAACATCTACTCGGTCTACGCCTACGTCTTCCGAATGTAGTTACTCTCTTCGTACATGTTTCCGTGGAGGCGACGATCTTTCTCATTTTTAACAAGGAAGCTAACAGCACTGCGAGTCTTAGTAGGCAGGGCGAGGGAGGTGAAATAAAGCGAAATCAGTTGGTGTCTAAGTACGTACGTGTTATAAACAGCAAGAATATTGTACAACAAAATTTGGTATTTATGTTCGCTATGGCAATTAACAATAACCAATAGTGCACAACAGAAATATTTGTAACAAACACGCGAGTGAAGCCTTGGAAAACTGTAGAAAAAAATGATTCTATTCAGTAGCGTGGCTAAATATTATTTACCTTGTCAAGTTCGCCTTTGTAATTTGTGCGGAAAAGCGTTAGCGATTATGTTATTTCGCTAATTTGTATTGATGACTTATATTTTTAATAATATATAAAGCAATGCTATTTTCTCGTCTACCATTCCTAAATTGGTTATTGATGTATGATTGTTTGCAGGCTGCAATTTAATAAGGAGAAAGTTGAGAACATGATGAAATCAGCCGAAGATAATAAGAAGAAACTGGCGCTATTAAATAAAAAGAGTTCTAAGCTAACCGCTGTCTTGCATACACTAATGAAACCAGCTGTAAGTATTACTACAGATATCATTTACCTACAGTGAAGTATTGTAATTAGGGAATTCATTATTTTTGCGGGACTAATTCCGCATGAATATGGATCGGGATCTGATAGTAAAAAGGATTTAATAGTAAATAACTTGTAATAGTAAAGTAAAAATGAACATGTCTGTTGGCTCCGTGTCTGGTCGTTTAATATTTATGTTTATCAGTTGTTTAGTACCCAAGTACAGGCCATGCCTAGTTTGTTACTAAATAAGCAAATGTGATTTGTGTACCAAAATTATTATTATTATTGCAATCGCCTTATAGGCCAGACTCGCACTACAAGTCTTCATGTGCTCTTGACTGTACCTTTAAAACCCTCACTACGCTTCAATACAAGTACTCGCGCCAAAAATCAACTTTTGCAGCTTTCCATAAGAAAAAACTATATCCTAAGATTTCACACCTAAAATTAATAAATCATTGATTTTCTATTATTACTATTCTTTTATTTCAGTATAACTCAAATTCCGCTGTAAACAACGGCATTATGGGAAACGAAAAAGAAAAGGTATTCATTTGTGATTATTTTATCCTCAAGTCTCGAATAAATTAACACGTTCGCTGCCGACTACGATTTTACAATAATGTACTACGAGTATTCTCGTAATGGTCAGCGAACGTGTTAAGTACATCGACGAACTTCTACTGAGTTTTGTAATTTAAAATTTCTAATTTTAAGTTAGCCTATCCTTCTCCAAAGAATACGGAAGAAAAAGGACAGAAACAAACCATAGATTGAAGAGTAATGTCAAACATGTAAAAACCCAGTAATTTGAACCTTATGAACGTGCTTGTTACATTGTTGCAAAAATTGCTTAACACGTGTATTTGAATAAAATGTGATTCATGCGTTCATAAGGTTAAATTTTGTTATTTTGACATTTGTGACATTATAAATAAATATGGCGCTTATTTCTGTCCGTTTCCTTTCCAAAGCGGTAGAAAATAATAGAGCTAACTTTAAATTAGGAATTTTAAGCATTTTAGCTGGTCAGCCAGAATCGAAGTCCATTATGAAACTAAAAAGCTGTTTTAATTATTCAGATTATATTTTTGGGATATAGAGCGCTGTCATTCAATGTTTTGTAGTACAGGAATAGAGGATTGTAAAGTCTGCCATTTTGAAGGAGACATGTCATGCTCAACTAAAATATGAAAACCATTGAATGTTTATTAACATAATTAGACTTTAATCGATTTATGTAGTTTATTTATATTCATTTTGTTCTCCCATTTTACAGACTATATTGGAGCAACTCAATAATTTTGTTAGCCCAAACAACAGATTATCGTCTGTCATCAACGAAGATAATATGAAGGTTTTTAGTGTAAGTATCAAATTTAGTGTTTATTATCTACTGAACCTTTTGTTTCTTAATAATTTCATGATAAATGACATTTCCTTTCAGAATATTCTTGGCAGCAATATAAATCTCTCCAATCTTATGGCCAAACTGCTATGCAGTACTGGTGACCAGCATCTATCTCAAGAGAGTTCCCGGGACACATGATTTTGTAAAGAAATCTGCGAGTTCTGCGACAGAGAGAGTTAACACAGTCCTCCGTCGCTGAGCTGACCCTCTAGACAAGTGGCAAACGTGTGCTATTCCATTTCTACACACGCCTATTTATAACACGAACTTTAAAACCTCATGTCAGTGACTGTACGTAGTTGGGAGTGTGGCGCCTATTTTTTGCTTGCAAAATACCTGGTAATCATCACGTGATTTTCCTAAAACTCTTGTCAATACTATAGGTTTCAGTATATTCTATAGCTACTCCGTGGAAAACCACTTTTGTAATCTATTGGATGCGATGCTCGTAGTGTTTAGGCGCAAAATGGCAAATTTTCAAAAAAATATAGTTTTTTTATTGTATCTACATAATATACAGGCCAACCATTTGCAATAATATGTTTTTTAGATATGTATTTTGGGTTTTACAATTTTCTAGTTCATTTGAACAATCATTTGTTTCATTGATAAAAAATTAAACAATATTTTCTTATCATTTTAAAGACTTGCCATTCTGAGGATTTACTGTTTTGGGCCCTAACCTATCAACGCTTTCATTGCTCAAAGTTCTCAGATATCTAAGTGTACAATATCTTTTAACATAAAACAGGGGTCACGTCCAGAAATACGAAATGGACGATATAAAAGAGCAAACGTCTAAAACTTACATTTTGATCTTTATAATTCACTAGCGACCCTTTATTTTATACTACGTAAAGATTATTTATGACATCAATATCAACAACTTCATAAATGTATATAGGACTCGCTTGTTTCAAGAGGCCATCCATAAATAACGTCACACGTTAAGGGGGAGGGAGGGGTTCGACGAATTGTGACATTATGTGACAAGGGGTGGGAGGGGCCAAAATTTTGTGACGTCACATTATAAATCTAATATCTTGTATTTTTTTTTCAAATGTTTAATCTTTTGTTGATTTTATCAATCAATAATTTCAATGGAAATAAAACTAATTTTTAAAATTGCAAAATTTGTGACGTCACACTAGGGAGGGGGGAAGGATTAGCTGTGACAAAGACGGTGGGGAGGTAAAAAAATAATGAAATTTGTGTGACGTAATTTATGAATGTCCCCCAATGATAGATTATATTTTTAAACCATACATTTAAATAACTGTCTGTGTTAAGAATCGTTATCTAAATGGGACTGCTTATTACAAAGACCCTAGAGATGCAAGCCACTCTTAAGACTGGCCGTACTGTAGTGGTATCAGAAGCTTGGTACAATATCGTCTGGGCAAAGACCAAGTGAGGTCACAATTGTAGGTACCAAGTCACCGAATGAGGAGGATAGGATATATAGGAGGATATGCTGCCTCAATTTTTTTATGATTCCTACTGTTAATTTTAAAATGGACGTTTCAGAAACTGCAATAAAGGATTTATATTGTAAGTAGTGGTAAGACTAGTTTCACATAAGCAGTAACAGATGGGAGTGCGCAAGTTTTGTGGGCTAGCAATATCGCCTCGGCTGTAATTTTCAACTTACCGCATTTATATCTTAATGTCTTGTCAGTGGGCCCACCGTTTCCGGGAGGGTCCATATACGCCAACACCGAAGAAGCAACAGGTCGTCCACTGACTAAGGGTGTACTATTATGCGCACTTTCTGCCTGAAGAGGCCTGTGTAACGTCATCAATTGGCGTTGTGCTATAATTAATGACTGCCATCCTGTCTTGGCAAAGATTTTTAAAGTGTTTTTAATGATATTAATTAATAAATTATCAGTTTTTGTTACGCCAATCTACGAAGTAACATATTGAATTGATTTAAATGGTTAAAATAGTAAAAGGGACTAAATCGATATGTAAAACCTTGTAGGTACGTAGTTTGTAAGCGTAGGTTATTCTAGCCTCTCATTCTACCGATAAAAGCACGCAGTGAGTTGCGTTAGCCTTGTTTAGTAATAATTCTGAAATGAGACTTAATATGCATAAACTTGTAAAGCATAGAACAAATTTTGTATTTGTCATGGTATGGTCGCCATTAATAATGAATACGCGTAATTTTAAATGTATTATTTAAGTTAATACTTTTAGAGTTGATCAGTGAAATTCGTGCGTTAATACAATACAATAACTCTTTATTTTACACCAAAAACAAAAGAATATTGATAAAAATAAAATAAAAATATAATATAATAACCAAAGACGTTTAAAGAAAATTTTTCTCTCTCCTAAGAGAATGATTTTCTTCCAACCTCTTTGATAATAACAATATAGATACCAATATTAACTAAAGTACAATAGGCGGTCTTATCGCTTTAATACTTTTCTAGTAAAGACAATATTATCGATTGATTCGTAAATATGATGTGTACATTATTTATTTGATATTGCTTAGTTTTAAGTGTAAGATACATCTTAAGATCCTATTTTAAATGATAACATTTATAATCATTATTATTATGCACTGTATTGATTACTTGCCTGTACCTGTTTACAATGAATTTATCGATTCGAAACTTTCTTATTTTTATAAGTCTTTATTTTATTTTTTTGTTTGTGCTTACATTAATATTCACGGCTGAAAATGACGTCTCTTAATGCTTCATGTCACGATACGGTTGTGTATTTCTATTAGCTACCGTTGAGAGTAGAAGAATGCCACAAATTGGGGAAAAGGACATAAGAGAGATAATATGGGTCTGTGGAGCCCATATTTTTTTTATTCTGTAACATTTACTAGCTAAGCTATTGCGACATGCGACCATCCTCACTTCACTACTATGTGGCGCTAGTAGCTAATGTAAATCACCTATTATGGCTTATAAGTTACATAAATTACGTTTTACCTCACTAAAGTCACCTAGTAGTAAAAAAGTGGTTGAAGTTATTTGGTACCTATACAATATGTAACAGAATAAGAGCAGTTCCTGAAATTTGTTTGTTCAGTATCGACTACTTAATCAGCTTTTTTTAATATGTGTAACATTTTTCCTAAAAATAAATTAGCATAGGTAAATTTAGTGCTGCCTATGGAAATCGTATTCTATTATTGCTCTTTATTTGAGAAAATTGGTTAGACACAACTAAAGCCCGAAAACATCATATTTTTTAAATATCATACACTAATTGGGGTGTATGAGTAATTGCGCTTATTCTGTTACGCGTTGTTTAGTTTAAAAATAAAAGTTTTTTTACTATGTAATATGTGATTCTTCAGTTGTACTTATCAGTTTAACCCATAATAGTTTCTAAACGTTTAGAAACACGATTTAGTCATCCCCCGACGCAAACTCAACGAGATTGCGGTAAGCGCTTTGCGCAACCCCGCTTCCCCGTAAGGCCAACTTATAATTATATCAATGCAAGTCGTACTATTGCCTCAGACGACATGAGATCTTCAGTTTGGACTAATAGTGGTCATTATTTGTACAAAACAATGTAACACCAAGTTACTCTTAGAAATCTATTATGTAGATGGTCGGGTAAATTTTTTCAAGATAATATTATAGGCTACTAGCGACCCGCCTCAGCTTCGCACGGGTGCAATGCTAATACTAAAACCTTCCCCTTGAATCACTATCTCTTAAAAAAACGCATTAAAATCCGTTGCGTAGTTTTAAAGATTTAAGCGTACATAAGAAAGCGACTGTTTTATACTAGGTAGTGATCAAAGACGTTTAAAGAAAAAGTTTCTCTCTTATAATGATTTTCTTCCAACCTCTTTGGTGGTGATGTATTGTTATCTTCCGCCCGCGGGAACTCGCTGCTACAAAACGCAATGCTCAACCCTGCGGTAATAAACTGATGACATAACGATATTTTTTAAATTACTGACACCGTATATGTTTTATCTGTGGTTTTATTAAGAAACATATAGGTACTTATTTTCGAATTCATATCTAGCTTAGTAAGAATATGTTAGAAACAAGATTTTATACATATACAGAGCTTTGAGTCTTTGATTATGAGAGTAAATAATCAAAGCTTTGAGTATACAGGATGGATTTTGAGTATACAGGATGGATTTTTGAGGCGGGTCAGTAAGGGCAAGTACCTTAAAAAATCAACCCTGTATACAGTCATATTAGGACAAGATATTTATATAACAATAGTCTTAATTAAGGCCGCGTTCCAACAGGTAAAATTCACTCGGTGAAGTGTAAAGTGAAGGATAGCGATAAGCAAAACATTAATGTGTGACTGAAACAGACTACTGTCAGGTAATAATTAACTTGGTTTAGGAACGCGGCCTAGGAATACCGATGAGTGAAGGTAGATCTTGGGCGGGAATATCGTATTATTAAACTGTTTTATTATAACTAATTTCGTATTGTAGTTATCGTAGTGGTTTTATGTACTGGGTGTTTTTCTATGGCTATATTTTACTTGAAAGGCGTAATGTTTTCTACTGTTGTATTTCTTGTGCTATTTTTAATTGATTTTATGTTTTAGTAATAAATTTTTTTGAATGATCTAATTTGTAAACAGCAAATTTGTTGTAGATTTTAATAGAGATATGCAATAAACATTTTTTATTCAAATGTGGCATAACTATTTTATTGTAACATTAAAATCTAAAAGGCTATGGCGATATTCTATTTCCATGCGTCTAGTTAAAAATCATAATAATGTCGCCAGACAATACAGTTACCAAAGATTCAAAATTTACAAAAGGCGAAAAATGTATATTTGCTCATTTGATAGTAACGTTTGCTGTTTTATTAATTTTGGTAATCATATATTGTGTACATTTATATTTAGTCGGTCATAGTATACAAAGCGCTCTATCGACTCGTAGATCGGGGTCGCATATAGAATGTTAGTAAACATATTATTTTATTAGTAAATCACGAACACCTATTTGGTTCGTCATGGTTCATATAATTCCGTGGAGTGTGTTACCTGCCTAAGTCTCTCTTTCAAGCTGTGCTACTCCTGACCCGCTTTTGGTGTGTTCGGGCCAGTGGCGGATTTGCCCTAAGGCCCAGTAGGCCCGGGCCTAGTGCGGCCAGATATTACGGGTAGGGGTGGGGCCAATCATGACCAAAAAGTCAGTAATGATAAAAATAAATTAATATTCTGAAGGCTGAGCACATTATGGTCGGCCGCACTGCACTGCATCGTATAACAATAACTCCTAAATCACTTTCTAAATGTTATGTAGAAAGAAATAAAAGTTTTAAATAAAATAAATTAATTATGTAGTCGGGGTCGGATGATACTTGTTGGACTGCGAATCCGCCACTAGTTCGGGCCTTAATTCACAAAGTTTCTAATCAGCTTTCTCGCATTCTATTGCTTATGATAAGAGAGTCTGAATATTGTAAGTTGTATTGTGTGATTTATGAGATAAAAAATTTCTTTAATAATGTCCCTTCTAGTTAAATCTGAAACATATCCAGTAGGGTTGATTTATCTCAGCACTGCCCCAGAGAAACCTTTATGTTGTACGTTATTGCTGAATGGGAGATGGTCAGTGTCTCCTGGCCATTGCGCCGCTTTGCGGAGTAATCCGGATTTGGCACACTTACTTGACGGCTGGAGAATCAAATACAAAACCAAAAGTTCGGGGTATTTTGGTAAGTCCCATAGATACTTACAGGCATATTATTACATTTAGCTTTAGGTATAAAAAAAAGTAGCTAACCATGTTTACCTTTATTGAAAGTTTTACGGAAGGGATGCAAACTACAGTACAGTACATTCATATTAATATGTAGGTAATTAGTAGGTAGGTGATTTTCACACGTTTTACATTTCCTATTTAGGGTTTGAATTTGTTTATGGTATCCATTATAGTATCTTTTATCTACTAAGTGTTTCGGAAGGCACGGAAAACCGTTGGTGCCCATTTTCGTTTTTTACGGTATGTTTACGAGCAACGTTAATTAATTAAGATAACTAGTCTCAAAATCGTAATTTAAAACCATCTCGTAACCCGCACTGGACTTGCGAATGAGCTACAATTTCTTGTGACCCATACATTCCAATGTCTGAAGCCGTATACAGAAAGAAAGCTGAAAGCTTGTCGGCGCTGATAGGTTTTCGGCTTTCTTTCTGCATACGGCTTTATAGACTTATGGCTCATACGGGTCTGTGGCAATACCTAGTTGATATATTTAGGTAAAATAAGGCCGTTTAAACTTGGCTTTTCTGAACATAGGCTTCGCCTGCGCAAGCCCCCTCGTACCGCCAATTGGTCGCTAAAAATGTTATTGCCAAGTTAAAACGGCCGTACTTTAATCGTTTCTATGCCAATATTATGTTGGACGTGGCTGGGTTCGGCACCTCGATCGGTAGAGGTTATCTTGAGGGTATACCTGAGTTATGTAACCAATCTAAACACATTACCTACCCTCAACATGTAAGTACGTTTGGTGCTACACGTTACATATGGAGTAAAAGATCAGCGCGGTGTCGCGTTCGTTGTCTACCCATAAAAGCTGGCGGTAGTACCTACTCCCACCTCAAAGACCGGCACTTGTGACTCTTGAGTAGCAGGTGTCCATGGACGACGGTATAGTCACTTACCATCAGGTGACCCGTTTGCCCCCTTTTTTATTATTAAAAAAAAAAGGTCATCATGATCAACCCGTAACAGCAACATTAGCCCACTGCTGAGCTATGGGTCTTTTCTCACAAATCATAAACTAAAATATGTAACAGAATAAGCGCAATTCCTGAAATTCGTTTGTTCAGTATCGACTACATAATCGATTTCAGCTATTTTTAATATGTGTAAAATTTTTCCCAAACATGAATTAGCACAGCTGCATTTAGTACTATCTATAGAAATCGTGCTATTTTTGATCGATATTTAAGAAAATTGGTTGGAGACAATAAAGTTCAATTGCATCATATATTTTTTAAATTAATATGTTAATTGGGGTGTATGAGGAATTGCGCTTTTTCTGTTACGCGTTGTATTTGTGGCACTTATAGCCTGCGCAGACGAGACACTTTTGTCCCCGTATTTTTTTGTCCGCCAAAATATCCGCCAATCGCTTAAAACTGCATCGAGTAGCGCACACGAGAGATTAAAAGTGTCGCGTACAAAAAGTCCCCCGAATAATCGCGGACACCTAGGGGACACAGGACAAAAAGTACGCGGCAGTCCCCGAAAAAATAGAACTAACGTGACTAGGCGCTGCAACGCACACGGCACACTTGAGTCTTCGCTGCGCGCTCGATAGGGATGTGACATTGATCGAAAAAAATATCGATTATTCTTTTTGATACTAATGGATTTTTGAAAAATGATTAATTTTCTTATAAATAATCGATATTTAAAAATCGATTATACGAAAAATAAATACCAATTTATATGAAAAATTATCATTTAGGGATTTATTGGGTTCGATTCAGCATTACAGCGCCTAAACTTATTTTAGTTTAGTCCTGTCATTTTCTTTCACATAGAGAAGAAAAGAGGCGAGTGATATTTAGTCCTGTCAAATTAAAATTAGTTCTGTCAACTAAGGCATTTCATAACGTGTTTAGTGCATAAGTAAATAAGTCACGACTAAAATACTGCCTCTGACAGGACTAAATTCGGTAGGTTATCTTCTATCCCTTTTCTTTTTTGAGGTAAAATAAAGACAGGAATAAACTAAAATAAGTTTAGTCGCTGTAATGCAAAATCGAACCCAATGTCGAATTAGGAAAAAACTAAATATGGTATTTTTTGCTTATTTATTATTATTAACCAATTATTAACAACAATTCTTTCTTCTGAACCAATGCACATCCTAATCATTGTCAAAATATCTTTAAGAGGGTTTCACAAATTGACAACAACTCCTTAAAAGTTCCTACCGACGTTTTATAATATGTATTTGAAGAATCTTTTTTGGATATTCTTTTAACCATAGCAAAAAATTCTAAATTTATGGTTTCAACTGAGCATGCTTCGCATGAAAATATCCATTCATTAATCGATCCGATATAAAGGGATGGACTCAGTATTCTTTTTTAAAACTACTTCTCTTTTTCTCAAACTTCATGTAAATTACAATACAACGTAATCTCAGAATATTCGCTTCCATAGCGTGCGCTTCTCTAAATTTTCGGGCTACAAATGATCGGACACCGTGTGCGTTGAATCCGCGCAAAGTCCTCGGTGGACATATTTTTTTACGATTCGGGGGATTTTGTCCTCCGGGGCCAAAGTCCGTCGTCTGCGCAGGCTATTAGGTAGCTAATACCTACTCATAGCGATAAACTGCTACTTTCAGAGACAGATATTAAAAAAAGTTTCCCTCATCCACATTTTAATAGAGAAGATTTCAGTAACAACATTGGTGTGCTGCAACACGAAATGGTATCCATTGAAAAGTTCGATTATGTCTGTAAGTACTGTGTTGTAATTAAAAAAAAAACTTACGCCTTATATTCCCGAGAGGGTAGGCAGAGGTATTCCATTTCTTGATATATGTACCCACTTTTCACGAGATATTCTTTGGACGTCTTATAATTTTATTGGTCTAATAGGTATATTTACTTTCTACCGTCTCACTATATCTAACGCCGTCGTCGTCTTGGTTAGGAATCGGCGTTGGCTCTACTGAAATAATGCTTAGGCCGTATCAACTATTACATATTATTCCGTCCGTATTCGTCCGGCCGTATTACAGAATAATCCTCTATCATGAAACTGATAAGGGACAGCTTTATTTGGGTACGACTCATGTAGGGGTATCTCTTTAATTCCTGCCATGTTTCGTTGCTTGCAGATAAAAATTTGCTTAGTTTTAAGTACCTACCTACTTATCTAAGTAAATCTAGATTCTGATTTTAATTAGACCTAACGTAATCATGGAGTAGGTTACTCCATGATTAAGGAATCAACTACCTTTAACATTTAAAGACTTGTAAAAAGGATTAGATACCTTTCGAAACTTGACTTTCGACTTTGACGGGCCTGTTGATTCAGTTGGTTTGGTAGTGACCCTACCTTCTGAGTCGGAGGTCGCGGGTTCAATCCCCGCTCGGGGCAACATTTGTGTGCATGAACATGTCTGTTGGCTTCGTGTCTGGGTGTTTAATATTTATTTAAGTATATTTATCAGTTGTTTAGTACCCTGCCTAGTTTGGAACTAAATAACCGTGTGTGACTTGTGTACCCCAATAAAAAAAAACTTAATTCATCGATGACGATTCTTTGAACCTACATTGAGTAATTGAAGGTTTTTTCTCCGATGGTTTATTTCGTTAAATAGTGTTAGTCGATTCTTCATTAGAACATCTTTAACAGTTCCGGCTGGGTTTACCCTAAACGATAACACGCTGCGAAAGTATGCTAACGACATGGTAATCATTGGATGGAAACACGACTTGAAGCCCCATGGAGGTATTTAAAATACTTACTGGCTAGACTTTTTTTTATTCTGAGGACAGTCGAAAGCTCAGCAAAGCCAAATTGCTAACGAATTCATCTACCTATCTATGACATTTCTGCTTAAATTTTAAGTAATAATTGAATAATTTTTAGTTTATCGCCCTGAATAGACGGTAGGTATATAAGGGTATGTGTTCGTTAACGTAAACTTTCTCTGGATAGAGGATGTACTTATCTATCCATCTTTTGCATCCCTGCCATGCTTGATGATGGTATGGTATGGTATGGTAACGCGGGCTTGTTTCCGCAACTCGACGTCACTTTTGCGCCTATTTTGCGTGATGGTCAATGCTTGATGATATGTTTATCTAATTTCAAATTGATTCATTCTATTGCCGTGTTTCCTTCTTATAGCGAGAAGTCACGGACGTTATCTAGGTAATTTAGCTTTGTGCGAACTTGGACCCCCTCTAAGTTAATATAATATTATTAATATTGTACGTATATTCTATAGGTAAGTATTTAAGTAGTTATGTATTAGTTATGTTCAATATATATATATTATAAGTCCTTGTATAATGCAGCGTCTTTAGCTAGTTCAAACCTCAGTTTCATCCATCCCAAGGTTGTCTAGAAGAGCTCGCTAAAAGCGATAAGACCGCCCATTGTATTTCATTTACTTATAAGATCCATACTGTACAAATTCTGTGCCTTCGTCACGACATAACTCGAGAATGTAAAAACCGATTTTGATGAAATTTTTTGTGTGGGTTTTAGTGGGTCACTGGATGGTTTATATCCACAATTGGACCCGATAGGTGGCGCTGTTGTCTGTGGCAGTACAACGTCTGTCCGTGCCACTAGTATGTCATAAATATCCCTTATTCTAATATGTAACATTTATTTAAGCGAAGCCACCTGTCTTGGTTGGGCCATTGGTTGGGCCTTCAAAGTAAGACTATGTTTCAAATAATAGATTCTGAACGGTTACTTCTTTAGGTGGTAGCCAATATACCAAAGGATATCCTGTAAAACCAGTCACTTTAAAGAAATGTCAGCAGTTCGTGGAACCTGTGGTTGATTTAAGGAGTTATGAATTTTGCGTAATAGCTGGAGATAATATCGACGCTCCTATTGGTTAGTATTATATGGTTTTTTTTAATTACCTGGGCACTCTGGGCAGTTAGATTCCTTTCGCTAACTTCCTTACTACTGATAACGTAGGTAAGTATTGAATAGGTAGGTAAGTTATTGAAAAATGCATACTTATATCAAATCGAATCCGAACTCATTTTAAACACGGCTATCCACAGACCATTAATCTAGCTAAATTAATTCTTATAATATCGTGAGCAGACGTCTTCCACAAAAATTCAATAGCTAGGTACATTATACAACTGATGCTTGGAGCCATACATTCTGAATGAACACTAGGGATGGGTATGATCGCTACTTTTAAATCATTTCCATTTGATAAAATTACTTCTTTTATCACAAGAAGCACTTAGGCAACAATTTTTAATTGCGTTGAAAAATCACAAAATTGCTACTTAAAAAGAAATTCACCAGATTTCATAAGTAGGCTAGGTGAATAAAAGTAGTAAGGGCGACGTATGAAATGACCTATGTCTTGAACACTGCCCTATACCCGCAGCATGGCACATTCCCGTGACACCCCTGAGGTTCTTGGGTTCAGAACCACGCTTGACGATTATGACCTGTGACTATCATTATGGATGCAAAGTATAGGTACCTACTAATCTCCTAAGCCGTATACAGAAAGAAAGCTGAAAACTTATCAGCGCCGATAAGCGCCGATCGGCGCTTATCGGCGCTGGTCCATTCTACATAAAGCAAGCAGATTGAAGCAGAGCGAGCAAAATGGCAAATTGAAGCAGAGCGAACAAAATGTCGTACGATGATTGGCGGGCGGCACCAGCGCTGACCGGCGCCTGTCGGCACTTATCGGCGCTGGTTCATATAAATGCCTGCGCCGGTTACCAGCGCCGATAAGTGCCGACAGGCGCCAGTCAGCGCTGATAAGTTTTCAGCTTTCTTTCTGTATACGGCTCTAGACATACCTACCTATTTGATTACTTAAATTTGATCAAATAATGTTAAAATACCCGTAATTTCAATTTAGATCACGGAGCAGTGTTGATGATAGATTCCAAAATACAAGGCATATTCTCTTGGGGAGAACGAGAGGGAAAAGGATTTCCATTTATTATTATCAACCTTATGCACTACCAGGAATGGTTAGAACACGTTATCTCTTTGTAAAGCTTAGACAGCGCTATTAAAAATTTATTAAATTGATCTGATTTCGAAGAGGTTTTCAATTTTAGATTCAAAATATACTAGTCGAGGATCCCAATACGACCTTCACCGAGCTGTTTATTCAATGAAAAGTAATTTATAGTATTTTATTTTATCTACTTTCATTAGCCAGACTATCAAATTTAGTATGTTAAAAAAGATATCGCGAGTGGGTTGCCTGAAAAAATTCAGTTCAGGATAAAAAAAAATATTTTTAACATTGTACTGGTTTGTTCAATATACAAATTACATACCAATCGAAAGTATGAAGTCTATAGAATATGAAAACAGTCTTGAAATTAATCATTTCCGGTTGTTAAAAATCAAAATATTGCTGCGAGTGATTAAAACGGACGACTGAAAAGTCTCAGCGAACCATCATTGAATGAAACAGTGCGCCTGCTACTTATTTATTTTCCGTGAAATAGAAAAGGCTAGCGATATACTTAATATTTTAAATAATAAAATTAATCATATCCTGCAGGCGTATTCAGGGAGTTTCGATATTCGATATCGGAAAATCTGTCGAACACTTTCGAGATGGGCTGATGTTGGTATCGAAAACTTTCGAGATGGGCTGATGTTGGTATCGAAAACTAATGTAATGTCTTAATTATGTGACATATGGATTCGGAAAATTTTCGGCTGTCAGAAACGCCTAGAATAAAGTTTCCGAAGTCGATATTATTAGACTTCGGAAAATTTTTCACTCGATCTGAATCTAACGGAAACGGTATCGAGTCTCTGTGAATACGCCTGATGGACTGAATTTTTTCAGGCAACCCACTCGCGATATCTTTTTTAACATACTAAATCACTATAATAGTATAAAACAAAGTCGCTTTCTTTGTCCCTATATCCCTATGTAACTTTGTATGCTTAAATCTTTAAAACTACGCAACGGATTTTGATGCGGTTCTTTTAATGGATAGTGATTCAAGAGGAAGGTTTTAGTGTTAGCATTGCACCCGTGCGAAGCAGGGGCGAGTCGCGAAGAAAATATAAAATACTTTTCATCCAATAAACAGCTCGGCGAAGGTCGTCTTAAATTCGGATCATAGACTATACCTACCTACATTTTATATGTACCTATAATACATATAAGAGGGCCCGCAGACTGCAGACTTTTAGTCGGCCGATAGTTTGGTCGGGTTCTTAATCAGTATGGAGATGTATGGTAGTGCGCACATACAACGATTAGGTATCAGCCGATGAAAAAGTTTGATGGGTTTCACGATTACTTTCAATCTAAAATAACGGCCAACTATCGGTCGATGGCTAGGTTAGTATGACGCTTATGCCACGCGAGCACACTACCCTATTATTAGGCGGCCGACTCGGCCGATATTTTCAGTTGCTCCCGAGGTTTGGCGAAGGACGGTCGAGCAAATGATGGCTTAATCCGATGTTACTCAATCGCTGCTTGTTGAATCGTTTATGGTAAATTTAATAGAGCAAATTGAAAAAAGACCGAAAGAATTGTTATGCACACAATACTCTCGGCTTATTTTTGTAATTATTCTCTTCCGTAGTATAAAAGCTGTAATAACATTTCTTGAAACTTTCATTATGCGACCGTTCACTTCAAAATATGTTTACCAGAGCAATCGGCCGACTGTTGTGATGGTTAGTCTGCGCACTCACTACCAACTCGACTATTTAATTGATACAGTGTGCGCGCTAGTAACCCAACCCGACCAAACTATCGGCCGACTAAAAGTCTGCCGTCTACGGGCTCTCTTATACTTTTTAGATACTTACATACATATTCTCCGCGATTGTTTTGTAATATTTTTATTTAAGTGGCGCCCTCTGTGTTCCTGTGTAAGGGACGACAGTTTCGCTGCTGCAGGTGTAAAATCGCTTATTTTTGTTCATTTCTAGTATCCGTCTCATAGGTTTAGAATTTTTTCACTAATTCATCACAAAACTATCACAGTACAAAGAGTATTGTATATAAAGTATGATTATAACTTGACGTGACATAGAACACAACAAGGACACAACACGTTAGCAAATGCATGCGCGAGAAAGAGATGCAACTATCTTTACGTATACTTACACTGCAATCTTGATAGGTCTTGTCGGCCTACTGCGTCGTCAGTCAGTCTGTCAATGATGGTACAGTAGCTTGTTAGCTCTAACAGTTCTGTTCATCCTTAGAGCAAATGCTAAATAATAATAATAAATGTTAAATAACCATCCTTTGAACCAATCTACGCGTTGCATTGATAATGGATGTGTGGTATCTGTGAGTGGCATCCGAGCCATAATAAAAAAAAATAATGGTGTTACCACTTCATAACATTTCGTCGAAAATGGTAAAATGTAATAAAATCAATGCAAACAAATACTGGAATGTATTTTGGAGCAGTAGTTTGCATTATCTAAAAAAACTAAAAGAAAATGAGTATGTAAAACATCACGATCATACTTATCACTCTTTTTAACAGTAAAATCTTTACAATAACCCTACAAAAACATTGTAAATAAGTATTCTACTGGCCACCTTGTCTGTCTGGTTGCCATAAAACAGAAGAAAAATCAAATCTTTATGATTGACTTTCGCCTTTAGACAAAAAAATAAGCACAAAATTTTAAAAAATCTGATTATACATCGAATCACCGGTCAATATAATTTCAATATTCCCATGAACATTTCAACTAAAGCATATTGTACAAATTATTTTGTATGGCCGGATCAAAGTCGTGATTATGTTGACATTCAATATGGCGGTATGTCGTCAGTGCTATGCTGTGTCGTGGTGAGATTTGATAATTTCATGGTTTTATATTTGCCGTAGACCTTACATTTGTTTGTTTAGTGTCTTTAAAAAAATCTTAATTAGTGTGTAGTTTTATATGTGACATGCTGTTTGCCTTAATGGAAGTAATCGAAATAGTCGGACCTTGTCGCGTTTTAATTTCTGCACATCGTTCGGTCTGATAGGGCGGCCGATACCTACCTCTTAGATAGCAATAATAAAATGTAGAGCGAAATTTCGACGCGACAACGACGTCTCGTGAAAATCGGCTTAATGTTATTATTACGCTTTCATTTGTGGTCATAAATACGTATTTTTTTTAAGCCCAAGTGTCTATTGCAGCTTGTGAAAATCGGTAAAGGTATAGTAGATAGTAACAGAATTGTACGATTACCTTCAAGCAAGCCGATCCACTACCGAGCTCCGACTCAGCAAGCATTGAAGACATCTGAGGATCTAGTTTATCATAATCTTACATAGTCTTTATTTTGCAACATTAGTGGTTTTGGTGTATAAATTGTGACTATAAGACTTGACAGTGTTCTTAAGAACACGAAAATAAAGAAAATGTGATTTGACTTAAAAATTTGCAACTTCTGTAAGTATTAAAAAACTTTGATAACACAATTTTCTGTGATATATTGGTACACAATACTGAAGACTTTTGACGTATATACAAGGACGACAATCAAGGAATAATGTCCAGTAATCCTCAGTGGAAAATGTTCCAGCCGCCAGATTCACACTCGTCATCCTTGCAGGATATTTTAGATCTCCAGCATTCTAATATGCAGGCCAAACATGCGTTCCGTAATGGTAAGTGTCTTTGTATTTGAAGCTTGACTAAGTGCCCAATATGTGTGTGATAATATAATATTGATTATATTTTGAAGGCACATACAGCAGCGAGTATCCAAGTTCTCCAAGAGATAGCTACAACAACATGAACAAGTCAGGTGGTGGGAATCGTTTCTCTCTTGGTAATTACAATTTGGATGCGTGCCCAATGGGTGACTCAGCTGGGGTCTACTCTTCAAGTTCCACTAATAATTCATCCCAATATGATTCTTCGATCCACCCACCTATTAGAGAGACTGGGATAATTGAAAAATTACTGGTATGTTTTTGGTTTATTGTATGTTAGGAAGTTTTGCAATAAGTAAAAAATAATTTGAGTATATTGTGTGATTTAAATTAAGGTTACCTATAGAGATTATACATAAGCTGTTTATTTTTTGTAGGGTAGGTACAGTTTACAATAAAAAATATAAAGCTAAAAGTAGGAAGGTATCCTACCTTCTTACTTTATTATTACAGAGGTAAATTCACAAACAGCATTATACTATAAAATACACATTGAAGCGTTAGAGTCGCAATTACTCAATAAGTGGACTTATAAGCCCATACATCGAATAAAAATATTTTGACTTAATGTGATTGTGGAAACAACAAACTATATTACAAAGGTCATGGTACCAACTCTGTGCCCAAGTCTTATTTCTCCTTTACTGTTTGTTTACAATAATTTTTCAGCATAATAATTTTACAGTTATATTTTAGCTGTTGTTTAAATGTGTTTTTGAGATTATAATAGGTGTTTTGTTGGTGCAAGGATGTGGTTATCACCATTGTTATGTCCAGTTACCTAATTAATATTGCCAGTGAACTGTTGCTAACAAAATGACTTTGGAATACATACACTGGCTTGATTAGAATGTCTTGATTACTATGGTCTGAAATCATTGAAAAATAGTTATTGTGCAGCAGCTTGACTTTGTGGATACAATTTTATCATGTTCCCCATGGAGATATTGCGAAATATTTTCTGTGTCTGAAAATTCACCAATAAATCATATATTATATCATGTGTCACAGACAGTATTTATATGATTTTCAACTTTACAAATTTCAGAGGTGTTTATTTATACACATCAGCTATTCTAATTTCCAAAAATCCCTTAGTCACATAGGTGTGTAACATAGGCACACACTAACATAGGAAAGAAGAAGGTGGATGCAGTCCCAAGCCCTAATGTAATGCAACCTAGTATAATAATTAGTGTAAACCTATGTTGAGGCTTAATAATACACAATCTTTAATATTTAAGATTAATAAGCCCCATAATGTTAGTTTTTAAGATATTATTAATTGAAATATACAGTTTAAATTTTTTTTTTTTTTTTTACTAAGGCTTAACCTCTCAGACCACGAATCACAGACATTTTTAATTGTGTCTCGGTTCCAATTGGAACTGGCGGTTCTTAACTGATTAATGTTGTGAAACACCTATGAACCTTATTTCAAAGATAATTTTTCATTCAATAGGCTGTTCATCAGTAGCTTTATTATAGTCGACTGCTCTTTTTATCCTATCCTACTACGTATTTAAAAAAACAGTTACGTTAGGTAGTGCTAATTGATAAGATGATTACTTTAAAAAAGTCATTGATATTTTAGCTTATTAAATGTTTTGTTTTAGCATTCTTATGGCTTCATCCAATGTTGTGAGCGGCAAGCTCGCTTGTTCTTCCACTTTAGTCAGTTCAGTGGTAACATTGAGCATCTTAAAATCGGTGATCCCGTTGAATTCGAAATGACGTATGACCGCCGCACCGGGAAACCCATCGCCTCTACTGTCACGAAGATAGCGCCGGAAGTGGTATGCTCCATTCATAATTATATAAAGTGTTTGAAAATTTAAATTGCACCAATTGCTTTCTCAATGAAGATCATGCAAAACATGTGTTTGCTTATGTTCTGTACAATGACCCAAGCTTAGAATGCCTTTTTTTAAATTATTACACAACATATAAAATATATATATATAATCTCACGCCTTTTTTATCCCCGAGGGGGTAGGCAGAGGTATTCCTTTACTGGATATACCCACATTTCACGAGATATATTGGACCCCTAAACGTGATAGGTGGTGAGCCCATCGCCGGACCGGGTCTGTTTACACATATCTCAGAATTAATTCTGAGACCTGCGGGTTTCCTCACGATGTTTTCCTTCACCGTCGAGCTAGTGATAAATATGTACGTAAGTTTTTGAAATCTCATTGGTACATGCCAGGATTCGAACCCGAGCCTCACTGATTTTCGGCCGGCTCTTTAACCGTCCGGGCTATCACTGCTCCACACAACATAATATCAATATTAATCAGTGCATAATAATGTAATTTATCTTACGCATACGGAACAACGTAACTTTTTTTTTCTACAACTTTATTATTTATTGTGAAGGTATTGAGTGAGGCGCGTGTAACTGGGACAGTGACGACCGAGGTAAAAGGCGAGGGGTCTGGAGACAACACAGGAAGGATTTCATACGAAAACCGTGGTGAATGTTTCTTTCTGCCTTATACCAAGGATGATGTTGAGGGTAACGTCACTTTGCATACTGGGGACGCTGTTAGTTTTCAGATTGCAACTAATCAAAGGTGATTTCTTTATTTTGTTATTCTTAGAAGCTCATTTTTGAAACTAAGCATTATATCTCGACTGTGTTCCGCAAATTGCAGGGGTACTCTAGGTGCGTGTCATGTGCGTTTCGAGAACCCTGTACACCCGGTGAAGTATCACGGCGTTGTGTGCTCCATGAAGGAAAATTTCGGATTCATTGAAAGAGCTGACGTCGTCAAAGAGATATTCTTCCACTATTCCGAAGCTAAACTGAAAGAGGAGTTGGCATTAGGCGATGATGTTGAATTTATTATTCAGACTAGAAATGTGAGTGTTTTTACTTTCGTCTGATTTCAACTGTAGAAAACGGTAATATTTGCGGATTGTTATTGCCGCAGGGAAAGGAAGTGGCTTGCAATATAACGAAGCTGCCCAGTGGTTCAGTGGTGTTTGAAGATGTGAGCCCCGAGATAATGCGCGGACAGGTGTTGAAGCCTCTCGAACGTGGCAACATGTTGCGTGCTGCTCAAAATGACCCGCTCCCTGGCCGGATTAGATATCGCGCCGCTGACCATTCCGAGGTTGAGGTAGGGGTTATTTTTCACTATCATTCAGAGATCAGATGTTTACGATATCCCCAAAAACCATTATTTTTTTACGTTTCATGCTACGTTTGACTTTTTATGTGTAGTAAAAATAACATTTTCAATATTTTGTTTAAATTTAGGTGCCTTTTGGCGACAAGGACCAGTGTGGAGAGTTTACGCTGCGCCATGGGGACTGGGTGCAGTTCCAAGTTGCCACTGACAGGAGGGACCAATTGAAGCGTGCTACTAACATTTCTTTGCTTGACGAGTCGTTCAATGTGTCTGGTGAAAGGTAATTAGAAGCTATTTCACCTCCAATGGGTTTGTGGCTAACGGTTTTTAAAATGTCTGTTGGTATTGTTTAGGAGGGAACAGGGCGTAGTGTGCTCTCTGCGGGAAGGCTTCGGCTTCATCCGCTGTGTGGAGAGGGAGCAAACGATGTTCTTCCATTTCGCCGAGGTGTTGCGTCTTGGTCATGAGCTCAGTATTGGTGACGAGGTAGGTTCTTAACTTTGTTTCTATTTGAAATTAGCCATACTTTAATGCTTGTAAACACCAGTCGTAGTCGCATAAACGAATACAACTAACCAGTGTTATACTCGACTAGCTGATGCCCAGCGACCTTGCCGTACGGATCCCGTTTTCCCATTCTCTTTAGTATCTACATTGGATAAGGAACCTACCTGTTCGAGATGAGTATCTTCGTGAGGTAGCCTTGTGTTTTTGTCTTTTTTGTATGTAAAATTTATTTTCTGTCCTCTTGATGAACTGATTCAAGGACAATGACACGGTGGAAATAGAGTTATTATTATAATTAATAATTTTGAACTGATTGACGGACAATGACCAAGTTAATAGAGATAATTAATAATTTTGTTAGGTGGAGTTTACCGTGGACCCGGTGACGACGTTTTCTAATATGAACAACCGCCAATCGGCAATTCGCATCAAGCATTTGCCACCGGGCACTGTGCAGTTCGAGAATCTCATAGAACGTGGCGCCCGTGGCGTCGTCACTAAGGAGGCTCAGCTTTATTCTTCTAGTTCCAGCCCCACTCGCCCTGAATCTGCAGTAAGTAATTCATTTGATCCTTCTTATTTTCTGATTCGGAAACCTATTTTTGGACTAAGTGTAGCTTTACCCTAGAGATAGATATATAAGATTAAACAGTAATTTTAATTTTTGATCGTAATCCTTAATACTCCGCTTCAAATTACTCCAGAACTTATATATGAGATATTTATAGTATATTTACAAAGATATTTATCTTACAATAAATACGTTCAATTTCCCTAAGGGGAGAAGAAATGCTGATTTCCACTTTTTTAACACCTTTAATACTGCACTTCTATAACAAAGAGGATAAAACATATCCTGTTACAGGATTGAATCTTTATTAATATTTACATAAAATATAGGAATCGTGGGGAACTTAACAACTTAAAATCGCAAACAAAACAAAACAGAATAATTCTATCCAATAAAAATATCCGAGGATTTCCCTCTTGTGTTTGTCCCTCGTTGAATCACTGCACTTAAGCGCGCAGTGATCAATTAGGGTTGGCGCTAGTGCTTTAATCTCGTTACATGAAAATTCCCGTAACTTTATGCCCATAAGCTTTCAGAATTAAGTTACACTTGCTCTCACTTTGTGTAAGCTTTCAAAAACGCTACCTACGTAATTTGTAGAATTTTTTATGTTTTCGAAAACAATAATAAGAAATCGATTACGCATTTCTTTCGCTGATAAAAAAATTACAATGACCTTAAGTTCAATTGCATTGACCTATCAACTCGCCCCAAAGCCTAACGTATGAACGTATGCGGCGCAGGACTGCAACGGCGTAATCACCAGCCAGATCAACGGAGTGAAGAAAACCTTATCGTTCACGGGCAAGAAATGCGAATCCAAAATGCTGCCGCGTGTCGGGGACAAAGTAATCTTCGATATGTATCAGGTGATTCATATAGTCTACTATGTTTTTTCTTTGGCTGTGCAACATGTTTTAATTTGCTTTAGATGTGTATAGTTATTGTCCTGCAAGTTGATGATTCGAAAGAGTGCACACATAAACGACGTAACCCAGTGCTTTTGACGATCCTATTTTTTTATATGACCTCTTAAATAGCAATTCTATCATGACAATGAATGCTACAAATCCGCTCGCTAATTAGCGCCGCTCGATACTGCGGTTCACTGCAAAATGTCTAGTAAAATTACGATATCTAGAGGAAACCATGTTCTTGAGTGTTTTTAATTTGCTGTTCTGCACTATGCATCGACAAGTAGTTACACTTGTTTTGATGACTCCTTCATTTATGATATTATAAATAAAGTATATCTTAGCCCTCATAAATACATCTGTAATTTTTTTTTTACTGAACTGCTTATTTTTGTTTCGGATCACCATCGGCTACATTTGAACCCCTCAGACCATGAATCACAGACACAATAGATTTTAAATTGTGTCTCGGTTCCAATTGGAACCGGCTATTCTTAACTGATTAAGTGAATTCCACAGAAATGTTCATCGTGACACAATATCGTAGAAAAAAATTACAAAACAACGATGTATAAAACATTAAAATCACATAAATGATTTAAAATTGTGATAGAAAAAGTTCTTCTGGGATAACAAACATTTATTGCTCTGCTGAATTCACAATGCCGATATTGCGTTGTTTTGTTACATGGATAAGTTTCTACTAATCTTGTAAATGTAGGTGAAGAGAAGCAAGGAGCTGGTCGCGATGTCCGTGCAAATTCAGCACAGCCTGACCAACGGCAGCTCTAGCAACGGTACCAGCAACATTCGCCCCGTCATGCAAGGGTTCATAGCCGCCCTCAAGGACGGCTTCGGGTTCATCGAGACATCAGACCATAACAAGGAAGTCTTCTTCCATTTCAGGTGAGAAATGTATAGATATACCTTAGTGTTTATGTTTAAAAAATTCATTTGTTGCTTCAATGAGATCGCTTTAATTTTATTTTTGGAAGGTTTATACGGATTTTATTTTTTTGCGCTGTGATTGTGTATAAACTATAAAAGAGACTAGCTAAAGTATGTATATTATGTTATCTATTAAACTTATTTTGCGATATATTTTTGGAAATGTTATTTCAGACTGTCCACCAATTTTAACTCACTGTTGCATAAAAGTACTGCGTCGGCAACTATAGTTCCGTTAGGTATTTTTGACACAACTCTGAATGCACTTAACTTACACTATAGTGTTGTACTTAGGTAGATATCTATTATACATACGCTGCACAGTCGCCTAGCGACAGCTTAATTACCTATACGTTTTGTCGTTTTATTTTGCAATATGATTTTCATTTTTCTGAAGATCCTATACTTTAAGCAAGTATTCAAACCGTCTAGACGGTTTTGGATGACTATTTTTATAATCATAAAATGTACTCTGTCTGTATTATTGAATAAATAAATAAAATTTGAATTTAGCAATTTCAAGTGCGTAATAATTATTTTTGTACTTGTGTCTTTAGCTTACTATGAACAAAAAGTGATAAGGATCTACTATCTATCTACGATCTAGATGAACGCAGTGGTTGCGAAGGGGCTAGTTAGATTAGTGACAATTTAAACTCTACTTGCTTCTTTATGACTGTAATTGGTATAGCGAAATAGAATCACTGGCAGCTCATCAAAGCCCGCCCATCGTGATTTGTCAGTGTGATTTGCGACTGGTTCACGACGCCACTCTTTCCGTCTGCGTTCCTCCTAACAAGGGGGAGATAGCGTGTATAGAACTAAAATTAGATATTTCGCATAACCGAGAGAAATATCGTAAAATACCATTTGTTATTTTATTTCTCTGCTGTGCCTTTAGCTAAGCGACTGCTTTCACATAGTAATAAAATGCTCTAGTCTCTGCTCAGTGATTGACAATGACATTACATGTTTACTGTGGGTACCTAATCATTTATTTAGCTCCAACTCTGAGGCGGTCTCGATAACAATGCGGCGGGTAACTGCTATACAGACATGATAATTGACGCCTGCCGCCCACGATACTTTGGTTTAATAAAAGAAACGAACTCATTTCCGCAGACGCGGATATCGAAAATCAAAATAATAGATTTATCACTACATAGTATAAAACAAAGTCGCTTTCTCTGTCCCTATATACAGTGGTGGTCAGATAATTAGAAACACTTCTTATGAATAAGGAAAGTATAACTTCAACGTACAAATGTTCGTAAAAAATATACACATTCAATAATTAATAATTATGCAATAATATAGCCACTCAAATAAAAAACTCATTAAATGCATAAAATATAAAACATATGTTATTTTTAATTACAAAATGAGTCTTACACATGTAGGAGTTTATTTTCTGTAACTTGCCGCTTGGACGCATAATTAGAAACATTTAAAAAAGTATCCATAACTCATTCTTTTTTTAGAAATTGGAGAATAACATTTTTTTCTTGGCTTTTTCTATTATTCTAGCGGCAATTCAAAATTTAATCTGAATTTTATTTTGTTCAAAATGGGCCAAAAAAAAAAGATGTGACGCGTCAACTAGGCAAATCATTGTTAATTTACGTATAGATCATATGTGGGCGTACAGAAGAATAGCTGAGCACTTAAATTGTTCTGTAAAGAAAGTTTTTAATGCAATTGATCATTACAAAACACATGGAACTGTTGAAAAAATGTTCTTAGAAAGGCTCGGCAAAGAAAAACATTTCCCAGAGAAGATAAGTTGTGTTTCTAAAAAAGACCCAATTAAAGGCTCCAACCAGATTATAAATGAAGTTTTTTCGCCTGATGACCCGAGAAACATCTCGCCAAGATTGATACGCCGAAGATTAGTAGAAGCTAAATTGTTTGATAGAATCTTTCGAAAGGTACCGCTTCTTACCAAGCAGCACCGAGAGAAGCGATTATTATTCGCTAAAAAAATATGTTAATTGAACGGTACAAGAATGGAAAAAAGTGTTATTTTCAGATGAAATAAAAATAAATATGGTTAATTCCGACGCAAAGCGCTATGTTAGACGTCCTGTAAACAATGCTTTTAATTATAAATACACAAGGAGTATAGTCAAGGACGGTGGCAGTAAGATTAAAGTTTGGGGGTGTTTTTCCGGATATGGAGTTGGACCCGTTCGGAAGATTGAAGGTACAATGGATCAATGGCAATACTAAAATATCTTAGAGCACACAATGATTCCACACTCGGACGATCATTTGCCTGTAACCTGGATCTTTCAGCATGACAATGACCTTAAACACACGCCCAATAGCGTCAAATGTTTCCTTAGCAAACAGCGTATATCCATTTTAGACTAGCCAGCAAATCGTCCGGATTTAATCCCGATAGAAAATCTCTGGTTTATTGTTAAAAAGAAAGTCTCAAACAAACGTAACACCAGTCAAAACAAACTAAATGAAGCATTTTTTGAAGCATGGAATTAAATCCCCCTAGAAAATTTTACGAAATTGATTGAATCAAAATGCCACGTCGTTGCAGTGCTGTTATTGGCATTAAGGGATACTCCACTTAATATTAATTATAACTATTGATAGGTTTGGGATAGTAGCTATTTCTTAAATAACAATACTATTTACTAATACTTTAAAAAAAAAAAAATTATACTTTTTTGTTGTTGTTTCTAATTAGTTGACCATTATTGTTTATAACTTAAAATTGGTTCAAATGTTTGTCCGTAATGTAATATTGAAACTGCCCTTGTGTAATGGAATTTATATTGTTTTTCTAATCAATGATAAATCGTTGAACATATTGTTGTCCTATTTATTGTTTATTTTCAAAATAAAAACGATTGCGGAGAAGTATCTTACATAATGTCAAGGACCGTTGGCAGTGTTTCTAATTATCTGACCACCACTGTATCTATGTCCCTTTGTATGCTTAAATATTTAAAACTACGCAACAGATTTTGATGTGGTTTTTTTTAATAGACAGAGTGATTCAAGAGGAAGGTTTTAGTGTTAGCATTGCACCCGTGCGAAGCCGGGGCGGGTCGCTAGTATATAATAATAATAAATTGTGGGACACAATTCACACACGGTTATTTAGACCCGATCTAGGCAGAACTTGTACTATGGGTACTAAAAGACAGATAAACATACTTAAATAAATATTAAACGACCAGACACGAAGCCAACGGACATGTTCATGCACACAAATTGGCCCCGAGCGGGGATCGAACCCGCAACCTCCGACTCAGGTCACTACCAACTGAGCCAACAGGCCCGTAATATAATATATTGTAGTTGCATTATTTTTATTCTGATTTCCTTTGAACAAATTCAGTCACGAGCGCAGGGGCTGACGATGGCCAGGAGAATAACATCCGGGCCTTAACCACTACTACAATACTCACGATTCTGATGAGGACTAGTATAGAATAATAAATGTTATTAATTTTAAAAATATCTAATAAAAGTAGATTGGGTTGAGAGAATGAGCGTATATTCAATATAGGTTAGGTTTCTATAATTATTAAGCGCATCACACACGGTGAAGATAATATAAAATATATATTATCTTAGAGCATATTTTAGAATATCGCTCACCATACAAATCCTATGAACCATCACACACGACGAAGTTAATATATATTTTATCTTCAGTACGTTTATACGCAAATATGGAAATATATATTTCGTATCTTAAGATAAAATATTATAGCATCTGCACCGTGTGTGACGCGCTTTAAAGTGCACTATTTGTGAACTTAAAAATCTTTTGTTTGGCTGTCAACAGCACGCGAAGCTTGACACATTGCACTTTGTAACGTTCTTATTACATTTTTTTAGAGATCAGACTCACACTACAAGTGTAAAACTTCATGTGCTCTGACTGTACCTATAGTTGATTCTTTAATGAAAATAAATGGACTATTTTTGCAAAGCGAACTGAACACTATCCACATAATCAAAGTGGTGAAGTCGTCTCTATCATAAAAATCTCTAAAGTGTGTACCTGGTACACCTATGACAACCACTGTAATATTTCATCTACAAAAATCTGACACAAATGATATCAAAAAGACGACTTGAGTCAATTCTTAAAATGTAATGTACTTACATAACAGCTTAGCATGCACATAATATTGTAAATTTTGTAGTCTGCTATGCTTTTGTAGCGACACTACATAGAACGCACCAATAGACGGCCGTTCTAAACCGCGCTATCGGAGTTTTCTAATGAGTTTGTATAGATACAACAGTCCAACATCAACCGTTGGACCGCGGTCCCCAGGCACGATCACCTCGCCTGGCGGAAGATATTCCACCTCCGCAGCTCCATACTTTCATTCTGTGTAAAAATTTTCCAAATAAATGTTTCAAATGTTCCAGCAATCTGGAGGGCAGTTCGGACTCGCTGGAGTTGGGTACGGAGGTGGAGTACACTTTGGGCCGCGTCAACGGCTCCGGCGGAGGCTGCGCGAGCGCGGAATTCGTTCGCGTGCTCCAGCGCGGAACCATCACGATCGCCAAGCCGCTCGACCCCACCCTCAACGGCACCGTCGTCAGGACGCTGCGGGCCCTCAACCCTGACCAGGCTCAGTATTCAGGTCAGCTCCTTGAAGGTCGGCTCACAATCATTGTAAAGATGAAACTATTACTGGATTTTGATGAGTCTTAAAAACAGCGTAATGAATTTGTTCAGCAACTTTCGTTTTTTAAAATTGACAAATAGTTTTAATTAGAAAAATTGGGCTACACATGGCACGCTCTCAGCTTATTTACCAAGCACTAGCAGTTTTCGTAGGAATACGGGGATAAAATATATATGTTACTTTCTGATAATGTAGCTTTCCATTGGTGAAATAATTTTTAAATCGCTCCAGTAGTTTTTGAGTTTATTCGTTACAAACATACAATACTACAAATATTTTCTTTTTCTAATATTAATGTAGATTAAACACTCTTTCTGGTGCATGTATAGTGTTGGTACCTATACTAAACTTTTTAATTAAATCTTCTGGTTACATAATCAAATCAAATAAAGCATTAGTCACAATATTTTAGCAATTTGATAGGTAAGGACCTAATATTCATAATTTTTCTAGTCTCGAAACGTTTCGGAACACATGAATAGCGAGTTAGATGTGCGTATTGTGGTCTTTCTAGGTTTGATTCAAGTGGAGGGCGGTACGTCGTACGAGTTCGGTATCATGGGGCTGGCGTGCAAGCGTGAGATCCTGCAGGTGGGCGACCCGGTCACGTTCCAAGCGGACGTTGAGGGGCGCGCCACTAACATCGTGCCCATTCGAAAGAAGCGGCGAGCCACTGTAGACGCTATTAAAGGTGAGTGTCATGGACGTGGTGTATTGTATACCCACTTAAAGAACTAAATGCTATATATAGGGCATTTGTAACAGCGATGATGTCAATACTAGAAAGGGACAAATCACTGCACAGCACTAACTCCTTTGTTAATAGCTTCACGGTGTTACCTACTCTCCTATTCTTCGTTCATTCATTCGTATGGATTTTTATGACAGTACCCAATTAAATTTAATGTATTGTATGTATTTCGATTTTCACTTCACAACTATAGCAGATTTAATAAAAAAAATGTAAAGCAATTGAGTATTAATCAGTTAAGAATAGTTCGGCCGAACCCGAAACCGAAACTCACGTGGACAAGTATATAATTCCTTAAAATACTGAAATTTGGTGCATTTTACCTATTATTCTGCATTAATTAGGCCATGCAATGGAAACACAGTATATTAATTTTGTTGCAGTCATTTATTTAATCTTCTATATATATAAAAAACAATGCCACTTTTCTTTGTTATTTTATATCTCAACAAGTGTCGATTGGTTCTTCCTTTATACGTTGCGAAGCACGTACCGGACCGCTAGTATAATATAAAAAAATATATTAAATATTATTATATTCAACTTTATATAATATTTATATATTAATTCTCGAACAGGGCCGCCAGCGTCCGCCGCGAGAAACGAAATTAGGCAAGCGTGCACAACTTCCGAAATCAGTTTCAGTTTCGGCAAAAGTTTCAAAACCGAAACTGCCGCCGAAACTTGATTTTTGGCCGAAACTCGACTTAAACCGAAACCGAACTTTGGGTCAGACACTACTTAAGAACCGCCGGTTCCAATTGGAACCGAGACACAATTAAAAATCTATTGTGTCTGTGATTCATGGTCTGAGAGGTTAAAAATGATGACGTCCGCTTGCTATTTCAGAACCTTTTTCATAGTAAATTTTCGTTTTGAAAGATCATAAGTAACTCTGACTAGGCAGGAAACTACCATTTATTCTAAGTACCTATATTATGTGCAGGTGGTTTTGGCTTCCTGTCCCTGGAGGCAGAGGACAACCGGCGGCTGTTCTTCCACATGTCCGAGGTGCGAGGCAACCCGGCGGAGCTACAGCCCGGCGACACGGTCGAGTTCGTGATGCTGACCAACCCCCGCAACGGGAAATGCTCTGCTTGCAACGTGGTTAAAATCAGGTCAGTCATCAGGCTCTGCTTGTGACTTGGTTAAAATCAGGTCAATCATCAGGCTCTGCTTGCGACTTGGTTAAAATCAGGTTGTCATCAGGCTCTGCTTGCGACTTGGTTAAAAACAGGTCAGTCATCAGGGTCTGCTTGTGACTTGGTTAAAATCAGGTCAATCATCAGGCTCTGCTTACGACTTGGTTAACCCTTTGACCGCCATAGACGTAACACGGTTTCTTACCCTGAACGCCAACTCCTTGTTTAATAGTAATGTGAGCCACTATTTGCTAGTGATGTTCGATATCTTATCGATATTCAGATCAAATTCTGTAGAATCCTAGAACTAAACTGTATTTGTATGAAGTAATCAATTATGTAATTAAAATTAAAGATCACAAAGTAAAAAATACAACTCAACTTAGGAAAAAATGCTTTACTTATAACAAAAACAATACATGGGTAATAAATCTAGTCTGAATTTTTGTCGCAACTAGTTGACGCCTTATTTCGTCATTGGCGCTGGCTGCTGGTCTCTTTGCTGAATTAATAGTGATGTTAGTAATAGTTATCGATAATGACAAGATACCTGCGTGACTGTTTGGTAAGTGCAATGAGAATAAAAAGCTACCATTTTACAAAACAATAACTATCAATTACAAAATAGTTTTAGCTATTTTATTCAAGGAGCACCGTTATTTATTTATTTTCGTGAAATGTGCGAAAACAGAACGCACAGTGATACTTTGCGCATTTCGCACCAAAATCGCGATTCCCGTCTTCTATGGTATAAAGAGCTATTTTTTTGCCACCTGGTAGAAGTCCCGGCATGTGCAGCATTTCCTCCTAGTAACCGAATAGGCTGGTTGATATTTCGCGATGTTAATGGAAGAGTCTTATCATCACTGTACTTTATTACGATTTGTGTAATAACAGCTAGTTCATATTTTTCATAATGTAATTTGTTATTATCTTTTAATATTTTGTAGTAATAGATAAAACTATATTTTACCTACCCGAAAATCCCAACACTAATGTCTAAACTGTAGCCGCCTATGACGTCATAAGCGGACGCTTTAAAGCGTCAATGGCGATCGCGGCAAAGATATATTTACAATTACTAGTGATGTCTCACAAATATATCGATTTTATTTGCATGTACCCACATTTTATAAACTGAACTATTCAAAATGTACTCGTTTTTTTCAATGATGTGAAATCAATGTTTTTAATACCTATATTAAATCTAGGGTTAAATAATAAATCAAAAATTAAAATAATCGAATTGAAACAATTCAAGAATATAATCAAAAATAGAAATCTCTGCTCGTATTTGAATCTATTCCGTAAATTATTAATGAGACTCTGCAACAAACACAATATTTATCGAAGAGCTAAGTAAAAAATCTAGATTTTAAAATAAATCCCACAGTGAGCACAATCCGATAATTGAAATTACCATGTGTTAAAATCAAAACTAAATGACTTACCTCTATTTTGGGCAATTTTTCCAGCGTAGACTAATAGAGCAAGCACGCCTCTTACTCAGAAGTCAGAATAAAGTGGAATGCGTTAAAGGAACCATGTGTAGGTACAGTCAAGAGCACGCTAAGCTTGACACTTTGGACTTTGACCCGGCCCTGTATTCTATGGCGCTCAGTACAAATCAGAGCTCAGCTTAAACTGGTAGTGTCAAGACTTGCTCTTGACTGTACATGGACATATTATATAGTCAATGCGGGTATTTTTTAATTCATGTAAGAATTTTAAAAAAATATGAGTTAGTACAACACTATGCGACGCTTCAAGACGTCTACGGCGCTCTGGGCATGTCATTTTAATCTCAAATTTACACTGTTACTTTTATGATTTTTACACCCTATCAGGAATTATCTTAAAATTGTAATAGATAAAAAAACAATAATTCTCGTCCTACTTAACCTATATAAATAAATAAAACATTGATTATGTTGACAGTTGTGATTAATTTCAATGTTGAAAAAGAGGCTAAAAATGACGCTCGAAAGCGTCGTCGGCGTATGAGTGCAGTTCGTTAATGACGCTTTAAGTCGTCAACGGCGGTCAAAGGGTTAAAATCAGGTTGTCATCAGGCTCTGCTTGCGACTTGGTTAAAAACAGGTCAGTCATCATCAGGCTCTGCTTGCGACTTGGTTAAAATCAGGTCAGTCATCAGGCTCTGCTTGCGACTTGGTTAAAATCAGGTCAATCATCACGTTCTGCTTGCGACTTGGTTAAAATCAGGTTGTCATCAGGCACTGCTTGCGACTTGGTTAAAATCAGGTTGTCATCAGGCACTGCTTGCGACTTGATTAAAATCAGGTTGTCATCAGGCACTGCTTGCGACTTGGTTAAAATCAGGTCAGTCATCAGGCTCTGCTTGCGACTTGGTTAAAATCAGGTCAGTCATCATCAGGCTCTGCTTGCGACTTGGTTAAAATCAGGTCAGTCATCAGTTACAGTTCACCACCGGGCTGTTAAATCTACACTATTATTATAAAGAGGAATTTTGTATTCTTAACGAATTATTTTTTGAGTTTATTCGTTACAAAACGTTCTTTCACTAATGAAATGCTTACTTTTCTGAACTATTATTTTCCCACGGGAACGGGACTTACGCCAGTGATATCACGAGGAACAGTCTTTAATAATTTTATATTATCAATAAAAAAAAATTATAGGCATGTTATCAAAACAGACTATTATAAAACCCAGCACCCATCAAAAGCGACGCAAAACAATATGGAAATGCAAGCGCACAATATATATCAATGATTTTGACTTCATTTGACGGGCCTGTTGGCTGTTGGTAGTGACCCTGCCTTCTGAGTCGGAGGTCGCGGGTTCGATCCCCGCTCGGGGCCAGCATTTGTATGAAGATGTCAAGAGCACGCTAAGCTTGACACTTTGGACTTTGAACCGGCCTTGCTTTCTATGGCGCTCCGTATACACCAGGGCTCAGCTTAAACTGGTAGTGTAAAGCTTGACTTGCTCTTGACTGTACTAGTGAATAGGTGCGGAGTCGTATAGGCCTGGTTTGAATGTGAGTTTCTGTAAACAGCAGCAAGGGCATGGCGGCCAAGGCGCGTAGCGAGCGCCCGGAGAGGCTGTTGGCGCGGCTGAGGACGGTGTCGCTGGAGGAGGCCGGCGGGCCCCGCGTCGTGATCGCGAGAGCCCCGCGCGGCCCCGACGGCAGTCGTGGATTCCGCCCTCGTCGCCCCCTCGCAGGTAAGCTGTATACTGAGGAAGAGGTATCCTATTTCTGGAAATACACACGTTTCACCGGTGTATTCTTCATCTCTATTAGTATTCATGTCTGTTTAAGTATGTTTATCAGTTGTTCAGTACCCATGGAATTGTGTCCCACAATTTATTTATTAGTAAATTATCAAAGCAGTAATTTTTAGCCCACCCAATAAAAAATTGGGAGCGAAAGTATCAAAAGAAACCGATAAAAGTGGTGTTATTTTTTTCTTACAAATATTTTTTTCTTTATATACCTCATGAATCCCCCTCTTTAAGAGGGTAGGAGGGTTAAAAATACTTTACGGCCTATTCTCATACCAACCAAATATACAAAAAATATAATTAAAATCGGTTGAGCCGTTCGGAGGAATGCAACCACAAACACCGTGACACAAGATTTTTATAATAATTGAATTAATTTACAAAATATTGTGTTGATTGTGAAAGTAAGTTAGCCGTTTTTCCTAATGATATGTGGCTGAGGCAGAGGGATTACGGCCTCATCGCTGCGTCGTGGACTAAGCTTTTATAATAACCGATAGCATAAGTATGTGTTTTTATCTATAAGAGTAATAATATATTAGATTCTATTTCTCTTACTTAATTGTACCTACTTTTAAAATATTTGCACTTCATTTAAAACTAGCAGCGCCCCTCGGTTTCACCCGCGTAGTTCCTAGCCTAACCTATGTGTTATTCTGATGTGTAAGCTATATAATTGTAAAGTTTCATCAAAATCCGTTCAGTAGTTTTTGCGTGAAAGAGGAACAAACATCCATCCATAATACATCCATCCATACAAACTTTCGCTAATATTAAGAATTTCGATACACAAATTTCGATAATAATAAGCTTTTTTGAATTGTAAGGAGTAGACAAAGCCTGTACTGTGAGAACTAAACAACTTATCATACATACGGGTCACGCCTTTTTCGCCAGGTAGGAAGATAAAATAGCCTGCCTAACATACATATGTATATTAGTCAGACACGAAGCCTATACTGTAATGGGCTCCGAACTGTGCCAATTGTACAGAATATATAAAGGACAGTCATAAAAATGACCGAACAATTGACTGCTGTTTATTTAATGTTTACATAATATGTAATTGTGTATGATTTAATTCCAGATGTGTTAGCTGAGTGAAAGGATACCCGCAGTACATAACAAGGCCAGAACACTACAGCTACAAATCAGCTATGTAGGTAACATCCTAAAGGTTTGATTTTCGAATTCAAATTGTTTCATGTATTCATGAGAGACTGACTGATCCTCATTTCTTTAGCAGCATTTAGGAAATTGTTTTGTTAATTTTTGTAATTTTAGGAAGCAAATACATAATTAAATTATTATCAGCTGTCACATACCGATCAATTTATACATCACCATTATGATCAATGAGCGAGGAACATATCAATATTAATCCAACCGACTTTAGTTGCTTTTTTATATATATATCGTTTAAGAGGTTCTTTTTCGCATAAATACGTTGTTCAAAATTCCGTTCTTGTCATTCCTGAGTCGTGTTTTTGATTATGGTTTGCCAAGTTCAATTATAAATATATTGTATGTTTATGAAATACCGTGGGTGACACTTATCAAATGAAGTTGAGATGTGGATGGTGGAAGTGTCGGCTGCCGGCGACTCGCGGCGACACTCCAGGCGTCTTGATACAACACTGGCGACAAACTGGGAATGCCAATGTAACAGCCTTACATGCCTTGCTCCTAACTGTAATTTGTAAATATTTTATAGAAATTAGGTATAACGTGTAATAATACAATACTTGAACCATGAAATCAGCATTATTCTGTAGACGTTTTGGTGATATTTTTGAGTGAATGTTTGAATTGTAGAGTTAATATCAATGTTATTACTAATGTGTATCGAGATAGTGTTGGAATTTGCATCAGTAGTACGGGAGCTCACGGCCAAAATAATGTCGTATAGTTTTACGGACAAAACGGTATGAAATCGTTAGATTTGTTAGATTGCCCGGCTGCGTGGGGTCAGTAATGGTCAAACGTAGCTGCTTCGTGCGAGTTCAATAGTATTACCATATTCCGTCTGATTTAAAAAAATATATAGATTTAGTAATTTTATTGCGAAAATTTTTGTTTCAGAAATGTATCGCGTAGTATAAAATATATCTTCTACTATATAAAAATAAGTCGGGTTTTCCTTCCTGACGCTATAACTCCAGAACGCACGAACCGATTTTCACGGTTTTGCATTCGTTGGAAAGGTCTCGGGCTCCGTGAGGTTTATATCAAAGAAAATTCAGGAAAAATTTCAACAGAAAAGCGGGAAAATCTTATAAGCATTGCACCCGTGCGAAGCCGGGGCGGGTCGCTAGTCTACTATATAAAAATAAGTCGGGTTTTCCTTCCTGACGCTATAACTCCAGAACGCACGAACCGATTTTCACGGTTTTGCATTCGTTGGAAAGGTCTCGGGCTCCGTGAGGTTTATAGCAAAGAAAATTCAGGAAAAATTTCAACAGAAAAGCGGGAAAATCTTATAAGCATTGCACCCGTGCGAAGCCGGGGCGGGTCGCTAGTTCTTTATAAAAGCATTGTATGGCTGCCGATATTACCAAAATGAAGTTTTAGAGCATTCTCAATGTCGTCTACGATGAGAAGTTTAATATTTATAATGTCCAGTTAAGCACAAAAGGCCCACGGGTGGTCAATAAAGTAATACTTGACGAGTTAACCTTTTAACGGGCATAGGCAATTTAAATTTTTCATTGGTTATTTCAATTACATAGAGTTCAATTTATGTTGGTAACTAATGTCCCTCTGCCCTATAAAGTGTTAATAAAGATTTTCTTACGGCTTTGGCCGTAATACTGAGAGAAACATTTTAGTTGTGGTCTTCCGCACTACTGTCATTGTGTAACAAATGAGAAGTTGTGTCGCGACCCTTCGTTTCCACTTCGCTTTCATAAAGCATGGACCTGAGGGAGTTTGGTGCGATTGTTATTGTTTTAGTGGATCTCTTTATGCGGAATATTCTGTGATTTGTAAAAAATTCATGTGCAATAAATTAAAATCAATAAAATTATTAAAAACAGTCCTAATAGGACAGTGCTAGTCTTAGTGTAACTCTAGCCTTACTTAGCTCGGGTGTCCTTCATCTGATACGTGTCGCCGAAGTCATGCCCTTTTCCGACGGCTAACCTTAGTATTACAAGACGAACAAAATTATTCAACAACAATGTATTCGGAGAAAAGCATTTATCGTACTGGAATGGAACCAAAGACTGAGAATATTTATTACTATAATAATATTGGTACTAGATTATTTTAATTAACGGTTTGTTGTTGAAATTCGTGGTGTTCCGTGGCCATTGAATTAATTTACAAAATATTGTGTTGATTGTGAAAGTAAGTTAGCCGTTTTTCCTAATAATATGTGGCTGAGGCAGAGGGATTACGGCCTCATCGCTGCGTCGTGGACTAAGCTTTTATAATAACCGATAGCATAAGTATGTGTTTTTATCTATAATAGTGATACTATTGTTCAACTTAGGTCAGGGTTTCTCAGAATGTCTCGCAATGATTTATTTTCCCTAATTAGGTAAGCAATATTTAATGGAACCTTTTTTAGTCGTTGTTGTGTCTGTTTATTTAGGTCTATGTGTTAATGACCACCTAAATTCTAAAAAAGATGTAGAAATAATAAATGTTTTAATCAAGTGTTCGGGGCGGTATGCGGTTTTAGACAACTTTATTCAGTAAAATCGAATTGTTAGTGTTTATAGGAACTAGATAAAATAAAAATAAATTTTGTAATAACCTAATAGTTTTGTGATACGATATTAAATTTCATTTAGCAAAATTAAAACCGAACTGAGTTTGTTGATGTGACGCTTGATGGAGATATGTATTTTTTTTTACCTTCAAACGGAACACGGCTGTAGACGAAGGCTTTTGCTAAATATATACTGGAGTACTTATTAAACCTTTATTAATTTTGTTACCCGATGGCGCCTTACTGAAGTAGTTGATATCATCATTTTTATGAATACACTGCCGCGAATAAGCAATATCTCATATTTACTCTTATAAAATCGATTTGACTTGATATAAAATGTCGTTACATTTTGCTTTCTCTGGAGCATGCCGTAAAGATACGAGAATTAGGTATAACTACGTAATGAACGCTGGCTTTATAATGAGTTAAAGTCAATAGATGTACAGTGCAGCGCTAACGCCTTTGTTGTTGTTGTTAGGAGTAAAGTTTATTTGCGGGTGACAATGTTATAGGTTTACCTAAGTTTAACCTGAAAGATCCATGTAATAAAATATTTAGCTTACTTGTTCTTTTGTGGCGCCTTCTTCATTATCTTAAAGACTTTGACACGTGCGCAACAGTATAGTTGTAGATAGTATCGACCTGACAGAACGTTCACGCCGCGCTTGACCAACTCGCGCTTAACTTTTGTATGTGCTGCAGAAAAACGCATGTAGTTTTAATATATCGAATGAATTATTTAAAGTTTGCCAGCAATATGGTAAGCAATAAAAAACAACGTTGTGACTTTGTTAATTGAAATTTGAGTGCGAAATTCAAAAGATATATAAGATTTATAAATTTCTTATTATAAACAAATAAAATGTATTCGCTCTCAAAAGTTACAGTACACATTGTCTCATCTCTCTATACGCTTAATACATGTAAATACTATATTTATTTAAGGTGAAAAGGTTCAAGAGTATTAACTCCATATTATCGATGTGTTTAAATTAGCTTACGCCATTTTGTTAAATCAAATACTTGCTTTTCAACTAAAATATCCCAAAGAATATAATGGAATTTTGAACAAACGTTTGTATGCTTTAATTCTATAAATTTATTTTCTGTCTATATATAGTATGTATTCTCATGTAACCATAATATAGTAATAGTGGAATGATATAATCAGGATAATCGATGTTGTAGTGTACAAGTAACCCCGGATCATTTCGGGTATAGGTATTATTATATACTAGTCTTAAACATATTGTGCCCGGTGATTTACTGCATGTATTTTAAGCTATACTGTCAACAGACTACACAGAGATATGACGACGACACCAATGTTTACCACACACCTAAGTAGATGAATTTGACGAACGCGTTTACGAAAATGTGTAATGGATTTGGCGAACCTGTTTACGAAAATGTGTAAATCTCAGTGCCTAAAAGAACCTCTAGTTCAGAAAATACCAAACAAATGTTAAAAATTATTTAAGCCTTTCAGAATTACAAACTTTGGAATAATCTTATGCGTTTACTTTAATTTAGTCCTTCAGTGCCAAAGAGTATAATTCTGATCAAAGACATTTAAAGAAAAAGTTTCTCGAGAATGATTTTCTTCCAACCTCTTTGCTTCTAATACCCCATTTGTTTTGGGCGTATTACGTCTGGCTCTGCCGAGCTCATTAGTTAATCTGTAGTCTAACTTTATTATTAAGTACCTAATTTTTTTATCGTACGATATCCTACTGCATCATGAGACATCATAATGGCGACGAGGAAGTGACAAACTTAGTTATGCGACCCTAAAGAAAGAATTAAAACATATTCAGTGAGTAGTATTATAATTATCCAATATTCCTCCGAGCTCGTAGGAGATAAGGTTTGAGCATAATATATTTATAAGGGAAACAAATATGTTCAATTTACAGTACAAATCTATTATATAAAACATTTATACGTTGCGAAGTACCGAGCCGCTAGTACAGTATAAAAAGTGTTATTAAAACTTTGCCGGGCCTGTTGGCACAGTGAGTTACTGCCCTTTGGGTGCCTGACATGTTGTCCTGCTCAATCACAGCTCCACCTACCGAGTCCAATTGTGGTCCATCGAACCCACCTGTGTTTATATAAAACCTTTAAACCTTTCGGAAGAAATTCTCTGAATAATAGTGGTCCGGCGATGGGCTCACGTTTGGGGGTCCAGAGAATATCTAGTGAAAGGTGGGTAAGTATATTCAGAAATGGAATACCTCTGCCTACCCCCTCGGTGATATAAGGCGTGAGATTATGTATGTATGTATAGTAGAAATCGTATCTAAATACGTTGCGTCGTGTATTATAAGAAGTATGCAGAGAAACAGACGCCGCGTTCGTCCTCGCTTCACTCCTGTTTATATGATGGTAACTGAGCCGGCAAACGTTGTTCTGCACTAAAAATGGGGGTGGGTGTAGGAGGGTGAAAAATACTTAACGACACAAAAAATATATATTAAAATCTAAATAATATATTATACATAAAATATTAGGGAAAACCCATAGCCATATTAATGGGAAAACCGCATGAAAATCAGTTACGTGGAAAATTCCATTTGATTGAAATGAAATAAGTTATGAAATCAGTCCAGTAGATTCGGAGTCTGTTCAATACAAACAAAAATCTGATCAATCCTATTTATAATATTAGTGTAGACTATTTAGAGAAAAGGGGATGAGATGAGGATGACATGATAAATATGATGCCTTATAAGTTTTATGACTCCAAAATATTTTTTAGATTGCAAATCAATTAGAGATTTTTGTGTTTCAGATAAATCGTTTAATTAAAATGATATTACCCACATATCACCTATGAAATAAGGTAACAATTCTTACTAAAAACATCTAAAAAAAGTTCTTCATCTTCATTACGTCATTGCCCGTGCACGTAGGATAATTTGTATTCATCTTTTCTGAACCGTATCTAAGTAATAAAATAAAAATATATTTGTTTTCTGGTAGTGTCGCACCACATACCTGACCACCTACTCATTTTATAATCTATAATATAATATAATAATTTTATAACAAATTCATCTAAAAATGCATTTCGATTTTCATATAAAAATATTTAAATATGTAATAATCATTCAAAATAGTGATGCAAGTTGTTTTTGTTTTGACAGCTCATAAAAAAAGTAACTCCTTTGACTAGGTAGTAAAATACCATATTTCTTTTTTTTTTTTTTTTTAAATCATTTATTTAAACGGGCTTTTAAAGGAAAACCTTTATGTCAGCCCACCATATTTCTTGTATTCTAAGATACGAATATAAGACGACCTCCACCGAGCTGCTTAGGATGAAAGATATTTTATATCAAACTAGCAACCCGCCCCGGCTTTGCACGGGTGCAATGCTAACACTAAAACCTTCCAATTGAATCACTCTATCTATAAAAAAAAAACAATCAAAATCCGTTGCGTAGTTTTAAAGATTTAAGCATACAAAGGGACATTAAGGACATAGGGATATAGGGACAGAGAAAGCGACTTTGTTTTATATTTATTATATATGTTAAAAAAGATATCACGAGATAATTAAATATTTAAAATATGAGTGTATCACTATCCTTTTCACGGCAACTCGCACACTCTTTCATTCAATGATGGTTCGCTCAATATTTAGATGTCTACAACCGGAATTCATTAATTTCAAGACTATTTACATATTCTATAGATTTCATATACTTACGATTGGTATGTAATTTGTCTATTGACCAAGCCCGTGCTATGTTAAAAAAAATTATAACTATATCTTGGACTGAATTTTTTCAGCCAACCCATTCGTGATATCTTTTTAACATATTAAATTTGATATAAAATACTTTTCATCCAATAAGCAGCTCGGTGAAGGTCGACTTATATTGGGATCCTCTACTACTACAAGCTCAACAAAATTAAAAGTCAACAATTAAATTTTGCCACGGTCACAGCAGTGACATACATATTAAGATCTATTTAAAATATCCTTTAACTTCCACTCAGTGTTACTAGCATACAATCATATTTATCACGTGTAGTTATTATATAGGATTACAGGTGTAACAGATCATAGATCTAGATAATTTTACATAGATCTTTGGGTGATACGAATTGTTATATGCCGATTTCTCGCAGCTCCACCATAATCGAAAACTATCAATTATTATTTCTCAAAATTACGTATGTCTTACATACCTACATAATTACATAATGTATGCTAGGCAATAAGACCACCGCGTGATATAATGCTTGTTATAATACTACTTAAACTTAAACCTAATAATCTAAATGCAAAAGTCACTTTGTTACTCAGTCACATCTTAACTAACTCTTATATACCTTATAATCTTCTATTCTAATCTTATATCTTTGCTAATAATGAAAATTTTAATAGGAATTGAAAACATAGTTAACAACCCGGAATATGATTCCAGCTTTCGGCCTCCGGGTAAAGGTTTATTATATTAAACTATATGTCAGTACCTAAAGGTACGGCCATAATCTCCTCGCACGTCTTATTGTGGTACCGATTGTTGTCGTAGTGCTTCCATTGTCTAATTGCATTGTAGAGGTTCGAACCAGGGCTCGCAGTAGCTTGTACGTCTTTAGCACCCACCACCACGTAGTCAGGGTGAAGGTAGCCTCGCTGCACGCCAGCCGCAAGCAACATTTGCGTCCTCTTCAACTGCTTTTCGGTCACCACGCTATGGACCTCCCTCTCGCCGCGGTAGTCTCCTGTGTCAAAGGATAAAATACATTTAATTTTATTTTAAATGTATTTTATCCTAGATTGTAGTATCACTACATAGGATAAAACAAAGTCGCTTTCTCTGTCCCTATATCCATATGTATGCTTAAATCTTTAAAACTACGCAACTGATTCTGATGCGGTTTTTTTAATAGATAGAGTGATTCAAGAGGAAGATTTTAGTATTAGCATTGCACCCGTGCGAAGCCGGGGCGGGTCGCTAGTTTTTTTTTATAAACCTGCTTTTTAGAGTTATTCTCAGCAAGCCTTTTCATTTAATACCCATATTGTATATAGGAGTACATTAAAAATATCTAGTCCGCTATCTTGGGTGTCCCGTCATGTTAGATTTATAGCCTGCGCAGACAACGGACTTTGTCCCCGGAGGACAAAATCCCTTCGAATCGTAAAAAAATATGTCCACCGAGGACTTACCGCGGACTCAACGCACACGGTGTTCATTCATCATTTGTCCCCCGAAAATTTAGAGAAGCGCACGCTATGGAAGCGAATATTCTGAGATTACGTTGTGTTGTAATTTACATGAAGTTTAAGAAAAAGAGAAGTAGTTTTAAAAGAGAATACTGAGTCCATCCCTTAAATCGGATCGATTAATGAATGGATATTTTCATGCGAAGCATGCTCAGTTGAAACCATAAATTTAGAATTTTTTGCTATGGTTAAAAGAATATCCAAAAAAGATTCTTCAAATACATATTATAAAACGTCGGTAGGAACTTTTAAGGAGTTGTTGTCAATTTGTGAAACCCTCTAAAAGATATTTTGACAATGATTAGGATGTGCATTGGTTCAGAAGAAAGAATTGTTGTTAATAATTGGTTAATAATAATAAATAAGCAAAAAATACCATATTTAGTTTTTTCCTAATTCGACATTAAATCCCTAAATGATATTTTTTCATATAAATTAGTATTTATTTTTCGTATAATCGATTTTTAAATATCGATTATTTTTAAGAAAATTTATCATTTATAAAAAATCCATTATTATTAAAAAGAATAATCGATATCTTTTTCGGTCAATGTCACATCCCTATCGAGCGTGCAGCGAAGACTCAAGTGTGCCGTGTGCGTTGCAGCGCCTAGTCACGTTAGTTCTATTTTTTCAGGGACTATACCGCGTACTTTTTGTCCTGTACCGCTCCTCGGTGTCTGATTATTCGGGGGACTTTAGTACAAATCCTTTTAATCCCTCTCGTGCGTCACTCGATGCAGTTGTAAGCGATCTATTTTGGCGGACAAAAAAATACGGTAACAAAAGTGTCTCGTGTGCGCAGGCTATTAGAATGACATCCAAACTATTCGAGAATACAAAATTTCCGATTGTTGCCTGCCCGTGGTCCTATCACGGAGTTGTACTGTTTTTTTTTGCCCGTGGTCCGTTCCATAGGACTTCGGGTACATTTAATTTGCCGAAATCTCTCGATAGGTAGGACTATGGGTAGCTTTGTTTGTCTGTAGTTCTACCAACTAAAATGAGTGATAATTTTTTGTCGATTATCTGACCATTTCATAAGGTAGTGTAAAACCCCGCTGAGATAAAGATGTTATAAGTTAGACGTGTTTCTGGTATCTGTATACCCCTTTTCACACGTACCGGTTTCGGCCATACATTTCGCTGCCGTGTAGCCGGCGCCGGCCCGGCGGAAACCGGTATACGTGTGAAAAGGGGCATGTCTGTCTGATTTTAATTTAGTTTTTTTTGAAAGGTTACCTACAAAGACGTTACCTTCTTAATCGAGAGTGTTCTTAGTTATGGTTTAAGAAAATCTGTCCATCCGTTGGTTTATATTTTTTTATTTAATATTTTCAGCGAATCTATTCAGATGTAGCGAAAGTGACCTAGGCTATATTTTATCCACATATTCCCACGGGAACGGAAACTACGCGGGTAAAACCTAGGAGAAAGCTAGGAGACAATAAAATAATAATATAATTATCGAAGTTTTCGTGTTCTGACTGTTGTAGGTTAAATCTTCAACTTTCCTACAATATTATTATAAGAACATTTGGTATTTACCAATGAAGCCGATGCCTAGTGTGCATCGATTGTAGCCTTTGGTGTGGGCTCCCATCACTCGCCACCCCCGCCCCTCGTACACACGGCCGTCGTTGCCAATGAGGAAGTTATATCTATAATATAAATTGTGGGACACAATTCACACACGGTTATTTAGTCCCAAACTATGCAGAGCCTGTAGGTAGGTACTATGGGTTGGGTAAGGCGGTGGTTGCGGCAAGTCTTTGGCGTAGGTTCGAGTAACTACTGATCCACACTGTAGATCTCTTGAAGGAATTTTTTATCACCATTTAGAGTTGATAAATGTTTTATTGTTTTCATAATTTTTTATTTAACTTTTATCAATGATTTGACCAATATTCATTGCGTATAATTAAAGTTTCTTGGCTGATTGCGCCCCTAGAGTTTGCGCCTCAGCGCGTATAGCGCAGTTTGGGTGCATATTTTTTTCTAATTTTGTCATACAATATTCGATAAAATAACGCTGATCATCGATATTTTGTAGTAGAGACACCTACAGCCAACTCGATTCCGAGATTTAGTATGTGAAATGTCTTATTTTGTCAAATTAAACCGGAATGTGCGGAAAGGTTTTGCATGCAGGATAAAATAAATAACACTCACGGAATATCGTAATGAGAATAGTCAAGGAAATAATTTTGGAGGTTTTGCAGCTGAACCGCGCAGTTCTTGAACACAGGACAATCTTGGCTGACCGTGTGCTGAACGATGACGAGACGCAGTGGCTCGAACTCCGGCGATATATTCTCAGACATGTTGTATGTCCGCGCAAGCCACATCTTGCGAGTGATATTCCATTCGTGTGGCGCTGAAAAAAAGTCACAGTCGAATTTCATTGAGATGGCACGGCGCCTTTACTTTAATGGAAACGCGTTTTTTTTATCAAATTATGAAATATTTCTGCGACGGTCAACATTTGCTCCCAGTATAGTTTTAACGAAACAACCTTTGACCTTAGCTGTATTAAGTAGAGACGTCACGAATACATAATATTCGGTTATTATTCGATCGATCTTTTACAGAGTATTAGTAACAAAATGAGTGTCGTGACATGCCCGCGCTCGTGAAGACACCACGTGCAATGAGAATGTCATCGGTAAAATTTACCAAAAACTACAAATAATAATAATAATTAATTATGGGGCTGTGGCATAGAGCGGGACCGGATATTCGGTATTTGGTATTCGACCTAATCACTATTCGTGGTATCTCTAGTTATATAAAGTTAGCTAGCCGGGTTAGTGAATAGGCATGATGATTAAAATTAAGGTCAAATATATACAAATAAATATTTAAAAAAAAATCTGAATTATGCGTCTACTTTCTAGGCATAAAAAAAATTTAAGAGGGCAATAAACAGACTTAGAAAAGAATCAAAAAACTGGAAGATCCCAATATTAATTTCTAAAAACGTCGCCATTGGTAACAGCTAACAGCGGATGTGACGAAAAGTCTATGACGACAAGTGTCACCGATTGCGTAGTTGATGTTTGCCTTGTTAGACTGACGTCACACCTAGCGCACCAACAAGGTAGAGACAAAGCCGGTGTAGCGACAATTGGGAATACACCCCAAAGCCAAGTGTCTATCTCTTCTCTAACTATATAAAAATAAGTCGGGTTTTCCTTCCTGACGCTAAAACTCCAGAACGCACGAACCGATTTCCACGGTTTTACATTCGTTAGAAAGGTCTCGGGCTCCGTGAGGTTTATAGCAAAGAAAATTCAGGAAAAAATTCAACAGAAAAGCGGGAAAATCTTATAAGCATAGCACCCGTGCGAAGCCGGGGCGGGTCGCTAGTGTATGTATAAATCTTTGATTGTTTACTCTCATAATCTAAGGTTACACCTTATATGTTTACAGTTTTTAAGCGAAGCGTCATCATCGCATCGATCGTTTAGGTGGATTAGAAGAAGAATCGAATTTAAAATTTAAAACAGCCTCGTTGCAATATATTTTTTTAAATAGTAAATAATATTCTACAACCATTTCCTGTTATGAAAATAAAGATTATGTATCAATGCTTAACATATATTTTTCTGGAATATTGTGATTGCTCGTTTATAAGCCTTATGCCTTCAAAGATGACCACTTAACGACACTACTCGCCTTAAGTACTAGCGGTTCTGCGCGGTTTCACCCTCATAGTTCCCGTCCCCGTGGAAATAGGGGAATAAAATATAGCCTATATTACGCAGGGATATTGTAGCTTTCCATTGGTAAAATAATTTTTAAAATCGGTCCAGTAGTTTTTGATTTATTCGTTACAAAAATACAAATCTTTCCTCTTTATAAGTAATATCAGTGTAGATGTACTCGTATATCGATTGTTTATTGTACCTAATTATCGGGTGCTGTAAATTTCAATGAGCGATTAGATATAATATCCCTCATAGACTTATATCTTTATTTGATTCTTCGCCACGCCTATATTGAATATCACAGCATAACGTCCTTGGGAAGACAAGATAGCCTTCTTTACAAAAGAATAACAAAACGAAATTTGGAAGAGCGAACTAGGAACCTTCGATTTAAATGCAGTACTATTTTACTTACCTACGTCAACAATTTTATCGACGCTTTGAGCAAAGATGGTGAAGTAAATTATAAGGATGGTACACACGATGACCAGCAGGATCGCAACGAAGCAGGCGACTCGCTCGGCTCTGGTCGTGTTCTTTATCACCATGCAGAGGTACTGGGGCAATGGCAAATCTGGAAAACATGCGAGTGACACTAGACACATAAACATATTTCAAGCGTGAAACAATCTTCAATTAAACTGGTCAAGAGCGAGTCGAGGGTTGCGTACCTTTTCGATAATTTATTTTATTATTTTTGGGAAGACTTACAGACTAATTAATGACAATAAATTCAAAAACTGAGTACTCTGGTTGCTGATAACAAGTCTCCACATATATAAATATGTATATAAAGTAGAGAGCTATTATTATTCGCACGCAATAAAATTCCATACCTAAAAAAATATCTAACTAAGTTTGTACGTTAAAAAACTGTGATACGAGTTGTTAGACATAGTTATATTTTTCCTATATAACCTATTAACATAGGCATGTGTTACCTCTAGGTTACCTTCAATTATACACCAGATTTTTCACATTTTCGACACACACTTCGGATATAAAGGGGTGGGGTTACGTTATTTGAATTTTTGTAATCATTGTTCGAAAACTATGGGTCTTCAAAATAAATAAATATATTTATTGGTAGGTGTATGATATGATATCCCAGTTACCCTGGTAATCCCTCTATAATTTAAATCCCCATTTCAGACCCTTTTGCTTTGAAATTAAAATAAGTATAGATTTTTATTTATTTATGTCAAGCATTATTTAAAACTATTTCCAATTTCAAGTCGACTAGCAGTTGCTGGGATAAGTATGTGACAGACAGACAGAGCGAAACCATCTGCGTTGCGAAGAAACCATAAATTTTTTAAAATGATCCTTTTTGCACCACCACATTAAATTTATGTTCTCAGTAAGCCTCTGAATTTTCTAAACAGTGAAAATATTTAAGACTAGCGGTTCTGCGCGTTTTCACGTAGTTCCCGTTCCCGTGGGAATACTCGAATAAAATATAGGCCTGTTACTTAGGGATCTTCTATTGGTGAAATAATTTTTAAAATCGGTCCCTTAGTTTTCGAGTTTATTTGTAACAAACATACAAAAATCCAAAAATATAAATCATTCCTCTAAATCCTCTTTATAATATTAGTATCGATGTGACGAGACGGAAAAAAAATAAAAATAGATGGTTTGTTTTCGCGTATAAGTACATAAGTACTTATGTAACTTTTATTTACAAAGACAATATTTACAGATAAAAAATGCCTAATGCCATGCCCAAAAAGAACCATATTTATTATTTTTTAAATACATAATTAATTATATAATTGTATACATACCTACATACTTACCTGTGTTTATTAGTCCCTTGAACACATATTTTCGAGAAAATTTACTGCATGTGAATCACAGATTTGAATACATATGTTACGACGAGTATATCAGTATTTTCAGTTCTCTGGCATTTAATTAATATTTTATTACTTACTATTATATATTTTGAACACGTTGGTACTTATAATTAGGTATATTATATACCTATCACAAGCGGACACCCGCGACGCAGTTTAAAAGCTTAAATTATATTTATTATCTTTATAAATAAATAAATAAATATGTAATACAAAACAAATCTTTTGGGTGAAGCTTTGCGCACGTACCGTCATATTTTTACCCGATTGCCTCAGAAGTGCTAGGTACCTATGTACAATCAAGAGCACATGAAGCTTTACACTTGTAGTGCGAGTCTGACCTCTAAGGCGATTGTAATAAGAACGTTATGTGTCATGCTCCACGTGCTCTTGACTGTACGTACGTACTTACATAAATGTCGAGTCTTAGACACTAAATCTGACGATAGATTAGCGATATATTAATGCTAATAGTACTTACTTATTACCTAAGTATATTAGGTCATTTATTCACAGTGTCACAGATATGTTAACGCACTACTAAACCACGAGCGGCAATGCCAATTTTCACTAACAAGCCCCTAAAGCAATTCTACGTACCTAAGTGTTTCTTAAGTTAAGGGTTCCCCTAAAACGAATACTTACTTGAACTATTACAGGATTTACGTGACACTTAAACGTTGGTGAAAATGAATTCCTAATTAGGTAAGTATTCCTTAAATATTGCTAAGGGATCCCTAAACTTAAGGGCCCAATAGTCAAAACGGGCATTCATGACGCAACTGCACCGTAACGATGTCGCAACTGTACCGCCGCGTTTCGACTCCAATCTTTGCTATCAGAAAAATTGCCATGATTACGCTGCGATTTTGCGGCGGTGCACTTGCGTCACCTCGCGCTAGTTAGCACAATTATTCTGTTTCTGAAAACTAGTTACATCACAATTTAAAGAGAACCCACCCCTCACACATGAGGTCCGGGCATATGTTAACATAACTTCAAAATGATAATATCATTTCATTTACTTACAGGTAATTTCTAAACTTTTGTTGATTCTAATGTCACTTTTATATACTTTGGGCCTCTCTATTTTATACATATATGGAAGAGCGGTGGTGGAACGCTCTTTCACCGTGAATATGGAAGATTTTCCGCCAGGCGAGGTCATAGTGTTCTGTGGGCGAGGTGATCATGCCTGGCGACCGCGGTCAAACGGTTGATGTTGGACAGTTGCATTAATACAAACTCATTAGGAAACTTCGATATCGCGGTTTAGAACAGTTCTATGCAGTACCGCTAGGTGTCGCTACACTTTCTTATTCAAACACTGCTTCGACAATAATTTTATATATAGGTAGGTATTATAAAGTTCCGATTTAACTACAAGCAGAAAGTCGAATTCACTGAGTCCCAATGCGAAAAGAAGTGCATATTATTCATTATGTTCCTGCCGGGACTGATTATATTTTGTACAATTTGACAATGTCCATATATCACATAGTGTTCGTCCAAAACTTGGTCTCGCACTAACACATTTAAGAGCTGATTCACGTGTTCGAGTTGTAAGTCATCCACCTTGTCGGTCCTGTAGTCTCCCAAGAATGTTACGATAACACTCTTAGTATTCCAGGATATGACCATAGCTCCTACCACGTTGGCTCCTCGTCCCTCAAAGACCAGTCCATTGCCGCCGACGAGATAATTTGGCCCGATATCATCAAACATTTGCAGATGTAGTTTCTGTATTTGCAATACTTTACTTATGCACACGAACTTGCTATTGCAGTAGTCCGTGGCGGAATGTGTAATGATTACGTACTTCACTGGCAAACTTCGGTATGCTACGGCGTAGGGGCGCATCGCTTGCCAATCAGCGCGGCGCATGTACCACGTCTCGTTTAGACCTGGCATCAAGAATGCTACATGTTTACATTGAATAAATTTTATTCTTTAAATCTTCAAAAGCTATAGGTAGTACTCGTATAATGAAAACTATGAAAAAAATGAGATTGCTGTGAAAGTGATTAATATGTAGTAGAAAGCAAAAAGACAAAACACGAATAGTATTCTGCTGAGCTGAATATTTTGTATATATATTAGCTTAATGGTTCATTGGGGACCACCAGCAGTAGGTGGGTATGAAGTTGTAATGAAAGTTACCCCAAGGGTAGAAAAAACAATAGTAATAGTATTTAATATATAACCTACTTATATCAAGTCGGGTTTGCCGGGGTAAGGCGATGTGAAAAAGGTAGAAGCCCAGCCCGAAGGCGACGATCAGGGCCCAGCAGACGAACACCGCCACGCTGCAGCGTAGTGAGCGCGTCTGTTTCGGCGACACCAGCGCCAGGCCAAGGAACCGGCCTGAAACACCATGGACACAAATTGGATTGCTAGACGTTCTAAACATTACTTAAATTTGTGAAGTAGGAGAGCAAAATAAGCTTCATAAATCAGCTCTGAAATTTGGAACCAAATACTACAAACAATGTCGATTTAAACCGGGCTGGATAAGATAATCCGAAACAGCGAGCCTATAAATACCATTGAAAAGTCTTCTTTTAAACTCGACAAGAATCAAAATCACAGGCACAATAGGATTAGCCCTCGTCCACCCGTGGGGATTTATACTTTTCTTAAGTAGAGGCCAATTTTTGCCCCCCCCCCCTGAGACGTAGAAAATTATTTGTTTGCGAGTGACTTGGCACCTCAGGACTGTCCGTGGGCCTCTAATGCTTATGTGGTCAACGTTACTCTATATGGATTTTTTTTTGGCAAATGTCATATGTTGCGCTTTAGCGAAATATCCCCCTGGCCATTGTCGACTGTTCATTTCGTATGATTAATTGCATAGTTTTAAAACACCTTTTCAAAATTCATCATCACCTATTAGCTATAACTAGTGAGTACAGTATCGACGTGTTGATGAGATGACCTTAATGTTTCTCGAAGAACCAATAAATACATTAGGCATCTACCACTAACACAACACCTGTTCTATAGGTAGTTGTGTATAGGCGTTAGATACAGTATTTTTCTGTATCAAATTGCATGTATAACCGTACACGACATGAGTTATAGCAGAGTTGCTATAACTCATGATAATAATAATAATAAATTGTGGGACACAATTAACACACGGTTATTCAGTCAAATCGAGCAGATTCAGTACTATGGGTGCTAAACATACTTAAATAAATATGAAACACCCAAACACGAAGCCAACAGACATGTTCATGCACAAAAATGTTGGCCGCGAGCGGGGATGGAACCCGCGAAAAAATGAAAAAAATAAGAAAGTTGCGCGGAACATAAAAATTGTAAGAAAACCTATGGACCATATGATTTTGCACGTTTTACTCGTGGTCCCGGTGAGTTGACCCTTTACCGGGTCCACGGGGAATTTTAATACCTACCCGTTGTTCTATGGCTCTAGGGCTTACAATTTGCCGAATGTTTCGACTTTTGATTATATCGATATAAATGAATTATGCGCAGTTAGTACATTTTCTCAATTTGTACGAAGGATCTTTGATTACCTACACGATGAAATGCGTATCGATATATTCATCAATATCATGAGCTTTTTTGTAATATAGGTAGCTTACGATGTAGGTGTGATCTTGCATACAAAGAAACGGCTGGGTTACGCTATCAGAGACCGTCTGTCGTTATAAATAACATGTTGTTCAATAATAAAACAACTTTATCATGAATTAAAGTAACATAAAATAGACTAGCAGCTACTATGGCTTTGTCTGCTCCTCTTATTTGATAACGTATTTTATTTTTACATTTTCTATGGATATGTTCGATAATATAAGAATTGAATAAATTATTCCCTTTATTAGATGAATTCTAAGCTTTCAAACAACCTCTTTGAACTCAATCCAGTACAATCCATTAGAATTTTTATTTACATTTTCTGTTATGATCTATCTAGCATTTTAAGTATGGAGGTAAAATACCTATACTGGACCGAATATTTTGCTCAATTTACAGATATGAGGTTCAAGGGTACAAAAAATAAAAATAAAATATAACTGCAAATAATCATGTCAAGTTATAGGTACATGGTTAAATTTGATTCGATTCACAGTTTAATGAAAGATGATCGGTTTCATAATGTCGGGATCAGGAAGGTGTAATTATAAAAGAGAAGACTAATGGTGGTATTTTATTTCTCGTATTTTATTACCAGAACCATATATATACTTATAATTGTAAATCTAATTTACTGGCTTATTAAATAACATTCTAATGAAAATCAATGAGGCTCGGGTTCGAATCCTGGCATGTACCAATGACTTTTTCATAAACTTACGTACATATTTATCACTAGCTCGACGGTGAAGAAAAACATAAATTCCTGACGAAAGTGTAATCTGACGGATGTGTCCTAAATCGGAAACCCGCAGGTCCCAGATTTAATTCTAAGACATGTGTAAAGCAGAGCAGTGATAGCCCTTACGGTTAAAGAGCCGGCCAAATATCAGTGAGGCTCGGGTTCGAATCCTGGCATGTACCAATGAGTTTTTCAAAAACTTACGTACATATTTATCACTAGCTCGACGGTGGAGGAAAACATCGTGAGGAAACCCGCAGGTCTCAGAATTAATTCTGAGACATGTGTAAATAGACCCGGTCCGGCGATGGGCTCACCGCCTATCACGTTTAGGAGTCCAATGTACTCGTATCTCGTGAAATGTGGGTATATCCAGTAATGGAATACCTCTGCCTACCCTCTCAGGGATAAAAGGCGTTAGATTATTTATATTTATTTTACATGTGTAAATAGACCCTGGGCCCAAGACTGTTCTGTTTTGTCATTGTACTACAGATATTTGTCAGATTTGGACTATTGTCGTATTTCCCTCCATATAAAAAAAAACCGGCCAAGTGCAAGTCGGCCTCGCGCACTAAGGGTTCCGTACCGTTATCTATAAAAAGCGAATGAAAGGTAAATTGCGGTTTACGATTTATGGCGTATTATAAAAAACTACTTACTAGATCTGCTTCAAACCAATTTCGGTGGAAGTTCGCATGGTTTTATATATTTTTTTGTTTTATCATTCTCTTACTTTAGAAGTTACGGGGGGGGGGGGGGGACATTTTACCAATTTGGAAGCGTCTCTCGCGCAACCTATTACACTATACTTATGTTAGAACCTCAATATCATTTTTAAAGACCTATGCAAAGATACCCCACACGTATGGGTTTAATAAAAAAAAATGGGTTTCAGCATTTGGCTACGGAATCCTAAAAAATACACCTTTTGGCTGACGGTACTGTACGCGATTTTCGTCAACAAGCGTTCGGGGGAATACTCGTTATCCCGACTAACTTTGTTTACGTACCTAACAGTGCTACTAATAGTCATCTCGTTCGCGCTTGTGCCCGAGTACGTCTTCCTATCTCTTTTTTATTTTCTATGCTTGTGATATTGTGATATGAATAAGTGTAAGTGAATTTGCGCGTGTATGTAGCCCAAATGTCAACGATGATATAACGTCTTTTTATATTTAACATCATTGACTGTACCGTATCTTCCTCTTTTGCTTGTATCTAAGGTCGTCACGTCACAATTTTTATTTGATATTTTTATTTAGGTTTCTAAGATGCTGAAATTATCGGAATATTTTAAAGTAAAGAAGTAATTTATTCATCGTCTATATTATAAATTACTAGCTGACCCGACAGACGCTGTCCTGTAAAAATGTGATAAATGAAGAACCACTCGACAGATTTTAAGCAAACTTCACATAAACCATCTGCTAAATAGTCCGAATAAAGCCTACAAATTTGGTTTGGATAGGTGAGCCCGTTCTTGAGTTATAAAATAACAACGAAAAGTGGCATTGATTTTTATAGATTATATTTATTTATTATAATAGATTCATTGAAAAAATACTTTCTTCTTTTAGTAGTAAGTATTTTTTTTTCTCGACCCCGGACTAGCCCGAAGGCAAAGACGGGGCCTACGATGGGACGAGCTTGCCCAGAAGATCGCAGGCGGTCCGCGGGTTTTACAAAGGAGACGTTTCATGAATGTATGGAGACTGGGCCTGCACCATGTACACCAGTTTTTTAGATAAATATAAAATAAAATAACTGTAGTTTTATTCATGATTTTGCTCATATTTGTCTAGTTTCGTTGTACTTACAATAAACTTGAATTTTCATTAAACTAGCGACTAGGCGACCGAAAAAAAAATTGCGACCGGCCCGGTAAAATGACAATTGACATTATTTTGATGTTTGTCGGATTTATTCACAATAAATAGTATTATTTCAATATGATTCCATGCGGATCCATTGAGGTTTAATTACTTTTGTGAAAGTTAATTATATGGAAATGATTTTTTAAAATATTTTTCTGATAATCACTAGATTTTTCTCTATCTTTCACACTGGTGTACAATTTGCAGGCCCAAGATGGAACGTCTCCTTTAAATGCAAAACGTACTACTTCTCAACGCGGCACCCCTGATCGATTGGCATATGTAGTGAAAACCGCTTATAAAATCTGCTGAGTGTTTTTGGACGTTTATACGTAGTTACCGTACCTACTACTTTAGTTTATATATTTACTGTGCTGGTACCATGCGCGTGCGCATCCTAAAGAGCCATTTACACGAGGGTAATCCACTAAGACAATCCACTAAGACTGTATACAAAAAAACTTGAGGACAATCCATTCCATTGTCCTCACGTTTTTTTTGTATGCAGTCTTAGTGGATTGTCCTAGTGGAATGGCCTCGTATAAATGGCTCCTAAGAATCAGAAACGAGACACAATAGGTCCTTGCGCCGCGGCTGATTGTCTGGAAAAATTAAATATCGTTTATTGTCCGTGGTCTCTATCACGGAGTTCTACTGGTCGACCCATGGGCAATTTTATTTTGCCCGTGGTCCGTTCAATCGTAATTCTATTGATACAACTTTGTGTACAGGACCAGCACTTCTGAGGTATTGTATATGTTGTACGAGTAGGTACCTATATTAAACGGAATGGAATACCTCTGCCTACCCCCTCGGGGATAAAAAAGGCGTGAGATTATATTATATTATATTATATTGTATTATATTAAAATGTTTTAATTAAATTTTATCAACTGACTTGTGTTAGAAAATGTTCTTTGCTCCCTATACTGCTATTTTGGCATAAAGATGTTAAAATATGAATTTTACAAAGAAACTAAGTTCGTTATTCGTACTGTATTGACTAATTCGCAAGAGCACAAATTCTGGATAGTCATACCTAGTTTGGAAATAACTTTAATGTATAAACAGGCTAAGTTGTAAATGTTATCATATGTCGCAAGTTTGCATACCATGATATCAACTATACTATCACCATCGCAACAGCGTATTTTGCATCCGCCATATTATTATAAGTAATAATAATAAACATTAACACGTATGTACTTATTGAATCACCAGATGTACGACGAATGGCTTACAGGAAAACGTTTGAGCAAGTAGACTCAACAAAAATAAACAAAGAACATGGACCAGCCTACCTTGGACAACCTCGTTGTTTTGAATGTTTTGCGTGATGATTTTCGGACCGATGTGAGTTTTGGGGGATTGTGAAATGTACATGTTGGCCGGCAGAGGGATCCGCGCCGCAGCGAGGATCTGTTGGCTGACGGCCACCTCGGAGCCGCTGCAGGATTGCCCAGGCCCAGAGCCAGCCGGGCCTGGCACCGTGCCGTCCGGCCACATTGCACCTTTAGTCGCACAAAAAATCCGTGTTTTCCAATGACGCAAGCGATGACTAATAAACCGGTCGCCACTCGGAAGCTACTGACTCTGTCGCTCGCTCACCAGTCACTGATAACTGAAGATGTGCGTTGCTAATATTTTCTGTTGCTTGTAAAGCAAGCTACTCACTCCCGGAGCTGATTTAATTCATTTATGTTTGTGAAGTGGATTGTCCGAAGAGACTGTACTTTGCGGTAGGTCTAGAACTGGAGGCCGATGTTTAATATAAAGTTTGAATAAATTTATTATTAAGGCGGAATTAATCACCAAAACATTAAATACTTATAAATTTGTATTAGATTATGTATAATCGCGAAACACTTTGTAACCTATGTATGAATAGGGATTTTTTATTTATTTTCCAAGTTATAATCTTTAAACCAACTTGTAAGTGAATGCCTCGCATTAGTTTCCAATCTTTTGTCTCTGTCTCACTCAATCAATGTACAAGATGGCGTACTCAACTCTCATTCTTTGTGGCACATAATCAGTCATTAACTTAATAAATTGATGATTTTATCGGCAACAAGCCGTGGTGCACGCACAAAATAAGCATGATACGCTTGATTTATATAAATACTTATTTTTACATTGTTCGTTATTGTTATGCATTCAATACTACGAACGCTGATGTACCTACTTACCTCTTAATTGCATATTAGAGATTCTACGTAAACATAACATCCAAGCATAATATGATTTACACATTAAGTCAGCTTAGGTGGCTACTCGACCACAGAAATCTCGGCTGATGGTCGAGAAGCCACTCTTTGAAAAAAAGTTGTGTCCCTTCGGCCCGTCGAGTGCAAAAGTCTCGGCCGATGGTTGAACGGTCACCATTTAATCAGTTAAGAACCGCCGGTTCCAATTGGAACCGAGACACAATTAAAATTTATTGTGCCTGTGATTCATGGTCTGAGAGGGTTAAAGAAAAGGTTAAAACAAAAAAGTCTTTATTATTGAATTGAGAAGATACCGCCGACTGCATGAGATTGTTGTAAGATTGTGCAGAACATGGTCTTGACTTCCTACTTTTCTAATAAGTCTTGTTTCCAGCTTTTTAGGCAGTCGGGTTTTTGGTTTCCTAAATTAACTTTTTTATTTTTTTTCGAATAACGCCTAGTTTGTATACTTTTTTGTCTTCAATGATAATTCATAGAAACGTCCTCATATCTATCAGATTACGAGTATTAAACCGACTAACCGTGTCTTCGGTCTGTGCTTTGCTTGCCCAGTACCTACTTTACATCTGAGGATCTTAACGACATAAAAGTTATGAAACTATAACAAAAGTAAGGTATCAGTGCAAAGCAAGCACAATACAAATAATGAGTTTTATGGAGTTTTGAAAGTTTTGATAATTTGTCGGTTAAGTTAAGTACTTATTTATTACGGTCATTTATGTAAATAGTTTCACGCCTTTTATCCCCGAGGGAGTAGGCAGAGGTATTTCTGGAGACACTCACATTTCACCAGTAGGTAGGTATATTCTTTCGACCCAACCCGACCCGACTAAACGTGATAGGTGGTGAGCCCACCCACAGTAAATATTTTAGCTATATTTACTGTGGTCCATCGCTGACCGCGGTGCTGTTACACATGTCTCAGAATTAATTCTGGGACCTGCGGGTTTCCTGACGATGCACTCCTACACCTTCGAGCTAGTGATAAATAGATACGCAAGCTTTTTGAAAAACTCATTAATATATGCCAGAATTCAAACCCGAGCTTCACGAATCAGAAGAGGGCCCTTTAACCACTTGGCTATCACTGCTATCGTTATTATTACGGTTAATTTATGAAATTATCTTAATAAGGTTATTTTTGTAGATAACATGACATAACGTGACAGCCCTGTAGTCAAAGAGCCCGCCTCTCGTGCGTGAGGTTCCTCAAAAACTTATAAACATATTTATCACTAGCTCAGCAATGAAGGAAAACATTGAGAGATCACAGACAGTGGCGTCGTACGTAAGGCGTGGGCGACGTGGGCCACCGCCTACGGCCTCGCGGTCCAAGGGGCCTCGCACCTCGAAGGCCCCTCGAACGCAAAAATATAAATATAATGACTTATCCAGCAATAAATAATAAAAACAATAGAACTAGATTAGTTTATTTGACTATTACAAATAGTTGGTCTCACTAAGAAGTTTTATTATTTTATGGAGAGGAGAGTTATTAAATTAAGGAGTTCCGTATTTCTATGAGCAGCAAAATTTCTGTTTTTTTAATTGTTTGAGGTATATAACACGTAATAATAAAAAAATAATATAAATGTTACTATCAAAAAAACCGTCCTCTCATCATCCATCGGGGGGTCTCGCAAAATGTATCTTGCCCACGCCAAATTTTGGTCTTGCCCCGCCACTGATCACAGAGTCACGATCCCAAAATAGATACTGTTTGAGCCATGTGTAGCAGCATCCCGATCCGACGATGGGCTCACCAGTGACAGGTGGTGAGCTGGTGAGCCCATCTTTGATGGGTTCGCAAAATTTACTAGTCATGTAAAGTTTGTATTTCATGGAATTAATTATCTGTCTTCCTACTTAGGGGTAAAAGGCGATAGCATTTTGTTTTGTTTTCTTTTGTTTATGTTCTGAAAAACCTACTGTATTCTATTGAAAAACGATTTCTAAAATCTCGCCGCATTCTTGTCAAGAGTCGTGTAATCTATTATGGTACAGTCAAGAGCACAGCTTTAGACTTGTAGTGCGAGTCTGACCTCTAAGGTAATAATAACATTAGAAAGTCCGTCCAATGTGTCAAGTTCCACGTGCTCTTGACTGTACAAGATTTTTGTAAATTTCCACGGAAAGGTAAAACATCGATTCGACCCTGCGATGTCGTTGGTCACTCACTTGGAGGAGGTTAATATTTTAAATCGGAATGGTTGTGAGGATGCTTCAATGTTTCTTATTCTTTCACGCAAAAACTACAGAACGGATTTCGATTTAACTTTACAGTACAATACTACTACAGGATAATACTGCATAAGTAGTGTAGGTAAGTACTATATAAGGTACAGGCGCCAATGAAGGCCCACTTAATTTCAAAACCTCGTAAAATCTTATAGATAAGTAAAGTAAAGAAAAAACATAATGGAAGTTGTAATATATTTATTTGAGAAACAAGATGTCTAAAAAAGTAATACAGTTTTTGACATTTTAACACAAATGTAAACACTTTTTAAAAACTTGGTATTGGGCTATCTTGGGAAGCTGGTCGCTGAAGATGGCCCGAAAAATATTACTGAAAATATATGCATTATAAACAATGAAACGCCTTCAACATAAAATATCAAAATAAAAACACATCCTTCTCATAACATTATTCATAAAAGGCAAAAAATATACCAACAATTTAAATGTGGGCTATCTTAAATCTATCAAAATAAAAATCAACTATAAAATAAAAACAAACTACAAAAAAACATTAAATTTAACTTTGAGATTAAATTTGAAAGTAACTTATCAAAAATAAAAATAAATCATTTTTTTTTTTAAATATTTTTTTAAATATCATTCATAGGCGGGCTATCTTAGGAATACTGAAAATTAACTTTGAGATTAATTAAAATATACTTAATTAGTTTAAAAAAAATTAGACGCTTCTGTCTTTAATTGATTGTCTACACTCCTAACAAAAAAAAAATACTTCAAATTTAATAAATGCTTATTCAATCTCAACAACCACTAAACCGATTTTGTTGAAACTTGCACTATTTTCAAGTTAGACTATATTTATTTTACACTAGATTTATTGCAATCCAACATAGTTTCCGAAACATGAGCAGACAAACGTTAAAAAAACAAACATACAAACACAAAAATATACTAACACTACATTTCAATAATCCTAGAAAGGCCCGGGCTATGTTCGGGAATTATAGTATGGGCCATGATAGGAAATTACATCTGTGTTAAGTAAAATTTCGTGAAAATACAAAAAAGTCAATAAAATAATAACACTCATCTGTAATTCGCTGATAAATATATAAAATATGAATTTCACAATTTAGGGCAAAGAGATTTGCTTTAAATTTGTATATTTTCAAAAGGATTTAGATTAATGGAGGTTACAAAACGCATATCGTCTTTACATGACCAAGCCAACTGTCATCTGTCTTCAAAATAGGGACACGCCGGTAGTATAACACACTTGCACTATTGTCTATGGTACTAGTAGCATATACTCGCGAAACTTCAAATGTTTCGAATAATCATAACTATATTTTTTTTAAAGTGGGCTATCCTAGGAGCCGGGCCATCTTCGGCGACACTACCTTACTTAAAAATAAATACCTCTTTTGACTTACGAACTCTCCGAACTTTCAGCTATAATTAGAAACTTGAAGTTTTACAGATATATATATGCTTATTAATTCAGCTTCCGCTAACCTGTGAAATTTCCACAGGAAGAACGAGGTCAGCGTGGACGATGCCGCAGGGCACCTGTTAATTTATTTATATTCAGGTAAATATATAATGTAGTTCATTATGAATCATATGTTATTATACGAAACACATTTGACCTACATCTTAAGCTGAATCATATTTTTATCTAATCTGCATTTTTGATTATTGAATTTTATCCTTTAATAAACAGTGGATTAAAGTTAAGGTGAGGTGCAATACCTACCTTTAATTTAATTTACAAAAAAAACCTAATTCTTTCTTAGCAAATAAAAATGTCCTCCAAAATGGAACCATGTGGAATAGTGTCCAGATGATTGCATTCCCTATCGGGATAGATGTGCTGATACTTTTACAGAGACAGCACAGACCCATCTAGTGAGCTGACGCCTCGACCAAACGCACTCCGGACCCCACCCCATGGTGTTTACCTACCCCAAACGACGAGGTGCCACAGCACAAAAATTTGGGTTTTGTGTGGATTTAAAATTGTCTCTGACTAAGATTTATCCCACAGATAAATAGCAAAAACTTTAATCAACCCGTAGCAGCCTATTGCTTAGCTAAGGGTCTTTTCTCAGGCATGAGGAACTATGATCCATAATCCACGCGAGCTCGCGGATAGTGAGATGGAGTTAGGATAATGGCCCCCTAACTATCAGATTATTTTAAGTCAGCAAGGGTATTTCTTTGACATGCTTAACGACTTCCTTTGTAAACTCTGTAGCACTTAGAAATTTAAACTCCTAGTAAGCCTTACACTTCGTTTCCTTATTTACGTTAGGCTATTTGAGGCTAGGCTAGGCTTGAGTTAGACTCAGGTTATTATTATACTTACTTATCTCCCTTAGGAACTGTCTGGCTTTTCTTACTTGCTATGGCTGACTTCAATTATATGGCATGCTTATTAGATAGATAGGTACGTACCTACCTACCTACTGCTTTAAAATATTTGTTATCTATACATGTTATACGACAGCTAGCAATGATTGTTTAGTAGGTACCAAAGGTTTTTTTATAGGTAACACCGTCGAAATACCAACAGTCAGCTAGATTTTTAAAAAGTCGATGTTTTGCGTTCCCCTCCGCAAATAATAGAGGTTATCTGTAATTATCTTGAAAGCAATCACACAATGAGATTAAAATTTATGTCAATTGTTTGGACATATTTTATAGTTTTCCTTTTAACGTAAAGTAGGTGTGTTTTATTAAGTGCAATGTAAATCTGTGTTTTGTACATTATTTCCTGTATGAAGTTTTACTAAATTAATAGTTCTTCAATTTAATATAAATGGTCCCGCCCCTGGGTGGTCGGCAGAGGCATTCCATTCCCGTAAATACTCATTTTTCACCAAGTATATTTATGGACCCCTAAACGTGACAGGCTGCTCTGGATTTGTCAATAAGCTGTAGGTAGACAGACCTTATTTTTGGGATTTGAGATACGATTGTGTATTTCCCTCACTTGCGCCTAAGTCACCCTCTGCCGACTCGGCCACTCACAGTCCCCTTAAATACTTTTTTCGTTAGACGCATACGCAGGGGGCATACTTACTTTGCTAAATCAGCGTTATCGTGACGTCGCGCGTCTAGCGTCCTTCGCGCGTCGTTCCCCGCCCGTGGCAGTTAGAGGTCGTTTATATTATTTATAACAGTACTTATAGGGATATTTCATGTAATTCGTGACCTAAATAACTGTTGAAATTTCGATTGTTTACAAATTCCTATACAACATGTCACAGAATAAGCGCAATTCCTGAAATTAGTTTTTTAAGTAGGTATCGACTACTTATTCGATTTCAGCTATTTTAATATGTGTTTAAAAAAAAAGAATTATCGTAGCTGAATTTAGGGCTTTCTATGGAAATCGTGCTATATTAATCGATATTTAAGAAAATTGGTTAGACACAACTAAAGTTCGATTGCATCATATTTTTTTTATATTAATATACTAATTGGGGTTTATGAGGAATTGCAGCGCTTTTTCTATTACGCGTTGTAGGTATATAAGAGCGTTCGTCTGAATCGAGGTCGTCGTGAATGGTCAAAAAACGACGTATAGCACTTCGAGAAAAGGTAGGTGTAGCGTTTTGTTTGGCTCGTGTTAGCAGCACTGCAGTGACCCCAGATAAAGAATTACTCCTATTTTAATATCCAAAAACAACATTTAGGTACCCGTCAGTGGGAAAACCTAGCATGTAGGTACTAAATTCTAATGGTAAACCCCAATGAAATTGTCCCTTTGTATCAATCCTTACATTTACCAACTCATGTGTCGGTAAATCCTAAGATTTACTGGTAAAAGAGCAGTGATAGCCCGAACGGTTAAAGACCCGGCCGAAAATCAATGAGGCTCGGGTTCGAATCCTGGCATGTACCAATGAGTTTTTCAAAAACTTACGTACATATTTATCACTGGCTCGACGGTGCAGGAAAACATCGGGAGAAAACCCGCAGGTCTCAGAATTAATTCTGAGACATGTGTTAACAGCACCTATCACGTTTAGAGGTCCAATATATCTCGATTATTTATATATATTATATTACTGGTAAAACCTAATCTTGACCAATATACGGGCTTTTACAGTAACATATACACAACACGTGTATCCTTTCATCCATCCGCTCAATATGTCCAAACCACCTGAGTATTCCTTTTTCAATCTTAGTCGCTACATCCTCTTTCAAACCACAGCGCTCTCGCATTACAGTAGTCCTCATTCTACCAAACAATCGTACTCCACTCAGAATGCTTCTTAGCGAGCGGATTTCTACTGCATTTTCTCGACTTTCGTGTTGCTTCTGCCATACCCAACTCTCACTACCATTACGGTAGGAAATGGGTAGGAACCAAATGTATTAAATGAATTTACCTATAATTTCCAACAAATATAAACTTAATATTTATCATTTTTATAATAGTAGCACACGCCGGGTATATCCGGCATAAAAAACAAGGAGGTATTATCGTATTCGTAATAATAAAATACGAAACAAGATAAGAAATCATAATTCGTAAACTACAAAACTGAGCTAATTCCAGGGGGTGATTCAGATTGTAAGGGTGCTCGACCTATACCTACATTTCCACTTGGCACTAATTTCTAAGACACATACCTACAGGGTGTCTTTACATTATATTGATGGACAAAACTGTCAACAAAAACCTTTTGTGCAAGTGACAGACCTTTTTATTGTTCCTGTGGGAATACGAGAATAAAAAACGGTATAATATGTTACTCAGGGATATTCTATCTTTCCATTGGTAAAAGAATTTTTAAAATCGGTCCAGTAGTTTTTGAAATTATTCATAACAAAGATACAAACATACAAAATATATTTTCTCTTTATAATATTAGTATAGTAGATACCTAATTTAGTTGTACTATGGGAAGAGAATAATGGTTTTATTTTAATATAAGAAAATATACAAGGACGAAACAATTTCTACGTTTATTTTCATCACAAACTCATATGACATCTATAATAAAATAACATATTTTAATTATTCAAACAAAAATAAATGTTACCTCGAAAATAGAGCAATTTTTTATATAATAGCCTTATGTCACTAATACTAATTGAATTTAAATTTACAATGTTTATATTTATACATTTCTACTGTTAATTATCACGTGGTTTTATTTACCCTATCGATCGCGGCCAGACTGTCAAGCACTGAGCTTCTTACAACTCGAACAAACGAATGATGCCATCATTTGCCACATTCTATCATCTACTTCTCATATATAAGAGTAAAAAACAATTAAAGCGATTCAATATGAAGTGTTACAAGTTGTAAAAATGCTGTTATAGAGCTTGAGATTGTGTTGTGAAATACAACGACCTTGCACTATAATTTTTATTTCAAAAGTTAAAATTGAACTTTAATGTCTCATTTCCCCCTACGTGGAAGGAATGGATTGAAATATTTGCGGCAGTGGAATGAGCAGAACTTAGTGATCTCCAATAAACAAGACCTGAGATTGGTCAAAGGGTCAGACCCGATTAGCTTTTGTTAATGTGGGCTTGGTGTGCCACAGCCGTAGCTGCCGGGAAAACCCATAGAAAAATGTGACTGCAGTAAGTGTAACACCGAAATTGAAAGCAACTTGGTAATGCAGCTGCATAGAACATAAATACGTCATAAATACATACTCGTAGTTGTAGTGAATTTTCTTTATCTTCTCTAATTATATAAAAATCTCTGTCGTTGAACTCCTCCGAAACGGCTCGACCGATTTTAATGATTTTTTTTGTACATTGGGTAGGTATGACAATTGGTCTTAAAGTATTTTTTACTCTTCTAACCCCCACCCCCCTGTTAATAGCTATAAAATTGCAAATATTAAAAATAATTCGCTATAAAACATGTTTTTTCTATAGTTCCGAAGTTGCTTCCATAAAGAAAGATGTTTTGTTTCATAGTAGGTACAGGTATAGCAAACCTTACATTAGTTCCACATAATTTGGTTCTACATTTTTAGAGATCATTCACTGGAACTCATCCTGTGCACATCGGATTGTACATAAATTAGCAGTTAACCATGAGGGTCAATAGTTTTACAAAATTGCTGGTAAAATTTTCAAATTTCGAAGAGATTCGATGAGTCCTCCAATTGGTGATGTAAACATTTTTTATCAACTCTTTTGACTAAGTTTATTCGACAGGTAAACTGTATGAGAAGCTGGAAATCTGATCTGTAACTATGTAAATCCATATGGAATAATAATCTTTTTGACGATTGGCAACAGAATTCCTTAAAATCGTCGATTTTTCGACGTGCAGCCATGTTAAATTACAAATATGTATAATACTTATGAGTTACCACTATGTCATAGGCTGTAAAGTTTGAAACGGTTGTAAGTTCCCAGATCCAACAAGATAGTAATTTAGGGCCGAGATTTCATTGTTAAAACATTACAACTTTGAACAGCGTTATACACAATCTTAATTACTTACCTACCTACATACATAATGTATAAGTTTGTTTAATAAAATTAATTTATTTGATCTAGGTACATTAAAATACGTAATATGTTTACTGCTATAATATATGTTCTACTTTTCAACGATACTATCTCTAATTAGCTACTTTCGACAGGAGTACAATAGAACTTAATTTATATCCATCACTCGAATACAATAATTATGACATAATATAACAAACGTTGTAAAAATATTTTATTATAATTATTATTCAAATATTACGTCCTGGGTACCAGGGATTCGGCTAAACTAAAATATACGTAATAATATAAATAAAAACATGTCATTAAAAATGTTGGTGAAAGAGTTACCGTTCAGATAATAATTTAATATAAATTGTAAAGGCTATATATCCACTTTGTCGTTGAAAAACTAAATATCACTTATTTTGTAGTTGAATTTAACTATGCGTATTGTAAAGCATGGTACGAGTAGGTATACCTACACCACAGATACAGAGAGTTAAATAGATAATGCAATTCTGGTACAATTATTATGATAAATAGCATGTAATTTTTTTATTCCTCCTACGATTGTTTTGAATAATTTACAAAATATATTATTATTTGAATTTGAATTAACAGCATACAGAGGCGCAATTGCTATTTTTCTATATTCTTCACAGATTACAAATAGTAGTATTTTAAAAACTTTGTAGTAGTACGCATATTAGATTAACTTGCTTTATATATTTAACTCTACATCAATGGTATCATCAGAGATAAGTATTACTATAGAATTCATGTCTCTGACACCATGCAATGATTTTGTCTTTAATTTTACTCGAACGAGCCAGTCTTATTAAATTCGACGATTAATTTTTTTTAAAGAAACAACGCGACGGTGTGAATTTTTTCCTATCTAATCATAAATATAAATACTTACCAAAAATATAGTCACGCTTATTGTGCATTTTCAAAATGTGATTCTCAAAACCGGACCCTGTATATAAATGTCGTACACCCGTTGTTGTGTATGTATTTTACCGCTTATGATGGTTAAATTAGACCTATCTACAGGGTTGTTAGTACAAACACACTGTAAAAAGTAATACTCAACAAATTGATAAGATCTACAGTGCCAAACTTACCATTTCCTGATACATTTCCTACATGTTATTGTTAACTTATATTAATACAAAACAAGAAGAGACGAAGCCTACAATAGACTGTGGAGTCAAACAGAACAAAGAGCTCAATTACTTACTATTGAAAATACAACAAACACAGGTGTCCGTCTACTACTTATTTGTCTTAACTCAATAATGAATTTACGCGTGAACTCTTTAAAAATTATTAATATAAGTACCTATACCTTTATTGTGTGGCGCCGCCCCAACCCAATAGGTGTTTTAAAAGACAGTAAATAAGACAAATAAATATAGTTAAGGAGTTAGTTCAACAATTTGAGGGGACACGGTTCAGGCGGTTGTAATAATGTTCATAGTACAGCTACTGAAATCACATTAGGAGTGAATCTTCTTAATGGTTTTGGAACGAGCCTCGCATAATCTCTTGTCCATTTAATGTTTGTACTTGTTAAGTCTTTTCAATGGGGAACAAAACGCAAAGCTAATTACAGATGTCGCCACCAGCGAGAGGTCCTTGTCACGGCCATATTTTTTTGTTTTCCTTTCGCATTGAGCTTTTTGGTGACGAAAATGTACTCCTTGATGAAGGTGCCGCAGTTAAAGGATGAGTTAAAAAAACGGAAAGCTTCTGCAGCTGGTAAAAAAGCTTTTTCCGTTTTAGGGCAATTTCCCACAACTTTCTTCGTTTAGTGTCTTTCGGGAATGCATGAGTTCCTTTATTTTTGCAACCAAAGGCAGCACATAACGTCATTTTAGACAGAGTTTAGAAAAAACGATAACGTAAACAAAAAAATGTATGGAGTTTGACAGCTTTGACAGATCATTTAGGCCCTCTCGACCATACGCCCTCTGTCGGGATAAAAAGTCAGTTTTCTTCCCCATTGTCGCATCGAACTCTTGTTTGTCGTAACTATTGGATACATAAATAGATCTAAATAAATTCGTGATTAAAACGGAAATGACAACTCTTCTAGTGGAGAATTTGTACCTACAAATTATGGGTATATGGCATATATTGCGCGATCGCCTGGACAGGACTCTTAGATCTCTGAAGGTCTAAAGCTTATAGGTCTCGAGATCCTATTTTTTTGCCGAATTCTTAGGAGCTTTCCTTTGTTGCCCGGACTTCGAAGTAGGTCAATTTCCGGGTCTTAGGTTCTAGTGTCCAAAGTATCTGGTCTCAGTTCCTCAGTCCTAGGCCTCAGGCCCTATCGTCCTGGCGTTGGTCGAGCAGCTTTTAAAGATGTGTGATGACGATTTCGTCGTCGATTTCATCCTTCTCATCGTCTTCTTCAGGCGGCTGCTTGATAGCTTCGGCGGCTATTGCTGGGTCCTCGGCGATTGCTTTCTGTCGGCGAACCTGGAATATAAACAAAACTTGTTAGCGCCGAGACAAATGTTATGGGTAAGTCGTAAATGATGGTTATTTGATAAATTCCTTATTTGAGAGATGCTATCGTAAAAGTATATTCAAAAATAATAATAAACTTTTATGTTACTCGCGGCAATGATGCTGGGTCATTGGTAAATATTTAAAACTAGTAACTATTTAAAAAAATATTTACATACTATCCTAATAGGTACCTACTCATTAACATACTGAATATGAGAGGCCTTCCAAGTTACAATTTATCGCGATAAGATCGACTATTGCACACAAAATACCATATTGACCTTTCTCTTGTGTAGAATTTCAACGACGATGTAGCCAGCGAATCCGATAAGGAGCACCACCATCATGACGTAAAGCTTCATCTTTGCGCAGAGATGCGTGGAGTATGCGTACGCGACCACGAAACCTGCACTCTCCCAGAGTCTGTAGTTGGAAAAGGCGGCTTCCTTGTTGCGTCTGAAGAGCACGCCGTACAAACCTAAAATAAAATATTATCTTAGCAATATAAACGATCCGCCCTGGCTTCGCAAATACTCCGGGAGAAATTCTCTAATTGGTTGTGAAAACAGTATCAAAATCCGTTGCTTAGCTTAAAAGAACTAAGAGCACAAACAGTCAGACGTCGAGACGTGAAAACAGTGACTCTGTTTTATACTTATTTAGAGATAAGGGAATATAGAGATGCGATAAGGGGCAAGCAATCGTAAAAGAGTTTCGAAGGCTTGGAAAGTCAGTCCTTTAAAATGACCACCAAGTAATATTAAAAAAATGGATACCTAAAGCTATGATCATGAAGTAATGAGAAAGAGGCAACCTACGACTTATTCCTTATTCGTAGGAGGCAACACTGTACTGTAGAATAAATCTAATCGTTTGACAGACAAATAAGTTTCCTAAACCGACCAAATACTCGTAATTAACCAACATACTTTTTTATCTAAGTACTTGGATATTGGGGGCAATTCTGCTTACACCGACTAAACTTATTTTGGTTTAGTCCTGTCTTTGTCTTACCTCAAAAAAAGGAAAGGGATAGAATTGACCTACCGAATTTAGTCCTGTCAGAGGCTGTATTTTAGTCGTGAATTCTTTACTTATGCACTAAACACGTTATGAAATGCCTTAGTTGACAGGACTAATTTTAATTTGATAGGACTAAATATCTCTCGTCTGTTTTTTTTTTTTTAGGAGAAAGAAAATTACATGAGTAAACTAAAATAAGATTATTCGATGTAAAGCAGAATCAGTACCACTTAGTTTGAAGCGCTGCGCTAATTCAATGCCAGCTACAAATAATTCTGAAGTCATGTTGGTATTTCTGAGGCTTGTTCTTACGAGTACTTACTAAGTAGATAATTATTGTGCCAGTGTGATAGAACACGCAGCACTAATGATGAAGATTCAAAGCCATTGCAAATAACAAAGCTATTTGTCATACATAGCACACTGTAATAAAATGTGATTTTTGAAATACTGAAATCGCAGGGCGTAACAGAATAGCTTGACTATAGATGCTAGTTAATATAAAAAGCTCTCCTATAAGGTTGATTCTACAAACAAAACATGAGAGACAATTACAGTACCTACACAGGAGATAATAAAAACGTGATTTTTCCTTGACACGTGATTCAAGATTACTTGTAACTAGTGTCATACCTTTGCTAAAGGTCCCTTAGTTGACGATGCGATTGAAATGACTATCGACATATGTAACAGTTAGTTTACAGACTGATATAAGTATTATATAATGACCGTGTCACAGGGATGACACATTATTATCTAATGATTTTGTAATAGGCTTGTACGAATTTATGGGTCTGAGACATAAACATAAGTATTACATACCTATAGAGGTAAAGCTTCCCATATAGGTCTGGTATCGCTTAGGGACGGTAAAAAAAAAATCTCAAGTCTTTTATCACCGAGGGGGTAGGCAGAGGTATTCCATTTCTGGATCACCCACTTTTCACGAGACTATTCGACCCCTAAACGTGATAGGTGGTGAGCCCATTGGAGACGGTCACTAATCAAAAGCTTCAATTTGAACACTACGTGGCTTATCTCGGCCTATTAGTTAAATTTTCATGATCACAACACAACTAGCTGTTGATATATAACATCCTTCCTGCGGTATAATTTGCTGCACTTCCCATTAATTCATGTAATGATGTTATCTTTAGTACCTAGAGGATGGCGCACAGGTAGATGCATTATCACATTATCTCAATTGAAATAATCATACTCGTAAGTACCTAGAATAATTTATTTAACACGTGGTTTGTTTCCGGTAACTGATAAAGACCGGCCTTAGTACTTACGAGTACTACCTAGGTACTAACGTAGCTCACAACATTTTTGATTCGTATTACTAGAAATACTTATAAATACACAACGAAAACATTTTTTGTTACTTCCCAAGAAGCAGGGTTTTTATTAGTAACTACCTGACTCAGCAGACGTTGTCTTTTGAGAAAGAAAGATTAGAATTGATGCCCGGAAAATAGGAAAATTCTTTGGAAATAAATACTGAAAGTTGATAAAGTCTTGTTTTTCACAGCGGCTATTCTCAGCAATTATTATGGATGTATTTAGTGTCCGAAATAAAGTGATTATTATTATTATCAATGAATGCTATCGACTTGAATTAGTTTAATAGAATTTTAAGTACGTAATTTTAATTTATATTTAATATAAAATATTAATATTAAATTTTAATATAAAATACGCCATTGGGGTGTAACGTGGAGAGACAGGGATGAAAATAGAATTCCGTCCCTCTATTTCCATGCTCCTCCCATTTCCTCTCTAAATCATAATTCCTAGGAGTTATGGAAGCCTTGTACCAGACGTCTGTAAATTAGGGCTGAAATATATGCAGAACTGCCTCTTTAATAGCTAGCGCCATCTGTGTGACATCTATAATATACCGTAACAGTCATTTTTCCTATTAATTATCAATACGATAGCGTAATAATAATATTTATAGGAGATTCGAGCTTCATCATCAGCACCACGTACCAGCCCACTGCTGAGCTTAGGGTTTTTCTTCATACAAGAAAGTATGGGCTCCCAACCGAGCCCACCGCGGATCGGAAGATGTTGCTAGGCTAGTGGCCACCTGTCAGAATTTTTCAAGCCAGGGTATCCGACATGGCTTAACGACTTCCATTGTGCGTAAACACACCGCACCCCGCTTTTATGGCAGAACAACGTTTTCCGCGTCAGCTAGTAATATCGTAGTATACTTATTACTTATTCTGTGGTAATATATAAATATTTTAAATGTTGTAGGGGAGGGGTGGAATAGGAAAGGCCCATTTGCTTTCCCTGTCAAGAAAATTTTACACTAGTTATGCAAACCTCGTACCGAACTTTCTGAAAACGGAGTCTGAAATGATTCAGAAAATGCTCTATTAGAGTTAGATGCAGCGCCATCTGTGATCTTTTTCTATATCCACAATAACAATAACTTTTGAACGGATTTATTAAAATTCGCTACACTACCCTACATATTGAATGCTAATTGTGGAAATCCATTTACATCCAGTTTATTTAATTTTACTAAACACGAAATCAAATTTTGGCCCAAGGGACAATCGAGCCCACTTTTGGCACACAAGAGATATACCTATACCTACCAGTGCAATCACCTATGTATATTATGCATTTTAGCTTTTGTTTTTATTTTTTCAACGGACAATCAAACAATTTTTCGCCGACTTTATTTACTAATAAGTATTGACATTTTGAGTATCTTTCTACAACGTGTAACAGAATAAGCGCAATTCTTAAAATTAGTTTGTTCAGTACTATCGATTTCAGTTATTTTTAATGTGTTAAAAATAAACTCCCATGTACCTAAATTTAGGGCTACCTATGGAAACTGTACTGTTATTGCTCTTTATTTATGGAATTTGGTTAAACAAAACTAAAGTACGAATGCATCATATTTTTTTTATTTACTAATTTAAAATTAATTAATATACGAATTATGAATTATTGTATTTGTAGGTAGGTACTTATAGAGAGTACCGCGGACTCAACTTTACTTCTTTACTTTTGTAAGTAGATTAAATTAATTGAGTAGAGATTTAACTAATAATAAATCATGCGATTTAACCAGGAGACATAAGGATAGAATAGGACTCCGCCCTCTCTTGTATCAAGATTTGCCACTAGGTAGTTATGCAAGCCTTGTACTAGACATCTGATTCTAAAATGTGCGATTCAGAATTTCTTCGGATTACGCCATCTGTGCTCCGTTTCTGTATCTAATCTACGCGAAGAAAGATAGAGAGAAAGATTTAAAAAAATATTATTATGACCCTTCCAAAACTTCGAGAAATTGATGATGATAATTATAATTTTATATTTATTATTAATTTTATATTTGTTTTATATCTGCTGATATGTAAACTACATAAAAAGATCTTTCATTAAACAAGACATTAAATGCTTCATAAATTATGTTCACTTTATAGAATATAAAATACTCAACGAATATTCCTTAAACACAATCGTATAACTAAGGATGTATTCGTTGAAATGTTTTCAATAATATACCGATATGAAATAAGTTACTAGAAACCTTCTAATAGTTCTAATGACCTTTATAATGAAATTATAAAATAAAACTAAAATGACCACTTACCTAAAATGAGCTACTAATTTTGATTGGCCTTGCAAGGAACCATTATTGGGTTTACTAGGAAAATATCCGATATTTTAACTTAAATCGAAATAAAATAATATATTTTTTCTTCAGTCCCATAGTAAATTCTTATCCTCGACTTCAGAGTAAAAAAAATTAATAATAGGTTATTTACTTAAAAACTTACATCTTGCTGGGAGAGTAAATTACAATTTTAACGTCTTCGACCGAAGGCAACAAATACCTATGTTCAAGAATTGTCTTTGTAACATTTTTATGAGAAGAGTAGAAAGAGGCTAACTTTTTCTTCAAACTCATGATTTGATATCATGTTTGACACGCTACTATTTCATTTCATCATAACCCACAGGGTGACTTCGGTACTTCTAACTAGGCTATCATTGGTAATAAAAGAAAATTGTGAGAGGGGGAAGGAGAGTGCGCGATAGCCTTCATGAACATAATATAATTCGTTAACCCCGCCTATCTTCCATCCCGTTTTAACATTTTCGAACTTTCACTCACTCTAGCTAGTCTATGTAAGCCTAGTGATCCTAGTAAAACCTAACGTTCTGTAAAGCCCATAGAATGTTCTCTAGCATGTTAGCAACACCATCTTGCGGTCGATAGTTAAAACTAACACCAATAAAAAAGGTGTTTTAATTTATTATTTCCTCTGTCGAACAGTTTTACTAGCATATTATTTTTCTTTACAAGTATTTTTATTTTACATTTACAGCTTTTGTGTCGTAGTTAGTACACAATTTTAGTAGCTAGGTACGTGTAAGTATCAAGGCCGATTGGATTGTGCTATTTATTCATACTCGCAGAATCACGCAAAGCTCTTACAAAAGCTTTGTGTGATTCTGCGAGCCTAGTACTCCCGCGGCCTCAAACTTTGGTTCCGATCATTTTATCCGCACAGTTTTATCCGCAACAAATATTATCTTGCTGTCCGGTATTACTTTGCGAATATGGTTAAAACATTCTAGGATACTTTCTGTGAACCTAAAGGAAACAAAACAAGTTTTATTGTCCTTTTTGGCATGATAGCCATTTTAGGACACTAGACGTTTTGAACCAGACGTGTAAAATATGAGTTAAATATTTATATTTGGTGAAAAGACATTTTGCAAAATTTCCATGTGATAATAAAATATGGATTTTCAAACCCTCCAATATTGCAAGGATAAGAGATGGTATTCTTTAAAGGAATGACAATCTTTGCGTTTGCGTGAGTCGTAAAATGGTAAGTAAGTAATAGTGCGTATAGGTATATGCTGGGAACTTGTTTTAGGACGCTTGTCTGGAGGTGGCTTAGCACTAGTTGGACCCTCACTAACCACACGTTTAAAGGCCATAGATTTTATCGGTCAATATTCTTAAGATACATAAATAAATACATAGAAGAATTGCTCGTTTAACCTCTTAAGCCAAGAAAATGAGACACAATTGATGTTTAATTGTTCTGTCGCGCATTGGAACCGCGAGTAATAGAATAAACTTGAACACGTTTGAATATATTATTCCTACTTAGGAATATAAAAAACCCGTACCTAGGCAATTTTCTTGTGTTCTGACTTTTTAAGAAGCAGCTTTATAGTTTGTATAGATAAACAAATTAACACTCACCATTGACTTGCGTTTGCCAGACGGCATCACCGACTCCCCACAGCCCGGATATGACGAAGAATGTTGTCGGCGATTCTGGATTCGGTCGCCAGATGAGCAGCCAAACGATCAGCCCCAAGTGTAGGGCCGCACCCATGATCAGGATGGGGAACCTCCCGATATACTTCATCGCAGACCCGAAGACCAAGGAACAGAGCGCGTTCACCACACCGAAGCAAATCATCACGTAGCCGATCGAACGGATGCCGAGCGCGCATGAAACGTATGCCTGAAATAATTGTTTCTAAATTTGTCGCCAAACCATCTGCAGAGATTTGGAGCTCGAACAGGTTAACACACCGGTTCATAATTCGCTATAAGTTTTACTACCCATTCGTAACGGTGTACATATTAGGTATCTATAGATTGTAGTACGACCTATTAAACATACCTCTTTCTAAATATCGACATTTCAGATGAATAGTAAATTTCTCAATTTCATTAAAATAGGTGCCCAGAGCGGCGTTGCCCGCGCGGATTCAGTTTATTCCCGTTCCCGTGAGAATTTTCCATAATCCCTTCATAATAGTTGCCTACGACACATAGAAGACACCTTCATACCATATTTAAAGTTTCTATGTGTTATCGTTTCGGAGTACTAGGTATTTCTCATAAGAACCAGTTTTTATATTTTTCCACAGACAGTCAAACCGACAAAAATAAAAAATAAAGTGGTGTTTTTATATGTACATCGATAACTATCTACACTACCGATCAAATTAAAAAAAATATGTTACAGTTTTATTATATGTATGACTGTTCCTATTTAGAAAAAAATGCAATTTCTACCTACGAGTATACCTACCTTATGCGAACTACAATAAGAGTTTTTTCAGCAACATTTGGTGGCCGTTTATTATGTTCAGGTAACGGTATTCCGTACAGGGCCGGACGCTATTTTCCAACCAAGTAATATGTAGTTTATGACGATAAATCACCTGCGTGTAATCTGCTCCGATAAAGGCCTGCTCCATTCCGATCCACAACGTGATGGGAATGAGTAGCTGCTGATTAGGCTTCTTTAGCTGGTACGCTGTAGCTGACAGTAGTTGAATCCCAGTCAGTTCCTTTGAAGGGTCTGACTGTCTTTGCTTTTCTCCGTACCTGGCGAAAGGCACCAAATTTAGTGGGCGATGAAGCGACTACGCTCCTACTATCTATTTACTATACAGGTTAAAGTTGTTGTTTTTTTTTAATTGACATTCATATACCTAGGCAGTAAACAAAAAAAAATACTATAAAAAAGTCAAGGTTGCTGGAAGTTTACAAAAGTTTGTATTAATTACTGGCCATCATATTTGATTATTCAAAGTTTCTTATGAGCTTTGGTTTATATGTATGTGCTATTTTTTTGTTGGAAATGGTGATTAGGATCCGAGCACCGAACCACTGACATGACATGACGTCTGGAATTTAAGAACTCTGCAAAAAAATGGCCGTGTCTGCAAAGTATCAATCAAACCAACAAATTGCTTATACCAAAGCAAAAACTTCGGGAAAAACTACTCGAAATATTGACTGTGTATGTAGGCAAAATTCATCATTACACATCCTAGTACCGATTTATCATACATATTTTGTAATTCTTTTGATATAACTTAAATTAATTATGATAATCATGTGTGTTATGGAATCCGTATGCCACATTGTCCACACTGTCACATCTGATCTACTAAAACTTTTTTAAATTCAAAATACATGTCTTCATTATTATCTTTCTTAGGAGCACTCTCGTCTCATATACCTACTACACACAATAATCACAATTAAAGGTAGGTAGTATAGTAGGTACTATCTAACGTAAAAATCACTCCTTACGATCTTAAGTTTTCACGATCGTACGAAAATGTTAAATGTCATTTTTACGTACCTTGAGAGCGGATCTACAAGAAGAGCTACCATAAGCACGGCGACTACGACGCACGCGAGGTATATGGCGCTGATCTCATATATTTCGCTGTCGGGCGGCCGATGCAAGTTCTGGTTGTCGTGGTGACCACCGCCGATCATGCAGAAGTTAGCGCCGCACGTCAGGAGGGTCTTGCTAGTGTTATCCGTCGTCGCATTTGCATTGTGCACTCCAGACGAAAAAACTGCAGAATGACACATAACTGTAATACCTACTGATAAATTACCTAGCTGGTAATACGATACAAAGAATATTTGGCCAATAAAATCTAAGTTATCAATTTCAAACTCACCTAAACTTGAGATCAAATTTCCCCACAGTTCAGCGGTCTGCCAAGCAAGGAAGAAGAACCCGAAAAACCGCACGATGATTCCATCGACGGCTTGGTCGGTGAGCTTCGCGTAGACGCTGCCGGCCTGCGTTAGGTACGTGGCCTTAGAAGTCCACATGGGCGCGGCTCCAAGCCCGACGACTACCCCAGCCGGGACCAGCGTGTAGAACGCCGGATAGAACTGCGCGGCGATGTATGGCGCGTAGCACATCATGGACAAACATAGTGTCCATTTTACTGTAAGTCTCTTGATAAGGAATGTGGGAACAAATATACATGAGACGACGAGGGCCGCGTATATAGAACTCAGCGAGACCGTGCCGAGGCCGTCTGCTGCGTTGATCGACGATTGCAAATTGGCAGTCCCTTGGAACGCGGTGAACTGAACCATGAACGCGGCACTGACAGCCGCAACATTCTTCAGTATTCTCCACTTCTCATTTCTAGATAATTTTACTTTGCCTGTGGGGTAGTTATCATCCTCAGTGGGAAGAGGCGGGGGTTTGACGATATCGTCGTTCGAGTCGCGGTCGTGCTGGTAGCCATCGTTTTTGAATCCGGTTTTAATCGTGTACACAGAATCTTTATCCGGACGGTCGTCTTCACGTCCGCCACCGTGCGTAGCAGTCATGCCGTGTTACCTGCGTTTGCCCTGTGAACAAAATAAAAATCACTATGAAAAGTCAGATCATTGTTACAGCATGTTTATAGAAAAAAGTGTATTTAAAGATTATGTCTGGCCTCATAATAAGTAAACTATGGTAAAGTCGTCAATTTAATGAAAATTTAATTTCATTAATGTTTATATGATTTAGATTTATTAATTTTAATGTTCAATATTATTTTTGAGTACATACCACTGTTATAACATATATTTTGTATATAATTTGTATTACCAAATACTAGGTAGGTATATTTCGATGCGTAGTTTAATTGATTTAAATTAGTGTTGTCGTTAGCGAAATCACGTCTGCCTGTCATGAAACTGGCTGCATATTTTACGAACGTGTACCAGTTTATGTATTTAAATTAATGTAAAAGGCAAGAGACAGTGACGTGAAATGCGCTTTAAAAGATGACGGACGTTTACACAAACTGAGTCCGCAAACTAGCTACGAGCGATGCCAAGAAATTTTTGTAACAATTACAATTTGATTCGCATTCATTGTTACAATGGACAACATCTGTTGGGTACATATCGCACTATTGTGTGTTGGGTTTCACAAACTGTTTTGTCATGACGTAATCACCACACTCAAAAGGTGAATTCACTGAAAACTTATGGGCGGTACGGAATATACGATTAACGTAGTAATATTTCAGTAGGTAGGTAGTTCACCTATACTGCGATTTCGTTATTCAATGTTGATTGCCGATTCTAATCACGATCGTTTTTGTTTGTTAAACAATAGTTTATGGCCAGCTAATGTTTAAGTAATATATGTGTGCTTGAGTTGTGTTATGTACCTAATGCTAATCAAATTATTTTAAAGAATTATCTAGCTAGATCAACGCAGTAATAATTAGTGTGTGCCCAGCGGCGTTGCCTGCGCAGATCCATTTTATTCCCGTTCTCGTGGAAATTTCCTAAAATTCCTTCATAGAGCGGTTGCCTACGACATAAGACACCTACATACAATATTTCAAGTTTATAGGTGTTATCGTTTCGGAGTAGTAAGTATTTATCTTTATATCCAGTTTTTTCTCGTAGGAATGAGACATTTTCTCGCTGTAAAAGTAGGTACTCGAAATATTGACTCAGGTACTCAGTTATCTCCACTCCAAATTTCATAAAAATCCATGGAGTTGTTTTTGCGTGATGCGTGTGCGTCAAAAATTGGTGTTTTGGTATCTATAACTATTATACTCTGCCGGTAAAATTTTCAAAAAGATTTTATATACAGACACGGCCTCGTTCGAGTTTTATTATACTTATGTATATATAAAATAGTTTACTATTTACAGAAAAACATGCTACTAGTTTAGTTATCGAGTCTCGAAGGTCCCTATAAGTACCAATAATACTTGGACAAGCAGATAAAAGAGTTGAGTTCAATTTTGCTGACATACTTGCAGTAGTCGGAGACAGCGCAGGTTAACGACACTGTTTCGCATAATGAAACACAAGTGCCGTAGTTTACAAACTTTCTTGTATATGTTACTACAAGAGCGGACACTCGGCCGGGATCCGCGACGACGCCAATGACATTCTATTGCCGACGAAAGTGACATTTTACTAGAAAGTTCACATGTGTGCATGAATCAAATGGAAAACGAATTTTCGCGACATTTATTCACACTTACAAAATACTCGTAACATGAATGAAAACGGTGATTACGGCCTTACATTTACCTGCGACCCGAAGATTTTAATATTTCATGAATATCACGTTACGGGTTGGCCTGTGACTCAGCCTGCTCGACAAGCGATGTTAGCGTCCGACAGCAAATAGGTATTTTGTAGGTATTGGTTTATTCAGAAGAGACCGTACGTGATTAATGCCTGTACGTGCCTATTGGCCGCCTGCGGACGAGAAAGGACTGAATAAAATTAAAAGGAGACTGATGTGTTTGGACGCGGAGCTGCTACCATGTCGAAATTACTGCATAGGTATTCTGATCGTGTAGACACCCAAATCAGCTAGCTGTATGTTCCATTGTGCAATTTAATGAGTCTTCGCGACGCTCGTGTAGTACAATGAATCTGTAACACGATGTCGTGCCTATTTACTTGGGATATTAGACGTGAAAATCGATCAAGTGCGAGTCAGACTCGTAAACCGAGGTTTCGCACAACGCACAATATACGCGAATGCATATGTTGTGTTTTCTTTGATTCGGTTCGGGATTCTTAACCTGAGCCAGACTCACATTTGACCGGTTTTTATTATTCTTTGTTGTTTTACTTTTGATTTTGCATTATAACAAAACCTACTTAACTTTTTTTATGTTAGACCGTTGGGACTAAATAAGCGTTAAAATAAAAAAAAATGTACGGGGAATCCCATTATTTTCTACGTTCTTTGTTTTAATTTTATTGTTTGTTAGGATGCCCACCATAATAGCCCATAATGCGAAAATTTCAACCTGCAAAACAAATATATCATTCTGAATGTAGGACACACAGACTTACGGAGAGAAGGGCGAAGGACATCGGGCTTACCAAGGTTCTATCCTAAGGGCACGGAACCCAAAAAGCAATGGAAAGATTTATAGAGCAGTGATAGCCCAGCTGTTAAGGAGCTCGCCCCTCGTTCGAGGTCTCAGGTTCGAATCCTGGCATGTACTAATAAGTTTTTCCAAAACCTACTTAGGTACATATTTATCACTAGCTCGACGATGAAAGAAAACAAGGAAACCCGCAGAAAACCATATATCACGTTAAGGGCTACAAAGAACATACTGGTGAAATATAAGTATTTCCTGAAATGGAATACCTTTGCCTACCCCCTCGATAAAATAAGAGGCGTAGGTAAGGTTTTTTAAAAGTATTTTTAGATATGGAAGGAAATGTCAAAAAAACAAATCGGCCAAATATATGTAGTAGAAAACAGAAAAGAGCCTTTAGACAATCGGCAAAAAGACTGACTATCCGAGCCTTGAACTTATGCCTGCCTGCCCGGACCTACTATACTAGACTATGGCTAATTATTCGCAACTAACTGGTTATCAGCTAATCACACAGTTTAAAGTGTGTATACACAATGTTATGACGATACCTCTATTGTTCTGGAAGACGAGCTGTTTCAATAACCCGTGGTCACGGACATAAGTATGCACCTAGATTCAGATTTACGGTTGCGATGAGACGCAGTCATGAGGCTCGTGATCAATAAAAATGAAAATGTATTTATTTCTGTAAGTAATTAAAAAATACACTTAGAAAAGTGTTAGGCGCAAAATGCCACATTCGCAAAATGACACATTCGATTTTCGCAAAATGTCACATTCTCAAAACGCCACATTCGCCGGCATTTTGCGCCTAATCCTTAGAAAACTCAATTAGTCTAATAACATAACGGGGGGTGAACCTCTTAAATCCCCCTCTTATAGACGCCAATGCTCATGGGTCTCCGCCTTGTCTAGCAACCAGTGTTGGAGTGTCAAGTGGATGTTCAAATGGACGGTCCCTTAGCAAATTTGCAACAATGTAAATTATTATGTATGCAAAGAGGCGTTTTACAAGTCACGATCGTCGTCAAGAGTGTCCGTACAATGACTAGGAAGATCCTATTGTTTGACAAACACATTATTCTCCGAATTTAATTTGCCACATACAACGGGGCGGTCACGTTATTAATTTAGTTTGTGTTTTGCCAAACTGTTACGTTACCTACTTTTAGTTTGTTTAAACTTAAATTACAGCTGATAAATATCATTACATTATTGGCGTGATAGAAGTTTCCAGAGTCGATTGCAGCAAAATTAACAACATTGCAGACACGAATAATTATCTACTAGTATTAGGCACGCTTCTAATAGACATGCACAGCTTGGAACCACCGACAAAATGACTACGATCCGGGTAAGAATTAAGTTCCCACGCCAGAACAAACAATCCACATACTCACTTCCTGCTATCTATCCCTGTCATGGTGACGGTAATGAGACTGCCAAGGCCCCGTCAAATCGTTGGCCATTTAGCCATACACCGCTGTTGTTAAAAAAATGTGCCGGGTGGAGCGGTGGATTCATTTTTCACTAGCAGCGCCCCGCGGTTTCACACGCGTGGTTCCCGTATATAACTGTAAAATTTTATCAAAATCCGTTCAATAGTTTTCCTGAAAGAGGAACAAACGCCCATACATAAAAACGTTCGCGTTATAGTATTAGTAGGATTAGATAGCAGTAATAACTCTTTATTATTTGAGCTGTCGCGGACCCGCTTCAGACATGATCCGCTAAAAAAATAAACAAGGACATAATTTCAGACAGAAAAAAAAAACAAAATAATCAGTGTGTATGTGTTTGTGTAGTGTGGCGTTTGTAGACGTCTTTAAGTCTAGTTTTTTTTAATATCTCAGCATTTTAGAGTTTATTTGGTGCCTACTCAGAGACGGTGTCATTAATTTGACCTAATAGTTAGATCTAATGATCTAGAATCATTACCTAATGCAACACCTTGATAACAGACAAGGAATGACATTGTTGGCAACGTAGATTAATCAAGCCCAAGTTGAAAAGTAATTAAGTTGATGCGTATTACTTCGGTTGCAATCGATTATAGACGGATTTGGACGCATTGTCGTCTCAAATTAATCTATTGAAAAAATAATTATTATTGTGGACAAAAGAAGTGGAATTTCAAGTAAATGAAGTTACCATTAGAAAAACTTTTTAATTTAGGGACTTATAAAAACGTAACTAAATTAGGCTTCATGCGCTACGTAACTAGCAAAGCTCTCCATTTGTTCATCCACGTCCATCAACCGAGTCATACGCGTATGATAGATTGTCTCTTTCTCTTTGGACTTTGGTCGATGTGTATGCCAAAGTGCAAAAACGTGTTACCTACAAATACCTACACAGAAATTATTATTTTTTGGGTAAGATTGATGTCCCTCTTTATTTATTGTAATTCCAAAATCTACAATATGGATGTTTATATGAAATATGGGGATAGATTTTGAGTTTTTATAGTTATGGTCTACACATAAAATGTCAGAATTCGATAAAACTTAAAAAAAAAGACTAAACCTATTTATAAATTTAACCACAAACTTGTTATATTTTAACAATAGCCTTCGTGTTATGTTCCGTTGGTACACGGCCTTCATTAAAACAGTAAAATGTGCATTTGCCTGCATAATGCTAGAGTGATTAAGTTTTTGTTTACAGATACATCTATGCCATTGTCCACAATAGAGCTACAATACCATGGTGCTGTTAACTTAAGTTAATACTCTTCTCTAGTAAAGTCAAATGCTAATATTTTTACACAATTCTTATTGCTGTGTTAGTTTAACTTACGAGGGTGTGACTAGTCGCTCACAGCTTTTCAGCATTCGCTTGAAAATCATAAATTGTGTAATAGTACATTAATAATATTTTTGTGTTTTTGTTAGAGATTGGTTGTAATTTACTGTCAAAATTAATTAAATTAAATAATTATGTACATAAATATTTCTTTAATATATTTTATCTCCCAAAGTTAATTTTAATCATAAAATGTTGACAACTTTTTTGACATAAAAACTCTTTGCTGAGATTTTAAAAAGTACCGTTCGTTTTAAGACGGAGCATCTTGATAAACCGGGCGTTTTACTTTACACTTACTGCACTTGGGCGTAATGAGATAGGTAACGATATTAAAATTGGTGAAATAAGACACCTTTTACGAGCAAATGTGTTATAAAATTAGTTAAATGGCTGACAGCTGCTATTTGACAATATTATATAAGTACCTAGATAAATTAGGCATTATCACTCTCTACAGCTTAGCGTGATAATCCTACTAATATTATAAACGCGAAAGTTAGTATGGATGTATGGAGGTATGGATAGATGTCTGTTTCTCTTTCACGCAAAAACTACTAAACGATGAAACTTTACAATTATATAGCTTACACATCAGATTAACACATAAGCTATATTCTATCCCCGTATTTCCACGGGAGCTGGAATTACGCGGGTGTAACCGCGGGGCGCTGATAGTGTACTATAAATTTACTTAATATGTCGTTAACATCAAGTTTTCCTTCCAAATAAAAGCAACTAAGTAAACCATACGTTAAAGTTAAACAAGTTGATAAATACATTAATGTGTTTCTGTATGTATTCTAGCACTCGATCGAAACGCTGGATTAATAGTCATAACACATACTTATTGTATACTTTGTTTAGTAAATAGCGGCAGCCGCAGCCTAACGAATGTGTTATCCAAATACGAAGTTTATCGAACTATGTCCGATGTAACGCGCGTAGCGTATAGCGCTACGCTTCACCAAAACACAGCATGACTATCTAAATTAAGCAGGTATTACTAATGGGTGATACCTAAACACAAACATTATTTACTCCGGTTGCTTCCAACCGGACTAAACAATGTGAAATAGACGATTTGTAGACGATTGCCATGCTCTTCAGCAATCGTCTACAAATCGTCTATTAGAAAATTCTAGCAAAGAAACCTGCAGTTCTTACATAACCATTGCGTGTAATGTACCTACAAACTTGTCTTCAATTAGATGAGGTGAGAGGTGTGTAATTAATGGAATTGTTCGAGCTACACGCGTACCTAACTCCAAACGGAGTAACAATCATGTATAGCGTCCGTAAAATGTTTTCGCAACAATAATTATTGATCAGACATTAATGCATCTCATTGTCGATCAAAATAACTGTCCGCTAAGTAAGCTCGCCTGAAGCAAGGCCGTCCGCTTGCCGACGGTTGCGCCGTGCATCTTTTCTCTTGACCGAATTCTTCAATGTTCAATAATAATATAAATATATGTGGGTATCTATACACGTATTAACAAAATATTTGGATTTGTCGAAGTGTGTACGCTATTAAAATACTGGGAAGCCTTCAACTTTTGATGATTTTATGATGTTTTTCGACTCTGTCAAATATGAATTTAAATGAGTTCTAATACAACATTAACTCTTGACGTCAATAATAGTAGATACAAATATTTATTACTGTGCAGCTTGATCTGTATATTATATATTTGGAATCGAGGTAATACGATCTGCTTTGAATTCTGCTCTCCTGGTAGTTTAACCCGCTGGTTTTGGCATACGGGGTGAGCGACGTTGCCAGACAGCATGGCATCGATTTTCTTCGTCAGTTTTCTACGTGAGAGGAGAGTATTTGATAAATAGTGGTAGCTGAAAAACTATAGCCGTTCCAGTCGCACCCCACGCGAATATGTCTAATTTTCCCGTAGGAATTTCTGAAAATCTCTTCTTAGTGGTTTCCTAAGACATACCTAATATAAGACACCTACATACCATTATTCAAAAAGCGGGTGCTCAGCGACGTTGCCCGCGCGGATCTAGTTTATTCCCGTTCCCGGAAGAATATCCAAAAATCTCTTTATAGCGGTCTACGATATATTAATAATAAATAAATTGTGGGACACAATTCACACACGGCTATTTAGTCCCAAACTGGACTGGGCCTGTACAATGAGTACTAAACAACTGATAAACATACTTAAATAAATATTAAACGACCAGACACAAAGCCAACAGACATGTTCATGCACACAAATGTTGGCCCCGAGCGGGGATCGAACCCACGACCTCCGACTCAGAAGGTAGGGTCACTACCAACTGAGCCAATAGGCCCGTCAAAATATTAGACACCTACTTTCCATATTTCATGTGTTATCGTGTCGGAGACGTATTTCTCTTTTTACCCAGTTTTTAAATTTTCCCATTTTCCTGCGGTAAAAAGTAATCTAGATGTTGACCCGGCTACTCAGTTATCACCACACCAAATTTTATCAAAATCTGTAATTTTAAAGTATTTTTTTTAGAATTTGGGCATATCCTGTTGTATTATAATAAAAAATTGGTTCTGATTTTTACTCTAGCTCAATAACTTCAACTCAAAAACTTCCTGCTTATTTTACTAAAAAGATCGGTTCTGCTGTTTCACTGTGAAGGTATAAAATAGTTAGACATATGTTAGTTACATTAGTGGGAAAGTGGAAAATATTTTTTTTTTATTTTTTTTTTTTTTATTTATTTGGGAAACATACAGTCTTAAACACTAATAGTAACAATATTGGTATTATTACATAGACCTAGAGTTCCACTATTTAAAAGAGCAAAATTGTACATCGAGAACTCATTTAGTCGACTTAAAAATAAACATAATTTTAAACTTAAGGTAAAAGTAGTACGTAAAGGTACATTGCGATGCAACAAACCAACGCTAACTTAAATGAAATTAAACAATTTTTCACCAATACGTGATTTAAATCTGCCCAAAGATAACCCAAAAATGTCAATATCTGTGAACCGCTGGTTATAATTATCCAAAGCACGCCTGAAAAAGCCATTTTTCATATAATTTGTATTACTTGGTTTTGTATAAAATGAATGTTTAGAGCGCAAGGAGGCTCGGGATGGGACTTTAAAGTTAATTTTAGCCAGCAAAGGGGACGAGTCAACGAGGCTATGAACCAACTTATATAAATAAATAATGTCAATATAAGCACGTCTGCTGTCAAGAGGTGATATTCTGTGCCTAAATGAGGCAGAATCATAATCGGCGAAAAAATTTCCAGTGCGATATTCTAGATTTTTTAAAATATGTTTATGAATTTAATTTCCAAACAAGTTATTCAGCTAGAGATTATTTATTTTCATTGCTTACGTAACTCTTCATTTAATTGCATCAACTCCCATTGAAGAGACAATGAATGGGAAATCTTGATAACAAGTTCAAGAGCGAGGTAATACTTTTTCGCTTTCTGAACTCCTGGTAAAAACAACCTGTTGAGAGAGTAACGTTGCCAGACCGACGTAATTTAAAGAAAAACCTACCAAGTGCGAATTCGCCGTAGAATAGTATTTTTATGATGTACTGGTATAGTTTTTGTCAAGAAAACGAACATATTTTTGGTAAAGTAGAAATGAACACATGTCATCTTAGAGCATTTTAAATGCTCGAGCCACCAGTTTCCGAAAGGCAAACCAAACAAAATTAGCTAACCAACTGTTAAATCTCATGTCAATTATACTGATTGCTTGTTGAAAAGCGTTATAATTTTATTCAATCAATCAGAACAACTAAACATGATATCAGTCGGTCAGCAAATTTTAGTTTGATTTGCTTTTCGGAAACGGCGAAAGACTGTCATACACAATCACACTTTAAAATTTCAAATACCTACCCTCTTTTGCCCTAAAAATAACAAAAAACTCTCATTTGCAATACAGCATAAGTTAGAGCAAAGCAAAAATTAAGTACCTACCTCTACTGATTTAAAACTGTTCCAGTCCAGGGTACTATTTGCTAAAACAAGCAGCTCCATGAGGACATATTCTTTTATCACTTGGGATGAAAGGAACGAATACATAATTATTTTAGATTGTTATTATTTTATTTTCTCTTTTAGCCTACCAACAATTAGGAAGCACTTGTTGCACTGTTTTGTAAAATTAAGAGAATGAGAATAATAGATGCGATTTTGTGTATGGATATACTTAAAACAAGGAATTTTTACAGATAAAGTTTTCTAATCCCCAAGGGAACGGCGAAAAAATTAATCTAATCAAGGCGATCCGGCGAAGCGAAAGCCTGTTACTACCATAAACTTATTGTTCATACAATTTATACAAGTACCACATATACCACGTATAGGTATGTCTTCGCGGTGCCTTTAAAGAATTTGTGTGATATTTTTATGGAGTACCATTATATCATTACGTGAGCCTATCATGTAATTTTTATCTGTACCAATCAATAGAGCATACATTTTACTTTGTTTCTGAAGCCCGTTAATTTTATTCTCAATACCACCATACACTGGGTTTGTAACAAACGTTTGAAAACACTGGATTCGACTCAACTCGACTCAAGTTTAACTTATGACTTAATGATTTTACAATAGGTAATACATATATTTTAGTAATCATTTCGGTGTTTAAGGACAACTACGTTTAGCTAACCGGTAACACAATAAAACATTATTGGCCAAACCTCATTAGTAGCTATTATTTTATGGAAATGACTGTTTGCCAAATCAACTTAAATCATACTTATTATGTAATACTTGTTTGCTTGACCTGTTAATTAGAATCCGAAGATTCACTTAAATGAGCAAAATGTAGACGAAGTGTGCAGAGATCAACAAATAGCATCTACCTGAATTTCGATCAGCCAGCAGAAGCTTAATTACAAAATCATTGTCTCTGTCATGAAAGAAAACAATGCTAGGTAGGTAACACGAGAAGTCATTGTGGAAGGCAATGAAATCAAAACATTTCTACTTGATAAAAATCATTAAATGTTTTTAAATAGGTAAGCTAGACAACAGCGATGTTCATAGTTAATTTCCTTTAGAATACCAAGTATACGTATATTGTATTTGTTGATTGACTGAAAGACTTTTAAAGTACATTACGTTTTGTAGTGGCGTATCTTCGTCGTAGCTTTTAAATTTTAAATATGTTGCGTCCTAAATCTTCTTATAGCCGTATTGAGCAATATAACTAGGTACGAACAATATCAGCGAGATGTAGCTAGCAACTGTAACCTATCTGAACCATTCGTCTCAGCCTTGCTCCATAATTATTAGTTTAAACAGGTAAAATAATCTCAGGTGATCGCTTTCCATCCCTCACGGAACACACACGTGAAAATTAACCCAGAGCTAATTTCGTAACGAGTGACGAGCAACTACTATTGAATTAAATTTCATTGTGTTCCGGAAACTGAGGGTTATTATCGTACATTAGGTTTCATGCTGAATTAATTGGTGGCCAAGGTCGGAGTACAATGGGTTCGTGGTAACAATCACATACGCAACTGTTGTTGCGTACAAAAACAATAATTGGTTGACGTTTCTGGTATCGCACGTGACTCCATACACATAGCGAGTTGCAGGAGTCCTGTCATCTGATCTTAAAGCTACAGCAAAGGAGTGTTAGTTCTGAAATTCAAGTAATATTAAACATATTGCTTGAGTTTCAAAACTTAGTCTGAAACCTACATACGTTAAGAAAATCTTTAATCTTGATGAGAACTCGGTAGTTCCACGTCCAAATATTTATGCTTTATACTCCTGGGGCATGAAGCATTTTAGCAAGTTTAAGGTTTTTCGAATACATTTTATGCGACGTAAAAAAACTGTTGTGCCCATCGTCGCCGGCAATAATATATACACAATTGACCGATTAGCAAAGATATGCTTTAGTATTTCATCCGTTGATTAGAATGTCTTAGGCCTTATCATAACGATCTCAATTCTCAAGTAAGGCTTCTTACAAATATTCTGACGGCACCTAACGATTGTTTGTCGTGTTAGAATTCATCACGTAGAGCGAATCAGGAAATATTAAGATACTATAGCGGGTGCCCAGCGTTCCCGCGCTGATCCAGTTTATTCCCGTTTCCGTTGGAATTTCCAAAAACCCCTTCATAGCGGTTGCCTATGACATATAAGACACCTACATACCATATTTCAAAGTTGTAGGTGTTATGGTTTCGGAGTAGTACATATTTCTCTTTTTTCCCAGTTTTTTAGTTTTCCCGTGCGAATGAGACATTATCCTGTTGTAAGAAGTACTCCAGATGTTGACCCAGTTACTCAGTTAACTCCACACAAATGTCATCAAAATCTGTCCAGTAGTTACCTATTGCGTGAGGCGTGCACAACCAGACAGACATAAAGACAGACAAAAATTCCAAAAAATGTTGTCATGATATCTAATTCGATAACCATCTACACTACCACAAAAAATTTCAATGAATATTTCATGTACCTACATGGCACGGTCCCGTAACAGTTTTATTATATCTACCTCTAAATATTTTTTTAGAAAAAATATAAAAGTAAGTAAAAATATAAATTTTCCTCTCTATGGTATTAGATGGTTATTTTTTGAGACTAAATAAAATAGCCGAGTACACAATATTGAGGCGGGCTATAAAGGCAAATCTCGCAGCATCCAGCTCCCACAGTCAACAGTCACGCGATACTAATTTATATTCAACTTTTTTGAACATTCATTTAAGGGCACGCTTTGATTGCATTGCAATAATAAACTCCAATAAATTAATTAATTGCGAAGAATGAAAACAGTCACGTAACTCGGGATCGCAAACCCTGGCGTTGAGATCCTACTAATATTACAAACGCGAAAGTTTGTTTGGATCGAAATCTCTTTCACGAAAAAACTACTGAACGGATTTTGATGAAACTTTGCAGTTATATAGCTTACACATCTGCATAATACATAGGCTATATTTTATTCCCGTATTCCCGAACGAGAAATTACGCGGGTGAAACCGCGGGGCGCTGCTAGTAATAAATAAATTATTAAAGAATGAACCAGCAATTTTTAGGCAAAGTGTAGTAATTAGCATTAACGTGGTAAGTACCTATTCTTGTTTTTTTAATTATAATTAATTATGACAGATATTGTATTAAGGAGCGTTATTGTGTCGATTACAAGATCAAATCAAGTTCTTGCATTACTAAATTAACGGACGTCTATCGGGCGTGAACCGGTTGGATTGTACTGATAAAATATTTCCTCGTTGTGATCTACATACCCGTACATGTAAGAACAGCTGTAGTATCGTAACATTCGTCGCGGGTTTAGATATTTGTATGCATACTTAGTTCGACCACTAAATAAAAATACATTATTCTAAAGAATTTCTTGTACCTACTTCTAAAATGCCACTGGCGATTACAATCTCATCGTTTTAGACGTCGATTTATACGAAAAGGCAATTTCTGCGTTTGTATTCAAAGCTTCGCGTTTAACGGGCCTCTGTTTGCGCCAAGCAAAGATATTTAAATATAATTAAATCTCTTTGGCGACAAGCAGTCGACGCATTAGCGAAGAATCTGAAATAAGTTGATCGCGCTACGTCTCACTGTGGTTATTCCTTCGTAGCAATTAGTCCACCGCTCCCGGCTGGTTTCAACCGAATAAAACTGATACAAAACGGTTAATAAGGACACAGTCGGTTTCTACTCGATCATGTCGTTGATCTCATATCTGCAGTGTTCGTTACTAACACGTCCAAAGAAATCGGACTACGCATCTGACTGCCAGAGTGGAATCTAGTTCCACACGGTTCCTCTAGGATATTTTTATCTGTAAACAAATTTAAAAAGATGTTTTTTTTCGGTCAGTTATTAATGTTTATTTTTTCTAGTAAATCAAGTTAAAATCAGCCAGAAGAATTAAGTAGAATTAAATGCGAAATTATATTCAACGATCTAATGGCGAGGCATGTTAAATTGCAACTATTGCTAGTCGTCACGTCCGGCAGAGTTTACAAAAGTGAACCGGAAATGTAATTATCAATGGTAAAATTGTCCTATGCTCACGGAACAATGCCTTTATTTTGCACACGCGAGAAACGCAGATTTCCAATTGTGGCATCACGATCTATCACACTCTTGGCATTTGTAACATAGGTTTTTATTAAATACTTATTGACTTCTGGTATCGTATCTAATGTTTTATTTTTGCTTCGTCCACTTAGAATTAGAGAGTAGGTATTAAATAAAAATACTTAGGTTTGGATTTGTACCTGAATATGTGTCCCGAAAACTGATTAGTTAAACGCTGACACGAATCAGTGTTAAACACTTTATACTTTCAGCATTCAACTTGAAAATAGTTTATTAGGAGTAGATTTTTATAAAATTATACACGTTATAGTTTGCGATAAATACCTAAGTAGGTATTTAATTTACGGGAGTCTATGTTTCGGAAAATTATTACCTCGTGAGATTAGTACCTATGCTTTCAGTTGACATTGACAAAAGTTAAGTGACTCTGAGTTTAAATATTATATTATACTAGCAGCGCCCCGCGGTTTCACCCGCATAGTTCCCGTTCCCGTCGGAATACTGGGATAAAATATAGCCTATGTGTTATTCTGATGTATAAGCTATCTAACTGTAAAGTTTCATCAAAATCCGTTCAGGAGTAGTTAGAGGAACAAACATACATCCATACATCCAAACATCCATCCAAACAAACTTTCGTATTTATAATATTAGTAGGATTACAAGGAAATCACCTGTTTTCCTCCTTCTGAGTCATCCATTTACAAAATTCCTGAGCTCCAAAACGTATTGCAATAAATTTTACGACACATAAAACAAATGAATTGCGCGTGTTTATCGAAGTTGAATGACAAGTTAGATGTTCAAGTCGATAAAGTTCTTTTGGTTACAAAAACTTTACTCAGTATAGCAATACGAATACAAGAACCTATTTGTCGAGCGTTTGTTCAGTCTCTATTTATATCTCCGATACTTTCTTATCGCTGTGGCGAGCAACTCGAGGGCTAGTTTTTCTAGTTATTATAGAATAACTGTTAAAGTTATTTCGAGATTGCTTCGCACCACCAGCCATAGAAGAGAAAATAAATACAGTTCATTTTACTTTCATTATAAAATGACTAGGCAAAAAGAATAGATTTAAGCTATGTGAGAAATAGCGCCGCACTCTATGCATATAATATTATGCTAAATGGTAAGCATAGGTATTTTATAATTGCAGGAATAGGATTAATAAATAGGTGTCTCCCATATTTATGTTTATCAATTCAATCACGTATATTCAAGCACTTATAATGCTTAGATGCACGCATGAACGCCTTGAAGATTATTTGCAAAGAAAAGCAGCACAGAAAAACTGTTTGTTACGCCAACAACGATTTAGTGAAAGTGACCGCCGACGGCGATGGCCGCCTTTACGAAAGCCTTAACTGTTCAGTAACATAATATGTCTAGATATTTAATTTTAAGGAAATACTTCAAGATTGATCATCATATTGGAATGCAACACTTTGCGCTTTATTTAAATACTATCTGATTCGCTCGTGAACTTTATTTTATCGCGTTGTTTAAAGGCTAAGACGTGTTTTTCTAGGATGTCTTTCCTCAACTATGGTCCTGGTTATTTTCATAAAGGTCAGTCCTCCGGTTTAGCAAAAGGTAACATACAGAGTCACTTTCGCATTTATAATATACCTACTTAGTAGGGATGATCGAAACCGGTATGAAATTGATCTGATTCCACATGAAGCTGTAACCGCAGGACCAGTAGAAGACTGGTATGAGCAGCTCGGCGACGCGGGCGCAACCCAGCGTTGTACGACTACAATATATTTTCCATTTGAATAAAAGTAAATAAAATATTAATATATATGTAAACTAGCTGTTGTCCGCAACTACGTTTGTGTGAACATTTGGTAATCGCGTCCTATAGGAATTGTTTTCCCGGCATGAAAATTATCTTAATTATAGAGTCAAATTGCATTAAGGTATAGACGTTAAAAAGTCATACAGAGTTATATCCGAATTTATAATATTCTCTATAATAATAACACTCGTTTTACTTAAATATCTATATAAATAAAAATGAAATGCTGAACGATGGTACTATAACTATTATTACTAATTCTTGTGAAAGGCTACACCGATTTGGCCTCTTTTAAATGATCTGTTTAATATAGTCGGAAAAAGGTGTTTAGGAAAAGAAGAGAGAAGTTGCCCGGAAAGTTTTAAAATTGTAGAACTTAAAATAAAATTCAAAAAATTGTATAGAAATATATCATATCTTCGATTAATTTTTGCCGAAACTTGTGATACCTACTTGGTTTAAGTCCAAAATTCAAAACTTTTTTAAATACGGAATTCCCATATCAAACTTTCATCCCTAATATGAAATCTTACCCTATGTGTTATTAAAAAAAAACCTGAATTGTGTAAATATTAAGATTTGTGAATTTAATTTTGTCAATACGACTCATACCTAAGAATTGTTACGACTCTAAATTTCGTGCTGGACATTATAATATGCAACTGGGGGGGATTTTGCTTTACACCGACTAAACTTATTTATTTTATTTTATTTTTATTTTAGTGTAGTCCTGTCTTTGTTTTACCTCAAAAAAAAGAAAAGAGATAGAAGATAACCTACCGAAGTTAGTCCTGTCAAAGGCTGTATTTTAGTAGTGACTTCTTTACTTATTTATTTATTTAACTTTATATACCAAGAAAATGTACACATGGCGAACTTAATGCCTAAAGGCATTATCTACCAGTCAGCTTATGCACTAAACTTATAAATGCCTTAGTTGACAGGACTAATTTTAATTTGACAGGACTAAATATCTCTCGTCTCTTTTCTTTTCTAGGGAAAGAAAATGACAGGTGTAAACTAAAATAAGTTTAGTCGCTGTAAAGTAGAATCGAACCCACTGACTACTTTCCAAATTTCAAGTTCTAACTTAAGCGGTAGAATATGTGGGCGTCTATAAGTTAGTGAGAATAGTCGTCTTACATAACAAACTAGCTGCGTCCTGCGGTTCTAGGCTTCTAGCTGCGTAATGCTAATAACATAGCCTATGTTATACTCGAGAAAACTATGGCTTTCTATTAGTGAAAAAATTTTCATAGCCTTTGCTTAGTTGGCGTTTGTTAGTTGTAATAGTTGTAATACCAACTATTAAAAACCACGTGTTAGTGATTATTCTTCTTTAGAGTGTGGCGTCAATTATACTTGGTCGCGCTATAACGCTGCGCGCCTGACAAGTCGATTCGAATGGAAATTGTCATTATATTCCACTAATTTATGTTTTACAAAGCCTCTTAGCTAGGCCCGCAGTATTTCAGTATTTCCATAGATTACCTCCTAGAAACAACAATTATGTTTACACTTAATACACTAGCTGTGGCCCGCGACTCCTTCTGCGTTACGGGATAAAAAGTGTATCGTTATATGTATATGAATATGTAGATGGGCAGTTTTCGCTTTACATTGCATTTGTTATATTATGTCGTTTGTTTTCCTTCTTGCTGTACGCGGAAGTACTTACTTACTTATCTGGTTTGCCAACCTATTTAACGATGTTCTTCGAACCGCGCGACCGTATGTGTATGCAATGTGGCAATAATCATTAATAATTGAACGATACGCGAAAATGCTTTGCATCGAAATGAATTGCAAATAAATATATCGTGACATTGAATTCTCCTAAATTACTAGAACTATTGGTACACTCGCAGTTGAGAGGAAAGTGCACTTTCAAGTGATAAACTTAGCTTCCTAGAAGTGACAATTTTAAGCAGTGTATATTAAAAAATCGTTCTGTTTCCACTATTTTTATCGTTGCTTACCTGTACGTAAGTAGTAAGCCGTACTGTATGTCATAAATGTACAGTTAAATACTTCGAATTGTCACATTATGATGGCGAAAACAGGAGTAACTACAGGTTCGACTAATTGTACCAGTCAAACTCCAGATTCTCAGACACGATTTTCAATTGTCCTTGTACCCCATGTGATGGATTGGAGCTTGACCCTTAATTTAGGCATGAATACCATACAATTCTGAAAGACCATTGACAAGCTAAGTTATATTTTTTAATAAAGAGTTAGTAATTGTTTCTTAACGGTTAGCAGCAAGCATATTACAGAATTCCGACGTCATCTGACCGCTTCGACTTGCACAGCAAACTTAAGTCGGACGGACGTGCGTCACGACCAATTTAGCATAATGAGAACTTGGGGCTATCCGTGCGTCTTTCGACAACGTAATTAGCTAGGGTCCTGTCAAAAGTCGCTTCGATTTGCGTCTTAAGCTAGAACTACGTTAGATCAGCATGGTGAGTCGTGTTACGCTAGAAGCCTATCGGTTTTTTACATTGTCGCGAAAGTGTGTCTTTCTCTTTCTAACCCCAGTAAGTATGAAACAAATAGTGCCAGGACTAACCACGCTCAATGTAATAATTTAATTTCTAGATTTAGTGTGATTCACCTAATCCCTTTAATTAATCTGTTTTTCTCCAGGTAAGTAGGTACTTTATTATTATGTTTTTGATCTTTAAAAATAGTAAAAGAATGTCTAGTATGGAATGTCAGTGCAAAAACATTTTATGAGGAAATATTTATTGTTATACCTATGTCGTTCAATAATAACTTAGTCGCAAACAGAGCCAAGTAAAGAGGTCGCGCGTGTCACCACACTGTTTATTTAGATACCACAACCGCTTTCCAATATACTTACATACAGTATTTCAACACAGCCTTTTTGTCATTCAATACAAAGTAGTACTTAAGTATTGATATCAATTCCACTTCGCATGTTCAGTGTGTCTCTGTAGAGACTATTTAATTGTAATAACGTCTATGTGATATGATATGGTGGAAAACGGTAAACTAGGCGTGCAGTCTTACATTTTTTAAATCAAGTACAGCATCGATATTTCTTTGTTCATATATTTATAGATTTAAAACTTAACAGTGACACGAGTGTTATCACAAAACGGTGTATATAGTAATAAGACAAAAAACAGCTGTTACTTTCATGATGGCAAAGTATTTTCAAGAAGCGTTTTATCGTATTTTGTGTTATCTAAATACGTACACGTAAAACGTAAATCTTACTTTGTAAACAACATAACAATTTAGGTTATTATAAGTTGCATTGAAAGAGTCTGTAATTTGTACTTAAAGCTGCAGAATATTGTTAAAATAATAAGATATAAAAGAGTGGTTTGTCATTGATTTCTTTGGGTGAATTAGGGATGTCAGCCCGGCAAATGAGTAAAAATATTGTTTCAAACCAAATCTTTGGAGTTAAATATTTCTAAAAATTTACTCAAGCAATCAACACATTATATCCTAAAGTTGAGTAGATTTTTACATTATCTAAGTTTTTTTGCTTTATTTATAGATCTGACAGCTATTTATGTAAAATCGGGGACACGAATGCGTGAAATTTCATAAAGTAATGTCTATAATGTAGAAATACCACAGGCGTAAAGAATCGTTTCGATTACGGTAAGATTTAATATCTCTATATTAAATCTACGCTGTGGCAACCCTGAGCAATTACTCTGGGTTTGTGTCGGCCCTGCGGGTCGTACTATTGTTTTTTTTAATTACAGCAATTTCCGAGCTCATCGCCTCACACGCGAGAGCTAAAAATAATATCCTGTCTTAGCCTTAGTTTTTGTTGGTGTGGAGCCGTGAGCTCACAATCAAGACATGTTTAATTAATGCTCACTTACTTACATATATGTTTTTATGTTCAATTTTATATTTTTCAATTGTGAACTACGTTATAAATAAGCTATAACATTATTTGCTTTAGCCAAATTAGTCCATGACTTCTGAATTATGTATTGGATAAATCTTTAATTAAATAAAAATATATAAATTGATATTTATGATTTATGTATTCTTTTGCATTATTTAAGTCAGTAAGTATTATTTTAAATAGAGTAATGGATTGAAAACAACGATACAATAAATGGAAATAAGTCGTTGGCGCCGCTCGCGTTGAGTCATTATCATTAATCACCTATCGAAACTTTTCCCGTTAGATACGACGTAGCAATTTATAAAATCACAAGATGTTTCAACATGACATGAATTCCTATAAATACAAAATAAAATGTATCAAATTTTACGATACAAACAAGACATTATGAGTAACAAATACAAGCATACCATATCGAAACTTTTAACTACCATGACCGTGACGGTTGGCGACTAATACAGTATGTATATTAATGTGTATGTAATATAAGTGTACACAAGTATAGACAAAGCATACCCGGAATGCTACACTCACATGCTTTTTATTACATTTTTTGTCGAGGATAACCAGTTTGATAAGTCTTCCTGCCGCCCTGCCTTGTCTACGTTTTATATAACGGACGATATCGATGAACAAACAATTGATACAAACATTGAAAATTGTTTATGTTATATGCAAAATAATAGGCACTTCTTATAATATGTACGGCAGGTAAGTATTTTTGTACTTATGTATACTTATTATGTTTTGAATTATATTATAATCGTGGATAAGTTATATAAATACATCCAAGTAATAAGATTTACTATTTTCAGCTAATCATTTAAAAATATTTCTGCTTAGGATGGATGATTGGTAGATAATAACCATAAAGTTCGTCTAGTATGCACTTTTCTAATAAGCATAAAGTTAAACAAATGTATAAAGTAAATAAACCGTTACAAGAAAAGTCATTCCATAGTTTTCAGTTAATTTAAGCCAGGTAGCTGAAATATTCTGTAACTTGAAAGTCAAATGGGTCGGTAAGTAAATGTAAATACTGCAAGGTCGTTGTAACCAGTAGCCATTCTAGCTACGGTGTCGCAAGTAGGTACCTACTACAAAAAGTATAAACACTAAATACATGTTTGGAATGTAAGGAAACCGATAACACTTATACAATACCTAAGGCACTTACTTAATCGTGCAACTAATCTCAGTGAACCAGGATAGGTAAACATATCAACATCGAATCTCGGTTTGTTTACTATTGGTTGCCACGAAAGAAATTATCTTTAAACCAACATGTATAAATTGTACACGGAAAATATTAGGATTTTTTTTTACTTAAAAAAAATGCAAAATACGATAGTAAAGCAAACGTTTTTTAGCATCCCGATACAAAAATACGTCATAAGTAAAATTGTGAATATTATACAATATTATTATTATACATTATCTATTGTAATTTTAAACAACTGCTATATGTATGCGCGTGACTCTTTACTCAACATGCAAAAGAAACGGCGGCGGTAGTGGTTTTTACCGATTTTGTGTCAAATAATAGCTTCAGCGGGCTGTCAGTGAACCCATTATTTTTGGAGATGTAATTACCCAGTACATTACTAGTCCTATTCTAAAAAAAGTTAAAAAAAAGAAATGTGCTAATTTTTCAATTATATTTTGTGTGTATATAGCATCTATCCTAAAAACATTAATTGAGTATTTGTCATAATCGTTAGATGAGCTGAACCTGTCTGATATTGTAGTATTTTTATATTATAAAAACTACTCAGCACTTTTACTACCCTTGGGGCAATCTAGTAAAAGGGACGAGTATAAAGCTGTACAGGAGGTAAGCAACTTAAGAGTATAAGTTAATTCGTAAAGTCACATAACTCTTACATACATTTTTATAACCTGGATTATTTAATTCTAACTTTTGCAAATAGCTAATAAATAAAATGTGGATACGTACTATGATTCTTGTTAGTTTCGAGTCGACGTGTAATCCCGCAGGGGAGAGCGGGGACCGGGCGAGTGGCAGGCCAGCCCTCGGCAGCTACAACCAGACCACACCGATCAGACGGCTTCGAACCACTTCGAACCACTTCAAACCACTTCGCACCGCTTCGCACAGCATCGCAACATTCGCCCAGCACTAGTTACATGTCGCCAGCAATTAGGCACAGCTTGAAGGAAGTATTTTTAAACCTTATCTATATATCCTTATCTCCGATTCGTTTGATAGCGTTTGTGTTGCGCTAAATGAAATGCTACATTCGTGTGGTTTTGAATGGTTTGTTGCGGATTGCGAAACAGTTCCGTCTTTTTATGCAGAAAAATTTGGAGAATAACTTTATAAATTTAAGACTATTAAATAAACGAGGCAACCAATTAACAGAAACAAAAAGAAAGTTGCCACCTCTGTTAGAAATGCGTTCTAATAGTAATCTTCTACTATATAAAAATAAGTCGGGTTTTCCTTCCTGACGCTATAACTCCAGAACGCACGAACCGATTTCCACGGTTTTGCATTCGTTGGAAAGGTGTCGGGCTCTGTGAGGTTTATAGCAAAGAAAATTCAGGAAAAATTTCAACAGAAAAGCGGGAAAATCTTATAAGCATTGCACCCTTGCGAAGCCGGGGCGGGTCGCTAGTTTTTTATAATAATTGGTACCTGAAGAAAACATGATTTCTCAGAGATTCCAGATTGACTGACTCAGGTCACGTGTGCTGATCGAAAAAATACCGTAAGACGGCGCAGAGCGCTTGCGCGATCTGCCATCTGCGAGCTATTCTGGCGTACGCTGCAAAAACTGTGTCTACGATAGACTCAAACGAAACGCACATCAAATTGAAGAGCGTAAAAAATAAGTCGATTTGATGTGTCTACGATAGACTCAAACGAAACGCACATCAAATTGAAGAGCGTAAAAAATAAGTCGATTTGAGTCGACAACTTATAGGCGGAAAATTCGGATTATCGAGTATTTTCAATATAAAAATGAATAAATTGCTATTAAATTAATGGTGTGAGTTTTTCAAAAACTTACGTACATATTTATCACTAGCTCGATGGTGAAGGAAAACATCGTGAGGAAACCCGCAGGTCTCAGAATTAATTCTGAGACATGTGTAAACAGACCCGGTCCGGCGATAGGCTCACCACCTATCACGTTTAGGGGTCCAATATATCTCGTGAAATGTGGGTATATCCAGTAATGGAATACCTCTGCCTACCCCCTCGGGGATAAAAAGGCGTGAGATTATATTATTATTATTATTATTATTAATGGTGTTGCTAAGTAAACATGTCAATGTCATCACGTGTCACAGGTTCGTATTCCCTTCTCCTTTGTGTTTTGGGTAAATAAGATTTAGCAGAAATATCTAGAGAAGCAGAGAGAAGATAATCACGATGTTGTCAAGAGAGGTTAAATGCTATTCCCTAACTATTCCAATAAATCAAAAATGCACAACGTTAATAATCAAGTTTTCACTTCTGACGGCACTCCCGGAGTGCAACCCGTGTTTTTTTTTTAAATATATTATAAGCCTACGTCATTCTTCTAGATCCAAGCCACAGTAAATTTATAAGCTAAAGTTATATTTTCTGTGTTCAAGCCAACCAAATTTCATAATGGTTGGTGAAAAGGTAATAGAAAAACGGACAGAGTAGTTACGCGGTCATAATATTAGCTAGAGGTGATTAAGAATCGCTCCCAAGCCTTACCAATATGTATCAGCTAAATTTATGTACAGAAAATTAGTGAATTTCTTATTATTATAAAATTAATTATTTGCATATAAAAAAGCGCTTTATATAGATAATCTTGAAACTAGGTAACTGTCTGCTGTTTGAGGTTGTTTTTAAAATTAAAATTAAAATTCTCAAGCATCTGGTTTTATGATTCATATAAAACATCAGTATTTACAATAAACTTCACAAGGATAAATTCCAAAAACAAAGTGGTACCCAGTAATTACCTCGATTTCAAGTAAACAAATTAGAATATGTAAAAAAAAGATCAATTGCGAGTCAGGGCATGGACAAAGGTGTTCTGTAGTGTCAGTTGTTCTTATACTAAGTAGAGTTGTCAGATTTATTGACCTTAATGAGCCAGTAAGTACACAATAATGATAATATTCTACTAACTATTTTAGAGCAGTGATAGCCCGGACGGTTAAAGAGCCGGCCGAAAATCAGTGAGGCTCGGGTTCGAATCCTGGCATGTACCAATGAGTTTTTCAAAAACTTACGTACATATTTATCACTAGCTCGACGGTGAAGGAAAACATCGTGAGGAAACCCGCAGGTCTCAGAATTAATTCTGAGGCATGTGTAAATAGACCCGGTCCGGCGATGGGCTCACCACCTATCACGTTTAGGGGTCCAATATATCTCGTGAAATGTGGGTATATCCAGTAATGGAATACCTCTGCCTACCCCCTCGGGGATAAAAAAGGCGTGAGATTATATTATTATTATTATAACTATTTTATGACGTATTGAAAAATATTCGAGGTACATAAATACGACATACGAAGAAAACATGTCAAAATTATTATAATTAAAAAACTTTATATTTCAAGACTGACTTATATTTGAAGACTTGACTTGACCCCTTTCCAAGAAACTTAATGTTATTTAATTACGATTATTCGATCTCCAATTATCTTGATTACTGCTTATCAATTGCAGTTCGCAACAAAAATGAATATTATTGGGTTTTTAATCTTTATTTAGTATTCTTTTAGCTATATTAGGTAAGTATATAGATAGGTACATAATATTTGTTAGGGAGTTAGATAATTGATGTGATTGTAATTTAGTTACATTACGAATGCCTTGTCATTATAATTAGAGTTTAATTCTTGTTCCGTATAATGACTTTAACATGCAATCTAGGTGTAATGAAAAGTTATTTGGCCATATTTCAATGTCAGTGTCCACAGATAAATAACATATAGAGTGGCCTCATCACATCGGCGATGCAAGTGGCGATTGCGGAAGACAGCGCGGGTACATGGTCATGATACTTGGCGCATCGCGGCAGCGTCAGCCAATTCAAGACCTATTCATTTCCGCTCATCTATAAAGCAACGAGTAAATAGGCCTCAGTGCCAGATTACTTTTCATAAGTATACGCCACTTCAGTTTGTGCTGGCTTCAAGGAGATTCAAAATTGTATATGTAGATACTTCTGTCCGCTGGTTATTCGTTTGAGCAGACAAGTTCTTCGCGACCGAACTTCATGGTGAAGACAAATTAGCCCATGCAGTGAATATGGGGATTCGACTAAGGCTTATCATCGCGGAATTATTCAATTTACAGAACATTTAATCTCCCAAATCGCTATTGGACTAAAATGCAATAGGGCTAAGTCTCAATGCGTTAAGTCTTGTTTGTCATTGGTCTAGGTAAAACTCGAATTCGGCACACTGCGTTTTAGGTAAAAAAAAAGTCAACTAGTGCGTCCTTTTTTGCGGAGTATGGATTTCCGGTGAAGGCAGATTTAATATACATCCTATTATGTCTGCACAATGTTGCTTGACCGGGTAAAGCCTAAGCAAGTACTATCTAACAAATCATCGTAAATAAATAAAGCTGGAAAGATTAAATATAAATATTTCTATACGATATTTCCATTTTTATGACTTCCATACATTAGAGATTCTCATTTCCGTATTGTTTTATTTTATAGAGTAACATTACTGGTATCATCTTCATATTTTCAACTCATCTCATGTCCTGGAATCTAATCTGAATAAATGCCTTATTATTGTTATCAAACTGTCCTTCCGTTATGTGTCACAATAATACTTACGAGTACCTACCTAAGCAGTCACAATGATTGATTGAAAATTGTTTGATTGTTATAGATTCCAGTAAAAAATATCCATTGCAATACTTTATTTGTTATCTAAATAGAAGTGTTTCTTGCGGTTAAAAAAATTCTTGTAAGTCAAGTAAATTGATGAGTTGTTTACTATTATTAGGTATACCTATTCTGCCTCAAGTGAACATTAATGTTTTCTTTTATTACACGTGTAGTTACAAAAAACACTTTAATATTACGCTGATTAATCATCTTTCGTACAAGTAAAAAGTGCGGTATTTTTTGTTCTTAATTTTAGTGGTTATCACGCCGAATATTGCTTTGAATCCGTTCACGCACTTTGATGAGACACATTCAACAATACTTGTATTCGTAAAGCGATAAGGGGAGGACCTCTGCTTAGGAGATTGCCAGTATTAATTTACAAAGAAACTTGTAGTACGTCGCAACCATTTCTTTCCTTTTACAGCTGAAACGGCAATTGCAACCATGTAAGTCCCCGTTCCCGTGGAAAAAAAATAAAAAGTAAGCTTTTCATTGGCGAAAGATTTTTTAAAATCGGTCCAGCAGTTTTTGAGAGTATTGTTTATTTAACATTTAAATCTGTCCCTTTTATAATATTAGTGTATATGTAGATTAATAAAAATAGTACATCGGGACAACAGATTCTTAATGAGCCTAGTGATTTTTAAAATATTGTGCTTACAGCACAAGTTAAATATGTACTCCTAACATACTGTTATATTCTTTTTGTTAAAAGACAGAACTATTTAATGCCGCATAAAATCTAAATGGAGCCTACACCCAGAAAATTACACAGGTATTCAAGACAGTTCTTAAAATTTTATAGTTATTTTGGAACTTTTTACGTCAAGTTTGTTCACACGTATCTAAGTAGTATTACTAGTAGTATTATATATACCTACATTACCATGAGATAATTGAGTTTTTTGTTATATTTTATAAACGCTAAAGGTCATTTGTGTTATTAAATTTCCGAATAAGATTCAAATTAATATTTTGAAGCCACTTTGAAAAATATTTAAAAAATAAGTATCTACGTAAAACTTTTTATCCCAGAGGGGGTAGGCAGAGGTATTCCATTACTGGATATACCCACATTTCACGAGATATATTGGAACTCTAAACGTGATAGGTGGTGAGCCCATCGCCGGACCGGGTCTGTTTACACATGTCTCAGAATTAATTCTGAGACCTGCGGGTTTCCTCACGATGTTTTCCTTCACCGTCGAGCTAGTGATAAATATGTACGTAAGTTTTTGCAAAACTCATTGGTACATGCCAGGATTCGAACCCGAGCCTCACTGATTTTCGGCCGGCTCTTTAACCGTTCGGGCTATCACTGCTAATAACAATAATGGCGAACTTAATATACAATATTGGTTTTCCTAATATAAATAAATACATATTAGCTATTATCTCGCAGAATTGTTACCAGACCAATACCTAACAACATTACAGAGTAAGTAATTGAAAAAAAATATTAGGTAGGTACCGCTGCCACGCGAAGTCGCTACTATACTCTATTTCACATGCCATGGATTCGGTGACAGTTCACATTTTTCCATTTTCCACTTACTACTTTCGACTGATTATTATTAGACTCACCACCTATCACGTTTAGGGTTCCAATATATCTCGTGAAATGGGGGAATATCCGGTAATGGAATACCTCTGCGGTAGGCAGAGGTTAGTATACAATATAACATTTTCAAAGATGTAAAGCTAGTTTTTTTACGACTTATTTTTTTTAAATAAGTGTTTTGAATAGGTAGTTACGCATAAACAGTGTCTCCAAAGTGAGTTGTTATAATGCAATTATTATATTTTTGCCTAGCAAGAAACGAGGTAAGTTTCTTGCTAGGCAAAAATCGAGACGTCTACGTAGTATGACGTAGTTTACTCAAAATACTTACAATGTGAATTTGCAAACATAGGCTGCAGCGGAACCATCGCAAAATGTCAGATTCGCAAAATGACGGATTCGCAAAATGTCAGATTCGCAATTACGAAAACCAGAAACGAGTTAACTAAACAGAAAGTGCACTTTCTTGCTGCAAGATGCCTTAAAAATATTCACCATTTACCTAAAACTATACTTTATTTCACATAGTCTAATAATAAATAAATAATCTCACGCCTTATATCCCCGAGGCAGGCGAGGGTAGGCAGAGGTATTCCATTTCTGGATACCCACTTTTCACCATATATTCTTTGGACTCCTAAACGTGATAGGCAGTGAGCCCATCGCCGGACCGGGTCTTTTTATACATGTCTCAGAATTAATTCTGGGACCTTTTGGTAAAGCTAGTGGTAAATATGTAGGTACGTAAGTTTCTAAAAACTCATTGGTACATGCCCGGATTCGAAGCCGAGCCTCACTGATTTTCATCATGTGAAGCAGGCTCTTGAACCGTAAGGCTATCACTGCTCTCACAGAACATAATTCCTTTTAAATTTAAATTTTCATAAAAGGTGTAAATTTTAATCAGGATATATGTATGATTTTAGTAATTTAAATTTATTTGTGGTGTACCTACCAACCTATTTATTATAGCGAACACGTGATAATATATAGGGGAAGAAAAGGGGGGTTTAAGTTTACAGTAAACATCAAATCACACTTTGAAATACAATCATATGTACCTAGTTAATACCTACGAGTATAATACTTATATCACATTATTGATATTTATTTATTACATCTGACAACCCGTTAGGAGATACCTAATCAAGTATTAGGGTAATAATTTATTTATTAGTTTCAAATATATTTACTTGTTTTCGATATATGAATATACCTACAATATGTTACGCGCAATTCCTGAAATTAGTTTTAGGACCACCTACGGATACCATACTATTTATTATTGCTATTTATTTAAGAAATTTGGTTAGACATATTTTTTTATCCCGTTCCCGTGGGAATATCGGAATAAAAAGTATTCTCTGTCCATTTCCTGTTTCTAAGCTACCTCCCCACCAACTTTCAGCCAAATCGGTTCAGCCGTTCTTTAGTTATAAATAGTGTAACAAACAAGACTTTATTTTATATTTTTTTATATTAATAATTATACTAATTGGGGTGTATGAGGAGTTGCGCTTGTTCTGTTACGCGTTGTATAAAATGACGTCATAAACTCAACTTGTTTTTAGAATCGTTTTTACTTCATGATGAACCAAACATCCTAAAAGTTTTTTCGTACCAGTTGGTAACATCTTGTATCTAAATTACTTATTGTTCATTTCGACAACACAGCTTAGAAGTAGCATTAGTGTACTGTAGGTACGGAATTATGAATACAGGTTCCCCCGTTAATCGATAATCCAAGGCCTTGGCTGCCATAAAAATTTTCTAAAATCAGAAATTCTTTCACTAATGGAAAGCTACATTAACAATGAGTAAGAATGCTATATTTTATTCCCGTGTTCCCACGGGAACGTGAACTTCGCGGGGAAACCGCGCGGAACTGCTATTGTATATAAAGAGAACAACCTATGAGTCATACGTTAACATGCATGCTTCAATAGAGTAAATGGCAGACATAATTCACTGGAATGCATATCAGTCGACAAGTCGATCAACAAATTCGTATGCGCCAAAGAGATTAAAATATAATAGGACATAGAGGGGGAATTGGGAATATTTTCATACAAAACTTTGAAGCATGTTTGAAGCTCCAGCATCATGTCAGTTAGTGAGCTGTCATTCGGTCGAAATTGTACTAGACTTATTCCACTTGGAATATCTTTTGGCTTCAAATTTTTCTCGCTTTGTCCCCTCTATTATATTGTTATCTCTTTGGTATGCGCAAACTATATTGATTCGTCGAGCTTAAAAATCAATTGTGTTTTATTTTATTGGAGGATAAACATTTTGAAACTGACGGGTCAGTTGGCTCTGTTCAAAGAGATTAAAATATAATATAGAGGAGACAAAGCGAGGAAAATTTGAATCCAAATAAGAATTTCGACCAAATGACAGCTCGCGTTCATACTATAACTGACATGAAAAGGACATGACGCTTGAGCTTCAAAGTTTTGTATGAAAATATTCCCAATGCCCCCTCTATGCTATTATATTTTAATCTCTTTGGCTCTTTTGGTAGTGTCCCTGACTTTCGAGTATATTGGCTTCGTGTTTTGATATTTTAGTATGTTTAGCAGACGTTTAGTACCCATAGTAAAGGCTCTGCCTATATAGTTTAGGACTAAATAACCGTGTGTGTATTGTGTCCTATAATTTATTGGTCTCAAAATAATTTATTATTTCAAATTCTATGCGTTTTAAAGAATCAAAATTATTTCATCTAGTATATTATATGCTTACTATGAAGATTCTTACATGTGTATTCTGTGCAAGTACCTAGAAACTCAGATAATTCTAAAATTAATAACACGTTCTCACGGGAAACAAAACACTTTTGTCTTGAATTTGAAGTATGTATAATTTGAGATATTTTTGTTTTAATTGGCCAAGTATTTGTCGTTTGTACGTACCTATCTATGGAATTCATAATTTTATGGAAAACTAAAATTAATTTCAAATACTTATTATATACCAAGGTATAATTATATAGCAGTAAATTCTATACAACTAGTTTTAGCATAAGCCTTCATTAGAGCAATTCCTCACACACCCCAATTAGAATATTGATATTATTATATAGAATATTGATCATATTGATTGGGATGCATTCGTACTTCAGTTATGTTTAACCAAATTTCTTAAATCTCAATCTTAAATCAAGAGCAATAATAGTACGGTTTACATGTATGTAGGTACTATGTAGATACTAAATAGGTATAATTATTATACCCGGCTTTATGATTTATATAGTAAACAGAAACACAGACTATAATAAAGAATAAGATTGTATAATAAAGATATGCTGTAATTCATCTACCTACGTGCGAAAAAATACTTTAATTATTTTGATAGGTGACATAAAAAGTGTAGGCTAACTGTGTAAGGTTATATTATATATAGTTCCTAAATCAAAAACAAATCAAACGAAAATAAGAAAATTGAACCATAATTAAAACACTTAATTTGAGAAGATCAATCATTTTTGAGATTATTTTTTTAGTTTATTGCTGCAAGCAGTAATTACACCTTAGCGTAGCGTCTGCAGCGCAGTTCTGTTCCTTTTGTGCAAAAACAATTCCTGCTAATGTGTACGTATTACAAAAACCACATTCATTTACCTACGCTCTGCTAAATAATAAGCTGAGTAAATACAACACACATAATTTACCCCATTCAACTCCACTGTGTACACGACATACACGACATGTGTACATATTGCTTACATACGTATGTATGTTTACTGTATTCGCAATGCTGGAAATTTTCATTCATCTACATTTTCTTTGTATTATTTTATGCAGAAACAAATGTTTGACGTTCTTTTAAACAATTGTTTGAAATATATACTTTCGATTTTAAAGTAACTATTGAAAAAACAGTGAAAGACGAATTCATAAGAATTGATTTCAATTCATTTCAATAGTCTTTATTTACAGGTTGAGTTGCTCGGGTTTTCCTACAATTGATAGGGTTACTTACATCCGCGAAAAAAAAAATCTAGAAAAAAGTATGACTCACACCAAGGTAAAAAAAATGACGAATCGACGCAATCATGAAAGTTGATGAGTTGAGCGTTAAAAAAAGTTATTAGGTTTTTTGAACAGTGTACTTAATCGCAATTTAAACTTGGATAGGAAAAACTTCAACGTCTCGTACCTAAAGTACCTACTTAACTAAACCTTTGCTTTTTTTATTCGTTACTTATTAGCACAGAGCTGATGTTTTGATTCAATGTATGCAATTTCTGTCTTTAGTAAATTGTTTGATGTAAACAAAAACAGCTTTGGAACTTTGTTAAGCAAACTGGTGCCTACTGTCCTTGCCCAGAAACCAGTTCTAATTCCACCAACCAATTCTAATATCCAGTCTCCAGTGCTCGTGTCTCTACGATATAATCCTCAAAGCTCTGGACACTGTCAGCGGTGTCTCAACGATTTCATTGGGAGACCTGCCGGTATGACTAACTGACAATAAAAACATGGCGGGTCGCGGCATTACACATGTCGTACCTAGGGACTGGTCACGGGCGCAACCTTCAGGGGGCCGCATTTTACCTACTCACAGCCTGCAGGCTGCTGGGGCACAAGCACACAAACAGTGAAAACCATATAAGAAGAAAAATCTGATTTTATTACGATAAGAAAAGGCGCCCCTAACTTACACAAGTTTCCCTTGCTAGAAAATTATTCTCGGGGCGCGCAAAATTCAAATCTTGGCAGGGGCTCTTATGACCCTAGTCGTAGCTATAGCTACGACTAGTGTCCGACCAAAAGTTCGGTTTCGGTTTCGGTCTCGGCCAAAAATCAAGTTTCGGCGGCAATTTCGGTTTCGGCTAATATTGGCCAAAACTTTTGCCGAAACCGAAACTGATTTCGGAAGTTGTCGTGCACGCTCGCCTTCTCGCGCTTCTCTCGAGCTTCGTTTCTCGCGGCAACGCTTTGGCGGACGTTGGCGGCGTTAATATTTTTTTATATTATATTAAATAAATGATTACAACAAATTTAATATACTGGGTTTCCATTTCATGTCCTAATTAACGCAGAATAATAGGTAAAATTCACCAAATTTCTATATTTTAAGGAGTTTTATACTTGACCACGCGAGTTTCGGTTTCAGTTTCGGTTTCGGCCGAAACTGCAGCCACGACCGAACAAAACCAGTTTCGGTCGGATACTAGCTACGATACATACTGTAAATATATTCTAGCGTACATATAAATAGTTATTGCCTAATAAAGTCTAGATACCTATATGTGTCTAAGATGGCATTTACTTATAGGCAAATTTATGGTTTAATTTGAATAAGTTAGTTGATATAGCAGTATGATGGTATGTCTAGCATTGAACCAGCACAATTGTATTTATATTAGTAATACAACATTCTGAGATGATATCTTAGTAGCATACTAATTGTAGCTAGTTCGTGGTCTTACCTCCTGGTATACTTCAATAAACAAAGATTTATTTATTTATTTACAATTACAAGAATATTACAAGAATATATTACAAGAATAAGATAACAATAATAGCAGCACTTGGTCGACCAACTCCATGGAATCTATTAAGTCGTTAGAGGTATCAACGATTGTTCCGTATGATACAGCAAAAAAAAATGCTGTGACATGTAATTGGTTTAGGATACCTGTATAGTAAGCTATGAGATAACGCTTTTTGGAGTTTCTTACCCCAGCGGTAAAAATCAAACCCTTAATGTGCGACTCTGTCTATTCTGAAAATTTCAAACCCTAAAATGTAGTTAGGCGGTCCAATAAAAATTAACAAACTTTATTATTGAATTGAACATGTGCAGTCAAGAGCACGTGGAACATGACACATTGAACATTGGATCGTTCTTAATACAATCGCCTTAGAGGTCAGCACTACAAGTGTAAAGCTTCATGTGCTCTTGACTGTACGTGTCCGAGTCCGACTCGTGCTTGGCCGGACTTTATTTATATGTAGACATATTAATAATTGCCACATTGACTAGCTAGCGCTTAGCTCAGTTACAAGTAAGATAAGGCATACTTATTTACTAGCGGGTGCCCAGCGGCGTTACGCGCAGTTCCAGTTTATTCCCGTTCCCGTGGGAATTTTCAAAAACCCCTTCATAGCTGTATGCCTACGACATAATATAAAACACCTACATACGAACCATATTATAAGTTTCTAGGTGTTATCGTTTTGGATTAGTACGTATATATTTTACAGTGGGAATGAGATATTTTTCTGTAGTAAAAAGTAGCCTTGATGTTGACTCGATTGCTTAGTTATCTTCACACAATTTTTTTTCAAAATCCATGCAGTAGTTTTTGCGTGATGAGTGACCTTACAGACAGACAAAAATGTCAAAGTTGGTGTTTTGATATCTATATCGATAACTACGAGTATGTATACCAACACAAACATAAAAAAAAATATTTATGAACTGACACAGTCCCGTTACAATTTTATTATACGTATAGATTTTACTTACAAAACAGTATTATCCTCTACCAATCCACAGGTAGGCATAAGCATCTCCGGGCAGGGATTTCTAATGGATAGCCAATGGAAAGTTCAAGATTTCAACATGGTTTTGTTACATATTTGTATGTTTTTGTTGATTGAAATACTTAAAGTAAAACTAAGGGAGTGTAATCTAGTTAGAACAGCAATAATAATATTAATCTTTATTGCTTTTTTGTTCTACAAAAAGTTTTTAAATAAATTATAATGCTGATTTCAAGTTAAGGGTAATTTTTAGGGGCTTGCAGTCATGAAACTTGTAATGTAACTGTAATGTAACTGATAAATAAAAATAAATAAATGAAGCCAATCTTTACTCTTTCTAAAATATCATTGTAACAGTAAGTCATAATAATAATCTTAATAATATAGAAAGGTAGCTTAAGAGAAAAATATGTTTTTTTTTTAACTTTGGCAGTTTCTGGTTTGCTGCTCAGAAAACTTGTTTTGCATGAAGCTCGGTGCATCTTGACGTGGTAAGAATTTATATTCAACCATCGTGTATACACCTATGGATACTATATAGGTACATTTAGCAGTTACAAGTCGTGACGCAGTCTCGTCTTCTGACTTTAGTTTCCTGCAGAATTATGATTTATGGCATAGCTCAAGGAATATTTTATTCAGTCAAAACATGCAATTGGAGACTGCTCAGCTGAATGGTTTTTATTACCGGCAAAGATCTTAGTAGTATGTTTAATTTGACCGTGTTTTATAAACCTGTGCTCAAAAATGGTTACGTCTATCGATATACAACGCGTAACAGAATAAGCGCAATTCCTCATACACCCCAATCAGTAATATATAAAAATTATGATGCCTTTGTACTTTCGTTTTGTCTAACAAATTTTCTTAATTAGATAGCAATAATAGTACGATTTCCATAGGTAGCACTAAATTCAGCTATGCTTATTCATTTTTCGGAAAATTTTAAACATATTAAAAATAGCTGAAATCGATGAAGTACTGAACAAACTAATTTCAGGAATTGCGCTTATTCTGTTACAAAATACATAATTGCCGGCAATAGGGTTAGTCGCGTAGGTAGTAGAGCTTGTCATCGGGAAACGTATTTTTCTCAAAAGTTTAATTTTATTCTGATTAAAGGTGAATACAATCAACGATCGTACGCGTACTGCTTCTCATACCGGGTAAAATGTGACACCTTTATTGTCGCTATTTATAGTGGAATATGTAAGAGTAAATCGTCTAGGTACATATAGCTTGGCATTGGTTTTACTACAAATCCGGATTATGCATGGCCGTTGCCCTTTCCCGTTATTAGAGGTTTCGACGTCGTGGGATTAGGGAAGTTAATTAAATACAACTCGTCTTCTGCTAATGATGTTTATACATCACCAATGATGAAATATTTAATGAGTAAACAATAAAAAGTTAGATCTTTTTTAGCAGGCACTCCAGTCTTCAAATTCCATTCACTCCATGAAACCTTTAGACAAACCTAACAAAGGTGTAGTGTATAGAATGTAAATGCGTGAAATATAATAAACATACTGACTGACTTATACCCCTTCAATAGAAAATAAATTGTTGCTCTGCGGTCTGTCTGTCGTCATAAATTTTTACCACAAAATCGCTATCACAACCACAATTTGCATTGCATAGTAAATATAATATATAAGTAGATTGTATTTACTTCCAGGAAAACAAAATAATTAGGAACCTTAAAGAAAAACAAAATGCTAATAAGTTATTTTTTTAAGCTGTTAAAATTACCTCAGCTACTACAAGGTCGATATGAAGATTTCTGACCTTCGTTCGAGACCATTTCTAAATATTTAGAACGCAAACTGATATGACCAATAAGTGAAGGATGAACAGTTCCGCAAATGACAAATAAAAAAAAACAGTCCACCGGAGAAAGTTAAATGTGAAATCTTTGTCACTGAGACTCGCGTAAAAATATATTTACCTCGACAAAGGACTTGAATATTTAATGACGAAATATTTTAATGCGTTTGTAAATTGGCACATACGACGTTCCCCGCGCGTTTTTACACTCGAAAAACAATATCAAGGCGATCTAGAAAAAATTCAAGACCACAAAATATAACCAAAATATATTTTAGCAACAGTTGGTTGTAGGCAGCGCGTCATATTTTAAGCAGTTTATGACGGCTCTATCTTAATTTTTGTGGACGAGCCCTCAATTTAATATCGCAAAAAAAACTTGGCTTCGTCTCTTAATTCTAAGAAAAAAATTAATATTCTGCACGTTTAGCTATAACGAAACAGCGCGATATTCTAATGAAATCTAAACAAGTTTTAATCGTTGCATAATAAGAAAGCATATTTTTACGTCTCTATCCGTGCAAGTCCTCGCGCAGCCGAACCTGTTGACATCGCGAATATTTATCCGCACTTGTGTCTCTGATCAGCTATTGATTATATGAAAAGGTTTCCAGCGGATAGGTATTACGAATATTGTCCCGTCCCGTCGAACAACAAGATCGCGACAGAATAGGATTGTACTCGTACATACTGATTGTAGTGGTGGTCGTACATACTGATCCATATATAAATGATTTAATTAGTGAATTGAGCATTCGACATTGGGAAAAAAACTTTTATTCGTAAACACGAGAGACTCATTCTTATGTCTCGTCGCAAAACCCGCCTCGAAGGTTGTTTCCTATATTTTGTTTTGGAAATATTCGAGGACAGCCTTCCCCCAAACCGGAATCCACCACTAAGTGCAACTGTGTACCTACCAACCTACTCGCGAATTAAAAATGTGTTAATTCTATGCCAAGAAGCGAGTGAATTTAGTATTGAATTTTCCCGTTATCGCTGCAGGCTATTACGAGGGTCGCGTGCAAGCGCATTGTAATAACTGACACGTTTATTGCGCTGTAAAACTGACACACTGACATACGCTTGATAATTTTTATTTGTTATGAATGGCTGCTAAGTTGAAACTTGGTAGGCACTGGACGGAATATTCCGCAATTCACATTACATTTGAGTCTCATAAATAATTTTCCGCGTACACGTATAGATAATTAAGTGAGACCAATTTAAAACTATCACATTAATATATTTTAGGCACAACCAAATAAGTTCCTCTATGATTCTACATAATAGCCTATTCACTTATTCTCTATTGTATGTCATTGTTTTTTTAGTAGTCAATTGTAAGATAATTATTACAGAGAGGTTGAAATTGATTGACCCTGAAAGAGATTACCAGTCCAGTAATTATTGTAATCAAACAATATTTTATATGTAGGCAAACACGAAGTTTTTTTGACAGATGGACACAAATCACCAAAATCTTTTAAATTAAATTAAATTGCATTTTATTTCAGATTACATCCATAATTACACATTATTAAGATTAAAAAATAAAAATAAATTAATACTAAACTTAATCTTAACATATTTTTAGCTTTTTAAAAAAAAACTCACGCCTTTTATCCCCGAGGGGGTAGGCAGAGGTATTCCATTACTGGATATACCCACATTTCACGAGATATATTGGACCCCTAAACGTGATAGGTGGTGAGCCCATCGCCGGACCGGGTCTATTTACACATGTCTCAGAATTATTTCTGAGACCTGCGGGTTGCCTCACGATGTATTCCTTCACCGCCGAGCTAGTCATAAATATACATAAGTAAGTTTTTGAAAAACTCATTGGTACATGCCAGGATTCGAACTCGAGCCTCACTGATTTTCGGCCGGCTCTGCTCTTTTAGCTTTTATAGTAGAAAAAATTATTTTTTTGAGGACTATAGATTACGTTATTGAATGCATATAGCGTGTACGAATGTATTTGTTTTCAGAAATAGGCATAAAACAAAAAAAATGCTTTATTATAGATAATAATGGTAATTTTCTCTTTGCATGTCTAGTCTATGCTCGTGAATTATAATAGATATATATTATGTCTTATTTTTTCCATGACACAGCTGGTATGGACCGTCGCGATTAAGTTATTATAGATCACTCGTGTCTCTATATCATAAAAGCCTAAGCTAAATAATAAAATTCACAAGCGTTTTCGCTTAAAAAACGTTCTGTCTGCCATATACGAGTAATAATACCATGACTCAAACGAAAAGATAGATTGAGGACAATCATTGGAGTACTAATTAGAGTCACCATTTTTTGTTTATGAGAATCATAAAGAAAACATACAGCTCCACCGCATTGTTCACTATGACAGATTTAGTTCTGCACTGTCGGGAAACATCGATTGCATTATTTGAACAGAGGCTATTGAGGAGCGTGGCTACTGACACGTTACTGCCCATTGTTCCGAAGATCGTGGACACCATAATGAAGATCGTTCGACAAGTACGGCCGCCCTTCTTAAATATTCACACACAATCGATAGTTTGGAGCTTGACCAAGTAAATTTAGGAAGATAAAGAGCGCACTTTAGGACCCGCAGTCTATGTTGATAAGAATACACTACCCGCCTGGAAAGTCTGTACGCGAATGCACATGTGTTCAGTTCATCCATCTTGCAAACTCGTTTAAGATACCTACCGTTTATGGAGAAGGCTTATTGCCAGCCACATGGTTGCGTTTTCGTTTGGCCAGCTTTATACCGTTGCACTCACACCGCCTATCGAGTACGGGATTGTAAACTTTACGAGAATCAATTCTAAAATAATTAATTTTCTTTTTGCTTTACGTCTCGATATTTTGTGGGGCCATGTTTAAATAGTAATAGGTCAATGGCACAAACTCCGTTCAAATCAGTGTTGTCTCTGTAATTAACGGGACAGTTGTCATCAGAACCTCGATAAGGCCTTGGTCGTCTCTTGTTGACGTTTGTTTTGAATACTTACTGTTGACATGTTCACGATAGATAAATGTGTTAGAGCTAGAAGTTTTAGATAAATTAAAGGATTAGCAAGAGAAATAAGTTTAAGACATAATTTGGCGTCTGGCGATGGCGTCTAGGGAATTTGTGTTGCGAATTCGTGACAGGGAGCGGTGTGGCACGCGAAGGCGCCGCGCTAGCCGCAGCAAAGCAAGACCGGTTTTTCGCCATCTCACCACATTGGCACTTTTCAAGCGCCACGCCACGGCGGCGGCGGCAAGGCGCGTACCAGCCGCGGCGGTAAACCACGTTCTCGCACATGGCCGATATTACGCGTCCATTCAATCAGTTTTTATAAGTAAATAAAACTTTCAAAAACACTCGTTTGTTTGTATTGAAAATGGTAGTACAATCAATATATTGTGGGATGATCACCAGATTTCTAGCTATGAATTTAATGAAACAAGGGGTGTGTTTAATTGTGTGTGTGTGAATATTATATGTTTTTGGCCTCATTTGTAAATACGAGAATTCAATTTCAACTGCCGCGGACCCAAAACATTATTTTTTATATCACGAAATGTACTTACTACTATACTAGACAATAATTGCTGTAGCTATTATAGTTACATTACAAATTAACTAATTATCTTTTCCCATTTATTATTTTTCTGTTACTTATCATCTTCCTTCTCGACTGTTTCAGTGTACCTAGGTACTAACAATGTGTGGCGCCCGAATTCTTTAAAATATGCATTGCGCTGTCTTCATACCATATTAGGTAAGTATGTGAACTCTGAACTTGCTTTGAGGCTAAAAACTAAATAACATTGGTTTGGTAGTACGTATGATTGAACAGAACTGACAGCGTCAGGTGTATAGGCACTCGTATATACCTATTTATCATTATTTACTCATCTACGTAAACAATGGATTTTACACTTAACTTGACGTAATATTAGGTATGGAAAAAAAACGTGAATGTGACTCATTCATTTCCTGAATTATTTTCTCTATGTACAGTTAGAAAAACAATCAACTTATTTTTTATGTGTAGGTGCATATATTGCATATACCTACCTACATAATAATATTGTTGATTCTTTTTCTTTATCTGTACTTTCGAATGAAAAGTGGAACTCGGAATCCGATTGGAGATATAGGTACTATCACACTATTTAAAAATAGATTTATAATAATATAAAGTAACTCATAAATTCATGACTAATTAAGTCGTTTACGTTATAATTATGATACTACTCAAAGTCTACTTTAAACGGGTGTGACTGTGCCACTCTTTAACACAAATTTACCGGGGTGAAAGTAAATAAGTCTGAAATTAGCCGTTTCGCGAAAAAACGAAATCGTGTAAAGAAATTGTGTCGATTATAAATTCAGCGAGGCTATTACGGATGCCGGGCAGGCAACGGCTTCGCGGCGAAACAGCCTTGCTGCAAGGCTCTTTGGGCAGTTTACCGCATACCGCCGCCGGTCGCGCGACCGCCATAATTCGACATACCACGAACCAATCGGACTCATCCGATGGCATGTCAACCGGCGACCGCGGTGCCTGTATTATAATAAGAGTTAAATCCTCTTGCTCTTGACAATATATTAAATAGGTACTAGCTTTTTGCCGCGACTTCGTCCGCGTTCCGGGATTACAGTAGCCTATGTGTTATTGGGATGTCTAAGCTATATCACTAAAGTTTTATAAAAATCTAGTTAGTAGCTAGTATTTCTCGTGAAGTGCAACAAACATCCATCCATCCATTCTTACAAAATTTTGCGTATATATAATATAGCGGGTACCCAGCGGCGTGTACAACCGCTATGAAGGGATTTTCGGAAATTCCCACGGGAACGGGAATAAACTGGATCATCACGGGCAACGCCGCTGGGCACCCGCTAGTCTACACTTCTACACTAATACTCGTAATATAAAAAAAAAGAGTTGTATGATTGTAACAAATAAACTCAAAAACTACAGGACCGATTTTAAAATTTCTTTCTCCAATGGATAGCTACATTATCACTGAGTAACATAGGCTATATTTTATTCCCGTATTCCCACAGGAACGGGAACTACGCGGGTGAAACCGTGCGGAACAGCTGGTTCTATATAAAAACGTAACCGATCGTATAACTAAAACCAGTCCCGGTTTTTACAGCTAAATTCCTATTCCAACCTATAGTCTGTATTTAGTCAAGAATCATGCACATCAACACGTGCTCGCTTTTTATGCATAACTAATTTAGCTAAAAAAGTTAAGTTTAAATCGTAACTACCTCTAATTGGATTCAAATAACTCGGATTTAGAGATCAGTTTTCTACAAGTTATAAGCCGGGTGTTCGTGTGTCCGTCTTTCTGTCAGTCTGTTAGTGTTGGCTGTATCTCATGAACCGTAATGGGTAGACAGTTGAAATTTTCACAGAATGTGTATTTTTATAAAAATAAAATTTTAAAATTGTGTAAAATTACAAGAAACGTGGTATTTTTTTATTGTACGGTGACACGGAACCCCTTGTGTGCGAGTCCAACTTAAATTTGGCCTGTATTTTTACTAATATAAAATTTTACTACATAATTGCTGTTCTTTATCGACCAGTCGTTTGGCCGTACATACGTCCATACGATCGATGACGCAGATTGACGATCAATAAAATTTATGAGTGACAATTCAGCATATTTCACTGGTCCGTGGTCCGTCGAAATTATGTGCAAATATTTTAAGTGTATCTACAAATATGTAATAGAAATAGAATTAACATATACAGAGAAAAAAAGTTACCCAGTTTCTTCTTTATCTTTTCTAAGAAAAAATATATTATTTTGTAAAAAAGCTTTGCATAAACCTTCTCTGCCGCACTATAGGTACGCATTTATTCTGTGCTGTGCTAAAACGCAACTTTTGTCGGCTTCTCTTGATAACTATTTCCGAACGCAATTTTTGATTTGGTATGTGCGTGTCTATCCCTTAGCTCAGCAGTGGGCTGCTACGGGTTGATGATGATGATGTGAGTGTATTGTTTATGTACAGCGTGTTAGGTTGTTTGTTATCGATGTTATCTAGTAAAGTAGCGTATAAAAAATAAAAACCGATGAAAAAAACAGTTTCTTGATCAATTTGATCTTCCCTTTAAATGTATAAGTGACTTTTGCAAGACGTAGCTCTTGTTAAGGCTTAACGCGAGGAGGTAATGATTAGCTTTAATTTATAGTGAGTTTTTATCGAATGGCAGGAACATTGTTCTTACGAGAGGCATACCATAACCATTGTTTTGGCGATGTAATGTTGTGGCAAAAAAATGAAGTGCTTGCGTAAGGATTTATGCAGGGATTTATGTTAACAATAAGCTTCTAGAAGTGGCTTTATGCACATATAAATATTTTAAGAAAATTAAATCTAATATACCCAGATCATATGAATAAATAAGATCCTTAGATTATAATAAAATACAGCCCAATAGCCTCTTCCACTCATGAATACTACGCATACGTTAATAAATCACAGGAAAAATTTCAGAAAATGTTGTCATAATATGTCCATTACTGCTACGTTATTCCACAAATTGTGGTGACAGAAAAATATAACAATAGTAGCTACGTTTTGCCCGTGTCGTTCCACCCACCAGCTCCGGAAGCAGAAAATTAGCCAGATTGCGGGTCAAACTGTGACGAAAATCACTAATCATTGTGGCTATGAAGGGTATATAGCAAAAAATCGTAATCGTTTTGTGACGTGATTCAAACAAATTGACGGAGATATGGCGTTTACAATGTCACTGACAGAAATGCGTACTCAGAAGGAACCAGGATTTTAGTCGATTAGTCAAGCTTTGTTTTTTCTTAAAATTCACAGTCTGATTATAAAATGGATGCTGTAAATATAATAAAACTTTGTTACTATCCATACCCGATCAGCGACAAAGTAGGGTCGTAGACAAGACGTTCTAGGGGGGCTCCCCGGCAATCGAACATGACCAAAAGTAGGAGTAGGAGGGCAGCAAGATTATAGCGGGGCAAAACCCGTACCTGTTGTCAAAAAGTAACGCATGCCATAGTAAAAGTGACACATATTATGTGTTGGTAGTTACGAATATCGTCAATGGGAGAATATTCACTGACATTGTCGTGGTGTATATTTTTAAGTAGGTATATTTTTTCAAACTCCATCTGCCCCTACCTCCGTCCTTGATGAATTCAGATGGTATATTCGCTTTGATAATTAAAATCGATATCGATACGAACAAGGCGTTAGGGGAGGACCTGATACCATCATGTAGTCTCAGTGCTATCTGTTTTAACCGGATAAAATTAATATGACAAATAATACAGTCACTTCAGCTAAAAAGATGAAATGAAACCCCTAAGGTGACTGAACATTTGAGGTAAGTACATCAATTTAATGTTACTGGATTTTAGTCTTATGAAAAACTTATGCAGCAATATTTTCTAGCGTATAGCCTGGAAGGTTATGGTTATATACCTAACATAGACTCATGGCACGGCATTGTACTTAAAATTCATTTGAACAAACCTTGTACATACTAGTCCATTTTCTTATCATTAGTATTTATGGTGTTTTGACGACCGTGTCGCCGGTTAGTCTATCCGCGTGTTGATTTAGGTCATTCAATTAAAAAGCCTGTATGATTCGGCCTATGATTCGGCTATGCTTTGGCCGACCTAATAAATTATTAATGAACGCGTTTTGGTCATCCACTGAAGTAAATATATTCTTATAACATCTGTGATTAGTCTGTGTAACTGTTTTTCAGTGCCAATTATTATAAGAGCATAGGTAATTTTTTTGCATAATACTAAAAAGATTTTTTTCTATCTCATTCTCATCTGCACTATCTACCCTTCTACATATACTAATATTATAAAGAAGAGGAAAGATTTGTAATTGTATTTTTGTTACGAATAAACTCAAAAACTACTAGACTGATTTCAAAAATTCTTTCACCATTAAAATGCTCCAATATCCCTGAGTAACATAACATATATATTATATCTCCGTATTCCCCCGGGGACGGGAACTACGCGGGTGAAGCCGCGCGGAACAGCTAGTTAGAATTAGGGCTGACTAAACGATTACGTTCCTTCTCGAATTGTTATGTTCATTGCACTCCAGACTTTTCAGAAAATGAACTATAAACATAATTAATGATTCTAATAAATTCAATTTTGTATGGCAAAATTTGGCCTCATAAGGCCACCGGAAGTACTTAAACATTGATGAGCCGTTAGGGATCACAATTTTGCAATAATAAGCTCCATTTTGCATTTAATTTACATTAGAAACGAATGATAGGTATTTCATTATCTTGAATTAGTTGTTTTTATGTTGATTTCCTTGTATTCTCAATGGAGGTTATCCCAGGAAGTTTATTCTAGAGATTTCATCCGAGAGATCACTATTGATAAACATCGCTCTTACGAACAGCTAGCTAATAACATAGAACACTGAAGTGTAAAAAACCGACTTCAAAGAATTATACTTCAAAATACAGTGATATTGGGAACCTCTTACTTTTTAAGTTTTAATTGGTTAAAAAAAGAATAATCGAAATCGGTTGGCGTGATATTCACACATACTCGTACCTACTTAATGCGAACTTAGGGCTTATATGCTTTTCTTATGGATGCTATCGTCAGAAATGCGACTACACGGGAAGCACCAATTTAAAAAAAAATAATCAAGCAAATCGATTCACTCAGTCGAAAGTTCTGAGGAAACAAACATTTACTTTAGAACTTTGAACCGATTCGGATTATGTATTGTATATAATAATATGCTGTATTTTTTTGTATTATTCGTTGAAGTCGGTTTTTACTCTTTATTTGAAGTCGGTTGAAAAGTACTTCAATTTATTTTTGTACTTATTTTGTGTCTATTTTGGTGTGCAATAAAGATTTAGTGCTTGGTATTGTATGATGTATCCATCGTGAAATAAAGTTTCCAAAGTGCTTGAGCGATAGTGCATATTATATATTATTTACAAGACGTGGACACGGTATCACTATACTTCTGCCAACTAACCTTTAAAATACGTATTTCAATTGTACCTATAGAATAATAGTTATAAATTGTTAAAATGATAGGTTAAAATAATATAGCAAAAATTATAGACACATATTCTGTCGTCTCTGTATCCTTGAACCCTCGTTGATGTCTTTTGTTTTTGAGTAATTATCACATCGTTTCTTTGGTTCATTATATGTCAGTGGCTGTCATGTAAAGTAAAGTTGGCAGCTTAGTATGAAAATATTCTCTAAGTAAGATAATTTGCTTCTAGTATTGCAAGCACCAACAGCTAATGTACATATGTTTTGATAATATTTTTTATAGAAATATTAGGAATAATATGGGTCATCCATATTATGACAGAATATATGTATTATGTAAAATGATAAACTGACTGATTGGTGATATATCAACGCACAGCCTAAACCGCTGGGTCTAGACATGAAATTTTGCTCATAGATAGCTTATACAATAAAGGCATCCACTAAAAAGGATTTTGCAAAATTCAACCCTTAAGGGAGTAAAATAAACGTGCGCGAGCGAAGCCCGGATAAAAAGCCAGCCAGTTTCAGTATAAAATTGATAAATATAGCAACCTACATAATATATGTACAGTGAAGAGCACGCTAAGCTTGACACTTTGGACTTTGACCCGGCCCTATATTGTATGGCACACAGCATAAATCAGAGCTCAGCTTAAACTGGTAGTGTAAAGCTTGACTTGCTCTTGACTGTACCTCAATAAACTTAAAAACGTATAAATTTACTTCCATGCCTCGTCACAGTAATTACCTAACTACCGTCTCTACATACAAGTATATCTTGCTATGAGATGCGCCTGGGATAAATTTTGATCTGCGTTCTTTAAGCTTACTGGGAATATTATCATAAATATGCATGAAACCATAACAAAATACGTGTAAGTATCCATAGCTACTCAGCACTAACAATCAATAAGGAGGATCAATCTCTATTATATAGACGCAGACGTCGCCATCTTGGTTCCCAATTGAAATTGCAAACGTTAAATAGTATTCCAATATCGTTTGAAGCTGTCAGATATTCAAAGATTGTCTTTGATAGAAAACCTGCAACCTGCATATAGGTACAGTCGTCCTAAAATACCAAATTATATCTTTAATCGACCACTGATTTCACGTTAGGTATTTACATTGACCGCATACCAAACGAGCAGGGATATCTTGTCTTATTTAAATCTACCTGGTATTGTATATGCTTGGATTTATAAATTCACGAATCTTTTGGTTATAACAAGAATGTTAAACACAGTCGGGGTTTGTAAAATAGCGAATAAAAGCGAATAGTAAAATAGGATTTTAATATAACTTCGAAAATAATAAAATACCTAAAAAAAGAGTGAAGCAATGGTATACTAATAATTACTTATTATAATGTAATGAATAGTAATTATTAATATTCATTACGTATTATAATAAATAGTTGTGTGTTTTGGCAGAAGATAAAATGGAGGTGATGTCGAGTATAATGTTTTTGATTCCGGCAAAAGTTTCTTTAAAACATTTTCGGTTGTATGCTAGCCTTACAGACCAGTGACTTTAGAACAGTATCCAGTTTAGAAAACTGATCACTCTGGCGATATTAAATAATAAAAATTGTCTTACTAAGTCTGGGAATCAAGTACCTATAAATTCGACCGACGTAAGTTACCACACCTTTTGTGATATATTTTTTAAAATCATTGGGTATATAACTCATCAAATACAATAACTTATAGTCACAAATATTTGAAGTCATAAATTTTAGAGCAACACAATGTACTTTTGCGAATTATATGACGTATTTGTTTTACTATTTGTCTCTACCGTGCCAGCTGTCTTTTTTCAACCCACAGCTGTGGTTTTTAAACTGTAGGTATACTAGAAACCTCCCCGCTGCTCTACGTAAGAGCTGATCTACTACAGTAGCTTTCTATTGATAACTAAAAAATAAAAATTTTGTGTATTTTCTGGAGGATATTTCACATGGATTAGTCTTTATTTAGAAGGGTACTTCTAAATATAGTCTATTCATTTCTGCAATAACTTTTTAATCTGTTACATGGATGAAAATAAATAAATAGCTGCCAGTTTTCTGCGCACATACATCCTTTAAGGATATTTTTTGTCTGTAAATATTGAATATGAATTCAGAATATAAATACTCCCTAAAAAATAATCCCTGATAGTTATTTTGTTTAATTCCGAATTTAAAAACCACGACTCTATCACTGACGTCTATCCAAACTGCCTTATTTCAAAAGGAAGCACAGCTTAACATCAGTATGCTTAAAGTGATCATAGTAGGTCAATGGTTTCAGCACGACATGGGACCTATTCGTTATATTTCTACTTTCTAAGAAAGATATCCGGTTACAGTTATCAGAGGACGTTGGCGGTCAACAGGTATTCTGATCAACGATAGTAGTGGATGATCCGAACGGTCGACGGTAGGAATAATATTAGTGGCGTGTTTTGAAAGGTTAATTCCACTTTAATCACTAGTGATCATTGGCGATCCACAATAGAGTGCGCACTTTATATTTAACTGACTTCAAACTAGTAGAAGTACTTTACAGCGGCCCGATGGCTGACGACGTCAGACGTAGTTTTACCAAGCTGCGGAATAGTATAGACGCGGATTATTCGAATTGTAAAAATCCATTTAATGATACATTTTATAATGAATATCTTCAGTTTCCCTCGTACAGTCGTGAACTTCTAATAAAATCCAAAATAAAAGTCCAATAACACGTCACAATATTTTCAAACCGCACGAAAACATATTGGATACACATAATTTAATTTTGCGTCATCATATTACGAAATAAGCAAGTAACTTTTAGAAATAATAATGAGGTGAATCTAATAAATCAAAGATAAACATTAACATAATAGCAGTAATAAAGACTTCAAATTAGCTCCCAAAGGTCGACGTTCGCTATATAATTCACATCTACAAAATGTGTAATAAAAAAATATTGGATGTTATAAGGAATTACATTGAGTGGTGGCAGTTGACACGTTTTGGATGCATTTATATTACTCTTAATATACCATAGCCCCTATTAAATAATTGTAAAATTAGCGATAATATAAATAAAAGAAATATGGGTTTTTCGATAAAATGTACAAATACAAATTAATGCGAAACATTACAAAACAAATACAATCACCCGAAAACCAGTTGTCGATTAAACTCAGACAAGGTAAGCAATAGATAAAGGTCGTTATTAATAAAAGATTAATTTTGCGAAGATCGAAGTGGCCATTCAGGCGTTCGGGCTACAACTGCCCACATACGAAACTTTCTCGGTACATATTTACTAATTGTCTCTGTGCTACCGACCCGCCCGGGGGCTTCGCACGGGTTAAAAGTATCAACGGTCCTAATTGTATTCTGGTATAAATATTTGGTGTAAAAACAGAAAGATAATGATTACATTCTATTATGCTTATTAAATGTATATAACTATGATAAAATAGTTAATTTGATAAAATCTCGTATTTTGACGAATGAATGACGCACCTAAACTGAAGTTTTTTTTTTGTGTATCTTGCAAGTTATTTAATTAGTTAATGCGAATTTGTTTTAATAAAACTACCGTTAAGAAGTGGAATTTTCTTTAGACCTATTTAAGAGAAGCAATTCGTCCATACATCATGTTTTTTTCCTGGCTCGATCTAAAAACATTATTACAATTCTGCTAATTTGAATAAATTTATACATTACTGCAGAAGTTTTCCCAGGCGTACTCCCAAACGCTACCCAGTTCCATCGTAATCAAGTGAAGGAACGTATAGAAGAAATATTCATTTTTTAAATTACTATACAGTCGCAGAAGATAGGATAGCTGGGACCGTTCCAAGAATCCCAAAAATATATTTAGGTATAATTAAATTAGATATTCTAAATATGTATTTGTTATTTTTCTTTAAAGAAAACATAAAGCTTGCTTGCTTTTACAATGAACAACATAGGTAGGTGTTAGAAGTGATAATAAGGTGTTCAAATATCCTTTCCGTGATGTTCTCACGAATGTTTACACTCGGTTACTGGGTAGTGCAAGTTCAAGCTCTTCTTGAAGTTTACTCTTTCAATTCCTTCTTCTATAGTTTACGCATACGCCGTGTTATCGATCACATTAGTTTCGATTAACCTTAAATCCGATATAATCGAACCGTAACTATGAAGGTTTCCATCACATATGAGAAATTATGGGATAATATGAAATACGTGACTGTGAATTGGGAGATAAGGCTTTTTTTAAAATTGTGGGACACAATTTACACACGGTTATTTAGTCCCAAACTAGGCAGGGCCTGTACTATGCTATTAGCTCATGGTCACGACCGTAGCTATAGTTTTAGATCGGGGGAGTCCAGCTTCGCATATAAGTTAACTAGTTACCGCCCGTGACTGACCATAAGAAAGAAATTACAACAACATAGTATCATCAAGCCCGCATGCCAAAAGTGGATATTCATTATTCAGCGAAGATTCACGTAAACTAAGGGGGGGAGAGACACAGACGTGTATGGTTTCCACAATTTTTATAGTAATATCTGTCAGTCTGTTCCTGTCGACTATATTCTATGTTTAATCAGGTATTGGCGATGGGCTTACTGCCTATCAAGTTTAGGGGACCAAAGAATATGCTGTTGAAATGTGGGTATTCCAGAAATTGAATACCTCAGGTGGCTTTCGGGGATAATATACGTGAGGTTTTTTTAGGTTGAAATCTAGTGCATAAATGGACCAGCGACCGACAGTGCGCATGCGTTACAATCCATAGACAGTTAGGTATTATAAAAGTGTATAAGAATAACGTAACATTATCAGAGATATACATTACTAGCGGTTCTGGGCGGTTTTACCCGAGTAGTTCCCGTTCTCGTGGAAATACGGGAATAACATATTACTCAGTGATAATGTAGCTTTCCATTGATAAAATAATTTTTGAAATCGGTCCAGTAGTTTTTAAGTTTATTCGTAACAAAGATACAAAAATACAAATCTTTCCTTTTTATAATATTGTATCGACTCCTATTGGGTGCAATCGTCAATTTTAAAAATAATAATTATTTTTGAATAGCCGCGGATCGCGACCTTTACTAGCAAAGGTCGCCATCCGCATCTATCCGCCTCTTTTGCCAGTGCAAAATCTATCAAACCGCTTTGAACTTCAAATTCAGAGAAGCTAAAATATATTTTTGCACAAGGTCAATTGACCGACCTCGGAAATTTACTGGACCACTTAAACTTGCATCATGTTTAACTTTTGTACCATTTGGTGTGGCTTTCGTTTCATTTAGTCGTTTTTAATTTATTTTATTCTCTGATCCCAGGCGATTCTGAGGACTTCAGTTCACTATCAGAGGAAATTATATTCATAACTTCCTATAATAATATACTGAATTATTAAATTGAAGCAAATACTTTACGAGCCGCAACAAAATAGGACGATGTTCAATACAAACTATATCCACAGTCGGAAAATTAAACATGACAAAATTCGTTCGACTGAAAAAGTATACGATACCCATAACGGAACGGAACCAATGCATTGATACCTAAACGAACAACTACGTCGAATTTTCCTAATATGAATCAGGTGCTAGAACACGTGTTACCTTTACAAACTTTTTCGTTTTTTTTTAACTTTATTATAAGTTAATAGCTAGAATAAGTTTTAAGCAAATGTGTCTAGATTGGTGACATACCAATCGAAATTACGATTTGCAAATTCAAAACAGGTACGTAATAACTTTTAGTTCTATATACTTAAATGAAAATTATGTACTATTGTAGAAGACATATTGCGGACATTAATATTAAAGTAAATGTAATGTCGTTGATAGAAAAACAAGTAGAAAATTTCAAAAACCTCCAAAATTTACTCGGTTGCGATGTGATTCCGTCGTTATTCACGCTATAATCATAATATGATCTTAAATACCCAATTAAAATATAATATAACAAATATTATTAACTAATTGATAAAATACAATAGGTACATTACAGTGATGCTTTGGAGGAGGTATTTAATTTATAGTTTAAAATTTTGTATTCTATTTGATCTTAAATAATTATTAAAAACTCTGTACTGTAACCATTGTCGAGAAAAACCATAAGGAAATATTATTTTATTCCTGATAAATTCAATAATTTACTTTGTCTTAGGTATTCTCAATTTTTGGCGTAGTATTCAGTGAGTTAATCAATGTTTTACTTAGAAATTATTCTAGCTTGGCTATTATTCTACCTTAAAGTACTGAGGGAGGGGAGGAGAGGCCTTTGCTCAGCAGTGGGACAGCGTATAGGCTAACGAAAAAAAAGTACTGAGGTGAGCAAAAATACAATCAGAACAACTTGACAGATTATGCATCAGAGGTTTATCTGAATCTCGCAGCCGGTTTGTTGGCCCATATGACCGGATCGGAGCGTGTGTGGTCGGCATCCATTCTCAATCTCCATCGCAGGCCCCGTTGTGTCGGTCCAGCTAAACTATGTCAGACGTATCTATCTATGCCAACCTAACGGTCTCCTGCTCCTTGGATATTTACTTAGTACGTCTTTAAATGATCCGTCACTTTGGTCACTTATTGGTTATAAGGTGCTAGCTGTTCTGCGCGATTTCATGTAATACCCGTTCCCGTTGAAAAATTTAAACCTATGTTACTAACTGAAAAGTAAGCTGTCCAAGTGTCCATGGGTGAAAGGTTTTTTTAAATTCGGTTTTGTGGTTTCGTAGCCTATATACAATATAAAATAAATTTAAACCATAATTTTTTTTTTCCTGTTACAATATTAGTGTAGGTATAAAGAAATAATTTATGGCTCTCTACAAAGAAGCTACGAACATCTTTTAAAAACAGTATTTTTTTGGCTTGCTTCCTTCGTACCACGACGTCCTTATAAATGTTTTAAAATATTTGGGTCAAATTCAAGAACTTGCGTTTTTCGGAACACGGTGCGAAAGTGATGACGCTATATGAAAATGAATCCGTTTTCTCTATTGCATAGATCGACAATAACTCGATAATCATTTGTTCTTTTATATAAATATGCAAGGATAAAACAATTTTGTTTTAAGAAGTCATGGTACGTATGTGAGTAATGGTGTTTTCAGCTTGAAACAAAAATGACAGTTTTAAAAGATGGTGGTAGGCTAAAGTAAGTATTCAGGCGTGTATGAAACAGAACGAGCTATATAACATAGTGATCGCACTGGGAACAAAGGGAGGATTCATTTAGATTAAGTATTAATAATCTTTATAACACATTTGCTCGTAAAAGGTGTCTTATTTCACCAATTTTAATATCGTTACCTATCTCATTACGCCCAAGTGCGGTAAGTGTAAAGTAAAACGCACGGTTTATCAAGATGCTCCGTCTTAAAACGAACGGTACTTTTTAAAATCTCAGCAAAGAGTTTTTATGTCAAAAAAGTTGTCAACATTTTATGATTAAAATTAACTTTGGGAGATAAAATATATTAAAGAAATATTTATGTACATAATTATTTAATTTAATTAATTTTGACAGTAAATTACAACCAATCTCTAACAAAAACACAAAAATATTATTTTACTTTATTAGTAATAAGTACTGGCTGTTTTTTGTGCCTTTTCCTAAAAAGAAATGATGATGCGCGCCGCGTGCTTTTTCTTAACGCTGTATTGTTTTTATTCGTTTACCATAGTCGGAGTTTTTTTTTATTTCCTCGCAAATGTGTTATAGAACGTCGTATGACATACGTGCGCTTTGATAATTACAGCCTCTGCTGAATTGTAGCCCTCGCCTACGGCTCGGGCTAGCAATATCGCCTCGGCTGTAATTTTCAACCTACCGCACTTATATCATAATGTAACTATTAAAGCCCCTCAAAGTAAAGGGAAAAGTATACAAGACCTGTCGTCATGTATGGATCGGAATGTTGAGGATTAAAGGAGACTGCATGCAGCGCAGATTAGAATGTTGAGATGGATGTGTGGATGGTAATATTTTGTCGTGGTACGGACATATAATGCAGAGAAATAGGAGTAATGTTGTAAGGCAAGTGCTTGATATGAATGTGGAAAGTTATAGGAACAGGGGTGAACCAAAGAAAAGATGGAAGGATTGTGTGAAGAATGATATGTGAAGAAGGTGAGTGTGGATATGACGATTGAAAGATGGAAGTAAAAAACATACTGAACCAACCCCAAATAATGGGAAAAGGGCAAGAAAACGATGAATCTTCAAAACCAAATAAATGTTCGACTTAGGAAATTCTCGCAAGATATTTTACCAACACCTGTTGATAAAAGAGAACACGAAGGTGTATACAACCTTCATCCAGTGCATACCCAGTGTGCTTACCGGCAGATTGTAGTACAACTAAGGGATATTCAACTTGTGTGGACGCGAATGACAGTTGTAGTGATTGTTACATTACGTGGTCACTAGCTCTGAGGCATTCTGAGGCATGTGCTACAGCACTCCGATCTCGCCACCTGCCACTTTTACGGGTCAAAGAATATACTCATGAAAAGTGGGTACATCCAAGAATAGAATTCCGTTGCCGACCACCTTGGGGATAAAGACGTGAACATATTTTTTTATTTTTAATGATATTCTGCTTCTTGTGACAGCGTTTGATAGATGTCGTGATTATTAGAATACACTGTATTTTACTCAAGTATCATAGTCATCATAATTCATAAGTATCCAATCAAGGTGCGCCTTAAATTTTGTCTAGGGCTATAATTTCTGTAATAAAAACACAAATTCCTGTTTTACAGTATAATTGTGTAATTTATTGAACAGGAAGTGTAATTTGAATTTAATTGCTCATAATAATTTTAAATTTAATAAAGATCAGTTCTACTACAAATACTCCTGTTTCACATCAAGTGAAAAGGATCAGTTATTTAACAATTATATATATTTTTTTGAGAATTAAATCAGAACTATCTTTCTGTCTGTCAAAAATTATATTATTTACATTAGAATTTACGAATATCGTTCTGTCGTAATAATCTTAAAACCAAATATATTTATGACTCCTAATATGTGAAATATTGAAAGGAATGACAAATACGTACATAATCTCAAGCCTATTACCCATTGGGCTAGGAAGAGACATTTATTTCTCTTTCTATTAGTGACAACTGCATCAAAATCCGTTGAGGATCTAAACGTACAGAGGGCGGGAGGCGCTTTGTTTTTTACTATGTAGAGATGTAGAGAGAGTTCAATAGGCAAAGAGCCTTAGCCAAGTACCTAGTGGGCTGTTACGGGTTGATAATGATGAGTTCTGTCGGTCTAAAAGCAACTGATCAAAATCGTGCAGAGGACGTGCGTATCCTCCGAAGTCAATTATATGAACAAGTATTCCACTTATTTAAAAAAATATATCTCTCAAGCCTATTACCCATTGGGCTAGGAAGAGACATTTATTTCTTTTTCTATTAGTGACAACTGCATCAAAATCCGTTGAGGATCTAAACGTACAGAGGGCGGGAAGCGCTTTGTTTTTTACTATGTAGAGATGTAGAGAGAGTTCAATAGGCAAAAAGCCTTCGCCAAGTACCTAGTGGGCTGTTACGGGTTGATGATGATGAGTTCTGTCGGTCTAAAAGCAACTGATCAAAATCGTGCAGAGGACGTTCGTATCCTCCGAAGTCAATTATATGAACAAGTATTCCACTTATTTAAAAAAATATATTTCTTATTACAACTTCATAAACGTTTAAAATAATACATATTTATCAAGTCAGCTGTGCACAGGGATACGATTGTTAACTTTAAATTAACACTGGACACTTAATGTTCTTTATAAGGAAACATCGTGTTCTGATTAAATTAGAATAATAATTGCGCACTGCAGTTGACCTCAGCAGAAGATTCTAAGGATAGATGCATAAGGATTTCAATGCCAATACAGACACTTATATTGTTTCCATGATAAATTAGAAAACCTAAAAGTTGGCTAATTAGGTACGAATTCATATTTTCACTTACGTGCCTTTCGTGTGTTAATATGTCTATGCTTTCTTGTTACGAATATTATGTGTGCTTGATTACTACTCATACTAGGTACCTAAAATACTTACATGAAAAAACATTTTGAAAAGCTCTAGTGCATTTTTTATTATGCGTCCTTGTTATTAGGTTTAAAATAAAACTGGTAAAAGCATTTTGACTTTTAGGTAAATATATTTCATAGCGAGTGTCATAACAGCTAACTATGTATATTTTTTTCCTAAGAACTCATTTATAAAAGGCAATAGATAACCATTGATAGAACGTGACATAGATAACATAATCTCAGGTAAAATACTAGTAGGTACGGCGAGTATAATATGGTCCATATGTGACGAATACCCAACCATTAGTAAGACAAACTATTGTAACAAAACATAATTTTATTATCACTTAAGCTTTTTACTGTACTTAAATGAGGAGGTATGGTCTCACTTCAGAATGTACGATACTTACTTTGTATTTTTCCGCCACAAACAATTCATTCTCGGAATTCAACACTGGATTTAGTCAGTTTTTCTATTCAATTTTATAAGCTTGTTCGAAACAATTATTATTTACGATCAGTTGCCCTGTCGTATCGGTGTATCTGTATTTTCAGACAAGTCAAACAATTGGGTATGTTCCATAAACGCTAGACGCGTAGTCGTAACCTAACGAAACAAGCTCGATTTGATGGCAAAATAAGACGACCTAGCGGAAATTATCAATGCCAAAAAACGATGAAAGGTTATGATGGTATAATATTAGTGCCAGACAGTTTGATTTTTTAAAAAGCGACCTATTGTGAGTCGGACCGGCACTCAAAAGGTTCTGTACCACACTACAATATACTATTGTTTAAAAAACGTGTTTTTTGTTTAGCTATTTATATTTATTTAATTATGATTACTGGTCGCTGTAGCCAGAAATACAAGTTCGTTGAAAACTCTACCTATCTACCTATAATAATTTTACGAGAAACTGCCCATTGACATACAGATGGACAGCGGATGCTTAGTAATAGAGTCCCGTTTGCACCCCTTGGGTCCGAAACCATGAAATGAAAATTATCTGCATTACAAAAATATCATTAGTATCAACATTTCTCAGTCGAGTTATATGGAAAAACTCATATTACAACATCATATTCAAGTTTATAAAGTTTCCAACCTACGTTTATAAAGTTTATAATCTACTTACTTAAAACATTGTTGGTAATACAAAAGTAGTAGATATCATTTTATAGAATGTTGATCACAGAGACTCAAATTTTCAGTCGCTAATTCTGAAAAGTGATGTGAGAAGCCATGCGTCGGGTGTTAGTCTGCAAAATTTAAGAAACTTAATTAGGCGTTTAGCTTTACCTCACTTTAATAACATGAACCATGAGCCACCATGTTTCAAGGCATGTTAAGCGTTCGTCCCGGTTTTCATTGTGTTATTCGTAATGAGAGTCGTTAAGCCAGATTTCCACTCACGCGCAGTTCGAAAAACTCTGACAGTTAGGCTATTTAGCCTAAAATTAATGCTACGGTGTCCCAGTCTGTTACGGATCGTTGATGATTGCCAGTGATCAAGGATCAGTGAACTTAGCAGATAAAGCAGGCCTGTAATACCTATTTATGATGTTTTCGGCCATACTTAGAATGAGCCTTTATCTAAAATCTCAAATAGTATAATACTAATAACATACATTAAGAAACTCATATACATAATTCTCGATTGGACGAATCCCGAGTTAGGAAAGTAAGTAAAGGTATATCTAGAAATATTTGACTCGATTGCAATGTGATTTATTTAAAGGAGTTAGTTTATAACTATTTCACGTCTATAATACGACGTTCTATTGCGTACACTCAGGTTATCTCGAAAAATATAGCAAATTCGATGGAACAGTGGAAAAATAAGCAATAAGTTAATGGAGCAATCAATTAAGCAACTGGGTATTCCTACGAAGATTAAGCCGCTTCTAATTTTAGACATACAGTCAATTTGTAAAAATCACAAGTACCTATGTAAATATTACAATAATGACACATCAACATCCTGTGAGTTTTTATTTTTAAGCAAAAAAACATATTTAAAAAAAGAATTTTTCAATGACATAATATTTATACGTTTAATGCTGATGTTAATTAGGAAATTAATTTACTATTCAAAGGTTAATATTGTTGTTGTAAAATTTGGTAGTACATTAACAACGACCACGATCAGGAAATACTCTGAGAATTTAAAATAAATCAGTGAATAGTGTGACGAATACTACGCACAAAGGGTTCCAACGTCGTCGTATTGTATTTTTACACAGTACAGAATAATGTATTTAAATTTCTCACGTTTGGGGATTCGATATTTTAGTGTAGTACCTAAAATATACACGTCAAATCGCCCGGATCTTATATACGTATACTTGGAAACTTACTGTACCTAACCACTTTTATCAAGTTGGAATGATTTCTTGCTAATTATGGAGTTTTTTCTACGGTGACTGCCTATAACCTATGCTACGTCTATATAAAATGAATAATAATGTCTAAATGCAAAGGATCTGGTTACCGAATAAAATTTTAATCGCAAGAATCGATTACGAATCCCTACTATAACTTTTCCGGTAATGACGAGGCAGCCCTGAGCAATAAATGGCTGGAAGAAATAACGCATTAATTAAAAAAGCAGATTGAAGCGGCTCTTAACTAAAGCGGGTACGACGATACGGCGGCTCGTAGAGACAATTAAATCATTCGTGACCGGGCTCCGATACTGGCGATCACATGTCGATGGGTATCTATCATGGCACGCCACTAGCACACTGGGTAAATTTCACAAACTAGTTCGATTTCTTTTTCCACTCACCAAAAAGATGGGAACGTAATAATTAATTCTGATTAATTGTTTGTTTTTAATTAAGCTTTGAATTGAAAAGAGATATGTAATTAATTTAGAAAATCAAATAACTTTTGTATAAATTCAAGTACATTTTAATTGTTTTATAATTGCTGTTGTCTTGAAAACTGAATGATGGTGAACGAGGTTGGCTTTGGTTATACGCGGACACTAAGTATAATGTAACGCTGTTCTTATATTTTAGTTTGTGTCCTCTAAGTGTAGACAGAAAATAAAAATAAAATACATTTATGCACACATGTTGATTCCATAGGAAGATCGATTTCACGACTTCTGACTGGCAACAGGTTAAGCACGAGCACGACTGCTGAGCTAACAGGAGCCAGCAGAAAAAAATAAGGATTGTCCTAGATTCTAAGCAGTCTTTTTATAAACTTGCATATCGTTTGAGCCCGCTTGGTCATAATACGGATATTACAGCTTCTAGCAAAGGCATTTAAATAGGAGAAAGTATTTTGTTTTTGCATCACAAACTACGGCTGCACTAGCCACTCAGACGGAATACGTCATTCGTTTCGAAGTATAGAATATCTAAATACTCTTGTCAAGAAACCGTAATAAGCTAGTCAGAAGAAATTGGCTATCGTACCAAACATTTTAGTATGAGAAACAATGTAGATAATGGCAGAGAGTCGGTCGCTCATAGGTGACACAGAAACGGCAGCCATTTGGCGCAAATAAACACTGGAGCAAGCATAACCAACGATTCAGACAATCGCTCGACGAGAGCATTTCAACAGCCACATGTACTATGTATGTATTACCATCGTTTACTTTGCGTTTACCTGTCACCTACTTATTTAGCTTTGCGTTGAGCTCAATAGGTATAGTAATTCGTTTCTATTCTCGGTAACTGTTCTTGAAACTTGGATAAGTTCTAGCGAAATAAAACTTGATTTATTAGGAATAAAAACAACATTAATATGTCATATTTGTGACTATTTTAATTTATCGTAATGAGACTATTATCATTCTGTATACTTGTATTAATGGACAATTTAGGTATATGAAGATATTAGTTACATGAATGTTTTTAATTACTTTTGCGTGATTTACCTACGTATCTACGCGTTGCAACGATATATACACGAGGAAAACATAAGGGTTATTATATTTAACTATCACACCATGAGTCACCTTAGTAATCGTGCTGGTATTCGGCAACTGAAGCGGTCATGAAATTGTTTTGCAATTTTTTCAACTCTGGTGAACATTAAGTTAATACCATAGGGTAGATACCCGATGAAGCAGCGAGTTCCCGCAGACGCAAGATTACTTAAGCCAATTACCTAGCAGAAATCTTACCTGCAGGCGTATTCACGGAGACTCGATACCGTTTCCGTTAGATTCAGGTCGAGTGAAAAAATTTCCGAAGTCGAATCTACCGACTTCGGAAACTTTAATCCTTATGTCACATATGACATTAGTTTTCGATACCAACATCAGCCCATCTCGAAAGTGTTCGACAGATTTTCCAATATCAAATATCGAAGCTCCCTGAATACGCCTGCTGAACGGCTACGCAACACACGTTTAATTCATCATTATCTTCCTATACTTCTCCATGTCAAGTTTTGCATACTGCATAAAGATTTTTGCCACTATGTACGACCGGTGGCGTGCTTGACGCCAACAATTCTTGGTAACCCTGTTAGTGGTAGGTACTATTCGGGGACCGGGGTGTAAGGCGGTAAACGTCAGGGTATAGGACTCTTAATCAACCTTTGCGAAACCTCTAAGTAGACCTACAATGGTAGTATTCACAACAGCTATCACTTATTTACATAAATTTGTCGTACTCGGTCTGATCTCTTAAAAATAGGTAACTACAATGTTTACAAAAAAACCTGTCTATCTAGGGGGACGAAAAGCACCACATTATGTATTGGGAGGTATTCTGGGATTCCTGTAAGATCACGGGGAACACTAACGATAATTATATATTAGAACATATTGTACTAGACAAGTTAAAATAAAATTACCCTCTAAGTCCTTAAATATGTAAATTTGGGCTATTTATAGTAGCTGTAATTCTGTTTCGTTTGCATTTACAGTTCCATAAATTTTAAGTAACCGTGTCTGTGGTCATCGCCGCGTCGTTCTGGTAATTTAACTAATGAAGCGACTGATAAGGGCTTTCTTAATGGCCAACTAGTTTCCAACGTTCGCTATTAACATGGAACTTCACTATCTCTAACTCTCTCACTTTATCGCTGACTAGACCGGCTCTAAGCCGAGGTATGTTTTGTTTCGGACTTTCAATTGATTTTTACATTAGTTATAAGATATCACTGATATTTCGGTGATTGTAATGGTTTCTATCGGAATCAATACCTGCTTCTGTATTGCTGAAGTATGTTACGTTAGGTGGAGGTGGACTTTTTGTGGCTGTTGATAATTTGATTCTGTTTGTCTTTTGCTACGTAAAACATAAAATAACCAGTTCATCGCGATAGAAATAAAGCTGGACTAGGGCCGTACTTAGGCTAGTGTTAATTTTTATTCGATTTTAAGTTCAGTCCCAAAAACATTTATAGAAAAAGTTTCTCGGAAAGAAAATGATTTTCTTCCAACCTCTTTGTTCAGTCCTATAGTAAAATTGAAGTTAAAGAAATTTTAAGTATTAAAGATAGAGGTATTTTTATACACTTGGTATCCTCGGTGCTATGCACATGCACATTTATATTTTAAGTTTGACGGAAAAATTGTCGTATATCCCACCACAATTATTTTATACTAGGGGGTGACCAGCGGCGATGCCGTGAATCCGGTTTTTCCGTTCCCGTGGGAATTTCCAAAAATTCTTCTTAGTGCCCACTTTCTTCATTTAAGGAATCTGGTACAATTTTTATCCTTCTAGAATTTATTTCTTCACGGTTTTAGTTGTGTGTTGATCAGTCAGTAAGCCAGTCAGTTTCTACTTTTATATATGCGAGTATATAATATACTCAAGCATAGCTCAAGCAGGCATCGGTATCTTTTGTAAGTGGGTGCTTCATCCTGAAAGCTATAAATATTCCACATTTTAGGATCATAAGTCGAGTTGTGGTTGCTGTGCTTTGATAGGTCAGTCAGTCAGTGAGAAAATTTAATTTGAATACAAAACGGCTTTTATTTTTGAGTGACTATAAACCTTGACTGACTCTCGTAAGACTTCGAAAGCATTTGACTATAGATGTCTATAGCATCGAATCCATTATAAGTACATACGAGTGCATATAGACTCAGTGTCGAAAACTCTTTACGTAGATTCGTCACGATCCCGTCACAGAATTCTCAGTGTCATTTGAATTGGTCAGTTGCTAATATCTTCTCTATTCTTCATTGTGGGTTTGAATATCAAGTATTCGTTTAACATTTTTTTGCTCTCTTCGGCAATGGAACTAGTTTTGTAACTGGATTTTTAGTTTGTAAAGCGTAGTTTTTTTATTGATACAAAACGTGACCACATTTATTAAATTGATACTTTAGGTGGGTTCCAGTTTCCAGAAACATTTTGGTCTAAATATGTCTTCAACTAAGTATATATACACGAATCAAATAATAAAGCACTTATCTTCTACTATATAAAAATAAGTCGGGTTTTCCTTCCTGACGCTATAACTCCAGAACGCACGAACCGATTTCCACGGTTTTGCATTCGTTGGAAAGGTCTCGGGCTCCGCGAGGTTTATAGCAAAGAAAATTCTTATAAGCATTGCACCTGTGCGAAGCCGGGGCGGGTCGCTAGTTTATAATAAATATTTGCCTTGTTGGAACAAATCGTATCCGCGACCCTCTTCGTGGCAACTCATAGCTGAGCAAAAGTAGGCGTCTTATCAATGGAAGGAGCCTTGACAAGTTTCAATAGTCGATTAAATGCATTTGCATGTATTGCCAAATCCCAGAAGCTGACGCACCGCAGTGATGTTAAACGGAGAACCAAGGAACCAGTTATGTGCTTATCTCAGAATCCGTTTCCGAAACCGGTTAGTGTTAGCATGTATCTACTTGACTAAAGTATCTGAAAAAATTTGCTTGGATGACCTGAAAAGTAACAATGCAGTTTATCTGATTTGTGCTCAATATCAAATGTCAGTTGTACACAAAGTATAATAAGGATGTACAGTTATTATTTGATATCTATTTGACAGCAAGTATCTGATTTGCAAATAAATTGTAAAGTATTATACAAAATAAATAGTATTTTTTTTATTTCGATTTTTTAAAATTTAATTTTGAAACTTATTGATTGAAGACTACTAGTGCCACTTCATTGAAACAGGAAAACGCATCCAAATAAAAATCGAACCATTCTACGAATTCCGAGATTCGTGTATTTAATTTAAAAGATGTACACAATTCCTTGCCGATTATCTCAATCTACAAGATAACTTGGACTAATTTGTTTCCGATAGTCACTTTCATCCTTTCGACGTATACATGATTAAGTTATTTAAACATCGCTTTAACTTCCCAGCTAAGTTATGCAACACGTCCACATGTTTCTTCATACCACTGACGTCGGCTAACTAGAACATACTGGTTAAATCCAGTTGAATTTAAATAACGTTGCACTATTTTAAAGGCTTTTCTTTTTACGAGGTAAACCACAGTGTTCAACGCGCCATAAATAACTAGCAATTAAAATTTTAAAATCGATGTTTTATTGCCATGAGAAAATAACAGGACTTCTTAAAAACCAATGAAACTTTACATATTTTTATTCTATTATTTTTCTGAATACATTTTACACGCCTATCTGACAAATCGCAATTTTCGCGGTAGTGAAATAAACCAACTCGAAAGTGCATATTTCATACTACCTTTTGAATTATTTCTTTTACCTGTATTTTTATTTGTCATTGCATTTTTTAATTATTGCTAAGTCATTTTGTTTGTGTACTTACATAAATTTCTAAACTTTACAAAAAGGAGGCCGACCAACAACATCGAAAATTATCAATAGTTACCTGCCATCTACTACATGAATTTCGAAATTACAACGAGCGCAAGTTCGTCCTCGGACGCGAGTTACGACATTTAAGCAACAATAATCTGCAAATACCGAGGACTGACAAAACTGACATTTATAGGACTAACAATCGCATTCTGTGATTCGTCTTCAGGAGCTCAAAAACACTTAAATTATTAAATATCCTACCCGAAGTAACAATTTTGGAGACACGCGAAAGCTACCAATAATTTTGAGACATAAAATACCAATTTCTTGAAAAAGTGCAAATAATATTTTAAAACCACATAAAATTCTGGAAACCATGACTATCGGCCGATAAAAGATTTATGAATGGCGATGGCGGCGGACTGGCCAGTCTTGCAGACATTCTACTCAGTGTGGAGTGTCTTAGATATATTTCTAATACTTAATATCGCCATTTTAGTAATATACTTTAGATACATAACATATTTATAGAGTATAGTGCCGTTATAGCCCTGTTGAAAGTGAGTCCGCCTCGTATCTATAAAGTGGGGGCATTTACCGATGAGATTTTCTAAAAAATACGTAGGATAATATTTATATTTTATAACAAACTAGAGTTATAAATAAACCTGAAGAAAAACACCGCGGTCCCTTTGCTGTGTTATTCTGTGGAACGAGAAGAAACCTATGTCCTTACTCGAGGTGTCAACACCATCCTGCCAAATTTTATCAACATCGGTCCACCGGTTTAACCGCCAAAAGGTACAAAAAAACAGACAGTAAGTTATAATATTAGAAGGCTTTAGACGGTGAAGGAACACATCGTGACGAAACCTTTAGGTCTCTAGATTGAGATTGGTTCTGAGGATGGATAACATCCAACCTGCGATGGGCATTTTATCTGTCAAGCTTAGGGTTCCCAAAAAAATATTGGTGAGCGGTAGGTACTGCCAGGAATAAAATGCCTCTGAGAACTCCCTCGCGGATGAAGCGTCAGCATATTAGGTCATTAGAATCTTATGACTATGTTATACGTACATGAAATGACCCAAAGTTATACAATTTAAATATCTGTTTGATTAAAACGTATTGATTGGCTACTGATAATAATGTTTCAAATATGAAATAACTCTTAATCACGTTCTAAGAACATATTTCAGAATAATATGATATCTATAAATGATATTGTGATCGTAATTTGTATTTTTCTAATGACATGCCATTATTACATTATTACATTAGGACTAGCCCGGGATTCCAAAGTTAAAACAAAAACCTGGATTTAGTGAGGAACTTACAGATTATTTGCAGACGCAAATAATTTGCGTTTAAAATATTTTAGTAGTTTTAGTTATTTGCGTCTTGTATCCACGAGGGGGTAAGCAGGAATTTCACACATACATACATAATCTCACGCCTAATGCCCATTGCGGTAGGCAGAGACAATAGACCGCTACGAACCTGGCAGATCTCTCGTGCTTTAACCACATTCATCCAACGACTCATGCATGCTCGTCGGTGTCGGGTAAGTACCTACTCTTTATCAGGCTTTTCTTTAATACATCGCCGATCGGGATGCTTTTACACATGTCTCAGAATTCTGGGACCTTAGGCTTTCCTCACGATGTTTTCCTTCACCAGCGAGCTAGTGATAAAAGTGTTAGTAAGCTATTTTTTTTTAATTCTTTTGGTACATGCCAGGTTTCGAACCCGAGCCTCACGAATGAGAAGCGGGCTCTTTAACCACTGAACTATCACTACTATTTGTATATATTTAGATATTTTTGCAAGTAAATGTTATTAATTATCTTGCACAACAGGAATAAACTAAGAATAGCATTGACGAGTATGTATTTAAAAATTAATTTAGAGAAGGCATCTCAGTTCGTTTTTCTCAATGGGATATTTCTATTTTAAGGATATCAACTAATAAAGTTTTGTTTCTTTTTTGTATCAGTTTTACGTTAGGATTTTATAAATTAGATATTTCGTTGATTCGAAGAAAGTTGTCTAAAATGTATGTATTGTATATATGCTTTAATTATTTCTAAAATTTACCGTTTCATAACCCTGGTTTAGGTATGTGACTTAAAAATAAACAACAACGTTATTTCAAAATGAAAGTAGGTATATCTATCGTTACGATAACATTGAATAGGCACGTATGAGAGATATAAATAAAATACATAAAATGCATTTGTACAAATTATTTTGTCATGTCTGTTGAGACATACAAATTTATGGAACAGTAAACTGTCGTAGGTTCTTGCATTAAATACTTATGTATATTTAACTAAACGAGCGCCTCCGTGTTTCGGAAGGCACTTTAAACCGTTGGTCCTGGTTTTCGATGTGTTTACGCACAATGGAAGTTGTTAGGCCATGTTAGATACCCTTGAAAAATTCTGACTGTTAGGTGATCACCAGCCTAACATCTTCCAATCCGACGTATGGATCGCGTGTAAGATTATGGCCCATACTTCCTCGTGTGGGAGGAAATACCCTTAGCTCAGCAGTGGGCTGTTACGGGTTGATGATGAGGGTAAAAAGTTTTGCAATTCAATTAAGTTTATTTTTTTATAATCTAAATAAATAAGTAAATAATATAGTAAATAATATAATTAAAAAATTGGTTTAACGAAATGTAGAAAAAATCCAATTTCATCGACTAGTCATTGTATTTTCATATTACCCAACCATTTTACGACTCGGCATAGGTGTTATTAAAATGGGTTTTTGTGTTCCACACCAGCCGCCAGTGAATAACGCGCGAACAAAAGAACCAAACATACGAGTCGAATCGAGCTCCATTTCTTACTGTGACATCGATATGGAATATTATGCAAAAATGCCTACCTATTAATTCCACCAACATAAGAAAATATTTTGAGATGCACGACGGTATAATTAAATTCTCTTAAAGACTAAATATTGAGAAATACTATCGATAGCTGTTCACCTTAGGAGAACGACGTCGTGCACATAGCACAGATACCCGTGCCAAAGGGAACGGCAGAGTCGTCGCCGTCGAAACGCCAACGCATTCAACCTGCGAACTTACTGCGGCCCACTCGCAGCGGGCGCCGCGTTTCGACCACCGTGCACCGCGTTCAAGGAGCGAGCCTTTTGGAAAGTCGCCCGAAATAGGACCAATACCGCCTTCCACTGCGCCGTCAACTCGCAAAGCAGAAACACTCGCAATGCCTGTTTAAAAGTAACAGATCATCACTTACCTGTTGTAAAATTTCAGAGGTCCAAATGGCTGTGGATTCCTTGTCTTTGTCTCGTGTCAAGAGAGTAGTCCGGTTTTGCATTCACGTACCGAAGCACGATCACACTGCGTGAGAGAAAGGGCGCGCAACTCGAGCACTATCGCGTGTTGTGCGTCGGCGGTGTGGTGCGAGAGTGGGCGTCGCGAGCGTGTCGGCGTTCGCAGCTCTCGGGTTGGACTGAAGGCCGCGAGGCGAGGGGGCCACTTTATGATTGCGCCGGCGCACCCTGCGGGCGTCGCGGCCGCACCACCGGCCGCCGCAACCACTGCGCCAACGGCGGCTCGCGGACCTGGCGGGGTCTCCTGAAGGATGTCCAGGGGAACGGAGTCTTTTTTAGGAGTTTTGTCTTTACGGGTTTACGACTGAAGGAACTTGAAAATAGATACCTACCTAGCTAATATAATTTGTGTATTAATGACAAAACAAACATTGCTTCAACATTATTTTATTATTGAAAATTAAAATACTTGCATATTTACTACAAATGTACCAAATTAGTCCCATCCATGGATATGTTCTGTCACACACGAAGTGATAGAGTGATAGACGCATAGTAAATATTCATCTTTTTCGAACGACCAGAAATTTCAAAGGGATACTAGCACTAAAACTCAAATATTATAATCTATACTAATATTATAAAGCTGAAGAGTTTGTTTGTTTGTTTGTTTGTTTGAACGCGCTAATCTCCGAAACTACTGGTTCGAATTGAATAATTCTTTTTGTGTTGGATAGTCCAGTTATCGAGGAAGGCTATAGGCTATATAACATCACGCTACGACCAATAGGAGCAAAGATATAGTGGTAAATGTGTAAAAAACGGGAGAAATTATTTCATCTTACGGGAACTACGCGGGTGAAACCGCGCAGAACCGCTAGTAATATTATATTTTATAAAGGCTGGCTCCATACTTGGTAGAGCCGAGGATGCTGGTCGTAGACTAAGCCTTAGCCTTATTAAGCCCAGGTTATATTGGAAAATGATCTCGAAAAAATATTCTTTGTTGACCAAATACAGACTTAGACCTAGTAAATGACTTGAAGGACTAGTGGTCATACCGTTACATGACACCAATGTGCCTACGAATACCTAGTGATCCTATTGAGTTTAACTTATTCATTGTGCCATGAGAAAGAAAGTTGCATAGAAAAATTTATTGAAAGACAATTTATTTATTTATTAATATTTAGTCCCACAATTTATTATTATTATAAATTTTAAAAAAGATTAAAAAATACTCACCAAACTGCATAGCAGATTGTTGGTAAGCTTGCATTCAGTTTTGATTATTAATAATACTTATTGTAGTATACCTATCTTATAAAAATATCTTATAGAAATCGCTGAAGGACGGACGAAAATATATTATGAGTTTAGGATTCATACACTCATAGGCATATAAATAGATAACATTAATGGATTTAGCATTATTACAATAATGAAAAGCGGGGGTCATATTTTCATCTAAAGCTGTTCTGCGCGGTTTCACGGGGATGGGAATAAATAAAATATAGCCTATGTTACTCACGGATATTTTACACAGACATGATATTGTAGCATTCTAATGGTGAAAGCATTTTTGAAATCGGTCCAGTAGTCTTCGAGCTTATTAGTTACAAATATAATAAAATAAAAATCTTTCCTCTTTATAATACTAGTGTAGACGTGCAGACAATCACAAATAATAGTGCATTTATTTCATGGTTGTTTATGACATGACATGACTAAGTACCTAAAGGTGGAATAATTCCTAATCTACGACTACGATCCCGGTCAACCAATGCATTTGGAGCTCCAAAGTACTTAGATCTCGGCATTTTGTTTGTAGTTCTAATTTTCGCATTATCAGACCTTGTACCGGCTATAACATAATTGTTTAAAAACAAATATAACCTTGACGCCCTAAAATAAATTTTTACTAGGTAACTACATAGAATTGAATTGTGATAGGAAATCACCAGGAAATCATATGTCTTTTTCCTTATATTAGACACCGTCAACAACTGTCATTGATGTATTGTGTAGGCGTGACATAATATCATTTCAGTCGCTCAGGCGCCAGAACCCAAGAATGTTTATAGTGTGTTTTTTATTTCGATTTTATATACTACCGAGACCTCCTGTACTGTCGCAGGTTTGAAGAGACGAAAATGAATACTCAAATAGAATATAATAATAATAATATAGTCTCACGCCTTTTATCCCCGAGGGGGCAGGCAGAGGTATTCCATTACTGGATATACCCACATTTCACGAGATATATACTCAAATATATCAACCCGTAATAGCCCACTCATAAGCCAAAAGCCTTACGCGCTTGCGCATTACGACGGTAAGTATTTGCCTATGTGGCCACATAACTGCTACAAAGTTTCAAGCCATCCAATGGTATCTGGCATGGCTTAACACTGAATTGTCACCTAAGTTATTACTTATGGTATATTATAGTATAACTAGCAGCGCTCCCCGGTTTCACCTGCGTAGTTTCCGGTCCCGTGGAAATACGGGAATAAAATATAGCATATTTATTTACATCTAATCAAAAGCCTAAAATGTAAGTTTCAAGCTTCTAGATTTAAAAATGACGGAATTTCCATACAAACTTTAATCCCCTATTGGTTGAAACCCCTTACAGACATTTTTCGCATTCAAAAGTAAGCAGCCTATATGTCCTTTCTCAGGCTTTGACTACCTCTTTACCAAATTTCATTGAAATGGGTTCAGTAGCTTAGGCGTGATGTGTAAAACAGAAACAGACAGAGTACTTTCGCATTTATAATATTAGTAAAGAAATATGGATTAGTGAAATCAGGGCTTTATAATATCTTAATGATATTATGGCAAATCAGTATAGTGTATTTTTCATAAAACATCACCGGACTGTGTGCAGTTACGCATTCCTAAAAATCTATTCCTAAACCTGCGGTTTTCCTCACGATGTTTTCCGTCACCGTCAATGTTTTGATAAATATATGACAAACTTTTACGTACAGATATATTGGGAAGAATTTTAATTAAAATTATTCTCTATTGCAATCATTTGTATAATAAATCCCCGATAGAAACTCTGGACCGAGATCCGCTTCAGATAGAGCATCATTGTATTTTTACCCGGCTGCAACTGAAGGAAGTAAATATTGGTTTTTGGTATGTGGTGTTTCATAAACGACACGTGACAATTTGTCTTATTTTCAAGTTCCAAACGAGTGGTCGGTGAACCCGGACTACAACATTTTACGTTTTCTTTATTTATCTAACGATTTTATTTTATTCTTAGGTTGCTAATACAGTCATCAGAGAAAAAATATTTCACGTTAAAAGGGTTTATAATAGCTACTCATTGTCAAGTAGATAACTCTTGAGTAAACAAAATTTCATTAAGCATACCAAAACCTTTCATAACGTACCTATCTGATTTAGACTACCCTATCCGAAATCATTCGAAAGTTTTATATCGAATTCAGTAACATACGGTTTCGGATAGATTTTTATTTCAAATATCCGAGTTTCTGTTACATAACATCCCTACTTGTTTGGGCGACTGTTTATTATCGACTAGCTCGAACCGCTCCACAAACATCTTTGCAATTGAGGGGGGGGTTAAATAAACGTACGCGAGCGAAGCCGCGGGTAAAAGCTAGTATGCAATAAGTGACAATAATCGGCGTCTTTTTTTTATTGCAGCCTATCGCTCACTCTAGACCTCAGGCTAGCCCACAGGCAAAGACGAGGCCCACGATGGAACGAGCTTGCCCAGAAGATGCCTGTTCACTCAAGCCTTAAAGGCTGATGGGTTATATGAACTCGCAAATTTTATACAGACGCCTGTCCGGTAGTTCCACTCCTTGGCTGCACGCATAGTAAAAGATCTTCAAAAGCTCTTCGTGCGTATAGATGGGATATAGGGATGAAGCCCAGCCGTACGTACCTATATTGTCCCTACTGGATTTTGCGCTGCCCAAATATCTCTCTACAACCGTACTGATGATTGATGTGGAGCAGAAAAAGGGTTTCAGAAAAAAATGACCCTTTAGGAACACCGGCGTCAATGGCCATTAGTTCCAAAAGGTGGTCTGTGTCATTTTTGGAAAATCAATCCGTAGGGTGGTGACATTTTGTAGAATTTAATCGTCAAGCAATGAGCTCACTACCTGTCACATTAAGTTGTCCTTAAATATACGTCTGCCTACACCCTCGGGGATAAAAGGCGTGAACATTGTCAATAGGGATTGGTAAAAACGGAATGACTCCAGCCATCCGCTGCGCCACAGCTAGTGTTCTATATTTAAGTAGTGTAATAATTTTATTTATAACACATTTGCTCGTAAAAGGTGTCTTATTTCACCAATTTCAATATCGTATTGTATCTCATTACGCCCAAGTGCGGTAAGTGTAAAGTAAAACGCACGGTTTATCAAAATGCTCCGTCTTAAAACAAAACGGTACTTTTTAAAATCTCAGCAAAGAGTTTTTATGTCATAGAGATAAAATATAATATAGAAATATTTATGTACATAATTATTTAATTTAATTAATTTTGACAGTAAATTACAACCAATTAATCTGTAACAAAAACACAAAAATATTAATTTACTTTATTAGTAATACTGGCTGTTTTTTGTGCCTTTGCCAAAAAAAAAATGATGATGCGCGCCGCGCTTTTTCTTAACGCTGTATTGTTTTTATTCGTTGACCATAGTCGGAATTTTATTTTATTTCCTCGCAAATGTGTTATAAAACGTCGTATGACATACGTGCGCTTTGATAATTACAGCCTCTGCTTACTTGTAGCCCTCGCCTACGGCTCGGGCTAGCAATATCGCCTCGGCTGTAATTTTCAACCTACCGCACTTATATCATAATGTACTATTAAATGCATTTTATTTGCTTTTCACAAACTACGACTGCAATCCTATTGCAACCAATTTAGTAGAACCATAAAATGCTTAAACAAAAGCAGGTAATAAAACTTAAGTACCTCCTACACTGTCATAAGACGAGTTAATAATACGACACGATCTCTTTATGAATAGGTAGTGCATTCGCTATAAAACTGGAAGGAGTGCACAACGTGATGCCCACGTGCGTTATTCAGTAGAGATAAATTCCCTTTCATTTAGAGGTGTCTATCAAAAACCGACGCGCAGAAATTACTATGTGGCACTACGTGAGAAATTTCCGCTACGCTGAACACTGTTGTATACAACTGTAGGTACCTCTGCTGTACATGTCATAAAATAATGTTACAGTTTTCTGAATATCAGGGATTACCGCTGTAATTTGCTAACACCATGCTATACAATTTATAGGTCGGTCTCATTCATTAATGAAGCTCACTTAGGGTTGGCACGGTATATATAATCCTACTATGGGACATGGTCTAATTACCTACGTAATAAGTGTCGATGTACTTAGGTAGGCGTGCTCCGTCGCATCGTTGGCCGCATGAAGACTTAAGGTCGTCAATTATTTACATGAGGCGATTCAAGCGGTTTTTCGATCCTGCAAGGATCTAAATACAAAACGGACACTACCGCGCCATCTATGGGCAATTTACACGAGGCCATTCCATGACCCATTCCACTAGGACAATCCAAACTGCATACAAAAAAAAGATTGAGGACAATCCATCGCAGTGGACTGTCTCTATTTACACGAAGCCATTAGTGGATCGGCTTAGTAGAATGGCTCAAAGGAATGGCCTCGTGTAAATTCGTCTTTTGAGCCCTCTTCAGTCAGGTTTTCGCCCAGGTCACAGCACAACAACAGCTCTCCTTAAGGTCCTGGAGGACACTAGACAAGGTATGGAAGACTCAAAATTAACGGTTCTTGTATTATTTGATTTCTTCAACGCCTTTAATACCGTCGACCACGATATTCTTCTGGCTATCCTAGCTCATCTGCGAATCTCTTCCTCGGCACTAGACTGGTTTTCCTCCTATCTCCGCGGTCGTCAGCAGGCGGTTCGCACCGGCCGGGTGCTCTCCTGATGGCGTGACTTAGTCACTGGCGTACCTCAAGGCGGTATACTATCTTCCCTCCTCTTCTCTATATTCATCAATTTCCTGACCATCCACCTGAAATGCTTTTACCATCTGTATGTCGATGACTTGCAGCTTTACGCCCAGGCCGATGCTGCCGACATAGGCGACGCTGTTCTGCGACTTAATCGTGACCTTAACTCGATCTGCCAGTGGTCCAACCGGTTTGGAGTGTCTGTCAATCCAACCAAGTGTCATGCCATTATTTTGGGCAGCACATGGCAGTTACGTAAAATTGATCTAAAGACCGTCTCACCGATTCTCTTTGATAGTAGCGTCATTCCTTTCTGCTCTGACGTAAAAGATCTAGGCTTATATATAGACAGCTCCCTCAGTTGGGATAAGCATATTAAAGAGGTTAGCAGAAAAATCACTGGCTCCCTCCGGTCTCTATACCGTCTTAAAAATTTTCTTCCAATTTCCACTAAAATACTTCTGATCCAATCTCTCCTACTTCCTATCTTTGATTATGCTGATGTGTGTTGTTCCGATCTTACCCAGGCACAAATAAATAAACTGGATCGCCTCCAAAATAATTGTATCCGATTTATTTTCGGTTTACGCAAATATGACCACATCTCTACCTTCCGTTCTCAGCTTAACTGGCTATCCATCCCAAAGCGAAGACACACAGAGATTTATTCACTTCTCAACGATCCGTTTTCTCCTAACTACTTGAAATGTAGATTCCAGCTCTTGGGCTCCTCCCACAGTCAAAGTCTTCGCAATCATCTGTTATTACATATGCCTTCTCACCGTACTGGTTTTGTGTCCAACTCCTTCACTGTGCATGCCATCAGGCTTATGAATACCCTCCCCGTTTGCATAAGGAAATCCCAATGCAAGTTTTCTTTTAAGAGGAAAATTCGTGCGTTTTTATCAGGTCAGACATAAATTGTTCGAAAGAAAATCATCATCTTTAGATTATTTTATGTAAGTATTTCTGTTTTATGTTTGTTACGATATATAGTATGTATTAGTTTATTTTATCAACATATATATGTATTAGGATTTACCGTAATGTTATGGTTATTTGATTTTTTTTACTATTTGCGGCCAATTCCGCCAAATTATTTCTGCTTAGCCTGATGGTTGACTGGTAGATAATGCCTTTAGGCATTAAGTCCGCCATGTGTACATTTTCTTGGTGCATGAAGTTAAATAAATAAATAAATAAATTGCCCCTAATGTGAGGAAAGATCAGTCAATTTAGCCAATCTTCATGGACGAGTTTAGTGTGCCTTGTTATTGACGTTTCAAAGTGTATTTTGTATACCTACTGAAATTAATGAATTTTAAATAGTAGCGGCTATAGAGGGGTGGGGGGGGGGTTTGGTCCACCTACAGAGTCAGCTCAACTTAACCACTTAATTTGAATACCTATCCTTATCGATATAAAGGAAAACTAAACTGCTCATTTCGTACGTATTCTGTGTTCACCAATAACATAATAGGTACTTAGGTACATAGGTATTCTGTGCTCTCACTATATGATGTAGAACGAAATAGAAGCAACTGGCGAGAAATTATAACTCGTATCACCCCCTGCATTATACCTACATAGTTTTTTTTCTTTGCATTTGACATGTACTCGTAACTTCACAAGCTTTTTTTAATTGTAATGAAATTACTATAACCTAAAAAGGCGCCAAAGGCATGATTCGCCCGGGGCGCCATGGCAAAAGCCGGCCCGGGGAAAGATGATAATGATTATGATGACATACCTAATACAAGCTTCCACCACCAACTAGGTTGAAAATTATCAAAAAAAAAATTTCACTCCTTTTATCCCCGAGGGGGTAGGCAGAGGTATTCCATTACTGGATATACCACATTTCACGAGATATATTGGACCCCTAAACGTGATAGGTGCAGGTGAGCCCATCGCCGGACCGGGTCTATTTACACATGTATCAGAAACCTGCGGGTTTCCTTACGATGTTTTCCTTCACCGTCGAGCTAGGATTCGAACCCGAGCCTCACTGATTTTCGGCCGGCTCTTTAACCGTAAGGCTATCACTGCTTGAAAATTGTTGGTACATAACTATTTAATGCTAGATTATACTTTTAATAGCCCTACTAATCAATTAACTGAAAATTATCATCATTATTTGAGCCGCCCGCCGACTGTTGAACATAAGACTCCCCATTGTCTTCCATTAGGTTCTAAAGCACCTAGAGAACTGTGACACAGAATAAAGAATAGCTCAAAAATTAATAGGAACGCTGTCCTGTCCCAGACAACTGCGCCACCTATCGGGTCCATTGTGATTCTAAGCCATCCAGGGCCCACTAAAAACCCACCACATTCCACATAGGTACATTTTCATCTAAATCGGTCCATCCGTTTTCTAGTTTTGGCTAGACTAACACACGACAATTAATTTTTAATGCCAAATGATAGCAACAGGACCCAACTTTAGTAGATAAGTACTATTTATATTATGTGCCTAATAGCACAGAATAAGTATGAACCGTAATAGGTAGACAGTTCAAATTAGCGGGTATATTTTTAAACGCTTTTATTTTAGGAATTTAGGCTAAATTTTGAAACGCCATCAACATCCCATGTCTAAAAAAATCGGCTAAGTGTGAAACGGACTTCCACAAATAACTTTTTTATTACGATACGATCAAACGATTAAATACCCTTTCGTGTAAATTTCAAATTTCTACCAATTGTAGTTCATGAGATACCAGATACATGCCGAACAGGCAGACTGTGGTGGAGGCTTAGTAATTGTGTCCCGTTGGCACTCTATATGGGTACGGAACCCTAAAAAAATTTTAGGTAGACTTTGACCTTGACAAAGCTCGAACTTAGGTATACTGACTCAGACAATACTCCCAGAATTCATAATTTTAAATAGGTAAGCAATTTATTTGTATTCCACTGAAATATTTTAAGATTGAATATTTCATGTAGGTCAATAATTTATTATTATATTCGACAAAGACGGAATAATAACACTTGTATAAATGTTTAGGTCGAACATTTCCATAATACAATGCTCCTACTCGTACCTATATAATATAAGAATAATAAAATTTTGCACTATGTTATACCTACATTGTTAATATTTTTGTCACTTAATGGCTTGCTTAAATAACGACACAAGAAATAAAATTGTAATCACAAGTTTTATGATGTACTTAGTAGTTATGAGGCCACCCACAAACGTATAGCTAAATGTACTACACTACCTTAGCAGGTATCCTCTTTTCTGCAACAACAACACACTTCTATGCAATCTCATAGAGGTATCAAAAACGATCACCAATAACTTTAGAGCTTTAGTCTGTCATACCTTAATATTTTTATGGAAAGTGTGAGAGTGATATTGAAAGAAGAGTAAATGCAGGAAACATGGTGAATGGAGCTTTGCATTCCTTTATGAGCAGTCGGAAGGTGTCTAACAAGGCTCGTTTGGCTGTGCATGGGGGGGTGTTGGCTCCGACACTCATGTATGGAAGTGAAAGTTGGGTATGGCAGAAGAAACATGAAAGCAGAATAAATGCAATTGAGATAAGAGCGTTAAGAAGACCTACCCTACGGGAAAGAGGTGTGATGATATGTATAACGTACTGTTAGCGCACTTATTGCGAATACCGCTTTTCTACAATATTTCGCTATGTGAAGACCTTTAATTGGCTTCCTGATGTTTATAATTCATTGCTCATAATTATTACTATAGCTGTAGGTCTCCCTAAATTTTAGAAAATAAATAGACGCTGACGCCTCATCAACGAGGGCGTTGGTATTAGGTATCCATTTCTTAGAGTACCAGCGTATTTTCCAATCCCCTAATTTTTTGGGTTCTAATGCATGAGAAGTGGGCTGCTGGTGGTGCTCTTAGATATTATGTAATTACCCTAACTCGCAAGCTCACAACACAATGTTTGATTACAATAATATATTGTTTAGCAAGCCCATCTTCTCATAACGGTGTGATGTCATTGGAAATGTCTTTCAAAAATTTTATGAGGTCTCGTTGGCAAAGTTAAGCGAGCGAACTATATATAGCGACTATTTGATATACCATACTTCCATGACCCGTGATTTGAGGGGTAGTCCTTGAGTTATTTACAAAATTTTACCAAATCAGTCACGACATGTAAATGTGCACGCTCGCTAAAAGTGTTCGCCTTTCTCAGAACCTGTCGTATATTTTGTCATAAAAAATCATATGTTTGTTCTAAATACTCTTCTGACACGCCCTCGTCTAGAGTAAGTCTGTCTGAATGTATGTAATGTTTCCACGGCTAAACTACCAAAGTAATACTAAGTGTGTCAGTTATTAGGCATAGTAATCTACATAAACTGTTGCATCAATTTACTTGGTCGCGCTATAATGTCAAGCTACAAGGGGAACGATTAAGTCAATCCCATTCATTCGTCGATTCACGTTTACGTTTTACATAATAAATTGGCTAGGTCTTCTGAACGATAAACGAACTTCTAATATAGGTACATATAAAATGCCTAAACCAAAAAAAATCTAAACGAAATCAGTAAAACCATGGCATTATAAATCGTTTTCATTGTCAAAAAATAAAACAAATAGATTATGTTGAGTCCTCTAAACAATTTCGTAACACTTCATCCGTCTGCGACCGAATCGCATACTTATGGGCGCTTCGCACCGTTCTCGGATTTATCGTCCATTGTTCTTCGATACAAAAGCACGTTTAAATGCAAAAAGGATAAGTTATCTCGCTGGCCGGGTCGCTAAAGGGAGAAATTGGCTTTGCTGAATGTTCCAATCAAGGTCCCTGTAGTGCCCAATGACCGGTCCGGTCCCTTAGGATGTATTTTTTCACATCAGAAAATGACAGGGTGGAGAGTAAGTTAGTGATCCCGCCATCTAAAGGTCGAGGGTCAAATATTTGTCAGCGTAAATATTGTTGTTGGATTCCTGCCATTACAAACAACTGTGTTTGTATTGTATTTATTTAGATATGTTTATCAGTTGTAGTTAATGCCAACGGTACAGGGATTGCTTAGTTCGGGACTAAATAGTATTTGAAATGGGCAAACACTAATAATGGATAATTGCTGAACTTGGCTCTCTTCCATATTGTTCGCTTGGCAGTATGGTTGCAGTATAGGATACTAGTGGATTCTGTTGCACTGTTCTTAGTATTTATATATAATTAAATAATTTCACGGTATTTATCCCCGAGGGTGAGGCAAATGTATTCCATTTCAGGACATTACCACGGTTCACCAGTATAATATTCTTTTTACCCCTAAACGTGATAGGATGCCCATCGCCGGACCGGGATTCTGTTACACATGTCTCGGAATTAATTCTGGGACTTGCGGCTTTCCACACAATGTTTTCCTTGATCGTCGAGCTACCTAGTTATAAAAAATGTGCGTAAGCTTTTTTGAGAAACTCATTGGTACATGACAAGATTTGAACCCGAGTCTCACAAATGATAAGCGGGCTCTTGAACCACTAGGTACTGCTGCTCTGGTAGTTTTTTTTAAATATTTCTTTGGATAATAAAAGGACTAAGTAATAGAAGTATGAGGTAGAGGTACTTTTTACACGACTACGGCAAAACCAAAAGCAAGGGTTTTAACTACTCAACCGAATTTGATGGTGTCAGTTAATAGGATCATTATTACCGTCCGAGTTACCGTCCCCCAGTGTCACTCGCACCTTTGTAGAGTCAGGGACCAAATGGGATAAAATCTCGCTTTGGTCCTATGATTTGGGTCCACCCTTCCCTACGAATTGTATATACAATTGCCTCGTTTTTTATTTAATTTTAATTTGGCCTCGTACCAGATTTCCTATACCTTATTGACATAAATTAAGTAGCCCAAAGTGAAATAAGCCACTTAATTTCTCATTCTTAGCTTAGCTCACGCTGTGTAAACTTTTATAAAAAGGTCCAGACCTCATTCCAGTCAACGCACCACGCGTTTCGTTCAGATAAAGTTAAAGATCAAAAGCGTAGGAGGCAATAAAAGCGGTTTAAAATAAAATGCGCGAACGGCGAATATATCTGTGCCTATACGTAAATTCTGCAGGATATAATACTAGCAACGACCAGCGGTTTCACCTGCGTAGTTCCCGTTCCCGTGGGAATACGGGGATAACATATAGTCTATGTTACTCCCTGATAATGTAGCTTTTTTTATTAGTGGAAGAATTTTAGAAATCGTTTCATTGGTTTAGGCGTGTAAGCGTAACAAAAAACAAAGCCACTCAAAATTCAAATTCAAATTCAAAAATTCAAAAATCGTTTATTTTCTATTGGTATTAAAATATACACTTAGAAACGTCAATATTTTATAATAACAAGGCACTCTAAACTCGTCCATGAAGATTGGCTAAATGCAAACAGCAGCCCATCTCCACCGACGAGCTGCTGGTTCCGAATGCAGTACCCCGAGAAGAGCCAGCAAGAAACTCAAGGGCAGCTCTTTTTAATCTCATGTCTTACTAATAAATATCGTTTACAATAATAATTATAATTAATAGCCTTAAAGCACTTTGGCTCCTCTCTCCCCCCACCACTTATCACCATCATCTGCTTTTTCCGGCCATGTCCTTTAAATATTTATTTTGGATTACTTTGCTTTGATATTCATTGTTCAGCTCATAATAAATTTCTGATAATTTTCTTCAAACTTCTTCTTATAATATATTTTTTTAGTGAAGTATAAAAATACTGCATGCTTGCTTCGCTCAAATTTGGTATGAGAAGGAAAAAAATTTGAGATCCGATTCTGGAACCATTTCACTTAATCTGCCCCTTGTATGCGGCACATACCGGCTGGTTCGGCGACCAAAAACTTTTTTTAGATACGGCAACGTGATGACATTTATACGTCAAGTAATTAATTACATAGATCTTCATAATTCTTCAATAATGTATATTCAAATTTAAAAAAAAATATTAATAGTTTTTCTATTTTCTACAAATTAGTTAATTTGTCAGCTGTTTTTCGCCAATATTTTACTTTCAGTACCGTAACGAATAAACATAGATCTTCATAATTCTTCAATAATGTATATTCAAATTTTTGAAAAAAATATTAATAGTTTTTCTATTTTCTACAAATTAGTTAATTTGTCAGCTGTTTTTCGCCAATATTTTACTTTCAGTACCGTAACGAATATTCTCACTTTTGCATTTATAATATTATTTAGGGACTTCCTATCTGCACTAATATTATAACGAGGAAAGATTTGTATTTTTGATGTTTATAACGAATAAACTCAAAAACTACGGTACCGATTTTAAACATTCTTTCACCAATGGTAAGCTACAATATCCCTGAGTTATATAGGCTATATTTTATTCCCATACGGGAACGGAAACTACGCGGGTGAATCCGCGCAGAACCGCTAGTAAATAATATAAAATAGTGACCGTTTTGTTTGACACGCTTTCACGCATAGACAACTAAACCGATTTTTAAAATTGTTTTTCCAATAATAAGCTATATCATCTGCGAGTAACATAGGCTATTTTATCCCCGAATTCCCACGGGAACTGGAACTACGCGGGTGAAACAGAGGAGCGCTGTTAGTACAAAATAAAAACCCAGATTAAACAACATCATGCTATATTTTCAGTGATAATTCTTAAGAGGCGTTGACAACAGCATTTAAGAACAGCAGGCGTATTCACGGAGGCTCGATACCGTTTCCGTTCGATTCAGATCGAGTGAAAAATTTTCCGAATCCTTATGTCACATATGACATTAGTTGTCGACACCAACATCAGCCCATCTCGAAAGTGTAAGACAGATTTTCCGATTCCGAGTCGAATATCGAATATCGAGGATCCGTGAATACGCCCGCAGCACTGATTTAATAATAAACTTTCTAAATTCAATCTAACTACAATAAAATGACAAGACATTTGAAAAATACGTTATATCATCTATTATAAATCAAATCAGCGACTTATAATATGATTATATTACAAAATTCTAAGAAGTTATACCCAATAGGTTTATATATAACATGCATATTTTCCAAGAATACAGTTTTTTATTGCGTACAATAATTATTAACAGTCATTTATTTATACACGTATCAGAATAAAAGGTAAAAGCGAACACAGCCAAGCAATGACTATTTATTAATTAAATTTAATTATAGATTCCGACCGTAAAAGAAAATTATATAATATCATGTCAAGTTTTTTTAGGGTTCTGTACCCAGAGTTTAAAACGGGATCCTGTTACTAAGACTCCGCTGTCTGTCCGTCTGTCTGTCATCAGGTTCTATCTCATGAACCGTGATAGTTAGACAGTTGAAATTTTCACAGATGATGTATTTCTGTTGCCGCTATAACAACAAATACTAAAAAACAGAATATTGGAAGGGGCTCCCATACAAAAAACGTGATTTTTGCCGTTTTTATAGATAATGGTACGGCACCCTTCGTGCGCGAGTTCGAGTCGCACTTGGCCGATTTTTTTAAAGTTACATCTACATGAATCATGTCTTTCAACAGCTTTTTAGCAAATATACTTAAAAACGTGAATGTTTACCTCACTTATATTATTTATAAACAGATAAATTAGTTTGTACGGTTGCATTGTAAAAGGTAATCTTTGGAATTACTGATCGGATTTAGGTCAATTTTTTAGTTTTGTTGACCTAGGTGAAAATCACGGGGGCTCCTAATGACATTTTTGCTCACTTCTACCTTTACATTCTGAATATTTATTCAACAACTACATTTTCGAGTCAAAATCCAGAAAAACCCGATTTATTTAATTTGTAATAAGGTTAATATTGTTTTGCAAATACTGTGCACTGCACGACTGAGAGTAATGGGACTCGACAAAATTATATACTCACTCGATGATGGTTTTCTAATAGTGGAAAAACAAAAAAGGTTTCGTTTGAGGCATACAAGATTAATTTTATTGATTTCATAAAAATGGAATGTCAAAGTGGTATAGGACACTTCCTAAAAGTAAGGACACTTCATAAAATTAAGGACACTTTATAAAAGTAAGGACACTTCCTAAAAGTAAAGAAAAAATGTGGTAAGAAATTTTGGGTTTGATTTTCATTTCAATTTTAGATTAAAGATATTGGAATATAATTTTCTGGATTTTGGCATGGGCAATATAACCGTAGTTGAAATTACACTATGCAATGTTGAATACCGCCGCAGGATACTAGACCGCATCGCAAATGTTAGCACTTCGGCTTTGCTTTTAATTTTCAGGATCTATTCTTTATCCGATGACCTGAAAAAAAAGATTATCATGTGTAAAATATTAGTAAAATCATATTTTTTCAGTTTATTTTATGTACGGTTTAATTTGGCAATTTCAATAAGGTATTTGGTTTTCCAAACTATTCTCGCAAAATGGATTGTTTAGCTTAACGAAATAACCGCACAGTCGGCTACGTAGCATTGTTCTATTGAAGTGTGCGCACTTGTGGCAAAATAAATTATCTTGGGGCATAAAACGCAGTGCTCCTATGACCGTTAGGTTCCCACTCTCCTAGTCAAGGGGTCACATTGTTTCAGAAATTCATTTTTCCATCTATTTGTTTACAAGCCTTTCTCCGCGACTTCGTTCACGTACTGACCCTGTTAAAAACACTTTGTATATTACACTAGATGACCCGACAGACTTTGAAGGTGAAGTTTACTTAGGTACGTAAATACCTATCATGAGTCCTATGGACTCACATTTTTTATTTGAATATTAAATTCGAATTAGTATAATTAATAAAAAACACAACGACTGTCAGTTACGTCAAACGCCATAATGTTACATTAGAAAAGTTAATATGGTCGTTAAGTTTTCCTAAATTTTATTATTTTTTTCTTTTATAAGATCCTGTAAAAATCCCTAAACTTGATTTTAAGTTTTTTCAGGATATAGGTCTTGAATAAAAGTGGACTGTAAACTTTAGCTGGTATAATTCGGAATCCAATTGAAAAATCGTTACAATCGTTGAGAATTCGAAACGATAAATAAAAGGTGGCATGTAATATAACAGATGACTTTGCGTTTTTGAAAACGAACAATGTTGCTATATAATAAAAATAATCAACACAAGGACAGTTTATTAAACGCTTACATTAATTCAATTTTGGTTTAAACAAATGAATGTATTTTATTTTAATTAATAGTTTTAAGTAGATTTTAATTGTGTTGATTTTATGAATTTAGTTAAAGAAATATTTTAAGAACAAAGGATTAAAAATTAAAGTAATTTTTAAACGGTTTTGAACAGATCCTGAAAATAACAAACACAAAACAAAAGAGTTAGCGAAATTGGTCCAGCCGTTCACGCGTGATGCCGTGACCAAGGGAAACAGGGATTCATTTTTATATATATGTAGCTAAAGATAACTCGACTTCTTGGGGTATCTTAAAATTTTAAGCTACTATTATTTAATAAATAACAAGTATTCAAACTATTTCCAACTATAAACAGAGTTGCCATGCAATGGTTTTTTGAATTTGCCACGTTTTTTCAGTCTCATCTTTCAGTACCTAGTCAGACTCTAACAACACTTGAAATATATAGGGAGGTATTTATTCATACCACCACAGAATAAAGATTATCATAAAAAAAATACAAGTCAAAACTCGCTAGGGGCAGATTTACTTAGCTTATGGCATGGCCATAGTTTTATAAAGTAAAAACACTAACTATTGCGTGGCAGAATTACTGCCTGATGGTCCGGAACGCTCACTCGGTGTTGGTTGTTGTGGAACATGTACTGGATCGTCAGGTGCTTGTCGTCCCCGACGCACGGGTCGTAGAAGCCAGGCAGTTCAGACTGTAAGTAAATGAAATTCGGTAGTGGACAACTTATTACAGAGGATACTTATTAGAGAGCAGTGATAGCCTTACGGTTAAAGAGCCCGCTTCTCATGATGATAATCGGTAAGACTCGGGTTCAAATCCTGGCATGTACCAAAGAGTCTTTCAAAACGTACGTACTATCGACAAACTCTAAGCCTGATACATTTGGAAGAATTTTCGCTTGAAAACTCACGTTTTTATTACCCCTCCCTAATCAGAGTTAAACAATCAGAATCCAGTAACACCGTTTTTTATTTCCATTCTGATCCATGTGTGGCACTAAATGGTCATAAACATGAAAGAAACACTTTTTTGTAATTGTCATTGTTACTATAAGAGGGGGCTTTCTCGTCACGGGGCGGGAAGATAGCTGCTCGCAAAAATGACACTTAGGTGTATCAGGCAGAACTTTTACTGATGGTACATATTCATCACTATCTCGACGGTGAAGGAAAACATCGTGAGGAAACCTGCAGGTGCCAGAATTAATTCTGAGGCATGTGTAATAGAACCCGGTCCGGCAATGGGCTCACCACCTATCACGTTTAGGAGTTCAATATTCTGGTGAAAAGGGGGTACTTATTTCCAGAAATGGAATACCTCTGCCTACACCCTCGGGGATAAAAGGCGTGAGATTATTTATTTTATTTTTAGTGTAGCTTTCCATAGGTGAGAGAATTTTTAAAATCGGTCCAGTAGTTTTTGAGTTTATTCGTTACAAACATACAAGAATTCAAAAATACAAATCTTTCCTCTATATATTAGTGTAGATGTAGAAGTGTATACTAGCTGTTCCCAGATTTCACCCGCGTAAAAACCGGTCCCATGGGAAAATAATAGACCATGTCACGCCCGGAAACGGTGAAAGAATTTTTTTTAATCGATTAAGTAGTTTTTGAGTATATTCGTTACAAACATACAAAAGTTTCCTGTTTAATATTATTGTACATGTAGATAAAGAAAACAAAGGAAAATTTAACTCGGCATAAACAAAACAAAAAAAAATACAAAATAATATAAAATCTAAAATTTATGCCGAAAGGGCTACGGCTCAGCATAATGCCACTGCCTGGGCTGAGGCGCTGATATTCTATATATTATATAGAATATTTGTTTGTTTCTTTGTTTGTGGTCACAAACAAATATTCTATATATTATATAGAATATTTGTTTGTATCTTTGTTTGTGGTCACCTGGGCTCATAAACGGCTGCAGCTGAAAATCAGCGCCTCAGCCCAGGCAGTGGCATTATGCTGAGCCGTAGCCCTTTCGGCATAAATTTTAGATTTTATATTATTTTGTATTTTTTTTTGTTTTGTTTATGCCGAGTTAAATTTTCCTTTGTTTTCTTTATCTACATGTACAATAATATTCTATTATATTGGATTAATAAGTAGATAAGATAAGTAAGTTAAACTTACTTATCTTATCTACTTATTAATCCAATATAATAGACTTTTGTCTAAAAAATATTATCTATGGTTAGTGCTTAAATTATTAAATAGTGTAGATGTAGATTAGTGTAGATGAAGGAACAAGAATCACCTTGCTGGCTTCCAGAAGCTCTAGTCGCGAGTCCTTTACAAGGCACTGTATCGGGATGGTGACGTCAATGACTTCACTTGCGGGACCCGGCGACTCCGGGGCAGCCTCCGGGGACACGTCGCCTGCCTGCTCTGCACTCACATCATGGCACGTTGCACCTGTTATAAATAAATAAACTATGGCACACAATTCACACACGGTTATTTAGTCCCAAACTAGGCAGGGCCTGTACTATGGGTACTAAACAACTGATGAACATACTTAAATAAATATTAAACGACCAGACACGAAGCCAACAGACATGTTCACGCACACAAATGTTGGCCTCGAGCGGGAATCGAACCCGCGGCCTCCGGCTCATAAGGCAGGGTCACTACCAACTGAGCCAACAGGCACGTCAAACATTGTTATGACCAGACAGTGTTAAGAGCGTATCCGGGCTGCGAGGGAATTGAGAAATAGGTTTTCCATTGCAGCTAATTGCTGTCCACTGCTGGCCAAAAGCCTCCCCCAAGGAGCGCCAACCATTTCGGTCTTGAGCAGCCCGCATCCATCCACTGGCATCAATCTTTAGGTCGTCGGTCCACTATTGTAACTATTGCTCTCTCGGCCCCTCTGATCTTCCCGGCAGAGTGCGATAGGGATAACTGCTGATGATACCGATTTTACCTACTAAAACCTTGACCACACGGACGTTTCGCATTCTTCTTCAAAACTGAGCAGATGTAATCATTTTTAGTATCAAATTTAAAGAATAAATTGTGGGACATAATTCACACACGGAATAGGTCTATGCTTTTTTTTTTATTAAAAAGCTTTTCTTTGTCTGGTAGTCATCATGACGGCGGTAAGAAACTGAGCATTTTTTCAGGTTTTTGATAGATCATTTTTCTTTTGATAGTTATTTTTAGGAAAAAGTAAATGACTAGTGTAATACATTTGTACGGAGAAAATGCAGCCCGGATAATCTCTTCATGATTTGCTGCTTTGCATAAATATGCTAAGTCAATGATTCATTTAATAGATAGGCTCTCCACCTGTCAAGGTTGGGATACAAAAATATACTGGTGAAAATTGGGCATATCTAGGAATGGAATACCTCTGCCTACCCCTATCGCGGATAAAAAGCGCGAGCATTTTTGTTATCACTCCTCTAATTAATCTTTTTAGGCACAGTAAGGCTGCTATTGTCAAAAGCATCTACCACAATAAGATAACAAGATTCAGAATAAGATATAAGATAATATGTTCACATTTCTTCTTGATTTCATGAACAATAAATTACATAAATGGTCGACTTTTAAAAAGGTCGAACATTTATGTAATTATATTCGAAGTTAGCTTCTAAACGACACGACTTTTAAAATCTTACCACAAGAGAGTGTTACGTTCGCAGCTGTGTTATACTTATGATCTTAAGCCGCTGCATTATAATGTGAGAAATGGTACTTATATCAATTGACATAAACGAATGTTACCTTCAGGAAGTTTTCCATACAACGCCCGTAAAATAACGAGGCCTTTTTTCTTGTCCTCGTCAGACCTGATTCTGGAATACGTCTCCCTCATCAGCTCAACTGTTGCCCGCGCCTGTCGCTGCATCTCTTGTAATCTACGAATCAAAAAACTTTGTTAATATTACGTCTTTTATAGTTTACTAGAGACCCGCCCCGGCTTCGCAAGGGTGAAATGCTAAATTCCTCTTGAATCACTCTGTCTATTAAAAAAAACCGCATCAAAATCCGTTGCGTAGTTTTAAAGATTTAAGCATACATAGGGATATAGGGACAGAGAAAGCGACTTTGTTTTATACTATGTAGTGAAGTTACAGACTCGCAGAGACTCTGGCAAACATTTATATTAATTAACTATACGCGTCACATCCTGGCTCGTCAGCCATAATGAGCGGGATTGTTGACAGTTTCTTGTGACGTCACGCGAAGAGACGTAGTTCCAATAGAGTTCGCTTGAATCGCTATTTATGACTGACTTCTTCTGACAATACTGACCTTTCATAATTAGCCTCCATCGATCGCTGCCGCTCGCGTTCCCGCCGCTCCCTCGCTATTGGATCTAGGATCACCTTCTTGAGGAGCAGCCACGAGACCATCGGCACTACTGTGGCATAAAACACTGGAGAAGGCATCACCTCTTCGCACAAGTGGATGGGGACCACTATAGTCTGCGATGAACAAGTCCATCTGATAACAAGTGTGAAATAGTGTATAAAAATTACGTCGCTTATGCGAATGGAAGTGAAATGACACGTAAATAAATTAAATTATATCGTACTACTTTATTATTTTTATGTTATATAATTAATCAATACTGCAAGAAATATACGAAATTTTGAATCCTCTGATGGTATTACTGTATTTTATTAATGTTACATCCTATATTTGTTCTTTATCTCTCTAGATGTAAAAATACAAGATAAATGGATAATTTTTAATGTATAAATAATTTTCGTTTTTGGCAAAAAATAACATTTTCGGTCAGACACACAATTTGTCATAAAATTTTTGTTTTTTCTTTTAGTACTATTCAGTTAGTTAAGTTGTTAAGTTTAGGCTATGTGCACATGGTAGAAACAACTGACATCTAAAACCTCAGCTATAGATATTGGCATCCCGGTCAAGAATGCATGGATGTAAAAGTTAAATGTAATACACATTGACATTAAAGCACTTTTTACTTCAGAAAAATGAGTGAATTCATGAAAACGCCGATCAGAATATTTTTTATAATTTTTATTTAGTCCAGTAAAATTATACATTACCGCATGCGTCAAATCCGGTAGTTCTGATTTTTTGCAGACTTGTTTATGATGTTGTCCTAATGTATAATCCAAGTTTGTGACCTCGAGCGCCGAACGCAACTTTGTCAAAAATCGAAAAAACCTCGAAAAAATGTTTTTATTTTTTTATTTTCGCGATTATAACCCTAAAGGAGTAGTTTTGGAAAAAACTTTCTTAGGACGATTTTAAAGTAGACTAAATTAACTACAATATGATACTAAAACTGTCTCTGTAGACCCAATAGTTTCCGAGATTTAGCCTTTCAAAGCTTATATTTTTTTTCGATCTTAGCAAATTTTTGCATTTCTGTCGTTTTGAAATGTTGCCCGCTACTTCGTTCGCGTTATTTTGGGATAAAAAGTAGCCTATATGTTAATCCTAGTCCTGATCTATCTACCTACCAAATTTCATCTTAATCCGTGCAGCCGCTAAGTTTATTTTTTTCTTTTATCACATAGATATCTACACTAATCTATACTAATATTATAAATCGGAAAGATTAGAATGTTTGTACGTTTGTTACGAATAAACTCAAAAAGTACTGCATCGATTTTAAACATTCTTTTACCAATGGAAAGTTAGAATATCCCTGAGTAACATAGGCTATATTTTATTCCCGTATTCCCACGGGAACGAAAACTACGCGGGTGAAACCGCGCGGAACCGCTATTATATTATAGCACTAACGGTGTTGGTAACTAATAAACTCAAAAACTACTTGGCTGATTTAAAAAATTCTTTTACTAATGGAAAGTTAGAATATCACTGAGTAACATAGGCTATATTTTATTCCCGTATTCCCACGGGAACGAAAACTATCCGGGTGAAACCGCGCGGAACCGCTGTTATATTATAGCACTAACGGTGTTGGTAACTAATAAACTCAAAAACTACTTGGCTGATTTAAAAAATTCTTTCACCAATGGAAAGCTAAAATATCCCTGAGTAACATAGGCTATATTTTATTCCCGTATTCCCACGGGAACGGAAACGACGCGGGTGACACCGCGCAGAATCGCTAGTTTCATATATAATAGTGGTTCCGCGCGTTTTCACCCGCGTAGTTCCCGTTCCCGTAGGAATAGGGGAATAAAATAAAGCCTATGTTACTCAATAATAATGTAGCTTTCCATTGGTGAAAGAATTTGTAAAATCAGCTCAGTAGTTTTTAAGTTTATTCGATACAAATACCTTTAGTGTTATTATGTAATAGCGGTTCGGCGCGGTTTCACCCGTGTAGTTTTCGTTCCCGTGGGAACACGGGAATAAAATATAGGCTATGTTATTCAGGGATATTCTAACTTTCCATCAGTGAAAGAATTTTTTAAATCGATGCAGTACTTTTTGAGTTTATTCGTAACAAACGTACAAACATTCTAATCTTTCCTATTTATAATATTAGTATAGATTAGTGTAGATATCTATGTGATAAAAGACAAAAATAAACTTAGCGGCTGCACGGATTTAGATGAAATTTGGTAGGTAGATAGATCAGGACCCGAATTACAATATAGGCTACTTTTTATCCCTAAATAACGCGAACGAAGTAGCAGGCAACATTTTAAAACGACAGAAATGCAAAAAATTGCGAAGTTCGAAAAAAAATATAAACTTTGAAAGGCTAAATCTCAGAAACTATTGGGTCTACAGAGACAATTCTAGTATCATATTGTAGTTAATTTAGTCTACTTTAAAAACGTCTTTAGAAAGTTTTTTCAGAAACTAGTCCTTCAGGGTTATAATCGCCAAAATTTGAAAAAAGAACTATTTTTTTTGCAGTTTTTTCGATTTTTGACCAAGTTGCGTTCGGCGCTCGAGGTCACAAACTTGGATTATACATTAGGCCAACATCATAAACAAGTCTGCAAAAAATCAGAACTACCGGATTTGACGCATACGAGCCCATACATTCAACCGACAAATTTACTGGACTAATTTGCGATTACCTCGATTAAACTTAATTGAAGTTTTATATATTTTGACGCATCATAAAATTAAAGGTACATACTTGAGTTTCAGCATTACTCCACTTGGCACACCGAGCATAACTGCAGCAGAAACACTACTATTTTGTGACACTTTCTTCTCTGCGCCATATTCGGCTATAGCCCCAAATGTTCCGAATCTGAAATGAAATATATCACTAGTGTTAAGTAGCACCTCTTAAGCCAACAGAATGAGACACAATTGATTTTTATTATAATTGTTCTGTCGCGCAAGGGAACCGCAAGGTGCTTCATTGACCGCACGGTGCTTAAAAGAAGATATTTATATATTTAAATGTTTACACTAAAACCAAAGACATAAACGACAACCTTACTTTTTACACAGTGGTACAATTTGATACAGTGTCATAATAAAATAAAAAATCATATGTCAATCCTTTCAGATACATAGTTAGTAGCAACATTGAAACGATTAAAACACTATTCGCTGTGCTTAAAATCAACACTTCATCGGCTCACATGTGTCCACAGGCGCAAAGCTGAATGGGATCCAAAATTCCTAATTTTCAAATGCATAACTGGTTTTGGCATAATCATCTTTTCGCATAACGCTAATTCGGCATAAAATTTTGACGCCTAATTTTCTTTCGCATATTTACTTTAGTCATAATAATCTAAAACCATAAAATTATAAAGCATAATGGTTTATCATATAACGATATTTAAGCATAATGTACGGACGTTCACAACTATAACTCCTTATTAAATTTTACAATTACATTTCAAGCGCTCATATCAATTTGCTATGTTTATATGCATTAGCTTTTTTACCAGTGGCTGATCAACAAAAAACCAAATATATCTCAAGAAGCAGGTAAAATTGTGTAAAAATAAACAATAATTATTATTTTTTGTTATTATAACAAAGTATGAAAAAAATTTCCATTCCTGGCGCTACGCCGGCCGCTGCCGCGGCACGCTCGCTTCGCTCGCTCGGTTTGCACATCGTCTTTAAAGTTCTAACCTAACCCAAAGACGACACGAAATAGCACTGAGTCGTGGCATAATCAATTTTCACATTTTGTTGGATTCTATTTTTTGTCAAAAAAAATATCCAAGAAATCACGCATCAAACGGCCAAAATTAAAAAAAAAAGTAATTGGAGCAACACCACTTCCAAAGAAAAGGAATTAATATACAGATAAGTCCAAACGACTAGAAAATATTATGAAAAATAAATCACAATATTCAAGACCAGAATTTTTGCAGGCTATTGCCGCAAACCTAAAATTACACTAAAGGTATGAATAATGATTCTTTATTATTAATATATCAATAATCAATAACATTACACACTTTGATTTATCGTATTAGTTTCATTTCTCATCTCAGTATAATAATTACCTACCTACTACTTCTGTAGTTTAAATGTTATGATATTATGACTTTAAAATTTATGGATAACAAAGTTATGGTTAGCACAATTAGGGCAATTGATAATTATGTCAAAGAATACATTATGCGTAAAGACCATTATGCCAAAAAACCATTATGCGAAGTGACTATTATGCTAAACATTTTAAGCTATTCGATATTAGGACAGAAAATGTTATGCGAAAAAAGGGGCACCCATGTACATGCGGGCTACCGTCGTTTTCCGGTTTTCGTAATTAATGACATTTGAGCGTCACTTTTTGACACCGATAGTTCCGAAGTAACCGAAATATCGTAAATCGGAAGACGGCGCTAACCCTCCCAGATATGCACATTCTGAGTGAATAGGGAGAAAAGCATACAATCATTTCTTGTTCGCTAAATGATTTGTCTTCATCATTATCAGTATCACTCTAAATCAAATAAGACGGAAATATTTTGTAACTTTAAACATTATTACAATACTAGTGGCCCGGGCAGACGTCGTTCTACCACCGTATAAACCATCCCTGGACCCACTCTAACCCACACAAAAAGTTTCATCAAAATCTGTCCAGCCGTTCTGGAGTTTTAATCAGACTAACGAACATCAATTCATTTTTATTTATATAGATAGATTGCTTTTTGACAAACAATATTTTTAAGTACATGTGTCTTGCGAATTAGTAAAGTTATATGAATACGTCACTCGCTATCAGCAACTGAGACAATCGCATAGCATCTGGCAAAGCGTAAAGTATACAAAATGAACATACTTGCAAGCCAGTCGAATTTTCATGTCGTACTGAGGCAGTTTCCTCATGATGTTGAAAGATATGAATGAGTGGGGGTTGCCGAACTGTATGGCCGTGTTTGTGTGATACTTTTCCGAGTCCCGCACATAAATGGAGGTCATGGAAGACCCGCCTTGGCCTCCCGCCCGATACGTCAGATAACCTACTGAATGTGCATCTAGCTGCAGAGCCATTGCTGTAATATAATAATGTGATTGTTAAATATACCAGTTCATGATACAACAGATAAAAATAAATTAGGGACTTGAGATTAGTCAAAAACCCTAGTGGATAGGTACTTAAATTGAACTTGAAATGTTAATTTTGTACTTTTTATTTGTAATTTTACTCAAGTACATCTCTTTTTAATGTCATGTCTTACTAATAATTCTGATTTACAATTTGTTAACAACTTGCGGGACCCGCCCCGCTACCCGCAAAACCTTATTCATTTATCGCTCTTTCTATCAGGGAAAACCGTATCAAAATCCATTGGGTGGTTGAGCACTATTTAGAAGGAGCTGATATACAGACGCGAAAAGCGACTTTAACTTAATATATATGGAACTTGAAAACTTACTTGAGATCAGACTCGGTGCTATCCCTCTTGGAGTAAACTGCAACACAGTGCCGCAGTTCAGAAACATAAGTCGCGACAGTGTCCGGAATATCTTCAATCCAACCAGCGGACCATTTCCAATACCAAATTCACATTCCGTCCATCCTTTTTCTGAACTTAGGTGTCTGTTTGAGACATTTACAGAACCGGATCCTGATAATTTATTGGTTTTATTTATTAATGAATAAATGGTTGAACCATTCCAAATGAAGAGTTACACTTACCTATTCCATTCTGCGTGGATATATTTCCTGATAGTGTCATAGTATTTCTTAGGGTTACAGGGGCATCAATTGATTGTTGAATAGTCATACCTGATACTTCAATATTTGGCATAATGCTTGCTTCTTCCCTAAAAATAAACATAAAAGTTAAGAACCAAATCAAAGAATTAATTCTGTTTCAAAATTTATATTAGAGAGATTATAATTAGGCTTTAAATAAAAGAATCATATTATAATCAGATTGCGATTTTCATTAAAAAAGATTTGTACATATTTATTGACAGTATTTACTATATTTATAACTAGCAGTATTTCACCTGCATAGATCCCTTCCTCCATGAAATATAGCCTATGTTACTCAGGGATATTGTAGCTTCCTATTTGTGAAAGAATTTTTAAAATCGGTTCAGTAGTTTTTGAGTTGATTCGTTACAAACATACAAAAATACAAATCTTTCCTCTTTATAATATTAGTGTAGGGGTGTAGACTAGCTTTTGCCTACAATTTTGTCAATGCTCTAAGATAAAAAGAAGCCTATATTATGTTATTCTGATGTTTAACTTATAATAATTATATTACTGTAAATTTTTGCGTGAAAGACTAACAAATATAGATCCTTATAAATTTCGAATTTTAAATTTTTAGAAATTAAGAATAAACAACTTACAAAATTTCATATTCATCATAGTACTTCATGAACATATCTGTAGCATTGACAGATAGGGTGATAGTCCCACGCGGATTGGCACTTTGTTGCAGTCGCCTTTCTTCCCGCTCTCGCTTTAACCTGTTTAATAATCATGAATACTTATTAATATGACAGGAGTATTAAAACCAAAAAAAGGGTCTAAACTACTGAAATCTATCTACCACAAAGCATTATCAAATTGCACCTTTCATACTCCTCTCTGATTTCCCTGGGTGTGCGAGTGCGGAATATGATTTCCCATCCTTCTACCTCTAATCCACGTTTCCCTGAAAATATATTAAGGTTTTTTTAGGCAATTATATACATTCAATTGTATACATAAACTATGTCTGGACTATGTCTAAAGAGTGTAAATTATATTTACCAAGTGTATCATAAATGGCTCTTTTATGTGAATCTGAGAGAACCTCATATGCTTCCTTAACTTTATTGAAAATTTGTTCAGCCCACTTCTGCTTGTTGGGGTCCAAGCTGTGCTTGTCAGGGTGAAACATTCGTGAGAATCGTCGATATGCACTATTAATTTCTTCAGGCGTAGCCTGCAATGCAACAAGCTATCTTGTGAGTAAGATGTAAAACATGCATAACAGTTTATATTATTATCTTTTCCCTAGATAGTATAAAATAAAGTTGCTTTCCATATCTGCGCTTAAACCACCCAACAGATTTTGATGCGGTCTTCACTAACTTTAAGAGAATTTCTTCCAGAAGGTTTATAAAGAAACACGTTGCGATGACGGGGCTAGTACACCATAAAGGATCAACTGTAGAGCTATGGAGAGATATATCAATATACTAGTTATATACTAATTGAGGGTGGGGCAGTAAGAGGATAAAAAAATAGTTTACGACCTATTCTCACACCTACCCAATATACAAGGAGTTCAATCACAAACACCGTGACACAAGATTTTGATATATTCGAAAGAAGATACATACATAATGTACCTACAGATATTGACTTGACAAACATTTTAAATAATCAACACAAGTCTAGTTTAAATAATATACAGGCAATAGCTCAAGAGATGTTAGTGTATTAAATAAATAATAATTATAATTTACAAACGAATCTCCCGATTTTGACTAAAGTAAGCCTTCTCTTCTCTTTTTTTTTATAACATCACATATACACCTCTCCCTAATGTACCTATAAGGAATGGCTACATAATATATTGAGTATTCAAAAATGCACAACATATAACCTAAAAATGTTGACATGCTGCAAAATGTAAATAATTTTCCTTACGCGGAAAAAGGTTTATTGGATCCCTCAATATTCTGTTAGTTTCTAAGTATAATATACTGATACATATTTTTCTATATTTTTCAGGTTATATAATATGAAAAACACCGCAAAATGGTGCAATATAAATATGTCATAATATTTCAGTTACCGTCTTTGATACATTTAATAACTGGTAGAAATTTTCTTCAAGCAAAATACTTTCTCCTTCTTCATCCATTTTCGACAAATTGGAATAATTTTAAAATGGTAAAAAAATCGGTCACTCTTTCTTTCAGTGATCATTGACAGGACAGGCAAAGGCATAAGCAGTGTTGCTAGTATGATTTCCCAAAAAAGTATTTAGCTTTCTTAAAAAGATACGGTTTTTAAGTTCAAGGTACGGTTTCGCTAAAACGAAGAAAATGCTATATTATTCTACTCATAGTCTATAGTGAAAACAAGTTGGTTGTCAAAAAACCTATTTAAATAATGTTTTAAGAAGTAAGAAAATTCCATCTAAGTACATACATACATACATAATCTCACGCCTATTTCCCATTGGGGTAGGCAGAGACAACAGACCGCCACTTGCTACAAACCTGGCAGATCTCATGCGCTTCCTCCACATCCATCAAACGACTCATGCATGCTCGTCGGTTTCGGGTACTCTTTATCTGGCTTTTCTTCAACACATAGCTGATCTGGTCGATGTAGGTACGCCTAGGTCGTCCTCTACCGACTCGCCCATTCACAACACCCTTGTATATTTGTCTCGTTAGACGACTTTCATTCATCCGCTCAATGTGACCAAACCACCTGAGCATTCCTCTTTCAATCCTAGTCACTATATCATCTTTCAAGCCGCAACGCTCTCGGATCACACTATTTTTCACTCTATCTATCAATCTTACTCCACTAATGCTTCATAATGAACGCATTTCGACTGCATTTATTCTACTTTCATGCTTCTTCTGCCATACCCAACACTCACTGCCATACATCAACGTAGGTACCAACACACCATCATGAACAGCCAGACGTGCTTTATTTGTCACATTCTGGCTCTTCATAAGGGAGTGCAAAGCTCCGTTAATCATGTTCCCTGCATTCACCCTCCTTTCAATATCACTGTCACACTTTCCGTCTCTTGTAACCTTACTTCCCAAATAAACAAACTCTGACACTTGTTCTACTTTCTCGCCTTCAATCATAATATCACATTCAGACATGTCCCTATCTTTCTCCGGAACCATTACCTTCGTCTTGCTTACATTCACTTTCATGCCTTTCTTCTTAAAAGCCTCATTCACAAGAGTTACAGTGTCCCGCAACTTACACGCCGATGGTTCAAGTATTACTTGATCATCGGCGTATAACAGGCATTTGACACGTACCTCTCCCATTCGTACTCCACAATCTCGCTCTTTCAAATCTGTCAAACAGCTATCCATGAAAAGGTTGAAAAGTCATGGCGATGCTACACAACCCTGTCTAACACCCACAGAGATGTCAAACCAGTCCGTGTAGGCGCCATTAATTCTGACACAGGCTCTAGAGGGATTTCAGACCCTGTACCAAAATAGAGTTCAACCCATGCATGGCCAGTGTTGACCATAGCTCATTCCTTCTCACTCTATCGTAAGCCTTTTCCAGGTCTATAAAGGCGCAGAATATTTTTTGGTCTTTTGCCAAAAATTTCTCAGTGACGCACCGTAAGGAAAAGACTTGATCCATGCATCCCATCCCCCTTCTAAAGCCTGCCTGAACATCTCATATCCTCTCATTCGTTTCACTCACGCCCTATCAATCAATATCCTCGCATATAGTTTGCCGACCACACTTAAGAGACTAATGCCACGATAGTTCTTACAGTCCTGTTGCGACCCCTTTCCTTTATATAGTGGTACAATTACCGCCTTAGTCCAGTCATCTGGTACTCAGCCATGTTCCAAACACAGGTTAAAGAGTCTTTGCAGCAGGCCTGTTACCAACGTGTCACCAGCCCTTAACATTTCTACCGTCACGCTATCATATCCTGCAGCTTTACCTAGTTCATACTTTTTAGCGCTTCCAGAATCTCTTTCATACTTATTTCGAAATCTTCCGGTGGAATTGATATCTCACAAATTTCACTCTCATGCTCATCCTCTTGCTTTTCAAACAGACTTTCAAAGTATCTTTTCCACCGCTCTAGTACATGCCGTTCTTCAATCATAGGTTCACCACTTTCATCACGTATTACACTCAGAGAAGATTTTGTGGATTGCCCCTGCGCTTTCCTTACAAGTTTCCAAAATAACTTTATGTTATTTCGAAAACTAGAGCAGAATTTTTGGTCCAACTTATTATTCTTCTCTTCTTTCTTTCTCGCCACGCACTCTTTAACTTTCTTTTTAAACTATCCATCTAAGTAATTTATGTTTATATTTTAATGTCAAATGTGACAGAAATTTGAAGAAAGTATCAGTCTCATTGTTTTTCATTAGTTTCTCAACAGACTGTAATTGTAAAATAATAATTTAATTTACTGCGAGTTTATGAATAAAAAACTTGATAATACACGCATGAAGCTCCAATAGTTGCGTTGCGTCATTTTGTCTGTACGCATGCTTTGCTTCATTCCAAAATACTTAGCTAGTTCAGCAGCTGCAGTCATGCAGCCCACACCCATGTTCAATGCAAGTTAATAGTTTTCATTTCAATCCACAACATTAGTAATATTTCTCTACTGATGAACGTTTATTTATCTCGAAGTATTTTTTTATTAATAAGAAAACTTTAAAATAAATAACCGACCCAAAACGAAAAGATTTCTTTGTAAACAATATCCATGTTGAAGGCATGGGATGTAGTCCATACAACGTCTTATTTCGTTTTTAAGAAAAATAGTTTTCTTATATGCAAATTCAGATTTTGAAGAGAAACAGGAAAATGTGATTTTTTGACCCTTTGTAGTTTGTAGTGAAAAATAAATTACTAATGTAGAGCAGTGATAGCCCGGACGGTTAAAGAGCCGACCGAAAATCAGTGAGGCTCGGGTTCGAATCCTGGCATGTACCAATGAGTTTTTCAAAAACTTACGTACATATTTATCACTAGCTCGACGGTGAAGGAAAACATCGTGAGGAAACCCGCAGGTCTCAGAATTAATTCTGCGACATGTGTAAATAGACCCGGTCCGGCGATGGGCTCACCACCTATCACGTTTAGGGGTCCAATGTATCTCGTGAAATGTGGGTATATCCAGTAATGGAATACCTCTGCCTACCCCCTCGGGGATGAAAGGCGTGAGATTATATATATATATATATGTAGAAACGGTACGGTCAACACTGAGGTACGGTTGTGTGATGTGTGATAAATAATACCGAAACCATACTTTTTAGTACGTTCTGTCTGGCAGCGCTGGGCATAAGGCAAGAACATGAGATGAGGAGCAAAGATTATTATAGATTTAGAGCTTAGAGTTGTAGTCTATGGTATAAATGCAGAGTTGTGACTTTACTCATACCTATAGTATTATTTATAATGGCTACACTATCTACCTGCCAGCGAACGTCATTGACACGGAGCATAGACAATAAAATTCTCTATTGGTATGTGTGTCTGACTGTGTCAGTGAGTGTACCTACAGAATTTGACTCTCGCCGAGTTTTAGCGAAAATGTAAAATTGAAATAATCTTTATCAGATGTTCCGATAAAATATTACTCTAATGAGAAATAATAAAATTGTGCACTAAATAAGCTAGTAGAAATTTCATAGGCGTGACTCAACAAGGTAAAAACATATGATTATAATTTCATTTTGTTTGGAAACTTGTCTATTTTCTAACTGTAAAAAAGGTTGTTGTTCAGTTTTTCTGTATAAGATTTGAATTAATCGCCCCATATCTGGGTATTAAACGTTGATTTTGCTACCGCTTGCTACTGAGACTTATATGGTATCAAGATGGTAACGAAGTGTGTAGGTGGTATTGGTTTGCAAAGCTATTAAAATGGCTGTTGTTGTGATTCAAGAACAATTTATGAGAAAATATAAATTAATTACTCGTGCCGGCGTACGAGTGGAGTCAGAGATGCACTAATGATTTCACCAAGTGCATATCTATCACATCACTTGACTTTCCCCTGGTTACAGCATAAATTATCTTCTCAAACATATTTGTTTGTGAAAGTTTTAATTCAAGCTAAACCTGTCAGAGTATTATCAAGCTCATATGCTAATTTTGTTATAAGTCTATTCTATATCAACCAATTGATGTTGATATGACCTATCAATGTTCTCAAGCTGTGGAATAATGATATACCTACTTCAATTATATTATATTCAATTATATTCAAGTATATTATGATAAAAGTCAATTAAACAACCCAAGAAATATGTCTAGAATAATGTTTGTTATTACTATTAGGGAAAGATGGGAATAAACATCATTATCATTATTTAAACTACTGCTTAAGCTTACTAGGCTCACATAAAGTATTACCTTGTATTTCTCATGTTAAGCAACTTGTATTAATTATACTTAAACAGAAATAAATATCGTAAACCTTAAATGCGAATGGTAAAACGGTTGAATTCTGCATAGACAAATTGTGTTGAAATAAAAATCTTTTGTAGTCACTTAACAACTTCTAGCTCATTTTATAAGTATCTGAGCTTGTTTAATTTAGAGTTGGTAACACTGCCCTGAATAAAATATAAGGTATTGACGATACAAGCTTAGCAGTAAGGGTATTAAGTAAAATATTTTAAAATAAATATTATTCTTCTTTAGCAAATTATCAATTATGTAAATTGAGCAACTTTATAGTCTGTGTTTTGTTTGTCTTTCAGTTTAGCAGACAAAGCCTAAGATCCGGCTGCAGAATTAGTGTAGGGATCGAGTATTTGCTACAAACCAAATTTTTATGCATATTTATGATTAGTAAAAATATTATATATCTACCAGGGTACCAATCGAAATATGGCCACTAGTATTTTAATAAAAATATTTTTTTTTTATTGATTTTTGGGATGAAATTTCATTCACTGGTTTTTTAACAGTTGATGCTTCGTTCGAGCCTAGTCAGTTATCTCTACCAAAGGATCAGTCTACCTGTCCATTAGCAAAATGCAGTTAGTCCAATGGGCAGTTCTTAACATGTTTATCTTTGGTCTATCTTATCTGCAGTCAGCTGTTGAGCCTTTATTCAGATTGTAAGTCATATTGGGTGGGAGGAAGCAGGCCATTGACATCCTATTACAATGAGGGTCTCATCACAAGTGTAATGGTTTTCAGTAGTTTTATTTGATAAATAAACATAAAGCCTTTAGAAGTTATCATTAATCAGTTGAACCACAGGTACTTACTTATTTCGAATAATTTTATTTTTACAATGTTAAATTTTGGTTCTTGGAAGTCTACTATCAGTAAGTAAGAGAAAAAAATACATACAAAAACGCAAAAAAAGTATAAATAGTTTAATTTGATTAACAAATAATAATTTGAAATATATTTTTATAATGAACTATCTGTTCCATTCGGTTTCACCTGCGTAGTTCCCGTTCCCGTGGGAATACGGGAATAAACTATAGCCTATGTTACACAGGGATATTTTAGCTTTCCATTGGTGAAAGATTTTTTTTAATTGTACCAGTAGTTTTGGAGTTTATTTGTAACAAACATACAAATATATAAATCTTTCCTCTTTATAATATTAGTATAGATGACATATGCTGACTTGAATAACAATAGGCTCCCATTGGGCTCCAATACCATATCAATTTTATATAGCCCAGTGAAAGTATTCTAAAATTGGAACATTGTATGGTATGTGGGTACATTCTATCTAGGTGGCTTTTAATGTTTACATTGAAATGTCTTCCTTGCATTCACAGTACTCCTCATGATTGTCTATTTTATTTAATTATAGGTGTAAATTAAGAAGGGATTTTTTTGTTACAGACCCAAAAGCGGTCATCATGCCCTCCACACACCTTAATTTGCGGGAGGATGACGTAGTACGCTTAGCCCTCGAGTTCCTTCACAACCGCGACCTGCACATTACACAACTGTCACTGGAGCGTGAAACTGGCGTCATCAACGGCAATTACGCCGATGACGTGCTGTTCCTGCGACAACTCATACTCGATGGTCAGTGGGATGATGTCCTAGAGTTCATTCAACCACTCAGCGCATTGAAAGCATTCGAAGCAGATAAATTCAATTATGCTATACTACGGCACAAGTATATAGAATTACTATGCATCAGATCTGAGATAAAAGCTTACAATAATGTCGAGAACATTGTAGATGAAGTGGTCAAAGTTCTGAGTGATTTGGAGAAACTTGCACCATCTAAGGAAGAATACTCAAATTTATGTTTACTTCTAACTTTACCCAGTATTACAGATCATGCACAATTTAAGAAATGGAATCCAAGTAATGCACGAGTACAGTGCTTTCGTGAAGTTTATCCCCTTGTAGAACAATTTTTACCTTGTGACAAAAAATCTAGTGGCACCGTATCGAAATGCGCAAAGAACGATCGTTTGATGCAGCTGCTAATAAAGGGAATATTGTACGAATCATGTGTGAATTACTGTCAAGCTAAGGCCACTGGGTCCAAGGAAGCTCAATCAAATGAAGTTAACTTCTCAAGGCTACTTGATGGATCTGGATTTGACGAATCAGATTTAAGTTTGCTATCATGGCTACAGTCTATTCCAGCCGAGACATTTAGTGTACCCTTTGAGCAAAGAATGTTGAACGTAGATGTAGAAAAAATGGAACGTCCTTCACTTCACACCTCATGGACTGAGCACATGCTTGTTACTCCCATAAAACCACGTACATTCCCTCATTTAGCTATGCCATTTAGACGACCACGCTCCGCTGCTGACGCAATGACAAGGTCTCTTAGACCGCTACCTGACGGTGCTCCTCGACATCCCGCCGTGATGGCTCTGTCAGCCATAGACTATGGGCCCTCATCGTCGTGTTTCGCAGGCTTCCATCTCACCGGAATCAAAGGGAGCAAACTGATGAACACATCAGTAGATAGACTTTTCGATAATAAGAACGGAGACAGTATTTTCAATGGCTTAAATGATACACTGAAGCCAATCGATGAGACAGCGAAACAGATTGGCGAGTTCACAGCATCAGGCAAGACCAACGACATGAATAGCGTCGGCGCCTCGAATGCTACGACTCCGGAGCATAGGGGTCAGGACTATTCGGCGTCCACGTCTATTTCAACCACTGCTGCGTCCACTGAGCGCTCGTCACTGGCGGAGCGCGCGCCCCCGCCGCCCGAGCCGGCAGTGCAAGCCGCGCAGGGGGATTTCCGACGAGAACTGCTGAAAGAATATCAAATACAGAAACAACGCGAATGCGACGACTATCTTCGCAATCTGTGTTCTGCCGACTTGAGGCAACAGAAAACGTATGTGTTATATAATTTCAACCTTATTTAATATATTTTGTTAATATATTTTGTTTAATATATTTTTAAAATTATGTTGTGTTTCTTCCAATTGCAGGATGGAGCAAATAGGAGATGCTGCGTCTGGATTTCCGTCAGCTGTCAAGTACCCACAGCAGCCGCCAGAAAAACCATGCGAACAGTCTCCGTACTTGAGGTAATCAAAATTAAAGTACAAGCTTTTTCATGTGTATCATGCATAATTAGACTCTGATTTCGCTGATACAGTCTTTGTTATAAGTATTCATTTTTATAAAAAAATGTACTGGACATCAAAAAAACCTATAGTGTAAAGTACTCAAGATGAATATTTACAGTCTGTATATCTATTTAGATAGTTATTATTGCACATAAGTACTTCTAAGCGGCCGTAATTTTCTTACGGTGCGCTTTCATCGCTAGACTGAGCAGGCAATTTGCTCTGAACGTTTGGTATACTGTTCTTGTTCCGTTTTCTCTGACTAGTTGATTAATCGCTATGCATGTGCACACGCGGGTTGTGTATACCTATAAGATTTGTTTTTGATGTAAATTGAATTGTAACATCGACTTAATATTGATTTCAGAGAGAACGAAGTACATGAGCCGCCCGCCACCGGGGACCTGACTAACGTAAGACTTTCTATCCTACAATTTTTCACACTTGGAGCTGTACGCTCCTTTCCTTCTTAGTTGAGTGAGCACCGAGCGGCGGTGTCCGAGCGAAAAACTCGGCCACCGTCACGTGTTGCATTCTAAGCGCATTTAAGTGTTCTTTCTGCTTGAGGCGTAAACTGAGTTTTCTAAATATTATTATTAAGTTCTGCTGCATGTGTATTTGTACATTGATTTTATTGCGAATTTCCGCTATTGTGGTATAACATATTGAGAATGTCTAAAGGAAAATAGTGGAGTCAAACTGCATTCTATCGGCATGAGGCCTAGCCCAAAGGTCCTGTTCTTTTCCAAAAGCTTACGTGTTTTACGTTGAACTAAAAAAAAACTTACGCCTTTCATCCCCGAGGGGGCAGGCAGAGGTATTACATTTCTGGAAATACCATCTTTACGAGTATATTCGACCCCTAAACGTGATAGGTGTTGAGCCCATCGCCGGACTGCGTCTGTTACACATGCCTTAGAATTAATTCTGGGACCTGCGGGTTTGCTCACGATGTTTTCCTTCACCGACGATCTGGTGATGAATATCTACTTAGGTAAGTTTTGAAAAACTCATTGGTACATGCCAGGAGTTGAACCCGAGCCTCGCCGATTATTATGAGAAGCGGGCTCTTTAACATTTAGGCTATCACTGCTGCTTAAACTAATGTGTGGAATATGTCTTATCCCTGGGTAAAATCGCTAAAATTCCATCACATAAAACTTATCTTTGTCGAAACCAGCTAAGCGATATACCATTTTCTTTAGGTTTAAAAACATATACATAGCACCAAATTAGGTAAGTATGTAAAGAAAAAATGTACGATGAAGAAACTTACTATATTTTTAGCTCATAATAGTATAAGGTGCTTTTTTTTATGAATATCTATGTGTCCGCTTGGCCTGAATGATGTCACTAAATATATATTAAACACCCAGACACATAGCCACAGAGATATTCTAGCACACAAATATTGACCAAGCGGGGAACGAACCCGCGACCTCCGACTCAGAAGGTAGGGTCACTACCAACTGAGCCAAAAGGCCCATGGAAATTATTATTGTAACCAATATATTTTAAGAACGGATATTTTAATTTATTGATGGAATGATCGGCTATAGGCTTACGACCTATATACTCGTGAAAAGTGGGTATGTCTAGAAATAGAATACCTCTGCCTAAACCCTCGGGGTTAAAATTAGTTTTTAATTTTTTTATTACTGTTTGGAAAATATAGTGATTGAAATTAGTTGTTTCGTATACAATAGATTTTTTAAGTCATTCAAAATAGTTAAGTTAACTATGTTTATTACACATAAGTACCTACTTTCAACTTTTAAATTTTGTATTATTTGTTGTTATTGTTTTTAATTTTTATTGTGTGTAATCAATTTCAAGTTTTACGGGAGAAAATAAAAGACACAGGCTGTGTCTTAGAGGTACGGATAGCGGATCTTTAAAAAACTTTACATTCCCAATTTAGATCTAGGTATATACTCTGTTTTAGAAATCTAAAAAAACAATGTACTGCACTAAACTACTTAGATGTTGTTTTTTAGATTGAGCGAGTTTTTAGCTTTAATAACTCATTTAATATGCTTATTAGGACTGATTTTTCATTTGTCAGATAAATCTTATCTACAGAATATATTGATGCTGTGAAAAGTAGAAAGAAAAAGAATAGAAAAAAAAACAGGTGATGTTTATTCTTCAGATAACTTTTATCTGACGATTGAAAAATCAGACCTTAATATAACAAAAAAATCCTATTATTGAATGGGGATGCGTTTGGCGACTGCATTTTTGGGTGTATTGTAAACACTGATATGGTTGTAATTAACGGCAAGACAACAAAAAATATGATCAATGGTTTAACGTGGTATCAAAAACACGGAGCAAGAGCAGTGATAGCCTTACAGTTAAAGAGCCGGCCGAAAAAAAATATTTGAGGCTCGGGTTCGAATCCTGGCATGTACCAATGAGTTTTTCAAAAATTACGTACAAATTTTCACTATGTGAAGGAAAACATCGTGAGGAAACTCGCAGGTCTCAGAATTAATTCTGAGACATGTGTAAACAGACCCGGTCCGGCTATGGGCTCACCACCTATCACGTTTAGGGGTCCAATGTATCTCGTGAAATGTGGGTATATCCAGTAATGGAATACCTCTGCCTACCCCCTCGGGGATAAAAGGCATGAGATTATTATTATTATTAAAAAACGGAGCAGCTAGTAAATGCTAGAAGTCGCCCATTTACCGAGGCGCTTGAAAACCTTATAAATGTGTTCCTGTCGTTGGTTTGTGTTCTTTATTTCTTGTCGTCATTATGTGTACATATAAGCTGACTATCTGTTCCGCGCGGTTTCACCCGCTTAATTCCCGTTCCCGTCTCTTTATAATATTAGTATTGACAAGTAAAACAATAAATCTTTTATAGGAACGAAATGGCGATGAAAATGACAGACGGAGTACTTTTTCGCCATAAACGTGACGCGGTGGTCTTTGCAGACACTACTTTTATCTAGGATGCTGTGGTATAATGCTCGAAGGAATGGACTTATTTTTAGATAGTTCTCTGCACAAGTCGTCTTTGGAAATGTACGGCATAAAAGTAAAAGAAAACATTTGAAAAATATTCCAAATTTAGCGTTGATAGCATTTAATTGTTGCTGCGATATACAGAGAGACAGCAGTGGTATCTTGTAAGTAAAGTAAAACCTAAGAATGTTTTTTAACAGTTTGCCTTTATCCCTATATCAAAAAAGTTATGCCTCACTATTAGCGAGAGACCCCATTTGTTTACGTATTGGCACGGCTCTCTCTTTTCTTACCCTTTGTAATATTTATGAATCTAATCATAAGTTTTGTCTGGGAAATGATTATGTTTTCGCTAACAACTATATATTACCAGATAGGTATATTCATTGCTTAATAAGAAAATGTAGGTTATACCTTAGCTAGTTTTGGGAGACCAAAAATATTCTTTGATACTTTTAGTTCTTAGTGTTATAGTACTATGTTTAGGTTATTAGACAAGGCATTTAATTGTTGGATTAGATATAGCAATACATACAGGGTTGCTGTCGTAAATAAGTAGTTTATAATATCAATAACGGGTGTATTCCATTCACCGTGAGAATTTAAAAATAATCTACTTAACGGAATATCCATGTAAAATTAAGTTTACACCTAGCCGTTTGGGCTGTACGTTGATAGATCAGACAGTCTGCCTGTTTCCTTTTATATATAAATATTTAATCAATAAAAAGTAGAAGATGTAGTTAGCTACGAGACTTAATTAATTTAATAAGGTTCGAATCTTGGCATGTACCAATGAGTTTTTCAAAACTTACGTCTTACATATTTATCACTAGCTCGACGGAGAAGGAAAACATCGTGAGGAAACCCGCAGGTCTCAGAATTAATTCTGAGGCATGACCTATCACGTTTAGGGGTTGAATATTCTGGTGAGAAGTGGGTACATCCAGAAATGGAATCGGAGATAAAAGGCGTGAGTTTTTTTATTTTAAATAGGAATAAATATTAAATAAAACTATATTGAAATAGACGAAACATAAGAATAAAAATCCGCTACGACTCAGTGGTCGTCATCTACAATGACCTTCGATCCTGTTAGTTTATTTTAATACTAAACTAGAGAGCTAAAGGCGCCGCTTAAGTGATCCGTGACGTACGCGACGTTAAAACCAAGTCTTTTTATGATTCAGAATTAATTAAAAACCCATTAACTGTTTCTGTCCGCGATCCAATTTGGGAGATAGGTTATTATGTAGGACGGACCGGTTGTTAAATAAAAATCAACACGTTTTTGTTTTCCTGTAGGTAATAAAAAAATAAATTAAAGATTTTAGAGTAAACAAAATATAATAGAACAAAACAACAACAAAAATCCACAAAATGGCCTTGCATCAGAACAGCCAGACAGAGACAAGAGTGATCAGAGTTCCGTTCAGTGGGATGTTGGGTCCACTGAAAATATAGTAGGTAAATATGAAATATCGTTGCCAAGTTCTACTGAAATACAGCTCTATTCTACATTAATTAGAGGATTAAGCAAGGTAACAGATAACTATTTTATTATTAATTAATCTATACATATAATAAAACTCTAACGGGGCCGTGTCTGTACATTAAATATTTTTTGAAAATTTTAACGGTAGTGTATATAGTTATCGATATAGATACCGAAACACCAATTTTTGGAATTTTTGTCTGTCTGTCTGTCTGTCTGTCTGTCTGTCTGGTTGTGCACGCATCACTCAAAAACTACTGGACGGATTTTGATGAAATTTGGTATGGAGATAACTGATTACCCGGGTCAACATTTAGGGTACTTTTTATTCCAGGAAAATATCTCATTCCCACGGGAAAATATAAAAACTGGTTAAAAAGAGAAATACGTACTACTCCGAAACGATAACACCTAGAAACTTGAAAAATGGTATGAAGGTGTCTGATATGTCATAGAAAATTGGTATGAAGGGATTTTTGGAAATTCCCACGGGAACGGGAATAAACGGAATCCGCGCGGGCAACGCCGCTGGGCATCCGCTAGTTATTAATATATGGTGAAAAGAGGGTATATCCTGACATGGAATACCTCTGCCTACCCTCTCGGGGATACCAGGCGTGAGATTTTTATTTTTTATTTTGTTTAATTATTTTACTTCAAATTCAGTCGTTAGGGCAAAAACTCATTTCGAAAAAAAAAAGCCGCGTCTGCACTTACTTTCCACCGTCTGCAACGGCTGTCGTCTATGGTTACCGCTAGGTTTGTTACGATATTTATGAGTAAAGACATACATCTTGTACTTGACGGTCTTGTAAGTTAACTTGGTTTAAACCAAAACTCGGAACGCCTTTAGTCTTTAGTGTCGCTTCTATACATTACAGCAGCATCATTATCTATATCTATATATATATATATATATAATATAATAAAACTCAAACGGGGCCGTGTCTGTACATTAAATATTTTTTGAAAATTTTAACGGTAGTGTATATAGTTATCGATATAGATACCGAAATACCAATTTTTGGAATTTTTGTCTGTCTGTCTGTCTGTCTGTCTGTCTGTCTGTCTGTCTGTCTGTCTGGTTGTGCACGCATCACTCAAAAACTACTGAACGGATTTTGATGAAATTTGGTATGGAGATAACTGAGTACCCGGGTCAACATCTAGAGTACTTTTCATTCCAGGAAAATATCTCATTCCCACGGGAAAATAAAAAAACTGGTTAAAAAGAGAAATACGTACTACTCCGAAACGATAACACCTAGAAACTTGAAAAATGGTATGAAAGTGTCTGATATGTCATAGGAAATTGGTATGAAGGGATTTTTGGAAATTCCCACGGGAACGGGAATAAACGGAATCCGCGCGTGCAACGCCGCTGGGCATCCGCTAGTTAATTAATATAATCATAGTTTCAGTAGATTTATAGGTAGTATATGGTCTTCCCCTAAATACCTATTGGACTCGATTCTGCATTACAGCGACTAAACTTATTTTAGTTTAGTCCTGTCATTTTCTTTCTCCTATAAAAGAAAAGAGACGAGATATATTTAGTCCTGTCAAATTAAAATTAGTCTTCTCATGAATGGCGTGTTTAGCAATTTTAGCGACGATGTAACAAGGTCATAGATAAAATTGACAGATAAGCACGTTCATAGTTAAAATTTGTAGGTTTTTAGATGTTTGACATTAACTCTTCAATCTATGGTTTGTTTCTGTCCTTTTTCTTTCGTATTCTATGAAGAAGGATAGGCTAACTTAAAATTAGGAATTTTAGGTGGTCAGTCAGAATCGAGTCCATTAGATTCTTTGCTGGTTCATGATTGCTGGTGTCAAGCTTTTTGTATTGAGTCATGCCTTGTTTATTTCTTTCCCAGTTATTATATAAGTAATAAAAAATATTTCCGAAAGAATTATTTTCTTTTTCTGCGTTGATACGATAGCTGACTCGCAAATTAAGTAATGTCCCCGTCAATAAATTATGGAAGGAATATATTATGTACACAAACATTCAGTGTTTTGCAACATTTATATTCAATTGTAAATACTACTTTCGAAATAATTTTTATTTGAGTATGACGAGTCTTCTTTAAAATGACAGACAGAATATTTACAATCCCGCGTTCTTGTACCACTATAGTTGGTTACCATTCTATATCGCTAAAATATAATCCGTCTAATTAAAATTGCATGTTAGTTTCGTATTACCCGTATGTACATTTGTGTTGATTGGATTTGGATAACTCATGACGATCGCTCCGTAACTCAGTAGAAGTTCATTGTTTACGAAATATATTCCTTCTCCTGATGAGAACATTAGGTACTTATTCCTTTACAGTTAAATTATTGCTAGTAAATTAGTTATTTGTTCTCAGTTTATTGTTTGTCCCCCCGACTTCTGAAACGCCGCGTGCTCTTTTGTAATCGCCGAACCGCGTCGCTTCTAGTGTCCACGTGATTAATTCTCTTGGTAACCATCTATTCTTATTTATTACCCTATAATAATTATGACCTTCGGATGGAGTCTGTTTTACACCCACTAGCAGTACATAAAACGCATATTCACATGTATAATGAATGCGGATATAGTCGGGGCATAAAACGTATTTGCTCTTATTATATAGACATACTTATTTATGGATTTTATTTATAAAGTAAGAGTTGATTTTATAATTGATGCTAAATATTTAAATATTTTAATCTATATATACAGCTATTAATCTATAAAAGAAACTCATATTTAAATCTAGATTAAAATATGCAAATAATGTTACTTAGGAAATAAATAGATAAAGACCGATATACCCGAAACCGATGAGCTTGCGTAACCCGTTAAATAAATGTGAAAGAAGATTTGCCAGGTTCGTGGCAACTGGCAGTTATTATCTTTGCCTAACCCGACGAGAAAAAGGAGAGCAATCAAGTGTGATGCATATATGATATCAGATAAAATGACTGACCCATTTGTCACGAAATCACACCGGAATCTTCAAATTTGGCAGGCAATCCTTTTACGATATACGAATGAATTTTGAGAATTTATGACGGCGACGAAAAAAAAAACGGGGCTTAGTGCTCAGTAGTCAGTACCTAACTGGGCTATGGGTCCAATCACCAAAATATACGTGTGCGACCACTCGGAACAAAGGAATGAGTTTTGAAGATATCTCACAAATGATTTTATAACAAATAACAAGCTTGCAAATAATCTAATACTTTTCTAAGCAACCCTGTTATCGAACTAGTGATAGTGATAAGTAAGCTGGGAATTAATAAGTACGTGTCTAAAACCGAACTCAATTCTCAATATTACTGCTTATCTAAATTAACAAGCCAATAATAAACTGCACGATAACAATCCCAACATGCTCACGTAACGGTAGAAACCCGTTTATAAGAATTCGGGGCAATATAACAAAATATGGCCAATATAACACGGCCTCACCTTTACCGTTTAAACACTTTAATGTAGAGGCCAATGTCATCTGGTTACTTCATCATACCATGGCATTTCTATTTACTATCATTCATATAACTGAGGCGTGAAAGTGGATACGTATGTTTATCACTGTGCATACAAAATATATTTTGCAAATATTGCTTGCTTTTTGCCGAAAAGGCATCCTATATGTTTTTAGTTTAGGTACTAAATTGTATACCCATTACGTCAAGTACATAAGTAATCAAGTCATCAAGCTTTTGTATGTATGGCACGCGTCATAAAAATCAAATGAGCCTAAACCCGAAGAGTTAACGAGTAGCCATTGAGGAGTTGCGAGAACCACCTCCTGGCTCCATCACCAGATCAGCTCGGTGGTACTATAATATTCCATTGTCACCGAACTTACATAAGAATGCAAACAGCTCAATCGGTTGAAGAAATCTGCTTCAAAATTGAGTTGCAAGATTCCATAGTAAAAACAAATTCAATTTGTATTCTATGGTAAATAAATTAATTAAGGATTTCTATTATACCATCTTAACAATCGGTTATTTCGCTTATTATAATGCCATAGACCTCCCGCGATGGCGGTGTCTGTGTCAGTGATATACCTAGCATAGGCCGCGAACCCACGGATAAGATAACATTTTCAGCTCGAGTAGTATAATATCCTTGTTTATTTTTGAAATGGAAATTGATTTAAGCTTTGAAATTGTTAAGCCACGATATTATTTTCTGTGGTTTAGTTTTAGGGTTCCATATCTAAAGGATGTTAACGGGATTACTATGGTATATAGTAGGTCTCTATCTGTCTGTCTGTCAGTACTCTGTATCTAATGAACTGTAATAGGTAAACAGTTAAAATTTTAAGATCAAATAAAAAAATATTAATAATAAAATTTAAAAAGGAAAGGAAAGTGTTTTTTTACTGTAGGTACGGTGTTACAGAACCCTTCGTGTGCGACATCTATCTGATAGATTCTTAATCTTGAATCTCATCATCAGTGCCGTATACGAGGACGACTTTCTTTTTGCTAGTATTTGAAAGTTTTGGCTGACTGTATTGATCGGAGGACAAAGCCCCACGCTCGCACTGTGTTATCGTAGTCACATCGGTCAAAATAAAGTCGAAGTCTGTAGACAACTTTAGGACAACTTTAGGACATCCTGTGACTAACGTCTGAATAAACAAGTAGAAAGTTCCATAATTAACGGTCGCCCACCGAGTAGAAAATACCAACGTAAATCAAAGTATTTATCAGCTCCCCCCATCCTGCCACCCCTTCGGTTTCCGACCAGGCGCTTCGTCCGGTCGCTATTATTCTACTTGGGGGCTTCAATTATTTCATAGACGAGTGACCGCCCGCCACTTTGTATGGGTTTAACCGGCCATTATCCCGTTCCACTGTATAGGTGACATGTTACGTAACAACATAGCCTATTGTCACCTTATAAAAATAATGAGCCAAGTGGGAGTTTAAAGATTTTGAGTACTTTTTGTTAAAATAAACAACATCTCGTGATGTCCAAATCTATAAACTGAGATTTATATTGTAAAATCTCTAAAACATTTTTAAATCAAGTACTGTTTATTGTAACTTGACTCAAGGAATACTTTGTAGTTATTTTAATAGAAATACCTAGTTACTCAATCATAGCCATTTTCGTTCAAGTATTAAGGAGCAACAGAAAAAATATGTTTCAATAAGATTGGTCCAAAATATAATAAAAAAATAAGTTAATAATAAAATCATGCAATAAAAAAGAGACCGGGTTCTTTTATGAGTGTTATGCAGAAGAATTACGTACCAGAACTATAATATTCAATTAAGGAAAAGGCAAAGGGTGGGTGCTGTATAAATACTTCATGAGATATCGAGCTCACGAAACTTGTAGTCCAAGAGGTGGGCAACGTCGGAGAAACTATTCAAGGGGATGATTTTAAATGTCGCGTTAGAAGAATTGCGAACACATTAATTATAATAAAAAAGAAACGACTTCAAACAGGAAACAAAAAAAAGTTCGTTAAGGAATTCCTTCGACTGTCTATGGTCTCCATCATCAGACCTTTCTTTGCACATTTAACCCATATGGGTGCAAAGTTCACATCAATTGAAATGAATTAAGTCCAAACACAAGGTAGCTACTGTAAAACGTTAAGGAGTTTCCTTGTCTGTTGTTCGTATTCATCATCAGACCCCTAATGACAGTCACAACACAACCCATTTAGGTGTAAAGTTCTCATCAATACAAATTAATCAAGCCCAAACACCAGGTAATTGCTGTAAATCGCTGAGGAATTCCCTCGACTGTCTTTTGGCTCCATCATTAGATCGACTCTCCTTTATTAAATAGTAGTGCTTTCAAATGTTTAATGAAAAAGTTTAACAAACGCACTAGTCGCCACGCCACTACGATTTTTGAAGGTTCCCCTCGATTTCTCTGGGATGCCATCATCACATCCTGATTTCCTTATCATGGTACCCTTGGGATATATCTTTTACAAAAAATGAATGATCAAAATTGTTTCATAAACGACGAACTTTTCCGCGAACAGACAATAAAAAATACGGTCGAATTGAGAAAACTCCTCCTTTTTTGAAGTAAGAAGAAAAAATCGTTTACGACTTTACTAATACTTGCAAGATGCTCTTGAATAATAATATCGACGACGATGTTCGAATACCTCCTAACTGACACCCGGGGCCAAAATGAGTTATCTATGCCACTGTACTTAGAGTTCAATTTCGCACCGACTGGCAAAGACTCCGAAGTGATTTTGTAATAAATAACGCCACAAATTCATAATGAGAATACCTCCTAATATCACGCTTTGAGCGTGTTAGCCTGCTGCTACTGCTAATATATTCTAACTTACCAAAACGAATATCTCCTAAGTTACTTCCGAACTAATTTTGCTGCCAATACCTCCTATCTACCATCAAACACGTGTTTCCATGTGAGTCTACGATCCAGATGTAGCCCGAGATAACTGACATGGTCCAATTGAGGGACTTGGATATCATTAAGAGTGACAGATGGCCAAGTTTCTCGCCTAAGCGTGAATGTGACATGAACAGATTTTGCTTCATTTGCCTTTATGCGCCATTTTTTTAACCATCCCGAGATTTCATTCAGGTCGCCTTGTAGCATTTGTGATGCGGTTGAAGGGTTGCTGGGACATGCTAGAACAGCAGTGTCGTCCGCAAAGGTTCCCGTTGTTGAACTTTCACCTGTTGGTTGATCGCATGTGTGCAGGAGATACAGAATCGGACCTGGTACACTACCCTGTGTACAAGGTCCGATTCTGTACTGCAGCATGTATGGGTTGTAGGCTTGTTATTTCCTCACCATACTTTATCAGGAATTGTCGGTCTCGCAAATATGATCGTAGTATATAGAACAGGCTGCTCGGGAGAAGATGTTTGAGCTTATTTAATAGACGTCCGTGCCAGACACGATCGAAAGCTTGGGAGATGTCGAGGAACACAGCAGAGCAGTAGCATTCGAATGATTGATGTATTTTATTTACCAGTCTATGGACCTGTTCGATGGTACCATGTTTATGCCTAAATCCAAACTGGTGGTCAGGAATCAGTGCTTTATTTTGGATTTGTTGCATGAGCCTTTTCAAGAGTAGAGTTTCGAGAAGTTTGAAAGTTATAGGGAGGAGACTAATTGGTCTGTAAGATTTTGGGTCGTAATGGTCTTTCCCTGGGTTTGGGATCATCTTAACTTGTGCCAATTTCCATCGTGGTGGAATGAATGCCATTCGGATTACAGCATTAAACAAATATGTGAGAAATAAAAATCCTATGTTTGGCTAAAAGTTAAAAGCTCGTACTCGGGGCTTTCTTATCTTTGACTTTGTAATGGCAGTCATTACTTCACTCTTTGTTATCTTTGAGCATCCTTGGTCCGGTGATGATTGGCACAGGGTGAAAAGAGTACTCCCGAATTCTTCAATGTGTGCAAGAGGTCCATCATAAGAATGTGGTGTGAATACCTTAGCCAAGTGCTCCGCAAATGTTTCTGCCTTCTCGGTGTCACTTCTGGCCCGGTCGCCGTTACTTTGGCGCAAGGGGAAAGATGGTACAACAGGTTTTTTCAAATAATTTCTGGCTTTCCACAGTGAGTAATGGGTGGCTGAAGTAGGATCCAGTGTGGGAAACTGAAAGAGTTATTTTCCTTGTTCAGGAGTAGCGATAGTTTTTTCCTTAAGAAGTTTAGCTTTGTCTTCAGGCGGGTATTTAGTTTTGTGCCATTCTTTCCTTAGTTTGCGCTTCTGTGAAATAACTTCTTCCACTTTCTGCGAGATTCTTAACGCCGTGTTTGGGCTATTTGAATTCTTTACTGGTGTAGCTTCCCAAGCAGCTTTTTGGACGGTAGTGTTAAATATCTCCACTGCTTCAACCAAGTCCTCCTCGCTTTTAAGGCGTACGTTCGCGTCAAGGGATTCATTTACCAATTGTATTTAGTAGTCCAGTTAGTTAGTTTTTTTGAAGTGAAAATTTCTTTAGCGTCGTTGTGCACTTTTGTGGGATGGGTAAAAACTGTGAAACTCGCGTCAGGTCACGTGTGCTGATCGAAAAATCGTAAGACGGTTGGAGAGTAGTGTTGTAACACCGAAAAGTTTTCACTTCTGCCGGCACTCCCGGAGTGCATGTTTTTTTAGAAGAAGAATGAAGTAATTTAACGTGATTTTTGTGAGGCCTAGTAATAGAAATAAGTTTTCAATTACTAGTAGAGAGTTACAGACTTATTTTATTGGTCATCTAATAAAGATTTTCGTAATTATTTCCAAAAACTTTTATTAAGTAATACCTCTTAACTTCATCAAAATAAGTTGGACATGGACATTAGTAAAACTAATAACTCCTAACTAACACTAACTTGGAAACCACTTGTCTGTATGTAAAATCAATGCTAGCATCAATTTCGCATCCCCATTTAATAAAAACTTGCTTAAGAACACATTTTCATAAAATAGGTACAAAAAGAATTAAAACGTTTTTTTCGCCTCCTGTAAAATTAGCTTTTTGTTAGTTAGGAGGTCTTCGAACATCGTCTTCGATATGGTAAATTTATATAAACCGGTCTCTTTCGTGCAATCTTGATAAAAAAAGCGTTCCATCTGCATTTCTACAGGTAAGCATTTTAAAATTATTTATATTAAAAACGCGAATATTACGTATTGGTAAATTAAATAAACAATATAAACTCTACCTTTAAAATATTTGTCAGGCAGACCACACATGAATCGCTCGCTAATGGTTTTGATATTTTCCATTGTTCTAAGTAAAACAATTTGTCTAACAATTTAAACCTTCGAAAAGTATAAAGTGTCATAAAAAGTTTCACAGCACAATAAAGAAAATCGGCATAACGATTGAACTTACGCAATGAGATGGAAAATGCCGCTTTAATCATACGGTTGTTATTCCCAATTACGTAAAAAGCGCGCTTAAAACTGTCTGTCTAGTCTTATTTATGGTGAAATCTGTTAAGGAACCGTGGAATCGGCGAGTTAACTCGATTACCCACATCAGTTAATTGAATTAATTACATTTGCAGATACTCCTGTAAAATTACTCTACCTCTTTATGTTTTGAACATTTATACCAATTGAGTTACATGCGAATTTACCTCGATTTCGTTTAGGGATGAACTCTTAGAGGTAGCCAAATACATATAAAACCGGCCAAGTGCACGGCGGAATCGTGCACCAAGGGTTGCGTGGAATTAAATGGTAATGTACAAAGTTGGGATTACATTACTACGTTTTTCAGTTAAGCATTTTTACTGATTTCGAAATAAAACCTAATAAGCCCACTTTCAAATAACGACCCACTATTCTGGCCTCTTTAGTAATAAAAATTAAATTTTTAGATATGCAATAAAGTGAGCAATTATTATTTAAAAATATTTAAAAATCAAGTCAGGCAGATGGAAGAAGTTAAGGTTTAATATTTTACTATTTTGTCATGGAACTCTGAAAAGAAGATTACATAAGTAATACATGACATGTATAGGTCGTTTGAATGATGAAATAGTGTAGGTTGAGCCAGTAAAAAATAATGACCAACATGTTGATGTCCACCTTTTAAAATAGTTGTCTTTTATTATAAAAAGTCTAGCTAATGCAATAACATATTTTGACTTTGTTTGAGTCCATCAAATTAATTTCACGGATATCATTAGTATTTAGCTTCAGTTATTTCGAGTGATATCCGTAGGTACAATAATAAAATTTTGCATAACTTGTAGATTTGGTTTTGATATCCACCACTATTTAAAATCCCTAAATAAAACAAACACAGACATACTTCTTATAGTTGACACGAGTAGATACTGCGTTTTTCTGAAGTACTTAGAGCGACCTTCGAATGGACTTGAATGATGACGCCCACACGCGAATAAGTCCTTGTTTATTATTGATGGTCTATGTTGTGGTGTGCCATTATTTACCTCCTTGTCACCTATATTTATACCTACTATGTAATAGTAGGACACGCAGATAATCGTAGTCTCTGTGCGCGCGCGCCTGCCGCCGTGAGTCATCGGTAAGCGTTGTGCGCACAATGCCGTCCGCGCAGGCCAGTCGCGTCGCGGCATACTTAGACGACATACATGTCACATAACACAAGCATTGTACTTCTTACGATCGGCCGAAGTTTATTTCTTAACTTAATTGTGAATTAAATTGTAAGTTTACGAATAAAGTGCACGTACACAGTGAAGATGACGGCAGTGAAGAAAGCTTTAGCGATGCGGCAGCTGGACTCGATGTTCGGCAACTTGACTCTGGAGGGGGAGGGTCGCCACTCCCCGATCGTGAGCTCGGTCATAGAGCACGACCCCCACTGCGACGTGCACGGGCGATGCAGCACTCCCTACAGATCCTCGCTTTACCTTCACAGTAGGGAATCCACGCCAGGTTATTACAGGGATTCCGTGTCGCCGACGAATCTTATCATAAGGTAAACTTGTACTTTTTTATTAAAAAAATATTTATCAGATGTTGGCAATATTGATTAACGATGAATGTGATGGAATAGGCGTCGTGACTCACTGGGACTGGCGGGGTCGCCTGCTCGCGAATGCGAACACCCGTCATCCTTCCCGAGCCTGCTGCGGCGCGACCGCCACAGCCCGTCGGCCACCCCCCCGCGCCGAGAGACGCCCAGCCCCACGCAGCGGTATAACACCAAGCGACATTCCATGGGCTCCTTCCCCAACCTAGCTCGCAGCAATATCGTCAACTACAACCGACGGGACTCAATATCCAGCAGCGGGATCAGAGATATGAAGCGAGACTACGTCGGCTCTACCAATTCGCTATCTAGAAAAAGCTCTATAGACACGAAGAAGTCATCCTCAGATTCCTTAGATAATTGGCACGTGACTTGGGATTCGGATGTCAGAAATAGGTCAACTTCTCCGCACAATGACAGACTCTCTTATGGACATGATAAGGTAATTATTCGAGACAGACGTATACTGTCTGTCTCAACAAAGGGTCTTCATGACCATCCTTTGAATGAAATAAATTTTAAAATAACATCATGTCACTCTACCGTGTATTAAAAAATTTATTTAAGGAAAATCAAGTACCTACTCATTCACATAAGTATTCACAATCACATAAAATTCATGTTAAATGGTCATACTTTTCATGTTGACTTGGATGAAGTCATCTTCATGAGTTATTGCTTTACACAAAGTAGTTTTTATTGAAAAAGTATTAATTCTTATTATGTAGGTACGTGGGCAAACGACTTAAGCTTAAGAAATTATCTTAAAATTAATATGAGAATATTGATTTTATGCTGCAACTTCTTATTACATTAGCAGAGGAATTCAGAAAATTATTAATGCTTTTAGAAAGTTGTATATTTCGCTTGTATACTGTTCACTTCTTTAATAGTAAGATTAAAATATAATAAACTTGTTTGCCGATTTAAAAGCTCAATAATTAAATGGCGAGAAACAGTGGCTACGTAACAATATGCAAGAAAAAGTTACATTTTAGCCCGTAACTCAAATGGACGAAGCTATTGAGTTATTTCCGTTGTGCGTGAAGCATTAGCGTTGCGATTGAACGAACTTACGTATCGAACTTGTTCTGTTATTGCATGATTTTATAGTTTATACAACACAATCACGCTACATTTATAATTGTTACGAACGTTTTTCCTACGTAACGTTGTAGTGCGTATTGTGTCCGTGAGAGGCGTACAGCGCGCAAAAGTTATTGCCAAAGGATGACCATATTATTGCATTCAACCATATTCAACCTTACTCCAATCAGTTCGTTGTGGCCTATATTTATGTTGGACAAAGTGAACAGAATGATGATTGATGGACTCTTCAAGGCTCACTAAGATTTACAAACAGACCAAGTACGAATCGAACTCGGACATGCAAGGTTCCATACCATTTTACAATAAATAAACACGTTTTTTTAAATTAAATTCCTTGAATTTTTTATTTAATGTTATTTTTATTATTTGTTAATATATTTAAGGTTATAGAAATAAACATTATTTGACAATTCCAACTTACCCCTTACGCTTCATGAGATACAGACCCACTGACAGACAGACGGACGGACAGCAGAGGTTTAGTAATAGGGTTTGGAATTAGGGTAGGGATCCATAAAAATTAGGATAATGAGATTTTGGGCGATTTCGGCCCTGTTTATTTTAATTTTGAACTACACTAGCTTTTAGCCGCGGCTTCGCTCGCGCACGTTTATTTCGCCCCCTTTAGGGGTTGAATTTAGCAAAATCATGCCTACACTGTATAAGCTGCTTACGTGCAAAATTTCAAGTCTCTAGACCCAGCGGTTTAGGCTGTGCGTTGATATATCACCAATCAGTCAGTTTATCATTTTATATATTATATAGATAAGAGTATAATTTTATTGTATCGTGCATACGAACATGCTACGGACAGTATTATTTTGTATCTACGTATAATGTAATTCACTCTCTACAAATGACCATGAGTAACAATACAGGCTGGTTCAAAAATAGCACGCCAGAGTCATAAGGGAGATAGCTTGGGTCGGGAATCAGGATCTATATGACATTCAAAATCAAAGTCATCAAAATGTTTTTATTCAATGTAGGGGCTTAAAAGTTCAATTATTGAAAGTCGTTGCGACTCCACCGGTTCAGTAGAGTCACAAGTCGCCTTTGTTAAAGTCTTGCTGGTTTCGAGATATATTGTAATTTTTAGGGTTCCTCTAAAAGAAAAAAGGGAATCCTTAATATCACCACTTACGTTGTCTATCTGTCAAAATACATTTTTTCTCTAACACACGAAATCACTTTATATTAATTTTGTGTTTATGTCTCAGCTAACTCGAATACTTGCTACAGTTATTAAAAGTACTAAAAAGTAAAAATAAAAAAGCGTTAATTAAGAAAAACAAATTCGATGAAAACTTAGTAGTTTTAGGACGTTTATATTTATTTTTATCTGATCCAAGCTACCTCAAATCTCCTTCGATAAATTTTGTAGATATTCTGTATAGACAGAAGCTCTCAACAGTACAAATTCTCTAAGAGCAGCAATACCTTACTATTCTTGTAAAATTCAATTTTATACCTAGCTAACACTTTTATAACTAAAGTCGTCTTTTAAGTTGTAATATCTCTTACACAAAGGCAAATAACTGACGAGTAGCGAAATTTACTTTGGTATGAAGTAAATTTCATAAGTTTACATTTCAATAAACATGACGTGTTGCATGTAAGTACAATGGTCTCTTATTCAAAGTATAAAATGTAAATAAATAATCTGAATCTCAGCATGTTCGTAACGAGAGGTCAAAATAAATATTTAGTGGCTTTTGAGAATAGTTGAAAGGAAAGGTACATCCACAGGGTCGCTATACATGGCCCGTCGGCTTGCAGAGAGCCCGCGCGGCGCGCAGTAAGCCGGCGACCTACACCACCATAAATGGACATGACGCCGCCAAGTAGCACCCGTCACGACTAAATCATTACGATATTTACATTTTATCTCGCACAATACTGCAATATTTGCGCTGTCCACTAGTTTTACTACCTATGGACATTTAGCTCGACAAAATTAATTTTCCGTTATAAAATTTTAATGTTAAAACGCGTTGCGCAGCAGTTCGCCTGTGTAAAAGTAGCTCTGAATACCTGACTTGGTTGCCGTGGATGAGATTTAAATGAGATTTGTCGATAAACTGGTGTATTGTAGGCAGGGCCCATAATATTTTAGAAATATGGCAATAAAAACTAATAAAAAAGACCAATGTGTTGTTTTAAATGTCTGTAGAGCACGAAACATGATATTCATTCCTTTTGAAACAAAGTCGAACCCTTATGAAACAAGGACAAAGTTCCACCCACTGACTAAACGTGGTAGTATAGTGCACTTGTCTTGATGAACACCAATTTACTGAAACTTGACACTCGTAAATCTACAGTTTGACCCACTCTTGACTTTAAATCAACCAATAACTTCCAATTGATTTCGAGCAAAGCCTGTAAGTGATTCAGTTTGTGTTTGTTGGTACAGTGTCAATGTTTACCTCTGTACGCATCGCACAGGGATTTTGGAGTAAACTCTGAGTCACCGTGGAGTCATGGAGTCCAGCGTTCGCGAGACGTTTACGTAACTCATATTTAAAGGATTCTCTGTAAACATGTTGTCATAATATAATTTCATTCTGTTATTGTCTCATGGTTTACTGATTAATTTTGTCAGTGTAAAGGTATTTCGATTACATTTTCCTTAAATGCTTCCTTTAAAGTGTCCCTCGACTTGTTAAAAGTTGTGTGATATTATGTAAAAATATTTTTTTTTATTGTTATGGAACATTTTATATTTCCCTGATGTGTTATTTTCTAGTAAGTATTTAGCACTAGATTATTTTTAGTATTGGAACCATAATAAATTATTATTATACATTGTAAAAGAGTTTCTGTTGTGAGTGATGGTTTAGAAGATCTATTATAAAATATGATTTATGGCTGAGTTATGACGCAAATGAGAAACTTCTTGTAATAGCCGTATACATATGATCCTAATTATTGCTCGTTTGAAATGCGTAGGCTGAAATTAAGATTATGATGAGTTCCTTCTGACACAAGCTTGTTTATTATATGATCTGTATATGGTGCAGCCTTGAGTTCCTCAGTTACAAATAAGGTGACTAATTAAGTTTTTAGTTTTCCATCGTTATTTCTAGACTAGTGTGGGTGTTCGTACGCAATATTTAATGATTTATTCCATTGTTCCTCGTTTCATCTTAATTTATTAATTTGTTTCATACATTGCGTAGTTCTAAATAAAATATTACGAATCATTTCGTTACGTTGTTTCCGAACCGTATTCGTGCGTAAGAAAGAAGCGAAAGTTTGCATCTAAACGTGAAGAATATTATTGCCAAAACGTGCGTTGTGTGCATAGACCAATATACATATAAGTAGAACAGTAAACGCATGAGTTGACTGATTAGCAATTACTTGACACATAATTATTCGAGCGAGAGACTTTGGTTGCGTAAATTCCTGAGCTAATCAGTATAAAATTAGAAATATGTCCTCAATATTTACAATGTTCCTTTATTAGTGAAACTGCACTTATCTCGAGAAAGTTGACATACCAGCTATATAAACCGCGAGATAGTCGAGCCTAGATAAAACCGCAACAGAGGCGGTGACAATAATATGTTCGTAAATGCAATTACTTTGCATTTTATGAGAGTTGACGGTGGCGGGCGGTGCATTGAGCGAAGAGATATCTGCTTGCTGGTTACGAACAGATCTGAGCGTGTAGTGTTCGTATTTGACGCGTTGACCGCGCACGGTCTACCCCTTTCACTTGTATTCGCATTCAGCGGATCGAGCGGAACGCAGTTCGCCTTTCTCTATGTTTTCATCTCTGTCTAACGCGCGGCATGGTGGTGCAGCGTCGGTGGTGGGCCGGCGCACGCCGCTCGCAGTCCGTGACAACAGTAGCGCAGTTTCCTCGACTACATCCGCACGGAACCGACACCGCCGCGCTCGGATGCTCTATCGTGATCTGACATGAAGTCCAAACCGACACACTACGTCGACGCACCGTTTAGACCCTGGCCGCCGCTTTCCCGCCAGGCGCAGCCCAACTTTTATTTTCGTCCGCCGGACCCGATGGATTTGAGGAATTTCAAAACCTCTTCCTCTAAAGGTTCCACATACTCGGATTTCTCTGGAATGAGTGCATACAGTAACAAGTCCCGAGACTACTACTTTTTGTCGCCGAGCTACCGTTCTGCGGGTGCGCCGACGCCGAGTAACCACGCCGACCTGTACCTCGGCCGGGAGAAGCCGCGCCAAATTCGGAACCCCAACCCCGCACCCGCGGCCGCGGCTCCCTGCCCCTGCAGCCGCTCGCGATCCCTCGAAGATGTACGCACTGACGTCGTCACAGAGTGGGAAGATGACGACGAAAACGGCAACCGTATCGTCGCTCCAGCTACAAAATTCAATCGGACTTCATACAAAAGTAATAACGCTTTCCAAAGACAAGGATTCCTTACACGGCATTCTATGGAAAATCTAGTCGATAGACCTCCGCAAGTTCTACCACCCAAACGCATCTCAGCCTTTCAGGTAATTCATAAACTTTCTATTAACATAAGGATTCAGTGGAAAATGAAGGTGCAGCAATTATTTCTATCCTGAGGCTAGGGAGTTGCACAGTATTCACGGTCTGTGCAATTTATCTTGGTAGCTGTGTAAGCTAGCTGGATAAATGAACTTTCTAAGTGTTGTATTTATGTGTTTGTCTCGTCGACGCTGAGCGAAATGATTCACAAGAACAAACTCATTGGTATTGCTGGAATTGCGAATGTTTTATCACTTTAACGTAGATTAATAAGCGTTGTAGAACGTTGTTTGATAGCGGCCATGGGAATGGGGACCGAGCGCTGGCGGTGCCAGACCCCGTTCAGCTCCAGTGAACCGCAACGCACCGTCCTAACGTGTAACGGATGTGTTCAATACAAAGTATTATACTAGATACGAGTACATAGGTAATGTCTCTATGTAACAGCTGTGTGGTTCACCACTAAGCGTTATATCAGATAGCACACGCGAATTTGGGTTTCCAGGTAATTCGGGCAGTTTTTGTTCTGTGTATTACCTGGTACGTCTTGTGCAATGCGAATGTGAATTCTATTGTGGAAATTTTATTGTTTCATAAAAATTGTGTTTCGGAATTTTGATTGTATAATAAGAGATCATCATGTGAATTACGCATGAATTACGTCAAGCACCTACTGTGTAAGTTCATGATGTGTCCTACATTACCTACTGATTATAGCAATTATTTTTTCCTATCAATCAATCAATCAATCAATCAATCATTTATTCCTATAATTCCTATAATTCGCAATGTGGATTTCCTAAAAGAAAATCGGTCTATTCAGTCATTTTATATACTTCGCAATACGATTTAACACTTTTGCATCGTTGATTTGTATAATTATATAATTTTTAATTATTGAATAAACGTAAATGCTATATAGGATTAACGTATGAAAGCTTTTCTCCGCATTTTACTTGCTAATGACGACGTGCGAGACAGATTTATCAGAGTATAATCGAGATGTTGCGGAAATTTAAATTCGAAGACGTTGCGCAACCGCTCGTCGAAACTCAACAACGAACGTCCAATTAACCAGTGATGTTTGATTATCAAAGCTAGAAAATTTTTAAAAAAAGTACAGGTCTGATTAGGACAATATATTTTTAGAAGTAGGTGTTTGAGTATGTAAATGTAGCGGATATAAGCGGAGCTTAACTTTTACTAAAAACAATAGAAACACAGTCAAAGAATTTAAAAAAATATTTTTCTTTAAACGTCCCTTGGCATAGTATTCAAAAATTAATTGCCTGCAGTTTTTGATATTCACTACAGTTACTTTGTCTCACTGCCTGCAACTGTCACTTCTGTATGTAGATGACGCGACGCGATCGCTATGAACGTAAAATGACAACTCACGAAACAAATCCAACATTCCATGGGCAGTCATAAACAAACCGACCCGTAAATGTGAACGAAAAAGCGGTAAAGTAATGGGTGAGCTACACTTTCTATTACGACTTCAGTTGAGAATTGTTGCCATTGAAGTAAATTTAGGATTAAAACCTTAGTCAGTTCCAAAATAATTCAATAAATGTTATATAGCCTTATTGATATAATATCATTTAAACATATTTAAATTAAAACGGTAAACGATGGTTTATTCGATGTGGTATGATAAAAATGAACTTTCTTATCGGTCGAGGATTTATCGTTCAAAACTAGTTCTCACCGTAACATAAGATATGATTATGACCATTCAAGTGAATCAAAACTAGGTATCTATGTTTTTTCTTTGGGCATATAATGGAATATTTTCGTCTTTCTCCCCATTTTGTGGTAACGCCGAATGTCCAAACCTCGATGTCATTGAATGTCGATCGTTTTAATGCGTTTCTAGTTCTAGTACGCAATAACAATCAGCTCAACTCGCACGCTTTCGAGAATATTCCGTGATGAATCGTTGAATTTGGAGTGACTACATTTTTTTATCGACCGATCATCTTCCATGATGTCATACGCTTTGCACTATGTTTTTTGTCGCATCTATTAAAACACCTTCTGTGTAAACATTAGGTTGATTGGAATGTCAATATTCTGATTCACAATATAATTATTTTTTGTCGTTGTGTTTGAATTTTGTACTTGTATGCCCATTTGTAAACAAGTTAATCCGCAAACGTAAGAAAATAGGAATATTAATGTTTTGTCTATAACTAACTAGCGACCCGCCCCGGCTTCGCACGGGTGCAATGTTTATAAGATTTTCTGTTGACATTTTTCCTGAATTTTCTTTGCTATAAACCTCACAGAGCCCGAGACCTTTCCAACGAATGCAAAACCGTGGAAATCGGTTCGTGCGTTCTGGAGTTATAGCGTCAGGAAGGAAAACCCGACTTATTTTTATATAGTAGAAGATTACACCATCGGTTGCTTAATCACTTTTTGTATTAAGATATTAGCGGGTATGATATCTCTAGAATCTACCATTACTGTTACAAATTCAATTCAATTCGGTGTCAAATTGCCACCACTCCAGCCAGTGCAGTGTCGTTGATACGCGTGACAGCAACAACTATTGTTATTAAATATCACAACTAAGAATGCAAGGTTGTGTTATAACAACCTCGAACCCTTTTAGCAGTAATATAACTGCTACTTGAGATGGCCTGAACAATATTATGCCTACATCGCATCTTACCTTAATCTTTGTCTGTCTTAACTTATCACATTTTCCATGGCATGATGTGATGTTCTCTCTGTTATTCCGTAGTCTTAAGACATAACCTACATAACCTTATATTCGTAGTTGTCATGAATATGAATACAGATGTAACAACTTGATATTGATCTGACATAGTGTAGCAATTGTGGCATGTCACATTGTCTTCTTTATGAGTACTCGTTCTTACAATTTACATTCACGCGAAGGTTAATTAAATTCCCTGGCTAATGAAAACAAAGAAAGATACAAACATAGAAAAAAATAGTGACAACAAGCCAAAAAGTATTCGTGGTAGAAATTAGCTTCTCAGAGACATAAAGCATACCGACCTAACGATATTTAATGAATCGCCCCATTTACAGGCACAAAGCAGGAATGGTGGTCACCAGGGAATCCCGATGTCGGGTGGTGGCGTGGGCGCAGAGGTGAACGGATCCCGGCCTACGTTCAAACCTGTCACAGTACTTGAAGACCTTCAGGCAGTGCGCTGCGCAGAATTCCACCCCAACGGGAAGCTGTATGCCGTCGGCTCCAACACCAAGACCCTCAGGATATGCACTTATCCAAAAATTGAGGATGTTAAGTAAGTAAACTCGTTCAGGATAAAAATACATGGAAATGTTGCTCTACATCACTTGAATTATGATTAAAGGTCGTCGTATTTGCACAAAAAACGGGTCGTGTGGCCTATACATTGGTTTACAGGTTTTACACAAAAAAACAAAAACATACGCAATGCCGGAATCAATTATGACTAAGCACTTCCTTGGAGGTATCGTGGTAAAGAAAGTCACACTTTTCCCAATCTCTTAAACTCAACCGTTACGCAGATTCGTGTAATATTTACGTAAGAGATTGTCTTTTCTTTACGAAAAATATAATGTAAATCTTTCTGCTAAGAATAACATTTCAACAACAAGATCGAAAGGCGCTCGAATTCCTAAGTTTTGTTTCCAAATATTGATAAATAATTTAGTTATCATAATAAATACAAGACCGAGGACGCTTACGAGTTACGACAGTTGCGCGACCTCGTAGATATGATATTTGGAGCACACGAAGATCCGTTTATTTCAACTTTCACAGCAAAATAACATTAGTCTTTTTTGTTATTTAGGAGCAGAACAGAAGTGTGTAATTCTGAGAATAAATAGCGAGTGTCGTTTTGGTAAATGTAACCGAAGGTGTCGGATTTCTCGACCTTCCGCGGCATGCTGACCCTGTACTTTCTTGATCTGTCATCTGACCTTTCCTGGTTCCAATCCAACAATTACGGGACCAAAATAACTTCACAACATTTCTTAACACGTTTTGGTATTATTATACACTGTGGCTGTAGGACCTTGTGGCTGCTTATTGGCACCAAAATTCAAAATTTTAAATTATTGTTGACAATTTATGGCCAATTCATAAGTTCACCGCAATGAGTAATGATATTAAATCTCAACTAGCCAATTTGGAAAATTGGAAATATAATAAAAAACTATGTCGATCTATAAAACTTAATGCTATTCAAATGTCAATAGTGATCGCCAATTTAAGGATGAACCCAAATATGAGCTTCGCGATAGCGATGACTATACAATGAACGTTGAGTCGACGACCTATTCGATCATTATTCTGTGCGGGATTTACCTTTGTTTTGCATGTACATAGAAGTGAGTTCCGATCGACATTAGTGAGCAAAATTTCACTGTCACTGAGTCGCTCGTGGGCGCGGGTGAACGACCTCGCATAAGGCTTATTGCACTTTCGATTTCAGAGCCAGTTAGGGCGGTTTGTTTGATTATCGCATATCTTACCAGTAAATACCGAATATGCTCGTAATTTATCGTGTTTTAGGCCTCTAAACTACTACAGGAATGTTTTAACTTTAGTTCTAGAGTTCCGGGCTCAATTTAAAAATAAATGGACCATTCTCCAGGAATTTTACCAAGTAGCCATTTTGCCCTTCATTTAACGTCACACTGTTAGGACTTGTTACAAATGTCGTGTAACAAACTGGTTACGAAATATGCCAAGATTACGTTAGGATTTGGGTTGCCAAATTGACAAATGGGCATTAAATAAAGTGACATAGCATTATGAGTATTGCTGGTCGTTATGTGCTCTCACTTGCAATGAGTCAATGGTTCCGAATACGATTACTTAACCGGTCGTCGTTTCAAAATGCATAATATAAAATATTATAGTGTATATCCACGTTTGAGTTGGAATAAACTTAGGAACGACGATATTTCAGCTTTGGAAAGTCTTTAACTGGCTTTTGCCATTATAATCTAAAAAAATTTTTTCTTACGTCATCGTAGCAGCACCCTGCTGATATTATGTGACTTTTTCTACAAGGCAAAAAAAAAGAAATGCGATGCGTCTATGAAGCATTTTTTTAGAAACATTTCTTATAAATAAAAAAGCGGTTTACTTTGCTTTATGGCCAAGCTCTACTGCCTTACCACCTTGCATATTCATAAGCGTTCTTTCTTCCCTAACTGGAGTGTATATGAATGAGATATTATATATTTCGTATAAAATTCGGTGAAATGTCACGTAACGCGAACACGACACACATTTTAATTAGTGTAATTACACTTGAACTGAAAATCGATACTGAAATTGGCAACGGGTGTTCACGTTTATTCTAAGCGACAGCCCTAAAAATGACCTCTTAAACAAATAACCATGACAGAGCAGTGTAGGTGTAACAAGAAAGTATAGCTTGAAACGATCGTTTAGATTACTCAAAAATGGTCAAAACTCCTTTAGTTTTTGCCGTGGCGCTGTGGGCAGGACAACTCACCGAAATAATTGGCATAAAACATAACAAGACTTCAAAAGGCGTAGGTTCCATTAAAACAAATTGATAGTTATGTATACAGGATATTAAAATAATATAGCGCTATTGGGTAATGCGCAAAGCGCTCATTTCAGCAAGCCGTGGCAAGGTCTCGGAATTAAATGTGCTCCAATACGTCATTGTCAGTGTTGTAAAGCTGATTTAGTAGACAAAAATGTGGTTTAAATGAGCCTATATTATTTAGACGTCAGCTCTTAAAAAGCCAATCAGTTATAATGCGATATTATTATTTAGCTCAGAGGAGTTCCATACTTCTTACAATTTAAATAGAAAACCATGTAATTGGGCCTGTAAGTATAACCAATGTTCCCTAACGGCGGGTATAGAAGTTTTAATTAACGTTTTCATATGTGGTCGGTCTCGCTCGTGTTTCCTCATTACGGTTTCGTTACGTCCTTATGCAGAGGTATACATAAGAAAACGTAAACATGATAATATGTAACTTTTACTGAAACACGTATTGACAAACTCGCAAATCTTCCTTTATATTTCACGAAAGCAAACCGTGTGCCAATACACTTTGTTAGAGCTGGAACTGTCAGCTTTTTTCTTTACTTCTAACTTGTTCTATTCTATCCAATAAACAAAATACGTGAGCAGTCGATAAACAAGTACCTACTGTTTATTTCTGGATCCTAAAATGGCGTTGTGAACTAGAAGAAGCTCTAGACAGCATATTTATTTCATAAAACAATTTAAATTGCTAACTTAATAAAATCACTCATCAAAAATTACTCACCATTGTCTATGATGATTTAAAAATTACACTAGTGTAAAGTGGTTATTACATAGAATACCACTGCCAGGCGCCAGCTGAGGGTATAAATACCCCTCGTATTAGGATTGCGTTGATATCTTCTATGTACCGACATCGACCCGTTACAATTTCAATATATGTATAGACCAGCAGTGCCCCACGGTTTCACCAGCGTGGTTCCCGATCCCATGGGAATATGGGGATAAAATATATCCTATCTGTTATTCTGATGTATAAGCTATATAACTATAAAGTTTCATCAAAATCCGTTCAGTGGTTTTTGCGTGAAGGAGCAACAAACATCCATACATACAAACTTTCGCGTTCATTAGTAGGATTAAGTATTTACAAGTTTTGTTCATCGCCAGGGACACAAGCGCACCTACCGCGCCTACGGTCCTCCTTAAGCGCACCAAGCATCACAAGGGCAGTATCTATTGCCTCGCGTGGAGCCCAGCCGGCGACCTGCTTGCCACCGGCTCCAACGACAAGACCGTCAAACTGATGAGGTTCAACAGCCATACCTGCAACCTCGAGGGCCAAGAGGTGAGTCTTAACCATCACCATTATTTTATTACATTAATGAAGTGGTAAAATGGACGAATCAGCACATTTTTGAAGTGACAAAAATATAAAAGATTAAAACACGGACTGTTTGTTTTCTTGCAATTGGGGTTCAAATGCAAGCTTGAGTTTTGCACTGTTTCAGTGCAGCGCTCTGACACCGTTTGTAAATATGTATCGTCAGATCATAAAACCGGTGAGGGGTTGATGTGCGAAACAAACACATAAAGCAGTTCCACATAAATCGGAATGCAAAGGCGCTTACAATTAAAGTCACGGCAAATATTAAAATATTTTTTACGTTTTGAACTATTCAGAGATATATTTATTTATTTTTATTTGGACTGCGCTTACCGAAAGTAAAATATTTTCATATTTCGCGTAGTACGACATGAAAAATATTTTATATTTAACTACATGGCACCCAGCGGCGTTGGTCGCATGGATCCCGTTTATTCCCGTTCCCGTGGGAATTTCACAATCTACGCACGATCTGACGCCTAGGTCACAAAAGGAATTTCCTGTCAATGTCAAGTTGTTGTGTACCTACCATTCTAGACGTAGACGGTAGCGTGAAAAGGAACAATACATCCCCGGAATGTCGAGAGAAAATAATAAAAAAGGGTGCGATGCGATCGCCGATACTGGAAAAATGTTGAAATCTCAAAAACGAAAATCTTTTCGAAACAGTTTTCAGTTTTGCCTTTTTTCTGTTAGTTAAAAGAGGGCTCAGCTGTGAGATATAATGGAAGGAAACATCAGGCTCTTAATGTCTAAGAAAGTTATAAATAATGGAGTAGGCACTTTACTAACCGCTGGGTGTTGATATTTTCACGAAAACATTGCATAATTATGTGTTAATAAGTTTCTCTCGTGAGTTAACAGAAAATGACATACTCCGCAAACACTGTTACTTAGTCGTAAATATTGTTTTCTCTCTATAAAATCTGTATATACTAAGAATGCTGTACGAGAATTATTCGTAATACGAGACGTCCATTTGCTCCAACTTGATTTTCAATACCATTTTATATTTTACTTATAGCGAAAGTCTGTTACCAAGTTTCACAGGCTTCGAGCACTACTATAAAACCGGATTCACAATCAATGTCTCAATAAATGTAGCATACAAACTGCAACACTTTTAAAAAAATTCAGTGCGTTTCAATAGCTAATCGCAAAACGTCAGTGATGTAGCATTTAATCCCACATCACTGACGTCATGCAAATGAAATCGGCACATAGATCGTGAAAGCAAAAATAGACCTTGTCGTTTTATGATGTACAAATGACATTCAACCAAAGGACATTGTTTGACAGTGTGCGAATAATCAATACAGGCATGTAGGTACTCTGTGGTGCTGGTACCAATCAGATCAGTGCCTATAAATTAAGATGACACAATTTATTTCAATGGTTTCATGTAAATTAAAAAAGCATCTACACCACCCCTCAATTAGTTTACGGTTGACAAACACGATTAATCGATTTTCGAAGGCAAATACTGGATTCCACTGCCCACGCACGGTGTCGTATCAAGATTCAATGAAGTCTTATGAGAGCATTAGAGAGGAGACCGCAAAATATAAGAATCCCTCAAAAAAATTCGGTTACTATGCCACCCTTAGTATAGGGCAAACTGTATCAAACTTATTTCATCTGCCGCCCACTTTGAAAATCAATATTTGTCAGTGCCTCCTTTTTTTTATTTAATACATCTTAAAAACCGCAATGACATTCATTACTTTAACTTTATAGCGTGCTATTTTATTCTCGAGTTCAAACTTACATTATAAACGAGACTTTTTTTACCAGTGAGAGTAATCAAAACGCAACTTTATAACATAAAAAGTATCTTTTAATTATACGAGTATATAATTGTAAAACTAATCTTATGAGAAAGATGAATTTGATGATTTATAACATGTTTCTTGATATCAGGTTCGAACTTACTCAAAAACAGCCGCAAGTCGCCGCGTTCGGTAACACGACAAGGATTTCTCTTTTTAGTAAGCAGCGTAGCACAGTACTAAATCCACGTTCACACAAATATAACGATTGGAATGCTACCAAAAATCGTTGAACGACCACAATTCCGGGTACCATTGCGGGATTGGCTTTTGTAGCTAAAATTCTGGGTTGCCATTTAAATATTTTTTTCTCGTTCGTTGTCAGTTCTATAAGTTCTTCTTCCAGCTGGGATAATATTACTGTTGACATTTTAAAAAGGATCCAACACCCATTGGTATTTCCAATTTCAAAATGACCTGGAATCGTTATATGAAATCACTGGAGGTTTTTCAAATGCTGGCAAACAAGTCGTCGTTGTTGCAGGATACTGAAAAATTGGAAAAATTGTAGAAGTCACGTCAGCTCATATTCATTCTGTGTAAGAACAGTTTGGCTACGAAAACAGCATCGACTTTTTTGTTCAGTTAAGTCATCAACTAGAACTTGGAGAATTTATGTCAAGTATGCGATATCCTTATTTGATATGAGGAGGTTGTTGCACAATGTCTTTGTTTTCCAAGAAGTCGATCACAGAGTCAAACAAATTTGTAAAATCGGGTAATTCAATTGCCTCTCGATAACCAACGCACTTCTTAGTGAAACATCCTTTGTTTGAAATCTTCATCATTAGCAACATGATGAAACATACAAATAACAACTGATGAAATAAGGTATCGGATTTTATTAACTGCTGATGCTGATGACGTGTTGCACTGATTGAAACAGTCGTTTAATTTTGCTAGCAACCAAATGCTGTCCCATAATGACGGAATGTACAGCGAGCACATCGGGAATTTTGTTTTTAAGGACGCTATAAAGCCTTTATAACACCCTGTCATAGCCGGAGCGCCATTCGTAGCAACTGATATAATATTCTTTAAGGAAATTTCTTTCTCATCATAAAACTTTTCCAGTGTAAATATTGTTTCTACTTTTTGCATCTGTCTCTTTTCTAGCAAATTATAGTTCTTGACATATTTTCTGATCAATGATGTCAGTTTACCAACGAATGAAGCATGAATGATGCAATAATGCTTCATTCGTTGGTACAGTGGACTAATCCAACTGAATAGAGAATTGACTTCAGATATTTACACAATGACTCTGCAATGATTTCAGCTATTTCATCAATTCATCTTTGCGCAGAACTATTCCTCAAAGGAATTTTTCACATAATATCTAGCAGTTATTACTTCTTTTATTGCCGGCAAAATTAACTCTTCTCCGATGGTGTGTGGTTTGCCTGTTTGAGCAATTACCGTAGCTCGAAGTCCTTTATCGTTTTGCTTAGCAGCCGCTAAAAAAAGTTTTGATACACTTGGCTGAGTATTGTACTTCCTCTCCAGGTCTTGAAAATAGGCAACATTTTTGTCTTTCTGTCTGAATGCATTTTATTCAAATGATCTTGAAGTCTTGAAAACTTCATCGCTCATTCGAAAATGTTTTTAGACAAAGAAGGAACAAAGGCGAAGAGGGGTTTGTGGAATTTTTAATAAATTCGTATTTAATATATTCCGCACTGTTTTGCCGTCTCTTCTTTTTTGCTTCCGACATGGTTTTGTTTTTACAAATACGTAAGTACGCTTAAGTACCTACTTGTTTAACGATTTCGCGCAAAACCGCTAATGAAAATAAATGAAATATTACCTACGTAATTTTTTATACGACTGAAATACAGCACGCACCTACAGGAATAAAACAAACATGCACAAACTTGTTTATCTTATTCGACGCTCAGTCATGATGAGCAAGTAAGAACAAGTATCGATGAACCAGCCAATTGATACTGGATTTCACAGATTGCGTTGACCAAAACCGTGTTAAAACCTGATTGCTCACGGGCTATATACCTTATGTTAAATATTTAAGAGATTTTATGCAATCAAACAGGGCAGAAATATGAAGTTTTACTAAATAGTTGATGTTCTGTAGTACCTAGGTAAAATAAAAAATAGATGAAATTACAAATCAGCCATCACCCCGCTAAATCACTTCAAAACTCCCAATTTTATGTGAGCCTGTACTGCCCCCTAGGCCTCGCATATAGGGGGGCCTTATCGCAAAGTTGGAGGAAGACTGGTATAGGGTGACGTTACCCACAGAATACTTGTCTGTGAAAACTGACAGTCGTGATGGTAGACTTATGTAGGTAGCGCCCGCGGCGTTTCAAACTCGCGCGTCAGTGCGTCAGAGCGAGCGCATATTAAATGCGCGACTGATGCCTGGGCTACTAGTGCTGCACATATGAAAGTTGACGTTTACTAATTCAGTGTGTACACTCTATCATTACCCAAAGCTAATACCATTATTTGCGTACTAGGTTTCTTAATATCCGCGTACTTCCAACGAATGGGGATAGAATGGGATTTGATTAATTATAATATCGTACACATTGTGACTACGTGTCATATCAAGTTACTGATTAATATCAAATAGCCCTAAACCTAGGGGCCGACGAAATTTTTAGGAGCTTTAAATTTTTCGGGATGCCATAAATGTTTTCCGATAAAGCTTGACGGGCACAATCATTTTTCCGGTTGTCTTTGTGAAACTGCATTTTTAAATTACCGACAAACCCAAAAGCGGTTATCTAGCGATTCATTTTTCTAGTAATAAATTATTTTTACGTCAGTTGCATAGCACTGACCCATTGTTCGAGAAAAGCATTTGTGGACATAATAAATGGCAACTAAAATGGATTTGAGTATATTTCATGCACTGCCAGTGCCATTACTCCTTGACGACAAATATGTATTTGTTTATGTGTAAATAACTTTTATAGAAGTTTACTTGTGTAAACATGAATATATAATCTCACGCCTATTTCCAATTGGGGGAAGGCAGACACAATCGACTGCCACTTGCTACGAACCTGACAGATCTCTCGTTCTTCATCCACATCCATCAAACGACTCATGCATGCTTGTACTTGTGTATGTAATTATATATTATAAATAAACAATATGACAACAATGAGAGCAGTTATAGCCCGGACGGTTAAAGAGCCGGCCGAAAATCAGTGAGGCTCGGGTTCGAATCCTGGCATGTACCAATGAGTTTTTCAAAAAAACTTACGTACATATTTATCACTAGCTCGCTGGTGAAGGAAAACATCGTGAGGAAACCAGCAGGTCTCAGAATTAATTCTGAGACATGTGTAAATAGACCCGGTCCGGCGATAGGCTCACCACCTATCACGTTTAGGGGTCCAATGTATCTCGTGAAATGTGGGTATATCCAGTAATGGAATACCTCTGCCTACCCCTCGGGGATAAAAAGGCGTGAGATTATATTATATATATTATATAAATAAACAATAAATAAATTGTGGGGCACAATTCAGACGGTTATTTCGTCCCAAACTAGGCAGAGCCTGTATTTTATTTATCTGTATTGTGTATTATTATCTATACGTACGTTATTATCCCTATTCGAAGCTAATTTTAGTGAAACACACCGTAACCTTTTTTTTTGTAAGATTTGTCATAAGATGGCCCATTGTATATTTTTGTCTTTGCCCTACTAGTCAGATTATTATTGGCATATAATAAAGAGTTGTTAGTTAATGTCTCTTGTAAATTATTGCGTAAATCTTTTTGCTCCATTGTCGGGTAACTGTAAGGCCAAACAGCAGGTGGTCAACTGGTACGAGTATGATACAAGGTTTGATGCTTTTAAAAGTGACATATTAGTCGAAAGCACTACCTTGAGACGCAAGGAAATATGATTGAAAGAAATATGAGGGAGTTGAGGGGTATACAAAACAATAGCAATAAGAGTTTTTGGTAAATCTGTTTATAAGCTTACAACTTGAGACTAAGTTTCGTATTTACTTAATTAGATGCCCAACACCACATCAGTGACAACGTATAATAAACAGGTGTCCAAAATTATATTACCGCTCTTCACCTTAAGTGGACAATCATGGTGGACAGTAGGTCTTTTTGTGTTAGTAAACTAAAACTTTAATTACTGTTGAATTTTCCTATTCTTTGTGATATTCCTTAAGTGAAGTAGCAGGCAAAACACATGTTTGCGTAGCATTTATCATTTAGTTTTATCTTGTTTTCTACCGCCTTGTCTTTGTAATAATAATAATCCGCCCATCCTTCAAGGAGAAATTCACTTGACTTTGGTTCGTGAATTTTATGTAAAACTTGCCGACATATCTTCTGTATTTCGAGAAAAAGAAAACTTAAGCTGAAAAATATTATAATATTATTTGTTTCGGACCATATGATGAGTGTTAAAGACGTATTAATCTAAATTCTATACAGGAATTGGTTTCTCTAATTATGTGCCGCAAAGGACAATATATCCCGTCATCAATCAGTCTCAGAAGGCTGTTGCCACTGCAACGTATTCTGTTCAACAATGATGTAACCTTTATCCTCAACACGGTCTGCAACAAAGACATTAAAATATAATAGGACATAGAGGGGGCATTGGGAATATTTTCATACAAAACTTTGAAGCATGTTTCAAGCTCAAGCGTCATGTCAGTTAGTATGAACGCGAGCTGGCATTCGGTTGAAATTGTACTAGACTTATTCCACTTGGAATAACTTTTTACTTCAAACTTTCCTCGCTTTGTCCCCTCTTTGCCCTATTACATTTCAATTTCTTTGGTCTGGAAACATGGCAGACGCACTACGGAAACTAGGCAGCCGCAACACCGCCCCGAAAGCTATACTATACTGGACACGCTAGGCACTGTGGGAGCGCTGGGTATATGTAGTACACAGGGAGCTCGTGGTTACAGTATCTTTTAAGAAGCGTTATCTTACATCGTGCTATTGAGTTCACAGGTTGATAACGTATGGATTGCCAACAGGTCGAGCTGACTATGCACGATGGCACGGTCCGCGATGTTTGCTTCATCGAGGACACGTCCAATAAGACGAGTCTACTCGTCAGCGGCGGTGCCGGCGACTGCAAGATCTACGTCACTGACTGCGCCACCGGAAAGACATTTCAGGTACACCATATTAAGATATTTCAGGTACACTATATTAGGACATTTCAGGTACACTATATTAGGACATTTCAAGTACACCATAGTATTTGGAAAATTCCAAGTAAACAGGCCAAGTGTGTCTGACCACGTAAAAAAATTGCGCAAGCCTAGTGTTCTTTTTATCTGAAAACATAATTGGGTAGTTGAAAGCATCGAAATTAAATTGCGAGTAGTAATTCATTAGAAAGGTCATCCCAAAACACTTCAAAATATGATTTTCTATTTACTGATTTGATTGTAAGAACCCCACCTATTTGTGCAGTTAGCAAACTAACCGTGACCTATGTCGATATATAGGGACAAAAGTTTTCCAACAGCAAAGGCCGGGTTTTATTATTTCTATTGACATAAAATCCACCTGCAATAGCACAATACTGGCCGTGCATATTATCAGGTGACATTTCAGTTTTACTGTTCGCAAACTAATTTTCCCGTTCTCCAGCTATAGTTCGCCAGTTGAATGTTACGTACACACATACGTCAAATGCTTTACCGGTCAACCTAATTTGTGAAAAATTCCGCATTTCGTATTAAAAATGATGTAACAACAGAGAAGAGAATTCTCAGGTGTCCAAAAATCAGGAGCTAAATCCACATTAGCTAAACATAAATATGTAATAATAAAACATAATTTAAAAAAGTAGTCATGATGCTGCGTTGTTTACGTTCCATCTGAACATTTAAGTCCCTACTGTATAGTATTCCTGCGGCAGACACAACGTGACCTACTAATCATGTAAATTCATTCACACTTCAGCGATAACGCGCCGTTGCAGTTTATGCAAATTGCGAATTCGCTGTGAAACAGCTGAGATCAGCAAAAACGCTCTGTTTAAACCAGGCACTGAGCGGGCACTCTGGCCACGTGCTCTCGCTGTACAACTGGGGCGGCGCCATGTTCGTCTCCGGCAGCCAGGACAAGACCGTGCGCTTCTGGGACTTGCGCACCGGAGGCTGCGTCAACATCATCTCACCGCCCACTGGACATCCCGGGAAGGTATTTTGATACTATTATTCATTTTTTTAAATTTATTTATTTACTAGCAGCGCTTTGCGGTTTCACCCGCCTAGTTCCTGTTGCCGTGGAAATACGGGAATAAAATATAGCATTTATATATAATATTATAAATGCGAAAGTTGGTATGGATCATAAAAAGTAACTCATTTGACGGGGTAGTCAAATACCCTATTGTCGTCGAGAATATTTTTTCCGCTCTAGGGGGATAGTAGAGCGTATCGTGTTGCTTTCCGACCCTGATGTGTTCGTAACACGCTCATAGTATGATACGGTTTAGTGGGTAGACACTAGACACCTTAAACATTATTCTTCGTAATTGTGTACTACTTATTTATTTATTTCCACAGAGTACAACACATAACTTTATAATTATGTATCGCCAAACTGCATTACAGTTTGTTGGCGAAGGTTTCACTCACTAAAACACATATTGTTGTGTACCTACAATTGTAGATATCGTTGTACATTGTAGTACATTACACAGTACAGTACAGTACGTTGTATATTGTAGTACATCTACTATTAGATGTAAAATGAAAGAGACAGTTTAATGTTGTTAACTGTGGTTAAGGGCAGATTAGTAGTGTTTTTGTCCTACAATGGTAGGTACACAACAATATGTGTTTTAGTGAGTGAAACCTTCGCCAACAAACTGTAATGCAGTTTGGCGATACATAATTATAAAGTTATGTGTTGTACTCTGTGGAAATAAATAAATAAGTAGTAGTAAAGTAGTAGTTTAAGTTAAGGGAAGCATCCAATAACATAGCTTTCAGTTTGTTTTTAAACATCTGCTTGTAGTCTAGGCAATAAAGGTAATGGACCCAACATTAATTCCTCAGTCGATGAAACTTTGCAGGATTGTAGTATAATATGAGACAATACTTGCATAAAAAATCCAAAAAAAAAACCTAACCGAAGTTAGGTTTTTATACTAAAAAAAAATTTTTTATTTGATAATTTTTGAAAATAATGTAGCGAGACGGTTTTTATTTTGGATTTTCCTTTTGTAAGTCCACAGCGACTATTAAATGACATTCCAGTTAAAAAAATGGACGGAGCAATTTTCCCGTGCAAGGTACATATACGTCTGAGTGTTGTTGTTTCTACCAGGAGATTTTTTTGGATATTTCGCATATAGCTTTCTTAACACACATGAATATGGCTGGCGAAGAAAATTTTGACTGAGCATTTTTCCCAACAAAGATATCAAATAAATAAGTATTTCAGTAAAAATACCTCACTTCGGTCAGGTATTTTTTTTTGGATTTTTTTATGCTAGTATTGTCTCATACTATACTACAATCCTGCAAAGTTTCTTCGACTGAGGAATTAATGTTGGGGTCTTCATACAAAAATCCGCTTCATTGCCTGGACTATTGCTAATACATTCATCCTCCGAGACAATGTTGTTGTAAATTCTTACTAGGGGTCCGCGGTGGCGTCGCTGGCCGTGGACCCGAGCGGGCGGCTACTGGTTTGCGGGCACGACGACGGTGCATGCGCCCTACATGACGTGCGAGGATCGCGGGCGCTGCAGCGGTTCGCGCCGCACTCGGGCGACGTGCGTTCGGTGCGGTTCTCGCCCGGCGCCTACTACCTGCTCACGGCTGGCTACGATGGCCGCGTCGTGCTCACTGATCTGCAAGGTGAGTTCTCATCTCGCTAGAGCGCATTGCGGACGCATATTTAACAATTGATCTTGAATATGACTTTGGCTAGATAGATACCTTTTACATCATATTTTTTTCTCGACGGTGAAAAAATGTGTGTAAAAGTCCCAAACTAGGTAGAGCCTGTTGGCTCTAAACAAATGATAGGCATACTAGAGGCATACTAAAATAGAATATTATTTACTTTTATTTGATACTATTCAATGTTTAACATTTAATGTTAAATAGTATCAAATATCTGTCGGAGCAAACAGAAATGTTCATGTACACAAATGATGGCCCCGAGCGGGAATCGAGCCCAATGTCACTACCACCTGCTACCGTACCAATTACTTGACACCCCAACAATTATATTTAAAATTAATAAAATTACAATACACAAATATATTTAGAATAATTCAAATCAAATCAAAAAATAATTTATTTCTATAGGTATTAAACATACACTTAGAAACGTCAATATTTTATAATGACAAGGCACTCTAAACTCGTCTATGAAGATTGGCTTAACTACCGTGTTTATTTTATTATTGTAAATTCATTTTGAATAAAACTGTTGATGTGTCAACAATTGGATGTTTTACCCTATCGTAAAAAGCTATTCGAAGCAAACCAATGAAAGGATGCCCCACAGGTGACCTGACGTGTGCACTGCCGAGCGTCCCAGTCGCCAGACATCCGGACAAAGTGATCTCGGCTCGGTGGCATCCGGACGACTTCTCCTTCCTGTCTACCTCCGCCGACAAGACGGCGGTGCTTTGGACTATTCCGCCGGTGTAGCTGGCACACGCCAATCCGGTTAGGTTTGCACACTGATCAACATTTCAGCTTTGATGCAATGTGCACTCGCCACAACCGCTATTGGACAATAGAATTCGGTAAACCCTACGTGAGAAAGGGACGCTTCTGTGTAAGGCTCGGTATATCCGAAAAGTGACTCAAAATTTCGTCATTAGACTACTTCTTAAGTAGCCCAATTTAATGTTGTACAATTAATTGTATTTTATTGATACAGTCGTTGATAGTCACCCAAGTTATAAACACTAACACAGTAATAAATAAAAAAATAATATAAACAAACATAAAAAGAAGAAAAATAAAGTAATCCTACAAAATAGCAAACGTTTTGATGATTAATTTCGAAATAAAACGTACCGTAGAAATTTATGAGTACCAACTTGTAATTTAATAAGCCACTTTTATCATAGCTATTCGTGAAATACTCCCTTAGAATGTGTACGATGTATGCGAATATTTCAGGAAAATTCTAGTGAAATTGAAGTTGCGCATTTATTGCTTACGACGCGGGATACTTCCGTATATTTTAACGGGATATTATTTTTCCGGGATATTTTAACTTGATAATTTTAAAGTGTTGCTAACGAGACTAAACTACATACACGTAAATAAATATTTTCTAATAACACAGTCCAACAGTTTACTATGAAGTGCGTTAGGCTATTTTCTAATAACACAGTCCAACAGTTTACTATGAAGTGCGTTAGGCTGATAATGCCTCAACTAGTAATAGTTTTTCGATTACTACGTACTTTATACGTACTATGATACTGTTTCTTGACCTATGGTATATTTTTGTTATACCGCAAAAAAAACTTTGCAGAATTTTTTAAAATGGTTTAACAAAAGAAAGCTGTAAAGAACCTACCATATACTTTAAATATGGACGAGTAACCTACTTGGGCTTACTAAAAGTGATATTATTGTCACAAAAAATACTATTAATCCTTTTTTTAAAATAATTATTGAGGAAATTTCTTTTCTGATTTTCTACTACGGTTGTAAATTTTATTTTGATTGAGTATAAAACAACAGAATATCGGTTTTCATTTTAATACATGAACCTAATAAACAATAAGAATGGTTAGTTATGTTGTCTTAAATTTTGTCAAAGGCTTAAGACCCCATTTCTTTAAAGGCGTAGTCTCACAGAAACTAAAACAAAAAATCGACGATTTGACTGTACTTTATATTTTTAATAAGATATTGTTTGTTAACTCGGTTTAATTGACATATTATTTGTATTATACTACTTCAGTTACTATATAACGTATCATCGTGACTAGAATTACCGTCGTGCGTTCGTTGAAAAGCCTTATTAATTTTATAGTAATGCAGTAAGGTCTCAAGTTCACACTTGAGAGTTTTTTTATTTATTATGAAACTGAAATTATTTCTAGAATTCCTTCTAAAACGGTAAATTTACAAGTTTTCAAAATAATATCTTTGTACCGCTTAGTGAAATCATAACATTAGTACGAATTCCTTAGTCGTATGACATGATGAATAACTTAGATAAAATTCTACCTGCCAAGATTCCTCCACATTTTTAAACATTTGTAACTGAAAAAAAAACCTACTATATTAAAAAAAAAAATGTTTCGCCAGACAACGCTTATTGATTATATTTTTCTTTTTTCTTAAATTCCGAATTGGATTCGAGAAAACAACCAAGGGCCTATCCTATTATTTTGTGATTAATGTGTGTACGTGTAAACGAAGCTCTTTAATAAGCTAAAAATTAAAGAATGGTATGGTCACCGTGCGTGTGCTCTTTAACTAAAAGATCATCAATATGTAAGTTAATTACTTCTTTAAATAATTATCTATTTATTAAAATAATAACAAAAATAAATCTTAAAGATTATAATGTTACTTAATATAAATATTATTTAACTGTAATACAATCTAATTGTAAACACTTTGCACGAATATAATGATGAAAATAAAATATCTAATTTAATTATTGGGATTTATTTGGATACAAATAGTATTAGTCCTAAATATGTTTTCAAATTATTATATTTGTGTTAAGTCTGCTGATGCACACAATGACATAGTTATAAATGTATTTAAATTAATGATATATATTTTATGTATTAAAATTGTGTATTGAATATTTTATGTGAGAAATAATATTAATAGTTAACACGATTATTGAATCTATTCAACATTATTTTGTCAGAATGTAACGTCAATCATAATTGAACTGTAACGAGATCTTTATTAAACCGAATTTCGTTAACGTGTGTATCCATTGTAATTTAAGAATATAATCGTATTATTTCCAAAACGCAGGCTTTAATTTACATCGTATATAAGCTATACGAAAAAAAAATACATTTCCTACTCAAGCTGATCGAGATGCTATAATTTTTAGTGTTCCGTATAAATTTAATCGAAGAATAAAATAATACATATAATTTTTAGTGTTCCGTATAAAAATCGAAGAATAAAATAATACATGTAATTTTTAGTGTTCCGTATAAATTTAATCGAAGAATAAAATTACACATGAGCCTTTTATGCCCGTGGGGGTAAGCAGATGTTCTGGAAATACCCACTTTTTTAATAAACGAAATACCTACTTTAAAAATGTAATCTGTAGTTAATATTCGGTCACAGCAAGTAATTTCTTTTCAGAAACAGTTCATAATCGTCAAACATGGGTGGAGATGGCGTAGAATTGAAAATTGACAGGTTTGTATTGGAGTTTTTTTATATTAGTAGGTAACTCCTTTTCTATGGTATCTTATTTGATTATCAAACTACTTATTTAAAAAAAAATCATAGTACACAGTCGTAGAACACTTTTTACCTGAGCATTGTTGTGTCCTGTACAAAACTGTCAAAACAAATGCACGCGGTTTCCTTGGGGTGCTTTTATGATAAAGTGGGTATATGAATATTACATTAATATAAATTCCCATCTACAAATGCTTAACACATTATGAAATGAAAAAAAACACAGATCTCCATAAAAATAGATTTGTATGTTGTTCTAGTACTTAACTAACTTAAGAATTGAAACATCCAGACTTATTTTCTACTGTCACAAATATATTTTAGTTTGTGGAAATCGAAGCAGCGACCCTTCCTATTGTCATCTACCTCGCCAACGCAGATAGCTGCGCCAAATGGGATTCTATAAATCATAAACTTTACGCATCGTCGCGTCTGGCAAAACACTGCGAGAACGTAACATGATCCAGACCACGCACAGAAAAAAGTTTGTTATCTACGCTGTACCCATCGTATTCATTTACATGTTTTGCGAATCGCAAAAGAACTTCGGGACAATTTGATAATGGGATACTCTTGAGAATACGAAATACACACCAAACATGCAAACATGATGTGATGACACATGTTTAGTGTTGCTTTTCAATGACAAGTTAGACAACGTACATACTTCTTACGAGCTACAGAACGAGCTACACATGTCCTAATACTATAGCTCTCTTCAGTTGTTAATCGAAATGGAGTCTTAGCCCCTTTTCACACGTACCGGTTTCCGCCCCGCGAAGTATATGGCCATGTACGTTCGCTTTCGTACGTACCGGCGGGCAACCGGGCAATCGGCCATACATTTCGCCGCCGGGTAGCCGGCGCCGCCGCGCCGGCCCGGCGGAAACCGGTACGTGTGAAAAGGGGCTTATTGTTTAATCATAATTGGAATCGGAATCTACTATTGTATAGTTTCAGCACACAAGTCATCCTATATTATTATTACTAGGTACTAGTAACACTAAGTAGTGTCGCTAGTACCTACCATCAATGGTACCTACTAGCGACATAAATCGGTGTCACTTGTACCATCAATGGTACAAATCGATGGTACCACTGACACCAGGGGCTATATTTGACACAGCTGTTCCGCGTGGTTTTACCCGCGTAGTTCCCGTCCCCGTGGGAATACGGGAATAAAATGTAGTCCATGTTACTCAGGGATATTGTAGCATTCTAATGGTTAACGAATTTTTCAAATCAGTCCAATAGTTTTTGAGTTTATTCGTTACAAACATACAAAAATACAAATCTTTCCCCTTTATAATATTAGTGTAGATAGGTCCCATCAGTTTGTGCCGATCCCTAACGGCTGGTTTACACACTGTTTAGTTAAGTTGGTCAGTAGATGGATATTGCTTCTATAGACGGATATATGAATACCAAACCTCATAGTGGGCAAGCAATGTTCATCTGACCAACTTAACTAAACAGTAACCAGCCATAATAGGAAGCAAACTATCTATCCGCAAGAACGGGAACTACGCGGGTGAAACCGCTCTGAACAGCTAGTACTTAAGAAAAGTATAAATCCGGCACTGCCCATGGTTAGCTTTTATAGCATCATCCAAAGAGGTTGGAAGAAAATCATTAGGAGAGAGAAACTTTTTCTTTAAACGTCTTTGGCATCATCTTTGTGCCACACTTTGGCAGAGCGTTATAAACTTGCATAAAAACTTGTATTATGATTTCATCGCTACATCTGCCTTGCTGAGTAAACAATCGCAACATGTACTGTTTCTCTTAAATACTTATACAGGATGATGCCCCCGTGTCTTGTGTTTAACTTTAGGACGTATCTTGTTACAAGTTATGCTGAAGGGTAAAATCACACTTCAATTCGCTCGGTTCGCCTCAACTACATGATTTAGTATTTAGCTTTTTCTGGTAATTAAGTATATCATTTTAATGAAGTATATACTTTGTATATCATCTCATGCTTTCATGAAGCTAAGTATTAAGCACTACCCTAAAACGATAATAAAAGGAGTACCTACACAGTTTCATGGTTTATTTTCATAACCGCAATATAATGGAAGTATAAATAGCCATTATAAATGGTGAATGACTTTGAACAATTATCGAAACCTAGCGGAGTCTCGGACAGTGTGCTTTATTCATTATTTTATTTGTAAAATACAAAAAATGGTGCAGGATTTAGTGGATCTCTAATATTATTAATAAGTAGTTAGCGCCCTCGCTTTTGTTCGGTTTATCTATTCATATCCATATCTTTTAAACTTTGTGCCCATTCAAAACAAAGTTTCAGACACACAAAGTCAAAAAATATAAAAACTGTCGTACTTACTTATAACTAGCAGTTTTCATTAAAATTTTGGCATTACAGACAGATACTCCAATTTCATTATGGATGTTCGGTACTATTGCTTACAATCGACATTTAGTATTTACTGTCAGCAAGCTTTTTCAGAAGCTCCTAGTAGCCGATACCTACGAGCGCATAAAGTGCGTGCTCAGGCCTCAGTGATTACTTACTCACTGTTGACCATAACTTACAAGAAAGACAAACTGTCTTAAGAATACAGTTTGGCAGTGAACTGTATTATAATTTAAGAAATTTTTTTTTTTAATAAATATTAAAATAAAGGATCAGCTATTAAAAATAAAACCAATGGGTTGAGTTAAACACAGTTTATTTAGCTACTGACATAACTACTTTGTTTGACAGAAAAACATTCAATAAAGGCTACTGGTGGCCGGGTCGTAAAGTTTGTTACATAAAATATTCGTGGGATACATAGAGGTACATACAAACATTTTTCCTACTTTATCCTCCACATTGAACTTCAAACGACAGAATTATACTAAACTCACGATAGCACTGGCATGTAATATTTTCACACAGTTATTGAGTCACCCTGAAGAATTGAACAAGTATTTAAAGTAAGTATGTTATTATAACATTATGTTATATGCTAATGTAACGAGATTGCACACTCGTTCTAGCGAAGTTATAATGGCAAGGACCAAATAGAATTCTATACCAAATATTATCGTGTTATGTTTTAATAAAACAAGTATATTACATATTTTGATACGTTCATTTGTGAGGTACATATTGTTAAACTGAAATTATGAATCCTAATTTTGAATAAAACTATTAATGAAACTCCCTAGTGCTATGGAACCACGGGTAATTTAAATTCCCCGTGGACCTTGGTATTGGGTCAACTCACCGGGACCACGGCTAAAACGTTCTATTATCGGATAATTACTTACTAAAATCATTCAGATAGTATAACATTAAATATATTTATTACGTTTCCACAAACATTACTAGTATTTGAGTCGGATCACGTGGGCTACACCGCTTAGGTTCAACGATAGGTTGAACCTGCAACCAAGTTAGTGGTGTTACTGTGACTCACTTTCTCATAAAAAATCTTGATAATTAACAATTAAAATACTGGTTTTTCTTAAATGTCCTTATTTAATAATTTGCATTGCAATATTGGACACTTTTGCCACATTCTCCACTACTAATTACCACGCTGTAAATATAGTACCTATAGGTAAACATACCCTATATATATCATTCTGCTTTGATGCATAAATAAAAGTTATAAAAATAATTATACATTTCTACTAATTGAATTCTTTTCAAAGGCTTGAAACCAATCTTAAATTTATTTACAGCGTGACATTTGATTAACTGACTCCCGTCTGAAATATGAATGGCTATTAGTCGTTTGAGGACAGAGAAATCCTTTCGGAATAATATACTCTAGGTATAAGTAACAAAAGTCTTTCACAGTTGATCTACATTGTACTTTTTATAAAGTACTGAAACTTACATAATAGTAAAAGATTACCAACGCTCCTTCGCTTTATACCACCCCACCCCATACCCCACTCTAAAAAAACAAACATACTTTTACAATAACACCTAAAGTAAACGCTTCGTCATCCCATTACTCTCCATACTGTAACTAGCTTCATCCCCTGAAAAGTTGCCTCATAGATTGTGTAGCATATTTTCTAACTTGAAAAAAATATTAAATCGTTTCCGTAATTACTAAACAATAACCAATATTTTTACTTACCGTACCTAATTGTGACAGTTTTCTTTGTGCCTCATCTCAAAAATAACGATCAAGATATTAATTTACAATATAGAAAAGTTACATTTCATAATTTTGGTCCAATAATTTCGTAACAGAGGAATTTCTTTAGTAGGTACATTCATATATATCACATAGCAAAAACTACGCAATATTTTAAACACAAACTTTAGATTTTAAGTAAATATGTTTATTACAATTTAGTGGTTTGGATACAGTAATCACAACGATTTATCGAATAGATACCGTTACAAAGTTGGCACTGCTCTGTTACGCTTTCTAACCTACCCTACCTTTCTCACAATCATGACTAGCTCTGTACCCTGTACATAAGTGACACAGTTAAATCGCTTTAAAGACTCGAGTATTATGATACAAATTTTAGCTATGATTATGTACAATAATTTTATTTTATTGATTTTATTGTAAGTATGTTTTTTTACAATAATGTGGGTTTTAAAGTCTTTTGATAAAAGAAGATAAGTAAATATTATTATATTCCTTGAGAACCGAGGAGGATATTATGAAAATATTGATATAATCGTATTCTATATCTTTATTATTAAAATACACATAAGCACCTACTTGATTTCTTTAACGCCAATTTAGATATTAATATAATTTTATACATACACTCACGTCTCAAACTTGAGAGGGTTAGCAAAATTATTCTGTATTTCATTTCTGAAAGTACCTACTAACGAACGTATTTTCACGTGACAAGAGGTGAACCCTTGTGCGGGTCTGTTACACATGCATCATTGCATTATGTAGCACGGTTTCCTCGGCATGATTTTTTCACCTTCGAGTTAGTGATAAATGAGTCACTTTAAAAAAATCTGATACATACCCACCCGGTGGATGTGAAGCGGTCTTAAACCCAACAGAGCTTTCACCTTGTTAAAATATGTTATCTATTATGCATAAAAAAATAATTAAGTACATAAATACCACAGAGAAATATTGCTTTGAACAACGATTTACAGTGTTTCCTCAAAAAAATATTTAAATAGTTACAAAAGTATCCATGGCCATATAAAAAGGAGCACAATATATTAAAAAACATAGATAACCCATATAAAACCACAGTGAAATATTGTCCATTGCTAAAAAAGAATCACACAAATTTTCAATTCAATATGTTTGCTATTATATTAGTGACCAAAGATTGTGCTTTAAGAAAACGGCTCGGTTACTACCGCACAAAAGAACGCCTCAAGCATCTTTATCCCGCGTTTTTCATGACTGTACTAGCTCATACTGCAGAACTGGCGCGCTTCTTCGAATAAAACTGTACAACACCCATCAAACGGTCGTAAACGCGCTGAACTTAACTATCTGAAAGGCGAGATGAGTTTCGCGATGATTACAATCCGGTTTATGATCTCAAAACTTATATAGCTAATTGGTTGCTTATAACTTTGGTAGTGACGTCTGCTTCATCAGTTAGAATTGATTAAAAGTAGGTACCTACTTAACAGAAAATCGACCCAACTAAGTATATTGTATCCAGACAGTATAGGTATATCTATTCGACACTTTATCTTGTAACTGCAATGACAATTTTACTTTTAAATTACGCTTGAAACGGTTGTAACTAATAAATGTAGGTATATGTTACGGATTAAGTGATTGATTGGTCATTATTCATAATCCTGCTTCCCGCCCCCCACCTTATCCAATTGGGTAGTTGACAGCATCGAAATTAAATTGCGAGTAGTCATACATTAAAAAGATTATCCCAAAGCACCTCAAAATATGTATTTCGATTTTCAATTTACAATTATAGCAAATTAAAAAATAATAAAACAATCAAAAAAAGTGCTGCAATTGAGTACTACAAACTATGACGTCACTCAGTACCTTTTTCATAGTAAAATTCCGTTTTGACAGATCGTAAAAAGTAACTGATTTGACTAGGTAGGACACAACCCTATTGCGCGCTAATGAATTAGCAATATTCACAATGACCAGTCACTGTGACAAATAATGAATTTTAAATAATTATTTTCATTCATTGTTTCAAATTGCGCGGGCATTTTAAATAAAGCCCTCATTAACTAAGGAGGGATTTTTGAAAATTCCTACGGCAACAGGAACAAAACGTAGTTAACGAGGGCAACGCCGCCGCTGCTCATCCGCCATATACGTAGGTATATGACAAAGTGTAAGTAGATATCTGTCTACCCCTCCAATGTGTCTCCGAAGTAAAGGTAAAGTTTTTTCGAAGGGAAAGTTAGTTATTTTCCTTAACATAGAAAAACTGTTCTTTTATGAATGGATGACTTGGTTGTCCACGAATTACGAAGTACCCTTACGAAGAAAGAAGAATAGAACGACCGAGGGAATTGCTCTACTTCTTAACACAAGTGACATCAATCAAATATCCGGCACAGATATACATACCTAGTCGTGATAATAATTGTGTATATAGGTACATACATACCTACTTAAATACATAAAACTGTAACCTATCTAAGATCGAAACACCTCTGCTTTGATTCACTCAATCATTTATCTCGAAATCGCTGAACTTTAAACTTACTATAAAATATAGAAACTAAAATGTAGTTAGGTTCCTCATAACATGCACAGATCCTCAAAAGAAGAACGCTTATAAGAAAAATATGTCGTCCATAAAACTAAGGATTCTTATCGACTGGAATATAAATCGAACATCAAAGAAATTCTGGGTCGGAATTGAATGAGATTACCAATATTTGACATGAATTTGGGCGTCCAATACAGACTCAGTCACTCGCAACAGCGTTTTTCTAAGTTAACACTCTAGTTACATGGGCCGAATATTTTCGGAAGGTAACCTTGACAGGTTAACTGCTAAGTATAACCGCAGAGAAAAATAATTATATAATAAATAAGGTAATATCTTAAGTACTACCTAAAACTTAGAAAACCAACTAGGTATATAAATTTGTCCTATTATTTACATAACATCAATTTAATCGCCTAGGCATTTATGAAGTTTCTTCTGCGTTGTATCATTGACTCTGATGTAATGGTATCGCAACGGAATTTACATTGTTAACCCCAAGGGAAAGATCTTGGATGTAATACGACTCGAACAAAACTCGATTTGGATTGCAAAGGAAGCGGGGGTGCTCGAGCCTATATCCGGCAGTTCCGGCACTTGACGAGGAAACTTCCTTTGGACGACTTTTACATGATCAATATCCTTTTATTCTGCAAGCAGTAACCCCACAGACTAGCAGTGTTATTAGTTATTAAAATATTAATATTAGTAATATTTTAAAGCGATTTAACCGTGTGTGCCGTTCGTCTGCCGTCAGTGGCGAAGGGCTTAGATCATGGAGTCTCTTGTCTTTGGTTCGGCGGGCGGCACTCCGGCGGCGGACATCTTGCGCCGCTCAAGACGTGCGCGCGACACCGGCCGGTAGAACTGCTCGCTGCGCCGCCGTCAGCGCTCCGGTACCTGCGTCTCCGACTCTAGCTCCATCCACAGCGAACTGATGACGCGCGTCTCTGCATCAAACCGAACAAATGTTTATAAAACTAAGTAATATTATCACCACAAGGAATGTACTTGCTCTAAAGCAGCAATGCACTAAGGAAGGTGAGATTCAAAATGTTTTTGTTACTCTACTATAAGCTGCTTATAGAATAAAAATCTGAAATTACTTTTTACAGGACTGCCTCAGATCAACGGTAATGTTAAACTTAATATTAGATATGTTATTCAGTTTTTTCGCCAGATTCATCTCCATACAAAACTTTGAAGCAAGTTTGAAGCTCAAGCGTCATGTCATGTATGAACGCGAGCTGTCATTCGGTCGAAATTGTACAAGACTTCTTCCACTTGGAATAACTTTTCGACTTCTAATTTTCCTCGCTTTGTCCCCTCTATGCCCTATTATATTTTAATCTCTTTGATTAAAATAGAGTAGATACCTAAACTCGTAGTCTTTTATGAAAATATTTCTATGATGTCCTATTATATTTTAATCTCTTTGATTTTGATGGACATCAAATCAATGTCATTGGCTTTATGATTACGAATGAGGAGGACGGCTACATGTTCTAAATATGAAATAAAAAACCGGCAAGCGCGAGTCAGATTCTCAATCACGAAGGGTTTCGTACAATATCTACATGTTTCTTGAGTCTTTATTTTTTCCTACTTACTTATATTTTTTTATAAAAACTGTATGAAGTAACACAACTTTAGAATATAAGACAAGCTTACACCCTTTTAAGTAAATCTCTATTAGTGATGTAATATAAATTATTCGCAAGTTTCGCAACTTTTGTATTTATAAATGAATTTGGAAAACTTTCGCTGTAAATTTTAATTTATCTACCTATAAGAACATTGTAATTTTCTAATAAAGCAATAGAATTCTGAGAGTGAACTACTTACCAAAATACACCCTTATTTTATTGTTTACCTGCTTACATGCAAATTGATTCTACCTACTCGCAGGCGACAATATTTGCTGAAGTCACTTTAAAAGTACCTACGAGCCTAATGCTAATGCTACTTCGTTATCACACTACGAATTTATGTGTTTACGCGATGTAAGATTTACCTAGATGTGATGTGAATATGTGACACGTAGGTAGGTACTTCAAAGTGGGTTTATCGCGTGAAATCTTAATTTTTTTATTTGTTGTACTAATAGTTGTAGTTTGCTGTTTCGAATTGCCCTTTCGGACCATCAAGTGGATTTCCCAGAATATGTTAAATTCCCAATTGTGTAGGTAATTAACGTGTAAATAATGTCATCCTCCTATCTCTAAAATGGATTAGGATGTTCATTTTACAAATCAAACTAATTTCTTTTTATGATAATATAAACATACCTAGTAAGTAACTACATACATACTTATCAATGAATAAAACAAAAAGAAGTGGCGCTACTAAATTCGTAGTAAAAAAACTGCTAAGTAGGTACCTACGAGACGGACTATGTTTTATGCATTATTTGTACGTACACAAACCAAGGCAGAAAAAAAGTAAGACAAACTGACAATATTATTAAGATTAATATAACCATCCGCAGAACATTAATAATAAGCCATCGTCAAAATAACATAACCGAAGTATCTAATCCTATACAGCTACGCTACGAATTTAATATGAAGTAAATGCGGGTTCAATTTTATTTCATTTTATTTTAGCTTACATTTTCGCAAAAGGTTTATCTTTTCAAGTAGATATAGTACCTATACTCGTATGTTGCAGAAAACGCGTGCGGACTGGAAACATATTGCGCTAGCAATTGTACAGTAGGTACGTAGGTAACATTTTGTCAGGTTTTGATCAGCAAATATTGTCGTGAGCTTTTTCGTGAGTTGGATAACTTTTAATCGAAAGTATCTCATGAATTTCGATGTAGTTTATTTAGATTGTTATTTTGACTTATTTTATCAGCATCTGTAAAAATTGTAGAGGTAAGGTCGCGGCCGATCGCAACAACGCGCGCGATCGATCGCGTGCGGGCTGACGCGCGCGGCTGATGCGACAAGTCAATGTATGAAAATGACAGACGTCGGCCGCACGCGTCTGTCGCAGACTTCGGAAATGGCGCCATACATTTTCATACGTTGACTATTGTCATATCAGCCGCGCGCGTCAGTCGCATGCAATCTATTGCGCGCGGCTGTGATAGGCCGCGACCCACTAAAACTAAACGCACCTGATTTCTCCTCGGCAATTTCTTGCGGTGGCGCCTCAGTAGCTTCTTCAATGCAGCTGGCCTCGTCCGGGAACTGAACGTGTTTCTTCACTGCTGAACGGCTCGGTTTCGAAAGCACGGACGCTGTGGGTACGCTACAGTGAACTTCTTGATAAAGGTTATCCAAATTGTACACTAATTACTAAGGCGAAATGGCATTTTTTACTATTGTACGAGGTAGTTTCAGAGATTTGACAAGAGAAATCTATTCTTGAAAGATAAAATTCCATTTTGCAGGGTAGATCATTAGGCTGAGGTCGTGAGAAATAAAGAGAGTTTTAGTTAAGTATATAAAGTAGGACAAATTTGTTGGTGATCGCGTATCTCGTTATCCGCAGGAGCTCATTGATTTTGCATTGCCCGCTTTCAGAGAAAATAAATAGTCCCTCCCTATGCTAAGTTTGTAAAACCCTAAGAGAAAATCACGTTTATATAGACTAGTAAAGTAGGGAAGGTATTCTTTTCTTAATAAATTAACATTTTAAGTTCCGTCCTCTGTTGCTTATTTTACATTTTATTTTATTTAAGTTGAGATGACATATTAATAATATTAAAATGAAATAAAATAATGAAACGTCTGTTTTAGAGAATACACAAGGACTGCCGTGAAAGTATTTCCCGGTCGAAAGAAGCCTCTGTTGCTCCCTCATCAACTAAACGAACTTCCTACAACAACGTGAAATTTTGATTGGACGCAATAAAGTAGGTAGTACCTACTCGTTCAATTCAAATACAAAACTTTTGTTTGTGAACTTTCACTCCACGGTTTTGGTTTTATTATATGTAGTACTGTTTGGGTTCATTTGTCATACATCTGCCTAAAATAATAAGTAGACTTCAAAATTTGAGGTGGTTCTTAATTCGTTTGGATATATGTTTTTAAACAGTACCTAGTGATAGCTCTGTTGCTGGTGAGCCCGCCTCTTAAGCGAGAGACTCAGGTTCGAATCTTGGTAAGGGCATGTTCCTATAGTTTTTTAAGAACTTGCACCTACATAATTATCACTAGGCGGTGAAGGAAAACGTCATAAAACCTACAGGCTGCAATATTGATTCTGAGGCAAGTGTTACAGCACCCCAGTCCTGCGATGGGCTCATCACCGTCGGGTCTGTAAAATATACTGGTGACAGTAAATGTTTCCTGGAAAGGAATATCTCTGCCCTGGGGATAATACACGTAAATCTATCAACCTAACGCAAACTATAGCCAACCATATTTATCCTTCTCCCTCCAACACACTCGAATTCATACTTATTACCTTACTTACTTCACCTTTCTTAGGTACTTTACCTTGCTTACTTTACTTTGCTTACTTTACCTTGCTCACTTTACCTTGCCCACTTTACCTTGCTCACTTTACCTTGTCCACTTTACCTTGCTCACTTTACCTTGCTTACTTTACCTTGCTTACCTTACCTTACTATAAACTGAAAGTGCACGATATTGGCAACAGAGTGATGGCACACAGAATACCAGACAAACCGCCGCAGCTTGTGCTGAGTGAAGTCCCATAAGACTTTTTAAGGTGTTCCTAAAAAATACATTTTCTTTCTATCCTAATTATTATTACAAGAACGGCACCAAATATTTGATAAATTTCATGAAAAATACGTAGGTACTCGTTGATAATATGAGAGCGAATGTAGAGTGCCTAAAGCTGTATGATTGCTGATTTATTTTAGTAGAGCTCAGTACTTTATATTATCTTGATTGAACACTAAGTCGTATCAAATAAATATTGTTTGTTTTGTTTATTATATATAGTTTATCATGTTATATTCTATAAATAAATGGGCATAACTTAAGATTAGTTTTTGATTGTTTTTATGGAATACGCAAAAAGACAAGTTTATAGTTCCTATGGATTTGAACTGTGGATTTGAAAATAAAACTTATTAAAATAGCAAAGATGGTAATTTATTATAAATATCAAAAATATCTGCTATTAATATCGAAAATATCTGATGATCTGATAGATAGGTATATTAATGGTTTTTCATTAGGTATGTATACTTTTTTTTATATTATTTTTATAACCTGTGATATTTATGAATATGTACTTACTTGCTTACAATAATTGTTTTGAACGCCCCCTTTAAATCGAGCGACTTGGTGATTATAAAAATATTCATGTAAAATTTATCCGCTGTACAGCGTACCAACGTCCCACGGGAAGCATGACAATTATGGAATTATGAGACACTTTTCGCATAGATTCACTCAATTATCCTGCTTTTTTCTAGTGTTTCTTTTTTAATAAATAAATATGTCGTACCTATATGAAACAAAAACTGATATTTGTTGAAAACGTTACATTAATTAACATTGTATTTTCATACAGTGTTATGTAATAACATTATACTTACTAAGTATCATGTTAACCCCGATATTTATACACTTACAGACCTGAATTTCTTACAGAAATATCTGTGTGTGTATACACTGCTAAGTTGGAAAATCAGATTTATTGTCTATGTCTATCGATTTATATGCCTGTCTTTTATCTATCAGAGATAAGCGAGCAGACTGGTAATTGATTGCCAAGTTGGTTATGAGTTGCTATCCCCTATTAAATAAATAACCAATCCATTAGGTACCGCCAAAACCGCTGACAGGCCAGAGAGCCAAGTTTTGTTTGGGCAACGGTATGTTTCCCGGACTAACAAGAATTGATTGCCTACGAACCGATCACAGCTTTCCGTAGGACATTGTAAAATAGAATGGAACGAAAAAAAAACATAATAAACAAGTCAGTACTTAGTTTCTTTCTTTCCCGTAAGTAAATAAGAACAATTCAAATGGAATCTGGTAAAAGTAAAACCATAATGTTATTTTAATTTTAAAAAGAGACCTACCTAAGTATACTGTAAACAATTCCATTCAGGTGTGAGGTAAGTATGTAAAGCTCTCGGAGTTATTAAAATAAGTGACGAAAACAATTATTTCGAGCCATACGGAAAAATATTTTTCTGTATCTATGTAATGTGTCCGTGTATAAAGAATATCCTCGAAAGCAGATACCAACAAAGGAACGTTTGATAAGGAAAACTGAAATAAAGTAAAACAAACGAATGTTAATAAAAATGCTGCGTAGGGTAAGGGTGGTTTGCCTGGATTTCAAGAAATTGCTACCTATGTGGTAACACAAAATGAAACTCACTGATAGTCCTGGTCGGGGCCTCGGAAAATTCTTCAGGATCATGGCGACTTGGCATAGGACGGCCGGCTGACCGCCGACGGCCGCTCATGGCGGAACTAGTTGTGGTCGTGTGCTGCGCAGTCGCAGTATACTGGACCGCTTGCTACAAACAGACGGAACAACTTAACGTTTATAGCACACATATCTGATAAGTATGTAGAGCAGTGATAGCCCGGACGGTTAAAGAGCCGGCCGAAAATCAGTGAGGCTCGGGTTCGAATCCTGGCATGTACCAATGAGTTTTTCAAAAACTTACGTACATATTTATTACTAGCTCTACGGTGAAGGAAAACATCGTGAGGAAACCCCCAGGTCTTAGAATTAATTCTGAGACATGTGTAAACAGACCCGGTCCGGCGATGGGCTCACCACGCTCTCTACGCACAATGACCAATACGCAAAATGACAACTTTTTTTCTAGCTTTGAATACGCAAAATGACCATACGCAAAATGACTACATGTTTACGCGTAATGACCAAAAACCACCTATCACGTTTAGGGGTCCAATATATCTCGTGAAATGTGGGTATATCCAGTAATTGAATACCTCTGCCTACCCCCTCGGGGATAAAAAAGGCGTGAGATTATATTATTATATTATTATTATCTGATAAGTGTGCGTTGTAGGTAACTTCATACAAAGAAAAATAATGGACGCGGTGTTGAACCGTTTCCGAAATTAAATTTGTGTTACATTGTACGAGTTACAAGTGTCCTTCACAAAGAATCGGGCTGGAACCCGAATTAAGTGCTCGAATTAAGTACCCCGATTCATAATACCGTACCGAATACGGACCTTATTGCGGACTTTCCCACTTTGACAGGCTTTTGTAAAGTCATCTACATCTATTACCGATATGCCGACTTATTAAATTTCATCCATGCCGACTTTCCAATATTTATTACCAATTTTTTCATTTTTTCAACTTTATAGATTTTTTTGCGTAATTGATATTATAATTTTAAAATTAATTTTATAAAATTTTATTTATACTAGGCTATTTGACAGTGAAAAATAAGCTAGAGGGTACTACCTACCGAAAAAAGTTCTGCCTGATACACCTAAGTGTCATTTTAGCAAGCAGCTATCTTTTCCCGCCCTGTGTCGACAAAGCCCTCACTTATAGTAACAATGACAATTACAAAAGTGTGTCTTTCATGCTTATGACCATTTAGTGTCGATGAATGGATCGCAATAGAAAAAAAAGACGGTGTTTTTCCAATTGTAACAGGCGCGTTTGCTGATTCTTCTTAAATCTCAAGAAAAATTAAAACATTGTGACTCTCACAAAATACGAGTATATTTATGTACCTACCTATAAACAATTAACGGATTTTAAAATTATTATCTGATTGATTTGATGATAGATTTTTAAAATTATTTAAACAGGTTAATTATTTTAATTTAGAATTATTAAACAGGTTCGGACCTCATTCCCGTCGAGTACTTCTTGGGACGATAGTGAGCCAGACCTGGAAAATGGTACTAGTATATTTAGAGAAAGGAGAGAATACAGAAAAATATTTTTATAAGTATTTTTTTTAGTATGTAAATGCGGTTGTGATACAATGTATGCTTGCTATTTGATAGACACATCTCTATAAGGTAATAATTAGATATGAATTTGCGGTTTTCCGGACCTCAAAGGTTCGGGATCGATTTCGGGTTACCAATGGATTTTAAATTTTCGTCATTAAACTCTCATCACATAATTAATTGACCTATGTACCTAGGACAATAGGTAAATACAATACTCTTATTACATAAAAAAAATGCCTAACACTTTGACTGGAGTCATCCAACGTGGAGTTTCATCCAGAGGATAAATCACAAAATCTCTCGTAGGTAAGTAATATTTTGGCATAGATATACCTAATCTCCGAGTAAGTTATGTAGCCTAAAAACCATAACTTAATAACGTAAATACCAACTTCCTCAAATAGGTACCTACGGCTAGATTGTGGCAGTATCTGACAAATAATGTGAGAAAGACGAAAAGAAAATATATAGTCAGCAAAAAAAAGGCCATTGTTATGATTGTTACGCTTTTATTAATGTTTCGCTGTGACAACTGAAATTGTTTTATGAATATCCGTCAAATAATCAGGTTCTGGGCTTTTGTGCCTACAACCGCGGGATTATTACAATATTTTTCACTTCTCATGCTCTAAAAGTACGCTAATATAGCCCTACGAAGCGGGACTAAAGTGACCACTTTAGTCCCTAGGGAGTATAAAGTATTTTTTTTTATTTCCTTAATGAGAAAAAGACAACCTCAAACAGCCAGTAAATATCTGTAGAGTGTGGACCATCTTCATTGCGAAAATCTGAAGAGTTTTAGTTCCATGGTTTTTCCGCGAAGAAGGTGGCGCCATGTGTTTTAAATTGTTTACCTGCAAAGAGATTTAAATCTCTTTGTTAATCTGTGACAGCCTGACAGGTTTAGAAGAAAAAACTGACCGCGAAAATTTCTGAATTTTTGTCGAGTGTAAATTTGTTGGGTTTTAAATAAATTTGTACTAAATTGTCAATTTTTCTCGCATTCAAAGTGAAAAGTACAGTTTCCACCTCGAGACTAAACGCCAACTTAATATACCCTCGGTTTAACCACCTCTGGTATATAATGGCTTCGTTTAGTCCCTCGATATAAAATATACTATTCTATCTTCAACAACAACAACTAACTATATGGATAGGGGCTTCTGAAATTATTATCTAGGCAGCCTACGTATATGTGTATTAGTTTTACAAACAAGAATAGATAGAGTACCTTAATTGTTTTTGTAAGATCCATTGAAATGGACACAGATCGAAATTGATGGAAAAAAGCTACATGATTACCCACTTCTTGCTCTATCCTGTGAACAGGTCAAGAAAACCAAATTCATCAGTAGGTACCTACATTATAGTTTACTCAAAGGATAATGCCATCTTTCACCCGCGTTTAATATTATTTTATTGTATTTTTGGGCTACCAAAAGTGTAACAAACTTGCAAGCTGCAAGCGTATGTGTCACCTAAATTTATTTACCCATAGCAGTGCTTTGCTAATTGTAGCTTGTGGAAATGCGTAATGTATCCAACATCAGGGCTTAAACCATGACTAAAATAGGTTTTACTCATCTGAGTAAGGTAAAAATAAGGTAAGGTAACTGAATACCATAATATTTAGGTACTTATTATTATTGGGTGTCTTTATAATTTCACGGCACTATAGAGTCCCGGAGATTTGGGAGGAGTGTGAGGGGCAGAAGCCAAAACGCCTCTAGGTGTTGGTTTCGGCACTTTTGGACAACTAGGTATAATTTATTGTTTTTATTATTAAGATAACAAAAAAGAAGCAGAGCAAGAACAGTGATAACTTTACGGTTAAAGAGCCGGCTTAACATGATGATAATCAGGGAGGCTCGTGGGTTAGAATCTTGGCATGTATGTACCTACCAAGGAGTTTTTCAAAACTTACGTGCATATTCATCACTAGCACGACGGTGAAGGAAAACATCGTGAGGAAACCCGCAGGTCCAAGAATTAATTATGAGGCATGTGAAACAGAGCCGGTCCGGCGACGAGCTCACCGCCTATGACGTATAGGGGTCGAATATTCTCGTGAAAACTGGGTATTTCCAGAAATGGAATGCCTCGGTCTACCCCCTCGGGATAAAAGATATTATTTATTTATAGCAAACGAGACATTTTTAACCGACTTCAAAAAAGGAGGAGGCTGTCAATTCGTTGCGTATATTTTTTTTATGGTGAATGGTCAACGTCGCCCATTGGACATCTGTTACACCCAGGCAGTAACAAATGCGTGTTAACCTTTAAAAAAAAAGTTATCACGCCTTTTATCAAAACACGCGACCCGCTTCGCGTCGTTTTACCTTACGCAAATTAGCTAAACGTTAGGACGTCATAATTTAATATTCAGTACATATCCTAAAACAAATTTGCGTTTTGACATGTACTAAGAGCTTGCCAAGGGGCTTTGTAAAACGTAAACGTCAGTCGAATAAAATGACAAATGTATGGAATTGACATAAGCGTTCGACTTGTCACGCGCGCTACCTACATTATAGCGCGACCAAATTGATGCAACATTCTGAAAACCGAAACGAAATTGTGTAGCACCAATTTTGGTGGTGCGTTGCGGTTTCATATTATCCGTTTATAAAGGAGACGTTTCATCTTGGGCCTGCACATTGTACACCAGCGTGAAAAATTAAGAAAAATCTAGTGATTATCAGAAAAATATTTTAAAAAATCATTTCCATCTATATAATATATAACTTGCACAAAAGTAATTTTACTTCGATGATGATCCATGGAATCATATTGAAATAATACTATTTCTAACTCCTTAAACCTAATTTCCAATGTCAAAATAATGTCAATTTTCATTTTACAGGTTTGCAGGCGTATTCACGGAGCTTCGATATTCGACTCGGAATCGGAAAATCTGTCGAACACTTTCGAGATGGGGTGATGTTGGTGTCGAAAACTAATGTCATATGTGACATAAGGATTCGGAAAATTTTTTTACTCGATCTGAATCGAACGGAAACGGTAACATCTGTCGAACACTTTCGAGATGGGCTGATGTTGGTGCCGAAAACTAATGTCATAAGTGACACAAAGATTCGGAAAATTTTTTCACTCGATCTGAATCGAACGGAAACGGTATCGAGCCTCCGTGAATACGCCTGCAGGTCGCAATTTTTTGTCCTTCGTCGCGTTGCTAGCTTAATGAAAATTAAAGTTTAGTGTGCAACGAAACTAGACAAATATGAGCAAAATCATGAATAAAACTATATTTATTTTATTTATGTAAAAAAACTGGTGTACATGGTGCAGGCCCAGTTTCCATACATTCCTGAAACGTCACGTAAACAATGAAGAAAAAAATCTTTATTGTGTAGCACCACTGATTTTGGAGGTGCGATGTGCTGCAACGCGGTTTTGTGTTTCGGTCCTACAGAAGGATAGTCATTGGCACTTAAAGTGAGAAGGTATAAATTGAGCAAACAATAAACTTCTACTGAGTTACTTAGTGACAATTGTTAGTTAACCAAAATCAATCAACTTTAATTTATATACGGGTAATACGAAACTAACATGAAATTTTAATTAGTCGGATTATATTTTAGCCATGTCAACCAACGGTTGTGGTATAGCGTATAACAATAATGCGGGGCTGCCAACATTTGGTCTAACTCAAATAAAAACTATTAGGAAAATAGTATTTATACTTAATTAAAAAAATGTGATACATCTGATCAGAATCAAAACATAGTTAACAAGTACATTAATAAAAACAAAACAGCTGATTGCCTGTAGGTAATTCTGAGGTTTTTAAAATCGTTACCCTTTTTTTGGTGAAGTGGACTATAAAAATGTACTCTATGATTCATAGCTGCAACCCCTTTGGCAAACAAATACCCATTTTTTATAGAAGTAAGTAGGTAGGTACCTACGGGATATTCGGTTCAGTTGCAATTATCAGGATTCTCTACTCATAGACACATACCCTGTCAGTGTTGTCGAATGCCGCTGTCCCCCGGCCGTCCATGTATTCTTGGAATTGTGATACCACGCACACAATTGCATATACCTGGAAATAATGTTTTATTTTAGTTCTGACACACTAATTACCTGTTCACGACGTCATTAGCAACCCATACCTAATAGCCTATTGCTGTATTTACTCATGAGGAAGTATGGGCTGTAATCTCCCATGCGAAGTAATTCCGTCTGTATTAGGTTAGTAGGTATCTACCTGTCAGAATTTTACAAGCCTCCCAAGCGTGTATTTTATGGCTTAACAACATACGTGTAAGACATAGTAAACTGGCAGCTAGAGGCCTAGAGCCTTGATGTAGATGTTGCAGTTTAAAGGATGATCCTCTCGTATGAAATGCGCCTTGCGATCTGAATCCTATGTGCACAATCTATCTATCTATCTATCTATATAAATAAAAATGAATTGATGTTCGTTAGTCTGATTAAAACTCCAGAACGGCTAGACAGATTTTGATGAAACTTTTTGTGTGGGTTAGAGTGGGTCCAGGGATGGTTTATACGGTGGCAGAACGACGTCTGCCCGGGCCACTAGTTATATGATATATTTCTACTTCTAACAATTTCCATAGGCAAAGCCGTAGGGAGATTGATAAGGCGGATCACAAATTGCACCGCGTACCGCTGAGAATAGCTGATCGGTTTCAAATTCGTCCTACTTTGTATGAAATCCTAGTGATTATTATTATATGCAGCAAACAACCACTTATTTTTTTTCAAAACCTATAACTCCTCACCACTGATGAACTCCTCACCACTGGTGGATACGCAATGTATCAAAGTATCTTACTAGGTATGTATATAATACGTATACTTTATACAATTATAATGAGCTGCTGTCTTATTATAAATCTTGCCAAGGAAACTAATGAGACAGGATATCTTCGGACATCGCCTTATTCTATTGTTTTGTTTCGCAAAACTTACTGAAGGATATTGATGTTGGGGATTTCGGTGTTTAATAGTACATTTTCTTAGTACGTACAATAAGTTGAATAAATTAATTAAATAGTTTAGGGTCCAACTTATAATATATCATCACGCTATTTCAACCGGAAGGCGCAGAAGAACCACTTTGTTTTTACGGTTCCTTTGCGGATGCGTTCGGGTTTGGCATTATGTTTTATTCTGATATTAAAAAGCTTCATCAAAATTAGTTTAGATTTTGCGCGATAGAGTAACAAAAATACATCCATCCGCACTAAGTTTCCCAGCGGTAAAAGAGCCCGCTTACCACGCGTAACGTGAGGCTCGGGTAGGACTTTTGGCATGTACCAGAGTTTTTTTAAAACTTACGTACTTACATATTTATCACAGCTCGACGGTGAAGGAAAACATTGCATGTTTAACAGACCCAGTCCGGCGATGGGCTCACCACCTATCACGTTATGTGGTCCAAAGGATATACCTACTGGTGAAACGTGGGTATTTCAAGTAATGTAATACCTTTCTACCCCCTCGGGGATAAAACGCATGAGATAGAAAATATATATTATTTTAATAACTTATTTTAAGAGATTTTAGCAACTATTTACCTACTCACCCAATGCTTCTGCCGTTACACAAACGTTTAACTCGTTCCCGTATAGGAATTTCCTAAAATCCTTCCCAAGAAATATTTCCTCTAAATTTCATATCATATCTCTATACAGCGTGTTACGGAAAGGGTATATTAAGCCAAAAGGGGCGAAGAGTGTATCTGGCATAGAATCTCTAGGCTGAGTTTTAGCTAAAAATGAATTACTTTCAAAATTCATAATAAATTTATGATTTAGTAAGTTTATTTATTTCAAATCAAAACAAACGTGTCCCCGCACTATGTGGGTCATCATACTATTGACATTTAGGCATAACGCGAATTAGTCTATTTACGAATTAGGTACATCTCGCGTAAAGGATTGCAGATACCTATTTATTTTCAATGTCTTTACGTAATAAAATATCGTTATTTAATAGAGCGAACCGATTACGTCAATTTAAGTTTTTTGGTACCTACCGAATCTTTGCTAAAACGCAAGTAAACATTCCTGCCATTAGAAAAGTACTAAAGACACTGAACCAGAGAAGGTAGCTCCAGACGCTCAGCAAATGGTTTTGCCAGCAAGGAATCTTTCATGATAAAGCACTCGGGTAGCACTCACATTTCCACAATATCGTCTCCCTATTAGTGTACGACATTTTCACAATATTATGTAATCAGTCACAAAAATTCTGATATTTTTTTCAAAAAACAGTTACTAACACAGAACACTGGTTACTAAGCAACATACTTTGTCTTTGGTTGATACAAAGAGATTTAAAATTTTGTAGAAGATATTTAAATCACTTAGGGTTGATAAAATAGTTTTCATTTACAACCAAAAAGTTAAGGTTGGTTTACAAAGAGAAAATCTCTTTGGTTTATTTTTAGGCGCAGACAGTCCGAACAACTTCTGCTACTTAAGGGATCCTAGTACTTTCATCAACTTTTTTCCCTAGTTGGATAGTAATTCAATAGGTGGTATGTAGTTGTAACGCCTAGGTGGTACTGGTAGGTCTTAGGTTTACTTATTTATCCCCGAGGGGGTAGGCAGAGGTATTCCGTTTCTGGAAATACCCACTTTTCACGAGATTCTCTGGACCCCTAAACGTGATAGGTGGTGAGCCCATCGCCGGACCGTGTCTATTTACACATGTCTCAGAATTAATTCTGAGACCTGCGGGTTTCTTCACGATGTTTTCCTTCACCGTCGAGCTAGTTATTTTGTACGTAAATTTTTGAATAACTCATCCTCGATAGGATTTAAACCCGAGCCTCAGGAATGGGAAGCGGGCTCTTTAACCGCAAGGCTATTGATAAGGCAGCAGTGCTGATCCAGTTTAGCTGAGCCTGGATAGGTTTGGAGTGCGAATGCGACCTAAGAGACGGTGGTTCAAAGGAGGTATCACGCCTGTTTTGACACACTGGCACATAGGTTTGCTTTTTTTAGTTTTTTCTCATTTTGACTATGTCACTCGTTTTTGAGCAGTAATTTGTATTCTCTTTGGAAGTAATAGTGTTCTGTGAATTTGGATGTCTCCGCTATCGCCTTTTTATAAGAAATACCTACGCAAGATAAGAGTAAATTGTCGGAGCGGGCCCGCAAATCAGAGACCGTCGTTTTTAAACGTGAGTACGTATTCCTATCTTGGCTTAGTAGACTGGGTCGGCAATTCCGTCCAAACCCGGTCCTCGCCCTCCTACGGTCACGAGTTACGTTCCCCGCCTGGTCTGGGCTATTTACACGCCCCACTAGCTATCACTGCTTTTGATAACAAAACTTATTAATAAGAACTTCATAATAAAATGTTAAAAATCTTGATTTAGTTCAATCAGTGCAGGTGTCAAAAGTTTATTGACCCTGGTCTGCTGTTTTCATACCAGTGATGTGCAAAATATTAAATTTTGCCATTTACTTTAAATTTAAGGTTTTAGGAAATCCTCATAAATTCGTAACATGTGTTGCAGGCGTAACAGGCTGTTGCCGCATAGTTTGTTATTACCTAAAGAATGCGTACATTTGAGATTGATATACCCTTTCCGTAACACGCTGTATAAGTCATTGCATCAGCTACTGTACGGTTTTATAGGTAGGTACAAAAGATTAAATGAGATAGATATCCAAATTCACGGATATACGAAGGTACGTAGTTGTGTTTTTCTTCCCTTCTTGTATTAGGGGGTGGAAGGGACTAATGCGAAGGGTGTTTTGACACACCAGTTGAATAATTAGGTCACAGGTAGAGACGTGAAACTGATCCCTTCTTTACCGAGCGCTCATACAATTTGTATGCAAATATCGACTAGAACGTAGAATTTAAGGATTGTATTGAAATAGGTACTTAATTTAGTTTGCGTTACTGTAAGTCACTTAGTATTCCATTTAGAGATATTTATTAGATTTTGACTAAGGTTTGTATGCTGTCGCAGACTCAGTCTTAAACCCTTACGAGTTTCATTAAACGGTGGGTATTGTACTTACAAAAAGACATTTGAAGAATTATATACAAAACCTAAATACATACACCTATAGGTATTTTTTTTACACGGAGCTTCATAAATTCGCCCCGAGAGGGTTAGCAGAGATGTTAATCAATTTAATTCTAGTCTTAGTTAGATCCTGATTCGATCTTCACAACAAGTGGGACTGATGGCCTTATGGGATACTAGCAGCGCCTCGCGGTTTCACCCGCGTAGTTACCGTTCCCGTGGGAATACGGGGATAAAATATAGCCTATGTTTTATTACGATGTGTAAGCTATATAACTGTAAAGTTTCATCAAAATCCGTTCAGTAGTTTTTGCGTGAAAGAGGAACAAACATCCATACATCCTGCATACCTACATACAAATTTTCGCATTTATAATATTACTAGCAGCGCCCCGCGGTTTCACCCGCGTAGTTCCCGTTCCCGTGGGAATACGGGGATAAAATATAGCCTATGTGTTATTCTGATGTATAAGCTACATAACTGTAAAGTTTCATCAAAATCCGTTCAGTAGTTTTTGCGTGAAAGAGGAACAAACATCCATCCATACATCCAGACATCCATACATCCAGACATCCATCCATACAAACTTTCGCATTTATAATATTAGTAGGATTAGGATACTTTTTTTTTTGCAGAATAGATAGGTTATCGTGAAATCAAGCACACTATCTATGGTTAAAAAAAACCTTATTATAAAAAAAAAAATACAGTGTTCGACTTAACCTTCGGTCAGTCGCGCGTTTTTTGTTTACGCGGTTGGTCACGTGGGGTCTTTGAAGACCCCAAAAAAAATCAGCCTAAAACACCTTTTTACGTACCGAAGATATCCCGGATGTCAGCTTGTACGAGATTAGGATGGCCCTTAAACAGCTCAAGAACAACAAGGCGCCAGGCGAGGACGGCATTACGGCTGAGCTCCTGAAAGCCGGCGGAAAGCCGGTCTTGAAGGCTCTTCAGGAGCTGTATAATACCGTCATACTCGAGGGTAAGTCGCCAGAGGCGTGGCACAGAAGCGTCGTGGTACTCTTCTTCAAGAAAGGCGACAAGGCCTTATTGAAGAATTATAGACCGATCTCGCTTCTGAGCCATGTCTATAAGCTGTTTTCGAGGGTCGTTACGAATCGTCTCGCACGCAGGCTTGACGACTTTCAGCCTCCTGAACAAGCCGGTTTTCGAAAAGGGTTCAGTACCATAGATCACATTCATACGCTGCGGCTGGTAATACAGAAGACCGAAGAGTATAACCAGCCGTTATGCTTAGCGTTTGTTGACTATGAGAAAGCCTTTGATTCGATTGAAACCTGGGCCGTGCTTCAGTCTCTCCAAAGGTGCCAAATTGACTATCGGTATGTCGAGGTGTTGAAGAACTTGTATGAGAACGCCACCATGTCAGTCCGTCTCCAGGACCAGAACTCGAAACCTATCCAACTGCAGCGAGGTGTGAGACAAGGAGATGTTATATCCCTGAAACTTTTCACCGCTGCACTGGAAGACGTTTTCAAACTTCTGGACTGGGAAGGACTGGGCATCAACATAAACGGCGAGTACATCTCACACCTTCGATTTGCGGACGATATCGTCATTATGGCTGAAACATTGGAAGACCTCGGTACGATGCTCGAAGGCCTCAGTAGAGCTTCCCAGCAAGTGGGTCTAAAGATGAACATGGACAAGACAAAGATCATGTCTAACGTCCGTGTAGTACCTACTCCTCTGAAAGTTGGAGGCTCTACGCTCGAAGTTGTTGACGAACATGTATACCTGGGACAGACAGTCCAGTTAGGAAGGTCCAACTTCGAGAAAGAGGTCAATCGTCGAATTCAGCTCGGATGGGCAGCGTTCAGGAAGCTCCGCGATATCCTCACGTCCGAAATACCGCAGTGTCTTAAGTCGAAAGTCTTTTAACCAGTGTGTGTTGCCAGCGATGACGTACGGAACCGAGACGTGGTCGCTTACGATGACCCTTATAAGAAGGCTCAAAGTCACCCAAAGGGCGATGGAAAGAGCTATGCTCGGAGTCTCTCTTCGCGATCGAATCAGAAATGAGGATATCCGTAGGAGAACTAAAGTAACCGACATAGCTCGAAGGATCGCGAAACTAAAGTGGCAATGGGCAGGGCACATCGCTCGCAGAACTGACGGCCGTTGGGGCAGAAAAGTTCTCGAGTGGCGACCACGATTAGGGAAGCGTGGAGTGGGCAGGCCCCCCACCAGGTGGACCGACGATCTGGTTAAGGTCGCGGGAAGTTGCTGGATGCGGGCGGCGCAGGACCGGACGTTGTGGAGAACCTTGGGGGAGGCCTTTGTCCAGCAGTGGACGTCGATAGGCTGACATGATGATGAAACTTGCAATCTAAAAATAGTAACATAAATTTCTCTTCTTCAGGTCACAATCACAAAAAAATATATTTAAATCTACTAAATGAAGGAACTTTTCCTTTTTATCAATTTATATGCGATAACACAAGTATATAAAGCCTTTTATCCGGGTATATACCGACTTTACTTTTTTCATCATCATTACCACCTTAAACATCATTACTTTCATCCTCTAACCAGTTTAATATACGAGGTTGTTGTTCTTCGTTCATTTCTAGTTAATAAAATCTAAAACAAAAATACATAAAAAAACCGGCTACTAAGAAAATCTAAATTAAAAAAAAAATATTTTTACTTACGCGGTTAGTCACGTGGGGTCTTTCAAAGCCCGTCCACACAAAACACGCATATATCACGCTACGCTTACGCGCGATCTGAATTTAGCGTCGATGTGCAGCAAATATAATTCAACTTAAGAGGGTACCTAAAATATTGAATAGCTGAAATGGTTTTAAAACCTAAAATTTTACATTTTTGTAACACCTGGGCTTTCAAAGACCCCACGCGACTAACGGAGGGTTAAGAAAATCTCAAACGTATTTGTTTTGCGACTTGGATTGGGTGCAATTTTTCTTATTAGCTCAAACCAGACCAAATCTTTATACCGCGTTTAGAGAACACCATCACACTGACACTCAATGATGAGATTCATACGAAAACAAGAACATTTTAACCAAATTTTGGTTGAAATGGCGGCGCGTTTGAGAATAAATAAGCGTGACCAACATGAATTTAACATTTACGTCTACTTAGCTCTCTGAGAAACATGTCATTGTGCTTAATAAGTACGTTGTTCTGTTTAAATCTTTACCAACTCTATGTAGACAATGTCTTACGAGTAATTGAGTCTACCATTATTATGATGATTAAGTACCTATTATCAAAATTCGTTAGAGTTGGCTTAGCAATTTATCTGCTCGGGACGACATTAAATGTTCGTATACATTTATTTTTGCTCACTAGATGAAATGTACATAAGTACGAGCATATTTGATTTGATAACCGCTTGGGGTATTTATAAGTGAAATGTTTCGCGAACACCGTAAATTGAAGTTTGCGTTTATCATTTGTGCCTTTACTTTACTGTAACATCCAGAAAAACTTTTGTATCTCAATTTTGTACCACACAAGATGAATAAATAACCTTTTTGCTTCGCGTGTTACCTACTTAGAATATTATAATACTTTTAAGTATTTTTGTGACGGTTTTCTTTTCTATATGTCAAAGTTCCTCGTATCTCGTACGAAAATATTTTAATCATATTCTTTTAGAGAAAACGTCAGCTGCGGGTTTCTCTGGAGCAATTTTTAAATTACTTTTATAATATAAAACAGCACAAACGACATTACACCATGATACTTGAGGCATAGAGGAATGAGAAGATCTGCTTGGCCCTCACCTTTACCCGACTGCCCCAGAAGGAGGTAAGGGTTTGTATAAACCATTGACATTAAATTCGTACTGCTGTTGTAATAGTGAAGATTGCCTTAAATCCATCAGCGATCTACCAATAATAACAACCTACAGTTAACCTAAAAGAAATAGAATCCAACCCTCACAATTTCTATTTTATTGCCAAAAAGGCTGGGAAAGGATAATAAGAATTGCGGCTGACAAAAGTCCGCAAAATACTCACACACGGGCTTTTAGAGAGTGATCCATTGAATAATACGATTTTTAGCAAAAAAGTCACGATGTAACCATTTCCTTTAAACAAGTAATCGTGCGAATTGGTCGAAGATTGTATACTTATCTAAAATCTATCTGTACTCGTACCTACATATAATAAAACTCTAACGGCGCCGTGTCTGTACCTACGTGAAATATTTTTTGAAAATTTTAGTGGTAGTAAAGAAAGATATTTGTCGATTTAGATACTTTAAAAATTCTGTGGAAAGCTTAGGTACTTTTCTGGGAGTAACATGGGCTATGATTTTTTTCATGGGAATAGGACTACGCGGGTGAAACCGCGGACTGCTGCTAGTAATAGAATAAATGTATATAACGGGATAGGCAAGGAATTATTATAGACAATCAATACATAAGAACCCGAGCGAGCAAAGAAATTAAGAATAAAAAAATCCAACTAAATCAAACAACTAACAATTAATTCTCTGCCAGTCTATGCAAAATAAATTATTCTTTTCATTGCTGGAGATATGTTAGGGAATAAAGTCTGCTCCAGGAGTTGTTAGTACTTACAGATAGTCTATTATGTATTAATGTTTTTAATGACATTTTTATACAAGAGTAGTGTAACTTCTCTAAAAATATTTTAATACGGTTGGGTACTTCTTTTTTAAAGGATAGTGACCTTATCTGCCGTCATCAATATTCAGGATATTTTACCTTCAACTACTTTCTTTTTCTATCTAAATATATAAAACATTTAGCGATGTTCTGTTTTGCGTCGCTGATTTATAAACTTCCAGCTCACGCTGCTGAAGTTAGTACTTTGACGGGGCAGTAGTAGCGTTTTGTGAATTAAAATTTTTACACGAGTTTTATGAAGTTTCGAAAATGAGTCCATATTGAAATGAAATGTAATGAAAAGGGGGATGCATGTTTTTATGGGAAGAATTTTAGCTATAAAGCGAAGGGTTTTATCTCTTATGAAAGGATTGTATTGACTGTATGACGGGCCTGTTGGCTCAGTTGGTAGTGACCCTGCCTTCTGAGTCGGAGGTCGCGGGTTCGATCCCCGCTCGGGGCCAACATTTGTGTGCATGAACATGTCTGTTGGCTTCGTGTCTGGGTGTTTAATATTTATTTAAGTATGTTTATCAGTTGTTTAGTACCCATAGTACAGGCTCTGCCTAGTTTGGGACTGAATATCCGTGTGTAAATTGTGTCCCACAATTTATTTATTTATTTATTATTGTGCGAAATATGAATAGGTGAGGTTACAAAAGATAGTTACAATCGATGAAGTAGTCGATACTGAACAAACTAATTTCAGGAATTGCGATTATTCAGTTACAATATTGTTTATTATTTGTGTACACTGATGACAGTAGAGTGCGTTTTCATATATATATATATATTATGCTACAAATATAGCGTGTATAAGAATGACCCAAAACTTGGTTCTGGTCTGATCTATTCTGCGCCCTCTTACTGGGCCCCGCTCGCACCGCCCTAGTTACGGCACTGATCCCCTATCCAACCCCCTCCTGTATATAACCCTGTTATAAGACAGTACTCGCTGATTACTTTTCTTAAATTATTTTATACAATTATAATTAATGACATGCTTAACTTAGTGTGATCCCAAAGCGTTACAGCCTGAAAAACGATATAGCGACTAGGAATAGAAAAGGAATACTGAAGTGGTGGACATATTGGATTAAGCGAAATTAACAAGGTATTGAGAGTGAGCAAGTCGGTAGAGGAACAACTAGGCTTACTTACATGGACCATATTGATAATGTATTGAAGAAAAGAAACACAAAAAGTACACGAAACCGACGAGCATGCATGAGTCGCTCGAAAGATCTGAGAGATTCGTAGCAAAAAATCAATAAATGCTCACGGTTTATTCCTGGATATCTTCCACTTCACCAGTATATTCTTTGAACCCTAATTGCGACAACTGAATCTTTTGCCATCGTTCATTTGTAGCAATTGGTGGTGTTTTGTCTCTGCCTATCCTATAGTGGGAGATTCTGTAAGTACCTACATAATATGTACGTTTAATTTAAAACAGTGTACCTGAAGTTTCCATACAGCTTCGCGGCTGTCGTTTAATCTGTCAGTATTTGGGCTTTTATCGGTTTTTGGTTTCGTACCAAAGCGGTATAAAAGAAACTCAACTACTTTTTCTTTCTGTCCGTCACAAGTGCTTATTTCAGAAACTACTAATGATTTAATCTGAAATATTTTTAAATAATGTTATGTAATTTTAACGTTAATAAAATCCTTCCTTTTGCCGTAGCACCATTAGAAAGTACTATGATGGTACTTAGGATTTATTTTATGGAACAAAAGATTTTTTTTGCATTATTGACTAATAGTTTTTGATTTATGATGAAAAAGCCTAAGATTATATTATATTTTAATTAAATTAGATACGAGTAGGTATAAGATTCACCCTTGTCTCCGAAGTTTGCAGGGCAAAAAAGCTGAAATAATATGTGTTGATATAGGTTGACGTAAATATTGTAGGAAAAATAACACAATGTCTCTAAAACATTTTTTTTAAATCCTTATTATGAATTCCTTGCAATCATAGTTTAGTAGTATCCTTTTTAATGAATTTCGTAAAAAAAATTTTTTTTCAACCGACATGACACCATCTAGGATATTTTCAGTCCATTTCACAGAATTCGGTTTAAAGACATCCAACAGTAACATTGGGGGCTTTATCGCGTGGTTGCAAGACCATAAAATATTAAGTGCGCCTCTTAGAATGCCATAAGTTTATTGTATTTGTCAGCGTATACGTCACCTGCTTATAGTCCATCGTAATTAGATTTTCTACCTGAAGCTTCTTTATAAATAGACAATACTTAAATTTGTTGCCTTCTCTGTTACGGTAATTATTATACTTGAGTAATTAATGACAATTAGCTACTAATATCTACGACGTCTCGACGCGGAGGCCTCATTTACGCAATCGTGTGTTAACACGCTGAAAGGTTGCGAGGTGCGAGTTACTTCCAAATAAACGTAGCATGACGTGTTCCATTATGGTAGAAGTATTCTTTGGAGCATTACTCCAATGACATATAAAAACAATGTTAACTTATTAGAAATCTAAATGATGCATTGTCCCATTCACGATTCCCTTTTTGAAGTTTAGTAGGTACCTAATCATGTTTTTGTACCAGAGTTAAAAAAAGTACTAAACCCTTAGCCAATTTTTATCAGATGCTTTTTTTAGAAATTGAGAATGCTATCGGCTTGAAATAGTTTTAAAAAATGAAGTTGGTACAGCTAAAAGCGGCTTCGCTCGCGCACGTTTATTTCACCCCCTTAGCCGTTGAATTTTGCAAAATCATTTCTTGTGGATGCCTACACTATATAAGCTATCTATGTGCAAAATTTCAAGTCTCTGGACCCAGCGATGTAGGCTGTGCGTTGATACATCACCAATCAGTCAGTCAGTTTATCATTATTATATATATATATATATATATATATATATATATATATATATATATATATATATATATAGGTATATGGATGATCTAGCTCTGAAGTTAGCAAAGGGAAATAAATATTTCAAGTAGTTGATACAACTATAACGCATTTCGATAATAAACATTCGTCGGCCGCGTACAGCGGTACGCAGGACGCGGCCTACGGCGTTTGTAGCTGCCGCTGCCTAATAGAAATAGCATTACTATCAAGTTACATTTCCCGCGCCAAACTAACCGTACTTAACTTCCCGGCTTTTTTAAACCAGGAACGTTTCGAAATAATTTGTTGTGCGTTTTTCTGCTGTATGAAATGTGACTCCCTCCAACCCCTACCGTCCTGCGGTCCTCGAAATGTCGGCGACCCACCTCGCATTTTAGCTGATTAGAATCAATATACACGTGCGCTGCGCAAGTAGGATTGGGAGTCGTGGATGAGTCGATTTCTTATCCGGTTTTATTCTGTTTCTATTCTATTTTATTCTACGCATATATATATATATTTCTATTTAATTAAGTACATAGCTACATTATTTATTTACAATATTTACAACCATGTCCAGGAAACAAAAGCCACGTGGACCAATGCCTACGAAACTGGTTACAATCTCCCTCTACGTAGCTAAGGTGACCCTTTGACAGACAACAGCTAGCCCGATGATCACATGATCTTTGATAACCTGCCTCTTCTGTCTTACTCCAAACGGCACACCACGTAGCCCTATTGGTTTATATTTTATGGAACGCTTGGTACAATGCAAATGCAAAGCAATGATTGAGACTCGCCCTCCCCCCGTCGCCACCTGCTGTCTCCCTCGAGTGTCTTTATCTCACACCACCTTTCAAGTTATAAATGTAAACAGACAATTTGTAAGATTGGTCTTACAAATACGTTTAGGTTTCATACTAATTTTAGAATTTTTTTTTTCCGTCAGACACATAAATTTTAATTATACTGTAGAGGAGGCTACTCCATAGTGAAAAGGAAAGATCTTCCGCCAGGACAGGTGATTGTGCCTGGGGATCGCGGTCCAACGATTGATGTTGGACAGTTCTATTTATACAAACTCATTAGAAAACTTCAATAGCGAGAACTTGGCCGTCTATTGGGTTCTAGGTAACTAGGCACACTTTGGTGTTATAATAGGTATTTACGAGGATAGGATTAAGAAACGGATAAATCAAAATGTAGGTACTTACTTAAATATATGTTACGTATTTTATACCTACCTACTTTTAAAATTTTATAGTTTTATGTTTCGACCTTATTTATACTGCTATTTATAATTATTATGTTGTATGTATTAGGTACTTACATTTGATGCTTTATTAAACTTTTAAAATAACTTTATGAAATGCTCCTTTACAGATTTGCCTACTTGTCCATTTCTATCTGGACAAATCTTAAAGTCTTCATCATAAGACATAGTCATAGCTACAAGGTAGTATTAGGTTAATCAAAACTAATTTAAAACCCAATTACAAAAATCGATTCTGTGCCTACGCTAAGGGATTAAGCAGTATTTCTCGTTAAAATCGTCAGTTGGTAACGCGAAACTTTACCTAATTGCCTTGGTATTTTGCGAATCAAATATTTAAACCGTTACCTATGTTATAGAATCAAATATTTAAACCGTTACCTATGTTATAGAATCAAATATTTAAACCTTTACCTATGCTTTGTACCGTACTGGAATAGGATCATTGATTTCAAATCAAATAAAAGAAAGATTTGTATTTGTGTATGTTTGTTACGAATAAACTTAAAAACTACTGGACTGATTTTAAAAGTTCTTTTACCAATGGAAAGCTAGAATTCCTGAGTAACATATTCTATATTTTATTCCGGTATTCCCACGGGAACGGAAACTACGCGGGTGAAATCACGAAGAACCGCTAGTAAATTATGTCACAAGAGCCTCCGTGTTCGGAGTTAACGTTGTGTTTACTAAAGAAGGGTCATTTCATAAGTAGTACCTAAATAAAAAATTGTAGGTAATTTCATAGGTAAAGACCTAATATAATACCCGGCCAAGTGTGAGTCGGACTCGCACACAAGGGGTTCTGTGCCACAATACAATATTTATAAAATAAACTGTACGTAAAACTTTCTTTAATTTGTAACTCTTTTTTTTCTCACAATTTCGTATCAGCCTAACAATATTTCTAGTAGGTAGGCCTTATCACTACCACAGAATAAGTAATAGTACTACGTCACTACATAGTATAAAACAAAGTAGCTTTCTCTGTCCCTATATCCCTATGTATGCTTAAATCTTTAAAACTACGCAACGGATTTTGATGCGGTTTTTCTTAATAGATAAAGTGATACAAGAGGAAGGTTTTAGTATTAGCAGGTATTATCATTGCACCCGTGCGAAGTCGGAGCGGGTCGCTAGTTATATACAACGCGTAACAGAAAAAGCGCAATTCCTCATACACCTCAATTAGTATATTAACATAAAAAAATATGATGCAATCGAACTTTAGCTGTGTCTAACCAATTTTCTTAAATATCGATTTAAACCACCAGTTTCGTAATACCCCTAGATAAGTAAACTTTCCATCGGTGAAAGAATATTTAAAATGGGTCCACTAGTTTCGGAGCCTATTCAATAAAAACATACAACCAAAAAATCTTTCCTCTTTAAAACATTTGTGTAGATTAATGTTTAGCTTTTACCGACGACCTCAATCACATTTCAATATGAAAAGTAGCCTGTGTCACTTCCGATCTTCCAACTATGCAGAAAATCCAGTATATCTCTATCTGTGTGAAAGAACGTCAATGCGATAAGCAGTAGCATTGTTTGTGTGTTGGAATATACCGTTCCCAGTCCGTGTTGGTGCTTTTCGGCATTCGTTAGAAAAAATAATAAAGAAAAAAATTTTTTTTTAATTAAAACTGTTTATTTCGTAAAAAAAAACAAATAATTGCATTCATTTTACACATACTTAACGTCTAATCTTAAATTTAAAAGATTTTTTGAGTTAAGGAGTCTTATTCATTATAATATTATTAATTTATTCTCTAATTATAAGTAAATGTTTCTTTATAATTTGTCTAGCTTGCCCACTTGTTCGACCTTCTAATCAGCTTATTAATTCATTTGGAAATCTATTCAATATATACGCGGTACAATGCACTTCCATACTCTTCGACCGTATTCATTGTTTGTTTTTACGATCTCAAACGTTGGAATGTTATCCAAGTTACGTAATCGTAAGGGTCGCGTTTTTTTGTGTAAGTATTTTATGTTATTGTAATATTGGGTTACAATGGATAAATCTATTTTTTCAAATACAGTTAACACTCTGCAGTAATTGAATAGATTTTCATAATTACTTTTATATTTATATTTAATTTTCGTAGGTACAACAGTCTTAAGTATAGGTACGTAATTGAAGGTATATCATTTAAGTAGGATTTGTACGATCTTCCATAGCTTTCTAGGCCATAGTTTATTACAGAATCCGCCATAGACATGTAAAGGAGTATTAACGTACTGAATGGGACTTTGTTTTTGATAGAATTTCCAACGCATATTTGATTTAGCAAAAAGTTTTGACACATTAGAATATCTCCAATATCTTCGTCAGCGACCTAATAAAAACATATAAATAGTATAAATGGTCTCCGAAATTGTGTGTATCCTGAATACTAAGCAGTTGTTAAATTAACTACTTATAGCGGGTTTCTGCTATAAACAAGCATTTGATATTTTCTTTTTACATAAGTAAATACATTAGAAGATTAGTTCACGCAAAGCTTAAGTTGATCATTTTATGTTCTTCACTATTCAAATATTGCCAAAGTATTCTGCTCAACAAATAGTGGTTACAAATTATTAACGGTGGACTTTAGATAAAGATTGAATACACTGGAAGTCCCATCAAAATTATCTACAGAGGTACCTACTCTGGTCACCTTCCATTAATTATACTATAAAGATAATTATAACCGTAAAATATGTTCGCAACTTAACAAAAGACAACAGCAAAACTTGTTTTATATACGTCCTATACGACCCTTGAAGTGATAAATGAAAATGTTTTTAATGTAGTTCACAATCGAGTCTGGATTCGTTCAACGAAGAGTTTTTGTAAATTAAATTGCAAAATGCCATTGTGTTTTTGCAATTTCATCAAGTGGAACTTAGTACTCCAATGATTAATAGCTTTTCCTTAGTATATAAAAAGCTACGTGTCTCCGAGTTTGTACACCCTAATCTCCGAAACCACCCAACCGATTGCAATGAAAGCCCGAGCCCACTAGTATATAACATAATAGGTCTTCACCTGTGAAATTGCCGTTTTGCAGTACTGGTCATTTCAAGTCAAAATATTTTTTGTTTGGCTAAGAATTCTAACTTCAAATAATAAAAAATTAAAAATTAAAAACATGGAATTCTTTTTCCGAAAGCACCTAGTCATTTGTTTATTGATTAGTGTTACATTTTCATCACATTTTCAATCTCTTTCATCATCATGGATACGTTGAAAATTCGAGTAATTATGGAATATGAGAACCGTCGTTGCAGCAACGCGGTGTCACGCACCATCAACGACGTTTACGGAGCTAACACTACAAACCAACGCACCACCTGTCATTGGTTTGTTCGCTTCCGTTCTGGAAATTTCGACCTGAAAAATGAACTTCGCGGTCGTCCAAAGACTTATTTGGTCGACAATGACGAATTAAAGTGGAGTGGAACCCGATGATACACAATCTACGGCTGAATTAGCAGCAGCTTTCGACGTTAGCGTCAAAACAATATTGGTCCATTTGCGTCAAATTGGCAAGGTAGAAAAGCTAGACATATGGGTGACCCACGAACTCAATGATCGCCAGCGCGAAGTACGCGTCGAGACGTGCCTTGCACTGCTCAACAGACACAAAAATGAAGGAATTTGAATCATATTGTTAACTGCGATGAAAAATGGATTCTGTTTGATAACCCCAAGCGCTCAAACAAGTTGGTTGGATCCTGGTTCAGCACCTAAACAATGCCCTAAATGAAAACTTACCCCTAGAAAAGTGAGCTTCTTACCAAACGGGGTGAGCATTACTGCAGGTGCGTACTGTGAAGAACTGAACACAATGATTGAGAAGCTGGCACATCTCCAACCAGCATTGGTCAATCGCTCGTCTCCGCTGCTCCTGCACGACAACGCTCGACCTCATACTGCACAGCAGACAGTCTCCAAGTTGCAAGAACTGGGATCGGAAGCTCTCAGTCATCCGGCCTACTCACGAAACTACAGACTATTACTTTTTCCAGAATTTGGATAACTTCTTGGCGGGAATAAAATTAAATACCCGAGAGGCAGTACAAAAAGCCTTTGAAGAATTTGTTACCGCCCGTCCAGCTGATTTCTTTAAGAAGGGCATCAATAAGCTGCCACTGAGTTGGCAAAGATGCATTGAGTGCATGGGTGATTACTTCGATTAATATAAATTTAAAAAAATACTTACATAAAAAAAATCGTTTAAATTTTTTCATACAAAACGGCAATTTCATAGGTAAAGACCTAATATAATACCCGGCCAAGTGTGAGTCGGACTCGCACACAAGGGGTTCTGTGCCACAATACAATATTTATAAAATAAACTGTACGTAAAACTTTCTTTAATGTGTAACTCTTTTTTTTCTCACAATTTCGTATCAGCCTAACAATATTTCTGGTAGGCCTTATCACTACCACAGAATAAGTAATAGTACTACGTCACTACATAGTATAAAACAAAGTCGCTTTCTCTGTCCCTATATCCCTATGTATGCTTAAATCTTTAAAACTACGCAACGGATTTTGATGCGGTTTTTCTTAATAGATAAAGTGATACAAGAGGAAGGTTTTAGTATTATAGCAGGTATTATCATTGCACCCGTGCGAAGTCGGAGCGGGTCGCTAGTTATATACAACGCGTAACAGAAAAAGCGCAATTTCTCATACACCTCAATTAGTATATTAACATAAAAAAATATGATGCAATCGAACTTTAGCTGTGTCTAACCAATTTCCTTAAATATCGATCAATAATAGCACGATTTCCATAGATAGCACTGAATTCAGCTATGGTAATTCATTTTTCGGAAAAATTTAACACATTAAAAATAGCCAAAATCGATGAAGTAGTCGATTCTGAACAAACTAATTTCAGGAATTGCGCTTATTCTGTTACATATTGTATAGCCGACTGCGACGCCTAACGTTCACAAAATGTAACACAATAACGAATTGATAATTACTACTGAATGGGCTCCGGCTCTATTTCTACTGAATAATATGTAAATGGCCCTTTTATTTCATGGAACCATTTTGTGTGTATAGGGACAAAGGTTTTGTTTAATGCTCCGAAGTTTTATAACAGTAAATTGATAGGTATATTTGAGGAAATATACCGTATACGATTTACTGTTTTTCTCAATTTTTTAATCCTTTTCCCATTATAAAGGTTCGGGTTTGTAATAATGGACTTGGCTTTCAATAATCTTTTGTATTTTAGATGTGTCTTTTTAGTAGGCTGCTTCGCTAAGGATACCAGAAAATTATATACGGACGTTGGTACAGAGACTATTAAATAAATAAAATAAATATATAAATTGGTGGACATCATTCTGAAGGTTATTTATCCCTAAGCTAGGTAGAGTCCTTTGGTTATAAACAACTAATAAACTTACTCAAATACATTTTCCTCCTTTGTTGTATATGTTTTTTAATATTGAATTCTATTATATACATCAAAGCCAATATTAATGAAGCATTAGGATGGACGAAAATGTTATGTTGAATTATTTGGACTTTAGAAAATTTAATTCGGATATCTCAATTTCTATATTGCAGAAACTTTTCATTATGCTCGAGGATTCTAATAATGTTAGATAAATAGGCCAAGTATGAGTGGAATCTATCATCACACCAAATTTAACGCTTCTATGTATTTCCGTTTATATGATAAAGGTATACGTTGAAAAGACACATCGCTTGTATGGGGACTGCCCTTGTTTTTAAAATGATCATATTAGGATATCCGCTGTAATAAAAAAATCTATGAAAATTTCCACCAGCCGCCTATTACGGTTCAAAGATATTATTCTGTAAAGGTACCCTTACAGGACGGCGGTACAGACGTTTATAGGGCTCTGGAGAGCTGTGGGTACTTTTTAGGTCCACGGCTGTGGTATAGACTTAATATAAAGGTTTATTTTTTTAAGGCGTTGAAAACTAAAAAATATGAAACTCATTCATTGTTGGTAAACTTTAAATTATTACTTATGTTTTCAGATTTCACTAGTAGCACTACAGTATATCCTCACAATAAGATTCTCTATAAAATATGTCAAGGCGTCGTCTGTAGCACTTTGTACCCCAATGACAAAGGATCGGCTTGAGATAAAATGTGCTATAGCTAGATGACACTCACTTAAAGCGATATTGGATTACCACCACGCGACGTCTATCGCTATGGTTACAAAAATAGGCTTCACAGACGACATCTTTCATACACTACAAAACAGAAAAGTTGTCTTAGAATAACTGCGGAATCTTACTACCTTCAGATTTTACACAGAATAACAACACAATACACATTAAGAATAGTGTTGGCGAAATTTAATTCAAATAACCGTGTAATGTATGATTCTTAAATAAGTTAATTACGTATTGAGAGATTTAATGTCAGTCTTTTTCGCTATGTGTGCCTACATTGAACACTAAATTTCATCGTATACTGTACTAAAGTCTTGTGTCAGAACTCTTAAGCTTTCACTTCGATCTATTGAGGGGAAATTCCAAAGACTGACCTGGAAATAGAATAACATTTTTCATTTGTACCTAAATACATTGAAAACCTTCCAATTCACTTTATGGTAATAATGTTATATTACCTTTAATACTAGTCACGAGGACCGTAAACTAACGACATTTATCAATCGACTGTAATCAATTGTCGTAACCGCAACCGAAAATAATTCGTACTTCGAAGTCGATTTGGACTGAAATCAATTTATGTAGATATATGTTAGGTCGGCGAATACCTGTGACGCCTTCACATTACGTTGCGGTTACATTGCCGGCAGTCGAGAGATGATGTCTGTTTGCCTTCTGTCCGAGCTTAACTCACCCCATGTCTACGAGCAAATAATGTTTTACGAAATATTTTGTTCTAGCTATTCCCTCATTTCACTCAAGTTACTCATGTTACTTCCAGTAAATAAAGGTTTGCATTGGCGATAGAATCTCTTAAATCAGTTCAGAAATTTCGGAGCCTGTATATTATATTTATTACAAATAAACATACAAAAAAAATCCTCTGTCTTTACAATATTAGTAGAAGTGCAGACTTGAGTGGAACTCGGTGCTAAATCATTACGGATGATATCTCTTTATAGCCAGAACAACCCTAAGATAAAAATAACGTTAAGCACCGCAAATGTTTCTGTTTACGTCAAAGAAAAAAATACAGCAGATAGTGCCAGAAACACATTCAACTTGAGAATTCTGGAGGCACTGAACTGAAAGACGCCTTTAAGGAAAATAATACACAGTGTAAAATACTCATCTGTAGAGTAGTTTTATTTGTGTTGTGACACTGCTTTACTCTCAGATCTGGGGACACGGCAGTGCCCCCGCCAAGTCGAGCAAAAAGCGGCACGGCCGTACCATCCTTTTCTCGAAGCAATTCACGCCATTTTTGACCCCCTATATCTTCTTTGTGGATAAACCTAGAAGCCTGAATTTTCAGTAACCAAGCAGGCATTGTATAAACACATTATATTTCAAATTCCATCCAATTTGAACCAGTAGTTTTACAATTATAAATATTCAAAGTTTCCTAATTTTGTCACTCACTGACTGACTGACTGACTCACTGACCGATCATCAAAACTAAGGCACTTCTAGCAGTCGTAGAAGCTTCAAATTCAAACACATTTAGGGTTTAGTGTATAAATAAAGGAAAAACTCAAATATTTTGCAATTTCGGTCTAGATTTCTAGATACACCAACTGCATAAATAACTTTGTAATCCCATAATAATTGTATAGGATTACAAAATTACATGTTCAAGTAGAATCTTGCAACTCAATTTTGAAGCAGATTTAAGTTAAGTCAATCTATTTATTTAGAATATAAAAGATTTTTAATATTGTTATGGTCACTATAAGAGATTGTTAGATTAGATAATTGCCTAATTACTTAAGACAGTAGGTCCCTTAGTAGGGACTCAATAAATTAACCGACTTGGTATTACATGGATCTCACAACTTTTTACGGTAAAAGAACTGAGTTGCGAGGCTTGGGTTTTTGACAAGCTTTGTTTTTAATGGCTATATAATATTACAAATACAATCCTGTGAAGTCGCTATTAGATTGGGTTTCTTGAAAGAGTTGCGATAGCAAGAGTAGAACCGTTCCGTCCATCACATTCCCGTATTCCCACTAGAACGGGAACTACGCGCGTGAAACCGCGCAGAACCGCTAGTTTATAATAATCATGAACTGGTATATTTATTTAACTATCACATTGTTATATTCGTACAATGCCGCCGACTGCGCAGGCCTTTAGTGCGAGGCAACACTTGCTTTATAGGGGCGGAACTTGCCAACCTGTCTGATGTTAATCAGGGCATTTGCGCTTGGCAATAACAATTACATATAATAATTTAAAAAAAACCTTAGTTTAAATAATAAATTTGCGTCTAAACATTTATTTAACAAGCTGTTGCCCGCGAGCGATGCCGTCCGTTTAAACTTTAAGTTATCGCGCTTTCTTTCTAATGGGGGAGTTAAATTCGAAATCTGGGTACTTTTCAATCACAGTGAAACTCAGCTTTAAAATTAATTTATCCAATAAATATGGAAGATCAAGTTTCAAGACGATGAAGTCTAAAGAGTCATAAATTGTTAAGAGGAAAAAGTTCTCACCAGTTTTCCTTTATCATAATCGGCTATTTTATATAAATATTTTTATTGAACTTCTAAGAGCAGAGGCATTGTGATGAAGAGAGCGAATGTACTTGCTGCTTCGCGGGCTGTTATCTCATAACAGAAGCATTGTCAATAGGGGAAGCGTATCATACTCGACTGAATTGCAATAAAATATCTAGAAAGCTACAGAAATAAGAAAGAAATAAAATCAGCGTAGCGAAGTGCAACAATGCGCCACAGAACTAGAATTCATAAAAATGTTCTGTCGGACGAGTCTTCTGGCTCGGTTGGGAGTGAGTCGCGGGTTCGATTCCCGTCCAAGGCCAACAATTGTTGACGAACATGTCTATTAGTTCGTGGGTGTTTCTATGTATTTAAGTTAGTTTTTCAGTTGTATAGCAACCATAGGCCCCGGCCCTGCCTAGTTTGGGGTTGAAACTATGGGGCACAACCTTTGAGTATTAAACCAACCGGAGACGCCACTGACAGGCGTTCCCCTCTGCCAAAAAAAAGTGTCGGTCAGCGCGCATACCTGTTATATACAACTAGTTTTTTTGAGTTCACGGAGTGGTTGGATTGGTGAATGTATTTGTGTGCATCTAGTTCAAGCTAGTGTTTAATTGTTTTGTCAAAAAATGCGTTTGTCTTAACATTATTTGTGTTTGTTTACTCGTCCCCCGCGCAGAAATTGGCAGACTTTTTTGCAAAGAAACTAGTGCGCGTGACGTCTCCTGTTAGTTTAATACTCAAAGGGCACAACTTATTCATTTTTTTAATCATTATTAATATATCGTTTCATAAAAAAGTAAACCTACTATTGGGCTATTGAATACTAAGGAAATGAGGGGTAACAATTGAACGTGACTGCGAACCACAAATTGATTACACGTAATTAAAAAAAAAGATTAACTTTTGCGTTTATAATATTAGTAGGCTTAACATTTTGTTTTTTTTCCTTAAGCTCTATTCAGTTCCTAATGTAAGTTGGTACATTACAGATGACACTATTCATTAATTGTCATTCAATCATAAATGAAACTTCTTCTTCTTTTTTAAAGAAATATAGTATTAATTATAATAGAGAAAGGTGTGTGTGTATACGTGGGTTATATGTGTGGAATGTATGTGTATGAGGGGGAGAGTGATGGCGTAACAGATTAACATAACTGGGAAGTTTATGGATGTGGTCTTCCACATCGCTAGTTCGCTAGGCTCCGCATCGATTCTTGAAAGTTCATAGCCTCATGGCCGCAGATGAAGATTAAATTACCTGCTATCTACAGGTTGTGGTCTTGTCTTCTGCTCGAAAATAATCATTGTGGCATTTCCAATTACCACTTGGTACAACTCAGCTATACAACATGTAACAGAATAAGCGCAATTCCTGAAATTAGTTTGTTCAGTATCGACTACTTAATCGATTTCAGCAATTTTTAATATGTGTTAAATTTCCGAAAAATTAATAAGCATAACCGAAATTAGAACTTCCTTTGGAAACCGTAATGTTATAGCTTTTTATTTAAAAAAAAACAAAACTAAAACACGTTTTTTTATTATTATTTATATACTAATTATGGTGTATGAGAAATTGCACTTATTATGTGACGCGTTGTATGTAATAAAAAATTCTGAGGCGTATGTAACAGCACCCTAGTCTGGCGATAAAAGTGGGTACTTCCAGGAACGGAATACTTCTGCCTAACCCCACGATCTCCAAGGCTTTGTCCTAAAAGGGGTGAGAATAATTGTAAAATAAATCAAAATATCGAACCTAATATCGCAACAGTCTCGCACATAATAGATAGGCAGTGTTCGTAAAATACCCTACGGTCAACTGAAGGTAACTGTTTTCTCGTCGCATTGTTTACCAGTTTAATGAAAATATGAGGGAGAGAGAAGATAACACTTGATATTATCTACTTTCTAAATTATGTCTACATATAATGAGAATCGAATTATTGTTAGGTAACTTTTGTTGTTTATTTCAGACATGTCATATCATAAAAAAAAATTCTTACCAATAAACCCAGCCCAAGTAGCACAAGTAGCATTATAAGAGACCACTTTAGGTATAACACGGAAACTAAAAGCCGTACAAGACAGTGTTACAAGGGTGTTAAGAGCGCTGTTAATGCTGATATAACTCTTAAATGGGCACAAATTATTCAGCTTTTAGTTCTAATTTGGTTCACATTTCGGCTTAAGGGCATTAAAGTAGCATTATGTTGCAGTTATAATGGTTCACAAGGCTGTTTATCAGCTGTTTAACAGAATGCGAATGTACTGTTATACAGTCTTTGCACTCGAGATAGTGTTTTGATAGCCCTATTGGTATCCACGTGAACTTTTTTATAAAGTTATTTTATTTTGTCAGCTGTCTTAAGTTGGTGCGCCGATAATGATTGGGTGAAGGGTGAATTTTATTAATGGTGGAATTATGTTTTCTCAGTTAGGTAATCTATTATTTAACATAACAGCATGGAAAAACAGTTGGGAAAGCAAGTTCATTGTGAATATTTATATAGTTTCATAGTAAAATTTTTACGTGCCTCGAAAATAACTGGTTTTAATTAAAAATATTGTGAAGAAGATAACGAGTTAAAATATTGAAGTACATATTTTTGAGTAATAAAATTCTACAAAGTATGTGTAATACTCAGTATTTTATATTAAAATAAGTATATATTTATCGTATAATTAAGGACAGTATCATTAATAAAAACATATAGACAAAATCTATCTGATACGGATAGGTAGTCAAAATGGCGACATTCGTATAGAACCCATGTGCATTGTTTTAATTCTGAATTAACTACTAGGTCTGTACAAAAGTTCAAGTAAGTAAATACTAGTTCAAGTGTACCAATATGCAGCCTGTCGGCTTTTATTGGTTTTAATAGGTTTCACATTAACTTTTTGCGTTAAATCACTCTAGGTGTACACCACTCTAAAGCTGTTGGCTGTACAGTAGTTCACAGTGACCTTTTTAAGATGCTAGCATTTCAGAGGTATAGTTATACGCCTTCATACATCAATTATCATCTTTTGCTGCCACTAAAATGCTCTTTAGCAACCAATGGAATAAAAAACGGTAGAGGCTGTAAGAAAGCATTTTGAAGTCTGCACTAACTGTGATCCCGTAACAATAGTATTAGTTCCAGCTTTTATGATGCTATTTTACAGGCTAAAGCATAATGCGCAGCTTTAAGTTCACGGTTGAACCATAGTAAGTATTTATTAATACTTAAAGTTCCGAGTTACACCTAAAGTGGTCTCTTATAATGCTACTTATGCTACTTGGGAGTTGATGAAGTAATAATACAATATTGTTTTAGGTAGGTGCTTAATACAATGAAGTTGTTAAAATAATAAGAGATCACAGAAATTCATATTTAATTTAAAAAAGTCAAAAGTATAACATGTTTTGCGAAAACTACATTTTCATTACATTAGCGTCCCACGGGTGATCAAGGACAATAGATGATAATATTGAGTCTGCATTCCGTTACCGGGACGGTATTCTTCTATGAAAAAGTCAGATTGATAAATTATTCTATTATCAACTGCATTATGCTACGGAGCTACGGCGTAGCAGCTTGCATATCAATTAACCGTTCTGACATTTTGACAACTGTACCATTACCTTATCAAGATAAAAACATCACGATAACGTCACAAACGGCAGGCCCCAGAGTTACCGAGGCCTCCATTACAATAAAACGAATATTTAATACCCATAATTACAAATTCATCTACGTTCTGCCTCTCGAACATTTTATTGACAAATAAATCACATTTATTTGCTGAAGCTTAAAGCTTAAATAAATATAACGTTTTATAGGTGCCCTTAATAGGAGCCACTTTGGCTTTAGTAGGGTTTCCACATTTTTCTTAATCAACGTCCGCGTCCCCATACAAGAGTGTGCGTCGACAAAAAATACACATAAATTCATTAGGTGACTTCTGGAAGCCTCTCCACGCGCGTTGCTTTTTTTTTTCCAAAAAATCTATGCCTATTTACCCTGGACTCTCTATCTACAACACCCAGACTGAGTTTACAATATCTTGATTCTCAAATGTTTCGTTGAATAAAAAAACAGCCAAGTGTTAGACGGACTCTATACAAAAGAAAATAAAAAACCGAAAAAGTGCCAGTCTGGGTTCTGTGCCATTGTCTATACAAACGGCAAAAAAAACACGTTTGTTGTATGGGAGGCCCCATCAATTATTTTTTTTAGTATTTTTTTGCTGTAGCGGCAACAGAAATATATAATTTGTGAAAATTTCAACTTCCTAGCTATCGTGGTTCTTGAGATACGAACGGAAAGCGAAGTCGGAGTAATAGGGTCCCGTTTTTACTCTTTGGTTGTGGAACCCTAAAACATGTTTCTTGAAAGGGGCTTGTATTTTATTTTATTTTGACTTTTTGTTGTTGAAAATTTGAACTGTTTATATTACGGTTTATGAGATACAGCTCACTAACAGACAGACGAACGGATGGACTCAAAAATAAATACATGTTTTGATTTTACAAATATAGTGAGGAAACTGTTCTGTTTGAGGTACCTAAATTAGGAAGGGTAGAGAGGGTAGATAGGGTTCTAATGCTGACAGGCTAAAAAAATTGACCTTCCAAAGCAAAATCACTGCGTTTCTGAGATAAATTATTTTGTTACTTAAGTAATTTAATTTTGTACAAAAATAGTATACTCACGTTCAGCACTATTATGAAGAAATCCAAAGTGAATAAAAACGCCGTGATAGGGTTGAAATTTACCTGCAAACAAACATCAACTTTTAATTCAAAATCTTGTAGGTGCCTACGGTTAATAGGTACTTTATTAAAACCTATATTATATGAATCTACACTAATATTATACAGAGGAAAGAACTGTATTTTTGTATGTTCGTCACGAATAAACTCAAAAATTACTGGAATGATTTAAAAACATATTTCACTAATGGAAAACTACATTATCACTGCATTTTTATAAATTCGGTGAAACTGAAAGTTATACCTTTCTCCATTAACATTTTAATAGTAATACCTATAGACTATATTTTATTTCTGTATTCCCAGGGGAACGAGAACTACAGTGTAACCACGCGGAATAGCTAGTATACAAATAAACTGGTCTTTAAACTTTGATATTAAGTTATAGTCGTAATAAACTGCCTCTACATAATTTACCGGAGGATTCAGAAACGCTGGAGTCCCTTGAGAATAAACAGGAATCCCTAAACACTACAGTTTACGGTCAGCAAAAGATATAAAGCAACGACCAAACGAGAGTGGGGGCCCAAGACTATGTTTCACAAACTGTCATAGTTTAGGAGAGTTATGTTTCAACTCTGATTCGAAACAAGCATACTTTATAGTCGTCACGGTACAAAGATACCTTAAAACAGTATTGTATAATACTGTTTTAGGCCCCAGGCATAATAAAAGGGTAAAATTAGGGCTGGTACTGATGTGCGTTTGCTATTCGCACGGATTCTGTACGTTTTCCCACAAGTTAATGCAATTTGGGTTCTATTATAATTACGTAAAACTTAAAAAATCTTTTCATTAGTAGACTGGTAGTCTAGGCAAGGAAGGAAGTGGACTTCCACATGAAAACTGGTTGAGGCTAAGCTGCAGAGCCTCCAGCACCGTCGCAAAGTAGCTTGCCTCTCGGTATTCTACAAGATTCATTTCGGTGAATGTGCGAAGTCACTTCATGACTGATATCCCCCTCCCCATTCCATCTCCGGGGCACGAGGCGCCGGTTGAGATTCCATCCTTACGTTGTAGACCTAATATTCGCACAAAGCGCTTGGCTTCAACATTTTTAATGCGAACGGCTAAGGAATGGAACTCCCTGCCTGCGGATCTGTTTCCGGAACGCTATAACCTGGGTCTCTTCAAGGCAAGAGTGAATAGGCCTTTTCTAGGCAAACATGCTCCATCGTCGTCTGCATCATCACTTTCCATCAGGTGAGATGGCAGACAAATGGTTTGCCTATTATTAAAAAAAAAAAAAGAATTCCTCAGACGACGAAACTTTACAGTATGTTAAAGTAAGCTTATAATTATAAGCTTTGTCTCATACTATACTACAATCCTGCAAAGTTTAGTGACTAAGAGTTTAATGATGGGGTCTTCATACAAAAATTCGCTTCATTTCTCAGACTATGGGCGGAGGCTACGCACATGACAATGACCATGGAACGACCGCGAGAACATTTTATTAGTAACTAGCGACCCGCCCCGGCTTCGCACGGATGCAATGCTTATACTAAAACCTTCCTCTTGAATCATTCTATCTATTAAAAAAATCCGCATCAAAATCCGTTGCGTAGTAAGATTTAAGCATACAAAGGGACATAGGGACATAAGGACATAGGGATATAGGGGCAGAGAAAGCGATATTGTTTTATACTATGTAGTGATATTGATTGAGTAAGCCGTCATTTCAGAGAACACTTGCTAATTTATTAGGGTATATAGGTTCTATGGATTCTAAAATAATTCCCTTCTCAGCTTCATTTAGGCGTATGATGCTTCATATTCGCAGTCGATTTGGTCGCATAGGTTAGTTCGATCCTTTATGATCACAGCTTCACAGCTGTAGCCTTTGAATGCTGATTGCGTTAGAGCGACGTTTTCCAGCAGTTAAAAAACAAGATTGGTTTTAGTATTTTTATTATAGACAGAGTTATATTCATAATAAGCAGGCGCCCTATATAATTGTACAAAAATGTCATGTTTGTAGCATTTATACTATTTGAAATTTCGTGAATTATCAATTTTACTTTTATTGTATACTAGCAGAGCCCCGCGGTTTCACCCATATAGTTCCCGTTCCCGTGGGAATACGGGGATAGAATATAGCATATGTGTTATTCTAATGTATAAGCTACGAGTATATAACTGTAAAGCTTCATCAAAATCCTTTCAGTAGTTTTTGCGTGAAAGAGGTTATTATATTAGAAGGATAGATTTATACATCACAAACATATTATACTAGCAAGTATTTTAGTTTGGAGAGTTTTCCCCTGGGAGCTTACCAAAAACCCTTCTCTTTTCGTTACGCGGCATGAGGAAATTATCCAAGTGAGAAATATCAAATTTGTAGCATTTATAGGTACTTTCTGAGATTTCATGATTTAACCAGTGAGTGAGTGCCCGTCGCTATGGATGCTTTAATCATATAAACTAAAAGATTAGATAGGTAATGTGTTCGATTGTGCTTTACAGCGACTAAACTTATTTTAGTTGAATTTAGTTCTGTCAGAGACTGTATTTTAGCTATGACTTCTTTACTTATGCACTAAACACGTTATGAAATGCATTAGTTGATAGGACTAATTTTAATTTGAAAGGACTAAATATATCTCGCCTGTTTTCTTTTCTATGAGAAAGAAACTGACAAGAGTCAACTAAGAAAGCTTAGACGCTGTATAGCAGAATCGAACCCATTGTCCACCATATCTAAATCAGAGATAAAAATCCTTTGTCTCGTTCTAAATTACGACCTAAGCTAAGTTCTAAAGTCAACGTCCACTCCATAAACTCCATTATAATTACGTGGGAGCAATAATGTCAGGTTACCTGACCGTGTTTCCGAGGTCAATAACGTATTATACGGTTTTCATAAAGGTTATAATTACCCGTCAGCCGTTGCTGCTGTAGTTTATGATGAGTTTATTATAAGAGGAGGAGTTTATTATGGCGAGATGGTAAACAATATAATAAACATCACAATAAAAACCTTACAAGCAGGGCCGGATCTACCATATGGCTTTTTGGGCTTCAGCCCAGGGCCCCGTGGATCCCAGGGGCCTAACTAAGTCAAGTCAAAGTCAAAAATAGACGATAATGTGAAAAAAACTATAATATTATTCAATTAAACTGATCGTATGGTTTGTAGCCCTGCGAATCCTGCGATTAATCAAATTCATTTAATTCAAGTGTGCGTTGTGTTGGTAGGTACTTTGAACTGAACTGAGTCATTAGGTAAGCCCTTAAGTAGTATTAGCCCAGGGCCTTCTGAACTCACGGTCCAGCCATGCTTCCAAGTGCGAGGCGGACTCGCCCACCTAGGGTTTACACCTTTCTAAGAATATCTATAGGCATTAAATGCAATAACAATGATTTTGTACCTATTCTTTGGGACCGCATCACTAAGATTTCTCTTAAAAACTTTTTTCTGATTTCTTATGAAAAAACCTGTTAAAGTTAGAAAAATCGATTTTTTTTCTAAGCCCGTATTATTTCAGATTAAGTACAGAAACTGGGTAGAAAAACATGTATGACGCCTCCTAACAGACATAATTTTACAAAATCTAATTAAATATACTAAAAATTATTTCATCTTCATTACCTATACTTTTGCAAGCATTATTTGAAATTCAACTCGATAGTATCTATTAGTGAAAGACAAATAGACAACTACATGAGGGTTTCGTTTTTACCATTTTGGTATAAAACCGACTAAAAGCACAAAATCATCCAAAGGACACAATTAAGAGAACGTCGTGCTTTACCCAAATCTACCTACTTACATTGAAAGTAGAAAATCATGTAATAAGTATTGTATTTTGATTTGTAAACTTAACTAAACGTGCCTAGAATCCAAAAAATTGGAATCGAAACCTCTATCTACGCTGTGAGTATCGAATAATCGGAATTTATCAAAGTCAAAAGTTTTTATTCAATGTAGGGGCTTACAAGTCCTCTTATTGAAAGTAATTAATTGCGACCTCAGAAGGTATTTTGACTGTGTACCTACCTTTACATAAAATAAATAAATACGCTCTCGAAGAACTCATTGGAAGGTTCCTACATTCCTAAGCTATCATATGTTTATTACATACTTACGTTCCCGTTTCCGTTCTCCCGTAGTTCCCGTTCCCGTTTTAATATCGGCATAAAAAGTATCCTACGTCCGACTCCTGTTTCTAAGCTACCTCCCCACCAACTTTCAGCCAAATCTGTTCAGCCGTTCTTGAGTTATAAATAGTGTAACTAACGATTTTCTTATATATAAGATATATACATGTAGTAAGCAGAATCACAGCAGTGACATTTAATATCTTCGTTAGGGCTCTGTACCCAAATCATCATCAATCAATCACCATAACCGTACTAAAAGGTAAATACATTCCTTCCAAGTTAGAAAATCTTCGGTACCTGACACCGACTCGTACCTACTTGTCTGTGTTTTATTAAATAGGTTTCAACGCTTAATGATCAATACGCTGTATCGATATTGAATTATTTGAGTAAATCGAGTAATATAACAGCGTAGCGGAAAAAATCCCATCTACGCCTTGCTTTAACAAATTGTACAGACATGGATCTCGTCAATCTTTCATTACGTTTACAACGAACACACAAAATTGGTTTTTAAAACAGTTTAAGCCGTTTTGTTTGTGGATAAGAAGTTCTAGCAGCGCAATGAATATCAGATAGTCAGATAAGCAATGTCAGCTTGCAATATTGTCTTTCTCCTAGAAAAGAAAAGAGACGAGAGATATTTAGTCCTGTCAAATTAAAATTAGTTCTGTCAACTAAGCAAAGAGATTAAAATATAATAAGGCATAGAAAGCGAGGAAAATTTGAAGTCAAAAGTTATTTCAAGTGGAATACTTAAGTTTAGTACAATTTCGACCGAATGACAGCTTGCGTTCATACTAACTGACATGACAAGGACATGACGCTTAGGCTTCAAAGTTTTGTATGAAAATATTCCCAATGCCCCCTCTTTGCCCTATTATATTTAAATCTCTTTGCAACTAAGGCATTTCATAACGTGTTTAGTGCATAATATGTAAATAAGTCACGACTAAAATACAGCCTCTGACAGGACCAAATTCAGTAGGTTATCTTCTATCCCTGTTCTTTTTTTGAGGTAAGACAAAGACAGGACTAAACTAAAATAAGTTTAGTCGCTGTAAAGCAGAATCGAACCCAATGTCCACTAACATTAGGTACCTGATATAGGTGCGCTTGGATACGAGTATGTAGTAAGACGGATACAAACCTAGTACCATGACCTCTTAAGTAATTATTGTTTTAATACTGCTTAGTGATTTAAAAGAACAAAGTATTGTCGAGACGCAGCCTCATTTGAGCATGATCAGATCACTTTCGCAACGTGTTCAGAAACAAGCTTAAAAAAGCAAGATATTGCATTTGACACAACAACAACATTAAATAAAGCTTACTTTATAAGGATGTAATGGTACGAAGACAACAATAGTAAAACAATACTATGAGATGGTGGTAGGGTAGCCCCTATAAGGTTGCGTATAATTTGACCGATATACTTCTCTTTCGCCGTACGATTATTTTTGTTCGAACGTAATTACATCGATGAAACGACCCATTAACCAACAGTTCTTAATGGAAGATAAAATGATAACTGAACGACTATCTACTTGTACCGATCTATAAACTACATATTTGGTGGTAAAAATAATTGGTTTTGAATGGACTTTTGACCCACATTGTTTATTACATATTTTAAAGTTGTGTTAATTTTCAATTGTTTAAATATGATATCACTGAACTGATTTTATTACAAAATAGGTAACAACAATAAAATGTAACTAATGTTTTTAGGAGCAGTTGGGTAAAAAGGTGTTTTATATTTAATCGGCCATACATAATTGCATACTTTTATCGATTGAAACGGCAAGAAATTTATTATTACTACTACCTATTTGTTTAATTTTAATGAAGCATCAACATATTTCTGAACTGATGACGAAAATTTTAAATCTACTTTACTCACCATAATTACGTTGTTTCTCATTCAAATTTAAATATATTCTTCAATATATATAGCTAAATCCATTATTAATAATCGACATTGAGAATAAATATTTCATAATGTACGCATGGCTGTATCACGATACTGTAATTTAACAATTTCTGTTTCACTACCATTATTGTTTGATTTATCTTAAACACATATTGTACTACTAGGTAAATAGTACGTTTGAATTAATTTGGAACCCAATTCCAATTTTAATGGTGCCTCCTGTGTTTCAATTTTTATGACCAATTATGTCGTGATCCCGTCCGAGCGTCCGCCATCCACCGGACGGAAAATCACTGTTACACGGGAATAAATCAAATAACTGTCGTCGAGCCGATAACAGATTAACTTAAATTTTTAATAAACGTTACTGAGCTATTATGTCACATAACTGCTACAAAATGGTAAACAGATAGGTGCCATGAAATACTTCAATATTTAAGCCTTTGTCAGTGGGCCCACCGTTTCCTGGACGGTCAATAATATGCGCTACTTCTAACATGCAACAGGTGCTGCACTGACTGCGAAACTCACAATGTCCACAACAGATAAATTGTTATTAGTTGCATTAAAATGGTATTCGCCATAACAAAGTCAATTTATTTCCTGAAACATATACAATATGTAACAGAATAAGAGCAATTCCTGAATATAGTTTGTTCAGTATCGACTACTTAATCGATTTCAGTTAGGTATTTTTAATATGTGTTAAATAGATGACTTTAAGGCTTCCTATGGAAACAGTAGGTACTATTATTGCTCCTTATTTAAAAATTTTGATTATGAAAAAAGTAAAGTACGAATGCATCATATTTTTATATGTTTAAACTAATTTAAGGTGTATGAGGAATTGCGCTTATTCTGTGACGCGTTGTATTATTGCTATCGGTCGTTTCTATTTAGAGAGAAGAAAAACAGTTCACCAAATAGGTAAATGTTATACCAGAGGCCGGAATGATTGATTTCTCATTAAATACGTTTAAAGTTTGGTCGCCCTTTATAGCATACAAAACAAAATAACAAAAAAACATTACAAAGGTGGTCGACATTGGGGGGATAAAAGTTTTAAAATAAGTTTTTACTTATTTGGAGAGCTTAGGTACAAACGAAAAATCGTTGATAGAGGCTTATCGTAATAATAAAACTTATGTAACTAATAAAAGTAAAGCAATTACTCAAAGTAGTTTTTTAATCATCCTAAACATAATTAGTAAAGGGCTCCCAAAAAACCTAGAAAATTTTACTTTATTGCTTACACTAACCTAACCTAAGTATAGATATTCCTTTGAAGATACAGAACCCTCAATACAAAAGTCGGACTTGCGTTCGGCCGTTTTTTCTTATCGTAGTAGAGATAACCCACCCTTTGAGAAAATAAAGTAATATTGCAAGCAGAGAGATTCCCCCAGATTGTTTGTTGTAATAACAAAATATAAAAGGGCGTGCTGATTCCTGATTACCAATTTGCGATCCCTTGCGCCTCTTTGCAATCTTACGACTAATAAATACGCCCAATTCCCAATTCGGAAAAATCATTAGTCAATACACACCTACCTACTACATGCAAGTTTCATTTTAGCAACAGTGCGTGTATTTCGCACATATACATATATACCTCTCCGATACATATAATAAAATTGAAACGGACTGTTGTCTTTATAGGAGGTATTTAAGAAAACTTAAAATGAGCGGTCCTTATAACATCAATACAATCCAAAACAGTTATTTCCACTCTTTAAAAAGAAGATAGGGTTTGAATTCGTCTTTTTAGGGTTCCGTACCTCAAAAGGAAAAAACGGAACCCTTATAGGATCACTTTGTTGTCCGTCTGTCCGTCCGTCTGTCAAGACCCTTTTTCTCAGGAACGCGTGGAGGTATGAAGCTGAAATTTATATCAATTACTCAGGTCTACTGTCCCTTGAAGCTGTGAAAAAATCAAACTTCTAAGCCAACGCAATCAAAAGATACAGCCGTTTATGCCGCAAATTTTCGACACTTGCAAGGGAATCAAAACCTACAGGGTGCTTCCCGTGAACTCAGAATCTTGAAATTTGGTACGAAGCAACGTCTTATAGCATAGATAAAGGAAAAATTACGAAAACCATAAATTTGCAAGGTTGTACGGAACCCTCGGTGCGCGAGTCCGAGTCGCACTTGGCCGGTTTTTTTTTTAACTTCCAAAGTCTACGTTAGTTTTGAGGTCAAATCTGGCTACTGAATTTTAGACCACATACTGACGCTAGATTGAGCTGAAATTTGGCTTAGGTACTTATGTAAGCGCGGCGACAATGGAATATTATGGTACCATCGAGTCGATTTGATGATGAGGAGGCGGGAGGTGGATAATGGAACTCCCCAATGGCCTGTCGTAAATCCCACGAGTTTGGGCTCATTTGATTTGTTTCGATGAGTGCTATACTCGTAGGTACACGTTGGAATATAACAAAAACCGATTAGGTCATTTACACATTCAATTTGAATTTTATTTATTTGCTTACTTTCAATCAATCAATTACATTCCTACAATTACATTAGTCCTAGTACATTTTCTGTGATCAATCAATAAGTACCTATATCAATAACTAGCGGTTCTGCGCGGTTTCAACTGCGTAGTTCCCGTTCCCGTGGGAACACGGGGATAAAATATAGCCTATGTCACTCTGGGATATTGTAGATCGTTGAAATAATTTTTAAAATCGTTCCAGTAGTTTTTATGTTTATTCGTTAAAAAAATACTAGAATACACAAATTCAAAAACACCAGTCTTTCCTCTATTAGTGAAGATTAGTATTATTAGTAGAAGTAAGTATACCTACCTATGTATTAAAATATAATAGGACATAGAGGGGACATTGGGAATATTTTCATACAAAACTTTGAAGCTCAAGCGTTATGTCAGTTAGTATGAACGCAAGCTGTCATTCGGTCGAAATTGTACTAGACTTATTCCATTTGGAATAACTTTTTCACTTCAAATTTTCCTCGCTTTGTCCCCTCTATGCCCTATTATATTTTAATATCTTTGACCTAGGTAGGTATATAGATTCACTCAGTGTGTCATACTTTCAAATTTATTATTCCATTATAAATCAGACCACCAAGTTGCTGTGCACAAGTCTTTTATTTTCTCTCATGGCCTAACGGTATATATTATAAGATAATAGTTTGTTTCCTAAACTATAATTCTTGCGTTTATTACTGAGAATCATAAATAAAAGTAGATTTTATTACGTACTACTAGCCGTAACAGATACCCAATCAATTTCTAGATAATGCTGAGTCATGAGACAAACTAATAAATAATAAACATAATGTCTATGTCTACGATGCCAATCTCATTAGATTGTCTTAGCATTTACGAGTATTGGATCGTCCTATTATCATAGATTGTTCTACGGTTCCGAGCGAGACATGTTAAAAAATAAACTAAGAAAATATATATTAGTTAAGATTAGTCTCTATTAAAAATATGTAAGTAATTAAATTAAGTAGAAAGCAAAAGCAGACGTTCCATCTTGGGCCTGCACATTGTACATCAGCGTGAAAGATAGAGAAAAATGTAGTGATTATCAGAAATATTTAAAAAAAAAAAATCTATTTAACTTGCACAAAAATAATTGTACTTCAATGATGATCCATGTAATCATATTGAAATAGGTAATACTATTTCTAACTCCTTCCACCGAATTTCCGATCGTACCTCTCGCACTATACCGAGCGACTAATTATTTAATAATAATAAAAATAATAATAAATCATGGGACACAATTCACACACTGTTATGTAGTCACAAACTAGGCAGGGTCTGTACTATGGATACTAAACAACTGATAAACATACTTAAAACGACCAGACACGAAACTAACAGACATGTTCATGCACACAAATCTTGGCCCCGAGCGGGGATCGAATCCGCGACCTCCGTTTCAGAAGGAAGGGTCACTACCAACTGAGCCAACAGGCCCGTCAAATTTTAGGTTAGGTTAAGAGTTTGTTAACTTTGTCCCGTCTATCTATACAATATGTTAAAGAATAAACGCAATTCCTGAAATTAGTTTATATAATTATCGACTACATAATCGATTTCATCTTTTTTAAAATATAAATAAATAAAATAATCTTTAAGATATAATTTTTATCCGAAAAATTAATAAGCATAACTGAATTTATCTATTTAAACCGTACTACTATTGCTCTCTATTTAAGAAATTTGGTTAGAATAGTAAAATTCAAGTACGAATTCATCATATTTTTTTATATTAGGTATAATGTATGTAGTACGGAGTAACTTAACTAACTTAACTGGGATGTATGAGGAATTGCGCTTATTCTGTGACACGTTGTATATTTGAATGCCTTGGTTGCCGTTGGCCGCATTTGTCAAAGAAACAAATTCCAATCGTTCCCAGAAGCGATCTACAGTTCCGTTTTTACTACAAATATCTCAAGAGCAACATGGAATCGATCCTATAAACTCTCTTGAGTACACATAATATAACTTCGATCTGCTTGTTAGTCATTAGTTATCAAACGAGGAATCCTTAAGATCTTTTCTGTTTCCTCTGTGTAGCCTATTAGAGCATCGAAGTTATATAAATATATAAAGCTTCTTAAATATAGATATGAGTACATGCGTATATATACATATGTATATAGTCCTATTTACTAAAGTTCTTAATACAAATACTGTCAATGTTAATATTTATAAATAAATAAATTGACTGTTGTTTTACCAAAACATAAAAGTGACGAGTCTATAAAACAATTAAATAATTAGGGAGTTTTCAACGATATGTAAAACGTATGAAATTAAAAGCTAATGCTTACCGTTTGGAGGTGAAATAGGTAGATGACATTCACAATCTCCACCAGAGTTTCAGTTCCCATGGCTACGATCCACGGCAGTAGTAAAAACTTGATGTCCTGGAAATAACGCTGCTATTATGGATTTTTCTGGCACAAATAGATTTCAATATTTGGAATCACAATCACCGACTAAACGTAAATCCTCGTTAGAAGCCAATTCATTGAAAAACTGCCTGCCTCTCCAATATTTTTTTGTCCCTGCGCGCTTGTTGTTGTAGCTACATAGTAGCGATAAATTATTAGAAGATAATAAAAAAGGCGTGATTAGTTTGCAATGAACAAATTGATCGCAGATCGTACCTTGCTTTTAGGCATGCCTTATTAAATTCCCGAAAGTTCACGAACGGAGCAATTCGATTAAATTAGAGTCCTCCATTATCAATGCTTTCAAATTCAACGATCAGATTTTCAATATTGCCTAAAATACATTTATAAACGCGATATACGCGCTTCGCTAGTATAATTATTAGAATGATTGAGTGCAAAAGCTTTTGCTATTTATTGAACTTGTTAACCTTTATATAGTACCTACCTACTCTCATCATCATCTGTTTTTATGTTGTAGGGAAATGCCGTGCATACTGTGCATAGCCCTGTCCATGGAGTGTTGAATGACCTTTAAATTTATAATGTGACTTACTAGTGTGAGACCACGATGACCTATGCAATTTTATCACCGGTAACACGCACTAATTAAAAACACTGGCCCTGAGTACTTGAGTGCCATAATAACATCAAAGAAGCTTAAGTTCTTACTTTCCGAAAGGATAAGGAAAGGAAATCATGGGACCTTCTCACTAGAGCAAAATTTGTATGATCAAAGTGTTGATAAACGTTTCAGTTCCTGGAATATTTTTTTCATTAATCTGAATGATCTTATCAATTTTATAAACTTCATAAATCTCATTTCCAGGATAAAATTAGTGTTTTTAAGAGGCTGATCGGTGTTTGAAGTTGACATCTTCAAAATCTTTAACAGTTTGAAAAACCCCTGTTCGCCCTTCCTCTGCGTCCGCTAGTATATTTAGGTACGTATGTGTAAGTATACTAAATGCTTTTGCTTGTCATCGTACAATTTAACGTTAACCTACACCCCGGCCGTTATAACTTGACCACTCTGAAGTTGCGCAAATGGCTGCGCAGTAACATTTTTTAGCGACCATTTGGCGGTAGGAGGGGGTTTGCGCAGGCGAAGCCTATGTTCAGAGAAGCCAAGTTAAAACGGCCGTAGTATACTTGGGGCGCGTTAATTGCAAATCGTAGGCGATTTGTGAGTGAATTTGTAACGGATTTTTAAAGACAGTCAGTGAACATATTTGTCTAGTTGCATTTAGCACTCTCCTTTGGGCTCGTAAACTATTGTTTGTGATTTTGGGTGTAAGTATTTAACTAATTAATTTAATGAATGTTTTGTATAGAACGTTGTTTATTTCGTGAGATTGGTTGGATACAGATTTCAAAATACGGTAGGCGCACTTCATAGGCTATCGGCTCAACTTCTAACAGGTTAGCAGAGTGATAATCGTGTAAATAGTTTGGTAACTGAAAAGGCAATAGAGAAGGTAGAAACCAGACAAGAAAGAAACTTTAACGCCACTAGAAGTGTGATAATCCTAATAGAATACGTGCGTAGGCTCCGTGAACAAAGATGTTTAGAGGATAAACGGATAAGTGAACTCGTAATATCAAGGCAAACCAACAAAAAGAAAATCAAATAAATCTCGACAACATTTAGGTATTTACGCGCTCGGACCATCCATGATAAGCAGCTGTTTATACATGATTTATACCTACGCCTTATAAAAATATCTTTGATTATTTCAATAATCAAAGGAAAATATAATAAGACATTTTGTGCTTTTTCGAGTGAGTTATTATTTTATTCCTGGAAAAACAAATTTTTAACTAGTTTAATTTTATTCAGACTATACTTGTTCAGACACCTTAGCTTTAGGTGGTGAGTTCATTATCAATCCGGGGTATCGTCACACATACAATAGAATAGTACTGAACCAATCGTGGGACCTGCGAGTTCCTTCATCATCGAGCTTGTAATAAGTATGAAAGTTTCTGAAAAACTCATTGGTAAATTCCCTCACCAGGAATCGAATCCGTGCCTCGTCATTCATGACTGCTAACATTTACTTGCATCATATTTTGTAAGTAGGCACGCGACGTGCTGCTACCTAAAACTAGTAGGTACATTGAAATTATTGGATAATACTTAGTTTGTCCTAAGCTTGGTGAGAGTATCGTAAGTTATTACTATTCTGTGTCAGTGTATAAAAAGTGCATTACAACGTTAGTTCTATCTAGTAACAAGCCCAATTAAGATCAATGGCGGGTGGAACAGCGTAAATTGAATTGACACCTAGGAACTTTAGTTCCATTTTGCCAACTAAAACGAGATTTTTGCTGTCAATTCTCCTTTTCATGTCAAGAACGGAATGGACAAAAGGGTCCCAGTTCTGTTTTAAGCATTCAGGCTTATTAAATTACTAAAGATTTTCCGGAGTAAGGCATTTTGGTTTATTTATTCTAAATAAGCGTGATCTGCCTAATGATTGAAACAAGCACAGCTATTTAGATTACCAGAATTATAAACGAAATGTAAAAAAATCAAAAAATCTGTTTGTGTACAGCTTAATTAGTTATCTAATATTCATAATATTTTTATGCTTATGATCAAGTTATACTTGAAGCATCGGCGCATGAGTTGCAGGACACTGCAACTATCGTAAATGCAGCATTCAAGTAAGGTATAAAAGTAAATGCAAGCAAAAATAATGTTATGGCTGTGGAGAAACATAATTATGGGCATTTCTGCGTGATATTATGATTTAAAGTGAGAAAGTAGAACAAGTGATAAGTTTGTGTATTTAGGAAGTAAGTTTAGTAGTGACTGTAAGTATGATTTTGATATTAAATTATGATGAATGCAGGAAACGGAATTTAAAAAGGATTGTTCAGTTAGTTTGGATATATTTAGCGTGTGAATGAAAGGCCTCTGAAAGGCTAAGTATTTATCACTAGCTCGACGGTGAAGGAAAACATCGTGAGGAAACCCGCAGGTCTCAGAATTAATTCTGAGACATGTGTAAACAGACCCGGTCCGGCGATGGGTTCACCACCTATCACGTTTAGAGGTCCAATATATCTCGTGAAATGTGGGTATATCCAGTAATAGAATACCTACCCCCTCGGGGTTAAAGGGGTGAGATTATATTTATTTTATATGAATGAAAGGCGTCTCATAAGACAAATATATAAGGGGATTGTGAGTTGCAGAGTAGTCAGAGGGCGACCTAGGCGTACTTACATTGACCAGATCGGCGAGTATTGATGATAAGACAGATAAAGAGTACTCGAAACCGACGAGCATGTATGAACTAATTAATGGATGTTTCGAGGATCGTAGCAGATCTATTGTCTCTGCCTCTGTTCTCAAAAAGGCGTGAGCATATGTATGTATGTTTAATAGCTTTAACTATAGGTAATTTAGCTATAGATTTCATTACGTCACTGATGTAGAACAGTCTTTGTATACAATTTTGATGCTGCTCTTATTCTACGAGTTGAAATCCCAGGAGACAGTAAAATTAATTGTACAAAAGGTTGTCTTGGGAGTTTGATAATTCATCTTAATAAATCTCTGAGATGAAGGCTCTATGAACCATGTTGAAAAAGTTAGATTTCTCAACTTTTGTAGAAAATATAAATATATAGTTTCAGTGCCTATAATTAAAAAAAAAACTCAATTTTAACATATCAATCTCCCGATCTGAGCGATCTCTAAAAAGGGGGCTTTTTAAAGATAAATAATCTGAATAAATTTTAAGATTTTAGTTGTCTAATTTAATTCTTTGTATGATTATAGTTTTTTGAGAATTTGTATTCACATTTTGTTACACTACCTTACATTTCTACTTGACTGTTACGTTTCCGATGTCGATAGATTCGACTCGAATCGAACGGAAACGGTATTGAGTCTCTGTGAATACGTCTGCTGGTTCAGGGAAGTGAGGTTAAGTTACGTGTCCATGATTAAACCACTGAATCCTTAATGAAATCAGGTAGGCATATACCTTGAATCTTACGGAAGACCTCAGACTACATATAAACTCGGAAAGCGGAATATGCCACGGTAAGAGCTATTTAAAAAAGATGAAGAGTAGCAGAGTCTTAGCATCTAATAACTAGTATTTAATTGGCCCTCAAGTCCAAGATGTTTTTTTTTAATCTGTTACGTGTGCATGATATAAAACATTTAGGCTAAATTTTATAAGTAGGTCTTTCGACTATTGGCAGAGCTTCGCTCCTTATAACACCACACTATCTGCCAGTAAGTGGCGGTACTAATTAATATTTTTTTGTATAAAATTGCGTTTTTCCAGGATATACAACTATTCAGTTGAACTTAAAGTGCAAAACTGTATCTGTATACAAAATTTCATTAAAACCATTAAAGCCGTTTCCGAGATACCCGAAATATAAATACGTTCCTACAAGAATTGCTCATTTAAAGATACTCGTAGAATAGAAACATAAAACAGGACCTTGTATTTTAAATTGTTAATATGTAATATAATTGTGAGATTTTGATTTCAATATGTAATTAAATATAGTAACATTCAAACAAATCTGAGGTTATTGCCTCTTATGCAAAGTTATTTCATTATTTCGCAACTTTGCTCCTCTTGATATCGCTATGATAAATGACCGGTTATATTAAATAGCTTAGGTATACTTTACTAAATACAAGCGAACTTACTTCATTTAAAGAATGATACTACTATGAAGTGTTCTTATATCTTACTAATATTATAAACGCGAAAGTTTGTATGTGTGAAACACACAAAAACTACTGAACGGATTTTGATAATTCTTTACATAGCTTAGCATAGATATATATAGCTTATACATCAGAATAACACATAGGCTATATTTTATCCCCGTATTCCCACGGGAATTACGCGGGTGAAACAACGGGGTCCTGGTAGTAATAATACGAGTATATATGACTAGCGTGTGCCCAGCGGCTTTGCCCGCGCTGATCGTGGTTGTCATGTACCCATGGGAATTTCTAAAAATCCCTTTTAGGGCTCACTTACGTTATATGAAACTTTTAATACACAATTTTATGCTTCTATATATTGAGGTGTTTCATATACCGCCTGATTTTTTTTATCGTCTGGAAATAAATGTGGTGTGATAGGTAAGTGTCATAGATTCATTTGGCATTGTTACTTAAAAAAAAAATAGAAAAAAAATCTTACTTAAACCAGCTTAAACTAATATAAATTACTCAATTGTAGTCAATATTACGACACTAAAATATTTGTAATAGTATTTTAAAAAGAAACAGGCTCGTAGCTTCCATTCATGCGCAATCTACCTACAACCGCCAGGTGCTACATAGTGCGTAGTTTTCCCGATTTTGTAAATTGCATTAAACATGACTCTATTTAACAATTAATCCGGTGTATAATTTTAGCTCTAGATACCCTATATGTCATATTTTTTAACGAGAAAATATGTAATATGTCATTGTATACAATTCCTAGGAAATGTGTACAATTCTTATAATAGATTGGAAATAAGAAATTTTTGATTATGTTTTATAAAATTTAGGTAAGTATACATGTCTGAGGAAACATTCGATGCCAGTGGGTACAACGAGTATAGCGGAGCGGGTGAACTTTACAAAAAAGGTTATATTATTAGGTATTTTGTTTAAATTGCAATTCTCTATTTACTAGTTTATTTTATTTACAGAAGCATTCATTTTTATTTGTATTAGAGAATCTTCAAATCAAAATTTGACACATTTCCAATTTTTTGACAAATATGCTCGGTATACATTTCCCAATTATTACTTATGTACAATTCTTAGGTTTCATACATTTTCTGTAACGTGTATACTAATGTACCTATAGGTTTATAGACTGTATCAGTGGCGTAATTATACACCGTTATAGAAACCTCTTGGGTGGAGAAATTGCTGTGTAACCATAGCTTTGTTCCCTAGTGAAAGCAGTCTTGCGATTGGCAATTACCGTCCCACATTAGCCTAGCCTTTACAGGCATCGATTATATTGGCTTCAGGTGTCTTAGGTGCCTATGTAGTGTACCTACATATTATGTAAGCCAGCGCATATAACTAATATGATATTTCAAATGGAGCAGTGATTGCCCGAACGGTTAAAGAGCCGGCCGAAAATCAGTGAGGCGTGGCGTGGGTTCGAATCCTGGCATGTACCAATGAGTTTTGCAAAACTTACGTACATATTTATCACTAGCTCGAACGGTGAAGGAAAACATCGTGAGGAAACCCGCAGGTCTCAGAATTAAAGTTCGGCGATGGGCTCACCTATCACGTTTAGGGGTTCAATATATCTCGTGAAATGTGGGTATATCCAATAATGGAATGCCTCTGCCTACCCCCTCGGGGATAAAAGGCGTGAGATATTTCCAAGGATACCACCTTGATATTAACAAGGATACCACCTTGTTAAAAGTGAACTCGCTACTCATGCGTTTTCGATAAACTTACGTATTTAACACTAGCTCGACGATGAAGGAAAACAATTGGTTCCTCAGTCTGGCTATTGACTCACGATCTATCATGTTTGAAAGTGGTCCTGCGCGAAATGTATGTATTTCTATTTACTAGTAAGACATGAGACTAAAAAGAGCTGCCCTTGAGTTTCTTGCTGGTTCTTCTCGGGGTACAGCATTTAGAACCAGCAACTCGTCGGTAGAGATGGGCTGCTGTTTACATTTAATTTTAGCCCATCTTCATGGACGAGTTCAGAGTGCCTTGATATTAGACTGTTGACCTTTCTAAGTGTACCTTTTGTACGTATAGAAAATAAATGAAAAAAAAAAACTCTGCCTACCCCCTCGGAGATAAGGCGTGAGCGTATTTATATTAATGTTTGTATACTACTCGCCGAACAGCCTGAAAGTAGACTGTTAAATAATGCATGACTAAAAGTTACACAAATAAAATAAACATATCATAAAAAAAAAACGAAAAAATATATTTACAAAAATAACTCACCTTATAGACACCAACGATTAAGAGCATACAGGAGAGGAGTCCCAACGTACTGCAAGCCAGTAATGTAATGTTCAGAGCTACGGTAACTGAAAATAAGTGAAACATGTCAGGGCAGTAAAACATTAAGTCGAAAGAGGGACCAGTAAAATCTGAGCAGGCCGCGTCTATATGGCTGCTTTAAACGTGTACATTAATTAGAATACTAAAAACATCCAACAACATGTAATTGAAAACTTTACTCTTCTTATCGTGTTGTGTGGTTGTGACACACTGGTGATGAAGGCAAATCTATCAAAATTTCGCACTTCCAACCGTTTGGATATGTACTACGCTAAGGAAATAGACTCACATACATTCAATAGTCGGGTAATACAGCGACAGTTATGACATGAGTGAAGACTTATTTATTATTTTTTTTATCTTTAACTATACTATCGGCGCCGTAGCGAGGGTCATGGCGCCCAGGGCGACATTCTGAATTTGCGCCCTTTAAAGGTCGATTATATTTTTGAATGCTTATTATTAAGCATTAACCGCCCGTTCTGGCACGGGTACAATATGTTTATGCAAATGACTTAAAAAGAACTTGTCCTATAACGTCAAACCCTATAAAATATATCAAAATCCGTTGCTTGGTTTAGAAGTAATCTGACAATAGAACTAAACATACAAAGGTAAAGAGTGACTTTGTTTCATATTATTGGTTGGGAAGAGAAGAAGAAATGAGATATTAGACAGGAGAGTCAGACTTGAGCAATGTAAGATTTGTATTATCGTATTTTTTACTTTTCTAGACTTTTTCGTTGCCATTCCCCCCGTAGTTTGCGCTGTTGCCAGGCCCCAGATACGATGCTGTACTTATGCTTTATTGAATTTCTATGAATATGGAAGAGGACGAATTTTTTGTGCTACAAAAATTCTTTATTTATCCTTCGAAAAAAAAGAGCTGGTAGTAGATTTTGGTTGTGGTTTCTGATCAATAAATACATTATACTTAGGTATGTAATTATGTTTTTTTATCAATCTTCGGTCATATATTTTATCAAAAAAAAGACGTTGGTGCTGCGTTTCCAAAAGGAAAAAAACTTTATTTTTGAATGAAGGTATAAAACTGTATTTCAAATGAAACAGCTTGTTCAGCCGAGAATTAAATCGGTGAAATCTAAAGACAAATAAAATCCTGAATTTTATTATATCAATCTAAAGGGTCATTCATAAGGCGTTTTCCTCAATAAAATATACGTTAACTAGCGACCCGCCCCGGCTTCGCATGGGTGCAATGCTAATACTATGTAAAACCTTCCTCTTGAATCACTCTGTCTATTAAAAAAAACCGCAACAAAATCCGTTGCGTAGTTTCAAAGATTTAAGACATAGGGACAGAGAAAGCGACTTTGTTTTATACTATGTAGTGATAGTTTTTGTAATTATTTGCTGTGCATCGAGAAAGAAAAATAATTACAATAACGGCGAGGAGGTAAATATTTTATTCTATCAACCACAGACTAGAAGAAATGTTTACTCGTAGAAGTTACTTTTTTTCTATTATTAATTGCTATTGGCCTGGCCCTTTTGTCTGACCTTGATGTACGTAACTAGAGCCAGTCTTAATAACAAATGAAGACAATCTCCACGTTTTCATCGTTTACTAAATAATCTATATAAATAACTGTTAATAATAGTAGATTATACAACAAGGGAATAAAGCACTGTTTTATGTCACGGGCGCGACATTGAATCCTGAACGTAACGAAGGACTCCCAGTTTTACTCCCGAGCGCAGCGAGGGAGTTCGCTCGAGAATTAAGACTGAGTCCTGAGTTTAGTGAGGGATTTAAGCGCCCAAGACAAAAACAGTTTTATTCTTTATATACTCTACTTTTCTCACCTTATGCGAGACAATAAAATGCAATTGCATTGTAGTAGATTATTGATAATGCCTATGGCATCTAGTTTAATAGACTCTGGAGTCAAAGTACTTTCATCACTCGACATTTTCGATATTCTTTTTGAAATGTTAAAGCTATAAAATGGATACAGCAACTTGTTTCTGCCGGCGTGACCTACTTGATTTAACAAATGAAGATCGTGCGAATCTGTTGCTCGCGGCATCGGTTTTCGAAAATCGAGTTGGTGCGGCGGGTACACCACATTTTGCTTAACGACTTCTAAATTAAAAATTAGACTTTATCGTCAAAAATTACATTATTGACCTAGGGTTATAATGAAATTCCATACAACATTATAACCCGGCTAAAGCCAAGGTATAGAATGTCTTGCTTTCGGTGACGTTTATATGATATATAATCCGGCTTTGTCGAGCATGTGGTGTGAAAATTAAAATAATGTTTGTTCGTAGCTTATACGCTTCAATAGCGTTCATCAAATAACGACAAAACTCTGGTAAGAGACGAAAACAAAGGTTAGAGAATTCCCACGGGACCGGGAAAAAAAGGTCAGCTAGCAAATAAATATATCAAATTTTTCCAGTTACCGACTATTTTAGAAGCATTGATCATAAGTTAGATTAGTTCGAAAATGCTATAAATGTTCCGAAGTTATGAGTGTGTGCCCGATGGGATTTGGAGAAATGGCGAACTTTCATAATAACCCTTTCATTCTACGAGTATATTTAACCCCCTTACTGAATATAGCATCAAGGAGATCTGTGCATTTCGCTTCCCTTCTCTTTACAATAAACTCTGCTTTATAATAAACTTTTGGTCTTCTCGCTTATGACTGCCTCGAATTTCTCGTCTTCCTGTTCTTATTATTCCACCCCACAAAACAGCTGCTTTCAAAGGCAGTTTCAAATACTCCGCCGCAAAAATTTGGAATAATATCCCCCCCCCCCCCCTTTGCGTAGTATTCATTTATTTATTTATTTAAATGAATATTTCTTATGCCTTCAACTGGGCGGTCTCGACAGCTAGCTTAGCATCAATAGTACATTATGATACAAGTGTGCTAAGTTGACCATTATATACAAGGCGATATTGTGTGCGCACGAGCGAAAGCGAGTGCGCCATAAGAAAGCCGCGTATATTATGGTCACAGGCACACGTGTTTCATACGACGTTTTTCAACACACTTGCTCAAAACGACGTTTTTCTGAGAAAGAATGATCGTTCTTGCCGGTTTTCCATTTTAAAAATTTTTCATAGGCCGCTAAATACATTTCACTCGATTTTGATGGCAAAAGACTATCGCACGCGTTTTTCGCCTCGTTACGTCTGTCCGGCGGAGTTAATAATAGGTTTTCTTAATTTTCTTCACTTGAAGTAGACATTTTCGTTAGGTAATATTAAACTTCACAATTAATCCAAACTTTGTCACAGCCGACAATTAGGTAACTATTTACGAAAAATGGCGCGTTGTTTTTTTTTCTTGCCGCGATACCGATGCGCGTGCAAGTCTAAGGTGCGAACTAGATCGGCTAACAGCCAAGATTAAAAATGTAATTAAATTTTAATGTAATGTTTAAAACAGAAATTACAGAAAATTTTAAATGAATTTAAGTTATTTTTTAATAATAAAGCTGGATTTACCATTTTCTGTTATTTTTCGCTTATATACTGTTTGTTGCTAAAATAAAAAGTTACAACCCGACTAAGATATATCGCTTCTTCTTCTTCTTACTTACGACTTCGTACTAGGGTAAAAATTAAAATTGGTCGGGTTAATAAACTAAAGGCACTCGTTCAATAATATACTGAAAAAGCACGCGTGTTTAATATCTAGGATTATGAGCCAAAAATCGGTGGAATAAAAACGTCGTTATAAGCAAGTGTATTGAAAATTCTTTTAACTCTCCAACTCTCTCGGAATCAAATCGTTATTTAATTATTGCCATTCTCAGTTTTACACATTTATAGTATTTACATAATAATATCACACACCTACATTGCTCCATATTATACACCTTCTCAAATAACATTTTTTACGCTATATATTACATACCTATTATATTAGATTAATAAGTAGAATGTTGAGCTGTGGCCCTTTCGGTACAAAATTGTTCTTATGCGTGCTACTGGAATTTCTATTTATTTTTGTTTATGCCGAATAAAGTTTATTTATTTCTTTCTTTCTTTCCTTATGAGATTAATTTTCAAAAAACGAAAAAAGACAATTGTGGTAGCCCCTGTGCAAAATTCCATGCTTCTTGATCCACCGGTTTAACTACACAGACTAACTTACACAGACAAAATACGTATCTACTCCACGTTTTCTAACAGTTTTTAATAAGTACCTACCTAAATAGGTAAGCGAGATGCATGGACTTCGAAGGTTGACGGACTGTTCTTTACTCAACCGATTCTGAAACTTATACACTTTATACTCTTATATAGGTACCATATTTACGCAGTCTTGAAAGGCTTTACACTAGACAATGAAAAATAGGACTATGCACGGAGAAGAGTTAAAATTGCCCCCTTTTTAGCTTTTGTTCGCCCGGGTCCTTTAGACCCCATTTTAGTTTACTCGCGTAACATTAGTGATAGGATGTAGGTCGTACCCTCGTAAATTATGAAACGAGATAAGGAAAACCTAAGTACTTATAACGATATCAGAAATATAAGATTTTTCCTATTATTTTTTCGGTGGGACTGATATGGGATATCGAATCTACCTATATGTTAAAAAAGCAAGGTGATGTCATTGCATACGGTAATTTTTAGGTTGTATAGGTTATCTGCCAGATATTCTGTAAGTATAATAATATGGAACATAAAACGATACATCTCTATTTACAATTACTTACTTCTCACAGCGCCTCGTCTTAATTTCAGTCCTTATTAACTTGAATCAAATTTATGTCTTTTATTATCTCATTATTATGTACTGTTTTATAATATCTAAGTAGCAATTTTGTTTTAGATTTACCAAAAGAACTTGTTATTCAAGGATAAAATATGGGAAGTTTGGAACTAATATAGAACATCACATTACAACTAATATGGAATAAAGGGTCATGGGACGAGTTGCTAAATTATTCTGTTAAATCACTTACTAAATGATTCAATTTAGTATAGACACCTACCTCCCTTACTTAAATTATAACAATTTAAATTTAAGGGCATTAAAACGAATTGTCAGAAATTTTACCTCTCTCAATTTGGTTTGTGACTTCAAATGCCCGAAAGTTCTTGAACCAAGCGTTCACAGACTTACGGGATAAGTACAGTACTTATCTATATTAAAATTAATTGGAAGTAGAATGCTTTAAATTTCATATACCTACCGAGATTTTAAACAAAAAGGTTAGATAATAAGTTATATGAGACAAATCACTTTTTTGCATAAGGATGAGTTGGTCAACATTGTTATGTAGGTAAGTGAGCAAACAATACAATCAATCAATGTCGTCATCCCCTTTTTACGTGTTTTTAGAGTAGATAATATAACCGCTGCGCGCTGGGCACTGTAACACAATGAATGACGTTTTATTCGTAAACACCATAATATTTCATTTGTTTCTGTAAATAAACCAGAAACCACATAAAAATATATTTTTTACTAGTGGCCCGGGCAGACGTCGTTCTGCCACCGTATAAACCATCCCTGGACCCACTCTAACCCACACAAAAAGTTTCATCAAAATCTGTCCAGCCGTTCTGGAGTTTTAATCAGACTAACGAACATCAATTCATTTTTATTTATATAGATTACCAACCAACACAATGATTTATTAGTTATAATTAATCAGTAAATAAACTTGAAGGCACAAGTAATTGTGATCAATTGAAAATTTTATCATTTTGACCACACGATTGGCTACAAGCCGATGGCGCAAAGGTACTCGTATGTAGAGACTACTTTACGATCGTTTTAGTATCCTGTCATCATTGCTGTTTTACGATGGCGTATAACGGCAGTCACCCCAGGAGCCTGATAACAGGTCAAGAAATAATAAGGCACAGCTTCAGGCACCTCTATCTATACTTCTATACCAATATTATAAAGAGGAAAGTTTTGAATGTTTGTTACGAATAAACTCAAAAACTACTGGACCGATTTTAAAAATTATTTCACGAATGGAAAGCTAGATGATCCCTGAGTAATATAGACTAAATTTTTTTTTTATGATAAAGAAGGGGGCAAACGAGCAGACGGGTCACCTGATGGTAAGTGACGTCCGTCGCCCATGGACACCTGCAACTCAAGAGTCACAACTGCGTTGCCGACCTTTGAGGTGATAACCAGGATATGATGATGGCATCTCAGAGAAATCAAGGGGAACCTTCAAAAACCGTAGTGACGACTACATTTTGCAATAAATGATATGACTATGACTAGTCGACGGAATTCCTCACCGAACTTTTTTTTTTAGTTTCCTTTTTGAAGTCGGTATTTTTTTGTTAAAAATTATCTGCCAACCAGAAGCTCTAACATGTGTGCTACTCAAAGAGATTAAAATATAATAGGACATAGAGGGGGCATTGGGAATATTTTTATACAAAACTTTGAAGCATGTTTGAAGCTCAAGCGTTATGTCAGTTAGTATGAACGCGAGTTGTCATTCGGTCGAAATTGTACTAGACTTATTCCACATGGAATAACTTTTGGCTTCAAATTTTCCTCGCTTTCTCCCCTCTATGCCCTATTATATTTTAATCTCTTTGGTGCTACTACACAATTTCTACTGTTTTGTGGAGGTTTTGTGTACGTTTTGACTCGCTCTATCTCGTTACGTGACAGGTGGTGACAGATGACCGATATATGAGCGTCGATGACATTTTTCACGAAAGCTCATATTAGCTACACCATAAAAATACACTTTAAATATGACCTTTCCTTTTAATAAAATACTAAATTTAAATTAAGTCGTACCGCCAATTTTGTATACATTAAAGTAAAAGAATTTAAAGATTTAACTTAATTCAAAGAAGAAAGTTTGTTTCCCGCATCTCGAGATTAATTAATAAGACGATGAAAGCGTAGAACGGAGGGAAAGGAGGCCTTTTTGCATTTACACGGTTTAAATAACATAATTATTTACTCTGATGGAAGTTTGTGAATTAAGTTAACATCGGCATTATTATTGGGAATAGAAATGTTAAAAAGTGATGTACCTATAATATAATTATATCATTTAGTTAGCTAAGTGTGTGTAACATAGACGGGATAGTTACGGAAACACATATTATAGGAGAATATCTGCGAAGGCAGCATTTAGTGTATATTTTAAAAAGTTGAATCGTACACTGCTCTGCGCTTCGTGATAATGCGCCTTCGCTTAGGACCGCGAGCGGCAGGCGCCTGCTTGCCATTATTTCTATATAAACTGAGTTAATGTTAAAATCTTGTTATATGTTTAATATTATTTGAGAAAAAATCTGGTTAACGTAGGCTTTAGTGAATAAGGAATATCTGTAAATTAAAGAATGAATACCATTTTTAAAAACGAAGGACGAAGTAATGACGGAGTTAGTATAGAGTTAGTACATTTTTTATTATGTCCTCAAGGGTTGTGTCTTCAGAAGAAATAAAAAACACACATAATAAAACATACACAAGGTTGCGGCCTCATATTACCTCAATACATCAAATAAATTATTAAAAGGGCCATATGAAACATGTAAGCTACTATTTATTTAGCTGAGGATATTAACTTTGTAAAGCAACATAATACATTATTCAGAACAGCTATGGAACTGAACCCTAGATGTACTAGGTTTCCTTATAAATTAGTAAGAGGGTTTTGTCCAAGGACGTCGATGTATGACCAGAAATTTGCATGCTAATGTAGGTTAGTTAAATAGTGACTAAATGTACTCGTACATACTTTAAGACCCTGTTAATACCTATTAAAAGCAAATAAAGGACTTGATTTGAAGGTTTGAAAACTTACTGGGTGTAATTTTCGTGGGCTCCAAAAAACTTTCTGACTCCGGTTCACTCATATCTCCATTCAAATACCGCTGCTCCACTTCTATGAAGTGTCCCATTGTCACAATTATAACGGAGAAGTAGATCTGAAAAAATATTCTCGTTTAACAAAATCCAAGGAAACAACTATTGTAAGCCCGCGTTTCCACTGGCGAATCCAGACGAGACGAGAATAAAATTTGTACGGTGAAAGCGCGAGCAGCGAATAGACCTTCCGTTGCATACTTTAATAAACTCGACGGATGCAGTATGACGGTTTAATATGACTCACAGAAATATTTCAATAGTCATGTCGCCTCGCCGGTGGAAATACAGCTGAAGCATAGACAAGAAGATTAAGCATAGACGCTCAATTTTATTACTTGACTAGCGGGCGTCCTGCAGCGTTGCTCGCACGGGTCAAGTTTATTGTTTCGGAGTAGTAACTTATCTTTTTAACCAGTTTTTATATTTTTCCGTGAGAATGAGATATTTTAGATCTAAGTCGACAACTATCTACATAAATGCAAAAAAAATAAAAAATATTTCATGGACAGACACGGCCTCGTTGCAGTTCCATTATATGTATAGAAAATGAGATTATGATGGAGACTGGAAAACTTGTCCAGATATAAATGGACAGTAGGCAAATCTTCCAAGGAGCTTTTCTTCGAGTCCGATACTGCTCCGTCGGCTTTCTTAGCCTCTGCGAAGGGGCGCTGAATCCTATATAAATAATATAAATATAATCTCACGCCTTTCATCCCCGAGGGGGTAGGCAGAGGTATTCCATTACTGGATATACCCACATTTCACGAGATACATTGGACCCCTAAACGTGATAGGTAGTGAGCCCATCGCCGGACCGGGTCTATCTACACATGCCTCAGAATTAATTCTGAGATCTGCGGGTTTCCTCACGATGTTTTCCTTAAATCCTGTTACTGAATCCTGTTACTAGCATTCTTTCCATTGAAGGCTTAGATAAAAGCAAAAATGGAAGATACGGTACATTCAAAGACAGCATCGTTAACATTTGGACTACATACAACTACACGCGCTGTGGTTTTTATTTTTTGTGTTCGTGCTATTTGTACAAATCATCTTCATAAAATCACATAGCGATTTAACCATTCAATGTGTTTCCTTCTCGTCGACAATCACGTAGGTACTGTTGATACTCCGGCCCAATTGAGACTGTAGCGAATTACGGTCCTGGGACCTAATTTCAACGGTCCATGCTTGAGAATTATCCTCTTTTTTGCTTTTAGCTAAGATCGAAGGTAATAATTTTAGCGTCTCTTTCTTCAAGTTATTTTAAAAGTAGGTAAGTATATAAAATAAGTAACAAAAATTTCAGTGCATTTAAACATTATAAATGCCAAAGTGAATTTCTTTGTTTCTTTATTTCACGAATTTATTACGGAACCCTTAAAACTCTCTCGTGAATATTCATTTCCAGAAAAGTAATACCTCTGCCAAACCCTCTCAGTAGTGAAGCGTAAGACTATTTCTTATAACATCTTTGAATTACCAGCAGCGGACCTTCAAACAATAATTTGGAAATTTGAATCAAACTACACACACCGGCACAATTAGCGGAACAGAAAAAAAAGGGAGTGTTTACGCATTTTTGCGTGTTACTGGCCGGCTAAACAAGCTTTTTTTAAATTTGGGTTTTAATTTAAAAATGGAATACTAAGCGACTGCCCTTTTTTTCATTCTTTTGTTTTAATTTTCATTGATTCATTTTTTCCACCGCTTGTCCGTTTTTAGAAGGTTCGTGAATTCCATTTGAAAAGCTTTGAATTGCAGTTTTTGAGGCTTTTGAGTTTTTTCGCATATTGATAATTTACGAGCATCTAATTATGCCTGATTTAACGCCATCAGAAATCATTAGGGCAGATCAAATGAGGAGAAATGGTCAAACCTACAGATCGATTGCCAGAAGCCTTCGTCGATCGTTATCAACGATTTATCGTAGCATCCAACGATACAGATTGACGAATGCTCTAGTGAGAAGGAGAGGACAAGGCCGGAAAAGGTGTACTTCAAGGAGGGATGACCGTTTTCTCCAACTTCAAGTCCGACGGAACACGAGACTAACGGCGGTGCAGGCTCGAAATTTACTGGAAGAGGTACGAGCAGTAAGGATGAGTGAGCGGACAGTTCGTAGAAGATTCGAAGAAGTGGGTATAGGCTCGTATGTGCCCGCCAAAGCCCCAAAACTTGAGAGACATCATCGCACAAACCGTCTACACTTTGGTCGTGAACATCGTGATTGGGACTTCGACGACTGGGGACAGGTTCTTTTTACTGATGAATGCAGAGTTATGTTAAATCAAATTGATGGAAGGCAGCGAGTATGGAGACGCAAAGGAGAACGGTATATCCAGTCTAATTTTGAAAATACAGTTGCATATGGCGGCGGTTCAATTATGGTCTGGGGAGGAATATGTTTAGGAGCTCGTACGGAGTTAGTAGTGGTCGATGGCGGGAATCTGAATGCTGATCGGTATATCAGGGAGATTTTAGAAGAACATGTTGTGCCATTTGCCCCCTTTATTGGTAACAACTTCATTCTAATGCAGGATAATGCTCGGGCTCACAGTGCTCGCACAGTACAGACATACCTAAACCATGTTGGTATAACGGTGATGGAGTGGCCAGCACGGTCCCCCGATATGAACCCTATAGAACACGTCTGGGACTTGCTAAAGAGGAGTGTAAAGTCAAGAATGCCCCCTCCCAATAATCTCAACGAGTTGCGAAACGCATTACTTGAAGAATGGCAGAGGTTGCCCCAAGAAACCATTGATAACATCATCCGCAGCATGCCCAGACGGATGGAAACCCTCATCAGAGCACGAGGAGGAAACACTCGATATTGAACAGTCATTGAAATTGTTGTTAAACTTTGGAAAATCTTGAATTTTCTGCTGTTTCTCTATAATTAAAAATCGAAGAAAAATGCATTTTGTTTAATTTAATTTTTATTTTTATAAAATTTTAAGTATGGTGTTACAAATGAATGTCAAAACATGTTAATTTAATTGTTGTTTCATTTTAAATAATATATTGTTTAAAAATTACATTCATTGTTCTAAATTCCCTCTTTTTTCTCCTTTTTTTTTCTGTTCCGCTAATTGTGCCGGTGTGTGTATTATGTATTTGTAAGACCAATCTTACAAATTGTCTGGATACATTTATAACATGTAAGGTGGTGTGAGATAAAGAACGGGAGGGGCAGAGCAGGTGGCGCCCGGGGGAGGACGAGTCTCAATCATTGGTTTGCTCTGTATCAAGCGTTCCTTAAAATATCAACTAACTAGTGTGGATCCAGTTTATTCCCGTTCCCGTAGCTTTTTCCGAAAATCCTTTCCGAGTGATTGCCTACGACATTTGAGACACAGACCTATCATATTTTAAATAGTGAGTGCCCAGCGGCAAAAAAAATGGTACTAAAACGCGTGTTGCAGAGACACAGCAGACAAACATTAATTTTTATATTATATTAGATCAAAATCAACTAAAAGGCCTTCGTGTCTCGTGTCTTAATAGCTAACTGATATTACCTTAGTAGTTACCTACTTACCTCTTTCAAATTTAGAAACTCAAACTTCCAGAAACAAACAAGGGAACACGAAAAAACTGGATCTGCACTGGCAACGTCTCTGACATGTCAGCTAGGTCATTATAATTAATAGGTATGTAATACATTTAAAAGGTACGTAAAACATACCACTGTGTAGAGTGCCGCAGCGTAACATCCGCGGCGGAGGCTGCGCCAACAACAACACGACTGTATGATCGCCATTGTCACCTGGTAACAAAAGAATTAAAATAAATACACTCATGCAGTGTACCTGAGGGGCTCGGCTGAGGCATTCCATTCTTGGAACGACAAGCAACAGGGCCAACCCAATGCCGGATCGTAACGCTTTCTCATGACTCAGTATCAACTCTGCGGGCGCTACTTCACTGTGTTTTCTTTCATCAACGTGAAGTAAATTGATGTACTATCGACAAACGTTAAGCCTGATACATTTGGAAGAATTATCGCTTCAAAGGTCAAGACTTTACTATCCCGCCCCTAATTAGCTTTAAACAATCACCAGTAACATAGTTTTTTAAATTCCGTTGCAGCTGTCTTCGACACGAAATGGTCACAATCAAAACATATTTTTTTCTAATTATTGTCATTGTCACTAATGTCACTATAACTGAGGGTTTTGTGGCCGCAACGTGTGCTATGCCTTTGTAGGAAAGAAATAGCTGCACGCAAAAAATACCCTTAAAATTACCCTTCAGGCAGAACTTTTGCCGATAGTACATACAAAAGTTATTCAATATTATAAATACTAATACTTAATACAAAGGTCATATCTTGACCAGGATTCGAACCTTATGCTGGAAATGCGGGCTCAGTTTGTTGGCAGTAGTATAATCGCACCGCTCTGCCAACAAATCGAACCTAAATTATAAAGGGTCTTTCAACAAGGACGGGTCGATGTTAAAATTGAATAAAACAAGATGTGTGTGAGATATTAACGAAATTTATTTTTTATTTGAAAGGCCCACTTATGCCATTATGGATGGAATATGACATCGTTCAAATGTCCGCCGTGGCTTCGTATGGTGGTACGAATCCGAGAGGTCCAATTTTTAATTACTCTGCTGCATAGATCCGGCTGAATCTGAGCGATGGCCTGCGTTATGTTGGCTTTCAGGGCAACGGTCGAATGTGGTTTATTGGCATAGACCTGCGACTTCAGAAAACCCTACAAGAACAAGTGGTAAGTAGCGCCATCTTGCTGGAACCACATGTCGTTCACGTCCATATTGTTCGAGTTAAGCCAAAAGAAATTGTTTATCATTGCCTATGCCATCGCTCATATTCAGCCGGATCTATGCAGCAGAGTCATAAAAAATTGGACCTCTCGGCGGATTCGTGCCACCATACGAAGCCACGGCGGACATTTGAACGATGTCATATTCCATCCATAATGGCATAAGTGGGCCTTTCAAATAAAAAATAAATTTCGTTAATATCTCACACACATCTTGTTTTATTCAATTTTAACATCGACCCGTCCTTGTTGAAAGATTCTTTAGTAGTAAAAAAGGTACCCATGAACTATGGTGCTGCTCTGTCTACCTATCACAACTGCTTATCACAGCAACCACTAGTGCTATCAACCTAGATTTTTTTTTAATAATACTTGTCGTTTGTCGCAAAATCATATTTAAATTTATGTAACTAAAATGAAAACCGATATGAAATAATTACTTTTGTTTTCTTTTTTTATAACATAACATATTGAAATTTGGATTCAGTATTAAAATCAGTCACTGGCGGGCGAGTCGGCACCCGCATATAAATTAGGGTGTCTATCGTAATCGGATAATAACGGACATATTATACGTACCTACGTATAATACATAAAAAAAATACATAAAAAATACATTTGAATACTAGGTAGGTACCTACCTACCTAGTATTCAAATGTATTTTTTAACCGACTTCATAAAGGAGGAGGTTATCAATTCGTCTGTATGTTTTTTTTTATTTTATTTTTTTTATGTTTGTTACCTCAGAACTTTTGACTGGGTAGACCGATTTGGATGATTCTTTTTTTATTTGAAAGCTGGTGCTTTCAAATTGGTCCCATTTTAATTTCGTACAGTTCTGACAACGGAATCCATGAGAAAACCATATAAGTTGAAAATGAAGTCGTTTTTTTTTACTCTTTAGAGTGGTTATTTTTTATTAATAATAGGCAAACCATTTGTCTATATTCTAATTTAAAGAAAAATGTATAATTTTATTTACAGATAAAAAATATCTGTAAATAGCAATCGTATACATACTTACAACCTTTGGCTGCATTTAGGCTACGCTGATCCTTTGATATTAACTGATTTGATCATCAATCCTCGACAAAACCTGCAGACACCTATTATAGAACTTTTATATACACTCATGGCACGGCTGAATATTCGAAAGTGTAAGTACCTACTAGGTACCTAAGTAAACTATCAGACACTTGAAATTATATAATTTTATTTAAAACAATAAATAATATTTAATTGCCTTGGGGACAATTAAGTATTTAGTGGTGCTGATTCTGCTTTTCAGCGACCAAACTTATTTTAGTTTACTCCTGTCATTTTCTTTCCAGTAGAAAAGAAAAGAGACGAGAGTAGACGAGATTAGCCCTTTCAACTAAGGCATTTCATAACGTGTTTAGTGCATAAGTAAAGAAGTCATGACTTAATTCGATAGGTTATCTTATATTCCTTTTCTTTTTTTGAGGTAAGACAAAGAAAGGACTAAACCAAAATACCTAAGTTTAGTCGGTGTAAAGCAGAATCGTCCCCAGTGGTTACTCATCATAGGCAATTAATTCTTCATCGTCAATTAGCATCAATTCCTAAGATGATCAAATGCAATAATCAGTCGGCATTCATCCTTATCAATTTTTAAAATCATTTATTTTGTCGTTAAGTTATACCAACAGTTTGTCGTTTTGACTGAGTTTTTGTTTAACGAGAAATTTCTTCATAAACAACAGAAATTGGTGAAATAATCGAGTATTTTCTGGCAGGCAAACCTTATAAGGTAGTAAAAATAAACTTTAGATGTTTGACATTGAAACAATACTTATTAATTATCGTTTATTTTTAAAGTAGGAATATGAAATCCTATTACTTTAAACGAGCAATTCTTGAATTTATTAAATAAAATAAAAATCATCTTACGCCTTTTATCCCCAAGGGGGTAAACAGAGGTATTCCCTTTCTGGATATACCCACTTTTCACGAGATATTCTTTGGACCCCTAAACGTGATAGGTGGTGAGGCCATCGCCGGACCGGGTCTGTTGCACATGCCTCAGAATTAATTGTGGGACCTGGGGGTTTCCTCACGATGTTTTTCCTTTACCGTCGAGTTAGTGCTAAATATGTAAACGTGTTTTTGTATAATGTATTAATGTTTTTATTATGTTTTTGAATTTATGTACCTCTCAAACCAAGAATCATAGACACAATTGATTTTTAATTGTTACGGTGCGCATTGGACCCGCGCGGTGCTTGACTAATTAATATTTCGAGTAGGTATCTAAGATGATCACATGCAATAATCTCGAGTATCTCGGAAAGATCTCTTAACAATTTGAATGGAATTTTGTATACAAATACAGCTTATATTTGCATTGTAATTTCAACTGCATAGGTAGTTATATTTCCTATGGCCTCTACCCGGCACATGTCATTAGAATAATAGGGCCATTAGCAGATAGACTGTAACACTGGTGGCGAAGCTCGATCACTGATGTACCTACTTAAATTTATCGACACTCCACAATAGCATTAATCTCATGGTGGCATTTTCTAAATATTCTATTAATTTCCCATTTATTTAGATTAAAATAACGTACTCCAATTTTGGAAGTACACAATCAAAATTTAATCTCACTAATCTACCAACCTACAACAGCAGCAGTTACCTAAACATTAATTAGCGCTGTCGGTATCGATGAGAAAGCAGATTCAATAAAAAATATTTAAAGTAACTTTTGCAAGTGATTTAATTTTGGTTAAAAAGGTTTCCATTATACCGTTTTCTGCGGCAGCTGTGTTCAAGCTTCAAGGTTCACCCATAATTTTAATTAATAAAATTACGCAGTAAGTAATCGTAGTAGGAGACGACGTTGGTCGTAGACAATATGTTTTAACTTATAAAAATAAGTTATGCGTTCTTGCTCAGAAATAAAATATCGGTATTGTCTAAAATATGGGATAAATAAATAAATCTAGTTAATGGAGGTGCTGATTCTATAAACATCATCAAAACAAAAACTTTGATAAAATATTGGAGACTTTATATAAAACCATGTGAAATTAAAGTCAGTTAACTATTAAGCAAGCGAAACCAATTTGTTGCGCGAGTTCATAAAGTCTAAAATATCAAACTGGTATCTCGGCAGAAAAGAAAACAAGGAAACTTTTCTCGGCCTCAATATAGTGACGGCTGATAATCGAAAACGCTATGAAAACGTCGGTATATGGCCCCTAATCCACTTTTGTGAGGACATGTCTGTAACAGTAGGTAGTTAACAGGGCTATATCTAAGTACATACTTAGAACGATTGGATTAAGATGAGAAAATTGTCCGTAATTACTTACCAACATTTTTGTACGCTTGCAAGAGCTTTTAATTTTATCATGTACCTACTAGCCGTATGGAAAGAATCCTTTCTTATGGCTCACTAGCGGGTGCCCAGCGGTGTTGTTTATTCCCGTTCCCTTGGGAATTTTCCAAAATCCCTTCGTAACGGTTGCCAACGACATATAAGACACCTGCAATACCATATTTCAAGTATCTAGGTCTTATCGTTTCGGAGGAGTAAGGTATTTATATTTTCAATCAGATTTTATATTTTCCAGTGGGAATAAGATATTTTCCCGGAGTATTTATTTATTTCAAATTATTGCACAGTACATATAGGCTTACATGTTTACATAAAACACTATATTATGACGCCTCGTAGAGGCACAGCAAATTTGGAGAGGGCTATATTCGTTAAATTAACAAAACTACTTAGTTACAAATTTTTACCTTAGCTAAATAAAATATCTTAAATACTATTTATTAATATTTACTTACTTATACTTATCACTAATAAATTCGTTAAGGGAGTAGTAGTAGCTCTTATTTGTTAGGAATTCTTTTAATTTTTTAATGAATGTGGTATAACTTTCAATGTTTTTAAGCTGATTAGGAATTTCGTTGTGTATTTTTATAACCATGGAGGGGGGGCCGGATGTAAATAGTTTTAGTTTTAAAAAGGTGGTTTTTAGTTTATTCTGGTTTCTATCATTTCGCTTTATGCCAGTTGCAGGGGAGAAAAAATGAGGATTCTTTCTCACGAATTTGCAGCATTCTAATATATAAATGCCTGTTAGAGTAAGTAGTTTGTGTTTAACGAAGAATGTTTTGCATGAATCTATCTGGTTTAAATTAAAAAGAATACGGATGCATTTTTTTTGGAGAACGAAGACTTTGTCTATGTCGGTGCTGTTGCCCCACAGCACGATGCCGTAGCTAAACCTAGAGTAGGCGTAGGCGTAATAGGCAGCCAGAGCTGATTCGTAGCTCGTTACTCTTTTTAAGTGACCTAGTGCATATAAGTATAAAAGAAGATATTTTAGTTGAGAGGTTATCTATATGAGATTTCCAGTTTAGATGGGTATCGATACGAATGCCTAACAGTAACGCATCATTTACCGTTTCAAGAGCGCAATTTTTATATATATAATTTACTAGCTGATGCCCGCGACTTCGTCTGCGTAGAATTTGTTATTCCTTTTGCGTTTCGAAAATATATCAAGAAGGATAATCTACACTATCTACCTATCAACACTAATATTATGAAGAGGAAAGATTTGTAGTTTTGTACCTATGTTTATAACGAATAAACTTAGAAACTACTGGGACGATTTCAAAAACTCTTACACCATTAGAATGCTACATTATTCCTGAGTAACATAGGCTATATCTATGACGAAAAAAAATTAAGGATCCTTACTAAAACTTGACTGTATATGCCAGGGTTGGAACCCGAGCCTCACGAATGAGAGGCGGGCTCTTTAGCCAGTGGGCTATCATTGCTATATATTTATATTTTTGTTATTCAAAACACCCTATATACATACAACGCGTCCCAGAATAAGCGCAATTCCTCATACACCCCAATTAGTATATTAATATAAAAATATGCTAATGCATTCGTACTTTAGTTTTGTCTAACAAAATTTCTTAAATAAAGAGCGATAACAGAACGGTTTTCACAGGTAGCCCTAACTAAATTCAGTTCTATGCTAATTCGTTTTTCTGAAAAAAAAAATTACACGTAACTAAAAATAATACTGATTACGTATTGTCAGAGACCAGTTTAAATAAACTGGTCTCTGGTATTGTATAGCCTAGGACACTCTCTGGTTTATGATTTTTGAATTAGTTCTTGATACCAAAGGCTATGCATGTGCTCTTATAACAAACAAATTTCCTCAATGAACCCATAGTGAATTCTCAAAAAAAGAAGTGGACTTTGTATGGAGACTTTTGAAGAGTATTTGTGCCAAGTTTCAAGTTGATAGTAAAAAAAACACACTTTTTCATACCAACTTCAACCCCTAATTTCACTCCTTTAGGGAATAGTTTTCGAAAAATCCAAAAACACGTGTCTCATCATTTATTTGTAAAAGTATTTGTGCCAAGTTTCAAGTTAAGAGACGTAAAAAACAACACGTCTCCATACAAACTCCAACGCCCTGTTTCAGCACCTCAGGGGGGGGGGGAGGTTTAGAAAATCCAGAAATACGTGTCTTGTTATTTGTTTTGAGGAGTATTTTTACAAAGTTTCGAATTGACACAACAGAAAATGAGGGTTTTCCATACACACATGAACGTGGGAGAGCCATGCTTCGACCAGAGTGATACCACGGCCTCACAGAAAACCAGCGTAAAGCAATGCATTGTGTTTCGTTGAGTGAGTGAGGTAACCGGAGGCCCCAATCCCCCCTCTCCTCCTCTCCCCCTACTCCCACCTCAAAGATCGGCAACGCAGTTGTGACTCTTGAGTTGCAGGTGTCCATGGGCGACGGACGTCACTTACCATCAGGTGACCCGTATGCCCGTTTGCCCCCTTTTTTATCATAAAAAAAATACCAAGTTTAACCCCCTACTTTCACCCCCTTCGGGTACGATTTTAGAAAAATCCAAAAACACGTGTCTACTCATTTATTTTCAAAAGTATTTGTAGCAAGTTTAAAGTTGATAGACGTAAAAAACAACACGTCTCCATACAAAATCCCACCTCCTGTTTCGCCCCCTTAGGGGGTGTTTTTTAGAAAACCCAGAAATACGTGTCTTGTGGTTTGTTTTGAGGAATATTTCTAGAAAGATTCGAATTGATACACCCAAAAATGAAGGTTTTCTATACATTACAAACTCAACCCCTACTTTCACCCTGTTAGGGGACGATTTTCGGAAAATACAAAAACACGTATCTACTCATTTATTTCTAAAAGTATTTGTGCCAAGTTTCAAGTTGATAGACGTAAAAAACAACACATCTCCATACAAAATCCCACCTCCTGTTTCGCCCCTTTAGGGGGGGTTTTTTACAAAACCCAGAAATACATGTCTTGTTGTTTGTTTTGAGGAGTATTTCTAGAAAGATTCGAATTGATACACCCAAAAATGAAGGTTTTCCATACATACCAAACTCAACCCCCACTTTCACACCTTAAAAGGACGATTTTCGAAGAATCCAAAAACACGTATTTCATCATTTATTTCTAAGAGTATTGGTGTCAAGTTTCAACTTGATAGACGTAAAAAACAACACGTCTCCATACAAAATCCATCCCCCTGTTTCAACCCCTTAGGGTTTTTTTTTGGAAAATCCAGAATCACGTGTCTCTTTGTTTGTTTTGAGGAGTATTTCTACATTGTTTCGAATTGATACGCCCAAAAAGGAAGGTTCTGCATACAAACGTTCAACCCCTTTTTCACCCCCTTAGGGGTAGAATTTCGAAAAATCCTTTCTTATTCCTAGCGTGCGTCTTAAAAACAATAGCTGTGAAAAAAATCAGCTTTCTAGGTCTAAGGGCTTAGGCTGGGCGTTGATGAGTCAGTCAGTCAGGACTTCTCTCTTTATATATATAGATAGATTGACAATGGGGATTTTTGATATGGTTTAAATTGTATTAGTTGAGTTTTTTTTATATTCAGTAACAAATTATTTTGATCGAGCCATTTACTGATGTTATTGAATGTTTTATCTAATTTATCGTTTAATTCACTACTTTCCGTACATGATATTAAAATTGAAACATCGTCAGCAAAAATTTCACTATATTCGTCTATTATATTTGGAAGATTATTTATATATGTATATTAAAAATAATATACATCCGAGTACACTACCCTGTGGTATGGACACTTTTTCAGACCTGAAGTTTTGTATTTCGCCTGTTGAGAAATTAGTATTTTTGATTTCTACGATTTGTGTACGATTTTCTAAATAGGACTTGAACCATTTATGGGAGGGACCTCGAATTCCGGAAGCATACAGCTTACGTAGCAGGATTTCGTGGCTGACTCTGTCATAGGCCTTACTCATGTCGAGTAGTAGACCGACTGCATATTTCCTTGAGTTAATAATATCTAAAATTCGTCGTATATATTTATATAGTGCTATAGTAGTGGAACGGTTTTTCCTGAATCCATTTTGATTTTCACTAAAAATGCTGTATTTTTCGTACCCTAAATGTTAACCCAGTTACCTACTCAGTTATCTCCACACCAAATTTCATTAAAATCTGCCCAGTAGTTTTGGCGTGATGCGTGCACAACCAGACAAAAATTTCCGAAAATTGATGTTGTGATATTATCGAAATCGATAACACAACCGTAAAAAAATTTAAAAAATATTTCATATAAACGCACGGTCACAGTTTTATTATATGTATAGACTACTGACTATAAACTATATATTTACACATTACTAGCATAAAAATAGGTGTCAATAAACTGTTAACGCCTCAATTTATCGAAATAAATCCTTTACTGCTGGTATTTTTTTACAAAGGAAATCGTCCTGTGCGAAATTCATTGCTTATTTGGTCTAATACCTACTCACTCAAGCTATGTGTTGTCTGCCAGTTAGTCAGTGTTAGAGTTTTAAGTAGATAAAAACCGCGTGTTCAATCAAGATTTCAGGATTAATATATATAGATATAAATTAGTAAGTAACGTATTTGCATATCCAAACTATGGATGGACCTAAGATAGTTTGGATATGCAAATACGATACTTGTACTAATAATAGGTAGTAGTGCCATATCGTCCGGAATAAGCCAAATGCACGGTACATGTCGAATAAAAATACCGCTAGGCCCGCGCCGTATTTCCTCGCGAATACAAACAGTAGTTATTTACGCGTTAAAATTGATTTTGTGTAAACATTTTTTCAAACGTAAACATTCCGTTCCTTCCTTTGTAGAATAATAATTTATTATTTGATAGATTACTAGGTAGAAAATAGTTGTTTGTGCATCAAGAGAGCAAAGTCAATTCTTGTGATGAGTTCCGAATTTGAATCCCATGCAAACGAAGGATTCTATAATTGAATAACCAGCGAAGCAAGCGATACTAAGTTAGAATCCAGAAGTGATGACACAAATCACTTTTCTCTCGTCTCATACATACTTACAACTTTTAACCTCGCGAGAAAATGCAAGATGTTAGAAATAATTATCATGTGGAAGAAAGTGGAGTTCAGCATTAGAAACGTCTTATTTTATTTATATCGCTGTTAAAATATAATAATCCTCACTGAAATAACTTTTTTTTTATTTAACACAAGAACAACAACTCGGATTGTATATTTTATTATAGATAAATCAAAGAGGTAATAAAAAATGTCTATGTTATACAAAAAATATTTATAATTTTCTTTGAGTTGAGTTGAGTCCTCGCGAGTTGCGGCGACCATCTTCAAAATGATTCATTATGAGAGTGTAAATTGAGTTATAGATTGGAGCCGCGTACCGATACCACACAATAAATACACTGTAACTTAATTATTTCTAAACATCCCCGGCCGGGATCCTACGGGGGTGCCACCGAAGTGTTTATGATGAAAATCCTGATAGTCTAAAATTTTGTGATAATATTGGAACTTTACAGACGATCAAAAGTTAATTCATAAAATTTTCACACGAAATTTATTGCTATCCTTTTTTAATAACAAGCTGTTCTGCATGATTTCACCCGCGTAGGTAAGTCCCGGTCCCGTGGGTAAATTATAGTCCATGTTAATCCCAGATAAGTAAGCTTTCTATTGGTGAAAGAATTTTAAAGTTGGTCCAGTATTTTAAGTTTATTCGTTACATACATACATAAGGCTCACGCCATTGTCCCACAGGGGTAGGCAGAGACGATGGATCGCCGCTTTGCTCAATCTCTGCATACTTCTTTCGCTTCCTTTACATCCATAACAAATATTCGTTACAAACATACAAAAATACAAATCTTTCCTCTTTATAATATTAGCGTAGATATGTAGATTAGTGTTGATGATCAAAGTGCGTCCAGTAGTTTTTGCGAGATACGTGCACACACAGACAACGATTTCGAAATTTGGTATTTAGATATCTAAATCGATGGCACAACCGTAAAAATGTTCAGAATATACTTCATGTACCTACAGATACGGTCTCGTTACAGTTTTATTATATTTTGTATAGATCTTGAACGACTCACCCACACAGATAAACACAGTGAGGTTTCCGTGCTCTGGTCACTTAGCTTATATGAACCAATCTGGAATTATGCCACAATAAAAAAAAATTACATGAAAAATAAATAAATAGTTTCCTCACACAAATTACTTACACTTCGCTAATAACATCTTCTGTAACTTTTGGAAGGTGATATTCCACACAGTTCTACTTTGAAGGTATTTTTTATGTTTGCTGTGCCACTTCTGAAGAGTTAGCTTCAGACTAGGGTATAAAACTCAGAAATAAAATCCAGCAGATTTTCAATCACTTGTTTTATTCTCGCACAACTGATAATAACAACGTCCGACATAGCGAAAGGCTCGACACGTAGGTAATGCCCGATATCACAAGAAGCGATCATCAGATCGACTATGTAATAATAATGATTTTTCCGTATTATATGTAATTTAAATATTATTTTATAATTGATTACAAATAATTAAAATTATTCTAATAAATTATATATTGTTAATTCCAATGTTTAAATTATAGAGTCGCTGGAGTTTAATCAATACAGCGACTCTTCTTGCACACAATGAACTGAATGTTGTTATTATATATTTTTACAACTATAATAATAAAAATGTATAAATTTATAATTAAATCACACCTATAACTATCTACTAATATGCTTACACTTCGAATATGAATCTAACGATAACTCGCACTTCAAGATCCGTCAAAAGGGAGAGAGATACAGGTCTGTAGTTAAACCGACATACGTACATACATTCGAAAAACCTTACCTACTTTTATCCTGGAACATGGGGATAAAAGTACCTACTAATCTTTTTTTTAATCTATTTTTATTATTTTCACTGCGCTGAAAATTCTAAAACAGGGACACGTAATACTTAGTAATAATTAAGGAACAAACGCTTTTTTCATTCAATAGCGATACTCGAATTTCATTTTCCACCAGTGCCGGTTCTCCCCTTGTTCTCCCTAACCTTTCGCTGAGTACACACTCAATTTGATTTTAAACCGAAACAAAAACACGCTAGAAGCAGGTAAATATGAGGCGTGGTGGGGTTGTTGCCTTTCCTACTCAACAACGGACCCCCAAAATTTATGAAAGGAAATTCATCTATTATTGATGGCTAAGCCAGTCACTAGAATCGCCACGAAACCCCGAACTATGTACAAGATTACTTGCTAAGTTCCGAAATTCGACGCAAATTATTAAACTTTCCTTCAGATCTTTTATGACTATCGGCATTGAGGTTAGAATAATACAATTTCTAAGAGCAGCATCTGTTACTTTTTGTATTATGGTTGTAGCAGTGTGTAGATCGCAATATAAGAAATACTGTGCACATTTTATATTTTCCTTAGTATTTATACACGTAGGTGCATATTATGAACTTACTTAATCGAAAATTATTTCCATTTTGTTGAATGCTCGTCTCTCGCTAGTGAATTTTGTTAAAGACAACCGGTGCGGTGCATTCATTACACATTCATTATAATGAGAATTTTATTAAGCTTCTTGAAATCGTTGTGCAATACTACAAAAACTTGCAATAACTAACAAGGGACACTAACTAACATATATTTTAACTCTCTTCCACTTGTATGCATCAATTAATTTCAAAATTAATATTTGCAGTTTGTATACTGTAATTTAGTCGGATATCGTGTGTACTGTTAATTAATTCCAAATGAAGCACAGACATAAGTATATTATTCCGTTTGCGCTACCAATGATTATTTACCGCGCGGCTTTAGTGCAGCTGCCCATAATATCTAATATTAAAATCTCGTGTCACTGTGTTTGTGGCAGCACTTTTCCGAAACGACGAAATTTGTTTTGGATACTTGGTTGGTATGAGAATACTTCGTAAAGTATTTTTCACCCTCCTAGCCTCCCTTGCCGGGTATGCTAGTTGTTCATATAAACCGCCTCCAAACTACACATAAATCTATTACCGATATATTATGCCGACTTTTTACGTTTCATTGAGCTTTGTGCCTTGAATTTTAAATATTTATTTCCAATTGTTACCTACCTACGTATCTTTTTGATTTATACAATTTGGGAATTCAGTTTTCTTTTTCCGATTTCAATACCTTCACTATCATAACATCTATCGATTTCATTTATCGATTTAATATACTCATCATGTTCGAATCATTTTCGAATTTGCAACTTTGACGGTTTTGCAAAAGTCATAAATCGACTTTACAACGAACGGCATTGATTGCATGCCAAGTACTTTATACTTTTGGCAGTAGGTAGGTAGGTACACAAGGGAAAGGTGCGAACGTGTCTACGTGAGTCCGCCTCTCGTGCATGGGTTCGATATGTGGTCAGAGCAATAAAATTAGTAACTAATGATTTTAAGAAATAAATACCTCCGTTATTTACCTCGAGGGTAACGGCGGAAGTACATACTCGTACATACCTATTATTTGTAACTACATTTTAATAGCAAACAGAAAATCTTGAAACTCGGTGTATTTTTAGACCGAACCGGCTTCAAAGAAGGGTTACTACCAGCTCAACCATCATCATCATCAGGCCCGTGAAATATCACAATACAGGAGTAGACAAACGGATAAAATACGACTTTTGCTATTAAACTGAACTAAATATAATCTAATAATCTACCTCTATAAAATATCTCTATAAAATAATAACATGACAAGAACAACCGAAAATCCGACACAAACTTCGTAAATGATTCAGAACACACCCATCCATCGATAAGCATAAGCAAAATCGTTTATTATCTATCCATAAATGTCTAGGTACGTTAAGAGAAATGTCCTGGCCGGCCAATCTATGAAAACACAGCCAACCATTTTATCTAACGTTTTAGTTTCTAATTTGAAATGTAGATATCTTTTAAGGCAAAGTGTTTTGGCTTGTGAGGACTTTTACCCTTGCCTACTTTTCGAACGCTTGGTACAACCACGGTAATTTTTCCTGCATTTTAATTCATTCACACTAAAATTACATTTCGTAAAATCACAATTTACAGGTATTAAATTTTTATATCGAATGTTTTAACAAATGGGTACGACATCCAACGACGAACCAGGAATTACGGAATGGAAACGATAAATACGGGATCAGTATGGGCGACGCCACTATAATTATTGACATCATATTATTATAGAGTATATTATGAAATTTGTGTTTATATTAATTTTGATAGTCGTCGCAGAAAATTAGGTCACTGAATTTCAACACGACATCGACACGTCATCGTCTAACCGGTCCTAACAAGTATTTCCATAATCTTTTGTTTGTTGAACATCGTGTAATTATTTTCACTGATTTATTCATCATTTTGTATTCTACACATAAATTTAGAGCTTTAGTTTATCAACAATGATAAGATAAGTGACATGATAACTCACAAAATATAAATACCAATGATAGTTCACACAATGGGCACAATATTATATTTTGTTACTAGCGGGTGCCCCAGCGGCGTGCCCGCGCGGATCCCGGTTATTCCCGTTCCCGAAGGATTTTTTGAAATCCTTTCATAGCGGTTTCCTATGACATATATTTATTTATTTATTTATTTATTTATTTTTAATAATTACATATTGCTAACAGATATATTCCAAACGCAATAGTATTTACTACTAAATTATACATGAATTAAATGAATTATGTTATATTAATATTATTATCTATTATTTAATATATAACAATTGTCGTCAGCAAATTAATTAAGTACATGTCAAATTTGTTTCTATAATTAGTCTGTAAGTATTCCTTTTAATAACAATAAAAAATAATTATAGTCACATGGGTCATAAACATCTGATTGCAAAATTAAACATAAAATTATATTATTATTATTCATTAAACAATAACCAAAGTACACATCTCATTACCATTAATAATTGATACTGCTGTCTCTGGTCAAAGACTCAAAATAGTGTCCCGCGGAGGCTATGAATTTAGGTTCTGAACATGTGAAAAGATCCAATGAGGAGTCGGAAACAAGTAATTCATTGAGATATTTTAGCGCTCGGGGGAGAGGGGCTGACTTACTTATCTTGCATCGCTGGTGGGGTACAGCGAATAGCATGCATCTGTGAGGTCGTACTGAACAGGTCCTTGGTACCAAAAACCCCACCATGGATAAGAGAAACGTGTTATATAAAATTCCACGCACTAAACGAAAAACATATGTAACCAGACTCAAGTTGCGTCGCACTTCCAGCATTCTGTAATCAACCATTCCCAAAATGAAGGTTGTGGGGTAACGTGCAGGGTAATAGCCATACATTTTTTTATATAGATTTCGTACAAACATTTTCTGAATTTTCTCTATAGCTAATATATGATTATCATGAATTGGGTTCCAAATAATGGCGTTGCATTCTAGTTTGCTACGAACGAAAGCACTATACAGAAGACGAGATGTCATGCTATTTTTAAAGAATTTTGATTGTCTCAACACGAATCCAAGACATTTACGTGAGGATTTACTTAAGTGGGATATATGTTCCTGGAAAGTTAACTTGGGATCGAACCATGTACCAAGATCTTTAATGCTTGCAGTTCTGTTTATATTTTTGTCTTCTAGTTTGTAAGTAAATACTTTTTGCATACGGGCGCGTGTATATGTCATAATGGCACATTTGTCAACATTCAAATGCAAACTGTTACTGTTACCCCACCGATGTACGTTATCGATATCCTCTTGCAGGAGCTCACAATCAGCTTCAGCCTCAATAGTCATGACTAGTTTGACATCGTCAGCAAACATGAGACATGTGCTATGTCTTATAACAGCTGGCAAATCATTAATGATAATCAAAAACATAAGCGGTCCCAAGCAGCTACCCTGACCCACGCCCGAATTTACTATATAGGCTGGAGACTGACACTGCCTGTAGTGGACATATTGTTCACGGTTTGCAAAATAGTTCGCAAAAAATGAGACCAAATTTCTGGAAAAACCTATGGAAGCAAACTTTCGAAGTAGAACATCACAGTTAATGCGGTCAAACGCTTTCTGAAAATCTAAGTAAGCTACGTCTACCTGTTTTTTGGAGTCCAATTTGTCAGCTATGGTTGTGGTAATATTAATTAGATTTGACGCGGTGGAGCGACCGGGTAAGAAGCCGTGCTGATGATCACAGAAAAAGACTTTAAGTTGCTCGTAGATCAATTTGTACAAAATAGTCTCCATAATTTTTGCGAAAACAGACAAGACGGCAACTGCGCGATAATTTTTCACCTCAGATTTTGATCCTGATTTGTGTATGGGTAGGACTTTTGATGTTTTCCAGATACGAGGGTATGTGTTTTGTGCCAAGGACAGGTTTATAATATGGTGTAAAGGCTTGATGAATGCTTCTTTACAGTCTTTTACTATTAACTGAGGGATACCGTCAGGTCCCTGGGTAAATTTAGGCTTAAGTTTTTTCATTGCAATACGTATATCAGATTCAGTTATGTTGTCAATTGTAATATGTAGGTTAGTAAGTACTGGGGGTGATTTGGGGTTGGCCAATGTATCAGCAGTGAAAGCGTCACTGGGATTCAATGTGGGGGTTGAAGTAAGGAATACACTTTTAAAAAATATAGCGAATTGGTTAACAACTTCTTGTGAGTTAGTCCCACCAAAGACTGACGGATCGTTTGTTTGTCTATTCGATTTTATATGTGTCCAAAAAGTACTTGGATTAAGCCTAATACTATTTTCTATTTTATAAATATGTGCGAGGTTACATGCAAAAGTCATTATCTTACATTGTTTTCGGTAATAATAAAAATATGCGTAATATAATCCAAATTTCGTCATTTTATAACAAGTGTGATAATAATTTTTCAATTTAATTAGATTAATTAAGACCGGGCTGTACCAATCCGGGTAATTTGATATTCTTGGTCGTGACGATGACGTTTTCAAGGGCACATTAGAGTCCAAAACGTCATATATTGAGTTGTAGAAACTGTTGACGGCTTTATCAGGGTCAGTTGCCAGATAGACTTGAGACCAGTCAATATTGGCCAGTTGTAAGTAAAGCTCACAAAAGTTTGCATTTCTGAAGTCACGAAAAGACCCGCCATTATTTTCGTCATTGCTTGTGGAACTGGCGAGTGGAATATCTGGGAGATTGTATTTGTCTAAATTGATGGAGATATTATAAGACACCTACATACATATTTCGAGTTTTTAGGTAGGTATTACCTGTGGTATTACCGTTTCAATATGTACTAAGTATTTTTTAACAAGTTCTTATATTTTGCCCTGATGGGATGCGATATTTTAATGTGGTAAAAACCACCCTAGATGTTGACCCAAGTTACTGAGTTATCTGTCGACCAAATTTCATCAAAATTCGTCCAGTGTCTTTGGTGATGCGTGCCCAGACAGACTGACATACAGACAGATAGACAAATATTTCAGAAATGGTGTTTTGATATCTAAATCTGCAACTTCTACACTACCGTAAAAGTTTTCAAAAATTATTTCATGTACAGACTGGTCTCGTTAAAGTTTTAATATGCCTATAGATAATTAAGATGTCACAGACAGGAACATTGCAACTTAATTTCTACCATGTTCTTGAAAAATACTTGGAAACAAATTAACATGTTGCAAATTAACTTCGTCAAGAACTTTAGTTCTTCAAGAGAAATCTTAACGACTTTAAGTGAAGTTTAACATAAAGCGAAACGATTTAAAGTTATAGGTACTGTCTGTCAACATGAGCCTAAGGGTCGTTGAATTACCTACGAAAGTTAGTATCTGACCTTTTGTTCTTGTCCAATTGTTGAATAATAAAGTAAATTTATTTACAAAGAAAAATTAAATTATTTACAGATTAAAAATGTCCTCCAATGAGGAACCAGATGGAACAATGCCCAGAAGGCTGGCCGCTAGGCTGATCATTTGACTAAGATAACTAAACTTAATTGTGATTTTCGATATCAAGTCAGTAAACTTGAGCTAAATAATTATAATAGGTACCCTTTCATGCTATATTAAGGGTGGATGCACCCAGCCTTATCCCAAGAGTTCAAACTCCTTCCTTTCTCCCTTCCTTAGCTTCAATCTTCTCAGCTTCGAGACTACTTTACCCTTTGAGTACCTACACCCTTTGTAATTAGTACTACCTAAATAATAATTCTATTTAACACAGATTTCCATGCGAGAGAAAAAGGATCTCGACCGTTAGATATACGGACAACGAAGTGATGTTATAAGGTAATATTTTTTTATTTGAGGTAAGTACATCGTACCTTTTCTATGAATATATCTATAGGAATAATTAGGTATGTACAATACTTACTTACTATGTATTAGTAAATACGCAATAAAGTTTTTTTTGACAAGTTATCTAATTAAATCTTTGTGACAATTTTTGAGATTCCTAAATAAACCTGATTATATATAACATTATACACCTCTGTTTACCGTAATTATTTTAAATTTTTCGCCTTGCAAACTTAAAAGATAAGGGGGGAATATTATTTTGCGGAAATGTTTCACTATTAGTCGAAACCACGTGATAATATGTTTTGTAGTGTGCAAATGAAGCCATTTTATAATCATGGTAACCCCAATGTTTTCACACCTATTGCCATGAACTTAAAAACATTTAGGTATTTTTATTTTCAGCTTTCCAAAAATATTCGAAATTCAAAGTCAATAATATTAATACATAGTTGCTTAAATAAGCAGCTGTAGCATCGAGAGCTTAGCCTTACGGGTTTCTTTTTACTACTTTGGTATGAAATCCTAATAGGAGTTTCCAGGAAAATTCTACTAATCATTTCATTTTCACTATAGGCACCCACCTCGCTCAGCGATTACGTACAATAAATAAATGTTAGCAATATGTCACAAAAATCATACTGCAAAATAAAATTGATACATTTAGGGAAGATACGAAGTTGCCTTTAAAAATACTATGACATCGCAACAGCAAAACAGAACAATTTTAAAAGCTTTTTCGAAGAGGATCGATACACAATGAGATTATAGAATACCGGGTTAGTCAAAACAGCCGACTCAGAAGGTATAGGTATCTATACTGTACATTTTTTAAGTCAACCAGAAATTACTGAATATTTCGACTACCTACTTAATAGTAATTCACGACATCAAATTAGTTTCGGCACCACCACTCAGCATAATGAAGCCAACAAACAAAATCAAAGGTATAAACAAATAAGTATTCGAATACTTTAAAACGTTTAAAACGGACGAAAGTAAATAAAGTACGCTCACATGTCAAACTTACTTGTTAGGAATAAAGAAAATTTTGTACTTACCTTCACAGGCAAGGGGTGTCCACTGAATTGTTAGGTTAAAAAACACCCCGGGAATATAGCCAACTCTTAGTCGAAGTAGAAAATTGTTTGGGTGCGAACTAGTTTCGTGATCGTGTCGTAGGTACAGGGGTGTCGCGAGTTGAGGAGTGCTGCCGGCGGCGGCGCCGAAGAGACACTGTGGGAGCGCTCGCCCCGCCCGCCCACGCCGCTCAACTGCCGCGGCTAAGCTCAAATAGTGATGTGCGCCATTTCTTTACTTATCCCTCCGTTGGCTGCGATGTCAACAAAACTACGGCATTTAAATGTTTACCACACTCCTCTATAAAAGTCGAAGAACTATGAGAATTTGAAGATTAATCGCGTTCAATAAGTTATATATATAGGTATGTTATTTTATTTGAACTCTGTCACCCGTGCCCTTTTTCAGTTCCCATCGAAATTTCAGTTTTTTTTTTATTTATTTCATGGAACTTCCCGGGCATGCACCCAATTTAGCAAAGATTTACTGACATCGAATTAATAATAAAGGATGCGTTTCTTTACAATAAAAGACGAACACGGCTTCGACCTGTCTGTCGGTCGGTCTGTCACAGCGGCTAATCTCGGCAACTATTACTATCGAGTGAACATTTGGTATACTTTAAAATAACAATGCTTAAAACTCTATGCTTACAATATCGGAGGTACGAGTATAAAGGTAGAAATAAACCTTTGATTTGATTGGTTTGGTTGGTTTTAAACTAAGGTTTTCTTTGCTTAAACATATTTTTTATATTTTTTTATAAATTTTAAAAATATTAATTATTAGGATTTTTTATGTTAAGAACCCACATCAGGCCAGTATTATTATATATTCGATTACATAACAATGCATAACGGATATTTATGAGATTTTATTTACTTTTATAATTTATTCGGGTACCAATATCGAGTACGATTTCGGAGAACCTTAACGATGGGGTCGCATCACTAGCAACGAAACCACCCGCCCTTCACGTTTTGGCCGCGGTCTATAGCCGTCCCAGCACACAAAGGTACATTTATTTATCCACGGTCTCAGATGTTTCTCACATCATTGATCGAAGTGACGATACCGTACCTAACGGTAATTCTACAAAACTCAATGTGCAATAGGCAAACTTGTAAGATCCTCAATTAAAGCTTTGTAGTAATAAATAAATAATAATCTCACTCCTTTTATCCCTTAGGGGGAAAGCAGAGGTTTTACCATTTATAGAAATACCAACGTTTCAGAGCATATTCGTTCCAACCCTAAACGTGAAAGTTGGTGAACCCACGCTGGACCGGATCTGTTATATATATTTTATTATTCCTCACGATGTTTCCTTCACCGTTGAGCTAGTGATAAATATGTACGAAAGTTTTACGAAAAACTTAGGTTTCGAAACCGAGCCTCACGAATGAGTTGCGGGGTCTTTTACCACTGGACTGGGCTATCACTGCTCTTAGTCTTAAAGTTTGAAGGAAACTTGTAAGATTCTCAATTAACGTTCATCTGCGTATCAGGTAATTTGCGTTTCCGCTATCTGATGAACTTCGCATTCATTAATTCACTCGTACATAATTAGATGAGTTGCATAAAACGAACAGAAATTGGTAGAGATTAAATCCCGGGGCTGTAATGGACATGGTCCGAGTTTGGGCAGCCTTAACTTTTTGTTTAGTTTGGTTTACCTCCAGCATACCTAAACACAGTACCTGCCCAAAAATAAATAAATTAAGAGTTTTCTCAGCGTACGTGCAGCTACAAAAGTAAAGGGCTGCCTGGATAATCCATTTTATGCTAATCCAAATTATTACAAACAATTAATTCATAATAATTAATGGCGAAGGCTCACAACCTACCACGTTTAGGAGTCGAATATTCTGGTGAGAAGTGGGTATCTCCAGATATGGAATACCTCTGCCTGCCCCTCGGGGATAAAAGGCGTGAGATTGTATATTTTTTTTTATAACTAATTCATAAGAAGAGTTGTGATAGCCCTGTAGCTAGTGAGAGCCCGCCTCTTATACGTGAGGCATGTGGTACCAAGCGAGTTTTTCTTAAACTTATGTACATATTTATTACTAGCTCGACGGTGAAGGAAAACCATCGTGAGGTCTCAGAATCATCCCAGTCGCGAAGGGCTCAACTGTCACGTTTAGGATTTCCAAAAATATGTTGGTGAAACTTGGACATTTTCACTACCTCCTGTTACTTTATTTTATTTATTATAATCAATTAAAATAACTTTGTTTAAGAATAAATACCTACTATTTTAAAAAGTAAACGGTGGCCACGATTATAATCATCTAACAGTTTATTCAATAACAAGACAGTGTCAAAGCTCTATAGAGAAAGACGTTGAAACAGACTTGTATCCTGTAAGACTGTTGTAGATTTGTGGGCGAGCGTCGGATTAGTCGTAGAGGCGGCTACATTGTAGGCACTCAATCATCTGATGTACGAGTATATGGTCCACATCGTGTCAATCAACAGTTGTTGGTACACCGGCTTAGTCGATCGTATAGTCGCACACAAGCCAATAGCTCGCCACCAAATAAACGGTTCTGTTAGCTATTTAGACACGCTCTACTAGAGGTGGAAGTGGTCTCGTCAAGCGCAATCATCACTCACATCACATAAAAGTATATTAACATCACACATTTCTAGCTTACTTAATTACCGATCCACATAACAATATTGAAATAATATTGGTTCTACGAGAGCAGTGATAGCCCAGTGCCTAAAGAACCCGCTTCTCATGATTTATAGGTACATATTTATCACTTGCTCGACGGTGAAGGAAAACATCGCGAGGAAACCCGCAAGTCCCAGAATTAATTCTAAGACATGTGTAACAGAGCCAGTCCGGCAACGGACTCACCCAGCTATCACGTTTAGGGGTCCAAAGAATATACTGGGGAAACGTAGATATTTCTAGAAATGGTATACCTCTACCTTCCCTCTCGGAAATAAAAGACGTGACATTATTTATTTATTTTCTACGAGTAATTAAGGTTTTTTAGGTGTAGGAAGACTTACCTAGAGCAAACAACATCAATACAATAGAGATAAAATAAACAATTTCAATAGCTAATCACAGTCTCCACAGGTAAAAACTAAGTAGGTATTTTTTTTTTCAAATTTTACATACGGTCAGCTGGAACTCAGGTCCTATCCAGCCGAAAAACAAGTAATTTCGTTCTATCTAATGAGATGCAATACAAACAAACAAATTCAAATGTTGACGAGGAATTATCATATGCAGCAAGACATTGGTTGAAAATCCAAATACCGCACAGGATAACATTTGAGATATCCCTCATAGCTAGGTCAATACAGCATAGTTTCTAAGAGTCGGGTGATAAGACCAACTTGAAATCCGCCGCTCGCTATAAGCTCATCCATACACATCTTGGTACAGTCAACAAAGTTGTTAGGGTTACATGGCCAGTAACTAAGAATTCATTTTTCTGGGGAAGTCATAAATAAATCTTATTGATTAATGTTTATTTCGAAAGGTATCTTTGATCCTTATAATTTACCAAAAAAATACTATAAATACATTTAAGGCTTTAAGAGAAAAGTGAATCTTAATTTTTGGAAATGTATTACTAACAACTTTGTTGACTGTACCAAATCGGTAATAGGTATGGTTTGTCAGCCGTGTCTCCTCTTCCAAAATTTGCATTTACTTTCAAATTCAAAAGGTATTAAAATTAGAACTTAAAAAACAAAGGCACATTTACATGAAGGCTACAGAATTTCACATTTCTTTTGTATTCGGCCGTCCAATATAATAAAAGCCATAAGGATAATCTGAGTACCGGGTGTGGCGTCGATTTACATGTTTTGTTTTTAGGGTGCTGTATACAAATGGTTCTCTCATCTCTGTCTATTTGAACTATCTCTCTGTCTGTTTATTACCTTTTCACGTCTAAAATGGACGAAATCATGATAAAGGCAGGACGATAGTTTACGCATTGATATGACGAACATAGTCTAGAGTTACTTTTAACCAGCAATAACACACACACACACACACACAGGGACGGGATGTATGGATATCCTAAAGTTCACTGTTTATAGTTGTAGGTATATTTGGAAGGCCGTATCCTAAAGAGATTGAAAAAATAGGAAACTTTCTTCAAACGTTCTTGGGTTGTGGCTGGGTGCGTATCTTGTTTAATAAATTAAGGCATATAGTGCCGTGTATTGAAAAATATACTTTCTGGAAAAGTACCTAGGTAGGTATTCCCTTGCAAAACGTATTGAGACTATGAGAAATATTAGACACAGACACACATTATTAATATTATTTATATATTTTGCATTCAAATATTCAGTTTAATCGACGGGCCTAATGGCTCAGTTGGTAGTGACCCTGCCTTCTGAGTCGGAGGTCGCGGGTTTGATCCCCGCTCGGGGCCAACATTTGTGTGCATGAACATGTCTGTTGGCTTCGTGTCTGGTCGTTTAATATTTATCTAAGTATGTTTATCAGTTGTTTAGTACCCATAGTACAGGCTCTGCCTAGTTTGGGACTGAATAACCGTGTGTGAATTGTGTCCCACAATTTATTTGTTTATTAATCTATTTATAAACTTTCATTTCATTTAAAATCATTCAAATCAAAGCTAATAATAAATTTTCATAGAGAATCGATTCTTCCTATTCGTATCAAAAAGCCCATTTCACTATGAAACTGAGTACCTACCGCCATAAAACCTTTTAAGGACAAGGAAAACTGCGTGCCGTCTCTCGTTCACAAAACACTCGTATTGTACGTAGAAACAGAATGAGATTAAAGCTATTTTGCTTACAAACAAAGATATTCTTTGTTTCTCAAACAATTATTATGTAAATTTGTAGAGTGTAATTTTGGAAGTTGTCCTACGAAGCCCGCCATCGCCCTTGCCAGCCCCTCTAATAATAATATAAAAGGACATGCCGTGACATTTTGTCTTTAATTTATCCATTTTACGCTACCTACAGTTTGCGGTCAGCCTACTCATTAATGCCGAACCCAAAGGTGGTACCCTAATCTTAACTTCAGCAGCAACGCCCCGCAGGTACGGGGGCATTTCAATACATGTCTAAACTTGAAAGGATTTAACTTTGAAGTAAGTAACCCAATGGATTCCATCAATCAGGGGTAATAATATAGGTATATCCCTCATATTCTAATAAGTACCTAGCCTACAAATCTTACTTACCTTTACACATTTTAATAAAGAAATATTTTTATTATTATTATTATTATTACCTTTGATTTTTAATGCCCCTGCCGTTTTCATGGCAAATCACATGTATGTATAAATACCGGCTATAGCTAACTCCGTCCCAGCGCGATCTGGCTGTTAGTTAGTTAGCTAGCTGGATAGTTTTAAGAATTATTTCACCAATGGAAAGCTTACTTTTCTACTAGTAACATGGGTTATGATTTTCCCACGGCAACGGGACTTACGCAGCAGCAGCAATTTTTTTATGAAGTTTTAAGAATAATATTATAACTGCTTCCAAAAGAAATTTCGTCGAGATTTAACTTTATGAAACTACCGCGTTACTTTTCATTTTTCATCGTCTCGTGTATCAAAACATATTATGAATCTATCTGAAATATTGCTATAGTAGATCAGAAGCTATATAAAACTCATTTGCTGTCAATGGGGTCGCTCGAGCTGGTGTCATGTCAAGATAGCCGCACGCTTTTCGTTTAAGACCAGCGCCGTAACTAGCCTTTTATGCGCCCGGTGCGAACTTCTATAACTGCGCCCTTGGAGAATTTACTAATCTTACGCTACTCTGACAACAAAATGGACAATGTAAAAATAAATCTATAATCCAAAAAAAAATCTGTAGTAGGTAAAATTTGTAAGAAAAATAAATAATTGTATCAGTTGTGTATAGTGCTGATACTAGGGCGCTTCTACATACATGTATTATACTTATCGCACCATGGATAACCCAAAGATTTTGGACCAATCTTTGGGTTATCCATGGTGCGATAAGTCTGGTCTTTTCTGCGCCCCTTTAGGGTCTGCACTCTATATGCATGGGCACCGCTGGCACCTAAGTTACGGCACTGTTTAAGAGCTCGGGATAAAATATAAAATTTTACAGCCAGACAGCTGTTCTTCATCTGTCCACTTCACACTACATTAAGCTCGCCCGAGGACTTCCAATACTTTAAAGTTTAAACTATTTTATATTCTGGCATAATATCTATCACCCGTAGCTGTCGTTAATATAAGTTTATCCGACGAAAGAAGACGTATAAAATAGGAGGCAAGGTACCTACATTTAATGAAGATAAATATAGTTTCTACGAGTACAGTTATCTTCATGTAGGTACTTTATCCCGACCAGAGCACGAGCTAGCCAATCAATTGTTTCTGAGGTAGGTACCACAGGATAATTATTGAGAAACCGGAAACTCATGGGCAAACGTAGTCTGTACTCTGTGGTAGTACTAATTAGGAGATTTTCCAGTAGGTTTTATCCGTAATTGTTTATGTTTTGCGTACCTATATAAAACCACCAATACTGGGAACGTTATTTTTAAGCAATTTTCTTTTTAATCTAAGGTCCTTCCGTAGGGTCCTTCCCTATAAAACTGCCGTGTTATAAGTACAGAATTTCAAGAAATCTGAATCTTTCATAATAACATATTTTTTCTGGATTGATATATCTAAATTAGAGAGAAACAAACAGTGATTCTACCGAATCCGGCAACGCTCTTGCCCGATGCGCCGAATATTCGGCCTCCGAACTCTTTAGAATTCGATTTCCGTTTGTAGTAATACATTTTGCGGGTGACACTTTCGACCTGTCTCATTGTAGTGCTTGGGGTGCGGTGGCCGGTGGCAGCACGAGCTCGGGCGTGCAGGGGGCGTATTGGTTTAACTTGGTTTATTGTTGTATGTATATCATCATCAACCTGTAACAGCCCACTGCTGAACTAAGGGTCTTTCCTCACACTGAGGAAGTATGGGCTATAATCTCCCAGGCGAGCCCACCGCGGATTGGGATATGTATATACTTATGCCAAATTACAGCTTTCTAGTACCAAGAGTCTTTAAGCTAAGCCGCGGACGGACAGACAGAGGGACTAACGTACATGACGGATTTAATAAAGGGTTCGTTGTTGACAACGGAACTCTAAAAGCGATCATTTTGCTGTTTAGGTACATCGCATCGATCGAACTTCGCTTAAAGAAGTTTGTGCTTGCAAATGGCACATTTATACTTATGAGGATACTATATAGGAAGGTTTATCTTAAAGATTTTTAGTTTCGACCGAATTTCAATTATATATTATCTTTAGGCTTCTTTAGATTTAGAAACAAGTAGACACAATAAACCAATGAACTGGAAGTGACAAGGGATGAGAACCGAATATCAGAAAACAACAAAAAATGCAATAAATTCGTTTCTGAAAACTGCAAATAAACAGGAAACTAATGATATATTATTGTGGTTTTAACTTTACATTTTAATTTAAGTATAACTCGACGGGTCTGCCAAAATATGATAACATACAGAAGTACCTACCTATTATCTTCAAATGTTTTATAAAAAATAAAAATTTAAATCTCTTCGGACATAGCTAACTATGAGTACTTACATCGGTTTTAGCCTTAATACTCAAAGGATTTAGCATTCCAAAAATCCATCCATGTAGTGTATATTTTTTCCAAACGTAGACTAGTGATGGTTTGCAGAGTTGTATTAAGTAGGTAGTCCGAAATAAAAGAATATTTTATTTGTCACTCCTCTATACCATGGAAGTAAAAATGAGTAAAAAGTATTTTAGTGTGCATCACCATGGCAATACTCATGAATAGGATAGGATAAAGGTTAAATCTCCTTGTACATTTCTTTGTGCCTTATACCGCCTTTGGCAAAAGCACTTTGTGTTCGCCTAAGATTAAGCTCTCACTATGTCGCAGTGCTATTGTAGAAACGGTGATATTATAATTTCACTCCAATCGTTTCCATTACATACCTACCTAGTTAAATTATCAGTACCAATAAAACTTGGATGTGGTAGGAAGTATGTGAATCGACCAATTAAAACGGATGTAGGTAACATCCGTTTTAATTGGTCGATTCACATACTACCTTGCCATGCTGACCAATCAGTGACCGTTTCATTCCAATTATGGCCATTGACTAAATTCCGTGCAATTATAATACCGCTAGTGAAATTATAATGTTACGGCTTTTAACACTTCAAGGTATAAGCATACACAACAAATGAAAGGCCGCGTGAAAGTTACCAATCGATCCTAGCGACTTGCGAAATTTTTAAAATTTGTTTTCTTGCTTTTACAAATAATATGCTACGGACTTCTATCATCTAATCTATACTTTGCTATACAACTGCAGGCAATAGTTGTTATAAACCCAGAATAATCTTTGTGTAGTGTGCACTTAACTTGGTTACCCGTGTGGATAAACCTAGGTTCAACGGACGCGTGCTTTTCGATTAATTTAATTGCAATTGATTAATGGCTTGAATCCGATTTAAGCCATTGAGTGGCTTCCCATCAGGGCTTGTAACAAAACATTTTCATATGCTTTCGTCTTGAAGATCAACTCGCTGCACTCTGTCCACTTTCCGAGCCGATGATGCGGATGTTAGCGAAATTTTACATTTGCTTGTCTCTGCATGATAGGTAATCCCAAAGAGATTAAAATATAATAAAGCATAGAGGGGCGGATCCATTCATTCCCAAATGTTGGTGAAAACTGCATGCTTTTCTGGCGGCGGATTTTCCCTAAGGCCCAGTAGATCCGGGCCTGGGACGGCGATTTTTTGGGCGGCCAATCGTGACCAAAATCAATGATATTATTATATAAGCTCACTGACCAAAATAGTCAGTGATAATAGCAAACAATTACTAGGAGTAGGTCCCAAAACATTCTTAAGGCTAAAACCAAAGAGATTAAAATATAATAGGCCATAGAGGGGGCATTGGGAATATTTTCATCGTCATGTCCTTGTCATGTCAGTTAGTATGAACGCGAGCTGTCATTTGGTTGAAATTGTAGGTACTCTTATTCCACTTGGAATATCTTTTGAATTCAAATTTTCCTTGCTTTGTCCCCTCTATGCCTTATTATATTTTAATCTCTTTGCCTCTATGCCCTATTATATTTTAATCTCTTTCTCTAAAACACATTATGGCTCAAAACTGTTCTGTGTTATGGCTGGTCACACTGCTCTAACAATAATCTTCCTGTCAGAAATAAAAGTTGGAAACAAGGGTTGGAAACAAAGAGATTTAAATATAATAGGGCATAGAGGGGGCATTGGGAATATTTTCATACAAAACTTTGAAGCCTAAGCGTCATGTCCTTGTCATGTCAGTTAATATGAACGCGAGCTGTCATTCGGTCGAAATTGTACTAGACTTATTCCACTTGGAATAACTTTTGACTTCAAACTTTCCTCGCTTTGTCCCCTCTATGCCTTATTATATTTTAATCTCTTTGGTTAGAAATAAGATAAATTCATTAGTATGTTGCCTATATGATGGGTACTGAGAAAGGGGCGGCTGGTACTTACGACATGGCCAAGGGCGGCCAAGACTGCAAATCCGGCGACAAACGTAGTATATTATGTATAGGTACCTACATAATCCGCCACTGTTTCTGTCAGTTTTCCAAAATCTATACATATAATATTATAATAAAACTCGAACGGGGCCGTGTCTGTACATTAAATATTTTTTGAAAATTTTAACGGCAGTGTATATAGTTATCGATATAGATACCGAAACACCAATTTTTGGAATTTTTGTCTGTCTGTCTGTCTGTCTGGTTGTGCACGCATCACTCGAAAACTACTGGACGGATTTTGATGAAATTTGGTATGGAGATAACTGAGTACCCGGGTCAACATCCAGGGTACTTTTTATTCCAAGAAAATATCTCATTCCTACGGGAAAATATAAAAACTGGTTAAAAAGAGCAATACGTACTACTCCGAAACGATAACACCTAGAAACTTGAAAAATGGTATGAAGGTGTCTGATATATCATAGGAAATTGGTATAAAGGTATTTTTGGAAATTCCCACGGGAACGGGAATAAACTAAATCCAAGCGGGAAAACGCCGCTGGGCACCCGCTATTTGAAATATGGTATGTAGGTGTCTTAAATATGTCGTAGGCAACCACTATGAAGGGATTTTCGGAAATTCCCACGGGAACGGGAATAAAGGGAATCCGCGCGGGCAACGCCGCTGGGCACCCGCTAGTAAAATATAAACCATAACTTACCCAAAGAGATTGAAAGAAAATGTTTCTCTTGCCACAAACTTTTTCTTCAAATGTCTTTGCCATTACCGATAAATAAAAGGTCTATAGAGTAAGTAGGTAACTGAAAACCTTGACTAATGATTATTTTACTCAAAATTTATTACAAGTAAATATTGAATTTGAAACTGAGAGTTTCAGTTTATCTTTAGAACTGATAGAATATTAATTGCTTAGACGACCTTAGCCCAAAACTTGGTGTAAGTAGAATCCTTTGAAAGACGGAAAGACAATAAAAATTCAATTAGGCAAGTACCTAGCTGTTTGCTTTTGTACATAAAGTTTTGCGAATTCATAGCTTGTACATTACTTATTTCCTAAATGTTTAAAATATAATTATCTGGATATTTAGATCAATTCTAGAGCGTTGCGTCTTTTTTATTCTATAAATATAAAATAAATAAATAATCTCAAGCCTTATATCCCCGAAGGGGTTGGCAGGAGGCATTCGATTTCTGGATATACCCACTTTTCACCAGATATTTTTTGGACCCCTAAACGTGTTAGGTAGTGATCCCATCGCCGGACCGGGTCTGTTACAAATGTCTCAGAATTCATTCTGGGACCTTCGGGTTTCCTCACGATGTTTTCCTTCACCGTCGAGCTAGTGATTAATATGTGTAAGTTTTTTAAAAACTTATTGGTACCTGCCTGGATTCGAACCCGAGCCTCACTGATTTTCATCATGTGAAGCAGGCTCCTTAACCGTAAGGCTATCACTGCTATTATTGTTTTTTATTTTAATTTCTGCATTTCGGTTGTTAACGGTCCAGATTAGATTGTCAACACTGCACTATAATATTTTGTGCTTATTTTGTGTTCAAGATTATCAGTTGCCCCGGGTTGCTCCAACACACTCTTAGGAGTTCCGTGTACTTAATAGATTACTTTGTTGAACCTAGTAAGTGAACATACCGTAGGTACCGCAATCCCAAGAAGGGTAGCGATATCAAGGGTCCTGTAACGTAACGGAAGAATAGTCCACAGAGGTTTTGAAATTTTATTATCCGTGAAAATAACGCCTTGCATCGGGATAGAAATAGTAATTATAACGAACAATAAATAGAAGTTTTTTTATCAATAGGTCTGGTTCGAAGGAATTTACAATTGATATTAAATTTAAACACTCACGTCTTGTTTAGGGGCTGCCGTTATAGCCAGCTCTGACTACCTACATGTTGCACTAACTGTTGAATAAACACTGGAGAACACTTTCCTTAACCAGAACCGTTGTATGTTCTAATTTCAAGAATGAAAGTCTTCTGATTCTTTGGGAATTAATAATGTCGAGTTTTTATGCCAATGGTCGATTGTCCAACAGAAAGCGTTGACAACGACGTTGTAAACTCCTGTGGATCGCGCACCCGCTGTGCCGAGGTCAGGTCCTAAGCGTCGAGAAGGAATAAGTACCCCAGGGGTTTTAGTAGGTATGACAGCATTATGCTGTCGAGCCCCACATAACCCTCGCCACCCCCGGGTCGTGTGGTATGCAGTAATGCATTTCCCCAGAAAACAAAAAAAAATGTTGCAACTAAACGCTTAGGTACAGAAAAGCCGTCCCTGATCCTGACCGCATTCCTGTCTTTCCCGCCTCTGAGGGCATTGGTTTTACCTTTTTAGTGGTAGGTAGGTATGTCTTGTAAAGTAAGATACTATACAGTAGGTCTAGGAACTCTCTTTTGCGTATAAATAAAATATGTCTATATAAATATGTTTATCTTATTGGAAAGTGCCCACGCACATGTTCTTTAGCTCAAGCACAAATGGGCATATTTGGAACACTATAGCTTAATCCTACAGCTCTGCGGAGTTCTTTTTCTACGGTTATTTGAGATCGAATAAACCCAAATTTATAGATTTTTCTTAATGCATGTCTACTTGTCGGTTAACAATACAAGACTTTCAGTGCAACCCTGCAAACCCCTATTCCTATAAACTGAACCCGCGCCGTAGGTATAGGCAATTCGATACTACGAGAGCACAAACAAAACTCGTATGAATGTGTTTAAGTTCTATTATAACAAGACAAATAAATCTACAAGTGGTCCATCTACAACTACATCAACAATTATAAAGAGGAAAGATATGTATTTTTGTATGTTTGTAACGACTAAACTCAAAAAATACTCAAGCGATATAAAAAAATCTTTGTCCAATAGAAAGCTTACTTTTCCGAGAGTAACATGGGATATTATTTTTCACGGGAAAGGGACTTCATTCATTGCACAACAGCTAGTTCATTAAAAACCTTGATATCATTTCACAAAATAAACTATAGAGATAGTTAAAATCAATTATAATTAATTAATCAATCAAACAGATAGTAATAAAAATATTCTATTCTATTCTATTTATATAGGTTATTAGTACTGTTGTCTTTTATGACGAAAGGCATATTCTGAATTCTACACAAGATACCACCCTAGGTAATCATGTTTTAGTTGCGACATATCCGAAGCAATGAGATATTTCCCGATTTTTATGAAAATTGGAAGTGGTAGATACGCTTATTTCAATTGAAGTATACTTAGAATAAGTATAGTTTTATAGATACCTACTTCTCAATTATTTTCAGAAGTATTAATCAATTAGTAGCAATCATGAGCAACCTTACGGTTAAAGAGCCAGCCGGCCGAAAATCAGTGAGGCTCGGGTTCGAATCCTGGCATGTACCAATGAGTTTTTCAAAAACTTACGTTGTACATATTTATCACTAGCTCGACGGTGAAGGAAAACATCGTGAGGAAACCCGCAGGTCTCAGAATTAATTCTGAGACATGTGTAAACAGACCCGGTCCGGCGATGGGCTCACCACCTATCACGTTTAGGGGTCCAATGTATCTCGTGAAATGTGGGTATATCCAGTAATGGAATACCTCTGCCTACCCCCTCGGGGATGAAAGGCGTGAGCTTATTTATTTTATTTTTTATTATTTAATCAATTAGTACACAATTTGGTTAGTACAAGACGTGGAACACCTCCTCCGGTCGGAGGAGGAGATCCTACTGTGCTAAAAAAACATTCATCGCCAATAAGGCTTACTCCGAGATTAAAAAGCAAAATAATGGTCTTTTGTGGTTTATCCCCTTGATACGACTTACTCTACATCCGGCAAAACACAAATAAGTTTTCATGGTGCAGAGCCCTGGGAACAGAAGCTCGACTTACGCTTGATCTTTTTTTCGTTTAGTAAGTAAGTATTTAGTCCCGTTATCCACACGCTAAATGATAAGCTATATGGTAACGTATTGAACGTTATGTAAAGTAAGGTATCACGTGTGTGTTATTAACCCATTTGTAAAACAGTCAAGTCATAGTTTAGTAAACATCGCTGTTTATAACTACAGCGATAACAGCAGTTTTGGAGGGCTACAAACTTTGCGGAGCAACAGTATCCCACAGACCACCGAGATGGCGAATCTAGCATCATTATTTTACACTTTAGTATTCGTTTTATGCCTTTCATCAAATATAGTAAGTGACTATTTTGCAATATAATTTACTTTTAAGCCCTGAAGTCACCACATTAAATAACCGTTAATACAATTATCAGATGACCAAAACCACATCACCGCTTGCCTAAGTGCTGAATTTTTATAATGATATTACTTTTCTAAGTACCCTTAGTTGACACTTAGAGTAATTACTAGTGGCAGTTGTGTTCTGCCGCTGTATAAATCATCCCTGGACGCACTCGAACCTCACAAAAAAATCATCAAAATCGGTTCAGCCATTTTCGAGTTTTAACGAGACTAACTAACACAAATTTGAGTTTTATATATAAGAAGAAGAAGGAAAGCAGTGGTATGGTTTTGGATACCTACCTCATTATTATTTTAAGGGTGGGTGGCATAGACATATTTATGTCTATGGTGGATGGTTATCTATTGTTGGTGAACATGCACCTAAGCTAAGGCAATCAAAACCATCAATCATATGGTCTCTGAGTAAATTAGTCTATGTAGAACTAGCGAGCCACCATCGCTTCGCTGTAGTTTATATCATACTAGCAGGGCCCCGCGGTTTCACCCGCGTAGTTCCTGATCCCGTGCGAATACGGGGATAAAATATAGCGTACTTATGTGTAAAATAGTTTACTTAGTTTGTTATTTTATATGTATGTTATTTGTAAGGTATATATAATATAGGCCTCTGTTTACGTTATTTAAGATCTATTAATGTAAATATTGCCTGAAATAAAGATTATTATTATTATTTAAAATAGAGCACTTTTATGGTGGTGAGGTAATCTATCTACAAACCAAACAACTTCAGCTATAATGCTCTATTTTCTTGAACATACTGTATAATTTAATTAGAATGATATTTAGCAAAAGAAACATACTTACAAATTGAAGGTCATTGATCTATAAATCGTTTATTAATAGGTCGTTGCCGTGTCGTAGCTATAACAACGTCAACACACCCACTGTAGTGAAAATTTAATCTACAGAAAAATCTACAGGCAGAATTGTAAATGGACGTTCTGCAGATTTTACTTAACTCTACAAAATTGGAGAGTTAATAAAATTTGCTTAACTACTAAATCTTATTTAAACCTAAAGCAAAGCAAATCTGCTTTAGGTTTAGTTAATATTTAGTTATACTGTAGCCTACCTACTGTCCTTTTGCAGATTTTATATAGTATAATATATTTTTTTTATTAAAACTAAACACAGTTCCTAGTAAATTAAAATCTAGGTAATTTCTGCTTGAAGAAATTGAGCTGTGATTTCTAGCGGTATGGATCAACTCGGGAATCGTACCTCCCTAAACTGTTTGCTTCACCGTGCCGTAGATATTTCGTGTCAGCGCATCTCATTTCGCATCACCCATTCCAAATCAATATCTAAAATCTTCTAATCACATACAAAATTACTCTTTTCATGGCTCTGACTAGAGACCTGATTATCTCGTAGGTACCGACCATTAATGGATAGATAGCAAAACGTTGAGGACTGAAAGTGTAGTGTCTTTAATTTTTTTGTAGTGCGTGTTCCTCGCCTCAAGCAAACCATAATTGCCGGGGTTTTTTGGGTTATTTATTGCCACAGATATAATATATTCCTGTCGGAATTCGGGGATAAAATATAGATAACGTTACTCCCTGACAAAGTATCTTTACATTGGCACAATAATTTTTCTAATCGGTTATGTGGTTTAGGCGTGAAAGACAAAAAAACAAAGAATATTATTAAAATCAGTATCACTACATTATAAAACAAAGTAGCTTCCCGCTGTCTGTCCCTATGTATGCTTTTATCTTTAAAACGCAACGGATTTTGATGCGGTTTATTTTAATAGATAGAGTGATTCTAGAGAAAGGTTTATGTGTATGTGTTTATTATAATAATAATAATCACACATCACATCAGCATTGCACCCGTGTGAAGCCGGGGCGGGTCGCTAGTAGACATCTGATAAAAAGAAAACCCATGCGGATGAGAGTTCTAAAGCCTGGCTGCATTAGGTACCTACATTTCTAGATTGTGCTAGAAATAATGGAAGATGATAACAATTAAATTACCTACGCACTTATCCCGAACTCAATGCGAGCTGTGTTAAATATAACAAGAGGTACCTAAGTATTTAACATTATTGTACAGTAAGGCCGTTTTAACTTGGCTTCTCTGAACATAGGCTTCGCCTGCGCAAACCCCCTCGTACCCAAATGGCCGCTCAAAAATGTTATTGCGCAGCCATTTGCTCAACTTCAGATCTGCCAAGTTAAAACGACCGTAGGTACTGTAGGTTAATATATACATATATTTGAACCGTTTAGAACGAAGACCATCGGGCCTCGTGATGGGGCCATAGATTGAGTGGTAGCAGACGGCAGTTGTCTCATCATTCTACTCGATGTTTTTTCTGTACAAAACGTTTTTTTTTTTTTAATTTGTTAGATAATATTTATTTTTCTTACAGATTTGCAAAATAGTTTTACCACAGAAACTAAGATATCTAGAGAACATGCTGAACTCCGAAGTAGTGGCCAAAGCTGCAAAAATCCGCCAGCGCCTTGACGCGAATCCAAACCTCACAGACGCTGAGAAAAGTTGGCCGTTACTCTTAGCCAAATACGGTCAAGACGAAAAGAATAAGAAAATCCTCCCCTCATACTCTTACAACAACGCGTACGGGCGAAGAATGCCAAATTTTAAGTAGCTCCTAAAAACACGCTTAGAATATATAATTAGACAAGAAAATATAATGTAATTCGGTATAAATTAGGGATAGGTGTGATTGCAATTTTTAAATAATTTTCATGAAATTACTTATATTAGACATGATTTTACCCGTAAAAATTCACAGGTCATGATTTTTCACATGCTTCTCATGAAATTATCTATCTCTAGTATAAATATTGTAATTAGTTGAAACTATGTACCTATCTCAAGTAAAAATTGATGTAGTTAGGCAATTTAAAGGATCTCTTGATTAAGTTGTAATTTTTTGCATGTTGCAATCAAAAATAATAGGTGTAGGTACCTATCATCATATTCATCATTGATAAAATTTAATTGCATTAAATAAACCTTGACATTTATTTTTTACATTGCATATAAATTACTGCAGGGAGAAATGTTAGAATGTAATACGTAAGTAATTAAAATAACTTTAGACTATTTCCGAGAGTAAAGGTAGAAAAAAAAATTAATACCACCTGTAATATTGAAAAAGATCTCTTTAATTAAATACCTACTTACAACTGTTTTCACTAAAGGTTTTAAAGTATTCTGGACGTAGGTAAGTATATCAAGAATGGAAAGAAGAAAACCTTAACGTAATATATTATAGTAAGTAAGTACCTTGTCTAAGAAGTGCCTATCTTAGAGTAACTTATGTATCTAACACTAAAATAACACAAGACCAATGACGTTTGTTTGTCTGTCTGTCAAAGAAAAAGTTTCTCTCTCGAAAGAAAATGATTATCTTCCAACCTCTTTGCACAAGACCTATATATAAGGTACGTACATACGTAGGTACATAGACTTTCAATAAGTACTTATTTATAGACTTATAATCCCCATCCATATTCGCGAAGATAATTATATTATTGTTAATTAAACTTTATTATTTAGTTGTATTTAGATTTACATTATAATATCAGGAGCTCTACCTGATCTATCTGTGCTTGCATCAAGCTAAAACTACTTGACAGATTTTGATGAAATTCGGTGTGGAGATAACTGAGTAACTGGGTCAACATTTAGGGTATCTACTTTATACAACAGGGAAAATACATAAAATTGGTTAACAAGAAAAATTCGAGCTACTCCGAAACGATAACAAAGATACTCGAAATTATGTTGGTGTGTAATATGTCGTAGGCAACCGCTATGAACGACTTTTAGAATTTTCCATGGGAACGGGAATAAACTGAATCCGCGCGGGCAACGCCGCTGGGCACCCGCTGGTTTTAACAATAATTAATATAAGTAATAGTATAATAATAAACAATAATTGATGTTCAAATATGTAATAAAATAAACATCTACCTACTATATAAAAATAAGTCGGGTTTTCCTTCCTGACGATTTAACTCGAGAACGGCCGGACCGATTTTGATGAAACTTTTTGTGTGGGTTCGAGTGGGTCCAGGGATTGTTTATAGCAAAGAAAATTCAGCATTGCACCCGTGCGAAGCCGGGGCGGGTCGCTAGTTAGGTATAATTATGGATCAATTTCGAATAATATTTTATTTTATTCTTTTAAAATACTTACACTCGGACGATTTTGAGAAACACACATTGATTAGACAAAGTATCAACGAAAAGAAAAATAAAATTTCTAAACTGAGCATGAGATTTTTTATTTTCCGATATTTCTTTGCTCTGATTGGTTTTAGAGCCCCAAAGCTAGAGTTAACGAAGGCCCTGTTTTTAAAAAAATACCTTACCTACTACCTTTAGTAACAACACATCTTTTTGAATTCATAGTTCGATAGAAGTTTTTGGAGCCTTAATCAAGCTAGGGTGTACCTATTATTTCTGGAAAAGCTGCGGGTTCGATTAGGTAGTTACAAAAATAAATAAAAGTATACTTATTCTCCATCTCACGACGCATTTTATCCCTGATAGAGTAGGCAGAGGTATTTCATTGTAAAGAAAAAAACCGGAAAAGTGCGAGTCGGACTTGCGCACAGAGTCCGACTCGCACTTGGCCAATTTCCTTGTCTATTTACACATGTCTTAGATTTAATTCTGAGACATGTGTAAATAGACCCGGTCCGGCGATGGGCTCAGCACCTATCACGTTTAGGGGTCCAATATAATATCTCGTGAAATGTGGGTGCATAATACCTCTGCCTACCCCCTCGGGATAAATTATTTTTATTATTTTATTTTTTTAAATTTGGTAAAATTTTTAGTATGCTAATGTACATTAATTTTAACAGTTTCATATTAAACATATATATTTTTAATCAGGAAACATTATTAAAAAAAAACACTCCCTATTCATTTTAGAAAGTACATTTTATTTTTTAGATCTATAAGATAGACAGCTATCTAAGGAGCATTTACATCTTACTTACTAGCTTCATGGACTCTGCTGAGTCAATGTATTTTTTAGATCTAGAGGCGTTTTCGGTGACAGCTGTCACTTGAGTATTCAAAGGTGTCAATAGATGGTGCTGAACTAAACGTAATATTAGCTGTCATAAACTAGTACAGTAGCAGCCATGCCACGCATTAAGAAACGAGAAGTTGACATGTTGATAGTAAATCATTTGTAGGGACACTGAGAATTTTCTATTGCTACAAATTTTAAAAACAATCTATCTATAGACTCGATTCTGCAGACCAGCTATAATGCCTAATTTTAAGTTAGCCTATCCTTATTCATAGAATACGGAAGAAAAAGGACAGAAATAAACCATAGATTATACAGTAATGTCAAACATGTAAAAACCAACCTAATTTGAACCCTAAGAACGTGCACATATCTGTCACTTTTATCCATGACCTTGTTACATTGCTAAACACGTGTATTTGAATAAGATGTGAATGCGGTCAATCATAATCATGACCTTAAGACAACAGTGGATTAGAGCTATCAGTATAGATGTTTAACGCAAAGTCGGGTGAAATCTAAAACCACTTTAAACCTAGTGTAACGCAAGAGAAAACACACCAACCACAACACAAATTAAATATCACTAATATAAACAACACGTCTCTCGGCATTAATAGCTGTATATTTTCATGACCCTTGCATTCTTTTGAACAAAAAAAAAGCCATCATTCGCTGACAGGTTATTGGTATGTGGACATCGCCATCTATCTTTAATGAATGAACTAGTTTTTCTTTTTTAAAAAACGCCTCATTACCTACCTCGCTCTTTGTAAAGAGTACCTAGGTATAACGTTTTTTGCGAGAATACCGAGGACTTCATGTTTTAGCTCCGATTTTTGTTTTTTTGTTATCTAGTCAGATAACAGGTAGAAATTAAGAAACAGAAACGTAAACTAAAAATATATATTTTTGTAGCGCTTGTATTCATGGTCATGAACAAAAAATATTAAAAAAGAACTTGTCTATGCGTGTATGACTGTTTTTTATGATCTTCCTGCTCTGTCTTTCTGGCTGACTCTCTTTCGCAATAATTTGGAAGAGAGATTTCATAAAAAAATGTTTGTTGCTATCCCAAAAGTAATCTTCTATGGCTTGTGATGTTTCGTGACGTGCAACTTTCACAAGCTTGTAAACTAGTTACATTTAGTATAGATAAAATGTAAGCTGAAATATAAAAAATTAATTCTAAAAGTCCACGTCGAGACATGGGTTCCAGATTGAGGTGATTATTCAATTTCCTTTTATCTATTACTAGTATGTGTTTGTATATGGGCATAAGCGTAATGTTTAGTTTCCTACCATTTAACATTTATGGAGGCAATTGAATGCCACCTAACCTTACTGTTAGAAAAATGAATTAAATCTATTCATAAACCCCATCCATTTTACTTTTTTGGCCTTATTTACCTTTCAAATGTGTTCTATTTTCTTTGTAAACCTTTAGGTCCTAGTGCCCTTAGTTTCATTGGCTGCTTGTGCCATTTCCTGTTGCAAAATTATCACCTACCTCTGTGTTTGTGTGTGTTTGAACACAAGTGATAAGACTTATTTTTAAACTCTATGAGCATTGATTGGATGTTAAGTGTTTGCTATGAGTTTAGGTAATGGGCCACTAATGGAATAAGACAGATGGTGTTTGGTGATATATTGTTCTTTAGCCAAGCCATATTTTTACCCGACTGCCTCGGAAGGATAGTAATGTTTTTTGTTTAGGGTGCGGGGGGATGTTACATTAAGTAAATTTGGTATGCAAGCAATGCACGCCATTGCAGTGAGCAATGCCAGTTCGAAAACTAGAATTATGGCTCACTATTTTGGAGGAGGATAAAGATTGCAGGTTCGGTTTCCCTCGTAAGCATATGTGTTGGGTCTTCAGTGTTTATAAGCCTTTCAGTATGTTTCTATTATATAAATTGTACCTACCCTATAATACAGACTGCCTAGTTTGTGATTATAGAACTGAATGAATTGTGTCCCACACATATATAAATATGGCCTAAATAGATTCATAGTGGATAATGAATGAGCTGCCATCCTGGCCCTTGCTTTGAGGTATTATGACCAGCTGGAAATTACTATTTTCATTGTGCGGTAGGATACTATGCTCACTTATTCAGAATTTTTTAAATTTTTGCTAAGTCTAACAATGTAGACCAATTCAAGCCAGCTGTCAATGTTTGATTAAGATTTTGTGTTATTAAAGTACATAATACAAGACTAATCTGCTAATACCTGGAAAAGCTGATTGCATGATATATATGTAACAAAATAAAAAAATAAAAAAGTACTTCTGTCTCTATATGTATGATTTAATATGCTAGACTTTATCAGTAGAACATCAAATTCACAGGATTTTCATACAAATGACTGAATGAGAAACAGAAGTAAAGTTGACTTTTTCTATTATCAATATACAAATGATTATTATTATGATAAAATTTTGTCAGTATCTGCTACAACATTGTGTTTTTTATTTTAATTCCAGATATTTTTTTATTAATAATTGTGCGACATTATCTTTTACTCTACAATAAAGATTATACTGTGGCTACTAAACAACTGATTAACATACATTCCTATTCATACATACCTACAAAGAATGGAGAAGAATCAAACTTACAATCTATGATTCAATTGCATGACTCAACTGAACTGATGGGTCCATCAAAACTACACATATAATTAACCTTTTGCCAAGGATTTTATAATAGATAACTAATTTTGGAAGCCAATTTAAAAGCAAAAACTATTTATATATTTTTAAGACACATTTTCCATAATGTAGTGAAACAAGAAACTCTTTTTTTCATTGTTATGTGGTGAGGAAACTTAAATGTTATATGAACGTCATCCGCTATTGTTTATCTATTAAAGCTACAGAATAAACATTATTAAAAACCTGTCTTTTTCTACACTAATATTTCTTTATAATAATTTATTTAAGAAGTATTGTGGCATAGTTTTTCAAAATAAATATGTATAACTAGCGACCCGCCCCGGCTTCGCACGGGTGCAATGCTTATAAGAATTTTCTTTGCTATAAACCTCACGGAGCCCGAGACCTATCCAAGGAATGCAAAACCGTGGAAATCGGTTCGTGCGTTCTGGAGTTATAGCGTCAGGAAGGAAAACCCGACTTATTTTTATATAGTAGACTAGCGACCCGCCCCGGCTCGCACGGGTGCAATGCTAAATTTTCTTTGCTATAAACCTTGCGGAGCCCTAGACCTTTCCAACGAATGCAAAACCGTGGAAATCGGTTCGTGCGTTCTGGAGTTATATCGTCAGGAAGGAATACCCGACTTATTTTTATATAGTAGACTAGCGACCCGCCCCGGCTTCGCAAGGGTGCAATGCTGAATGTTCTTTGCTATAAACCTTGCAGAGCCCTTTCCAACGAATGCAAAACCATGGAAATCGGTTCGTCAGTTCTGGAGTTAAATCGTCAGGAAGGAAAACCCGACTTATTTTTATATAGTAGATTATGTATATTAAGTAAAAATTACTTTATAAGTATGTATTTAAACTCCCTTTCAGCAATTTTAAGACAGGCTCACTTGGTGATCCTGTGTTTTGCGTCGAAGGTTGCGGGTTCGATTCCCGCCCGGGCAACATTTGTGTGGCTGAACATGTCGGTTGGCTTTGTGTATGTGTTTAATATCTATAGAGTATAGGTATATAATTAGTTATAGTTGAGAAGTAAATAAATGTGGAAATTGTGTTCAACAAATTATTCTTGTATTACAGAGATACTGTACGGTACTTATTCGAGCTGTTTTGTGAAGTATCGCCCGGTGATCATGTCAGGGAACCACATATAATCAAAAAATATCCAGAGTCCTACAAGAATGAGGAGGAGTTGAAAAATGTGCCCAAATTTACATTCCCATGTCAATTAGATAAGTAAGTATTATTAATTATTCTGTGGTATTACTGATATTTATAATGCTCTCGGATTTTAGTAAGTAGATAAGGAAAAGTCTGTTCCAATTGAAAAATATCAGGATACATGTACAATTGTACATAATATATTTACGTATATACTTATATTATAAAGAGGAAAGATTTGTATTTTTGTGTGTTTGTATCTTTTATTTGTTACGAATAAACTCAAAAACTACTGGACCGATTTTAGAAATTCTTTCACCTATGGAAAGCTAGAATATACCAGATTTAGATTAAGCACCCAGAAAGGGATGTACTAGAATAATATGTTCTTTTTTACAATAAACAGATTTATTTTTTAGTATTTATTTTTACCTGAGTAACATATGCTATATTTTATTCCCCACGGGAGCGTGAACTACGCGGGTGAAACCGCGCAAAACCGTTAGTATATGCTATAAATTTATCGTCTGTTTGTTTATTACTTAAAGTTTTAATATTATAAATAAAATTAATTTCTTACTAAAACTCGTATAGATGTTTTTAGACTTCGATAACTCGAAAAGGATTTTAATACACACATAGCGATAATAGACTGCCACTTGCTATTATTCTGGCAGATGGCCTCTCGTGACTTCAATAAAATTTTAGTACATTCATTATGCAACTCCAAACAGAATATTAATATTTTCATGTCTAAATTATCATAATTTCATAATATTTATTATTATTATATTTTATTTGGATTACCAACAGCACAATAAAGAATTATATGAGTACACAAATTACTTTATAACTAAATATTGGTCTTCTTTCAGCTCCTTTGTCCAGCATTATTCGTTTGTATTGACTTCTGTGGATTCCAAATATACATTTTGTTTCTGCCGATATGACCCCAGAGCAAATTCTGCAATAGTTTTACTATCTCATTTACCATGGCATGATCAGTTTTATAAGTAAGTATTTTGTTTATTAATAATTGTGCGACATTATTTATATATTTGTTACATAATCAAATCAAATTATCATGCTGTCTCATGAATATGTATACAAGAATCAATCGAAAATAGGTAAGCGCTTGTAGTGCCCGCGGAGTGTATTTTACTTTAGACGCTAGAAAACAAATAACAAAGTTTAAAATTAATACTTTCCCCTTAAAAAGGGCGTGTATTTTATAGTCTTTTTAACTGACTTCAAAAAAGGGAGGAGGTTATCAAATCGACTGTTGTTGTTTTTTTTGTTTGTTACCTCAGAACTTTCGACTGGGTGAACCGATTTTGATGATTCTTTTTTATGATAGATACTTTTTTATTGTATCATAGTACGGAACCCTTGGTGTGCAAATCAGACTCCCACTTTGCTGTTTTTTTTATTGAATATTATTAATATTATAATTTTGAATTTTACCACTAGTAAATCGTGTTTTTGGCTATGCACGCTTTTATAGACTGTCTTTAGATTTTTTTATTTGTAGTGTCAATAACACCTGTTCCTATGGAATTAGAAGATTATATTGGTTTGGTAGACCCGCAATGATGCCTTCCAATATTCAGTTTCAATGTCGTCTATGATACATCCAATGAGAAGTGATTGAGTCACACTCAAGACTTATTAATGTGATTGAATCAATATTGTTCGATCTGCACAGCGAAACTTACAAAATACGTTTTTTTTTGTTTATCTTCTTCATCAATAATATTAATATGATATCTGCTGTTGCGTGGTATTATTAGAGCAGACTGCGATTTGAGAATGTTTTAAAAATATATGATTCAATCTACAACTCAGTAGTAGGCTGTTATAATGTTGTTGATGTTTCAAAATATTAATGGTGTTTTAGGTCAAGTAAATGACGCAATTTTAGTAAATATTATGTAGAACCACTTCTTTAATTATATGCCTCCTATGCGATTTGATCAACTGCAAGGCGAAATATTAAATTAGAATAAGATTTCGCACTGTTAACAATTTTAATATTTATAGTAAACGACATTGTCACGTCACAACAAAGGCCTGCATTACAGAATGATTTTCAAGCAACGAAAATTCTCTTGAGGATGTGAGAAAGAGATGCAGTTATGAGTCGCATAAACGACTAAGCTGTCCCTTTTAAAGGCGTAGTCTTCTGAACTTATGAGCCAAAGATCGTTTATACTCTGTATAATGTCTCAGATCTTACCTATACTTTATGAAAATCCTGAAACAATAAATTATTTACAGGTTACTCAACTGCATAGCAAACCTTATGAATGGCCCCGAGAAAGATGAGCTCACGTCACTACTGGAAGCATGTCGGATACGACCGCCTATGCCTGGACACACTCTCAAGGTCACCTACAATGCAGGCCAGAGCGTGTTCTCTTGCCAAAGTCCAGACAATAAACTGCCCAGTATTCCAGAAAATGTAAGCAATTTTATTAATTGATTTGCCAAATAAGATACTTTATAATCAGTAACCGGTCTAGCCATGTGGTTGTTTTTCTCCAAAAAATAGAAGACCAGCCTCTCAAACATCTCGCATTTCGTTCTTCGTGAACCGATACTCAAACTGCTTACCTTTTATAAATGCTGAGTGGGCCTCTTAGAATAACAACAAACGGGTCTACTAACTAAAGTATAAACACGACTTTCACTGAGTCAAAATATCGACAAATTTGTCAAGTGGATACCGGCTGCGCTCACACTGACTTTTGAGAGAAACTTCTTTCATTTGTAACCAGATAAGAAATTGCCATACCACAGAATATTACTCGTAGTTAACGATCTTCATGGCAAAGGGTTTTTAATAAAGATAAATAGTATTGCAATTTTTATTTTATTTTATTATTAGTTTCTTATAGAATATGATTGAAACCCACATTTACAGTAAAAATCATAATTTTAATTGACTGGCCAGTTGCTAGTGACGGTCTTCTGAGTCGGAGTATTTAATTGACTCTGTTTGTTGTAAATTTTCTCCAGCTCACCAAAGCACTTGAAACCATGTAACTTGTCCTTTGTATTGTATTGTTTGTTAAAAGAATAAAAGAGTTTATTGCCTTGCTTCTTCCCCTCAACTATACATACCGAAGCGGTGTCGCAATGACTTTCAGTAAGTGGACTTATAAGACCCTACATTGAATAAAAAAAATTTGATTGATTAGAGCCTACGGGTTCGATTCCCGGCCTAAATTTGAGTGCATGGACACATCTGTTGTAAATTCAATGATGTTGAAAATAATAGTATGTTTACAGTGCAATCTTACGGAATACTTCAGTGCTATGGACACAAAATGCATGGCCGGTCTGTGGGCGGCGTTGTTACATGAACGGCGGGTGGCGATCGTGGCGTCCAAACCGTCTCGGTTGTCAGCCTGCGTGCAAGCGGCCAATGCCACTCTCTTCCCCATGTCTTGGCAACACATATTCATACCGATCTTACCGAAACATCTCGTAGACTATTTACTAGCGCCCATGCCATTTCTAATTGGAGTTCCTAGGAGTGTTATGGAGGTAACCTTATCATAACTATTGGTATTTTTATAAGGATAAGACACTAACTTATATGTGTTACTTAGACAATTAAAAATATGTAGACTATAGGATGTAGGAGGTGATAGGATATTTGATAGGGATAAATTGAAGAAGACAGTATGCAGTATACTACGCCAAAGCCCAAATAATGGGAAGATTATGATGAATGATAATTTATAGTGATGGGACTCGAATCGAAAATTAATATTCGAATCAATTCGAATAACCTAGCGAAAAATTCGAATCATGATTCGAATAAACCTTGGATTCGAATTTATTGATACATTCGAATCAATACGAATTTATACGATGATTCGAATCAATAAAAACGTTCAATAGATAAGAATATACTAGTTAAAATTACTTTTGAAAACTAATTACAAACCTCTATTAACCACTTTTTAAAAAACTAAGGACGGAGTTCGAAAAAATATAATATACTTACCTAACATCACTTTTTAGTTTTCACTACAGGTAGGTAATTTTGAAGAATAATTTTTACTTATATATTTAAACGAAAAAATCTTGATAGAAATGCAAAAAAATCGTGAACAAATTTTAACCGTCTCATTTATAAGGTAGCTTACCGCGCATATAAGATTCTAATCATAAATGTTAATTCGAATCATCGATATGATTCGAATTGTAAAGATGATTCGAATCAACTTGGCAGAATCAACTTTGAATCTCATTCGAATCAACTTTTCACCTTCATCATTCGAATCATTCGAATCAAATGTGATTCGAGTCCCATCACTAATAATTTAATTTTTGCTGTTTAATAGCGAAGAGGCTTATATTCCATAACGCTAAGTCAACTAGAAGGTAATTATTATAGATACTGAACTGATGGGATTCAGTGTTTGTTTTATAGCATACACTTACATAAACTTGATATGTAATGATCAGGTGTATAACATTATTATACTACTGATCACACTACTCACTAACTACACACTAACTACACACTACTCACTAACTACTCACTAACATTAATGCCAGCTTAAAAGCTGGCATTAATGTTAGTGAGTAGTATGGTTATGGTCACCTGAATAATTAACAATTTTTTTATAAATTACGTATCAACCTACACACTATAATAGTAACTTCTTGACGTTTCAATTGTCTCGAAACAAATATTTAGGTTGAGTTGATAGCAGTTATACTATGATATGTATACTAATATTATAAAGAGGAAATATTTAATATTTCCTCTTTATAATATTAGTATACATATCATCAGTTTTTGAGTTTATTATTAACAAACATACAAAAAAAATACAAATTTTGTATTTTTTTGTATGTATTTTTTGTACAAAAAAATGTATGTATGTATTTTTTGTACAAAAAAATGTATGTATGTATTTTTTGTACAAAAAAATGTATGTATGTATTTTTTGTACAAAAAAATACAAATTTTGTATTTTTTTGTATGTTTGTTAAGAATAAACTCAAAAACTATTGGACCGTTTTTAAAAATTCCTTCACCAGATGAAAGCTAGAATATCTCTAAGTAACATTGGCTATATTTTATTCCCGTATTACCACGGAAACGGGAACTACGCGGGTGAAACCGCGCAGAACCACTAGTCTAAAATAAAGTGCTTAGGTTTATATTATTGTTCAAATTCTCTTATAAAATACTGCATATTTATATATCTCTCCGCTTTTTTTCAGACTGTAAGGATGTCTGAAATAGGAGATGTTGTAATATTAGACGTAGATGCTAATGAACTTAAAACTCCTTTTCATGATTTAGAAAGTCTGCCGCCTGACATGGTAAGCGCTAATTTGAAGTATAATTATATTATAGGTTATTAAACTTTTGAATATACACAATACGACTGCATATTGTACAAATATCATAGTTTTAATGGAGTGAGCATATATATTTATTTTTTTACTATTATCTTGCACCCACTTAAACCCACTCCAAGACCGGATAAAGAAGTATGTTAATGATTTCGTAATTGATAAATTATTAAAAATTTCAGGTGGCGAGTTTAAAAAAAGCTTTAAGTGATAAGAACGCTCTCGGCGATGCTGTTTCGAGGGCGTTTTTGCGAGCGTTAGTTTGTTTAATAGGTGGCTATCGAGATGCTATTAGGTAAGCATTTTTAAAATTGTTATTGTATTTGTGGAAGTCTATTCTCCAAGTAAATGATATTTTTGTTTTAAGAATCGAAAAGGGAGAACAGATTACATTCAACCGAGAGGCTTTTGTTAGAACTAGGAAAAATATGCAACCATTCCTAATAAAAATACTACAATCACAAATTTTCCAGCAGGTAAGAATTGTTATTTATTCATTATTTATACTAATATTATAAAGAGTAAAGATTTGTATGTTTGTATCTTTGTTACGAATAAACTCAAAAATTCCTGGACCGATTTAAAAAAATTCTTTCGCCAATGAAAAGCTAGAATATCCCTAACATAGGCTATTTTATTCCTGTATTCCCACGGGAACTACGGGGGGAGAAACTAGTACATATATGAATCATAAGCAGTCTTATAAGTGAGCTTCTCATGTGTAAGGCTTAGGTTAAGCACCCAAATGTTGGCTCAGATCGGGGATCGAACCCGCGACCTCCGGCTCAGAAGGCAGGGTCACTACCAACGGAGCCAACAGGCCCGTCAAATAAAGTATATGAATCTGTGGTTGTAGAGAATGAAGGAGTGAAAAAACAACAAATCACGGTAAAATAAAAATATAATACTTTGAGCAAACGACGTAGGTGAATTAACAAAATTGGTTGCTACGGTAACCGTGCGCCACATATTATGTATAAAAAAACATTAAATAAAATCTGTCTGTCTATTGACATCGAAGCCGCCACATATCTGATATTATTTAAACCAGCAATTCTTCTATATACAGTGGTGGTCAGATAATTAGAAACACTTCTTATGAATAAGGAAAGTATAACTTCAACGTACAAATGTTCGTAAAAAATATACACATTCAATAATTAATAATTATGCAATAATATAGCCACTCAAATAAAAAACTCATTAAATGCATAAAATATAAAACATATGTTATTTTTAATTACAAAATGAGTCTTACACATGTAGGAGTTTATTTTCTGTAACTTGCCGCTTGGACGCATAATTAGAAACATTTTAAAAAAGTATCCATAGCTCATTCTTTTTTTGGAAATTGGAGAATAACATTTCTTTCGTGGCTTTTTCTATTATTCTAGCGGCAATTCAAAATTTAATCTGAATTTTATTTTGTTCAAAATGGGCCAAAAAAAAAGATGTGACGCGTCAACTAAGCAAATCATTGTTAATTTACGTATAGATCATATGTGGGCGTACAGAAGAATAGCTGAGCACTTAAATTGTTCTGTAAAGAAAGTTTTTAATGCAATTGATCATTACAAAACACATGGAACTGTTGAAAAAATGTTCTTAGAAAGGCTCGGCAAAGAAAAACCTTTCCCAGAGAAGATAAGTTGTTGTTCGTGTTTCTAAAAAAGACCCAATTAAAGGCTCCAACCAGATTATAAATGAAGTTTTTTCGCCTGATGACCCGAGAAACATCTCGCCAAGATTGATACGCCGAAGATTAGTAGAAGCTAAATTGTTTGGAAGAATCTTTCGAAAGGTACCGCTTCTTACCAAGCAGCACCGAGAGAAGCGATTATTAATCGCTAAAAAAATATGTTAATTGGACGGTACAAGAATGGAAAAAAGTGTTATTTTCGGATGAAACAAAAATAAATATGGTAAATTCCGACGCAAAGTGCTATGTTAGACGTCCTGTAAACAATGCTTTTAATTATAAATACACAAGGAGTATAGTCAAGGACGGTGGCAGTAACATTAAAGTTTGGGGGTGTTTTTCCGGATATGGAGTTGGACCCGTTCGGGAGATTGAAGGTACAATGGATCAATGGCAATACTAAAATATCTTAGAGCACACAATGATTCCATACTCGGACGATCATTTGCCTGTAACCTGGATCTTTCAGCATGACAATGACCTTAAACACACGGCCAATATCGTCAAATGTTTCCTTAGCAAACAGCGTATATCCATTTTAGACTAGCCAGCAAATCGTACGGATTTAATCCCGATAGAAAATCTCTGGTTTATTGTTAAAAAGAAAGTCTCAAACAAACGTAACACCAGTCAAAACGAACTAAATGAAGCATTTTTTGAAGCATGGAATTAAATCCCCCTACAAAATTTTACGAAATTGATTAAATCAAAATGCCACGTCGTTGCAGTGCTGTTATTGGCATTAAGGGATACGCCACTTAATATTAATTATAACTATTGATAGGTTTGGGATAGTAGCTATTTCATAAATAACAATACTAATTACTAATACTTTAAAAAAATGTTTTTTATACTTTTTTGTTGTTGTTTCTAATTAGTTGACCATTATTGTTTATAACTTAAAATGGGTTAAAATGTTTGTCCGTAATGTAATATTGAAACTGCCCTTGTGTAATGGAATTTATATTGTTTTTCTAATCAATGATAAATCGTTGAACATATTGTTGTCCTATTTATTGTTTATTTTCAAAATAAAAACGATTGCGGAGAAGTATCTTACATAATGTCAAGGACCGTTGGCAGTGTTTCTAATTATCTGACCACCACTGTATATGTAAATATATTTCTTGGCCGAGACCCATATGAAAAAATGCTTCGCTCTAACAATTGTAATACATTTTAAGTTCATCAATAAAGGTGTCTTTCCTGAAAAATATATATACGATTATACAAAAAAAATTACGAGCGGGCTGCCCTGGTGCTTATATTGATATTATTATTGACAGACTTTCTTTAGTTCATAGATGAAAGGCTGGAATTGCTCAATTCGGGGAGAGGATTCAACGATGAATTCGAAATCGAGTGTAACTTTTACGCAGAGAAATTAGGAACTGGAAGCGGACAAAGACTGAAGCAGCAGTATCGGGATTGGGCTAAGACTGTCAAGAAAGAAGGTGGTGCTTTCTTCAAAACTGTCAAGGATAAGGTACCAAATATATTTTTCGCATATTTGAGTTATGCCTTTTAATTTTACGCTATTTAAATGATCTATTAAAAATAAGCTTAATCTGGTTTTAATTTTTATAATTTTTTTTTTCTGGTGGTAGATACTTAAGAGTGGGTTCAATATAGAAAAAAAGGCTTATTTAAGATAGAAAAGATTTTGGATAAGGCTTTTTGCGCATTGGCCTAGGCAGTACTTAAATTGTTTTTTAATAATGACAAACCATGTCTTAGCCTAATTGATCCTTTTATCAACATGTTTATAACTCTTGTATATAAAAGTTTTACTTTTTACGTGTTCTACTAACCGTGTGTTCGATGGGATTTGGAAAAATAACGAATTTCTATAAAAATAATCATACCTCAAATATCATAATATAATATTAATAATCGTTCCCTGAAAAAGAATAATTTAATTGACAAAATTCCTATCCGATGTAATAATGAATGCTCCTTGATAAACCAGTGTGTGTGCTAAGAGGCAACGCACGACTTATTCCTTATTCTTAGCCACGCACAGCCTGCGTTGTCTCTTAGCACTTTGTCAGTAGAATTTTATTAAGGCTGGATTCGTCCGAAATATAAGGCCTACTCTGAGACTAAATCGCAAAAAAGATTGCGATATAATTTCGGAAAAAGGCTTAATCCACAATGGACGAATCCTATGTAAGGTAAATTAAACACAGACTACAGTCCTTCTGGAATTGAAGAAAATTGTTTTCATTAGATGTGGTCTGAAATGGTTCTCCGACATTACAGATTCGATAACATTGTAATTGCTAGATACATAGATGCTATAATACCATGCTGACAGTTGAATTTTGTTCAAACATTTTTATCATCTAACCCTCGGCACAAGAGGTTTTCTTAATTTGAAGCCAGCCTACCAACAGCCTATCCTGTTACCTGATGCATGCATGCCGTAATTGCGTAGGTTTTCATTTTTGCTTTAAAATGTGAATATTTTCAGGCGAACCCAGCAGTTCAATCGGCTGTCAAAACGGTGAGTCCAGAGAACTGTCCTATTCTCGGTCTTTCCACGTTCTTTTATTCACCACTTAGTGGAGTGTACTTTGTTCGTAGTAGTTGGAATTACGATAAACACGATGCACCCAGAATGTTACTACATTGTATTGCGATTTTATTTTTAGTATAAGTACAAAACGGCCTTTATAAGAAATTTATGTGAAATAAATGTAGTAGTACTAAAATACTTACTTCGCTTGTATATAATGCCCATGCATAGAACCGAACTTAAAAAAAATCTCTGCTACGTAAGCGCCTCGCGGGGAGACTATAGCAGCATTGTCCTTTATAATAATGATTAATTGTGGGACACAATTTACACACGGTTATTTTGTCCAAAACAGTTTGTTTAGAGGATTCCATCGATTTACCAGACACACTGTATACGCAGATATAAAGCGAAGCGAGGGCGGGTAGCTAGAATTTTATATGAACTTGTTTAGTATCAGCAGTTGTATCAGTGACGGGATACTTTTTTGTTCCTAGCGGAACACTAACTGGATCTGGCCATCCTGCCTATGTAGGATGGGACCTGGAGATGGTCCTATATGCAAATCTGTTTTGCCGCCAGCCTATCTAACTTGAGCGCCTTGATAAAACTTGTCAACGCTTATCTCGTGTATTTGTCTCGTATTCGCACGAGAAAGAGCGAGACAAAATTTTTTCACGCGATCATACAAATTTTGTCAACCGTTGGCTCGGCAGGAGACTATTGGCAAATAAGATAAAAATTGCAAATAGTTGTAACTAGACAAGACAGTTAAAATATTTAAAATTATTAGCTGTGTAAATTTTGATATGTGCAAAAATTGTATATTTATATTTATTTAATTTCTATAATATATAATAATAATAATAATAATAATAATATTATATAAAGCTCGACTACCACTCACTCACTCACTCACTCACTCACTCACTGACTGACATAATTGTTCTCCCAGAAGGAGTCGTTTTGGAGTCAAGTCATGTAGTGGAAAAGTGTGCAAGATGGCAGGGTGACCCCAGGAAAATTCCGACTTTTCAAAAAAACAAAATGGCGGCCAAGCTTGCCTATCGTATCTCTTTTGTTTTCTGACCGATTCGGTTCAATTTTTTGGAATATGTAAAACTTTCAAGATGATTTACAAAAATTATTTAAAAAGTTGAAAAAACAAAATGGCGGCCGCGTAATAGTGTTTCAAAGTTGGAGTGGTTTTAGACCCCAGTTGACCCTAATTGATCTCCCAGATGCTAATATGCTACGGGGATGTTTTAAGTGTCATCACGTAGGTCATGTCCTGTAGTTTACCAGAAAAATCCGAAAAACTGAAAATCCAAGATGGCCGCCCTGTGATTGGCTCCCAAAGAAAAAGATGAATTTTACCAGATTTTGAATGTTGATTTTCGGCAAGATGGCGACACTTGAGCGAGTTGGCTTGTATAGCGGGGTTAGAGGTCTTATTACGGAGTGTTGCCATGTTTAACAATTTTCATAAAATTTGGGGTATTTTTTACTTTTAATGCATAAAGTCAAAACTCGAAATTTTACCATTTTGCAAAAACGAGTAACAGTCTACGGTACATTTTATCTCTCCCTATGACCTTTTTAGGTTTTTTGAATTTCGCCTGGCAACACTGAAAGTTATGGCCGATTGAATTTTTAGGGTAGACCTCAAAAGACCCGAATTGATCTCCCAGATGCAAATATGCTATAGAGACGTAATTGGTGTCATTGCAAAGGGCATATCCTGTAGTTTACCAGAAAAATCCAAAAAACTGGAAAAACAAGATGGCCGCTCCGGTATTCTCTCTTTACTGAAAAAAAATGGGTTTTTATAATTTTTATCGGTATTTTTAGGCAAGTTGGCAACACTTTGCAAAGTTGGGTTGTATGGAGCGATTTTGGGTCTCAGTAAGCAGTGTTGCCATTAAAAGAAATATTTTACAAAATTTTATTATTTTTCGACTTATATTAAAAAAAGTCAAAATTCACATAGAAAACTATCAAAAATGGCTAAAACAAGATGGCCGCCCAAAATTACTTTATTTTTCTGTCAAAATACGACCCCACAGAGACACGCGTGGCCGCTTGCGGCCTCTCGCACCGCGCGACATCTAGTTATATTATATACTAGTCTTCGCGCGTTCCTCGCGTGGATCCTTCTTTCCGTTCCTGTTAAAATTTCGCAAAATACTTTCGCAGCGTTTCGTTTCGTGCTCTGAGAAATCTACCTGCCAAATACGAAGTTTATAGCATTTATGAGATTTCGTGATTGAGTCAGTGAGTGGCATTTCGCTTTTATATTATATAAACATGTATATAGATTTATCCTAAGTATAATATATCCTTATATTATTTTGTATTTTTATAAGTACTTATTTTATTGTGTTCTTCCTTTCACTGGTATCTTACATAAAAAGTGCTAGTATTATTGTATTAATTTTTTATGTTTGTATTTATAGATGTAAACTTTGATGTAAGTATCTCATCTTTATCTACGTAGTTATATTATTTTGTGTATATGTGGCAGTGTTATTGTTAAATCCGTGATATAATAATTTCACTAGGGGCATTATAATATCACGGACTTTAGTCAGTCATCTCAATTTCATGCAAAATTGTAAAACGGTCACTGATTGGTCAGCATGGCATGGTGATTAGTGAATCGACCAATCAATACGGACCTAGACTTTCTACCACGTCTTTGACTATGGTAAATACATTGTCACTGAGTTTGCTTAATAAAATTATGATATAACTTGACTAAGATTTTGTGATATTGTATGATTGACAAAAGTCCCTACAATTTTAATACCACTGGTAAAATTACAATATCACTTCCTTTACAATAACCATGCGACTTAAGTATACAGATAGTAGTACTATGTTGGTAATTTTGTATTTCAGAATCAATGCAGTAAAACAATGTAACCGTACGCTCCACAAAGTAGCGAATACTAAGAACGTTTTTCATTCAACAAAATTGTAGTGCTAGCTGGGTCTCTAATGTCTGATTATTTATTATTTCCTCTATTTGTCTAATGTTTTGTGATTCTAGCATGCGATTGCAAAATGTAACATGGGTTATATATTTTACATTAGGCTTTAGTGTCATTCGTTTCCAATTTTAAATACAGTATCAAATTCTTCTTCTGGAATCGAAAGGACTTTTTTTTGTAATAAGGTGTAATAATGAAATGATGGTGATGATGTCGAGGTCTAAAAATGTAAACTTACTTTACTTTCAGTAAAACCTAAAATGCTAATCAAATCACATATGTCATCAACCTTGTGATATAGATTTGTGCATATAATTATAAACTTTAAGGTGGTAAACATTTTCAGAACTCGACATTATATTATAGAGTATTTTTATTAAAGTTATAGTTAAACATCGATCGGCGTTCTATATTTAAGTACATACAGGTAACTTGTGTAGGTTAGATATTCGGCTGAGTAAATACCTTTTTTAAAATCAACGATCGTTTTCTCAAGTTAAATGAAGTTTCTATAAAGTAATATACCCTATTCTCCTAGGACCGTTAGTTTTTGCATCTTGGCTGCAGGTTTTATAAAAGCGTTACATTAAAAATAATTTTAATATTTTCAGGTCAGACAAGGAGGCAAAAATATGAAGTCTGCCGTGAAGGGGTTGAAAAATAAAATGCCTAAATCGGGTTCGCGTCCATCGTCTATAAATACAACAGATGACAGCAGGTAATGTTCTTATAATTTTTTAAAAAATATTTCCGAACATACTTAGAATGCAATAATACAAACTGTTGTAGTTTGACGAGTGTGATTATTAATAAAATTAGCCAAGTAGTTTTTGAGTTTATTAGTTACCAACACCGTTAGTGCTATAATTTAATAGCGGTTCCGCGCGGTTTCACCCGCGGAGTTTTCGTTCCCGTGGGAATACGGGAATAAAATATAGCTTTTGTTACTCAGGAATATTCTAACTTTCCATTGGTGAAAGAATTTTTTAAATCGATGCAGTAGTTTTTGAGTTTATTCGTAACAAACGTACAAAAGATCTAATCTTTCCTATTTATAATATTAGTATAGATTAGTGTAGATATCTATGTGATAAAAGACAAAAATAAACTTAGCGGCTGCACGGATTTAGATGAAATTTGGTAGGTAGATAGATTAGGACCCGGATTAACATATAGGCTACTTTTTATCCCTAAATAACGCGAACAAAGTAGCAGGCAACATTTTAAAACGACAGAAATGCAAAAAATTGCGAAGTTCGAAAAAAAATATAAACTTTGAAAGGCTAAATCTCAGAAACTATTGGGTCTACAGAGACAATTCTAGTATCATATTGTAGTTAATCTAGTCTACTTTAAAAACGTCCTTTGAAAGTTTTTTCAGAAACTAGTCCTTTAGGGTTATAATCGCCAAAATTTGAAAAAAATACTATTTTTCGTTGTTTTTTCGATTTTTGACCAAGTTGCGTTCGGCGCTCGAAGTCACAAACTTGGATTATACATTAGGCCAACATCATAAACAAGTCTGCAAAAAATCAGAACTACCGGATTTGACGCATGCGGTAATGTATAAATTTACTGGACTATAGTGATAAATATGTACGTAAGTTTTTGAAAAACTCATTGGTACATGCCAGGATTCGAACCCGAGCCTCACTGATTTTGATTATCGACTATCATTATTGAATTATTAAGATAATCTACTATATAAAAATAAGTCGGGTTTTCCTTCCTGACGATTTAACACCAGAACTGACGAACCGATTTCCATGGTTTTGCATTCGTTGGAAAGGTCTCGGGCTCCGCAAGGTTTATAGCAAAGAAAATTCAGCATTGCACCCGTGCGAAGCCGGGGCGGGTCGCTAGTTTATCAATATAATTTTAGTGCAAGTTCCCCATTGTTTAGGTTCTCGTGCGGCTCCGCGACCCCGGTGTCGTCAGATTCGTCGGAGTCATCCCCCGCGCGCGAGGGGCCGCGTGGTCCGCCGCCAGCCTTGCCTCTCGACCTCCTCACCGAAATGGAGTTTCTCTTCAAAAACAAAACACCGCGCCGTGATAGCTTCCCTAATAACTCGATCGAATCCGAAGTCAGTTTGCCGGATAAAGCTGTAAGTAAATTGGGAGTTAATAAGTACTCTTGCGGTAGGTTGCTTGCGCCAAATATTTTTTCAATTGAATATCGTATTGTATTTTTTTTCTTTGATTATTTTAGTGATTTTAAAAAGATATAGTTTGTGATTTGAAATTGTACATTAGTGCATAAGAATGTTTTGTTTTTGCAGAAAATATATTCGGCGCAGCGGAATATGCAAATATACAAGGGGAGAATTGTATTTTTCAAATTAAGAAAATATGTCTCGGTTGCTCTTTTTAAAAGAAAATTAAATGATCAAGTAAGCATTAATTACATATTGTATATCGTAATCTTTTGTAGTATCATGGTCAACGGATTTAAGAATACATGTAGTGTAAAGTTTATTACGTCATTAGTTCCTTTTAAAATTCGAAGAACCCCATAAAAATACAATTCTCTCCTTATTCTATAATCAAAATCATCCGAAAGTAGCTAGAAGCTTGTTACGTTCTCTACTCGTTGTGAAGCTTATTGCATTCTTGCTATCATAATTTTCGCCTTAGAACCCACGTGGTAGCTCACCTCACTGGCTGTAATGGGACCCCTAAATGGATGAGTCGACAATTTTGATAGCAAAAATTATCATTTTAGGGATTTTCATAATTTATATTCCGAATAGTAAATGTTGGCAAAAGGTACCGCGTAAAAGAGCAATGTGTAACCTGATGTCTTTTTACTCGCTTATTTCATTACATTTTCATACTTCCAGATTCTCGTACAATGCTTATTGTTGTTAGCGGGCCATTTGTTTTGTATGAATGCATTACTATAGCATGTATGCTCTTAGGAGCACTGTAGCACATTGTTCGAATTTTATTTTACAGAAAACACTGTCACCATGCCTCCCACCCCGGTTACCGGAACGTCCCCATCTCCCACTCCGCTATCCAATAATTTCCACGAGGAAACTAGTCGATATATCGGATGCGCCGACACCGCCACCGCGGGCAACACCCGCGAACGCCAACTTTGTCAGTTACATCACAAAAAATGATGTCAACTCCGCAACCAACTTCCATACCAGCACAATACGCTTCACAGAAGGAAAGGACAAAGCGAAACTGAAACTGACCATATCTTCAAACCACAGAAAGGTGCCACAAACTAATGCGCAAGCGCCTTGTAATGGCAACGCGCTCAAACTAACGGCTCCCCCAGTAGTCAGTAGGCAGACTCAAGACAGCAGTATGCTTACTCGGGCTCCACGCCCGCCGCTCCGCTTAGCGCCAAAGAAGGGGATACTTCAAGAGGTAATTGTGATATGTGCACTTGTAATCATATCAACCTTATATTATATTATAAAACAGAAATGGATTGCATTTGTCCCGTGAGAGCCTCGGAGTGAAGTTTGTTTTGCACTAACACATGGAGTTGACTATGATAATATTATGGACCATATAAACGTTATGTATTTATTTAAACATAATATAAATTACTTAATTTATTGTTAATGAATACTGTTTAATATATTTCTAACATTGCAAGATTGTCCCTTCATTCCCTGTGGTAAATACTGAATTCCCCCACTCTCCTTTCGGATTATTTTAGTACGATAGATACTATTGTAGAACGAAGAAGAGTTATTGATATTATTATATTATTACTATATTTTACAATTATGTTGTAGCACAACGTTTAAATTTTAGTTGAAGTAATGGAGTTACTATTCGAAAATCCTATGATTTGTTATGAATATCTTAACGTCAATCATTTTTTTTGTTATGCAAATTTATTGTGATTACCCCATTATTGGGGTCAATTGTATTCTTGAAGGAGCAACTACATCACTGCCACGCAGCTGAATTGAATATTCTATTGGCAAATCTTTTTGTCGCATGAAGGCTATGCAAATTAATCACTTCGACATCTGATCGGTATCGCCTCGTCCTAGCCGAGCTCATCACCACATTGCTCATTTTGTTGACATTATTTCTGCTAAGCCTGATGGTTGACTGGTAGATAATGCCTTTTGGCATTAAGCTCGCCATGTTACATTCTCTTTGTACATGAAGTTAAATAAATAAACATCGTCTTTTGGTTGACAGCTTTACCGAAAACTTTCAATTGAAATCGACGATACTTAAGCGCTCTAACTTGACCGCTCTAACTTGACTAGAACCTGTATGCCATCCCCTATATTATACCGAGGCGAGGTGATGCCATTACGGTGTAAAGGTGACATGTTTGGGATAACCATAAGGGGGCATGTTAGCGATATCGTGCTCCCTCGTTTTTTTTTTATATGTGGAGATGGATATTAGACAAATAGTGGCAACTAAATACAAAAATTTTGGCCGCACTAAATCACTCCTAGTCTGGACGCACCCTAATGCCGATATAATTGATTCCCCGATGTAATTTTCTGATATCTGCGTTCTCACACTGATGAAACAGTAAACTGTGATTGGAATTATACTTTATGGAGGTAGGTGAATAATGTATTCAATTGTTACATTGATTATAGTACTTATTTATCTTGACCTCTGCCGTTGTCCCTGTCATGATCATGGATTACAAATGTGGAATTCGTAATCTTTAACAACAATATCTAATCTCATTTAGTATTGTAAAGATATGCCTAAAATAATAAATATCACTCTGTAACATTTATATGATTGCAACTAATAATAGTAGGCAAAAGTATTAAATAACATGTAATCACGTGCACAGTCATGTATATTTACACTCTTGTCATGTATGTCTATGCTTATAGGCCTTGTGAACGCATGATTTTCTAGTACATTTACATAATTATATTACATACCTAGTAGTTTATGTATAAATAGATATATTTGTAATGATTAATTATATGTTTATTTTTTCAATCCAAATAATAGCCTGAATATAACTTAACTGAGGTGAATAAAATACAAATTGTGTTAAAACTGACCGTGTCTTGCTTTGTACCTAACCCACTGATTTCTTTTTCAGTCCTGTGGCTCAGATACTGATCTCATAAAGCTGGACGATTCGCCGACGAACCTTGAGGATTTCGATCCGCTCAAGCGACGAGATAAAGTTGAGAAGGTGGAACAAATCAAGTCGTCTGCCGACAGTGCTCTCTTACACGAATACGGACTAGATTTCAGCCAGTTCGGCATGTTAGATTTCGAGCCCAGTTCGAGCGCTCGCGTCGAAGCGACTCCTAGTGTACCCAAAGGTTGGACCACCTTTAATTAATACATGTTTTAAGTATTTTAACCCTCTCTACTCAAATGTATATTTGTAGGTATCTGTATATTTCGCGTACAACATATTAAAATTTATGTATTTAGATTTACTGTAAAAATATTTATTAAACGAAGTTAATGGTGATTTGTGTTGTATAGTTAGCTGTGCTGTATTATGCAATGAAATATTGTACATAGTGTTACATATCAATGAATTGTAAATTATATATTCGTAAATAATTACTAATAATACAATGTTTCTTTACATGTGTAACAAAATAATATGTAGTAAATAACTAAGTAGATAAAATAATTCGAATCTGCTCCAATCTTCAGCGACAAAAAAAATACAGAGCACAATATTTTGTGAGCTACGTTTTAGAAGTTTAAGATTTCAAGTTACTCTTGTGAATATCAAAATAGTATAAATATTGTGATTCTGAGTTTATGCGTGGGAGATTAATGTACGATTACATCTTTTGGAATGGTCTTGTGCTAATAGTTTTTTTAAATTGTATGGTGTTTTGATTTAATTTGTATGTGTTTATCATCAATAACACATAACACGATAACATTACATCGTATTTAATTATTTTCTTACGTACCTACAATCCATTAAAGTTTATATCAGGAAGAGAAGGGAAGTTTTGACTGTAACTTTCTTTTTATTTTCCTACTAAGGGGCCAATTCCACTAAATGTCAACGGTTATAGTTGGATGACAATGACATATCAATGGTCAGAAAATGGTGTTATTTTGATAATTTTCAGTGCAAATAACACCATTGACATGTCATTTTCATCCATCTATAACCGTTGACATCTAGTGGAATTGCCCCCCTGTTATTGGATTGTTTATATATTTGGATAAGGCCACTTTTTCAAAATTAATAAAACTTGAATTGGTTTTCACCATTTGCTTAATCCAATACATAATCAATATTGGACGAATGACGAACAAAAAATTCCAGTAAGTATACATAGTTAATTTACGATCAGTGACACCCGGTTATAGGAAATGGTTCTACCGCACGAAGCACGAACGGAGATTCGTGCAATTAGTATAGTCAAGGGCACGCTAAGCTTGACACTTTGGACTTTGACCCGGCCCTGTATACTATGGAGCGCAGTATTTAAATCAGAACTCGGCTAAACTGGTAGTGTAAAGCTTGACTTGCTCTTGACTGTAGCTGAGCTTGACACTGGACTTTGACCCGGCTCTGTATTCTATGGCGCGCAGTATAAACCAGAGGTCAGCTTAAACTGGTAGTGTAAAACTTGACTTGCTCTTGACTGTACAACGCTGCCGGCATTTCTGTGCAGTTACTGCAAATTATTGACCATGGCATGGTTAAATCTGAAGCATTGTTTGTTGAATGTTCGTCAATTTACTATGTAGGCCACCGGTTAAATACGTTATCAATCTTATTTTAACAGCGTCGACTAGTTGATTATAATATTTTATGTTCATTAAATCGTTCAGTTTTTATGATGTGTAGTTGAATTAAAATGTAATATCCAATTTTTCATGAGCCTAGTTAATGATTTACTAAGGGTAAAGTAATCTATCACCAGGGGGGCAATTCCACTAAATGTCAACGGTTATAGTTGGATGACAATGTCATCTCAATGGTCAGTCATTGGTGTTATTTTGACACTTTTAAGAGCAAATAGCACCATCGACTGACCATATGTCATTGTCAACCAACTGTAACCGTTGACATTTAGTGGAATTGCCGCCAGACAAAGAGATTTAAATATAATAGGGCATAGAGGGGGCATTGGGAATATTTTCATACAAAACTTTGAAGCCTAAGCGTCATGTCCTTGTCATGTCAGTATGAACGCAAGCTGTCATTCGTTCGAAATTGTACTAGACTTATTCCACTTGGAATAACTTTTGACTTCAAATTTTTCTCGCTTTGTCCCCTCTATGCCCTATTATATTTAAATCTCTTTGCCCCCAGACCACGGGTCATAATATATCGAACTGTTGACCATGTTAAATGTATCGTACAACGCTGTTTTTAAGTACATATTTCTTATTATGTCTTCTAAATTATTAGAACATTTTTTCTTATCAGTTAGGCGGATTGATTGACTATTATTGTGGACATATCCAAATTAGAAAATTCTGTTTTTGCAACGATTGACATATTCTGTTTCTTCACATAACTTTAATGAATAGTACAATTAGCGTATCATAAACATAAATTATTATTTTGTATACTGTTTACTATACTTACACAATTAATTATATACGGCATCAAGTATACAACGCGTGCATTTAATTCATACTGGTGATGAAACCAAGGTGAATTTGGTGCACTCATTATTTTTTATATTTTTACGAGGTGCTGAGATGTTGACTTAGAAAAAAATTAATTTATTTATACAACAGTGGCTGTCTACTGTATTTATGCATTGTTTATTTATAATAATTATTGTAATCGTCTTTATTTGACATTTGTTACGCGGTCAGTGCTTGCTCTACTTACACTGGTAATCATGACAGATTTACGGAAGAAGCAACGTACGTCAAAATGAAGACAATTGCGATTAAGTTTGTAAATAGACAATATGCCAGCAGGCTGTTTGCTGTTTTACCAAATTTTAAGCAGTGCTCAAAGTGTTCTTGTGCAAAAGTTTATTAGGAAAGCTATACTTTCAAACACATGTAAAATATTTGAAATTGTCAATGGGAGTGCTCGGGCAAACATTTTAAAGAATAATCATACAATGTATTTTCTCCACAATATTAACGAATATGTCAAGGCGGAACATAATATATATATTTAATATTAAAGACCCTGTGTAATTGACCACTTCGAAAAACGAGTTTTAGGTGCTCATTTGATTAAATTTGTAAATTGTCAAACAGTATGAAAATGTCTACCTACGTTATTAAATTACCTTTTTTTACATACTTACATGAAGTTGTGATGTTTCGTTTCTGTTTTATATTAGACTAGCGGTTTTGCGCAGTTTCACCCGCGTAGTTCCCGTTCCCGTGGGCGTACGGGAATAAAATATAGCCTATGTTACTCAGGGATATTCTAGCTTTCCATTGGTGAAAGATTTTTTAAAATCGGTCTAATAGTTTTTGAGTTTGTTCGTAACAAAGATACAAACATGCAAAATATCTTTCCTCTTTACAATGTTACTAGCGACCCGCCCCGGCTTCGCACGGGTGCAATGCTAACACTAAAACCTTCCTCTTGAATCACTCTATCTATTAGAAAAAACCGCATCAAAATCCGTTGCGTAGTTTTGAAGATTTAAGCATACATAGGGACATAAGGACATAGCGATATAATGACAGAGAAAGCGACTTTGTTTTATACTATGTAGTGATAGTATAGATATTAGTATAGATTACCCTCTATCTGCCAAATCAGTACCTAGTGTAATAAAAGCAAAAGGAATAATGTATTAAGTTCTTTCTTTTGTTTCCAGCACAGTTTAGATATAAATAGTTGGAGATGATTGTTAGTGAAAATTGTTACAGAAACCTAATTATTACATGCATTTCTCTCGTACGTGCGACGTGGTTTAATAAATAATCGTCTCGTAGAACTTTCCTTTTCTCTAATAAAAATTAACATTAATTTTAACTTGACCTTTTGCTACTACTAGACATGCTGCGCCTAACACGAGTAAGAAGGTATATTGGGTCCTTTATATTATTCTTTATTTGTATGTTTACGTAAAGAATGAAAGTAAAAGACCGTTACATAGGTATGTGGATTCTGATAATTAAATTTGATAGCAACTTTCCCATGTTTCACCGTCATTCTTATTTTCTAAAATGATACTAATGCGGGGAAATCCCGTCAGAATTTGTACGTCACTGACCAATGGAAAATAGTATTGTAGGTAGGTAACAACTCAGCCGAGGCTTCCATGTAAAAAATATGTGCAATTTTGTCTAAATTAATGAAATATTTTAATCTTATCATCCTGTGCTTAATGATGAATTAAATCGTAATAAGTAAACAATTTCCACCTTTATTTGTTTTAATATCACCTGTGTTAATTTTTAACTGGACTAATATAGGAAAGAAGTAAGTAATCATTACATAGAAGCTACAGGGTAACTTAAACTGTCTTAGATACTCGTGTCATAAGTTCCTTTTAATAAAAATAACTGCAAGCGTATTTTCATGTTCTAGTTACCCAACTAAATACTATGAAAACATCTGGTGATCGAATTGTGTAGGTATAGGATTATATGCGCCCAGCAACTTTACCCGCGAATATATTTTTTTCTGACCTAGTAATTATTGGTTTCATTACCTACTGATTGGTAGCTATAATAAACTATTTAGAACCTTTACACAAACGCGAATACATCAAATAAAATAAGTGGTGGCCATTCTGGCTCACCATTATATTCTCCGTTGATATACAAACATACATACATAATCTCACGCCTATTTCCCATTGGGGTAGGCAGAGACAACAGACCGCCACTTGCTACGAACCTCCGTTGATATGACGTGAAATAACCAACTTTAAATCTTTGCCATCAACCAGTGACTAATTTTCGAGCAAATAGACAAAAACAAACGGTTTCCGAGTTTCAGGAGACATCTGTAATTATAATAATAATATATAATCTCACGCCTTTTTTATCCCCGAGGGGGTAGGCAGAGGTATTCCATTACTGGATAATACCCACATTTCACGAGATATATTGGACCCCTAAACGTGATAGGTAGTGAGCCCATCGCCGGACCGGGTCTGTTTACACATGTCTTAAAATTAATTCTGAGACCTGCTGGTTTCCTCACGATGTTTTCCTTCACCGTCGAGCTAGTGATAAATATGTACGTAAGTTTTTGAAAAACTTATTGGTACATGCCAGGACTCGAACCCGAGCCTCACTGATTTTCGGCCGGCCCTTTAACCGTCCGGGCTATCACATCTGTAATTCTGTATCCTAAAGGAGTTAATTATTTCATAAAGATTTCATATAAGTAAAAAAATGCTTTTAATAATGGACCATTTTATTATGTACGCCTTTCGCATTTATATAATTATGTAACCAATTGTTATATTATGTAAAACTTTCACAAGAGCAAAATTTTGTTTTCTTATGCTATATTAATTAAGTATCTACCTCTGATTACTACACAATACACAACTAATAACTTAGTGATTATTCTGAGTCCGTAATGTCAACTTGTGCTTTTTATAAAATCATAGCTTAGGTAACCAGCTTTAAGTTCGATATACAGGCTGGGACTAAAAACGAAGGTAACCAAAATATATTATGTTATTTTATGACAAACTAATGTATACAAGTCTAGATTCGCCTAACAAAATAGGTCTTACTAAGTAAAGGCTGATTCACGTTAACCAGGGCCGGGCCCCGTCCGGGGCCCGGTCAAACATCTATAGTATGATTTTTTATGAAGTGCTTGACCGTGGCCCGGCCGGAGCCCGGCGTCGACATGTCGAGGGGTATTGTTAGGATCATTCGATCCGTCCGGGCCCGGCCCGGTGTAAAGTGAATCAGCCTTAAGTCTTCTAATAAGTGGAAAAAATCTTTTTGTGTTTATTTACGCGAGAATCAGTCGATAATGATTACTCATACAATAACATAGTATGAAAGTCTGTAATGTAAAACGAATAAATTATCATAAAGAAATTTATAAAGCTGCACTAGAAAGCTGCCTAATATTATAAAGGGTTTATTTTTTTACTACTATTGGTCCATTACAATACAAGAACATTTTATTTTATTTCAGGATGTATCTATCGGTACACTTATTTACGATTTTAGGAACAAGTAGATCAATAAAAAAATAACTATCTTCCTATACATAATATTTTGTATGGATTGAGAGCATTATATATATTTTTGGGTCAATCTTTTATAGTGTAGATACAACAATATAATCGACATGTTTTTTATAGCTTGTATATCTTCTAGTCATGCTCCGTTCGGAACTCGCAATGCTTCAATCATATTTACTTATTACCCAATTACAACTAAATATATTATATAAGAAAATAAAAGCACCCACTAACGGTCACCTCATGGTGACATCAATCACAGACATATAATAGAAATACTTTCAAATCCACCAATACAACATGAACTAATTTATTTTTTAACAGCTTTAAATATATTCATGGACATTAATAGAATTAATAATATAGTTATAAAAGGTACATAAACATGTTATTTACAAATATAAGAGATAGTAAATAATATTTTTAAAATTCATTCACCTACACCCATCACTAAAATGACAAAGCCTAACACCAAAACTTATTGACCTATTAACATATACCTAAATTAACTGCCGTCCGCCATGTCTTCTAAAATATAAACCATGTCGTTTGGCTGCTCGTATCTTATTACAGATGAATACCCTGAAAATAAAGGGAAAGCCAGGTTAGTCAGGAATTCAAGCATTCTCGTTTTCAACCTTGTCAATGCAGGTTTTGTTACGATCATTATATAGTTAATATTCATGAAGACCTGGAATGTACTTGCTTTATTTCTGATATTTATATTCACTGTGCACTTATTTCTCGGCTGCAAGGAAAGTGTCAAGTAGGTACTAAGCCTTTTCTTGGTAAGACCAAAAATGACAACGACGAAATTAAAATATGTATTTCTCTGTTGAATTGTATAAATTATCGGGTACTACGAAAAGGTAACATAAATTAAACACACAAATTCCAAAATATTAATTGTATATTCATTATTACGCATATATATTAAATATATTTCCCTAATACTGATTACGTAGGAACTCATAAGAACAACATTTTCAAATTTGAATTTTTTTAAACAATTTCTTCTCTTAGCTTCACCTAACATGTTAAAAGGAACTAATTACATATAGTATTTTATAAGATTTCAATAGTAGGTAACTATATTTATTTTACAACTTGATTTCATGTGTCACTATAAAAATGATAAGAAAAGCAACATGGAATGTAAACAAACAGTAAAAAAAGCACCAAGTGGTGAAACATAAATCATCGTAACAATCAAGACAGGACAACCATCCCAACAAATTTCGAAATAAAACAGCCAACAAAAAAATAATCACAAGCACTAAAACACAACACAACAAAAAAATAAAACATTTAAAAACATCACAGAAAACTATGGATTTCGTAGAACTTTGAATCCAAGACATGGCAGAATTAAAAAAAACAATGAAAGAGAAATATGTACTGTCAAAATATTCCTATAAATCGAGTCGGAAGTAGTCGGGACCAAAAGCGAGTAAGTAAAAATGAAAACATAAAGAAGTATATTCCAAACCTTTATGAAAATCATAATGTGAAAATATTTCGACTACAAATTCCTATTATGTACAATAATGAAGTAGGTACAGCTATAAATACTTTCACAAAAAAATATTACAAATAAGTGTAGATAATAATATTATTACTTAAGTAATAGTTACGTAAAGTCTCACGAGGTTATTAGAAAACATTGCAAAACTGGGTTTGAAGTAAAATACTGTTGTCAATTTCTTGACAACAACGTAAAAAAGCGACAGCATCTGTTTTAAACAGTGTCTAATTTTAAACCCAGTTTTATAATGCTTTGTTATTAGACTATCTTTGTTGAATTGTTTTGTTCACATGAGTATACATACATAGAAACGATGCAAGGGGTATATAAGTTGTAGCTGTAATAACTTTCAATAGTTCAATAAAAATATTGATTTTGTATAAGATAATGTTCGCGATAGATATCACTACGCGATATAACCCACCCATTAATTATATTTGATGTATTTTTATAGACATAATCACAGGTCCAGCATAATAAAGGTCATTACAATACTAAAGTTATATGTATAGTGCCTAACTACTTAACTGTATTCTGCCTAAACCTATAAAAACTAGTAAAAAAAATTATATAAAGGAGTAAATTCTTATAAATGCACATGTAGCCTAGCCTATACAAATATGGCACTACCATAATTCCTCTGGCAAATGTTTTTTCAAAGGTTTTCAATCTCATCGGTCTTAATTACATGTTTTCAAATAACTGAAGATTTAATATTTGTTTAGTTTTAAAAGGTTTTTAATTAACAACGTTCAGAAGACCTCTTTTGCTAGTCTTTCATATTAGAACAAAGTGGACACACTGCAGTGCTTAATTAACAGAAATATAAATCAAGAAAGATCAATGTTTAAATTGTCTATTACCTACCCGTTGAGACTGGCGCCGACAGCCGATTCTCTTTGAAATTTGTATTTAATAGAACATAAATAAAATATGAGTCGAATATTGCTACAGAATAATACTTGGGACGTATAAACCCTTGCCATAAACTGTTATTTACGTAGTTGTGTTAGGATTCCAACATTGATCATTCTTCAGCATCTTTACCTTGCGTGAGTCCGATATGCATATTCCTGTCCTTAAGTAGGTATTGAGTGAGGATATGTAGAATGCAGAAGAATAAAGAACCACACCCAAACCATCGGAATGTGTTCCAACCCCCGTAGGTTTCGTACAGCCGTCCCCCAATGAAGCTCCCCAGAGAGGTCCCGACTCCTTCAAAAACAGCTCCAACTAGACCCTAAAACACAAAGATATGAAAATTATTTACAATCGTTTATTTAGTGTTTAATAGCCTGCGCAGACGACGGACTTTGTCCACGGAGGACAAAGTCCCCCGAATCGTAAAAAAATATGTCAGTCTCTTTTTGTCCTGTACCGCCCCTCGGTGTCCGCGATTATTCGGGGGACTTTTTGTACGCCATACTTTTAATCCCTCGTGTGCGTTACTCGATAGTCGATACAGTTGTAAGCGTTCTATTTTGGCGGACAAAAAAATACGGGGACAAAGTCCGTCGTCTGCGTAGGCTATAAGACTGTATTTTATTTTTGTTTTGGGGCCAACATGGGTATTGGTTTCGTGCGTGATCAATTTGCGAATTAATATGATGCCATCACTCATTGTTAAAGTGACATCATTCCCTTTGTCCCTCATTAATGAAATGGTAATTTTTTACTTGACTATTCTAGAAAGAATGACCTTCTTTGTATGTGACCTGTTTCGTATGTGAGCACATAGCTGTGACGTGGTTCACGGATTTTGAATTGTGAAGTTTCGTCTTTTCCGGAGTCATGCTCCATTGTTATTCAATTCGGTGCATAATTGCACATACGTTTTTTCGTTTCTATTTTATTTTTAGGGGGTAGGTAGAGGTGTTCCATAGCATAATATGTTTGACCCCTGAACATGGTGATCCCATTGCCGGAGTGGGGTGCTGTACGTACACATGCCTCAGAATGTATTCTGGGACCTGCTGGTTTCCTCGCGATGTTTTCCTTCACCGTCGAGCTGGTCGTAAAAATTATAAATAATCTCAATTTATCCCCGAGAGGGTAGGCAGAAGTATAATAAGTTTAATAAGAAAGAAAATCTCGTGAAAAGTGTGTAATCCAGAAATATACCCACTTTTCACGAGATGTTCTTTGGACCCCTAAATATGATAGGTGGTGAGCCCATCGCCGGACTGGGTCTGTTACACATGCCTCAGAATAAATTCAGGGACCTGTGGGTTTCCTCACGACGTTTTCCTTCACCGTCGAGTATTGATAAATATGTACGTATAAGTTTTAAAAAACTCATTGGTACAGTCAAGAACACGCTAAGCTTGACACTTTGGACTTTGACCTGGCCCTGTATTCTATGGCGCGCAGTACAAATCAGAGCTCAGCTGAAACTGGTAGTGTCAAGCTTGACTTGCTCTTGACTGTACATGCCAGGATTCGAACCAGAGCTTCAGTGATTATCATCATGATATGAAGCAGTAAAAAATTAAGTTTTTGAGTTAATCAACTTACTTAAATTAATTTATTACCTGCACGGTAGTCTCAGTTCCTGGCGGCGATACTGAAGTGGCATATGACGTCATGGTAGGGTAGAACATGCCAAAGGTAATTCCTTGCAGCATCTCTATTGGGAGTACCCACCACGGGTTCGTCAAGAGAGAGTACAATAGGAAGCGCACCCCGAAGGCGAAAAGCACCAAACTCATCATGTGAACATGACCTAGTCTCTTGAGTATGAACCCTGAAATAAAATAATAGGTTTAGGAAAGGGATTACTAACAGCGGGAGAAATTGACGGGCCTGTTGGCTCAGTTGGTAGTAACCCTGCCTTCGTCGCGGGTTCGATCCCCGCTCGGGGCCAACATTTTTGTGCACGAACTGTCTGTTGGGTTCATGTCTGGGTGTTTAATATTTGTTTAAGTATGTATATCAGTTGTTCTACCCATAGTACAGGCTTTGCCTAGTTTGGGACTAAATAACCGTGCGTGAATGGTGTCCCACAATTTATAAATAAAAATTATAAATAAATTAAGATTGTGATCTGGAACTTGGAAGAATAAAGATTAACAATGAAGTCTGTTTACACTATATGGATTGGATACGTTCGGGAACCCAAATCGAAAACGAGTGTATGTTGCGGAGCTTAATAATAATAATAATGTCACGTCTTTTATTAATACGAACTTAAAAAACATCTACCAGATTAACCACAACATATTAAACCTTACAGAGGACATTCACTCAAATTATCTAATCGTGTAGTCAAGTCTTGGAAGAAAGTATGAGCACCAAGTGCTGCTAGTGTATTATAATTAATAATAATAATTTTATCCCCGAGGGAGTAGGCAGATGTAATTCCATTTATGAAAATACCCACTTTTCAAGAGAATATTCGACCCACTAGCTCGACGGTGAAGGAAAACATCGTGAGGAAACCCGCAGGTCTCAGAATTAATTCTGAGACATGTGTAAATAGACCCGGTCCGGCGATGGGCTCACCACCTATCACGTTTAGGGGTCCAATGCGTAGGTCCAATGTATCTCGTGAAATGTCGGTATATCCAGCAATGGAATACCTCTGCCTACCCCCTCGGGGATGAAAGGCGTGAGATTATATTATTATTATTATATATTAATAAATTGTTTACCTGACAAAAACATAAAGGGTATCTCTCCACCGAATGTTTGGATGGCACTGACGAGTCCTTGCAACGTTTTTATGTACTCCGACCCGTTACATGAAAGTCCCGAAATGTCCTCCAGGTGCCAGAATAGAAACTGCCAAAGCAAACCCGTGCACAGCCCGACAGCTATAGTCCAGACCAGAAATACGAAGATCGGCAGTGACGTCATCAGACTACCAATGTCCGCTAATATATTCACAGACATTTTCGTCGATTCAATCTGAAAGTGAAGATAGACCGACCTCATATTATTATGAATGATTCTGACGGATGGACACGATGGAACTGTAAAAATAGGACTGATACTGATAAATTGTATTTAAAGTGTATGGTATGTGCTATACCTTATGTACAGTGTACCTACTAATTGTTAAGTGTATATATATTAAAACTCTTTACTTACACAAATAATAATTTATTTACATTAAAACGTTTACAAATTTTAATACAGGATAGACGGGGACATTGTATTAGAGATTTTCTTAAATTACAAGTAATTGCCTAGTGAGCAAAAAAACAAAAAACCGGCCAAGTGCGAGTCGGACTCGCGCACGAAGGGTTCCGTACCATTATCTATAAAAACGACAGTAAAACACGTTTGTTGTATGGAAGGAATTTGTTATACTTATTTTATTTTGTTATTAGTATTTCTTGTTTTAGCGGCAACAGGAATACATAATTTGTCAAAATTTCAACTGTCTAGCGAATTCGCGATTCTTGAGATACAGCCTGGTGACAGACAGACGGACGGACAGACAGCGAAGTCTTATTAATAGGGTCCCGTTTTTAACATTTGGATACGGAACCCTAAAAATGAGCTTAAAACACAAATACTTACTTTTAAGAAACAAGACACAATTACATCGCCCACCATAAAACTGAACATGAGTATAAATGCAATGGCGTAATTCTTGTAGGCGCCATCACTTAGCGTGTCTATGAGAGCGCCAGTGAGCAGGGAGAATATACCCCACCCGACACACCCCCATAATCTTTGTTTACCGTAGTGGGAAACCTTATCTCCTGTAAGAAAAAAAATAGTTATCAAGTAAAAAATTTCACTAAGAGAACTTGTTTTTAGAATAAGAACTTTAATAAACATGTTATAAATTCTTACGATGAAACTTAGTCAGTTATTGAAAGCATGATGCCTAAATAAAAAATAAATTTGTAAATTTCCACGTGAACGGGACAAATACTGGTCTTCGCATTATTGCCAAGGGAACGGGAAGAGATTCGTTTTGTGTGTTTGTTTGTAATGAATAGGCTCCAAAACTTCTGGACAGATTATAAAAAATAAACATCCTTTTATCAATGGAATGCTTACTATTCTGGGAGTAACATGGCATAACTTTCCTATGGGAACTGAACTTCCTCAGGGAACAGTATATAAGTAGATGTTTTGTAAACGTTCCAGGCACTTGGATACAGTTCTATTAAGGACCTTGCTGGCCACAGAAGCAAATGTACTAAAAACTTTAAAAGACCGAATGATACACGTACCAAGGAGATTGAAGCATATAGCATCAGCAAAAGTGACTACAACCGCTTGACCAATCCAACTGATGATCATCAAGAGGAAAAACAGCCAGAATTGCAGCGTATACTGCGATGTTTCTTTACTGGTACTCTCTGAAGCTGCTTGGAATAGTTCGTTAGCCTGCAAAATGCGGAATGTTAACCAAAAGTCAAAAATCATTTATTTTCTGTCGGTACTAAAGGTACAGTCAAGAGCACGCTAAGCTTGACACTTCGGACTTTGAACCGGCCCTGTAGTCTATGGCGCGCAGAATAAATCAGAGCTCAGCTTAAACTGTAAAGCTGGACTTGCTCTTGGCTGTACCTTTAGAAACGTCAATGGTCTATTAACAATTAAACACTCTAAACCCGTCCATGAAGATTGGCTAAATGTAATCCGCGCAGCCCATAGCAACGAGTTGCTGGTTCTAAATGCAGTATCCCGAGAGGAACCAGCAAGAAACTCAAGGGCAGGTCTTAATAATCTAATGTCTTACTAGTAAATATGGTTTACAATACTAATAATTACAATAATAAGCAGTGATAGCCCTAACGGTTAAAGAACCGGCCGAAAATCAGTGAGGCTCGGGTTTGAATCCTGGCAGTACCAATGAGTTTTTTAAAAACTTACGCACATATTTATCACTAGCTCGACGGTGAAGGAAAACATCGTGAGGAAACCCGCAGGTCTCAGAATTAATTCTAAGACATGTTGCGGCGATGGGCTCACCACCTATCACGTTTAGGGGTCCAATATATCTCTTGAAATGTGGGTATATCCAGTAATGGAATACCTCTGCCTACCCCCTCGGGGATAAAAGGCGTGAGATTATATTATTATTATTATGATTAATAGCCTAGTCGATTCGGTCAAACATTGTACTATTGAATCCGCCCTTGAAGAACTTGCATCAATATATTATATGGGCAAATAACATGGTCCGTCTATTCAAGACAAAATGAAGTACCTAACTACATATTGAACAATATGAAAATACTGACCATAGTATTATTACAATTTATTTCACATGACGTATGAAACAGTTCCGCGTCCATTTGATATTGGGCTTTTTCTATACACGTTGGGTAATGCGTGGAATCTGAAATAATTATTCAAAATTATTCAATTCGTATTACACAGTAGTAATGCTATTTGCAATTAATGAAATATCAGTTCAAAAATAAACGACATTTTTATTGAAGGTTTAAATAGATAATGCAAATATGGTGTATAAGGCCCAGCGCACACCGCTGGAAGCGCGGCGGAGCGCTTTTGAAGACAATTAATATATGCCTTAACGACTTGGATATACGGTGAATTATTGCATGAAAAGAATAAATACGCGCGCGGCTATTGGAGCGCCCCGTTCGTCGTTCTTTTCTTGCAAATATTGACCGTATGTCCAAGTAGTTAAGGCTTTTATTCAATTGTTGTCTTCAAAATGCGCTGAGCCGCGCTTCCAGCGGTGTTCGCTGGGCCTGAGTGAGTATTAAAAAAACACATACACATATGAAACCAAGAAAATCAAATGTATCTACTGTATTTATTATCTATTTCTACATTACTGCTCGTATTTAAAAAACTCACTATCAGGTAATTGTATATGTTTAAGTTGCATGTATACACATTCGTGGTCTAATATCGTTGAAGACACCTTGACAGTGCCCACAAAGGACAAGTTAGAAGGGAAATGTTCGCCTGCGTTCAATCTTGGATGGCACGTGCTGGCTGCGTCCGCGTTCCAGCCCTCGCAGATCTCCATAAGACGCCATGGTGTACTTTTGTCGAGGTCGCATGATGCCTAAAATAGTATTAAAATATAAGAAAATCATGTATTTGGAAAAGTTAAATAAATAAAATTAATACGCTCACGACTTTCTTCTATCACTAGCGGTTCGTGGGAATCCGGGGATAAAATAAAGTCTATGGTACTCTGGGATATAGTAGCTGGTGAAAGAATTTTTTAATTCGGTCCAGTAGTTTTTGATATTATTTGTTAGAAAAATACAAATATTATTTCCTCTTTATATTATTAGTGTAAATGTAGATGTGTAGAATTGCAGTTCTGTGCGGTTTAACCCGCGTAGTTCCCGTTCCCGTGGGAAGACGAGAATAAAGTATAGCCTGTGTTACGGAAGGACATTGTAAAATACTAAATTTATTCCCAATGAAGCTATTTATTAAAAATATAATATAATAAAGAGGAAAGATTTGTATTTTTTTACGTTTGTTACAAATAAACTCAAACACTACTGGACCGATTTTAAAAATTCTTTCACTAATGAAAAGGTATAAGATTCCTGAGTAACATAAATTATATTTTATTCCCGTATTCCTACGGGAACTACGCCGGTGAAACCGCGAATAACCTCTATTAAAAATATTTGGGATCATACCTGACACTCGCTGTTTTGTGACTCCTGAGACAAATCGTGCAGTTGTGAAGCATTCTTACTGCAGAGGCGATAGTTCATAGTTTGGTTCAGGCAAGTCATGTTAGCTTTGTCCATGCCTATAGTGGCAGCTAATTTTTTATTTGTACAGCTCAGGCTACAAGGCTCATTCACGTCTACAAACCCTCCTCCGACACGACACCTCGGTTCATATGTGTAGCCTGAAAATAAATATAGGTTTTTGAAAGATATTATCTAATCTAACAAATATTATTAAATGAACAATTTTTGTCTAAATATATATTTCGCGTATCAAACAACTCTAGCAATATGTATAAAATTTTGTATTTGGATAAGCTTTGGGTTTATCTAAAAAAAAAAAAAGCTACCAGTTCTATAAAACAGCAGTAATAGCTCTGTTGGAAGTAAGCCCTCGCATGCTTGAGGGCCGGGTTCTATCCCTTGTGAGGGGTTACCAATGACTTCTTCATAAACATGCGTAGGTACGTAACTCGTCACTAAAGGAAAAAATCGTGAGGAAACCCACAGGCCCCTGAATTCATACAGATACATCGGAAATATATAATAGCACAAACTTCAGGTGAAAGACTCGCTAACTACAGAAAATTTAGTATCCGACCCTGTCGGGGATAACAAAAATAAACAAAAATCTTACCATCTAATGTAACATTACTAGTGGCAATGTATGCACATTCTTCTCTCATAGAAATATTGCTGACGACAGCCGAATATTGTATGTTGTCTGTGTTGCTGTAGCAGTATTTAGGTATATGCCAATGCTCACAAACTGTCTGCCACATCTTCGGCGATGACATATCACAGTTCATCTGTTGGTTGAGCAATAAACTCTTTATTGACCGCTGGAGCTGTACCGAGCCGGAATAGACACACACACTATCCAATCAAAAATTGCGTAAACATATCAAAACAAATTTGAGGCCGATTCACGTTACACGGGGCCCGGACGGGGCACGGTCAAACATTTTGATGTGAACTGTGGACCATTATCACTCACTATTTGTTTCGGCAAACCCTATCTGCTGAATAGCATCATGTATTAAAACTAAAACCTTCTAGATTTCTCAGGCACTACTAATCTATGTCCCCACGACACACAACCCAATTCCTCGTAAAGCTTATTCTTCCTATTAAAATACGGCATTACTATCCAGTTAGCTTATGTTGCAGTGACATTTTAATGAAAACGATATAGACGTCATCATATAAATTTTTGCTGTACTATTATTATTCTGTGACACTATGCTAGTGATGGTTACACTCGCGTAGCGGAAGTTTGGGCGAAGAATTATTAGGCTACAGACACACTGTGCCAAAATACAGCTCTACGCCAAAACGCAATGTAGTTTCGAGTTAAAAAAATAAACAAAAATAATGAAAAATAAATTATTTTAATAAAAAAAAAACGGCTAGGTTCTAGTCTGCCCCAAATACGTTTCTTATAAGGGATACGTCCTTTAATTGTATGTAATTTTTATTATTTGTTGTTATGCGAAAATATAAATATGTACACACTGTGAAAATTTCAAATTGTTACCTAATACGCTTCATGAAGCCCACTAACAGATGGACAGCACAGCGGATGCTTAGTCCTAAGGTCCTATGGTACTCTTTGAGTACGCAATTCTATAAATCCCACCGAACATCGGCCATTTTATTAACGCATTGTGTGTTTCTAAACTTAGTCAACTTACATCACATAGCGCTATGTCATTTAAATTTCCTAATGCAGTGACTTTGCATGTGTCCACTTGTTCAGCACTGGAGTAGCAGCTTCTGAGGAAAGTGACCCCATTTCCGCAATCCAGTGCAACAGCCACCGTTGGCCTGCTCTCTGGTATAACATAAATGGCAGAGAAGCTCACTATTGTGACTATTTGAAATATGATCAGCAGTAATTTTTGTGCTTTATACCTGTAAAATAAAATATATTTTTTTAATTTTATATGACCAGGCCTTGCCAGTCCTATAAATAGCATAATGCAAGTCAGCTATATAGGCACAAGCTACGTCAGCGTAGTTAGGTTTGTGTTAGTGTGCCTGCCATCTTGTAGCTATTGCGTTTTGTGACATGGACTAAGAATAGGTAAAATAACTGGGGAAAAACACAGAAATAATGGCAATCAGTAATTCGGTACCCTATTCAGTGATAAATACTGATAATGCAGTGTTCAATTTTCATAAAATCTATACATATAATAAAACTCTAACGGGGCCGTGTCTGTACATGAAATATTTTTTGAAAATTTTAACGGTAGTGTATATAGTTATCGATATAGATACCGAAACACCAATTTTTGGAATTTTTGTCTGTCTGTCTGTCTGTCTGTCTGTCTGTCTGTCTGTCTGTCTGTCTGTCTGGTTGTGCACGCATCACTCAAAAACTACTGGACGGATTTTGATGAAATTTGGTATGGAGATAACTGAGTACCCGGGTCAACATCTAGGGTACTTTTTATTTCAGGAAAATATCTCATTCCCACGGGAAAATATAAAAACTGGTTAAAAAGAGAAATACGTACTACTCCGAAACGATAACACTTACAAACTTGAAATATGGTAAGTAGGTGTCTTATAGACGTATACAGGCAACTACTATAAAATGATTTTTAAAAATTCCCCCGGGACCGGGAATAACGGGATCATTGGGAAACTAATAAATTGCGTCTGCTAATTGTTATATCCATACTCTTTTCTGCTTTACTGCTATTTTATTTTTCTTTGACACTGTCTTAGTGATGTTTTTGATATTTGTTCAATGCAAATGTGAATTGAGTTTTGTATTTATTTGTTACAAAATGAAGAAGCTGAGAAAAAATATTACCAGAAGATCATGTTGAAACTGAAATTACAAAGAAAACCTAATAAATACCAATACAGAACAATACAAATGTCATGCAAACAGAAGGAATGCACGTACCAAGGTCAGTCATCCTTTACACATTCTGTTACTCCAATAAAAAACTGGTTAAAAAGAGAAATACCTACTAGGTACTCCGAAACGAACACATCGACTTGAAAAATGGTATGTAGGTGTCATATGTCGTAGGCAATCGCTATGAAGGGGTTTTTGAAATTCCCACGGGAACGGGAATACACTAGATCCACGTCTGCGACGCCGCTGGGCACTCGCTATCTATCATATCATCTATATCTATACATATAATAAAACTCTAACGGGGCCGTGTCTGTACATTAAATATTTTTTGAAAATTTTAATGGTAGTGTATATAGTTATCGATATAGATACCGAAACACCAATTTTTGGAATTTTTGTCTGTCTGTCTGTCTGTCTGTCTGTCTGGTTGTGCACGCATCACGCAAAAACTACTGGACGGATTTTGATGAAATTTGGTATGGAGATAACTGAGTACCCGGGTCAACATCTAGGGTACTTTTTATTCCAGGAAAATATCTCATTCCCACGGGAAAATATAAAAACTGGTGAAAAAGAGAAAAACGTACTACTCCGAAACGATAACACCTATTAACTTGAAAAATGGTATGTAGCTGTCTTATATGTCGTAGCAAACCGGTATGAAGGGATTTTTGGGAATTCCCACGGGAACGGGAATAAACTGGATCCATGCGGGAAAACGCCGCTGGGCACCCGCTATTTGAAATATGGTATGTAGGTGTGTTAAATATGTCGTAGACAACCACTATGAAGGGATTTTCGGAAATTCCCACGGGAACGGGAATAAACGGAATCCGCGCGGGCAACGCCGCTGGGCATCCGCTAGTCTATACATATAATAAAACTCTAACGGGGCCGTGTCTGTACATTAAATATTTTTTGAAAACTTTAACGGTAGTGTATATAGTTATCGATATAGATACCGAAACACCAATTTTTGGAATTTTTGTCTGTCTGTCTGTCTGTCTGTCTGGTTGTGCACGCATCACTCAAAAACTACTGAACGGATTTTGATGAAATTTGGTATGGAGATAACTGATTACCCGGGTCAACATCTAGGGTACTTTTTAGTCCAGGAAAATATCTCATTCCCACGGGAAAATATAAAAACTGGTTAAAAAGAGAAATACGTACTACTCCGAAACGATAACACCTAGAAACCTGAAAAATGGTATGAAGGTGTCTGATATTATGTCATAGAAAATTGGTATGAATGGATTTTCCTAAATTCCCACGGGAACGGGAATAAACTAAATCCAAGCGGGAAAACGCCGGTGGGCACCCGATATTTGAAATATGGTATGTAGGTGTTTTAAATATGTCGTAGGCAACCAATATGAAGGGATTTTCGGAAATTCCCACGGGAACGGGCATAAACGGAATCCGCGCGGGCAACGCCGCAGGGCATCCGCTAGTACTGAATATATCTATTGTAATCTTAACTAAATCTATCCGGTTTGGTAACGATTCCTAGACATATTAAATAATCATCGTGCATTAGTGGAAACCCATTACTTTACCACAATTAATAAAATACTTCAAAATTTATTTCTGTTTAGTAAACTAACTTTAATTATCTGAGATAATAGTGTTTCATATCAGTAACAGATAAACCAGTTTTAACCTAGATTGTCATTGAAAACTAATAAATTTCCAGAAACATATCTATATCCCTAAACTAAAAATTTGTAATAATAAAAAGCATTTAAATCAACACAACTTCCAGACGTCTATGATACTCTGGAAGAAATGTTTTGCAGGTAGAATTGGTTTTGATGCGGTTTTTTTAATAGAGTGATTCAAGAGGAAGGTTTTAGTATAAGCATTGTACCCGTGCGAAGCCGGGACGGGTTGCTAGTAACATAATATTATAGACTGTGAAAAGATATTATATAGATAACAAGTTCAGTTTATCACCACTGTCGTAAATCTCAGGGACCCTTTAATATAGTAAAATAATAAAACTAACTTTTTTTTAGTTGTATCGAAGTAAAAATATCTAGGTACCCAAAAGTATTGCAGCTTTTATTTTCTATGTTTATTTAATTTATTTAATTCTATTCAATTAAATTCATTTAGCAATAAATAAAGATTTACATGACAATCAATTTATCAGTGCTAATCATACTGATTATTAAATGTATCACAGATCACTGTGAGAGGTCATGGCAAAGCAGATAGTCCACTTCCACAGTGTCATGTCTAAGCAAGCCATTGTTATGTCATACTATACCATAATAGTTCCCATAGCATTATTTGAAGTAGCAGTAATGTCAGTTGTAATTTGTATGTTAATTACCTGTCTGCTATTATTCCAAACAATGGTTTGGCTATAAGTCCAAATATTGGAAGTACTGTGTATATTAAACCAACAGTTGCAGATGAAAATCCCAGTTGTCTTGCATATGTGGATAAGTAAGGAACCAATGGTGCAGTACCTGAAAAGAAAAATTTCATTCAATCCAAACCTTACTGCGTTTAGACGGCACTCACAAGTTTAAAAAACATTTTCCTTTTTTGGTGCAGTCATGTGAAGATGTAAAATGGAGGACAACATGACGAAAATGAAGACAAATGTAGGGACATATCTCTTCAAAATTCATAAAACCGCTTAGGATAGACTGTCAAAGAAATACACATAGATATGCGCTTGGAAAACAGTACTAGAAGAAGGGTAATCCCTACTTCGTTGTGTATTCTGAGCATAATATGTTCTACTGTTTTGTGAGTGAATGTTGGGTAAAAAACAACAAATATTGTAACTGATTGTATTAATAATTTTTTAACATAATTTATATAATATCCTCTTAACCCTTAGTCAGTGGAGGACCTGTTGCTTCTTCGGTGTTGGCGTATATGGACCCTCCCGGAAACGGTGGCCCCACTGACAAGGGAATAATAACAGCTAACTACTGGGCTAAGGGTTTTACCACACACATGAGGAAGTAATTTATAACAATCTCAATAAAAGGAAACTGTATTATGTTACAGTAACGACAACTTTTAAGAGTAAGGAGTTTCGGATGAAAACTGGACTTTGACCATTACTAAAATAGGCACTGTGTTTGAATGAAAGACTGTCTCTTTGTAACTATATAATGTAAGTACACATTATTAGATTAATCGAAGTCACATGACATTCTATTAAATCTCTATGGAAATTCAATAATATTTCCAAAAATTTTATGTCAAGGTTGCCATTAATAAATACATGCAATTAAAAAAAAATACTTATACTAAATCCATAGAATATTGCTGGGAAGTTGGGAAACTAGAGACTTTAAGACCCTAAAGCCGATCACTCAGTCCGGCAGACTCAGTAGACCCTAGTAAAAAATTTTTTTTTTCAGTAGTTTGTTTTAATATTATATATATTTGTTTTAAGCAATTTATTTATTATAGATGATATACCTACTCATACACAAAACTCTATACTAAATATTTAAAAATATAAAGCTCACTTACCAGCATTAAACAAGAAAAAGTGTCCCTTTATGGGTAAAAGTTTCTTATTAACTTTCATTTTTGAAGACAACTTTTACCTGAAGAAATATTTGTTTTTAATGTAACTTCTAAAAAAAACACCAGTTTTACACAAAAAGTTTCATAATTGTTTATTGGAAGAATAAGACCGATAAAACTTGAAAAAACACATAAAAAAATCATGAAACAACTTTCATTTCATTGTATTCTCATTTTCAGAACCTAACTAAACAGATCATGTATTGAAATTGGATAAAGAAGAGTTGAATCAATGTGCAACGAACCAACAGAGTGACTGAAGTATTGGATTACAAAATGTGATAGTGATTATCAGGTCGCGTAGTTGGAATCTATTTGCCTGCCTCGCTGTAGCTGTACTTACATACCTAGATATTTGAACCGGTCCGGCAATGTCCGCGATATCAGACAAATATCTGAAGACAATCGATGCTGTTTCATATGAGATACTACAAATTGACATGTATAGTTTATTGAATCATGATTTTCCTTTGTTGCAATTCAAATATTTTCTATGATTCCATCTTGCGGTTTGGGTCTGCTGATTTTTTGTTTCTGTAGGTATATTCTATGAATTCTGTGATTGTGACAGTGACAGGCGACATTACTCGTAACTTTTTTAATTCTCACGGTATTGAACGTAGCAATAACTGAGCCCATACAGCCATATTAAACGATGTTTCGTACCATTTTAAGTAATAGTGTCACTTTTCTGAATTTATGGTTTATGCTATCACAATGCATTCGAAAATTTTCTATTTAATCTTAGTTAAACTTAAAGAAAGATCTTCAATCTTCAACTGAAATTTATTTCTGCAATTTGTGAGGCAATGATTGCACAGTGCTAGTTGATTAGGTTAATCAAGTATTATTCAAATGAATTGATAGTAAATTAAATATGCCCATATAAATAATTGAGGAACCAGACAGTAGGTACAGATAGGTACGTGCTAGGGGGGTGAGATGCTGTAGACTGGAGGATTTTTGGGTTCTATGTTGAGGTAACGGACGTTGGCCTGACTGATCAATATCTCAACTTGTAAATCTGGCAGATGGTAACTTGCTGCCTATTATATATACCCCTATAGTCAAGCAACGATTCCTGTGACGGACGACAAGGGGGCAACACCGTCGTCGTAGACAGCTAAGTGTATCGAGAACTTTGCCGCTAGAGCCCTGTGCAAATGCTACTTACGCAAATTTCACTGCCACTCACGAGTATCTTTACGAGTACGACCGACCAATTAGGTAAGGCAAGCAAGAGGTGGGGTTTTAAACCTTGGGTAGGAACCCTGGTGATATCAGGTAGCTATCGGAAGTTTGTAGGTAGTCTATTTCAGATAGCATGGGGTAGTGACCCTGCCTTCTGAAGACGGAGGTCGCGGGTTCGATCCCCGCTCGGGGCCAACATTTGTGTGCATGGACATATCTGTTGACTTCGTGTCTGGGTGTTTAATATTTTAAGTATGTTTATCAGTTGTTTAGTACCCATAGTATAGGTACGCAGGCTTTGCCTAGGTCGGGACGTAAAATTAATGCTTATATTCAAATATGTGCACATACGGTGCTCAGACTTGGTCGCTGACTTCTCTACAGAACTCCAAACTCAAGCTTTGATAAAGGGAGATGGAGCGCAGCATACCTACCTATAAAAAAAAGTGTAAAAAGGATTGACCGAGTGAAGTCGGGAACCCAAATCATCGATGTCGGCGAAAAATCTGTCAAGCTGAAAGGACAGGCCGAGGTTGTCGTTTGCAGTCGCACATAATTATGGGCAAAAATCTGCACCAAATGCGTCCCAACGACTGACCGTCGATGCTGAGGCAGACCATGGAGGAGATGGCGGCGGGATAAACTGGACGCCTTCTCGAGGACATGGCCGGAGGAGGCAGAGGATAGGAATAAGTGGAGAGAGTCAGGGGAGGCTATAGCTCAGAAGTTTTGTAGATATTTTTGTAACGAATAAACTCAAAAACTACTGGACCGATTTAAAAATTCTTTCGCCACTAGAATGCTACATTATCCCTGAGTAACATAGTTTATATTGTATCCCCGTATTCCCCCGGGAACGGGAACTACGCGGATGAAACGGCGCGCTACTAGTACCTAGAGCATCTAATTTCATTCATCCGCAACTTTTTTCTGGGACGCCATAAAATTTTACAAAAAATACCGTATTTTTTGATATTATAGCTTGGTGGATGATGTGAGCGGGTGTTGATTTTTCCTAACGGAATAAATATTCTGATTACTGATCCCTGCGTATTACTTATTTCCATCCCACGTAAATGGTGCTTGCAAGTGCAAGCTTAGCGCTGTCTGTCTTATAGAGCAAGGCGACAGTCTGGCCTGTAAAATCGGCCCTGGTTCTATCAGAACACTCCCTTTGTCAGACAGACATGCTGTTATTAATTCGGGTGTTGTGGCAGGATTTGCAAATTTTTTTCTATTATGAGATTGACCCTTGCTCACTGCAAGGCCAAACTCAAACTGCTCATGCCCATTTGATGATTCAGTTGCAGGTTGATAGAACAAAGACAGCAAAACAGAAAGGTAATGCATTTTATAAATGTATTGTATATTCTTGGAATTCGTATCTTAATTGTTATGAGAGTAAGGAAGTTATTTACCCCAAGAAAAATAAGCAAAAAGTGGCATAATGATTTAAAAAAAGTACTTACAAAAACAGACTAAAAATCCATTACCTTGGCTTGGAATCCTCCTTATAATAAATCAAATAATGTATGTATTTAATGTATGTATTATGTAATAGTGTATTATGTATGTACTATATTCATGTTATTATAATATGCTATGGTATCTATATATATATATATATATATATATATATTTATTTACTTTATGTATGTATTGTGTTTTTTTTTTTTTTATATTTATAGGAAACGGTTTATGTATTTAAGTACCTTAATCCATTGTTAACTTTAGTGCACCACCTACCTTCATCTGTTTATCTCAGTTACATCCATCCTAAGGTTGTCTGGAAGAAATCGCTTAAAGCGATAAGACCGCCCCTTGTACTTTTCTGTATCACTATGTCACTTGTTGCATATTTTTATTGGTGTACATTAAAGAGTTGTTACTTACTTACTTACCTACAATTGGCGGTCTGATCGCTTAAGCGATTTCTTCCAGACAACCTTACGATGGATGTACTGTAATAACTTATTAAAACCCACCCTCGCTTTGCTCCGGTAGTATTTCTCTACTATAAGTATTATGTATGTATTATCTTATAAACCTTCTTCTTGAATCACTCTATCTATTAAAATAACCGCATCATAATCGGTTGCGTAGTTTAAAGATCTAAGCATACCTACATAGAGACATACAGACGGGAAGTGACTTTGTTTTATACTATGTACCTACCTAGTGATAGTGATATATTCTTGAGTTGTTTAGGGGATATTTTTTAAACCTACCCACGGAGGCGAAAAATTTATTTTAAATACTTTTTTTTAAATATTTCATGAATAGGGTTCGGTGACATTTGAAAAAAAAACTTAGTACTGGAAAATATTTAAGTAGCACTGGTAAACACTGAAACAAAGTACCTACTTACTTCTATAACGGGAATAAAAACAAGCGTCTGAGATATACACGTAGTTATATTGGCAGACTGAGTCACGAGAGAACTTAAACCTAGCCCAGAATTCATTTACGGTTAATCAGACCCAAACTAGGCAGTCTACTATCTAACAAATATAAAAACCTAGATTCGAAACAACAGACATGCGCACACAAAGACAAAAGTTGCCCCCAGGCGCTAATTGAACCATGATAGTGACTCTGCCTTCTGAGAGTTAGATCTAACTCTCAGAAGGCAGAGTCACTATCAACTGAGCTCATAGGCCTTCAAATGATGAGTGGATACTCCCTCTCTATATATAGCCAGGGTGATCCATTGACAGATATACTTAACTGCCAGCTCTTTGGTCCCCTGTGGCCCCGAATAAGCACCTGACTGCTGCTTTTCTCGTGAATTATATTTTTAAGTCGAAATACTGGCCACTTAGTGTTATTTCAACATTTATTTAAGTAAAATTAGAAATACAAAAGTTAATGTGAAGTAACTAACATCAACTAAGTAAATATTGAAGGGCTTGACTCGAAAACGTGGATTGAGATTGTAATTTGTGAGCGTCTGTAGCACTATTTTTATAATATGCTATACCAAAAAAGAAAATTAGAGGCAGGCTAATGTTTCGCCAAATTTCCAAGCGTTTGCAAATGGCTCCTCCTTCTCGCGCCATTGGCGATGGGCGTCCAGGCTCCGCCAATAGGGCCGCGTCTTGCCCCACTCTCTTAGCTTTGTTACCATGATTACGTTTTCCTTGATTAAGAAAATCGTTCTATTTTTCTACAATTATGTACTCATGCAAATGTCAAGGCTATTTGTCAACAGGCGTCCATGAGGGTTGCGTTTCTTTAATGCAGTTTAACGGTGCGATAACACAGGGTGTTTCCCGAGATTTTCTCTGAAGTGTTTAGTTTTTTAAAGGAGTGCTAGCCAAGTAATTGTGTGGTATACCGCCTACGTGTGGCGCTGGACTTCGGCCGCTGCCGAGTCATTAGTCAGTCCGAAGCCCGGCACCGAACCGCGTCACTCGCTTCGCGGGCCGCTTCATGCGTCAACCGTGCGACGCGGAGCTACGGCCGCCCGCCCAGAGCGCGGCGCACGCGTCTCCTAAAATATATTTTAAAAACAAACCATTTCGCGCTTTGTTTAAAAAAGGACAAATCTGACACTAATAAAAAACAAAGTTGAACTTGGACTCTTAATTATAAAGTGTATATTAAAAATATAAAATTGTGGTGGCTTATCAAGGATGAAAAACTTCAGTTGCTGATTTTATGAAATTGAAAGCCGCCAGGAACTGAGAAATTCTTCAAGTTTTATAAAAAAAGTGGGTGAGTAATAGGAACTAGCGCTTACGACTTACTAAATGTACGATTAGGAATGAAAGAGCCCGTTACAGTATTTTATGTGGCAGTTATGCCAAGTTATTGCCTTGTAAAAGCTATATTTTGGAAACAACACGTAAATGTCGTACGTAAACGTAATTAGCTTGAAAAATAAATAATTGTATCTTTCAGTTCATTGTAAGCTCATTAGTTGCACTTTAGGATACCTACAAAAGATAAGATTAACGGTTTTATCTACGTGTATTTTTTAAATAGTTTTTAAAACATTAAAAAACTAAGTCAAATTTAAATTCTTTTTATCTTATAATAATAATATACTAAGATGTAGGTTTTATTGTTACGAGTGATTGAAATTTAGAATTTAAAAAAATCTATATCTTCTGAATTAAATTTTCTCGATTTACTACTATATTCGTCTAGCTGGCAATTTGATTGTGTAAAATAATGCAGTTCATTGTGTTTGAGAAGTACTTGCGTAGGATTCACGTATTGTACCTACCTAGTATTTACTTTCGTTATATTTAATAATTAAAATATATTTCATGGGTTTCATGAAATGTATTCATCTTACACTAGTTTTGTTTCAATAATAATTGTAGATACTGTTTGTTATACTTAAAATAATTAATATATTATTATACTTAAGTAACCACGCCCACGTTAATCCCATTATTTCTCGTTGGCATAAAATCCTTTCTTAGTAGAATAAAGTTTATAAACTCGGGTTCAAATGTTCATCATCTATTTCATGAAGTATATAACAACATTAAAAAACGAAGAATGCTTTTAATATACAATTTTAGATAATATAAACTAATAGTCTTGTCTTAGAATTGAGATCTCCAAATTTGTGTAGCAGTTGTAAGTCTTGTTCGCCTTGCTTATACCTAGAGGATTACATAATAATCCAAAAATTATGCCTGCTATGTGATTGCCTCATATAAAGTATTGTTCAAATTACAAAGTTACAGCTTGATTGGATGGTTTGGGTGTTGATAACTTGGTAAGCAAAAACTTTTGTGTTGTTATGTGTGTTGTATTTTTTTGACTCTATTGACTTCAACTCATTACATCGATGTAGGTACATTACGATTGATAGAGAAGCGAATTGTTTAACTTGCTTGCAAGAAGTCAGTACCTAATCTACAAGTTAGAAAATATTATTCTACTTAAATAGGTATTCAACATTAATAGTTTATTAACAGTTTATTTAAAATGTCATTCTAAAAGGTCCTTTATATAACTGCACAAAGTTCAAAATAAATTGATGATTGATTAATAAAATAGTTCTGATCTTATTTTCCCTTGAATAGATTCAATAGGGGACACCTGCTACGTTTATAACGATGTGGAAGGTTATCGAATTACATAATATCATTTAGCTCTACAACTGTCTATAACGTCCCATTGCCTCATTCTTCAAGTCTGTTTCAGACATTTATAACTGCTTCCTTTCCGCACAATTTTTTAGTACCTACCACCATGGCTGTTGGTCGGCCACACCTACCAGAATATTCAAGCAGCAAAGGTGCATTGGATACTGACCGAAGGAAAAGTCACGACGACAGCAGATACTACGGTAAATAGAATATAGGAGCCTTCAGCCCAGGAAAAAAATAGTAGAATCCAGGCATTAAATAAGAAGCCCTGCGTAACTAAGTAAATGATAAAAATCTTGAAGAAAATAAAAAATCTATATATTTGAGTAATATCAATATATATACGTCAGTTATTTTATTAGGTGGAACAACAGACAAAATAATAAAGTTTGTAAATACATAACCAATATTTTTATGAGTCTTCCCTGATAAAAAAAGTACATCTTACTAATACCTACTTACTGTTCGCTAATAGAATAAACATTTCAATAAATTAATCTCTAAATCATAAACATTGCAAAAAACCTACGGTGGCTACTAAATGCGAAACACAGTTAATGTGCTAAATAAATAATAATCTACTCTGAATCTAGGTAAGTAGTCCTAGCTTTTATAGAGACTAGTTCCAGAAAATTAATAAGTGAAAAAGATAAATAGGTATTTATGTTTTCTACTTATTTTTCTGCGAATTAAATGTACACTTGGATACCTAGTTAAACTTATCTTTTTCAACAAACTTGGATAAAAGATCTTTTATATAACTAGAATGTTGGTCCGGTAACATTTATCTTCCTCTAGAAGAACGTTCTTACTTGAAAATGGGTGCTATAAAATGAAGAACTAAGTATATATAAGTATATCTTAATATGGAAGTAAATTGTTTGGTTTTCTATAGCCACCACGAGCGCAATCCGAGTCTATCAGTCTACGTGCTATCTGTTCCGTCGAGAGTACAAAGCTGATCATACTTCTCTCTTGTCCGCAGTGGCCGGGAGTGCCGATGGGGCGAGTCTCGATGGGGGCTGCGACGAAGGCGTGACTGCAAATCTTCAAGCAGACACTTTCGATATGAACGAGTTGCAACCGAGCGCTTACACAGTGGACGCACGCAGAATGCAACTTTATACACATCCACATTTACATCCTACGGTGAGTCATTCTATGTTCTTTACTTTTAAATTACAACCTTTGAACTAAGGCTTAATACGTGTCTTTATAAATAATAACTTCTTTAGTTTGTTGTGTGTGTTTTTATTAAACGTTTCAGAATATTTCATGTAGGTAAATTTTAGAAGCACCAAGAACAGTTATTTGGAAAAGGATAGAACTGTCTGTAATCTTATTGCGATATCATTAGATGTTTTTACACTTTGGTAGGTACTTATTGACACAGTTCTAAGAGATTGGGACAAATTCACTTAACGACGTTACATCAACTTTCTTTTAACATTGAAATGTAACATTTTTCTTCTCGTTTTAATTTCAACTTCCTTCCTGCACCCTACTAATACTTCTTTAGCTTTAACATTATTTATAAGTATACATTTAAAAAAAACTAATATGGACCCAATAAAATATAGCAAAACAAATAAGTATTATAACAATAATATCGTAAAATGTGACGTTGAAAAGATGAAATAAGGTTCGTGGTGCGAAAATAAGAATAATTTCAAGTTGGTACGAGGCGTTGGGTTTCCATACTGCAAGTGGCCATTCGACGCAGGCCAGTGCCAGCTGCCAGTTCGTACCTATGCGAGCAACTTCATCTCGGTTTTTACTGATTTACGCTTATTATCGTAAAATAAGTTTAAAATCTATAGTAAAGCTATACGGGTGGATGCCTATTTCGAGAGCGACTTTTACTTTTATTGGCTATTATTAAAAGTTCACTATCGCAAAAGTTAAGGTGCTTTTAGTCAATAAACTTTACTGTATATTTATTTATTATATAGGTGCAATCTTATAATCATTTAGAAGGAACCTTGAAATTTGTATAAATAATTAGTAAAATAAACATTCAGTTATATTAATAGTCAAAGCTGACGTTGATTTGTAAATATAATATTTCATGACAATTTATTTTGCTATTAACTCGATACATATGTAAGTATATTTAATAATAATTGGATCATGACGTGCTCAAGTTCTACTATCGCAAGCTGAACTCTTGTTATCAAATCTTCGTCACCAGTAGTTACATCACCGACCTTGTTTATTTGACTTGTTGTCGCGAATATATATATATATATATATATAATACTTAAATACAGACAGAGCTTCGCTCGTTCTAACGCCAATGTTGCTAACGCCATCTGTCGGTGAATGACCGTATTATTTAAAAAATATTATCTACAGAAAATACAACTACGCAAAACACACAAGATCAACAAGAGCAAGTAGTAGAAATTGTAGAAAATTGTTAGAGATTCCATCGTGTGGTAATAATAATTATTATGGTAAAAGAAGTAGGAAGTACTTGGTCCCAAAATTGTACAATGAAATACCGTGTGATATAAGAGAATGTCAATCATTTAGAATGTTTAAATTTAAATTTAAATAGTTTCTCTTAAATAAAATTGAAATGAATTTACCACCATAAGTAATAAGATGTAATTACTTAAAAGTAACGAGCCAATTACCCATCTATGTTTTAAGGGAGTCCCTCTGCCAACAAACTGTATTGCAGTTTGGCAGAAGAAAAAAAATATTGTAAAATTGGGTTTATTTATCCTGAATAAATGATATTATTATTATATTATTATTATTATTAATTGAACTTAAAATGCGAAACTGTTTCATAATATACGATATTATGTTAAATGATAATTGGAGAAGTTATTAACGATCGTGGATGCTTTGCCTTTAAGATTCCGTTTGAAACTAACTCAAAAGTCTAAAAGAAGCATCGGCATTACAGGTAGTTTATTATGTTCCTTTCTATCTTATATAGGTACTTTCTATCTTATATCGACATCACAAAATCATGTTAAAAAGTATTTTCACTCAACTGGTTATGGCGAGAGCATTGTTCCCACACTTGTTTTTGTTCAGTAAAGTTAATAGGATACTTCGATGATGTTAGGTATTTACCATTCACCATATTGCAACAACTTATTTTAAACAAAATTAGGTACTCTATAAAACGTGTATCCATCCGCAGTGATTTCATGAAAATTATAGATGCTTATTATTAATCTCAGAAGCGTTGTTTTATCAGACGACCATGACACAGGTTCAACGCGTACCGAACAACAGATTGTCAATAAGATATTGCTAATAACTAGGCATCTAGTTTAAAAATCATGATGAAATGTGAGCGGAATTATAACGGTCACAAAGCTATTTATTTTTAAATCAATTGCAGCGTGTAAGGGTGTGTGTCGATAAGTTATTTTGTAGTACATAAAAAAATAACATCAGTCGAGTGTATAAGTAACACGAAATTTCATTAAAGAGATCTGGGAACGTAAAATGTACTGAGTGGTAAAAGTACTAAAACGCTATAGGAGCCAATGTACTCATTGGTCTTATTCTAATCGATGATGGTGCGATTCTTTGGTATTTTTTTTGCAATTCAATACCTTTTATAGCTATTTAGGATGAAGGATTTGTGATTCTTTTCTTCAAGTCTATAGTTGATTCTTTTACTCATACCCATATAACCCTGTTTTAAAATGACCGAAATAATATGACGACAGAACTGCATGAGAACGGAGCACTCGTAACTCACACCACTTACGTTAAAATATGGAACTCAGACAAAAAACGAATCCCACGACTGTAGGGTAACTCATTGTTTTGAGGGCATCAATCCTGAAAGTGGATTTGACAAAATATTGCGGCTATAGAATGGAATTCTTTTCACAAGTCTTGCTTCAGTTGCATAATGGGTGCATGCGTCGGCCGATGACGTCGACCCAGCTGCCTCGATCGGCGCTCGGCACGCGGCGACTCAAATGACTCCGTTGTAATTCGAGCGCACTCCTGTGACAAATGTGAAAAGTATTGCATTTTTAGTGCGCTCACGAACCAGCGACCCAGAGTACTCGCTGCTACGCTGCTCTCAGTCGATAAAAAAAGATTTACGAATATTGACGATTGAAACTGTTTTACGCTTACATGTCGTTGGGTAGAGCCGGAATGTCGGCTACCTGTGACGTAATCTTTCGATTTATATAGTTAATTTATTCATTCACAGAATTTACAATTTAGCCAAACTGTAAGGGTCTATGTCAATTAAAACTTTCTTAAGATGACCTGTAGAGTCGTAATTACTACTTAGATATTCCAGAGAACTGGACTGGAATATGTCTAAAATACTTATAACGTTTCCTATTGTATACCTACACACACTAGTTGTTTCACAAAACTTAATATTTTTGGGAATGAACTATAAAACGCCTCTTATAATTTTCTTCAAATACAATATTGCAATGAATTCAATTCACCGCAAAACACACATAATATTAGTGTCGCAACACTTGACCTCAATTAAAATTAAGCGCATAAATAAATTATGCCAATGTTAAATTTGTGACGAAATTGAAGATTAATCGTAGTAGACGCGTGATTGGCCAGAATAAGAAGTATTTATCGCAAGCAGTTCCAACTTGATTAGCCCGTGTGAGCTGCTCTACATCTCAAATCTTAAAATCCAAGCTCATAGGGTACCTAAGCAGCAGGCGAAATTAGATATTATAAGTAAGTAAGTAATCGTTCCTTAGTAAAAATATTATCTCTAAATACCCAGAAGAATGTATTTCGAATTTCATTTATAACAGATTTCAAAGAAGATGATGTTCTCTGCGATTTCCGTCAATACCTACTAAAACGATTTTCATGATTTGTTACAGTTTTGACAAATGTAAAAGAAATTATCTTAGAATATAAAAACATTATGTAGCTGAATAAGTATTAATGATGACGTTATATGTAAGTATTATACACAGTAACATATAATATCATTGACTATACAGTTCTGCTGTGAGACATGATAAAAAAAAGTGTCTGACTAGGCATTTAACTTAACTCTCCAGACAGTCTATCCTTGACCTAACCTTGGTCCTTGATTTATCTCGAAGGTATAGGTACTTAACCCTTTCACATCTAAAAGGGTCAAGGACACTTTCGAGTTACTATTTATAAGATATTTATTCGGAAAATACCCCTTTAGGCAAGATAGATGAGGAAAATTTTGGAGAAGTAAAGCTAAACACGAATTTTTTGTAAGTTCTCATCAGAAAAATCAGGTTGATAGTCTGGATCGTATTGTTTAGATTTCTTTATTGTGTCTTACTTTCAGTCATGAAATACGCCCATCATTTATTTCACAGGGGTGCTTTATTTGAATTAGCACCTATATATTAAAAGCATTTATTTTATTAGACTAACTTTTGTCAGACTGCAGAGCAAAGGCGTCTCCTCCCTCCCTCCACTTATTTCTCTTCTGCCTCCTTCGGCCATTTCCTAGAAAAGCGTCCAGTTTATCCCGCCATATCCTTCGGCGTCGACGGCCGGTATAAAAAAGTAACAATTATTTAAAAGCATAATTTATCCTAATTAACCAATAATGAAATTGAAGTATCTGACAGTGATTTCAAAATAAATGCAAAAATTTAATTGAAAACTGCTATTTATATGATGAATATTCCTCATAATTAACCGTTTTTAGATTTTTTGTTCGAAATTTTTGTCTCGAATAGACTTTGAAACAGCTCATCTTACTAACAATGAAAATTATAGGGATTAAAAAAGGAATTTTAATTACCCGGTCTGGTATTTTTTTTTAAGATAATTAAACTTATGATTCTTTCTCTTGTAGGCTTGGCTAGATTTTCGTGGATTTTCGTTTCGATATCTTGTTTAGAATGCGGCTATAGTAATAAATAAAAAATAATATTTAAGTTTTTGCGCCCTCTACCAACTATGTTCCGGTATGGAGTGTAGCCAATGCCCTTCCTCAAGATGTAATAGTATTCATGATATTAGTGCGGTAAGTTGGTTTTTACACATGAGTAGTAGAGTGTAAGCGTGTGTAAGTGTCACGAGTTTGTAAATACCATGGACGTAGTAAGTATATGTGTGAATACATGTAAATACCACTCCGCACGCCACACTACGGTTTTCAACACATCTGCGAGAAAACAGTAAAATAGATTCTGATATGAAAATGCCTCACATTTGCAAATGGCGACATGTGCGCGTGGTGGAAATTAAAACTCTCTTTCCTCTTATTTTCTCTTTAGTAATGAGACAAATGTACCTATTGAGCAAAAGCGCTTCCAAGGAGGTTCAATCATTCTGTTTATTTATTCTGGTAACGTGAAACCTCTTTTTTGAATTCTTATATATTTTTCATGCAATGAAAAAAAAAACAGTATAAAACAGAAGGTGCGGTAAAATAGGTGTTTGTGAGAGTACCTATTTTACTGCAATTTCCGTTGTATGTTGCGTAATTTTTAAATTTCGAATAATATACACAGGCTTCGAAAATAAATTTTTGAGAAAATGTTTTGAAAACTATGTTCTTGCCGAATTTCGTCCAGATCAGTTCACCGTTCCACCCGTGAAACAAGCTAACAGAAAACAGAGTAACATCGCATAATATTTAGGTAGGTATTGAGCATATCTATTCTATATGTCGAGCTACTCGCGAGTATAGCTTTGTCACACTAACGCGAGTTCTTAATATCATTACAGCTTACTAAGCAATATTTCCTTGAAATCTGCTAGCATGACGGAACCAAAGTTCCTTGCATTGTGTGAGGTACGGTTAGCAACACATCAAAATTATATGCTATGTAAGATATAGTCACTTGTGTACCGGTTTAAAATTAAGTTGGTTTTGAAACCTCCAACTCTGTTATTAAATTTTTTAATTATAAGTAAGTATAGACACAAAAATATTATATTATGGTGTTGTGAACTAAGGTGCAACACTGGTGTTAAAAAACTTATAAGTTAACTAGTTTGTCCCCATACCGACTCTGTATACTACTCGTAAATTTATCCCCGCAAACAAATCAGTCCACTTTGTCCTCTACATCGGACGGTATTAGGTACTGGCTCCCCCGTGTCAAGACTATGTAAAAATCTCAATAGCATAAGTGATATCACTGATATTTATTTTGACTCACTCAATAAGTTAAAAAAAGTATTATCTTTACGTAATGTATCTAGTTGATCGGATAGTCACTCTCATGCTCTTACATTTTATTTTGTTTTAGATCTTACCTTTAACGTTTCTCTTCTGTATATTACTTATTTATCATTATTAATTTTAGTGTGAATTGTTCAGGATCATTAACAATATTAATAAAATCGTAATAACTACACTGAAAATCGTAATTCGTCGCTCTTTCTAATACAAAATATATACACTTAAAATTTTACATGTTCTTAATAATACTTAAATTAATTGTTTAGTTGGTGTAAGTGGTGTTTATCTTTAGGTGATTGTTATACTTAGCTAGTAATGTAAAAATAACTTAGTTAAACTTTATACAATGTACGTACAGGTGTAAACAATCGTTCATAAGCCTAATTAAATCAATAAATAAAATAAACTGTAGCAAATTAGAGATTCTAACAAACACCATGCAACGAATGATTACAACGAATACAAACACTTTAAAGGAGCTCCCTCATCGAGAGCATTTGCCTGTAATGTAACGTTAGTAACTGAGCATTACTGTGCGCAACCTGTAATGATACAATCTGTAATGTTACAACTTGTAACTTGTAACACTTGTAGGTACTACCGTGTCAATTTCGTTCTTCTATCTTCCGTTTTTGAAAAGTAAATACCTAACAATAGCGAATCAATATTGCCGCTCTCAACACAACGACCCCTTTGTCTGACAATGTATAATCAACTAAACATCGAATCTATATTACATTACAGGCGAATGCTCGTCAGTCAGGGAGGCAGTATTGTAATATAATCCTCAAAATCGAATCTAAATGTTACATTACAGGCGAATGCTCTCGGTGAGGGAGCACCTTAACCTTATAAAAACTTGCACGGAATCACACGGAAATCATAAGAGCGAGTAAATTACTAAAATAAAAATGTTTTTGCGTAATATAAATATGTCAGTAAGCAGTCTAAAAACTCTGATTACTTACTAAAAGTTCACACTTATATTTTGCACGTCATTGTAGTTTTAAAAGGTAGTTTGTGGATTTGGACTTTTTGCTGCATATCAGTGATATGCTTGAGTGATATCCTGAAATGATCCTGAAAATAAATTACAAAATATACTATGTTAGTATTTTGAAATTTAATATCGGAGTTATCATTCTTATTTTATTGGACTTGCCTAATGTACCTACCAGAGAATATTATCCTTGACTTTATACGACCCATTTGATTTTATTCGTCCGCTCATGCCCTATTTTAATAAATAGGAGGATGATAATCGATAGCCTTAGTATATTTTAAATTGGGACGATCTTAAACTAGGTACATACACAACCTACTTATTTCTTTTCCAAAAATATTTTTTATGTATAAACACTCGGTGATGACGTCCTTAATCTATACATTATACATTTAATAAAACTCTAACGAGACCTTGTCCGTACATGAATTTTTTTTTTGAAAATTTCAACGGTAGTGAAGATAGTTGTCGATGTAGATTTCAAAAAACCAATTTTTGAAATTTTCGTCATGTTGGATTTTGATGAAGTTCTGTGTGGTGATAGCTAAGTAGTTGGGTCAACATCTAGGGTACTTTTCAGCGCGGGAAAATGTCTCATTCAAACAGGAATATTTGAAAACTGGTTAAAAATAGACGTACTACCACTTCGAAACGATAACACATAGAAACTTGAAATATGGCATATAGGTTTCTTATATGTCATAGGGAATATGCTATGCTATGCGCCATATGAGATTTTTGGAAATTCCCATGGGAACGGGAATAAACTGGATCCGTGAGGGAAACGCCGCTGCAGGGCACCCGCTAGTAAATAAATAAATAGCTTTAGCGTTAGTTATACAGGATTTGATGAGCTGTAATTAAATGTATTAGTTTTAATAACATTAGAAAAGTCTGTTACAAACGTGCACGTGCAAGAAAATAGGTATGCAGCGTTTGTGCATTGCTTATAATGTAGGTACCGTGCGGTGGACGTGGGTGGCCCGCCGGCAGTTTTTACATGGGTATACTTTACGAAAGCGTCAACTTGCAGTGGTAGCACAGTACAACCAAATTTGGATCTTAAAACAGGGGATGACAAGAACCAAATAGGTAGACATGAGTAAAAAGTAGCTTATCGGAAACATTGCTAACTTACACAGCTAATTCGGTCGTGTACAACGCACAATAGGCTTATTTCACGAGCCAATGGACTTTGTTGCAATTTTTATTATTTGATTTCACTTCAGTATTTTGAGATATCTAGGTATATCTCAGAAAACTGAAGTGAAATCAAATCTAGTATACATTCAGATCTAAAAGATATTGTGTACTTACCTACGTAACCCAACTTCTCTCCTAATATTAAAAAATGCAAAGTAGTAACTCGGCCTTTATTACCTACCTAAGTACCTACTTAATATGTTCTCGTCTAAACAACTGGAATTTTGATAAAATTTGACGCGACGATAGTTCGACACTATAACGGGGTGCCAGGTTGTGAATTGTAAATAAATATTACATTAACAAATGAGCCCCTTTCAAGTACTTAATATCCCATTTGATCTAGTAACCTCCCATTTTGGCGCCATTTACCACGAATATGAAATAATTTTTATTATACACACACCGGCACAATTAGCGGAACAGAAAAAAAAGGGAGTATTTACGCATTTTTGCGTGTTACTGGCCGGCTAAATAAGCTTTTTTTAAATTTGGGTTTTAATTTAAAAATGGAATACTAAGCGACTGCCCTTTTTTTCATTCTTTTGTTTTAATTTTCATTGATTCATTTTTTCCACCGCTTGTCCGTTTTTAGAAGGTTCGTGAATTCCATTTGAAAAGCTTTGAATTGCAGTTTTTGAGGCTTTTGAGTTTTTTCGCATATTGATAATTTACGAGCATCTAATTATGCCTGATTTAACGCCATCAGAAATCATTAGGGCAGATCAAATGAGGAGAAATGGTCAAACCTACAGATCGATTGCCAGAAGCCTTCGTCGATCGTTATCAACGATTTATCGTAGCATCCAACGATACAGATTGACGAATGCTCTAGTGAGAAGGAGAGGACAAGGCCGGAAAAGGTGTACTTCAAGGAGGGATGACCGTTTTCTCCAACTTCAAGTCCGACGGAACACGAGACTAACGGCGGTGCAGGCTCGAAATTTACTGGAAGAGGTACGAGCAGTAAGGATGAGTGAGCGGACAGTTCGTAGAAGATTCGAAGAAGTGGGTATAGGGTCGTATGTGCCCGCCAAAGCCCCAAAACTTGAGAGACATCATCGCACAAACCGTCTACACTTTGGTCGTGAACATCGTGATTGGGACTTCGACGACTGGGGACAGGTTCTTTTTACTGATGAATGCAGAGTTATGTTAAATCAAATTGATGGAAGGCAGCGAGTATGGAGACGCAAAGGAGAACGGTATATCCAGTCTAATTTTGAAAATACAGTTGCATATGGCGGCGGTTCAATTATGGTCTGGGGAGGAATATGTTTAGGAGCTCGTACGGAGTTAGTAGTGGTCGATGGCGGGAATCTGAATGCTGATCGGTATATCAGGGAGATTTTAGAAGAACATGTTGTGCCATTTGCCCCCTTTATTGGTAACAACTTCATTCTAATGCAGGATAATGCTCGGGCTCACAGTGCTCGCACAGTACAGACATACCTAAACCATGTTGGTATAACGGTGATGGAGTGGCCAGCACGGTCCCCCGATATGAACCCTATAGAACACGTCTGGGACTTGCTAAAGAGGATTGTAAAGTCAAGAATGCCCCCTCCCAATAATCTCAACGAGTTGCGAAACGCATTACTTGAAGAATGGCAGAGGTTGCCCCAAGAAACCATTGATAACATCATCCGCAGCATGCCCAGACGGATGGAAACCCTCATCAGAGCACGAGGAGAAAACACTCGATATTGAACAGTCATTGAAATTGTTGTTAAACTTTGGAAAATCTTGAATTTTCTGCTGTTTCTCTATAATTAAAAATCGAAGAAAAATGCATTTTGTTTAATTTAATTTTTATTTTTATAAAATTTTAAGTATGGTGTTACAAATGAATGTCAAAACATGTTAATTTAATTGTTGTTTCATTTTAAATAATATATTGTTTAAAAATTACATTCATTGTTCTAAATTCCCTCTTTTTTCTCCTTTTTTTTTCTGTTCCGCTAATTGTGCCGGTGTGTGTAGTAGGTGCAACCCAAAAATCGATTAAAAAGAAAATTGAAGTGCAAAATCGATTCAAGAATTTATTTTAAAATAATGCTGGCTAAACCAAGAATCTAATAATTAAAATAATGCTGGCCGAAACAAAACGAAAACCAAATAAAACCATTTAAAAATTATGTCATAATTTTGTCAGTGACAAATTGTCATTGTTTGCTTGCATTTGAAACCAAAAATTGTATTGATGTAAGTATTAGTTTTGTGGTCTTCCTCTTGGCTCTTTGTTTTATTTGTACTTGTTTAATAGATTAACTATTTTAATTCATTATTTATCTGCTCAATGGGTCAGAGTGTTATCTAAGGGTAGGAGTGTGAGAAGTATTTGGTGTTTCACGGGTTTTTCCTTGATTTTTGGGTTTGCTTATCCAACCTTAGTGTTGTGCCACGTTTGAATGATTGAAATTTTATTTTGCTGTCATTCATTGTTTGGTTAATTATTATTATTTCATCATTTTATGATTTTGCATTTTTTTGTAATCCGTTATCTCGACTTCAATAACTTGGTGGTTTCTAAAACGGATTTTACTTCAGTTAAAACTCCCACGGGTAATGGCCCCTCCGGCCGTTTTCGTAACTGGGATTCGCAACCAGTTGCCAGAATTTTTACTCTTTCTTCGAAAAGAAAAAATTGTGTCCCACAATTAAATTAATTATTAAATTCTGGGACACAATTTTTGTGCTGTACCTCACGCATTTTTTTCCGGGTTTCAGGTCGTTTATTGCCAAATTAAATACCTAGTTTAAAATTTTGTATTGTATTTTATCAATTAGATAATATCTACAAAACATTATAAAGAGATAAAATTTCTTTGTGTATTTCTACGTATTCTTTTTTCTTTTTAACCGAAGAAAATACGGAGCAGGTTCTTAAGTCGACTAGTTTATTATGTATGATTAAGCATAACTTTTTACAGAGTAGTCCGATTTTATTAGGTAATTATTTTGTTATTGGAAAGGGTAATACCTGAAGTTGGTTCCATATAAATTTATAAAAAATCCAACGAGATTAAAATATAATATGCCCTATTACATTTTAATCTCTTTGAAAAAATCCAACCCGAAGGGTAGGAAAACGACGGATGATTGAGTCTAAATGTAAAAATATATTCGTGACTTTTGATCGAGCGTAAGTAAGTATAGGCACCTATGTACTATCGAAAAAAGTTCTGCCTGATACACCTAAGTGTCATTTTAGCGAGCAGCTATCTTTTCCCACCCCCCGTGGCGAGAAAGCCCTCACTTAAAGTAACAATGACAATTACAAAAAAGTGTTTATTTCATGTTTATGACCACTTAGTGTCGATGAATGGATCGGAATAGAAAAAAAGACGGTTTTACCGGCTTCTCATTGTGTAACTCTAATTAGGGTCGGGGTAATAAAATTGGAGCTTACAAGCGACAATTCTTCCAAATGTATCAGGCTTAGCGTTTGCTGATAGTACCTACCTAGTTCTTAATACTTACCCATTTTATCACCTTTTTTTATTATTGGTGGGCTTACTCTTGACCCCAGACTTGCCGAGTAGGTACAAAAACGTAAAATCGTTCAGTGAAAACCTCATAATATTTACTGTGGCACGGATCAATTGAGGAAAACGCTTTATATGTATTTTGATTGTGTCCACGAACAGTCTCTTGGTCTCGTGTCTGGGTGTTTAATATTTGTTTAAGAACCTATGTCTATCAGTTAGACTGGGTACGGTTGTGACAATTTTGGTTTGATCGTCAATAATTTTGTCAATTTGCGAGTTAACTGAGAGAAAAGTAATTTAATTCTTAGATTGTACTTTTGTCAAAATGTTGTCCCTAAATACGCTGTATTAGCTATAGCATCTAATTAAAAAAAGAAGGTACAGTGCCACAACCTACCACACCTCAAGGACGGTTGTGACAGTGGTTGAAGGTCAGTAGTGATACACATAAAAATAGTCAGAAATGGTTTATAATTACTTTTTTGTTAAGAATATGTAACAAAACACAACATAATTGTCTACTATAAAAAGTTAACATTCATAATTATAGCCAGTAAACTTAAATCTACGATCACTTCTATTCTTACAATTGATAATGCACTTTATGCACTGCAACATCTAATGTTATTATAACAATCTTCTGTATAATCAAAATCTGTGAAAACGTTTTGTTTATCAGGCGAAGTTGATGCTTAACAAATATTCATAGATTATAACATTTAACGTAATTACAATAATAGTTTTCTTAAAATCAGGCAATACGTGAACTAAACTTAAATTACCGTAACTATGACAACATGCCTAACAAATATTTATAAACTGGTAACATCTAACGTTATTATAACAGCCCCTTACAGTCATTTAAAACATTAACTAAACTTAAAGTAACAATAGGGTTCTGGAAAAATTTTAACTACTAAATTGTAACAAAGTCATAGGTACATTTTCGCAGCTCTGCGTAAAGAAGTACCGCGTTTCATTTCTTCATACTTATGTTAGACCGCGCTCGTTCGGTCTTCCGCAAGCGTTTTCTGGGCATCTAAAATCCAACATATTGCATTGAGTCTTCTTATAAGCTCTCTGTGACCTCCAGACTAGGCAGTCCATCATTGCCGTCCTTTCAATATTGGCTAGGCTTGAGGACTCCAGATGCAAACCTCTCTTTTATCTGATCTATCAGAGCATTCGGTTGCCCACAACATTTGTCACAACCGTACCCAAACAAAAAATCGTCATGACTGGTGTATCGGAGTAATCGGATGCATATCAGAATGTGAAAGTCGCAGAAGATGCAGCAAGTAAAATGTGCAGATCATAAAACGTAAAAACTAATCACTCGTAACTAATTACTAATATTCAACTTAAACAAAAAAAACGAAAGTAAAAATTCTGTAATGAAGTAAATTTGTAAAAGTTTAGGATTGTATTATGATCATAATATTAAATTATTAGAAATCAATAGTATTCGTACCAAGGGAAGTAACAACACAAGTAAATAAGAAAGCCTCAGATCACAGTATACCTACAAACATGATCATGATCTAAGGCTTTCTTATTTACTTCCCGAGGTGTGTATACTTTTTTCTGGTCGACGGTGGCGGAAAGTGGCAACTTTGTAGTAGTAAGAGCAGCGGGCCGAAAGTTGACGCTTTCCGCACGGAGAGATGAAAAAAAAAATGTTTCTGTGACTGTAGTAGAATAGAATATTAATAACGATAATACACAAATGCCATTGGTATTAGTTTTCGGTATTAACTAGATAGGGATAGATCTTAATTTTGTATCAAGGATGACTATATACCTATTTCGCATACAAAATATATTATGTTTATTTGCGGACAAATTGTGTTTTAGTTTAATAATTGTGCGAATTATCGTAGTTAGGTGACCCAATCACTGGCGTATATCGTTTTATTATGTAATTTCCCTTTGATAACATAATTTATAAAACAGGTTGAAGTATCTAACAATGAATTGGAAAAAGATGTCTTCGTTCCCAATAAATCAATTCATTTCGTCTTTTAACTGTGCTCAAGCATGGAACTCCGCTTGAGCACAGCTAGAAGGGGGATAGCTTGATGAAACTCATGTAGTGGCATCTCTTTCTGATTGTCGCGTCGGCAAGCAGGGTTATTGCTTGAGGATCTTTTCGTAAAACGGGCCTAGACTAGTAAAAAAGGGTGTTCAAGAAAATTTATGACCTATAATGATCCGAATCCACAAAACTAACAAATCTTAACCAAAAACAATTTATTAAACTCAAATTATTTTTGTTTTACTAAAACTTAGATAGCATTATACCCTCCTTCAGAGACAGTCGGGTCTCTCTCCGACCATTTAATTTAATAATAATAGTATATTTCAGGCAGAGCACATATGAGCCCATAGTATGTTATTACTTAATTACAAACCTAACTAGTGTTAGTAAACAAACAGAATTAAAATACATGAAGACATTAATATATTATTTAATTTTAAGATGGGATTGCACCCATCCACCCACCCAAAGTCTGAGAACACACTCAGGATGCCGTTAGTGCGGGCGCTCAGGTGCTAACATGGAAGCGCACCATTTTCTTTGCTCGGCGGACGTGCCCGAAGCGCTACGACAGCCCCAGCAGCACCCTGAATGCGTTGTTGTACTGTAGATCGCTGTATGTCCGCTGAGTGAAGCTGAAGCCTACTGTCAATTATTTTATACGTGCAACCTGTGGGGGTTGCACGTATAAAATAATTGACAGTAGGCTTTGAATATCTTGAATTATTCTGGCCTCGTGCGTCGTGCAAACCCGTAAATAACAGAGTGATTAAAAAAAAAAAAACTTTGTTTGAAATAACTGTGGTGATTGCGCTAATTTTACTGTATATTTTCTTGGGCACATGTATTTGGCAGTCCAGGGCAGTGGTTCAACTGCTCTGTCCAACTAGTTGGACCATGGGTCTTTATCTACTAGGGGCAGTTGTCCAACTTTAAAAATAGTTGGACCACAGCACCTTTTGAGAGTTCTGTGGTCCAATTCATTTAAAAAATAACTTGCCAACTCTAAAAACCTCAAAGTGCATTTACTATATTTGGCGATACGGGAAGCACAAATGAGTCTACTAAAGAGCAGGTGGACCACTGTCCTGGACTGGTAATTGGAACAGTTTTCCTTTCTTAAGAATTTGTATTAAAAGTGCTGGGATTTTCTTTGATTCTAATAAAATATTCTTGTCTTCGTGGAAAAGACACCTACTTATCTCCTGAGGGTGTTACGGAGAAAGACGTGGATGTGTGATTGTAATAATGATTTAATGAGGGTTAAAAGGTAGAAAAGGCAATATTGGAAAAACTCTCGACTGTATTAGCTACTCACATAAAGAACAATAGAAAAACACGGAAAATACAAATATGAAGTAAAAAGTAATAATATAAAAAAAGATCGTGTTATAGGAGGTGCAACAAATGCAGATGGTTTTACGTATGTAGCTAAAGCGTTTGTCGATGTTTTTCTAGGCAATATCTTTGAGTATTTTTGATAGGCAATAGGTATCTTAGTGTATGGTAATATATATATAATATAACATAATCTGGACATGGGTGATTCGTAAATAATATCTATACTGGATTCATTCATAAAGGTTTCGGAAGTGTTTAAATAAAAAGAGCATTAACAAATACATACATTTTTTGTGATCTTGTTTGAAAAGAAGCTAAATTCCTCACGCATTGAGCGATCTCATCAGGGCTTGTGACTAGCGCGTGGATTGAGCAGTATCATCCTGTCAAAACATCGTTAACGTCTTGATTCACAATAATTAGGAATGCGTCAGAATTGTCGTCGTATAATTAGTCGCATATAAATAAAAAAAGTTATTGGCATTACAGCAAGCTCTATTTTAAATAAAAATTGGGACCCGAATAGTTATGTAGAGCTTTTATTGAACTACCGGGAAATATTTCAGTGGCTTCGCCGTAAATCTTGGCAGTAAGATTAACTTTTTATAAACGAAATTAACTATTTCACTTTAAATATCATATTCGATGATTTTATTATTTTGTATTAGTGGAATTCACGAAATGCGCCGCATTTTGAGATTGTGGGCTTGGAAACGCCCATTAATTACCACGCTATTTTCGTTTAATCCCACCCTGCGATCCACTGTGTCGCCTCGTCACCATGTCGATGTTGGTAGACTTTTTTCTTGACGAATCTTGATTATTTTCTCTCCAGAATACAACTAAATTCGCTTTATTACTTATTCATCAATCACGCCGCCACAACATTCCAAAGTATAGTTTTTGAAATGTTTCTCCTTTGTTTGACATTTTGTTGTATTAATGTTATTTATGTACGTTAATTTAGGGAATAGTGGTGTAAATCCGATAAAATAAACATTATATAATAAATGCGACAAATATTTTCACTATTGTCTAATATTGTATAGTGAATGTCAAAATACAATGGAGGTGCCATTAAGAATAAATATCTAGTATATTACGTACCTACCAAGAGTAATATGGTAGTAAAATAAGAAATGTCTCATATCACATAATTATAATCTCTACAGTCGACAAACATGTGATCTGAGACTTTCTTATTTGCTTTCCGAGGTGTGTATACTTTTTTCTGCTCGACGGAGGCGGAAAGCGGCAACTTCGCTTAGCGCAGCGGGTCGAAAGTTGACATTTTCCGCCCGGAGAGATAAACCCATTTTTCTACAATACATAGTATAAAGAGAACATTTACCAGTCTTCGTCTTGTAAATGGAATAAAAAAAATATTATTGAAATAATTTTGTTATACCTAATTTTTATTTTTTATAGTTTTGTATCAAATTTAAATTGAGTTGAATTATTTCGAACCTGTTAGTTTCCTTGTTTGGCTTGTCTGTCTAAGCCTTCATTACCAACTGAACCTAGTCAGGGGTCGCGGTATAGATTCCCGCCCGGGATCAACATTTTTGTAAAACAGATAGCTAAGATAGTAAGGCCTATCATTAGATTGTATTGTTAGTTATTTTATACTTATCGAGAGCTCATTATAGTTTGCTAGAGCTTATTTACTTAGGTATATTCCAAAGAAATTAATCAAACGTCATGGGATACGATTTGTTGAATAAAGTTGTAGGTGCACTTATTGTGATGTCTCCCACTGGTTACTGGCGGATTGGACAGTATTATAGGAAAGAAAGAAAGAAACTTTTTATTCGGCATATTATACCACAAAAAAAAAAACAGAAACTATACAGTAGGTAGTACATAAAACAATTTTATGACAGTCCAGTGTGTTTTTGTTATGTTGACATCTGTCAATGTTCTGTATTTCTCATTGGCTTTGTTACCTACGACATAATCAAGGTACACGATCGTGATTGCTAGTGGTTGGTTGTTCATAACGTTTATTTAAAGTAGTAAGTACCAAACGATTAGGTATTCACCAAGTGATTATTTTGTCAGAAATAATTTAAATTGAAAATTTTGTTACAAAAAAATACACAAACTTTTTAACTGTTTTTTTTATGGGTGCTAATTACGGTCAAGTGTTTATCATATTTAATAAAGGAGTAAATACTTTTTATGTCATAAAGCCTTAATTAGAGGATTAAATTAGTCACATCCCTATACTTACGTAGATCTTTTCCATAAAAATATTCAGTTCATCAATTCAATTCAAAATGTTTGCAATTAATCCCTTGACCAATTTCTCCATATAGAAACACGAAAAATGACCTGTCAACGACGATGTCGCATTTTATACTCGAAATCTATTTTTTTTATAAGAATTTTTGTCGAGTGTCACGATGCAGTAAATAAATTGGTTGTGAATCGGAGAAATGAATCGATCTCGCTCTTATTTAGATGATCCCGAAATTTTATCTCTTTCATCCTAATAGCCGGCTGACAAACATGTATCAGCGGTTAATAGGTGCGCTCACGCAGCTGTTGCGAACAAATCAGCTCGGATATAGCTGACACTGTCAAAAAGCTGAAACTTCGGCACATGCAGCAAGCGCTTAGCGTTTAACGGAAGTCTTCCTGTGTGTATATATTTTGGAGAAATTTTGTAATCATTGTTGTTATTTACCTATACCAAATACTTATATTTTTAAGAAATATTTTCTTTGTATGGCTTAATATTCCTACAAACGTACCCATATGTAAGAAATAAAACAAAAAAGTTAAGGGGTGATGATGCATCTGTTACACTTGGTGTAATTCTAAGCTCCAACTCAGTCGTAGAGTATAATTGACCATGCATCGCCTCCTTACTCTATACTCGCATTTCTTACATTTTCCAATAAACGAATGGCCTGTTTTAGGTTTTTGGTTTTGCTTAGTTTATATTAAGCCTTAACTATTCATATTCTAGGTACCTATAATATATAATATTATGTCTCAGCACCCAATATCAAATAATCACCCAACTTAATTTCAAATAAACTTGAATAATACCTATCCTGTAATGAGAAAGCTTGAGTGGAGAACACCTGGATCAGGGATGTTGCGGATGCCAATTTTTTCACATCCGCGGATGCGAATGCGGATGCGGATTTTTGAAGGCTTACATCCGCGGATGCGGATGCGGATGTTTGGGATCTTATATAAATATAGTATATGAATGAAGAATTATCTTACTATAGGTAAAGGTATCATCCTATGGGGAAACAGTAAAAACGTAGGTAGGTAGAGCATTCATTCCGCAGAAAAAAATTATTAGAGCAATAACGGGAATATCTCGCTTTGACTCTTGCAGATCATTCTTTAAAAACCTTAATGGCTTATTGACATTATCATCTAACATGAATGAAATTTGCGTTTTTGCTAAACAGCATGGAGAATTATTTAGAAAAATTTGTAACATAAACCCAAACACTCTTGTCTTTGAAACAATTCCAAAAATTATGAATATATTCTTATGTATGATAAAATCCCGAATGACATTAAAGACTTACCCGTTAAAATTAATAAAAGAAAATTGTATAAATAGCTTAATGAACGTATTTTTTACAATATTAATTAATTTATTAAAAAATAAAATAAGTGTGTCCATGATGTCAAAGGTGTTTGCATGTCTTTTAATTATAGTGAACATGTATGCACTGCCAAAACTGTATTTTTTCATCTGTACCCAAGTTTGACGCAAATAAAAGAAATATTCTATTCTACTCAATCAATAACAGGAACCTCACTGGAAAAATGAAGAATACTGTTATAAAACTATAAACTTTACCTACAATAAAACGTAGGCTTTACCGGTATAACGTAATGGCTATGAAAATCGCTAGGAAAATTCCTAGCGATTTTAATTTAATAAGCTGAGCTAAGACTAATATAAAGATTTCCCAATACTCAATTATCTACACACAATGGTCACTGATCACAATAAAACCCAAAATATATATCTTCACGATAAGTAACCCACAGCGCAAACAAACACGTAATAATTAAGTTACAAGAAACAAAGGATGTACCACAACCAATGCGTCGGATCTTGTCACCAATTTTTTCGTTCCCATTGGTCATTGTCTCATGCGAACGGCACGTGCCATTCGCGGGTCCCGCCCAATTTCTTTCTTGTCATAACTTGTATTACATCCGCATCCGCATAAATATCCGCATTGATTAATGCGGATGCGGATGCAGATGTCTAAATCTATGCAGAAGCTCCGCTTTTGCGGATGCGGATGCGAATATTCGCAACATCCCTGACCTGGATACAGGCACCTGGAACAACTGATAAACAGTTGTAAACTATGTACTTGCTTGAATAATAATATACAAAATGAATGCGAGATGAAAACATTTTGTAATGGGGCTCATGTCCCATTTATATTTCCTCTAGTGTTCTGTAAGTATTTGCCAAGGAACAATTGAAATACACGCTGTTACGACCTATATAATTAAAAAAAATAGATACTTCTTGAGACATTTGGATAGAAAAAAAATATTACTATTATTTATCCTGTCAAGAAACCAAAAATCGGGCTCCGCGTGGGCAACGCCGCTGGCTTACTAGTGAGTAATAAAAAATTATATTAGTTATTTAATTATCCTTACCTACTTATAAACAAAGTTCTCTTCTCCTACTGCATTTGGAACCAGCAACTCGTCTGCCAACAAACTGTTTTGCAGTTTGGCGGAAGTAATAATGTGTAATAATATATAATATAATAATAATATATTATAATAATAATGTGTGTTGTAAAAATAATTTCTGTGAATAAACACTTTTTCTGTCTTTCTTTCTTTCTTTCTTTCTTTCTTCATCTCGTCTTAGTCTCAATCTTCATAGATGAGTTTAGTATGCCTTGTTATTTGACTATTGACAGTTCTAAGTGTAATTCTTATTACCTATAGAATAAAATACATTTTCACATTTTAATTTTCTCTTATGTCTTGCACCAGATCAAATAACCGAACATATTACGAGGAGGGTCGCTCGCTGTTCATTCAAGATCGGAGAAAGCATCTTATTTAAAAATAGATATTGTACAATATTTATTGGCTATCTCTTCGTGATTCGATTGAACATTAAATTAAGAATAATATAACACGCACGTGTTTTTACAAACTTTACTACTTTCTTAACTACTTAGTTATTTTTTATTGCGATTTGTAAAATGCAGCACAATAGAAATTTCAGCGATTAAATAAAAATACAAAAGTTGATATAGTTAAGCATCAATGACTCAAGGGTGATGGATGGGAAGAATATAGGTAATTCTATTATATTTTTAAAATTCCCTATATACACTTCAACTACTGACTCGATAAATGTTAACATTTATCCAGTACTATTATTATTTATCTGTGGGATCGTTTGTTCAGGAGCTGTCGATACACGCGGTGTCAACGCATGAGCTGCTGAAGCCCAAAGACGAGCCATCGTATTCCTTGGCGCCGTCGTCAAACCTGTGCTCCGTCAACTTGCACGCAGGTTAGTGCATAAAAAATGTTTTGTAAATAATATTTTTTAAAAAGTAAGTACTGAATGATATATTTGAAGTACATGTCGTAGGTCTCAACCATTAGTGCCAGTATTTTTATTTAAAAATCACATAAATTAATGATTATTCAAACCAACCCATTTTAGACTTTGGATCATTCCTCAGTGGACGGCTTTTAGCCGGCTCATAAGCCGGATAGTCCAACATGCAGAAAGCATCTTTACAAAATGGTATACCATTTGCGGCTTAATTTCCGAATAAACTTACTTTTTCAGCCTTATAGGATCCTATCGGGTAACACTAGTAGGTAGTGGGCAGGGCTTGCTTTGCTTCAATTAAAATATACTATCTCGAATGTAGGTATTTAAAATACGAAATTTTTTTTCAGTCGTGTATTTGAAATATAAAATACAAAATACAGTATTTAATATTTTTTTATTTAAAATACAGAATACTAATTACAAAATAGTCAGGTGTTAATGAAAGCTATCGAAAGCTTTTTTCTACAGAACTCACCCATTAATAAGATCGCAAAAGGTATATTTATGCTCAAATGTATTTTAAAGCCATAGTATTTGAAATACTAACTACAAAATACCTCAGCGTCAGGTATTTAAAATACCTTATTACAAATTACATTTTAAGAAGTAATTGAAATACAAATACCAAATACATATTTGTATTTCCATTGCCCTACCCTGGAAGGGGGCGCTACAGCAAACATTAAAATATGGAAATATAAGTTATATTGTCGAATAGCCATCTATTTTACTGAAAACTAGCATTATGGCTCTACCTAAGATATTCATTAATTAATCCCTAGGTAAAATTCTTAGTTCAGTTCAGATAAGCGTCGAGTTTGGTGGGCAGGAAGCGTGGGGTTCCACTGGCGCGTGGAATAACGTAGGCGCCCAGTCGTCATATTGTGGCTCAGTAGGTGTCCCTGTCTAAGTCAAATAGTTCTTGCAGATTTTCTTGCTTAATTTGTGGTCGAGAATCAATGGTATTTGAAAAGGCATCCTCCAGCAACTAAGCTCCGATCGAGGATTTCAGAAAGAGATACCGCTATATGAGTCGCATAAAGCTGGCTCCTTCTAATTGTGCTCAAGCACAGTTTCATGCTTGCGGATCGTTCTATAATACGGGTCTTAGTGTCAAATGAAGCCCAAGGTAATGAAAAAAAGAAAGAAATATTGAATTCCCTGTAACATGTGTAACCCTAGGGGCTAACCAGTAAAAGAAATGCCGTGAACATTAAAAATTACCTGTACTATATCAGAGTTTATTTTAGTGGGTTTTTATTGGCTTCAAGTTCACAAAATAAGTGTTTAGGTACTTTATTTATACCTTCTATTTTCTAGGATACAAAGCCTAATGTGAAATAAGCGTTGGATTACGTATGTAAGTATGTAGAGCATGATGAGCGTGAGATTATGTAAAGCATGTGAGACGAAAATACCAGGGTAGCATAATGTTACTATTTATTACAATCATTAGTACTAGTAAAAACACAGTAAATCAATCATAAATTGAATTATATATTAATTAATTTGCGATACTTCTATTACGATATAGTTGTAAGCTAAAAGCCCAATTCTTACTGATTAATTAATTACTCACTAAAAAACTAACTTATAAATGAACTAACTACTAAGTGTACCTAATTAATTACTAACACTCAAAAGATTTTTATATTCAAACGACATGAAGAAATTCCACGTGATTCTCAACGAAACACTGTATCCCATCGTTTATTGTTTTATTTCAATCAAAGACAGATAAATAGGGTGCCTTCGGCAAAGTGAACCTAATCCTATAATGTTAACTAGAGCATATCGCCTTCCCGAAGGGTTATTTTCGATGTGGGATGTTTTGTTTCCATTTGTGTATTCTTAATATATTTATATATATATATATATATATATATGTAATCTATATATATAATCTCACGCCTTTTTTATCCCCGAGGGGGTAGGCAGAGGTATTCCATTACTGGATATACCCACATTTCACGAGATATATTGGACCCCTAAACGTGATAGGTGGTGAGCCCATCGCCGGACCGGGTCTGTTTACACATGTCTCAGAATTAATTCTGAGACCTGCGGGTTTCCTCACGATGTTTTCCTTCACCGTCGAGCTAGTGATAAATATGTACGTAAGTTTTTGAAAATCTCATTGGTACATGCCAGGATTCGAACCCGAGCCTCACTGATTTTCGGCCGGCTCTTTAACCGTCTGGGCTATCACTGCTCTGCGGCTAGCAGTGATAGCAGCAGTGATAATATTGTCTACAAACAAATAAGTAAATTATTGTGTCCCTAAAATAATTTAATAAATAACTTAACTGTAATTTAGGTTTATAGGACAAACCTTTGATTATAAAACCACTTTTTGCATAAATTGTATTGTTGTCATATATACCTACAAATGCTTTCGGTTTTTTCCCGATGGGGTAGGTAGAGACAACAAACCGGTACCTGCCACAATTTAAATCCATCAATCGGTTCAAACAATATCCTCATCGGATTCTGGAAGTCTTCAGATGGCTTTTTCTCAATCTTGTATTTTTTTTTCTATTAATAAAAAAACATTTCAATTTTTTTTTCATAAATACCCGTGGGAAAGAAGTCAAGTCTTGATGAGGTCTGTAATGCAAATGGCCCATGAGGATTTTTATTTATTATTAGAACTCGTATGTCAAAGGTTAGTTTCAAAAGTTCTCGAGTACAATTAAAGTGCCGCCAGAGTTTTATCGTAGCAACCACTTCAAACGCCGTTGAGTTCGTGTTGGCACGACCATAGGAATGGTTAATTTACGACCAAACCAGTATTGTTCATTCAGAACGGTCTCGGGTTGGTTGTCGATATTAAAAGTGTCAAGCGTTGGCTGCCGGAAATTCATTGATAGATTTAATCGCCTTGCACTGAAATAACGTAGGTACAACGCAGTAGGATTTGATTCGAGGAGTAAATTGCTAAGTCATTAATGCCGTCCGGTCGCACGCACTAAAAACTAGTGCTATTTTGAGGGATCTCATTCAAATCCTTGAATTTTGAAATAAGAACTGATTTACGTCACTGCTCACTAGCTCAGTTTATAAGTTATTTGTTTAAAGGGTTAGGTTTTGTCCAGCGGTTTATATTTAGTATACTGTTTGGATTAAACTTACTTCGTTCTGAGAACCATAAACAGGATGAAGTAAATCTTTTTCTTTACTTAATATTGGGTAAGACATATTATATAATAATTACTCTACCCTTAAAGCTTTGGCTGTGGCTGTCGACTTGAAACTTGGTACACAACACATTAATTGGTATTTAAAAAATCCCAATTAACCCTTAGCCAGGCATAGCTTTTTAAATTTTGCATTGGTTTTGAATCTCAATAGAGTTCCATTTAAAGTGGTACCAATTCGTCCACTGCCTAGCTAAGGATTAAATATAGCTAATTTATTGCCATGTCTGTCTACAAGTTGACTTAAGCAACGAAAGAGGTATCGGGTTAATTTACCTAACCAAACATTTATTTACAAAGTAACCAACATTGTTTTACAATATTGTGTGTGTCAAGTACCATGATAAGCAAATATGTAAATGAAATTGAAATATTAAAATATAAATATGACTTTCAAAGAGTAGAGAACAGTGCTCAGAAAACTGGCTGTAATAGGTATATCTGGAGGGAGGATGATCTTTTCTATTCCTTCTGTAAGTATTCATTATTTGATCACTTTAGGGGATTGGTTAAAAGTTATTTCTGCTTGAAAGAAGAGGTTTTAATTTCCGAAGTCATGTAATTTTCTGGCGCAGGTACAGTCAAGAGCACGTGGAGCTACTCGCACAACAAGTGTAAAGCTTCATGAGCTCTTGACTGTACCATTACAGTGAAACACATTTAATTTTGTTTTAGAGCATCGTGACTAGCGTATCCTAACATTACATTAATCGTAGGACGTAATACAGTGTTGTTTCAGTAGCTACCTACACATATACCTAAATACACATAACTATATCTAAATAGTTGTATGGGTACGACAAATTACAATGCCTTGTTATACTAGTATTTTACTTGATAAGTAAGATATTTTTACTTACTGTATATATATTCGGTGCATGTGGCATCCAACTAGTTGTTTGTTACATTTATAAAAGTATTATATTATATTTTGTAATAGTGTGTAAGTATCAATGTATCAAACGTTGGTGTAACAAATTAATAAATAAATATATATATATATATATATATATTTTTTATTATTCCATCTACGATCGGTATAAACCATAAGCAGATAATTTGCTGTAGTATTTGGCGTTTGGAATGAGTGATTCATTAACTACTCTCTTCCTTAGTTGTTAACAAGCATTAAGCTTTCATTAATTTTTATATTGAGGCATTTTCAAATTATTCTGGGCCTTTTCAGCCTTCTAACGTAGCTGTCTGTGTTAGCCAATGAGCGTGCAAGGGTGTTCCTGTGATAGGTTAGTTTGCTCTTATAGCATTCTCTGTGTAATAATATCTCTTCCTTTATTGTGGGCATCCTAAGATATTCATGTACTTCCTGGTTTCTTGTGAACCATGGAGCTTTGACAATTGTTTTTAGAACATTGTTTTGGAACCTTTGGAGAATCTCAATGTTTGAGTTACTTGCCGTACCCCACAGTTCAAGGGCGTAGGTCCAGACAGGTTTGTGAATAGTTTTATAGATCAGCAGTTTATTCTCTAATGATAATTTAGATTGTCTTCCTAATAGCCACTGCATAGATCGAAATTTAATATTTAAGGTGTCTCGTTTAGCTTTTATGTGTGCTCGCCATGTCAGTCTGCGGTCCAGATGCACTCCGAGATACTTGACCGTGTCTACATGAGGAAGGGGTGTTTCGCCTAGTTTTACTTCACTACAATTTTCTTTTTTGAGGGTAAAAGTTATGTGGTTAGACTTCTGAGCACTAGCTGTAATCTTCCATTTTTGAAGCCATTCTTGTAAGTTATCCAGTTGTATCTGGAGTTTCCGAGATGCATTCGTGGGTGATTTATCACAACTAAGGACCGCAGTATCGTCAGCATAGGTAGCAGCAAAGACGTTTTCCATGATAGGGAGATCTGAGGTATATATCGTGTACAGGACCGGTCCGAGAACAGAACCCTGCGGCACGCCCGCTAATATTTCATAGATGCTGGAGTCACTATCACCATATCGGACATAGAATAGTCTGTCCTCTAGGTAAGATTTCAATACAGCGTAATATGTTTGAGGAAGTGACATTTTGAGTTTGTATAACAAGCCTTTGTGCCATACTTTGTCAAATGCTTGCTGAATGTCTAAGAAGACCGCAGAACAATATTCTTTCTCTTCCAGAGCCTGTATGATTCTGTCTGCGACTCTATGCACTTGTTCGGTAGTAGAGTGATATCTGCGGAACCCAAATTGGTGGTCAGGAATCAGCTTATCTTCATCTAGGATTGGTCGAAGTTTGTCCATGAGTAGTCTCTCGAATAGTTTTGATAAGACTGGCAAAAGGCTAATGGGCCGATACGAAGTTACATTATGAGGAGGTTTTCCAGGTTTCGATACCATTATTATCTGCGATACCTTCCATTGTTTTGGAAAATATCCAATTCTGAGCATGCTATTAAACAGGATGGTAATGAACACAATGCCTTTTCTAGGAAGTTTCTTTAGAACATAAGGTGAAATTAGGTCGAAGCCTGGTGCCTTGTGAGGGTCTAGTGCTCTTATGTGTCGTGCTACTTCTTTAGGTGTGAATAGTTTTATTGCGGGGCTTAATGGATTTTCTCTATTTAGGTACTCCTCAACTTCTTTGTCCCATTCTTCTTGGCTACAAGGGTTTCCTGCAAATACGTTTTTAAGATGCAATGCAAATACTTCGGCCTTCTCCGGTTCACTTCTAGCCCATGTCCCCTGCGAAGTTTTAATTGGTGGGAATGTTTGCTGTGGTCTGGATTGTACATTTACTGCTTTCCAGAGTGAAAATTCACCTTTGCTGGTAGCGGAAAGAGAAGCAATTTTTGTTTGTATGTTTTGGTCTTCTAGGTCGTTTAAGAATTGTTTTAAAGCTGCTGCCGCTTTATTAAAAGCCGTCTTGTCTGAAGATCTTCTAGTACTGTGCCAAATTCTCCTCAAGCGGCGCTTTTCTCTCACCATTTCTGACACAATTGCAGTATTAGGGAGAGCCCTGTCGTTGCGTTTAGTAATTGTAGGCGTGGATAGCCAAGCAGCACATTGGATAACAGATGTGATATGAAGCGTGGCTTCTTCCACGTCTTCCATAGATTTAAGTGGTATTTTAAGGTTTATTTTCTCTTGTACATAATCTTCAAAGGAATCCCAATCTGTTTTTAAGTTTGTTAAATGTGTTGTTTCGTTCTTATATATTATAGTTGTACTTAAAATGAGGTTGACCGGGGTATGGTCGCTACTACCGTCAAGGCAACTCTCTACATGACAGTATAAATTTGATATTCTTTGGATGATGTAGAAGTCAAGGAGATCAGGCGTTCTGTTAGTGTCTGTAGGCCAAATTGTGGGTTCTCCAGTAGAAATAAATCCCAATCCTCTCTGATCCATGGCTCTTCTTAACTCTCTTCCTCTAGTGTTAGTAAGTCTTGAGCCCCATAGTATATTCTTCGCATTCCAATCGCCACCAGAGATGAATCGACTGCCAAGAGTTTGGAAATATTGCAGAAAGATGGAGTCGGAAATTCTATGACGCGGTGGGCAGTACACCGCTGATAAGGTCAGTGGTCCCTCCGAGTCTTGTATAACCACTGTGGTTGCCTGGATCTCGTATGTGTCGTAATTAGCCAGACAGTAGTGACTAATTGTATTTTTCATTATCAGTGCCGTTCCAGCATGTGCTGTGCCATCTGGATGTGGAGTGAAATAGACCCTAAATCCAGGCAATCGAATATCTGAAGTTTTTAAAAGATGTGCTTCTGATATCAAGAGGATGTCGATATTGTGTTCTCTTATGAAGATTTTAACTTCCTCAATTTTGGAAATGAGGCCGTTGATATTCCATGTTGAAATGTTTAAGTTAATCATTTTGTTAATTTATTTATGACTGTGGTCATCAGGCTTAGGAATGAGCCCAGCTGTTGAATCAGCATATCTATTTTGCTAGCTTGACTTATCATAAGCTCAGTTAGTTTGGTCAATGTCGACTCAGTCGGTTCTCGTTCCATATGCTGGCGATGTTTTAGAGCAGCTGAGTAGGATCTTTGGTTTTGGGCAAAAGCTGTGGGTGTGGGGTTCTCATTTGGGTTTAACTGTTCATTTTTCTCAACTATTAACTTTGGCTGTGGTCTCTTTTGGCCTCCAGGTGATTTGCGTTTTTGGATTTCCAGGTATACTTTGCAGCCCTTGTAATTTGCAGGATGATCTCCTTGGCATAGGGCGCATTTGGCCGGGGTCTGGCGGTCTGTTTTTGGACAGTCAGTAGTTTTATGGTTTTCGGCACACTTAACGCAGCGAAATGGTCTCATACAGTTGTTCTTCGTATGTCCATATTGCTGACATCTTTTGCATTGGACTACAGTAGCTTGCTTCCTGGGATCTTCTATTGTAACTTTGGTGTGGTAAATGTACTTGATATCTTTTAATTTATTGTTGTTAGGCGATGGCTCAAGGTTCACAAACCATGTGTGTAGAGGTTGTTTATTAGGACCATGTCTGGCATTGATGATCTCACCAATAACTTTGTTGCCAGTGTTTTCTATCTCTTCAATTATTTCAGGAATAGGGGTTGAGGGATGAAGACCTTTAATCACAATTCTGAATGGTTTATCAGACTTTCTGGAAAATGTATGTCCAATCAATCCTTTTTCCCGTATCAGTGTGATGGCTTTTTTGTATGTATCTACATCAAAACAGTTCAAGCGTAGCTGTTGTTTATTGATGATTTTGAATGAGAAGCTATCTTTTTCGACAACAGTTAGTAGAAAATCTAACAGTTCGTTCACATCTTGAATTCCGTAGAGAATTATTGGTGGGGGTTTATTTACTTTTGTCGACTTCTCAGCTGCAGGGCTTTTGTCGCCCGTAGGGTGTATCGGCAGGTGGTCAAATCTATTTTGAGTTTGTATAGGAGGCGGAGATTCAGAAGCTTTCCTTTTTTTACGGGTATCATATGGACGTAGTTTTGGGACCAATTGCCAAGGTACGTGTGAGTCGATTTGGTTGTCTAGAGATTCAATTTGTTGAGCATCTTGGGTGGTTGGTAGGTCCTGCACATTACTTTTAAACATGCTCTTGTGAAATACTTGCTGCACAAATACTTTATTTGTTGTCGAATTTGGGTTTTCTCCATTATGGGGAGATTGCATGTTCATAGCAACACTGCTTCAGGTGACGTATCTGACATTGACAGCAGACATATTTGACACTCCAAAATCTAAATACTAATCAGGGTAGTTTGAAATAAATAAAGCCTAACAATATCGAGTTTTAATTCTCGGATTTCACTGAATTTATGCTGTAACACACTGTATTTATCACTGTATATCGTGCCACAAGATCAAGTGGGCACAATAACAACTTTTATTTGGGGTAACAAGCACTTTAGCAAGATTAGTTGATTTAAAACGCGGAGCACGAAATGTCTCGATTCACGAATTTGACAGATCTGAGATAAATATAAGAGATTTGAGATAAATAAATATTGATATTAATTAATTTAAATGAATACAAGAGTTACGTGGTATATAAATAAAAGTGAATGGGTATAACTCCAATTTGGCTGATTGTTGTTTGTTGTATTCGTAATTGACAGGACAAGACTTGTATGAATAGTATTTTGCAGAATTCTCAGGGGAAAGGGAATATTCGGGATCAGCGCTAGCAACGCAACTGGGACTGTAATTCACAACTTCGACATTTATTACAGTGAATTTTACCAAAGCGAATGTTTGTGATCGCGATGTACGTTACAGCGAATGTTTGTGATCGTGATGTACGTTACAGCGAAAGTATTCGATGTCGACGTATGGGACTTATTAACCTACCTAATTTCGCTGTAAGATACCTCACGATCACAAACATTCGAAGTCACATGCGTCGCTATCGGATACTTTCGCTGTAACGTACATCGCGATGACAAACCGTCGAAGTCCCATACGTCGACATCGAATACTTTCGCTGTAACGTACATCGCGATCACAAACATTCGCTGTAACATACATCGCGATCACAAACATTCGCTTTGGTAAAATTCGCTGTAATAAATGTCGAAGTTGTGAATTACAGTCCGCAACTGGATGTATGATAGTTTTCCATAAAAGTTACTATCTTGCGGACACGTCATATCATTAAAATTTAACAAAGACAACAAGTACTTATACCACAGCGTATATGAGGTAGGTACCTTCGAATGTTTACATTAGAATCACTGCATTCTGCAGTAGCTCATTGTGAGATCATTGTGTTACACTCTACTAGGATCTTGTGGATGTAGGTAGATAGATATTTAGCTGAATGCTGTAAAACAATACTCTTTAGCTACGATTGTGATCGTAAAGTAGCCCGTAACAAATCTAGTACAAATAGGACCGTGTACTTTCTTGCTTTTAATGTGTCGAGAGAACACATCGAGGTACTTTTAACACAGTTTACACCTAAATCGATTAGACATCGAAAGAAATCGATTTGCCTTGTATGCAGCGATAATTCATTTACGATAGCTTTATCATTCTACACAAGTTGATATTGCATTTTAACACTAGAAAATCTGCAGCGCAATTTAATTTGCCTTAGCACGGACACAGCTTTAGGCAACATTGGTTCCTGATAAATATTTTTTGAAGTAAACTTAAAACGCCAGAGTCTGTTCCCGTCGTGATTTAGCCTGAGTAAGGATATACGATCAATGCTTACCACATGTTTAGGGGTCCGAAAATAAAATGGTGAAAAGCGGGTATTTCCAGGAAAGGATTTTTTTTTTTTAAATATTGTATTTTTTACGTAGGTAATTTAATTTATTTAAAATATTATGTAACTGATAATTTATATGTACATAAAATTTCACAACACGTCACTTGTTATTAAAATATCAATATTCAATGTTTACTATTAAGCAGCTCTGAAAGATAAAAAGCCATTTTATTGCCATGTCTACAAGTTTACTCTAGAGAAGCAAGAGATTTTGGGTCAATGATTTCTTTATAAGAAACCATACTTTGTTACATTTTTTTTACAATATTAGAGAGCAGTGATAGCCTTACGGTTACAGAGCCCGCTTCTCATGATTGTAATCAGAGTGAGGCACGGGTTCAAATCCTGTGTCAATGAGTTTTTCAAAACTTACGTACTACGAGTACATATATATCATCACTAGCTCGACGGTGAAGGAAAACATTGTGAGGAAACCCGCAGGTCTCAGAATTAACAGACCCGGTCCGGCGATGGGCTCACCACCTATATAAAAATATTCTAGTGAAAAGTGGGTATTTCTACCAAAGAACCTCTGCCTACCCCCTCGCGGATAAAAGGCGTGAGATTTTTTTACAATATTAAATAAAAATGTCTACTAAAGAGGAACTAGGTGAAATAGACAGTTTCACTTAGTTGTTTCAAACAGTGCTCAGAACACTGTAGGTATAATTCGGGATGGAGACTAATATTTTAACAGAGAGCCAGGCCTCTGACCATACAAAATCTCGAGCCAAACCTACGGATTTACATTTCAAATACCTGAATAACCAAAAAAGGGATCGTCTCAAGGAAAACTAGCTTTCTGTTGATAGAAACTTTCTTTTAATATCATGGCCAAACCAAGTCCTCTAGACTCTTCTTTAGTAGCTGACTAGTTATAACATTAATTTATTTAGTTTGCTGGCTGTTATCATTACAGAAGCTGTAAAATAGGTACTAAAGCACGTGCTAATTAATTTTGAATTCTTAGTCATCATTATGGTGTATCCAACTTATAATTTGTTTATGCGCAGTATGTACAATTTTGCAAAACCTCCAAAGAAAACCCGCTCCCGCTTATTAACGGCCCTTGTCCATGACCTTATTTTGGGAGCATTTTTCAATAAGTTTCCACTCATTTAAATCGATTACTTAGAACCGGAAAAATCGCTTCGAAAAAAGTCACCATAAATCCGTAATAACTGGAAGCTGGTTTTCTTTGGACTTTACACATTTTGTACCTAAGCGATCCATTAGCTGGAAGTAGATACGACTGCTATTAGTAACTAGCGTAGGTACTTTACTAACATTTATACTAACTACAACAAAAAACAGTAATTAAGCACTAATACAGTCACTTAGGAGTCGAGCAGACCTTTTGCTCGGAGACGTTGATGAAAAGCGTATTCCACCCCGAGACGCCCCGGAGGGCAAAACGAGGACGAGTTAATTATTTTTATTATGGCTGGTCTTGAACTATTTTTTTTAATTGTAAGCATTTTATATCGTGTTTGGAATCAAAAATACTTCACCATTTGTCTTGAAGAATATTGCTCAATTTCGTACTACACTTTCACGCTGCCCTGTATCACGGCGTTCTTCTATACTTCTATACTAATATTAAAAAGAGGAAAGATTTGTATTTTTTAATGTTTGTATCTTTGTTACGAATAAACTCAAAAACTACTGGCCCGATTTTAAAAATTCTTTTACCAATGGAAAGCTAGAATATCCCTAAGTAACATAGGCTATATTTTATTTGCATTTTCCTAAGGGAACGGGAAGTCTCCTAAAGTACGTCATCTATAATGTACTTGCCCATTTTCTACCTATTTTGGTTTATTTATAAAGTTTTCTAACTGCAGAAATCCTCTATGAATAACTCAGTTTCTTAAATTAAAGTTCAATCTCAATCAATATACTACTTATCTATTTATAGGATTTTCTTCGGTTGAACAGATGGCAATGTTCTTTTGGTTTTATATTTCTTGTTATAGTATGAGTAGTATTTTATTCTTTAATTAGTGTATTATCTATCGCCTGTATTGTCTTACGGTTGGGTTGTATTTTCCTGTTCCAAATTTACACATATAAATTGAATATAGGTAAATTATGTTTATATTTTCATTTTTATGGTTGGAAATAACATTTATTTACAAAGTAAATATACATTCATTTACAATAATTACAGATAATTAAAGAGCAGTGATAGCCCGGACGGTTAAAGAGCCGGCCGAAAATCAGTGAGGCTCGGGTTCGAATCCTGGCATGTACCAATGAGTTTTTCAAAAAACTTACGTCCATATTTATCACTAGCTCGACGGTGAAGGAAAACATCGTGAGGAAACCCGTAGGTCTCAGAATTAATTCTGAGACATGTATAAATAGACCCGGTCCGGCGATGGGCTCACCATCTATCACGTTTAGGGGTCCAATGTATCTCGTGAAATGTGGGTATATCCAGTAATGGAATACCTCTGCCTACCCCCTAGGGGATGAAAGGCGTGAGATTATTTATTTATTTATTTATTTTTATTTTTTAATTACAGATAAAAAATGACCTCCAAAGAGAAACCTTTTTATTTTTTATATTTTCATTTAATTTCAGCAAAGTAAGAATATAAAATACTGAATTAATTTACAAGTTGAAAAACCATGACATAACGCGCTGGTGTCACGTCTGACAGAGTTATCATTATCAAACACAGAACTTCAACCCCTGGACGCAGAATGCTGTTCAATGTAGGTAGCTTTAAGATGTACCTACACACATTTTAAATTCTAGACATGTAATTATCTGGCTATGTTACAAATGTTCTCTATCTTAATTATGCAGGTAGGTAGGTAGGTTGATAGCGATCGTTGAAGATATTCGTCTGTAATAATGTATGAATAATATGAAATGATAGAAACACGTATTCAAAATGCTATTTTACTGATATGGAGAGGAGATGGAGGAGAAGGCAAATTAAAGTCAAAAACCAAAAAGCAGACTGGTAGTTAGTAAACTTATCGTCAAATGTCTCTATCTCCGTCGTTGGAATTTGTGCTTGTAGTTCATAAGGACTTTTCGATATTTTCTGGGAAACTTTATCTGCTCGGGCAACGTCTGCTACTCTTAAATAAAAATCACTGTTTAAGATACTGGTTATTTCGAAATATCTTTATTAAAAATACCATCAATAAATTGCCTGTTATTTTATAGAATTCATTTTATTATCCAACGTGTGGGTTCATATTTTCTTTAAATTGAATGTTGATTTGGTTGTATACGAGTAAAAGCGATTTTCATTCGGGAATTATAACAGCGACTTGTAGCTTTTCAACTAGGTATATCTACTATTGAAATTCAAATGAATTTTATAGATGATAAATTTAGGTTCCTTTTGTAATGGCTTAATTAGTTATGAAAATTTCAAACTTTCTGAGTTTCGTCAATTGGAAAATATAATCGCAAATATGTCTACAACTGGACATTGGCATCTCCCAAAGCAACCGCAATATCCGGTCTTCAGCCTCTGCATCCAACGTAAGTACAGTCAAGGCGATTGTAATATGAACGTTACAAAGTCCAATGTGTCGGGCTCCACGTGCTCTTGTCTGTACACAGCATGTGACAATACTTCTTCCTGACGTTTCTGTACGTGGTCTATCTCATTGACTATGCTCCAAGATGCCCCCGTGAATTTGTGTTTTATAGTTGCTCTAATCCTATGAGTAACCCAGCATAGTTATCTAAGTGAAATAGGTGTGATGGTGTTATCTAACTATAACAACGTTCACGTGGGGCGTAAACCTCGGCCCACAATGCGTGTGCCTTACCTAGAATCTTACGTTACTAAACTTGATTGTTTAAGAGAACAATTACCTTTTGTACGAGTGGGGTATCAGCTATTATCGCGTAGCTTATTAGACGCGTTGAGTAACGTCTGGGTCTCGAGTTCGACTATTTAGCGTAAGTCGCCAAAGACCCCATTACCACTTTTGATATGTCTTTGTTCGATACACTGATATTAAGTAACATCAATAGCACTTACAGCCTCTTAATGGAATATTATTGTTTATTTATCTGTATCTGTACACAGTATAAAATAAAGTCGCTTTCCGTATCTGTCTGTGGGTATGTATATCCGCTAACTCATTCTCAATCTCAGTTTACGATACTAATTATGTAGGATCGAATCAATAGTGCTGTTGGTTTTGTCAACATTCCCACTATGTGCCTAATTGTTCAGCTGGTATATAATGTTAATCTTTCCGTTAATATTAGCCCTTATATTTTAATCAGATTGGAACGCGACTTGAAAACACGATACGCAATCTTTGCCAAATCTTGGCAAGTTCGGCCCTAAAACTTAAAAGACAGGCACATAGTTAATCAAGTATAGATTACAAAATGCTCACTTTTAATAACGCAGAAAGTCGTTTGGAGTACTTTAATTTGGAGTACCTATTACCTATGTATCATTACACTAGAAGGGAATTTATTTGTGAAGGACAAATACTTAGTATAGGAATTAAGAATAAGTATACGATTTGTAACTTCATCAGATTGTTCTAGTACCTTTGGGTATTGTGTAGGAACTTACATATCCATGAGATAGCCGCAAAAAATTGTTTTTTTTCGTACGAACTTAAAAAACATTCCAAACAAAAACGCAAAAAAATATGTAATGCCACACAGGTCTGAGATATAAAATATATTATACTTACTTAGTTTTTTTATGAAGACACTGTAGCCTGTAATACTAAGGACCTCAATATTTATTTGTAGTTTTTGGAAATAAATATTATTATTATACGAATTTAAAAAAATATTTAGACTGAAACGTAAAATAATGTTTTTAATCAGCAAAATTGTGTATGTGGGAAAATCGTTACGTTTAATCAACACCATAAGTTTTTAAAATCTATATTATATAAAATGATAAACTGACTGACTGATTGGTGATATATCAACGCACAGACTAAACCGCTGGGCCTCGAGACTTGAAATTTTGCACATAGCTTATACAGTGTATAAAGGATTTTGCTAAATTCAACCCCTAAGGCGAGCGAGCGAGGCCGCGGCTAAAAGCTGGTTGTAGAATAAACGCACTCTTAACTAGCTTCTTTTCTTTATTTATCAAGGATTAAAATAAAAACAAGGACTTTGTGTGTTAAAATAGTATACCTCAAGGCGTGAGCATATTTAATTGTATAATTTTACCGATATGGTTTATTTTTGAATTAAAATAATTAGAAACACAAATATTAGATTTGTGGATTTTTCCGAAAATATATGTTTGCTAAGAATCTAATATATCGTGAAATGTATATCCCCCTTGCGACCTTTTGCCAATTTGTTAATTGAAAGAAGAGGTTATATTTCCAGCTTCGGGGCATTAAGGAAGGTATCGGCGTCGCCTTCGTAGATTCGTTAACAGGTATAAGTGGAGAACATCAAAGTAGCACAAATTTTGAGATATAGTAAATATGCTTGTATTCCTATTCAACGATGGCAGTAATTCTTATGTATGAGTCATGACCAGAGATCGGCATTAGGTAGTGTGATTTGGTACCATAGTAGGTAAAGTTTGCTACGAGGATGTAATATGGAGTTGTTAAAACCACCACTTTATTTGGGACTTCTGAAAATTTCCCGGAAAATTTCCGAGATTTTTCTACAGTATCATATTTACTTACTAAATATAAACTTCTTTTGTTCTTATGTGATTTTCTCTACAATGGCCGGTTATGGAGATAATCAACAAAATCTGCATATTTGTAATAGTGCGGCTCCTTAGTTAAAAAAATGTGAGTTTCGGTCCCATCCGACACAAAGCACACATATAAAATTTGGCATTTCATATGTGTGCTTCGATTTAAAAGTAGGAACATGGTGGTTTTAACAACTCCATATTATATCCTCTGCTACTTTGGTACCAAATCACACTACCTAATGCCGATCTCTGGTCATGACAGATAAGGTAACAAAGTAATAATATTAGTAGAAACTCATTCTATAAATAACTAGCTGACCCGTAAAACCTTGTTCTGCCATGTGAAAGGGGGAGTAGGAGAGTCAAAAATACTTTACGACTTATTGTCATACCTATCAAATATATAAAAAATACATTAAATTCGGTCAATCCGTTTTAGAGGTGTGCACCACAGACATCGTGACACGAGATTTTTATATATTAGAAGATATTTTATAATACTTTGAAAGACATCAATATGTTTCTCAAAGCTAAGAACCACAGCCCGGACAAGCATCTGTAAAATTTCATTAACTTTATCTAGAGGTCTGAAAGGGATATCTGCAGATTTATTTCGCATGCAAAACCTCTAACCCTAAAATGTTGTAATTGAGCTTTTAGTGAAATGTTAGTTTTTCCTTTTAAATTCAGTTAAGTTCCGAAGCCACTGGCAGCTTATAATAGGGAAACACAAGATCATCATCTAAGCCTTTCTCAATCTCCTTTAGTTTGTGAATTGTAATTCATTTCTGATCCAATATATCTAATCTAAGAGCAGTGCTATCACTGCTCTTCGATTACGGTTAAAGAGCCTGCTTCACATGATGATAATCAGTGAGGCTCGGGTTAGAATCCTGGCATGTACCAGTTTTTCATAAACTTACGTACATATTCATCACTAGCTCGACGGTGAAGGAAAACATCTTGAGGAAACCCACAGGTCCCAGAATTAATTCGGAGACATGTGTAACAGACCCGGTCCGGCGATGGGCTCACCATCTATCACGTTTAGGGGTCCAAAGAATATCTCGTGAAAAGTGGGTATATCCAGAAATGGAATACCTCTGACCCCCTCGGGGATAAAAGGCGTGAGATTATTATTATGAATATTATTTATTATTATATCTAATCGCACATGCTACCGTTGATTGACAAAACACAGTTACATAGGCGGCCGAAAGGGTAAGCTAGTGTAACAAAATTAAGAGTTGATTAATTAATTTGTTGATTCCATATACATAGATCTTGGACACATTGAATAAATATACAGGTACATTATTGCACTGACACAATGAGTGTTATTTTACAAAAGAGTCGAGACAGATTACGATAGCAAAAAGTATCAAAATTATTTAAATATTTTTACTATTTATACCTAGCTCCCACTTCCTAGTTCCGGAATGGAAAAATAGCCTAAGATACCTTCCGGTTTACCTACTTAAATAAAATAAAAAGTCGGATAATAATAATGACAATGTTAATAAGCAAGAAAAACTAACAAGCCGACTAACCAACAAAACATTTTACATTTCAAATATTAGCAGAGCCTCGCATTTTTTTTTATTTTGTTCTCGCGGTGCCAGTGGCATGCCTTTCCATAGATTCTATTGAAGTACAACAATTTCCTTGCTTCATACACCTCATACACTGAATAGATTTATTATTAGCATTCGATTATCAAAGTTAGATTTGTTGTGTATTCGATCTAATGAAGTTACGATTATTTGAATATTGGATTTAATTTTATTGGTCACCGATCAAATGACGATCGATTTATTGGCATTCGATTTGGCATTGGGCACCCTTGGCAACAAACGACTCTGACAGCCTAATTAGATCAAATTTCAGTTACACAGTATTTTTTAGAATCTCGACATATTTATTAAATGAGCCAGTCATCTTTATTCTCGATTCGTGTGTCGAAATTTTAGGTTAAAACACAAGTAATTATTTCAAATTATCTTAATTCCATCAACAACTTGATTATAAGTCGGAAGTTTTAGTTTTATTTTCCCCAAGTGACGGTGCATTCAGAGCTCGGTTATTCAACAGCATGGGTAATTCGCACTGCTCCCGAACTATCGTTTCACAATTGTTATTTGTTATTAATTTCACGAACGATACGCCGGCTTTTAATGTTTTATAAATACGACGCATTGTTCTATAAGCGACACAATACCTTGCGGTGTTCGCAGCTCCGCTCGAATCCGATATACCACTACATCGGCGTGCGGCCGCTGTCAGACATGCATTCTTAGGCTCATACAAAATGTGGAAATGCTCATTAACTCGTTCTTACAATAGCATGCAACTTCAAATATCAAGTCCGCAAGAGTAATCAGAATCACAGAAAAATTGATTAGAGCTCTAATTCTCAATTTCATCAAAAATTATTATAGCACGTACCTATACTAGAAACGTCGCCCTCCCTTTGCCTTATGTTATGAGATAATTTATGATTGCATAAGTTAAGTTTCAGATCAGAATATCCGCTATAAAGAACAATAGTATTTTAAACTATTATTCGGTTACCATGGCCAGTATTAGGAACCTACACAGTGCTTGTTTAGCTACGTACAACGTTAAGCGACGAATTCCAAGAAACCCGTATCGGGAGGCACGTACGCATAGGATTGGCTAAATCTCAGCGTTAAATGTAACAACATCTTAACAATAATGTGTACTAAGTATATGATATTTTTAAACAGGAGCATGGTCAAAAGAAAGTGAGTTGTAAAGATGTTGAAAATAAGTTCCAATTCGATCGTCAGTTTAGTACTTATATTTGAATATCTTATTGAAACTTTAGTTTCTTATAAAAAAGACACACATGACCGTTTTCATCATTGAGCCCTAAAATTTAGGGATCCCTTAGAATATTTACGGAATACCTAATTAGGAATTAATTTTCACCAACGTTTAAGTGTCACCTAGATTCTGTAATAATTTAAGTAAGTCATAGTTTTAGGGGCACTCTTAATCTAAGAAACTACGTAGAACTGCTATAGGGGCTTGTTGGTGAAAATGGGAATTAGCCGCCCTACTAACCTATAAGACCTATGAGAACAAGAAAATGATGATGCGAAAATCCAAACAATAAATATGAAAACAGTTTATTTTTAAAAGACTATGTTATTTTGTCAAGTTACTTCGAATTTCAATTAACAAAAAGCTGCCAAAGAGAACACTACCTACAAACAATATTGTGTGTTTGATCCAACACCATAATGATTATGAATAAAGGTTGATCTTACTTGCAAACAATCTTCAATCATATAATATCTACTAGGACTGTTAAAAGTACCTACCAACAAGATATGGGTAGGATGAGAATCATCCGACTATACAATATTTATTCTAACAATAGTAGGACGATCGTAATTTAGCATGACTCATTCACGGAGTTCAAATGTACCAGTACACGGACCATCTCGTAATGTAATTGTAAGAAATTATTTATAATTGTAAACTATCGATAATATCGGTTTTGCTCTGAATATCGATAGACCACCATAAAGGCTGATTCACGTTACACCGGGCCGGGTCCGGGCCGGTGTAACGTGAATCAGCCTTAAAGCGGCAACACGAATGCCATTTACCGATATCTTACGTGTATATTTCAATTGTTCATTGATTGACAAATATTAATTTTGTATTTTTAGGTTCACCCTACGATAGCAGAATATGCCTGCAGGAGAATAGCGGTGTTGAAACAAACTCTCAAAGTGTCAAAAGCAATGAAGAGTTATCTCGGGTCTACCAAACTCTTTCTATGGCTGCACATACCAGGGACGATACTAGTTCTAACAGGTCTGCTGTTACTTTACTTAATTATAAAATGAAAATGTCTTCAATTTCTGTATTATAATATAATATAATTTACAATAGTAGGTCAATCAAAAATACCTCCCCGGGTCATACCAGTCGCAAAGGTGCCCAATGCCCATGATACTCGCTGCGTTGCCGCGTTGAATGGCGATGGACAACCTTTGCGCCAGGTAGGATCCGGAACGGGCGTCAAAACCTCTCTCACTGAGTCTGCGACCAATTTCGGAGACAAAGGCCAAAGCCTCTGACCCCAGCAACCCGTTGTCTCAAACGCTAATGGAACAAAGTAATAATTAGGCCCCAGAGCAGAGTATTTAGCTCTTTTTTTGTCGGCTGCCGATTCAGCGGCTGCTTTTTTTTTGTGTAAATTTGAACGCTTGCTTCGATCTCGATAAATATTTTGATGTTCTTTTGCCATGGTAAAAACCTTTTATCTATCACTCTACTTAAAGCTGTATAATTGATGTTTTGTGTGAAAAATAACAATCTTCTTTAAATTATTTATGTTCATTCAATTGTTGCAGTAATGATGCAAAAACTAAATCGAAGTCTGCAACGCCGGGTAGTCCTGCCAACTCCTCAGAAATTAAGCCTCAGTCCACTACACCTTCTTCGCAAGGTCTTACTAAACCACCTTATTCCTACGTGGCCCTTATCACGATGGCAATACAAAACAGTCAAACCAAAAGAGCTACCCTCAGTGAAATATACGCTTACATCACTAAAGAATTCCCATTCTTTGAAAAGAATAAAAAGGGATGGCAAAACTCAATACGGCATAATTTAAGTCTCAACGAATGTTTTATAAAAGTTCCTAGAGAAGGTGGAGGCGAAAGAAAAGGGAACTATTGGACCCTCGGTGAGTTCGCCTAGAGAATAATCATCCTGTGTTACTTAATGAAAGTTATATTTATATTTAAAATGTATTATGTAACATTTCGCATTGCGAATGAATACCGCTGCGCGTTTACGTCAGTTCACACATCATACATTATATTTTTATGCAATATGCTGGCGAATGTGGTCCTTTGTTTTCTTTCTATTTTTGTGTCAGTGTGATAGTATTGTTGTAGATCCACAATGCGGGGATATGTTTGAAAATGGTAACTTCAGGCGACGGCGCCGGATGAAAAGGCCCTTTCGGGCTACACCTTACTCCAAGACACTGTTTGGAGATGGTTACCATGTGACTCACGTGTCCCAGCACATCACGCCTCACATGCAGCCTCTTCCTCTTGGTGCTAGGAACTACTTCGGCTCAGGGTCTCCTTACCCGCCTTCGTACCCCAGATATGACACGTAAGTATTTATTTATACTGTGGTTAATTGTCTCGGACCCGCTGGAAGTAGGCCCCTTTCGTCGGTCGCTCTGGAAGACAATGATGTTCCTGTTCCACTGTCTGACTTTGACTTTTGGAATTATTAGTGTTTCATAAAATCTTTGAGCAGTGATAGCCCGGACGGTTAAAGAGCCGGCCGAAAATCTGTGAGGCTCGGGTTCAAATCCTGGCATGTACCAATAAGTTTTTCAAAACTTACGTACATATTTATCACTAGCTCGACGGTGAAGGACAACAGGAAAACAAACAAACAAGGTCTCAGAATTAATTCTGAGACATGTGTAAACAGACCCGGTCCGGCCGATGGGCTCACCACCTACGTTTAGGGGTCCAATATATCTCGTGAATTGTGGGTATATCCAGTAATGGAATACCTCTGCCTACCCCCTCGGGGATAAAAAAGGCGTGAGATTATATTATATTATTACGTTTAGGGGTCCAATATATCTCGTGAATTGTGGGTATCAGTAATGGAATACCTCTGCCTACCCCCTCGGGGATAAAAAAGGCGTGAGATTATATTATATTATTATAAAATCTTTTTATGAAACAGTCATAAATTTTCTTTTTAATTAAGAAATTACTCGTAATTCAAAGTTAGGCTAGATCCAGATTTCAATAAATTATTTTATTATTACTGAATGATTTCACATAATTCACTACGAAACTATTAGCCCGTTGACACATTACTGCAATTTAATTATAATAAATATTTAAGTTTCTCTTGAGGTGTTTACAAAACAAACTAACGATTATATTGATAAGTTTGAGGCAATACATAATTTTATTTCCCGTTTCCTGAGTGATTTTCTCTTGAACTGTTAATCAGTTTAGAGTCATTGAAGGTGACCGGTTATTAATTTTTGTATATAAATAAGAGGGAATTGAGGACCTATTTACTTTAAATTAATAGTTAGTAACAATAATGATAAACCTACCTACTAATATACTATACTACTTAGTTTATTACCGTATACTATACTAGTTTATTACCGTTCCCGTGGGAATTTCCAAAAACCCCTTCATAGCGGTTGCCATCGACATTTAAAACACCTACATACCATATTTCAAGTTTCTAGGTGTTATCGTTTCGGAGTAGTACGTATTTCTCTTTTATTTTTCCGTGGCAATAAGATATTTTCCCATATCAAAAAGTACACATAACATATAGGGTACTTTTATATATGGAAATTCACCCAGTTATACCTATACACTTTTTTTGGGTGATGCGTGCACAAACAGACAGTCAGAAAAACAGAACGACAGACAAAGAGATACAAATTTTAAAATATTGGTGTTTTGATATCTAAATCGATAACTAACTACCGCAGAAATTTTCAAAAAATATTTCATGTACAGACACGGTACCGTTACAGTTTTATTATATATATAGATGCGATGAAATCACCGGTATTATGTTATGATAGCGCAACGTTTAGCAACAACCTTAAAAAAATAAATGTAGTATGTTCTATGAAATTTAAAAAATTCCGGCCCCAAGATATAAGTATGTACTTGCATTAGGTATATTAATATCTCTTGAAAGATTTCATTCTAATAATTTTATCTGAGGCTCTTGATGGCTCTGCCTATACGGCTCGTATAACATGTTATCGTATCATAGAAGGCTTATTCAGCCTTTCTGCAACATTTTAATTGACAAACAATTCGATGTTCGGACTAAGCAAATAGTTAAACCATCCTGTTGTATGTATCAGGTGTCAACCGTGACCTTGTTGATTTATTAGTGAAGGTGTCAGTTACTTTTACCTACAGCTGATAAAATGATGTGTCAAGTAAACAAAGAAACTAATGAGATAACGTTAGTTGAATTAATGCAAAACAAATTGTTATAAAGTTACTAGCGACCCGCCCCGGCTTCGCACGGGTGCAATGCTTATAAGATTTTCCCGCTTTTCTGTTGATGTTTTTCCTGAATTTTCTTTGCTATAAACCGCACGGAGCTTCCAACAAATGCAAAACCGTGAAAATCGGTTCTTGCGCACGTGCGTTCTGGAGTTATAGCGTCAGGAAGGAAAACCCGACTTATTTTTATATAGTAGATTTTGCGATGGGGCTCGATATTGTTAAATTTACCGTTACAATACAATTAAATACAATATAATTAAATACACCAAAAAACAAAACAATATGGATACCAACATTAACTAAAGTACAATGGGCGGTCTTATCACTTTTAGCGATCTCTTCCAGACAACCTTAGGATGGATGAAACTGAGAGATTAGAACTAGGGTAGACTGTGCACTAGATATTTTTGAACATACTCTTACATACTATTACATAGATAAATATATTGGTATAAATATATGCATAACTAGCGACCCGCCCCCGCTTCGCACGGGTGCAATGCTTATAAGATTTTCCCGCTTTTCTGTTGAAATTTTTCCTGAATTTTCTTTGCTATAAACCTCACGGGGCCCAAGACCTTTCCAACGAATGCAAAACCGTGGAAATCGGTTCGTGCGTTCTGGAGTTATAGCGTCAGGAATAGAAAATAGTAAACACATTCACAAATACTTGAGGATAAAAATTTATAATGCATAATTATAACATAAATAGAGCAGAAAATTAATTTACCTCAGTGCTTGCAAGATAGTGAGCCTTTAGTCGAGTTTTAAAAATGTTAATCGATTCAGCACATAATACAGGGGTAATGCGTTCCATAGCCGAACAGCCTGAACGGTAAATGAGTTACTGTAAAATTCTGTTGTATTACGAGGAAATTGTAAAAGATAATTTCGAGACTCTCGCAAAGACCGGTCGGTGGAATCGCCTTGTCGTTGGGGGGGGGGGTTGGGGGGGGTTGGGGGGTAGAAGGAATAAACAGCACAGAGTAAAGCAGGGAGAGAATGTGAACATTCCGGCGAAGACGAATTGGAAGCCACTTGAGCTGAGAACGAAAATGAGAAACATGGTCATACTTGCGTAGTCCATATACAACGCGTAACAGAAAAAGTGCAATTCCTCATACACCCCAATTAGTATATTTATATAACAAAAAAATATGATGCAATCGAACTTTAGTTGTGTCTAACCAATTTTCCTAAATATCGATTAATAATAGCACGATTTCCATAGAAAGCACTAAATTCAGCCACGATAATTCATTTTTTTTTAAATTAACACATATTAAAAATAGCTGAAATTGAATAAGTGGTCCATACTGAACAACCTAATTTCAGAAATTGCGCTTATTCTGTTACATGTTGAATACCTAAAACGAATGCAGAAATTTTAACCATTAAATTATATAACCATTAAAATAACCGTAAAGTCAATTCGTTGTCCGACTGCCTGTCTGTCCTTTTTCGGGAGCAGAAGATGCAGACGTCTACCTACTATAGGTAATAAATGTAAAAAGAAAAGAGCTTTCCAGCGAATACACTTAAACAACCGCTGTGATAGAGATTTAAATATAATGTACACACAGGAAATATAAAAAAAAATAACACGAAATCGATAGAAAAAGGTGTCGTATCTTGAAAAAATATTAAAATTTATCCGTGGTCATGGCAACCGGTTCATACCCGCCGCGCCGTTAGGTCGTTTACACTACAAAACTTTAAATAATGGTGAAGGAAAACATCGTGAGGAAACCAGCAGGTCCCAGAACTTATTCTGAGACATGTGTCACAGACCCGGTCCGGCGATGGGCTCACCACCTATCAGAGGTATTGCAATACCTTGCAATATCTCTGCCTACCCCCTCGGGGACAAAGGGCGTGAGATTATTTTATTATTTACTTTAAATAATGTCATGACTGTTTAAATCGTAAAAAAACTCAAGCCTTTATTCCCGATGGGGTAGGCAGAGGTATTCCATATATTTAAATAGGTTTACCCACGTTTCACTAGCATACACTTTGGACCCCTAAACGTGGTAGGTGGTGAACCCTTCGTGGACCGGGTCTGTTACACATGCCTCAGAATAATTTAAAGAATAAATTAAAGTTAAGCAGTTGACTGTTTCTAAGTAGATAATAAAATTTTCTGTGTTAAAATTTCCATAAATCGTAGTTAGTTGTGTCTGTCTCAGATGTTTATATAAAATGAAAAGAAGAGCTACTGCCCACTCAACAAAAACTAATAGGTCGGGGAAAAAGTCTTTTCGTATTTGGTATGAATAAAATTTAAGAAAAATCTGTTTGGTTGTACGTTTGTATCTGACTGGTTTTTATAATAAATATCTATAGGACATTAAGAAAAAAGCGCTCGTAGCCCTGCGGTACCAGAGTGTTTGTAAAGATCACACTCGTTGGCCGCGGTTAGTCAGTGAAAAGGTGACCGCCTAATGGCATAATATCACGAGCGCCTTCTTGCTTCAAAGGCTTTTGTACTGCCTCTCTGATATTGTTTTTTTTTCCGCCAAGATGTTATCCAAATTCTGGAAAAGTAGAAGTCTGTAGGCGCAAATTCTTGTGAGTATTCTAGATGATGGAGAGCTTCCCACCAGCTTTTGAAACTTGGAGACCACCTTCAGTGCAGTATGAGGTCGCGCGTTGTCGTGCAGGAGCAGCGGAGGCGAGCGTTTGATCAAAGCTAGTTGGAGACATGAAAGCTTCTCCATCATTGTGTTCAGTTCTTCACAGTGCGTGCAGTCACTGCAGTGTCGTCACTGCACTAATGCTCATCCCGTTTAGTAAGACCACCAAACCGTGAATCACTTTTGTAGGGGTAATATTTCGTTTAGGGCACTGTTTAGGTGCTGAACCAGGATCCAACCAACTTGCTCAGCGCTTGAGATTGTGAAACATGATCAAAGCGGTTCAATATAACTTATTTTGTGTGTCTGTTGACCAGTTCAAGGCACGTCTTGAAGAGTACTTTGCACTAGCGTTCAATTTGATTTCGTGGGGCACCCAGTTGAGAAGCTTTTTTGCCTTGCCAGTTTGATGGTGATAGACCAATATTGTTTTGCTTCTGCTAACTCAGCCGTAGATTGAGTGTCTGGCTAAAATATAGCTTCCACAATCGCCTTAAATTCGTATTCCATAATTTTACTCAATTTTTTTACGCGTTATATCCACTACGGCGAAAAATATTTAAATGCAAAGAAAACGCTATCAGTAAATAAATGACTAATTTTTAAAAATAATTCCATGTTTTAAAAATAAAATTGGAATTCGAGTTCTTAGCTAAACAAAAAATATTTTTAATTGAAAAGGCCAGTACTAAAGCCAGTACGTAAACACATTTATATTAGGTATAATTAAATGTAAATGAACTTTGAAATAAGCAATGTCTTTAGTTTGTATATAAAATTCGAAAAACTTTTTCTCAGACATTATTTAGTCTAGTCGCTGTAGAAATGTAGCTAATTTGTTTTCTTAACTTTATGACCTTACTTTTCTCTTATAAAGAATTAAGATTCCTATCCTTTGCTATTTCAGATTAAGATTTTTTTACCAATCTGACTGGAGCAACGGAATAAACCTTAAACTTAATTAGAATTTTTATTAAATTTCCAGTACGTGGTTGACACAGTCGACTAGTGGGCTAGGGTATGCTAGTGCTTGCGGCGGTATGGGCCGGAGTCCGCCTGGGTGCTCTCCCCACAGCGCTGTGCCCCACCAGTCGTCGCCTGTTTCGGTCAATCCTTTCGCCACTCATCAGCTCCAAGGACAGGTAAAAACATATTGTAATTTAATTTATAATCATAATGACAGGCCTCTTTAAAAATTTTGAAACGATGTAGTAAAAACATGGGTTATCTAGATTGTTCTCCCTTTTAGTCATTGGTTTCGTTGTTCATTAACGAGAAAAGTTCGTTAAATGCGTAATTTCGGATTTGCTACTACATACGTATTGTTTTTGTAGTGGTACATTTAGCAGAACAATCTATTCTGGTAGTATATTCCTAAGTAGGTAAATTTCATTCGATCGTAGGTATTATTTTTAACAATTATATTTATCTAGCTAGGCTATCTAGCCTAGCGTGCTAATTAGTGCTAATTACTGCTAATACAAAAAAGTTCTCACAGGCTTTCAAACATTACTGTTTTGAATTTTTTTTTTATTTGGGAAGCACATACACATACAGTCAGGTACAATCATCATAAGTTTTAGTACTCACCGCGTCTTGTAGACAGTGTCCAGTGTGATGGATGATTTATATCCTACATATGATTAGACTCTGACGGTCTTTTACAAAACGAGATTTAAAGTTAAGCAATTGTCGACGTGCGGACCTAGCCTTAAACAGAGGCTGTATCTTTCTTGACAATAATGTTATAAAGCGACAGTTATCTGTTTAAAACAGTTTTTAAATTTTAGCTACGTTTCGTAATATGGCCGTAAGATTTCAAACACAAAGCCAAAGTCCGCTTATTATACAGTTTATTGTTCTGTATAACGTGATGACAAGTAGGTAGTACCTACGAGTAATGTTAAGTACCTACCTAATCTGTGGATGATAATAATTTACTAACGAAAGAATGATAAATATTTCATAATGTTTTGGTTATTATTTTAACTGAATTGATTCGTCGCTTATTCTCCTTATTACACAGTCTGAACCGACGGTATATCTGCAAATACATTCAATAAGTGAACTATAAGCTCCTATATTGGATGAAAACTTAAGATGTTGATCATTACCAAATTCTTTTTCCAAATGCTATAAAAACCGAGGCTCTCGTCCTCGACGACATTATGGTGTGCGGATACGACTGAGCGGGCCGTGTGGACCAGAGGATGGTAGCACGTTGCACGCCTATTCTTGCAATTGCGGCTTTGATTAAATAGTTCTACGGCCGTGCCGCTTTTTTGCTCGACTTGGCGGGGGCACTGCCGTGCCCTCAGGTTGTGATAAAGGTTTCTATTCTAACTTTTCTCGCTTATTGGCTTTGCGCGGCCCGCTTTGTGTCCTCTCTGTCTGGCCCAATTATACTTTAAAGTCATTATACCCTTTAGTAAAAGATGGGTATTTCCAGGAACGAAATCATACCCATCCCTACCCCATGTTGTATAAGGCATCAGTGTGTATATTTATACATTATTATTTTGTTTTGTACTTAGCAATTTAGTTGAAATGCCCCCGTAAACAGCAATGGCGTGTTAAAAGGCTAATTTCATTTCTGTAATTAAATTCGGATTAAAATTTTAGTAGCGTATCACAATGCAATAAAACTGCATGCTTGCAAATGGCGTATTGAATGCTCAATAAATTTTCTGTATCGATAAATTGTTTACATTTTACAACTTAACATAAAATAAGACACAAGTACCTACATGGTACTACCTATTCAAATATCTAAGATAAAGTACTTATCTTATTATTGTAATATCTAAACGTTGTGTATGACGGCGTTTTATCCTAAAAAAATTAATCAGTCAGGCGTTAGTAAATAAATCGTTGACCTCTATTAAATGCCTACGCATTGCTTTGGAATAATAAACTTCTGAGAAAACAAAACATAATAGGTACTTACGTATGTAATTGTTTAATAAATCCATTACAGCTCCAAAGTTCACTTCAGCCCATGCAGACAATGTCTATGAACAGCTACAATCCCATAGGTGTCACCACATTGGGTGAGTTCCTTATTATCTTTTATAATTAGTAGGTAGGTATTAACTTTTAATTAAAATATATTTTTATCTTTTAAGTTATCCTATCTTTTAATTTAAAGTTATACTAATTGTTTAATGTCTTTGGTCTACAGTGTAAAAGTCGTTATACTATTATTTCAACTGATTCTTTATTTATGATCAAAAGGTATGTTTCCTGGATGAGAAGTAGTCGATTCTATTTGATCCCTTAGTTTTATTAACAAAAATATTGAATACCTACCTACGTAATTTTGCTAAATCAAATTAAAAAAAAAATACGAAGATATATCTCATCCAAGTTCAGAAGTAGGGCGTCACTCCTTGCGAAATTTTTTAGCACTGCGTGACGTCACTCAAAATTTCAGTGCTGTATCGTCTTCATTTTTTGGTGTTACAACGAATCATTCCTCTTAATAGTATAGGTGTATTTAAATAAAAATACTTCTCATAAATAAAAAGCTAAAGTAAACACAACTGAACTAAACAAGACCCTAAGCAAAAAAACAATTTTTCGTAGGCTCTTCTGCCACCTTAAGGCCTTTTTTATATTTACCGGAGTGCGGAATTTTTCGACAGTGTAGATATAGCCGAAACTATGCTCAGATAGTACCTCATAGCTCCAAAATATGTCTAGCCTATTATGTAGCTTACTTTGAATTCGTGTACATGTGTTTATTAGAGTGTATGTAATTTGCAGACGGGTCTCCGAGTCCTGGTCCAGGATACGCGCCCTCCACTGGCGGCTTCTCGCCGAGTCGTCATCACGACATCGTCACATCCTCAGACACGGCTGTGTCTAGATTCCCTTTCTGGCCTGAAGGTAATTAATTAGTATAGTAGTAAGTAGTGATATTTACGTCAGTCGTCTGTAACTGCGCTTTTTGTACTGTCCGCGTACTTATTCAACACAACGTAACGCGGACCAACAAGTATACTTAACACAAGATCACTGCTTTGTTTTAAGTATCAGACTATTTAAATGGTATCATATGCCTGGGTTGATACTTTGGTTCAAATGCGTTACGTTTTTTAGATAAACCAATGAATACCAATATTGTGACGTTACCAGAAATTTAAAAGATCCGTAACGGAACTTCTATTGTCATAGCGTTTGTGACCAAATTGTATCAAGTGGTTGTGACTATAAATGTTAGTCAAAATATTTCAATAAAATCTTACATACATACCCAGCAATAGTGGATCGGCCCTTTTTTATTGCAGGGAAAACCACTTTTGCCGGTGCCTTTAGTTAAAGACAGTGTTGACTGCTGTTTTGCAGTGAAAAGTGATAATAATATTAGAAACCGGCTATGAGTTTTGACTATGATTTCGAGTAACATAATAATATACAAATTCGATATTTTTATTCAAGTAGAATTACATGAAAATTCTAATAACAACATGTAACAGAATAAGTGCAATTCCTGAAATTAGTTTTTTCAGTATCGACTACTTATTCGATTTCAGCTATTTTTAATATGTGTTAAATTTTTCCCAAAAATGAATTAGCGTAGCTGAATTTAGTGATTTCTATGGAAATCGTGGTATTATTAATCGATTCGATTTCAGCTATTTTTAATATGTGTTAAATTTTTCCCAAAAATGAATTAGCGTAGCTGAATTTAGTGATTTCTATGGAAATCGTGGTGTTATTAATCGATGTTTAAGAAAATTGGTTAGACACAACTAAAGTTCGATTACATCATATTTTTTTTAATGATTTTTTTGATTTTTTTTAAATTATTATTTTTTTATCCGGAAAAAATTTGAAAATTATCATAACTTTTTTGTACAGAGATTCTTTTTTTTAAAGGTTTAGCTTGTAGTTCCATTAAAACTAGATTCCGAAACTCTCACTTGTATTTAAAGATAGTTATTTATTAAAAGTGTTTTTTTTTTTTTTTTTTTTCTCATTGGTCCTATCGTAGTATGCCGAGATATTTGTGTGGAGAATAGGTTTAATACTTTTATTTAATCCCTTAAAATCCGGTCGCCTAATTCCGTGGGACCTAGAAGTTATAGCGCATTTAAAAACATCGCCAGGGTTGTCACAAAACTCGGATATAAATATTTGATATTTTTGACAATAATATTAAAAGGTGTGCAAACGTAGGAAGATGTAAATATTTATGTACAAATTAAGATTTATATAGGTAACTAAGTTTGTAGTAATATTTACAGAAGTATTAAGTATGGAAGAAAAAACTTTGCATACAAAGTGCGATCACGTGACTTGATATTTGGCATGGAGATTTTTTTTTTACATTTCGATCATAATATGTTCATTAGGGAAATTTTACAGTATCATAGACAGAATTTGACCCTTAAAACAACAAACAAACATTATTTATTCTAATATTTTTTTTATATTTCATTTTTTTATTTTCTAGGTATAAGTATTTTCTTTATTTTCATATTTACATCGCTCTGTCTTCATCTTCGGTATGAAGATAAATATTGTATTCGTCTTCGTCAGCCAATACGTTGATTTCTGGTTCTTTACCTCCATGTACGACTTGACTAATCTCTGCAGGTTGGAGCAATCTTACTGCAGCTGCTGGCAATGGGTCCCGCTTTAGTTTTTTTCTTCTTTCCTGGATACGTACAATCGAAACATCAGGGGGAGGATTCCCGTGCTCGATGAAGTAAATCGATCATTGGCTCATTTTTCGGGTGTGGTGCTCACTATCGTATCGCCAGTAACTACTTATTTCGACTTTCCGCTGCCTGCTCTGAGAGCATCCCAATGGGCAAAGTTGTCGAGCGTATATTGTCAGCACCGTGGACAAATATTTTATGAAGGGTCACTGTCATAGGATGCCACGCATAGGTACTTACTTTGTAATGTATTTATATGCCATTGCTTTACAATGCTCTTCAAATAGTTGTGCGTTAATGTGTAAACCACTGGATAAAACAACTAATATTGTGTGCAAATTATCCAATAACCATTTATCAAGAGCAAATATCTCTGCAAAAATTTGACGGTTTTTGTCCGATAATGCAGTTCTGGCCGTATTTCCGTCAACAACATCAACAAGCAATCCCATTTTTATCTTGATTTTTTTCTCCTTTCTTCTACAACCTTCTTCAGAATTCTTAGTGATTCTCCACTTCTTCACTTCGCTTTTATAAGCAAGCCTTAAAAGGAACTCTAAAACCCGAATCCATGCATGAAGTGGACTAATTCCATGCACTAACGTTTCCTTCTTTACGGGTTGGCCAAAAGAAACTTCCAAATTGTTAAAAAATTTTGCGGTAGGCCACAAAATGGACATCGCATTTGTGATGAAGTATTCAATATTGCATTTGGTACTTTACCATCAATAGATGATAAATAGCCGCCGTCGCCGCCTTCTGCGTCAGAAAAAGCTTGTTTGTACAGTGCCTGCCCCGAACTACCATCAAAACCCCATTGGCCTCTTAAAATACATTCCAGATCTTCGACTGCCTGCTGGTCACAATACTCAGTCACTACATTATTATTACAAATCAAGATACGTTCTAACGTGTGTTGTAATAAGGACTGTAAAGGTACAGAGGCTTCCCTTTCAGATATTTGCATATCACGAGGATAACAATTTTTTCGTGCTTCCAGGACTTTATAATAAGGGGGGTATTATTGCTGAAGAAAAACCATGTTTTTCACCAGAGATTTTTATTGACATTGAAAGCAGAACAAAAGACAAAACTATAAAAGGGCTAAAACGTTCCAAATTTAAATATATTATAAAAGCTGCCAGCACATCGGCAACATAGCACCCCGCGGTGCATGCACCAACTATGCGGAGCCGATGCTAGACTGCGCCGCCAGACCAGCTCCCGGCCTCCCGGCCTGCGCCGTCGCTTACGCCTACTCCGTAAAATACCACTGCCTTTGTCTGCCTGGGTAGTGCCGTGGCAGCCCATCGATAAATGGCGCACGGGAAGGCCGCTAGGCTCCACGGAGGGCACCTTCACTAGCAGCGGAGGACCGCCAGTGCCCGCAGAGTGCAGCTGCTCCTGAAGAGGAGGTCCACCAGGGCCTGCAGAGGGCAGAGGTGCCGGCAAGGTAGGGCTGCCAGGCCTCACGAAGGGCAGCGGCGCCTCCCGGGGAGGACCACCAGGTCCCGCAGAGGGTAGCGGCGCCTGCCGGTGAGGACTGCCAGGGCCCGCAGTGTGTAGCGGTTCCTGACAGGGAGGGCCTCCAGGTCCCGCAGAGGGCAGCGGCTCCTGAAGATTAGGTCCGCCAGGGCCCGCAGATGGCAGCGGCTTCTGGAGAGCAGGGCCGCCAGGCCCCACGAAGGGCAGCGGCGCTTGCTGGGGAGGACCGCCAGGCCCCACGAAGGGCAGCGGCACTTGCCGAGGAGGTCCGCCAGGCCCCACGACGGGCAGCGGCGCCGGCAAGAGAGGGCCGTCAGGTCCCACGAAGGGCAGCGGCGCTTGCCGGGGAGGACCGCCAGGCCCCACGAGGGGCAGCGGCGCCGGCAAGAGAGGGCTGCCGGAGCCCACGAAGGGCAGCGGCGCCGGCAAGAGAGGGCCGCCGGAGCCCACGAAGGGCAGCGGCGCCGGCAAGAGAGGGCCGCCAGGCCCTACGAAGGGCAGCGGCGCCTGCCGGGAAGGACCGCCAGGGCCCGCAGAGGGCAGCGGCTCCTGAAGAGGAGGTCCGCCAGGCCTGGAGCACCCCCCAGAGGCCACGTCGAGCGCGGCTAGGTCGGCACGCATCACTGCCTCCGACGCAGCGCGCTCCGCTGCGGCCGAGCGCTTGGCACCCTCCGCCAAGCGTCTGGCATGTGCCGCCTCGATGGCGAGTCTCCGTGCGAATATCGTCAATTTTTCGGATGTTACATTACCTTTATCTTGCCCGCCTCTATGCGCCCTTTCCCTGGTGATCATTTTGCTGAACAGCAGGGTCCTTTTTTTTAACTTCTGACACCAAATATTATTGCTGAAGAAAAACCATGTTTTTCACCAGAGATTTTTATTGACATTGAAAGCAGAACAAAAGACAAAACTATAAAAGGGCTAAAACGTTCCAAATTTAAATATATTATAAAAGCTACCAGCACATCGGCAACAGGGGGAAAGCAGGAAAACCGCGGTCTCGTAAATCACTTCGAAGGAACTGGGCATGTCTCTACTGTTAATTTTCGGTCAATGATAATGGCAAGTGCTTCTTGGGCTGTGTAAGGTTGAGTACTACTGTGAGTAATTTAGTTTAAGATTGTTATAGATGCGGCGGTAGCAACACACGTTGTAAGCACAACTTTATAATTGTTTCTAAAGCATTTGAGGCTTTTCGTGGTAATTCCTCCCCTTCAGATGACAGAGTACTTGCGAATGCCTTGACTTTTTTTATATGTGGTTCGTCTTCTAATTATCGTTTCAAGTCTTCGTCGTGATTTGAGCTGCTGGTGTGTGCTTAAAGACAAACACTTTTTTAATTTTGGTGACTCTTCGAGCATCGCTTGAGCTGTTGTTGATGTTTATAACTGTCCGCTGATCAGTATGTACTGCACTTAACCATTCGTGGTGTTTTTTTGAAAAAAACTTCATATTGTGTTTACAATTCTTAAACATAATTTTACACTTCGACAAACATATAGGGGAGTATCTCTCTTACAACCTATTACGTAGTACGATTTGTCATTTTTGTGTCTAATTTTATTAATAAATAACGTTACAAAGTTTCCCGTTAAACGTTACATAATAATATAATTTTGTTAATGTCGCTTTTAATACAATAACATATACATTTACAAAAATTACCACAAACAATCGCTATCTGTCGGTCTACCTGTGACAATATTATAAGAGAGAGACTAGAGCTTATGCATTGTGCGCTTGACGCTACGGCTTGGCAGATGGCGTACATTGAAAGCTCATAATTGCGACTTTTCGCTCAATTGATTTTCAATGACAACTAGCGACCCGCCCCGGCTTCGCACAGGTGCAATACTGAATTTTTTTTGCTATAAACCATCCCTGGACCCACTCGAACCCACACAAAAAGTTTAATCAAAATCGGTCCGGCCGTTCTCGAGTTAAACCGTCAGGAAGAAAACCCGACTTATTTTTATATAGTAGATTACAGTTTCTGGTTGCTATTACTACGATTATAATAATTTTCTCCAGAAGAAATTTATTATATTATTTATATAGTTATATAAATGTAATGTATGTATTTAAATAAAATACTTATTAAATGCAGTTCGTGGTTCAGCAACTCAGCACATCATTTAAGATGACAACATTTTTTTTTTCAATCGTTGTATTATCTACCTAGTCTAAATAATATGTTCCGAGAAAGTGACCCCGAAGATTTTTTAAAAATTCGGGGGAATATATACTCAATACTCAATACATATAGTACCTACTTAGTTCATATTTTAGGTATTCAATTCAAAACGAAACATTTTTTTAAACAAAATATCTAGCCAGGTGTCAACTCCGTGAAAATTCATTTAATGTGAGTTTTCACGAGTCAAGTTTGTTCGCCCATGTAGGTACTAATAACGTAACATAATTTTGTAAACACTAATGCCGTGCCATCTAGTGAATCAGCGGGATGAAACGTCATGGCTCAACGGAGCAATGTCAGTGTCACTAAAACAGCACCAAACACTAAAGGGGTCCTTGTCTCTCTTGCTAGTTTATTATACCTATATGACAGAGGGCAGCAGCACAATAGAGATGGCACACGATGGGTTGTGTTGCGTTCGTCCCCCTAATTTCGACGAACGCACTGAGTGTCAAACGCATTTGATTTGCGACGTACCTACAGCGTCTAAAATTCGATATGTCAGTCTTTTATTGGTTACTAGCGGCGTTGCCCGCGGGAACCCAGTTTGTTCCCGTGGGAATTTCCCAAAATCCATTCATGGCGGTTGTCTACGCCGTATAAAACACTTACATAACTTATTTTATAGCTCGACGCTGAAGGAAAACATCGTGAGAAAACCCGCAGGTCTCAGAATTTACATGTGACATGTGTAAATAGACCAGCGGGTCTAAAAAGCCGTTTCGGGTGAATCATAATAGAATTCTATTTCGATTCATATTCGAAATTTTCACCAAATACGAATCTGCTAATGAATTGAATAGTCAGTGAATCACTAAATTAGGGGACCATTTTACGAAATTTAGAGGAATTGCTTAGGATTTGCAGGGAATTCAGAAAAGGAGAATTGCTCAGAGGAATTGCTCCAAGGGGCCATTTTAGACCCACCGGTCCGACGATGGGCTCACCACCTATCACGTTTAGGGGTCCAATATATCTCGTGAAAAGTGGGTATATCCAGTAATGGAATACCTCTGCCTACTCCCTCGGGGATAAAAGGTGTAAGATTTTTTTTTATTTTTTTTATTCCATTCTTCAAGTTACTGGGTTTTGGTTTCCGATGTGGTTTCCGATCTACCTACGTATTTCTCTTTAGAACCAGTTTTTATATTTTCCCAAGTACCTACCCTAAATCTTTACGTTACTCAGTTACGATTATCTCCACCCACCAAATTTCATCAAAATCTGCCCTGTAGTTTTTGCGTGATGCGTGCATAGACAGACAGACAGACAAAAAATTCAAAAATTGTTTTTTTTTTAATATCTAAATCGATAAATATCTACATTACCGCAAAAATATTTCAATCCGCCCTGTAGTTTTTGCGTGATGCGTGCATACTGCATAGACAGACAGACAGACAAATAATTCAAAAATGTTTTTTTTTATATATAAAAAAATATTTCATCCTACAGACACAGTCTCGTTCCAATTTATCTACTACGACTAGCAGCGCCCCGCGGTTTCACCCGCGTAGTTCCCGTTCCTGGAAATACGGGTATAAAATATAGCCTATGTGTTATTCTGATGTCTAAGCTATATGTATAACTGTAAAGTTTCATAAAAATCCGTTCAGTGGTTTTTGCGTGAAAGAGGAACAAACATACATCCATACATCCAGACATCCATCCAAACAAACTTTCGCATTTATAATATTAGTAGGATAATTATATGTAAGTATAGATGTATAGACAGATATACATATTTCGATGAACTGAAATAAACTTGTTTTGTTGCTGCTTTTATTTCGCCACCGTTGCTACAAACCAGGGAAGTTGCGGATGCTGATTTTTTCACATCCGCGGATGCGAATGCGGATGCGGATTTCTGAAGGCTCACATCCGCGGATGCGGATGCGGATGCGGATGTTTGGGATCTTATATAAATATAGTATACTAGCGGGTGCCCAGCGGCGTTGCCCGCGTGGATCCAGTTTATTCCCGTTCCCGTGGGAATTTCTGTAAATCAGCTCAGCAGCATTTCTTCATACCGGTTTCCTACGACATATAATACACCTAAATACCATATTTAAAGTTTCTAGGTGTCATCAGCGATGAGCACTCACTTATCACGTTTAGGGGTCCAAATAATATCTCGTGAAAAGTGGGTATATCGACAAATAGAATACGCTCTGCCTACCCCCTCGGGGACATAAAGCGTGAGTTTTTATTTTTAGGTGTAATCGATTCGGAATAGTACGTATTTCTCGGTACTAATAGGACGTCAAACGGGGTTTTTCCTTCTATAAAACTTTCATCCAAACAAATAAAATTTAACATTGGAGGGACTAACAAAATGTGTGAAGGATGGCTGACCTTTATAGGTGGATTCCTTCTGTTTTCATGACATTAGTATTTTTCTGTATTAGGTATGTATTATTCAAGTTTTGTAATTTCAGTTTCAACTTGGTCTTCTGAAAATATTTTTTCTCAACTATTTCATTTTGTAACTTTTAATTCTTTTATCCTTTTGTATTTGTGTCAAATAAATATAAAAAATGTCACCAAGACATTATCAATGAAAAAGAAAATAGCATTAAAGCAGAAAAGAGTATGGATATGACAATTAGCATAACCAATTTATTAATTTCTAACGTAGAAATTACCAAAAAATCCCTTCACAGTGGTTGCCTACGATATATAAGACACCTACGTACCATATTTCAAGTTTCTATGTGTTATCGTTTCGGAGTAGTACGTTTTTCTCTTTTTAACCAGTTTTTATATTTTCCCGTGGGAATGAGATATTTTCCTGGAATAAAAAGTACCCTAGATGTTGACCCGGGTACTCAGTTATCTCCATACCAAATTTCATGACAGGCGATTACATTACAGGGGAAGGTGGCGCCACTTGTGCCGTAAACATCGTGTGTGTGTATCTCTTTAAAATTAAAATATAAAACGTACGAATTTCTCAAATAAAATAAGAAAACCCAGTACATATCATAACATTGTGCATGTGCTAACGTTTGTGTCAACCAGTGTTAAGTGTACATTAAGATTTAAATGAAATTTCCAATGACCAGTTCAGTGGAGGTACCTACCTGCTAAAAACTCAAATATACACCTAAGAAACATTTTGTGCCTGCATCGGAATAAATATTCAAGTGTAATGTGCTTACTGTGATAAAAAGAAGTGTCAAGTATATTATAACTACTAGGACTTGAGTACGTTATCAACTAATATTTATACCGTGGACGTTAAACACTACCAGTCAACCCTCTACCCACAAATTTAAATCACTAACATGCAAAACGAATGAGACGACGAATTTCATCAACTGCTCTCAATGAGACGTTGGTCTAGTGGATAGAAGAGTCGATTTGCATGGCCGCTATCGCCTGGTCCCTGGTTCAAATCTCGGAGGCAAGCAACAAATAAAATTTGTTCATATTCATTTTTTCTGCACACAAAAGTTACAATTTATTTAGTAAAAATGTCAACATCAAAGAAATCAATATCAATGAAAACTACTAACAGTGGCCGCCAGATGCCACCACATGCGTTAGTAATCTGCTACAAATGCAAAAAACATGTTGACAAAAAAAATACTGCAATATGTTCAATATGTAAAAACAGATACGAATTTGATTGTGAGGGTTATCCAGAAAAAACATACAAATTAATGGACCAAGAATTGAAAAATAAGTGGCAATGCAAGATGTGTATTAGTAACAAAAAACTTATTGGCAGTAACATAATATCTAATGTCACGCAAAGGAAAAATAAAAACCAAACTGTAAGACCCCACTCACTTGAACCAACAAGTCCGGCTAATGTAAAACAGTTGGATAAAGAATCAGCATCCCAAAATGTATCTCAGATTTTGGATTCCCATGTACTTACTGACAGTGAATCAGACGAATTCTCTTACTCAACTCCTAATAAACTATCAATGAGTGTAGATGGTACAATCTCCGACACAATATCCATATCAGAGCTAAAAGAGAAAATTATCCATCTAACGTCTGAACTTAATAGTACACAGAATGAGCTTGAGAACACTATATTAGAAAAAAATGATTTTCAAAGACAAATCAACAAACTTACTGCAGAAAACAAAATGTTAAAATCACTCTGCCAGTCTCCAACAAAAAACCAGAACACTACCAGCAATATGAATAATAGGATGTTTTCCCCATTATCATGCAGAGTATCGACACTTTCCTCGCCAGCTCGTGCTCCATACGACGAATGTTTTAAGCTACAAAAACAAATTATAGACCTGGAACAAAAATTACTAGAAGCAAAACAAGAAATTATAGTACTCGGTAAACAAATAGAGATACTGACCCAAGACTTATGCTTTAAAAACATGGTAAAGAAATCGGACCCTAAACCAGTATCAAGACCTCTCCCTCAACAAAAAAATACTAGTAAGAAACACCAACAAGCTGAACCTGAGAAAAGAATACTCATCTTTGGAGCTCAACAATGCGTTGGTCTAGCATCAGCTATCTTGGAATCGAGAAAGAAGACCCAATACGAAAAATATTCAGTGTTCGCCGAAACGACACCTTACGCACAAAGCAACATAATAATAAGTAACCTTAGAGATATGAAACTGCAGACTAATGATAAACTAGTAATATGTCTAGGTGAAAATGATCATAACCTAAACCTAGTACTAACTAAGCTTGCTAATGTATTAGATATATTTAATAAAACCACAGTCATTGTATTAAGAGTCTCTAATAACCCATATTTGGATGTTGATAAATTGAATGAGAGTATCAAAAATATATGTAACGAGTATAAAAAGTGTCATTTTCTGAATTGTGCAAACTATACAGCATACGATATTTGCAAATCAATCAACTACGTTATTGATTGTAATGATTATGATGAGAAATATCTAAATCCAAGTGAGCTAAGGAAACGAATAGCGAGTAATAGGCCAAGTGATCATTTATGTACGAATATCAGCATACCTAAAAAAGGAACAATCCCTTTCTATTTTGGTCGGGTTAATAGAGAAAAGCCTTTACGTATTGGCAGCTCTTCAGATTTTAATAGTGTAAGGAAAGGTACTATTCCTTACTATTTTAATAAAATAAACAAGAAAGGTGTTTTTTTTCGAGACTAACGAGCCAATTCCTACGTCACATTATCTCAGAATCCTCCATCAAAATATTGCCAGTGCATTATCAAAACAAGAAATTTTGGAACTAACTTTAATGGAGCTACAAGATAATCACACTGACCCAGATGTTATATGTCTATCCGAAACATTTATAAAAAAAGGTCACGAGGGTTATTTAAAAATTTTTGGCTACACAATGGCAGCTAACTTCTGTAGAGACAAACAAAGAGGTGGAACGTGTATATTAGTAAAAAAAGGATTAACTTTCAATGAGTTATCATTCATTCAAAGCTATGCCGAACAAAATTCTTTTGAAATTTGCGGGATAGAACTAACATCGACAAAAAAGTTGATCATAATTTGCCTTTATCGAACCCCACTTTCTAATCCCATTTATTTTCTAACGAAACTAAATGGCCTCTTACATGACATATACAAAAAATATAAATCTAGAATAAATATCGTCATAGCGGGAGATTTTAATATTAACACACTAAAAAAGGGAAACGTCACAAATGAATTACAAGCCCTGTCCTACAACTATAGTATGAAAATTCACATAAATGTTCCTACTCGTAAGTCGTCTTGCATAGACCATATACTAAGCAACATACCGGATGCAACAGCAACAGTACTTCCGCTCTATCTCTCTGATCATGAGACAGCCCAAATGTTATGTTTTCCAATAAAGGATAAACTTAAAAAACATGCGTTGTACTATACTCATAAAAGGGATTACAACTTGGATAATATCCGAAAGTTTCGGGAATGCTTACAGAATCTTTCTTGGTCCGATATTTTCATTGAAAGTATAAATAGTATAATCTCACGCCTTTTTATCCCCGAGGGGGTAGGCAGAGGTATTCCATTACTGGATATTTCATTGAAAATGATATAAATATAGCATTTAATGCTTTTCACAACATATTTTGCCTATTTTATAATCTTTGCTTTCCTAAAGTAAGGATAAAGGTAAACATTAATAACAAGAAAAAACAAAGCTGGATTAGTAAAGGACTCAAACGAAGTTGTAAGACAAAAAAAAATCTACGATTTCACTATTATAAAACTAAAAATGAAATTAGTAAAGCTAAATACCTTACCTTTTCTAAAATTTTGAAAAAATGTATTTATAATGCAAAAAAAAATGCAAACATAAGATTTGTAAGCAACAATGATAATAAATGTAAAGCTACATGGACAGTTATAAAAAACGAAATTCCTAACACAAACTTCAAGGATAGTATAGAACATATTAAAATCAACAATACAGTAATACAAAATCCAGTAGAAATAGCCTCAGCCTTCAATAATCATTACATAAACCAACCTTATAATTTATCATCACAGAAAAATCGTACTACCTGTTGCAGTAACAATCCAACAGTCAACTCTATGTTCCTTAAACCAGTGTCAGAAAGTGAGGTCAAAAATGAAATAATGTCATTAAGAAATACGAACTCTGAAGGCTTTGACGAACTCAATACGAAAATTATAAAAGCGTGCACCGACGAAATAATTGTCATTTTAACCCATTTAATTAATTTGTCATTCTCATCTGGAACTTTCCCAGACATATTAAAACTTTCTAATGTCAAACCCTTGTACAAAAAGGGAGATAAACATGACATCAATAATTATCGTCCGATAGCTCTAATACCAGTTATGTCCAAAATATTCGAAAAATGCATGTACAAAAGACTTATCGGCTTTTGTAATAAATTTCAGATCATAAGAAACGAACAGTTTGGCTTTCAAAAGCACAAATCAACAGCATTAGCTATATTTTCTCTCACAAAAACGATATTGACGAATATTAACAGTAAACGTAGGACTACAGGGCTATTTTTTGACTTAACTAAAGCGTTTGATCTGGTTTCACATGACCTATTACTCAAAAAGTTAGACACAATCGGTATTAGGGGACCTACACACCAGTGGATATCCTCATACATAACCAAACGGCAACAACGTGTAGTCCTTACCCAATTAGACGAACACAAAGTCACAATTTCCTACTCATCTGAATATAGATATTGTAAAAATGGTGTACCACAGGGAAGTGTACTGGGCCCAATCTTATTCTTATTGTATATAAACAATATTACAGACATTACAAAACATAAATGTATATTATTTGCTGATGACATTTCCATTATAGTGACATCCAATAAAACTAATACTACAATAAGCGATCATGAAGCGGACATTAACAACACAATTGACAAACTAATTGAATGGCTAGACAATAATAATTTAAATATCAACTTAAATAAATCAGTATATATACAATTTAATCAATCTTTGAACATAAATCACAATCATAACCTTAATATACCGAAGATTAAGGAAGTGACAGAAACCAAATTTTTAGGTGTAACAATAGATAAGGATTTAAATTGGAAAGCACAAACAATTAATGTATCGAACAAAATAAATAAATTCGTATATGCAATTAGACAAGTTAAAAACATAACAAACCTGAAAACAGCTATTATATCCTACCAGGCATACGTAGAATCATTGCTACGCTATGGTCTTATAATGTGGGGTAATGGCACCGACCAGAATAGAGCATTTGTCGCACAAAAGAAATGTATTAGGGCAATATACGGGCTTGCACCCGGTGAGTCATGTAAGCCAGTATTTAAAAAACATGGCCTACTACCGCTACCGTCTCTCTACATTTATGAGATTTGCATGTTTGTATGGAAGCACAAAGAATTGTTTAAAAAAGCATGTGACTTAAACACTCGGAGTCAACGAGACCCCTACAGACTCGTATTAGATGACAACCCTAGACTCTCCAAATATAATAAGAGCTGCCTTGTTATGTGTGTACGTATTTATAATAAGATACCAAAAGACTTTAAAATGTTAAATTTAAAAATGTTTAAAAATAAATTGCATGAATTCTTAAAATTAAATAATTTCTATAATGTGCAAGAATTCCTTGATAAGACATTTTAATATTTCTGATTTTTTGTAAAATTTGCATGCTATATTATATTTTAGCTAAACATGTATGCTCTGAATGTATCTGTCACCAACTGTATATACCATGTTCTTTGCAAATAAATGTATTATTATTATTATTATTCATCACAATCCGTCCAGTAGTTTTTGAGTGATGCGTGCACAACCAGACAGACAGACAAAAATTCCAAAAATTGGTGTTTCGGTATCTATATCGATAACTATATACACTACCATTAAAATTTTCAAAAAATATTTCATGTAGGTACAGACACGGCCCCGTTAGAGTTTTATTATATGTATAGATGAATGAAGAATTATCTTACTATAGGTAAAGGTATCATCCTATGGGGCAACAGTAAAAACGTAGGTAGGTAGAGCATTCATTCCGTAGAAAAAAAATATTAGAGCAATAACGGGAATATCTTGCTTTGACTCTTGCAGATCATTCTTTAATTAAAGACCTTAATGGCTTATTGACATTATCATCTCACATGAATGAGATTTGCGTTTTTGCTAAACAGCATGGGGAATTGTTTAGAAAAATTTGTAACATAAACCCTCGTAGTCACAGAGACCCAAACACTCTTGTCTTTGAAACAATTCCAAAAATTATTAAATTATGATAAAATTGGCTTTGAGTATTAGAATATATTATTATGTATAATAAAATCCCGAATGACATAAAATACTACCTGTTAAAATTATTAAAAGAAAATTGTATAAATTGCTCAATGAACGTATTTTTTTCAATATTAATTAATTTATTAAAAAATAAAATAAGTGTGTCCATTATGTCAAAGGTGTTTGCATGTCTTTTAATTATAGTGAACATGTATGCACTGCCCAAACTGTATTTTTGCATCTGTACCCAAGTTTGACGCAAATAAAGAAATATTCTATTCTACTCAATCAATAACAGGAACCTCACTGGAAAAATTAAGAATAATGTTATAAAACTATAAACTTTACCTACAATAAAACGTAGGTTTTACCGGTATAACATAAATGGCATTTTCCTGGCGATTTTAATTTAATAAGCTGAGCTAAGACTTATATAAAGATTTCCCAATACTCAATTATCTACACACAAAGATCACTGATCACAATAACACTCAAAATATATATCTTCACGATAAGTAACCCACAGCGCAAACAAACACGTAATAATTTAGTTACAAGAAACAAAGGATGTACCACAACAAATGCGTCGGATCTTGTCACCAATTTTTTCGTTCCCATTGGTCATTGTCTCATGCGAACGGCACGTGCCATTCGCGGGTCCGGCCCAATTTCTTTCTTGTCACAACTTGTATAACATCCGCATCCGCATAAATATCCGCATTGATTAATGCGGATGCGGATGCGGATGCAGATGTCTAAATCTATGCGGAAGCTCCGCTTTTGCGGATGCGGATGCGAATATTCGCAACATCCCTGCTACAAACGTAGGAGAACCAAAGTCAAAATCATCGTATTTCGGAAATAATTGTTTCTCAATATCAGCAGGCGTATTCAGGGATCTTCGATATTCGATATCGGATAATGTCATATGTGACATAAAGATTCGGAAAATTTTCCGTGGCTGTCAGAAACGCCTAGAATAAAGACTTCGGAAATTTTTTCACATTGAGTCTCCGTGAATACGCCTGCTGGTCTGGTCAAATAGCTGAACAAGTAAGCGTAACGGTATTTATTTATCACTGAAAAAATTTAGTGATTGATTTCATAAAATAGGTTTTTTCTGGACCAAGGAAATAAATCAATCTACATGTACATAAAGTCTTCTGTTTTCGTCTTAAGACAAATAAGATTAGAATCGCACAACCATCCCCTTTTCCCCAAATACTTATATTGAGAACGTGGTACAGTCAGGAGCACATGAAACTTTACACTTGTAGTGCAAGTCTGACCTCTAAGGCGTTTATAATTACCAAGTTCAATGTGTCAAGCTCCATATTATGCTTTTGACTGTACTTTGGTTGTTACCATCGGTCTTTGTTTTTCATTAGGATGTAGTCTCCCACAGGTTTTGGTGAAAACTGTTTCGACTTTTATATAATTGATTTAAAAAAAAAAGTAGGTAATAATGATTGTCCGTCCCATCATTAGGACGTCATAAAACGTAAAACTACTATTAATATCGTGTGTCGATGATTCACAGCAATAGGCGGTTCAGCGTTTCATAGTATTTATGGTACTTTCATTTCCACAGGCGGATCACCTAGTCCCAACCCAGGGTACGGACCTTCTAGTTTCTCACCGACGCGGCGACATGATGCGGTAACATCATCCGACGCTGCCGGTACCCGTTACTCGTTCTGGCCCGATGGTGAATAAACGAATTTTCTGCTTTTATTATGTATGCCTGCTCATTATTTGCGCTATACGTGTATTCAAAAGCCATGCTATTATATTTTCACTAGTGATAGGAATTATTATTGCACGGACTTTTGTCAATCCTTCATACAATACCACGGGTCAATCTTAGGTACATTATAATTTCACTAAGCAGATTCAGTGACATTGTAATTACCCTAGTTCAATTATCAATATAGCAAAACTTGCATGTAGTGGGAAGCTTAGGTCTGTTTTGAGTGATTCACTGACCACCGTGTTAAGCTGACTAATCAGTATCGGTTTTATAATTTTGTATGACATTGAGAAGATTAACAAAAGTCTTGAATCTATGATATACACGGATTTTACAATAATATTGCGACAGACACCCAATACAAATCAAATAAGCTTAAGCTTTTTTCCTCATCAGTTGGTGTTAAAGAAGAAACATCGTCGAGTCTCATATCGAACGGCGCACCTTATTCAAAATGTTTTATGTAGAAGATGGAGCGAAACACGAGACTTAAATGAGATATACTTAGTATGGAATTAAAAGTGACTGTAATATAAACTTGATGTAGTGATCAATATAGTAATTAATGTATAAATAAAAAAAGCTAAGTGTGCATTTAAATTGATAGGAAAAATGTTATGAGGGAAAAATGTTATATGTATAGTTTAATTTTAATAAAAAGTCGAAAATCGGACATGTGCTTATGTTTTATGCACCACATTAGAAGTGAACTGGTCGACTATGCGACATTAAGATCCCACCTATTGCAAAAATAATGTGCCGTTTTTTGTACCGAATTTCTTAGCTTTAGTTAAATTTTATATTATCCAAAAACTAGGTAAATAGTTACAATAACATTAATTACGTTCACCTTAATCGATCTCGGCGTTATGCGGCGGTTGTCGGCACATTTTGTTATTTTAATCACTTTTTCTGTTGCAATTTGGTGTCCTCTGTAAATCTTTTTATAAAATGTTAAATATTTTCAAGTCTACGATGTTCTACAACTTATTTGCAACAATGTTATCGTATCAAATACTGTTTCTTTGTTTCTTGGAAAGGCGATCATTAATAGGTAACTCGATTATTCAATTACGAAGACTGATGATGTATTTTTTTTCTTTACTGAAATTGGGTTGAAGATTGTCGACAGTCGGTAAGTAGATACAGTACCATAGTGTGAAAACTATTAAATAACTTATAAGCAGGTACCTATCTACTAAATATATTTATTAAGTTCAATGTTTGATACTTGATTTTGGTATGAGACCGCTTTTAATTTAAATTTGCTCTATCATGTTACTTGGTGTATCAAACGTTGTAACATAGCTGTAACTCTTGAAATAGGCACCATGATGTATGAAATAATAAACACATATGTACAAACAATTTCATATTATAAGGGATTAATATTAATTAAACTATTATTACGTTTTACAACATTTATTTACGTACTAACACTGCTGCTTCCCGCCTTTTCCTCGAATTATGTATATTTAAAAACTAATTCTATCAAAATACAAGAAAAAGTCTACGAGGGCACAGTAGGATAAAACATTTCCCAGTAGTTTCATTTTAAAATTACACAATTAACAATTTCCACCTTTCTAACACATATATATATATATATATATATATATATATATATATATATATATATATATATATATATACCTACTCTCGCCTTTCTTAAAAATATATTCACTGCTAAACTGGCTTCTTCGTTGAAAAAGTCCTGTATTGCGCCATCTATATTTTTTTCTCTAAGCTAAGTAAAAAAATCTGCTTTATACAGCCGAGAGCGCCTACATTATAATTAGATAAGTACATGACTGATGAAATAGTTTGGTCTTTTGATTTTAAATCACAATTGTGCGCCTCTGATTCATCGGTTGGAAAATGCCATTGGTTTATTTATTGTTACTTATAAAACACAAAAAAATGGGATTTCAGTATGGAAATATTAGTGCTGGTACATACGGCGAGTTATGATAAAAAGTTGTATATTATTGAGCAAATAATATTTTCCACCTAATTTACCTACGGGTTTCAGCATAGGTTAGGAAATTACTAAGTACTTACTGGTATAATTGTAAGGGCACGAACATAAATATTTACAAATAGCCTAAATTTATTTTTCTTTCTCTCTATATATACTTAGTTATATATTATATTTCCTCTGTGACATGACATAATATATTCTAATACCATATTTCTTTTAAATCGTTTCCTTCAAAAGGTAAACCGATTAATAATAATGTACCTACCTGGTCACTATTTATCGTTAATACACTAATTTGAAATCGAATCGTCGTCGAATGTCTTTATAAAAAGTTTTTTATTATCAAAATATTAGTAAAGTAGGTACTAGATACGCCAATAAACTTAATAATATATGGCAAATAGCACCATGCCTACTACATTGTATATACTGTCTGCTTAAAATAATTCTTTTTTGGTATTTTATATTAACTTCATTAAAACCACCAACCACAATTTATATTAAGTAATACATTCATTTCACTAGACATAAAGCACTTCGTTTCTTTACAGTCACTGCTTTGACACAACACACATCAACCCGTATCAGCCCACTGATCTTTTGTGATTCACGAGTTGGAGGAAGTTTTTCAAGCCACCTGAGGCATCTGACATGGCTTAACGACCTCCATCCTGCGCAGACACAACGAAAACCGGGACCAACGGTTTAGCGTGTCTGCCAAAACACTTAGGAGTTTGTGACGCAATGGCACTACTCATTACAAACATACAAGCACCTTCGACACAATGATACTTGTACCTGAAGTGCCCATCACGAGAAGCTTTAAATGAAGTACCTAAATCAACGAACTTCTGGGTTACGTAGCGACAGTTATGAGTTAACCAAAATGTAAGCAACTAAAATTTTATATAAGAGTAATTTGAAACTAAAACGCAACTTAAATTGGTCGGATTATATTTTTGCGATATAAAGCGTTGTCATTCAATGTGAAGCAGATTAAATCTAATGGACTGTAAAATCTCATTTAAATGAAATGCAGCTCTTCAGCTTTTACTTTACTCAACCACGAAAAAAAGGCAACTAGGTACTTACTACTGACAGATAAAGAAAGCGCATCAAAAATTCATAACACAATGTTTTGTGGTACAGGGACGCGCAATTATAAATATTCTGTCTGCAGTTTTGAAGTAGAAGGATTATTATAGGAAACTAGTATTTATAACTTAGTCCAAATGCTGCAAACCCCTGAATGTTTGTTTACATAATTTATAGCTTCTCTTGACGGGGACTTTATTTAACATTTAAGTACAAAATAATAATTGTGCAGGCAAGGCCGGAATTTCTAGGCGGGACAAACAGGCAATACAAAGAACCCAAATGTCTCATAAGAGAATGTGTGTGCAACCCACCAAATAGTCTCATAAATGTATAATATAGGTACAAAGCACTACAACGATAGAACTAGGTGGTATAAAATTTTTTTATTAACTTATCTGTAAATTTACTACGATTATATTGGATTCCTCTATGAGCTTATTTTAATAATTATTCATTCATGGGCTTAGTTATTCTAGTATCTGATAAAGTTCCCGAAAATTTGAAGGCACGTATTAACCCTTTCACCGCCTACGCCGGATAAATCTGACAAATATTTTCGACCAAATATGCCATAATATGCTGTAGATTTATTTTTCGATTCCCTGTGCCGGGCGCCTGGAGGCACGACAATTGATATGAAGTCGGGCGGTTAAAAGGTTAGCCACAAAATACTAAAACAAGACCTAATAGTATATAAACCATAATTATGAACTCTTAGAGAAAATTAAAGAATCAGTGTCAATATCGACAATAATTGATAATAAAGAGTTATGGTTGTAAACAAAAAAAAACCTGTTTATTTTCAGAATGAAAATGTCGACGTGCGCGCGGCCCCCCGCTTTTATCACTCTGCCTGTCCCATTATAATTAAAATCCTCCCTATTATTAGAATCCTAGAATTCCAGTGTCTCGACTATCAAGATAACTATACTTAACATTAGCAGCTTTTAAACAAGTGGGTACTTACATACATAGATACATACATACAGCTCACGCCTTCTTTCCACAGGGGTAGGCAGAGCCGATGGATCGCTACTTTGCCCGATCTTCGCACACTTTCCTCGCTTCCTTCACATCCATAAGCATTTTCATGCACGCTCTTTTATTCTTCGCACTCTTGACCCCAGCTTTTTGAAGGACGTCACTGCAGATTTGATCCGTGAACGACCTTCTGGGGCGTCCTCTTGCCTTGCATCCTTCAACATTCGCACCATAAATCTCTTTCGTTACTCTTCTTTCATCCATACGTTTTAAATGTCCAAACCAGCTTAACATACCCTTCTCTATCCTTGTCACTACATCTTCTTGCAAACCACACTCTCGTATAACCGCATTCCTCACTCTATCACACAATTTCACTCGACACATTTTCCTCAAAGACCTAATTTCCACGGTGTTCACTTTGCTTTCATGCTTCTTCTGCCACACCCAAAATTCACTCGCACACATTAGCGTCAGGACCAGAATAGCGTTATGCATAGCCATCCTTGCCTTGTTAGACATGACCTGGCTACTCACAAGGCTATTTAGGGCCCCATTTACTGCATTTCCTTTCATTACTCTTCTTTCAATATTTTTCTCATACTTGCCATCCCTTGAAAACACGCTACCCAAATACACGAACTCTTTCAATTACTCAACTTTCTCACCACCAATCTTTATATCACAATCTGTCATACACACAAGTACTTACAACACGATATAATAACCAAATAATACATATAAACAAATAGTATAATCAATTCTAACAAACAGTATGTAGCCTATTAGTTCTATACAACAACTATACTTATAGCAAGTTAAATATAAAAAATGCTTACCCTCACTTTTTCGTCCAAAATTCTTTATATTAATATTATTAAAATATTATTATTTCATCGTTATACGCTACAATTTTTTTGTGTAGTAAATATTTAATACCTTACTTTTCGTGAAAGTATTTCAGATTTTTGTCACATAGTCAGACTATTTGAATTTGCATCATTTTACTTTATATTAATCATCATAAGGTTAATAATAATATATTGATATTATATATGTTTATAAAAGGTATAATATAAAGTATTTATTAAAAAAATGATATAATATTGTAAAACCCTCATGAGGTATCAAAAATAAAGCGCGTAAGAGATTTAGAAAAATGGAAATTAATCTCATAAACAAATGATTACCACAAATAGTTTTGTATTTTCCTAAATAAAACTTTTTTTTCTTTTGTAATCTATTTTGTTGACACGTCTTTGTAGGCTCGTTTCAAACGTAAAGATTTGCTGCGTGGTTCGGGAGTCAAGCGAAGTAGGCCTGGCGTCCTTTCAACGCTGAGCGAGTGGCCCCGTTCGCGAGCCGGCGGTGATGAATTATTGATTAAAAACAGGGATGAATCTGGGATTGAGCAAGCAGCCATCTCACTATATCGCGAAGCACTGAAGCCAGAAGCTTCGTAACCCCTTGCTTCACTCCTTAGTTCTGAATCTAGTAAAGACGTGACGTCATCCGAAACTGTATCGTTTTCCTCGCTTTCCAGTAACCTGAAAAAATAAATCTCAATAACTCCCTATCGTTTCCAACAGATGGCAATATCGCGTCATTCGCCGTGCAAATTAACAGATAGACAAATAAAATCGCATATTGCTAGTAAGACCGTTGTTGTGATAGTGTTTCAGGTGTCTATTATAGATGTCATAAGTTCAATCATTTTACTAACCTCATTTCGATTCTGCTTATTCGTTCTTTTATCCTTGCCTGTTCTTCACTAAATTCTTTCAGCAGCGTCTGCATTCGGTTGTTCAGCAAGTCGATGTTAGATTGAATATTATTTATCGATTCTCCATATGTAACTTGTGTGCTTTGTGCATTTTGAAATACCTCCTCATCTAATAATCCATCCTGAAAATAACATAACATAAATTGCTCAAAATCTATAAAAAAAATATTTGGATTTGCAAATCCATTTTCGTCTAAATAGACAAAATATACTAATTGCTCAATTTATCAAAATACTACTACTAAAGAGTTGATTGCACCAGCATAGTTACCACTAGGTCGACCTCTTTCATCTGGCTAACTATTAAATCACTCTTCCTTAGAGCATACATTTTAATTCAGTACACGTACCTATTTGCTTTCATATACACCGTGAGAATCTTCATGTAGAGCCCTTATTTCATCTCATATTTTTATATATTGCAGTTAAACCAATATAAAGGAAGAAAATTTGTAAGACTTGTTTGATTTCCAAAATAAAACGAGGTCTCTACAACTCTGTCTTGTCGCTCTACATGTGTAATATCCGGTAGAGTTACAACGAACAAATCGTATTTTAAAATTCCATTAAAAGTTTACGAAGCTCTACAATTTTCGCCTACTCTTCCCTACAAGAACTTTTGGTAAACATCGCATAACAAAATGAGAACCTGATGTAAGACATACCTTTCTTAACAATTGGCATCCTCGTTCAGTGAGAGTAGCACGAGCATCAGGATAGTCGTCTAAAGCCTCCCATAGATCTCTTTTAGCCAAGCAAAATAGATCAGAATATCCTAGAGAGCGTACGTTTGCTGTTCTACGGTTTCCTGTTCGATTGCCAGCTATTTCTAGTACACTTACTTCTCCGAATACTGAGCCAGCGCTAAGTGTAGCCAAAACAGATTTACCATCATCTGCAACTACCTGAAGTCTTCCTCTTTTTACAATGTACATCTCTTTTCCAACATCGCCTATCCTGCAAATGTAGTCTCCCGGACTAAAAACCTGCAATCTAAGTTTAAGTACTAAAGCTTCCAGCAATCCGGGCTCACAATCTTGGAATATTCTAACCTTCCTCAATGTGTCCAAATGAACACGAATAGCTATTTCGGCTTTCAGTTTATCGGGTAGCGAAGACAGAACGTTTTCTTCATCCAGTGCTCCACTTTGCGCCCATGTATAAGCAAACCATCTGATAACCCTGGCTTCTAATTCGCCGCTTACTTTCCTGAATGCCATGTATTGTTTCACACCATCCATTTTGTTTTGAAACTCTACTCTAGCAACGTTCATATTTGAAATCATAGATCCAATATTTCCTACGATTGTAGCGAAGATTAATACTCCAGCCAAAAAATCGGCTACAACAAATAAATATTCGGCATCAATTTCTGGTTGTGGCGTTTCCCCAATGGTTGTGAGAGTTAAAGTGGACCAATAAAAGCTGTATATATATTGATGGGCGAGTGACTCGTTGCGAGCGCCGGTCAGATTGTACACCCAATTATCGGTTCCGAAACCTATTGCATAGCTTATTGCGAAATATAGACATCCGTTCCAATGAATGAGTACCAAAATAGCCATCACAACCTGAAAAATAAAAAAAAAAATGGTAGTTATGTACTTATATTTTATTTTGAAATTACTATTTTTCCAGCTAGTCTGTCTAGTATGTCATATCTGACCTTGCAAATCCTGAATGCATTAGGATAGCTAGTGGCTGTCTCAGTTCGATCGAACCACTCCCACATTCGAGGCAGGCGAAATAGTCGATTGAGTCGCACAATAACAGGGCACGGCAAACGTTTCTGGAACACAACCAATATTGACACTACAGTAATAACAAAGTCAAGGAATGTGTTTGGCTTGAGTATTTTTGTTGTTGTTTTTTCGCCTTCAATTATGATGGAACATTTTTTAGTTTTACATAGCTTTACAGACCAACATGTATCCAAAGAATTAAAAAAAGAACTACTAACAAAATCGCATGATCCAGGTTTCCACCAGTAATAAGCTATGTCGGTAGGTAGGAGGGATACTAGATCCGATCTCCAAGAATTTGATTTGATATAGTGACGTCTGAGCATTTGTGAGTCTTTAACCATGAGACCTTGTTCAAGGTAACCTGTAATCAAATTGAAGTGTGTTAATAGCATATTGAACATAGCTTATTACTAAATCCATATTAAATTGTAATTTTAAAAGTATATTTATAAGATTTGTTTTAATATTATTGAAGTCCACATGAAATATGACTTATGATGAATTTGATAATCAATTTCTAAACGAAAATGTGTTCACTAACTTGTAATAAGTATGTAGTTAAATAAAAGAAGAGAAAAAGTAGTAATGCAGTATCTGCATCGGCCCGGATTTCCCACCGGAGACATGCTCTTTGTATTGAAAAGCACGATGCTCTAACCATATCTACGTGTGCTTTAGTTTCACAGTAGGATGTATTTTTTATTTTTTTATTTAGAATAGCTTGTTCACCCGAGTCTTGAAAAACTGAATTTTACTAATCGAGAGATACGAGCTTAGGCAGGTAATTCCAATCCTTAAGAGCATGTAGTAGCTAGCAGTGAATCGGAAATTGCGGTTTGGTGTAGGTAATTGCAATAGGAACTATCTGATTTTTAATAATGGCGATACAAACAAAACTTTACTTTCAAAAAGCTCTTTTAATGATGTATGGATGTTTCTGAGTCTTTGTAAAACTCTGCGGTCCTATTGGAAAGAACAAGTAAAAACGAAGAATTGTGGTAACTACAGAGTTTTTTAATATGTATAAATTCCCGTCCAACAGAGTTTTATTCTTCTCGTCGTTAAATTGTTCATAATGAGATTCAGAGTGCAATATTTGAACGCGAAAAGCAGATAGGCAGAGTCAAATGTTTGTCCACACGTTAGCTAAATTTGATGACGCAAGGCGCGGCTCAGCGTGTGGGTGTCAAATTGTTGATTTGCGAGCTCACTTCGAAAGCAATACCAGTAACTTACTTTGTTGCGTGGATATCGATTCCAAACGCTGTTGTAGCGTTAAGTCTAGAGACATGACATTGGCAGATTCAAGATTAACAATAGAGTTGTTTGGATAATTTAAGAAGTTGAGAGAAAGAAGTAACTACAATTCCATGAAGAGGATTCTTAAATACATTAGGGGGTCACAACATGGGACACAATTTACACACGGTTATTTATTATCAAACTCGGCAGAGCCTGTTCTATGGGTACTAAATAAGTGACATAAGATAATAATTATATACTTATACTACTTACGGTAAAAAACAAAAAAAAGACTGATTTACGACAGATTTTCATAAATCAATATTATTCGCTGATGATGCATACTATGTATTCGTACTTATTAAATACTGAAGATGACATTCGCATGGCATATTGTTTCGCTTTATGTTTTGCACATTTACATGATTATTTAAGGTAATAGGTATCAGTCACTTTAAGGTCATAAAAAGGAAGAAATTATCTTTAGCCTCAGTCCTCATTCTGCACTGTGACACGCTGGTTGGGTGAAGCATAAGGAGCTGGCCGTGATAATCCTCGTGCTTCAACTGGCGGTATAGGTTCAGTCATATGTAAAATAATGTCCTCTTGAGATAATAATGTAAATTAGTATAGAAATTTAAGTGTTTCTTTAGAAGTTTTATATCTTTTCTAAATACGACGTTATAATTTTAAGAACTTCAAAGGAAAAGTTCGAATGTTCAAGTATTATAACCTCGAACTATAAATACACCAATCTTTTTTTATTTATTTATATCATTTGCTCTCATGATAGATATTTATGAAATTGGTCTATATAATTTATTGTTCACATTGTAAAATTTATACAGAACTAGAAACTCGCCCCAGCTTCGCACGGGTGCAATGCTAATACTACAACTTTTCTCTTGAATCACTCTATCTATTAAAAAAAGCCGCATCAAAATCCGTTGCGTAGTTTTAAAGATTTAGGCATACATAGAGATATAGGGACAGAGAAAGCGACTTTGTTTTCACTATCACTACATAGTATAAAACAAATTCGTTTTCTCTGTCCCTATATCCCTATGTCTCTTTGTATGCTTAAATCTTTAAAACTACGCAACGGATTTTGATGCGGTTTTTTTTAATAGATTGAGTGATTCAAGAGGAAGGTTTTAATATAAGCATTGCACCCGTGCTAAGTCGGGGCGGGTCGCTAGTGTACTATGTAGTGATGAAGGTGGATCTATGGTATGCTGTTGGGATCGAGTAAATAGAAGTTGACGTGTTAGCAGGTGACTCTGTTAACTTGTTCCACACGATTCCTTATTCAAAAATATTTAAGAAAAAAAATGTCTGTAACTAAACGTACTTCAATTTTATAAGGTGGAAGCACAACAGTTCTAGTAGGCTTTGACTGGTGCTGTCAGTTAGAGCACGAGGATATCATTGAATCTTTTGTCCATCCATGTGGAGAACCCAGATTGAGAGGAATGAATCTTTGTGTATTGTTCACTCACCTTCGTGTGCATGGATGACAGTGTCAGTGATGTAGACAAAATCGCATACGTAGTCCAAAACAAACCAGAGGACAGCCAAATTATCCAGCTCCCAGAAGACAGCACGGCCGATCACGAATATGACATTGTAGAGGATGGCCAAGGACACCACGGCGAGCCACTGCGGTAAAGTTGAGCTTGTAATCTAAAGCTGGGGTCCCACGGTCCGCTATTCTACGGATCAGCTACACTCAGCCGACGAGCACGGACGGCGACGCACCGCAGGCAGGGCCGGTCCAACGGTGCGTGTCGGTGTGTGTAGATGTTTTTATGTTGTCATAATGCAAAGCGAAAGAAAGAGAGAGAAGAGCGCACCTTTGAAGTTACCGACTCACGATGGATACGGGCGCACCGCCACAGACGTTCTGTGCTATCACGGACAAGGCCGGTCCCACGGTGCGTCGTGCGAGCTGGTCTGCGTGCATCCGCGATTTTACGGACCGTGGGACCCAAGCTTAAGGCAGGTATTACAGAATGTAACTTAAGTAACGATCTTCACGAGAGCACAATAAGAGAGTGATCACCCAAACGTCTCACTGTGCTCAAGTCGAGATCCAAACATAAGTGTCATTCTGTATTGCTACCCTGAATTTCTTTTCGAGTTCTGTTTACCGGAAGTGGACTCTTAACAATATTCCTTTTTTTTTTTTGGTTAGGTAATATAAAACAAATATTAAAGAATGAGTAAATTTTAATTAAAAATATGGGTTGTCTGTAAAGTCTGTTTAAGGACGACAATTTTACATGATAACGTCATAAGAAATAGATACGTCACAAGCCGAACGTTTAGGCCGATCGTGCCTCTCTATCGCTTGTTCCGCGCTCTCGCTTGCACGCTCGGAACGTGACACCGTTTCGTGCGTGCAGCCGGCGTTCATCGATTTATAAGACGTTATCACGTCATAATAAGTTTTAATCGTACCGTAGAATATTGAATCTCCAATTCAGAAAATATCATTGAAGTCAGATCATTATTACTTACGTGGTAATGGGTAGGAAGAGTGGGATCGAAGGCTAACTTCAGCCCACAGAGCAGCTTGGAGCCCTTTGCTTGATACAGCGGCTCTTCAGGATCATTAAAGGTCTGAGCCGAGAATTTATCTAAAAACCAGTCCGGGGGCTTGACATGGGCTTCGCTGCTGATACGATTACGAAGACCCCGGGCGAAGCGTGACCACTGCCGCCGAACCCAGTTGGGGTCGGGCTCACTCAGCGCCTGTTTCAAATAATACATTCTATTAAAGAAATTTTATTTAGAGTATCCGTTCATCTCCTAAACCTTATAAAAGTATTTTCGATTGAGATTTTGCAATAAAAGCATATTTCTAATATGTTTGTAATTATTGTGTAAACTTTTTATAATTCATGCCACATTAAATAAATTGTTACACCACTTTTCCTCGTCGACAATTTTGCGTTTGCTTACATCGCTTCGTATAGTACGGTATGTTAAGTGTCACTCAGAGGATGAGTAATGAATTTAAAGCAGTAGCAGACAAATGTGGCCCACTTTGTCATTGAAAAAAATTTCGAAATTATTTTGTTTTGTTCTGCGCAATAACGTTACTTAACGTTTTTTAGTCGTCTTTCGTCGTATATCCCGATACGAGTATATTATTCGATTTTCAGTAGGGAGCCGGATCTGAAATATCATAGACAATCTATGCTTGACAAAAGTTTGTTATACAATTCTCAAATCCAATTTGAGGATCGAAGTTTAAAATTATTATAATGATGTTTTATTCTGAAGAATGATTGAAACCTAAAATCTAAATACATAATATTTAATTTCGTTCTGCTATTGTTTTTAATGTCTCAATTTTGTAAAGTACCATGTAATATTGAATGTCGTTTTGAAAGTCCAATAAATAAACAAATAAATAATTATTTCATGTTAACGACTTTAAAAAAAAGTCATTCAAATTCCTTGGCCAAGTCCGTTTTGCAGATCTCTTTTTGTGTTTATTTTATTTGCTCGTAGCTATACTGCCACCGTCGTAGCAGTCAAAGAGCACAAATAGCGTGCGTATGTAGCTTCATTAAGTTTCTGGGTAACAGACCAAACGAAATACTCTCCATTTTTTGCATTTTGATCAAGTAGTAAGATGTCTTACATTTGCACTGAATTTGGACACTGGTAATCCCGCCAAGCTCAACAAGAACACCGAGTAGGCGCCATTTTTAAACGAACCATAGGATTAAAAAGTACCTATCCGTCGACAGTATTCAGTTATCCAGATCGCTCAAAAAACTAAACCTTAGGCCTAGGTTAGATTCATCCAACGAAAACTAAGGCTTACCTACAGGTATGTGATTAGATCGCAAACTGCATGTTTTTTTATTTATTGTTAGTTGGTATAGAAATTACAGAGATAACGCCGGAATAATAAGTCAAATATCTTTTGTCCCCGGAATGTAGTAAATATATTATTAATTAAAATCCAAGCAGATGCAAGAAACCATGTTTTTTGTCTATTACAAAATCTTGACGTGAATGACCTATGTTGTTTAAGTTTAAAAACATAGAGTGTAGTGCCCAGCTTTATACTACGTAGGTATCTAATCCAGCCCCAATGAAATACCTGGAGCCAATACATTTTGTCCATATTATGCAAATATGGTTCAGTCTTAGATTTTGTCGTGTCAACATTGAATCGTCGTTGATGATATTTGAAATAAATAAACAATGTCTGTAAATCGTTGTAATTCTACATGAGAATTTTTTTATGCTTGACGAGCCCTCTGAAATATGATGTTACTTTATACTTTGACGAATTTTATACACCTGTTATGTACCTATCAAACCCACGATGATCTGGGCCCCAATTCCACTAAATGTCTACGGTTGTAGTTGGATGACAATGACACGATGATGCAGTCAGTCAATGGTGTTATTTGAATACGAAAAGTGCCAAATACACCATTGACTGACCATTGACATGTCATTGTCCATCCAACTATAACCGTAGACATTTAGTGGAATTGGGGCCCTGATTAACTAATTTACTTACAGTATTACTCTCATCTTTCCATGTAAGTATATTTTGTGCCAGATCTACAAATAAAACCATGATTTTGTAAGTATTCCTGTGATCTACCGTAAGACCATAATCTCTTTATTGTCTATTAGGGATAGACTTTTAACATACACCCGCAGAACCATTTCATGCGCCTATTCTTATCATTACCTTGTCAGACTAACAGTGTCATTCTCTTTAAAGTAGATAAGTGTGAAAATATTTGAAAGGTCTCATTATGTAATAATAAATATTCATGTCTTATTTCTGAAGACGTCTTTCCGCGTTTTTGCTACATTCTGTCTTTTAGTCATTCTTTTTTCACAGCATTTAATATAGGAAGAAACAATGTTTATTTTGTAACTGAAAAACTGAGCTCATAATTTAATTGGATTTATCTATTAGGAGGTAAAAAGAAATGATTTTACCGGAATGGAAAAGTACTTACGTTAATTCAATCGTATCGGAGACAGCCAATTTTACTCAAAGGACACCAATCTTTTAAATAAAAAACTTTCATATATTTCTGAAAACTCGCTTTTTAGCTGGGAAATGTAATTAGGTATTTTTAACCAATCTATATTGATTCCTATTCATCTGTTGATTCACCTTCTAAGAGTACCTACTGTTCTATTTTATAAAACATTTTGTATATACCTAACCTACACACGCTATATACATGACTCATAATGTAACAAAGTAAAGCTCTTGAAAGTGCGCGATGTCTGTTTTTCAAATAGTTCTACCTACCCCCTACGGGATTGCATTTCTACAACAAAAACATAATACGTATATGACGTACACAGATAGAAAAGATTACTTAGACCAAGAGTCAAAAATCTCTTGGAATAATTGCTCCAAGCAAGTAATATATATCTTGGTATAAAATACTTTACTTGAGTTAAATGGGTCCCAAATATTGCCTCAAAAATTATATTTATTTAGTTTGATTCCGAGAAATTTTTGTTTGAAGAAACACCGTTTTGATGTAAGAGTTACTTATTCCAACCAAAAGTTTCCCATTCTTAGCGTTAAAGTGAACGCTCTTGGCAATTCTTATTTAACCCAAGATTGTTACCATTTGCGTTAAATATCGCCATTTTCCATTCAAGAACTATCAAAAGTCTTCCTTTAAAAACGCACGCCACTTTGAACGAAAACAGAGCTTTTAGAATAAGATTCACTCTATCTTCATTCAAGAGTTTTTAAATCTTGAAACCAGTACTTAGGCCAAGAACGTTTCATTCTTGTCTCAAATATTTTTGTTAGGTATTTCATTCAAAATTCATTCTTCGACCAAAATCTAGAACCAAAATTCTTACTCGCACCAAGAGCGTAAGGTTTCTTAGCACAAGAACTAGACATTCTTAACTCAAAACTTTTTTAGTATTTATTGTTTCGATTAAAATTTCTTTTTTTTTCTTTCTTCAACCAAGGAAGTTTCACTCTTGGATGGAAAAATTTGTAGGTTACTAATATTAGTGCCTTTTTGGTGTTGCTACTATATAAATTTTCTCTGGATCTATGGTAAATTGGACGACCGTCGAAATTCTCTCATTTGATTCGTCTCGATGAGAAATTTCGACCTGGGTGATTCCAAGGGTCTGACGACGGAGCCGGGAGGTGGACATGGGAACTATAACCTTTATTTATTTATTTATTTATTTATTAGGCATGCTTACAGCAAAACATAACGTGACATTTTAAACTTAAGGTAGACTAAAACTATTACATAATATGCTCGCCAATTAGTAGCACGCACAACATTTGCGTAAAATTATAAGACAAGTTAATAATAAAAACATATAAAAAATTATAAGAAACTATAAAAAACTATAAAAAACTTAAAAAAGGACGGTTCAGGGGGACGGTTTTAAATCTTGACATGATTTCAGCAGCTTATGTTTGAATGTAACTTGTGAGTCATGGAAAACATCGATGTCAGGTATTTTTTTAAGTTATTTTTATAAGATGAAACCACCCAACTACGTTGAACTTGGGCTCATTTGATTCGTATCGATGAGAAATTCCGACTTGGAACATAGTGATTTCAAGGGTCTGATGATGAAGCCAGAAGGTGGCCATGGGCACTCTAAGATGGAACCACCCAACTACGTCGAACTTGCTCTCGTACGATTCATCTCGGAGAGAAATTTAGACCTGGGTGATTCCAAAGGTCTGATGATGGAGCCGGAAGGTGGCCACGGGAACTCCAAGATGGAACCACCCAATTACGTCGAACTTGCTCTCGTACGATTCATCTCGGAGAGAAATTTAGACCTGGGTGATTCCAAAGGTCTGATGATGGAGCCGGAAGGTGGCCACGGGAACTCCAAGATGGAACCACCCAATTACGTTGACTGGTGCTCATTTGATTAGTACCGGTAAGAAATTCCGACCTGAAACTTGGTGATTTAGAGGGTCTGATGATGGAGCCCGAAGGTGGCTATGGGAGTTCCATCTTCGAGTTCCCATGACCACCTTCCGGCTCCATCATCAGACCCTTGAAATCACCCAGGTCGGAATTTCTCACGGAGACCAATCAAATTTCAATTACTTGACTGGTTGTCGGTCAGTTAGGACTTAGGTACGATAGTCAGTTACTACTCAGTTAGGTACGATAACTAGTGAAGCTAAAAAATCATAGCCACAACAAAAAGAAAATAGCGGCCCATACTTCGGCATTTTCGGTCTCGCGTATATCGGACTGCCGTACATTCGGTCAAACGTACGTCGGTCTTTTGACATTCGGTATTTCGTACTTCGGTCAACCTTAGCTGAGTCGATGAGCCCAAATTCGACGTAGTTGGGTGGTTTCATCTTAGGGTTCCCATGGCCAAGTTCCGGCTCCATCATTAGATGACCCTTGGAATCTACCAGGTCAGAATTTCTGATTGAGGCGAATCGAATGGGCCCAAATTCGATGTAGTAGGTTCAATAGTAAACATAGGTATGTATACTAGGGAAAAGTTAATAGGTGACTTGACAGCTCTGCAAAATACATATCATAGACAAAAAGATGTAAATTGTATGTATTTGACAGAGCTGTCAACTCACCTATTAACTTTTCCTTATTATAATATTATTTGTTATGAAGATGTATAAGTATCTTAGTGTAGATACTCTATGGTCTTATTATCGTCTATGGTGTTGCTATGATAGATTTTGTCAAAAACAATATATCGATTCTATCCATTTCCTACAAATGTTTATTTTATTTTTCAACACAAATCCTAAACTTAATATTTGTTTATGCGAGTTCATACTTATTATGCGTATTCATGTTTATGCGCATTTATTTAAACGAATTTTAAAAATGGGAAAATATTAATTAGTTTGGCGGAATCTGAACAATCATATCTGGCCACCCCGATTTGTCACTGGCAAGTTGGCAACTGGCAATTCAAATTTTACGAGTGCACGTCTATTTCTTGTGTCGTAACGGAAAAACCAGCAAACAGCAAATTTTTGTGAAAATTAACTCCTGAAGTCCTGGACATAACTGTTACTGCTTTGAGCCTGAAGTGAAAGCAATGGAATCTGCAAAGGAGGCCACGCTATCCTTACTTTCCTCTTTAGTTTAGGCAATAAAGGTTAATTCCTAACATTAATTCCTCAGTCGATGAAACTTAGTATAGTATGAGATAATACTTGCATAAAAAATTCCAAAAAAGAAACCTAACCGAAGGTGAATTCAGCAGACACTGAAGAAATACAAGGTAAGTTCTCTTCTCCGTGATAGTTAAGCAGTTGAATAGGTATGTGTAAAGTAATTAAATAATCATTGCCTATCATCACTACAAAATATAAATTGAAGGCGCATGTCTGTTGTTATCTGTTATCTGCTAACTCCTCCTAAACCACTGAGACTTCAATGTGGTTTTCACTGTTAGCTAGGAAATGTTATTAGGACCAGCATAAACCCACCGTGTTTGGGTTCATTTAATTCATCTTGACCAGCACTTTATACTGTGGGTGTCATGATGGAGCTAGGAGTTGCATAAGTAGTTGATAATGCTTTTTTTTAAGTTTTTATGAGTACCTATTAGTCTCTTAGGTTATTATTGAGAAGTAATTAAACGAGCAGCAATTATAAAATTTGGTTAGAATAAGCATTTAAATCATTTGGTCGGCATACAAAGATTTTGTTCTCAAATAAAAAAATCAGGCAGCAATCCTTGTTCGGCAAATAATTTTGATAATGGTCAAAAATTAAATAGGCAGCTTACAATAACATGGGTTTGCATAATAAAAATTCAGTCTGCAAAATAGTTACTTGGTCCGCAAAATAACTACTTGGTCAGCAAGATTTCATAATTGAACAGCAGAGAAAACATGTCGTAAAAAATTGTACTATAACTACTACTAACACTACTACATTATTACCACTACCGCTACCACCACCAGTACCACTGCCACCACCACCACCACAACCACTACTACCACCACAACCACTACTACCACCACTACCACCGCTACCACCACCACCACTACTACCACTACCACTACCACTACCGCTGCCACTACCACTACTACTTGTAATCGTAATAATAATCATAAATCATAATCATAAATGTTGCATAATCCAAACTCCTTCCTAATCTTTGTAAGGAATGCGCCCATTTTGCGCATGACAAGTTTGCTGAGATAATTTTTGCAACTTTTATATGCAGCTCAAAAAAATTTTTTTGGCTTCCCCTCTGAGTGCTTACCAAAATTTTATTAAACAGTAGCAACTCATTGTAGCTCAAACATAATTACAGCCATCCAGAATGACATAAATTGCTGATTGGTTTTGTAATGTTTGCTGGCCATGAGTAGCTGACCAATTAGCTATTTCTGCTTACAGATTAAATTTTTCTGCTCACAAAAATACGAATACTCTGCTAACCATTTAAATAACACCCGTTATTATTATGGTTAGGTTAGGTTATATTCCATTCTTCAGTTATCATCACCTAGCCTAACACTAGACTATTTGCAACCATAATATTTTTGTGTGTTTAAATTAATGCAAGTACTCTTTTATTTTAGGAACATCTGATGATGCACTATGGCTTATGCAAAATTATGAGCCGTGGGACGAGCTCTTAAAGAAGTGGGAAAACACATATGTGGAGCGACAGAATTCTAAAACCTTGACGGTGTATGAGTACATAGAAAAGTTTCCAATACTCAAAAGCTCCAAAGCTCAAACGCTGGTAAGTAACCACGATGTAGCATCCTTGAGAAATCTTTGACCAAGTGTCCTGTTTTTTATACTTAGTATTTTTCTGATAAATCATGACAGAGTAACGTAACACATGTTTTGTTATTTCAGATATCCTGGGACTTTGAACAAAAGTACAAGAATGTAGATAGTGACTTATTAATTTAACTTTTGATTATTCCTAACAAAATTCCGAGTCAACTTGGTCCGAGCCTTGCCACATGTATGCTTGGATGCGGAGATTTTTTTAAAATTTTTAACCCATAAGTACCCTTCGCCTGCATCCGGGCGTCGCATGGGGCAAGTCTCGGACTACGTTAACTCAGAATTTTTACCGAAATATTATATTATGTAGGTATGTGCAAAAAAATTGAGGTATGTCGCTTACTCGACGGACTATTCATATTTTCGATATTTTACCGACGATCGAAATACTACATACATCTGTATTTCAGTAGGTATAATCAGTGAAATTGACAGTAGTTTGTTTTCTTTAAATGCACAGTAGTTTGTTTACTTTACAAATGAATAAAATTGAATATAAAATAACTTGCATACAGCTTTTTCAATTAATAATTAAGTACCTTCCTTTAATATAATAGTTTTAGGACTTAATTTATGAAAGATTCTGATTGTATAGATATTGATTATGCTTTGCTTTTCCATATTTTATTGTTACCTATTGGAACGTTTTTTTTTTCTTTCCTTTTTCCTATATTCTGTGACGGTTCTTCAGTTTTGTGATATGACTCAATTCAATACCTATGGTTTTCGTTTGTAATTGTACCCGATGTTGATTTGGTTGTTCTTAGTATATATCCAAGAACGACCAAAACAAAATCGTGTACTTTTTCTCCTAAATTAATAATTGCACTCTTTTAGACCAAACTTTTATAAAGTTTAATATAATTAACAGAATCTTTCATATCAAGTAATAGGCTCTTTTCACCCAAACTAACATAAAGTTTAATTGAAGTATCAGAAACTTTCATATTGAACAATAGGTTCGTTTCGCCCAAATTAATATAATGTTTAATTGAAATATGCGAATCTTTTATAAAAAGCATTCGTCTCTTTCATACTAAAGATTCACAATTTTAGGATAAATATTTATCGTATTTCCTGGAAGCAATGCGCAATCTCACGACAAAGCAGAAATATATTTAATTTAAAAGCGCAGTTGTTAGTGTCAAGCATATTAAATACTTCACGTAATTTTTTTTAAATCTTAAACTAAGCTTTAAACCTTAAGGCAAGACACAACAATTATTAAATAAAGAGTCGATAACTCTTCATTCAAGCATTTCTCGTTCTTGCTTTGTTATTTGAAATGAAGAACGACACAAATTAAATCTAAATTTTTTATTTATTCGGTCCAAGAGCGTAAAAATTTTAGATAAAAGTTTCATGCGCTTTTGTAGAGAGTATTTTATTGTTTGATTTAAATAATAAACTCTAAAATCTTTTCACTCTTGATCCAAGAGATTTACGACTTTCCTCATATACGAATATGAAAAACTCTTGGATCAAGTAATATTACTTGAATTAAGTAATCTTTTCTATCTGTGTATGCATCCGCGTAAATTTGGAAGTTTTACCTTTACATGCGCCAATAAACAAGTAATTAAAATGCAAACACTCGCAATTATGACATCAGTAGCCAGTGCTGCGTCCGTATCTATGAGTTATAACAATGTACTTAGCTATTGAAATTACGTTGAATGGTTAGAAAGTGGCTCATTAGTTGCGATATGTTTATCATTCCGCCGGTAGCGCAGGTCATCGTTGTGCCTAATTGACTCCCTGTTAATTTGCACCACATTTTACATTGGGAAAATATGTCTGCCTTCATTTTGGTGATTGATCGTGTTTAGTTAATAGAGTTTTGTTGAGTGTAGTGTATTACAAGGCTCAAAGTTAATACTGGTTCTATCTAGCTATTTGAATAAATAGGGAAAAATTTTCCTATTCTTACGACGAATAGACTATACAAGCAATGCAAAAGAGATACAGAAATAAAATAAAATGCGCGGTTTTATCGCTTTTAGCGATCTTTTTCAGACTATATTTAGGATTCATGCAATTGTTGGATACAAGGACAAAAAGTGAACTATAAAGTTAATTAGTGGTAGATGTAGTCACTAATACAATTTTGTTTAAGCCTACATATCTATACTAATATTATGAAAAAGAAAGATTTTTGTTATGAATAAACTCAGAAACTACTGGACCGATTTGAAAAATTCTTTCACCAATGGAAAGCTAGGGAACGGAAACTTCGCGGGTGCAACCGCGCAGAACCGCTAGTATATTAAAAAATAAATAAATACTACATACGATATTTTTGTTATACGAGTAGTTAGAACTACTCGATTTCTCGTGCGGGCTCTGTCAACTCCCCATTGAAAATAAACATCTGAATCGGTATTATATAAAGAGATAGTTTTCTTAGTGTATTTATGGTACCTATTTAATGATTCTTAGTACGTCGCGGTTCTAAGAAATTGAATACAGCAGCTGGGTTTAAACATTTCATTTAAACGACTACTACAACAGGGTTTCAATTACGTTTAATAATTGGATGTTGTGTTCTGACTATTTTATTAATTAGCATTTTGCCAAGTCAAATAAATGAATAAAAGTAAACTACCGACATGTAATGTCTAAATGAAGTGTTCGTGTCTACAAACACGATCGTTTTATTTTACACAAACTGTGCTTATAGTAGTATTGTCAAGAAACATCTTTATTCATGAACCGAAGCAGGTAAAAATCACCGATGAAAGTTATTAGCAAATTTTTTTTATTAATCTTTTCGTAATTCCGTAAAAACAAAATAAACTAGGTAATTAATTTTGATTTATTTATACATATATACAAATTGCATCATTTATACAGAAATGAGTAATTCCAGCTGTAATTTTTATATTTCCCTAATTATTAACATATTTACTTAACTCTGTAAAAGATCTGCGGTCCTTTTGCCTTTTTATGATCGGTTGCGAAATGAATGTGAATATGGTGTATTATACAAGTAAATATGATATAAATATTTTGTCTTACCGGGCCCATGGTATTCCGAATTTTGTGGATTGTATATACCGGACTCATGTTTTCGTTAACGCCTCGCTTAAAAAGTCACTTCACAAGTTTTACTTCATTGTTCCTTCCGGTCGCATTTACCACATTAAAGACTTCTAAATAAATAGAGTCATTAAGACTCGTCGAAAAATATTAGAGATCGGTATCAAAGTAACTTTTAGAAGGTTGGGTCACGAGAAGTTAGCACGAACTTCAATTAAAGGAATTTAGTTAACACGACTAGCAGTTACGAGGGAGGTGATAAGTCTTCAATTAACGGAATGATCGATGTCACAGTAACGATCAAATTACAACATAGATGAGTGACAATAAGTCGTGGAGCTCGATAAAAAAAAATGTGCACGTATTCCAGCGTCCGATGCTTCCACTGACAAAATGGGAATGAGCGACAAGTCGAAAATTAATGGTTTGCCTGTGCGTGTTCAAGGCAGTCCCATCGAAACAATAGGCTATGAGGAGCCGACTTCCCGATGTCACGTTTATGACGCCTTCACCGTAGCTTCCGTTGTAAATACTGATTGCCCGACCACCACCGCTAAACGCAATACGGCTAATTGCCCCCTTTAAAAGATAATAAGCTAATGGTATGGCAGGCCAAACTGACTCCTGTGGGTTGGTCGTCAGTTTGTTCAGCGTTCCAAGCAAGTTGACTTAGCTGTCAGTGGAAATAACAGGCCTATCTTTGTCGTTAAAAATAATGTTTTCCAAAATCCAAAAACATTAAATAACAAACTTAGAGGCCAGGAGACGAAAGATTCGAATTTTACTTCTTCTGCTATTTTAGTTTAAGCGACAGTTAACAAACTAATGATAACCTCTCAGCACTTGCAATAAAATTACATTTGCTCACATAGACAGGACTGAGCTTTGTAAGGCTTGCAAATATCCGATTATAATTAAGCTGATATGTCAACAGACTGCAGTAACAGTTATAAATCAATTATAAAAAACTAAAAACCTGACAGCGTTTCAGAGGCAATAAAAATATTGGAAACCCCTAAAAACATATTAGTCTTTCTGGTGAAGTCAGATAAAAAATTTTGTCTATGATAGTCCTTTTAAGAAGACTAATAATGACACAGAAGACTACTAATGACACCTAAAACTGCAAAATCCGTCACAGTTACGCAGAAGAAATAGATAAAAATGCTCTCTTGCTGGTGGTGGTGGTGCATTCGGGTAACAATAAAAATGTGTACATATTATGGGAGAAATGGTTCCTTCGTCCCACTTCGTAGCTAGATTTGGTAGCCATCTTCGAGATGGGACTGTTCTCTTCCCATCTTGAAGCTGGCTACCAAATAGGACAATATGTCAATAAAAATAATATTTTTTTAACAGTACCTACTCCATCAAGCCACATTATATCAAACACAGTATTTAAGTTTAGAATAATTAAAAAACAGGGGATAATTTATCCAATGTTTATAAAATTACCGAATTATATTTAATTGTAAAATCTCCCGTTTTAGGGAAAAAAAAAAGGTGGTTTGTTCATTGTCCCCAATTAATAAAATAAATAATAAATTACCTGTTTATTAATAATAATAAATAATTATTTATACATTTCTTAAACGTTTTAACTCGTTATCATACTGTTTTGTTACACTGGTGTAACTACAAATAAATAATAAAGTACCTACATCTAACAAAACAGTGTGATTAAGCGTCAGAAGGGTAAATATTAAAACTAAATTTGTCGTTCGTTTTTGAAATTACTGAACAAAAATTTACCTAAGTCTTCTTCTTACATATAAAATGAAAAACAAAGGCCCAAATTCCAAAAACCTTTTCTAAAAAACAAATGGACATAATTAGTTCAATACAATGCCCGGTTGTGACTGTGCCGTTTTTGAAATTTTCCAAAGCCGTGTTTATTGATTCGTATATTTCTTCATATGATTTTATTTTATTAAGAAAATAAAAAATCAAGGAAGTACCTAGCGAAAGAGGTTTCACATTTCGTAGTCAGCTTCGAGATGGGACTGTTCTCTTCCCATTTCGAAGCCGTCTTCAAGTTGGGACTGTTTTCTTCCCATTTTGAAGCCGGCTTTTACATGGGACTACTTTTTTCCCATTTCGAAGTCAGCTATACGAAATGATACTACCTACACCGTGTCCAATAAATTCGAATACACTTTCAAAACTCAATAAATAAAAAACTATCATACTTATGTTAAACATAAGATGTATTTTTATTAAACATACATTTATTTTGACAATTATAATAGATGTTTTAGTATAATTCCACCTTTGACCTTCGTCACCAGCTTCAAACGTATTTCAAACCCGTCTCACGCGGCACGCACAGCTTCCATCGGCATTTCTTTCCAAATGCGCTGGATAACTTTCTTGAACATCTCCAGATTTGCGATTTTTAGCTTCGACAGCATGTATGACCATACAAAAAATCCAAAGGATTCAAATCTGGTGAGCTGGGAGGCCATTCATTCTTGGGTAGGAAGTCAGTTAAGTTACCTGGACACCATGGTGGAACCACGTTTACTGTGTGTGATGTTGCTCCATCTTGTTGAAAGATGTAATAATCATCTCCAAACATGTGACTTAGACTCGGTGCTACGGTTTTCTCCAAAACGTCCGCCTTGTTATATTCAGCGTTGTTTTTATCACCATTTTTACAAACAGTTTCTCATCGGAAAAGACGAACTCGTCCCCAGCGTGCCAGGAAAGTATTTTATTTGCTCTATCTAGCCTCTTTTTCTTACAAGCATTTGATACGCCATGAACTTTACGTTTTTTATAAGCCTAACCTGAAAATGGACCTTGGGTTCCATTTTCAAAATATTATGCACCGATCCCCTTAAAATTTTCAAATCAACCCCAAGTTTTCGCAGAGAACGATGGTGTTTTAGTCAAATCCGCTCCCTTACGATCTTCACTACCCAGTCCGTGCTGAACGCGGTTTACCAGATCTTTGTCGATCCTTCAATGAAGTACCTTTTTATGGTTTTGTGCACAGAATCACGTTTGATTCAGAGAGGTTTTAAAGGCATTTCGCCACTGAGAAATTGTTTAGACAACTTCTCCTCGAAATTGCTTCATTTTTAAGTTTTTGACAAAAAACTAGCCAAAAATATACGTCAGTAATTTTTAATTTTTTATTTTGCAGTCGTAGGTATATATATTACAATAAACTGTTAAAGAAAGATCCTGTCCACAGTTTTCTTTATTCAGAATAAGTGCATGTAAAACTGTATTCGAACTTATTGGACACGGGTTAGAAACAATCCCAACTCGTAGACGGCTTATTTTTTTTACGAAAAACTAACTTCAATGAACAATATCGGAAAGTTACATCATTGAAATCAATTAAAAAATCATCCAAGTCACACAAAAACATTTTTTTTTAATAACGATAGGTACGAGTAGGTAATTTCGAAATTTGAACATTGGTGAAACGTTATTTGAAAAAGTTTTAGGCTACTGCAAATAAATTTAAATATAATATTGAAAAGGCCCTATTATATTTAAATCTATTTGTTAAGTGCAATGGTTGGTAGAACAGTAAAGGAACACGGAAAACTTGCAATATAATATGTATATTATGTATTAAATAACCACATCACTTTGATAGAGTATAGAGAGCTTTGACATTTTTGTAGAGAGCGCTGATACGGCCAGTACTGTACCGTTTTCCATGAGTTTTAATATAAAACGATAATAATGAAACTCACTCATGGCAGTATTGACCACTATTTGAGCGGCTGGAAATGTCGTAATGGCTAAACTAAAAGAAATAATTTTCTATGTTTTTTCAATGTTTTACTAGCTTTAGGAAAAAATATTGAATATTTCCTTTATGGGCTTCAACCTACAACGCTACGTTAATTTTCGAAGTTTTAAGGGATTGGAAGTTTAGCCATCAGCCTAAACACAAGACCAATTTGAAAATTTTTAGCTCACTAATTTGAGCCAAAACCCGAAATATAGTCTCTTTACGGATTCCCGCCAAAAGGCCCTCTCTTTCATTCAACGGTTGCAAACGGGACAATGCTGCCTCCTCCTCAATCGCACGGAATACTTGGCTCGGAAGCCTCGGACCTCTTTGTGCCAAGTTGCCATTAGCATTACTATTTGACTTCTTAAAACTTACAATCCTTATTCATACCAGATTTTTACAGACAACAGCGCTTTTGTTGTTATAAGATTTGTTTATTAAAGAAATGGGTGATAATAACTAGAATCGACACACCTGTTAAGACTTGCCAATCCAGTTACTGTTGTTATGCCGGAAAACAAAGAACCCAACGTTTGCATATTCTATAGGCTTCATACTATCGGTTGGCAGAGCACTGTTTAAAATTAGTTATTTTTTTATTTTTATTAAATATTGTCTGTCCCGGAGTTTTTAGAGAACCCACTCGTTATGTCTTTTTTAAAATACAAAATTTGATATAAAGTAGTTTTCATCCATTAAACAGATGGGTGATGAGTGTGATGACTGATTAATGATCTTTTCTAATTCAGATCTTAGACTTAAGTTTCATTGTTACCTATTTAGGACCATTTAGTTTTTCAGAACACGATGTTCTATTTCTATAAACATTTGGTTTTAGGTTGACTTAACAGAAAACATACCTACCTATTCATACAAACGTGTCGAGTTGAGAACGTTCTCCTAATTCGAAGTGTTTTTTAAAAAGACACAGTTTTTTTGGTTTCCGAATACTACAGGTACGATAAGTACTTATTTGACAAAGAGCAACTTATATTTTATGGATTTACCTGATGACGTTGGTGAAGTTACTATACCAGAATAGACTGTGTAATTTAGACATTCTGGCTTGGAAACAGATACTTTTCCAAATGCAATGCGAAACTACCTATTTTTGTTTTGGCCTTCATGTATTCTACTGCAGTCAAGCCAAAATCTACATCTTCATTGTTTTTGCACGTCATACTGTAGCTATTATGTTTCACTGAGAAAATATGGTTCACCCCAGCTTTAACTAAAGTAGGTAGGTACATGGTATCACATTTATACTCACATCTTCATAAACTTCGATTCCGTCTTCGACTTGACTGATGTCTCTTTGATTCGTGCAAATTGTTAGCTGAGCGTTCAAAGATCTCTTAGAGCCGGTCGGGCTTTTCTTCGGTTTTGATGACAGACCTGACGGCCCGGGGACAGCAGTCATGGGGGTTGACATGGTAAATAATTTTCCCTCCCGATACCTAAAAGATGTAGCATGTTCAGAAATTATTATTTTTTTCACTCGCGTAATTGAATTTGAAAGTCTTACTAAATAGTATATTACACACCTAGGGAAGTAAAATAAGAAATATCTCAGAGCACAAGTAATCGTCTAAAAACATGTGATATGAGGCTCTCTTATTTTACTTCCCTAGGTGTGTATACCTTTTTTCTTATCAACGGAGGCGCAAAGCGGCAACTTTGTTTAGCGCAGCCAGCCGAAATTTTCCGCTTTCCGCCCGGAGAAATGTTTTTTTTTATTAAACAATTACTTTAATCGAATTATGCATTTTGTAATTACAAATCATACATTTATTTACAAACTAAAGATAATAATATATGTCCTTCTGAGCACCATATTGAGGTAAAGCACCCAAAATGCTGGCAGCATTCCCCTCTGGACAGCCAAGGCTAATCGTCTCTATAGCTAATGGAACAAAAATATAGGTGTCTTACTTATTATTTTGGGGTTTTACTTAAATTGTCCCAGTACGGGCACTTACTTGAATACGAGATCATTTGACTTGGTTGAGGAATTACGATTTTTCGCAGATTTTCGAGCGTCGCGCGCTGCTGCTATTATGTAGGCCCACATGGTGGTGGCGTCGTTGTTTACCTCCACACATTAAGTAAAGCTGAAAAGAAGATTTTACATTATACAGACTGTCCCCAGGGTAGTGTCAAACTGAAAAAGAGATAGAGCTTTCTTAGGGGTTTGGAATCATTAACATGTACGTTTCGCTATTAGTAGCTTCCGAAAGAAAAACTATTTTCAAAGGTTTCGGAAACAGTAGTAAATTGCTATTTATCAAGTGTCCAATAAACTGTCTCAACGGTTTCATGTTTCTCCATTTCGTACATTTCCCTAGTTTCAAAGTATTATTATTATTGTTATTTGGTTTCAACTTAGAGATTCATCCACCGCGACAACTTTTAGAAATTTCAGCGGATTTCTTAATACCTCTGCTTCTAAACCAAAAAAATAGAACAACTTCTTCTTGAGACACTGATGCATGATATCTTGTCGAATGACACTTCCGGCCGATATTACGTACGTTACGTATCACGTAAAAACGGTAAAAATGCTAACTGTATATTTCTATAAAAATAAATTTTCTTACATTCTATTTTGCAAGAGTAGTTTATTACCTATGTAAAGTTACATAGAAAATAAACTTTATTATGAGAGTAGTGATAGCCCAGTGGTTACAGAGCCGGCTTCTCGTCGTCTCTCGTCTTGCCCTTATTATATTTATAAGTGAGTTTAATGAACAACTAAGAGTCTGAATTATTTAACTCTTAATTACCACTCACTATTGATACATAGTGTTTTATTAGGATTTAATACTCGTAGTAAGCCATTTTGTAGTTTCGTAGTTGGCAGCGCCTACGAAAACGACGGCGCGACGGCGTCTTTTGTTTTTATATTCGATTCCACAAAGAAAATTCTAAGTCTGGCCAGCATCAACTTGTATGAACTAGCACAAAATCATTTGTTTGCAAAAGTAGCCTTTTTATGACCTACTAGCTGTTCCGCGCGGTTTCACCCTCGTAAGTCGTCCCGTTCCCTTGGGAATACTGGGATAAGGTATAGCCTATGTTACTCAGGGATAATGTAGCAGTCTAATGGTGTAAGAATGATTGAAATTGTTGATTTCTAATCCCTAGCTTTCCAAAAGCAATTCATAATATCTGTTAAAATATGTTACTACGAACTTGACAAGTGAATTAGTATTCTTTGTTCGTCCACTTAATGGTGACGGTTCCACCATCAGAGCTAGAGTATCGATTATTGCGTAAACTGTTATTTTACTGTTCTGCATTTTATGGGAGAGTCAGTAAATGGTTTTTGACTTAGGTATGTCTGAGAAATTCTTTAAGATATTCAAGTTTGTTTGGTTAACTCATAATTACAAACGTAACACTTGATTTGAATTATGATGCTTGATAGCCATTACTTTGTTTACATACCTGCCAATATCTAAGAAGTATAGTATAGTCAGTAAAAAGTATGTGGTCACGTCTGAATAGTTGGTAACAGTTGTGACCTTTATAAGCCTAGAGAGTAGGTCTCTAAAGCAAATAAACAGTTACATTCTGAAGTGAAGGTTGTGTTGAGTTGAGTGAAGGTTAACGCAACTGCACTACTGATTTCCTCCATGCATAGAATATATAGAAAATAGAGGAGTCCTATCTAGAGGTAAGTCTAGGAAAGGAACAACTTTATATTTATAATTATGCTGAAATTTGTCATAGATACTTATGAATGTTCGATGACAATTCAATATTATAGTACCTACTATCGAGCTGATCTGATGTTGAAGCCGAGCTGTAGATAATGGAACTCCTTGACGGCGACTAGTAAACCCCGCGAGTTAGGGCTTAGTGCTATACATAATATATATATGCTGTTTTTTTGTTTTCATAAACTGCAGTTATTCCTTTTAATTAGAATTCCATACAAATTGTGCCGATCAGCGGTATAATAACGATTTATTTGGTCGCTCCGCAACGTCACAGTATTACCTAATATTGCGATGTTGCAGAGCGACGCGGTAGGAGGAAATTTAAAGGCCGGAGGTTGGGGATGTAATGATAGGTATTTAATGGTAAAATTAGGACAGCGGATGGTGCCGGTGCCGGTGCCTTGACCAGTTTTTAAATACGGTTTGAAGCTGGTGATGATTTATTTGATTTTTGTTGAGATTTGTACGGATTCGTTGATACTTGGGTAATTTTGGACTTCAGATCAGTTATTTGCTTTGTCGAACTGCGTTTTGAGTGAAGTATGAATTTAGCAGGTAGATGGCGTGATACAGTAATTTTGAAAGGGGGCCAGTACGAAAAGGAAGGATGATGGGATCCGCTACCTTGTTACAATACCCGCTCCCCTCGGAAAGGGAAAAGCCGATGTAGCGAAGATGAAAAAGGCTTTTTCCTTGATGGTAATGATGTGGGTGAATGAGTGGAAGATCTGATTGGGATGGTTAGATGTGCGATAGAATTTGGAGCGTGGACGATAGGCACAATGTTTATATTACAAGAGGGTCGAGTTACTGCAGATAATCAGCTTTCATTATCCTGTCATACATCACGCAGTCAAACAATCAAAGATTTGTGAAAGTTAAACTTTTCGTAAAAACTTCTTGAAGAAATCCGAGAGAGGTATCTATATCTGTAAATCTATATATGAACTGCTGCCAGCTACATTGACAGTTTGTTTGTAAACAAGACTAATGCTGCAGTATTTAAATGATTTTATATTTAAAAATTATTTAAAAATCTAGGGTATTGTGCAGTGGGGGAATTAGAATAATAGTTTAATAATTATATTTATAGATGTATCTTAATTATTGTAATAGTGAGAAATCACTTAAGGAACTAATAATGGGTGGAAATAGGTGTGAATTAAATGTGTTTAATTGATAGGGATAGGCGTGAACTACAATGAAATTGGCAGAGGGTTGGGAGAGGGAAAGAGTGCTTTAACTTGAGGTAGTGGTCCGGGGAAATGCTAATTACATATTAGTAGTGTGTAAGTTCGCGTAATTACATATTATGTAGTGTCGATTTTCATCAGAGCGATCCGGCCGACCGAGCGTGGAACCCTGTTAAAATCTGCGTTCTTAAGGAATCACAAATTATACCATACACGCATATTACTCCTTTTTTGTCCTTTGATTTTGCCAATACAAATTTATTCTTCTGCCTTATAGTTAATGCATTTAGTTGTCGTAGCAGTAAAGCTACGGACAAGGTCTACGGTGGCGTTTATATTGTCCCAATTCACTTTGAACTAAAACCACTGTCTAGAGTCTAGTGAAAGTGTAAGTAAATTGCATTGTGTAGACTTTACGCAAAGCAATTTCCTTTCCCGAGATAGTGCCTTCACGTACACATAAGTTTAGTACCTACGCACTTAGCAGATTCTTAGCATTTCCTTTTACATAATTTCTTTTATAAACAAAGTCACATTTTTTTAAATTTTAGTTTTTCTCTTAAAATAAAATAAAACTACACTACACTGGGAAAAAAAGATAAAGCAAGACAAATTGCATATATGTACTATCCTATGTAAAAACTAATTCAATGCTTATACATTAGTGAAATAATTTTTAAAATCGGATCAGTGGTTTAGGCGTGACAGCGTAGGTATAGTAACAAACAAACTCACATAGAAGGATAGGATTGATTGTATATTGTGTAACTAAAAGGTGTAAGTAAGTAGGTATGAAATATGCAATGAAGTTTCATCACTGCATATTTTAGGAAATAAATTAAAATCAAATGAAATGAAATTATCTATAAAAATATCATTTTTTAATAGGTGTATCTCGAAGGATGTGCAGGCTGTATTGAGATTATTTGTAGGACAATATAGATAGTGTGCAAAAATAAAGCTGAAGAAAACTGAAGTCTGCAGAATATTTTAAGCACAAGGAGGAGAAACGCAAGCTTTAATGTTTCTAAAGTGCGATTAAAACATTCAAGTATTTTCCATTTAGAGGATACGTGAAATTATTTGTATTTTTGTATGAAAACTCGTGGTTTTGTTTAAGGGTTGTTTAAACATTTCATAATAAGTATCTTTATATTGCAGTAATTTAAACGTGAAAGAGTTGCTACGAAGTTACTATTTTACTCAGACAGATAATCAGATTGATTGATTTTAACAACCGTGCAGAGATAACAGACCACTTGATTATTCGTGGGTCTAACTATGATTGATAAAAATCACACAGGTGCCTTCATAATTATTATTAGAAGTGATTTTGTGTGCCGAGGCTTGTGAATTTTTATTAATCATAGACATAAGGTCTACTAATCAAACGACTTAGCAATTACACAATCATCTTCACATGATTTTGGTCGGCGCAAAATATACTTACCTACTTAAAAAATGTTCCGTTAATTTTATATTAATTTTTATGAAAAATAAAATAAATGTGTAAGATCTAATTTAATATTTTTATTTGTCTAAGTTAACCCGTTCGCTGCCAACTCTTTATAACAACAACATAACTATAATGTGTTACGAGCATAACCGTAGTTGGAAGCGAATGTGTTAATGTGTTTATTTTAATTCAATAAGTTGCAATGTCTATTTACGATCACACTGGAAACTATTCCCGATCAAATTTTCGCCGTAAATGCTTTTTCTTGAAAAGTGCTTAAATCATATACAGATTAGGTACTCCTATGCTATGTATTTTTCCTTACGTATGTATGAAGAAGCATTCCCATGAAATAAAAGATTATATCATCTTGAAGTTAATTTCGAACTCTATATAACTTTTGTTTCTTAACGTTAATCTGACTAATCCAAAGCCATTGCGAAATAGCCTTATCAACATGTGACATATTTATTTTAAAACCATAGTCTTAAGAACACCTAGAAGCTAATAAATACCTAATACAAAATAACCAATCATTTTAAGAAATTTTTGTGGCGTTATAAAAGCTGCGATGAGAATAATAAGCACCTTTCAGGTGCTCGGAACATGGCGACGTCTTAATGCCTCGATCATTGTTCCACGGACGTGCTTTCTTAAATTAAGTATTTTGTTACAGAATAATGGCTAGCTACACAAAGTATTTTGTCTAATAAAAAATGAAAAAAATGAAAAGCGTACTTATTTAAAAATTAATATTAAATATTTGAATTCCATCCACGATGTAATAGTATTCATATTAATTAATGTCAAATTCCTTCTAACACTTAAAAATTCCGTATTCTTGGGGGCTACCGCGCGTCTCTGATTTACGATATTTCGGTATTTTGGACCGGTTCTTGTCAAAACTGACACTGCGCAAGTTTCGTTAGTCACCAAAATCCTAAGTCGAAGAACTCTGATGGCCCTCCTGTACATAGGTACATATAGTCCGAATGCCGCAAGATAGTTATGACAGAGAACAAATATTTGTTTCGAGTAATGTACAGCTTTCGTAAGTATTTATTTTTCCTAATATGCGAGGCTTAGCAGAGATGTAACTAAATTGTACGGTACTGTTAATTTTACCCATTGTACCCATTTTACCCATTATAGTGTCGATTTTAATCAATTTTTATATCCATACTTAATTGTTTGTGGTGGACAATAAAGAGTATTGTATAGGTATTATTGTAATACAAAACATCCTCAATTTCCGTGCTAGCTAATTTTAGTAAAAAAAAAAACATCAAATGTTCTCCATTCAAAAAAATTATCTAGTATCTTAATCCTAAAGGTAATAGAGGTCTCCTGTCTTGTAATATACTATGAACGTTGTATGAATATATGTTTTCATTGTATCCGGGTGGAAAGCGGCACATATCGGCCCGCTGTTCTAAACGAAGTTGCCGCTTTCCGCCTGCGTCGATAAGAAAAAAAGTATCGGGAAGTAAATCTATCTATATAAATAAAAATGAATTGATGTTCGTTAGTCTGATTAAAACTCCAGAACGGCTGGACAGATTTTGATGAAACTTTTTGTGTGGGTTAGAGTGGGTCCAGGGATGGTTTATACGGTGGCAGAACGACGTCTGCCCGGGCCACTAGTAAGAAATATAAACCTAAGTCTACAAACATGTGATCTGAGGCTTTCTTATTCGTACTTCCCTATAGGTGTGTAATATACTATTCCACATAACATTCGATACACTCTGTGTGAAGCGTAAAGCCTTTTAACGTCATCTGCAAATTGTTTTGGTACCAATCGCTTTTTGTCTAGACACCAATGACATTTGATGTCACGTATAATTCATATTATAGAGGTTGGAAGAAAATCTCTCTTTCTTATAGGTAAGCTTGTTTCCGTGAAAAATAACGTCCCTTACTGTTGTCATGACATAGGGACTTGGATTTGGTATGTATATACATCTAGACACACCAATTACACAGCAAGAATCTACTTTGTAAATGAATTTTACACCATAAAATCGGCGAAAGGCATTTTTTTTAAACTTAATTACTTTTGTAAGCTTACGATGCCGTTTGTGTATACCTACGAACTACTAACGAATAATACTTAGAACTTGCCCGAGACAGATATGTCAAGAATCTAATGTTGGTAAAATCTTCATAGATCGTTCTTCTAAAATCGTCGTTAGAACACGTTAGATCATAAGCAGTATATTAGAAAGGCAAACTTTTTTTTAGAACGGAACATCTTCTTACATTCATCTGTTACGCTTTTGAAAATTAGTATACCGTAGATTGAGCTATGATAAAAGTCTCTCAAAATAATAAATAAGTAGGTATATCGATTCATGCTTTAGTGTGTTTTGTATTAATTTATTAAATATTAATTGGATTAGTGTGCTTAATAATTAGACCATTGTTTATTACTAAGAGTGTATCAATTGGAGTATGCTTGTATTTTGAAGGTCACTATCATTTTTGCAGTAGTAGCTAGCTATTTTCATAATAAATATCAATTAATTCTTGACATGACTCAATTCCAGGGAATGTATTTTGGCGATGTGCTGAACGTGGCAGGTGTGATGCGTCATTTACTTTGAATTAAGAGAAAACTATTTCGAGTATGAATTGTTGCGAACCAGAAATAGTAAAATTAATAAAGATCTTGAGCGTGGGTAATATGTACACATTTATCACAATCTCTACGGTGATGGAAATCATCCTTAGGAAACCTGCAGGTCCCTGTGAAGTATTGTGAAGCTTTACCCCGCCCCGTCCGGTCATAGGCTTACCATCTATAGGTACTATTAATAATAATAATAATCATTTATTTGCTAGCATTTTGGGTACATTGGGTCTTAAAATTAAATTTGTTCTACCAAAATCTGCCTTAGCTGGCGTGCAAAATTATTTAATAAAACTAAGTACATGTCAGTGATATTCAATCTATAAATTAGTCATTAACAGTCATCATGCATATTTTAATTACATCAATTTATCAATATCTTTATCGGTTAAAAATTCTTTGATAGTGTAATAGGATCTCTTTGCTAAAATCTTATGTATCAAAGATTTGAAGGTATATAAATTATTTTCTTATTTTATTTTTAAAGGTAATTTATTAAAGATCTTTGGGCCAAGACATATGACACTGTCGTACTTTAATTTCGAGGTCGATGGTGCTAAGTAAAAATCACAGTTAAAACGACCTCCAACACGACGCTTAAAAATATATTAAGAATAGGGGTCCAACCGTTGGGGTAAACGTGCTCTGGAGTGGAGACCGCGACTCAAACGCGACGCAAACGTAGTGTAGGACGCCCTCCGGCTAGATGGGATGACGATCTGCGAAAGGCTGCAGGCAGATGCAGGATGCGTCAAGCTGAAGAAAGGGCGCTCATTTGGGGAGGCCTATATGTCCAGCAGTTGACAAGTGTAGGCTGATGATGATGATGATGATGATAGGGGTCCAAAAATGTTTGAGAAAAGTAGGTATGTCGGGTCCGGCTGTGAAAAAAACCTCTGTAGTAAGTAATAAATATCTCATATTCTCTACTTCGCATTATGAGTAAATTGTATAATGACAGTAGCAATATGCCTACTTTATGAAAATATAAGTATACAATCGATAAATAAACCACTTGGACATTTCATTATTAAAAAAAATACGAGCATGTCCGGCTTACCTACTATCCAAAAATAAATACTACGAGTAAATAAAACGAAAACCCTATGTTAATGAAGAATTTTTCCTTGTGTATTCTTATGATATTCTTTAAAAACTAATACTCTGTTATAGACTTTCTTTAAGGCGTCCTTTTTTCGCCATATATAAAAAAATAAAAAATTTAGTTTTATAAGGAATTCCGACATTAAGGCGTCTATGCCAGCCTCCATACCGTTGTTGGTCCGGTGCCTTTCTGACGTACAACTAAAGTAAGTGAACAAGACTCGTGATTTTGAACTAGCTCTGACTTATTGTAATTGAACCTTACTTATATTAGGTAGGTATAACATGTTTACTTTTTGTCTATACCTAGGAATCGAAATTCCAACGTAATAAAATGGATTCTCTCTAATTCCGTGAAAGAGAACATGCTAACAAAATATTGAAACGATATTTTGCGAATAAGACTTGCTTAAGGCGCACCGATATTGTCTGTGCCACTGTAATACTTGCTTAGCATTGTATGATGTTCGGCCTTGTATTACAGCCAAAGAATTTCAGTTCCTACGTATAGAGAGAAATGTATCCATGTTTTATGTAAGGTGTAAGTGAGCAAACACACTTGGCGGAACTTACGCGCGGAACTTTCGGTGAGCAACATACATTACGGTTGACGCGGGAGGCAGATCCATTTATCTTTAAAGTTAAACGTCAATGTATGTTGTTGACGGAAAGTTCCGCGGCGTAATTTCCGAAAGTGTGTTTTGACCCTAAGGTTCAGTTACATTATGAATCACAATCTCAAACCAACCACCATCCACGATATTGTTAGGATGCACACGTCTTTATTCCGAAGGAAAATAACAATAACAGTAGAAATCTGAACTTAACTGAGCTAACAACGGCACGGAGTGCCACGGACAGACGCCCAACAGGTACCTACTCAATCCTCCATGTCAGTGTTGAAGTAGAGACTAAAATATTATGTACCTAACACCTTTTTTGTATCAAGAGGACAGCATTTCAAAAGCAGTGATTTATCACCTCGTTTCCATTACGTAAATATTTATCGGGTCTGTTGGCTCAGTTGGTAGTGGCCTTCTGAGCAGGAGGTAGCGGGTTCGATCCTCGCTCGGGGCCAACATTTTTGTGCAGGAACATTTCTGTTGGCTTCGTGTCTGGTCGTTTAATATTTATTTTAGTATGTATATCAGTTGTTTAGTACCATTACTACAGACCCTGCCTAGTTTGGGGCTAAACAACCGTGTGTCAATTATGTCTTAAAAGTTATTATTATTATCTCTAGCTCAAAATGATGGATGTCGAAGTGAGTAAATCTGCATGCTGAATTAGTTCTGAGGCATGTGTCACAAATTATTCCAATCGATACACAATCCAAAGAGGTAGGTATTAAATTTCTGTTAAATGTTCGGTCTGCATTATTATTTGACCACTGTATGTAATCTCTGTTTTGCAATAAGTCTCCAGAACAAATTGAATTGGAAATCCATTGAATACAGTTGAAACTCCCAGCTGAGGTAATTCAATTTCCATTAATTGTCAGCTTAATTCAACCGTAAGAGAGGGATAGAAATACTTAGCCTCGAGAACTATTAAGTAATTAACCGAACGCAATAGCTTTTAAGGCGAGTTGCTCTCAAGTCCTTGGCTTTTGTTCAGTTACATCAACGTCAAATTTTGGAAAAGTCAAATACTGTAGACACTTTTCAGGAACTCAGGTAAACACTATCCGGGAAAATTATTAAGATAATGAAAAAAAAAATATGGGCTAATTTTCAACTCTCAACACCTTTGGAATCCCTTGGAGTACTATTTTTTTATATTTACCATCGGCGATAAGACTCAACGTGAAGCGAATCCAGGCTACAAAAATGTAATTTTACTTTTAGATATGGTCTTCTAATTCAGATTACAATTTTACTTAATGTTAAATGGTTTATTAGATATAGCATCTATGACTACGGTCTCCCTCTAAATAAGGTTTTGATAGGATTTTTCAGTTAAGCATTTTTTAGAGTAATAAAATAATAAATTATTCTACTGACTAACTGTCTTAAAAACTATTGTGATAATAAACGTTTGTAAAAATAAAAGGGTGGATAGATGTTGCTCTTTCACGAAGAAACTACTGAATAAATGATGATGATTTACAGTAATATATCTTATATATCAGCTGGCCTATTGTCTATTTACAACCTTAATCGCAATCGTCTTCATTTTGACGAACGTTGGCTTCTTCCGTACATCTGTAATTACCGCCAGTGTAAACAGTGTAGAGCAAACACTGACCGCGAAACAAATCATCACTATCACTTCATAGTATAAAACAAAGTCGCTTTCTCTGTCCCTATATCCCTATGTCCCTTTGTATGCTTAAATCTTTCAAACTATGCAACGAATTTTGATGCGGTTTTTTTAATGGATAGAGTGATTCAAAAGGAAGGTTTTAGTATAAGCATTGCACCCGTGCGAAGTCGGGGCGGGTCGCTATAGTAAATAAATAATCTATTATACGTTATACACGGTCACAGCCTAGCTTGTTTGTTTGGGCCTTCGCTTGGCGGTTCGGAGTTGTATACGTACAATAGAATACAGGTCAAAACGCCATTAGTGAGAAAGTCGTGTAATTTAATTTCATAAGACTTCGTTGTTGTCATGTTTGTTTGGTACTTATTAAGACAATGCTTCGTTTCCAATTGAATCTAAATACTCTAAAAGACTAAAATTGGCTATTGTCATAGCAACGAACTCTGTCCAGAAATATACACTTACCTACCTACGTAGTATCTACAAGTTAATATAATAAATTATTGTAGGTTAGTATAAAGTAGAAATACTCACTAAATGTAAAATTTATTTACATTTCGCAATGTTTCGCCCCGCCAATTCACCTTCTTCTTGACTGGTTGCTTTCAGTTTCAGTCATCGTACTCGAAACTTTTACCTAACCAAACAACTTAACTGTACTTTAACCATGATTACTTATAATAAAAAGGTTTATTTTGAATAAAGTATCATCAATGGAAAATGAGTTTCTAATACATTCTACAGTATATAATAAATACATATTGTTTAAATAAATTTACTGTATCATATTATTTACACTCATTTAAATTGAACGTCACTTACAGTCGTACAACTTATGTATGTATATGGGAAATTGAGGTAGGTACGTAGCACCGCTATGAATTGTAGTTTTCCACTACAGACAGATCGCAGATAATGTACTATATGTACATACGTTTACATAATTCTATACTTAACTGTCGATTTGATGGATACTTCGAGCTTGAGCATTTCTTATCCGCTGGAATCTTTATTGCTATCTTTTTATTATCACGTATTTTTATTGAAACGTTAAGAGGAAAATGTGAAACTAATATGGCGAAGTTTTTCTTACCTTTGCGTAGTGTGAAATCCTGAATAGGGCACTAAAGTGCGTAATAATGTTACTACTATGTTTATCTGTCTTAGATTCAGAGTTCGGTTAGTTTGCACATGTTCGCGACGTGTGTTTGTCGGTCGAGCCGTCGTGTCGGCGACGCGACAGTGGCGGGCGAAGGGCGGGACGCTTCTGCCCCATCTACGCTTCGCGCTTCAGTCGCTTCCTGAACTAGGCTATACGAAGCGCGGCGCCATCCAACGTCGCTCTGTTTATAAGTTAGCTTTTAGGATATGAACAAATTTTGTTACCAAAACTTATACCAATGAGAAAAGCGGATGACTGTCGCAGTCAGCCCTATCTGGACTGATCATTCTTTATCACAATGCCGTTATAAATGTTTGAACACTTGAACATCCCTGGTATTGGAGGGGTGTCAATCAATTGGTGAGGTGTCAACAATTTGGTGCTTTACGCTAATCGCAAAAAATATTTTAACAACTCCCAAGGGACCGTATCCCTAAGAATTTGATGACAACCTGAAACACACGTTCCTCAAAAACCGAGCATTGACGTAGGCACAGATAGACGGAAAACTGGTTAATTCTTTAAGGGTTACTTCCTTTTGGCTTTTTAAATACGGAAACCTATAGAAGACTATCCAAGTTAGCTTTTTCTAGTGTAGATATGACTTCTTAAAAATGCTATATTATTGCTGAAGTTAATTTAAGTAAAAGGTTTTTTAATTATATATTTTTCAGTACTTACATAGGTGTATAAAATTTATTTCAAAACCAAATAAATATACATTTTTTATATAATTAAGTGTAAAACATTTCTTCGAGCGTGCCACATTGATACTCAGTGATGTCACATAATTTTAACATTTGGTGATACTCCAGCGGTTAAAGAGGCTGCCTCTCGTGGTTTCGGGTTTAAATCCTGGCATGTAACATTGAGTTTTTCAAAAACTTACGTACATATTTACTTATCACTAGCTCGACGCAATCCCGCAAGTCCAATGGAATACCTCTGCCTACTCGGGGATAGAAGGCGTGAGTTTTTTTTTAACATTATCCAAAATTTATGTATAATCAATCAATATTATGTAGAACTAAAATAATAATGTGTATTGCAAAGTTCCATTTCCATTACATTTGCTATTATAATAATATTTTGTAGTATAAATTTAGCATTGCAATTTGCGTTTATGCCCTTGTTAGACAAAATTAATAAATTTATAGCACACATGAACATAATCGCAATTAAATAACTTTAATTGTATAATGAGCAAGTTTTGCTCGTGCCTTTCAAATAAATTAAATAATTCAGTGAAACAGATGGTTGTAATTTAATAGATTATTGTTCTATGAAAACTCAACGCAGGTAACGTTTTTCCTTTTCGCCTACAATGCCGTACATTTTACTAGGGATAGGAATGATTCCTCATTTAAAATAATTTTTATTTGATGAAATTACTTGTTTTTTCCATATGATTTCATATTTGAAATTTCACAGGCAATAATTTCTTATTAAGATGAAATTTCGCACCTGCTACTGGATATGAATTGTGAAAAATATAAAACAGAAGGATTATCAACATTTATTACCAAAAAGAAATACATGTTTTTGTATAAGTAGCAATGTAGGTGATGGAGAGTAGCAGGGGCTACTTATGGAAATTTCATATGATTTTTCAAATGCTCCTTATGATATCACCCACCTCTACATTTTATGAAGATTTTTTTACACTACAATAAAGTCAATATGATACCTCGGCAGAGCAACGACGACGACGAGTCCAATTTTTGTATATATGGACGTGATAGTTGGTTTCGTAACTTGGTAGTTATAGTTAAATAAGTTACTTTTTTGTTGTTTGTAGGATTTGGCTCATCTAGGTCGACTGTCTCATCCGGAAGGTTTTGGATGTAGGTCACTTTCGAGCGGTCGCTCTAAAAGACAGCCTGTGTTCAGCAGGACTGGACTTAGAGCCCTGAATCTCAATAGGCCGTATAGGCCGCGGCCTAGGGCCAGCAGATTTGAGATTGAACTCGGTTGGTTTGGTAGGCCGTCAATGCTCAAACAAGTCACTTGCGGATAATAGGTTTCTACCTATTAGGTGGTGGCACTAACTAAAGTTACCAAATTATAAATCCGGTACTGAGCCTACCAGGAATATTGGTGTATCTCACGTTTACAATAGATTCGGGCACTTTTAGGTATGGCATGTGTTATTTTTACTTGGCCAGGAATGTAATGTCCTTAACATAATTAACACATACGAGTAAGTGTTTTAAAATAATTAAGGTTTGATGGGCTCACCACCTATCACGTTTAGGGGTCCGAAGAATATAATATCTCGTGAAAAGGTGGTAAGTATATCCAGAAATGGAATACCTCTGCCTACCCCCTCGGGGATAGAAGGCGTGATATTATTTATTTATTTATTAAAGGTTTGACTTTTAAAACGCAATAAATTACAAGACACAATAGGATTAAATTATTATCCTTTATTATCTGTGGTTAGGACGTTTGTGGTTGACTGTCTACGCCATTATTAAAAATTAGGTAAATAATTTTCCGGAAGGTTGCCATCCTATTTTTATGCCGACTATTCCTAACATACTTAGGTAAAAAACAACGTTGCTCTGTATATCGTAAAGAATTTATATATCTTAACGCTATTCTCCGAAATAAAAGTCTGCGTCATAGATAGGTACCTACTCTTTTAATTTTCTTGCTAAGTCATTACATTGTGTAAACTTGATTCGAAATTTTCTATTTGTACAGATTCTGTCTGGCCTTCATAAGAAAGTTTTCTTTCGAGTCAGGTAAACAAAACGGAAACAAAAGAAATAAATTTTATTACTAAAGTAACCACTGAGTAAAATAGGCTAAGTACCTAATACTATTCCCGTATTCCCGGGAACGGGAACTACGCGGGTGAAAACGCGCGGCCAACAGCTAGTTAAATAGTAAATAGGTACCTACCTATGTCAAAAAAAAACTCATTTTCATAAAATAACAATAATAAAATTTATAGTAGTAGGTAGTGGTAAATACCTACTGTTGGTGAGCGGTGTGGACTGTATAATGTAATGAAATGGGAAACGATGGAAACACGTATTTAACAAATATATTGGTATTTTAATATAATTAATCTTTTAACAATGTTGTCAACCAAAACCAAATTTTACACACCGACAGCTATCAATGCCAGACAGATATAATAATATATATATATATATATAATATAATCTCACGCCTTTTTTTTTTATCCTCGAGGGGGTAGGCAGAGGAATTCCATTAATGCCAGACAGATGTTCTTAAAAAGTATTTACAAAATATGATACATATTTTGTAAAAAGGGTAAAAAAGGCCGCATCTAGCCAGTCGCTAACATTCCGGACCCCCAGTGGAACACTAACTACTGGTGGCTACTGGCTGCGGTGCGGCTTCTAACAAAATCAACTTTCGGACCGGTCGGCGCAGCGTGCCGATGCGAGTGCGGACGTCGGCAACGCGAACCGCTCCGTCAGGCCCTTGGTAAACCTTGTCTACTCTTCCCAGAGGCCATAAGCCGCGAGGAAGAGTAGAGTCGGCGATCAGAACCACATCACCCTCGCCAAGTCTGGCCGCATCTCTTGGTGATCCTCTTGGTCGTAGCGTTGTGAGATACTCTCGTAGCCAGAGTGCCCAAAATTTATCGGCGAGCCGTAGGCTTCTCCGCCAGTCACAACTTCGAAGATGATCCGCGTCTGACAGTGAGCAAGTCCATGGGGCGACTGATGATGAACCCAAGATGAAGTGAAACGGGGTCAAGGCCTCTGGCGAATCGGCAGATGATAGTACGTAGGTATGTGAGTGGTCTAGAGTTTACTATTGACTCTGCTTCTAGTAGGAGTGTCACAAGCACATTTTCCTTTGCCGGTCTGCTGGGAAGGCAGGCTTTTAATGCTGTTTTTACGGTTCTTACTAGCCTTTCCCACGCTCCTCCCATAAAAGGGGAAGCAGGTGGTATGAAGCGCCAATCGATTTTGTGGTTTGTGGCGTATTCTCTAACAGGGTCGTCATGTAAGCAGCGTAGCTCGCGGGAGGCTCCAACGAAGTTCGTACCATTGTCTGACGTTATAGTGGATGGCGATCTTCGACGAGCGATAAAACGTCTTAAACTCAGATGAGAGGGATACAATGACCTCTAGGTGAAGTGCTCTCGTCACCAGACAAGTATACAGTGCGACGTAACGTTTTTCGAGGCGCCGAAGCACCGAGATCATGATCGGACCAAAATAGTCAAGCCCGATATGAGTAAAATGTCTTTTATGGTGGTCAAGCCTTTGCAGTGGTAAGTCGCCAGTGGGAGGATAAACAGGTTAGCTTTTTTGCCTTCGACATTGTAAACTTGCATTAGCAACTGAGCGAATATTATTCCTGGCTTTGAGGATCCAAAATCTTTGCCTTAGTTTATTCAGCACCAGTTCGTTGAAGGCATGTGAAGCTTGGATGTGTTCGTGCTGGATCAAGAGTCGCACAGCGTGATGCCGGCCGTCCAGAATAATCGGGGCTTTTGTGTCTTCGCTCACTTCTGGGGTGGATTTTATACGGTTATTCAGTCGCAGCAAGCCTTCGTGGTCGAGAGTCGGCGCAAGTTTTATTAATCAGCTGTTCTTGGACACGGGTTGCGCTGATCGTAACGCAGTTAATTCCTCAGGGAAGCTGTCCGTTTAAACTTTTCTCAGTATCATTTTCTCCGCTTCTGTGATGTCTGGCGCGTGAACATGAAGAGGGGATGTGGCACTGTCAATGTATAATTTTGAATTTGCATCGATAGGTCGAGACAGTTTCCAACGAAACAAGTGTGTGCCCTGGAGAACACGTGCGGTGGCGCGTACTAAGCGCAGCCAGGAACTGAAATGTGTCGCGTCGGGTACCGGATGATCCGATGGAGCGTCGTGAAGGAGCCCAACCAGATCTGTTTTAACTCAGGGTCTGATTGAGACTCTTCCACGTCCGCGGTGACTTCAGTCGGCCATGAAGATGGTGGTAGTGAGATAAATGATGGACCGGTAAACCACCGGTGCGATAGTAAAAGGTATATCTTTTTGGGTTTTGTCGCGTCGGCGGCAACGTTAAGAGAGGTAGGGATCCAATGCCTGTTGAAAGGGTTCGTTGTCTCCAGTATCTCTCCCAACCTGTGCGCTACGAAGGGTTTAAACGTGGGAGCATCGCTCCTAATCCATTTGAGGACGGTGGTTGAATCCGTCCAGAAAGTGGTTGTGGAGGGCTTGATACGGTGAGCTTGTAGGATGGTTTGAGCGAACCGCGTGGTAATGAGCGCCGCTTGCAACTCCAAGCGAGGAATTGAAACCGGCTTTAGAGGTGAGACGCGGGCCTTACTACCTATAAGAGTCGAGGTCACAGATCCGTCCTGATAATTGAAACGCCAATAGGCGACACAAGCGTACGCTTTCTCGCCACCGTCTGCTACCATGTGTAGCTATAGGTACGTCCATCGCATTTGCTGTAAACATATATGTACCAGCGAGGGATTTTTACCTATGTCAGTTGCGATTTGCAATTGCTCAAACCATTCTTTGCACTCACTAACGAAAATTTTCGGGCAACGCCTGCCCACCACAGTTTTTGTATTATTATGCGTAGGTATATATTTTAAAATATTTGTTAAATACGTGTTTCCATCGTTTCCCATTTCATTACATTGTACAATCCACACCGCTCACCAACATTTTTGTGACATAAGTTCCAACTTTGTTATGTTTTGTTCCTCGGGCACGTAAACAGACGCAAAATTTGTAAAACGGGCTTGGGTGTGCTCGCTTAGCTTTAACAAAATGCACCGGAAAAGCTCCGGGGAGGAAAGGTACTCAGTTTGATTTAACAGTTAGAGAGTAGTTACGAAATTACGTAGTTTATTTGCTAAAAAATTAAGATCTTCAGGGGAACTTAGCTTAGGACAGTTGCGAAGCTCGGCGACTTCGCGAGCCACCAGCAGCTCCGGGCGTGCGTATGTCTGTTCCAAGGCTTTCATGACGTCATCGGGATCACCCGATGACCAAAGAAGCGATGCCACGGACTGGTAAGCCGGACCGCGGACAGCGTTGGCTACGAAAATTCTACCAGCGTAGCACGACAACAACGTACGGCAACTGAACTCGTTCAAGTTCAGACCCTATTACAAAGCTGACACAGGCTATCACCGCTTTGTCTTACTGACCAAAAAAGCCTGAATTGTCAACCTTTTCAGGTGACGTCGGAAATTGGATGGCCTTTAAAACTAGCTATGAAAAAACTAAACACAATTTTTCTGCAGCAGATAATTTAGAGCGATTACACAACGCTGTCCGCGATCCGGCTCGAAGGACCAAAAATGTTGGTGAGCGGTGTGGACTGTATAATGTAATGAAATGGGAAACGATGGAAACACGTATTTAACAAATATATTGGTATTTTAATATAATTAATCTTTTAACAATGTTGTCAACCAAAACCAAATTTTACACACAGACAGCTATCAATGCCAGACAGATGTTCTTAAAAAGTATTTACATTTACAAAATATGTATCAAAAAGGGTAAAAAAGGCCGCATCCAGCCAGTCGCTAACAACCTACATTTAATCAGGTAAGTATTTTTTTTAATTACTCACTCATCTCACGTTCGGCATAAAAACTTTTTATTCGGATTCTATGAAAAAGGTTCTGTGATTAGTGTAAAGAAAAAGACCTACCTAGTGCGTAAAATACAACATTACGATCCAAGTTTCGATGTCTTAAGGACCAATTAATAGCAAATGTATTGAAAATATATTTCTAGACTAAAAATTTAGATCCTTATTTAAACGTATCAGCTCACAAAAGTTTCTGTTTGTCTTTTGGCGTTTGAAGGATAAGTGATGGCTGGCGACCGCTACAGTTTCTCAATACGGTGACCTTACACGAGTCTGAGAAATAGTCTGAATGAAATTCGCTTCGCTCGCCGCAAAAAAAGACGCTAGAAAATTAATTTGTGCCGTAATATATTAGCATAGAGGAATTCTTATTTACTTTTGGATCTACGATGGTTAGTAGGTATTATAGGTATATCTATGGTATCTATCACGTTATAACTACTTAAGTGTATTTCGTATTTCGGAAGTTTGAGATTGCGGGCGGCAAGTAGGTAGGTAATTTTTTTAACATGACATTTAGGGAAATTTTAGGTAACTGAATTTAACAATTTACTTATTACATCAATTATTTTTGTTATTAAACAGCAGATGCATCTTTCGATCCTAAAACTCTAACTGAATTTGGTACCCAACTAAAGGTCTAGCTTTCGAAAATTCCATGTGTTAAGTTTTTCCTTAAATTAGAAATTTACCTACCCATGTAGTAGTTAGCTGTACCAGGCATGCGTGCGATGCCTTTCGGAACGTTCTGTCCGTTTCCCAAAACACCGTTTCCCAAAACACCCGTTCCAAAATATCAGTTTCTTTAAATGAACGTGCTACATTAAGTAGGTACCTAGGTATAAAGAAATAATAATACCTATATTTTTAATTGAGGGACTAAACGAAGCCATAATATACCAGAGGTGGTTTATTAAGAGGGTAAAACCGAGGGTATATTAAGTAGGCGGTTAGTCTCGAGGTGCGAACTGTACTTTTCACTTTGAGTGCGAGAAAAGTACCTAGTCATTTAGTACAAAAATATTTAAAAAATATTATTTAGTAAAAATTGGGGTAACATATAGTTATTTATAGAAAATACAAAACTTTCCTCAATTATTATAAAATACATGATCGAACGCGTCCCCTCGAGGTGGCATTGCGCCTAGCAGGCAGGCAGCATTCCCGCGCTGAATGGCTAAACTTAGCCTTTGCGGTAGGAAGCCAGCGCTGCGGTCGCCAAATACGTACCTCGACCAGACGCGTCGATAAGTCCCTAATAAGCCGCTTCGCTTCAGGGCTTCGTTTCGAACAAGTATCCGCCCTAGAGGTCCCGATACTTCAATGCCTTTTTATCTCGGCACCCGCAGCAGCTGAACCCGCACAACCAGCAGTCGCTCGATGATGGCTCGGAGCCAAAGTATCCACGTAGGTCACATCCCACGCAAGAAATTTACCAGGACGACGAACGACCCCGTTTGGTTCTAACGTAGCCGGAACGTTCGCCGAGACAAGGCCCCTCCGAAGCACATCATTTAGCGAAGCGTGGCGTGGGATGCGACCCGCGCTCTTCCTGCAAGAGAGCCCGTGGTGCCCAAGCTCACAAACACTAGCCTCCCGACACCTACATAGATGCGGCTGGACCGTCTTCAGTCCCAGTCGCAAGCCTACATTGAGAGAAAGACTGGTATTATCTAATAGAGTGCCGATTAGAGGCGATGGCAGGCAGGGTATTTAGCCAGTGGCCCGACTTCCTCTCCAAAACAGCCAAAAGGTGGGCCCGATCAGCGGAGCACGAGCTTGCGCTCAGTAAGTCCTGTGGGACCCTCCGGCACAACGGCTCATCCCACCGCTTCTAAGAGGATAAATCCATCGGGGCGGACTCCTACGGACATACCTGCACCCACCGGCCTCGTGCAGTTAGGAGACCTCTGCATAACCCATAGTTGGAGTTGTGATCTTGGTGAACAGTATGTTTTTGTAAATACTTATTAAAGTTTTCATGAGGCATTAAGAATGAGTAGGTATCTATAATACAAAGAAACAACGATTATGTATTGATTAGATAATTAAACTTTTATTCAGTGAGTAAATTACAAGAAAAAATCAAGGAAAGCTGAATTTAATCTTAAAAATATTTTTAAATTCCTGTCCTTACACTTTTATTAGGTTACCGAAGTACATACATACAAAAGTTAAAAACACATTATAAAATAGTATAATAATATCTACTAACTATGAACAAACATTTCCTTATAAGTATTTAATTGCCGACACAGAGCTTTTTGAATTTAAATCGTCATAACATTCCCAACGATTATTTAATCTTTTACAGTGAGCTACATAGTGAATCATATCCCTTTTGTATTCAGTAAATCTGTTAAGGTATAGCTAATTGTAAGTTTCCCAGAACAAGGCAAATCGTCAGTAATTTTCTTACACCTTTCATTTAAATCTATAGGTTTAGCAGAGAGAGAGTTCGCTGCTTTACCAAGTGACGATATGCCATTTTCGTCAAGAATTACTATATCTAAAGGCATGCAGTTTGTATTTAATGTGTAAAATTTTATGCAGAGCATAAGAAATATTAGATAAACAATAATTACAGTGACATAATTATGCACCTACAGTTTTATTATAATAGTATTCATTAATAATAAGTAAATACTGGTCCTCAAAGCTAGAACGTACTTGGTACAGTCTTTTGTAGCTACTTTTTGTTGCTTTGACTAGTTTGACAAAATGACAATTTTTTTCATCAAATATCTACTTTTTTACTCCTAGGTATCTATGTATCCAACAGCGCATACCTACTTGAAGCACGCGCACGGTATCAAATGCACATGTATTTTCAAGCATAATGCCTTTTACAGCAGATGTGCATATATTTCCATTTTTTAATAATTCTGTTTGATAAACCTGCTTTCCTACTAACTTACTACTATCATTAGTTTTAACTACTAGGCCTCTCTAGTTTTCAAAAAGCAGAGGGTCGTCAGACATAATTGACTTTAGAAAAATCGTAATTCAAAACAATTTTACTACCTTTGGATTTGTTCTTTTTTTTCAATGTGCTCATTAAATACATTTAAATCGCTTAAAGTATTCTTAAGTTCTCCGGATAGATATTCAACATGTCTTATTAAAAACTCATCCGCCCTTAATTTTTCAAATGGAGACCAATAAAGTTTTAAAATTCTTGAAGTAGCTTTCAACGTCTGAACTTGTAGGAGTTTCGTTCAGAGATTCGCAATAAGAAAGCATTACATTTGTCCATATGGGCAAACCTGACAACAGTTCCTATAAATTCCGGCAAAATAATTCAAATTTTCCGGGTAGGTATTGCCCGTGGTCCACCTATTGAGTCCACCTGGGTGGACCATGGGCAATTATTTTTACCCATCGACCACCTGGTACTACAAGAAAATCATTATGATTGAAATATATTGCCCGCGGTCCACCTTTTAAATTGGATTGCTGGAACCATGCCACGATGTCTTGTCTATTAGGTATAAACATTGTAGAGTACTCTCCCATAACGTTTAATTTGGAAAATCAAGGAAACCAAACCACTGTTTACATGTAGTAGCTTAAATGGTTCAGAATATTTACTAATTTAGTCTTAATCACATTTTGAACATTTCTCACAAAAATTTTTAACTAAATTAGTAAACATTCTAAACCATTTCAAACTACTTTTGAAATCGTGAGGAAACCCGCAGGTCTCAGACTTAATTTGAGACATGTGTAAACAGACCCGGTCCGGCGATGGCCCTCCGGACCGGCTGTACCATTGAGTTTTACCATTGATGGTACAATTGCTACCGACTTGTACCACTTGTACCACGAAATAAAATACAGGACCTTGTCCCATCGAGTTTTACCATTGATGGTACAATTGGTACCGACTAGTACCATGAAATAAAATACAAGACCTTCCTTTCAATGGTTCTGAACTGGAACTGAAAGTGACGTTCAGAAAGAGAATGTAAAATTCCAATTTGAATAGAATATTTTTTACTTTACTTTGCTAAAAAGTGTAAATCTAATGTTGGCATATCTAGAAATTACGCTATATCTGTAGAAATTACGCTAATTTCTCAAGGAAAAGTGGAACACTTATCTCCCCGCACGCAAGTTGCATTTGGACTTGCTGAATGTATTCATTTCTGTGTAGCACAGATGTTTTTCGCTTTTCCAGAGGCTCAGAGACAGTGCGAAAATTGGAATCATCCTTGATTGCTTTTAAAAATACTGAAAGTGTGGTGGCTCTTTTTTTAAAACTCCCATTATATTGTCCATTCCATCCCTCACAGGTATTTGTGGTACGGTGTCTCTCACCATAGCAATTCCAGATCTGTTTTTTTTGGCATCCAGAAAGTCTTCATATATGTCATGAACCGTTTTAACTTCTGACTATCTATTATGACCTCATGTTGGATGTACTTCCATCCTTCATCGATTTTGGACGCTGGTAGCAATGGAAGGGTTTGGCATAGTCCCACAATTTTTCTCAAGTATGTATCCTTTAAGCCTAATTGCTTTGCTCTTCTCCATAATTTATCTCGGAAGTGGAAGTAGCAACCATGATGATTTATTTCTGGAAACATGGCTTTGATTGCACCTATTGCCGCCATTTCGAAATCTGTGACAAATTTTGTGGGTGTCCGTATCTCTTTGGATAATGGTACTAGTGGGATAAGACTATTCCAGTTTTACCATCAACGGTACAAGTGGTACAAGGTTGGTGCCAAATGTACCATCAATGGCAAAACACAATGGTACAATGGTACTAGTGGTATAAGATTATACCACTTGTACCATTAATGGTACAAGTGGTACAAGTCGGTAGCAATTGTACCATCAATGGTAAAACTCAATGGTACAGCTGGTCCGGAGGGGGCGATGGGCTCACCATCTTATCACGTTTAGGGGTGCAAAGAACAGGTGTAGGACGCAAAAAATCTCGTGAAAATTGGGTAAGTATATCCAGAAATGGAATACCTCTGCCTACCGCTTCGGGGATATACCTAAAGAGTGAGATATTTTATTTATTTTTTTATTTGAAATCCTTAACAACCCCAAGTGCGCAAACCATTTGAGCGAATGGACTATATTTTTTTGGGAAAAGAAAGAAATATGATTATCTATACTTAATATTATTTTTATTAATTTTAACTTAAATACCTAGGTAGGTATACCTTTTGCGCCTCTTAACTCAATTTACAAAATAAAAGTTAACTCAATGCTGGTTTTGGAAAACAAGAAAAAGTGACATCAACAAAATATTCAGAAGCTTTAGCAATGATTCTTTTAGCTTGTTCAGAACAAAAAATAATACGCGATTCTCTATCCCAATAGTCTGCCAAAACCAAGCCCGCAAATTTGGTAGGTACCTACTTGCACTTCTTCGAAATCGGCATAGACTGTTTTTTTCCCTCCTAACGATTTATTTCTGATAGTGTATAGTATGTATTATTGGAAGTAGTGTATAGTATAGGTTGTGTTGTATGCTGGAAAACGATGGTAGTTCCGTAACCATGTTCAATCCTATGTCTTCTAAATTATCAACAGTTTCTTTATAAAGTTGTGTAACAGGCCAATCACTGCTTTGTACATTATTTTTAAAATTTTCTATTTCTTTTATATTTGGAGAGTTCCGAGCTAATGCTTATTTCTCACTATTCTATTCTGAAAATTAGGGGAAAATGAATTTAGTGTTTATTTATAATTTTAGGTTATTTAAATAATAAAAAATCTCATGCCTGTTATCCCGAGGGGGTAAGCAGAAGTATTTCCATTTCTGGAAATACTCACTTTTCACGAGAATATTCGACCCCTAAAGGTGAAAGGTGGTGAGCCCATCGCCAGACCGGGTCTGTTCCACATGCCTCTGGTTAAAGGGCCTGCTTCACATGATGATAATCAGTGGTGCTCGGGTTCGAACCTGGCATGCACCAATGAGTTTTTCAAAACTTAGGTACATATTCATCACTTGTTCGACAGTGAAGGAAAACATCGTAAGGAAACCCGCAGGTCTCAGAATCCCGTCTTGTTCCAGGCCCACCAATTGGGGGTCTTCCTCGTGGATTTTCTTATGACCAAACTCGTGTACACATAGGCAAAGCAAGTACAATTACAAACGAAATAACTAGAATTATTGAGGTCATTTTGTTAACATACCACCCGATAATATTTCCAGTGCATTTGTTTTTTTTGTACTCGGAACATCACCACAGCACAGCTGTATTTTTAAAAGGTTTTACATTGTAATACAAATTTACATCATGTATTAATACTATGCCTCCTTTCCTGTTAATATATTGTAAATCACTTTCTTCCATTTTATTTCCCTTCGGTATACCAAAATTTTATCGAAAAACAACGGAAATTTATAATGACATGACACAATCAATTCCTCTCAAATTATCAATTATTCATCATCGATTCGGAGATTATTATGCACTTGAAAAAATACTGCATTACTGTTATATACAGACCAAAAAGATAACGCTTGCAGGTGGACCACGGGTAAAAAATATTTCCTATGGTTCACCTTAGTCCACCTGGGTTGGTCGATGGGTAAAAATAATTGCCCATGGTCCACCCAGGTGGACTCAATAGGTGGGCCACGGGCAAGACCTGAAATTTTCATAGAAAGATACCTATATTCTCATCAACAAGGTCAAACTCAAGTGACAGTTTATCAACTTTTTTGTTGAAATTAAATAAAAAGTCGTTATCGTCGTCATAGTCTACGTTGTCATCATTATTAAAGTTAAGGACACCAGTTACTTCCCCTTGACTTTCGTCATGAGAATCAGGTACACAAGGCAACCTTAACCATTCCATCAAACTTTTTTTACATGAACTGGATTGATCACTGACTAATTTTCCTATGAATTTACTTAATGAAATTGCGATAAGATGATCAACAATTAACTTAATCTCGTCAAAAGATGTACTTACCTAGATTTTAATTTTGATTAAATACTTGACAAAATCGAGATATCTGAAACATTTGAAATTATAAGTGTAAAGTTTTTATAAAGTGAGACGTGTCTAAACAAATTAGGCAATTATCTTTTTTGCACGGTGCTTTTTCAGCAAGACCTCGAAACAGTGAGAAATATACTGTCGAGTGGTTTCACAATGTGTAAATGCTTTTACGATGGCACCCAACAAGGCAGATGAATCATCACACACAACTTCGTGAGGAGGTTTTCTTCCGGAAACCCATTTATTTAACCAATTAAAAATATTATCTGAGCTATGTGAATCTGTCAGCATTTGTGTAAGCAAAACGCAAGTACTTGAACATGATTTATTACAGCTATGCAGCATTTATTGGGGTCATTGGGTGGCCGCAATAATTTCAACATGCTTCCTGTTGCATCAATACTTAATTAAATTTTTTTGTTGCTATCAGCCATGAGCTTGTTAGAATTGATCTTATAAGTATGTCCAATAAAGCACAATAAATGGCAGAAAATATAAAATTTTGATTAAGTATATCTTTTAAGGAGGCGTATCTAGTTGTCATTTTAACGTTACTATATTCTGAAAATTCTAATAAAGAATTCTTCGATTGCTAAAGCTAATGTACGTTAAAAGGTTTTATCAAAGTATTGTTTCAAAGAAAAAACTAGGCTAAAATTACGCAACAAGGAAACACAAAATAAGGAAAATTCAGGGTTTTATCTTCCAATTTCTTTTGAAATATCTTACTTATTACTAAAATTAAATATTGATTCGAGTCGTTGAAATGACAGTTTGATTTAGTTAAATATATTTTAAAGGGTGATTTTTTTAAGCGTAGTTTTTAAAAAATCTAATAAAACACTAAATTTGCATCATATATTCCAATTTTTTATTGGAATTGATAAATTGGCCTTTGCCATTTACATTTTAAAGATAACTCCATGTAAATGTTGTCCGCGGCGACCGTGGAAGAAACGTTACCGTCAACGGCGAACGATGTCGAGCTATGATACGCAACTTTTTTTGCCCCAGTGTGCCGAGCTAAACTTGGTTGACGTGTGGTTTCATCAAGACGGTGCCACATGCATGCCACACAGCTCGTGAAACAATGGACATTTTGAAGGATGAATTTGCCCATACTTTTGAACCCCTTACGGGGTTCAAAAGTATCTGTTATCGCTCAAAGGCTCGCCATGGAAGCCGTCATGCACGACGTATGACGGAGTCGGAACGAATTGTAGCACAAACTGCCAAGAGCTCTGTAGCTCCGGAACGCGCCGATACTTTATACTTTTTTATAGATCTATGCATCACATATCAGATCAGTAGGCAGGTACTGAAAACCTGCGTGGAGAAGCACTGTTCCTCCATTTCTTTTAACAATAAATAAGTATAGGTATGTCTTTTCACTATGATCAAACATTGCTTTATTGTGGACTTATTGCACACAATGAATTTTATTGAAGAAAATCGTGAAAACCAAATTGTAATTGTAAAATTTGTATTTGTCAATAATAATTTATATAAAGAAGCAATAGAAAAATAATCTCAAGCTGCCAGTGAGGAATCGGGTAAAGAAAAAAGAGGAGACTGGTAAGACTAGGTACAGGAACATGGTTCCATTAATGAGGTACCACGGCACCGGGGTCTGCCACGAAAACCAGGTCGCCCACGCACTTTGTACTTTGCGCGTTTTCAGCGGAGGCGAAATGGTGACGACGGAGCTCTGGCAAATATTCTTTGGTCCACCTTGTCCAAAAGGTCTTAGCAAGTGCTTGTGCCTTTCGCCATTCCTTTCGGCCCTAAAAGTCATTTTCGTAGGTCTGCAGGTCTTGCGACCGGAGACGAAGCGCCAATCAATAAATGAATGGGGTAAGTGCCTCTCTATCTTCTGTGCTGAGGTAAATCAGCAGAGGTCGGGACTTTACTATCGCCTCGATCTCGGCGAGTGTAGTGGCGGACAATTCGCTCCCAGGCCCCTCTCATCGACGGAGATGCTAGCAGGATAAACTTCCACTCGATTCCTCTCTGGGCAGCTTCGGACTCTAAGCGACGTCGTTCATTTGCCGCTTCCACAAATGCGGTACCGTTGTCCGATATCAGCGTAGAAGGGCACCCCTTCGTGCGATGAAGCGTCGGAGTCCCTTAAGAGCAGCGTCCGTAGTCAGTTCGTGAATCATCACCACATGCATCGCTCTGTTTGTAAGAGATGTATAGAGTGCGATCCAGCGTTTTCCCTTCCGACGAGCAATAGTCAAAGACCGAAGTAGTCGAGCCCAGTGTGCGTAAAAGGCCGTTATTGGTGCGCCAAGCGTTCGGGTGGCCGGTGTCCTTCCCGAGGTAGGTACCTACGGTAGGCAGTCCAGGATACGAAGTCTCACAGCATTAGGTATGTGAGCCTGGTAGGATGAGCGGATGAGTCACAATTGACGTATCTCGGACGTTATCGAAACCATGGTCATCTAGATAAGGAGCGAGTAGTTTTAGCTTAGTTGCTCTGGGGAGACGATTTGCAGCCTTGAGTCTATTTCGTTTTGGAAGTGTTCGTGAGGTACCGTTCGCCAAATAGTTCTTTCGGCATGCAGCAAATCCTCTCTTCTAAGAGTAAGTATTGCGAGTGTATTTTGCTGTGTATTTATATACCAGAGCTGATACACGAACGAAACGGATAGGGTTAGGAATCACGTCAGTCAGGTTGAAAGATATGGTCATATAGTGTCATTCTGACCTAGAAGCGTGAACTCCTAGCTCTTCAGGATATAGCATCAGAGGTTTGGTTGGGAGATCCTCACATGGCCAACCCTTCTCCTCCAAATGTAAAAAGGATGAGCCGCGTAGCCATCTCCCAAGCTCATCTACCTTTCGTAGCACCGGTTATGTGGCTTCATCAGCGGCATGAGATTGGCTCGGCACCCAACGCCACTCATTACGTTGAGTAAATTCAACTATCTCACCCACGCGAAGGGACACAAACTGACGGCAATTGCGTGCATCAGACCGAATCCAACCAAGTGAGGTCTTAGAATCACTCCAAAAGACTGGCCGGCTCGGGCTGAGCCGGTGAGCTTTGCAAATGGTGTCAGCAAGGCGAGCAGCAATAACAGCAGCCTGTAATTCCAGTCGCGGGATCGAAACTGGCATCACAGGGGCTACGCGCGCCTCACTGGCAATCAAACTAACGAGTACCGTTTTGCCATCATAAATATAGCTCGCCAGTACGCGACATGCATACGCATGTTCCCGGCATCGGCGAAGACGTGAAGTTCCAGAATCAGTGCACCAGTCCAGACGTAGTGTCGCAGTACTTGCAGCGTGTGAATATCAGCGAGAGCCACGGACCAAAGAGGCGCCAAATGTGAATAAACTCGCAAAACTTGAAAAATATATTACAAAATCATAATTGCAAGAAGAGGAGGAAAACCAAAAACAATGAAAACAAATCAACCCTTTTAAAAGTAAAAGAAATAATAAACTAAACATGTAATCTCTTTTGAGAGCAGCCCATCCGCTACACAGATTAGCCTACGTGCAGCGGTTCTCAATAATTAGCCTACGTGCAGCGGTTCTCAATAATCCCGTTGTTATTTTGCAAAATCCTTTCTATGCGATTTAAAAAGAATGGTTTCACTAAATCATGTGAAATTTGGTTTGTAAGTAAATCACCTACGTAGTAGACATACGTAAATGTGCTTGTATGAACATCTCATAATAATAATAAGTACCTACAACAATATTATGTTAATAGTAAATTGAAACTAACGTTTGCCATAAATTGATTTATTCATAATATTGACGAAGATAAGTTAAATGGAATGGCTATTGTATCACTTCATTTATATAGAAGTTAGTTAATTAGACATTAAATAATCCAGAATTTGTTGGATAATTATGTATTTTGGCTCTTGTGTAGCTATCTTGGGTTCACTTTTATTTAAAGAGCGTTAATTATTCAACAATTACAAAATTCTCAGAAACAGACCGAAGGTAATAATTAACCTACGACTAATACACATCGTACTAAGTATCCATGTATACCTACATGGGTGCACATAGAGGGTACCGTTAATCTACATTGTAAATACAACAGAAAATATGTTCTCAATTTGTTTTAATCCGAAAGCCAGTCTTCAAACTTGTTCTTGAATATTTTAATTATAATGTACTTAATAATTATACATTTTAACATAAAAGTCTTAAAACTTCATAAAGGTAAAATCATTAATTCATTTTTAATTAGGTCCTAAATGAGTTAATTAAATTTAAACTAGGTAACAAAAAAAAATACATAACGAGCAATACATTTATTAACTAATGGAATTAAAATGAATTTCTTACATAAATTATTTCACAGCTAGGCCATGAACAATTTTGTGCAGTAGGTACATAAATCTAAAAAAAGGATTATCACATAATTTTTATAATACTAATGTTACTTCAACATACAGCGTTCCAAATCGCCCAAAAGGGCCACCACATCAACGATTTATTGTCACAGTGACAACTCTTTTTCTATCATAATCATTTCTTTTTGTTATAGAGTTAAAAGAACATTATTTTGTTATTTTATAACAACAACCATGGATCCTTTGAAAATAAACGATTATTTCTTTCATCATACAGAAACGTGGAGATCAAATACTACACACAGAACTACTTTAATATTGGAATGAGTAATACTTCAAGATATAAACTACTGCAATGTTGCTGATGTATATAGACGATGTTATCGGTTTAAGTGCAAGAAGCCCGTTGCTGCCTCCAGGCGGCATGAAAACCAGCAGCCGAATCGGAGTCGGAATCGCCTTCTTCATTCACACCCATCTGGGCTCGAGGCTATAAAAACAAATTGATAGAATCAGATGATTTTGGAGAAAATTAGTAATAAAACATCAAGCTACCAACCTAAAGAGAGGTTTTAAACTTATCAGAGTACAGCTACGTGAAAAAATCTTCACTCTGGATGTTAGATATTTTAAAAGCGCCATCTATTATACTCATACTGTTCTACCTGGTCAGGTGTAGAAGGAGTGCTACGGCTGTGAGAAGCCAATGTCCTGCGGCCGCTAGCGCCGCGGCGTTTCACCTTTCCACTCATAGGTGGCGGCATCAGTTTGTCATCCTTCTGTAAAAAAGTATAAATTATGATGCCGCACTGAATTTTCTCCCCCCAGGTTCCAACTGACACCAAGGGCTGGATTTTCTGCCAGTTGTTAAGGAACATGACAAATAAACCTTTAGCAATATTCTGAGAAGATATCAAATTTGTTATCTAGAAACTCGTTCTGGAATGATGATCATTAAATTTTGTAAGCATTTGAATGATGAATTAGTGATAAATTGGGTGGCTTAGGTGGCTAGGGAGATATTTTTATTGGTCTTCTGGCTGGGCGAAACTACCAAGGCGATTATTGGAAATTAGTGACGCTATAAATATAGTAAGAACCCTTTAAGTTGTAAGTCATAAAGAAAACTTAGATTGCATTTTACCGACTTTATTCTAGTGCATTCTGCTATCGAATCTGTTCCTTCAACGGCTGGATTGTGATATAAAACTTGTCATACCGGGATGTTATCAGCAGATCCCCAGCTTTTGTGTAGGTGATCTCCCTCCTCAGATTTCCTGTCCGCGTCCCTGTCCCTCGTTTTTGGGACATAGGCTGAAGCCCTGGTCGCGCCTACTCCAAGGAAGTTACTGAACGCCTCAGTGGTTTTCTTCACGCGCACATTCAGGGAGCCGATTCTCAGAAAGCTTTCCTTTTCTGCAAGGGAATTTAAATTGAGGATTCAAAATTGGAAATGAATGCATCCTTACAAGATATAGTCTAGGCAATAAAGGTGAATTCCTCACATTAATTCCTCAGTCGATGAAACTTTGCAGGATTGTAGTATAGTATGAGACAATACTTTCATAAAAAAATTTAAAAAAAAACCTAACCGAAGTTAGGTTTTTTTATACTAAAAAAAAATATGATTTTTGTGGTTGATAATTTCTGAAAATAATATACCGAGATGGTTTTTATTTTGGATTTTCCTATTGTAAGTCCACAGCGACTAGGTATTAAATGACATTCCAGTTAAAAAAATGGACTGAGCAATTTTCCCGTGCAAGGTACATGCAAGGTGACTTTTTTTACCGTCTGGAAAAAAATGTGGTGATTGCTTGGACATTTTTCTTTTTGGAGATTAGTCTTGCGAAGGGGTAAGTGTAATAGATTCATTTGGCAATGTTACTTAAAAAATTTTTTTTTTCTCAAAAATTTTTTTTCTTTCATAAACTAATATACATTACTCAATTGTAGTCAATAATACACACTGAAATATAAAATAAAATAAAATCATTTTATTTCAGACTCGAGGCCGGAGGAGGGAGGGAATATTTGAAATAGTATTTTAAAAAGAAACAGGCTCGTAGCTTCCATTTATGCGCAATTTACCTACAACCGCCAGCAACGCGTAGTACTGTGCGTAGTTTTCTAGATTTTGTAAATTGCATTAAACATGACTATATTTAACAATTAATCTCGTGTATAACTTAGGCTCTAGATACCTTATACGTCATATTTTTTTTCAGACGGTAAAAAAATCACCAGTATATGTCTGAGTTTTGTTGTTTCTACCAGGAGATTTTTTTTGGATATTTCGCATATAGCTTTCTTAACACACATGAATATTGCTGACGAAGAAAATTTTGACTTAGCATTTTTCCCAACAAATATCTTTGTTGGGAATAAATAAGTATTTTAGTAAAAATACCTAACTTCGGTTAGGTTTTTTTTTTGGATTTTTTATGCAAGTATTGTCTCATACTATACTACAATCCTGCAAAGTTTCATCGACTGAGGAATTAATGTTGGGGTCTTCATACAAAAATCCGCTTCATTGCCTGGACTAATATATAAAAATAGTCTTGATAAAGTAAACTAACGATATCAGTGCGTTAGTGTAAATTGAGACAATTTTGTTACATTAGAATTGAACTATTAAATTTAAGTCTAAATAACAAGTAAGTAATGCTACAATAGTATTGTATGTCGTCTTTAACGGAGTCACAATAAATAAGCAAAAAGTCGATTATTTAAAAAAAAATTTTAAGAAAACGACACGACATAACAGATAAAAGTGTGAAGTTAATACAATCAACCCAATGGTACCTAGGGAAGAAACTAAAGATAACAAAGACAGTGCTAAAATACCAAATAGAATTGCACCTTAGACCAGTGGTTTTGTGAATAGCCCAAATTCTAGAACAGACATTACACAAAGGTGAAAGGAGTTTCAATAATTTATTTTCGTCTTCCTTACTTGACCGCGGATGAGTTGGATGTTGATTTATTCGTATGGCTGGAGGAGCTGTTCGAGTTCTCCGCAAATCTAACGAGTCGGACTCTGCAATGCAGACCTTGCTATTTACTTTGTATGCCAAACAATAATAAAAAAAAAAAGGTTGCAAGAGAGTAGCTTATACGGTGGCCAGTTTCTTCTTAAGAAGGGTTTTTGATGATTTTGTTCAACGTACTTACTACTAGTACCAAGTCACAATAAAATAAGAAAAAAAAATGTTTTTTAGATAAACGGTTTATTTTTCAATATAAATATAATAATGATACCTAGTTAATGATCAATGCGTGACTTGCTTGTAAAATAAACGATACGAAAAACTTGAAAAAACATTGTATTATGCGAAAATAACCACAACATTCCGAGAGAGTAGTAGAAAAGAACACAAAAAGTAAAAAAAAACTTAGATTAGGTACCAGTCACTATACCACACTCCTCATCAATCAAAAGCATTGATTTTTTTAGCTTTTAGTACATTATACAGGATGTCCCAGAAGTCAACGATAAGCCGGAAACCAGCGATAGGCCTAGTCATGAGGGTAATCAGAAAAATATAAAAAAAAATCTATGTTCTTTTTTCAAAATATTATGAAGGTTTGAAAAAAATCCTAAGAACCGGACACCCTGTAATGAACTTTCTTGTACCGTGACTGTAAATATTTACTTTTTGAATATTTTTTTTCTGTAATGCTATAATGAATAGCCGTGCTACAATTTACAATACATGGGACCGATGGATTTAAATCAAAGCCATCAAACAAATGACATAAACAAAAGATGTACGAATAAACAAAAATCCCTGTTAGGATCTCCTTTCAAAATTATGAGTCCGTCTCCATTCAAAAAGATTTTAACCTGGATTTACCAAAGAAGGTTGCGTTACCAACATTTCACCTATTTAAATTAGATTATCATAGAATCCGGATTTATCGAGAAAAAAAATTTTCATGCCTCAACTATAACAAAACCTAGCATGTGTTATACCATTTTAGAATTTAGACTAAATGCGTCAACTTTTAAGTATACATGCCAAAATAGTAGCCATAAATTTTTTTTACAGTACAGCTGGTTTAAGTTGGTTCATGAAATTATTTAGAATTCCATGTTGGAAACCAATTTAACTTTTTACTTAAAAGTGAGGCAGTTATGTAATTTTTTTTATTGTAAATTGTAGCACGGCTACTTCTTCTACATCACGGTCATTACAGCATTACAGAAAAAAAATATTCAAAAAGTAAATATTTACAGTCACGGTACAAGAAAGTTCATTACAGGGTGTCCGTTTTTTAGGATTTTTTTAAACCTTCATAACATTTTGAAAAAAGAACATAGATTTTTTTTTATATTTTTCTGATTACCCTCATGACTAGGCCTATCGCTGGTTTCCGGCTTATCGTTGACTTCTGGGACATCCTGTATACATAGGTATATTTATTTCTTATAAAACCGTTTAACTTAAAATATTTTTTTTACTTATTCAATTTTAAACTTTTGTTATGCTGAAACAAATATGAAATCTGGGATTTTGTGCCGGCGGCCATCTTAGGATTGAAATTTGTCATAGTGTACAGTAATCTACTAGTCAAGCCCATTTAATACCCCTATTCAGGGGGTTGTGATAAAATATGTAATCCGCCATTTTGTTGGCGGCCGAAAATTATAACTATGAAGTTTATACTAAGTAGGTACTTCTCATCTCAATAGCATTTCTTGAAACGTAGAATTTAAATGTCTTATGACAATCAACAAGTCCATGAATACACCCACCCACTATTTTCTATGTCTCAGACGATTTTAAAAATCAGAAAAGCGCGGCCTCTGTTGGAATACCCAGCCTTAATCTGGAGAACTAACGCGGCATATTTCAGGTACAGTTCATTACTTCCACGTTCGTATCCATCCAATAAGCCAGTGATATTGTTTTTAATTCCAAATTAGATTTATTTAACTTGTTAAAGACCTACTGCGATAAGACCCGGGTGAGAGCGAAGTGTCCATGCGGGCAAGGTATTGTCTTGGTTTCTTGCCAGACCAGTCTCGTGCGTTTGCATCAGCATCTGTAATTTTTTAATTAGGACGCTGACAGTTGCGAATAGCGCCACTTTATTAACGAAAACATATTTCCACAAGTTAACACCACATTAAAAGTTTTAGTATTCTTAAGGTGCATTGTTTTGGTATTCTAAGAATATGTAAGTACTTAGATATTTTTTAAGAACTTTGTTGTTTAAATATTAATATGGTGTTAATTTATGGATAATTTCTTTCTGATTAAAAGTTTTCGTCAAGGTTATGTAAATTTATCACTATCACTGCTGTTAGCTGTAGGTTTAGTTGTATGTTTTATTTTTGTAATATTTTCCCTTTGACATACCTACTTACTTCCAAAATGATTTCTTTTATTATTATCTCGTATAACATTATTTATACTTAATACCAGTACATAGAGGCACGAAACGGTAGGGAATTATCGTCTTTTCTTTAAATCTTTAAACGTTTGTTTACATTATCTACTTTTATAGTTAGCTTAATTTTTATGTTAGGTTAGTCATGAAGATTCCAATAACACTAATTCCTGGCACATGGAGATGAGATGGTTCATTATTCTACAAGTAGTTATTTTACTTATTTATTTACCTATCAGTTATCCAAAATGTAATTTCTTGTATTCCCTATGTCTTTGCGGTTTTAATGACAAGTTTACATCATAATTTAAAATGTATTTTATTATCAGTATTGCCTTGTGAACTTATTTATATTATGATAAATTAAAGATGGTTTTTATCCTAATGTGGCAATAGGTTCCCAAGCTGGCGGCACATTAAAGAGTAAAAATATGGCATTGTAAGTTTCGTTATTTATTCGCATTTAGGGGTAGTAATGTACTTAGTCTAGTACCTATTATATAGTATTAGATATAAATATCTACTAAGGTATTTGACGAAAATTGTGGACCAACTATAAGTTTTGTTACGTTGGTCGTAACAAAAGTTAAACCTCTCAATCCAAGAATAATAGACACAACTGATTTTTAATTGTTACGATGCACATTGAAACCGCGCGGTGCTTGACACATTAAGAGCACTGTAAAAAAACAATAATGAGTAAGAAAATAATAAAGTTAGTTATGTACCTACAATGTAGGAAGTATGTAGTTACATAAATTTCGCGTCACCACTCGCCAGAGCCAATGACTTTACACTTCCCCGTCCCATTAATACAAAAACAAATGTTTGCTAGGAACAACAATTATAGTTTCTAGATGACTATTGAGATTGAAAAAATAAGTAAGTATCCAAATTAATTATATTTTCTTCAATAACACTTCGGCATCAGCTCTTCAATGTAGAACATGAGTGGTGGCGCTGACTAAGTATATCTATCTAGCGGTTCTGATCGGATTCACCCGCGTGGTTCCCGTTCCTGTGTGAATACGGGACTAAAATACAGCCTATGTTGCTCAGGGATATTCTAGCTTTCCATTGGTGAAAGAATTTTGAAAATCGGTCCAGTAGTTTTTGAGTTTATTCGTAACAACCATATACAAAAATACAAATCTTTCCTCTTTATAATATTAGTATAGAAGTATAGACAAAATGCATTTGACATACGAGAGGACAAAGAGGAGATTATATAAATGTATATTTTACCTAAGTAGTTAAAATACTCAAACAGTTGGGTAGTCCCACTCTGTGTGAAGTTTGAAATTACTTACGCCACAATAGCGGCTAAATAGATGAAAGAACGGGTACCAAATATATTCTTGTATAAGTATCTATATAAAGCTGGGGTCCCACGGTCCGCTATTCTACGGATCAGCTACACTCAGCCGACGAGCACGGACGGCGACGCACCGCAGGCAGGGCCGGTCCAACGGTGCGTGTCGGTGTGTGTAGATGTTTTTATGTTGTCATAATGCAAAGCGAAAGAAAGAGAGAGAAGAGCGCACCTTTGAAGTTACCGACTCACGATGGATACGGGCGCACCGCCACAGACGTTCTGTGCTATCACGGACGAGGCCGGTCCCACGGTGCGTCGTGCGAGCTGGTCTGCGTGCATCCGCGATTTTACGGACCGTGGGACCCAAGCTTAATGGAGCTAGCTGTTAAGTGTGATTTCACCCGAGTAAGTCTCGTTTCCGTGGGAAAATTATGTTACTCCCAGAAAAGTAAGTTTTCCATTGGTTATAGAACTTTTATAATCGGTCAAGTAGTTTTTGAGTTTATTCGTCACAAACATACGAACTTACAAAAATACTAATCTTTCCTCTTTATAATATATTAGTGTAGATGTACGATTAGATAAAAGTATATTGTACCTAGAAGTGTAGATAAAAAAAATATTTTAATAAAGTTTAAAAATAAATCCCTAATGTATATAAAGCTCGACTATTTTAAATATACCTACAGCCAATGAATTAACCGTACCTACCTAATAAAAATATGGAATAAGTTAGTATTACTGTAGTTAAGGTTAGCTAAGCTTAGATATTTATTCGAATCTTTTATTATATGTCTCAATTACACATCACATTCGCGTGGCAGTATTTTATCACATAAAAACAATTCTACATTTTATCACGAAGCATCGAAAGAAATTCGTTACGCCGAAGCAGTATTTTTTTAACCTATTGTTACCTGTATCGTACAGTGACCTCAAGTCTACTTTCTTAGGCACGTTGAAGCGCCACTTGCAGCGGTATCTCTTGTCAATCAACCCCATCAATCGGTTCCGTTTCTTGCTATACTCCAGTACTTCGGTCAAGCTCGTCAACTTGCGCTCTTGTAGCGGCATCCTCTCAATGTTCTCCAAAGGTTCAGACATGTTTCCAATAAGCCCTTTGTTCTTTCCCTCTTTCGCGAAATATCACCCTACCGCTAATTTTACACCTGTTACAGGCAGAGTTGACGATTTATTGATTTCGACAGGAATCGTGATGTTTACGGCGCATGTCTAGGTAACTGGACGACACATTGCCGTGCAAGATCGTGTATCACTTGTTGAACGGTTAAACTGCAGTTAGATAAGTCTCCAAAAATGTTTAGGATATCTGTTAGTAACACGAACTATTGCTTATGAATTCATAGTAGTTTTTTTTCACATTAAGTACCAAAAAAACAATGATCATTTGCAAGCGACTGATTCATTATCAGGAATTGTCCAAATTATAAATCGGAATATTTTATAGTTAGTAATTATATTATTAAATAGAAACGTAAATTTAGACGACAGATTTCAATTTTAGTATAAAAAATTTAACCAAATATAAGAAAATATAAATAGCCACTATTTTCTTAATTAGATTAAACTATTTACAAAATATCTGAAGTGAGAACAAAACCATTAGATTCGTAAAATAATGAAATTATCAAAGTCTGCTACTGCTCTGTAGTACTGTTTGTATGCAGTTTTGCATACTGCACGTCAAACAAAAGTGCAGTGTTGCTCGTCCATACCTCTACAAGGGTTCAGCGGCATTTCCAAAAATGAATTTTATTTGCACGTTTGTAAGTTTAAAATCGCGCAATACTTTAAAGTAATTCTACAACGATCAATACGATTCCTGTCAATTAATTTTATAAAAGAGCTAAGCTAAAAGAGCGAAGAGCTAAAGTGAGCTAAAATAACGTCAAACAAAAGCCCAAAAGGTCACTATGCCTGGATTTGACCAACAAAGAAATTAGTTTTGCGATATAACCTACATTGACGCAGGGACTAGGTACAGCTTTGTTATTAGAGCATCAGATTCATAAGAATGAACTTAGGATCAAACTAACTCGACTATCGAAAATTTAAATGGAGATATTACGTTTGCTTGTGATTTGAAAAAATATTTCAGTTTTATTAGTTGAACTTCCTTTAAATTTTTGTAAAAAATGTTGTAAGTACTTATATTTAATAAAATGGCACGGAATAGAAGCCACTGCTTGCGGTTTCAATTCCATCCATTTCGATTGTACCCGATCCGGGTTTTAATAATAATAATTTGTGGAACACGATTCACACACGGTTATTTAATTATTAACTAGGTAGAGCCTGCAGGTACTTACTAATAAAAATCTAATACACTTTTTTTTTTCTAGTGTATTCAAGTACATACATAAGAATTTAAATTTCCCTCTCATTTTGGCTCCAGATTTTCGAAAATTCAAATATTGATAAAATTATTTAGAAATAAAAAAAAATATTGTTTTTGTTAATGGAAACTGTCACTTTTTCGGTCAATAGGTTAAACAGTCTATAACCCTTGGTATTTTCACATATATCCAAGAAATATCAATGGTTCAGCATCCAAACAATCCAGTGACTCAAATTGACTTTCTTTTTCCAGACCATATTTCTTCCGGCCCTTATTCTGATAATAGGGTCCTCGCTTATTCAATAAAAGTCATATTCGCCCTTTCGGTTACACCATTTTGTTCAGAGGTACTGTCCTCAGGTGTTTTAAACCATTAGAATTCAAAGACTATAAGACTTCATGCTCGATTGCAAAATTCAGAACACCGTTAATAGACATTTAATCGACTCTTTGCCTACTTCCGCCTTGTATTCCACAAACTTACACATTGTCTGGCTTTTAGTACGTAGATAATTGGTAATAATAATCAAGTATAAGGGGTTTCAAAAAGTACGATTCCAAAAAGTCTTTCACAATTAGAATGCTACAATATCCCTGAGTAACTTAGGCTATATTTAATCCCCGTATTCTCACGGGAGCGGGAACTACGCGGGTAAAATAGCGCGGAACAGCTATACCATATAAATTGTGATCAATAATCATGTTGAGAACGTCAATTACAAATTATAATAATTATACCACATAATTTTTGTCATTATGAAGAGTCAGTACAAAACTATAATAATAATACAATAGGTACCAACTACATTATTGTCACACAAAGAGGCGGGAAGAAAAACATTATTTTAAGCTTTTTCTTTAAAGTCTTGGTTGTCGCGTTTATAACAATACTTTTTATTACAAAAACATGTTTTAATTTGCATTGAATCATGACCCATTTTATGTAGGATTTATTAGTTATTTATGAAAGCAGAATAAATGCAGTTTAGATGAGAGCGTTAAGAAGTATAATAGGAGTTAAACTGAGTGACAGGATAAGAAATAGTGAGATAAGGAAACGATGTGGTCTGAAAGAAGATGTAGTGACAAAAATTTAGAAAGGTATGCTGAGATGGTTTGGCCATGTCGAGAGAATGAATGACGAACGATTGACGAAAAAAGTGTATAAGGCGAGTGTGAATGAAAGTGTGGGAAGGGGTAGACCTAGGCGGACGTTTCGAGACCAAATTGGGGACGTCTTGAAAAAAGGCCAGGTCAAGCAAGAGTACCCTAAACCGAAGAGCATGTATGAAAGGAATAATGAAAGTGGACGAAGCGAAAGAAGTATGTAAGGATCGTAGCAAGTGGAAAGAAGTGGTCTCTGCCTACCCCTACGGGAAAGAGGCGTGATTATATGTATGTATGTATGTATTAATGGGGCGGCATAGCTCAAGGGTTCCCCAGGGCGGCACTAAGGGTAAATCTGCCCGGGCTTTGAGCTGATGATATGATTAACCACGTCTTCGACTAAAATCGTTCTGCAAATTAATAGCGAATGAAAGTACAGATAGTTAAAAGAGCCCTCTATGTACTGGTTTTGGTATATATTGTATACAGTTTTATTTGGTATGTATTACATCATAAGAGCGGCCGCACATTGTAAGACATTTCTAATAGAAAAATTCTGATGGTCTTCGGAAGGCACTCCGTCCATACATTTTGTACTAAGCCCCGCATATTGTCAGAAATTTTCCGTTGCTGACGTCCGGTACGGATGCACGCCGGATTTCACACCTACCGGACGTCAGATTTTTTCTGATAGAAATGTCAGAAGGCACGTTTTCAATGTATTTTGTTCTAGACCCCGCACACTGTAAGAAATTCCCGTCAGTTTGGCGGTTGCAGCCAGTGATAGCGTACCTACACAAATTACCAAAGAGATTTCAATATTGTATCTAAATCTCTTTGTAAATTACGATTTCTTATGATGTGCGGTGTGCGTCCGTCGCTCGTCCGGCGACCATCAGAATTTTTCTAACAGAAATTTCTTACAATATGCGGCCGCTTTTATCATAAATAAAGACATATTATTATTATAATACGCCATCTACTGAAAAACGAGCAACAGCAGATTCAATACGTAAAATACTCCCGTTCTGAAATGTAAATCTTACTCAAGCTTGGATCCCCTTACTCTAAATCGGTAAATCGTCGCTAGATGGCATTGCCCTACATACATTTCTATCTTTTTACATACGTTTGAATAATCGGTCAACGAATTTAACATACTTACCATAAACTTCAACTAAGAGACGGTACACATTTTCATGTCGAAACTGCATTGCAATATGCAAAGGAGTGTATCCCTGAAATATAATTGGATTATATAAATAAAAGCAGAACTAGCGATTTTCCTGAAAAACAGGTATCATAATTTTAAGAGAACCATATTTAATTAAGATTTAATATGATTATGATTTAATATTGATATTAAATCTTTATTAAATATTCCAAAGACTTCAAGTCAATATTTAAGATATACCTAGATAATTATTACTAGGAGTTTAGTCAGTGTTTGGAAGTACGACACAATAGAAGACCCTGTAAAACTGAGTTAGGTTACGACTACCTACACCTGTTACACTGCCGCATGCCCCACTGTTTTCGTATGTCCATTATACTTATGGCATTTGTTATGAATATAGTACAATTTTGGATCAAGCGTCACTTCTTCATAAAAAATATAATTATTAATAAAATAATACATAAAAATATATTTTTTATACTTATATAAGCTGTATAAAATGTACAACTAGACAGCTATTTTCGGGAAATTTGTGCAAATAAGTGTTCCGAAAGTAGATTTTTCTTCAATCTAGGTACCTATACCTTATTTTCGATATTTTTGTGAATGCTGTGTACTTGTGTAGTGTTGAATAGAACATTAGGTACATCTATTCATTAGCTCTCATTCTACATCATACACATTGACTTTGATTTACTCGAAACTGAATTTATTATAATTTAATATTTAATAGAATTTATTACAATAATCTATCTGATATTTTTGACATTAAGATTTTTTTATAGAAAGATTTACTTAAAATAGAACATGTACCTACCGTTGTAAAAAACACTCATATCGTAATATTTGAATTATGATTTCAAAATTTGACACATTAAATGATCATTATGCACACACAACCGTCGAAAACATAAAAAAATACATTACGATACAGATTTTGTATGGGATTTCTTATACAGGATGTCCCAAAAGTCAACGATAAGCCGGAAACCAGCGATAGGCCTAGTCATGAGGGTAATCAGAAAAATATAAAAAAAAAATCTATGTTTTTTTGTCAAAATGTTATGAAGGTTTAAAAAAAATTCTTAAAAAACGGACACCCTGTAATGAACTTTCTTGTACCGTGACTGGAAATTTTTTCTTTTTGAATATTTTTTTTCTGTAATGCTATAATGAATAGCCGTGCTACAATTTACAATAAAAAAAAATTACATAACTGCCTCACTTTTAAGTAAAAAGTTAAATTTGTTTCCAACATTGAATTCTAAATAATTTCATTAACCAAATTAAACCAGCTGTACTGTAAAAAAAATGTATGGCTACTATTTTGGCAAGTATACTTAAAAGTTGACGCATTTAGTCAAGATTCTAAAATGGTATAACACATGCTAGGTTTTGTTATAGTTGAGGGATGAAAATTTTTTTTCTCGATGAATCCGGATTCTATGCCAATCTAATTTAATGAGGTGAAATGTTGGTAACGCAACCTTCTTAGGTAAATCCAGGTTAAAATCTTTTTGAATGGAGACGGACTCATAATTTTGAAAAGAGAACCTAACAGGGATTTTTGTTTATTCGTACATCTTTTGTTTATGTCATTTGTTTGATGGCTTTGAGTTAAATCCATCTTTCCCAGAAGTAAAGATTCTGGAGTGTGTTGCTTAGATTGTATTTGCGTGTAATTACGAGTTCGTAAAGTGAAGTTATCATGCCAAATAGATATACCGTACAGGAGTACGCCAACATGCATCTTATTTACGGAGAATGCTTATGTATTGCCAATGATGCAGCTAGGGTGTATCGCGAGAGATACCCAAACTTAGAGCGTCATCCTGATTACCGAGTTTTTATTAATCTGCATCGATCATTATCCGAAGGTCAATTCCCTGATCATATGGCTGGTGAAGGAAGGCCCCTCTTGCCCTACGAGGACGAAGTCATGCAAGCTGTGGAAGAAGATCCAAGTATATCCGTACGTGGAATTGAGGAAAGCCTTGGAGTACCTAAAAGCAGTGCACATCGTATTCTGAAAAAAACCGTCTGCATCCATTCCATGTACAACGAGTACAATCTTTGCTTCCCCGAGACTACCCAGAGAGAGTGCGATTTTGTCAAACGATTTTGCAAAAACATACTGAAGATCCCCAGTTTTTTGAAACGATTCTATGGTCCGACGAAGCAACGTTTAAAAAGGACGGTTACATGAACCTACACAATTTACACGAATGGCACGTGGAAAATCCTCACCTAATGCGTGAAGATCATTCACAGTACCGTTTTAAAGTAAACATGTGGACAGGCATTTTAAACGGTACAGTTATTGGTCCGATTGAGCTGCCAGAGACCATAAATGGACATGTTTATTTAGATTTCCTACAAAATCAACTACCCGATTTATTAGAAGAAGTGCCGCTAAATATTTACGGCAGCATGTTATCAGCAAGACGGCTGCCCCGCGCATTATGCTCGTCTAGTCAGAGAGTTTCTCGATCAAGAATATCCAAATAGGTGGATTGGTCGGGGTGGTCCAATTTCGTGGCCAGCGCGGTCACCCGACCTTAATTCAATAGATTTTTTTACTGGGGTGCAATTAAGGAAAAAGTCTACCACAAACCGATTCAAGATTTAGAAGAGCTGCGCCGAAGAAATTCAGAAGCCGCTGAACAAATCAATTCCAAACGTCACGCCCGGCGCATAGCTCGATCATTTTTAAGGAGATGTAGAGCGTCCATATTAGCTGAAGGAAAACAGTTTGAACATTTGTTATAAAAATGCTGTAAAACATACCACATTAAATAAAAAAATATTACACAAACTTATTTTAAGTATCATTACTTTAAAGGAGGGATAAGAAAGAGAATAAAAAGGCTTAGTTAAGGTCAGCTGCAGACTTAAGGTTGCTTTACCAACATTTCACCTCATTAAATTAGATTGGCATAGAATCCGGATTCATCGAGAAAAAAAAATTTCATGCCTCAACTATAACAAAACCTAGCATGTGTTATACCATTTTAGAATTTAGACTAAATGCGTCAACTTTTAAGTATACTTGCCAAAATAGTAGCCATACATTTTTTTTACAGTACAGCTGGTTTAAGTTGGTTGATGAAATTATTTAGAATTCAATGTTGGAAACAAATTTAACTTTTTACTTAAAAGTGAGGCAGTTATGTAATTTTTTTTTATTGTAAATTGTAGCACGGCTATTCATTATAGCATTACAGAAAAAAAATATTCAAAAAGTAAATATTTACAGTCACGGTACAAGAAAGTTCATTACAGGGTGTCCGTTTTCTAGGATTTTTTTTAAACCTTCATAACATTTTGAAAAAAGAACATAGATTTTTTTTTATATTTTTCTGATTACCCTCATGACTAGGCAGGCCTATCGCTGGTTTCCGGCTTATCGTTGACTTTTGGGACATCCTGTATACCGGTTGCGTAAAAAAACTTTTTAATTCATTACGATACTTGTGTCAGTCTTTTGATAAAATCTCCTTGCAGTGATTTTTTGAGAAGTTACCACACAATTCTGAAAAAATCTCTTCGCAGTAAACTTTTATACACACACCGGCACAATTAGCGGAACAGAAAAAAAAAGGAGAAAAAAGAGGGAATTTAGAACAATGAATGTAATTTTTAAACAATATATTATTTAAAATGAAACAACAATTAAATTAACATGTTTTGACATTCATTTGTAACACCATACTTAAAATTTTATAAAAATAAAAATTAAATTAAACAAAATGCATTTTTCTTCGATTTTTAATTATAGAGAAACAGCAGAAAATTCAAGATTTTCCAAAGTTTAACAACAATTTCAATGACTGTTCAATATCGAGTGTTTCCTCCTCGTGCTCTGATGAGGGTTTCCATCCGTCTGGGCATGCTGCGGATGATGTTATCAATGGTTTCTTGGGGCAACCTCTGCCATTCTTCAAGTAATGCGTTTCGCAACTCGTTGAGATTATTGGGAGGGGGCATTCTTGACTTTACACTCCTCTTTAGCAAGTCCCAGACGTGTTCTATAGGGTTCATATCGGGGGACCGTGCTGGCCACTCCATCACCGTTATACCAACATGGTTTAGGTATGTCTGTACTGTGCGAGCACTGTGAGCCCGAGCATTATCCTGCATTAGAATGAAGTTGTTACCAATAAAGGGGGCAAATGGCACAACATGTTCTTCTAAAATCTCCCTGATATACCGATCAGCATTCAGATTCCCGCCATCGACCACTACTAACTCCGTACGAGCTCCTAAACATATTCCTCCCCAGACCATAATTGAACCGCCGCCATATGCAACTGTATTTTCAAAATTAGACTGGATATACCGTTCTCCTTTGCGTCTCCATACTCGCTGCCTTCCATCAATTTGATTTAACATAACTCTGCATTCATCAGTAAAAAGAACCTGTCCCCAGTCGTCGAAGTCCCAATCACGATGTTCACGACCAAAGTGTAGACGGTTTGTGCGATGATGTCTCTCAAGTTTTGGGGCTTTGGCGGGCACATACGAGCCTATACCCACTTCTTCGAATCTTCTACGATCTGTCCGCTCACCCATCCTTACTGCTCGTACCTCTTCCAGTAAATTTCGAGCCTGCACCGCCGTTAGTCTCGTGTTCCGTCGGACTTGAAGTTGGAGAAAACGGTCATCCCTCCTTGAAGTACACCTTTTCCGGCCTTGTCCTCTCCTTCTCACTAGAGCATTCGTCAATCTGTATCGTTGGATGCTACGATAAATCGTTGATAACGATCGACGAAGGCTTCTGGCAATCGATCTGTAGGTTTGACCATTTCTCCTCATTTGATCTGCCCTAATGATTTCTGATGGCGTTAAATCAGGCATAATTAGATGCTCGTAAATTATCAATATGCGAAAAAACTCAAAAGCCTCAAAAACTGCAATTCAAAGCTTTTCAAATGGAATTCACGAACCTTCTAAAAACGGACAAGCGGTGGAAAAAATGAATCAATGAAAATTAAAACAAAAGAATGAAAAAAAGGGCAGTCGCTTAGTATTCCATTTTTAAATTAAAACCCAAATTTAAAAAAAGCTTGTTTAGCCGGCCAGTAACACGCAAAAATGCGTAAATACTCCCTTTTTTTTCTGTTCCGCTAATTGTGCCGGTGTGTGTAATAATATTTTTTTCTATTTATACACTACGGCCACCATTGTTATGCCAATTTAAAAATGAATAAAAATTATTATTATGATTATAATATAATATGGGTGCATAAAAATAATTGCATAATTATAAATAAATTATAAATATTATTATTATTATTTTAAGTCAATTTTCTTTTCTCCCATTGCTGGGGGGATGCCATTTTTGCGGGCCAAAGCCAAACAAAAATAGATCATCAATTATGGATAAGATTATTATTAGCCGTAAGTACTTATTTTATTTATATGAAGATACCTTTTAGCATGAGTGAAGACAAAGTCCCTAGTGTTTGCAACTGCATATAATCTGGTATTAAAAAGTCGTGTGATACTATTATCAAACTAGTATTGTTTTTATTAAAAACTTATGCGGTTAAAAAAACCTTGTTATTTAATACTTTTGAGATTTTAATTTGGTGACAGATATATTATCAGCACTCTGAGAAACTAAAATAGTACGTACCTACTTACATACAACAACGTAACCTCAAACCGTAAACCTCAATTATTGTATGGTTTACTTTTGTTCGTATAAGTGGATAGGAACTTCTACATCCAAGTTATGTTAAATTATATCATTACAAGAATAAAAAATATCTAACGACCAAATATAAAAGCGACTATGGACGAAGCAGGTATTGGAGTTCACAGCTCACGTCGATGATCGTATCGGATTTATGAAACCTTTCGATTTTGCATTGCGGATAACTGCGCCAATGTAAGTTACGCATCTGCTCCCATCTTGCCTTACTCTCGCTTCCGACCCGATATTTATATTGAATATTATCCGAGATAGATATTAAACTCTGGTAGATATTCCGTTGAATATATACAGCAGCGACAGCTGTAAGACCTTAGCAAGTATGCAATAGATTTGAGTCAAAATAAAATGACAAAAGGATCTAGGTAATGTCAAAATGCATATCTCATAATATCTTCTTCGTACGTATCTTATAATATCTTCTTACGATATTTCAACGACACTGCATAAAAGAGATAGCTCATAAAATGACTATAATTTTATTAGTAAAAGGGTGTCATTAAAACGTTAAGTGCCAGGCAGATAAATTTACCAGCACTTCTCTGGAATCCACAAGTAGTTCGGCAATAAAACGTGGCTCGGACTTACCCCATTCTGCTTCCGTCGCCATCGACGCCACATGAAAAAGAGTGTAATGACACTTTAACGATACCGTAAAACCAGGCAAAATAACCCACGACTAGAGTAAGTAAATTTGATTGAGCATTAAAGCTTCTAGGTAACAGTAAAGTATACGATTACGAAGCTGTAGATGTAAACACATCATTAAACCTGGCCTCTCCCATTTCAACTGAATTACAATTCTTGATGCTGCCGCCTTATTTTGTCTCGAATTATGTATTTCTTAATGTGTGCGATCTCCTTCAGCCTACCAAATATGGGTATCAAATTGCTCGCTTTCCTTAAGTTCCATGCACAGAGGAATTTAAGCTTCTTGTCGTATCGGGGGAAAAGTTTTTTCTATGAAATGTCTCTAAAGGGTGATTTAGTGCAATTTAAGTAACTAAGTATTTTGTTTTTGTAGTTTTATAAAAATACGTTTTACGGTTTGAATAATCTACCACGGCTGCAGGAGTTACCTATATATACAAAGATGAAATATGTATGACGATATAATTATACTCACGGAGCGCTCGTTGACAACTTGGCGTGCGACCCCAGCCAACAGTTTGACTAAATTTTCATCACCGCGTTTGCAAGCCCAGTGCATCGCCGTCTGAAACCGATTTATACAATTTATGTTCACAGCCTTTCGAGAAACCGGTGATTCGAACTTTTTTGCAAAAGTAAATTATTCGGACTTACCTACTTACTTACAGTTCTGGTTTTTCTAAATCTTTGCGAAATTATAAACATAAATATTCAAAACCTAAGTTAAAAACACGAGACCATCACGAAAAGAGTTTAGTAGGTCGAGAAACAAATTGCTTGATTGCCAGCCTTTTATTTTTATATATGTAAAACACTTTGATGGACAATATAATGCCGAAATTATAGCTCTTTATAATCGGAACGTATTAGGATGATTTGCATCCAGATTAAAGATTATATTTTGGTGAAGGTAGGTGTTATTAGCGTAGTTATAGGAATTAGCTTGCAATCATTTTTGGTCATTTTAATTTTTAAAACGTTATGGTAAGCAAAGCATAATTTTAAAGAACCGGTGTTTAGATAAAGGTTGCGTTTAAAGACTTTAGTAATACCTACTCTATACGAAAGTAGTTTTTTAACAACCTGGGTCCCAACCACAGGATTTTAACAGGATGAATGGGTATGATAAAGATGGAGATTGGAGACGTTAATTTTGATCATCTTCTTTTTACTTCTAAATTAAATCTGGAACTATCGACGCTCTACCCACGGATAGATATTCAATCAAAGTTTAATATAATTAATATTGTTTGAAACCATTGGTCAATATTAAAAGTGTGTTGAATTATACCAATAATACATTATTCTTAGATTAATCAAACTAAGGTCCTCTTCACGCTTTCTATCAGTCGTACGAGTGAAAGGTACACCGCGATGCTTTTGTTAAATAGTGTACAGTCAAGAGCACGTGGAGCTTGATATATTGGACTTTGTAACGTTCTTATTACAATGCCCTTAGAGGTCAGACTCGCACTACAAGTGTAAAGTTTCATGTGCTCTTGCCTGTACAAGTGATACTGGTGAACATTTAATTTGTCGTCATCTGAACCCAGCCGAAAAAAGATCTACAGGTACAAAGTGTGGCAAGTATAACCCTCCGGTGGCATAAACGGTTCATGCTGAATGGGGTGTTAAGTATCTCACAAAAATGCCCGAACCCAAGTTTTAGTCAGCAGTTAATTCCTGAGAATATATATTACTTTATCCGAGGGCACGAGGTAGGTACGTACCAATCGGCGTATGTACAAGATGTAGGCGTGATCGTCGCTGATTCAGTGGGGTAGTTAGTGGCGGGCGGTCCTAGGTTCGACGTCGCTCGGAGAAATATTGGCCTCAGGGGAAGCGCTGTTAATTTGCAGCGCACATTGGGTACTAGTACGATTTCCACGTATCTACCTACTCTGTAGCGCGGATGAAAGCAATATTTGTGGAAGCATTTTCAACCCCTGTAGCGGTAAAATAGTTTCGTAGTCGGCATTCGTTATTTGCAACATTCGGATACAGTTTAAATTTTTGAACGTGTTCAAAAGTTTGTAGGTGTACATGGTACATATACGAGCTAATCATTAATCCAATATTAATCGTAAGTAACAGACAGATTAAAAGATAGAAACAGACAACCCGAGATACTAAATAAAAAGCGGGTCGTTCGCGGCGTGCGGCGGTATAATACTTGGACAATATACAAATTAATTGTATCGTATCGTATAGACTGTTTCATTAAAATTTATCAAAGTGGTATACTTACATACTGCATGTGGATATATGTGTTTATCAGAACAGCATCAGCACGGCCCATGTGAAAATAAAAAGATTTTTAGAAAATCCTGAACACAGAAGTTAAAAAGCCTTAAGTACTTAAAACGAAAATCTTATTAAAACAACGTTTCCGGGTCAGCCGCCAACCGAATTTACTAATTTATCGTCCGCTAAGCTAATAAATTTAAAACAGGATTACGTGGTCCCCGCACAAAGCAAAGCTTTATAATGTGCCTGATATAAATCTCCTGTTCTTTTAAAACGAGTGTCTTTATCAAAGACAAATTTTCAGTGTGTATCTTGAAGGCCCTGGGTATAAAAGTTTTAAAAAGTGGTTGAACGTAATCAATTAATTTAACATTTCTCTACATAAATATTTTCCAAGTGAAGACTTGGGAACGCAGTAGGTACACCAAAATTTCAAAATTGACAAGTATTCAGATCCCAGTCTAAGTGGTCAATAAAATTATTCAACTTCCGTCCACTTTGAAGTGTAAATTGTTTCAGGCCATTTTATTTTAAGCGTTTAAAAAGCAATGTTGTGTTCTCTGACCGGACGGAGAAGTCATTCTAGATGTGTTAACTTGCTTCAAACTAATAAATGACAGACAGTCTGCTAGAATTCGGTTACCTTTCACTTTAGGTATTCAATTTATATTCAAAGGTAAGTATATCCAAAGCAACTATAACACCAAACGCCTTCCAACTAAAACTTGCAGTTTTTCTGACATCGATCAATCGAAGAATCGATATTTTGAAATAAAGCGCCCAAAGGTTGAGTTTATATTTTTGTTTTTTTTTAGTAAGAGAGCGAGAACAAAATGATTTTGAAGTACTTATTTGAACGGATCTTATAGATATTTTTATTTTATTTCAATTAGAGTCTAAAATCAATCTACATACCTATACATACTTAATTTTGAACGTATAAACTAATTAACTTCAGTTAGAAACATATAAGTATTTTTACTAGGCAAGTTTTCCGTACCTACCTATATTATAACAACCTTATAAAGCTCAAACTAAATTGTGAAAGACCGATTTTCGGTTGATCGATCTTTCAGTCCAAAAGTTTTTTTTCTATAAAGAATAGTCAACCCTAAGTTTTAGCTGTGGTTTTTGGTTCACAAGTGCCGTTTGGGACTTATACTTAGTAATTTAGAGTGACGATTTGAACAATGGATAACCAACGAAGTGCATTTCAAGGACCACATAATGTACCATTTGCGCTACATCCGCCACTACGGCATATTGATTGCGTTTGCATGTACGTCAATTAGGATTCGCGGAACGATGTGTCTTCAACACAACTAATTATAGTCTTGTCAACTATCTGTACTTAGCCATACAGGTTAGCAGTGCGGATTGCTGTTCATTACTTAGATAATAATAGGAAGACGTGTTATCAGGTTCTGCAAAATTTCCCACTAAGACCCTTAAGTAATAATTGATTGATGTGAATTTCCACATGTGGTCATATGTCGTAAGTGTATGTCGTCTTTCTATACAGTGTAGATCAATTGAAATACATAATATATACTTATATTTTAACTTATCGGAAGAGATTCCTTGACGGGCCTGTTGGCTCAGTTGGTAGTGACCCTGCCTTCTGAGCCGGAGGTCGCGGGTTCGATCCCCGCTCGAGGCCAACATTTGTGTGCATGAACATGTCTGTTGGCTTCGTGTCTGGTCGTTTAATATTTATTTAAGTATTTATATCAGTTCTTTAGTACCCATAGTACAGGCCCTGCCTAGTTTGGGACTAAATAACCGTGTGTGAATTGTGTCCCACAATTTATTATTATTCCGACGTCTTAACTAGAATTTCGTTACAGGTAACTGAATAAACATTACACACATTACTAGATATTTCAGTGACTTAAATAAGTTTATATATTTAATGAATACTTACGCCCTGTTATATTCGTTTTAGAAGCAGCAGCAGCAGATGATCGAAAAAAGAAGATTATAAATATTAATGACTGAATGTTTTTAATTACATAATACAAAAATATCAAACTTGCAGTCGTTACTTACGGTGAAAGGATCCTGCAACAAAAGAAAACAAAATTAACGAAAGCACTGGAGACGCCACAATAGCGTTTTTTGCAACATTACAATTTACCCACTACTTAGTGCACGTATTAGCGTAAGTGTTCAAAAAATGTAGGTTGCAGTAAGAGCGTAAATTTTAAAAAGAATGCTTCACGGCATATTAACATAAACAGGATCATTAAATTACGGCATTGTGCCCGGCAACCGTGAAAAAGCCAACCACCTAGCGCTACTTTTATGTTGTTATAAGATATATTATAGATAAATACCTAAACAGCCGCTTTTGTATCCCGAAGAAAACGAGTGCCAAAAAGGTAGAAAGAAACTTATTGCTCATAAGATTAGTTAAAATGTTTTTTTTTAACAAATACAAAGAGTAAAGGTTGCGTAAAATAATTACACGTAAATTGTTAAAAAATACTACAATTTTTAGTTATGTTTTGCCAATGAGTTTATTGAAACTTTGATTGTTTTGCAATTTAATATAATACCTGAAATTGTAACAAATCAACATCCCGCTCTCACGGTCTTACTAAATTGGTAAAAAGAAAAAGATTAAACGCTAAGGTTTCGGAGTATTGACTACCCATAATGTACACCGCCTCAGACGCTCTCGTGAGTACCGAATTACCTACTAAGCTGTAAAAAACGTAGATAAAAGTGAGGGCTGTGCATATTCCCATGATCGGGAGACGGTTGGACGGCGTTTTAATACACCCATAATCGTCGATCGATGGAGGATCATATGAAATATGTAATACCGCTAATAGGTCTCGGTGGGCAGCTTCCTCAGCGGTCGCTCGGCCAATTTCGCCGTTGGTAATAACCTTAATATCCCATCAGTGCTGTGCCCCATGCGTGTACAAAGATGAGGCCGAGTAATGACGCGGCCGAACGCCCTGCCCGCCTCCGCTCCGCATAATCCACATTTATTCAATAAAACTGTTTACAAAACTGATTTTTGTACAATAGTTTGGTAATTAGGTTTATTATACAGTTTAGTAAATACTAAACTGTATATGGTAAACAAATGTTTACCATATATTTCAGAAGGATTGCAAAATATTCAGGTAGAGTCTTTCATAAATTTCCATATCAAAAAGATCGATTTAATATTTTATTTATCCTATAGAGTATAAAACTTGATTACACAATAATTTTTAATTATTAACCCTGTATCCATTTCTGTGTATACTAGTAATAACTATAAGTCTCATTTATTGTAATGTAAATCTTATCCATAGACATTACTATCGCTCCCCACGAATCCCAAAAAAATATTTTTTATCGAACTAAGTTTCCCTTGTACAAAAGTCTTAGTGTCACAACATCTTTAAAATCAGTACGACACTAATAGCAATGAAAACTATTACAGTAACTAATAAAATTAATCTAAATCAAAAGACGCTCCAACACCAAACAATTAGTCAATGAGTGTCATTTTTGAGAAATGTGTGTCGCTTGTGTAAATGATACTCTCATATGGATATAAGAAACTTAGTGAATGAGGATTTCTAAAATAAGAGACAATTTATTATCAAAAGCATTTCAGCCGCAGTGACGCAAACATTCGTCGACAGTTATTAAGCGTTAGAATACTGCACCAGGACCAGAGAGCGAACACGATATACACGAGGATATTGTCATCTCTTTTGCGGGTGGCATTACTTAAACTCGAGACTACTACATAAATCACAGCGAAGACAAATAATACTACATTATTCTTTTTTAATTCCCTGAATTTATATACTCCTACTTACAAACATTTAATTTTAACAACGGTCTTATTCATTCTACTGATAAACCCATTGGGGGGTTTCGTTCATAATTTGATAACACAAAATAAATTAAACATCGTTCTGGATTAAGACGCAAGCATTACAAAATTTTTAAGAACCATTCAACAGCCGCCGTAAAATTGATAGCGAGTTTTGATTGTGCAGTAAATGGTGATTACTAAGTAGTGGACACGACCGGGTTGGTATATAATTTTTGAGGTAGATTTCGGTTAACATTAAGAAGTTAATTGCGAGCCTGTTAGCGGGTGCAACCCGAAGACGTGTCGTTAATAGAGCGTTGTCTCTTCATTTTGTTTGAACGTTCAGTGACTCTGTTATTTTGGAGCGACTAATAAATTGCGTGATGACAGGTGTCAGCTGCTCCACCGCCTCTGCACTCTTGCGTCGATGTCTCATTCCTCACGTTCTACTCCTAAATTCTCTTATTTTATCAACGCTCCGTTCAATTTTCGTTTCGTTCTCTCGCAATTCTATTTGTTTTTGTGAGCATTACCATGTTGCTCTTGCAAATTATTTACAGGTCTGAGCCTAGTGTTGGTAGCATAATACTGTGTGTTTATTAGTTAATCATTAAAGTTGTCAAGGACCTGTTGTTGACCATGAAACTCTGAAAAAGGTTAGCTAAGGTACCAGATGGGGAAATATACACTTGAATAAAACTTTTAGTTTCCACGTAGGTAATTGGAGAGTCGCTTGGAAGGCTATAAATTTAATCGTAGGTAAGAAATGTTTATACTACATTTTATTATTTATAAATATGGACTTTTACAATACTATTTGGACACCCTATTTTACAGAGTAATTTTTTATATGTACCTATAAAATACATTTTATAATACAGTAGGTACAATTCCAACGTACAATACACACCGTACGAAACATTCCATAAACCTTTATTTTATTTTTTGTCATACTTTTTATTCGTGCAAAAAGTAAGTACATTTTTTTATTTATAAATACTTTTTAGATTATTTGTGTCGATACTTTAAAATTTACAAAAAATCTCAATTGGAAAGTTTTAAGCAGTCATAAATTAACTGCAGTGGAGACAAACTGGACGAAGATTTATATGACTTAATGGCGCAAACTGAAGTACGTCTGACCTACCATTCTTAGCCTTTTGATTGATGCTCTCATGGCTACTCACTGAGATCGTTCAACTTGATGAACGAAGACACTTATTGGTTTTGTGAAACATGGAATTGAAGAAAACAGTGATAATAATCAAGAAGACTTCTAACGGAAATAGCACAGGGTTGCAAAAAGCAGCTGCAGGTATCTAAAGGTAACATAACTATAAATCAGTATCTCATATTTTAGAATATTCGGACTAAACCCGAAGACAGAAATCCACATTAAACACGTAAATATTGAACGACAAAGAAGTAACCACCAAAATAAAATAATTTGATATAAATCAATGGATTTTTCTTTTTACTATCGTTAATTACAGAAGGGCGTATATAAATAAAGAACGCGCGCCCATTGAGGCGGACTGGCGAGGCGATCACCACGCCGCGCCGTGTCGCGACAAGCAAATGCACTTATCTTACCGGGATGTGAAAAACAGTTCTCAAGTCGCTGTCGTCGGTTAGTTACTCCAACACAATGCGTTCCACTAAACCCGGAGTCAATGCTCTAGAGGTTACGTTTGAACAGGATTTGGAGACCCAACAAATAAAAAAGTTACAAATCAGAATGGTCCCAACAGAGGAAACAATAAGTAGTAACTCTTATTCATGTTTATTTTATCCCATTGTATTCTTTCCGCACCACATTGTTTACCTTGGCGAGGACTCATCAATGAAAGCGGTGGTGGAGGCTTTTAAACCAGCCGATACCGTGGCACCTTAAAGAACGCTTCATTAGGAGTAATTAACAGAAGCCCAATATATCATTGCGGGCGGTTGAAGCATCGTAAGCCTGTCAGCAACACCATGGTAAAAATAAACAGAAGTCTTTAAAGCATTATCGATACAAATAAATTGTCTGACCAAGAATGAATATCAATAAATTGAAAATGTAACTCGTAAAAACATATCATCGATTATTGTAAACAGCTGGCGGGCATTTATGCAAAACGACTTGTTCATTGGGCCCAATTCAACAGCGGCAGCGAAGATAGAAGTATAATTGAAACTCAAAGTTTGGGATGTACTTTGAACGTTTTCGCTGTCGAATTCTGACATTGTACGTACAGGCATACTATTTACACAATATGAAATAAACTATAAGTTACACACTATAAACAAACTTTGAGACGACCCTCAGTTTTTATAACATAGTAGCTGTGAATCTCTAGAAAAAATCTACAACCACGGAGACTTTTTAACTTAGGAATTTCCATAAACTCCTAACTTTTACTTGATAAAGGCCTTATTAAAATTTTGAGGAGAACTTTAATTTGCGATGACAGCTACATCATCAATCTTATTACGCTCACACAATCCCCCTAATTTCTCTGTTACAAGAGCAACAGGAAAAAGCCCGGAAGTGAATACAACGGACCAATTATGAGACAAAAAGTGTTTGGAAAAATTTAATAGTCCCTGAAATTAAGTATAGAAAATTGAAGGTCTAATTAGAGAGCAGCTCCAGAAATCCCAGGGTTAAGAACTGAAGTATAATTTAATTCTGTTTAGTTTAATGAAATTGATTGCGGCACTTAACCCTATCCGTGCAGCTGTGCGTAAATCTTTCTAAGGGGCTGATTCACAAATAAGACGACGAGCTAAGCATTGTGATAGCGGTTATCGCCTCGTTCTGATCTTGTTTTCCTTTGCGTTTGGTTAAACAAATAGATGCCTTGTTGGGTCGGCAGGCAGATCCTAATTAAAAACTATATTCAGCCTCTGTCGTATATTACGCAGATGGAGGCCTTAGGCAGTTACTCACTACGCCTGGCCACCTCCCAGTTATTTGGTGTTTATAGCTTTACCACTACAGGCAAATGCCGTTCCACGAAGCTTATTATTCTATGATACAATAATTATGAAGGTCTCATTACCAATCGTCCGTAATAAATGTTATTAAAATTCAACATAACTGAATTTCATTGGTGTCTATTAACTTTTTTTGAAAATATAATGAGAAATGATATTGTCATATACTCGTAGTCTACATGTTTTAGCAATTACTAGCAAATACTACAGGTATACGTGCTTTGGAGCAAGTTTGGAAGGAATAGTAAAATATTTAACTATCTGAAAGCTAATAAATTCAAGAGCCTACCACTTCGTAATCAAAAACAGATTAAACAACAAATTACAAATAAAAATCAAACATCTAAAGATAATTACAAACAATATAGAATTGAATGTTTGATCAATTCATAATTAGAAACAATTATAAATATAAAAATTATTAACGAGAGATCGAACGCGGGCTGGAAGTAGCCGGCATCCGATTTATAAGGCGCCCGGCCCACCTCGTCCGCACTAAAAATTTGATCTTATCTCCAATATTTTAATAGGTTCCCGTGGCGGCACCTTCGCGCTGGTCAGTAATTGTATAAAGTATCTCTGGAGGAATAAATTCAATATAGAGGACGCGGGGCCGGCCGGCCGCGTATCCCTCCGCTACGCGCCGTGATAAAGCTTAAATCAACACACGAAGTAATTACAATCGAGCCAGACTTCATCACAGATGCGAATAGTGATTAACCATCACCGCTTTTGGTTCTGCTCTGCTTGAGCACAGACTATACCATCTCGTGGTTTGAATCAGAACCCAAATTGGAAGGGGGCATATTTTAATGCCTGTGACATGTCCCAAAAGGGTTTATTGATTAGAATTTGTGACGAGAATTGTTACTCCCGTTTGTAGATAAGTCCGTAGAGGCCATGCTGTCGGAATATTCGATGAACACTGTTTAATCTGCTATTGTGTATATTTAATACTACATGGTATCCTAATGCATCGCATTTCATTGTTACTCAATTACTAACAATTCTACCTATTTGTATTGACAACGGCATCATTACTTGATTCTTGGTATTTTTGTGAAATATATAGGCACATGCAAATTATTCACATTATTTGTAGTTTTAAACGAGTTACGTAATTAATTAGGTTTTATTTTTTCAAAATATAAACAAAGACTAAGATGAGAAAAAACCATCCCTAAATAAAGGTGCCTATTTTAATCCCTCCCTTTTAATTTTGATTAATTAAAAGTTTCTTATGGAAAAAAGTAATCTTAACACAAGGGTTGTGCTTAGTGAACTTCTTTTGTATTTTATCCTATAAAGAGAAGTTTTTCAGTGAAACAAGGCTGAATCTGCAACAAAATATAAAAGTTTTACAATAACGTATACGCCTCGGGCAAGGAGATCATCAAAGAGGAGGAGAATCCTCTTTCTAAGCCTGTCCATCTATTACTGGGGAGTACAATATTATTTGGAGAAAAGTAATAATAAAGCTTAATAAAGGGGCTATAGAAATATACTTTAGATTATTTTATAAAAACTACATCCCAGCGAGGTCCCTTTACTTGTGTGAGAATTATTTAATTCTTTGTTCACAGTACAACATGCTAATGTTTCTTCTTGACAACTATGCGTTGTGTACGATGTTACATACCCATAATGAAGTCTATGTAATGCTTCAGCTTAATGCAGAAACAGTGTCTATACATGCATATGTTCGCATTTGTAACGTAATGAGGCCGTTATACCTCGCTCGAATTCGGTACTGCCGTGGGCGGGCGGCAGGCTCGCACCTACTTCGCTGCAAGCGGCCTCTCCCAATTAGCCTTAAAATAATGAACATGTTTTATATTTCCACCCGAGTGCGGCGTGTAGTTATCCCCGGTTGCCCCGGGAGGTCATGCGGCTGCGGCCTCTCCCGCGTTGTTTTACACGGGAGTATATTCAAGTAGGTAATATAAGGACATGTTCAAGTTTCGGATCTAATAGAGGACTGTGTAACGTTTTGTGTGAAAGCTATTATTGTTCACAAGTTCACTGCTGCTCATTAGTTTGCCCGGTTGCTTTGTTAAGGGTACTTTGTTGATCAATAATGAGGTAATGGTTAAGTGGTAGGTACTTACGCTTTATTATGAGAAAAATAACATACATTGTTGAAGTTCAAGTTACCGATATTTATGTTTGCATGATGAAAACAGTTTTCAACGACACAAAACATACTTTTTAAAACTCTATTAGTACCTGAGTAAATAATGAAATTAAGAACAGGAACTCCAAAGTAAAATATTGTAAACAGATTTAAGTTTGGATACATCCGCAGTTGAACAAACTATTGTTTCGACAGAGCGAAATCTTCATGTGGGGGGAAAAACATTAACATATTTTTAATATGTTTTAGCGCTTCATGAAAGTCCCCACCTGAAAACTGGTAGGTACTTCATTAATGGAATATAGACTGACCAGAAGCGCTGTACCGCTCCTTAGGTAGATGCTAGGTGAGACAGGGGAGCAAATCAGCCTTCCTGCACGCTTACCTCGCCTCTCTAACATGCAAAGAGATTAAAATATAATAGGGCATAGAGGGGACAAAGCGAGAAAAAATTGAAGCCAAAAGTTATTCCAAGTGGAATAAGTCTAATACAACTTCGACCGAATGACAACTTGCGTTCATACTAACTGACATGACGCTTGAACTTTAAACATGCTTCAAAGTTTTGTATGAAAATATTCCCAATGCCCCCTCTATGTCCTATTATATTTTAATCTCTTTGCTAACATGTTAGGTGGTGAGCCGATCGCCGGGCCAGGGTGCACAGAAGCCTCAGAAAAATTGTAAGTGTTGCGGTTTTCCTCACGCAGTTTTCCTTCACTATCGCCCTAGTGATAAATATTTACGTATTTTAATAAAAATCTCATTAATAAGTACATATTCCTACCAACATAAGAACCTGGTGTTTCTTAAGTACGCGGCGAGCTCGGTTCCAACAGAGCTATCATTGCATTCCGGAAGACGCATTGTCATCACAAACTTAGATTAGTAGACAAAAAAGGTTCATATCACGCGGCTGTTATTAAAATTTGCCACCAATAAACACGATGTGTTAACGTGACAGCCACACTTTAATTTTAAATAAGCATTAAATTACTTCCTGCCTCTTCAATCTACAAATAACGCGACCGCTCCCAAAGACTTAACTAAGGCTGAGTAAATAATCAATTTAGCCGGCAACGCGCGGCTTCTGATCGATTGCCACAATAGCGGCCGGATGATATACTCGACGAGCCGTGGCGATAAATATCCCCAGACAAATGTTTAGAGCATCTCCGGAGAGTTGCGGTGACACTAAATTTAAAAGCTTCAATTGTACAGAAATAACCAAAACACGGTTAAGATCTTTTGAAAACAAATCGTGTATCGGGTGGTTGACGACAATCGTGATTGACTGCGCAAGTGAACGTCTCTAATATAAACAAATTAATAGGGAGCTAGTCAGCCCCGCTGCGGTGGCGAACATAATTTAGAAGCGATGCACTCTGACGGCTAGGGGCTTCAATGAAGAACTGCTGCTCGTTGTCATTAATGCATTCAAGAAAAAATATTAGGCGCGCGCGCTGTAAATCAGATCTTAACAGATTTTTTGCTTTTATGAAATATTAGTTTCCTGCTTAACGGCGATATTTTGATTATGTTTATGATTTTGAGGAAACATAATTCTCGAAAACTGGCTTCTATGTTAGAATATCAAAATATTTATATTGAAATCATAAGTCAATCATAACCATAACATACTTTATTATTTAATTAGACTAAACATAAAACAATGATATCGCTACAAAACATTTACTCGTATTTAGTTCCAACTAAGCTTTTATAAGGTTGAATCCGGCGCACCCATTATCTACATCCATTAACATGTTACATGTGTTAATCACATCCTCTTAAGGCCGTCTTATCAAAACGGGAGCAATTTTAAGAATGACTGCGCCTATAAATAAAGGAGTCTTTACATTAATTATGAGCTTAATTATGTAGAATCCCTTTGATTTACAAGCCGCTCATTGCCGCCGCAAACGAATTGTAGTGGCTTAGCGGAGTACCTCGGGCTTCGGCTGCCGCCTCTGGGTTATAATTATTTTTGTCGTATAGGATAGCTGAATGCGTAGAGAATACAGTGAGATGAAAGTGAATCGAGACAAGTTGACGCCTGCCCCGTTTCCAGGGATTAGATTAGAACCGTTTTAGTATCAAACACGGGTTTAGAGTGAACATAGTTGTTAGTGGGTATAGATATAAGTATTGCAGTGGAATGTTTCGTATATTAGAAAGCGTGTGTGGTCGCATTTAGGTCTACATAATACCTGTGAAGACCTATAATTGGCTTGATGTTTTATATTTATTCTAAGTATCCTGTATTTTTTAGCTGTAGGTCTTCCAAATAAATATGAAATAAAATAAATAAATAAAATAAGAAATTAGGACGTAATTTTAAACGCAAATAATATTAATAAAATAGTTTTCAATCAAAATCACAATAGCAAAAATGAATTTATGGTTGCATAATATCAGTAATCTCGCACTAACCCCAAGAATGAAGATTTTATTGACAAAATATCCTTTTGTGAATGGAGGGTGCGGACGTAGCAGCGGGTGTTCGCAGCGCCGAGAGCGAGCGCGCGCGGCGTGTTCGCCGCCGGCGGCCATTGCGGCAACATGCGCCCGACCCGCCCGCACCCCACCCGCAAAATGCAACCCTGAGTAATGTGCTACCACCAACACACTTACTCCGGATTTTCCGACAATTTGCGGGGACTCTTTATTGTACAAACTCTCTTTTTGTCCATAACTGTGGTTAATTGTACGCCCATATTTTATTTCATTGTCGATTTCTGGACATCTGTTGATATAACCTCATTTTAAAAAATCTGGTAGAATATTCGTGTTAATTATAATAAATATATTATATAATAGCCTTATAGCTCTCTGGAACATCTATAATGTGACGTAGTTCAAATCTCGGTCTCTCTTGATTTATACGCGTATCATGTGTATCCATTTCATTAGTATTAAATGGTATTTTAGGTTTTAAATCTTAGACTTAGTTCAAAACCTCCCCCCCCCCTCTCTCTCTCTCTCTCTCGATTTGTACGCATATCATGTGTACCTATCCATTTCATTAGAATGCAATGGTAGGTATTTTAGGTTGTAAATCTTAGACTTTCACTGATACGATCCCCCGGACTGGATGTCTAGTCTGTAATAATATATGTTTACTTTAGAAGATAGGTAAAATATAGATTATACTAATCAAAGACTCCAATGACAATTATTTTAATAATCTGTTAAAAATGATGTAGAAAAATGATGTAGTTGAAATAGTGAAGTCCCCCAGCTACCATTCATGAATTTCGTCTCCAATGAGGACCGTAGGTAGTACTGAGGCCTCATTGTTTATTTATAATTGGAATCGGAGTTATCTTCAAGCAACATTTAAAGTAGAGAATATGAGGTGTGGACTATGGACTACATAGCTTTTTTGCATTGACAGCCGGACCCTATTGCGCGACCAGCGCTTTCTCCATATAGACACTGACGACAATGACAGATGTGCGTCAGAAAAAATGAACTCTCAGATTGAAACCGTTGGCTATTAAGGTTGTTATAGACAATAAGCCTCCTGGATAGCAAAACATTATGCAATGCTTTGTATGGTAAATTTAAACTATGTATTTATTGTTTTACCTTGTAATAGTTCGTTTTGTTAGACTATTTTTCCTTGAAGCCTCTGACAGACACGTCTGTCGTCTGTGTCAAGAAATTGGCAACTTATAATTTTGTGTGAAGTTCATTTTGCTGTCTTGATTTGTATACGTTTCGTGTTAGACTGTTTTGAGTCTATTTAATTAAAAATAAAATGTATCCGAAGTTCAGAATTGAAGATATTCAATGCAAGATTCTAAGTTACAATGGCACCTGATTCAAGGTGCAACTGCTTTACCTTACGAATCTAAATCTTCAGGAGTAGGTATTGGTCAAACTGGCAACTTATAATTTTGTGTGAAGTTCATTTTGCTGTCTTGATTTGTATACGTTTCGTGTTAGACTGTTTTGAGTCTATTTAATTAAAAATAAAATGTATCCGAAGTTCAGAATTGAAGATATTCAATGCAAGATTCTAAGTTACAATGGCACCTGATTCAAGGTGCAACTGCTTTACCTTACGAATCTAAATCTTCAGGAGTAGGTATTAGTCAATACATTGGAACGGACAATCAAATAATGTCCTTGGTCGCTGACAATTGGCAGCCTGGCCGGCGCAGGCAGGCTCTATTTCTGTCTAGTGTTTAGAAACAATAGCCCAGCGCTGCAATTAGTTTATCCGATAGATGGTGGTCGAACGAGTCGTAAATCTACGCTCTTGCCACCAGTGGGCTCTGTACGTAGTTGTGGCCCGCCATATGTAGATTCCGCTCGGTTAATTAATGTGCCATGGTAAAGTGCGAGGCCTCTCACTCGCTTCCCTAGCTGGGTTTCGTAAATTGCGCACCCATCTCCCTCGTGTACAATGGCTCCAATTTTGGCAAATTAATATTCGACGGGGAAAATAGAATGTTGGTAAACATGTACTTGTTCATTTTATGTGTTATTTTAATAAGCCTAAACGTAAGATTTTTGTTTTTATCAGGTTTAATCGTTAAAAGCTGGTGATGATATACATTTTCCAATGTATAACGAATGTCACCGAGAGCTATAACATACATACATATGCTCACGCCTTTTTTCTAGACGGGGTAGGCAGAGACAATTGAACCCCCTTACCTGCTACGATCCCTGCACACCTCTCGCGATTCATCTGCATCCATCTATCGGTTCATAGAGCAATACTCGTATAAAAGTTTATTATAATACTCGTGATATTATACAGTGTTTGTAATATTAAAGGGTTTGTTTTCTTATTTAAGTATACAGGCAAGGTTAGTATGTTAAGTTGGCAGTACTTTGTCATGATCTTCGCAACACACTTAGTGACGGATCGCCAGCGTTGGGCGCCGAAGCGTCCCCTCCACCCTCATTATCCCTTTCATGCTGAATTTCAATTAGCATGCTTTCGTGTTTTGCAATAACAAACCGATCCCCGTTTGTGGATTGGATACAATACCTACGAGCACAGCTGAGATACAGAGGTTTATGGAAAGCTTATGCAATTTACTGTTTTATTTTTAGGTTTATGGAAAGCTTATGCAATTTACTGTTTTTTTTATAAAAAATTACATTTCCTAACTTAATAGTTATAGCGGTAATAGCAGTGAGATGTGGTAATCATCTAATCCTGACAATTTACCTAATAACGATTATGTAGTAGTTCTGAAACTTTAATTGCATAATCATTTACAAAAGTCGCAAGGACATGTCTTAGTAAGCTATATAACTCGTCTAATTTAATGTTTGATCGGCCAAATCTCGTCTTCAAAATCATCAGAATTTCGTTAATGGATTTCAATAATCACTAAGGCAACTGTCTACAGGCTCCTGCATAGTCACAACTCTAGAAGCGCGCTACTTTATTTCATTTAGAGTTTATAGACTTACAGTACGATGATCATTTTAAGGCGTTTTATTTTCAATAGATCATCCGAGAAAACGCAGATCCTTTGGGCACAGACGGCCTTTCAGCTTGTCGCCGGGCGATTGTGTTCCCACCTAATCCCAAAGACCGTCTTCGTTTTAAAGATCATTATCATCTATCCACTGTGTCACATTACTTAATCTACCTGGGAATCTTGAGCTATCATTCGTGGCGTCATTACTGAAATGATGAATCTTCGCTGTTTGGACCGATTTTCTAATATCTACATCTTAGCTTCGCTACGAGTTCACGTTCCAGATGCAGTCTTGTCTAGCATCACAAGACGTACTTGACTGAACGTCGCTGACCTCAACTTATCGGCGTGAATTTGCTTCGTGTGCCGCGGTCATCCACAGTCAGACCCATTTTTGGATATATTTCTAATATGTTATGTATGTCTGACGTCATTGTCTGTCTAAAGATCCTATGGAGTTTTCACTGTTTTTTTTGACAACTCCGGTAATTTGGTTTTGTTTAAGATAGGTAAATTAGGAATTTAAAAACAAAAGGTCACACAAACGAAGATGCGACATCATTAAATATTTTGGCTAGCCCTCTAACAAAAAGTTGTATTTAGATGTTGACAAAACGCTGACTATGCTTTTCGTGTTATTCTCCTAGAAATGTTTGTAAAATATACACGAGAGAAGCAGTCGATGAGGTAAATTATTGAATGGTCATAAACAAATGAGAATACTATTGAATGATAAAAAGATATCGATCAAGCGCTGCTAACACTTCTTGGCGCCAGAACCAAATTACTAAAGCAGCACGAATGCTAACCTGTCTCCTTTCAAATTTGATTGCGCCTAACATCACACGCCCATGAACTCTATAATGAAACGGGCATATAAAAACAAAACTATGGGCATATATGATTAGGCCGATACACGAGTAAGGTAGAACCACTAAACAAACAACCATTACAATAACGCTGCGTCACCGTGTTGGAAATCACTTATTGTGGGAGTGACTTGCACTCCCGCGCAAGTGCCTTATGCTACGCGCCTAGATCGTGTTCGAAACGAGACCCCCCGTTTTAATGATTACGTATAACATAATATTTCTGTTGTTAAATATTTTAATATAATTTAGTTTAGGTAATTTATTTAAATTATTAACGGCACGTTTTATGTCAAAAACAATTCTAATATTCAGTGTTGTGTATCACACCAAGAAACAAATTATTATTAGGTGAAAAAACCGGCCAAGTTCGTGTCGGGGCACGCGCAGTGTAGGGTTCCGTAGTCACAATATACGGACTTAGAAGGGAGCTTTTGTAGGTTGGTCATGGACTCGTTCAATTGTGAAGCCTATTTAGCTGTGATAAGGTTCTATTAACATCTCCATTAGGTATATAGGTCTACTACTCCCGTTCACATATCCAAAAACAAATGGAAGAAGTGGAAGACACTTGTAAAAATTTAGATCTTTAAAGCTTAATTTAATACTTCGCAAACGAATCCCTTGATCTAGAAATTGTTTTGATACACCCGAAATATTGTTTATTTACCTATCCAACGACATACTTTGAGATAGGAGAGAAAAAGTCATCACCACTTGTAGGGAAGACACCCTTAAAACTTGTTTTTAAGATTTTATTTTGCCACTCTTTTTACTCTAATTACAGCTTTTAGAAGATACTTAGAGTTGCTAGACGACGACGACGGCGAAACCCTATAAACAATAACCTATTTCGCTTGATTTCCACATGAAACGTAATAGTAGGGTGAGAGTAAATTCTTAGATTTCAATATCGGTTGACATGTAAAAAATATAATAGTCTGCCCGACTTTATGTCCGACATGCATAAACAATGGCGCGCGCGTTCGACGGATGGGTCAAATGAGGCGCGGCGTCAATTCTCGGGTTGCAGCGGCTTGGCGCCAGCGGCCGTCAGGTTCGAGAAGTTAGCACATCAATTTGAATTGTTTTTTTCTCACTAATTTAGTATTCTATCTTTGCACCGTTAGTATGTTTTATTGTAATGACCAGTAATTAAAAACTCGGGTGGCAGTGCTAATTGAATTCGTTTTGTTTCCACTAATATTTTTGGTATAATCATGTGCTACTTAATCCTTCATGATAGTTTCGACATTTGCTGAGGAAAAAGAGAAAATGGGCATATACCACTTATATTATCTTCTTTTAGTTATTACTTGTAATCTTTGAGTATTAAACCAACAGGAGACGTCACGCGCACTAGATTTTTTGCAAAAAAGTCTGCCAATTTCTGCGCGGGGGACGAGGAAACAAACACAAATAATGTTAAAACAAACGCATCTTTTGACAAAACAATTAAACACTAGCTTGAACTAGATAAATACATTCACCAATCCAAGCACTCCGTGAACTCAAAAAAACTTCTTGTATATAACAGGTATGCCTATTGACCGACACTTTTTTTCTGGCAGAGGGGAACGCCTGTCAGTGGCTTCTCCGGTTGGTTTAATACTCAAAGCTTTTAATCATTACCCTCTAATCGTCCTAGAGGCAAATAGAGCCTCTTTAGTACGAGTATACTCTTTCTAACCGGCATTAAAAAAAGGAGGTTGTCAATTCGTCAGAATTTTTTATGGGAACCGAATGGGCGTTAGTTCTGGTATCGAAAATATCTTTTTGTATATGTGTATTACTTATGCAACTTTGTGCGATCGAAAATTACTCACATTTAAGAAAAAAAAATCTAAAGTTGACCCCAATAGATCGTTGCCTGACCTGTTACAAAATCATTTTTATGAAAACACAGAATTGCGAACAATTTGGTTGCCTGCAAAATCATTTTCAGGATAAAACATTATATTTGGTCGCAAAAATATACTTCATACTATTCGACAACTTACTTAAGGGACCTGAAAGTTTATTTCTTATAAAATGCCTATCAATCCTACTAATATTATAAACGCGAAAGTTTGTATGGATGTCTGGATGTCTGGATGTCTGGATGTCTGGATGTTTGTACCTCTTTCACGTAAAAACTACCGAACGGATTTTGATGAAACTTTACAGTGATGTAGCTTATACATCAGAATAACACATAGGCTATATTTCATCCCCGTATTCCCACGGGAACGGGAACTACGCGGGTGAAACCGCGGGGCGCTGCTAGTATCATAATATAACACAAATAAATTGGGTATTTGACTATCTATCGAAATCAGTTACTTTTTGTCATCTATCAAAACGTGATTTTATTAGTACTGTACCTACATTAAATATCTTTGATATTAGAGATTTTTAAAATATTATTCGCAAAATAGAAAAATAATATCATATCACGCAAACATAATTAAATTTCATTTTAGAGCAGTGATAGCGCTACGGTTAAAGAGCTCGCTTCTCATTCGTGAGGCTCGGGTTCGAATCCTGGCATGCATCAATGAATTTTTCAAAAAATACCTTTGTACATATTTATTCTAGCTAGATGGTGAAGGAAAACATAGAGAGGAAACCCGCAAGTTCCAGAATCAATTCTGAGGCATGTGTAACAGATCCGGGCGAGGAGTTCACCTATCACGTTACGGGTCCAAAGAATATACTGGATGAACGTAAGTATTTTCAGAAATGGAATACCTATACCTCGGGACAAAAGGCGTGACATTATTTATTTATTATTTAATTTCATTTGCGGGGCCGGCTTCTGAGGACTGTATGTGAACAGTCCTCTTGATGGGGACAGTTTTTATTTATGAAAAGGTATTTTTTTTTGTAAGTATGTAATGTATATAATTACATTTCACTCACCGTTATTGAAGTTACTAGCTCATTAAAATAATCAATATTTAATTAAAATAACGACACAAGACCACACTAAAACAATACCCGAACGAATACAGTTAAGTTTCTTTCTTTATGCTTCAATTCCTGGAGAAACAAGAAACCGGAACAAACGACCCGTCTCGCCCGGCATCCAATAGATTTTACAACCATGTTGTATTTTACAGTATTCATTATGGATTCTAACATTAGGATATATACGGTAAACATCCAAGACTAATTTATGCCAGCATAGACGAAATTAGATTTCCTTTAATTGGTCTATTAAAACGCACAATTCGCTATGTGTATCTTAAGGTAAATCATTCAGAAAATCACTGTCTTAATTAGTTTGGAAGATGTCAACGGAGCCAATGACTTGCACTGGAATAAATCAGTGCTTAAATGGCTTTCTGCAAAGATACTCCCACCGTCGAGTTGGCGTTAATAGCGCGTGCAACCGAAATGTTAGACGAATGTTTGGAATTATTTTTTATGGTGAAATAGAATCCGACCGAACACTTGGAGCAGGCGCCACAGGACAAAAAACGTACAATATCGCACCCGACTTAGTCACCAATTAGAGCATACCAATGCTCTTAAATCATAGTATTGGCTAGGAAGGAAGTTTTTTTCATTTTTCGTATTAACATCAAACTAGGCTTTGTTTATAAATATATACTATGTTCGTTATTGTTTCGTACCTCAAAAACAACCGCACTATTTAAATGTCTCTACTAATTACAGACGGTAATAACGTTATAACATGACCGGGATAGTATCAATATAACTGTTTTATTGTATGGCAACCAACGTCGAGTGATTCGGATTTAATTACTTCGATCAACAACTCCGCCCCATTTGAAATCGAATGGTCGTAAATCAAGAATAATAATACTGAGCTTTCTTTTTTTATGGACTAAACAAATATTTATCAACACAATTACACGATCGTTAGGAAACAATTAAATATTATTGAATTGCTTTTTATACCACGACCAATTAAAAAGAGGATCTGTTTCATATAATTTGCTAACGATAAAATGGATTCTATTTTATTTATCTCAACTCTGACTCACTAGCGTCCCTAAAAAAGGACAAGTGCGAGTAGGAGTCACGCCTGACACGCCTTGAGGTTAAGGTTCCGTACTGTCTAGCATAGAATTATTTACATTGATACTATTCAAATAATAATTGGCAAACCTTTTAAATAAAATAAAAATAAAAAAATAAAAAGAAACAACAAAAAAAAACTTTTTAAATAAAATAAGAATTTAAATAATTAAATAAAAAGAAACAACAAAAAAATGTATTCATTTGAGAACAATAGTTTCACATCACTATCACTAAATAGTATAAAACCAAGTCGCTTCCCGTCTGTCTGTCTCTATGTATGCTTAGATCTTCAAAACTACGCAACGAATTTTGATGCGGTTTTTTTAGTAGATAGATAGATTCCAGAGGAAGGTTTATATGTATAATATAACATGCACAATATAGTAGAGAAACACTGATTATATCATATAAACCGAAACGAAGTGAGGTCGGGTCGCTAGTAACGTATAAAATGTTTTTTTTCTTCTTTTAATTGCTACCAAGATATTTTTCGTGTCTGTTTTTTTTTTATATTTTAGGTCAATGGGAAGTATCAACTATCTAATATTACGTTGCCATTAGCAAGACCATGAGTTCAATTTAGTCAGTAATCACAAACACCTTTAAAGAGTAAAAAACCCTTTGCGAATAGCCCTAAAATATCATCATCGGTGTAACCTTTAGACATTTGTAGATTTTTTTAAAACCGCCAGACCACGTTTGATACAATTTTTATGGGACCACCTCTATAATCTACCAATCAAAAAAGATTCATTTCGGCCACCTATGTAGTACCTATGTGTGTGTAAGATAGTATAGTAAGTTGAAGAAATAAATAAATAAATAAATAAATGTGTATCATCGAAATCGCTTCATAAGTGGCTGAATAATCGCGAAACATACATACAAAAAAACATAATTGAATTGCGAACCTCCTCCTTTTTTGAAGTCGGTTGATAAAATAAATTACTTTTGAGAAGTCGTGTATTTGCTCAATTCAAGGCCCTTAATTCTAAATTGATACTATGTATTACAATGAATGATAGCTTTTTATAGGCCCGAAATCCGCATTTTGATTCTTCATTCTGTGTATAGAACCTAAAAAATTAGATTTTATGAGACTATAAATTATCTTTGTCATATATTCATTCAAGCAACAGGAATTTAGACGGGTCCATAGCAGAATGTGCAAGTCACAAAATGTGCAGCCTACGTTAAATGAGTAAATATCTTAATGAGCAGATCGCAAAATATTGACCTTGACCACCCGTAGGCAAGTGATGCTCGACTAATGTCCTCCGGACCTATCATACCACTGACCATACCCATGGTGCTAGGCTGAGTATATTTTTTGTAAAACTATACCACCGAGTAGGTAATTTTACTTAGTTTTAAACCTTTGGATTCAGTGAAATTTTAATTTTAATATTAAATAATTTTATATTGTACAATGAACATCAAAACCCCGAGGGGGCTCGCAGCAGTATTCTTTTCATGGAAGTAGTTACCCCAAATCTTCAGTGTCTTTTTTGGTTCCATAAACGTGACTCATATTATAATATAATATTGCGCAAAAATTCTTATCTAAACTATATACAAAAGAAATGATATAACATCAAAGAAAACAGATAAGTAGCGTATATTTTAAATTGAAGATTATTATAATGATAGCGAGAATGTGTTCGAGTGTTAAAAACCCTACAAGATGGACTAATTTATCTCATCTCATCATCGAGAAGTTATTAATGAATAAATATTTAAACTGTTCTCTTTAGATAGGAAGCGACGATGACACATTTAAACATCTTGTTTCAAAGAGATACAAGCAGGCTGTGCAATAAAAAAACGAACCCACACACAAAGATATTTCTACAAATCAATAATTCTATCAGCAAGCGAGGCAAATACGAAAATAAGCATCAAAGTGTTTTTTAGAGGAAAGACGACAAATGTCAACCAGCAGCAAGGCATAGTGGCAAACACGTGTTACATATTGTCTGACAATATTTACTGTTGCTTTAATAGCTTAGGAGGCGGAAAGAAGAAAATAAGAATAACTCAAAGCACATGTTATTCACAATAGAGGCTGTGACGGATTAATTAGAAACAAATTTGAGTCAATGTTAGAAACAGAAGAACAGAAACAAATCGAATGAATTTCAATTGAGTACGCATTAAAAATATAAAATTAAGTGGAAAAACAAATCTGGATTAATTCTTATTAAGTCCGGATAACAACTATTTGGATATACTACCAAAAGACGCCAATAAAATTCAAATCCAATTGCGTCGACCCTTGATTTACAACGAATCAATAAAAGCGAAGGCTATCATTACCTTTTTTATTGCGTATTCAATAAAAGTAATGTACTCCGTAATCAATGCGACGACGGCAATTCGAAAGATTTAAATAAAGACTTTAGCCAACCATTTAAAACTTTTTTCTCATATGGCAGCACGGCGGTGGCGCCATATCTATATTTCAAATATAATATAAAAATGCATTTTTTTGTTATGCGCAATTCATAAATATTACATACTTTCGATGTTTAACATTTAGGTACTATGCATGCGTATTATATTTTTTTAGATATTATGGTTTTTGGTAAACTAAAACAATGGAGAAACAAATTATGTCAACGTAGAGAATTAAGTATGTACTAAACAATTTATTTACCAAAATTAATTATAAGATTTCAAGTTCTGAATTCGCAAGCGTGTCTCTCAACCATTCCCATAGTAAAATTTAAAACAGCCTAAATCAGTTTGTATCAGCATTTCCAATGATACAAAACATGTTATTCAAGATCATTAGTGTGATCATTATAATTTAGTTGTACAAATACAGACCACTATAATTTACTATTCGTAATGAAATAAATCAGAAGAATGCTTTTCAGAATTAGCGATCCCTCAGTTTATATGACGCCAATATATCAAGTGCGCGAGTTGGAACAATATAAACACAATAGTACGATAGAAAAAAAGACGGTCAGAGATGGCTCGTAAAATAAAACAAGGGCCTACGTCCGGAGATATGTCAAGATAGCATGCGGCGGGGGGCATGGCCCGGCCGGCGGCGCCGGTCGCTCTCCCCGAGACCCAATTAGAAGCACACCTTTTGGACATGTGCTCTCACTTGGCGCTAACTAACACTCAAAAACAAGGATTTGGGACAACTACATCCGTTATCGTTTATCACTTTTTTTACTAAAAATATTATCTTTCTTCCATTTCCACTATCGTACTACGCTTTTTATTTTTGCAAACATAAATAAAGTCTAATTAGAGACCCTATGACAAATTTATAGTATTTCAACATCATAACACCAATTTTAAAGATGAGGCTTGATGATGGTATTTATGAGCGCCGCTTTAAATTTCGAATAAAATAAGCGCGACATATCAATTTGTTACTTGATTAAAATGTTTTTAAAGGAAATATCGTAATATGTCAACAGAAACAGCACACCTAAGACCGTTGTCATAATTTCGAAAAAGTGTATGTGATAATAAGAACTTTTATTAAGTAACCGACGACTTCAAATTAAGATTGGAAACATCGTATTTATGTTCTCACTACACACACGCTCTCACATCCGATAAATACGTGTATTACAGATTAATTTAACGATTGACTATAGCATGCCAAAGAACACGGAACCACCTAGAAGACTGGACTAAATTTTAATAATAACAACTGGGGGAAAAGTAATTTCGTATTTTGTATGTAGGTATACAATTGAAGTTAAATCTTTATAGTTGTATTGTTTGTATTTGACTGGTTGTAATATCAATGAAGGACGTTAAGATAAAGAAAAAGTAAAAAAACACTCCCGCCATTTTTCTATAGTTTTTCCGTCCGCCGAAATGAGTTAAATTCTGAAGTTTTATTACAAAAAAGGAAAAAGTGATACCAAAACACGAAAAAAAAATTGACGTTTTTGTACCTAATGCACTGGTCAGTAGAGTAGCACTAAGTTGGTTCAAGCGTTCTCAGTCCGGGAATTTTGACGATGTTCCCCTAGTATGGATAAATTCGATTCAATTTTTGAGAAAGTGAAGCAAGATCGACATTTTAGTAGTTACGACATACCCGAGGTACTGAGGATTGACCACAAAACCGATTTGAACCATTTGAGACCCAAGTCTGGTTATTCAAAAAAAGCTCGATATTTGGGTGCCACAAGAGCTCACTGAAAGAAACCTAACAAATTGTGTACTAATTTGCGATTCTCTATTGAAACGTAATGAAACCAAACCATAATTGAAAAGATTGATGGTGATGAAAAGTGGATTAATTCTCAAAATACATCACCTAAGACAAGAACGTGCGAAAAAGATCATGATCAAAGGATAGTCAAGCTCCACAGACTAGCGAAGCCCGGATTAACACGCAATAAGGTGATGCTGTGTGTATGGTGGGATATGGAGGGCATCGTTCATTATGAGCTTAAACCTAGCTAGCTCATTATGATTTTGTATATAAAATATGAAGATTAAAATATAATAGGGCATAGAGGTGGGCATTGGGAATATTATCATACAAAAACTTTGAAGCTCAAGCGTCATGTCAGTTAGTATGAACGCGAGCTGTCATTGGGTCGAGTCACACTAGACTTTTTGAATCTTGTAATAACTTTTGGCTTAAAATTTTCCTCGCTTTGTCCCCCTCGATGCCCTATTATATTTTAATCTTTTTGCAATATACACAAACCTTAGTCTTGACCAGCTTAGAGTTGTCCTTGCACATTTTGGCGAGCGTATGGTACTCTCCTCTCGCGGCGCATAGTATCCATTGCTTTTGTCTCGAGTCCAGGGGGTCCGTCTCTCCTTTTTGGTCCAACTGCATGGAAATAACCGTTTAACAGCCAAACCTTTTAAAAATTGTAGGGATTCTAGTTTGTAATTTTTTAGTGTAGGTACAATACAATAACTCTTTATTGTACACCAAAAACATAATGGAGATAACAATCAATTAAAGACTGGGTGGTCTTATCGCTTTTAGCGATCTCTTCCAGACAACCTTGTAATGTAATAAATATAAAGAACAGAGATATAGTAAGAAAATCCACAAAATATCATTTTTAGTCCGATTTCTCAAGATTTAAATATTAGTGCAAAATAACTTTTAGTGGAATGTAATATAATGTTTTGATACTTACGGAAACTCTGTCTTCTTCGTCGACACCCTGTAAACAAAGTTAAAAATATGAAACAAAAGTAAAAAAAAATTAGGAACTGAGAGAGCACGATCTATTCATTCGTATCAGTAGTACAAAGTCGTTTCTGATAAACAATAATTTTCTGTCTACTGTCTTGTCTCTCTATAAGAGCACACTGAAATAGATGAAGAACGAAATATAAAGCAAAGATAAAGCAAAGTAGACAATTATTATTATTAGCAATAAGTTAATTTACATTTCAATGTTGAATAAAAATATTTTAATTTTAGTAAATTTTGCAGTCACTCAAAAGTAATATGCTATTGTGTATTGAAATTTCAATTTATACTCTATTGCCGCTAGTGACGCTTTTCCCAACAAATTTCCGCAACGCTGTAGGCTGTATATTCCTAGCGAACTCACGCATAGATCGAACTGAATGATAGTTATCCAGGGAACTTAAAAAAACATAAAATAATTTATCGTGAATAGCCTGGTAGTATTGTTACGATGAACTGTAATTTTAGCAAGGGTTAGTTTTAGTACGCAAGAACTTCCCTTATAATTAAATATCATTAAAAGTACGAGTACATCAGTGTACTCTACTGAAGGCTGAAAACAAAAGATTAGGATATAAATAAAGACCATATTTACATACATAATAAATATCTTAACGACACATATAAATTAATCGGAACCTAATATTTCAAAATTAATAAATGAGTACTTATATTGTGAAAATAATATTTTGAATTAATGGTCAATAAATTCGAATTCTCCCGTCTTCAGGCTTGCGCTGCGATTGTTAACGCATTATGTACGTCACAACTCATGCGAGTGGTTAATCTTAATTAAAAACCGTACGTTAAATATAAATACAGTTCATTTTTGAGCAATGAATATATGCAGTTGTTAGGCTCGTCGTCGAGACGCAGGGCGTACGTTGCGCAGCATGACCACTTTACCACCTGTCGTTACATATTTATGTCTACACTATTGGCCTCACTGTTAGGGACTTCGATATTGACAAGATAACATCCTTAATGTGATGTGTTTGATTTAATAATAAGATTAAGTTTGTACGATGCCGGTTTTTAAGTTCTGTGGTAGACAATTAACCTTCAATCTATAGCAAATCTTAGTTAAGATTGCCCATATAACGAAAACAAGTACTTAAAGAGTAAGAAATCCTTGCCACTTAAACGGGATGTGTTTAACACCAGCAATGAACTCAAGGCTCGTATTCAATCTAATTCCTCGAATACTTCTCAGAAGTCAGGGCTTCCAACAAATCTGTTCATCGCCCACGACGCTTTGTACTGAGGTATTAAATGTGTAATGATTTGATTAAAACGCGCATACTGATCTACTGTTCGGTAAATTCTAAGCTATCATCACTTTTCAAATTCAGTACCTACATCAACACAATAGGGTAGTTGACTATATCGGACTAAAATGCGAGTAATCATTAAGCAATTGAAAAGGCTATCCCAAAACACTTTTAAAATTTATTTCTTTTTACAATTAAAGCAAAATAAATAAAACAATCAATAAAAGTTAACCCATTGAGTACCTAAAACGGTGACGTCACAACTCCGTGTTAAGTACATTTTTCGTTGTACCTAAACCGTTTTGATAGAAAGAACTCATTTGAGTAGGCAGACAACAAATGCGTTAATAGTATATTTGGTGTAACGCGTATATATAGCGTGGAAAAATAATGTGATTATAATACAAGTAAATTAAGAATAGCTGAGGCAATGCGCTCGCCAGTGCGTCGCCAAGGAGTCCATGCGTGTTCCATGCTGCGCGCCGGGACGCCGGGCGCATCAGGGTGTTCGCGCTGGGCACGTTCGTGGTGGCGACGCGATGGCACGACAACGATCGATACACATCATAACGTAACGTTAAATTTTATTACGTATGGATCATATAGCACGAGACTTTCATCCAAAAAAATACATTTGCATTTTAATCGACAATATTGTTGCTCTATGCGTACGATACCCATAAACGTATATTTAATTTGGACGTGTTTTCGCAAAACTCTATTAATTACTAACAAACCATCCAATTGTTCTGAATATTGCGAGGTATATTGCGTCAACTGACTTCAGTCTGCCAGTAGCTGACAGCTAATTCATTCGCTCCTATTTTCCATCACTTCGACAAGGCTCGTTAAGTGTGGCATCCGCGTTGTTGATGGCTGCAAGTGATTCTCAGGCTCGAATAGCAGAGAGAGAACAATGAAATCGGTCATATTTTCCTGCCAACTCGCAACGGACCGTGATAGCTTATCTGCCGCATCGCGCATAACAACTAGAGAGCAAAACGATGATGACGTATACTTAAAACAAAGCTTATTTTCGCTACCTTTTTGAATGATTTATGTAGGTACGCCATCTCTCCAGAACATCTGTTTTAATTAAACTCCCGAAGAAGGGTTCAATCTATGGCTTCTGAGTCTATAATTACTTAAAAGATCTAACGTGACCATTTTAGTTGCAAGCTTAATTAGGACGCGATAAGTTAAGACTAAAGATCCTTTTCTTGATCATAAGAATACGTTCAACAGAAATTGATGTCATTATTAGATTGATAGATATTATAATGATGCATCGGACTGAGATGGCTTTTTAGCGCATGATATATCAATCTCATTAGTGTCTTAATTAAAACTTAACCGGGATTTTAAAATAATTAATAGACGAAACTTTGAAACAAATTATAAATTAGCTGCAAGTTCACCCATATCAAAATACATTATGTAGGCTTAACCTACAACGTGGCCAGCATAAAGCACGAATGACCTTTTTTAAACCTTTAATGCCGCACGTGCGCTTTGGAGTCACACGACAGTAATTGTCAGGGGACAATCGACCGCAAGTCACGAGCCTATGTTCAATACGATACACGCCATGAATACCGACTTTAATATTAATTTAGTTTGAGAAAAGAGACGTCGTGCACAAATTGCTTCCCAAATATTAATAAAATTACAGCATAATACGAGTAGATGATTGTGAGATTCCATTCTGCAATCGGCTCTCATCCGATGGAAGCGTATAAAAAACTTTACGTTTAAACGTTAAAGCTCTGGAAGTTGAGCATCTTTTTTATGGCTCAGCGCGGAAAGGGAGCTGCATTTCATAAAATCTTAGTAAATTATTTTTTGAATATACTAATTGACGAGCGGAAGCGTCACGAATACATCGTCAGACTATTTCTGTTTTGATTTATGCATCGACACTCGCTTCGAGAAGCGACGAAACGTTATTTGATACGAAATTCGATAAGAAAGTGCATTTTTGTTTTGCTTTGTTACTTTACATATTTCTTATACAGCTTGTTAACATTCGGATTCAGAAAAATACCTATACACTGATTTTCACCTATTGTGATATGTATGCAGACGTTATAAACCTATCTATATGCAGACTTTGGTACCTATACAGGGTAAATTTTTCAAGTGGGTGGTAGGCTAAATCAGAAACTATGAGGAATAGCGAAAAGTACTCAAACGAGTCTCGGGCTCGATTTTGATGAAAACGAAAACTGCATCATCGGATTTTTGAAAAATCAATATTTCTAGCCAGGAATCGAACGCGTTGATTTTGAAAAAAAAAAACATCCTGTATTATTATAACATTCGATAGAGTCGCTAATAAATATAGAATTCTGCGAAGAAATGTCAGTAAAAGATTTTTCAGGATCAGATCAATAAAGAGATTACATCATACAAATTGCTTTAATAATATAATATTGATGTTTTTATTATTTATCAGAAAATTCCAAGCCGCAGAAAACTACCCTATTAAAGTCCATTAGGTACTCAAAAGGCGTACATACGCGGGAAGGACTAATATTGTCATTAGAAGCTTTTGTTGTTAGCGCTGTAACCATCCCCTGTGTAGGGGTCGCCCGTACGTAAGAGTCGAAATTATTTATTATATAAATTTTTGTTCTCCCAACGAACATCCCTCTCCAGTTATTTTTGAAATGTGTCCTCCGGGTATAGTCTTGCGTTGCTTTAGTCCTATATGGACTAGCGTAATGCTTATGGCGTTATTAACAGCAGCAATTTGTCATCAAGTTCTTAAATTGCATTATTATTTTCTACTTTTAATCAAGTCAAGGTGTAAAAGATACATATATTAGCAATTTCCCTTTCCTTTTTAGTATCCCGGCGCGATCACGAAAAATTATTATCGATAATAATCGGATTTGAGATCATTTTGACCGCCAAAGGGCCATGACGAAGGTTTTACAATTCAATTAGCTACACCAGGTGTCGAGGGGCAGGAAACTTTTACCACAACAGTACAATTTAATATTCAATGAGTTTTATTAGAGCGGTTAACGAAATTCATAGTTGCCTTTTAGTTATTTAAAGTTGGCATTTCTATTGACTAAAGTTTGAATAAATTGTTTTATTATAATGGTTCCAGTGGGTGCATAAAATAACATTAATTAGGTTTGATCGTTGAGATGTTAATCATCATAAGAAAATAGCAGAACTATAAAAAATATACATCTAAATATACATATACATCTAAATCGTAAATATTTTTTTTCTTAAATATCCTGCTAAAATAACTATTTATAAAAGAGAAGTAATTAAATGATCAGCAATTATAAAATTTGGTAAGCCACAAAAAACAGCATTTAAATCATTTGGTCGGCATACAAAGATTTTGTTGGCAATTAAAAAAATCAGGCAGCAATCCTTGTTCCGCAAATAAAATAACACTTGGTCCGCAAAATAACTACTTGGTCAGCAAGATTTAATGATTGAACAGCAGATAAATCATGTCTATAAGCAGTGTATTTGATTGGTATGCATATTTAAAACATGGCGAGCAAAATAAGTAATTGGATTGCGTTTTGTTGAAATCGGCAATGTACGTTAAATAATAATAATGATGATGATAATGATAACGATAAAGACAACGACAACAACAACGACAACGACGACAACGGCCGCGGCAGCGGCAGCGGCACCGGCAGCGGCAACGGCAACGGCAACGGCAACGGCAACGGCAACGGCAACGGCAACGGCAACGACAACGAAAACGAAAACGAAAACGAAAACGAAAACGAAAACGAAAACGAAAACGAAAACGACAAAGACAACGACAACGACAACGACAACGACAACGACAACGACAACGACAACGACAACAACAACAATAATAATAAGTTGCATAATCTAAACTCCTTCACCTATCTCGCTTACCCTCCGAGTGCTTACCAACATTTTATTAAACAGGAGCAGCTCATTGCAGCTTATATAATTAATATGCTGTACAAAAATAATTACACCCACCCAGAATGACATAAATTGCTGATTGATTTTGGAATGTTTGCTGGCCATGATTTGCTGATCAATTAGCTATTTCTGCTTACAGATTATATTTTTCTGCTCACCAAAATACGAATACTATGCTAACCATTTAAATAACACCCTTTATAAAATAGATACAGGCAGGCAGGCAAACACAAGAAACGGGGAATGGCACCAAAAGGCAAATTCCATATAAGTCATGTAAAATAAATAAAATTATAAACTGACTGATTGGTGATATAATATCAACGCAGAGCCTAAGCCGCTGGGTCTAGAGACTTGAAATTTTGCACATAGATAGCTTATACAGTGTAGGCATCCACTAAGAAAGGATTTTGCAAAATTCAACCCCTAAGGGGAAATAAATAGTGTAAAATAAATTGAAGTCTGTAATAAAATAAGGAATGTAGGTAATAGAAAATAAGGCGCTACCACAAAACTGTTCGCTTTAAGTCAAAACATTATAAAAAAGGGGCATTATAATATGATTATCTGGCATCAAACAAAAAGTATACCTATAAGTATAATATAGAACTGTAACGTTGTCACTATTACCACATTACTGACCTCTTGTAATTATGGTTGAAGTGGTTTAGTTCTTAAGTTTTAATTTATATTTCGGATTTGAAATTATTTTTGTTCTATCTGTTATTTATCTGATATTTTTAAGCATTTAATGTAATTATTTAGATTAAGCAAGCTTAATCCGTTGCCAAGAGCCATAACTAACAAATTAATAAACTAAGTAATAAGACTAACTTATTTAAGATATAGACCTACTCAGGAACCAGGTTTTTTTCCATAACATAAAACACCAACTGTAGAAATCCTAGTTTTATTTTGCTAGCAAGAAATCCAGCCTTCGGCGTAACAGAACTATATTTATAAATTTAAAATTTGTATAATAGTAAATTTAAGTGAGTTGTATTAGTTTGATTATACTCGAACTCGTATGTAAATTGCAAGTTCAAAAAGAAAAAAGTAAATAATAATAGCGTGAAGTAATTATTATTTTAAAAATCTGGAAAGATGGAAATGAAATGATGGAAAAATGAAACTGGAGAGAGGTTTAACAAGAGATTTGCTAGGTTTTCTAAACAACCAAAACAAAATTAGTTCTACATTGTTGTAAATTGCACACTTATTTATTTTCTCTAAAAGTAAAACAGAAAAAGAAAATACATGGCCATTTATAAAATAGATTGCCTTAGCTGCTGGTCGCTAACAATCATCATCAACCCGTAAAAGTCCGCTGCTGACCTAAGGGTCTTCACACATGAGGAAGTATGGTATTTTTGTATGTTTGTAACGAATATCGAATTTGCGACCTAGGCGTACTTACATCGATAAGATCGGCGATGTAGGTATTGAATAAAAGCCAGATAAAGAATACCCGAAATCGACGAGCATGTATGATCCGATTGATGGATGTAGATGAAGGCGCGAGAGATGTGCCAGGATCGTAGCAGATGGCGTTCTAATGTCTCTGCCTACTCTTTCGGGAAAAAGGCGAGAGGATATGTATGTACTTATGTAATAAATAAACTCAAAAACTATTGGCCCGATTTTAAAAAAGCTACATTATCAGGGAGTAACATTGACTATATTATTTGAACCCCGTATTCCAACGGGAATGGGAACTACGCGGATGAAACCGCTCGAAACAAGTATTCTGAGATATTTTTGGGAGAAAACCCTATCTTTCCCCAAAGTAGATTAGGTCAAATTATTTGTTAATGACAGCCGGCAGCCAAAGACAATCAACAGGTGCACACGCGCGCCTTTAAAAGATCGTCCCCAAATTTTGTTATAATTACAATTTAGCCACTCGTTCAAAGTAGTAATTACCAAAGTAAAACACTATGCGTGGCTCTTTATCACTAAAAACGCAGTAACAAGCCATTATAAGACAATTTGATATGTGATGTTTCCTATCTATCAATCACACACAACATTCACAAAAAGGTCTCCCTAATTATTGGGACGATTTGTTACAATTGTTTTATTTTAGTAAACTATAAAGCTCCCTTAGAAAATGGTCAGAAATATCACTCCTTGTGTGATTTTGTTTCAATACCAGGACGTAGTGTGATCAAAACAGTCACTATCCTCATCATCATAATCATCATATCAGATGAAAGACGCCCATCATCATCAACCCGTAACACCCCATTGCTAAGCTAAGGGTCTTTCCTCACACATGAGGAAGTATGGGCTATAATCTCCCATGGAAGCCCACCGCGGATTGGGAGATTGTATTAAGATAGTGTCCACATAATAGTCAGAATTTTTAGAAGCCTCCCAAGGGTAGTATATGACATGGCTTAACCACTTCCATTTTGCGTAAAGACGCCGAAAATTGACCAAACAAACCAAAATTTAACGTGCCTTCCAAAGCGGAAGTGATCGTGATATAAATGCCACGAGAAAAGACGCCCAGAGCTAGCGAAAGGCCTCCCCGAGCATAGCCACTATGACCGGTCTTATGCTTCCCGCATCCAATGTGTACCCACGACTTTTACCAGGGAGATTGTTTATTTACAACCTTATCCGCAATCGGCTTCATTTTGCCGTACATTGCTTTTGACGTACATCTGTCATTGATTACCATCAGTGCCTATAGACCAAGCACTGGTGAAACAAATCTACACAAATATTATAAAGAGGAAAAATTTGTATTTTAGTAGGTTTGTAACTAATAAACTCTATTACTGGACCTATTTCAAAAATTCTTTGACCATTAGAATGCTACAATATCCTTGAGTAACATAGGCTATATTATGTTATTTCCGTGTTCCCACGGGAACGCTAACTACGCAGGTGAAATGGCGCGGAACAGCTAGTGTTAAATAAAGAGGTTTCCGATTCCAATGAAGACGCTTTGGATAATTATAACTAGCGGTATTACATACAGTCTACTGACAGACAGACGGACAGATGGACGGACAGCGGAAGCCTAGTAATAGAGTAGATTTGGTACCTGTTGTGTTGGGTACGGAACCCTAAAAAGGAAAATTGGCTGAATAATAAACTATGACGACAAAGGTTATAGAAATTATTCAATTGGGTCAATTTGTTATTGTTTTATAACAGTTTTAATAAAAACGATTTTTTTTATTGTAGGACACAAGTCACACAAGGCTATTTAGTCCCAAACTAGGCATGGCCGGTACTATGGGTACTGACGAACATACTTAAATAAATTTTAAACGACCAGACACTAAGCCAACAGACATGTTCATGCACACGAATGTTGGCCCCAAGCGGGGATCGAACCCGCGACCTCCAACTCACAAGGCAGGGTCACTACCAACTGAGGCAACAGGCCTGTCAATTATGACTTCAGAGTATAATGTTGAAACTCAACCATTTCTGGACTCTTTGAGTCTCTGCTTACTTTTTAATTCCTCATACATCCCAATTAGTATAAAATTCGCTGTAATAAATGTCGAAGTTGTGAATTACAGTCAAAAATATGATGCAATCGAACTTTAGTTGTGTCTAACCAATTTTCTTAAATATCGATTAATAATAGCACGATTTCCATAGAAAGCACTAAATTCAGCTACGCTAATATATTTTTGGGAAAAATTTTACACATTAAAAATAGCTGAAATCGAATAAGTAGTTGATACTGAACAAATTAATTTCAGGAATTGCGCTTATCCTGTTACATGTTGTATTTTATGTATTTTTTTATTTTTTTGCTTTGTTAATTAACCTTTAGTTACCCAAGCAAAAATGTTGTTAGTAGGTAGATTATCTCATATTATCAGTATTTCGATTATTTACTTTGCATTAGTCAGTGCCAATTAGTCATAACATAACATAATACAATGTCTTATAATGGAACAATGAAATCTAATACAATAATAGAGTCAATGAAAGAGATAGTAACAAAACAAAACTTCTTGAAGTGATCTTGACCTACATTTGGTTCCTAACCAGGTAAATTAAATAGTAAAAAAATATAAAGATTTTCCTGAAGTACTTATGGTAGCAGTAGGCGGTGAGCCCATCGCTGGATCGGGTTTGTTCTATAAGCCTTACAATTAATTCTGGGACTTGCGGTTTCCTCACGATGTTTTCCTTCACCGTCAAGCTAGTGATAAATGTACGTAGGTTTTTGAAAAACTCCTTCGTACATGTATGCCAATATACAAACCACACACATGAGAAGCGGGCTCTCTAATTGCTCTCTAACATAATACAATAATAATGTGATTTTAAATTGTAATTGCAAAATCAATCTCTTATTTTATTGCTATGCAATAAGTATCTTCATTGTAATAACATCAAAATGCTTGTAGCCAGTTGAGCTTATTGTTACCTTTCTGACAGGTTATTTAAAATAGACGCTTATAAATCCTCTTATTGAAAATCATTGCAATTTTACCCTTCTGCATGTATATCTGAAGAGAAGAAATGGGACAAGAAACTCCTAATATATCTTCAGTAGTTTATGAAATACCTACATGTATTAACAGTCCAAACACTCATATGCAAATAATTAGCGCTGTCCTGTAACATTGATGAATGGGGATGCAGAGGCTTATATGGACAGACTAGAAATAATAATAATAATAACTGTGGGACACAAGTCACACACGGTTATTTAGTCCCAAACTAGGCAGGGCCTGTAACTATGGGTACTAAACAACAGATAAACATACTTAAATAAACATTAAACGACCGGATACAAAGCCAACAGACATGTTCATGCACACAAATGTTGGCCCCGAGCGGGGATCGAACATCCGATCTCCGACTCAGAACGCAGAGTTACTACCAACTGAGCGAACAGGCCCACCAAATTAACAAACATACTGACTTAAAAACTAATACTTACATTCATAGACGTTCCACTCAATTTATTGCACTTTAGAACATCACTTTCCGAAGCCATTCGATTGAACATTTGTTTTCGTTCCTTGACTGAAATTTTTTGCTCATTATCTAAGAGCATACTATCACTCTGCGGTAAAGATAATGTTGAGGACACTGTTTCATCTAATGATATGTCTTCATTGGGTACTAACATTTTTTGACTTGTCTCCGTGCCTGATAAGCTGGAACGTTTTTCAGCAGCTTTGTCAGCAGATTTTTTTCTAGCATGTACTTTTGGTGGAATATCCTCACTAGGGATAGGCAAAGCGAAACTCTCCTTTGATTCACTCTGTGGTATTTCTGTATGAGTGTCACTGACAAGAGCAGTATCCTGTATAATAGTTGATAAAATGTTGAAATCTTGGTTAAGCTGCAATGGAGGAGGGGGGCGATAAGGGGGTTGTACATTGGCTGTGTCCATGGTGTTTTCAGAGGATAACACACTTGATGATTCAGGCGCTTTGCTTTCAGTTGCTTCATCGTTTTCTTTCTCGTTATTTATCATATACTTTTTCTTTAAAATCAACCATTTCTCGTTATTCTGATTCTTGATATTCGCCAATGTGTTAACATGTTTCTTGAATGTGTTCCGAGCTTCATCTACAGAGAATTAAATTTGTAACAAATCACCTGATTGTTAAGATAGACGATTTTAGATAAATTGTGGAAACTTACCTCTCATTTCTGGATTCATAAGAAATACTTTGAAATGTTTAACTAACTCATGGTTTGTGACTCTTCCGTTGTGTGCCAACATGAATTTGAGTATCTCTTCAAAACTTAATTCAGTAGGAGTAGACATTTTTATTAGAAAATAACTAAATAAAACACTGATCAAAATATCACAAGTTACTGAAAAAGTTGTAAAACACTCAAGTTCAATAGACGTCAAATAAGATGTCAAATCAACAGGTAAAATGAGCGAGACATTAGAAGAAGAACGAGATGCAAATAGGCACGTTTCGTTTTTGTTAAATGTTGCTTTTACTTCCAAGTTTCTTCAATTACTTACTTTCTAAACAATTATTATTATAAATAAATAAAAACTAGTCATTTCTACCTTGCTGAAAATAAAAGAGTAGAATATTGGGTTTTATTGGAACGTTTATAAGATATCCAATCAAAATGTAGAATCAAAAGCTGTTGCAAATAGTAATGGGACCGATTGGGCTAAACTTGTTCCAAAACGATAATAAAAACATTTATTTGCATATTACCTATATTTATTTCTATGGCATTATATGACTTTCACTAACTCCGAGCACACTACTGCTAGTTTAAGGACCGATTCGTCCAAACTCTAATATCTACAAGAAGTTTCTCTCTCAAAATGATTTTCTTCTTTGGTAAGTAGCTATGTACCTAGATCTGGGGGCACGGCAGTGCCCCCGCCAAATCAAGCAAAAAGCGGCACGGCCGTACCATCCTTTTCTCGAAGCAATTCACGCCATTTTCGACCCCCTATAACTTCGTTGTGGATAAACCTAGAAGCCTGAATTTTCAGTAACCAAGCAGGCATTTTATAAACACAGTATAGTTCAAATTTCATCCAACTTGAACGAGTAGTTTTAGAATTATAAATATTCAAAGTTTCCTAATTTTGTCACTCACTGACTGACTCACTCACTCACTGACCGATCATCAAACCTCTCAGGCACATGTAGCAGTCGTAGAAGCTTCAAATTTAGAATACAATTAGGGTTTAGTTTATAAATAAAGGGAAAACTCAAATATTTTGTAATTTCGGTCTAGGTTTCTAGATACACAAACTGCATAAATAACTTTGTAATCCCATAATAATTGTATAGGATTACAAAATTAGATCATCATCATCATCAACCCGTATCAGCCCACTGCTGAGCTAAGGGTCTTTCCTCACAGATAGATGCTCAAATGGAATCTTGCAACTCAATTTTGAAGCAGATATCTTCAACCGATTGACCTGAAATTTGGTATACCTACTTATGTAAGTTTGGTCACAATGCAATATTATGGTACCACCGAGCTGATCTGTTGATGGTGCAAGGAAGTGGATATCGCAACTCCGCAATGACTACTCGTAAACCCCTCGAGTTTGGGCTCGTATGATTCGTCTTGACAAATACTTTGGTGCTAGATTGTAACCAGGGTCTGATGATGGAGGTGGAAAATGGACAGGGAACTCGGTAATTAAACGACATAACCGCATCGAGTTTGGGCTCGTTTGATTCGTCTTGACTAGTACTTCGGTGCTAGATGGTAACCAGGGTTTGATGATGGAGCTGGAAGATGGCCATAGGAACTCGGTAATTAAACGACACAATCCCATTGAGTTTGGGCTCGTATGATTCGTCTTGACGAGTATTTTGGTATTAGATGGTAACCAGGGTCTGATGATGGAGCTGGAAGATAACCAATTGAGCTGAAATTTTGTATACACATGACCTCAGAATTAATTCTGGGACCTGGGGGTTTCCTCAAGATGTTTTCCTTTACCTTCGAGCAAGAATCAGTTGTTGGTATACAAGAAGTAGAAGGTACCGGAAAGGAAAAAAGTATGACTATCTACAAAAAGAAGTGAGATGCCATTAAAAACAAAACTTGTCAAAAACCCAAGCCTCGCAACTCAGTCCTTCTACCGTAAAAAGTTGTGAGATCCATGTAATACCAAGTCGGTTAATTTATTCAGTCCCTACTAAGGGACCGACTGTCTTAAGTACCTAATTACGCAATTATCTAATCTAACCACCACTTATAGTGACCATAACAATATTAAAAATCTTTTATGTTCTAAATAAATAGATTGACTTGGCATCGCACTAAACAGTCTAATTTAATATAATATACGTATCACTTGTGAGATACATTGGGTTTTCATGCGATGGCCAAATCAATCTATTTATTCAATCAAGAGAATAAACCACCTGTCTGATACAATAGGTAGTTACAACTGTATCTTCGGTAGGTACTTATATCTTGGTTGTATCAGGTTGTAAGTAGGTATAGGTAGGTACTTTTTCCTATTGTTTGTCTTTAGATTAGAGTCTTGAATCGTAAAGATCCCTTTACCTTCTTTTCGATAATATCAAGGTACACATACTTACTTAGATGCTTTGGTAAATTTTTTAGGTAGGTACCTACCTATAATCCCTAGTTGCGATCAAGCGCCAGAGGTCTACTTCTTAAATAGCCCATTCCAAGTTCATTTTGACTACTTCTTTAGATTACCTATCGTCCAGTTTTAGTTATTAAGTAAGTAGACCCAAACAGTTCATATATTGAATATGGCCAATGAATACACCTATTTTCATCTTCGTCGCTTCGAGGCAGTTTCGAAGATAAGACTTTTCCATCCCGCAAAGTTTTACGCAACTACGAGTATCTAGGTAGGTAGGTATCCTACATCTTCGAAAACTTATGGACTGGAATACAACTCTAGATCAGGGTTTCTTAACCTATGGTCCGCAGACCACTGAGGGTCCATCACTATGTGTATGGGGGTCCGCCGTCTTAAATATGGACATTTGATTAAATGCGAGCAAGTCCCGTAATCGCTACACTTAGGTAATTAGCACTGCGAGCGAGCGCCTCGGCTTGACAAACTACTAGGTACTAAGTTCTACTTATAGTGTTCATTGTTAAGAAAATATACATCCTTGTTCGGTAACTTTGGGTTATACGCTGTTGCAAAAGTATCTTAACAACAAGAGTTTAGTATTTCTACAGTGCCTAGTTACACTATATAAATGGGTATCTCGTTTTTCAATAGTGTATATTTATATGGAAGGATCACGATGCGAAAATCACACAAGTTCTTCGCTGTAGTGTGAGGCCGGTTCAGGCTACGTATTATTGTCGTCGTCGTCATCGTAAAGTAAGCTTCAAATTTCCAGCATCCACACTTCGCCCTCGTTAATTTGATTCACAGAGCAAACTCACAGCACGCACTTTGGATTTTCCATCCCGGACGAGCCTCCAAAATTGGGGTGCGAAAATCAAACAACCTAACTACTTGTTTGATTTTCACCAAGGTAACTAACTAGAATACAACATCATAGGTACCTACCTATGCTGTCTCTTTCATCCAATCCCACATTTATTTAAGACTAACTGTTATATTGCCTAAGATCCGGCTGCAGAATTAGTGTAGGGATCGAGTATATGCTACAAACCAAATTTACGCATATCTTCAGAGTCAATACATAAAGGGGCAAAATACATAAAGGGGCAATATACATAAAGACTCTGAAAAATCTGCTGATTCTCTGAGCTGAGCTGAGGTCTTTGTGTAGGTATATTGCCGAGCAGCGGACGATAGATATTTTATGTAAAAAACAAGTTAATGAAATTTCGTCCCAAAAATCAATAAAACATATTTTAATTAAAAATACTAGCGGCCATATTTCGATAGGCACCCCGGATCTCGTATACTATTCCGAGCGTTTTCACCCGTGTAGTTCCGTTCCCGTATTAATACGGGAATAACATATAGCCAATGTTACTCAGGGATATTGTAGCATTCTAATGGTGAAAGAATTTTTGAAATCAGTCTAAAAGTTTTTGAGTTTAAACATACGAAAATACAAATATTTCCTTTTTATAATATTAGTGTTGATATGCCTAATTACGGATTACCTAAATAATACAAAACATTGAGTCCCGACACCTGTATTGAAATTCAGAAGCCCAAACTTTTTGGTAAGGATCATTCGAACCCAACTCATTGACATAGGTATCTAGGTACCGACCTCGGGAACACGGGATACTGAAGAACTTTCAGTTTACTAGTAGGTATCCACACTAGTTCCGGACTTCCCGCGTCTAACAAGAATTAGACATTTAACTTTTAATTGGCCGCTTGTACGGTCTTCAGAAACTTTGCTTGCCGTAAGTGTTTAACTATGTTCTACGCTGCGCTTTTAATAATGATGACCAAACTTGCTTGTTCCTGGAACTAGAGTTTCGTGAATGTTGATTAACCCTAACCCTTCACAGAAAGGTGATGATTTGTTTACCTACTACAGAACCTTTCACCTGCCGGTCAAGGCAGTTTAAAACATTGAATCTGTTTTGATAATCTGATTACGAACAGCTAATTTAATTGTTATGTCATTAGCTGACTTTTTTAGGCAGGTAGGTAGAGTACGTGACGTAATTATGTCTACATACGAGTATAATGCTCAAGGCTTTATTATCAAGAGCGTCGCCAGAAGTATTTCATTAATAAACCCACTTTTAAAAGTAGAACTTGGGATCTCTAAACATGTTGGTTAACCTATCGGGTTGCTAATGCCTCAGAATCAATTGTGGGACCTGCGGTTTCCCTCACAATATTTACCTTCATCCTAGAGCTAGAGATAATTAATATGTACTTGACTTTTTAAAATTTTATTGGTACCTGCCGTTACCAGGATTCGAACCGAAGCCTTACGTATAAGAGGCGGGCTCACTAACCACATGGCTATCACTGCTCTTATCTATTTAATTATGAACCAGTGAAATTGTCAAACATTTGGACATTTGGAGTGATAATCACTACATAGTATAAAACAAAGTCGCTTTCTCTGTCCCTATATCCCTATGTCCCTATGTATGATTAGGTAAATCTTTAAAACTATGCAATTGGTGTACAATAAACAGTTATTGTATTTGTATTGTATGAGTTAATAATTTTACTTAAATCCATTTTGATATTAACTGTCCGAAAAAAGACGTTAGAAAAAAAGTAGACAGTTTGCGAAATAGGTAGTTCGAGAATAAGACAGAATGCGAAATAGACTGTTTGCTAAGTGGGCTGATAGCGAAGTAGTCACTTATAAGAAGTAGTCAAAATGCGAAATGGGCTATTTGAGAAGTAGACCTCTGGCGCCTGAGCGACGGATTTTGATGAGTTTTTTTAATAGATAGAGTGATTCAAGAGGAAGGTTTTAGTATTAGCATTTCACTCGTGCGAAGCCGGGGCGGGTAGCTAGTAGTAATATAAAAAAATAATTTGTGATTATCCTTTTATTTCCTGATGGTTGACTAAATGATTCTTGATCAACTGAAATTGTTAATTCCATACAAAAGGTTCTCTACTTATCTACTATTTCTCTACTATACTACTTATCTATCTAAATCTGAATAAGTAGGATCTGTAGGTAAGTACCTTCAAACCTAGTCATCATAATATTTTCGAAACAATATGCAACTTTTCAATTAATATTAAGTAGGAAAGTATAGGTTAGTGATAGTCGGAATCGCACACTCTGGGTTCTGTCTGTATCACAATATTGATTGATTGTTGCTTACGACATATTTAAGACACCTACAATCTACATACCATGTTTCAAGTTTCTTATATAGGTGTTATCGTTTCGGAGTAGTACGTATATCTCTTGTTACCCAGGGAAAATTACAAAAGTGTAAAAGGTACTCGAGATGTTGACCCAGTTACTCAGCTATCTCCTCACCAAATTTCATCAAAATCCCACCCGTAGATGTAGTCCTTTATGCGTGATGCGTGCACAGATAGACATAAAAATAAAAAATAAATGTGTTTTGATGACCACTAAAATTTTAAAAACATATTTTATGTACAGATACGGTCTCGTTAGAGTTTTATTATAAGTACCTATGTATGTATAGATTTACAAAAAATATTGTTGTATTCTTATATATAAGAATACAACAATACAACTGAATATATTCAGTTCGGGGTCCTTAGCGAGAGCCCGTCCTAGGTACTTTTATTATTTTACTGTAAAGCAAACTAAACTCTAAAGTTTTCACTCTTATAACAATAAGTTGGGCGCCTATGTGTTTTTTATAGTTTTCCCGATAGAGCAAATAGAAACCTTGAAAATAATTGTGTCTTGTTTAGGGATATCCCTTAATTTTTTACCATTAGTATAGTATTTGTTGTGCAAGGCTGCAAAGTAGATTTTCGGCGCGAATACCTACTGGTTTCAAAGGTACGAGACGCAGATTAACTTTGCTTCCGAGAGAAACACACAAGTTTTCACCTCACTACAGCGAGGAAAATATTTGTGTTTTTTTTTCATTCGCTCGTCGTGCTGACCAGTCTGACATGAAATAAGTATTAATTTATTTTCAGTAGACAGAAAGGTTGGCACTTTAAAAATTCTTTCCACGCTAGCGAACAAAATGCATTTTAGATTTCGAATGACAAACAGTATCTTTCCGAGCTTTTAGGGTGAAAAAAATATTGTGTAGTATGATGTTATACCAACTACGAAGTAACTATTCTCTAATCTGTGGTTATACTGCTACCTACTTAATACGATGTAAGCCCGACAGCTCTTCATAGGTAGCACAGACGGACTAGCAGACGGCGTAGTCTTATACTAATAGGGTCTCGTCTATTGAGTACTGAACCCAAAACATAATTTCAAAAATATTATAGTAAGAAGGGACGTTCTAGGGAGGTTCTAGTGTTCAGACATCATTCAAAGTCAAAATGTTTTTATTCAATGCAGAGGCCTATATGTCCACTTATTGAAAGCGTTGCGGATCCACCGCTTCGGTATGTATAGTTGAGGAAAAGAAGCGGGGTAAGAAACTGGTCAACACATTATTCTTTCACATAATCAATGCAATACAAAGTACAAGTTACATGGTTTTAGTGCATTTTTAGGGCTCCATGCCCAAGGAAAGCCTCCGCTGTGCGTTTATCTGTGTGCTGTATCTCTTGAACGGTAATAGGTAAAAAGTTGATTTTTTCTCAGACTGTGTATTTCTATGGCCACTATATAAAAAAATAATGGAATTTAAATATACCTAATTGAAAATTAAACAAACTCTATACAAGAAACTTGATTTATTTTTCGTTTTTATTTCTACGGTAGGGCCCTTCGTGAACGAGTCCGACTCGCACATTGCCAGTTTTATAGAACTCTTCAATAGGATTGCAGACAACTTCGTAGTTGTTATAGATATAGGCCGAGTATGCCTGTATCGAAACCCAAATAGTTTCGTTGTTAGGACCCCGCAGTTTTGTACCTCGACCCGTCGATGTTCTGTTTTCGCGGTAACGCCCATCGAGTTTAAAACTATATAGGTACTGTTTCTTAGATATTAAGACCTCGAGGTACGAGTCGTATGGCGTTACAGCCTTTAAATTAAGTACGAAACCCGTCTAGGTTTAGGGGGAGCAGATTTGGGGTAGGTGTGATGCTCTACAGAAGACTTAAAACATTAGATAGTACTATCAATAAACTGTTTATTCCCGTTCCCGAGGGAATTTCCAAAATTTCCTTATTAGTGCTCACTGACGCCAGTTACGGGATCTTCGTAGAAAATTTCATGCTCCTAGACTTTGCGGTTCCGAAAATTGATCGGTCAGTCACTCATCCAGTCAGATTATTCTTTTTTATTTAATTAATGCCTTTCATGCTGTAGAAACACCGCAATTCGAAACGACATAAAAGAAAATATTCCCTGTTAATTAGGTATAATAAATGTAGGAATTTCTTATAGGTATTATTTAGATTTTTCTCTTAATTAGTGCGGTTTATGTACTATATCCAACCCTGTCTAAAAATCTCAAACCAGGTACCTATTTACAATTAAAACTGTGATCCTGTGCTACTAAACGTGCTGCTAAACAACTGACAGACATATATAAGCACTAAGATCCAGAAACCACCAAACATGTTTGTTTTTACTCTAATGTGGTCCTTGGCGGGGATCGAACCCACACGCTCTGACATCGTAGACAAATCCACTGCCCAGCCGAGCCTGTAGCTGAAACCGACAACTTGGGACAATTTTATTTAGAAAGTGATACATATTAGATGGTTGCTCAATGCTCTTGTACGCCAGGATATGCCAGAAGGATGGTGATGTCGCGAACGTCTGCAGAGAGGCACGGCCATGTTGCGGCCGTGGACGAACGGCGGGAAATCGCGGCCGCCCATGGGAGGCGTGCGGCGTCCAGCGCGCGAGCAGGAGGGCGCCATGAGGCAAGGCGGCGCGTGAGCGAGAGCCCCGCGAGGCGGCGCGACGCGGAGGGCGTGCGGCCTCGCGGCCTGCCACGCACTCCTGTTCCGGTCGCGTCGACGGGCGGCCGGGAACCCGCGCCTCGCAACACTGACTCCGCACACGCCGTTTCCACGGACTTTTCTCCTAGTCCACTTTTGAATGCGCGCCGGTAACAGCGGGCACGTGATACGCCCGCGGCGGCTGCTGTTTTTTTCTCTCTTTCGCTCGAGTTTGTGATAGCTGAATGTCGCGTGCGAACGCGCCCTTTTCCCGCCAATTGTAGAAACCACGAAAAGTTTATGGCCAGTCGTGAAGTTTTTGGCGCGAAATGGATTGCACCCGGAGATAATGCTGTATTTCAGTGGTAGACAGTTAAATGATAGCACAATTTGCAGTTGGTGAATATTGTTGAGCTGTGATTTTCGGTTCGCGTTCTCCTAATTTTAGGAATAATTATACTGCTATAATGGATGACTGGGAGCGGCACGTGACCCCTCTGCTACAAGACATGGGCTGCTCAAGCGAGGAGACCCAAGATGACTTCTTTAATCAGCAGGACGTAAGTTTATAGCTATTATCTCGTACTGCACAGTTATGGTACTATCAAAAACTTCAATTAAATTAATTGATATTGCAAAACATCGCCACTAGAAAAAGTCTTCGTGCCGGTCTTTACATTTTATAAACGAGGGGACTGATAGAGTAAGGAAGAAGAAAAAATACTGTAGTGTTTTGTACATAATGTAAGAGAAACTGATTCTTCAAACCGACTTTTTCATGAATCTCGCTACGCAATATTATGTTTCTCCATATCTTATTTTGTCTGTCAATGTTATCATTCAATGGATTCACAATAATACTTACTTATAAGTTACTATTATACACCTATAACTTTAAATTTTATCATATTTCCAAATTGAATATAATTTCCTGTTTTAAATAAACAATCACTGTTTTTTTGCCTATACATTGTTTGCTGCTGTAAGCTTAACATGCCATGCCATAATTTATGTTATCAGATATCAGTGTTATTACTTATTAAAATAATTATGTGCTGCAAAAATAAGCTAATGAACGACTTAGTAAAATTGAGTTTAAATTCATTATTTAATACCTAATCTTGTGGCATAGGTATGTACCTAATTACTTCACTGTACTATAGTGTGGACTGTATACAATGCGATGCAATAGGAAACGATGGAAACACGTTATTTAATAAATAAATTGGTACTTTAATACGATTAATGCTTTAACAATCCCGTCAACCAAAACCAAAAACTACATAGCAGACAGCTATCAAAACGACAGATGTTCTAAAAAGCTATTTTCAAAATATGTATTAAAAAGGGTAAAAAAGGCCGCATCGCAGCCAGTCGCTAACATTCCGGTATCTTGACGACCCTTACCTTACTGTAAATTTAAATTTTGAATAAGTAAGAACCTTTTCTTCGACAGTAATAATGATCAGTCTATTATTATCCCATTCTCACTGCAGCACTAGTTTCTTTGTAATACTGAAATAATGACGGCTGGTGAAAATACAAGGCGGTGTTATTGTCCCTCTCGTCGTCATACACACCTCGTTTCCTCTATCTGCAGGTTAAAGGCCTCCGCTTTTTCACGCAACAATATTATAATAATCCATCCTGTATTTTCCGAGACATTCTATTCCGCTATCAAAAATGTCGGTCACTGCGACGAAACATCTCTAAAGTGATTTTTTTGTCACAACTAATGTAAGTAATCCCCTTTTCATGGGACGGTCGGTTGCTCAACACCTCCTACTCTAAAAGGTCAATTAAGTTGGAAAATTGCTATTTGCGAAGTAACGGTGACGAGCTGAAATACACAAGTGTGCCAGACCATAGAATGAAGAGTTCCGTAGCTAAACACGCTTAGGTACGATTTGCGTGTTTTGATTACAGAATAGTTTTTTTTTAACTTTTGCTTCCAAAGGTCATCTTAATATTTATTAGGTGACTATGGGAAAACAATAGAATATAGGTACATGATTATGCAATACACAATGTTGTCTGAATAGTTAAAGAAGCCATTATCAAATAGGTATTTCTAATATATATATTTTGCATACATTAGAGTTAATAACCTGTGTGATTCATAGGTGCTTAAGATTATTATAAAATAATAAATAATATAATATCAAATGAAATAAAATAATAATAGGAATTAGAATTTTATTATATTTAAAAGCTGTTCCGGGCGGTTTCAACAACGCAGTTCCCGTTCCCAAAGGGAATAACGGAATAGAATATAGCATGGTTGATTGATAAAGAAGGTAGTTCCTTTATTCAAAGACATCTCGGAACAAACTAAAGGTAGGCACTTATTTACGCGCACTGAACGCCTATTACCACTCTTAGTTGTCATGACATGTTAAGCTGTAGCCTCCAGAACGCTTGCAATTTGCGATAGTTACATACCATAATTACCTTCTTTAATAACTTTGAAGTTACTTATATTAAAATCACTTCAGATTACCTTTATTACGCTCCTTATTTGTACCCGCTATGTTAAGTATAGTTTTTATAAATGTAATTGTTTTGTTTCGTTTTAGATAGACGGTCGAATAAAATTTTCAGTAAGTACCTACTTATAATGTACCCAGTCTCCCGTCGAAAAGTTTGTAAATCGGAAGATGACTTTAAAAATACAAATATTAGGACTAGCGGTGTTTCACCCGCGTAGTTCCCGTTCCGGTTTGAATACGGGAATAAAATATAGCCTATGTAACTCAGGGATCCTCCAGCTTTCCATTGGTGAAAGAATTTTGAAAATCGGTCCAGTAGTTTTTGAGATTATATGTAACAAACATACAAAAATACAAATATTTCCTCTATATAATAATAAGTATATGACACCAAATGCTATTTGACGGTGTCGGATATTCAAATATTTTTCATTTGATGATTATTGTTCTTCCTTCCATTAACTGTATATCTTGTAACTTTTTCTATCTTTTACCTCCTCAAGGCTACACAGACAGAGAACAGAACAGATCTTGATGAAGACCATCAAGATCAGTTATCTATCCACATGCAAGTTATCCTTCGATAGCATGCATCTTGAACAAGGCCATTGGTTTTTTTCATCTTTAAACTTGGACGCTATCGTGGACAACAGCTTGAAAGAAATAAATTTGTATTGATAACTTGCCAAGTTAGGGCATAAAATTTTTATATAGGTACCTCTCTGTGAACACTTTACCAATAAAATGTTAATAAATTTATAATGAAGTTGGGGGAAAAGATTTTTCCTATTTTATACATATATCTATATTTTCAAATTTTAACTATCGTAGGAGATAGGGAAAAGGCTCGTCGAAAAAAGCGGTGACTCCCGTGCCGGATCGTTCCTGGTGCAGAGGCTGGCCCTTGAAATCCAGCGCGGAAACGCGGCCAGCGTGATGGGCACCTTTGCACCGGGAACGATTAGGGGCGGGTTATTTAATTAACTTTACTTAGATTATTATTGTATTTTTTTATGACAAATAAACTTTAACTTATTTTTTTATTATATACCCATATGCCATTTTATTCGATAGATTCTATTCGAGCTTTTTGCCATCTTGTAGATAATGACCCGTGGCTATAAACATCTTGGGATTTTTGATCAAAAATAGGAGCATGACTACCCTTTGACCGTAATCTTTTTCGCACGTTCTTGTAGTAGGTGATCCACTTTTCATCATCAGTAATCAATCTTTTTAAAAATGGTTCGGTTTCATTACGTTTCAATAGAGAATCTCAAAAGAATACACGATTTCTTTCAGCGAGCTCGTGTGGCAGTTGTGACACCCAAATATCAAGCTTTTAGGTATAGATAAACTTTTTCAAATGGGTCAAGACTATTTTGGTGGTCTATCCTCAGTTCCTCTTATGACGTAACTACCACCTGCACAACTTTTTAAAAATGTCATCTACTGTATCCGTATGAGAGCAGGCTGAGAAATTTGCATCTTTGACATCACTATTTACTGACTAAAAATGCTAAAACCAAGTTTGTGCTACTCTTACGAAGTTAGAAGAGAAGTTACTTAGAATTACAGACTACTTACAGACCTGCTTGCAATAAATTAACTGATTCGACACACACTATGTTTACTAAAATAATAAACAATAGAGAACTTTAGATTTTCATTTAGAACGTAACACAAGTAGGTAAGTTAGTTTTCATAACCATATAGTTCCCGAGAATTATAAAAAAAACGTGTCAAATAGGCCACAGCAGCAAAGGCGGACTCACTTGCATCAGAAAACACATGTAATTCGCACTCTACTACCTCGACATCACTCAGGTTATAACGGCGTGGTATCCGTAAACTTTCAGTGGAGGTCAGGTCTTGAAACCATAACTTCCACGCGGCGCTGTCACATTGAGAGAGCTCTTGGTCCCAGTTCAAACCCTTGCGCCAAGCGTCTTGAAACATAATACGACCACGAACGACGATTGCTGCAAGGATTCCAAGCGGATCATAAATTCTCATTACGCGCACTAGAACCTCTCGCTTTGTTAGCTTCTCTAGCAACACGGTATCTTTCCTAATACCAGTATTAAAACCAATCAGGTCGTTAGCGGGCTGCCAGATAAGACCCAGCGTGCGAACGGGCGTAGCCAGGCGACCTAATTCAACGTCAACATTATTAGAGTGAGGGACCTCAAGCAAAGATTCTTTAGGTAACAACGAAAGCGCACTAGAATTATTCGACGTCCAGCCGCGCATCTCAAAACCGGCGTGAGCATGTACGGTGTAAATATCAGCTGCCAGCTTGGCAGCTTTGCCGACATCGTCTAGGCTAGTAATGCAATCGTCCATGTAATGGTCGTCGATGATTACTCGAGCCGCGTCAGGGTAAGTTTCCTGCCATTCCAAAGCATTTTTATTTTTTATGTGTATGGCTGTAAATGGGCTCGACGCGGCGCCAAAAATCATGGATGACATGCGGTACGTTCTAATCGGTTCACCCGGGGTATCTCGCCACAGAAATCTTTGCGCGTCTCTATCTTTTTCAATAATTTTGATCTGCGGAAACATTTCACGAATGTCAGCGTTTAAAGCGACGGCACCCTCACGAAAACGCATTAGAACACCCAGCAAAGGTTGCAAAAGATCAGGGCCAGTCAATAACAAAGAGTTTAATGACGCGCCGTGAGATCTTGCAGCTGCGTCGTGTACCGTTCGCAACTTGTTGGGTTTATTTGGGTTAATCACGCCAAAATGAGGAAGGTACCAAACAAGACGTCCCGAAGCAGGGCGAGAAGAACATTGCTCAGCGTATTTTTTAAGTAACATGTCATGAATATTGCGACGGTAACGTTCAGCATAGCAAGGATCCTTAACCATTTTCTTTTCTAAGCTAAGGAATCTGGACAGTGCTAGCTTGTAACTGTCAGGAATGTCCAGATTATCAGCCTTCCATAGCAATCCTACCTCAAAACGGCCACTCGGCAGACGGTGAGCCGTGCTCTCCAGTACTTGTATGGCACGCTCATCGTCAGCATTGCGGGCTTCTTTTTTCGATATACCAATTGAATCGATCTTAAATTGCTCCCTAATAAGGTGTTCCAGAATAAAACAATCGCTATCGGAGTCAGGCTCGCTTACTGTGATATGGTTGACGACGTCGATACGTTTAGTCTTGCTGCAACCGAAACCAAACAAAACCCAGCCAAGAGCTGTTAAAATAGCTGCAGGTTGTGTCTTGGTTCCTTTACGCACGTCTGTAGCGAACGACAAATGCCAGTTGTCAAGTCCTATAATCAGCATGGGCTTTATGTCCCCGTAACAAAATTCACCGGCTATATCAGTTAAGTAAGGGTATTTGCGCACACTATCATGATGCGCACACTGCCGCGCAGCACCTAAACCGTTAATTGATCTAGCCTTTTTAATCAAGTGAACTTCAGTTGAATGACGACCCTGTATATTAAAATTGACATACTGCACTTTAACGTCCTTGCTTAAACCAAGTACGCAATCTACGTGAATTAGCCTATCGGAGGTCTTCACTCCAATTTGAGAAGAAATTTTGGAATCAATATACGTTCCTGAGGACCCATCGTCCAATAACGCGAAAGTGTCAACGCTACCAGAGGGTCCTGACACGGTGACGGCAACTATTTTTAACAACGGCCGTACGGAAGGCACTTTGGGCGAAGAAGAGGTTGCATGCGTTAGAATATCGTGTTCCGAGTCGTCAGGCAGTGAAGCTGCAGCAGGCGCTTCTGGTAGGCCGCCGGCCGCGGGCGCGGTCACGCCAGACGTCGATGGTACTTGCTCGTCGTCGTCGTCGGAGTCGCCGTCGGCGGCGCCGTCGTTGTCCTCCACGTCGACGTGCGCAGTAACGACACGTTCAGATTTAGACCCGTGTAACAAATTATGATGACGGAATTCGCAACCTTCTACGCTACATACCTTTTTCATACATGAAATTTTGTTCCTATGGAAACCTTTTTTTAAACACCTATGACATATTTTATTCTTTTTGATAAATTGCCACCTATCATTTATTGACAGTTTGACAAACTTGTCACAATCAGATAAGTCATGGATTTTTTTACATAATGAACAATTATTGTTAGAATCATAATTATTTAATGATGTTGGAATGCTATCGGACGAATGATTATTTTCAGCAATAATATTTACTCTGTCCCTACCGCCGCCAATCGGCCGGGAAATTAGACCCGGCGCGTAGTCAATAGCGCCTCCAAATCGGCATTGCAAGTCGACTTCGCGCGAGAGGAAATCATTTCAATTTTTGAAGCGCTACCATTGCACGAATGAGCATAATCCAACCACCGCGGACGCAGCAGCGCGGGCAGCTTGCTCCATAGTGCTTAAAACAGCTCAGGCGAGCGTAAATGGTCGGGCTTATTTAACATGCGGATAACCTCTAAGCAGTTACGAATACGACTCGCGAAAAACACTAGATCCTTACCGTCGTAGCTTACCTTAGGTAGGGCACGCACCGCTGTCACTTCTTGCATGACAACAAGCTCGGGGCGGCCGTAGCGCGCGTCGAGCGCGGCCACTACCGCGCCGGGGTCGCGGGCTGCTGCCAGCAGGCCCGCCACGGCCTCGCGCGCCGTCCCACATAGGGCGCGTGACAACCTAGCTAAATTTTCAGTAGGCGAGAAACTATCTGCTGTATTTTCGTACACTCTTTTTAAAGCTAACCAATCCAAATATGACTTGCCGTCGAAGGTCGGCAGCTCTGTCTTCGTTTGGTTTACTTTGTTTATTAACTTATCGAGCGAATTTACTAAGCGAGTCACTCCTCCGTCTTCAGGGCGATTTTGCTCGGGAGAGTTTTTACATGCCGCGGCACTCACGATTGCGTCGTGCGGCTCTCTCGGTCCCAGTGGTTCGCGCTGGGCCGCAATATCGTCAGACCTGAAAGGTGGGTTGGCACTTAATAAATGTTGCTCATTGGCATTAGGAATCACATTATTCAACCATTCTTGTACGCTTGCACGACTGCGCGTGCCATGACTTCCACGACGGTTTGGGCCCGCCTCTATGGCGGCGAGACTGGCTTCCAGTTCGAGATCAGCAACTTGGCGCTCGCGCTCTGCCGCTTGGCTTTCGCGCTCAGTGGCCTGCCGCTCTCGTTCCTTATCTATTTCAGCCAGACGGCGCGCATGTTGCGCCCTCGCCTCCAGCTGGCGCGCGACAATGGTGGTAGAGGAGCGCGACGAGGCGCCGCTCGCCACGCGGGAAGGTGTCGGCCTTGGTTCGTGAAGGGCAGGGCCCGCGCCGCCTTGCTGCGCGAGCGGAGCAATGTCCCTCCCGACGGCTTCACCGTCTCCCTTATGAGCCGTCTCACTCATTGCACTTTTTGAGCGCGTTATCATTGATATATCCAGGTAGAAGAACCAATTTTATAGACGACTGAATAAAAAGGCGCTGGTTTTTAGGAGAAAACAAAATGTAATGACAATCGTAAAAACATAGATAAAAACCATAAACATAAAAAGAGTAAATTTGTATAAAAAGTTTGTGCAGTCTTGCACAGCTGGTGTGGGCCTGTACCAATAAGTTTTTCAAAAACATACTTTCATAATATCTATCAATAGCTTGACGGTAGCTGGCAGGCCCCAGAATTGGTTAAGTGGCATATTCTAATATCTGTGACGTTGGTCTGGAAAATACAGTGGTGTAAAATGGGTATACTTCCTAGAATACCTCGATACGGTGAGATTTCGTGAACGTAGATATATTTTTTATACTTTCCCACTTTCTAAATTGAGTCTCGAAAAAAAAAATCTACTAAAACAGAAATTGACAATCCAAAAGAGACCACAGAGAGTATATCAATTACTAACTCAGAAAGGCATATTTTCGAAGCCTATATTATTTATTAACCTCTAGCCACGGCCACTACCTATTAATAGACATCACTGATTCTATTTTCATATTATTTCAATTTCTAGTCGTCAGTTTAGGAAACGGGTGTTTCCCTAAAAGTCAATTTTTTTTCTGTAGACGTGTATAATATTTGAGCCGGATTAAGCTAATACTTTATTCCTCTGTGATACCAAGGTTCATTCGAAAAAAAACGACACTGTAAACCTTTTTTTCGGTGTTGTGAAAAAATTGTAAATAGAAAAAGGTCATAGAAGTTTATGTAAATATTGAAAAGTAAAAGAATGTCCACCGGATATTATCCAGTAAAAATATATATTTTTAGTTATTACAGTTTGTAGAAATTTGCAAACTTTCTAAAACCAATTTGGTCATAAAAATAATTTGACCTTAATGCACTGCATGCAATTTACTAATACCTACCTAAAGATATTTACAGAAAAGGTATGGCACGGAACCCTCCGTGCTCGAGTCCGACTCGCACTTAGCCAGTTTAATTTTAAATCAGATTATCATTTTTTTAAAGTTAGGTACATTAATAACGGGTGCAATTCTTACTTATCGCCCTAGAACAGTAATTAGTATCTATAGGTTGACACTTACCTATGTTATCAAGCATTGGTATGGTTTTCGGCAACTAATATATCGTTCTCGGTCGTTTACTATTAGTGATCTCGGACTTAGGTACCTAGTTTATTTTAAGGCTCATTGTAGCTTTTTGACTACTATATAATAACACAAACTATATAGACATGAACTGGACGCTGGACTGGTGTCAACCATCATTTTAAAGTAGATGAAACAAAAGATAAAGTCTTCAACCCTACGAGCGTAATTATCGAGCGTAACTTGTCATTTCAGGCTCCGTAATAATAGGTGTACGCTTGTGGCAGTCATATAGTGGTCCATAATTTTAAGGGTATCATGATTATTGTTGTACTAACACTGACGCCCACCTTTATATAATTTTTAAAAATTATTTTCTATTGAATTTAGTTGAAATAAGGCAGTTTTAATATTTCCTGTGCGACAACACATTAAATTAATTATTTATGACTCTTCCGTATTTAAAATGTTTAACACAAAAGGTTTTCGTATACTGTGCAAGAGATTGTACTATAAATACCTACAAATAAATTATGTTAGCAAATTTTTTGCCTTTCAATATCCAGCTTTACCTTTTTTGCCAAGAGATAACGTCGTCAACCCGCCTTCAATTGTTTACGTAATAAAGCTATGGCCATTAACAGCTTACTTTGTAAGAATACACTGTTTTTAGTATGCGACTAGCCTTATTGTTTGCGTGATCCAAGTGTCAACTGATGTGTGTACATGATGGAAGTATAATAAGCACATTGTTAAATCGAAAATGATTTAATGTTAGCATTTCTGATACAACTCCAGTGTTATTCTTATTATTTCAGAATTCTTACAATTTCGTACCACCAGACACATAGTTATACCTAGTCAGAATTCATTTTGGATTTGACGATCAAATAGTCACTTTTTATTCATTTCATATACACGAATAGGAATTAGCTTATAGATGATGACTACCTATTTTACAAGCTTTTATAGGTAATTGTATAATAATAAATATGATATATAAAATAAAATAAAATACTTAATTAAATTACAGGTCAAAAATTAAATCCAGTGCGTCTCGGCGAGGTACGGTGCCCAGAACAGCGACAGTATTACCCCACTGTATGGTAAGGCTGATCCGCTGTACAAGGAAGCTGCCGGCTCTGCGATCACCTGTTGCCTCGCCGAGGCGCACTGAAATTTTCTTAAGTAGGGCCCTAGCTTCGGGACCTAAAGCTTCGAAACCCACCGGGACGAAGTTTTACCCCTCAACCAGATCCTACTATTTTGTGATTTTGTTTGAGCATTTGCCCTGTTCCCAAGATAATATCGTTACTCCATCGGGCCTCTTGCCACCAGAGCGAACAATTCCGTTGGGTTCCAACAATGCTGGAACGTTCGCCAAGGCAAAGGCCCGCCTTAGCACGTCATTAAAGGCAGCATGTCGCGGAATGCGTCACACGCATCTTTGGCATGAAAGGTCATAATATGGTGACTATAACTCGTCAACCATTTTGCCACACCTGCATTGATGGGGGAGGTGATTTTCACGCCAAATCTGAGGTTGACTGCCAATGTAAGTGTGCAGTTATCAAGTTGTGTGCCAGTGTTAGTTGACGGCAACCAAGCCTTCAACCACAGACCAGACTTCCTCTCAAATACTGCCAGGAGTCGAGCGCGATCTGATAAGTTCAAAGTGGTATTCAACAAATCTCGCTGCACCAAACGACCCATGGGTTCCTTCCACTGCTTTTAAAGATTATTAGCAAGATTCAAAGGAAGCACCGGACAAAGTAAGGTCCACATGCTCCTGGCCTCCAGCAGGTCAACTCTGCAGAACCCAAAGAATGGCCAATTCTATCTAAGAGTGCATGGGAACTATATCCAGAAGAAAGGAAGGTTGGTAGGGACACCGCCAAAGTCTTCCGAACCCCAATTCCACCAAACAGCACGGGTAGCGAAACCTGTGACCTTGCCCGCTCTGTAAGGTGACTATTTAGCACCTTAGAGAGCACTTCAGAAACGCAGCTACCTACTTGTTGTAGGGTGCTCTGTAATTTCCACAGTTGAGAACAACGAAGAAAGTAGGTAAATTTGGGCATAAAAGAGACAAAACTTTATGAGAACGAGGGCCATATGCAAATTTATTTGTAATAGATAGACGGTCAGTTAAATTTTGGAACGCAGTCAACTGGTCATGAATTTGGTACATATTAGGAGGTACAAGTAATCGTATATCTAGTGATTAATTACAATTTCCACTAATTTGAGTCTCAAAGATATTTTTCTGACATGCATATCTCTGAGCATGAAGATCTTAATTTTTATTGAATTTATCAAATAGATGCTCAGTATTTTATGTTTTGAGGATAGGTACAGTCAAAAGCTTGTGGAGCTTGACACATTGGACTTTGTAACGTTCTTATTACAATCGCCTTAGAGGTCAGTCTCGCACTACAAATGTAAAAGCTTCATGTGATCTTGACTGTACTATCAGTAAAAGTTCTGCCTGATACGCCTAAGCTATTTTAGCGAGTAGCTATCTTTTCCCACCTTGTGGCGACAAAGCCCTCACTTATAGTAACAATGACAATTACAAAAAAGTGTTTCTTTCATGTTTATGACCATTTTGTGTCGATGAATGGTTCGAAAAAAAGAATGGAAAAAAATACAGTGTTACTGGCTTCTCATTGTTTAACTCTAATTAGTGTTGGGGTAATAAAACTTGAGCTTACTAGCGAAAATTCTTTCAAATGTATCAGGCTTAGCGTTTGCTGATAGTACATAACATATCTGTCTATTTACTACAGTTAAGAGAACTAAGTATAATATAAAACAATAGGTATGCTGTAATTTTTTTTCCATTGACGTTAAAAAGTGTCAGCATCCGCTTCAAACAGTGTCTAGCTTTCAGGACCTTTCTACGGCAAAAGTAAAAAAAAAAATTAAATTCTGTAGGTACAAAAGGTACACTTAGAAACTTCAATAGTCTAATAACACTCTTACTAATAGTACCTACTCGTAGTAGTAACACTCAATAATAATAATATCACTCTAAACTTGTCCATGAAGATTGGCTAAATGTAAACAGCAGCTATCTCCAATGTAATACTATAGGATGTAATGTAATCACAATACAACGATACATATAAGTATATACCAACGACTACCGTTCATTATGTTTGCAATAACCGAATCCGTAACACAGTAGATCAAAATAAATGTATCATTAACCGTTTTCTCAGATAATTTAATTGTCTCGAAGAATACAATACCATGAGTCAATAAAGTAACAATTAATGCATCTTATTATCTGTAATTAATTGTTACAATAGTATCTGTATTGTGCAATAGTATCTTGTGTAATATTGTTCTCGCATAGACACATAAATTAAATATCAATAGATACTCTTACATCTCCTCAGTGCTCAAGAAAGACAATCAAAAAGCTTTCACCGAATAATCGATTTAAAATTCAGTCTTTATTAAGTTTACTGCACTATCTTCTTGAGAAATTGCTTTTTAGTCCTCCACAGCTCTCACTGGTCGTTAAAGAAGTAATTAGGTAACGTAGTTTGTAATAAATTTGCTCAGACTAAGTGTAATATTAGTTAAGCCTGTGTAATGCGGGCATATAAAATGTTTTTGTTGACGCAATTGGAAAGTCCGTTTCTTTTACAATGTCACATCCGTTGTCAAAATGTATACTTACTCTTTACTGTGGACAGTTAAATGTGCTACTAGTCTTTCCCATTATGATGCGCATTAGTGAGAGTACTCCACTGCACTTTGCCGTGAGAAAGTCCAGTAGAATAGAATTCAGGTGGTAGGAAGTGTTTCCTTGGACACGTGTGTTGGCCATTACTAGCCGTTTAACGCACCCGCATTGTTTTTACTTAAGAACCGGTATTATTAATGAAGTTCTATACTATAGGACAGCTGTTCTACACAAGGCTCAGAATTATCAAATGCCGAATTAATTATGAAATGAAAAGTATACTCGTTATAAAAAATCACTTCGCGTCTAAATTATAAAAGTAGATATAGGTATTAATAAGTTCAAAAAGGTGTAAATTCTTAATCAAGCTCATAAAGACCCGTTGTAAAAAAAATTAAGATTTGAAGAATCTTAGTTCTTACAAAAGTCGACTAAAAGCTTAAATAATAAAATTGACCTATACATTTTTTTTCCTTCGGAGTCCTAATATACATATTTTACAAGATTTTTCGTTTCCTAAAAACCTCATTTAGAATATAACATTAAAAAAAATATCTTAACGATCCAGCCTGCGTTTATCCTAAAGACGTCGATCCGTTGCCATATATTCCCAATATATTCCCAATATTCCCAGAGGCGACTCTGGGAATATTACAAAGGACGAACAGCATTATTTTTTTTATTTATTTAGATACTCAAGTAGGAATTATTTACTTTATTACGGAGCGATTATTAAAAAAAAGAAACGTTTAAAAATGGATCTTAATCAATCTGTATAGGTGCGAATAAATAATGAGAAAGTATAACTGCTCTGTATTGGTTTTCGATGGGATATTTAAGTGCTACTTATTAAAAGATTGCATAGATCTTTGTTTACAATCAATAAAAACCACCAAACAAAGAACAGTCAATTTAATAACACAGCAATAACGATTTGCTTGTACCAGTTAACGACGAGTAAGATAGTATAGTTTGACAAACGAGTACAAATTGTAAAAGAATTTATTCGTTGCGTGTTATAACAAAAAGTCGCCGAACGAATTAGCATTCGGCGACGCAACCGTTCAGCCGCGGCCGCTCATTAACCGCTGACAGTGGACGTTATCTCCTTATCAGAGTATAACCTTTCCGTGAGCGTTATTATAACATTTATATAATAACACAAATGATAATAAGGTAGCGGCCGCTGGTGTATGATAATTACAATATTAAAAGTATAAATAATTCAATGGACTATCAGCGTTGGAAGCACGCGACGGACTTCCGGAGAGTCTGCTCTAATGAATGCGCGCCTCGCTGCCGCGGCGCTTGACGAACTACGAAAATTATATAATTATTAACTACCTAAGTGTACTTAAGTGGACATAAGCAAAGGGAAAATAATGGATATAAAGACGTGTTAGGTCAAAACATTATTTTTTTCTAGAATAACCGTGCAACTCAGTAGGTTATACATAATAATGTTATATGCATGCCAACTACTGTGTCATGTTAATCTTTTCTACAAAATCGTATTACCCTGCAATAAAACACTCTTTGCTATAATATACTTACCTACTCATATAAATAACTTTTTAGTATCTACTAACCGTACTATCTATATATATAAAAGGAGAAGCTAAATCTAAAAATCAAGGCCCAGCCCAAACCGCTGAACATAGAAACATGAAATTTTGTGTGTAGGTTACGTTTATAGTGTAGATGCTCGCTAAGAAAGGATTTTACGAAATTCAACCCTTAAGGGGGTGAAAGAGGGGGTTGAAGTTTGTATGGGATAGTTTGATTTCTGCGTGTATCAACTTTAAACTTGGCACAAATACTCTTCAAAACACACTATGAAATATTAGTTCTAGGATTTTTTGAAAATCTTCCTCCAAGGGGGTGAAAGTGGGGGTTGAAGTTTGTATGGAAAACCTTCATTTTTGGGTGTATCGATTCCAAACTTTGTAAAAATACTCCTCAAAACAAACAACAAGACACGTATTTCCGGATTTTTCAAAAATCACCCCTTAAGGAGGTGAAACAGGGGGTTGGAGTTTGTATGGAGACGTGTTTGATTTTTACGTCTATCAACTTCAAACTTGGCACAAATACTCTTAAAAATAAATCATGAGACCCGTATTTTAGGAATTTTTGAAAATCATCCCCTAAGGGGGTGAAAGTAGCGTTTGGAGTTTGTATGGAGACGTGTTGTTTTTTACGTCTTATCAACTTGAAACTGGGCACAAATACTTTTAAAAATAAATGATGTGACACGTGTTTTTGGATTTTTTGAAAATCATCTCTTAAAGGGGTGAAAGAGGGGGATAAAGTTTGTATGGAATAGTCTGATTTCTGCGTGTATCAACTTTAAACTTTTTACAAATATTCTTGAAAATAAACTTGATGTATTAGTTCTAGGATTTATCGAAAACCATCCTCCAAGGGGTTTCATCCCCTTGGGGTTGAAGTTTGCATGAATACCTTCATTTTTGGATGTATCAATTCGAAATTTTGTAAAAATACTCCTCAAAACAAACAACAAGACAAGTAGGTACCTATATCTCGATTTTTCAAAACTCACGGGTGAAACGGGGTTGGAGATTGTATGGAAACGTTGTGGTTTTTTTACGTCTCTCAACTTGAAACTTATCACAAATACTCTTAAAAATAAATGATGAGAAACGTATTTTTGTATTATTTTAAAATCATTCCCTAAAAGGGTGAAATTAGGGGTTGAAGTTGGTATAGAGAAGAGGGGTTTTTTGCGTTTATCAACTTGAAACTTGGCACAAATATTCTTTAAAAGTCTCCATACAAAGTCTAATTTTTTTTTATAATTTACTATGGGTTGCTAGGAGAAATTTGTTTGTGCATCCCAAAATGTTGAAAAAATAAATGTCCACCCGTGCGAAGCCGGGGCGGGCCGCTAGTAATATTATAAATGCTAAACTGGTACACTGGTCTTGAATGCATAAATGGTTTGACGAAAGAGTTGACATAGGTATTTAATTGCAATACATCTTCAGTGAGACAAAAATTCGCGAGGCTTTGACTGAGCACACTCTTTTTATTTAATTTCATGTGCCTAAAGTGCACCTAACTTATAAGTTACCATTAATCTAACCTAATGATATTCTTTCAATTCTTCTTCTTGTTGTGCGTGACTTCTTCAGTGTCAGTAGATATTTTTGTTTTTATTATTTTTCTATCTGTAAAAACTGCTATATTTTTATAATATTTTTAAGCTATTGCATAGCTTCTATCGCGGGCCTTGAGCGCGGGGACCGAATCCAGAAATTCCGTAACGAAAAAAACCTCACGCTCCCCACTCCGACGGGCACGGAGGTCCGAGTCCGAGTCCGAGTCCGAGTCCGAGTCCGAGTCCGAGTCCGAGTCCGAGTCCGAGTCCGAGTCCGAGTCCGAGTCCGAGTCCGAGTTCGAGTCCGAGTCCTAGTCCGAGTCCGAGTCCGAGTCCGAGTCCGAGTCCGAGTCCGAGTCCCAGTCCCAGTCCGAGTCCGAGTCCGAGTCCGAGTCCGGGTCCCGGTCTCAGTCCCAATCCCACTCTGACTCCCACTCCCACTCCCACCCTACCCCCAACCCCACTCCCACTCCCACGCCCACTCCAACTCCCACTCCCACCCTACACCCACCCCCACTCCCACTCACACACCCTCACACTCCCACACCCACCCTTACTACAACCACCACCACTCCCACTACCACCACTACGAATACTCTGCTAACCATTTAAATAACACTCGTGTGGCTTGAAGGCCGTGCATGTCTAACGTCGTTTCTTTTCGGCAGTCTTGATGATACAAGTTGCTATGCAATAATATAGCTTTACCGCGGCAGTCCCCGAGTGCCACACGTCTTTTTTTACTATAATGCTTGATATGGCTGTTGGTTTTCCTTAAATAAATAAAAACACATAGTTTCTAGAGGAAGCGATAACCTATATTTTAACCTGCCTGAGTACCAAAAGTAGCAAAAAGGTACCTAATTATGATAAAAATAAACCGCTCTGCTCGTGACTTACGCTATTGTCCAATTCCTTTGTTCTATTCTATTCTGCCATGTTTGAGGCAACTTCTTGTACTTTTCCGCTGAAATGAGGTAAATCCGTCGATGTTTTGGTTCAGTTAGAAGGTGAATATAAATTATAAGTTGTAGGACATAATGTAGATACAATGTACGATAGCAATAGAGTCAGTCTTAAAAAATTGAATACTTACATTATAATACAGATAATATTTAAGCTTCTTTTAAATTGGCTTAATTCCTGCTAAAAAAGTTTATTGACTTTTATGAAATAAATTCCATTAAATTTTAAAATTACTATACGTACTTACAATAAAAAAAATTAAAAATTCAGTTGCGGGTTCTAAAATAAGACTCTTTATCAACATGTTACTTTTTAATTTAGGAGACTGTCATTTGTTTTATCACTGTGACGTCCTTTAGAAAATTGAGTGTCGGTATCACGTCGTCGTCCTCGTCGTCGTTGACGTCCATAATGTAACTCTTGAAAATTTTAGCTCAATATTTTTTTACGATTTTCGCAATGTCTTATGTCAACAAAGTCAGAGCCAGAGACTTCAATTGGCATTTGGTGATGAAGTCCCATTTTTGCAGCTCTGTATATTCTTGGTTCGGAGAAGTGAGACATGGACCTGATCATCTCCATGACGATATACGTGAAGGTCAGTCGGTAGGTACAGAATCCAATATTGATAATACCGTACGAAAACTGATTAAAACTGACAAAATAAATACTTGTCAGCAAATTTGTACTGTATTAGGCATTGGAATGACTCAAGTGCAATTCGCATGTGCTTCTGAAAGTTCAAAAGCTTTGCACTCGATAGATATCGCATGACTTAACGGAAGACCAGAAACGACTGAGTGTCGCATAGTGCAGTAAAATGATAAAAAGTTTGCTGGAGGACAGTCATTGGCTGTCTATAAAATCATGACAGGTGACGAGACCTGGATGTACCTACTGCTTTAAACGAAAGTAAAATACAGTCGGCAAGATCTATCCTAAAGTATGTATTTATGTATCCTTTTGAATGTTTACCAACGAAAGATAAGAAAAATTGAAGCATTGGTAAGAGGATGGTTGCGTCTTTTTTCAAAAAATTATAATACCTACTACACAACAGTTTCGCTTGGAAACCAGAGGACAGCGCAGTGCTTGTCCAGAGTTTTAGAGAAAGTTCGTGAAAAGCGTCCTCGAGCAATGCCGTCCTTCACCACGATAACGCGTCCTCGGTAAAGGAAGCGTATTTGAAGGCTTCAAATGTAGAACTGATGACGCATCTGCCATATAGCCCAGACGCGACCTTGCAACTTCTCTTTATTTCCTAAAATTAAAGACAAACTTAGAGGCACATGTTTTAGGAGAGCTGAAGCGGTCGTGAATGCGTTCCACGAAGACATCGAAGAGGTCTCTAAGGAACACTGCTTTTGACAATGGTTCCAGCAAATAAAAAAATGTATAAACATACTTTAAAAAATAAACAAAAATATCATAGGTCCAATATCTGGTCTTATTTATCAAAACCCAGAAAGTTTCAGTATGACCTAAGTATACCTATAAGAGAAAGTCGGGCTAATTACACCATTTCTAACTCGAGAACGGCCGGACAGATTTTTATGATCTTTGATTTCTTGGATATAGTTATATGTCTCCGCCCCAAATAGCAGAATAACTATTAAACATAACACAAATACATGTAGGTAAGTAAGTATTTCGACTTCCATTAACTAAACTTTTATGAATCCGTGGGTAAGATTTGCAAAAATAGCATGTAAAATGTTAGTACTGTGACGTGTTGCTTACAAAACTAATAAATACTTGTATTACCTACTACGTATTACCTAATTTATATTATTGTTATTAAGGAAAAACTATTCTAGCTTGTCATCTTGTATGGTAATTAGCAGAGACGTTGACTCCTTTATCGCCATTAAAAGTCCTTACTGCTCGGCATATTTGGTGTTTACAATACACTGCGTATGATTATGTTAAGCTGTTCAGTCTCTTTACGATAACATTGGACTGACAAGGGGTGTGCTTGCACGACTTGTCACTTGCCTTTATTTTAATTATTATTGCGGGTATTCCTCAATTAAGGCTGGCTTCTCACCAACAACACAATAGTGCGTATCATAGTCGTTATGTCTATAGTGGTCTTTACGGTAATGAGGGAGACATCAGTCACTATGATATGAAAAACGATTACTTTATCAAAAACATACAAAATCATCAATTCAATCCCGATCATCGAGTCGGATTGGTTGGTAGGAGTCGCGTTCCATTTTATGTCGCTATTAGCAGCTGTTTGAAGGGAAAGTAACCTTTGATTATGGACAATTTAAATGAAAGGAAACCTTCCTTTATTTATTAAATTAGATTTTTAAGGCTTGGGATTGGAACTGGTGAAATATGAAAAAACATCCACAATTTAATGATATCGATCGAAAGCAACATTCACAAGGATAATTTTTCTTCTTTGTATCTGAAATTAACAAAATACCAAGAAAAATTATAAATTTGTCTTGAAGTTTGGCAGAAGAATTTTGTTTTCAATTGGGTTGGTTTATCCTGAATAAATGATTTATTATTTTATTTATTTTTATCATAAAGTCGCAAATTTTGTATAAACAAGCAGGTGAATTATCAAAATATTTGAATGTAGTAATGCAATACTTATTTTTGAAAACAAAGGAATATTTCCTTGCAATTAAATTTGCCATCAACAATACCTAGGGTATTTTCAATGCAGGTAGGATTCATTACTATAGTATTACTGACTAAAACCCCTTATTGTTCATCTCACCGCTTTATACTAGTATAATGAGTAAAACGCAAAAGCAACTTTTATGACCCCAACCGCGACTACTTCGATTGTAGTCGGTACCTAGTGATATTTTTTACATACAATGGCTTCGCTTGCACAAATTACTTTCAGCATACTGTTTTCAGGGGTATTTAAATAAATTGTAACACAACTTTGAACGATTTAAACCCGTCTGTTAGATAATTACTCTTATAAAAAAGAGCATTATTAATATTTTGCTCTTTTTATGCATGTCTTGCTGCTGCGCCTTAGTTTTGTGTAGAATAATAAAAAAATTACTGTATACACTTGGAAGGTACATTTTGTATTAGTTATAGTTTTCCTAGTCTATGTACAGTTTTTAAATTCTTGGAAAAAATATATTTTTCTGTAGTGGATTGTATAAAACTATTGTGGGGTAATATTTAATTATTACTTTTTGTACAACCTAATTAGGTGATGAGCATTAAGGGTAAATGTACGGATAGTTTTATGAGCATTTTGTACAGACAATGCTTTATAAGAAACAGTTTTCATTGCATAATACCAGACCATAACCTATTATGTAGGCAGTCATGTTTATCTGTTTTTGCACCCTCTTGGCTCTTGTATTTTAATAAATTAATTTGTAAAAACAATATAATATAAAAGAATTCAAGTTCTTATGCGAACTTCGTAAAGCCCAAGATGAGAGGCGTAGACGCAACATTCACGATCGCTTCCTGGATTTACTTGTGCTAAGCTAGGGGATGTGGTGCAAACAAACAGTGCTGATGTGAAATTTGCTTAATGTAGAAGCAAAGCTTGTGTTCTCGCATAAGAAGAGACCATTATTGGCAAATAGAAAAAAAACGGTTGTAATCACAACCTGTATGGAGTTGGTCAAGGTAGGTTTGAGTAAGACTTGCAGATTTTTGTATAAGAAAATAGTTCCTAATAATTTAGTATGTAAAATGATAATTAGGGGGTTAATAAAGGAAAATAAAAATTTCTATTTGGATAGAAAATTTATTCAGCATGTAAATTATTCTTTAAAAAGGTATTTAATGAAAATCAGAGCAGTGATAGCCCCAACGTCTAAAGAGCCGGCCGAAAATCAGTGAGGCTCGGGTTCGATCCTGGCATGTACCAATGAGTTTTTCAAAAACTTACGTACATATTTTTCACTAGCTCGACGGTGAAGGAAAACATCGTGAGGAAACAGGTCTCAGAATTAAATCTGAGACATGTGTAAACAGACCCGGTCCGGCGATGGGCTCACCACCTATCACGTTTAGGGGTCCAATATATCTCGTGAAATGTGGGTATATCCAGTAATGGAATACCCCCCTAGTGAGATTATATTATTATTTATATTTTTATTAATGAAAATCATAAGTAGGTACATTAAATTTATAATTATACTTAAATCTAATACTAAAATCATTTATAAACAATTTATTAATGAATATAAAATATTTTTCAACACACTTGCTCATAAAGTGGCTCTAATTTCACTGCAATTAGGCACATAATGACACCTATAATCAAACTGAGACTTTTTGTTTGCTATTATTCACTAGTGAGTTATAGATTTTTTTTTTCAATTTTGTTGCTAGAGTTGCTTTGTTCTTAAAAAAGTTTCGATACAAAAAAGATCGTATTCAATCGTACTAATAAATTAATACACAAATATGGCTTGCTCATTTCATGCAACTTCGTATTTAAATAGATCATTTCAACTTGTACGTGTTTAATAAACAAAACTTTCACTCAAATATAACTTTGGTTTTCTCTGTAAAAACTTTAAATACCCCATTTTGTACGTGGCTAAAACGCTATCCACGACAAACCAAAGAAAAAGAAACCTAATTTTTTTAGTCCATGGCCGATCGCCATTGTAAGATGCGAGCGCATAGGAAAACGAGGCTGTATGGGCCTAGATCCTTTTGCCTTTTCCAAATTATATAAATAAAAAATTGGAAAACCAATTAATTTTCCCCGCCATTGCGAATGATTATTTTAAAATGATTTTTTAGTATTATTTATTCACAAGTGTGTTGAAAAACGTCGTATGATACACGTGTGTATTGATGATTACCGTCCTCGGCTCTCTTATGACCCTCGCCTACGGCTCGGGTCTCAATGGCGCCTCAGCGGTAATCACCAACTTTACTCACTTGTACCATAATGTACTATAATATTGGCGACGCACGTATTTCGTGCCAATTTTCGCGTCGCAGTGCTACCGCCTCTATGCGTGTTGCTTTACATGAGAACTAATTTATGATTGTTTAACTATGACTGTATTTAGTATCTGAAATGATGTTAATTTAATGTTTATGTAGATGTTGTATCATTCCATCTTTCTTACCATAAAGGGTCAAACTTAAAAAAACTTAATTACTTTATTTAATGAGAAACAATTAATCCGCTTCTTCTGTGTCCGGCCGGATATTTGTTTTATAATAAATATTTAGATGCTAAAATAAAGCTATAATTAATGCGAACGATGGTGTGAATAGTAACAAAATTATTAATATTTTTGAAACGAAGTATCGGCCTGATAGTTGGAGTGAGATAACGTCCAATTAAAACAATTCCATCAAAACATTTTGTGTCAGGTCATTCCACCTGCCGCCACGTAATAATTTATTCATAAGGAGCCGACGGCGTGCGTGTCAGTGTATATTTATCGCTCACGTCGTCGTCATGTTCTTTAGACGTAAGCTCAGGTACCTACGTCATTGTCCCGTCATCGTTACGTCTAGTCTGCAAAAAGTTTTGGGAAACAGAAAACTTTTTCAATTGTAATGTAAGTATTGTCAAGTAGATAGGTACTATTTTAGTTACTTCAAGGTTCTTATATATCTTATGGAACAACATAGATCTGTCGAAAGAAGAGAGAGAGAAGATCTTCTAAACGAATTATTTGGACTATTTACAAGTTGTAAGTTTTTATTTAGGTACCTTAGCAATATTTATGATCCAAATTTAAAAAAAAAACTAACTTCAAAAAAACAAAACTTGAAGAACTTATAGGAACGTGTGTGCATGATCCGATAATCCGCAAATGGCTATAATCCCCAACTCGCTTCTTATCATGATTATAAAAGTACCCATTGTCTAATATTTCAGTAGTTACATTTGGCTAGTCAGTCCTCAGTTCAAGATCTCAGTTAAAGTTGAACCAATTGTGTTTAGAACTTTTAGTAACGAAATTATACAGCTCCGCCCAATTTTTTTCGTTATGTAAGAACTGTAACCACACGCCGTCTGGTGAGAGCCATAACCAAACATTTTCTGAAGAGTGTTAATTGTTGTTCTAACTAACATATAAGAGCGTCGATGCTTCGGTCTTTGACTATAAAACCTACATTCGACTTCGGGCAATCAGGGTAATCAAACGCTCAGGTGCAAGAAAAATTGGGGCCTTATGTATTAGGTGGTATTAATAAAATTATAAGTTTTAAAAACATGTTTTTTTTTTTTTGCTATTGTATAATTGAATGACTTGATTTGTTTTAATGAAATCCATGAAAATAAAATATTGATGTATTATAGGAAATATGTATCTACATCAATTCAACTACTTGAATTTGAAATTAATAGACGTTTCGCTTTGTTTCGCACATTGCGGAGAAACACGCGATAAAACAACCCAATAATTCTTGTAAAAACGACGTATTACATGACATTCCAAGACAAATTGCTCCGGTGAATATAATACCGTACTTCACATAATGTAGTGTAGCTGTTTTGTATACTGAATCAATTGTTGTGCAATAACCGTGTCTTACTCGTATTGATAATAAAACGAACATTTACTAAAGAAATCTTTTTCGACTTGACGAATATCGAGAAAATATACCTATCCGATAGAAAATTTCTGAGATGATTAAAGGTTTATTAAGTATGTAAAAATATTTATTGAAAATATATAGGTATGTAAATTCTTTGGGAATGATTTCAAATAGTTGTTTTCTTAAATTTTCAAAATCCAGTTGATCATTTGAAAAGGCAGCGTCGTCAGATAGAATCAATATAAGTTGGAAAAATGGCGATAGACTTATCTCGGGATAATTCAAATTTTAATCAAATCTGAGCTCTATTATTTGGAATTGGACCTCTGACACAATATAGTAAAAAAAATGGAATATAAGTTTATATTTTCTAAATTACCCTAATAGGAGTACACTGGACTTTATGTTAATACAAAAGTATATCTAACGAATCGGCAGTGAAAGTTCTACAGGCAGTATAATCAAATTCGAAATCGTTGCTACTCGCACAATCGTTCGTAACGATGCATACAAAACTACTGATGAAGTAGATAAGCATTACTTATCAATTAATTCGAATGTAATAAGGTATGGGTGTGATTGCTGCTTTGAAATATTTTTTTATTGAATGAAATTAATTATTTTTTCAAATGAAATATAAATGAAAAGTGAAATGTAATTTGCGATTTTATAAGTAGCAGGCTAGGTGGAGAGTAGCAGGTGCGACGTACGACAATTTATCGCCTATGATTTTTCACATGCTATTCATGAAATGACCTATCTCTAGATAAAATAAAAGTTTATTTTAGTATTAAAATATAAATGTTTTAAAAATAATGTCAAACAAAAGCTGAGAGAGTTCATACGAGTACATTTTCAGGGACAGGTTTGTCGGTGGTCTCACGAATGTGCCATCTAAATGGTCTCTACAGGGATGTTACCCGTAAAGTACACACTCTGTGTTGGCAGATTGTCTAGTTTGAACTTCCAAGAATAATGTCGTCTCGTACTTTACCTTAGCTTTGCGACGTTGCAACGCGTTTCTAGTGTTGTCAAGAAATATATTATACATTGATCACGGTAGACATGCTTGAGTTTAAAACAGTTCAAAAGTTTAAAAAACTCGTTTATGGACAAATTCTTAAGTTTTTTGCCGTCACAAACTGAAATGAAAAATTATTTTTTAAATTGGTTTAGTGGTTTAGGCATCAAAGCGTAACAAACAAACAAACTCACTTTTGCATAATAATATAATCCTATAATATACCAGGTGCACAGTGGCGCTGCCTGCGCGGATCCAGTTTATTCCCGTTCAAGTGGGAGTTCCCAAAAATCCCTTGATAGCAGTTGCCTACGACATACAAGACACTTACATACAAACTTTCAATTTTCTAGGTGTTATCGTTTCGGAGTAGTACGTATTTCTGTTTTTATACAGTTTTTATAGTTTCCCGTGAGAATGAGATATTTTCCTGTAGTAAAAAGTTCTCTAAATGTTGACCCGGTTAATCAGTTATCTCCACACAAAATTTCATCAAAATCCGTCCAGTAGTTTTTGCGTAATGCGTACACAGAAAGGAGGACAAAAATTAAGAAAAACAAATTGTTTTTGTATTTAAATCGATAACTACGAGTATCTACACTGCCGCAAGATAATTTAAAAAATATTTCATGTACAGACACGGTCTCGTTAGTTTTATTATATAGATTTAGCTCAGGATTTGCAATGTGAAGATACGAACAAGAACAAGATGACGTTACTTATTTAGTAATTTATTTTACTTATACAATGACTAAAAAAAAAACAACATTTATAAGAGTACATAATAATAATAATAATAATAATTCATTTATTTGCCAACAAAATACAGCAGAAACAATGTACAAAAGCAATAGTGTTGCAGGGTAAGAGCAAAGGGATAGTCAGCGACCTCTGCACTAGGCACTGAGCCTGTGTCGCAGAGGCCAATCTTTGTTTATCCTGTCCAATTAATGATCAACATTTTAAAGCTACAACCTTACAACCTTAACATATATAAATTTACTGTAGCGTAGTACATTGCGGTTGATTTAGGATATCTTCTCTACACGATGGACTGCACGGTTCAAACATTTGACGTTAAGGTGAATAAGGTCAGCATTGTGGCGAGGTGTCGATGATTGAGGTTTGGGGAGGTGGTCACAGACGGGTGTGTTGAGATAAACATCGCGTCGGTCCCTGATAACGCGGTAACGAGCCTAGCGTCTGCAGTACAGCCGCGACCGACGGTCCTTCCATATTTTTTTCAAATATTTATTCCCGGCTCTTTGCGCTGCTAAATTTACTTAGGAAAGAGAAATCTTAGAGTAATCTGCATAAACTCATGGGACGTTGAAAAACCAACCGTTTTGCTTTGCCTATTATAGACTACTCTATGATATAGAGGGTGAGACGTTTAATCAATAACAACACAATCATCTTGGTAACGTTAATAGCTATATGGTTTGGATGCGCACAATAATGGGTGATCACGTATGGTGAAAGCTTAAAAGATGGCTAACCAAGCACAGGTTTAGGCCAACTAACCGGCTATAGTTAATACAAAAGCAGAATACCTACATTTATAATGTGAAACAATTTTTTTTATTATTCTATAAAATATTTACAGTATTGCAATAAGAACAAGAGAGTTGTTTCAAATTCATGCGTAGGAATTGTGATCGCATCTGTACGTCCACTTATGGTTGATTGTAAACAGCTTTTAAAAAACTCCGTTGTCTCTCCTTTATCTTTGTTGCAGGTACTAATTACATGTTATTATTTAATACAATGTTATTAGTTAGTATGCGCCAGTCTCCCTTATAAATGAGTAAGACACTGATAAACAGTGTTAAAACAACGTGAATACACAGTAAAATGAAAATTAACGAGTGTATCGTTTTGTTCCATTTGAAAACTTTCGACACAAACGGATAATTTAAGTTTTTATTGTGGTTTGATTGTTTACCGTCGAGAATACTGAATACATTTTTTATTATTCATGAATTTTAATTAGGTGTACCTACTAAACGTATCCAACTGACGCTCTGCCATACTTAATACACCTATTATTATCTGCATCGAAAAAAGTAATTCCATTGTTATTTAGATGCGGTCAGATACAATTAATTTTATCGACCAGCTTTTATTGGATAAATGTACTTAATTAAAGCACAATTAAAATACTTAAAGAGATGAAACAACAGTACTTAGTTACAACTTGCAAGCTAATAAAGAGTTTGAATGAATGGAGGTACCAAATATGCCATTATTTATATATTATTATCTACCTACTTTCTGTCCGCCTATTTTCTTCGATTTTACATCATTTAGCGGTCTCATAAAGGGCAAAACCCGTTTTTTCCCGTTTCCGTTTGAATGCCCACATCATTTAAAGAAGTTCGGCGTTGTTATAGATAGTAGAATTTTTGAAGGGTGAGAGAGTAAGTGAGTCAGTATATTATTATAGTTTTTTTAGAATAGAGATTAATTAGAAGTTATAGGAAAATATTATCTATAACTATGGTAATAGTATAAAATGTGTGCTTATAAGTGCTTTGTTTTAGCTTTCTGAGTCGGAGGTCATGGGTTCGAACCCCGCTCGGGGCCAACATTTGTGTGCATGAACATGTCTATTGGCTTCGTGTCTGAGTGTATAATTATGTCTATCAGTTGTTTAGTACCCATAGTACCGGCTCTGCCTAGTTTGGGACTGAATTACCATGTGTAAATTGTGTCCCACAGTTTATTTATCTTTGGAACTAAACCGATTTTAACAACTCTTTCACAAATACGAAGCTACGTTCTCGCTGACTAATGGGTTCGATTCTGCATTACAGCGACTAAACTTATTTTAGTTTATACCTGTCTTTATTTTACCTCAAAAAAAGAAAAGGGATAGAAGATAACCTACCGAATTTAGTCCTGTCAGAGGCTGTATTTTAGTCGTGACTTATTTACTTAAGCACTAAACACGTTATAAAATGCCTTAGTTGATAGGACTAATTTTAATTTGACAGGACTAAATATCACTCGTCTCTTTTCTTCTCTATGAGGAAGAAAATGACAGGACTAAACTAAAATAAGTTTAGGCGCTGTAATGCAGAATCGAACCCATTATTGGCTTATTTTGATAAACCTAAGCAAAGCGAGGGTAAGGCTCTAATTAGCTGAATATGGATATCTACCTGTAATAGCTACTGAACTATTATCACAAACAAATATTCAATATTTTATTATTTTTGTTCTATTCGGATCTTTTTCTGTTTTCTTATTGTTTCTGCAGTTGTGTAATTTCATTTTATGACAGAGTAAAATTAAAATCATATTTATTAACGATTCATAAAACCTTATTTATGAAAGTATACTCGTAGACTATACTTTATAAAAATGGTAGATACTAACATTTTATAGGTCGTAAAGTATTTGCTTGATATTACACTAGTAGTCGGTTTAAAACGAGCACTGAGCAGAATAATATAATCAAAATAATTACTGTTCTTACAAATACCATCGGGAATACAGAAGCCAATCGAAACAACTGAGGTATTCCGATCCATTATAGTGCGCCTGAGGCTCAAAGCGGTCAAAGACAATCCTTAACTCGAGACTCGGCGGTGGCTCGGGGCAGTTTTTATTTGAGAATATTTTCCTAACTAATTAAAAGCGTTAAAATAAGAAGATAAAAACTGGCTTCGTTATCGAAGGCATCGACCCGCTTTTGTGTTGCGGCCACCAGCGCGGTCGCGGAGTGCGCCCGCGCCTGAATGGCGCTTAGTTGCACTCAGTAATTAACTAAAACCGAGTGGATCCCAGCTCGTCGACACGTCGCAGCGCCCGTCGCATAACAAAGGATGCATAGCTATCGAAAATGCATGTCCATGTATAAAATTGCAACCGACCAAGCCTCTCGCTTCTGTAACGCAGAATCTCCTCTTTTGTGGTTTTTGTTGCATTCTAAGAGTTATTTTTAGGTTATTTCGTTACGTATTTAAACTTAATTTATCGGAAACAAGTTTATTATTTGTGTTTGAAAATAATTGCTCAGGCAGATTTTGTTATATAGTTAGGTACAGTAAAATTAGGTTATCCAAGTACTCACTTGTATACAAATATCAGAAGACATTACCCTCCGTCTTGTGCAATCGGGCAAAAAGACGACCTGTAGTGCACTTAATTTTCCAAAGGATCGTGTTTCTGGTACCCATTTAATATTCTATCCTACTAATATTATAAACCCGAAAGTTTGTATGTATGGATGTTTGTTCCTCTTTCACGCAAAAACTACAAACGCTATTATATAGCTTATACATCAGAATAATAGATACATAGACTATATTTTATCCCCGTATTGCCACGGGAACGGGAACTACACGGGTGAAACCGCGGGATGCTGCTAGTAATTTATAAGATAACTGCATATTATAAAATAATAATTATGTTCTAAATTAATCTTACGCAAGGTTGTAGATTTTAATTAGGTAGACCAAAGGAGGTAGCTTGAGGCTACACTGTTTTTTACGTGACCAAATGTAATGTGAGTTTGAATGTGACAACGGCAGCTTCCAGCAATTTCCTGCCAAGTTAAAAGACATGCATTGTTAACATTATGAACCAATTAATAGCTGCTCCGTTGACTATCTCTTTTACTTTTCCGAATTACGATGACTCGTGTCATCCACCGTTTTACTAATGTTATACTTAAACATGTTAGATAATAGTTTTAGAAATAGGGATTCGATTCAGATACGTATGACAATAGGTAAACGGCATGATGTGACAATAAATCCACAACGGATTTGGTACTTAGGTACTGTCTATGAAATCTAAATCCTAGTATAATATTATATTTGTAAAGAGCACATGAAGGTATTTTTCAAACGTAAAACTACCTACTTAGTTGAGTATTGCAACTATGTATATGGTTACTATTTTCCGTTAACCACTTCCTCATAATAACCTCATATCTAAGTCATCGCCTGTTTTTAACCAGCTATCAATCAAATTAAAACCCCTTGAAGAAAAATACATTTCGTCGCGTCAATCTCAAGTCCGTTGTCTTTAAAAAAATACACTTTATATCTCTAGCGTCGATATTTGATTTTATCGCGATATAAATCCAGATAATTAAGTGGTGTGACAAAAAATGGAGGCGCGATATGTCCTCGGGCCGTCGACTCATATAAAACTAGATGGTAATGAATGAACACAGATAAGCCAGGCAGATGAAGAGGACGGGTTCAGAGGACAGGCGACAGACCCTTTGTGAATGGACATTTTCGAATTCCCTGCGAGTTGCGTAGGTAAGCACCTTCTTACATCGTTTTAGTTGTTTTGCATTTGTGACAAAGGTCGATGAGATAGCATCGTTTATTTAATGTTGCTTTTAAATTCAGATCTGATAATAAAAATGATAATTTGTGTGCATTAATAGCAATTTATCGATTTGGAGTTTTTATTAAATAACTATAGGTAGCATGGGTTAACTTAATAGTATAGGTTTACTTCAAGAAGTCAGAAAGACGAGGATACATGCAAAATAATTAAATAGTAATACTACAGAATTATAAACGATTAGATAGGGTTGAGACTGACCTCCCAACCCAACACTCTTATACGAGAGATCTTGCTTGTGAAAATGGACCTTATTTGTAAGTACATACAGTTCTCCATTTTCAACAGCAATAACTATGTCTTTCATCACAGTATTTTACCGCGTTTAAATGTATCATAATTATATATATATTGTAGGTATCTAAATAGGTTGATAATATTTTATAGAAGTTAATGTAATATTTTGTAGGTACAGGTTTAGTAATAAGATGTTATGGATAGTTGTAAAGTAATAGAAACGTTACGTAATCAAGATTGCACTACTCCACTCCTTAATTTACTTTATTTCCATTCAAAAGAGTGAAAAACTTACAATAAAAATAAACAACAACAAATATTTTATTATCTGCTGAATAATATCAAACAGAAATTGTTATATTATGTAGAATGGAATGCTGATAATGGCGAAGAAATAAATAACAACGGCATAATCCAAATAATAAGCTAGAGGTAGGTACCTATGTTTAAGAAATGAAAATGCAATCGATCAGTTGTTCGCTATTTAAGAACTAACTATTCCAAGTGATATCTACACAACATCTACACTAATAGAGGAGGGAAGGATGGAAGATTTGTACTTTTGTATGTTTGTAACGAATAAACTGAAAAACTACAAGACCGATTTTAAAAATTCTTTCACCAACGGAAAGCTACTCCTTCTAAGCTACTGCTTCCTCAATAACATAGGCTATATTTTATTCCCGTATTCCTGCGGGAACGGGAACTACGTGGGTTAAACAATATGTACCTACCTATAATTTGTTTAATAATCAATGGACTTAGTTACGAGCTATAAGCAGTGAGATTTTTTCATTCCTGTGGTCTAAGGAACTCGTACAATTCGAATTGAGGGGTCATCGGACGGAAAAACTTTGTTTAGACAGATCTGATTATCGACGGGACTATGCTAGGAAACACGCATTTCGAGAACGTATTGCACAATAAAGGGATTTTCGAAATCCCCGGATGAACAAAAAAAGACGCCAGACGCAACGCCGCTGCAAGCTGGTCAGTTGCTATAGTCTTTAAATAAATGAAATAAAATATGCAACAGCACTCACGAATAAGGATAGGAGCATTCCCACATTTCTTTTTGGTTTTAAAATTCTACCTACATAACGCGTATTCTCTCGCAGAGTCTTATTCCAAGTTGTAAATTTTTACTTAACGTAGATTCTTGTTGTATTGGATAGTTAGCTGACAATCAAATCTGTTTTCAGTTTTGATCCTCTGCCAAAACGAAATTTACCATAGGTATAGGTGTGAACATAAACTTAAGTATTATTTAATTACTAGCGACCCGCCCCGGCTTCGCACGGGTGCAATGCTAACATTAAAACCTTCCTCTTGAATCACTATATCTATTAAAAAAAAAACTGCATCAAAATCCGATGCGTAGTTTTAAAGATTTAAGCATACATAGGGACGTAAGGACATAGGGATATAGGGACAGAGAAAGCGACTTTGTTTTATACTATGTAGTGATATAATAATACACTTTATTCTCCAACGTGTACACAATGATAAATATGTTCATGGATGTAAAATGAATATATTCTAGAAAAAAAAGTTTTTTTTTTATATTTATGAAATTTAACTGATACTTACTTATAGTTTTTTTCTCTTTGTCTTCACTAATTATAAAGAGGAAGGATTCGCCGTATATCAGTAGTTCGCAGAATTTTTGTTTGTTTTGTTTTTTTTTTTAATTTTTGCACCTATTGCTTCTGGGAGTAACAAGGGTTATAAATTTCCCACAGAACGAGACTTACGCGGGTAAAATTGGAACTGAACAGATAGGGTTTGATCAATTTAAGAAAATTAGTCAATATGATCGATTATAATAATTACCTATCTACGTGTTATTTAACTTCGATATCTACAGATGACTGTTCTATTTGTAGTATGGACTTCGGAAAATATATATGTGTTTCATATATAGCTTAATAAGCTTAAAGTCAGTTACAAGAACACCTACACCTGTTACAACCAAACAACCAATGGGATCCAAATTCACTGATCTCCAATTATAATTCTTCAGTCAGTAGTTTATTGAACATTTCCACCGTCTATTCTAAGTATTATGTTGCGGCCGGGGCTCCTTAATATTATAATCTTATTCTAAACACGGAATATATTAACAGTCAGCCCAAGTTGTTACCCCAGCCATTTGTCGAAGACTGGAGGGGTTCTGGAGGTATCATCTTGTTTCACGAATATTTTCTTTAAAACTTTCCCCGCCTTCCATTGAAAAAGTTAGTAAAGTGTTTGACTAATTTGAGAAGAAGATTTTGCTCTTGAATTGTAAATATTGATTTTGCTTATTAGAGATAGTTATTATCCTATAGATTTAATAATATTTTATGCTGGATCAAGATGTTGGTAATTAGGTAGGTGCTTGTAAGACTTACTGTACCTACGTACTTACACTAATTTTAAAGCTATATCTTACAATATATTATATTTAACATAATATATTTTGAAATTTCTAATGGTAGTGTAGATAGATAGTAGTCGTTTTGGATATCCTAAATACGCAATTCCTCAAAATTTTTGACAGTCTGTGTGCACGTATCACACAAATACTGTGACGGAATTTAGTGTGGCGATAACTTAGTAGGTACTTGAGTCAACATATATAATACTTCTTACTGCGGGAAAATATCTCATGAACATTTAAAAATACAATAATAATAAAAATCTTTATTGCCAAAAAAAATACAGTTATAGAATTTAATTTAACAAGTAAAGAATAACAATAACTCGTTAAAAACAAAAATTATAGTGACACGAAACCACCGAAACTATATCACTTAAAAATATGAAATATAGCAGGTAGGTTTCTTATACAATGTAGGAATCGTTTAAAAAAGTTTTCATAATTCCCACGGCAACGGCACTGTTGTAGGTACTTACACATAATTATTAAAAAAAAAAATTGGTAGGCGATGACTGTAGGTACGAGTGTTAATCGTACATCGCCTAGGAAAATTTTATAGTTTTTCATATTTTTCTTTACCTATCTATTATTCCAACCCCATCTTAACTACAATCATTTTTAGAAGAACTTTTATGTTTTGTACATTTTACAACCTCGCGAAACCTACCAGTATTTTTTACAATGATATGATGATATGAAAAATATTGTTACTATTATAACATTTCTTAGAAAATTTAAGAAAATATTTTACTTGTAATATAGTAGCAAAATGTTGTTGTAAGTACCTAGTAGTTACAAAACAAAATTAAGGTATATGTGTAAATTTAAAGTTTTATTTATACTTGTAAGCATCCCTAGTCTTTATAACGAATGTATGGTGAAACTCTACCTTTACATCTGCAAACACCAACACTAACAGCGTCCTTATTGAGCAATCTCTACCTCCTTACACAGCCAAACAAATACAATTGTCTACTAATCCTTCGCTTGGATCAAACGGAGTGGCTTTGACTAGCAGTGAAACTGGGAGGGGATCGATCAGCTAATAACACATAGTAAGCGTCTACATGAGACAGGTACATGACACAATCAGTAGCACGTGCGCTTTCTCCCAGGCTCCTGTGACATGTAAATGCATTCGGGGAGTTCGTCTTGGAAAGCTCTTAGCTATCGAAGAGGTACTGGCTGGAAGCATGTGAACTCTGCGAGGAATATTTGAAGTTGTATTCTTTAAAAATTTACGACTAAAAGGAATAATTTTGAAGTAATATTTTATTTTTTCGTAAATTATATTTTGAATTATTTTACTCAAGAATAAAATGAAGTGAAATTAAACTGTTATACTTATACATACTCCGTACATAGTTTCATTAAAATAAATTATTAAGCAACGCCTCTTTATTAAAGGTAAGTGCACGAAATAATATTGTGTATAGGGATGTGCCACAGCTACACCATTCCTACACGTACAAATACATATTGACAAAATACTTCGTAAATTTTGTCAAATGTTAATAATATTGCCAATAACCGCAAAAATAGATAAAAACACAGCTTCATACTTAAGTTCAAAAAGTATTTACGAGAGACCATAAAAAATAGGTACATTACCCCGGACCTATTGAGATGTATTCGCAACAGATATTTAAACTTGACATATTTTCACAGTACATACTCGTACTATTATACAATAATGTTTTGTTTAATGACGTTTATTTCTTTTTATAATCAGCAAAGAACGGCTTCTATAATTTCCTCTTGAGTAGGTATACCTATTATTCTAAAATATAATTTATTATTACGCAACTATATAATGAATATGACACTGGATGGTATGGCATAAGTATCTGCAAATCTATTTATTAGAACTATATTATCCAATACGCCAATCAAATACATTTGTAATCGATTTTCATATACAAGGGTATGTCTAGACGCTATGTCAATAACTAAATAATATATGAATAATAATTAGTGGCTTATCATAGTAGATAATTATCGGCGACCATTAGAAAAATCTCATATTTAAAAAACATCTCGTAGACTATCTAAATAATCATAACATTTTAGTATGAACGTACAGCTTGAGAATAAGCATTTCCTCTTGTTTTTGATGTTGCTGGGATAGTAATAACTAATGCCTAGGTATATTTTTGGATTTTAAAAAGTTTTACTCTTCTCTGCTGACAAGATAAAAAACATAAGTGTCATTTCGTTTCGCAATAATTTGAAAAGTGGGCCCTCAATCCAGATGCACACTGATATATCGTGGCCTGGCACTGGAAATTTTCATTGATTATTTAAGCGTAGGTAGTCTACAGCTAAAACTGTTTCAAATTTGCATTAATATAAACTCCGAAATACATATGCAGATGATACTGGCATATCTTTGAATGGATGGGATTTGACACAAACCTAAATATATGCAATATGTAAAAGAATAAGCGCAATTCCTGACATTACTTTGTTCAGTCGGTGTCGACTACCTAATCGATTTATAATCATCTAGGAGATTCATTTTTAAATCACACAGACACTATGCTAATTTTAATACCCTAGAACGGTGTAAGTACCTACTCTGAACTATGTCAATAATTTTATATACATCTACACTTCTACACTAATATTATAGAGAGGAAAGATTTCTATTTTTGTATGTTTGTTACGAATAAACTCAAAAACTACTGGACCGATTTAAAATATTCTTTCACTAATGTAAAGCTACATGATCACTGAGTATCATAGGTTATATTTCATTCCCGTATTCCCACGGGAACGGGAACTACGCTGGTAAAACCGCGCAGAACCGCTAGATAATAATATATTCACAGGTTGGAAAGGTTGCAAAAAGCTGTCTTCCAAGTGATACCAAAAAAGCCTTTCAGGTACCCGACTATATAGCTTTACGAATACCTAAATGTACTAATTGTTCGAAAGCTTTTTGTGGTTCATCTATCCGAAGAAGACATCACGACGTGCGGCATAATATATCCTACTGTGCTGCTGGAAGTGATTTTATTAATTGAGTCCAAAAACAGAGAGTACCTATTGTAGTTATTTAAGTCCTTACTTTTAGACCATAAACTAACATTTTCGGTTATTAAGTATACAAACATTAGGTATAGGTACAGACCCATAGTGAAATTGTCCTAGTGAATAGTTTCGTAAGGCTCAAATTTATTAGCTATGTTTTTTGTTAAATTGCAACCGTCATTCATAAAATTCGGATTACCGGAATTTGTCTTTATTACAGATTCCAAAAATTATGGAGCTTCTAACTACGTCGCGTATTTTTAATGTAGGTATGTGTGTTGTCTGCGATTTATGGAAATTTCTTTAAGTCGTGCTATAACCCTCAAAGTCGTGCTATAACTTTAGATATGATCGAATGAAGTACCTACTTTGGAGATTAAACTCACAAAGAACTGGAAACATAGTACCTACCTAAGGAACTTGTTTGGATTATTATAATTAGTAGGTATGATAACGAAAATAAAATAAATAATAAATAAAATAAGATCTTCAACTGAAAACAGAGATATATAAAAAACTAGCGTCCGCTCGATGTCTCTATTTATACCTACATGCACTAGCGGTTTTTCGCGATTTCACCCGCATAGTCCCGTTTCCGTGGAAAAATTATAGCCCGTGTTAGGTACTCCTCAGAATAGTAAGCTTTCCTTTGAATTTTTTAAACTCAGTCCTCTAGTTTTGGAGCCTATTTATTACGAACCATACAAATATTTTCTCATTATAATATTAGCGTGTTGTGCAAAATATGATGGTAAGAAAGAATGGTCATAACAAACATGGCAACTTTCTCGACTTACTTTTCTTTGTCTATACTATTCTAGTTTCATTTATAAATATAAATTCTTCCAAAAGCTCGCGTGCAGAGAAACTCTTAAACGTCGTGTTAATTAAAAAAAAATCGCGTTTTTCAAACAAACACGATAAACTAACGAAAACTGTTGTAAACATATTCGACACGTGTACAACAGATACGGTGTTGGCAGAAGTACTTATACAAGTGGAGTGGATAACACACTTCCGCTAATATCCGGCCTACTTGTCAAACGGTTTTTTAAGTGGTTGATTGGTTTAAAAGTCCTTGAGGAATTAACGGAGACTTAAAGACAGATGCGTTCGTGTTTTTGTCGGTTAATGTTCGGTTTTATGCGGCCACTAACAGCGCTGCAGGGGGCTGTGATAAGATATTTTTTCCGTGTACACTTAGGATATTTGGACAATTTTATTTCGTTTCATGCTGTTTCTCCGGCGTTGCTAAACTTGCTTATTTGCATTGTGCACAGCATCAGATAAATTTGAGCGATGTTTGTAGTACAAACTTAAATCTATTTTGTATTGGAAATAAAATAACTTATTAGTTCATTCATTCATTCATCACTAGCTCGGCGGTGAAGAAAAACATCCTGAGGAAACCCGCAGGACCCAGAATTAATTCTAGGGCATGTGTAACAGTCCCGGTCCGGCGATGGGCTCACCACCTATCACTTTTAGGGGTAGAATATACTCGTGAAAAGTGGGTATTTCCAGAAATGGAATACTTCTGCCTATGCCCTGGGGGGTAAAAGGCGTGAGTTTTTTTATTATTTTAATTTTAATAAATTCTTCTTTTTCCTCTAAAATTCTCTAAAAACTTAATATCTCTCTAAGGAGGTGCGTAAATAAAAAGTAGGTAGTTGTTTTTCGTAAAATAAAAACTTACGTTGACTTATTAATGCGTTAAGTAATTGTTATGTTTTAATGATAAATGACTACGAGTCTCTTAACAATAAAAATGGTGTTTTGTTTTTAGATAATGAGCGTTAACTTGATAAATAATTAATGGGTGGATGTCAAGAGATATGACCGATAGACCATTATGATCAAGAATAAGTATGGAAGTGAATTCGTTTGTATAAATTAATTTATCATTAATTATATTTTTAAAACGTTTCGTAATAGTAATTTTAATGTGCTCATTTCATATATTTGTACAATGTAGATCATTTTTAACAGCAAGTAAGAATTAACTATTACCTATACCTACCGACAGATATAGCAAGCGCAAATTTTAATTTAACAATTTTTAAATACACTATTAATTAAATATGTTGCTGATTTATAACTGTAATATTAATTTGACCGGTGATTTCTGTAAGACTTCTTAATCAACACATAAAAATAGCGAGACCCGAGTCTTTTTAATTAACTTGTCTACTAAAGCTTTGGCAGTATTCGATTGCATTACGATTATTAAGTCAAACTTTGATACTTATAACTTACAAAACAAGACATAATATCCAAAAACGGCGTCACCGGGGCGGCGGCGGCGCGCGGCGTGTGCGTCGGACCACGCACTGGGAAGACACGATAAACGCTCGCAACGCAATTCAGCCCGTGCCTATTCTACAGGCGAATTCAATTAACTGTACAAGGCACGAGAGTAATAAATTCTCTAAACAATCAGAATTCGAGCCCTGGTAATATGTCCGTCCGCTTGCATACGCATTGCGGCCGTGGCTCTGTTTAATCAACGAATAAACACGCTGTACCTACGACCGTCCCTTGTGGGACACGTGTATCTATGTGTGCGAACCTTTTTTTGCCACCGTAAAAGGTTTATGTAGGTTCCCATTGTTTTGGGGAAAGATTACTTTTGGCTTTTATTTTGGGGGACAGTTAATTAACACGAATTATTGCTATGTAGATGTAGGCAGCATCCCATTGATGTATCTGTCACATAGCCCTCAAGCTGTTGTTCCCATAAGATGGGTAAGTACATAGACCATTAAAATCACTTTTAGGCTTTGAGAACTTGCTGGTAGTTCGTGCCTAAACATCTAAAAACTATTAATATCCCATTTATTTCAAAGCATATTGTCGTAATGTAGTAAATCCGTCTTTAAGTAGATACTTACTCGCTCTGCCTACCTCTTAGTAAATAAAATTGTATCTACGAAAGTATTATCATATTTTTTTCAATACATTACTCACATAATATATACCTACAGGAAAAAATAGATGCCTTATTTTCTTATTTGATTTTATCAATTAATTTAATCATAAATAGTAGGAACACTTCTACAGCAGTACAATATACCTAATTGAAGTGTCAGTACGATTAGGCAAATCATGAATGGCCGTTTTAAAATTTCTTTCTGTTTGTAGGTACTTATATAAGTTTGTGTCGATTAGGCTCCAAAAAATGTTTTATTTAAATTCTCTTTATGGTTCAAAAGATATCGAAAATAAACTTCGAAAGGACGATCAATTCACATAGGTAATTGAGGGATATTACTTACTTTTGATAATAATGTTTCTGGCTAAACCTTGTGTTTTATTAATGTTACCACATCCAAATCATTCATTATAAACCTCAAACCTCTTGTAACGCGTTTGCTGTACAGACTAATAAGTGTCAAAGAGGTGTCGTGTCACAATGCAATGCAACCGCAATAATTTAAGTATAGGTAGTAGGTACCTACCTACGTATATGTTCCACAAAAAACCGAATGTAATATATACCGCAACACATTTAAACAGTTCTCTCTAGAAGTACCATATTATTATACTCTAGTCCTTTATCTAACTCTGTGTACGTAAAGGATTATTGACGTAAGCGGATGACCGCTCTACTAATTTATATCCGTGACTAATCGAGGTCTAAAGCGAGTTTTCTTGTCTTTCTCCACAAACTAATCCATTTTTAAAGCTCTTTCTATGGAAATTCGTTTGGTAAACGATGTTTGTTACACGTCAGCGGTCGTGTAAGGAACGGTAAACTATTGTCTACGCGACGGGACGAGGCAGCTGGCAGGATAGCGGGTCGGGAGTCGAGACCCGCCGCAACCTCTCCGTTCCTTCATTATTCAGCCGTGCTATCCCACTCGAGACGCGGAAAAACCTTCCCACCCGCTAATTCGGCCTTAATTAACCTTTAGGTATTCAACTCAGCCCCGAGATACCGCGGCTGCGACAAGCGTATCGCTCCACCGATTCCGTTATCTGATCCATCGTAAAAATTAATTACGTACACATGTTCATAAATATCTAAACTGCTAGCATTTACGGCTAACGTTCGCGTCGGCGGTTCACGCGAGCGCTCACGCACCTACAGTTTCACCGGCGTAATTAGTAAGCCAAGCAAAAACCAAACATGTCAACCACTACTTTATTTAGTGGGTGTTTTTATGTTACTTCCTGCCACGAGATCGAGACGCCTGGGTGCTCTCGTGTGTGGATATTCCAAAAATGCAAAATTGGCTCAAATTGCTTGTTATTAACGATGACAGATGTCTTGGCGCCAGCCCCTATGTTTAGATTGTAGCAATACCGATCTTCGACCGACTGCATACGGCCGCGATTCAAACGCTAACAACCCAAAATCTCGTAGACGACTGATCGGGTGAGTTGATACTAGAGCTATGGATATGCAATTAGTGACACATAGTTTTTTTCGTAACAGGAATAAAGGAAAATAAGATGTGATGCTGGAGATATTTTGTAAAAGTGAGGTGCTCGAGGTATTTACAACTGTTAATGTTGTGGCCGCTTTTAATGCTGCCTTATAAAATGCGGGTTTAATCACTTTCGTGATGGCTGCTTTCATTAAACTACCCAACTTAATTAAGTGTGATTCTATAAAGATTTTTATATTATTATGTAATGTAAGTAGGTTATACACATTACGTTTAGTTTTTTGAGTTTAGTTAGATGATACAACTACAACAATTATTTGTAGAGGCTGTCATAAATTCAGTCACGCTTCGTAAAGTCCTTACTTTATTGACCGAAGTATGAAGTTCTTTTCGAAATAACAAAGTATTTTACAAAATATTTATTAGTGTTGAATTTTAATAAGACTTTATTACGAGTAGAAGTGAACTACTTTTCATTATGGTGTAAAAAACTGGAAATGAAAAATGATTGTGATTAATTCAAGGAAAAACAACTGTTGCCAGTTCTAAACAACTAAACCGGGTTATTCCGATCATTTTTAGAATAACATATAAATTGTAGGTCACTTATTTTTATGCTTACTGGCCTACCGCAGACAGTGCCCAGTTTCATAACATTTGACAGCCTTAGACGGCTAGGTCGCGGAAAATATTTATAGGGACTGTTCTACATATACCTACCTTATATTATGTAGAGCAGAAATACGAGTAGGTATATTTAGGTATTCCCATAGGTTCTTATTTCGATGATAGTAATTGGTAAGTAGACTATCACAACAGTAAAATCCTGATATTCATAGATTGACTGCAAAGTTACGAAATGCAAACGATAGATAGTGCGTTTAATATTATATTAGAGTTATCTTCACTAGTTTCTCAGTATTATATAGTACCTAAATACGTACTTTTGAAAATAGACTAATAAAGTCTGAAAGAAGCGCTCAAAAAATCTTACCTATTGAATTTTCAGAGAATAACTTCTTACCTACATATAAGCTCAAAATTCTGTAGGTAGTAGGTTATTAAATACATAGTAATTATATTAGGTACCCTATTTAAATTAGTTACCTACACTTACTTAGGTACCTACTCGTTGTTCAAGTAGCACAAGCCAAAATCATATTCAGAAACAACGGTACTACATCGGCACGAATATGTGGAAACGAATTTAAAAGCCATTTTTATTGTAAAAACAGAATGATATCAAAATGAAAAAATAATAATATGTTATTGCGAACAATGCAAAAAATGTTATTTTTTTTAAAGACTATCGACAAAAAAACATTTTTAAAATTTTTCGGAGAAGGGCTATCCTTAAAACTAGTTACGGCAAGCATTAAAGTATTAAATAGCGAACCTGTTAATAAGTATCAAATTGTTAGGTAGAGTAAGGGAGGCGACGGAAGCGCCACCTGTCACACAGATATTAAACCTCGTCGCGACTTGCCATTTCAGACCCTATCCGCTCCTTGGAACCTCGGCGCTGGGTTGATGTCACGGAATCTGTATCATAAATAAATAACTGTCAGTTTAAACCTGCTCCAAATTGTAGATTTATTTTTATTAATGTTCTAAGGACCGTTCCAAGGATTTTTTTACTAAGTAGGTATGATTATTTTAATTCTAACGTCTTCTTATAGCATCATGTCAAATTGGTAACTAACATAGTCGATATACCTACGACCTACCTACATTAAAAGGTTAAAGTAACAACTTGCTAAGTTTCAAAGTTTGGGCATAAACCATTGCCAACTAATAATAAAAAGAATTTTATTTTCTGTTTCAATAAAATTTAAATTAAATTAAAGAATTTTACAATTAAATGGTAGCTACTTAAAACTAAGAGCTATTAGTTTCCATGAAACTATAGTGATATCTTTTGAATATTTATTTAGAAATAAGCAGGTGCTCCTACTTGACTTTATGTGTAAATTACATATATGTGTTATAAATAAGCGTTTTTGAAAAAAAAATCTTAATAATAGGTCTATAAAATGTGTAAAATTATGTATTAATACTTATGTGCAGCAATAGACGTAGATGAAGAATAATTTAAAAGGTAAAAGTGCCCACGACTATGCCCCTACAATAACAATACAGGTGTAAATGTATCTAAATGAGATTCTTAGCTCTACGTTGTTCGTAAATCTGACGAGGTGAAACAACTTGTCCTCGGCCGAGCCATTTTTTTGCCGCAAGAGATTTGTTTGCCCGTGGTACAGCGCCCGCCGACTGTCTCGACGGAAACTCATAAACATGATCAAGTCGGGCCTACTCTGCCGCTTTTTTCCCGCGCCCCACCCGGACGTGGGCGGGTTGCGTCAAGTAGGCGGGCGCCTAAATTGGAGGGGATACAATACACCAATCGGAAAGGAGTTTTTGGCGCGGACTTTCGAAAAGGATAGAGAATTGCAGTTTTCATTGGACCCAAAATGATGACTCCGCCTTATAGGCGGAGCGAAATTGGCTCTGTCCTCCGGCGGAGGGGCGTCAGGCTGTGATCGCGCGCCAGTCGGTGTCGAGAGGCGAACGCGAGAAGAAGGTGTAGGCCGGTCGCACACGAGCCCGAGGTCGGCATGCGAGGTGCGCGCGCTCCGGGCCGCTGACGCGCGCGCAGGGATGGCAGCGCGCCGCGCAGCCGCTGCGCAAACCACACAAACAACTGTGATACGTTAATTTAATTTCGTACTAGCCGTAGTATATTTGTAGGGAACATATACGTCCGTGATTATAAACTTGTAAGGACAGTGTTTTGTGTGAAGCCGCCCATATGATCGTCCCGATGGCAGCGTACGCACAATTCGGCTACTCATACCCGCCCGCCTCGCAGGTTAGTGTGCCTATAGTACTTAACTGCAATACATATTATAATAAGATGCGTAGATATATGTACGCATATTTATGATTTTGACATATCTTTTACATGTTTAAAAAGGATACTAATAAGATATCTATGTATACACGTATGCATACGATCTTGTATTCTTGAATTGAACTATATTACTGATGAATTGGCAAATCTATTTGAAAGTTACAATATCTTAGAGCGGCGGTAAAAACAAAAACATATCCGCCTACAGGTATAAATAATATTGCTTCATTTCGTAGCTCAGTGTTGTTTAAGATCTACATAGGTAGTTTGTTGACTCTATTTTAACTGTAAAGATATGATTAAAATCATTTGAAGCCCTACTTTTCTTTATTATATGATTCTAATTGGTATCCTTTAGTAAATATTATGCATTCATCAAATAGGTATAAAATAATATGTCAAATAAACATAATGAAATAAATAATAGTTTCTTTTTTATACATGGTGGATTGTCGGATGAAAGCCTAGAAGAAATTAAATATTCTAGGTACCTACATAATATTTTAAAATAACAATACTAATTGTAAGATATATAGCAAACTATGGATTAATCACTTTCGCCTTTTAACAACACATTTAAACGTAAAAATAAAATTATACTCAGTAATATTACTTTTATTTTTAAATTAATAAAGTCAGTTTATACTATAACTAAATAAGAATGAAGTCAGTTTATACTTTGCCTAAATACCTAAGTAGTTTAGACATACTAAACATAGAGCAATTTCAACAAAAAGTATTAATTTTATAAACAACATTTACACAAAAATGAATATGGACAGGTGAATATGATTAAAATTTACCACTAAAGCATACTATAATTTAAATTTACTTATAAATGCAAACTTTGCTACAAGCTTTTAATTTGATACCAAATATACACATTATCTACTTACTCGTATGTTGTTGAGTACGTTTTAATGACTATATGTCGCTGGGTAATCTATAGTAAGTAGAATTATGGCCTTTTGGTCATTATCTCTTGACATTTTGATCACCTGTTGACGCTAAGCCGACGCGGCCGTGCCTCTAACCCCCGGAAGGTTTTACGAACATTGTAAATGTGTATAATGGAGAATAAAGTTTATTTGTTTACTTCATCCTCATTTAATTAGCCTGTAGTTCCTATTCCTAGATTTAACATTAGTCAAATCATAAATAGTATTAAGTCTTTATAAATAACTTGGTCGGTAGTGTAGAGTCGGTCATTAACCTTATAACAAAAGTACTCGTATTAGTTGTGTCTTTAAAATTTAGTTTTTTTTTGTGTGTCTCTTTTTATAACGTACCCATTCAAGCAGCGGGATCCTGCGAGAAACCAAACCACAAGCTAATATCCTACAAAAATGTTAATTGACAGCAAGCAAATAAAGATACTGAATATTTTGTTCCTTGCTTATATTCTACTTAAAGTGAGGCTCTCACACAGGTTAATAAATAAATAGTTATACTGAAGCCTTACCCCCTTGGGGTTGGCAGAGGTATTTAATTCCTGAATATACGCACTTTTCGCCAGTATATTTTTTGGACCCCTAAAAGTGAGCCCATCGCCGGACCGGGTTGCTATTGCATAAAAACTCAGGGACTTGCGGGTTTTCTCAAAATGTTTTCCTTCACCGTCGAGCTAGTAGGTATAATGTAGAGTAAGTAGGCACCTACCTATGTACAGTCAAGAGCAAGTCAAGCTTTAACTACCAGTCTAAGCTGAGCTCTGATTTATACTGCGCGCCATAGAATACAGGGCCGGTGCAAAGTCCAAAGTGTCAAGCTCAGCGTGCTCTTGACTGTACCTACGTAAGTTTTTGAATAACTCATTGGATCATGCCTTCACTAGCCAGAGCCACAAGGCTATAACTAGTCTTGAAAGAGTAGAAAACACAAATAAAATTAAGAGAAAAGTTCCATGAGCAATACAGTGAGACAGTTTTTATCTCTACCTCTCACAAACAGGCATAGATATTGCTCAAACTCAAAGCAGGACAAAGACTAACTTAGCACTCTATCTAAAATTGCGAAAAATACATATGAATAGAATACATACATACAACTTTTGCCTATAGGTAATAAATGTTGCCTGTTCCCAGCAGTATAAGGTCTGAGAGGTTGCAGCTCTCGGAGTTGCTCAGTGCCATGGCATCCAATGAAAAGATGTCATCTACTTGTATGGTGGATACATTTATTTCTTTTTGTACGGGCGCCAATTTACTAGAAATTTTTACATTCTTTTTAATCGGTAACAGAGAAATTTAAGAAAAAGTATTGTTGTCAACTAAGTATACTACCTACCTATACCTACGTAGGTAAGAGTATTATCTAACCATAGAAGGTATAAAATCATGTCACTTCCCGCCGTCTTTACTCTTAGACCTTTTAAACCACACTACGGATTTTGATGCGATTTCCAGTAATAGAAAGAGCGATAAACTAGGGAGGTTTTTGTATATAATAATATACCGGAACGAAGTGAGGGCGGGTGATGATGTCAAAAAAGAAGTTTTTGTAGTTATCGTCTATCCGTTTGTTGCAAATGCAAATACTAGGTATTGAACAAGTATTATGAGGTTATTGAAAATCTGTTGAATATTATGAGTCGTTATATCATTGATATCCATATTACAGAGAGGGGTGAGAAAACTACAAACTTTGAAACTTTGAGAACTTAACGATTTTTTATGATTAAAAGTGGTTTATCCTAACTACAAAGTAGCCTATTATATCATCACCGTATGTCCATCTACTCGTTCGTTTGACCAGAGTAAATTCAGAAGCGACTACTGTATAGTTAGATTTAAACGGGATCTGAATTTAGGCAGCAACATATTAAAATAAAATTTGTTCCTCGCGAATAAGTTAGGTTAGCAAAACTACAAAACTAGTATGTAATACGATATTTTTTTTTATTTCAACTGATGTTATTCAATAAGAAATCTCACCTAACCTAATTCGCACTATTAGATTACGATATCCGCTGAATTCAGTGCTATACTTATATTGGATCAATTTGCTTGCCATCTATAATATTTTAATGTAAAAAGTTATATGACAAAACCAAGTCTGATGTAAGTATTTATAATATCTACTTGAAAATGATGTACTAGGTAGGTGCCTATATTCTTCCTTTCTTCTCTATCACATGGAAAGCATTACTAGATCATCATCATCAGCCTATGTTAGTCCACTGCTGGACATAGGCCTCCCCTAATGAGCGCCATAGCGCCCTGTCTTCGGCTCGACGCATCCAGCATCTGCCTGCAGCCTTTCGCAGATCGTCATCCCATCTGGCCGGAGGGCGCCCTACACTACGTTTGCCGAGTCGCGGTCTCCACTCCAGAACACGTCTACCCCAACGGTTGTCGGTTCTTCGCGAGATATGGCCGGCCCACTGCCACTTCAGCTTGCTAATTCTTTGAGCTATGTCGATAACTTTGGTTCTCTGTCGGATGTATTCGTTACGAATCCTATCCTTCAGAGAAACTCCGAGCATAGCTCTTTCCATAGCTCGCTGAGCGATCTTGAACTGGTGGACCAGCCCTACCGTGAGTGTCCACGTCTCAGCTCCGTAGGTCATAACGGGTAGGACGCACTGATTGAAAACTTTGGTTTTCAAAGATTGCGGAATGGATGACGAGAAGACTCGACGCAGTTTCCCAAATGCTGCCCAACCCAGCTGGATCCTCCTCCTGGCCTCCTTCTCGAAATTGTTTCTACCTAACTGCAGAATCTGCCCTAGGTAAGTATACTCGGAAACAATTTCAAGACGGTGGCCATGTACGACGACCGGTCCCGGATCAATGTGGCCATTGATCATGACTTTGGTTTTATCCAAATTCATGCCAAGACCGATGCATCGCGAGGCTGAGGCTAGGTCATCCATCATCCGGTTTAGCTCCTCTAGCGACTCCGCCATTAAGACTATGTCATCAGCGAATCGCAGGTGTGAGATGTATTTGCCGTTTATGTTGATCCCCATACCTTTCCAGTCCAGAGTCTTAAACATATCCTCCAACGCGCTCGTGAACAGTTTCGGGGATATGACATCCCCCTGTCTCACTCCTCTGCACAATTGGATGGGTTTAGACTGCTGGCCCTGTACTTGGACACTCATGGTGGCGGCCTCGTAGAGACATCTCAGCACCTCGATATAACGATAGTCTACTTGGCAACGCTGTAAGGATTCCAGAACAGCCCAGGTTTCTACGGAATCGAAGGCCTTCTCATAGTCCACAAAAGCGAGACACAGGGGCTGATTATACTCTTCGGACTTCTGTATAATCTGCCTTACTGTGTGAATGTGGTCTATGGTGCCATATCCTCCTCGGAACCCGGCCTGTTCCGGCGGCTGGAACTCGTCGAGTCTCCTAGCAAGACGATTCGTGATCACTCGTGAGAATAGCTTATAGACGTGGCTCAGGAGTGTGATGGGTCTGTAGTTTTTAAGGAGGGTTTTATCTCCCTTCTTAAAAACGAGCACCACCAAACTCCCGCTCCACGCCTTTGGAGTTCTCCCACTGTGAAGGACGGTGTTAAAGAGGTTCTGTAGCTCCTCTATAATAGGGGCTCCTCCAGCTTTTAAAAGCTCTGATGTTATTCCGTCCACACCGGGGGCTTTTCCATTCTTAAGCTGTCTCAGAGCTAGCACGATCTCGTCTTGGCTGATGTCTGGCAGTTCGTCGGTATAGTGGCGTGTCAGGGTGGCTCTAGAATCGTGGTCATCTCGTTGGGAACGGGGAGCATGAGCAGCGTACAACCGGCCATAGAAATCCTCTATCTCGGCAGATATCTCCGGCTTCGACAATACGGTCCTCCCGTCAAGCGTTTTAAGTTGCGTCAGGTGGCTCCTGCCAAGCTGCTGAGTGAATACTTTGGACCCTCGGTTTCGCTCTATTGCCTCTTCAATAAGGCGTGACTTACTGGCGTAGGCGTGAATTACTAGATATATACCTACATACCTGATTAAGAATTTAGGTTTCAAATTAAGTATATATGAGCCTACAATTAGCACTGATTGTGTAAGTATCAGCAATTACTTATTCTGTGGTATCAACACCCCGGTCCGGCAATGGGCTCACCACTCATCCACGGGTCCGAAAGATCAAGTGAATATTGGATAGAAACTTCCAGAAACGGAATCCTACTTCAAAACCCATTTGGGAATAAGATGTGAAGGTGTAATACTAATAGATCTTAATCACAATCATTTTGTTTACTCCGAGCTTGGTGATAATGGCATTATATTCCAACACAGGGGATACAGGAGAAGTAAGTAGCTACATAGATCTACTCTGTTTAGTAAACTACTGTTAAAGGCTAATGGTCTGGCAATAGTCCGATAAAGAGCAAACCAGGTGCTCTGTTAAAGAATCTCAGTAAAGTAGAAAAAAAATGTCTTTCTTAAAATGGATCAAGACAATTATTTGTTAGATTATTTCCATTTAGATATTTAGAAAAAAGATTCGATTTTTGTAAACAGTACAGTGACGTGTTCGCGATTAGACTGGGCACAATAAAGTAGCTTCCTTTTTAATGTTCTAGTTGTGGCGTTCCAATAGACGGAAATTGTATAATTGACTGATAAGAATGATAAAGTTTTTGTTTTCTTCAATTTGTCTGCCTTAGAAAGAAAACTGTATCAAAATCTAAGTATGATGCATTTACAAGTAATAATTTGGCAAATGAGCATAATATATTATTAAAAAATAAGTGTGGTCTGTAGTACTGTGCTATGAAAAGCATCGGCAGTGTAGCACTATATAATTATGGAGCTAGTCGTTATTGCATTAATTTAATCAGAGGACTAATCATGTATATTTCATAATTGTTGAGATAATATCCTGCATTGCTGAGGGGCCTAAGGCCATTTTTATAATTATAGTTTGATTTATCTATGGGATTCGAAATCACAAATTGATAAGAACTGTCCTAAATGTGTGGTATTTTTTATTTAACAGTTGCGGATGTTGATGATACCTTACCAAAACATTGAAATTTGAAAATAATAAACCTCTCATCTACAGATTACTGTCAAGTGACCATACATAATATATTATTATGTATCATATCAAATTTAGTAATATAGAAAAGTTAACCTTGGTCCATATTCCCAAAATAAAAAAAATATGGAAACCGCATTTGGGATTACTTAAGCATAATTTAAAGTAACTTATGGTTAAAGAGCCTGCTTAACATGATGATAATCAGTGAGGCTCGGGCTCGAATCCTGGCATGCACCAATGAGTTTTTTTATCACTAGCTCGACGGTGAAGGAAAACGTCGTGAGGAAACCCGCAGGACCCAGAATTAATTCTGAGAAATGTGTAAAAGACCCGGTACTGCGATGGGCTTACCACCTATCATGTTTAGGTGTCCAAGGAATATCTCGTGAAAAGTGGGTATATATCCAGAAATGGAATACCTCTGCCTAGGGAATGGAATACCTCGAGGGGGTCCTCGGGGATAAAAGGCGTGAGATTATTTATTATTTATTAAAATAAAATAAAAGTTAATGTAAAATCTTATACCCGATTGCTAAAAAAGATGGAAACAAGATGACATATAGCATTGAAGTAGGAAGTAAATAAATACTTACCATGTGCTACACAATCTTACTATAATCTTATACAGTCGGAGGTATCTTCTTAATGTAACAATAAAGACATAATGCCTCCGACTACATGATATTGATGTAAGATTGTGCAGCAGATGGGCTTTACTTCACTACTAGATCATCTTGTTTCTATCTATTTAATCAGTCGGGAATTTAATTTTTTAAATTAGGTAACTTTTTATTGCTTATCTTTAGTTAGTAACCAACTTTAAGTCGTTATAAGTCCTAAATAGTCATTCAAAATAAAAAATGGTAAAACAAACCTAAAAATTATTTTTAAATAGTTATTAAATTACTTACTTATCATAATTATGCAGTTCGTCGATTTTCATATTTTTATTTTACACAACATGGCGGTCTGGCTGTCGCCTTATTGAAAATTGATTACTGTCATGTCTTTAGTGGTACTTGAAATATTGAGACAAAACGATTGACGTAAGAATCATCAAAATCAGCCAACGCGTTTAATAAAAAAAAAAACGTAATTAATTTCTGAACTCTGTTAATTTGTATAACTGCAACAACCTTATACCTACTTACGTATATAGAATATTTACATTATTGTACACCGACATGACAAACATACACATGACAGTCCTATTGATGAAGAAGAAGATGGAAGAAAGCGCTTTAATCAGACAGAGTTGATCCTATAAAACCCGATTTGCTAGTACCTAGCACCTACCGACCGACTCGTTAACTACACACCTTTAGACCAACTGCTCTTTTAAATCAGAGAACTAACATCGCTCACCCCAGATACCTTATCTGATACCCACATCTTTTTGGCAGCAAAAAAGTGTAGATGGCGCCAGTGTTAACAGATGAAATCAGGATAAAAACCCGGAGGCAGGTAATCGCTAGTGGTGACCCACCGATTGAATTATGATCATGTGTGAAACTTTTAAGAGAAGTTATAATTTGCATTCTCGTTAATCTCAGGTAAAAAATTATCTAAGCAATTAGCATAGATAATTTTTTGACACTATAATATCTTTCAAATTGAAAGTTTTATCACGTTTTACTGCGGATGCCTTGTAACACTATTAGGTCGTTACCTGACAAAAGTTTTTGTTTCCTCTTTATTTTGCAATGAACCTGAAGATTATCATTTAATTCATAAGTTATTCATGACATATTAGTCAAATTATATATTAACAACTAGCGACCCGCCCCGGCTTCGCACGGGTGCATTGCTAATACTAAAACCTTCCTCTTGAATTACTCTATCAATAAAAAAAAACCGCATCAAAATCCGTTGGGTACTTTTAAAGATTTAAGCATACATAGGGACAGAAAAAGCGACTTTGTTTTATACTATGTAGTGATACGTGGTGGATGTCTGTTTGAGTTGATGCTTGATCTTAGAGTATTAAACCAACTGCTTGATACATAAGCTAGAAAGGAGTTGGTGCCAAGTGTTGCCGGATTATAGATGCTCAGATTAGTTGTAAGTATTAAAAATATTCTTCAGATTTAAAACTGATGTTGCTGATTACTAAACTTAATGATTTTCTCTAACATACATAAATAATTTCGCCGCGACCCACTACTTATAGGTATAAATATAAAGAACGGACAAGTGCGAGTCAGACTCGCCCGCGGCGGGTTCCGTACAAATTTGTATGTAGGTACCTACATACTTATTTTATAAATAGTTTAGGAATTTTTATTCCCTTGAGAGAGTCGAAATAAAGGTTTTTTGCGGCCTAAACGGCCGTATCTTTTTTTAGGTTAACTTAGAAGTTTCACTTTCTCACAGCTTCAAGGGACTGTATTGACATGCATTATTAATTTTGCAACTATGTGATGATGATGATAATATTAGTCAAATAAAAAAAATGTCCGAGTCGGCAGAGGGCGACCTAGGCGTACTTACATCGATCAGATCGGCGATGTATTGAAAAAGTCAGATAAAGAGTACCCGAAACCGACGAGCTTGTAGGTATAAACCGATTGATGGATGTGGATGAGGCGCATGATCTATGCCAGGATCGTAGCAGGTGGCGGGCTGTTGTCTCTGCCTACCCCTTCGGGAAAAACGCGTGAGCATATGTATGTATGTGTAATAAAAAAAAAACAATAATGTTTTATTCAGTAACAAGTCTTGAAAACAAACAAAAAGGGGTTTGAAATCATCTTAAAAGTATAACAATACTTGTTTCAGATGATTTCAGTTTTGTTCGTCAAATCGGTCCATTGAAAAACTTACGTACCTACCTACTTATATACATATATTTACCACTAGCCCGACGTATTATTATTTTGACACAATTTCTTAGTGATTATTGCTTTAAGAATCTACAAGTACCTATATAAAATTTCGTAAATTTACTTACTTGTGAAAATTTGACCATAAAAATAGCCTAGCCAGGTAAACCGATCCAAGAAACTGTATCTTAGACCAACATTATTAATAAGCGTATAGAATAGACACTTATAAAATGACGATTAACTTGTTTTTTAATCTCAGATCAGAAAGTTGCATTGATTTAAATTTAGTCGATCTGGTTACCTAATAATCTCAATAAATTCACAACAAATGAGATTATCTATCTAAGATTAAATCAAGTGTAAGTTTATTGAAACAAAAATAACTAACAACTTGTTTCTCTCTCATCCATCACAGAGTTCATGACGTGGCCACCCGATCACTTTATTATATGAAATATGTAGCACAGTTTAATACCTTCCTTGTGCCTATATGCAAATACGAAACTTGTTTACGTAATCCCGATTTGTGGAACAATCGTTGAACATACAAAGGTACTGTGCTATCCCACAATAATTTTCCGTCTAATTGACCGAATGCAATTGACCATTGAAGTAGGCTCGACGGCATTAAATAGTTAATAGCTTCTGATGTGGGTGCGTTACTAGAAAATTAAACAAACGCCAAGAAAATTGCACTTGCATACCATAACATTCCTTTTGTAAGCGATCCGTCTGATGGTTACACGTATTGCAAGTTTTTGTCTTGTATTCTTCATACGTCTGTAGATGCCTCAATATGGTCACATATGATAGTTTTATTAGGTTGTCCTTTTTCTTTTTAATGGAATTAGAGAGGAGGCATGGTCGACGTATCTAACTCAATGTAATTAGAAAAAGCAGTAGTATGAAAGGCATAAGAAGAACGCATATAATTTAAAAATTACTTGGAACGGTTATACGAACGTACTCTGAATAAACAATTACAAACCCTCTATCTGATTTTAAACTACATATATTTAGAACATACGAGTCCGTTGAGGTAGAATCATTATAATTAACTCGTCCATATTTCGTGCGAACGCCAACGCTGCGCGTAAAGTGGATCCATTTATCTGGCAATCCGGTGGGAGGTCACGGCAAAAGTCCACAATAAAAGCCGGGTCCGGTAGCACAGTTTAATTGAGTCCTCCGACCTCATAATCCGAACCTCCCGCTCCGCCCGCTAAATGTTATTTATAAGCCAAACTCCAAACACCCGCCGGCCGACGCGCCTACTCCGCGTATTACATTTTAGCCTATTGCACCCCATTCTACCCGCCAGCTACTGCCGCGTTTGAGCAACGCGTCATTGCTTTTACTGTTTTTCTTCGCGCTTGCTCTAAGCTAGTAATTAATTTGTGGCGATTATTGCTATTGCCTTTCCGCTTGTTATTAAACTTGTCGATAATTTAAGATGGAACATGGATCTCAAATTGCCGCGTCGCGCCCGATTGCGCTTTTGCTCATACGCTTAGATTGTGTTAGTCGCGAGCGATTACTCGACACGTTTCCATTTGATTTGTCGGCCATGTATAGTGCGCACAACGAACATTCTCGACTTCACATTCGAGTAAGTTATTTTTGGTATTTACATAGAATACCTACTTATTTAGAGTAGTGCAGTCCGCCCTGCTAACTTTCACATTGTCCATATTCATACGCCTTTTTATAAAAAAAAAAATTAGTAATTGTCGTGTCATTACCCACCAAGTAATTGCAATTTCGTCAGATGAGTAGGTAATTAAATGAAATAACAAGTGACATTTTTTATCAGCTTTATAACTTGTATAGTACATTAACATACTTTTACGCTCTGATGGCTACGAACGTTGCAGAATTAATGTCCAATGGTCGCCGATTGAACATGCGCCGAGGCGATTGCTCGCATGGCAAGAGCCATAAATGAAGTACCCGGCGAGTATTAACTACTGGGAATTTGGCCATCGGAATTATCGATACAATCCGCCTGACGATAATTGAATGGACGCGCGTTAAATAACCATTAATTGTTGTTGCGGGCACGATTGATATTTATCGATGTTGCGATCGGCGGAGCCCCAAGGCGCTGCCGGCGCATCTCTATTGTCGATACAATGAATAGGTAAAACCAAACGTGTCGTGCGACAGGCGAGTCGTCCGTCGTGTGGCGGGTTCCACATACCATGTTATCGTGACAATGTGTCACGCACATGGTTTTGTATGACCACCACAAGCAAAGTATCTACTTTAATTAATATTACTAGGCTTTATAGTCACTATTTTTAACACTACCACACGACACCTGCTACAAATTTACTGAGTGTATTAGAACAATTCTCCGTAATTCCGTTGTCTAGTCTTACAGGCAGACATTATTACCTACATGGCATATCGTGTATACCTATTACAACGCAGACACTATAATGCGACGCTATGCGCCGCACCGCTGCACCGAGCGCATTCACATCTAACATCTACATATTGAATGTTTAAATGTCAGTAACTACAATATGTACATAGGTACAGTAACTTAACTACGAGTAGTTATGCACTTTTTTTGCTTTAAGAATTTTGGAACATAGGGGAACGTTGGCTATATTGTACCGATCGATTAATCGTACCACCAAGGTATTTCCTACTAAATGCACATATTTTTTTGATCTGGCAACACAAATCTAATGCGGGTAACAATTCAGAAGCCATGACAGTTTTTCACGTCGCTGCAAGAACCCATTTGTGTTTACGAGAAAAAAATATGTTTTTGGTGGTGTTAATGTATTTTTTTACCTTGAAATTCTAAACCTCTGCAGACAAACGGTAAGACATACGTAAATCTCTATTTTGTTATGCTGATAACAAGTTATCTGACTTTTAATATGTGAGACAATCACGCCGCAGTTATTTAAGGTTATGATTTGACATGGCGTTTTTCCAAAATGGGGTTTGTTTTGCAAATCGTACTGTTTGAGAGTTTCGAAATAGTACCGGTACAAATTACCATATTTGAATATTTTTAACTCTAAAAATTAAATTTAGTTATTTAATCACCACTGTAATTCATGTAAGACTGTCAAAATAAAAGAATCAATGTTGTTTTAATACAAAACCTGTTAATCAATAAGAAAATATAAAGTAAGTACGATTTAAAAACCACAGTCAAGCTGCTCTGTTAATCGTACCGATGGTTAATACTTAACGAAATATTTTTTTTTAACAAAATATGCTTATTTATTTATAAAAACATTGCATATACAATTGAATCAACATAACAGGGATGTAAAAATAATCAATATATTTTATTTCAAAAAATAAGGGGAAAATGAATGTGTAATATTTTATTTGAAATGTGTATGGAGAATTTCTAAGTACGATTTAAAAACCTTAAGGTACGATTAAACATACCGGTTTTCTAAATCGTACCGATGGATCGTTTTTAAAAAATAAATATTTTGAGCATATACATGCTAAATATCTCCAAAAACAGTTTCATGTAGTAAAGTCTTTTAACCATAGTATCTTACAAAAAAACAACCATGAATATATTCATTATAGTTTTTGCACAAATCGAAAAATTCCTTAGGGGGGACAATATAGCCAACTCTCCCCTATCATTTTGATATTCGTTTTATTGAAATACGACGCAAATAAAAAAACTCCTGATATCGAATTGCATGTGCATTGTGCATAGTAGGTAAGTACTTACCTATCTATATAAAAGATTTAAAGATTAATATTTTGTGAACTCGTATTTCACATTTATGCAAAGGTGTACGAATTTGTATCTGATACTGAGGAAACCGTGAACTCTGTGCTCGAGTGTAGATACTTAGGTTAGCGAACCGTCAATTTTTCTGCCTTACCGCTCCAAAGCGCTTCGTAATATATTTTTGAAGGAATTGCCCCAAAGATTTATGATTATGATGCACAATATAGTGGCGTCAATTGAAGCTGGCGATGGCGGTGACGGATACAACGATGTTATGCGGTGTCTCCTCCCACTGCTTTGCTGTTTGAATAACACCTCGGCCAATAATTCCGATATATTGGTATTATGATGACCAGTGACCACTGACACACAATGTAAAGTTTAGATGGACCTGATTCTCTATTGAATCGCTACTCGCCTTCACTTGACATTTGAAAACCTCCCAGGCGTCCCAGCGGACGCCTAAAGTGACTCAACATTTTAATCCCTTGTAAAATAAGTAATTATCTCTGCCATTAAAAAATAAGAAATGCTTGTTTCGATTATCCAAACACGTCAGTCTGGTGAAACGAGCACGCATGAAGTAAGTAGTAGGTACCCCGCGTTTTGCCATGCCCCACTACCCCGTGTTCAAATTAAAATACGACTCCCGTTCGTCAAGCGACTCAAAAGAGAACAAGAGTAGCGTTTACAGCCCAATCATTATAATGATCGGTTATCGATTTGCTGTATAGCGTGCTCTTCTAAAGGACCAAAATTTAGTGCGCCCGATTACGCCGCGGGCCGCCGGCTATTCCGTAATCTATGTGCGGGCAGCCTACCGTCGTCACGATATCGTCGACTTATCTTCGTCGTTCACTCTTATAATTTTGGGAAATTCATATAATAACATCTGATAACAATCTAATTATTATAATGTCCTCTTTAACATATCCCGTTGACTAAGGCGAAATTGGAGCGGCGGACGACGGGCCTCGAGACGGGATAATGCGTTTGCTAATGTAATGGAAATTATGAGATCATCTTTATGCCTTTTAACTGTGCTTTTAAAATAAACACATTACTACGCCTTTACTGTCCTCTGGTCGGGTTTATGACGGTGTATTCTAAGTGTGGAGCGGGCTTTATATTCAAATGCAGGTAGCCGATGCTTTTCAATTAAAATAATCCGAAACGACTGTTATGGCTGTCGAGGCAGTTTATATTTTATTTTAATATTCGCTAAGTGTACAGTTTGTTCTCTGTGTTTAATTTAAACCGCTTAACAAATATTGAAATAATAATTCATTTAACCTATATTGAATGTTTTGAAACAAAAAAATATTAAATAAGATTGGGTATAGGTAATACGATATCTATGCTCTTTATAATTATTTAATTTGGAATATCTAATGCGATATTTTATCAACAGGTAGTTCACATAAGTTATTCTTTTCGCGACCATTTTTTTAAGTTTATTATATTTTGACCAAGTACCTAGTTTGAAGTAGTCGTTTTTACTCTACATTCGTTCCTACGAGTTAAATATAAAATATTCAACTATCACCGTTGTGTAATGGTTTATCCCAATGACCCTCCTGAAGCATTATATTGGGTAGATCGAAGTCTACGACAATATCTACTTTGAGCTATAGGTTTTGATGTGTAGGGACTTCGTTACAAGAGGCAGCGATAGCGATTGTGTAATAGAGGTTTAGCGAAAACTTAGTAAGTACAGTCAAGAGACTTTGTAACATTCTTATTACAATCTCCTTAGAGATCAGACTCGCACTACAAGTGTAAAGCTTCATGTGTTCTTGATTGCACTTGCCGATTAGATGATACAGAAAGGGGCTTCGACTCGCGCACCGAGGATTCCTATATTTTTTTAAGTAGGAACAATATTATTAACAAAATTTTATAGGAACGCAAAGTAAAATTAGATTTTTTAGAACACGTACATAACTAAGTTTAGTTTGTAAAATAGTAATCACTCACGTGTACATATTATGTTGTAATTTTAACTTAATCTAAGAGTATGTACCTACATTACATAAAAAAAAGATTTATGCTGACTAAAAAAGTTGAAGATTGTTTTTTAGACTTTTTTTATCATAATTTGAAAACTAACCTACCCAAAAGAAAATGTATTTTTTCAATGCGCAAATGAAGGCTTTTCATATTAACAAACACTATTGATTCATTCATTTGCAATGATATTAATCAATCATTATTTAAACCATTTCAAGTTGCTGAAATAAACAGTTGTGACAAACGGACGGAGTACTTAGGTAGGTAGGTACTTACGTACCCTAAAACTATGGACTATTGAATATTCTAATTCTTAAATTCTAGACAGTGATATATTCTATCACTGAGGCAACAACCATCAGCGTAGTGTCAGAACGACAGAATAGCCAAGTCGTTGTCGGGCGGGTCGACACAATGACAGCCGAGACAGGACACAGGGCGTGGGCAGTGTCCGACTCTCATCAAATATTGACAACCCTCTGAAAGCACGGCCACCTCGTGCCTATTACCTACACCGTACCTACCAAATATCCAATCGGGCGGATTTACTGGTGGCATTTTAAATGAGGCACGCCCCTATTTCAATTAACGGTAGCTAGCATGCATAAATGACTTTGTCAATTAGAATGACCACTTAAATTTGGATTAAGTGGGCCTTCCGATTACAGACACATGTAAAATATTGAAAATCTTAGGCAACTTTTGCAAAGTCCGGGAAGTCAAACGGAATGCCGTATACAAAACTGTTCAGCTGCGTAATGATCAATCATTTGTAAAAATTATACGAATTCACAAGTTATTCTGAGCATTATTTATTGATTTTTAATGAAAAAACAAATAAGTTGTTCTTGACTACCTTTTGAGTTTGAGTTCTGGTTTGTTGGAATAGTGCACCATCTATATCTAAGCTACAAAGAGAGAGATGGTATTCAAAACAGAGATTTTTAAATATATTATATTAGGGCATAGAGCGGCCAAAGCGAACAAAATCGTAATCACAAAATTATAGGTACTCCTAATGTGATACAGATATCTCGAGTGCTAGATAATGAAGTGACGGTTTGATCCAAGTTTTTAAGAAAATATTTACAATGGTCACTATTTGCTCCCACCACAATTTGAACTCTATGTGATTATAATAACAGAATTCAAAACCAATGAAAAAAATTTACATTCTTGTGTCCGATTCAGGATTAAATAAAAACCTGTAACCTAACCTAACCTGCCTAGTATTTTAACGCCAGTTTCGTAAATTTATTATTTTAAGTTAGTAAATACCTAAAGTCTAAGGTTATTTAAATTCAAGTATTTTAATTAGCACGTTATTTAAAATATAATTTAAATGCTATATACAAACATTAAGTATGTTAATTTACATAATTATTTAATATTTTATACTCAAGAAAGCATGGCATATCCAAAAGGAACAGGCCAAATAAAAATTTAAAGTTTTTAAGAACCTGATCTTTATAATGCTTATTTACTGAATCAGTGACTGGGTGAATAATTAAGCTTGGTTAATTTAATTTTTTTAAGGGGTTCTAGGAAATATAATGTATTAGCACCGGCGTACTGTATTCTATAAATTTTCTAACTTAAAATCTACATCTATCGATGAAACGGACTACAAGGCTACCGAGATAAGATGTATTGAGACCTAGCAAGTGACTTTGTAAAACGTAAAGATTGCTCGAATAGAATGCATGGGACTGATATTAGCGTTCCGCGTTATAGCGCGACCTGTGCGACCAAGTAAAATTGACGCAACACCCCAAAGAATTAACTACTGACACGTAGTTAGTATTAAAATTACGCGAACGCCACCTAAGCAAATGGAACTTCGTTTTGCCACTTGGAGGGCTGATCGTATTTCTCGTCTCTTTTTAAAAAATGACTTTACGAGACATATACCTAAATATAAAACAGCATTATAAACAACTAATACATCCAGTTGTGATGTCAGAGATTTGCCATTATTACGCAAACTGTGGCTCAACCCTCGCCAATATACAGACGACAGTCATTCGTCCGTTCTGTATTTAATATCACGAGTCCCTCTCTTTGTTCAACACTCTTCATTTGACAGATTGAACTAAATTACTAATGCTTTTTTATTCAATTTAAGGGCGATAGCAATCGTAGGAGTATTCGCTTTGTGGAGTGTTTGCACTGTCCTCTGAGATAGCTTTCCGTCCAAGTAGTTTTTATTAGAAGTTGTGTTGACTCTAGCAGTCAAGCGTGCTTCTAAGCTCCCCCCTGTGTACAGTGCTTCATATTTGATTTGATCAGCTCTCTACTTGCAATATCGTTATTATTGTTATTATTCTCGTATATTTTAATTTCGTCTAATAGTTTTGGATCAGCTAATTATATAAGGTTGATTGTCAAGCGCCTTCATGTCGCCACTTAGGCAATATTTATTTTAAAATGAACTTGTGTTATGATTTCTATAATGTTACGATATTTGGTAGAAATTTCCTTTATTTTTAACACTATTTTCCTATGGCTGTAATAAAAAACCAAGCCCTTTTGCAAAACAGCAGAGTGTCCTACATTCATGCAGTCGATTAATTTAGTTTTTAAAGTGGACAAGAAAAACGCTATAGGTACCTGCATGTGCCTTGTGGTATGAGTTTTCACACTTGGTAACAGTAGATTTTTCTTAGTTTAAATCAACAATCTTCTCTCACCCACGTGAATAACTGCAATTAATAATTCTTATTAAATCCATTACTAAGTACTAAATGTATTGTCCAGTTTAGTAAAGCATTTCTTGTCTAACGGCTTTACACTTGCCTGTAGGGTAATGTCACTCACAGCAATGGAGTTTTAATAACACATTGGATGTTTGTTATCTAGCGATTGACATCGAAATCACAATTTCATACCTAAATATCGGTGTCGCCATACCCATAATGACACGAAGAGAGTACCTACATACGTGTTATCGTTAGCTATTACTAATTACTGGGACGCACGCGAGGTGGACTGATAGCGTTGTTTAAACAAACATGGCGGACGAATCGCGGCCGGCTCTTTGTAATTGTAGCTCACCTTTATCGGGCTCGGCTCGCATCGGTGAGCAAGGGACTCCAATTTCAACTCAGTCTGCTCAGAATAAGGGCACAGCGGCGTTCGGTTTATCATCAGTTGCATCTTAATATTACTATTCCGAATGAAAAAAAAATCGAGATTGGTTAGAAGGTTAACAATTTGTTAGGTTATACTTGTCGAACTTAGAAGCATCTAATGACGGCTTGATTAGCGCTGTAATAAATAAAGTTTTATAGATTTATTAAATAGCAAAAGTAATTACTATCACTCATTTAAAATTTGTTTAGTATTAACTCTAAGTTGAACATCCAAAGAACACCGCTGCTTAAGGACTTTTCGCTCTGTTTAAAGAAAACAAGTTGGTGCACTCAAACGGAGCATTGGAGATTGAAGTGGGGTCGTGTGTGTGCACAGTAACTTATGCTATTATTTCTAAGACAACCTTGCCCTCGTGTTTGACCAAATCCGTAGGCGTCCTCCGGGCCTATGAAGTGGGCTGTTGAGTGCGTTTTCTTAAGAGGCTCTTTCTTTTCGGCATGTTCAGTGATCATTGTATTGTTAATAATGATCATTAAATAGCCAAACTCATTTGACCTAGATACTATATTACAATATTTTGTAGTGTAGATTTTCTTAGCTTAAATTAAATGCTGCTAAATAAAGTACCTAGTTATTAATATGCTTTCAACAATTTCAGTAATAAAATCGCAACACTTAGACATGGCTTATGCACATGCCCATTTATCAATGTTGTCAGCATATAATGATGAACAAAACAAGATGTTAGAATTAACAAATCGTAATCATTACAACAGTGGATGCTTTGATCAACCGAGCGCTAACTCGATTCTTTATTATGTTTACTAATTATCGTATTACCTTGAGGAAACTCGAGTAGCTCAGAATGGGACGGACGATGGGCGAGTCACAAAGATGCTTAGATTAAACGGATGCCCCAGATATTATCTCACAACGGCTGCTCTAGAAATGGAATTAATTTGCATATGTTTAAAAATAATGTATGAAAGCGTTCTACATACTACCAGGTGTTTCGACGCATGTTAAACAATAATATTACCCACTCTTAGAAATGTGTAAGTCACTATCTGTAGAAACTCATCTAAGGATTTTTTCCAAATCTCATCACTAAACTGAGGCAAATGTTGAGGCACAATTACCTACGAATTTTCTGGTAGTGTGAAAAATAGGAAGATGTTGCCCTCAACCAATATGATGATGATGTTAATTAGTCTTTTAGTCGGAGCAGTCAGCGCATACGCATCCAATATAGTGAAATAAGCTTTATCCTAGAGTAAATAGCGAAAACTATATACAGTACAAATAAAAGCCTATTTCTTATTGGTATAACCCGGCCTCAAAAGGTTGTGTAGGAATAGGTCATGGTTCTATAGATATGTTACTAGAGCGCGGAAAATGAAGCCGACAAATGTAGGTAATTGACCAAATTTTATTTAGTCGCAATATTTGAATTTTTCACCTAGTCGTATTAAAAGCGCAACTATTGACAGATAGCTGTATATTTCTTTACTAGCGGTTCTGCGCGGTTTCACCCGTGTAGTTCCCGTAAGATGAAATAATTTCTCCCGTTTTTTACACATTTACCACTATATCTTTGCTCCTATTGGTCGTAGCGTGATCTTATATAGCCTATAGCCTTCCTCGATAACTGGACTATCCAACACAAAAAGAATTATTCAATTCGAACCAGTAGTTTCGGAGATTAGCGCGTTCAAACAAACAAACAAACAAACAAACTCTTTAGCTTTATAATATTAAGTACCTATAGATTATTCGTTATACGGCGAACACAACAATGACATGTTAACAATGACGGCGAAAGATGATACATCTTTCGCCGTCATTGTTATATTCTATATAAATACGCTAAGAAGTAAGTATAGTACATGTTGTAGCCACTCGCAGCGGATAAATTTTCAAACGCGCGCAGTATGAATACAACTCATCATTACTTTAATATCTTTGGTTCCACTAGCTAAATATACTTTTGGGTTTGCAGTTGCTGGTCGGCAGCAGCGGGGCGGGCACCGGGGGCGCGGCGACGTCGCCGGATGGGGGCTCCAGCTCGGCGCCGCCGCTGTCTCCCGGCGGGTCGGCCGTGGCCGGCGGAGCCCTGTCTCCCGGCGCCGGCAGTCACGCCAGCACCCCCGCCGCCTCATGCTGCGATACTCCCCGGCCCATCATCACCGACCCCGTCTCCGGGCAGACGGTCTGCTCGTGCCAGTACGATGGGGCTCGCCTTGCCCTCTCTTCGTACCCACGCCTCTCCAGCGCTGCGGTCGGGGTCTACGGCGCTCCCTATCCGTCGACAGATCAAAATCCTTACCCCAGCATCGGTGTCGACAGTTCGGCATTCTATTCACCATTGGTATGTACTATCTTATATTCATGGACCAAATTTGAATCCGGCAGGCAGTCTGGCACGATTCAAATTTGAAGATTGTCGTGGCGATAGCGTTCTCGATGCAAGAAACCAAAGTATTTCTGGATCTCGTTTGTTTATCTATAAAATTTAAAGATACGATATCTATGGCCATGACATAATATTGCAGTCGTTTTGACGATACAGTTTATTTCACTGATTTCATATACGTAAAAGTTCGTTATTGCTTCTGGTTTTTGTCTGTTGGTGCTATATCTCGCGGCATCAGGCATAGCTTCGCACCCTATATCCTAAAGTAGAATGAACAGCGGGCTGCAAATTGGTACCAATAGGTCGTTTGCCGTTTGTCCGTATACGAAGGAGGCAAGGTTTATCGCTCTCGAGTCTCGACTGCCTACAACGTGTTTAGCTTTTCTGGCGTAGCGTGCGAGGCAACGGCGAACCGGTCCAAGCGCGCTGGGCCAGAAAACCACCGACGCCTCGCGCTGCCCGCGCCGCCGCCCGCACCGCCATCCACGCCGCCGCCCTGTCACGAAACATTATTATTTTAAATCGGAACAAAAATTTTCGTGACTACTCATATTACAGCAACAAAATCTAAATGGATAAAGGGGTTCCTTTTTTGGCACGAACCTTTTTACATTTGGGCATTGAAAAATTAGGAAAGGTTGGGAAACGGCAAAGGAAAAGAAATTTTGATTAATCTTACAACAATCTCATGTAGTCGAAGGTAATACATATGCACCTCTGTCTTTATTGTAAAATAAAGAATATTCCTCCAATTGCATGAAAACTGTTGTGAAAATGTTTAGCAGCTAGTCTTTACTTTCTACTTTACTTATAGGTCATCTTGTTTCCATCTTTGTTAAAGTTCACTTTTTAAACAGTCAGGTCTTTGATTTTTAAATTCCCTTTTTACTTTGTTATTGGTAACCAAGTTAATTGTCATAGGTCCTAAATGTCTCACTTAACATAATTTTTTTTCACAATATGGCGTCTGGTGGTTGCCATTCACTCACGGTCACATTCACGACACACGCAATATTGAGACGAATTGATTGACGTAAAAATCATCAAAATCGGACCACGCGTTTGGTCTCTATAGAGCGCCACAAAAGTAACGTATCTACATACGTAAACATAGGCTGATAAACACATTACCCTCCGCAGTCAGGTAAAAAAGGATGAAAAATAGGACCAAGAAACTTTAATTTTATAAATAAATAATAGAATTTGGTAGCGTAGAAAGGTACTTTTGCCTTGATTTTAAGTATATTAAATCTGTGTAACTTTCATTAATTTAAAAAAAAGGCATGAGGAAACGGAATTATCTATAAATGATTGTTTTTTCTTTACATTTAAACAATGTAAGTATAACACAGCTACTGTATCTTAAACTGTAATTATTGTATTGTATACCTATATTTAATCTGTATAGCTATACCTTATTGTTCGGTTAACACCTTGTCTGGGCAAAGGGGGACAAATGGGCACCCACTCTGTATGCGGCGCCGTAATCCCTATAAGGGTCTATAGACGCTGAGGAAGGATCGACGACCACGTAGGTAGCTACTTCAATCGCTAACGCCGTCTTGTTAGCCCAATGCATTTAAATCTTCTTAACAAAATCCTTTAAAAAAACAGATTTTATAATATAGGATATGGTTAAATGTATCTGATCCATTCAATTTCAACGGCTAACACAAAGCACATGTGAAATCCGTTAAATCCAGAAAAGCCAATCGAACGTAAGATGATCCTTTTTTTGTCGAGTGTTAAAGGAAGTTTCGCGCCTTAATCCTGAAGTGTCGAAACGTTCATAACGGAAGTTTTCACCGAGCACATGAGTTGGCTGGCTCCGTTATGATGTGTAGGTATTTTGTTCTCTTCTTTGTTTTAGTGCTTTTCGTCGCGGTTTACATATTATTATTATGATGTAGCTTAATGTTTGGTCTTAATTTGCAGATTGCGATCCCGATAACGTAACCCTAAATTATTCCGAAAGAATACATGTATATTATTATGAAAATATGAGTTCGTTCAACTCGTAAATTTACAAAAAATAAAAATATCATGTGGCAAGTGAAGTAATTGTGGATGCATCCTAAATCGGCGGCAGTGAGATCTCTATCTGTCATTGTATTTAACGAGGTTTTGCAGTAGGTGCCTACGTACGTTGTGATTCTGTGCATGTTTAATAACAGGTGTTTAAATGTATGTATGGTGTCATTGTGTGCCCTGTGCTCGTAGTCGTGGCTAGTTCACGACAAGCCCGGCCGGTTCCGTGCGAGCGACAATTTAGCGAACAATGACGATGCTTCGCCGCAAATACACTCGTGCCTGTTTCAAGCCATGTATAAGTCTTCATCATGTGCCGTTTGAAACTCGTCCTTGCTTGTGAAGTCACAGGGAGTAATTTCGGAGGAGCCAGTAGTCTACCACTGCAGGGAAAAAATATTCAACTGCCATTTTAGTACACGAGCGACTCCGGTGGCGCCGTCTCTTCGAGCTGCGACTTACTAACAATACACGCAGCGCCATCTTTTATCTTTTGTACACCGGTGATAATCAATAAAGGTTGGTTTGTGTGTAGTCTTGGTTGATGTTGTCAACTCGTTACATAATAATTTCGAGTTAACCATTACTTTGGTATTTTAGTAGCTACCACAAGTTTGGTTTATAGTATTTTTTTAATGGGAAAGGTAATCTTTAGTAGTTATAGTTACATAATACAAAGGAACAAGATTCTTAAGTTTTATATAATAGAATTATTTTGTATTTTTTTCAGAAATTAAAAAACTACTCAAGCATTTACGTAGCTCGTTTCACGATTTAATGCTTAATTTATTAAACTGCAGGCAATTTGTGGAGCGCGGCCATAAAATCTTTCGTCAGTCGAGTCGGTAGCATGTGCATCGTTCTGCGATGCACTTCTCATTTGTTTATTGCGAACGGAAATCTTCGGAACCCTTCCCACGTACTTTGCATCATAATCGTTTGATAGACAAGATGTGACATCTCACATTTGGGACGACGACGAAATTGTTAAACTGGGTAATAGACTAAAAGTCTATCAACACCTTAAAAAGAAACTCCTGCAAAGTTTAGCTCATTTCATTATCGCGACCGAATTAAAAGTTCGATAAGACGACGGAGAATGGAAAAAACGCGAGAGTAGACCCGGCCGACTATAAAACGTAACAAAACGCCAATTTAAATACATCACTAATCTTAAGTCAAAGAGAATAAGTTTAGAAAAAGGAGACCAGAAATTCAATTAAAGGGCAACCGAGCGAGAACTGGTGCGCAGAGTCCATTTGCAAGACAGGGACGGAAAAATAAATAAAAGTAGAGAGAAATCAGGCGAATTGAGAATAGCCATTAAGGTGTTAATGAGGGTCTTATTAAGCCGTCTCCTCCCCGTGGGTGGTCTGTCTGTAGTGCTCGCTTTGTTCATTAATCACTACAGATTAAGTTCCGACCTAATTATCAAAATATCAGGAGAGTAACAATGGATGCATCTAACTTGATGCGTTATCTTTCCATGCGATTTTTCTCTGGATTTAATGCCACAATGGATCAATTATACTAGTTATACACTCCGTATTTAAACGTGTAAAATCAAATTTAAATTCGAACAAAGTAAAACATCTTGACGTTGAAGCAAAATGATGTACTTAATTTTATTAGTATTATCATAATTATCCTGCCAAAAGGATTAAATCAGTCCAAAAAAATTATAGGCAAATAAATTCATGCGATGATGAATAAATATGCTCATGCTATTTGAGGGGGTTTGTAGAGGTATTCCAGTTCTAAAAGTAAGGTTACACTTTTTGGACCTCTACACGTAACAGGTTGTAGGTACAAGCAGTACCTATCAATTATGGGACCTGCGAACCCACGATATTTTACTTCACCGTAAAACTCTGGCAAACTTGCTGTTGTCCGTGACTCCGTATGTTGAATTTCAGGTTTAGTTTTCGTTTATCCAAAAGTATGTAGACTATGTAAGATGTAGACAATTAATATTGTCCCACCTGTTAAGCCGTAAAGGTGACCTAAGGTGACAGACTAAAAGAGATACTTTTTCATATATTATATTTGGTAAGAATAGGTTGAGGTTGATTGTCTATCTAACCTAAGTATATTTAATTTATTTTTAAATTACTAGCGCGGTTGAGAGTCCGCCTGCATGCTAGAGGTCTGGATTCTATATTGGATTAGGGCATTCAACGAGTTCTCCCGCATACTGAAACTTTAATAGATTGAATCACTAGATAGATGAATGGGGAAGGAACAATACCTATAATAATAGTGTGAGGTCCGAAATAATATTAAATACTATGGTACTGGTAAAAGTGGCTTCTCCATATATGGAATAGATACCTCCGCCAAGCACATAAAGCTTTAGTGTATACTAGCGGGTAACCAACGGCTTTGCCCGCGCGGATCCAGTTTATTTCCGTTCCCGTGGGAATTCCCAAAAATCCCTTCATAGTCGGTGCTAACGACATATAAGACACCGACGAGTATACTTACATACCATATTTCAAGTTCATAGATTGTTGTTGTCATTTCGGATTATTAGGTACGTATTTTTTAAATTTTCCCTTGGAAATGAGACGTTCTCTCGCTGTAAAAAGTACTTAAGATGTTGACCCAGTTACTCAGTTATCTTCACAACAATATCTTCACAAATTTCATCAAAATTCGTCCAGTACTTTTTGCGTTGCCAGACATACATAAAATTCAAAAATAGTAAATGTTTTGATATCTATATTGATAACTATCTACTATATTTCATGTACAGACACGGCCGCGTTACAGTTCTATTATATGTGTAGATTATCAATTAATCTTAGCTGTTCTAAAATGCGAGTCTATCAAAATCCTGCCCACATCATTCTATAATAATTTTAGTTTGTATATTCTTATTTTCTTTAATTTGGTTGAAATCAGATACATAATACCTATCTTCATTATTATGTGACTAATAAAATTTACATTATTGGATTAAGTAATTTATAATACCTACCTTACTTACCTACATTAATAATTCATTCTTAGCTACATCCATATTAATGCCTGAAAGATTCGCTTGAAGCTATAAGATCACATATTGTATTCTTTTCTGTTAATGTCTCTTGCTACATAGTGGTTATTAGTGTCGAATAGTTGTTAATTATATATATGATGTAAAGCAAAAACCCCGAACATCACAGTATTCGCAATTGTATGAGCTCTCTCTGGGTAGTAAGAGAACGAGAATAATTTATTATTTTGTTGACGAACATAAATATTGTCGGGAACATCTATTACCATCACTCTTTCGCCGATTAATTAGTCACTAGCGAGTCGACCTTGCTTTGAGTAATGGCCAAGACTTCTTTTATTTTCTGTCTAATTAGTTTAAATTGGAAAATACAGGGAGGAATTTATGACTCGAAGAAAATCGTAAACTAAAATCGTGTTCGGAGAATTCAAATCCATGTTCAGAATAGCTGTTAATTACTTGCGTCCGTAACTATTATGAAACTTGTACTAATGTAATGTGTGGAAGTCTTTTATTTACATAGATAGAATAACTGCGTGCGCTATGTATTTTGGATACCATCTTATTAATTTTTATATGAGTATGTACTACTTATAGAGTATTATAATGTGGCTTAGAATAATTTCTAAAACATAATTAAACATACTGTCGTTCTTTATAAATATATCAGCAATTTTTATCAATATCTAGTTCCACGGTCAGCTCTATGAAGTCACTGTGATCGAGTAACAAACAAATAAAAACAGACAATTTATATTAACTAATGATTGTAGCATTACTGACATGAAATCGCACTTGTGACTCTTGAGTTGCAGGTGTTCATGGGTGACGGTAGTCACTTACCATCAGGTGACCCGTCTGCTCGTTTGCCCCCTTTTATTATAAAAAAACTATGTAAAAAAGCGATACTCTTGAAAAATTACAAATCGGAGTTCGAGTTGGCCGATTCTTCTATCAGTGATTTTACATAGTTACCTACGCGGCGTTGACAAAACTTTATAAAAAGCAGTAGTGTTGCGATTTCGTAACAAAGTCGTAAAAAATTCAACCCTAATAGTGATGCCGCTCTGTCTGCGTGCCCGTCTGTCTTTCACAGTGTTTTATCTCAACAACTAATACAAACTCTAAGTACTTGAAAATAAAAGTCGTAGGTAAAAGTACTAAATAATGCTTGCAAAACTATATTTAAAGAAATAATTTTAAACAATTTATATTTTAATAGCAAATGGGCGAAATGGGGGTTTAAAATTTTAAAGTACCAGAGCTAGTGGAGTATCGTATAAAAAAGCTATATTTGAACTCTACAAAACATTTTTTTATGTCCCAAATATAATATTATAATAATATTTGAATAATGCTTAAAAATTTCCTTAAAATATAATCCCCCCTATCTAAAATGTTTTTTAAGTTTATGTAAATACTAGCCCCGCAATTTCACCAGCGTATTTCCCGTTCCCGTGGGAATACCGGGATAAAATAGAGCCTATTTTACTCCGTGATAATGTACTCGTAGCTGTCCATCCGTGAAACATTTTTGAAATACGGTTTAGTGGTGTACACATAAAAGCGAAACAAACAAACAAAGTCACTTTCGCATTTATAACAGACAGACAAACTTTATTTTTTTTAATCAGAAATATTTTTTACATAGATTGAAATTTAATGCGTACTAATATTATCTATTGATATTCGTAAAAAGTTGCGGAACCCTCATTCCAGTTCAACTTTTAGCTTCCTATGCCAGCGATCGAAGCTGTACAAAGCCGTTAGTTGGTCACTTTCTTGTAAATTAGCACTTCTATTTTTGATGAAAAAGGTCATCCATAAATCTGATATAACTTTCCTTCAATGATTTAATAACGACAATTATGTAGAACAAAATTAAATCATGTATATTATTAGCACAAAATTTTCAAACAGCAATAAATTATAAATAACAATCCTAGATATAACAACATGATTGATGACGATACGATGATTGAATTTCTTTTACCTTGTTTAGTTTTGTAACAAATTTCGAAATATGGGATACCTACTCATGGAATCGCCTTAGTGTCTGCCTCGGTCATTTTATTCAGATATTGTGTGATTATAAAGCTGAATACTAATACTATTATAATAATACTTTATTGCATTATCTATGTTTACTTACATTTATACGTTTCAACATAGACCAGAATAGGGCACAGCAATTTTAACTAAAACTAAGTTCAAGTAACATTTTATATAACCTATTTAAAAAAATACATGTTTTAGACTAATTAGAGATTAACATCATTTACATTAGTAGGTAAGTCGTATATTTAACATTATAATTTAATAGTACATTATGGTACAAGTGAGTAAAGTTGGTGATTACCGCTGAGGCGCCATTGAGACCCGAGCCGTAGGCGAGGGTCATAAGAGAGCCGAGGACGGTAATCATCAATACACACGTGTATCATACGACGTTTTTCAACACACTTGTGAATAAATAATACTAAAAAATCATTTTAAAATAATCATTCGCAATGGCGGGGAAAATTAATTGGTTTTCCAATTTTTTATTTATATAATTTGGAAAAGGCAAAAGGATCTAGGCCCATACAGCCTCGTTTTCCTATGCGCTCGCATCTTACAATGGCGATCGGCCATGGACTAAAAAAATTAGGTTTCTTTTTCTTTGGTTTGTCGTGGATAGCGTTTTAGCCACGTACAAAATGGGGTATTTAAAGTTTTTACAGAGAAAACCAAAGTTATATTTGAGTGAAAGTTTTGTTTATTAAACACGTACAAGTTGAAATGATCTATTTAAATACGAAGTTGCATGAAATGAGCAAGCCATATTTGTGTATTAATTTATTAGTACGATTGAATACGATCTTTTTTGTATCGAAACTTTTTTAAGAACAAAGCAACTCTAGCAACAAAATTGAAAAAAAAAATCTATAACTCACTAGTGAATAATAGCAAACAAAAAGTCTCAGTTTGATTATAGGTGTCATTATGTGCCTAATTGCAGTGAAATTAGAGCCACTTTATGAGCAAGTGTGTTGAAAAATATTTTTCAACACACTTGCTCATAAAGTGGCTCTAATTTCACTGCAATTAGGCACATAATGACACCTATAATCAAACTGAGACTTTTTGTTTGCTATTATTCACTAGTGAGTTATAGATTTTTTTTTTCAATTTTGTTGCTAGAGTTGCTTTGTTCTTAAAAAAGTTTCGATACAAAAAAGATCGTATTCAATCGTACTAATAAATTAATACACAAATATGGCTTGCTCATTTCATGCAACTTCGTATTTAAATAGATCATTTCAACTTGTACGTGTTTAATAAACAAAACTTTCACTCAAATATAACTTTGGTTTTCTCTGTAAAAACTTTAAATACCCCATTTTGTACGTGGCTAAAACGCTATCCACGACAAACCAAAGAAAAAGAAACCTAATTTTTTTAGTCCATGGCCGATCGCCATTGTAAGATGCGAGCGCATAGGAAAACGAGGCTGTATGGGCCTAGATCCTTTTGCCTTTTCCAAATTATATAAATAAAAAATTGGAAAACCAATTAATTTTCCCCGCCATTGCGAATGATTATTTTAAAATGATTTTTTAGTATTATTTATTCACAAGTGTGTTGAAAAACGTCGTATGATACACGTGTGTATTGATGATTACCGTCCTCGGCTCTCTTATGACCCTCGCCTACGGCTCGGGTCTCAATGGCGCCTCAGCGGTAATCACCAACTTTACTCACTTGTACCATAATGTACTATTATGTTTATTATATTATTTTAAATTTTCTTAGTAAGAAATTCTTCCACGTTGTAATAACATTTCCTTACAAGATATATCTATATAATTAAAGATCACCTAATCACTTAGCTAGTGCAAGTACGAATTTATAAACGCAATAGCGTTTAGGCACTGTTATTTTTACCCGATGTCGGTTAGTTCTAGCTTTAAGCGGGTTTTTTTGCGAGTAGGTACCTATCGATGACCACCGGTTGATTTTTGATATTTTTATGACTATCCTTTAAAAAGCATTTTATTTTTTCCTACCTTAACAGACAGTAGTGCTAGGAACAGAATGCCTAGCCATAAAGGAAACCGAGTATGATGCGCCGTGCGCGGGACTATATTTATAAAATTTTTTACTTCGTGACCGAGTAGGTATAATGCGCGGGACTATATATTATACATATAATAATTTTTTATCTAGGTACCTACTTCGTGTATACAATATGTCACAGAATAAGCGCAATTTCTGAAATTAGTTTGATTAGTATCGACTGCTTATTTCGACTTCAGCTATTTTTAATATCTACGTGTTAAATTTTTCCGAAAAATACATTAGGTAGGTATAGGTAGCTGAATTTAGTGTTACCTATGGAAATCGTGCTATTATTGCTCTTTATTTAAAAAAATTGGTTAGACACAATTAAAGTTCGAAGGCATCATCTTTTTGTTTATATTATTTGAATAATTTATGATATGATCAATTACATCAGAACTATTACCTACATACTCAGTTATTATGACCGTGACAAATAGGCACATATAAAAACCTATTGATTTTAATAAAATTAGTTTATTTCTGAATCGATCTCGAACTTTTCTTGTTTGACTGTCATCAATATTAAAATAAAAATAAATGTATGTTTGCTTTTTAGTGCCACTTTTGAAAAAAAACCTTAATAATGACTTTTGGAAGCCATCTCCACAAAAAAATAGACAAACCATGAACATAGAAAGTAAGGTGAAGAATATGTTTTTTATCATATTTGCATAGTTCGTTCAATCATTACCTCTCACAGTTTTTACACATCAAAAACGGGACTTAGTTGACGAAACCTTTTTTTATGGTTTGAGTACGTATTTGGACCTAAAATGTTAATAAACCTGTCAATTCTACTTAGTGGAATGTGATGCTGCTTACGTATTTTATTTATATAGGTATCTATGAAGATTGGAGTTAGCTCTCAGATCCAGCAGTACATTTCACAAACTTTTTGATGTTGACAAAGTGTTCAAATATGTGCTAGTGTAGGCACATTATATCAGCCGCCGTCGCTTTTACATGATGCAAGAGAGCTGGTGAACGTGGGTGGGCTTATCACTAGGTACATCGACGATTTGACATAAATGCGTTATAGTTAGATTATGTGACAAGTGATAAAATGTTGTAAGGTACCGCCTCGTCGTGATTGACACCCTGCGTGTTTACACTGCGATAGCCTGACGCACACACTCCTGCGCTAGTCTTATCTACCGGACATATAAGCGTTTAAAAGATACCGTTCAACCGCAAGATGGTCGGCTAAAAATACCTACACCGTTTTCTAATCGATAGGTAATAAACGTTAAACTTATCAGCAGTACGTTAGTACGTATATGAGTAACCACAGATTGCATCAAATTGACCCAAAAAGATCAAATAAGTGGATATTACACAAAATGTGCTAATTAAGGAGGATGGGTTGTTATTTTGTCATAATAATCGTTTTCAAACAATGACCACGGCGCAACCCTGCAACCCTCGTCTCATCTCGAAAGCGTTAATTGCTCCGCAAATATACTCATCTTCGCACTAAGCGTTTACTTGCCGACTTTAATGAGTGGGCAAACAGTCGCGCGGTTGCGCGGTCAGCCGCGTCCTGTGGCTCGGCCGGTGATAAATCTTCGGCTTTTCCCCGATTTCCCGGCGTCCGGCGCGGCGTCCCGCGGCGGCGAGCGCGGCGCCCTCCATTCGCTCGCCACTCTTATAAATTACCTACACGCTTTCACTATAAATCAAACAATGGCCACGCTAAATGTATTTACTATTGTTTGAATACACTTCGAACACCACTATCGTGACCGACGTCCGTGTGGTAATGCATATTTCATCCAGCGATCCATTTCGAGCGTGCTCATACATCCAGCAGACGTTAGTCAGCAATCTTGGACGTCGCAGGAAATTTGTTACGTCCCTTTGTGTTGTCCGGAACTAGAGGATATTGTGACCGTTCCGTGTGGAAGGATTCCCGATTAGTCGTCTAAGAAAAATTTGACCACTGCGACCGCAGGAAATTGTCTAAATGTGAGTTAATTGGAAGTTAGTGAGAATTGGGGAAGGGTCGCGTCTTGGAGATTTAATAACGATGCTTAGATCTCTCTACAGGCCGCAAGCGCTCTGTGACCACTTAAAAAAGGTGCTTGTTTTTGACCGTTATCTCAGCCGGAAGTTAATAAACTGATCCAACTGTAATTTTTGTCCGCACCGCCCGCGTCGTTTTGCAGTAAGCGTAAGCCGAACAAAAAATAAGATGTCGATAAAAGTTGAGATAGCTTTTAACTACTTACGTTATTATATAATTTCAGTTAGTATTATAGTGACGTAGCTCTGCGTGCCGAACGGCGCCCAATTTGCCCATAAACAATATTATGTTAATGTTATGGAAATTGTATTCCCCTAATAAATAGATTTATATTTCTGATGAAACATTCAAAACTTAGTCAACGGTAAGCAAGCTTACTGAAAGAAATAACATAAATTAGATTGAATTTATGATATTTATGTAAGTTTTTTAATTGTACTTAAACATGTTTAATGTCAGATTAAATAAGTAAATAGATTTTATATCTATCACAATAAAGTATCTATCTAATACAAACGGTTTATTATATATTATTGTACCCATTATAGGTATGTAAAAATAATAATAATTTGATAAGGTGAATCGATTATATTAAACAGTTCGATTATTTAAGCTAATTTTTTTTATTTACACTATAAAATACTTATTTTCAAAAAAATATAATCTAGATCACCTAAGTAGTTAACTACCTGAGGACTTAAATTTTTTTATGAGTAAATTATTATTACCTATTTAACGATTTCCGTCTATCTATTGACAAAAGTAAGATGTCACACGGATCAGTAAGATTATTTAATTTCACAATACGATTTGTATAGAATATATCATTTAGCATTCACATCGTACAAAAAAGGAGACACAATTACCTTGAAATGGTAAAATTTTACGCCTGTTTGTAATGTTATGACACTATTCGCTCCGATGCCTTTTTGTGATCTACGAGCGCGGACCACCGCGGTGCTACGAACTTTAGCACAGCACAGAATAATGATATGTCAACGACAACAATGCTGTCAATGAAGAAGTCTACGTGCGGGAGAAGTATTGTACCTACATTCAGCAGAAAATAATCGTGGAGAAGCGCTTTACAGTTGGTAAATTTGGAGTGAGTTTTTTGCGAGTTATTGTAGCGATTCGGACAGATGTCACGGGCAGGGAATCCGCGGCAACAAAAGCGCCCCGGGGGCGCTTTGTCCTCCTCCCCGACCTCCCCCTTCCAACCATTAACACTGACACCTCTAACATTTTATTTTGTATCAAATAATACATATAATTTATTCAATTTATTTATAGCTATATTCACTTTAGAATAGGTTATTGCTCTAAATGGTTTTTAATGCCCTTATTTTATAAGTAATTTATACTCCAAGTCGTACCTTTACAGCTGCGTTTCACCCTCCAATGATGGCTATTAGCAAGATATCAGATAAATACGTTATACTATAAACACGGGGTTCCGGAAATTCTTATGAGCTTTGTCTACCCTATTGAATGATATTATTAATTTTAAACTTGTAAAATTCAATTCAATATTTTCGAATAGAGCTCACACGAGTTTTAGGAAACAATTAATTAATGGTATAATTTATTGCGGTTCCAAGTATTGGAAACAGTTCGTGAAAACAAAGTAGGCATGTCGAAGTTATTTAGAGTTGCGGAGTTGTTTCGGGTGCGGGATTAAGAGAGACTTGGTAGTGCGGCGCGGCGCCGCGACCGCACGACCGCGACCGCGCGACCGCGGCGCGTCGCGACCGAATCAATCACGGAGGCTCAATAATTGATCGCCGAGGGCTGCGCGTCTCCCCCGACCTAATTACCTCTCTCGCCCTCCATACGCTCACGGCTCATTAAGGACCGTCTGTTGTTTGTTCTCCTAATTAAAGCGGAGCTTTATCGGTCTCGGGGCCCTGTCTAATTGATACCATTGCGAGCGTTTACGATCATTGAATTACGACGGCCGCGATCGGTTACCGGCGGGTTTGGTAGTTAAACGTGACCGCACATTGTCTCTGTCTAAGCTACAATTGACTTGTTTAATCCCACTTTATTGTTTGTGTATTTATGGGTCTATGGCACAGAACTATGGCACCTGTTTTAACTCTTGAGGCGTTGAGACATACATGTTTGCCTATAATTTCGTGATAATTTTATACTGCGTGCTTATCCTGTAGACCCACGTCAAAACTAAATACGTATTAGTTATGCAAATAACATGTAAAGGCATGAAACAAAAGCATGGCCACTTTTCTAATCTCATCAAATCATTTCTACGAAATTATTTTCTGCTTGGCTGAATTTTGTTACGTGAATATGTCGGTATTATGATTAGGTACATTTTAAAGATTGGTTTGGAATCAATTGTCGACTTCTAATCACATCGAACAAACTAATTCCGATCGATAACAAGAAGTTGTAAAAAGAAATTATTCTGATTAAGAACACAATATCATGCATAATAAAATAATATTAACTCGATACTGACGAAATAACGTTTAGTCTTCGAAGTGGAAAATAACCAATTTCGTTTAAATCACAATCTAGCAATTCTTTGATACCCGTGAAATTGCCGTAACGAAATAAATGTTAAATAAAACGTAAAATAAAATTATTGTGCCTCCACAAACAAATAATTGGAACGGGAACACAACTGCGTATAGCTAAAGCGCCCGCGCCCGTTGCCGCTCGTTTTATGGCTTATTTGGGGGAAAGCTTTATTGAACTTAGCCACGTTGATTTCTTGTTTTTCAAAAACAGCCCCTGAGAGGAGTGACACAAGTTTCGGAATTGCCCGACCACAACTGGTTGCGTCACCACCGTGCGGCATGAAATGACTTTTTCGTTTGTATTCGCTCTTTATCCACTTAGAGTCATTCTTTTTTCCACTCGCTACAATTCACTTTCAGATTTTGCTAGTCTCGCTCACTGCCGTTATTATTTTATTGCATGAATATTATTATGGTTTTTATAAAGTAGTAGCATTCGGAATTGGATCTTTGGCATTTCTCATGAAATATTTAGTGGGACTTAGAAAGCGGTTATAATGAAGACTGTAAAACAATACCACTTATATATATATATAAGTGGTATTGTTTTACAGTCTATATAACTTTCGCAAGAAATTTTAGAATAAACAGCCTCAACGCAAAACAACTTACTAATATTCTTCAAGTAAGTGCAGCAATGGACTTTATGGAGCAGAAAATGGTATTAGCCAACACGATAGGCGAGCCAAGTAAAATCAAGAGTTTAAGTGCGTACAGTAGCCAGAAAGCTGAGTCGAGGTATGATGGAGTGCTGTCGATTTGGCAGAGCGGCGGGCCGACGCGGCGCCTCGGGCGGCCCGGCGCCCGAGAACCCAACAAGCGACTCCCAGCCACCGATGGGGTACGAATTTATGAACCGTCAAATAACTTATCACCAGTTTAATGCAATGAAATAAACGAGCCTTATTTATGAACCGCACCGATCACTCGATCGTGAACTCTGTCTATTTTTGTTTCTAGGGTCGGTCGCGGCAGTGGTAGTTGGCTTTTATTTATGGATCTAGCAGTGCGTGTGAATAACGTTAATAGTAGGGCCGGCCCCTTTGCTACTGTTTATATTTATTTGGGGTTGGTGTAATGAGTCTATCTGGCGCGCTGACTCGCGAACTCTGCGGAGAATTGATTAAAATGTTGTTAGATTCAGTCTTACGGAAAAGGGGGATGAATTGGCCCGGATAAGATTTTAAGGGTTAATAAATGAGAATTATCACACAGTAAACTCCAAGCAAAAATGTCGTGTAATGCTCATTAGGTAATAAGACGACACAAATTTAATGATAATATAGGTAGTTACGTACTAGTAAAGTACAAATGAAAAGGATAACTTTAATATTGTGTAGGTATGTTTAAAAAATAAATCGTTTAAACCGGTTATACCTAATTTATAATATTTGCAAAGAAGATAGATTTTGTTGTGATATCTCCAATACTATTTTATGTCTGTGGTTCATTTGCACGGCAAAATTATTGCACTGTCATAGGGATATTTTAAAGGTATGGATATTATGATTTGATTTTGGTCGGCATATCTATCAACTTTTAAAATGTAAAAAAGTGTCATAGTGAAGTTTTTTGCAGATATTAATTATGTTCTTTAATATCGTATTTTTTTTAGTTCTATCATCAATAGTTTCCGCAGCGCATGCGATGAAAGACATTTTAAAGCTGAATTTTTTTGCACCTTGTTGCATCTTGACGTTATTGAAGTTTTAGTAGGGATCTCTAATTTTTTTAAGTAATAAATATATGTTACTCCGAGATAACGTAGCATTCTCAAGGAGAAAAAAAAATTGAAATCGATAATAATCTTTCCTCTTTATAATATTAGTGTAGAAGTGTATATGTAGAATGTAGATAGACAAATTGGCTCTACCTACATATGTTTTTATTACAAATAGGTACTAGGAGGCGTCTAACGTCGTTGCCGGATCTTTTTTCGTCCCGTTCGCGGGAATTTCTCAAAATAATTTCTTATCAGACGCCAAGATTATAAAAGGAATCTATTTACTGTCCAAACTTAGTCTCTAGTTTCAGTAGTTTCGACTGTGCATTGATGATTATGTCAGATTGTCTCTCTTTATAGGTATAATACCTAGTACCTATAGATTAAGTACCTATTATGAAAAAAAAAACAAACGAAATCTAAGAACATCTTCCTTTTTTAAAGTCTATTAAAAATATGTAATTTAAAAGAAATATTTAAATTAAAAATTCCTCTAACAAAACAATGCACATACATAAAGTCCGTAATCAGTACCATTAATGGTTGGGCAGGCACGTGCCTCTCAAGCCACTAATGCTAGGGGCGAGACAATCATCAGTCATAGTTAGTGAACCTCCGACCTCGCAGGCAACCTCACTACCCTGTCACAGTCAGGAAAAGGCGCAATTTTTATCTCAGCCGCACAAAAGAGTTGCTCACACGAATTTGTCACTGGCTTATTTGGCGGGGGAGTCGAAAAAAATGTTTACAATGATAGATATTAATGACATTCATGAGTAATCATTTACATTGTTTTGTGCTTTAGACCGTGTATGCGTTGATAAATCAATTGCTGATTAAAGAATTGGTGTGCTGCAGAACTTCTCCATTTTACCAATTTGATTATACCAATAACGTATGCAGAATGTAATATATGCTAAAAAAATACAGCAGCGTTGTTAATTATAGCTTCTATTTCAACCCGCGAAATTTTGATTTAGGCCTCTCGTACTCCAAATGGTTGATACAAAAACATATCCCGATGACAGATCCATCACGACACTCTGCCAATTATCTGACATTCTTATTGCCATATTTTATTATTGGCCAGTGATACTGAAATAAAATCGAATAAATTTTTTTTTAAGATGACGATTGCGTTCAACTTTTGATAAAATAAAAATACCCCTGAAATCAAATAAGGATTCCCGTAATTAGATTTTTGTTTCTGTAGGTTCTATTATTTCAATAATAAAAAGTTTTTTTATTTCCGAAAAGGGCTATTTCAGCATCTATTTTCTACGAGTTTACTAGTCAAATAACTACATTTACAATTACATGAACATCTGTTAGATTTTTAGTAAGACTAAAAACTAAAAAAATATTTAGAACTCAAAATTTCCACACCAAAATTTGTCCACACATTTGTCTGTCATTAGTTCTCTTTACTGTAAAAAAGTAGAGCTTCATTAAATTAGTTCTCTTTCAAAAACTATTCGCATCAAATATTTGAAACGCGCAAATACATCAATAAATAAAGAAATATCATGCAAAATTCTGACGTTATTTCCAATAATTACAAATACAAATATCAAGTAGATAATTGTCTGCGCAATGAAACGTACAAACGAGCTATTTAGTAGGAACAATTAGTAGAACAACCGACTTAGAACAATAATTAAACAATTTTCTCACAATAGTTACAATGATATTATGGAATGCTAAAAAACTGCTTATTCCATTTGTAGCGACATGAGGGGCCTAGTATTAGTACTCCGTTGTTTATACTTTTTTACTTTACTGTAAATATACCTATACAAACGGGGCGATTTGTTTAAACACTTGTATCGACTATCGAAAGAGTTTGATAGTGAGTGCATACATACTGGTGAAGAATATTTCCAGGAATGAAATACCTCTGCCAACCCCGAGGGATAGATACTCCACTTGATAATAGTAATAGATTTACGACCTTGATCTGGAATGTTTCGGTAAGCAATTTTCTCAGTGCTGTGCGCTGTCTACAATTCAAATTTGATAAGAATTTCATCGAAAACACACGCCAATTTTCTTCCTTAAAACAGGGGGAAAAATAAGCTTGCTCTTTTATTCAGTTATCGAGCGTCGCAACCAGTGCTCCATATGTATCATAATGCTTTTTATTTTATTATCAGAGGAGTCGGCACGAAACTCACTGGGGGACGAGACAAGGGTTGTCAGTTATCGTTCACACTTTTAATTTAGTTGCTCCTAATGCACGCGAATGTCTCAGCGAAGGAGGGGATGCTCTAGGCGCTTTTCGCCCTCCCGCACTCACTAGCTCACAGTTAAACAACTACCACGCGTCGAGGGTGCGTAGGCCTTAATAGTTTTCCCCTCTGTATCCATACATTATGCAAATACGCTAGTGATATGTCAGCCCGTACACTCGGGACTTTTATTGTTGTTCGTGAGTTTATTCCCTTTTATTAAGTTAACTTTAATTAAATTCAAGTCGGCGTATTTGTTAGGCCGATTGACTGAAAGGAATTATGCGTTGAGATTTATATGCTTACACGAGCTTAGTGATGGAGAGCTCGCGTTAATGAAGCTGACGATGTTTTGGAATTCTGCTGGTTTAAATATATTGCCTATACGGTGCACATTCTAAAACATGAGTACTTGGATATGAGTAGGTTATTAAAGGATTGACAGAAATGTTAGATAGTGAAACGCACTTTGGTAAAATTTCTTATGGAAAAAGTGCACTATGCTAGGTTTTATTAACCATGTTAGATGCCAGTGGCCTACTAGACCATCTGCCAACAGGTGGTTATGATCAGAGAGAGAGTGCGACTCTATGAATTCAAATTACTCGTAAAATACAAGACGCGGAGCAACTGTGCATTGCTACTTTTGAATAAAATAACAAAAAGACCAGACCTTAAAACATAAGTAAACTTACCCCATCAGTGAAATAAACTGTATCAATAGGAGACGGTGTCAGTTTAGCCGTCGGCACTGGTTTGTTTGTTTATTGTTCCGTGCGATGTTTCAGAGCAACCCTTACGCGCTGAAGGAGGGCGGCGGCGAGATGTCGGCGTGGACGTCTGCGGGCCTGCAACCCTCAGGCGGCTACTACCCCTACGACCCCACGCTCGCCGCCTACGGGTAAGTCCCTAGGGTACCCGAGGCCCCAATGGTCCATCACCCGCGCCCGCGCCACTTTAGATAAAGCCCACGCCGCGCCCGGATTAACATAATACCTCCCTATCGAGACTTATCTTTCTAATAGATTGCAATGCGAAAGGCTCATGTTTGTATTTGGTGATTCGCTTTAACTTAAATGAATTTAGTTATGGTGCGCAAATGTTACCCTTTTCTGCTTTGGTGTGTGTTTTTGTTGAACGGATGGGCCCACATTTTTCTTCTTTTTAAAAATTTGTCACCATGTTTCATATTTATTTCGGTTTCCTGTTAGGGATCCTTACACATTATTCCTCTCATATAGGTACCATATAAAGTAATTTGTATTGCTTGGGCCGTGAAATGCACAATTGATGTGAGTATAGATTAAGCAGATAGAGTCGGTTATTAGAAAGCTGATAATTTTATCATTCATAGGTATTTACCTATCACTACATTTTAATTTTATTTATTCCAAAAGTAAATTCATAATCCTCGTATAAAGTCATGCATTGACGGGTATACAGACACCAAACACCTTGCATCCTGCACTATAAAAGTTACGATCACTGATAACACAAAACGTTACTATAGAGCAAACTTTTTAACATTTGTTGCTGTGAACATGTATTTCCATTGCATTAACGTATCAACAATGTTTATGGAGATATAATATTTTTGCTATAGCTAGATAAAGTAATAAAAGATATGCATGTTAAGTTCCGTTCCATAATCGCCTTAACGTGTTCCATTAGAGCTAAAGGCCGATTAACATGTGCACTAACACTAATGCGTCTAATCTAATCATACAATGCGCATGACAACCATCGATCAATAACTCATCCCTACTAATATTAAAAATACGAACGTAACTCCTTCTGTCTGTTACCATTTCATGACTAAATCAGTAGACCGATATTGATGAAATTTGACATTATGCCAATTCTTATTCCGGAAAATACTCATATAGTTCCTAGGGGATGCAATAATCTAAAGTTCACGAGGACGGAGTCGCAGCCAACATAAACATTAAAATCGGTATAGAGATCGATGCAACCCATTATAATGCGACCAACACCTTATAGCTAAAACTAAAGGAATGTATCAAAATTAGGTAGGTACTTAAATCATGATGTTTATAAATCGACACATCTATAGGTAAAATGATCGCAATATAGCTCCTTTTTACATTAGCTATTATTGCGGGCCTGCAGATCTATGTGATGGGACCTTATTTGGTAAAATTTTGTACGCCTTCCCGTAGATAGTTACGCAAGAGTTACGCATATATAAAAGATGAATTACGTCACGTGTAGATAGATGTGCATGTGTGCATGCTCGCATTAGGAAATCCTACTAATATTATAAACGCGAAAGTTTGTGTGTATGGATGTTTGTTCTCTTTTTACGCAATAACTACTGAACGGATTTTGATAAAACTTTACAGTTATATAGCTTATACATCAGATTGAACCCTCGGGGCGCTGCTAGTATTAATATGTGTAAATTGTGAGTTAACTCAACTAGTTACTTACGTACATATTTATCACTAGCTCGACGGTGAAGGAAAACATCGTGAGGAAACCCGCAGGTCTCAGAATTAATTCTGAGACATGTGTAAATAGACCCGGTCCGGCGATAGGCTCACCACCTATCACGTTTAGGGGTCCAATATATCTCGTGAAATGTGGGTATTTCCAGTAATGGAATACCTCTGCCTACCCCCTCGGGGATAAAAAAAAGGCGTGAGATTATACTTATACTTTTATACTCAACTAGGATCATGTTTTTTAACATTTAGGTGGTAAATAACTTCCATAACGATACCAATTTTATTTGTCGTTTGGTGGGGTAGCGAGGCTAGCAAGAAGTGACAGTTTGATAGGTAATCTATTTGACGTTCGATTGCAGCTTGCTCGCGATAACAAACCCTATGTTTGGTAGTGCGTGCCAGCCGCGAGGGACAAATGACCGGGTAACCACTCCCGGTGCTTCGCCCTCTCACTTTAACCCGCAACCATCCCGAGGAGTGACAGAGATGGATTACATCTCATCTATTTCGCACTAAAGCTCGATAAAGTCAGCTTTTCTTTAAAAAGTTGTCGGTCTAACCGATGCGAATATTTTTGGTATACCTCGATTCGCTCCAATGCGCTCGTAAACATTAGTTTATTCCAATATTTTACGATAATGGTTCCATATTCAATTTATAAAAAAAGTTAAAATCAGGTACAGTCATAATAACAGTGTCATAACAATGTATTATGTGGAGGCATCAATTAAATAGAAGTTTCACGGCGCACTTGAAATTTATCCGTCCATGAATCACGCCGAAACTGCCTGAAAATAAAAGCAAATCATGATACATCAAAGCGAAGTTATGCTGACAATTCGGCTGCGCTTGACTTAATATATAGCAGGCGGTGCGTTATAATCTAAAAATAATTAGATGCGACATTAGTTTTTATGCGTAAAAAAGACGGTGCTGCACGGGACGCGCACGGAAATATCTCGTGATATATCGCGCCCTCGATACTCAAACACAATTGTTCGCTGCTCTATTCCACATAGGGTGATCTGTCTATTGCGGGATACACAATACGCATCCTATTTGAACTTCGCACGCAACGCAAACGAACTTTTTTGAATTGGTTCGATTCTCATTCCTCGTATTATCTTATTCGTATACCACAAATAAATTATTCTTGAATATAAAATTGAGAACTTTTCATGCAACATATATAATTAATATAAAAAGTTATTTTTATATTAATTATATACTTACACTGTCACCCCCCTAGATCTCGAGTTCTAGCTACCAGTCCCTTTTTTTACACGATTAGGGGCAGGTTTTTTATAAATCCTTTCTTAGTTCGTGGGTCATGCATGAACTTAACTTAATATTAGAATGTTGTGTTTCTGACTTCTATGGTTTCATCACTGCGTAACACATTCTATCACTTATGAAAGTCCTCTCTCTTTATGATATACTTACCCTAAAGAAGTAGTCTGCCCGAACTCGATCGCAGCGCCATAATATGTCTCAAACAAACGCAAAATAACTAATCAAAATCGGTCCAGTCCTTTAGGAGGAGTTCAGAAGGTAGAATAGAATATAGTATATAAATATAAATATACATAAAGAGGTCTAGAAAAATAATACTCATCAATTTAACAAACAATATTCATTTTCTTGCAAATGTAAGTAGAACTTCACAAAATTGTGTTTTATTCATTTCAAAGGAAAAACTTTATAAGAGTCTCATAAAACGTTCCGGGGCCGCAATAAGTTAGCCGGGCCAAATAAATAGCAGTACAAAGAAACAAGTACGTTGAAAAGTGTATACAGAAGCAACAAAAGTTGGCCGCAACTGTAGACTCACTTCAGTTAAGTACCGTTGGCGTATTATTTGGAACAGCCTGTAATCTGCCACGCCCGCCGCGCGCCGAAATGAAAAATTACTCAGCTATTTTTAACACAACACTGGAGCACAGAAAACGTACAAAAATTAGAGAAAAGAGACGAGGGAGCACTTGTACCGCACCATTGAGATCAAAATACGCAGGAAATTACTGCGCCTCGAGCGAACGCGCTCTAAGAGAATTATTTGTGTGCCAACGATTTGGGCTGTTACTTTTTAAATAAACCAAATAAGGAGCGCTTGTTAACGAGACGTGGCATTCAAATGACACTTGTATTTTGTGACGTGAGTTTATTGTCAGTTATCCAAAAAGGCACGCGATTACCGATTACGTCGAAGGCTGCCTGTAACTTAATAATTTGCAGATTCAGACGATGAGCTTCATATTACATCCCAGAAAATAAATATAGCATAACATCACCCATCCCCTGCAGCTGTATCTTCCTGTCACTATTTGCGTGTTCACCACGTGACAGCGGCTCAATCAAATTAATGCCAACGTTACAATTCTCACTGATTACTGCATAGTTCAATCAGGTGTAACGTAATAAATCTATCAATGTGTAATAATTAATTGCACGGAGACGCCTCGGCATTAGCTTGATGCATGAAGCATTCAGTAATTGATGTCTCTAATGACATCACTATCTGATTATCCAACAGACATCCGTCATTCGTAGTTGAGGATTCAAATAAACTCGTCGTTTACTTTACAGCGGTACAGTATTGAACCGTAGGCTTAGCAGAACCTAAAGTGGTACAACAACAAAATAAACGCAACAATCCTGTTCCTAAAACGCCTGCTCGAGCACTTCTGTTCCGAATCCTAATTCTAATACGACCCGAGCCTCCCCGGGGGAGGTGGGAGCATTACTTATGTACGCGTGCTCGTACATAGCGGTACGGTACGGTTACGGGGAGGGCACGAAGAGGCCGCAATTCCCCCAAGCGGGCAGATCGTAAACCTCCGATACCGCGAATTGAATACGCGGCGGTGTGCAAATGTGTAGCACTGCTTGTAGCCGCCCGCCCAGCGGCTGAGCGCGCGCATACAGATCACCGTTTGCAACAAAGGGAGCTGACATGTTGTAAACAATTAATTAACGGAAATAATTGCTTTTTTTACATTTTTAATTTTAAATTTCTTTTGGATCCACTACACATACAATAATACGTGTAAAATACGTGCGCGGTATACACACATACTCTTAACTCTAAAGAACATAAACATCGCGTTAGATAACCTCGGTTTGTATTTATATTTAGATAAAACTCAAATAAAAATGGAACTCGATTTTTTGCAAATCCTTAAGACATTTACCTGATAGGGAGACGATATAAATTAATTAAAAACGCTTGACAGTTCATGGGTCGATTAGATTTTTCTATAAAATAAAACAGTCATCACCCAATAATCACATTAAGAACAGGATGATATTATAATATTTGCATAACATTACGTCTTAAAAGGAATTTAAATTAATATTGAGATGGGTACTAAAATTCAGGAAACGTCAGAATGAATTAATCCAACAGTTTATTTGTAACACAGACATAAAACATAACTCAACAGCCCGGTCATCGGTTTTATGTTTTCGTCCCCAAATTAACAAGGATACAAAGTATTTCCGCCCATGAAAGTATTAACATTCTCTAAACCCAAGTGCATGTGTTCTAACAAGGCGGCGCGTCGAGTAAGTGGACTGTCTAAATTAATTAGAAAGCTTAACGATCAACGTTTTCAGCAGCTTTGGAGCTGAAAGCCGGAGCGGTGTTAATTCAATAAAGCAATCGAATTTTTAAAGCGCTACATTTTTCTCCACAAAGCACCGATGCTGTCCGCGCTAACCACGTAGATTTCGGAAGAGCTTATTCGTGTTTCAACTAATGTGAATTCGTTTCAGTAGGTTTACTAAATGCTTTTGATTTAAGTTTTAATACGTCGTTTATTCCTACAAATATTGTAAAGAGCTCCATGTCTTAACGGAAGTTGGAAAAAGTTTACAAGTGGAGTTGGTCCGTACACAATACACTCACCATTGTGTCGTTCATAAATTATATTTATTTCGTATTTCGCCACCGCATTGAAAGGCGACGCGAGTTGAGGTTTCGTTACAAAAACAGGCTCACAATTTGAATTTCAAAAGTCAACACGCTCCGGACATTTTTTAACTTGGAATATTTCGACGGCGTGTGGAACCTGCTGATCGTCGTGCATTTGTTGAATGATTACTGGGTGTCCGGTACGCAAGATGGCGTCGGTATCGATTGGCGCCGAGTACGCCCACGCTGCCCACGCCTGCGCTGCAACGCCCTGCACTTGCAACTGAGGTGCAACGGACCGCCCTCTGTTGAGTCGAACCGAAGGTCCTCAAGCACCGCTAAACGCCGGACGACACGAAAAACACATTACACATTTTTGTTTTAAAGGCAATCTCCCGCATCGTCGATGTCGTTAGATCTTAAAACTTTATCTCGATCGATCAAAGTGAATAAATTTTACAGCGAGAAGATATATTGGGCGTTGATTTTATTATAAATTTATATAATATGGATAGTTTAACGTTAAGAACAAAGATAATAGAGTAAAAGTAAGATTTTTGTCGATAAACACATCGAAACCGCGATCAAAAATGTTTACATAATTTTATTACAATCTTGACTGGAAATGACTTATTATTGTGTTCCATTGTGAATTCTACATAGCACTCAACTTTACAATTTGCCTGAAATCTCCTAAATCTGAAACCATTTTTTAACTATTTTCACGCGCAGAACCTATTTATTGGACCCCTCAGACCGCGCCTTTGTCATGTCGACTAGAAAATCGAAGTCAGGTACGCCGCTGGGGGAATGGATCGTTTCGCCACAATTACGTTTAGAATACGGATGCAAATGGGACCGTAGACCCTAAAAAGTATAGGTATCGAATGTCGCTCGGAGCCACGATAGCTTTATTTTGGCTGGCGTTACGAGAAATCTATTGCCTCGAATAAAACGCCTATCTGTTACCAATTTAAATGCCAGTCCATTGTTAAATGCTAACGATCTGGCACATGAGTCGTTCGTATTCATAAACCTAATTGTTTATATCGCCTAATAACGTCCGAGATCTATGTGGTAATTATTTGTCAAAAGAAAACAACTCTGAAGCTAATAATATTATTAGAAAATTTATTTTATGTCTCTACAATTACTTATCTGTACTTATTTTTCGTATTAACTTCACTATATCTGAGTCCCAATTAATTAGAAGATAAATGTGGCTTCATTCAGATTCGAGATGTCATTTGCTAAGGCGATTAATATGATTAACGAGGCCGGAAGCGCATGTTTTTTACCAATTAGGTATATGTGTGTTTGTCAACAGATATGGCGCAGGCTACGATTTAGCGGCCAGGCGAAAAAACGCGACCCGAGAATCTACCGCAACGCTGAAAGCGTGGCTCAACGAGCATAAGAAAAACCCGTACCCGACGAAAGGGGAGAAGATCATGCTCGCGATCATCACCAAGATGACGCTCACGCAGGTGTCGACGTGGTTCGCGAACGCCCGCCGCCGTCTCAAGAAGGAGAACAAGATGACGTGGGAGCCCAAAAATAAGACCGACGACGACGACGACACGATGCTCTCGGACGAGGAAAAGGACAAGGACGACCAAGAGGATAAAATTAAAACTCATAAAGGTTCGTTGAGTTTGATCCCCGATTCAACGTCCGATACTCAACTTTTTGCAATTCGTGGATTCACTTTCATGCAAAATTATGAATTCACTCTTGCAAAACAATGAGTTGAATACCGGATGTTGATTTATTTTAATGTTTTTAAGTGATGGTAATGTCCGTTTCAGTGATTCTGCCATGCGAGTTGATCATTTTTGTAGTGTCTGTTAAATTGCTACTGCGAATGACAATGAATTATTGCTATACTATGCTAGGTTTCTTTTGGTGTGAGTAAAACCTGTTATTTCATGTTGAAATTGTACCGGTGTTGTTAAACGTTTAAAATTGCTTTAATTTTGTCGGTGTATAAATCGTCGAGTGAATTGGCATAACGCGGTCGAGGGCCGGAGGGTGTGCGGGACCCGGAGAGGAGGCGAGAGGGGACGTGGGGGGCGCCGGACGGAGGGGGGGAGGTCTCAGGCGTGTAACTGTGCGTAACCGCTCCTCACTCCCGGATTTCCTATTCGTAGTAAAGTGGGCGGCGCCCGGGCCCAAATTTCATATAACGCTTCTTCCGTTCGTCGGTACAACGGGGCGAACGCTCGGAGGTCGCGTTCAGCTTGTCTGACGATCTGCCCTACTTCATGTTCTTGCCAAAGGATTTGTCGAGTTCGTGGATCGTTTCTTTTATGAGTATATTCCGTTGGAACGTAAGTAAGTACGGTTTCGGGGATTTATAATGTGTTCCAATTGAACGTGGAACCTTTTTTTCACGACGGCCTTTGTCGTCTTGTTTGTTATTCTTTACATTTTCAGCAACTTTCGAGTGTTCTTTGGAATGAACAGATTACTTTATACATAAAACATTCAGAGTTTTATTGTGTATCTATCATAGAAAATAATAATACGCAAATAGGTAAGTAGCATAAGCATTGCAGCTGTTAGTTTCGGTTGTCAATGACACAAATGCTATGAGGCATTATGGCAATAAAAATGGTTCAGAGCTGGAGTGTTTTCATTGCAAACTTCACGGTGCTAATGGAGGCGCAGCGAGGGCGTCACGGATAACGCCTGGCATACGTCGCCTAATGAAGCCCACTATTGTTGGGACAGAAGTGTACTTAATTCGCGGTCTCAATGCCGTCGCGCTTGCCGAGTACAACGGCGTTTGGGGGCATAAAGTGCCGATAATAAACGTGTTGAGATGTGTATGGGAGAGTAAGTGGCGGGGTAGGTGTGGAACCGCAGACATTGACCCACTGGAACTACCGTGGGAATGAAGCCACCAATAACAAAAAAAAAATATGAATATTTTGCAACTAGTTCTGACACAATCGTATAAAGTGGCCACTAAAATTCTTAAATTATTGTGTCATAATTATTCTTTTGATATCGTTCGATGATTTTGGTAATTTATATACAAATTCTTAAGCAAGTTTTTAGTTACTTCCGGTCACCGCTGGGTCTTAGTCGAACTGTGAAATAGTTTTGGAGTTCAATAACCACTTTGTTTGCGACAACAAACTAATATTGGAACGTATTAATTTTCCAACTACAGAACTTGTCTTTGAAACTCCATCCTTCCCAATTGCGTAAATATCGCAAGCATCTCAGCATTGTAAGGAGTAGGCGGAATATAGTCGCGACCCCCGGCTATGTCCGCGTGACGCCCCTTCTATTTCTGCTTATATAGAAAAAAATCAGGCTTACCGTGAGTTCTATACGTAAGTACAAACTTAACTTACTTACCTACCTCACTTCATGTTCCAAATCAGGGTATTTTTAAAACTATTTTACAATATAGAATAGAAAACACTTTATTTGCTTTAAAAATACACACACATAAACTAGAATGTGATTAAGGGTGGACTCGAACAACATACAATAACCCGTATCCAGAGATAAACACACTCATCATAAGTGATATTTTCCGATTTAAGTAATCTTTAAATAATAAAGTGTTTTTAAATAAGTTAGTGGAAAAGGGATTTAAAAATTATTAACTTCACAGCTAATACTAAGTAATTATCGGGAAAGAACTAGGCACAGTTTTTACCGATTAAGTGCATACAACCGGGCCAACTGCGTGTAAGTAAAATATTGAAGCTTTCACTAAGCTAGCTAATTTTGAAGGTAGTAAAATAAGTTAATATTTTAAGTATTTCTCAAAGATAAGAAAAAAATTAAGTCATTTCCTTGGTATCTCAGCTAAAATAAGCTATAGAAAACATCCCACATCTCTACACTACACAAGTAGGCAATATTTTGAAATATTATACAAACCAATTTTTGTTCAATTGCTTTTTCAGAATTTTCTACCCCACTGTGGAAATGTTAGAGGGCGGCACACTTTTTACGACTTTAGAAGCGCATATCTCATCAAATGATACTTAAACAAAAAGTCATTTTAAAACATCTATATTAGTGTAGTAATTCCAAAAACCCCTACCTTCAAATTTCATCTACCTAGTGCCAATAATCTTCGAGTATGACAGCTGCGATATACGGACAGACGGACAGAACAGGAGTGTTCCGTAAAAAAATACTGTGGTGAAAAGTGAGAAGTGGTGGGATTTGACGGGCCTGTTTGCTCAGTTGGTAGTGACCCTGCCTTCTGAGTCGGAGGTCGCGGGTTCCATCCCCGCTCGGGGCCAACATTTGTGTGCATGAACATGTTGGTTTCGTGTCTAATATTTATTTAAGGGTGTTTATCAGTTGTTTATTACCCATAGTATAGGACCTGCCTAGTTTGGGACTAAATAACCGTGTGTGAATTGTGTCCCACAATTTATAATTTATTTCCAGGAATGTATTGCCTCTACCATGCCGACCCCCTAAGGGATAAAGGTGCGTAAAGTTATTTTAGCTGTTTATCTCACAACAGACAGGGCATTTATACGATTAGAAAAAACAAAACACTTTTTGAATCATCTCGGAAACTGTCCGTCGGCCGCAGCCATTTTTTGGTTGATACTGATAGAAAATTGAAATTTGTCATAGTTAGTGCCCCAACTATTACAGATATTAATAAAAAATCTCCAAAATTTTGAGGTATAATATATAGGTAGGTACCTATATATAATCTCACGCGTTTTATCCCCGAGGAGGTAGGCAGAGGTATTCCATTGCTGGAAATACCCACTTTTCACGAGAATATTCGACCCATAGACGTGATAGGTGGTTCCGGGTCTGTAACACTTGTCTCAGAATTATTTCTGAGACTTGCGGGTTTCTTCACGATGTTTTCATTCACCGTCGAGCTAATGATAAACATGTAGGGTAAGTTTTTGAAAAAATTTAGGTAGTAACTGCTAATTCTAAATTATGGTGGAAAGTGTAAAGTGTAAAAAATACAATTTTATAATGTTTTTGTATGTAGGTAAGTAAGCTTGTTAACGCACAAAATCATTAACATACATAAAGTTTTTAATTGCTGTCCCACCGTTTGTATCCTAAAGTATCGCTATGAACATCACTACATACCTAGTATAAAACAGCTTTCAACAGCTTTCTGCTGTCTGTTTGTCCCTATGTATGCTAAGACTAACGGAACTAACTACGCAACGGATTTTGATGAGGTTTTGTTTTTAATAGATTGAGTGATTCAAGAAGATGGGTCGCTATAGTATAGTAGAACATAAAGAGACAATTTAAGGGAAAATATAAAATTTGTATTACGCTCCTTCGATAGTTTTTATTGAAACCCATAAGGTAGGTGAGTTACGTACGATCATTGTTTTACGCGCGATTTGGTAACTAAGGCCAGAACCAAGGGCGTACCCAGGTAGGGGCAGGGGGCGGGGGGGGGGCTGGTGCCCCCCACTAGAAGATAAAATAAACGTCAATTTTCATGATTTTTTTGTTTCAATATACCTGACCGACCATCTTCTAGAAAAAGGTATGAGCTGCCCCCCCCTAGCTGAAATCCTGGGTACGCCCTTGGCCTAAACGCTGTTTAAAATTAGGTACCTACACATTAAAAAAATTATGATATCAATTTGTAAGTCATAGAAATAAGTCTTGTATCCATAAAAAAATGTGACAGCATCTGTTGCAGACGGTGTCCAACTATAAAGACCGTTTTGTTGGTAAAGTCATAGTTTACAAAATGTCAAAATGTCAACTCGACTAAGGTGAGGTTACCTACCTATGCAAAAACAACTTATAGAGCGAAAAATTCATTGTTCATTGTTTTTTGTAATTATTTATTATCTATTTGACAATGTTATGATTTTGGTTCTTATATGAATGGCAACATTTAGTTATGTAGCCTAAACACGCGTACTGAATCTAAAAAAAAATCAATTGTTTATCCGGTTCCCACAAACAACTACAATCCTAAGTAAATACACCATAACATTTCTTACTCGACATGCATAACAGTTCTTTTACAAAAATGTCAATGTTCGCGACGTGTAATATATCATTTTAAGTCACGGCAAACAAAACCAATATAAAAGCTTTCACACGCGATCCCTAGACCGTCGTCGGCAAACAAACATCCAGAACTATCCGGCGTTAAGCCACTCATGAATAAAAGCTTCATTTTCGGACCCCACCAATAAATGTTAATTTTTGTCGTAAGCGCACGCATCGCAAACAAAATATTAATCCGGCGCGCGTTAATGGAAAACGAGTACAGAAGTAATACAAACAAGTGAGCATCGGGGCGGCTGGCGTCCGTCGCGTCACTTCGGCGGAGGAGTAATAAATTGCAGTCACCTCAATGGCTCAGCTGTAAAGTGCAGGCGAGAGAGTGCACGGTATGCACGCGGCGAGGGCTGCAGATGGAGGGCGCCCTGCGCGTCGAGACGCGTTTTTATTATGTCCCATCGCCCCCGGCCGCGCTCGCTAAAGGGGAAAACCACTCGACAGTATCAAGCGCAGCGCACGCTGCAATTTCCACGCTCGTACCGCACACCACGCTCGTTCTCCTGCGTTTCTCTAATGTAGCTGTAAGTATTTACTGGCAACGGAGCCCCAACGATCAGAAACATCGCCGATGACTGTTTCGAGATAAAACTCGTTTGCATATCCGTGGATAGATATACTTCATAGCTTAAAACTTCATAACATAAAAAGTAATTTGAAAAAAAAAAAAAACGTTTTTTAAACATTAACACCACTGCTGAAGATTCAAATAACAAAGACTATAATAACATTTGAAAAAATACATGCACATTATTAAGACAAAGTAGGTACCTATATGCTAGCATAATTTTATTAAAATCTAAATATTTAAAGTGTACTTCAAAAATACTATATTTTGGCATGACGACTTTATTTGTGTTCCGGGATCAAAAGTAGCCTATTACATTACAGTTAAGTTTCATCAAAATCGATTCAAAACAAAATTCGCGTTCATAATTATTACCTAAGTATTAGAATATATACCTAATATAGAAAATCTGACATTCAAGTATGACGATGAAAATCAAATCAACAAACAGCTTCTATTATATCAATTTGTAAACAAATTAAGCTAACAACTGCATTGAACATATTGCGAAAATGAGACATTACGAAAGCATCCAATTTTCGCTTATCTCCCGCCGTTGTGGGCCTTTATTAGATTAATACAATGAAAATTAAAACAATTTGCCGGATAAATATCTTCGCGCGGAGTATCAGTGGCGTCCCTATTTATCCCTAGTGAAGGGCAACGCGGATAACCCCTCTTAAAAGCTAGGAGCAGTCAGCATTAAATGGAATAAAGAGAATGAAGTCGAGCGGTCGCGCCTCCCCCCCGCACCCGCTCCCCGTGGCTCGCGGGCCTCCGAATTTCATTAGTCGCCCGAACCCGCCTTGCGTCCGCCGACAGCCACTTTACAACGGAAAATGGCATTATGATAATACTTAAAGCCTTATAAAATTTTGCTGAATAAACATTTTTATGTAATTGTACAATAACATAAAAATTTTTGAACCGCGAAAGATGTAGAGATTAATTTCATTGCAGTTCTTAAAAATAAAGCGCAAAGATGGCGTCGATGGGAAGTTTAATAGCGTTTTAAAATGTTACGGTATAGATGTTCACTGTTTGTAGTCTTTCTTGGCGTCAATCGTGGCGGAAAAAATGTATGAAATATATCTCAATGAACGATCGAAATGAAAGAATGGACATGAAGTGAGGTTGACCATTAATTGTGTCGCAGCGAATGCTCGATAGAGGAGAGCGTAGCAGCGGGGCGCACTGGGAAATGCGAAATAAATGCTCGGCTTAAATACGAAAGGGATCGACGCGCCCGCGGCAGGGGAGTCGCGCCCTAAAGTGGTATTTTCACTTCGCTAATCGGATAACCACTTAACGAATGGGTCACTGCACGCCAAACGTATTTTCACACGACTTTTCTGGGGAGTCGATGATTCAGCATCTTACGAGTTAAAACTTACGTCCCACATGTAATGGTCACGGCCACGTTACTGCTTCAATCCGAACCGGTAACGGTTTTTGGGGAAACATTTTAAGCTCCTTTTATTATTGTTGCGTTAGTTATGGTATTGGCTATTGCGACTAATCTGATTGCAATAATGTGCGTTCACGATTGTTCGTGCAGTTCGGACATGAAATATGACCGATAAATCCGATTATCTTTACAGATGAGGAGAGGAAGGGTGATGAATTGCTGCAAGGAATGCATCATCAACTATTGGGATATGGGATTAAAGAGGAATCAAAAAGAGGATCTTCGGACTGCGGAGTGCCTATTCCAGCATCGAAGCCTAAGATTTGGTCTTTAGCCGACACGGCAGCCTGTAAGACACCGCCACCCGCCGCACACCCGTGGCCGCAGCATTCCTACGGGCCGGGACCGGAGCGTGCGGCGCCCGTAGACGGCAGCTCCAATGGGTTTGCGTTGCCGGCGACAGCGGCGGCAAGCCCAGCCAGTGGGTCATACGGCCGCTATGGAGGGTTCCCAGGTGGTCAGTACAGTGGCCAGCACCCGTGCGTGCATCCCGCAGCCTTCCCCGATGTGCAGACTGACACGCCACCGCAGACGCCACCCAACATGAAAGTGTCCAGTGTGGCGAACCCGCTCGGCAGTGGCGGTGGCTCCGGCTACTGCTACCCTCGGCATCAGCAGTCACCGCAGCGAGACCCCTACCACAACCCTCACCATGCCGCCAACAATCATCAGCCAAATCAACCGCACCACAACGAGGGATCAGCCGCCTTCAAGCCTTTCTATAAAAGGTTAATATTTATTTAATAATTGTAATACTGCATATTCTTTCTCATTCTTCCCTCGTTTCCGAAAATATTAGGTTTATCCGCTTTATCTCACATGGATAAAAAGTACACTAAACACGTTAAACATACTCGTTAAAAATTTAATTCGGTAAAGCAATGCGATCTTAACTAAATCACGTGAAAAGAGTGAATGTTTCCTATTCCAGCTCACTACAACACCCCAACGGTTTCGTGTCGGCCGTCTGAAAGCGGACCGCGCACCACTAGCGGTGAGTTATTGATTGATTCAAATTAAGGAGCAAACACTTCGCGAAACGCACATGTAAATGAGAAACGCTCTCGTAAATGGATGATCGTAGTAGAGATATAGAGAAAGCCATAAACAGAGTTGCGGTTTAGTAGCGGAGACTCACGCCGGGGTGTCATGTCGGTAATTGAAAACAATGGAGTCGAGTCGAGGCGGAAGGGAGACGCCGCGCCGCGCCGCGAGGGCGAGATTGCAATCTTGCGTCATTTGTCAGTGTCACCACGACGCGTACCGTACGCCTACATGCCCGCGTGCCTCTGACCTACCCAAATTAGCTCTTCCTAAAATGCTAACCTATCGATAACGTCAAACCGATCATAACTATAGTCCGTAACGTTCGTATCGAATCTTCGTTTTCAAATATTGACACTTATTTCAATAAAATAACACTTAAAAATTTTGCATCTTTTATAGCACGTTTTACGATAATATCGATTCTCTGGCGAGTCGAATACGAGGCGCAAGCGCATGTGCATAATTTGCAGGCTAATCGGAAATTTAAATAATGTTATATTTCATTGCAATGCGGTTACAAAACGTAACACTTTTACTCACTGACAGATCATCACGACGATAATGATGCCATACCACTTACTAACCGGGACACTAGAGACACAGAACCGTGTGAAGACGAATTATGTTGGTTCCCCAAAGGTGCTATGTGCTGCATATTTCTAAGAGTCGTCAAAGCTTTTCTAAGAAGATCCCGCGGCATCCGCGTCTCATTACAATAAATCGCTGCGTTGACACCGCCGCACAGGACGGCTTCGCAAGGAATTTTGTTTTAGCCAAACGCTCACAAATTCACTTCTATAACCTTTTGTATTATTTTGGTTTTCACGCCTTTTTGTCTCTCGAATTCTTCGCCGCGAAAATAACTCCTTATCGCGGCATTCTTTTAAGGTTGCCCAAAAAGAATGGACGGATATCAATACTTTTTGTTTTGGACTTAAATAGCACACTCGCATCTTATTATTTTTTATTAACAAATTCAGCATTGTATAAAAGGTTACCTCAATTAGTCCTATATTTTCAAAGTGTAATAGATGAATGCCTAATAGGTATATTAATTAAAGTGACACTACAAATTTATGTTCAATATCAAAAACATGCCTAAAACAGATCATACGATTGTCAAGTACCTATTCGAAAGTAATCCAAAACTCAGACACGCCTTGTTCTAATTCCATTCACAAAGTCTAATTTGAATACTTAATACAAAGGAAGAGTTGTTCGAAAGACAAAAAATGTTAATGTGTATCCGAATGTACAATGAGTATTGTTCATGGTGGCACTCGCTGGCCGCGGCCGTAGGTTCCCGGCAGCCGGATTGCCCTTGACAGCGATAACACACTCGCCACAAACTTGCGTGGGCGCGGACCTCAATGGATCCTCTTCATTCACAACACTACCTCCGCATTAAAGCCGCTTTACTTTTTTTCAACGCCCTAATCTTTCCTCTTATCTTTTGATCCTCACTCGGGTCCTTCTCTGTTTCATTCAGTCGCAAGTCTCTCGGACAACCTGTTTGACTTCTTTTTTCATTGACGCCGTACAAACCTTAGGTGACCGCGGCCGAGGTCGAATTTTTATTTCTTTCACATTTCGGTTTTCCGGTCCAGCCGATTCGTTAATAAATTCTCAGATAATGAGACTGAACGTTTCGTCACCTCATCTCGATTGGTTTAGATTTTTTCTTTTTCGGTTGATATTGTGTGAACGCAGCGGCGGGCTCGCACCGGCGATAGAATCGAAACAGCTATCGGGTTGGGCCTTCTTTTTTCTTAATTTAAATACCGCTATTCTTTTTCAAACGAATCCTTTATTGCTCTTAAATAAACTTCAAATATAAACTTGACCGTGCCTAGTCAGTAGCGATTTGATGAGTGTGACCAAGAATACTTAATACCTACGCTGTTTTGTTGTTTGTTTCAGGTAAAGCACGTGAAACCTGGGTCGCTGCCGATCTACCCGTCGATCATTAAGGACTTAAGAATCACATGGCACGTGGCACAGTGTTTCCGTTTACAAGATCTACAAGTAATAAAATTTTAGGGGTATAGGACTATGGATGAATATACGTTCGTAAACTTTGTAAAATTATTGATTTGGTACGTATGTTTATTTGTATATCGCATAGTATATTATCTGACTTCCTAAATTTAAATGCACAGATTATAATGTAAAATATCGTTATATTATGTACGTACTTAAATTTTGTTTGTAATTATTGGAGTCGACGGTTGACCTTACTTAGTACTTAAATTGAAACGAATCCTTGTATGAAATCAATATTGCTCAGTATTTTTGTAGATTAAGAATATGGAAATAGTATCCAAATTATTTATAATAAATAAAAAATGCGCAATTACTTGTACAACTAAATCAACCAAGAATTGGTTTTAGAAATTATTATAAATCACCCAAGCTGGATTCCTGAACTAGGACACTTATTATAAGCGGGAAAATACAATGTAATGGTTTGTTGTATTCTAAGTTCTTCCACTATAGTTTCGATGTTCGATGAACTTGTCACAGCAATAAGTTAATTTAAGTTCTGGTGCCAGAGTTTGCTTTCATTAGTGATAAGTGTACATTCAGTACTTATAATTTCCTTTGAGAACGTTTGTTTGGACTCGCACCAAGTAACACGAACTGTTTGTTTTTGTTAACACTAGCTAGATGGTGAATCGATTTGCAATCGTCGATTTAGTTAATGTTGTTGTCATTGTATATAAAATGTTTTGTAGATTTTCTATTTTTAGTTTCTGAAGAAATGTACAAAGTAATTAGTATGGTTTCACCACATTCGATGTTGTTGACGGAAATTTCGAGATGAACTTTATAAATATTGTTTAAAAGTATTATTAGAATACATGTAAATAAATATATTCTGAATAATATTTTATTTTAAAACGATCAGTCGCATTCGATCGTGGGATTCCGTATATTATAAATAATAGATTTTTATTTGTTTGATGTTGGATTTTAGTCATGTGGGTATTATAAGGAAAAAAACTGTGAATTTGAAGAATAAACTGGATACATTATTTGCCTATTCAACTGAACTTATTCAAATAACAAGGCCAACAGCTCACCGGGTTAGTTTTCGTTGAATAGCAGTAAATCTTAGAAGTATTAATTACTTATTCATTTTCAAGCTGACTTTTCGACAGATTGTATGCAATAACTTAACATTTAAACAGAGTACTTCATATGTTAAAGGTATATTTAACAGTTGAGTGTCAACAGATTGGAGCTGTGAATATCTAGAAGATAGTGTTTCCACAAAACGACTTATAAATAAATACAACGATTGGTAGTAGACGTTTAAGTTATTTATTATATATTAAGCAGTCTTCATGACACAATAGCACTATCCTAATTTTCCATATTGAAACAACGCAAAGTATATTTTAAAAGGAATACGGAGCAGAGTAATTCCTTATAACTTGCAACATTAAGGTCACATATTCAATTAAATCAGATCAATAGTTCAGAGGCTTGTACTTAAAAGTAAATATGTACTTAGTATACCTAAAGCAATCCAAACCTAACATGAAAATTTAATGTGACCAAATCGAATACATTCGCTTAATATTAAATGTTCTATATAGATATTTATAGAATATTATACTTATTAATTATTATTATTATGAGTATAATTATGTAACGATTGTAATTAAATCTTTATTTCAACTAAACAAGTTTTATTTGAAAAAAAATCCCATAAGTACTTACATCCAATGCTATGATTTTTGTATGCCTAAGTTATCTCCTGGAGTTATAATATAGATAAACAGGCAAAACGTTGAATGCATACTTATAAAACAAAGCAGGATTCAGCTAAATAAAGGGCGGCCCAATCTTAAGGAATGTGCAAACAAAATGGGAAAAAAGTCGATAATGAGTCGGCAAAAGCCGTCTGTTACTTTAGGAGGGTTACTCCCCACCTCTTAACTCTTAAACAATGCTTAAAGGCTAATAAAAGAACCACTTTTTCGAGTTTAGAGTGGAATGGATGATGGGGTTCACCCTTTACTAGGTTTGGTGATTTAAATTAATTAAATGAGGACTTCATTAAAATCGTCCGTAAAGAATAAGTTTTGAGATAATTTATTACAAATAAGTACCTTTTAAGTATTTTATACCTATTTTAGATTGAATATGTGAGGCACTGTTTCAACGAACATGGATATTAATAAATGGTATACAATAAGTAAAACATTATATTGTTAGTCCGAAGTAGGCGTTATCAAGTTTTAACTTTTTGGTATAATTGTGGCAGACGTGTGATTCTAAATGCTAAGTCCATACCTACTAGCCTTCAGAATCTCCTAGCATAAAGTAACTTTTAATTTCTCTCCACTATAATATTAACATTAGAAAATCCATCATGCTAAGCTGCATTCGTCTAGACACGGTACAGTATACAATAAAAGAAATAATATACTTTATAGAAAAAAGAAAGTATAACAGGAAGAGGCAGATAATATAATAAGTTAATATTGTTCAAAACTGTCTTTATATCAAGTCTACTTACAGTTTGGAATATTTATCACTAACAAAATAGCAAATCATGATTAATCTAGGATACCTATACGTAAATGATTTGCAATAATCAAATTTAAAAACAGCTTGTTTTAAGTTATTTGTACTACAACATACACACATAAACATATATAATTGTGTGACATCAAAGAAACTAGTTGAGGGCAGATTAAATTAAAATGATATTCAATTATGTTCATTAACATTTGTGTCATACTTTGTTTTTATATTTTATTTATGAGAGACGTGTTTATTCTGATTAGATTCCTTTTCAGTGGGGGGTACTAAACAATTAATGACGATGGTTCAGGCTTATGACAACTATTTAGATTAGTCTGATAATTTGTCTCTATTTTTAAACAGCGGTGTATTTCATGTTAAATGTTCATGGAAATTCAAGAGTTAATCAATCACAGTTGTCTGGACTATGGGCCATTTATTGATTGATTATTATTGACATTACCAACAAGCCAATGCATCTTTATACTGTAGCAAAGATTTTGTAAAAAAATGGTACAACTAAAGGTTACATAAATATATTATAGTTTCTCGATTACCCCATCATTTTAATGTGTAAGAGATTTTATTGAAATGTCGAATATATAACACAGTTATTGCAAACAAGCACTATACGATTACTAAGAATCATAACAAATAAAGTCGTTTGATTTTCGAAATCTTATCTTAAGACGCGGAGGAGTCTCAAACTTAATACACACTATAAAACGTCCTTATTGCGTAGGAACATTCCACATTTGGAATGGGCGTAATAAAATGTTATTCATTTCGTAACAAACAGAACGTAAAGCTTGCTTAACTTAATCAAACCCCTAACTATAGCAATTGAATCTGCAATAAAATCGCCAGTGCTCATAAAATGATCATAAACATTGACAACACAAATAGCAGCTAATAATCCACGGAACCAATCAAACCACGTGTGTGCCGCATAAGTTTTATAGATACCTTTATGCGGAGAGCAGAGAGCATTGCAGATGATTGCCGCAATAAAACTGTTTACTGAAATCACGGCTTTTAATTAATTTAACCTGATTAGCTCGGATATGACCGTTTGCGAAGATACACAGTTTGCGTCGTGAATGACTTTATCATAAGGGAAACGTAGATATTAATGTCAGCGAGGTTTGTACTGATTTTGCCTTTATTTGGATAGAATACTTCGCAGGATTCAGTTAGTAAGTACAAGTTCTTCAGAATCTTTAAGAAATGAGAATGAATGTTATGTGATTAACTGATTAATGTAGACGGTTATCCCGTTTTTTTCTGCTTAGCCTGATGGTTGATTTGTAGATATGCCTTCATACTTACATTTTCTTGGTACAGAAGTTAAACAAATAAGTTATTAGAGGTGATCTAATACCATCGGTAAAAGTTTATTTGAACTACTATAATCATCTCGCGCTTTCAGACACAATTGCCAGAATTCAGAAAGTTAGCTCTTTACTAGTTTCCAGAACGTTACGCCAGATGGCACATACGGTTCCAGCTAGCTAGACTGAATGTGAATAGGGTGGTGCTCAAACAGGTAGATACATTGCTATAACCACTATTTGTATCCAAATAATAATTGTTGTTGCAATAATAGTATCAATTTAATACCAGAGTAGGAAGGTCAATCAGAAATTAGTAATCAATGACGAATATTACGCAACTAGAAAACGATTGTACTTACGATAACACCTTTTTAAAAGATCCCTCGTGTCTTTGTCTAAGATTTTATCTTTACAGTTCATTTGTAAATATAAACACAACTCTGGCATTTGGTTAATCGGGAGCACTGGCATCCATCTAACCATTCAGTTGACCTAAGCCCGATGCGGTGGTTCGCCACCGACCGCGCCCGCAACAAAGCGGGTGGGTCGCACTAACTCTAATAAATAAATATTTAGATACCCAACACCAAAGATATTATATATAGAAAGACGAACACCGTTTGCAATTGTTCACCCGCTATTGTTCACCGCGCAAAGTTTGTTTACTTCAAAGTCAGACAGAAACACTTTTTTATGAATATTATAATAATATATATATATATATTATAAATATACTAATTGCATATAGTCAAGCATCTAAAAATCACTATAAACTCCCATAGAGATCGGTCAAATGTAGACAGCACCCTATCTTCACCGACGAATTGCTGACATTAAAGTAAATTGCGTATAAAATGAATTTGTTTCTACAAAGGTGATTAAATATCAATCAGGTCATTACCACCTTCGTAAATTGCTATCGAGCCAGCTTGTTAATAACTCACGGAGTCCGTGTGCATCTAAGTAAGATTCACCTGTTTCCCTTAGGTGTCGAAGCTAATCACTTCAGATTTTTGTTCGGACCGGCAAATTTATTCATACCTTCACATTTATCACCGCAGGCATCTCCAAGTAGTTTTTCACATGTATGAGAAAATTGCCGAGGCGAAATTCTATCACGCTCGGTGAGGAGGGCGCGTGCCGTTAGAACTTCGTGCACCTTGCCGAAACCGATAAATCAAACTATTGCGTAATTTTGCCTCTATATGCATGGAGATCACCCCGGACGCGGACCTTCTGTTTTATTTATTACAATGCTAAACAGATTTTTAGGTACGATTTATGTGTTATGGAGCGCTTCAGCTTGTTTAGAATTTTTATCGTGATTTACAACATGCCACATTAAAATATTGAAATGACGGATGAATGACCGCTTTACATTCTCATGATGAATATTAGGATATTGCGAGCGAAGTTTTTCAAAATATTTTATTATGGATTACCTACTTTTGTATTCCATTCTAGCGTTATACCACATACCTAATACCACATTAATTTTATTTTTATATAATTGTTTCACAGATTAAGTATATCTAACATCTGACATAAAAACTACATTAATAAATTACTGTTGTTTGGAGTCCGAGATATAATTATTTATTGTGACATAATGTGTTAGACGTCATGTTATTAAGTAAAATAGCCTTCGATAAATCTCTATGACTTCGATAAATAGGTTTGGCCGGTGGTTCACGCCGATAACAAACTGGTGGCTACCAGATGTGCGCCGGGCCGTATCGGTGCATCGATCTCTCCTTTCGAGATGTGATCGCCTACATTCCTGCGTCCAGACACAGGAGATAACTGAAAACATTACGTGTAATAAGTTATCTACAGCAATTCGTCTGCGCCCGGCTTCTGCTTGAGCCGAGAGTTATGAGGAATGACAAAGATAGCTGACTTGATGCTCAGATTACTAAATGTCGCTTACCGACGTTTAACTAACTTGAGCTTCGTGGCTGTAGTATAAATGACAGCGATTTTCTTTATATGATTGCTTTATTGCAACACAATCTTTTGTTTAGTATAAAAGTTATATTTAAATAATTTGAACTTCAATATTAAATTTAACTTATTAGAATAATATATACATTTTGGAAAAATTCACACACGGTTATTTAGTCCCAAACTAAGCAGAACCTGTACTATGGGTATTAAAATAATTGATAGACATATTTAAACAAACATGAAACACCCAGAAACAATGTTGGCGAAAATCGAACCCGCGACATCCGACTCAGAAGGCAGGGTCACTATCAACTGAGCTAACAGGCCGTCGAATATTAATATCACAGCACAGCAAGCAGTGATGCAGTGCACTGCAGCCCTGTTGGAAGTAAGCTCGCTTCTCATTCATGAGGTTCAAATTCATACCCTGTTGAGGACATTTACCAATGAGTTAATTAAGAAACAAGATCTCTAGCTCGACAGTGAACTTAAACGTCGTGAGGAAACCAGCACGTCCCAGAGTTGATTCTAAGGCCCGCAGCCCGATCCAGCGACAGGCTCACCATTTGTCAAGTTTAGGGGTCCAAATTTATAAATTTCAAAATTAGATATCTATAAAGATACTTACTCCTAAGATACGAACTTAAGTAGATGAGCATCTAGATACTTACTTATCATTTCACTAAAGTAAGGGTTTTTATATCTAAGTCAGATAGGTAGGTACTAATACTGCTGAGTATGATTAACTAAATGCTACTTAAAAGTTCGTACCACTGAATTAACTTTCATTACAATCTTGAGTTCATACGCAAATTTTGGCTTTATATCTGAATAGAATCTAATTCCCCTTACCGACCACCTATGCAAACTTGAACAATGATTGATCTCATTAATATGTCTACCGGAGTCAAATTCCGGAGTTGAGAATACTTTCACGGCCCCGGGGACGAATTATCTGGGAAATCAATGAGGGATTCCTACACGTCGCGGATTCAGCATTATCTACGCAAGAGTTTGGGCTCCTTTCAAATGAGTTTCCACCTTGAGTCGTGATTGCGTGGTATAGCTTCTTCCTCATCTTGAACTAATAAAACCTGTAGAATTATAAACTTATCTGCTATTATACCGCATTTAGGAATATTTTGATTCTACATAAGTAATGAAAACAGGCTGTAACGATATTTATGTCACAAATTGAGACATGTATTTCTTTCAAAATATTTATTTGTGCTGTGCGATAATGCATACCGCAAACTGTACTCCCACTTTTTTCGTTTCGTTCAAAACATTCGAGCAATAACAGAATCTTGTCCGGCGATTGCCTTCAGTACTTATATTAATAAAACGACTGCTGAGTCTGATTTAATTCTCGTATTAACAAAAGCGGACACGAGGATATAAAACAACATAAATCGGATCCCGCCGCGTGAACTCCGGGCTTCACTCATGCGCCGCGAACATGTTCAAAATACTTTATTGAGCGCATTGCAACACGTTCGAGAACACGTTGCTCGGCCAATGAATTACGGTGTTACGTTGCTGTCAATTTCGCGGTATAAAATTCCTCTTTGAACATGACAAAGGCAGCTGTCATCGTGTAGCTTGAAGGGTCACGCCGTCCCCCGAGGCTAAGCCCCCGTCCACCGTCGGAGACACGCACGCTGTCCCGCACTCGCCTAATCCGCACCTACTTCACACATAAACCCATCTAATTGATAATAAAAGGAGGAATTCGGAAGCGTGCGGTTACATCACTTCACTGGACGTTCTAATTGATTTTTACAGCCCGTCCAATTTAATGACAGTTTATGGGGTTAATCGGCGCTAAATATTGTTTAGCGCTAATTATTTGCAGCCTGCTTAGATAATTACTGAGGGACTATTGCATTGAGTGGCGTGGGGTGAAGCTGCCATTGTCTCGTCGCGCCCTCCAGACCGCCAGATACCGTGATCTTATCTCGCTGATCCAAATCGATTATATGAATCACCACGAAAGTGCTCATTATTCACAATAAGAGTTTTATATAGTAAAACAGAAAACGCAGATATTCTTAATTAATATAACATGTTTGTGTCTATTAACAAATGGATTCCCAGTGTTAAAATCCATAAAAAATGAGAATACCGTACCGTGTAGGTACTACCTACCTACCTACTATTCTCCAAAACCTCTCAAATTTATAGGATATTACTCACGTAATACACACAAAAGGAATCCAGCATTGCTCAACAGCAGGGTGACATTAGAGGAATTTAAAATTTTGTTCTATTTTCGAGTCATCTTAATAACTCGGACAATATTTTTTATGAAATGTCTTATTTCCTAGTGAACAAGAATTTGTTGGGACTTCTTGAACGTGTACAACATAATGTTATTATAATTTATGTCATACTAAGCAGGTGAAGATATACGAGCGAGTCATTCATTTTATTAAACATGTTTGCTAAGTCGATTTTGTTATTTTTTTGTCGCTCGGCCCGTGGGCATCTATCACGCAGCGTGCGGGCGCTTTCTCGCGCAGCTCTTTATTATACCAATGATTTCCGGACAGCGAGCCCGCTACGTGTGCCCTTGTCTCTAAGCGAGATACTAAAACTATCGGAACCTCATTGGAACACCTACCTTAATCAGTCTGCGACTTACATTGTTTTGATCGAAATTATTTATTAGTAACAGTAATAAAGTAACCCAGATTAGATATTGTGTTGTAAAAGTCCTATAAAAGATAATTTATAACGTTAGATTACAGTCTCAGTCAGAGTTACTTCGTTTAAAAAGAATCTTTTTAGCATCACTACATAATACTATAGTAAGAATTGGTTTCTGCTGTAAAATATGCATATTTCAAGTATATGAGAGCAACATTTGCGCATAATACGAGCATGGAGCCATCCATTATAAAACGTCGCCGACAGAATGGCCACCTCTCGCAAAGGCACTTTGTATTAAGTCAACAAATCCAAAAACCATTCAGAGGACATTTGTTTCCACGAAGAATAATATGTAAATACTTTACGATACACAAGAGTGGAGTGCACTTCAGTCTACTTTCCCACCGCGACGTATAACACTTGTTTACTGAACAATTAAATTTAAATGAATTATTGTTTACGACTTCATGAGTGAGGCCAGTGAGTTGTCATGCTGTTTGATGCTACTCGTTTACACCTAATTTGATTACCTACTTTCTTTATTTAGGGTTCTGTAGGTACTCAAATCTCTCTCTTTCTGACTTAAGTTTAAATTAGAGTATCTGTAAAATTACAGATGGGTTGAAATTTTCCCAGAATATTGTTATCATAAAAATATTATCAAACAATTTTAAAAAATGTTTAAAATTAAGTAGGTACATTATTAAGTATTTTCTTTTTCTATATGTGTTTGTTTGTGCTCTAATTATAAAATGGCAATACATAGGTACAGGTGTCAAACTAGGGGTGCTGAAAGAGCAAATTTTTATTAAAACTACTCTACCTATCATATAATAAAAACTGGGCGACTATGATTTGAGCTGGAACTAAAGATTCTGAACAGAAACAGAATTAGACCAATAAAATAATATATTGTGTGAAGGTACGGAACCCTCGGTGAGCAGTTTCAACTCACACTTGTCCGTTTTTTTGTAACGTTGAAGTTTGATTCAAGAATACCGAGCAATTTATAATAGTTAATTCAGCTTACATAGATAAGTTACCGGATTTTTTCTAATCATATTCGTACTACGACTTTTTCCCTTTTACTTGGGAAAGACGAAAGACATCTTAGAAATCTACGGCAGTTGGCTTCAAACGACAGTTCAGCCAGAAAGATGTTACGAACGCACACAGTCGGTCCCGAGAGTTTACAGATTTTAATTTTCCTTTTGTCTTTATGGATCACGAAATGTTTTGTGTACGCATGCCCCGGGAGGGCTTGGACCCCCCGCCGTGGCTTCCTTCCTACATCGTCTCACTACAAAAACTCTTGTAATAAAAATGCACGACGAACAAAAACGCTTACGTCGGGTGACAAGTGGCCTTTGTTTATAATATTTGTTGATTTGTTCAAGTTGTTTATGAATGTTCATAACACCTGATGACTAGGCTTTTTTACAGCTTAAAGTTGAAGCTGCCCATACGCGTTCGACACACTCAATCTTTTTTCACGTGTGACTTCTTATCGTTGGTGACGAATTTTAATTGATTGAGTTTAAAAAAAACAATTAGGTACCTACTTAGTTATAAATTATAGCTTACTAAACATTTTAATTGTGTATAAGAGGTAGGTACACTGATGAGCAAAATTTAAGTACCTAGTAGTTTATCTAAATGATGATATTTTCTAAAGAAGTGAAGGAAAAAAAATTCAACGATTTTTAAGAACCTCCTTTTTTGAAGACGTTAAAAAAGTAACTTGCCCTTAATTTCCTGGTCAAGTCCGAATCAGCGTAACAAATCTCACACCATTCTGTAGCACCTTGTCTGGGATGTCATGATCATGACTAATAATGCCTTATATTACGAACTACATCCGAGCAGTGACGGTCACGCACGGATTTACACACATCAAAGACCTAGATGGGAAGAAAAAAGATCATAGCAACATGATTGCACAGTTACCTATGCTAAAACCAAAACGAATTGCCAGGAAGACTATTGAATATTGAATCCAAAAATGCCAATTGTGCCTCAATGGCAAACCAAACGTGTTTTAAAACAGTAAGCGACAAAACCGACATCGAAATCAAAGAACTTTATTAAGTGACACCTCCAAATAAAATGGTGTCATTATCGAGATATCATACTAATGTAAAACGTTGAATTTATCAAATATACGGTATTTGGATGAAAACATACAAGTTGACAACACGTGTAGTCGCTATCTACGCGAACGGATCGGACGCCCCGGGGCGCGGGCTCGAGCTGGCTGCATTACTCACCGTGACCTAATGGGCGGGGATAAATCAAGTGAATACCTAAAAAAACATACAAAACAACCCAGAAACGGACCAATGTTGAATAAACAAAATTCATGGAAATGGGGACAAATCTGACAATGCTCGGTACCGGTGGTCCGCGGACGGCCGCGTGATCCATTTGCGAATCCCAGAATAATGACACAATTTTATCGGATCCGGCGGAGGGCACACATTAAACAAATGTTATCTCAATCGCTTCCCGGATAGACTCAGTGTTTTTATGGGTCCGGATTAAATACGGATGAGTTGAAACGATTGACGTCTTTCAGCTCTAGATAGATAGAGGTAAAGATTTTTGTTAGAATAGATACCGCTAATAAATCACAATAAAGCTCTAAAATTATTCAATACAAACGATTTTGACTGGTAAATTTCGTGTGTCTATTTAGGAAGGTGGATTTCTTATTTCAGAAACATTAAGATTACGTGGAAATAACAGTGACACACTAACACTTTCGTCATTTTGGAACTGTTTAACAACATAAAATAACAATATCAGTTCTCAAATTTAGAATATTCATTTGATAATATACATTTCATAATAGAATGATAAGAGCCCGCCCCGAATCGACAGAATTAAGTTATGAATTTCGCTCTAATGCGATTAAAAGGAAAGTGCAACAAATTAAATTCTCCCACGCAAAACGTCCCTCGAACCCATCAAATAAGGAAAGACATTACGTGGGGCCCAAATAGAAGTAATTCATAAAACTGAGCAGGCCCTTTGATATGAAAATACAGCTAATCCGTGGCACGCGCTCCAAACTCCGGGAGGTGACCTATGTTTGTTTGTTTGCCTTCCTCGGTATCATGTTGTTATTTATTCATCATTACTTTGGACTTTTCAATACTCTCGTCCAAATTTATTAATGCTGCGCTCGTACGATATTATAAATTATAATTTATCTGGAGATTAATGAACATAAGTGTGTTATAACATTATGAGGCATTTTCGAAAGATATGCTTTGAATTTCTGGAATGTTTGTAAGTTTAAGCTTTATTGGTTATCGTTTGTCTGATGAATATATCTACACTGCTGGCAATAGCTGCATTTAGTTATAACAATCATAATGTAAGATGAAACTACTAATTGTTTATGAATAGAAGTAACGGAAAAAAAATAATATTGCGCCTTTTATCCCCGAGGGGGTAGGGAGAGGTATTCCATTACTGGATATATACTCACTTTTCACGAGATATTCTTAGGACTCCTGAACGTGATAGCTGGTGAGATCATCGACGGACTGGGTTGTACTTGTACTGCTGTACACATGCCTCAGAATTAACTGGGTACATGTGAGTTTCCTCACGATGATTATGAATATGTATGTAAGTTTTTGAAAAACTCATTGGTAATGCCAGGATTCAAATGCGAGCACCACTGATTATCATTATGACGTGAAGATGGCTATCTGTTCTATTCTGTTTAAAATAAACAACTTAAAATTGTTACTGAGTTATATTTGGAATAGCAATTGAAGCAACAGCAGATATTCTAGCCTTCCATTGGTGAAAGATTTTTTTAAATCGTGCCAGTATTTTTTGAATTTATTCGTAACAAACATACAAAAGTACAAATCTTTCCTCTTAATAATTATAATAGTAAGTATATATAAGTAAGTACTTATATAAAGTATAGATATTAAAAATGGCACCGCCGTTATACATGGCATTTAGCTTTTTATGCCAAAGAAAACTTGTTATAAATGGTCTCACGTCTGATTTGTAAGTCTGTAGAGATGTAGACAGAGTATGGAATTTGTATGGAATAAACGTGAAGTTTTATTGACATGTTGACCATGCATGTTCATCATTTCAGTACGTGGTACCAACTAGCATACAATACCTAACTCTGTCTGCGATAGCATTTGGTTGCAATTTATTTACGAGTAAATACGAGTATATTAATATGCAAATGGCATAGTCGGCTGCGCGCGCAGATGGTATGCATTCGCCAGTAAAAAAGCACTTCGTGCATGGCAGTGTTTAGCAATTCGCGAACATATAATACTTGAGCCTGTATCTATTCGCATGACAGATTAGAATGAAAGTAGCTATGTTCGTTATTAGCACAGACTAGCAGTTCCGCGCGGTTTCACCCGCGTAGTTTCCGTTCCCGTGGGAATACGGGAATAATATGTAGCTTATGTTATTCAGTGATAATTTATCTTTCTATTGGTGGTAGAATTTTTAAAATCGGTCCAGTAGTTTTTGAGTATATTTGTTTCAAACATAAAAAAATATAAGAATAAAATTTTTTCCTCTTTTTAATATTAGCGTAGATGTGGTACCTCTCATAGAACATTCGGTCATTACATTTTATTTTTATTAATCGTCATACTCGTATGTACGAGTAGGTATATCATTGTATAGTATTAAATGAAGGTCCTTTCTGCTTTTACATGTATGTGCAGAAGTCATTCCATATGCAATTTAGCTGCCAATTGTTTTATTACCTACCTACCTGTCTTAGCTGAATATTAATAAACAAAAAGGCTTGTAATCAATCACAGATTTTATTACAGTCGTAAGCCACAACAATAATAGTAACATAATATTATTATTATAACAATTAAAGGGCTGAGTTATTTTCAAAACGTGTTATTAAGTCATTCCGGACAGATTATTATTGGAATTAATAAACAGAAGAACTGAATGTTTATTATTTTTAGCATTTGATGATTGAATGCGGTACACTGAATACATTTATTAGTTTTAAAATTGAATTGGCTTTATTCTTCCTTTATTACTTTAATAAAGTTGTACATGGTACATTCAGATATTGCCAGATAGAGAAATAGTTAATAGTAAAGTAAGCTTTTTATTGCGTTCTTGTAAATTATACGATTTATAGGACATGAAAGACTCTCTCATCAATAAATCAGCATATAATTACTTAAAGCTCGGAATAAGTAGGTGACAATACTTACCTACAATTAACCCGGTTAGTTGAAATCGAAAGAGAATATTTATTTTCTATTTAATTTAGTTTTCCCTTAGAAAACCGTTTCTTGCTTCTGCTCGAAAGTCCGTGTTGATTTTAAGAGTTAGCGACTTAATATTAAGATTATAGTCTCAAATTTCCATTTTCAATAGTAATAAGGTGAAGCTGCTGTTGTTTGACAGAAATTTAGGTTAGTTATGAAAGGAATTCATTTCCATAATGATCCTATAGGATCATTATGGAAATGGTTTTTCTTATGAAAATTAATTATTTTTATTAGGTAAGTATGTAGATTTAATATAACCGAACAAAATCTCATTATTCTGGATCGACCTCTAAAAGTGACAGATAGCTTATAGCCTAATAATGTACTAATATATATGTAGCGTCTTGAGATAAAATATGTCAAACAAGAATTTATCGAACTAGTTGTATAATTCGATAATTCATGTTTGAATGTATTGCTAATATGTAGTCCTTAAACTACCTTGTACGTAAAAATATGTCACTGATGATCCTAAGCTGAGTCGGTGAACATATGCTACCATTAAACTCTATAAGGTATGCAAACGAAGCTGCTTTTTTTTTAAACTTTTGAATCACCGAAATAAATACAAACGCGAAACGTCATCGTTAATCGCAGTAATGAGAGCTGAAATGACACGGGGCGTTCATGTTGAACCTAGTAAACATGACGTGTACTATCGCGCCACGATCAATGATGTATCGAGATGTGTGTTTCATTAAGCACGTACCAAAACATGGATCACATTCCTTGTTGCTAGATGCGGTAAGCAAAAATTTCTGACAATCAGGATAAAACACCCAATTGTTGACACCCCAACAGTTGTATTAAGAATTAACGAAATTGCTATACACAATCATATTTAGAATAATGAAATAAACACGGTGGTTTTATCTAATTATTATAATATAATTGTGTATCGTAATTTCGTTAATTTTGGTGTGTCAATCAATGGTACGGTGAAACGAGAACCCCATTAGAATTTACAGTTAGGCTTAATAATAATGGCATGTTACTTCTTATTTACGAAGAATGTATAGTCTATACATTATCTATAAGTGAATACATATAGATTGCGAAATGCAAGATTAATTAAGAGGAGTTGTAAAATAGCAGAGCTTTTTTTCAGATCGTCTGTAAGACTATAATATATGCTGCGAAGATATAAGCGTGGCGTAACAAATTTTAAAATGCTTAAATATAATGAAATCCGTGAACAGAGCATAGCTTTTGAAAAAGTATATGAAATTTTAACTGACTATAGTAATGATAAACTCTGTGACCAGCTTCTATAGCAATTTAAGAATGGTACCTACAGTAAGGTCACACTCGTATAGGTAAAGCGTTTCATTAAGTAATTTAATTTCTGTACCAGGCCAATAAAAACCAAGATCCTAATAAATTTATTTCATTCTGTGATTCGCCTTTATAGCTATATCCGTAGGGGAGTCATGTGGGTGTCCTTGACTCGCCAGTCATCGATCATCGCCGACGCTGGTTCCCTATCGATACGTAATTACGTACTGTAGCACCAAACCACATGTGATAGATATTCATTACACTAAACTAAATACAAAACTACAATATTATTATATTATATCCTCCAATCCAAACTGCTTTTGTCTTTTGGGGTACTTATAACAGTTACTAAAGTATTTAAAACAACAACTTATTTTTTACAAGTTTGGATACGACCGTATGAGTTCTAAATAAATAAAATATAATAAAAATAAAACATTCAGTTACGCCAAGACTTTAGAATTACTAATATGTGTGTAGCGTTAATTTGAACCACTGGATAATAATTATTACTGTAGTTGTTTATTGGTCTTAAATAAAAAATAAAAAACAAAAACAACGGTTAGGTCAATTTCCATGTAAGGTTTCGCGAGGAGAGAGGTAGGTACTCGTAAAAAAAAAATTAATACCTGGTCACAAAATCTACAACTACCGCTGACACTTTCCAAAAAATACTCTACGTTACTAAAATGTTGCATAAGTAGCATAAGTAATCTTAAGGTTTCACTGAAATGTGGTTTTACTCAATTTACGCAAGGCAGTGCACTGTGTGTACACTAAAAGCGCCTGAACCTTTGTTTAAAGCAAGACACGCTGAGACTCGAATTTCTTTGCTCATTTATAGAAGGCGTTACGAATAAGACGACTTTTTTATTTTGTATTCCTTACATAAGCTAGGTATATATTTAAAGTTTGTTGCGTAGTGAACTAGAAGCTATAAGAGTGATAATTTTACATAAAAGTAAAGCGGTGTTATAAACACCAACAAAAAAAGTTGCTCCTCCTAAATGACATCTTATTCTTACTGTCACTGTTTTACCAAACGATGGGCATTTAGATAGATAGCCAATAGATGCATAAAGGGGCTGCATGCAGAGACAGATATCTATACATCATCAGCTGCATTTAAAATGACGCATTCTCACACGCAGTCGTGGCCGAGACACCTACCGCGTGGAAAACAGGCGACGCAACTCCGGTCCTTGCGATATATTTGCCTTCCGCCTTTGTCCCAAGACATCTTCACTGACAATATTTTATACACCAAACCTCATTTCACGGAATCCGACCATATTACGGCGGACAACATTCGGACATGTAAGCAAACATCTTAATGTTTACTAATGAAACATTTCGAAATACATTGATGGATGATATTCTCGTAGCACGGGTTTTGTGTAGTCTCACATTATTCTATTCATAAGTCGCTCTGCGGGAAGCGGAGCGTCAGCGTTGGTGGCGTCGCTATTGTTCTGCATACACATACTACGCCAAACATTTTTGGTGCGATTTTTTGCTTTCTTTTCTTGGAGTGGGTCATTTAAATTTCATGCGTATTTTAGCTAGATGTGATTGTCGCAGATGGGTTTCCATTAGGAGTGAATGATTAACAGGTCGGCTGTCGAGACGAGGTGGGAGGGTGTTGATATCTGCGCAGGGCCTTAGCGGAGGTCCATAGGGAGCGTGCGAGGGCCCTGACGCCTGAGTGTGGTGCAGTGCTGGCAATTAACTCCGCTTTCGGAGCATTATCTCGGCATTAGGACGTTGTCGCGGAAACAAACAAGATATAACACACCATCGCCTTCGTTAATCACAAATAACAAAAGTCTTGTGGATTTTGTAAAGGAAAAAAAATAATCTTCATAAATTTTGTTCTGTAAGTACTAATAGAAGCGCTGATACCTACAGATTAAGCAATGTTAAGCAATGATGGGGGCAGAAATTCAGTTTACAGCCAAGTGGTATTAAATTAGGTATAAGCTTCTACTACTTCTACGTATTCTGGTGTTTTTCAATATTTTTTAGATTATTGAAAATTTAAGTCACAACTGTAGGTATCTGTAGGTATATAAATATCATCGAAATCGTTCAAGCCGTTTCCGAGATAGGTACGCGATTATAAATACATTAATACAAGAATTGCTCGTTTAACTTTAAAGAAATAGGAAATGCATATTAATGAATAATATACAGGTTGTTGATGGATGATAATGAAATGTTTTTAATAATTTACGGTTGTGTTCGGTTTAACGCCAGGCCATATTGAGATTCATAGTTTAGTGAATATGCAAGGGAATTAGAGTCGCCGGGAATTTAGGGCTAGCGTAACCACAAGCTATTCCCAAGCTCAGTTTGTTGATTACAATAGACAGGCAGCAGAGCAGGGTAAGAGAGCGTAAATAGCTACCGGAATACCCAACGTTATTTTGGGTTTAAATAAAAAATGTATATCGCCACTTACAAATATAAATTAATATATGTCGACCACATACCGATTCATACAATGCTATTAAGGAAACAAAAGTTTAAATGTCAACGGCTGCGATTGCCAATATAAAAGTTAATCATGTTAGTGCTCCAGGGTGGGCCGGGTGTCGCGAACTCATTGTCCCAGGTTCGATCCCGGCCCACCCCCCGCAAGGATTCGTTGCTTATTTAATGCAACGATGCACACGTAAACATCTAAATAACTTTTGTGTGACACTTCTCCCCTACCCTCTAATTTTACTAAGTAGCCGTATCTTTACAAATGTATTGGGGAGGAAACGTTCGAACCAAATGTTTTAACAGCAGATTTGTTGTTTTTCTTCGCTAGTGGTGTACCTAAGTAGAAAAATCATATGCTATTTTTGAAGTCCTCACTTTTTCAACTGATGATGTTTAGGAAAAGTTAATTTTTTAAAAGAATCGTTTTTGATACATTTGTTAGAAATCTTAATCATGCCTCACATTTATAGGTAGATATGGGCACATGAATTACCATATCTTTACTTAAAGTACTAACTGTTGCCCGCGATTTCACAGGCGCAAGAACCTTTCCTGTGGAAAAATTAGACCATGTCAAAGAAGTTTCTTGAAAGAATTTTTTAAATCCGTCTAGTACCTAGTTTTGGAACCTATTCATTACAATCATTTCAAATCTTTCCATTTATAAAACTAGTGTATTAAATCGTCAACCTAAACACTAAACACTTAACGAGTAATGATAGTAGGACTAGACTATTTTTAACATTGTCAGCACCTATCAGGCTGGCACCGTAGGTAAGTGGCCCTGGCAAGTGCGCCGAGATTAGTGTTAGCTATTCAACAGCGCTATCTGCGCAATCCATGCATCGACGGACGGCTCTTGCTGGCAGCGCACAGCGACCATCAGGCCTTAGGGCCGCCTGATCGAGCACCCCACAGCTCCTGCCAATCTCCTGTCACAGCTTACGCAAACCGACTGACAGCCTCCCAATAATTCGTTACGAAAATGTGTTAATCGCACGCCGAACACTTTCACGCTTCACGAGTTCAAATTAGATTAGCACGATGACAATAGCGACATCTGTAACTGAATGAGAGTCGTCATATTTTGACAGGTATCGTCACATGTCCGTACCCTCGTCTGCCCACATACACGTGTTCAGCCGTCCCACGCGAACTCTCGTCCGACTTAACGTTCTATGTCAGTCTTTTTTCCTCACAAAAGTCCTGATTTCACGCAGCGCAAACATTCATCCGATTGTCGTGAATTTCGTTATCTTGTATTAGCGAGGTCGTGAAGGTAATATTGAAAAAATAATACGTTTGGGATTTGACGGCTCCCCATGTGCGCTCGGCAGCTTCCTTTTCACTGTAACGCTCTTATAAATGAAACGGGATGATAAATTTATTTAATGTATACAAATGTTTGGACATTTTTATTTTGCTGTCGTTTAGACGTAGGTAACATAATTTAGTTCACCATATGTTGAGTCGTTACACCGTCCTGAGTAGGAAGTGGAAAAAATGTTTTACGACTTGTGAAAGAAGCTATGACAAGCTTGGTCCTTTTTCAGTGTATCATCCTTAGTAGATCAATAAACACATTTTTTATTCTCACAAAAAGTTATTGACAAATGATTTTACGAAATATACAAGGCAGCGTAAATTACACGAAATTACACAAAACGTACAACCTAGTCAGTCCCATTATCTAAAATAGAAATCAGTGTTGTTTATTTAGAATACGGTCTCGATCTTTTTTACTAATTAGGTAGTCATCACACTAGCATTGACGTGGAGAAGCCGAAGTTCTGGGACCTTTTAATTATTTAATACTGTGAGGTTATTATAAATAATACTTATTATGAGTAGGTACGGTAGGTAAGCCGAGTAAGATTACAAACTGTGTTTGTTCCGAGAAACTTATCGTTAGGTTAGCTACCTTGTAACTGAGTGACATAACGAAAAAAATCCATAATCGATCAGAATCTACGATGGTCTCACTAAACAAACCCTATGTATTTGTATTGGAATTCATCTATGTACGTCTAGAACACGGTCTATAAACACTGTGATCAAGAATGGATCATTTTTCAGGATATTCATTAAAGATTACGATATCACCAAAATAAAGATTTGCCAGTTCATTAACGAGGGTTTTAATTTGGGGTTTCCGTCTAATTGATCTCCGGCCCGGGTAATTATTCACAGGGGTATATAAAGTAATTATTGCCGGGTAGCCCTTTTTCCTTGTCGCCAGGCCCCCCCACCCTGCTAATCACCGCCCGCGCCCGGTGTCGATGACGTCTCCCAACTGTGTCTTGGATCCCGATGACAGCGTTTTAATATATTTTGTTGTCGTATGTAAATGGTGTTGCAGTGGAGGCGCCGTGCGGAGCACCGAGGTTGTTTCAACGCTTCAACCAGTTCGCAAATAAAAATAAACATCATTTTTTCAACAGAAAGCATCTTTCTCTCCATCAGTTCAACGCATTGATTATGTATATATCAATATGCATCGCGAATTATGCAGAATTTTTGGAGAAATATTTAAAAGAGTTCTTATATTATTTTCTGACACCGTCAATAAATACGAAAATGAATACAAAAAGATTGTGTGTTTTTAGTTTACGTGTGATTCTGTAAATTATATTTTCTTTTGTCTAATAATACCTTCACTTTATTCAAATTTACTATGGAATTAACTAATTTACAATCTAAATTGTTACAATGGAAAGCATTTCTAGCTACATAGTCACACTTGCTCTGTATAATGTCTTTATGAATAAATTGGTATAATGTTGGTTACACTCTGTGAATTTTTTTCTTATGCACCAACCAGCACCAAGTTTCTAAGCAAAATTAAACAATTACAAACCATAAATTAGCATTACTGGTAACTGCATCAAAAAATCTTCGCGGGATGAAAAGGAGATTTATATTTGTTAAGACGAAGTTGTTCGTCTTCATAAGGCTTGACGTTTCATTTCTGTCTAGGCAGGCCGACAAGTGCTAACCCTCCTTTGTCTCCCCCCTCGCGTCTACCTCACCCCCTCTCGAAGGGTTCCCCTTGTTATGCATAAAATTTTGTCTTATTACTTCCAACTTTGCTATTATATTTTGACGAGACGAAGTTGCCAAGTTATTTTGTTATTAAAATTTTTGGCCGCCGACGGCACCAGGATAAATCTAGTTCGAATGTAAATGGGAACGCTTAAATTATAAAGCAAGAACTTATTTGATTGAACAAACCTTAGGATCTGGGGATTAATGTCGGAAATTTGGTCGACGACGCAGTTTTCGTGATTCGCGCTTTGTCGTCGCCGAGCCTCGCGCCGCCGAAATAAAGAGACGACTAAACAGGATTGAGGAGATTTGCTCTAAGAATCTTTTCTTTTGATATTGTGCGCTACGCTCGAATTTTATCGACCGCGCTTTGTTTGAATTTGTAACTTTATAAAATAATGGTGAATCGGCGCTTGAGGGATTTAAACATTGAATGAGTACATTGAAATTAACTTTGATTTGAATTTGGCGTCTACAAATTAAAAGTTAAATGTAAAAAATATGAACAACAGAAGCAATAGCAAAAAAGTCATTTCTGTCCTCGATTTTGTGACATTGTATATTTTTATTTGCTTGAAATTAACATGGTTTTTATTACTATTTCATGCAGCTTGTAAATCTGTTCACAGAGAAGTCCAGCAGACAACTGTCCGGTCCAGGGTGTTTTTCGATATTCTCATTACTGTTAAGTATGGCGTAAAAGTTAGGAAAGTATTAGATAATCTAAGCATATATTTATCTTTTTACACAGTAATGTAATGGTAGTTGCAAGTAATGTAGCGAAGCGAGTGCGGAGACGGACGCGAGCGTTCCAAACATCTGTTCCTTTTGTCGCGACAAATTAACACCGACTCGAGCAAACTGAGGCTGCAACGAGCCATTTTGAGCTCCGAACGAGCCCTAAAGCTTCCCTAAAGCGCGACGCCAGCTGCTTCGAGCACTAAATTCCACGTTACAATGCTTTGTTTTAAAATTTGTAATCATTCTCACATTTTACGACGGTGAACGGTCCGTTTCGGAAAATTTGATACGACTATAAAGCCTGTAATTGTGTTAGCATTCCAGTTAATTAAAAGTTATGAATTTAAAGGCGCACAGCTTTAGTACGCTTTGACGTTCACCGTCTGCGTGAGGCACTCATTTAAATGTGATGAATTTCTTTTTATTGTTTATATTAAAATTTAAGTAACATTATTTACAGTTAATGAGCGAATAAAGTCCATAGGAATTATTCATGTTTTTTTGTTTATCAACAAGCATGCGGTCTAACGTTTTATTGTGTCATTTTTTACCAACTTTTACTGTTGCGGACAGCAGTAAGTGCCTTTTTAACTACCATTTATTTACTGTACGATCTTTTTACTTGCATTAAAATAAGGGGAAGAGTGACGCAATGTCTGATTACATATTTTCTTCAAATTATAGTCTTTTACTAACGAACATAAACTATCATATCATATCTTTCATTCATACATCAATGGCCTCAAATGTGTCGGTCAAAATATTATCTTGATGTTACATGTTTTAAGCTAAGTTTTCTATAAGCACTGAACTTAGGTTACTTGTATACAGGTTTTATAATCTAGTTATAATGTTTTATTATTAGCTCTTGGTAATAAATTAGCTATATTTTGACCTAGCTATAGTCAGTTTACCGCACACAGTTGAGCGTTGCATCTGCTTACTTCACAAAAGTTTACTAAATGGCTTCAATAAATAAATAAATTCTGCTTACGTCATAAAAGGATACTAAATTGCCTTAATAAATATAAAAAACGGCATGTCAAAATATTATTTTCCCACAACGATTAAATAGCTACGCGCAATAAAAGGCCAACTGAAAACAGTATAGCGTAGTGAGTTACGAAAACAAATACACATAATGCTTACGTACGAAATCTCGTACAACTAATGACGTTAAAAGCGAGGGGTAAGAGTAACATTGTTAACAGTCATAGTTCGGGTGTGTGTGCCAAAAGTTGGGTATAGAGGCCATAAATACCGCCACGGGGGGCCTGGAACGGCGGAACAATAACAGCCACGTATGCGCGTGTTAACATTAGCTCCGTACTTAATTCCTTGTTGCCCCAAACTCGCTTAAGAGGGTAAGACTCCGTGACACCGTGTTAATTAAATAATTACTTTAAATAATAACTCCTCGACCTCCGGCCTCGTGTAGCTCTTGAGTATTACACGCCGTTGTTCTGCGCTCCACGAATATGTGCTTAGTTTATGATTCCGTAGCGTGTTTAGTTTATGCGAACTAACATTTTATGTTTGTTTAGCAGGTACGTTACCGTTTTTGTTGCCGGTGAAGAACACATAATTATCATTGTAATTTTAATTGCGGTTCTTAGGCCCTGACAAGCTATTTGTGAAAGTTACATTAAGTTACTGTTTTAAAAACCACTGATTACAAGAGTAATAATAACAGTAAGTTAAGAAAAAACATAACTTACTTGGAGCTAGTGAACACTTATGAATAAAATTATGGTGTGTATACTTGTCTGACACAGGAAAATCTAAAGAGAGAATGTTATCACAACGTTAGCTTTGACAAAACGCAACCCAAAAGGGCGGCATCAAAGCAAAATAATTGGGCGGCCTGAAGACAAAGCTATAACGTCTACTTTCACACAAAGGGCCGTGGGCGGGTTTCAAGTGATTCTTACTCTTGAATGTTTCCACGGATCGCCCACGGCGCCTTGTCCATTACACAGATGTTTTTCTTACCGTATATTTTTACATGTGCCCTGCGAACCTTATAGGGGTCTGAAGTAAAAACGTCCCATTTTTTCCCTTAAATAGAGGATGAAAAGTTTTAATTTGTTGCTTTTATTTCTTTGTTATGGTCACAATTTTCTGCGAAAGGCAGTAACAAGACCTCTGTCTCTTAAAACGAGAACTCCGGAAATTTTTGAGTGAGACCAGCAGACTTTGTTATCAATTATCATGTCTCGGGGACATTTTATGCAAGTATTTTTTATTTAGGATTGATCACAAAAGATTAGCAAATAAAATAAATATGAGTAGGTAGATACTTACACGAAATTTAGAAAATAGATTTTTAGAATTTTCGGATTTTTTTTATAAAAAGAAGGCGGCAAATGAGCAGACGGGTCACCTGATGGTAAGTGACTACCGTCGCCCATAGACACCTGCAACTCAAGAGTCACAAGTCACAATTAAATAATACGTACAGCATACAATCCTTTTCCATCAAAACCAAGAAGGTGAGCCTTTCACGGTGTTCGGTGAAACGGTGTCAGAGTTTCACGAGCACCTATTTATGTATAAATACCTAGAGAGTATTCAATTTAGCATTAAGTACTCAACAAAACAAAATCAGCGTCGGTGCTTGTCCGCTGAGGCGGAGCCCCGGACGCGGGCGCTATGTAAGGCCTACCCTCCAGCACCTAGTCTATTGACTTTCTTCCGCCACTTGCTTATCGCGTCATGATAAATGACTTACAAAACAATATACACTCGACTTTGTGAGCAACGAACAACGTGCATATTTGTGTGACAACGCGTAGTGAGCATAATTCGTTTCACCACATAGAAGTTGCTTCTTAAATAATAAAAGCTCTTTGTAAAACTTTCCCTCCTTGAGCGTTCTAAAGCTTTTCGGTATCCAGTAATTAATATTCATGGAGGCTCGGGTGTAGGTTCGCCATAAAAATAGTAATTATTGGACAACTTTTTTACACATAACTCAACAAACTTGGTAGCCACATTTCTGTTTCAAATTAAATAACAAGTTTAATCGTAGATACTGAGATATTCTATCACAAAATTTATTCAAAAACCTAACCGAATAACAAAATATCTAATCTTTAATATTATTCTAATACTTATTAACATTATAAATAGGAACTTGGGTTTGTTAGTTCATTTGTCCCTTTTTCAAGTCGTGAAGTCGTCCTTGAAGCACGTGATTTTACGAAGAGGCAATTGGAAGCCATAGATTTTTTTTAAATAATAATATTATATTTCCCAAGTTTTTGAAAATTTTATATAAAAAAGTCAAGCTAGCATATTTTTTATATTGTTTTTTTTTTATTTGTACGGCGTTATTAATCTACGTCTACATTAATATTGTAAGCAGGAAAGATTTTTATTTTGTATGTTTGTAACGAATAAACTCAAAAACCACTAAACCGTATTTGAAAATTCTTTCAGCAATGGAAAGCTACATTATCAGGGAGGAACATAAACTATATTTGATACCCGTTTTCCCACGAGAACGGAAATCGCGGGTGAAAACGCGCGGAATAGCTAGTACCATATATTTAAATAACGAATGTATTAATAGTTATAATATGGTGATATCCCTTTTGCACGTATTTTTAAGATCAGGATAAGATCGGAATGAAATGCAGGATACTACAAAAAAATTATGATGCGTATATTGTGTCTCTAAGCTATGCCATTTTCAGCCAACTTATTTCAGACATTGGAATTAGTCTCCAGTATGTGCTCTTGTATCTTCGCCCGAGTCTGGGGACTAAACAATGGATGGAAACCCTACTTATGCCGGAGGGTTCGTGTAATTAATAAACTTATATGATACTTTTGTTTACAGTGTCATTGCTGAAACGCAGGGGTGCTTTCAAACAACGCTTGTTTTGTTGTGAAACAGGCTCCGTTGGATACATTAGGGAAAGTACGTGTTATTATTTCTTATATCAAATAGTGGACGAAAGACAGAAAAAAAAATGTCGGTGTATCTATTTACATAATTTTATTTGACTCAGAAAATTTAGTAATTATCAGCAGCGGTCAAATTTTTTTTGTACCTACCTATCACTGCATAGTATAAAACAAAGTCGCTTTCTCTGTCCCTATATCCTTATGTCCCTATTTCCCTATGTCCCTTTGTATGCTTAAATCTTTAAAACTACGCAACGGATTTTGATGCGGTTTTTTTTTCATAGATAGAGTGATTCAAGAGGAAGGTTTTAGTATTAGCATTGTACCCGTGCGAACCCGGGGCGGGTCGCTAGTAATGAATAATTAAAACATAATGCGTACTGTAAAAATCTCAATTTAATATTAGAAATTATCTAATTCACAAATATAAATAAGGCCCGAGGCACCAATCAAACCCGAAAGAAAAATAAAAACACAAACTCATTCACAGACTTGCCAGCTTCAAAAAGAGGACCTAAAATAAATTAATGCTTCATATCAACAAGAGACAAGTATCGTTTAATTTAAATTGAAAGCACAAGTAATTTGACAAAACTTCTGTAATAAAATTATCGAGCATTGACCGTAGTCTGATAACAGTGAGTGGGTGTGGAGTGGGACTCGAACGCGCGACCGGACACAACCTCTCTTGTTAATACACGTAAAACGAAGATTATCCATAAAACTCACAAAAGGTGCCGAGTTGTCTTCACGATGCGGTCCTGTGGGGCCGGTGCCACAAGAACGCAATGTTTTAGCCTTAATCCTTTGTTAAGTCTGATTAGATGTAACAATGAGGAAAGTGAAGGTGGTAATTCTATTTAGCAAGTAAGAAAGTAACAACTCTTTATTGAACACTAATAATAATATGCAATATGTGACACAATCACTTAGAAAAAGTACAATGGACGTTTTTATTGCGTTAAGCTATTTTTCCAGACAACCATAGATCCTTACATTAATTAGGTACTGTCAAGCACGACTACTTTACCTTCTAGTATCCTCGATAAAACACTCAAATTCTTCCCAATTAAAGAAAATTAAAACGAAAGTACTCGTACGGTTATATTTTCAAATTATTTGTAGAAACACTGGAGCAGCGATAACAAAGTTTGAAGGATCAACGGCGTCGTATAGCCTTCGAAGCAAGCGTGAACATCGAGGATCAACAACGTCCACGTAAGCGATATATTGAGAACGAAGATACCTAATATATCATCATAATATTTAACCCGATGTAAGACAACAGATGTTTTGCTAGCCCTGTATATCTACCTTCATATTTGTTTGCAATAACATACTTAACGGTTTGTAAAGAAAAACTGTTTTACAAAATTGGTATTAAGTAAATTGAATGATAATAATTTGTGCTACTCAGTCATCAGTGAAACTCACAATCCCTTCTTAGCACTTAAGCACTTAGCGCAAACATATCGATTCTCCTTATGCGACGCAAACGCCCCGGGGACATCGTAACAATGTAAAAACGCGATGGAGCCGAACAACGCGTGATTCACTTATTTGTTCTCTTGTGCGGCGAGCGGGGACATCGCCGACCCAGAGTTAAACTAGGGTTAGAGCGTTGGGGGGTTGGCCTCGACTTCATAATATTATAACGTGTAAGGAGTAAAAGAGTCGAGGTTATCTTTAACACAGACCCGATTCCTGACCACTTTAATGGGAAAAGCATGTTAGAATTAAACTAAACAAAGACGACGCATCAATTAGGTGCGCTCCCTTTTTTTTTCTTAAAAAGGGCTTAACTTTTTAAAGCTTGTATGGTGACCGAGTTGCGCTCGAGCCTGTTCGTTATTTTTTACTGGCTTATTTGATTAGATCAATCTCAATGATTCTTGTATGGGTTTCAATTAAGCCTATAATGAGATAAGTGTCGTTACCTAATGCTAATAACGTACGTAAGTACTGAACAGTATTTTTTTTTAGTTTCTGCTACATGGTAGGTATCTAGTTAAAGAAATGAGTTATGATCACAAAATTTTGATGATAGTATTCATGTTAGTTTTTTATTATATATTAATAGAGACATATTAAGACATAACTTCAAAATGAACAGGTGCAGTCTTGTCCTGTCTATTGACGAACAAAAATGAATTTACGTTTTCAAAAATGCTATCTTGAAACCACCTCGAAGTTACGAGTTTTATGTTCTCAAAACACTTACACATTGAAGTTTATACGACTGTATACAATGCGCGCATTAAAGTTATCTCCGTACCACCACTGAACAGAACTTTGATCATACGAAAAAATGAAGTGCAATAAAACTGGAGACGATAACACTGGCGTAATTAAGACGAGGTAAATATATGGTACGTATTGACGGATCATAAAGCTAAAGGATTCAAAACAACACAAACTGCAAGGTACGGTTTACGACGGCGACCGAACCGCTTTTATTGTTGTTGTAAAATTCACGATCCATTATTAATTATTACAGACATCATTAATCTACTAATCTATTTAAGGACGGGCGATAAGAATCTCATTTAAAGTATTGAATGAAGAGTGTCCGTAGTGGACTCGAGATAGGCTTAAATTGATTCGTGGCGGCTGATACCAAGAACAAGAGTACGGGTCGTCGAATCCGTCCCTTAACACCAGCATATTAGATCGAAAATGCTTTGAAATATAACTGAAATACAACGTTTGGTGACTAGCAATATAGCTCCTGATTTATTACAGGTTGGTGTTTAAACGACAAATGCATCGAAACAGATAGGAGCGACATGTCCGACATTGGAGGACCGATGTTGACCACTATATTCCATGCACACATCGCGTTGCTAGCTATGGATACTGCAAAAGATACATCTTTCGTCAATTTACGAATTACAAACAAACACAATTAGCACATCACTGAATTTTATGATACCTTTTAAGTTTTTGTTGGCCACACTAAAACTGCAAAGTTAACATAAAGTACCAATAAAATGAGAATTCACGCTGTAATTGGACTTAAATTATATTCAATGGAATGTTGAAAGGATGCACCTTGTTTTAACAAAATATAAAAATAAAAGTCCAATATAAGTAAGTACTTAAATACTTAAATCTGAAAAGTTTTCTTGAAACATACTTCGCATTTGCAGATAGGTATTCCAATTTAGATCAAAACAGTTTATATACCTATTGAGATAGTCTTTGTCTCGACTATTTTTTGTCAGACCTCTCGATTACCGTATCTCATGTGTAGCAGTCTCGCCCAAAGACCGGATGGAGGTTTCTTTAGGACATAATCTTTACAACAAAACTGTGATCGGATCACACACTAACAAACGTATTGAATGAGATAGTTTTTAAGTAGCACACATAAAGCCCAATCTCGACGTCCCCTATTAATATAAGTTAAATGGTAATTTCTACGTCATTGTATAGTCACTTAGACTCTAAGTTATTGAGGATAGAAGCTAATACGGGCTGTTAAGACTAATACTGATTAGGCAAAAATGGTAGATAAACGATAAAGTATAGTTTTGCTCCATTATCGGAGATTGATGAGTACACGTTTCTTTTGACTTCACTATTAGCTTAGTTGGTAGTGCCTGCTGTCTGTCACAGGGTTCGTTTCTAGCTCGTGAACAATATGTCTGTACCTTTATAAAACAATTTGTTTTTAGTTTACATAAAAATGTCCGCTTCCGTCGTTGTGAACGGATGTGTATAGGCGATTAAAATCAACCAGTTTTTCCTATTTAAACAACACAAAAAGCTTATTTAATATGTTTATTTTTATGTATAAAATATTTCCTTAGTGCTTGACAAAAAATATTTTTCCCAAATACAAAAATTAATTTATTAATATTTTTAAAATAGACTTAAAATCCCACACAATGAAAACATTAGGTCCAAGGCTGAAGATTAAATTCCGTCAACATAATATTCTACAATTTGCTCTAAATGGTTTCAGCCCGATTGCACATTTAATGTTATAGGTATATATCAGTATACCTACATACTGTCGATTTTTAATTTAAAAATATAAATAATAAAATTTAACATAAGTCTGAAAATAATTATTTGAAACTCCTTAAAATGTGACTTCGTCTTGTTCGAGATGCAATACCTCCCTGCCTAATTACATCAAAATAGGTGCAACAGTTTAGCCGTGAAAAGGTGACAGAAGTACGTCACAATTACTTTAGTATTTGTAATATTAACGGGATATGTACCTACTCTAGCCGAAAGAAAAATCTTTTCTTCAACCATCTTTGCATACGTGAGAATTGTATCCCACAATTTATAATTGCCTTTATCTTTATATAGCAGCTATATTTTTACGTATTACTAGAATATTATTATACAATTTTCACCACTTCCATCAATGCAGGATTTGGTATCAATTATCAATTAATAATATTTGTTACAAGGAATTATTCACTCGAAGAGATAGTTTTAAGATATAGCCAATAACACTTTAATTTGGTTTTTGATTGTTCATAAAATATTTATTTATTTAATTATTACATATTGGTGACATATATATTTCCAAACGCAATAGTTTTAGATCACACGTTGTTTATTTTGTTCATGCCTTAAGAGTCTTGCTTAATTGCGCTTCCTCTTCAAGGACTCACCTAGCAGACCCACCGGTGGGTCTCCGAATACTGATGTGTCTCCAAACACCTACTGACTGGTAGGACTTATGTGACTATTTTAGTTTTATATCCCCTGAGACCCACCAGGAACTTAAATGTACCAAAGAATACAATTAAAATTATCTTAAATCTACCCTTTTCTTCAGAACAGAAAGTTTAAAATTAATTTTCCATAAATAGTCACAAAATGCCGGTAAACGGTATTTTCCGTTCACCGCAAAACGCAAAACGCTTAGTAACCATAACGAAATCTGTACTAACTCAAAACTGAGTTCAGACATAAACTATGCGCCGTAGATTAATAACCAAATCCACGAGATCCTTGGAAACTAGCTAACTAGGCACTCTCTGTAGGAGTAGAGTACCTATTTCACGGTACCGATTGTTGTTCACCTCTGTACGTACCTGGGGGCGGAGGGGATTAACAAAATATTTCCCCATTCATTTTTAATTTTATTTGTATAATTTGTTGTTATAATGGTAATAAAAATACATGACGTGAAAATCTAACTTTCTATACCTATTACGACTCGGGACAGAGTCCATCGACAAACAGAACGACAGACTGACAGACGGAAGGACGGCCAGTGGAGGCTTAGGTTCCCGTCGGCAACCTTTGGATACGAAACTCTAAAACCAGTGGAAAGTGAGAATTTTTAAGTTCTTACTAGATAGCATACGTGTATGATGAAATAAAAGATTTTCTGGAACAGATTTCTATTTTTTTCTTATGAATAAATCATTATTATTTGATAGTCATTTAGTCTGTATAATGGGAAATGTACCTACTAGCTAGACCAGCTGTTGGGTGTGGTCATATCATCGAAATACTCTATCTAATTAGGTGCCTTCATTAATCAGTTACGTACTCTATTCATATATTTCTCAGAGAGTAATCGTAATGTCGTTAAGCCATGTCGGATACCCTTGGGTGGCTTGAAGAATTCTGACAGAAGGTGGCCACTAGCATAACACCATCTCCCAATCTGCGTTGGGCTCGCGTGGGAGATTATAGCCCATACTTCCTTTGTGTAAGGAAAGACCCTTATCTCTACCAGTAGGCTGTTACGGATTGATGATAGGAGTCGCAGCTTTCCGTAGATGATAAGATTTCCAAAAATAGGACTCAATTCATGAGCGATCTACAAAATTATACATAAACTTTGTAGTAAATATTTTTGTTTTTATTCATACTAGTTTTTAGGGTTCCGTAGCCAAATGGCATAAAACGGAACCCTTATGGATTCGTCATGTCTGTCTATCTGTCCGTCCGTATGTCACAGCCACCTTTTTCCGAAACTATAAGAGCTATACTGTTGGAACTTGGTAGATAAGTAGATCTGTGAACCGCATTTCACACAAACAGAAAAAAAAACAAAAAAAATGGGGCTTTTTTATCAAACCCATACGTGTGGGGTATGGATAGTTCTTCAAAAATGATATTGAGGTTACAATTTTTTTTTCTAAACTGAATAGTTTGCGCGAGAGACACTTCCAAAGTGGTAAAATGTGTGTTTTTAAATTAATATACTAATTGGGTTGTATTTGGAATTGCGCTTTTTCTGTTACGCTTTGTATATGATGTACATTACCATGCAAACTTCCACCGAAAATTGGTTTGAACGAGATCTAGTAAGTAGTTTTTTTTTAATACGTCATATATCGTTAACCGCAATTTACCTTTCATTCGATTTTTATAGATATCGGTACTGCACCCTTAGTGCGCGAGTCCGACTCGCACTTGGCCGGTTTTTTCGTTAGCCCGTAGTTCCACAAAACGCCCAATCGCGCTCAACTCCTCGCTTCTTGATAACGGGATATACCCTCTATTTCTTGCGGTAGTCTGCGAACAAAAGAAGTTCGCCTTAACAGTTCGTCGCAACTGCATCCGTGCTGGTTCTTGTTAAACGCCGCCGCCGCCCCGCAGCTTAGCGCAATTTGCAAGAGTTCATACCAACGGCGAGCTGTGCTGTTTGTTCCACAGTTTTATTAAAAGCACTCCGCGTTTGCGCAAATGCAAATTGTTTGTAAAATTAAAATTGCCACTTCCACCGATTTCAGTTGAAACTTAAACAGTTTCAAACTTATTGTGATATCGTATTGTGCTCATAATTTTACTTCTCTATGAATTTAAAATACAAAATTGTTGTTTTAATTAATATTTGAAGTATTTTTAAAGTAGTTAACAAGTTTTTATGTAACTCGAGACATGTAACCATGTTCAAAACACTTAGAAATGATAAATGTATTATCGTGTAGCTATGTCCCAGGGCTTAGTTGCCATGCCAGCACTTTAGTATAAATTTTATTTATGTTACAATCACACAAAACAATCTCATTGTAATTTCATAATTATTTGAACTGTTTATTTCCATAAATTCACAATTACCAAATAATGTACATACCTACTTAGTAACGAAACGTTTGTAATAGAAAACATATTTAAAGTAATTGTTAATGTTAAGTACATTATGTACATACGAGCTTCCTAAGTAAATATTTAGGAATTTCGTGTATTCATTTAACAACTGTTGGAAACTGCTAGAATAGTAATATAAATCTTTACATTGGTTACGGTCACGCGCTCATGGCCAAATCGTAAACACGTAATAAGAATGAATGGTTATTATTTAAATTAAAACAAAGAAAATTTATATTGGATTATGTTGTTCTTTGCTACCCCCAAGTAATCCACCGTAGGAATAATTTAATTCTTATACCAATGCACCATAAATGTAATAAAAATGTTTTGTACTGTTTTTATATTTAGAACCTATTAATTAATATTGAAAACTTCGCTCTAATTTATGTTCTAAATCTTAGAATCTAAGTAATGAAAATCTGTTTGTGCCCTCCTAAATCCCACAAATACTTAACACAAATTGGTACGAACAAGGTCACTTAATAAAACTCTTGCAGGACCTTCTCTAAAAAAATACAATGTTAGTACTTACATAAAATAAAAAAAATAAATAAAAATCTCACGCCTTTCATCCCCGAGGGGGTAGGCAGCAGAGGTATTCCATTACTGGATATACCCACATTTCACGAGATACATTGGACCCCTAAACGTGATAGGTGGTGCCCATCGCCGAACCGGGTCTATTTACACATGTCTCAGAATTAATTCTGAGACCTGCTAAGTTAGTAAGGTACATACCATACATTAATGTCTATTAATGAGTAGACATACTCATTTACAAAACAAAAACAATTGTGATCTGCAAAAAATCTGAAACAAGATGCTAATAATCGAAGCAATGCCGCTGATTGATCTTTCTATGTCTTTGGCTCATTGAATCAAAACGACACAAATGGGCCAAAAACAGAAATAGACATATTCATAATCTATACGTATAATAAAACTCTAACGGGGCCGTCTGTACATTAAATATTTTTTGAAAATTTTAACGGTAGCGTATATAGTTATCGATATAGATACCAAAACACAAATTTTTGGAATTTTTGTCTGTCTGTCTGTCTGTCTGGTTGTGCACGCATCACGCAAAAACTACTGGACGGATTTTGATGAAATTTGGTGTGGTGATAGCTGAGTACCCGGGTCAACATCTAGGGTACTTTTTATTCCAGAAAAATATCTCATTCCCACGGGAAACTATAAAAACTGGGTAAAAAGAAAAATACGTACTACTCCGAAACGATAACACCTAGGATCTTGAAAAATGGTGTCTTATACATCGTAGCCAACCCATATGAAGGGATATTCGTAAATTCCCACGGGAACAGGAATAAACGGGATGCGCGCGGGAAACGTCACTATGGGCAACCGCTATTTGAAATATGGTATGTAATGTAGGTACATGTCATAGGCAACCACTATAAAAGGATTTTTGGAAATTCCCACGGGAACGGGAATAAACGGAATCCGCGCAGGCAACGCCGCTGGGCACCCGCTATATAGTAATAAATATAAATGATGAAGTTGTGAATGTATATTTTTTATTATATTATCTATTAAATGAAGAACATCTTCTTTATTTAAATAATAATTAAATGAAGAATATCTTTATTATAATAATAATAAATGAAGATTTTTTTTTATTTCGACGGGGCTGTTGGCTCAGTTGGTAGTGACCTTGGCTTCGGTCGGAGGTTCGATTCCTCGGCTCGGGGCCAAAATTTGTGTGCATGAACATGTCTGTTGGCTTCGTGTCTGGGTGTTTAATATTGATTTAATATATTATGTCTATCAGTTATTTAGCACTCATAGCACAGGCTCTGCCTAGTTTAGGACTAAATAGCCCTGTGTGAATTGTAACAAAAAATATGACCTTCACATAAGGTAGGTATAGTAGGTAGCTGAAATAAACATTTTCACACTACGCTACTGTCTATGCAATCCGATACAATACAATACAACAACTCGATATTGTACACCAAAAATACAACAATATGGATACCAACATTAACCTAAGTACAATGGGCGGTCTTATCGCTTTTAGCGATCTCTTCCAGTCTATAGTAAGTCGCGTTGATTATAAACCGGTAATGTACTTAATTGAACAAAAATAGTACCTAACATAAGACTACAGGAGCGGAAGTTTCACTTCAAAAACTAAATTTTGAACATGGGCGTACATAGCTAAGAACTAATCCATATCTGTTGGAGCGGAAAACAAGACTGTGAAACCGATAGTTTATGCTTCAGAGAGTGGCAAGTGTTGTACAGAGAATAACAAACTCAATATTGGATGTTTAGAGTCGATTGTCGGGTGTGATATCTGGATTGGCGCCTCGTGTGGGGGAGACATGATACGGGAACTTTTCAGATTCGCAATCACGGGGCGTGAAAGTTTCAAGTAAGTATTAAGTTTAACGTGAACCGAGGTGAGGTAGTTCTCAATGTAGCAACTATAGTCACCCCTTATGATAATGACACTTTAACTTAATTGTGATATCATAATTTAAAAATTCTATGCTTGTGATCAGCCCTCGCTTTACTTCGGGTTATCAAGTCATAGATAAACTAGTATCATATTAGTGAAAGGATTTTTAGCAGGTTAAGTATTTCTGGTATAACCCCCAACATACAAAAAACACACACTATTTTAAATCTTTCTAATATTAGTAACTAGCGACCCACCCCGGCTTTGCACGGGTGCAATGCTAATACTAAAACCTTCCTCTTGATCACTCTATCTATTAAAAAAAAACCGCATCAAAATCCGTTGCGTAGTTTTAAAGATTTAAGCATACATAGGGATATAGGGACAGAGAAAGCGACTTTGTTTTATACTATGTAGTGATGAAGATTAAAGAAAATCACATCTTCCTATAACATACACTACATTTATTTTTCATTATTATGACATAAGCAAATAATTTGTAGGGTATCAATATTCGTTTGAATTGTTTCAGCGATGGTTTCTAGTTTTTAAGACAGCTTCGTTACCTTTTTCAACAGACTTTAAAAAAGGATGGGCGATGGGCTCACCATGCACCCATCACGTTAAGGGGTCGAATATTCTCGTGAAAAGTAGGTATTCCCAGAAATTGACTACCTCTGCCTACCCCCTCGGGGATAAAAGGTGTGAGATTTATTTTTTCTTTTCAAAAAAGGAGGAGCTTCTCAATTGTTTTTTTTTATGTTTGTTACCGTAGAACTTTAGACTGGGTAAACCGATTTTGATGTTTTTATTTTTATTTGAAAGCTTCCCGTGTGGTCCATTTGAATTTTTCAGTCCAGTTCTGAGAATATCATCCATGAGAAAACCATATAAGTTGTGGTTTTATACTCTTTAGAGTTTTATGTTATTCATCATTGATATGAAAACATAGGTGTCACTCTCTACAACCCCCACTGTAGCATGTAGTGGGGGTAGCCACGATTAACTTGGGGTCTGTAGACGCGCCACCGTGTCTACTGTCTCGAAACTTCCCGATTGTACGCCAATGCAATATGAGACCCGCACTCTTATTACACTTCACCCTTCTTTTTTGTTTAAACTGGGTACAAAATGAAAGAAACTTGCGAGATTGGATGGTTACTTTGTAAAGAAGTTTATTAATATTGACCAATTTTATGGCGTCGTTTGTGTTAAACGATTATCTAGCTTGAAACAGCAGGCTCGGAGATTCTGACAATTAAGAAAGTATGTTTGTAATGATGTGTTCTATGGATATGCAAAGTTTTAAGGTTGGAAAAATATAGGTATCCCAGGCTCCAAATAAAAATGATCTAACCCCTTTTATAGCGACTTGTCGCAACTATCTAGTAACCAAATGTATGCCTTAATGAACTAGTTGACGGTTATAAATGTAAGTAGGTGTAAATAAATATACGCTCACGTTTTATCCCGGATAGGGTTACCATTTTATTGTATTTCTTATCTACACTCGAAATTTGCAAACTGAGGTACTTATAAGTAGATATTTATTCATATTAAAGCTTGATTCACAAACAAGAGTAGGTAGAATAACACAACTGTCGTCTTAATAAATAAGCAACTAAACAAAGAGTCCAATTTGTAAATATATATCTACATGTACTTATTACCTCACTTTTTGTTTGTTTCCTTGTTTTGATGAAAATATTTAAAGTAATGCATGATATATTACCAGTATTTAGTATCACTACTTACTACACTACTATATTATTGATCTAGCAACAATCGATTTCTGGCTTCTACGTATATTTGGCTTACTACCCTCGCCTCTCGCCACCCACAGCTAATTATGCGATCAAACGACGAACGGGCTCTATAGAAATTACAAACCGACCAATAAATTTACACTGACTAGCAATTATGTAATTAAACAGCCGAGTAATTTTAAAATCTGTGATCTAGCTAACAATCTAGTAAACACTCGCTAGCCTGGAGGGTGGACGGAGATCGCACCCTGCAATTAGCAGCAATTTAACAGGTACAAGTTACTTTTATCAACAACTAGTATTTTGTAGTTGTTTACCAAGCAGACAGATATTACCATTTTCATGCAATTTTGCTTCAGTAGCCTCTCTATCTATCTATAAAAGAAGAAAATAACTGACAGATTGGCTGAAATAAACTGAAATCTATAAAAGAAGAAAATTACTGACAGATTGGCTGAAACAAACTGAAATTTAACATAAAAGTTCCTAAAATGACGCAAGTGAGCACTAAGCAGGGATTTTCGTAAATTCCCACGGGAACGGGAAAAAACAGGCAACGCCGCTGGGTACCCGACCCGCTAGTACCGCATGTTTCTAATCTACTTTAGTATGAGTAAAGTCCGCAGAATATTATTGGATATCATAGTTGCCACTTTTCATTCCATTTGAAAGCTCAATAAAAATCCAATTTTAAAAATTAAACTTCAATTTGACGGCGTGTGTGTGACGAATTAAAATCGAGCAAAAGGGTTCGTCAACCCCTTCCCTTAGAGCCGACGCGATGCGACGCATTAGTGTGACAATCTGTGTTCAAAATTATGGTGACAGATACTATGAAGCGGCCACGTATTATTATATTATGAAACTAAATTAATTTATGACCGTTTTAATGAGCGCCGACGTGATTTTTATTAAATCGATTATGTTTTGATTATTGCAGTCATATACCATTTTAAATTATGGCAATTCCAAAAAGATGTTGAAGTACTATTGATTATATTAATATAAGTACCTACTATAAGGATTAGTAGAGTACGATTGACAGATAGAGTGAAGAATTGTGTGATTTGAGAGCGTTGCCGTCTGGAAGACGATATAGTTACGAGGATTTAAAAAGGAATGCTGAGGTGGTTTGGTTATATTGAGAGGATTAATGAAAGGCGCTTAACGAGACAAATATACAGGGGTTTTGTGAATGAGAGAGTCGGTAGAGGACGACCTAGGCGTACCTACTTCTACCAGATCGGCAATGTATTGAAGAAAAGCCAGATAAAGAATACCCGAAACCGACGAGCATGCGTGAGTCGTTTGATGGATGTGGATGAAGCACAAGAGATCTGCCAGGTTCGTAGCAAGTAGCAGTGTATGTCTCTTCCTACCCCAACGGGAAATAGGCGTGGGATTATGTATGTATGTATTCAAAAAAGGAAGAGAATTCTACGAACATTTACTTATTTATTTGTTTGTAATCGCGTTCGCGAAATTGATTATAACAATTTCGATTCGAAATTCATCGAAATTCACGGTTGATTTAGGGAATTAGGGGGGAGAAAAATCGGCTTAGTTAGTTTCCACCTAAATAAAAAATCTTTTTCAGTGAATTTTAACGAATAGAGCTCGGCCACCCATTTAAGTAGGTACATATGGTTTTTTATGTTGCTCGCGCATGTCTCTGTCAAATATTAGGTATCGATTCGAGAGATGATTTTTTTGCGGTCAAAAAATAATTGTTATACATATATTTTTAATCGACTGAAAAAAAGGAGGAGTTTCTCAATTCGACTGTATGTATGTATTTTTTTTAGTATGTTCGCGGATAACTTCGTCGTTTATGAACCGATTTTGATTAGTCTTCGAAAGGAGATATCCTAAGGGTGGTACCATGATAAAGAAACCGGGATCTGATGATGGCATCCCAGAGAAATCGAGTTTGTAATTTTTTGCATATTGTATTTTTGTAAATTACTACTTTTTAATGATGGTCTGGAGTCGATCTGATTCGAGCCAGTCGAATCGAGCAAACAGCAATTACCTGGTGTTTGGGTTTGATTAATTTGTATTGATGAAAACTTTACACTTTTTTACTTTTTTTTATTTCCTGTTTATAGTCGTTTTTTTGTTAAAAAATATTACCTACTCACCAGTGCATTTTATGGACCTCTAGAGGTAGGTAAGGTAATACATAAGAACCAGCTGAGGCCTTTCCTCAAGAAACAGTGAAATAAGAGCATTTAAAAAGTTATCCTGACTATATTTTCCGGAATTGCCTTTTAATTTCTCATTGAAATCGGATAAAGGACGCGAACCGCTCAAATCTCCCCCTATCGTCGCCATAAACAACCGCACTGGCAAATAAAACTTCGCTCCTAATTCTCACACGAGCGTAAACCAATTGGATCGTAGTAATTTACGAGTTAAATCTAAAAATATGTCTTTTCGATGGCGTCGCAGTCCTCGTCACAGATGGCTACACAATAATATCGGCCCTAAGACCCCTTCCGAGGGGTGCGCCACTTATTTTATACAGTTTGAATAAGATTTAAAAAGCTGAATCTTAGAAGGATTTGGGGGAAACGATAGGGATTTTGTTCTGGCGAGGTTGATGCAATTTTTGCTGGCAATGTTTAGTCACGCTTTATATTTTGTCTAATAATAATCTGTGTATTATGTTGTTTGTATAATTATTATATTAAGTTTTGTATTTAAATAGTTGTACGATACGGTGTTGAAAATGTGTTAGTGGTCGATATTTTCATAAATATAACAAATATTGGTGAATTTAAATTTTTTTCAATGGTCTAACAAGTATTGGTAGGTACATCTGAAAAAATGTGGTACCTCGAAAAAATACCCGGTATTGTTGAAGAACATAAGGCATGTAGGTACAATTACATCAAGCAGATAATACAGAAATATTTATCTTTGCCTGTTAAGTTGTTGTCTAGGAAAAATTACTTTATTTTTGGATTTTTGTATGTTTGTTACGAGTAAACTTAAAAATTAAAAAATTCTTTCACCAAATGAAAGCTAGATGATCCCTGAGTAACTTAAGCTAAGTATATTTTATTCCCATATTTCCACGGGAACTACGCGAGTGAAACCGCGCAGATCTGCTAGTAGATTAATATTTTAATATAGTATTAAATACTTATAACTAAATTAGCTCAAAAAAAACATAAGTAAGTATTTTGATAAATTATTTTTTTATCCTCATGTCTTGGTATTATTTCCCTGGGTGCCATAAGTACGAGTTTGCGAAAGCGAGTAATACCGTATCGTACGTTACGTGACCCTCAAGCGATGTTCGAGACGTGTTTCTACTATTGCCTTAGGCCACCCCTCATCTTGCCACTGAGTAAGTATCACTACGATTTTATATCTTACAGTCATATGTATTGTTAGAACTTCCGATGTCAATAAAATATAAAAAAACGTCTTCTTAAAAATACTAAGTTGTACAAAAACATTGTAGATAGATGTGCAAATATTTTTTCTTAAAAAGTAGATTATAATGGTCACCGTAAATTAACATCCTCTGAACATTTAACGACGTGGATCAAAAATATATCCGTACCAGAATCCTTGTAATAGATTAATTGACTTTCGTAACAGAGAGACGAAATATGTGAAAGTTTCAGGTCTGCTCTACGAGTTTCCAATGTCTGCCCGAGCGCATCGTTATTCGACACGCGTACGTCGGCGGAGCCTCTTCCCGCGCCCTTTGCGCCGATGGTCTTTGTCATTATCATCGCTTTTTGCCTCACATAACTGGCCACAACCTCGTGAGATGTCGTACTGAGCCCAGCTACCACTCTCACACACACACAGGCTTGTACGAGCGAAAATACCATTAGATGAGGTTACTGTGGGCGGTGCGATTCCACAAAATTGCAACTGCTTCATATCAAATTTCGATGTTACTTTTTAGAGACGTATAGTACCTAGTAAAGGTAAGCGGTACTAAATATAAGAAATGTAAGCTTCAACTATTTTTATAACACGGAATTACTAAACAAAGACTGGGGAATACACGTGAAAAGATAATATAATTTTTATGTTTCCTCTACTGTACGGTAATGATACTATTTTTACTGCGAACTGTAAACATAAATTATATTTTTGATTTATTAACTATAATTGTTTTATTATCGCTTGCACTCAACACGCTTTTGGGTTATAACATCAATTATAATAGATAACTAGTTTAACAAAATATTCTTTATCAAGCTAAATGCGAGTTGTGGTTTGTAGGCTTGAAAGCATTTCAGTATTAGTATTTTGATGTTACTATAAATAGGTGAGTGAAAAGGTACCGACCACAGTTCATAATTAAAATAAACATGCCACCATTTATCACTGTCAACGACGGAAATGCCTGCAATAGAGTTTATATTCACAAGACCACTATTCATGTAACGCCAATTCCCAATGGAGTGACATGTTTATTTTCCAGCACTGAAAGCTTTACCGGGGAAAGGAGTAAAATGAAAAGTAGACACGGGTCCGATAAATAATTGAAGGCTTTGATAGAGCATCGGGAATTCCAGGTCGAGCCTCCCGCCAGGATCTTGAGGGAGCCATCCTTCAAACCACCCTCTGCCTCTACTGAATTATTCCGCAATAACACACTTGTTATAGACGTTTCTCGAGGAGTGATACTTTTATGATTTACTCCAACTTTTATTGGCACTTAAAGGAAGTATACGATTTATTTCCCGTTCAATATAAGGTGTGGAGTATATCATTTTTTGAGTCAGAACAAAATCTCAAGCGTTCGTAGCATTTGGGCGTCACACGCCATTTATATTTGGGGCGTATGGTGGTTAACGTGACTATTACAAGTTATGACGTTACGCAAAAATATAGCTTTTATTTGAAGATTTTGGTTATAGCCACAGTCTATTCCAGTTTGATCGAATATCTACAATGATGATTCACAGTGAAGGTAGGTAAGGTAATTAAAAATGTAAACTGCCGCCGCTCTTGCTTTCAAGACCCAGTTACGTAGCCAGGCTTACAGGTTGGAGCAAGCTATAGCGGGCACGTGTTCTGCATTCCGTGTCAAACTTTGATGCCTATCGTGTACGGATCTGATCGGAAATTATACGATTTGAACATTAAAGTTCAGTGGTTTATTGACGTCACTTCCGTAGCAATAAAATCGACTTGTCTCCAAAATGCATAATTTGTACGACAGTCACGCGCATTACGCTACTAAACGGTGTCTCTGAGAACACATTTCACACTAAACTCTCTGGGGGCTGCCTGCCGATCGCAGTTGATAAAGCTCTGTTTTATGTGTTCGAATTATCATCGTCAATGGCTTGTTTATGGTTGCGGGAATATTAATATTTCTTTATATTGGGCATGCACGCACCAATTGTACTGGATCACGAAAGCGAATACGATAAGTATTCTAAATAACAAAATGACCTTGTATTATGCGACGTTCACAACACTTGCTCACTCGGAAAACGGGTTATTTTATATTTGTAAAATAAAATAACTATGAGAAGATTTTTTTGTGAAGCGGTGTCCTTTGTGACAAAAACATTTTCTAGCGAATCCATTAATTAGTAAGATATACGACGCACCCGCAGCGTTTGGCGCTCAATTATGGGCAGCCCTTTGACGCTTGATTAATTCCGACACAAAACTGACCTATTAGGCTGCTCTTATCGATTAGAATCTTATCGATTCAAAGGGCAGCGCTTCCCATATGCCGGTTTGAATTAAAGCTTAAAATTCCCGAAATACCGATCGAGAAAAACAATAACCGAGAAGGCGAATGACGGAACGGGGGCAGTGTCACGTAATAGGTTCAGCTTCCGGTACGTTTATCAAAAAATTTATTTGGGCATTCCTAGCGCGCCTCGGCTGCGCTTGCCCCGGCGGGATGTGTTGGCATTTAATTTATCTATAACGCTGAAAATGCCGGGAGACGACGCAACCGTTATTGCCGGCTCTCACACCGGCAGGCCACGCACTTCCGCTATGTCAATGATTTATAGCCGCTTACGGCATTTGCGGCGTTTAACTGTGTGTTGTCCGATCCATTGTCCGAGGATCGCCGAATATGGACGAGGAGGATCAGTCTTGAATTATGTGCAGGGGTGGCCGAAGCTATAATTTTTGATTTCGCGTCTTAATGCTAGGGGTCAATACGTTGCTTTGTGGATAATCTGATTGCGTTTTCTATTGTAAATGACGTTGATTTGTTTAGGTTGTTTTTAATCGGTTCTGGTATTTTTATTATAAATGACTTGAATTGAAGTTCTATTAAATATATTGTTACAGTTAAGTAACCTTTTGATACGCCAAAATAAAACGTTTTATATCCATTATATATTTTTTTCTTAATATGTAGGTAGACATAATATCCCTCAGGTCCCGGCATTAATTCTGACTCATGTGTAAAAGACCCGGTCCGGCGATTGGCTCACCGCCTATCACTTTCAGGGGTACAAAGAATATACTGGCAATACGTGGATATATTTCCAGAAATGAAATAGCTTTGCCTACCCCCTCGGGGATGAAAAACGTGAGATTTTTTTTGTTTTTTTTTGGTATCATTTGAACACCACCTTAAAATTCCTCTTTAAAGTGGTTTCAGTGACTATAACATGCGTCATGAACTTCGGCTCATAATGTTCACACGCTTATTTTATCAACGCTGTCATTACTCTGTCACCAAACAAATTTCGTTGATTGTTACCCATGGACTCTTTGGTGTAAGTACGCCTGTATGTTTGACAATATTCCTACTGACAATGTTAGTAGATACCTATATGGCTGATAGAATTTATGAAAGACCAGTTAAAAAACACTCTGTAATATATTTATTGAACTCGGATTCTAGGCGGCCTTTCAAGAATAATCAAGATGAAACAACTACAAATACTAGATGGTAGAGCTGAAACAATTCAACTGTGAATTCAATTTCGTTTTTTTGCGTGACGCACATTCAAACATACGGGCCGATAAAAAGACAGAAAATTTTAAAGATGGTTTTTTTATTTTCTATTGCTGTAATAAAATACCCTCATATTAGGTTTTCTTTAAATATTACAAATATCCTTTCGTAAATATCGTTAAATTTCACGATTTTAAAGAAAATCGCCATTACAAATATTTACTATATTTGATTCAAACGAAAGGCGTATCCAGCCGAGTCGGGGTAGTCATATAGTCGAGATCTACTCAGGACAGTCGTAAATTAGATTAAAATAATAAATCTAAATAAAAAAGATGGAACTTTGACATATTATGCGTCTTTTTCAGTTATACGAAATGTCTACTTGATTAAATTTATCATAAAAATTATTCAATTTATGAAATTTGAAAAATGATCAGTGGTCGAACTAGACTCTGCCCAGGAGGGGGGTCCAACTTATGGATTGGTATATGTATACCAGTGTATACTGAAAAAGTAAAAATTACCTTAGTAATTAAGAAATGTGGTATTGTGGTTTCGATTATATCAAACCACCGGAGGGCAACATTTGGCAATACTTAATAACTTTCATTGTGCATGAACAACGAAACTGGATCAATATTTAAACTTTCCTGCTGAAGCATAATATAGGTAGCATTAGAAATGCCATAAATAGTATCATCGCCATCATTAAGTATATTATCACCAGTACAAAGATTTAATAAAATTTAACAAACAAAATGAAATTGATAATAAATAATATAATTTCATGAAATTTAATTCAATTTAAAATTAACACTATATTTTATTATTGGGTATTAGATAGTAGATATCAATTAAAATACTTTTTTTGTCTGGAACTTGTTTCAACTACATTCAGCTATTATAGAAAGATCATTAGGTAACACCTCCGATATAATAAATTATAGGTTTTTATTTACATCACTTCATAGTTGTTACTTACTACATATTAGGTATAAGACACCTACATACCATATTTCAAATAGCGGGTGCCCAGCGGCGCTGCCCGCGCGCATTCAGATTAATCCCGTTCCCGTAGGAATTTCTAAAAATCCCTTCATAGCGGTTGCCAACGACGTATAAGACACCTACCATACTATATGTCAAGTTTTTAGGTGTTATCGTTTCGGAGTAGTACGTATTTCTCTTCTTACCCCATTTTTTTATTTTTCCGTGGGAATGAGACATTCTCCCGCTGTAAAAAGTACCTATTACTCTAGATGTGGACCCAGCTACTCAATTATCTCCACCCAAATTTAATCAGAATATGTCCTGTAGTTTTTGCGTAATACCTACTTGTGCAACCAGACAGACAGACAGTCAAAAATTTCAAAATTACTATTTTGTTTTGATATCTACACCACCGCTAAAGTTTTCTAAAAATATTTCATTTACACAACTTTGTTACAGTTTTATTATATTTAGGTATGTATCTATAGATTTTATTAATTTTATTTGTCGGAGGTCTTCCATTAAAAAAAACTGTACTAGTTTGGTTGTTATCTGAACTAAAATCCCGAAATGAAAATAACGTAGGTAGGTACCTAATAATATAGAGAACAGTTGAGATAGATTTATAATAAATAGAGTTCTCGGCAGTTTAATCCATTAAACCTATATTCCCGTCAAAAGCAAATATATTTTAGACTAGCGGGTTTGCGTGGTTTCACCCGCGTAGTTCCTGTTCCCGTGGGAAAATAAGAATAAAAAATAGCTTATGTTACTCTGAGATATTCTAGCTTTCCATTGGTGAAATAAAATTTAAATCTTTCCTCTTTATAATATTAGTATAGATTTGATAATTTCTTTAAAGTAGTAAAATTATCTTCGTTTATTTTTTGTTATTCTCTGTTAATGTTACAAATAAAAATGTGATTTTTCACTTTCAGTTTTATTTTCTTCTTTTCGTCGGAATTTTTTTTTGGTAAGAAGTTTTTGGTTTATCATTGAGCGGCATTTTTTTTTCAAATTTGGCCTTCTCTCGACATTCTTACTTTTTCATCATTCGATGATCATAATCCAGCTAGGTCTAAAGTTCTGATTCAAATAATCCCAAGCTGGTGTACCTTTAGGCATTGTCTTCATAAGATTAAATCATGTCTCCATTACATTGTGTTGTAGTCACTAGACTAAATAATATATACATACATATAACAGGTGAAAAATCAAAGATGTTTTCTTTTTTATTTAGAAAGTAGGTATACACTATAAAAAAGAAACATAAAAATTGGACTACATGTTATGAATGGTCATACAATGAAAAAATATTAATTGAGTATACGTGTCCACTTAAGAACCTCCTCTTTATTATGTCTGCAAAAAATATTAATTGAGTATATCAAATAATTACATACATTTTATATAGTTATCATTGTAGTATGATAGGTAAAAACATGCACCAAAAAAGGGCTTAGAAAAATTCTCACGGGAACGGGATAAAGCAGAATCCAAGCAGACGAAGCTGCTGAGATGCAGCGATGTAGGTACTTGGTACTTTACTTACTTTTTCAAATAGTAGTCCCTAAGTTAGTGGAGTTAAACACTCGTAATTTTATATTTTTTTAGTTTTTCTTTACTGAAACAATATTATTTATTCAAGGATTTCGGTAATATCTACTTTCAGCCCACAAAATAATAAAGAAAATATTTACAATACATAAATATTTTATATCATAATATTCTAACACGGCCTTTTTTAAAAAAAAATATTCAGAAACAATTGTCAAACAGTTACCAATTTCTTCAATCTTAATTTTTCACCGGCTGTACTTTTCAAGCAAAGAGATTAAAATATAATAGGACATTCAGCCCTATTATATTTTAATCTCTTTGTTTTCAAGACTTTTTTAAAAAATCGGTCTTACGCTTGTAATCTATAGCTATAAATAAAATGATAAATTGACTGACTGATGGTAATATATAAACGCATAGCCTAAACCACTGGGTCTGGAGACTTGAAATTTTGCACATAGATAGCTTATACAGTGTTGGCATCCACTAAGAAAGGATTTTGCAAAATTCAACCCCTAAGGGGGTGAAATAACGTGCGCGAGGGAAGCCGCGGGCAGAAACTAGTATCATGTGTGTAAGGAAACCCACGCCAATAAAACTTCTTAATTGTCTGTCTTGAAAACAAAGATTTTATTTGTTAGTTTGGTATTCAACTTAAAAAAAATTGTCAGAGTATTCATTAACTTAGTCGGCTAGGTATATGCTGTAGCATAATGAACTACTTGATCGTGATTTTTATGTGGTAGGATTTTTAAATAATATATACTTTTGTATATATTTTTAAACACAAAATGATGATTTTAAAGCCGTACTATCTGTAATTTTATACAAAGGCTGGCATCGTAATATTTTATTTTTTATTTATTTTATTTATTTAGACGCACAAAACAGTTAGTGACATAACAGTTCAAACAAAAGTAAAATTAAAAGATCTAGTCACTAAAACCAAAACATGTGCATACAACATTACAACATAAGCAGCTCAAAACAACATTTGAAAAAGGAATTAAGTAGTAATCTATTTTTACAAGTTGATTGAAAAATACAAAAAGAATAGTAAAATAATTAAGTAAACAATATTTTTTAACTTTTTAAATTAGATATACAAATATATAACGACATAAAACTCCAGAATTTGCTTTTAGTGTTATTAATATTATTTTTTGGATTCAAAACATTCATCTACTTGCCTTAAGAATGTAGCTCTTCGTGGATTGAATACATCTAGATCACTGCAATCAGAACTTTTTTCGTTATACATTCTACACATTCTTATAAGGGGGTTGTAGAAAGATGTGTTGTTCCTATAAACTCCGAGAATAAAAGTTCTTGGAAACCGATATCTATGCCTGGTGTTGATATCAATTGAGGCTAACAAGGAGGGGGAATCAATAGATGAGTGCAAAATCTTATGGAGATGCGTCAATAGAGATTTGTCACGTCTCACGTGAAGAGGTTCCGCCTTAAAGAATTCTAGACGGCTGGAGTAATCATGAAGAAGACGAGATCGACCCAAGCGCCAGCTTAACACCTAACAATAAGTAAAACTGACAGTAGGTATCTGCTTAGATCGGATTTTGTGAAATTCCCACGGAAACGGGTAAAACAGGATCCGTACCTGAAATGGGTAACGCGGCTGGGCTCCTGTATTTAGGTATGTTGATAGATTCCCTACATGATGTGAGCCTCCGCTTAAAATTGATTATATTCCCAGGAGAAAAGAAAAAAAACTGATTCTACACAGGCAAGTAAATGAATTGAAAAGTTTCTCCGTAAATAACCATGAAGTGTTAAAAACAGTATTTCTAATAGGCTTTTTATTAAGCTTCCACGTCTTAGACGTCTAAGCAGCGTGACGGAATGTTCAAAAATGAGGTACAAGTATGTAGCATCTTTTCCCAGAATTAAGCATATTTTATATGAATTATTGTCATGAACAACAACTACTGCCATAAGGGTCTGCTAACTACACCTGCCGTGTGAATTTCTTACACGGCTTTTTCATTTCTCGCAGCAAAAGGCAAACGGAAAAATGTCGAAGCATTTCGAGTGCCAATTAAACCTCCACAAACATCCTGTAAGCCAAGATTATCGTATCGTAACAGCATCAGAAACCTGCCCACTTCTCTCACACTGAATAAATTAAATAAAAATACAATATAAAATAAATTAGAAATTGTTGCTTCTGAGTCTGAATTCTGCATTGCCTCATCAAGATTGAGAATTTGAATACCAACTGTACTTTATATTTAATATGAACAAACCAACAATACAAGACCTACACAAACGTTCTTTACATGAAGTTAATATTAGGAATCATATAGTCATTTTGCAAACAGGAACCTGGTAATGGGTTATTTCCGCCCACCCCATCAGTTTGCATTTTCGTTCAGCGGCTCAAACACAAAAAATTAAGAACTTAATAAAATATTAAAAAATGAATTATGAACATTTGTACGATTTCTCAATTTGTAAAGTTTATAAAAAACTTTATAACACATTCGCTCGTAAAAGGTGTCTTATTTCACCAATTTTAATATCGTTACCTATCTCATTACGCCCAAGTGCGGTAAGTGTAAAGTAAAACGCACGGTTTATCAAGATGCTCCGTCTTAAAACGAACAGTACTTTTTAAAATCTCAGCAAAGAGTTTTTATGTCAAAAAAGTTGTCAACATTTTATGATTAAAATAAACTTTGGGAGATAAAATATATTAAATAAATATTTATGTACATAATTATTTAATTTAATTAATTTTGACAGTAAATTATAACCAATCTCTAACAAAAACACAAAAATATTATTTTACTTTATTAGTAATAAGTACTGGCTGTAACAGCTGAACTGGGCAAAACACACCGAACACATCACTACAAAAGCCAGCATGGCCCTATGGCAATGCAAAAGGCTACTAGGTAGGAACTGGGGCATAAGCCCCAAAATCACCTACTGGCTATACACCACAGTTATCCGACCAATTATTACATACGGCTCTTTAGTGTGGTGGCCCAGGACTAACATGAGCACAGCCCAGAAGGACCTCGAGAAGCTACAAAGACTTGCCTGCGTAGCAATTACCGGCAGCATGAGAACATCACCCACGGCTGCCCTACAGGGGATGCTGGGGTTGCCACCCCTACATCTCGTAGTAAGGGAGGAAGCAACCCTAGCGACACTAAGGCTGGAGCTGTCCGGAACCCTAAACAAGGACTCCAGAATCAAACACACACGCATAAAAGAGGATGCCCTCTCGCGACACCCGATGATGGCATCACCGAGCGATAGAACCCAGAAAACACACTGTTTTGTAAAACACTACAACGTGGAGCTCACAGCGGAGTTGCATGATCACCCAGGTCCAAAAGAGCTAAGGATCTACACTGATGGATCAAAGACCGACACTGGAACAGGAGTCGGAGTCTACTCAGATGATCTCAACATCAGAATATCCAGACCACTAGGGATGCTCAACACTGTCTACCAGGCAGAATGTGTGGGCATTATCCAGGCAGCACACGCCATAGAGGCCAGAGAAGTCACGGATACTCATATCCTCATACTCTCAGATAGTGCCTCAGTCCTTCAATCCCTAAAGAAAAACCAGATCACCTCGAGACTTATATTGGAGTGCCATAATGCACTAGAACGCATTACGGTACCAAACTACAACACAGTGACACTACAATGGATTAAAGGGCACAGTGGCTCACGTGGGAACGACGCAGCGGATGAACTCGCCAGGAGGGGTTCTGACACTAAGCCCATCGGACCCGAACCCATTGTACCCATCCCGTTTAACCAGCTCAGGAGCTGGTTAAGGGTACACACTCAAACTCAAGCGGAGATTTGGTGGGCTTCGACGCCAGGATGTAGGCAATCCAAGGAGGCTATGCCATCCTTGAATAAGAAACTAACCAAGCGCCTTCTGCGCCTGGACAGGGACAGCCTGAGAATGGTGTCGGGGACCATCACCGGACACTGCTCACTGAACAAACACTTACACACCCTAGGTATCACAGACAGCCCCCTATGCAGAGCGTGCATGGAGGCGGAGGAGACGGTAGCGCACGTGCTCCTTGAGTGCGTTGGCGTTGCCCAGATCCGCAAGAAGATTCTCGGAACACCAGAATCTCTTGCGGACGCCCTGAGTAGACTCGGAAGTTTGATCTGCTTTTGGAAGGAGGTAGGATGGTTGGAGTAACCGGCCGCCATGGCTCACGTACAATGGTCCACTTCAGGACTAAGTGCGGAAACCAAACCCCCTAACATAGAACATAGTACTGGCTGTTTTTTGTGCCTTTTCCTAAAAAAAAATGATGATCCCCCATCATCATTTTTTTTTAACGCTGTATTGTTTTTATTCGTTTACCATAGTCGGAGTTTTATTTTATTTCCTCGCAAATGTGTTATAAAACGTCGTATGACATACGTGCGCTTTGATAATTACAGCCTCTGCTTACTTGTAGCCCTCGCCTACGGCTCGGGCTAGCAATATCGCCTTGGCTGTAATTTTCAACCTACCGCACTTATATCATAATGTACTATTACCACTCTATACTATAACTCTCTATACTATAGCACTCTATACTTTAAATCTCATTTTTAATATATTCGCTAATTGAATCTTAGCATCAGCATTTTAACTGAGAATTTGTACAAACCAAGAAATGGTACTAACTGCTCATAGATCATTATTATAATAGTTTTGGATATAATATTATAGCTGTATACGATAACTAGAAATGTTAGAAATAATCACGAAAGTTCCGTGTGGCGGTTTGTGTGTGTTCCCGTTTGTTTTGATGGCGCGAGGATGCAGGCTAAGACAATGATCGAACAAATAGGGGTTTGTCACGCGATGCGTCTAATCAGTAATCGGCAATGTACCGGGGCGCTACCCGACAACTTTTATTTATGCGTTCCCGATATCATTCGGCAGACAATTTTAACAGGCGCTGCCCATTATAATTCATATAGAATACCCAAACAATTATGTTGTTTACTGTTCAAATTACATATTGTAAGTTTGGAGTAATCCAATCTAGCGAAACTTCAATAATACTTAGAACCGCAGATAAGGAGTTTTTTAATCCAACGGTTGATTAATAATGGTTGTTTAAATTGGAAATTTCAAAGCAAAGGTCAGTACCGTGTAACAGTAAACTATGAAATTCTTTAATAACGCTGATTTCTACTGAATGACGTGCATTTTACAGAATTTTAATATAATAATAATAAAATACACATTATGTATACTTTTCGTTATTAAATTAGTCATGAAATAATAAAGTGATCGTTGTTTGTATCGTGAAATAATAACAATTTAAGCTTCAACTTTCATTTCATTTACAATTTATAACAATGACAAAAACGAAACCTTGCTAAACGAAAATTACCTAAGTCTCAATTGAGAGGTTGCTTTCTTACAGACATGTTTAAAAAAATGTGTAATTACGGGTAATCACAAAGTCTTAGGTACGTATATTTCTTATAGTGAAGTGGCCGCAGGTTAAGGCTCATCTACGTCACTTATGGTCGTCTTAATGCATGATTTCTCGTACCTCCCACCGCAGCGAGCGGTTATCATTGGCCCACACGGACCAGACACCGCCTCCACTCCTGCGCACACTCTATTTTAAAATGACTCCATAGACTCAATAAACAAGCCTTGAATTCTATTGTCTCTACATCATTAACGCAGTCGCATTGACACGTCACACGTAAACTGTCATAGATCTGTTAGAATTGAGTAAAAAATATCATCTAGGTTTCATTTGCGATTGATCTTCATTTTATGGGTTCATTAAATAAATTGGCTATAATGGCCGAACACTTTATACTTACTTTACTTAAAAATAGATAAGTGACATAGGTATTAAATTTTACAGTGAAGTTTAAAAAGTGTAAGTATTGCCATTTAGTTGGTGGTGGTATAGAATAAACTTGTGTGGTTTCGTTTTAAAGGGTCGTTAACAATTGCCAACAGGAGCACCGCGTTGGACTGGTCGGAGGCGGGCAGGCGTCGCGAGCGTGAAATGTGGCGCCGGCGCAACAGACGGAGGGCCGGGGGATGCGGAGGCAAAGAGAAGCGCCACCGCGGGAATAAACTGACCGTTCCCCGACGCCCGCGCTTCCTTAATAGCAAAAAGTCGAAGACGGAACGAGGCGACAACCACACAGGCTCGCCTCCACGCTGCCGCGGATAAAATCGACATAGAATTAAAGAAAAATACAAAAATCACTCATTGTTCTCATAAAATGAATGTGCTGGGAGTTGAATGTGAAGCTTTTTGTGAAAATATTCTCATACTTTTAAATGGGATCTCGTGTGGCGCCTCCTAATGATTCGTCCTTTTTGCGTCGGCGCGCGGCGGCTGGACTTTCGGGACACTAGGCTTTTGGTGTGTCGGCGCATGTCACCACTTTAACCTTTTTGTTTCACTCTTTCGAATGTAAATTAAACAGTTTAGGTGGCATTGTTCTCAAAAATGGCGACGACTCCAAAACTTTCATTACAATCGTCGTGCGTTTCTGAATCTTATTACTTTTCAGTATCTTTTTTAAAGATTTTCATTATTGACCTTGTTTGATTTGGATTAAATGTTCGTTACCAAAAGCAATTTACTTAGTTTTGCAGAAATATTCTGATTTAATTATGAATGCAAAGAAGCAATAAATCTTTGTTGTGTTATAATAAATTGGTCACATTGTATGCAGGCTGATTGAATGCTGAGCACTTGACTGACAGTGAAGGACGCTCTCTTGGGTCGGAGACGTAATTCTTCCAATCCAATCCTTCGATTCAAACGACTTCATGGATTCTATTTTGTTAGCTTCTGTTTTATAGTACTCTCATATAAAATATATGCACTATTAACGCTGTCCATATTAATAAATCAATTGAGAAATTATATAATGACTTTTTTCTTTAGAAATTGATAAATAAGATTGTAGATGAGATTATAGATACATACCTCAGTAAAGGAAAATTAAAGTGATGTTTGATAATAGAGGTTTAGGCAAAGACAATCATATTGGTTCAACATTTTTGAATAAAAACATTGTATTTTTTCTATAGAAATCGTTTAACACACAGTCTGGAACGCGTCAGAGCTTTATTATTTTTTATTTCTGTTGTTTGCGTTTCCATCATAAATTCTCGCCTGACTTAGTCGTAATATTCATTGTGCATAAACGTTCATTTGTTTGCGTTCAACTCGAACGCCGCGATGTCGAAAGTGGAAATAATATAAAAGCCGTGCGAGGCCGAGAGTCGTGACACCTACTCTTTCACTAATGGAGCTTCGACGCTAAGTTTGTATTGTGTAGTCTAATCAAGATCGTTCGTTAGTTGCTCCTGCCTTTTTACTGGTCATACGGATGTACATAAATCATTTATTGCTGCGGATTCAAATGGCAATGTGAAATTCTTTACGTACTTCGTTTAAAAGTTTAATGTTTAATACTGTGACCTTTAGAAGCGAAAGAGCAGTGATAGCCTTACGGTTAAAGAGCCTGCTTTACATGATGATAATCAGTGAGGCTCGGGTTAAAAGCCTGGCATGTACCAATGAGTTTTTCAAAACTTAGGTACATGACATATTCATCACTAGCTCGACGGTGAAGGAAAAACATCGAGAGGAAACCCGCAGGTCTGAGAATTGATTCTGAGGCATGTGTAACAGACCCGGTCCTATCACGTTTAGGGGTGGAATATTCTGGTGAAAAGTGGGTATTTTCAGAGATGGAATACCTCTGCCTACCATCTCTAAAAGGGGTGAGTTTTTTTTTAATTAGAAGCGTACTATTAGATTTAGATTGCATATTATTACTTGACGCCTAACCTTTCATCTTATTATGTACTCGTAAACCCTATCTAAATACCAAATAGAAACTTGAGATGGGTGCCTATTTATTATTCAGGACACAGGAAGTACACGGTAGAAAGTAAGTTAGTTTTTTTACTATTGTATTTTGGACGGCCACACAGGAGAACAGTAGGAGCAAGCTTTATCTCAAATTGATGGAGTTAATCTTAAAACGATGCTTTGTCGTTTGTCGCTAGATGCATTGACCTTTATTGGAGGTAGAGATAGGGGACTCAGAAAGCTGTTACGTGTACCGATTTGACTTCAGTTCCTATTCTTCGTTGTGGTAGTTAAACACTAAACAGTTCATAAGTGCTCCATTTATTTAACCGCCGTGGAAAGTTCTGGAACAGTAAATTATCCTTTGTTTCCTATTCTGTTCTTATTTGTTTAGGGCAATGACAATAATTTTCCATTTTATTCTTAACTACCCTATTTTCCTGTGACATTATGTTTCGATGTCATTTCTGTCGCGTGACACGGAAAAGTAAGTCAAAGCAAAAGTTCGTCTTGTTGTCCTAATTTCTTTTCAGTACCTTTCTGTTTTTATGGGAATCGAATTTCGTGTAACTAAAATTATGAAGCTTTTTATAACGCAACTTAAGTACTTACTCCGGTACTATAGGTATTACACATTTATTGAGTTTTTCAATATATTTTTTACTGCTGCGTGCATTTAATGTATTTACCTATGTATACTATCTAGTAGGTACTAAGTAGGTGCACTCGTCTTATATACAATATGACAATATAAAATTACCCAAATTTTATTATTGGACTTATTTATGGTTTGTCAATTTTATTACTTGGACAAGCCTTTGGACATTAGTCTTTTTGGACATTTTTCTTTTTGGAGATTAGTCGTGCGAATCATTTTGGTTACTAGTTAAACTATATAATTTTTTCATTGCTTTTCACGCTGACATGTTTATTGTTTTGTATTCTGAGGCTTGCATTAAATAAAGTTTCTTGTAATTAAGCTTAGCCTAGTGTCATACAACGGAACACGATAAACTTTAGTTGTAATTAAAAAAAAAAACAAAAGATATTAAAGTAACGTAGAAATTCACATGAAAGGCTAAAAATCGTATGAGACCTGGGCCATTGGCATGTGACATTAGGATCTAGAAGCCTACAAACAGTAGAAAATAAGTTCTAAATCTCTGAAATTAGGGAGAATTCTCCCACGTAGCCATTATAACGTCGAAGATGCTTACCGAGCGAGGCTGTTAAATTTCTTACTCTTGCCATTTTATTACACTGCCAACTCACAGTTTAATATGCAGCCAAAAAATGTTGACAAAAAATAGGCGCCACCAAATAGAATCCCAAGTCGATGTACAGCAGTCGGGATCTTTATAATATCTTGTAGAGTTTTTTTATGGATGCATTTTGGAGGCTTGGGCTGTGTGTTAAAATACACACCTAAATATCATTAGCTATAAACACAGTTCTTTGTGTCTGCCTTTGGAAGAAATAAAGGCAATAAAGTGGGAAGATTGAGGTACTGGACGGACATTTACAAAGTATAGAGATGGATTCTACACAGAGCATTTCATGGGTATGGATGGTTTGATACTTAGTACATTTTCCATTTAAATTATTAGGCGAAGGTCATAACGTTTGGCTCGTCTGCGGCAGCTATTATATTATACTTTACGAGTATATAGTACTTTTTATTCAAAATGGGCGGACTTCACGATAACGAAAAAATGTGCTCATATAATTTCTTAACTAAATAATCTTATAATGTGTTGTGGTATTTATATTTAATATTGTTTCTCATTTACATGCTACGTCAGCCGTCTCCTCATAATAGAGCCTTATAAATCCTTTGAGCGACAAAGGAGCAGCGCCTACGCAGCACAGTGCCAGTGACCCCCGCGCCCCGCCACCGCGCCGCTCCCCGCGCCTCCTGGCCCCAAGTTTACTGTGGCGCCTTATTACGTTACCTTTGTTTTCAAATTTAATTGGCTTCTCAAAGATAACTTATCTTGATAATAAACGACGACCAATAAAACGGAGGTCGGGTACAACTGACTGTTCCTCAAGATAAGATTGTGTACCTGAATGACGTTTAATAGTAGCTTGCTTCGGTTAGATGTCGATGTAATATAATAGGCACAGGTAGCGTTTTTATTACAAAAATTTCATATAAATTCTATCAGAAATTCATGCAAAACATCATGATTTACGTTTTCGATAAGTGAAATCGATTTTCTATTAAGTCAATTATTCACAGCTGGTACTACTTCTATACATTAATTTATAATCAGCATAATGCCATAGTAATTTAAGACGTTTGAATTTTCATGTCTCCATTTTCCTTATTAGAAAATACGGTACATGCACGTTGGATTCAAATCATTATTCTTGATGTGAATTTTTAGTAGACATTTCTGGACTATTTTTGAAGATGTATAGCTGTTTTATTATTGTAGCAACGGTCATAATTGTTTGATAACAACGTCGAAAACGTCTCCATGAAAATTTCACGACGAATTTCAAACATCTAATTTTCAATGATTAAGGAAATACTTCATTGTGTCCTCCTAATGGTATAAAAATAACACAAACAAATTTGAAAGACTACTATAAAATCTGTAGACAAATACCAGATTTACAAAATTGACTATTTAAATCTATATCAGTCCGAACCCAGTAACATTTCTTTTTCAATATTCAAACTTTTCCATGATGTAATTACCTAACAACTTGCAACAAACAAGGCAACAACTTTAGTTTGGTACTTAATTTGGACAGTGGCCAAAGGTTGTCAGCGGGTTGTTTCTATTAACCTTCTGTAACTCATTGTTTTGTGAGAAATTAGTAATTCCAATACAACTTACATATTCATAAACTTATCAGTCGATATTGTAAACATAAGTCGGCTGTCATTCAATGCTGAAATAAAAACCATATATATATATATATATATATATATATATATATATATATATTGTGGCGACTCCTGCGGTTTATTTAAATGATTTTTGTTAATCAAATATTAACGTGAATTGTTTTGCACAACAAAACATCCTAAGATCCTACACATACCTACATGATAACTATTATTACAGAGGATATCTATAACTGAGTTTCGTCTAATTAATAGGTAAGACAAGAAGTGATAGTATTTGAATTTTATCTCCTCTTAGCAAAACATTTCGTTTTAAAGAAAAAATATCTGATTTTATAATCATTTTTCTACTACATACTTAATTTATAGTTAACGACATATCCCAAGCTTCTTTTGGTGACATTAAGGATAGGCAGCAGAATGTGATAAAACTTCGACAAAAACTAAAAAAAAAAAGATCGTTCTGGCAATTTATTATAGCTTTTAGCAAAAGGTTTGTTGTTTACAAGGCGTGTTTTATTTAAATCAGAATTTACGATAGCTCATTTAACAACTTAAAGACAAGTTGGATTTAGGATGCGAACTAGAACGTCCAGAAGATTTCTTTAGTTTTGTGCGAACGGAAATTTAAATCAGATTACGTATACATAGGTACCTAAGGTATCCTTATTAAAAGCTTGATAGATGTGGAAGTTCGAACAGTGAAGTTTTTAAATCAAATATACAAATTGGTACTATTAGGTATATCCCATACCTGGTCCACGAGTCATTAGTCACTTAAAATATGTAATTGACTAGGTATGCCGGTATTAATACAGACTGTACTATCGACAAACGCTTTGCCTGATACATTTCGAAAAATTGTCGCTTGAAAGCTCAAGTTTTTATTACCGAGCCAGTAAATAGAGTTAAACAATCAGAAGCCAGTAACACTGGTATTTTTTTAATTTCGATCTATTCATCAACCTGAAATGGTCATAAACATGAAAAAAATACTTTTTTGTAATTGTCATTATTACTACAAGAGAGGGTTTTGAGACCACAGGGTGGGAAACTATAGCTGCACGCAAAAATGTGTATCAGGCAGAACTTTTACTCATAGTAGACGTCACTGACTTTTTGCACGTTACTTCGTCTGCCTAGGACTGAGTACAGCAGTTTCGTCGTTAGTTAATATTGCGTTTGACCCGTTCCCGAGGGAATTTTTCAAAATCCTTTTTATTGTGTGTCAATATCTATGAGTTGTCAACTCTAAATATCCGCTTTCTAGATCCAGCGTTTCTTGAGAGTTCGCGATGTTTCTGTTTTTCCGTATGCATTTGGTTAAACCATTTCTTAGCAGTTGTCTATCTCGTATTAACCCAATTGAACTTATCATATCTTATATCCTTTATTATTATATTTAATCTAATTGTTTGTTTTCCAGATAAAACATAATATTTTACTTTGTTTTCTCAATTTGATCCTATTCAAAACAATGTGAATATATTCCAATTGACTTAAAAAAAATTTAGTTTGTACATTCAAAAGGACGTTGAGGTTTTTTTTGTTTACAAAATTAAATCATTACCAAATCTATGATGTCTCAATTTATTTGGATGTCTATAAAATAACAAATTTCCGAATTAGTTCCGATCCGCTATATATAGTCTTCCTTCTCCGTCAATGTAGAGATAAATCAGTAGGGTCCGTAACTTTTTCTAATACCTCTGTAGGTACCTGACCTTCATTAAAACCAACCGGACTCACGTTAATAGTCCATTTTTATTGCGTTTTACCATGTTTTAGTCAGTATATCTTCACTTTCCGTTAATCCCTAGCAACCGCCATACTGCATTCACTTCCTTCTGCCTCTTAATTATATCCTCATTCTTTCTTCTCTTTTCATAACATTTCAAATTTATATAAGCACTCTTTTAACAATCGGTTACCTGTAAATTTATATGTCACTGGTGCTACTTTCAGATTCTTATTATCTATTAGAGTCAATTTACCCACATCTTAATATGCTCATCTCAGCTAAATGAAGTCTCATTTAATCCCACCCCTTAACGGCACAATATTCTGATCCATACATGACGACAAGTCTTATCATTAATAAATAAATAAAAAAATGGCTTATAGGGGTCGGAAGTGATTTTTAACAAGGCTGTCAATGAAAGAAAAGTGGAGTAGTATACTTATAATGACGAATTAAATTTTAAAGACATTGGTGCAACTGGCCGTTATTCCAGAGACATTGTCATCATTGACGTGACAATCAACGACTATTGATCGTCTGACCGACTTTTGCACAATGAGTCACCGCAATGTGGAAAAAGCTGATAAAAAAAATTCTTTTAAAGTTTCCACAACAAAGGAAATGGTTGAAAGTAGTTTTATTTCTGACTACTTCTTCAAATTTTCTGTTAAGTTTCGTAGATAATTAAATAAATTATAATTTTGGGGAACAGTCGTGATCAGAGGACTATTTATAATGGTGATCGCAATTGTCTTACTTGACATTTGTTACGCGGTCAGTGCTTACTCTACTTACACTGGCTGTAATGTCAGATGTACGGAAGAAGCAACGTATGTCAAAATTAAGCCGATTGAGATTACAATTATAAATAGAAGACAATAATGCCCCGTGTCTCAGGTAAGAGAGGTTCAGGTCTGTGAGTCTCAGCTTCCGCATAATATATAATTCTCTATGTACCTATATTTCTATGTTTTTATTTGATTCTAACGCAAAAACCGTAGTGGTAAGAGTTCATATGGCTTAAACACACAGACACCGTTTTGTTAGAATAACCTTGTGTAACTATGATATCCTGTTATTGGCGTTCATACACCGAACATGTAATAACATAAGTATTATAATATGTGAACAGCTGTTGGGTAGCTTAATCACTATCACTACATAGATAAAACAAAGTCGCTTTCTCTGTCCCTATATCCCTATGTCCTTGTGTCCCTATGTCCCTTTGTATGCTTATAAATCTTTAAAACTACGCAACGAATTTTAATGCGTTTTTTTTTAATAGATAGAGTGATTCAAGATTTTAGTATAAGCATTTTACCCGTGCAAAGCCGCTAGTAAATAAATAAATGTTTGTAGTAGCCATGCACATCCAATAACTCGATCACATTGTGAGACGAAATTGGATAAACTCTAGATAACCACAGACAGAATCAGGTTGCTCTCACTATAATTCATACCTGTATGAAACTAGGTAATCCATACTAATGTACACATTAACGCGCCAAAAAAGAGGAAATGGAGTTCAACTGACTTCCCGTATACAGAAACAATGTCGGCATTGTTGTACGGCCCGTTTTTAGGAATAATTAATTAAGTAGAAATGTTAAACAGTTCACTACGTAATTAAAGTAGGCATCTACTCAAAATATTCATAGTAACGAGCATGTGCTCATTTTAGTGTATGAAAAAGCTGTGACCATTTATTCGTTTCGTAACCCTGTGTGTATAACATTAGAGTTCTTGACAATCAGTATGATTGTTCTGGGACCTATGCCCAGCAGTAGGTAGACTCCTGTAGGTAGCCGATGATAATGGAATACCTATCTGGCTATTTCATCATCATCATCGTCATCAACTTATACCCAGCAGTCCACTGCTGGGCATAGATCTCTCCTATGTCGCGCCACTGAACCCGCTTCTCGCCATTTATTAATGTATTTAATATTACAGACCTTAATAGGCTCACCGTGATGTAGAGTTATGTCTGACGTAATTAAAAAGAAGAAAAAAGAACTTGAAATAGAAGGTAGAAAGCATTTAAATATTTGTTTTATCCTATAGGTAAAGCTTACGTGACCGAGCTCCTACCACCGTCGAAGTTGCCTTTTCTTGTTTTGTTTTGGAAGCAATGTGGACTAGTGAATACTAATAATACGTTGAATTATTAATAGTCATAGAACTGTAAAATTTACTCGGGTTGGCTCGAAAACTGTACAATGAAAATGTTGTCAGAGAAATTATCGTCCCAAATATCTCAGCATTTTAGTGTAAGCATTTAGTAAATATTGATTTTTTGGAATTATAATAAATATAAAATGTATATAATTATAAATATACAATAAAAATAAATGCAAATGGGAAGACCTAATACTCGTAGTATATTTTGTATCGAGGGACTAAACGGTATATTAAGTTAGCGTTTAGTCTCGAGGTGCAAACTGTACTTTTCACTTTGTGTGTAGTGCGAGAAAAATTGTCAATTTAGTACAAATTTTTATAAAACCGAAAAAATACACTCAAAAAAAATTCAGAAATTTTGCGGGCAGTTTTTTGTTCTAAACCTGTCACGGAAAAAACATAAAACTAAAACTCTCAAAATTTTCGCAATTAAGATGGTCTACACTCCACAGATATTTACTGGCTGTTTGAGTTACTCCCTAGGGACTAAAGTGGTCACTTTAGTCCCGCTTTGTAGGGCTATATTGGCGTACTTTTAAAGCATAAAAAGTGAAATAGGATAAACAATCATTGGACAAGAAATGTACCTACTCAAACAAAATATAACAACGGATGCGAACGCAGAATCGGCTGAATATCAAGTTGGCCAACGTAAAACTTAGCGTGGTTACCTACTTGGGAAGGCCCTCATAATAAAAATAAAAATAATTAGTCTCACGTCTTTTATCCCCGAGGGGGTAGGCAGAGGTATTCCATTACTGGATTTACCCACATTTTACGAGATATGTTGGACCCCTAAACGTGATAGGTGGTGAGCCCATCGCCGGACCGGCTCTATTTACACGTGCTTCAAAATTAATTCTGAGACCTGCGGGCTTCCTCACGATGTTTTCCTTCACCGTCGAGCTAGTGATAAATATGTACGTAAGTTTATGAAAAACTCATTGGTACATGCCAGGATTCGAACCCGAGCCTCACCGATTTTCGGCCGACCGGTCTTTAACCGTAAAGCTATCACTGCCCTCATAATCTGATAGAAAAATCACAATCGATTGGACACCGCTGGTGGAGAATATCTGGATCAAAGGTGTGAATAAGCGTCTATGCCATTTATTTTATTAGCTTGAGAGACGATATAGTGACTAGAACTAAAAAGGAATGTTGAGGTGGTTTTGTCATATTTAGCGGATCAATAAAAGCCGTTTAACAATAAAGGTGCGATATCTTTGTCTACTAACACCAAATTAGCGATGCTTTGCATTTATATAAAAAGTACTCGAAACCGACGTACATGCATGGATTTGGTATGGATGTAACGTTAGGATTTGCCAGATTCGTATCAAGTGGTGATATATAAAGAGTAAATATAATATTGAAATAGTCATTATATAATTAAAATCACGCAAGTAAACTACGAGGAGTAACAATTAGAAAAACAAAAATATTCGTTCACCTTATGACCTGTGCGGTTAACATGTAGGTAATTCTAACGAATTAAAATTACAGATAGTCAATTGTTACAAATTTATGTTGTCAGACAAAGTAGTTGCTTTAAATAAAATAGATCAGTTTTCGTTATCTTCATTATTGAAAAAGCTGTCCACCGCAATTCCACTCGCGTAAGTCGCGTTCCCGGGAAATAAATAATTAGGGGGGTATGCAGAAATATTTCTTTTCGGGATATACCCACAATTCACGAGAATATTCGCCTATGTTACTACCAAAAATTAAGTTTTCAATTGCTGAAACAATTTTACATAGGTCCCGTACTTTTAGAACCTACTTGTTACAAACAAATATAAAATATATATAAAAAAGAGATCTTTCTTCATTTTAATATTAGTGTATATGAAGAAAATCAAGTAAAGGAATATCATTCCGAACTACTATAATTGGGAGATTTTATTTAAAACTTTAACGGGCAAAGGTCAAATAATAACCACCAAATATTAAACTATACGTAATTGAAATAAGATTCAAAACCAATTAATAATTTACATTGCCTATACCCATTAAATGGCTAAATCATGTTTATATAAATATTTATCATATTTATTGTCTCCATAATTGGTTTCAAAGTACACACAGATAGTACTTTTAAAATATTGGTACAATTTCGAAATAATAGGTACCAGCAATTACGATGTTGTTAAAATCGAATAGGTAGGTCCCAACAGCCGACCCAAACCCAAAACTAACAAATATTCATTTGCATTGCCAACAAAATAATGGACTTTGCGTTCCATTAACAAGCTTGATGAAATGGAAGTTTAACAAGTTAAATTACCATGTTATAAGCTACTATAAATACTAAATAATAGTCAACGATAGTTAAGTTTTCAAGACCTACTTTAGGACTTAAGTATTGAATCTCACGACATTAAGGTGCAAATTCGTGCAGCAGCCAAACTTTTTCAGCCACGAAAGCCTACCCAATAGTCAATCCAATCAGATACGATCTTCAAACGCGAAACAACCTAACTGTTAAATAAATTAAAGGTAGGAGCACAAATATTTTTAACGGCGCAGCGATATCGAGAGAGCAAAACAAACAACTTTAGACACAGCGGATCGTTTAATCAGTCTGTGCTCTGCTCAGACACTGGGTGGGGGTACCTTCCACTAAATGACCATCCCTCTACTCTGTTAACCCGTGCCACCGTATCCACAAACAGTATACTCGGTGAGAGCGGCAAACAACAACGGCTTGCTCACTACCAGACACGGCAGGAATAGTCGAGGACACTAGAGCCGTTTGAAATGTCTGTGACTTTTTGAATTTCGATGGCAACATTGTTTCGGTTCACTGCCATTTATAGACTGCTGTCACAATTTCAGCAATAATTTCGTTAGTTTTAGAAGCAAAGATCCTCGTGAATTTTAACGAAAATGGTCTAAATAAATTCCGTGTGCTAATAAACATTATTTTGAGCGTAAACCATCACCGAAACTAAGGAAAGGCAACAAAAGTTAGGTATAATTTATAACTAAAATACTGAGATAAAAATATAATTTATATTAAATTACTTATATGTTATCCTTGGCCATCGATCTCGATGCTTGACTGTAAAAACAAATTAAAATCTCACATCACATCAATCTCTAATAAAATCTTTTTTCGTTCACTACCACATAATAATGTAATATTAGACATAAAAATAAACCAATGTTGATAAGCCTGGGGCTTTAAATCCGTAATATATTTATCCATCCCGCCACTAATCCAGCCTTAGAAGAAATAGTGATAAAGTCAAAAGCGTATTAATTTTAATAGTTTAGTTACGCCATTTCAAAAAAACTGTTTGGTCATATGACTTCTATCTATGTTTTACAATTACGTAATCGATGATATATTTGATTATTTTTTGATTATTTTCTATGTGACCTCTCTAGCCATTGTTTGGTCTGTGGAACTAGCCTCCCGTGTTATTTCCGCGCCCTCGCCCGGCGGGCGGGCGGAAACGCTCCCGCCCGCCCGGATTCATTTCTGGTTTTCGCTACTCTTTTTTCTTAAAGAGTTTTGCAACTTGTCCTGTTCTTCTTTACTGATTTTATGCTATTTAAGTGGACAGATTTTAAGGGCTTAGATACTTTTTAATTTTGCGGTAATCATTTTTAAATTAAATTCATACTAATATTTTTAGATGCATTGTGTTATATTAACAAAATAACTTCTAGACATATCTAATTATCAATTTCTTGTTATGATCATCTATTTTGTCTATAAGTACCTACTTATTGAGTGAGCTATTACAATAACGAAAACAGTATTCACCGCACAGAATCAGTAACTACTATCCTTTCGATTTGTAAATAGGCATTATAATAATGTTAGTATATTAGAAAAACATAAATCGAAGCTTTATTTAAAATTACTAAACTCTAATAAGTGTAATGGTTTCCGGTCACAAATTAGGAGGTACTGAATAATCAGTCTAAAGTTTAATTATATGATAGGGAAGTGTGCACACACCCACCGTTTGTAGTATACATCAAAAGCACGCTGAAGTTTGACGTTTCCACACGAGGGCATACCGTATCGGGTGGTGAGAGACCTACAGCGAGTATTTACCGGCAATAAGCCCGCCTGCCCCGCCCTCCGCTCTCCTCAAACAACCGTATACCCACGGACTCTCGGTCTACTCATTTCGTATGCAATTTTATTCATTATTTGTAATCTACTTCAATCGAATAGGAACTCAGTATAAATCACTTTTAGGATTTGCTCGATAGGACGTATGTAGATGACGCTTTTAGTGTGATATTTAAATGCGATGCGTCTTTGTGCCCGTAGGTGCAGACGTGCTAATAAAGCCAGCCTTCCACGAACTCGATAGGTATGTATGAGACGGGCGACCTCAGAAACTCATTTGACTAAAACAAATAACGCTCACTTTCTTTTTATTTTCTTACGCGCGCCTTTTAAGATGCCGATGCGTCTTCCCATTTTATTTCAATCTGTCGTCGAGGTTGTCTATAGGCATTAAGTAGTCAGTTCGCTTTAAGATCAACCGCATGTGTGATGGCTTGCAAATCATTATAATGGTAAAAAATACATCAAAGGAATATTCCTTGCAAACATTACAACGGCCGTTCATAATTGTTCTTAATGACATAGTTATATTTCAAATAAATGTTTTGGCTATACGTATTTTCTGTGTCGATGCACAATGCGTATGCGACACGCCACAAACACAATAACGGCTAGTAAAGCAAAATAATTTACCTTTACAGTTCATTTGGTTTAGTGCGTGCATTTTTCAAAGCATTAAATTTCAAACAATAGGTAGTTCAATCAAGCGTTAATAATGCGTAAATACCTATAAATGGTAATAAAATTGCGGGCGTATATTTAGTTTCTTGAAATTACTGCCAACGCAACGATGATCAACTTCATCAACCCGTAACAGGCCACTCCTTAGCTAAAGGTATTTCCTTACGCGAGGAAGTATGTATCATAATCACCCACGCAAGCCTACTGTAGCTCAGGAGATGGCTGTGGGCTCGCGTGACATATTAAGGACCATAATTGCTCTTATGCAAGGAAAAACCCATGACTCAGAACTGAACTATGCTTGACAATGATGCTGATAGAGTAAAGGTTCTGGAATCTCCAGCATATCAAACTTTTTGAAAATTCTTAACTTGGACAAAAAATCTTCTATTCCCTAGCTGTTAGCAACTCGATACGTTGCCAACATCTTGAGAAATCTAACGAGTCCTTTACTACATTTTAAAAATACATAGCCTAACGAAGTTTTGCGAAATGATAATTTGGAAGTAAGAATTTTCCATTTCAAATTTCACCAATATCTCAGAAAGTCACCGTCATCATCAATCTGAAAGAAATCTTTTCTCACAAGATGAAGTATAAGCCGCAGAAGTCAGGAAGTAACGGATTAGAAATTGCTATAGTTTGGAACTTGGATCTTTTTATGACATCAACGGGCCTTCATAATGCACCCAAGATAGTGTCAGATTATGAGCCACCTAAAGTATTTCGGAGAAAAGAGTTGTCCTTAACAAGACTAAACAAGCCTGCGGACAATTAGTATTGAACTATTCTTGGCTGAATAGCAATAAACACTTATGATCGAAGGGTAAAAGAAAGAAGTAGAAAGAAAAGGTAGGTAATTAAAAAGGTTGATTGGTAATGGTACAAAAATAAGATGAAGATTCAGCCACTTTTAAATTAGGTATATAATATATATTATGTAACAGACCAAAAGCCCGGACTATATGAAAAAGTCCAATATGAGCGGGCATTATGATAATAATTGTCTAAATAATTAAATTGACCTGGCTTTATGAATAACTAGCGACCCGCCCCGGCTTTGCGCGGGTGCAATGCTAACACTAAAACCTTCCTCTTGAATCACTCTATCTATTAAAAAAACCGCATCAAAATCCGTTGCGTAGTTTTAAAGATTTAAGCATACATAGGGACATAGGGATATAGAGACATAGAAAGCGACTTTGTTTTATACTATGTATAGTGATATGTAGTGATGTCTTTCACCTATTGGTCAAAATAATAAAAACGCGTTTCGTTTAAAGTTTTTTAATGACTATAATATTCTTTTACGTAATTATATTATCAAAATCAAGACAACACTAGGTTAGGTGAGGATAGGTTAGAGTTGTGACCTTGCGGAGCGAGCGAAGCGAGCGGAGGTCAGATCAAATTTCCCACTAATGATTTAGCAATATTCATAATGACAAGACACTGTGATAAATAATGGATTTTAAATAATTATTTATCACATAGCCAGATTCAACTTGTCGTTATTCAAACAGCTCGGTCATTTTAGGTAGGTAATGCCATCATTTGTCAATTGGCTTATAACATATATAAGCTAACGACAGAGCACCTAAAAAATATGTTATTTTTGGTTCACAATATGTCTCTATTATGTTCTCCTTCTTTTCTGCCTCCGGGCGGGGGCAGAATTGTCTGGAAAAAGTATGTTGTTATGGTATGGTACCCCATGTTAATTTATCACTAGGTACTCTGGAAAAATATATCCTACGTTCAAAGCTAGAGAGGAGCCACTGCACACTGCACACCGCCTAATATTTTACTAATTCATTCATAATTTTTATTTTGCTCAATTAGTAGTCAGTGCTTTTTATTTTAGGTTTCATGTGATCAGTATATCATCATTATCATCATCCGAGCTATGCATTCTTCTAGATACTGTTTCACGTGGTTTCTGTTTGGAGAACATTATCTATTTGTGAATAGGTCTTTACATAATTGTATTTTTTTTGTTTGCCAAATAAAAATGATGATGAAATAAATGTAGGTACATTTTATTGCAATACATGACGTTTAATAATAACATGTTTTTGATACCAATACATACGAAGCTAAACAATAATCCTAAATAGTTTTTGCACTACGTTTATATCCTTACATTTATTCAAATCGATAAGACAAGTCTTGAACAAAGTTATAGAGTTTTAGTCCATGAGAAATTATAAAAAAATCGTATGTATTTACATTTCTTAACACAGAAAAAATATAGATAATATATCAAACTCAAACTCAAAATTCTTTTATTTCAGTAGGTATAAAAAATACACTTTGAAATGTCAATATAAACAAGGCACACTAAACTCGTCCATGAGGATTGGCTAAATGTAAACAGCAGCCCATCTCCACCGACGAGTTGCTGGTTCCAAATGCAGTACCCCGAGAAGAGCCAGCAAGAAACTCAAGGGCAGCTCTATATACTACTAATACACTCCCGGACACATATATCGGGCCACCTAGTGTTTTAAGTTTTGACGGTCCCTAGCTAAAAATAAATGTTAGGTGGAGCAATAAGTTGGTATGCAGTTTTGAAGCTGATTTATTGGTCAACCTTTTGGTATGTTTTTTTTTAAATTTCGAATTCAGAATTGTGAAAAAAAATAAGAAAGTTCGAGTCTGTTCATTGTTTTCAACGATGCAAGCGAGGAGAAAACTTTTTTAATTTGCGAAAGTTGGATTTTTTTTATTCATGTGTCTGATTATTGGTTCGATTATATGGCTACTGCAAACTTTGAGCCAGTTTTGACCAAAAAATATGGATACTCGGCCTGAAATTGCCGCCAAAGCTGTAGCACTTCTGTAGGCCGGGCATAGCCAAAGAAATGTGAGAGCACAACTGAATTTAAGCCGTACTACTGTCCGAAGAGTTTATTAAAGGTACTTAGAGACTGGCGGCTTCGTTTGTTGTCAAGCAAGACCGCGATCTCGTGTGACAACGTTTTTAGTAGGGACCGTCAAAACTTAAAACACTAGGTGACCCGATTTATGTGTCCGGGAGTGTAGTTTGCAAATATAGCAGATTATGCATTGGAATACGTACTCGCACCTATTAGTGTGACATGCCAGTATGACCACCAAGAAACGGGGCTTTAATTGATGGTTTTGTTTTAGACTTTCGGTTATTACATAGGTAAGGCGGTTCCATAGAGTAGGCATGTTTGATAGTTTTAAAAGATAGAGCTATAGAAAAATGGTACTACAATTAATTTATTCTGACTAGATACATTGGTTTAACGAGCTTTGGAAATGTTATATTTAGGAGTGTAACTGTAGGTCCTTTAAGACAGTCATATCATTTTACAAGATTTTATTTCATACCTACCTATAACATTTTACTTTAAAGTTATTAAAAATAAATTTTATATACATTTTTTTATATTTATTCTCTATTATACAAATTGTATCAATCTATCATACCCTCTAAAGAATGAATAAATAAAATCCACAGAACAATATAGACGACAATCGATTTTTTTTAAATTGCAAAGAAAAGGAGAATTTAATACAGAGCAGTTAAAAAAATGGCAGAGAAAACCAACAAAAGAGGTCGCTTTTTGTACTATAGTTTGTCGATTAGTACTCTAAACACAGTTTCGTATATTTTTGATAATGGTGGTCTTGATTAGTCTAATCGTATAAAATAATTGTACAATTATTTTTATGTATGTATATGTTTTAATGCGTCTCTACCATCGACGTCAGATGTAAATGAGTGAATTAGGGCTGGTCTATGATGATAAAAAGAATTACCATATCCAGTAGAAATCGCCCCCCCCCCCCCCCCCATGTCTCTTACAATAGGTTACGTATTTATGCTAGTAGAGCGATGTCTCAAATAATAATTCATTTTGTAGTACACAATGACATATTATTTGGGAAATCCCTGTGACTATTAAGTTCACTGCTTAAGTGTTTCCTGATTGCTTTCCGAGAACCCTCGGCAGCGAAGGTCGAAGACCAGGCAGCGGTTAGGCAGATGAACATATTATTATGTACATTAGGGACATTTTCCCCTTATCCATTAGTAGTAAAAAAAAATATTATTACATTATTAAATATTATTATTTAAAATTACAATAAAGTGTATGCCAGATGAAATTTAGGAAATCTGTAAGTATCATTTGATATTGTTCGACAAAAAAAGATAATTAAATTGTATTTTATTTGAAAACAAATTGTCATCGCTTAGAAAAGCAGGTGTATAATATCTGATATACTGTAAGTGAACCAGTGTTGTAATGAGCCGAAAGGATTAGGGTCAGAGCATAGTAATGGCTGGTGGAGTAACGGCCGAGAGAGCCAAACGTGCAGTTGCAGCTGGAGTGCCGTGCGGAGTGACTTGCGGCGTCGCGCGCCGCTCGACCCAATTGGTCGCTCGCCGGCGGCCCGCCCAGGGGAGGGGGCACGCACACATTCGCAAACTCACCTAAGATAATTTATTTTATGTTATACCGTTTGAATATTTTATATCTGTGTGAGTTTTTTCGGTCGGTATGCGTTCAGTGTGAAATATTCGCGCGATAAGAAAGAAGAGGGGAACAGATCGATCGACAACGTTGCGCTTTTTATTTCGACATGTTGTTGTCATAGTTTAATTGTAGATGCGTTACTTTACTCAATCTCATTTATAGCAGGCACTTCTTAAGCTATCATAATATTACCTTTGTTTTATTATGGATAAAAAAACCTAACAAGGCAGTTTTTCGTTCCTTATAAACAAAAAGTTATTAAATAGTTTGTTTATTAAATATTTTATTTAGATCAAGGCGAACTAAGTGCATTTAGACATTTGAAGTTTTTGGTTAACTACTTTTATTTGACTTTTAGTACCTACACCTACATAAATTTAGTTATGAAGATTTTTAGAAATTAATGATATTATTGTATTACTTTAACTCAATAATTGTTTACAATTTTACTGATGCGCCAGTCATGGAGCATATTTTATTGGTCATAAATAATTAATTATTTATGACCAATAAATTTCATATTTGTCCGGTGGGAAACTAGGTACCTACGTTTAGTCGTTCACAGTAACACATTCAACCAACTGCTTTAATGTTGCTACCACTAACTTGATTCTACGTCTTTAACGATGTTAAAGTACTTAATGTCAAATTAAATGCACAACTGTCTACAACCGTCTATTCTACTCACAAACTTTTACAAATGAGTAGATACAAGGCAGATAGAAACATTCTAAGCATTGTAGGGATACAAAAATTACAAATTTGTTGGTTACCTTTAATTAAATGCAAAGCTATCATTAAGTCAACGCCTCGGCAAACTTGCTCGTTGTGCGCATCGTCACTGTTAATTATCACAAAATATATGTATAAAATAAAATAAAGGAGACCGTTTCTCGTACCAATACTAACATAAAAAATACGAGAAAAGAAAGAGAAGCTTTAAAAAAGAAAGGAGTGCATCTACCCCCACCTCCGGTGTCCCCCACCGCGTCGGGCCGCCCCTGTGGCGGGCGCCACCCACCGCACCGCAAAAATCGAGAGCGTCGGCGGCAGCGCGGGGTCAAACGGCGACGCGAGCGTGAAAAGAAGGAGCGGTGAGCGAGCATCACGCACACAAGGAGGAGTGTGCGTGTGCGCGCCGAGAGGGACGGGCGACGGCAGAGCGGGACGGCGGCGCCAATTACTATCACCTGGCGGGCAGCTACCGCATTACCCACTGCCGCCGCGCGCGCGACCACGCGCTCGCTGCACCACGCGGCTCGCTCCGCTCCTGTGACGCTCCTGGCACCCCGAGTCTGCACCGCAATCGATACCCGCGCCCGCGACCGGCCACCGTCGCGAGTGCACCCCGTGCTACCCGCTCTCTAAGTTCGCCTGTGTCGGGGATGCAAAGCGAACTTTACCCCGCATCCCGGGCAGTGCCGGTTCGCCATAACATGCAACTGTGAAGTGTGTGCGGACAGTGACACGGACATCATAGACGTGATTATTTACAAGTTAACGAAACAGTTTCAAAGTGAAAAATGACTTCCCAATTCGCCTTCAGAGGATCTCCACCAAATCAGGTAAGATTCAACTGTTACTAACTTATTTTAAACTTCGTGCAAAATTGTCATTTTGTAATCTTTTAAATTTCACCTTCTTTGCCGTGCGATGTGTTTACAATTTTCATTTAATGCTCTAATAAGTTAATATTGTGGTATGTTTACGTGGTTCCAGCAAAGAAAATAAGTATATATCTTTATTTTCTTAAATCCAAGAGTTACATACATTATTTTTTGTAAGTCAGGCGCGAGTGAGTAGTATAAACTTTCCATTCTGTGACTTATAATATAACAATAATTATTTAGCTACCAAAACTCTTTACAATTGTTTACACAAATTGTTTTACATCCCGTTGGTTTACAAATCATTGAATGTTTACGTTTAAATAAAATATTTTTTGTAAACCATTTCTTTAACAAATAGGTATTACTTTCTTAACAACACTCTCCTATGGTTGTTTGGTCGAAGCATACACAATTTGAATCTAATTCGATTATCCGCCTAAGAAACATGTAGGTAATCAACTTTACATTATGTTCTGGCCAACTTGTAACTGATCAAAGAGAGCGTAATGTTCAATGAAAGTCTTATGTCATCTACAGCAAAATGTTATACTTACTAAGTATAATATTCGTGGTTCAGTTTTCAATCCACAATTTTCTAGCATCAAAAACAATTTAATATTTAGTCAGAAACCTAAGCATTAAATTATTTTTGTTTTAATTATTAAAACAATTTAAGGGACTTCTTTGGTGACAGCTTGAAATACTAATATTTTGATAAACAAAAGTCATTATTTAAGTAGTCACTAACTGCAGGATGTAACGCAGGTACTTTGGAAATGTAGAGCTTTATAATAATGGTTCAATAATATTTTTTCTAATAAATCTATGGTTAATAATAATACAATACTTATTTCAATGTTAATTTTTAACTAATAAAAAAATTTTAATAAAAGGGGCGTAATAATGTTATAAAATGTCGTAATAATTATTTTTAACTGAACTCTATATTGACGCTATATTTTCCAATACAAAATATGTCATCGCAAGCCATAAACAATATTGCGTAGTAGGTGTCTTTAAATTGGGTACTTATAGTTGTTGTTATTATTCGGTTATTAATTAAAAACAAATATTTTTTGTTAGTCACATCACTGTTAATCGGCATCACCGAAATTTTTAGACAAAAGTACTTAGGAGTTTATAAAAATGATTCTACTTATATCAAAAGTTTGCTGTTATCAATGTATACATATTACCGTTACAATTGCATATTATACCAAAGCCATAGGTAACCGAATGTAATCGAATATAAAATCGATGCCGCAATGGTCTTAACTTCGAGTTGTTTCAAAATGTAATTACGTGGAGAGGACGATAAGATACCAAGCACTGTAATTCACATCCACTTATGTGATTCATTTTACATGTTAATGTTGGTATTTGTATTCCTTTTGGGGTATATTGCTATTGATATACATCTTGGTATATAAAGATTGTATAGTTCTTGTTACAGGTATCTAATAATTAATAAATTGTGGGACACAATTCACACACGGCTATTTAGTCCCAAACTATGCAGGCCCAGTACTATGGGTACTAAACAACTGATAAACAAACTTAAATAAATATTAAACGACCAGACAAAAAGCCAACAGACATGTTCATGCGCACAAATGTTGGCCCCGAGCGGGGATCGATCCCGCGACCTCGAATCAGAAGGCAGGGTCACTACCAACTGAGCCAACAGGCCCGTCAAATAAATAGAGATATCAAGAGTAGCAGTCATATTAGTATTATGAATTTGAAAGTTTGTATGATGAATGTTAGTTATTCAGCATACAATGCATTCAGAATACAATTTTGAACAAAGATAATTTACAACGTAGATTAATTCATAAAACATCTAGTATTTGTAAAAGTTATTTTAACTCCTAAACACATTTTTTTAAATATTCAATACAAACTCAAGCTACATGTACTACATAGGATATCTTCAATCCCGCGGAACGCGGATAAAGTCGTGGGTAAAAGCTAGTGCTTAATATCTAGGTATATGGTTCACTAAATATTTACCATTTCAATTTAGGTTAAAGAGTTTAGATATTCATTTCATTTGGGTTTATTTTTTTTAAATTATGTTAGTCATTGGTTCGCAGTTTGTAATACTATAAATTCATGTTTAATGTTTTTTCTTGAACACTTCAGAGGAAGAATCGTAACGATCAGCAAACTTGTTTTTACACATAGGTTACAGGTATCTAAATATTTATAATTATGTAATTATAATTATTATTTAGTTCATGATATCCTGAAATATTCTTAAAAGTAAGTTTATTTTACTTTCGTTTCCTATTATTCCGTTTTCGTTTCCGTCCCCATGGGGATTTCGAACCCTTTCTTAGTTGCTACCTACATTCTCACGTCTGACTTCTATACAAAGTTTTACATTCTAATGCATCCCTTCAAAAACAGATTTTCCAAATATGGAAAAACTCTTCTTAGACGCTTTGTGTTATCTTCATATCTAACTAACTATGTATGAAAACACACCTTGGAAGTCGAATGTAACACCTTCTATTTGTCGTGTAAAGTTCATATGTATATACTTTGGATGACAATATATTAATTTGGTACATATCATCGGGCTTGTCTTCATTGAGCTAGGAGGTAGATACTGAAACTCCTCAAAGGCTATTCGTAAATCCCTCGAGAAAAAACACAAATATATCTAATTTAATTGGTGACTTTACATATATCATAAACCACAACCATTAAACGAACCTAGTGCTGGATTCAGCGGTTTTGGATGAAACCTAAGAGTTGCTGAATAAGTCACCTAAAAATTACTTCTCTCTTCATTATTACCATATGTAGAGTTTTGTGCCAGTAATAAATTCAAACTACCATTGTCCCCAGTGAATAAAATGTTAAATGGCGGATCCAATATTGCAATACCAAAACATGTGTTTTTATTATTCAGTGACTCCATTAATCAAACAATATTTTATAACATGCGATTCTATAAACATGTTTTAAATATCTTCTAAAAATGGTCCAATATTGATTCGTCTTTCTTTGTCGTATAAAATGATTGAGAGAGAAATGACTGACTTATGGACTTTTTATTGCATTCCAACATATTATGGGCAGAGCAGAAGACAGTTTTTGTGTTACTGATTTTAAAAATAGGACCTCTCTTAACGGACGAGATTGAAATTTCTCAAATAATATTCACTAATTTATTCGTCTGTGCTATAGGTATGAAGAAATATTATAAATCTTTGTTAGGTTTTGTGATGAATGAATCTTATGAAATCACTGGTATTGAATTGTTATTTTACAGTGGATGTTTTTTATTTCATTCAGCAAAGTATATTGTAGATTTTCTGCCAAAATACGATTACATGCAAACATTTTGTTTGGACTAGTAACAAAATGTTGAAAACATTTTCATGTCGACATTGTAAAATTACATGCAAATTAGCCTTCTGCAAGTGAAGCAAGATTAAAGCTACATTCTTCTGGAAAAAATAATTCGTCGACAAGTCAAGCTTAGAGGTCTATCCCGATTTAATCAGCTTGTTAATCAAGTTCTGTAATTTTGGAATACTAATTTATGCTAGAGTCAAGGACACAAACTATAGAGATCCACTACTGCAACACAATGTTTCAACAATCTGAATATGAAGCTATGTAGTTTGAAGTCATTCATCGGATGGATGATCAACACCTAGCGGGATTATATTCAACTACTCTGTGCTTCAAAAGGTACGTCCAGTATGCATGTTACTGATTTTAGTGGGAAGTTTCAAAATTTTTTTTAATCGTTTAGTTTACGTCTTGATCGTATTTACGTCGTTTAGTTTTTTTTTATCATTTAGTTGTCGTCATCAGGTGCCTATTCGAATTAGTAAATCATAAATAACAAATAAAATAATAATTAATAAATTATTATAAAACAACACTTACATACTATCAAGCTTAAAACTAGACGTAAACAACTATTAAGATAATTTAAAATGCACCTAAAAAACTAACAAACATGTTCATGAACACAAATGTTGCATATTCACGGGATCGAGCTGGTGACCTTTAAGTCAGGCAAAGCTACTACCAACAGCTATATAATATCGTCATTCGTACTTAATTTTCCTAATGGTGTAAATCAGTTGTTTTCAAAGAAAAATGAAATATATATATTTTTTTAACATTAAGATAATCGTCAACAATGCCTTATAATTTTCAATTTACTTTTTAAAGAATCTTCTTGGTTGTTCTTGAGGTTATTTGGGTGCAAAACCCTTATCTCTATAGGAAATGAAGTCTTACAGGATCATTTCATTGACCATCTGTCTGAGACGAAGAATATTTTTCTCGGGAGGTACCTACCAAGTTGAAATTAATATAAAACACTTATACTACTACTATACTATACTTACAAATATAATACTTAGGTGTATAGTACCTTGGGAATAGAATCAAGCTTCCAAGTCATCCCAATCGAATAATACTGCCATTTTGCCATTGCGTATTATGTCAAACGCATTTAAATACCTACTTCCCAATGATTTAAAATAGCAAAAAACAAAATCTCACACTACAAATACGGAAAAAAAATAAAAAAATCATCAAAATCAAACCAAAAAACTTGCTACCACAAACTTCACTTTGCAGTTTGAGAATTGACCGTAAAGTATATCGACGCAGGTATGGGAGAACATTATTTATAGAGGGAAACCTTCGGTGAGCGAGTCACCCCCTTGCCCGGTTTTTTTAAGAGCTAATTTTATTCATCGTGAAATTCTAAAACAGCTATCTGAATACACATATTAAAATACATTGGGTACCTATTGCATCACTATCTACCGATACTTCAAAGATGACAGATAATTTTAGTCATGTGGTGGATATCATTTGTTATTTTTTTATTTAGTTCACGCTAATGATGTCGCACTGGTAGAACAACCATCGACATTGCATGAACCCTGTGTTCTACATAAATATACATAATATTATCTTTTATGCGACTATAAAGTTCTATAACAACTCAATGATTCACTTATAAAGATAAGTTTATGTTACTTAGGGATATTGTAGCATTCTAACGGTGAAAGAAATTTACAAATCGCTTCAGTAGTTTTTGAGTTTATTCTTTAGAAACATACAAAAATACAAACCTTCCTTCTTCATAATACTATTATCAGTGTAGAAGTGTCAGATGCGTAATAGTTTTTCAAAAATAGAGCAAATGGAGACTTATTCATCGTCGGGACGGCGCAGAAATATGTCGCATGCATGGTTAACTTGTAGTTACTCATAAAAAATGTATATTTTTATAAAAAAAAAACACTTTTAGACTGGTTCTCAAAAAAATGAATAGGTATACGTGCATTATAGTCTTACTTTTCGTCGCGGTTTTACCCGCGTAGTTCCCGTTCCCCGCGGAATACGGGAATAAAACAAAACCTATGTTCCTTAGTGACGTACAGACAGTAGCCATTGGTGATAGACTTATTTCAAGATTTAATTTAATTTTTTTTTTTAAGAAATTGGTTAAAGAAACGGCCGAAAATCAGTGAGGCTCGGGTTCAAATCCTGGCATAGTACCAATGAGTTTTTCAAAAACTTACATATATATTTATCACTAGCTCGACGGTGAAGGAAAACATAGTGAGGAAACCCGCCGCAGGTCTCAGAATTAATTCTTGATAGAATTTTTAAAATCGTTCTGAGTTTATTCGTTACAAACATAAAAAAATCATTTTCATATCATCATCTTCTGAATCTTGCAAAATATCGGAATAAAAAAAAAGCTAATGTTTTTATTTCAGTTCCTAATATTAAATCACAGATATAAAGATCTATTTAATGTGATTGTGTTTCTGTGATTTAATTATTGATTCTGACTGTCAATATTCGGCTAGATGGCAATACTGGAAAAATGAACGAAGATGCTCGTATGGCGATTTTGCAGGTGTGAAAATGTAGTGATAACATCTTTTTCAAATTTAAGGCAATTTAGTCTTAAGAAGTAAAATATGAAAGTAAACTTTAATAATAAATAATCTCACGCCTTTTATCCCCGAGGGGCTAGGCAGAGGTATTCCATTACTGGATATACCCACATTTCAAGAGATATATTGACTTTAATAATATGATCAAAAAAAGTAATGATTGCATTAGTACCTATTACCCTTCTGGAAAGTTGACGTATATGAAAAGGAAATCTTGAAGATTGTTGTTATAATAGGTACTTACGCATTTCAGATACATTTTATTAAACAGATTTTTCTTTAATGTAAATGACTTTTTTAACACACTAAATCGAGTATCGAGCTTAGGCCATCAATGACATAAAGCGAATGTCGGATTCGACTAGCAACACCGTTGATGATTGATTGAAACTTTGTGTTGCCTCCAAAATACCCGAATAGATCTCCTGACGGGACTCCAGGGGGACGTGTTGATGTCATAGAGATTATCCTAATTATAGTTTATAGTCACACCAAAATTTTCGTATTAGAAATTGTTGCTTGAAACTTGAAGATGCTTTACGTCCACTAATCTTTCCAGGATGATACTTTAAAAAAAAAAAATTCACAGTTTATTTCATTTTTAATTAAACGATGTAATTTATCTTCTGTTTAAGTAAATTATTTGATGGGGACACTGAGATCTGCCATGTTGATAATTATAGATAAGCATCAGCTATCTATTCGGTATGTTCTTGGCAACTAAGTAGAACAACTAGAATACATACGCGTGATTCGCGTTGATTTCATGTGTGCCGTCCAGATTTCGTGTTATATACAAGTTGGACTAAACACCTTGAGAACACTTTTTTCAGTAAGAACGATTGTCAAAAACCCAACCATCTATTTATATGTACCTATTAAGTAACGGAATACTAGAAAAACGAAGGAGATATAAAGATTTTCATATTTTTTAATAATTTTGCGGGTCTTTTGGATTCAAAATAGAAGGATGTTCTTGATATAAACTGATAAAATAAATCGATTATTCGTCAATCCCATTATGAACGTTCATACGACACAACCGAACGTTCAAACACACACTGCGGACGCCTTTATGTGCGTGCTAAAAACCGACAGTCGATGGATTAGCGCGAATTCAGCCAGCCCTAATATTATACTCGTAGTGCCGTCCACACAGAATTTAAGTTACATTTCACGATATATTACATTACACGTAACACAAGTCTGGACTCGGTTTTATAAAATATACGTAACGTATCCAGAGCCCTTCATGGTAACTTGGTACTGCCGGTACTGGATCCCAAAGGGAAGTTGAAGGATAAAGTCCAGTCAGGCAACATTTTAAGGATATATTCATCCACTGGTATGTAAACATTAGTGGTTTTTTCGTTCCTTTAAATGTTCCTATTACATGCTCGCTTTAGTTTCACAATGAATTTTTTTTCAGCATATCTCATTACCCAAATTGCATAGAAAGACGACTCTTATTATATTTATTATATGAAGTAATAGTTTTAGAGCAGTGATAGAGCCGGCCGAAAATCAGTGAGGCTCCGGTTCGAATCCTGGCATGTACCAATGAGTTTTTCAAAAACTTACGTACATATTTATCACCAGCTCGACGGTGAAGGAAAACATCGTGAGGAAACCCCCAGGTCTCAGAATTAATTCTGAGACATGTGTAAACAGACCCGGTCCGGCGATGGGCTCACCACCTATCACGTTAGGGGTCCAATATATCTCGTGAAATGTGGGTATATCCAGTAATGGAATACCTCTGCCTACCCCCTCGGGGATTAAAAAAAGGCGTGAGATTATATTATTATTATTTACTTAATAAAATTAGGTCTTTGTTTCGGATTCCTATATCGTTTTTAAGTTTATCACAGCTTTCCAGGGAATATTTACTAGAGTATAATCAACAAAGCACTCAGAAATACTAATCTTATCAAAAATCTTCAGATAGAAAATGGTACCTATACTAATATCAATTAATAGGAAGGTGAGACTTAAGATAAGAAGTATTTTCATAGTAACAATTAGGTTTGTATAAGGTGGCAAGAAAGCATAGGTATTGTAAGAAACTAGACGATCCGCTTATAGGAGTGAAGACAAAAGAGTATAAATTTTCACATAATTATTGTGTGTGAAGAACATTAAACAACATTAACAATAACAGTAAGATCTCATACAAGTGGTAACAGTTATTTTGTTCCACACTAGTATTTTTATAACATCCTTAATTTCTAATGGATTTCTCTTGAATTTATACAGTTTGTTTAAATAATGAAATTCGAGTACCAAAAATTTACATTTTGTATAGTAACAATTATCGTGTACCAAAACGCATCTCATACCAGTAGATACTTCAACCGATGAATAAACTTTACATACTGAACCTAATTGATTTTATACATCATCATCATAATTGCTAGTTGCCATCTCAATACCTTCCGTTCAATTGTTGATGCTGGTTTTCTTCAGGTTTAATGACAGTGAATATATTTAATACATTTCAGGTACTTTCGGGTTACTTCAAGCATTCTGTCTATTAGTTACCCACTACACTAACACTAAATCCGCAGTTGACTGTAGCGGACCCCATATTTCTTCTTATGTAAAGAACGATCGAAAATGGGTCAGCAGTTGGCTATTACGGGTTGATGAGGAATGCTGCTCTATTGTATGTCAATTTTTGGTAATTCTTTCTTTCCACTAATAGGTAGAGTTTTGATCTATTTAGCTTTCTTAGGTCCTTCGTTTTTGCATCTTCTGTTCAAATTCTTCTGTTGTGTTCTGTGTTCAAATACATAGGTATTTGAACACGGTAATATACCTGTTTTATTGTAAGTCTGCCAATGATCCTGTGTCTGACTTTGGAGGTTCCCATTCCATCAGAACAGGCCCAATTGGCATGCCCAAAGTTCTTTTCCTTAAAGCAATTTTATCCATTGATTCTGGTGCTTCGGTTGAGCATTTTATTTATGACATTTAGGCAACAGTCCTACAGTATACACCAAAGCGCCCGTTGCCTTAATCGATACTCTACTTATACTCTAATTAGATGGAAACCATTCCAAGTCGTAGGTGTTTACTGAACAAATATGAACATCCATATAGTGTAACCCATGTAAAGGCCGCTGTAATACGATTGATCTAGTTAAATATCACATTTAGACCAGATGTAAACAAAGTAGCCAAATTAAATTAGGGTCTTTATATAAGGACTGTTTCTTTAATAATGACAATAAGGCTTATTTTAACATGCAATTTTAAGGCTTAAGCTGTCGATATCGATTGATATGTAAAGACATTTCAGCCCCAGTTTAACAATCATAAACTGTGTTACAACTATATTTATATAAAAGTGATACCCTACAAAATATATATTTAAGGTTTAGGTTTCAGATATTTATTTTCTCTTTAAGAATAAAATTCACTTAGCAAGAGAAATAAAAGATTATACTTTATTGCACAACTTAGCCTAGTACGCGGCTTCGAAATTCGAAAGGACTACTTTATTCGATTTACTCGTATTTAACGAATTATACAGAATAAGTTGAGTCAGAAGTGGGTAGAACTTTAACAAATGCAAAGTTGAAATAGAAACCTGACGAAGATGATAGTCACTTATTATTTAAGAATATAGATTGCCAAAAACACTTAACAATGTATACATACAACGCGTAACAGAAAAAGCGCAATTCCTCATACACCCCAAATATTATATTAATATAAAAAAAATATGATGCAATCGAACTTTAGTTATGTCTAACCAATTTTCTTAAATATCGATTAATAATAGCACGATTTCCATAGAAAGCACTAAATTCAGCTACGATAATTCTTTTTTTTTTAATTTAACACATTAAAAATAGTTGAAATCGAATAAGTAGTCGATACTGAATAAACTAATTTCAGGAATTGCGCTTATTCTGTTACATGTTGTATATCTTCTAAATCTATTTAAATACAATAAATACTCCAATTATACTCTAGTAAGTAAGTAATACAGGAGCGATATAAGAATTTACTACAAGTTGAGCCATCAAATAATAAAGATCTACAGACATAGACGTAGATATAAGATAATAGGGTAAAATATGTATATCAGAGAGACTCTAAACGATATAAACTTATAATCAAAGTTTCAATTAAGTACACCAATTAGGTACAAGGTATAATCAACATAGACGGACAAAATCTTTTATTTATATGTGATTAATTCGTCCAAGATTCGATAATTCACACATTGACCCGCTAAACACCGGAAAAACGGAAATTTAGAGGAAATAACAGTGGACACTGACAGACGAGAACTTGTGAAATTCAATTGTCAGGAACAAGAAATAAACAGCCTCAAAAGAGAGAATGGCATAGCAATGAAAGCCGTTAATGGTATACAGTTTTCATTGCTATGTCTAATTGTCATGAAGACATGTTAATTCATAAAAGTGTAAATACAAAAAAAAACTATAAATATGAACCTGTAAAATGAACATAAGTGAATCAGTGACGGTACACTCGTAGGTAAATTAGCTTTAGGTGACCAAATTTCAAATAATTTTGACATTCCAATGTATAAATTTTTTATTTTTCCATTTTAAATACGCAAAATAAAAGTGAACATTTATATTGGTATACAGGATGTCCCAGAAGTCAACGATAAGCCGAAAACCAGCGATAAGCCTAGTCATGAGGGTAATCAGAAAAATATAAAAAAAATCTATGTTCTTTTTTCAAAATGTTATGAAGGTTTAAAAAAAATCCTAAAAAACGGACACCCTGTAATGAACTTTCTTTTACCGTGACTGTAAATATTAACTTTTTGAATATTTTTTTTCTGTAATGCTATAATGAATAGCCGTGCTACAATTTACAATAAAAAAAATTACATAACTGCCTCACTTTTAAGTAAAAAGTTAAATATGTTTCCAACATTGAATTCTAAATAATTTCATCAACCAACATAAACCGGCTGTACTGTAAAAAAAATGTATGGCTACTATTTTGGCAAGTATACTTAAAAGTTGACGCATTTAGTCTAGATACTAAAATGGTATAACACATGCTAGGTTTTGTTATAGTTGAGGCATGACAATTTTTTTTCTCGATGAATCCGGATTCTATGCCAATCTAATTTAATGAGGTGAAATGTTGTTAACGCAACCTTCTTAGGTAAATCCAGGTTAAAATCTTTTTGAATGGAGACGGACTCATAATTTTGAAAAGAGAACTTATCAGGGATTTTTGTTTATTCGTACATCCTTTGTTTATGTCATTTTTTTGATGGCTTTGATTTGAATCCATCTGTCCCAGAAGTAAAGATTCTGGAGTCTTACACGCAAATACAATCTAGTTGCTTAGATTGTATTTGCGTGTAAGACTCCAGAAATTTAAGCGTTTCGGGTGGGTCGGTGATAGAAACAATTGACTTCAACAATCCTTTGATTATTTTTTCAATTAAAACATGATATTTATAAACAAGTGAAAATATAAATATAAAATATACAATCTATACTTAAATATAAAATAAAAAAATCTGGTGTGTTTGCAACCACTACCCTTAATTCTAATAATCAATTTCAAAACTTGCTTAAGGGGGTCGGTAATAGCTGCGTTTACCTTACCGAGTTTTTATTAATCTGCATCGATCATTATCCGAAGGTCAATTCCCTGATCATATGGCTGGTGAAGGAAGGCCCCTTTTGCCCTACGAGGACGAAGTCATGCAAGCTGTGGAAGAACTTCACTTTACGAACTCGTAATTACACGCAAATACAATCTAAGCAACAGACTCCAGAATCTTTACTTCTGGGACAGATGGATTTAAATCAAAGCCATTAAACAAATGACATAAACTAAAGATGTACGAATAAACAAAAATCCCTGTTAGGTTTTCTTTTCAAAATTATGAGTCCGTCTCCATTCAAAAAGATTTTAACCTGGATTTACCTAAGATGGTTGCGTTACCAACATTTCACCTCATTAAATTAGATTGGCATAGAATCCGGATTCATCGAGAATTTCATTCATTCATTTTCATGCCCCAACTATAACAAAACCTAGCATGTGTTATACCATTTTAGAATTTAGACTAAATGCGTCAACTTTTAAGTATACTTGCCAAAATAGTAGCCATACATTTTTTTTACAGTACAGCTGGTTTAAGTTGGTTGATGAAATTATTTAGAATTCAATGTTGGAAACAAATTTAACTTTTTACTTAAAAGTGAGGCAGTTATGTAATTTTTTTTTATTGTAAATTGTAGCACGGCTATTCGTTATAGCATTACAGAAAAAAAATATTCAAAAAGTAAATATTTACAGTCACGGTACAAGAAAGTTCATTACAGGGTGTCAGTTTTTTAGGATTTTTTTTAAACCTTCATAACATTTTGAAAAAAGAACCTAGATTTTTTTTTTATTTTTCTGATTACCCTCATGACTAGGCCTATCGCTGGTTTCCGGCTTATCGTTGACTTCTGGGACATCCTGTATATGTATTTGCTTAATTGGAAAACATAGTCACAGTAGCTATGTGCTCGATGGTAAAAATGACACAATTGTAAAGAAACTTTCGTCCCCTATTAAACCCCCTTACTGAATTTACAAAAATCTTTTGAGCTCACTTACGTTACATATTAAAGAAGTTCTGCTTTACAATCACCGGCTTGTGCTATGCAGTGTGCCTTGTTCGTCAGTAAGTCAGGTTTCAGTTTTATTGAAAATGAAAATATTACTTTTGTAAAAATATAATATAATAAAATTGTACAAATATTTGTACTATAGTCTATAATATTTTCATGTACTTAGATGAGTTCGGTGACAGTTCACATTTTTCCGTTTTTCGCTTGTTTTTCGCTTAAGTAATACCTTCGCCTAATTAAAATATAATTAATAGTTGATTAAAATGTACACTGTCACCGAACTTATGCTACATGAAATAGATTCTATATGTAGCATGAGTTCGGTGACAGTTCACATTTTTACGGTTTTCGCTTACTACTTTCGACTGATAAAGATATTTGATTAAAACATAATTAATAGTTTATTATACTTTTTTTTCCAAAAATAAACAAATAAAGTTTTTTTTTTATATATCATTGCAAAAATACAATATATTTTTTATTAGTCAAAAATAGTACGAGTAAAACGGAAAAATGTTAATGGTCACCGAGCTCATACTATGTGAAATGGACTATAATTATTTATATATACTTAATATTTCTCATATATTCTCAACCAATTAAATAATGTGGATTTATATTTCCACAATAAGTATACAGATATCCATTCTTTTATTCGGTCTAAAAAATACTTACCGATTATTTTATTCGGATCCAAAAAATACTTGTTATCTTAAATTACTTCCTAAATTAATTGGACTTGTATTATCTGTGAGTGCATGTGGTTCATAAAATGATTATTAAATTAACTGTCACCAATATTTGTTATACTTACGATAAAACTTTATTAAATTTCATGGCTTTCGTATTATTGGACTGGCCGTAGTTATCTATCCATTTAGTATAGTACGCCTTAATTAAAATGGTGAATCCTAAGTAAGTAGTCCAATGTTAATAAAGATAATATTGTGGAATGATTGGGTCATCGGTCGGGTGCGTGCCGTGCGCGATCTACTTTCGCTATCTGGTTGATAAGACGCCTCCGCGTAGGGGAGGGACTGACGCCCTCACAAGCGGGGATTATCCTCATTATTTCTCAGTTTTGGAGCTATCGCCTCGCCGAACAACTGCTACTTGAGTATGTTGCAGTTTGAGTACTGAATCCATTCAATTTTCAGCGCATTTGGTTGTTATTTTTCCTCTATATCATTATAATTAGTTACAAAAACGTATAACTTGACTGGAAATAGTTCAAAACAAAAATATATCTCATTATGACATAAATGTACGTACATACATTTATGTCAACATAAACGTAAGTACGTATACATTTATTAATGATAAAGCTGCCTAATTAAATTGGAAAGCAAAGAAGTCTTTGAACGAATATTCCATTCCAAATCTACAACTACTTTATCCATCTAGATAGGGTTTAATAAGTTATGGGATAGTAAATATTGTAAGGTTAATTAAAGATTACTAAATTACTGCTTCTTATATAAAATATAAAACATCCAAAAGATTGATGTATTCGTATTTTTGTAAAAGAACAATTTAATAAATTTAAATCTCTAAATAAAATTCTAAAGTTTAGTTAATAAATATTTTTGTTTACATAGTTAAAACTGCCATAAACGTACACTTTTAATACATTTTGTTTACAGGAATGCAACGATTTTTCTTTTAATACCAAAAGAGTCCTATTGCGTTCATGGTACGTTTTTATTTAAATAGCAATTAAGTACAAGAATGGGCTGTAAACGTTTACGCTGCGTTGTATCGTACGTTTTAAGAGCCCGGTCTCACTAAACCTCGAGTGGCATCATTTTACTCCTCAAATAAAACTGCTCGGCACATACTAAAATACACGGGATTGACAATAGCTTCCTAATAAATGTAATAGGTATGTAACGTTGTATCCAAAACGTAATCCCTATAATTTCGCTTCCCATTTTACTCGGAAACTGTTGTGACAGGGGAAAGTTTGATTTATATAAGAAATTACGAAAATAAAGTACAAGTAAATTACTAGTGACCGACTCTCCATGTCAGTCCATGTAACAGAGATATAAAAAATAAATTCAAGTGCTGGGATAGGCTTACACCCCGGCCGTTATAACTTGACCACTCTGAAGTTGCGCAAATGGCTGCGCAATAAAATTTTTAGCGGACCATTTGGCGGTACGGGGGGGGGGTTTGCGCAGGCGAAGAATATGTTCAGAGAAGCCAAGCTAAAACGGCCGTATTGTACATAGATCTCCAAAAAATATATACTTAGACTTTTAAAAATTACTTTTATATTTATGTCGTAAAAAGTGTGTATTTGTGTCTCAATAATCCGGACATGTGGATTTTTTAAATGAATGTATTAAAAGAATATTAATTTTTAGCAGTAAGCGAACCATTTTCATTTTTATTTCCATGGACAATATCATCAGCTTTTAGGTCTGACCTAGTCTTGTAAATGGATGATTTTACAGCAATTGATTTGATTGTTTTGCAATTTTATCTTTAAATCATGCCAATTATTATATACATAAATATAAATTGAAACATCGACTACCACTTCAATAATTGAAATCAAACTGGCGCTACTAACCATCCATGACATAGGAAATGCAAACAATTCCTCCAGAAAAGCTCATCAATCAAATACAATAACATGAATTTGTATTAAATACATTAAAGTAACATTAGTACAGTGTATAATACAACATGCTTTATCTGATGTTATGAATATACAAGTAAAGTAGGTATATTGTACATATTCATTGCATAAACAAGCTGGAACAAAAGGCGACTAAGTTGTTTTTATTTAGGTCATACGAGACTCGTCAGGCCTGCGTTCCGAGTGTTGGGTTCCAGATTAATATTTTGTGAGAGCGTCGCTGAGTCGCGAGCGTGGCCTTACACCCCGAGGTAATTGGCGGAGGGCCGCAAGGCGAGGCGGCGACGCGCGGACGAGAGCGCGGGACTCCGTCGCATTTCCAGCGGCCGGTGGTGCCCACGTACTGGCGAACACGCGTGCACGACCTCGGGACACGTAAATGGTAAAACAAAACCAACGTCATTCATTTAACTTCATAATGAGCCATGAACAATCTTCGTCATTTTTGCAGTTTGCATTCGACCGTTGCTTCTCGACTGACCCCTTTTTGTTCGGATTCGCAATTTAACGTTTGCTACTTTTACCTTTTTTCGACTTTAATAAAGCATAATAAAAATCCATGATTAAGTAAACGTTCGTCCGGTAAGCTATTGTTCTTGATAATGAGCCAAATGTTATGCAAGGCTGTATTTTAATAAGCGTTGTAACATGATACTGTGTTAAAAAAATTCCATGTTAGTCTTGTGAACTAAGCAGATTTTAAAAAGTTTACCTAATTTGGAAAAATCCAATTGTTCATCTCAAAACGATGGTTTTGTGTAATTGGTGTGCATAATCCGAACCAAACGAAATTAACTTGACGGTCTGCTACCTAATCTCTTAAAATAAAAAAATAACTAAAACGTACAACTTCAAGGGAAAATGATATCATTTCGTCACCAAACGGCGATACCGCAATTGCCTTATGTTAAGTTTGCACGTAACATCTGTCTTGTAAAATCAAGAGTCGACTCTGTTTTTAACTTGCATTTATAAACCCGACACCGTAGATTGCACCGGTTTCCGAAGCTCCCTCAAGTCTTACCTTGCAGTCGTTGACTTCTAATCTGAGGTGAATGAGACGCGCACTTCTGAGAAATTTTAGTTAATTTCCACGAAATCAAGGGAGACTGCTATACACGCGGTTAGTAAGTAATATTTTGTAGTGTCTCGTTACGGCGGCGGCGACGAATTGTGATTGTGATAGTGTTCCCATACTACGTCGCAGGCGCAACCGGATTTGGGTTCGCGTGTGTGCGTGCTGCGTAAGCGTTACGCTTCGCGAGAGGAACAAACTCAATCCATATCGAGAATTCAAAGTCATGTGAACGTCCATATAAATATAAATCGTTTTATTTCTTTACGAGGTGGATTGACATGAAACCTAATAAGTCAGACAAGTAGTGACATTTTGCTACGCCTTCAATTGAAATAATATTTAAAACGTGGTACTAAAATATCTCATAAAATTTTATCTTGATCCAACTGATAGATACCGCAAATTCACAAATCTTTTAATTAAAAGTGGGGTTATTTCAATATAATCATAACTCCTCTCTTCAAGAATAAGGAGAAAAAGCAAAAATATATTATGTCATAAGGAAATCAACACAAATAAACAGCAATCATGTCACGTCGTATCCGTAGATCTTTCAATATCGGTCCTAATCAGACGCGCTATAGTGTCGTGAAAGTTTATTACATGTGAACTTAAAATACACATGTATGACAATTACTGGCTGTGTCGCGCCCACGGCTGTCTTGCGACGGATGAGGTGCTCACATACCATTAGTTCACACCTCGTCGCTCTTGAAACGTTCGCAATCTCGGGGCGTTTCTCGCGGTAACATTGTAGAGGATTTCTGACACATGCAATTCGAGTTGGACGAGCTAATAGGGAAAAAAACAGGCCACGTAACTGTCTAATACAGTAAAAAACTAAACTTTCAAGCTTCCAAAACAGTTGATGCCGTAATCTTCAACTTTTACTTTCAAATAAGTGGATTTTAGTACTTAGCAATAGACTATTTGTACAAGTCAAATGAGTTACTTGTTATGATCTGTCAAAACCAAAATTTACTATAGAAAATTTTGTGAGTACTGACCTGCGACGCCATTATTTTTAGGAACTCGTGTTATTAATTATTTAAAATTTACTTTGAATTTTATTTATTGTAAAATTAAAATCGAAATACATTTTCAGATATATTCGAGCCTCGCGATTTAATTTCAATCTATTCAAATATCTTATTGTCGTGAATCTAAGATTCCTTTCAGTTTACTATGAAGTTAAATTATTAAGTTGGCACTGACATTAACAGTGTCAGGCATAGTCTATCCAGTCGTGACCTAGATAAACTACAGACACTTGTTAAATAATCTCACATTTTTCTCTTTTATCGCATCGCTAAGTTAAAAGTCTTACATTTGCTGGTAAAAGTTTTGTTTGTATTTTATAAACCCTTAGGCCTCGAAGTTATTTACTGGCTCGTTGTGTAAGTCAATGGATAAGTTCAAAAGACAATTAAAAACCCATTGCGTTTGGAATCGGTGAATACTCGTACTATTAGTAACTAAACATCTGAGCTAAACAATAAAATCGACTGACTAAATCCAGACTGGTCAAATTCTGAAATAAGCCGACTTTTGATCTAACTGTGACTAATATGGTTATTTTGTAACAGCAATAGCACCGAGTTATTTTGGTAATACAGTCGTCGATTAGTGGGTAACGACAGGGAGGCAGCAATAAAGGCATGAGCGGGAACTGCACGGGATGTTTTGAATCGCCACCACTTTAATGGCGGCTGTATTAACCGATAATTCATATTTCGATACCGCACTACGGTAATAAACTCAACTCTGAAAATCATTTCATATATATGACGTGGTGATGTTCCAATAAGAATTCGTATTTATAAGTCAGTATAGGACGACTTAGGCGTACTTAATTGAAGAAATTACAGATAAAAAGTACCCGAAACTGACGAGCGTGCATGATGTATGTGAATGAACCACGAGAGACCTGCCAGGGTCGTAGCGAGTGGAATTCTATTGTCTCTGCCTACCCCAATGGTAAATAGGCGTGAGATTATGTATGTATGTATGTATTCACAAGTTTCATGGAGACTACAAAGATCACACAGAAAAGTTGCGGAATAAATTCAATGTCAATATAACCTATACCAACGTATTCAATTTATCGAAATCTAAATAACAATATATTATACCTACTTTGGTCAACAAATTCTCTGTTTTTTCGTCACATCAAAGTCAATCTAATTTCGGAATTAGTGAATATAGGAATGTTACCAGCCAAGTCACCGGGGTATTATGAGGAATAATGGTGCGGTTATTAATAGGCCGGTACCCAAAGCACTAGCACATTTATTCCATAACAGAGGCTAATAAATCTCGTCGAACAATCTGAAACAACTTCATTAGCGGAATCAGTGCGGGTGTTTTTGCATTGCAATGAATGATTGAAGACTCCCTGGCGTAGAAGAGATCACAGAGCGAACTTATTATTTACATATAAATTTATATCGATTTATAAAGGAGAGCGCATGTTTCCCTCAACCACATTTGTGGAGTCGATGAAGTGTAACAGGCTCTCCGGTTTCTCTTGAAAGAGTTGCAATTTTATGAATGAGTTGTTTGAATGAAACACAATAATAATATGGTTTCGGCTGCGAACCGATGCGGAAAGCGAGCTGTTGAGACGTGTACGTGTCTGAATTGGGCTTTAAAACTGAATAATATTTTGGAGAGTCATTAAATGTTTCACCTGCCCATAAAACTGTAATATTAGACATCGATTTATACAACACAGTAGATCATATTGTTTATTATTAAAACCTCCTTCTATTTATTCTGCCTTCAAAAATATTATTTCAAACTATATCATTTAGTTTATTCTCTAAATAAAACAAGACATATTATATGATGTTTATTGGATATTACTACTAAATGACAGCAGTGATTAAAGATTTATGTAGCGTTAAGCGGCCTAAGTCTCTACATTTTCAGATACGTAGGGTGAAGAGAGCTCTTAATTAAAAGCACATAATTTTTGTGGTGTATTCTGATTACGAAATTAAAAACTCGAGTGGCCGCATTATTATCTGGTCAGCTGATAAGTCTCTATTATAAATTGCTAATTAAAAGGTAGATGATGTTAAAAGAATATACCTACTCAAACCGGTTCCATAGAAACAAATGTATTAATTATTAAAACTTAAGTAGGTAAGCATAAAATTTTTGGGTGTCCTAGAAACAAAATAATTCAAAAATTTTGTTATCGTGTACACAATCTAATGAGCGTATGTTTCAAAAACTCAGATAATCTTTTTGTGTTGCAAAACTTCTGCAACAGATATAGAGTTGTCCTTGTTGACTTATTTATTTGAAAATTGGTTTATAACAAACGGTAAAATAACCGCATTTTAAATTAATTTCGTGAGTTGTTATCAAAAACAGACTGTAGTATAGATACGCGCGCAACTGAACGCGGTCTCAGCTCGGCGACTTTTATGATATCAATATGCATTCATTATCATTATACACCATTATTACGTACTTATTTATCTTTACATTACTACTTTGCGGAGCATTAGAATGAGGACGGCGGTTCCTTTTCAATATTTATTCTTCCCTAATTCTACCTTAATTAGGGAAGGTGTGAATTTCTTTACTGGCATTATGCATTTCGAGGGTGGGCCAATTTCGAGTGTTATCTAGAAGGATATCTTGACACAGGATGCGGTCGGAATAGACACTCACTTCAAGTGACCCACCATGTAATTGTCCAATTAAAGTCACAATTTTATGCAAATAAGTATAACGTAGGATAACAGGCGGATTGAAAATTATATGTGTACGGGAAAAGGTGTTTACATATCACGCGAGTATTTGTCGGTTAGAGTTGATTGACCTTCATTAAAGAATACTCAGGAGGATTATCTCTGGCGAAAGTCATGTGTCGGACATGATATACTTAGGCGATACAATATTCTAACTGCTCAGAAATAGCACGTATCTAAGATCGTTGAAAAGTCAATGGAAAAAACTACGAATGAGCTAATTAATTATCGTTTTCCTATTCACGCGAGCCGAGGCGGCACGTTAGTAATTAAGACCGGATCACACGATATGTTAGCAATTCATTCTCAAGCAGATCATTGATAATTGTTCGTTCTTAGATACTGTAATTTATCAAACGAAGTGAAAATTAGTAAAGTACTACTACTTACCCAAGTTTCGAAACAAGTGCTAAGTATGAAGTAATTTAGGGTTTATAAATTCCAAAAAAAAACCGCTGTCACGATTTTTATGTCTATAAATATTGTCTATAACTGGGTTCAAAATAAAAAAAAAATATTAATGAAAAAAAATTATGCAATGGTATTTTAAAGCATCGTGTGACAGGGACAGTAAAAAATTAAAATACAAAATCAAGTATTCTCAGGACGTTACTCTGTATTTACCGTACGGTACAGTATCTCACGCAAAAATCACTGGGTAGATTTCGAAGGGTTTTTAGACTAAGCAATGAATCTTTTAGGATCCAAATTTGGGCCATGCATCTTCAATTTATCACGCTGTATTTATAAAAAAAAAAGTCTTCGTGAAAGAAACAAAATCGATTGAGATCATCACGGATCTTTAAAATATTGTCGTGATACCATCAACACAACATGGGAGTTAATACGTATAGATACCTATATGCATCGATCTAGTTTCCGGATGTTCAATATATGAACATCCTATAGAATTTCGCTTGTCTGATACATAATTGTGAACTCTAGCTCCTGCTTTTTTTTTACAAAATTTACTCCATCTAAATTTAGTCTAGCTTGTTATATTGCCTCTACGGAGGAGCAGAGGTGTAATGGTCCTCCATCGTGAAAAGGGAAGATCTTCCGCCAGGCGAGGTGATCGTGCCTGGGGACCGCGGTCCGGTTGATGTTGGACAGTTGTATTTATACAAACTCATTAGAAAACTCCAATAGCGCGGTTTAGAACTCGGCCGTCTATCGCGTTTTATGTCGTATCGCTACATCTAAAATACACTAGGACTAGTTAAAATAATATTAAATGACTACTAGCATTTAATATTCATTTTAATGTTGTATTTCAATATAAGGCTTGTGAGTGAAAACAAACAGACTGAAATAGTGCCAAATACGGAAAAAATATTATATAGAGCCTCTGTGTGCGAACGCACGCACACCAACAGCAAGACACAGTAGAGCGCATTCACTCGCTTGCTTAACAAAAGTGGACAGCAAATTTCACTAATATTATTATCAACAAAATCCATAGTAATTTTCATTTTGTTTTAAAAGGTATTTGTCTAGGAAGCTGTAGGTATTCAATTTCCCTATTGTCTCAAATCCAAACGCGAGTTCTTCCATCCATGCCAATACTAGCCCGCACCAATAGTTCCGCCTAAGTAAGGATAACCTTTTGAGTTTCCTGGAGTCTCCTCTAGAACCCAGGAACTCGCCAAACGCCCACCATCTTTAAATCGAGATCAAAAATTTAAAGCACAAAATATTGGCAAACAACACACATGGCCACTGATAAATCAATTCATCGCTAATGTGCATTGGCCCGCAATAAGCGACACCCTCTTTTCCACGTACAACTGCAATTCTTCGCAGTCTGGGCCAGCATTAACATTTAGTCCTTGTGTTCCTGGCTGTATGGTCACTGGTAACCACACGGTACTGGGACCGGATTCTCCTTGCAGCATTTCGCAGAAAATTTACATGTCTTTGAGTGACCCAGTACCTATCTTCCTCGGTAACGTTCGGATACAGATCCTGTAGCTTTGTAGCGTGCCCATAATCGGCAAATTACGCTTGCGTGGTTGCGTGATAACAGCGTTTTGCAACTTTGCGTTGACTGTGATTAGCTTCCAACAAACCAATAGCCCTAAACATCTCATCCCGCGTTAAAGACGACGTGGCATAGCGCTCAGAGTAAAAAAAATACAAAATAGGGTGATAATTGATTAAATACTTTTGTCTTTGCCTATCCTAATAAGAAATAAGAGCAAGATTATGTCGTCATAATCAACACTATAAGCTGATGACCTATCTACATAGAACATGTTAAGAAAATAATATTTTTTTTTTGACCAACCAAATTATAATTGCGCTGTGCAAACTGAAACGTTTCGCTGATTATGTTCAGCACGAGCAAATAAACAGGACACATTAAAATAAGAACAAGATGTTATCATTTCAATGACTGCAGGAAATCATAACTTCAATCTAATTATGTAAATAAATAATCATAACAATTCATACAAGTGAACTTAGTAACGCGAGTGTTAGGACGTATCTTAGCACCTATTCATCGGTCGAAGGCACGACTGGCAATGACGGTTGAACAAATTATTTTAGCTGAAGATTCTAATCAGCAGTAATTCTGATGTTTAGTTGTTGAAAAAATGTACTTGATCGTAGCAATTCGCACACGATTTTCTCAAGACTAAGAATGTAACGAGAGCAGCCTGGCGTGACGCCCGCACCGTTGCCTTATCAGATCTATCAAGCTGCGGATGGTTTTTCTTTAACAGCCTATATGCGAGAAGGATTAGGCGGGAAGGTTGGCACACCGACAACTGTAGATCACGAATACTCCAATCTAACATGCTTCTACATCATTAGCACCTGGCGAAATCCTCAAACACATATTGTAATAATATCCCATTTAAAACAGTTTTTTTCCGTATCATGTTATTTCAAATGTATGGGTTACTCCCTTCTTAGTGCTCAATGACATCATGTAAGGAATCTTTATGCAAACTTTCAAGCTTCTAAACGAAGGTTTCGGCAGCGCATTGATCGAATAGTCAGTCAGCTAGTCAGCCAATCAGCCAGTCAGTTTCTTCTTTTATGTTCATATAGAAGATAGATAGATTCTTCTCTTCTCCTCAACTATACATACCGAAAAAGTGGAGTCGCAATGACTTGTATAATAAGAGAACTTATAAGCCCCTAAATTGAATAACCTTTGGCTTTGACTTTTGACTTTGACTTTGAATACAATGCAGATTTAAGTTTAGAAATTAGACTAACTATTAGAGATCCAACATTTTAAAAGGTGGAATCACCTTTATGACCGCCAGATTTTCAATTCACCTGGTCCTCAACTTACCAGGGTATCAACTTACCTGAATATTAAGTTTATTTAAATAACTGTAACGGCTCCATGATATTTAAAAAAAAATTACATGACGATAAGTTTAGCGAAGCATATGAAACAAAAAAGTGCACGTTTTCACTTCAATTACGTAGATGGATTAAGTAGCGGCTACTTAATGCACTTTTTACATTTCCTGCTACAAGGTTTAAGGAAATATTTTGATTTTACAGCAATAGTATAGGTATAAAAAATATTTAATTTTGTTTATAAATAAAAAATATATATATTTTTGTTGATATATTTTTGACTTGTCTTTTTCATCTCGGTATAACATCTCATGTTAAACTAACCTATATAACGGAGACTCTTATTTATTTTAGTAAAATAAAACAATCATAGTATTATATTCACTGAGAACAATTCTATTTTATATTTTTATTAAAATTATGTTACATTGATGAGAAGTTTGAAGAATTAAGAAAGTATTACATATATGTATTAAGCATTGCAGACAAGTTTATCTCCGAATTAAACATTAGTAAAACAACAAAATTATTTTTACAGAGGTATCCTTATCGTAAATTTAATACTTTAATGAGGTCTGCTAAAGGCCCGACTTTGATAAAAAATTCTTATGTTACCTGGACAAAAGGCATCGTTCGCCGTCACCCACGGTTAGTTAAGCGAGCGACATGTCATCGATATTTTTTGCCCGACTGATGTCTTTAACGAAATTCATGTCATTGGGTCCGATTTCTCTAAGATTAACTTTTTTACATTATTTAACAAATAGATCGGACCCTTATACGCTCGAATATTCAGTTACATGGTTTAACACTTAAAAGGGCTTAACGACTCTAACACATCCTGCGGGTTACGATAAAAAAGACGACAAAAAGAGAATACTTCTCGTGTTTGTTTTTTAAAAGATGTCTGCTGGAGATAAGATGCAGCGGCACTTTAATCCTCCAACCGTCCGATATTTGAAAAGGATATGATGACAACTTTTTTGTGCTCTTTTATCTAATAAGCACTATAAGTGTGTAACCAATATTTAAATACATACCTACATGTATTTTAGTTAGTCAATGGACTCGATTCTGCAAACCACCTAAAATTCCTAATTTTAAGTTAGCCTATCCTTATTTAAAGAATACGGAAGAAAAAGGACAGGAACAAACCATAGATTATAGAGTAATGTCAAACATGTGAAAACTGACTAATTTGATGTCTTATCTGTCACTTTTATCCATGACCTCCTTACATCGTTGCTAAAATTGCTAAAAACGTGTATTTGAATGCGTCCATAAGGTTCAATTTTGTTATTTTGACATTTGTGACGTTGTAAATAAATATGGCGCTTATTTCTGTCCCTTTCCTTTCGAAAGCGGTGGAAAAGAAAAAAGCAAACTTAAAATTAGGAATTTTAGGTGGTTTGCAGAATCGAGTCCAATGGTGGCAATGATATAGGCGGTCATTTATCCAAAATCGTTTGAAAATACGATTGTCCAACCAGCTTTTGCCATTGCATCACAGCCAGGCCTTAATGACAGAAGTTCCTAAAAATCAATCAGCACATTATTTATTATTTACAGCTCAAACAAATAATATTTACATTTGTAACATTGTAGTTAGTGAAGCAACTTTATTTCTAGTAAATCCCACCTCCGCTAACGGTAGGCATGAATTAGGTAAATGTTTAGAGTGAACCACTTACGAGTATAAACCGTCTCAACTAACTTGAGCAGACTTCATAATAAAGCGGCCATGTTTTATTAGCTTCTTCTAATTAGGCCAAAAACCAGTGTACACTGTGTCAAAGTAAGCCGAGTATGTATGTATACTCGCATGTAACTGGATACCCATTTAGTTTGGCTTCACACGTCGACAGAATAAACTTGCAAACGTAATGAAATTTTCAAACAGGCGGCCATCAATAATGGCCGACCGGTTGAATAAACAGACCATACTGTATTACGGAAATCATGTCGTATCATCCAACAGACACTCGTATCGTTTGAACGGATTCAATCCCTCATAAGCACCGGCGCGGCGCGGCGTCGATTTCAGCCACATCCCCCTGATAGGTCTACTCAACCCTATTGCTGTAGTCATTAGGTCGAATCATGTTCATTTTGATTGTTGAATACCTATATTATTGGGATGCACGACGTATATAACGTTGTATACACAGGTTGTATACGATGTTTGCGAGCAAGGATTAAATAACGATGCTGGTTACCTATGTAAGGTAGGTAATGCAGGGATTCGACATTTAACGGGGCTTCGGGATTACTTCTATAATACCCTTAACACAACAAATGTTTTAGTCTGTGGTAACGTTGCCGAGGGTATGCGAGTGGCCGTGTTGTATACCTATAGTTGGGTTTACAAAATGTTTTTGTCAAACAGAAAGAAGCATGGTGATAGCTAGTAGGGTGAGACTGAAGCCATACTGGTAGACGGGTCACAGCTCCAGCTTAGGCTACAGTCAACCGCGGCGTGACTTTACTATAGGCTTATGTCGTTGCAACACCGCCTCTTTACGTAATTAAAGGTTAAGTTACATATATTGTAGGGTCTTACGTACGTACTTGTTAGTGGTTAGATTTCGGTACAAACGTGTTCGAAGTTACTTATGCGAAAGCTTTGTATTGTATGGCTGCTATTTGAGATAAATTAGTCTATTATTAACGCCCACTATTTCCTGTTGTTATCTTTTTAGAATACAACAAAGATATATTTTTTCTATAAAATACAATACACGAATTAATTATGATTTTCTGTCAAATGTAACTGACAGACAGTTGTATCATAAGCGGTCGGGTGGCATTTCTCGGTTTCTAATCCCATTGAAAACACAATGAACGTTGGACGGCTGGGGACTATTTTTCATTCCAATGACAAATATTTAGAAAGTTATTTATCCAGGTACAATTCTGCAGTGCTCAATTAAAAAGGTCGTACGAGCTCGAATCGCATTTCCCGCCTTGTGTCCGGACAACGGGCGGATGTTTATTCTGCGACCGCGATATCGATTCAGGTAGTCCGGCGAATAAATCTATTACGACAACAATATGCCCTGCCTAAATCCATTGTCAATTTATTTGAAATTCTTCAGTCGCATCGCATTAGTGTTATGACGGGTTCGGCATACAATATAATTTTTTTCACAATACGACGTTAAAAAGGGTTTCTGGAGCGCATCGAATTTGCGTATCAGGGATCGACGCCGGAGTTGACGACGCACGGGGCACGCCTCCAGTTGCTCGGCTGACGTTTACCCCTAGTCGTTAAACGCTCATTTATAATCCATCACTATGTTAATCGCATCCTATTATTCATGCATTCCGTTTTAATCAATCAATACTTTCATTCACGTTAGAGAATCGATAAAGCATCAGTTTGATTAACAATACAGAACCACGTAAGCATACCACGTGTGTATACTTAATATGTTAATGTTTTGCATTGCGAATTTTTCCGCTACGCGCACGGAGGCCTCCAACTACCGTTAGGATCTGCAAGAGCGAATGTTGAAACGCGCCATAAAGGCATTTCAAAATTTACAACTTACAGAGCACCATATCGACAGCCTCCAACAGTCCGCCGCCGGCGCAGGCGGGCATGAGCGGAGGTGCGGGCGGCGCGAGCGGCGCAGCTAGACCAAGCTCGCCAGCCACCGCCGCGCCGCGCTGCTGTGACACTGGCCGCCCTATCTTTCAAGACCCAATCACAGGACAGACTGTCTGCTCCTGCCAGTACGAGTTCCTCAACTACCAGAGGCTCGCATCTGGTGTACCTCTGTCTATGTACAGTGCGCCGTACTCGGAAGCTGCTGCGGCTACCGCGGCTGGAATGGCTGCCTACTTCCCAGCACTCGCCGCAGATCAACCACCTTTCTATACTAATGCTGTAAGTACATCTTAGTCAACATTTATACATTAATTAAGCTTATTCAAAATAGTAGGATTTATAAAATATTTAGGGTAGATTCTAGGCAACCACACTACCAATACTTTAAAAGGTAGGTATGTGAAATGACGAAATCGACTTATATAATGAATAGGAAATAATAAACATAAAAAACAAATAATAAAATATATTAACTCTCTGTATAGCTTCAAGTCAATTTGCATTTTTATAATTGAAAATAAAAGCCGAAGTTCTAGTTTATACTTGCAAGACACCTCGTTTTAATATTCTATACTAAAACGTTCGCAGTGTTAGTACCTATTTTTTCCTTTTTATGGTAAACTGAATCACCGTCCTATATGAAATGGATCATAATAATAAACAATATGTATAATCTACGTCTAATGTAACTGGCGATAAATAGCGTTTCTTTATTAATTAACGAGTCATGTGATTTAATTTTCAAGCACTTAATAGAAAATCCTTAGAAACAGAAGTTTCAACGTGTTTATGTGACATAAATAAATATGTGTGCTATTATCAGTTGCATACTAAACACGAGAATATGTTTTAAGTAGATAAACAAATGAGATAGACAAATGAGATAAACGGACTCTTAGGCGCTGCGCAAACGTGTTGCTGACACAGGACACCATCACAGAGAACAGTGGTTTTTGTGTCCAGTAACGGCAACAGGACACAGTCGTTGGTTGCTACTTTTAGACACTGGTATTGCTTGGTGCATGTTTAATGTATAACTCTCACGATGGTATGAAAATTTATAAATGTTGCTTGTCTTCAACCAACAACATTTAATTTATAGTAGCTTACCGAACACTATTTTTTGTCAAGTGGAAGCAACTGGACACATACAGTGCGCCTGCGCAGGTAGTGGTTGATTTCATATTGATTGTATGAAAACAAAATATTCACAAGTACATACCCAAGCTTGTATTCCAACAGAACACGTGTCTACGTTTATTCACTCCGATGTTCTCCCATACTTGTAATAATCTAATACTAATATTATACACAGAAACAAGTTTTATTTTTGTATGTTTGTTACGAATAAACTCAAAAACTACTAAACCGATTTTAAAAATTTTTTACTGAAAAGCTACGAGTAGAATATCCCTGAGTTACAAATGCTATATTTTATTCCCGGGAACGGGAACTATGCGGATAAAACAGCGCAGAACTGTATTTTATAATTTAATTAGCTTTGATTGCAATTTAGTTAGCGTTGCCTGTTATTTGGAAGTGAACAAATTTAAAGAAGAAGTAGGTACTTTCTTGCAAAACCTGTTCGGTAGTTTTTGAGGTCGTTCACTTCCCCGGCCTCTCTATACCTACTCAAAAATATCGTGATGATTTAAACAACCTATGACGCCTATGTCAAAATCTGTTTAGGAGGAGGTTTTAGATCGTCACGTTTTTTTTATGTTAGTCACATATTTCCGTCAAATTTTAACCGATTTCGAAAATGATCTGGTATCCCCAAAAGGGTTCTATATAAGATTTGTAAAAATCTGATCAATAAGTTCAGCTGGAGAACGGAACTCCTCAACGAACATCAGCAAATCACTCGCTATCAGCGTAATAGGTTTAGTGACAGTAGGTGGGTTGAATATGCAAACAATAGTATTTTTAGTGCTATTCGTTGAAGTCGGTTTACATTTTTGAATAACATTTATGTATATACATATATATATATATATATATATATAAGGAGAAAGGCGATATAGTGACAAGGATTGAAAAAGGAATGCTGTTTGGTCATATTGAGAGGATGAATCAAAGGCGATTACGAGACAAATATACAAGCGTGTCGTGAATGGGCGGGTAGAGGGCGACCTGGGTGTATTTACATCGACCAGATCTGCGAGGTATTGAAGAAAAGCCAAATAAAGAGCAAAACCTTAACCGAGGAGCATGCATGAGTCGTTTGATAGATGTGGATGAGGCACGAGAGATCTGCCTGTTCGTAGCAAGTGGCAGTCTATTGTCTCTGCCTGCCCCAATGGGAAAAAGGCGTAAGATTATGTATGTATAAAAGGAGAAGCTTAATCTAAAAAACAAGGCCCAGCCTAAACCGCTGAACATGGAAACATACAATTTTGTATATAGGTTACGTCTATAGTGTAGATACTCGCTAAGAAAGGATTTTACAAAATTGGAGATGGCCCCTAGGGGGTGAAAAAGGGGAAGTTTGTATGGGATAGTGTGATTTTTAAGTTATTAACTTTAAACTTGGCACAAATACCTTAGTTAGAGTTTTATTATACTTATGTGTAGATATAAATATCTCACGCACAGTTTAAGATTCTTCATTTTTATTAATTTACAAACTGTCTTTCAATATGAGTATCTAATAAAACACCACCGCCGTAATCGCATTAAGTTCCACCTAAAATTAATAAGGTCCACAAATGCTTAAAACCACATCACTACTTGCAGTCGAGATAGCATCATAATCAGACGGATTATGAGCGTCTACAGCGGAGCAGTTTTATTTTACTATTCTGTTTTTTTTTTTTATCTTGATGCCCCTAACAAAGCGCATTACCTTAAAATAATTAGGATCCAATGTCAAAATAGTACCTTAGAGAAGCAGTTATAAGAATCTTTCATCGTGTTAAGTAGGTATCACAATAAGGTTTACGATATAAAGAATACTTATAAATTAGAATCTTAATCCGATGATATATGTTCTCTTGTACATCCTTTTAAAAAAGCTGTTTCTCCTTGGGTTCGGTTTAATAACTTAATATATTTAACAATTCCTTTCTTGAAGATTAAAATATGAATATGTTTGGGATTCCATACGGCATGTAGGGTAGGATTAAAAGTAATATATTTTATGGTAGGCTCAACTACTCTAAATACAAAATATTTTTTCTAGATAAATTACAGTTACTGTTTTTAACCCGATTGCCTGAGAAGCAGGGTAATGTTTTCTCACAAAAAAAATATATGATCTGATATAATTATATATATAATATTAATCTTCACTCATTATATTACCTTTATTTACAAATATTCAATATGCCTAAATATTCATAGAACATTGTAATAAATAGATCTGATAAAAAAATAAAAGCATAAAAAAACTTTTGAGATTATTATCTAATTAGAAGTAAAACTTAAATTGCATTTAAATTAGTTTCGGTAAAATAACTAAAATAGAGTAATAATAGCATAACAGTTAAGTGACAAAAGATTAATAAAAACCTCTCCCTATATTAGTCTGAGGAACCGAAAGCCATGTGTGTGGGTAGTGACTTTGAATGATAATGATCGTAACAACATAAAAGTAGCCATGATACGTAATATATGACGTGTAGTAAAACTTTTGGAGTAAGGTGTTAAAAGGTGGGGCCGTGAACGTGTCCCGGCAAATGATTCAATCATTCATGAAGATATGATCATATATCATCGCTGGCGAAAGTGTTAACTTGAACCGCCCGGTCTCACCTTCAATGGTATTCTGCCTCCGCGTTTTTTTCTTCACGCCTTTTATTTCGACTACTATTTATTATTTCGTTTTGACTCTCAGGGGTAGATCTCCACACCAAAGTTGTTTTTATGGTTGCTCTTTGTTTGGTGTTAAATTTACTTGTCAGATTAGTGTATATTTGTATGGCGCTGCTTTGTAAGATTTTTAATGCTGCAAACAAACAGTAAAGATTCAAAAGTAGGAAATAAATAAAATTAATATCCTGTCACAATATTTGATAAGCTTGATTGGTGATATAAATCCATATGAATCGCACATGTGGCCACATCATCACAGGAAGTGGAGGTTATTGCATCGAAAAAAGTATAATTTATAGTTCTAATGAAGAGACCCAAAAATAAATCACCGGTGCGTAACAGTTTTTAATAGATTTGTGGGTGACGACTGTCATAATTTATATATTATTTTATAAAATAAATAATTTAAGACTAATTCATAAATTTTACGTTGCAACGAATTAATTATATGGGAAACTTAAGAATTACCATTACCACTACCTACTCTATGAATCATTGTTTACAGTAGAATAATAGGATCAATGATTTATTAATATCGTTAAAATGTCATCTGACATCTATAAAAAAATATATAATTTCGGATCGTCCTAAGTATATCATGGTCGGTGAATGTCTGAATTCCATTATCTTATCGACATGATGTTTTGAAAAAATATCGGCTAAATTATTGAACTCCGCTTGTCGGATATGTATTTGGGTCATTTTCAATGAATGTAAATGCTAAATTATTCTTTATCTTATTAGATACATATATTTTAGAAGATATTTTATCTGCCATTCGATCTACTATTTCAATGTAACTTACTTTGATATTAGTTTAGAAGGCTGGACAAGCCTTTGGCCTTGAAAAAATCAAATTTGAAGTGCGAATCATTGTGTTTTAAAGAAAAGAAATATATATATATAAGTACTTACAATACAAATAACAGCAGGCGTCGATAAGTTGTAAGGTTACTTAAGTATTAAGCACTAAAGGCGCACCGCAAGCACTGTACCGCGCCTTAGGTAGACACGCGGTAACACGGGGGAGCAGATGTGTCCCGAACGCTGACTTCACGAATAATTATAAATTGTGGGACACAATTCACACACGGTTATTTAGTGCCTAGCTAGTAAGGGACCAGGCTATGGGTACTAAACAACTGATAAACATACTTAAATAAATATTAAAAGACCAGATAGAGCGGGGATTGAACCCGCGACCTCCGACTCAGAAGGCGGGGTCACTACCAACTGAGCCAACAGCGGTAGTGGGTCAAGCTAGCTTAACGGCTAAGGAAACCAGGAGACCTTTAAAATGGGTTCTGATTTCTGAGGCATGTGTATCCCCGGCCCGATCATAGGCTCACCACTGGTGTGTCTTGGATACGAACCGGACGGCCACGATAACGCGTCCGAAAAATACACCTGTGAAAAGTACATACCTACTTTTTACAAATGGAATACCCATACCCACCGCCTCGTCGGGGAGATGGCGAAAATGAGTGTATATTTATTTAGTTATACATAATAACTGAAATCATTTAAGAGGTAATAAAAATAATACTAAAAATCTAAAGGCATAGTCACCTAACTAGTTTCGTTGCACATGTAACATAATAGTCTATAAATTTTATTAAACGAATTATTTATTATAAAACCTAAAAAAATTAAATAAAATTTATTATAAAACAAATCGTCAAGAAAGTGCATACCTAATCGAGAGTTCGCATTTGTATTTCATATAAAAAAGTTACTCATTTCGATCTGAGGTATTATCTATTACATTACCTCTTTACCTAAATATTTGTTGAATATCATAGATTAAAAATTAAAGTCATCGTGGCTTTAAATAAAACCGATAACAATTTTGATAATAAATTAATAATGCATGTAGAGAATACTCGTTTATTGGCAAAGAATTTTAAAACGCTACGCTACCTGCGCTTGCGTGTCCTCAGATTGATTTGACGGATTATAAACAAATTCTATCCATAAAAATACACCTAGTTCAGCATGTGGATGTTAATGGGATTACAGTTTGGTTCCATTAATAACGCTGATACCAATAAAGATTATACGATCCAGTTCTTCACGTTTCACGAATATGAGGGCATCACTGTCAGTTATACTAATTTCTAGAACACGAATGCTGACGACAATACGGAATCTGACGAACTTATTCGATATGTAATTAGGTGTGTAATAAGATATACCTAAATAAATAATAATTATAAATAACAAACTAATTTATGTTCATGCATAGTAAATCGCAAACGATAGCTAAGTAGCATGATATAATAATATGTATTTATACAGAGTACCTACTTTTACACGTGTGGCTGGTGTGCAGTATATTGATATGCCTTATAATTATAATACAAGTGTCATAACTCTAAGTAACTGCAGTTTCGTGCCTAAGTCCGATTATTTGAAGTAACAGAATACAGGAATTATATCAGAAAGGTCGAGGCAACAAAGACCGACAGCGCGACTGGATTACGCTGTCGTACTTGAGTAAAATTTATTATCGGATTTTCGATTCGGCCACCAATGAAGTTGTTGGACAACAAAATCTTTTGATAGATTTATCCTGGTTGACCGTATTGAGACTCGCTCCTGAGTTATTTTTAAACAATCGGCATAAATTTTTCAACCATAATATATCCTGTAGTCGACTATTTCAGACTGGAGAATAATAATAATAATAATAATATATTATAGTAACCCCGAGTTTTGTATTGCACAAAATATTTGAAATACATTATCCTAAAACTAATAGAACTAAAGTACTTGTCTTATAAATAAGACAAATTTTCAATAAATCACCAATGTTGAAATATTTTATCTGAACTAACATTTAATCATTTGTTTATCTCCATGACATTAAAAGAAAGCAATGTTCAACAATACCGGCAAGACACAAAAAAGAAACATTTGTCGACCCCAAGATGATTGATGCACTCGTCTCGTATCTCTACCCATTAAATAATAATAGTTAAGTCGGAACGTAAAAGCGATCGATCAAGAAATCAATCCATAATGATGGTTTCCTAATGGATTACACTAAAGCTACCGGAAACGTGAGAGAACATTGAACAAGCTTAATTTATTTTAAATTTATAAAATTTATTGGAACACATCTAAAGATTGAAAGTAGAAAAAGGGCGCTTATGCTATCATAATTTTGAGTACATGTACGGGAAAAATATGACTTAGCTTATTAACATTGACTGTAACAAATTTATTTAGACATTCGTAACAGGCATGCGGGATCTATTCGGTCTCTTATAAATCCCTACTACAGTATTGTACCTACTTGTAGCTCATATATTATTATATTACCTATTTTATAATAATAGTTTCAAAAGTTATGACCTAAGTTGAATAAACAATAAAAGCAACATGAGATTAAAACATTCCTGTAAACCTTTTGTGCTAAGCAAAACTACTAAGTTTGTTTTCTTTTTACCAGGCTGCAGGAATCGAGCTAAAAGAGAACCTAGCGGCGAGTGCAGCGAGCTGGCCGTACCCAACTGTTTATCACCATTACGATGCTGCCTTCGCAGGATACCATTTGAATGGGTAAGTTCTGACAAATCAATCATTTATTTGTTACTACATATAAGCAAACATTTTAGCAATTTAACAAAACGGTCAATTTGGTAAGAGAAATAAATATTTACTGCAGCCGCGCTTAAGTATGCAGCTTTTTAAAATGATCTTCCTTTATTGATAACTTAACTGACGAGAAATATTAAGTAGGTAGCTAGTCGCTTACATAAATGAATATATAATAAACTAATGATATCTAGTTAAATTTAAGTTAATTTAGCTATATAATAATCATTTATGTAAAAATAAAATAAATATCACGTCTGTACTTCCCTCTGTTATCAATTTCTGGAAATACCCACAATTTTGAAACAATATAGTCTTTGGACCCCTAATGGTAAGGTTAGTAGGCTCCGAAACGTATCAACGGATTTCAATGAAAATCTAAGGGTTAAAATAGTAATTTTACCTTAAAATTTCGCGTATGTTCCATTTAATTATTAGGTTTAGAAGATATGAATATAAAATATGTAAACCGAAGCGAAATGAGGGCGGGTCGCTAGCAACAAACTTCTTTACTATATATTTTTTAATACATCGAGAAACATTCAGGAAATATCATCGTTTAGGTAAAGACTACATATTTTTGCTCGTCAGTGTACTACATTGAGTTGGATATAAAAAACTGCATTAAGAGACTGTGACAATGTCGTTTATCAATTATCACATAATCTTAGGACAACTTGCATCCTGTATCACACTAAAACTCTCCAATTCACCTGTCATTTCCACGATAGGTTGGCATATTAATATTTGAGCAAGTTTCCACTGGTGATTCCATACTGAGCTTCCGCCATTTTCACGAACGGTCTCTAACAGCATAATATCGACAGGATAGACGTGCAAAGCTGTAAAAAGTGAACAAACCGCCACAAACTCCAGGGAGACCCCTCCCCTAGAGCCGTCACTCTATTTTTACTGTCCATGTTACTCTCTTTTGTAGATTAAACTGAAGAGGACTTTTAAAAACTCTAGCAACAACATTGTGAGTTTATATGTATCACCTAGGTATATGACTAAATGTATATTGAATTATTTTTATCGTTTTATTTATTAACTTCGTTAACAGCGTTCAGTTTCTTTAATTTTTATTTTAGCAATTCTTATTAATAAAGTACGCATTGCAGACTTTATCATTGACTGCATATCAAACTACGAGGAAAATAGTATCGTTATCTATATATTATGTAGGTAGAATTTGATGGAGACAACACGTTTATGTAAGCTGATAGCGGCATATAGTAAAGGTTACAAAACATGGGTTTATTAGATATGAATGTTGTATCAGATTATCAAAACTATATCAGTGTTTGTCGGCGTTGCGAACATGGTCGAAACACGGGTGCCATGGCACATATCCGCTGCCAATATCGATCTAACCTCATGGACTTGATGTTTTGATTAGTTAAACGTCAGATTTGATTACATGATTGCTATAAGCCAACATTGTTCTTTGAAATTCCAAATCTTTTAGAGATTTATTAGTCTCTACCTCGCAAAAATGACCGTAATTATAAAATCAAAAAAGAGAACTCCAAACACACTGACCATTTAGATGTTACTGATCCAATCGAAATTATTTGCTAGCAATTATTGTGCAAATTTTAATTTGTAACAATACGTTGGCACAGACAAAAAAGATATGTATGAAGCAAACACGATGTATTATTCCCCCTCATCGCGGTAATTGAGGCACCTCATTAACTTCACGACTTGTGCTTTGTTATTACAAGAAGTTTTTGTGAGAATCATATTGCGGATGGAGCATAAAAATATAAATGTCGGCATCACTCTATTGATAGACAAACACTATCATATGAAAGTCATGACAATCAAGACAAGAGTTCTCACACCACTTTTTGTCCCGTGTTCGACGTGCTTCAATGCTGTAATTATAATTAGCGGTAGTTTCATGTCAATGTAAAACAGGAAACATCGTTTTTCTGTCAGCCTCGCGGACTGTGACGACGAAGATTTGTGACAGTACCTACGTCAGTTATAACGAGGTCAAATATGAGCGTGAAGCCGTGAATTATCACTCGCCTAGGTTATTAATTAACTTTACCACTGTCCTCACCAACAGTTTTTTATCAAACATCGGTATAGGTTTCAACTATAAATATAGGTGATCTGTTCAAAGGTTCTTTCAAAATTGCATATCTACTTGACCTAAATGCTGATGAATATGTAGAATACTTCAGAGATCATTAAGAATTTAGTCAAACTACTGCTGTTGCAAGATAATTACAATGGTTTCGAGTATGTGGCGTGGCGTGATTTATATGTTTTTAATTGCAGCGCTACTGCACCAAGGTTGTCGCTAACTTTCTTTAATTGATGAATATATATTACTATTGAATTGAAACTATAAATAACAACCCCAAAGTCAAAGTAGCTGGTCTGTTGTTAAAGTTAAACAGATATATTTATGCAAAATCCTAAAGGATAATAACCTCAAAATAAATCAACCTGTCAGTCGAAAACAAGCGTTTAATAACACAATTAAAATGTTGTAAAATGTCGAGGGGCGTCTTCGTACTAATAACAACGTAATAGACGGTTTTCAATATGGGTGGACGAACACGGCAGGTGCGATCCGAGGAAACTGGCGGCGTCCCTACCCGATGGGTATCTCACACCTTAATCACTCACGTCGACAGCAATCCGTAATGATATTTACTAAATAAACACGCTAACGGACAGTAATTACGTTCAATTAACTTTGTTGCATAGTGTACGCAAGTGCCGTATGGATTTTTAAAATGTTTCCCATCCAATACTGCAGACACAATAGGATCACACATCTACTTGAGCGCCCGTGGGATGCAGGCGCTTGACTGGAAGATACAATGCCATCAAAAACAAAACTTGTCAAAAAACCCAAGTCTCGCAACTCAGTTCTTCTACCGTAAAAAGTTGTGAGATCCATGTAATACCAAGTCGGTTAATTTATTCAGTCCTTACTAAAGGACCTTCTGTCTTAAGTAATTATCTATGTAATTAGCTAACATAACAACATCTTATAGTGACTATATCATTATTAAAAATCTTTTATGTTTTAAATAATTTTTCCTTTCCGGTACTCACTACTTCTTGTATACCAACAACTGATTCTTGTTCAAAGGTAAAGGAAAACATATTAAGGAAACCCCCACGTCCCAGAATTAATTCTGAGGTCATGTGTATACAAAATTCCAGCTCCATCATCAGACCACCACCACCATCTACCATCTAGTACCAAAATACTCGTCAAGACGAATCATTCGAGCCCAAACTCGATGGGATTCTGACGTTTAATTACCGAGTTCCTATGGCCATCTTACAGCCTTATCATCAAACCCTGGTTACCATCTAGCACCGAAGTACTAGTCAAGATGAATCAAACGAGCCCAAACTCAATGGGGTTATGTCGTTCAATTACCGAGTTCTAATGGCCATTTTCTAGTTTCATCATCAGACCCTGGTTACCATTTGGCACCAAAGATCTCGCCATGACGAATCAAACGAGCCTAAACTCGATAAGGTTTTGTCGCTTAATAACTGAGTTCCTTGGCCGTCCTCCAACTCCATCATCAGACGCTGGTTACCATCTAGCACCAAAGAACTCGTGAAGATGTGTCATACGAGCCCAAACTCGATGGCGTTGTGTCATTTAATTACCGAGTACCCATGGCCATTTTCCAGCTCCATCATCAGACCCTGGTTACAATCTAGCACCAAAGTATTTGTTAAGACGAATTATATGAGCCCAAACTCGAGTGGTTTACGAGTAGTCATTGAGGAGTTGCGATATCCACCTCCTTACACCATCATCAGATCAGCTTGTTGGTACCATAATATTGCATTGTGACCAAACTTACATAAGTATGCCAAATTTCAGCTCAATCGGTTGAAGATATCTGCTTCAAAATTGAGTTGCAAGATTCCACTTGAACATCTAATTTTGTAATCCTATACATTTATTATAGGATTACAAAGTTATTTATGCAATTAGTGTATCTAGAAACCTAGACCGAAATTGCAAATTATTTGAGTTTTTCCTTGATTTATACACTAAACCCTAATTGTATTCTAAATTTGAAGCTTCTACCACTGCTAGAAGTGCCTTAGAGTTTTGATGATCGGTCAGTGAGTCAGTCAGTCAGTCAGTCAGTGAGTGACAAAATTAGGAAACTTTAAATATTTATAATTTTAAAACTACTGATTCAAATTGGATGAATTTTGAAATATACTGTGTTTATGCAATGCCTGCTTGGTTACTGGAAATTCAGGCTTCTAGGTTTATCCACAACGAAGTTATAGGGGGTCGAAAATGGCATGAATTGCTTCGAGAAAAAGATGGTACGGCCGCGGCCGTGCCGCTTTTTGCTCGACTTGGAGGGGGAACTGCCGTGCTTATACTATCGGTTTTGCGCGGTTTCTACCGCGTTAATTCCCGTTCACGTGGGAATAAATGGATAAAATATAGCCTATGTTACTCAGAGTATTGTAGCTTTCCATTGGTAAAAGATTTTTAAAATCGGTGCAGTAGTTTTGAGTTTATTCGTAAGAAAGATACAAACACAGAAACTTACAAAAATACAAATCTTTCCTTTTTATAATATTTATTATATTATTATTAATACAATATAAATAGTCATCAATCACCACCATCGCTCGATAATAAAATAGCTAATTATAAATTCTTACATAAAAAAATGTTTGTTACTCGTACATAACGTATAGGTACTGCCTATAATTTGACCAATTTAATTAACTATTGAATTAAATAAAAAGCTTTAGGTCAATCGCAAAATTGCAGAAATTGAAAACAAAAACATTAGTCATGAGTGAATACAACAATGAATACAGTGAAAACGTTGCAAATTATATTTTTTAATATCAAAATCTATCTTATAATACATAACGTATCTTGGCAAATTTTGTTAGAGATGTTAGAATTTGGTTAGATTTATCAACATTTGGCTAGAGTGAGGGTTGGATGAAGAGTGACAACGTGGCCGTGGAAAAATTACTCGAACGAAAAAACCCTCTTTCCATCTCTCGTGCCCAGTTTAACCAGTCACTCACTAATTTACATGAATACTTTACTATAATTATTTTATTTTGATATATTATGAAATAAATATTTTTGGAAAAAGTGATGTTGTCCCACTGTTGAGCAAAGGCCTCTCTTCCTTATCCACTTATCCCAATGGCCGAGAAGGCATCTAGTTCATCCCACCATCTCGTTCGAGGTCTGCCTCGGCGTCGACAGCCAGTCGTTGGGAAAAGTGCTTCATATCATTAATTATTACACCGATTCTAAGTTTATCGGATAATTGCGTTAGGCTCGAAGATAACTAATGTTAATTGCGGATGAAATGTTAGTCTGAAATAGTTGAAATTTCTATCTAGCCTAGGTTTAGTACTCCTATTCGTCCAATTAGTACTGGAATAGTTGGTCTAATATATTCAGAAACGAACGCTTTATTTGACGAGTTGAAGTCAATGTTTACGTAAAAACAATTCAAATCACTACACGTTTGGAGAGTGTCTCGACGACAGCCGTTTATTACCTTTGAGGTTATGTAATTTAGAGTTTAAGAATATAACTCAACTAAGTTTGACTATCTTAACTTTGCATTTGGTAGAAGAATTTTGGGATATATACTGTCTCTCTGTCACGTTCGAGTCATTCCTTTTTTTTTTACATAGCCTCAAAGGTAATTCATAGTTTTTTGCCGATTAGTTCAATATGTTGTCAATACATTTTATCATCTGCTACATCTATTCCCTTTTTGGAGCAAGTCTCTCTTGCTCCAAAAGGAGGATATTTGGAGAACTAAAATATTGACTGGAATTAATCAACAGGATGCTTTGTGACATGACAGCGGCTGGGCATCACTTATTACTTCTCTTCATTTACCACAAATCAAAGCCAAATCCGGAACGGGTATCTAAAATGATAGATATTTGGCGCTTCACATTATCGATGGAAAATGTCAAGACACAAAAGCATGATAAAAAAAAAGTCAGAGCTACTTGAACATTGGACATTTATATTTGTCATGAGTCCAAATCAAGTCCCTTATGAGATAGTCGCGCCGAGGTCCATAGGCGGCATTACACCGTTAGTCGGCGCACGACGGTCGTCAACCGTCCGCGTCGTGACCGGTGTAACAACCAACACCGACACTTCCGCTCTTCACCGATATAATTACATATGGAAAAATCAATTACACCTTAAATCCATACATAAAATGGCCTATTTTAGAATCAACTTCTTAAAGCAAAGCCAGATTCGTTATACTAGTGTATGTGTTGACCCAAATCGTTGTCAAAGTGGTTACGGTACTCGTATTTGCAAATATTGTGTTTGGGCCGTTATAAGACGTTCAGTTGCAAAACTGCTATAATATATAATGATACTGGCACTTGTGATACAGTTGTTGTAACTGAGTGGCCAATCTAAAAACTGCCGATACATATGGGAAGATAATCTGTCGGTCACTTATATGGCAACATTAGACGAATATCGTCGGCGTCTTGATATACCGGGGCAGGAGCTGTCAGGATGCGACGCACGTACCAATCTATTTTGCCCCCACCCGATATTGTGCACACAAAGTAACTATTACTCATGCCCGCCGAAGTTTATTTACGACAGGAAGAAATTGCGATTGTATTCTTGTAATGGTTATAACTTCCCAATATAGCACGTGTCGGGTTTTCTCAGTAGAAATACAGCGTGTTTCTTTAAAGACAGTGACAACAATTTTTAAGTTGGCAAACATTTTTTGCGACTGTATTTCTTACGGAAAAGATGAGATTATATTAATAATAATTATAATTTATTAAAATTATGCAATTATTGTTATGCACCCATATTATATTATAATAAAGTTATAATAATTTATTTCATAAGCCAGTTTACATATTTACAATAAAAATTAAATGACATTTCAAGGAAGGACAAGGCTTGTACAAAAGGGATATAGAAAGATTTCCCCTGACTTTTATACTAGGAAACCCTGTGTTATGAAAGTCAGTACCTAGTACATGTTGCGACTAGTATACAAGCATAAATAAAGAAAAGTGTTAGCTTAAATTATGTAATGTATGTGCTTCTCATCAAACACGACGACATGTTCAAGTTACGAACATTACGATTTTGGCTTAATTAGCCAACAAATCAGAGTAAAATAAGTAGGTAGATGTCAGGACCTAATCCAGATAAAAGAAAGATGTAATATCTCACTCAACACAAGCTTAAAGACATGTCAGAGGCGGTGAAACCCTAATCCAGCTGCTATAGGGTGTTTAGACGGTTGCGTCCACAATTTGTCAATCGCTCTCTCCTGGGAAATGGCTTATAAGACTCCGCGGTTCGCAATGGTCATTTGAAAAATGTGCCTATTATTAACATTTAGAGAGATGAATTTTTTTTCACTTATAGACGTGGAAAATTTCTTGATTGTAAATGTAATGTCCTTAGAGTTCTTGTCTGCAGGATGTATATTTATGATGTCTTTTTTTGTCGCGAAAATACATCAACTCAGAGGACACGATTATAATTCTTTATCAATACTGAAACATACCCAGAATGGTAATAACAAACATCTCAGAATAACTCTAAATTTCCCGTACTTCGGCTTTACCTACTCATTGATAGGTATGTAATGTATTTATTACTTAATTGCAAACCATTATCCTGCTTGTAAATCTTGGTGACTCCACTCATGTACCTAAGTGAAACTATCAGATTCACCTAAAGGGATGCGTCATCAACGGAACGTTGTATAAGACGCGCATCAATAGTCAGTGAAACACGTACCTTCACGTTTTCTGTGTGGCCAGTTCATTCCGGACATGATGTCATCGGTCCACACTTGCGCAGGCGACTTGTACCGACACAGTGCCCGCTCCGGCTATAGCTACAGCACACAGTTAATCGAGGATACGTGTACAGACAACGATTTACAGCACAAAGTGCCAGTCCTCCCGTGTATTACCAATCTATGGAACAATAAAGAGTACGCGCGAAGGCATATAAATGAGCGGTGCCGTATGCAGGGAACGCCGCGCGTGCCATTAGTACGCCGCACCCGGTTCGGAGTAATTGACCGACAGGCTAATTTCATTCTAGCCGCATTGGACGCTTCCTCTTTCCTTTTTCCTATCGGTCAGCGTCGGTCACAAGAAGACTGGTCTGCACGTTCTTATTTCGTGTATGATTGAAGTTGTAACTGATGTAGGTAGTTATTAATTAGTTTACATTTACTACATGAGGGTAAAATAGCATTACCTTGTAACAGTTTGCCTGTCTTTCATTGAAGCTGTTAACGTATTGTCGTGGTTTTATTCAGTATCTACTCCCGTAAGATCACCTGGTATCCAGAGATTTTTCAGTGGCAACGTTGGAAACGTTACTCCCGCATATGCATACAAACTTCTATATTCTGAATGTTTAAGATTGATCAAACGTCAGAAAAATTGTGCCACCAGTGTTGTTAATGCGTACAAACTTTCGTATAACTAAATTCGAGTACTATTGTCGATACGATAGAGCTTTCGCTGCGATATGGTAGTTCCTTGAGTAATGCAAGCACTGATTACCTTGTTCAACACCGCAGTTTGACTATGTAACAGTTTGTAGTGCAAGGCCGTGTATTCGGTAAGTATTACTGTGTAGTATGTAGAGGCTAGTTGTACCGGGGAATGGCGAGTTATAGTAGTTAAGTTGTAACGGACCTCGTCGCCTGAGGACGATGTTTTGCGGGAACATTATAGCATAATTTACAAACAGATCTAACATAACAACAGTCTGAATTTTCAGTTTAATATGATACATGTAGTCAACAATCCAGCCGATAAATTAAGAATGATCCTGGGTAATATTATTTTTATTTCAATATTTTTTTTGTGATTCTATAGTATTTCCTTTCGATTGATTTTGATATGCTTTATTTCGCAATTGTATTAGGGAATATCTGCTAAGCAAACAATAAAATAAAACTTTTTCCGAAAAAAAAACAATAAATCATTAAATTTTTATTATGGTCATAGTGGCCAATAATACGTCATGAGTTTCCAAGTTTCTCTAGCTGAAGGTTTATCATTAAATTCTTGGGCACTCTGTATAGTTACGAAGGAAGCCCGCGATTTCGAGTACAGGTCAGGGCATGTAATATGTAATACTATCATTTATAATAAGATAATCAGTGTTTTCAAATAGGTACCTACTTATTTATCACTACTCGACGGAGAAAAAAACCATTGTGAGGAAACCATCAATCGACCGTATCTTGGGTCTTAGGCATGGGTTAGTTTATTACATATGCTACTCAGTCAGGCGATCGAGTCATCCCTCTACACTGCTGAAAAACTGGGTAAAATCAGAAAGGATTAGCTCTGCCAACCCCTACGACTATATATGATTTATATACCTCTTAACGATTTTATTATAAAACTTAAAACTAAAGTTACCTTCTTTGTTTCAAATGGATAAAAGATAGAAATTATCTTCTCCAATAATAAAACAAATGATGAAACCGAACGTACACGATTCACTTTACGAGTGCCATTGCGAAACAATACCTCCCTGCTGCATTAAATTCAATGTTCTCATCGATATTAATAATATGTCAGTAATAAAATAAGACGTGACCCCAGATAGCAAGTGAACCGTGGTCGCGACACTTAATTTTCACTAGTTTATACGTTCTACATATTTCGTCTTGTGAGGTCTGCGGCTATCGGTTGGGCTCTGGCGCCAGCGCACCCAACGCATTAACAAACTACTAACATATTGCTCTCTGATGTACTCAATGATGAGTGACATTTGATAAACAGCATGTTGACATCTTCTTAGTGAGAGTTGAACTTTGATAGACTTTGGGAGGCCGTGAACAAATTCCTTCTGTTATCACAACTGATTCTGGTAAATGACTGACAGTTACAAATGTATGTATAAACGAATGACTTACTACATTTATCAGTAGTCAAAAAGTTCTTTGTGATATGGTAACCATGTTATTTAACATACATGTTGTTGACATTCCCTTAAGTAGGGTTATCTGTCAATCGAACTCGGAATTTAAAAATAAATTCAATATAAATATTTATTTAAAATAATGCAATAAAACATTGTTTATTACCCGTTCACTTTCTTACAATTACAACAATAACTATACTATTATTCTGAGCATAACCATATTGTGACGATTCATAATGAAATTCTCTTATCTAAAATGTTTTATTCAAACTACAAGTATGTAACACAGTGAAACCACAGCTATCAAAATAAAACTTTAAGTTTATCAAGGCGTTCTATGTGTATGTCTTGCAGAGTATTAAAACTTTCTATAAAAAAACCGTAACTGTAAAATTAAATGTTCGACATATAATTTATTAGTTGTGCTCATGTTTTGCTACCTTCCAGGCTAGAAGTACGACATGTGAACACTCTATTATCGCTTCGTAAATATGATTAAATGAATAAAGCCTGATTGATCGCTTTTATCGCTAATCTAGATTAAACAATGGCGAGTCTAATGCAATGGGAAAGCTTTGCTATTCTTTCTATAACATTCAACAGATAGATATAATTTAAATTAGAGTTTTTGTGACTTGTGAATGTGAACAAAGACTCAATAAATAAGATAACATTGTTTATGGCTTTAAGCTGATTTTATTAAAGATTATTGCAACATGATATAATTAATACTCTGTTCAGTTAGCTAGCGCAGTTTTGTTCTTTTAATCATAAATTGTATCGATTTCATAACTTGAAGTTTGACATATAAAAATAAGTTTTTTGTCCTCAACCCCTGACCGAATGATATTCACTTTTGTACAATGAACGAATGAATTTGAATTTACACTACCAATTCCACACATATTCAGTGCCTGAAACTCCATTAGTATGTTTTCACCCTCTCTTTGCTTTCATCGGCCTAACAGCCTTGGAAGCTGATAATTCATCTAAGCTATACCTGTTTTAAGATAGATTTTGAAAAAAGTACCCAATGGGAGTTACAAGACGAGCTTGGCTTTTTGTTATTTTATATTGAGCTTTATAAAATAAAAAATAATAATAATATCTATTAAAATTATTTAAGCTATTACGATCAGATCATTTAGTTCTACATACGCTACATTGTTTTAAATACTTGAGCCCAGAGGTCAAGTCACTTAAGAAAGAATAATTTGCTACTGATAAAGACTTAAAGAGCGATAGGACAAAAAAGCAGAGGTTTTTTCGTAAACAAAATCTAAAACACACTAACATTTTGGTGCATACGGAACCTTAATCTTATATCTAATACCTCAATCACTTGCATAATCAATTGGTGTTACCTTTGGTTATTTCTGCAAAAATATTGCGCTATAAAGGTATCTATTGCTAAGTTTGAAATCTATAAAAAATGATAAACTGACTGATTGATTGGTGATGTTCAACGCACAGCCTAAACCGCTGGGTCTAGAGACGTGATATTTTTGCACATAGATAGCTTATACAGTGTAGGCGTCCACTAAGAAAGGATTTTGCAACATTAAAAATAAGGGGGTGAAATAAAGGTGTGCGAGCGAAGCCGCGGGTAAAAGCTAGTCTATAATAATCATCAATCATTGCATAATTGACTCAGTTTTAAAATTCTATTTAATTTCTTTCAACAAAGCCAATACATTTCGAGTTCAGACTATACCATAGCTTCTAAACAAACTACCTACCTTATCTCTCTACGTGCTTCATTTGTAGGTAAGCAGACGATCAGTGTACTTACAAATTACTTATTCGTAATTTCAAATTAATTTATACTCACCCCTATACAAAAACAAAGATGGCGCAGTTTTCGAAGCACCACCGGTGGCGACTTTCCGCATCGTTTGTCACGTTACATGCGCCGCCCAAGCCTCTAGATAACACGCCCTTTATAATACACCTTACCTAACCATTGGCCCTTATTTTACAGAAATGCACCGCTACCACAGAAAGTATTCCAAAACCGCCTGAATATTACTCCTAGCGATTGTTTACGTTTTAAGGTTGTACCGTGGGCTTCCCTCGCCACAGTTGTTCCTAATAAAGGTTTTTATGCATGGAGCTGACCAATTAGTCGTCGGATAGCATGTTCGGGTGGCAGCTATCGGCTGACATGGACGCGTGCGGTTGGCCGTAATAGCTCGTTGCCGGCTCGTAATGTGTTTTTGGCGTGCCGCGCCCCCACCCGCCCTATCTAACCACCAATATTTAGGGCTGGTATCGTACCTTTAAAACTTCGTCCAGAGCCCGAGATTGGCCGTTGCGTGCTCCCATTTCTATAATACGACCACGAATAATTAGCTTTATCTGATATCATTTTAACGAACATGGTAATTTACTTGTAGCATGAAAGCCGATGTTTTAAATGTATTTCGGGTATACATTTATTGGGCTTTATAAATTATTCGGATTAATATCTTAAGTTACTTAATCTACTAAAACTATAAAGTTACACAAAATATCAGCTGTCGTCGTCATTTCAGCAACAAAGCTTCATCTTCGTGTGACACACGTAACCCGACTCTTTTTGCTGTTTAGAACAAATCAACCCATTTTACATAAAAAAACTGTCACCAAGTAACAGAAGTCCTTTTAAATTTCGTGAACCTGTTTCGTGAAGCTATCCCATAGATGAGGGCGGTGAAGTGTAAGAAAAAAGTGGACGTCTATTACTTCACTAAATATCGCACCTTGTAATTTTAGATGGGTACCAGCCGACGATGTCATTGGTAAATTCGAACTGTACGAGAAACATTATATCTCTCAGCCAGATTATCTTTTACCTACGGCAAAGCGGAATGGCGGTGTGATCACTCATATTTAAAATGTGAGGATATTGTTACCGTCGGCTCGCCTTTTTAATTATTTCCTATTCGTTTATTGAATGAAAGACACACGCTATACGCTCGCATAATTAAAAAAGTTTAAATTATCCCTCTACTCTATTATCACCTATCACGCTTTTCGAAAACAAAAGAGACAATAAAAACCGCAAGTTGATATATTGCCGCTTTTCGTCTTTACTGCATTGTGTGTTACATTTAATTACACACTGTACACCGTGTAACAAAATACCCTTTACAAATGCATGACATAGTAAAGTAGGAACACGGATCGTATTGTGCGCGCCACGCCATAAGCGCTAAACAGACAGATTTTTTATTATTTAGTATATCAAGTTACGAAAATGTATATCTAGACATAGGCTCATTATATTATCCTGTGCAACAATGCAGAGGTTAATTCTATAATTATTTAAATTGATTGCAACGGTCACCTCAACTACAAGGCCTAACCATACGAGCTGACCATTATCCATTAGACTGAGCTAACACTAGTTCTATGAGTAAACGTTTCTAACTAAATTGAGAATTTACAGATTTAATTACATGTTGTTTTATTTCCATCGAACCAAAAAAAGACTTAATTCTAGCATCAATAACCGTTATTAAGGTGGCTCCACAAGCACTCCAAAAATGCGAATAAAAATGTAAAATTCACAACTCATTGGGGTGTCCGCAGCAGGTGTAGATCTCACCGCTTCATTTTGGGATATTACCAAAACGCTCTGACCGTTGCGGTTCATTCTACCTTTATTTCATTATTATGACTCCCAATTCACGCCCTTCCAGAACCGCCCGCTTTTATTGAAGAGCCGAAAGTGTTTATACGCAATCGAAACACCGTGATATCACCCTTTTATTCTGCTGGCAATTATTCATTTATGGCCTTCAAGATCTGCGAAGGAACGTAAAAGCGACATTTTAAACGCGTGAATTAACCGCAACGGCAGCAACGGCTTACTTTAATAACAACGACTGTTAGGTACCAGCAATATTTTTGTGTTTATCTCATTTTTATGAGTTTAAGTAGGAAGCATGAGGTGGTTCGCGAGATAGGGATTTAATTGAAAGCGAGGCGGTCTAAGGGTGAGAAAGGGTGGTAGCCGCAACCGCCCGGAGGGGCGCGGGAGAAGCAAAATAAAAAAATGAAACCGCGTTCAGTTATCCCCCGCGAGCTCGGATGCTGTGAAAGTGGCACGCCGTGGATAAATGAAGGTTTTTTGTTTGTGGAACGCCTAAGCTGGGCGTCGCGTCGCTCCACTTTCGTATTGTCACTTGAATTCTATAGATGTTACTTCATTCATAGGGCTCGCTTCTCCGCGAACGTCATTAAATTTATGTCTGCAAAAAGCTTTATACATAAATTGATCTTTTACAGCATTATACCACACTTAAATAGTAAGACGCTGTAACGAGAAGCGATATTTATTTTCAGAATCTAAATCATGAAACTGCAGGAGACATATTACAAAATACAGAGATAAATTATTAATTCTCAATAACTTACTCGTATTGATATTGGTTTCAAAATAGTATTAACTTAGTTAGATATTTATTTACGAGAAACTCATTCGATCGGGGCAGGAAGAATTAAGTCAACAACGAACTCGACAATACAGAGCGAGTTCATTTTCACTCTACTTTTGACTGAATTCTAACCTAATTCTCTTATCCCTAAGAGCCTAAATTGAACGTCATCGACACCGATAAGGGGGCGCTGCCCGTCACTTCTGCGATTTAAGTGACAGTTTTATTAATTTCCCATAGTACTCATCCCGTTTTCACCCTACTCGATTTCTGACACTGCTGCATATGCGCCATATGGAAGAGGCAAAACACACTACATTGTACAACAGGGCTAATATCAAATATGACAAATAAAATCAAACGGAGTACAATAATCAAAACTTATACAGCTTTTTTAACTCAACAATATACTAACAGAATACATAACAGACCTTAACTAATTAATGAAATAGCACACTCATGTAGCACATGCATTAAGCTTAATAGAATAGTGATACGATAACTGTATCGTAATAAAGATAGAACAATTCAAATAATGGCGCGTGGCCGGCAACAAATGCGTGCGTAGCTGTGTCTGAGATAAGCTGCAGCTTAATGCTAGCGCAGCAGTCGATGGCTTATCTCGATTTCAATTATTATGCTGGCGCTTTCATTGGCTCAGTGCGGCGATCACGAGAGCGGCCGGGAGGGCGCACGCTGGGGATTGGGGCGGTCTCAGACTACGTTATCTGAAATCTCGCCCAAATCAGACGCTACCATTTACGCCTGATTGTAGAATGATTGGAAATTTACGTTTGTGTTATGGTGTCATTAGGCTTTCAATTTATATATTCAATTCAATGTACGCGTATCTGGTAAAATAATTCTTCATTGACATGTTGCTTTGTAATACTTTTATTAATATTTTCTTTCTTCTGCAGATATGGAATGGATTTAAATGGTGCAAGAAGAAAAAATGCAACACGAGAAACTACAAGCACACTCAAAGCATGGCTCAACGAGCACAAGAAAAATCCGTACCCGACGAAAGGGGAGAAGATCATGCTCGCGATCATCACCAAGATGACGCTCACGCAGGTGTCGACGTGGTTCGCGAACGCCCGCCGCCGTCTCAAGAAGGAGAACAAGATGACGTGGGAGCCCAGAAACAGAGTCGACGACGATGACAACAATAATGACGATGATGATCATAAAAGTAACGATGGCAAAGATGTTCTAGGTAAGTTTATAAACCATAATAACCATCTATAATGAAGCAGTTATTACTTTACTTCTCAGTTTTGTAGTCTGCATATGATGCTAACGACAACATGTTATTTTAGATGGAAAAGACTCCGGAACGGGATCCAGCGAAGACGGTGACAGACCTCAACAAAGGCTAGACTTACTGGGGCAAAGAACGGAATCTGAGTGGTCCGAATCACGTGCCGACAGTGGACCCGAATCACCAGAACCTTACGAACGACCTCTACATCCAGCTTATCAGCATTTACCCTCTCGCGCGCCGCCCGGCAGCACACCAGCTTCAGCAAAGCCAAGAATATGGTCATTGGCGGATATGGCGAGCAAAGACGGTGATGCGCCGGCACCGCCGACGTCTGCTTCTGCATTCTACCAGTCTGCAGCAGCGGCGGCAGCTGCTCGCCTCGCTCACCCATATGGGCGACCCGATTTGTACCGAGGTCTGTACCCGACGCCGACGCACCCAGCGGACGCTCTTTTGGAGTACTCGCGATCCTTAGCACTGGCTGCGCCTGCGCCCGCCCCTCCTGCGCCATCGCCGTCTTCATCGTCAACATCCTCGCTCGCAGAACCGCCGCCGCCGCCTCGCGCCTGACCGCTAGCCCCACGCCCGCCGCTGGCGCATCGACAATAACCGCGATCTCGCCCGACGAGTGCCACGAGGGCCTTCTCACTTGTACATAATAATGACTAGATTAAATATATATATAAATATGTACCTATATACAAACGTATATATACGTGATATAAATAATATGCACCGGTAGAGAAGCTTAGGTTTGTGATAGTGGTGGACACATGGTAGCGGTGTCGTGCCCTCCGCCGCCCCGTGAGGTTGACAACTCGCAAATGACGTCGGCGCTGCGTCCGCGCCGACCGACCGACAATACTAGGTGCTAATTCAAGTTGGACCTTGCGACATGTTGCTGTAGTTATTATTGGAGGTGTTTAAAGTGATTCAATTGAAAAAAATAGGTATTAATATGTGTTACGTTTCTTCTAGATCAACAAAACTGTTTATAATTTGTAGAGTGTAAATTATTATTTTCAAAACCATATTATACTTATTTAGTGCCTAATAACGTCCATTTTTTTATTGTTTGATAGTGTCTTTATCTATCTCACATTCATTCAAAATAAATTATTTATTGATACGAGGTCAGTAGTTATTTTAACAAGCTTATTGTAAGATCTTTTTACAAAATACCAATACAATACTATTTTGTGGAGGATTTTGAAAAATCTGTTTTAACTCATTTCTAGTCAAAAGACTATGATTGTCTGTGTTAAACATTACATTTATGAAAGTATTTAGTTAAACCCATAGCAGTGTCTTCGATAATACAATTTCTAGCACCTGCTTGTATCTATATGATTGTGAATCTGTAACTTAGGTCAATGCTGGGTGGTTTTTAGACATTACATTCACATTTTGCGTCTTCTTAAAAGAGCTTTTATTGGAACTATGTAGTTTTTCGGCAGCTTACTGCTACGTAATCGAAATTTTGTTTTTAGAAATAAAATTTGTTCAAATAAGTAAATATTTATTGACATTTCCGAAACACCATTTCATAGAAGGAGCCGCAAATATGAGATCGATCGTGCAAGCGAATTGATTCACATGAATCGTGTGCAAATAATAATAATATATATAGCTTCAAGAACACGGTTTTTATGTAGATATTTGATACATTTATATTCAAGATTACCAAGCTTGTACTTGAATTACTCACATAAGATTAGATATCCTAGCCATGCTACAGTTTAACATACTGTGAAATCCGTAATTGGTAAAAACTTTTCATGTCTAAAACAGAAGAAGAAAATTACATATTAATTGGAAAAAACTTCTTACTTTTTGTTTCTTAATTATTTCACAAACTAAAATCTTGTATTCAATTAGGGTATTTTGCTTGTTTTTCGTTAATATTTCCAGTTGCTGCATTTCATTGCGCTAATATCTCAAGTTATATTGAAAACCACCAGTTTCACTTAAGTAGATACGCGCCAGTACCTATATATATACCTAGATGTGACTCTAAAAGCTTGCGGTGCAATAGAATCATCAAAAACAACATTCATTTCAAACAAGGTTCAAACTTTGATTTATTATTATTAATGGATTGAATAAATTCATTCTTAGGGTTCCGTTGTCAAACGAGGAACCCGTATATATAAGTTCATCTTGTGCGTCCGTCTTTCTATCCCACTGTATGACAGCATCTTAGTTCTACTAATTTGGACGGAAATACATGAATGTTACTTGCATACCATTAAATAACAACACATATACATTTTCAGATTAAGACAAAGGATAGTTCTCCCCAATTTCTTTTCATAATAATATATTATGCTCGTAAAAATAACGTGAAAAAAGTATAGAGTTTGTTTGAATGTAAATACACTGTCTTTTTTTTTTCACGTGATTTTATATTAGTCAGAGAAGAAATCTAGGAGAACTATCCTTTATCTTTGAACTGAAACTCACCTCAAACACAAAATAATTCTAGCTATGCAGCTAAGTAGTTAGGCGAGTGTAATAGTTCCACCCTAAGATAATATTCAATTGTTATGACGTAAGACTACGGAACTCTGTTATAAGCGTGACCCGGACGCATTGGCCGGTTTGTTTTTTTTTGCACGACTCATATCAATATGTGGGCTTACTCTGTTGAATGGCGATTCCAATTTCAATGATCCAATATTTATGAAGTTCGGTACAAGCCTACATTTTTGTACCACTACTGTTAAAAAACTTTCTCCTTTGAAAATGTTTACCTAAGACTTTCTTTGTCTCTCCGAAATATCTTGAAATTAAATAAGTCTACAATGGCCTTGTATAATTGTAATAACGTTGAAGTATTGTATAGTTATATTCTCGATTTGTTTTTACTGTAATTTTTTTTTTACAATATTGTAGAGACTGAAAGTCCAAAATTGAGTCTATAGTTTTGTACATACATCACCGTTGTAAGTATATTATAACAATAACGTGAATATTTAAGAGAGGTAAACGCAATAAATTTTCTGTATTAGCAGTAATTTTGGTGTAAATAAAATATACGGATGAAAGACGCGAATCTAAATAGCTATGTAAACAACGAAAATACCTTTAATGCATTATTAATCCTAATTTCAAAGGAAACTTCGTTAAAGGGATATCCACGATCCTGGGTATCAGTGATAATTTATATAAAGCATTAGGTACTTTGATTTCTTTGTTCATGTTAGGAGTTTTGTGTATTTTTTTATAAATTTACTTTATAAAACAAAGAGCTTAAGAAGTTTCGTTATAGAAAACCTGTTTTTAACTGTTTGTGTAATTATTTTACAAGCTTCCAACGTCTTTTAACCGTTCCCCAAGAAGGTGTGTGAATAGATGCAATAAAATTTAATACAGAAATATTAAACTCTGCTTTTTAATTTTCATCCCTTATCCAAAATTATTATACGGAACGATATCAAGAATTGCGCTTGTAATACGACTAGATGAGAAGTGCAAACATTCGCTGCTACAATGCGATTAACTAAAATTAGACCAATTTTCATTTCAAATTAGACCAATTATCTACATTTGTCGGCCTCAGTTTCCTCGCTCTACATCTACCTCTTTTTATAAGTATACTAGCGACCCGCCCCGGCTTCGCACGGATGCAATGCTAAAACCTTCCTCTTGAATCACTCTATCTATTAAAAAAAACCGCATCAAAATCCGTTGCGTAGTTTTAAAGATTTAAGCATTCATAGTTACATAGGGATATAGGGACAGAGAAAGCGACTTTGTTTTATACTATGTAGTAATAATATCTTGAATTATAACCCAATCCGATGAAATCTGATCTTTTGGCAGTATAGCTGCATCATATAACGCTTAGGTCCCGTTCCCTTGGGAATACGGGGATAAAATATAGCCTATTTGTTATTCTGATTTAACAGTTATATAAGTAAAGTTTCATCAAAATTCGTTTAGTAGTTTTTGCGTGAAAGAGGAACAAACATGCATAGATGCATACATACAAACTTTTGCGTTTATAATATTAGTAGGATAGGATAGGCATATAGTAAGAAGGGAAGCAGTCAAAGTCCTAAAAACTGTCGCACCCAATTTCGGGACCTCTGAGGTTAGAGATGTAAAAAATCGTACTTAATCTCTTTCTGTCAGTTACGGAATACGAGATTTATTGGATTTTGAAAATAACTTCCAACCTTCAGGAGACAGTGCAATTGGACGAGCGATTGGTAATAAAAATAGACAGGCTTAAATGTGAAATCTTCACTTCGCATTACTCTATAAGAGTTTGTTGCAACTGTTTCTGGGTTCAATATTATATTAAGGTACATTGCTACAGTACTACTTTTACACTCAGATCGCTATTAATTAATTCAAATTAGAACACGTCCGAATTTCTCAAATAATTTTCATAAAATTCTATAATTTAAAAGAGTATTGCTTTAAATTTGAAGTAATGCATATAAAATGCATACAAGCCTTTTTCAATAGGGTATTACACACATCTATGAGGCTAATAAACCATCGCAAAATGTCCTAAAAATGCATTAAACTTCAACATTTTTAAATTTGATGAAAACGCTCGACGCAGTGGACGCCATATTGCTCTGTTATGTGGTCTGTTTTTCAGGTGTAAAAATACGTAACGTTCCTAACTATTACCTATGTGAAAACGATTAATATGTGAACAACTATGAATAGTAGAGATTATGAATCAATAGGTAAAGCAAAAGTTTGAAGATTATTTGTGTAAGCTAATTCAGTCAATATGGATATAAACCCTCTAAATTCTAGTCAGATTAAAATATCTAAAGTAACTCAATACATTTTAGAAAAATACAACTAAGAAATATATCGTCGTGCTAGCTTTTACCCGGGCAGTTGTATCGACCACCGACCTGCACCGGTATTCACGGAGATTCGATATTCGATTGGGAATCGGAAAATCTGTCGAAAAGTTTCGTGATGGGCACAGATGTCATATTTGACTTAAGGGTTCGAGAGATTTTCCGATTCCGAGTCGAATATCGAATCTCCGTGAATACGCCCGCTGTTAACCGGTCGATAGGTTAGGGGTTTACTTGTTCATTTCTTTTTTATAATGATATTTTTTTTTGTAGTGGACATTTGTACCTTAATAAGCGATATACAAGCTCACTGTTAAATAAATCAGTCAGCAATTACGTAAAATCCAAATGTAGCTCTTTTCACCGTCTGCTTAATTATACATCAAAGCGATGCAGGAGTTAACTCTTTATTACGAAAATGCACAAATTTTCGTGGCCGTAATTGGGCCGAAGTAACAAAATACATATAAATCATCGATGCAGAGTGCTTTGATGTGGCGGTGTCCGGAGTGACGTCAGCACACCGTCTCGCGATATGTCGTACATTCATTATTTGCTCACGTAGACTAGATGAAAGGCGACCACAATATAAATAAACAAATCGTGTGAAGCACGGCCTATGACAACCTCGAAAGGCTGCATGATAGAAATGTCTATTGGAATTCAACAGAACTACTTACTTTCGCCCATCCTGTTAACAGTTTTAAATTAAAATGGAAAAGAGAGACACTTTTTTAATGAACATTACTATTGAAAAATAGCAAATATTAATTTGCAATGAGACTACAGTATTACTGTTGCGGAGTTGTATTTCAGAAGTTTAATTAACATTTTACATAATCACATTTCTTATTTTAGGTCAATTCTCCAGTCTTGACGTTCTTGTTACGGGTGTTTAATGAGCCTTTCTCAAGGCCAATCAACATTTTTATACGGTGACTCACTAAGAACTATTTAAGTTCTTATTTCAATTACACAGTCTCACGCAGCAATCACGCGTCATTGTCACCTCGAGATGCTCGCTTTGTTGTATATTTACCAGTCTATATCGCCGTCATTCAGTTTGTATAATAAAGCTATCGAAACGATTCAAATATTAAAAGCAAATTCTAACGTCGTATCGCACTGTGACTTGAGGATTTCATTCAAAATCGTGAGAGCGATATATGCTGACCCACACGAAAAAAGTCCAAGTTATTTTACAAAGGGGCTCTCAGAGCATCGTGTTGTGTAAATAGTTCAACATGTTTCTATAACAAAGAAATCTTAATAGCCGATGACGGGCAAAAGTTCATATAACAATCTATGGGTTGATTGCTCAATCCACATGCGCGTGTACCTATGTGGATGCTAGTAATAAAGCTTAATTTTCTCGTGACTTTATATTAGGACATACAAAGGGCTCTTAAAAATTTGTAAGTTATGTTTCTGTTTATAAGATTAGCATAAAACATGGTTATCTATTGCATACCTGGTTACTAAAGCGTTGTTCCAGTGTCTCGATACAGTCTCATTGCAACAAGTTGATGATATAAATTGGAACTTTAAAGTTACCGACTTACAGATGTATTTTCATTCAGCTTTTAGAAAGAATCCTCGAGGCTGGAATTTCGATTTCTTAGCGGCGACTGCTATGCCATCTAAAATATTGGACATCTCCATCTTGGTTGGTGTTTTGTTCTTTCTTTGGTCACAAACAATGAGTCGGGATCGTCAGGGGAATGTATGCATACTTTAAAGTAACCATGTTAAACCTTCTCCCATATGAGTATAATTTTATTGAATAATCCGAATATGATCGATGGATTATGTTTTGCAAAAACAAGAATTACATTTTACGTCTACAGAATTTTTAATATTTTTATTATATGCTTAGGAAATAAACACACAAAACCTTAAACATCAAAACTTATAAATTACCCAACTAACGAGGTGTAAATCAAAGACGTGGTTGTATTTAGTAAATTCATTAAAGTAGTCACTACAAAGAAACACAATACAGCTTAATTTATAAGTTCTCAAATTTATTTTTGTAATAACAATAATTTAACTCTACAATTTGAAAACAAATACAATACTTAGATAAATAAATTAGACACAAGAGTCCCACATTATCATTCAGCATATTATCGTATAGTATCTTGCTCCTGTTTGAATCGTGATCCCCTATGGTTGGCAAAAAGCGAGTCAACTCTATTGAAGCTACATAATTTAATCGATTATAATTCCAAATATATCCAACATTATCATTTTGACAAGTTAAATTTTATTTATACTAATATTGAAAATGAGACAATCTACTTGTATGTTTGTTACTCAATGGTCTCGTATTAACGTAGCAATAGATATAGGATTGTTGTTCGGCGCTACTTTTTTATTGTCTACAACTTAAAATAGATGAGAGCGTATCGACAGAGAACTACTTCAATACTCCAAGTACATGATTTTTAAAATAATAATTTAGTATTTAAATTGGAATTGGATCCAGGCATTAAACTTAAAAATTAACAGTATAAAATTTAAAAGAATGACTAATGAAAAAAATACTTATTTTCCTCGTACTATCCAACCCTATACATGAGCCAAGCTCCCACCCAATTCTACGGGGCATCTGAATGATAGCTTGTATTATTTTTTGTGAACATACCATGTCATCGGAACGATTGTGGTCTGTTCCCTATGATTTATCGATGTCCATATTACAAATACGACACAACATTATGCGATTCTTTATTTCTTCTTTAAGCCATATTAGTATTCCGCCAACAATCCTGTCCAGCATTGGTTTTGTCATACCGACTAAATGTTATTTTGTTGGAATTTCAAATAAACATTGTTCTTTTTTATTTATTGGTTTTATTTATAATTAATTCGAACCCTCAATCAGCGATGACGAATTCTCCCGTTGGCATATTTAGAGCGCTCATGAATTAAAACCGAAGTATTGTTTTGTCTGTATCATATACAACTTAATTTGTAATGATTATACTATTCTAAGCCAGAGAACACACAAAAAGCTACACGCGTTAATATTCAATAGAACCTAAATATAAGTGAATTAAGGAGAAAACCCTGAAGAACCTAATGTGCGTGAACATTAGCGTCAATCGATCAGTAGGTGGTGTTAGGGAATCCTCACAAGTGGCCCATGATAAATCTTTTTCAGCACGCACAGGAATTAATTGGCGGTTCTCAAACGCAGAGCTGCGGAGACCGAGGTCTTTATGTGGTCAAGTCAAGCGGTAATTCGCTGCAGCCCGCATCTGGCCAGCTGTTACTACCGATGTTGAAGCACTAACCGTAAGATCATATCACGAACGCACTGATACTGATACCTTTTAGGATAATACTAGGATGTGCCCTACTTTTTGATATGGCAACGTATTGACTACACTTTCTTTTTGATTTATGATATGATCCTACTTAAAGGTGATTGTAGATTAGTATCTTATTAAACCTCTTAAAACAAGATAGATGTCCAGCGTGGAGGACAGAATCGCCGTCGGTTATGGCCTTGGAATAAAACAATTCAATGTTATCAATTGACTGTGCATTAATTAGTAATAATTATAGTAAACAAATTACAGTTAGCATAGCTTATATAAGAATGGATAATTAGGCATTTTTAAATCTTAAATCGTTTGTTTCATTAAATTTAAATAAAACTCTACAAGTGTATAAATTTAAAAAGCACGTAAGTAAATATATGTATTTCTAAATGATTAAATACAGTTTAATAATGATTAAGAATACGTGTGACTGTACGGGTATCTATGGCCACAACTACCTACTTACGTGCATTTAAATAATTTTTATATTAAGATAAGTGTTAAAAGACACGAAATACATTTGCCATTCACGCCTGCAAGTTAACGAAGGATATCTTTTTGCCTAATTATCCAATTAAAGTAATTTTATTTTTTAATGTTTCAAAATATGAATTCCACGTCTGCTTGGTTTCTAGAAAAAAATTAATAATAACCACTTCTAGAATTAGGTACAGTAAAATAACTGTAACTTCGCTTCCGTATTAAAGTAAGTATAATAAACAATTTTACGTCTTTTTCATAGGCTTCTTGAATTAAGTGCACAGATTATTAAAATTTCTAGTTCGTTAGCTGCAATTGCACCTCTACATTTAATACACCTAGTGTTAATATGAGTACCTACATTAAGATATTACAACATTAATATATTATAATTATGCTAAATCGTTAAACGGTTCCGCATACAATCAGGGCGTGAAGTCTCAATTTCCATTTAGCAGTACACTTCACGTTATATGAAAGTGACCCTCAATCCCCCGCGTCCTCCGTGCAGATAACTCTTAATTTGCATATTAACGAGAAACTTTGCATCAGCAATACCGAAAAATTCCGGAGGTCGAGTGTGAACGGACAGGTGCGAGGCGACTAATGCCGGAATATTTCTCAAATCCTGTACGGCGACCCCGCCGCGCCGCGCCTTTCGGAATATTGCCCCGAACGCGCAAGTTGTTTCCGCTGATAGCTTTCTCATTTTGGAATTCACGATTCCAAAATAGTCACGGCAAAATCTTTTGCCCTTTCAACGAATTCATTTTCCTAAAACTCACCGGTTTAGGAGTAATGTTAATACAAGTTTTAATTATTATGTGGAATTTTTATTTTTTTTAAATAAGTTAGTCTTAAGTGTCCCTTTTTCACTTGGGCTTCCCAGGACGTGTAACTAGTAATTACGCAAACAATGTGGGAAACCAAATGAGAACTTCCATATGACATTAGAAACGGCTCATTAGGTCTTTAAGTTGAAATGACAGGTCTATAAATAGCAGACGGGCGTCTTCTAAGTGTAAAATTTAGCTGTTTATTTTTGAGTTGTTGAGACGAAAAGAAAGCGTATTTGTAGTGGAAAGGTGGTGTGATGTGATAACAAAACATCTGTTCAATGTGTGGCAGCCCCGAGTCGTTATTCCGACTAAATCGTTTACCGCGTCCGCGACACCCCGTAAACGAGCTTAATGCGATCGCCGATGACAAATATAATCTTTACTCTAAGGCAAGTTGACTTGACACTGTTGTTATTCCGAGAAACGGAAAGATTTATTTTTACTCAAAGAGCTAAATATTCAGGTGAAAGATTTCTGTGAGGGCGTTGTTTGGCCGACTCGTTAAATCTGTCGACAGAGCCGCGTTTTCTGTATAATCGCGCCAATAATACCGAAAAATCTGCCCGGATTTCATTGCTGCTTTGATATTGGCTTTCAAAGGAGGAATAACATTTTATTAATATCCTCTTCATGGCATATGTTTGATGTTACGATTCATCATAATAATTGTATCATAAGCGTCTGTATGTATATTCACTGAAGAACAATTCTTAGTGTTTGCAAAAAACAAATAAATATTTTGTACATTATAGTTAAGGCCAAATTATAACACGGCCCCCCTACTGCGAGCGTAGCTGTATTTCATACACGTTAACAGCTGCTGTAAAGCAATTAATAAGACGCTCACTCACTTAGTTGTACACATAAAGAAATCTCTATTTTTATTATAACGATCTTGCTTACATTACTTCCTTATTATCACGTTTTAGACATTATATTTAAAATACAGCGCTAATTATGGACGAGTTCTTTATTACACTGAGACGTTCAAAAATATCTAAGAGGAGGTTAATCGCCATTGTTATTTTTTATTATTATTTTCGGGGTTCAGTTCCAAAGCAGCCTGAGTAAATTATTTAGGCATTTTGCTTCTTAAGCAATATTTCTATTCCTCTACGTATTCAATCAAACAATTCATTTATACATGATTTAATAATGACGAAATAAAAAAACTAATCAAGCCTTTAAATTTGTACTTGAGCATTTGAGCATTGAGAAAGCTATATCTCAGATATTATAACTACATAGTATAAAACAAAGTCGCTTTCTCTGTCCCTATATCCCTATGTCCCTATGTATGCTTAAATCTTTAAAACTACGCAACGGATTTTGATGCGGTTTTTTTTAATAGATAGAGTGATTCAAAGAGGAAGGTTTTAGTATTAGCATTGCACCCCGTGCGAAGCCGGGCGGGTCGCTAGTTTATTATAAAAGAAACTTTCTTAAAAAAAAAACATTCTATACCATCAGCTAAGGAATAACAAACAACTCTAGAGATTAGAAAAACCGACTTTAAAATAACACTAAAAATATCATCGACGTATAATTTTTTTCGACATTTGTTGATTTCTTTAAGAAAAAGAAACCGCTTGACCGATTTCGATAAAATTTAATGGAACCACTTCTGAAATACGATCTACCCAACAAAAAAGAATCATCAAAATATAATCGGGTAACATACATACAAAAAAAATACAATCGAAATGAGAACTTCCTCCATTTATGAAGTCGCTTGAAAAATTACATCTCAATAATTAAAATTGTGACATGACGAAAAATTAATTAATGATAATAATAATCCGTCACGTGTATCGATCATCACAAATCCTCATCATCGACAATCACTAAGCTCAGTTAGTACAATCAGTCGCTGAATTATTAATTTAGATGTTAATTTATAAATCTAAGTAATTTTGGCTCTTACAAATTTTTGTCGTCACGTTTGAAGGTTTCTTAAAAAACAATTAGATGCATTAATTATATTCTCTTCCCAATTTGTAAATCATTTAGATGGTAGGTTTTGTGGTCGAATCAAAGTACATATCTATATAATTGCTTGATATGCAATTGTAAAATAAGTATACTATCAAAAGTGTTTTATATAAAATATAAATATAAGTCCATGATTTATCCCTGAGGGGATTAGCAGAAGTATTTCATTTTACATGATTGGTGTTGAGCCGAGGACAGGTGTGCCTTGACACACGCGTGAGTTTCTTCAAGATGTTTTTCTTCACCGTCGATAGCCAGCGGGCATACCTCTAATCTACGTCTATTCTTTAAGTTTGTGACATTAAGTTAACATTAGATTAGCGTTAGGTTTAGGCTTCTGTCAATACCTACGAGGAAATTCGTATTAAATGTTTAGTGCGGAACCCTCATCGTGAAATATACCGAATTAAGAAGTTCTTAATGTAATATTAATTAGCATAATTACTATGCAAAATAAACGTATTCAAAAATACATTTATGATGTACCTAAGTTAAATGACGGGTAAAGAGTATAGGTGTTGATTTTTGTTACACAGAAAAATCAAATTTGAAGGTGATCATATACTCATGTGAGTTATACATCATGTCATGTGCATATACATTAAAAATTTCTTCTACCCATGAATCTAAGTTCAGTATAATGTTCAGTCTTATGTTTAGAGCTTAGAGCAGTAATCGATTTCTCTAGATAGGTATGCTGTATCATCATCATCATCATCCCGTAACAGCCCACTGCTGAGCTAAGGTTCTTTCCTCACACTTGAGGAAGTATGGACCAGGAAGTATGCTTTATAATAATTAATAATGTTTAATTTGTATTTATGCTAATTCTACAAATGCTTTAGAGGTATGTACTTAGAATACTTGATTGTCTATTTTGCGCGGTGGTAGAGAGAAACACGTCTCGCCTTATTTGCAACAGCATTTCAGTTTTATAAAAAAAATCGAGCTTTATATATTATAAATACACTTAAATCGTTTTAAGTTTTCACTAAAGTAATCGCTCCAATTAACACACAAATTACCAGATATTACCAGAAACATAGAATTTATCTGAAAGCCCTCTGTCAACATAGAAATCTTGGATTTCTCAATATCCATTAGAAAAACCATACCGTATTGACATAAAATTAATTTTCTTTTCCTACAGATTTTATGTTCACGTGACTGTTATTTCGAAATAGTTACCTACTTCCTGACTTCTTAACAAACACGACGCATAATTTTATAAATCAAATTCATCTGCAGACAAAATAGGTACTTAAATCATGTTGACAAGAGTATCTACTTTTGTATAAAAAGCTATTAAGTTCGTTACTGGTTCTTTTCGGAGAACCATTTACTGCATATACATACACATACTGCATTTGGAACACGTCGGTGGAGATAGGCTGCTGACATTCAGCCAACCTCCATGGACGAGTTTAGAATCCCTTTTTACTATACCATTGACGTTTCTAAGTTTATTATATCCCGCCAACATACGGTTACCAGACACAATAGGATTTTCTATTGTCCTTAAGCGCTCGTAGGCCGCTAATGATTGACTGGGTTTACGTACAAAAATTATTGATTTGAATTGAATTGAAGTCTCTACTTGGACAGCTCAATCAACAACCTACTTAGCCTTAGTTGATTAGCATAATTTTCGTATATCTTTTTTATTATTAATAACTACTCCAAAGTGCCCTTAAAGTGTTGAACCATCAATGAAGATCATCGAAGTTCTACTAAGTACACTCTAAACATAACGTATCCCCTTTTTTATTCGGATATTTTGCGGTTTCTTCAGTCGTCGAATTAATATACCTACTTGATATGTAAAAAAAAATCCTAATCTAACCTAAAAACCAAGGCGAAGAGCTGCGGAGATCTACTACGAGTCGTTTTTAATCGGATCCTATGTTTTAGAAAAATATTGGATAGTATGCGACTAATAAAACTAGGGTTTCGAAATCTATTCGATTGTCAAAAAGTTGAAAATTAAAAAGATTTTATTATGAATACTTAGGCAAAAACGTTAGGAAAAAACGGCTGTTATAAGACATTTTAGTGATTTTATACAAATTTTGTTTGTCTTGTGTGTAATGTTTCAGTTTATGTCTTAATGAAACTAAGATCTTAAGCGGATAAGCTGACTATGCACCAAACGATAAAAGAAAAACAAATAAAAGAACGCTCTCGAATAGATTTATTTATTTCAGATATAATATATTTTAAGATCGTTCCCTACAAAGCATACATATTGATAATTATTGTTAAAGTATACCGCGGGCTCAGCAATAAAGTGACACGGGCTTAATATATTCCGACATAGCCTAAACAATACGGGCTTTATTAAAATGCGTATTAAAACATATCTTGGACCAGAGCTAAGGTCATTCACACCAATTCGGCTCCTACAAAACGTGGTGTGCGACCGTGACCGTTTGCGTTCCCTCAACATTTTTAACATACTTTCGTGTACCCCAAAAAAGTAATCTAACAACTGCGCCGTAAGCGCTTCAAACCGTCGCCGTTTGCATCTTCCAATAATTTCGGTAAATACTTTTTAATGTTTATTTAGCAGACGCGTAAATGACTATGTGAAAACCGTGTGTTCCATACTTATTCATCGGATAGCCTGTCATAGACGTCCAAATTGCCGTTTCCCAACCGCAGCGGCAACATTAACCGTCTAACGGCTCCACGCGGTAAAAAATGTCTCCGTAAGTAGGTAGTTAAGAATCCGCTGTACCATTTATTTACAAGAGTGAATCCGTCTTAGAAAAACTAGCGTTCAAAATTATTAATGGTTTGTTTGAATGGTGCGTCACACGGCTCATTGTTGGCGCGCACTCCGTCCGGATGCGCTCGCTGACACTAATTATTCCCATAGTGCTTGAATGATAGATTGCTCTGGACAAATCACTTCTAGCCTCACTCCCAAAGAGTAATAAAAAAGTCGTGTGATTAGTTTTTTAAGACGGCCCACCGATTGTCAGGGAACGTGGGTTGCGTTGTACCGTTTGTCTAAAAAGGCAATATGTTTGTAAAGAAAAGCGGAGATACTATCTTATGTACACTTCTGTCAGATTAGTAAACTTAATCCTTTTTAAAATTGTATGCGTCCAGCGATACAACTATCGTAAGACTTGATCGTAATGATGATTTTTCAAATTCCGTCTTTTGTTAGCTTTTTCATAAACTATTTACAATTCTACATGTTCAACTATAGAAAAAATATTGTTTTACATTAGAATACGATTAAAAACCGACTACCTACATAGCTAACAGACATTGGAAGGTCACAGCAAAAATATTTATGGTCGCTTTTGCATATCTTTTATAATTAACAAGGCATCTACCTACCCTTGGGAAAATTTACTTTATTACTTTATTCAAATTTTATTGACAAAACATCACTGCAGTGGCCCATACATTTTGTGTACCTCTTATTAAATGCTATATTGATTGTCAATTGTTGCCCTGCAACCAACTTAGGTAACTTACAAGCTAAGTAGATTTGTGAACGATACCTTAAAGTTGACCTATCAACCTCAGACAAAGTAACGGAGATAACATAACAAATCGCTTCGGTAACTACGATACTAACTGAAACGATAGCGTCGGTTGAGGCGGAGGCCGCACCGAACCCAGTGAAATATTATCTCCTGTGTGACTTACGAGTACTGGCCTTTCGACTAAGCATAATGACATTTTAGTATTACAACATTTTATCTACACGAGACGAAAAGTTCTGAGATAAGTTAAACGCCAACTGGTATATTGTTTCAGAAAGTTGACAGCCGATGTAATTTGTTAACGTCAAGCGGCATTTGCGGCGCGGGCGGCCGGCGACACAGCGGCGTATCTGCGCCGGTAGACCGCCCGATCTGACGTAACCTAAAAATACTCAGCCCGCGCCCTAGCTCCTCACCTATCTACCGTTTTGATTTAAATAATGAGATTTATCATTTATTTAAGTAAGCATAAAAAATCATTATCTACCTACGATTCTATTAGTTACATTATTTGAAACTGCTACTGATTAAAGTAGTGATGTTCATTTAATTCTCATTTTGTATACGGTTTAAGATATTACCTACGATTAAATTAAGCAAAAACGTATAATGAAACATTAATAAAATAGACGTTTATGATAAACTTCAAACTAAAATAGTTTGCCCGCCTACTCGGCAAATCAAATGTATTCACATGGTCCATAAAATAAATGGCTATTAGGTTGGCATTCGTAGGATTGAGGTTTTTTGTTACTTTTTATATTTGACATTAGGTAATTACAGGACAAGAATTGTCCCTTGAATACACACCACCAATTTATTTTTAGGCGTCACACTGAGTAGAAAAGAGCATTACGCGGGGCTCTCATATCGTGATTAATTCGTAGAAAGATTATCCCGATCATCCTCCAGGCCCTAATTCCTGGGGGCTTGGCCCTGATAACTTTGTATCGCGGGTGCTCTCGTTTTCAAATAAGTGAATTAACGTAGAATTGAATTAAGTTTCGTCCCGAGTTGAGATTATAGCGATTTAGTGAGATTATCTGAATGTGTTAAACGTCGCTGTTGGGTTGTTATGGAAGGGCGTGGGTCAGGTCCATTGTTTAATTATAGATAGTGCTTCGGTATGAACGCCATGAAGCGTGGTCAATTGTGGGTAAATGTTCTTCATATTTATGTTTATTTAAGTATAGCTACCGTTTTTTACGACCTTTGCAGTCGGAGTTACGTATATTTTAAGCGTAAAATAGCTATTATGGCTATAGCTGTTTAGTATTGTTTAATTAGATACTGCTCGGGATAGACAAGTATGCGTGCTTTTGTCACTTGTGTCTTGTTTTCGTTGGAATTTCATGAAGTAGGTATCAGTATATATTCAGTATAAAAAATTGTGGTTATCCTCAACAAATCCCTCTCGCTTTTATTTCAATGCTGTAAAAATATATAAATGATTCTGATTAACCAGCGGTTTAAGATTATCAAACACATCAGCGAATTATAAAAATTCCAAAAGAAGGCGAAACAAAAACCTCATTACTTTATTTTTCCAAAAGTTCAACCGGAATCGTACTCATTGACGGGACGACGTTCTAACCGAGAGTGGAAGGCAAAGCGTAAGTTTTAGGAAGTTTTTTTCTTTTTGAACAGGGGCCAACATGGCGTGTTCGAGGCTCGGTAGCTATCGTAAGCCGCGTAGAGATCGACGCTGATAATTGAAAAAACGTTACGACTGCTGAATCTTAACACCGATTTAAAACTGCGACGGATAAATTAAAAGAATCCAACCCCGAGGCAATTGTTTTTCTCTCCGATTCTTTGCCTTCGATTTCGCAGATAAGCTTGTTCTGAGCAAACTTTATGTTCTGATTGTAAGTGTGTACCTGTGTAGGTGGCGCTGTGTTTTAACAGTTTCTTTTAATTAAAAAACGAAATGTAAAGGTCCTTTATATATCTGTGTAGTGTAATCAACGGTACATAGCGCCTGCGAGTTCATCTGCGTTAGATTTTATAAACTTCTTTCATTTTCTTCTGTTCTCTTAGCTTTGATTAAGTATAGGGTCATGGCGTATTATTTTAACGATAGTGTGACAGTGAAGGATGCTGTGTTTTTGTTGTGATTTAGGAAGTGTCCAGCCCAGCAGTTAAAGAGCCCGCCTCTCATATATGAGGTCTCGGGTTCGAATCCTGGCATGTATAGAAAAGAGCACGCACAGAGCAGCTTGACACTTTGGACTTTGAACCGGCCCTGTATTCTTTGGAGCGCCGTATAAATCCGAGCTCAGCCTTGACTTGCTTTTGAAGGTACGAGTTTTTCAAAAACTTACGTTCATATTTATCAGTAGCTCTCGACGGTGAAGGAAAACATGGCGAGGAAACCCTCAAGTCCCAGAATTCTGAGGAATGTGTAAAAGACCCGGTTCGGCGATGGGCTCACCACTAGCACTGTAAGGATCCAAAAATTATACTGGTGAAATGTGGGTATTTCCTAAAATGGAATTCCCCCTCGGGGATAAAAGCCGAGAGATTATCGATATTGAAGGGCCTGTTAGCGCAGTTGGTAGTGACCCTGCCTTCTGAGCTGGAGGTTGCGGGTTCGATTCCTCGGGGCCAACATTTGTGTGCATGAACATGTCTGTTGGCGAAGTGTCTGGGTGTTTAATATTTATTTAAGTATGTTTATCAGTTGTTTAGTACCCATAGTACATGATCTGCCTAGTTTGGGACTGAATATTCATGTGTCAATTGTGTTAGACGATTTATTTTTAATGTTTATTTATTGTTATTGCAATGTATGTAGAGATCTTGATGAAGATTATATTCCAAAATCATGTTAGGGAGATTTTAGTTGTACAAAAACACGTCTTATAATATACTAAACATATACTAAATTCCTTTAACATTGCAATGCTACACTTTAAGACCTTTAATCCAACAAGCAAACTTGCTCAAAAATCCTTTACTGGCCAAAAATGAACAATCAAAATCATTCCTTCATTTGGTTTCGCCGTTACATAACAGAAAGAAACATACAAATAAACCTGAATAGCTATTTCATTGTGCTAATACAATTCCCCTTACGACCTACCGCCCTGAGTAGTCAAAAATTGGAATAAGCGTGTTATAAAAGCCGAGGGAAGTACGCTTGGAACAATAATTCACAAAAAGTATGAGCAGTTAATGCCCTCCAGGGCCTGAGCGCGACATAATCATCCGAGAAACTAAATTTAATGCTAATAGCACTTTTTAAAATAAAACCTCGGCAGGGTTGGGCGCTTAGTGGCATTATTTAAAGTGATTTTAATTATGTTGAAAGCAGATGACACCGAGTTCCCTCCTCTTCATTGTCCGTGGTCGACCGGCCGTCTCTTACCGAAGCCACCTTCAATGGCGCGTGTTGACATTTTTAGGCAATTATTATCAAATGGTCAGTTAGTCACCACCTATAATATGGTTTATTTTGGTAATAAAGCTATAAGATTTTATTATTATTATTTATTTGTACAGTCAACAAAGTTGTTAGTGTTACATGGCCAAAAATTAAGATTCACTTTTCTCTTAAAGCCTTAAATGTATTTATAGTATTTATTGGTAAATTATAGGGATCAAAGATACCTTTCGAAATAAACATTAATCAATAAGATTTATTTATGACTTCCCCAGAAAAATGAATTCTTAGTTACTGGCCATGTAACCCTAACAACTTTGTTGACTGTACATACATCAACATAGAATGCTAGTTTGCTGCAAACTTAATATTTTTTGCTTCAAATTTGTAGCCCACGCTGATCCAGGTTATTCACGTTCCAGTGGAAATTTCTCAAAATCCCTTGATAGCGGTTGCCTACGACATAATATAAGACACCTACATGCCATAACTATTTCAAGTTTCTAGGTATACACACATTACATTAAAAATTTATCACTACCTACCTACACAAAATTACCTCAATAATTAAAATTGTCAAAACAGTCTACTACTATATACTGATTCAATAATTCAGAACATATTATGGAAATCTGGACGGGCCTGTTGGCTCAGTTGGTACTGACCCTGCCTTCTGAGTCGGATGTCGCGGGTTCGATCCCCGTTCGAGGCCAACATTTGTGTGCATGAACATAAAATCTGTTGGCTTCGTGTCAGGTCGTTTAATATGTATCTAAGTATGTCTATCAGTTGTTTAGTAGTTTGATTTTTGTTTTTTTAAACTTTAGGCCATTATTAAAATAAATAAATTCTACGTATTCTATAGTGCTTTCTGTGATTTTTTTTATTTAGGTAACACTATTATAGTACCTATCAGTACAGGCCCTGTCCAGTTTGGGACTAAATAACCGTGTGTGAATTGTGTCCCACAATAATAATAATAATAATAATAATAATTACTTCTTCCTTGAGATGCAAACAAAATAGTCATTTTTGGATACATTAGCAAAAACAATGTCGAAATCTGTTACAACTTTTTGCGACGATGACACTGTCAGAGACGCACCGAAGCCAATAAATAATACATTGTATGCAGATCATAGACATAATATGCAGATACATCACACAATTAAAATGCAAATAATTTTGTAGCACCCGTTTATGTGTTTTTTAATAACATACTAACATACAAAATAAATAAGTATATCCTATTTTTACCTTATCTCGAAAATAAATCACCAAAGAATTTTAACGTTATCCGTCACTTGCTGCATTGAAAAATTCTGTCAAATTAATTTTACATTGAGGTATTGCTTGTCCGGGTAGTGTTCTATGGAATGTATGTCATGGCGCAGTAGTGATGTACTGAAATAAAGGACAGTGTACTAGCAAAATAGTGTTTGAAGAAATTACGGCCAAGCCTTAGTCATTTTATTAGCTGTAAAATATTTACTACAAAATCCCATTACCTCTACTGATTAGCTAAGATTTACACAACAAATTATTGTTTGCGCAAAAATCATACTCAAATTTTGTAAATCTTGCTGCGATAAATTTCGTTGGATAAATATACCTAGTTATATGGAAGTCAAACTAAGTCGTTAATTTATCTAACAATCCTTGATTTTCAAAAAATAAAAGTAATTAGTAATATTAATAATAATATAATCTCACGGCTTTTATCCCCGAGGGGGTAGGCAGGTATTCCATTACTGGATAAACCCACATTTCACGAGATATATTGGACCCCTAAACGTGATGGTGGTGAGCCCATCGCTGGGTCTGTTTACACATGTCTCAGAATTAATTCTGAGACCTGCAGGTTTCCTCACGATGTTTTCCTTCACCGTCGAGCTAGTGATAAATATGTACGTAAGTTTTTGAAAAACTCATTGGTACATGCCAGGATTCGAACCCGAGCCTCACTGATTTTCGGCCGGCTCTTTAACCGTTCGGGCTATCTCTGCTGCTATTAATATTAGCAATATTATAGGGGGTCAACGAGCAGACGGGTCACCTGATGGTAGCTGACTACCGTCGCCCATGGACACATGGTTCAGTTCGGACTCAAACAGCGCATGTATGCTGACCTAAACAGGTCTACATTGGGCTCGGTTCGGGCTGATCAGCTAAAATTCCTAATTTTAAGTTAGCTGTATTCTTTTCCACCGAAAAGGATAGGAAAAGGACAGAAAAAAGCGCCATATTTATTTATAATGTCACAAATGTCAAAATAACAAAATTGGACCATAACAACGCATTCAACTTATTGAAATACACGGTTTAGCAATTTAAGCGACGATGTAACAAGATCATGGATAAAAGTGCCAGATAAGCTTAGTTTGCCGTTAACTCTTCAATCTATGGTTCGTTTCTGTCCATTTTCTTCCGTAGGTAGGTACTCTATGGAAAAGGAATTTTAGCTGGTCAGCCAGAATCGAGCCCATTATTCTACTAATAAGTGCCAGATAAGCAGTTTGCCGTTAACTCTTCAATCTATGGTTTGTTTCTGTCCATTTTCTGCCGTAGGTAGGTACTCTATGGAAAAGGAATTTTAGCTGGTCAGCCAGAATCGAGCCCATTATTCTACTAATCATGGACTATGCTAAAGTAACTGTGTTTATGTGCGTATAGTGACATGCGTGAGGCTCTGCTTACTAACTATATGAATTCTTACTTTATAAAATGTTTATTACATTATTTTGAAATGATACAGTTCAATGGCCATCTTATGATTTGCGTCATTTTGAAGGTTTTAGAATTGAACTTATTCGTATTAGAACTTATTTTCGTCCCTAGCTAGAGTAAAAGCGAATTTTAAAACAATTCAAATTTTGGGTTTACTTGTAGATACTTGACATATTCGACAGACACTATGGTAACGACAATATATGTCAATCGAATTCAGCTGCTATCGAACCGATTTGATAGCAGCTGATTTTAATTACCTGCAACTTTGACCGACCTACCCCAGAGTACTCTTTTACCGTTCACCGCCTCACATTCGAGTGTTTGATTAACAAATCACACTTGATACACTATGATCCAATATCGCAAGGGTGGGGGTGGCCATAATAGGCATACGTAACGCAACACCGCGTCCTCGCCAGTCTAGGACCCCAGTGTTGCGTGCCTCTAAATCCAACGAAGCCAATAAATCACACGAAAGCAAACATTACGAGGGCTTTCTATGTATACAGTTACTCGAACTGCCCTGCGTTACTTCCAAGCGACTGTTTGTACTCGGGTAGTCGTTACAAAAGCAGAGTGTTTTAACAAACACATCAAAAGTAGCAGTTTCTGTAGTTGGAGTTATCCACGTCGAACGATGACAGTTCAAAAACATATCTATGAAGTAAGGCGGCAACGTTAAATTAACCAGCCCATAATTATTTAATTTTCAATGTGTTTCGCCAATTACTTTATGTGAAACGTTGAAGCCATAATTGTTTGGGATTAGATGTACTTGTATTTCAATATTAGGTACTTAGTAGTGGTAAGTAGCGTAATTAGTTTGGAGAAATAATTCTCATTGATAACTAGGTAATGGCTAGTGTACACACATAACTTTACGTAAGTATTAGTTAAGTTGCTGAACTAAGATGAACATTGCTTGCTAACTATTAAGTTTGGTGTTCATATACCCTTTTATAGAGGCAATATTTTCTACCGACCAACTTAACTTTTTGGAATCCACACTGTTCCACTGAATCGACATGTCATCTACAACTTTCTTTTATAACATTGTAACCTTGCTGTCGATTTTATTAGAGTTACCGGTATCGGACTGTTAGGAAAGAATTTCAGACAATTTGTAATTCGATATTGTCAATGTTTGTTGAGTTTGTTTAATTAGGGGATGACCTTAGCTCTGATCTGCCGCTGGCTGATCCGCGCGCGTTGATAAATCACACGAACATAAACAGACGAGGGTGCGTTTGGTCTGAAAAGCCACACCGGAATAGAAAACGCTCAGATCATTTGTGGTGACTGAGCGTATAATGATTTTATCCAACGTACGTTGTAGTTATGGATATTAGTAGGTAGGAAAATTATTTATAGATATGTTCGTTAGAGCATATCTTGCAGTAATAATAATTACTTCAATATATGCTCAAATAGTTATATTCTATTGCCCAGTTCCGTCCCAAAATGACTAGAACAAAATTAGTAGGTACTTTTAGAAAAGAAACAAAAATAAAATTTGTACAAAATCAAAATATACCTACAATATAAAAAAATATTTTTTTAAGTACATATTGAGATCTGTAAGAGTGTGTAAGTGTTAAGTAGGTGGGGCGAATGAGAGAGACATTAGTTATAAAAATATCAAAAAAGAAAGTTTTATCAAAATAACTCGCTATTGTTGCAGTCTGGTGATGAACCATATTATCTAACCATATCCAACTCTTCAACATCTGCTTTGGGCCAAAACACAACCACGTTGCGGCACCGCACCGCCAAAATTTACAGTGCTACGCAATAAAGAAAAAAATTGTGTAGCACCGCCGATTTTGGCAGTATCTACAGTGCAGTTACGCGGTTATGTTTTGGCCCTTAAGGTACAAGTGGCGCCAACGATAGCTTACATTCATACATACACCCTTCTGTACAGTCGAGTACAAAGAGCAAAATAAGCGCTCTTTCTGGTGCAATTACATGTTTTCGAAGGTCACACAGAGGTATACCTACTAAACTAAACTACTAGGTATGTTATAAAATACCTAGTAGCTTAGTTTAGTCTCCAGTACAGAATGGTACTAAGCTAAATGATTACTGATGCAGAACACTCAAGAAACAATAAGTAGGTAGATACAGTTGTTGAATCAATGTTTCTCCGCCGGTCCGTACATTTAAAAGTGCACCAAAACGGATTCAGTATATTACTGGCTCCGAAACCGATATCTGTATCACACCGTTAATAATTTTAACAGATATTTGACTGATTCCTTTGGCAAATGATCATTTATTACAACTGCTACAAAACGACTATGACGTGCAAACATAAGAAGTGTTTTAAGTCAGTACGATTAAAACAGGCGATGTAGAAAAAAAAAATTGAAAAAAGAAATGATCAAGGCGGTAAAACCTACCTACATTATTTATTCACTGGTTTATTTTTCTAGATATAGATGAGGATAGATAAGTAGATAGAGGTACAGATGGGAAAGATTTTGATAAACGCCGAGAAAATTACGAAATTTCACAGTTTTTTTATGAATATCTGGATGAAAGTCGGCAACTAAAACAAAGAGTTGTTATGACTGGATTATTACCATTAAAAACACTTTTGCATTCGATCTTACTATAACAACATACCTAATCAACGAAAAAAGTTAACAAACACTCGGCTGTTAAGAAATGTAGCCATGGAAATCAGACTTTATTATAACTATTCCTCGTTTTGAGAAATGAAAGGACTATGTCACCCAACAACTAAATAGTATTATATTATGCCGCCAATTGTATACCATATGGCATATCGAATAGAAATATGCAAGACTATAAAAAATATCTCGTAGTCGTCCAAAGACAATAAATCGAACAATAAAGCAAAAGTGAGAGGATCTCGTTAGCTATTTCTAGAACTGACTGGAAATTCAACTAATTATAGTAAAGAAGTAATCCACAGACAAGAGATTTGTGCCACAGTTCACGTTGTAAATTTAATACATTTGCAACTCGCGACGTAATATTCGTTTTTTACTTTGTAAAATCTCAAAAGAACAAAGCAAATTAACTTCTGAACATGAGAACAAGGTAGTGACCGTGCCAAAAATGTTAAGAATACTTAGTAACTTTTTTAGTCATTAACCTTTTAAATACGTTTAAAAGTTACAAGAAAAATAGTTTATGGTCGACTAACTAAACTATCTAGTTAGTGTAGTTTTATAATACACACGTCAAAATCTAAGCAACATCTATCCCCTTTAACTTTGTGTCGGTGTTTTTAATTTTAGCTCTTTTCATTCATCGTCAACTCGTAATAGCTAGCCTAATGCTGAACTCAGGGTCTTTGAGAAAGTAAGGTTTATAATCTCCCACGCGAGCCCACCGCAGATTGGGAGATGGTGTTAGGCTAGTATTTTTCAACCACCCAAGGGTATCTGACAGGGCTTAACGACTTTCATTATGCGTAAACACAACGAAAACCGCGGGACCAACGCTTTAACGTGCTTTCTGAAACAGGAAGGCCTTCTATATAACCTAGATATACCCACATTTCACGTGATATATTGGACCCCTAAACGTGATAGGTGGTGAGCCCATCGCCGGACCGGGTGTCTATTTACACATGTCTTAGAATTAATTCTGAGACCTGCGGGTTTCCTCACGATGTTTTGCTTCACTGTCGAGCTAGTGATAAATACCTATGTACGTAAGTTTTTAAAAAACTCATTGGTACATGCCAGGATTCGAACCCGAGCCTCCTTGATTTTCGGCCGGCTCTTTAACCGTAAGGGCTATCACTGCTCTCTTAACCAATGTGATCGTTACAAACACACTGGTATCGCTGGGCTATGAGAGCGAGGCAAACGAGCAGATGGGTCACCTGATGGTAAGTGACTGCCCGTCACCTAAGCACACCTGCAACTCGAAAGTCACAAGTGCGTTTTTTCTTCACTTCAATCTTAGCTTCTCAGTCTGTAATAGGTATTGTATTTTTATTTGATAGCCCCTCCCCCTCACACGTAAGTTGGCCGCAAAGATCGGCTACATTAGCCATATTCGGGCTCACTAACGTCACCAAGCTAAGTGGTCGCCATGGCCGAAAACGGTCGCAGCTGATCATCATCATCATTCGCTAACAACATTTTGTCGGAATTATAATTTGATACTATTGGTTTTGCGCGGTTACACCCGCGTAGTTCCCGTTCCCGTGGGATACTCTAACTTTTGCAAATTAAAGAGCTCTCGCCTAGTCGTCACCCCGCCCCACTGTTCCAACACACGTCTTTGGGGCATGATAATATCCTATGCGTGTCTGATGGGGTTGAAATCTGGAGACTGTGCTGACCTTGGTGCTCAGGTATTTTCTCTTGTCTCTACTACATACTACTATTGGGTCCTCGCAGCTGTATGACATCCATTGTCATGTCATGCACCAGTGTAAAATCTATACAATCTTCTTCTTTGTGCAAATGGGTAGACCTAAGATTTCACGTCACGTCATTTTTGTAACTCTCAGCAGTCATGTTACCGTTCATAGTAAAGACGAGCTAATTTTGTATATTCTTCATAATCGCAGCCTAAACGATTCTGAGTTGTCCATGATAGGTGGTGAGCCCATCGCCGGACCGGGTCTGTTACGCATTCCTCAGAATTAATTCTGGGACCTGTGGATTTCCTCAAGATGTTTCCTTCACCGTCGAACTAGTTGTGAATCTATATAGTTACGTAAGTTTTTTTGAAAAAACTCATTGGTACATGCCAGGATTTGAACGCGAGCCTCACTGATTATCATCATGAGAAGCGGGCTTTTTAACCTAGGATATCCCTGCTCTTTGATTAAACTAATGTCACCATAATCATAATTTACCGCTGAATTTTCCGCTGAATCTCTACGAACAATACCATCTGTCTTGGATGTCACTAGGACTGGAATCGATTAAATAGCCACCACAAAGTGACTGCGGTGTTGCTGACCTGGATTGAATTAAGATAACAATAGCTTTGAAAATCAGTTTGCAAATACGCAAATTATAATGGCCATCGTTAGCCCAATACAGTGCAAGTAGGTACTTAAGTTGATGTGTGCATAGCTATTCTGTAGACCACGTAATATAAAATGAAAGTTGCATCTTTGGTGGGTTCTTCTACACAATTTTTTTTTCTTTTTTTCTTTCTTTCTAATATTATAAGTAGATTTATTTTTTATTTTTGTATGTTTGTAACGAATAAGTTCAAAAACTACTAGACCAATTTTAAGCTCATATATTAAATCCATAGAAGAAGAAAGTTATTATAGCTGTGTTGTACTTTATTTATCATAGATAACACTTTGGTTTCTATGGAATTCATTGAAACAGATTCATTACATTCATACTTATGGTTTTAATTTTATTATATTATAAAATAAATAAATAATCTCACGCCTTTTATCCCGGCCAGGGTAGGCAGAGGTGTTCCATTACTGGAAATACCAACTTTTCACGAGTATATTCGACCACTAAACGTGATAGGTGGTGCCCATCGCCGGACCAAGTCTGTTACACCTGCCTCAGAATTAATTCTGGGACCTGCGGATTTCCTCACAATATTTTCTTTCACCGTCGAGCTAATGATAAATATTACCGTCAACCTAAATTTCTATATTTATTTATTTGCCATAAATTGTATGCTAGTCGTTTAGATTATGAAACCTAAAACGAAAACCTACAAAACACATGCGCTGTTAATATTTCTTTGATATCCTAATGATTTCGATAGTGATCGAACAACAAAGGGATTTAACCTGTAAATTGACAAAGTAAAACGAAGGTATACAAGGGTCGTCACTATCATCGAAACCCTAAAAGTGATTTTAATGAGGCTAAAACCCTGTTTGCTTATAAAAGACTATTTTTACGTTTTCATAGCGCAAGTTTCAGAGCTTAATCGTTAGTTGCTCATTATTGCCGTGACAATGGGAGCCAGTGCGCAGTTAGGCATTAGAAAGGCCGAGCTTTCGCTAATGACATCCCGGAGCGCCTTGTCTGCCGACATTTAGCATTTTTACCGAATAACTCTTTGTTCGGGATCAGCAGACGCGGTATTTAATTCATAGACAGCTTTGAGCCTGGAGTCTGAAGTGTCGGGCGTAGGTACTAGGAATGCTGTCTGTGTTTATAATGTACTAGCAGTGCCCCGTGGTTTCACCGGCGTAGTTCCCGTTCCCGTGGGAATACGGGGATAAAGTATAGCGTATGTGTTATTCTGATGTGTAAGCTATATAACTGCAAGGTTTCATCAAAATCCGTTTAGTAGTTTTTGCGTGGAAGAGGAACAAACATCCATACATCTATACATCCATCTACACATCCATCTATATAAACTTTCGCGTTTATAATATTAGTAGGATTTAAAAGACTTTTACTAATTAAAATTGTTCTAGGACATAAAATGGCCATGTGGTAGCGATTGTGACCTAGTAAATAAATATACCTATGCTTACGCGTTTTTTCCACAGGGAAAATTTCCAGGAATTTTATCTCAGGATTGTCACAATGTTTTCCTTCACCGTCGAGCTGGTGATAAATATGTGGGTATGTTTTGAAAAACTCATGGGTATATGTCCTCGATCAATTATACCAGTAGTGGCATGCACCAAGAGTGCGATTTTTAAATCTCACTGGTGATATCAAAATCACCGGTGACTAAAATTATCACCGATGACTTTTATGTCACCATTTTCCAAAAGCCGTATTTTTTGAAAGTCACACGCTGTTTTCAATAAATCGTCGCAATCAAAAAATATCACAATCGAGCCCCGCTGCTAATTCTTCCAAAAAACATACTTTGGCACTTTTGGCAGATAGATGACACTACGTCAACTGTCAAAAACAATCGCATGGTGATTTCAATTACGAGTGGGTAGGGTAGGGGCACTCGTAAATCGATATCATAGGTATGACAAATGTAAGTCACCGCTGAGTTTCAAAAATACGAACTTTCGGACATCACTTACATCGGTGACAATTAGTCACTTGGTGAGATTCAAAAATCGACCCCCAGACCGTTGAAGGACTAATCACGCTGATTCAGTGCGGGTACCAAATCCTTATAGGATACAGTGATCTTGTAGAAGCACTCAATAAAATAATAATAAAATCAATATGCACTTTACCGGACTGCAACAAAATTAGTATAGGACGCAATAGTCCTGTAAAGTGCGCCCAAATGCGGCCCTATAAACGTTAATAGAATTTCTATAGGACTAAAAAATATATGGTCCTAGGATATTTATATGACCACATTTTGCTACTTGGGTCGTCAAGATTAAAACCCGAGCCCCATGCATGAGGAGCGCCCAAGTAACATTTAAGCGAAAAAATATTATATTTGCGGGCTCTGTAACTACGCTCTCTATCAATAAAAAAAATCTTGCTCTTTATCACCGCTGTGAATACTAACAATCCAACTGAACTCGTGAGTGTCGTGAGAGACAAGTAAGAAATCCTTTTGATCCTGGCTAGCACTACCGCCTTGAGCTTGAGGGATCCCCAAATGGGATTAGTTTCAAGTACCTATAGGATTGGCTTCAGGGAAGTGACCGGCCGTAAAAGTACAGAAACCTTTTGCAGTATGAAAGATACATATTGCACTATCCTCAAACGATGGCAAAAAGGCAGAAGAATAAATAATGTACTTATGATGTTAAATGATTTTTTTTAATTGAGTTATTCTCCCACAGACAACAGCGCCACCAAAGGGGCCAATTGTGAATCTAAGCCAACTAACACTAATCATCAAAACCGCTAGCCATATTGTGTTTTGCGAGACTACTACGGCAATTAATTTTTATAAATATGGATAATACAATTTATCAGTATGTCTGTAAGTTTGTCTTGAATAGGCTGAGAAGCAGCTATACAGATGCAAATAAAAAAAAATTGAAATAAAACAAGAATTTTACCAATACCGATTAGAAACGTGTATTTTCCATTTTGATATCTTGCAGGGATCAGATGATAAACCGAAACGAAGAGAGGGTCGGTTGTTATCCAATAAAATTTAGTCGCCAATATCACATTGAAAGAGGTTGGACGAAAATCATTCTTTTTCCTAGGAAAAACTTTTTCTGTAAACATCTTTGATCACATTATTTTTTGGTTGAAAAAATGTTATGTTTTTGCTACACTCGCTTACCAGAGCAGACTGTATGTCTGTTCCTTCCTGTGTTAGTAACCTATCAAGTATCATCGTATTCTATTGCTATCTCGGAAATATTAATATAACATTTTTTATATAAGACTAAAAAAATAGGTCTAATGAGTGAGTTATACTAACAAGAAAATCGTATATTACTGTAAGCAAAATCATGACTTGGAAGCAACTAAGTTGTTTAGCTTGCGATTAGCTTCTGTCCTTCTCTGTAAAGTTTGCTTTGGTTGCTACATTGAAGACGAAATCTATTATGAATTAACGTTGTTAGATATAGCCTGTGGACCTTCGTGGTCAACTTAATTGGTCCTCGATTGTCCTAAGTTTCAATGTCATACTGTGACCTAGTATCCTAGAAATATTTGGAGAGGGTCAGCAGCTTAAATTGAAGACTGCAATTTATATAAAGTTACCTAAAGTAGGCATCTAAAGTAGGCACTTTAGAGTATGGTATAACGTTAGTGAAACCTGTCACATTTTGACAATAGGTTCCGCTAAAAATCTCAAAATGATAAAAAAACATACAAGTTTAACTCTACCTCAATGATCGACAAGTTAAATAATTGTTTTTCTCGATTTTCATATTACGTAAATTACAGTAAATGTTTAAATTTTCAGTCTTTTAGTACCTGAATAAAAAATGGGTGTGACATGCAAAATTTAGACAGCCTTGTCTGAACTGATACCTAGAGGTTAATGTTGCGGAATCCGACTTCGACTCCTCGACTTCATCAGTAGTTTTTTTTTCACTCTTGCTCTCTCACTCTAGCTCGTCAAAATATCTGATTGAACAGACAAAGAGGAAAAATCAATCAGAAGATAGGTACTTAGGTACCTACCTATTAAGTAATAGATCACCAAAAATCACCACAGCTTATAAAAATCACTAAAAGTGCAAGAAGGCATCAGCACCATAATCAGTAAGTACCTTGGCTGTAACGGTTATGCCTACCTAAAAAGATCGGATGTCTATCGTAGATACTCTATTACGATACCTCCAAGAGCAGCGGTATGGAATTATAAGCCCCGTAGCGCCATCTGTGAGTGTCTGTAGACAACTGCTCCAACTCGCTGCATTTTATCTCTACCAGTGAAACGTGCTAAATGCAACGATCGACAAACCCGCACCGCGTCAATATTGACACAAAATCCCATAATTTTGACCGCCATGCACACAATAGATTTATAAGATAAACACAGAGTAAAATGTCTGTAAATAGGATTGACAACATTTTAATATATGGTCTTGTGTTTACTTTGGGTTGGCTCGCCTCTCTCTGTTATGCCTACATGCGTTAATGCTGTACCGTGAAATCATTGTTTTTTGTAGACGCTCAGGAGATTAAATATGAATAAAAGGACAAAGAGCTGGGAACATATTGTATTTTTTTACCAGAGTTGACTTAGTAAGCCTGTGGGATTTTAACGTTTCGGCGCTTCATGCTTCGTTACTTATATTTTAGCATGTAAATTCAGTTGGTGCTTTTATGACTGCGACTTCGGTGTTACACTTAAATTATATTTGGGTAACTTTTATAGATATATAATTTTTGTAACCATTTGTTAGCAGATTAATAGGATTTTTAATGTTTCGCATGTTATATAATAGACATAAACATAGTATTTTTATGAGCTAGCCTTTTATTTCAGTGCTCATTGCGCTGTTTGTCTATGTATAAATTAAGATGCCAGTCACATCATAACCAGGTGCACTTTCATAAAATAAAATGTACTTTCATAAACAATAAATAAGCCAATAATTTTGGACTATTATCATGGTTCAGTCATGAAGAATTCCTATGTCAAAGGATTCGTACAATGCGGGAAGCCAATTTGCGACACAAACGTCTACTTTGCATTTATATTCTAGCGGTTACCTATTATCATAGAGATAATATGAAAAAATGACGTTCAAGAGGCATATTAAGTATACCCGTTCGCTATTGTCAGCGGGTACACCTGAGCAAACTCGGCCATCTTACGTCAAAGAGCGGATTTTAACAGTTTTTGTTTACAGATTACCCGATTGGCAAACAGAGTTCAAAGCAGGTAATTTTCTAAAGGATATTAATGCTATTTGGCGAAATCCCGCCGGATGTGCGGCGGACGCGTCGCTACTCGCGATCCACAATCACAATAATACTAATATGTAGAAACCTACTTATTATTTATAAACATGGGATTACCGACATTTACTTTCGTGAATGGATTCCAGTATTTTGTGTGCCATTTTGTTAAAGAAAATACTATGATTGAATAAGTTTACCTACAGCCCGATGCTTTAGGCACTTATTACTTACTTGTATTACTGGTTAACAACTATAGTAATATAGATAATAAAAGGAACCAGTCCAATAATTCATGTCACTATGTTTGTACACGTCTGGTGTTCAGTAGGACAACAATGCACGGCGGAGGCAAAGGGGTGATATTTAACTCAAAATCAATGCCAACTCCATTGTATGCACACCACGTCTGCCTCAGGAGGGGGAAGTTTATGTCTTTTGCTTATACTAATAACACCACCCCTTAAAGGGTGGTTCCTTTTCGAACGGGGAGCATCTAAACTTCGCATGTTAATATAAACACTCGTGTAGGCTTCATTACGAACATCATGGGATTCAATGTAACTAAAAGCGTTATTATTACATAAGCAGTCTCACTGAACCGGAATTATTTGTCAAGAGCTTGTCGAGATGCTTTGGGAACGAGTTGGTTATTAAATAAGCAGTGCTTATGTTGTTGCTAACGAACGTCGTTTAATATTCCACGGAAGAGATCCCACGTGACTGGCTTGTTACGAAGCTGTAATCTACTGTAATTTTAGACTGAATTGGTATGTAGGTAAGTAGGTGCAGGTGGCAGGTACTATGTCTTTAGTTACCTAAGTTAATATGAAAACTGATACGTATTGGCAAGGGAATGGCTGACGTATTTTGTTGAGGTAACTACCTATCTTTTCACGAAGGTATTTCTCGGACCCCGAAATATGTCAGGTGGTGACTCCATTGAAGGACGGGGGTGCCCCGGAACCGGAACTAATGCCAGCTTGTTTCCTCAAGACGATTTACTTCACTGTCAAACTACAAGTAGGGATATAGAGTTTTTCAATAGGTAGGTTTTCTCTATAAAACTCATTGGTAGGTGGGCCCTAGATCCAGAATCGAACCTGGGCGTTATACTTGACAAGGGGCTTATTTCCACCATGACAACCACAATCTCAATACTTTGTCGATACTTTATGCAACTGTATGGAACAGAACCGAATAAGGAAAACTTAATTTCAAGTCAATGTACGTAAATAAATTAAATAGAGGAGTTAAGATAAATAACAGGTTTAAATATATTATTTGGTTACATTGGAAACATTTTAAACAAAAAAAAAATCAATTTTAAAACATCATCAGCGCCATATTCGGAACCTAGTAGCCTAAGTAAACTCATCATAAATTAATGAATTATTAAGATCTCCAATGTAAATAATTCAATCATGAAAATTACTCAACTTAATAATAATAATAATAATAATCTTTATTGCTTTCTTGTTGTACAAAAAAAAGGTCTTAAATAATTATTCATAAGATCAACAAGAACCCTGTAAGGGCACCGCAATTATAAATTTACAATGTTACTTATAACTTAAGTACCTAAATTCTATATCTATCTTATTAAAATCAATAGCAAACATTACATATTGCTTAATATAATAATAACAAGTAATTATATTCTCTATATAATTTTTTAGAATAATTTATAGGTAATTATAATTTATTATTACCTATTAATGAGATCAATTAACCTATAGCTATTTATTATCATCAGTAAAAAAGTCTTGTAGGGATAAGTAGGTATAAGTTATATATTTACACACATTATTATATACTTAGGTATAAGTATATAATAATGTGTGCGTGTATCGCCACTTTGAGTTTCTATGGAACACGACTTTGTTCGCTCAAAGCGGAAACGTTCGTCTACATCGAATACAAAAATCTCTCTCGTTTCATGTAAATATAGAGTGGAACAAACTCTGAACGACACCGAATCCCAAGTAAGGCTCGCAGAGGAGCGTAGCAAGCGTCAGTGTTCACTTACACGTGTCCGGGGCGCGGGGAGCGGAGAGCGTCGCGACGCTGGGCGGACACATGTAGCATGTAGCCTCCTCCCTTCTTGCTCTTATCATAAGGATGTGCTAGTAGAATCGTCAGTGTCGCGTCTACCCGTACCCGGCACCCACTTAAATTTGTATGCACATTATACATGAGGCGACGTGTCGACCGATCATCTTTATATTGCCGCCTCTCCAACCCGACATTCCTGTAAACACCACTAAGAAATAGGCTCGATTTGTTGCGGGTACTACGAGCGATATTATTTTCGTGTATGGAAATGGCAATAGCCAAGAAACTAAATAAAAATAAATAAATAAATAAATAATCTCACGCCTTTCAACCCCGAGGGGGTAGGCAGAGGTATTCCATTGCTGGATATACCCACATTTCACGAATTGGACCCCTAAACGTTGATAGGTGGTGAGCCCATCGCCGGACCGGGTCTATTTACACATGTCTCAGAATTAATTCTGGGACCTGCGGGTTTCCTCACGATGTTTTCCTTCACCGTCGAGCTAGTGATAAATATGTACGTAAGTTTTTGAAAAACTCATTGGTACATGCCAGGATTCGAACCCGAGCCTCACTGATTTTCGACCGGCTCTTTAACCGTCCGGGCTATCACTGCTCTAAGTACCTAACTCCAAGAAACTAAGTTAAGGTAAATAGTCAATTATTTTTATCTGTTTCATTCAGCGGTTTAGAATAAAGGCTGGACAAGCAAAGTAAACCAATCCGAAGTTATAGCAATATTTAGTAGGGATATCTAAGCCCTCTCCGAGCGTTTAGCATTACCAATTCGCGGCTCATTGAATCCAAATTGGGCTCGGCTTTGTGAAATCCCTTTTCTCCCTTTTTCATTTTTACGAGTGTTGCCTTGGCGCCAGGCTACTAATGAACTTCGTTTACCCTCCCCTTTTCATTAAATAATGCCTCGGTCTCCAATCAGAATTAAATAAATGACTGCGGTGCACATAAGCATTAAAATGTATATATATACATTTTACCAAAACTAATAGAAACAAGTGCAGATTATAGAATATTATATAGGTATTAATACAAAAAGAAAATTTTCAGTGGATTTAAGTGTAAGATGTTTGTTAGAGAAATCATTGGAGTCCATTGAAACGAGTAAGTAACAATATGTTGCTATAGTTACTCGTACGCACGTACGCTGTCTACCTGACATGGCTCTTGGCTTAAGGTCTTAGCTAAGTAAATGCAGTTACTTATAATTATATAAGTACTATTAGTTAGTCTAGACTAGAAAAAAAGCATTACTAGACTGTCTAGTAATGCTTTTTTGATGTATGTAGGTACTTAATTTATAACTTTGATTGACATTATCAGCTACGCTAAAGTAGGTATATGCAGGTATTTGTTTTTACTATTATGATCGGATAATTCGTGTTTCACTCTCTCTCACTCCTATTTTCCATTGGGGTAGGCACTAGACAGAGACAATAGACTGCCACTTGCTAAGAACCAGGCAGATCTACTCACGAATGATTTTTGCCCTATCTTATTTATTGGGCAACCGATTGTGACATTGCATAAATTTCGCACTATGCTACCCTACTGTTCACCCTTTCTCGAGTCCAAATTAAAAACTTAACTGCTCCGTGGTAGCAATTTAAAATGAGTAAAAATGCATCGTCGAGGCAATTAGAAACAGACTACAAAATATTAAAAGTTCCCCTTGCAATGGAAATGTGTCGCCAACATCGTTGCGCCATTCGTCATGCACTGAGTCCTGACAATCATACGCACGCATTACTGTGCACTTTAAATTGTGTTTATTGTGGCGTTGCACAAGAAGTGATTGACATTTCATTGCTACTATAATGCAGATGAAATTAATCAAAAAATATATTGCAGTAGGTATTTATGTAGAAAATTGTGTTTTTTATATGCTCTCGCTTTCATCCCTAAGACTCTCGGGAGAGGTACCTATTCCATTTCTAAATTATCCGCTTTTCAGCAGTAAACATATTTTTGGAACCCTAAACGTGACAGCGTGGTGAGCTCATCGCCACACAATCGCGGATCCACCGTTGTGGGCAAGATGGGCATGCCCACAACCCTAATAGACTTGCTCTACACTATCACTGCACTATCACGTTTACTTTGTAATTCACGTGAGTAATTTTAAAGGTTTACCAATCAACTATAGTACTCGACCCACGGCTTTGCTCACGAGGAACACAGTGTACAAATCTTGGTCAGGGCGTCATATAAGTATTTTGTCGATATCCCTTTGTCTAATCTCACGCCTTTTATCCCCGAGGAGTCAAATATGACATCTGTGAATAGCCCATCTCGAAACCTTTCGACAGATTTTCTGATTCAGAGTCAAATACCGAATGTCGAATCTCCGTGAATACGCCCATGGGTCTGTTACACATGCCTCAGAATTATTCTGAGAATACACTTCATGAGTTAGTTTGTACTCCGACTCGCACATGGCCGATTTTTGTGTGGCTGTGCCAAAAACCTTTTTTGAGGGCTGGAGTCGCGCCTGTCGCCAGACATGCTGACCTCGGGTTTTCTCGCGATGTTTTTTTTCTCTGTCGAGGATAGATACCTACTTATACTTACTTATGTTTTTAAAAAACTCATTGGTACAGTCAACAAAGTTGTTAGGGTTACATGGCCAGTAACTAAGAACTCATTTTTCTGGGGTAGTTATAACTTAATCTTATTCATAATTGTTTATTTCAAAAGGTATCTTTGATCCCTATAATTTACAAAAAAAAAACTATAAATACATTTAAGGCTTTAAGAGAAAACTGAATCTTAGTTTCTGGTCATGTAACACTAACAACTCTGTTGACTGTACAAGCACTGACCAGTATTCGAACCTGCTTAAGCATGAGAGGCGAGCTCTCCTACTACTGCATATTATCAATTCGACTGTATGTTTTTTAAGTTGGTTATCAATAGGTAATTTTGACTAGTTAAATAGACTTCGATGATTATTTTTTTATTTGAAAGCTGGTGCTTCCCGTTCCCATTTCAGTTTGGCCAGTTCTGCCAATGGCATCCATGACAAAACCATATCAGTTGAAGTCGTTTTTTATACTTACTCTTTAAAGTTCTATGTCATTTTCTATATCATTAGGTGAGCCTTAGCCGTGTAGGTAATAACTTATACGTCGACCATATCCAGCAACAGTTATAAATTACTGTTAATATTGGACTGTGATCAAAACAACCCAATCAAATTCCCAACAAAGTGCACATTAGAGCGGTACACGGCAAAACAGTTCCCGAACAACCCCGGGACGAGTCGGCGGGCTAATGGAAAATGATAATGTAGTGATCGCGCACACTCAACGCACTGTGACTGTGTACATTCGCCTTTAATGTCGTATGATTAAACATGAACCGAGGACTTTATCAAATTTTGGCACGCGTTTGCTCGTCGGGATGGGGCGTTAGGTGTTTGCAGACCGCGCATGCAGCTGCTGCTCTCAGATAGAGCCGTCAATACGTCGAGTTAGCGACAACACTGAGTGATTGCTCGATAAACATTATACTTACCTAACCACTGTTTTTAGGAAATCATCTCTTAACACAATATGTATAGTGTACGCAGATAGCTATACACCTGTAAAATATGACGAGTCCTTGAATACATTGTGTTAGTACCTAACTAGATGACAAGTTACACCAGGAAATTCATTCACTCATCTGCTGATGCATAATCGCGGTGCCATGGCTGGGTCCGAAGCGGCGGCACCCCAGGGTTTTAGTGGGTATGGCAGCACTAGGTTGCAGAGCCCCACATAACCGGCTATGCCCCCCCCCCCCCCCCCGAGTCGGTGTTTTGCATTTTTGTGTATGTATGTAATGTATTATGCATTTTCCCTGAAAAAATATGTGAACATTCATTCATAGGTAGTTATTATCAGTCCGGGGCAGTGGTCCAACTGCTCTGTCCAACTAGTTGGACCATGGGTCTTTACTAGGGGCAGTTGTCCAACTTTAAAAATAGTTGGACCACAGCACCTTTTGAGAGTTCCGTTATGGCTCACACAATCTTCAGTCATAATCAAAACAATCGTACCGTAAGCCCCTTTTCAACCGCCGGACCGGCGGCGCAATGTATGGCCGATTGCCCGGTTGCCCGCCGGTACGTATGAAAGCAAACGTACATGGCCATATACTTCGCCGCCCGCCGGACCGGCGTAAACCGGTACGTGTGAAAAGGGGCTTAGTCAGAACTTATGGCAGATTACAAAAAGATCTCGATTTTTATTACCTCTAGCGCGGTACCTAATACCTCTAGCGCGGTCCGGTAAAATGAGTCCGGAGAGGCCAAAAAGTTATATCAAAACGCAACATATCAAAACAGTAGGTATACCCTCCAGTATAATATGTAAAGATCATTTATGAAACTGTGATTATGAACTCAAATCTATAGCACATCAAGGCACTGTCACGCGTGGTGCTACTCGGAGAGCAGGCAGCGAGAACCTAGTTGGATTTTGCGGATATAGCCCCGGATCTACGAAATTCCGTGTAATAGGTCTAGTAGGTACCTACGATACCTAAACCGATTGGAATTCAGATGCCAAACAGAATAGTGCAAAAGTAGGTACCTACTTACCTACATCCTGACGGTCTCTGATGAAGATTAAAATAATTCTTATTAATTAATAAACCGCATTCCTATAAAAAAAATATCCGAATCAAGACTACAAAAGTACCGACAGTGCTTGCCTATATTATAATTTTTGATATGAATTTGACACAGGCCTAGGTAATTAATCTATGAGCTCCTTATTTTAGTCAATGTCTAGAGATAGTTACATACCTACATTACATGAAAAAATTAAGTAACTAGAAAAGCGAAACTATTGAAGAGTTCAGGTACATTTGGTCGTGAGGAAGCCCTCACGACCAATATGTTCTAAACTGTGTGCCAAGCAGCACGTTAGTACGGAACAGCTGATTCTTGTTTTGCGATTTCGCATTTGCTCTCATACCTATAAAGTATTTTTCACCCTTATAATAGCTGCAATCCTTCTCATATAATAGGTAGGTACCTACAAAACAACAGCGATAAATGTATTTTGTTTGTAATGGTTATATTACCCCACTGCGCCAGAAGTAGGCTAGGGTTATGTTTTTATGGCGAATTTAAGTAAGCCTATTTCTTAGGAGTCATGTATATTCTAAACAGATTGAGACTAATAAATGAGAGGTCCTTAGAAATATCTTCATGTCAGAAGCGTTGCATGCATTTACCAAACTGCACAACAAAAAGGAAAAATATATTTTTTAAATCCAGTACCTTTTACACACAGACGGGTTTTTTGCTGTTTACATATTATGCAGTTTCATGGTTTTTTTTTTATTTTTTATTTTGCTGTTGGGGATAATATTACTTAAGCAGTTGAGTACAGGAATACTTTGGAAGAATGAGATGGATGCCTAAATCAAAACCCTGGTGCAGTAGTCTGTAAGTTTCGCAAATCTATGTAGAAGGCTCACACGGGCGGCGCAAGATGCGGCGGGCCCCGCTTCGCCATCCGTCAGCCTGTCGTGCGAGCGCCACTACACGGCTCTGCACTTAACTTCACGCCAACCATACATGTGTCTATGGCGATGAGGGGCTAACTTGCTACTTGTTAATAGTTATGAAGGGGTCGCACGGAGTGGTCATCCCACAACAGACATCCAATTATGAGACTCGTGACAGATTAAGTATAATTTCACTCATCACGATATCGACGACGATGTTCGAAGACCTCCTAACTAACAAAAAGCTAATTTTACAGGAGGCGAAAAAAACGTTTTAATTCTTTTTGTACCTATTTTATGAAAATGTGTTCTAAAGCAAGTTTTTATTAAATGGGGCTGCGAAATTGATGCTAGCATTGATTTTACTTTATTAGTTTCACTAATGCCCATGTCCAACTTATTTTGATGAAGTTAAGAGGTATTACTTAATAAAAGTTTTAGGAAATAATTACGAAAATCTTTATCAGATGACCAATAAAATAAGTCTGTAACTCTCTACTAGTAATTGAAAACTTATTTCTATTACTAAGCCTCACAAAAATCACGTTAAATTACTTCATTCTTCTTCTAAAAAAACATGCACTCCGGGAGTGCCGGCAGAAGTGAAAACTTAACTATCGATTTCGGTGTTACAACACTACTCTCCAACCGTCTTACGGTTTTTCGATCAGCACACGTGACCTGACGCGAGTTTCACAGTTTTTACCCATCCCACAAAAGTGCTCAACGCCGCTAAAGAAATTTTCAGTTCAAAAAAACTAACTAACTGGGACTACTAAATACAATTGGTAAATGAATCCCTTGACGCGAACGTACGCCTTAAAAGCGAGGAGGACTTGGTTGAAGCAGTGGAGATATTTAACACTACCGTCCAAAAAGCTGCTTGGGAAGCTACACCAGTAAAGAATTCAAATAGCCCAAACACGGCGTTAAGAATCTCGCAGAAAGTAAAAGAAGTTATTGCACAAAAGCGCAAACTAAGGAAAGAATGGCACAAAACTAAATACCCGCCTCTGAAGACAAAGATAAACTTCTTAAGAAAAAGACTATCGCTACTCCTGAACAAGGAAAATAACTCAAGTATTCAAAAATTAGTTTCCACACTGGATCCTACTTCAGCCACCGACTACTCACTGTAGAAAGCCAGAAATTATTTGAAAAAACCTGTTGTACCATCTTTCCCCTTGCGCCAAAGTAATGGCGACCGGGCCAGAAGTGACACCGAGAAGGCAGAAACATTTGCGGAGCACTTGGCTAAGGTATTCACACCACATCCTTATGATGGACCTCTTGCACACATTGAAGAATTCGGGAGTACTCTTTTCACCCTGTGCCAATCATCACCGGACCAAGGATGCTCAAAGATAACAAAGGGTGAAGTAATGACTGCCATTACAAAGTCAAAGATAAGAAAGCCCCGGGTACGAGCTTTTAACTTTTAGCCAAATATAGGATTTTTATTTCTCACATATTTGTTTAATGCTGTAATCCGAATGACATTCATTCCACTACAATGGAAATTGGCACAAGTTAAGATGATCCCAAAACCCGGGAAATTTTACAGACCAATTAGTCTCCTCCCTATAACTTCCAAACTTCTCAAAACTCTACTCTTGAAAAGGCTCATGCAACAAATCCAAAATAAAGCACTGATTCCTGACCACCAGTTTGGATTTAGGCATAAACATGGTACCATCGAACAAGTCCATAGACTGGTAAATAAAATACATCAATCATCCGAAGATACCTAGATGCTTCTGCTCTGCTGTGTTCCTCGACATCTCCCAAGCTTTCGATCGTGTCTGGCACGAACGTCTATTATATAAGCTCAACCATCTTCTCCCGAGCAGCCTGTTCTATATACTACGATCATATCTGCGAGACCGACAATTCCTGATAAAGTATGGTGAGGAAATAACAAGCCTACAACCCATACATGCTGGAGTACAGAATCGGACCTTGTACACAGGGTAGTGTACTAGGTCCGATTCTGTATCTCCTGCACACATGCGATCAACCAATAGGTAAAAGTTCAACAACGGGAACCTTTGCGGACGACACTGCTATTCTAGCATGTCACAGCAACCCTTCAACCGCATCACAAATGCTACAAGGCGACCTGAATGAAATCTCGGGATGGTTAAAAAAATGGCGCATAAAGGCAAATGAAGCAAAATCTGTTCATGTAACATTCACGCTTAGGCGAGAAACTTGGCCATCTGTCACTCTTAATGATATCCAAGTCCCTCAATTGGACCATGTCAGTTATCTCGGGCTACATCTGGATCGTAGACTCACATGGATACACGTGTTTGATGGTAGATAGGAGGTATTGGCAGCAAAATTAGTTCGGAAGTAACTTAGGAGATATTCGTTTTGGTAAGTTAGAATATATTAGCAGCAGCAGCAGGCTAACACGCTCAAAGCGTGATATTAGGAGGTATTCTCACTTTGAATTTATGGCGTTATTTATTACAAAATCACTTCGGAGTCTTTGCCAGTCGGTGCGAAATTGAACTCTAAGTACAGTGGCATAGATAACTCATTTTGGCCCCGGGTGTCAGTTAGGAGGTATTCGAACATCGTCGTCGATATGTTACACGTTTTCTTTATGTTACGGCTAAGAGAGGCAGTGTAGCTATATAATTACGAGGTGTAACTACTCATAGTTCTAGTACTTCTAAGTATGGATTATTTATAGCTGGTACCTACGTAGGTAACTCCAGTTGCAAAAACAACAAAACGTGCAATTCAATGTACCTACTTATGGACACTAGGAACATAAAAGTGTACCTACCTTTGTAGAAACCCAATGCATCTACAGCTTCAGAATGTGTTATTCCCAAGGAAATTCTATAAATTAGTCGACCAAGGTCTATTGTTTAGGTAGGACTCGTTAACATGAAATGCCTACTTACCTACCTGTGAGGAATGACCCAGCAATGGGCTACATGTTGATGATGATAGCCACAAAACAAGAAATATCTATTAAGTAATTAAAAACAGTTAAAAATTAAAGGGGATCTATACTAGAAACGTTTTTTATTTAATATACGGTTGTACGGATACAATGGTCCGCTTAGGGACTAAGTAAGTACGGAAACCAAACCCTTAGATATCATAGAACGGTTGTACAGAACCATTCCTGTGCGAGTCCTACTCCGACTCAGAACTAGAGATGTATAAAAATTAGGTAGGTAATAGATTTTTAGAACCATAGTTTTTTTTTTAATAATCCATTTTTAATAGTCGATGTGTTAAATAAAAAAAATATTATTAATGAATGGATTACATTTTCACACATTTTGTAAATAGCACCGTCTGTGCGACGAATGAACAAAGTGCACTAACATAAAGTTTACGAGTACTTACTTAAGTTAAAAGGATAGGTACAGAATGTGAAAAAAACGTTAATTTTTCAAACGAGTTAATATGGTTTTTTTTAACAATCGAATTTAAAAATCTAATAAGTATTATTAAAAAGAGAAAAATAGTTTTTTAAATAATAGCTTTTTTATCGATTTTAAGCACATCCGTGAGATTACACTTTCGTCAGCAACTTAGTAATTTTGGTTTAGTTTCGTCAGGATTTTGAATCTAGTCACGAACGTGACATGTCAAAAGATTCCAGTTTCCCTGGTCCGAACGACTGAGACCGACTGAAATACCAAGGAAGCATAGACCTGAATTTCTCTGGAAGTCTAGAAAGTGACATCTATAGGCTAAATTTTCAGGTGACAACGTAATCGGGGAAAGGTAGGGCGTGGCTGGCTCTGACGTAAATTCGTAGGTGCCACCGTTCGTAGTTCAATTGTTTTGTATTAGACTGCTTCCAAGATCTTTTACTTCTTCTATCCATGTCCCTTTCGGGACACATCTACGAGGAAAACAAACTTTCCGGGATTGTCTTTAGAGCCATCTAGCGACAGACACAAAGAACCGTTAGGCAAATAGAGTATGAAGTTCGCAAACAACAAAGCTGCATAGAATATTGTGATGGATGTTAGTTCGCTTTTGAAGCCATAGATGTCGGTTATGCTAGAATTGCCTCATCGTGTGCAGTGGGAGAAATGTCTTTCCTAGAAACTTTTGCTTCAAACGGCTTTTACAGTGTGATTCCGCCTCAAAAATGCATATAATTAAATACACATACTCGCATCGTACTACTTACAAAAATATGGTAGCTTGTAAGGCTAAACCTAAAACCTGAATATTTTTTCTCCGAGTACCATGACATTACTGAAGTTTCTCCAGTTTCTTGCAACTGAATTAAAAAAGTATGTATATGTTAGTACAAGTCCACGCCACAGACCTGCATCTCTCTTGTCCACGCTAACAAAATTGTTGGCGCTGGCACGAAGTACCTATATCCTCGTTACATCGATCCTTGCATTTATTGGTTATCAATTATTATTTTCCAAAATTTTTGTGATGTGGAGACAACTCGACGGCTCTCATGCTTACGAGAACTTTCTGGGTTAAAAGTTATCAACATAACAGTATAATACTGACAGTATCACATATAGAGAGTAAAGATTTGTATTTTTGTAACGTATAAACTCAAAAACGACTGGACCGATTTCAAAAATTCATGCTACAATATCCCTGAGTAGCATAAGCTATATTTTATTCCCGTGTTCCCACGGCAACGGGAACTACGCAGGTGAAATAGCAACAATCTCGTAGGTGCAACACAGACATTGTTTCAAGTTGATGTAGATTAGGTAGCTTAGTCCAGGCAATGAAGCGGATTTTTGTATGAAAACCCCAACATTAATTCCTCAGTCGATGAAACTTTGCAGGATTGTAGTATAGTATGAGACAATACTTGCATAAAAAAATCCAAAAAAAAAACCTAACCAAAGTTAGGTATTTTTACAGAAATAATTATTTATTTGATATCTTTGTTGGGAAAAATGCTCAGTCAAAATTTTCTTCGCCAGCAATATTCATGTGTATTAAGAAAGCTATATGCGAAATATCCAAAAAAAAATCCTGGTAGAAACAACAAAACTCAGACGTATATGTACCTTGCACGGGAAAATTGCTCTGTCCATTTTTTTAACTGGAATGTTATTTAGTAGTCGCTGTGGACTTACAATAGGAAAATCCAAAATAAAAACCGTCTTGCTACATTATTTTCAGAAATTATCAAATTAACAACGAAAAAAAAATTTTTTTTAGTATAAAAACCTAGTTTCGGTTAGGTTTTTTTTTTTAGATTTTTTTATGCAAGTATGGTCTCATACTATACTACAATCCTGCAAAGTTTCATCGACTGAGGAATTAATGTTGGGGTCCACTACCTTTATTGCCTAGACTAAGCTACTGAACAATCTGTCACATACTGGCATAATTTCTCTCGCTGCACTGCCCACCGCTCATTATGTAAGAGAAAGAACTTTTATTTATTTATTGTTTAATCAATGTAGAATGTAACATTATAAATATAATATATAATTTAATAAATAAATTGCATTTCAATAATATATATAATATATATATTATTGAAATGCATTTCAAATCAACAAGTAAATATTTAGTGTTCGACTGAATACGAAGCCGAAGTTTGTTGTACAGCCGCAAACAAACTTCCTACTTTAAATTATATTAGCTATGCTTTGAAACTATGATTCTTTCTATGATTTCTGAGCATGATTGAAACCTCAGCATGGTCCATGGCTTCAGCCTAACACTGATATTCAGTCGGACACTACTAGTTTTAACTATTTAAACATTAGGTAATATAAATACGAGATAGTATGATAACAAAGATATTAAAATATAATAGGGCATAGAGGGGGCATTGGGAATATTTTCCTATAAAAACTTTGAATCTCAAGCGTCATGTCAGTTAGTATGAACGCGAGCTGTCATTCGGTCGAATCACACTAGAATTTTGCCCACTAGTGATAATTTTTGGATTCAGATTTTCCTCACTTTGTCCCCACTATGCCCTATAATATTTTGTCTTCTTTGTATGCGTTATTTAGAACCTGAATTCTTAATTTATGGTAGCAACTATCAAATTGCGAAGAAATGTAACTGTGTATGTGTTTTATGAGTACATCTGCTACTTAAAATATTACATAATCTAGGTATATATATAAAAGAAAGTCGTGTTTGTTACACTATTTATAACTCAAGAACGGCTGAACCGATTTGGCTGAAAGTTGGTGGGAAGGTAGCTTAGAACCAGGAGACAGACATAGGATACTTTTTATTTCGATATTCCCACGGGAATGGGAACGGGAACTACGCGGGTGAAACCGCGGGACGCTGCTAGTTAATTAATATAGCACATTATACTTACCTACTACATAACAACTTCCTAAAGAACTACATCATATCAATTTTAAAATTAATATAGCACTACCCCTAACCCATCCCAACCCAAGCACTAAGTACTATATCCTATTAATTACAAAAAAAACAATTATTCGATGCATTTTATTTGTATGATATTGCATAATTATTCTACGTCACTGAACGGGGATAATTGCGTATTAATAAATATTGCGTTTCTTATCTATAAATAATTACAGAATCGAATAACCAAAGAGATTGGAAGAAAATCATTATTTTTCCTAAATGAAACTTTTTCTTAAACGTCTTTGAGAGTAAAATTTATTTGCTTGGACAACACACGTACACGTACAATACAAACAAAAAGAAATAAATAAAAACCTGTACACAAGAAATTGGCGTGTACTGTAGCGTATCGCGCAAGCAAAAGGGCCATGACTCAGCACTACGTCACAGCTGCGACACTGCGACTGGCTGTTGATTAACCAAAGCAATTATTATCCAATTAAAATAAATACAGTGATAATAACGTACCTACGCTGCGCAGTATATGATACTATTACAGTTTATTTGATCGTAGAAATATAAGGTTTTCAATTATAGACAAAATATAGGATCTTTATTATTGCAAGATAGCGTGACTGGGTGCCCTTATGTTCAGCACTATAATATGAATGAATATTTACAAATATGACAATAATCATTTACAAGTGTTGGATAAAGGATCGGTTTGATCGGTCAGACTATAATACAACTTTGAAACATCAAAAAAACTGACTTAAGCTTTCTTGGTACACATAACATAAAATCATATTTTACTTTGATGTAGTTTCAAACCACATTACTTACAGATATCCCTGTACTTTCGTTATACTTATAACAATTAGACAAGTTTGTCTTTTATTAACAAGAATGTACTTTCATTTAAATCTCTATTAGTAATATACAGTATAACTTTCTTTCTTCCTCCTACGAATGTCTTCATGACTATTGTCTAATATACGTCACCCAAATACGTTATATACAACGCGTAACAGAAAAAGCGCATTTCCTCATACACCCTCATTAGTATATTAATATAAAAAAATATTATGCAACAGAACTTTAGTTGTGTCTAACCAATTTTCTTAAATATCGATTAATATTAGCACGATTTTCATAGAAAGCACTAAATTCAGCTACGCTAATTCATTTTTGGGAAAAATTTAACACATATAAAAAATAGCTGGAATCGAATAAGTATTCGATACTGAACAAACTAATTTCAGGAATAGCGCGTATTCTGTTACATGTTGTCTAATGTTAATGTCTAGAAATGATAATAATGATTACGATTTATAAATACATTCAAAACTCATAACTGGTCAAAACCAATTTTGAATGCAAAAATCAGGCAAAAGGATTGGTTCTGAGTTTTGACTGTCACATAATCCTATTTTTTTTATATTATAAAAGCGAAAGTTTGTGAGTTTGGATGTTTGTTGCTTTTTGAACTGCTTGTTGAAACCTGGGCACTGCTAGGACATAATATACCCATTAGTTTTGTTCCCACCCCAAAGACCGCTCCACGGCCATTTTCCATTGTTTGTATCTCAAATCTCTTTCGTCATCACTTATTTTAGGTGTGTAGTTAGTGCCATCGTTCATGGGGATTGGAACACCTTGATTGTTAGACTCTACACCCCAATAGGCGACTAATGCTGCGCCAAGGGCCGTGCTCTCCGTGAACTCCGCTCTTATAACGTTTATACCGACCAAATCTGTCTGCATTTGCATAAGGAGACTGTTAGATGTCATTCCTCCGTCAACCTGCAACAAGGACAAAAGTATATTTATCCTATCCTAGTAATATTATAAACGCGAAAGTTTTTATGTATGGAAAAACTATTGAACGGAATTTGATGAAACTTTACAGTTATATAGCTTATACATCAGAATAACACAGGCCATATTTTATCCCCGTATTCCCACGGGAACTACGTGGGTGAACCCGAGCAGAACCGCTAGTTGTTTATAATTTGAAACAGAATATTTTATTTAAAATATATTTTTAACTTCATCCACGTTTCTAGTCTAAAAGAAGCCTGTCCTTAAAGAAAGCTATTTGCCAGCCACATTTCAATAATATCGGTTCAACTGTTTACACAAATACTGAACTCATGTCCTTTTTTTCCGTAATATTTACTGCTTATGTTAATACCAATAGGGTTTAAATGTGTTTCCCCTGGTGTTTGGTTTCGAGTCGCGTCATAATTTCTATAAGATATCTTAAAGTAGATAATGAAAAACTGCAAATCAAAAGAGGTACAATACATTACCTTTAGAAGCTGGAGAGGTATACCACAATCCTCATTCATGGCGTCCAAAATATCTCTGACTTGATAGCACACCGCCTCCAGCGCCGCTTTTACAATATGCGAATAGTTGGTATCTTCTGTTATTCCGCAAATTACTCTATAGAGAATAACACAATTATTTCTCAATCTCTATGCAGTAGTGTAATTGGTAAGTCGAAGGAACCCTCTCAGGAAGTATCAGAGTAACTGATCAACATTCCGCATACATATCAAAATATAAATAAATAAAAATACAGACGAATTGATAACCTCCTCCTTTTTGAAGTCGGTTAATAAAACACTACTTTAGCCCAATTTTCCAAAATACGATTATTCTGAATTTGTCATATACTACGTAGCATATTGCACACACTATATAGCCGTCCGCCAACCGCGGCGCCGGCGGTCATTGACCTCGCGCAGCAGATAAAACTGAAGAATTTAATTGCAAAAATAAAGGTGATTTTTATACAAATGGTTGAGGTATCGGCATCTTATTCACCCCCTATCTCGAATTACCATCACATTGTTTATGTAATCATATTATAATTATAAATAGAAGATAGTCAATAAACTTCCAGCACCCAGATGTTTCGATCGATCCCTCAGTCAGCCAATCAACCAGTCAGATTGATTTTTATGCATATAAAAGATTACTACAAAACATACCCTCTAGCATCTTGTCTCCAATAAGGCGCATAGAGTCCACTGAAAGCAGGCACGAATACAACGCTGCCATTCTCCGTCGCCTCAGCGGCTATGTCTTGCGATGCTTTAACGTTCTTCATTAGACCGATGTTATCTTTCAACCATCCCAGGGCTGCTCCAGCAACTGCCACCTAAAATACACGATTGCAATGTTGGATTTAAACTAAAATAAACCGTATTTCAATATTCATAAGTACTTGAATTTATTGCAACCTCTTTTACTCGATTTTTACTTCTAGACCAAGAATTGATGAGGTTATGATGACACATCGCTCAGATCATGCCTCTGTTCACCCTTCCCTATTGATAATATCGTGAGCGCACAGACAGTTAGAATTTTGTTTAAAAGGTATTTTTATTTGACCCCGAATTTATAAGATAATAAGTAACAAATACATTAAATTTAACTTTTTAGAATATATTAATAACCTCTACATATGGCTAGGCCTTTATAGTATACTAGCAGCTCCGCGGCGGTGCGAGTACGGGTATAAATTAAAGCCTATGTTACTCGCTAATAATGTAGCTTTCGCTGGCCTTTAAAAATCGGTTTAGGCATGAAAGCGTAATAAACAAAGAAACTCACTTTGGCATTCATAATACTAGTTAGGATTGGCATAATTTGTATAACTGTAATAGATATTATATATTATATTATAATAGATATTATTTTTAACATAAAATACATACCGAGCCTTCTAAAGCATAGCAAGGTTTGTTCTTGCTTCCCAATTGGTATGCAACTGTAGTTAATAGGCCCCTTTTGGAATTGACCCGAACGTCGCCGGTGTTGTATAGGACAAAACAGCCTGTTCCATATGTCGCCTTCGCTTGTCCTTTTTGCAGGCACATTTGCCCAACCAATGCTGCTTGTTGGTCCCCTAGGCATCCTGATATCGGTATTCCTTTCAGAGGCCCTTCAGAGATGTAGCCATATATCTAGAAAAATATAAATGTATTCAATTATTATTATCATCATAGAAAAACAAATTAAAATTAAATAAATATATGATATTAAATAGTCTCACGCCTTTTACCCTCGAGGGGGTAGGCAGCGAGGTTAATCCATTTCAGGAAAAACCCACATTCCACCAGTATAACCTTTGGACCCCCAAACGTAATAGGTGGTGAGCCCATCGCCGGATCGGGTCTGTTACACATGCCTCAGATTTAATTCTGAGACCTGCGGGTTTCCTAACGATGTTTTCCTTCCTTTTTTTAAAAATCAACCAGTCAGAGTCATTCGATCCCGAGACCTCACCCATAAGATTCCCATTGAACTACAAAATTTGCCTCTTTACAAATTAAAAACAATTGTTAGGAAAATATTGCATAAAAAAGGACTCTATAAAAGTACAGACTACTTGTAGACCAACATTCATGTGATTAACCGACTCGTCGCTATGTAAGCCTATTAATCATAGCCATCATTAGAAAGAAATAAAAGAATAGATATTTATTAAGAACACCTTGAACAGTCTTAAAACTAAAATACAAATAAAGCCTATAATTACTAGAGCTGCCCTTGAGGTTGTTGCTGATTCTTCTCGGGGTACTGCCGACAACTCGTCGGTATGGACGAGTTTAGAGTGCCTTGTTATTAGACTATTGACATTTCTAAGTGTAGGTAGGTACTTTTTGTAACCATAGATTTTTTTTCTATACTAAAAAGGAAAGATTTCTATTTTTGTATGTTTGTTACGAATAAACTCAAAATTAACTGGACCGATTTTAAAAATTCTTTCACCAAGGGAAAGCAAGAAGATCCCTGAGTAACATAGGCTATATTTTATTCCCGTATTCCCACGGGAACGGGAAATACGTGGGTGAAACCGCTCAGAACCGCTAGTTAGCAATATAGTTAACGCACCTCAGAGCTTGACTTTATTTCAGGCAAAACAGACACTGGGATTTCAAAAAACTTCGACAACAATGGGTCCCATTTCAAATTTTCAATGTTCATAAGCATAGTTCGAGATGCGTTGCTGACATCAGTAACGTGTTTACCGCCATTTGGACCACCTTAAATTAAAAAGAAAAACACAAAGTGAAAAATAATTGGTGATGAACAGGAGAATGGTGAATGTAATAAAATATAAATCAAGTGATATTAAAGTAAATCTACATGTACAGTTCGTGATAGATATACATTTCAAACTGTAAATAATAAATTAGAATTAAGAAAATAGCTATCTGCAGTCTAGATAATACATGATACACCACAAATGTTTACTAAGCCGGATTACTCATGCATATGCCTCGTAGCTATAAGGTAATCTTATCACAATCCAACACATTAAAACCATTAAACAATTAAATCCATAGAAGAAGTAATTTATTATAGCTGTGATGTATGTACTTTATTTATCATCGATTTTGGTTTCTATGGAATTCATTGAAACAGATAAATTACATTTATACTTAAGGTAAAAATGATAGAAATCATTTTATTATATTATAAAATAAATAAATAATCTCACGCGTTTTGTCCCCGAGGGGGTAGGCAGAGGTATTTTATTTCCGGAAATACCCACTTTTCGAGAAATTATTCGATCCCAGTGTGATAGGTGGTGAGCCCATCGCCGGACCGGGTCAGTTACACATCCCTCAGAATTAATTCTGAGATCTGCGGGTTTCCTCACGATATTTTCCTTCACAGTCGAGCTAGTGATAAATATGTACGTAAGTTTTTTGAAAAACTCATTGGTACATGCCAGGATTCGAACCCTAGCCTCACTGATTATCATCATGGGAAGCTCTTTAACCGTAAGGCTATCATCACTGCTCCTCGGCTTTATTATATTAGTTGTATAATTATTATCATGCACAACCAAATAAAAAGGGCAAAACAATAGTCATTTATTAAAAAGATTATAGTTCTACTTTAAAATTATAGCAAAATTTTAAAATGTTGCTTATTCGGTGTTGGCGTATATGGACCCACCGGGAGCCGGTGGGCTCACAGTATAAGGGATAATAAAACAGTGAAGCAATAGAGTACTAAAACTTATGACAACACAGCTTGCCATTACAGTACAATTTCCATATTAAATTTTTGTTTTGACACATCATAAAAAATTGGGTAGTTGACAGCATCGAAATTAAATTGCGAGTAGTCATACATTAAAAAGATTATCCCAAAACACCTCAAAATGTGTATTTCGATTTTCAATTTACAATTATAGCAAATTTAAAAATAATAAAACAATCAAAAAAAGTGCTGCAATTGAGTACTACAAACTATGACGTCATGGTTTGCTATTTCAGTACATTTTCCATAGTAAAATTTCGTTTTGACAGATCGTAAAAAGTAACTGATTTGACTAGGTAGGACACAACCCTATTAACTCATTTTACTTAATACCATAGTCATCACAGGCCGCTGCTGTTCTATAGATAGCAAATTAAAATGTATTTGACTACAATGATAATTGATAACCCATGGGATCCCACTGTCGTAGAAGTTGGTGTTACTCAGAATTTGTAATCCACCTCCAAAACTTTTACCAAATGTCGACCGTGCACAGAGAAACACGAAGGAGATCTTAATATAATGTCAGTAAATTATGAAAAACAAACACCTGTTAAGTTCCATATGATCCAGGTGTCCACAGTACCAAAACAGCATGTTCCACTCTTCATAGCAATTCTTACATCTTCCACATTATCACTAAGCCATCTCAATTTGACAGCACTGAAGTATGGGGACAGTGGTAGTCCACACAATGGCTGTGAAAATGATATTACATTATTTTTACTTAGAAATTACCAACTGTTTTTTGTAAACCATTAATATTAACACTATTAATTATTAACCTGCACATTTCAAGACTTGTTCGTTTTATTTATTGTGCCATTATTGTCTTTATAAAATGACAAACTAATATTTAAAACTGAATTTAATTAGATATTAAAACACAGCTCTGCTGTCCTTGATTATAGAAAATAAGACTGTATACAAGTTAATCCATATACTCCAGTAATTGTAAATATTAAAGTGTCTACTGTATCTTTGTTTCCTTTTTCATTACAAACTTATTGTTAATTCTTCGTTCAATTAGTTAAGTCTTATGAAAAGAAATCTAGACTGATATAATGTGGAATTTTGGTATGTTATAAAATATATATGTGTTAAGACTTTAAAAGTACATGCTGCAAAAGATATTTGAAATATTTTCCTTGTTGCTGTATAATTTAGTGTGGATAAACCCAAAACCAGTTTTCTGTTCTGTTTTAGTTTTCTGTTTAGAAAAAAAACTTAATTAGAACTGTATTTAGTAATTTATAATAATTTAATTCAAAACCAATGAAAACCACATGCCTGTGCTCGATTAAGGGTTAATTGATAAGAAACAATATAGATAGAATAATATAGAGCAGTGATAGCCCGGACAGTTAAAGAGCCAGCCGAAAATCAGTGAGGCTCGGGTTCGAATCCTGGCATGTACCAATGAGTTTTTCAAAAACTTACGTACATATTTATCACTAGCTCTACGGTGAAGGAAAACATCTTGAGGAAACCCCCAGGTCTTAGAATTAATTCTGAGACATGTGTAAACAGACCCGGTCCGGCGATGGGCTCACCACCTATCACGTTTAGGGGTCCAATATATCTCGTGAAATGTGGGTATATCCAGTAATGGAATACATCTGCCTACCCCCTCGGGGATAAAAAAAAGGCGTGAGATTATATTAAACAATATAGATAAAGTATTTACCTAATTCATAGTATTTTAAAAGTATAAAAACATTACCTTCAAGTAGTTTTTGTTACTAGTTTTGTTGGGAATCGTTTCCAGTAACTTTTCAATAGTTGATGATGTTCTCATATCGAGCCAAACAATTGCATTATGCAGTGGTTTACCAGTCAGTTTATCCCAAACGATTGTTGTCTCTCTTTGGTTTGTTACACCAACTGCTATAATGTCCTGAAACAAACATAGTTTTTCAAGAATGCTGAATGTAAAGCTGCACATACCATACATGTCAATCTTTACATAGTATAAAATAAAGTTGCTTTACACCTTCTCTACGCTTAGATATTTGAAACCATGCAAAGGATTTTGATGCAGTTTTCACTAATGGAAAGAGCAATAATTGAGGAAGGTTTCTGTATATCATATAAACCGGATCAAAGCAAAAGTGGGTTACCAGTATGTATATTTATATTTCGGGGCAAAAAAGAAAGTTTCACATAAGTCATTCATGGTTAGTATATGTTTTATCGCAGACCTTTTGTGTGATAAGATTGTACAACAGTGTTAGTTCTAATTATATATTTTTATAACTATCGAAAGTACTTGTAACATTACATAACCCATTAGTGGCACATTGTATCAAGCTTACAGGTACAATGTTAGCCTGAATTATAGTCTATCTATACATATTCAAGGGCTCCTTTCATGACTTTTAGCTGTTTGCATGGCTTATGCATGAACTCACTAAAAAATAGTGAGGTGCTTGCAACCTCACAAACATGAATGCTTTACTGGCAGCAAGATAAGCATACATGTCATGATAGATCTCTATGGACGAAATTCCCTTTTTAAAAAAAAAATACAATGTATTTTTTTTTTACATTTGCACATAAAACAAAGTTGCTCCTTGAAATAGTATGTAAATATCGGTAGCTGACTCATCTTCCATTAATACTACCTATTGTACTAACACTATACTAACTATTGTACCTAAAATTTAATATTTTTTGGTACATAGTTATGACGAAACATTACAGTTATATAGCATAAAGATCAGAATAACACATAGGCTATATTTTATCCCCATATTCCCACGGGAACGGGAACTATGCGGGGGAAACTACGGGGCGCTCCTAGTTCACCATATTTCTGAAGGGGTTTGCAGTGATACTTATGTAGCAACTAGCAGATCCAGGAGGGTTGGCTAGTGGGGCTCAATCTCCCCCTAAAAGCTGGCTGGATGCCTTACAGCGAGGTAGGTTCTTACATTTAATTTTGGAAATATTCATATAAACAATCGCGACTGAGTTTTTCACAAAGTTCCGCCAGTGTTGAGGTAGTGATAAATAGATTAAAACAATACCTGGGGTTTCCCGCCCAATTCCACTAATTGCTCCATCGCTTTTTCGATGCATGTCGTAACCACTTCTAAGATGGCGAAGGGATCTTGTTCCACCCATCCTTCTTGAGGAAAATGCTTGGCAAGTTCTTTTTGATGATAGGCCACTACTTCTGAAGAATTTGCTTTGAAAATTATAAATCGAGCACTAGATGTACCTTCATCAATAGAACCTACTAATGGACCGAATTTTCCGAACTCAGACATTGTTGCGGATCCTTTTGACTTTATTGATCAGGCTGCACTTTGCAAGAAAATAATAAAAATAATACGTAATCCGCAAGTTACATACAATTAAGTCCACAAACCACAAGATGATAGCTTGCAAGAGAAATGAAGTAGGTACCTAGTCTTTCTATAGTTTACTTCTTAACTCTACGTAACCTTTTACCGGAAATCTATTACTACAATCCAACAAGAAATTTTATTGAATAAAATATTACAACATGTATCTCTGGCTCATTGTGATAAAATAAATAATCAGCCAGTGTTGCAAGTATGATTTCCCAAAAAAGACGGTTGGCTTTCTGAAAAGGTACGGTTTTCCCAAAACGTTGAAAAATCCTCAAGTCTATCGAGCAAACAAGTTTAAAAAAAACTGTAAAAATAATGTTTTAGTGTGAAGAGAGACCTCTTTGGTTGATTGTCTTTATTATATCCATAGCGCATCTGTCTATTGATGTGACTTTGTCAATCACTTGTAAAAAACAGAAGAATAAGAAAGACATCGTATTTGTGTACAATTCTTTATTATAAATATTTGATTGCAAAATCTTCTTATCATTGTCTTGGGGTCACGGACCTTTGGTGGAGAAACCTCCTCAAACTTAATATTTAGGAACTAAGAAAACTTCATCTAAGTAATTTGTGTGAATATTTTAGTGCCAAATGTGTCAGATATTTGAAGAAAGTATCAGTTTCATTACTTGTCATTAGTTTCTTGACAGGCTGTAATTGTAAAATATAAATTTAACTTACCACGATTTTATGAATAAATAACTTGCTAACTCATGTGTGGCCGATGCTCTGGCCGGTATTGTACATAGTTTTAATGTTTTAAATTAAAAATTAGATTGACGTGGTTTTGGTTTGTCTTTGGATCTTTGCTTTTGATTTTGTTTTTCTGAATTATTGTGTGAACCGGTATTGTACCGTATTATTTAAATAAAATTGTTTTTAAAAGCGTAACAACCCTTTCCAGGTTGAGGTCGCAGAGTTCACATCATGCTTGAATAAGTCATATAATTAGGTCTGTAATTATAATATTTTTTTATTTGTTCTAAAACTGCAACATAAAATGCCAGGCAATCTAGGTTGTTTTCGTAGTCAAACAACACAACACTTTACCTCTAAAAAAATGTACAAACATTAAACTATTTCAAAGTCACGGAACATCGAGAAGCCAAGCGCAAGCAAGAGATATTAGGAAGAAAAACAGGCTAAAGAGGTTAAGGATTTATAGTAAACCATGGACCTAAACTGAATAGCAACTTATTTTGTTAAATAATAGAAAAACCTTAAAATAAATAACAGCACAAATTAACCAAAACGAAAAAATTTGTTTGTAAACAGTACAGTTTTGTTTTTTAAAATCCATCACTCCTGTAGAAAGAAGGTAAGGAATGTAATACGATTACAGCCAAATCTTATTTGGTTGGAAGTGGGTTAGAAGAATTTTTTTTTTTCAAAACGCAAATTCAGAATATTAAAAGAGACAAGAGAAAGCATTTTTTTTTGTTTTATACCCTTTGTAAATCGTATTGAAAAATATATCACTAATATAGAAAAGGTACGGTCTATACTGAGGTACGGTTAAGTTCTGGCAACGCTGTAAATAACTAAGTCATTGATGTCATTGCTCATTGGACATTGGATAGAGACCGTCAAGTTAGAAGCCTCACTGAACGACCTGAATATCTCCGAAAGTATGATAGCACTATTTATATGCTTCGGGCACTATTTGGCACTATTTAGGAAGAGTTGTTTGACATTGGACTCGATTCTGGCTGACCACCTAAAGCTCCTAATATTGCTAAACCTCTTAAAAACGATTTTGCTATTCTACGCTATCTGTCAAATTCAAATGACATGATTAAATTTGAATTTGACGTTTCTAAAAATTCTAAATTTAGCCGATCAACTCAACTTAGCTTTAGCGGCTTAAACGCTATTCCTTGTGTGTCATTTTAACCAGAAAAAAAAAGAATTTAGACTTGTCAAACGCCTAAACTGCGTAAATTTAGCGGCGAGTAAAAAGGTCCCTCCTAAAATTAAGTTACTTCTAAAATCGGCCATTACAGTGATTTTATGTGCAAGTTGAGGTGGAAAAAACTAATTATCCAAAATCCAAAGGAAGTTTAGAAGAAAGAATGAGCCAGGACGAAAATTTTGTTGTGGGTGCCGCCGTATAGTGTGCAGTAAAAAGATATATTTTTTTGTTTGTGTATTACAATTCTAAATATATTCATCCAAGATGGCTCTTAGGTTATGTTTCAACTTTCTTTCCAGAGAACATGGTGAGACCGAAAAAATATATCTTAGAAGACTAGGAAACGCATCGGATCCATTGCATAGGTCCGAAAGATAATTTAGAAAAATGTTTAGGGTGTCCAATATATAATGGAGCATCATATTGCAAATGTCTGAGGGGTAGGTTCAGAGCTTTGGAGTAAATTATGCAGTTATGTTTTAATAAACACATTTTTATGAATCTGTAGTTTTTTCTTCAAATAATTTCCTCCCCACCCCCGCCCCTTCCTCCCCCTCCCCTCCCTCCCCCTCCCTATAATTACTGAAAAAATGTTTTTGGGGAGAAATCTTGCAATTTTTATCTTATTTTAAGGCATTGGCAATTTTGCCATCAGCTTAGCTCTGCCTCAGAGTCTATGCACAAAAATATAATCAGATTCATCAAAATTTATTGAAATGTCATTTCACGATAGTACACTTTTACTGAAGATTAAAGCGGCTAGTTCTTGAGGTAACTCGAAAATGTCCATCCTACGCTTTTTATCGAATATCCCTATTTCACTGTAGGTACACTATTACGTTTGACATTTGCCACATAATACACTATCACTATATAAAAAAAGTTAAATAAGAAGTATTTTTGACGTGACAACGTCTTATAAATTGATGGAGCCGGCGGCATTCCCGAAAAAGTGTGACGTATGCGTCGTTCCAGTGCAAGCGAGAGCGCGCAACGAGCGACAAAGAGGCACAATCCATTCCATCAGTATTTTCTTATGACGTTGTCACGTTCAACTATCGTCAGTAAACAGACTTTACAGACAACCGATTTTTTTTAATATAAAATTACGCTTTAAAATGTACGAATTTGTTATAAATTAACAAATGAAAAACAATTATTTCAAACAAGTTATAAATTTAATTATTTTTAACGTTTTTATTAATATCGTTTATTCCTTCAATTATATATTTTTTATGTTGCAACACAAGATCAATTCAATTTAAACAATTTAGTTCATGCTAAAATACCTTCTAAACTGACTAAGTTTGATGTTCCTGGAATAGAGTTGTTTTTAAGACTCACTAAATTTAATTTTAAATTTAAGAAATTTAGCTTTAGGCATTTTAAGCGACGTGCTGGTAGAATCGAGTCCAATATCAGAACAGCTCAATTCCATGGTGAGGCTTCTAACTTGACGGTCTCCATTGGATAGCCCTTGATTGACACTGTCAAGCAAGTTGACAGTCCCAGTGTTGCCAGACCCCAACAGAACTCTTGCCCACACAGGAGGTTAAAATTGCCCTTTCCGACACTAAATCGCCCATTAACGTTAAAACACTAACGACGTGTAGGGGAATCTGTTGTATCTTGACAACCTTTGTACCTTTGACCGGATTCAGAAAAGGAAAGTCATGTCTTTTTGTATAATTTTCATTTTACTATATATTTCGGGATTTTGACTCATATTAGTGATAATATTAATATTTTTTCAAGTGTCCGTGAAAGCAGGTGAAAGTATGCAGTGAATAGGAAATTCTATAAAATGCGAGGGATGGACATTTTGGATTGCCTCAAGAAGTCACAACGAAGTCGTCAGTAAAAGTACTATTATCTTACCATTGTTATTAAAAAAAGGGAGGGATGTAGAAAGTGTTGAAGTTTTAACCACAAAATGTTTGTGCATGGACTATGAACTGAAGCAGAGCCATTTAAATAAGATTAAAGTGTAAAATAGGACTTGGTTTATAGGCCTAGTAGACAAACTCTATACTCCTTAAATAATAATCTTAATTTCTCGGAACTCCTGCCTGTGAAAGAAATTATAGATATTTCTTGTTTAATACTCAAAGCCTTTGACAACTCCACGGTGAAGTTAGTTGTGTGAGAATAAGATGTTTCACTCAGAGTGCATCTGAAAATACATTATCGATGTTATTTTATTTTACCAGAGAAATAAAATTGGGTGTGTTAATTTTATTTAACCTAACGTCATTGCTAATATTTTACCGGTTTCAAGATCTTTCCGCCCTTTTGCCCTTCTTTAAAAAAACCTAAAATTGCCCATGGCGCAGTGCTGCCAACTTAGCGCGTTCCGCGCCAGATCTAGCGCTTTTTTTGTCTCGAAGCGCGTTTTAGCGCCTAGCGCTAAATCTAGCGCTTTTTTAAATATGAAACTATATTACTTAATACATCGTAAAACATAATAACTTACTAGTTCTAAATAAAATTATGTACTACTACCCACTAACAACATTGAAAAACTAAAAAACTAAGTCTATGTTTTCATCATAGAGTCATCATGTATGCTATGAGGACGATTAGTGTATTGGGGATTCCCCGCATATTATTTTGTATTCCTCTGTAGCGAACTTTACTAAGATCGTTTCCGGCTGGAATAAATATAAAAGAAGAAGAAATCCAAGAATCCGACAATGATGAAGATTTACTTAACCCGGCTTGATTCTTAATCAAAAATATTGTTTCTTATGTAGGTATGTCATTGTTACTTCCAAGTTATTTCATTTTTTATGTTAATTAGTTAACATGTTAGTTATCAGATTTTATGTACCTATCTTTGTTTTATTTCATACTATCATAATTATTTTCTGATTCTGTAAAACCATTTGGGGTTGGCGCGAAATATAGCGCTTTTAAAAAAAATGGCATTTAGCGCGTTCTAGCGCTTTTTTACAGCGCTGACAGCGCGTTTTCGATAAAACTAGTTGGCAGCACTGCCATGGCGTGGCAGTTGCCCACGACTTAGTAACACTCACAGACAGGAGGGTTAGGACCTCAGCTAGGACCAAGTATTCCTCCTAGCAGGAGGGAGTGTCAGGCAGGGTCAGGCAGGACAACAAGTTTTTTAAAAGTCTATCATGACTATGGGTAATTGTTTGAAAATTTACTTAAACGAGCAGATCAAGTGTTCTTAAGCATAATTCAAGAAAATCTGTTCAGCCGCGATCATTAATCGTTTGGTAAAGAGATGAGAACAACTTTCACACATCTGGTCGATTCGAAATTTGGTAAGACGTTACCAAGTTGAATCCATCATCATCATCAACCTATAACATAACATCCCACGGTGCACGGCTAAGCTAAGGGTCTTCCCTCACACTTGAGGAACAATGCGCTATCCTGTCTTGCAAGCCTAACTATCAGAATAACCCAGTGAATAGAGAGCTGATACCTTACAAACGGTCCGGTAGTTCTAAATTTTTTACATGCTGTCTAGGATGGTTGTTAAGTGTTTAAAATGCAAAATGCACAATCCCCCCCCCCTCCGCGCCCGCCGCCATATTGAAAAAAACCGAAAAAAATCGGAACTTTTTTTAGATTTTCACTTATATCTTTGTTTCGGTGCATTTTAGCTACAAAACAGTTCTATTCAATGTTGTAGAGAATGACATCCCCTATAATATACGTGTTAAGTTTTGTTTGTAGGGCAGATAGTTCACGAGATATGATATTTTAAAAAAGATAAAAAAATACGCATTTTCCGGAAATTTTTCAAACTTTTAACTTTAGAACGCTGTAATTCAATTTTGGCCTATTTGAGAAAAACAAGTATAAGAATAAAAATTGTAGGGAATTTAATTACCTACAAAATGGATGTATACTTTTTTTAACCAACCGTACGGAGGGGGCAGTAAGCATTAAAATGAAAACAACGGCATATTGTTTATTTGATAAGTTTGAAAAATTTCCGGAAATGCGTATTTTTTTATCTTTTTTAAAATAAAAGCAAGCAAAGCAAACACAAATTTCCGACAATTTTGTCTGTCTGACTGTCTGTGGATGTGTGTGTGTCTGATTTTGATGAAATTTGGTGTGGAGGTTACTGAGTAACCTGGTCAACATTTAGGGTACTTTTTATATCGGTAAAATGTCTCATTCCCACGGGAAAATTAAAAAACTGGGTTAAAAGAGAAATACGTACTACTGCGAAACGATAACACTTACAAACTTGAAATATGGTATGTAGGTAGCATATACGTCGTAAGCAACCGCTATAAAGGGATTTTTGGAACGCTTATTATATGTATATAAAATATAATAATTATATATATTATAAAGAGAAGTAATTAAATGGGCAGCAATAATGAAATTTGGTTAGCCACTAAAAATCAGCATTTAAATCATTTGGTCGGCATACAAAGATTTTGTTCGCAAATAAAAAAATCAGGCAGCAATCCTTGTTCGGCAAATAATTTTGATAATGGTCAAAAATTAAATCAGAAATAGGCAGCTTACAATAACATGGGTTTGCATAATAAACATTCAATCCGCAAAATAGTTACTTGGTCCGCAAAATAACTACTTGGTCAGCAAGACTTCATGATTGAACAGCAGAGAAAACATGTCGTAAAAAATTATACTATAGATACTCCCACTCCCACTCTCATTCCCACCTACCCACTCCTACCCTCTCATACTCCTCCTACAGCCTCTTACCCCCATACACGTTCCAGCACCCTCCTACACCAGGTGATAGGAGGAGGTAGGAGGAGGTAGGAGGATGTAGTAGGAGGTAGTAGGAGGTAGGAGGTGGTAGGAGGAGGTAGGAGTAGGTAGGAGGAGGTAGGAGTAGGTAGGAGGTGGTAGGAGGTAGGAGGGGTAGAGTGGGTGTGGGAGTTGGGGGTAGGAATGGGGTGTAGGAGTTCGGTGTAGGAGGTAGTGGGAGGTAGCAGGAGGTAGGAGGAGGTAGTAAGAGGTAGGAGGATGTAGTAGGAGGTAGTAGGAGGTAGTAGCTCCTACCTCCTACTACCTCCTACTACATCCTCCTACCTCTTACTACCTCCTCCTACCTCCTGCTACCTCCCACTACCTCCTACTACCTTCTACTACCTCCCACTACCTCCTACACCTTCCTACACCAAACTCCTACACCCCATTCCTACCCCCAACTGCCACGCCCACTCCCACTACCACTACCACAACCACCACAGCCACCACCACTGCCACTGCCACTACCACTAACTCCCGTACGCCACTTTTTATAGGTTTCACCATTATTTTTCTTGAAAATAAGAAAAAACCACAAATTTGAACTCGATCTTACAACTCAACTACCACGAATTTGACTGACAAAAAAAATTGCCATATGCAAATGTTTTTGGGGTTGCCCGTTTATTCCATTGCAGAGTTAGCGTAGCCAGACTCTAGATAGCGGACTTTACTATAATAAGGACGTACTCGTAGTTGGCTAGAAGTAACGCACCTTTCCCCTTGGCGTTAGAGAAATATGATTATCTGCGTAGCGATCACTTCAAGGGTAGACCAAGAAAGTTCTAATGGCTTGGAAGCAACCTTAGTGCGACTCTGAATTGAATCTAAGTTAAAGCCCAATAGGTGACCAAACCAAGCTCGCAAATTGCCGTCAGAAGGTGCAGCAGTGAAAAAAAAAAAACCGGCCAAGTGCGAGTCGGACTCGCGCACCGAGGGTTCCGTACAACTTTGCAAATTTATGGTTTTCGTAATTTTTCCTTTATCTATGCTATAAGACGTTGCTTCGTACCAAATTTCAAGATTCTGAGTTCACGGGAAGCACCCTGTAGGTTTTGATTCCCTTGCAAGTGTCGAAAATTTGCGGCATAAACGGCTGTATCTTTTGTTTGCGTTGGCTTAGAAGTTTGATTTTTTCACAGCTTCAAGGGACAGTAGACCTGAGTAATTGATATAAATTTCAGCTTCATACCTCCACGCGTTCCTGAGAAAAAGGGTCTTGACAGACGGACGGACAGACGGACAACAAAGTGATCCTATAAGGGTTCCGTTTTTTCCTTTTGAGGTACGGAACCCTAAAAATGTATATATACGGGTTAAAAACTAAATTCTACCATTAAAAAAACCACTAGCCACTAAAGGCAATATTTCGCCACTAAAAGGGGGGTCAAAACCACCAGTTTTAGTGGAAATTCCACTAACTTGGCAGCATTGTGGCTCTGACCAACACTCGTAAGCTTTGTAACAGAAAACGCTGCTGCGCGCTGCGCTGTAAACACTTCTGGTAACGCCAATCTGAGCTAGGATTTAACCTGTATTCCAGATGGCGCTGCATTGGTTCTGTAAATGCATCCATGGACTTATTTAATTTTATACCTTTTCATATGAAGATGACAGCACATCTACATGGCACAATAGTGTCTATGGGATGGGTAGGTACGTGCTAAACGTTCCTACTAATTCATTTAAGTAGACAGCAGATGGCACTTAAGTTTTTTATTTCTAAAAGTACTAGATGACGCTTTGCAGATGCACATAATTTAATTTATTGCATAACTATATGCCATTAAAAACAAAGCTTGTCAAAAACCCAAGCCTCGCAACTCAGTTTTTCGACCGTAAAAAGATGTGAGATCCATGTAATACCAAGTCGGTTAATTTATTCAGTCCCTACTAAGGGACCTACTGTTTACCCAATTGTCTAATCTAACCACCTCTTATAGTGACCATAACAATATTAAAAATATTTTTCAACACACTTGCTCAAAACGACGTTTTTATTCTACTGATTTTTGGCTCATAATCCTAGATATTAAACAAGCGTGCTTTTTCAGTATATTATTGCACTAGTGCCTTTAGTTTATTAACCCGACCAATTTACATTTGTACCTACCCTTGTACCAAGTCGTAAGTAAGAAGAAGAAGAAGCGATATAATTTAGTCGGGTTATAACTTTTTATTTTAGCAACAAACAGTATTTATGCGAAAAATAACAGTAAATGGTAAATCCAGCTTTATTATTAAAAAATAACTTAAATTCATTTAAAATTGTCTGTTATTTCTGTTTTAAACATTACATTAAAATTTAATTATATTTTTAATCTTGGCTGTTGGTCGATCTAGTTCGCACCTTAGCCTTGCGCGCGCATCGGTATCGCGGCAAGAAAAAAAACAACGCGCCATTTTCCGTAAATAATTGTCGGCTGTGACGAAGTTTGGATTAAATTGTGAAGTTTAATATTAACGAAAATGTCTACTTCAAGTGAAGAAAATGAAGAAAACCTATTATTAACTCCGCCGGATATACGTAACGAGGCGAAAAACGCGTGTGATAGTCTTTTGCCGAATGTAAGAAAAATTTTTAAAATGGAAAACCGGCAAGAACGCTCATTCTTTCTTAGAAAAACGTCGTTTTAAGCAAGTGTGTTGAAAAACGTCGTATGAAACACGTGTGCCTGTGACCATAATATACGCGGCATTCTTATGGCGCACTCGCTTTTGCTCGTACGCACACAATACCGCCTTGTATATTATGGTCAATTTAGCACACTTGTATCATAATGTACTATTATGTTTTAAATAAATAGATTGACTTGGCCATCGCATGACAACCCAATGTATTTCACAAGTGATACATATTATATTAAATTAGATTGTTTAGTGCGATGACAAGTTATTCTATTTATTTAAAACATAAAATATTTTTAATATTGTTATGGTCACTATAAGAGGTGGTTAGATTAGATAATTGCGTAATTACTTAAGACAGTAGGTTCCTTAGTAGGGACTGAATAAATTAACCGACTTGGTATAGTTACATGGATCTCACATCTTTTTGACACAACTGAGTTGCGAGGCTTGGGTTTTTGACAAGTTTTGTTTTTGATGGCATCTCATTTATTTTTGTAGTCTTACTTTTTTCCTTTCCGGTACCTTCTACTTCTTCTCTACCAACAACGGATTCTTGCTCGAAGGTAAAGGAAAACATCTTGAGGAAACCCCCAGGTCCCAGAATTAATTCTGAGGTCATGTGTAGGTATACAAAATTTCAGCTCGATTGGTTATCTTCCAGCTCCATCATCAAACCCTGGTTACCATCTAGTACCAAAATACTCGTCAAGACTAATCAAACGAGCCCAATCTCGATGGGGTTATGTCGTTTAATTACGGAGTTCCCATGGCCATTTTCCAGCTCCATCATCAGACCCTGGTTACCATCTAGCACCAAGGTTCTCGTCAGGACGAATCAAACTAACCCAAACTCGATATGGTTTTGTCGTTTAATTACTGAGTTCCTTTGGCCCTCTTCCAGCTCCATCATCAGACTCTGGTTACCATCTAGCACCAAAGAACTCGTGAAGATGTGTCATATTACTAGCCCAAACTCGATGGGGTTGTGTCATTTAATTAGCGAGTTCCCATGGCCATCTTCCAGCTCCATCATCAGACCCTGGTTACAATCTAGCGCCAAAGTATTTGTCAAGACGAATCATACGAGCCCAAACTCGAGGGGTTTACGAGTAGTCATTGAGGAGTTGCGATATCCACCTCCTCCATCATCAGATCAGCTAGGTGGTACCATAATATTGCGTTGTGAACAAACTTACATAAGTATACCAAATTTCAGCTCAATCGGTTGAAGAAATGTGCTTCAAAATTGAGTTGCAAAATTCCACTTGAACATGTAATTTTGTAATCCTATACTATTATAATGGGATTACAAAGTTGCAGTTCGTGTATCTAGAAACCTAGACCGAAATTTGCAAAATATTTGAGTTTTTCTTGATTTATACACTAAACCCTAATTGTATGCTAAATTTGAAGCTTAGACGACTGCTAGAAGTGCCTTAGAATTTTGATGATCGGTCAGTGAGTGAGTGAGTGAGTGAGTCAGTCAGTCAGTCAGTCAGTGAGTGACAAAATTAGGAAACTTTGAATATTTATAACTCTAAAACTACTGGTTCAAATTGGATGAAATTTGAAATATACTGTGTTAATACAATACCTGCTTGGTTACCTACTGAAAATTCAGGCTTCTAGGTTTATCCACAACGAAGTTATAGGGGGTCGAAAATGGCGTGAATTGCTTCGAGAAAAGGATGGTACGGCCGTGCCGCTTTTTGCTCGACTTGGCGGGGGCACCGCCGTGCCCCCAGATACAAAGTTTATTCCTATAGGAAAATGGAATAATATAATTATTTGTAGAATAGGTACGGACGTGCGACAGTCCGACTCGCACTTGCGGGATTTTTAAATATAGATAATCTATCTTCATATATATATATAAAACTAGCGACCCGCCCCGGCTTCGCACGGGTGCAATGCTAATACTAAAACCTTCCTCTTGAATCACTCTATCTATTAAAAAAAACCGCATCAAAATCCGTTGCGCAGTTTTAAAGATTTAAGCATACATAGGGATATAGGGACATAGAAAGCGACTTTGTTTTATATATAGGTACTATGTAGTGATGATAAACTGACTGACTGATTGGTGATGTATCAACACAGCCTAAACCGCTGGGTTTAGAGACTTGAAACCACATTGAAACTTTGCACATACATACTCGTAGCATATAGGTACAGTTTAGGCATCCACTAAGAAAGAATTTTGCAAAAATCAACCCCTAAGGGGTGAAATAAACGTGGGCGAGCGAAGCAGCGGGTAAAACCTAGTATATAATATAAAATATAATCTCACGCCTTTTTATTCCCGAGGGGGTAGGCAGAGGTATTCGATTACTGGATATACCCACATTTCACGAGATATATTGGACCCCTAAACATGGTACGTGGTGAGCCCATCGCCGGACCGGGTCTATTGATAAATATGTACGTAAGTTATTGAAAAACTCATTGGTACATGCCAGGATTCGAACCCGAGCCTCACTGATTTTCGGCCGGCTCTTTAACCGTCCGGGCTATCAAACCTAGTAATAGATATTGCTATTTATAATATAAATCGAGCTTTATATACTTAGGTACCTACCTACTTCCCTAGTTATGGACATCCTTGTGTATAGGAATACATAACTAAAATAAGTTTTTATCTTTAGTATGTATGTTACTAGTACAATGTACATGTTCATCTCTCATGAATGGTATTATTCTGTTTCGAATTCCGATATTCGATCTACATTCGATCATTCGATTGGATATCTTAGTCGATGATGCCTATAAACTTGTGTCGTGGATTTAATACTTTAATTATTGAAAATAGTACCTATATGTGCAACGTGTTTGGTACTGTTAACATTTACTACAAATGGGTAGTTGACAGCATCGAAATTAAATTGCGAGTAGTCATACATTAAAAAGATTATTCCAAAAAACCTCAAAATATGTATTTCGATTTTCAATTTACAATTATAGCAAATTTAAAAATAATAAAACAATCAAAAAAAGTGCTGCAATTGAGTACTACAAACTATGACGTCACGGTTTGCTATTTCAGTACATTTTCCATAGTAAAATTTCGTTTTGACAGATCGTAAAAAGTAACTGATTTGACTAGGTAGGACACAACCCTAATATAGTATAATATAATAATAATAAAATTCTTTATTTGTTTGCTCTTCACAACATTAACCATACAATTTTGGTACAGGGTAGGTACAATTTTGGTAAAAATTGGAGCATGGTTTGTACGTGTGAAGACTGGTGCCTGAGCTAAGCGTGAGCCTGTGTTTCAGGAACACCAGATCCCCAGATGTACTCCCCGGAAGTACGGCTTAAATATAAGATGGCATGGCATGGAAATATAAGATTTAATTAGACAGACTGTATGGTAGGTTACCAGGTGCATGTTGCGGAAGCTGTTGTGTGGTGTGTTTAAGTGTGAGTGGGGGTGAATAAGGTATGGATGAGTTGCGTGTTAAGTGTGGTGTGTTAATGTGCAAATGTAGGTATGGGATGCAAGGTGTGGTAAAAAAATGATGGCATGTAGGAGACTATAGTTAAATGGGTGGTTGTAGCAAATTCTCTGCATCGTTGTATGATAGGTCTTGAAGCCATGACACTAATTTCTTTTTACAGTCATGAATGTTCAATTCATGGATATCTAGTGTTCTATATGCTAAATTAAAGAGGTAAGGTCCTAGGAAAACAAAGAATCTTTGGCTAAAACTGGTTTTTATATGGATTTTAGGGGCAATGTTTTTATTTCTTGTAATTGGCGATTCAGGGGAGAAGGGTGTAAGGGAATGCTGGAGAAGGATTGTGTGTAGGATAAACAGTTTACGAACGGACAGGACTTGGAATATAGTAGCGCCTGAGCGTGAAAAATAGAGCCACAGTCTGTTTGAGCAATTTTTCTTTGAAAATTTGTAGGTACCTATACTGTAAACGATAAATTTAAATGGTAGGTACCTATCTGAGTTTGATAACCGAATTTTCGTAGCCTCATTTAAACGACATTTTAATATTCACGACATGTCGTTCCAAAAAGAAGGTGCCACTTGCCATACTAAACTAGAATTAATTATTTTGATGCTCCAGCGATTTCGGCCTAAAGAAGTGGATTTGTATTATGTGTGGTGGTGTAGTGGATATTATATTAAATTTATATTATATTAATATTATTATATATTACTACAGGTCTCCGAATTTAAACCCGAATCCAATGAAATTGAACCGCATCTCTTCGTAGAAACAGTCGTAGACATTACACGGATACTTTGATTGAATATGAAACCACAGCTGATATCAAAATAATATATCGTTTGTTATTGATGGGACCCTTTTATTTTTATACCTACAAATGCGAGTAGTTCGAAAGTGGCGTAAATGTAGTTGTCAAACTTTCCCCAACATTGAATCTATATCAATGGTAAAACATAGTTTTGAAAAGTTTACATAATAATTATTTAGACTCGGTAGCTAGAGTTAATTATGTATTAATTATTTGCTTTTCTTAAATTAAAAGAAACATGCTACATTTTAAAGATGTTCGTAATAAAAAGAATGTAGTTCGAAAATTACAACAGTCGTGCATCGACTGCCGAGGGGACTGGAACGCGAGTGTCCCATAATTATCGTCTCTACGCCCGTTTGGCTGACTGACAGGCAGTGCGCTCTGACAAAATGATTTGTGTCCTCATTGCACTAATAGTCGTGGTTGTCATCGGATACATTGTTAGATCTACAAAAAAGCCCAAAAATTACCCACCAGGTACGTATTATTAATTTATCAAAACACTATAACAAAAATTTTCATTCATTTCAGCACATTTATTGGTTCAATTAGCCAAATTCGAAAATTATCGGACAAGGAAAATTTTATTTACTCAAATTTACTGCTTCAATATAAAACATTGAGTGTGATGGATTCTTATTATACAAAATTATAAAACCACGTAGACTAATAGCTATAATTATTCATGGTGAATTTTAGTTAAGAACACGGATAACCTTTCTCAATGTAGAGACAAGTGCGAGTGCTATTTTAGCTATCCATGTCTATAAATATCTACCTATGAATAAAATAATGAACTGCTACTCATAATCCATCGTATTTCAGTAGTTTAAATTCAGCCAAACTGTGAATGAAATAGTGTAGTGACATTTAGTAAGTGTGTCGTTATTCGCACATTGTAAAAAATATATTCAATTATCAAAGATAAGCTTAGCAACAGATTTACCTAGCTTTACTTTAGATATTTTAATTATGAAAAAAAAATTGGAAACACTTCTAAAATGAATTGAAGATAGATCCGTCGATAGTTTTTACTGAAGATAAGCAAGCATGACTAATTGTAAGTTAAAGTGGTTTTACCTCATTACATTCCTTGAGCTTTGTATGTAACTGATAAAAGAATAGGAAGTGCCCATCAAAGTTTTTTAGGGTAGGTACATTGGCAAGTCATTTGATTATAGTATAGGTTAGTTACGCTTTCTTTTGGTACAATTTTTAAGCTAAACTCACAGCTTTAAAAATAAATATAATATCATATATTAAGAAATGAACAAACAAGTTAATTATTTAGTTAGTAAGGCGACGAGAAGCGTCGAAATTATGGGTACAGGTTGGAAGTCGATATAATTCATATAAATAAAATATATTGTTATATGATTGTTATGTACAAATGAAATTCCTATGATACCACACTTGCTTCGGTAACTGAACTTTACAGTTTTAACCCCATATTTCCGTTCTGTATCCGTAGTCAGATCGCTTAGTCAGATCAATCTAACCATGGACCGCTTTTAGTGTCCATGGTTAGCTTTTGTTAATATAACCACGGACACCTAACCAATAATGTATCCTTGGTCAGCTTTTCTTGATATAACCACGGACACCTAACAAATAATGTACCCTTGGTCAGACCCATTGAAGTTCTAATAATAAAATGCAGTCTAAAATTCAAATGCAAGACTTGACCGCCTCAGCGCTATGTAAGGCTATTGATTATAATTATTATTGTAAACCATATTTACTAGGAAGACATGAGATTAAAAAGAGCTGCCCTTGTGTTTCTTGTTGGTTCTTCTCGGGGGTGCTGCATTTGGAACCAGCAACTCGTCGGTGGAGATTGGCAGCTGTTTACATCCAGCCAATCTTCATGGACAAGTTCCAAGTGCCTTACTATTGGACGATTGACTTTTGTTCGGTAATTGAACATATTTTTGTTATCCAATAATTATTAACAACTTTCAAGAAGTAGGTAACTAGGTATAAATACATTATTTTCAAATCAACTTAGCATTGTAGTATGTATGTTGCTTGCAAGTTGCAGATAAGCCGCTGTGACAGACAGATAGACAGAGCGGCACCGTAAGAGTTGCTGATTTGACCATTTTAGTATACGAAACCCTACAAACGTTCAAAACATAATGTTTAATGTAGGGTGTTATTAAATTGTTTCTTAATATACAAATGATATTTCTTACTTGCAGGTCCAAAATGGTACCCTTTTATAGGATGCAGCAATGTCTTAGAAACAATGCAGAAAACACATGGTTCTCAATGGAAAGCGCTATCATATCTAGCTAAATTATATTCAACACAAATTCTTGGTTTAAAATTGGGAACGGAACCCGTGGTTGTGGTATACGGTTCACATAATATTAGGCGAGTGTTCACTGGAATGGAATTCGAAGGACGACCCGACAGTTTCTTTCTTAGATTGCGATGTCTTGGGAAAAGAAATGGTTAGTATGTGATCTTTTTGCACTAAATATCAAACGACCTCCATAAATTATACCTATACTAAACTATATAACCTACCCTACCCATTACCTGATTTAACTTTATTTAAATGCTTCTGGTGAATCCGTTGAAATTAGAAGAAACAATGAAAGATTGTAGATTTTTATTATTTTAGTCAGTGGCGCGGGCGTTAGAGTGGCAACAATAAAATTATTTCATTTCCTATTAGGGATTTCGATAAAACCCTTTCTATTATAGGTAGTGAGAGTTTAGGTTAGACTTTCCGTAAATTAATGTGTAAATATAGGTCCATGTTCGCTTCACCCAATTTTTTATGTAATTACAATTAGATTGATATTACCTAGGTATAGATTTTAAATTAAGCTTAAAATTGTATAAGAAGTATTAAGTAATTAATTATTGAATTATGAACGGTTTCATTCCTCGCACTTTTGCAGTTCTTTACCAATTAAAAGCTGTTTATATTTTGGTAAGAATAACAATGGTTAAACTAAATTAAACTAGCGATTACCTACTCTATTATAAAGTGAGTAATACCTACGGGAATTTTGCACACGTTATTTGATTTTTTTTTGTGAATTTTTAGTTAGTTATTTCAATTATAAATATTTCTAGCCTCAAACCCATCTAAATAATCAACAAACCAATCGAAAAAATACTTTACCCGTATTTGTTGCAGGCATCACATTTTCCGATGGTCCGTTATGGCGACAACTCAGACAGTTTACAATGAAGAATTTACGCAACGTCGGATTTGGTAAAACCGAGATGGAAAAAGAGATACAGAATGCAATGTATGGCGTATTGGACTATATAAAAAATAATAACAACAAATCTGTTTGTCCCAAGAGACCGCTCGCCACAGCCGTCATGAAGGTTTTATGGAAATATGTAGCAGGTAGGTAACTATGCCATTATATCGGAAAGATACCTAAAACCTGTTCAAATCGGTCATGTTTGTAAAGAAAAACTAGTTTCTTTTTGATTTGGTAAACGTTTCTGGGTATGCGATCGAAAGCATAATAAAAAAAAATTGCGTTCAGCAATTCATGTTGATATTGAAAAATAACGTTTAGCATTACATTAGTTTCGCAAGCCTTGTTTGCTACTTAACGAAAAATAAAATGTCTGAGGTACGTAATTTCGTACAGGATAAGATAGATAAACCCCTTGAAATTACATTACAAATCATGTGTAATAAACATTTTAAATTTAAGAATTGTACTAGTTCTTAATTTTGTTAGGGCACTCGTGGTAAGTTTGAATTAAGAATATTTCCATCATTATTATCCGTCTTTAATGCATAATTTCAGACATTATAGTAGAACCGGAAGGGTAATAAGAATACACGCTGTGTAGGCGGGTTGAAGTGCATCAATTTCTATAAAGTTCATAAAACTACACGCCTATCCCTGTATGTTAAATAAGTAGTATACTATTGGCAATTGTGGAGAATTTGACGAACCCTCTTAAGGCATTAGTGTGCTTCGCGGAATACCTCCATTGTAATGCTGCCATTTGATACCTTAATTCAACACCGTTATGGAATTGTCTTATTATGTTTGAGCAGTCTATTTACAGTGCAGTAGCTCGGCACTTTGGCATTCAAATAATAAAATATGTACCTACATCTATAGGCAACACCAAAAAAGTCTTATAATTAAAAACTTACCTTACTTATTTTAAAATATTCCTCGGAGAAATTTAGCAAAGGAAAGCAAGTGAAAACAATACAAAGTGGTTTCTTAGTTTTATTAGAATTTTTTAAATGAACTTGGACTGAATATACCTTTAAATAAGTTGAGTTAACATTTTCATGGTCCTTGTAATAGCCATAGATTTAGAATTTTTTTTGCTACGCAAAATAGCTTAAGTGAATGAAGTCCAAGAGACTTCCACAAATAAATTATAGTAATTCTTATAAAAATTCAAAATAAGTAATATGAAATGTATTGAAAAAACGTTACATGTCAATTTGACAATAACAAATTACCATATTTCAGGTGAACATATAAAAGAAGAGCGGCTCTATAATTTGTTGGACTTATTAAATGCTCGGTCCAAAGCATTTACTATGGCCGGTGGCTTGTTAAACCAACTTCCTTGGAGCAGATTTATAATTCCAGAGCGAAGTGGATATGCGCTTATAACTGAAGTGAATCAACAAATTTCTGATATAATAGAGGTATGATACAATACGTCATGATCGAACGTAATCCTTTCAGATAGTTAGAGCAGTTTTTATATCACTGTTAGAACTGAGCTCGCTCGCATGCGTGAGGCCAGGGTTTAGCCTCTTGGTGAATGCAGCAATGGGTTTTTCGGAAACTTATGTACCTACATATTTATCACTAGCTCGACGAAAAACATCACAAGGAAACCCGCAGAGCCCAGAATTATATCAGCACTGTTTGTTGTGGGAAATTCCATTCTCTACATAAATCAGAAGTGTTATAATTTTGATCAAAATGTACATAAGACTACGATGACCCTTTTCAATGACCAAATTATGGAGAAACGCACAAATTGTTTATTTGTTTATCCTCTACTAGGCGTTATTAACAATCACTCGATTATGATGAAACTTTGGTGAGTTGTTGCGGTTGAAGGAATTTGAAAAAAATAATAAGTTACCACTGAAGCAGGAATAAACTGGTTAAGCGCAGGCAACGCCCGCTACTATACGCTATGCTACGAGTACGTAAGCGATAAAAACTGAGGTAGATACGTCACTTGTAATCAAAATATGGCAATAAAACATAAATATTTCTTAGCTGACCTAACGAACTTGGACTGTGAATGAGAGTACGAAATGAATAAATTTAATTTAATCTCGCCATTCAGTTTCGATCTGTGCAAGTGTGCTAGCCCCCTTTGACAAGAAACAAAATACATAAACTATTTGTTCAGTTAGGTTTGAATTTCTAATAAAATTGTTTTAGGAAGCAATAAGTAAACATAAATGCAAAACTGTGAAAGGGAATGATTTCATATATTCGTTTTTGGAAGAAATGAATGAAAGCAACAAAAATGTGTTCTCAGGTAAGTAGTGCATATAATTTTTATTTAATAATTAGAATAGGTTCAAAAACATCTTTACCAATCCTTAGTAATTTTATTTGGATTTATTATTATACTAGGTATTGTACTACATACATAATACGAGTACACAAGAGTGAAATTTACCAAGTTGTTTATTTCAACCAGTTTTATGACTTTTCATTAGGTATTAATTTGAAAGACTGGAATCACTCTAATGGTTAAATCGAAAGCAAAATAAAAACGCCTTGCTATTTCATTAAGAAAATATGCTTGCCTGTGATTAGTCTTAAAATTTTAAGTTCGTACCCAAAGAGGTTGGAAGAAAATCATTCTCAAATTTTTCTTTAAACGTCTTTGTTCGTACCATTTTGTCAATTTGCCAGGCTATATTTGGATGTCGATTTTGTTTCGATGGCCACGATCTTATCAGTAACATTTAAAATTGAATGCCTTAACCTGTAATGTGATGTAATAATAAATAGCAACCAAATATATAAATCCATTGTGGGATAAAATTAATTGATAAATAGGTCTATTATATAAGCTATCTATTCCCTATAACGAGCCTTAGGGAGGTATGTCACGGTCGAATGCTTCCGACTATTATTTATATTTTTAGTTAAATGTTTTTTAAATATTTTAAATTTTCTTTATGATTAAATTACAGAGGAACAGCTGAAAGTGATATGTTTGGATCTAATCATTGCTGGATCTCAGACATCGAGTAATGTCGCCGAATTTGCAATTCTAGCAATGCTTACGTACAAAGGAATACAAGAGAAAATATACGATGAAATAGACAGTGTCATAGGAACAGAAACACCATCTTGGGCCGATAGTTACAAGTGAGTTACGGACTTTTTCAACAAACTTGCTCATAAAGTGGCTATAATTTCACTGCAATAAGGCACATAATGACACCTATAATCAAACTGTGACTTTTTCATTACTATTATTCACAAATGAGTTATAGATTTTTTTTCAATTTTATTGGCTGAGTTGCTTTGTTCTTAAAAAAGTTTCGATACAAAAAAGATTAGGTCAATAGTACAAATAAATTAATATACCTATTGCTTGCTCATTTCATGCAACTTCGTATTTAAATAGATTTTCAACACACTTGCTCAAAACGACGTTTTTATTCCACCGATTTTTGGCTCATAATCCTAGATATAAAACACGCGTGCTTTTTCAGTATATTATTGAATGAGTGCCTTTAGTTTATTAACCCGACCAATTTACATTTGTACCATAGTACCAAGTCGTAAGTATGAAGAAGAAGAAGCGATATAATTTAGTCGGGTTATAACTTTTTATTTTAGCAACAAACAGTAGGTATTTATTCGAAAAATAACAGTAAATGGTATATCCAGCTTTATTATTAAAAAATAACTTAAATTCATTTAAAATTTTCTTTAACATTTAAATTTAATAATATTTTTAATCTTGGCTGTTGGCCGATCTAGTTCGCACCTTAAGCCTTGCGCGCGCATCAGTATCGCGGCAAGAAAAAAAAACAACGCGCCATTTTTCGTAAATAATTGTCGGCTGTGACGAAGTTTGGATTAATTGTGAAGTTTAATATTAACGAAAATGTCTACTTCAAGTGAAGAAAATGAAGAAAACCTATTATTAACTCCGCCGGACATACGTAAGGAGGCGAAAAACGCGTGCGATAGTCTTTTGCCATCAAAATCGAGTGAAATGTATTTAGCGGCCTATGAAAAATTTTTAAAATGGAAAACCGGCAAGAACGCTCATTCCGCCTCAGAAAAACTCCGTTTTGAGCAAGTGTGTTGAAAAACGTCCTATGAAACACGTTTGCCTGTGACCATAATATACGCGGCTTTCTTATGGCGCACTCGCTTTCGCTCGTGCGCACACAATATCGCCTTGTATATAATGGTCAACTTAGCACACTTGTATCATAATGTACTATAATACAACTTGTATTTGTTTAATAAACAACATAGCTTAAGATCCGGCCGCAAAATTGTGTAGGGATCGAGTAGGTACACGCTGCAAACCAAATTTTTACGCATATTTATGATTAGGTGAATATATTATATTTATCAGGGTAATTGGGTCGAAAGATGGCCGCAAGTACTTTTTAAAAAAAAAATTTTTTTCTTGATTTTTGGGACGAAATTTTATTTACTTGTTTTTTTAAATAAAATATCGTCCACTTCACGGCCCCGCGATATGTTGAGAGTTTTAGTTTCATGGTTTTTCCGCATAGAAGGTGGCGCCATGTGTTTTAAAAGAGATTTAAATCTCTTTGTTAATCTGTGACAGGCTTAGAAAAAAAAACTGCCTGCGAAACTTTCAGAAATTTTGTGGAGTGTATTTGTTCGGTTTTAAATAAATTTGTACTAAATTAACTATTTTTCTCGCACTCAAAGTGAAAAGTACCTACAGTTTGCACCTCGAGACTAAACGCCAACTTAATATACTCTACTACTACTATTATAATAAATAATCTCACGCCTTTCATCCCCGAAGGGGTAGGCAGAGGTATGCCATTACTGGATATACCTACCCACATTTCACGAGATACATTGGCCCCTAAACGTGATAGGTGGTGAGCCTATCGCCGGACCGGATCTATTTACACATGTCTCAGAATTAATTTTGAGACCTGCGGTTTTCCTCACGATGTTTTCCTTCACCGTCGAGCTAGTGATAAATATGTACCTACGTAAGATTTTGAAAAACTCATTGGTACATGCCCGAATTCGAACCCGAGCCTCACTGATTTTTGGTCGGCTCTTTAACCTTAAAGGCTATCACTGCTCTAATATATATAATATACTGTTATGTGGTTGATTAATGATTTTATATATCAGTACGGAGCTATGCGAAAGCAATGTTTATCTTATTTTATCGATGTGTTATTTTACTGTACATGTATTTATTGTATTTTGCTTACTTTTCAATCGCTTCAGAAATGTACCAAGCAGCGCAACACATTTATTAGATACTAGCTTTTACCCGCGGCTCCGCTCGCGCACGTTTATTTCACCCCCTTATATGGGTTGAATTTTGAAAAATCCTTTCTTAGTGGATGCCTAGACTCTATAAGCTATCTATGTGCAAAATTTTCAAGTCTCTAGACCTAGCGGTTTATGCTGTGCGTTGATACATCACCAATCAGTCAGTCAGTTTATCATTTTATATACCTACATAGAAGATTATTCATTTTATTAGACATCTTGTCTAAAACATTGATATGGTAGTAAACTAATCTGGTTTCCATTGAGGTAAGTAACCTAGTAGGTAAAATATATAGATAACTATGTATAAAATAAAAATGACGTTTAAAAATTTCTGGATTGGAAAATCCGGGGAAAATGCAATGTTTATTACCAAATCGAAGTTTTTGACAAAATCATTAAAATAAATGAAATATTTAAAAATAAATTACCTAAAATTATCATTACATTTTAGATTGACTTACACGTCCGCATTTTTGCTAGAGGTACAAAGATATTACAATATAGTACCTCTAGCCGGACCGAGAAGAGTATTGGAAGATGTTTATTTAGACGGATATTTCATACCAAGGGATACCACTGTACTCATATCTGTTGGCGATTTACATTTCGATCCGGAATTATGGGACGACCCGCACAATTTTAAGCCAGAAAGATTTATTGACGATAGTGGACAACTTAAAAATACGGAGCAGCTGTACAACTTTGGCTTGGGTACGTCTATTTTTAGCACAGCATGAATTACGTATTTAGTGACCTCGATAGTGAGGCACTTAAAGGTTTGAATGATACACACCACCAATATAGCAGCATTACTGATGTAAAATATTTTTAAACCGACTTCAAAAAAGGAGGAGGTTTCTCAATATCTATACTAATATTATAAAGCTGAAGAGTTTGTTTGTTTGTTTGTTTGTTTGTTTGAACGCGCTAATCTCCGAAACTACTGGTTCGAATTGAATAATTCTTTTTGTGTTGGATAGTCCAGTTATCGAGGAAGGCTATAGGCTATATAACATCACGCTACGACCAATAGGAGCAAAGATATAGTGGTAAATGTGTAAAAAACGGGAGAAAATGTTTCATCTTACGGGAACTACGCGGGTGAAACCGCGCAGAACCGCTAGTATAATATATTTATGTATTTTCGCGGATAACTACGTCGTTTATGAACTGATTTTGATGATTCTTATTTTGTTGGAAAGGTGATATCCCAACGGTGGTACCATGATAAGGAAACCAGGATCTGATGATGGCATCCTAGAGAAATCGAGGAGAACCTTCGAAACTCGTAGTGGCGACGAGTGCTTTTTTAGTTTGAAGTCGGTTTTTTTATGTTAAAAATCATTTATTTTATATAAAAGATAAAAAATCTCACAGTAGGCACCTACATCATGCGATCGACAATTTATTAAAAATTTATCAAATTTTTAGATTGTGCTGGCAACTACTTTGCTGTTGGTTTACTGTCTAGGTGACGCAAATATATTTAAGTTCAATTATCAGTTGGCCACTACTGATTGATATAAATTGAATAATTGAACTTGTTCGCAGGTCGCAGACGCTGTCCGGGAGATTCGTTGGCAAAGTCTTTTATATTTATCACGTTCGTAGGAATAATACAAAAGTATAGGATCGAATGCAGCAATGGCATTCTTCCTTCTGGAGAGCCAATCATAGGCTTGATTTCAGGAGCAAAACCATATACTGCAGATTTTGTACCTAGATATTAAATTTAAAGTATTAGCCAAAGAAGAAGACAATGGGAGACTAATAGATATACTCGGGTACGTATTAAAATGCCGAAAATTCACAACACATACGACCGAAATATCGACACATAAAACACCTATTTTCTAAATACCGAAAATCCTAAATGTCGATATCCGATAGACCGAAACTTGAAAGATCGATTATGAAATGACCGATAGTTCGAAATCCCGAAAGTTAAAATTACTTGACTTATGGTCTAGTAAGCTACTCTTGTTTAATGGACAGCTGGGTTAGGTTTGTTTTTTTTGTGACCACAACGCACGAGCCGATCGAGCGTAGTGAGTGTGCCGCGGGAGCGGCCGGCGAAGTGCCAGAACCAGGCAGGCAGAAGCAGGCAGTGAGGCAGAATACCGCAATCCCCAAATAAAACCGGATTCTCATAATTTAAGTTTTACTTTTTGACTAATTAGTAAAATCGATATCAAGTAGGTAGGTGTACAGATCGTATAGGTATATTAACCTTCAGGTTTTTAAGCTTCGGGTCTTTTAGGTAAAATGTCCTTTCGTGATTTTAAACCATTCGGTCTTTTGATTTTCGGTCTTTCGTCCATAGGTCTTGTAAACTTTTGTCTTACTTACTTCGGCATTTTCATACGTACCCGGATAAACGGCGGTAGAATGGTATTTTTGCAATGCGGGATTGTATTAATTGGAAATTACAAGAAATAAATAAATGTTGAACTTAAACCTACCTACTGCATTTTTCTTGTAACAGTGGCTACTGGCGACAGGTAGATCATCAGGATTATGTAAAACTCTTTGAAATACTTAAACATGATTGTCTCTGAGACATATCTATTAAATAGGTATTATAATGAATTAGGTTCTCTTTTTCACTTTTGTTAAACGCATACATGGAAGTAGTAGGAGAAAATGAAATGGTCGTAGTTACAGATTCTCTCTATCTATTCGTATTTTATTCTTTTTCTATATACCTACATATCTAGATGACCCGACAAACGTTGTTCTTCCATATAAAGTGGGGGTGGGGTAGAAGGGTAAAAAAATATTGAGTCCGGGACCGAACTAAATAACCGAACTACTGATACACGGCGCTATTCTCATATCTATACCAAATATAACTAAATAAATATTTCATATCTATGGTACATATCTCGACTTTTTGAATGCTTTTTGACCATAGAAGGAAAAAGTTTTTGGCCCCAAGACTGCTAATGTGTTTGACGTTAAGGTTTGACACCTACAATCATTTTTACCAGATGCACACTGCTTTTTATTAGGGTTTAATTAATTTATATCGATAATAATAAACAGCATTTTATGTAATAAGAAAATCTGTGATTAACTTTGTAATAGTTGAGCTCGATCAATACATAATATATTTAAATATCCACTGAAATCATACAAAATGAGATAGCTAAAACCATTATTAACTCAAATGTTTTTAATAATTTGTGAGCCTATATTTTGAGTGTCTCCAGTGATAAGTAATTGCGCGAAACATGGCACATATAATCCTAAGTTCACTTAGTACGTCTTCGTCTATGACCACACGAAAAGTAAGTTATTATGAAGTTAGTATGGTTGCTATTTGATGATGTAGTAATGTTTTGCGGTGTTGCATTATAGGATTACATTGATTATTACAACAGGTATGTACTTACAAAGATTCTTAAAAACTTTTTGCATGCTGATTTAAATTGGCTGGGTAGAGGAAACTTATTTAAATTATAACAGCTGGATTTAATACCCTATTCACTGCAAATAAAGATTTCATTTCAAAGGCCACACAGCAGTAGGTAATTAGTGATTATATGTAAGTTTTATGAATAATTTGTTTTTCTAGGACTTTATTGGAGATAGTCACTTCAAATGGGAGAGTATTAAAAAGTTTGTTTACTTGGCCACAACCTGCGCTACGTCCAGTAACAACTTTGATATATTTTCAAGACTTACTGAAAAAGGTTCTCATAAATCAATATAACTAATTTTATATACATACATATTGACAATAAGTTTAGGAAATTATTTATTCAAATATTTATATAATACCTTTGTTATAACTTTTTCAGTAACAGTATTCGATTTTGTTATGTTTCAAATCGCAATTGGTTTGAGTTATATGTTCGCGGATTTCTTTATTAGACAGTACACAGGAAGAATAGATTTCAATAAATCTTTAAATCCACTTCTAAGAGGATTAAATTATGGAATTCTTATGCAAAGTGCACTGTGGACAATAATAGTAAGTATTGTTAATAAGACTCAGTTAATTCAAGAAAATGTATATGTGTAAATGCCGTAATTAGATACACATTGAAAATTCGAGACAATAATTGGATTGTATCTATATTTTAATGAAGTCCTTGACCACTCTTGTGCTAACTGATGCGCGTACATCTATAATTGTATCACTATTATTACATCCTACTATAATATTATAAACGCGAGAGTTTGTGAGTATAGTTGTATGGATGTTTGTTGCTCTATTACAAAAAACATTACTCAACGGATTTTGACGAAACTTTACCTTTGTATAGCTTATACATCAGAATAACACATAAGCTATATTTTATCCCCGTATTCCCACGGGAACGGGAATTACGCGAGTGAAACAACGGGGCGCTGCTATTAAGTAATATTTTTTTCATTTAAAGCATGCAAACGATTTAGCAGACCTCGTACGATATTTCGCTGCCAGTTTGTATGGGACGCCTGCATGGTCTCAATGCACTGCACAGACTGACGGATCGGAATGTCGAGAAATCAATGTTATACGACTGAAATGTATGAGCAAAACAATGACTCCTTTAAATATGACTTCAGTTCATCAATATTACGAGTAAGTTGTGATTGGCTAGTGGCTACATTAGAAATAAATCTGTCTTGATTAAAATGTACCAGTAAAGGTGTGATGTCTTCCAAGTTATCCTAATGTTAATGGTTTTTTTATTTTAAGATTTAATATTAGGTATATCAAGGATTAGAGTAACATAGAATAAGCCGTATTCTGAGATGAAATCACTCTTTAATAGCCGAATTAGACTTACTCTATAATAGCCTATTCTAAATTAGTTATTTTATCAGTCAACTAACGGACGCCCACGACTTCGTCCCCGGTTTGACCCGTCAAAAAATCTGTATGTAAAGATAACTCGGCTTCTAGGCAGCGTACCAAGATGAAACATGTACTAGTTAAGGTTAGGTTAGCCACAATACAACTGTGTAATCCAATTTGGTACGGTAGTTTTTGAGCCATGCGTGTACAAACAAAAAGACAAAAAATCATTCTTCATAATCGAACATTGTTTTCAGAAAACAGTTTGTAAGTGATGAAAGGTCTGTGCTTACAACCAAGTATTTTATGATTGGCCTTGTGTGGATATTTAATTTCTTTTTCTCAACTGTGACCGATGTAACTCTAGTAAAGGTAAACAAACTTTAATTCAGTCTGAAATTGGGAATCTATTTATCTATTTAAGAATGGATAAAATAGTAGTTTAAATCTTTTCGAAGAATATATATATAATAGGCAAAGATATTAAAGTAAGGATGAGTTATATTCATACTGCTTGCGTTTGAAAATGGATCCCCTACGAGTGTGCTACAACATGTACATACTTACTTCATAGCGTATTTATAGGATACAACAATGACGGGGAAAGATGATACGGAACGAATAATAAAGAAAAAGAGAGCTATCTGTCATGAGTTGCGCTTAAAATTCGACTTGAAATACAATGCGACTAAATAAAATGTGGTTAATTAGCTACATTTGTCGGCCTCATTTTCTGTGCTCTAGTAACATATCTACGTCTTTCTATAGGTATATAATATCTTTGATAATAGGTATGTATTCTAAGCGGACTTCGCATGCGGTCGCTAGTTTTGTGATACCAGACTAGACTACTATGTATAAATTGCCAGGAGCTATTTGACGTATTAGTAACGATCAATGAAACATGAACGATTGATCAATGAAAATTAAAATAAACATTGGCAGACATTATTAGAATTAAAATTTTTTGATGGCTTCACCATAGACCACTGTTAAATAACTTTTTCGATAATCTTATTTTTTAGCAATTTTTTACAATGTTAAGGTTGCGAAATAGTTCTTATCTAATCTTAAAACAGTTCTTTCCTCGAGATTTATACTATTTTTAAGGCATTTAAGTTTTAGCTTAGTTCCTTCAATAATTACTTAATAGTCTAAGACACGAATATAAGACGGCCTTCACCGATCTGCTTATTGGATGAAAATAAATTTTTTATCAAATTTAATATGTTAAAAAAGATATCGCGAGTGGGTTGGCTGAAAAAATGCAGTCCCGGAATGATTAATTAAATATTTAAAATACGAGTGCATTGCTATCCTTTTCTATTTCACGGCAAATAGCATGCGCACTCTTTTTCATTCAATGATGGTTCGCTGAGAATTTTCAGTCGTACGTTATATTCACGCGCAGCAATATTTTGATTTTCAACAACCGGAATTCATTAATTTCAAAACTGTTTTCATATTCTATAGACTTCATACATTGGATTGGTATGTAATTTATCTATTGACCAAACCAGTGCAATGTTAAAAAAAGATACCTATAACTGTATCCTGTACAGATTTTTTTCAGCCAACCCACTCGCGATATCTTTTTTAACATATTAAATTTGATATAAAATACTTTTCATCCAAGAAGCAGCCGGTGAATGTCGTCTTTTATTGGGATCCTCTACTATAATGGTTGGAGGTTTACTGATTTGTTTTTTTTTTAGTTTTTTAGACTTATATACTTTTTGAGGAGTCTAACCACAGTTATAACACTAATTTTGGTAATGATGTCCTGCAAGGCTCAAGTTTCACCTGCGTTCAGGCATTTATTAGATATAAATGCCTCAAATTCATATGTAAGTCTTACAGATATAATTACTATAAAATATTTCATAGTCGGATTTCAGATTATTTTATATTGTATTATAATTTTTTTTATATATCCTTGATCCTTAAGCGCGTCACACACGGTAAAGATGCTGTAATATTTTATATTAAGATGCCCTAATATAAAATATTATAGTATCTTCGGTTATCACACACGGCTAAGATACGATAATATTAAAAAACCTGTACATTTCCTTCCGAGTCTGCGTTGGTGCCACACGTATTCCTTGTTAGAGTTCTATATACAGGGTGATTGACTATGAGTGATACTGCCTTACTTCTTGATTTGTTAGACAGCTCCTCAGACGATGATTCTGATATAGAATGTCTGATGTAGAAATGCAGATTGCAGTAGCACATTCCAAAAGGAGAAAAATTTGGATAGAGCTTCACATAAAAAAGAGAAAAACCTGCGGCGAATTTAACCTAGATATGAAGATCTGTCAGTCTACAGCGTAGTAAACTAGCTTAGGTAGACAGAGAAGGCAACAGCTTTCGTGCGAAGTTACCCCCTCTCCTCTCCCTTCCCGGAGCACCCAGCGCTGCGTCCGCACATAGCCCGACACAAAAACACCATGTATTTATATTAAGATGTGTATATTTCGTATCTTAAGATAACATATTAAGATACGAAATATATATTTCCATATTTGCGTATTCGCTCGGTATCTTAAGATACTTACTGAAGATAAAATATAAATTAACTTCGTCGTGTGTGATGCTTCATAGGATTTCTATGGTGAGCGATATTCTAAAATATGCTCTAAGATAATATATATTTTATATTATCTTCACCGTGTGTGACGCGCTTTATTCTTATATATCTTATCCTCTATGATTTAATTTAAATCTACATTATAATATTAAACAGAAAAATATTTATATGTTTATTTGTGTAAGGGAAATGCTCTAAAAGTACTGGAGCGATTTTAAAAATTCTTTCACTAATAGAAAACTTACTTTTCTGTGCGTAACACGGACTATAATTTTCCCGCGGGAACAGGACTTACGCGTTTAAAATCATGGAAAACAGTTTGAACTTACTTTTAATACTAGATTTTGTAGATAAAGTATCCTACCATCACAGATTTTTTTTTTATTTCAGACTGCAGCGATTAGCCACGTTGCCTTTGTTTTCGGTATCGGGCTTGTGGGAATTTATGACTTCGGCACTATGTCGCCATGCACATTAATAGACAATGCAGTCGTGATTTTTGCTATATTGTTTACAGCGGCTGCTTTTATGAGATCCTTAATTGTGCAAACACTATTTCTTACAATGTCTGGATGTGTGACTATAGAATCTAAAAACTTTTCGCCTCATTACCTGCTTTTTAGTCTTTTGCCAATGACTACAGAATTTCTTGTTGGACAGAAAGTTTATATATTCTACATATATATAAATATGATACTTGCATTGGCTGCCTACCTGGTAAATAAATATTGGTGATCTATTTATACATAATGAGTATAAATATAATAACTTTATAAAAAAGGCACATTTTTTAGGCTTTTTTGACGTTGACCGTTGCCAAACTTTTACACAGTGAACTGAAATCCGTGAAAATCTTATACATTTGTGGAATATTGTGTTTCGTTGGATTTTTGATGTCACTTGTTCTTGGTGCAGTAAGTAAAATAAATTAAACCAGTTTTATGCGCTCGTATATAGCTCTTTGATGCCGTGTTTGTAACTCGGACCTAAGTTTATAACGATCCTACAGTTTGAGAAAAGTTGAGTGCGGTCAGTCAGTGAATGAGTAACACCACCTAGTGGCAAGCCTCTATATCATTAGATCTAAAACGTGTTTACAGCGACGCGTTGAGCTGTAGGTCCCAGTTTTCAACCAACATCAAAGAAGGAAGTTCTCTATTTGACGTGTATTTATTTTTGTTGCTTACGTATAATCAAAATGTCTAAGGTGATTTATTGTTTACTTAGTTATAGTTATGTAGTTATTAGTTTAAGGTTATGATTCCTTATTGGTAATAGCTGCAGTGGGCCACGTGATATGTTATAGCTCACTTTTCCTCGTACGTAAAAAAATACACATGGTTCCGAGTTAAGGCCAAAACATATCTGATGGAATCTATGTCACCAATCTTCGCGTAACGCCAGAACAATTTTAAATTATAGCGTAAATTACGCGATTGAAAAGATCAGATATGTTCCGGCCCTTAGGCTTTATAGGATTCATGATATTGAGTAATCTTGAGATTTATTTATTGTGCCATTTTTTTACTTTTGGCAAGGTGTGATTTGTCGCGAAAGATGGGACACTCATTGAGTGTTCAGGTTCAACAAATCAACTGAAGTTTATACGTCCAATAATTATTATTTGAGCATTTTTTAATTCAAACTGATAGCTAGCGGAGTACCGCGCTTTAAGTGGCGATATATACGCGGGGAGGGAAGTAAAACAGAGGAGAGGTGAAGTAACCGAGCGGGGACTCATCTTTTCACCTTTAGCTAAAGCCCGGTACAGCGCTAGTGGTCAAGATATAGGTCGCCATCAAACGTAAAAGTTTTACGAGGTTAGAATTAAGTAACACCACTGTATATTATAAATTTATTTAATTAAAAAAAACAATAATGTGTTTTGAGAAAAGTGTTTGTTTTTCAGTTCTCTAAGTATATGCTTGCATTAATTTATGGATTACAAATGACAATGTTGTATTTGGGTGGGACAAAAATAGGTATTATTATGTGGATCTACGGAGTTCAGCGGTTCGCGACAGACATACATTTTTGGCTCGGTTTCAAACCTACCATATATTGGACGGTAGCGTGGCTGCTAGCTCCGCTCATGCTTTATGTAAGTCTTCTAAACGCCCATTGTTTATTTATTGTTTATTTGGGAAACAAACAGTTATAATAACAGAAATTAATCTAAAATACCTAAGTAATTACGAATACAACCAGCAAAGTTTCCACTGTTATACTATACATGCAGTAAACGGAAATACTATACAAACAAAGTAGAAAACAAAAAGTTAAATTAAAATTATACAATTTTATTAGAGATTTCTTTTAAAAATTTAGATTGAGGTGAATAAATATATAAATATATTTTATTTACTATGAAAAATTAAGTTGGCACTTTTAAAAATATGTGATTTATTTATTTAACTTCATGTACTAGGATAATGTACACATTTCGAACTTAATGCCTAAAGGATTCTGATTATGCATAATTTTATGGTGGTGAACTAGTGACTTCGTACCTGTATCGACCCAGTGAAAAAAAATCCCGCGTGTGTACTGTTAAGATGAAAATTAAGTTTATCAGGTTTTAAGTTACACCGGCAACAATACAACGTTGCAAATCTCATGCAATTTGGAGCAGTAGTTTTTACGTACCAACATACGAACAGACACATAGACAGACAGACAGAAATTCTAAAAATAATTGTTTTGGCTGCTATTGATTTTAAATAGCCCTTTTATTTTTTATCGGCCAGTTACAATTTTATTATAGGTACCCTATACGAGTAGATCTATACTAATATTATCAAGAGAAAAGACTTGTTTTTTTGTTACGAATAAACTTAAAAAACGACTGGACAGATTTTAAAAAACCTTGCACTAATGGAAATCTAGAAGATCCCTAAGTACGGAACGAGAACTACGCGGGTAAAATCGCGCAGAACATACAGTCATGCTGTGGTTAACAGATTAGGTCAAAATTTATTTAATAATTTTATCTGATATCTTTAAGTTTTATTATTTAGGTAATAAAGTGTTTAATATATTATATTTAAATAATAATAACATGAAATTGTTTCAGGAAAATACTAAGCACTTTTTTATCCACATTTAGATTTTACTCTTAATTTGAATTTACAGATATTCTTGGGGAGAGTGCTTAGTAAATTAATAAACAGGAGAGAAGAAACGTTCCAAATGACGGCCTTTATTTGGTTCTTCCTGTCCCTTGGGATTGTTTTAATTTTCCAAGTTAAAACTATAGCAAGATATATCGTCCGAAGTGTAAGTAAAGATTGTCACGACTATACATTTGTTTTTAATCTCGTAAAAAGTGGGTATCCAGTAATGGAATACGTCTGCCTCCCCCTCGGGGATAAAAGGCGAGAGATTATTTATTTTATTTTATTTTTACAATGTTTATTAGATTGGTTTCAGTTTCTGTAGGTTAAGTAGTCCTACGAATTTTGTCAAGCTGGTAAATCTTGAGCATTTTATTCTTAGTAGATAGTAGAAGAAAAACATTGCTATTGTCGCATCAACCGCGCGCGTCAGCCGCATGCGATCGTTTGCGATCAGCCGCAACCCAGGGAAGTCTACCTTTATAGGGGTTGACACTAGTGTCCGACCGAAAGTTCGGTTTCGGTTTCGGCCGAAACTGAAGCCACGGCCGAACATTCGGTTTCGGTTTCGGCCGGAAAACCAGTTTCGGTCGGACACTAGTTGACACACGTTACTCCACTAGGGTTGTGACAAAAGCTAAAGCGTTGACTTCACCCCCGTCTCCAAACATCCAAATGGACTAATGAAACTTCGACCGCCCGCTCCAACTTATGTCAAAAATCAAATTTTCATGGTATCAAAAACCAGAAGGTTTTGTTTAATTTAGGGACTTCAAAAATATCTCGAATGTAATTGCAGCTACTACTAGGTAGGTATAGGTACGAATCTGTTAGACTAGTCGGATAAAAGTCCAACAATTTTCTAATTATCATTCAATGTAAAATACAGTGTTCAAAGGGGTAGAGCTACAGCTTTCTATCCCGGATAAGCGAGTAAGTGTTTAATATATAACCTTGCGAGTAGTTACTGAATTTTCCGCACATTGTTTTGATGTAGTGTCTATAGTTTAGGTTTAAATCTTTATAATATTTTTATTCCAGAATTTAGCAGCCGCTTTTAAAAGTAGTCCAAAGTATGGACCAATGGATCCTGATGATCGAAAACGAAGAAGAAACTACGACGAAGCAACTCATTTTCGACAATGCAAACATGATTGTATATTGTTAGATGTAAGTTTTAAGGAAAGTTATAAATTTGATTTTATGCTTAAGTCTTGCACTATTATACGAGTATTCGATTTTTTTTTTACCGTCACTGTTTTTTTCTGTCTGTGATCAGTTTGTGGGCCACCTGTCTAAGGCTACTGTAAAGCAGTCACATTACCTGAATTCAAGTTTGTTATTAAAGCGGCCAGTTTATGAAAATATTAATAAATCGGTGAAGGACATTTAAAATATTACCTAATACTGTTAGTCTACAAAATATACAGTCTTGTGACAGAGAAACGGACAAACAGGCAGCGGACAGCACCCTTTTGGTACGGAACCCTAAAATATCATGTTTAAGGGTCAAATATTCTCGTGAAAAGTGGGTATATCCAGTAATGGAATACCTCTGCCTACCCCCTCGGGGATAAAAGGCGTAAGATTATTATTATTTTACCCCCAAGTACACTCTTTAATGATCCATTTATTTTAGGACAGATTCGACTGCAATCATACACCATTAGTATTCAAGAAACAATCATCGGAAACTTCGCACCCAACCTCAGAAACATCTCTCACAAATATTTTCAAAGATACTACTGGACCTACGGAATTGAAAGCCAAGACGTCGAGCATAATAGATATTAATATAATGGGTCGATATGACTAACAAGTGATCACTTTTCTAAGGAATTTGACACTAACCCGATGTTAAATATAAATGTACACATGACTTACAATAAATAAATGTGAATATGAATTAATCGTGCCATAAATGTTTTTGGTGTAAAAAATCAATTACTTATTGTCCTAATAAATATTAATGATATAATATTACCAGAGTAATGCTTATTCAGTTGTGGCATTCAGTCGAAAATATTTCAACCGGAATATGCGTTGCATAATTTTGTTATGTGTGTTTAATAAATAACTTTTGTTTTATATTTTTATAACTAAGCGTTATTTAGTAAAATTATGGGTACTATTACGTGTTTTAATTGTTTCTTGACAAAAAAGATGAAATTTATAAATACAAATGCCAGGACTTTTTTGTACCTTTTTAGGATTCTGTAAAAAAGGAGGTGCACCTGTTTGTCTTTCATAGCTATTTTTTAGCTACTACAATGCTATCGTATTGATATTTGGATAGCCAAAAAAAAAAAAAAAATTTAAATAAATACTGTCAATATAGGCCTTTCATGTGTAGGTAATTGCAGTAATTGCACTTTATAAAATACGAGTACTTGCTGTTTATCAGATCTTAAGGGTATTGCGTCTCCTCAGTAAGGGGTACCTAACTTTGTTCAAGTGTCAACTTTTCTGCCAAATTTTATTAAAATCGTTGCATCGGTTAAACCGTTGAAAACAAATACATAGACTTACTTTTACATTAGTGGAAATTATCGTTTTCTTTTATGCCGCATATTATGATAGCTATAAGTTATGCTGAAAAATTGTTTTTACAGATCAAATAGCTCTCCCGGTGGCATTCTGTGGGTTTCATCAACTGTTCCGCTTTACCAAATGGTACTTTCCGGTCGTAAATGCACAAGTTTCTCCAGGATCCCATCATCAGACCACTTAAAAATACATGCGGATATATTTCGATAGATATTTATTCTCTAGATATAGATTCTTTCGAAGTGGTATGTACGAATCCTCACGATTAGGGCCCAAAAAATGAAATACCTCTGCCTACCCCCTCTTAGATAAAAGGCGTGAGATTATTGTTTATTATTTATTTTATTGACTTGAGAAATGTTTTAATGGGACCCGCATTCTGGGCCAAGCGGTACTACTTAAATAAGCAAAGTAAATGCGAATGGCAACCTGGTAGGTACGTTCAAGATTTTAGGATAGGGCATTAATTTTCTTCATTCCAATTGTATTTATAAACATGCCGTACATAGTTTCTTCGCAATAAAAATAAGTAAACCATATTTTCCCTATCATCGATCGATACGTGAAGGTCATTATAGTTTTTTGCGACTTGAGTTCTTTTATATGAAACTGAGTGCAGACAAGAAAAAACGTTTATATAAAAGGGCGAACCGCAATAAACAACACTGCATTTTTTAATAGATTCGAGAAGAATACTGTTTGAAAAAAAACAACTGTTTTAAAAAAATGACAATTCATTAAATAATAAAATTTATTTGTAAGTAAATAAATATGCCCATGGGCATAGCCAGAGATATTCGATTCCTAGAAATGCTCAATTTCAACCAGTAAGTGGGTGTATTTGTTGGAATCTAAAGATAAGGGAAATAAAGTGACAGGTGGTATAAGCCTACTCCGGTCCGACACCAGGGCAAGTTGTAGGTTCCACATCAAAAATTGTTAAATCCAGTCTTAAATGACTTCATCGCCCGTCTGTGTTGTATAGCGTTTCTCCGTAACTCCGCATAGTGGCGGCCTGCCATCGTCATTTTAATTATTCATGACGCGCGAGCTAAGCATGGAATCTAAATTCACGAGATCGACTAGCAGTTGATCGCCATTTTCACAAACTTAAAACTCTGGTAAGCCAAGTACGGTCTATATCTTTGCAAATGTGTCCTAGAATACGTTGAATACGTCAATTGGTTCCGCCGTAGTTTCGGAGCAGCACATTTTTCATCTCTGCTGGGACTATTATGAAGTCACCTAATTTATAGATTTTTGTTGGACGGATAAGAACAATATGAAGCTGCTATGACTTTGTTGCTCTTTTGTTTAAATATATTATTATTTGCATTTAATATCAACTCGTATTTTGACAAAATGAAAAGCTTTAATTGTCTGAGGCCTAAGTTAATTCGGGAACAATGCAAAACTCCGCGAGATGAAGATCAATGATTGCTGTGCGATGATACTTAAGTGGGTACAGTGTCAACTAAAGGACAAGTAGGTATTGGTATGTATTGGTCGATTTCTGTACCGGTAATCATTTATTTAAAGAGTTTTTACTTATCTAAGATTACATTACATTATTTCTCTTTAATAAAAAGTAATTAGCTAATCGATGCCCGCTACTAGCCAAATCAAGCGCGTAGTTACATCCCATGAGTTCGTTGGATTTTAAATATTGAATTCTCATCCTGACAATTTACCGCTTTCCAAATTTAATTCTCGCTCAAAAACAATACAGCTATTAAAAGAACAGACGAACGGACGAACTGAATAAATCGAGCTGAATTTTTGCTCAAAATGCTCTGCGAAACCGTTATTCCTAGAATTTCCAGCTGTTAGCCCTATATTGAAGTCAATTATTAAATTAAAGATTTTGTGCGTACTGTTACTATTGAATTTAAAATATTGTGGAGTAAATAAAACATGAGTGGCGTAAAATCGAGCTGTCCCGGTATCGGGATAGAGCGTTTAGAGTGTTTGTCGCTCGATAAGGCTCCCAGTGAGGATCTGAGTGTCGTCGTTGGTGCGAGCGGAAGGAGGCAGCCGGGCCGCGGTCGATAGGCAGCCGGGCGCAGGCGCCCTTTACTGCCGGAGGGACTGGGAGAACACGCCAGTCCGCCGGCAGACTAACACGCGGCTGCCGGCAGCCTGCGTCCGCCGGGCGCACCGGACGCGCAAAACATGCATACAAGCCGTCCCCGCGGCGTGCGCAGCATCGCTCTCGTGCTAGCCCTCGCGATAGCATGGTTGCCGCACGCCGACCACGCCGCGTAAGTATTCCCTTCAGGGTCTGCACGGTTGCCGTTCATCTCCTGGCCGTCTCCACGGCATCATCGATCACCATGCGTGCAAGCAGCGCGTACTAATGCGCGCGCTTCACGAACCCCCGAAGCCTTTTAAATGTGCGTGTAAAACTGTAAACCTCTCGAAGCTGAGCGTTCACATCGCATGACGCGTGCCTGATTTGTTTATAACACGACCTCGTCGCTAATCCTTTATGAATAATAGTCCAACATAGAAAAAGGTTTCATCGTCCTACAAGCGTATTGTAGTATTGATTTGGGCATTTTTTCATTCATGAAACTCTGCGTAAAATAAATTTGCAACCTTTCATATATTTCGAGATACCTGAGCGAAGAGTGGCATCACGTAACAAGGCAATTTTCATCGCCCATGTTCATTTCAGTGCACTAAATCGAAATATTGGGCAGTTTATTAACGTAGCGACTGCGTTCTAGTCAGCTATATTTTGAATTTAGTGAGACAAAATTTAATCCTCTAGATTCTAGACTCTAAAAAATTGTAAGAAAGATACAGAGATTGCTGAACTTTAACATTTAGTCTAAAATAGGAAGAATTATTCCTACCTTAGTCCTACCTTATACTAAGGTTTATTGAAATGAAATATGTTAATAAAATGTAATTTAAAATATACGTTACCTTCTATCGCATCTTAATTAATGATCGTAGGTAATCATAGAAAAATAAAGCAACCATCAAAAATAAAGCAGGCAGCAAAAATAAAGCAGACTATACTGAAATTAAATTGCGGGTAATCATTTTAAGCGTTTTATTAAAAACGTTATTTTAAACATATCTCGGTTTTAACTTTATATTCACCGCAAAAATGTTAAAATAATAATTCAAAATAAAAGTGAATCGTTATAAGATAAAAAGCATAACGTTATGTAGTACCTACTACCTACTGAGTACATTTTCCATGCGAGTTTACTAGTTGGGTTTTGACGGTACATAAAAAGTAACTAAATTCTGCTGGTAGCTAGTAATTTAATGCATCTTTCTTTAACAAAAAAATCTTTCTTTCTAAATCCGCAAAAATAATTTTAAGTAAGATAGCAAACTTTATTAAATAAAAAAAAACTTGCAAATAACACAGATAATTTGCTTCACGATATCACTTATCATTTTATTAAGTAACTGAAAATTACCTAAATACAGTCTGTATGATTTGTAAGGACTTTATAAAATCAGTTTTATCTTTGCAGCATCTATATTTACTCGAAACAGTTCGCTAGGCACCTGCTTGCTTGCACGCTTAGGGTAATATTAGTGGCTTAGGTATAGAAGAGACCTTTATGGTTTTAATTTTATTGTTATTATAATACATGATGAGCAGCGGCCTTTCCTTTTTCTGTATCCCAGCATGACCCCGAATGCGTCTAGTAGTCTCTATCACCCAAGCATAGAAAACAAATATGTAGTGATAATAAATAATATTTCTAGTAAATAAATAGATCTACGGGTTAAGTATATTTATATTTTCAATACTTCACTCAGAATCCCTAGATTAGTTGAGTGTGTTGACGATTTCAGGAGATTTATTTGAAATCGCAACTAAACAATGTAGAGGGAGGGTTGCAGGCGGTTATAATTAATTGTAAACAACTTAGTTCAAAGTGAGCTTCTGTAAATGTTTATTATTTTCTGTGTGATAGTAACCTGGTAAGGTGGTCTCACCTTTAGGGGTCCGAAAAATAAGTTGTTGCTGAGTAGGTAGTTTTAGAATAGGAATAAATGTACCTACCTACCTCCTCATGGATACGGTGTATTTCAGAAGAAAGACCCTCAGCTCCAGTTGGCTATTGTGGGTTGATGTGATGTATATTTATTTATGTTTATAAATCAGTTTTCTTGATCTGTTGTTGGTTTAGTTTCGGGGCTAGAATTGTAGATAGTCTGGTTTTTCCTGTATGTTTCTTGGGCTAGACTTGAAACTAGAATTATCCAAGCAAAACTGATACCTACAAGCAACTAGTTATGCATATGATGAAATTAAAAACTTTTATTAAATACTAGCCACCCACCCTCGCTTTGCTTCGGCTTATATGATACTAGCAACCCGCCCCGGCTTCGCACGGGTGCAATGCTAATACTAAAACCATCCTCTTGAATCACTATCTATTAAAAAAACGGCATCAAAATCCGTTGCGTAGTTTTAAAGATTTAAGCATACATAGGGATATAGGGACAGAGAAAGCGACTTAGTTTTATACTATGTAGTGATTATCAATGTTTCTTTACTAAATTATGCGTGTATTATATACATATAAACCTTTCTCTTGAATCACTATATCTAATAAAAAACCCGCATCAAGATCTAAGCATAAATAGGGACAGACGGGAAGCGACTTTGTTTTATACTATCTAGAGATATTAAATATAATAAATAAAATATATGTATAGTATAATATACAAATCTACAAAGTACTTATTTGACATAATGCCAGCAAAGTTGGGCTGGGTTGGGCTCAATGAATGAGTGACCGCCTACCTATATAATCCCCATTGCCTATAGGAGTGACCGCCTATATCATTCCCATTGCCTATAGGAGCGACCACATATATAATCTACATTATATCACGATCGCCTCCGTGTTTCGGAATAGGCATTGTAAACCGATGTTCCCGGTTTTCGTCGTTTTTACGATATCAGATACTCTATAATGGCTTCAAAAGAAAGAAGAAGAAGAAAGAAAGAATAGCTACGTATTGTAAAGAAGTACTCATATTATTCTTTCAACTTTTATTTATAAATAAAAAATAAAAATATATTCTAAGATGTTTATTCATCCAACTTTATAACTAGACTAAAAATAAGTTGCATTGCAATTAGAGATCGTTTATTCGGTTGGTTAAGCTATAGAATAAAAAACTTACACTAATACAAGAAACAACGACATCATCCGCAGGGCTCTCACCACTGCTGGTATCCCAGCTATTCTTGAGCCTAACGGCATCACACGGATAGGTGGCGGGAGGCCTGATGGTATGACTGTCGGGCTACGGAGACATGGCAGGTCGCTGGTGTGGGATGCTACATGTGCCGACACATTGGCCCCATCCCACATCGATGCCACCTCTGTGGGCGCTGGCGCGGCGGCTGCGGCCGCTGAACGCCTGAAGCGGCGCAAATATGCCGACCTCAATGAGGGCTACATATTTGTGCCGTTTGGGGTGGATACCATGGGACCGAGGGGTCCGGGGGCGCGGCAGCTCCTCAAAGAGCTATCAGTGCGTTTGGTCGAGGCTTCAGGTGACCAGAGGGTTGGCAGCTATCTCTGTCAAAGGATCAGCCTAGCTATCCAGAGAGGGAATGCTGCCAGTCTTCTGGGCACTATCCCACATGGTTCCTCTTTGGAGGACATTTTTTATCTGTAATTTTTGTAAATCAATGTATATTTTCTTTGTAAATAAACTTATATTTAATGAAAAAAAAAAGAAACAATAATATTGATATCTTGATGCACACAGAAGTTCTCACGGCTTGACCTGGTGCCTATAAACATCTCGACTATAATATCCAGCTTACCGTACTTGCATCATAATACATACTAAGACTACATATTACTTCATCGTCTAGTTAGTGATAAACATGTACGTAAGTTGTTTTTTAACTTAGTGTTAAATCCCCAGTATACCAACCTGCAGGTGTATTCACGGAGCTCCGATATTCTATATTCGACTCGGAATCGGAAAATCTGTCGAAGATGGGGGTCGGGTCCCGTTGGATATATTTACAGATGTCGGTATCGAAAACGAATGTCATAATTGGCATAAGTCGATAGATTCGACTTCGGAAATTTTTTCACTCGATCTGAATCAAACGGAAACGGTGTCGAGCTTCCGTGAATACGCCTGTTATTGTATAAATCTTAATTCTCTTGATAAATCTAAGATATTACGAATCTTGTCGTTTATTGGTCCCTAAATAGAATGACTAAATACTTTTGTCCAGATTAAATATGTAGTGTAGATGGGAAATGAGACTAAAAAACAGACTAAACTTGTAGTTCTTTGTAAACAACGTACACAACAAACATTTCTACAGCCAACGAGAGTGTGTGATCCAAAGGAGAGAACTTTATCCAATGTTTCTGATAAATTAGATTTCTTTAAAACACAACAGTTCTGTGTCGCTAAACGACTAAAAAAGGGTAACATCGAGCCATTTTACAAACCGCGAAGTTCAAACAACTATCAGAGCACTACGAAATTGAATTGGTTAGACCATCCTTTGTGCTGCTGCATGTTTATGTGTCATGGTCAAAGTCAGGACCAGTGAAATACAATCGTAAACTTTCTGTATGAATAAATTCACTCGATACCAGTTTTTTTTAGGTTAGATGTTTTTCAAGTTCTAAGGAGTTTTTGCTTCAATTCCCTTTGAAAAAGCTAGTTTTCTTCTGTTCTATTCTTCATTTCAAATAATTTAATCTTAATTTATATCATGAAAAGTGTTTTTATATAAAACTAGCGACCCGCCCCGGCTTCGCACGGGTGCAATGCTGAATTTTCTTTGCTATAAACCTCGCGGAGCCCTAGACCTTTCCAACGAATGCAAAACCGTGGAAATCGGTTCGTGCGTTCTGGAGTTATATCGTTAGGAAGGAAAACCCGACTTATTTTTATATAGTAAGATATATCGTTTAAAAATGTGCATAACCTAGTATAAAAATCGGACAACATTTCCTTTTGTTAATCTATTTTGATAGTAAATTGGGTCAGTCATCATTGTTACATTTATGAATCAACAATGAAACTTCGGGACATGTACCATACTATCTACAGTTAACAAAATCCTTTGTGCCACAATAAATTGGAATGAGATGGGAGGCATGGTTGTGAAAAGTTAGGAATGTTACACTGATACAGTCACTGCTCTCCAATAGTAGAGTCGTTATTATATAACAGTGTTTTCTTTTTGTTGGCACATTTTTTACGGTTCCTTTGTTTAGTAAGTGCATTTCGCATTAATAAATCAAAAGGCCTGGCAAACATTAGCCATTAGGAATATCAAGGGACGGTGTATATCATTAGTTACGGAGTGGGTATAAATCATCATCACATCATAAGCCTTAATAGTAGGTCATTGTGGGACAGGCTTCTCCCATGTAGGATGATATTACCATAATCGCCACACCTTTACTTCGCAGGTGGATACAGCAGTAATGATCATAAGGAAATTTTATGTTAGAAGCCGGCAATCTTTTTACAATACCATATGGTCCACTTTTATAATGATTATATTTGTATTAAATTTGCCCGCAGCTTTTCTCACGTTATTTTAGTGCAAACAACAAGGAGTGGGATTTTATTTTCGCGGGATAAAAAGTACCACTTCTCGGACTTCTAACCATCTCTGTGCAATAGTTTTTTTTATCTGTTTTGACGCGAACACAGGAAAAACAAGTAATTTTTAAAAAATTATAATACGAATATAATTAGTTAGGTAGGTACCTACAATAATTTGTACCAGCGATCCGCCATTCATTGAAATCCCTTGGGTTCTGGAGCATATTTGAGGCAAACTTTAGACACATAGACAAACATTCTAAAAAATTATGATTAGATTAAGCATCGCTTAAAAAGCAGTATGGAATTTATTTTAAACTCACAACCAGTACCTACACTTTATTATATGTCGATTGCAAACTCTACAGAATCCAAAATCAAATTAGGAACATGGAAAAAAATGTAATAACCTTTCGGAATGACGAGACTTGATTAGTTTTTCCAATAGACAATTATATTCCGCGAATGTTCTGTTTATTAAGTTACAGCAGCAGGCAGTCGAGATTTTAATTTAAAAATTCAGTATCATATATGCAGATACATTATTGTATACGAGCTTAAACTCCATCGGGTGGGTTGTACGCTACGTTGCACTTTCTTGATTAGTTGCTCCAGAGCCTCTACCTCCACTTTAATCTTTCAAATGTCAGGGGTATGCATGCCCGGCTTATCTCATACCTACTGTATGATGACATCTATTGTATGAATTTTCAAACAAGCATATAAATGCTTATAAGTAGGTATATAGTTATGATGGAAAATAGAATTAATTCCAGTAAGTAGTACTACTATAATATAATAAGCCGAAAGTTTGTAAGTTTGGGTGGATGTAGGTAGGTATGTTTGTTATTTGTTGACCACATTTGAACCAATTTTTATTAATTGTATTGTATTGTAAAATAATATGTTTTTGTTTTTATTCTATCTTTATTAATAGTTAAGATGTAGGGGTTTAAAGTTCTTTTTTCGCGCGGGCGACGTTCCCGCGCCGTCCGCGGACTCGAAGTGACGTCACTAACTCACTACGCTACACATCTGGCCGGTGAGCTGGCCACTGAGTACTAAATGAAGTATGACGTCATTTCGCTATCAGACGGCCCGAACGCATGGGCTGCGTAAATTTTGAAAACGGACGAAACTTAACTACCTCGTAAATTGGGTAACTGTAGCAATTTCTATGAAACAAAAACTGATGTAATTAATACAATCTGTCTTTCAGTCTGCCAGTTGGTCTGTCTGTGCACGGATCACGCAAAAACTCAGGTATCTTATATGTCATGTAGTAGGCAACCGATATGAAGGGATTTTTAGAAATTCTCACGGGGACGGGCTTAAACTTAATCCGCGCGAGCGACGCCGCTGGGTACCCGCTAGTTTGTAATAAAGCTAGTAACTTTATTTAAATATACCTACCCTACACGCTATAATATGATTTATCCTGTGAAATTTCAGAGGCAATGATTTTTAACTAAGATTAAAAATCACACTTGCTACTGGAAATGTAATATGAAAATTGTAACATAAAACTTTGAAGAGTAAAAAACCGAATTATATTAAAAAATACAGTTGAATTCAGAACCTCTTTCTTTTTTAAAGTCGGTTAAAAATAATCATCATGATCGGTTGGCGTGATATTGAGTTATTCGTCCATTTGTCGCGCACATATCTACTTAATGCAAATTTAAAACTTATATGGTTTTCTCATGAATGCCGTTATCAGAACTGGACCAAATTAAAACAGGACCACACGGAAAGCTCCAGCTTTCTAATAAAAAAAAATCATTAAAATCGGTTCACTTAGTCGAAAGTTCTGAGGTAACAAACATAAAAAAAAACCGGCCAAGTGCGAGTCGGACTCGCGCACCGAGGGTTCCGTACAACCTTGCAAATTTATGGTTTTCGTAATTTTTCCTTTATCTATGCTATAAGACGTTGCTTCGTACCAAATTTCAAGATTCTGAGTTCACGGGAAGCACCCTGTAGGTTTTGATTCCCTTGCAAGTGTCGAAAATTTGCGGCATAAACGGCTGTATCTTTTGATTGCGTTGGCTTAGAAGTTTGATTTTTTCACAGCTTCAAGAGACAGTAGACCTGAGTAATTGATATAAATTTCAGCTTCATACCTCCACGCGTTCCTGAGAAAAAGGGTCTTGACAGACGGACGGACGGACGGACAACAAAGTGATCCTATAAGGGTTCCGTTTTTTCCTTTTGAGGTACGGAACCCTAAAAAACATACGTGTCGAATCGAAACCTCCTTTTTAACCGACTTCAAAAAAAGGAGGAGATTATCAATTCCACTGTATGTTTTTTGTTCGTTACGTTCGTTTCGTTGAAGTCAGTTTTTTACTCTTTAGAGTTCTATGTTATTTGAAGTCCGTTTGAAGTTGGTTGCAAGTGAAATGAAATTCACATGACTTGTGACTTCAAAAGTAGGTATCAGGCTAGGTGAAGAAGAGTAGCAGGTTTGACGTATAAAAATTAACTTCATTTTTTTTTTAAATAGCTCTTATGTAATGGCCCATCTCACAATCGTTACAAATACACAGGCATTGCTATGAGTGCCTTACGCAATTACATAAAACAATAGTATATTTTATGTCAAGGGACTATACGAAGCCATAATATACCTACCAGAGGTGGTTTGACTCAATGAAACCGAGGGTATATTGTTATTGTTATATAGTTGGCGTTTAGTCTCGAGGTGCAAACTGTACTTTTCACTTTGCGTGCGAGAAAAATAGTCAATTTAGTACAAATTTATTTAAAACCGAACAAATTTACACTCGACAAAAATTCTGTAATTTTCGCAGTCAGTTTTTTCATCTAAACCTGTCATAGATTAACAAAGACATTTAAATCTCTTTGCACATAAACAATTTAAAACACATGGCGGCACCTTCTTTACGGAAAAACCATGGAACTAAAACTCTTAACATTTTCGCAATGAAGATGATGACGACACTCCACAGATATTTACTGGCTATTTGAGTTTGTCTATGTCTCATTAAGGAAATTATAAAAACTAATTACTTTTTACTCCCTAGGGACTAAAGTGGTCACTTTAGACCCGCTTCGTAGGGCTATATTGGCGTACTTTTAGAGCATGAGAAGTGAAAAATAACAATAAGAGACATTTATACGAAGCGATTCCAATAAGCGGTTTCATTATTTTGTCACAGTCAGCTCGTTGTCGGCTGAACGTCACAATATAAAACCGGGGAAATCGTTCCTGTATTGGTTTTCAATCAATTATGTATGCCGTTTTGCATTTTACTTTGTCGCGTCCGGTTCTTGTCGGTACATAATGGTATTAAATATAGATGTGACTCTTAAATTACGTTTGAAGCGCCCTTATAACTGAATAACCTGAAGTTGCAATAGGCGATAATATGATAACGTGCGTTTTAGATGCGTTCATCCACAGGTTTATCATAATGTTTTTACTTACGGGAAAAAGTAATTTATGCTAGTAAAATAATTGTTTCTGAACTGATACTTACTAGTAATACTATAACTATAATATTTTAAAATAGTGGGCAAATTTAAAAAAAGTTAAGAAATTAATTAATGCTTAATGATCGCTCTTAATTATTATTATTATATTTTCCTTAGTACCTACCTACCAGTTCGAAAATATTTTTAACTAGCGACCCGCTCTCGCTTCGCTTCGGTTTATATGGTACTAGCGACCCGCCCCGGCTTTGCAATGCTAACACTAAAACCTTCCTCTTGAATCACTCTATCTTTTAAAAAAAACCGCATCAAAATCCGATGCGTAGTTTTAAAGATTTAAGCATACATAGGGACATATGGATATAGGGACAGAGAAAGCGATTTTGTTTTATACTATGTTGTGATAGTGATATAAAAACATTCCTCTTGAATCACTCTATCTATTAAAAAAAACCGCATCAAGATCCGTTGCGGAATTTTAAGATCTAAACAAACATAGGGACAGGCAGACGGAAAGCAACTTTGTGTTATACTATGTAGTGAAGTAAATGACTTGCTTTTGATTCGAATAATAATAATAATTAAGTAGAAAAATAAATGGCGATCATATACCTACAAGAAACCGTTTTATCAACAATTTGCGTCGTTGCTCTATTGATAAACTGTAATATACCTCCACACGTATCAAAAGCATAATTTCTTGATTATTGCAAAGTCTAAAACAACAAATCAGTTCTTTAGTCTGCACATAACTGACCTAGTTTGGGACTAAATAGCCATGTAAAATATGTAAATTGAGCTCGCGATATGGACCCGAACTCTATGTACAAACTTGCACATTTTTGATAATGCATTTCATATTACATAGTGTATGTGGTACGGAACCCTCGGTTCGACTTACACTTTGCTTACACTTTTTAGGGTTCCGTACCCAAATGGCAAAACCGGGACCCTGTTACTAAGACTTCGCTGTCTATCCGTCTGTCTATCACGAGGCTATCTCAAGAACCGCGATAGCTAATAGACAGTTGAATTTTTTATAAATTATGTATTTCGATTTTATGTAGAAAAGTCTGCGTGAGTGAACCTTCTCAATTTAAATAGAGAAATAAAAAAAAATATCATTATATTTCATCATTAAATGTTTTCCTATTCTATTCTATTTTTCTATTCATTGCAGAAAAAGTAGGTATTACCAGCAATATTTCAACTTAAATTAGTTTCGTTCAAATGAAAACCAGTGCTGGAAAATGTTATTTACTTCTAGAGTAGCAAAAAGCAATGAGTTTCATTTCAAATTAGTTTTCCGCTTTCCGTCGCAAGAAATAAATAATTTAAAAAGTGCAGGCGCAGTGCTGGATTTTGATTAAGCTAAGGATACATCCAAAAGAGGGAGTTAAGCAGCTGGCGGTTCTTAAGTGGAATATGAAAGTCGCCTCGACTCTAGTATACTCAATCATTGAGAGTCTCAACTTTAAGAGGTTTTGCCTTGTGATTAAGCCCTGTACCGTTCTAAAATCCCACTTCAAATTTAAGAATTACTTGATGGGCATTTAACAGAAGGGTGATGTTTTTGTTGATCTGGAGGACCTTTTTATTGAATAAAAAGCGCCCATTTTATCTGCTGATGAGTTTGGTGAATGGAGATAATAATGCTTTAAAGCTGGGTTTATTCAATAAAGATAAAAGTTTACTATAATAAGGCTAAACTACCAAACTGATTGACTGACTGACTCGCTGAAATATTAGTTCTCCATCTAGTAGTAGTTATGGAAAAATATTTACCCTACATGGGCGAAATGTATATGGCGAAGAGATATTGGGGAATATATTATCATCATAAAATAAATATACCTACATATAGGTATACATAGATATTCCCATGCGCACTTTGTTGATCCAACGTGCCGTATGAGTATAGTATTCCGTTGTTTTTGTTAATCCATACGTACGTTGGTCCGATCGGAGCCACAAATTTGAACTCAATTAATAATAATAATTAAGAACTTTTCATAGAAATACACCTTTTTTGCATTCGAGTACAAGTTGATCCGACTCAATGAACAAATCAAGCGCAGGATTTATCTAATCTCTCTCTCATAAGATGTCTCGTTTGTCGGTGAAATAATTTTTTTACCGACCGAGGATAAGTGTTTGTAGAAAAATATAGCTTACTTAATTAATTTGTGTTGGGCATTATCAACCATATACTTGAACCTCTATGTAATGCAAAGAGACGTGATTTTGTTTGGTAGATGGTGTTGGTGAGAAGGTTATAAGACGAGTCCAGACATTGATGATGACCAGAAAAATAAACGATGACCAATACATTCATTATTTCATCTACCCTTAAATATTTGCATTTAAATCCATTGTTAACTTTAGTGCTGCACCACCTACCTTCTTCTGTTTATCTCAGTGATATCAATTCTAAGGTTACCTGGAAGAAATCCCTTAAAACGATAAGACTACCCGTTGTAGTTTTTAAAATCATCGTGTCACGTTTTGCATATTTTTATTGTTGCACAATAAAGAGTTGCTCTTTACTTATACATACATACATACATACATATAATCACGCCTCTTTCCCGTAGGGGTAGGCAGAGACCACTTCTTTCTACTTGCTACGATCCTTACATACTTGTTTCGCTTCGTCCACTTTCATTATTCCTTTCATACATGCACTTCGGTTTAGGGTACTCTTGACCTGGCCTTTTTTCAAGACGTCTCCAATTTGGTCTCGAAACGTCCCCTTCCCACACTTTCATTCACACTCGCCTTATACACTTTTTTCGTCAATCGTTCGTCATTCATTCTCTCGACATGGCCAAACCATCTCAGCATACCTTTCTCAATTTTTGTCACTACATCTTCTTTCAGACCACATCGTTTCCTTATCTCACTATTTCTTATCCTGTCCCTCAGTTTAACTCCTTACTTATGCTAGACTAAAACGATTATACTTATACTGCCCGCCCCGGCTTCGCACGGGTGGATATATTTTTTTTAAACACTGTCTATCTGTCACCAAGCTGTATCTCATGAACCGTGATAGTTAGTGTAATACTAAAAAAGAGAATAAAATAAATATTTAAAGGGGCTCCCATACAACAAACGTTATTTTTTTGTCGTTTTTATGTCGATAGACACAGAAAACCACACTTCTCCATACTAACTTCAACCCCTACTTTCATCCTTAGGGGATGATTTTCGTAAAATCCTAAAACACGTGTCTCATAATTTATTTTTAAGAGTATTTGTGCCAAGTTTGAAGTTGATACACGCAAAAATCACACTATCCCATACAAACTTCAACCCCCTCTTTCACCCCCTTAGTGGTTGAATTTCGTAAAATCCTTTCTTAGTGTGCATCTACACTATAAACGTAACCTACACAAAAAATTTCATGTTTCTATGTTCAGCGGTTTGGGCTGGGCCTTGATTTTTAGATTTAGCTTCTCCTTTTATATATATACATAGATATAGCGTTATACGAGTATCCACGTCTGAAATTGGTGTCTAGACTATCAAACAGTGAAAACCACATCAAAATCCATCCAGTACTCTGCAAAATGCGCCTACAAGAAACAATTAGGCACACAGACAAAAATTAAATACTACTTAATGGTTTTTTGAAAAATCGTATGTAAGACATATTATTGATAGTTTCTCAATAATAGTGATAAAGTTACGTATATTGCTTAGCACAGTAAATAAAGTTGGTAAAAATATAATAATAATGTGAGAGCAAAGTTAATTATTTCACAAAAAAAAAGTCAACGTATAGGAAAATTTATGAAATCATGAAAATAAACACGAATTCTTATTGGTAGTTGATTACTTAATAATGTAATTATTGCATAATTATTGATCAGTTCGTCGTAAAATGAATACCTATTAAAATAGCGCAATTTTCCTGTAAACTTCAGGTTATTTTCCTTGAATATTGTTACGCTGTATGCGCTATTTTCAGATTGAGTAGCTATTAATGATGGAGATCCTATCAAGCAGCGGCCTACAAAGGGCGATCTGTTACAATAGTTAATCCTATTGTTTCTCGATTTATATTACATTACTGGTACATCGATTAATGTTCTTATTTATGCTATTGGTTTAGGCGCAGAACGTCCCATTCGCAAAACGTCCCACCGAAAAAAATATCCTATTCGCGAAACGTCCCATTCTCAAAAATTCCTATTCGCATATTATTGTCCCATTACGCAACAAAATTTTTACAAAAAGTGGTTTTTGTTATAAATTAACTTTATTCATAATTTTAAAACCACTTTATTTTAGGAGTTGCAAGAAAATAATTTTACGCAAAAAAATATTCAATTAATATTCTGTGTAAAATTAAAATCACCTATTCAAAGTCAAAGTCAAAGTCAAAATGTTTTATTCAAAATAGGAACTTACAAGTCCACTTATTAGAATTGAAAGTTATCCGATGTTATTGTTTATTATTATAATAAAAACGACTTTTTGTAATAATTAAGAGTAACATTTTAACAATCAAAATCATCATCATCAGCCCACTCCTAAGCTAAGGGTCTTTGTTCACACTGAGGAAGTATGGACTATAAGGGATATAATCACCGCGGATTGGGAGATGGTCTTAGGCGAGAGGCTACCTAATCTGTCAGAATTTTTCAAGCCACCTAAGGGTATTAAAAAATTTAATCCATAAAAATATTCTTGTATGTTGTAGGGTTCAGAAGATTTTTTCTTTATTTTTATCTATTTATTTATCAGGTTGCAAGTAGTAAATAAAAAAAAACTATGAGTTCAAGGATGTATAGCCATATATACCACGAAGTGGATGACATGCTTTGATTTCCCTTTCAGGGGAGCGGGTGGAGGGGGAATGTTTGGTGACGTCAATATCTCTGCCATATTGGATTCACTAAGTGTAAGCTACGACAAGAGAGTGAGGCCCAATTATGGAGGTCAGTGTCCGCTTGTCTATGAACATGAATTTTAAAATTTCCTCTTTTACTTCCTGCTTAACTTTTCCAGTTTTAAGAGTGCTTTGCAAAGTTTGGTGTAAGTAATGGGAAATGCAATAAAATGGTATGTGAAGTTCAATCCATATTTAAAAAAAAATTGTATACAGGAAAATAAAACATTCCTGGGGTGAATCTACTAACCAGAGTTAGTCGAAAATATGTTTTTAAATATAAGCATAAGTGGAGTACGATTGATTGATAGAATGAGGAATAGTGTAATACGAGAGCGCTGTGGCTTGAAAGAGGATGTAGTGACTAAGATTGAGAAAGGAATGTTTAGGTGGTTTGGACATATCAAGCGGATGGATGAAAGGCGTTTAACGAGACAAATATATAAGGGGATTGTGAGTGGCCGAGTCGGCAGAGGGCGACCTAGGCGTACTTACATCGATAAGATCGGCGATGTATTGAAAAAAAGCCAGGTAAGGAGTACCAGAAACCGACGAGCTTGTATGAACCGATTGATGGATGTGGATGAGGCACTTGAGGTATGCCAGGATCGTAGCAGGTGGCGGGCTGTTGTCTCTGCCTACCCCTTCGGGAAAAAGGCGTGACCATATGTATGTATGTAAAAAAATAAAAAATCGTTTCATCAGCAATACATTATACGAATAATGAGATATAATTTTTAGTTTCCGATGCAAACAGAAGGGTTTTATAAGTTTAACGTATGTATCTGCCTGTGACATCGGAGCTCCTAAACCGATTAACCGATATTGTCTTAGTTGTTTGTGACGACTTGAACGAAAGAGATCTTTGCTATGATTCAAGAAAATCTGTTTTAGCTGTTTAAAAATCATAGTCTCATTATCTCTTTTTAGTTGATAAAGGGATCTGAAAAACTTCTATCGATCTGGAGTGCGATTTTTGAATCTCACTGGTGATATCAAAATCACCGGTGACTAAAATCATCACCGATGACTTTTATGTCACCATTTTCCAAAAGCCGTATTTTTTAAAGTCACACGCTGTTTTCAATAAATCGTCGCAATAACAAAATATCACAATCGAGCCCCGCTGCTAATTCTTCCAAAAAAACATACTTTGGCACTTTTGGCAGATGGCACTACGTCAACTGTCAAAAACAATCGCATGGTGATTTCAATTACGAGTGGGTAGGGTCACTCGTAAATCGATATCATAGGTATGACAAGTGTAAGTCACCGATGAGTTTCAAAAATACGAACTTTTGGAAATCACTCACATCGGTGAGAATTAGTCACTTGGTGAGATTCAAAAATCGACCCCCTGATCAAAGTTTGGTATCCTGTAATTTTATTTAACATTTTGGAAGTTTCTTTGTATACTCAGGGATTTCTTTTTCGAATTTTACGTTCTTGCAAATGTTTCTTAGTTTATTTAAACAGACTCTCTTCCTTAAAAGATAATTATATTGTCTTGGATACCTTGTATATTAAGGACATTTGAAATAATTTAATTTAAATTTTTATGGGCAAAAAAACTATAAAAAATAGCGTGAGATCTAACTGATTGATAATTAAAACATGAAAACTAACCTTTAATTATGAAGTCCTTGACTTGATATTCCAAGTTTCATTAACTATTGATTATGATTGTAGAGGAAGGCCAAGGGGCGTTTTTGTCTATTTATAATTGTAATCGTTGCTTCTTCCGTACATTGAAAGAAGAGCAAGCACTGATCGCGTAACAAATCCTTCTTAATATTTATAAACGCGAAAGTTTGTGATTATTGATGTATGGATGTTTGTTGCACTTTCACGCAAAAACTACGGAACGGATTTTGATGAAACTTTACAGTTATATAGCTTATACATTAGAATAATACATAGGCTGTATTTTATCCCCGTAATCCCACGGGATCGGTGACTACGCGGGTGAAACCGCGTGGTGCTGCTAGTGGCAAATAAAGACGATTTCGATTACAATGATAAATATACAATAATGCCCCAGTTCAGTCCAGCGGCGCGAATGTGGAGAACAAGCGACTCATTCGATAAAATTTAAAATTACATTATAACCATAATGTATAATGTAGCTGAATTTGGCGTGAACGAATCGCTCCGGGTGTCTTCGAGCAATCAGATAGATATACTCGTATATGAATAATCGATAGCGACTATTTATTCTCTTTACTGCGCTCCCACTTCGCTAATCTGCACTGGCCCTTAACGTTTAGAGGAAGTTCTATAACTTCTTGAACTGAAAGTGTGCATAAAACCTAACTATTTTAAACAAAAGGTGAACTTGAAATACGTCACTGTCACGGGACAGTTTCAGGTAATGTGAATGTGGTGAAACATTTCAGGACCGCCAGTGGACGTGGGAGTCACCATGTACGTGCTCTCCATCAGCTCCTTATCTGAAGTGAAAATGGTATTTAGTTCCGTAAAACTACTATTATGTATATTTTATCGGGGAAAGCAGATAGGTTAGCTACCCTCGGTCGAGCACGGACTGTTGTTCCGGTGGTTACCGCGGAAGCCGGAGCCCAGTCCACGTTCGGCCGAGGGACTCCGGGCGTCACGTCATCGTCCCCTGGTTTGGTTTTCACGGCGCGATGCACGCGCAACTCACGATTGGGCTTGATTGCAGGTCCGCCAGTGGAGGTGGGCGTCACCATGTATGTGCTCTCTATCAGCTCCGTCTCCGAAGTGCTCATGGTACTCGCCCCTGTCAGCTCACGCTTGTCTCGGTCGCTCCGGTCGCAGTGCGCCGTGGCGACCGAGCAGCCCCAGACACGAGGCTGCGAGCATGCCGGCGTAATGGAGCCGACCGCCCGGACCGCGAAGCACCAATAACATTTATTTATTAATTACTTGTCATATATATTGGTAATTCTAATGCTGAAATGCCTACGTGTGCGCGTCCGGGCGTGTCTTTCTAATTAAAGACATACTAAAAATGTACTTTGCTATTAAGCATCCCTCCAAGCCAAACACTCGTAAAATGCTCCATTGTTGTTTTTAGTTTTTTAAGCTTTTTATGTTCTTGAGTAGGTATTTGTTGTGACTGTGAGTTCCTTACTCTTGTCTCTCAGAATGGCGTTTTACAACCCAACCACGCCACTCGTCCTGAGATTTCTTAATTTAAGTAGTCTTTGCTATGAATGTATTAATGTTTATATATACCGCTGTCCAGTGGTTCCGGTTGGACGTGGAAACTTCGGATACTTGCTTTACTTTTGCTCTCATTTTGTTATTTTTAAGTGAACTGATATTTTCTTACAAAAATAATCTGTGACCAGTTTTATTATTCTTAACTAATTTGCTTTACGCATTTCTTTATTAAACACACAGATAAATCCGAGGAAATCAGGTGACGACACTATAGTTAAAACGTGCCTACGTCAACTAGCACTTAACTGTCGGCCGATATCGCAACGTGTCTAAAATTTTTATGTAAAACAAGACGCCGAATTACCCTTGATAACGGTTCCAAAGAATAATGTCAACCGCAGACCAGGGTGTATGACCCCTAGTGGAAACCAAATCAAAGGGACTTTTAAAGTCACTTCAGGACGTGACCATAATCCGGATATTAGTTATAGAATCTACCTAGACGTAAATAAAATACACGTAATTGTACACCCTATTGATTGCGATTTTCGTAACGTTTAACAACAAAAACAGTAATATTCAAATTATCAATAATATACTCGATCAATAAAGGCTCTCGCTCAAGAGGTGTGCGAATCTTCTGTTCTCGGTCGTGGCGAGGGAAATTAAAAATCTGATGGCGTTTTATGACCGCCGTTGACCGCTGTTGAAGCTTCTCTTGAGTGGTTGCTCCATTAACTGTACGAGTACGTGTATTTTCAATACTCAATAAGAAAATACATTATTTCAGTTAAGTCACAACATATATAATAAAAATTAACTGACCTGATTCATTTGATCGGATATTAATAAGTTTGTTATGCAAAAAGCATAACTTATTAATATACAATTTAATAAAAATTGAACTAATTACATTTACATTTTATTATTAAGTATTAACTACATTATAATATCAAGATACTGTTTGATGCGTTACCAGAAAAAAACTCGAACGCTCGTCAAGTTTAATATTGATTATTACTTACGAACATTCCAGTATTCGGCGGTCAGCGTTTTAATATAATTTATTAAAAAAAGATGTGCCTGATCATCTGAAATAAATTGTATACATGTAATATTATAGTAAACCATAATATTTTATTTTCGACATAAATTTTAACAGAAAAACTTCAGGATTCTTCGTTAAAGCTGATTCAGCTGAATATAATAGTCAATATATATATATTTAGGTTCTACGTATGTCAATAAAATGAAGATGACTTTTAGGGTTTCGTAGTCAAAACAGTATTTTTATTTGTATATTAAAGCCATTTTATTAATGTAGCCATTCAGTCATTTTATTTTAGAGGGAGCCATAGTTACCTATACTCTAAAGTGACAGTTTTTGTGTCAAAGTCACGATTTTATGTACTGTAAGTTACATTTCCTTAGTCACCCAAGAACCTTAATATTTTCTTTATTATAGATTTATTTCAGAATACTTATAGTATGCAACACTGAAAATTTACAATGACGATGACAATAATTACGATAGTTTACCGGCTATAGCCGACTGGAATAGTATATTATTTACCTATCGGCAACTATGACCAAACTTCAATAACTTAATGCAAAATCAACTTTGATTCTTGTATATAATGATTTTGGCTATTTAAAAGAAGTTTTTAATGTTGGTATGGCTACGAAACCCTACAGTAGGTATTGGACTCAATTCTGCAGACCAGCTAAAATTCCTAATTTTAAGTTAGCCTATCCTTCTCTATAGAATACGGAAAAAAAAGACAAAAACAAACCATAGATTATAGAGTAATGTCAAACATGTAAAAACCAACTAATTTGATGTCTTATCTGTCACTTTTATCCATGACCTTCTTACATCGTTGCTAAAATTGCTAAATACGTGTATTTGAATAAGATGTCAATGAGTTCATAAGGTTCAATTTTGCTATTTTGACATTTGTGACATTGTAAATAAATATGGCGCTTATTTCTGTTCCTTTCCTTTCCAAAGCGATTGAAAAGAATAGAGCTAACTTAAAATTAGGAAGTTTAGCTGGTCTGCAGAATTGAGTCCATTGTTGGTTCCGTAAAAGTTTGCTCGGATACACTAAGCAATTAATAGCACTATACTACTATAACAATACTATAGACAATAATAATATTTGTACATTGATACCGATACCGTCACATCGCAATCGTTATAAGTACGCACATGTTCATAAAACCCAGCTCTATTCATACTAGACATTGAACAAAAGAATGACAGCCAAGTCCATATTTGCAGACTGCACTTAAAATAAAGCAAGTGCTACACATGCAAGCTTTTTCGATGCCTTCTTGTTTCCCCGTGTTCATTTGCAAACAATCGAGACAATGAATATATTTTGCAAACGGACAGGCAAGCGTGTAAATTATGCTAGCATTGCTTTCAGAGATATTTTCGAGAAACGTTCCAAATACGTTTCTTAAGCGCATTGCCGAACTTTGCCAACGTTATTCATTGTCTACAATATTTATAGTATTAACTTGGTCAGGTGCGGCATTGTATTTCCTGTCTGCAACGTTATCAATGTTTCAGGATTTCACTCTGGACTTCTACTTTAGACAATTTTGGACGGACCCTAGACTTGCATACAAAAAGAGGCCAGGAGTAGAAACACTCTCGGTGGGATCAGAATTCATTAGGAACATTTGGGTACCTGACACTTTTTTCGTAAATGAAAAACAGTCATATTTCCACATTGCAACTACGAGCAACGAATTCATTCGCATTCATCATTCAGGCTCTATTACTAGGAGTATAAGGTAAGCACTTGCCAACCGATCTTATTAAAGTAAGTTGTGGTACTAATGAAATATTTTCTAGATTCTAAACTATAAACTTTTATAAAGTAACAATATATTTTGTTTAAGACTGACTATCACCGCCTCTTGTCCGATGGATTTGCAATATTTTCCGATGGATCGTCAATTATGCAACATTGAGATTGAAAGCTGTGAGTTGATTTAGATTGTTTCGTATAAAATTACTTTTTCGTTTTGCTTTATGAGACAACAGTCATTAAACTATCAGTACAAAAACCAGAGTACACAAGTGAGTACTAACTTACGAAGTGCAGACACATGAAGCTTTTATATTCGGTAGATGAAATTTAAAACTTGAAATGCTTCTGAACTTAATGTTCTTCGAACTATGTCCGTCACTCCGCCACCTGTTACGAGACATTTCTTACACTTTAGTAGATCCATAGCCTTGAATCAGTTCATTCACTACGAATGACTGAAACACCCAGTGCAATGGGTGCATATTTTATCGTTCCATATCTCTGCATGGTACAGTCGGCTACACCATGCGGGACATCCGATACAAGTGGAACGAGGGACCCAACTCTGTGGGCGTTTCGAGCGAAGTGTCGCTGCCGCAGTTCAAGGTGCTCGGCCATCGCCAGCGAGCCATGGAGATATCGCTTACTACAGGTATAAAGCACATCCGCAAATCGCAAAGAGCACCATTGAATCTTAAGCTTCATTTACTTCATGTATCCAACCGATACTGCTATGCATGTTACACCATCCAATATTACTAAACCTTATTTTAATACATTGTGTAACATATGAGAGGGTATTTGGAAATATTTCTTGAATTAAGTCAAATTCCATAAATAATAATTGCTGTAATATAAACATTTATTCCAGGAAACTATTCTCGCCTCGCCTGCGAAATACAGTTCGTTCGTTCAATGGGCTACTATTTAATCCAGATCTACATACCTTCTGGTTTGATCGTTATAATCTCCTGGGTCTCGTTTTGGTTGAATCGGAACGCGACGCCTGCGCGTGTATCGCTGGGTGTCACCACCGTGTTGACTATGACCACGCTGATGTCGTCCACGAACGCTGCCTTGCCCAAGATCTCATACGTCAAGTCCATCGATGTCTATTTGGGCACCTGCTTCGTGATGGTCTTCGCTAGTCTATTAGGTAATTTATTCTTGAATTTTGTTATAAATAAAATAAAAACCTATTTATTGCTGCCTTACTAGGTAGTACATTTTACTTAAAACTAAAATATTAATAATGTAGGGATAGCCGGCAAAAGGAGGTAGTCTCAGCGTATGCTGAATTACGGACGCCCAGGACGCTCCTCTTTGGCCTGTCGACGCTCACAGTCATAAACTTATAAAAACATAAACCTACCAAAATATAAACTTAGTTCTAGCAATATACTACTTACTATTAAAATATCTTACTATTAAATGTGTGTAGTGTCAAACCTGATTGGGGTGTGTGTGCGTATATATGTATGGATGGATTTATGTATGTGCGTATGTATGCATGTACGTTTGGTCTCAACCACACTTACAGACAGCTCTGTGTTAACCTTTCGTCCATACTTTACGGTCACTACCCCAAACGGCACAACCATGTACACCAATGTAAGCACATGTGGCATCCTACACCAGAGAGGCAGGTCATGTTTTTATGGACCTCCTGTACCACCTTCAGGTTTAACACCCATCTTTGTGATCCCGTTTTCTAAGTTAGTGAAATCTTTTTATACAAAAATCACATTAAACTTACGAATTTTCTAAAGAAATAAGAACAGTGACCAAAGTCATCCTAACTTTGTCTCTTTTACTATCGGATGAAGTAGGAATTGACTTAAATATTAGGAAATAAAGAAAAAGGAAACTGAAATAATAATGTCTAGATTACCTTTCTCAGAAAAAACAAACAGTATTAACATAAGTTTAATTTCAGAATACGCGACTGTCGGCTATATGGCAAAACGTATCCAGATGAGGAAACAAAGATTTACTGCTGTTCAAAAAATGGCCGCGGAGAAGAAAATGCAAATTGACGGCCCTCCGGGAACATCTGAGCCTTTGCCGCCGCCAAGGACAAGTACGTTGCCCAGGCCGCCGCCCCCCAGCCGATCTTCGGTAAGATTTTTTTTGAATAAATTAAATAATATTTTTATTTAAATTAAAATTAAATTAAATTAAATAATAAAATTTTAATTAAATTAGACAATAAAATAAATTAAATTCAATAATAAAACTTAAATTGAATTTAATAATAACATTTTAATTAAATTGAATAATAACATTTTAATTAAATTAAATAAAAAAATAATTAAATTAAATATTAAAAATGTGTTCAAAAGTTTTCTAAAATGTCTATCGTTGATACAATTTATATTATTATTGCCAAGTAGTAGGCTGTATGTTTAATGGTGGCACAATCCACACACGGTTATAGTACGAAGCGACCATATTATATATCCCAACTCATATTCAAAATTCATTTATTTCTGTACTTAAAAATATTACATAGTATCGTCAATAGTCTAATAACAAGGGACTCTTAACTCGTCTATTGAGGTCGACTGAATAAACAGCAGCTCCATCGACGAGTTGCTAGTTCCAAATTCAACCAGCAACAAACTCAAGACCAGCTATTTTTAACGTCATGTCTTACATAAGAACACAAAAAGCCTGGAAACGAAGCCAAAAGACACGTTCATGTTCACAAACCCAGTGGGAATCGAACCCGCGACCTTCAGCAAAGAATATCAACTGACCCAACTGGCCCCTCAAAATTACTGAGTATAACTTTATTAATTGATACAATGTTTATCACAGGAGGTCCGGTTTAAAGTTCACGACCCTAAAGCGTATTCAAAAGGTGGAACTTTGGAAAATACCATTAATGGGGCACGGGGTGCCCCACCACCTCCTGCCCCAGCTGCAGATGAAGAGGCTGCGCCGCCGCCCCACCTGATCCACGCTTCAAAGGTACGATTTTTCCGCCTCACTAGATCATCGCCTTATTTGATGTAATTATTTTTCATTTGTTCCTATTCTACGCATCGACGACAACTTGTAATCTCTTACTCTGTTTAATTTTATAATTATGCAAATTGCCTGGTTTGCTTCCCTGGAGATCAAGCCTTTCTTGAAAAATCTTGGTTGCGTAAGCCTCGAAATGGTAGGCAATGCGTAGACCTGTTTCAGAAGTATGCACTGTACTAAATCATATATTACTTTAAACGAGTAGTCTATTTATGTTCTATAACCAAATGAAACATGAATACAGATTGACGAAACTATTCATTGTTCCTATCACGACAAACTGTTGCGATTGATATTTATCGTGCATAGCGAAGGTTTGACTGATACTGTTTGCACAGCGACAATTAATTGATTAGCTATGGCGAACTTTGTCCTGGTCACTGCTTGGAGCTGGAACTTTATCGCCGAAGTCAATGATGGATAATTTTTCAGGGTATCAACAAACTACTGGGAACCACACCCTCGGATATCGACAAGTACTCACGCATCGTGTTCCCCGTTTGCTTCGTCTGTTTTAACCTTATGTACTGGATCATTTACCTCCACGTTTCGGACGTCGTGGCCGATGACTTAGTATTACTTGGCGAGGAAAACTAAATATACATACTGCTCTTTATATACGATATTAGCACCAAATGGAGCGCTGTGCCAACATACCCTCCATCGAATTGGGTCGAGTGCTTTTTAAATTTAGCATTTTGCGGTAATCCCTTACTTAGCACTATTATTCTACGATAATAGAAAAACTCACAATAAAATTTAAAATATAGAACATTATTCTAAGTGGCACTGAATATATAAAATTCATTTAGTGACTAAAGACGCAACTTACAATTCCGTATGATGACTTTGCAATCACTATTTTACTAACTTACTTACTTAGTTGTTGTTATCGCTATTAGTTTGAATTCAGACACATCTTTTTATTTTATTGAACATTATACATAATTATATAATAATGAAATTAATTAAAATGTTACTACGGACAACAAAAAAAGGTCGATTAGATCGTCACTACTTATTATAAAAAAAATATTCCTACTTCATACGTCTGGAATGTAATGTGTGTAAAAATAAGATTTCATTTTTTATTTATTATAGCACTCAAGATCGCTTGTGTACAATGACATAATACGACTACATAGATGTAAAAAGTTTGAAAAAAATAGAAAATTTAATATTTTACTTACGGATTAATAGTGTAAGGGCTGATTGTTTAATCGTCTGATAAATCTGGAGAATATATTAATGCTGTCACTGTCTGACACAATAGTAAGGAAAAATAATTGGTGATTTTTGGAACGTACAGTCAACAAAGTTGTTAGGGTTACATGGCCAGTAACTAAGAATTCATTTTTCTGGGTAAGTCATAAATAAATCTTATTGATTAATGTTTATTTCGAAAGGTATCTTTGATCCCTATAATTTACCAAAAAAATACTATAAATACATTTAAGGCTTTAAGAGAAAAGTGAATCTTAATTTTTGGCCATGTAACACTAACAACTTTGTTGACTGTACCTAGTTCCTAATCGCGCGTTGCGTAAGGGGGCTAGACGGAAAAAATTAAGACCAAAAGTTGTAACGACCGACACTTTTTGCTATAGTTGAACCTCCATAATAAATCTAATAATGATGATGAGATGATGATAATGATGATGATAATAATGATGATGGAACTTTCCATCCGGGTGTCTCTTGACACCTCTCAAGTTATTTATTCTTCAGAAAAAAATTAACTGACTATTGAACTATCAGCCCTTAAACATAAAATTATTTATCAAAATTAGCTTTACATTTTTTCGGAACGGTAAAACATACACATCACATCAATGCAAAATCTATACTTGCTTTAGTTCAAAATGTAAAGCAGCGACCACTATCTTACTAATTATTAGGTCTTCTTAAATATTGAGTTCACAAAGTACAAATAAAATTGTGATATAATCACAGAAGTCAGCCCATTGATGTCACTTTATTTTCTTGTACAGTAAATGAAATCCTTTAGTACTGATAAGAAACAAACAGAGAAAAACAACAGTTAAAAAATTATAAAGGTTTATTCCTTTGTTTAATAATCCATTTGTATTTAGGTGATCATAAAGATATATATTTTCTTACATTAAAGCCAAATGAAAACAAAAAAAAAACTTAGAAAACAAGTAGGAATGAATCTTTCCACAACTGGTGGTGATTACCAGGACTTACGCAAATATAAATACTTTGTAGTTGAAGAGGCTTTTGAAGGGGACTGAAGGAAGTCCGTAGTAAATAGATGTAAATAATTATGTATTTACGTATATTATTTATGAATATTAATATACTAAGAGACATTGAAAATAAGCGTACAATTGTTCTCGTTTAAAAATTATTCGGTTCAATTTATCAAGTATATACACTGGTAATACACTTCCATAAATTCTAGTGCACAGAACACTTTTTCTACGTAGTATAAACTATTCGTGTATTGATATCTCTAAAGCTTAACCGATTAAATTGAAATAAACAGCTTAGACGATCAATCACCTAAAAAAGGAGGAATTTGGTTTATTTATTATTTTCTAGAATAATGAATATACGACTTGATAATTGTAATTATTAAGTCACATTAAAATAGGCGGCAATAATATTATGTATGTGCAACATAGACAAGTCAATAATAAGACGATATCTATTTAGTAATAATATATTATTATTAAAACTGCTAAAAACTTAAGACATGAATAATTGAAACGTGGTATTGTGTATTCATACAAGATAAAAAACAGTGTATAAATTTTATCTTTGAATTTTTATCTATTTCACCTGCACGTAATCAGCAAAACGGGTCTGTAGATACCGTAATATATATTTAAAAACAAATCGTCTCTGTGGTCCTCGGTGGCTTGTAGGTTGTAACGGCAAGTATAATACTTGTAAGTGTATATATCAGACAAAGCATATTTTTATTTCAAGACACTTCCTACGAAGGTACTTTTAGTACCGAAAATAACTTATTGCTTCTTTTTGTCTTCCGAATCAGTATATGAGTTGATTGCAAAAATCTCGATATCTATACATATTATCATTTTTTATTCATTCTTGTAATAATAGTTTTATATATTGTGCTAGCTTGTGTTAATGTATGTAAAATAGTGGCGTTGTTGATGAGTTTACCCCACGACGCTGATTTTAATAGCGACTTGCAAGCCACTCCACGGAAAAAAAAATAGTTTGTTCTGAATTTGCTCAAAGTTACGTAAAGGGATATTAATTAATAGTAAGAGTGAGTGGATAAATAATAATAATAATATAATCTCACGCCTTTTTTATCCCCGAGGGGGTAGGCAGAGGTATTCCATTACTGGATATACCCACATTTCACGAGATATATTGGACCCCTAAACGTGATAGGTGGTGAGCCCATCGCCTGAGTGAGTGGATAAAGTTAATAAATAGCAATTAATAATGTAGAAATATTTCAAAACACATAGTTGATTTGCCTCCTATTTTATACATACTGGGACTGTATTATAAGAATAGTTATATAAATCTTAATAATTGTTAGTCACTGCTTAGATTTTGTTTTGATAATAATACTAAGTTCTCACCTGAATAATGATAATTTCGGAATATATAATATATATTCGCGCTAAAATTACATAAAGACTGAGTCAGCATTATTTATATTTTGTATTTAATATCTTGATTTCCACTATACTTTGTATAATATATTATAACAAAATAAAATAGAAAGAAAACAGTTTTACAATTACTATTGGTAAAAATTCTAATTAAAACATTGCATTATAATGTACTAACGTACATAGAAAAGTCACCACAAAGTTAGGTATTGTTCAATTATTATGTTTGTCGGTTTAAATAAACTAGGCTGTCATGCGCGAAAACGTGTGTTCTTATATTGTAATATGCTAGAAACAAACACATTCATGAAATATGCTTTTACAGGTTATTTTAAAACTAAATACATAATAAATGTTAGACATTATACATACTACAATTGTTTTTGAATAGTTTGAATGTTGTCAGGATTAAATTTTGATCCGGAGCACTGCGTATCATCCGCGTACAGTATAGGCATACGGCGGTATTAACTTGGCAGTTCTAAAGTTGCGCAAATGGCTGTGCAATAAAAAAAATTAGCGATCATTTGGCGGTTTGCGCAAACGCAGCCTATGTTCAGCGAAGCCAAGTTAAAACTACCTAACTGTACCTTTATTGGATGGTACGACAACTATTCACTGAGTGCCAACCGCAAGCATAATTGCAATGTTCGGCGATATTTCGATTGAACTTCTGAAAATGTACACTCCTAGAAATATTTAGTTTGATTCGAAAGATCCCGTATGCAATAGTTGTTAACAGACTGCTATTTGACATTTTTTTGCGGTGTCCCTTCTAGTACTTATTACAATAATGTCTCAATGCTGTATAACCTGTTTTGACTTAGTCTACCAGAATTTCAACTATGATTATATGAAATGATTGAAAATAAATCGGTAATCTATAGTTGTACGTTCCGATGAAAAATATTTGGAACGCGGCATCATGATTATTATAAAAGTGTTAAGTTTGTATTTAGAAAAAAAAATGTTATCTTACGATACGTAGTAACGATCAGCCAAATAGTAAGTTTAACTTTAATGATAATTTACTACGCAAACTTCTAATGATCTAATATAAATGTACATTGTAAAAGGAAATAATGGTTTAAGATGTGAATTCGCATTATATTGCACCTAGCTAGTAAGGACGTAGCGTAGCCTAGCTCATGGGGATACGGGCGAGACGCGGGACTGTGTTATTTTTAGACTTTCCAATAAAAAAATGTTTCTTGAATAAGAAATTTCGAATGAAGATAAGCAGATGTATGGATGCGATTATATATTTAGAATGTACCATATAATTAAAGACGGATTTTAGGAAAGTGAATGGATAATGTTTGGTGTGTGCAACGTCGCGCGTGTCGTCCGCCACTTTCATGGGCGAAACCAAATTCTAAATCACATTTAAATAAAATAAGTATATAATTAAACAAATTATATTGAAGAAGTAAAATTAAATTTAGAGAATTTAAGATAAGAATTATTATAGGAATCAAACGAAATTTCAATTGTAATTACAATATCAAATTTCCAGGTTTAGATGGGTTGTTTAAACAGTCAGAGTAGAATATCGAGATGAAAAATACAACAAACACTCTAAATATATATAATATATATATATAGATAAATATTAAAAGCAAGTGACTGTTAGTATTCGATTGAATGATAGGTATACTTATGTATATTTAAATTAAATAAATATCCGGAATTTAGTTCGAATTGAATAGTTGATGTTATGATAAATGAAATAAAAATAGATTTATTTATTAAGTAACATCGATCACCTACTGTCACTTGCTGAGAAACTAGTGTACCTTAATAATATGCCTTTTGCGAAGAAAAAAACAAAGTACCTACCTACCGAATATTATTTTGCAACACAATGAATAAAGTTTTGGCCTGCAAAAAGCACACACGATTGATTCCGGCGAGTACCGGCCATAGCAAACAGATTCAAGTAATCAATTTCTGTTAGTGATCGCGATGCAGTTTTAGAAAATATAATCATTTATGTAAGTTCTTGGATATTTGGATTACAAAATTGTCTAATGTACCGGTAATATGGAGCTGGCTGGTCAATAGAAAATATCATCTCGAAAAAAGTGCCAAATACGGGGCTGTAATTTATTTATTTTGTATTTGCTTCCTAAGTATAATATTTATATTATGTAGCGGCTGTTAATAGTATTATTAGGGTTTAAGTTAAGTAAAATCTTTAAATATCTACATGTTGATATTAACCTTCCAACTGAATTTTACGCTTTACTTAAAATACGAGCATGTAATTTTAAATTACTAAATTTTATTTAGATGTTAAACATTGTTTGGAGAAATAAATATTAGTTATTTATATTATGTATAGGAAAGAATCATCGTTTTTTAAATTACGAATACATTATTATTATTGAAGGGCCAAATCTACGCCTAATTAATTATAATAATGTTTTTTTTATGACTAAAGTGATCAGATCACTCTAGTCATCAAAAAACATTATTATTCAAAAAACATCAAAAACATTACATTTCTGTCGTTGATATCCCTCAACAAATATACATTACTGCAATGATATCCTTTACACAATGAGGTAGATGCGTTACCTGTGCTAAGAATATGGCAATATATAAAAATCCGGAAATTGATTCATCTACGAACTATTTATGTAGGTATATTTTTCAATTATTTCCGTACGATTAACGTCAATTAAATTTTATTTCGCGAGTCTTATTCAAATGAACCTAACTAAACAATTTTATTAAAAATCGTGCAAGATGGTTCCTCATACTGGTATTTTCCTCATTTATGTATTGCAATATGTAAGAGAATTTGTTAGTAAATACCTTTAGCTCAGCAGTGGGCCGTTACGGGTTGGTGATGTGTGTAAGAGAATAACGTGTCTACCTGTAAAATGACATTGCCTTACTAAGATTTATTTCTAAAACCTATCATATCGTTAAATTTGAAATTCATACTTTAAATTTATAAATGTTTTAAGTTCAGCTCGATGTGATCGAGCTTTCGTCCGAATATAAAAAGATCTTTAAACGGATGGTAACTTAATTGAGCCCAAGAGGTAAGGATCGTCTGTACCTTGAATTTAATCTTTGTACCGCTTAGGCATACGGTTTGTAACAAATTTATGGTTGTATTTATTCTATAGAGGACAAATTCTAAAAAAATGATCGGAAACAGCTGTGCTATGTACCTACTCGTAACGTGAACTGCTTCCAGCCGTTAAAGTGTTCATTTCTCACAATCCAAATAGTCTACCACAAACTTAGGTTAAATATATTTATACTCTACACGGTTCCTACATATTCACGAATGATACTTACTTATGTTTTATCACTTGTATAAAAATATAGGTTCTAGTGTACCTTTATCAATGTAGCATAAACTATGGACACTGAAGAACATAATACCTCTGCAAATTATATCAATTGTGGGTTCAGAAGGAAACCTTTAAATACCTATTTTGTATGTTTTTAGTAAGGTTGTGTAATGTGTAATTTGTAGCTTTACATTACACCGTCCGCCTATAACACTCGGACTCGACTTTATAAAGTTTTATAAAAAAATCGGCGCCGTTTAAGAGTGATACTTATACCAAACTTCTGCTTGAATGCAAAAGCGTACCTCTGAATTACGAATATACCTATCTCTTCTTCGAAACGGTAATCAATTAAGTAAGACATTTTCTACGTAGGTACTAATAATTCTCTAAAAATGTAGTGCGCACGATCACAGAAACAGTGTCACACGTCACAAGAGGACAACGGCTTGATATTCGAACATAGTATACCATTGAAAGTCATTCAGTAGGTATGTTATCAGCAGTTCAAAGTTGAAAGTATGGTATTTTGAAAATGTTAGTATGACGATTACATTCAATGTGCTGTTTGCAGTGCTTCGCTTCCAACATTATTATAATATGTATAACACGGTTCTTCCCATGAAACATTCCAAGCAATATAAAAATTCTAAATCACGCTTTGTATGTTTTTGAGACTGATGTTATTTTAGACGTTATTGTTTTCATTTGTAAAGTATTGTTGTATGAACCTATTTAAATATTGTAATCAAAATTATTAGTGTGTTGTGCAATATATTTGTTTACATTTATTAGAATCTTCCTCAATGCAAAACTAATGGTATTGGTGTGGTTAATGATGTTGCTCAAACTGAATAACTTTAAAACATGTAGTTACAATGTACGAAATTTAGTTCTGTGATCCAATAAATTATATGATCTGTGTAATTGTTTCATTTTAATCATATCAGTACTTTTTTCATTTCTGAAGAATTGTTGCCAAACCTGAATTAAACCTTAGGGTCGCGACACATCTGCGGAACATACAGCGCCGAAGGTTCAGTGAACAACATACATTGACATTTCACTTTAAAGATAAATGGATCAGCCACCCGCGTCAACCGTAATGTATGTTGTTCACCGAACCTTCGGCGCTGTACGTTCCGCAGATGTGTCGCGACCCTTAGATCGCAGATCTACCGTAGGTAAAAATAAAAATATAGGTAGTTTTATTAAGAAGCTAGTGACGGCTCCGCTTGTATTTATTATACCAAAATATATTTAGACGAAAACTTAAGTTCCTTCCAATTCCTGTTGAATCCCTAAAATATAAATTCCTTGGGTCATTTCGAAGGTTTTCCGATCCTATCTTTTAGACAGTCAGACAAACAGGTAAAAATTTAAATAACGGCCATTCATTAGTTAGTATGCATGAACTAGACCGCGCACATACATGAGAGTCGGAATGGCGGGTGTATCTTAACGAATTCTTTTGAAATTATTACCAATAAAATGTACCTAAATTGTACTATGTAAGTACCTATACTTAAAAAATTGTACTTGCTAAAAATACAAATCTTTCCTCTTTATAATATTAGTGTAGACTAGCGAGTGCGTTTCCAATTACCAAAGATATTACCAAAATGTCTTATTAGTCATGAATTACGTCATATATATAACCTTTGTTTGAAATTTTATGCTTCATAGGCCCAGGTTTGCTGTGGGTTCATCGATCAGTCAGCCAATCAGTTTATAGAAGAAGAAGATACTCCAAACCTTTTTTTAGTTATGTACCTACAAAATACCCAGTAAAACCTAAAATTATACCTGAAATCCTATAAAAATCCCCGCACTAATTGATTCCTTTTTTAAATTAGCCGCCGATCCATACCCAATGTTTCTGGTCATCTGGCATTGGTAATGTGGATTTTCAGTAAAAATATTCTCGTCCACAAAGTGTGTTTTTTCTAGGAATGGCACACCTCTGCCAAATCTTTCGGAGATAAGTAATATATTTTAAACGCCATGTTATTAATATTATGAGCTGTAAATATAAAAATAATATTTAGAAATCTATTTTCTAAATGGTTTCGGAATCAGATCATATTTTTTTACAGAGGTACTGAATCTAGGAAATCCTGTTGAAGTTTAAACATTTTCTACCATTAAACCTATAAAAAAATTGTGATCCCAGTCCTATGTACTGAGAAAATATTTTCAGCACATATTGGAATATAATATCTCCTACAAAGGACAAAGAATCCCTACGACCATTATTATGCCAAAGAAAATTCTAGAGTCTATCACTTTAAAAATAGGTATACTGAATTCGATTCATTCTCGTTGGGTTAACGTCCGAATAGACATCTACTTCGTATCGAGAAGGTATCATCTAAAAATAGCCACCTAAAGTTAGATTACCATCTACTATGTAACTACTGAACGGCTCTACGTATAGTCTAAGAATTTTATCACTCCATTTTTCAATATTTATCATGTAGGGTACCTACTGATAAATTTCTATTTGTACCTGGTAACTCGATTGGGGTTTATTTTTAAATTTTCAGGATCAACAGCTCCCTAAATTACAAATAATATAAAGTAACTATTGCCTGTAACTACTACTGTAACATGCCTGTAGGTCTAATAATAGTCTAATATTGTTTGGATTTGGTCTATAATCTTAAAGGCGTGTACTTTTTTGCGAGACCTAGAATATTAACATTAATGTTTCAAGTCGCCCACATCAAGCTCTAGGTACCAGTTTCAGTGTCGAACTTTTACGCTTCACCTAAAATTATCATTTCGTTGCAAATTTACCTATGCCAGGACATAAAGCAGGCAGTGGGAATACTCGTACTTTAGTACAAAAACTTATATTAATCTCAAGCTTCAGTTATAAGGCGAGCTGTCAATCGAATGAATAATTCATATGTTTTCGATTTTATTATTTTGTTCGCTTTGGTCACTCTATGCCCCAGTCTACTATATTTAAATACTAGTGACCCGACACGACTTCGCACGGGTGCAATGCTTATATTAAAACCTTCCTCTTAAATCACTCTATCTATTAAAAAAAAACGCATCAAAATCCGTTGCGTAGTTTTAAAGATTTAAGCATACATAGGGATATAGAGACAAAGAAAGCGACTTTGTTTTATACTTGTAGTAATGTTTGTTTCTACCATGGAAGTAGTATTTAATATACTGTTTAGGTATGTTTCGACATTAGACCGACTGAAAACCTGTTTAATTTTAAGATTTTTAGATTTTCAATTTGCGTAGGGCGGACGCAAAGGCCATCTAGATTATTTACGTTTTCTCGCAATTAGTAAATACCTACCATTATTAAAATATGTAAAAGATTGTGATTTTGGATTGAACCTCATAGAAAGTATAAGCTCAAAAGACGATTAACTATATTTTTACAAAAAAAAGTACAGTAATAAAATAGTGACACTAAAATAATAAAAAAGCACATAATTTTGAAATGGGAGTACCCATGTAAAATAACGTCATGGATCTATTCCAACGTAGTCTGCCACCTACCGGCAAAGAGAATGATCTCGATTGTGGTTTTCCCTTGTCTCTAATCTTTACTCGAAGTTTATCGTTTTAGCAGATGGCGCTATATAGTCGATAGGTAGAAATTGATACTAATTCGACTACACAGGTCTCAAACTACAGTCTGAAACCATTCGATCGATGGGTCCCGACAGGTCCACAGATATGTCAAAGCCAATAAATATTTTTATCTATAGATGTGTTTTCTTTGCTAACTTCGGAGATAAGGGGAAGAGGGGGGATAATATCTTTTGTCATTATAATTCTAAAACAGCCATTACATATGATTACATTTCAACCTCCATTTTGGTCCATTCCGAATTTTTTAATTTTTTCTTTTGCAATATAGTCAAGACTAAGCATTATTAAAAACTATTCCAAATTTAAAGTTGATAGGATTAGTATATTTAGTAAATGAGATAAGCCTTTGTGAGAGACAGACACAGCGACACCCATATATTTAATTTTTTTTTTGCTAAGCGACACCATTGGTTTGCTGCATTAACTTTATATTTTGATAGGCGGATGAAAACCGGGGCGGGCACTAGTGTTAAATAAAAGAATTAATATCAGTCCCACATAAACATAACGTCATTTAATGTCAAGCAACATTACGACGATTATCTGCTATGATAATTAGTACTGGAAAAATAAATATCGTTTCGGTCATAGCTCTATACAATATTTTTGTTGAGTATTTACTATCTGCTCTTTGATGTTACATTTCTTACAAAGCGTACTCAAAACTAACGACGGCTTTTACACAAAGACATGTACGAACGAAATTTGATTAAAGTAAATATATAAATATCTAGAATTTCGTGTCCGTTAGGCCAAGAGGAACATATGAAAAAGAAATGTGGAACGGTTAGTTATGTGTCGGTGTGTTCAGGCATCTTCGTTCATAATTAACCCGGCACGAACTCGCTTAAACTTTTCTGACCCTTTCAGGCTCTTGTTAGATGATGCAATGGCATAAAACAGGGAACAAAGACGTTTTAAGAAAAAAAACACGGGTTGCACTCCAAGTGCCGGCAGAAGTGAAAACTTGATTATCGATTTCGGTGTTACTACACTACTCTCCAACCGTCTTACGGTTTTTCGATCAGCACACGTGACCTGACGCGAGTTTCACAGTTTTTACCCATCCCACAAAAGTGCTCAACGCCGCTAAAGAAGTTTTCACTTCAAAAGTTTCTCTCTCCTAAAGAAAAGATAATGATTTACTCCGAACCTCTTTGACAGGGAACTTGAAAGGTTCAAAAACACTATCGCATCTATATACAAGTAGTTTGTTAGTTTAAACATGACATTCACATTGTAGATTTGAAATTGGCGCAGTCTTCATTTATTACCTATTAATTATAGTATAAAAAAACGTTTACGGGATTAAAAATTTTCTAACATGACAGGCAACAGAAATTATGAGGAGATTTAAAACAGATATTAAAGACAGATACGCAATTTGCTTATGCGACAACTAGAATGTCATTAATATATACAGTTTTCAATGTAGTACTATTATTCATTATAATATAATTTACGATCATGGTGTAGGTAACGCCATTTTAATATTTCTGATCGAGATTAACATTGCGTTGAAGCAAAATGTTTCTAATCGTTCAATACATAAAATAATAGGTGCCCTTAAATGTACAATTTATTCCATACAAAATATTATCTACCGAAAGTACAGTTGTGTCATTAATTGATGGTTACTAGAGTAATACTTAGTGGTTGATATAGTATTATTATCTTCATTTATACACATTTTAACTCATTTTATCATAATGTATAAAATAATTTACACCTACACCAAAAATCAACTGTTTCATTATCACAGTTTTTGAGATTCAGTTGATATTTACATCGTTCTTACCCACTTCGCGAAGAGACGAGTATTTTTTTAACATTTTTGTACATTCAACTCCATCCAAAATATTCCTACATATTTTACTTTTTTTTAGTTTGTTTTTAAAGAAAAACGGTTACTGGTATTGAATAATTAATTAAATATTATTACCGGAACTCTTTGTGTCAAGCATTTAAAAATTTAAATGTCGATACTAGATTAGTAGGAGCATTATTAGCGTCCACCTAAAACTGACTCTCAACTTGCTAGTCTGGGCGATTACTGCAATCGCCTCTCATAAAAGTGTAGTTGTGGACTTATATAATAGGCTGGTGATGATAATGTTATTTATATTTGTTACAAGAAAGCAATAAAGTTACAACAGCATTATTTTGCTTTCGACGTATAAATTCAACAATATTGAAGAAACATATTACGAAGGTAACAGCTATCTGAAATAATTAGTTAAATAATTGATATGTCACAGTCCACTCACATTAAGTTAAGATTTGTATAATTTTTAAATATTTTAATCAAAAAGAATAGGATGCAGTACATAGGCGATAATGCTTAAAATAAATAGAAAACCCGGTAGTTACTGTGACATCTCAACCATAAAGCTTAATAATACAATCGTACAATTAGTGTTATTAATTTACTCTATGTAGATGTCTTCGATTGGATATGCCGTCTCTATGAATTTTTGATAAAACCTCTGGAACGCTCTCCTGCAAATAAATATTTATTTCATTACACTAACAGGAGAGTGTGACATATAATAATTGAACAATATTATTAAGTTTCTAGAAATATAATTCATAATAATAGGCGCCCTTTCAATAAAATTTTAATTCAATTGATATTTTGGCTGTTAAATATTATAATAAGTAAGCAAAAGTAATATTTTGTAATTTTTTCTCGATATTTTACCCCACAGCTTCGGCGACAGGCCTCGTAGACTCTTGTCCTCGGAATACGTGACACGCGAATCGTTGCAACGTTGGATGCTTAGTAATGAAGCCCAGATATCGATGATCACGTGGGTGGAATGCACAGAATGACACATTCTTTAACGAGTAGAAGTAGTCAATGCAGGGGCTGCTTCGACTCCTCTGCAAAAAGAAATTTGTCAAAAAAGACTAAATAATAAATTTCCACTATCACGAATTAAACACGTAGCTTCTCCTCTGTGTCTTCATTCTACGCAGAGTACAAGTTTGAAAGGAGATATTTAAAAAAAGGTTTTAACAAGTGGGAAACAAAAAATCGGTTGTCTGTAAAGTCGGTTTACTGACGATAGTTGAACGTGACAACGTCATAAGAAAATACTGATGGAATGGATTGGGCCTCTTTGTCGCTCGTAGCGCGCTTTTGCTTGCACTGGAACGCCGCATACGTCATACTTTTTCGAGCATGCAGCCGGCTCCATCGAATTATAAGACGTTGTCGCGTCAAAAGTACCGTGGTTTAAAAGCATTATGATTGACTTTTATATACTTACTCATTTAGTTACAATGAAATGAAAGATATAGATATAAAAAAGGTCTTTACGAAGATACAGCTACTTTAAAAGCAAAGTACAATTGATAAAGCATTTGTGAAGAAAGTTTACACAAAAATCCCTATTAAATTAGCAATAAAAAATATAATAAAAAGGAGATCGAAAGGAATACAGTATGATTGCTACAAATATTTGCTACAAGTATAAAGTATGATTGCTAGTTTTAAATGCCTTTTATTTGATGAAATGTAATTTTTTATATGATTGCATTTTGAAATTTCACTGGCAATAATTTTTAGTTTTTCTGAAATTTCATACTTTCTATGGGAAATGAAATTCAAACTTCCGATTTTAGTCTAGGCAATAAAGGTAGTGGACCCCAACATTAATTCCTCAGTCGATGAAAATTTGCAGGATTGTAGTATAGTATGAGACAATACTTGCATAAAAAAATCCAAAAAAAAACCTAACCGAAGTTAGGTTTTTATACTAAAAAAAAAATTTTTTTTTGGTTCATAATTTGTGAAAATAATGTAGCGAGACGGTTTTTATTTTGGTTTTTTCTATTGTAAGTCCACAGCGACTATTAAATGACATTCCAGTTAAAAAAATGGACTGAGTAATTTCCCCGTGCAAGGTACCTATACGTCTGAGTTTTGTTGTTTCTACCAGGAAATTTTTAAGCGAAGAAAATTTTGACTAAGCATTTTTCCCCACAAAGATATCAAATAAATAAGTATTTTAGTAAAAATACCTAACTTCGGTTAGATTTTTTTTCGGATTTTTTAATGCACAAGAATTGTCTAATACTACGAGTATATATATTTTACGGATTTCATAACTAACGGACTACGTGAAGGAAAGTAGCAGATACGACTTATAAAATTTAATTTAATGTGATTTTTCACATGCTACTTATGAAATAACCCTCTCTGCGGTCCCCATTAATAACTAAGTACCTTTCAGCAGGCGTATTCAGGGAGCTTCGATATTCGATATCGGAAAATCTGTCGAACACTTTTGAGATGGGCTGATGTTGGTATCGAAAACTTTCGAGATGAGCTGATGTTTGTATCGAAAAATAATGTCATAATATGTGACTTATGGATTCGGAAAATTTTCCGTGGCTATCAGAAACGCCTAGAATAAAGTTTCCGAAGTCGATAGATTCGACTTCGGAAAATTTTTCACTCGATCTGAATCGAACGGAAACGGTATCGAGTCTCCGTGAATACGCCTGCTGGATCGGATAATGGGACTTTTAGCAGGAAATTTCTTCACAAATGCATTCTACATAAGGAATAGCCCCCCTAGCCAAGATACAAGCTTTAACGAAAGCGAATTAATTTATAGATTGACATGTATGGGATTGACATAAGCACTTGTCAACGAGCGCTAACGTTGACACTGTGCTTATGTCAATCCCATACATGTCAATGTATAAATTCATTCGCTTTCGTTAGCGCTTGCATCTTGGCTAGGAGGGGCTGAACACTTAGTTTAAACTAGCTGTACCTTTCTTATTTACGATTCGATAGACAGATGAAATTCACATGACGTTATTGCAAATGGCGCAGGAGCAAACATGTGTGCCACCGACATGTTTTATTAAATCGGCTGGAACATACGGTTGCCCCAACGACAATGCATTCCTTGGCGCTAGGCTCTAGTCGAGTGCAAAAACGTCGAAATGGTTAAGACAAAGAAATGAAAAAAAAAAACATTTGGTGTACCAAAAACTAGTTAATATTTACTTAGAGATAAGTTAGTTAGTTAGACTGTCTCAAAGTATGTAAAACAAATGTAGTCCATACGTCAGATTTTCTCTTTACGAGTAACCAAATATTTGAATTTAGGTATCAAACAGTAACAATAAGGTGTTGTAATTGTCCAGGGGTTCTGATGCTTACTACAAAATCAGTGACAAGACAAATTATTAGTTTTTCATAATAAATGAATAATTGCTTACATCTGGTTTGGATCGATCGACCATACGAAGTCCTTGATCTGATACTTCTAGAATGCATGGTTGTGTACCCGGTTCTCCAGTACATTCTCCCACTATTTTCTTCACAGCTTGGCATACTACGCCGGTACCTTTGTGAGCTAAGGTCTCGACAGATCCCATGTATCTGTGGATTAAGAGTTTTAATATTTGAACTTAGTTTTTTATATAGTTTTTATTTCTACATAAATTCTTTAAAGAAAGTATTTCCGTGATTTTAAATTGCTAAGCTATTTAATAAAAAAAAATTTAGAATAATGTGTTACAAAATGGATGTTTCATAATTTTATCTGTGTACTTACAAATTTGAACAAATAATTGAATAAAGTATGTACCTATTCAATTATTTGTTCAAATTTGTAAGTACTCAGAAACATACACATTTTATGTGTTTCATATCACTTGTTACTTACCCTAATAAATATCGCTCTCTTTTAACTTTGGCATTTGCTGGATCAAAATCGTTATAGTCCATATCGACTGCATAGGCCGAAGGAAATATACCTTGCTGCCCTGTCCTTAAGTTTACTCCTAGAACAAAAATAAATAATTATTTGTGTGTCCAGTTTATTTAACTGTACAAATAGATTTTATATCTACTACTGAAAATATGTTACGTTAAGTAAGACCTGAAGACGGTTATTATTAAGTCTACCTTATTTTCAAACTGTCTATATACGTATAGTGTAAGGGGTATGTAACAAAATTATAAATTATCAGACCAATGAAAATGTTTCAATGCAATGATATCTCTGCACGCACGTCTGTTGTTAGAAGAATCTTTTAGCTAGACTAACAGTAAGTTGGTCAAAGTATCAGATCAATTAGTATGAGTGTGATTTTCGGATGTAGAGTGTTATTATTTTATTGTTATTTCTTTGTTTCTTTCTCATTCTAGCAATGGCTGTTTCTACTGGTCTGCATATACTTCTTAAATTAATGTAGTATCAATGAAATTTATATGTAGAGACTTTTCATCAGCAATATTGTTCTGTAAGTGTTCCTAAAATTAAGAAATAAAAGGAAATATATTTCCATAAGCGTTGAGCGCAAGATCTTAATAATTAAGTTTTAACTAAGTGAAAAATAGGGATGTGTAAGTTACTCATTAATGTGTTGGTACCGTTTATCTTATCTAAGAAATGTAAAATATTTTTTTAATAAAATATTTTTTTAGTCCATATTAGTAACCGTAAAACGTTAAAATGTGAACTGTTACTGAACCCATACTACGGAAAATAGACTATAGTGTGGAATTTTCGCTACACTCAATACCTTATGACGCGAGATTGATTACCTTCACACCATAGATCATCAGCTTCCTTTTGTACGTAAATCGGATCACCTATCTCGACCTCAATTTCATCGTGGTGTCTAGGGTTGAACTTGTGAAGGCCTCTGTGCGTCGCTTCAAGCATCTCCAGTTGGCTATGTGGCACAGTTGTCATGTTCCCAACGAAGTTTATGCCGCTTATGCTGCAGCTTGATGATGGAGACACTATAATTGGGTTTACAGAAATTTTATATTTATTAAGCGACATTTAATTCGACAAAAAATATTTTGTCCAGTCAAAAGTATGTTTGTCCAAAGTGGAAATTGTATTTCTGGACGAGTATTATCAAAACCTTTTCTATCATTTTTGTACAGTCAACAGAACGTGTGGTGCGAGTCTGACCTCTAATGCGATTGTAATAAGAACGTTACACAGTCCAATATGTCAAGCTCCACATGCTCCTGACAATGTCATGTAAACATACAGTGTCTTGATAATATTTTTTGTTATATCTAAGGTGTTATAGGTAACTTATAATATAAACATTTCTTGAATAGATAGTACACATACTGTAGACAAGTAGCTATATTTATCATACCAACCATTTTGTTGTAAAGGTGTAGGCGATATACTCTTCGGACCAGTATCGATGGGAGAATGTGCGGTACTGTGGCCACTATCAACGTCTCCAAGGCTTTGAAGTCTCTCAGAATCAGGGCTCGAGTCCTCATCCAGTAGGTATCCACATTTGAGCACCAAAAGAGGCCGACCTTGGCATCCAGGCCGAACAAGAAGACCAGCTAAGGACCCCAACTCGTCTGCTAGCGATGCTGGTTGGCCACATGGTATGACCGTAGCTGAAAATGTTAAAAATATATATCAGATTTAACTAAAACTGTATTGGTTACAATTGAGACAAAAATAATTCTCCAATAACAGAGACGATTTCGTAAGTCGTTAACATTGGCCTAGTTTACGCTAATATCTTGTTATTAAGGTCAATCACACACTGAGACGCAACGCAAGTTGGACTTTTGACAGCACCATAGATGATGAAGCTGTAAAAAGCCGCCTTATTGCTTCTGTAATAAACAGTTTTTCATTTATGTCGGTCCAACTTTGTATATTTTTCTAGAAAGCGATTATAATCATACGTATTTGAAATGTTTATACTTTTAAAATTCAGATTTACAAATAATAATTATGTAATAAAATACGTCGCTTTAATTCAAATCTAAAATCTATTTTTTAAACACCTACGGGGGTTATGATAAAATATTAAAAAAAAGGATTTGTAGTTAGTCACTGCTAAACAGATGCTATCGCATTTTAAAATTATATTCAAGAAAGTGACAGCATTTGTTTCAGACAGAGTGTAATTTGAAATCCCGTTTTGTAATAAGGCAGTTAAGAGTCAGGATTATTAAAAATAGCATATTCAATAAAATGTAATCTTGAAAACCGATATAGTACCCGTAGTTGCTAATAACACTGTTACGGTTTTGATTTTTAGCAAAGATCAGAAGAACACTGCATACAACAACTGTAAAGATTTTTCTGATAGCACATTGATACCCCGAGTACAAATGTGCTTAGCAGCTGTTAATATTTCAGAATAATTAATAATCAGAAATCGCAATAGCTTTAATGTGAGATTAGTAAAACCATTATTCGTTCCAGAAACAAAGCAGTCGCCAACGCGCAGTTGCAGTATTTATAAACATCGGACCGAATGCAAGGCGCACCAATTATTGACCTGTCAAACTTCATTTATTAGTCAGAGGAATGGTACTTACATTTTCTATTCTTAGGTATCTCGGGAAGTTTTCTCCGCCTCCTTTCGCCATTGCTGGAAGTCTGGTGGCGAGGGCTCCGCTGTATGTCAGTAACATCTGGCACGGGCACTGGAGAGACTGCTGCTGCCACAGTGCTGGATCGTTCAGCATCTCCCACGCAGCCTTTATCTTCTTCTGGAGTATCTTCGCTCTTTGATGATGGAGAGTCATCTTCCAAACTCACATTTGGCAATAATCTGGAAGTAATTTAATTAACTCAATTTCTCCACTGAGCATAATCTCAAAAGAAATGCGTCATACTTTTCATCATCCCACATGGTGATAATTTAGCAGACGGTGGACGTTACACTTTTCGGTCAGGGGATGCTAGTATGGGGCTTTAAATGATGAGAAAACGTGTACTTACGAGTAAAATGGCGTTGGAGCCTTTATATGTTGGGGTAATCGGTCAAATACTCGTCGAAATTCCTCAAATTCGCTGTCGGCCATGTCGCTTACATCTGATTGTCGGTAAAGAGAGGCTCGCATGCGCGACTGGTACCCCGCAAAACTATATTGACCGGACCCCTTCGTAAAACCGCTGTGCGCATGACCAAACCTAATGCGCGCGCACAGTTGTCTCTTATAAATATAAATGCAAAATGTACCAACGTAGAAACCTTTGTATTTTAAGATGCATAATGGGGAAAACCCATGTAAATCTTGATTTGGTCAAGCAGGTATATAGAAATTAGGGTTGCTATTTCATGCCATAAGTTCTTTGTACGCTAAACCATTTACAACGATTGGTTTTCTACTAACTACTTGAAATGCCGATTCTAGCTCCTGGGCTCCTTCCACATCTTTCGTCTTCAGTGTAATCTAGTATAACTGATACTTTTTCATCATACCAGTTTGGTCTCCCTGCTCAGTTAAGGAAATATTATTATATTTTTTCTTACATGACGCAGCTTTGCGCATTTTCATTGATTTAATAAATACCTAAATCAAATCGAGTTTTTCATTGTTACGTCAGTTTGGTTGGTTGGTTGGCATTAGCTTTTGGTTGCGACTTTGTCCGCGTTCTAAGATAAAAGAGCAATATTTTTGTAAAATTTCGTCGAAATCCGATCAGTATTATACATTAGATGTATTTTATATTAATACGAGTAGAATTAATATTAAACATCCATCCATCCACACAAATATGTGTAGGATAATCAGAAATTTACAAAAGGGATAGGTATGATTGCTACTTTTAAATCATTTTCATATGACGAAATTACTTATTTTTTCATATAATTTCACTAAGAAATTTCACATGCAATGATTACGATATAATTTCACACTTGCTACTAGAAATGAAACATGAAATAAAATTTACATGATCTGCGATTTCAAAGATTTCATAAGTAGCAGGCTAGCTGAAGTAAAGCAGCAGGTGCGCCTTATGAATATCATATGACTTTTCACATGCTACTCACGACTTCCACCCATATCTAATTTACAGCAGAGAATTTGTTAAGTTTATTAATAGAGCGAATATATACAGATTGTTTAGTAATATACATAAATATAGAAAATACAAAAATACAAAACTTTCCTAAATTATAAATAAAATATATCATCGAACACGTCCCCTCGAGGTGGCATTGTGCCTAGCAGACAGGCAGCATTCCCGCACTGAATGGTTAAGCTGAGCCTTTGCGATAGGAAGCCGCCCGCTCTGCGGTCGCCAGATACCTCGACCAGACGCATCGATAAGTCCCTAATAAGACGCTTCGCTTCAGGGCCCCAAGGTCCCATCGTTTCGAAGGCAACCGGCACGAACAAGTAACCGCCCTGGAGGTCCCGATACTTCCAAGCCTTTTTCAAATTGTTAAGTTGTGATTATAATCAAAATGATAGACAGAGCAAACAATACGTTTAAGCAAAAAGTGAAATAAGACATGGAACCTAAGTTCCGTATTTACGGAGGGTGACCTTTCATCCCGGCGGACTCGCTGAGCGCACGTTTCAAGTGTAAAGTCAACACACTAAGCTGCTATGGTCACATCCTCTAACTTCCAGACATGGTTCACTGAATTGTTTACTTACTACGTCGTAAATGGTTTTTTATTTTGAATTAATAATAAAGTGACCTATTTCGAAATATTTCTAAGAATTTTTACAGACTACCGGTTTAGCGCGGTTTCACCCGGATAGTTCCCGTGGGAGTGCGGGGATAAAAGATAGCCTATGTTACTGAGGGGTATTGAAGCTTTCCATTGGTGAAAGAATTTTTAAAATTGTTTCAGTAGTGTTTGAGTTTATTCGTTACAAACATACAAGAATACAAATCTTTCCTATTAGTGTAGAATTATAATTGTATTGACTTTTTATAGAATTAAACAATTCTGAGTAAATTTCAGAAATTATTTTAGAAAATATGCTCACGTATTTTATCCCCAAGGGTACTTATTCCGTTCCTGGAAATACTCACTTTTCACCAAAATATATTTTAAAAGGTGACAGATGGTGAAACTATGGCCGGATCGGGGTGCCCATTCGTATGGTACACATGCATCAGAATCAATTCTGGGACCTGCGGGTTTCCTCATGATGTTTTCCTTTACCGTCAAAAACTCATTGGTACAGTCAAGAGTACATGAAGCTTTACACTTGTAGTGCGAGTCTGACCTCGAAGGCGCTTGTAATAAGGACGTTACAAAGTGCTTCAAGCTCCACGTGCTTTTGACTGTACATGTCCTCGCTAGAATACGAACCCGAGCCTTACGTACGAGAAGCGGTCTCTTTAACCACAGCGCTATCACTGCTCTAGTAAATTTTTAGAAGTAAGTAAATTCACAAAATTGAATACCTAAAGTCCCTCAACCACTTAATGTATTATGGGATCAACAATGATTAAGTAAATATATATATCTAGCTACTTAAAACATTTCTTTACCGCGTAACGAAAATAAACTCTACATTTATATATATTGCAAATGGAAATAAAAAAAACATCTCCAATAAACGTACAAAGCATATTTTGATGTGAAAGCCGTTTGTAGGCGTCTCCGAGGAAATTAAATTAAAAGCGTCCTCCGGGCGGAACTGTATCAATTTGTGTTTTGAGAAACATGAATGCTTCAATTTTGATGTTGATAAAGCTGAATTACTCTGAAGTGTGATTCTCACTTATAGGTGTTGAGTATTAACTATTAACTAAATTGACTTCATCTTTCAAAATATTGGTTTCGTACATATTGAAACATTTTTTTAACTGTTAAAAACTTTTGTATACTTCTTGAAATAATCATCTTTTACGAACTTGGCTGTAATAATTCTGAGTTCCTGGTGGTATAGTTAATTAATAGATATAAAAAGTATATAACTACGATAAACTATGAATATATGTTTTATGTATATTAAACATACATACCGTAGTAAGGCATATTAAAATTTTACGCCTTCTATCCCCGAAGCGGTAGGCAGAGGTATTAATTTCTGAAAATACCGACTTTTTACGAGTATATTCAACCCCTAAACATAACTAAGGCGTAAAGCAACTTTATTTTGTTATAATATATTAATTAATTTTGTGTTTTCCAAAAATATTGTTTTGAACTTGGCTTCCAGATAATGCTTGATTACAAAATAAATTAAAGTCGCAGATAGGTAGTAGAACTAGTGGGACATCCCTTAATATAGAACAAAGCAGAAGCTGATATGACCCCCATGATACAGTAGCATAATTACTATCACAAAAGCTATTATGGTTCACGTCACCCACTATCTTTCCTCATTCACGGCTCGTTAGATCGGGGATCTGTATGTTTCTGTTATATGGAGTTTTATAGTATTCGTCTTTTGTTTTGGTTGTCTCTAATTAAATATGAACGCCCAGCGGCGATGCCCGCGCAGAGCCAGTTTATTCCCGTTCCCGAATGAATTCCCGAAAATCCTTCCTAGTGGACCATACAACAATCCATAATGGCCACCGCACTGAAACAGGATAAGGTTGCGTGATTTATTCACCAACTTAAAAAAAGGAGGAGGTTCTTAAATTGAAGCGTATATTTGCTATTATTGATACAGCTCAAAATCAGCGTCTCAGTCCAAGCTGCGACAATTTGGAAAATGTTTTGTTGGTTATTTATTTCCTATTTTTTAGATTTTTTGCACAGCATAAAAGAATATTATTGTTCTCAGTAAAAAGTGTAATTAATATCGAGATGGAGCAAAAGTGTTTTCCATCGAGTTTTCCAAAATTTATTTGCATTATTTTTGGGTGTGCCGGCGGCAAAACGTAGTCGTTATCTGAATTAATTATGTTGGACAACAAAAAATTTTAAAAATATAATCAACACATAAAAAAATTTTCAAGTCAATCATTTTCAACATTGGTAAACCCGAAAACCACTACGACTCGAAAATTTCATAGCATAATTCTGCTTGTAAGTGACTTTATAATAGAAAGTATATTAAGAGTACTTTCCCCGACTCAAAAAGGTTAATTACACACTCAAAATAATTACAAAAATATATAAGACCAACTTCGGGGTATTTCCCTTTCCAATAAAAAAATAATTATCAAAAGCGGACTATTCGGTACGCGGTAAAAAGTTATGTGTGATCATCCATAAAAAAAAGATATTCTTCGACTTGAGAACCTCCACCGTTTTTTTCGTCGTTTGATAAATAAATTATAGTGTTTATCAAAATATGTAATATATTTATCAATATTTTGATAAAGACTTCCAACATTGTCTAAGTATCCGCCTCACTTACTTTTATCTAAGGGAAACTAAATAGATGGCAGGGTTCTTTTCCAGATAATGAATGATACGGAATGCTCTTTTCGCTAAACAATGGTAATAAATACAGTGACTGGAGTGTTTAACACCCGTCAGCTAGCACGGTGGTAGGTGGCTCCCAGCTCCCGACGTTAGTCTGAACGTACACCGTACCTACCTATTGGGCTTTGTTAAAGTAACAGACTTATTTTTTTCCGTTTGATAATTGTTAGCCGTGATTTTATCATTCATAGTATGAGAGTTCTTGTTTTGGATAAGGACATCAAATTGATCAGTTACTATTCAAATAATATTTACCCAATATCTACGAGTACCTACCTACAGTACAGTCCTGTTATGTATATAATTGTAACAGAGAAATAAAAGACAACTAAGCAAACAAAAATTAAGGACTTATTTCAAGTAATATTACATTTTTACCAATATTAATAATTATTTTATACCTCCTAATACTCACATTATATTTGAGACTATTACAGATTGAAATTGCCGTTTTGTATAGAGAATAGGTACTAAGAGAACAGAATTATTCATACCAACATTATTTCATTTTAATTTTCTCGGGATTGCTTCGTCAAAATCCTGCAAAATTTTGTGTGTGTGGTATACAAAACATAATTAAGTTTAATCCGTAACATTGTTTTTGGAATTAAAGAAACTAATATCAGGATCGAAACGGGCAGAACATGGCATGAAGTCTTTTCTACTGTCATTAATCTCCAACATTTTTGTGTGCTTGTATAATTTTAACGATATAGACTTTTAAATGAAGCTATAATCTTAGGATAAATGGTAAAATGAAATAAATTTTATTGTAAAATAATAGTAAGTTTGAGTGTAACCCACCCCAAAAAACAAGCTGAAATAGGGATTGCAAAAGTATAAATTATCAGAACAGTCCGACTAAAGTGTGTCCGTGACTTTACGGTGTGAAAAGCGAACATTTTCCAAGTAACTCCGAACACTTGATTCAGCCAATCAAATATACCCACCCTCCGGCGAATCTCCCGCGCCTCTTCTCTTTATAAAGCGGACAGTTGCGCACGAAGGCGCAGTTTGCTCCAGCCTGCAACGACGCATTCTCCACCCTTCTAATTCTACTAATATTTCCAATTGAACTTCTTGCAAGTAGCAACTTCAACTCTGCATAAATTCAAAGAACAATTTAGACATTTGGGTAGTGAAATCGAGTATACAAGTAAAATTATCCTTTCGAAGTTGAAATGAGTGGATCAGGAAAAGGTTTACTAGGGTTGTGGTTGTATAGGAATGGGTCGGATTGGCAGGTCAAGAATGAAGCACCCCATCATCCTAAGCTAGCTGACTTGCACACTATGGCTGCTCAACAGCAGGCTCATTCCGAGGGCGAAAGAATTTCAGTGATATTCACCCTAAAGAACCAAGTAGGAGGATTGGTCAAAGCCTTATCGGTCTTCCAAGACTTGGGCATCAATGTTCTTCACATCGAATCGAGAAAATCGGTTACGGAAGTATCTTCAGTGAGTATTTTTCGATAATAGGACTTTATAAATCGATATGCAATGTGACGTATATTTTTTTCTAATAGCGCCGTAAACTTTATACAATTATAATAGCTGTCAATTTAAATATTACACACAAGGTGTTCTCGTAAATTTGAACGTAGATGTCGTTTCCAATCTAATCTCTTTAGTGTCTTAAAAGTGAGTGATTTTTTCTGGCACAGTCTTTTGGTCTATTTTAAATGTACGAGGAATTCATAGGATGTTAAGAGGTCGTCTGTAGTGTTTTATTGTGACTGTATTACAGGCGGATATTCTTGTGGATGTCGAATGTGATCTTCAAAGGATGGAACAATTGAAGAGAATGCTTAAACGAGAAGTGCAGGACTTTGAGGTAGTCTCCGCTCAATCTGGAGAAGAGTTCCCTCCACCAACTCCACTCTCAGCTGCGGCTAGTTTTGGTAGGTGCAACATTAGAACTCTTATTTAGAAACGATAGGGAGTAATTTATTTTTTTGAAGTTTTGGAGATCGGATGAGTGGGTAGAAGATATCTCTGTCATTAAATTAATGGCTTTGTACTATTCTGAGTAAATAAATGGACAATGTTTAATTATAAAATTTTCCGACTTTATAAATAAGTATAGAAAGATACACTTTTCAGATTTCGGAGAAATGCCTTGGTTTCCTAGAAAAATTTCGGATCTGGATCGTGCTCAGAATGTGCTCATGTATGGTGCAGAATTAGATGCTGATCACCCAGGTTTCAAGGACCCTGTCTATCGCAAGAGACGAGAACAATTCGCGGCTATTGCCAATAACTATAAATAGTAAGTAGATAAAAAAAATACAGATGATTAAATTTATAAAAATTAGTGCGGTCTGTTTTTCCGGAGAAGATATTACTTACGACCGTCTTATACAGTCAATAGTATTTCTGGTAAGCCTTATTCGTTAAAGTAAACTTGAAGACAATGGAAATTGCCAAGAAAACGTACATTCGATTGTAAAGTCAATGTTAAAAATAACAGAACCAAATCCCGTGATCAAAGAAAAACTCATTCTACAAATAAAATTTCGTGTTATAGCGGCCAACCGATTCCCAAGGTACAATATACCGAAACAGAAATCAAGACTTGGTGAGTCCCACTGAATAACTGATTTGTACATTTGAGTTCTATTGTAGAATAGCTTTTTTTAATTTGCGTGCTTCTTATGTAAGAAATTTGTGTTAATTGATTGAATTTTTGATTGAAAAGAGTTTATCCAAAGCGAAGTAAGCGATTGCGAGATTTGAATGATATATTTAAATAGAGGTACATTTTACACCGTCTGCGATTCTAGCGCACATATTTTATTAACAGCATTATGATCTCAGTCTTTTCTATGTAACATTTTAGTAGGTTTTGTTTGTAGTTCTTTTTATAAGTAACAAATACTATTGCGATAATAATAATAAAATTACATTACATAATATTTATCAGTAAGTTATTATAATTAAATAATCAATTATTTTAGTAATAATAATGTTAGGGATCAGTTATAAATGAAACGAATCCTTAGGACTGTCGACTGCTTAGTCAAACGATTTAATTTCGTTATGGTATGATCTATCATACATAACGAAAATCTGTGACGATATTATTTTCAATTTCTTTGTTGTACGTATTATTATTTAAAATCTGCTTTAATTAAAAATAAGACTCGAAATATTTTTTTAAAGGAGTCTTGGGATAAAATCATTAATCATCAAATGTGGTGAACAAAAATCGAAGCGATATCAAAAGATGAATTAAGGTTGTCTGGAAGAGATCGCTAAAAGCGATAAGACCGCCCATTGTACTTTAGTTAATGTTGGTATCCATATTGTGTTGTTTTTGGTGTACAATAAAGAGTTAGAGCAGTGATAGCCCTTACGGTTAAAGAGCCGGCCGAAAATCAGTGAGGCTCGGGTTCGAATCCTGGCATGTACCAATGAGTTTTTCGAAAACTTACGTACATATTTATCACTAGCTCGACGGTAAAGGAAAACATCGTGAGGAAACCAGCAGGTCTCAGAATTAATTCTGAGACATGTGTAAATAGACCCGGTCCGGCGATGGGCTCCGCCCACCACCTATCATGTTTAGGGGTCCAATGTATGTCGTGAAATGTGGGTATATCCAGTATACCTCTGCCTACCCCTCGGGGATGAAAGGCGTGAGATTATATTTATATAATAAAGAGTTATTGTATTGTATGAAAGTTCAAACTTTCGTTCAAATTATTGAACATCCTACTCGTAGTTTGCATCGTTGTGTCAATATATTCTAGCTTGTTCTTATTCGTTATTGTATCCCACGCGAAATACTGTGGCAAAACGTGGTTATCTCTTCACGGGTGACTTAAATTCTAGAACATTGAAATCGAACTTCTGTTAGCGAAACTTGGAAGCTACGTAAAGGGCGAATAATCGGTTTGCACACCACTAACTAGTTTCTCTACACAGGGGTATCGTATTCCGTGAGCTCCACAAACTTTATCAGAAGCACGCCTGTGATGAGTACCTCGAAAATTGGCCTCAACTTGTCAAATATTGCGGCTACAGAGAAGACAACTTACCCCAAGTAAGACTTCAATTTACTCCTCTTGTAACGGATAATAGCTTGGTTGGTTTTCATAAAGTTGTTATAGCGGATATCATAATTTATAGAATTAATAAAGTGCCTATTGTATCTTAGTATCGGTGATGAAATTAATCCACGCCCCACTCCATACGGATTCCCTCTATAGTACAGTATCCCTATAGCAGTGATTGCCTTACGGTTAAAGAGCTCGATCTTCATGATGATATCAGTGATGCTCGGGCTCGAATACTGACATGTACCAATAAGTTTTTTAAAATCTCACATACATACTCATCACCAGCTCGACGGTGAAGGAAAACATCGTGAGGAAACTCGCAGGTCCCAGGAACCTATCACGATGAGGGGTCGAATATACTTCTGAGAAGTAGGTATTTCCAGAAATGGAATAACTCTGCCTACCCACGCGGGGATAAAGGGCGTGAGTTTATTTATTTAAATAGTAATAAACCCTGATAATGTATTTCCGAAAGTTTTCTGTGATATGTATTTTATGAATTGCAGTTGGAAGACGTCAGTGCTTTTCTGAAGCGCAAAACTGGGTTTCAACTTCGCCCGGTGGCAGGGTACTTGTCTCCGAGAGACTTCCTCTCAGGCCTGGCATTCAGGGTGTTCCATTGCACGCAGTACATCCGCCATTCGTCAGATCCATTCTACACTCCAGAGCCGTAAGTTCGATTTAGTTTATCAATGTTATGGAAATAAGTAGGTAATTGAGGCGCTCGTAGACCTGCGACTTGATGCAGATCTACATTATCGTTACCGTACCATCTAAGTATCTTTACAAGATATCTAGTTTATTTAGTAACTAGGTAGCTGTTCCGCTTTACCTGTGTTTCCGTTCCCGTGTAAATACGGGGATAAAATATAGCCTATGTTACTCATAAATATAGTCTACTCGTATGATAAGGCTTTCCATTGGTGAAATAATTTTTAGAAAGGGTTTCTTTTCTAGTTTCGGAGCCTATTCAAACAAACAAACAAATATTTTATCTTGTAGTATTATTATAACTGTTGATATCTATTTTATTTGGGCGTAGAGCGCCATGTTGTGTCGTAATTCAGAACGCTGACGTCAAATTGAACGTTAAATGGTTACCATGCACCATTTGATGCTGTTGGGTATTCAAAGATTGTCTTAGGTAGTAAATAGGCCTGCTGCTTGTGACAATCACACTAGTTAAGCTAGGTTGATTCAATTTAACACATGGTTTTGTCACTCAACGACTGAACGGTTTCGCTTTACGTTCAATCATTCATTCACAGCGCGCAATTCACACCGTTAGTTCCAAGTGCCACTCAAGATAACAATTCGAATTCGCATCTTTTTGCATCTATAAATAAGCTGCAATTTTTCTCCCTTTGGTAACATACAGGTTGCTTATAGGTTCTAACCACCTATATAGAACTTAATCATAGTGGATTTTATTACTAAAGATTCCAAAAAAATACTATATGCAAGCTATTTGTCGCGAAATGTGTTACTTGGGTATGGCAGAATTAGGCTGTCGAGCCCCACATAACCCTCGGACCCCCGGGTCGGGTGGTATGCAGTAATGCATGACTGACTGACATGACATGAATGGGTGACTGACAGTGGCATTATATTATGAGCTCCTCAGTGAACCCAATGGAAGCCGAAGAACGTGCCGGGCGACGTTCTTCGGCTTCCATTGGGTTCACGCTCAAAGAAAGACGTTGAGCCATGTCGGATACTTTTAGGTGGCTTAAAAGTTGTGAGAGGTAGCCACTATCTCACAATTAACCTACCCATAGGTTAGCAGTGGGTTTTTAACGGTTGATAATGATGCTAGCATTGGGTACTTGTTGGGATACAAATAAACATTGGAAACAAACAGGATATTTTTTTATATTTCTGGGTGTGCGTCTTTAAATGTCCAAAGAAATAGACCATGAAAATGATGTTGAACAGCCCCCTTAGCCAAGTGTCATTTTACAATCTAATCGAATGTTCTTTTAGATTGTCATATATGGGATTGACATAAGCACTTGCCAGCGAGCGCTAACGCATTTGTGAATCCCATACATGTCAATCTAAAAGAACATTCGATTAGATTGTGCAATGCCACTTGGCTAGGGGCCTGGTCCGATTATACTTGGGCTCTACGCAGAATAAACAATGATTTTGACCTACATTGACATTTTTTTTATTTTATAATTTTTAAATTAAATTTATTTTGATCATATAATTTACAATAATTTGCAAGCTTACTTATATGTAAGCATACAAATTAAATTGAATTTACCGTATTCCTGCAAATAAAGATGTTTCATTTCATTTCATTGTAAAAAAATATTTATGTTGGTGATAATGATAAACAAGGGTATTTTTTTCTATTATAGAGACTGCTGTCATGAACTACTGGGTCACATGCCACTGCTTGCAAACCCAAGCTTTGCCCAATTTTCCCAAGAGCTAGGCTTGGCTTCTCTTGGGGCTTCGGATGAAGATATTGACAAATTGGCTACGGTAAGTACCTAAGGCCAGGGATACATTAGGAGACAATAAATGTCTCACGACATGTGACGGCGACATCGCGCGATTATGTCCGTAGCAGAGTCAGGCGAAGTTGATGCTGCCAGACAAGCCGAGCGAAGTCCCGCAACCTCGCGCCACTTCACCCGACGTAGCTGGCGACACGTGTAGCAGGACGTTTGTCCCCTAGTGTATGTCCCGGCATGTATGGCTTAAAGCTAGCATCGGATCCACAGCACCTAACTTTCAATTGTATCATTACTGCCTTACCAAAGAGATTTAAATATAATAGGGCATAAAGGGGGCATTGGGAATATTTTCATACAAAACTTTGAAGCCTAAGCGTCATGTCCTTGTCATGTCAGTTAGTATGAACGCGAGCTGTCATTCGGTCGAAATTGTACCAGACTTATTCCACTTGGAATAACTTTTGACTTCAAATTTTCCTCGCTTTGTCCCCTCTATGCCTTATTATATTTTAATCTCTTTGTGCCTTACCATATAAAATTCGGGAGTTTTATGTCTAGTGCGAAAAAAATAAGCACCACATAATTGTTTCGTTATACTTTGTAAATGGAAGAGTCATTATTAAAAAATATTTATTTCAAGAGACAGCCTAGCCGGTAGTAGCACAGATTAACGAATTGCAGAAGTGTTGTAGGAAAAGAAATTTGGCAAATATGCAAATCAGCTGTTCACTTTCATGACTTATGCTTTTCATATGTATGCTATTATACTCTAGACAAAGACATTTGATGAAAATGTTTCAAGAATTTTTTTAATCCTCTTTTATTGTCGAGTTTTGTTTATGGATAAAATAATAAGTAGGAGGTCGATACATCATATAAATAGTATCTAATTATTGAGTTAAATCTAATAACCATTTTTTTCGTACATTTAATATTGAAGCCAATATTCAAGTTATTTAAGCAAGCTAAAGGTGAGCGTAACCGTGTTTTTTTACCAAAAATTTTACATTCCAACAATGCTGAATGTAATTGTTTTTGCAATAATATCGACTAATGCTATTTAAATTTGGAATAATTTTCGGGACTAAGTTTTAAAGTGAAGTGACCAAAGCAAGTTGTATCATATAGGGCTTCATTAGCACATTACATAATATTTTATGGTTTTATGCTCATAGTTTTCGAATTATAAAGTTACTATACTTGTCATCGAATTTTCCAAAGCGAAAAAACAAAATAATTGAGGTAAGCAGAAAAAAAAGTGCTTACTCTATTTACGTATTACATTTTTGGAAATACTTACTTTTGTTTCACCAGTACATTTTTCACCGAGGGGTCTAAAACAAAATGATTGACTTTATTTCATATGTAGGTACTAGCAGTGCCCCGTGGTTTCACCAGCGTAGTTCCCGTTCCCGTGGGAATATGGGGTTGAAATGTAGCCTATGTGTTATTCTGATGTAAAAACTATATAACTGTAAAGTTTTATCAAAATCCGTAACCTAGATCCATAGGTACATCTATACATCCATACATACAAACTTTCGCGTTTATAATATTAGTAGGTACGAGTAATAATACTGAAAAGGCACGGAATCCACCTTTCGCGAGTGCGGCTAGCACTTGACTGGTTTTATTTGTTATTGTGTCACTTATTGTTATTACATATTTACTATTTGTGTACTATATACCAAGCCCAAGGGAGTTAAAAAAATCCTTACTAACAATAGTTTTTGTCAAATTTAATAGCTATACTTCTTCACTGTCGAGTTCGGTCTATGCCGTCAAACCGATGGAACTTTCCGTGTCTATGGCGCTGGTCTCCTGTCATCAGTGGCTGAACTTCAACACGCTCTTTCCACTCCAGAGAAGATCAAACGTTTTGACCCTGATGTGACAGTAAACGAGGAATGTATAATTACCTCTTACCAGAACGCCTACTACTATACAGATTCCTTTGAAGAGGCCAAGGAAAAAATGAGGTACGTCTAAATTCATACTTACGAGCTTAGATAAAAGCAAAAGAGGAAGATACGGTATAGTCATAGAAATCATCGTTGACATTTGGACTACATACAACTACACGCGCAAATAAAAAAAGAGATAGAAAGACGTACTCGGGCACAAGCGCGAACGAGTTGACTACAACGAATTACGCTACTTGCACCTAATTTAAAGGATCCACGCGCGAGGCGCCGGTACCGTATCTTCCTCTTTTGCTTTTATCTAAGCTTACGAGTAGGTAAGTACATATTATAATAAAATGTGTAACTGACATAGGAGATATACCTACCTACCTATAAAAATAAGAAAACTTAACAGGCTAATAACAGGAAAAGAAGTTGCAACAATTAGGTATTTTTAGATTTTTTGTTTGTCTGCGTCTGTCCGTATGTTTGTAGTTTTATACGAGCATCACATCATCACCAAAAAACACTGCAGAAAATTGAATGCGGCTATCTCAGTCGTTTAGGACTACATTAAAATTGTGTGCATGTTTCATCTTGTTATACATACAAAGTTTTCTTTTACTGGGTCAGTACCTACGGGGGCGAAGTCGCAGGTAAAACATAGTTTTTGCTAAAATGTTAATTTAATGTCGATGGTCTACTCACTACTCTATCATGAAGCTTCAAAGCGAAGGTCTGCTTTTATAAAAAAGATTATAGTCGTCGCATGTCGCATTATTCTTATTGATTTAAGACGCACACCTTGTTTATGAGATTAAGCAAATGCTCTTTAGTCGCTGATATATTTGATCTAATTGTATTTTTGTAGTAGGTACTGTTACAATGGTAAACTTGATATTTGCGATTTCTTGCACAATTTTTTCCCCTTACTAATTCCGAAGAAATATTATTGCTTAATTAATGATCGGGAGAAAGAGTAACTTAAAACATTAAAGATCATAGTACCCATCGCTTTGGTTCTAGTTAGATTTTTCTTTATTATATTATTTTAAAAGTGGCATACGAGTAGACAAGCCTTCTGACGGTAAATTATCGCCGACGGACATTTACGCAACGAGGGGAATAACCGACACTTAACATTTATACAACGAAATACAGAAGGAAACTGGGAAACTAGGGAGGCATTCCACGGGTACCGTGCTGGATTTATAACTACCCCTAAGTAGAAAACTATCTATTCGCAAGTCACCTGTTTTGAGATTACGTTCATAATCGCAAACGAGCTAATGAGAAATGCAGGGCTGATTGCTACTGGCCTTAATTTTTTATTTTTTTTATTTTTTTATTTTTAAAAAACACTTAGAAAAGTGAATAGTCTTTTAAAAAGGGAATCTAAATTCATCCAGGTGGTTAGCTAAATGTAAACAGCGGCCTATCTTCACTGACGAGTTGCGGGTTATGTTTCTAAATTATGATTTACAAAAAAAAAAAAAACTCACTTCATCTTCGAGGGGGTAGACAGAGGTATTCCATTACTGATATACCCACATTTCGAGATACATTGGACCCATAAACGTGATAGGTGGTGAGCCCATCGCCGGACCGCGTCTATTTACACATGTCTCAGAATTAATTCTGAGACCTGCGGGTTTACTCACGATGTTTTCTTTCACCGTCGAGCTAGTGATAAATATGTACGTAAGTTTTTGAAAAACTCATTGGTACATGCCAGGATTCGAACCCGCGCCTCACTGATTTTCGACCGGCTCTTTAACCTTCCTGGCTATCACTGCTCTATGATTTACAATATGCAATAATTGTTCCAGAGCATTTGCTGAGAGCATACAGCGCCCGTTCGGGGTGCGTTACAATCCATACACCCAAAGCGTGGAAGTGCTGAGCAACGCCCAAAAGATCACGGCTCTAGTTCGTGAGCTGAGAGGGGACATCTGCATAGTATCTTCGGCCATCAAGAAAATCTCCGCTCAGGATTCAACGCTCGATGTCGAAACTATTGCGAACATGCTACACACGGGGCTGCAGGTGAAGTAACTTTTAAATTTGGATCGTATCATGATCTGATAAAAGGTAACTTATAGCAAATGCTACGATTTCATTGAAGATTTGTGAAAAAAAATATTTAAGGTAAAGATTGTATCCGCTTTTTTCGAACTGACCATTAAAGCGGCCAGTATGTAAATATAAAAATTTCATATGAAAACTAAATCTCTATATTATATGAAGATTGAATAAAAAATTGTACAGAAGATAGAAAAAAATATCCAATAAAGTTTTCTTAGTTTCCATAGTCGTATTAGTAAGCAGAATTTAGGTAATACCTACTTACTATCTCGGACCTAAGTACGTTTAGATATTCCAAAACTGATTAAAACACATAATTAATTTAATATTATTACAGGTTAATGAAAGAAGCCCGCAGAGTACATCTGGAGGAAGCTCTCCTGACCGTGGAGCATCGCCAAGATCTGAAATATCCAAGTAGAAAACCGGACCGATTAGTAAAATGATACCTATCTACTCGTATCATATTTTTCGAATAAATATATTTATCGGCGCTCGTATAGCATGCCCAAGTTTATGTGGTTCAGAAAGAAATAACTTACTTCCGAAAATAGTACTAGGTACACTACTACACTCCTTTTAACCTGTATTTGTTTATAAGATTTTTAAACAAACGTCGTTCATTCATCGATCACTAGAGCAGCGCTATTTAGAATTCTTCGTTAATAAATATATTACCTCAAATAAAAAAAAATCAGTAAGTATCTCTCTAAATACTTTTAAAACGGTGTTTTCATATTTTAAGATGGCGTAAATGGCTTGATAATCTATGTATTCTATAACAAATTTATGGTCTCAGAATATAATATGAGTATAGCAAATAGTGTCAGTTGTTTCATTTTTGTAATCTACTCGTAGTTTCCCGAAATAAACAATACCAATGTTTCAGCCAATAATCGGACTCCAGAAACATCTCACTCAACAAAGAAGATAATTCATTACACCGACAAGCCGGAGATAAACCAAGATTAAACCAAACGTAAACATTAGTTTACTGCTGGAGTGCAAAAATAGAAATGAGTTAACTATTGTTGTAATAATCTTTGAATACCGAAAGTTATTATGCATCAATAGCATTATAATGTTAACAGCAATATCTGGAAAGAATCCAAATGGATGAAAAAATATAAATTATGTAGAAGAAAAAATAAGCCGAGGTATGATGGTAATCGGATGGTTTTCACTATCAAAACCATCAGGCTATAGCATCTTGTGGTTATAATAGCTAGAGCTACTATAGCGGTTTGGGCATCCTGCCAAAATATCAAACCACCTATAATTTTTTTAAATAAAATGTTGCAATGATGAGAAATACGGCTAGGGTAAGTGGGAAACATGATGTAAGTATGTAATGTTGTATTTTGTAGTTATCTACATTACCTAAATTAAGGAAGACAAGATCATCATACATCATAAACTGAAGTCCTTGGCAATGGTTCTTGAATTTAATTATAACTACTTGCGTATCTGTCAAAATCGTATAAAAGTTGGCAAGTGAGCGTCAGAGCGCTAGGCATGGAGATAAAATTAGAATATAACATTGAAAATTTTGGATGTCACGCGTGTTTGGTATTCCGGTGTAACGGTAGTATTTGAGTAATATTTGGAGACGAGAATATTAAACTACAATATTTCTAAATGCACCTTTTTAATACGTTAGTAATGTCACTTCAATACGAAGCAATTGATGCTATATTCCTATCATTTAAAAGTATGTATAAGTACACCATGCTTACACCATGGTAAGGAAAATAGGTCAGTAGAACGGCGCAGTATCAGGGGTGGACCACAATCTTTTGTCATTATAATGTAAGCGCTGGTATCAAAGCCTCTAGACAAAGGCCTTCGGAATATAAAAAATTATATTCTTGACAGAACTCAAAATTATATAACATGGAGTCAGAGTGAATCTGATTTTGCATATTTCCGGACTCACCCATCACGAAATAATTATTTTATGCGAAACTATAACACTTACATTTGGCTGATCTGTAATTTTGTATAGGATGTGCACATTTGCTAGGAAAGGGTTTTCGGTAATTATCAGGGAAAATGAAAAACTGGCCCAAAATACATTTAAAAAAATGGTGCTGAGCACCTTTCGACAGTATTTTAAGGATGTTTTATATATAAAACTAGCGACCCGCCCCGGCTTCGCACGGGTGCAATGCTGAATTTTCTTTGCTATAAACCATCCCTGGACCCACTCGAACCCACACAAAAAGTTTCATCAAAATCGGTCCGGCCGTTCTGGAGTTAAATCGTCAGGAAGGAAAACCCGACTTATTTTTATATAGTAGAATATATTATATTGTCAAATTTGTAAATTCACGCAATTGGGCGCGCTGTAAAAATATATAAGTAAGAAAAAATTGTGTTATTACGGTTTTAGGGACTGTTCACCAATACATTAACTTTAAAAAATATATTTTAGTACCGAAAAACGAATCATAAAATATGTGTTCTATACACCATCGTGATCAGTAGGAGTTAATTTTGAAATCATTTTTAAAGCTGTCATGTGAATTGTGATATTGGAATCTGTATCCAGCTTCCTGCGGGACAGCCCAGTAGGCACAGTCGCACCGAGCGCCCGCCGCGTCACCACGCCGCCGCCGCGCTCGCCGCCGCCCACGCAAATCGATACCGTGCCGTAGCACATGCACACTTTTGTTGCTACACGTAAACAATTTATTACCCACTCCTAAAAAAGTTTTATCACGTGCTTCCTCAATGTTCTAATTCACACCATCACTCTTCCAATGGTTTATGGTGCACTCCGTGACAGGTTTACGCCGAAAAGTAAATAATATAAAGGTGGAAATGAATGAAACAGCAGATTTTTACGTCGCCACTTAACAGTGATGGAACGAGCTTTTAATTGGGGTTTTTTATATACAATTATGTAGACATATACGAACTTAAACATTGCTCAATTTATTAGAAGACTGAATCGAATATTGTAGCTATTCCCCTAACTCCTAAGCTGATTGACGTATTTTATGGAGAAACCTTTGATGTTGTATAATATAATGCCCGCGGAGACCAAATGATGATCGCATTAATAGGTATGAACGTATGAACGCGAAGGCCGTTGGTTGCGTCGGCGCACCGTCGTCGGTCCAGGGAAGTTGGCAAGAGCGCGCGCGTCGTATGATGACGCCTCTCGGCAAACCCTGACTCGACCGTGTCTCCCGTGTCTGCCCCGTCAGTACAACCTTGCTCGCCCTGAGGACATGTCCGTGTTATGGATTACCAATGTATCGTCGTTTACACGGTCATCAACATCGCTCCTCCGCGGCTCACGGCGCAGGCTGCGGAGTTTTCTACCGGCTGCATCACCTGGCTCAAAGATAAAATCAAAAGGTCGGTATATGGAAATTAAAATTTACTGGCAACGTGTACGGAGGACTGGCTCATGTAGGGTTCCGTGACTTTTCTGTGAATATCTGCAGGTATTAGTAACATTTTTTTTTGGGTCGTTGCTATGACTGTTTGTAAAATAATTTTAATGACTTATAAAAATCTAGGATATCAAGATATACCTATCGCCTGAGTAAGTCTTTGATGGTCCTTATACCTGATTTTGGGCTTTTGCGAACATAAGATATTTTACAAATGCGTTTGAAGAACAAGTTTCTCTTTCCACAAAAATTTCTTCCAATCTTTGGTATTTTATGTAATTTTTTTAATCGTAAGCGGAAAAACGATGCGGCATAATAATAAAGAAATAAAAAATATTTTATGATCTTTAAATTAACCATTACATAATTAAGGTATAAAATATTTTCTTTGTAATATCGTTGGCCTCAAATTAAATAGTTATTAGGTTTTCATTACGGCATACATAATGAAAGCCTAATCTAATATAATAACAAAGTCTAATAAGTAATAATAAATTAAATTAATCTGATTACTACATATTATTACAAGTATTGTTCATAAAAAAGTACGGAACCAACCGTGTGCGAGTCCAACATACCCCTTTTGTTATAGCTGTTTGAATAGAAAATAAAATAAAAGTAGTATTGAATAATTACTGTGAAATTTCAGAGCGGTAGCAGTACATCTTCATTCCTTGAAACTAGCCCCGAGCAATGGAATCGTTCATGGAAACTTGGCTTGTATATTCTACAAACAAGGACTTATTGACCTAGCCATCGAAACGTATAAAAAGGCTATAGAACTTCAGCCTAATTTTCCGGATGCCTACTGCAATCTCGCTAATGCACTTAAAGAGAAAGGTCTTGTGTCTGAGGCAGAGGAGTGCTATTACAAAGCTTTACGCTTATGTCCCCTGCATGTTGATACCCTCAACAATTTGGGTAATGTTAAAAGAGAGCAGGGGAAAATTGGAGAAGCTATCAGACTATATATGAAAGCGTTAGAGGTATTTCCAAATTTTGCAGCTACTCATAGCAATTTGGCGTCATTACTGCAACAGCAAGGTTTGTTGATAATTTTATCGGAATGTTACTTTGTAAAGTGTTTTTTGAACACTGAAAATTTAGAGATTTACATAGTAAAATGTAATAAGTATAGTATTTTTTCCATTTAGGACGGGGCTTAAATTAGAGGTAGTTTTGTTCCGCGGGCTTTCCCCCCAAAAAAATTTAATTGATTTCGGAGATGAAACCAATTAAAAAAAAACAAATTATTTCAAATTTCCTATTAACGCTGCAAATTTAATTCTAAATCATCTTCTTCGGATAGTTATAAAGTAGTAATAAAAGTTTAAAAAGTAATTGTTCTTGAAACTGTAACAATCAAATCTTAAAGATAAACATTATTAGGTTAGCTATATCCAACTATAGGCACACTGTAATCAAATATATAATAAACTTTATATCCTTAAAGTTTCCATGTATAATAGAGACATGTACATGTGTATATAATTGAGACATATAGAGACATGTTTTGACTTATAATGCTTCAGATAGGCTGTAATTGCAAGTAGGTACATTTAAAAAAAAAATCCTATATAGTAGGTACCTACTTACATTGACAAGCAAACATAAATGATGATATTTCATAAACTACTCACGATGGCCTGTTGAAGTAAATAGTATATATTAAAAAGCATTCTGTACTACACAATGTTACTACGTACTGTTTCGAGTATTAAAATGGATTTAAGCGCCAAAAAGTCTTTACGTAAAACCTGCCTCAAAAGACGCAGAAAAATCTGTAGAGTTCAAAGATATATCATTTATATCATTGAACTATTGAACATTAAGTAGCCTACTAACAGTCGATAAGTAAATTTATTTCAGTTTCACGTAATTATACTTACAATAACTACGTTTTCTTACAGGAAAGCTCGAATTAGCATTGATGCACTACAGACAAGCTATATCTATTCAGCCAAAATTCGCAGATGCATACAGCAATATGGGAAATACTTTGAGAGAAATGCAGGACATATACGGTGCCCGGCTCTGTTTCAAAAAAGCAATAGAAATAAATCCATCATTTGCTGATGCGCATTGTAATTTAGCAAGTATTTACAAAGATATGGGAAACATTGTAGAAGCTATTGACTCTTACAAAATGGCACTGAAATTAAAACCAGAGTTCCCCGATGCCTACTGCAATTTAGCACATTGCTTACAAATGATTTGTAATTGGGATGATTACGCTGAGCGAATGCATAATATTGTATTAATAGTAGAAGAACAATTAAGAAGTGAAAAATTGTCTTCCGTACATCCACACCATTCCATCTTGTACCCATTATCAAACGAAGTGCGAAGAGAAATTGCCGCGAGGCAAGCTAATTTATACTCTGAGAAAGTAAAATTATCAAGTAAAGTAGCTTTTAGGTATCTTCAGAAATTGAAAGGAAGACTACGCATAGGTTATGTGAGCAGTGATTTTGGTAATCATCCTACATCTCATCTAATGCAATCGATACCAGGTTTTCATGATCGTTCTATAGTAGAAATTTTCTGCTACGCTTTGAATCCAGATGATGCTACTACATTCCGTAGAAAAATAGTAACAGATACAGAACACTTTATAGATTTATCAACCATAACGTGTAACGTTGAAGCAGCTAGAAGAATAAATAGTGATGGTATTCATATTTTAATTAACATGAATGGGTATACGAAAGGAGCGAGAAACGAAATTTTTGCTTTAAAGCCTGCGCCGATTCAAGTAATGTGGCTTGGATATCCGGGAACAAGTGGTGCAGATTACATGAACTATATAATAACAGATATAATTTCATCGCCTATGACAGCAGCAGCTGACTTCAGCGAAAAATTTGCATACATGCCACACACATATTTTATTGGAGACCATAAACAGATGTTTCCACATTTGATGAAACGTTATAAAGTCCAGACAAAAGAAAACTCTTATAATGATAATGTAGCTTTAATAAATGTGGCAGAAGAGATCAACATTGAAAGTAAATTAAACGTTACACAACATGTTGAAACAATTGAATACCAAGAATCTGAACGGATAGAAGTAGTTGTAAGAGAAATAAACATTCCTAGTTATGTAATAGAAACGACAATAAATCCAAGACAAGTTCAAGTATGTATTGCTTTACCTTACATTATCTCCCTTTAGTGTTTTTACCGTATCTTTTAATTTTTTTTTTCAGGTACTTGTTAATGGAATTGGTATTTATAATGGTATATCTGGGAATTACATAAATAAAAAAGTGGCTTCTGGTGAAGAAACATTTGACAATATTATATTTACTTCAAGGAAACAATACGGGCTTCCAAATGATGCCATAGTTTATTGTAATTTCAATCAATTATATAAAACAGACCCTAGAGCATTGGAAATGTGGGTGAATATATTGAAATTAGTCCCAAACAGTGTTTTGTGGTTATTGAGTTTTCCTGCAGCAGGCGAGCCTAATATACAGAAATATGTACAAAACTTAGGTACAAATTTCAAGTTTGTTTTATCGCTTTCATGTTACCCGCACGATTTCACGTAGTGACACTAATTCTGTTCTACAGGAATCGAACCTGACAGGGTATTATTCTCTAAAATTGCTTGTAAAGAAGAACACGTTCGCCGGGGCCAGTTAGCTGATATTTGCTTAGATACGCCACTTTGCAATGGCCACACCACTGCTATGGATGTATTGTGGACCGGCACTCCAGTTATCACACTTCCTGGAAAAACTCTCGCATCAAGGTATATTATATCCCTGTAATTTCTAAGTCGCATAGAATAAAAACAAAAATACAAATGGTATAATATTACATGTACCTAGGGAAGTAAAATAAGAAATGTCTCGGATCACATGTAACTATCGACCGAGCCGAAGCCGAGGTCTACAAACATGTGATCTGCAGGCGTATTCACGGAGACTCGATACCGTTTCCGTTCGATTCAAAGTCGAATCTATCGATTTCGGAAACTTTATACTAGGCGTTTCTGACAGCTACGGAAAATTTTCCACATTATGATATTAGTTTTCCATACCAACATCAGCCCATCTCGAAAGTTTTCGATACCAACATCAGCCCATCTCGAAAGTATTCGACAGATTTTCCGATATCGAATATCGAAGCTCCCTGAATACGACTGCGGAGGATTTTTTTGACGGGCCTGTTAGCTCATTTGGTTGTCACCCTGTCTTCTGAATCGGAGGTCGAGGATTCGATCCCTCCGGAGCCAGCATTTGTGTGCATGAACATGTGAGTTGGCTTCGTGTTTGGTCGTTTAATATTTATTGAAGTATGTTTATCAGTCTTGTTTAATACCCATAGTACATACAGGCCCTGCCTAGTTTGGGACTAAATAACCGTGTGTGAAATTGTGTCCCACAATTTATTATTTTATTATTTAATTTTAAAATCTATACGCATAAAAGAAGAAACCCAGTAGCTGTCTGACTGATCGATCTATTTACAGACGAAAACGCTCGTTCTAGTACCATCAAAACTTGTCCAAAAGTTCCATGACGTAAGTGAGCACTAATAATTGATTTTTGAACATTTCCACTGCGTACTAGTACTTTAATTTAGAGCACAGAAATTCAGGTCTGTGGTTAAGAGATTCTTAATTCATTTGGTATTATTCATATCATTTGTCATTTTGTTTTCTTTGTTGATAATATTTACAGAGTTGCCGCATCCCAGTTAAATGCGCTGAACTGTTCTGAACTTATAGCGAAAACCAGACAACAGTATCAAGATATCGCTGTACGATTGGGAACGAATGCAGAATAGTAAGTAAACCTTTAGTAAGATATTTTCTAATACCCAAGTGACCGAGCACCGGGAGTGACACAAAGATTTTTTATTATAGACTAGCGACCCGCCCCGGCTTCGCACGGGTGCAATGCTAATACCAAAACCTTCCTCTTGAATCACTCTATCTATTAAAAAAAACCGCATCAAAGTCTGTTGCGTAGTTTTAAAGATTGAAGCATACACAGGGACATAGGGACAAAGAAAGCGACTTTGTTTTATACTATGTAGTGATGACAGCTGTGTAGATTTTTCGCCGCTGGGGGCTCCCAGCACAAGGTGCCGACGGTCGACTAAAATTTGATCTTGACGTAATCTGTTACCTTCACATAATAATTTTAGGTATTTTTAATAAAATAAAAGGCGTGAGAGTGTTTATTTTTATTTAATAAATAACAACTATTTTTTTATCATTTGTAACAAATTTATATTCAAATCATATCTGGAGACGTATTCACAGAGCGTCGATACCGTTTCCGTTCGATTCGAGTCGAATCTATCGACATCGGAAACGAATCTATCGAGATGGGCTGATGTTGGTATCGAAAACTAATGTCATAATTATGTGACACCAACTGTCATATGTGACATTAGTTTTCGATACCAACATCAGCCCATATCGATAGATTCGTTTCCGATGTCGATAGACTCGTTTCCGATGTCGATATAGATTCGACTCGAATCGAAGGGAAACGGTATCGAGTCTCTGTGAATACGTCTGCTGATCCCATTTGACGGAGTATTTCGGGTCCGCGTATGAAAATAATTTACAGTAAAGTTGGGCAAGCACGTGGTTAAAATTCTTGTAAAGTTGTTGTAAGCACCTGTGTCATCATCCTACTGCTGCTGCTTTTGTTTTTTAACTGAGCAGACTGATGAATCCATACAATTTTGGTACGTTGCGGAACCGTAAAAATACCTTTTAAGGAGAAAAATATAAGTCAAGTGCCACAAGTGATCGGGATCTACAGCGAAAGAGTACAGGTCAAGGATTTGGGATACCTGCATGTACCTACAGTTTTTTTTATAGAAATAGTTATAGTTATCGTACGAAAACGTTTTATCCGAGTAAATAATTTAGTTTTCATTTTAGAGTAACCTTTAGAATTCTCTCCTAAAGAACAATGGCGAAATTTAATTTAGAAAAAAAAAATTTTTGATGCCAAAAAGATTGATGAATAAACTAAATAAAAGATTCATCTCTTTTTAGGGTTGCGTACCCAAAGGGTAAACAAAACGGGACCCTATTACTAAGACTTCGCTGTCTGTCCGTACGTCTGCCTTAAGTCGTTTACCTTAAGCTTCCCTTTTACAGCAGAAGATACATACGAGCTAAGGTGGCGAAAGCACGAATGACTACTACATTGTTCGACTGCCCACATTATGCTCGAGGCTTGGAGTCGCTTTATGAGAAGATGTGGCAACGATATGAAAATGGAGAACCATATGACCATATAAAAGCTTTCTAATAAGGATTTTTTCTTAAAATTTTAAAGGTTCGTAAATACTGAGGATATAAATACAATCTTCATGGCCTAGTAGCTGCACTTGAAAAAAAAGGATGTAGCCATAATAACATATTATATAGATATGTCGTATCTGTAACTTAAAGAGATTTAATTGTATACAGGCTATTAATGTCAATTTTAATTGAAGCTAACAGAAGGAAAATGTAAATAACGTTCTTTTTATTTTCTTTCACTGAGACACAATAATCGTCAATCCTACGTGATTAATGTTTGCCATTGATCGCTTATAATAATAATACGTAAAAGTAAAGGATTTGTAAATCGCAAAATGAAGACAATTGACGAAATTTTTGATCAAAATATTAAAATCCATAATTTCATCTCGAAAGTTTTCATATGCCGGAGTTTTTGGAAACGTCCAAAGTTTTGCATGACAATAGAATAATTCCTTTATTATTTCCGGAATTATGATACTTAGGTATTTCCATTAATTACATTTTTTTTTACAGTTCCACAAAATTTTATGGCGTTGATAATTTTAAATACTTAATGGTAATTTCTTCTGAAAAAACGAGTAGGTAGTTTAGTTTCATTTTATAATAGTATGTAATTTCTCCGTCCAGACCGTCGTCGTCTCGACTGTAGCTTAAGATAATAATCAAATTTTAACTCTACGAAATCGAATTTTTAATGTCCATCTGTATTTAACGCATAGATAAAAATAAAAAATATTTTTGATGTTTTAAATATTGTATCATTTTTTTTTACCTTCCGATATTTGCAAACTGTGTGTGGCGTCATCAATGCCAACAGAAAATTCGAAAAAAAAATTGAATCTAATATTAAGTACTACCTATATCGGCCCTGAGGACAGCTTTGGGTCTGTAAATGATCCGAGTCTTGTAACTGGTGTGAAATTTTAGAAACCCTTTCTTACCTTAGTGGGTGTCTCGTTCAAAAAGGTGCTGGAAATTGACATTATTAATGTTCTTAATATCCTAAGTTTAGATTTAGTCACCGAGTCAGGAAATTCATACCTATAGGTATAAATATAGTTTGGACATTGCTAGTAATCGTGGCTACGTATTTTGCAAAATACAATGGCTAAAATTACTAAGTTCATCCCCATCTCAAATTTTCAACAAATTATATAAGAGAACCGTAACGTTTACTAGACATCCCTGTTTACATTTTTACAAGTAGGTATACATAAAATTAAAAGAACAAATAACTAATATGTCAACCTTTGAACCCGTCAATGACTTATTAATTTAATTATCAATGAATTTCCCATATAGGTAATACAGTTTTGCGCAATTGCCAAGAGGATTTAGAAATATGTTAAAAGATAAGCTTTCCAGAGTAACAGATATCTTATCTGGGGAGAAGATTTATAGTTTTCTTTTTCTAAATAGGTTTCTTTTCTGGAGTTTTGAAGTGAAACTCACACATAACCCTAGGAGAGAAAATGGTACCAGAAGTAATTAAGTTGGTAGGTACCTAGTCTTAACTATAAATCAGACGCGAATCATTGAAAAAATATATATCGTTGGTTATCCTCGGACGCAAAACAAATAAAATTGAGTCACCCTGGAAACAGATAGTAATAAGATACTCAGTTACTTGAAAAATTGATTTTATTTCATTTATTATTTTACATATTTCTCATTCATAAGTAGTACACAAATTACTATGATGAATCTAACAATAAAGAACATAAAACAATATCATTTTCACCAAAAAACCAATAAATTATATTAATACGAACTAATGAAGAATCATTTTCTTCATATCTTTTAATGATTTTCCTTCTCGTAAGTAGGTCTTTTACATTGTCTTCTTAATGCTACGTATAAAGTAGGTACGTAAATTTTTTTCTAATATTTAGCTCATTATCCGCCAAACAATATGATTTTCTTCTGTCATGGATCGTCCGTGGTGGGCTGATGCAATAGGGTTAGACAACAGAGAGGTGGCTGTATTTTTGTTTTGAACCTAGCAATAAATTCCATAAATTTTATGTCATATGACATCCAGTTATAGGTTGTTTTTATTAGCAATTAATAATAATTTATGTAAGTATAATGCTATTAATTGATTAAGATAAGGAGAAAATTATCGATACAATTTTAAGAGATAAGTGTTAATAGAAAAATACATACAATCGATACTACGTACGGTTGTTTTAGAGGTCTTGCAAATTTTCAAGAGTTTTTGTGTAAAATTGTATTGTAGGTTACATTGATCCTTTTTTGAAAGGAGGTGAATTTTCTGTACCTATGTGTAATTCTATTCTACTCTACAAGAGGGACGCATACTTCTGAGATAATTTGACAATGTTGATAAAATATAATATCTAAAAAAATCGGAATTTCTTTTAAAATAGTACTCACTGTTTATTTAAGTTGGTCAGTATATAAACATTGCTTCTATAAAATAGTGTATGAAAACGTAAACTCATACTTGTAGTGTTTTTCCTTTGCTAAGTAAATGCAAAATGGTTACATGGTATGGTACCTAAAGCAGCAGAAATATAAAAATAAATAATAAAAACATGTTTTATGGAACGCTATAAATCTTTAAGCAAGTAAATTGATAAAAATAATGTAACAGACGTTGCTGAAACCGCGTAAATATAAGAAATACCAATAAGTGTTATTGTTAAATTAGCTATTTGAATAATGTTAAAAAGCACTACCGTAATTTTTTACGCAACAGTATTAGTAGTTTTATTCAATAATGTATCATTTACTTCGGGGTCCAAGTAAGTATTTTTGCGTTTATCGCGATCCTTGACTTTCCACTCCCAGGCTGTCTTGTTTGTTAACTTGAAACGTATGTTTGTTCGGGTGGAATCTGGAAACTCAATTTTGAAGCAGATATCTTCAACCGATAGAGCTGAACTTTTATATGGCACACTTATGTTGGTTCGGTGACAATGCATTCCACCGAGCTGATCTGATTATAGAGCCACGAGGTGGATATCGCAACTCCAATGACCAGTAAACGCCCCGACGATTTTTTATGACGTATGCTATACATACAAGAGCTTGTTTTTTCAGTTTTCATGAAATATAATTACTTATTTTAATTTAGAGCTTTCAAATATTTCAGATTAGCCGAAATATCACTATCAGGTCCGCTGATTATGTCACGTTTAACAAACCTATTTTTATATTGTGTGGACTCAGTAATTCCAAACCAACGGTAAGTGACTAGTTTGAAGAATTTAATTTGTACAGCTTAAAAGTTCAAGTAAAATTTTTGACTCTAAAATGATTATGTTGATACAAAATTTCAATGTCCCTGCTTTTTATACCAAGTTAGACTTGTTGCATATTTTTATTACATTTTAGGTTCATAGTTGATAATTTACAACAATACATAAATTCTCCATCTAAAACTACTGTTGGTGTCGCTCCTAAATTTACTGCTAACCGAAAGTTCTTCGCCAATTTAATTACTACTCCGGAGTTCAAAGAAATGTTAGCCAAAGACGAGGAAGCTGTCCGCAAGAATTTAGTCAAGAAGCTAAAGTATTGTGACAAAGCTGTGATGGAACCATCGATATTACAGGATTTTTACGACCGTGAGGTTGACCAATCAAAGATTTAAGATATAATACAACATGTAGAATGTAGCATTACGAATTTTTCTATAATGAAGAATGATTGTTAGTATATTGCTGTTCGTCTTCTTCTTCTGTTCACTTTCGCCGTTAAATTTTAATCAAATAATGGCAAATTGACAGTACTTAAGATGAATAAACAATTATGTTAAAATGAAACAAATGCCCAATTGAAAATAGGTACTTGAGTGTTTTCCCACAACCTAGGCGATTAAATTTGTACGTCTGTTTTACTCGTTTTAAGAACTATGTTATTTATAATTTTATATTGAGCAAGATAATCTATTATTTTAACAACACGTACCAATATCAAAGCTGATATAATTTTACATACATCGAATTTCGGTAGGTATCAAATTCAATAATAAAAAAGGTTCCTAACAATTAAAAAAAACATAATTACATTTCTTCTTGTTAAATCTATACTCATTTAGGTAATAGTAAAATGTTATACTTAGCAGGATTGCCTTTATTAGATTCTTACATTTTTGTCATTTATAGATGTATTTATCTAGCGTTTCAATATTGAAAAAAAATATAATAATCTATTTCTATTTGCCATCATTAACCTAGTCGCTTTTGAATTGTTTTCTAAAGTTCTAAACGATAAAAGTAACCATTAAATACATTGTATTGTTAAGAGTACAGTTACATACAATCAATAAAATAAAATCATTTCAGTTAAAATTACTTGTTCAACTTCATCAGTTTTCGGCTTAGATGAGATACCTAATTATTGTTCAACTTCATCAGTTTTCGGCTTAGATGAGATACCTAATTATTGTTTTATGTGGTTAATGATATTAAAATATTGTTGGCTATCGATACCATAAGATAATGATATGACTAATAAATGATTATCTATTTTGGGTATATTCCTCTTAATATGACTAGTTGACGATTTGACTGGATTTAACAAGATAGAAGAAGATATTGAAATATTTTATTATCAACAAATTTATCATCATCACGGAAGTAGGTAGACTACATTTTAAAGCTAGAATATTTTACTCAAATGAAATATATCTAAGTACCTACTTGCTTTGCTTGGAATGAAAATGTTTGTAGCACCGCATACAATTTCCCCTGTTGGCAGTTAGAAACAGTGTTTTTTTATTATTTCAATGATCAATTATTGTTGATGTTTATAATTTTAGTAAAATATATACTTTCTGTAAAGATCTAGTCATGTAATTGAAATATACATACTCAGAACAGATAATATTAGACGTACCATTGTCTTGGAAATTCATTTTTTACTTATGTAACCTTTATTCGGTATTTTTGACAATCAGGTTAGGTAGGTATATGAAAACCATGCCGAAAACATTTAAAACAAACAAATTATAAGTGAAACACAGTGGTGCATCATAAGAAATATGGGTATATATTTCTCCGATATTATACGTGTCAACCTATCTTATTCTGATGTTATAGCAACTCTAAATAAATGATTAATCATTATTTTATTAACATAGTTGTAAATAATAATAATAATGAATTATTTTATTTTCTTATCGAAATTAACAAAAAAATAATAGATATCTGAAAACAATTGCGATTTATTGATATACTTTATGTATTAATTATATATATATATATATATATATATATATATATATATATATATATATATACGGGAAGTTTTACTTACGGAATACGAACGGATTCTATGGAATTATCATTAAATGTTAAACCAAGGTTTAATGTTATTTTTTGACATTCGTAGCGTATGCGTACATATAAGTATTTCCTAATACACATTAAGGTCTATTTGTCTCGTATAACTTACGCCCTAATCACTAAACAATTATTTTAGAATTTCGTTTCAGAGAGACGAAGCTGAGGCTACGTCATGGTACCTACTTTTAAACGCTCTAATAGCTGACCTAAATCCAAGTCTATAATTACATACCTTATTTAAAATTTATTTTTAAAATACAAAGAAATAAATAGTGAATACACTGATTACAAAGTGCCGTTACTGTGATATTGTTCCTATTTAGAGTTTATGTAAACCCTTCCACCGAGTATACAGTCGCCGGTTCTGTGAGTGATTTTTTTGTTTTGCAGAACTTTCCAATATGAATATCTTAGCATATAATTAAAGCTTTAATATACTTTAGCTAAATATACTTTTAATTAAAATAAAGATAAAAATTAGAAGTATATTTTAGTATAGGTTTTAACATACGTACACATTGTAGACTTTATAATTGCTACTGAATCTCAAAGTAGTTATGGCAGTGTTGATTAGTGTAAGGGTTTACATACCTAAACGGAATTGAGTAATATGTCTATAATTGCAGGTTATGTAATATCTAAATTGTATTAACTTTGATTAGGTATTTCGACTTTTGAAAATGATATAACGTAGGTACTTATGTTATAGGGTAGAGAGGCGTGATTGCCCAGTATTTTTGTTTCTAACCTTAGGAATATTACAAATAACAATAAATTATTAAGAATAGAACCAGTATGTGTGGTTCTTTCAACGTTGTAGAAACTTATCTATATTTGGGAATAAATTTCAAAATCAATATCAGAAGTCCTTAATATGTAATTATAAATATAATAAATTCATAATCGTCTACAATGATGTTTGAGAGTGCTAGAAACCTAAGGTGGTGTTATCGTGTAATGGAGGAATAGGTGAATAGGTACATTTACAACTACTTAATTAATGTAAGTATTTCTCATCTTTTGAAAAGTAAGGCTCAACTAGAAAAACATCAAAGATTTAGTTTGTTTTGCTAATATTTTCAGTGCATTAATTTTGCATTTATCTTGTAACGTTTATAGTTGGCTCGACGGAAAAACGCTAGACAATTTCTAAAAATATGTAATTAACCTACTTATTATATTATTTTGAACGGTAGAAAATACCTCACTACAATTTTGAACTTTTTCATAATTGAGTTTACTTTTCAAAGTCCGTTGAATTAAGTTAGGATATACTAGGTAGTTATCATATTTATATAAAACAACTTTAATGGCCTATTTCAATTGCTTATTGAAAACGTTTGGTGTTTTATGGGCAGTGTGTCTAAAAATGCATTTAACCACTGACTCTTATCTATTAAAATATTAAATATACTCTCATGCAAATCACGGTGTATTTATGAAAGAGAATATCTCATGTTGGGAAATTAAATGAAAAATTACTCATACAAGTGATGAACTCACAGCCCTTATAAAGTGGGATACAATAGTGATTCTTAAAATTCTAACATGTGTTTACTAAATCGTTCTCCTTTATGAAATATATAGGTATCAACTAACGGCATCGACTTATTTTATATGATACTTAAATAATATGATACATATAATATTGACAATTATTATAGCAGGCATAATAATATGGTTTTATAATTATCAATTGTCGTAGCTGATGACAGGAGCCCTGCTTGTCAGATATTTGAGGGTTTTCCACTGTTGTCAAGGTGGAAAGAGAACCGTAGACTTTCTAGTATTATTGAGATTATCAATAATACATGGATAACGTCAGAAGCTCTTCCCGCATCAACAACATATTATTATTATGTAACTCTAATGCTCAATAATATGCATTTACACTAATGAGGCCCTATTAAACATTGGTCGCGTTCGATCCATCTTCCATTTTATCTATTGAATAGAATACAGGGTACACCAAGGATACACCAAGTACACTCGTATGTCATATATACTAGAAAGTGAATCGAATGCGAAGCAACATTTGTATAAGGGACCTCTCTTGTAGATGATACTAGCGAGCAAAACAAGCTAATTTGTCGAACTTGAACTAATTTAGAAAAGCATGGACTACAGTGCGGCGGTATTCTAGTTTCATGAAAATAGAAAAATTTGCTACAAATATAATAGTTTTTTAAATTAATAGAACATTTCGATAGTTTTATATTACACGTAAATTAATTCTAGCAGTCATAATTAAAATGACAAGTAAATATTTTTTTAATTATACATACAACAGTGATCAGAGTTGTTATTATTTTGCTAGGCTGTTGTCATGTACGATTTATCATCACTGGAGGATCATTATAATGATTGTTTCTTGGCCAAATACGCTGGCCCTACGCCTATTTACAAATTGACAAAATCTTAGACTTAGTAAACTGGTGTAGGTTCGCTCTGTGTTTTTCTTTGTATCGCTTCCGACAATGGTTACCATTGCTAAACTAAAATCCTTTTTCCTGCACTATGTATTTTAAACACAATAAATATTTCATAGTTATTCAAGTCTCAGTAATGGATTTTCATCAATTGTAGAGCTGACCCCTTTGCATCTTTGCGGCTTTCAAAATTTCTGTATGCTTAAGTAAATTTTTAAGGTAATTGTTAAAAGCCCTCCCAAGTCTCTATTTAGGTCAGACAATTACGTCAAAGTCTGTGGGACACCTATAGGTACCGAAATTGGGAACGAAAAGAATATGTCACTGTCAGTCACATTCGAATGATTACTACATAGAAGTGCCTAGAAAGTAACGTTATTACTCTTTCATTTCAGTACTTATAGGGTAAGAAGTACTAATTCAGAGAAAATATGTACATTAGAAAAGAATATTCCTATCACCCTTTCTTTTACCATTTCGTATACAATGACTTTCGTAGTTATTCAAAGAAAAATGGTTAATATTGGTAAACTCCTGATGTTAGCAACGGAAAAATATGTAATTTATGAACTGAACATGCGGCATATGCAATATCGAATAAGTCGTAAAATCTCTACAACCAATATTTATTTGTACTGTGACTGTGTGTTACTATGTCCCAATGTAGCAAAGATAGTTAAATTTATAGTTTATTCGTGATTTGGTCATTTAGTTAATCATACCCATTTATTCATGCAGCTGCGTGCGGTGGCGGGGCAATTTCAAGAGTGGTTAACCACTTTTCACTTTTTTGAGGTTATATCGAAGAGATTAAAATATAATAGGACATAGAGGGGGATTGGGCATATTGTCATACAAAAACTTTGAATATCAAGCGTCGTGTCAGTTAGTATGAACGCGAGCTGTCATTCGGTCGAATCCCGGTCGAATCACTAAACTTTTTCCCACTTGTAATAACTTTTGGCTTCCAATTTTCTCGCTTTGTCCCCTCTATGCTCTATTATATTTTAATCTCTTTGGGCTAACCCGTAACCATTTACTTTTATGAGGTTATATACTAGCTATCGCTACTATATAATTATATATCGTCATAAGCTACTGTGTCAAAGAATCTTTGTGTTCGAATTTAATCGAATGTTAAAAAAAATCCTTTCTTAATTGTCTCACTATTACCTAATATTTCATTGTGGGCCCGATATATGAATAAAGCGACTGGTGATTTATCGAGATTTAAATGTTTTGAGCAATATATTTCTTCAAGTGATATTGACATTTGTGTAATTACTAATTATAAATACTTAGTAATACCGTTAGCTGCACGCTATAATGTTCACATATTCCACAACTAATCAAAAGACCTTCTCGCCCTGTTGAGATAATGTATTAAATTTCAAAATAAATATTTATGTATTAATTTATCTTGGACGCCAAAATTGAACCTGCAGTATTCTGAGTTTTAGTCATATTTAAGATTCAGGTACTAGCAGAAACAAAATTGTGTAAGAAATTCCGTTTTTGATGAAACACGCCCGTTGCCGTACAGTGTGATATGGATATAAACCAGAAGTGGGTACATACATGCTAAGGACTATGTATTCTTATTATTTATTCGCACATGCATACTACTAATGGAACTGATTTGTTTGTTACTAATGGTAAAGGGTTTAAAATAATAAAGATTTAACTGTTAGGTACCGTGTACTAATGGTAGATATTATCTATGCATACTAAATGCAGTGGATTTCTGACATGGCATATTGTTTGTTTTAGAATATAATAAAGTCATCTAAATAGGGACCCAATGTCAAAAACTCATCATGCATCATGGAAAGCAAAGTTTGTTCTTAATTAAAACATTCATTTTATAAATTAAGTACAACATAAAACTACAATATAGAAATAAAAATCGTAGGTATAAGGTAATTGGAATGGTTTGCAACTACAATCGAAATAATTATTTTAATAGTTCTACAATATAGAAATATAGCAAAGAATAACCAAAATCACTAACATTATATCGATAACATAATACAAAATCTACTAAAACTAATTAATAAGTCAAGCAGAAAAGTTGAGCATCAGATTATAATATATAGTACAAATTATATTGATATCCACTCATTTTTCCACACACGAAACAATAATTTGAAACATTAATTTCATAAAATGTTACTTTTTAAGTGAAACCACATAGGTAATTAATAAAATAGGAACTTTTTAAGAAATTGCTGTTGAAAGTAATAAATGATCCGTTATGGATATTTATATTCCATTTTGCATAACCACCACACTGAACAGGTATTAACATAACCCTTTGATGAGCCCGTATTGATACAACATCACTAAATAAACTTAATTTTCTACCCCGATACCTATGATCATAAACTGAAAGCAAACTACGTTCGTGTTCATGGCACTTTATATACGAAAAAGTTTCAGTCATTGAATTTCTACTTCAGACTCCACGTAAAGTGATTACGTTACATTAAAATTCTCATAATTATATACTTGTATCATTCAAATGTTTAATATTTACATTTTTAGGTTAATATTTAGTAATATCATTGTATCTAAAGTTAATATCTAGGCAATTATATTCCTATATCTACAAATTCATCTCAGGAATTAGATAATATCCATAATATCTACAATTATCATGAGGCTCACGTTTGCTTAGTTATTTTGACAGTATTATTATTAAAATGGCGAGTTACTATAATATCTAGCGTTATTACTGTAAAGCGTTTCAAATTATTATTCGAGAACTGGTGGGAAAATAAGTGGAAGCGATACAGCGCCCTCTATTTATCCTCTTCCAGTAGAACCAGATCGTCAGCCACGACGTCGGACACGTGTAAGTAAATGATCCAGTACATGAGGTTGAAGCACACAAAACACACCGGGAACACGATCCGGGAGTACTTGTCGATATCCGATGGAGTCATGCCCAGCAGTTTGCTTATATCCTGAAAATGACAGTTTCCATCGTTAGTATTGTAAATATCTATCATAGTATTGTGCGTTATCCTCAACCTTTTTTAACATCCTACGTACGACCAGAGAAGCAAAACAAATTGAGACATTTAAGGGTTTCGTAATAAACAAGGAAAGTTTCGCCATGTCCCTCCGTCTGTCAGCGACATAGTTAGATAGCTCAGAAACTGTTTATTCCTTGATCAGGCACAAGCGTGTAAAAATTTTCATTGGTGGAATTCTTTAATTATAACTACAAAGAGTTCAATTTAAGGTAGGAACTATTTTCCACTTGCCATGGTTATTACTAGACAGCTGTAATTGGGCATAGGTATATGTATTAATCACGCAGGTAATAAAATAAATAGTATATTTTATTACGACTTCGGAAAGTCTGTCAATACAAAGAGTTCCGACAAATGTCTACAGTCAGAAAAAGTTGCAATGACGGTTCCGCACGTGTACCTACTGAACAACTATTTTTAATACAGTTGCGAAAAAATTAAGCAATGTAATAAAATAATAAAAACAATAAACTCAACTAACATTTTTGGAAAATGACGCCAACCGTAAAAGAATATAAGAGGAGATTATTTTTTTGTTTTCTTCACCCATTCTGGGTAGGCAAAAAAATCTACTGAGGACTTAGTCGTATGGGCATAGTTCGCCCATACGACTAAGTCCTCAGTAGATTTTTTTTATTGATATGAAATGAAAATGAAATTTATTTAGATGAAATGAAATGAAACCTAACCTAACTCATTGAATCAAATCATTAAATTAGTAGCTTCTTTTTAGAAATATTTGCATGAATCTTAATAACTTCTAGTCTGAAGTTTTTTTTATTAAAAACTTTGTGGTTGGTTTTTTCTTTTTAATAGTCATTATTTTGACAGTTGGGAAAGAAAACGCACGAGTTTGGAATAGGTGAAAAAAAAAGAAAAAGCTCGAGTAAGTATATGTAATAGCCCACATCCCGAACGCTATACGTCTAGAATAAAATAAGTTAGTTAAGCGTCCTTATAGAAATTAAAATTGAACTTTATCGCTTTATATTAAAATCTAAAAATATTAGTGCGCTATTCCGACTCGAAATTGCCGGTTTTTATTTTTTGCGTAGTATTATGTTGATAATGATTTGAAAGTTTAATTTATACATCTTTATATTTCAATGCATTATCAAATGATCGCTTCGAGTAGGTAGGTACATTTTGTTCTTATATATTTGACAAAATTCACGATTAAAAGAAACATGAAAAATTAAAATCACTCTTACGCCATTTATCTCCGTGGGGTAGGCAGAGATATTCCATTACTGGAAATAACCTCAATTTACCAGTTTATACTTTGGACCCTTTACTTACGGAACAAACCGTTATTTTCAAAGAGTTCGAGATTTACCGCTCATTACCTATCACGTTACCAAAATACGCCTAATAGGCTTTTAAACTGATTTTAGCACCCCCATTACACTCACATTCCACAGAATCATCTTCATCCATAACGATTACAATTGTTTTTTTTTTAAAACACCATAATTTCTCTCATTCTCCTTTTTTCATCAGAGTACCATAAAATATTATGATTACTTATTTATAGTTATAGCACGAAATGTTCTCGAAAACAAAAATATCACATAAATTTATCGCTTTTGCAAAATTAGTTTGTCGCTAAGGCATCATGTTCGCACAGCTTATTAGTAAAGACATCAAATTATGCTTAATTTAAGTTATTCAATGTTTTTTACCTTTCCTGGGTGAAGTATATGTGGAGGGGGCCCAGGGTTTTCTTCTTCAGCACCACTTCTTCCACCGTTAATTGTATTCTCCAGCGTACCTCCCTTCGAATGTGCTTTAGGGTCATGTACTTTGAAGCGAACTTCCTACAAAATAATAATCAAGAATTGCAAAAGAGGCAGCACATATCTATAATTTTATAATGCAATTTAATAATAGCAAATGTAATTACCGAACAGCTTACCGAAGGCCTCCCAGGAGGACATCTGCCCAAAGTTCCCATTTTAGAAAGCGTATGAGGATCACCTACTGGTGGACAGTCCACAGGCATTTTTTTTTCGGACGCGATTTTTTGGATTGCGACAAATCTTTGTTTTCGCATCTGTATTCTCTTGGCCATATATCCCACGGTAGCATATTCTGAAAAGATTGGAGAAGACGATTCATATTGCTATTTAATGAAAAATTTTACTTAACTTCGAACATAATAAATTATTTCGCATAGCACATCACTTGTTAAAAGTGTATTAAAACCGCTGACGCACAAATAAATAAATTTGATTTATATATTGAAAATCTCGCAAAGCAGTGAAAATAAGAAATGTAATTATTACCTAATAGACTGGCGAAGACCATCACAAAACAGGTACCCAGGTAAACGTCAATGGATTTGACGTAAGAGATCTTGGGCAAGGCAGCGTTTGTAGATGACATCAGCGTGGTCATAGTCAACACAGTGGTGACACCGAGGGCAACTCTGGCTGGGGTGGCATTCCGATTTAACCAGAATGACACCCATGAAATTATTACAATTAAACCAGATGGAATGTAAATTTGAATCAAGTAATACCCCATGGAGCGGACGAACTGTATTTCACATGCCAGTCTTGAGTAGTTTCCTGCAAATCATATAAAATCTTATTGATATCTACATTACCTAAACGGTATGTGAGTTATCACCGACATTGCGTGATATAACATCATGTGTAATTTGTTTATCGGTACTCAATAATATTATTCGTAAGTAAATAAAAAAATATACTTCAACAGTTACGATTGGAATTATTGACACCAAAATCTATTATTTTTTAATCCGAAAATTACCTAAGTGTCGCTTCTTATTATTGTTGAAATTATTTCTTTAACGAATGGTACAGCTTAACAATTAGTTTAATAACATTTAATTGTGCAAATTATTTACCTTTTGCGATCTTTGTAATTAGTGAAGTACGTAAACAATATTATTATGCGTATTCTGTATTTCACACAAAAATTGCAGTTCACAATTGTAATGATATTAAATGTACACACCACTCACAGTGTTATGTGCAGTAATACTAAAGCAGGACGTGAAAAGAACGTGTCTGTTTTTGTCCAGTGTTTCACGTAGTGGCATATTTTATTTTGTTTTTAAGTTCCCCCGCGGTCCCAGGATACCTGTGGTCAGCGATATCTCCATGGCTCGCTGGCGATGACCAAGCACCTTGAACTGCGGCAGCGACACTTCGCTCGAAACGCCCACAGAGTTGGGCCCCTCGTTCCACTTGTATCGGATGTCCCGCATGGTGTAGCCGACTGTGCGCAGCGGACACATACATGAAATAGCCCCAGGCCCATCGCAATGGGCTTTGCGAATCGAGTTGTCATTCGGTCGGGGTAGAGTGGGGGAGTCACGAGCTCAATTTCGCGCATTTCGTCGTGCGGTTATCATGTCGTGTTAGCGTGTGTGCTAGTGTCGCGGTATCGATCGTCTGCACACGGGCTGAGGGAGGCGGGTCGGTGGCTGAGCAATGGACGGATAGTGCTGGGACTGCAGGCGTTGCTTTTGGTTACCTGTCGTGAGGGTTACAACAGTAGCGCGTTGTCGGTGGCCGAGTACTCGAAACTGGGGCAGCTGGACCTCGTTGCTCATACCGACGCTCAACAATCCATCTTTCCAAAGGTATCGAATGTCTCTCATTGTGTACCCGACTCCGGAGACATGCCAAACACACAAAACGCTATCACTTACGCTGCGAAGATTCGCGTATCCCTCACGCGGCCGCAGGCGGTCGGTGTCGAGGATGGGACACACGGCGCAATGGCGAGACGTTACCCAGCAGATCCGAGTGATATTGGACTATTAAGTGTTGCTACGAAAACTCGGATCAGCTCGGAATGGATGATAGAAAAATATAAATTCTCTAATACTACCGAGGTGATAAAAGGCCTAAAATAAAAAATGAAATAATTATATACAAAAAGCTGTTATGATTTTAGAAACTTAAAATATATGACAACCACAATGTGGTGTAGTAGTGTTTTTTGTGAGGATTTGGGAAAGCAGGCGATCGTGGCATGCAAGTGCAGTGGGTAGTCAGGGCAGACAGGCGAAGCGGCGGGCGGCGCGGGGTGCGAAGTAGTGTTAGTGTGCCGTGGATCGCGAGTACGGCGCTCCGTCTGCGGCCCTGCCCTCGGTTGTTGTGCAAACCCTGCGGGCGCCACCGTCCCCACCTCCTTCGGCCCGCTCAGCTATCTCAGCGTCGATGTCTCATTATCAGTTCTTTCGCTTTATGCTCGTGAGGACAAAGGCTTACTATTTTACGAGTCTGCCTTCTGCGGGTGCTGTATGCGAGAAGGAGACGTCCAACTTATGAGAACACGAGGGAAATCACAGCACGTGTCGACGATAAAGTTGTACGCTTGTGCTCACAGGGTTTCCCTGAGTAGCACCTGTGATACAAGAAAGTGGTCACAACACAATATTGGTAAGCCTAGTGATAAACTTGCATTGTGGTAAAGAATCAAATCAATGATTGCTTTTAGTGAACACAATATACACGCATTTTAAAATATCATCAATTTATTATTATTTTTCTATCATCATAGATTGTATGCCTCGCAGTCTTGACAGGAAAATTATTTATAAATAACCTTGGCTACACAGTTTACCTTTTCCAGTTTCCACAATTAACAATACGTACAAAGCGTGCCACATTTAATGATTCCCTTTTATAAATAAATACATAAACATATTATTGTGTAAGTTCTTTTATTAGTTGATTATTAATATTCTTGTATTCAGAACATGAGTAGTTGCTTGCAACAGTGAAATTTGCTTCGGCACTCATACTTGACACATTTTGCAAACAATTAAACAGTTAAAATACTTACAACTCTCGATTTCTATATGACATAGTTGACGATCCATTGGAAAATATTGAAGGTTCATAGGACACGATGCTGTGATCGTCAACCTGGAAATCAACATCATAAATAAAGAACTCGCACGGGAAATGTTACCCACAAAAGCAAATAACATTTTTAAAATCGTTATTGCATTCAAAGCTGTTTCAATTTACCTGATACTTCTAGTGATTGAGCCTGAATAATGAATACGTATAAATTCGTTGCTAGTAGTTGCTATATGGAAATAGGATTGCTTTTCATTTACAAAAAATGTGTCAGGCACCCATATGTTCTTTATGAATTCGGAACCGACTGATAAGGTTTCAACTCCTTGCCTCTTTTTATACGCTAACCGAGGGTCTGTCCAAAACTGTCTGAAGTAAAAATCCAATGTGAAGTCCTGAAGAAAATAAAATATTGATGATTGTTATATTTGAATATTATAAATGTCCAATAAACAAAGTATGGTACGACAATGGCACATGGAACACCTATCACAGGATATACTTTTGATTACGATATTGTGTATCCAAGTAAACATAGCTCCAGCTATGAATTAGATAATCAAGATGGCAAAAAAATGATGTTGTTGAAAGATTAAATAAAAAATGTTCCAGAGCAGGAACTATGTCGATATTAAATTCATGTTTACGTATATTCAAGTCGTAAATACTAGCATTGGCTATAGGTATATTTTCATCATACAGATACTATTACAATAAACATCTAACACCTGCATGCTTTGTTCGGAAACGAATAGATCCTACACAAAAGTCTGTAAGTATATTTTGACAATTGTGAAGATAAATAAAAACATTAAATTTTAAATTTTAAGTCCGAAGCTTGGTTCTTGTAACTTCAGATGGAGATACTCTGGAGTACGATACAGACACTTTACTACATTCAGGACAAATTCAGCGAAAAGCTTGATACAACCATTTAAATAAACAATGAATAATGTGCACAGAGTGTATTTGTGACATGAAGCTTTAGAACACAGGTGATGTCTAATAATGTATAGGTAGGTAGGTGCTCTAAGGTAGGAAAGGGCGAGGTGAGTGGCGGCGCAGGCGGGCACCCACGGCTCGATAAAGGCAATCCTCTCTTAATTGAAGCTAACTAGCTGGCACGTATACAAGTTGCCACGAATAAAGTTTTGGACCAGGTTTGTGGAACTAATTAACGTTTATCAATGATTTCGAATCGCGAGTTTGTGACTTGTGAATTAAAACAACCTCTCCCCCTGGGCCATGGGTCACGTCTCACTGTGACCTTCCCAACCTTGATTTGGTTTCCACTTTGGGGTCCTTCACCCAAATATACGCCTAGAAGCTCATCCATTTTGTCACATTGGAAAACCAGCTGTCATATTGACAGTATTGTAGCATAATGTAAATAATTGTGAGGCTTAAAACTTGCAATTTGTGATACTATATGTATACATGGTGTTTCAAGTGACCGGAGAGCAGAGAGAGTTGAGGTCACACTTATTGTTGGCAATATTTGAGTAGATACACATATACGTACATACACAACAAACTACAAAATGACGCAAGATAAGAATTTGACAGTCATCGCAAGTCCACGAGCATAAAATTAAAACTTTAATAACAAAATATAATGGTTTTAAGTTTTTTGAGCATAATTTTAAACCTGTTACTATTAGTGCAATATAGTAATACAAAGGTGTAGTTATACTGAAACATCAGTGAGATATTATACCTACAGCATAATATATTTACGTACTTAATGGCATGGAGCGACGTTAACAGTTTTCGATTACTAGAAAAACTATATGTACATTTTTAGGTTTCCGTACCCCAAGGATAAAACGGGACCCTATTACTAAGACTCCGCTGTCTGTCCGTCTGTCTGTCTATCACCATGCTGAATCTCATGAACTGTGATAGTTAGAGAGTTGAAGTTTTCACAGATGTATTTCTGTTGCCGCTACCACAAAAAATAGTAAAAAAAACAGAATAAAATAAATATTTAAGAGGGCTCCCATACCACAAACTTGAACCCTTCGTGCGCGAGTCCAACTAGCACTTGGCTGTTTTTTTTTATCAGAATTCACAAAGTCAAATACAAAACAAGATCTTTTATATTTGTCAATCAGGGATCCTCTTCATTAGTGATTCAGAAAAGCTAATCCGTTGATATTCATATTATTTACATGCTACACCTTTTCATTACATGTTGTAAAGATTCTTGATCTAGCCAAAACCATTACGAAATCCAAAGCGATGATGATCCGTGATATTTAATTTTGTTTTTATTTTTGGAAAATTATGTTGAGATCACGTGTTTAATCCACTAATCCTAACTTTTTTAGGGTAAACTGAAACTGTTAAATTTTAATAAGAATATAGCTACATGAAATTATTAATTTATGCATCCGGAATACTGAAAAACTACCCGAATTTTTCTTTACAGTTCATTGAATTTGTAAGTTGAACTGTATTTACAGAAAAGGAAATCTACGATGGAATCGGAATCACATGCCAACGAATAAATTTACACAGCCATCATCACTTCATTATAAAGAATAGCCACTTTGGAGTTACGAGTACTGCTAGACACACAATTGGATAAGATTTCAAGGTTATAATAATTATAACGGTATGCTTTTCTTATTATGATGTCATACTATTTAGTTTCAGGTAAGAATCAAATATAAGAGAACAAGGACACATAATAAGAAAGCAAGAGGGCGGACAAAGGGCGATCTGCTCCACCAAAACGCGGACATGCTCGCAGCCTCGTGTCTGGGGCTGCTCGGTCGCCGCGGCACAGCGCTCGACCGTAGCGACCGAGACAAGCGTGATCTGACAGGGGCGAGTACCATGAGCACTTCGGAGACGGAGCTGATAGAGAGCACATACATGGTGACACCCACCTCCACTGGCGGACCTGCAATCAAGCCCAATTGTGAGTAGCGCACACGCCTCGCGCCGTGAAAACCAAACCAGAGGATGGTGACGTGCCCCATCGCCAGCGATCGAGCAGAGCGAGGGGGAGGGACTGGGGCGAAGACGAGAGGCGCGGGGTACATGCGGTTGTAAGCACCCCCGGTGGGTGCCACGCGCCACACAGTTTGCGATCAGTGGCAAACACGAGGGCACCCGCACGCGACCCTCAGTGAAGTCACACACGATGTCACTGATCCTAACTGAAGTCACGATGCGATACCACTCCACACGCAAGTACGAGGCCTAGTTTCGCATCGGCTCGCGCCTACAACAACGCGATCGAACCGTGGACACGGGTGCTACGATGAACGGTTTGCTAATGCTGGTGATTGTTCTAAAGGACAAACTCTTGCTATGTATGCGTTGTGTCATTAATATTGTTTTAAAAAAATACCATTTTCACTTCAGACAGAGAGCTGATGGAGAGCACGTACATGGTAACCCCCACTTCCACGGGTGGTCCTGAAAATGACACAACATACAACACATGTCAAGTGTTAACACTGCCTCCCTTAGCCATCTCTGTTTCTGATCAGTCTACCGGTGAAGAAATTTATGGAATTAATTTACAATTACCACTTTAAACGCAAAAAGATTCATTGGTCGAGATCAAGAAATTATATAACTCCGCGGGAGTTCGCGAGTGTGTGAGAACTAGTAATAAGCGATTATGCAGTGATGTAAACTGACAATCTAAAATTCGAAACGGAACTGTTTGAAATTAAAATTATTATTACGCCTGCGATTATAAAACTATATACAATACTATGTACACAAAGAACAACGAACATGTAAGTATAAAGTTGATTACATTTCACGCAACATAAATTGTTTAAAAAATTGGTGTTAAACTTTTAAAATATTTTCCATTATGACGGTGTTGCCCGTACAAAGTCAAAAGGTAAAATATTTATGAAGAAAAGCGGAAATTAAGGTAAATAGGCGAGTCGATGTCAACTATCTATTGTGAAGGGCCCGCATCCGGTATGCTTGCTGTGGATGTTTGTATGCGTAAAGGGTGGAAATACAATGATTTTATTGATGGAGTACTTAAGGAAGAATTTTGTAGAAAATAAGTGATACATACATACATACATATAATCACGCCTCTTTCCCGTAGGGGTAGGCAGAGACCACTTCTTTCCACTTGCTACGATCCTTACATACTTCTTTCGCTTCGTCCACTTTCATTATTCCTTTCATACATGCTCTTCGGTTTAGGGTACTCTTGACCTGGCCTTTTTTCAAGACGTCCCCAATTTGGTCTCGAAACGTCCGCCTAGGTCTACCCCTTCCCACACTTTCATTCACACTCGCCTTATACACTTTTTTCGTCAATCGTTCGTCATTCATTCTCTCGATATGGCCAAACCATCTCAGCATACCTTTCTCAATTTTTGTCACTACATCTTCTTTCAGACCACATCGTTTCCTTATCTCACTATTTCTTATCCTGTCACTCAGTTTAACTCCTATCATACTTCTTAACGCTCTCATCTCAACTGCATTTATTCTGCTTTCATGTTTCTTCTGCCATACCCAACTTTCACTTCCGTACATGAGTGTCGGAGCCAACACCCCCCTATGCACAGCCAAACGAGCCTTGTTAGACACCTTCCGGCTGCTCATAAAAGAGTGCAAAGCTCCATTCACCATGTTTCCTGCATTCACTCTTCTTTCAATATCACTCTCACACTTTCCATCTCTTGTAAACTTTGAACCCAGATACACAAACTCATTCACCTGTTCAATTTGTTCGTCTCCAATCACGATATTGCACTCTGTCACTGCCTCATCTCTTTCAAACACCATCGCTTTCGTCTTCTTTACATTCATCTTCATTCCCTTTCTAACAAAAGATCCACTCATAGCAGTTACCATCTCCTGCAACTCCTCGGCCGAAGACGCAAGTAATACTTGGTCATCAGCATAGAGAAAACATTTGACGAGTAACTCATTCATTCTCAACCCACTTTCATTCTCTTTTAAATCTGTCAAGCAATTGTTCATGAACAGATTAAACAGCCACGGTGACGCTACACATCCCTGTCTAACACCTTTTTCGATATTAAACCATTCAGTGTATGCCCCGTTTATCCTCACACAAGCACTGGAATCCCTATAAAGAGATTGCAATGCTCGTATGAGGATACTGCTCACACCGTTCACGGACAATGCTGACCACAATTCATTCCTCACCACTCTATCATAGGCCTTTTCTAGATCCACGAACGCGCAATAGACCTTCTTGTTTTTAGCCAAAAACTTTTCGGCTATGCACCGCAAAGAAAAGACCTGATCCGTACATCCCATTCCCTTTCTAAATCCCGCTTGTGCATCCCATACTTTTTCGTCTGTTTCATTCACAACCCTTTCAATCAACACTTTCGCATACAATTTACCGACGACGCTGAGAAGGCTTATACCGCGGTAATTTATGCAGTCCTGCCGTGACCCTTTTCCCTTATATAATGGCACGATTACAGCTTTGCACCAGTCTCCCGGTACTTGCCCATTTTGCCAGCATAAATTGAAAAGGCGGTACAGCTGGCTAGCCACTATGCCCTGTCCAGCCTTCAGCATCTCGACGGTAATCCTGTCATACCCTGCAGCCTTACCTAATCTCATACTTTTCAACGCTTTCACTATTTCATCCATGCTTATCTCACTTTCATCAACATTTATACCATTTTCCATGGCAGGTGCCGGATGTTGTACCTGCACCTCCTCTCTTTCAAACAAACTTTCAAAATACTCTTTCCATCTCTTTAACACACATTCTTCTCCTTTTATAATGCTCCCATCTTGACTCCTGATTGTATTCAGCTCTGAGGTAGAAGTTTTTCCTCTGGCTGTTTTGATGGATTTCCAGAAAAACTTGATGTTTGACTGGAAATCTTCAGTGAGCCTCCTATCAAAATCATCCTTTCGTTCTTCTTTCTTTCTAGACACAACTTCTTTCGCTGCTGATTTCAATCTTTTATACTTCGTCCTTGCTTCCTTTATCTCGTCATCCGTTGCCTTTTGAAATTTTTGGTTAGCTTTTGTTGCTAACCAATCCAACCACGCTTTCTTCTTTTCTTGCACAGCCCTTTGTACATCTTTATCCATCCACACATTATCGTTCTTTCTTCCTTTCCTTCTTTTAGCTACTCCGCATACCTCAATAGAAACACTTACGACCCCTTTCTTAAATGTCTCCCACAAATCTTCAATCACACCTATCTCTTCTATGCCTTTAAAACTTTCTTTCAGTTTCTCTACATACTCGTCTTTCTTTTCTTTCTCTTGTAGATTTTCCACTTTTACTCTGTCCAGAACACTCGTAGGCTCGGCCCCTCGGTGTCGCCACCGTTTAAAGAGGCCACTCATTCGGGCTATGACCAGGAAGTGGTCTGTGTCGATTCCTACTCCGCGGTATGCCCGAGTGTCTAGCACTTTCTTCCTCAGTCTTTCATCCACAATTACAAAATCAATCATACTTCTAGACTCACCCTCATCTCTTGTATACAAATGGATCTTTTTGTGGTCAAACATTGTGTTGGCCACGCAAAGATTCCATTCCAAGCATACTTCAAGCAGGCTTCTCCCATTGTCATTCACTCTCTCGTCCCCAAACGTACCCAGAACTCCTTCATACCCATCACGCTTTACTCCAACCCACCCATTAAAGTCCCCTAACATCACGATCCGTTCATTTTCTCCGCATTTATTCAAGACCTCTCTCATGCTATCCCAAAATTCCTCTCTCTCTTGTTGGGCTTTTAATGACCCACCTCCGCGCAGATCCGTCGGTGCATAGACCCCAAGGATAAACAAGCGAGTGAGTCCGACTTTTAACCTAATCCAGAGGAGTCTTGGGCTTACACATTCATGCTCCATCACACATTCAACCATTCGAGAGGAAAGAATCACACCAACTCCCTGACAGCCTCGGCTGGTTTGGGGGACTCCCGACCAGTATGCCGTGTAGGGACCATGAACCGTGGTGTCACATCCCTTCCTCTTGGTTTCGTTCACGCACAGAATATCAATGCATCGTTCATCCATCATCTGACATACTTCATCTACCTTACCATCCATTCCTCCTCTTACATTCAACGTAGCGAAGCGGCTCTCCATGGGCCGCTTTTCACCCCCGCGAGAAACGAGACGTGATGGGTGGCGAACCACATCGCCGCCATTTTGGTTAATTAAATTATTTTTTAAATTATCCATTGCGTTCCCACGAGTAGCGAGGGAAAGGTTTGTCCACCCCAGCAGAGCCCCGCATGCCAGGGTAAGGCTGGCCTAATTCTGGGTCGCCCGGTCCCAGGGCAGTGTGGCACGCTAACGACTAGGCTTGCCCCTAGCCATGCATCCATCCGCGCGGCAGACGTTGGATTGGCGGAGAGGGAAAAAAGAAAATAAGTGATGAAATATCAATTTCAAGTTTTTTCCGATACCTAGCTTTTTACGTTAAAACATTAATGGTACTCTTTCTTACGCCTTGTATATGTAGTTACTACTTACATCAGAGCTAAAGTTGATATTGGTAACAGAGTTTTCAAAATAGGTGCAGTAGTTTTGGAGCCTATTCAATACAAACAAATTAACCAAAAATCTAACCTTTCCTCTTTATGGTATTATTGTAGATAATTTGTTAAGAAGGTTGATTGGTTGCAATAATAACAATTCCTGGAAAACCATCCAAAAATATTTTGTAAAAATATGGCGTGTTCTCGAGTCCGTCATTGATCGATTTAATTCGATCGATTCTGTGCTGATAGTTCGCTTTGATAGTAGTCCGAACCCTACACAAACTGTTAGAAGAGCTAGAGATCTTGAAGAACTCTGTACCTATTCATTTCCATGAAACATAATATTAAAGCCACGTACTGTACCGCAAATACTACCCCAATAATTAATAACTACGCAAATACTACCCCAATTTTAACAAAAAAAAATGACTTTATACAGGAAAAAGAGGAATAAGTAGAAAGCACTTCGCTACTACGATATTCGACGGTTTCCTTGGATTTCTCTTTGATGCCATCATCAGATCCTGGTTTCCTTATCATGGTACCGTTGATGGGATATCACTTTTCAAAAAAAAAAAAGAATCAGCAAAATCGGGTCATAAACGACAAACACAAATAAATAAAAAATATATAATTATATGGTCGAATTGAAAAAAACCTCCTTTTTTGAAGTCGTTGTAAATTGCATTCAGTAAATTAAAATTTACACTCATTTTCACTATTTTCTGCAAGGATACTATATATTATAACTATTTGTAGGTATATGGCTCGTCAGAAACCTTTATCGGCTTGCGATCGTATTGATCCAGCGGTAATGTGGACGTTTGAGAAGATCGATTGATTGTACTAAGATTAAAATACAAATAAGGGTTTCCTAGAGCCGACAAGTTTTGTATTTTGTCATGGTTTTAGTAAAAAACTAAAACGCATAACACAAAAATATGGTAAGAATGAGAGAATTAAAATTAAAAATTAAAATTAAAATGTTTATTTCTGTTGCTAGATTACAATTTTGCAGCTTGTGCTAGAAGGCTCCGCTCTTCCATAATTACAATTTCTTTATAAATAGAAGGTACACCTCTGAAACATTACTTATATTATTAAAAATGTATACATTGAAAATGCGGCAATTTTTGTGTGTATAATCAATGTCTGCCAGCATTATCGATTTGAAATGGCGCAGTTATACCTAAAAGGGGCTTTCAAAGAAGCGAATACTTTTTTGGGTAAGTAGTAGTAGCTTCGCTTTTTCTCAACTGCACCAAAGTAGGGCCAGCACCAATTTATTCTATACATAAAACATATGTAAACAAATAAAAAGACCTGTCAATTAGAAAATAGGTATTTGTATTCTTGCTGGAAACTTTTATTAGGTAGGTACTTTATGACAAGTGAATGAAAACATAAACATATACATTAATTTCCCTACATTGAATATATTTCGTATTGTATTTCAATATTCATTTTACAATTACATACGAGCGAGTTCACGCGTTTTCCCGTTGGAGCAGGCAAAGACAATAGACTGCAGTCAAAATTATAAATCTAGCAAAAAAATATCCAATTGAATACCTACGATAAATTATAACGTTACATTTAGACATAAAAAGCAAAGATATTATAATTATATAGAAAGATGTAGATATATGTTACTAGACCACGGAAAATGAGGCCGACAAATGTAGTTAATTAACTACATTTTATTTAGTCGCATTGTATTTCAAGTCGTATTTTAAGCGCAACTCTTAACAGATAGCTCTCTTTTTCTTTATTATTCGTTCCGTATCATTTTTGCCCGTCATTGTTGTATCCTATAAATACGCTAAGAAGTAAGTATGTACATGTTGTAGCACACTCGTAGGGGATCAATTTTCAAACGCAAGCAGTATGAATATAACTCATCCTTACTTTAATATCTTTGCATAAAAAGTGATTCATTTGATTTTTTAATTACAAGCATTTTAGTTTACCATATCGTCGTAGTTGTAAGCAAATATTGAAAGATGGGTCTTATAATATTTAAAATCATAATGAATTTTGGTACGTCACTCTCCTTCACTAGCTTGCTATTTTTTGTTTTTGTGCTATTTGTACCTACACTTCATCATAGCACATGAACGCGTTTGATTGTATAGCGGTTTAACCATTCAATGTGTTTCCTTCTCGTCGACTATCACGTACTGTCGATACCCCGATTAAGACTGCAGCGAATTACACTCCTTGGACCTAATTTAGGCGGTCCACGCTCGAGAATATAGTACCGTATCTTCCTTTTTTGCTTTTATCTAAGATTCCACGTATTTAATTGAATTGCCTATTCACTACACACTACACAAATAGCCGGACCCCTGTTATGTTGCAAGTCATGGCAGCATTGCCTTATTCATATTGGTCATCGAGATTAAAAATCACTGCCTGCGAATTTTTACGTAGGTTGTGAAGAAAAATAAGTAATTTCATCAAATGAAAATGATTTCAAAGTAGCAATGATACCCAATGATATAGAAATTATGATGGATACTGTAAAAAACGTTCAAATATTACTTCAAACAAGATAGAAAAACCTTAAGCCCAGATTATATTATTCAGTGTTTGTGATAAAATGTTTGAAAATGAAAATAATAACCTAGAAATTCAAATATGAATGAAGGGGAATATATATAGTACCAACCTAGACAAACTGTGACCTAGCACTTAACCTGTACATCTTCCTAAATATAATCCATGCTTTTAAAAACAATGAATCAGGATGTTTTGGTTAAATGTGTTATGAGAAATGTTCATACTAACCTCCATAATTTGGCCTTACTCTTTTATCGTAACTTATACTAAACGAATCCAAAATGGCGGATATATTGACGTCGCCGAACATGCCACCCCCACCGGCACCCCTGCAAAGAGAAAGAAAAATACGTTGAAATGTAATGATTAATTATGATTTATTTATTTATTTGGCAGATAACAGTGATCTTTATCTTATGTCAGTCAGAATAAATAAAATAAATGTTGTCAAAAAATAATAAAAAATAAAAATATTATTAATAATAAAAAAAATATTAAGAGGAAGAATCATTATAAAATAATCTCACGACTTTTATATCAGTGGGGATAGGCAGAGGTAATCCATTTCTGGAAATCCACGTTTATTGGGACCCTTACACATCATAAGTAGTGAGCCCATCGCCGGACTAGGGTACTTGAACACCTTGTTAGGCCTTTACGTGTTGGCTTCGGAAGCATGGCTGCCTCCCAAATGTCCGGGCGTCTATGGTCCCATAAATTGGTAAAACACACATAATAATAAATATTTATAAATATCGTTAAACTAACTGCTACTTACGTTGCAATGCAATTCAGATGTTGGTAAATATTTATTATACTTTTCTACTCATTGTAAGAAGTTATAGTAAATCATAATAATAGATATTGAGATCATAATTAACATTAAATTTACTTTATTGAAAGCAATAAAGTAACTGAAAGTTATGGCCTATTTAAATTATTAAAAGACCGAGAGAAAGAATCATGTCTCAGTTTCTACAAACCATGAATAAGAAGAAAATAAGCCGCTTACATCCAGACTCCGGGAACCGTAACCAAAAACAAGGTTAATACTTCTCGGTGAATTTTGCTTTGAACAGTTTCAGTTTAACCCTGTCAAAGAGGTTGGAAGAAAATCATTAGAGAAACTTTTTCTTTAAACGTCTTTGCCTGCTGTACTCTTCGTTGAAATATTAAATTCTTTTAACGTGCAACCAATATTTTTCTTGATATAAACTCAATATAAAATAGTGTGTTGTAGAAAGATAAGTCAACGAAGTGTATTTCAGAAAAACTTATTAGATAAAACAAAATAATTTCAGCTTAAAATAAAGAGATGTTATACTAACCTGACACTAAAGTAGATGACTAATTTCAAAGGAAGAGTTAGTTTTCTAAAGCTACTATTCACAACTTTAATTGTTGACTACCGACATGCCTTCTTCTGAACCAATGGAAAATAGGTACAAAAACTGTTTATTAATTTTCATTGAAATTAATTGAAGACACGAAAATAAAAAAAAAAACTGTCATCTATTTGGTAAATGTTATTATTAAGTAAGAAACGGTCCGGCGGTCACATTTAGGGGTCCAAAAATAGACATGTGAAAAGTGGGTATTTACAAGAATAGAATACCTCTGCCAGCCCCTTTTGGGGACAGTTTTTTTTAATATTTAAGTGAGTAATTTATTTGAAAGAACACATATTAGTAGGTACAAGATGTAGGAGGTTAGTCAGGTATTCAGACTACAAGCATATAACCAATTGCTGTTAGTATTAAAAACTGCAAATAAAGAAACACAAAAAAAGTTTTATGTTAAAAATTTTAAAAAAATTCAAGGGAAGTATTTTTAGTTTTATAAACAGTGTTGCAAACGTAGTGTGGGACACCCTTCGCTCAGATGGGATAACGATCTGGAGAAGAGGAGTTCTCCCGATACTTTACTATACCGGCTCCACTTCATTATACGCATTGTGACGAGTAAAACGTGGCAGGTATAGGCAGAGACGATGGATCGCCACTTCGCTCGATCTCTGCATACTTCTTTCGCTTCCTTCACATCCATAAGCCTTGTCATGCACGCTCTTTTATTCTTCGCACTCCAAACCCCAGCTTTTTGAAGGACGTCACTTATTTGAACCGTGAACGTCCTTTTGGGGCGTCCTCTTTCCTTGCATCCTTCGTTCGCACTATGAGTCTCTATCGTTACTCTTCTTTCATCCGTATGTTCTACAAAAAAACTTGTTGTAAAAATTTTATAGGTAACGACCATATTTGAATAGCAACCGGTGAAATACTTATAATTCAGTAGGTAGGAGAGGGAGGTGCCCATCTGTGGTCTTCATCATCACTTGAATTTCACTAAATGTTGTTTCCGAAAGCAAATGTGCGAGTTCCATAAAAATAACCAAAGCGCTAATTAGTAGCTGTACCTGTAATATTTGAAGAGATCCCTCCGATATAACCAGGATCCCATCATCATAGTCAAAGTATACCCTAACCAAAATATAATTTTCGTTTCGATTCGGTTCATAAATGACAATTACAACTATCGGTTAACATACATGAAAAAACATCCACCCAAACATAGACCCTCCTCCTTTTTTGAAATCAGTTAAAAATTATTTTAACTATATTTCTAAAATCAAACATTTAGTTACAATATTATCGTCCATTTATTTTTAATCCAATCTGTATCAACATCGCATCGCTAAGTAACTATAAAGTTCAAAGAAAACAGGAAAAGACAATCGGTGACCATTTTACACGGAGGCTTAAAACGTTGCTGTTGATGATGCTTCACTTGTTTTCGATGAAACACTCAGCGTCGAGAGTGCTCAGCGATTTTCCAATTAACTTTTTATCGCTTCGTTTTAATTTTATGAAAAATTTTACATCATTCTTATGGAAGATGAAAAAATAAAACAAACACATTTTGCGCACATCCTATAGTAATCCAAACTATATCCTGGTAATAAATATTATAAATGCTAAAGTCACTTTGTTTGTTTGTTACGCTTTCACGCCTAACCCAATTTTTAAAATTATATCATCAGTTGAAAGCTAAATTATCAGGAAGTAACACAGGCTATATGTTATCCCCGTATTGCCACAGGAACGGGACCTACGCGGGTGAACCCGCGAGGCACTTCTAGTAAAATCCAGGACCAACGGATCAGCTGCCGAAATAAAGGCGCTCGTAATATATATAAACGTGTTATGCCTGTAGCCACCTTGCTACAAACACAACGCACAAACATGCGTCGCAGGGACACAAGCGCTTCTAAAAACACACTGGCATCAGTAAGTAAAATTATTATTAACGTTTATCTACGCGAAAAATGACCGAATTTTAATCACACTCCAGTTAGGTAGGGACGCCTCACTTCGCCATTCAAATATTCATGTGAACGAGCATATCGTTCCTTTCACCACCCTCGAATAACCGACGAATTTTCTGTCTCTTTCAGTCCGGATTGCTTGCGACATACTGCGGCAAAATCGAGTCAGTGATTTTTTGAAATCTAAATAATACGAATAAAACAAATACTTATAAAAATATTACCCTATGTACTATTTTTATAAGTTGAACATTGCAGTGTATATTTTAGTGTAACAAGAAAAATTAAGACTGCATTTCAAAAAAATGGCGTAAATAAATAAGGCGGTTACATACTCCCGCTGCCCTTAGTTTACCAATTAACATTTGAAGGGAGTTAATTATATTCATTCAGAATAAATTGTGCCGTTTTCAGCTGTGTCTAAAAATAGATGCAGACCCGTAGTCAGGGTAAGGCTAATCCACTGTGCGCCGTCGCGCCGTACTAGCCACGATGCGCAGCTCAACCCGAGAGGGACATTCTCTAGTTTGCCCTTCTAATTTTATTTCTACAGGGCGTCTAAATAAATACAGCACTAAAAGTAAATAAAGTAACCTATTTGGGTTCGCATTATAATAGTTACAATTTGGAAGGTTATTTAAAAGTACTATTTCTAAAATTAAAATTATGAAGGAAGGTTAGATTGTTGTTCTATCAGATTGATTGTTCCATTGAAGTTCAAAAATGTTCGAGATCATTATAATGAAGATACATACTCTTGCTGAAATATAACAGGAGAATGAAACAGACCTCACATTTTTGTGCAAAATAATTAAGGACTAAAGAACTGCATTTGCAATTCGTCGGTAGAGATGGGCTGCTGTTTACATTTAGCCAATCTCCATGGACGAGTTTCGAGTGTCTTGTTATCAGACTATTGACTTTTATAAGTGTATTTTTTTACCTACAAAAAATAAATGCTTTGAATTTTTTAAATTTTATTATTATATCAGTGTTATAGTTTGATTCGACAGAAATTGCACGATCATTGACCGAAGAGAAAATACTTATCTAAATTTATTATTACTTGTATTATTTTATACTTTTTTTCTAAATATATAACAGAATAAGCTCAACTCCTAAAATTAGTTTGTTCAGTTTCGACTACTTAATCGATTTGAGCTATGTTTAATATGTGTTAAATTTTTCCGCAAAATTTAAATTTAATATGTGTTAAATTTTTCCGAAAAATTTAACAATAATAAAGAGATAAATAAAAAAAGTGCGTCTTATTTGATTTAATATGTTCATTTTTCCGTACCTAAAGTCCGGAGCTCTTTTCTGCCTGGGAAAGTAACGTCAGGTCGTGGACTCGTCCCCCGGAGGCGTGTAAGATCAGGGGGTCGATTTTTGAATCTCACCAAGTGACTAATTCTCACCGATGTGAGTGATTTCCGAAAGTTCGTATTTTTGAAACTCATCGGTGACTTACATTTGTCATACCTATGATATCGATTTACGAGTGCCCCTACCCACTCGTAATTGAAATCACCGTGCGATTGTTTTTAACAGTTGACGTAGTGCCATCTGCCAAAAGTGCCAAAGTATGTTTTTCGGAAGAATTAGCAGCGGGGCTCGATTGTGATATTTTGTGATTGCGACGATTTATTGAAAACAGCGTGTGACTTTCAAAAATACGGCTTTTGGAAAATGGTGACATAAAAGTCATCGGTGTTAATTTTAGTCACCGGTGATTTTGATATCACCAGTGAGATTCAAAAATCGCACTCCAGAATGGCACCTCTCGATCGAACGTACCTAATATTCTCGTACGACACAACTATTGGCACGCTGACTGTTAATAATGAAATAGTCTACCCGAAAGCTGTGGGATCCAGACCGGTGGTTTAGGGTTTGAGTTGGTATTGTTAGTGCATTCGCGATGCCTTTAAGTGTTTGCCTAACTAAAGCATCAGAACCAAGTGTTACTAATTCGCGACTTCAGTCTTGTGTACTAGCTTGAGCTGTAGGTACTTAAGGCCCTGTTTATTGTGTAAGTACTTCAGATAGGTACCTAGCTACTGTACTGATAACAAGGTTTTTGTGATTGACATCTGAAGACTGACACTAGGTAATCCATGGGATTACCAGGGCAAATGGGGTATCGTATGAAACGGCTTCATTCGCTTAATGCAATATATTGTTATGCTTTATAGTTTTCGTAGCCTAGTGGTTAAGAAATCCTTAAATCTTCAGGTTCTAATCGTTGTTTTAAAAAAACTTACGTACATATTTATCACTTGCTCGACGGTGAAGGCATCATCAGGAAACATCCTGAGACCCCGGGTCCCAGAATTGATTCTGAGACACAGATCCGAGCCGGAGGAAAGAACATACTGGTGATCCGATAGGTATATTTCTAGAAATGGAATTCCTTTGCCTATCCCTTCGGGGAATAAAGGCGTGAGATATTTTTTTTTATAGTTTTCGAAATAAGATGAAAAATGTTTTACAATAATCCCTTTCCCATCCCCCCTATTTATCTATTTAACCTCATGTACCAAGAAAATGTACACATGGCGAACTTGCGTACAACTGCCTAAAGGCATTATCTACCAGTCAACCATCAGGCTAAGCAGAAATAATTTGGCGGAATTGGCCGGTAATAATAAAAATTCGCAAATTATCGCCAATTCTCAAATGTAGCAAGGCACAACATCTGAAATAATGGACTATATTACCGGTGACGTCAATTGAATATCAATAGTGATGCCGGTCTCACGCACCGTGGTTTTGATCCAAAGATTATGGCTAGTACCTAATCATTCGTTAAAAGCGTGAACCCGGTAATGGGTCAACTCACAGGGATCACGGGTAAAACGTGGCCTAAACACCAGCTCTGAAAATTAATTTTGTAACTTTACATTTTACCGAATTTTGAAACAATAAAATGCAACAAAAAAGTGAGCCACTCACTAAAAATAATGACATCACAACTCAGTATACATTACCGTTTTAACCAATAGTAAATAGTAACTCACTTGACTACAGGCTGTCAAATGCCCTATCATTTATTTTTTGATAGTTTAGTTTTAAAAATGTATGACTAATGTTACTAATTAAACTAAACGTACCATTTTCTTCTTACGTAAAATTATATGTGCCATTTGCTACAAATAATTTTATACTAGTCTTCATGTGTGGGTAGTATAAAATTATCTGTACCAAATGGCGATTTCACAAAGACAAAGACCTATTATTAGTAAGGATGGATCGATTTTAAGTGCATTTCATTAATTTACAATAGGTGAATTCAACTCTTAGTCTAGGCAATAAAGGTAGTGGACCCCAACATTAATTCCTCAGTCGATGAAACTTTGCAGGATTGTAGTATAATATGAGACAATACTTAAATAAAAAATCCAAATAAAAAACCTAACCGAAGTTAGGTTTTTATACTAAAAAAAATTTTTTTTGGTTGATAATTTCTGAAAATAATGTAGCGAGACGGTTTTTATTTCGGATTTTCCTATTGTAAGGCCACAGCGACTATTAAATGACATTCCAGTTAAAAAAATGGACTGAGCAATTTTCCCGTGCAAGGTTTATATACATCTGAGTTTTGTTGTTTCTACCAGGAGATTTTTTTGGATATTTCGCATATAGCTTTCTTAACACACATGAATATTGCTGGCGAAGAAAATTTTTACTGAGCATTTTTCCCAACAAAGATATGAAATAAATAAGTATTTCAGTAAATTGAATTTGGATTTTTTTATGCAAGTATTGTCTCATACTATACTACAATCCTGCAAAGTTTCATCGACTGAGGAATTAATGTTGAGGTCTTCATACAAAAATCCGCTTCATTGCCTTTAGAGCATTTAAAAGCATTATATCTATTACTTAGTTATTTATTTATGGTAAAGTATCTATTTAATATTATACAAATAAACAAAATAGAATTCAAAAACTTCAAATAAATGATTCTACGTCTGAGGGGGCACAATCTTAAGAATTAGTTTGCTCCCAGTGTTCTCGCGTTCAGTGTTCGCTTGGTCCTCCCCTTTTTTTGTATACCTAATCTGTATAAATGTTTTTTCATTCGTTGAAAACAATTTTTTAAAGTGTTGTTTTCTGAGGATTCTTCTCTGAAATCTTTTATTTTCAAAGTAGAAAGACAAATTTATAAATAAATTACATATATACCTACAACGTAAATAAAATTCTTTAACTTATTCTCACTTGGTTCAAAGCAAATAATCTGCTGCTCAGCACTAAAAAGACTGAATCTGTAAAGTATGTTTTTCTATAATTAGTACAAAATGAAATAAACTAAATAAACAAATAGAAAATGATGTAGACTTCATAATCAAAATATAAAGTGAGATAAACTTAAGATAAGTAACTTAAATGAGGTGAGAATGATAGACTACATTTTACTGACAGTGACAGTTCACTTTTCAGGGATACCTTTAAAATCAAAACATCAATGGAGTTCTACTCGTATCTCTGTATTGACAAGTAGATTTAGTTTTTCCATTTATGGATTTTAACGTTTAGTTATCTAGCAGCTGATACAACATGGCTATACGTTTACAAGTTAAAATGTCTGTATCGATTGCTTAAGATAAACTAGTTGGAAAAATAAATATTTTAATAACGCTTGTCAGTGCATTTATAAAAAAATAATGAAACTCTATAATGAAACTATAACTTTAAAGAAACTCTATATAAATCTGAGATATGCATGCATACCTTAGAAATAAAAATGAATGAGAACAATCTTAATCCCTTATATTTGAAGTTAATGTTGGAAGGAGGAACGTGACAGCCTTCCAGAGTTGCAACAGCAAACGAGTTTTGAATGGAATCCTTAAACTGTATAAAGGAAATTAAAACGGTGCAACAGTTTAGTTCTTAAATCAAAACTCTTAAACGGTTAATAAGTTTCTCATTTTAAGCAGAAATTGAATATGAAGAGAAAATAATTTAAATTACATGGCTAAAAGCAATTTAAAATCAGGAAATAGTTGCAAAATTTTAATATTTTTTCTTGTATTCTTTTTGTATTTCAATGTCTCAGTCCTGTTAAGATTTTCAAATGTATATATAAAATATTGTGTTATGAGAGAGCAAGCCTTTGACGCAGCAGTGTCACAAAAAATCAATATTGCGAACGCCATTGTGATACCTGTAGTACCATGTTAGTAGCACGTTCTAGTATTATAAGTTCTAGGATTATAATGGCAGCAACTAGCACGTGGGCACCACCATCAGTTTGGCCGATTTTGAAGTGCTACGATTCGTTTTCATCATGAGAGTATCAAATGGCACAAAAAAAATCGCTTCGTCAGATTGCTTTTTTTTAAACTTAGGTACCTACTTACTAAATTGTTAAACCATAGATCACGAAAATGTTCACTTGTAGATATGTGAAAGAAATTGTCATTTGAATGTCACGACCCTGCCTATTGACAAACCGTTAAAGTGATATTGTTTTTAAAACTATCTGTAGGTACCTCAAACAGTTCAGTTTATATGGCTTATTAAATCAAAGAAATGCTTATTAAGCTTTGCTCTGATTGGTAATAATGTCAACAATTGTAACTTAGCAAGTAGGTAAACATAGACGTCTCGTACTCAATAAATAATCTTATTTAGACTAGGGTGTGTTATGATATTAACATTCGAGACAACACCCATATTTACCTTAGTCAGCAATTTCAATATTCATAGCCCTAACGACACAATCTTGAGTAATCTTCTGAATAACGGGACCTTTCATTTTCTTTTCGTCTTAAAAAATTGGTTTTCCACTGAAGGCTGCCAGTTAAGTAGAAGATCGCGTGATTGCGGACTTTCGTCGCGTGAGTTCGTTATTATTATTATTGAGCCAGAGCATAATATGCAAATAGGTAAAGGTAGGTGTGATTATACACGTAACACAATCGTTGAAAAATATTTGAGGTGCCTATTTATTATTTTCTTTATGTACACAACACAAAACCTATTTATAATCAATCACACCCAGTTGAGATGTCCAAATCGTTACGATATTTATAAATGTTTTTTAACCCTATATTGCATACTGTGCCATATCTGGTACAGATAAAATAATTACGTCTAGCGTTCGTTTAAAGACTCCTAGCGTCATCTGTCGGCTTTTGGATAAGTCTTTACACACCTAGCAACGGTTTAGTACTGGCAAAAGTGATGATTGATGTTCGCTATCGACTGATATCGTGAATCGTACACAATTTGAACGATTGACACCAAACTCATTGTTTACGTAAATTTAAAATTATTTAAAAAATATTTTTTGAACATTTGGAAGTGGAAAAAAATATATTTACATAGTATATTAATTATATAGTGCATATCAAATGAAGGTAACTTTCTTTTTTAAATAGTACTGTTTTATATACTATAATTTCTATTTATTTAATTGTTCCAGATATGGTACACTATGCATTAGCATTTTGTTTTGATTGGATTTTATTATAGATATATGACATATATCTTGCGAAAAGCTTCATGTTGAGTTGTGTTTTAACAACAATTGTGTTGTGACAACAATTGTTTTTAAAAATTTCATCAATAAGTAGAGGTATTATAATGTAAAACAAAATTTTTGATTTTGTTAACTGTCCCTAATTGCATACAGTACCACATATTATGGAACAGAATTTAAAAAAGAAATATCTACTACTTTAATGGATTTTAATTGTTTTTATTATTTTTTTATTTGTCTTGACCCTATATAGAACCACATAATATAATTTTTTGAGACGAAAATATAAAATCATGCATTGTAGGGTTAAGTACTTTCTAGCTTCTTGGATTGAAATATGCAACAAACAGTCTGTTGCACGGGTCTGCTAATTCTAATATTCTGATACATTCCGAAAAGCAAATTAAACTAAAATTTGTTGACGGACTGTTAAACCTAATGTTAATCAAGTTAACTTGAGATTTAACAGTTTGTCAACTATTTTTAGTTTGATTTGCCTTTCGGAAACTGGGGTTAAATAGCGTACCTACTCGTAACTCTATCAAACTGTCTTTATAGTATTTTCTTATTTGGTTAGTCTAGATTAATATGTTAATCGTACATTTGCCAATCTTAAAAGTGTTGTTTGATTGTAAAGTTATTTTTATGATTAGCCTATACCCATCGTCACAGTGCAGAACAAAATTGAGCCAAGAATGGAAGCGAGTAAAATTTTTTAATAAGTTTTGGGATTCCCTGTCATTTCATCTGGAATTAGGGAAAGTCTTTAAAAATAATTGCATGTTCATGTGTAAAATAAAGCGTAGCGCGGCCAAAATTAATACCTAAAAGTCGTGAAATTTTAATATCCCTCGGAAACCATGTTCGAAGCCAACGTTCCTTTTATTGCACGTGAATGTCGCCACTTTAATACATTTTCCTTTTTACACACACGGATACCAAATAAAGAGTTAAATTGACCTTGCTGTTGTATCGCAATTATTTTGAGATTACTTTCATTTCTATCTTTATTATTTATATTCTTATTTTAAACATATCATGCAAATCTGTAACAATCCGTTACAGGCATAGTCAAACATTAGTTTCATTTATTCAAACATAACCTACAATATGTTATTCGAAACTACTAAACGAGTGTAATTTAATATAAATGTAATACCTACGTTGTTTTTGGGGCAGGAAAATCGATCTAGCTGTATTATCCCTGGGAAAATTCGTGTTCTGCGAGTTTTCACGGGCGGAGTTCGTTCTCGCTGGTACTATTATATATTCCTATCAGGCTATGAATACAGACAAAACATGAATTAAACGGAATGTAAAGTTTTAAAAAGTTAAAACTATTATCTAATTATAATACCTACTGAGAGCCATTATGATCGGCAACAAAATACGTGTCATGCTCCACGGCAGAACCACTTGCGCTTTTACGGTAAAATTTAAAATTGTGATAATTTAGTTTAGATAATATCAAATTAATCTATAATCATGATCGATCACCTTTGAGCACCTTTCCTCAGATGCTTACAGATTCTGTATATTTATGATTACTTAGGAAATAAAGTGATTACAAAGTTAATGCTGTGGTCTAGGCGTGGTTTAGAAAACATGAATCCGATGTGATCTATAAAAACTTTTTGTGATGTTGATGTAAGAGAACTATACGTGTTTTCATACCAAGTCAATGTTGTCATTCATCAACTGAGCTTTCTTATCGATACAGACAAGATTGACAGAAAAAAACATTCTATCTTTTTGTATCTATTATCTCTTCTTATATGTAAACACTGTGTTTAAAGCATCCCGCTCTTGGTCTTCGACAAAGTCGACATCTGCATTTGGTTTACATTTGGACAACTTTGGAGTAGATTGACTGTTACCAATTACTAAACGGTTTTCTAAGAATTTCAATGTTCAATGTACACTCAACTATAATTTATATCGCGAGGAATTGGTATAGGTATATGCCATCAGGCCATCAGCCGATGCGCGATCTGCCATCTGCGAGCTATTCTGGCGTACGCTGCAAAAACTGTGTCTACGGTAGACTCAAACGAAACGCACATCAATTTGAAGAGCGTAAAAAATAAGTCGATCTGGGTCGACAACTTATAGGCGGAAAATTCGGATTATCGAGTATTTTCAATATAAAAATAAATTAATTGCTATTAAATTAATGGTGTTGCTAAGTAAACATGTCAATGTCATCACGTGTCACAGGTTCGTATTCCCTTCTCCTTTGTGTTTTGAAGAAGCAGAGAGAAGATAATCACGATGTTGTCAAGAGAGGTTAAATGCTATTCCCTAACTATTCCAATAAATCAAAAATGCACAAACGTTAATAATCAAGTTTTCACTTCTGCCGGCACTCCCGGAGTGCAACCCGTGTTTTTTTTTAGTTTAGTATTGTATTTCATATGATGTTAATAGTCCATGTGTAAATAGACCCGGTCCGGCGATGGGCTCACCAGCTATAACGTTTAGGGGTAAAATATATCTGTTATGTGGGTATATCCAGTCATAGAATACCTCTGCCTACCCCTTTGGGGATAAAAGGCGTGAGATATATTTTTTTTTATTTATGATGTTAATACTATCAATCTAATTTTATTCTATTACGCTGGTTATTTTTATCCTATAATAGGTAATATTCATTATACCAAGCAGGTTCTGCCAAATTATACACCCAGTGTGTTAGAACACTGTTTAATTTCGGCATAATTTTGAGATATAAAAAGTATTTATCATACTTAAGTAGTAGTAGGCAGATACTAAGTAGGATTCGCCTATTTACGCCTACAGTGGATTGTATCGACTAAAAATATTCTTTGAAACGGTCTGCCTACGCGTGAAATAATAGGCAAGTACGTCTGGTACCCTGATATAAAACCTTTTTATAGGTACCTTAGTCATTACAAAAAGACAGATTGTAATAATTAACCTTTATTACACCTCAATATTTTTAGTTCCAGGTCCATATAATCCCTTTAGGTACATAAAGACCACTTCCCAATATGTCATCATAGATTTAGAAATCTATGAATCTATTAGTTTATTTTAACTGTTGTTGTATAATTGAATTAGCTAAAAAAAGTAGGAATATGTACATACTGGATGATTTTTTTTACCGTCTGGAAAAAAATATGACGTATACGGTATCGAGAGAGAAAGCTATACACGAGATTAATTGTTAAATATAGTCATGTTTAATGCAATTTACAAAATCTAGAAAACTAGTACACAGTACTACGCGCAGCTGGCGGTTGTAGGTAAATTGCGCATAAATGGAAGCTACGAGCCTATTTCTTTTTAAAATAATATTTCAAATATTTCAGTGTGTATTATTGACTAAAATTTATTAATGTATATTAGTTTAAGCAAGAAAAATTTTTTTGAGAAAAAATTTTTTTTTTAAGTAACATTGCCAAATGAATCTAATACACTTACCTATCACACCACATTTTTTTCCAGACGGTAAAAAAAGTCACCTTGTATAATATGTGGTTTGGACTATCTATCATTAATTATCTTATATTTAAAAAAAATTGTCTTACTTAAAAAACTGCTTTATATTAGTAACATTGCTTAAATGTTATTATTTTTATTGATTTAATTCATTAAATGGTTATGACAATATTCGTGAATTTCAGTTGATTTTGTTTCACTTATTAATAACTTTTATAATAATTACCTACAATACTATAAAGCACGTGCTTTCATGCAATCATCCTTGATCCGAAGATAATTTAAGGGACAAACATTGTGATTAAACATTCTTCAAGACGTAGGTACTCATCAACCACGTGCTCTCTAATTTACGTCAATAACCCTATAAATAATACATCCAATCAATAACCCTAGAAAAAAACAAATGTCGTACATCATAAATCTAATGCATTCCGTTTACTGCCACTCCGAGATTTACGATCGTCTCAGCTTATCGAGGGAGCTGTAGTAAACTTTTAGGTGACCGGGAATCATGGAATTATTAGTTTTGATACTCACGCGACATGGTTGGCTTGTGGTAGAAAGGCGGCTGCGAGCGCCAGCAGCAGCGGCGCGCTGCGGGGGCGGGCGCCGCTCATGGCGCGACCGGGGAGCGCATGGAGGCGCGCGCGATCTATGCGGCCGCGCTCGCTCGCCGCCGACCTCGCGCGGCGGACTGCTAACGTGCCACTGCCGAGTGGCGATGACGCGTCTTATGGCCCGCTCAGCAACTGCTCCGTCGCCGCCGCGTCGCTATCGATCGCCAGGCGTGACCCGGGCCGGCACCGCCTGTCGCTTAAGCTATCGACCGTCGCGCCGCCGCAGAGGTTGCGATGCGTATTCGCCTCCTAATTACTACACTACCGGACTCCTTCGCATTAAAACTTTAAAAGTGCGCCTGGCACCGAGGACAGATAAATTTCATTCAGCCACGGAGTTTTTGACTTTCGCTTCGCAACTGATGGCTTTGACTGCTGAAGCAGATATGCTGTGAACAGGAGGGCACGGCCCAACACCTTCTGTGTTCCGCATCGGGTGGGGGGCGCGGCGGTAACGCGGCGCGCGCGGCCCTGGTCGGGGCGAGACAAGCTCAGTATTATTGGTTTCAGCGGGAGCCTGAATGGCTAAATATATATATGTGTTTGTTGTTTTAATGAGGTACAAAAATAAACTTATTTTATAAGCGGCTAATGAACGTACCACCTAACGGTGAGTGCGCATGTGGGCTGCGACCTTTGTATAGATATAGGCACCATTCCAATACTCGCTACGAACATTTTGAAGCTATCAGGGAGAATTGCAAAAGTGAATACTCGATGTTATGAAGATGTCTGACTTATGAAAGGTCAAGTATTGTAACTCCGGGTTCAAGGAGAAAACGAAACTCAAGCAATTTAACAGAACTGACCGCTTGTTTTTTCCACAAAGTCTCTATAAAAATAGTTTGATATTGCTAGCATGACTCTCCTTCAGTTTTAAGTATGTAGTAAGTTTACTTTCCTCAAAACAAAATTTTTTTCTCCTTAGTGGAACTCCATGGAACAACTACAAAAATACAAATGCTCGTTTAAAATATTTGGTTTCTATTTAGCACTTTTAATTAAATATTCTTAATGTCTCATCATTAAACGTGAACGCTAAAGCACTAGTTTTAATCGGCGCAAAATAAGTAAATCTATACGTCTAATAAAACTCTATAACGAGACAGTGTCTGTACATGAATATAGGGATAGTCTTGAATCTGCTTCATAATTTATTAAAAAAATAATATGTTAAATTTTACCTTTAAGCAACAGGGGACAGAAACTACTCAGCTGAAACCGCGCCGGACAGCTAGTGTTAAATAATATGTAAAGAAAAAGAAAGAAATAATCACAGGTCATTTATCCCCAAAGGGGGTAGGTAGAGGTATTCCATTACTGGATATACCCACTTCTGGACCCCTAAACGTGATAGGTGGTCGCCCATCGCCAATGTATATAAATTATTAAAATAAAGGAATAACATTTATTTACAAAGAAAATAAACATTCATTAATGTAAATATAGGATATTATATAAATTATCATTGTATTAAAAATATACTAGCTAAATTTTATGTAATTTAGGTAGGTACCTTAACTAAGTAATGTTTTCTGTAAACTTCTTTCACCTCTATTTCTTTAAAAATCGGTTGTGGAATAATAAAAACTAAAAATTTTGAATAAAGAAAAAGGGACACAGAAATGGTCGTAGAAGATTCATGATCCATTATTAATTTAATTTAATCTTAAATCAGATGAGGTGCAAAACTGTTCACATAGTAAAACGAATAATTAGCTTTATATTAAATCAGTTCGCGCTACTAACACGCACCTGAAATGCATGCTTGATTTTGTAAAATGAATTGTATTCATATTTCAGCCATTTACAGCATTTCCGTAAACCTTAACACTTATTTAAAAATTGAAATTCAGGTGTAAAATAATTCACTGAAGTGTCGGCAGCTGTAGCCGTTAACTGATTTTCAGTCAAAATTAAATATATTTGTACGAAAAATGTTATTGTTATTTTCATTGAACTGAATTCATTTTGATTGACCGATTTTATATTTGTTTTAAAAACCACCAACAATACAAACAAACTTCAATGAAACTCTCTAAAAAAACTACAGTTAATTTGACTTTAATAACCATATTAACTCGCTTTATGCGTTACTAGCTTTTACCCCCGGCTCCTCACGCGCACGTTTATTTTATCCCCCTTAGGGGTTTAATTTTTCAAAATAATTTAATATTGGATGCCTACACTGTATAAGCTATTTATGCACAAAATGTCAAGTCTCTAGACCCAGTGGTTTAGGCTCTGCGTATCAGTCAGTCAGTTTATCATTATTATACAACGTGTAGCAGAAAAAGCGAAGTTCCTCATACACCCCAATTAATTAATCTACTATATAAAAATAAGTCGGGTTTTCCTTCCTGACGATTTAACTCGAGAACGGCCGGACCGATTTTGATGAAACTTTTTGTGTGGTTTTGAGTGGGTCCAGAGATGGTTTATAGCAAAGAAAATTCAGCATTGCACCCGTGCGAAGCCGGGGCGGGTCGCTAGTCTACTATATAAAAATAAGTCGGGTTTTCCTTCCTGGCGATTTAACTCGAGAACGGCCGGACCGATTTTGATGAAACTTTTTGTGTGGGTTCGAGTGGGTCCAGGGATGGTTTATAGCAAAGAAAATTCAGCATTGCACCCGTGCGAAGCCGGGGCGGAGCGCTAGTCTATATATATAAAGAGAGAAGTCCTGACTCACTGACTCATAAACGCCCAGCCTAAACCCTTAGACCTAGAAAGCTGTTTTTTTTTACAGCTATTGTTTTTAAGACGTAAGTTAGCACTAAGAAAGGATTTTTCGAAATTCAACCCTTAAGGGGGTGAAAAAGGGGTTGAACGTTTGTATGGAAAACTTTCATTTTTGAGTGTATCAATTTAAAACTTTGTAAAAATACTCTATAAAACAAACGAAAAGAAACGTATTTCTTAATTTTTCAAAAAACACCCCTTAAGGGGGTGAAAGAGGGGATGGAGTTTGTATGGAGACGTGTTGTTTTTTACGTCTATCAACTTAAAACTTGGCACATATACTTTTAGAAATAAATGAGTAGATACGTGTTTTTGGATTTTCCGAAAGTCGTCCCTTAACTCTTCAATTCCCATGAAAGTAGGGGTTGAGTTTTTAATGTATGGAAAACCTTCATTTTTGGGTGTATAAATTCGAAACTTTGTACAAATACTCCTCAAAACAAACCACAAGACACGTACTTCGGGATTTGCAAAAAACACCCGCTAAAGTCGTGAAACAGGGGGTTGGAGTTTGTACGGAGACGTGTTATTTTTTACGTCTATCAACTTGAAACTTGGTACAAATACTTTTGAAAATAAATGAGTAGACGCGTGTTTTTGGATTTTTCGAAAATCGTACCCAAAAGGGGTGAAAGTAGGAAGTTAAAGTTGGTATTTTTTTTTTATGATATAAAAGGGGGCAAACGGGCAGACGATTCACCTGATGGTAAGGTCCGTCGCCCATGGACACCTGCAACTCAAGAGTCACAACTGCGTTGCCGACCTTTGAGGTGGGAGTAGGGAGAGGAGGGGAGGGGGGGAGGGGAGGGGGAGGGGGAGAATGGGGCCTCCGGTTTCCTGACTCACTCAACAAAACGCTATGCATTGCTTTACGCTGGTTTTCTGTGAGGCCGTGGTATCACTCCGATCGAAGCATGGCTCTCCCACGTTCATGTATGTATGAAAAACCCTAATTTTTGGTGTATCATTTCGAAACTTTTAAAAATACTCCTCAAAACAAATAACAAGACATGTATTTCTGGATTTTCTAAACCCCCCCCCCCCCCCTGAGGCGGTGAAACAGGGCGTTAGAGTTTGTATGGAGACGTGTTGTTTTTTACGTCTTTTAACTTGAAACTTTGCACAAATACTTTTACAAATAAATTATGAGACACGTGTTTTTGGATTTTTCGAAAACTATTCCTTAAAGGAGTGAAAGCAGGGGTTGAAGTTGGTATGAAAAAGTGTGGTTTTTTTCTACTATCAACTTGAAACTTGGCACAAATACTCTTCAAAAGTCTCCATACAAGGTCCACTTCTTTTTTTGAGAATTCACTATGGGTTCCTTGAGGGAATTTGTTTGTTATAATGAGCACATGCATAGCCTTTGGTATCAAGAACTAATTCAAAAATCATAATCCAGAGAGTGTCCTAGGCTATACGAGTACAATACGTAATCAGTATTATTTTTAGTACTTATGTGTAATTTTTTTTTCAGAAAAACGAATTAGCATAGAACTGAATTTAGTTAGGGCTACCTGTGGAAACCGTACTGTTATCGCTCTTTATATAAGAAATTTTGTTAGACAAAACTAAAGTACGAATGCATTACCATATTTTTATATTAGTATACTAATTGGGGTGTATGAGGAATTGCGCTTATTCTGGGACGCTTTGTATATAGGGTGTTTTGAATAACGAAAATATAAATAAATAGCAATGATAGCCCACTGGCTAAAGAGCCCGCCTCTCATTCGTGAGGCTCGGGTTCCAATCCTGGCATGTACAGTCAAGTTTTAGTAACGATCCCTAATTCTTTTTCGTCATAATATAGCATATGTTACTCAGGAATAATGTAGAATTCTAATGGTAAAAGAGTTTTTTTAATCGGTCCAGTAGTTTTTGAGTTTATTCGTTATTAACATAGGTACAAAACTACAAATGTTTCCTCTTTATAATATTAGTGTTGATAGATGGATAGTGTAGAATGTAGATTATCCTTCTTTATATATTTTTGAAACGCAAAGAAATAACAAGTTCTACGCGGACGAAGTCGCGGGCATCAGCTAGTATATTAATATAAAAAATATGATGCAATCAAACTTTAGTTGTGTCTAACCAATTTTCTTAAATATCGATCAATAATAGCACGATTTCCATAGATAGCACTAAATTAAGCTAGGTACGCTAATTAATTTTTCGGAAAAAATTAACACATATTAAAAATAGCTGAAATCGATTAAGTAGTCGATAATGAACAAACTAATTTAAGGAATTGCGCTTATTCTGTTACATATTGTACGAGAACAAGCGTATATTTACTTTATACGGAAATTCCTTTGACATTTAGGTATAAATATAGTATGAAGGTAAATTTTAGTTGGTTTTATTAACACTATTGTCGCTAAACGGCATCTGCCGTGAGTAGTAGTATTATTTAAAAAAAGTGTAAAATTGCATTTTTACAGGTAACACAAGTATGCAGTTGAACTTAAAAAAATAATAAAAATCGTTAGATCCGTCTTCGTAAATATTAATACGTACATACATAAAAGAATAACTCTTATAAATAATAGTCTAGGCAATGAAGCGGATTTTTGTATGAAGACCCCAACATTAATTCCTCAGTCGATGAAACTTTGCAGGATTGTAGTATAGTATGAGACAATACTTGCATAAAAAAATCCAAAAAAAAAACCTAACCGAAGTTAGGTATTTTTACTGAAATACTTATTTATTTGATATCTTTGTTGGGAAAAATGCTCAGTCAAAATTTTCTTCTCCAGCAATATTCATGTGTGTTAAGAAAGCTATATGCGAAATATCAAAAAAAATCTCCTGGTAGAAACAACAAAACTCAGACGTATATGTACCTTGCTCGGGAAAATTGCTCAGTCCATTTTTTTGACTGGAATGTCATTTAATGGTCGCTGTGGACTTACAATAGGAAAATCCAAAATAAAAACTTCTGGCTACATTATTTTTAGAAATTATCAAATTATCAATCAAAAAAAAATTTTTTTTTTAGTATAAAAACCTAACTTCGGTTAGGTTTTTTTTTTGGATTTTTTTATGCAAGTATTGTCTCATACTATACTACAATCCTGCAAAGTTTCATCGACTGAGGAATTAATGTTGGGGTCCACTACCTTTATTGCCTAGACTATAATGAGTGTGAATAGATTTGTATAGGTTACATTTGATTCTATACAGCATAGCTCAATTTTACAGGTAAATACGTATAAGTTTTTATTTTAGTAATGTTGTGAGTAAATAGCTTCCACTCCCAAGAAATTCTGTAATAATAATACTTTCGTAACCCCAAATTAATATATTCAATTCAAATTAACTTAATTATTTTAGGAACATGGTATTTTTATTTTACCTATTTTTATGGAACTTGTTAAAATATGAGTGTGTTCATTTTTGCATATTCAGCATCCATTACCTGTTACTAAACCTATTACCTACACTGATAGCGGGTGATTTGCTGATTTTTGAGGAGTTTCGTACTCCACTTGAACTTCTGCATTTGGGGTCACGGTAGTGACTTCGCCAAGTCGAGTCAAGCGGCCAAGCCACATATTTTGACTAAGATAAAGAGTTTGTGAATTTAGGGCTTGAAGAGTTAGGGTATGTAGAGATAGAAGCTTGACTCGACATGAGATCTATAACTTTTTGATAGTAGACCATATTATTATAGTCTCGTCTTGGCAACATTTTACATGAAAATGTTTTGGTGGGACCAGATTTACACAAAACTTTTAAGAGACCAACTTTGAGGTATGTATACCGTTTAAATTTTTTAAATCAGTTCAGGTTTTAAGGAATTATGGATTAACTTCCAAAAAAGAATACGCGACGAATTGAGAACCTCATCCTTTATTGAAGTCGTTTAAAAACAGGAAAATATTTATGTTTCAACTATTTTCCAGTAAATGTCACTAGTATTTACAAAAAAATGTATGTTTAAATAAGGATTTCTTTATTAAATTATTGTTACTAAAAGAATTTTCCTTGAATTTTGACTACGGTCAACAAAATGAACAATCCCAAAACATGGTTGCTTTCATAAAGCTTAATAATTTATTGCAAAGTTACCAGGTCATCTTAACATCGATAGAGAACTAAAAACATCATGTAAAACTAACTATTCTTGAAATCCCGGCAGCCACGATGGTTTTCGATCTTTGATAGAATAAAACAAATATCCAGTGAAATAAAACACAATCAACAAAAATGCCAAAGCATACTTTAATTTGTGTCATGACGTGTTATTAAATACCTATTTCGTGATTGCTAATCCAGGTCAGTTAGATAGCTTACATACAGGTAGATACCGGTGAAGTTGTCCACACTTCCTGGTAGAGGCAAGCTACCTCCCCGTATCGAATCCGGCTGCGATCTATACTCTACAAGAACATACCGCCCGCCGTATGTAATACAGGCAATTTCGTATTCGATCATGTAAATTCTTGGGATATCCTAAAAGCATTCAAATCAATACAAATGAAAAATACTGCCGATCTCGACGGCTTATCTGTAAAAATCATATCATCCATAATAGACTTAATTGCCTCACCTCTAGCTTGTTTATTTAATAAATGCGTTGATGATGGCGTGTTTCCTGATCTGATGAAACATAGTAAAATTATTCCATTATTCAAAGCCGGTAGTAGATTAGACCCCTCTAACATCAGACCAATATCAATTCTACCGACTCTTAATAAAATTTTCAGTTGAGTGCACATTTTTCAATCAACAGTATAATGTCTGTAAAGCAATTTGGATTTACTAGGGGTCGCTCGACAACCGATGCCGGTGTTGAGCTAGTAAATCATGTTTTTGATGCCTGGGAGAAATCGCAGGATGCTGTTGGGGTTTTCTGTGATTTATCTAAGGCATTTGATTGTGTCCATCATGAAATTCTCATCAGAAAATTACGTCATTATGGAGTACAAGGCCGCGCTCTAGATTTAATAAAGTCCTACTTGAGAAGCCGGATACAATGTGTGGATGTAAACTGTTAAAGATCGTCTGGGTCGGCGGTTTGTATTGGTGTACGGCAGGGCTCCATTTTAGGCCCATTTCTATTTCTGGTCTATATAAATGACCTACCCAACCGAGTGCAACATGATATTGTACTATTCGCAGATGATACATCTCTACTTTTTAAAGTTATACGACCTATTAAATCTTATGACGAAGTAAACAGTGCAATTAATGATGTTGTCAGTTGGTTTAACGTTAATAATTTACTTCTCAATGAGAAAAAAACTAAATGTGTACATTTTTCTTTATCCAATGTTAAACCAACTTTAAACTCAGTTACACCTAAAAACGAAATATTAGAATGAGTAAACACTAAAATATTTTTAGGAATAACTCTAGACTCTAAGTAATAGTGGGGACCGCACATTGATACGTTGGCGAAAAGGCTCAGTTCTGTTGCATATGCCTTAAAAAAATACGTAATATGTCAAGTGTAGAAACAGCTAGACTTGTCTATTTCAGCTACTTCCACAGCTTGATGTCATATGGCATCCTACTGTGGGGGAATGCTGCTGATGTTCAGAGAATATTTATTTTGCAGAAACGAGCCATTCGTGCAATTTATAAAATGGGGTCTAGGATGTCTCTAAAGGAAAAATTCAAGGAAATTAATATACTGACACTAGCGTCACAGTACCTGTATTTACGAAAACGTATTGTATGTTAAAAAGAATATATCACTTTACAAAAAAAAATGTGACAGACATTGTATAAACACTAGAAATAAGAATGAACTGGCTGCTTATGTTAGTCGATTATCTAAAGTTACCAAATCCTTTAAGGGTCAATGTATACGCTTTTACAATAAGATTCCCATTGAATTACAAAATTTGCCTCTTGACAAATTTTAAACAATAGTTAAGCAAAAATTACATAAAAAAGGCTAGGTACTATAAAATTACAGACTACTTAGTAGACCAACATGCATGAGATTAACCGACTCGACGCTATGTAAGGCTATTAAGGCGCTATTATTGTAAACAATATTTATTAGTAAGACATGAGATTAAAAAGAGCTGCTCTTGAGTTTCTTGCTGGATCTTCTCGGAGTACTGCATTCGGAACCAGCAACTCGTCAGTGGAGATGGGCTGCTGTTTGTATTTAACCAATCTTCATGGACGAGGTTTAGAGTGCCTTGTTATTATAAAACATTGACGTTTCTAAGTGTATATTCAATACCTATAGAAAATAATGATTTTGAATTTTGGATTTTCGTCGAAGTAAGGTCGTGGTTTCACAACCAGACTCACATGTACCACAGTAAAAAATAATCTGAATTTTTCGTAGATATTAGCGTCGACACTTACACTTGTATTGTAAAATTGTAAACTTTTTTCCTAGGATAATGAAATAATCAAAAGAAATTAAATGCCGGCAACGCAGTTGTGACTCTTGAGTTGCAGATGTCCATAGGCGACGGTACTGTAGGTAACTTACCATCAAGTGACCTGGCTGCTCGTTTGCCCCCTTTTTCTTATAAAAAAAATATATGATAAATTAAGCAGTAAAAAACTAATTTAAGTAAAGAAGACTTGTACCTATTTTCGGGAATAAAAATTATTGATTGATAAAATACTTTCGTTTGGTACAGACAGACACGGTCTCGTTAGTTTTATTATATTTATAGATATTTTCTGTGCATACGGGCGAATTGAACGGGATTCTTATCTCGTAACAAACCGACGACGACACAGCGCGCGGCGCCTATATGTCTGGCGGGTATCCATAACAAAAGCGTAGTTTGTCGATCGACCGAGCACTGCCTAAAATGTTGAACTTTGAACTTTACATTTCAGAGGTAAATTATGAGAAGTATATATTTTATGTGTAGTCAATACTTAAAAAAAGTAATGCCCCTTGGGACCTGGGGGTTTATTGTATTTCGACCACCCTAATTGCAATCTGCTTTACATCCATCATTTGACATTATTGACTATAGAGCAATCGATTACAGCGAGATAAATGGGTTGTGTCCTACCTAGTCAAATCAGTTACTTTTTACGATCTGTCAAAACGAAATTTTACTATGGAAAATGTACTGAAATAGCAAACCATGACGTCATAGTTTGTAGTACTCAATTGCAGCACTTTTTTTGATTGTTTTATTATTTTTAAATTTGCTATAATTGTAAATTGAAAATCGAAATACATATTTTGAGGTGTTTTGGGATAATCTTTTTAATGTATGACTACTCGCTATTTAATTTCGATGCTGTCAACTACCCAAATGTCAAATAAAGACGATTTCTAATATAAATAGGCAATAAGGCATTTGATTCCGCCTATTTAAATAGGTAGTAATCTGGAATTACTAAATCACAACTTTTAATTAATTTTTATAACTTTGATACACTAAGAACTATTTAAAAACACGGAATTAAACGTTTAGGTATATACGTATTTTGCTAATTCCAGTAGAGAGTGAGAGAGAGTGCAGAGTGCAGAGTGCAGAGGCACTTCATTAAAATTAATAAAATAGCACCTAAGTAGAGGAGTAGGTACCTACTCGAGTAACTGGCGCAACAGAAGCTAAAATATGGAAATGGTTTTTATTTGTACTTGAATCTAAGTAAAATATAATAAAATCTTATTAGGGTAATGTGAAATGAGAATTACTTAAATTTGTTTTAAATCAACGTCTAAAATGTTTTTGAACTGACAGCAAAATAAGACATAAATAAGTAGATAATTGAAATTTATTTACTAGTGGCAATTTACGAAACAGATATATCAGTTTTAACCAAAGAGATTAAAATATAATATTTTAGTCTCTTTGGTTTTAACTGACGGGCCTTTTGACGGGCCTGTTGGCTCCGTTGGTAGTGACCCTGCCTTCTGAGTCGGAGGTCGCGGGTTCGATCCCCGCTCGGGGCCAACATTTGTGTGCATGAACATGTCTGTTGGCTTCGTGTCTGGGTGTTTAATATTTATTTAAGTATGTCTATCAGTTGTTTAGTACCCATAGTACAGGCTCTGCCTAGTTTGGGATTGAATAACCGCGTGTAAATTGTGTCCCACAATTTATTATTATTATTTTCTTCTTCTTTTCTAAAGCTCAGTATTGGTATACTGGTATAATGATATGGACGGGCCGAGGCCAAGTGCATATCATGATGGGTGTCTGGTTTGAGACGCGCGCACTTCGCGTATCGCGCACTCCGAGAGCGTATTGTCTGGCTGCAAAATATTATTATTAACTGCGATGTAATTTGTTGGCAAAATGGAGAAATAGTACACCGACAAAAAATTTTGAAAAAGGGAGATGACTATTATTGATGATTAACCATATTATGTAATCAGAATTAATTTTGAAATTAAATTAAGACCTCGTCCAATATTATTGATGGTCAATAATAATACCTTTATTGCATCCAACAACGTTCACATTGTCGATATCTTACAGACTAACATACATATTATGTTTAATTACATTACAATTACAAATGATTAATATTTTTGGACGCACCTCCGCCATGTTGGCGCGTGCACTGCGTCTCTGTTGTCGTGTTTGCTACGGGCAGACTCCGAAACTGCTGGATCACGAGCCCCTTCGGCCAGAAGTATGGGTTTGCGCGCAAGTGCAAGCACGTAACTATAGTGAAGCACACGTAGTGGCTCGACTCCAGCTGGAACACCCTCAGTGTGTAGCCTATTCTGTGTGGACTTGTATCCAGGCCTGCGCGGGAGTAAAATAGGTGCGTTACGTAGAGCGGGCATAGGCAGGCGCCTATAGGGAACAGACGGAATCGGGTTTCCTGTGTTCTCCGCGGTAGACGTGTATTTTATGGACCATCGAGAAATCCTCCACATCCACCATAGTATTATCTATATCTACACTAATATTATAAAGACGAAAGTTTTGTGTTTTGAGAGCAGTGATAGCCCGGACGGTTAAAGAGCCGGCCGAAAATCAGTGAGGCTCGGGTTCGAATCCTGGCATGTACCAATGAGTTTTTCAAAAACTTACGTACATATTTATCACTAGCTCGACGGTGAAGGAAAACATCGTGAGGAAACCCGCAGGTCTCAGAATTAATTCTGAGACATGTGTAAACAGACCCGGTCCGGCGATGGGCTCACCACCTATCACGTTTAGGGGTCCCATATATTATCTCGTGAAATGTGGGTATATCCAGTAATGGAATACCTTTGCCTACCCCCTCGGGGATAAAAAAGGCGTGAGATTATATTATTATTATTTATTTGTGTTTTTGTATGTTTTTTAAAAGTATGTAATGTACCGATTTAAAAAAATATTTTACCAATGGAAAGCTTCCTTTTCTGGAGTAACGTGGGCTTTAATTTTCCCACGGGAACGGGACTTACATGGATGAAATTACTTCCTTACGGGATTAATGGACCGATTTTAAAAATTATTTTGCTAATGGAAAGCATAGTATTACATAAATATAAAGCATTATTATCATTGAGTTTGACGGGCCTGTTGGCTTAGTTGGTAGTGACCCTGCCTTCTGAGTCGGAGGTCGCGGGTTCGATCCCCGCTCGGGGCCAACATTTGTGTGCATGAACATGTCTGTTGGCTTCGTGTCTGGTCGTTTAATATTTATTTAAGTATGTTTATCAGTTGTTCAGTACCCATAGTACAGGTCCTGCCTAGTTTGGGACTAAATAACCGTGTGTGACTTGTGTCCCCCAATTATTATTATTATTGAGTAACATAGGCTATGTTTTATTCTCGTATTCCCACGGGAACGAGAACAAGGCAGGTAGTTTCAAATAAAATAGTACCAGTCGTGTATCTGATAGACTTTGGACAAATGACGACGTTTCACACAAACTGTCTACCTTGGCATACATTTTTAAACATATTTTCTTAGTGTTTGTTACCGAACGATGTGGACTGTATAGTTTGAAGAATATGAAGAAAACTCACTTTTAAGGAAAAGAACATGTAATTCTTATGAACCTGAACTGACAACTAACAAAACAAACGTAAAAAAGGAATATGTCAATAATATACAAATATTTCTTATAAAACCTTGCCACGGCTACCAGCCAGTCGCCAACATTCCCACCCCTGGTGCAGAGCACCGTTACGGAGTGGCGGCTGACTGGTCCGTGGCGTCTAGTTGCACCAGCTTCCTGGTGGGCCTTTTCAGGACCCCACCCCTGATTGCGATGTCTGCAACCCTGATGACGCCGTCGAGCCCTGGGTATGTACGCGAAATTCGACCCAAAGGCCACAAACCTCGTGGCAAAGTATCGTCGGCTACTACGACGACGTCACCTACTTTGAGAACAGGGGAAGGGTCGTTGCACGACGGTCTCCGTATGAGCGTTGGCAGATATTCGCGAAGCCACCTCGCCCAGAAGTGGTCCGCCAGACGGAGCGTGGCTCTCGCGTCACCCGCCAACCACTGCGCGTTCGATGATGTACCGATCAGGAAGTGGAAGGGCGTGATGGCTATAGGAGTTTCGCTGGCTGAAGTAACGTAAGAGAGGGGCCTAGAATTTATTATAGCCTCCGCCTCCATCAACAGGGTTACCAGAATCTCCTCCTTTGGTGCGCGATCTCTTAAGGTAGCCTTCAGCGCCGTCTTGACTGATCTCACCATACGCTCCGTAGCTCCAGCCATAAAAGGGGAGGCCGGTGGAAGAAACGCCCAGTGTATTGTATTATTAGCGGCGAACTCGTCTACTTGTCGACCGAACAGCGCCTTCAGCTCCCGGCTTGCTCCCACAAACGCTGTGCCGTTATCCGAGATGATTTTGGCGGGGCAGCCGCGTCGAGCGATAAATCTTCTCAGGCTCATGATCGCTGAGTCGGTGGACAGGGTGTTAACTATTTCCAAATGAACGGCTCTAGTAACGAGGCAGGTGTACAAAGCGACCCATCTTTTTTCGTGCCGCCGTCCAATGGTTACCTCTATGGGCCCGAAGTAGTCTAAGCCAACGTTAGTGAATGGCCTGACGTGCTCTAGTCTCTCTTTGGGTAGGTCACCGAAGGGCGGATGAACAGGTGCTTTCTTACGGCGCTTACACTCCTGACACTCTCTAGCCACAGTCTTTACAGCTCGTCTGCCGCGCAGAATCCAAAACCGGCGTCGCAACTCATTGAAGACAAGCTCGTGGAATCCGTGTCCAGCTCTCACATGGTGGTGGGTGACAAGGAGACGAACGACGCGATGGCGATCGTCCAGCAGGATGCGTGTCCTAATTGTTTCGTCTTCGGTGGGGAGGCTCTTGATTCGGGAGTCCATCACAAGGAGACCGTCGTGCAGCCTCGGGGAGAACGGAAAGAGGCGGCTGGTCTTATTTAAAAGCTTGGACTCTCTTACAAGTAAAATTTCGTGTCCGAACCTGTCTATCTGTGACTTAACTAAGAGCAATTTCTCTGCTAACTTTGTGTCAAACGCTGTCACCTGTGTGAGAGACAAAACATCATTAGTGAATAATTTAGAATTTGGGCTTATACTTGTACTAATAAAAGAACGAAACTTTCTCGCGGCTAAAATGACACAAGCTGAAGCTCGCAATAACCGTAACCAGACACTAAAACGGTTGGGGTCTGGTACCGGGGGACCTAAAAGTTCAGTATCTGTGAGGAGAACTGACACTTCTTTAACATCGGGAAGTGGTGCGTCCTCAGTAAGGTCAGGCTCGCCTGGCCAATCCTTCGAAGGCCCCAACAGGAAAGGTGGGCCAGTGAACCATCTGTGATTCAAATCTGATAGTCTCGTAGCGTCGTCGGCCACGTTTAGGTCCGTAGGAACCCACCTCCAGTCTGACGGGTTAGTTAGCTCGAGAATCTCGCCTACTCTGTGCGCTACGAATGGCTTGTATCGCCGGGCGTCGCCTCGTAGCCACTTAAGAACGGTGGTAGAGTCGGACCAGAATGTAGTTGACGACGGCTACAATCTATGACTCTCCTCTATAGTCTTAGCCAGTCGAACAGCAATCAGTGCTGCCTGCAACTCAAGCCGTGGTATAGAACAGGGCTTCAACGGTGTGACGCGCGCCTTACTACCAATAAGACAGAGCTTCACCGAACCGTCTTCTAGTTCGAAACGCCAATACGCTACGCAGGCGTAGGCTAATTCACTTGAGTCGCAAAAAATATGTAACTGCGTATTAACCGGATGTAAATCGTTCCCTAAGTACCATCTCGGGACGTATAGGTTGCCTAGCAACGCGATCTCCTTTGCCCAGTCAGTCCACGTGGTAACATATCTGGCAGGTAAGTCATCATCCCAACCTAATTTTTCACGCCACAAGTTCTGGATGAGAATACGACCCTTAATCACCGTAGGAGTAAGCAGACCTAGCGGGTCATATACCTTCATGACGTGCGAAAGAACAACTCGTTTCGTTAACTTAGGCGGGGGGTTTTCAAAACAGCCAGTACGAAATCCGATAGTGTCAGTAGAAGGGTTCCATTTAAGACCTAAAGTGCTGACGTCTGTGGCCAGAACGGCTTCCGAATTCGGGTTAGCCCACAAGGCTGTAGGAATATCACGCAGGACTCTGACGTCATTCGCTAACCAAGATCTCATTTCAAAACAACATTTACTATGAACAGTGTACACATCGGCTGCAACTTTAGCGGCGACATCTATATCATCAAAACTACCGATGTAATCGTCCATATAATGATTTTGAATAACCTCTGTGGCAGCCTCAGGAAAGGTAGACTCGAACTCGAGGGCATTCTTATTTTTGATATAATTGGCTATGAAAGGACTAGACACGGCGCCAAATGTCATGGAACTCATTCTATATTCTTTAATCGGGGATAAATTAGATTCACGCCATAGGAAGCGCTGTGCGTCGCGGTCGCAGTCTTTTATTTTAATTTGAGGAAACATCTCCCTTATGTCACCTGTAACAGCGACTTTACCCTCGCGAAATCTAAACAATATGCCTAGCAAAGACTGCAATAAATCGGGTCCTGTTAAAAGCAGATCGTTTAAGCAGACGCCCCTAGTCGCTGCGGCTGCATCGTGAACTACTCTTATTTTTTTCTTTTGCGGGTGGTAAACTCCGAAATGAGGTAAGTACCAACGAATAGAGTTTGAAGACGAAGTGTCAACGGTGGTTTTAGAGTGATACGTATCTGCGGGACACTCCTCCGCGTAACCTTTCTGTATGACACCTTCAACGAAACCTCTATATGCCTGCGCGAACCCTTCGTCCTTTGCTATCTGTTTCTCGAGGGACTTGAACCGAGACAGGGCCTGATGATAGCTGTCAGGTAGGCCACCAGGAGATGTCTGTCGCCACGGCAAACCTACCTCGAATCGACCCGAGAGAAGGCGGCGCGCTGTAGACTCAACGATGTCGATGGCCCGTTGGTCGTCCTCAGAATTTTTAGCAGGGAGCTTTGAAATCCCTCTACAGTCTAATCTGTATTGTTCACGCATTAAAGCCTCTACAGAATCACACTGCTCCTCACTGAGATGATTGACAAACTCTACTGGCTTAACGGAGCTTGATAGACACCCGTGTAGAGTCCAACCTAACAGTGTGCGTGTAGCGACTGGCTCGGAGGGCTTCCCGCACCGTACCTCTCTACTTATAGTTAAATGCCAGTCACATGCTCCTATCAGAACTGTAGGAGTAGCGTTATTTACGGCGAGGGTGTCTGCCAGCTCTACCAAATGATTATAGGTGCATAGACTAACCTTAGGTATAGTTTGTGGGCGCAGAGCTAAGCCATGAATAGACCTTGCGTTTTCAATAAGGTACTGTTCAGATTTCTTACGACCGCGTATGTAGAAACTTATGTTACCTACAGTCGTTTCTTTAAACATGCCGCCGACACCGTCGATTCGTAGGGCCTGTCTCGACGTTTCCCTGGCGCCGATTCTTAGAGCTACGTCCGCGTCTATGAGGGTGGCAGAGCTACCGTCGTCAAGCAGGGCGTATGTCTCGTACTCGCCGCCTGCACCGCTAACTACTACCGGCAGCACCTTCAAGAGCGCGCGAGGGCGCGCTGGAGGCTGGGGCGTTCCTGAAATATTACACGGAAGCTCAGGAACCTTGACATTGGATACCGTGACGGTGTCGGGTGCGGCCATGTGCCGCTCATTAGAGTTAGAAGTCGAAACATTAGTAGTTGTGTGTAAACACGGGTTTGTAGTAGGTGGTTGTTCTGGCGCACTATGAAGTGTTGTGGTATTGGCTAAACCATGTAAGAGTGAATGATGGCGTCTCGCACATCCATCTTTACCACAACGTTTGGCTTTACAACTGTTCCATCTGTGTGCACCGCCCTTAAGACACCTAAAACATAGTTTGGTTTCACGCACCCAGCGCCATCTATCGTCAATAGACAGTGAACCAAACTCTTTACACACAGTTAACACGTGATTTCGCTGGCAATAGGAACATTTAGGGACGTTAGACACTTCAGTAGACGTAGAATGTACTGACTCGCGTTTAGGTACTGAAGACGTAGGTTTCACAGCTGTCGCGGGAGCCGTAGTATATTCGGGCGCATATGTGTACCTGAGCTGCCTATCGGCCTCCCGAAGGAGAAAGGCAGAAAGGGTCTCTAATTTGGAGACGTTCTCCTCCTGCGTGTCTGCAGCGAAGTCTGTAAACCTAGCCTTAGTAAGCTCTGAGAGCTTTGACAGTACGCACCTCAATATCTCTGGCGAGTATAGGTAGTCGCGTTGCTTAAGCGCTTGCATACTAGCTACTGTGTTACGTACCCTATTAGCGAACTTATTAAGCTGCTCGGCACCACCCACCTTAGGGTAGACGCGTAGAGCTGCAACTTCTTGAGATACAATAAGCTCGGGACGAGCGTATGTCTGCTCCAATACGCTCAGAATATTGTCTGGGTCATCTGTGGTGTGCAGTAGTACCTCTACTGTTTCGCGGGCCGCACCACGCAGCGCCTCAGCCAGCCGTGTTATGTTGACAGATGGAGAGTGCTGTGACCTAGATCTAAAATAACTATTTTTGAAAGTTAACCACTCCTTGTAACTGCCTGTGAAGGTAGGTAGTGATTCTTTCCTAGACTGACCGGCAAGCTGGGAGATAGAGACGGCTAACTGACCGATCGCGTCTGTTGAGGTGGTCGGGGCCTGTGGGGTAGTATCTTGCGCAGCGGTCTGTGTGGGCATGGCCATGGTGTGACTCAGGGGCGCTGCTGTCTGCGGCGCGGGTCTGCCCTGGGTCACGGGTAGCACGTGAGGGACCTCAGGCTGACTGCCTGCGACGTCCTGCACCCACCTGTGTGTGCGCGCGTGAGAACTGACACGCGAGCGTGTACTTCCCTGCCTTGAATTCTCAGCCTCGAGCGCGGCCAATGTAGTCTGCAGCTCGATTTCCTCCACCTCTCTCCGCTTGCGTCCTGTCGGCTCCAGCAGCACCAAATCACGTTCCAGCTGACGGCGGCGTAGCTCGGCTTCCACGGCGAGCCTCTGGGCCACGATAGTCGATGTGCTGCGTCGCGAACTGACTGAGAGTATCTCCTCTCGGTCGCGGGTATCTGGAATCATTTCAGATGCCACCGGGCCAAGCACAGGGGTAACGGCGGATGTCGCCACCGCAGAAACAGCGGGCGGTGCGGTTGAGTCTCGGACCACAGCACCTCCGGCCTCGGAAGTGACGGTGGTGCGAGGCTCCTCCGGCACCACAGAGTTGTCAGTCATTACGCTTTTACCTGCCTTTGAGCGAGTTTCCACCATAATAACGAAAATAAATTTTGACAGATCTCCGAAAAAATTTCAGTTTACCAAATTTTGCTAATTTACACCAAATAAAATAGTTCAATTACTAAACGGATCGGAGGACCAAATGTTACCGAACGATGTGGACTGTATAGTTTGAAGAATATGAAGAAAACTCACTTTTAAGGAAAAGAACATGTAATTCTTATGAACCTGAACTGACAACTAACAAAACAAACGTAAAAAAGGAATATGTCAATAATATACAAATATTTCTTATAAAACCTTGCCACGGCTACCAGCCAGTCGCCAACAGTGTTCATCTAAATTACATATGGAACATTTGAGAATATTGTTGATCCAATGGTACCCTGTACACTGTCTGTCAGTCAATCATCATCAATCATAAGTGTCGTCTTACCTAAACCGTAAATTAGCCATGCATCTAATCTTAGTAGGGTAAATTGTCGAAGTTCTAGAACTGCAAATAAATGTTTTGTTTTCTGCAGTTCTTATTGTGGAAAAGATTAGGAGAACATCCAAATAAGCATAACGCTTGTGATGCAGAATTTACTGCCCCGGGGTTCTGGCACGTTCGGCGGGAATATGCACCGCATTGCGACTTTTAAAGGGATGTACCTATTTTCTGTTTCATCCTATTTTTATTGAGAATAACTTTTACTTTTTAAGATCGAATCGATTACGTTCCAGCGTAAACAGATACAGGTGATGCGACAAGAATTTGCAATGCATATTTTTCCTAACTGCTGCACTTCAGAGGTTGGGAGACCATTTAACCTGACTAATCCAGGATTGATATTATACATCAATCCTGGATTATTCAGGTTCACCTTATAAACTGTGATATACTTAATTTTATATGTACTTTAATAACGATTTTAATGGTAATGATTTGTATATGCATAGTTACCTTCCTAACAGAAAAGTTGTGACTGTGTTGTGATTGATTTTTATAAGTACCTACACGAGGTATAAAAACAGTTAAACATTCCGTTTCATACTCGATATGATTTGAATCAACAGTGATTATTTTTCTCGCGTGGTGTTTTTTTTTGTCGCTTGTAATAGTTTACATTGTAATGACCTCATGTGTGAGCTCAGAAGTGGACTGTTATGGGTTAATGATGAATGGCTTACATTACAAACCGAAAAAAGTACCTACCAAAAATATATCCTCTTTAATTGATTCGGATTTCAGTGATGGATTAATAAACAAGTGTTATAGACCCTTTTTTCATATTTTGAATGTCAAAACAGGAATTTCAAGAACCGTTCGACGTGATAACTTTTTGAAAGGGGATTCCAAATCCAAATCCGAAACCACCTAATAATTATTTATTTATTTAAGTATTTACTTTTAGGAAAACTTACAGCTAAGTACACAAAATATAGGCAACAAAAGATAACAACTAAAAGCTAATTATAAGTTTCCACCTGTATGTAACATAATAATACTTCTGACAAAAATAAAGCCACAAGTAATATCTACGTTATTAACAACTTACAAAGTGAACAAAGTGAAGTGCCAAATTAAATAAAAAATATATACGGTATATAAGAATAATGTGCATTAACTAGGATCAAAAAATTCTTTTGCCATAACGCTTCAGAGTGTAAGTACTTGTGCAAAACAAATCCAAATCCAACCTATGGGATAATTTGTTAAATTTGCTTACACTGCGCAACATAAATGAATTTCTTCTATAATTTTTATAGCTGAATGGGACACTTAAAATTATGATTGCAAGAACTATTGTATGCTAATTTCTACCATGACAGATTGGAATACACTACATTGCTGTGATACCTACATAATTGCACGTAGGTAAATATATTTACCTAATGTATATTACCATCATTAAGATAACAGCTTTTATGTACTTACATCCCTACTTCATATCAATTTAGAGCTATTGAATAGCGACGAAACTTTGTCCTATAGTGTAGGCCGCCTTGGTTGTTTGATAATTATTCTGCTCTAACTAAATAATTAGCGAACTTTATCACTAGTGAAATAATAACCAAGCGCCAAACACATAGTGCATGTTTATCAGCGACCGTGTTCCTAAAGATCAACATAATATAACTCTAATGAGTACAAAACCGACTTCAACTTACATGGTTTTCTCAAGGACGCCATTGTCATAACTGAAATGAGATCAGATGGGAAGCAAGAGCTTGCAAATAAAAAAAGAATCATCAAAATCGGTTCACCTAGTCGGAAGTTCTGAGGTAACAAAGAAAATAATTTTAAACAAATATAAAACTGACTTGAAACAGGAACCTAAAAAATGGGATGCCATCATCAGATCCTGGTTTCCTTATCATGTACCATGATACCGTTGGCATATCACCTTGCCGACAAAATAATAATAACCAAAATCGGTTCATAAACGACAAAGCTGCGGGTGCACACATAAAAAAATACGTTCGAATTGAGAAACCTCCTCGTTTTGTGAAATCGGTTTAAAAAAACACAGTCGAATTAATAACCTCCTCCTTTTTAGAAGTCGGTTGAAAATACCATAAAATGTTTTTCCAGAGATGACAACCCACACCAGTAAACCGTATTCGTACTTATTGAAAGAAAGAAAGAAAGAAAAGTTTATTTTGGCGTAAATAAACAACAACAAAAAAAGTACAACTAAAAATAGTCTTAATCTAAAAATACACCAAAAATGGTCACCACTCAGCATGTGCTTTAGCAGTACAGGTACTGCTGCAGCGCTGGTCTTCCGTGGCGCCACAGTGAGAGTGGAACTGCTCCGTGACACGGCGAGCGTACGGTATTGCTTCTTATACAGACAGATATACAAAATTAAAACATAAACAATTAAACATAAATGGTACATAAACATTTTATTGAAGCCTTTTACGTACGCTATTACAAATTATATTTGTCGCAGGTTATTGTACAAACAGTGATAATTAAATTAGTGGTATAATTACACAGACTTTTGTGAATCATCTCTACTGACTGATTGGTCAGTATGGCACTGTGTTCAGAGAAACGACCAATCAAAACGGACCTAGGCTTCCCATCACATTAAAGTGTTGCTAGTATTGATAATTTAACTACGGTATTTACAAATGACACTGAATCTGCTTAGTGAAATTATAATGTACGAGTACATACTAACAAAAATTTTCTCGTGATATTGTACGAAATGGTAATATATGGATATAATAAAGAAAATCTTACGCCTTTTATCCCCGACGGGGTATTCAGAGGTATTCCATTTCTGGATATACTTACCCACTTTTCAGGAGATATTCTTTGGACCCCTAAACGGGGTAGGTGCTGAGCCCATTGCCGGACCGGGTCTGTTACACATGTCTCAGAATTAATTCTGGGACTTGCGGGTTTCCTCACAATGTTTTTTTTTTAAAAACTCCTTGGTACATACCGGGATTCGAACCCGAGCCTCACTCATTATCATCATGTGAAGTAGGCGCTTTAACCGTAAGGCTATAATATTATAATGATTTATGATTCGCTTTTTGGTAGTTTTACTTGAAGTTTCCTAGTAATTCTATTTTCACCTACTAGCAAAATATCTATAACTAGAAACTTTGCAGACTTTGCTAAGTCTGATAAGTCTGATGTACTCAGTTGAACTGAAAATTTGTAAAATCTAACACGGAATCATAAGGTTACACCGAAACTCCTTATTTTAATCTCAAAATAAAACTTGTATCTATCAATAACGTTTACACAGGTTTACACAAGAACAGAATATCTACTATAAAATTTTAATAACAAATCCATGAACATTGACCTCTCTGCTATGATCTGTTAGTCCTCAACAGACGACGGATTAGGCGCATAATGCCACATTCGCAAAATGACACATTCGATTTTCGCAAAATGCCACATTCTCAAAACGCCACATCGCAAAATGTCACATTATCAAAACGTCACATTATCAAAATGCCATTTTCGCATAATGCCACACTCTCGTACTAATCGGTGTGATGTGATTAAATACTATTATAAGTACATATAACAATAAAACAGCTGAATGATGTAAATACAAAAAATATGCTTTTTTAAAAAAAGTTATAATATTTTGTTATTAAGTTTTTATGATTCTCAGCGGCATTCATAATTTCAGTTAACATTTTAAATTTATTTTGTGTTAAAATAAATGGAAATTAATAAATAATGTGATTAAATAACTACATACATACTAAAATTATTAAATTAGTTTTATTTTCTAATTTATAAATCATCGGCCTACATACTGCAAGAAAGGGAGTTGGACAAGTATAGCACTTTGTTAGTGTGGCATTTTGCTACAGTGGCATTTTGCTCTGTGGCATTTTGCGAATGTGGCATTTTGCTCTGTGGCATTTTGCGAATGTGGCATTTTGCGTCATGTGGCATTTTGCGAATGTGGCATTGTGCGCCTAATCCGTTGAGAATCTGATTCTGATTCGTCGAGGCTGATTCCCTATCCTGGCTATCAGCGGTCATCAGGTTATCATGTTTTAAATTCCAAACTAAGCATTTAAGCCTGATTTATAGAGTGATAACTGTAACCAAAGTTACAACGATCTAATATTGGAAACCGATTTTGATAAAACAAAAAAGCATCCTGCAAAATCCGAAAGGTTCATGTGCTTAGAAATCTTTCGATGGCTTTATTTTAACGGCGAGGGTTGATGAATTTTAATTTTGTATCCTATTCCCCTTGACTATTTTGTTAATAATATCGTATATATTTTAAATCAATTATCTTGTAGTAGAAATTGTGTAAATGAAACATAATTACACACAACATGCTAATATTATATTTTACTGCTTCATTATGGGTCACGTTTTAACATGGCGTGCGGAAAATGTCCTACCTACTTAATGTAACAGATTATACCCTGCATGCAACTATGACCTAGAAATTATATCGGTCCACGGTTTTATGCACATTCGTTACTAGCTCACGCAAAAGTGTAATTTCATAGTAAGATTTAATTGTTGCCTTCAAAGAAATGAGATGTCTTTTCTTTGTGTTATAACATTTCTACAAAGTATCATACACCTCTAAGGTATATGTATAAAGGTGAGAAATCCCAGTGGTCCCTAAACAAAAACAATGAGCCCCAAAAACAGTTGTCATAAATCATAAGTCCTCCTTGGCCGAATGAGCTTCGCTCTTTAAACCCCGCAGAAAACAGAGTTCCCAAAAGACGAGACGTAACATAGAATAAAATTATAGATAGATTTTTTGCTCTATCTTTATATATCCTAATCAATGCACAATTTCATGGACACTGTTTACTTTCACTATGATTAATTGTAGGTACAACAATATAATATTTTGTCTTCATAGAAAATTATAACGCACCTGGTCTGTGTACAAGTGCGGCGGGTGAGGCTGAAAAATGCAAGCAAGCCTCTATTCCAAGTTACAAGTATCACAACAGCTTTTCTACTATCTCTCGAGGATGAAAATACGTAGCAGAAGTTTTTTAATATCGAATTAAGGGTTGAGTTAAGTATATAGTACTTGACCTAGCAAAATATACTATTAAACGAGAAACATTTCGAGCTATTAGGTAGAAAGGTATATCTATTAGTGATCTACTTCTCGAAAAGGAGTCTAACGATTGTATATTTACACGTAGGCTGAATACATTGTACATAATATCTTATATTAATATAGCACTAAGATCTGAATTGACTGTATTTTCGCAAATAAAGATGAAATATCTTCTATCTTTTTTAGTTCCCTGTGTAAAGTTGTTAAAGGCATTTAAATCGCCAAGTAGGTAAGAATAGTTTGCATGGGCACGAGACCATTTGCTGTTCGAGATTGACACAGACGAAGTTTCCCCAGTATTCCAATGCAGCCAGCTGAATAAGTTATTTTGTTCTACAAAAGTTTAATTACCGACTTGTCTATTTTAAAGTTATAAAGCGAAACAAAAAGATTTGATTGGTTTCATAAGATTCATTTCCTGACATAATGCTCCAACACTCTCGAGTGATATGAGGAGTAGGGGGAGGGTAGAGGGGAGGTTTGGTCCTCCGGTTACCTTACTCACTCAGCAAAATGCAATGCAAGCAATTAATAGTAATCAATTTATCGTTTATTAGATGATATCAGGTAGCTGACTACATTATATATTATAAACAAAACATTGGCTTTTTATAAATAAGGCTGTGTTTGATTTCTGTGGGCCGATTGCCAACAATGCGATATAGTTGGTACAGAAAATTCGAGTAGAGAATGCTTGCCAACTACTCGTATTTCGCCTTCTATCTCGATAGGTTTTGTCAGAAACTTTGCTAAAACTTATCTACAATAATATTATAAAGAGGAAAGATTTGTATATTTTATTTTTGTTATTTTAATATTTTTGCATTTTTGTATTCTTGTATTTTTCTATATTTGTGACGAATAAACTCAAAAATTACACGATCAATTTCAAAAAATTCTTTCGCCAATGGAAAGCTACAATATCTCTAAGTAACATAGGCTATATTTTATCCCCGTACGTGGGTTAACCGCTAGTAAATTATAATCTTCTTAAATGCACAATTTTGTATTTTGTCTTTAGTACGAGTAAATAAGCTAAATACTTGTGCATGCTCCTATGAAAAAGTGTAGTGTAGGTAATGCTGTATACTCTTTCCAAATGCTATAATATGTAGCATGCCACCTTTTTATTGAAAGTTTCTAGCATTAGTCACGCAAGGCATGAAAACGGTAATACGAGTATGAATTGCGTGATGACAAGATAGCAATCAGAATAAAACATGAAATTTAAAAGTTAGGTACCTACAACGTTTTCCAAACCTACCTACCTATAGCTTAAGGCATCTACATAGTATAAAATTATGTCTTTTCCGTGTCTGTAATCATCATTTCAGCTAATTGCTGTCCACTGCTGGACAAAAGCCTCCCCCAAGGAGCGCCAACCATTCCGGTCTTGGGCAGCCCGCATCCATCCACTGCCAGCCACCTTCTTTAGGTCATCGGTCCATCGTGCCGCAGGGCGCCCTACACTTCGTTTGCCTAAGCGCGGTCTCCACTCCAATACGTGTCGACTCCAGTGGCCATCAGTCTGCATGGAGGCATGACCGGCCCACTTCCACTTCAGCGTACTGATTTTCCGCGCGATGTCGGTGACTCTTGTTCTCTGTCGAATGACTTCATTTCGAATTCTGTCGAGCAGAGAAACCCCGAGCATCGCGCGCTCCATTGCACGCTGAGCGACGTGGGCCAGTCCAACGGTGAGTGTCCATGTTTCGGCTCCATATGTCATTACGGGTAGGACGCACTGGTTAAAGACCCTGGTCTTAAGAGACTGTGGGATCGCTGACCCAAAGATATGACGCAGCTTCCCGTGTCTGTAATACTACGCTAGTACTATTTATTATATTGTGGTAATATACTGACTCCTGAACTACGCATCGAATTTTGATGTGGTTTTCTCTAATATGTATAGGTAAGTATAAAGAGCGATAAACGAAGGAAGGTTTTTATCTTTTTACGAGTACTTTAAATGAGCTATTCTTGTATGTTTTTATATTTTGGGTATTTCAGAAATGGCTCAAAAATCTTATCAAAATCGTTTGATTATAGGTTCATGTAAAACGTAAATATAATAAATTATTTTTAATAACTGGCCACTTTACGCCGGATGGCGTTAGCAACACTGGTTGGTCAGAATGATATTTGCACTAATACCTACTTTAATAAAAAGGACTGTTTTTTATGTTTGCTTGTAATGAATAGGCTCCGAAGCTACTGGATCGATTTAAAAAAATATTTTACCAGTGGAAACTATACTTTTCTAGGAGTAACATGGGCCATTTTCCCACGGAAATGCAACTAAGCGGATGAACGCGTTGTATTTTAGTAATAATACGATACGAATCCTCGGGATTCAGCCTTGTTACTTGTCACCTGCCAACGGGTGGGTAGGATGACGAGCCACAATAAAAAAATTTTTGGGGGTCGTTCCCTACGCTCTCCTTTCTACGTCTAGCGACATCTACCGAGGACAAGTGCCCAAGCTTTGAATAAAGTTGGAAACTATGAGTTTTACGAAGTAACATAATAGTTGTATTTAAGCGTTTGTTAGGTGTCGCTACTGAGAAAGTGAACTTAAGAGCTAATTTTTTTTTCATTATTATCGACTGTACTTCATGTACTTGTCCTTATCCCATTATTTGGGGTCGGCGCTATATGTTCTTTCCTACGATCTATCATACGTCATATCTACATTCACTTCCAGCTTGCACATATCATCCTTCACACAATCCATCCATCTTTTCTTTGGTCTACCCCTCTTTCTATAACCTTCCACATTCATATCAAGCACTCGCCTTACAACGTTACTCTCATCCCTCCTCATTATCGACTGTACTTATTAACAAAATATGTCTAATAGGAAAGAGTGGAAATGAAATTCCACTTATCCCAACCACTGACGGCGTGGTAGGGAAGAGTGGAAAAATAAATCCACTTGTCCCTACCAGGATGGACAGCTGGCAGGGACTAGTGGAATAGCCCAGCTACGCTGCCTAGAGGAAATGTATTACAATGAACTCTATGTTACCTAAGCCTTACTGAATGTAGGAACACACCATGCAACAATAGGGTTGTGTCCTACCTAGTCAAATCAGTTACTTTTTACGATCTGTCAAAACGAAATTTTACAATGGAAAATGTACTGAGTGACGTCATAGTTTGTAGTACTCAATTGCAGCACTTTTTTTGATTGTTTTATTATTTTTAAATTTGCTATAATTGTAAATTGAAAATCGAAATACATATTTTGAGGTGTTTTGGGATAATCTTTTTAATATAAGACTACTCGCAATTTAATTTCGATGCTGTCAACTACCCAATTACGCGGACGAGGTAGGTAGGTACATGTGGAAGATAGATAATATGTCACAAGCCGAACGCTTAGGCCGACCGTACCTCTCTATCGGTTGTTCCGAGCTCTCGCTTGCACGTTCAGCTCAGGCAGAACGTGACACTTTTTCGTGCATGCAGCCGGAGTTAATCGATTTATAAGACGTTATCAAAACATGAAATAATGTTTCATCACTATCAGTGTCCGAAGCCACTACATAATATAAAACAAAGACGCTTTCTCTGTCCCTATATCCCTAAGTCTCTTTGTATGCTTAAATCTTTAAAACACGCAACGGATTTTGATGCGGTTTTTTTTAATGGATATCGAGTGATTCAAGAGGAAGGTTTTAGTGTTAGCATTGCACCCGTGCGAAGCCGGGGTGGGTCGCTAGTCTACTTATAAAAAAATCTAGCTTCAAAAAGTAGGCGAATATCCTATCAAGCATCAGTCATCATCACCTACCACGGGCAATGACAGTAGATAATCCTATTTGAAGATTTTAAAAATTATTTCATGGGATATTAATTTAAGAAAATGAAACACATACCTAAATTGATTATGATTTATTTCCATGCACATGTATTTACTTAAATATAAATAGTGACAATATAATTTATTGAGACAATCAATAAATTTTATGTAATAAGACTATGCCTGATAATATCTTCAGCTCAAATTACTGTGAAAAAAGAAAATTGACTCTCGTTAAATTCTTAATTAGTAGATCATAATAGTGCTGTTGATAATGAGAGAATGAAATTTTTGTTTTGGATTGGTTTAAATCTAGAATCCGTTTTCCCGTCAAGTATAAATACTACCGTGGCGATCTGATGCCTGGATTTTTCGATATCTATTCAATATATTTTTCAAATGCTTTACAGAAGTTGAGTGCTTTCAGAAGAGGCAATTACAGTGGCGGGTTTCCACTCGAAGCGTGCAGCGCAATGGTAGCCTCATTCGTAATCCTATTACGAGTACACTAGCTTCCGTATAGCACTTAAACATTTTCAGTACCTAAATATTTTCAGACATAGCCGTTTCTTATCATATATTTAAGGTACAAATCTAAAAAAATCTTACCTAGATATGTTTTTCTACTACTGGCAGTATTTTTTACGTGAACAACTCTATGGGATTTTTATTATTTTTATGAGCATTGAGTAAATTTTAATATTGTGTATAGTATAATGGTAAAATTATATTGGCACTTATGATTTTCACGTAAATATAATATATAACTGGTTTTTATAAAATTTAAGTAATTAATTATTGAAAATTACAACGTTTGAATACTTACAATAAAAAGATAGATATAAGTCTAATCGTACATACCTACTTAGTATTTTTATATTGTGAAATATTCATATACTTTTACGACATTTTTACTGAATGCACATGGGTTATTTTTATTGCCAATTAAGAAAGATTGCAGATAGCTAATTTAATAACTGATTCCATAAACATAAGTTTAGATTGATCAATTAAATTTTCCATTGGGTGTTCTGAAGGTTTTTAGTCAAATATTTTTCAGTCTGTTAAGGGTCAGTACAGCGCTAATATTTGACACATGCGTAGATATGTACCTGTAAAAGACTTCAACTCATTAATATGTCAAATTTCAGGTTTTGATTTTTTTAATTCAAAATTATTTCATTAAATGAGGGATTCTTACACAGCGAACATAGTAACTACTTAGGTACGTATATGAATAACTAAATGTATACCTACAATAGTATCTACGAAAGTTACCTCAAATACTTGTACGAATAAAGTATATATTCTAAATAATTAGAAAATTTCATCGGTGAGAAGAGAAGTGGGAAGGTACTTTTAGAAATTATTTATACCTCTGTTTACCCTTTAAGAGATAAGTCGGGAGTGAGTATAATTATATTCTAATATGTACTTACATTTAATAGTCCAATACATAAAATTTACTAAGTACTACGAAATTTTCTATACATTTTTATTATTTAACTGTGTATAATAATTCTTTTACGGTTTGTAAATAGGTAATTTAAATATTGCTTTTGATTGTTGGTGTCGTATTCCTTATTGCGTTTTCCATAAATTATATTACTCGTACGCAAAGTTCAAAATTCTTTCCGTAAAATATACCTGTAGTATACAGAATGTAAAATAATTAATGCAGACCTTCAAACACCAATTTAGTATTTCTGTGTAGGTACGATACACTTGAATAATTGCATATGATTCAATTCAACATAGATAAATATGTTTGAAATAAAGTCCATTTTAAATGAATAATGTACTCGTAGATACACTTTAATTTTATTTTTATTTTATAAACAAAATAAAAACTTCAAATCCATTCCACTCTTGGTTCTAACGTTTTGGTTAGAATCAAGAGTTAATTTTAACTTCAGGTCTTGCGTTTATTATGTTACAATTTGTATTATGTGTCTACTAATAAGCTATGAATATGGCTAATATATTTGAATAAAATGTGTTGGTACGCGTACCTATACAACTTATACAACGTATGAGCATATTTATATTTTATCACCAACCCACATTTGCCTACTGCCAAAGTGTGGCGCCTACTGCCAAAAACTGTACTGATTTGGAACTGAATTGCGGATAAACTTCTCGTAGGCATTGTTTGTTGGTCGATCCAGGTGTTTTTCAGTCGTTTCATGAAGTTGACCTGTTATGGACATAAGGCTAGTGGTAATAGGGTTGTATAACTGCAGCCGTACCATCTATGTTTCATGAAGGGATTTCTATTTAGGTACTTCACGTTGCCGCTTTATTTAGCAACTAGCGGGTGCCCATTGGCGTTGCCCGCGTGGATCCAGTTTATTTCCGTTCCCGTGAGAATTTCAGAAAATTCCTTCATATAGGTTTACTACGACATATAATCACCTACATAAAATTTTCCAAGTTTCTAGGTGTTATCGTTTCAGAGTACTACGTATCTCTTTTCACCCAGTTTCTAAATTATCCCGTGGGAATGAGACATTTTCCCGCGGTAAAAACTACCCTAGATGTTGACCCAGAACACCTAATTTAATGAAAATCCGTCCAGTAGTTTTTGCGTGATGCGTGCACAACCAGACAGACAGGCAGACAGACACACAAAAATTTCAAAAATTTGTGTTTTGATGTCTACATCGATAACTATCTACACCACCGTTGAAATTTTCAAAAAATATTTCATGTACAGACACGGCCTCGTTACAGTTTTATTATTTGTATAGATGATTGACAACCATAAAACAATAAATATTACTGTTGATCTCTATTCTCTTTGCACTGCAGACGCCATTTTGGATTCCAAATCAAGCCGTAAACGTTAAATTAGGTGGTAGCCAAATGCCCTTTGACACTGACGAATATTCAAATATTGTATAAGATACTAGATAGTCCGGTTTTAGATAACAAAGCGTACAAGAGGACACTGAGATTCTAAGAATAGTTAAAATAACTTTCTATAGAACAAACAAGCCCAACGCATTTTAACGCATTACTTATTCTGTGCTTATGCTCAAATATCATCTCACTGTTACATCACATATATAACATATTGCTATTAAATTTAATGCATGCGCTCTATAATAAATCGCAGTAGTATCTTAATCTAATGATACTGGAAGAATTATATATTTTTTTGTAAAGATTCATTTCATTATAGAGAAAAACTAGTAAGTAACACATGAAATTGTTAATTGTAGTAAGTATTCGAACAGTACGCACTGACTGATAATTGTACAAACTTACTTACCTACATAAAAGCAATATTTAGCTTGAAATTGCGCCAGTACGATGATTACAAATCGCAATCTATTAACCGTAAAAAAGGTGAATAGAAATAAAATAAACTTAATACCTCATTGCCATGATGCCTGATAAAGGCATGTTCCAAAGAGTTTCTAAACCTAGGTATCACTACTTCTAGTCCAGGCAATGAAGCGGATTTTTGTATGAAGACCCCAACATTAATTCCTCAGTCGATGAAACTTTGCAGGATTGTAGTATAGTATGAGACAATACTTACATAAAAAAATCCAAAAAAAAAACCTAACCGAAGTTAGGCATGTTTACTGAAATACTTATTAATTTGATATTTTTGTTGGGAAAAATGCCCAGTCAATATTTTCTTAGCCAGCAATATTCATTTGTATTAAGAAAGCTATATGCGAAATATCAAAAAAAAAAACGGCCAAGTGCGAGTCGGACTCGCGCACCGAGGGTTCCGTACAACCTTGCAAATTTATGGTTTTCGTAATTTTTCCTTTATCTATGCTATAAGACGTTGCTTCGTACCAAATTTCAAGATTCTGAGTTCACGGGAAGCACCCTGTAGGTTTTGATTCCCTTGCAAGTGTCGAAAATTTGCGGCATAAACGGCTGTATCTTTTGATTGCGTTGGCTTAGAAGTTTGATTTTTTCACAGCTTCAAGGGACAGTAGACCTGAGTAATTGATATAAATTTCATACCTCCACGCGTTCCTGAGAAAAAGGGTCTTGACAGACGGACGGACGGACGGACAGACGGACAACAAAGTGATCCTATAAGGGTTCCGTTTTTTCCTTTTGAGGTACGGAACCCTAAAAATCTCCTGGTAGAAACAACAAAACTCAGACGTATATGTACCTTGCACGGGAATATTGCTCAGTCCATTTTTTTAACTGGAATGTCATTTAATAGTCGCTGTGGACTTACAATAGGAAAATCCTAAATAAAAACCGTCTCGTTATATTATTTTACAGAAATTATCAAATTATCAACCACAAAAAAAAAATTTTTTTAGTATAAAAACCTAACTTCGATTAGGTTTTTTTTTGATTTTTTTATTGAAGTATTGTCTCATACTATACTACAATCCTGCAAAGTTTCATCGACTGAGGAATTGATGTTGGGGTCCACTACCTTTATTGCCTACACTAATAGTTAAAGGAAAAAATTGTGGGACAAGCGCCGGGCTCACTACCTGTCACATTAAGGCACCCGAAAGGTACACTAGCGACAGGTGGTTATTTCAATAGGACATCTCGATAAGGCATGAGTATATTGCTTTTAGCCTGAGATCCGGCTGCAAAATAAGTGTAGGGATCGAGTATATGCTACAAACCAAATTTTTACGCATATTTATGATTAGGAGAATATATATCTACCAGGGTGCTCTATCGAAATATGGCCACTAGTATTTTTAATAAAAAAATATATACCTAGATTTTTGGGACGAAATTTCATTCACTTGTTTTTTACATAAAATATCGTCCACTTCATGGCAACACACATAAATACTCAAAACATTATAAAAAAAAACAAATGAATGAAATTTCGTCCCAAATTTTTTTTTTTATTAATAATACTAGCGGCCATATTTCGATCTGGTAAATAGGTATAATATATTCTCCTAATCATAAATATGCGTTAAAATTTGGTTTGTAGCATATACTAGATCCCTACACTAATTCTGCAGCCGGATCTCGTACTAAGTATTTGTGCTTAAGAAGTTTACAGCTGATAAAGATCAACAGCGCTGTTAGGGGTTTTGGTGAGGGACGATCGACGAACGTTGGCGCCGCCGCCCTTCTCCGCGGATCAGACATGCGTGAAGCTGGCGTGGACGGCGTCCTCTTGCGAGATCTGAGTGCCGGCCGCAAAGTACTGGAACACGTTCATTTAGGTATTAATGTATGGAATAGGCAATACGCTAAAGTCACATAGGAATATCAGCAATACCAGAGGACTGAAGAACATCGTGTAAGAGTGCAAAGGGAAAACAAAACAGTTTTTTTTATTGATAGCAAGACAACTACTTTTATTTAAAAGTCGTTGTCGCTATAAATAGAGGGCAATGTCTCGCATGGTTCCTCTGTTCAGAATATTTTTTATCTGTCAATATTGTAAATAAATGTTGTTTTTCTGAACCCTACAAGATATCGAAATGGAACATGGTCAAAAATTTAATTTAAGTTTCCAATTTTCCTACTTTTCCCCGTCGAACCGTTTCGGAGCTTATTCATTACAAACTATCAAGCAGACAGATAAAAATCATAAAAAGGCATCTTATAATTATAGCAATTTCCACTTAAGTTTTGGCATTTACTTTTAAATTACAGAGATACATTTAAATTTTATTATATTAACGTAAGTGTAGGGGAAGATCTCTCTCTTAATAACGAATAAATATAAGTTTTTTGTGATTTTATTGGTGATCGAAGGTTTTAGAAACTTTACACAAGCAGGTTAGATGAGTAAAGGCACATACTGATTACAAACGTAATGCAGTTAGTAATAAAATTGTAAAACCATAGACTCGTTTTACAACTTTATTATTACTTATATTCTTCTAATGTCTTAATGGTCCTTGATTTCTAAAAAGTTCCGTTCTTGTGTCAAAATGATGTAAGCGCGATGCTACAAGTTCAGCTAAGGCTCAGTATAGGCCTTTATGATGATTTAAAAAAGATGGATTTTGTACATCACAAAGGTCTTTGGGTTTTAGATATTCCATAACTTACATTACATGTGATAATTCTTAATATATCTTGCGGTGGATATGTCCCAATACTTCGCGTCCAAGCAGAAAGTCATTGTACTAAAGATAAATTAAAATTTCTAATTAACAATTAAATAATGAAATATAATGGCTAAGCTACCAAATCGAAAAATAATAATTGAACTAACGAGAAATTAACTACTCGAAATCGTATCATTGTCAAAAAGAAAGTAACCGCTATATCAAAAATATTGTTAAATTTATTGCTTAGTAACATAAAGAAAGCAAGTTAGGGAGCTACATTATTGGATTATGTACCTTCATATTATCTAGTTACCATGAAACTGTTACTATCTGTTAGGTGTCTTATTTAGGAAAAAAGTAAGAAGAACTCACTCCGGCGAAAGCCCCCCCATTCCAGGGTAAGCGGTCATGCTCCCGCTGTGGAGTGCGTTGCGGCGGCGTCTTGCGATCTGTCCGTGACCCAAGTCGGGCCTTGGCAGTCAGGGCGGCGCGGAGAGGCACATTGGCCCTAGCCGCCTCCGCACGCCCGTGCTGGCAGAACTCCAGCAGTGCCACTCCCAGGGCCAGAGCCAATCCTCCCACCAGCACGTAGAAAATCCCAGCCACCTGACTCAGAGTCATTTCTGTGATCCTGGTCTCCTGAAATTGAATTGGTGTTGTTCTAAGTATTTACCTATACAAGTATATATCAATAAGTTCGGAGGTAGTATAAATGCTACAGACTTGAAAGAAAGGTAATCGTAAGTAGTAGTAATATAAATAAATAACAATAATAAATGAACTCTGGAACACAATTTACACAGCCCTAAACCAGGCAGAACCTGCACTATAATTACAACAACTTTAGTACCGCTTTAGTATCGCTTAAAGCGATAAGACTGCCCATTGTACTTTTTTTATCATTGTGTCACTAGTTGCATATTTTTATTGGTGTACAATAAAGAGTTGTTACTTACTTACTTACTTAGTACATAATATTATACTCCCAGAATCAAAACCAACATACACAAATCGAGCCTCTGACCTCTTCTTTAGAATCAAACCCACAGATCCAACATAAATATGAATATTAATCTATATATTATCAACCTAGCATTAAAATATGATATAGTTTGCGTACTTACTTCGTCTTTGACCGTATCGCAATCAGGTTTTGCACTCAGAAGCCATTTACGCCAAAGCTTCAGTATCAGTCCATTCTTCTTCAATTCCACGATGGCCAAATTTATGCTTTCTCTGAAAGCGTTAGGATTATTATTATTATTTATAACATTTATGTTCTTATTGAATAATATTCTAAACATAACGGAATGGAACCAATATCTATTAATATAATATAATTATATAATAGATATGTACTTTCATACTTATTTAAAATTAATATCAAAGAAGATAAATAATAATATGGTAAGTATTATATCTTCTCCAAAATAATTGGATGTTGATTAACATCTACTTTTATTGGACGAAGGTGATGAACTAAATAATATATTAGCATAATTATCGTTATAATAATGAAAATAATTTAATGGGGCACAATTATTACATAGTTATAATATAGTCCTTAACTAGGCTGAGCCTGTACCATAAGTGCTACGTAGGTACCTACTAAATAACTGCGGGCCTATTCACGGAGATTCGATATTCGACTCGGAATGGGAAAATCTGTCGAAAGGTTTCGAGCCCATATTTACGTTACGTATAATACACAGATGTCATATTTGACATAAGGATTCTACAGATTTTCCGATTCCGAGTCGAATATCGAATCTCCGTGAATAGGCCCGCTGATGTAGGTACATAATTGTACACATACATCTTGTTTCTGTACCCGGCGAATCGAACCTGGAAAGGCGAGGCTGCTACAAAGTCAAATGCATTTATTTCAGTAGGTTTGAATATACACTTAGAAAAGTCAATAGTTTATAATAACAAGGCACTCTAAACTCGTCCATGAAGATTGGCTAAATGTAAACAGCAGCCCATCTCCACCGACGACTTGCTGGTTCCAAATGCAGTACCCCGAGAAGAGCCAGCAAGAAACTCAAGGGCAGCTCTTTTTACTCTCATGTCTTACTAATAAATATGGTTCACAATAATAATTATAATTAATAGCCATACAGAGCGTCGAGTCGGTTAATCCCATGCATGTTGGTCTACTCAGTCGTCTGTAATTTTATAGTAGCCTTTTTTTATGTAATTTTTGCTTAAGTACCTATTGTTTTAAACTGAGCCGATAGAAAAAAAAATAATGAGCCGATGCACCCATCAATTCAAAGTTAGTATTCTTCAGACGCCCTACATCGACAGGTTTCTGCTCAATACCGTCTTGTGTCGTAAAGCGACGCATAGGATCATATAAAATGCAAATATTTAACGTGTTGTTAAAAATCACGTAGGAGACCGTGTACCATAAAAATGGGACTGTATAAATTCGAAATGCAAAAGAGACTTTCGTACTGACGGAGACCATGTAAATTTACGACTTTTCAGTATTCAGCTGGGAATTACCGCACAGAGGCGAGATTTCAGCCAGATAGTGGAGCTCCTGTGTAGTGGGAATTTGCGTTAGTGTTTGTGCTCGTCCTTCAATATACGTATTATGGAGCTCCTTTATTTTCACTCTCCTAGGTATCGCCGGGGGTTTACTGACTATTGAGTTTTTTCCAATTTCGGCACCCACCGAAACGGATCATAATTTTGAATGAAATACAGATAGCCCAGTTGCATTTTTATGAGCACATCAGCTTAAGTCTTCTGATGCAGTAGCTATAAATTATAGTAACGTAGCCAACGTAGGTGGGTGCTGTAAACGTTTAGATTTCCTCGTATTTTTTGGCAGAAAAATTAAATAAATAAAAAATAAAAATCTCACGCCTTTCATCCCCGAGGGGGTAGGCAGAGGTATTCCATTACTGGATATACCCACATTTCACGAGATACATTGGACCCCTAAACGTGATAGGTGGTGAGCCCATCGCCGGACCGGGTCTGTTTACACCTGTTTCAGAATTAATTCTGAGACCTGCGGGTTTCCTCACGATGTTTTCCTTCACCGTCGAGCTAGTGATAAATATGTACGTAAGTTTTGAAAAACTCATTGGTACATGCCAGGATTCGAACCCGAGCCTCACTGATTTTCGGCCGGCTCTTTAACCGTCCGGGCTACCACTGCTCTAAAATTAAATATCTATTATATTAATCTATTTTCCACAATAGTTAGTAATAGTTCCATAATAGTTTGTAAACTCAGTCGGAAATTATCTGATTAGACAAAGTGTCAAGAGTCGCAAAATTTATATACTGTACTGCAGTGATCATTCGATATAAATACATTTTACTGCTGAAAATATCGAATTAAATAAAGAACAGGTATGTAGAAACCAGAAAAATCTATAAGGAAGTCGTGTCCAACTATCCACAATGTCCCTTCTCAAAAGATCTGACACAAAACCTTTCCAACCTATTTTATCTTTAATGATCAAAGTAAAGCCAATGAACTGCTACATACACCTAAAATGATCATTTATTTTGTGAAAAGGAAAAGGCACGACAATAATAATTACTTATTAGAGGTTTATAAATTTGTGTTTGGACTATATCTTGGTTTTTTTAACTTCGCACTTCATACATATATGTACATACCTACGCTCAAGCCTTTTCGTGACGGCAAAGGGCGGCAATGTTTTTTTAGAAATTCACCGATCTGCTCGAAGCGGGCACGTACGTATACTGGCAATAAATAAATGAATATAAATATGTCTACGTTACCCTCTACCGAACTAGGTACCGAGTAGGGCCACTCAGTCCATTTTATATACCTACATACTGTTCTCATTATATGCCTTTCATCCATTCGCTCAATATCTACACTGCATTTCTTTCTCTAAAGCAGTCACTACATCCTCCTTGTAACCACAGTGCTCTTAGTTTTTGTTGTTTCTTAATTTATCAATCAATCTATTATTAAAATTTGCATGTGATCGATCATTCACATATTTTTTTATTCTCCTACTAAGCCACTTATTGATTAAAGTACCTACTTATGCTCTATTTCACCGTCGCGTCGTCAAAGCATAAGCATAGTAATTTTAATAATACTATACCTATTATTATATTTCTTACCAATCTACCTTCATAACTCTGGTCACACCTAAATTTGCTTAAGTTGTGTATAGTCAAGAGCACTTGGAGCTTGACACATTGGACTTTGTAACGTTCTTATCTCAATCGACTTAGAGGTTATACTGGCAATACAAGAGTAAAGCTTCATGTGCTCTTCACTGTACCTACTCTCCAAAATACAAAATAATTGGGCGAAAGAACAATTCGGACTATTATTTGAAAGAAAGAAAGAAAGAAAAACATTTATTTGCTTGGACAACACACATACACGTACAATACATACAAAGAGAAAGAAATAAAAACCTATACACAAGAGATTGGAGCGTATCGTGCAAGCAAAAGGGCCATGACTCAGCACTGCGTCAGAGCTGCGAGACTGCGACTGGCTGTTGATTCTGTCACAGCCCAAAGGAAGCCGTCGCGCAATTATTGTACAGAATCAATAAATAGCCACAAAACAAAATTTTAATTCGGTCAATTGTGAGTAAATGTCATGGTATAGTGATTGAAATTGCATAAAGATAGTAATGAATTAGGAAATATTTAGAAATAAAAAAATTAAACAAGAGACATTTTTATATATATTATATATATATATATATATATATATATATAATATATATAAAAATGTCTCTTGTTTAATATATACTATAAATTTGGAGTAAAACGACGTGGAAGTTATCATTAAAAGAAATCATTTTCAACCCTTAAATCAGCTGCTAAATGCTGTTGAACTCTCTATTAAGTGACTAAACATGGTACAGATGAGACATTGTGTTTTTACCTACGAAAAACTAGACAGAGCCTACACTATGAGTACTAAATAACTAATAGATATACTTAAATAATTATTGAAAACCCAGTCACGAAGCCAACAGACATGTTCATTCACACAACTGTAGGCCAACATATGTTGTTCAGCGGGAATCGAACCCGCGAGCTCCGGTTCTGAAGGTCACTACCAACTGAGCCAACAGGCCCGATAATACTCCATCATTATTATTTTTTTCCCCATAGTTTTAAAGAAAACCTACTAATTTACCTACGTAAATATCTGACATTATTAGTCTTTGATAGAATTTTGTAGTCCACGTGGATTGCGGTCTTAGATCAATGAAAAATCCATTGATCACTAGGAACGCCCGCGCGCTCCTTTTTGGCTAATAAGGACACTGCGCAAAGGTCAAAGGGCCGTCTGCGGCGTTATTAAGGAGTCTAGCTCCACCCTCTACTTATTGAGTGGTTCCGTATGTTTTGAAAAATATTCCTAATTCTAAGTCTTTTACCTTATTTCACGTTATTATTATTTCACAATTGAGAAAAGTAAATTATGTAATTAATTGATTCATTATCATTGTATCGCTTAAAATTATTTTTACGTCTTTTATCTTCATAGGTTTATGTTTAATTTTCAACTGAACCCTAGAACAAAATTTTAGAAAATCGGCAAATTCTGTCATTTTCAAATCAATGAACGAACTTAGTTGCTTCCTATCTATCAACGAGTGAAGACGTGTTATAATCAAAGAATATGACTCGCAACAGTCGTTACAGTGTCTCGCGATTATTCAAGTGAATCTTATGAAATGACTTCGTGTCGGTGCTCATACATACATACATACATATGCTCACGCCTTTTTCCCGAAGGGGTAGGCAGAGACAACAGCCCACCACCTACACTAGCCCGTACGCTTTTATTCTTCAATCACAGGGTTGGCGAAAATTCACACATAAAAAGTAATTATTAAGTTTATATGAAAGAAAAAAGTTGCTATAGGTATTAGATCTGATATTTTTGTAGTTATTTCGTTACACGATATACATATACACCCTTCAATATTATTTCACCTTTCTGATACATATTGTATATATATAGCTTATGCTAGAAATATAAGCTAGAAATATATATATATATATATATATATATATATATATATATATATATATATATATAATATATAAATATATATAAATATTTCGCTCACCTGAGTGGCGATCCTTTAGCCGTGGCAATCGCAAAATTGATGTGCTTATATCGGCAAACGCGTGACAAACTGTCACAAGCAATATCTCCTTTGTACAGCGTGTAGTGTTCAGATGATGCCTCTAGTCCGCTGAGGACAGGATCCTTCACCGTATCGCTCCACTGAGCTACGTACATAGCCTGTAATTTTTATAAATACTTAGCGTCTATAGTAATCGATGTCTGGTTATCAGTGCGGATAAAGAAGATTGTTTCTTTCCATTAGTCTTGGGTAGTTCGCGAACGACCTAGTTCGAAAGAGCGCTCTTTTAGGTGAACTATGCGAACTAGTTCGTCCACAGGCTCGCTCTTAGTTCTTTTAAATATGTATTTTTCTGGATTCCGCTCTAGTGGCACTCTAGTCTGAGTGGCGCTGCATGGCTAACCGATTATTTTTTTTACTCTTGCCGTTCTTATAAGTTTTGCTTAATAAATTAAAATATACATATATAAAAAAAACGAACTAAATGAACAAACTAGTTCGCGGTTGGACTACGAACTAAATTAAGCGCTCCCAATAGCGAACGACTATGCCCAAGACTACTTTCCATACAATGTTTAAAGCCGAATAGGCTGGACGGATGTACCAATGAGTTTTTCAAAAACTTACGTACATATTTATCACTAGCTCGACGGTGAAGGAAAAAATCGTGAGGAAACCCGCAGGTCTCAGAATTTATTCTGAGACATGTCGCACCTGAAATCAAAGACCGACACAACTCCAAATTTGACGAAATTGACCTTTTATTATCAAAAAATCCGCTATATTTTTCTCTTTCGACTGGTAAAACTCGTATAATTATACGTGAATTCTAGGCAATTTTACATACCTAAATGTCTCTTTTGACTTGCCGCGATTTGCATCGCGCCGAAAGGGAAGACAGGACTTTCTTAGTTGATCCGCAGGCGTCGTCCTAAACGCAAGCGCCGCCGCACTGGCACAACACGAAATAATACGCGCAAGCGACGGAATTTGAGAACAGTAAGAAAGTCAAAAAAGACACAATTTAAATTTGCCTGTTTAAACTAGTTAAATGTTTACACTTTTCGGGATTATTTTGAGTTATGACTATCTTAACTTTTTGTACTTGACGATTTCTGATATTTTCTGTGCATTATTTTTATTTGTGTCTCTTTGTTAGCAAAAAATTTTGTGTTATGCCACTTCAAACTTTTTAGTATTCGGTGTTTAGGATTTCTTATTTTGACTTGTGTCTCTATAACCTGTTTTCTGTCATAAAACTTAGTATAGTATTTATAAATTGCAGGTAAATTAGAAGATCAACCATCATAATAGTCATAGTAATTATGAAAATGAAACTGTATTTAATGATGGAAGCAAACCGCTTTGCACAGTGATAGTATAAGTACATAGATAGAGACCTAAACAAGCGATTTTTACTTTATTAGCAGCGAATGTTACTTTATTATAATTTGTTAGTTTTAGTAATAACAATAAAAATATATAATTGTGTCGCTGATTTCCAAGGGCATCTGTCAAGCAGGGGAAAATTCTAACCAAATGTTTATTTATGAAAGGCGACTGAACTAGGTGGAAGATTTATCAATAGCCTATTATTGATATTTAGTAGTGAGACATTGATAAATCCCGCAACGCTGACAGAAAACATTACTTTGACCTCAACACTCTTCGTATCGAATGAGCGATGGAGCAATGTTGGGGCTCTACGTAATGAGTTTAAGCATGGATCGGGTACAAGCCACCTAACGCTGTTCCTTACAAGGGGTGGTGAAACCATTGTCTTCAAGTTGGGGATCTTGGCTGAGATCGAAAACTTTTATAGCCTGTTGTGCACTTCGCATTCAATTTGTCCGGAAGGTAGTAATGATGATAACAGAGCAACACTGACCCGCCACTATACGGATGATCTCCCGGAGATCAGCTTTTATGAAATTGAAATGCTTTCCAAACTGTTGAAGAATGGAAAAAGACCTGGTGAAGACTGAATAACATCACAGCTTTTAAAGTCAAGAAACACCAATGTGTCTTAAACTTCGTTATGAACTGTGGGAGAACTCCTAGGTCATGGAGTCGGAATATCATGGTTGTTATGGTTCCGTACCTCAAAAGGAAAAAACGGAACCCTTATAGGATCACTTTGTTGTCCGTCTGTCCGTCCGTCCGTCCGTCTGTCAAGACCCTTTTTCTCAGGAACGCGTGGAGGTATGAAGCTGAAATTTATATCAATTACTCAGGTCTACTGTCCCTTGAAGCTGTGAAAAAATCAAACTTCTAAGCCAACGCAATCAAAAGATACAGCCGTTTATGCCGCAAATTTTCGACACTTGCAAGGGAATCAAAACCTACAGGGTGCTTCCCGTGAACTCAGAATCTTGAAATTTGGTACGAAGCAACGTCTTATAGCATAGATAAAGGAAAAATTACGAAAACCATAAAATTGCAAGGTTGTACGGAACCCTCGGTGCGCGAGTCCGACTCGCACTTGGCCGGTTTTTTTTCAAGTTCCTTACCAATATTTATTAACTGTTTTCAAGGGCTATTACGTGATAGCCTTACGTGAAGCGTGAAAGTGTAAGGACTACAATCAACCACTGTACATAGCATTTTCGGACTATGAAAAAGCCTCCGACTTTGCCGTCCGGCAGTCTCTGCAGGGATGTTAAGACGATCGAAGTGCTGATATACCTTTACGGTCCAAGTCCAGAACCAAATAAATTATTCACGAATGCATAGAAGATAATTTACGACGCTGATTTGGATGGAATGTATTGAGAAACATAAATGGGAAACACATCTCATGCTTGCAATTTGCCGATTGACATCGTCCTAATAGTGGATTTGTTCCAAGATTAATGATGATGATAAAATACTATGATGATAACATTATGATTTAGTTTATTGTGATAATTACTTTTTTAGCAAAAAAATCATTTTTTTTATGATTATCACTCAAATTTACTTTTTAAAAATTGAATGAACACCTATTATAGCCGTGTATTAATTATGACCATAATGTTATATTCGTAGGTAAAACCTATTTAAATTCAGAGTATTTTGGTTATTGTAGGAGTGTATATTTTAGATTTTATACTGATTTTAATTTCTGAACATTGAAAAGTTAACATTTATTTGTTTTCTTGCTTTATTATAAAGAATTCATTCTTATAATTGTTTTTGCATTTTGACTTGATACACCTATTTTTAAATTCCCCAGTTATTGAAAGTAGTCTTAACAGGCATATTTTGAATTAATACACATTGTTTTTATATATTCGTGTTTTGAAGTTTGTCTAAATAGTCATATTTTGAGTTAGGACATCTTCTTTTTCATTTCTTGAATTATAAAATGAAGGCTAAAACGACACATTGCAAAATATATTTTTGAAAACCGGGCAATATAGACACAAGCCGAAGTACTAATCAAATATACCTCAAAACTTTATAATGTTGTTAGTTTTCTACAATTTAAGTTATTTTAATCGGAAATGTACACTTCAAGCTAAATTTTAAAATAAGTATAATACCCTAATTTGGAACAGAACTTGGTCAAAAAGGACGACAAAACTTTAACTTGAGTTTTCTCGAAACTCACTTTTTTGAGTTGTGTCGGTCTTTAATTTCAGGTGCGATGTGTAAACAGACCCGGTCCGGTTTAGGGGTCCAATATATCTCGTGACATGTGGGTATATCCAGTAATGGAATACCTCTGCCTACCCCCTCGGGGATAAAAAAGGCGTGAGATTATATTTTATTTATATACTAGCGACCCGCCCCGGCTTCGCACGGGTGTAATGCTTATAAGATTTTCCCACTTTCCTGTTGAAATTTTTCCTGAATTTTCTTTGCTACAAACCTCACGGAGCCCGAGACCTTTCCAACGAATGAAAACCGTGGAAATCGGTTCGTGCGTTCTGGAGTTATAGCGTCAGGAAGGAAATCCCGACTTATTTTTATATAGTAGATAGGCTGGACGGGATCATCGATCGTACTAAAAAAGACTTTTTTCAAAAGTAGTTTCCAAGAAATAGTTGCAGAGAAAGTACAACAACCAAACAACGCCCAGAAATAGAAAAATAATGTATAGTTTGATTGCCTTTCTTTGAGATATGAGGTTATCAGTAGTGGACTGTAGTTATTGGTTAACGATCATAATAGGTGTAGATGAAATTGAAAATTTCAAGTTAACTTTAATAAGCAATATGCACGCTTTTAGTCCCCGAAGGGATAGGCAGTGGTATTTTATTCCTGGGAAAACCCTGTTTTCATCAGTGTATTTTTTGAACCCCTAAAGTTGGAAGGTGGTGAGACTATATTATGGGCGGACAGGGTTCAACAATCAACTCTGGGACCTGCTGGTTTCTAGTGATGTTTTCCTTCACCGTAGAGCTAGTGAAAAAACATTTTTTTTAAACTCGTCGGTACAAGTACATATTTGGTAAACTGAAAGTTATCTCCTAAAAAATTGGAATATCGTGTAATATCGTGATTGCTGTCAAATAAAAAAAACTGCAATCGCTGAGGCAGTCGCTTCGCTTTTAGCTTCGCATAGTAGTTTGTTACCTGTATCTTGGGAAAAAGGCATGTTTTCTTACTTCGTTATGTGCAATGCCTGATGGATAGTTGAGGGTTTTAGCTGGTTCCGTAATTCGTTCCACAATCAGATATGCAGCAAGATTTGCCGTGTAAGAACATACAAGGATGAGAGCAAAGAACCACCAAACAGTACCAACTATCCTTCCGGATAGAGACCTGAACAGAAAGAGTAGCATTATTTGAATCTGCAGAAAATACATTATCAACATTAATCTATTTTGTTGTACTTATTAAGTGACTATTACTTTTGCGATATATTATATATGCGATCGAGTGCCCTCATATTTTTTGTATTACTGCTAAACAAAACAATATATAATTATTATATGTACTTAAATAAATATTGAATATCCAGACACGAATATAACATACATGTTCATGCACACATATGTTGGCCAGGCATCGAACCCGCGACCTCCGACTCAGAAGGCAGGGCCACTACCAACTGAACCAACAGGCTTGTCATGAGTGATTGAATCATAATGTACCCGATTTATTATTATTATATTTTAAGTGTGCATACTTCAGAATTTAAGGAATTACGTTTCACAAAACACTTGTAATATACGTAAGTAGCTTTGAAGTAAAGACGATAAAAACGATACGCTATTTCCCATTTTAACTCGTATCACCTACGCGTTTTATTCTGTAATGTAATGATAACGCTTCTTCGCTGTAGGTACTTTGAATACAAAATTAAATAATATTCCTGCAGAAACAATATGATCGTACATTTCATTATAATTTGCCTTAGAAACGATGAGAATATACGTAGGTATATTATTTTATTATAATAGCATCTCACATTGGTAGACTTGACAAGGTGATTATCGAGCCTCTTCCTTGCCCGACATTCACTTATACACACAATATACTGTCGCTTTATCTCAAACACGCACGATTTAACACAAGACATGGAATTTAATATAGGGTTTCGTGTGAGTGTTCGAGCACATCGCGATCCTGTATATCTACGTAGTATATTGAATACTCGATGATGTATCCCCAGCTTGAGGTAAGGGTCGGATGTCCATTTTTGCAACTTTTCAGTAAGTGAGTTTAAATTTTCAAATCGCCTTTTTCGACACTAAACTTTAATATTCAAAAGTTTTTATATAAATAGATACGCTTTATATTTATCACCATACAGAACGTAATTTTATTTATGAAACTTAGACAAGAAGCCTCATTATTTGCTGAAAGGGTGCGACATGCGGCAATTTTTTTTTTGTTAATATGTTAGTATCTAGGTCACATATAGTTATATCCGTCCTTTTGGTACTAACACTTTGATAATATATTCTTTACCCGTATATTAAGATTCGACTACTTGCCTTCAAGAAAAGTATATGACAATATCTCGTCCATAATAAGAGCTACATTTTTGTAGCAATTTGGTTGGACACCATGGGACAGTGGGGAATCAAAGATATGTCAATGCGTTTGGTCGACGCTTCAGGTGACCAGAGGGCTAGCAGCTACATATATCCACAGAGGGAATGTGGCCAGTATTCTATGCACTATCCCTAAATAACTGTGCTTATATAGAAGACATTTTTTTATCTGTGAATATCGTAAATAAACATAGGCAAAATCAACTTAGGTAGGTAAATTCAAAATATTTCATATTGTCCACAAATTATTTAAATCTAAGTGAGACATATCATTTGGTCACTTCAAATATGTAGTTAGTAATCTTGTATACAAACTCAGCAATATTGCTTGCAGTCCCTATATAAATATTATTTTAATACCTAATTCACTGGTAAATTTCATAAATAGCATATAATTAGATACATACCTTGGTACAACATCACTACCTTGCTGCATAAACGATCCAAGGGAGAACCAAAACGAATTCCAAATGCTAAATTCATTATGCAGTATTATCTAAAAATAAAATGAATTTTCATAATACTATACATATAATTAATAAAAATTCAAATGTGATAATAGATAAATTTCCATACCTCATTTGTACTACAGACAGGCTGATCCAAATGAGTATCGGATATGGAAACCGAACGCCATTCATGAGGAGAAAACCGCGATACCAAGAAAAGAACAATGCTTACGGCGAAGAAACTAAACAGAACGCACAACTGAAAAAAAAAACAGTGGGTACTGATTAAAAGTCAGTTATTCTTTAAAAGACAATAAGCAAGAGACAATGGGAGGGTTCGGTTTTACTTGGCATAATAATTAAGGCACTTGGCCCACTATCTATGGCTCACTATCATTTTTCAGAAAAATGGTTGCAATAAGAAATAAATTTGAAAAAATATTGTGACTGCCGTACTTCGGTTCAAGAGCCGTCATAAACATTCATGCGCCAAGGTAACATAGTTTTATCGGCAAAATGTTTGGTTACGCTCGAAGCGGCATGTGAAGTCACTTGTTATGTAGATGGGGACTCTAACTTTTGCGTGCTATTCCTACTTTGGTTGTTGTTTCCATGTTGATTTATTTTGAAATACTTTTTTTACTGTTTTTCATAGGTCAAGTCGAAAGCAAGTCAGAACTCTTAGCGGCTGTAACAAGCGGTAGTTATTCTTTAATTTTTTTTGTTATTTCTTGTGTATTTTGATCTGGTTTCATTTGCCATGTCTTATTTTATTTTTGTCATTCTTTTCAAGAACTCATATTTCTCTAAATACCGTTATAATTATCTATATAGAATTTTAAAACATAGTACCTATATAATAATCTATTATAAGTGTAGAACAAATTACCTTATCATTATGTATCTAATTAACATTTATCCATAAAATATTAAAATCTGTGGCACTGTATTACGACACTAGCTGAGATAAATGTGATAGACTATATTAGAAAAAAAAATAACGATCATAATGAACATTTTTGCTAAGAACACTCCTTGATTTTGGAGACTAATTATTATAAAAGACACTTACCCATATTTCCTTGGATAGTGGCCGTAAGAAGCTGAATGTATCCGCAAGTTGCTTAGGTACTCTTGCGTGTGCGATAGGATTTTCTATAGACAAGAAAGGCTCAGTGAAATCTACTACACGTTCTCGATCTGGCGTTACAGCGAGTGGTGCTATAGCAATGTCCGCCTCCTACAAAAAACGCAAAAAATCGATACATAAGTGAACATACTTCATTTTGACGGGAAACAGTGTTATAGTAGGTAGTATTTGGGTTAATTAAAAGTTCTGAAGTTGATGGTTATTTTAATAATAGAAAAAGATAATCTGTAAAAAATAAAAACAAAATGTTTATATAAAACCAATAACATACGAGTATTAGGCTAAATAAATAGTGCACAAACAATCACGATTTGCATATTTGAACGATTGTAAATTTCAGTGGACGTTTGAATCAATGTCACGAAATAAAATTAAATTTAAGCTACATGGTTGTTCTTAAAATAGTTAAAAAAAACATTTCCCGATCACTAGTAATTTAATAACTGGCACACCAATATTTATGTTGCCATATTTTGAGCACTGATAACGCATTTTAAAACAAACATTTAGTAAAATAATAGTCCCTAAACCTTCTTTAAATTGGCAATGGTTATCTAGCGTACACTCCAAAGTATAAAAAAAAATACCCGAAGACAATGATAAAATATATTATAATCTAAATCCCAGAGACAATAAAATCAAGGCGACCCTCCACCATATTACATTTATGTCAAATTTCTATCTTCGTAAAGTTAAAGTAAACGAGTGTCCGCCGGGCGTAGGGCGCAAATCCTTTATAACTATAATAATACGACTGAAACTCAATAAACAAGGACCTTTCAGAGAGCGATTCGGTCGGATCTACCCTTCAAAATTGGATGGAGACGAACTGTAAAGTATTGGGTTGTGTCCTTGAACTAAAGTCAGACCAACGTAGACCTGTACGCTTTGTGACATCCAAGTAAAAGTCAATTGTAAACGCTAAATTATTATCAAATATTAAATTACGCTTTGATATATTAAAAAAAATTAAATTAAGAAACCTGAGACCAGCCCTGAGAAAAAAATATTTGACGCGAGAGGTTTAAAAAAATATTCGTACTATTTATTTGCAACGAATTTATTTTACTTAGAAATTATACAATTAATTGGTTATTTTAAATTTAATGACGAGTAGTGACCAATTTTGACCAAACAAAACTTAAGTCTTTTTTGTTTTAGCTGCGTCAAGAAGAATCAAACAAAAACATCGTGTCAACTGCTGTCTACATTTGTTGAGAAGGATTTACTAACGGCAAAATAACAAATATTCGAAACCGAATTTTAGGTCTGTCATCATCAGTTCTACTTCACCAAATGATATATTATAAATGCTTGAAATATTGCTGAAAATAGAAAAATCACCATAATATGTATCCCTATTGTACCCCAATAGCCCTAGCCTACCCCAATGGGAAATACTAGGCGTGAGATTATGTATGTATGTTTGTTCAAATTATTTTATCCCTATAATTTGAGGAGTTCCACCATTTCCTCATGGATCTAATAATTAAAACTGGATTAGGATAAAAACGGGACAAATCTGAAAGTATATCCTTATAAATAAAAAAAGAATTTTCCGAATCGGCTTATAAATGATTAAAAACACAAACGAATACAGAAGCTCCTGCTTTTTTTAAATCGGATAAGAACCGGGCATCTGGCGTTTCGGATCTGATTTCGGTTATTTTTGATGTTTAACAATAATTAATTTAAATATAATTATTACTATGTTATTTTGTTAAATGCATGACTGAAGTATTGCAAGCCTAAATTACGTAGGTACTCTGTTCCAAGGACTTTATTACTAAGCAATTACATTTGCCAATAATTGTTATGAACAGTACGCCATAAAGAATTTCTGATTTCTGATTACGGCCCACGACCGTCACAATATGCGGACTTATTCAATACCAGCGGTTCTGCACGGTTCCCGTGGGAATACGGGAATAAAATATAGCCTATGTTACTTCGGGTTCTTCTAGCTTTCTATTGGTGAAAGAATTTTTTAAATCGGTCCAGTAGTTTTTGAGTTTAATCGTAACAAACATACAAAAATACAAATCTTTGCTCTTTATAATTTTAATGTAGATTTATATTATATTCAATATTTTATAGTTTACCAATTACTACCTTATTAGCGCGAAAACGCGAAACCCTACTCCCAACGTACATAGATTGATAGGTACTCGTAGCAAAAATAATACCGGCCAAGTGTTAGTTAACTCAATTGCTACAATATACGTGTTGATACTCGTACGCTATAAGCCCACATTTAAAAGAGCGAACGTCTGTATGCGAAGATAAGTCTGTATGTAAGAAAACTATGCAGTATAATAACAATAATAATAATAATAATCGTGGAACACAAGTCACACACGGTTATTTAGTCCCAAACTAGACAGGCTACTAAACAACTGATAAACATACTTAAATAAATATTAAGCGACCAGACACGAAGCCAACAGACATTTTCATGCACACAAATGTTGACCCCGAGCGGGGATCGAACCTGCAACCTCCGACTCAGAAGGCAGGGTCACTACCAACTGAGCCAACCTTATTGTGCGATATTTTTTTGTTATGGTTATTTTTTATCGACGCGGATTCAGACAAATTTTGTATCGGCGACCTAGCGGAAGCGATTTTTCACCCTGCTTCATGTAAATTTTGAAAAATTCAATAAAAAAAAACTATGCGTTTCCTCACTTTTCCCCACACCCCCCCTCCCCCCCAATCCCCCCCACCCCTAAATTCCACGTCACCTGTTGTACAGTTCTTCCATGATTTGTAAAATGACGTACCTACGTATTACTTGTTTAGAAACTTAATATCTAATTTAACTCAATACGTAACGAACAAAGAGTCGGTAATTAGTATTTGTTGGAAAACATCTTCTAATTTCCAACAGTCAAGAGTAATTCGACTCTTGTCTAAAATGTTATTAAGGCACGCAGTGGGTGCTCGGTGTAATTCTATCTCGTCTTAAGTGGGTATCAATAAGTTTTCGTACCTTTCTAACTATTTCACCAACTAGTCCCGTCCAGCTTTCAGGAGAGCTCTCACTCCCATACTTTCCGTCCTTCACGAGTCTCAGTACATCTGAAAATCATTAACTAAATTGTATGAAATAAGGACTTCAAGTACTGTAGTAGTCTCGAACTACAGTTCAATGGAAGAACGGGCTAATAGTTTTGTAGTAGTTGATTATTCCTAATTTAATAAGAAAGTACGTCTCATACTTCATACTTATATTTTTATACTTGTTACTTCTCGGTAGAGATAGACTACTGTTTTACATTCAGCCCACACCATTTTATATGACCTTGATATTCAAATTTAAGAAACTAACATTTGATTCCTAGTTTTCTTGCGACCAAATCTGTCAAGTCCTTGCAAAATCCCTGTAGCTGTGTATCTTGTTTCGTATTCTCAGAATTTGGCATGAGATATGGCTCCTGAATGATTGTGGCGATGATGTAGGTTTTGTTTATGTCATATGAAGCTGGAGACTTTAATTGGATGTATCTTGACGGTGCCAACGACAAACCTTGAGCATCAGTCCACGTTGCGACCTGAATCAAGTACAATTTATTTTGATTTTGATCATGGTTTTGCACTACGATCTTAAAGATTAAGTCTAAGATATTTTAAATGTACCGTCCCCACAAACATTTAAGCATTTATAAAACCTTTGGAATGCCAGCTTTCATATAAAATTATACAAATTGCATGCAAAAAAGTTTCGTAATGAAATAAAAACAGTTCACCCACACCAAATTCTTAAAGTTCGCTCTCAAAGTAGCGACCGGAAGAATGGCTCTCAAACTTTGAACGTATTGATTTATGGACGCTGAGAAATCATTAGTGAGTTGTGGAACAGAAGTAGGGTGAAATAAAGTTAAAATTAACCTTTGATGAAAGTACTAAAGCGAAAACGAATTCAAGAAGACGATGAATGCTGTAAAATGTTAAGGGCACGTGACTCGAATTGCTAATGGCTTTCAAGCTTCACTCATCATAATTGAGTTCACAACGAGTGGTCATGATGTCAATCAAACGAAATGTATCTGTAGGTACCTACTTTGCAAATAATACTATTTTATTTAATACATTACCTGCAGCATGGCGCTTTGCACAGTCATTTCAACTACTTGCAATGAAAAGTTATGGCGATGCCCTTCTTCGTTGAAGGAAATATTACCCGTTAACCCTTCAATGTCCGTCTGTAATACATTGTAAATTTTATGAAAAAGTTAAATATACACCTATACAAAAATATATTATATGGCTTGAGATAAGCCCTTGTAATAGGATATTCCAGTGTCGGCATCCTCAAATTAATTTTAATAAACAAAATTGAATTCTCATGTACTTATATACATACTTACTTTTTTAATCAACCTGGATATTTTGTCGCCATGTTCAAACGGTACCACCCAGCTTTTTCCAGGGTTACAATCAATAACCTTTGTGGAATTTGCTTGACCAGCAGCCCTCCGCAAGGCACTTCTGAAGGCATCAGGTTTCTTTCTCCAAAGCCTCCCAAGAGCGTCCATTAACACTTGAACCCCATCGTACATGAGTGCTGCTTGAGCCTTAAGGAATTTTCATTACCGTCAAAATAATAAATTTCCTAATATTCTTGATTACTTTTTACACTGTATATTAGAATTACATTTACTTTTGAATCACTATCTTCATAAAAATTACAACAACTGTGATTCCTATAAGAAGTTTAGTAATGGCACAAATAAGGTTGTAATCCAACTATGTTTTCGTTATAAGTTTACGTATTTTATAAAAACGTTACTTTTTGTCATGAAATGGGTTCGACTGTAGTACCTAAATCTTTTCCACAGCCCGTTTCATGCCAAAAAGTCACGTTTTTATAACAGGATCACTTATGGACACTGGAAGGTAATGACAGTAATACTGCAGAAGAGAGCAGTACATAGCTAATAACAAAACAAACGAATAGTACTTTTAATTACGTCGTCAAGTTTAAATAACAGCAGGAATAATAAATTTCCCTTATTACTAAGTAATTTTGCAATTACATAATCCTACTAATATTATAAACGCGAAAGTTTGTATGGATGTCTGGATGGATGTTTGTTCCTCTTTCACGCAAAAACTACCAAACGGATTTTGATGAAACTTTACAGTTATATAGCTTATACATCAAAATAACAAATAGGCTATATTTTAGCCCCGTATTCCCACGGGAACGGGAACTACGCGGTTGAAACCGCGGGGCGCTGCTAGTATAAAATATATGAGATCCTCAAAACACAAAATGAGGCAATAATATTTCACTAAAGTTACCAACATCACATTCATACGAGTCACATTGAGAACGTGTTAACAACCATGATGAGTTAACTTTACTTCGAAACAATTCTCCCGCGTATTATGAACAGCGGTGTTGAGGCGAAAAAGGCCCAAGCTTACTTACCCAGAACAAGAAGATCGTACGTTATTATAATTTATGCAGGGCTACCCACTTACTGTTTCATTAGAGGGTGCGTGAGTTAGTGAAATCTACATAAACGTATTACTCCACGTCAAAATTTTCTTCGCGGTTCGCTTCGCTTTTTTCACGTCATGATTTCTTCTGATGCTCATTATAAAATACAGTTAAGTGAAGTGAGATTTTAGATTTAAGTCTTTATCTATTAACTTTATGAATTATTTATTTGTCTTGGGCATAGTCGTTCGCCATTGGGAGCGCTCAATTTAGTTCGCAGTCCTGCCGCGAACTAGTTCGTTCATTTAGTTCGTTTTTTTAACTTTTTTTTATTGTATGGAGATAATTCTATAATGATTTTTTTCATATTATTATTGTGAAAAACTTTAACCATAGAGAGACTATAATTTATATAATTTAATAAGAAACTCTTGTAAGAGCGGCAAGAGTAAAAAATTAAGCCGGTTAGCCATGCAGCGCCACTCCATAAAGACCAGAAAATAAGCGGACGCCAGAAAAATACGTATTTAAAAGAACTAAAAACGAGATTCTGGGCGAACTAGTTCGCACAGTTCACCTAAAAGAGCGCTCTTTCGAACTAGGTCGTTCGCGAACTACCCAAGACTATTATTTATTTATAACAATATTTCCATAACGCCATAAAATGTGTATATTTATTTTTACCTTGAGAAAGGACCGATTTGACATAAAAAAATACATCCTCTTGTTCACCGCGTGAATTGTTTTTTAAGACCAATTCTTTTTTTTCATATTTTCAATATTTTTATCCTATTTATCGTGGTGGCTCGTGGTCAGTGTGTTGTACTCACATGTTAAAATGCGGTCCAATGTGTCATAAATCACTTTTCACCGCTTTTGGCAGCGCGCTTTTAATCAGTCAAAAAGGGAACTTAAGGTAGGTGATATAAATAGTTTTGATGAAAAGACTGTCTGGTGGTTTTTAAAATTTATTGAAATTAGTCTACACTAGTATTAGAAAGAGGAAAGATTCGTATTTTTGTATGTTCGTAACGAATAAGCTCAAAGACTATACTTGACTGATTTCAAAAATGTTGTTACCAATGGAAAGCTTCATTATCTCAGTAACATAGACCATATTTTATCCCCGTATTTTCATGGGATCGGGAACTATGCAGGTGAAACCGCGGCGGAACAGCTATGATAATAAAGTAGCAGCTCAAAACTATAACTTTTATTTATTTGGCATGCGAACACAATCATGTCACATTTTGGTACCGTAGTTTTTTAAACCTTTTATACCTATAAAATTTACTAATGCGCTTCATGTCACGTCCTTTTAGACCAGCCAGCCGTGATTTCCATACTAATTATTCCAAAAAATTTGGTTGTAGGTACAAACTGTAGTTTTTATAACATGACTGACATGATAAAATATTTCCCATTCTACATAGGTTATATTATTGACTGTAATTCACAACTTCGACATTTATTACAGCGAATTTTACCAAAGCGAATGTTTTATGTTAAAACAAACTATTGGAGTTAGCGAATTAACCAGCTGGTATTATAAGCCATAAACCTAATTGATGTATCGCAATGGAACCAAGGTACTTACCGATATGGTCCCCTTGAACCGGGGGTCCATTCTACGCAAACCGTCCATGAAATCGCGCACAATCTTGCGCGAGTGGTCGACGATCCGGAACCCCGTTATATTGACTGCTCCGTACTCGGTGACTTCGTTCTCCCAGTGATCGTCCATAACCTGTTAATCGAAATAGCTTAAGTTTTGATGTTCAATTATCTCTGAATATGTACCAAACCATCTTAAAAATGACACGGGATAAAAATCGATGGAGTTGCAGAATAAAAAGCTTGGTGATTCTCATTATAAAAGCTAAAAAATATTTACTAAAAACACACCACATAAGCTAAAAGTCGTACTAAATTTTAAAATAAAAGAAAAGCATTTCCACTCCCAATGAAAAACTCTGTTTAATGTTTTCACAGTACAGCTCTTTTAGAATACGTACTTATGAACTATAGTTCAAGACATTAGTTTGTGTAAATAATTCTTACCAATCCACTGAGCATATAGTGGTAGGTTCTGCGTCCTAGCTGTACTTTGCGAACATGTTCGACAAGTATGCTTTTAGCGTTTTTGGCGTTGCAGTCTAGCACGATGCGCTTGTTGGACCAACGGTCATGCTGCTCCAAAGCTAACAAAAATTCCATAGCGTCAGATGCGTTATTTATTCGCTTCACGAGAGAAATTCGGAATGCAGTACGTCCAGGCTGCATAGACTGATAAAGCTGTTGTAGCCGGAGAAGTCCTAAAAAAGGAAAATTTAAAAATATATACGCATATTTCGTACGCCTGTGGATTTTTCAATTTTTGACCTAGATTTTTAACCATTCAAGCTCAGATTTCCAACACTATACATTATCAATTGTTTTTGACTGAAATCACACGTGACTTACTGATGATTAACATGTTGTTTCACAAGTTGTATGTTATAATAAGTTTCATAAATTTACTTAGCATTCAAATACTCAAAAAATTAATACAATGTTATATCAAAGTTATTAATGATTATGATATAAAAATCATATACATTTAGAGTTGACCATCCTTTTATTTATTTGATTCATCAATTTACAGTGCTGTAAAAAGAAATATAGAATATTACTTTATCATTGCCAACAGAATTTATATGCCGGCCTATTTTCCAGTTCTCCTAAACCAATTCGAATCCACCAGAATTTTATCGAATTAAACGCCCCATATAAAACAAGTGAAACGAAAAAGGGACAAAGCGTTCTCCGAAGAGGCAAAAAATAAAAACTCTTTGGATCTGAGTGGAGGAGAGCCCAAAGGAACGAACGTACCTATTACATTTATAATCTTGTCTATAACACCGTATACGTATGTAGTGTTCGCAGTAAATATATAAGCTAAACCACTGACAAACGGCCGAAACGACTCACTCAACAGACACGCGCCGGAACAGAGGCCTTATTGTCGATTTATAATTATAATCGCGATCGTCTTCATTTTGAGGTAATTGCGTCTTCCGTAAATCTGTCATTACTGCCAGTGTAAGTAGAACAAGCACTTACCGCGGTACAAATGTTAAACAAAGACGATTGCGATTTCAGTTATAAATAGACAATAAAACAGGTTGCAGGTTATGCAGTCGGTCCGGGGTGACGCGTTGAAAAGTGGTTACGTTTTGCATTTTAATGCGTAAAACGCCGCTTGGTCTGTCTGGGATAAAAAAAAACCATAAAAATTTATAACAAAGATGAAAGTATTTTTTAATCAATAATTCATAATAGAGAATAATAAATGACTTATCTACTTTCTTAACTTTTAAACGTATATTTTATAAATAGTTCATTTCATTTGATTATTTCAGCATCCTAGAACCAAATAGGTATAAAAATATAATGAAAACATTATCTGCAATTTAAAAAATATATAACAGTGACGACCCTACGCACTAAAGGAGCGTAGGTAACTATCTCCGAATAAAGGCTCAGTTACCGTACTGCTCTTGTTTATTTACTGTAGCATTAGTGAATTTGAACATAAACAGACAGTTGTTCCTTTGTAATGGTACCATTATTATTTTTCTAGGTATTTTTTATCCGAAATATTACGGAGATTAAGAATTAGCAAGTTAAAATGCAAGACAATAAAACGTAAAATTCCAGACCGATACACTACCAGGGGGCTATTGTCTTTATCGGCTTGATTTTGACCTACATTGCTTCTGAGGTACATCTGTCACCACTGTCAGTCTCTATAGAGCAAGGGCTGCCGCGATACCGGTTATAAATAAGTAATAAAACCCTATTTTCAGACTACTATGGGCATGATACTCGTATACACTAGCGGAAATCCTAAACAATTTTACAGTTAAGAGATAAATGTGCGGCCAGAGATGCGGTGAAAGTTTTGTCCGCACCCGGACTATTCTCACCATGTGTCGCATTTCAACTCGCGACCCTTGAGGTTTTCCACTGTCGTCAACCAACTAATGGCTTGCGACGTCAGCTGCGTCAACCAAGTCTCGTGCTATAACATCAATTATTTTGACTCATGCGAGTTCTGAATTCTTTTTCAATATGTTGTGTTATTTATTTAAGGAAAACCAACAGCCGTATTAAACATTATAATTAATCATATTAAAAACATATAGGCCAATTACAGGTTTTCACAGATAGAAAATAAAAATATCAACACGCACAACAAGAAAACTTCTGTGTAGAGCTGCCAATTTTATCAGAAATATTCTTCAGTTTTGAGATAGACCAAAATTCCAAAATTAATAATAGCTTTGGAAGACGAGAATTAAACGCTTTTGATTATCTCTCTGCCAACAGCTTTGTGGCTTTGTTAAACCTCCGCGAAAATTGTTACGAAGCGCTTCAGTAGTCGCCCAAATGCGGTGATTATGAGCAGTGTTAGTTAGGAGTTCTTAACTTCATCGCGAACTTTGCCACTCAGGTGTTGTAAAAGATAACTTGTTGCAAATTACTCGTTTTATATCAGCGTTGGTTTTATAACGCTACTATATTCTTATGTAACAAAACTTAAATGTCTGCTGGTTCGAAATGACAGAATCACATTTACATCGACAAAACTACCACGATACGCCTCTATATCATAAAAATATAAATAACAATATTGAAATAAGCCAATAAAGCTAGTAATACTATCAATCGCGCAGTTGTTCTGACAAATTAACTTAATGATCTTTTTTAGTATCTATCTATTTTTTACGTATTTGCGTTTCATCACCCTAATTCGTCTTCCAATTGCATTTATTATAGACTTGGTATTTTTCCCCTTTTCTGTCTATCTTTCTCAACTCTGTGTTCCAATATCCTCGCTTATTGGTTACAAATTGGATTAGAAAGATGCGGCCTGGTGTGTTACCGAAATTGATTTTACGAGAAACATTTTATGTTGGCACAACTAGGAAATACAATTTGTTACTGTCTCTGATAAACCCTCTGATATACTGTCAATATCAATTCCATTCTAAAAACAGAGGCAATAGTGGCGGTGATATATAGGTACATTTTAAAAATTTCATCGGGATTATCTAGAACAGGTATACTAGTATATTGTTGAATCGAAAAAAATTCAACAAAAGTTGTGGTTTCGTATTCGTAAAAACAGTATTTTATCCTGAATTAAATAAAATTTTACTTTATACGTGTGTAAGTTGGAAAACAAAATACAATATGTAACAGAATAAGCACAATTCCTGAAATTTGTTTGTTCAGTATCAACTACTTAAAAAATTTCATCTACTTTTAATATGTGTAAAATTTTTCTGAAAAATTACTTACCTATATAGCTGAATTTAGTGCTACCTATGGAAATCGTACTATTATTGCTCTTTATTTAAGAAAATTGGTTAGACACAACTAAAGAACGATGGCATCATATATTTTTTATATTAATGTACTGATTGGGGTGTATGAGGAATTGAGCTTATTCTGTTACGCGTTGTATATTAAGTAAGTATGATTTAATAATATGGTGAATAGATGCCGTTGATCACCTTCCGCCCATCGATTTCCTACACTCATAACAATAATGCTATTGAAGAATAATATTTGTACGTGTCCGTATTATAGGCGGAGGATATTCTATTACAAAGCAAGGGTATTTGAAATGTGATAATAAGGAAGGCTCCGCGCGTGCGACGCCTCGGAATTCGATTTATTTAATAATGTTATAGAAAAACGTAAAGTTATCTTGGCATGTTTAAGTCTAGTGAACTTGTGTTGATGTTAGTATCACCAATCATCAATCTATACTCCTATACGAATATTATAAAGAGGAAAGATTTGTATGTTTGTATCTTTGTTACGAATAAACTCATAAACTGTTTTACCTATTTTAAAAGTTATTTCATAACTCGAAAGCTATAATATTACTGAGTAACAAATGCTATATTTTATTTCCGTATATCCAAGGGAACGGGAACAACGCGGGTAAAGCCGCGCAGAACCGCTAGTATATTATACGATGGAAAACAAACGCTGATTCGCTTTGGTAAAATTCGCTGTAATAAATGTCGAAGTTGTGAATTACAGTCTGCGGGATAGGCCATAGCGAACATAAAAATGCGAAAAACTTTAAAATCATTCTTAGTTTCAAAAGATTGTATTATTATTAATAATTAATGCCAGATACTACCTCTTACAAACCCAAACATGCACACACAACATAACATATTTGTAATACTTATTAGTTTAGTCTCTGGTTTCACCCGAGTCAAGCCCATGTAATTCTAGAATAGTAATTGATTTCTATACGTAGAACAATTTACAGAATTTCCTAAGCTGTAGTGTCTACAATGACATTTAATAACTGGCAACTACGTTGAATATAACCTTTTTAATTTTAGAATGGATCCGTAGTTCTACATATTATTACGTCCTTACACAACAACCTAATATCTTTATAACGTAAGAGATGATGTAGGTGTATTAGCTTTTAGCATGGAGTTTTCTTTCCCATGAGATTAAATCTCGTAACATATTATACCTCTAACCATGAACTTTATGCAAAGTACGAACTCGACCTCAGTTATTTTTATTATTGCGGATTGTATTGATTAAACCTTTAAACACAACTTGGTTCTACTATAAAAAAACTCAATCCTTTTAACCCCAAGGGGGTAGGCAGAGGTATTCCATTTCTGGATATACCCAGTTATCACGAGATATTCTTTGGACCCCGATAAACGTGATAGGTGGTGAGCCCATCGCCGGACCGGGTCTGTTACACATGCCTCAGAATTAATTCTGCTGGGACCTGCGGGTTTCCTCACGATGTTTTTCCTCACCGTCGAGCTACTGATGAATATGTACGTATGTTTTTGAAAAACTCATTGGTACATGAAAGGATTTGAACCCGAGCCTCACTGATTATCATCAATCACTGCTCTACTATGTTCAATATTTTTTCCAACCAGTTACAATGTGACAGTAAGGGGTGTTACTAGACGGGCATAATATACCATTGTGATCTTTTGTTCGGCAAGCCTACCAATTGTTGACGAGGAATCACGAACGAGCTTTACCATAATAGCACACAGGAAAAATATTTTTAGGGTTCCGTATCCAAAGGGTACCAGCGGGACCCTATGACTAAGCGTCCGCTGTCCATCCGTAATAAGTAGACCGTTGAAATTTTCACAGAATGTGCATTTTCATTGCCACTATGACCAAAAATGAATGGGTGCTTTTGGCTATTTTATTTTTATTCTATGGTGATACGGAACCGATGTGACTAATCCGACTTGTTTTCGGGTTTTATCTTTCAACCTCATATCTATGCCTACTTATTTATTTTTAAGAACTTTGGACACAATTTATAAAAGTCCATAATAAACTGAAAATGAAAATTTATTTTGATGGGAAATATAGTATTACGCGGTCATAATCAAAACGGAGGGCCGTTTTAAGCCGGTTAAGACCACGAACACTTGCGCCTGTTATTTATATTAGGCGACGTTACGAACCACTCCTACTGACTGTTTCTTTTCCTCAGCACAATTTACGACAGTACATAAATATCAATTTCTCTGTTATTTGCAATAAATTCACATTTGCTGTAAGTTGCCTCGCTGAGGGCTCTTCACTCTTTTAAATTTAGTTAAATGTATGATTGATTATAACTACTTAAAGTTCGAAGATTATTAATGTTCATAGCGGAAATAAATAAAAATCTGGTCGCGTATTGTTTGGCAAGTGGTCGAGCAGTCAAGCGGAAATAAAATTGCATCTTCCTAGATGTTATTCTAAGTGGTTCTTGGATGCATACGGTGGCATAGCATCTATTTCCTAGTGACGTGAGAGTCGACTCGTTCGGCGGTGCAGTCCAGACTCCGTTGAATAAATTGAATTCTGATATCATCTGTGTGCGGTGGAATGACATGGATTTTTTATCTTTTATTTGGATACCAGCTATTTAGTGTGGGCTGATATTATTAATGGTACACATTTAGTATTTGAATGGTTATATTAGATAAGGCAAACATAATAAAATACGAGTACTAGGTATATGTATTATTATTAAATTAGGCAAGTATTAACATAAGGGTTACTCGTTTGGAATCAAGAATCTACTCGTAGTTATGAATTAATATTACGAGTATTATAATATAGAGCTTAATACAGCTAAACTTAATACCTTATTAACTTTTTTTGTTGTAACAAGATAGAGCAGAACTCAAGATTCTTATATATCCACTGTTGCATCAAACTAACAATGAAAAATGTTCTAAAATAGAGTTCTACGTAAAATACTATTATGGAGAACGAAATGAAATATTAATTTTGCAATATTTCATGTGTTCGTGAAATTTAATTAAATCAATCCATTAAAATGAAGTGGAAATATCGAGATAAGAGTTTTTAAGCTTCAGGTTAAATAAAGTTTAATGTAACCAACTGGAAAAAAATGCAAAATTATACGATAATGAAAAGTTTACATAAGTAGGTACTTAAAATGTTAATAATACCGTATTTGTTGATTAGCAATCCTATTTTTATTATTTCGATTAGCAACCAACGAGCAAAGCAATCCAGTGCAATGAGAAAGAAAGACTCGGTAATAACATTAGGTGCAATTTTAGTACGAAGGTGGTCTTGCAATCCTGGCTTGAGGACGTAAAAGTTTATAGTCCAGCCAGGAAACGAGATGACTGTGATAATCGAATGAAGGACTGAAGCCAATCCTCGTACGAATGGTTATTTAATTTGACTTGTAAAGTAGATATGAGTGCAAGTGATATCATATGAACTTCAGTTGATTTTTCGAAGTTATTTAAGTCAATTGACTGTAAATCTTATTACAAAGGTTTTATAGTTTTATTTGCACTGTTTATCGTGATTAAAGTTATCTATAGTTACCGCTTTTGTTCTTGTTAAAATGTATTATTGATACAAGCAAGAATCAATTTTATTTGTTCTTAGAGTAACAAGTTACTAATTAAAGATATTCTTACGTCAAAATTATAATGATAAAATATGTAACTGTTCTTAAGTGAAATAGTCCAGGCAATGAAGCGGATTTTTGTATGAAGACCCCAACATTAATTCCTCAGTCGATGAAACTTTGCAGGATTGTAGTATAGTATGAGACAATACTTGCATAAAAAAATCCAAAAAAAAAAACCTAACCAAAGTTAGGTATTTTTACTGAAATAATTATTTATTTGATATCTTTGTTGGGAAAAATGCTCAGTCAAAATTTTCTTCGCCAGCAATATTCATGTGTATTAAGAAAGCTATACGCAAAATATCAAAAAAAAAATCCTGGTAGAAACAACAAAACTCAAACGTACGTATATATGTACCTTGCACGGGAAAATTGCTCTGTCCATTTTTTTAACTGGAATGTTATTTAGTAGTCGCTGTGGACTTACAATAGGAAAATCCAAAATAAAAACCGTCTCGCTACATTATCAACCAAAAAAAAAATTTTCTTTTAGTATAAAAACCTAACTTCGGTTAGGTTTTTTTTTGGATTTTTTTATGCAAGTATTGTCTCATACTATACTACAATCCTGCAAAGTTTCATCGACTGAGGAATTAATGTTGGGGTCCACTACCTTTATTGCCTAGACTATTAAAATATATATTTTTATAATACATATAATACTTATGTTATAATTACAAATTATCTAAAATAGCGACCCACCCTCGCTTCGCTTCGGTTTATATGGTATATAAAAACCTTCCCCTTGAATCACTCTATCTATTAAAAAAACCGCATCAAAATCCGTTGCGTAGTTTTTAAGATCTAAGCATACATTGGGACAGACAGACAGCGGGAAGCGACTTTGTTTTATACTATGCAGTGAATGAACGTCAACACCAATAATTTTATAGTGACCTTAGTGATGAGTTATCGACAGCTACATAGATACTAAGAGTACTTAAAATTAAACACTAACTTAAATAAAAACGCAATGCATAGGTTGAACTGTCTTTGAATTAGTAGAACAACTATATATGATTCAAAAGCAAACGCAAGGGAATAGCTTTGTGTACAAAATCGATCAACTGTTACAGGTATATATATAGGTAACTCTGCGTATAAATCCAGGGAAGTTTCATAACTCCAAGCTACGCTAGCAGGGCGGTCCCGAATGAGGTGTTCAGCCCCTGTTCTATAAATATTATTTCTTGCCCCGTGCTCAAGCTCGGAGACTTACAAATAAAGTTACAAGCAAGAGGTAGGTTACGGACACATGATGATAATAGTTTTCTAGTGATATACCAAATTTATAAAACAAATAACTGTCATTACTTTGCACAATGCATTTTTTCTTGATCTGTATAATCATGAAAAAGAAAAAATTACTAGCGAACTCATCTCGAAGAATCCGCATATTGAAGCTTGGAATATGGGAGATTGATGTCTTACTGCACCAAATAACTGTGGGTGAATTTTATTGTGTCCCACGCCTTTTTATTTATACGATGTAGAAGTCCGGTAGGAAAGTATCGGATAAAAGGGATAATCACGAAATATCAAAAACCGTTGTACATTTATCAGTTCTACGCGGACAGAGTCGCGTGAAAAAATAGTAACGTATATTCCTGTAAGTGAGTTCGAAGGCACTTTAATATAACTTGGCAGCCGCTTAGATCTCAAGTCTTTTATCGGGAAAACTGACAAACTCGCTTGTTCTTTGTACCGAATTTGACCCCTTTTACACACTTATGTTTTCGGTAGGATTTCGTTTAAAAAGTTCCACACCAATGAACTCAATTCCAACAGTCATATGAATGTTAGTTTTTCTGACGTTGAAACTCATCAACACGCCGCTGATTGGATAATATACTATCTACCTAAGTACCTAAATATTTACGCATAGATACGTCAATTCCAAATTCTAACAACTGAAAATTTCAAAGATTTTTCACAGATGCTTATCATGGTCATTGCAATTAAAAAATGTTGATTTTTTAAATATTTTCAGCTTAAACGATTTCCTATAAAAAAATTTCGAGTTAAAAAAACGACTCTATTTGTACTTGCATTGCATTTATGGAGCAATCCGTGCATGATACTGCCTCGCACTTTTTTAGTTTTTTTTTTAATTAATATTTACTATTTATTTAACCTGCGTTTGAAGACCAACTTTATGGATTATAAAAAGAAAAAATCTTAGCAATGAGTTTACTTCAAATAAAATTTAGAGACGTAATGTAAACCTTTTTTGTAAAAAGATCGGTATAATTCCCTACAATAAAATATTCGGGCAGATTAAAAATAAAGCTGGCGTTTTTCCATTGGTGATAGACACCCCATTAAAGCGGCTGCAGAGACTATTAGCGCCAGCCCCCGGTTTCAGCCGCAATCTCTTTCGTGTCGACATTTTATTATCGGAGGAGTCAGCTCCGTTGTAATCCCCGGCGAGCAGCACAATTTACGATTTATAAAACCACCATTTCTGTTGTAAAGCAAAACGATAAAGAAAATGTAGAAAGCCAAGTTGACTTTAGCCACGCTCACCCCGTTCGCTGTCCCTCTTTATCTTAATATTCACTGATATTAAAAAGTTAATCCTAAAAAAAACAACCGGTACACCGTCGCTTCCTCGGTTACGGTTATCTCGGAGTAGAAAGATAAAGTGTAGTGTTTTATTTATTTAAAGTAGGGGTATAACGTCCGAGCCTTTGCGAAGAAAAGTTTTAATACTTTTTAAGTACGCTCTTTGGATAGCTAACAATAACTGTGTTGTTTTAGAAGTAACAATGTCCTTAACTGGCGCATATATATCTACAGCTACAGAATAAAAAAAATCTGATTGAGCATTTTTTAAACTAAACTATCATTATTTATTTCTGAAAATTAGGCTAACAATAATTACAAAAAATATTTCACAACAAGTTTCGTCAATTAATATTTTGTTTGAATATATTAAGTAGTATGTATGTCTGTGTCTCTTAAGTAGTGTGTATCATAAAGTTAGAAACTTACCGTCATGAGAATCGTACATGTAAATAATTTCCTTCCATCCGTAGTGCACGATCGTGTCCACGATTGCTTTATGATAATCAGGTCTCATGCTTACTGCGTGATCGATAAGTCCAGAGGAAGGTGGTATGACCTGCAAAACAGACCTTGTTAACTTAAGAGATTTGAACTAAATTTTACTGAGAACGTCATAAAAAAGTTAGCGAAGAATTTGAATGCAGCTGAAACAATATATTCTATTCAACATCATTATTTACGCAGTCCGGTTCTCATGTTGAATCCTAGCTTCACCCACAAATTTTCAGATAAAACGGGACCAAGCATCATATCGAATCAATCATAATGAATCTACATCCGTCTACACTTCGACACTAATATTATAAAGAGGAAATATTTGTATATTTGTAACGAATAAACTCAAAAACTACTTAATCGATTTTAAAAATTGTTTCACCGATAAAAAGCTTTTTCGGGTTAAAATCGCGCGGAACAAATAACAATTTAATAAAAAGATAGGTACCTGTATGATATTAAGCATTTTAATTTTTTAAATTAAAATAAATACAATAAAATAATCTCATCCCCGAGGGGGTAGGCAGAGGTATTCTATTTCTGGATATACCTACTCACTTTTCACAAGATATATATTGTACCCCTAAACGTGATAGGTGGTGAAAAATATAAATATTAGTACATATTTTTTATTTACTGTTTATTACTTTATAGTTATGTCCAAATAATAATAAAACAGCATAATTTATCAACTGTAATGTGTAAACACTTTCACTATATTAACTTTGCTATATGACTGAAGGCTACACTATAGAACTCGTAACAGAAAAAGCGCAATTCCTCATACACCCCAATCAGATATTAATATAAAAAAATATGATGCAATCGAACTTTAGTTGTGTCTAACCAATTTTCTTAAATATCGATTATTAATAGCACGATTTCCATAGATAGCACTAAATTCAGCTATGCTAATTTATTTTTGGGAAAAATTTAACACATATTAAAATAGCTGAAATCAAATAAGTAGTCGATACTGAACAAACTAATTTCAGGAATTGCGCTTATTCTGTTACATGTTGTATATTAGAACATATAGATTATTATAAAAAATAAATAAAATTAATACTAAATATAACTTTGAATTATTTTCAGCATTCTGGTAGGAACATATTTTCCATATTATGTGGTAAAAGTGTGTAGGTACTTTATTATGATACACGTGTATAATAATACACGTGTATCATAATAATAGCCGTTAATCAGACATCATAATTAATCACTACTGTATTACAATTTCATTTGTACTTTATCTTATTAAATTTAATACAATACTAATAATTTAACCTTTATTTATGTTTACTTTGGTACACGTGTATACGTAATCTTAAACTAAAAGGTAATCTTCTAATTCATAAATAAAAATAACAAACGAAATTAATTAATTAAACAACAGCTACCGAATGAAAAAAAAATCTCGTCTGGCTCCCGAGGCTGGGGTGGTTATTTTCAGCTGTGTCAATATTGCCAATCCGCTAGCAAAAAAAAAACAGACAGCCCCGGGGTTACCTGTAGGCTCGATAAAACGCGCTAAAAGGTCCAAAGTTTCGCTTCAGGAGTTCACCGTTTCTAGGGCATCTAATGGCATCTATATATTATTATATCTACAACGAGTAACATATAATAGCAATTCCTCATACACCCCAATTAGAATATTAATATAAAACAATATAATATTATGATGCCTTCGTACTTAAGTTTTGTCTAACCGATCTTCTTTAAAAAAGAGCAATAGTAGTATGGTTTCGATAGATAGCACTAAATTCAGCTATATACGCTAATTCATTTTTCGGAAAAAATTAACACAATATTAAAAATAGCTGAAATCGATTAAGTAGTTGATACTGAACAAAATAATTTCAGGAATTGCGCTTATTCTGTTACATATTGTATACACAGGTGTCTTACCTTTTCGGGAAACCACGGAGTGACGAAGGGCATTTGAAAGGTATTGGTGTAGGAATGTAGGGTGTCGAAAGATTCCGGCGTAACAGCTCCCAGCATAGCGAAAACTCCTCGGGCAAACTGGTTGCATACTGACGAAAAAGTTTAATTAGAAAACACATGCGAATACGCCTTACAGTTCCATTTGCAATTTAACTTATATATTAATGTCTCATTTCGAATTGCTAGTTGTATGAGCTGTCAAAATACCATGGAAGACAAGTTTCAGTTACACGCGCAGCACGATTTTAAGGTACAATTTCAAGATTTGCTTTTTATAACACAATATGATGTGTATTCTACATAACTATGTTTAGGTTGTGAAATAATACTTAGATCATTACGTTATATTCGTTATCTATTATTAACACTCGAAATCCTCGTCAGTCTATTAGACAGATAGTTTATTCTTTATCATAAAAAAATATTTACGAAATAATATTTTTGTTAATTTTGAATATTACCGTTGTTACAAGTGGCATACAATTATCTACGATACTTACTATCATATAGAGGTTCAGGTCTGTGCTTACTGCCTATATCATATTATTATGGTCTCAGAAGACAAACGAGCTTATGTATATGCGGTATAAATCAGGTCCCCATCTTGTAATACATTACGTTATATCGCATATTCGAACACCATCTTGTAAACCTAACCAGAATATGCAAATTAATCTTTGATAACCCAATATCTAATAAAACAAGAAGAAGACAGTTTCTCTTGGCAACAATGTTCCAATAATGCGTAGAAAATTCATTTGCAATAATGAAACGAAGTGGCACCGCCATTTTAATAAATTTAGGTTAAGAGATAGATGTTGTTTGTTATTACGTTACCGTTAAGTGCGTAGATCAGTTAAAGTGCAGATTAACTAAGTGACTGAGTCTGTTAAAGTGCGAAAAATACTTTTGTGTTTCAAATTGAGTAGGTATTCTGCTAACGACCAAGCTTACATTTAAGTAAAGAGATTAAGATTTTCTACTTGATTAAAACATTAGAGTTCATTATTATAAACTCAGATCTCTATTAAAGTAGGGACTTCATCAATATAAAAAGAAAATTATCTTTTTTTATATAACTTCTAGAAATTAGATAATTAAATAAAAAATAATTTACCAACGATCATATCGTTCCTAAAAAACATAGACAACTTTCATTGTACCTTCAATAAAATAGAAAAAAAAACGAAACAACGAGGGAAAGCCTTTATAGCTTCCCCGCATAGTTTTTTAGGGAATTTGTTTCCTCACTCTTTTGTGATTCGACGGTATAGTACATTGACGCATACGACGGTGTATGCGTCAATGTACAGATTATTTTTTATGGTAAGTATAGGTGCAAACTTGCTGAAGTATTGACACTTGCTACTTTTAAGTAAAACTTCATTCTTTACTGGATGGTATCCGGTAATCTATAAATTATATAGTTAATGCCCACATTATCGTATTCCGCATTCAAACGATAAAAAATTAATTATTAAACTCCTTGGTATTAGCAGGTGACACTGTTCCATTTCAAATAGGAAGATAGAAAAATATGGTTCATTTGTTAATTAAGACCTTCCTCAGTGTATGTATGAGATGAGAATATACACCATTTTCTATTATTGCTTTTCACAATTTTCTTGTGTTTAACTTGTTTTATAATAATTTAATATAATATTTGGAAAACAAATTACAATAGTAAATTTAAAAAAGTAGTCGACACTCGTTAAGAGTGCCTTAAATGTATCCTACTAATATTATAAATGCTAAAGTTTGTATGGATGTATGTTTGTTCCTCTTTCACGCAAAAACTACTGAACGGATTTTAATGAAACTTTAAAGTTATATAGCTTATACATCAGAATAACACAAAGGCTATATTTTATCCCCGTATTCCCACGAGAACGGGTACTACGCGGGTGAAACGAGTGGTAGATAATATATTATCATTGCTTTGAGCAGTCTTATTAAAAACATTTGACATATTCTTTCAGTGAGAGTTCATTTTCAATATAAAACGCCGCCGCGGTCGCCGGCCCGGCACACCTCTCATTGTAATTGCACCCTAACGCAATTACCTTAAAAGCCTGTCAGGGGGCTAAATTTAATGAACTTGAAAATAAAGTGAATTGTCTTATTTAATCCGTCTACGCCTTAGTCTTTTAGGGTACTGTACCAAAACTGATGAAAGGTCTTAATTTATATGGTATCTAAAATCTTTGTATGGGGCATAAAACAATGACTATAAAAAAGAATAAGATGACGATGTGGTTCATTTAACAGTAGATATTTTAATTAAGGAAGATAAAACTATATCAAATAACACCAAATGTAGGCAGTAAAACGAAAATTTGTTTAAGCTCGTGTTGTAAAGTTATCTTAACATATTTTATGGACAAAAGTATGTATAAGAAGGTATTTTAAGGTAAGGACCCCTAAAGCCGAGGACTTGCTGGCACCGTAAAGCGTAACAGAAGGCCGGAAAGTACTCGTCATTAGAGTGAATAGGCACGGCCGGGCGTCTGCGGTCGCCGCTCATCCTCTTTCACGGGCAATTTGCTTTTGTTTCTCCTTTTAATTTCCGCGTCAGTATTTTTGTATTGTTCTCATCTTCTAAGAGACACAAAATATGTTGTTATTTTTATTCAAGAATATTTTTTGCCGACAAAAGATAACTTTTAATGTCACAACAATAGTCTACTTATTATAATATTGGATTATCTTTTCAAAAAGACTCTTACAAAAGAAGTTTACAAAAAATATGTTTAGGAGTCTTTGATTCTAGCTAATAAAATTCGACTATTTTCGAGCAAAATCGTCGCTGAAATAAGGTTAAAAGTGAAGCATTTCGGTCACAAAACTTATCGCATTCAATTGCCAAGTTTCTGTCTAAAGAATAATTTCAAGCTAGAAAAAGTATATTTGTGTTGACTTTTATTCCAAACAAACAATGTTAAAATTTCAAATTCTTGAATACCTAACCTCTTCCCGGGAGTATTGATCAAGCTGGTAGCATCGGCAGGCGGTACGCGTAGGATATTCCGATCACGTGACTTACTGATGACACTTGGCTTAAAGACCTTTTCTTTTCTCCTTCAGAGGTAATGGCACCACGTTGCATACAGCCTTAATTTCATTTTGGAGTATCCCGTGCTATTTCAAAAAGCTGAATTCAAAATCCTCTCAGGCGCTGTTACGTGTAGATACGCGGAGGATGTAAAAAGCTAACGGAAATCCCATATTTGCATCGATGAACACACAAGCTATATTCACGCTGCAAACAGTTTTGAAATACAATGTCGTTTTGAATTTATCTGAATATTATGTTATTGGGAGGAAAAAAGCTTTGAATTTTTATCTAATCAACAACAGATATAAGTGGATTTTTTAATTTTATTTCAAGTGTTTAATAATTTTCACCTATTATACATTTGATTGCAAAATATTTTAAAAAACTTTATGTTTTTAAAAGCTTTTGAACAATTATTACAGTGGTGTAGAATATATTTTTTAATCGATTCCATTAAGTATTCTAAAACAGAATGAAAGGATTTTTTTTCCAATCCGCAGTGGCTCGCGTGGGAGAATATAGCCCATACCTCCTCATGCTTCAAGAAAGACTCAGCAGTAGGCTGTTACGGGTTGGTGATGATGAAAGGTTTTTTAAATAAATTCTTATTGCATTTTTTTGTGGACACTTGCAAAACCAGGGTATTCGCTGCCGCGAGGCCGATCCTGAAGAAACCTTTCAAGACCTTCTGAAACGACACCATACTGTAGCGTAGGTCCTATGGAAAACCTCGATGGAAGCTCTTTCCTCATGCTCAGAGTACGCGGGAGAAACAAAATAAAGATATATGGATATTTCAATAAACTGCCAATAAGTAGGTACTACATACGATAATATTTATTATTGATATATATGTTACACAACCCTAAAAGTGTTTTAAATATAATAGCTTTTATTTGTTTTATAATAAATAAATACACAAGGGTAAGGATCTAAATTAATTATTTTCTTGTACCAATATGAAATTTAATTTGAATGTTTATATACCTTTACTGAATCAAGTACACCATAATATTTTTTAAGTTATGTCTCTCGTTGGTTTAAGTACTGCAACACCCAACAGGTCTCATGTACTGTTCACACTAAACTAAGATTTACTAAATAAATATAATATGTTCTTTCAATAAAATAAATAAATTACAAACAGTATTATTTTATTTAGGACCGATTCAGTTAACAGCTTACAGCCGTGTGCGCTGAATACTCACTCAGTCGTGAAAGCTTGAAAGCATCAGCTGTGTTGATGACGTCTACGTACGCCTGCAACTCCAGTCGCCGGCTACTGATGTTTTGATTATGCATTGTCATTGCATACTTGAACACATTTTGTATCTCCTCCGTATTTTGGTCGAAGATCGCACCTAAAAATACAAGTACGCTTTAATTAACACAATTTACCACGAGTAAGAGTGGGTCGGAAATGAGATACTAGAATTTATTTTCGACCCTATCCACTTTATAACAATAATATGTGTTTATGTTATAGTTTTTACTAATAGAAGATTAAGTGACTGTACCTATCCCGCGACTTAACCCACGTGTGTCCCCAAGGAAAAATTATAGCCAATGTTCCCTCCAGAAAAGTTTTCCATTGGTTAAAATTTAAAATCGGTTTAATCGGCACGGAGGCGAGGCGATGCGATTAAAAATAATTTTGACAATCGCCATTTATTTACGTGGAATTGTCGAAAATATTGTATCAACATTCAAAACCTCTGAACAAAAGTCTATGACATGATGCATACTCATTGTTGGTCCGAATAACAGGGGGATTACATAAACATTGTAATAATATGACCAGTATCTGAATAAAAAACAGAGTGATAGAAAAAATCTAAGACAGGTTTTTATTCAACCTTTTGCAAAATGAGGGGGAAGAAATAAAAAAAGGCGATGAAGGTTTCCGTGGAAATTTCATCAATGTTGAAGTTTGAAACGTTTTGTGAAGTCACCACGAGAAAGAACCACTCAGGTGACTTAATTCACTGCTAATAGCAGAAGATAATACTATATTTTCTTCCGAAATAATCAAATCTCTTTTGTAATCTGTCCCATCAAGGGGGCTTGTGTTCCTGAGTATGGACGCATAATTTTGCAATTATTAAGATAACAGTATTTTTATTGTCAATACGCTAGTCGATTAATGTAATTAGTGATCTAAAAAAACAAACAGAAAAAGATGGATAGGTAGGTACATATTTTACTTTAAAAATATGCTATGAACTAATAAAATGGCAACTGAAAATATTTAAATGTAATCGGCCCATCAGCACCCACCTACAAGGAAAAGAATTATCACTTCCTTTGAAAACCGCCGAAACAAGTGAAAGGACACTTCATTGGACATCTTTATCGTTCATATAGTGAAAAAGCGAGCAAGCCCGTATTCTGGAAAGCGTCATCGACTTGATATATGGCTGCTGACCGAAACGTTTATCTGAATCACTGAAGCTACAGCTCGCTGCCCCCTTTAATACTCCCTACCCTCTGTCCTCCATGCTTTAGGTGGTCGCACACTATCACTATGTCTTTTTTCACTTCCAGCGGTCGGACATTATGTCCTAAGAGCCATTTTGAGGCTCCATTTCTAGCAATATTTCTTCCATTTGCAACGTCATTTCTTTCTATATTACGCCCAAATGTTTCATTGTGAGAGTTTATGGAGTTACGACTTTCAACATAAAGGTTTTACACGATTTTTGGAAGGTATAAAGAAGTAAAATAAATGTTTTATGAGTTTAAAATCTTTAATGTTTGTTTATTGCAATTTGTTCGTCTATTTGAAGTTATTAACAGGAATATCTCCACTATCATACTTGGACTGTCTATATTATTCGTAATAAAACGGCGCTGATGTTTAGTATTATCATGATATTCTTTAATTCAGTTTATTATAATGTAGAAATATCAACTACTTATATATCTACCTTAAGTGTAAAAATATTCCTAAAAAAACCGTAAAGCCAACCTATTTTGCTATGGAGTGTCTTGCCTGCCTGCGAGACTGTAACTTCATTAAAAGAGGATTAAAAGAAACTTTTTCTACGCTACAAAACTGCTGTAAACTCCACCCGGGTAGCGACACTTCAAGAGCGAGGCGCTGCGAGTTTTATGAAACAATAATAGTTATTATATGCAATGCAACACCAAAACATTTTTTATTTTTTGGATAATGTGATCTCAGAAAAGATTTTCCTTAGTACTATGAATTGAATGCAAAGTTATGCTTTTATTTTTACCTTTGTGCTTTAATGCAATGGTTCTATTTAACAAAATTAAGTGGACATTGGAAATGAAATTTGTGTTGTTACTTTAAGGCTACGGGTACTTAAATTTAAATTACATATTGTACTTAATTAAAATCAAATGAGTATAAACTCACTACCAAAACACTTTTATACTGCAGTCACCCACAAAAACTATGAGAATATAGCAGTAAGTACTAGAGCACAAAATTTAGTTTCCAATTTAGTAGTAGGCAACTACGAGTATACCTATCTCGTAGATTTGGTATAGAAAAAAAGTGAAACAGCACTATGAGTATCGTTGGAATTATCATATCGAAAATATGTTACCTAATGTGTAAGTGTAGTGTAAGGTGGCGGTCTGTTTTATCTGCCTACCCCGTCGGGAAAAAGGCGTGAGCATATGTATGTATAGATATTTCTGTGAGTGCCGCATTATAAAAATATACTTAGAGTAATAAGAACACCGCTTTAATTTATCTACAAACATCACAAGCCTACTTTCCTTTAAAATATTTTCTTGTCTAAATGATACCTGGCTTACCATTTTTCTTTTACGCTCAAATTATAGTGAGTGAGCTTTGGAAATCTCGTAGCCAAGTATTAAAATTATTCCCCGAACCACGAAGATTCATATAGTTCATAACCTTAAAAAAGTTTGGTCTCCACCACTCTCGCAAAATTGATGGACGCGATTTAATTTTACGAGTGATTTGAAAAAAAAACTCTCCCTTTTCTCCTCGGATAAAGAACTGAGTTGGTTGGTATATGTACTTGGTACTTATCTTCCAAAATACTTATTGGAATCAAGTAACGTAGAGCAAGTATAATGCGGAGTTTAAGCTGCGGCTAACATTTATGAGGGTGTTAAAGTAGCAAAATTTACTTGTTCGCAATAAACCAGGATTTACGCTTTATAAATTGAAATCAGACTTATTATTTTAGTACAGACATTTATAGTCAATGTATACAAATACTAATTATGATATGGCGCATGGCACATAAGCAATTAATAAAAGTTGGATTCTATATTGAAACGCATTGTAATTTATTTCGGATCGATAAATCTAAACAGTGACATGAATTGTCAATTTCTTTCTTTTTTCATTTTTTTTGCTTGACTTATTAAATCAGTATCAAGCACCGTGCGGTTCCAATGAGCAACAGAACAATTAAAAATCAATTGTGTCTCATTTTCTTGGCTTTAGAGGTAAGTGGCTAGCGCCTCTATAGAGGCGCGAACACTATATGATCGAAAGTAAATAGTTATATCAACAACAAAATCCCACCAATGAAACTTAATAAAAATAATTTTAGTCAGTCCACTATGGTGTCGGTGGTGACATTATAGACACTTTAAAGAAAAAGGAAATTGAAAAAAAATAAAAAAACCGGTTGAGTAATAAGTAGGTATACCAAAACAACTGGGAATTCCGAAAACCCTAAATACAAGAAATTTATCAATAGATAAATCTGTTGTATGGTTCTTTGCGTTTCTACGCCATTACGTGCAACAAGACATACGCAAAGATCCTATCTTCACATCTTTGAGGTTGTATAATAATTCTTAAATGGAATTTATGGTAGTGGATAGCTATGATTGGCCTATAGTATTGTATTTAGAATAAGATGTACTTGTAATTGTTTTGACTGTTGCTATTCCTAATAAAATAAAATAACTAAATAAATAAGTAAAATAGTCTAGGAAACATCATCATGATTATTAAAGACCTATTCAGTAGGTAATAATTATGTCAATCGCTATGATACGCACGTTTTTTTTTCGTATTGACGGCTTTTTTGGATTTTGCTTTTATGAAAACAAGAAATATATTTATACCTAGTCTGTAATCATTTATTAAAATCGATCCAGACTTTGAGATGTTACGGTGGTATAAAGAATACCACATACCAACCCAGTTAGGCGTAAAAACAACTACGTCTTTGCTTTCGCGGATTCGGGTAAAAAACATCGCTTCAACACTGAGGTAGGATCTAGAGTAACGGAAAAAAGGATCTTTTGTATCTGTATTATTATTTCAAGTTTTGTTACTGAAACTAATGAGACTAAATTTATCTAAAACAAGCGACGGCTAAATAGAAAGTTACGCATAATGTTACAGTGTACAATGTAATGTCAGGACAGCCGCCGTCGGTATACTGAGTTATACGTGACTAGCTGTTCGCCACGATTTTACCCACACAAGGATCGTTCTTGTGGAAATATTATAGCCGATGCGCTCTCTACGCACAATGATGCTACTCCCAGAAAAGTAAGCTTGCCATCGGTGAAAGAATTTAGAAAATCAGTCCTATAGTTCTTCTCTATCCTATAATATTATTGTAATTGGAAAAAGACAATGGTTGGAGGCAATTTACCCCAAATATTGAAGATAGTGTTTGCGAAAGTAATTAAAACTCAATTCAAAGATTTTTGAGTAATCATCTGCTTAAGTTGGGAATCGAACAAGTAAAAATTTTTTCTTGAATTTTATGGTATCTCTTAGAAGATTAAAAAGGAAAAATATAATTTCTTTAATGTAAATTGTAACGTTGCACTTACATGTTTTAGTAAGTTAACTTAATTTAACTTAAAACTACAATTAAAACATTAAAAACGACTTAAGATTAACTTCTTATACTAACTTACTACTTAATTTAAAACAATAAATTATTAAATACAAAATATAAAAGTTTAATAAAATTAAAAGCAATGATTTAAGTTAACACTTGTGTTGCGCGACAGTACCGGTGGTCGCGTATCGTTCTCCTATTGGTCAAGGTTTGATCTTTTGTTCTCGTGGAAGCTTCGAGATGCGCCTTCAAACGTTCTTTCGAATTTGCCATTTCACGGCTAGAACCTTGTTGGTGCGTTCACGGGCTTCGCTCCGTGTCGTCTTACGCGCTGGCACAGTTATCTACAATACATTTTTCTTTATTTTAAATTCTGGTGTTAGGGCAGTCGTTCCCTAATTTCCAACGTTTATTTTTTAATAGTAATTAACAATAAAAGTGATATCTCGCACCCCGATAGGGTAAGTGTTTGAACAAGTGTTGTTAGCATTAAGTTAGTGCTTCTAAAAGGCCTACTAGCCCTAGCCTTCTTATAATTATTATTATGTACTTTCTTGTCACAGTATTATGCTCAGCATTAAGCACTTAATAAATATGGTTATTTCATAGTCGCTAAATTTCTTAAATTATATTATTTTCTAAAAGTAACTTCGGCGCGCGAAGCGCTCCGATCTGTTGATTTAAAATGCTTAGCTTTCGCAAATTAGTATTGAATGTATATTATGTGGTCTTATTTTTTAAACGCTAGTATTTAACCGCTTCTAGTTTTGTATTTGTACCTCCGTTCTGATAGTGAACACACACAACTGCTTCCGGTTTCACCCTGACATTAAGGCACATCTACAGGGTTCACTATCAGCGGAGGAGGATAATCTTCATTTTTCTTACTGTGACGTTTTTCACAGGGTGTCACTTTTACCCTGAAATTTGGGAAGAGTTAAAAGGCCGACGAGAGCTAACCCCAATACTACCGTCGTCTCCGTTTCCATCTGAAGATCTCCCCGCTGCCGTTTTGAAGATTAACCGTCCCTTCGCCTTCATCAGGGGAGTACCACCACTGCGACGGCAAAACCAGTTTTCGGCTTCACTCACGACCCTTGTTATATCTGATAATATATTTTTATTTAATTGTTGACTTCAGTTTTATTATTTAACCCACGTCCTGGGGACTGAACGTCACAAAATATAATTCAGTTATTAAACTTATATATATATATATGTTAGAGCTAGGTCAATAGTACGAGAGTTAACTAGCAACATTAATCGGAGACGGAACGCAACATCACATGATTCATCGTTTGAACACCTGCGCTTCTTCGGTCGAACACGTGTTACACCCCGCTACTGCAAAATACTATAAAAGATCGAGGCGGTCGCCGCTACGATCATTCTGTATCGAGACTCCGTGACGAGCGGTCGTTACTGAGAGTTGACACTAAGTATTCTGTACTTTGTAACCTTATTTAATAAAGTGATTATGTAACTTCTTAAATAACCAGTTTAATTGAGTACTGCCCAGCCCAGAATAGACGCCCACATTAAAAATCGTATAAGTAACCGCTATCGGCCATCCCGAAAACTTCTGATGCGCGGGAGACCTCTGAATATCACTAACAATTATCTGATCCGTCACGTCACCCAGGGGTCCTCGCTAACATCAGAAGTGGGATTAAAAACTCATTTCTAGGCTGAAAATAAAAATAACTGGGCTTAATTGCTATAAAAACACAGTGTACTTAACATTTCTTTATTTGTGTGTTCTCGGTAAACTCTGCTTCATACTTCGAGTCACATTTACAACGGCCTGAGATGCGACGAGTCTGGCTACGGGTTCATCAGCAACAGCATCAGCGCGGCAGCGTTAACGAGAGACAGAGCTCTGTATCGGGCGTAGCTTTACTAGCTTTGGCTTTTATTGAAATCCGGTGAGACGTTTCCTTTTTGTTTCGTTAAAATTTAACAAAAGCTTAAAGCATGCAATATTATTAGTAGAACATCTTAACTATACCCTCTCATGAAATAAAAGAAATTGGAAAGTATTAGTAAAAGTGAAATTGAAATACAAACTTAGCGAATCACTTATAGTACCCATTGAGGGCTATAACTGGATTCACAAAATAAAGTAAAATTTGATATAATGAAATAAAAAAGAATCACTTATAGTACCCACCGAGGACTATAACTGGATTCAGAAGATAAAGTGATATTTGAGAGAGAAAATTATAAGAATCACTTACAGTACCAATTGTGGGCTATAACTTGATTCACAAGATAGAAAAGCTATTAGAATCACTTGTAGTTCCAATTGGGGGATGTAACTGGATTCGATTCTTTTCAGGAGTAGTTCAGAAGCACGATCTGCTTAACAGAATGACATGGGTGACCATCGTATGCCAGTGAAATGGACGTAACATTCGAAAGACGTAAAGTCACTAACAAGTGTTTCTTTATAGTTAATTCAATTATGCAAACGTTTGTCGGGAAGATGAAAATCTTTTGATGATAATGGTAACTTGTGATGACAGTGGTAATTTTAACTTTTTAAAATGATAAATTAAATTTAAGGTAAACGCAGCTATTAACGACCCATCGAAAATCTGCAGGTATTGCCGACCCATTCTGCTTATTCTTATTTTTATCGGTTTGGAACGATTTGAGTCACAAGAGAGTATAATATACACACATGTTTGTATGTTTCCTAATAAATTTACTGGTGTTAGTGTACATAGGTTCACGGGAATGTGACCAAATACGTTAGTTTCTGTGAACGTAGCGAGTGCGCCGATCGTGTCATACTTAACCCTTACTTCCTCAGGTAAGTACTCGAATTTTTTGCTTAAGATATTTTATATATAAATATTTACGTTAAGTTTGTTCTGAATAACTCAACATATTCCTTTATTTGTATATTCCACATTTCGCAACTAAATTATTATGTTTAAAGGAATTTTAAAAAGTATTTTTAAAATTAAAATAGAACGGCAATAGCTGCAGTGCATTTTACTAGTGCAGTCATTGCCGACCCATGGATCGGCAATGGCTAAGAGGTTATGCTTTTTTTTTTCAATTTTTCGTTAATGTTTATAATAATTAAACAAGTTTTTATAACACCATTTCAATCTTAAGTATTCTAAAATTATAAGCATCTATTAGCGACATACACCATGTTATATTATAAACTTGTTTTTCCGCGATAAACTGCCACGCATTATTAAACATTTAGACGTGGGATATGAAAGAAACGACTTAGAGTTTTCTTCGTATTTATATGAAAATGGTGTATTTTTTTATAGTTTAGGACTAAATCAACAAATTATTGTATTAAATAGGATGGGGAAATAAATTACAATTAATATCGATTATTTTTCGTGGCTCGTTAAAAGATTTGTTCATTTTTTTATTGAACACTAATTACCGATCCATATGAATCGGTGATTGCAACAAAGAGAAGCTATTCTATATTATATATTCACCGATTCTATACCGAATAATTGGTATTTTTGGATTAACGGTATGTAATGTCTAAAAGTAAAGCTACTAATTTGTTTCAATATAATAATTTGATTCAATAAGTTAGGTTCGGTTTAATTTCATTTCATGTCATTAAATTTCATTTTCATTTCATATCCATAAAAAAAATCTACTGAGGACTTGGCTGTATGTATAGTTCCCTTTGCCTACCCAGAATGGGTGAAGAAAACAAAAAAAAACTCTGCTTTTAATCTTTTACGGTTGGCGTGATTTTCCAAAAATGTAAGTTGAGTTTATTGTATTTTTATTATTTTATTAAATTGCTTAATTTTTTCGCAAATGTATTAAAAATAGTTATTAATACACGTGCGGAACCGTCATTGCAACTTGTTCCGACAGTCAACCCTTACCTTCGGCTGCGCTAAACTTGGGAAGTTCGAAAAAAAATTATAGGTTTTTTGGGAAATAAAACAAAGGGTTTAAGTAATTTTGAAATAAAATTGTCTAATTATTTTTATTCAAAACATGTAAATTATTCATTTAAAATAGTTTTTACTTTTATTTTCAGGTTTGTGACTCTGACTTAAATAGTATAAAGTATTAGTGCTAGCCACGGTGGAGCAAATCATGATTCATGTATGTAGAAGCACCAGCCGCTATCCCAACTTGAAAAACTCGGTGCTGAAAATAAAACAGTGTGTTTTTATTTTATTTACATCTACACATTTACAAAATTATCTCTGAATTTTGATAGTGAATATTTATGTTTCAGGTGATACAGTTATCCCCTTGTCCAACACAATTGACACTAAGACCAATTCTCTTCAACGGCACAACATGGAACTGCATTGTGAAATAACAGCATTGACATTGTTTTAAGAAGTAATTACTATTAAGCAGGCTAATCAATTAGAAAGAAAGGCTATGGTAGCTATGGTTTGCACTAGCTGGCCAAGCAGCAGGTTTCCGGAACGCAAATCAACAATACATGACCTATGTTCTCATTTTAATTTTATGAATGTTATTCTATTTACCATTTCTATTAAAGTCTATTTTATTATATTACTAAAATTTCATTTGTGTCCTCAATACCTTTATTTTATTGAGGTCCAAATGTGAAAAAAGCCTTTTAAAGAATCCACAAGCATTCCGAGGTTTACTGCGATTAGTTGGAAAGCATGGGCACTAGTGACATGGGCTGCAACTCGCTGCATTTCCACTTGTAATCCTTGAAGCCTCCGAGATTCACATAGAGGAGCCAGTGGACGACTTAATGAAAATAAAAACATTTTGTCATTGAAATGTATCATATTTAAAACTTTGCACAATGATTCATAAGCATTAAGAATTATAAAAATAATAACTACAATAACGTAGGCACTTACTTTCGAGTTAAGTTTGAAAATTGCTTCCAATTTGCAATTTGAAACACAATTTGTATTTGGTATGTTTATTGAGATGTTTACAACTTCGTTCAAAGGAATTCTTCCATGGAATCCAAAAGTGGATAGTTTTTTCTCCAGCGTAAGCCAGATATTGATGTATGAACATATTTTTGTTGAATATAATATAAGAAATCTACATTATCAATGAATTTCATGTTGGTTCTATTCCTTTTTTTTCACCCCTTACAGGGTAGGCAAAATCATTACGCCGTGCAGCCTCGTCATTAGTTAATGATATCCTTGAGTTATCCTTGAATGGCTCTGCTTCAGAGTCCATGCACAAAAATAATAGCACTTTTACTGAAGATTTTATTGTAACTTCTTAAGGCAATCCAAAAATGTCCATATCTCACATTTTATCGAATTTCCTACTCACTGCACACTTTCACGGACACTTGCCACATAATAAACTATTACTATTATGATGAGTCAAAACCCGAAATACCTACACAGCAAAATGAAAATTATACAAAAAACATGACGTCCCTCTTCGGATTCCCGCCAAAAAGTTTAAAGTCAAGTTTATCTCCATTTTCAGATTATTTTAGTAACTATTATTATTGTAATGAATCAAGTACAAAAATGAGAAGCAAATAAAAGTAAACGGGACATTTCGAAAACGGGATATTTTAGGAAAGGAATATTTCGCTCAAACTAATAATTATTTTGAGAATCGAAGATGTAGGTCGGTATTTTGTGAAAAAAAGTATGCTTTATTTACTTACGGTCGGTGTTAGATTCATAAAAATCGGTAATAGCTTCAAAGCGTTTCGGGTGGGTCGGTAATAGAAACAATTGACTTCAACAATCCTTTGATTATTTTTTCAATGAAAACATGATATTTATAAACAAATGAAAATATAAATATAAAATATACAATCTATATTTAAATATAAAATAAAAAAATCTGGTATGTTTGCAACCACTACCCTTAATTCTAATAATCAATTTCAAAACTTGCTTAAGGGGGTCGGTAATAGCTGCGTTTACCTTAGTAGTAAAAGTTGACCTCAAGGTCAGGATTACCGAACGATGTGATACTGTGCTTTGTTTTATTTGTTCACAGGAACACACACGAGGACGTGTGTTTCGTCAGTATGGCCGTGTTAGAGCTAGGTCAATAGTACGAGAGTTAACTAGCAACATTAATCGGAGACGGAACGCAACATCACATGATTCATCGTTTGAACACCTGCGCTTCTTCGGTCGAACACGTGTTACACCCCGCTACTGCAAAATACTATAAAAGATCGAGGCGGTCGCCGCTACGATCATTCTGTATCGAGACTCCGTGACGAGCGGTCGTTACTGAGAGTTGACACTAAGTATTCTGTACTTTGTAACCTTATTTAATAAAGTGATTATGTAACTTCTTAAATAACCAGTTTAATTGAGTACTGCCCAGCCCAGAATAGACGCCCACATTAAAAATCGTATAAGTAACCGCTATCAGCCATCCCGAAAACTTCTGATGCGCGGGAGACCTCTGAATATCACCAACGATCACTAACAATTATCTGATCCGTCACTTCACCCAGGGGTCCTCGCTAACATATATATATTATATATATATATATACAGTGTGAGTCTCCATAAAGTGCACATAAGAAAATGGGTGAAACTAGACACATTTATAGCGCCGGAAAAAATGTTAAAAAAAATCGGAGATTTTATTTTTTTATATTTTATAGATATTTTTTTCTACCGATTACTTACTGTTGACTTTATGTAAAGAAAACGTTATAACTTTTAAACTATGAAGTATATCGTGATAAAATAAAAACAATAATGATGTCAAATAACAGAAAATACTAATAAAATAAAACCCAAAAAACGGTACAAAGAAATAATAAAATGTGACAATCTAGAACGAAGCGTTGAATGGTGCACCCGGAATAACTTAGTTCAAACACTCATAGTAAACGTTTTAATATTGATAAAGATACGGGATTTTTGTTTTTTGAAAGGTAATATAATGGAGAATAACATAAAGTAATAAAAACTACATATAAAATTGGCATTAATTAGAGAAATTTGACAATTAATTAAAAAAACGCGAATAAAAATACAGATTTTCCTCAAAAAGTCCCTTTTTATTTTTTTGGGTCTGGTTTTTTGGGTATTTTTTATTTTATTAGTATCTTCTGTTATTTTACATCATAACTGTTTTTATTTTATCACTATATACTTCTTAGTTAAAAAGTTATAACGTTTTATTTACATAAAGTCAACAGTACGTAATCAAAAGAAAAAATATTTATAAAAAATAAATTTAAAAAATCAGATTTTTAAAATAATTTTTTCCATCGATAAAAATGTGTCTAGTTCCTTCTATTTTTATATGTGCACTTTATGGAAACTCACACTGTATATCAAAAATTGAGAACTATTTTCAAGAGTGCACAGATTTATGTTTAACTAGCAACCTGCCCCCGCTTTGATTCAGCTTACTATAAATAGCATATTTGTGATGTTATTAAGGGTTTTATTAGATAAGCATACACAGAACCGCTACATCTGGTATATGCATTGATGATTTGATTGCTTGTTACGTCTGTATGGGTAAAAGCTTTGATCAAACAAAAGCTGAATTCACTTTGGTAACTTTTCACAATTAAGACAATTTGATGGCATCGGATTGGATGTAATAACGGTATTGATTGTAGCGACATCTATCTACATAGAATAACCTAAAGTGTCATACACGGAAAACAAAAACTCGTAACGTTGCAAGTTCTAAACTGCGCTATCGAAGTTGTAAACGCCGTGCCTAGCAAAAATTAATATTAATAAAAGTTAATAGTAAACCTAATATTTTGGAATTAACACTTACCTTCAATGCCAAATTTGTTTTTAAAAAAGTTAACTGTTCTACTGACGTTTGCGCGTGACGTTTTCCTTTTTTGACAGTTAGTTGATAGCTATCTTTAAACTCGTAAAAATTGGTATCCGTAAAAAACACGCGCAAGCGCCTATTATTTTCTAAAAATTGTGTTTGCATTTGAACCTTTACCACTCCACGCTAACCAGTATCGCTATCGAAGTGTCCACACCAGTTTGTATAAATACAATTGTCCAACATCAATCGTTGGAACGCTATCCCCAGGCACGATCGCCTCGCCTTAGAGGAATCTGCCGTTTTCTCGATGGAAGAGCATTCTACCTCCGCTCCTCCATCTATACTAATATTATTAAGAGGAAAGATTTGTATTTTTTTTATGTTTATCTGTTTCTATCTTTGTATCTTGGTTAAGTCAAAATTAGTATACCGATTTTAAAAATTCTTTCGCCAATGGAAAGCTAGAATATCCCTGAGTAGCATAGGTTATATTTTATTCCCGTATTACCACAGGAACGGAAACTACGCGAGTGAAACCGCGCAGAACCGCTAGTATAATATGTGTAATTGAAGCGAAAATATCACTGTGTAGGTAGCTACACTGGTTTTCTACCCCAGACGTTCCCACTACGTCAACTGGACCATATAGAGATAATATCGATCCGGCCGGGACCCTTCTGAGCCCCGCAACAAACAGACCTTTTCCTGTAATGATAATTGTTGCCAAGAACATTTTGCTTTATATAGAAATTATTATTTAACATATTATGATAATCAGTGAGGCTCGGGTTCGAATCCTGGCATTTACCAATGAGCTTTTCAAAGCTTACGTACATATTTATCACTATCGACGGTGAAGGAAAACATCGTGAGGAAATCCGTAAATGTAAAAGACCCGGTCCGGCGATGGGCTCACCACCTAGTGAAAGTGGACCAAAGAATCACGTTTAGGGGTCCAAAGAATATCTCGTGAAAAGTAGGTATATTCAGAAATGGAATACCTCTGCCTACCCCGTCGGGGATAAAAGGCGTGATTATTTTTATTTATAATTTAACATTCATACATATAGTATTCTTTCACAATTTTCCCTTCAGGATAGGTACATTATAATTTAACAAGCTACTTGTCATATTAACAACGCCCTCCTCCAACTTTTCGCATGTTTAAGTACTAACTAAAAACTACAAAATAATGTAGGTAGCTTGGAAAGTTTTTGATGTATAATTTAATAGAAGCATAATATGAGACTTTGCAAATTATCATTATTTTGTATATTTTTTATTAAACTATAAACAATTCACTTGTTTCTTAAAATTGCCCAATTTATATATTTAGTCGTAAGTAGCAAGATATATAACCAATTTAATTTAGAAGCAATTTATACTGTATTCAAAAGATATAGTTCAGACAGGTCTTTTTTAAATTTAAAGGATGTTTGTTCGGCTGGGATCTTGCAACTCAATTCAAAAAACAACCGATTGAGCTAAATTTTGTATGTACACGCTTAGTTTGAATGACAATGCATGGTTAGCTGTGCGATGTCATTCTTAATCTAAAATGGCGAAACACCCAAGATGGCGGACTAGTTATTGTTAATGTACTCCTACATTAAGGGTATCAAATGGGCAATAGATTCAAAAAATATAGTAACGTCACTCTGAATCTAAAAGCTTGTTTGAAAAGGTTTATTATACTTTTTTTTATTTGTATTAAGTAAATATGCTCATGCTTTTTATACCAGAGGGGATCGGCTGATATATTCCACTGCTGGAAATAACCATTTTTCATAGTTTTTGGACCCCTAAACGTGACTGGTGGTGGTAGTTAGTGGCATATATACATACATATGATCACGCATTTTTCCCAAAGGGGTAGGCAGATACAATAGACCGCCACCTGCTACGATCCTAGCACACCTCTCGCGCCTCATCCACATCCATCCATCGGTTCATACATGCTCCCGAGGAGCTTTCTGGACTCTTTATCTGGCGTTTCTTTGAAACATTTCATTCCAAAAAATACTGAAATACGTGTTTATTAGATTCTTTGAAATAATACCTTATGTTATGGCACTTCATAAATATGGGTAATTCTCAGAACACATTTACAATCTCTTTCCTTTAGAAATGAGATGTCAAAAAATCTCCTTAATACAACCCGTTTTTGATATAAGTTAGTACCGTATATAATTGAATATTGTAGGTGTAAAGTCAACATCAAGGTTCTAAGGTTTTTTACATTATAATTACAAATATGCCTGATAAACAAGGGGCGATCTCTTTGTCTTACTCATAAGATAGACAAAAAAAACTAGTGTAGCCTTACAAAGGCATACATTAAGCATTCAAAAACAATTGCTCATTAGTAAGGGTTCTTGAACTAATGACAGTAAGTTTTATGGTTTCAGCGCGGCGTCACACAGTTTGTGTACCCAGAGCACATTACGAAGTAAGGCCGTATACATAATTGTTTAGCCTTTTATTATAGTTATACGGGACCCATATGATAGTCAAACTAGTACCCATTCAAATAATAATAAAAATCATCAAAATCAGTTCAGCCTCTATTGTCAAGTGGCAAACGAAGTTTCCATTCGCTTACTTAGCTCTCGCTAAATTATCTATACATTTGGGTAGTTGACAGCATCGAAATTAAATAGCGAGTAGTCATAAATTAAAAAGATTATCCCAAAACACCTCAAAATATGTATTTCGATTTTCAATTTACAATTATAGCAAATTTAAAAATAATAAATCAATCAAAAAAAGTGCTGCAATTGAGTACTACAACTATGACGTCACGGTTTGCTATTTCAGTACATTTTCCATAGTAAAATTTCGTTTTGACAGATCGTAAAAAGTAACTGATTTGACTAGGTAGGACACAACCCTTTTATTAACACTCTAACGAGGCCGTGTCTGCACGTGAAATATTTTTCGAAAATTTAAGATGTAGTGCAGATAGTAATAAGACTTGACATAATGTGAAATTTAAATTGTTAGTTATCTTATTGAATATATTTTAATTATAAGCTTTTAATAATATTTGCACACCTGTGAACAGGTTTAGTACATTGAACGAATTATAAATAGCATTATAACATCTTGTAAATACCTACTATGTACTTAGCAAATAAATGATAAAAAAAAAAAATTTTACTGTCTGTCTGGTTGTGCACGCATCACGCAAAAACTGGACGGATTGTTATGAAATTTGGTGTAGAGATAACTGAGTAACATTAAAATTGCATGTTTTTTTATTTTTTCATCACTTTTTATGATGATTACGACACGCATACATATTTCCAACTAACAATCCATAGTCATATTTTATTTCAAATTAAATTATTACTAGCGACCCGCCCCGGCTTCGCACGGGTGCAATGCTAACACTAAAACCTTCCCCTTGAATCACTCTATCGATTAAAAAAACCCCTCAAAATCTGTTGCGTAGATTTAAAGATTTAAGCATACAAAGGGACATAAGGACATAGGGATATAGGGACAGAGAAAGCGACTTTGTTTTATACTATGTAGTGATATACAATATATTTATTCCCACTACTTTATACTAAGATAATTATCAAAGTTGCACGGAGTTCCTAGTTTCAGGATGTTGGCTACAAGCCAACGGCTTACATGCGAATTCTTCACGAAATTACATTTTATGTCACATAAATAAGTTCAGAGTTAAAACGTTAAAATTCTCGGTGCAGGGAGCGGTCACGTAGTTACACTCTGTAGCTCTTAATTTTATATGCCATGTAATTATCCAAGCGGCAAGGTATTCTTTTTGGAAAATGGCAGACGACGCACGCTTGGCCCTGTAGCTAAAATTTTATTAGATAAAACAGCAAGATTTTAGATTCAGAGTATGCTTAAATCTTGGCCGGTACCAATGAGTTTTAAAAAAAATTATTAATCACTAGCTCGACGGTGAAGGAAAAACATCGTGAGAAAACCCGCAGGTCTTAGAATTAATTCTGAGGCATACGTAACAGAACCGGTCGCGTTAGGTTCACCACCTCACGTTTAGGGGTCGAATATACTCGTATTTGAAATATCCAGAAATGGAATACCTCTAACTACCCCCTCATGGATAAAAGGCGTAAGATTATTTATTTATTTTTATTTAGGTATGCTTATAATTTTAAATTATTCTTCTCTTATTTCGTTAATGTGTGCTTACCTCATTTAGAAACTAAAGAAATTGGCTATTTCTAGTCATATGCCAAGAAATTAAATTATTTTTTGGCTAGGTAATCTTAAACGTTGCTTTTTAGGGTTCTGTCTTTCCGTCCGTCTGTTTGTCACCAAGCTGTATCTCAAGAACCGCTATAGCTAGACAGTTGAAATTTTCACAAATTATGTGTTTCTGTTGCCGCTATATCAACAATACCTACATAAAATAAATATAAGGGGGGCCATACAACAAAAATGTTTTTTATGGTACGGAACCCTTCGTCCGCGAGTAAGACTCGCACTTTTCTGGTTTTTCTTTATGCAATTACACTTGTGGTACCTCGAGCATAACAAAAGTTGGCCCTAGCGTCTGCTATAGGTACTAGCGCCGACGAGATAGCTTCGGTGTCGGTAATGTTACGAACTTTATCTAAATATTGTTAAAACTTTTCACGTTGTTGTTTCGAGAAAACTCAATATGGCCGGAATATTCGTTCCAAACAAAATATATTACCTTTCACTAAGAAAATGGTGAAGACAAGTTGAAAGTAGTTATAACATAAAAATTTAGTTGTAGATATTTTAAATTTTTACATCAGATCACAGGAGTATTCACGCAGCTTCGACTCGGAATCGGAAAATCTGCCGAAGATGCTACTCACAGATTTCGGTATCAAAAACGAATATCATATTTGACATATAAGGATTCGAAAAATTTTTCACTCGATCTAAATCGAACGGAAACGGTGTCGAGCCTCCGTGAATACGCATGCAGATCGTTGCAGCTGAAAATCTGAGTTGTATTATTTGTACCCCATTTTTTCTCGTTTCCATAGGGATTCCGATACCATCACATGCCTACAATAAGTCTTTGGTTGCTTATATACTAAATATTCTCAATCTTCAAAAGTAAAGAGATATAAAATCTCATCCCCTTAATAACTTAGCAGAAAACAGTAAATTTATTTATTACAGGTTTGACATCCAAAGCAACATAATCTATTGTTAAACGCCTTCAAAAAAAGGAAGAGGTTCTCAATTCATCGCGTATGTTTATATTTACCTTTTTTTTGGTATATTAATCCATGAAATCAATCTGAAGTGATTTCGTCTACCTATACCTCAAGATTGTTCCCTTAAAAGTTTTGTAAAAATCTGATGAAGAACTTTAGGTGGAGAAGGGAAATCCTCGACAGGCATCAGCAATCGCTATCTCGTAATAGGTTTAGCCAAAGTAGGTATGGATGTTGATTAAGCAAAAAAGTAATAGTCTTTTAGTGCTATTCGTTAAAATCGGTTTGTATTGTTGTTTGAAATTTTGATTATTCTACTTAAGCATGTGTCAATCAATAATGAACACATAGAGAACAAGCAACATGTAATGAAACTTTGGAGAATTGGCTCAAAAAGCAAGAAAATAGATCGATTTTTTCATTGATGATAAGTATACCCTTAGTAAATTTCATAAATCCTTTTATCGAGATTACGAAGGAAACCCACTGTCCAAACTTCGGCTTCAAGCCAGACTTTCTGAAATTTAATGATGATACCGTTTTTCCTATTCTGGAAGAAATTTCGCTAAATCCTTTCCTAGTGAATGTCTACAGCTTAAATTGAATATAGTTTCAGAGATTTTGGTGTGTAAAACTATCGTGGCATCAGTCTTTTAAGAGTGGTAGGAAGACTTTATGCAAGAATTTTAATTGACACGGTTGTAAGTGAAACAGATGATTAAATATAAGACATTCAGGCAGGTTTTCGAAAGGGGATGGCATGTATGGATCAAGTCTTTTCCTTACGGTACCCAAAAGTTTTTGGCTAAGGGCCAAAAAATCTATTGCGTCTTTATAGACCTGGAAAAAGCTTACGATAAAGTTAGGAGGAACGAATTGTGGTCAACACTGGCCATGCATGGGTTGGACCCTATTCTAGTGCGGGCTCTGAAATCCTTATATAAGGATTCCAGAGCCTGTGTTAAAATAAATGGAGCTGGCACAGACTGGTTTAACATCTCCTTGGGTGTTAGAGATGTGTAGCATCACCTTGGCTGTTAAACCTTTTCATGGATAGTTGTGTGACAGATTTGAAAGAGCGAGATTGAGGAGTTTGTTAGTGTGGCATTTTGCTAATGTGGAATTTTGCGAATGTGGCATTTTGAGAATGTGGCATTTTGAGAATGTGGCATTTTGAGAATGTGGCATTTTGAGAATGTGGCCTTTTGCGAATATGGCATTTTGCGTCAATGTGGTATTTTGCGCCTAATCCGAAAAGGTATCGTACATTTTGTATTGAATTTTTATTCGTTTGATTGCCTACTTCTAGTTTGATCCCATATAAGTTTTATGAAAATGTGATGAAGAACGTCAGGTGGAGAACAGCGGGCGTATTCACGGAGATTCGATACTCGATATTCGACTCGGAATCGAAAAATCTGTCGAAACCTTATGTCAAATATGAAATCTGTGTATAGCCCATCTTGAAACTTTTCGACAGATTTTCCGATTCCGAGTATCGAATCTCCGTGAATACGCCCGCCAAAAATCCTCAACGGACTTCAGCAAATCACTCGCTTTCAGCGTAGGTAATAGGTTTAGTAACAGTAGGTAATGGATGGTAAATATGCAAATAATAGTCTTTTTAGTGTTATTCGTTAAAGACAAGTCGGTTTTAGTAATTTTAATTATATTCTATGCACTTATGTATGCGAGAAAGTATATTATGTTGTTATATTGTTGAGTTCAACATGCAAGGAAGAAAAGTATTGCCAATGGTAGAATTTTAGAAGTAGTTAAATGTACATAACATAACCTTACAAAATATTTTCAAAACATTGAATTATTTTATACTCTCTTTAGAACGTACAAAAGCATAATTGTACTTTCTAGAATTTTTTTTCAAATATAAACAAAAGTATATATTTTTTTAATTCGGGACAAGAAAATATTGAAATTAAACTTTAACTTAAATATTCAACTTTATTTATTCCTACTTAACATATTAAGGCATATTTTAAATAGGGTTTACGATAGATAATAGGCTATAGTTGTGCAGGACAATGTTGCCGTTGACATTTAGAATAGGTTGACCCAGTACAGTAAATGTCAAGTAAGTAGTATGATTGAAGTATATTAAACATACGCCCCTATGTTTTCGCTACCAATCTTCTACTATATAAAAATAAGTCGGGTTTTCCTTCCTGACGATTTAACTCCAGAACTGACGAACCGATTTCCATGGTTTTGCATTCGTTGGAAAGGTCTCGGGCTCCGCAAGGTTTATAGCAAAGAAAATTCAGCATTGCACCCGCGCGAAGCCGGGGCGGGTCGCTAGCAGTATAATATATCAAAATAACTACGCCCAAACAGGTAACTAATACACTGTAAAATCCTTAGAACAAATGAGAAAACTCACATTCACTTTCAAACATTCTATTTTAAAAGCGTATACGTATACGTATACGTATTTAAAAGCGTATACGTATACGTATCTATTTTAAAAGCGTATACGTATCTAATTAAGTATACTTACCCAGTAGTAATATATGTAGAGCAGCATTACCTATAAGACTAAATGTTTCTCATACTTCCAATAAAATGATCGTCAATTATTTTGGCAAATTGAACAACTTTAGATCTTACAAGTTTTCAGGATTTTTAGATATTCAGAAGTCTGAAGTCTTCAGAATATAAAAATGAAAACGATGTTGTTGCTAGTATCTTATATTTATTGTTAACATCAGTAGGCACCTCCCTCTAGCGGGCAGGCGAGTGAACTATTCCTTGAAGCCCGAAAGAGAAACCCAATACGCTTTCAGCTAATAAGTAGAAGGGAGAAAGAAACAAAACATATAATTATATTTTTAAATTAAAAATTGCTATCGTAAGAAAGTCAGTGCTTGATTATCCAAATAACATCAAGGTTTCTTTTTGTAAACAAACATGCGGTCAAACATAACCTATAGAAACAAGAGGGTTTATTTTTAAACATAAAAGTATAGAATAATGTGTCCATTTAAACCATTTTTTACTCACCAACAGCTATTTTCTCGACTGGAAAGGATTGCGCCGACAACACCCCGACATTAACGAGTAACAACAAGCCGGCACCGATCGACGCGAACCGTTCCCCACGCACCATTTTCAAACCTCCGGAGTCCAATTTCGAAGAGATCAGTTCAACACGCAAAATATCATGCTAACAGCATTGAATAGAGAAAGATTAGAAGGATTTTGCATGGAATCCGAGGCGATAAAGTGTAGGGATGCTGCGCGCAAACCTGGGACTTAGGGGCGACTGATGGGCCACGGCGGATCGAGCGTGGCATGGGGGCGGGGGCACCCCGCCTACCCCGCCACACCCGCGCCCTCACTTCACTCGCTGAAAGCTTATCGCAATTCGCGACCACTAAACAATATAAATTACCATTAACGCCACTTTTTACCGCTGTAACATGATCATGAGATTTCTGTGTTATAATTACATTAAAATGTTTCAATATTGCTGATGGATAATAAGCGTGCATTTTATTTACTTCATTTGAGTCACACTATTATAATGTCATCAAAATGTTACTGTTTCAACGTTTTGATCTTTACAATTGTGAATATTGAGAGTGTTGATAGTGACAAAGAAATGCGCGCGTTGCCTAAAACGGAACAGAATTCCGGCTGTACCAAAAATCTCTCGCCTCCTCCCTCTCCCGATAAAGATCTCCCTCTCGCATTAGCTACAGCCTCACCAAACCACAGCTAGGATTTGCGGATATATATCTTCTATCCATTACTATAAGTGCATGTGAATGTCCTGTATATTAAAATTATTCTCAAAAAATACTACGGTGAGTGCTGCGACGAGGTACTCGTTATCGGACCTCCTTTTTTCCTAATTTTTTACTTTTTAACTTCTTTATCTGATCACATATTTTCAATTCTGGATTTGAAATTAAAATTACCTTTTGTTTCAATTTTTTTAACAACATAGTCAGTGATAACTTAAAATTGAGATATACAGTCTTCTAAACTAATATTTTCACCTTTTAAATTAGCTTTTCTCCGTAGAAAAGCTAGAGTATATTGCTACATACAAATCGTGCTACGACGACCAGATAAGCTACGTCTATAGTGATAAAATTCTGTTCTTACTCTCTACTTTCAGGCCATATATCAGGATATATATCTACAGGACCGGTTTTATTGAAAACTACAAGACGTGATATTATAAGGATAACTTACATTCTTATAATATTTATAGTTTATTTATTAACACTATCAATTAAAAAACAGACACTAATGATAAAATATTATAGTATAAAGAAAAATTACTATAAAATTCGAAGAAATTCATTCCAATGACATAGGTAGGTATCCTGATACCTCTTAGAGAAATACGAAAAACGTAATTTTTTACTGAGAACATTCTATAAAATAGAAAAAGTAAGTAAATCTACTTTTACACTTTGTACATAGACGTAGACACTATCTACTTTTACACTAACATTATAAAAAGGAAAGATTTGTATTTTTGTATGTTTGTAACGAATAAACTCAAAAACTAGTGGACCGATTTCAAAACTTCAACAATGAAACCAAAGGTGAAATAAAAATTGCCTTAAAATGTATTTCATCGCGTGCGCTGCGAAAACTATTAATCCAAAAATTATTTTTAAATATTATCATACTCGTATCTATAAAAAACTTAGCAATACCATAATATGTCCAACTACTGTACTTATGTCACTAGATATAGGTAGGTCACTATACATTTTGCATTTTCAAAGTTGATAGAAATGCTAAAAAAATCAGACCACATTTTTAATCCTTACCCAAATAAATCATTACGTATTCAGGACTGTTTCAATAGCTGTAGATTAGTTTTTGATTATTCATTTGGACACGGTGTTTGTGTCCTACGCAGCGCAGATGGCAACGCGGAATAATACACATGGGTCTATGGATAATAATATATAGTATATATTATATTATAATGCTCGATTTTTATATAAAAATAGAAAAAGCAGTGATAGCCCAGTATCTAAGGAGCCCGCTTCTCATTTGTGAGGTTCGGGTTCGAATCTTAGCATTTACCAATAAGTTTTTCAAAAAACTTACGTACATATTTATCACTAGCTCGACGGTGAAGGAAAACATAGTGAGGAAACCCGCAGGTCTCAAAATTAATTCTAAGACATGTGTAAACAGACCCGGTCGGGCGATGGGCTCACCACCTATTACGTTTAGGGGTTCAATATATCTCGTGAAATGTGGGTATATCCAGTAATGGAATACCTCTGCCTACCCCCTCGGGGATAAAAAAGGCGTGAGATTGTATTATTAAATTATTATTTTTCAAATAGCTCACGTGAATATTTTATAATGGTAGATAGCCTTTATAGACATTAAGTTCGGCATGTGTACATTTTCTTGGTACATAAGGTTAAATAAATATTTATTTATATTTATTAATATTTATTTATTAAAATATTTATCACTAGCTCGACGGTGAAGGAAAACCTCGTAATGAAACCTGCAGGGCCCAGAATTAATTGTGAGACATGTGCAAAAGCACCCCTACTCCAAAAAGTATAATGAATATTGATTACAAGTGTAATTGTTTCCTGGTTACTACGAAAAACTGTATCCTAAAACAACATAAATGCAAAGGAAGTTTAATATCCTTAAGCAGTTGACGACCGGATCCCTTTAAACTCTGAAAGCTCAAAGGGGAAATAAAAAGATATTTCCATTGCAAATTTGAGCGAGTTTGATTTTGATCGCTACTTCAGGAGGAAGCCGCGCCTTTGAGGAACAAGATCGGGAAACAAATCTACTACAAAGAACCACGTAAAATAGACATTTTAGATAATTTGAGAAGGAATCGGCGGGATTCTTGAACAGATTAATATGCGTAATATCCATTATCCGGTAACGCAGCGGGTTATCACGGGCTCAAGATAAACAATACATATTAGCTATTATTTATTTCTGATTTCCTAGGAAAAGTATAGGTATATTATAAAACACTAGCGACCCGCCCCTGCTTCGCACGGGTACAATGCTAATACTAAAACCTTCCTCTTGAATCACTCTATCTATTAAAAAAAACCGCATCGAAATCCGTTGCGTAGTTTTAAAGATTTAAGCATACATAGGGACATACGGATATAGGGACAGAGAAAGCGACTTTGTTTTATACTATGTAGTGATAATTACACATTTCTTATCTATTATATGAATTGTACAGGTACACGTTTCTTAAGGAATTTATCCATTGTTGAATTACATACTTTTCTGTTAAAATATATACAAATTAAGAAAAAATAGAAAATAGATGAACCTACATCGTAACCATCCTACATCTTAGTGCAAATTCAGATTTGCTTTTTAAAAATTATATACCTAGTTAAAAAACATTTTTTTCAACACACTTGCTCATAAAGTGGCTCTAATTTCACTGCAATTAGGCACATAATGACACCTATAATCAAACTGAGACTTTTTGTTTGCTATTATTCACTAGTGAGTTATAGATTTTTTTTTTCAATTTTGTTGCTAGAGTTGCTTTGTTCTTAAAAAAGTTTCGATACAAAAAAGATCGTATTCAATCGTACTAATAAATTAATACACAAATATGGCTTGCTCATTTCATGCAACTTCGTATTTAAATAGATCATTTCAACTTGTACGTGTTTAATAAACAAAACTTTCACTCAAATATAACTTTGGTTTTCTCTGTAAAAACTTTAAATACCCCATTTTGTACGTGGCTAAAACGCTATCCACGACAAACCAAAGAAAAAGAAACCTAATTTTTTTAGTCCATGGCCGATCGCCATTGTAAGATGCGAGCGCATAGGAAAACGAGGCTGTATGGGCCTAGATCCTTTTGCCTTTTCCAAATTATATAAATAAAAAATTGGAAAACCAATTAATTTTCCCCGCCATTGCGAATGATTATTTTAAAATGATTTTTTAGTATTATTTATTCACAAGTGTGTTGAAAAACGTCGTATGATACACGTGTGTATTGATGATTACCGTCCTCGGCTCTCTTATGACCCTCGCCTACGGCTCGGGTCTCAATGGCGCCTCAGCGGTAATCACCAACTTTACTCACTTGTACCATAATGTACTATTATCACGTACTACCGGTTCTGCGCGGTTTCGCCCGCATTAGTTCCCGTTCCTGTGGGAATACGGGAATATAATAATAATATAGCCTATGTTACTAAGGGATATTCTAGATTTCCGTTGGTGAAGGAAATTTTAAAATCGGTCTAGTAGTTTTTGAGTTGATTTGTAACAAAGATACAAACACAAATCTTTTCTCTTTATAATATTAATGTAGAGGTACAGAGGTTTAATCTTTTTAATTTTTTTTTTTTTTATTTTATTTAAATAGTTTATTTTACTAGTAGAGTAGTTAATATCTATTGATGTCTTAATTCTAACGTAAATTTATAAAGTGCATGTGACCCTATCAAATCATTGAAATAAAGTTATTTTATTGGATTATAAAATGTTCATTCGTTTGAAATTCCTACCTACTAACATTGTATAACAACATTTAGCAAGTAGTCTCCTTTGAGCTCGTAAAATATTAAAGCAATAAATGTCAAGCACAAACAGGCAAGTTTCACAACATAAAAGTTTGTGAGCGGTCTTAGGGACGGCCGCGTCCAAGTGGCTATTCAGCACTTGTCTATTATTGTTTGGCAGATAACCTATTTTTAAATTCTCATTCTAAAAATATGTTAGAATAAAAATCTGTGAGAGTAGGAAAAAGCACCTACAATTGATTAGATTCAAAAGAATTCCTCATAAAATACAGAAAAAAGAAACATAACTACCTTATTTTCAGGGTTGTTATGAATAATAGTTTTACCGAACCAATCGCATGTATGGCTTTGTAACGCCAGTTACGCGCCTTTTATCCCCGGGGTAGGCAGAGATATTCAATTTCTGGACATACCTACCCACTTTTCACGAGATATCATTTGGACCCCTAAACGGTTTTGTCATAATATAGTCTAACTTATATATTATATTAAATAAGTACATAGTCAAAAAAATATAGCATTTTAATTTACTTGCTACATATTTTGATATGCACACTTACTTGCATTATATTAGGTACTATATAAAGAATTATGAAATAATTTTACGCAAACATTGCGATCTACAAACTCAGCATTGAAATAAAACTCCGTGGCAGTTCTTTGTGAATGATTCAGCTGACATACGAATTTAAAGCGCACCTATTCAAAGAAGTGATTTCAAGTTTCTCGCAATGAAAGCCGAAACACTTAATTGCACAGGAGAAGCCGCCGCCGTCGCGGACTGAGGCGCACTCAAATAATTTGACTCAGGGAACTTACTCCGTAAGCTAAAGAAGTGAGAAGTTCATTAGATATTCAAAGTTCCCATTATTTGTTGCCACCGACTCCCTCCAAGGAAAAGTTGCAGCTTAAGATTGATATCAGCGACAATCCCTCGACTTTAATAGTTTTCTCAAAGTTTGTGTTTGAATAAAATATTGAAGTGAACAGACGAGATTGAAAAGAATTGGTAGTTAGGTATATCGCGTCTTTTAAATTAAACCTAAAAATAAATGGAAAAGGAGATCTTATACCTAAGTATGATATTTATTTACATCTACAGTCATTATGTCAGTCTTGATGGCGCTGTTCACCACTTCTATAGCATCTACTCGGGCCTACGGGACAAATACATTCCTATTAAATCGGCTACCACTGATTCTTATCCTAAGTGGTACACTAAAGCTATAAAAAAAGTAATAAAAGAAAAATTTAAACATTTTCGTAAATATAAAATATACGGTAATAAGAATGATAGATATTCTTTTGAAATGTTGCGTGACCGTGTTAAACGACTGGAGGGCACCTGTTACAATAATTATATTTCATTGGTCGAAGATTCTATAAAAAGCAACCCAAAGCATTTCTGGACATATGTCAATTCCAAATCTAAGTCAACCGCTATGCCAAGTAGCCTTGTGTATAACGGTGCTACTTTTAATACCGGCGACTCGATCTGTAATGCTTTTTCGGACTATTTTAAATCAACATTCTTGGACTCTTCTAGTAGCTACCGTTTTGACTGTGACAGACCACCAGATGACACAACTCCAACAGTTTCGGATTTATCATCTATCTCCGTTGATAAGGACGTTGTTACTAAGCTGTTGTTAAGTTTAGACCCTTCTAAATCGTCTGGTCCAGATTTTTTGCCAGCACGTGTTCTAATTAGCTGCGCTAAGACTTTCGCTACTCCCCTGTCTTTGCTGTTTGAAAAATCATTGAGTGAAGGTGTTGTTCCTGCGATGTGGAAGCGCGCGTTTGTGACTCCAGTACACAAAAAAGGTGCTAAGACGAACGTTACGAATTACCGGCCAATATCCAAGCTTTGCATCGTGTCCAAGGTCTTGGAGAAATTGGTATACAGTCAGGTCTATCCCGCGCTTAAACATTCAATGAATGATTCGCAGCACGGTTTTCTTAAGGGTCGATCCACGGTTACCAACCTCGTACTGCTTAACGATATTTTGACTGAAGCAATGGAAGGTGGAGCGCAGGTCGATGTCGTTTACACAGACTACAGTAAAGCATTTGACAGGATTCAGCATGATCTACTACTGCTTAAGCTATATAGAACAGGTATTAGGGGTAACCTTCTCCGGTGGTTTTCCTCATATATAGACAATCGATCGCAAGCAGTAGTGGTCAATAACTATATTTCTGGGTGGGTTAGTATCCCTAGTGGAGTGCCACAGGGGTCCCTTTTAGGGCCATTGCTCTTCGTAGTCTTTGTGAATGACATTACCCGTTGTTTCCAAACATCTCGTGTTTTGTGTTTCGCAGACGACATGAAAATTTTTGCACATGTTCGGTCCCTCGATGACGCTGCTGCACTGCAACGCGACCTTTTGAGGCTTGAAAACTACTGTGCCGATAATCTCCTTGATCTTAATCCCACCAAGTGTAGCATTGTTTCCTTTACTCGTGGGCGATCCACTATCATCTTCGACTATACCTTGAAAGGTGTCTGTCTTAACAGAGAAAGCTCCGTCCGTGACCTAGGGGTCACTCACGATAGCAAATTAATATTTGACACCCACATTAACAACATCGTAGCGAAGGCGTATAAGGCTCTGGGATTTGTGATGCGCATTTCGAGTGACTTCAAGCAAATTAAAACGCTGAAAATCTTGTATTGCACTTACGTGCGAAGTATCTTGGAATATGCGTCACAGGTCTGGAATCCTAGATATGAGACCTACATCAATCGTATTGAGCAAATTCAAAAGAAGTTTGTTAGGCGCTTGTGCTATCGAACCAACGACAAGTATTCCTCTGAAAACTATGCCGAGCTATGTAAGAAGCATCACCTACTTCCACTGGATAAAAGACGCGAAGTATCTGACATAGTACTTCTCTTAAAGATCGCCTCCGCTGCTATTGACTGTCCAGAACTTTTAGAGAAAATAATGCTTAAAGTCCCGTGCAGGATTCTGCGCTACAATGCACCACTTTTTCTTTCTGTAGCTTTGACTAGGTATCGGCAGAACACCTTTATTTGGCGGGCAAGCAGAACTTTTAACATACTGTGCGAAGAATTGGAGCTGGATCTATTCGGTACCGGCTGTATCGCGGCAAAACGCACGTTAAGCAACTTGTTTTTTAATTAACAGATAATTACTATGTAAACCTAAGTAAATTATCAATCTTTTTACTTAATATTATATTGTTATAGTTAATAAGTACGTATCGTGCATCCAGTGTGCAAAAATGAGTTTTTTTCTTCCATTGTATTGTTATCTGTGAAGACCTGTTATTGGCTTTCTTTTTACTTAATTAAGTGTTAGATCTGTTTCGTAGCTGTTGGTCTTCCGACCATTAAATAAATAAATAAATAAATAAATAAATTATAAATAGGAAAGATTTTTTTTTTACTTTTTTTGTAATTATAACGCTTCGAAGTTACTCAACCGATTAAAAATGTTTTCTCTAATTAAAAGCTTACTTTATATAATTTTCCCATTGGAACGGGACTTGTTCTGAAATCGAAGGGAACAGCTACGTAAACAATAATTTTGCTTTGTTTGATCAGTTCAAATTGTATCAGATTATGAAAGACAATAGAGTCGTCTTAAACAGAGGTGAAACTACATACATTATGAGCAAGTTTTGTTAAAGATAACAAAATACTATAATTTTTAAGAAAGTCCATATTTCCGCAGCAGTTGTAACGTAGTGATTGCTTGCTCAGTGAGTAGGCAGTAGGCATTTAGTAAGCACCAGCGCGCAACTGCACACGCCAGCCAAGCCACCTATAAAAATCATTTTATCGAGTCAAACTCTGTGAATTTGTTTAGACATATTAAGTATCTTTAGTTTAGCACAAAAAACAAATGTAAAATATCAGCAGTTTAGTCATAATATTGAAAAAACAAAAAGACTGACTAGACTAATATCCTTAAGTAATATACATATTTTTCCAGAATTTTAAACACTGTTTTCTATGTCTCAGATTATTTTAAAAATCTCAAAAATCGGCCTTTGCCTGACCTGACCTCTCTAGCGCATTTGTTGATTGTAGGTCGGCGGGTGCTTAATAATGAAAAATTAACCTTTTAATGAAACGCCCTATCAGGTACGAGACTGACGTACCAATTCCCGTTTGAAAATAAACTAAGGTAATGGAACCTTTAAAATACAAGTAAATCAAATATTAGAACCTCAAAACACTATTAAATTTAAGTACTTCATAGAGCGTGCACTAACAAAGTTTTAAGAAAAACTTTGGAAGAGTAACTTTTTCGAGTCAATAAAAATGTTAGTATTTATTCATTTTATTACCTAGGTCTATGGGGTTTTTATAGGTCGATGGGGCTTTCATAGTAACGTATATATTCCTTTGTAGTATTAGGTCAATACCACAAAGTCTTTATCTGTAACATACATGTCATTAACGTATCTTGGAGTGACAAGTATTAGGGGAAAGTGGGCTAATTGGCAACACCTAACTTGGACCACTCAAAAAAAAAAAAGATAGTACAGTCAAGAGCACGCTTAGCTTAATACTTTGGACTTTGACCCTACCCTGTACTCTATGGCGCGAAGTATAAGTCAGAGACTTAGAGCTCAGCTTAAACTGGTAGTGTAAAACTTGACTTGCTCTTGACTGTACGAACTACTGTCACTCAAACGGTCACTAAATATGTTATAAGAAACAAATTCCATTAAATCAAACATGAAAATAAAAATGAATTTATTATTCATGTACGTACAAGGATGTTAACTAAAATTAAGAATAGTTAAAACGTCACAATGGTACATAGGGGCCTCAGTGCTTACACTAGGAAAACCTGTGTTATAGACACCGATGACTTCGGTTCGTTTTATAAGGAACAATAGTCGTTTGAAAAACAAAGTTTTTGCTTAAAAGGTAATAATAAAGAGAAAATTGAAAGTTGGGGTGTGTGTATTTGTGATAGTGTGGGGGGTAGGGTGTGTTTATGTGTGAGTATGGATGGATAGCGATAAGCTACTGTTATGATGAGGCATTCATTTAAATGGGCTGATTAAACAATTTTTTTTAATCGTCAGATATTAACATCAACCAAACAAATTTATATATGAAAAAAAAAACCGGCCAAGTGCGAGTCGGACTCGCGCACCGAGGGTTCCGTACAACCTTGCAAATTTATGGTTTTCGTAATTTTTCCTTTATCTATGCTATAAGACGTTGCTTCGTACCAAATTTCAAGATTCTGAGTTCACGGGAAGCACCCTGTAGGTTTTGATTCCCTTGCAAGTGTCGAAAATTTGCGGCATAAACGGCTGTATCTTTTGATTGCGATGGCTTAGAAGTTTGATTTTTTCACAGCTTCAAGGGACAGTAGACCTGAGTAATTGATATAAATTTCAGCTTCATACCTCCACGCGTTCCTGAGAAAAAGGGTCTTGACAGACGGACGGACGGACGGACAACAAAGTGATCCTATAAGGGTTCCGTTTTTTCCTTTTGAGGTACGGAACCCTAAAAATACTCGGGTGAGGTGGGCAATACACCAACGAATTTGTGTTCACACGGATTGCTTAATTGAGGAAAAGGCTATTTGTTTTCCTTTTTGCGCTATTCTGTTCACACGTGCTGGGCTTTACGCTTGACAGTTGACACGTTTGTAATGGGCATAACAGTTCTGCGCCGTTCTACCTGCTAGTTCCGTTCCCATGGGAATACGGGAATAAAATATACCCTATGTTACTCAGTGATCTTCTAGCTTTCCATTGCTGAAAGAATTTTAAAAATCGGTTTAGTAGTTTTTGATTTTGTTGGTAACAAACATACAAAAATACTCTTCATAATATTAGCGTAGAAGTATAGATATACACACACCGGCACAATTAGCGGAACAGAAAAAAAAGGGAGTATTTACGCATTTTTGCGTGTTACTGGCCGGCTAAACAAGCTTTTTTTAAATTTGGGTTTTAATTTAAAAATGGAATACTAAGCGACTGCCCTTTTTTTCATTCTTTTGTTTTAATTTTCATTGATTCATTTTTTCCACCGCTTGTCCGTTTTTAGAAGGTTCGTGAATTCCATTTGAAAAGCTTTGAATTGCAGTTTTTGAGGCTTTTGAGTTTTTTCGCATATTGATAATTTACGAGCATCTAATTATGCCTGATTTAACGCCATCAGAAATCATTAGGGCAGATCAAATGAGGAGAAATGGTCAAACCTACAGATCGATTGCCAGAAGCCTTCGTCGATCGTTATCAACGATTTATCGTAGCATCCAACGATACAGATTGACGAATGCTCTAGTGAGAAGGAGAGGACAAGGCCGGAAAAGGTGTACTTCAAGGAGGGATGACCGTTTTCTCCAACTTCAAGTCCGACGGAACACGAGACTAACGGCGGTGCAGGCTCGAAATTTACTGGAAGAGGTACGAGCAGTAAGGATGAGTGAGCGGACAGTTCGTAGAAGATTCGAAGAAGTGGGTATAGGCTCGTATGTGCCCGCCAAAGCCCCAAAACTTGAGAGACATCATCGCACAAACCGTCTACACTTTGGTCGTGAACATCGTGATTGGGACTTCGACGACTGGGGACAGGTTCTTTTTACTGATGAATGCAGAGTTATGTTAAATCAAATTGATGGAAGGCAGCGAGTATGGAGACGCAAAGGAGAACGGTATATCCAGTCTAATTTTGAAAATACAGTTGCATATGGCGGCGGTTCAATTATGGTCTGGGGAGGAATATGTTTAGGAGCTCGTACGGAGTTAGTAGTGGTCGATGGCGGGAATCTGAATGCTGATCGGTATATCACGAATTCACGAACCTTCTAAAAACGGACAAGCGGTGGAAAAAATGAATCAATGAAAATTAAAACAAAAGAATGAAAAAAAGGGCAGTCGCTTAGTATTCCATTTTTAAATTAAAACCCAAATTTAAAAAAAGCTTGTTTAGCCGGCCAGTAACACGCAAAAATGCGTAAATACTCCCTTTTTTTTCTGTTCCGCTAATTGTGCCGGTGTGTGTATATTTTATTATAGGTATTGAATGTTAAGATAGATATTTTATTACCTACATCTCAAAATTTCAGAAGCATCATTATAACGAAAATATTACGAAGCCTTACACTTATAGTGCGAATCTGACCTCTAAGACGATTGTAATAAGAACGTTAATAAGTCCAATGTGTCAAAGCACTTTTGACTGTACGAGCACAGTCAACATAATATCTAGTAACGCAGGGTGATTTTAAGATATTCTTTTAGTTCGGCTTAAATTATTGACGATTATTTCAAATGGCATATTTTTAGGTGTGTAAGCAAAATTATCAAGTGATTACCGATTTCCACAAAGCCCGGAGACGATTCCTATTCGTATCACGTAAAACTCTTTTTAACGTATGGCATTTTACTGTAGAAAGCTCAGTGCGCAATCATTGTGTTACGACGAGAACCGTCGTAAAGAGACTAGTTGGAAGCTTTACGGCCTTGCTCTGCGGCAGTTAAAATTGTCCACGTCGAAAAAAAGTTACAAAATATGATATACAAAAACATCCATATACTAGTAGTGTAGTAGCCGCGGTGTGGTAGAGGCGGTAGGGGAAGGCGGAATGCTAGACCCTTCCTGGATGCTCTAATAATGAACCGAACATTATTCTTTCAAATTTATCCCGCTGAATTCGAATCGCAAATACAGTTCTAGATAGAAAACCGTTTTGATCGGGTTCAGACAGAGTCCTCGGGGTACCCAAATAAAATCGTAGTTCAAGCAAGTCCTGGCTACGCCATTGCTTTCATCATGTAGGTATGTACAAACACAAAGAAAGTGAGTACGGTACACCTTTCTTGACATGACAATTATTGTGAAAGGGTAAATTTTGAAATTAATGCAAGACTGTGTAGATTGTACCCATAATTTCGCAATCTATATATATATATATATATGTTACGGGCAACGTGATTAACTGGGCATTATTATTAAGGACCGGCCATTATTAATAATGCCCAAGAGTGATGTGCAATGTGATTAATTTATCACTTTGATCGGCCATTATTAATAATGCCCGATGTACCGTGGTCCATGTAATAAAGTCAGTGTTTGAGATAGCTTGAATTTATCACTTGGACCGGGCAGTATGAATAATTCCCTACTTGTAGCCGGGCAAAGACCTTCCTTAATTATTAGATATTTCTGTAGATTTTTCTCAGTTTACTTATTTTTAAACTATTGTTCTTAAGTAATATTGTTATCAAAATAAAAGAAGGTAACTATTATGTTATTAAACAGTACAGTTCACCTATTTTATTACTATGCCCAAGATAGGGCGGACATTATTCACAATGGCCGGGAAAAGTGATGAATCATGCTGTTTTAATCACATTGTCCAATTGAGTCAGGCATTATGAATACAGACCGGCAATTAATAATAGTGCCCGGACTTATCAAATTGCCCATAACATATATATAAAAATGAATCCCTTTTTCCCTTGGTCACGGCATCACGCGTGAATGGCTGAACCGATTTGGCTGAAAGTTGGTGGAGAGGTAGCTTAGAACCAGGAGACGGACATGGGATACTTTTTATTCCGATATTCCCACGGGAACGGGAACTGGAACTTTGCGGGAACGGGAACTACGCGGGGCCGGGAATGAGAACTACGCGGGTGAAACCGCGGGGCGCTGCTAGTAATCTATATTTTTAATGTAATACATTGGAGTATTTCAATGTTTATCAAACATTAAAATGTTATATGCGTAAAAGTCAGTATATTCTTACTTGTGTATACATGACACAGCTATATAAAATTCTTATACAATAAATAAAATATTACAACAATATAAATAAGCCAAAAATAAATACTAGCTTCATGAAATACATACTGATTCTAAATCTATAGCACTCATTTCGAGTAATGGGCCGCGTAAGGAGTTCGGTTCTCCATCTCCGAAGTTTTTCTAAAAGTTATAGGGATCAACTTCGTAGGTACACTCTTTAAAATAAAAAATAATTTCGAAATATGCCTTCATCCCCGAAAAATAAACATACGCGTCAAAGTCGGCCACCCAATCTATTATAAATCTGTGTAAAAATTCTGAAAATAGGTATCTGAAATTAATTTATTTTCATTACATTTAACCGCTTGGCTTTTCCAGATAGTTGTATAGCTAAAACTTTCGAGTGATCTTTTCAATTAATATATCTGCAAACTGAGGGATCGCAGCTAAGCATCACGAGAAGTTGAATTTGAAATTGGCATAACTTCCAACATTTCGATTAATATTGTAAACTTTCTGCCCCCTTCTCACGGCTACACCCATAGTCTTAGAATGTGAGAAATGGGAAGTTAGAATCCTGTCAAAATGCAAAATTTCTTTGTAAAACATGTGTTTTAGATGATAAAGTCCAAGACATTACGTATAGAGAAATGAAATAGTACATTATGATATAAGTGCGGTAGGTTGAAAATTACAGCCGAGGCGATATTGCTAGCCCGAGCCGTAGGCGAGGGCTACAAGTAAGCAGAGGCTGTAATTATCAAAGCGCACGTATGTCATACGACGATTTATAACACATTTGCGAGGAAATAAAATAAAACTCCGACTATGGTAAACGAATAAAAACAATACAGCGTTAAGAAAAAGCGCGCGGCGCGCATCATAATTTTTTTTTAGGAAAAGGCACAAAAAAACAGCCAGTACTTATTACTAATAAAGTAAAATAAAATTTTTGTGTTTTTGTTACAGATTGGTTGTAATTTACTGTCAAAATTAATTAAATTAAATAATTATGTACATAAATATTTCTTTAATATATTTTATCTCCCAAAGTTAATTTTAATCATAAAATGTTGACAACTTTTTTGACATAAAAACTCTTTGCTGAGATTTTAAAAAGTACCGTTCGTTTTAAGACGGAGCATCTTGATAGACCGTGCGTTTTACTTTACACTTACCGCACTTGGGCGTAATGAGATAGGTAACGATATTAAAATTGGTGAAATAAGACACCTTTTACGAGCAAATGTGTTATAAACATTATTTACTTCAATATTTACTTACTTTTTCAAGATTGGTATTTCAATGTTAACTAAATCCCTTGCGAGATGGGCATGATATTAATATGCGTGGCTTAAATATTCATCGTGAACGAATAAAAGGAAGTCGTGTAGAGAAAGTAGCAAGGGTAGTTTCATCTAGGCTTCTTTATAATGTCGGTCGTAATACGTTGAAGAGGCAAGAGCATCGACGGTGTCCGCAAAAGAATATACAAAATGGAGAAAAAGTAAACGGTTGCTATAAAATAGGCACAGAGAATATAAAGGTGGTTTAAATTTGCCATAGAATAGGACTTTTTGAAAAACTTTATTCTAAACCAATATAAATATTTTATCTCAAGTTTTTTATATTACTAAAACATTATTTTTTCATCATTTACAGAGGATTTTTTTTGCTTATGCTTTTTTTAAAAAACTTGTTCTAGATACACATAAAATAATTATTCAAATTGATAGTTTGCTCAGACATCGTCCATTATTTTAAAAGATTTTACACAATTAATGGGTTCGATTCTGCATTACAGCGACTAAACTTATTTTAGTTTATTCCTGTCTTTATTTTACCTCAAAAAAAGAAAAGGGATAGAAGATAACCTACCGAATTTAGTCCTGCCAGATGCTGTATTTTAGTCGTGACTTTATTAACATATGCACTAAACACGTTATGAAATGCCTTACTTGACAGGACTAATTTTAATTTGACAGGACTAAACATCACTCGTCTCTTTTCTTCTCTATGAGAAAGAAAATTACAGGACTAAACTAAAATAAGTTTAGGCGCTGTAATGCAGAATCGAACCCACGGTGAACTTTGTAAATACTGTCTTAGTTACCATAATATTTCTTGGAACGTTTTAAATATAAAATTAATTATACATAAATATTTAGGAAGCATCTGTCTTAAGTTTGACAAAGCATTTGATCACAAATATTGTGATATTGACAAACAAATTCTTCAGTAACATCGCTTTCCATAATATACTTTTAGTATGCTTTACACATTGTCTCATGTGAATGTCTTCGAAACAAAATTATGCTGAATAAGAAAAAACAGTCTTTCTCAACCTACGCGTTTACGATTGTCGTTATCTTAAATTTGTTTACGAGGGGTTCGAAACTGGAAAGAGAATCACAATGTATATTAATAGAAATGCAGGTACTGTTACACTTCTAATACTAGAATAGTGTATTACACTACACATCTAGATAAGTAAAATAAGAAATGTCTCAACACAAATGTCACAAACATGTGATCTGAGGCTTTCTTATTTACTTCCCGAGGTGTGTATACTTTTTCTCTTATTGACGGAGGCGGAAAGCGGCAACTTCGTTTAGCGCAGCGGGCCGAAATTTGCCGCTTTCCGCTTGGAGATATGAAAGTACTATTTTACATAGCCTACACAACAAAATATTGTAGCTTGGCTTAGTAGTAGAATTTTTCACTGTCTACGCTATCAGTCCGCAAATGTCTGTTAGTAATGTAAGGAAATGACACTGAATATGGTCAGAATCAAAATAGTTCCACCTACAAAATTTCATAGGCACTCACTGTTGCCTATATATGTATAGTAATGCAAAAACACTAACGCTATTTCACATCAGCATCGAAATATTTTTTGCAATTTGTTTTAAAAATTGTTTGATATAATTAATTTTCATTGATCAGAACATTCTAAATTTTATTAAATCAAGTTCGTACCTAGAAGTTAGTCGTAAATCACAGCTACAAACCTATACCTATAGTTATTAATACTACACATCAATAGATGATAGATTAATATAGAGATCTACAATAATTTGTAGACCATTTACATCCGAGCTAGCAATATGTTTTTAATTGGCGTACTACACATAAAACACACTTATTATTATAATCAGAAATATAGTTCCTACCGTTCGGAAATTGATTTAATACTAATGTATTTATTATTAAACATACTTTAAAGTTAGACACAATTATACTTTAAACAGAGTTTTGAAATAAGATCGTATGTTTAATTTTATAGCTAAGCTAAAAAAATAAAGCCCATAAAAATTTAGATAGGCGAAAACATAATGGCAGTGCTTTTTTGTGTTAGTTCTTATTAGTTACCCACCACCATTTAAATTATTCATTTGACTCTCTTTGAACTCCGGCTTTATTAGGAGACTAAGCAAAACAATATTTTATTTGCTAAATGTAAGATACTGTATTTATTTTTGTATTTTTTGTACCTGTAAACTAAATATTTTTTCCATTTTAAATAAGATGCGCTCTATTTAGTGTCAGCACCTCCAAATGATTGAGGAGCTAAAATGTTTTCTTATATTTTCATTCCTTTTTTCCTTGTAGGTAATTTAGAAAGTCTGCAGCCCTTACATATTTTTAGCAATTTCTTTAGTGCGGTGTGAAGGTCCGACAGTAAAACTGGTAGTAAGAGCTATCAAGATAGGAAGTTTCACCTAATTCATTTAGTTTATTAACTTGCAGCATGGCTACAAGCTGGCTTATTTTCTTAAAACTCAGCCACTGTCACGGGTTGGGTAAGAAGATTCATTACTTATTCAACGTCATGCGCGATGTCTGTGCAAGCTTCGCTCCGCGCTGTCTCTCGCCACTTCATTATGACATTTAAACACCGAGATTTAGGCCGGGTATGTTACCACTGTTACAACGAGAACATATTAAACAGACGTAACGTCGCGTAGCCGCCGTCGCAATGTGTTAGCTCTTAGCAAAGAACTTATTTGCGAGCTTTGGTAACTAAATGCCTAAACCTAAACCATACATAGCTTTGATTAAATGTAGCGCTTTTACTTTGTCTGTGTTTGTTAAAATTGTGGTCGCCACAGAATATTTGAAAGAAGGGAGATTCTTCCGAAATGTTTCTCTAATGATGATGAATTATTTTTCAGTTGACTTACAAAAACTATTCGGCTAAGTGTAGATACCACTTATAATGACAATTATTTGAGTGTAGTTATTTTTTTTTTATTTGAATGACAAACAATTATTTGATTGTAAAATACTTCTCTTGTCTTATAACTATCCGTTTAATATGTCGTACGATCTCATCATTCGTTTTTATATCCTAGAACGTATTCTCTTTCAGGCCAGAAGCTCTCGGTTTACACTATTCCTGATTCTATCAATCGTAACTACTCTACATAAGCTTTAACGAGTTCGTGTGTAAGCGTACGAAAATTATTAATCATACACTCTTAATTTAGTATATAACTAGCGACCTGCCCCGACTTTGCACGGGTGCAATGCTTATACTAAAACCTTCCTCTTGAATCACTCTACCTATTAAAAAAAACCGTGTAAAAATCCGTTGCGTAGTTTTAAAGATATAAACATACATACATAGGGATATAGGTACATAATGATATAGGGACAGAGAAAGCGACTTTGTTTTATACTATGTAGTGATGATGGTAGTGCATCTTCGTAACTTCGAGATAAAAATTACACGCATGTTTTCATAGATAATAAATTACATGAAGATTGCGATGAGACATCTCATTCAAGTATAACTATTGTTTTTGTAAGCAAAGTCAGTTCATATTTCAAAAATATGATCGAATTACGTAACATCTAATTTTAACAAGACCAATAATTTAAAAAAGAATAAAAGTAATTTAAATCGCCGTCGAGAGTTCGAATGTAGCAGCTGTGTCATACTTGGAATTCGGTTTCAATTAAGGAAACAAAAGCCAAAAGTTGTAATAAATGGGAATATTAATATCTCTTGGTATATATTCCATAAATAAAATTATCTTTGCTGAAATACCTATGACGGACGTTACTGCTACTTTTCCAATCTTAATATGTAATGACGCTTATCAAAAATCAATGTCTTTCTTAAAAGCAAATGCTTATAAAGTCAATTTATTTAAGTTTTATAAATCTTCTATAAGTTATAATATCTCCTTTTATATATATTAAACAAAATACGTTTAATAAAACAGTAGTAAGTAAATATTTTCTTCTTGAGTTAAAATATTTACACGTATTTTATACAAAACACAGAATCTAATTTGTTCATTTGTTTATTCACATTAATCTAGAATGTGAATGTGAAATGTATTTAAAGCGAAATTTTGAATCCTTCGTACAGTTTCAAAATTAAGTAAACCATCTTAGAGTTTCGCGACTTGCAAAACGAAGCATGTCTTGGAATGTCTAATGAAGTTTATTCATGTCTTCAGTTTAAAATCCTATTTAAATTTCTTTTGGTAAACTCGAGACACAATAATTTCATTTGTCGACTATTGTTAACGTATACCTTGTTCAATTTGGCTATTACCTACCAGCAACAGAAAATTATGTTGACCATGTTTTTAAAAATCAGTTAGGCGAAATTGTTAGACCACGAGGAAAAAGCCAATCTAATCTAATTTGACAAAATTAAATTAAATTCCTCTTTAAAAAATAAAATAACCTCACGCCTTTTATCCCCACGGGGGTAGGCACAGGTATTTGATTTCTGAAACTACTGTTAAATAATTTTCATTTAATGAAATTACTCCTTTTTTCACATGATTTTAGATGTGAAATTTTATAGGCAATGATTTGTAATAGCGTTGAAAAATCACACTGATATTGGAAATGATATATAAAAAGTCATAAGCAGGTTACGTAAAAGGAGCAGGTGTGACTTATAAATTCATTTCATATGTTGATATTAATGAAACAATAATTCTGAGGCATGTGTAACAGACCAGGAGTGCGATTTTTGAATCTCACTAGTGATATCAAAATCGCCGGTGGCTAAAATTATCACCGATGACTTTTATGTCACCATTTTCCAAAAGCCGTATTTTTGAAAGTCACACGCTGTTTTCAATAAATCGCCCCAATCACAAAATATCACAATCGAGCCCCGCTGCTAATTCTTCCTCTACACTCGTAGGAAAAAATGTCCAGTTGGGAAGGTTCTGTGAGAAAGAGGTCAATCGTCGAATCCGATTTGGCTGGTCAATGGTTCACAACGCTACATAACATCTTCTCATCCTAACGGCATCACAAGGATAGGCGGGAGACCTGTTGGTATGGCTGATGGGCCACGGGAACATGGGAGATTTAACACGTTTGTGCCGTTTCGCGTGGCAAAATGGAAAAAAAGGCGCGGCTCCTTATAAGAGAAAAGCTGTCAGTGCATTTTGTAGAGGCTTCAGGTAACCAGAAGACTAGCAGGATTTGTCAAACGATCAGCTAACTACATATTTAGCAGCACTACTTGTGCGGCCGGTCTTCTGAGCACTTGACTCACATGGTTCCTCTTGGGAGATTTTTTTAATTTTGGAACTATAATTCACGTTTAAGGTGATTCTCATCTCAGCACCGCGTTGGTACCACCGCTGACCGCCGTTAATATTACTCGTGAAATCCATTCAAACATAGTACTAGTATACGACAATCTTTCCTGCGCGAGGTTGAGTGGCGCAGCGCTCGTATATACCACGCCGTCCTCACTCGACACACGTGCAGCCGCATAACCACTGTCAACGAGAGAAGTACCCAAAATTGTCTTGACCCTGTATAGCAATAAAACGGCACCGACGAAATCAGTACTGTCGTGCAAACTGAACCGCGTAAAGTTGTGTGATATGAACATTGAACCATCTCACCCGCGGTAAACAGCTTCAAAATCCGCTTCACGGCCTCCGCACCATACAGCGGCAATCGGCACTGTATGAGAATAACCCTAAAATTAATAGAAATAGGTAAATTAAATAGTTATATTATGTACCTATCACTACATAGTATAAAACAAAGTCGCTTTCTCTGTTCCTATATCCCTATGTCCCTATATCCCTATGTCCCTATGTATGCTTAAATCTTTAAAACTACGCAACGGATTTTGATGCGGTTTTTTTTAATAGATAGGGTGATTCAAGAGGAAGGTTTTACAATAAGCATTGCACCCGTGCGAAGTCGGGGCGGGTCGCTAGTATAATATATATGTAAAAGTCTAAACTTAAAGGCAATAATTTGTCTGATTTCGTTGATAATTACAACACCAGGCTCCACAGGGTACTACCCTAATAATAAATAATAAGGAACAGTCCAAGTTTTAACACGAAACAATAACACAAACTGCTCTCTATTAGAGCACAGTAAATATGTTTCTCAACACCTCACCAAACGCACAAAATAATTATGATAAAACTTAAAATAGACTATACATAGTATTTTCAATAGACATTTATGTTTGATCACTTAGACAAGGGTTTCTCTACACCTCATCTGTAGCATTACATATTGTCTACTCCAAAGCGTCAAAAGTAGAAAAAATTTCACCATTCATGCATAGTTGTCTATATTTACATTTACAAAGCAATAAAAATGGGATAAAGATAGGTTTTATCTGAATGAGAAATTAAACTAACACACAATACAACCAACAGAATATAAAATTTTACAGACAAATCTATAAAGGCACACTAATCACATCGCTCTGGGGCCGGTGGGCAGGGAAATCCTGAAACTTCCGCCCTGTGATCATAATTTTAATTTAAAAGTTCCACAACTTTGTTTATGCTACGCTCAAACTGGGATCGTCGGGGGATAATGTAAAAACGTATGGGATAAACAACCAAAGCGACTCTTACTCCGTGTGTTGGTTGAGTGTGCAAGAAAAAATAAACCATTGGATAATTTTGAATAAATTCTCTTTACTTTTTACGACAAACATGGATGAGTCGATTAATGGATGTAGATGAAGCGCGAAAGATGTGCCAGGTTTGTAGACCTCTTTAGTAAAACCCCTTTAGTAAAAACGCGTTAGCATAATTATGTATGTTTGTATGTATCTGGATACATTTTATTTAAAATTTTATTACATTACTTATTATGTATAAGCGGAGAAAGTTTATGTAAAGTGACACAGAATTAATGAACCAAGAAAATGCTAAGGAAAATCTAGATACCTTTAATCTATACGAATAATAAAATTGAAGTGTCAGTGTGTGATTTAGGAATAAATGCTAAATTTAAGTCATATCTGCTATGTACAGTATGCCTAATTACTCATAAAGACCATTATTATAAATTCTGTCGGTCTAAAAGTTAGTCTCGAATAGGCTCCGAAATTTATTATGAGATTAAAATAAATAGAGGTGACTTCTCTTGAAATGGTGGGATCCGCCCTGTCATCTATAAACTTTGAAGCGGAATACCACATACACATAAGTTTTAAGATGGGTTCCTAACACGATACTTTTGCACGAAAAACGAGAAATACGGTATAACGAGGGTAACATCACTGAGCGTCTACAAACATAATCACTATCACTACATAGTATAAAACAAAGTCGCTTTCTCTGTCCCTATATCCTTATGTCCCTATGTATGCTTAAATCTTTAAAACTACGCAACGGATTTTGATGCGGTTTTTTTAATAGATAGAGTGATTCAAGAGGAAGGTTTTAGTATTAGCATTGCGCCCGTGCGAAGCCGGGGCGGGTCGCCCTTATAGTCCTACGTAGGTAATAACAATATCAGCCAACCTTCCTCATTGATATATTTTATTACAAAATAGTCTTTGGAACTACGAAGTCTTGCATAAATAAACGTAACAATATTATCTTACAGCACACTTTACACCATGTTGGGATATATAATCTCTCTCATAAAATATGGCGCCTATATAGCTACCTAAACCATAATAGATTTTGCCGTAATGCGTCAAACAACAATAATTTATGAGCAGATATTTGGCAAGCAACCGACTCCGGAAAAGCGTGATAATTCTAGTGAGTGGGTGCATCGTTTAAGGCGATGCGACGTGTTCATACAACGTGTTCCCTTGCAATGTGGCTATCGGGAAGTCTACATTATTGCGAGTGTTTAGCCTAAAAGAAGACATTATTTAACAATACCTTAGGGTTATGACCAAAACATAACAGGCACACATCTTTATGTTGTTCTTCGATATCGAAGAATGGGAAAAATAAAAAAATAAAAAACTGGTCATTATTTATTATCAAATTCAGGCAACGAGGCATATATTTTATGTCAGAAAAAATGTTCAAAACTCAAGTTAAAATGGTTTTATGTAAAATGATATATTGTTACATGAGTATTTGAATAACAATGATGTTTAATATAAATTTTCTACAGCTCAGCAAAGCACTAAAACCATGTAACTTGTAGGTACTTTGTATTGTATTGATTGTAAGAATAATGTGTTGAGGAGTTTCTTGCCCCGCTTCTTCTCCTCAACTGTAGGTACATACCGAAGCTGTGGAATCGCAATGACTTTCAATAAGTGGACTTATAATAAGCCCCTACACTACAGTGAATAAAAACATTTGATTTGATTTATATGACTAATATTCACACATTATCCATGTGGGAGTTGACAAAGGTATTCGAAAAGGAATAACGATACAATGTAAACCTTTACCAATATAATAAAATGGAAATTTGTGATTTAATAATGAGCCGTGATAGCCTTACGGGCACCTAAAGACCCCGCTTCTCATGATGATCATCAGTGAGGCACGGGTTCAAATCCTGACTCCAATTAGTTTTTCAAAACTTACGTACATATTCATCACTATAGCTAGACGGTGAAGGAAAATATCGTGAGGAAACCCGCAGTCCCAGAACAAATTCTGAGGCATGGGTCGGCGATGGGCTCAACACCTATCACGTTTAGGGGTCAAACATTCTCGTGAAAAGTGGATATTTACAGAAATGGAATACCTCTGCCTACCCCCTCGCGGGGGTAAAAGGCATGACTTTTTTTTTATTTAATAATACATACCGAAATGCAAGTGAAAATTGCTATATGTACGATGCCTAATCATATATCACCGTTTTTAGGATTACGTAATCATGAACCCTTTTAGTATCGCCATGACCAACTCTGTCCGCAGCTTAGCTCATAGACTCTTAGTACTTACTCACTAGTAAGCTTCGTTTTGGGAAAGTGCCTGAAAAACAATTGTTTCTGGATATGTAAAAATATTCACGGCAGTTGTATATTTATCAAAGTTAAATGAAATATTAATATAGCTAAGTAGGCTATATAGCCTACTTATATAAGTAGACGAGTAATAATCGACCAACTTATAAAGTGTATTTGGAGAAGTAAATCGGGAACATATCGTAAAAATTCCCTTGTAATCAGCATATCAAGACGGGCAACTACGGAACCCTACAATGCTCGTCAGTAATAAATAGAATTCAACTGTCTGGTATTTTCTGCGTACCTCAGACTTTCTATATTGATATTGAAAAAGCAAGTTATTTTATTACTAACTGTCACTAAACAATAAAATACACTGGAAGAATTCAGTATTGCGAGTGCTACTAATTTTCGGAAGGGAATTTTAAAAAGTTTTCATCCAGCTACGAAATAGACCATTAGGCAAGATTATTAAAGAAAAATAAAAGTAATAAAACAAGTCGTGCGTATCGTGTAAGAAAGAGAGGATCAGGAGGACGCAGGGAGGGCCGGGAAGGGCGGGTGCGAGGGCTTCTGGTCCAGTCGCCAGTCGACGCCCGTCGGTACAACCCCTGCTCTCAACGCAGTCTCAACTTTTACCCTCGACGAGTCGAGTTGACTAGCACAATCGCGCGCGAACATTACAAAGTGGTTCGACTTCAAAATGTGATTGATTTTTATTTTTATCATACAAAATGTTGCCACTAAAGATAATGTTCCGGTCGATTCAAATAGTGTTGATGACTCTAATAGTTATATACTTTAATACTAGTGTCAAAGGACAAACACGGGCTGAGAAAATTCCTATAGGTAAGTCATATAATTATGTTAGTCTTATTTAGAGCTATTTTATTGATTAATAATTATTATTTACATTAATTTATATAATAATATTTGAACATTTGTTGTTAATTAATATGCCTTATTGTTATTAATAATAAATCTATGGTTAAATCATGATTTTGTGCTAGATGGATTTTTGACTTGTAATTTTAGAAATTTGAAAGCCGTGAATAATATAAATACTAATACTATTTTATGGGCTTTTTATGTTATTTTTACTACAACAGCTAGCTAGCTAGCGATCTATTCCACTAAACGTACCTATACGTGACGTATGAAATTACAGTAAGCTATATATTTGTGTGTTTGCGTTTCAACCTGAAAGGGGCATTTAATTTTTATCTACCTATTTGTATTCAAAATACCTCGGAAGTTGAAATCTGTCAAACAAATGAACTAGACCATGGAATCCTATGTATACTACCCCGTGTAGTCTAGCCTTCTAATCCTTTACACAAACATTTATTTATTTTTATTATTATCCTCATTGCACTTATTTCTAGGCCTACTGCATATTAAAAATCTTAAAGAGTATAAATAACCATGTCAATAGACCATAATTAGACCACGGTGTACCACTGCTTCGTAGCGGTTTTGTTGACCGTTATTTTCTTGGTATAAAATTAATTTTGAAACGCAGGTTCCCCATTATCCTAACTGAACTCAAGCTAGAGTTAGCTGGTTGGTGTTTTCCTTTAATCAAATCTTAGACTACGCGAACGATCAAACTCACACATAAAGCGGTAACAACATTTGTTTTTTAATTTGTAGTGTTCTCAGTATAAAGCGTGTAACATTGAAGTATATAAATTAAAACTTTCTGTTCACTTCTGCCACAAACCTAGGGGACAGTATTGCACATAATATAATTAGTAGCTACTTTAACCGAAGTGTTATGATTTGTTATAAAATAAAAGCTTAATATTATATATAATCCTGTAATATCCTGTCCTTTTAGCGCATGCTTTCAAAGTAAATGTGGCAATAACAAAACCTTTTAGACGCTGTGTGTAATATCATTATAATGTTGTAGGTACTCATTGTTTTGGTTTGCGTCTAGACTCAGAGCAATATGTAATAACAAGATACCTAGTACAACATGTTTATGTTCCTTAATAAATACAAACATCCAATAATGTTTTTATTTTATATTCCATCTAAATCCGAACACCTGTTATAAACTCAGAGGTAAAATATTACAATGACTTTACTTAGGCATAAATAAAAATGTAGTGGATTAATGTAGGTCAGTGTTCATAGTATCAATATCTATATTATTAGATATGCAGGTTGTACTATAATTACGAAAATCGTTACGCCATACCCTTGAGACTTCGGGTCCTGAAATTTAAGTGCCCACCAGTCTAACACTTCCTCACAAAATTAAATGGTCGACGGATTATATACCTGAATGATATACCGAAGTCCTTATACGAAGCTAGCAGAATTCTTAAGTGGACTACTATGGCAAAGAGTAAAAATACCAAAAACATGATGAATTATTGAATGAAACAGGGAAAAAAAGGGTTTTCTCCTCGATGTTCACGCTAATGCTTAAAAACTAATGAAATAAAATTGAAATTTCTTGCATTTGAGGGGATAGTTTAAATTTTTTTGTCAAGGAATTACATGGAAGTTATTATGTTTTGTGAGAACAATATACTTACCCAATATATCCTCTACTTCAAGTAATCACGTATTTTCAATTTTCTTATTTTAATTTAGTTTGGTAAAACAAAATTATCTGTTACCGCGGTAACTTTCTTACACAAGTCGAGGAATTACATTGAAGTTATTATGTTTTGTGAGAACAATATACTTACCCAATATATCTTCTACTTCAAGTAATCACGTATTTTCAATTTTCTTATTTTAATTTAGCTTGGTAAAAGAAAATTATCTGTTAACGCGGTAACTTTGTTACACATCTTTGCTTTTAGTTCTCGATGATCGAAATTTAACCAGGATTAATTTTTCAATATGTTCAGACATTCCCAAATGGATATTTTTGCTTGATGGCATTATATTATTCTCAAGGTAAAACATTTTGTGGCTTTTATTGAATTTGTATGTAGAGTCGCTAGACTTGCCTGACTTTAAACAAAATTACATGTCCCTTGAGCATCATAGATATATAATATTGCCAAAGTTACTGCCACAAAATGGGCTAGGATTCATTACTTTAAAAATTCACCGCAAATATATATATAGGTATATATATATACACATGCAACTCAAGAGTCACAAATGCGTTGCCGGCCTTAGGAGCTGGGAATAGTAGGAGGGGGGAGGGAAGGGGGGGAGGGGGGGTGGGGGCCTCCGGTTACTTCACTCACTCAACGAAAAGCAATGCAAGCATTGCTTTACGCTGGTTTTCATAATACTTATTGTTATATATCTGTCCGTTATACTTTGAAACCATCCAAGCGATGTTCCCCAAACCGCGTTAATTAGAAAAGCAATAATGCAAAGATGGCTTTAGACCACTAAAATAATGCAATATTCCCACGGGAACAAGAATAAACAGGATCTACGCGGACTATGCCACTAGCCACCCGCTAAAAATATACTTCACCTTTCGCAACCTTGTTGCTGCGTAATTAGTTTTATACCTCGCCAATACTTTCGATCAGTTCATAGTGTAGCTTAGATAAACGCAAAAAAGGAAGATACGGTACATTCATACAAAGCTTCGTTGACATTTGGACTACATACAACGCGCCCGTGGGTTTTACTTTTTGTTTTACGATTTGTACACTTCATAAAAGCATATGAAGGCATTAGATTGTATAGCGGTTTAACCATTTAATGTGTTTCCTTCTCGTCGACTATCACGTACTGTCCATATGCCAGCCCAATTGAAACGGTATCGAATTACGTTCCTTGGACCTAATTTAAGCTGTCCACGCGCGAGAAGCTAGTACTGTATCTTCCTTTTTTTCTTTCATCTAAGTTGGGTAGACTAGTTTATTCCGATTCTTTTAGAAGACATCTATGTTATATAGATTTAATACAATACTTTTATTGTTATAAAATTGCTTATTTCTATAAGCAATTTTATAACAATAAAACTATACTCTATCAATTTAAATAAATTTAGAAACAAAGGTCGAGTGCTTTTTCTTTGCTACTATCATAATTATTTGAAATAGTATATTTTTTTTCAATAAATCTTTCCACACCGAGTCGGGCTTGCCCAATAGGGTTCCGAACTAATGCTGTTCTATAGAATGGAGATTTCAGAGTATAGGCTGCTGGCCTGCCGTAATTACTGTATTGTGCTTAAAATCTGTGCTAGCCCCAAATATTAAGCCTTTATATTATGTCAACAACAATGCAAGACAAACTCGAACAACACTAATGTTTCTGTTAACAAATGTTTTTTTATTAGATTATTAGATACTAGTAATTAACGTTATCATAATCTCGATCATAACGGTAATCATAAATTAATATAGTATAAGAGTAGTAACTAGTATAGATCTAATCCACATGCATTAACACCAACACACAACACAAACAAGCAAATAGAACCAGAAAACAGCAATTATTATAGCAAGTGAATAAGAACTCTTTATATGACACAAAAATAAATGTAATTAATAAGTGACACAATGACAAAAAATATAATGGCCAGTCTTATCGCCCTAAGCGATTCCTTCCAGACAACCTTAGGGTAAATGTTACTATTAGTTAATAGTTTGTTCAAATTACAATTTTTAACTCTTTAACTCAAAACATAACCTATTAACATGTTGTTGTCAATAAAATTTTAAACTAAACGAGAAAATTCTCATTTATAGACAGACAGACACGAGAGCAATCTTTGTTCGACAAGAGTTCCGTTTTTCCTCTTCAAGGTATGTATCTACTTCTTTACCTTAGAGTTTAGGGTGCCCTAAAAACATAATATTAATACCATAAATTAAGGTTTTACTTTGTTTGTATATAGATGTGGCGTGTTAACGTTGCCCATTAGATCATGTGTATCGGTTTTCCGAGAACATATTGGTCCAAGACAAGCCGCTTACATTGTTTCTGTCTGGTTTCAAATTTATGTCTATGCGGCACAAGCCAATCTAGTTTGTGCTAAGCTTAATTTAAAAAAAGATTATGCTCAAAGTTCATACAGTATTTACATTAATTTTTGTTATCTACACTCATATCGTAATATTCGAATTATGATTCCTAAATTTGAGACATTGTCACGTTGTACTTTCGTATTGAAGCTTTTAATATTGTGACTCAAAAATAGGCAGAATGTGATGATGCCTTTGCCTTTGCCAAACGTCATTGTAAAAAGAAGTCGGTGTTGTCAATTTCTACGAAAAATTTACCTTTTGTTGACAAAATTATGTTATTCAATTTAAAAGCATTTAAATGCTTTAAATACTAATGATATAGGGAAAATAGTGTTGTGTTATTATATTTGAGATCACTCAAATGTCAAACAGTTTTGAACTATGATTTTTGCACAATTGTATCTTGTGAATTTGAGGTCAAGACAGTTACAGTACAGTTACCGTGTTTTTCGGGAAGTGTGTGAGAGATGGTCTTCCAAATACAGAACGTTGACTTCGTTCTTTCTTTGCCGTGATGTCGTCGAAATAAGTTGACATTTTACAAAAGCAAATGCTTTTGAGTTCAAACTTGAACATCCTGGTGAGTTGGATATATCTTTCAACACTTAAACGATGTTAGATCATGACGATTTCTTGATTTTTTCTAGTTTCAAACATTTTGTGTTTCGTTGCAGAATCTACCCTACTTCAAACTTTTATTAGGAAACTCATTTTAAAAGAAAGAATGTTTCCTGAAGTATTCTTCTATATTCCAATTTGGTAAGCTGTTAGTTTGTAACTTCTCCATTTGCATTGGTTGAATTCCATAAATATTGTGGTTTATAGTGAATTTATTTTATTGCAGTATGGGTTGATATACCCACATTTTTGTATGAAACCTCCGGGGTTGACATGAGATCCTGATGCTTCAAGCTTGACTCTTCTCCCCCACAAGGTATGTAAATGTGCAATTACTAATTCCAATTATAGGTTCTGTTTTCCAACTTTATAAATAATTTTTTAACTGTCTCCGAGTAAAGTCATGTAGATAATATTTTCCTGTTAATTGCAGGAGGTTTCTACAATACGCAAATTTCTACGATACGCAAATTTCTACAGTACCTAAGTTTCATTGCCCAAGTTTCTCCGTTGCAAATTTATTCGATGACTACGGTGTTTCTCACCGTGCCAGTTTCTCCGAGCTCCGAGTTTTTAAGAATGGTGTAGCGCTTCTAGCTATTTTTAGATAAGTCACCATGATCAAGTAGGTGTTTTAAATTTCAACATATTAATGATAAATTTAACCTAATTGGTGGTATAACCTCGTTAGGATTTTACAGTTAAGTTATTTTATTTGCCCCGTGAACCCGGCTCTGCCGATTAACTAGTCTGTTATAACTTTAGTTACAACTTATCTGTAATAGTGTTAACGGTTAATGTACAAAAACTGATATAAAAGATAAATAAATACTTAGCAACAGTCATTACCCACATTCAGTTTATTTTATTTCCAATCACAAGCAAACCCAGAGCCAAGCAAATTTCACATCATTATTTTATTCCGGTTTATTTTACTTTGTCATCAAAAATTCTAGGTGACAACATATAGAAACGATCATTATGCACACAGAACCGCAAAAGAAAAACATTACAATACAGAGTTTGTTTGAGATTTCTTAAATACCGGTTGCGTAAAACAACTTTTTAATTCATTACGAAACACTTGTGTCAGTCTCTTTAGATAAAATCTCTTTACAGTGATTTTTTTGTAAAGTTACCACCTACTTTCGAATTTAGGTACAATTGCATTTTAGCAAATATTATTGTAAATTTTTGGAGTATGTAAATCTCAAAGATGTAAATGTGTAAATGATGTAGATACACTTCTGAATAAAATCTCCTTGCAGTAAACTTTTTTGCAGTGGTTTTGTCTATGCGTTGATCGATCTTTACTCGAAGAAAATTCGATTGTTTCTTTATGCATAAAATTAAGAAAACTGTTTTTCTAAAGGCTTTACAAGAGACGTAAGAAATCTATAACGTCCAAAAGTGACGCATATTAAACTGTTTTTCTAAAGGCTTTACAAGAGACGTAAGAAATCTATAACGTCCAAAAGTGACGCATATTAAAAAGCGTATACAGTCAATCACTTGAACGATTAGTAACATAAACTGGCTTTTCATAATTATGATCTAAATAATGTAGTACATAGTACAGTACATAATATAGTAATAGGTACATTAAAACATAGAATACATGGATAGCTTTAAAACATGATCACGCTCCATTAGTTTCTCGCCGCCGCAGAGCGTCGGCTACAATATCGATCGCGGCTAATGTTCCCCAGCTTTAGTTTCTTACCTAGTCGAAATAAACTATAATCACAGCAGGTCAAAGATATAAATATATTATTATGTAAATAATCTCTAACAGGTTTATTATGAAAATAAACAAATATGGGTTGCATCATAACTAATATTTTTATAAAGCTTTTTTCAACACACTTGCTCATAAAGTGGCTCTAATTTCACTGCAATTAGGCACATAATGACACCTATAATCAAACTGAGACTTTTTGTTTGCTATTATTCACTAGTGAGTTATAGATTTTTTTTTTCAATTTTGTTGCTAGAGTTGCTTTGTTCTTAAAAAAGTTTCGATACAAAAAAGATCGTATTCAATCGTACTAATAAATTAATACACAAATATGGCTTGCTCATTTCATGCAACTTCGTATTTAAATAGATCATTTCAACTTGTACGTGTTTAATAAACAAAACTTTCACTCAAATATAACTTTGGTTTTCTCTGTAAAAACTTTAAATACCCCATTTTGTACGTGGCTAAAACGCTATCCACGACAAACCAAAGAAAAAGAAACCTAATTTTTTTAGTCCATGGCCGATCGCCATTGTAAGATGCGAGCGCATAGGAAAACGAGGCTGTATGGGCCTAGATCCTTTTGCCTTTTCCAAATTATATAAATAAAAAATTGGAAAACCAATTAATTTTCCCCGCCATTGCGAATGATTATTTTAAAATGATTTTTTAGTATTATTTATTCACAAGTGTGTTGAAAAACGTCGTATGATACACGTGTGTATTGATGATTACCGTCCTCGGCTCTCTTATGACCCTCGCCTACGGCTCGGGTCTCAATGGCGCCTCAGCGGTAATCACCAACTTTACTCACTTGTACCATAATGTACTATTTCTGTATTATTTTTTGTTTTATATATGTAGAATACGGGAATAAAGTATAGCTTGTGTGTTATTCTGATGTATAAGCTATAGATCGCCACAAAAGGCCGAATTAAAAATAATCCTTAAAACTGAGAAGAACACAATCGAAGAAGTCCAAGAATTCGATATGTTAGGAATTACTATTGATACTAATGTAAATTGGAAAAGTCACATACAGAAAATTAAGACAAAACTATCTCGATTTACATTCGCATTAAGCACAATTAAAATAAATACAAACCTACGAACAGCACTGTCGGTCTACTTTGGTTATGCATACGCATGGATACGTTATGGAATCATTCTGTGGGGTGATAGCACCAGCGTTCAAGACGTGTTCGTACTTCAAAAGAAGTGTGTAAGAATCCTCTATAACATTCGTTCTAGAAATAGTTGCAGACCCTATTTTGAACAACATAAACTGCTTACCCTGTCCTGCATCTACATATTGGAAGTAGGACTGTTTGTCCGAAAATACTTCCACCTATTTATATATAATAAAAGACGTCCACAACCGAAATGTCGGCACAACGGCACTAACACAAATTAGCAACATTACTAAGTAGATTGACAATGTTTATTAATAGTCCATTCTGTAAATTTATAAAAATTTATAACAAACCTCCCAAAAGCATAAAATTAGAAGAGAAGGATATAAAAATAAGCTAAAAAAAGATCATACAGCACCATGAGGGTGCAATACAATGATGCTTATCCTATCCTTATGGGATTTCCACGATTCTGCAGTGCGTCGAGCATGTTTACAAACGATCGTTTGCCCGATTTTTTTGCTGTTGTTAGGACTCGCATCGCCTCATTCTGGGAAAGACTGCGTACCTCGGACAATAGCATCCTTAAAGCTGTGGCCGAAGGAATGCCGAGTCCTATCTTTACCTATTGGCTGTCGGTTCATCGAAACCCCAAAAGGAAGTGACGCGCTAACGTTAAGCTATTAGTTTATTTTAATATTTTTATTTCTATTGTGATATATATATTGTTTTATGGGTTTTTTATGCCTTTAATGAAGAAATTTATTATTATTATTATTAAAATTGTTACTCCAAAGCAAAAGCTATTATTCTGTAAACGAATTCTTGCAGGAAAACCATTTATAGTTAGTATAGGAAGACGAAATTTTATCAGAGGTATAAGGTAAACGCAGCTATCAACGACCCATCGAAAATCTGCAGGTATTGCCGACCCATTCTGCGTATTCCTATTTTTATCGGTTTGGAACGATTTGAGTCACAAGAGAGTATAATATACACACATGTTTGTATGTTTCCTAATTAATTTACTGGTGTTAGTGTACGTAGGTACACGGAAATGTGACCAAATACGTTAGTTTCTGTGAACGTAGCGAGTGCGCCGATCCTGTCATACTAACCCTTACTTCCTCAGGTAAGTACTCAAATTTTTTGCTTAAGATATTTTATATATAAATATTTACGTTAAGTTTATAATGAATAACTCAACATATTCCTTTATTTGTATATTCCACATTTCGCAACGAAATTATTATGTTTTAAGAGTTTTTAAAAAGTATTTTTGAAATTAAAATAGAACGGCAATAGCTGCAGTGCATTTTAGAAGTGCAGTCATTACCGACCCATGGATCGGCAATGGCTGAGAGGTTTTTCTTAATTTTTTCCCTTTTTCGTTAATGCTTACAATAATTAAACAAGTTTTTGTAACACCATTTCAATCTTAAGTATTCTTAAATTATAAGCATCTATTAGCGACATACACCATGTTATATTAAAAACTTGTTTTTCCGCGATAAACTGCCACGCATTATTAAACATTGAGACGTGGGATATGAAAGAAACTACTTAGAGTTTTCTTCGTATTTATATGAAAATGGTGTTTTTTTATAGTTTAGGACTAAATCAATAAATTATTGTATTAAAACGGATGCCGAAATATATTAAAATTAATATTGATTATTTTTTTGTGGCTCGGAAAAAGATTTGTATATTTTTTTTATTTAACACTAATTACCGATCCATATGAATCGGTAATTGCAACAAAGAGAAGCTATCACCGATTCTATACCGATTAATTAAATTTTTGGATTAATGGTATGTAGTGTCTAAAAGTAAAGCTACTAATTTGTTTCAATATAATGATTTGATTCAATGAGTTAGGTTAGGTTTAATTTCATTTAATATCATTAAATTTCATTTTCATTTCATATCCATAAAAAAAATCTACTGAAGACTTGGCTGTATGTATAGTTCCCTTTGCCTACCCAGAATGGGTGAAGAAAACAAAAAAAAACTCTGCTTTTAATCTTTTACGGTTGGCGCGATTTTCCAAAAATGTTAGTTGAGTTTATTGTATTTTTATTATTTTATTAAATTGCTTAATTTTTTCGCAACTGTATTAAAAAAAATTATTAAGTACCCGTGCGAAACCGTCATTGCAACTTGTTCCGACAGTCAACCCTCACCCGTTAGTACATATTCTTATCTATGCCCTCACCTTCGACTGCGCTAAGCTTGGGAAGTTCGAAAAAAATTATAGGCTTTTTGATGAATAAAACAAAGGGTTTAAGTTATTTTGAAATAAAATTGTCTAATTATTTTTATTCAAAACATGTAAATTATATATTTATCATAGTTTTTACTTTTATTTTCAGGTTTGTGACTCTGACTTAAATAGTATAAAGTATTAGTGCTAGCCACGGTGGAGCAAATCATGATTCATGTGTCTAGAAGCACCAGCCACTATCCCAACTTAAAAAACTCTGTGCTGAAAATAAAACAGTGTGTTTTTATTTTATTAACATCTACACATTTACAAAATTATCTCTGAATTTTGATAGTGAATATTTATGTTTCAGGTGATTCAGTTATCCCCTATGTCCAAGACAATTGACACTAAGACCAATTCCCTTCAACGGCACTACAGGGAACTGCATTATGAAGTAACAGCATTGACATTATTTTAAAAAGTAATTACTATTAAGCAGGCTAATCAATTAGAAATAAAGGCTATGGTAACTATGGTTTGCACTAGCTGGCCAAGCAGCAGGTTTCCGGGGGCGCAAGATACAATACGTGACCTATGTTCTCACTTTTATTTTATGAATGTTATTCTATTTACCATTTTTATTAAAGTCTATTTTCTTATATTACTAAAATTTCATTTGTGTCCACCGAGAAATCAATATTCAATACCTTTATTTTTATTGAGGTCCAAATGTGAAAACAATATTTTAAAGAATCCACAAGCATTCCGAGGTTCACTGCGATTAGTTGGAAAGCATGGGCATTGGGCACTAGAAGAAGAAATCTACATAACAATGAATTTCATGTTGGTTTTATTCCTTTTTTTCACCCCTAGGCAAAGGCATTACGCCATGCAGCCTTGTCATTAGTTAATGATATCCTTGAGTAAATGGCTCTGATTCAGAGTCCATGCACAAAAATACAGTGTCTTCAACACTTTCTACATCCCTAACTTGGTTATCAACTGTAAAATAATAGCACGTTTACTGAAGACTTCATTGTGACTTCTTGAGGCAATCCAAAAATGTCCATATCTCACATTTTATTGAATTTCCCATTCACTGCACACTTTCACTGACACTTATTGCCACATAATAAACTATTACTATTATGATGAGTCAAAACCCGAAATACACAGCAAAATGAAAATTATAGAAAAAACATGACGTCCCCCTTCGGATTCCCGCCAAAAAGTTTAAAGTCAAGTTTATCTCCATTTTCAGATTATTTTAGTAACTATAATTATTGTAATGAATCAAGTACAAAAATGAGAATCAAATAAGAGTAAACGGGACATTTCGAAAACGGGATATTTTGGGAAAGGGATATTTCGCTTTAATTAATAATTATTTTGAGAATCGAACATGTAGGTAGGTATTTTGTCAAAAAAAGTATGCTTTATTTACGTACGGTCGGTGTTAGATTCATAAAAATCGGTAATAGCTTCAAAGCATTTCGGGTGGGTCGGTAATAGAAACAATTGACTTTAGCAATCCTTTGATTATTTTTCAATGAAAACATGATATTTATAAACAAATGAAAACATAAATATAAAATATACAATCTATATTTAAATATAAAATAAAAAAATCTGGTGTGTTTGCAATCACTACCCTTAATTCTTATAATCAATTTCAAAATTTGCTTAAGGGGGTCGGTAATAGCTGCGTTTACCTTATTTATAATCATATTTTCTTATTATTATTAATTTTAGCAATCATAATTTATTTTAATGTTTATGTTTAGTATTAGGTATTCGCTTCTAATCTCTAGTTATAATTTTAATTTTGTTATTTGCTGTGCCCGACAGGGTGTTATGTGTCATTTTAATGAAATGTAACTTGCAATATAAATAAATAAATAAATAACTGTAAAGTTTCATCAAAATCCGTTCAGTAGTTTTTGCGTGAAAGAGGAACAAACATCCAGACATTCATACATACAAACTTTCGAGTTTAATATTAGTAGGATTTATAAGTATAATTTTGTGTTTTAGTTAAAGGAATAGTTCTTGCACACCCTGTACCTATCACTAGTTTTATATGAATGAAGCTCTGTAAATGTCTGTATTTCTTGTTTAAATTTATAAGTTAAAGGTCCTATGTTGATGTTGACATCCAATAAAAAAAAAACTCTTAGGTACGCTTTTTTCCCCGAGGGGTTAGGCAGAGGTATTCCGTTTCAGGAAATACCCACATTACACCAGTATAATCTTTGGACCCCTTAACGTGATAGGTGGTGAGTCCATCGCCGGACCGGGTCTGTTTGCACATGCCTCAGAGTTAATTCTCGGACTTGCGGGTTTCCTCACGACATGAGGCGTGTGTGGCGTGAGATTATTATTGTATATTTTTTTTTGTAAATAACTTATATAATTATGGATATCACATAAAATGTTATATGTATCTATTCATAATTATATAATACATACTTGCATAATCATATAATATATACTATTATATATTAAAATAGCCAAATGATTGTTCAATAATATGAAATGATCATATTACACTAGCGGGTGCTCAGTTGCTTTTCCCGCCGGATCCTGATTATTCCCGTTAGCGTAAAGTAAGCTTTTCTTTGGCGAAATTTTTTAAATCGGTCCATTAGTGTTTGAGTTTATTTGTTTTAAACATACAGACATACAACAATACAAATGTTTCCTCTTTATAATATTACTGTAGATGTAGATTAACAGAGATAGACATAATCACAGCAACTCGTCGGTGAAAATGGGCTGCTGTTTCTACATTGGTTTAGCCAATCTTCATGGACAAGTTCAAAGTGCCTTATTATTAGACTATTGACTTTTCTAAGTGTTTTTATCAATTACCTACGGAAATAAATACATTTTCATTTCCATAATGTCAAAGTAAGTAACACCGAGTGTAATTGATGAACGAGTTCACGCAACTCTTCATTTGGTTACGGATATTACAATACTATATTCTTTGGTAGGTAATCCATGTAGGTCAATCGAGCCGAATATCCCTGCGATGAATCGAAGAGGCGGCAACCGCATCTGCTGGAATCTTATGCAAAATCGATGTTTTTATTGCTCTTTTATGGTTCCAGCAGTCTTTTAGCCAAATTGAGAGCAAGAGCATGGGGAAGAAAATTCATTCACGAGCCAAAGCTTTTCTTTAATTAAGCGCAATCGTTTTTTTTTTTTCGATTAATGGCGTAGACTCTTGAGTGTTCGTAATTGATGACTTCTTATTTTCGCCTGTGCATTAGTTAATCTATGGTGCATAAAACATCACTTACTTTAACTTTTGTTTTTAATACAATATTGAGTCCCTATCAATGGCGTTAGGCTAGACTAATAAGTAGAAAAGTAAACAATGAAGCTATGGCACTATAAAGTAAAAGAATAAAACACGTTTATATTCACGAACATAGTCATAATATGGTCTTAAAATAGTATGCACATTTTTTTTTTATTCATTTTGCATACAGGCGTGCAAAATATATTTTTAGTTTTGGTTTCGTTCAATGTAATTCGAATATTTCTCTTATCTTTAAATATAAAATGTCAAAATATATCAACGCACAGCCTCAATCGCTGGGTCAAGAGACTTAAAATTTTGCACATAGATAGCTTATACAGTGTAGGCATCCACTAAGGAGTTTCTCCTAAGGATAGGATTCGTAACGAATACATCTGACGAAGAATTAGCAAGCTGAAGTGGCAGTGGGCCGGCCATATCTCGCGAAGAACCGACAACCGTTGGAGTAAACGTGTTCTGGAGTGGAGACCGCGACCTGGCAAACGTAGTGTAGGACGCCCTCCGGCCTGATGGGATGACGATCTGCGAAAGGCTGCAGGCAGATGCTGGATGCGTAGAGCCGAAGACAGGGCGTTATGGCGCTCATTAGGGAAGGCCTATTGTCCAGCAGTAGACAAATGTAGGCTGATGATGATGATCCACTAAGAAAGGATTTTGAATAATTCAACCCTTAGGGGGTGAAACAAACGTGCGCGAGCGAAGCCGCGGGTAAAAGCTAGTAATATAGAAGCACTTAACCAACTTATCAATGTTGTCTTAAGAATTTATTTAATGTCTTCTGGTTCTACATTTAATAATTGCATACATACACTATTGTCAACATTATTTTTGTAAGTGTAGGTGTCACAAGCAGGGCTATATAAAGTATGCCTATATACAGATCTAACATGTCTTTTTGTTGTACTTTTTATAAGTTTCTTAAATGACTCTACATACAACAAATCAAATATAATAAATACAGAAAATATTATAAATAAAACAGTGTATGTAACCGTTAGAAATAAATACAACATAAAATACCTCGTATTTTAAATCTTATGACAAATTACTTCGTTTTTCCTTTTGCCCTTTGATTTTGACGTAATAAAAATCTACCGGAAAGAGCTTTACGAAAAAAAAAATTACAACATTCGCACGTTGAAACACTTTTCCTTTGAAATCTTTTTGGAATTTTTACCCATAATATTGTTTATTAATGTTTACTTTCTTCTTCTGTAACCTACTCTCCAACTACTTACTTCTCAATTTAAAAAGCTTCACTTTAGTAAAAATATCTCGAATGCTTTTGTACATTCAAAATAATAATAATAATAAAAAAAATAACTAAAAGAATATTCCACCAAGAGCACAAATGAAAGGTCTGCATAGTCAGCTTACTTTTACAAGTAAAAGCAAACCAGCGGGAACAAAGGAAAAAATATTAAAAGCAGGAACTATCTTGTACTATTAAAAAGCAACATTTGTATATAAAAGAGGTATAAAATATATATTTGTAATCGCATTCTCGAAAAGTGTTAAAACAATTTCGATAAAATTCACAGTACCGGGATTTTTTGGTGACGCAATAGTATATTTATTTATTTCATATCACATTACATCAATATATAATATATATAATAATTTTCTGTGAGGTTTCACGAGTGGAGCTTATTTGCTTTGGTAAAACGAGCCATTTCCACGTTTGCTGAAAAGGATTTGAAGAAGCATTTTGGGGGCTTATCAGTTTTATAATAAAAAATCAAGATGGGTGTAGAGTTACAAGCAAATCTGCACTTTACTAAACAGGAATCCCACCACGGACGTACAAAGTAAAAGTCCAGACCACTTAGTCCCTTTAAAACCAAGTTACCGAACCAGTAAATAAGGCTGCAAAATCAAATCAGTAACCGGTACTCGTGAAGTAACGCTGTGGCCACGTGGTCCGACTGCTTTGTCCGACTGGTCGGACGACGTCGATTTTTTTTTCCAGTTGTTTCGACTATCGAACTACATGAAATCGCAATTCCGCTTCGTCCGATTGGTCGGTCTACCGGGTCTTTTGTATTTCTGTTAGAAACGGTTAAGGGGCCTAACCCGAGGCTACGTTCCCGTTCTATCATCAGAACCAGATTTTTTTATTATTTATTATTTATTCCTGTCAAAGGATGCGGCCAGTCTTCTGGGCATTGTCCCACATTATTCCTCATTAGGGGATATTTTTTATCTGTAAATATTATAAAGAAATGTATTATTTCTTCGTTTCATTGTTACATTTTGTTTTAAATTAAAAACAAAGACGTGTCTACATGTTATAACCTTGTACTGCAGAAGCAGTACAAGGTTATAAAATCGCATATTATCCATGTTAATATAAGATTCACTTTTAAAACTGCGTCATTATTTATTTATGCAACCAATTTTCTGGGCACTGTCCGACATGGTTTCTCTTTGGAGGTTTTTTTTATCTGTAAATAATTGTATTTTTTCTTTGTAAATAAGAAGCGTGGATTGACAAGTATTATAGGAAATTCAAAAATCGTATTGCCTTGAACAAAAATACACGCCGACGGGACTGCAAATGTTTTTAAGGGGCACCCTTGAACGTTGGGTGCTTGAAACGTATTTTTTCAGTGGCAAACGGCGCCGGTGTAGCTATCACTCAAGCGCTCTAGGCTAGTAGTTTTGCCAACACACGTATCATTTGAAGATGGCAAAAGTTGTTTTCATGGTTACATACTTTTTTCTCATTCGTCATCTTTTTGTCTATTACAGTAGGTAGTTTAATTACTAAAGTAAAGTGATTACATTTTATGATTTTTTCAAACATACACCTAAACATACATACATAAACCTTCGCCAACAAACTGTAATGCAGTTTGGCGATAGTTAATTATAACGTAAATTGTTGTATTATGTGGAAAATAAAAAAAAAAAATAAAAAAAAAATGGTGGATTTGGATGTTTTTAAGAGAAATCGGTTTTCTCAAATATTCTATAAACAAAATTAAGTAGGTAATTGCTTTTAATCGTTTTGTGAGAAGAATAGTAATCTCAACCACTAATTTGAAAGATGGTTCAAATACCCCTGCTTATTGCCGAAAGATCTTCCTTTTCAGTGTCATTATCTTGTAAGCTAAAACATTTTGAAGGGGAAAAAACGAAGTCAGATAACTTTACAAGGCGAAATATGCGAAATCATCGCGATTCGAGGGAAAAACTGTTTGTCGTTTCCGAGTATTTTACAAATATTATAATTTTATCTTAATATTTTTCGTCGAATTTTCTTACAGCTCTCATATTTCCGTCGGTCTGTACAAAATATTATTTCAATGTTTTTCCTGCATTCTTCGAAATTGCTTATAAAATATTTCTGGTTTAATCCCTGATTTAGCTATCTAAGACACCTTTTTTAATATAAAGTCCCCCTAATCTTATTATTTTATTTGGGTGTCCGTACATTTATATATCTATAACTTTCCTTATAAGGGAAAATCAAAATCAACAAAACGATAAAAAACAATTAAAGGGGAAAACAGAAAACTATATATTTTCACGTCAATTTAAAACTACTATAACAGTCTTTTGATTCATGTAGCAGAAAAATCCTTTAAAAGCATAGCTGCCTCGAATTCCTTTGTTTTATAATAATTTACTAAAGTTTGACTACTGCACGTGAAGTCATTCATTTAGATAGACTTCAAAGTATGTTCCGTTCTATCCCAGCTTGGATTTATTGTGCGTCTGTAAAATAGAATTGTCCGCGTCACAGCTTTCATTCCATTGCCTATAAGCCGGAATTTAAACGCGGACTGAATTCATAAAGTACAATAGCTCTACTCACAATGCTTTGAAGTTATAACTTACAGGTGTTGCTTAGTCGCCGAGGTAAAAGATACATATTTCACGTTTGTATCTAGATGTAATCATTCAAGTGGAGATCCCACTTGCTGTGAGCGTGACCAATGAGCGTGCAATTTCTTCGAGGCGAGCTCTTTTGAATATATACAGCTTGTAGAATTTAACTAAACACAACCACTAGATCATCGTCAACCCGTAAGAGCCCACACTGAGCCAAGGGTCTTTGCTCACACATGAGGAAGTATGGGCTTTCATCTACGCGAGCCCACCGCGGATTGGGAGATGGTGTTAAGCTAGTGGCCACTTAACAGTCAGAATTTTTCAGGCCACCCAACAACTAGATAATATATTTGAATGCATATCACCTCAGTATTTATAATTTAGATGAACTTCGTTAGAGTTATTTCGTAAATTATTGATGGAATCGCATTTAGAAAGTCAAAATAAAGCACTTCATCCCACATAGCGTTAGTTCATAACCATTATGGTATAAATACAAAATATGTTATTAAACATAAAAAACGATGACACTATCTGATTATTGCTGAAAAAACAAACAAGTAGCAGATAAAACGGGAGATAAAAAAACACATTAAAAATAGTTGAAATTGACTTCGTCAAGGTTGGATATTGAACTAATGAAACAGGTCAGTTTCTGCTTTCTGTTTTTATTCGTTGTATTCATCTTATTACAAAATTTAATATTAAATTTAATCTATATGAGTCGCATGAAGCTGTACCTCTACTTAAGCGCAGTTCTATGCTTAAGTATCGTTTCGTCATGTCCTTTCAGAGTATAAGACTATAGGCTAAGATTAAAGCAAAAAAAATGGAAATTCAAGGGACACTTAAAAACAAAACAATTTCGATAGCGCATTATTCTCATGGAAATGAAAAAAAAGAGATCTTGAAATAAAATTAAAAGAAAAAAATTTTTTTTTAAAGAGAAGCTTTTATTATATTCTTGTTAGTAAAAAGAACTAAAAATTTAAAAATAATAATTTAAACCTGATTAAAAAAATATCATTATATAATCAATATTTTTTTTATAAATAAAAGCGTGTTACATTGTGATTGCAAAAGAAAAATATTGAAGGTGTAATTATGCTAAATGTTCATTAAAGTTCCATCACATGTAACACGCTTTTATTTATAAAAAAATTATTGATTATATAATGATATTTTTCTTATCAGGTTTAAATTACTATTTTTAAATTTTTTGTTCTTTTCATTGTCAAGAATATAATAAACGCTTCTTTTTAAAAAAAGTTTTTTTTTCTTTCAATTTTATTTTTCTTTTTAGTATTATTTTATATTTTAATAACTTTACATATCAATTAGTTATGGTTCCTATGGCCACTGTTCAGCTCCATCATCAGACACTGGTTACCATTTAGCACCAAAGTACTCGTCAAGACGAATCAAACGAGCCCATACTCAATGGGGTTACGAGTCTGTCATTTATTTACTGTTATGCCCGGGTAACTCCGGCGACTGTTCATTCATTCGTAGTTACTTACAAGGTAAAGAATAAAACGTGATTTAAAACTAAATGCATTAACCAGCAATGTGACACGAAAACAATCTAATTTTTTGTATGTTTTAGGGTTCAAAGCTAAAGTTCCAAAAGACATTTAAAACTGCTCTGTCTGTCCATGCGTTTGTCTCACCTACTAATCGTTTGAAATTATGCTTGCCCAACATAAGTAAAAAATAAAATTGCAATGTTAGTATTTTGATTTTAATATTACATGAAAATTGAAAAATGACACTTTCATGCAGTTTTTAGGTGTATCTAGTAGTAGAAAAAAATATTTTCCAAAAAAACTTTGTTTCCCTCTCACCTGCCGAGGGTCATTAGCATAGTATGGATCTACCTACATTTTTGCGACATCGCTGGATGTATGTGTAGTTGACCGGTTAATCGACACCCAAAAAATGCATTGCCTACCAATCGTAAAGCATAAGTTCGTATTCATAAAAGGAACGGAACCCTCGGTGCACGAGTCCGACTTGCACTTGGCTAGTTTTTTTTATATTATTTACGGGAAACACTGACTAACAAAAGGATTTAGCTTTAAGCCCGCCACTACCTACACTGAAATAAAAATCTCTTTTTAACGAAGGTTCCTATTGAACAGCGCCAAAATCTGTAATAATAGTCGGTTACATTGTTAATCCTAAAAGCAAATGCAGGGTTTTTCTCAGGCTGTTCTGTCACGATATTGCTGTCTTCATTCGTTCAATATAAGTTGTAAGTCTCGCTTGAGCTAACATACTAGTTTTTTTTCTAAGGCCCGTAATACAGAAAGGTTGTCATTCAACAAGACCGCTTATGGATGTCAGAAAGAGACACCTCTATATGACTCACATAAATCTGTCACTTTCTATTTGCGCTTAATCAGAATTTGAAGCTTGTACGAGTACTATTTAAGACATAGAGAATCCAAGAAAACAGCACTTATGTAAAGTAGTATAGGAAGATAATGTTTTATTTTATAAATTTCAATTTGTTCTTTTAAAACTAGGTTGAGCTCCAGAAGGAAAGCTCTATATTTAGATCCTGCATAGCGCGTGTATTTTTATACTTATCTTTGTACAGAGATTTATAGAAATTACAATTTTACAATACCAAAAGTTATAAGTACATTTTTTATTTATTAAATCTCAATAACACAAAACTACGATAATCAACGTATCAGAGTTTATGAAAATATGTTTTTTTTATATAATTTTCACAATGAATACGTGTATGTAACAGTACTAAGGGTAATAATTATTTTAGATTTTCTAAATCATCCAAATACTGACATCAAACCTTCCTAAGGTTTACTTAGATTGAAAAGGGAGCTATATTTTATTTCTGGCCCTGCTATGATGAAAAATTTTCGATAGAATATTGATATTACTATCGAATTTTTCACCTTTGTGGCTGTCTGTCTACACAATTGTTTTTGGAATCCCTAATGTGACGTCATCATTGAGGGCAGCCCGGGAAATAGGATAAATGAGGCGCTAGCTTTCAATTTATTCAATGATGCATGGTGCCGTTGATTAGCCAGATGGTTCATTCGCACATAATGTAACCTATAATAATAATATATATAATAATATAACCCTATAGGTTAGATATATTTACACGATGCCATCTTCATGAACATATAAAAGCCCAATAATTTCCCTTTCAGAATTGTCAGCAACTGTAAGCAACACACAAAAAAAATATGCAAATCTTTAAAAAAAATAACAACAATTCACTTAGCTTTTGTGTATACCAAGGCAATTATGGCTGAGAGATTATTGTATTCGACTATTGGCTTGTATGTATATAACACGAAGTTGCCATTTGTTTGCACTATTTTTTACACGTTGCTTTATGTATTCCATGGACCTTTTTGCCAAGGCATATTTTTTATTGATAATGTTAACGTTGAATTATTTGTAGAGCAGTGATGGCCCAGCGGTCAATGATCCCGCCATCATGTGTGAGGTCTCTGGTTCAAATCCTGGTATATACTCGTACCAATGAGTTTTTCAAAAACGTAAGTACATATTTACCACTAACTCGACGGTGAAGGAAAACATCGTGAGTAAGCCCGCAAGTCCCAGAGTTAATTTTGAGGTATAATGAGGATGTATATAATAGACCCGGTCCGGCGATGCACTTTGGAGCCCTTAACGTGATAGGTGGAGAGTCTATCACAATGGACTCGCCAGGCTATTTTCTGAAATAGAATACTTCTGTCTGATTTTATTTATAATTAACTTTATAATGTATATGCAAACGGCATACACAAAAAACTGTTTTAAATGGGGACTTGCCTAAAGCAAGAACATTACTTTTTGTAGTAGTAAATAGGAGTTACATTTAACGATGCAGTGCTATTATAACTCCTATTTACTAGAGGCTAGAAACCAGCATTAAATATGACACATCTGTATTGGTCCATACCAATGCCGGTAGCACATGCACTATGCCATCGGCATGGTAGTCAGCCTAGTATGGCTCGACTGAGATGCCGTTCGGTCGTAAATAATAACCTCATGCATAAACAATGGAAGTCATTCCCTAACCCAGCTCCTTCACCACCAACGACACTCATTCATATTTTCACTGAATATACTGGCGGCAAAAATGATATGACACTTTTTTATTTACATCACTGCTTTCAATTTCGATTGCTACATTTGTAATACGTTTGTTTTTCTTACTAAAAAAACTCTCTTGCGTGTAATGAATTTAATAAGTATAATGTTAAAACCATTCGCACAAAGGTTAAAGCTACTCTTAAATTTTATAGGAATTTTTGAAATTGTTTCGACTATAATATTAAATTGGCATTAACTAAGCCAGGTGACATTTAAATATTTCATTATGCTTGACAGCTTGAGGATCAAACAAAAAAGTAATAAATATGCTTCCCAAATAAAAACTCTACAAAAATTCTAAGTTGTTAGTGACCCTGCCTTCTGAGTGTTGGGTTTCCATCCGAGGCCAATATTTTGTATGCATAAATATGTCTAATGGTTTTGTGTTTAGGTTTTTATATTAATTTAATGTATGTTTATCAGTTGTATAGTACATCTAGGCATCTCATCATAACTATTTGTGAATTTGAGTAAATACCAGAATATTATTATTACACTAGCGGTTCTGCGCGGTTTCACACGCGTAGTTCCCGTTTCCGTGGAAATACTGGAATAAAATATAGTCTATACTACTCAGCGATCTTTTAACTTTCTATTGGTGAAAGAATTTTTAAAATTGGACTAGTAGTTTTTGAGTTTACTCGTCAAACATACAAAAATACAAATTTATCCTCTTTATATGTAATTATTACTACATAAGATATTGTGTAATCAAAGAAATATGGATTCAAACAAACAATAAACATTTTAGGGATTTTTTATAAACATAAACGTGTCAATGTTTTAAATCTCCCATCCCATATTTTCAAGCCAAGCCAGCAGCATTCCTTAATCTGCCAAACAGATATAATATTCAGAAGGCTTAACCACCCCAACTGCGTTTTGGGGGCAGGCAATAATAACCTTTATTACTAATTCACTAACGTACCTAACTAAATTTGACGGGCGTTAGGGTATGATAAGAATATTTAACACCACTATTTATAAAATAATATGACGATTTTAAATTTCCTTCGGGTACTGCAACTTCCTGATACCCCTTCACTGGCAGACAGACACAATATTATCTAAAATGTTTCGAAAAAAACCTTGCTATGAACCTTTTTTTACAGATTTTAAGCTGAAAAATTAATTCAGTTCATTTTTTGTTGTTGTTTTAAATCTTTTTTTGTGTAGGTTTTATTACTATTCCATTGTTTCGCCACTAACACTATTATTAATAAAGAGGGTTACAAAGTTTTTGCTTCACGTATTAGTATATAGATATACAGAAGTTAAATTATAAAAGTTTCTGCATACACGTGCCGTTTTCTAGACGAGGCAGGCAAAGGCAATAAGCCTTTTGCTACGAACCTGGTAAACCTCGCGCTTCATCCACATCCATCGAACGAATAATACATGCTCGTCGATTTGAAGTACTTTATCTGACTTTTCTTTAGTATAGTCAAGAGCACATGAAGCTACACTCGTAGTGCGAGTCTGACCTCTAAGGCGATTGTAATAAGAACGTTACAAAGTCCAATGTGTCAAGTTCCGCGTGCTCTTGACTGTGCATCTAGATCTCATCTATGTGGGTACGCCTAAATTTATAGATTCTATTTCACTACCTAGATTGATCATATCTATTTAACGTGCAAGAAATGATGATATTATATTCTAATGCGATGGTATGCCTTGATTTATACAAGGTGACTTTTTTTACCGTCTGGAAAAAAATGTGGTGTGATAGGTAAGTGTAATAGATCCATTTGGCAATGTTACTAAAATTTTTTTTTTTCTCAAATATTTTTTTTATTGCTTAGACTAATATACATTACTCAATTGTAGTCAATAATACACACTGAGATATTTGAAATAGTATTTTAAAAAGAAACATGCTCGTAGCTTCCATTTATGCGCAATCTACCTACAACCGCCGGCTGCGCGTAGTACTGTGCGTAGTTTTCTAGATTTTGTAAATTGCACTAAACATTACTATATTTAACAATTAATCTCGTGTATAACTTCGGCTCTAGATACCTTATACGTCATATTTTTTTCCAGACGTTAAAAAAAAACATCCAGTATATTTAATATTCGTTTTTAAGGGCCGCGTAATTCACATAGAAAAATTCGACTTATATAGGATCACTTCTTGTCCGTCTGTCTGTGTATCAAGACCTTTATCAGGGCCCAAAATCGTTAATTTGTAGTGAATTTATATAAAAAGATTTTTTTTACAACAACATTTTGCAGTTGACGAAATCTGCATACAAGTTGACACAGAACTCTCGTTGCACCAGTTAGACTCACATATTTTGATCTTTTATTTCATCAATAGTCAAATTGCATTGGACTGGTATGGATTTTAAATTATTTTGTTCCAAAATATTTACAATGTTATGGACTGATGAGCTAAAAATATAGATTATTATTTGATGTCTTATTGAAAGGCAAGCTCAATATGTCTATCCACATAAGTGGAGTACGAATAACAAATGGAGGTTTCGGGCTGATTGAGATCTAATTTATTGGTTCACATTCTGAGTACAGCCGCATTCTAAATCACAATAATGGCATACGGGCCTCGTTCTAGGTTTGCCCTATAGATTACGTGTATTGTTAACGTTGTCTCCGTAAACATGCCGCCTGCAAATTAAATTAAGATGATTGGGACCACTAACGAGTGACATTGATAAATCAAATTCAGAAATTAAGCGGATGCGCGATTCGATTATAATTATTAGCAATATTTTGGATTTTGGACTAGCTACATAGATCAGATCGGTGATATTTCTGGCTTAAAAAAGTACCATGTATGAGTAGCATGTATGAATGTGGATGAAGCGTGAGATAATTTAAGTTTTGTGGCAGGTAGCGGTCTATTGTCTCTGGCTAACCCGGTCGGCAAAATGGCATGAGGACATGTATGTTTTTTTAATTCTTAATAAAACAAAATTCATTGACGAGTTCTTAAAATAGAACATGAAAAGAAAGAAAACCAGATATATTTATTCCGTACTAGCTTTTACCCCCTGGGGGGTTGAATTTTGGAAAAAAAATTCAAGTCTATATACCAATCAGTCAGTCAGTGTTATATATATAGATGTAACGACTACCTAATTCACCTTATTCTCACACTGTACGGTTCGTGTGAATGACGCTTAGTATTATGAGTTTGTCTCACGTTACAGCCAGGGGACCAGTAAAAATAAAAGATCAGGTGCGTACTCTCCCTGAGATGGAGTGTGTTCCTTCACTTATAACTCACTCCATTATTTAAGACCCCTCCCGGTATTACACGGAAAGGATTTTCATAATAATATCTAATAATTATATGTACCTAGTGAACGTTTTTTAAATATTAGTAAAACATTATGCACATAATACTCTGTTTTGTTGACAGTAGAATGTATGGATTGTCAAAAAATCCTAAGTTCATCGAACAAAATTAAATTATGATTACTGCATAGAACAAATAGCAAAATAATATAGATTTCGTGATTTATCTAATACAGGTGTAATCGTAAGTCTAATACAAATGTTTTTATTTTCTGTAGGTAATTAAAAATTACACTTTGAAAAGTCAATAGTCTATAACAAGCCACTTTAAACTCGTCCATGAAGTTCGGCTAAATGTAAACAGCAACCCATTTCTGGTAATCACATCTATTTTTATTAGGCATGTATTCAAAACTATATTATTTAAATCATTTTTCACTAAGAAAACAGCTTGATAGATATTCTAAAAATATATAGGCGAGGTTGTCAACAACGGTATCTATCTATGCAACTATACGATTCCTCATAGCATATCGCTTTAAATTTTTAACACACCGTTGCATTCTAATAGGCACGTGTTTTTATATAACAGACCGATTCACAGCAACGGCCGGGCAGAGCTGGTCTAGGTATACTTCTATACTAATATTATAAAGTGGAAAGATTTGTATTTTTGTTACGAATAAACTCAAAAACTACTAGACCGATTTTAAAGTTTAAAAGTTTTAAAGTTCTTTCACCAATATAAGGCTACAATATTCATGAGTAACATAGGCTATATTTTAGTCGCGTATTCCGAGTGTTATGTAGTATTAAGAGTGTTGTTAACTGTTTAGCTTAATAAATAAAATAAAAATAAATAGAAGTGTTCTATAAAATTGTAGCTCTTCAACTTCACTTTGTATAGAGCAACGTTACGTGTCGTATCTACTGTACCGGATACTTTTATTAAAACTGGCAGCGATTTGATCAAACCATCCCTTTGCAGTAGGATCAGCATTTTCACAATATTTTTTAAAGTTATCAAGTAACACTATCTCATCTACCCACTGATTGCTTTGGCGTCTGTAAGCTAGACTTCCTAATGTTTAAGGAAAGAGCCATAGCTCACTAGTGGGGTGTGTGGGGTTTAATGATGCATGTATATATGTATGTATATTATAAACGTGACTATACACTTACATACAGTCCCAGCAGTACTATTTAAGACAACCTTTGTATATTCGACAGATTCGAGGCGTCAAATAGGTATCATTTGGTTGCCATTTCTCGTCCAATTTGACATTTTGATTTGAATTTCTACCCAAAACGGCGCCCTTCGTAGATATAATAGAGACCAACAGTTGTTTTGTCTCATGATTATATAATTGTGAAATAAAGTGACGTCAAATTTAATATCACTTAATGAAAGCTAGATGGTCGAGCTGCAAGAAATAAAAATCTACATGAATGTACTGCTGTATAGAAAATGAATTCATTTTTTATTTAAAATAATAATAAATAAGCACGAAACGCAATGTAAAATGCGGGCATTAATGACACACCGAGGGGCTCCCGGCTTTTGATTTAATTTTCATTATCAACGAGATAATGTGTTTCATGTCCACGCGTAGAACGAAGGTTTATGTATCACACCCAGAGGGCGAGGGAAGTTTATAATAACTTTATTTACTTTATATAAATATATACTTACTCGTACTTATGTATTTCAATACATATATTTATATATTTGATACCGTAAGTCTGAAAGAATAGCTGCAGTGTTTTACGCTACCTACCAAAAAAATTAATTTCAACTTTATCATTATTATATAATTATTATCTATCAGTATAATTATACTAGCTGATCCCCGCGATTTCAGCCTCGTAACTCCCAATCCCGTGAGAAAATGATAACCTAAATGCTACTCGTGAAAAAAAATTGGTCTAGTGGTTTCGGAGCCTATTAACAAACATACATTACTATATTACATGCCAAGGTAAGTAAAATAAGAATTTCTTAGATCACATGTAATAAGTGTCGACCGAGGCGGAGCCAAGGTCTACAAAAATTTGTGATCTGAGGCTTTCTTATTTACTTGTATATTTTTTTCTTATCGACGGAGGCGTAGGATCAAAAGTTTGGTACTCGATTTGCTTTATCCGCACAGCTAACATGGAGTCACTACAAAAGTGTGTTGACTGTTTTGTCTACGTGCGAATACTAAACAAATGCTTGAGATAAATGTCGACATAATTTTGTCAAGGCGCTTTCGTTAACTCTACACTGAGGGCCTATCCAAGTGGATTTGTAAAACGTAAATATTAGACGAATAGAATGATGCCTCGACTCCACTGCCGACGCGATGTGATTGACATTAACGTTCAACTTGTCATGCGCACGGTTTAAACTTATTTATATAAGCAAGTAAAATTTATGCAACGTTAGTAGGAGTTACTGACAATTAGTTCTTGGTAATGTTAATAATATTAAGTATTAGATACAAATAAGCGAAAGCCAACTAAACGAATGAAACTTGCGTTTACCAGTTGGATATAGGAGTTGCAAATGATATAAATTACATGTTATTTGATTAACTACTATCTCGGACATGTTAATTTAATACAATATGTTTAACTTAGTATAACGTCTAGCAATACCTTAGATGTACGTAGGTAGTAGTTGTTTGTTTAGTAAGTTTTCTACGTTGTGACAATATAAAAGTGACACCACTCAAGAAACCGTAAGAACATTTGATTGTATATGAAGTTTCCTATTTTGCATTGTAAATTAAAAGTAAACCAAATCTCTTAATCAATCACTCGGTTCCGCTCAAAATCATTTTGAGATGTTAGTTACTTTTACCTTATTTTTCAATTCATACTGACAATTAATGAAACCGTCGCTTAACACATAATTCACGTTGTACGAGATCATGTCAAAGCATTCGGAAACAGCCTTCACAATCTCGCTAGGAAACATTAAAATTAATATAGTTACCCGTAACTTTCAGTCTAGAAATGACATTTATTTCCCTAACGAGGTTGCGGGTGACGATTCTAGGCGTTCTACGAGTAGGTGCAAACTTCAAATATTTTTTTACAAAGATAAATTTAATTAGAAAGACGTAAACAATCAATTTTGTTTAAATTTAAATAAAAAACACAAATTTTGTGATATAAAACTTAATGAAGTTCGCCACAAATGCATCTATTTCTTGACCCTTTGACTCTACGAGTATGTAATTACGTCATCAGTAGCAAAAAGTTTAAACATATAATTAGAAAACATATAACGCACTTGTGACTCTCGATTTGCAGGTGTCCATGGGCAATGGTAGTCACTTACCAATATGTATCTCATCTGCTCGTTTGCCCCTGGACTATATAAAAAGCTTTAAATTTATAGCAACATTTTAATATGTTTATGACAGGGAACAGCTTATTCGAGAGGTACCTACATTGTTTAGCTCTAGAGTAGAAAGTTCTGATAATTATCGTATCGGTCATCACAACTTGGCAGTAATATTCAGTTTGGTAACAATACCAGCATATTACTATAATAGTTTATGTATTGTCATCGTACGCCCATGATCACCTGCTAGTTGACCGGCTAGGAGTGAACATTGAAAAATCGACCGTTGAACTAAGTAGGCACATAAAGCAATGCTTGGCTCATAGTTGTAGTAGGTACATTTCAATGGTATGCACCGGCAAGAAAATGTTTTGATAGCAATACTTTTTATCGGAATAAATACTATTTGTATACGTACGTAGTATCTGCATTTTTATGGTTTCGTATCCGTGGCAAAACTGCTTGATAAAAAGAAACTCTAATTGCTTATTTAATTTAATGTACCAAGAAAATGTACAGTGATAGCCCGAACGGTTCAAGAGCCGGCCGAAAATCAATGAGGCTCGGGTTCGAATCCTGGCATGTACCAATGAGTTTTTCAAAAACTTACGTAAATATTTATCACTAGCTCGACGGTGAAGGAAAACATCGTGAGGAAACCCGTAGGTCTCAGAATTAATTCTGAGACATGTGTAAACAGACCCGGTCCGGCGATGGGCTCACCACCTATCACGTTTAGGGGTCCAATATATCTCGTGAAATGTGGGTATATCCAGTAATGAAATACCTCTGCCTACCCCATCGGGGATAAAAGGCATGAGATTATATTATTATTATTATAGAAAATGTACACATGGCGAACTTATTGCCTAAAGTAGTTATCTACCGTCAACCATCAGCCTAAGCAGAAATAAATTGGCAGAATTGGCCGCAAATAATAAAAATAATTAATCATCACATTGTATAAAACAAAATCGCTTTCCGGTGTCTATTTGTCCCTATGTATGCTTAGATCTTTAAAATTACGTAACGGATTTTGATGTGTTTTTTTAATAGATAGAGTGATTGCGCGCCGTCTGCCCCCGGGGCCCCGCAGAATACCAGCGCTGTGGCTAATGCTGCAGCACAAGCTGAGTGGGGTCCCATTAGGCATTTTTTTTTTCCAGTTTATTTTATTTCTGTTCTTGTTCTTTGTTTCGTGTCTAATAAATTTATTTTCTTTCTTTCTTTCTTTTGATTCAAAAGGAAGGTTTTAGTATCAGCATTGCACCCGTGCGAAGCCGGAGCGGGTCGCCAGTTAAACATAATTTTACGGGTCTTGCCCGTGGTCCACCTATTGAGTCCACCTGGGTGGACCATAGGCAATTATTTTTACCCATGGATCACCCAGGTGGACTAAGGTGAACCATAGGAAATATTTTTTACCCGTAGTCCACCTGCAAGCGTTTACGATAAATCCTAATACTTATATATTATGTAGAGAAAATAAACTAAGATGTTTAGTTTATTTTCTCTACTTATTATACTTGCCTATCAAAGCTATTAAAAGGGACTGAAAAGAGTGATTCCAATTTTAAAGTGAGGTAGCTTCAGCATGTGAAAAATTAAAGGGCTTAATTTGTACATCATAAAATATTTAATTTGTTTGATGCCCCTAGTTTTCGACGAAATATATAACTTATCATTTTCCCCGGATCTCAGCTCTACTCAGTTCTTCCACTAACTCGTACATTTGTCTAAATGCAAGACCATATGATCAGATGTAGGTATTTATTTGTCCCTATTTATTTTATCAACTTTATATGCTGCACATAGTATAAGCAAAAAAAAATTTCTATTAAAATATGGCTGAAGGCTAGAAGAAACTTTCCACGAGTATAAAGTTATGGTGTAATAGAATCAGTGGATTAGATTTCCGCGAAGCAAGGGTCGCGAACTTTTCCAAGTAAAGTCATTAATCTTCTACTCGTTAATCGTGTGCACGTGTCCTAGTTAGCGCGTACAATACAAACTACTAAAGACTACGTAACGAGATGGAATTTTATGTTAATAACATTACTGCCCACCATCTTTAAATTATAATAGTTAATTATCTATCAAGCCAGTACTGTGGTTGCAATATTTGTAAATTTAAGCGATTCGTTTGCAAATATTTTGTTACTCCCGTAAACATTGAGGCAAATTTTTGTGTTAATTTGAGCAGGTATATTTTTGTAATTGTAATAATTATGCTATTAAACACAGAATATAGTGTAAGCTGAAAGAGTACCCGCTGTACCACGGTGAAAATATAAGCTAGTGCCTCAGTAATTACTTACAGTCAAGAGCACGTAGATCTTGATACATTGGACTTCGTAACGTACTTATTACGATCGTCTTAGAGGTCAGACTCTACAAATGTAAAGTTTCATGTGCTCTTGACTGTACAAACGTCCGAATTGACTTATTCACACAGTCTCGCCCAAAAACAGGTTTCCTAAATGAGTTTCGCTGTGCAGTCAGTCAGGGGTGCCTCGTTGAGAAGAGGTTACGTTTTGCATTTAAATGCTTAACGTAACCGTCCGGCATTTTTATAAATGCTCATAAAAAAATCCAAGCATTCCGTCCCGTAAAAGACGAAATCATTTTTATATACAGTCAAACCTGGATAAGTGAGAACTGGATAAGTGAAAAAACTCTATAAGTGAGAGTAATAGCCAGGACCCGTCATTTTAAGCTCCTAAAACCTCTATAAGCGAGAAACAGAAACCTCTGTGAGAGAGAGTCGTTTTTCCCTCATAGACCTCTGTAAGTGAGACTGCTACTTATCTTTACCTCTATAAGCGACAGTCGAGCTTTATTTATTTATATTATGTACATACATACAGTAACAAATGACAAAACAAATTACAAATTTAACATCTGCTATTTTATGACTCATTCTTAACTTTCGTGGAACTTCCTACCATTGTTTTTGTATTGTTTTCTCGTCAATATTGTACCTATTCTATTTCGTAGAACTACAATAACGTTGTTATTTTATCGCATTCTTTTAGAATGGACACGTGTGCCTGTGTACCGTCCTGTTTGTCGGACTAATTCGTTTTATAGTTAATCAGTTGCGAAGGAAAGTTCTGTTCTGCATCATGTCAAAACGGAAAATTCAAGTACTGTCATTAAGTGATAAACTTAAAATAGTGAATGCGTTTGAATCCGGAAAATCGCGGAATGAAATTCAGAGGGAGTTTAATTTACCAGAATCCACCTATTATAAAATTATAAAATCAAAAGACTCTATAAAGTCTGAGTGCTCTGATGGACATTTACGAGTTAGAGAAAAACATTCAAAATACAAAAACAGAAACCCAAACGAAATTGACGGATTTTTTCAAGTGTAAATAAGTTCTAAATAAAATAATATCTATTCTAAATACTTACATTAATATATATTTACTACATTCGTACTTGCTGTGACTTGTTATTGCTGCGAACCTCTATAAGAGAGAAACGCTAACCATATACCTGCATTAGCGAGAAACTCGGGTTAGTGAGAAACCTCTATAAGCGAGAATGAGATTGTGCTCCCTTGAACTCTCGCTTATCCAGGTTTGACTGTATAACTTATAACACGGAATAACGAAAGATTTCTTTAAATTTATATTTTTAACTAATTTATTTAATTCGATGATTTATTTAAATGAGCAGTGATAGCCCTGACGGTTAAAGAGCCGGCCGAAAATCAGTGAGGCTCGGGTTCGAATCCAGGCATTTACCAATGAGTTTTTCAAAAAACAAAAACTTACGTACATATTTATCACTAGCTCGACGGTGAAGGAAAACATCGTGAGGAAACCCGCAGGTCTAAGAATTAATTCTGAAACATGTGTAAATAGACCCGGTCCGGCGATGGGCTCACCACCTATCACGTTTAGGGGTCCAATATATCTCGTGAAATGTGGGTATATCCAGTAATGGAATACCTCTGCCTACCCCCTCGGGGATGAAAGGCGTGAGATTATTTATTTTTATTTATTTTATTTTATTCGATTATTTCATGACCCTGGAACCCAAAGTAAAATACAATGAAAACATTAAAATTTTACAAAAAAATAAGAGTGGCGACCCTAACACTCTAATGGAGTAATTATCTCCGAAAAAAGGCTCCTTTGCCTTTAGCTTAGTTATTTAATTTACTGTGCATTAAATTACTATTTGAGGTAAGTTCGTTATCTCGTAGATTTTCTTCGTCGTCTTGCTAATACTTTATTCGGCCAATATTTAATTGACTAAACGCTAATTCGGTCTACTTTTATCTTTTATCTATGTTTACGTATCAGTCCTTAAAGTCGTAACTGTTAGAATAAAATTCTAATCCTGATTATTTTCTTACAGTGTGAAGACAAAAGATCCTGAGAGCAACTTCATATTTTTATGAAAGATAAACGCATATAATAATAAAATCTATACTCCAGTGAAATTGAGTTTTACTTTAAAAATAAGCAAACAATATGAAATTTTCTCTTTTGAAGTAGTTAGAAAGGTTTTTATGACCGTAAGTGAGAGTTTTGTCAGAAACTTCTTAAACTTATAATAGGTAATGTTGTACTATCGATAATGGGCTTTTTTAGCTTGGCTTTTCCAGAAACAAGTTTTTTCCCTGTTTGTGCTTTTCGAGAAGTTTATATTTCAAAAAGTTAGGAGATATTTATGGTGGTCTATAATTGTTTCCGATTCACCCACAGATAAAAAATGAATCGCCAATGCTTAAACGTGACAAAAGGTGACGCTGCCAGTATTTTAAAGTAGGCTATAGTTTTGTTCACTAATAAAGTTCTTGCTTGCTTAACGGTCCACAGTAACAATTTGTGGTTGGACTTTGTAACATCACTGCTTAGGTATAGGAGTGCTGTAGATTTTCGATTGCACTTGAGGGCCTACCACCATCTCCTAAAACAAACAAACCTTCGTACCACGACGTCCCGTATAGTAACTAAGCTTATTTTAATACTGTTTTGCGTCAAATCTAACAACTGGTTTTATTCAAGTTTATATCAAAACACGATGCAAAAGTGATCCCGCTACTTTAATAAAAGGTTACGTCTCATTTTTTCTATAGCATAGAATAGATAATAATAATAACACCATAGTTAATTCTTGTACATTAGAGTACAGAGAAAAAAATAATATTGTTTTAAGAGTTTATGGTACGAATATGATTAATGTTTTTTAAATACTTACATAGTTTATTTTAAAGATGGTAAACCCCCTTTAATAAAACAGTCAAAAAGTCCGTACAGCTTAAATAAGAAATTGGGGGGGGGTTGAAGATCTTTATGACTGAACATTTATAAAATCGGGTACAGTCAAGAACACGCTAAGCTTGACACTTTGACTTTGACCCGGCCCTGTATTACAAATGGCCTGGCGCGCAGTACAAATACAGAGCTCAGCTTAAACTGGTAGTGTCAAGCTTGACTTGCTCTTGACTGTACAAGACTGCGCTTTGGGCGTGCGACAGTGCCACAAATCCGTTAAGAGCATCTAAGAAGTTGCATCAGCCATGCCCCTTTTATGAATCTTGTATAAGGATATTTACGATAAAATACACGAACTACACACACCGGCACAATTAGCGGAACAGAAAAAAAAGGGAGTATTTACGCATTTTTGCGTGTTACTGGCCGGCTAAACAAGCTTTTTTTAAATTTGGGTTTTAATTTAAAAATGGAATACTAAGCGACTGCCCTTTTTTTCATTCTTTTGTTTTAATTTTCATTGATTCATTTTTTCCACCGCTTGTCCGTTTTTAGAAGGTTCGTGAATTCCATTTGAAAAGCTTTGAATTGCAGTTTTTAAGGCTTTTGAGTTTTTTCGCATATTGATAATTTACGAGCATCTAATTATGCCTGATTTAACGCCATCAGAAATCATTAGGGCAGATCAAATGAGGAGAAATGGTCAAACCTACAGATCGATTGCCAGAAGCCTTCGTCGATCGTTATCAACGATTTATCGTAGCATCCAACGATACAGATTGACGAATGCTCTAGTGAGAAGGAGAGGACAAGGCCGGAAAAGGTGTACTTCAAGGAGGGATGACCGTTTTCTCCAACTTCAAGTCCGACGGAACACGAGACTAACGGCGGTGCAGGCTCGAAATTTACTGTGAAGAGGTACGAGCAGTAAGGATGAGTGAGCGGACAGTTCGTAGAAGATTCGAAGAAGTGGGTATAGGCTCGTATGTGCCCGCCAAAGCCCCAAAACTTGAGAGACATCATCGCACAAACCGTCTACACTTTGGTCGTGAACATCGTGATTGGGACTTCGACGACTGGGGACAGGTTCTTTTTACTGATCAATGCAGAGTTATGTTAAATCAAATTGATGGAAGGCAGCGAGTATGGAGACGCAAAGGAGAACGGTATATCCAGTCTAATTTTGAAAATACAGTTGCATATGGCGGCGGTTCAATTATGGTCTGGGGAGGAATATGTTTAGGAGCTCGTACGGAGTTAGTAGTGGTCGATGGCGGGAATCTGAATGCTGATCGGTATATCAGGGAGATTTTAGAAGAACATGTTGTGCCATTTGCCCCCTTTATTGGTAACAACTTCATTCTAATGCAGGATAATGCTCGGGCTCACAGTGCTCGCACAGTACAGACATACCTAAACCATGTTGGTATAACGGTGATGGAGTGGCCAGCACGGTCCCCCGATATGAACCCTATAGAACACGTCTGGGACTTGCTAAAGAGGAGTGTAAAGTCAAGAATGCCCCCTCCCAATAATCTCAACGAGTTGCGAAACGCATTACTTGAAGAATGGCAGAGGTTGCCCCAAGAAACCATTGATAACATCATCCGCAACATGCCCAGACGGATGGAAACCCTCATCAGAGCACGAGGAGGAAACACTCGATATTGAACAGTCATTGAAATTGTTGTTAAACTTTGGAAAATCTTGAATTTTCTGCTGTTTCTCTATAATTAAAAATCGAAGAAAAATGCATTTTGTTTAATTTAATTTTTATTTTTATAAAATTTTAAGTATGGTGTTACAAATGAATGTCAAAACATGTTAATTTAATTGTTGTTTCATTTTAAATAATATATTGTTTAAAAATTACATTCATTGTTCTAAATTCCCTCTTTTTTCTCCTTTTTTTTTCTGTTCCGCTAATTGTGCCGGTGTGTGTACTTGCAACAACATTTTACGAATTTTTAGAAAAGTCTACCCACACGACCTCCATATTTAGTAAGCCTTAGTATTAGTTGGACTAGATAAAAATATTGCAGATAAATAATAGTACCTACTGTAATACCCATTTTTACCTTAACGGTGGGAATTTTATAAAACTTTTTCTTACATAGCTCTACGTCATCTTTATCCTTAATCATAGCAAAACAAACAAATGAACAAACAAACAAAGTCACTTTAGCATTACGATTTACTTTAAACTAATCCTAAATAGGATTAGTTTAAAAATGACATCCATAATAAGGTGGGTGGACCATGGAAGGCCACAGTAAGAAATAAACAGTGATTATTCGATTATTTACTGGATAAATGAAACAAAAAAAATATTAAGTAACACTTTGTTTTATTTTGGTACATATAAAGCAGTTTTTTTATTGCAGATTTAATAACTATTTATTAAAATCAAGTTTTATGAAACTCTTCCAAACGGCCTTGCTAGGAACAAACAAACAACCTTATACAGCTGTTATGTAATCAATTTGAATAAAAATTTATTATTTACCTATTTCTCTGCTGATATTGTATTTGCATCGAGTGAAAATTATGTACAACGTTGGTTTCACTAGGAGACGAAAACCAATACTGTTCAATACCTTTTTTTTAAAGAGTAGAGGCCAACAACCACCAATGCCTAGCCGAAACACTGATTTAGTGGTTCGTGTGTTTTACCGCAATACCAGGCTCGTTATTGACTGGAGTCATAGCCACATGCCAATCAGTCCGACGGCTATTGAGACTCGTCGATAGAGGATCATTGGAGCATAGCACAAATTGTGTTTACGCAAGCATGTGGCCTCATGATGACATATTGTTTTGACCACAGAGTACTGTACCGTGAGGAAATCGAAGCTAATTACAGTTAGCATAACTAAAACGTACTGACTGGTGACGCAACGTATACCAAAATCACTTACAGTTGTCTCGAATCAAATGCAAACAAACAATAGTTTACAATTTTATTAAACTATTATTAGTAGTACATAGTTAAAAGTAAATTTATTTCATTGTTTCGATTGTCATTTTCCAGTCTTGCAAATACTGAGATTGGCTGTTGCTGCATTAATACCTACAGCAGTATAATATAGCAGTAACTATTTGTGACAAATAGTTGCCAACTCATATTACATTACTGTCGTGTTTTCGGCATGCATTCATATTCAAACTTGTAACCAATATATCTAATAGCAACCGGCAACAAAAGTTAATAAATGTCATCTGTGTCGAGTAACGTTGAGTAGCTGTTATCGCATGTTTCCTGTACTCAATGTTCAATTTAATATGAAACAAGAATGTTGCTCACTTACATTTGGAAATGTCACACCACAAATGTAACGGTTTCGATGCACAATAGGGTATTTCGCTGTATATGATAAAAAATCTAAATGGGTTATATATTATTGGGATAGCTTAGGCAAAAAGCAGTCGGAAAATGATAGTTTTAGATCATAAATATAATATCATTAATAATAATATAAATTAGGTTATTAAAGTTTTCAGTATCTATATGAAATAGTAGCCGGCATGTTATTACGTCATACGGTTGTGTAAACAAAAAAGTGTCAGAGTCAAATGATCAGCGTATTTGTTTCATGACCACAGAGCAAGGCATCCATTACGTCCAGCGTTTTCGTCAAATTAAGGAAAGAATGTAAAATTTTTAAGAAGTTTTATGGCACTATGTGAATAAAAATTAAGTGTTTTAGTAGTTTATGAGCATTATATAAATATAGTTGTGTTTACGCACAGTGGAAGTCGTTAAGCCATGTCAGATACCCTTGGGTGGCTTAAAAATTCTGACTGTTAAGTGGCCACTAGCTTTAAACCATCTGCTACTGCTGGCCACTAGCTTTAACCCAATCCGCGGTGGGCTCGCGTGGGAGATTAAATCTCATATCTCCTCATGTGCTAGGAAAGACCCTTAGCTCAGCAGTGGGATGTTACGGGTGGATGATGATAAAATCTAATGGGGAAACGAATGGATGTAAAACCCTACACTGATTGAGAATTTTTAATATTTATATGGAGACTTCGCATCTTCGTACTCAATAGTTATAATTTACTGACTGATGAGATGACAAAGACAGATGGTCACTGTTGAAATCTCAGTATGCCTTCAAGTCTATTAATAACCTACATATTTTTGTGAGTTTAATCATCCGCTATATTATTCAGTGCTCATTGCTACATTATTTATTACTAAGTAATAAACCATAATAATACTACATTGTAACAGAAAATTACAAAACTATATTATAATATGTGATAGGTAATACTATGTGCAAAGAGATACTGTGGTAATAATTTGACATCGCATACTTGCGTAATCGTTGAAATGATATTTATTCGCGCAAAATGACAATATACGGATGGTATTGCTCCACACTCGCCCCCTACGAAATTCCAACGTACGTTGATATAAACGAGGTATGTTTATCAAGCTACAGTGGCGGCGTTTTATAGATGTGCTAACTGCTGGCGATTTATCGCGTCACACATCGTTCGCTTTTTAAAAGCAGGACATATTATTCGAGGTTTAAACAGAGTTGATGAAAATAGCTGCCATCGGGTATTAAACAGTGTGCGCAAATACGGATGGTCACAAAGCTAAATTATAGAAGGTAAAACCTAAATACACTACTAGAAAACTTAAAATACAATAAAATCACTTCCAGGATAAAACCACTTTACACCAATATCTGTATTTTAAAAACTTCACAACAATCAGTATCAACATTGATTTTTATCAAAAGATGTACATACCTATTGATCTTTTAAATATTCGCATACTTTTTGCAAATAAACCTTCCTCTGAGAGCTTAAATAAAAAAAACCTTTTTATTCTTTTATTAAAAAAATTGTACACAACTTATCTCACGTACTCTATAATAAGATCTGTTAGAATGTTTAATATTTTTTCAACCTTTTCTTTTTTCACTTTCATCAAATGACCTATTAATTTGTCGTAATCAGTCATTTTACGTAATTCCTTTATTGCTTTCTCTTTTGACTTAGGATCGTAGCCTGCAAACACTTTTTCCCACAGCGATTTGAGTATCATTCCTTCCACTGTCTTTTTGTCGTACGAAGTCGATCCCTGAAACATTTAAAAAGGAATGTAAAGTTATTTCATAATCAGAGTCCCTGATTTCATGAAATCTAAGTCACGGAGGCTTCATTAACATGTTATACTACGTCGTAAATAATTCCAGGTATAATGATTCCGATATGTAACAGTAACTGAAGAATAGTACCATATTTTTTAACACTATCTTCGTAAACTTAATTCACCTGAGTTTATTCACCTAGATGCAATAAAATATACACTTTTAGTTAACTTTAAACAGCTGGGTATCATAAAATTATAATGTGAAAAAATAAGAATGAAACAAGCCTTTGTCTATACTAGTTTAAATAGATAGGTGGCATCGTAAGACCGTTAATACAATCATATACCTATATCCATATATACTATCCGCTATGGTTAGTATGCATACTGGATGCAGTAGAGAATATTTTAAAGATAACATAGTGCGGGCATAAAAGTTATAATGCTTACATAAAATAAAACTTACCAAAACAATATCCATGAGAATTATAAACAGTATTACGAATATAGCTTTATAAGCCATGTCTCCAGATGTATGTTGAGTCCACAAGCGTTAAATCATCTATGGCAGCCGATCACAAAAGAATAAAAATTTCAGCAATGATCTAAACATCCTTTAACGTCATCAGTTTTTCCCGATAGTGTTGTTGTTGGTGCAAACAACAAACCAGTGTTGATTACTTCTTGTCAGGGATACATTCATGAGATATGTCAAGGAAGAGTTCCAGTTTTAAGAGGGGTCACTAGGTTTTTATGATAGAGTCAGAAGGTAGCCATAGAAACTGCATGGATATCTGATGTAGATCCAATGATACTTGAATCATGATTTGTCTCGCTTATTGTAATTAATAATAATAATCAGTCTCGTATCATAATAATGCAAATCGTCATGTTGACTGATTGCCAAGTCGGAGAAATATCAATGAAATCATATAACAATAAGTCACTTTAATACTATTTGTACATTTGTGAAGTTTTAGGAACTGGTGACTAATTGAGAGAAAACTATTGACCCATTTGCTAAATGAATAGTTCAATGGTTACAGACTTGGCTCTACATCAGATTGCTGAACTTCATACGAAAATATTAATGAGGATATTCTAAATATTCGGGATAACTTCTAAATTGGGAATAAGATGAAACTGACTATTTGTGTATATACGAAAGGATAACGAAGGCTCAGCGTTCGGTATAGAAGTTCTAATTGGGAATTTGCTACACGCATGGCTTCTAGGATATTCTCGAAATATTTTTTTAAATTCTATGTGGAACGGATAATAAACCACATCGCCGTTTGCAACTCCAATCATAGCGACAAAGACATTACAATAAAAGTAAACAATTACCAGCTTTTTAGTAATGAATAATTATTTTATGGTACCATTTTAATAGGCAGGTTTTATTGACTCTTACCAAATCTCATTTGTAGACTTATTTTTCGCTTGCCGAGGAAGCCTACATGCTTTCTGTCCTCACCTTATTTGTTAATGAGTGTTAATAGATACCTCACTTTAGAGGACGTCATATGGTTAATTACATGAATGGTACCGGCAAAATAGAACACTAGATCAATACAAGAATAGATCTCAGCCACACCAACATTACTTCCTCTCTTCGCGTTTTTGTTTTGGTTTTGCTTCGCGATTATTTCGTCAACTCCCGGTAGAAATAAAATCTGTCAATACTTTAGCTATTTTTAACAGAAATCAATATATTATGAACTTGTTTCTTCCACATTCTAAATTTATTGTAACTTAGTTTTTAGTCTAGTTATATATGTATAGTTGCGTTGTGTGGATGAATAAACGTCTTTTTTTGTAAAGGTACGAATATATTATTATTTTCTTAACTTAAATGTATTCACTTTTTGTTATAATTTTGTAAGTTTGTATCATAATAACATTTATAGAATGTAACATTGATTACTGGGTAATTATAACAATTAAAATTGTAATATTAATCCTAACGATATTTTTGCTGTGAATAAATGAAGTGATTTCTACAACACGCGCTTTCCCGGTAGTCTAACGTAGTACCAGTCAAAGTACCCACTTAAATCTCTTGCCACTACAACAGGCAGAGGATACCGAGTCCTATTAATCCCGGATAAGGTGGCACTCTCGTGTTGCCCTAACCCAATAATCATCATGATAATCATAATTTTGCAGTTGCTTATTATCTGTATAATATAAAATTATAAACTGACTGATTGGTGATATATCAAAGCACAGCCTAAACCGCTGCGTCTAGGGACTTAAAATTTTGCACATAGATAGCTTATACAGTGCAGGCATCCACTAAAAAAGGATTTCGCAAAATTTAACCCCTAAGGGGGTGAACTAAACGTGCGAGAGCAAAGCCGCGGGTAAAACTAGTCTTGTATATATATATAATAAAATAATAATAAATTATTTATTTGTTTGTTCTTCACAACATTAACCATACAATTTAGGCAGGTAAAAGGTAGGTACAATTTTGGTAAAAACTTGAGCATGGTTTGTACGTGTGAAGACATGTACCTGAGCTAAGCGTGAGCCTGTGTTTCAGGAACACCAGATCCCCAGATGTACTCCCCGGAAATACGGCTTAAATATAAGATGGTTTTGATTAGGCAGACTGTATGGTAGGGTACCAGGTGGATGTTGCGGAAGCTGTTGTGTGGTGTGTTTTAGTGTGAGTGGGAGTGAATAAGGTGTGGATGAATTGCTTGTTAACTGGGGTGTGTTTATGTGCGAATTTAGGTATGGGTTGCAAAGTGTGATAAAAATTTATAGCATGTAGGAAGCTATACTTAGATAATTTCTTTTTACAGGCGTGAAAGTTCAGTTTATGGATATCTAGTGTTCTACATGCTAAATTGAAAAGGCAAGGTCCTAGGTAAACAAGAATCTTTGGTTAACTGGTTCTTATATGGATTTTAGGGGCGATGTTTTTATTTCTTGTAACTGGCGATTCAGGGGAGAGGGGTGTAAGGGAATGCTGGAGAAAGATTGTGTGGAGGATAAACAGTTTACGAACGGACAGGACTTGGCAGAATTCATAGAAAGCAGCAGTAGGAAACTGGAATGATTTGAAGGTTGTGACTTTTAGGACGGTCCCTTGTGCTCTTTCTAATTAAATGAGATGAGTTACAATATATAGTATTATATATTGTAACTCATTACCACCACAATATATAGTATTATACTAGCGGATCTGTGCGGTTTCACCTGTGCGGTTTCACGGTGGAAATTCGAGAATAAGATACCTATAGCCTATGTTACTCAAGGATTTTTTTAACTTTCCATTGGTGAAAGAATTTTTAAAATCGGTTTTGTAGTTTTTTGGTTTATTCATAACAAACATACAAAAATACAAATCTTAAATTTTTATAATATTAGTATAGAAGTACCTATAGATAAAGAGAGATAACCTCATTGACTGACTGAGTCATCAACGCACAGCATCAGTTACTGAAGCTAGAAACTTGAAATTGGGACAGTAGATTCCATTTACCATAAGAGAGGATTTCGCCAAATTCCCACGGGAACGGGAGAAAACCGGATCCGACCGGGAAACGCCGCTGTGTGCGTGCTAGTATCTCATATGTATTTAGTAAGCAACTGCTCTATTTGCTTAGACAACGTGTATATCTAATCACTTGGTTGGATAGTTGCTCGAAGGGTCGAGCAACTATCACTAGTATTCAGGGGAATACTAAATAATACCTTAACTAATGGCACATTTTATAGACGTGCCTTTTGATACATCAAAGAGTGTTAGCGTTAAGTAGAATACGAGTCCTGTATAGTTTTATCAATTAATTGATTAAATTTGAAACGCTCTTTTTACTATTCCATGATATTAATTTTTTTTATACAGTATTGTTCGTTAAGTCTCCACTACTTAACAGATATTTTTAATGTGTGTTAAATTTTTCGGAAAAAATTATTAAGCTGAATGTAGGGCTAGGGAAATCGTACTATTTATTTAAGAAATTTCGTTAGACAAAACTAAATTACGAACGCGTCATATATTTTTCATATATTTTTGTCCAGTCTGCAAAAACTGAAATGAAAATCCTTGTAGGTGAAAATTTGTTAAATATACAGCCAATATCGTAATTACATTTAGATGAGATATCTTTCGTTAAAATTTGTATATCCAAAACAGCTTCACCAAAGTATATATTCATTTTTTAATAACAGCATCTTTAAAAATAATCAAACAATTAAAAAAGTACAATTGTATACTCGTATTGTAAGTAAATTTGTATTTAAAAGGTGATAAAAAGTAGGAGACTCAAAATCCCTGACTCAAAATATGATATAAATATTTTTTCGACAACATGAAACGAGGTTGTTACATTTATTTACAAAGAAAAATACAATATTTACATCGGATATATATACGCATATATACATAAAACCAGGTCGGGTTAGTTACACCATTTACAACTTGAGTACCTACAGCTGAACCGATTTTTATGATCTTTGACTGAAATGTAAAACTGAATAGAACTAGGGAAAAAATCTAATGTTAATTTAGGCTTTCGTAAATAAAGAATTTACTTACTTACTTTTTTCCGTAAACTGTGAAATTTCTGGTTTCAGAGTTGTGAAAAAGTCCAATAAGTTTGAAATTTTTATTTGTGGATACTACTCATTCCTCATTTTCTGAAAAAATTCCAATGTCTCTGGTTGTCGACTAAGATCTCCTATTCTGACTATAAAGATTGCACCATCACAATCAGTCACGTAACTTTTGTGTTTATGTGGTACAATTCTTAATTTTTATTTTTTATTCCGTAAACTACTCAACGAAGTAACTATTCGTATTCCAAGTAAATATTACTACGATGTTTCCACTTTTCATCTGCTTAATCTGACTTAACAATAAAGGTATGAGTGTCTTAAAAAATCGATCTGCGCTCTAGTTTCAAGTAAGTAAATATATAATTTAATTTAAACTGAAACTTGTGAGTTCCGTTGTATCAATTGACATTCTTTGACATTTTCACTCAGCAAATATACTTACACAATAGACTTTGAAGAGTCTTTGATCTCATTTTAATTAATGTTTTCAAGTTATATCGTTGTCGTACATAAGTCAAATAGAAAACAAATAGGTAATATAAAGTAATTTTATATTTGATTGTCAAAACTGAGAATTTGGTTAACTCTACACTTTATGAATGAAAAAAAATGCTTAGTAACTGTGTCGGGGTTGAAGGTGCTACGCCGAATTGGTGAAAGCAAAATCACGATTCACCAAAGATATTAAAGTAAGGATGAGTTATATTCATACTGCTTGCATTTGAAAATTCATCCCCTACGATTGTGCTACAACATGTACATACTTACTTCTTAGCGTATTTATAGGATACAACAATGACGGGGAAAGGTGATACGGAACGCATAATAAAGAAAAAGAGAGCTATCTCTTAAGAGTTGCGCTTAAAATACGACTTGAAATACAATGCGACTAAATAAAATGTGGTTAATTAACTACATTTTGTTGGCCTCATTTTTCGTGCTCTAGTAACATATCTACGTCTTTCTATATATAATATCTTTGCGATTCACCATAATCACCAAACTCGCTCGGATGTGAGTGCGATTGACAGACGATTTATGAAGCGAGGTCGTGAAAATTGTCAGATATCTCATAAGTAGACTCAGGTTACTTATAATATCGTATAAAATAAAATAATTATATTAAATTAGAATCAATAGTTAATACGTTGTGTTATTATTTCCCAAAAAAGTGGGACGTTGGGTTGGTATCTAGGACTTTAGATATTTATGTGTTTTTGAATAAGTCTGTTTAGTTTGTGTAACAAATACCACAGCAAATCTATACTTCTATACTAAAATAATAAAGATGAAAGATTTGTATTTTTGTATGTTTGTTACGAATAAAGTCAAAAACTAATGGACTGAGTTAAAAAAATATTTCATCAATGGAAAGCTAGAATATCCTTGAGTAACATAGGCTATATTTTATTCCCGTATTCCCACGGGAACGGAAACAACGCGGTTGAAATCGTGCAGAATCGCTATAGTAATAAATAAAGTACTGAAAATTAGTTTCAGAAACTGAAATAAACCGGTATCCATCTATACTCCTAGCTCGTTGCCTCAAGTAATGTCACAAATTGCACCCAATAAATTATAGCAAAGAAGACGATTTCCCTCCTCCTCAGCGGTTTGTCTTGATTCTTACTACAAAAACGGAGTGTTATAAAGCTGGGCTTGTAGGAAAAGGAAATGTCAAGGGGTCATCAACAATGTAGCGGTGGAACGCCTTGCAATGTGTGTTGAGAAACACTTTTGATAGGTAAAAAAATAAATGGTATGATATTATATCAATGCGGGGCACGTAAGTAGGTAGGTGCTTATTATATTATTTGTTGAAGTCGATGCCAAGCTATCTCGGTAATTTATTCTCAATATAGTATCTCCTTCGACAGTAAATATAAACAATCATAAATTTTAATCTCTAAACTTTCTGATTTAATTAATTAATTATTAATTATTTAATTTTCAATCCCGATTACATCACAACATAAAGTTTCAGCGAGCTTAAAACTTTGTACTTCTCACTTTACCATAAACCTATTTTCAAAGGTTTTGTGATATTCTAGCTTAATCTAGTCTAGAATGATCGCTTTCGTTAGCATAAAAAACGTGTATTTGATGGAAAAAATTGTCTAAAAAACATTATAAGACTTTAAAAATTAAAACGAATAACACTTCGGCGATGAAGAAGAGTCTAGTCCTTCAAATAAGGAAGGTCGTACAATAAAAGCTCTGTCATATTATTTTTAGGGCTAAAAATGTTGAAAAAGAAACCCTTATATTACCGCTCTATCCATCTGTCTGTCTGTCACCTCCGCTTATTATAGCCTGTTGCTATATACTTGAAATTTCTAGTTGTTTTAAATAATTAACGCTTGACCATAACTCCGTTGCAAAAGAAAAGAAAAGAATACTAAATGACAGTTAAAATAATAATCTGGTGCCCAAACCAAAACCATTATCATCATGAGTGTCAACTTAGAGTAATAAGATGTTTAGAACTATAGTACTGCTTTTACCATAAGATAACACTTATAGGCGTGATATAATTTTGGGTACCTGATTAATGTTTAAACAGACGGTTAGTGTTGGAGAAGACGGATCTTATAATGAGAAATGTCCAAATAAACATGGCCTCGTCCCCGAGGCTACCAAGCAAAATGACAATTATAAAATAATTATGATTGAAAGAAGTTTATGTAAATACTGGCCGAGTGCCCTTTGGAAAAAATGCTAGCTTCCAAACAAATTTCATCCCCTATTTAATCCCTTGGAATGAATATTAATGTTTTAATATTCATTCCAACTCAACTACGTTATAATATGTCTATGTCTATACCTACGTACCTATGAAATCGTCGTTCTGCAGTACTGACCATTTCAATTAAAAATATTTTTGGTTGGGGCCATAAGAATTCTAATTTTAAATAAATTTTAATTTAAAACATGAAATTATTTTTTAAATTACTCATTTGTTATTGATTATGTTTTCATCGCATCTAGAATCTTTTTCGTCATCATGGATACCTACGTTAATAATTCGGTAGGTACCGTCGCGGTGGCAGCAACACGGCACAAGCGGCACGCACCATCAACGACGTAGGAGATCTTCAAAATACTTCACAATTTACGAAAATTGCGCGGACGGAGGAATATGAAATTTTGCATATATAAAATTTAAATAGAGAGAAACTAATATTTAAAAAAAATCTAATCTATAAAAAACTTTTAATTTAAATTAATTATGGTCGAATTTCGACCTCTGGGCGACCACGAGTTTTAGTAAAATAAACAATGTTTGCGATTATCTCGTTATATTTACATGAAACTAGCGACCTGCCCCGGCTTTGCACGGGTGCAATGCTAACATTAAAACCTTCCTATTGAATCACTCTATCTATTAAAAAGACCGCATCGAAATCTGTTGCGTAGTTTTAAAGATTTAAGCATACATACAGACATAGAGATATAGGGACAGAGAAAGCGACTTTGTTTTATACTATTGATTCATCATTTACAATAGAGCATTACTAAAGACATAGTTGTACCTACTGAGTACAATACAGCAAATTTCCCTTTAGGCGGAGTACGTCATTTTCTTTACCAGTCACTTTCTGGTTAGGTCACGTTCTGAAGACGTTACTTTCTGACTTTGTCACGTTCTAGGTTCGTCACTTTATGAGTTTGCCACTTTCTGACTTCGCCACTTTCTGACTTTGTCACTTTCTGTATTTGTCACTTTTAAGTACCTACAAGAAGTTTATTTTATTTCTCTTAAGGCTGCGTCAACCTTTTATGGTGTTTATAAAAAGTTGCTAAGATATTTGGAATTGCACATAATTATTTGGAACAGAAATACCAAATACTAAGTACAAATACCTTTATTCTGTCAACTCGAAAACGTATTGAAGCAAAATGTACTTACTAATTTGCTTTTGCACCAAACATTTGCGGCTCCTCTAGTACACAAACATACGTCTTCTTAGGTATCTTGGTTAACCTCCCACAACAAATAACTTTGTTTGTTATTTATTTCTTAGGTATGTACGTAACGGTAGCAATTCACTGCAACAATGCGCAGCTGATACTAATCATCATTCAAATAACATATTGTATTTGTAGTAATGATACAACCATCATTCTTATAATGAAGTACTGTGTGGTTCATCGCTACAAAGTAATTATAACTTCAAATATTTATGTCATATTTCACGGTACTTTCTAGAAAGTAGTGCAAAAAGTTCAAATTACTTAATATGTCAAATAATTAAATTTTTCTTAAAAAAAATTTTTTTTTGTGTTAGAAAAACCTCAAATTCATTCTTTTTTAAAGGTTAGAAATACTCGTGTTCCACCAGTATATTCTTTGGACCTGTAAACTTGACAGGTGGTGAGGCAATTGCCAGACCGCGATGCTATTACACATGTCTTTGAATTAATTCTGGGAACTGCGGGCTTCCTAATAATGTTTTCATTCACCGTCGAGCTAGTAATATACCTATATGTAGTTTTTTAAGAACTCATCCAGATGTCATTTATTTCCAAGAATTTCTATTCCCTACTACATAGGAAACGATGAACAATTCCCTAACTGAATGGAACCATCTTACGAGTCATTACTTCGTTTTGTAATTTATTAGACGAACTATCAGTACCTCGCGGTTTCACCCGCATAGTTCCCGTTCCCGTTGGAATACGGGGATAAAATGTAACCTATGTTACTCCCTGATAACGCAGCTTTCCATATGTAAAAAAAATACTAAATCGGTTCAGTAGTTTAGGAGTGAAAGAGTAACAAAAATACAAAGTCACTTAAGGAGACTCGTATATAAGCTTATACGAGGTTTCAATGGCCACAATCGGATCATAATGTAGACATATCCAACTAAATACTTGAGCGTAGCATTACATTATTAACCCTACAAATTACCAGGCGTACTACTTGATTTAATGGCCATAAATACTACCTAAATATGAACTATCATTGGGGGCACTAAACACTTTATGAAATGCCTTAGTTAACAGGACTAACTTTAATTTGGGAGGACTAAATATCTCTCGTCTCTTATCTTTTCTATGAGAAAGAAAATAACAGGAGTAAACTAAAATAAGTTTAGTCGCTGTAAAGCAGAATCTGGGCCAATAGCTACTAAAATTACTAAACACATAACCCAAGGCTATACTGCCAAACTGTATAGTAGCTAGCGATTTCTTTTGTTGGTCGCCTTTAGGGCTGATTGTTCTAAACTTTTGATACCGAAGTTCGAGACGAGAAAAGATTTTAGTGGTATACTACATGAAATGACAGAGTAACTTAATAACGTCACGTCGAGTAGCTAATTTTGGGTCTTTATTTATAATAGCGAGAATGAGTGAGAATAGTAACAAAATTATATTTTTTTCATATATTTTTCTTCGATGAAATTTTTCCCTTCTTTAACCAAAAACTACTGTAGCCCCTCATATAGAGCTAATCATTTAAATATTATATTATTATAGAAGATTAAGTTATTTATTTACTTAGTTATTTATAGAAGTGAAAGCTTCGTACGAGGTATGTATGTTATTCAGACCGGCCGAGCAGATTTTGATTAAATTTGAAGCGTACTGATAGTTTATTACCTTGATTAACACATAAGTACCTACTTACTAAGGTACTTTTATCCCTGATCGCGAATAAAGTCGCGGGCAGAAGCTAGTAAAGATATAATAGACTGTTGTGCGGAATATCGGAATAGCGGATATCAAAGAACACATTGACTATCAGTGAAAAGGTCTTGTGATAGTATATTATCTAACACGGAAACAACAGAGGATCGAAAATGGCGTTCCCAAAGCATACCAACAAAAAATCTCACAAAATAAATAAACATTTAATTTTAATTCTTCCATTTTATTTTGTTATTGACGATTCGATTGGATTGAAAAGCTCTTCTTGGAAATTCATTTATTTGCATTGTAGCTAGTGATTTGTCCGCAGAAAATATATTGTGCCGAAAAAGTAAATAGAATTGACAATAAATAAGTGGATTCCGTACTACAATGTTGTTTCCCATTATGTTATGACTTATAACGAATATTTGATTACACACATCAAAATTAAAAAAACTTGGATATTCTTACTTATCGTCTAAAAATATCTCGAGGAGAAAAAATATAGAAGCTATAAGAACTGTAATGAAAATCTTTGTAACTTTTGTGTTTTGATTTTACTAAATAAATAAATAAATAAATAAATTGTGGGACACAAATTTACACACGGCTATTCAGTCCCAAACTAGGTAGAACCTGTACTATGGGTATTGAACAACTGATAGACATACTTAAATAAATACTAAACACCCAGACACGAAGCCAACAGACATGTTCATGCACACAAATGTTGGCCCCGAGCGGGGATCGAACCCACGACCTCCGACTCAGAAGGCAGGGTTACTACCAACTGAGCCAACAATCCCGTCAATCTAATCTAAACTAAAATCATTTATTTGCTGACTGAATCATTATTAAAATAGTAAATTAATATCATAAATATGATAATATAATAAAACAATGATGGTAATAAAATTTGGAGGGTAATAAATTAAAATCGATCAAGTGTCTTCGGATTACACATAACATAAGGATCCGTTGCCATGCCAACAGCTTCAGAAATTAAAGCAATTCATTGTGTTTGCTATTTTATTTAATTTCTATCTTCAATATTAAGTTTCTTCGGAGTTGACGCGAGATCAATTATAATTAGGAAACTTGGGTGTTTATAGCTCGTCAACTACATAACTCGAGATCGTTTTGGAAATTTTCGAAGTAATTTAATCTACCTAGATTCAAGAATTATTCCGATTTTTGAGAACATTGTCTCTGTAGTTAGAGATGGAGACATAATACTTAATGTACATATTTACACTATAAATATTACAAAGATTTTGAAAGGTTTTAAAATAACTATTTAACGGATGACTGTTATATTACCTATGGTAATGATAATATCAATTATAATATAAACGTGTGTGTAGCAGGTGTGAATTTACCAATGAAACAAACCAAACTACAACAATTTTTACCCATCTCTAATCAATATCATTAGGGGAGACAGTGCTCTGAGGCAGGTGACTATATAATTGAATTGCTCTCTTACTTTCTCAATTTCCTAAAAGATGGAATCTTAATGGATGCTAATTGAACTGAAAATGAGCATAGCGAAAATAGCTCAGTCTCTGCTTTTAGCAAAGTTAGTTGACCCGCCTTCATACTCAGCTGAAGATTTATGAAGGCGCTTAATTTGCGGATATTAACAAAATATCAAGAAGAAAATTACAAATTTATATTTTCGCATATCAATTAAAAGTCAAAAAAGAACAGAAAATCAGCAACTCTACAAAATTCTGAATAATGAGTAGGTAGTAGTTTCCTAACATTGAAAGGAATATCTATAGGTGTTATTACTTATTAGTGCCTAAAAAAGTCCAACAAAAAGTGAATTCTTGTGGGACCCAAAAATTTTTGCCTAAACTTCTCCTGGAATATTTGGATATTAACTGATATGAATAATTACCTAATTAATTCCCAATCCATTTCCCAATCCGAGGTGGGCTCGTCGGATAATATGGCCCATACATCCTCGTGTGTGAGGAGAGACCCTTAGCTCAGCAGTGGGCTGTTACGGGTTAATGATGATAAATAAATTAATTCATCATATCAACAGATATAAAATAATTAATATTCCACGTATTAGGTATATTTTGTATACTAAACAATAACAGGTTAATTATAATGAATATGTCAATCACAGATTACGGAAATTCTTTACTCTGAAATCTCAATGCTTAATATTCATCTACTAATAAAAGCAGTTAAATGAACTTTTAAATGCCATGTAATGTGGAATGTAATACAAAACTTTGAAGTTCTCATCTATAATGTATCTTTATGTTGGATGTGCTGTGTACGTATTTGTATAAGTGAATGAGTACACTTAATAATGTCAGTGAAAATTTGTATCAACATTACAAATTTACACATTCGAGCTTAACGTAACAAGGTTTTGGGTCCAACCAAAGCTGGACGCGGTGCGGGATGCGCCGAAAGCTAACGAGTGATGGTGGATATAAGCATACTATGGGGAAGGGTGGAACCAAAGAGATTTAAATATAATAGGACGTAGAGGGGACAAAGTGAACAAATTCATAAGCCAAAAAATATTACCTAAGGTCATAAGTCTAGTGTGTTTTTTTATTGTCTTAAGGCATTGGCAATTTAGCCATCAGCCCCCCTAGCCAAGTGGCATTTCAAAATCTAATCGAATGTTCTTATAGATTGTCAAGTATGGGATTGACATTAGCACTTGCCAACGAGCGCTAACGCTAAGAACATTCGGTTAGATTGTGCAATGCCACTTGGCTAGGGGGGCTGCACTAAACACGACACAAAATTAAAGATTTATTTGTAGCTCTGCTTCAGAGTCTATGCACAAAAATACAATAAGTTATCACAAAATTTTTTGAAATGTCACGTGTGTGTTTATTATTAATTCACAGTAAAATGATAGTGCAACCCGTAAACCCGAAAACGTCCATTCTACGCATTTTATCGAACTTTCCATTCACTGCACACTATCACGGACATTTACCACATGTATACCACACTATCATTATAATGAGCCAAAACCGAAAACACACAGCAAAAATGAAAATTTTACAAAAAACATGACGTCCCTTTTCGGATTCCCGCCAAAAAGCCGTCTAGTGTGATACATCCGAATGACAGCACGCGCTCATACTACTGACGTTTGAGATCAAAGTTTTTGTATGAAAATATTCCCACTGGCCCTCTATATCCTACATATTATATTTAAATCTCTTTGGGTGGAACGTACAATCGCGTGAAACCTGAGTGAAAAGTGACACTACACTAGCTTCGGCTGAAATGTGATTTTGCAAATGATGCATATAAGTGAAGAACAGCATATTTATCAAACATCCAGTAGTCTCTTAAATATAGATAATTCTGACAATAATTAAAGCACACAATTTTCTTATTTTGCTAAATTGACCATTGTAGTTATTCACACAATAGTAGTTGCTTATGGTTTAATTTCCGCACTAGAACCCGAATTATATTTCATGTGCTGCGGCCGTAGCACCTAAGTTTCATTACGGGATAGGTATCTAATTTGACGTCGCGCTTTATTTAACAGTGCTATACAAAGGTGCTATACAATCACAAAAAAATAACTGTTGATTCTATTAAACTCTATTATCTATGCGCAGACGGCGTTAGTAGGTCCCCATTCAAATCGGAAATGTCACATTAAATTGAAAATTGTTTTCAGTTCTCATGCTCTTAAAGTACGCCAATATAGCCCTACGAAGTAAAAAGTAATTAGTTTTCTAATTTCCTTAACATGTAGACAAACTCGAACAGCCAGCAAATATCTGTGGAGTGTGGACCATCTTCATTGCGAAAATGTTAAGAGTTTTAGTTTCACGGTTTTTCCGCATAGGAGGTGGTGCCATGTGTTTTAAAAGAGATTTAAATCTCTTTGTTAATCTGTGACAGGTTTGTGACTTTCAGAAATTTTGTCGAGTGTATTGGTTCGGTTTTAAATAAATTTGTACTAAATTGTCAATTTTCGTCGCACTCAAAGTGAAAAGTACAGTTTGCACCTCGAGACAAAGTCTCTCGATATAAAATATGGTAACCAAATGACATTGATGCTGTCTGGCATTTAAAAATTTATTTATAGGCTTGCTGTTATGTAATACCACGTAATAGAAGACTCGACTATATGTAAACTATACCTGGGGAACAGGTTTGCTGAAATCTATGCCCGCTGTCTGGATAGACTGACATGTATTCCCAGTCCTCCCGTCCAGTAAATGTTCATATTATCCATCTTTGCTGAACAATTGACTAATTACATCAATAAATCTATACTTAAAACAACCCTCTATTTATTTTTTACCAGAAAATTTGGAATATTAAGGTATTTTTTAATTGGTTCTGTAGTTCCAGAGCTTATGCTCGGTACACAAAATACAAACATAATTATTTTTTTCATTCATTTTACGTAGTATGCACATTTTTAGACTTGCAAATGTTGCTATATGGATCCAGTATTTGTCTTCATTGGTTGTCTCCAGCCTTATAGGGCTGCTGTTTACATTTAGCCAACTTTTATGGACAAGTTTACTTAGAGTGCCTTGTTATTAAACTATTGACGTTTCTAAATTACTTATTCTGTGGTGTAATCTTGAATTACCTACAGAAAATAAATATATTTTCATTATGAGTAAAAATGAAAGATGAATTAGTTCCGGTATTACACAATTTTGTAAAGGTCGCTTCGCTAAACTCTACCACAAACTGAATTAATTATCCGTATATTATGTTAAATACTTAAATTAGGAGCGGCCATAATATTTTTATAACGTTATAATATTATTATTTTTTATAATATACACTAGCAATAACGAACACGTAAAATAAAAAAAAAAAACTCAACTCTAGTGATAACTATGTACTTAAGTTTTTGAAAAACTCATCGGTACATGCCAGGATTCGAACCCGAGCCTCACGGATTTTCGGCCGGCTCTTTACCCGTCCGGGCTATCACTGCTCTTACGAACACGTAAGAATATTTTAAAATCACTCTTACTCTTACTCTTAATAGCTTAAGCATTATAACAGAATACATAATAGTACTAACGTATGGCATTATATTAACTAACAGCAAAATGGTTACCATATTATATATATATTATTATTATTAGTGTAAAATCACTTACTGAGTACAATAAAGACGTAATGCCAATATTATTTGAATTAGAGTGAAGAGGATTAGGTAAATTCATAAGCACCCTCGTTAGGGCATAAAGATGTAGGGGTGACGTTCAAGAGACCGTACCCTAAAGTTAAATGAAATATAACCGCAAACTGTATAGCTACAGTGATACGCTTAGAGGCTCTTTCAGGTAGGTAGTGAAAGTTTAGCTATGTGATAATTCCAATTTACAGTTTTTTTATCACCTATAGAATATGTAGCGACACTACTTAAAACGCGCCAATAGACGGCCGAGTTCTAAGCCGCGCCATCGAAGTTTTCTAATGAGTTTGTTTAAATACAACTTCTAACATCAACCGTTGGACCGCGCTCCCCAGGCACGATCACCTTGCCTGGCGGAAGATCTTCCCTTGTCACGATAGAGGAGCATTCCACCTCCGCTATCTGTTTTCCGCGACTTAGTCTCAAACCACTTATGTATTTTTTCCGTGGGTATGCAAATTTTACCGTCGTAACAAACATCCTTAAAATCCGACAAGTACTTTATGCATGAGGCGTGCATGAACTAAATTTTTTCATATTGAAATCATTATCGACACAATACCACTACAATATTTCAAGAATATTCCGTACACCTACAGACACGGTTGTAAATAACCTAAATATTTTAAAATTCAGGTAGATATAGACTACATTTATAGATATGCAATTATATTAAAAAACTAAGTGCATATTAATTAGTATTGACACCTAAGACCAACGCATAATTATTTCCTTGGGATATCATAATGAAATCTTAAGTTATACCAAGACGATTATATTTACCTATCATGTACAGTCAAGAGTAAGTCAAGCTTCACACTACCAGTTTCGAATAGCATACGGGGCAGGTTCAAAGTCCAAAGTGTCAAGCTTAGCAAGCTCTTGACTGAACAAAAAGATTTGAATATCCGAGAAAATATTGAAGTCCAAAGTCATTGATGAAAGAAAGATTTTTTTTTACAATTTTTCCCGAATTTTCAATTTCTCCGAAAAACTTAGTTTAATCGGACTGACCGTTGTCAAATGTTCAAGGCCCCAATTCCACTAAATGTCTACGGTTACATTGGTTGGATGACAATGACATATCAATGGTCAGTCAATGGCGTTATTTGGCACTTTTCGTATTTAAATAACACCATTGACTGACCATTGACATGTCATTGTCATCCAACTACCGTAGACATTTAGTGGAATTGGGCCCTGCTTACTGACGAACAGTATTTCCTTTTTATTGGTATCGGAGGATATGAATTACTGTAAATTTTAAGAATGTTGTTGTGCGATGATGGGTGTATTAAGACATTATTGTTACTACAATAAGAACTTAAGTTTACGGCAATATGTAACGCCGGCAACATAATAATGTTCGCAATATCCCAAGGCCATTCAACTAAGTAATCTAAATTAAGCTCCATTGGTTACATGGGGATAGGTATAGTATATTATACGTACGTACAACTTTGGACACCTCGTAAGAAACTTCGGCTGTGATGCCTATGGCCGCAGATTCATGATTAATATCCCTAATATCAAATTAGTTAATAGTCTGCATCCTGTCAAGCTTACTATTTATTAAACCTTAGGATTTATTTTAAAAAAAATTACATTGCATGTACTTTTTAGCGATCGTTACATTAAAAATGGAGATTGAAATAAATGGAGAGATTGCAATAGAGATTGTAAACGCTGTTTGCAATCTTTATTGCGCTGCCTTTTTGGCTTTTAACAAATGCGCAGTGCTTCTCAAAAGAACTAAAATAATAGGAACAGTTTATTTAATCCTTATCTACTAGCACGGCTATTGCTCTCAAATTTTGAGCTTATTTGAAATTTACTCACTTGAATGACTGAATTTGTAAATAAGTGGATTACAACGTCAACGATTCATACCTACATTTTTATTGTAACAAAACGTATGACTCAAAATCCGGAAATATTACAAATGCGAGAGTCTGAAAGAGATTCCATTGGTATTATTTTTGCTACGGAAAGATTCTGTAAGAGACAGTATAAAAAAACCTGTTATAATTATTCCACGCATACATACGCGGACGGCTCCTCCGAAGGGATAAGCTGGAAAAATAAACCTCCATCTACCTCGAAACTGGCCTTTATCAAGTAATAAAAATAACAAGGCGATATTCTCTCATTCTATAGATACTGTTATGAGCATTTTGGATATTAATAACTTTACGGGAACCGACTACATTCGAGGCTACGCTCGTCGTATCGTTAAATACGATCCAAATTATGAACTGTAACCATATTGGGTCAAAACGGGCCGACATTGAAGTTTTCGGCTGTAAAACCGGGAATATGACGTAGAGTAGAGTTTATGGGCACACAGTGTAATGGAATGCGACCGCAGCGCTCGGCACGGCACGGTTGGCGCGAGTCGTTCCCACCACTCGCTCCTGCACAGCTTTCCTAATTTTCCCCACGTGCTCTATTTAGTGCATAGAGTTATGTGTGATTGTTAGCATACTCGTAGGCAACGCACCACCCTTATTAAAATGTTGTTGGAATTTCGGTTTTAGTTTTTTGAGCATCTTCACCTCATAACCAGTAAAAGCAAGACCCTGAAATTGAATTGTTTTCAGAAAGAGGAGTAGAATCAAATTCCAAGAGCTTTTATTATTAGTACCTACGTGGGAGAGCCATGCTTCGGCATGCTTGGGCCGGCTCGACCGGAGTGATACCACGGCCTCACAGAAAACCAGCGTAAAGCAATCCATTGCGTTTCGTTCAAAGGTCGGCAACGCAGTTGTGACTCTTGAGTTGCAGGTGTCCATGGGCGACGGACGTCACTTACCATCAGGTGACCCGTCTGCTCGATTTCCCCCTTTTTTATTATTAAAAAAAAACCTAGAGCATATTTTATAAAACTCAAAATCATTTATTTTCTGTAGTTACAAAAAAAAACACTTATAAACGTAATATAGAATATAGATATAGAATATTGATTCTACAATTAATCGTCGTCAATTTTCTATTCTACAACAAGGCACTCTAAACTCGTCCGTGAAGACAAGTTTTAACGTATTTTGTTTCTAATTATTTTGTTTTGATATTTTATTTGGATCAGTGCTTAAATATTTTGTTATTAATATTCCACCATAGTTTCAGACTTAGTTTTAATTTTCTTCTCCTGTTATTTGATTGGTATAAACTGCTGTGCACAACCTGGATACATTTTACAGCTATACCTAATATTGAGATTGTATGTTTAACATTAATGCAATAAATAAATAAAACTTAATTATGGACTATATATGGGTACACGTATTTTTTACATACCTATACACGACTAAGTATATATGTTGTGCGTTCTATAAAATAATCTATAAAAATAACATGGTTCGTATTAAAAATAATAAGATAAAGCTATTTAGCTTTATCTGAATGTCAGTATATTGAATTATTTTATAAATATTCAATGTGTTTTTTGTTTGATTCGGTTACGCTTTGTACAAGCCGTTGCTCAAAGCCGTTAATGCTGGTGTCACGTGCCAGATCCAATACACTTTCAAACGTTACCGAGCGAGCAATGTGTGTTGCCGAATGGTTTGTCGATTTAACGTGTTTCCGTAACTTTTGTATTTATAGTATTACGAAGTGTCTAGTCGGATGAATTAAATTAATTAGTCGTCCGATAAACGGATGAGTAGAGTAGTACATACTAATGTTCTTTATCTGGACGAGCGATCCATCAAAACTACGACAATATTTTATTAAGCTGCAGCTGGTGTCAGCGTCAAAAATCGGGTTTTGCCTAGGAAATTTTGCTGGGCACCCTATAGTTATGCATATATAGTTATGTATATACATAGTTATGTATAAAAATCATTTGAAATATATACTCACTTATTTCTAGAAAATAGCCTCAACCCTCAGTTTGGACAACACAGTAGCAACCAATAGTATTGTTCGTAAACGGACTTTTGTCAGTTTAGTTAAGTAAATAGGTACCTATGTTTATTGAAAGAAACAAAGAAACATTTCCAAACACTAAACTACCTGCACTTTCCTTGTTGAACAAACTTATTTTTAGAAAAATGTGTTGTTTTAAAAGCCTTTTCGAAACGTGCACCCTACATTTTTCAATTGTTACTCCCGCGAAATGCAAGACATGTTCTGAACTGCAAACGGTTTTAAACTCACATGTTTAGACAGTCGATACGATAGATTTGTCGTTGATCGAGGTACCTATAAGAACTTTTTTTTCATATTTTATCTAAGCTAGCAGGCATCCAGCGAATAACCTTTCTATTGGGAGGACCATGAAACCAATATCTATATTCAAATTTTCAGTTATTGAATACCTAACGATAGAAGCTGCGTGTTCCGTCTGTCTGTCCGTTTAGATACTTATAGTACAACGAAGCTGTAATATGGCATAGGTATTCGCTGGGTGCGAAGTAGGTGGTGGTGGTGGAGAAAAAAGGAACTCGGGGCGGACGAACTGTCACTTTTTACTAGAGAAATTTACGTATTCGTGCATTCTTACTGAAAATAAATACTTGAACATGAGTAACGAAACCTGCTGCGAAATCAACTGCAAGAATAATGGCAAAAATAGTGATAGCAAATTCTATAAAATTCCAAGAGCAAGTTGGAAACAAGATCAACGACTAATGGCGTTGATGTCACTGAAGTTTGTCAAATTACACTAGCTTCAATGGTGTGGCTCATTTGATTTTTACAATTTGTTTCTTTTACATCTTGCACATGTTGAGAAAAAACTAACTGTTTGCCTTTTGTGGTGGTTTGTGGCTGGAAAACTATATTGTATGTTATTGTCCGGAATCCAGTTTTTATAATCAATTTGGCCATGTTGAACTAAAAATACACAAAAATCTGTATTATTAGCGACAGTACTGTTATAAATAATCGTCTACAAGATACATGAAACACTCCAGTCGATTAAATTTGTCCATTTCTTTACTTATTTCCCGTGAAGCCATGAAAAATTCCGTGATATACTGCCTGAAATTTTCTGCTTGTGGCATTTTTGACGGGAAATAAAAAAGGTCAACATTATTATCGACGCTATATATAAGACTTACAATATCCAACAGGACCTATAAGTAAATTACCTTGTTTCACTGAAATTATTTTTGTGTTTAGGTAGGTACTTACTTTGAGAGCAGTGATAGCCCTTACGGTTAAAGAGCCGGCCGAAAATCAGTGCGGCTCGGGTTCGAATCCTGGCATGTATCAATGAGTTTTTCAAAAACTGTAGTGTAGATATACTGCCTGAGATTTTCTGCTTGTGGCATTTTTGACGGGAAATAAAAAAGGTCAACATTATTATCGACGCTATAAGACTTACAATATCCAACAGGACCTATAAGTAAATTACCTTGTTTCACTGAAATTATTTTTGTGTTTAGGTACTTACTTTGAGAGCAGTGATAGCCCTTACGGTTAAAGAGCCGGCCGAAAATCAGTGCGGCTCGGGTTCGAATCCTGGCATGTACCAATGAGTTTTTCAAAAACTTACGTACATATTTATCATTAGCTCGACGGTGAAGGAAAACATCGTGAGGAAACCCGCAGGTCTCAGAATTAATTCTGAGACATGTGTAAATAGACCCGGTCCGGCGATGGCCTCACCACCTATCACGTTTAGGGGTCCAATGTATCTCGTGAAATGTGGGTATATCCAGTAATGGAATACCTCTGCCTACCCCCTCGGGGAAGAAAGGCGTGAGATTATATTATTATTATTATTTATTAGTACTTACTTTTCGTAATGACGGCCACTCATTTGATATTTCAAAGTCCGCCCTAATTGTTACCACTAGTTGGCGCTGTCATCGCGCACCCAGCCAATACATAGGTAAACATATTTATGATGCCGACAAAGTGGTATTTTTTTCTCGTCTGTCTTACGGCGTGTATCTTATTTTATTATCTTATCCTGGCAAAAGCATGCACTAATGGGGTTAAATGAAAACCCTGTAGGTATGTAGCGATGAAATGTACGTAAGTTTTTACAAAAACTTACATGTTTATCACTATCATAAGGAAACCCGCAGGACCCAGAATTAATTCTGAGGCATGTGTATCAGACCGGGTCTTGCGATGCGCTCACCGACTATCACGTTCACGGGTCCAAAGGGTATAAAACGTAGGTATTTCCAGGAATAAAATCTCTCTACCTATTGTGTGGGGTATTGTTGGATATAGGTCGAAAACAATCACAATTAGGTAGACTTTAAAATTTAATAAGTCTATTTATAGTCGTTAGCGTTATCGTCGGTAGCGGTCAACTACGGAACCCTATACTGTGTGTATCCTGACACGCACTTATTGACTGATTTTTGTATTAATACAGATTATTATCTTTAGTGCTACTAAAACTAGTAATTGATAAAGTAGGTACGTAGATGGTCGCGATCAAGGAAGATTTTACATGTCACACCATCGCATTTTTAAGTAAACCTTAGATGTAGATCACGTACTGCACGTACGTAGAGGTGGCATTTATTTATCGAGAATCTCATTTTGTATGTATACCCACATAAAAAAACAAATCAAACTTAAATATAATTGATAAACTTACAAAATCCATTTCTAGAATCATGCGCTAACTCAGGGCAGAGATTTTAGACACATTGTTATCAGATTTCTGCAATGTTGTGTAGTGGTATGATTGAGAATACCGCAGTCTCACAGTGGATATGTGTGGGATGACGTGGAATTAATCTGCGTCGTGTAAATAAATGTGGGGCGTATGTCAGCATGGCGGCGGCGGCGGCGCGGCGGGCGTCGCCTTCTCAGGAAGCGCCAGTTCACAACAGATTGAAGTACCTACATCCTAGCGCACCCAGCGAAACGCTTGCAAATTATTCTTTACCCTTAACACGAACAAAGCCCTCATCATCTCTCGTAATAGACGCCGGTAAATCCACGTGGAAATTGAAAATTACGGCATAATGATATTTTTAAGTGCGTCGCTTATCATCCGATGCTATTATAATATTGTCGTGTAGTAAATGGTGTGTCTTATTTTGCGTGTCTTGTGCAAATACTTAGACAAGATTATACGTTGAGAAGGTTGAGCGCTCGAGGGAAGTCTGTAATCGTCTCGATTTCAGACATTCTATCACTGTGAAAGGTTCCAAAATTCCATTACATAATGGTTGGATTGGCTGGAGTGATCTGCCATAGTGGATTCGCGGCTTTCGCTTCGAACACATTATCAGAGAACAGTTTGACGAGACCGCTCTTCTGGAATTAATTTGCGCTGTATAATTGAATTAATCGGCCATCGTCAACGCAGCTAGCCTTTATTTTCCGCATTACGGAAGATTATTTGCGCTATCGGGCTGTAATGTTATCACACGTGTTGCCTCGGACTATTCTGAGCGGAAATATTCACAGGATTTACAAAATATGTATTTTTATACTGCAGTGGAGTACACAACCCATGCAATACATTCAAATCCAAGCTAGTTGCTCTTGTTAAAAAATATAGCTTACTTATACTTGTAGCTTACTTATGGGCCTATGGACCTTGCTTTTATTAGATATGTAAAAATATTGGTATAATAACAAAATATACTTATTTATTATCCCCTCTCTTTACCAATTAACAGAGTCTCCTTACTTAAATATTATACCTTATTTCGTTATCACAAGTAATACGAATTTAATTGAACCTTGAACCTTGAACTTAAAAATCATTACCCTTTTATTATTACATCAGTCGGTTAAAATGGCAATAGACGCGAACTCTTCAAAGAGCGTTTCTTTCCGCTCACAAGGGCTAAATTGAAAATCGGGGCCAGAAGTTTCATGTCTGTATGCCAACGGAAGGCTTTTCAAAGTCAGTGAGACATACAGGAAATTAATGTGTATAGGAAAACCATGAGTGTAGAAAAAAGTCATGTCCTGCGACAGTCAGTTCCAAAACTAAAATGGCAAACATGTTCAGTTTGCCATGCTTAAGTGATATTAGAATCTAGGATGGTTGATAAATTATTCAATTACAAATTGAGTCCGATATAATAAAGTCATGACTAAACTGTTACCGTGCACGGCTGGACATGAACATAATACGTTCATGTCTTTGACATAATCAATTTTGACAAATTTGTAGGGCATTGCCGCTTTTGTTGAAAATTAAATGTCATTATCTATGATATACATCGTTTTATCTTTACTTTAGAATCTATAGTTAGTTTTGTGATGTTTATAATGTTTCGTTGTCTTTATGGTGACTCCACATCAACACTAGTTTGTGTGGAATAAAAAGTCCAATGTAACGGAAATAAAAATATTTGATTTTATTAATAAAAGAAAGGGTACTTAATTTATGTGTTATTACTTTGTGTTATTACTAACTCAAATAATTTGTTTCTACCAGTTCTGTAAACATGTACTTATTAGTAGAAGTACCTGGGAAACCGAGCTGCGTTCGTATTAACACCAGTGTCACTAACGCCATCTGCTTATGAGGTGGCCGTATTATTTAAAAAAACAACTTAAGTGTAAAATAACTGACTTCAACGAACAGTATTAAAACATATCATCGATGTATAAAAATTTTAATACTTTTGTTGATTTTTTACAAACTGCTAGACCGATTTTGATATAAAAAGATGAGACCACCTCTGAAGTGTGATTTACCAAAAAAAAGAAGAATCATCAGAATCGGTTCATAATTGGCGGAATAATCGCATAACAAACCTACAAAAAAACGTACAGTCGAATTGAGAACGTCATCCTTTTTTGAAGTTGGTAGAAAATACTTTGTGTGGAAAATTTGAGTTTTACAGAAAAAACAACTATGCAGTTGAACTTAAAATGCAAAACTGTACCTGTATACAAAATTTCACCACAATCGTAAAAGCAATTTCTAAGATACACGAAATATAAATACATACATAGATAAATACATACGAGTACAGACAAGAACTGCTCGTTTATAGTAATACGAAAATTCAATTTATGTGATTAACACCAAATGTAATTAGCTTATATTATGCTTGTGTAATAAAATCAAGTTGGCAGCTTTTCAAATATACGTGTCAGTTTTTATAATAATGTAAGTAACTAAATAAATATAGAAAAATATCTAAAAAAAAAACCATAATACCGTAAGATGTATTATTAAAAAATATAACGATTGCAACGGATCTTTGTTGCAATAATCGACTAACGGGAACATGTTAAAGCAGTAAAATGTGATAAACTATTGTAACTCGATATATATTTATTGAGGCCTTCGCTAGTTGTATGTTCAGCGATATTTTAAATCTCAAAATATCATAAGGTTATAATGCGAAAAGTGACCCAGGACATTAGAGGCATCTGTCGTTGCGAACGTGAAAAATAAGGAAAGTTTCCGCCACCCCAGACCATTCGCGTTACAATAAAAAGGAAGCCGCGTATTTTCCTCGTCAGGGCCTTTTACAGGTCGAAACAAACGCCCAAGTCTGCAAGCAGTATTTTGAGGCGCTTAATAGGTGATCTAGAAGAGTTTTCATACATTTAGATTCCATAATACATGAACTACTCGTAAAAGGGTCCTACGGTTTCACCTGTCACAGTCTTCACTCATATGTGAAAGAATTTTCGGAATTAGCAGACCTACCACCTAAGTTTTAATACGACATATTTAATACGACGCATTTTTATGATTGCCAAATAAGAGGGGCAATGATTAACAATCATAAAACAAAAATAACTCTTGATCTATATACGCGTGGACGATGCCATTTTGGTGCCAATTTAAATCTCAAACGTGGAATTTCAACTAAATGCCAAGGCTTACAGATCGGTAGTGAAAGAGATTTTATATTAGTACAGTTAGGTATCATAATTATAATTTTTGTCCAAAACAGAATAACCTATAACATAATGGCTACGACAACATTTTAGCATAGGCACCACCCAAATAGCATAACATAATTCCAGACAGATATGTATTCTTATGTCTATTACCTACCCTACTTAGACTTGTTCGATAGACTCTATAAACTTAAAAATCAAGCTTGTCTGTAAAAGGTTTATAAAACCACCACTAATCCTATTTTTTAAATTATCTTCTTAAAGTAAATTAAGTATGTAAAATTTCTGTAAGTATAAACGTGACGTGAAAATTTTAGTGTGTAAATAATTAAACCACATAACATCGAAAGTTAACAACTTCAAAGTTCCGATAGTAGGTGCCAAATACTATTATTTTTATTTTGATATTATTCAGGCAAGTTGGTAGCTACTTATTAATTACAATTACGTGTTATAAAAAAAAGTCAAAAATCATTTAGGTTGTAGGGTTTTATTTTTCTGTAGGTATAAAAAATACATTAAGAAACATCAATAGTCTAATTACAAGGCACTCTAAACTCGTCCATGAAGATTGGCTAAATGCAAACAGCGGCACATCTCCACCGACGAGTTGCTGGTTCCAAATGCAGTCAACTGAGAAGAACCAGCAAGAAACTCAAGGGCAGCTCTTTTTAATCTCATATCTTAGTATTTAGTAGGAAATATGGTTTACAATTCAAAATTATTGGAAACCATGTTTATAATTGTTGGTCTTTTCCGCCGTGTAATACTTTTATGCAAGCTAGCACGTATAAACTGAGGGCCGACTTCACTTATGGCTGAGTCGACAAAGGTTTGACTTCTTTCCAAGTAATTAAAGTATTAAGTCAGTAAGTTTTTGAAATAAATTCCAACAGAATCACAACGTCATTGGCAAGACAAGATAGAATAAAACATGGAAGTTAGTACTATAGCGTATAAGGAATTTGTTAATACGACTATTTTTTATTTTGTAATCGGGCTCTGGAATACGTAATTAAATATTGACAGTGCATGAGTTTTTGAAAGTGAAAAATCTATCTACCTACCTACTAAACGATTATATTGTAAATGAATAAAATAAATTTAATAAGCTTGCCCAGGTAGGTACCCACTAATTTTCAAAACTAAATTAAGATGTTGTATCCCTAAATTTAGTTGATGACTGAAATTACCCACCCATCCAGCCCGACTTCTAATTTAGGTACCTGAACTACGACGTAGCAGAAAAGCAAAAAAGAATTGTTCTTGCCACCTGCTAATAAAATCATATTTTTGTACAGTGTCTCGTTTTCATTTTATCGGCTTCTATATACGAGATCCCTAAAAGCAATAACGATTTGTTGCAAAGCTCGGACAATAAATCCATATTTTTCTCCAGCCAGACTAAAGCCATAAATTCCATTCCGGAATACTACCAGCGCGTATGCTCCAAAAACAATAAATTGTGAATGCCGCTCGCACACTAGTCATATTCATAAACCAATGGACATCGAAGGTTTTATTTAATCATTAGTATTCTAGGCCGCGGCGCTGACCACAGTTTACCCACTGTTGTTTGCTTTCTCCCTAATCAAAGCGTGTTGATAATGGAAAGCAGCTAACTACGTATTATGATAGACCTATTGAAATAATGTTATTGGCCATAATAATAACAATAGGTATTCTACGATGCTAGGTATATTAAAAATACAGCGGGTGACCAATTGCCATGTGAAAATCCACTTAATATTTCGTTTAAATCTATTTAAATTTGTGAGGTGCTAAATTTAAAGTTTTAGTACTAATTAACAATATCAGTACGCAATATGGAGAAGTTTATAATTTGGCAACACAGTATGCTTTAAGCCATGTCTAAGGCATGCAATGTGTTAGGCAAGGCCTGTACACTATTAAAAAAAAAAAGACCGAGAAATTGCATTCACTTCGGTCATATAGTCGGAAGAAGATTCTATGAAAAATCCTTACACAATACCGTCAAACATGACACGATAGTATGGAGATGGATAAAGATAGAATCTAAAGCGACCGCAAATAAAAATTACACAATTAGGCCCCCGGTCTGTGGGCTTTTTGGCGGGAATCCGAAGAGGGACGTCATGTTTTTTGTTTAATTTTCATTTTGCTGTGTATTTCGGGTTTTGACTCATAATAGTGATAGTTTATTATGTGGCAAGTGTCCGTGAAAGTGTGCAGTGAATGGGAAATTCGATAAAATGCGAGATATGGACATTTTTGGATTGCCTCAAAAGGTCACAATAAAGTCGTCAGTAAAAGTGCTATCATTTTACTGATAACCAAGTTAGGGCACGTTAGGGTTGTAGAAAGTGTTAAAGACACTGTATTTTTGTGCATGGACTCTGAAGCAGAGCCATTTACATAAGGATATCATTAACTAATGACGAGGCTGCATGGCGTAATGCCTTTGAAACACAAAAAAACCGGTGAAACAACAAAAAAAAAAAAAACCAGGTCTGTGGTCCGTACGTCACGCCAACTTCTGTCAAATGTCAACTATATTTGACGTTTTAGCGTTTGACGTTTATTCGTGTCAGTGTAATTTCTTTCATTGACGATTCGTGTTGTCTTTTTGGTGAATAAAAATGTCTATTAAATTTATTATATTAAATTATAGTACTAAAACTTAAAATTAAAAATTTAAAGTTTTAGTACTAATTAACAATATCAGTATCAGTTCATCACTTTCACTCTCAATTGGTCGTTTTTAGGGTGCCGTTCCTGAAAATGAAAAAGAACCCTTATAGGATGACTTCGTTTTCCATCTGCACAAATATTTAACTTCTTACATATTCCAGTGATGGTCGAGCTAGGCAGTCTACAAGTTTGTGCGGATCCCTCGGTGCATGAGTCCGACTCGCACTTTCTGTTTTTATTTTAACTACAGACTAAAGACTTATAAAGAAAAAGTTAGGAATGATAATGTTTTTCTTCCAACCTCTTTGCTACAGGCAACTGTTACTCCGCCGGAAACATTTCTTTAAGTTTGACTTTGACGAATATTTTTTTTCTTTTCAGGTGTAGTGTTTGATCAAAATACGGAAGAAATCCAGAATGCCTTCAAGTTTGCGATGGTACAGCACTCGAGTCCCAACCGAACCCGTCTCGACTTCCAGCTTTACGTCGACATTATCAACACGGCGGATGCTTTTAAACTGTCGAGACTCAGTAAGTAGTTCTTTTTGGAACCATTAAGCTTAACATGATATTACAATTGCCCTAATAAGTTATCGGTATTATCGAAGGCAAATTGAGGCTGTCATACCATTAAAGTTTTTCAGTACTTTACAAAAAAAAAATGTTGAATCCGTTATTGTTACTTTATTTGACACTCAAAATCATCTGCACAAACTTAGGGTAATCGATTAAACGGTATAAATAATATTATTTCAACCGCAACAGCAAAAGCAACATGATGAAAATAATAGCGAATCTCACATGATATTCTGATAAGAGTACGAGCTATACTCGGATTTTAACCAGATTGTCCTCGATTTTCATGCGTGTTGCGGTTGTAGTCATAGAGGCTCAATCCGGGCTCAATTTAATAACATTTATCAACAGACTTAATAACAATCCATCAACTATCAACACATCCTACTAATATTATAAACGCTAAATTTTGTATGGATGAATGTATGGATGTATGTTTGTTCCTCTTTCACGCAAAAACTACCGAACGGATTTTGATGAAACTTTCCAGTCATATAACTTATACATCAGAATAACACATCCTATTAATATTATAAACGCGAAAGTTTGTGTAGGATGTATGAATGTATGGATGTCTGGATGTATGGATGGATGTTTGTTCCTCTTTCACGGAAAAACTACCGAAAGGATTTTGATGAAACTTTCCAGTCATATAGTTTATACATCAGAATAACACATACGCTTTATTTTATCCCCGTATTCCCACGGGAACGGGAACTACGTGGGTGAAACGCGGGCGGGTAACATATAAAACATCTAAAATAACAACTGAAACCCGAATAGTTTACTACGTGGTCACAGTGGTCATATATATAAAACAAAATATAGAACTCTAAAGAGTAAAAAACCGACTTCAACGAACAATACTAAAAAATACAGTCCAATTGAGAACCTCTTCCTTTTTTGAAGTCGGTTAAAAAAAGAATCATTCAAATCGGTTGGCCTGATATTGAGTTATTCGTCGATTTGTCGCGCACATACTTAATACAAAATTTAAGACTTACGAGTATAAGTATAATAAGTATAATTTTACTACTATTACTACTCCTCTACTTAGATTTTCACATAGATGCCATTGTCAGAACTTGACCAAATTAAAATCGGACTACACGGGAAGCACTAGCTTTCCAATAAAAAAAGAATCACGGTCAGGCGATGGTTAAAACTGATGGTTAACACGTCGACTGCACGGTCAAACAATTAAGAGCCGTTGTCTTCTCTGATGAGACGAGAGTGTGCCTTATCTGCAACGACACACGTAGAAGAGTATACAGAAGGCAGGGGGAACGATTCGCACAAGCCTGCATTGACAGTAGAATATGGGGGCGGCGCCTCTATGTTTTGGGACGGTATGTGTGTTGAGTTTTGTGCGTGAACCGGACTGGAGGTGCTCGCGAACAAGGCTCAATGACTGCTCACCGGTACATCACAGAGGTCTTGCAAGAGCATATGTGGTCCCATATGCTGAATTTGTCGGCACTAGGTTCACGACAACGTTCTCTCTCACACCGCGTCAACTGTACGCAACTATTTTGATGAAGTTTTGATTCCCGTCATGAACTAGCCAACGAGAAGTCCAGACCTGAAACCGATCGAGCACCTTTGGGATGAACTGAAACGACGAGTCCAGTCACGCGATCCCACTCCTACCACCCTTCAAGACTTAGGAAGACGTTGTAAAATTGGTTAGGTCCTTGAGAAATCGCATGGAAGCTGGTATCAGGTCAAGAGGGTAACATTAAGTTTTAAGTAATTTTCAGGCATTTTTTTGTCTTACTTTAATTCTCAGTCAATAAACTTTTTCTTCTTCTTTTGCAATCACCCCTTTTTTACGACCTAGAAAGACTAAAGTACGATTTGCTGAATGTATACCAAATAGCCCCATTAATATTAATTCTAAATAGGGTTAAAAGTAGTTTGAAGTATTATTTGCCAAAGGTGCGATTTTTGTGACACCGAGTGTATTACAGTTCAAAAGATACAGCCATGCGACATACGAAAAAACTGCTGAGCCTTTGTAATAAGGAACGGAACCCTACAAACTCGGGGATATTATAGAAACATAGGAATATAATAAAGGAATATTTAAAAATTAATAAATAAAAAGACAACGCCTTTGCAGTAAACGCGGGTCAAGGAATTATGTTTCTACTTTGCAGCATTCTTGTCAGTCGCTCTCATTTGAATGCGGGGACGACGGTGCTTTTTATATCGCCGAGTCACGCTAGGCTGATCAAAACACTTTTGAGGCGAGGGGCGCGAATTTTCACAACAACCGCTTGTGCACTTGCTTCCTCTTGAAGTTCTCTTTTCTTAGGATTCCGGCTAAAAACACCCGAGACGGAAAATGCTTTAAGGCGTGTCCGTATCTACGAGTAGTCCATACTTTCAAATATCGGTATAAATACCGGTATTGACACCGGAAATATGTTTTCCGATGCCTGTTTCCCGAGATCCCGGTATTTAAATTGGGTTCATGTATTTTTTTCTTAATAGCACATTAACCAAAAGTCGCGCTTCATTAAAAATCTGCTTTTTTTGCTAATACTGGTATGGGAAGGCCTATATCCATTTTAGTTGACTTCAAAACAGCCCTTTGATTGTATGTATTTATATTATATTTGTGTGATCGATCATGTCTGTTGATTTCGAGTCTGAGTATTTATGTGTATACTATGTTTATAAATAATACTTAATTATACCTACCTACTTGTTTATGGAATTATTATTTTTTCAAAAAGTCAAAATGTTTATGTGTTTGTTATTCAAAGTAGGGACTTACAAGTCCACTTATTGAACACTATTTCAACTTCACCGCTTCACATGTGTGGTTGAGTAGAAGTTTGGAATTAAATAGATTATGACTTTGTGATAAAAGATCTCTAGGTTAAGATATTTACTATTAAGTTCCTTCCACTTTAACTAATTATGATGTATATGATGATGTACGATTTGTGCCTAGGGTAAGAGTGCGAATTAAAAATATAACATCGGAAATTGCCACTAAAATAATATATTTGTCCATTTATTATGAGAATTTAACTGTTCCACGCGGTTTCAGAAGCGTAGTTACCCGTTCCCGTGGGAATACGGTAATAATATTATAGCCTTTGTTACTCAGTGATAATGTAGCTATCCATTCGTAAAATAATTTTTAAAATCGGTCCAATACCTAGTTTTTGAGTTTATTCGTTACAAACATACAAGAATACAAAAATACAAATCTTTCCTCTTTATAATATTAGCGTAGAAGAGTAGATGTAGATTATTTGTTTTAAGTACTTATGACACTTGTAACTTGAGTATTGATAAATATCCGTTTTGCGCATACACAAAATGAAAATAAAAATGTATTTATTTCTATAGGTAATTAAAAATTACACTTATAAAAGTCAATAGTCTAATAACAACTAAACTCGTCCATGAAGATTTTCTAAATGTCAACAGCAGCCCATCTCCACCGACGATTCGCTGGTTCCAAATGCCCCGAGAAGAACCAGCAAAACTCAAAGGCATTTATTAAAGCACTGCTATTGAAAAAGATTGAATATGTATTTAGGTACCGTTTCCCTAAAATTTTTACCCGTGGCTCGTTGTTCGGTTATCAGCGCCCCTGAGCAGCAATACGCTAAGTGAATGCATTCATTACGGTTATCCGATACATTTGTGGTCTCAACTGAAATAAATGCTTCACTGATTGTGACAATTTTAATCATTTTCATTATATCATTACCATTCCATGAGCTCAATACCTATTCATCAGATAAACTGCTTTAGAGTTTGGTGAAATTATTAATATTAATTAATCAATTTAAATGTTAAAATTTCATAACTCTATAGGAACATTATATACGTCCACAGACCTGCATCTCTCATATCTACAAAACACCAGCCCCCCCTAGCCAAGTGGCATTGCACAATCTAATCGCATGTTCTTTTAGATTACATGTAGGTATGTGATTGACATTAGCGTTAGCGCTCGTTGGCAAGTGCTTATGTCAATCCCATACATGTCAATCTAAAAGAACATTCGATTAGACTGTGCAATGCCACTTGGCTAGGGGAGCTGTATGACGAGGATATCATCAAAGGAACTGAAACCCATCGTTTTTTTACAATCTAACGTCGGCGACACACGAGGCATGCTATAAGTTTGCCCCGTGTCCGTCGGTGTGCCTTTGTGTGTTTGTTTGTCGCAACGTTTCTCTCAAACTGGTGGACTTATGAGAATGCAGGCTGTATTTGAATATTTAATGTCATGAAAATCTGTTCAACTATATACCAGAATTTTTCGAATTTGATACACTATGCGAATCTGATAACACTGCTATAATATCAGCAAAAGGACAGAGTGCAGACTAAATTACGCCTCGATAACCTTACAACAGATGTATCAACTCTTTGGATACGTGTAACACTTACCATATTCTGGTGACCCGTCTGCTCGTTTGCACCCTATACTATAAAAAAAATTAAAAAAATAAACTTAGTATGTTTTTTAAAATAAATTTTGTGAAACCAAAATATATGAAAAATTGGCGCTAATTTTCTAGAAAGTTATTTTATGCATTGTGATGTACCCTACCTATGTAACCTACCCGTAACAAAAACTATATTTTTAATAATGCCTAAATAAATTTAAAACATCAGTCGACACGTGAGAGGACAATTGATTAGGTATCTAGTTCTATCTTCGGTTACTTGCTTGACGAGACACGTGATAATTCCACTTTGTTCGCCTGATATTTCCAGTTAAATAGAGAAGACTGTATTAATTAAAGTAATTGCTGGTCAACACTTATATTTTTCATTCGGTTTAATTTACGGATACCTTAGAACATAGTCCCTTTAACTTTTGTACCTTTTAGTTAAAATCTTGTTTCATATTTGTATTTTTTTCCAGTTATTTTAAATGTCCTTTTCCTTAAGGTACTTACTTCCTTTGTATGTTTGTTTGTTTATCGTTTCTGTGTTTTATTTATATATGTTTCAGTGTATATGTATATTTATTTTACTAAAACTAACTAACTATACCTGCTTTTTACAGTACTTATCGATGTAAGTAAGAATATCAAACAATACATCTTAAAAAAAATATTTATATATTTGTATCAATAACAAAAAGAAAGATCGTATGCTTTACGGTTGTACCTCATACAATAATTGAGTTTGCAATTTGAACAGAAATATTTTCAGATTGTTTTATCTGTTTACATGAGAAGGTAAATTCTACGGAATGGGATAGATAAGTGTCCCCAGGCATTGGAAAGTACACGTCCACTATTGTTGATTGAGTCAATATTTTTTTGTTCTCGACCATTTTTATTCCTAATGGTGGTCTAATAAAGCTCACTTGAAAGCAATCGCGTGTTTCTGCGGAATTCGGTTCTTAAGGGCGAGCTCAGAGCATCTCAGGGGCGAAGGCGTATAATGTAGAGTAGTGCTAGTGTCGATCGGAGCGTATATCCATTTCCTTGGAGTATAATTTAGGAATGCTTTCTTTTTTACCAAACACTTTCATTTCACATTGGATGAGGATTGCAAATATTTTCTTCAAACATTTGAACATGGAAAAAGAGAAATGAATCACGGAAACATATTGATATCTGACCCACTGTAAAACTGTTTAAAGTGATAACCCTCTAAGCTACCATTAAGTGTATGTCTATGATTTATAAATACTCCAAGACTTAAGTGAAAGTTTTATAGCTGGGTTCCCTAATCATAAATGAAGTTTTAGTTGGTTTGCCTGTCTAAAAGTTTGTCTCGAATAGGCTTCGAAACGGATTTCAATGAAAATTTTACTTAAATAATTGTATCTAAATATATAGTTGTAATGTTCCATTTACATATTTTGCAAAGTTTAGAAGATAATATATTCTATTTAGATAAACCTAAACAAAGTGAGAGCGTATCGCTAATTTATATCCATAGAAATCAATTGCCGCATATTTATCGCTAGCTCGACGGTGAAGGAAAACATCGTGATCAAACCCGCAGGTTCCAGAATTAATACTAAGACATGTGTAACAGAACCAGTCCGGCGATGGGCTCACCACCTATCACGTTTAGGGGTCGAATATTCTCGTTAACAGTGGGTATATCCAATAATGGAATAGCCCTGCCTACCCCCTCGGGGATAAAAGGCGTGAGATTATTATATATTATTTATTCAATTCCCGCATGTATGAAAGTACATGCCCTGAGAACTTCTCGACCGATTTAGCAGATTTTTGTTGAGTTTTTATACGGCAAGTCGAGTGCGAAACCGAAGGAAGGCTCAAGTATTGTGACAGGTTATATTTAGATGGTAAAAAAAGAGGAAAAATTATACAGTACAATTTCATAAAGTAAAAAAAAAACATCTTTACTTAAGAACTTTCTAAGAACCATTTTCCACTTCCTGAGTCCGTCTCGCACTTGACCGAATTTTGTTAATTACATCATTTCACTTTTAAACTTCGATAGAAGTGGTTCACCGGCGAATATTGCCCGCCTATTGATTCGATAGAAAATTTGAAAAGATTCAATGACCTAGCCTAAATACGTCTATACGTTTTGGTCTGTAAATTCTTTCGACATTAAAATTGTATCATGCTTATTTAAAAATAAATTACTTCTGTAACTTGATACTTAATAGGAAAAAGTAAATGTGATGTGATTATCATTGCCTTTTCACTCTAGTTGATGCTCATAATTTAAATCCTACTAAATTATAAACGCGTAAGTTTGTATAGATGGATGGATTTATGGATGTTTGATCCTCTTTCACGCAAAAACTACCGAACGGATTTTGATGAAACTTTACAATTATCTAGTTTTATTTACAGGCTATATTTTATCCCCGTATTCCCACTGGATCGAGAACTACGCGGGTGAAACCGCGAAGCGCTTAGCATCCGTGTAGCGCAATTGGCTTTTCGCTACAGTTACATTGTATACCATTTAAGAAGTATTTATTCTTGAATGCTACAGTCATGTTCGCTTGAACTATCGAACTGAAATATGGTTTTAATGGTCCAGTGACATCTCTATACGCTTCACTTTGTCACTGTCATTTAGTACTTTGTAATTCTAACCGACATCGACACGTAAAAGTCATTTTCCGTCTCTTCTGGGATGTAAAATCGAGTTTTCTTCAATGCGGATTTTTTCACGGGCCTCATTTAAAATTGCGAGCTGAAGATAAAAAGAGGCGGGCCGCGACGGACGCCGCGCGGGGTCCTGATCAAAACACGTCTGAGACTAATGACGACGACGCGAATTTTTATGGCAGTTTTCTCTCTTCAGGGACTACTATTTGTTCACAGATATCCGCTGAATTTTCACCCTTAAGGCCGCTATAAAAAGTTAAAACGCTCAAATTGTATACCTACAGAGGCGCTTTTATGTGTTAACTTCAGTGCTTTTTCCAATATCATAATACGGACGTATTATTGTTTCGCCGCTAATCCATACACCGGATAGCTTTACGGTACAGGACAATACAATACACAATATCGTAAAAATAGTCATAAAATGTGTAAAATGTGTATGTAGTTATATCTACAAAGGGAAACGTTTTTTAGCTTGATCATCATTTTCCACCAAGATTTTTTTAGTAAACATATTTTTACCGTTGGTTGGATATACATGAATTGAGTATCTGAGAACTGAAGCTATAAAATCAGCATAATATTTTGTAATTTCGATTCGGTATACATCTGGCAAGTTGCCCAATTCAAAGTGATCTTTGTACTTTGCCTCCTACGGTGATCACTTTTCACTGGGTAAATGTTTACAACACTGCACTCCGATTAAAATTAATTCCGAATTTACATATGTAGACGTCGATCTGATCCTAGCAAGAACTAAAATATTATGATATATATATAAAATACTATAATATATCTAAAATATTAGATTTCGAATAAATTTACAAATTTCGAAGTCATTTGTTCGTGTTGTTCTTTTCCAGCTATCTATAGATCGTGAGAAAATCTAACGTTAAGAGCTGAATTGAAATCTAATCAACACAAGCTTGTAAAAACAATTATTCTGAACTGGCCTTCGGATGACTAATTCACTTTCTGGCCTACATATAAGTAAGCAGCATTTTAGTGGACCGAATAACTGTATTTCCATACAAACAGCAATTAAATATTGCTCCAATTTTCTGCTCATTATTGTTTTGTTTAACTGCCTACTCGAATCCACCAATTAGCTTTACAATCCTGGTGCTCGTTGGCTGTTTATTGCCAGTGCTACTCAATATTGGCGAATGCAAAGAGAGTCCATTCGGAATGAAATAACAATCACATCTGTAAGCTTGCCTGAATTTGACAACACTAGCGGTATGGTGTACAGCTTGCTCTGGCGCCTAAGCGAGTGACAAACACTAATTTGCGAAACTTCTCCGGAGGGCGACAGAAACATAATCTTGGGAAAGTGCGAGTAAGTACGCGATAATTTGACAACTTCAAAGTATCATTTAAACACTTGTGTCATGGAACAGATGTTACTAGTGGTAAATAAATCAGAGCGCGCCTAAAACCTTGAGTGACTTGCTCGTTAAGCCTTCCCTACACGAGCGCTACGGTAAACTTAGTAATCGGCTAGTCTAACTTCGACTATTAGTTTTCAGCAGTATTGAAGGCATTATAAACAAGTAGCTGCGTGCTTGCAAGTATTTGGCTATTATATTGTTATTTACACCGCATCCGATATTATATCCTAGATACTTATACAGGCTTATTCAGATAGAAGTAATCAATTAACATACAAATCAATCAAAAAAATTTATGGTGCGGCAAGGCTTTTAAATGCAAAAAATTCTCGCGTTCAGTTTCAAAATTCATAATGTAAAATAAAAGCCGCGGCAAAACTTTTATTTAAAGTAAAATTTCTATTTGCAGTTAGTAATGGTTTAATAAGCCATAACAATTGAGTCTTCTTACATTGTTCCTTTTTAAAGACGACAATATAAATGTAATTTTAAATATGTATTATTAAAACTCACATATATTTTAAAATAAGTAGAGACGTTATTAAATTTGATTGCCTCTAAACATATTGTAAGTTATAACATAATCTGCTCTTAGTTAACTAAATAAGCTATAATAAAATGTTCTTTGAAACCTCTTATTATTATTATAAAATAAACCAAAAAACTCCTATAACATTTAATTAACGAGCGTATACGATTGATGAGCGTATCAGTCCAGTGGCACTTCGATATTATATACTTGTCACAAGGTCATTTTAAAAGCCGTGATATTATAATTTCATTAGTGTTATTGTAATTGCAAGGACATTTGTCAATCCGTCTTACCTATAGTTAATATTTAGTGAAATGTAAAATCTGTAGCATTTAATTTAGCCTATACTATTTAATTTGCACTAGATTGTCTCGGTGAATTTTACCATTATTATGGAATTGTCTATGGCGACGAGTTTGTTTCACCAAACAAGGAGCTAAAAATTCATTGTCAAAATCATATGCTTTGTGTATGTTTACATCATTCAGCTTCGTAAAAATAAAAAAAATAAAAAAATCTCGCGCCTGTTATCCCCGAGGGGGTAGGCAGAGGTATTCCATTTCTGGATATACCCACTTTTCACAAGATACTCTTTGCACACCTAAACGTATCAATTCAGTATTTATTATGAAGGCGAGCCTTGGGAATAATGGCAATAACTTTTTGAGCAATGTCAGAAGCGAAAAGATAACTTTCTGAAAAAGCTGACGATAGTGGTAGCGAACAAAACGAGCGCGGGAATTCAGAGCACCCCGATTCAGATTGATTAGGCTCGAAAGGTAAGACAGGGTCTTAGGAGTGGGCATATTCAGCCCACAGTGAGATTTACCACGGAAATAGAAGCCTCACCCGCAGAGATTACTATTACAAAAAAAAGACGTGTGGCACTCGGGGACTGCCGCGGTAAAGCTATTGCATAGCATTTTGTATCAACAAGTGCCCGTCGGAGTGGGGAGCGTGAGGATTTTTTTCGTTACAGAATTTCTGGATTCGGTCCCCGCGCTCAAGGCCCTCGATAGAAGCTATGCAATAGCCATCAATCCATCCATCCATCCGTCCGTCCGTCCGTCCGTCCGTCCGTCCGTCCCCATCCGTACCCATCCGTCCGTCCATCCGTCCGTCCGTCCGTCCGTCCCCATCCGTCCCCATCCATCCGTCCCCATCAATCCGTCCCCATCCATCCGTCCCCATCCATCCGTCCCCATCCATCCGTCCCCATCCGTACGTCCGTCCGTCCGTCCATCCGTCCCCATCCATCCGTCCCCATCCATCCGTCCCCATCCATCCGTCCGTCCGTCCATCCGTCCGTCCGTCCATCCGTCCCCATCCACCCGTCCCCATCCATCCGTCCGTCCGTCCATCCATCCATCCATCCATCCATCCATCCATCCATCCATCCATCCATCCATCCGTCCCCATCCGTCCCCATCCGTCCCCATCCGTCCGTCCGTCCGTCCCCATCCGTCCGTCCGTCCGTCCCCATCCGTCCGTCCGTCCGTCCCCATCCGTCCCCATCCATCTGTCCCCATCCGTCCCCATCCATCCGTCCCCATCCGTCCGACCGTCCGTCCATCCATCCATCCATCCGTCCCCATCCGTCCGTCCGTCCCCATCCGTCCTTCCGTCCGTCCCCATCCGTCCGTCCGTCCGTCCCCATCCGTCTGTCCGTCCGTCCCCATCCGTCCGTCCGTCCGTCCGTCCGTCCATCGTTAGGCAATGCACGGCCTTCAAGCCACACCTCCCCCACTCCGACGGGCACGGAGCTCCGTGCCCGTCGGAGTGGGGAGCGTGAGGTTTTTTCGTTACGGAATTTCTGGATTCGGTCCCCGCGCTCAAGGCCCGCGATAGAAGCTATGCAATAGCTTAAAATATAATGAATAAAATAAGGTACATTGAAATAGTTATTTGATAGTGCACCTCCGAAGAAAATTACTGATGCACAAAATGTGGTTTGTATGCCTACATAAATCGTAATTCTCATAACTTTAAAATTACGTCCAAAAATTTTACAATATATTAAAATGTTATGATACTCCTCTTGCTGTGATTTTGAAATTTGTTTAAGTCAACCATGATGGAAATATAATAATATTCTAATAAAAGCAATAATAATATAATTCTAGACGACCTATAGGTACATAAAGGTTTTGTGGTTTATAGATTGCGTCATCAACCCGTAACAGCCCACTGCTGAGCTAAGAGTTTTTCATTACACATGAGGAAGTATGGGCTACAATCTCCGATGCCAGCCCACCGGGGACTGTCAAATGGTGTTATGCTAGTGGCCGCATATCTGTCAGAATTTTTCAAGCCACCCAAGGGTATCTGACGTAGACTTCTATTTTGCGTGCCTACGTAACAGTTTATAGATTGTTGTACTAAAATTAATATTAATTAAATACCGTTAAAATGTGGATATGAGATTACTTGTCTTGTCTTATCTAAGCTAAAAACGGTCAGGTCTGGTCGAAAGTCATTGGAAATTCAAGTAATAGTGTGGAAAGGCATCCAAGGCTGCAATGCACAGGGTATTGGTGATAGCTACCAAGGGCTACGGCTCGGCTCGGCACGGCTATTCGGGTCGCCAAGAATGTTTACGGCATGCGCCCCAGCGATATAAAACCGAACCAGGCCCAGCGTGTCGCAATGTCAGCCTTTGTGTACGGCTATAATCGCAATTTATCTATATTATTATGTATGTTACTGTGAAAATGAACGTAAAAGTTCACCAAAGAGATTCGGTTGATACCTACTTTACTTTTCCCATTGTTATCTTTTCATGGTAAAACATTGCACTGAAAAATAAAATTGTAGCCCTTTTTATCCCCGAGAAAGGCAGGAAAAATTCATTGCTGGAAACACCCACTTTCGCCGCTCAGGGTCAAAGTTTGTGTGATGAACAAGAACATGTCTATTGGCTTCGTGTCTGGACGTTTAATATTTATTTAAGTAGGTGTTTAGTACCCCTAGTTCGTAACTAAATAACCGTGTGATTTGTGTCAAACAATTAATTATTTATTAATATTTCGGGGAAAGACATATTGTCCTTTTAACCTCCGAAAAACATTGTTTCTAGGACATAACCTAAATTTGGAAGATTTAAATCCACTGGACCGACTACAAGCAACTCCTAACGTAATGCTATCTGTCAGTCTTATATAAACGAATTCACTAAACAACTTTAACTGTTAACATACTCCGGTGCTTGTTCGAAGAGCAAGAAGTAATAGTGTTCTCTCTTTGATCCGCGACCTTACAATTCCCCTTTTGCCGGATGGCAATTCTTTACGAAAAAGATCGATCTGTTTCAACAGTTATTTTCAACTTTTATAGAAGAACTCGCTCCATCTCTCTCTTTATCTCTCTCTAATAGGCATTGGCCATTTTGCTGGGAAAGGATGCTACTGAAATTCAAATGGACAACGGAAAAGACGTGAATCCAACTTATATTTTGTAATTGATATCAGAATCATTACGACAATCTTTACGGCTATAAGCCTCTCCCGCACATAGAATAAATAATAAATGCCAATTGTAATACAAAAGAAAAAAAAGTTAGTCTAGACAAGATACGCAATGACGGGTGGCATAAAATTAAACATTTCTCAGAATTACAAAGGGATTGCAAAAAAGCAATAATAGGTCTTAATGCCACTAATCTCTTTGAATTTGTGTTCACGCACTAAGTGGAACAATGGTGTAACGTGCTTTTAGTCGTTGGAAATTTCGATTGGCGTTCCCGTAACCTAAGTGGGTTTAGGTAAAGCCACTTAGGTCACGGGAATCACAAAGAACAGAATACGAGCCTTTCACCTATAGGTAGACTGAAAAAAGTGCTAATCAGTTTTAGTATCGATAGTTAAAGTGGATATAAGAGTTAATACCTATAGTTACTGATAAATATGTATAGATGGGATAACCACATCTGCATCTACAAATATTTAAACTAAAATTATCTTAGAATTTAAAAAAAAAACTAGTATTTACAGTATTTTAATTGTGGTATTCAATAATAAGATATTATTTCTTTATTTTTAACTAGCAGACCTTTTCCGTTTTCCTCGGTCCCATGGGAACCAGCAGTCAGTCAGTCACCCAATCAGCCTGTCGGTTTCTTCTATGTATATTCACCAGCTGTAAAAAAATATAAAACTCTACTGACGCTATTAGTAGCTGAAACGAAAAACAAAACGTATAGAATTTATTTGCGGCCGTTACCTAAACTAACGGCACTAGTTATCTCTAGTACCGAGCGCATACAAAGGCTGACTATTCGTATTTAGTTATTTTTTGTCAAATATCAAATTGTTTTTGTAAGAAAACCTGACACACACCACCAATAAAATTCCTTTTTTCAAACTAAAAGTTTGCTGTTGATCATATAAACTTTTCATCTTGTAAATTGATGATGTAGTTCATTGTTCATAAAAACTGTTGATCTTAAAACTTATTGATGCAGTAAACTGTTTATTAAACAATATATCAAGTGCTGTTAATTGTCCCGTTGTAGAGTTACCGAAGCAGGGGTAACTTACCTAATCGACCTCGTAGTGGCCGCCTAAATATTCCAGGTGCTGTTCAGAAGCGCTATATTAGAGTGCTGTCTGCCCGTAAGTCAACAATCAACGCCACTAAAATATCGGAGTTGCAAGCTACAACTGCACTTGAAATAAGCAATCCATTCGAAATTGCTTACACCAGCTTTGATTACGAGCACAAAGGTCCTGGCAAACATTGTTGAACTATCGACAATGATGGTGATTCACACAGAGGCAACAAAAGCGGCATCGTGCCCGCATCCTGTGGCCAGGTTGCCTATAAATTTGAACATTACTAAAAAACTCCCTGCCCAGATCGGCTTTCGCGCCTCTATGAGTTTTGGCCTTAAAATGAGACAGGCGACATTTTGCCCTATTGCCTTTTCGCTAACAAAAACACAGATCACTCATACCCAAAAACCGTGTCTGGAATTTCGGTAAGAACTGCCTCCGAAAACTTTCAGCAAGGCGGTACAAAATTATTGATCCCATATCGAGGCTTCACGATTACGGGTACGCCAGCTCATAGAGGTAGACAAGTAACACAGTCTTAGTAAATACAATATTTGAGCGGCCTGTTTGGACTCCGCAGTCAGAGACCCAGTCAGATATCAGGCAGCATAACTCGAACCAGCAAGCCCAGGACAATTTTTGCATGTTTGAAAAATATTGTACAGGCAGCGCCCCGAGGTTTCACCCGCGTAGTTCCTGTTCACGTGAGAATACGAGGATGAAATATGCCTATGTTACTGATAATGCAGTTTTCTATTGGTAAAATATTTTTTAATTCAGTCTTGTGGTTTAGCGTGAATGCGTAAAAAACAAGCACTTTGATATTTATAATATTTATAGGAAGACATTAAAAATGTTTCATTGGCTTCTATTATTACAAACATTAATGTTTCATTTATCATCATTTTCGTTTTAATATTTCTTGATATGAATGTTTAAATGGTTTATTTTTAGACAGGGAAGTTCGTAGTAAGAGGTTTTGTTTTTAAAGTTCAGTGTTTTGGAATTACCTACTCTTCGTTTTGCCAAATAATTTAAAAAAAATTTTCACTATAAAAGACAGGTGGCATATTTTATTTCGGCTGTTTACCAACTTTCAATGTAAGTCTGTTCAAAAACACTAGTATACCTACGTGAATCATATATTACGGTTCGGTTTACACAGATCTTACAATATAATTTCCGGTTTATACAGATCTTACAAAATAATTTCCTTTTTGTGATTTCTAACAATCAATAAACTTGGTTTATCGACTTCGTGAATATCACACATCATTGTCTGATCGAATCGGACCTATAAGAAATGAAAGTCCACTGTTCAAAAATATATCTGAAGGTATTTGAACATTCGTATTATATGCCTTGCCTTGCCTGAATCTGTATAAGATTTTATACTCATTGTGTGGATTAAAATTTTGAATATCCACTGCCCAGTTATTACGCTACGCTGGTCTCTGTTTAATGATCATACAGGATGTAATAAACATAACTGCCTAAGGCCTGTATTTATGTACTCACAATAATGTATTTCATCCCCTTCCTCCACTCTGACCAACTGAACTGACCAACTAGTTATTCTGGATGGAACTCAATAAAGACATTGTCCGTCTAGCTTTCGTTTTTCGTTTCCGAATGATAAAATATGTATTAGGTGCTTACCTATGAAATTGACGTTTTGTATGGAGTTTTTAAAGAAGACATTATTTTTCATACTAACATTTTATTATATATTTCTGAATCTAAACATCAAATCCAAAAAAATCTTTTCGAGGTGTTGGACAAAACTTTAAGTATAATCAGCATTTTTTTTTTAATTGAAGAAGATCTATAAACAATTACCTAAACAAATCGAAGTGTCGAATCTGGCAGCACATAGCATGAACTCTTTTTTATTTTACCAAACATTAAACATATGTACTTATATAAAAATAACTTTTGTAAATGTATTATTTTATTAATATAATACTTAGTCAACTTTTCAATTAAATAATAACCTTCAAGTTAAACGCAAAATTTCAAAAATTGGAATACAAAATATAAGTTAGAGTTTTTCGCCAATTTCATGGGTAAGGACCCAATATATCCTACTAATAGTTATGTGAAAGTTTGTGTTGGGATGTTACTCAATCACGCAAAAACGGCTGAATACATTGGATTAAATTTGGAGCACTATCTGTGTTCATAACCTGGATTAACACAATCCTATGCGTGTAGGTGGACCTACATGCATTAGGATTGTGTTAATCCTGAGTAGTCTGTAATTTTATAGTGCAAATTTTGATTTACTATTGTTTTAAATTTGTCAATAGGCAAATTTTACGATTTATGATTCTTTATCGTTATTATTATTAGCATGTATTCACAGGAAGCTTCACAGCTTATTTTGTTAGCAGAGAGAGAGTTCTGGCTTTGAATTTTAGGTCTTTTGAAAAAAAAAACATTATTGTTTCGTTGCATTCGCTTTTGTTATTAACATAGTTCATACGTTTAACTGTTCCACAGAGTACAGTACAGTAAGTTATTTTTATTTATTTGTTTATTTAAATAAATTTGTTTGCATTTGCAATGTCCTTTGTAAGATAAATTTGAAATTCGGAAAAATACATAGATAAACTAATTAAGGTAAATCTTAATTGGCAGTGCTTATGGGTCTCTGACCAAGTAGAGCTCCGAGCCCCTCGTGTATTGCACTTGTAGGTAAGGAGCACACGCGCCGCAAACAACCTCTCAACTGGGTAGAAATTATTCCACACGTGTGAACCTTACCGAACAAAACCGCTTTCATAAAAACACCTACTTGTTATATAATTTTTAGCTCTAACTTCCTTTGTCTATCTTAGAAATGAATCGGCTGTATACTGAATGACGAAGGAAAGTGATTTAAAATGCTGTTCGTTGATGAAGGACTAGAGAACGGTAATTTTAGTTTTCTGTAACTTACTTAAAAAATTCTCTGCCTACCCTTTCGGGAAAAAGGCGTGAGCATATGTAAGTATATATGTTACAGAAAAAAATCGAAAACTGAAAGTGCTTTTTATGGGATTGTTGTATGAACTCAAGATCATATCTTATTTGGGACAGGACAACATCTGCCGGGTCCGGTAGTAAAACATAAATATAATTGTTGAGGTAGGTACGTTTTTTTTGCTTGTGTATTTTTGTAGTCCTTAGGTCTTTATCGGAATTTAATTTTGATTGTTACTTCATAAATAAATCTTCTTGAGCAGCAAATGTTCAGGATGTTTAAAACGTTTTAAAAAGGCTTTTAAAGGTTCTTCGTCTCCTCGGGTTTTTAGTTCAATGCAGCTTACAAGTATCTTCTAAATTTTTCAATATACTTTTTAATAGCTGAAATAAAAAAAATCCTTTTGATAAACATGAAATATGAAATTTTGAGTCAAGTATGATAGTACACCAATTTCTTATGGGAATTGCAAGTCGTCTACTTTTTATCTTTGTTAGAACAAAATGACAGCAAAAGCCTCGAAAATTCAAACTTCCCAAATTACAAGTTTAAACCTAATATTCATTGGCTACAATTACCATCAATTTTATATCACATACAGACACACACCCATATACATCCATTCACCCCCACTCACCCTCAAAATTGTAAAGCACCTCTCTACAAAATCGAAATCTTGGCTACAAAAAGATTTTCTAAACACTGTAGGTACATGCCAAATTAAAATGTATAAAATTTTAAATCGTGAAACAGAATGTTCTCGGCTGCATAATTATTTGAAAATTACATATTTGCAAAAGTAAAAATATTAAATTTTCATAAAAGGTAGGTTTCAGAGAATAATGGCGAGCATCCGTGTAATTTAAGACCCAGACTTCGAGGTTCCATTCATGAAAGAAACTTAATTCAAGTATAAACAAATGTAACTATTTGTGACATAACTTCACTATATTTTTCGTATGCAGTTGAAATATTTGTGTTGCATGTTTTTATCAAATTTTACTGTGACACAAAACTATATAAGAACATATAAATATACAATTAATCTCTCACAAAGACCTTATACTGCGGGACAAATTAAATAACTACAATAAATTATTATATTTATTTTACAATGAGTGGGAATCCATCCATCCATTAAGTGCACTGTCCTACCTACCGCACATGCACCGCCTCATTACGAGTTCTGATAATATCAGCAACAAAACGATCATGTACAATTTGATACACGAAAGGTTTTTTTTAATAAATAAATAATAAATAAATTGTGGGACACAACTCACACACGGTTGTTTAGTCCCAAACTAGGCAAAGCTGTACTATGGGTACTAAGCAACTGATAAACATAAATAAATATTTAACGACCAGACACGAAGCCAACAGACATATTCATGCACACAAATGTTCCTCCGACTCAGAAAGCAGGGTCACTACCAACTGAGCCAAAAGGCCCGTCTTTATGAAATTAATTTTAATAAAATGTAAGGCTCAAATAATCACACTATTAAATAAAGCTTTATAGCTATTGACCAATTCAGAGGCAGTATCGATAGATTTTCAAAATGGAGAATTCATTGTGTATAAGAATAGCAAACTAGGCTCTATATCTCAGAATATTTTTCGGTAAAGGAATGCCAAGGCTTGGCATTTATTATTTTACTTAACGAATGTTTTGAATAGGATTTCATTTTGTCCTCAGCGGACATGTTTTGTTTTCGTTATAAGAGGAACTAAAAACATTTTAGCAATCAAATTGGCAAGGTGAAACCTAACCAATATAAGTAATATGATATAAAAGAAAAGTTCATACTTCCGTAGCCCGTTTCCGCTAGCGGTGGCTCACCTACTCGTATTGCAGAGCTGCGGTAATCCCTGCACTTTTACCTCTGGTGTAATCTGAAATCGATAACTGCGCTCTCGGAGGTGTGGTTGGGTCAACGGCAAGTCATTTTAACGTGCTATCAAAAAATAAAATATTTCGTCAGTCCTTGTAAAATAAATTTTACACTTTATTAGCCATAAAAAAACAGATTAACTATCCGACTCGCAATAGGCCAGTTTTGCAACTAATTTCAAATCAAGTAAATTTCAAAATATTTTGTCATAAGTAGGTAAACATATTTTTAAATGGGACTATTTTCAAGCATTTCGCGTCCATTCTAAAAAAGTAGTACAGAAGTAGTACTTTCACATACGTATCTATAGCTGTACACTATTCGGCAAGATTATTACTTGCTTTTTGCCGAGTAAAAGCAAAGAACCAACAAAAGTTGACATTACAAAAAACAATAACTGAAGAAAACGATATTTGCTGGTATAGGGTATATATATCTCAACGTTTACTGAGCTCCCGTATCTGCAAGTATGGATAGGTATTTGCGACTTGTTTGTAATGAGAAAAGTTTCAAGGAAAATATGGAATGGGTAGTTAGAATATTTGAAAGAAACAAGAGCAAGATTGTGTATCGCGTAGAGGACAATAGAAATTTAAAAACTTATTTTGGAGACTACAGTGTCTACAAAAGGTACACTGACGCTCAAGAATCTGTGTCAGATAAGTTGGATACGCTTGAGAGTCATTTCAGTGCTAAACACTGTTGGTAGTTTCGAAAGCCCTAGTTTCGTAAAGTTTAAATAAACAGAAGCGCACATTAACATAACGTTCTGGCAAGGCGCACACGGGCACGAGTACTGGGTTAAAACAAAAAGAAACCGTTATAAACTTTTGTAACACCCATAACCACTAACAGTTTAGAGTCGGTAGGGTATCAGAGTGTATGAGTCGCTTCGTGATACCGGCTAAACGTGATCGGCATACGGGAACTCCCCGCGGGCAGACCAAGCGATATTTGCTTTTTTTTATTACCGCATCCATATTTCAACACGAATACCCTCAACAATATTTGGAAGTACAGAGACCGCTAATGCGTGCGTGTTGAGAAAGATGATTTCGTTCCACTATCTATTCAATATTCGCAACGAAACTTTGAAAACCCTCCGTTGGACAGTTACAAGTAGCCATAAATATTTAAATATTGCTTTTCTTCAATTTCAGATTTCTGTTAATTCGAAATGGAACGAAAATAGACACGGAGGTATATTCGAATATAGCATTATTTGCAAAACTAACAGACAACTCATCCTTTACTGGTCGAGACAAAATAGAGTTTGGTTCGAGTAATCAGTATGCTATAAGGATCGTTCAAAATAAATCAACAACGTTTCTCTAATAACAGTTTATTATAGTCTGATATTATTCCGTACTGAATATTCGAGTCTATAAGCATTCGCATTAGTATGCTGAGCAGTTCTTGTTACGATAATCCAAAACACCACATACAATGGTTCTACAGGATATTGACGTTTCTAAATAGTATCTCTTAGATATAAATTAAAATCTTCATATAAATGTAACCTTTATAACCTGTTGAGCCTTTCAGTCAGTTGGTTCGATTCCCGTTCGGGGCTAGCATTTGTGTGCATAAACATGGATTTTTGCTTCGTGCCTGGCTCTTAATATTTATTATCAGTTGTTTAGTAGGTACCCGTAGTACAGGCTCAGCCTGGTTTCGGAAGGTAGTATCCTACCTAGTCAAATCAGTTACTTTTTATGATTTGTCAATGTACTGAAATAGCAAGGCGTGACGTCATAGTTTCTAGTACTCAATTGCAGCACTTTTTTTTATTGCTGTATTATTTTTAAATTTGCTATAATAATTTTAAATTGAAAGTCGAAATACAAATTTTGAGGTGTTTTAGGATTATGTTTTTATTGAATGACTACTCGCAATTTAATTTCGATGCTGTCAACTACCTGCCCATAATTATTTTAATTATAAGGTTAAGAGCGATATTTTTTTACAAAACTTTCGATTCTGTTAAAATCTCGTCAACTTGTGTTCATTACAACAATGCCTGTCGTTCAAAGCCTCCACGCTATGCCACGCCACGGCCTAGCAAGCCATTAATTTCATTACGTAGGTACGAGAACATACTTTAAAAAATATGCTTACTCCTTTTATTCCCGAGGCAGATGTATTCCGTTAATGGAAATACCCATTCTTCAACAGTTTATTTTTGGAAACATAAACGTGACAGAGCTTAGTAGCACATGCCTCAGAACTTTACTGCAGGTGATCTGTTACAATAGATAACTCTATTGTTTTCCGATTACGTGGCTTGACCCGTATTATAAACCAACTTATACGATAAATTATTATATACTCTTTAGAAAGTTTCGACAAGATACAGACACTTGCCCTTGGAGTCTTAAATTACTTAGCATTCCCTACCTATAGATCTTTAATTCGTTATTCAATTTTACATTTATTTTGGTTTTATATTCTATCAATTAACTGATTTCCCTTTGTTGTAGTTTGCAACCAATTTACGCGAGGCGTGATTTCCATGCTGGGGGCAGTGACACCAGACTCTTTCGACACCCTGCATTCGTATACGAACACCTTCCAAATGCCGTTTGTGACACCGTGGTTTCCAGAAAAGGTACAAAATAGTTTTAAAATTGATAATTGTATTTACAGTCAAGAGCACGCTAAGCTTGAGACTTTTGACTTTGAACCGGCCCTGTATTCTATGGCGCGCAGTATAAATCAGAGCTCAGCTTAAACTGGTAGTGCTAAGCTTGACTTGCTCTTGACTGTACATTAATAAACTCATTCTATTGTCCAGAACTTTAGAGTCAAACCGTTTGATTACCATCAATATTTCAAGTGTCGTGGTTGGATCTTAAGATCTTCATTATTTTTTTACTACAATTTGATACGACAAAAACAAATATGATGTGTCGTGCCAGAACTGGACTTATGTAGGTACCTAATACTCCATTAGGTACTTAAGCCCTGTTCCGGCAATTTAATGTAAGTACAATTAAAAATAACATGGCAATCTTAATATAAAACTTCAACTGGCTGAAAATTTGGATAATAGACACACAAAATTGTTAGACTTACACGAAGTGTTTCGAAGGTAAAAACGAAAGCACTAAGTAATTGGATGGCGAGTTAATTAAACAGACTGAATTAACTCCGAAAGTTATATTCTGTATAGTGTCTCCAAAACTAGTCCCTACGTTCAGTCTGTTAGCGAAAGAATGGAGGTCTTTAATAAACTGGAAGGAGACAAGTTCATTGAATGAAGTAAGTGAGAAAGGTCTCTGATTTTTACCGTGGCGGTTAGTACAGCAAAAGGTAAAATAGAAAAATGCCTCTAATTTGCTGAAAATAAGATGAGAAAACGTTATACGGTGAAATGAATGTTGCGATAAAAAGGAATACCCATATTTTTGGAACAAGACATGTAACGGCTTCAATACTAATACATTTATTTATATAATATATTTTATAGGTATTACAAGACCACACTATGTTGCATTTTAAGTAGTGCAGAGTAAGATTTATCAAACTCTCCGCTATAAAATTTATAATATACGAGTATAGTGCATATAACACGTTGTATGACTTGCGCATGACTGTCTATATAAATTTACAATCAAATTAATTTTATTAATTAAAAGACACATCATCCTATCAATAAAGCATGGTTATATACAGGATGTTTCTTTTAAGGTGTCAAGCCGGTGTAGGTACCATGGATGTTTCTTTTAAGGTGTCAAGCCGGTGTGGGTACCATACCTTTCGATTAAACCCCTTATGTATGTTCCGCGGTTTTGCTTGATTTTAGAGTAATAATGTTTAAAACATTTTAATTTCTAAAAATTAATACAAAATTCAAACAAAAATATCGAAAGCAGGTTTTATCAAGATTCATCTTAGGTACTAAATTTTCTATTAAAAAAAATGAAAGTCGTTTGACACCTGTTCACTAATTTTAAAAAATAAATTTTAATGTTTTGTGTTTTGTGGCAGTGTTACAAAAAAGAACTGTGAAAGACCAATTCAAACAAAAAAATAGATTTTTATTATCCCAAATCATACAATCTTAAAAAATATCACTCCATGGCTACGCAAAATCTCGAAACCTACAGTCGATAGGTATGGTAATCACCCTGCACCGGCTTGTCACCTTAAAAGGAACACCCTGTATAGTAGAAAACGATTTATATGTAGGTACTAAGTAAGATCACTCTAAAAGTTTAAAGATTGCTTAGTTTATGTATGAGTGGTAATATCGTAATTTCTGTACAGGTGATTCCTCCATCGTCGGGGCTTATCGACTACGCAGTAAGCATGCGACCCGATTACCACAAGGCTGTCATAGACACCGTCACGTTCTACGGCTGGAAGAACATCATTTACATATATGACTCACACGATGGTATGTTTAATAACATTCATTTTTACGCATAAAAAAGTTTACATAAGAAGCATAAAACTTTGAGGGGCCTGTGGCTCAGTTGGTAGTGACCCTGCCTTCTGAGTCGGAGGTCGCGGGCTCGATCCCCGCTCGGGGCCAACATTTGTGTGCATGAACCTGTCTGTTGGCTTCATGAATTTTTAGTTTGGGATTGAAGAACCGTGTGTAAATTGTGTTCTACAATTAATTTTATTTATTTATTCAATTTAATAAAAATAACCATAACTTTTTTGTGTAGACAGAAACTTCAAATTTTAAAACGCATATATTTTTTGTACATATTCATCTTCCCTTACACAGTTTGCTGTTCCAGTTACGTACCCTTACTTAGTAGCTAATCAGATAGCAGAATCTAATCGAGGTTTTCTATTTGATATTAATCTTTTCCAGTCTATTCGCATTTCACGCATCACCGAACCGAAAAAGAGCGTGTGAGATCCGATCTAAAAGCCGGATTATTTGTCATGAGAAACAATTTCGAGCAGATGCAGTAATAGCATGTCCCCTTTTCCCTCATTAGGGGAAAATGGCCCAAACAGGACATTGAAATTGGACACGCCGCATGTCAAACAAAACATCAATCAAGTAGTTTTTTGTGTACTATTATATTTCTTCATATGTGAAATTTTTCTAACTACACACCATACAAAGTGGACATTTATATACTTACAAGAAAAATATGTTTGTTACTTGAACCTACAAATGAAGTATAATAGAGCAGTGACAATAATATTATTCAACTAAAGAGAACTAACATACACACGGGCATATACTACATAATATATTATCTTTATTTATACAATTATTTTGTACGTGTGTATGTCATGGAACTCCTACCTAGACCGGTTTTGATTAAATGTTTTGTGTGTACCTATTTAAGTGGATCCCTGGATGGATGGATAGATTTACAATAGACCTGAGGGTCCGTAGTAGGATCTAGACACGCGGTAGCGTGTCAAGCCAAGTTCTAGTTAACGTTTTCCCTGCCTTCTTATGAGTATTTAAATCTTAATAAATAAATAAATAAAGATTACCATTTACAATTAAAAATATCCTGCAAAGAGGAACCTTTTGGAACATAGAATAAATAACAAACACAATCTTCTAAGGAACTCAATCTATTTCTCTGAATAATTTACGTCTAAAGAATCAGGAAAGCAGCCAACAGATATACCCTGATCGTATAATCTATATAATAGGTGCAAACACAAAAAGATACAGAAAGTTCCTAAGTCTTTGCTTGAATTTTTATTTACAAAGGTATTGTTCTCATTATTATTCCCGACTGCTAAGTATTAAAACTGGTAAACGTTACCCCTTTATTTCTGCAGAGAAGAAAGCGATTTTTTTAAAGTGGCTGCGTCCGGAATGCTAATTCTAACAGACTGGTTATACAATATTTCCAACTCCCCTCGCCAAGTAACGGGTAGGTAGGTAGTACATTCGTACATTCGCAATAATGAGTTTATTCTGCATTCATAGCATGCCATGCTGATTGAGTCGTGTACTAATGAGCGTGTGTAGTTATTTTAATTCAGGGAGATCATTTAAATCTGTTGTGCCTACGGTTTCAGATATACCGTAATACCATAGCAACTAGAAAAGAGATTTTATTATGTACTATTTTGTAGTTCTTCCCCGTACTGACAAATTTAGAAATCAATATCTATATATATAAAAGGAGAAGCTAAATCTAAAAATCCGTCATTTTTTATCCAAAACCGTCATTTTTGGGTGTATCAATTCGAAACTTTGTAAAAATACTTCTCAAAACAAATAACAAGACCTGTATTTCTGGATTTTTCGAAAATCTCCCCTTAAGGGGGTGAAAAAAGGGGTTTTAGAGTTTGTATGGAGACGTGTTGCTTTTAACGTCTATCAACTTCAAACTTGGCACAAATACTTTTAAAAATAAATCATGAGACACATGTTTATGGATTTTTCGAAAATCGTCCTCTAAAGGGGTGAAAGTAGGGGTTGCAGTTAGTATGGAGAAGTGTGGTTTTTTTGTATCTATGAACATAAAAACGCCAAAATAATAATGTTTGTTGTATAGCGGTCTGTTTATCTGTGTATCTGTTTTATAGCGGCAACAGAAATAGGTACATCATCTGTGAAAATTTCAACTGTATAACTATCAAGGTTCATGAGATACAGCCTGGTGACAGATGGACAGACAGACGGAAGGAGAGGGGAGACTTAGTAATAGGACCCCGTTTTACCATTCAGGAACGGAACCCTAATAACTGGTTAAAAAGAGTAATACATACTACTTCCAATCGATAACACCTAGGAACTTGAAATATGGTATGTAGGTGTCTTATAATAATATGTTGTTCGCAACCGCTCTATGAAGGGATTTTTAGAAATTCCCACTGAAATAGGAATAAACTGGTTCCGCGCGGGCACAGGCTATTTGAAAAATAATAAGAACCCATCTTATGTCCTGCATAAACATATAATATTTACTCTAAGTGCATCCTAAAATGTCTAAAAAATAAGGCTAAGTTCAAATGAGCGCGCGGCACCGCGCGGAAATTCTTGCCGCGCGGCGCAAGATCAATCTAAACACTGCATAATGTCTACATGACCGCGCGCCACCGCGCGGCTCAGCGCAGCCCCGCGCGCTCATCTGTTTCGGCCCTAAATGTCCACCCGTGCGAAGCCGGGGCGGGCCGCTAGTGTAAGTATATTATACTGTGCCCGCACGGATTCAGTTTATTCCCGTTCCCGTGGGAATTCCCAAAACTCTTTTCATAGCGGTTACCTACGACACCTACTTCCATGTCATATTTTAAGTTTCTAGGCAATTATGTTATACAGTGTAAGTCTCCATAAAGTGCACATATGAAAATGGGTGAAACTAGACACATTTTTGTCCACGGAAAATTGATAAAAAAAAAACTGAGATTTTATTTTTTTATATTTTATAGATATTTTTTTCTTCTGATTACTTACTGTTGACTTTATGTAAAGTAAACGTTATAACTTTTAAACTATGAAGCATATCGTGATAAAATAAAAACAGTAATGATGTCGAATAACAGAAAATACTAATAAAATAAAAATAAAACCCAAAAAACGGTACTAAGAAATAATAAAATGGGACAATCTAGAACGAAGCGTTGAATGGTGCACCCGGAATGACTAATTCAAACACTCATAGTAAACGTTGTGATAAGGATAAAGATACGGAATTTTTGTTTTTTGAAAGGTAATACGATGGAGAATAACATAAAGTAATAAAAACTACATATAATATGGACATTATTTCGGGAAAATTGATAATTAATTAAAAAAAACACAAATAAAAATACAGATTTTCCTCAAAAAGTCCCTTTTTATTATTTAATTGGTACCGTTTTTTGGGTATTTTTTTATTTTATTATCTCCTGTTATCTTCTGTTATTTTACATCATAACTGTTTTTATTTTATCACAATATACTTCTTCGTTAAAAAGTTATAACGTTTTATTTACATAGAGTCAACAGTACGTAATCAAAAGAAAAAATATTTATAAAAAATAAATAAAAAAATTCAGACTTTTTTTAACATTTTTTCCGTCGATAAAAATGTGTCTAGTTTCACCCATTTTCATATGTGCACTTTATGGAGACTCACACTGTATGTTACTATGCTCACTGTTTCAAGGTGTTATTGTTTAACTACTTACCATATTTCAACTTTGTAAGTGTTATCGTTGCGGAGTTTTTTAATTTTCCCGTTGAAAGGGTACATTTTCCTGCGGTAAAAAGTACCCTAGATGTTGACCCGGCTACTTAGCTATAACAACACCAAATTTTTTCAAAACCCATCCAGTAGTTATTGCGTGATGCGTGCAAAACCAGACAGACAGATAAAAAATTGAAAAATTGGTGTTCCGGTATCTACCTACATCCATAACTATACACATACACTACTGCTAAAATTTTCAAAAAACTGTCATGTACAGACACAACCCCGTTAGAGTTGTATGTGTTTAGATAGATAAATAAGTTATCTACTCTATGTTCTACAGTCTGCGTATCAAGATGAAACATGCACAAGGTTTTATGTTACACCGGCAACAATACAAATGTGAAAACCACATCCAGTTGAGCTCTTACAAACATAATAATATGGACAAATATACAGCCAGATAACAATTCTAAAATTTATTGTTTTAGCTTCTATTGATTTTGTAAAGACCCCTAATACGAGTATTACATTAAACATTATTAAAAATGGAACATAGGAGTATGTTACACATACAATAATACAATGACATATATCTACGAGTACTTAGATACTAGACAACAACGGCTGTGGATTCTTGACCAGTGTAAGGATGAGTCCGTCAACTCTACCGAAACAGTGGATATAAGGCTTTTGCAACTGCTACGAACCCGTCGCATCGAGAAAGCGACCACTTTTCTCACCACTAAATGTCAACGGTGATAGTTGGTTGACAATGACATGTCCATGGTCAGTCAATGGTGTTATTTGCTCTCAAAAGTACCAAATAACACAACTATAACCGTTGACATTTAATAAGTGCAATTGGCCTCCTGGAAGCAGTCTGTGTGGATCTCGGCGAACATTTCTGACGCATGCAGAATCGAGGCAGGCCCATCAACGCCTTGTATAGTACGCGAAGGACACTGTGAGCCTTTTGGGTATTTATAACCCATAGGCTGCATGTGTAAAGAGATTGGCAATAAGACTTAATAGTAATAAGTTATATATTCATTGTAATTTATAGATAGGTAGGTTCTGACCACATCCAAACCATCTTAACTAATAGCAATAGCAAGTTTTTACCGCCGTTTACTCTTTTCAATAGGTTTATTTCAAAAAATTTCAAGCTCATATAATAAAACAATTACAGATTATAATTAAAAAATAAAGAAAATATCACTTTTGAATTATTTTCAGAATTCTGGTAGGTACATATTTTTCATATGTGGTAAAAGGTCTGAGTGTAGGTACTTACTTAGGTCTATTATACAGATGTATAATAATAGCCTTTAATCAGATATCTTAATTAATCAATACTATATTACAATTTCATTTGTCCTTTATCTAATTTAATTTAATACAATACTAATAATTTAGCCTTTATTTATTTTTACTTTGGTATACACGTGTATAGGTACATAATCTTAAACTAAAAGGTAATTTTCTAATTCCTAAATAAAAATAACAAACGAAATTAATTAATTAAACAACAGATACCCAATTAAAAAAAATCTCGTCTGTCTCCCGAGGCTAGAGCGGCTATTCTCAGCTATCAATATTGCCAATTCGCTAGCAAAAAAAAACAGCCAGCCCCGGGGTTAACTGTAGGCTCGATAAAACGCGCTAAAAGGTCCAAAGTTTCGCTTCAGGCGTTCACCGTTTCTAGGGCATCTAATGGCACAAAATAATTTAAGCATTTATACATTATATCTACAACGAGTAACATAATAAGCGCAATTCCTCATACACCCCAATTAGTATATTAATACAAAACAATATATTATGATGCCTTCGTACTTTAGTTTTGTCTAACCGATTTTTTCTTAAAAAAAGAGCAATAATAGTACGGTTTCCATAGATAGCACTATTCAGCTATACTTATTCATTTTTCGAAATCGATTAAATAGTCGATACTGAACAAACTAATTTCAGGGATTGCGCTTATTGTGTTACATAATGTAATTATATATGTATATAACTAATAATAATAGCATCTCAAAAAATTGCATTGTCTGCCTACCATGGATATGTTGCCTCGATTCTACGACATGGCCTTCCAATATGGGGTAATTCCTCAAATGCTAAACGGGCTTTTACAGCACAGAAAAATGAATAAAAAGTTTTTTATTGGTTACTGGAGCATAATTTTTGTTCTATTAAAGATTATTTAGACTTTAGTATAAAATAAATATGTTACTAAATATTTGCATATCTGTAAATCACTGGACTTTATTTTATATTAAGAACTGTGTGTGTGTGTATGAATGAACCTATTCTAAGCAAATAAACGATTCTAACTCTGAACTTGCCACAGTCCTGAGTATTCATATACATCACTCCATTCATAAATTATTAACGTGAAACTGAAAAAGTCGTCTTGCCGTAAAAATTGCCTAACTATTCGTCTCATTTGAAATGAATAAATAAAAAATATTTTTGTTTTCGTAAGTAAATAAAAAATGTTCAATCTTCGTATGCTGCCTAATATGGCATTAGTACACACTCCTACTATTTAAATATAAGTTTGGGTTTAAACATAAACTGTAATTTAGACTGCTTTTCCATGGAAATTGATTTTGATTTCGCGCTACTGGAACCACCGTTGGTTTAATACTCAAAGAACCATCCCGAAGTAGCGTTCGGTAAATATTAACTATGGATGTGTTCATTTGGATAGCAGTCTGTCAAATAATATGTCAGTATTAAAACTACTACTAAACATGTGACTTGCTGGCATTACCTTACGTACAGGAATTAAACGCGCCAGCTGCTTCAAATTTAACTAAATATACAAAACTGTTGAAGCTCAGAAACTACACACATTTTGAGCAGCGTATTTAAGGATCTGACGCCAGTTGAAGTTCATTTTGTGTCGCAGTCACAGGATCACCTCCGAGAAAAGAGCACTTTGCAAACGGAATACCCCATTTACATATAAAACGTGGTAGCAGAATAGCTAAATCTAGTTATCTATGAATACTATTTTCATTATCTACAAAATGTACACTGGGGCGGCAGGAAGTTTCTGTAGCGTTTCGTCGTATTACTGTATCTTCAATACAAATCTGTTGGTAATGTTATACAAGTTCGCCAATATTGAACTAAAATTAAAAATTTTGTTGATAGATATAAAAAAAATAAAAAAAAATCTCACGCCTTTCATCCCCGAGGGGGTAGGCAGATATACTACATTGATAGATATACTACATTTATTAACAAATAAAAATACATTCGTTTACAATATTTACATATAAAAAATTGCCTCTAGAGAGGACCATGCGAGACGCCCAGAAGACTGGCCGCATTCCCTCTCCGGGTGGCGAATCCTTTGACAGGGAAAACTGCCATAAAAGTTAAAATTAAACTCGGCATTTTTAAAAGTAATTACAGCATGCTGCACCTGCATCGTTTTAAAAATATCGAACAAAAATATTAAAATGTCTATCGAAATTGATACCGTTTCAATTTATATTTCAGTTTTAAAATAATTGAATTGAAACTAGATAATAATAAACAAAATTATGCAACACTACAAAGAAGAAATAATATAATATAATAAGACTCAAGTTTAGTTTGTAGTGAAAGAGGTATTCCATTACTGGATATACCCACATTTCACGAGATATATTGGACCCCTAAACGTGATAGGTGGTAAACCCATCGCCGGACCACGTCTATTTACACATGTCTCAGAATTAATTCTGAGAACTTAGAGGTTTCCTCACGATGTTTTCCTTCACCGTCGAACTAGTGATAAACATGTACGTAAGTTTTTGAAAAAAATCATTGGTACATGCCAGGATTCGACCCGAGCCTCATTGATTTTCGGCCGGCTCTTTAACCGTAAAGGTATGATTCCGATCTCGGCAACAAGCAGCAGTGCTGTCGCAGCAATGCTGCCGCAGCACTACTGGTCCACATACATTGTGTATGGGTTTATATGAGATGACATTCCGAGCTCGGCAGCAATGCCACGGCAGCAATGCAGCGCTGCATAGGTATAAAAAGAAACCTGTAAATTCATGTGTCCAGGAAACTAAAGTATATTGGAGTATTTTACAGTCGTAAAAAATCCTTCAAACAAGGACTCGAGTAATTATAGTGAACTCAACTTTTTGCATACATCCAGAAAAGCTCTTGATTATACGACTGATATCATAGCTTGGAAACAAGTTACAAAAATAAGGTAGCGACAGTACAAAAGTTCGCTTTAAATACGCAGGCTATCCACAGACTGAGGGAAAAATAAAAATGAGAAAGATATAAAAAGCAAGTGCGGATGTCATAGCAGGCGGTCGGGAGTCGCGGGCGCCGGATATGATGCAGATGTTAAGTAGAGGTAGATATAAAAGATCCGAGAATAAAGCATGTTTTAAAGTAGGTACTTCTAAAAGTTGTATAGGGACTATAAAATTTCTCAAAGAGGTAGGCACTGGACTGATATACTGAATAGAGTAAAAAATAAATTAAATAAATATTATGCTCACGCCTTAACCCAAACGGAGTAAGCTTAGGTAGTTCATACTTTTTACCGGTGTACTTTTCAGTACCCTATACGTGGCAGTGGTGGTGCTTATAGAAACGTCATAGAACCAATTATAGGGTTATGGAAGTCACCGTTAGATTAATGACAAATATTATACGCCATTCCACCAAGACTATTCTAAATGGAAATCGTATGAAGTTAAGAAACGCATATCGTCCGACTACCTACATTCTTCGTAGTTCGTGTCCTTATTTGATGTTTTGTAATCAAGTAGTACAATTGATTTTAAGGCTCTTACATGGCTTACGCTGACTAAACAGTACACCTCAAGAGATAGACGTAACTAAGTATCATCAGATTATTGTGTATAATATTTTTATGTAATACTATCTACGAATAAGGAATCCTTATTCGTAGAATACTATTGTTGTAACACTCATCTTTAATCGCATAATGTTTGTCATTTAAGGATGTCCCACGGGCATATGAACCATATTTATCTTTCGCCCTATTGTTAAAAAATAATGGTACACACCGACACAATATTAGAATCTTTTATATCTTAAATCGTTGTATTATTTGAATGTTATGTAAATAATTATCACGGATTTTTAAATTACGCGCAACAAAGTAATCACACCGTCGAGCGAGTGCCCCGATTCTTTTGTTATGGGCAGTACTTGCAGCTTTAAAAATACGGGACATTTGCGAGAACTTTTTATTTATATGAATAGTTGAAAATTTTAAAAAGAAGACACTCTGTTGGGCATACCCACGAGGTAAGTAGCTAATAAATGAATTGATTTCATCTTTAAGTATAAGTATCTTATGAGACATCTAATTAAACAGCGAAAAAATTAAAGTAGGAAGTCTAATGGAATCATGGCTTGGGATACCATATGTGCTGACGTATTAACTCCATTCTTATGCCATTCCACACCGATGTCATCTGATCTCAATGAGGGCTATATAAAGTAGGAGTGGACCGCGTCATGAGAACAAAGAGTCAAAAGGCTCGGCAGATTGTCATCCAAGAGTAGTCGGTATGTAGCGAGACTGAGATGAAATACCGTTTTTTTGGTACTGCTGCACAATATACCTCATTGTAGATTATTATTAACATATTTTTGTGTAAGTAAATAATTTATTTAAATACCTCATATAAGGCTTACCACCTGACATGTTTAATGATATTACACACATACACTGGTTGAGAGTATAGGTATATCCAGAAATAGAAACCGTCTACTGAGGATAGCCGAGGGTAAAGTAGATATATGTATAACTAGCTGACCCGACAGACGCTGTCCTGTAAAAATGTGATAAATGAAGAACCACTCGACAGATTTTAAGCAAACTTTACATAAACCATCTGCTAAATAGTCCAAATAAAGTCTAAAAATTTTGTTTGGATAGGTGAGCCCGTTCTTGAGTTATAAAATAATAACGAAAAGTGGCATTGATTTTTATATATATAGATTAGCTCAAATCGCATTCGCCATTCACAGCACCCAAATTAAAAACGACAGCGCCCAGGAAGGCTGATAACAATGCTCCTTGAGACGGCAATAATAGAATCCCTCCGCTGCCTCAATGCTTTTGCCTATTTATCGCATGCTCTTTGCATCCCCCTCATAGCGCCTACTTCATATCCATTCTTTTTATGCTAAAAACCTACCATTTTATGGAGTCAGAAATTGCGAACTATAGTTGGTAGTATAATATTTTTCTTCTATGGCTTTTCAATAGAATTGTTGTACGCGGAGCATTGATAAACTGTTAGTACCTACCTACAAACAATTTCCACGAGCTCGCCAGACGGTAAAATTTGTATTTATTTACTGTTTACTAAGTAATAAGTATTATAATTACTACATAGCAACCCGCTTGCTTTCTTAAATAAGTTTTTACTGATGGTTTGTAGTCACGTAGAATCGAAATTAATAAACTTGGTAATTTCATTTGTAAATTTCTTGAGACCATTAGACTGTTGCGAGTTTGATGGGGTGTTATTGAAACTCCTAATCGTCTCGCTCTATACGGGCAACAATAGCAAAGTGATCCCTGACTATTGTCGCAACAGAATAAGAAGGATTTACTTACTCGCTGAATAAAACAACCTAGCGTCTCGACACAGCGGGGAAAATGCCTTTGTAATCACATTGCACGAGACTTCGTGGGCTATGTAAGAAAGTTTTTCTTCCACGTGTCTTTATGCGCCATATTAAGAAAATTTTATGGAATATGTGTCGAGTAAAGTTAAGGGGGCAATTTGGAGCTGGCTTAAAATATAACAACAAATTTATCCTTTCTTGTTGTTGCTATTTAACTCTGACTTAATATGATAAACATCTTATTTATGTTTTTAGTTTCAGCATTGATAGTCCTGAGAATTAGTTGAGAAAATTAAGTATTTAGCAATTAATTGAAGTAAGTTTCTCAGAAGCTAAATTTAACTGTATTGCTAGAAATTTGCGAACGTTTTTGCTAGATAATAAGATAAATCTAGTGGGCTTTTACAACTTTCAATTAAAATTAAGTTGTAACAACATTTCGCAAGCTCAGACGACAGAATCTATCAATTTAAGATAATATTTTCCCGAATAAAATTTTATGATTCACTATTATAGAACGGCTACCTGTTCCGTGTGGATTTTAGATAGAAATGGTTTTATCGACTTTCAATTTATTCAGCGAATGTATAAAATCCCCGGATTTTCCGCTCCTGACCGCGTACTGGATGGGTTCCTTGCTGAAGCCATAATTAATTTTATAGCCTTTACATAAAATCGACCCAAGTTAATAATGCCCGGGCGATTTACTTTCATAAGCGAAGCTATTATTATTTCCAATATTTAAACATCAATGGCTTTCATTAAGCTATTTGACAGTGTGAACAATAATGTAGGAGGTAAATAATTACTGTAACGGGAATGTAAACTGATTAACTTTAATCGTATTCTATCAAAATACCCTGAATTTTTTTTTATAATATTATTTTTCTTTTAATTTTCGTCTCGCGGTCGAAAACGGTCTATTAGATAATGGATGAAACATCACAAGCCAGTAGTTTTGTTGTTCAGTGATTGTTATTTCTTAATATATTGACGCAAATATTTCGAAGTAGGTACTTCCGTACGATAACACAGCAGCCCGAGCGAGGTCATCTTGCTGAAATAATGTTTAGAACCACAAATGCTTTTGAACAACAAACGCTTTTATTGGGATCAGAAAATTAGAGATGACTTCCAAACTTCTACCATAGTGGTTTTACGCGACTTATGTGTACACCAGGACAAGTCTACATAAAAGAATATAGTCTTTGACAGATACCAACGGACTCATAGCGTAACCTACATAACAAAGATTTCGTTCCCAACTTTATAAGTTTTTTGAGGCCAATATACCAACATTTCTTAAACTTCGTGATTGTTACACCGCATTGGCATCGCCGATCGCGTGTCTACTGATCGATAACTAGCATTTTGATTCTTGTGATATATTAATTTCAGATAAGCTGTTCTCCTTGATCTCATCCTCGTAAGTTCCGTTCCCGTGGGAAAATTAGCCCATTTAACTCCCAGAATAGAAAGCTTCCTTTTGTGAATTTTTTTTTTAAATAAATCAAGTCGTTTCAGTGCCTATTATTTTCTAACAAACATACTAAAAAGTAAATATTTCATCTTTTTAGTATTAGTATAAACTAGCGACCCGCCCCGGCTTCGCACGGGTGAAATTCTGATACTAAAACCTTCCTCTTGAATCACTCTATCTATTAAAAAAACCGCATCAAAATCCGTTGCGTAGTTTTAAAGATTTAAGCGTACATAGGGACATAGGGATATAGGGACAGAGAAAGCAACTTTGTTTTATACTATTTAGTGATTAGTGATAGTGATGTACATTTTGTAAGTCCACAGATTGAAATTTCCTATTCGGTAAACATGCACCTTCAGCGTTGTGTACGGTGTCATAAAAAATAAGCAGATTACAATTCTGACAAACTTTACAAACAATATATTGAAATAGATGAAAATCGTACTTATAACCTCGACCTCTCCAATGAAACTAGGTCTCTTTAGGAGTTTACAGAAAACACACAATGATATAGTATTTTCCTTTTCCCTGTAATCAGCTATCAACATGTACAATAAACTACTATTCAACAATTCAGAACAAAGGGAATATATTACGTGATATGATTATAGTATTATATTATAGAATATTCTGTGCAAATGCTCGTGGGAGCGAGCTGAGCATGACAGCAACTCGGGCGTGGGTGATTAGAACGCCGCGCTGGTAGTAAAGGTGTGTAAATCAAAACGTAGCATATTTTATTAATTTTTATTTCTGCAGAAAAAATTAAATACTTTACCAACACCTATAGATACACTATTTCTGGCACTTACCATTATAGTAAAATTGGAACTCAGTTGTTCTTAAATATCTTAAATCTCATTATTATTACAGCACCCTTGATATGAATAAATAACTTGACATTTGGTAAATAGATAAATTAGCTTAATAAACGGCACTGTAGGTACTTTCAATTATGCTTATCACCATAATTTGGCATTATCTTCGTAAACTAGCGGGTGCTCAGCGGCGTTGCAAGCGCGGATCCACTTTATTCCCGTTACTGCGGGAATTTCCGAAAATCCTTTCATAGTGGTTGCCTACGACATAAATAAGACACCTACATACCATATTTCCAGTTTCTAGTTGTTATCGTTTCGGAGTAGGTAGTACGTATTTCTCTTTTTAACCAGTTTTTATTTTTTCCATAGGAATGAGACATTCTCCCGCTGTAAAAAGTGCTCTAAATGTTGACCCAGTTACTCACTTATATCCATACTAAATTTCGTCAAAACCCGTCTAGTACTTTTTGCGTGATGTGTGCACAACCAGACAGACAAACAAAATTTTAAAAATTGGTGTTTTGATATCTACAAATATCTACACTACCGCCAAAATTTTCAAAAAATATTTAATCTACAGACAGGGCCTTGTTTTAGTTTTATTATATGTATAACAATAAGAAATACCGACCAATTTATAAATAAACTCATATTAAATTTCACTCATATAAAAATTGTGTTTTCACACAATAAAAAAATATATTGAACGTTTAAATAACAAATACGTACAGTAATAAAGTAATGAATTTAAATGATTAAGTAATTATAAAAACTAAACTTGACAGTGAAATAAGAAACTCTCAAGATAGTCGTTGACGTGGTTTCTTTCCCTAAGTCACGAACCGTGAGCAATTGACTTCTTGGCCAGTGGCGGGGCTCCATTCATCTCACACAATATAAGAAAAGACGTAATCATGTCTAGAGAGGAATCACGTCCAACGAGCGACAACGCCGGAATTCCGTCGGACCCGACATCCCCTGCAGTCTTCACAGTAGATAATTTTCTTCACAAAAAAGAAACGGTTTTCTTGCTTACATTTTTTTGTCTATTTATTAGGATAACAAGCCAAAGCAATTTATTGCTTTTACCGTAAAGTCAGACACGAGAATGAAATGTAATGAAATGAAAACGTGTGGGTAATGACAATGTAAACTATAAGGAAAAAAGGTATGTTATCGTCGGGTTTTGGGAGTTCTGGGAAAATATATATTAACTAGCAGCGAGTCGCGGTTTCATTATAGCCCATATTACTTCCAGAAAACATCGCGAGGAAACCCGCAGGTCTCAGAATTAATTCCGAGGGATGTTTAATAGACCCGGTCCCGCGATGGGCTGACCACCTGTCACGTTTAGGGGTCCAAAGAATATCTCGTGAAAAGTGGGTATATCCAGAAATAGAATACCTCTGCCTACCCCGAGATTAAAGGCGTGATATTATTTATTCTTTTTTTAAACACCCAAAAAAGTAAGCTTTTTATTTGTGAAAGAATTTTTAAGACTCGCATGTAGAATTTTACTACAAATAGCGAGTGCCAAGAGGCGTTGCCCGCACGGGTCAATTCGTTCCCGTAGGAATTTCCAAAAATCCCTTCATAGCGATTTCCTTCGATCTATAAGACACCTACATATCATATTTCAAGCTCATAGGTGTAATCGTTTCGAAATAGTGCTTATTTTTCTTTGTAAAAGTTTTTATATTTTCCCGTGAGAACGAGATATTTTTTGGAAGAAAAAGTACCCTAGATGTTGACCTAGGTACCTACTAAGATACCTCAATACCACATTTCATCAAAATTCAAAATCGTTTATTTTCTATTGGCAATATTTTATAATAACAAGGCACTCTAAACTCGTCCATGAAGATTGGCTAAATGCAAACAGCAGCCCATCTTCACCGACGAGCTGCTGGTTCCGAATGCAGTACCCCGAGAAGAGCCAGCAAGAAACTCAAGGGCAGCAACTAATAAATATCGTTTACAATAATAATTATAATTAATAGCCTTACATAGCGTCGAGTCGGTTAATCCCATGCATGTTGGTCTACTAAGTAGTCTGTAATTTTATAGTAGCCTTTTTTATGTAATTTTTGCTTAACTATTATTTTAAATTTGTCAAGAGGCAAATTTTGTAATTCAATAGGAATCTTATTGTAAAAACGTATACATTGACCCTTAAAGGATTTGGTAACTTTAGATAATCGACTAACACAAGCAGCCAGTTCATTCTTATTTCTAGTGTTTATACAATGTCTGTCACTATTTCTTTTGTAAAGTGATATATTCTTTTTAACATACAATACGTTTTCGTAAAAATACTGTGACGCCAGTGTCAGTATATTAATTTCCTTGAATTTTTCCTTTAGAGACATCCTAGACCCCATTTTATAAATTGCACGAATGGCTCGTTTCTGCAAAATAAATATTCTCTGGACATCAGCAGCATTCCCCCACAGTAGAATGCCATATGACATCAAGCTGTGGAAGTAGCTGAAATAGACAAGTCTAGCTGTTTCTACGCTTGACATATTACGTATTTTTTTTACGGCATATGCAGCAGAACTGAGCCTTTTCGCCAACGTATCAATGTGCGGTCCCCACTGTAACTTAGAGTCTAGAGTTATTCCTAGAAATACTGTAGTGTTTACACATTCTAATTTTTCGTTTTTAACTGTAACTGAGTTTAAAGTTCGTTTAATATTTGATAAAGAAAAATGTACACATTTAGTTTTTTTCTCATTGAGAAGTAAATTATTAACGTTAAACCAACTGACAACATCATTAATTGCACTGTTCACTTCGTCATAAGACTTAATAGGTCGTTTAATTTTAAAAAGTAGAGATGTATCATCTGCGAACAGTACAATATCATGTTGCACTCGGTTGGGTAGGTCATTTATATAGACCAGAAATAGAAAGGGGCCTAAAATGGAGCCCTGCGGTACACCAATACAAACCGCCGATCCAGACGATGTTGAACCGTTTACATCAACACATTGTATCCGGCTTCTCAAGTAGGACTTTATTAAATCAAGAGCGCGGCCTTGTACTCCGTAATGACGTAGTTTTCTGATGAGAATTTCATGATGGACACAAACGAATGCCTTAGATAAATCACAGAAAACCCCAACAGCATCCTGCGACTCCTCCCAGGCATCAAAAACATGATTTACTAGCTCAACACCGGCATCGGTTGTCGAGCGACCCCTAGTAAATCCAAATTGCTTTACAGACATTATACTGTTGATAGAAAAATGTGCACTCAACTGATATAGAATAATTTTCTCAAAAATTTTACTTAGAGTCGGTAGAATTGATATTGGTCTGAAGTTAGAAGGGTCTAATCTACTACCGGCTTTGAATAATGAAATAATTTTACTATGTTTCATCAGATCAGGAAACACGCCATCATCAACGCATTTATTAAATAAACAAGCTAGAGATGAGGCAATTAAGTCTATTATGGATGATATGATTTTTACAGATAAGCCGTCGAGATCGGCAGTATTTTTCATTTGTATTGATTTGAATGCTTTTAGGATGTCCCAAGGATTTACATGATCGAATACGAAATTGCGTGTATTACATGCAGCGGTATGTTCTTGTAGTAGCGATTCAGCGAGTGCGGGTGACGAGTTAAGTGACTTGGTCGTCGAGACTGGAATATCAGAGAAAAAATTTACAAACACTTCAGATATATCTTTATCATTTCTTAAAATTCTATTGTTAACTTTCAACTGAAAGTCAAAATGTTTTGATTTAAATTTTCCAGTCTCGCTATTTATAATTTTCCATGTAGTTTTTACAATGTCTGTGCTATTTTTGATTTTATTACTTACATGGTTAGCTTTAGCCGCGGTACAAATACGTTTAAAGACTTTTGAATATTGACGAACATAATTGCAAAAGGTATCACTAGTGTTATACGTCCTTTCCTCGTATAGTTCCTATAATCTTTGTCTGCTTTTATGAATTCCCACCGTCGCCCAATCACTGAACATTAGATTGTTATTGATTTTTACACTTTTTGTTTTAAAAACATTATTACATTCGTTCTTAGCTAGTGTTAATACTGACTTGTACAAATCATTAGGGTCATCACAGTATGAAAAATCTAAAAGTTTATTTTCTATGTTATTTCTAAATTGCTGAAGGCGAGTACACGTTACTGGTCTGCATTAAATATCTTTCTTTAGTGCCTTTTCAGTACACATCTGATAAGTTACCATCAGGCCACAATGATCTGAGGATAATTTATTAATTACGGCTGTATCATCAGGCACGAGGTTTGTAAAAACATTACACATCCAAACCTGTCCAGTAGTTTTTGCGCGATTTGTGCACGGACTGACAGATAACAATTTTAAAAAATTGGTATCAAGACACGTATTTCTGAGTTTTCCAAAAAAACCTCCCTAAGGGGTTAAAACAGGGGGATGGAGTTTTTATGGAGACGTGTTGTTTTTTACGTCCACCAAGTTGAAACTTAACACAAATACTCTTAGAAATAAATGATGAGATACGTATTTTTGTATTTTTCTAAAATCGACCCCTAGAGGTGTAAAAGTAGGGGTTGAGTTTGGTATGTATGGAAAACCTTCATTTTTGGGTATATCAATTCGAAACTTTGTAAAAATACTCCTCAAAACAAAAAACACGACACGTATTTCTGGGTTTTCCAAAAAAGCCTCCCTAAGGGGTTGATGGAGTTTGTATGGAGACGTGTTGTTTTTTACGTCTACCAAGTTGAAACTTGACAAAAATACTCTTAGAAATAAATGATGAGATACGTATTTTTGTATTTTTCTAAAATCGACCCCTAAAGGTGTAAAAGTAGGGGTTGAGTTTGATGTGTATGGAAAACCTTCATTTTTGGGTGTATCAATTCGAAATATTGTAAAAATACTCCTCAAAACAAACAACAAGATTTCCTTATCTTCAACTTGAAACTTGGCACAAATATATTCTTCAATAGTCCCCATACAAAGTCCACTTTTTGAGAATTCACTATGGGTTCCTTATGGAAATTTATTTGTTATTATGACCACATGCGTAGCCATTGATATCAAGAACTAATTAAAAAATCATAATCCAGAAGTGTCCTAGGCTTTACAACACGTAAGATAATAAGCGCAATTCCTGAAATTAGTATCGACTACTAAATAAAATTGATTTCAGCTATTTTCAATATGTGTAAAGATTTTCCGCAAAATTAATTAGCATAACTAAATTTAGGACTGCCTATTGACACCGTACTGTTATCGCTCTTTATTTAAGCAATTTGGTTAGACAAAACTAAAGTACGAATGCATCACCATATTTTTATGTTAGTATACTAATCGTATACGTAACGTAACGTATCAGGAATTGCGCTTATTCTGTGACGCGTTGTATATAGGTTGTTTTTAATAACAAAAATATAAGTCGCAATGATAGCCCAGTCGCTAAAAAGCCCGCTTCTCATTCGCGAGGCTCTGGTTCCAATCCCGGCAATGTACAGTTAAGTTTTAGTAAGGATCCCTAATTTTTTTTCGTCATAGATATAGCCTATATTACTCAGGGATAATGTAACATTCTAACGGTGAAAGAATTTTTAAAATCGGTTAATTCGTTATTAACATACAAAAATACAAATCCTTCCTCTTTATAATATTATTGTAGATAGATAGATAGTGTAGATTACCCTTCTTGATATATTTTCTAAACGCAAAGGAATAACAAATTCCACGCGGACGAAGTCGCGGGCATCAGCTAATCACAAATAAAAGAATACATGAAGTAGTCTAAAAAAGAAAAACACTGTTATATTTTTTTGCTGAACCGGCCGAAGTTCAGCGTTAATGTCTGATTCTTAAAAAAATATATAATATTGTCATGTTAGTTAACAGGTTAAGAACTATGTGTTAGAAAAGAACTATACGTCTTCAGAGTGTTGCGTCAATTTTTCTTGGTCGTTCTATAAGCCGCGCGCATGACAAATCGAACTCAAATGTCTATTTCACACATTCCATTCGAGTAATGTTTACGATCTACAAAGCAACTTGACTAGTCCCTCATATCACTATATGTTCATTAGGATACAACTCGACAAGTAGTTTAAGCACGACAAAAAGCTTTAAAAATCTGGGGGAAGGCAGTGCCCCCGCCAAGTCGAGCAAAAAAAGCGGCACGGCCGTACCATCCTTTTCTGGAAGCAATTCAGGCCATTTTAGACCCCCTATAACTTCGTTGTGGATAAGACTAGAAGCCTGAATTTTCAGTAACCAAGCAGGCATTGTAACAACACAGTATATTACAAATTTCATCCAATTTGAACCCGTAGCTACCGGCAGTAGTAAGAATTATAAATAGTCAAAGTTTCCTAATTTTGTCACTCACTGACCGGTTATCAAAACTCTAAGGCACTTCTAGCAGTCGTAGAAGCTTCAAATTTAGAATACAATTAGTGTATAGTGTATAAATCAAGGAAAAACTCAAATATTTTGCTATTTCAGTCCAGGTTTCTAAATACACTAACTGCATAAATAACTTTGTAATCCCATATATTTGTATAGGATTACAAAATTACATGTACACCTCAATTTCGAAGCAGATATCTTTAATCGATACAGCTGAAATTTGGTATACTTATGTAAATTCGGTGACAATGCAATATTATGGTACCATCGAGCTGATCTGATGAGGAGGTGGATATCGCAACTCCTCAATGACTACTTGTTAGAACCTCGAGTTTGGGCACGTATGATTCGTCTTGACGAGTACTTTGGTGCGGTAACCAGGGTCTGATGATGGAGCTGGAAGATGGCCATAGGAACTCAGTAATTCAACGACATAACCCCATCGACTTTGGACTCGTTTGATTCATCTTAACGAGTACTTTGATGATAGATGGTAACCAGGGTCTGACTTGGCCATCGCATGAAAACAATGTATATCACAAGTGATACATATTATATTAAATTTGATTATTTAGTGCGATTTCCCACTTAATCTATTTATTTAAAACATAAACGATTTTTAATATTGTAATGGTTACTATATAAGAGGTTGTTAGATTAGCTAATGACGTCATTACTTAAGACAGTAGGTCCCTTTATAGGGACTGAATAAATTTACCGACTTGGTGTAACATGGATCTCACAACTTTTTACGGTTGAAGAAATGAGTTGCGAGACTTGGTTTTTTTAAAAGTTTTGTTTTTGATGGCATAAAATATTATACTGTAAACAGAATATAATTTAATTTCATGCTTTTCTCAATCAGTCATTGTGTTTTCATGGCATCTACCTACAACGGCAACATCAATGTGTAACTTGCAACGAAGGGATATCAAGATTTCTTGGGAGCTTAAAGAATTCTCAACTTAATGCTGATCGAGTATATAAGCTCCCGAATCGTTACTGGACTTTTAAAGATAAAGAAAAACTTTTCTATTCGAATTTGGCAGATGTTGCAAAAAGACGTTGAGAAAGTTAGTGCTCAGTGCCGAGACGAACGCGCATCGCTAAAGTCCAATCGTACTTACAACTCCCGACATCCTAGACTTTACCTTACACAGAATGAGTCCCCTTCTTCGAATGGACATCTTGTATTATCTTAGCTAGTTTGTTGCGGACTCCCCGGAGTTCTTCAAACTGCGCTCAAGTTTGTTTGTAGAGCGATAAAACAAAGGTTACTTGCATTTATACAAAACAAATATTAGAAGGGAACAATGTTTCCTCTTCCTTTCAAAGTAGACGGATTTCATTAAAGCCTTGATTTTAATTGAAAAACGAGAAACTAAAGTTCATATTTTTTTTTAATTCGTAACGGTGAGATGTGTGAAAATATAGTAAGGGTCATATGCCGCGATTTAAATTGCAATTAGGGAAGGGCAGGCGTCGGACCAGGCAGGCCGCGGTGTGAGCCCAGCAAAAACCCAGGCGATGCCTGCTGCCGGTGCTCAACAAATCCAACGATAACGCCTTCATTACCCACACGTCAACCCTCTTCTCGGCCGCGTCTTCGTCACGCCTTCAATCTTTTCGCGGATATTACCCTTAAATTATGACAAAAGCTCTACATCGGGAGCTGCATAATGAAACTCGCTTTTGATAAATGGCTTGTTTCATCTTCCATTGACATTTTCATCTTACGGTGGTGTCGACGGTTGACCAAAGGTTTTCTTCGTTTAATTTTATTTTTATGGTAGGACTAAAAATAAAGCCAAACCCGGGTCGGACTCACTCGCCAAGGCTTCCGTTCTTTGTCTAAGAATATCTATACATTACATATGGTATTATTAGTACGCAATAGAGTTTAAAACTAAGTTTGATTGATTTAACAATTAACAATGAATTAAGGTACTTAGATACATAATACATAAAGTAGATAGGTACCTGATAATTATGAAAACATAGACCCCTAAAATAAATTTTTAAAACTTTAGGTAAGTCAGTGAAAGTATAAAAAACATGTACCTACTCGAATATGTAAGAAGAAATATTTCGCGTGTAAAATCATACCCTCGTGGCTTTATATAGTAATTCGGGTGCGTTGTCGATCATAAAGAAAATTTTGTCGCTGGTGTATCTACTCAAGAAAATAGGGAACTTAAGGGAAAGATAAATCCACAATGTGTACAAAAAGCGGAGGATGTACGGCAACGCGCAACCTATCACGCTGGGTCTAATAAAATGCGAAATGAGGATGGTCTGAGTGATGACCGGTCAACGTGACAGTTGACATTCGGGCCAGGGTATCTGCCACGAATTTACTTTTGTCGTAATTGTACAATAAAAAAAATACGAATTAAAAAAAAATCTCACTTTTCACGACAATATTCGACCCCTAAACGTGATAGGTGGTGAGCCCATCTCCAGACCGGGTCTGTTGCACATGCCTCAGAATTTATTTTGGGACCTGCGGGTTTCCTCACGATGTTTTCCTTCACCGTCGAGCTAGTGATAAATATTGAAAAACTCATTGGTACAGTCAACAAAGTTGTTAGTGTTACATGGCCAAAAATTAAGATTCACTTTTCTCTTAAAGCCTTAAATGTATTTATAGTATTTTTTTGGTAAATTATAGGGATCAAAGATACCTTTCGAAATAAACATTAATCAATAAGATTTATTTATGACTTCCCCAGAAAAATGAATTCTTAGTTACTGGCCATGTAACCCTAACAACTTTGTTGACTGTACTAATGGATATTTAAAATTATAACGCGATAGCCTTTCATATTAAGGTTTAATAATTACGTTACAGACTTTCAGATACTCTGGCAATATAAAACCATTAACTATACGCGCCACAGCCTAGCTCGTCAGACACAATGCGCGGGATTCTTGACAGTCCTTTGTGACGTCACGCGTAGAGACGTAACTCCAATAGAGTTGCCCGAATCGATATTTATGGGCTAACAGTTCCTACATGGTAAGATCATTTGAAACCAAGATAAGATAAGAAGATTTGAAACCAAGACTCACTGAAAAAAATACACTATTAAAAAAAGAGGTAATAAAGAATAGCTGTGCTAATCCCCTCGGCGATAAGGCATGAGCATACATTTGTTTATTTTATAGTTACTAGAGACTATACATTATAACCTCTTCCGTAAAATAGAACTAGCGGACTTACTTATATAAGGTAATTTTAAATCAAGTGCAAAAATTTTAAGGGGAAGGCACAAATATGTAACAAAAATAGAACTAACATAAAAAGAGAAAAAAGAAACTATAGATTTTTGCTGGTTCTTTTCTAACAAAAAATATATTATTTTGTAAACATGCTTTGCATAACACTAAAACGCCACTTTTGTCGGATTTTTTATTTTTTTATTTATTTTGTTTGAGTAATGTGCGTGTATTGTTTATGTACAGCAAGTTATTTTTTTTGTTATAGTCGATGTTATCTAGTAAAGTACGTTTGAAAAATAAAAGTCAATGCCGAAAATACTTTCTTGATATTTTTTTACATGCACTTTAAATATTTGCAATTTAAAATGACCATGTATATGTGACCATGACCATGTACTGTCTTCAGATGGCCTTTCAGGCTTCAGGGATTATATTATATATGTATTTCTGTAACTGTTTGCTTTACTTTAGGTCACTGATCAATACTTTCTAAGGTAAAATAAATATTCATCGGTTGAAACAATTCGACGCTCAACACAAAAGCAATACACAGATATATTTTTAAACTCATTGCCGTATTGTTTACAGGATTACTTCGCCTGCAGCAGTTGTATCAAAGCCTTCAGCCTGGAAACGCTACGTTCCGTATATCGAACGTGAAAAGAGTCGCCAATGCGACCGACGTGGTTGAGTTCCTTGCGGCAATCGAACGCCTCGACCGTTGGAGCACCAAATACGTAGTTCTCGACTCTACAACACAACTAGCTAAAGATGTACTAATTTTACACGTACGTGACGTGCAACTTGGCCGCAGGAACTACCATTACTTCCTAAGCGGACTGGTAAGTAATCCAAAATTCGAAACTCTAGACCGAATTGAGGATAGATGTTTGGATAGTCCATGAACTTGACGCAGGCGCTCGTAAAAAGAATACTCAACTATGGTATGGTTATGATAATGGTAGATAGACGTATATAGTTTTTTTAACGTGCTATCCTTGACTATATAAAAATTATTATACATAACTCCTGTAAAAAAATATTTTGATTTTCATGTTAAATATTAAATATTTAAAACAATGACGTCATTGTTTAAAATTCAGACTTTCAATAATTAATTTGAATATTAATTATAATATTTGTATTAACAAAATTTATATTTAAAATAAATTAAGAAAGTTGTTTTCGCGGTTTTCGATACCACTAATTAGTCGCTAATTCGTTTCATTATCTTGGTCCTTCCTATTCGATTTGTTTCATTGTTACGCTTCCAATAATCACCTATCTATGTGTCTGTAGTTAAGGTAACCGTTACTATTACTATAATTAGCCAAAGTTCATTACCTACTTGTCATCATTATAATGTTTTATGCTATTAATTAACAACGCAATATGGTTAGTTATTCAAATAGTAACTACATAGAGAATCTTTTGTTACAACTAGAGATAGAGTTTTAAAGAATCTGGACTGTACTTATAAAAAGATGTAAGTAGCCTAAGATATATTCATTTGAGTAAATTTAAAAACGAATACCATTTTAAATTCATATAAGGAAGGTTTAATATGCTTCAAAGGAATTCAAAGGTTACATTATACTAAACGTACTCATGTGTTGATTCAGGTGATGGACGATCGCTGGGAGAAAGAAGTTACAGAATTCGGTGCTATTAACATAACTGGATTTAGGGTGGTAGATTTTTCCAGAAAAACCGTTCGAGATTTTATCGATGTTTGGAAGAAAGAGTCTATTTCGGTAAGTTTATACAACTATTTACCATTCGCCATTTCCGTAAGCTAGAAACCTAGACATTTTAGCTTTTGACTTTTGAGACAGCTTCAATAAATATATAATTAATGCTAGTGCTACGTAGGTCATAGGAAAACACTGAATAGTTGAGGGGATTGTTGGAAGTATTCAGGGATTTCTGTCTCCAGTAAGGGGGGGACCCCTGACAAATCTGAAATGAAACTTGATATTATACTTCTATAAGAACATGAACGAGACTAGTTTTTAATCCGCGCAGCCTACAACCTGTCAAAACCATTGAAAAATTACCAAAACGTTATCTTAGGAGTATCATTGTGAGTTAAATTTGGAGAACCAACTTTTGTTACAGTGTTTACTTTGATAAAGCCTATCTTCAACCAAAATCCTGGTTCCGCAATTGACACGGCACTGATCAAATACATGATTCATAAAGCTATGGACCGTTATTAATAACTAGCTGATGCCCGCGACTTCGTCCGCGTGGAATTTGTTATTCCTTTGAGTTTAGAAAATATATCAAGAAGGATAATATAAACTATCTATATCTACAATAATATTATAAAGAGGAATTAAGGATTTGTATTTTTGTATGTTAATAACGAATAAACTCAAAAACTACTGGACCGATTTTAAAAATTCACCATTAGAATGTTACATTATCCCTGAGTAATATAGGATATATCTATGACGAAAAAAAATTAGGGATCCTTACTAAAACTTGTCTGTACATGCCGGGATTGGAACCCGAGCCTCGCGAATGAGAAGCTGGCTCTTTAGCGACTGGGCTATCATTGCTATTTATATTTTTGTTATTAAAAACACCCTATATACAACGCGTCACAGAATAAGCGCAATTCCTGATACGTACCCCGATTAGTATACTAACATAAAAAGATGTTGATGCATTCGTACTTTAGTTTTGTCTAACCAAAGTGCTTAATTAATAAAGAGCGATAACAGTACGGTGTCAATAGGCAGTCCTAAATTTAGTTATGCTAATTAATTTTTCGGAAAAACTTTACACATATTGAAAATAGCTGAAATCAATTAAGTAGTCGATACTAATTTCAGGAATTGCGCTTATTCTCTTACGTGTTGTAAAGCCTAGGACATTCTCTGGATTATGATTTTTGAATTAGTTCTTGATGTCAATGGCTACGCATGTGGTCATAATAACAAATAAATTTCCATAAGGAACCCATAGTGACTTCTTAAAAAAAATAAGTGGACTTTGTATGGAGACTATTGAAGAATATTTGTGCCAAGTTTCAAGTTGAAGATAAGGAAATCTTGTTGTTTGTTTTGAGGAGAATTTTTACAATATTTTGAATTGATACACCCAAAAATTAAGGTTTTCCGTACATACCAAACTCAACCCCTACTTTCACCCTTTTGGGGGAGGACTTTCGAAAAATCCAAAAATACGTATCTCATCATTTATTTCTAAGAGTAGTTTTTTTTTTGAAAAACCAGAAATACTTATCTTGTTGTTTGTTTTGAGGAGTATTTCTACAAAGTTTTAAATTGATACACCCAAAAATGAAGGTTTTCCATACATACCAAACTCAACCCCTACTTTCACCCTTTTAGGGGAAGATTTTCGAAAAATTCAAAAACACGTATCTCATCATTTATTTCTAAGAGTATTTGTGAGAAGTTTCACGTTGATAGAATAAAAAAAACAACACGTCTCCATACAAACTCCATCCCCTGTTTCACCCCCTTCGGGGGGGGTTTTTTAGAAAATCCGGAAATACGTTTCTTGTTGTTTGTTTTGAGGAGTATTTTTACAAAGTTGGGAATTGATACACCCAAAAATTAAGGGTTTCCATACACATCAAACTCAACCCCTACTTTTACACCTTCAGGGGACGATTTTAGAAAAATCCAAAAATACGTATCTCATCATTTATTTCTAAGAGTATTTGTGTCAAGTTTCAACTTGATAGACGTAAAAACCAACACGTCTCCATACAAACTCCATCCCCCTGTTTCAACCCCTTAGGGGTTTTTTTTTTGGAAAATCCAGAAATACGTGTCGTGTTTTTTGTTTTAAGGAGTATTTTTACAAAGTTTCGAATTGATATACCCAAAAATAAAGGTTTTCCAAACATAGCAAACTCAACCCCTACTTTCACCCTTTTAGGGGACGATTTTCGAAAAATTCAAAAACATGTATCTCATCATTTATTTCTAAGAGTATTTGTGAGAAGTTTCACGTTGATAGAATAAAAAAAAAACAACACGTCTCCATACAAACTCCATCCCCTGTTTCACCCCCTTCGGGGGGGTTTTTAGAAAATCCGGAAATACGTTTCTTGTTGTTTGTTTTGAGGAGTATTTTTACAAAGTTTGGAATTGATACACCCAAAAATTAAGGGTTTCCATACATCAAACTCAACCCCTACTTTTACACCTTCAGGGAACGATTTTAGAAAAATCCAAAAATACGTATTTCATCATTTATTTCTAAGAGTATTTGTGTCAAGTTTCAACTTGATAGACGTAAAAACCAACACGTCTCCATACAAACTCCATCCCCTGTTTCAACCCCTTAGGGGGTGTTTTTTGGAAAATCCAGAAATACGTGTCGTGTTTTTTGTTTTAAGGAGTATTTTTACAAAGTTTCGAATTGATATACCCAAAAATGAAGGTTTTCTAAACATACCAAACTCAACCCCCACTTTCACACCTCTAAGGGACGATTTTCAAAAAATCCAAAAACACGTATCTCATTTTTTATTTCTAAGAGTATTTGTGTCAAGTTTCAACTTGATAGACGTAAAAAACAACACGTCTCCATACAAACTCCATCCCCCTGTTTCAACCCCTTAGGGGGGTTTTTTTGGAAAATCCAGAATCACGTGTCTTGTTATTTGTTTTGAGGAGTATTTTAACAATGTTTCGAATTGATATACCAAAAAATGAAGTTTTTGCATACAAACTCTCAACCCCTTTTTCACCCCCTCAAAGGTTGAATTTGGAAAATTCCTTTCTTATTCCTAGTCTACGTCTTCAAAATAATATATGTGAAAAAAATCAGCTTTCTAGGTGTAAGGGTTTAAGCTGGGCGTTGATGAGTCAGGACTTCTCTCTTTATATATATAGATAGATTAGAAGAAATACACTAATATCTTCTCACCTTGGGGCTTTTTACCTTATTTCAGTCACACATTTATTTTTAGTTGTAGTTAGGTATTGAAGTTTTTTCCGATCGGTAGTACGCTCACTGAAGCCGCCATTATTAATATTAAACTTATGCGATAACAATATGAAGTGATCGGTGCGGGACCACAGAACAACACTTTCAGATAATCAATATTTTTCAATTTAAATTCAGCAGAGGTATTATATGATTAAAAAAGTTATTAAAATGTGAGTTACACACTTTTATAAACTTATTTCATATTACCGTTTGTATAACCGTTTACCTCTTTACTGTAGGTCTGGGAAATTTTATTCCGATATTAAATTATAGGTATATGTTTTTAGCCGTCTTCAACGGTTACTATTCGACGCGTATGTTTTTTTTGTTCACCCTATTTCATATATCTATCAAATATGAACTGATTTAAATCTTCATAACATTTTTTTTAAAATAATCACTTTTCTGTCATGCAGTCTCTCTGTCACAGCAGCTTATCTCAACAACTACTAATGTTGATGTTTGTAATTTATAATTATAATTGATGTTTTCCTAACAAACAGGCACAGCCCAAAAAAATACGTTTTGCTTATTATCATACATATCCAATTTCTTAAAAAAGGCACGAAAAGGTGCACGGGTCCGGCTCATACTTCACTGGTTTAGCTTTTATTTTAGCTTTTGTGGCTTCTATAGGTAAACCCTCGATTCGATTACCGGTCGAATAAAGCGCACAGCCAACCTTTTCTGAGCAAATTCTTGTGAATTGCTGTCCGTGTGAACGGAGTAACAATTCATTTGTTTCGGTAATTTGTAGCGTATATAAAATTGCTCTACCAACACAGCTCACTGAGTTATATAAGGTGATTAGGATTCCCTATATAGTTACGGAATACTTGCTGTATAACAATATGTAATATTCATACGCAAATATTCTCCAGATTATCGGAGGACATAGATTCCAACGGAAATAATTTGAAGCCTTTATATTTTTGTTAGGCTTGCCGAATTTGTCTACCGTTTGTCTTAATTCTTCTACATCTTAATTATTTTTTATGATATTTTTAAACAGGCTCAAGCGGCTCTTATGTATGACGCTGTACAAGTCTTGATCGACGCTATAATGAGGCTCCTGCGCAAGAAACCCGACCTGCTTCGACCATCACGTCGCAACCCTGTTGTTAATGCCAGTAGATTCATCGACTGCAATCCCAAGGGCAAAATTACACCCTACGAACATGGCGACAAGATATCTCGGATGATAAAAAAGGTATGATTTTATCTAGCAGTACCAACGAACTTTTTGGAGCGACTTATAATTAAATTGTTATTGACTTTGAACTATTTTGAATAGAAGTGCTACTTATCTTGATTTATTTTCTTAGAATATTAGTTCAATGGTCGTTACTAAGTAACTAACCACTTACAAGATATTTTCAACTCAATAACATTTGTATTCTTACTTGAACTTTGAAAATATATGCGTTCATTTCTATTCAATAGCATTTTAAAATTTATTTTTTGTGCTGCTTCTAATCTGCATTGCGAATGGCTGATAATATTCCTAAAATCATATTCAATGACGAATAGCGAGCGAAAACTTTGTTATTCATGAAAGTTACACATGTACTCGTATTTCCTCAGTAGTTGTAGGCCGTAACTATGCACAATCAAATAGTAATGGCTACATAATAATAAAGATCATGTATATTTTATAACTGTACGTAGCTATAAGACTCTATTGACTGCGACCTAATGGTTTGCCTTGAGGTAAAAGCCACTTCTGCCTCAAGCGTCTTTCTATTGTCGCACAGTTTGTATTACTTTACGTGCCTACTCGTTTATCTACGTTTATCAAGCCACCCCCTGCATAATATGCGTCGTAAATCTAATCTTGCTCCATCTCATATTTTAACGATAGTCCTGCCGTTACTGAAATCTTAAAACTGTCGTCGTATTTAATTAATTTATTCTCTCTTTCATTCTTAAAGGAGCTCGGGCACAATAATAGCGGCTTTTTGTCTTTCTTTTAAGATAATTAAATGTCGCAAGTAGATACCTACATTCACTTTCTCTCGTGACAGATTTTATATTAAATTTAAATTCCATTTTGCTATGTTAATTGACAACAAGGAATTCAATACAATGCGGAATAAATTGTCTGTGCTAACTTTGGCCGAACTTCAATAAAACGGTTGTCTTTCCTGGTTAGAAACTTTAAGAAGCGTGTAAAGCGAAAAATCCGAGCGGAATGCACACGCTTATACGGCAAGTATCCTCTCCCTTTGTGAAAACATAAATTGTGAAGGGAGTCTCGGGTTGCAGTGTAATACGGAACGGGGTACTGAAAGAGAGAATTTAATTTTATTTCTTCTACAGAATCCGTGCAAACGCTACCTTAAACCCAGAACTCGTTAACGCGAGCTTCCTGTAAAAATAAAGGAAATTACTCAAAATTCAAAATTATTTCGGATGTCCAGTATATATTATCTCAATTATTTTTACATCATATAACACATTATGTAGTCTACGTACCAATAAGAGATTTATAATGTAACTTTAGTTTTATTTAACAAATAGACATATTTATGACCTATAATTCTTGATGGCGGCGTAAAAACGCATGTAGCCTTAGAAGCTTTTTTGACAACAGGACAGTACTAGGAAATTTATTAATATTGGTGCCAAATTTAATTTAGGCGAAATTATTAAGGTGAACACAGCTGCTGAATTACGGCCTCGTCTTTTATTTTGAGCGCGCAGTGGGCGTCCCCGCCAGTTTCGAGGTTCTGACGATTAATTAGGTTTCGGTGTGACGCCTAATTAACCCCGCACTTGCTAACTGTCCCGATTCGTGCGCGGAAAATGTGAAACCCTTTCTTTGATTTTCATAAAAATATTTGACTATTTCCGCTGCCTTCCAAAAGGTACTGAGCGGTTATACATTTTTTGAGGAACATGTAAAAATATTGATAGACAAGAGTCGATTGTGTTGCTTGCTTCAGACGGAGATAGATGGATTGACGGGCCACATCAGATTTGACGAAGAGGGTCACCGACGCAATTTCTCTTTGCAAGTCATGGAGATGACTGTCGAGGGCGACATGATGAAGGTAAGTGAACATAAACTACGGCCTGTAACCTCATGTGTAAGATTCACTCAATATTCAAAGCTTCTCGTAAAGTAATCATTTTAACCTACATGAATTCCATTTAACATAATTTTCGAATTATTCTAAGACATAACTTCGGCAGGTCGCAACTTGGTACGACAACAAAGGGCTTGTCCCGGCTGTCACGAAGCTTCTACCCTTAAACGTGCCCGGCCTTTACGATCGAAACAAGACCTACATAGTGTCAACTATAGAGGAGGCCCCCTATGTAATACGCCCGAACTCCGAATACGCGACGTCCGCTAACGACCCTTTCAAAGGATTCTGTGTGGACCTCACCAGAATGTTATCCGAGAAATTGGAAATCAAATGTAAGTTACATTAGTTATTAACTTTTATTAGTACCTAGGCGAGATCTAAACATAAGTGTCTCCATTTCATGCATAAGACAAAAATAATTTAGACTATCAAATTTTGATTGAGAAATGAAGCATACCAAAAGTTTTAAGAGAATGTTTCTGGAACAATACCAGTGGAAGCAACTATAGCAACCTCATGAATAAGTTTCCAAGTAAATACTAAGAAGCTGATTAAAACCAAAGTTGTTCGTTTGACAGACGAGTTGCGGCCGGTTAAAGACGGAAAGTACGGAAACGAGAATCCGAAAATAGTTGGAGGTTGGGACGGGGTGATCGGAGAACTTGTAAGAAAAGTGAGTAGAAATTGAACCCACTTAGCTGTAAAATGTATCTTTTAAGTCAATTTACAGGAATTTTGTTGATACAGCGTAGATCACAAAGTTCGATTCTTCGTAAAGTAGTTCAAACTGTACTTACCTAAAAATACATATATAATAATAATATAATATCACGCCTTTCATCCTCGAGGGGGCAGGCAGAGGTATTCCATTACTGGATATACCCACATTTCACGAGATACATTGGACCCCTAAACGTGATAGGTGGTGAGCCCATCGCCGGACCGGGTCTATTTACACATGTCTCAGAATTAATTCTGGACCTGCGGGTTTCCTCACGATGTTTTCCTTCACCGTCGAGCTAGTGATAAATATGTACGTAAGTTTTTGAAAAACTCATTGGTACATGCCAGGATTCGAACCCGAGCCTCACTGATTTTCGGCCGGCTTTTTAACCGTCAGGGCTATCACTGCTCTCACCTAAAAAATACATATTATATTATATTATGAGTTTCTTACTGAGTATAATTTTGTTCTTAAAAGTATTACCTACATTCTTTTTCCACTTTAAAGTTACTGTTGCTAATCTATATATAAATCAATGCCACTTTTTGTTGTTATTTTATAACTCAAGAACGGGCTCACCTATCCAAACCAAATTTTTAGGCTTTATTCGGACTATTTAGCAGATGGTTTCTGTGAAGTTTGCTTAAAATCTGTCGAGTGGTTCTTCATTTATACGTTGCGTTGCGAAGCACGTACCAGGCCGCTAGTACAATATAAGAAAACCATTATGCTTTTGTAATCTATGAAATTTGAGAGGAGATAAAACGTTAAACTTCGAAAATATCAAGAGTTTCCTGCAATATAACCCCTGTAAATGGTTTCCCTTTTCATGGCAACTTACGCCGCATAAATCTCTAACGTCGTTCCCTTATCGCACGCATCTATAAGTTATGTACGCACCTAATGCTTGTGAAAAAATATTATAAAGGTACATTTTTATTCGCTCCATTTTTCCGTTTCAGACACTATTATTTTTCCTTTGTACTAGCTAATTTATATTAATATTTGAATAAACAAAAAGACATCATTGGTTTTGTAGGTTCCTACTTTAATTAAATGTGACTTCTTTTGTCATCTGTAAAGCGAAGAAGATTATAATACCTAACAGCAATCATTGTTTAATCCAACAAAATATAAACCATAGAAAACAATATGTTTATATTATGGTTTTTCTTGTACCGCTTCTTCTCCTTGACTATAACACTTTCCGAAACAGTAATTACTGCATTGACTTTCTTTAAGTGGAAGCCTCTAGATTGTATAAAAAACAACATTCAGATTTTAGTACTTTTTACACTTGTGATATTCTCATTACCATCGAACCCTTTTATTAGTATAGTAACCTAATAAAATAGAAACATTGAAATAACAAAGTAAGTCAGGGTTAAAACCCTGACTATCCTACAAATTAGACGCAATTATTATATTAAATATGTACATAGCTAATTCATTAATAATATCACTTAGTTGCAATATTTTCTGTTCAAACGATTTACGCTCAAGAATTGTTTAAGCAATTTCAATATCATTTATGGTGGTAATTAGTCATCGATAAGGGAAACATAATATTGGTCTCTAATCAATCTATACTGCTTGTATCACGTTAACTTCACGTTAATAACTACAATCTTTGTATTCCTATGTGGGATATGTACCTCCAGTACAAGCTACTGACACAATTGTGATGCATAGTAGTACAGGTCTGTTACCTAAAGTTGGCACGTACACACATTGCGCATGTGTATTGTCTGTATGTATGTATAAGGCCATTTTAAAATGAAGTGCAAATATTTTTTAAAGAGACAGAATTAACATGTAAAGAAAATAAAATATACGTTAGTTTTTTCAACAGACTTCATAAAAGGAGGAGTTTCTCAATTTGCCTGTATATTTTTTTATGTATGTTCCGAGATTACTGCGCCAATTATGATTTTTTTTGTTTAGTAGATCATACTTCAGAAATGGTCCCATATGAAAGTTATCAAAATCGTTCAATCGTTTTTTAAAAAATCAACAAGTCTGAAAATTTTGTACCTACATCGATCATATTTTTAGCACAATTCGTTGAAGTCGATTTTTTACGGTTATAGTTTTTTATTCTTGTTCTTTTCTAACAAAATAAAAAATATTTTCTTGTCTATTATAACAATCTAGCACGAGGCCAAGCTTACGCGGGTGCAAGAGATTGATATTAAATGCATTTTAAAACATATTGTAAAATAAAATTGCAATGATTTGAGTACCGTGTAGGCGCCAGCTCTTAGTAACAGACCGTAGCTGTAGGTATATTGACGTGTCTGAAACACGACATTGATAAACGTCGATATGAAATCACTTAATAAATGTATACAATGTAACAAAATAAGCACAATTTCTGAAATTAGTTTATTCAATATCAACTACTTAACCTATTTCAGTTATTTTTAATATTTGTTAAAATTTTCCGAAAAATGAATTAGCATAACTAAATAAAATAAATGAATAGAGGCTACCTATGGAAACCTTTCTATTATTGCTCTTTATTTAAGAAATTTGGTTAGACAAAACTGAAGTACTAATGCATCATATTAATATACAAATTGGGGTTTATAAGAAATTGCGCTTATTCTGTGACGCGTTGTACAAATATAATGTATACCTTCAACATATTGCAGAAATTATAGATACGTTGATTTAAAATTGAACTAACTCCCGCGATACGTTCTAGAAATTGCAGAAATAACTATTGTCGACGGGTAAAACTAATAAAAGCTATCGTATTTGGTTAGTTGCAGGGGCACCATATATATGACCTCCTTTTTTATTCACAAACCTTCAAATTAAATGTTGAAGTTGCTATTCGCATCGCATCAATATACTTCTTAGCTCGTACTTCTCTTGTTACTCTTATTAATACATTCTAGCTTTTAGCCGCGGCTTCGCTCGCGCACGTTTATTTCACTCCCCGAGTGGGTAGGTAGAGGTACCTATTCCATTTCTGAAACTACTGTTAAATAATTTTCATTTAATGAAATTACTCTTTTTTTTTCACATGACTTTACATGTAAAATTTTACAGGCAATGATTTGTAATAGCGTTAAAAAGTCACACTGCTACTGGAAATGAAATATGAAAAGTCATAAGCAGCAAGCTATGTAAAAGGAGCAGGTTCGACTTATAAATTCATTTCATATGCGGACTAGCTTTTACCTGCGGCTTCGCTCATTTATTTCACCCCCTTCGGGGTTAAATTTTGCAAAATCCTTTCTTAGTGGATGCCTACACTGTATAAGCTATTTATGTGCAAAATTTTAAGTTTCTAGACCCAGCGGCTGTGCGTTGATACATCACCAATCACTGACTGATTTTATATAATACTTTTGGATAAATATAAACTAATATTATAAACGCGAAAGTTTGTATATGGATGTATGGATGTTTGATCCTCTTTCACGCAAAAACTACTGAACGGATTTTGATGAAACTTTAAGCTGGGGTCCCACGGTCCGTAAAATCGCGGATGCACGCAGACCAGCTCGCACGACGCACCGTGGGACCGCATGTTTTTATGTTGTCATAATGCAAAGCGAAAGAGAAAGAGAGAGAAGAGCGCACCTTTGAAGTTACCGACTCACGATGGATACGGGCGCACCGCCACAGACGTTCTGTGCTATCACGGTCCCACGGTGCGTCGTGCGAGCTGGTCTGCGTGCATCCGCGATTTTACGGACCGTGGGACCCAAGCTGTATCCATCGTGAGTCGGTAACTTCAAAGGTGCGCTCTTCTCTCTCTTTCTCTTTCGCTTTGCATTATGACAACATAAAAACATCTACACACACCGACACGCACCGTTGGACCGGCCCTGCCTGCGGTGCGTCGCCGTCCGTGCTCGTCGGCTGAGTGTGGCTGATCCATAGAATAGCAGACCGTGGGACCCCAGCTTTAGAGTTACGAGTATATAGCTTATACATCAGAATAACACATAGGCTACATTTTATCCCTGAATTATATTTAAAAAGAGCACTGATAGCCTTACGGTTAAAGAGCCGGCCGAAAATCAGTGAGGCTCGGGTTCGAATCCTGGCATGTACCGATGAGTTTTTCTAAAACTTACGTACATATTTATCACTAGCTCGACGGTGAAGGAAAAAATCGTGATGAAACCCGCAGGTCGTGAGATTATTTAATTTAATTAAATTTTTTTTCAATTATTCTAGGAGGCCGATCTCGCCGTCGCCCCTCTAACCGTAACTTTGGAGAGGGAAGCTGTAATCGACTTCAGCAAACCATTCTTGTCTTTTGACATCAAGCCCATCAAGAAGACGCCTCAGGGTGCAGAAGCCATATTTATTTTCCTCCGCCCTCTTTCTAAAGAAATATGGGTAAGTAACAATATTATGCAATCGAATTCTTGGATTCTGAAATGCACAATAATTACTTAATTGCCTTCCTACGATCCATTTACCTGAAATATTTCAACACACGATGTTACGCATAGAAATATTATTACTTCACATCAATTATCTTACTGTTAATAAGAAAACCCATTTTCTTTAAAAAACAATTTTGACAAAAAAATAAAGGTTTTAATTGAATACTAAATATTAAAATTAACAACTTAGCCAACAGGCCGTCAATACTTAATTAGGTATCTAGTACCTACCTCCATAAAGATATAATTAAATTTCAAAATTGCTTTTATAAATGTTTCTTTTATCTAAAAATTTGAGGCAACTACAATACTATTTATTGATGTAAATCATGATAGGCACTGATCCAAAAAATAAATAAGTAATTAAAAGTCAAGAACTAATAATAATAGTCACTAGGAGCATTTTTGATAAAATGATCTATTTAGACGTTTATTCAAAGAAAGTATTGGTGACGACTGTGAAAGAAAAAAATAAAATGAGTTTTATTTGCAGCTGGCCATTTTGTGCAGTGTGTTTGCTGTCAGCATTGTTTTGTTTTTGGTGTCGCGATTTTCCCCCCATGAATGGCGAGTTGTGTCTTTTACCGACACACAAACCTCGGAACATGCAGAAGTTGCAACCACGAAGGTAAATATAAAAGAATAATAATAACTATCCACATGGAGCTTCGATAATACCTCTGAGAACCCTGAACCCATAAGGAATTTATTTATTCATAATGCCAACTCTTTTTCAGACGACTGTCGTGAATGAATTCAGCTTTTGGAATTCTATGTGGTTTTCGCTGGGTTCCTTTATGCAGCAAGGAAGCGACATTACACCGAGGTCAGTGAATATTTTAATGTCTGATTGTGTGGAGTATATTACTTTTTGACAGTTAGTTGACCTACCTTATACGCTTAACTGAAGGCATTTTCCGTGAGTTCTCTCGTATACGTTGGCTGTGTAGCGGTTTGAACATAGTAGGTATATTTTATTAGATCGAAAATGATATTTGGTTCGCGTCTATAATTTAAAATGAATTACGATGTGCATTCAGGTCTTTTGACAGGTTTCTTACAAGTAAATAACTACTTACCTATACTTCTATACGAATATTATAAAAAGGAAAGATTTGTATTTTTGTATGTTTGTTACGAATAAACTCAAAAACTACTGGACCTATTTTTAAAATTCACCATTCACTCACTAATGGAAAGCTAGAAGATCCTTTAGTAACAAAGGCTATATTTTATTCCCGTATTCCCATGGGAACGGGAACTACGCGAGTGAAACCGCGCAGAACCGCTAGTTTAACTATACAAACCGGTGACAAGAAATGTGGTAAACTTTTTACAATTTATTTAAACGCTTAACACTTACACTTGCAGATCGTTTTCTGGAAGAATTGTGAGCTCAGTTTGGTGGTTTTTCACACTCATCGTAATTTCTTCATACACTGCGAATCTGGCCTCGTACCTTACTTTGGCTCGTATCTCAGAACCCAGCCAAACTTATGGAAAAATTACTACATGCCCTGGGGTAAGACAGTTTAAAATTAGCAGCCAAGTGCTTTTCGGTATTACAATTTATGCAATTCCATAGTCAACTATTCTGAAACTGACTTTTAAAAACGGTTTTTTAAAAACTTTAATACTGATTTAAGTAGCTTAGGTTTGGTTAAATAAGAGGCTATATATATACCAATTTTTTTAGGACACTACTGATCAACCAAGAAGTATCGCTATCCCCAAAGACACTGCTGCTGACGAGCACGGCTGGCTAGGACTTCTGCTCGATCGATCGGCTGACAAGTCCAGCGACACCTCCGAGAGTAAGCCCTGTGAGATGCTCATCACAATCTCCAATTCAGGACTCAAGGATTTCGCAGTCGCCCTGCCCAAAGGATCTAAACTCCGGTGAGCATCTTCTTAAAATGATTTTGTGAAAGCAAAAGCGAAATTTGCTCAGCGAGTTTAATAATATTGCGACGCGAATTCGCGAATTTATCTTTAGTGCCACATTGAATTAAATAAAAGAGTTTTTTCTAGGGACGGTGTTAACATAGCTTTGCAGGCGTTGAAAAATGACGGGGAATTGCAGAATCTCGTTCGAAAATGGTTTACTCCGCTTGAGTGCGACGAGATATCTAAGGTACTTCAGGTTTCTGGAACGCTATAAAATCTTGTCTCTTCAGATGTTGTAGTTATTAAAATTTCTACAGGATGCGAAAGGATCAGAACTGACATTAGGCCAAGTAGCTGGACTATTCTACGTGCTTCTTGGTGGGTTGGCTCTTGCATTGGCTGTGGCACTGCTGGAGTTCTGTCAGTACGGGCGGGCGGAGGCGGCTCGGGCCAACGTTCCTCTGCGTGCCGCTCTCACCGCCAAGGCTGGGCTGGGCTCCCGCGCCGAACGCAAAACGCCGCCGCAGCGCACCCCGCAACGTGACACCGACCGCTTGCCTTGGAACGGAGGGGCTTTTACTGGGGTAAGTTTCTTTAACCAATAAAAAGTAATATCTTTAACTTTTACTGTTATTTCAGAAGGCCACCGAAGGAGGGAATTCAAAATAATCAGTTTTGATATAAGCGTCGTGTCTATGATAGTAAAGATGACATGAATATTAAATTACGGCGCGCGGCGGTTACACCCGCGTAGTCTCTACTCCCGTGGAAATACGGAAATAAAATATACTTAGCCTGTGTTACTCCCAGATAATGTAACATTCCATTTGTGAAAGAGTTATTAAAATCGGTCCAGTTGGTTTTTAGTTTATTCTTTACAAAAATACAAATCTTTCCTCTTTTTATAATTAGTGTAGATAGCAGTTCGGGATGAAAAGTGACCTATGGCTTTTCCCAAGAAGTAAACTTGGTCCCGCGAAAATCAGTTCAAGTAACAGATAAACTGAGCTACTTTCGCATTTATTTATTATTACCTATTAGGGATTTCATTTAAAATATACCTATTTATTGATATACCCGCTATAGCCAAATGGAAAATGAAAGTTTCTTTCGCTTAGTTGATGTTCGCTTAATGGTATACCTACTAACTATATACTAAGAACAATGAGTATATAGGCTATACATATGAGTTTTGTAATTTCACTCAGTCGCGCTAATGACAAAGTTGAACGCTATTTTCAATCCCATACATTTAATCTATTCGACTAATATTTACGTTTCACAAAACCACTTGGCTAGGCCCTCTCTAAACCACATATATGATTTGGAAGTCAAATGCGCTATTTATTTAATAGTACTATACGGCGTCGACCAACCAGATCAACCAGGAGGAGACGGCGCTGCATGCGAGCTTCACTCAAGTGTGATCCGCAGCCCGGGACACCGGCACCGTGCGTCGGGCGTCCCACTCTAGGCAGCTGTCCAACTCCGTTGATCTTTATCAGCTGTAAGCAGGTACCTGTACTAACTAGACAGGAACCTGTACCAAATGTAAACAGGGACATGTTCCACCTTAATACAGGAATCCCGAACATCTGGAATCCGAAATCGCTACCGGCTATAAGAAGGAACTTGTATTAGATGTAAGTATGAACTCTGCCAATTGAAAGCAACTAGGCCCTACGGTATTTTAATTATTCCCCATTTTGTGATTGAATTTTATGTAAGCCGTTCTTATTCTTGCAGAGTAATAACTGATAAACATTACTCTTTAGCTTCAACAGAATGTGTGATTGTATTATGATTCTTTTTAGCCGAAAGCATTTGTTTGTCGTTATTTAGATATTAACTATTTATATTACAAATTTCTGATATTACCGAGTAGATAAACCTATCAGGGTCTTATATAATTACGTGTTTAGTCAGTAAAAGTTTTTCAATTAGACGGAATAATTTAACGCTATATAACTCGTAAAGTTACCTGTTAGAAACCTAAAGATAAACGTTAATTATGGGTAAATTATCGCTGTCCCAGCGCGGACCAGCAGGCGTATTCACGGAGACTCGATACCGTTTCCGTTCGATTCAGATCGAGTGAAAAATTTTCTGAAGTCGAATGTACCGACTTCGGAAACTTTATTCTAGGCGTTTCTGACAGCCACGGAAAATTTTCCGAATCCTTATGTCACATATGACATTAGTTTTCGGTATGAACATCAGCCTATCTCGCAAGTTTTAGATACCAACATCACCCCATCTCGAAAGTGTTCGACAGATTTTCCGCTATCGAATATCGAAGCTCCCTGAATACGCCTGCTGTACGGTGCCCATCCTAATTAACGGTTCTACAACTGACAATCCTGAATACTCGTAATTAAATCTTCGTTTAAAATACGACTTTAGAGAAACAACTCCCGAAGTAGATGCACGGTCAATTCTCCGTATTTAATGTTATGTACCTAGTGATATGATTATACTATGTATCTCATCAGTGTCAAATGCATAATTCTCAAATATTAATTATAGGTTAGTAATGTATTTGAAAAGTAAACATAGAAAACTTAGGTCATTGTGACGTTAACTTGAATGTAAATAATGATAATATTTAGTAGTAAATTCGCTGTGTGATAAATTGATAATGATCATTAGGCTAGGTAGCGAAAATCGGCTTATATACACTTCACCGAGTTTTAGGTAGGGAATACTTTAATGTACTTTGTATTATTTCTATATTGGCCACATTTTCTAAACTGTTTATGTTAGACTTTCCAGTAGTAACAGTTTAAATATTTCTTCTAGTTCAATGGTATTTCATGAGATGTGGCCATTTAATTTTTATGAATGAATGCGTAATTTTATTCCTGACTTTGCAAGAGCGATATACTTAGTAAATGTTTTAATAAAAGTTGTTTTAATAGATTAAGACAATCATGCCAAAGGCAAACTTACTTATAAGTGAATCATATCAACCAAAATTTTAATCTACTTTAATATCTTCTCTTGGAAGCGAACTAACGTCCAATCACTATACAGTTCTACTAACAGTCAACCAGCTCTCAGAAGTACGTATTGCATCTAAATTAATGTCCTCCGTAGGTAGGTACTGAAGTAACGATGAACTCGCACTTAGACTGCCTAGTTTCTGTAATGGATTCCTATCTCAATCGACCTTATTTGTTTTTAGTACATCTATTTTCAACTCTTTCGTGTTCTCAGGTTATTTACGAAAAAATTGACAGACAATCATCCAATAATTCAGATATTAGTTAGTACTTCCAATTATAACCCAAAAACCCAAATTTGTAAAATTTCTTGAAATCGTTATTCACAACAAAATATTGGTTATACTTGTTATATTGAAAGTATTATTACCTAATTACTTTTGGTTTAGTAAGTGTTATCGATATTGAGATGTGGAACTATTGGACATATCTCGAAAGAAATATTTACGTACCTATATAATATTATTTAATAATAAAATTTTGGCTGAAATATTAGATTAAATAATAAATAAGATATAATATTACTAAATTTCATAGATAGGTACTTATTAAAGATTACGTGGGTATTTTAAATAATTTTTAACTTTTTAAAGAATCTCACGATCAGGCCTAGCTTATGGAGCTGTTTTTTTACTTTTAAATATGTTATTTTATTCGAAGTTATTGTTAGTATTGTTATGTATGCTTAGATTACCTACATACAATATTTTGTGTTAGTATATAAAACCTTGTTACTATAGTATATGGTTTAGTGTTAATATATAAAACATGCGTTTGTTGTGTTAATAATCCTTATATTTATGTTATTTTAGTTTACTCGGATGTAAATATACCTAGGTAGAATTCAAGGATCTCTTATTTTTTAATAGCAATTTCCCACGACTTTTTATTTTGTAACTTTCTTTGTTCTACTCTTCTCCTTTTAAAGTATCTCTTTCGATGATGCATTACTTATTCTAGACTTTATGGAACCAATAATTGCTTTCCAATCTTATTTTTTAAGTTTTTGTTTATCGTTTTTATCTCCTTTGGTAAGGGTAATAGGAGCTTTACTGAGAAAACAATGGATGACTTAAATGAGTATTTAATAACTTAAAATGTGCCAAAACTTTGATTGCAATATCTCGGGTTTTATATGAAAACGAGATATTGCTAGTAAAGTTTAAGAAATGTTTTGTTTAAATTATATATAATAGTTTTAAATACTTACATGTTTATAGAATACTGTGTAAAAATTTATACAAACATGAAGAACACGTTATTTGAGCACCGCACTACGTGTTAATGCTTCTGTTATATAAGGCGGGACGGAATGTAATTGGAAAATATAGCACGGTCCACTTATTCCTCTATTTGTTTTGAAAATATCGGCTGATGAATCCGCCTCGTATATAACTGGACCGAATTAAAATAATGAGCGGGAAAAAAATTTAAATAACGTTTAATGTGCGGTGGCATCCGTCCGTCAGTTTAAGGCTGATACCTACTTGCGGCACGATGTATACAGGAAAAATGAAATATTTTGCGGTTAAGCACATTAGCTACTTTTCACATAGCGACAGAGCTTTGGTTGTTGTGTCCCGCCCCGTAGCTAGGGTTATTGGCGCCCAAATCAAGACCCCGAATTTCGAACCTAACTTTGATTATATTTTTTTAACCTCTTTAGGTATATTATGATACATTTATCAAATAACCCGTATATAAACACTGTGAAAGGAGGGTCAGACTCTCTGTCGTCTGCTCGTTTGCTCCCTTTTTTTATAAAAAAAAAGACTAGAAAAACGTTTTTTAATTTATATACCTAATCTTACTTTTTAATTTAACTTTTGTTCTTTTTCTTTCACAACTTTTTCTCATACTGATTTCCTAAATAATTATGAATTATAAAGCATAAAAATATGTTGGCTGGTTGCGCCCCCCCTTAGTTTGAACCCCTGGCGCTGGCCTCTGTTGTCATGCTCTAGCTACGACGCTACAACGACGCTACGACGACGCTACGACGCTACCCTTTCTGTAATGTGAAGACTGTCTCGGTGACATTAAGGTGCATCACACACTCCGCGCCAAATCCGTGTGAGACATATCACAAAGATTATAGCATCGTAGTATTTTTTATGACGGTCGCATGGGAAGTAATCATGTAGTATTCATGATTATATTCTACGTCCCTGTGATTGCCTAAGTGGAAAGTATCCAATGACTTCAGCCGTTATTAACAAAATTTAATAATACACTGTATTCTCGCGTGATTTTAAACGTTATCGCAGATTCAGTGTGTTAAAGTAATGTTTTCTTCTAAATTTGTTTTGACGGCGAGATTGCTCGGTAAAGTAGGCTACATAGGACACTTAGGTACTTAAGTTCATTATTTTGTTTGTGATTTATAGATATTAAGAAACAGATTTTTATAAAATAGTATTTAAGTAGGTACCTAGTTTGTATTTATTTAGTTTTTGATTATTTTAAAATGATTTTTTAAAATGTTGTAGGTACTCTCCATAGACTCTAACATACTCGAGAATTAATAAGTTATAATGTTATTCTTCAAATGACTGATTTACATAATCCCTTCATTGAAAATACTACTACTTAGTGTTTAGATGTAAGGTTATTCGTAAATTATATACCTACGTTAAGTAATAATGTCTAATTTACATACAAACCAAATGTCATCAAAAACAGTATGTAAACCATGCCTACGCGCATTCTTTAGAAATATTTCAACATGTTCACATACATAAATGTATTGGTAAATCTAAACTCAATGTCAAGACTACCTACCTAATATTGATGTTTGTTATAATAAAGGAAAATAAATAAATAAATAAAATCCGTGTGTCTCATTCCAATTCCATAATCTAAATAAATAAATCCAAGGAAATCGTTGGCTCCAATCAAATAAGCGCGTTTCATCCAATTGATTATACTTTATTCCCAATCGTATTTTTATGGTTCCGTACGTCAGCGAAGCCCAAGGGAGCCCAAATGGTGCAAAAGGAACCTATTACTAAGCCTTCGTTGTCCGTCCGCCTATCTGTCTGTCGAGTAGGCTGTCTCAATAACCCTTATAAAGTAGGTAGAGAGTTGAAATTTTCACCGATTAGGTATGTATTTCTACTGAAGATATAACAACAAATAAGATATAATTTAAATTACAGGAAATATCTACGAGTATGGACAAGAAACGTGTATATTTTTAAACCGATTTATAAATAGGAGGAATATATATATATTTTTTACGAAGTAAACCAGAATCTGATGATGACATCCCATAGAAATAGAGAAAAACCTTCGAAAATCGTAGTGGAGACTAGTGTTTTTACCTTTTTTAATTTCCTGTTCGGATTTTTTTTGTTCAAAATTATTACATTTTAATTGCACGGAAACTTTCGTGAACGAAAGCGACTTTGGCTTTATCGGTATTTATTTCAGTAGCCTTGAACTTTGAAAATAAAATAAAATATTTTATAAATTGAAGAAAAGAAAACGAGAGAATTTTAAAATATTTATCGCATTGATTTATTGTCTCTTGATAAATGATGAGAGATGGACCCTGGGGCTAGTGACTAGGTGTACACTAATGAGTGCACATTGTCATGAGTACTGGGTACTGGGTCAAATAATAAACAAGACACTATTTTCTGCATTGATTTTTATTTATCATAAGCTACTTTACAAGATAACATCGATTATTACAAAAATTAAAAAATACAACTACAAGTAGGTACATAAAATACACGCACACTACACTACCCAATCAAAAATTGCTCAAAAATATCAAAATAAATAAATAAAAAAGGCCTACAAAACTGACGTGTTATAGTGCTGTAGTGAGGGTTTATGCAAAACATGTTACAAAATAATATTTTTAAGCTATTGCATAGCTTCTATCGAGGGCCTTGAGCGCGGGGACCGAATCCAGAAATTCCGTAACGAAAAAAAACCTCACGCTCCCCACTCCGACGGGCACGGAGGTGTGGCTTGAAGGCCGTGCATTGTCTAACGTCGTTTCTTTGGGTTGTTCCCAGTCCTCCGATCGGAACTCCGATTGGTAGGACGAGTGGGAATATTTTTTCCCACTGCTCCGATTGTTTTTATTTTGTTTTAATATTCGGAAAAAGTACAGTCACCAATCAGTCTTGTTGATACAAAATGCTATGCAATAGCTTTACCGCGGCAGTCCCCGAGTGCCACACGTCTTTTTTATTAGAAAGGAACGGTGAAGGAAAACATCGTGAGGAAACCCGCAGGTCTCAGAATTAATTCTGAGACATGTGTAAATAGACCCGGTCCGGCGATGGGCTCACCACCTGTCACGTTTAGGGGTCCAATATATCTCGTGAAATGTGCGTATATCCAGTAATGGAATACCTCTGCCTACCCCCCCGGGGATAAAAGGCGTGGATTTGTTTTTTAAAAGAACAAAAAATTTGACGTTTTTTCTCTCTTTAAGTTTCTCTGACATATTTGTACGTACCCTTAAAATGGTTACGTATTTAAATAATATTTGTACTTGATTTAAAATGATCTTATATAGCAAATAACTTAACGTTAGCAAACCAGTGCTAATAACAAAGTACTACAGCAATGAAACATCATTGCTAAGAGATATTATGCAGCTGTGCCGAAATTAGCCGTCAAGAGATCTCGCGCAACACAAACACAAAGGACGCTTGAATGTCTAGGGTATTAGATAAGCTCTTTGACTACGCACCGTGTGAAGCTCAACCTTGATGTCTTACAAAAGGGCAGATTTTATTGTATTCTATCTCTGAAACATTTTTGTTTATCGCACCATTTCGAGAGTCAAATATTTTCAACATTTTTTTATTTTTATTTCTTTTTTGGTATATATTGTTTAATTTTTTTTTAATTTTCGTATGTAAGTACCGAGTTAATACTTTACGTTTAATTTTTATTTTTCAACATAATATCATGTACCTTTAAATGGATGGAATACTCCATCTCACACTCTTCTCGTCTCTCGTCTGTTACACATGCCTAAGAATAATTCTGAGACCTGCGGGTTTCCTTATGATGTTTTCCTTCACCATCGAGCTAGTGATGAATATGAACACGTAAGTTTCGAAAAACTCATTGGTGAATGTCAGGATTTCACCCTTCGTCCCACTTCGTAGCTAGATTTGGTAGCCAGTCTCGAGATGGAACAATTTTTTTCCCATTTCGAAGCCAGCTACGAAATGATACTAAAACAATCCCAACTCGTAGCCGGCTTCGAAATGGGAAAAGAACAGTCCCATCTCGAAGCTGGCTACCAAATCTAGCTACGAAGTGGGACGAAGGGGGATTTCCCCTAACCCGAGCCTCGCTGATTATCATCTTGAGAAGCGGGCTCTTTAACCGTAAGGCTATCACTGCTCTTCAATCAATATATTACATATGAATTCCAACTGAATCTAATGGGAAGCACAGTGATGCTAACTAAAACTGCAAACTAAACACAGCAATATAATTTCCTTTGGCAGAGTGAAGTGGGTTGGGTACCGAAACTGGAAACTTATTCAGTTAGATTTGGAATAGTACTCTAAAGACGTATAGACATCCCAGTTGGGAATATAGATTCTAATAGCATAATCATTATAGTTGAGAAGTTTATATGTGTATTAGTGAAATTTTAGGATGTGCAATATACTAAAATGATCCTAATTCCAATGTTTAGTAAAATACTGATCTGATCCTGACATATCTTTTTATTTATTGATTCTTTACATGTCATAACCCCGTAACAACACACTAGGGCTAAGAGTCTCCTCACACATAGAGGAAGTATGGGCTAAAATCTCCCAGGCCACCGCGGATTGGGAGATGGTGTTGCTAGCGGCCACCTAACTGCCAGAATTTTTAAGACACCCAAGGGTATCCTGACAGGGCTTAACGACTTTCATTATTGATTCTTTACTTAACATACAATATGTAAAAAGCGCAATACTAAGCGCAATTCCTGAAATTAGTTTGTTCAGTATCGACTACTTAATCGATTTCAGGTATTTTTAAAGTGTAAATTTTTCCGAACAATGAATTAGCATAACTGAATTTAGGGACACATATGGAAACCGTACTATTTAAGAAAGTTGGTTACACAAAACTAAACTAAAGTGCGCTTATTCTGTGACGCTTTGTATATTATGAGTAAATTATATTAACAACGTGGTAACTGGTAAGTTACTTAAAATTGGTAGAGTTCTGAGATCTTTCTCTGTATAAAAGATCGCTTCTAAGAATAAGAACCTTCCGCATTGCATCCTAAGAGCCATCCACCACACTCGTCACATAACCCATAAATATGTGCGTAGTCAAGTATCAACGGGGCCAAAATCAGCTGAAATGTGCTAAAATCTTTTTTCGTCATTTGTAGAAAGGCAAGAAACTAACTGCGCCGACTGCTTGAGAGCGTTTTTTCCCGAGATGTCATAAATCAGAAGGCGGCAGATGGTGTTGACCTACACCATTATTGCAATGTTTCTAGCCAAGAATTATTATTGCTCTCACTTCTGGGACGTCGTTTTCAAATAATAATTCTTTTGTGTGCCCTTGGCGGGTGAACGGCGATGTTTTGAAGGCTACGCTTCGGTACAGTACAGAATGCTATAAGACTTCTAATGTCTATAAAACTAAATAGAACAGAAGGATAAAGCTAGAGTTTGTTCTTTAGGTAAATTTGAATATTGAGGTACTAAAATTATACTCAGTGCACTACTAACAAAATTAGCATTTTCGTTAACTAATACATAAATAAAAAATTGTATTGAATCATTTCCTTTCTTTATAGTTGACTAGCGGATGCCCGGCGTTGCCCGCGCTGATTCCGTTTATTCCCGTTCCCGTGGGAATTGCCGAAAATCCCTTCATAGTGGTTGCCTACGACATATTAACCTACATACCTACCATATTTCAAATAGCGGGTGCCCAGCGGCGTTTTACCGCTTGGATTTAGTTTATTCCCGTTCCCGTGGGAATTTCCAAAAATCCCTGCATACCGGTTTCTTACGACATATAAGACACCTTCATACCATTTTTCAAGTTTCTAGGTGTTATTGTTTCGGAGTAGTACGTATTTCTCTTTTTAACCAGTTTTTATATTTTCCCGTGGGAATAAGATATTTTCCTGGAATAAAAAGTACCCTAGATGTTGACCCGGGTACTCAGTTATCTCCATACCAAGTTCCATCAAAATCCGTCCAGTAGTTTTTGAGTGATGCGTGCACAACCAGACAGACAGACAGACAGACAGACAGACAAAAATTCCAAAAACTGGTGTTTCGGTATCTATATCGATAACCATATACACTACCGTTAAAATTTTCAAAAAATCTTTCATGTACAGACACGACCTCGTTAGAGTTTTATTATATGTACACTATAGATGTACCTATAGATATTGTATGTATTCACCAATCGTTTTTATTGAGGCTGAATTAGTATGAAAATTTGAGTATTAGGTAGTTACTTACCTAATAGGTACTCAAATTCACAAAATAATATATACAATGAAGCGGATTTTTGTATGAAGACCCCAACATAAATTCCTCAGTCGATGAAACTTTGCAGGATTGTAGTATAGTATGAGACAATACTTGAATAAAAAAATCCAAAAAAAAACCTAACCGAAGTTAGGTATTTTTACTGAAATACTTATTTATTTGATATCTTTGTTAGGAAAAATGCTCAGTCAAAATTTTCTTCACCAGCAATATTCATGAGTGTTAAGAAAGCTAAATGCGAAATATCAAAAAAAATCTCCAGGTAGAAACAACAAAACTCATTCCATTTTTTTTACTGGAATGTCATTTAATAGTCGCTGTGGACTTACAATAGGATAATCCTATATAAAAACCGTCTCGGTATATTATTTTCAGAAATTATCAAACTATCAACAAAAAAAAGTTTTTTTAAGTATAAAAACCTAACTTCTATTAGGTTTTTTTTTTTATTTTGTTATGCAAGTATTGTCTCATACTATACTATAATCCTGCAAAGTTTCATCGACTGAGGAATTCATGTTGGGGACCACTACCTTTATTTGCTAGACTAATATTGAAATTCAATATTTAATTAGTTTTAAGGTAAGATAACATAATATACCTACAACCAAATAAAAGTAAAAACATATCAAATGAATAAAATTTAGTCTACCACCCAAAAAAAAGGGATGGCAAGGCAAGGCTAAATAATTGGAGGATGTTAGTTACTTCTGACTCTTCTAGGTCTTAGAATTAATTCTGAGACATGTGTAAATAGACCCGGTCCGGCGATGGGCTCACCACCTATCACGTTTAGGGGTCCAATATATCTCGTGAAATGTGGGTATATCCAGTAATGGAATTCTGCCTACCACCTCGGGGATGAACGGCGTGAGATTATTTATTTTATTTTTTTTTTTTTTTTAGTTAACTAGTTGACTTTCAAAATAATAAAAATATATTACTTTAACTTTTATTCCCCAGTAGTTGGCATCCATCTTCTTCCATGTCTTTTCCCCCGAGTCATACATTTAAAATAGTTTGTTTAACTTTAACTAAATTAACCCTACTGATCTTTGATAGACAAAACTGTTATTTAAATAAATCTTAATTAAAGTCAGTAGGTATTCCGGCGCTGATAAAAATACCTCGTATGTTAATTAACTTTCATTGAAATCCAAGGGTGCGGAAAATATACAAACAATTTTTTTCACTGAGATTTATTTTCTGTTTCTCCGTTAAGCAAACACGAAAAAATAATCACTTTTAAGTCAACACTTTTACAATATAAACATAATTCGTTGTTTGAGAGCTTTATTACATTAATTAGTTTAGACTTCCATGTTCAATGAAAAAGAAGCAATAAACATTGAGTAAGTATGTTCGAAAAAGAATTATTTCTGTTTACATATTCATTGCTCGAGGACTATGTGCGATATTTAACCTATGAACTCAAGTATTTATTTACATTATGGAATATTAAAAAAACCTTTTCAATCAAACTTAATAATGAGGTTCCATAAAAGAAAAGTTGAACCTTATTGCATACTAGCGGATGCCCAGCGGCGTTGCCCGCGCGGATTTCGTCTATTCCCGTTCCCGTTTGAATTTCCGAAAATCCCTTCATATTGGTTGCCTACGACATATTTAAGACACCTACATACCATACTTCAAATAGCGGGTGCCCAGCGGCGTTTTCCCGCGTGGATTCTGTTTATTCCCGTTCCCGTGGGAATTTCCAAAAATCCCTTCATACCGAATTTCCTACGACATATAAGATACCTTCATACCATTTTTCAAGTTTCTAGGTGTTATCGTTTCGGAGTAGTACGAATTTCTCTTTTTAACCAGTTTTTATATTTTCTCGTGGGAATGAGATATTTTCCTAGAATAAAAAGTACCCTAGATGTTGACCCGGGTACTCAGTTATCTTCATACCAAGTTTCATCAAAATCCGTCTAGTAGTTTTTGAGTGATGCGTGCACAACCAGACAGCCAGACAGACAGACAAAAATTCTAAAAATTGGTGTTTCGGTATCTATATCGATAACTATATACACTACTACTAAAATTTTCAAAAAATCTTTCATGTACAGACACGACCCCGTTAGAGTTTTATTATATGTATAGAAGATTAGATTAGATACTTATAAATATTCATTACAAAGTACGAAACACTCGGTGCGTGAATGTGACTCGCATTTACCCTGTTTTTATTTTAATAGGTAGAAGAAAGCAATATATCTTGATTGAGCTCAACTGTACTCAGAATGAGGCAATAAATTAGATGTTAATCAGTAAGGGAAGAGACCTTTTGGTCGCGGCCAATAATGTACATAGCGGGCGTTTGTTCAGTCCGTCCTTTATCCCTTGCAGATCTCACGTGACTCTGCCGCCGGAATTTGTCTCCAAATCCTTTGTGAGACTTCATTTTCATTTCCTCTTGATGTCTGTTTGGAGATTCCAATCTGCGATTTTACCCACTATAGCATTCAATACAATAATGCGGTCAAACTTGAATACAGAATCGTATTGCAATAAACAATTCTGTATCTTTCAATAGTGATTTTATTTTAATTATCTAGATACTCTGGATAGAATGGAGGAGACCTAGAGATTTTTCGATTTTTCGGCCCCGCTAATTATATAAATGTAAATTTTATGGAAATCGTTAGAGCTATTTTCAAGGACGCGATTACAAACAAAAGTATATAGTGGTACTTACATAAATATTGCTTTTACATTAGTAGGTACAAGATAAAGATTTCGGAAATCCATTCGTTTGACTATCTTAGTATAAAATGCAGGAGTTTTCTGTGTCTGTAATGCGCTAACTCTTGAATTACCTAAGCAACGGATGTTTTTTTTTTAATTACAAATCTGTCGTACATAAATTATAATCTATGAAAACGTCAATGCCGTGCTAAAACTACAAAATGTAAACATGGCTAATCTTTGCATTAAATTTATTCTTAAACAATTATTATTTTTTTCGTAATAAATAACTATTTAAATAATGACGTAAAAATACAGCCAAATCTCTAATGGTTTTGAGTTTAAGTTCAAATGGAATAACAATATTAATACATTGATGGGCAACCATTGTATTGTTTACTAGCGGATGCCCAGCGGCCTTGCCCGCGCGAATTCCGTTTATTCCCGTTCCTGTGGGAATTTCCGAAAATCTCTTCATAGTGCTTGCCTACGACATATTTAAGACACCTACATACCATGTTTCAAATAGCGGGTGCCCAGCGGCGTTTTCCCGCTTGGATTTAGTTTATTCCCGTTCCCGTGGGAATTTCCAAAAATCCCTTCATACCAATTTTCTATGACATATCAGACACCTTCATACTATTTTTCAAGTTTTTAGGTGTTATCGTTTCGGAGTAGTACATATTTCTCTTTTTAACCAGTTTTTATATTTTCCCGTGGGAATGAGATATTTTCCTGGAATAAAAAGTACCCTAGATGTTGACCCGGGTACTCAGTTATCTCCATACCAAATTTCATCAAAATCCGTCCAGTAGTTTTTGAGTGATGCGTGCACAACCAGACAGACAGACAGACAGACAGACAGACAAAAATTCCAAAAATTGGTGTTTCGGTATCTATATCGATAACTATATACACTACCTTTAAAATTTTCAAAAAATATTTAATGTACAGACACGGCCCCGTTAGAGTTTTATTATATGTATAGATAGAAGTACTTTAGAGGTAATGTACACTTTCCTTTGGCGAGAAACAGTATTCCCTCGAATTTTCCAGAAGCATTGTCTAAAGTTTCTTCTAAGTTGGAGTTTAGTGGTAAGACTAACTATAGTAAAGTACTTTTTATGTTAAAAATACTAAACATCTTTATAACTACAGTGGCTTTAGGAGCGGTCCTAAAAATAACACTACTGTACAAGTCTCATTATGTTTTAAATATTAAACATTAAACGGTTTTCTATAAATTATATTAAAATAAGCATAATCGAATCATGAAGCCGTAACATCTAACCGCTGCGCTTTCTGGTGGGCTAATAAATAATCTAATTATTGTTAGGCTTGAGGCCATATAACTAAAAGAATTTTTCAAGCTATGAAACCGTGTCTGTGAATGGAATCTTATAATTAAATTGTAGTACGAGATAGACAGATATCAAAACAAAAATTACTAATAAATTTTTAAACCGTTTCGTAAAAACTGATTTGCGGATTTATCGAAATTTAGTACATTAGTATTTGGGTATACAAAGAGACCCTATGTCTCATTCCCATGGGAAAATTAAGTTAAAAGTTCGAGTCCAAATTCCAAGCGAACGAAATCGCGGGAAATAACTAGTCGCAGATTACAAGAAATTAACCTCCCAGTATTTGTTTAATCATAGTAATGGATAATAAATGGGAGTCAATTGGCAAGCAGAGCGTGGACGAACCTCAAACGGAGATGAGTCTAAGATAAGGCGCGGTCATTTGCGGGCCGTGATTTATATCTTGATTCTCGTCGATCTGTCTACGGTTCTACAGGTACACAAAAGGTACCTCGCCTGGACTAGAATTGACAACATTTTTGTTATTCTGATAATAAAACAGCATGAGCAGATCCATATCAAATATGTGCTTATTCGCTTTTACGTTATTTATAGTTTACTAAAACATTTAAACGGAATGTACTTGTAGGTACTGTTAAATATTTTAGGGTGGTACGGAACCATTCGTGTTCGAGACCGACTCCCACTTAGCCAGTAAAAAATATTTTAAAAAATATTAGCTTCTGAATATTCAAACCTTTGTCAAATTTAAATTCGACTTATCTAGAGATATAGCATTTGTAATTTTGTATAATTTTTGTATTGGTATTATACTTACTTACCTTTATATGTAACTTAAATTCCTGTTTAAATGTTCGGCGATAAACCATAAATTGTTGCTTATTGTTCCATATCTATGCTGCCAACTACAAATAAAGATAGAGTTGCATTTTGTAGCTCAACTTTTGTAGAATACCTACCTATAGTTATTGGTCGAAGAACCCCGATTTGGGAGAAAATTTTACCCCTAGTAGTTGATGCTGCATCATATAGGTACATTAGGGATATGGTAGTTTTGACAGTTTTAAGTTAGTGTTGGTACTTATAATGGATGATTTTTTTACCGTCTGGAAAAAAATATGACGTGTGAGGTATCTGGAGCCGAAGTTATACACGAGATTAATTGTTAAATATAGTCATGTTTAGTGCAATTTACAAAATCTAGAAAACTACGCACAGTACTACGCTCAGCTGGCGGTTGTAGGTAGATTGCGTATAATTGGAAGCTACGAGCCTATTTCTTTTTAAATTACTATTCCAAATATCTCCGTGTGTATTATTGACTACAATTGAGTAATGTATATTAGTTTAAGCAATAAAAAAAAATTTTTTTTCTTGAAAATTTTTTTTTAAGTAACATTGCCAAATGAATCTATTACACTTACCTTTCACACCACATTTTTTTCCAAACGGTAAAAAAAGTCACCCTGTATATTTACGAATTATACTACCAGCGTGCGAACTTACGAATACGTTAATTCATTTATAACATGTTTCATCCCCCGTCGGGGCCTAGCCACCCTTGAACAGAAGAACCCATAATGCAGTCTATTACATTAGAGAAATTCAATTATACCATACAAACGTACATGACTACTATGTACGTCAGTACATTGTTGTACAATACAAAATACATTATATGACAATGAGTATTTTATAAAACACTCTTTTTATTAACTTACCTAACCCTTTTTCACAGTCGACTATATATCTCTAGCAAAAACCATCTTCGGATAAAACGGTTTTTGTAAATATAAATAATGCAAAGAAAGAAGTAAAGTAAAAAAATGTGTATTTATTCTTGTTAAAATGATTACTTTTGTCTTTAGCCACAACAAAAACTTTCACGAACCGTGGCGTCCTTTGTTAATTAACGAAAAAAAATAATTCAAGGGCTTGTTTTATTTATTTTTACTCTTTGACATCTTTTTGTTGCTTTATTGCATCATTTCTAATGTCACAAAACAAAAACATTACATCCGAATATCTAACATTAATTAAGAGGTAGGCTATAGCATAGGCTATAGCCTACCTCTTAATTTATTAGCCTATATAGAGGCTAGGGCAGAAATCATGTAACTACACATGAGACCTTTTTGTATATTACCTACTACCTACCTACCATCTTAATATCTCTTGTAATAATGCTTCCGATAATTTATCTCCACTTGTCAATTGACTTCCTTAAGGCCAGGTATTCCTGCAGCAGTAGGCATTTAGCGCTGTCACGGGTCGCGCGCAAAATAGTTAGATCGGACGCATCGGCAGTGAACTCGCATGACCCCGCCAGCGACATAGTATAAAAATTAGCAGTAGGATAATTTTATTTGACTTTAGAAATGCATTTTATATATTAACCAACTTTGTTTATGGTATAGTAATAAATTAGAGTTACGTAAATAAATGAAGTAACTTCTCTGTTTTTATTTTGTTTGTTTATGTAATTATTATAACTATTATGTGTATACATCATGGTGACAAAAATCAAAAATCGAAAATTCTGTTTGACTTAAATATTAGGTCTTTACCAATGAAATTGCCATTTTATATGAAAAAATTGAAACGATTTTTTTTCATGTATTTTTATTTGTATTAATCGAAGTAATCAATCACCTATCCAATTAATGCATCTTTTGCCAACGCAGTGGCAGTTCATTGATGCCCTTCTTAAAAAATCAGCTGTACGGGAGGCAACAAATTCTTCAAAGGCATTTTGTACCTACTGCCTCTCGGGTATTAAATTTTTTTCCCACCAAGAAGTTATCCAAATTCTGGAAAAAGTTGTCTGTAGGCGCAAGGTCTGGTGAGTAGGGCGGATGACGGGGAGCTTCCAACCCCAGTTCTTGCAACTTGGAGACCGTCTGCTGTGCAGTGTGAGGTCACGCGTTGTCGTACAGGAGCAGCGGAGACGAGCGATTGACCAAAGCTGGTTGGAGATGTGCCTGCTTCTCCATCGTTGTGTTCAGTTCTTCACAGTATACATCTGCAGTAATGCTAGCTTTGTGTAAAACCATTAGATTTGTGTATCTTTCGCTTACGTAGGTAACCTGTCAGTTTCTTAGTGATTGTTTGGCTATCTAAAACGTACTATATTCACGAACTGTTTATGCAGTTTCGTTCAATCCTTTAATGAATGAAAAGCAAAAAAGGAGGATACGGTACTAGCTTACTGCTTAAATTAGGCCCAAGAAACTTTATTCTTTGCAGTCTCAATCGGCGACCTATCGACAGTAGGTACATGATAGTCGACGAGAAGCAAAAATATAATTGAATGGTTAAACGACTACAACGCCTTCATGCTATTATGAAGTGTATAGATAGCACTAAAACAAAAAATAAAACCCACGAAAGCGCGTAGGTAGTTGTAGTCCAAATGTCAACGATGCTTTATGTAAATGTACCGTATCTTCCTTTTTGGCTTTTATCTAAGGTTCAATCCCACACATTGACCCTACACAATACCAACGAGTATTTAGCACCTACAGAATGAGATGTAGATTTAATTATATTAGGGATTTAGACAAAGGGGGAAACGATCCCGCTCCTGGATGAACGACAAATGAAGTTTATACTGTCTACCAACTTTCAATTATTTTGAAGTGATAAGACCATAGCGCTATACATTTTTATATATCTCTTTGAAACGATCCCGCTCCTGGATGAACGACAAATGAAGTTTATACTGTCTACCAACTTTCAATTATTTTGAAGTGATAAGAGCATAGTGCTATATATTTTTATGTATCTCTTTGAAACGATCCCTCTCCTGGATGAACGACAAATGAAGTTTATACTGTCTACCAACTTTCAATTATTTCGTTGTGATAAGACCATAGTGCTATATATTTTTATGTATCTCTTTGAAACGATCCCGCTCCTGGATGAACGACAAATGAAGTTTATACTGTCTACCAACTTTCAATTATTTCGATGTGATAAGACCATAGTGCTATATATTTTTATGTATCTCTTTGAAACGATCCCGCTCCTGGATGAACGACAAATGAAGTTTATACTGTCTACCAACTTTCAATTATTTCGTTGTGATAAGACCATAGTGCTATATATTTTTATGTATCTCTTTGAAACGATCCCGCTCCTGGATGAACGACAAATGAAGTTTATACTGTCTACCAACTTTCAATTATTTCGATGTGATAAGACCATAGTGCTATATATTTTTATGTATCTCTTTGAAACGATCCCGCTCCTGGATGAACGACAAATAAAGTTTATACTGTCTACCAACTTTCAATTATTTCGTTGTGATAAGACCATAGTGCTATATATTTTTATGTATCTCTTTGAAACGATCCCGCTCCTGGATGAACGACAAATGAAGTTTATACTGTCTACCAACTTTCAATTATTTCGTTGTGATAAGACCATAGTGCTATATATTTTTATGTATCTCTTTGAAACGATCCCGCTCCTGGATGAACGACAAATGAAGTTTATACTGTCTACCAACTTTCAATTATTTTGAAGTGATAAGACCATAGTGCTATATATTTTTATGTGATTTTTGCGTACATTAAAGTGATTATACTAAGACGCGGGGGCGGGAGCTACTACTATCTCTTAAAGCATTATAAATATTGCTATTTCCTTACTACGACATTCTTGTAAAATAAGCTTGTTTTAATATTGTTTTGTGTTAAATCTAATAACTTGCATCATGTAAGCTTGTTTCTTGCTACGGCGAGTTATAAAGTATAGACTTCTTTGTAGTGTCGTGGCAATTTTACTTGGTCACACCTTCCTGGAGTCCTAGCTTACCGTAGGAAAGTAAGCTAATCGATAATTGTGTTTTGACTTTTATCAATTTTATGCCGAGAAACTAGAAAGTTTTCAAGTTATTTTCTTTCTTTTCTAATATTTTAAATGTGGAAGCCGGGTGACATTGTCTCAACACCTCCTTCAAAAGATTACATCCAAACAGCTCTTACTAAAGTGCGAAGACAATATATTAATTACCACTTACACTTATCCAAAACTAACACGGTTACCTATGTTAAGACTCTTATCTTCCGGAATCTAAAATTTACAACATAATTTTACGGGGATTAAGAGTATTCTTGTAATTTTCCTAATATGGTCAAATGTACCTACTCTATTAGAGCAATTAATAGCTAATCACGTTAAAATTAACCAAATGATCCGTCACTTTAAGCGTGCAATTTTAGGGCATGCATAAATATCGCAAGTATTTACGTTATACTGGCTTGCTTGTCTCTATAACTTTTGGAAAAGCTATTTTCTGCTTCTGCTTTTAAAGGCTATATTTGCTTTAATTAGACAATTTGGGTTGGGAATAATTACAGTTATTAGGGAGTAGTCGAAATTTTGGAAGCGCTACGTTTAAGGTCGCTGTTGCATTCTCAGCATGATTTGATGGTTTAGTTCCACAGTTCTGGATAGCAATATAAAAAAATATTTTTGTCTGCCTATCTGTATGTTCATATTCGCTTTAAAAAAAACAACTGCACGAGATTCAATGGTTTTTACAGCTGCATTGTTGCCGCTCTAAAAAAAGCTAATTGCTTTAAGAAAGTTTAAATTTTGGTGCTTACGATTATTGATTATAAATTACTCTCTAAGATAAGACCGTCCATTGTACTTTAATTAGTTTTATCCACATTGTGTTGTTTTTGCTGTACCTACAATAATGAGTCATTGTCCTGCCTTACTCCTACTCCTGTAAATTTACTACCTAAGTATATCGAATTCGAATTTAGTCTAGTCGAAAGACCTTGGATAAAAAAAATGTGCAAAACTAAATTTGTTATTTTGTAATAAAACTTATTTAAATCTTCTATTCTCTCAGAATGAATAGCTAACTTTATTATAGTAGCAGGGCTAATTACTTAGAAAACAAAGACTGGAACTGTGGCCATAGCTTGTGTATATAAATTCAAAGGCGAGCATAATAAATAATATTCACACTTTATCTACACTCTGGAATATTACGCGCAGAAACAGTCGCTCCCTAGGGAACATGTCACTCAGATGAATAAAGTGTCTTGATTATACTTTTTGTTGGCATTTAATTATGGATCTAGACGTAATGCTGTCATCAATCATAGGAGAGTAAGCATATAATTCAGATTTTGCTGCAAATGAACATCCGTGGAATAATCAATAGCTAGAATAATAACTCACAAATTAAAAACCGACTTCAACGAAAATCAATTTTTTATTTTTTGTTGATATTTTAAAATCGCTTTATCGATTTCGATAAATTTTAAATAGGACCACCTCTGAAGTATGATCTACCAAACTAAAAGAAAGTTATCAAAATAGCAGTGATAGCCTTACGGTAAAAAAACCTGCTTCACAAGATGAAAATCCTGGCATATACCATGACTTTTTCAAAACATATGTACATATTTATCACTAGCTTGACGGTGAAGGAAAACATCGTGAGGAAACCTACAGGTTCCAGAATTAATTCTGAGACATGTGTAAACAGACCCGGTCCGGCGATAGGCTTACCACCTATCACGTTTAGGGGTCCAAAGAATATCTCGTGAAAAGTGGGTATATCCAGAAATGGAATTCCTCTGCCTAGCCCCTCGGGGATATAAGGCGTGAGATTATTTATTTATTTTACTTATTTAAACATCAACATCGGTTCATAATTGGCCGAGTAATCGATAACATACATTGAAAAAAAAGCTCCTTTTTCAAGTCGGTTGATTATTATCTTCGAAGCAAAGTGCCTTTAAAGACTCCAAGACACAACACAACAAGAAAAGTAAATACGTTCAAGGGCAGCAAAAATCGACATCAGGTGGCACGGTTCACGTTTTTATCGTTCTTTTCTTGAAAGGACACCTAAGTTAGTATCAGGTGGTCTATAAAGTTTCTGTTAAAACATCATGTTGCGATTTATAGGCTAGCTGCCTTTTTTCCTTATCTATAAATTAAATAAATTACTAAGATAACGCCTTTTAACACCGAGGGGATAAGCAGAGGTAGTCCATTTCACGAAATAAAAAACAATAACAGTAACAGTAACGATAACAGTCTTTTTATCAAAGAAAAATTACAAGCTTCGTTACGTTTAGGTATCTTCCTTTTTTTGTCATGCATGCGTTCTAAAGCTGTGACTCGATGACATTTTGGAGAGTTGTTGTGATTTTTATACATTAAAAAGCCTATATTCCGATAGATAGTCGTTTTAACGCTATCGAGAACAAGGGATGCACGCTTGAAATAAAATCCAGACCCGAACAACCAACATTTTAAAATTAATATTACTTTGATCCTCTGTCTCGTTGCGAGGGGGTGGCGGTTGTTGGGTAAGGGTCGTCATCTGCGATAGCGAGGCTTTCATCTTGATTGCATTCCCGCGATCTCGTAAATTTTCAGCTTAATTCGATGGTCTTTTTGCTGCGGATGACGTGTGATATCTCAAAAAAAATGCTTTGTGTCCTGCCTTTTGTTCGCAGTATCGGCGGTCTGGGCAGAGCGGAGGATTTGAATTTCTGATATGAATAATAATGAATACTAGTATGAACAAGTTTAGTGTAGGTTACCTAGCAGTAACATACAATTTCACTTGTGCATATAGAATTTCAAACAAACATGATACATGCCAATCTGATCTTGTTTCAATAACTACAAAATCACCTGAGTGGATGCATAACCTAGTGTTACAAAGTAAAACTGCATAGTAAAGTGGACTTCCGAAAATTTAATTAATTAATAAGTATATTATTATAGTTCAGCCCGAATATCAAAAGGACTAGGTGACCCCAGTTCCAAGTTTATAGATACCTACACACATTAAGTTATAAATCCTTCCAGTAAAAATAAATTTAATAGATTATGTACCTTTCGGTATATTTTATGATAGATACCCCCGAGGAATATAATTATTATTAATTAGTCAAGCAGCTCTCATAATGACATAATAATTGCTCAAATATTAAAAAAACTAGGAATTTTACAATTATTTGGGAGATATGTGTGTTGGTATCTGACATTCCCACGTTGCATAAATTATTACAATTCACTGATTTCATTGGAAATTATATGTTAACTAGCGACCCGCCCCGGCTTCGCACGGGTGCAATGCTGAATTTTCTTAACTTTCCAACGAATGCAAAACCATGGAAATCGGTTCGTCAGTTCTGGAGTTAAATCGTCAGGAAGGAAAACCCGACTTATTTTTATATAGTAGATTGTTTTGACTTGATTCCATCAGAGAGACAGAATAGTTGATATTTAATTTAATGTGCTTTGATTATTGGGAATACTGCATCTCTCTCAAATTTATCTTCTCAAATTTTGAATTTGAATTTTGAATTTGAAATTTCAGTAGTTGTTCGCAGTTATATACGAGTATATATATAGCTGTCGGAATTTTTCAAGCCACCCTAGGGTATTTGACATGGCTAAATTACTTCCATTGTGACTCACAATTTTCGTTGTGTTTACTCACAAATTGTCACAATCAGTTCCCCTGCAGTTTGGAAGAGCGCAAAGATTTCCCGATCTATTCAAATATAGAACAAAAAAATCAAACTCTAATTCACGTCATTTTTAGTTATTACGAAAACCGATGATCCAAAACCAATTTATAGCTGTAAGGATAGTCACAAATGTCTATGGTCTCAAAGTTCCGCGATCTGTTTTCATTCGCACCCTATGTGCTCTTGCATGAAGCTGGCAAGTTGTTCAGAAAGTTATTACAAACCGGAAGGAAACTTATACCGGCAGCCGGTAGTCTCAGGCGGACTGCATTACCCCACCATACATAAGAGGGCAAAGATGCCAGTAGTATGACCACATTGTATTTTACTAGCTATTATTTGTTTTATAAAACATATATAGTAACTAGTAAAACACCCATAGTACTACGTTCACAGTTCAGTAGTATCATCAATATCATCAATTTCTGTGCGAGATATATTCTAGATACGGTTACGAGGAATTGGAAATAAATACGCAGAGAGCGCCCCGTTGGGATCTGTCTCGATTTCAGTCACGTCAAGATAAATAAAACTCACTAAATATTCAATTTAGGGTTAGTAGTAAATCGATATTATCTACCATAAGTATACATATTAATATTAACACTTCCAATAAAATACACAAACTGTTTCATAAATCATTTCATGTTTTCATTTTTGACATCCATCCAGTGGAGGTAAATATTTTTTTAGATTCCGATACAGTAAATACACAGGATATCAATGGCTACACTGTGCGAATATCTATTTGGCTGCGACATTCTAAATTTAATTTCCTGGCGCCAAATAGAGTAGGTACCTACATGAATGAAACGAACTTCCGCAGCGTCACAAATGAACACGTCGTACTCGCAGTATTTTCTTTGTAAGTATGTCTAAGAATAAAGTTAGTTGCGCATCTGCGTTTTATTACGAGGACACCTAAGTACTATTTGACCAACTATGTATACGATACATTCTCTGACAATGAAGTCCACGAAGATCCTACTGTTCTCGTTACAGGCTGATTTCTGTTTGCTTTTGGACAATTTCAAACTTTGTTCATTGCGTCGCGCATCGCTGTTATTAGTTCTTGGTAAATATTTAGTTACAGTAACATTTGATTGTACTATCATATAATGAAACTAGGTCTCGCCCGCCACATCTTCGGCAAAGTATTATTAAAGCAGAGCTTTCGCGATGATCCCGTTCTTCCAGTTGCCGTAGAAAAACCGCAAAATCATTTATTACCGCGTGCTCCTTGAAAGTTACATGAATTCTAAATTTCAGTTTTCTAGACAAGAATTTCAGAAATTGGTGTTGTGATAAAACTTTGATAACTATCTACACTACCCCTGAAAATTACAAAATTTGTCATTTACAGACACGGTCTTGTTACAATTTATGATAAGGGCATCGTTTACTCAAATGATTCTGAGTTCAACTTAACTTCCTTAACCCCCCTATCTTACGTCCTGATTAAGAGGTTAATTCCAAAAGAAAGGAGATACCCTTCACTCATTTCTATTAAACTGGCAAGCTGGTTATATCATCATAGACGGCTGGTTATTCACTAATAGATAATCAACAAGTCTTACATTACAGCAAGTGGTGCCTCTGTCTGTGTATCCTAATTGCCAGTTGTCAAAACTCTTATTTCAAATTATGAAATTTCTTATTATTGCACTATAAGTTTGTGCAATACAAAAGGCAAAAGGTAAACAAGAAACTAGCTGTTTATAATTTCAACATATTTGAGTCAACTAAAGAGTGATCAAAAGTATGTATAAGAAAAAGTTTTGAGGACATCGATACTTGTAATAAAGAAATTTAGTAAAAATTTAGGTAACTAAGTACCTATTTAATTATTTTTTTCATGACCCTTGCATGGCCTAGTTATAGTTGTGATAGTTATGCTTTTGTTAGACGCTTCGTCAACGATTGGTTTTATATGATATTATTTCTTGTACTTATACTCCATGTACTAAGGTAATTGGTCCTGCAACTAAGTACTCGAAGTAATAAGTCGTTCGTAAATAGAAACTCAAATTTGTCAATACCAGATTCCAACAAAAGCAACAGAACTAATCTTTGATTCGTCTCAACTTGGTTAGTTTAAGAAAAAGTAAACTAAAATGTTGTTATTTATACTCGTCTGTACTCGTTCCACCGCGAATTGTTCTTTACAAAACTTGAATTGAAAAGCCTTCGAGGCTCAATTTGAATGCAGGAAAACTTTGCAATAGCTTTTATTCGTAGTCGGAAAGTAAATGAATTTACGACTTACGATGAATCGAGTATTTTTTTCTATTTCTTTCGTTCAATTTATACTATCACGTTTTAAAGCAATTTTCTATAAAAATATCCCTTCCCGAATATAATTTCAGTTTACAAATATTGTCATGAGGAAACCCAGCAGAAAGCACAGCAGCGCGGTCCGGCAATGGGCTCACCACTTATCACGTTTATAGGAGTCCAAAGAATGTAGGTGAAACGGGTATTTCAGGAATTGAATACCTCTGGGGATAAAAGAATAATTGTTTAATTCATTTATTTATTATAATATTTAAGTATTTCTCTTTGTGAATATTAGTATTAACTCTAAGATACAATCGTCATTGAATATATAAGTATAATAAATAATGTCCCTTTATATATAAAACCCAAACTTATGACAGTAGATAAGATAACTTTATATGACATAAAAGTCGATCTACAACAGCCCCTTTAGCCAAGTGGCATTGCACAATCTAATCCAATGTTTTTTTAGATTTCATCATCATCATCATCAACCCGTAACAGCCCACTGCTGAGCTAAGGGTCTTTCCTCACACATGAGGAAGTATGGGCTATAATCTCCCACGCGAGCCCACCGCGGATTGGGAGATGGTGTTAAGCTGGTGGCCACTTAACAGTCAGAATTTTTCATGCCACCCAAGGGTATCTGACATGGCTTAACAACTTCCATTGTGCGTAAGCACAACGAAAACCGGGACCAACAATTTAACGTGCCTTCCGAAACACGGAAGCGCTCGTTATATAAATTTACATTTACATGTATGGGATTAACATAAGCACTTGCCAACGAGCGCTAACGCTACTGTCAATCCCATACATGTCAATCTAAAAGAACATTCGATGAGATTGCGCAATGCCACTTGGCTAGGGGGGCAGGAATCGAATTACTATGGTCAAAATCCTTCTCCTTCCTTCTCCGTTTAGTAATCAAATGCAATGTCATATGAACTTAGTCTCATCGATTTGATTGGCTGCTTGACCGTAGCAGCTTTGGTCAACGATTTTGCTCTAAAATGCAAATGAATTTATTATGTAATGGAAACTCAGGCACGTGCTAGGTGCATTAGTTATTCATTGAACCCGGCTCTCGTCGTCACACTACCAACGTTTGTTTACAGTGGTGTTGACTGAGCGAAGTGCATTCGATGGTAATTAATTACCTACTAGCTCTGAAACGGAATCGATGCAGACATGTGGGACAAAGAACTTTTCTATTCCTATTCTATGTTTGCTTAATTGTAATACTAGTATTGTCTATTTCATGTAGCATGGGTTCGGTGAAAGTTCACATGTTTCCGTTTACGTACGCTTACTAATTTCTAACTAATAAAAAAATATTGGTTTAAAAAATAATTAATATTTTATTATCTTATCATCGCAAAAATACAATATTTTTTATTAGTCAACAGTAGTATCAGTAAAATGGAAAAATGTGAACTGTCACCGAACCCATGCTACGTGAAATAGACTATAGTAGGTACCTACATGGGAGACCGAGCTTCGCTCCTTCTGACACTAGTGTCTCTAACGACATCTGCCGGCGAGTGGCAGTATCATCTAAAAAAATGCTTTGTGTAAAATTGCGTTATGACAGGAAATACAACTATGCAGTTGAAGTTTAAATGCAATACTCTATCTGTTTACAAAATTTCATGAAAGTCATTAATGGAGACGTTTTCGAAATATAAATACAATTAGATAATAGGATAAAAAGTTCGTGTAGGTAATACTATTTCTTTAGAGATTGCATCAATTTCAGTTTTTACTCGGTTACACTTCGAGTCGATCACGTGATTTGTCTAAAGCTTATGTGAATCATGTACAATTATGAAACTAGGTACCTATATCACAAACGTTTACCTGCGTTATAGAAAGCCAGTTGGCTTGGCCGCCGAATGACATAATAAAATGTACCTATTACTTGTGAGATACATTGTATTTTCATACGATGGCCAAAACTGGACCAAAATTCCAAAATATTTGACTTTTTCCTGGATTATACACTAAACACTAATTATATTCTAAAGTTGAAGCTTTTATGTCTGCTAGAAGATCCTTAGAGTTTCAGTTTTAGTCAGTCAGTGAGTAAGTGAAAAAATTAAGAAACTTTGACTAGTTATAATTCTTAAACTACTGTTTAAAATTGAATGACATTTGAAATAAACTGTGTTTATACAATGCCTGCATCTACAACAAATTATAGAGAAGTCGAAAATAGCCTGAATTGCTTCTAGAAAAGGATGGTACCTACGGCCGTGCCGCTCCTTTGCTCGATTTTTTTTAAAATATTCTGGAAGGGAGTGGTCTTTTACCTAATTTTATTAGAAGACTACACGGGAGAGCGAGACAGACAACTGACAGGATGAACTCGGCAGTTTGAAACCAGAGACCCTCTGTTCCAGTCAATTACCTTCCGAGTATCTAAGGTAGACCTGTGATAAATTTACATCGTGACCTGCATCAACAAAACCGAATGAACTCTTAGAATTTTATCTCTTCTTTTTCTTATATTCATACCAACCTGTACAGAAATTTTTAGAAGAGACACGTAGTAAAAATATCAAGAGGTTGTTAAAAGGTAAATTTAAAGAACGTGTCTGAAATTATAAGTAGATTCTTTCTTTCGGCGCGGGCCTACCCGTAGATATACCTACCTACTTACTTATTTGTGCGTACGCCTGGGGATGAGTGGATTTACGTCAAAACTTGAGTCATTCATTACCACATTATTGTATATTTTCTTCCTTTCAAATAAATTACTGGTAGGTACTTACCTAATGCCACTTTTATTGCGGTATATTTTATTTTATTATACTTACTGTGCTTAAGGGTGTGGAGTCGAAACCAAATTAATTTTACAATCCCTTTTAACGATTGGGTAAGCGAGTTTAGGTAAATAAACCTCCGTTCTCTCCAATATAAGCCATGCCTATAGGTATGTGAATTGCACGTCAATGAATTTTAAATAGACCGTACATAGAGAAATTTGTTATTACGAACTTAGTTTTATTATGTTCAGGAGTTTGCAGACCTGAAAATCTCAATTAGATCGTTTTCGCTAACGTGGATTTTGTGATTTCAATATTTACCCGAACAGTCTTTAGCTATGTGTGTTTGTCTATGCGCATAAGCAAAGTCTTCCTAACATATCACAATAAGTTACATATAGCACACCTTGAGGTGCACAGGTTGAGCTCAGTTTTCTATAAAATACTAGCTGACATTGCTAACGTTGTTCTGCCATATAAATGGGGGGTGGGGTAGTCCAGTCATTTAAGCTTAAATTAGGTAAGAATCTCGGAATTCGAGATACCCAGCTGTAACTTTGTAAATAATTGTATATTGACACCCTAAAAGTTGTCTCAAAACCTACATATGGGGTGTACGCAAATATTAAATTTCAAGGTCAAATGTCACAATAAAAGGTTTTTTGAGCTTTTTTTTGTAAATATCTCATTTCCTATGGGTTTTTTGCTATTTGTATTTATTATCAACTTTGTAAAATACAAAATTCTCTACAAATTTTGTTTTAAAAAATTTTCATACGGTGAACCATTTCCGAGATAGAGGGCGGAGAGCGCGCGGTCACAGGATCACTTCAGGTCAACCGGTGCCTCCGGTCGAAGACGCGCCATATATAGTTAATGAAATATCGATAAATCAATGATTATAAATATTTGTCACAATAACTATTATATTATATTTTATCATTTTCTTCATGCATTAAATCTATGACAAAACTTCTGCGCTTTTTAAAAAGGGAAAAAAATAATTTTTGAAAGTTTTTGAGAAACTGACAAATTTGAATGAACTACTAGCATTTGAGGAAGAAAATTGTTGGGCCCAGAGATTATCTACGCGTACGTACCCTACCATATGTAGGTTTTGAGACAACTTTTAGGGTGTCAATATACAAGTATTTACAAAGTTACAGCTTGGTATCTCGAATTCCGAGGTGAACTTACTAAAATGACTGGACTAGGGGTAGTAAGTACTTTAAGAGCTTTTCTCATACTTACCAATTATACAGATACAGTTTCATATTACATTTTATTCATCAAAATCTATAAAGTAATGAAACCGATCCATTTAAAAAAAAAGATTTATCACATGAAATGAAAAATGGATCACCTACATCAAAAACGAGTAAAAAGATCATCTTAAAATATTTACATAATACATTGAAAACAAAGTTAAAAACTAAAGGTCTACATGAAAAGTAAAGACAATTTTATGGCGTCATGTACTAGATTTTTTAAAGTTCTTAAGCTACGGAGCCCGTCCTGTATGAATCCAATTCTTACTTAGCCGGGTTTTCATTATATGGTAAATAGTACGGAAACCTTTGTGTGCGATTCCGACTCGCACTAGAAAGGTTTTCTGAGTTTCGCAGACCAAGTGATTTCTGAAAAGAACTAATCAGTTTCATTTAGAGTTGGAGAACAGGCAGTTTAATTACTGGAAGCCACATAATTCGGTCATTAGTCATTGTAAGTAGATGCCCCGGCAAACCGCGTCGGCAAAGATTCCGGAGCTCAACCGGCGCGGCCGAAGTTTAGAAAAAGTCACCGTTTAATCATTACACGAAAACTCGGGGGCAAAAAACTGCTTTCCGCTCAAAATATTACCCTCTTCGCCAAACTTTGAGGTAAGATTATTTCACCAATACTTCAAAGTTTTTCAATACAATTTCTTAGGTTTGGTGTTCGTAACTTAATATGCGTATGCGTAGTGATTTTGTTTCATACTACATTTACGATAAATTCCCCCCTTCCCGACATCACGCCTTCAATAAAGAGGCCAAACCTGGCCTTATTGTCAATTTATTGTTATCGCAATCATTTTTTTTATTACTGATGGGCTTTTGCCCGAAGGTATAAAGACGGGGCCTATGATGGGAAACAAAACATTGTTATGATACGTAGGTACTTGCCAACAAACTAACTGCTTAGATGAATGAGATTTATAACAACGCAAATGACTGAACAATGACTTGACTCATTTTCAAACCGGGAACTTAGGTACTTCTACAGGCCGTCTGTCTCACACGTTACAGCACAGTTGCTGTCAACAAATTATTATTTACTAAATTTTCCACCTTTTACACCAGAACTAACAAAAAATAATAATAATATGTTACCTAAAAATTTGACGCTTTGGGAATTTTCAGCAAATTGTGTTTTTGAGTGAATGGGTAATTTACGAGAGCGCGCACCTGCGCGTTACGAGAGGCACCGAGAGGCCCTTCTCTGATACGTAGCATATTATGAGCAGAGCCGCTTCGATTCCAGCTAAATACGAAATACATGTTGGGTTTTCTGAACAAAACCAAAACTTAAGTATAAATAAGAACAAAATTATGTTTAATGTTAGTTACTTGCATGGAATATTATATACATGACTAGGGAAGTAAAATAAGAAATGTCTCAGATCACATGTAATTGTCGACCGAGACGAAGCCTCTAGTTCCCGAGGTGTTTATACTTTCTTTCTGCTCGACGGAGGCGGAAAGTGTCTACTTCGTTTAGCGCAGCGAGCTGAAAGTTGACGCTTTCCGCGCGGAGAGATGAAAAATAATTATCTGTGTTTGTAATATTGCCACGTCCCATTATAATTTAGTGCGCTACATTTATATTTAACACCAAGGTTTTTTTTTTATTTTACTTACCTGTAAAATATCTATATATGTATACCTTTGTAATGTGGCATGCAATAAATTATTTGTGTTTGTATTGAAAATCGTAACAATAATCCTTTTCTGTTCATAAAGATTTAAGATTTTTTTGTGCCTTAGTTGTCGTGACTTTTCGATGAACACTTTTAAAATTTCATCATCATATTTGCCTTTGATAGAAGTATCACTTTTCTGGTATCAGTGAACTTTCTACACTTGAGTCAGTACTATTTATTATACTGTGCTTGAGTAGTGACGTGTTTTGAAGAAAGGTCAAGTGCGAGTATGAGTTTCTAGATTTTCTATTGGTATAATGCAGTGCTAATAATGCACTGAATAAAGTTTTCCTATTTATTGGACTGCACAAACCAACTTTGTATGCAAAATATTTATAATATATACTTAATTGATTCATATTAAACTGTAATATTTAGAGACATCGTTTAAATTTTTGTTTAACATTTACATTAACCTCTAATTATTAATCTTAATTATTTCAGATTTTTAGCTTTGTTAGCAAAGATAAGAACAAAATAATTCCTAAACTATGGAGTAGGTATAACAAGGTACTTTTTATGTAATTTGCTAAGAAAGTCTTTTCATACGAGCCCCTTTTTTCTTCGGAACTTAAAATATGTTAGAAATATTTTATTTAGATACTTAATATGGTTTTCAAGCATAATTTAGAACTATTCGTAATTTCAAGTCGATAGTAGTGATGAGCAGCTGCGTCAGAGAGAGAGAGAGGCACCATAAGGGTTACCACTTTGGTACGAAACAATAAAAACAGCTAAGCTCTGTGGTTAAGTTTTTTAAGTTTTCCGGACGAATATTTTTGGATAGGAAAACTCCGGCCCTGCTTTTGTGGATGTCCATTTCCGAAGAACAAAACACTAACGCAAATGAAATTCACTTTATTTCAACGAAAGGACGAAATGACCGGACCGTTGCCGCCCGCGAGTCCGACGACCCATTTCAAGAGTTACTTACTAAGTAAAAATGACTGCACTATGTCAATATTGCCCCTAAAATAAATACCGTTTTTGTAATTTATTAACTAGGTAAATACTTTTTGCCTGTGACTCCGTGCTGATGCAGCTAAAGCACCATCCTAACTAATATTATAAAAGCGAAACTTTGTTTGGTTCGCATTCACCTCTAAACCAATAAACCGATTTAGAAAACTGAAATTTAGAATAAAACCAACTTATGTATATGACGTAGGCAACCGCTAAGAACGGATTTACCGAAATTGGCACGGGAACAGAACAAACTGGATCATAAACCGTGAATCGTACGGACGAAGCCGCGGGCGAAAAGCTTTAATGGATAAAATTTCTTATTTTTTACCGACATAGGAAGTTGTGTTTCGCAGAATTCATTTTTTCGACTAGGTAATTTATCTTACTTTCAAATTAATAATATTTCACCGTATGTGAATAAAGTTGAACATATTCCTCTAAATGAAACTGTCTTTCAACAAAAAAAGGTACTCTAATGGGAAGAACAAAACAATACCAATGAAAAACCAAACTAGTTTTTAAATAGCTTCGTCATATTGTATTCATTTGTGTCCCTTATTGTTACATTTTGAAGCAGTTTCATAGAGCTTGTACTTAGTTACTCATTTAGACAAATTTTAGTGGATGTTTTCCCGTAACAATATGATTTTGTTCTAGTAGTAGGTAGGTCGATTGATTTATAAGAGTCATAAATGAATTCACAGTCTCAACCAGTCTCTAGTAACTATATTACACAAGATAAGATAGTAATTTTATTTTACTTTTCCAGGCCAGTAGGTAATCCCATTTTTCTTTGTCTTATATTTCGAAGATTATTTTAAAAATATGCAATATCTATTCAACGGTGATGTGCTTACCGACGAACAGTATTTCATTTTTATACTAACTACTACTAGGTTTCACAAATAAAATACTAAGAATAAAATATAGCCTATGTTACTCAGGGATATTCTAGCTTTCCATTGGAGAAAGAATTTTTAAAATCGGTCCAGTAGTTTTTTGAGTTTATTCGTAACAAACATACAAAAATACAAATCTATTTTCTTTATAATATTAGTAGATATACTTAGATAAGGACTAGCTTTGGCCCGGTAAGTACTCTTCCGCGTTCCGAGATAAAAAAAATATGCTACATATATTGTTAAACCAGGTTAAAAACTGTCTTTTTTCCAAATTTCATCCAAATCTGTTCAGCCGTTTTTGTGTATTTTTAACAAACATACAAAGTTTCACATATTTTATAATTTCGTAAGATTAGGTACTTACAGCTCGGCAGTTAGCGATTACAAGACCAATAAAATGTTATTGTAGGTATGCTAATTAAAATTTTGATTAGAATAATAGCCGAGCTCTAAGCACAGTCTTAGTAATTGTTTTTTTACAGTCTAACTTTATTTGGATAATGCTGGAAAATGACGTTAGATGAATGAAGTTAGACGCCTATATATATACAGATTCTTACATATTTACCTAGTTAAACTGAGAATTCGTTATAGGTTTGTATTTAATAATTGGATCACGGTTTCTAAACGGTTTCTGAGTGAATTTTAGTTAACATAGCATTTTTAAATCGATTTTACGCTAAGCTAAGGCTTTTTTACAATCTTGTACCTCTTATTAAAAATAAGAATATTATTCACAAAACATAAAAGTATAAAATAAAATCTTTATGTTTAATGGTGACGTTAATATTCAAGTGAAAATATGTACCTAGTCACCTTTGTACCTATCATTTTTGAATTGAAGTATTTAAACAAACATGTTTGTTTAAATACTTCAAAAATGAAGTGCACTTCACATAGTTTATTCGTAATAGGAAACTTTCGAATATCGCATTTTTCGTGGAAGAACTTTAATTGTGAAGTTTCTTTTTAAGTTTAAGTTTCGTTTCTGAAGCAATGGGTAAGGAGACAATAATTCAACTTAACTATCTTATTCCTATTGAAATAGATGATTTTAAGATTATTTCGCAAGTAGGTACATATACATTATCATTTAGACTCCGTTAGTATTTTCGCCATATGATATTTTATTCTAAGAAAAATCCTTATCAAACATGCATAAACGTATTCCTGGATAGAGTAAATGGAAGTGTAAACGTAACGATCTTCCTATTGATACTTTGACGAGGAAGTATCACAAAGAGTCAAAAGGTGGTGTAGATCTGTTTTGCAGTTCGGTGTACACGTTAGCTTATTACGAGTCTTCAAAGGTGTGACGAGGCTCTTTTATTATAGCTTTACGGTATAAAGAAAGAATCTTGAAGTGTGTCACGGACTTAACAAACATTTGATGGGCCTGAGCCCTGACTGAGCCACAGTTGGTAGTGACCCTGCCTTCTGAGTTGGAGGTCGCGGGTTCGATCCCCTCTTGGGGCCAACATTTGCGTGGATTAATATGTCTGTTGGCTTCGTATCTGGGTTTAATATTTATTTAAGTATTATTTATCAGTAGTTTAGTACCCATAGTACAGGCTCTGCCTAGTTTGGGACTGAATAACCATGTGTAAATTGTGTCCCTCAATTTATTACTACCTGTTTTATTTTGTAATGGTATGAGAAAAAAAAACATATACATACGACACTGGCAAATTATATTTACTTTGGTTGATTTAGGTGTCTAAAAATCTTTTTTTCTTTTCTTATGACTATGACTAAAAGTCATATAGATCTTTTAAAAACTTACTTCTTACAGCAGAAAAAGTACAATTGCAATATTTACAAAAAATGTGGAATTTGGAAAGTAACTAACATGAATCTAAAAGTCCTCGTCCTTTTAGTTTATTAGTAACTCAATTCCAAATCTTAGCCTCACTCTAACCTCTCCATAATGACGAATATTATATGATATTGTATCGTAACATGAAAAAGCAATATCGTTATTTAGGTAGCTATTGATCTTCTATAGGAATCGACTGTAGATGAAAGCTTTTAAGCGCACAGTAATGGTATATTTGGCTGCCTTCGGGACCCAGTCACGATTAACTTAATTGGATTCCTTTCGGATCTAGTAGTCAGGCCGCAAGCTGGATCAATATTCGTGCCAAAATGTTCATTGTTTAACATCGATTACTTTTTTCATTCTCGTTAGGCTGGAAAGGGTATATGTCGCAGGGTTCTCGTAAAAGCCATTGCATTATATTATCATTAATGTTATTATAATTGGACGGGCTTTTGTCAATCGTCTCCATTTCATACAATATTACGGGACAATGTAAGTTATTTCATGACCGTTTTACAATTTTGTGTTAAATAAATTAAAGTAAAAATTCATTTATTTCTGCAGGTAAAAGAACATTACACTTAGAAACGTCGTTATTTAGTAACAAGGCACTCTAAACTCGTCCATGGAGACTGGCTTAATGTAAACAGCAGCCTATCTCCACCGACGAGTTGCTGGTTCCAAATGCAGTAGCCCGAGAAGAACCAGCAAAAACTCAAGGACGATTGACAAAAGTCGGATGCATGGTCAGGAGAATGATTGGTGACGAGATGATGGTGACTAAGCTACAATCCTTAGCCCATCGGCGTAAAGTTGCCTGTTTGTCGGTATTCTACAGATCGGGGAGTGTGCTCAAGAGCTGCACGATCTCATTACGCCTTTCCCTTTTTACTATCGGACTTCCAGACATACCTACGGCATGGTTTCATCCCTAATTGGTAGATATTCCATAAAATAAAAAATAAAATAAATAATCTCACGCCTTTTATCCTCTCTGCCTACCCCGGCAGAGGTATTCCATTACTGGATATAGGTAGGTACCCACTTTCACCCACAAGTATAATCGACCCCTAAACGTGATAGGGGGTGAGCCCATCGCCGGACCGGGTCTGTTACACATGCCTCAGAATTAATTCTGGGACCTGCGGGTTTCCTCACGATGTTTTCCTTGGATGAATATCCCATCTATACGCACAAACCGCTTTTCAAGAGTTTTTATTATGTGCACCACCAAGGAGTGTAACTACCTGCCGGGGCTTCTGTATTTCCGTGTTCATATAACCCGTCCGTCTTTAAGGCTCGAGTAAACAGGCATCTTCTGTCCTTGCCCCGTCTTTGCCTTCAGGCTAGTCTGGGGTCAAGTAATACCATCATTAATAAAAATAAAAAAAAATTTGAATACACTACGACATAATTATATAGGACTACCTACTGATTATATAGATGACGGTCGTATGTGCGGCTGTAATTGTGAAACAAACTGAAATATTTAGTACATTTAAAAATTTAATTATGAAATGAATTTAACGGAATCTTCTCATGAAATGTTACCCTCTGACAATTCTTTTATTACACGTTTATGAGTTTTCAGGTAGAAAATAGTGATCTATTGCTAATCTAGTGCTATTTTTTAGAAATCTATTTTTTAGAAGACGGTTAAAGAGCCGGTCGAAAATCAGTGAGGCTCGGGTTCGAATCCTGGCATGTACCAATGAGTTTTTCAAAAACTTACGTACATATTTATCACTAGCTCGACGGTGAAGGAAAACATCGTGAGGAAACCCGCTGGTCTCAGAATTAATTCTGAGACATGTGTAAATAGACCCGGTCCGGCGATGGGCGCACCACCTATCACGTTTAGGGGTCCAATGTATCTCGTGAAATGTGGGTATCCAGTAATGGAATACCTCTGCCTACCCCCTCGGAGATAAAAAAGGCGTGAGATTATTATATTTTATATTTTATATATGGTTTACATCAAAACTAACACTTAGCTACATAGTGTATTCTACTCATATATTTACAAAGAAGTAATGTTGCTTGTATGTTTGTAGGAATTATGCAAGGTTAATATTTATAGAACTATGCTAATACTGAAAATTCTTACACTGATAGAAAGTTTCATTATTCCCGAGTTATACGGAATAGGTACGCTGTTTTAATGAAGTGCGTAAAACTGCGGAGCACAGCTAGATTTTAGGAATAAAGAAAATGCAGAGACAAATAAATTTTACGTTTAGGTTGATGCTTTTTAATAGAATTAAAAACTCCCAGGAACCACATTTCTGATAAGAAAACACAACCATGGAAACTGGAATTTAAGTCGTCCTTAATCCATTTTTCCTGTAAAGTGAAGTAAAATCTCGTTTTTATTATGACTAACTCAAAATCTTAAAGCATATTGAGGAATTTACATACTTTGTCATGAAGTTTGTAAGTTCAACAACGTGCCGTCTTAGCCAAAATCGCTTTTAGCCATTAGCCGTTTGTTATTCCACGCACGGGCTCTCTCTCGATAATCTGTTATTTTATTTGACACCAGCGACGTGACAACTCGGTGGTTGCAACATTTTACCTCCAATGTTCCATCGGATAATATTGCAAAAGATAAACGTTTAACGATTTACAAAAAGTTACTTCTGGAAATCAAAATTAAAAAACAAAAGGTGTACAATAAACAAAAGATGAGGCAAAACAAAATAAAAGTCAAATGTAAACTTATGTTCCTAAAATAAATGCCATATTTAAGATCTACCTACTCGAATGCACTACGTTAGCTAAGTATAAGAATTAGCAGAACAAATGGATAACCAATTCTGGTTCCATTCTTTTTACACAAAAGTGAAAAAGTCCGAGTCAGATTCACGCACGAGATTCGTAGATTTTCTACGAATATAAAGTGCAACTTTAAATTTTTTTTGTGAACCCTAACCTGGAACTGTGATGAGACGTCTGATTTATTTTTCTGTAATTTTTACATATTTCTATCAACGTCAGATAATTCGCTTTGCAAACTTCTAAAATATATTTTGCAATGTGCAAATGAAGCGCTTTGACATATTAATTTGCCATCGTAAGCCGTTTTTGTAACATATATAAAATTCCTCCGAATGTGCCAAAAAAAAAAAAAATCAAGTAGATAGGTGAACAACGATTAGTGAATAATTTGAAGTTTTCTTAATTACAAGTCGACAGCTGTGACAGACAGACGGCACAAAACCCTAAAAACAACTGGCCTTAAATAAATATAAACAATGAAAAAGGATGAAAAGGTGTTGAACCTTTTTGTGTACATTCCTCCTTTATATAAAAGAGCCTTCGTAACTTACTGCCGTCCCATATAACTCGCTAACTTAGACAAATTTAGCAAAAGGTCCGAAGATGGACCCTTCCCTCAATTAAGCAATTAGGAGCGGTTAACCCTCTGGAAATTCAATAAGCGTTTACTATAAAAGCAAATGGCATACCTAAAAATGTTCGGATAAAAAGAGAGAACTCATTTAGAAGCGATAATTGAAATTACATAACCTTTTTAGAGGAATAGCTGCTGTGTAGTTTAATTGTGTATTTACATGGTTACTACTTCCTACCATTTACTATGTATGTAGTAAGTAGCAATGAGATGTTCAAAAATTAACGTAGGTAAAAATTGATCACCAGCTCAACGGTGAAGGTACACATCGAGTTGTGAAAAACCCCGCATTCACCAGAACTGTGTTTTAGGCATGCACTCGGTCCGGCGAATTACCGGTTGACTTATACCACGAAAAATTGGTATTTCCAGGAGTGGTATACCTGTACCTACGTACCTACCCCCTTGGGATATTGCTTGTAAATTAGAATATAACAAAACACTAAACTGGGTTGAAAATCCATATTAAAAAAGTTGAGATAATTCTTCTGAAGGAAAGTGTTAAATTTTTTTTTACGTTTCGAAACACCAGCATACTTCGGCTCAGCAGCACAAAATATTTTACATAAACTGAAAAAGGTGTTACTTTTTATAGTTATAAAATGAAGTAATGGTATGTTTCTGAACGTGTTGATTAACGTGTAGGTCTTCAAAAAAGGAAGTATCATTTTTGTGTTGTTGGGAGGCTACTACGGTTCTCCGCTTTACGATTTTCAAAACTAGCGACAATTACCCCTTGCGCTACATCGCTTTTACAATGGCATTGTCACTTTTTGACACCGACTAGTCCGAAGTAATGCCAAAACATCGTAGATCGGAAAAACGCGGAGGCTGCTGGGTTCCTGTCAATTGCTTTCTTGCGGTTTGTTGCGGTTGCGGTTTGAATTGTGTTGATTTACTTTGGAGCTTTGGTTCCTTCGTGATTTTTTCATCAATTTGAACAGTTTGTCGAGGTAGTGACTCCTAATAAATTGACTAACTCAGTAATTCTTCCCAATCATTCTATTGTTTCTGTGTCTATTTTAATCTGACCTCTAACTTAAGTGAAGTATGTTTATATTATAGACCCCGGGTCCAGCTCATACTTTCTCTTCTACAAATATACAGAACTAGACAACGTCACAAACTCATTAATATGAACAATTATCTAGGTGTTTTCCTATTCTACAGATGGGAAAGTCTCGATATTCCGATTAGATAACATCATTTCGGTAGGTAATAGATATGATTGTTAAACTGTGGTAATAGGTACGAGTATTATATTTTATTTTGTTTTATGATAAAAAAGGGGGCAAACGAGCAGACGGGTCACCTGATGGTAAGTGACGTCCGTCGCCCATGGACACCTACAACTCAAGAGTCACAACTGCGTTGCCGACCTTTGAGGTGGGAGTAGGGGGAGGGGAGGGGAGGGAAAGGGGGGATTGGGGCCTCAGGTTACCTCACTCACTGAACGAAACGCAGTGCATTGCTTTACGCTGGTTTTCTGTAAATATGTATAACGTAAATATGTGGCTTTTTTTTTTTTTTTTTTTTTAATTATATTTTTTTGATTATATGGCGCAGGTTCAGCGGCCATCCTATACCTACATTTAATTTTAAAGAAGCTTAATCGAATAACTTAGTATTCAAATATTTTACACAAATATGGAAGGAGGTAAGCTGTCCTACGAGTATCATTGTGTGTGTCAGGGAAGTGTGAGCGACTTGAGTCTTTATTTCATTTGAAAGATTTAGTTTTCGTGTCTCTTGAGTTCTCAGTTGTATAGTACTTAGGTATTTGTTGTTTTGCTGCTTCGATAAAAATGTGAAATGTGGGTATATCCAGTAATGGAATACCTCTGCCTACCCCCTCGGGGATGAAAGGCGTGAGATTTTATATATATATATATATATATATATATAAACAAACAGCTAATAAATCCGAACTGGGTCTGTTTCACATGTCTCAGAATTTATTCTGGGACCTGTGGGTTTCCTCACGATGATTTCCTTCACCGTCGTAATAATTAATATGCACATAAGTTTTTGAAAACTGAAAACTCATTGGTAGGATGCCAGGATTCGAACCTAAATTAAGTAAATTATGACTATAGGATTCAAACAGTGTTTTTCTGAAATACCTACCTAGTTACTTGACAAACAATGGCATTTAGACGATTTCGTAGCAGAAGATTCAATAAGGGTACAAACTACTTATTATTAGACTGACCGCAGAAAATTCTTACAAGAAGTGAATTTTGTGTACGTAAGTATTTACTTATAATACTTATAAAATAAAACTTTTTGCTTCCACAGGCTAATAGGACTTAAAAAGTCCGAAATTAGACTTACATATTTAAAATGTTCGCAGGCTCGTCGAAAATAGCCTTAACTTTTGTAAATCACATTTACCGAGCCCAGTAGTTCCTTAATACTTTACCCTGATAATATATTATGTATGTAACAGGAAAAGTCATCCAATTGGATTACATCTCGACGTCATCATCAGATCTTGGCAATTCCTTGAACTGAGACTAGTCTGTTAAAACCTCAAGACTTCGATTTTAAGAATAATTTGACATTTAAATTAGACCCTCGATACCTTGACTTGGGTTCTTAGGTTAATAGTCCTTTTACCGTTGCCATAAATCATAACCTTTAAAATTTGTTTTGTGTGCAAAATTTTGAATTACGCGAGAATTCAATTTCTATTTGACCAAGTTTGAGACTTGGAGAGTTGGAAGACAAGAAATTGAAAGAACTTTCAGTTAACCGAGTATAATTAAGACTCACCTTTTCATTGGCCTCTCGTTAGACTTTCAGAGTATAAACAACGCGATAGCTAAATTGAAAAGTTCTTCTTGGAAGGGTACTTAGTAGTAAGTAGTACCCACCAACCTGAAGGAATCCTCCAAATCATAAGATTTTTTGTAAATTCAAGTGGCTTTAAGGATTAGGTAGGTAGGTAAGTATTTTGCCAAATCGAATCAAGTCGAAAAATATTTTCCATTGAACCATTTGGTAGTGCACCTACTTATCTACATTACACTTGCCCATCTGACATGGCAGTCTTTGTCTCTGGCTAACATCAAGTAGAATAAAAAATACATGGCCTCACGACTGTTATCCCCGAAGGGGTAGTCAGAGGTATTACATTTCTGGATATACCCACATTTCACGAGATATTCTTTGGACCCCTAAACGTGATGGTGGTTAGCCCATCGCCCGGACCGGGTCTGTTACACATGTCTCAAAATTAATTTTGGGACCTGCGGGTTTCCTCACGATGTTTTCCTTTACCGACAATCTAGTGATAAATATGTACGTAAGTTTTTTGAAAAACTTTTTGGTACATGCCAGGATTCGAACCCGAGCCTCACTGATTATCATCATGTGAAGCAGGCTCTTTAACCGTAAGGCTGTCACTACTCTAACATAACATCAAGTAGGATGCAAAATATACCTACTGGAAGGTGGGTATATATATCTATTGATAATGTATGGTATGGGGGTCAGATTTAGATCCAAGGCAGGTTAAAAATACCTAATACAAAAACATTGTACTTACTTAACTGATTTTGAAAGTTTGATTTTGATTTGATCGTTGTAAAAGGCTTAATACCTACTATCTATGTCTTTGTACAAGATTATTTATGTGTATGAGGAGGTATGTAGCTGTTTTATGTTTTCCTTAGGGATCGTGTAACGAGGTAAAAGAGGCTCATTACGTTCGCAAAGAGCGGAGGAAACGAGTAGCGTCTACGGCAGACCTAGTTTCCTGCTACACCTGTTTATACGAACCCACTTATGATGATGATGTTAACACAACAACAAGGAGACGTTTCTAATTGTAGTTTCATTTTACATTTGTTATTCCGAAGCGCACATAAAAAGCTAATGACGGAGTTTATCATCGATACTAGTAATGGGAGGACCTAGTACAGAACAAGGGCGGATCCAGCCATTGAGTCAGAGGGGTCAAATATCAATGGCGGATTTGCAGTATTGGCCGCCCTAGGCCCCAGGTCCAGGCCCTTTCTCAGTACCCATCATACTCGTATATACTTACCACATTATCAATTTATTTTATTGCCAACTTTCATTTCTATATACATAAAATGTAGAAAGTTATTTAGGAAGATTATTGTTATACGACGCCGTGCAGCGTGCGGCCCGCCATAATTGTGTTCGAGCCTTTAGAATATTGAGGTAGATAGGTACTTACTCTTAATTATATCTTGTTATCATCACTGACTTTTTTGATTACGATTGGCCGCCCCTAATATCTGGCCGCCATAGGCCGGGCCTACTGGGCCTAAGGGACTTGGGGCTTTGAGCTTTTCCTACCCTCTTTAGAAAATTCATCTCATGGATTGGTAAACTTAAACGCGCATCCAAAACTAACTACCTAGGTACCTACTTACTTTATGCTAACTTTTAAGTGCTCTCCCATCTAACGCGTTTACCTACATGACGTTATGTGAGATCCAACAGTTGAACTCGAGTGTTTGCGTACTCCCCAGCTTAAGGGGTGCTTGCTTCAATTCAGTGGTGGATTTACCAGCAGTCTGAGTAGGCTTGAGCCTAGGACGACAGATTTTTGGGCGGCGAATTTCAAGAACAATTATTTGCTACCTCGTAAAAATCTATAAGATTAATTTCTGATGTCTCTTTATTAGAAGCCAGAATGTGACAAAAAAAAAGGCACGCTGGCTGTACATGATGGAGATTTAGTAGCCACGTCGGTCTAAATAGCAGTGATTGTTGAGTATGGCAGTTGGAAATGCGTTTTAAGAAGCATTAGTGGAGTAAGATTGATAGATAGAGTGAAGAATAGTGTAACCCGAGAGCGGTGCGGAGAGATGATATAAAGTAGACTTGATAAAATTGCAATTGAAAAAGAGGGGGTTTGGTCACATTGAGCGAATAAATGAAAGACGCTTAACGAGACAAATATACAAGGGTGTTGTGAATGGGAGAGTCGGTAGAGGACGAACTGGCCGAACATAGGTACATCGACCAGATGTATTGGCGATGTATTGAAGAAAAGCGAGATAAAGAGTAGATAGGTACATACCCGACGAGCATGCATAAGTCGTTTGATGAATGTGGATCAAGTACGAGAGATCTGCCAGGTTCGTAACAAGCGGCAGTCTATTGTCTCCCTACCTACCTATCAAATGTCTGCCTACCAAAATGGGAAATAGACGTGAGATTAAGTAGGTATGTATGTCCCCCATAATACCCATTCATACAATTCCGACTAGGTTGAGGGCAGCAGTTTGCGCACTTACTTATTAGTATCGGTTCAATTAGAATCATTTTATCAGTTTTTATGTTATTTCTTAACTAAGTATTTTGTTGAATACGGCCTAAGTACCTAGTAGCTACTACCTAACTTTAACATTCGATTGGAATGCTATAAAATACATAAGCACTGATAGCGTCGTAGTCTTCAGACAAAAAACGATATTTTTCACCTCAGCAGCTCGAACAAGAGGCTTTTGCTGCGAACAGTGTGCAAAGTTGTATTTTGCTCACTTAGAGTGAGACAAAGTAGGTGGGTAAGTACTAGCTTTTTAATTTTGAATGCCGCGAAGATAAGCAAAATTGCAAACAGTTAACAAGCAACTAGGTATAATTCGATGTTCTTTGGCTGTCTTTCAGTTTATTTCTATTCCCGTTGGAATTTCCAAAAATCCGGTAGCGACACCTAGCTGTACTACGCAGAACTAACTACAGCGCCATAGACGGCAAAGTTCTAAAATGCGGTATCGAAGTGTTCTCATGAGTTTGTATAAATACTATACCTACCTACTGCCCAACATCAACCGGCGGACCGCGGTCCCTAGGCACGGTCACCTCGCCTAGCGGAAGATCTTCCCTTTACACGATGGAGGAGCATTACACTTCCGTTCCTCCATAATCCCTTCATAGAGGTTGCCTACGACATATGTTCAAGTTTCCAGGTGTTATCGTTTTGTAGTATGTAGTAAGTAGGTACTATACTCTATACCTACTTACGTATTTCTCTGTTTAACTTGTTTTTATTCTGTGAGAGTGAGATATTTTCCACAAAAAAGGGTCATAAAAAGTACTTACCGTAAAATGGAGATATTTTGAATTTGAGGGGTTATTTGAAACACTTTGGAAAAAAGATTTAACCCAAAATATTTTTCTAACTGACAGTAGTAGTACGTTTTTCATTATATTTTATTACAACAGTACCACTAAATGACAATGTCATTAAACATTTCTGTAGGTTATCGGTGCGTGTGTAAGGCCGTGAAGTGTTATTTAAAAAAACTTGAAAATTCTTGTAATTTTTTTGTCGTCTTACTTCTGAGTGGAAACGTACGAAATATTAAAGTAAGAAAACTGTTAATATATTTAAGTTACCATACGTTTTACGCTCTTTTTAATAACAATTAGAACGCAGCTGTAGCTTTTATAGATCGCCATGATTTTAATGATGTTTTCAGTGGGTATATTTGAAACGGTATTTTAGGATATTTGGAACGTTCCAAATATCCCCAATCCAAATATCCCCTAGTACGATATTCGTTAGTAGTAGGGCAAGACAGCTTATTTCAATTATCCCCTGTCCAGTATTTAAAGTTACAATTAAGGGGAAAGCTGTATTTTTTTATTTACAGATATCAATGTAATAATGCAGCGCAAATACAAAAGATCTTACACGAACAACATAAAAGGTAAATCGTATAAGCCCTACACACACTACTCAGTTTGCAGATAGAACTCCAAGCAGCTTAAAATCAAACCCTTATTATATAACCCAGTGAATAGAGAGCTTATACCTTACAAACGGTCCGGTAGTTCTAAATTTTTTACATGTTGTCTAGGATGGTTGTTAAGTGTTTAAAATGCAAAATGCACAATTCCCCCCCCTCCGCGCCCTGCGCCATCTTGAAAAAACCGAAAAAAAATCGGCACTTTTTTTAGATTTTCACTTATATCTTTGTTTCGGTGCATTTTAGCTACAAAACAGTTCTATTCAATGTTGTAGATAATGAAATTCGTGTTAAATTTTGTTTGTAGGGCAGATAGTTCACGAGATATGATATTTTAAAAAAGATAAAAAATTACGCATTTTTTCAAACTTTTTTTCAAATTTTTCAAACTTCTAACTTTAGAACGCTGTAATTCAATTTTGGCCTATTTGAGAAAAACAAGTATTAAGAATAAAAATTGTAGGGAATTTAATTACCTACAAAATGGATGTATACTTTTTTAACCAACCTTACGGAGGGGGCAGTAAGCATTAAAATGAAAACAACGGCATATTGTTTATTTGATAAGTTTGAAAAATTTCCGGAAAATGCGTATTTTTTTATATTTTTAAAAATATCATATCTTGTGAACTATCTTCCCTACAAACAAAATTTAACACGCATATTATAGGGAATTTTATTCTCTACAACATTGAATAGAACTGTTTTGTAGCTAAAATGCACCGAAACAAAGATATAATTGAAAATCTAAAAAAAGTGCCGATTTTTTTCGGTTTTTTCAAGATGGCGGCGGGCGCGGAGGGGGGGGAATTGTGCATTTTGCATTTTAAACACTTAACAACCATCCTAGACAACATGTAAAAAATTTAGAACTACCGGACCGTTTGTAAGGTAACCCCCCTTATTTGGTCTCTATTCACTGTACTAATAGGATAAGCTGCTAAGCTGCTGCTGCTGCTGTATCGACACTCCAAAGTATTAGATTTAATAAGTTCGTTAATTTTAAATTTATTTGTAGTTTTTTTTATTTATTTAAACTTATCTGTATGTTTTTTTTATAGGTATGTGTTTCATTTGTTATTATAATAATAGCCTTAAAAATCTACCTTTCTAATCATTAAACGCTGACTGTGATAAATAACAACAATATTGATTTAATACCCTTAATGTCCTTTAGTTTCTCAACAAAATTAGAAAAATAATTTTCTAATTCCTAGATTAGGTATATATCAATTTAAAAAATGTTTTTGTTATGCAAAATCTTGGCCTTAATTCGTTCCAATTATTGCTTGCCAGGTTTAAATCGAACAGAAGTAGAAAATCTATTAAAATAAGGTGAACAATTATCAAAATCCAAATATCCCAAACCTAGTAATATTTGGAACAGCACCTTTAAAAATATATAAAAAAATTATATGCAGGCTAGCTTACTGCAAAGGACAGCCACGTTGTAAAGCTAAACATAGTGATGCCATTAAAAATATATTTTGGTCACTAGCTATTTTAATTTTGGTTAAAATAACACTTTTATGCAAAAAACTGTTTCAAATATCTCCACTTTACGGTACCCTAAATGTTGACCCAGTTAGGTACCTACTCATTCATCTTTACACCAAAATTTTATCAAAATCCGTCCAGTAGATGTGTCGTGAAATTTTTTTAAAAATTGTGTAAGTAACCTAAGTTACCTACTACTGATATCTAAATCGGTATCTACTCTACCGCAATAATACTAAAAAATAATCATGTAAATACTACAGGCACGGTTAGTTTTAAATTTAGATTGATGAATTTTAAAAAACTTCAATAATTGAACGTTTTCTCCATAAGAAAAAGTAGGTAAGTACCCGACAAAGTACAGATCAACTTCTAAAACTAAAAAAATAAGCAGTACTTTTAGGGCACCAACCAATCGTTAGTTGACACCGCGCGTATACAATAAAATTCACTGCATGCTAAAAAGGATACCGCACTCGACATCCAAAAGTGCCCCATACATAATAATGATATTCATTACGACTTTCTGTGTATCGCTGTCTTTTGTGAATGTGCGCAGACCGTGGGGAAAAGGCAAAAAGTACCAAACTGGTCTTTATTCGTAGTTAAAAACATTCCGGAACTTCGGACAATTCCAAGTACACTATTTTACATCACAATGATTTTAATCCACCTCAAATTTAGAGGGGAATAGTACCTCCTACTTACTCGACGTGATAAATTGATATTTCTTTTATTCAATGGAGATACGTATTTACGATACAAAAAATATTGCTCATAAATTTATTTTCGAAGGAAATAAAACAACATTTAAACATCATCTTTATTTTTTTCTAATACAATAAAATTTGTTTCACAATTTGATTAAAATATATTAATTAAGAATGAGATTTCGCTGAATACAATATACACGTAACACCTAATAACATACTTTAGTTGAGATAATCGGAGATCTTATGTAATCCTAGTAATAAGTAACAAAAAAAAACACAACAATACCAAAGACGGAACATATAATTATGTTAAATAAATAAAAAAATAAACCCTTAGAATATCATTAAGGTTATAAGCTTGTAACACTAATTTCTAGTCTGCTTACTGCCAACTCAGATTCCCTGCTTTTCAATCTTGGTCGTTAACGATTGTGCTTTCATTGAAATTTCTATAACTTTGTAAAAAAACTGATAATTGTAATGACATTATATTTGTCTTTAGCTGAACGTGTACAACAATTAAACTTTTATATTAAAATAAATACCTTTCTCATACCCAGTACGCAGACACCATTCATGCATTATAGAAAAAAAAACATAACATTTTTTCTCCTGCCTCTGACGCGTTCTTATTTTCTAAAGACCTCCGATCTCTGTGACGAATATAAATAAATAATAATAATATAATCTCACGCCTTTCATCCCCGAGGGGGTAGGCAGAGGTATTCCATTACTGGATATACCCACATTTCACGAGATACATTGGACCCCTAAACGTGATAGGTGGTGAATATAAATACATAATAGAATATCTAACAATACATTTACGTATGTACTTCATAAACAATAATAATAAATATACTATATTATAAAGGAAAATAGAAACACGTTTAAAGAAAAAGTTTCTCTCTCCTAAAGAGAATGATTTTCTTTCAACCTCTTTAGGAAAATAGTTTCACAGCTCTATATAGTTTACACAGGTATTAAAACAAAAAATAATAAAGTACATTTTTGAATTTAAATTCTTATGAAGGATGAATCTAATAAATTGATGGACATGTAAATTAGCGGTTACGTAGCTAAATGTCTAAAATTAAAAAACCTAATGTTAAATAACCTAAGTTCAAAATACCTTAAATCAAAATACCTTATGTTTTAATATAGCTAATAAAATAATACATACCCACGAAATATCTAAGATTACAATAGGTACTGATTGGACTAAATACCTAAAATTTAAAATGTTTATAGTTATATCACCTAATTTTGATATACCAACATTTTTAATAACAAATGGTCAAAATACCTAAAGTAATGCACTACTTGCGCGATATTTGTTTGAAATAGTGGATCACCTTCCGCAAGCGTAAAATATTTATATTAATACGTTACGTCCGTATTTGTCACTTCGGTCAATTAACGTGAGGTAAATCAATTTCAGGGACTTTGTACATAGGTATTTCAAGTTTTATCCTTTTGAACTTCAGTATTAATATCCATTTGACATTTTAAACTTTCGGTATTTTAACTTTAAGTCAAACAACCATTAGGTATTTTGATTTTAGGTATTTTGAACTGAGGTTATTTAACGTTAGGTTTTTTAATTTTAGACATTTAGATACGTAACCAAATTAGCATTCGTTTGTATTCGGAAATGCGATTATTGCCGATGTGCATTATTCACCGCCGTTCCCCACTAAGAATCATAGTTATGTTGATTATGTTATTTTATTAATCTTACTTAAAAATATAATTAAATTATAATAAATATGTTTAAACATGTCTCAAGATACTGGAAATTAATCGTATCCTACTAAAATACTTTCAGAACCCGGTTCAATATTTTGTGCTCTACAGATTTATTTGTATTATAGTAAAAAAAATATCTAGCTACCAATATTAATACGCAATTCATCACAATCTTAAGACAAAGCTAATGTCAAAATATATTGACAATAATAAATACCTAAGTATCAATTACACATTTTTACAATATTTACTCTAACAATAAAATATAGCATAGAGACTTGTAACTATATACTTTCACAGCATTTACTTTGGAATACCTTTAGTTAGTAACGTGCTAAATGTACTAAAGGTATTCCATAGCGAATGTATGGTCCAAATAAACCAATAAATAAAAATAGAACATTGAAGTAATGCCACCCTAAAATACAAATTTTATCCATCGGGCATATCAACATGTTTGTTTTTCTCAAAGAAATTATTAAAAATAATGAAGTATAGGTACCTATATTACATTACTTTAATAAAAATCTCACCTAGTAATAACTAGTTCATAAATATATTCATACTTATAAGCAATTGATAAGATAAATAGAACAGTACACAAAATTATTATTACAATACAAACAATTAAATATATCGCTACAAGAAAACTTATTATGTACTTATAGGTATATATTTTAGTGTGTACTAATTAGTTGAGGAATGCTTGGATCGGTAGGAAGGTACAAAGAAAGTTATATTATAGGTTTAATATTATGCGAATTGTATACTTCAAACATCAGTCTTGCCGCTTAGGGAATGGAATCATTAACTAAATCTATGAGGTACTTAAATACTTTTAAGCATTTGTGCCTTGAAGACAAGGTTACTTTATTTGCCTAATGTATTTTGTTTACAGGTCGAGGACAGCAATATATTCGCTTTTGGCTGTTAGAATAAGACAAGCGCTCAATATTGTGAGCATGTGGTCCTCCGTACCACCTCTTAATTCTTTTCTAAAACCACCTAGAAGTAATGTGACGATGATTGTGACGATGATTTCTGCTATCATTTTGATTGTGACGGCTTCCTCGCCGAAAGATTGATTAAAATAGGTGGTACGGAGGTTCACATGCTTTGTCTATGGTTTTCACACAAATCGTCGAATTCCAAGAGAATCACACCATGTACCGGCGAAATTAACATTTTAAACCAATGTGACGGAATATGTGACAGCTACAAACACATTCTTTACATATGTGACGCAATAGGGACAGAGAAATAAGCGATCTTATTTTCAGAAACATGTCTTGAGTTTGGCCACCATTTTAACGTCAAAAATCCTAGTGAAACAAGCATTTAAATAAAAACCTAACAGGAATTCGAAACCGTTTAGTCACGACAAATAGCTCATGATATTATTTCTACGACTACTTTATTCGTTTAAGAGAAAATTGGATTTGTCCATTACTATGGAAAGTTACTGTATAGGGTGACTATCATTTTGTTGGGACTGATTCAGAATCGACCTTCTTGACTGAAAGTACTTCATACTGAAGTGCGGTAGGGACTTCGCAAACCGTAAAGGAGGGGTGTTTATTGTCTACCTACCAATATCTAAGTATGTTTTATTTATAATTACAATATAGAATCGAAAATTGTAATGAAAATAAAGAATTCAATAAAAGACAGTAAGTTTTTATTATAATATTTATTGAAACATCTTGTAATGATACATGTACGACAAACGCTAAGCCTGATATATTCGGTAGAATTGTCGCTTGTAAGCTCAAGCTTTATTACCAGGACCCTAATTAGAGTTAAACAATGAGAAGCCAGTAACACCGTCTTTTTATTCCATTCCCACCCATTCGACACAAAATGGTCATAAACATGAAAGAAATACTTTTTTTTTATTGTCATTGTTACTATAAGAGAGGGCTTTGTCGCCACGGAGCGGGGTGGAAAAAGATTGCTGCTCGCAAAAATGACTCTTGTGTGTATCCGGCAAAAGTTTTAAATAAAGAGTGGCTGGGCAATTAAAAAATATATTATATATAATCTCTCGCCTTTTATCCTCGAGGGGGTAGCCAGAGGTATTTCATTACTAGATATACCCACATTTCACGAGATATATTGGACCCCTACACGTGATAGGTTAATTATTAAAGTTGAAAATACCTACATAGACAAAATAAAAAGAATCTACTCTCTCTTTTGTCTATACATCTTACTGCTCATATGACGATTATTTTAAACTATTATTTAAATCGGATTGGGGTCTTTACATTTTTTTTTAACTATTAATTTTGATTATAATTTAAAAAAATAAACATATATTTATAATAATATAATATAATCTCACGCCTTTTATCCCCGAGGAGGTAGGCAGAGGTATTCCATTACTGGATATACCCACATTTCACGAGATATATTGGACCCCTAAACGTGATAGGTGGTGAGCCCATCGCCGGACCGGGTCTTTTTTTACACATGTCTCAGAGTTAATTCTGAGACCTGAGGGTTTCCTCACGATGTTTTTCCTTCACCGTCGAGCTAGTGATAAATATGTACGTAAGTTTTGAAAAACTCATTGGTACATGCCAGGATTCGAACCAGAGCCTCACTGATTTTCGGCCGGCTCTTTAACCGACCGAGCTATCACTGCTCTTAATAAACATACTTATTTCAAAATATGAACTTTTCAAAATTATTTTTAAAGTAATTAATCTAATGTAATCTCAAGAGCAGTAATAGCCTTGCGGTTAAAGAGCCCGCTTCACATGATGAAAATCAGTGAGCCTCGGATTCGAATCCTGGCATGTAGCAACGACTTTTTCAAAAACTTACGTACATATTTATCATTAGCTCGACGGTGAAAGAAAACATCGTGAGGACACCCGCAGGTCCCAGAATTAATTCTGAGACATATGTAAAAGACCCGGTCCGGCGAAGGGCTAACCACCTATCACGTTTAGGGGTCCAAAAAATATCTGTTGAAAGGTGGTTATATCCAGAAATGAAATACCTCTGCCTACCCCCTCGGGGATATAAGGCGTTAGATTATTACTTTATTACTAATAAATGGAATTGAGCGAATGTCGATCCAGTGTTATTTACGATAACATAAATTGTGTCGTTAATTATTTAATTCTTATAAATAAAAATAAAAAATCTATCGCCTTTTATTCCCGAGGAGGCAGCGGTATTCCATTAATTCTTATACTTTCTATAAATATTTCTTTAGCTTTATTTCATTTTACCATTACAGCGTGTTTATTCGTTTTTTAAATTATTATTATTCGTTATACTGACAGCAAACATTTCTTTTGAATTTAGAGCCGATGAGAGTTCAATTTTTTTATTTATACATAGATGAATGTCCTAAAGTGATCTAAAACATTGGTCACCCTAATTCGTGTATATGAAAAATTCATTCACGTTTTTCAAAAAAAATAATGAAGTAGTCGTGGAAATAATATTATGAGCTATTTTGTCGTGACTAAATGGTTTCGAATTCCTGTTAGGTTTTTATTTAAATGCATGTTTCACTAGGATTTTTGACGTTAAAATGGTGGCCAAACTCAAGACATGCTTCTGAAAAAAGATCTCTTATTTCTCTGTCCCTATTGCGTCACATATGTAAAGAATGTGTTTGTAGCTGTCACATATTCCTTCACATTGGTTTAAAATGTTAATTTCGCCGGTACATGGTGTGATTCTCTTGGAATTCGACGATTTGTGTGAAAACTATAGACAAAGCATGTGAACCTCCGTACCACCTATTTTAATCAATCTTTCGGCGAGGAAGCCGTCACAATCAAAATGATAGCAGAAATCAGCATCACAATCATCGTCACATTACTTCTAGGTGGTTTTCGAAAAGAATTAAGAGGTGGTACGGAGGACCACATGCTCACTCAATATTTAGACGCTAAAAAGATTGCAATTGGATCATGTGACATAGCTAGAAGCGGAGTTAAAAATCTAAATATTTTTTTATATATATTGCGTGTTTTAATAGTACTTTAAAACAGAAAACTATCCACACCAGTTAGTTTTATTTCCTTTATATTCCATTATATAAATCAAACATTTGAAAAAATAATCTTATCCTTAACATGTGACGTAATTTTTGCATGGCCGGCCCCAGAGGTTGGAAGAAAATCATTCTAGTTCAGACTTCTAGACTTCTTTTAACGTCTTTGGCCGGCCCCTAAGGATTGGCATTTGCTATCCACTTAAAACCGTCAAAACAAACCAAGCACATGTTTTTTATTACATGTAGTTTCTTGAAATTTAAATAATATTGACAATCACAACCATCATAATAGCAATTATTGAAAAAATGTGTCACCTCTGGATAAGTTATAATAATAAATAGGCAATTAACTCTGAAAAGAAGACTGATATTTCTTTGTGACCGGATTATAAGCACACATTGAACACATGGTTGGTTGTTTTTGCCTTTATTGAATTATAATAACTAGAGCTAGCTCGCTTTCTAGCAACACCTTAAGATTTCCTTACCAGCAGAGAGCATGAGCTGAGACCGTTGGAAATCTTAGAAAATTCAGAGAAACAAATGGATCTTCTCGCAAAATCGATTTTTTCGCAAAATACCTGAAATCGTAACAAATTAAAAAATCATTACAACAATAAACATCCTTCCAGGGTCGTCGTCGTCGGCTAATTCAAATAATGCAACGATATAATGTTCACCCCTATACACATAAATCAGAAACAAAACTGAACTTTATTAGCATTGGATATTTACCTATGAAACTGCCGATCATCGAATCATGAATCGGCAACACATTGAACATTTTTTTATTATTATTAATTATTTATTATTAACAAGCATTGAAGCTCAAACAAAAATCACTCTGGGCATGTCTATATAATTATATTAATCTTTTAAATCAAACAATAATTTTTGGGTCGATATCAATATTACAGAAATTGGAATTAAAAACCTTAGTCAGAATTTTTGGGAAATTTCATAAGCGAGAATCCATTATTTATTTTAATTACTTATCCTTTTTCAAGTTGTTCAGTTCCAACAATTTCAAATTAAATTCTACAAAATGCATTTGCATGCAATGCATTTATAACTTTGTGGGATTAGGGCCATTTCAAACACCCATCAATTTGATTATTGTAGGTATACTTACTTTAAATGACTCTGGTATTTCCTCAATAGCCCTATGTATAAGGGTACCATTGACATAGAGACAGTTAGCAGCACTGTCCTCTGGCACAGTGAGGGTCTGGTATGTGAAGGTGGCTTCTCTCTCAATTCTCTTAAGAAGTTCCTTAGCCTCTTTGCTAGCCCCTACACACAGAATGTCAGGACCAGCTACCGAGATGTAGTTTTTAAGATGTTGTGCTCCTTTAGCAATCTGAAACATACCATGCACCAATTTCATTGTTATTTCATCAGTTTTATTTTCACTAAAATTTTAATTGGTATTTCCGCGAACCTACTTTACTCAATACATGACAATTTTTGTAAAATGGGTCTAAAAAAATAAATTATCTACATTAGAAAAACATAATATAAAAAAAAGGTGATTTAACTTGGTAATATTTATTGCATATTTATTCACGGTATTGCAGAGAAACATTAGACAATAACTGCAGTGGGCCAAGTCTTTAGAACTTATGCCAGACTATTTTGTTCGGATTTGCATTAGGGTGTGTGCCACTAATCAAATTTGTTTTTTTAATGTGACCTTGATCACAGAAACCGGATTAATCAAATATCCCAACAACACTGTACAATATTAATAAAGTTATTAAATTATTTGAGAACCTGCACTGATTTAAAGCAATGTTTTCAACAGAATAACTTTTGTTGGAGCCAAAAAATCTGCCTATCAGAAGTTGGAATCAGTAAGCAACCTTTGTCTCTGCATCAACTGGTTTCAAACTATCGTAACCTGCAGGGTGTGTTGGAATGACTAGAACTAGACATCTCTTCGATAACATGGCCGGACAAAATAGTGTAAAGCAATGAGTGTAAGGAAGCAGGGGAGAGCTTCGCTCAGCAGTGACACAAAATATATGCTAATAAAAAGAATTTACAATAGAATCCCAGATAGGCGCACAGTACAAAGCATTTCAAAAGGCTGTCCAACCTTGACATGTTTGGTGTAAGGTCAGCTATATACATACAATTACTAAGTGTACGCATTGTGTACCTTAATAGGTGTACAAGGGAACTCAGGAAATGCCTCGGCAACTGCACTGGCACCGGCCTCGTTACTGGTTTCACCAATGCCAACAAAAAACTCACTGCCTGAAATGAATATAGGTACAAAGCATCAATACTAATTTCACAGGTGAATGATTATAACATACACAAACTTCAGACACTAACTGCAGGCCTGACATAATAGGCTACTTACCAGTGAACAATACATCAGAACCCACAATTTTTGCATCAGGGTCAGACACCTCAATTACTGACTGTCCAAGATCCTTCTTCAAGATATCTTTTATAGCTTTCATCTAAAACATAAGTACAAATTTATATTGTACAGATATTGTACAGATATATATATTGTATATATATGTATATATCGTAAAATGTGGGTATATCCGGTAATGGAATACCTCTGCCTACCCCCTCGGGATAAAAAAGGCGTGAGATTATATTATATTATTAATTATTAAATTATATATATATATATATATATAGATATATATATATATCTCAACGCACAGCCTAAACCGCTGGGTCTAGACTTGAAATTTTGCACATAGATAGGTTATACAGTGTATCCTAAGGATTATGCAATATCCTATGCAAAATTCAACAACTAAGGGGGTGAAATAAACGTGCGTGAGCGAAGCTGCGGGTAAAAGCTATACATGATAAAACTCGAAAATTGACTGCTGACAGAAAATGCACAGCCCAAACTCATAGGTGTAGAAACAAAGTAAAAACCATAAAAGTTTGCATGGTATATACATGAGCGAATACTAAGAAAATTCATCCGCGGATGGGTTTTTTTCTTTTTCTGCAAGATTTTTTGCCATAATCACATGTAACATGTAATGTATGTCCCATATAGTTAGTTATGGTGATATCCCATCAAACAGCATCCTGGTATGTCTATAAAGTCCCTTGTACCTCTTTTGACCAATGACCTGGCAAAAGGCTACGATTGCTCCACCAAGTATTCATAAATTTCTGAATTTCAGGTAAACTGTGGTGCAACAAAGAAATATTTTGTAAGCTACGGAAGAGCTGGTGGAGTGGCAGTTCAATTCCATAAGTACAGATTGATCATATGATTGCTTTGTAAATGAGTAACTTCTTATTGAAAGACAACTTGGATTGGTGTACTAGCAACCAAGATTCTCTGAAATGATATGGTCGCTAAGGAGGCATGCTAATTTGAATGGAAGTAGGGTAAAACACTTAGCTATTGACGCCCTAGTTCACCCTACCAATTCATTGACACAATTATATTTAGAATAGTTAGATAAGACAACCGTGTTTATTTGATTATTCTAAATATAATTGTGTATTGCAATTCCGTTAATTTTGAATAAGGCTGTTGTGGTGTCAATTAATTGGTGGGGTGTTTTACTTATATCAATTTTGCAAATTCCATCGGACTCATTCCAACCATTATAGTACATTTCAAAATTGGGTGTTTTACTTATAGTCCGGTCAAAATAGACATTTCAAATAACAATAATTCCCACAGAGCCAAATTTTGGTGGACAGCTAGGGTTTACCATAACAAATAAAGTCTGTGTGTGCTAAAAAAGTTATTCGGTGTCAAAGGTCAAAATTAGAGGTTTTTTGGATTTCTCTCGAAAACGGTAAGTTTGATCAAAAAGAACCTCAAGCCAAAGTTGTAGATCTTAAAATTATCTACTAAAATGTTCCTTATAATTTTTTTCTTAAGAGTTACCATTGCTGAGATATCGCTATTCTAAGCGTCACATTTTACATGATATACACACATTTCCACGCCAGCTGTGAGGTAGTGTACTCGGCGCGTTTTTTTTACCGTGGTTTCCCCTGTAGGCCTACTTCACTAACTGTCATGGCAATTTTAGGATAATTTAGGGGAACAATACCCGTCAAGTTCTAGATAATACCTTATTATTGATATCGCTATTGATTATTGGGTTAACTAATTGTTTTGATTCCTTTAGATATTTTTATCAGATTTATACTCTTGAAAGTCTGTTCTTATAATGTAAATATTCAATATTTATATTATTGTTATATATCAATGTAATCCTCAAGATTACTCCTTCCAATTATGTAAAACTATCATAATGTCCAAAGTTTGATGCGACGACAAATCGCCATGAAAAAATAGGGTCGTTCGTCGGTTTTTCGCAATGATTTTACTGTTTATTTTTTTGAGACCTTTTAATTATTAGTTATGATTTTGTTTTTATATACATTGATTCTGCATATTATAAGCTACCCCTACGTCGTTTTTATTTTCGCGTAGCTGTAGTAGTTTCGCTGCTATCATGTTTTTAGTAACAAGGTAGCGGCCGCTTGGTGTGTTTTTCCTTGAATCGCGAAGGCGGGCGCTCAAGGCAATTGTGACTCTTAGAATCGTGATATCTTAGGAATGGTAACTCTTAGTAAAAAACTATAATAATCATTTTAGGAGATAATTTTAAGATCTACAACTTTGGCTTGAAGTTCTTTTTGATCAAACTTACCATTTTCGAGAAAAATCCAAAAAACTCAAATTTTTACCTTTGACACCGAATAACTTTTTTAGCACACACAGGATCGATGGGGATTTTTAAGACTTTATTTGTAAAGGTAAACCCTAGCTCTCCACCAAAATTTGGCTCTGTGGGAATTATTGTTATTTGACCACTATTTTTATGTCTAAATTGACCGGACTATTATATCAATTTTGCAAAATTCCATCGGACTCATTCCAACCATTATAGTACATTTCACAAATTTTAAAAGCTACCGCCAGGCACATTAATAAAAATTACATTATGATAATTGGAGTTTCTATTTTTTAATACATGTTAACTTGGTCTGTGTGAGACTGGTATGTATATTGCACCAATTCTCTAGGGACCAGTAACCTGTGGTTGCCATAGGAAATTGACCTTGCAATTAAAAGGTCAACTGTAGGTGTTAATTCGCTGAGCAATGAATAAATAGGTCAAAATAATTCACATCACCTACTACCTACTAAAAATGTACATGTAAAAACAGCTGTTTTACCTTTTCATGGCTAAACTGTTAAACCAATCTTTATAAATTTTGGCAGGACAAAAGTTTAAATGTGTATTATTATTAAACTAATTTTAGAAATAACTGGTACACCTATTATTGGTATTAATTTACACTTTTTGACAATACTTACTTTATATTCTTCACCACTCGATGTTGGCTTTGGTAGAAGTGCTATCCCATGGCATACAATGGCTGTATCTTCAAGTAGAACATTCTCAGGGAAGGTGCTGCCTAGGTCCACCTCAACCACTTCGATGTTTAGTTCCCTGAGAAGTCGCAGGTAGCAGTCGTGCTGTCGCCTCGCGTCGTTGAAGTCTGCTTTATCAGTGATCCGAAGAGGCGGATTTATTTTGCCGACAATAGCATGAGTGTATTCATGCATTTTAAAATCCATTACAGCGAATTGCTCGAGGCGTCTCGAAATCACGAAATATTTAAAAATAGAGGACCACGTCCGACTTCTCGAAATATACGATAAAATTGGTGAACTGATTATATCGTCTGCCGATCACAAAACGTAACAATTTATATTCTCCGAAATTATGTATGTATTTTAAATAAAGATTTTTAAAGATGGTAAAACAGGACAATAAATCATTCCGGTTCTATCCACAGAACACTTTTACTGTTCTACCTACACAGACTTAGCCTGTTCTATCCTAGGAGTAATAGTGTTCTGTGGTTCTATCCGTCAATACTGAAGTGACCATAGACTTAACAGTGTGAACCACAGAACACTATTACTACTGTGTCCATAGAGGAGGAAGGAAAGAGACTTATTCTAAGTCAAGTTAGGACAATCCATTCCATTGTCCTCACGTTTTTTTTTGTATGCAGTCTTAGTGGATTGTCTTAGTGGATTGCCCTCGTGTAAATGGCTCGTAACGCACAGAACACTAGAGTCTGGCTATGACGAAATAGCGCGGCAAATTTAAAAAAAATTAGCATGGTATCCCTCGATGTATATGGGTTAAACTTACATGACACTTGGATTTTTTTAGTTATTGTTTATATGAACTACTCCTATTGAGATTGATATTAACTGTTTCTATGGAATCATATATTAAAATGGCTAGCATTGCATGGAAAATTAACCACACTATTTATTACTAGGTAATATTATAGAAAGGAAAGATTTGTATTTTTGAATGTTTCTAACGAATAAACTTAAAAACACTGGACCGATTATAAAAATTCTTTCCCCAATGAAAAGCCACAATTATCTACTTTCGCTAGCCAGACTCTATTTTACACCTATGAAGGTAGTATCATCAACATAGTATAAAACAAAGTCGCTTTCTCTGTCCCTATGTATCCTTCAATCTTTAAAACTACGCAACGGATTTTGATGCGGTTTTTTTAATAGATATAGTGATTCAAGAGGAAGGTTTTAGTATTAGCATTGCACCCGTGCGATGCCGGGGCGGGTCGCTAGTAATATATAAAGGGAGCAAGTGCTCCTAAGAAAGCGGCCGGTCCCATTGAGAGGCACCCAAAGAGTATAGTTGGAAGCACATACGTCAGAAAAAAGTTTTGGTTGGAAGCACCTCAGAGTTGTGTCACTTTCTAGTATTGACATCGTCACTGTTCCAAATTCCCACATTACAAAATACAAAACTCCCAAAGTAAAAAAGTCCTAAAGTCTAAAAGTCTCAATGTCCCAAAGTCCGTAATCCCCAATGTATCTCAAAGTACTAAAGTACAAAAATACAAATCCTTCCTCTTTATAATAGTATGGAGGAGCGGAGGTGGAATGCTCCTCCATCGTATAAAGGGAAGATCTTCCGCCAGGCGAGGTGATCGTGCCTGGGGACCGCGGTCCAACGGTTTTATGTTGGACAGTTGTATTTATACACTCTCATTAGAAAACTCCGGTAGCGCGGTTTAGAACTCGGCCTTCTATGTAGTGTCGCTACATCAGTAGTGTAGATGAAAAATAAGATATTGAATTTTGGAACAGCTTACAGAGTGTCCCTTCAAGGTAGTAATCTTTTTAAATTTTCACAACCAAACAAAACAGCCTCTATCTTCAGTAAAAGTGTACTATCGTTTTACTGTTATGATAACCACTACGAGAACCTCAACGATAACATTTCGATAAGTTTTGAAGAAACTTATGTATTTTTGTGCATAGCCGTACATAGCCATATGAAGCAGAGCTAAAAATCTTGAATTTCGTGTCGTGTTTAGTGCTGATGGCTAAAATGCCAATGCCTTAAAATAAGAAAAAAGCAATGAACAGTTTTTTTCTTACATAAAGGCAAAAGCAGTGGAGCCTACAAAGCCATGTGTCCTTTGTAGTTATCTATAGTCTATTTTACGTAGCATGGGTTCGGTGACAGCTCACATTTTTTCGCTAGGAGTAAGGGTGAGGCCAAACGAGCGTAATTTTGTGAATCGTGAGTAGCAGAATTTCGGTTGCTGAAATTCTGCTGCATTCGGTTTCATACAAAAGTCCTATTTGATTCACACGGCGACGCAAAATGAGTTGTCTGCCGACTCACATGCATTATGCGGACCGAATTTCAGTTCGCGGGGCGAGGGGGTAGACAATTTAGGGTTCATGATTTCTCGAGCTTTTCAATTTCTCGGGTCTCGAGAATTCTCGAGGCTAATTTCTCGAGGTTTCTCGGGTTGTCGAGAAATTTACATTTACGTACGGTTTCTCATATTATTTGGTTACAATAACGTCAAATGGCGATTTCTGTCATTTCTAGTACTCATACCTTAAATGGTCACATAGAGTCTTTTGGTCCCCACACGAAATAGGATCGATTGGCATAAAAATATTTTTTTTTTGTATTGTAGCATTTTTTCGCTGACTGTACAACATTTTTTACAAAATCTGTGAATGCACTTCATAATATCTTTAAAAGTTAGGTATGGTCTCCTAGGAACGTTTTCCTGTAACTATAACGATAAAGGTTTACTGACCTGCCCTTACTGACCCGTCTCAAAAATCCACCCTGTATACTAGAGTCGAAACATGAATGAACGTGTAAAAACGACTCCCCAGAGCGCTTGCAGCGAGATCAAATGGTGCCTCTGCGCTTTGGCCCGCGTCGCCACGCAACACAACAAACGGCGATTTAATTTCTATATAGTTACCTGATTTCTCGAGTTCTCGACTTTTCTCGAGCTTGATTTCCCGGGAACAAAGCCCAACGATTTCCCGGGAAGTCCCGGGAATGAACCCTAGTAGACATAGACAATGTGTGAAAGAGATATTAGAGTGGAATGTGACGGATCACTCAAGAGGGAGTGAGAAATGAGATATATTCTGCTACTCACGACTCACAAAATTACGCTCCGTCTGGCAGCCCAACAGAATTTCGGTCGGGTAGAATTTCTGCAACCGAAATTCTGCAACCGAAATTACGCTCGTTTGGCCTCACCCTAATAGTGTTCCGTGCTTCTGCCTGCCTGTGCGTCAACTGTGTGCGTCAACTGTGTGCGTCATAGAGTAACTTATTTATATGTGTGCGTGCGTCAAGCTCTGAGTACTGAAAGCAAGAGTAAGCAAGGAGTTTCTACCATATTCCATAAGGGAGGAAGTGCTTCTAAGAAAAGAGGCGTTCCCATTGAGAGGCACCTCGATTAGTATTGTGTCCCTTTCTTATAGTGCAACCACAATTTTCTTTGAAACATGGACAATTTGGCATTTTACATTGATTGTTGAAAGATTGTTTAAATAATATAAAGAGTTTTTAAAATATTATTTACTAGCAGCATCCCCCAGTTTCAACCGCGTAGCTCACGTTCCTATAGGAATACGGGTATAAAATATAGCCTATGTGTTATTCTGATGTAATTAAGCTATATATCTGTAAGTTTAATCAAAATCCGTTCAATAGTTTTTGTATGAAAGAGCAACAAAGATCCATACATCCATACTCACAAGCTTTTGCGTTTATAGTATTAGTAGAATTTCGAAGAAGAATTGATGTATGGATGTTTGTTGCTCTACACATTTTAAAATGAGACTACTACTATGCGATTCCCGCTTGAGAAAGAGAAAGACTCGTGGTAGTTGCTTACCTCTCTCCTAGGGAGGGATTAATTTAAAAAAAAATTACTATATTGGGTAAGGTAGTACATTGCTAAAGGTAGTGCCTGCTGCTGTTTTGGTTGGTTGTAAAAAATTAAAAAGACTAATATCTTGAAGAGACACTGTAAGCTGTTCCGAAATTCAATATCTTGTTTGTCATCTACACTAATGTTATAAAGAGGAAGGATTTGTACTTTTGTACTTTTAACTTTTGTACTATTGTACTTTTGGATTTCTGTATTTTTGTATTGTTTACATTCCTTGTATTCGAAAATAAATGTAGAGTGTATAACGCGGGTGAAAGTTATCAATTCCTATAATATAATTCGGATTTCGGACAATAAGTCTGACTTACCTAACCGTACCTATATTGTAAAGAATGTCTACAAATATCATGGTCAATATGGTCACCCGTTGACTTTGAACAAATGTCAATGGTTGATGATGTCAATACTAGAAAATGACACAATACTGTGCCTGCCTCTCATTTCTCAATAGGACCGGCAGCTATTTAAGGAGCACTTGCTCCCAACTATATAAGCTTCTTGGGAGTAATAATGTTCTGTGACTGAAAGACCTTCTGTTTATCTGTGGTCAAGACGAAGTCGATCAAAGTCGTCGAATGAATTGTTTTTCCCTCGAAATTCTAAAATCTAATGTTTGTATTTGAGTATTTTTTGGATCCATTTTACGAATACAGAGTGAGTTGATTTTTACAGGTGGTACATAATCGCTTATTACAAAATTTGACTATTTGGGTCATTTTATACACCATGAATAGAGATAAAAGAGAGCCTGATTATCCATTTGATTTGGAATCGCAGTTTATATTGAGGCTTCCAGAAGATTCGGCAAAAACACTAAGAGACGTGTTATTAACTGGCGAAAATTTAAAGAATCGTTTAACAATACAAATCGACAATGACATGAGGCACGGCGTAGTCCAGTTCGACCATTGGTTGATGCATGCTAAAATTGTCGACTTGCCTACCGTACTAGAATCACTCAAAACCATGGACAATAAAAGCTTTTATAAAACTGCAGATATTTGTCAGATGATGATCTGTAAGTATGAGCCAGACCAGCCAGGTGTAGAGGAGGAGTCCCCTGCTAAAACCAAAAAGAAAGACTTTTTTAAAGCGGAAAAAAAGTTTTTGTATCCCCATGGTATCACACCGCCTACGAAGAATGTGCGAAAAAGGCGATTTCGAAAAACCCTGAAAAAAAAAAGTGCAGACACCCCAGAAATCGAAAAAGAAGTGAAAAGGCTATTACGAGCTGACAATAATGCACTCAGTGTTACATGGGAAGTTATAAAAGAAGATGATAATCAACATCAGAAACCAAAACCAAATACTTCCACTAAACTTCACAAACATGATAAGAAACTAAAAAATGAAAAAGTAAAGCATGAGTCAACATTTGGTACTTTGACAGATACAAGGCCTTCAAATGTTGTTGACATATTTGGAGGTGCTGTAAGTGACAGCGATGAAGAAGACAATATAAATGGAGAGTTGGAGGATAGTCCCTTATCCGGATATGACAGTTGTCTCTCTGACACCAACTCTATATATGGACTAGGCAATACACACAATAAAAAAGAAAACCTCCCTATACAATTTAATTCAAAAATGTTTGAATCGCAACCAGAAATTCCTATAAGGACATCAGGTAGTCAGAGTCGAGAAACTACTCCGGTAATTTCAGGTTATTCTAAAAACGATGGTCTGTCTTCTGAAGAGGATGGTGAATATTCAAGACAAATGCCAAAGGATGACATGACTTTGAGGATTGAACAGATTAAAGGAGAACTGGATGAACTTAAACAGCGTAGGCAAAGAACACAGCATGAGATTATGGGTCTGGAAAATGCAGCTTTGTGTCAAAGATTTAAGGATGTCTTGCATACTTTAAACCAAGAAATAATGTTTAAAGAAATGGAGTATCAAGGTTTACTTGTTCTTCAAAATTCTGAGGACATTTAAATAAAATGTGCTTTTGTATAAATTTACACTTTCGAATAAACATACATTGTTTTAAGGAACTACTCGAGAGTAGTCAGCATCGTTGCCTTTGTTATACTATTCAGGGTGGAGACAAATCTGCTCGCCAACAGCTGCTCTTCAGTTATCAATGGTGTAACTAACCAGACTTTGTTTTATACTTATATGTATAGGTATAAGATTACAAACAGCTATAGCCAATGTATGTGTCTGTGGCATTTTCAACTTGAAGTTATATAAGGTAATTTTAAATCAAGTGCAAATATTTTAAAGGTAGGTACAGCTAGAGAAATAGGATATTTTAAAGATAGAAAAAAAATTCAATTTTGTTCTTGTCCTTTTTCTAACAAGAAAAATGTTGTAAACATGCTTTGTATAACACTCACTACTGCACTGAAACACCACTTTTGTCAGCTTTTATTATAAATTTATTTATGTTGTTATTTTCGCGCAATTTTTTATTGGGTAGTGTCTTTGAGTATGTGTGCGTGTATTGTTTATGTACAGTGTGTTAGGTTGTTTTTTTAATTTTTGTAATAATCAATGTACTTAAGCGTATAAAAATCAATTCCGAAAATAGTTTCTTGTAATTTTTTTGATCTACCCATTAAATATTTGCAATTAATTTAAAATGACTATGTATATTAACTTATTCTTAGATTTTGTTTAAATTGTCAATGGCTGCGGTTCTAATTGTTAGATCCTTTTGTTTTAAAATTGTAGGTACCTACTTTAAATATCAAGTGTCACTGATTTAATTTCAGTAGGATTACCTACCTATTGTCATTATCCCTTGAGCCAGTGATAGTTGGATGAATAAAATGCTTATATTTCTATGTGCAATAGTGTAATAGTAAGTAAGTAATATATTTTTCCATTAGATAAATAAATCAAATATAATCTTTAAAAAGACAGTATAGTTGATGTATGCATTATACAATTCAGAACTTTTATTTTTACCTTAAGTATTTTTATTCATCTACTTTTTATAATGCTTCTAGCTGTCCCACGCGATTTTACTAGCGTAAGTTCCGCTGCCGTGGCAATACGGAGATAAAATATAGCCCATGTTACTGCCAGAAAAGTAAGCTTTGTATTGGTGAAAGAATTTTTAAAATTAGTTCAGTATTTGTCGAGTGTATTCATTACAAACCTACAAATCTTTCGTCATTATAATATTAGTGTTGGTAGATTAGTGGAGATATAAGTAGGTGCAAAACAGAGAGATTTAAATACTAGGGCATAGAGGGGGCATTGGGAATATTTTCATACAAAACTTTGAAGCCTAAGCGTCAGTGCTGGTATCTAGATTTCAATAGCTGAAACAAGTATTCAAACAATTAGAAGTTGTTTCAGCTATCGACCGGTAGAGGTCACGCTGATTAAAAGGGATGTTACTATTTCATACCAAGGTATCGATAATATCAGTTTATTGACAAAGTATAGGTATATACAACAAAATCAATTTCAATTATACCTACTACACTCCCGGACACATCTATCGGGCCACCTAGTGTTTTTTAAGTTTTGATGGTCCCTAGCTAAAAACGTTGTCACACGAGATCGCGGTCTTCCTTGACAACAAACGAAGCCGCCAGTCTCTAAGTACCTTTAATAAACTCTTCGGACAGTAGTACGGCTTAAATTTAGTTGTGCACTCACATTTCTTTGGCTATGCCCGGCCTGCAGAAGTGCCACAGCTTTGGCGGCAATTTCAGGCCGAGTATCCATATTTTTTGGTCAAAACTTTCTCAAAGTTTGCAGTAGCCATATTATTGAACCAATAATCAGAAACATAAATAAAAAAATCCAACTTTCGCAAAATTAAAAAAGTTTTATCCTCCCTTGCATCATTGAAAACAATGAACAGACTCGAATTATCTTATTTTTTTTCACAATTCTGTATTCGAAATAAAAAAAAACATACCAAAAGGTTGACCAATAAATCAGATTCATTAATTACTGCAGGAAATCTATAACATTTTTGAACCAAAAAATATATGTTCCTATATTGATATTAAATTATTTATTAACTGTTTGTATTCTTAAAAACAGTATGCCTATATTTTCTACCTAATAAATAAATATCGATAACAAAAGTCGATCAACAGCACCACATCACTAATTAGTAGTGAAGTAGTGGTATAAGCTACTCAACAGCAGAGGGCGTTAATTTACAAGATCAGCAGAATGTTCTAGAACGAATATAAGAAAATTATTAATTTTGTTCTTTTTTCTGAGTAAATATGAAAAATACTTACGAAAATAAACTAAAATCCCTTCCAGGCGTTTTGCCGTAGCGTGATTTGCAACCTAGCAAGGCGCATCTCGGCATATTTATTTATTTTGGCGAGATACGAACGAGAGTTGTTATTCGGACGAGTTATTCCACTGTGGAATAAGTTTTGACTTCAATTTTTTCGGGCTTTGTCCCCTCTATGCCCTAGTATTTAAATCTCTTTGGTGCAAAAGCGATTATTTAAAGCTGAAAGCGAATGTATTTTTATAGCTCGACTGATAAAATTTTGTTAGGTTTAATTAAATGTACAGTTTAGACCATGATTTCAGTAAGTAAGCATGCAAGCAAGCTAACTTTTATTTATAAACAAACTAGCGACCCGGCCCAGCTTCGCACGGGTACAATGCTAACACTAAAACCTTCCTCTTGAATCACTCTATCTATTAAAAAAACCGCATCAAAATCCGTTGCGTAGTTTTAAAGATTTAAGGTGGAACGATTACCATACAAAAAACGATCGGACGAAACAAGTTTAAGTTTTAGAATAACGCGTAAATTAAGCGTTCTATAGACATTTTTCAACAAAAATTTATCGCAAAATGAATAATAATACATACTTTCATTTAGAAATCAGGAATAAATCTACGTAAATTTTCATGAAATTTACAAATGTGTGTGTAAGAATCTGTCGTGTACGTACACAAGTTGCGCAACGTTGCCGCTCCGTGCTACCGCCCGCGCCCCGACTACGGAGCTGTTGCCGTTCTTGCGATTTCCCAATGTCACTACATAATAAAACCCATGCACTGGCAAAGTCGCAGAGTTACCAACATAGGGATTTTAGCCCTAAATTTAGGTTAAAAATATGAGTGTTGGGCATTTGTAGGGCTTAATCAATTTTAGGTATTTTTAGGGGCATAAATGCATCTAGTAATGCATTTATGCCCCTTTTAAAATCTGACTGGTTAAAGAGTAAAAAAAAAGTCAAATCATCGTCAAGTCTTGAAATATCATCACCTTCGACTTTCTCTCATGCAAGACACTATTTTTTTTAAAGGGAAATTCATTTAAATAATAATACCCTTGGAGAAATAAAATGCAAGAGAGATTTTCAATTTGTGATGTATGGGTTTGTAGAGGTATTTTATTTGAAGAGTTGGTAACCCTTACGCGCAAGGACTAGAATCCAAAGGCCATTAAACAATTTAAAAAAAATCAAGATACGTCAACAAAAAGTGTATCTTTCCTCGTGAAACGGTGACAATGTTTTGTTTTACTAAACGTACTGATTATACTTATTCACTATCGTTGTGAAACAACAGTGTTTTGTTATCTATAATAAATTAATCATGGAACCAGCAACATAGAAGTTGCTGGTTTATAAACTTTATAAAAAACATCAATATATTCCGGCCCATCGAAATCTCGAAAGAGTTTGAGCTCATCTAAAAAAGATGATAATACAAGATGTATCGTGAGTACCTATCTAATTTGATGTAATTTAGTTTTAGACTACCTAATTTACTGAGTAATTTGAGGTTAGGTATCAGTTTTCTAACTTTGGCATTGGATACCTATAAGTACCTACCTTCATCTTCATAAGCTACCGGGGCTAGGTTCGAAGGTTCCATCCAGATATACCTTCCACGAGTTCCACGTAATTTTCTAATTTATTCTTTCAGTTGTGAAGAAATATGTCGTAAAAAACAAATCTATTCTACTCCTTTTTATTACGTATGCTCCGACATTTTGGTGTGATGGGATTTTTTATAAATACATAACATGTTTGTCATTTTATATTGCAGATATGCAAACAGTATTCCTTCATACAATCACTTGAAACAAATACTCTGCAAAAGTAATGTTCTGACGAAAGACATGCGTTATGGACAGGAAAATAAAATCTGTAGCGACAACATACTTTATTGAAAATTATAAAAAGAATGTTCGTCAAGATGTCACATACCAAGAACTGAAGAATTTTATACAAAGAATCTTACATCATGACAATGCAAGCTCCCACACTGCCTGAAAGACAAAAGATTTTTGAACCAGAAAAACGTTGAGTTGATGACCCATCATGTCTAGAATTAAAAATTTAATGCTTGGTCAGTGGTTTTGGACCCAGAAGCAGCCGTGGCCGTGGAAACTTACAAATCGGCCATATTGGCAACATCTGGTTCAGACTGGAATTACTGCTTCAATGACTGGATCGAAAAAATGCAAAAGTGCATTAATTGCAACGGAGAATACTTCGAAAAACAATAAAACATAACTTAGGTTTAACTTGTAAATAGTTTTTTTATTCCCGAACATTTCGGTTTGCCCTTTGTACATCAGTACCTTAGAAATTTTTATTATTTTTATTAATGAGTACATATGATTTCTATTACCTAATCCTACTTCCTATCCCACTGACCCTGCTATTGTTATAAAATAAATATATTACTATGAATGTTTTTGTTAGTCAACCACACAAACACTATTGAACCAATTGTAATCTACTTTGGTAAACAGACACACCAATATGGCCAGGATTTACTCAGGATAGTTTTTCACGATATTTTTACATTTTTGTAGCTATATTATCATAATAAAATAATAAAGCTCAAAAATGTTATAGTAAGATTTTGTGTAGTGACAAGTTATTATAAGATCCTAACTAGAACATCTAAATAACAAAGAAAACAAAAAAATAAACCAAAACAATAACCATGATTTGAACCCGGTAATTCCGGCATAAAAGTCAGGCCCTTGCATAACAACGCCAGCGTCTCACACAAGTTGCGTGTCGAAATTATGTATCAGTTTGAGTTTGAAATTCTGTTGTGCATGTGTGCGTGCGTATTTAGAAACAACGTGAAGGGACAAATTATCGGATGATTTCAATACTACAACTCAATAAATCGTCAACGGAAAATTTTGACAATTCAATATTTATTTAAAGAACACGCGAACCATTTTTAGACCTATAAATTCGGAAAGCTCATTTCGTAAAAAAATAAAAACCATGGTTTTCAGAACTAGCGCCATCTGACGTGACTTGAGCTTTTTGTAGGGTCATCGTTCCACCTTAAGCATACATAGAGATATAGGGACAGAGAAAGCGACTTTGTTTTATACTATGTAGTGATGCCTAAATACAAAGTTACACAGTTACTTACAGCCATATTAGGAATTAGTAGTTTTTGCGTGATGCGTGCACAGACAGACAAAAAATTGCATGGTCTCTGAAGCAGAGCCATTTAACTAAGATTAATAATAGCCGAATAATATGAAAGTAATAAGGCTGTAAGGACTAGAATCCAAAGGCCATTAAACAATAAAAAAAATAAACCAGAGAATCTAAAGGCCAACAATTTAATGGGCCATTTACACGAGGGCAATCCACTCGGACAATCCCTCCGCTAGGAGTAATAGTGTTCTGTGGACAATCCACTAACTACATACCAAAATAACTTGAGGACAGTGGAATGGATTGTCCTCAAGTTTTTTTTGTATGCAGTTAGTGGATTGCCCTCGTGTAAATGGCCCATTAAAAAAAGAAGCAGAGAAAAGAATAAGTATCGCCAACAAGGAAGTCATAATATATAAAACGTCCTTGATCGCCAAAAGATCGCAAGCAAAGCACTGTGGGAAAGCTCTAAACACTTACTAAACACCACAGAACATTATTATTAATCCTAGCGGCATAAACGTAGTATATTACATAAAGAGACCAAGTGCTCCTAAGAAAGCTGTCAGTCCTATTGAGAGGCACCGCAAATAGTATTGTGTCCCTTTCTAATATTTGGTTGGACTAAGGAGTTTCTACCATATTCCATAAGGGAGGAAGTGCTTCTAAGAAAAGAGGCGTTCCCATTGAGAGGCACCTCGATTAGTATTGTGTCCCTTTCTTATAGTGCAACCACAATTTTCTTTGAAACATGGACAATTTGGCATTTTACGTTGATTGTGGAGAGATTGTATAAAAAATAACAAGAATTTTATAAATATTATTTACTAGCATCACCCCTCAGTTTCAACCGCGTAGTTCACGTTCAATAAAATATAGCCTATGTGTTATTCTGATGCATAAACTATACAGGATGTCCCAGAAGTCAACGATAAGCCGAAAACCAGCGATAAGCCTAGTCATGAGGGTAATCAGAAAAATATAAAAAAAAATCTATGTTCTTTTTTCAAAATATTATGAAGGTTTAAAAAAAATCCTAAAAAACAGACACCCTGTAATGAACTTTCTTTTACCGTGACTGTAAATATTAACTTTTTGACTATTTTTTTTCTGTAATGCTATAACGAATAGCCGTGCTACAATTTACAATAAAAAAAAATGACATAACTGCCTCATTTTTAAGTAAAAAGTTAAATTTGTTTTCCAACATTGAATTCTAAATAATTTCATCAACCAACTTAAACCAGCTGTACTGTAAAAAAAATGTATGGCTACTATTTTGGCAAGTATACTTAAAAGTTGACGCATTTAGTCTAGATTCTAAAATGGTATAACACATGCTAGGTTTTGTTATAGTTGAGGCATGAAAAATGTTTTTCTCGATGAATCCGGATTCCATGCCAATCTAATTTAATGAGGTGAAATGTTGGTAACGCAACCTTCTTAGGTAAATCCAGGTTAAAATCTTTTTGAATGGAGACGGACTCATAATTTTGAATAGAGAACCTAACAGGGATTTTTTATTCGTACATCTTTTGTTTATGTCATTTGTTTGATGGCTTTGATTTAAATCCATCTGTCCCAGAAGTAAAGATTCTGGAGTCTGTTGCTTAGATTGTATTTGCGTGTAATTACGAGTTCGTAACGTGAAGTTATCATGCCAAATAGATATACCATACAGGAGTACGCCAACATGCATCTTATTTACGGAGAATGCTTATGTAACGCCAATGCTGCAGCTAGGGTGTATCGCGAGAGATACCCAAACTTAGAGCGTCATCCTGATTACCGAGTTTTTATTAATCTGCATCGATCATTATCCGAAGGTTGATTCCCTGATCATATGGCTGGTGAAGGAAGGCCCCTCTTGCCCTACGAGGACGAAGTCATGCAAGCTGTGGAAGAAGATCCAAGTATATCCGTACGTGGAATTGAGGAAAGCCTTGGAGTACCTAAAAGCAGTGCACATCGTATTCTGAAAAAAAAACCGTCTGCATCCATTCCATGTACAGTCAACAAAGTTGTTAGTGTTACATGGCCAAAAATTAAGATTCACTTTTCTCTTAAACCCTTAAATGTATTTATAGTATTTTTTTGGTAATTTTTTTTTTGGTATTTATAGGGATCAAAGATACCTTTCGAAATAAACATTAATCAATAATATTTATTTATAAGACTTCCCCAGAAAAATTAATTCTTAGTTACTGGCCATGTAACCCTAACAACTTTGTTGACTGTACAACGAGTACAATCTTTACTTCCCCTAGACTACCCAGAGAGAGTGCGATTTTGTCAAACGATTTTGCAAAAACACACTGAAGATCCCCAGTTTTTTGAAAAGATTCTATGGTCCGACGAAGCAACGTTTAAAAAGGACGGTTACATGAACTTACACAATTTACACGAATGGCACGTGGAAAATCCTCACCTAATACGTGAAGATCATTCACAGTACCGTTTTAAAGTAAACATGTGGACAGGCATTTTAAACGGTACAGTTATTGGTCCGATTGAGCTGCCAGAGACCATAAATGGACATGTTTATTTAGATTTCCTACAAAATCAACTACCCGATTTATAAAAATATTACACAAACTTATTTTAAGTATCATTACTTTAAAGGAGGGTTAAAAAAAAAAGAGGATAAAAAGGCTTAGTTCAGGTGAGCTAAAAAGGCTTAGTTCAGGTGAGCTGCAGACTTAAGGTTACGTTACCAACATTTCACCTCATTAAATTAGATTGGCATAGAATCCGGATTCATCGAGAAAAAAAATTTTCATGCCTCAACTATAACAAAACCTAGCATGTGTTATACCATTTTAGAATTTAGACTAAATGCGTCAACTTTTAAGTATACTTGCCAAAATAGTAGCCATACATTTTTTTTACAGTACAGCTGGTTTAAGTTGGTTGATGAAATTATTTAGAATTCAATGTTGGAAACAAATTTAACTTTTTAGTTAAAAGTGAGGCAGTTATGTAATTTTTTTTTATTGTAAATTGTAGCACGGCTATTCATCATAGCATTACAGAAAAAAATATTCAAAATGTAAATATTTACAGTCACGTTACAAGAAAGTTCATTACAGGGTGTCCGTTTTTTAGGATTTTTTTTAAACCTTCATAACATTTTGAAAAAAGAACATAGATTTTTTTTTATATTTTTCTGATTACCCTCACGACTAGGCCTATCGCTGGTTTCCGGCTTATCGTTGACTTCTGGGACGTCCTGTATATCTGTAAGTATAATCAAAATACGTTCAGTAGTTTTTGTGTCGAAGAGCAACAAACATCCATACTCACAAACTTTCGCGTTTATAGTATTCGGGGTTGACATTTTAAAGTGAGACAACTACTATGTGATTCCTGCTCGAGGGAGGGAAAGACTCGTGGTGATTGCTTCCCTCCCTAAATAAATTTAATTCATTCCCTCCCGGATTTGTATTTCTGTATTGTTTACTTTTCTTGTAATCGAAATGAAAAATAGAGTGTTAAACGCTGGTGAAAGTTATCTGTACGGGGTGGATTTTTGAGACGGGTCTGTAAGGGCTAAAAATTAAATTATGCCACTGTTGTTGTGACTTACTGTAGTTTTTGTATTTAAATTTCAGTTGGACTTAAAGAATCTTTAGATCTCAATAAGAAATATGTATGTGTGTGTAGAAATATGATTTTCGTTTTTCAGTACATGTATGAAAAAAGTTTTTGGCGATTTCTGCCATTTCTAGTACTCATACCTTAAATTAAATGGTCCCATAGAGTCTTTTGATCCCTATACGAAATAGGATCGATTGGCATAAAAATATTTTTTTTTGTATTTTAGCATTTTTTTCGCTGACTGTACATTTTTTCCAAAATCTGTAAATGCAGTTCATAATATCTTACAAAGTTAGGAATGGTCTCCAAGGAACGTTTTCCTGTAACTATAACGATTAAGGTACCTGCCCTTACTGACCCGTCTCGAAAATCCACCATGTATAGTTAGTTATCATATCATATAGTTAAGTTATAAGTCGGACAATCAGTCTGACCTACCTAAAAACCTACCCTACCTATATTGTGAAGAACGTCTACAAATATCATGGTCAATATGGTCACCCGTTGACATTGAACAAATGTCAATTTTTGATGTTGCCATCGTAAGTAAAATATCGTAACCCTAAATTTGGTATAATTTGGTATGCTAAATGTACTTTAATTTTAACAGTTCCCAATTAAAACATAGATATTTTAATCAGGAAACATATTGTAAAAAAAAACTTCTCATTCATTATAGAAAGTACAAAAAAACAGATTAAACATAGATTTTTCACTCAATAATAATAAATTAGAAATTGTAAACTCATGTAATCTCTTAAGGGTGGAAATAGATTCGAACATGCACTGGAAAAACTACATAAAAAAGATAGCAGGTAAATTGTCTAGGTTTGTTTATGCACTCTATGAACTGAAGAAAACTACAGATTTAAAAACTGCTATCAGTGCATATTATGCCTATGCGCATGCATGGCTTCATTATGGAATAATTTTATGGGGTAATAGTGTAGAAATACAACAGTTAATTATTTTGCAAAAAAGATGTATTTGTATTTTAATTAATATGACTGAACGGGAAACTTGCAGACCTCATTTAAAAAAACTGGGAATTTTAACTTTAACTTCTATGTACATTTTAGAAACTTGTAAGTTTGTAAAGAAAAATCTACATTTGTACAAGCTGACAAAAGATTTCTACCCGCAACCTGCGACATAGAAATAGATTAGAAGCCCCATTTACCAAATTACATATAGTCAGCTCAGAAACATATCACATGTCAATAAAAATATTTAAGAAACTCCCGAAATTTTTAAGCGAAATAGACAACCAACTTTTATTCAACAACCAACTTAAAGATTTTTTGTTAATGAACAATTTTTATACACTGCAGGAATTTTTCGATTAAAAAAGTACAGTAAATATTGCAATTTGAATATGTATATTTAAAGAAATTGTATGTGCCCTTTTTTGTTAGATTGTAATTCATTTTGTATGTTTTTGTATTTACTATTTGCAGCGCCCTTCCAGGGTTCATGTGTGTACTTTATATTATTTTACCTACATCTGTAAAACCAAGGTAAAACCACATGGAGCAATAAATGATATGACAATGACTACATTTATGTTTTGAGATAACTAAGTAAAAAAATCTAAGGGGAAATTGGGAACAGCGATGATGTCAATAGGGTTGTGTCCTACCTAGTCAAATCAGTCACTTTTTACGATCTGTCAAAACGAAATTTTACTATGGAAAATGTACTGAAATAGCAAACCGTGACGTCATAGTTTGTAGTACTCAATTGCAGCACTTTTTTTGATTGTTTTATTATTTTTAAATTTGCTATAATTGTAAATTGAAAATCGAAATACATATTTTGAGGTTTTTTGGGATAATCTTTTTAATGTATGACTACTCGCAATTTAATTTCGATGCTGTCAACTACCCAATACTAGAAAGTGACACAACTCTTTATGAGGTGCCTCTCAATCAAACCGGCCGCTTTCTTATATCCTAATCCGGCCGCAAAAAGTGTAGGGATCGAGTTTATGCTACAAACCAAATTTTTACGCATATATATATGATCAGGAGAATATATATCTATCCCTATCAAAATATGGACGCAAGTATTTTTAATAAAAAAAAATCTTGATTTTTAGGACGAAATTTCATTCACTTGTTTTTTTACATAAAATACCGTCCACTTCTCGGCAATATGCATAAAGACTGAAAAAACAGCAGATTTTTCAAAATCTTTATACATAAAGCTGCAATATACATAAAGGGGCAAAATACATCAAGATTTTGAAATATCAGCTGATTTTTCAGATCATATTTCGATAGGGGCACCCTTATAGATATATGTTCTCTTGATCATAAATTTGTGTAAAAATTTCTGATTTTTCATAATTTTTCAGATCATATTTCGGTAGGGGCACCCATAAAGATATATTCTCTTGATCATAAATTTGCGTGAAAATTTAGTTCTATACTCAATCCCTACACTTTTTTGCGGCCGGATCTCGTACTATTAGGAGCACTTAGTCCCTTTATGTAATATGTAGGGATATTCGATCATCGATGCATCGAATTCACTCGATGTTTACAATACGATGCATCGAATCAATCCGATGTTTTGAAAATGTATTGATTTACTCGATGTATCGATGTATTTTCATAAAACATCGAATAAGGGAAATTCGATAAAATGGGTAGAATGGACATTTTTGTATTTCCTCAAGAAGTCACAATCAAGTCTTCGGTACAAGTTACTATCATTTTACTGTCGACAACCAAGAAGATAAATAAACAGTGTTGAAAACACTGTATTTTTGTGCATGGAAAATGTAAGCTTTGGGTGCTGACAGACGTGTAGTGATATCTAATTTCAAATGTGGTTGGTGTGTTTTCTCCTGCTTTACACTAGGTTTAAAGTGGTTCGAACAAACATAGGAATATTTACTCATATTCCAACCGATTTTGCGTTGAACATCTATCGGTAGCTCTAATCCACTGTTGTCTTAAGGTCTCATCAGTTAAATATGTATGAACGCTTCCGTCAATAGCACATGTACGCATTTTAAAAGTAACAACATAATTGATATCGTAGTCGCTGCAAATCGTGTTTAACCTTTTTTAGCAATAAAAATTCTCAGTGTAAATATTAATTTATTATCAACATGTCAACTTCTCATTTTTTAATGTGTGGCATGGGTGTTACTGTAAGCGTAGGTACTAGTTTATGACAGCTCCATGAAAGTTCTTTAAAGCACCATCTATTGACACCTTTAAATACTCAAGTGATAGCTGTCACCGAAAACGCCTCATTGTAGATGATTTTTTTTTGTACTTTTTCTAATAATAACAAAGAATATTCTCTCATTGCGTTATTTTTTAATTAACAACAACTGAATCAACTCGGATTTGCATGAAAAGTATTTTTTTTTGTTAGTAACAGGTAAAAATACTCGATTTTGAAAAAACATCGATGTTTCTATCCGAAATATCGGAAAACATCGATGCATAGTCTCGATTTATTGTATCGAAAAAAAACATCGATGTATTTTTTAAGTGGACACCCCTAGTAATATGCTATGTCCATGTACTGAAACCAAAAGGAGACTCCACACCAGGCGGGGTCAACTCGCTATAGGATTTCGGTGACACACCTATTGAGGATTGTCCTGTGTGGCAAGTAAAAGCAAAGAGATTAAAATATGGACATAGAGGAGGCATTGGGAAAATATTTTCATACAAAACTTTGAAGCATGTTTGAAGCTCAAGCGTCATGTCAGTTAGTATGAACGCGAGCTGTCATTCAGTTGAAATTGTACTAGACTTATTCCACTTGGAATAACTTTTCAGCTTCAAATTTTCCTTGCTAGAGGGGACAACCCTCTATGCCCTGTTATATTTTAATCTCTTTGCTATAAAGGGAGTATTTAAAAAATGATTAATATATGTACTTACATAATTATATCATTTGATTATATGTTTTAAAATACAACAAAGAAGTACAGTTTTCTTCATTCATTATTGCATTGAGTTGAGCTGTGGTTGAGCCCTTGTTACTCCGCATTAGTGTTGACGTACTTACTGTAGTGCTAGCGAAGTATTTGTGAGATAGAGACTCGAGGAGATAGAAAGGGTGTCTGTTTTATTTGTCGTTATGGCTATGGCATCAGAAGAAAATGTTTGAAATGTGAGCTAACGCCGAAGGAAGAATCGGTCATCAAACTTTACAGATTTCATAACCCTGGAGCAACAAATATATTGAGGTAAGTACCTTTACAACATTTACACATTATTCTTATGTCAATATTGTCGTAAACTGTTTATAACATAGATTTTAATCTGTTTTCAGCTGTGAATCTTGGACCAAGTTTTGTTTCCCGGATAAAGCTTGGGCTTCTAGGGACTTACAGCATAAATTACTTATGTTGAACATAGAATGTTATGCACTGTACTAATAGTGTTTTTCACATATTTTGTGTAAATAGACATTGTGTTGTAAAAAATGACGAGTTTCGTTTTGAGGTAGTGTCATCATCACTCATAAATAAAATAACATATTAAAACTGTTTTACTTTTTACAAAATTTATATTTTTTAATCTTGTATGTCTTATTCATATCATATTCTGTGAAGTTATTTAGGTATAACTTAAAAAGGATATAATATGAATAATACCCCGGATAAGTATAATATGGATAGGCTCTGTCTGGACATACTTTTAAATAAGTATCCCATTATAAAATTCAAGTATCCTGCCACACGGTGATGTGATACGTTAATGGTTTTTTAGGTCTTAACAGAGATGGCGCTGTATGTCGAGTTTTGTCGCCATATTTTTGTATGAGGTTGTCATTCTTCTCCGCTATGTCGGAGTAATAGTATTCTGTGCTCTACGCCAGTGTTGCCAACTTAGCTACTTTATAGCTAGATCTAGCTATTTTTGGGTATTAGGCAGCTACAATTTACAAAATCTTGTAGCTAAATTTTTTAGCTACTTTTTCTAGCTACTTTTACTCTTTTACAAAATGTGAGTACTTTCGAGACTTTATAGTAGGGTATCGGTCCTTAAATTGTACCTAAACGTGGCTGGCTTATGTATTTTATTACTAATACCTGGATAAATGAAGGGGATAAACATATTTCTGCGATTAAAACTTATATTGCGTTCTGCTTTGTCTTATTTTTAATAAACTGTTTTAATAAACTGAAAATTGATTTACCTATGATAAAATACACGTAATCTGCTTACTTTACCTAGTTTAAAGTGTTAGCTACTTCTAGCTACTTTTTTGTGTCAACAAATCGGGCAATCTGGCTAATGTCAGGTCTGTGGATGTCTAGCTACAAGGGTAAGCGTAGCAGTTGGTAACACTGCTATACGCCACACCGTATATTACTTTCCTCTATGGCCACACCACCGCTAGGAGTAATAGTGCCTTTTTGGCGGGAATCCGAAGAGGGACGTCATGTTTTTTGTTTAATTTTCATTTTGCTGTGTATTTCGGATTTTGACTCATAATAGTGATAGTTTATTATGTGGCAAGTGTCCGTGAAAGTGTGCAGTGAATGGGAAATTCGATAAAATGCGAGATATGGACATTTTTGGATTGCCTCAAAAAGTCACAATAAAGTCGTCAGTAAAAGTGCTATCATTTTACTGATAACCAAGTTAGGGCACGTTAGGGTTGTGGAAAGTGTTAAAGACACTGTATTTTTGTGCATGGACTCTGAAGCAGAGCCATTTACATAAGGATATCATTAACTAATGACGAGGCTGCATGGCGTAATGCCTTTGCCTACCCTGTAAGGGGTGAAACAAAGAGGTTGGAAGAAAATCATTCTCTTTCCGTGAGCATGTGGTCCTGTGATGTGGTCCTCTGTACCACCTCTTAATTCTTTTCGAAAACCACCTAGAAGTAATGTGACGGTGATTGTGACGCTGATTTCTGCTATCATTTTGATTGTGACGGTTTCCTCGCAGAAGGATGGATCAAAATAGGTGGCACTGAGGTTCACATGCTTTGTCTATGGTTTTCAGACAAATCGTCGAATTCCAAGAGAATCACACCATGTACCGGCGAAATTAACATTTTAAACCAATGTGACGGAATATGTGACAGCTACAAACACATTCTTTACATATGTGACGCAATAGGGACAGAGAAATAAGCGATCTTTTTTTCAGAAGCATGTCTTGAGTTTGGCCACCATTTTAACGTCAAAAATCCTATTGAAACATGCATTTATATAAAAACCTAACAGGAATTCGTAACCGTTTAGTCACGACAAATAGCTCATGATATTATTTCTACGACTACTGTATTCGTTCAAGAGAAAATCGGATTTGTCCATTACCTACTATGGAAAGTTACTGTATAGGGTGACGAGTGCGTTACTCCAGCGGAAATTTGTCGAATATCGGCATTTGAGGGATACAGATAATTAGTTGTCCGGCTTCTGTAAATGTTGTGCAGATTTAAAAATTTGTATTGCTTAAAGTTTTTGAGTAATTCAAGAAAAACAGTTTCCGCTGGAGTAACGTTACCCCAGCGGCAATTTTTTTTTTCTAATGGGAATATTGAAATAATTTTTATCTACTTAATCAGTTGTGATGACGGAGTAAATGTTGCGACTTAATTTAAATTTGTATCGTTAATGGTTCTATATGGTTATATAGTTCAATTTTATACTTGTGAAATTTCAGCATCGTACAATCAATAATTAACGAGATAATCAAAAAATACACATTTTAAGTTATTTATCGTGGTAACCCGACCGAGTTTAGATGGTCACAGAAAAGCGGCCGTTTAGTACATTATGCTAACCTTTTTAAATATATAGGATAGTTTTATAAGGTTTTTTACAATTGCGTACACAAGTGTTAAAAAAACTTATTGACAGGTTTCTATAAAACCTTTTAATAAAAAATACGAAAAACAAAAAGTCATTAAACTTAGGTATATTTATTCTGCGAGCATCTTTTTATACAACATAAATATAAATCAACTTCAAAAACTAAATCAGATATTACTGGACTAAACTATTGCGTTAGTATAGATAGTTATCAATTTAGGTATTATTATCAATTTTTGAAATTCTCCCGGGAACGGGAATAAACTGGATTCGCGCGGGCAACGCCGTTGGACACCCGCTATCAATAAGAACATTAAATAGCATCACTATTCAGAAAAATAAAATCTATAGTTTTTTAAAAACAAGCTTTTATTATGTTCTTGTTAATATAAAAAGAACTAAAAATTACAAAATAATAATTTAATATCAGGTTTAAAATACAGAAAAATATCATTATAATATAATCAACACTTTTTTCAAAAGCGTGTTACATTATGATTGCAAAAAGAAACATATTGAAGGTGTAATTTTGTTAATGTTCTTTAATGTTCCATCGCAATGAAACTTGATTTTATTTATTGGAAAAGTATATTTTTATGGCTTGCAAATAAAAAGCTGTTAATTGAAAAATATAAAACAAATAACACTTCAACGTGGGAATAGTAGTTTGTGTCATGAGGGAGCAAAACTATATTTTTACGGCGAGGGCGTTTTTTTAAATCACGAATATAGTGAATGATTCTAGGATAGAATCCCGAACGTAGTGAGTTTTCCGGTGTTTAACTATCACTGCAGTCACTGCTACTTGAATACATTTTAAAATATAAAATACACAAACAATTCGATGTCGGAATTGGAAAGCGCGCGCATTGCCACAGCAATTTTTCTGACAGTGTGGCACAACCATCGAACCCCATTCAGGCTGGTCAGCATATAAGTTACTCTATGCTTGTCAACCTAATGCGGCGAAAAATAGAACTAATGTTTTGATAAAGTACTTAAGCTACAGTGGCGCCAACCTTAGATGCAAACTTATTTTGTTAATCTCTTTGGTTAAGAATGTTGCGGGATATTTTTGATTCCAAATTCAAAACACTTTTATTCGCACTTATTAAGATCCTATCGGAAAAGACTTACTTTGATCCCTGTTATTGAGGACCAAAACGTCACTTTTCGAATAGATTTTATGAAAAAAATATTGTTGTTTTTCATTGCTTTTGTTAAGTTATGTACTAATTTTCAAAAACGATGTTTTGTCTCTGCCATACCTACCTATATAAATTTCGAAAAAGAATGTTTGATGAAATAGAATTAAATGTTGACTTGTCATCGTCGAGTCGAGAGGTTGCCTTTGCCGATCGATCACAGCCTCATCCTGATCTTTCAGTGGTTCGACGAGTTAACGGTTTCATTTCCGTTCCCGTGGGAAAATTCTAATCTATAATATAATACTCCCAGAAAAGTAAGCTTTCAATTGGTGAAAGATTTTTTAAATCTCGCGTGTAAAATTTTACTACATAGCGGGTGTCCAGCGGCTTTTCCCGCCCGGATCCAGTTTATTCCCATTCCCGTGGGGATTTCCTATAATTCCTTCATAGTGGTTTCCTAAGACATATAAGACCTTGATATTTTGAACAGTGGGTGCAGTGGATCCAGTTCATCGTTCCCGTGGGAATTTCCTATAATTCCTTCATAGTGGTTTCCTAAGGCATGTAAGACCATGATATTTTAAACAGCGGGTGCCGTGGATCCAGTTTATTCTCATTCCCGTGGGAATTTCCTATAATTCCTACATAGTGGTTTCCTAAGACATATAAGACCATAATATTTTAAATAGTGGGAGCTGTGGATCCAGTTTATTCCCGTTCCCGTGGGAATTTCCTATAATTCCTTCATAGTGGTTTCCTAAGACATATAAGACCATGATATTTTAAACAGCGGGTGCCGTGGATCCAGTTTATTCCTGTTCCTGTGGCAAGTTCTGAAATTCCCTTTATAGTGGTTGCCTACGACATAAGACACCTATACATACGATATTTCAAACAACGGGTTGCGCGCGCGGATCCTGTTTTTCCCGTTCCCGTGAGAATTAAAAAAAAAACCTTCATAGCGGTTGCCTACTACACTAAGACACCTACATACCATATTTCATGTTTCGAGGTGAATAGTACGTATTTGTCTTTTGTAACCAGTTTTTATATTTTCCCGTGGAAATGAGATATTTTTCAGAACTAAAAAGTAATCTAGACGTTGACCCGGGTACTCAGTTATCTCCATACCAAATTTCATCAAAATCCGTTCAGAATTTCTGAGACATGTGTAAACAGACCCGGTCCGGCGATGGGCTCACCACCTATCACGTTTAGGGGTCTCTAATATATCTCGTGAAATGTGGGTATATCCAGTAATGGAATACCTCTGCCTACCCCCTCGGGGATAAAAAAAAGGCGTGAGATTAGATTATTATATTATTTTCATGATGCGAATGTATAAGTATAATATACAATTATAAACAATAATAATAATATTGTATATTTATACATTATAGCCTACCTTGTTTACCAACTAATGTCCTTCTTGGTGGAACAAGTAACCCACAGAAAAAGAAGAAAAGTTAAGAAGCACTACACATTAATAATAACTGTTAATAGGTACGAAGATTTAGCTCGATTTTAGTATAGCAGACTGCTGGGATAATGGCATCACTATCACTATCACTACATAGTATAAAACAAAGTCGCTTTCTCTGTCCCTATATCCCAATGTCCCTTTGTATGCTTAAATCTTTAAAACTACGCAACGGATTTTGATGCGGTTTTTTTTAATAGATAGAGTGATTCAAGAGGAAGGTTCAAGTATTAGCATTGCACCCGTGCGAAGCCGGGGCGGATCGCTAGTAATATATAAAATGTTCATGTGAAACTCCAAAAAAAATTAAATTAAATCAATAGGTACTCAAAAGATAATGTACGCGTCTGTACCGAACTTGAAAGACTATTATACTACGTGTTTTAAAATGTTAGCATAATGTACTAAACGGCCGCTTTTCTGTGACCATCTAAACGTGGTCGGGTTACCACGGTAAATAACTTAAAATGTGTATCTTTTGATTATCTCGTTAATTATTGATTGTACGATGCTGAAATTTCACAAGTATAAAATTGAACTATATAACTAATTATTTACGTATTATTCGGTTAAAAAATCCCACAAAAAAGTCCATTAATAGGGGGTTAAATAACGGTCTGCGCGTCAAGGCCCAAACCGAGCTAAATTTCATTATAATTTATTAATTACTTATAGGATACTAATGAAACTTCACAAACACCTGAAGGCAGTTGCAAGCTACAAAATAACGTTTCAAACAAGTCTCTAGACCTCTTATTCGAAGTGCTAGGACGTATTAGAGGGTTTTTCTATTTGCTTACATAACTCCTAAACGATAAATTATTTTTAATTTTTTATTTCACAACTAATTAGGAATAAGACATAAGAAGTCATGTACAAAAAATTATGATAGTGCGCTTAACCATTTCCGAAATTCAGCGAAAAACGCAAACATCAAAAATGCGTCATTTTGAAATTTTTGAATATCTTCGGAACCATTAACGATACAAATTTAAATTAAGTCGCAACATTTACTCCGTCATCACAACTGATTATGTAGATAAAAAATATTTCAATATTCCCATTAGAAAAAAAAATTGCCGCTGGGGTAACGTTACTCCAGCGGAAACTGTTTTTCTTGAATTACTCAAAAACTTTAAGCAATACAAATTTTTAAATCTGCACAACATTTACAGAAGCCGGACAACTAATTATCTGTATCCCTCAAATGCCGATATTCGACAAATTTCCGCTGGAGTAACGCACTCTAGGGTGACTATCATTTTGTTGGGACTGATAAGACTGACTGATTCAGAGTCGACCCTCTTGACTGAAAGTACTTCATACTGAAGTGCGGTAGGCACTTCGCAAACGGTAAAGGAGGGGTGTTTATTGTCTACCTACCAAAATCTAAGTATGCTTTATTTACAATAACTATATAGAATCGAAAATTTTAATGAAAATAAAGAATTCAATAAAAGACAGTAAGTTTTTATTAAAATATTTATTGAAACATCTTGTAATAATGATACATGTACGACAAACGCTAAGCCTGATACATTCGGTAGAATTGTCGCTTGTAAGCTCAAGCTTTATTACCAGGACCCTAATTAGAGTTAAACAATGAGAAGCCAGTAACACCGTCTTTTTATTCAATTCCCACCCATTCGACACACAATGGTCATAAACATGAAAGAAATACTTTTTTTTTTGTAATTGTCATTGTTACTATAAGAGAGGGCTTTGTCGCAAAAATTACCCTTGGGTGTATCAGGCAAAAGTTTTAAATAATAAGTGGCTGTTTACACGTGATAGGTTAATTATTAAAGTTGAAAATACCTACATAGACAAAATAAAAAGAATCTACCTTCTCTTTTGTGTATACATCTTACTGCTCATATGACGATTATTTCACGTTTAGGGGTCCAAAAAATATCTGTTGAAAGGTGAGTATATCCAGAAATGGAATACTTCTGCCGACCCCCTCGATGATATAAGGCGTGAGATTATTACTTTGTTACTAATAAATCGAATTGTGCGAATGTCGATCCAGTGTTATTTACGATAACATAAATTGTGTCGTTAATTATTTAATTCTTCTATTAAAAATAAAAAATCTCACGCCTTTTATCCCCGAGGAGGCAGAGGTATTCCATTAATTGTTATACTTTCTATAAATATTTCTTTAGCTTTATTTCAGTTTACCATTACAGTGTGTTTATTCGTTTTTTTAATTATTATTATTCGTTGTACTGACAGCAATCATTCTTTTGAATTTAGAGCCGATGAGAGTTCAATTTTTTTATATAAAGATGAATGTCCTAAAGTGATCTAAGACATTGGTCACCCTAATTCGTGTATATGAAAAATTTATTAACGTTTTGCTTAAAAAATAATGAAGTAGTCGTGGAAATAATACTATGAGCTATTTTGTCGTTACTAAATGGTTTCGAATTCCTGTTAGGTTTTTATTTAAATGCATGTTTCAATAGGATTTTTGACGTTAAAATGGTGGCCAAACTCAAGACATGCTTCTAAAAAAAAGATCGCTTATTTCTCTGTCCCTATTGCGTCACATATGTAAAGAATGTGTTTGTAGCTGTCACATATTCCGTCACATTGGTTTAAAATGTTAATTTCGCCGGTACATGGTGTGATTCTCTTGGAATTCGACGATTTGTCTGAAAACCATAGACAAAGCATGTGAACCTCAGTGCCACCTATTTTGATCCATCCTTCTGCGAGGAAGCCGTCACAATCAAAATGATAGCAGAAATCAGCGTCACAATCACCGTCACATTACTTCTAGGTGGTTTTCGAAAAGAATTAAGAGGTGGTACGGAGGACCACATGCTCACCTCTTTCCTATAGAGTGCCAATGTAGGAAACAGGAAATCTCGCCCTTTTTTTTTTTTTTTTTTTTTTCTTTCGCATGCGGGGAAAATGCCTTACGCATACCTGGTGGTAGCGGGGACGACAACCAGGTTATGTCAGGCTTGCACTGACTAAAAACCCCCCATGCTGTTCCTCCTCTCGCCCTAAGTCCGAGTCCCGGGAAACAGTTTCTTCCGTGTCTCGGCCGGCTATGCTCTCCCCCCATGGGGGCAGCAGGCGCGGGCTATCCCCCGCCACGCTTGCTACCCCTCCTACTCCTACTTTTGAGCATGATCGATTGCCGGGCCTGTTAGTCAGAAGATCCGCCAACCCCTCCTTCGGCTTGATTAACCACTCGTCCCGTCGACGGAAGTCGTCGGGATAGGCAGTCAATCAGCCCTGTATCCCCCAGGAAGGAAATCTCGCCCTAGTGAATCCTCGCCAACATTCGGTTGACAGACCGTATTTTCACGTGGCCGCTGGTTTGACAACACAATGCCATATTGGAAGTCAGATCGAAACAAGCTCTCGGTTTTGACAAAAATATGCCCGCTTGCGTAGTTGTTTGGTGCGGAAACTCCACAGTAAATTCGCGGAAATCCAATACAGGCGTTACCTATCACCTGTTAGTATTTTCTTATTCAGACTACACCACAAAAAATATATTTAAATATTTGTATTTTTATTTATAAACATTTCCTTAGTGCTTGACAAAAAATATACAATATCGATAGAATAATTTTATGTCGATAAAATTTGCAATATTTTTTCGAAATGATCTTCAGATTTCCAAGAGATCCCAACCTCAAAAAAAAATTGGTTAAATCTACAGGCAGGGCTGAAAATTGGATTCCATCAACACATTCCACAATTTGCTCTAAACATTTTCAGCCTGACTGCATAGGTACTTCAATCTTCTTCTACTAGCAAATATACCAAACTGACAAAGTCTGCTATTCCTAAGTTAAATTTGCCATATTATGTCTCCGGTCTTGAAGAGGGAGTGATGTAGCGACACTACATAGAACGCGCCAATAGACGGCCGAGTTCTAAACAGCGCTATCGAAGTTTTTTAATGAGTTTGTATAAATACAACTGTTCAACATCAACCGTTGGACCGCGGTCCCCAGGCACGATCACCTCGCCTGGCGGAAGATCTTCCCTTTTAATGATGGAGGAGCATTTCACCTCCACTTCTCCATACCTATTATTATAGTTTAATAAAACATTATTTTATCATATAAAGTTATCTACGTACAATGTACACAACGTTTGAGTTAGGTGTGTAAATAAATCATAAAATATGAAAATTCTAAAATGTTTTTTTTTTTGTAATTTCGTGTTCTAAAGATCGAATCATACTATTCATTTAGAATTTAAAAATAGAATAACATTTACCTGAAGTCTAAAAAGCTTCTGGAGATACTAGCTTTTGCTCACAACTTCATCCGCTTTGCAGAATAAAATAAAACTTATATCCTTCCTCAGGGTGCAGAGTATATTCCTACCTATTCACGAACCCTTTCATCGACATCGGTTCCTTGGCTTAGCCGTAAAAATGTTACAGACAGACAGTCAGAGTTACTTTTGCATTTATATTATAGTAAAGAAGGATTTTTTTTAAAGAAGGAAGTAAAATAATGAGATAATTTATATTTATAATTCAAATTTGTAAATTTTTCAAATCAAATGAAATTATAGTACAGGTTGCAGCATTTATCGATATCGATTGTGTGGTATATTATGATTACTTCACTAGTCCGTCACTATTGAAGCAAACTCAAAAGTAAAAGAATACGTGAGCTTTCAGATTGGCCGAGCGCAAAATGTCCTATAAATACTATTGGTAAATTGATTGACATTTAGTACGTCATCTCATACTTCGCCACCCGCGCCCCGATTTTTGGTTGAAGCGGTTTCCATAGTGTTTTTAGAACATTAGCAGTCTATAGGAGAGAAACTTTTTCTTTAAACGTCTTTGGGGTGAAACAACAAAAAAAAAAAAAGGAGTAATAGTGTTCTGTGCACACCACCCACCACTTGTGAAAATTGAAATGAAAATGAACGCGTAAGCTCCGCACATAGGCAGACACATAAATAGGTACCTACCAATTCAATTTGTCCCGTAACTCGGACTTGTCAAACAAAATCAGTTTTGTATTATTGTGAATGGGAAATATTTCTACTTTCTACATTACATAGGATCTGGTAAGTCAATTAATTAGTTTCATAAAGAGAAAGTCCTATTTTAGGGTCTGCGTTGATTCATATTGATTTTTTCTTACGTACATACGTACATACTTTGAAGTTACATTTAGTGCACATAAAGTCTGGTAAGGTCAAATATTAAAATTTACATGCACGTATACTGAGCTCTATTATGTGCAATTTTATGCTGACTTTATCCTTGTGCTAAAACCCTCGTTTGGTTAGATCTAAGCCCCGTGTTATATACCTAATAATCTTGCTAGTCAGTGATTTTTATAACAGCGTAACAGTTTCTAAAATGTAGGTTGCTGTCTTTTTAAGGTCTTAGGCAGTATTCACTTTTAATGCCAATATTGCATCATTACTCATTTGACTCTTAGATAAAATGGTAGGTATACTTGAACTAATGTTATATTTTGCAATTTGATAAGCAGTTGTACTTGTGAGTTATGGGTTTTGATATGGGAAAGGACACATAATTATATTATGTGCAAATCCCAAGTTTTAAACTTCGACATAAAAATTAAAACAAAATTGGTTTGGGTAAAACAGGTAGGTAACAGAAATATTTTTATATCTCCTCATTTGGGGAAATGATGATAAGAGAAGGCCACTTCTTGTTTTAATTATGTTGAAATACAAAATACAGGTTATACAATAAATGTTTGAGAAAATAAAAGAAAGCTGTTTTTGTGACGAAATCTTTATTGCCAGTAAAGGTCGGGTTGGGTATTTCCATCTTAACAAGTTAACCTAAAGGAGTCAATTTTATCTGCAATAAAAGCTATTCATATGGACAAATAACGATAACTCCACATTAATTATGCATAGTTATGGTAAAGTACAGTCAAGAGCACGCTAAGCTTGACACTTTGGACTTTGACCCGGCCGTGTATTCTATGGCGCGCAGTATAAATCAGAGCTCAGCTTAAACTAGCTTGACTTGCTCTTGACTTTACCATTTAGGAGATAATAATCCAGTAAATATCATGTCCAGTCATTAGTCCAGTCCAGCAGAGTATTTGCAACAGGCATTTTGTACTAGTAGGAACTTAGATAAAGTTGATTAAGGCTGACTTGCATGAACTTTGCTAAACGCGTTTAGTTATTTAAATTGATTTAAATCTAGTTCTGTCATGGTCTAACATATGAATAAAAATGTGACAGCAGTATGCTAAATCAATTTAAGGAAGAGCCTTAATAGTTAACAACAATAGTAAGTCTCTTCGCGTAAGTCCCATTCCCATGGAAAAATTTTAGCCCGTGTTACTGCCAGAAGGAAGAACTGTACAATATCTGACGTGGAATTTAGGGGTGGTAGGGGGATGGGGGGTAGGGGGGGGAGTGGGGGACCCAGCCCCCACCACCCCCGCCTGCGTTTTTCAAAATTGAACATTCCACTAGTTTCAGAGGCGGGTTTGATTTGGGTGGTCATAAAAAAAAATAACCTGAACCTAAACATTCCACTAGTTTCTTGGGCGGGTTTGATTTGTGGGGTCATAAAAAAAAATAACCTGAACCTAAACATTCCACTAGTTTCTGGGGCGGGTTTGATTTGTGTGGTCATAAAAAAAAATAACCTGAACCTAAACATTCCACTAGTTTCTGGCGCGGGTTGGATTTGTGTGGTCATAAAAAAAAATAACCTGAACCTAAACATTCCACTAGTTTGATATATGACCTTGCATCTATTTGTACAGTTTTGAGGTTAATTTATTACAATTTAAAAAAAATTTATCTCGAAAACTATTGATTTACGAGCTCTGCAATTTTGGTAAATAAACCCTCTTATATACCTCTATCTACAAAAAAAATATGAAGCAGAAATTCCACGTCACGCGATTTTTCACTAGGCTCCATGTCAACTTTGAAAATTCATAAAAAAAAAACTATGCGTTTCCGGCAAGTGGGGGTGGTGGGGGGTGGGTCGCCCACCCCAACCCCTTCCCGCCCCACCCCATCCACCCCTAAATTCCACGTCAGATATTGTACAGTTCAGCCCTGCCAGAAAAGCAACATTTCCAATGGTGAAAGAATTAATGATTGTATATTATATTAATTATTAATAGATTGGCCAAGATTTTTTTCACTAAACCAATTTTGGCATTTTTGCAATATATTTTTTAATTGAAATCTGATATAAAATACTCATCCATTAGACAGATGAGTGAAAGTCATCTGTAATTCCGATTATAGAGTATATTATTTCATTTGGTGTAAATTAGGCAACCAGGCAAATATCTCCTTTAAAATGGAGTCTCATCTTTACTTTTTAATGTGTGCAAGGCGAGTGGGAGGTCTTATAGGAACTTTTTGAAATTAAACATTTGAAAGAAAACTTTATTTCAAAAATATGCCACGGGAAAAGACGTGAAGATCTCTATATAAAATATGTGCATCATATCTGATTTTGATGAGTCCTATACAGAACTAGCTTTTACCCGCGGCTTCGTTCGCGCATATTCATTTCACCCCCTTAGGAGTTGAATTTTACAAAATCCTTTCTTAGTGGATGCCTACACTGTATAAGCTACCTATGTGCAAAATTTCAAGTCCCTGGACCCTGCGATTTAGGCTGTGCGTTGATACACTAGTACTTAATGAAATAGTGGCCCAAAAAAACTTATTATTTTATTTATTCAACATCCTTATGTTCAATCTGAAAAGAAATCGATTCCATCTAATGATTGTTTTTTCTTATTAGTGTGATAATGAGGCTACTCACATGCTCATTATGTCTTCTTGTGCTACTTCATTGCTCTTATGCACCGCCGGTTACTCCAGAAAAAAAAGATGAGAAGGACAGCGAAGTTAAAGATGATTTAGTAAGTCACACATTATAATTTATTATGGTTAAGTATTAAATTATTTACAAAATAATAAATGTAATAAAAATATTTACTTGAATTTTTTTTTATTTAGGAGGAGTATATGGAGTATCACAGATATTTGAAAGAAGTGGTGCAGGCACTAGAGAGTGATCCCGATTTTAGAGAGCGCCTAGAAAAAGCAGATGAAGATGATGTCCGGGTAAGAGAATGAATTTCAATTATCTATACACTTACACTTGTCCTGGCTTTGAGTATTTTCTTTCTATTATTCCCCGAGGATAGCATACTAAGAATAGCTCCTATCAAGCATCAGCCTACGAGCGCGTACCGACGGACTTTTCTATTTGAATTTAGGTTAATGAAATTTTGGTTCTATTTTTATTAAACTTATTTTAAAGTTTTGGGTTCTATTTTATTGGCGATTATGGAGCTTGATGGGTTTACAAAGCAAATCATGATACATAATTTAAAACTTTGTTTAATGAATGTCAAAGATGACAATTTTCATTCGATACTTCTCCAATCAACAATCAGAATAAATTTGGTCTTTGAAAATAAAATAAGTGAGGTATATTGAATCATAGACCAACATCATTTTTGTTTCTTCTCAATATCATTGATGGTTTTAAAGTTGCTACCAAATTCTGCTTTGGGTGTAGAATGTATATTGTTTTGTACTATTTCAGTCTGGTAAAATAGCAGAACAATTAGATTTCGTCAACCACAATATTAGGTCCAAGCTGGATGAGATCAAACGTCGCGAAATGGATCGACTCCGTCATTTGGCAACAAAGGTAATTTGCATAAATTATTCTTTAGTTAAACTTACGTCACGCAACGGTTCCACGTCCGTTATTGAGGAACGGTACCTACTGTAATTGTATAGGCACTCTTCAGTTGGTTATAGTTTCTTTCCTTGGCATAGATAAATCAAATTCATACAATACGTAAGCCAATAGAAAACATAAATGGTGGTAAAGTACCTATATTTGTACTACTAGAGCTCAAGAAATAAGATATTCTCTCTTTGACTACATCTGTTTTTTGTATGTTTGTTTGTAATCAATTGGCTCCGAAACTACAGGACCGATATTTGAAATTGTTTCACTAATGGCAAGCTTACTTTCGTGGGAGTAACATGGGCTATCTTTTTCCCAGTGGAATGGTATTTGCGCAGGTGAAATGACCGGAAACAGCTATTTTTTAACTGACTTTGATACTATTTATGTTTTGTCAAGTGCCAAGAGATGGATTGTTACAATCTTGGCTTTATAGAAAAGTATGTAATAGCTGTAGGTAGAAAAGTCTTGCAAAAGTTTGCGGTTACCTATATATAGTATGTAAATAATTACATACTAATAAATCACTCATCCATTGTCCTAGAGGGGATTAAAAGAGGTATTCCATACTCGGCCATACTTACTTTTGGCCAGTGTATTGTTCGTACTTCTAAACCTGATAGGTTAATACATAAAAAGGCAATCGAGTATTTTATTATGATGCCTAACTTACCTACTTCAGTAAAAAACTATAAAAATATTTTCAGCAATACGAATTGACCAACAATCTGGATGTGGGGGGTAAAGTACCTACTAATGAGCACTTGGACCACGCAAATCCTCACACATTCGAGATTGAAGACCTAAAAAAGCTGATCAAGAAGACCACTGCAGATTTAGAAGCTGCTGATAAACAGAGGAAAGAACAGTTTAAGGTTTGTACCTCAAAACATGCTATGCAGAGAAACTTACTCAGTTGTCAAAATGACGTACATAACTTTTTCGTCGCCTAATAAAGTAAATTAAATACCCATTAGGTAAAGGGTAATACTCATACCCAAAGTTTTACCAACAGTTTCTAAGTGAAACATTGAATTAGTTTTAAAGTTATAATAAATTAGCTAACCATACCGTCTTGCCACTGGTGGATTTACCCAAAAAAACAAACTTTCTCCTGACATCAAAATTACACACACTACAAAAAAATAAACAGGCAAATCGGTCAAGACATTGTCAAGTGATGAACTTTATATACGCGCGCGGAAACGGATTTTTTATATACATAAATGTTTAAATCTAGATTAATCTAGAGTGCTTCATACCAGTAAATTTTATTTAGTCATATATTCATTTGAAGTACGATTAATTATATTAATCTTGTTTCTATCATCTGCTTCGTCATAATCTGTTTAAAGCAAAGAAAATTTGTTATTACTAAATCCTTCCAATGATCACGTGACATAATAATGATAATGAACATGTATGTGTTATGTACTGTTGTCGATAACATTTAATTAATTTCACATAACATAATAATGTAACACAACTCTAAGTCAGCATGAGCTTTAAGTTTTAGGGTTCCTTACCCTAAAGGGTAAAAACGGGACCCTATTACTAAGACTTCGATGTCTGTCCGTCTCTCCGTCCGTCTGTCTGTCACCAGGCTGTATGTATCTAAAGAACCGCGATACTAGACAGTTGAAATTTTCACAAATTATAAACAAAATAAAATAAATATTTAAGGTAGCTCCCATACAACAAACGCGATTTTTTTGCCGTTTTTATTGATAATGGTAGGGAACTCTTCGGGCGCGAGTCCGACTCGCACTTGACCGGTTTTTTTTTAAATATGCTGCAACTAAATTTCAGGAATACGAGATGCAAAAAGAATTTGATAAACACCAGAAGCTGGAAAACATGGATGAGCCTCAAAAAAAGGAGTACATGGATAAAATAAAACAGGAAGAGGAAGCTAAAAAGCATCACCAGCCGGTAAATAATTGCATTCAACAATTTGTTATATTGTATTAGGGAAAGATATCTGAAGACATGCATGAAATTTAAAACGACTTTCTTATTATTATGATTTGGGATTAGCTGATTTGGTTTAGTAGTAATCCTGCCATTGAATGGATGGAGGTCGCGGGTTCGATTCCCGCTCGGGCCCCACATTTGTGTGCATGAGCCATGAATACTAATATTGGTTTTGTGTCCGGGTGTTTATAAGTACCTCTATAATTAAATATGTTTAGCAGTTGTTTAGTACACATAGTACAAATGGCTCTTTCTTCGGTGTTGTTAGTCCCAACATGTACGTCAGACGATATATTTTAAATTGTTTATTTCTTTGTTGAGAGGTTATTTTTCGCGAAATTCCACTAACGGCAACGAGGAAAAACAGCAAAATAGTATTGGAAGGTAGATACATTGCATAGGAAGTGAAATCAACACATTAAATCATAAAATTAAACCTAGTTCATTAGTTCTCTCTTTCTTTGATAAAACAATATTTGGGTTCAAATACGTATACTTACTTACTTAATTAATTTAATTTAAAATATATGATTAGTATTTTTTGAGTTTATTCGTTACAAACATACAAGAGCAGTGATAGCCCGGACGGTTAAAGAGCCGGTCGAAAATCAGTGACGCTTGGGTTCGAATCCTGGCATGTACCAAAGAGTTTTTTAAAAACTAACGTACATATTTATCACTAGCTCGACGGTGAAGGAAAACATCGTGAGGAAACCCGCAGGTCTCAGAATTAATTCTGAGACATGTGTAAATAGACCCGGTCCGGCGATGGGCTCACCACCTATCACGTTTAGGGGTCCAATGTATCTCGTGAAATGTGGGTATATCCAGTAATGGAATACCTCTGCCTACCCCCTCGGGGATGAAAGGCGTGAGATTATTATTTATTATTATTATTAAACATACAAAAATACAAATCTTTCCTCTTTAGAATATTAAGTACAGATTAGAATACATTAGTCATAATGGCATAGCAAGCGACGTGTCCAATGAAATCTTACTCTTGTTTTGAAAACTCTGACTAAGGTTTGTTTAATAACTAGCACTGTATGCGTCATACCTTTGCTTATAACACAATTCATTCTTTACAAATACTTATTTTATGGTAACTTCGCTAATTCCTTATGCAGGTACTATTGCTAGTTTCTAAAATAAAACTAGGCACACACACATTTAAGATCATTATCTTAAAGAAAGGTCTCATAATTAATTCTGAGGCATGTGTAACAGACCCGGTCCGGCGATGGGCTGGGACCACCTATCACGTTTAGGGTTCGAATATTCTCGTGAAATGGGGCTTAATATTTCCAGAAATGGAATAAATACTCTGCCTACCCCGTCAGGGATAAAAGGCGTGAGATTATTATTATTATTATTATCAAAGTCAAAAGTTTTTATTCAATGTAGGGGCTTATAGTCCTATTATTGAAAGTCATTGCAACTCCACCGCTCAAAGAATTTATCATAAAGAAAATATATTAAATGTTTAAACAATGTGAATTTTAATAAAACGCAGCTGCATCACCCTGGTTCTAAACAACAACTTGAAGAAGTATGGGAGAAACAAGACCATATGGACCAACAATTTGACCCTAAAGCTTTCTTCATGATGCATGGTGAGTGATGTCCGTAAATGTTAGATTAATTGTTTGATTATTTCTAACAGCTACATCATCCCGTGACGAGGGAACAGTTGGTAGAGTTATGGAAAAATGCCGACAAAATGGATGCGAAAGATTTCAACCCAAAGGTGTTTTTCATGATGCATGGTAAGATCCATAGCGTGCAAAGCCTGAACAAGTAGCTTATAGATAATATCGAGTAATGTAATGAATATCGTCACACACAAGACAATTATCATTTTATATCATTTTGGAAATAACCTTGTGTTGTGACTTATGTCCCATTATATCTTTATTTCATTTACATTTTAGTTTGCATGCACGCTATTTGGGATTTTACTAAAATATTATTATAAATTATAATTATGTATTAATTTAAAAAGTTTTATATTTTTACATGGTAAGCACGTTTTTTGTATACATAATAGTATGTAGTCCTAACCTATTGCATGAGATAGGTAATGTTGTTTTTATTTTTTATCCATTTGTTGTGTTGTTAATTTTTGTATACCTAGATGACTAGATTTGCGTTACATTGTTTTAATGTTTTATTTTAAATTATTATTTAAAATTATTTATCTTATATAAGTTAAGCCACCTATTCACTCGCGACACGTGTCTCGTCTCGATATTTGTTCCCTAGTGAATTCGCGGCTTTACACAACAATAAATCGAATCTCATTTGAAACCGACTTGTTCTCGTGACGTGGCTCGTAGTTACCGCGCAATATCGAACGTAAAATGTTCCGCGATTTGTTATGCTGCGGTCACATATTCGAGCGAAGATTTGTGTCGCTTTAGTAAAAACTTCCTGTTCTTACTACGGCGAACTACATGCACATCGAGATTTACAGAACCCCGAAGACCATTCGAGTTAGCCTGAACGATTCGCGATACACTAAAATATGTGGCTAGAGATGTCGCGAACCTTCCGGATTTCGAATATGTGGCCGTCCTGTTGTCCCTACTGCCGTATCCAGTGGAGACAAAGGGAAGAAATTTTTCTGACTTCCCATTGTCCCCATCATGGAGATACGGCCAGTGGGGGCAACGGGAATGCACCCGCAGTATTAGAGACATACCTAAGTTGAATATTAATAGTGCCTAGTCCATAAATCAAATATTTAAAAATATCAATTGCCCTTGTAATAATGTAGAATTTAATACTTGGTTCTGCCAAAGTACCTAAAAGACGTACGTCGTACACTAACTATAATTTACAAGTCAAGTTATGGTTCGGTTGACTGTAATACCTATTTTACAAGCTTTTATTTAACTTTCAATGTATGTTTGTTCGGGTGAAATCTTGCAACTAAATTTTGAAGTTTCAACCGATTAAGCTGAAAGGCATACTTATGTAAGTTCGGTGACAATGCAATATTAAGGTACCACCGAGCTAATCTGATGATGTAGCCAGAAGGTGAATATCGCAACTCAATACTCGTAAACCCTTCGAGTTTGAGCTCATTTTATTTTTATGTCGCGTGCCATACATACAACTTGTTTTTTGCTTGTTTTTTTTAGTTTTCATGAACTATAATTACTTCCTTTTACGTGACATGAATATTATTTTATTCGGACCTAGACGTGGACGGCAACGGCGTTTGGGACGCCGATGAGGTGAAGGCGCTGTTCGTTAAGGAGTTGGACAAATTTTACTCGCCCAATGGTCCGAATAAGGATCTGCATGAGAGAGCGGAGGAGATGGAGCGTATGCGCGAGCACGTGTTCCGGGAGAACGACCGCAACCGCGACGGCTTGATCGACTTCAACGAGTTCATGATGGAGACTAAGAAGGCGGAGTTCAATCAGGACGAAGGTATGCTGGATACTTGCGACTGTATTTCCGAGTTCATTTAACCCGTCAGCCTTTAAGGCTCGAGTTAAAAGGCATCTCCTGGGCAAGCTCGTCCCATCGTAGTCTTTGCCTATCATTAATAAAAAAAAACATTTGTTAGTATTCGGATATGCGATGATTGCCGATATGCAATATTTACCACCGGGTACTGTATAAGTTGGCTTGGGCAGACAATGATCTACACAGCACCACATATCGGGTCCAATTGTGAATATAAACCACCCACTCCAACCCACATAGAAAAAATTATCTGAATAAAGAGACAAAGGAACTACTATTCATCTTTATATATAAGTTAATTTTAAAAAGCAGTGATAGCCCGGACGGTTAAAGAGCCGGCCGAAAATCAGTGAGGCTCGGGTTCGAATCCTGGCATGTACCAATGAGTTTTTCAAAAACTTACGTACATATTTATCACTAGCTCGACGGTGAAGGAAAACATCGTGAGGAAACCCGTAGGTCTCAGAATTAATTCTGAGACATGTGTAAATAGACCCGGTCCGGCGATGGGCTCACCACCTATCACGTTTAGGGGTCCAATGTATCTCGTGAAATGTGGGTATATCCAGTAATGGAATACCTCTGCCTACCCCCTCGGGGATGAAAGGCGTGAGATTTTTTTTTTTTTTTTATTTATTTTAATTTTAAATCAAGTGCAAATATTTAAAGGGTTGGTAACTACAAACATTTAAGAGAAATAGAATTAACATATAAAAAGAAAAAAAAATGTTATCTTGATCACTTCATTTAAAATGACCATGTATATTGATCGATAAAATGCTGCTCACCAGCCACTGATTCGAATTGGACTATCATTGCACGGGCCATAATCTTCCACGATTGGTAGATGGTGTTACGTTGGTGGCTACATAACTCTCAGAATTGTTCAAGTCTCTTAACTCAATTCATTTAATTCCATGATTTCTTGAATTTCGTTTAGGTTGGAAAACTATCGACGAGAACCAGATCTACACCCAGGATGAATATCATGAGTTTGAAAGGAGAAGACTGGAAGAACTTCGTTATCTGCAGCAACGTGGCCTGGTTAGTACCACGTGAATCTTTAATTTCTTTTTTACCTCATAAGTTCGGAGCGATTCTGTTTGTCATTCGAAATCTACCTTTTACCTTTAGCGTGGAAAGAGTTTAAAATTCGAACCCTTCTGCTAGCCCACTAAAATTAATTAATACTTATTTCATATCAGTGCCACGTGAAATCTTAAAATATTTTTTTTACCTCAGAAGTTCGGAAAGATTGTTTGTCATTCGAAAGCATGCTTTGTCACTTAATGTGGAAAGAGTTTTTAAATTCCGAACCCTTCTGCCAGCCCACTGAAATTAATTAATACTTACTTCATATTAACACGCCAACTTCATTTCAAGACGATTGACTAAAAAACAAATTTATTATTTAAGCAAAGAGATTTAAATAGGACAAATCTCTTTGTGTTAAACTGTTTTTCTTGCACCTACTATTTTCCTCGCTGGTGAAGTATAACATTGTCTGTTCCGCTCGGCAGCAAAATTATTCTGCGTCTCGTTCTTTTCAAACCCTGGCTACGCTCAGGATTCTATATTTAAACCACTCGGTACACTCGTGGTTCAAGCCTATTATCTTTCGCTTGCTCGCTCAGGTTCGAATACAAGTACTCAAGTCAAATAACCAACTTTGCAGCCTTTCATAACAAATAACTATTCTTTTGCAAATCCCAAACCCTCATGTAGTATAATAATAATGTAAATTAGCGGTAAGGCTTAATAATAATATACAATCTTTAATATTTAAGATTAATAAGTCTCATTATGTTAGTTTTTTAATTACTATAAATTGAAATATACAGTTAAATTTTCTTTTTCTAGTATTTCTAATCTTTAACTCTTGTTTGCTTCTTCTATCTTAATGTGGTCTCAAAAAAAATAATTTGTTCCTATAGTCTATTTCACACCAAGTGGGTTCGGTGACAGTTCTCATTTTTCCTTTCTACGCATAAAACTTTCTAGTAAGTCAAACAGATGGTTCCAAAAATAATGAATAATTTATTATTATGTCATTGCTAAAATACAATAATTTTCGCCTCTAAAATTCTAAATTAAAATCTCATACTATAAATCAAGAAAAATGTAAAAAACAATAGAAAAAAAAGAAATCCTCAAAATACGTACTGCGTGGAACGGAACTTTTACTTATAGGGATTGACACTACTTAATCTACATTAAATCGATGAATCGAAGCTTTTTGGCGGGAATCCGAAAGAAGATGTAATGTTTTTGTAAAATTTTCATTTTGTTGTATCTTTTGGGTTTAAAGTAGTAACAAGTATTATGTGAAAGTATAAGGCATTATATTCTGTGAAAGTGTGCAGTGATTTGTAGATTCGATAATGTATGATATTTTCGTATTGCATCAAAAAGTCTATAACATTTTTTTTTTGTTTTACCATGTTTTTCCCTTATATAACCTGTGAAATTTAAACATATTCAATAAAAAGTAATCTTGAAAAATCATTCTATCAATAAAGTATAAAATCGATTCCATTTCCTTTACAAACTTACTCGAAACTTTAGAAAAATCGATTGAATTTCATTAGGCCACATCACTTCAATTGTCAACAGTGAACTGTCACCGAACCCACTTGGTGTGAAATAGACTATATTTTATCGCGACAGTAAACGATAGCATAAGTATCCATTTACAAAGACATTGTGCTAACTTGCCTTTTTAATTAATTCGTCACATATAATAATGCACACCAGTCACAAAAATAATTTAAAAGTTTGCATTATTATTCATTCTGTTAGGTACTAAATTATCGTTCAGAAATCAGAACGTGACTGAGTGAATTTTATTAAATTTTCTACTCAATTTTATTGTGCATGTTAGATGTTGGATTATAATTTTGCATTTTCATGACGCAACTTACAGGTTGACGCTCATGGCCGTCCGATCCCAGGCGCTCAGCACCAGATTAACCAAGCACTCCACGAACGGCAGCAAATGTATCAACAGCAGGCGTACCAACAGCAAGCTCATCATCAGCAACAAGGATACCCGCCACAACAGCAACAGTTCCAGGGCCACCCACAGCAATTCCAACAACAGCAATACTACCCTCAAGGGCAAGTTCCGCAAGGTCAACCACCACAGGGTTATCCTCAAGGCCAAATGCCTCAGCATCAACAAGGTCCCCAAGGATATCAAGCTCCTCAAGGTCAACCTCAGGGACAGTATCAAGCGCCTCCGCAAGGTCAACCTCAGGGACAATACCAAGCGCCACCTCAAGGTCAACCTCAGGGACAGTATCAAGCACCTCCGCAAGGTCAGTTTCAAGCACAGCCTCAAGGTCACGCTCAACAACTGCTACCTGGTCAAACAAATCAGCTGCCACCGCAGAACGTCAACGTGAACCAAGTTCCATCGGGGCAAGAAACACAGCCTTTGCAGGGCCAAGCCCCACCAGCATCGGCACAGGTCCAGCAAGGTCAAACGCAGCAGGCTCAAATTCCGAACCAACAAGGTCAACAACAGGGTCAAGGGCTACAAGCACCGGTGCAAATGCAGGCTGGAGGACAAGTGGTACAGGGCCAAGCCCCAGTGTCCCAAGGTCAAGCGCCTCTTCAAAATAAAGTTTAGACGTAACATGATTTTGACAACACGCCATTAAGAATCCCCAAAATCTTGGTTTACGTATTAGACTATTAGTAGTCCCAATACACATCTTGATTTTGACTTGTTTGAAAAACGTGCCAAAATTAATCTCTCTTTTTACGTGTATGTACTATTACTTGTATACATTGTTGTGTAGCAAATAAATTCGATGGAGATTTACTGTAATACTATTATGATTAAAATTCTTCGAAATAATTTGTGGTATTATTCCAGTCGAAGATTTCCTAGAATAGATTAAAACATTGTCAAGCCTCCGTAGCATGCCTACTGCGATAGTGATATCTATTAACACAGAATAAAGATAACACTACCGCACCAACTGATCTCTAATTGGTGTTGTAGCAGTTAAATTAAATGAGTCTTGCTCGATCCGCCATGCTGTCGTAGGTGCAGGGTTCTAACATAAATTATACAAACTTGACATTTTACCCAAATTAAAAAAAATACGGAGGTGCTCCTAATTTTTAATCTTTTTTTTTACTTAATATTAGGTATTCGAAGACAGCTAGACGGATAGAAATAAAATATTTTTGTTTAAAAGGGTATACTGTCGAAGTGGTGCCATAGTCAGGTCAGGATCTGATCATGCTGTTCTGGAGAAATCTTAAGAACTATTGAAATTTTTGTGTATTTTTATAGCAACTCGTACATTTGTCACCACACACACACGTCGTAAAGTTATGTCTAGTGTTATCTTTGTGTATGAAACCAAGTGTTATGCGTCTGAATGACAGCTCGTGTTCGTACAAACTAAACTGACGCTTGAGATCAAAGTTTTTGTATGAACATATTTCCAATTGTCCCTCTACGTCTTATCTATCTATATAAATAAAAATGAATTGATGTTCGTTAGTCTGATTAAAACTCCAGAACGGCTGGACAGATTTTGATGAAACTTTTTGTGTGGGTTAGAGTGGGTCCAGGGATGGTTTATACGGTGGCAGAACGACGTCTGCCCGGGCCACTAGTTATATTTAAATATCTTTGCTCAGATGTCAACGAAACCTCAATGGCATCTGCGAATTTAGTTTTTCATGAAATCTATCTGCAATCAAAGCACACTTCCAGTATTTTCCAGCTTCCTCGTATGAGTTCATCGAATACATCAATGATGTAACATCATTGGAATACATTAATATCTACCAAACTACCAACCTACATAATAAATCGGACTACCTACTCATTTTTACTCCGTCGACCGTCAGTCATAAAAAACGAGACAGAATAGGATTATCTATTCTCCTTGATCGCATTTGGGACGCTGATATGATGATAGATTGAGTGGTGATGTTATTCCTAAAACCAGTGCCATTTTGCGTTCAAATCATACCTCATACCTATACACTTCATTACTGCGTAACTATACGCTCGTGTAACCAAACCAAACTAAAACGATTACTTGTTGGACCAGAGTAAACAATGAAAATGTTAAAAGGAAATAGCCAGTAGCGCACATTACATCACCTGCTTGAGTCACTATGTGCTCCGACGAAGCCTTTGTGCACCGAGTATGAATCGAACAATGAGCCGTTGATACGAGAAAAAGGTTGCAGTGTCAATATGCAACTCTACATCACAATAGAATGCCAGTTATATTTTAGGTAGGGTAGGTACTTAATGTTACGGTTTTAGGAATTAACTCACAGCTGCTATTCTACTTAGGAAGTAAATTGACAGTTCAATATCAAGGGAAAAAGTATTCGTCTAATGGTTCATCATACATAACAGTATTGTACGAGTATAGGGGTTTACTGTAGCGGCCGTCATCACGATGAAGTCATCATTTGTGCCTAAATTCCTGTCATAGAGTAAATAAGTAGTTTTAACCCAAAAAGAACCTACACTGCTCGTGGTCCGACTAGCAAGCACTTGGCCTGTTTTCTTAAATATCAACGTACCTACCTACATTATTGAATTCTCTTCAGTATTATCATTATAAGTAAATACCTAAGTAGATATTTGTTGTAGAAGACATTATTATTACATGTCATGAGATCAGTGTAAAGCAAAGAGATTTAAATACTAGTATTTAAATCTCTCTGGTGTAAAGTACACCCCGGCCGTTATAACTTGACCACTCTGAAGTTGCGCAAATGGCTGCGCAGTAACATTTTTTAGCGACCATTTGGCGGTAGGAGGGGGTTTGCGCAGGCGAAGCCTATGTTCAGAGAAGCCAAGTTAAAACGGCCGTAGTATAAATCCCCTCTGGTCACGTGGACTGATAGCTCAGGAAAAAATATTTAACTAAGTAGGTAGGTAAATAACTTGGTAAATTCATAAGACGAGAATCTTTATTCTTAACACGATGACTTATTTTAAATTTGCAGTCATGTCATGGCTTTCCACATTCGAAATATAAACAAAAACAAGTTTAAGGAGTACGATTCGTTGAATCTAGACGATGTGGTCATCGATGCCTACTCTTTGACCTCCGTAATCTGAGCTCGTTAGCGCGTGGTGCTCAACTCTCATTCGTTTCACGCACTCCGAGGAGAACAGTTGGCGTCAAGATGAAAATTCTGATCGCCTTCGCCGGCGTCCTGGCTCTCGCGGCCGCCAACGTACCAGCCGTTGGCAAAGTCGTCTGCTACTACGACAGCAAGAGTTTTGTAAGGGAATGTAAGTTATTAATCTATTTTTGCTGCGCGTGATATATCTTGCATTTGAATTTACAACTCAATTAGCGAATTAGATACAGTTTACATTTGAAACAGGTTTGGCAATTGTCATAAACTTTTTCATAAGCATTGCCGTTGGTGTACGGGGCCGGTTTTACGTTTGCACGGAAATCATGACATAGCCATGATGGATTTTCGGAATTCCTCTTTTAGGCGGACTAGGTATTTAAGACTTTTCATATGTAATTAAAATTAATAAATGTTCTGCAAAATCACTGCGACATGATGTCTTCTGCTACAAACTCAGAAAATATAATAGTTAGGTACAGAATTTGAACTTACATTTCATATCTTGACCTATACATAGGTTGCTCTTTGAAATCTTATCGGTCTTCTTGGAAATTGCACACCTAATTATCTAAGTAAGTACAAGTACTTTTTAAACTGTTTGTATTCAAATGGATAAATACTTTCGTCATAGGTTTTTTTACCTATTAATTTACTTACAATAACTTTTGCAAATGATTAGAATTCTGGACATATTAATCGTCATGGAATTTAAACAATAGGTACCCTTACCTTCCTACATCATAATTATTCAAATTGATTTTTGTGACTTGCTCTTGACTAGGTACGTTAAAAGTTGTCAGACCTCGTTATGTTTAGATCAGCGTTATTTTATCAAGCTACTAACCTACTTTCCTTGATGTCGGAAAATAAGCAGGACGGTCATTGTCATAGTCAACTTTGTTGCAAAGTCATAAATTTTATAATACTTACATAATTAAATACATAAAACTTAGCTCTTTAGTTATTTTGTTAATTAGATGTTAAGTTTAACTCTTAGATAATCCGTTAATGTTTACTTACCTAGGTACCAACTTACTGTCATATTATGTAGGTAGGTAGGTATACCTCTTCAAATTAGCTGCATGAGTTTTTGTAACTAAATGTAGGTACCTAGATCTGGATAGTAATATTTTCAATAATGGTGTAGGTAGGTACCTAGGCATAGGCGGTAAGTAGGTAGGTACCTACATATTTTTATCTTAGCTGAGTGAAAACAATTTGTTGCAGTACTTATTTACTAATATTTTATAACGGTATACCTACGTAGGTACCTACTTGCAATGAAAAGTTTCAAAAGTAAAGCATAAGATTGCCTCCTCAAATTAAACACTGAGCGGCCGGTAATGGGTCCCACTTATTTAGGTACCTACTTACCTACATTTCAGTTCTTTGGAAAACCATCCGGGCAATAAAAATTACTATTTATATTACGTGCCTGTAGGTAAATCCTACTTAGTATTTAGGTACTAATTGATTTATAAGCTTACTCCCTCACGCCGGATTTGACAAATCTAGAATATCCCTTAGCGCTACGTTAAATCGCAAAGCGACAAGCCCCGGCTTCGCACGGGTGAAATGCTAACACTAAAACCTTCCTCTTGAATCACTCTATCCATTAAAAAAACCGCATCAAAATCCGTTGCGTAGTTTTAAAGATTTAAGCATACAAAGGGACTTAGGGATATAGGGACATACGGATATAGGGACACAGAAAGCGACTTTGTTTTATACTATGTAGTGACTAGCAGTGCCCAGCGGTTTCACCCGCATAGTTCCCGTACCCGTGGGAATACGGGGATAAAATATTACCTATGTGTTATTCCGATGTATAAGCTATATATATAACTGTAAAGTTTCATCAAAATTCGGTTGGTAGTTTTCGCGTGAAAGAGGAACAAATATCCATCCAGACATCCATTCATACAAACTTTCGCAATTATAATATTAGTAGGATCAGGAAAAGACTGAAATTCCACAACATCAATTTAATTCAAAATAAAGAAATGAAATTGTGATGTGAGCTATAATTATGGATCTAACGTAACAGTTAATTAATTCGTCGACCGCTCGCGCTAGTTGCACAACGCGAGTTTAATTTTTGTAAACTTGTACGTTTTGGAGTTCCAATCCAATTTCAATTATGTATTCTAAATTGACGTGTTGAGTTATTATACTTACCTACCAGTAATTTGCGATGCCAAAATCGCCTTATAAAGTAAAGAAAATCAACCATAGATACAAAATTGTACAGGCATGGAATAAATAAATAAAAATAAATTTAGGAAACAAGAGTAAATTATCGAATAAATAAAAATGTATGTGCACACACATTTCAATTCAAAATACTTACCTACGTAGGTACAATTTTCACCTAGGTAACAACGTTTGCTTAGGTAACTAGGTACTAGATATGAATACAATATAAGTAGGTATGTAAATAATGTTATTTCCACAGACTTGTGGTTCTTTCCATAGGGAATGTATTCCGCAAGACTTTCACTTTACATAAATAAGCATTGATTTTTGCTAAGAAGTAGGTACCTACTGCGTGGAATTAGGTCAGGTTCCCGTCGGATAGGCGAGGGTTCCTCGACAACTGCCTACTTTTTGAACTTAGCCAAAGACAAACAAGGAAAAAAATAATGATCTTACTCAACCTCCTGCCCAGAAAGACATTTATAAGAAGAATATATTTAATATAGGTATGTATGTAAGTATTCTATTTTATAACAAACTTCCTGACAAATTTAAAGTATGTTTGACAAAATGGTTAACTCAAATTGCTTTTAAATAGCTCTAGATAATTTTTTGAAATAATAAAAAATGTTGACCTACATACCTAGTTAGTTTTTTTTTTATATTAAATTTATTTGAATCACATAATTTTAATTAATTACAATAATTTGCATGCTTAGTTACATACATGTAAGCTGAATACATTGTACATATTATATAATAAGATCTGAATTTATTGTATTCCTGCAAATAAAGATATTTCTATATAATTTCTAAAAAACTTTAAACCTACTGTAAATAAGCCGACGTTTTCTATAGGTATAACTTAGGGTTGAAATCTTTACTTATCGTAGGTACTTTCTATGGTACCTACCTAATATATGAAACAATTGGCTGACCGATCGATCAATTCTCAGACAAAACCGCTGGACTTGGAAGCATGCAATTTTGCACAAAGATTCCTTGAGCACTAAGAAGGGACTTTTGGAAATTCCTAAGGGAACAGGAATAATATGATCCGCGTGGGCAAAGCACGCCGCTGGGCACCCGTAATTTAGAAATAAAAAATAATATATAAACAAAAAAACTACTTCAAACAGGAAACTACTTTTTGAAGTCGGTTTAAAATTATGGTAATTTGATAAATTTTGTACACTTGCCTATAGAGGCCCTGAATCTCTTAGTCTGTACCTGCTGCTGCTTATTGAACGTAGGTATGTACTTACCTACTCGTAGGTAACGTTCGCACCAATAAGAATATTAAGGTCGTTAGACAAGGCTTTTATTTCCTCTCCGGTTTACATCAACTTTATCCTCAAGAAGCTATTCAGATTCACCTTGACGTCGAACAAAAATAATAAGTAAAGAAGATAGGTAGGTATTTCTTAAATTGACTGTCGTTCAATTAGTAACAAAAATATATTGTTTACTTATGCATAATAATTAGAATAAATATCACCTAAGGAAAATCCGTCATGACCTGTGTTATGTATCGCTGGTGTCAAAAGGGGGCAGGAGATAAGGGGAATACCGATTTCGATAAGAATTGTTATTCCACAAGTTCTTGGAACTTGAGAACAAACATTTGATTTGTTACGTATGTACGGGCTAATTAATTGTGAAATAAAATAGATAAGTAATAAAATAATGCTACAAAACGGGAATAAAGTGTGCATATTTCAAAAAGAATTAACCCACGTGCGAAATTCATAAAATCTTGTAGGTACATTTTTAGGGCTCTGTACTAAATTGGTAAAATAGAAACCCTTATCTGTCTGTCTGTCTATCACAGTTTTAAATAATGCGCCAACCTTTATCGAAAATTTAGGAATTATTTTCATCACATTGCCATTGTATTTTATTGGATTTGTCTAATTTATGTATAAAAACGAATAAATCATCAAACCTATATAAATGAATAAAGCGTAAAAAAATACTTACATCGAAATTTTGGTAGGTTTTCCTTATTGGGTATCTACTCGGGCTATTAGGCTTTATTTGTTGCACACAATAAAATATATTCTTCTTTTTGTCGCTTTATTTTCAAGTTAAGATAAAAAATGTCTAAAAAATACCTGCCCCGCCCGTATCTTATTATTTGCATAGCGAAAATTTTTATTTAATTAGATATGTTTATACGGTGGATTATGTTTTACGTTCATAAACTCAAAATATAAATTGTACCTATATCATTGTGAAAACTAAAAAAAAACATTCATATTGGTCAAATTTGCATTTATAATTCATTTTATTATCATATTGAGATCATTGACATCACTGAGATCATTGTGTAGGTACATCAGATTATATTTAAACATACCAAACAACTTTCATGAATTGAAATCATTGAGACGGATTATTCGTGTTAAGCCATTTAAACTCAGTTCGTATCACAAGTTGACTTTACAAATGTTCATATAGGTTACAAGGTTCAACCGATGACAAACAAATCTATTACGTGGCTCGGGGTACAACCAACTAACGGGTAATTTAATTTATGGAGATTGTTTGTGTCTCGCATGTATCTATCGTTATGAACTTAACATCTCTCTATTTTTTTGGGCTTACCCGGTACCGAAACTAGTCTTTAATGCGCACTTGAAAAATGTGTTAGGTAATGGTAATAAGTATTTATTTAAACTGGTCTGTGCTAAAATGGACTGAAAAATATATTAATATATCAAGTCGGCTGTGTAGGTATACCTACTTGCTTACTTGTAGTAGGGAATTACGTGAAAAATTACGTGACGAATTACGAGAGCCCCGTATTACGTGAAAAATAATACTTAGTTAAACCTATTGTAGCCATTGAAGGCATGCTACATACACCAATGTCCAAAACTTGGTGCTGATCCATTGCTGATCTGATCAATTGTACGCCCTTCCAGTATCAGCGCCCTTAGTATCGCCCCTATTTTTCAGTATTTTATTGTCAGAGCCGGATAAAACTATAACATTTCAAGGCTAGTCGTTACGGCCCTGGTCACGACACTGGGCTTACCTTTGTGAAAAGCGCAGAGTTTACGGGAGTTATAAAATTAAACGGGCTGTTGAAATACTGTGAAACTTGATTCAATTTCGCTTTGTGTAATATAACCCTCGGCAAGGTAGACAGTGTAGGCAGCTTCTCGTCAGTTCTCGTCCTCCTTATGCTGATTGCGTCACTTCACGTTAAGTGGTTAATGTGACGGAAACAATGGAACGTTTAGATGAGATGTCTTTAGATTGTAAAACACCCACGTATGTTTTTGGTAAGAAGTGATAAAAATATATACCTAGTAAAACAAATTTAATTCTGTTACGTAGAATGCCTGAAAATATCTACATACATACCTACACTAATATTATAAAGAGGAAAGATTTGTATTTTTAGATTTTTTTATGTTTGTAACGAATAAGCTCAAAAATTGCTGGAACCATTTAAAAAAATATATTATTCGATTAGAATGCTACTCTGTGTTACTCAAGGATAATGTTTAGAAAATAAACTGATTCTCCTATATTAAAAAGGAACCTTTCCACCTATCTACAACATACTTTTGTAGCTTTTACCCGGTGTGTGTGACTTGGTTATATTTCGTCAAGCTAACGAAACGTCTACGGGATCCCTTAATTTTGATATAGTACCTCCAAACCGTAAAGTACCCTAAGTACCTATCTTCATCTAAATTACTTTATTTTACATCATAATTTAGTCGAAGGATGCATTTACCCAGCTCAAGCCCGCATGTTGCCATTGGATCTGGATCCTGCTCTTTCCTTCTGCACCCACTTGGTCTACGGATATGCTGGAATTCAACCTGACACCTACAAGATGGTACCACTCAATGAGAACCTGGATGTAGACCGCTCCCACGCCAACTACAGAGCCATCACCAACTTCAAGACTAAGTACCCTGCCCTAAAGGTCCTTCTGTCCGTTGGAGGCGATGCTGATACTGAGGAAGAAACGAAGTACAATCTATTGGTAAGCAACTGGTTATTTATTTATTTTTTCAATAGTAAGTAGGTAGGTATACGTCGTGAGCAAACCAGCAGATTCCAGAATTAATTCTGAGTCATGTGTAACAGACCCGGTCCGGCGATGGGCTCACCATCTATCACGTTTAGGGGTCCAAAGAATATATCGAGAAAGTGAAGGGATTAGCTCGCCTACCCTCAGGGATAAAAGTCGTGAGATTATTTATATATTTTTTTATTTTTAAGTAGGTAGTTACGTAGTTACCTACCTATTCACTTATGCATCAAATAACTTATAGTTAGCATATATTTATTTTCAACAAGTGTTGAAATAGCAGCCCATTCGTAATCATGCCTGCGATTTGTCATGTCAGGTTTTAGGTGAAATTTTAAGAGCCAAGGCTTCAAATCATACTTTTTCGAAGTCACTCATCCGAAAACATGCGATGTAACCTTTCAACCAGCGAATCGTTTTTCTTGCCAACCCTCGTGGCTGACAGCACATTTTTTATTTATGTAGGTAAATGTGTTATTTTTTGTATTTTTTATTTCAATTTTTACTGAAACAACAAGCTGTAAAGAATATTTCATAATTGATTGGCTACCGCTACTAATTGGCAATTGCAAAATATGTACCATTATGATCACAATAAGAGACGATTATTCTTAAAAATATATGAAAGAGAGTAGACTTAAAGACTACACAATTGCTTTTATAAATACAAACTTCTACTTATATAGTTGGAGTCACCACAAGCTCGCACAGCGTTCGTGAACTCTGGTGTCTTGCTCGCCGAGCAACACGGCTTCGACGGCATCGACCTGGCCTGGCAGTTCGCAAGAATCAAGCCCAAGAAAATCCGTTCTACTTGGGGTGAGCTCTGTTCATAAGTATTAGAGACGACAGGTTTGTATAGTATTACTAGTAAACTGAAATAGCTTTATTTGTAGAAAAGATATATAGCTAGGAGTTAGTATAGAGTTGAGGTAGTATAGATCTGGGTACACATACCCAGTTTCTTCTATCAGTAGTATGTGTAGGGTGCTTCTTTATCCCTGCTTTAATTAAATTGTTGATAGCAATTCCAGTATGTATCCAAAACAGTGCATTGTTTTCGTTAAATTGTAACATAAAATATACTCGAAACCGCAGCAGCGGATCCAGAGGGGTGGCTAAGAGGCCCAATCCCCTCCAAAGGCTGGGTCTTTTCAGATTAAACTTAATACCTACTATCCGGATTGTTAGTACTATACTGCCGACCGTGTTTTTTACTATTTAGTTTCAGTTTTGTCAAATCCTTCCTTAACCAAAATCCTGGAAGCACCACTTCTCTAAACTACTTATGTCTTCTTCTATCCAGGATCCATCTGGCATGGTATCAAGAAGACTTTCGGCACAACACTCGTAGACGACAAGGAATCTGAGCACCGTGAGGGTTTTACCGCCCTCGTAAGGGAACTGAGACAAGCCCTCAATGTAAAACCCAACAAGCAGCTCTCTGTCACCGTGCTTCCAAATGTGAACGCTTCTAGTAAGTTCTATCGTTTTTTTGTTACCAGTCCCGAACAAAAACTTTAATCGTCATTTGATGCAATTTTTTGTACCCGAAAATCGTTTTACCAAATTCGCATACCAAACGACATTTATGTTGCCAAATTCCGTCGACAAATTGTTGATCGAAGGCCGACAGAGTTATATTTGATGGGAATTGATAAACTACTCGTACTTCGTCGAATTTAATGTCAATTTTCTCACACCTTTGACGCAACATCTTACACAAACAATTTCGGACCGTGCTAGATTCACGATTTATCGAAGAAATGAAGAAAGAAACTTTTATAGCCGAGCACAAGAGAAACCCCATTTTCTATAATTAGAATCCGGCTTAATTTTTTACCTGTGTGGAGGTAGTATAGGTTTGCACAGTTCCCTGAATCCAATATCGGAGAGGGGTTTATGATAGAGTTGTTAGTGGCGGATATCAATTGATGTGACCTTCATCCTTTTGGTTCAAATCAAGCAAACCTATTACCGAGTTTGTCGCAATGTCAGTCTATTTTTATTATCTCAATTGATCACGTACTGATACAGGAATATAAAATAAAACCCTCAACGAATGGTAATCACCTTATTTATTGGGTTTATCTTACTTTACTTCTCTAGTCTACGTCATATGATAGGTATTTTCTATAGTGCTGGCCCGGTACGCATCTGGACTACTTGATCACAACTTTGTCAGGAAAATAAAATGGTTCCCGTGCAGTTAAAGTTTCGCAATTAAAGTTTCTTTACTTGGTTTCAAGTACGACTGAAATAAAGTTCAGTGTCATCTTCAAGACAGGGCTGCGCTTTAAAATGATTTATAAATATTTTTTAATAATAAATAAATTTAGATTAGGACGGATTAAATCTTCCAATGTATTTTATTCAGTGTTCTATTACCTAGTAACCTAATTTTTTCTGACCATGATTCTTGTTTTGTTTACTCCTGTGCTAGCATTTATTGTCAGAAAAGGTGGAATGTTTTACATAAACCGTTGCGTTTTTATCTTAAGGCAACCTACTATTCAAAGACCATTATCAATGAATCTAAAATTGTAAAGAATATTTTTATTTCAGTCTATTTTGACGTGCCCTCTATCATCAACTTGGTGGACGTTGTCAACATTGACGCCTACGACTACAACACCCCCGAGCGTAACCCTAAAGAGGCTGACTACTCCTCCCCCATCTACACCCCCCAGAACAGAAACCCTCTGCTCAACGCTGACGCTGCAGTTAACTACTGGTAAGCGTTTTCAATAGATCTTTCTTTTCTGTATTAGTAAATAATTATAGCTTCACAACTTTTTCTTATTGTTGGATGGTTTTGGTTATGGCAAGAACAAATAATGATTTTACGATAATTGAAAGAAACCGTTTAGAAAGACATTCGATGTCTCTATGTGTCTGTCGTCGCCATTGAGCTTATAAATAGTAACATATAATATCATTGGTCGTCGCAGTGTAAATTTCATATAAAAAAAACTAAGCAAGGCAACAATAGAGATGCAGGTCTTTGAAGGCAACACTAAAAAAATATTATTTTATTATCTTTGACCGTGTTCTTGATAGGCTCCAAGCAGGTGCACCAGCTAACAAGATCGTCCTGGCTGTCTCCACCTTTGGTCGCACATGGAAATTGGACTCGGAGAGCGAAATCGCTGGAGTGCCCCCGATCCACACCGACGGTCCTGGAGAAGCTGGTAAGAGGACTAATTTCGAGTCACTGATACTAAAAAAAAAGTCACGCCTTTTATCCCTGAAGGGTAGGCAGAGGAATTCAATTTTTGGAGATACCTACATTACCACCATTACATTCTTCCCTAAACATGCCTCAGAATTAATTCTGGGAAATACGGGTTTCCTCACAAAGTTTTCCTTCACCGTCGAATTAGTGAAAAATACATAAGTACTTAAATTAATTTCCACCAAATTTTTCTTTGTCTTTATGACATCGATGCAATGAAATGATTTAAACATGAAACTTGCAGTGTACTTTGCATATAATAAGCAAATAAAGTACTTTTCAGTAGAAATACGAACTTATAGCCGAGTGTCATAAATTGTTTTTATGGGAATTTTCTTGGAAAACTATGTAAATGGTTTTTAAGGAGTTTTCCTGTATGTTCTAAAACATAGCTTAATTAATGAGATCTACTAATTGCTGATTGGGAGACAGATAAGTAGTGGTCACAAAGACATCTTGCTATTCGCAACTATTACGGAAGCAATATTGGGGTATTAGTCATTTAACCTTGAATCAGAAGGAAGGTCTTCTCACCTAGCAAAGTCAGACATTCGAATTTCGAACCAAATGTAGTAATCAAAGACGTTTAAAAAAAAGTTTCTCTAATGATTTTCTTCCAACCTCTTTGGTAGTGTAAGTAATGTAAGATTGCTTTTGACCTACATTTTACTTTTATTAAGTAACTTTACCTATGAAACTGATCAACATTAATACTAGTACTAGGTAATAAAAAATAAAATAAGGAGACCTATCAAAACAATTACAATAAAAAAAATACAGTGATTTTTTAGTCCATGAATTTCGTCCGGCATTTCATATTAAAGGTTTAACAAAAACATGAAGTATATTAAAAATGTTTTACTTTACTGTTTCTTTATACCATGCACCAGAAGTATTTTTACAATATGAAATTCTAGTGGAATATTTGACGTAGGTATCTGCTGTCACCTACCCTTCTAGTAACATACTGCCTACACAATAAGAATTTCAATTCCTTATTCTTATACTAGTTGGCCACTCCTTGACTGGCTTTGCGTAACACAGTAAAATATTGTAAACGAAACATTACAATAAAATTGACAGTAACTATTTTAAATAAGACTATCACCACTATTATTCTTAGGTAAATATATTAGCTCAAATGAGTTAATATTCCCATAGTGCCCAGTAACTGGTGACCTTGACCAGCATATCTAACACGAGAAACACTTCGGTCTTTCAAAACAGTAGTCAACATTTTGATGGCGCTCATGATAGCTCAAATATCAATATGTTTTTCGTAGGACCATACACCAAGACCGAAGGAATCCTGAGCTATCCTGAAATTTGTGCCAAGCTCATCAACCCTCAACACCAGAAAGGCATGAGACCTCATTTAAGGAAAGTCACCGACCCTAGCAAGCGTTTTGGTACGTATTTTTTTTATAATTTGTCATTCAACCTTGCAGCCACGCGCTTTAGTAACATTGATTACGGGAACTAGCAGCTAAATTTAACTTTTCAGACCAAGGCTTAACGAAGGACAAGGATTTATCTCTAATTTTTGGTTGGTACTTAGTTTTTTAGCTTCGGCCTACTAATCCACTTGGTGTTGGCTTCTTGGAGAGTTTCCATATACTTACGTTTAGTAATACTAATATGTTGTGGATAAAAATGCGCTTCCTGCTTTTAGAGATGACATCTCAAACTTTTTTTATTTACATAGGTGTATGAAGTTACTCATACACCTATGTAATATAACTTTATCAAAGCTCCCATAGTAATAATTTTAATGACACCTTTAGGAAATTTCGATTTACTACATGAACACAAATGCTTTACAGCACCAGCGCGTGTTTTTAATACACAGTTATTGTAAATCGGTTATTCTACTTACAGGCACCTACGCATTCCGTCTTCCTGACGAAAACGGCGACCCAGGCTTGTGGATCAGCTACGAAGATCCCGATACAGCTGGACAGAAGGCGGCATACGTAAAGTTAGTATTAAGGTTTTTTTTAACGTAATTCATTTATAATAACCATTACATATTGCCTACCCTGGATTTACTAAATGTGTGTGTAGCTTTATCAGTCAGTCACTGAATGGGTGACAGCTTAGTGGCATTTTATGAGCGCAACCGTTTTTTGCAAGGCACGTTAATCTGTTGGGATGTGGTACAGCCCAATGGAAGTCGTTACTCCATATTAGATGCCTGAGAGTGGTTTGAAAAATCTGACAGTTAGGTGGCCACTACCCTAACATCATCTCCTCATCCGCGGCGGGCTCGAGTTAGAGTTTCTTACCTTATGTGAGGAAAACTCATAGCCCAACAGGGGGTTGTTACGGATTGATGATGATGACGATGACGATTTTAAGCTTGTCTTTTATGACAAAATATGAGAAAGCTTTTTACTCTACCGAGAAAAAAAAAGTATTACGCTATATTATAGGTACATTCATCACCTATAAATCTACAGTATATTATTAATTAATTATTAATATTATAAAGAGGAAAGATTTGTATATTTATTTATATATATTTATTTATATAGTTATTTGTATATTGATTTGTATAAGCCGGGAATGAGACTTAAGCTGTTGAAATCGCGCGGATCAGCTGGTTAACTATATTTTAATGGATATCTTTTTTTAAGGTCGAAGAACCTCGGCGGTATTTCAATTGTGGATCTATCCATGGACGACTTCCGCGGTCTCTGCTCTGGAGACAAGTACCCAATACTCCGTGCCGCTAAATACCGGCTCTAAACAACTCGCTCTGTAATTATTTACTAAAGCATTTTAACTTCTTTGTAATAAATAATCATATTTAGTATAAAGTACGGTATATTTTTGTAGTGATATTTTTTCTTGGAGAATATCTTTTAGTCACATTTTACTTTTTTGTTCTTTTCTCAAGTGAAGACAGTACCACTTTCGTCGAAAAATATAACTCAAATGTTAGCTATAAGTGTAATGACGATATCTCCACTAAATCAAAGATACACTATTAATATTACTTTCGAAATAAATTTCAATCTTTGATAAAACTACTTGTTTTATTCCACAATCCTAATCCTACACCTATGTAGTATATTATTTTAAATAATAATGTGAACTACGAGTCTATAATTATTTGTAATGATAGAATTAAGTCGTGCACACCTACTGTAACTAAACTATTGGACTGATTAAGAGTGATTTGCTGCTGACTCTAGCTGCGTTCTCTCTCTCTCTGAAGTTTTTTATCGGATGGGGTCTCTTTTATCTCTTGTAAATGTAAGCAAGAACTTCATTTACAAGAGATTTAAAAATAATAGGATACAGAAGGGCCATTGATTGGGAATGTTTTCATGCAGGTTTTTATACAAAACTTTGGTCCAATAGGTACAAACAAAGAGATTTAAATCTCCTTGCATAGAGTAACTTATATTTTATACGCTCAAGTCAAAATCCGAGAAACCGAAATTGTCAGAATCCAAAATATTTTGTTGTTTCATAAAATAATTTACCTAACATGTTTTTTCGCCGTATCACAAAGCTAGGTACAAATTTAAGATCTCCATTTGAAATGATTGTGGTCTCATCGCATACACCAACTTGTCCGGCCAGAGGTTCTAGCGACGGCGCATCTCCAACAGAACGCCTCCAACGGGCACAGAGCTCGGGTAAATGCCGTTTCGGGTTCATTCCGGAGGAGTGGTTCACCTTCTTCCACGTTAAAACTGGCGTCACTGGGCCCTACATATTCGGCCTATGTGTAGCAAATTATTGCGTCAGCAAAGAGATACTAGTGATGGAACACGAATATTACGGAGGGCTGTCATGGATAGTAATAATTTACCTCGTTAGCACTAAGTTCGGCAAAAGCATAGGAGCCAGTCTAGACAAAAGTGTCGACGCCATTGTAAATGAGTTCGAACAAGGTAGAAAAGACGAAATTGCTCACTTTAACGGTGTAGTTAAGAGTTGTCAAAGAGGCATAGAGATGGCCGCGGCTCAAAAATTGTTAATGGATGCAAAAAAAGAAAACGTCGCTATGCAGCTTGAGGCTGTCTACCGTGATCGAATTATGCTCGTATACAGGACTGTAAAAGGTCGCATGGATTATCATGTGAAGATGTATAACGCGGCGGCTCGTATACAGCAAAAGTGGATGATCAAATGGATCTTACAGCATGTTGAACAAGCCGCTTCAACTTCGCAGTTTCAAGATAGAGCTATGCAGCAAGCTATCGCGGACTTAGAAGGAATAACTGGCCGCGTCTAAAATAATAAATAAGAATACATACTTGTTCTTTCAATAATCTTTATTTGAGAACTCTATTTTTATTATAATACTTTGTGTTTTATTTTACACTTTGTAAAGTGTATGTACTGCTATCAAAAACTATTTTACGACATCCGACTACATGCACCTAAAGATTGGGTTATAGTGAATACTCTCGTTTTTCAAACATAATGCTGAAATATAAGTTTTTAAACTTATTTTCGTCGACCTTATTTTTAGTTGCTGCAAATGCAAGTTCAAAGTCTTCAGATTCGTCGTCATATGGTACGGTAATATATTTAGAATATTAATATGTTACATGAAGTAGGTATTCTTTATAATGGTGAGACACGAATGCTCAATATAGTGGCATAATGGGGTAGTTGACAGCATCGAAATTAAATTGGGGGTCATTCATTAAAAAGAATATCCCAAAGCTCCTTTAAACATGTATTTCAGTTCTAGAAACTATGACGTCACACCTTGCTATTTCAGTACATTCCATGGTGAAATTTCGTTTTGACAGATCATAAAAAGTAACTGATTTGACTAGGCAGGTCACTACCCTATTAAAAGATTTTACTTGCAGAAGATAATTTGAGTTACTACTCTTATGACACGTGGTGTAAGCTGCAGCCTAATGGGCAAGATTGTGAAGATAAAGGATATAAATTCACGTAAGTAAGTTAAACACTGCCGCCGACTTCAAGAAATATTAAGATAATACTTACGTGCCCCGAAATGTAACACTTTCTATTCATCTTATTGAGTGGAATGTGTCCGTTTTCATTTTCGTTATTTTTTTTAAAATGGTAAGGTAGTTTCTGGCGTGATGGTCCAGCGTAACGCAGAAATAAAAATAAGTAACGTTGACTTGCAGTTATATGCAGTTATTTAGCTTGCAGTTATATACCTTAAGTCGATTGCAATAAGAGCGTTACAAAGTCCAATGTGTCAATCTCCACGTGCTCTTGACTCTACATACCCTCGCCACAGTTCGATCCCGGACCTCACGGATGATCTGCAGGCTTTGTAACCACAGTGTTATCTCTTCTCGAAAATTATTTATTACCTACTTGTATATGTACTCGTACAACGCGTAACTGAAAAAGCGCAATACACACTTAATATAAAAAAAAATATATGATGCAATCGAACTTTAGTTGTGTCTAACCAATTTTCTTGAATATCGATCAATAAAAGCACGATTTCCATAGATAGCACATAGCAAAATTAATTACCGCAGCTAAATTTATCAACTGCTGTAATTAATTTTTCGGAAAAATTTAACACATATTAAAAATTGCTGAAATCGATTAAGTAGTCGATACTGAACCAAGTAATTTCAGGAATTGCGCTTATTCTGTTACATGTTGTATATTTGCCATATTTCCATTCCACTGCAATATATTTAGTTTTCTACGGTTATAATGTTACCTGTTTCTTTATGGCAAATATTGATTGACAGATTTTATTACGACATCAAGATGCAAGCTTGTACAACCTTCAGGATAGGAAAGGGATGTCCTCAAAATAATTATAATTCTTTTAGTACACTTGCGGACTGCAATGACTCTTGTAGGGGTATGTAATTCCTATAATTTATAAATAGCTCAGTATGGTATAAAATAAAAGTTTCATAGTTTTACTAGCGATTGCTAGTAAAACTATGAAACTTTTAGACGCCAGTACGTCCGTTTATCGGGTCCTCTAGGAACTACTCATCTGTTTTGTTTTGAGATGATGTCGGGTCCTTCTTCAAGATGTTAATCATCTCCCTGCCAAATTTCTAAAAGGTAACGAACAAACAGTTAGGTACTTCGCTTTTATAATATTAAGAAAGTAGCTATTAGTAGGTAAGTAAATATCGCTATTTGTAAATATCATATTCATAAATCGGCATCTATTTTTTCTTTCGATTTTGCACAAGATGGAACGGGACAACGAGATGAATCCGATTATCTGACGTGGCACTGTTACTGTAATGAGCCTACGGCGTCGTGTGTCTGTGCTTCATACCTTTCGTATAGGTAGCCGGTTGGTTGTTTATTTAAACAATGGGCTCGATTCTGCATTACAACGACTAAACTTATTTTAGTTTAGTCCTGTCATTTGCTTTCTCCTAGAAAAGAAAAGAGACGAGAGGTATTTAGTCCAGTCAAATTTTAATTAGTCCTGTCAACTAAGGCGTGTTTAGCAATTTTAGCAACAATGTAAAAAGGTGATGGATAAAAGCTACAGATAAGCACGTTCATAAGGTTCAAATTAGTTGGTTTTAAAAGTTTGACATTACCTACTCTTCGGTCTATGGTTTGTTTTTATCCTTTTTCTTCCGTATTTTTTATGGAGAAGGATAGGCTAACTTAAAATTAGGAATTTTAGCTGGTCTGCAGAATCGAGTCCAATGGGTTTGTATTCTGATGGCGGATATCCTAATCTGTAGTTATTCGCTTTTTAGCGTTTCTAGATTTATAAATGTTTTTCTTCAATCATTTGCAGATGAAGGATTGAAGAGGTTCAACACTTACATGAATGCGACTATATATTGCCGTCTCCAACCAGACTTCGGCGATTGTCATGGCTATTTTCCGATGTGAGTTTTTAGAACTAGAATATAAATAATACAACTAAGTCTGGATCAACTAAGATAAGTCTTATAACTAGATAAAAAAAAACACGCCTTTTATCCCTGGGCAGAGGTGTTCCGTTACTGGATATACCTACCCACTTTTCACGAATTATTCTTTGGACCCCTAAATGTGATAGGTGGTGACCTATCGCCGGCTGTTTACACATGTCTCAGAATTAATTCTGGGACCTGCGGGTTTCCTCACGATGTTTTCCTTCACCGTCGAGCTAATGATAAATATGTAGTGATAAACTAGATTTAAGAGTTTTCTCAATATAACTATTTTACGTTGTTATTCTACGTTGATCGGATCCAGTCTAACCGTAATACATATATATTAAGCCTCACACGAATACTTTAAAAATAAATACTGTCTATAAGTATTTTAGTAGCTGAGGGATAGAACTTAAGAGGCGTTTATTAACGCGAAGTACTTTTATCTCCAAGTTTTAAGTATTAAAAAAAATACGTTATAACTAAAATATTTAAAAAAAAATTGTCATCGTGAGACGCCAGTATCTTCGTTTCAGTCAAAGAGATTTAAATATAATAGGGCATAGAGGGGGCATTGGGAATATTTTCATACAAAACTTTGAAGCCTAAGGCGTCATGTCCTTGTTATGTCAGTTAGTATGAACGCGAGCTGCCATTCGGTCGAAATTGTACTAGACTTATTCCACTTGGAATAACTTTTGACTTCAAATTTTCCTCGCTTTGTCCCCTCTATGCCTTATTATATTTTAATCTCTTTGGTTTCAGTAGATAGGGCTGCTCAATGCTAATAAGACGTAAAACCTCGGATTCACTAGAGGATGAGAGTCCTACAAGGCGTGGCGCTAAGAAACGTTACGTCGAGTGACATCGCCATTTACCACTGTTTTCCTAACAATTGCGACACTGTACTGTTGCACCGTGTTGTACTGTTTACCTACCCCCTGTAACTTTTTTACCCACCTGATATCAAGCGACGCGGCGACCAATACCAATTCGCTCGATGTTGCCAGAGTTGTCGTGCTATGTCAGGCGACACGACATCGCCCAACTTTGCCCGACGTCAGCGACTCGTGTTCCAGGACATTTGTCGACTAGTGAATGCGAGGCATAATTTTACATTTTGCAGGTACTATTTTGATGTAACTCAACGGGAATGTCGAGGTTTCTCCTTCAGTGGATGCGGAGGAAACTACAACCGATTTACGACTTCCCAGCAATGTGTTTCTACATGTGTTCCACTTATATCATATGGAACTAAGAGTGATGAAGATGAGTAACTGAATGCACTGACGACGGTTTTACAGAGTGATTCTCGTTAGTGAAAGGTAAACTTACTTACAAATAAATAAATATGAGCCAAACAATGATTATTAAATTTTGCAGTCCCTAACAAGACAACAAGATTTACCAATTGACTGAGAAACTTAAAATGACTTTGATTATATAATAATTTCATTCTAGAAACAATAAGTACTTAAGCTTAGATAGTTAGTTAGTAGGTATACCTAACTTTAAAGCAGCTGTTTCAACACGACTGTTGCGAAGCCAAAGGAGAGTTGTGATGTTGGCAGTGTATTTATGTTGGGTATGTTTATCTGCTCATACTTCCTAAACTATGAAATTTAATTTCTAAATATGGTGCCATTATACCTAATATTGTGGATATTTGTATTGGTTCACAATTCAATAACAACAAAAAGAAAATTCATACTTACATGTGTTTATATTTGGTATCAAAGGTCTTAATTCCAAATTAACATATTATTTTACATTACATTTATGTATAAAAATATGTAAGTAGGCGGGTTTTAGTCTTTTAACTTTTATATTTTAGACTTTCGACTTTCCAAAGATGAATAGTACTCATGTATTATTTTATTGGGCCATTGTTATCAAAATAAACTGAATTTGAGACCATTTTCTATTATTTACTAATGGATGCCATTTTAATCATTCCTAATCTCCTCGCGTAAATGCTAGGGTTTAAGTCCAAGAGATAGTAATCTATCGTCTTCGTTGTCCCTTTCCGCTCCGCATGTAGGCAGTCTATGGTCTTCCGACCTTTCTGAATTTCCGGTTCAGACTTGCCGTAATACGATTTTCTGGGTCAGTAATGCACCATATTAATTCTGTACGTACGAGTATGTGCTAGAGAAATTGCACTCAAATAATTGATTTACAAAAAAAATTAAATACTCTTTAGCACAGAAAAATAAAATAAATACAAGTGTTTATTCTCTATATATATATATAATAGAGAATAAACATCTATTCATATCCTCGTTACAGCTAGGTATCTCATTTTAATATAGGTACCTACCTACTCACGGTGAAGCTGTGGAATTGTCTTTTATTTTTCAACAATGTTTCTTATTTCCGTTTTCTCAATTAATTCCTTCCTTTTCCGTATTTCTTTCAATTTGTTTGCTTTAGCTTCTATTCTTAAAATTTTTTTTCATTCCAGAGAAAGCTCAGGAAAGGAACATTTTTTTGAGTTCGTTCAATGCATTGTTTCTTGATTTTTTAATATAATTATATTATTTTATAATATTATTTAAGGTTGTTTGTCAATTTTAAAAACTTTTGCCTAATTAGTTTCAATGGTTTTCTCTAAAACATTACATATAACTTTACTGGATTTAGATATTTCAATCCAGAAAAATATATAAAGCTAGCGGTTCTGCGCGGCGGTATAGCTTATGTTACTCAGGGATATTCAGCTTTCCTTTGGTGAAGGAATTTTTAAAATCCAGTAGTTTTTGAGTTTATAAATAAATAAATAAAATAAATTGTGGGACAAAATTCACACACGGTTATTTAGCCCCAAACTAGGCAGGGCATGTATTATGGGTACTACGCAACTGATACTTAAATAAATATTAAACAACCAGACACGAAGTCCACATACATGCTCATGCATAGGATCGAACCCGCGACCTCCGACTTAGACGGCAGGGTCACTACCAACTCAGCCAACAGGCCCGTTTATTTGTAACAAACATACATAAATACAAATCTTTCCTCTTTTTAATATTAGTATAGAAGTTTAGTATAGTCTACCTACTACCTAATACCAATTCTCTAATACCTACGAAGATTTTAGATTTTCTTAACATCACCTTTACAAGAATGAGGCAATTCTGTAAAGACTGGGTGTTAATAATTAAAACTATTGTGTTGAAAATATTGGTGTTATTATCATAACGGTAACGCCTCAATATTAAAAGACTTTTAGGATTTATGTTTCATACCAGTCAGTCCGCCCTTGAAATTCATTTAAAAATTCATTTAGACAATCTCTTGTTTTATTAAAAGCACAGTTCTCTTAAGGAGGCTTAAAAGGGTGAACTATTTTGTATAAATCCACGTTCAGTGCTGAAATTTAGAAGCAATTCGCTTAATTAAAAGATACCTACAGGTTGCTTTCATTGAATTTTACAAGAATTTTATCTAAGTAAGAAATAATACTGCTTATATGTATTTCTCCTCAGTCAGTCCATCAACAATCTTCATCTAAATCTGATTATATATTTTAGTCAGTGTAGGACCTGTTGCTTCTTCGGTGTTGGCGTATATGGACCCTCCCGGAAACGGTGGGCCCACTGACAAGGGATTATTCTAATAAAATAAAAATAATAAAAATCTCACGCCTTTTAGGCAGAGGTATTCCGTTTCATGGTGAAGTCTGCGCTGGACCAGGGTGCTAACAAATGTCCCAGAATTAATTCTGGGCCCGGGGGTTGCCTCACGGACGATGTTTCGACGTTACCTTCACCATCGAGTTAGATTTAAATATCATACAACTTAATAAGGAATTTTGGGCAAAGTTTCTAGGTAACATTTTCCTAATCTAAAGTAGGTAGGCATATATTTATACAGAAACAAATATTAGTCTTTCAAAAGCGACTCACACTTCGAGCAGTAAACATAGGTAAAACTTTATAAATATCACAATTTTGTAGAGAACTTACTTATATTTTTTAGATATGTAAGTATTGTAGTTCTAGAGTATTTGTTAGTGTGTAATCAATTTTAAGACTTTTGCGCTTATAATTAGGGTTCCGTACCTCAAAAGGAAAAAACGGAACCCTTATAGGATCACTTTGTTGTCCGTCCGTCCGTCCGTCTGTCAAGACCCTTTTTCTCAGGAACGCGTGGAGGTATGAAGCTGAAATTTATATCAGTTACTCAGGTCTACTGTCCCTTGAAGCTGTGAAAAAATCAAACTTCTAAGCCAACGCAATCAAAAGATACAGCCGTTTATGCCGCAAATTTTCGACACTTGCAAGGGAATCAAAACCTACAGGGTGCTTCCCGTGAACTCAGAATCTTGAAATTTGGTACGAAGCAACGTCTTATAGCATAGATAAAGGAAAAATTACGAAAACCATAAATTTGCAAGGTTGTACGGAACCCTCGGTGCGCGAGTCCGACTCGCACTTTGCCGGTTTTTTGTGTTTGAATAAGTATTGGACGTTCTGAACGTGCGACCCAGTGAGCAGGAAATGTTACGGACCGGGCTCGGCGGGGTATGTACCCACAACACAATGTAAGTAACGATTAATTTTCCTGTAATGCCGTGATTTACGACAACCACACGTCAAAATAAGCACCAAGTGGCTTTGCCACGCCACCAAGGGTCAGTTTTTACTGAAATTGGTGAAAACTATAAATATATGTATCATCCCAGCAGTCGCGGCTTAGGATCGGTATGTGGACCAGATATACATTAGGTATGTAATTATTTCGTACTCTGGGTAAGAAACGCGGTATAGAAGACATGGGGTGTTTGATACCGTTGTTGCTGTTTGAACTGGTAAAAAAATTAAGTTATTTTTATTATATGAGGTTTAGTAATGTTTTCAAATAGAATTTGTTTGAGTTATCTCCGGTCAGATTAAGGCAGAGTTCGCACTTGTTGACTAATTACTTTTCATCGGACGAATCTAGCCTATCTAATCAACGGATAGAGCTCTCTCTGTGTTGGCTGTTGAACGAATTAAGCCTTTGTGTGCTAGTCACTACCAATATTATTCCATTTGTAAACATCGCACAATATAAAGCCCACTTAGATTGTAATTTGTTCATACTCAAAGAGATTAAAATATAATAAGGCATAGAGGGGACAAAGCGAGGAAAATTTGAAGTCAAAAGTTATTTCAAGTGGAATAAGTCTAGTAGAATTTCGACCGAATGACTGCTCGCGTTTATACTAACTGACATGACAAGGACAATCTTAGGCTTCAAATTTTTGTATGAAAATATTCCCAATGCCCTATTACATTTAAATCTCTTTGTTCATACTACATATTAGTTGGTCTTGAATATAAGCACGTAAACAAGTAAATGAATAAGGTGTTTGGTCCTTCCCAAATTTACATCCTTTTTATTATTGACCCTAATAACTTCTAGGACGCCAATGGATATCTTAGCTGGGGTAATTTAATTGCGTTTCGGTATCTGATAGAATAGCTGACGTAAGCAGTTTCGGTACCTCTGAAATTAGAAATGATTTTAATAAGTTACCTACTGGGTTATACCTACTATATAGGATCATTATAAAGGTAAAGAAAGGTATTCTCCAAGCACTGCGCTGCAACGTTAATTTATATGCTAATAAGATGCTCAGTGCTTGGAATTTTCAAATATACGAGTATGAATTTAAAGCCTTCCGGTAGGTATTTTAGTAAAATATTGAAACTATTTCCAGAACAAATGAATTTTCCTTTGTTAGCTCACAAAGGCTCACTCATTTTGCCTGAAAGTCTGATTGATGTAAATGAGATATTCATTGGAGTAAACGTTGTTTTCTCGAAAGACGGCTCAAAAGATTTTGTACAAATTTCTCAATTGGTTAGTCTTCTACAGCGGTTCCGAAATTCCATCATTATTATTCTGCGAAAATCCTATCAATGATGTATCAATCGATTGGAAACGTCTTTATATGAAAAGTGGGGTGGGTTTGTGGTTAGTATTCTAAGGTTTTACCTTATATATTTAGTTATTATTACGACTATTGAAATACCTATCTTCCATAACCATAATATTGATAATAACAAAAATATATTTTTTATGACGTGTGAAGTATACCTACCTACATAACCTTTCAAAATATAGTAAACAAAATATAGAATACACGGGAATCTCAACGGACTGACGAGCACTTACAGCACGCTTGACGCTGTCATTTAAAACTAAAGATATATAAAATAAATAAAATAAGCTCACGCCTTTTATCCCCGAGGGGTAGTCAAAGGTAATCCATTTCTGGAAATACCTACGTTTCAGTAAAGATAAGTATTGCTAGCAATCCCTTTTAGAAACTGCAAGATATCATACTGTTGTATAACAACATACTGCCTTGTAGTTTAGTGGAGGCAAGGCGGATGTAATAATGTGTCTTGCAAAAAATTATTTCTGTAAATACACAATTTTTCTTTCTTTCTTTCTTACGGTTCAATATAATGCGAAATAGAGACTGACTGTCTCGATTTTTCCTTTTAGGGGAAGGACCTTCTGCCTGTTCAGTTTTACTGTTTGTGGCGATCTGCTCATTTTTGAGTTCTTTAATAGGATACAAAGTCAGTTTTCTATTATCGAGGAACAAATTCAAGAGCCTAACACGCCTCTACGGAATTTGGTCCCTAGGCAAATTAAGTAGGTAAGTATTCGTTGTTAATGTGAACATACTCGAACCATAAATCTGGTGGAAACAGCGAAGAATTGTGTATATCGTTGTTATGTTTTCATTGCTTTTACGCGTATTCTGTTTCCTTCGACAAATGTTGTCTCAATCCGGCATAATAATTTCAAGGAAAACCTTTTTCTTTTCACAATATACGGCGCCATGTATGCCAATGCAATCAACTGGTGCATGTTAGAGCAAATCTTGCACCGGAATTTTTTTTTGATCATATTGCTAAAGCAATTGCCAAATGTTTGGTCCAATATAAAAATACAGCAATTGTGTGGTGGCCTCAATAAACACCGGCCTAACAAAGTCGATGACTTGCTTTGTCCTTCTATAAACAACAGGGTCATCTATCGGATTCAATTGTAAATATAAACCATCCAGGGACCAACTCAAACCGGCAAAAAAAAAATCATCAAAATAGCTTAAGTCGTTTTCAAGTAGGTATAGACCAAGGGAACTATTCAAAATGGTTTATTTTTACTGTGTTTAATATGTTATAACATAATTATAATACACAGTTATACACTACTGTTATAAATTATAACACACCGAAACCAATAATTTAGCTAAGTGGAAAGTGTTAACGGTAGAGTTCCAAGTGCAATATTAGTGAAATACCTACTGAATTTTAGTCGACAGCAATCGTATTTATGCGTTTATACATCTTTTGCTATGTTATTTATACGCATATACATTATACATACCTACAACTTCTCACAAATTGATACAAAAAAAGTAATCCCGCTGGTTTTTTTCTTGAGAAAAGTGTCATGAAGTAAAATGACAGTGCAATATATACGTGCCACATGTAGAGTAGGTAATTTAAAATAATGACTACTAAATACAACCAGGTACACCTGTCTATTGTATGAGAATTCTTTTTTTATACAACGCAATATACCCCAATTAGTATATTAATTTAAAAAATGTATGAAGCCTTAGTACTTTAGTTGTGTCTAACCAATTTTCTTAAATAAAGACCAATAATAGTACGATTTCCATAGGTAGCACTAAATTCAGCTATGCTAATTCATTTTTCGGGAAAGATTTAACACATATTAAAAATAGCTGAAATCGAGTGTAGTGAGTGGATACTGAACTAACTAATTTCAGGAATTGCGCTTATTCTGTTACATTTTGTATATGAGTTAATTTTGTTATGCGAGCAGCTCCTAAATCATAAATAGATGTTTTGTAGGCAGGTACAGCAGATTTTTTGGATTTCGTAATCATAATCCCGAGACGAGACCCCATTATTAAGCTTTCGCTGTCCGTCTGTCTGTTTGTTGTAGAGGGCTATATCTCATGAACCGTAATAGATAGAGTTGAAATTTACAGAATATGTAACTTATTCTATTGCTACTGTAGCGACATGTAGCAGTACTACATAGAACTAACCAAAGCGCTATAGACGGCTAAAAGGTCTAAACCGCGCTATCGAAGTTTTATCATGAATTAGTATAAATACAACTGTCCATTATCAACGGTAGGACCGCGGTCCCCGGGCATGATCACTTCGCCTAGGCGCCTGGCGGAAGATCTTCCCTTTTCACGACGGAGAAACGAAACATTACTCCTACACTACTTTAACGGGAGTTTTTATGGTACGGTGGTACAGAACCCGTGTTTTCGTTCGTGTGCGAGTCCGACTCGCACTTGGTCGGTTTTTAATCGCGATTTCGTATCAGCGAATAGTCATCCCTCAAAATAAAGGCAACAGTTTGAAATCACGGTCCGTATGTCAGTGTCAGTTTCGGTGTCGGATATTTTTTATGAAATAGGATATTTTACCAAAATATGTATTAAGTTGTCAGGCCTTTAATTGATGGCCGGGATATAAATATGGCAGCTGGCTAAGCTTATCGAATTACAATTTTTTCTACTATAGAAAAATTTAAACTTTTTCGTTTATCTTTTTTAAAATAAACCAAATATTAAAAAAAAAAAACATCTCACGCCTTTCATCCCCGAAGGGGTAGGCAGAGGTATTCCATTACTCTATATACCCACATTTCACGAGATATACTGGACCCCTAAACGTGATAGGCGGTGAGCCCATCGCCGGACCGGGTCTTTTTTTTACACATGTCTCAGAATTATTTCTGAGACCTGCGGGTTTTCTCACGATATTTTCCTCCACCGTCGAGCTAGTGATAAATATGTACGTAAGTTTTTGAAAAACTCATAAATAAAAATAAAACTTAGGTTTTATGCGAAATGCTAGTTATAAAATGGCATATTATTCTCGCTTCACTTCGGTTTATATGAGTAGTGTACTTCGATAAGGTAGCTAAGGGATGCGTTTTTCCCGGAATGAATATACTTATATTATGATTAAATACTGTCGATTCATATCATAAAACTATTTTTAAAATCGGTTTAGTAGTTCCAGAAATTAAAAACATACAATACATACAAAAACACAATGTTCCTTCTTTATAATATTAGTATAGATGGGCTGCTGAATCGTGAATTTATAAAGTGTAATATTAAAGCAATATTAGCGCCTGAGGTTAGACAAAGATCCTAGTCGTATCCGTAACAACAAAGAAGAAAAAGTCTGAGAATATTTAAAAGTCGTATTGCGGTTCCGGCAATAAAGTCGGAACGTTGTGAAGCTAGTATCGCACTGTCTTGCAAATTCCTTTGTTTGGAATTCCACCCATTCTTCCTCAGTACTATGGCCGAAGCAAAAACGTCCCGGGAGCGCAATTTATGCGCAAACTTAGGGGTGCCGTCTTGTAATCGCACTAACTATACTTGTTGTTGATATTCCCAACCGAATTATCCTTTTTTAGTTCTTGAACATTCTATAAATACCTAGTCATAGAAAATTGTGACATTCAGAGAGACTTTCTGAGATTCAGGCCCAAGTTGGTATATTAGTAGTTGTATACCGTACGTACAGATTTAGGTATCACTAGCTCGACAGTGAAAACATCGTGAGGATCACAGAATCAGCTGGTCACAGAATTAATTACACGTGTAACAGTAGGTAACCCGTTAACCCCACCAATCACGATTAGGGGCCCCAAGAATATACTGGTGAAACGTGGGTATTTCCAGTCTTTCCAGAAATGGAATTGAGCTAGGCAAAAGAATGCAATGCAAAAATCTAACAGCCACCAAAAAATAACATTAAAAAAGCCAAGCCAATCTTATCTCTAAAAGAAGAGGGTGTGTTGGGGACGGGTCATGGCAAGTTATAAGGGTTGTTTGTTTGACTACGGAACCGTAATAATTCAAATAATTTAATTTAATTTAAATCCTATTAAAGTCAAAAGTTTAATTTCTTAATAAGTATAAAGGATTTATTACTGCTAAATTAATACCTATATGCCCATAGACCACATCGTATGCGAATGATGAAGAGTGAATTAATGAATATTGAATAATAATCAGAAACCTCAGCAAACTGTTGAATACACCCAAGGTGAAACTTTCACAATACATTATATTAGTTAATACTAAATAACTATTTAATGAACTCCCTTTAGGTTTCAGCAGTCCAAAACCGTGCGGAAATTTGTACCTAACTTTAGTTATGCGGTATTACAATTATTAATGTAATGAACTTCACAGCTTGGTCGGTTATTTAATACAATAAAACTTTATTGCCCTTATGCATAAATTTATGGCCAATACCTCAAACATAAGCTTTAGTCTGATAGTGTACTTTATTTAGTAGCCTGTTTGTATATCGTTTGGGGTATATGATTAGGGCAAGTCGTAACTATTTGAATAAATGGATACGAAGGATAATAATACCTACTCTGACAAAAAATGGATACGATTCTATAATAAAAAGTAAACCAAGGTTCCATTAAATTTCAACGGCAGTAGAGGATGTATGTAGCCGTCATAGATGTGAATATATTTGAGACAGACGCTAGATTCATAATCTATCTATGTAGGAACTTGTAGGTAGGTATATACAGTAGGAAGGAACCCCCACGCTGATCCAGTTTCTTCACGTTCCCGTGGGAATTTTCATAAATCCCTTCATAGCGGTCGCCTACGACATATAAGACACCTACATACAGACTCGGAGGTCGCGGGTTCGATCCAAGCTCGAGGCCAACATTTATGTGCATGAACATGTCTGTTGGCTACGTGTCTTCTGGGTCTTTAATATTTATTTAAGTATGTATATCAGTTGTTTAGTACCCATAGTATAGGTTCTGCCTAGTTTGGGACACTGAATAACCATGTGTCAATTGTGTCCCAAAAAAAGATCATAAAGTCATTTTTATTTTCCTAGTATATAAACCCATTTATGTGACAACGTACTGTGAGTATTTTTGTATATTATTATAAAAATTGATTATGCTGAAAACCGAATATCCGGAACTAAAAATAACATCGAAATAATATATGTTCACGCCTTTATCATAGAGGGTTCGTCAGACATTATCCCTAATATATTCCTGGAAATACCCACGTTTCACCATGATAGGTGGTGAACCCATCGCCAGACCTGGGTCCTGCAGGTTTCCCCACGATATTTTCCTCCACCGTTGAGCTAGTGATAAATAAAAATATAGGTACTTTTTTTTTAAACTTATAGGTACATGCTGTCGCCAGGATTCGAAGCTGAGCCTCACAAATGAGAAGGGGGCTATTTAACCACAGGGCTATTACAAGTATAGTAAATAATTATTATTAATAAAAAATGTGACATTATTCTCGATGGTAGAGAAAAGAAATCGGTTAAATAAAATTTTACATTGTCGGGTCGAAGTTCTTGATATTCTGACTCTTGCAATTATCTCAGCATCAAGAATGTTCGATTAGTTTTTGTTTAGGTATTGGGCAAGTTAAAGTAACAATTTGACGTTATTTTCAACGTCTTCTATCGTGATACTTTTCGCTATCGTAAGTACTTAGGTACAATACTCATAATTTCGATTCCCAGTCAGCCGCCGCGCGGACCACTACTAAATAAATTCTTGCCTACAGTTACGATAAATTACAAAAAGCTTCAAGTTACATATCGTTTAGTTATAATAAAAATGAAATAGGTAACTGAAACCTATGAAGAGTGCTTCAAACGTTGAACACATTGTAATGAAATTTTGAGAAGGACATAATTATGTTTATTCTGGACCACGGACAGTCTTGGGCAACGATAGTACCTATACATAATTTGCGAATCTGTTTCTATACTTTTCAACAAATCTTAATAACTTCTTCTACGATGGCACCCAGATACGTCTTAAAGACTTCGCTCATAAAACATTCATGTTTCGAACTTTGAAAATACAAGATGAAACATTTCTTAAGCGATATTTTTTGTTCGTAAGCAAGAAGGGTCGAGGGAGTAAGAGCGAAAACGTGTACACTTCAGTCGATTTCACTTCAGCTGAAATTAAAGCTTGGCTGGGATCAGCGGTTTTTCAGATTACGGTCGGTCTTTGTGGGTGGCATATAAATAATTAATGGTTATCACATTTCAATAATAGAAACCAAATAATTAGCAAGTGCCACAGGGCTGCATATGATAGAGTTCCGCAGTCATATCAATAATAAAAACTTGTTTTAACAGACTATCTAAGAAGATCTGAAAAAATCACACTTGCAAATGCTTCATTTCTCACGTACTCGTAGGTACTTACATGTTGGGTACCTTTATAAATATATGTTAATTTTTTTTTACCTATTCCAATGTATCTTCTATTTCCGGTAGTGTACTCATTCGAATTATTATTGATCCCATCTCAACGACGCCAAAGACAGCTCACGTATCACGGATTGGGTTATTGTAGCCAATAAGGTATCAATCGAATTTTATTACAACTGTGTTTCGCCCTTTCGAAAGTGAAAAATAAAATTAGGAGAAAGCCTAGTTAATTGAAACTTGAAACTATAATATTTTGCTAGAGTTCATCTTTGTTATCCAAAGTTTCCAATTCTTATAAAAAATGTAGTTCACACTTCTTAAATTAGCCGTAAAATGTTTACTGCAAAGATATTGCAATATAATACGGCATAAAGCGGGCATAGGGAATATTTTCATACAAAGACTTTGAAGCTCAAGCGTCGTGTCAGTTAGTATGAATGCGAGCTGTCATTCGGTCGAAATCGTACTAGATTTTTTCCACTTGTAATAACTTTTGGCATAAAATTTTCCTAGCTTCGTTCCCTCTATGCCTTATTATATTTTAATCTCTTTGCTTTACTGTGACGAATCTTTGAGGTTGCCAAGTTTATGCTCTCTACGCACAATATAGCTTGTAGAAGATGACCACACTGGTGAACGTCTCGTACCTACTCGAGGTGATTTAAAGAAGATGACTCTACAATATTTTTGTAACAAGTAGTCCTTGCCTTTCCAGCAGGCGTATTCACGGAGGCTCGATACCGTTTCCGTTCGATTCAGATCGAGTGAAAAATTTTCCGAATCCTTATGTCAGATATGATATTAGTTTTCGACACCAACATCAGCTCATCTCGAAAGTGTTCGACAGATGATACCGTTTCCGTTTGATTCAGATCGAGTGAAAAATTTTCCGAATCCTTATGTCACATATGACATTAGTTTTCGACACCAACATCAGCCCATCTCGAAAGTGTTCGACAGATTTTCCGATTCCGAGTCGAATATCGAAGCTCAGTGAATACGCCTGCAGTTGTTACTTTATAAGGCATGGGTGACATTTCCACGAAAATGTACATATACAATTTAATAATGGATTATTATAAAAATAAATTAGGTCCTGTCCCAGAATTAGGACTGAGACATGTGTAAAAGACCCGATCTGGCGATGGGCTCACCACCTATCACGTTTAGAGGTCCAAAGAATAGCTCGTGAAAAGTCAGTATATCCAGAAATGGAATATCTCTACCTACCCCCTCGGGGATAAAGGGCGTGAGACAATTATTTTTAAATTTATGTTCATAAAAATAATATAATACAATTTTGTCGTTGCCTCTTTGTTTGTGGCAATTGTAAAGAGGATGGTGAAGGTTTTTTGAGTTTTGTTTTCAATAATTGTTTGTTGTTTTTAATTGTCTTCAATCGTCCTTGTTCTCTATTAGCCATACCAACTTAGGTACCTACCAACTGAAAAACACAATAACAATAGTTTTTTTGCAGTTATAATCATAAGTCAAACGGAACTCCAAATTTTTTGGAAGTGATTTTCCTATTCAACTTAGTGATTTAAAATTTCTTTTTTGACATCTCGGACTCGGAGCATCGGAACGTGGATCTAAGTTTTTGGTAACTTTATTTCAATTTGCACTCTACAAGACACATTCCCGAGAAAAACAGTCTTGACTTGACAACATGCTGATCGACAACAACAAGAGTTTTTTTTTTTTTAAAAACATAGGGAGTTTTCCACTTCTCATTGTTTGTTTGTACTTCATCTATTATGGAACTATTATGCCATGATGGCAGATAGGCCCTTATCAGCCATGGCTGGAAGCATCTAACCCCCGCGCAGGGTAGCGCTGCGCGACGTTGCCGCTCCGCCTCCCGGCAGTGGCCGCGGGTGCGCGACACAAGCTCAAGTCATACCGCGTGGTTCGTTCCGGCGAGCGTCCGTGCGCGGACGAGCTCGTTCCACATCGCCCGTCTCGAACAAACTTATAAACTCACTTTCTGCCGTCGGAAACCTGTTCCATCTCAAAAAAACGTTATATTACAACACTAGGACTACACTAGATTCACTTCTTGCAACTTCAACCGTACTTTTGTATTAACCATAACACACTTTTGGTGATAACTTTGAGAAACTTTACAAAGTTTGTTTAAAAGCTGTGGTTTTTACCGTGTGCATGTGCAAGCTTAAAAGTCATGGCTGAATGAACCTCCTGATAAACTGCCAGGTAAGTAAACGGACTCAATTCGAATTATTTGAATGTGTGCCTACATATTGGTTAAACAAAGCCGGATAGCTATATTTTGGAGTGTCGCGATCGGGCTGGTGAATATAAACTTGGTTTATGGTAATCAGTGTCTGGTTTTTCTAGTGGGAGTTATATCGACTCTGAAGTCGGGTTATGGCCGGGTGTAACATTCCTAACGCATCGCGGCCTCCACAAAGCTACAGTTATGAACCAGTCGACAAAGGCGTTGTTTGTTTATAATGTTAATTTCTACGAAGTGTCTGCTGTTTGAGAACAGCACTTGAAGTAATTGTGTTCTGTTATCGGGCCCAGTCTCGAGTGTCTTACAATTGTCTCTCCTACCATAAACTCAAAGAGAATTTGGTTTCAACTTCTTATTGCATTAAGAAATAAGAAATGCATTTATGATTAATTACCTATTTATTTATAAAATCTAACAGTGGGTAGGTACATTTTAATAGTAAATGTTGATATGTGTTGACCTAGTCTATTTTTACAAAAAAGCGAGTATAGAGCAAGGTAGGTAGGTAAAAGTTAAACAAAGACTAAGCTTTCCGTTGCGCTTAGAATCTCAAGAATATTATGTGTGACTAATCGGTGACATGTTTGGCAAACAATGTAGGTAGCTATTTATTTATCGGCTCGAAGCTATAATTAGGAAATAGGTAGATAGAAATTATATGAATTCTCATTTTTTTTTTATGAAAATGAACCACATAAAATTATAAATTGTTTTGATTGTACGATAATGATAAAGGTTTACCTTCTTTGTCTTAAAGGAAAGGTGAGCTTATCTAGTAGGTGGTAGGTACATAAAATTGCCAGATCTCCTTAGAAACTCTTGTAAGGACGATAGTACGGAATAACGGAACCCTTCTTACCTAAATTGCGACTGGTAGGTAGGTACCTACTAGAGGGTAGATAAATAGTTAACAAACGAAATGAATTACGTATGAATGTAGCCTTTTCAAAATTAGGATCTCACAATTTTAGTAATCTGTCCACAGGAATTAAATTTTCTGGAATAAGCTTTTTGGGGAACGGATGTAACGAATGACAGTGCGCCAACTTCATTCTTAGAATAATCGTACTGGCCAACACGACGATGTAAAAAAAAAACACTAATTTTAGGAAAAGAAATTTAAAGTACCTACACAAATCTCCCTAACCTACCTATTTTTAAGATGTTTTTCTTGCAACTAATATTTTTCTTGCTGTAGTGAGGTGATAAATGGTAGGTAGGTACCTATGTTTAGCTCGGCAGCAAAGTGATTCTACGTCTATTCTACGTCACGATGGTTCTCAGCTCAGGATTCCCTATCCAATCATAGAATCCTTAGCTTCCTCAGGTTTCAATACAAGTAGGCGCGCCTAATGTCAACTTTGCAGCCAAAGACGTTTAAAGAAAAAGAATCGGAAAGAGAGTGTGTTTCTTCCAACCTCTTTGTTTGCAGCCTTGCATTTCAAATACCTAGCTATTAAATGCTCACAACGATATAGATAGATAGGTACATATTCTATAGAAAAAACCGCACGATAGAACTTTTTCATAACTCTATCGAATTAAAATCGGTTTCTTAGAAAGTTAATGAAAAGAGAACCTCACTAATTCAAGGAAACTTCCATCATCATACTTTCGTTGATTTTCTTTTTGTCAATTAATACTTATTAATTAGGTGGGTAGGTACCTACCTACATACTTCAATAAGTTATTAAAATTGAAACATCTGCTTCGACTTGTGAATTGTGACTATTACGAAGCCAAGTACCTATTAGGTTCTACTTACGAAACGTTCCATCTTCGCAACGAAATTTTAAGTTTGCTGGAGTTAAAAAAGATAATGAAAGTAGGTACAAAACGATATTCAGATGTCTACACTATACCCACTAATAATAATATTATTAATGCTAGTTCTATGTGGACTTTTTTTTTTAATCAATTTTTTATTCAGGCTATGGGGACTTATATAGAGTGTTTTGAATTTGACAACTGTTCTCCCTGTGGGTTGGTTGGTAGCATATTATTATCTAACGAACTACGAATGTCTACTTATCTGTTAATTTTCCATAGAAATACATATTGCAAATATACCTACGTCGAAAAACATAGAAGGGTACCTAATCGAACCACTAAAATACCATTAATTGCCAAAGGGCTAGATAAGTAGAAGTGATTAAATCGCATGAAGTAGCTATAGAGAACAGACATCAAAAAGGGCGCACGACAAAAAATATCACTACGGTCTTGGCAACAAACGCTTCTTCAGGGTACTGACCACAAAAGTAAAAAAAAAAAAACCTTCATGTGCGACTGTATATATAATATATAATTGGAATTATCTATTTGTAAGGTAGGGTTGCATAAACCGCTATACAAAGAGACAAGTTATAACACGTAAAACAAATTTGGAATGGCTCTCCATGAATGTAACTGAGGCATTAAAAAATACCTGCACAGACGCGTATGCGATAGATATTAAAAACGTGGTTTTTAAGACAATACATATATAGTGCGAGATATGTCACCATTTTACGGCTGGGCATGGTCAATATGGTCATTTCATAAAAATACGAAATGTGATCGCTACATAGCAAATTTTAGGTTCTGCTCACCATCTGTCGTTAGTATTCAATTGATTAATTATAAAGTAACGGCGCTTACAATTATCTGGTGACATAACTCTATACACGTCTAAGGTCACTCTAAACTTAGGATGATGCGCGAGTCAATGTCCTCACAAATCACGGAACCATAATTTTAACACATAGGTACCTACGAGTTACAATGCATGCTTTTAAGTTTCTTTATAAAATTTGAACAATAACTTGTCACACGGCAACAGAGAGTAACATTCAGAGTGAAATCCACAACAGAGCAATTTATATTGATGCAAGGCTAAGATGAAAATATAGGTAGATATTTATATGCCAATATCTGCTTTAAAATGCGTAAAAAAAAAATTACTCGTAGCGCAACTTTACAAACCGTTTTTGGATACCGTTATGTTTTGCAGACATGCAGTTGATAGGCAAATGGTGAATGATTTTAAGTAAAGGCACGGATTTTATTTACAGTTTACCGTTTTTAAATTTTGTTGAGACATATTCAAAAGTTTATAGGTGGTTATTTACGTCACGTAATTATGTAATTATAATACTTGTAGGTAACTTTATTTTAGATCTGTTTTTTAGGTAGACTAGTACAGTAATAAAATCTCCTGAATTACAATATGATTTTTCATATCTCATACTCGGAAAGTAGTGTATGTTTGATCTGAGTACCGGGTCGGAAGCGATGATTCCCACCACAGAGAGATTCAGGGCTGTGATTCCCGCCCTCGGTCGGGAAAGACTCATAGTAATTGCTTCAGGCTTTAGGGCGGGAATAAATAAAAAAAAAATAGTACTACATTTGGCAAAGACGTTTAAAGAAAAAGTTTCTCTAGGAAAGAGAATGAGTTTCTTCCAACCTCTTTGGGTGCTTAGTAGGGATAAGAAACTTTTTACATCAATTAGAATAAGAAAAAAAGGTGCGGCCTTGTGAGTGTAGGTATAAACAACAGAAAATAGCCCGCGCGCGGGGCGGTACGCGTTCCATATTTGAAAATTAAAATAAGAGTAATAATTTGGTAAGCTGTTCCGAAATTCAAAATTCTTGTTTTTCATCGACACTAATAAGCACAGGAAGGCTTTATAAGAATATGTACTTTTGTACATATTATTATAAAGAGGAAGGATTTATATATTATTTTTGTAATGTTATTTAGGTTAGGTACTCTATAGTGTAGTATTTAAAGACGTTTAAAAGAAAAAGTTTCTCTTTCTTCCAACCTCTTTGGTTGTATTGTTGACAATTTTGTTTTTTTTCGTAGGTATAATTGCGTTTTTGCATGTTTGAATTTTTGGAAAATTGTAATTTTTTTTGTTTACTTTCCTTGAATTTGAAATGAAAAGTAGAGTGTTTAACGCGGGTGGAACGCGCGACCCTTGTATAACAATCTACTATTCCTAGCATCAAAATGCTTTCTATTTTCTGTTGGCCTACCTGACTCAAACAGCGGCTGACTAAACTGATGCACTGCAATGAAGTCTGCATGTACTGAGTTTAATTATCACTTTAACTAATTGAGAAATAGCTTGTCTTGTAAACTTATATAGGTGCTTCAGCCTGAAAGTGTTTTGTAAAACTACTAATGAAACCTTACAATGATATAGCTTATACATCAGAATAACGTAGGCTATTTTTAATCCTCAAACGCGGGCGAAGTTGCTTGCAAAAGCTAGTTGATAATAAATAACACTCCGTCTACTTTAGTTATTATTCCATCTGACCCGGTGCCGCTCCTGCGTCTTTGTCAAACCTTTGAAACTCCTTGAAAGTGATAATTATCTACAAATGGTAAACTAACAACAGAGGACACTCCATCTATATAATTAAGTTACTTTTAAATTTCAATTTAATGATTCATAAAGGAATTCGAGATTTTTTTTTCAGTAGAACGAACGCACTGTAAATACTTATCTTGCATTCAGTCCTATTTTTTTCTCAACCATCACAATATAAAGGATTGCTTTCTTCTTTAGAAAATATTGTTCTATTCAACATGATGAAAATTGTTTTTCCTCTGAACCTTTGTAGCGTCGCGACGTTTATTAGATAACAAGAAGAATAGCGCTAAAGTCTGAATAGGACAGTTGTTGCCTACTTGCGAAAATGCGAAATTTATATTAATATTCTGTTTTAAAAAAACAGTCACGCGATGACAATAGTATCAGTAAAGTAGTGTTTGAATATCTTTTATAACACATTTGCTCGTAAAAGGTGTCTTATTTCACCAATTTTAATATCGTTACCTATCTCATTACGCCCAAGTGCGGTAAGTGTAAAGTAAAACGCACGGTTTATCAAGATGCTCCGTCTTAAAACGAACGGTACTTTTTAAAATCTCAGCAAAGAGTTTTTATGTCAAAAAAGTTGTCAACATTTTATGATTAAAATTAACTTTGGGAAATAAAATATATTAAAGAAATATTTATGTACATAATTATTTAAATTAATTAATTTTGACAGTAAATTACAACCAATCTGTAACAAAAACACAAAAATATTATTTTACTTTATTAGTAATAAGCACTGGCTGTTTTTTGTGCCTTTTCCTAAAGCCGCGCGCTTTTTCTTAACGCTGTATTGTTTTTATTCGTTTACCATAGTCGGAGTTTTATTTTATTTCCTCGCAAATGTGTTATAAAACGTCGTATGACATACGTGCGCTTTGACAATTACAGCCTCTGCTTACTTGTAGCCCTCGGCTACGGCTCGGGCTAGCAATATCGCCTCGGCTGTAATTTTCAACCTACCGCACTTATATCATAATGTACTATTACCTATTACTTTCTACACATTCTGCTGTAACTTATTTGATTTGCGAAAAAAAAACACTTTTATTATTGTTTCTATGGTCAATGTTAAAAATAAGTATGTAAGTAACAACTCTTTTTTGTACACCAATAAAAATATTAACAGTGACATCGGTTATAAAATAAATATGTATAAATATATACTTACAAAAAAAAATCTAAGTCATTCCTAGTTAAAAACTTTCGATTTCGTCTGTGATATACATATTTAGTCTTGCTTCTTCTTCTCATATATGCTTTTTTTTATATAGAGGAAACTTAATTTACAGAAAAAATGATAAGATGAACATTGTGTTGTTTTGCGAAGAGCTGGTTATTTCCCTTCGCTCACATTTCAATAATTAATTCTTTATTTTTAATTAATCAAGAATCAAATCAAAAACCACTGATCAGTATGAGTATATACACATGTCATTATTATCAGTTTTGTAGAAACATTTCTGTAAGTAACGAAGATTGAAACGCGATTGTCGCTTTGGTTGCTATCCTCGCACTTACCAAGAATAGATTTACTTGGAAGTCCATGCTATGATGTGATGTCAATAGTCCGATCAACCTTCAGACATCGACCAATGGCAAGCCTATATTTGTTCATCATGATTGAGGTAGCACGTTAGCAAATGGCTACATACCTAGTCAGTTAACTATCTTGTTATTTTCATTACGAAATCCGTTATTGGATTCTACGAGGGGGCAATCTACTCAAACTGACTGCACAAAAGCACAGCCTAACTAGACGGGTAATTTTGCCAAGTTCCTTAAATACTTCAGTGGGGACAACGGGAAGTATTTTTAATAATTTTATTTCATTATTTTAATGGGGACAGATAGTGGGGACAACGGGAAGTATTTTTAATATTTTTATTCAATTCCCGTTGTCCCCACTCAATGGGGATATCGTCAATGGGGACAACGGGAATACACCTCCTTATACATAAGTATAATGAATGGACGGAAGACGGAAGTTTCCTGGGGTTTTTTAAGTCCTGTAGACACGTTTAGTAGTACAGTTAAGAGCACATGAAGCTTTACACTTTGAATGCTAGTCTGACCTCGAAGGCGATCGTAATAAGAACGTTACAAAGTCCAATGTATTAAGCTTCACGTGCTCTTGACTGTACAAAAAATATAAGTATCTACGTTTAATGTAATTTACAATCTTTTAATTTATTGTAACTGTTTATTGATTTATAGTGGGTTCGATTCTGCATTACAGCGCCTAAACTTATTTTAGTTTAGTCCTGTCATTTTCTTTTTCATAGAGAAGAAAAGAGACGAGTGATATTTAGTCCTGTCAAATTAAAATTAGTCCTGTCAACTAAGGCATTTCATAACGTGTTTAGTGCATAAGTAAGTAAGTCACGACTAAAATACAGCCTCTGACAGGACTAAATTCGGTAGGTTATCTTCTATCCCTTTTCTTTTTTTGAGGTAAAATAAAGACAGGAATAAACTAAAATAAGTTTAGTCGCTGTAATGCAGAATCGAACCCAGTATCTTCGTCGACTGTTTAGAGCAAAGGGATAGCCCTGGTAGAGATCTCGACCCTCATCTGTGAGTATCTAATTAGAAACCTGATCAGGGCATGTAAGCACCAATGAGTGTTTCAACAACTCACATATATTTTTCACTAGGTTTGAAGGTGAAGAAACATCGTGAGAAAACACGTAGGTAGGCCCCCAATTGATTCTATGGCACCGCAGTCCGACGTAGGTTTCAACTCTCAACATATGGTCCGCACCGTAAAATATTCTGGTGAAAGAGGGTATTTCCGAGAATGGACTACCTCTGACAACACCCTCGGGGATGAGGCGTGAGTATTACCACTGTTTTGTTAATAGCACTTATAACCTAATGTACAGGATTATCCGTTTTGCTCTAACCTAGATAAGCCGACACTTTGTTTTAAACCATTTATAAAATAATAAGGTAACTAAGTCCTGTCAATCTTAACTAGGTGCTTGCTACATTATATAAAAGTGTTGTATTTATTTATTTATTTATTTTATTAGGTCCACCAACGTTTGGATACACTAAAACTTACTCACTAGTTTTACAAATATACTTAAATCTATATACTCGTAACTATACTATCTAGCTAAGTGCACCAACCATTTATAGGTAAATACCACTTGCAAACATAACTTAACGATACCTTGCAGACCAAGCGGGAATGTTGGAAAAAACTTGCAGGTCCTCCTCAACATTCTCGAATTACATACTTAAGAGTTCTTAATCCTTGATTTTTAATTCCAAGTGGAAAATTAGGCTCGTGTTATACAATGGTACTGACCCTGATCCACAAGAAAGGGGAGTAATTAATCGAATTTAATCGGACTGCGATGTCAGGGGTTTTCCTGGACACCCGGATTACCACTAACCCGATTATTTAGCTCTCACAACTCATCAGAAAGTATATAACTGAAGCCAACTATATTGTAGTTCTACCCTAATTTATATACCTACCTTTTATTTTATAATATATACTTTATCTGCAATATTTATTTTATTCTTCTGTAGAGAATCGCAATAATATAATGTACTAAAATAATATAATATAATAGGGTAGTTGACAAAAAAATATACATTTTGCCCATCACAAAAAAAATGTGTACTTTCACGTATTTTTTCTTTTGTCCGGCAAACAAAAAGTTACGACGATACAGCGCTTTGAAATTTCGAGCAACGCGACGTCATCACCACGCTTAAATTGTAAGGAGTGACGTCAAAACCCCCCACTTCTGAACTTTGGTGCTATATATCTTAGACAACTTTTTATTTATTTGATAAAGCAAAATACGTGTTCATTATTTTCTGATAATCTAACTGAGAGACCAAATAGAATTTTTCTTTTCCCCATAAACATAAACATCACTTAATAAATCAATAAGTATGAGATTTCAGTTCTAACATGTGTATAGCTTAAAGGTGTGAATAACTACAGCAGCGCTACATCTTCTGACTAGATCAGAAGCTGTGGAGCTGCTGGAAAGATAACTTCATACAACTTTGCGCTATTACATACTGAGAAAAATATGAACAGGCTCTTTATTAAATTAAGTTAGCCTTTTACGAAATACGTGAGCATTGTAAGATTTCCTTAACAAAAATAGATTGATAAAGAAATGTATGTCTGTATAACAACCGTCAGGAATTTTTATCCATTAAAGTTGTTCGAGAAATGTGAGTATGTTCGTAGGGTTTGAATAATCAAAATAGGTCAACTACTAGTCGGACTGGCCCACGAGGGGTTCTATACCATCATACAATAAACAAAGAAGTTCTCTTTTCCCCCTTAATTTATCTTTTTTAGATTTTGTGTTATAGAGGCCATAGCAATACCACAGAATAGTAATTTTGGTAATATGTCGTGTAAAATTTCAAGTGTGTACCTATTACAATTAATAAGCTACAGTCCTGTGGCAGACAGACGGACGGACATACATCGGAGCCATAGTAATAGTCCCGTGGAAAATGATATAGTTTTAGACTAACGGACGCCCGCGACTTTATTTCCCGTGAATTTATATTTTACATAATATGTTTATAAATTATTGGGTATATTGTGATTGTGATTTATAAGCTACATTAATTAATTATGTACAATAAAGCTTCATTACAATTCATTCAATTCTTTTGTTTGAAAATTTAACAATTATACGTCTATCCATCAATCCACACACACACGTTTCCGCGTTTATAAATTCTATAATAGGATTATTAAGATAAGATAACACAATCCTAAGCGTGCCTTATTAGCAGTCTTGCCACTTAGATCAAAGCTGCTCTAAGCTAAGCCACTCGGGATGTAAGCTTCTCGAATCAAAGAGATGTTTATGAAATATCAGTCAGCAGGTATGTCAGATGCAGCTGGAAGAGTGCCCGGTTCTACATTTGACCTATTATAGCCCGGTATGGTTTGAGAATAGCATTCATGTCAATGTCAAGTTCACAATAGATGTTAGATCGGGCTTGAGATTGGATTGGTCTCTGTAATATTTAGCGAACAGTTGTTGACGTGTGTTTGTATGAATTGGTATCAAGCAATTAGTGCGACTTAGGTTCATTTCTACCTAGTATAAAATAAAGTCTAGTCTGCAGTTTTTACAATAGCTACAAAAAACGATAAACGAGCAAGCTTTTTGTATATGACATAAACCGAAGCGAGGGCGGGGCGGGTCGTTCATATTTTAAATAGGAACTTATGAATACTTTGTAAATTATTACAATTTCTGTGGCAAAAGTGATCTTTCATTTCTAATTAATTATGCATTCAAGATTGAGCACTTCGTAAGTTAGTTAAATTCTATTCACTACCTCAGTCGAAGCACATTAATGAATTTGCCTAAAAAGATTCTGCTGTCTTTAAGGGCATTATAGTACAGTGAATAGAGACCAAATAAGGGGGGTTACCTTACAAACGGTCCGGTAGTTCTAAATTTTTTACATGTTGTCTAGGATGGTTGTTAAGTGTTTAAAATGCAAAATGCACAATTCCCCCCCTCCGCGCCCGCCGCCATCTTGAAAAAACCGAAAAAAATCGGCACTTTTTTTAGATTTTCACTTATATCTTTGTTTCGGTGCATTTTAGCTACAAAACAGTTTTATTTAATGTTGTAGAGAATGAAATTCCCTATAATATACGTGTTAAATTTTGTTTGTAGGGCAGATAGTTCACGAGATATGATATTTTTAAAAATATAAAAAAATACGCATTTTTTCCAACTATTTTTCAAATTTTTCAAACTTCTAACTTTAGAACTCTGCATATTACTTGACCTTATAATAGATTGAAATTAAAATGTAATATTGTCTTCCAAACTTAAAATTGGAATATGCTAATATGAAAGTAAATGAAAATAAAAAACTCGATAGCATGAAAAGTACACTAAAATAATCGGAGAATACCGTAACCTTAAATACAACACATTTGTCTACTACACCCAAAAAGAAATACGTGAAGATCTTTCAGTCACAACGTTCAGGTTGTGTAATTTCTAAACGGAGCAGTAAAATGGTCTAGGAGACTTCATCTATATTTTGAAAGATCTACTTATTAAGTGATATGCCACGCGATATGATAAGCATGTGTTTACGTTTTCAACTCCATTTTTCAAAATAGCCAAAAGCCAAAATCCATCGAACGGCCTAGACCATTCGATAGACATCTATTTTTTATAAAAATCCTTCCAGCCTAGCCGTTAGGATGTTACGAGTACGAGGGCATCAATAAGACCACATGCATAATACACAGACATGCGTGAAAAACATAACCCTAACTTGGCTGTCGTGCAGTCGGATAAAAATAATTTTATTTGTATCTTCAACATGTATTTTTTCTTAATGGATTAGATATTAATTAATATTAACTGTAAATTATTTTCATACTAAGAAAATGATTAACCTAGATAATAAAAGTAATTTGATTTGAAGTTCAATGCACTCAAAATAATGTCTGCTGGTTTTCGGATCGGTGTTAAAGCGCTTAGTCATCAAACCGAGTCTGTTTTAGCAGCGCGGGCGGCGCTGGCGCACGGCAGCCTGCGCAGGATTCCGAGGACCGCCCCCTCCGACTGAACCGGTTATTCGATTGCACGTGCACTCCGGTTCATAAACCATAAGAGTAAAGCGGCAATGATCAAAATCATTTTTGTTGCTATTCGTGAAATTTTAAAATGTACCTCGCATGTTGCCGTCTGTAGGTACACCTAGTTTTTGCAAATAAAGCTTGCGTTTATTTTAGTTTGGATAATGTGGTTAGGGGAACTTCTGAAACCGGTGAAACAACAAACCTAAACACGAACAAAAAGTGTTTGCCTTAACTGACTATGGGCAGCCAGGAATCAGTTGGCGTGAACGAATTTTTTTTTAATACTTCATCACAATTCACAAGACATCTTGAAATCCTTCGTAATTTTCTCTCAAGGCAATTTCTTCGGCGACTACGTTATTGTTATTAGGTACTAAGACCACACCGGGGCGGCGCGGCCTTGCTCAAGCCTGCAGTCTCCACCTCTACCCTTCAGTTACGGTTCCAAAGTAACCAGCAATAAAATACGCCTTAAATTATATTATACAACACTCCACATGAACTTCAATTACAAATCTAAGTCATTTTATTTCTGTGAGATTTATACCTACAGTCACGATGTGAACATTTTACGAGTAACTCGTGAAATATAAGTTTAAAAAAATACAGATGAATAAAAAGATTCTTGTGTAATTTATGCTGAAATCGCTAACATGTTCATATTAGCTTAATAAAATAGAAATCATGAAACGAACCTACAGCAGGGAATTTAATTTATGTACATCATACAAATATTGCTAATTAACTGAATAATTATGTAAACTATAAACGTAGAATACAAAATATGCGTAAAATGTAGGTAATTGTAAGACCGCACCAATGAAAAATTTTGTGTTGTAGGTATTCGTTATATTAATTCACAAATGATATTAAATCACAAAATTTGATAATTAATACAACACACCGAAATTATAATTACATTCTGTATGAGTCTATTTTTGTAGTAGGAATTAATCGCAATGTAAATACCTTTTAATAACAAAATAAATAATTTAATTGTGGTATTATTTTCTGTAAAGTTATTCAGGGTTTTGAAACGTAATAACGTGTCGAGTGGGTAAATAAAATGGAATTATTCAGACAAGTAACAACTAAAGCAATAAAGACAAGGTGGCATTCAAGAACTTTGTCAGATATTCGCGGGATTGGTCCGACGTAATTCATGGACTGGTAACCGAGATGTTTCTACTTGAAAACATATAAGTATTTCGTCAAGTTTTGCACTTTTTATTAATAGTTTTTCTATGGTAAACAAAAGTCGAAAACCGACATTGAATAACCTGGGAGGATGGGAATGTTTTTTTTAGATTTAGAGTTTTCTGTCAAAATATTTATTTTCTTTGCAGAGAAAAAAATCCAATGAAACTCCATTACATTGATTCAAAAGGGAATGTCAAAAATTGTCTATTTTCATTTCTTACAAAGTGATCTGTTAGGATTGTAGATAATAATTAGGTATTTTCGCAAAACAGCGATAAAACTTGCTAACCTCTGCTCGTTTTAACGAGGCTGTTAACTTTAGTTTATCAAACTTAATACTACGCGAAGTTGTTCAAGACAGATCTTTGAAACCTTTGCTACAAATATAATCGCTTGCACTTGCTTGGCTTCTAGTCTAGCCCTATGTTGCATTAGTAAATTACAAAGGTTAGGTTATAAAAGAGCCGTAGGCGCATTTGGTCATCGCTTCAATTGATTAGATAGCTGACTGATCTATGTCTAGTAATAAACCTAGCCGCCCAGAGCTTGTTCCTCTTTGGAGCCAATTTTTTATCTCTAATACGAAATCGTATTTTTCTTTCAAAATAAATGTAGGTAGGTAGGTACTTACGGCCTAATTGTATATTAAATATTATGCACAATTTTTTTTTGTACTACCACTACTTTTAATAGGCTTCTAAAGTAAAGAAAAGAAAGTACGTGTACGTAAGTTTTTTGATCATAGAGTTTAAAAATCTAGCTCACTTTAGCAGACCAAGTTGAAAAAAAATCTATAAAGTTTTGTTCTAATGATAGTTCACAAGTACCACAAGAGCTTTTGTCATGCAATAAGATACAGGGTAAGCGATAGAAAAGGTCACCTATCTGTTTAATTAAAGGTAATGCGACTTTACCGAAAGTATGATATCCCACCTAAAACCTAAATACGAGAAAAAAAAGGTTACCAAATTCGCCACGAAGGACGTGGTTTCGCTCAATTGCCTGTTTTGCTGATAAAGCAATTGAGTTCGAAATGGTTGCAAAGTTCTTAAGTCTTACTATAGCTCAGAAATGTAAAATGTTCAACAAATGCTATCAAGTATTGTATGTTGAACATAGGGTTAGTTGACTACAATATTGAGAAACTTTGATGTAGGTACATAATACGAGTACATTTGGTAAATTGCAATGTCTTGTATTTTTGATTTATAAATGTGTCAGAAATTTATGTATCGCCCCGCGGTTTCACCAGCGTAGTTGCTGTTCCCGTGGGAACACGAAGATAAAATATAGCATATGTGTTATTCTGATGTATAAGCTATATAACTGTAAAGTTTCATCAAAATCCGTTCAGTAGTTTTTGCGTGAAAGAGGAACAAACATCCATAAATCCAGACATACAACCTTTCTCTTTTATAATATTAGTAGGATTTGCCTTCTCTGACATTAGCTAGAACGTCGTAGATTTCACGTATCTGAAAATTAAGAAAGTCAATAAGTGCGGTGGAGCAGTTCCTGCTGCGAACTCGTAACTTCGCTAATTGGGACTGAAGAAAGTACACGGCAAGTTTAGTACACCCACCCAAAATTACTCAGCTTGATTAAATTTCTATTACTTAGTTTCTGTGTGAAATAAAATTGATTCTCATCTCAACAATACCTGCGTTCCGTAAGGTACTTACTACCAGTATCAGCGTGTAACGTCAACAAAAAAAGTAAAATCGCATACAAATCGAACAATGTCAAGAAGTAAAAAAAATCTCTAAATGTAAACGGCAGCCCATACTACCGAAGTTGCTGGTTTCAAATGCAGTACCCCGAGATGAACCAGCAAGAAACTCAAATGGAAAATATTTTTTTACTTACATGATTTGATCTCCATCGTCTACTTTATGCTGTAGAAAATTTAATCGAAAATGAACTTCCACGCTCTATGTGTTATTATTTGTAGGTTTTTTCAACGACCAGCTACTGATTCAAACACTTTTATTAAACTCTCAGGAAAATGAGTTAGCAGGACCTATTTATAAAAGCTGGCGAGTATTTCTTACTACTGTTGTTACTCTATTACTTCGTTGGTTGTATGTACTTTCATTTCAAGAATAGTTTTCATTTAAAAGAATGTCCGATAAAATGGGAACCACATAAATATAAAACGTGTTCACTGTCAACATCTTATGGACCGGGGATACATAAGTTAACGACACCGTAACTTGTAATATCTTAGATCTACGACATTTTAAGGGAACTTTTTAATAAACTGCAGAAGATTACGTCAAATAAATTCAAATTCATAATCAAATTTGTTCAAAGAAACAAATGTAAACGTTTTTTTTGAGTTTTGTTAAAAACATGTCACCCTCATCGTGACACTTAGTTAAGTACCTTACTATTTACAATATTTTTCCTGTCTTTAATTCCTAGCTTTACTAAATTAAACAATAGCCTCGCGTTTTGGGATTCTGGTGCAGATAATATGTAGTTAACCGCTTCCACATCATAATTCATAATGTTTAGCTGTCTCCTAAGCGTCCACATTCCATAAACTAAGTAAGTAAGGTATTTATTACTATCATTTAGTGTAGAAGCTCATCACACCGAAATTACGCGGCCGAAGTTCGGTAACGTGACGCCTGCACACCTTTTTTAATTACCAGCTAGACGTTATACTGAAATTCATTCATCACTCATCATCACATCAATCATGCATGCATATGCATGATTTTTTCCTAAATTAAACATTTACATCTTTATAAGATAGAAAACAATATAAATAGGCTTGAAAATAGTCAAAATATTAAAACATTGAACAAAAATACCTTTTAAGTATAATAATTATTCTGTGGTATAACGTAAAGATATTAAAAAATCTAGAAAAAAATATTGAGACAAATTTAAATTCTATGCATATTCCCTATTCGGCTGCGTCAAAGTCAAAGTCAAAGTCAAAATGTTTTATTCAAAATAGGAACTTACAAGTCCACTTATTGAACGTCATTTCAACTCCACCGCTTCAGCATGTATGGTTGAGGAGAAGAAGCGGGGCAAGAAACTCCTCAACACAATATTCTTTTAATCAATTGTTACTTAATACTAAATTGGGTTACATAGTTTCGTTTGTTTTTCGCTATCGTATTGCGCTGGACTGGAGGAAATCTGTTCCAAGCATCATTGTCATTTATCATTTATTTTTTATTTATTTTTCATTGTATTTTCGGCATTACCTATTGTCTTCTTATTTAGGCCACTATCTATAAATTATCTGTTTGTATACCGTAATGTAAAATATGTAATCCGTTTGTCGTAATGTCCACAGGCAGTCATAAGTTTTAGTTAGGTACATTTAGGTGTCCGTAGCATACTACAATCACGTTTCCTTGTCACCTTTCTCGGTGTTAATTAAGTTAAGCTTTAAGTGTAGTGCGGTTAACTAGGTATTGATTTTAAAGGGTTGAAGGATATAATAGGGTGGCTTGGCTGTACTGGAAATATGCAAAACAAAAGCAGATGTTACCTTGTGTATCAAATTGTAAATGAAGCATTTATAAAGATTATAATTATGTTAAGGATAATATTATTATGATATACCTATAAATAAAGATTAAAACACATGTTACCACAATATCAAAACTTATACTGTATAAATATTGGACTCGATTCTGCAGACCAGCCAAAATTTCTAAATTTAAGTTAGCCTATCCTTCTCCATAGAATACGAAAGAAAAAGGACAGAAACAAACCATAGATTGAAAAGTAATGTCAAACATGTAAAAACCAACTAATTTGAACCTTATGAACGTGCACTGTCACTTTTATCCATGACCTTTTCACAGTCGCTAAAATTTCTAAACACGCCTTAGTTGACAGGGCTTATTTTAATTTGACAGGACGAAATATCTCTCGTCTCTTTTCTTTTCTAGGAGAAAGAAAATGACAGGATTAAACTAAAATTAGTTTAGTCGCTGTAATGCAGAATCGAGTCCATTAGCCACATAAATAGGCTTATTTTATTTTCTAGATAAAAAAGGCGTGAGAATATATATATATTATATATATGCCCGGGGCCACTAGTATATATATATATATATATATATATACTAGTGGCCCCGGGCAAACGTTGTTTTGCCACCGTATAAACCATCCCTGGACCCACTCGAACACACACAAAAAGTTTTATCAAAATCGGTCCGGCCGTTCTCGAGTTTTAGTGAGACTAACGAACAGCAATTCATTTTTATATATCGATGGTCCAGAAGACAAACATGCTAACTACAGATTTACCAATTTTACAGGAGGACTGTTTTTAGTTATTCAAAACTTCCAGATGCTATAACTTAAAACTTTGCATAGAAATTGTGTATCTATTGGCTATACTTAGTTAGAGTATATTTATTTATCATAAATTTAAACATCAATATCTAAAGTATTCTATAAAAATACCAAAATAGTAAAAAAGAGCGTCACTTAGTACGTTTGTACACAAACTGTATATTATTTTGTTCACCTAACACTTTCGTGTATGTAACATTTAACATTTATTTACAAAGAAAATATACATTCCTTTACAATAATCTATACATGTAATAAAACTCTAGCGGGGCCGTGTCTGTACATAAAATATTTTTTGAAAATTTTTGCGGTAGTGTATATGTTATCGATGTAGATACCAAAACACATTTTTTTAAAATTTTTGTCTGTCTGTCTGTGCACGCGTCACGCAAAAACTGCTGGACGGATTTTGATGAAATTTGGTATGAAGATAACTGAGTACCCGAGTCAACATTTAGGGTACTTTTTATTCCCGAAAATATCTCATTCCCACGGGATAATATAAAAACTGGTTAAAAAGAGAAATACGTAATATTCCGAAACAATTACACTTAAGAAACTAGAAATACGGTATGCAGGTCTTGAAATACGTTATCATCACGCAAAGACGGATTTTGATGTTTCGTGTGGAGATAACTGAGTAGCTGGGTCAACATTTAGAGTACTTTTTACAGCGGGAGAATGTCTCAATCCATCGGGAAAATTAAAAAAACTGGTTAAAAAGACAAATACTTAATACTCCGAAACGATAACACCTAGAAATTTTAAATATAGTATGTATGTCTTATATGTCGAAGGCAACCGCTATGAAGAGATTCTTGGAAATTTCTACGGGAACGGGAATAAACTGGATTCGCGCGCGTAACGCCACTGGGCCCCCCACTATTTGTATGTAGGTGTCTTATACGAGTATGTCGTAGGCAACCAATATGAAGGGGTTTTACAAAATTCCCACGGGAACGGGAAAATACTAGATCCGTCAGCCCTCTGGTCACCTGAAGCCTCGACCAAACGCACTGACAGCTCTTTAAAAAGCTGCCGCTCCTCCGGCCCCCACGGTCCCATGGTCTCCACCCAAAACGGGACAAACATGTAACCTAATAAACATTGAGATCGCATACCTGCGCCGCTTTAGTCGTCACATGTTTCATCCCACACCACGACCTACCATGTTTCCATGGCCCGACAGTCATACCATCAGGCCTCCCGCCACTCATCGTTGTGATGCCGTTAGGCTCAAGAATAGCCGGGATACCAGCAGTGGCGAGAGCCCTGCGGATGAGGTCAGTGAGCGACGCATGCATGGTGCGACAGGCGGCCGGGCGCTACGTGCGCAAGAGAGGCCGCTAAGATCCTATATTATGAGATGCAACGTTATAAGTAGTATGAAAATATCAATCATAATAATATACTTTTTAATATTATTATTCAATGCCTTAATTAAGTAAATAAAAAACTAATACCTACTCTCAGGTTATTTTTGTTTACCTACTTAGAACTGTGTCGTTAAATCATTTACAACATTTGTCTACATTTTATTCTTTCTGGCATAGTATTTTTAAAGCACTTAATATTTTTTACTATTTGCTGACGAGTGTTCAGTAGTACTATAAGATCACTTAAACCATTTGTCTACCGGCCCTTGAAAAGCTTAAAAGCCTTTAAGATAATTGGGAATTAAAAGTTATAAATTGACAAAAGTAATAAAAATATTTAGCTTATTTGTCAATCATGGTTAACACAAGCGAAATGTTATAAATCTATTTAGCATTTTCTGTAGTTTCAACTGATGGTAAATAACTGTCATTACTTCTTTTGGCTTCAAAATGACATCACTTACAATTAATGTACAACTACAGTTTAGACAGAAAGAGACGAAATTATGCCATTTGGATGAGTGCGATCGGTAGAGCATGCTCATTTAATACATTTGGCATTAAAATATCATTTTTCAAAATTTTGCACTTAGCATGTTTGTCTTCTAGACCATCGATATATAGATACTCGTATATTTTATTTTCTTTAAAATATTTCAACTAATGGCATGAATCATATAATATTTAGCTTAAACAATAGACGGGCCTGTTGGCTCTGTTGGTTGTGTACCTGCTTTCTGAGTCAGATGTCGCGGGTTCGATTCACGTTCGGGGTCAACATTTGTGTGCATGGACATATGTGTTGGGTTCGTGAACTTTCGTGTCTGGGTATTGAGTATTTATTTTCGTATGTTTATCAGTTGTTTAGTACCTGTATTACAGGCTCTTCCTAGTTTGGCACTAAATAACCGTGTGTGAATTGTGTCCCACAATTTTATTAATAAATATTATAGTCGTAGGTTTGGGAAGATGCAATAATTTATTATCGTTTATTATACAGAAGGATATACCAAACTAAGCCCGGGCCCAAGTGACAACATTTAAATTTTTATGAGGGCGTCGCAGGCAATTTTGCTGGAGTTGAGATATGGTAATGATAACGTCGCACTATAAATGAACACACCAACACATAATCCCTCCCAAAACTCAGACCACTACAATATTTTTGTTACGTTACGGCGCGTCTACTCTAAATAGCTGCGACAGACAGACAACGGACGAAGTGATTCCATAACTCAATAGTTTTTTTACCGAAATGTTGAATCCTAAAGTCGCGTTTCCACAGTACACCTACTTAATAGAATACCGTCCGCATCATTGATTGGATATCAGCGACGGAGCACACTCGAATCGGACGATCGGGGATCGGACGTTTTTACATGATACGAGTAACGACCGAGTAGTCAGCTGGAGACCCGGTACGATCGCGCTCGTACCGTAAAACGTAGCTTAAAACAGCTGTCTCGTTGTATTTTTATTTAAATTATATTTTTTCATAAAAAGTTTTTTTCCGGCCCACTGATCTCATAAATAGGGCAGAAGTTCACAGCGTCATCATATTTGATCACTCAGCTAGGTATTGTGCTTATGCAACTCACTACAAGATTTACCAGAGCACTACTAAGGAGTGCTACGTATAAAAATGTTTCAATAAAAGTTTTAGTAGCACCCTCGGACAGACCTTTCAACCATTACGTCGCACGTGCTGCACTTATCTGGCGACCACTTTAATAAAACCACTAGTCTACACAACTACGCATAGGTAACAAAATACAAAATATATTTGTAAGTAGGTCTTTCCCGCGACTTCGCACGCTTTCCGGGGTAAAACGTAGTATAAGCTATATAATTGTTAGGTTTCATCGAGATCCGTTCAGTAGTTTTTGTGCGAAAAAGCAACAAACGTCCATCCATCCATCCTTACACAAACTTTCGCGTTTATACTTATAATATTACTAGCAGCGCCCCGCGGTTCCACCCGCGTAGTTCCCGTTTCCGTGTAAATATAGCCTATGTTTTATTCTGATGTATAATTTATAACTGTAAAGTTTCATCAAAATCCGTTCACCAGTGCGTGAAAGAGGAACAAACATCCATACATATAAACTTTTGCGTTTATAATATTAGTAGGATTTATTTATTTACTGTTTGGAATATTAGCAGCTTATTAATAACAAAATGTATATTTTCTTTTTAAATAAATGTTATTTCACAATTGTGTAATATGGATTCAATAACAATATGTCAATTACTAATCTCCACCTGGTAATAGATAATATTGGTAGGATGTGGGTAAAAGACTGAACTTATCGATGATTTTTAAGGAGGAATGTCATTATTTTCTTTCCCCATGATTTGAGGTCGTTGAAAAAAGTTCAGAGTGCAAAAAGATCTGCCTGCCTTTCTTTGGAATGCTCTTAGTTGTTTCGGTGCCGGAATGCAAGGTTGGTGAAAATGAAAATGTATTTATTTTTCTGTAGGTAATTGAAAATTACACTAAGAAAAGTCAATAGTCTAATAACAAGGCACTCTAAACTCGTCCATGAAGATTGGCTAAATGTAAATAGCAGACCATCTCCACCGACGATTCAGAAATGCAGTAGATAACTGTGGTAAGCTCCTACATCAAATAGAACTCTTCGTCTGAACACTTGGCTGCTCAATGGTAGCTAACAGGTATTTTTTCCGCTTTCGCATTTGCTCCCATCACGAAAGTGCTTCAGTTTTATAGGTGCTTCTGTCACCCTAGTAAAAAGGTGATTATTTTAAAAATAAGTAGGTAGTCTACTGCAAACTCTCAACCTGTGCTCTCAACCTTTAGATGACCGAACGACTAACATTTAAACCACTGCGGTTTTATTTCAGCATTTTCAGCATACGCGCTAATGCTTTCGGAGAATTCATAGCAAAACATAATTAGATAATATACGATAGTGAAAATGTCGTGTTTCCTGTGCTACAGTTGGAACCATCGCAAAATGTCATATTCGCAAAATGACGGATTCGCAAAATGACGGATTCGCAAAATGACGGATTCGCAAAATGACGGATTCGCAAAATGATGGAGTCGAAAAATGACGGATTCGCAAAATGTCGGAATACTGACATTCTGCTTATCTGACCATTCGCGTTAGCCCCTGCCAGACTAACATGAAAGCTACGACAACATTTTGGAAACTGTTTTGTCAACAACAACAACAATAATGCACGATTACAAAATTTTGTAGCAGAGCGCATGTTAGCCCGGCTGGGACACTCAATTCTCTCTCAACTTAAGTGACAGTTGAGAGGCAATTAACAAGGCGATCGATTTGGACTGGAAATCCACTAATTAGTTGTGCTCGATCTCTCTAGTACCACTAGCAGCATGATTGTGATTTTAATGGCCAAATTATTTCAGATCGCCTAGTAGTTTCGGCTCTCCGCGTTGATGAATCAGTTATCAAAAAATCTGATTCGCGCACGTAGGGTTCCGTAGCCCCATACCATTAAAATCCTATTATCTTATATATGTCAAATTAAATATGATTTTATAAATTTTTATTATTTGTTCTTATAGCCGCAATAGCATACAAATTCTGTAAAAAAATTAAGTATCTACCGATTACGGTTCATTAGATACAGACGACTGACAGCGCAGGCTCAGTAATAGGAACCCTTTGGGTACAGAACCCTGAAAAAAGAACTATTCTGTTTATTTACACATAGATATCTATTGTAATGTAATATTCGTCTGTTCCATGATAGAATAATCATTTAAGCTTAGCTCTTATTGTTAGGTCAGTAATCCGACGTGCTAGCTAACGTTGATGAACCTGACGCAAGGCTAACACTGCTTTTTCTTTTTCTTTGTTTATACACACAAATACCTATATTAGTAGATGTACATTATCGTATTCGTCAGTTCTACGATGGAGGAATCGTCTAAGCAACCGCTTAGGTGTTATTGTTTCGTAGCATTAACCCGAGCACGTGCCAGCTAGCTACGCGTAACGTTGATGAATCTGACGCAGGGCTATCACTCCTTTTTCTTTGTTTATTCACACTAATACCTATATTAGTAGAGGTACATTATCGTATTCGTTAGTTCTACGATGGAAGAATCGTCTAAGCAACCGCTTAGGTGTTATTCTTTCGTAGCATTAACCCGACCACGTGCCAGCTAACGTTGATGAACCTGACGCGCGCGTGCCCTATCGCGGCGAGCTGCTGGCGCTAAGCACGCGCTTTATTACATAATGTAAACCCACGCCCGTATTGAGGAAGTGAGACTGAGGCGGCTTCCGCATGCGGTCGAGGTTAAGGTTGAATTGCACAACCTTTGAAGTCAATGCCCCCGTAATTAAAATTCTATATTATTGTGATCTTGCAATGATGGAACTTCTTGGATCGGTACTGACAATTCGTAAATTAGCTCAAAACCTGACTTTGTTGCTTAAAATTTGTGAGTAAAGATCGAGATTGCGCTTAGAGAGAAAAAGTGTTCTCACTTATAGATTTTGAACGGAGCGATAGCATACCTACTTGTCTGATCTGTTTCTGATTTCATCAGATTTCATTACTTACGAATACGAAAACTACTAAATGGATTTTAATTGAACTTTACAGTAAGTAACATCCTTAAGTATTATAATTGCGAAAGTAAGTTTGTTTGTTTGGCTTTCATGCCTAAACTACTAAGCTGATTTTCAAAAATACTTTCATAAATGGAAAGCTACATTGATAGGAAGCAGCATAGGCTATATATATATATAGTATATTTTATCCTCGTCTTCCCACGGGGATGGAAACTACGCTAGCTAGTAGCCTATAAATCGGAGTAACATAGAATTATAAAATCTCAAAACTCTACTGTGATTAGCATGGATTTATTTTAATCTAGCAGCGCCCCGCGGTTTCCTCCACCTGCGTAGTTTTCGTTCCCTGGGAATACGGGGATAAAATATAGCCTGTGTTATTCTGATGTATAAGCTATATAACTGTAAAGTTTTATCAAAATCCGTTCAGTAGTTTTGGCTTGAAAGAAGAACAAACATCCATACAAACTTTCGCGTTTATAATATTAGTAGGACAGTCTGTCTGGTGCAGTTGGATACAAATACAGAATATGACACTCCGGAAATGACGGCGAATGTAACGACACCTATCACTTTAAAATGGGTTGTACCATTTAGGGTAGGTACAAGCTGCGCCAACGAAATATCGAGTAGGTAGGTACAATATGAAAAATATTGCTCTCCTTTGGTCTCCTGGTTTGGTCATTTAGAACGTATGGATGAATAAGAGTAACGAAAGAGATTTATGGTGCGAATGTTGAAGGATGCAAGGAAAGAGGACGCCCCAGAAGGACGTTTACGGAGTAAATAAGTGACGTCCTCCAAAAAGCTGGGTTCCGAAGTGCGAAGAATGAAAGAGCGGCCTTTATGAAAAGGCTTATGGATGTGAAGGAAGCGAAAGAAGTATGCAGAGATCGAGCAAAGATGGGATGTCTCTGCCTACCCTGTGGGACAATGGCGTGAGCTTTATGTATGTATGTATGTATGCTTTCCTTCTAGCGCAGTGGGGTAAAATACTACCACTTAGTAATATCACTTTTAAAAATAGGTTTTTTAATATTATGTTGGGAAATAGCAACGGCGTTGCTCGCATCTTTCTAGGTTTTTTCCAGTTGCCGTGGAAGCTAAAGTTTCATCGTAATAGTATGAAAAGTATCTATATATATAAAACTTGAATGATATATAAAATGATGAGCTGACTGACTGATTGTTGATATATTAATGCACAGCCTGAACCCCTGGGTCTAGAGACTTGGAATTTTGCACATAGATAGCTGATACAGTGTAGGCATCAACTAAGGAAGGATTTTGCAAAATTCATTCTCTAATTGGGTGAAATAAACGTTGTAAAAGCTAGTTACTTATAAGCTGCCTTGGAGATAAACATGTCGGTGTCGCCAAGTCATGGCGTGAATATGTTTTTAGTATCTTTCATTGAGTATTTGATACAAAATGCTTGTGTGCCAGGTAGTAAGTATTAGAATTAGTTACACCTTGTGGCTTGTAGAGTAGAAAATAAATGTACTTAGACTTAAAAGTACCACGCCGACATATAAAACGATTTCACACACGAATACCTTTCTATGCGAACTATGAGTCTAGAATATTTTGAATGCGCGCAAAGTACTACACATGAATGTGTCCCATGTATTCAAGCGAATTCTTATGCTAGGTATATTTTCGTAACGTAAATGTACATTCAAAATATCAGACTTATTCGGAATAAAAGGCAGCTTTGTTCAAAATGTTCAATGTGTTCTTTATCTTTTCATAATATTTTATTAATGTATTTATGTATGTTGAATAATTATTTGTGTACAAAAGAACATCCCCAAAAACTATTTTCAGGATATGTTTGCGAAAATCGAATGCTATGTTAATATAGGTAATGTACTTATCGCGAGAAGTTCAGAAACTCGATAATTCAACATATTTCGGAGCAATTTTGCTGACGACGTGATTCATCGGGTCATCAGTCAGTCAACCAACAGGGCCTTTGTTTGGGATATTGCAGATTCTGTAGTGGCTATCAGGGCCTATGATTGAACCTGAAATTTAAGTCATCGCAACTTGCAATGCACTCTGTCGTGCGCAGCACAGGCCATTTCCTTGTCAAAGATGTCTCGAAAACACAAACTAATTAAGCTAACTTCCTTGATCTAGTCGGTTTTGGGACCCTCGCTTAATAAGTGGATGGAGCCACTATTTCATGATTTTAGGGTGAATCGTACCCGAATTGAAACTAAACCTTGATTTACACAGTAAGTTTTTCCTGTTATTTGCGTTAGTGAAGTCCTATTGGCGTCACATCTAGTAAGTAAATCAATTTTAATTATCTTAATTATAAAGACCCGATCAATTTTACTTTGATAGTCAGGCCATGTTTTTTATTGTATAACTAAAAAATGTAGCCCGAGTTACTCCCAATGTTTATAGTTTCTTTCAAATCGGTTCAGTAGTTTCAGAGCCTATTCATTACAAACAAACATATAAATATAATAATAATAATAATATAATCTCACGCCTTTTTTATCCCCGAGGGGGTAGGCAGAGGTATTCCATTACTGGATATACCCACATTTCACGAGATATATTGGACCCCTAAACGTGATAGGTGGTGAGCCCATCGCCGGACCGGGTCTGTTCACACATGTCTCAGAATTAATTCTGAGACCTGCGGGTTTCCTCACGATGTTTTCCTTCACCGTAGAGCTAGTGATAAATATGTACGTAAGTTTTTGAAAAACTCATTGGTACATGCCAGGATTCGAACCCGAGCCTCACTGATTTTCGGCCGGCTCTTTAACCGTCCGGGCTATCACTGCTCTTATATAAATATAACCTCTTTATAATATCATCATCATGATATTAGTGTACTTAAATGTAAATAAAGCTTCTATTTTTGTACTATCCATTAAATATATATACTTTACAAATGTTGTGATAAGTCGCTATAACATTTCATTTATATGGTGAAAATTAGTTGACTCTACTATGTCTTTTCTCATTTGTTGTGATTCCTGCATCAAGCCAGCTATAATACTAGACTGTGTTAGTTAGTTATGTCATACTGGTGACTGCAGCTTCTCCCTTCGTACGTGACCTTCTCTGGTTAAGGTTATTGGCCCTTTACTTCGAGGCACCTGCTGTCACTGCGTTAAAATGCGCACTGCCTTATTTTTTAAAGTGACTTACTTGCTACCAATTTAGGTTTAATTTTGTCGTTATAAAAATGATGTTTTGAATCTAAAACATGAAATTTAATGATTGCATTTTATGTGTTCTTATAATATAATATATAAAACAAAAATAAGTACCTTATATATTGCTTATCTCAAGCGAATAGTAGCTCCCACGGCCTAAGACTCGAAGTTCTCGTAAACATACGATCTATAAACAGATAGTTGTCATAACAGCAAATAAATAAGTATTTTTTCAATGGACCTTAACACCGGTAAACAATAAAAAGTTTTTTAAAAGAATGTTTGATAATGTTAAACTTAATAAACCAACTCAACAAGATGTTAGTAGAACAGTTTTAATTTTGTAGTTAACGTGTGGAAGCGCCGCTAATAGTAGCACCATGCTGCATCATCTCTCGCATGACGAGAGGTGGTTTCCTAAGAGGAATAATAGGTTACTCGGTGAAAGTGTGCACTTAGTATAATTTTCTGGGCGACTCGACTCCTTGCGCGCGAGCGCCGTTGCCCGAGTGAGCAACGCGTTGCGCAACTCCCCCGCACGGAGCGCAGGCTTAGCAGCAAAACTATGTTTGCAGTTTGTTTTCTAAGATTGTGTTCGCTTTTGTTTATAATTTTATGTAAATGTTGACATTAAAATTAAGTTAAAACATTAATAGCAGTCTAAATCACTACAAAGTATAAAACAAAGTCGCTTTCTCTGTCCTATATCCCTATGTCCCTATGTATGCTTAAATCTTGAAAACTACGCAACAGATTTTGATGCGGTTTTTTAATAGATAGAGATATTCAAGAGGAAGGTTTTAGTATAAGCATTGCATCCGTGCGAAGTTGGGGCGGGTCACTATATTATCATATTTATCATATATTCGTATCTTGAGTCTCGATTTCACAAGACCATGTTTTCATGTATATTCTATTGTAAGTATTCGTAGGAATCAGTTTCTAATATTTTAGGTAAGTAAATTAAAAGTTATAAATTACAGAAGAATATTGTGCGCTTATATGGAGCTTCTTCGAAGTACGGAACCTTTTGTGTGTGTCACACACACTTGGCCGATTTTTTATTTCATGTTAGCTTACATTATGGCATAATATGTAAATGAAAATTATATTTGGTAGGAAAATCGAACAGGTTTGGATTTTGGTAACAAATAGTTTACTTTTTTTTTTATGTTTTTCACCGAATGGAAATGAGATGAATAATGATTGTCATATTAATTTATAGATGCTGGCCGGATTAATAGAGAAGTTATAAATAAATCTTCGGTTTTCATTTTCATGTCTAGGAAAGACAGTTTGAATAAGTATTAAGGAAAAAGTAAACACGCCTTTAATTAAAATTGTGTTGTGTAACAATATAAATTTTAGTTCATGTTTTAGGTACCTTTTACCTTTGAGGTTGCCGAAAATCTTGACTAGGTACCTCTTCCAAAATGAATTTCTAGGTGGGTAGGCAGTAGAGATGGGCCGAACATGGGTTACACCGAATACGAATATTCGGTTAAAAGTTTACCGAACTGAATATTCGGCCGAATATCGTGTTTACGCAAAGCGCGCGCGACAGAATGTGCATTATTATAGTTCCTTTTGTTTATTATTGGATCTCATTTATGGCTAAAACTAGCGACCCGCCCCGACTTTGCACGGGTGCAATGCCGATAGCTTCCTCTTGAATCACTCTATCTATTAAAAAAAAACCGCATCAAAATCCGCTGCGTAGTTTTAAAGATTTAAGCATACATAGAGATATAGGGACAGAAAAAGAGACTTTATTTTATACTATGTAGTGTTAACATTGTTAATATTACATATATTTTGTGACAAATTATTTTCTTAAGTAAAGTTATTTGTTAAAATAACAATATTATTATAATACTAAATTGTTCAATTTAGTTTAGACTTTCACAGACTCAATTTCTTAAAAACTGATTAGTCTATGAAATAAATATGAAAATTCTTGACAATTAAAGACATTTTTAATATTTGATTTGATCTCATTCATATTATTAAAAATACATTAAAATGTATAAAACGGTTTTTTTTTAACTTCTACCTATTAGGTAAGTACCCTTATCACTACATAGTATAAAACAAAGTCGCTTTCTCTGTCCCTATATCCCTATGTATGCTTAAATCTTTAAAACTATGCAACGGATTTGGATGCAGTTTTTTTAATAGATAGAGTGATTCAAGAGGAAGGTTTTAGTATCAGCATTGCACCCGTGCGAAGCCAGGGCGGGTCACTAGTTATCTTTAAACCTACCGAATATACCGAATACCGAATATAAAACGAATATTCGGCCCATCTCTAGACTAGGCACTTAAATTATGTAAAAATAATAAATTGTAAGACATAAATAGTTTAATATGAATTAAATATTAGTTTAAAATTAAATTAGACTACTTTAAATTAGTAATGAGTGCTAGAAATATTTGGCCATATAAAGTCAATATCTATATATATAATAATATATATAAAAATGAATCCCTTTTTCCCTTGGTCACGGCATGATTTGGCTGAAAGTTGGTGGGGAGGTAGCTTAGAACCAGGAGACGGACATAGGATACTTTTTATTCCGATATTCCCACGGGAACGGGAACTACGCGGGTGAAACCGCGGGGCGCTGCTAGTACTTAATAAATTTTATTGTAAAAACTGGTATAACTTGAAAAGTATCTACTTGTGAAGAAATTGTGTGTCAATTAATTTGGCTTGTTTTTTTTAAACGTTAACGGTGCCAAACTTCGGTTTTACTGAATATGAAACCAATTCCGATGCATCTCTAATAAATACAATTCAAAAAATACAAACTTAGGAAGAATTTGTACGTTCTAAACAACTGGTAGACTTGCTTCAATAACTTGAACACCCAGACAAATCAATCAAATCATGTTCATGCATGCAAAATTAAGGTGACCTAGATTGCATAGTGCATGTGTTGTATCATAAAGGATTTTACAACATCCCATCCCACGAGAAAGGAAAATAAGTTCATTACCTAGCCCGACTGTGTGCTAAAAGCATGGAAAAGAAAAATAAAATACCCTCTTTCAAGATCCGACGAAGCAGTTGCGTTACTTCGTGTTAAAAATTTAGCTCTACAGTAACTGACATTAAAGTTCTCAATCTAAGCGGTGATAATCGAAGAAGAGATAGAGAAGATGCGAATGATATTTTTCAATAATGTTTTTGGATTGTATTGGATATGGGACCCTTATTAAATATTCAGGTAAAATGTAATTTTTTTAAAACGTACATATATTTATCACAAGCTAGACTGTTTAGAAAAACAATGTTATGAAGCCCGCTGGCTCTAATCTCGAAAAACTGACACCTGTCTGATTAGATGTGAGTATATATTTATTGTCGCCAATCCATGTCAGATATCCTTAGTTGGCCACCTAACTCGGATTTTTTCTAGCCAACAAGCTAGTGCTTAACGCCGTCTATAAATCCGTGGTATGGGCTCGTGTGGGAGATTATGGCTCATATTTACTCATGTGTGATTAAAGACCCTTCGCTCAGTAGTCGGCTGTTACAGGTTGCTGATGAATGATGATAAAAATTTTATAATATTTTTACTTCTTTAAGAACCATATAGGACTCTGCAAACCACCTTTATATACTGCAAACCACCTAAAATTCCTAATTTTATGTTAGCCTATCCTTCTTTATAGAGTACGGAAGAAAAAGGACAGAAACAAACCATAGATTATAGAGTAATATCAAACATGGAAAAACCGACTAATCTGATGTCTTATCTGTCACTTTTATCCATGACCTCCTTACATCGTTGCTAAAATTGCTAAAAACGTGTATTTGAATGAGTCCATAAGGTTCAATTTTGTTACTTTGACATTTGTGACGTTGTAAATAAATATGGCTCTAATTTCTCTCCCTTTTTTTTACAAAGCGGTGGAAAAAAATAGAGCTAACTTAAAATTAGGAATTTTAGGTGGTTTGCAGAATCGAGTCCATTGTCATTTCGTACATTAACCGCACCTCCATGATTAAAAAAAATACTGTAAGGTTTGAAAATGCGTTTCTGAAGATTTTCTTGTGCATCTGTCAATATTAATTAAACGCTGTGGAGACTGTAACCCACTTTGCCAGTCTGATATAAATATATATTACCTCGAATCTTTCGTCTTCCAGCGAACCGGCCAAGACTCAAAAATAGTCAAGTTGAAGGCTAACCACTTCGAGGTCGGAAGCCCATCTAAATGTGCATAGTTAAACGACTACTTATGTAATATTCTTATTTCGTATTCATTGCTCATATTTTCTTTCTATTGATCAATGTTATTATACATTATAATATGGAGGAGGCTTCATTGAGGTATTGTGTATAGTACCTACGTATAAATGAAAAATAGACAATGCGTGATTCTTAAACCTTTTGAAGATTTTAAGATAAGTAGGTACTATTTTTGTTCTTATATTTTTGTTTTTTAATCACAAGATCGTATAATTAAAAAAAAGTATCTAAAGTATTTTAGTTTTTAGTGATTTCTTGAAGATGGTTCTAAGTTATTTTTGTCTTTATAACGTGTTCAATACAAGTATATACTATTATTTGATATTTTGACCATCGATTTGCTGGTGTCTGTTGAGGAGTCCCGCTCTCCAGCTCCGAAGTTTATCAAATCTTCCTTCACAGAACTTATATAGAACTAACTTGGAACTAAGATATTATATTGATTCTTTTTTTTTGAAATTGGCAATCTATTGACGAATAATACAGACCAACATATAACCTCCTCCTTGTTTGAAGGCGGTTAAAAAGAGAACAGCTGGTTAAAATCACAGTAAATATTATATGCTTACTAGCGACCCGCCACGGCTGCGCACGGGTGCAATGCTGATGTACTTATTCTATACAATATCTATTAAAAAAATCCATTGCGTAGTTTTAAAGATCTAAGCATATATAGGTACCTTTGAGTATTATAATATAGGAACAGACAGCGGGAAGCGACTTTGTTTGATACTATGTAGTGATTTACTGTGTTAAAATGCTGTTGTCTAATTCAGAGCGATCCGGCCCGGAGCAGCCCGCCACAAACCGCTGTCCTCTGCAGATTAAATCTTATTTTATCATACCGGCCTCATTAAAAGTTTTCTAGTGGCCAAAATATCGCTATGTTGTTATATTTTACAGTTTCTAGTATCATTTTATAAAGAATTTAATAGGTTTCGTCTACAAAGGTGCTTCCTATGTATTCCAATGGTAGTAAAACTTTTCGGAAATTTAATAATATTAAAAGTGTGACGCTATTTCATTTATTAAATAAAGACTTGAGTCAGCCTCGCCTGCGAAGGGTTCTGTAACACCGTACAGCAAACAACAAAAAGTAAAAAACTAAAACACCGTTATCACCTGAGATTTTCTCTTCTACTCGTATTTATTACGTGACGGTCATTAAATTTATTATGTACTGTTAGAATGGTTCAGAATGAGACCAACAAATATTTCGATATCAATTTATATTCTTGAACAAAACACAATTCAATGACAACCGCCTTCAACCAAAGAGAGTCTAGCTCCTTCCGGCCTCTCTGTTGACAGAACTCTATAACTCCTAGTCTCTGTCATATTTTACTCTTTGGATAATTAGCTGTATTTCATCGTAGCAGCACCATCTCTTAGTTTAAAGCATTAACTCGACGACCAACGCCATCCATGGTCTGAGCGTAGTACAAATACATGCCGAAGAATAGGATGGCGCATACGTCGCTTCCAATTTCCTTAACAGTACATACTTACGGATAAAGCAATTAGAAATTAGGCATCAGAAACCCATTGAGAAACTTGTCTTTCTCTAATAATGACGGCTATAGGGTCAATTTAATTAATCATCATCCAACATGAAATATTTTTTCAGTACGATAAACATTACGGGAATTTCAGTTAAATTAATATTAAATCTTCTGAAATTCATGAATAACATAGATATTTTTGGACTGAACCTAATCTTATTTGATCCGTTGAGACGTTGTTACAATTTAAATCTTGGATCTTTTACCGTCTTTTATTTCGTTCTATTCTAATGCCCAGAGCGATTATTTAACTTTTTAGTTGCATTCCCCTTTGTTTAACTGTTCTGAGTTGAGGCATAAATGAGAAAAGTTTCTCAATGTTACGGGCGATAATTTACTCCGGAGAATTTCGCACCCACCTGAGATTAAGGTGTTTATTTTATAGGATAAAACACCTCCCTGAAGTCTCATGTTGCTTGAACCTGTTACTGTTCAGTAAAGCACTAAAACCATATGTAACTTGTACTTTGTATTAGGTTTATAGATTGTTTAAAACAATAATGTGTTGAGGAGTTTCTTGCCACGCTTCTTCTCCTCAAGTATACATACCGAAACGGTGGAGTCGCAATTACTTTCAATAAAAAGACCTATACTACCTAGATTTCTATCATATTAGGAAGAACAGCATATTTCCCGCATGTAAAACAAAATAAATGTTTCTGTCATGTATGTAGTAAACCAAATGGCCATATTAAATACAACATTTTGATGTGTTTGGAGTAGCTCCAGTGAGAATGGACTCATCTTTAGTCAAATAGGTACATCTGTCAAAGTAGAATCCGTATTCACACGTTTCATCAAGGAACCCTCATGAGAAAACGTTCGTATATAAGTACTACTACATTTTGTGGGCAATTAAAAAGTTACGAGGCAAACGTTGACAGCGGTAAGTGATGCAAGCTACAAATTGCGCTTATAAAAGTTGGCCGCGACCGACGATGAGGTAAAAATGGTGCGCCACGGAGTTAACCTGGATTTATAGGGTAAGTTCGTGAAATGTAAACTGAAACTTTGATACGTTTACAATGTAATCTCCCGGGGTGCCTTGCCTACAATGTAGCACGAAACAAACATTGAGATTATCAAAAGTGCGATGATTTTATAAAGGCCACGCAACAAGACTACGTAGGTACCTACATTGTTGACAAATTAACGTAAAAGCCTTCAATCTTAAATAACCTTGCGGAAAACGTTCGTCTAAAGTTCAGTCAATATTGTTGGAACTTTCTGAAATTAAAAGGGGTATTAGGTTAAATGGTTTGGCATCAGCATCTCGTATCGTAACAGACCACTGCTGAGCTAAGGGTTTTTCTTCAAATATGAGAAATTGGGCTACAAGTCGGCTACCATCTCCCACGCAAGTCCACCGCGAGTTGGGGGATGGTGTTAGGTTAGCCACCTAACTGTCAGAATATTTCAAGGGTACCTGAACTATCTGACATGGTTTAACGACTTCCATTGTGCGTAAACACAATGTAAACTGTGTAATATAGGCGCAGTGATGATGAAAGCAAGTTTGTACGGAAGGCATGTCATTTTTGAAGTAAGTGTAAGAAAGATACACCTACTTAAGACTGGGCTGTATGAAACGCTAAAAACGGAATCGAAGTATTGGTTAATGGTCGGATGTCCTAACAAAACCGAAGTGAAACCAATCAATAGGCGCAGAACACGATTAAGAAGCTCTGAAGTTCTAAACGACGTCTCTCTTGTTACGAACTTCTTAGTAGCAGAACTTTGTTGCAAAGACAACTTAATTTGGAAGCTAAATATATCGACGGCCTAATTTTAACGACTTGTTAAGTTCCAAAAACTATTTACACGGTCCTGAGTTTCAGTCAAAGTGAAAAGTTTTTTTTCAATGTAGTTACTTATAAGTTCTCTTTACTCCACCGCAGTTTTGAGTAATGATAATATAAGATATTAATAAAGATGCTTTACTTCACTTTGAATATCAGGATGTTGAAGAAGTGTTCCGAATTGAATTGAAACAAACTGTCCGACCGATTTTGATGTAATTTTTTGTGTGGGTTCAGGGATGTTTTATACGGTGGCAGAACAATGTCTGCCCGGTTCACTAGTTATTTTTTTAATTTCACTGGCCATCAATACCGTTTTACAGTTAGATTGTGCAATGTAGAATGTGCTCATGTCGAGCCACTTTTTAAGTATTGTATTTAATTTTAAGAAAGTTTTGCAAATTTTAAATATTCACATAAAGAAGAAAATTGTTTTTTAAGTTTTTTTTGCGTGACGTTCACATATCCTGATTTTGTGATCAGAGGATACCCAAAGTAACGTATATTATGCATATAGGTAATATAATATATCCATTCCAAAGATTTTATAATTGTTGTATTTAGTTACTTTTACTACTTATTTGTCATCTAATAAATCCTTATACAACGCGTAACGAAATAAGCGCAATTCCTTATACACCCCAATTAGTCGGTATATTATTAAAAAAAAAATATAATGCATTCGAACTTTAGTGGTGTCTAACCTTAAATAAAGAGCAATAATAGTACAATTTCCATAGGTAGCAGCACTAAATTCAGCTATGCTAAAATAATTCATTTTTCGGTAAAATTTTACACATGTAGTTGATACTTAACAAACTAATTTCAGGAATTGCGCTTATTACACAGCACAATATGCTGTTACATATTGTATAATAGTATGTATTAATGTAGTGGTTCAACAATTTCCACGCAATCAGTCTGCGGTGATGAATGTTGATTGACTCTTTGTATTGAAACCACCAAATTAATGTACCCTTCGTGGTTCTCTCGACTTTGTGTGTATTGGTTAAAGGTGGTTTGGTCATATTGAGAGGATGAATGAAAGGCGCTTAACGAGACAAATATTATGAATGGGCGATTCGGTAGCGGGCGACCTAGGCGTACTTACATCGACCAGATCGGCAATGTATTGAAGAAAAGACAAATAAAGAGTACCCGAAACCGACGAGCATGCATGAGTCGTTTGATGGATGTGGATGAAGCACGAGAGATCTGCCAGGTTCGTAGTAAGTGGCAGTCTATTGTTTCTGCCTACCCCAATAGAAAAAAAGGCGTGAGATTATGTTTGTAGGTTTAAGTTTACAGTAACAACAATTATACCGCGGGAATGACGCAAACAGGATGGGCCCGAGTGGAGTGTTTCCAGCTGTTAGTTACCATTGATTGGCTTGCCGCAGTCTACCTCGTTGACCCTAATAGATGCTATTATCAGCATTGTATTTGAGAACGTCCGTGAAACGAAGAGATTAGAACGGAACGTGTCATAGCTGTTATGACAATACTTTGTGTAGCGTTACAGTAGTTTTTTTTTATAAAGCGGTAGAAATTAAAATTATCCTTTTCTCTTTGCAGATTTAAACAAAAACAGAAGATTCTCGGGGCGGGTGGTCAAAGAATGAGTCTCGATGTTTAAGAAAGTTAAGGTCAAGGCTCCCCAGGTGCGAGTGGTGCTAAGAGCACGGGCTTGGAAACGAATGCCCATGAAATTGTTGAGGTGGGGAAGAAAGATGCCTTCGACAAAAGAATACAACCTTGTAACCAACGATGACTATGACACCAGGATCCCGTTACATCCAGATGAGGCTTTCCATTATGGAATTACCTTCAAAGCTAAGGTAATATTTTATATTAACTTCCCTTGATTGCTGAAGTGTACGAGTATATATGTATGGCTGAGCGTTAACTAATAATAGCGTCTAAATTTACGGCTGGCGGTTTTTAAAATCATTGACTGAAATGTTGCATGAATGCTTTAAATGCAACACGAGCAGATTTCGTTACTCCTAAAGTATTTTCAACTTATCACGGATCGGTGCATTTGGTTTGCCAAACGATAGTCTGACCTGAAATGTACAATATGTAACAGAATAAGCGCAATTCCTGAAATTACTTTGTTCAGCATCGACTACTTAATCGATTTCATTTATTTTTAATGTGTTATTTTTTTCCGAAAAATGAATTAGCGTAGTTAAATTCAGTGCTATGTATGGAAAAATTATTGATCGATATTTAAGAAAATTGGTTAGACACAACTTAAGTTCGATCGCATCATATTTTTTTATATTAATATAATAATTGGGGTGTATGAGGAATTGCCCTTTTTTTGTTACGCGTTTTAGATAGATTACACGCCTATCTCTATTATAGACATTGCGAATGTGCGATACCTTCCACTATGTGGAATAGTCATAGCAAAAAAACTATCGACAGCAGTTTCAGCGATCCTGTCCCGAGCCCATTGGTAAGTAATTTAAAAGTCACCCGGTTCTGCGAAAAGCAATTCTAAATCCAATTAGTAATGTTTCCACTCAGCCGATTTTCCAATTTTATTTCAGTCTTAACAATTCCGTAATGGCGAGAATAAATTTTGAGTTGGTCGGACGCTTTTGTTTTTATGGCTATCAAACAATTTTGTTTATTTGATTACATCAGACCAAATGGAGCGGTGTTTTTATGGAAAAGACAAAAATAGGAGCCATAGGGGATGTTATTTTTTGTTTAATGAAATACATGGAATATAATACAGAGGTGTTACTTAATTCTAAACTCGCAAAACTTGTACGTTTGACGTTTGATGGCGAGTGAATGTTGTTTACTTACAATATTACTTCATACCGTTGCCCAAATATATACAATATTTTTTTATTATAAAAGCTGAAAAAAATTATGGCCTCATGATCAAAATATATCCTAGATATTTAAAAAAAATAAAAATTTTCATGAAAGGACTACAAAATAAATAAAAGTACCTCACTTGTACATACAGTTTTTAAACAACTTTTACTACACATTTAGAAAACGATCCGACTAGTTTTTGTTCAGAACAAACTTCAGTGGAATCAAAACTTATATTTGGGCAGAACAAACCAAAGTTTCTGCTGGAATACTCGTGTCGGACAATGGACATTGTCTACGAGTTAAAGGACATTTTTTTAGAGTTAGGGAAATAGGGTTCTATAAAGACGTACGATGAGCGTAAAAAATCATATTCAGATCCCTTCTGTATCATCCTCTACTAGATCATCGAGATATTGAGTATGTAAAGGGGAAGCCTGTTCCTTACAAGCTCGACCAACGCTTGCTAAGCCAGGATTAATCTTGCTTTACCGAATTGTGCCTGAGGTTGCGGCTTTTTAGGACTTCACCTTAAGCAAAAGGTTGAGCATACAAAATCTTTTCTTTGCTAAAGTCTAAAAGGTATTTCAGTAGATCAAAAAATATTTGAAAGGCCCTTTTTGAATAAAGAAACAGTAAGACGTTTAAAAAAAAAGTTTATAGAGAACTAGCAGCGCCCCGCGGTTTCACCCGCGTAGTTCCCGTTCCCGTGGGAATATCGGAATAAAAAATATCCTATGTCCGTCTCCTGGTTTTAAGCTACCTCCCCACCAACTTTCAGCCAAATCGGTTCAGCCATTAACGCCGTGATGCCGTGACCAATGGAAAAAGGGATTCATTTTATTAGCGGATGCCCAGCGGCGTTGCCCGCGCGGATTCCGTTTATTCCCGTTCCCGTGGGAATTTCCGAAAATCCCTTCATAGTGGTTGCCTACGACATATTTAAGACACCTACATACCATATTTCAAATAGCGGGTGCCCAGCGGCGTTTTCCCGCTTGGATTTAGTTTATTCCCGTTCCCGTGGGAATTTCCAAAAATCCCTTCATACCAATTTCCTATGACATATCAGACACCTTCATACCATTTTTCAAGTTTCTAGGTGTTATCGTTTCGGAGTAGTACGTATTTCTCTTTTTAACCAGTTTTTATATTTTCCCGTGGGAATGAGATATTTTCCTGGAATAAAAAGAAGCCTAGATGTTGACCCGGGTACTCAGTTATCTCCATACCTATATTTATTCAGTTTTACTTATAAACGATCGATCTCTTATGTATACAGTGAAGAAAGAAGTCCACAGGTCCCAGAATTTATTCTGAAGCATGTGTAACAGCACCCTGGGACTGTCACATTTACAATGATGCATAAAATATACTGGCAAAAATCCAGGAATTAAATACATGAGCCCTCTATTTTAATATATTTAGAGTAAAAATCTTACCTTTATATCAAAACTTCGAAAAATTAATTTGGGGGCACGGCAGTGCCCCCGCCAAGTCGAGCAACAAGCGGCACGGCCGTACCATCCTTTTCTCGAAGCCATTCACGCCATTTTCGACCCCCTATAACTTCGTTGTGGATAAACCTAGAAGCCTGAATTTTCAGCAACCAAGCAGGCATTGTATTAACACAGTACATTTCAAATTTCATCCAATTTGAACTAGTAGTTTTAGAATTATAAATAGTCAAAGTTTCCTAATTTTGTCACTCACTGACTGACTGACTGACTCACTGACCGATCATCAAAACTCTAAGGCACTTCTAGAAGTCGTAGAAGCTTCAAATTTAGAATACAATTAGGGTTTAGTGTATAAGTCAAGGAAAAACTCAAATAATTTGCAATTTCGGTCTAGTTCTCTAGAGAGATACACTAACTGCATAAATAACTTTGTAATCCCATATAAATTGTATAGGATTACAAAGTTACATGTTCAAGTGAAATATGCAACTCAATTTTGAAGCAGATATCTTCAACCGATTGAGCTGAAATTTGGTATACTTATGTAAGTTTGGTCACAATGCAATATTATGGTACCACCGAGCTGATCTGATGATGGTGCAAGGAGGTGGATATCGCAACTCCTCAATGACTACTCGTAAACCCCTCCAACCTCCAACCAATCGCACTAAACAATCTAATTTAATATAATATGTATCACTTGTGAGATAAATTGGGTTTTCATGCGATGGCCAAGTCAATGTATTTATTTAAAACATAAAAGATTTTTAATAATGACATGGTCACTATAAGATGTTGTTAGGTTAGCTAATAACATAATTACTTAAGACAGAAGGTCCCTTAGTAAGGACTGAATAAATTAACCGACTTGGTATTACATGGATCTCACAACTTTTTACGGTAGAAGAACTGAGTTGCGAGGCTTGGGTTTTTTGACAAGTTTTGTTTTTGATGGTTTATATTGTCATTTTTACATTATAGCTAATTTTTTGAATAATAAATCAATCAAAAACAGTGATGCAATTGTGTAGTTTACTAAAAATAATGACATCTCAAAGTCAGTACATTTTTCATTGATTTTTTTTGTTTTGACAGCTCATAAAAAGAAACTCACTTTAAAAAGGTGTAAGTATCTATTTAGACATCGAAAATGTTTTACAATTTTTTTAAAAATACAATGTAAATGTTCTGGTGAAAAGTACTTGTAACAACAACAAACCCGCTTTCGAATTGTTTTCATTTTCCTGTGAAACATATGAAATTGTATATTATTTGCAACTAAATTTTTTCCAAAAACCGAATTGTGTGTATATTATTAATGAAATATATATTTTTAATTTCGGACAGGATTCGTCAAAGGTAGAGTAGTAATAATGTAGTATTTCGTAAAAGGCTGACATGAAAAGCTGGACGAATCCACTGTCCTTATGTTTATTTAATAAATATAAGATGCTCCTATAAAAACATCGTAATAGGTAGAACATTTAAATTTATTAAAAATATTCATTCACTCATTGCACAAACTTTTCAATATAATCAATATCTGCCAATTCTGGAAATACTGAAACTGTTTCTTTCATGGGATTTGAACGAGACACGATCGAGTCTCGGATCAGCTTGAAAAAATCTATATTACATTTATTTAAAACTCAATTACCAGCTATAGAGCTTTTCATACAAAACATCGTGTCAAGCCCTTAGGTTGTACGACAAGGTCTAGATGATATCATTTCAGCTGATTGCTGTCCACTGCTGGACAAAAGCCAAGGAGCGCCAACCATTCCGGTGTTGGGCAGCCCGCATCCATCCACTGCCAGCCACCTTCTTTAGGTCATCGGTCCATCGTGCCGCGATGATATTCTTCCTTATAAATGTCAGACCTGCAGCTCAACTGTGGCATCTTAAGTTGATAAAAAATGTGAGGCATTCACATATTAATATCACACACATAGATATTTTGACTCACAACTCTACGACATTGTGTGTGCTCATCGTATCTATTTGGGACAAATGACAATGATGCTTGGAACAGATTTCCTCCAGTCCAGCGCAATTCGATAGCGAAAAACAAACGAAATTATGTAACCCAATTTAGTATTAAGAAACAATTGATTAAAAGAATATTGTGTTGAGGAGTTTCTTGCCCCGCTTCTTCACCTCAACCATACATGCTGAAGCGGTGAAGTTGAAATGACGTTCAATAAGTGGACTTGTAAGTTCCTATTTTGAATAAAACATTTTGACTTTGACTTTGGACGTAGAAACTATATTTCGGTGATTCGCTTTACTATGCGTCTGTTACCATCTGCTACATAATTAAGGAATTTGCATGGTTCACTAGAGACACTCACATCGATCATGTAACTCTTGTTTTGTCCACTGAACAACAAGTACGCTACGCTGATCACAGCGATATTATGTGCGTCGCCCTCACGCCAAACATGATACGTAGTCATCTGTGAACTACGTTATTGGAAAACAATCATATGTTGACGATATAATATACACGCACGTAGGGAGATACGAGCGATGACTAATAATTGATTAACGGACAAAAGAGGTGTCTGTTCTTTGTATCTATTTAGGTATGTTTGAATATTTCTAATTTCGAATGTTTGTTTGCGATTTTTTAAGAACTGATTGATAGATTTCGGTATTTATTTTAGACGATTTTTAAATGGTTTCAGTATATAAAAAATGATCACCTGGCCACTAGGGAATCTAGACACGGTGCTGTTTACAGGAACTGGGAATTTCGGTACTTTCCGGAACGGTGGTTCACGTTTCTATACTCTACTAACCACCTTGAGAGAATTTTCAGGTTACGCTAGGTTTTCTCAAAATGTAGATCGCCGATTTTAAGTATTTAAAAAAAAAATGTGTGGCGTCTTCATTGTCAACATACGGACAGATTTTATTTAATGTTTTTTATATATATTATGTACATAGTGTTTGGTGTGTCTACAGGCGCACGGTTACCGTAGCAACCAATCTTGTTAATTTTCTAATTTCATTTGCCTGAAGAATTATATTTTTATTTTGCTCTGATTTCGTTTTTCCACTCCTTCTTTCTCTACAACCACAAATGTGTCACACACTTTGCCTCTGCCTGAACTTTTGCGGAAAAAAAATAACTAAGCTTTTTAAAAAAAGTCGGGGAAGTGCGAGCTGGACTTTGTACTTCCGTATCTCCCTACCATCATACAACATTTATTTATTCGTCCCATTGACCAAAAGTAGTATCTTCCAATAAGCCTGGGATCTTTATTTATCGGCAAGATACTCACACTAGGGCAGAGTTTTTAACATTTGTTCTTTTACTTTAGATTTTACTGTATTCATTTTATTTATTAGTACCATCTGTAATACTTGGACGTAAATTTATTGCGGTCTCACTCAATATAATATACGAGGAACAGACCACTGTTTCATTTTATCCCGAACCTCACTCGATACAGCTTTAGCAGTTGACCAAAATTAAATTCTTTTACCAGTGCGGTATTTTTCTCGGTGTATTATGGTCCTATGGGATTGTGTTTTCGGGTTGGGCACAGAGGAGTAAGCTCTACCTAAACAAAGGACAATTCTAATGCATTGGAATAAGGCTGATATCAAATCCTGTAACTTTTCAATGTAAGTATAAATTATAAACGATTTTATCCACCTTCCTCTTTTTAATTTATTACGGTTCTATTTTATTTGTATTACTGATACGTGGTACAGTACATTTAATAAAGGCTTTAGTATACTTTACATGCTTTTGTAGGTATAAATATAACTTTAGCGCAAATTTACAATGGACTAGATTTACAAACTACGCCAGCGAAAGTCAGTGCGAGCTATTCGCAATATTAATCCCACTGCATCTGAACAATTCTAATCGCCTTTGTTAAGAAATTCAATGCATTTAAAGGGTTTACGGCTTGTACAGTTAGTAGTTCACTTTTTACTAGAGCTTTCAGACACGACGGCAAAATACTTATGAGCAGTTTACCAAATTCTCAATTTACAAAGTTTTCATAATAAAAGATTACTTGGAATATCCCGGTTTTATAGGTACTATTAAATATATAATATAATATAATCTCACGCCTTTTATCCCCGAGGGGGTAGGCAGAAGTATTCCATTACTGGATATAACCACATTTCACGAGATATATTCGTGATAGGTGATGAGCCCATCGCCGGATCGGGTCTGTAGGTACTATTAGGCAAAAAAAATACAGCAATATACAGCTTATAGTTACACACATATAAACTTACAACACCACTCTGTTTTCGTTGGGGCTCCATAATTAATTAGAGCAAAAATCAATCCCTAATAAACAAATTTATTATGTATTTATAATAAAATTATATGTATAAAATATCCAATTAAAGTTTGAATTTGCCTAAAACATGTTTAAGTGACTTAACTCGTGTTAAACAAGAACTCTGCAAAATGCTGCATTACAAACTGGATGATTATATGAAGGATGCTTGGTGCAGTTTTCCTGTAGCTCATACTATAAGTTGTATGAACGAATCCGGCCTAAGTGTTTTAGTCTTTAGGAGATAAAGAAACGAACGGGCTTCGCATACTGAGTCACTCCAAATGAATCACTGTATAGTAACGCGTTTCCGTAAATATTTCGAATAGCAATAAACTTGTTGCACATGATTGATAACTTTACTGTAAATTTGACGAAGGATAAATTATTTTAAATTATTATAATTATATTATGAATAATGGATATACAATATGTATCGGAATAAGAGCAATTCGTGAAACCAACATCTGAAATCGATTAAGTAGTCGATACTGAGTTTGATCAGTATCGACTACTTAATCGATTTCAGCTATTTGTAATATGTGTATATTTTTTCCGAAAAATGAATTAGCATAGCTGAATTTACTTTGTAAGACAAAACTAAAGAACGAAGGCATCATATTTTAAAAAAAATAATATACTAATTGGGGTGTATGATATAATCTCTTTGATAAATGACGTAACAGAAAAACCTACTCGATTTCTTTGCAGTCAAGGTAAAAAAATAGTGGGATTATCACCACATGTGACCCTAATAACTTAATAATAACATAAGTTACACTATTATGACAAAGAGGAAAGATTACTTTTTTTGTATCTTTGTTTGTAATGCACTACTGAACCGAATTTAAAAATTCACCATTAGAAAGCTTGATTTTTTAAGAGTAACTTTACCTATGATTTTCCCAAGGGAATTGGACCTGGGTGAAACAGGGAGAATAGAGGTACGCAAAGATATATAAATATAACTGCATAAATATATTACTCGGAATGAATCAATCACAGTAGGTATTACTTCCTGGATAGAGTTCAATAAAATGGAACACAGAACTCTGACATTGGAATCGGGAAGTATTGTAGCCTAACCAGAAACTTTCCTCGTCATCTACGTGTAATATAAAAGTTGGAGGTCCAGGCCAGCCGGGTAAGTGAAAAACTACCGCATTGGGGATTTTCCAAACACTGCAGCGCTCGGTTTGGCTAGTGAAACTTATAGCAAGATTTCTTTTAAAACGTCCTCGTTTACTAAACGGATAAGAAAAGTTAGTTTGTGGTGATGTACAGTTTATTTTATTTAAATTTATTTAAAAGTTTCTTCGGTTTTCAAAAATATTTTTTAACTTATTAATTACTAGCGTCCAGCCCCGGCTTCGCACGGGTGCAATGCTAATACTAAAACCTTCCTCTTAAATCACTCTATTTATTAAAAAAAACGCATCAAAATCCGTTGCGTAGTTTTAAAGATTTAAGCATACATATACATAGGGATAGAGAAAGTGACTTTGTTTTATACTATGTAGTGATGATATTGCTTCTACCATTACTGAACTAATACGATCAACATTATTTAAATAATGTAATATAGGTACATACGTTCACGCCTTATCTCCGAGTGGCGTTGGAAGTGATTAGTGGTATTATAAATTCAGTAGGTCCTATGTAATTTTTGAGGTTCTATGTGTGGATGGATGTTTGTTAGTCTTTCACGTTAAAACCACAGAACGGATTTTGATAAATATTTACAGTTATACAACAGAATAACACAGGCTATGCTTTTATCCCGAAACGCGAAAGAAGTCACGTTCCGGGTAAATAAAAAAGTTTTACTTTATTTTCGATTTATTTTGTCTTAGTAACAATGATACCTAGTTATAGAAATATTAGCTGACCCGGTAAACTTTGTTCTTCCATATAAATAAGGGGTGGAGGTAGGGGGTTGAAATATACTCTACGACTTATTAGACCTCACACCTACCAAATATACAAAAAAAATCAAATCCTTCAAGCCGTTTCGGAGGATTTCAAGTAAAAACACCGTGACACGAGATTTTTATATATTAGACATAAATATTAATACATGTATTAATACATATACATTTAATGGACAATATAAATAATAATAGTTGAACAATTCAATATTTGTACGTGGGTTTTATTGTGTAATCGTTTTATAATATTTGTTAGGCTCGATTCCAAAGTAGATCAAGCCTTCCCAAGGGTTACCTAAATTGCAAAAACTCCTTGTAAGCTTTACTCGAACTGGACGAACCCACCCTTAGAGAGACAAGAATCAATGTAGGTTCGAGACAGGGAGGTCACATAGGAGGTCCAGTTAAGGCTCCAATTCCCTTACAATAATAAATCTAAATTAAAAACAGAAAACAATATTATTCGTCGTTCGCGTATGTGTTTGCTACCAAACGAAGTTTCTGTTGTATTAAATTCATCAATGAAATAAGAAAAATGATCAGTTTTTGATCAAGGGGGTCATGATCCGCCTCTGAGTACCAGTGCCTTCGAATCGGACCTCCAACTATCAACAGCAATTATGGAAAGGAGGCCGTTGACATAGCCGAAGTAAACAATATGAAGAAAATATCAAACACAACACACAAAGAGAAGGAAAAACAATTTGGTAAGTTAGTATTCGAAGACGTGCTTGCCCTCAATTCAACTAACCAAATCGAATCGTGCCTAATCGCAAACATCACATCTTTTGGATCTCAGTAATTAGCTTTTAACATTTCCACTTTGTGTTTTAGGATAAAATAAGTAAAAGCAAGACTGGGTTAAGGCTATAGTTGTTTCACTCACTCCCTCGAGAGTGACCGCTAGTAATGATAGTTCTTGGCTCTCCTAGAAAGTGATCCCTATTCCCTGGCCAGCAATTTCATGAAAGGTATATAGATTTAGTGTAAGTGGTGGACAAATACTACATATTAATTTTTTATTAATATTCCTCGTGTTATTTAGATACGGATTTACGCTGAACCGCAACTGAATTAATAATTGAGCTCTCCGCTTTACGAATAAAACAAACAGAACGGGAATACCTGGAACTTTTACCATATATTTTAATTATATTATAAACTAGCGGGTGCCCAGCGGCGTTGCCGGCGTTGCCCGCGAAAACTCGAACGGGGCCGTGTCTGTACATGAAATATTTTAGCTGTAGTGTATCTCTATCTATCTATCTCGTATCGATATAGATAACAAAAAACATTTATTTTTTATTTTTGTCTGTCTGTCTGGTTGTGCACGCATCACTTAAAAACTACTGGACAGATTTAAATGAAATTTGGCATGCAGATTACTGAGTACCCGGGTCAACATCTAGAATACTTTTTATTCGAGGAAAATATCTCATTCCCACGGGAAAATATAAAAACTGGGTAAAAAGAGAAATACGTACTATTCCGAAACGATAACACATAGAAACTTGAAAAATGGTATGAAGGTGTCTTATACAGAATGTCCCAGAAGTCAACGATAAGCCGGAAACCAGCGATAGGCCTAGTCATGAGGGTAATCAGAAAAATATAAAATAAATTCTATGTTCTTTTTTCAAAATGTTATGAAGTTTTAAAAAAATTCCTAAAAAACGGACACCTTGTAATGAACTTTCTTGTACTGTGACTGTAAATTTTTACTTTTTGAATATTTTTTTACTGTAATGCTATAATGAACAGCCGTGCTACAATTTACAATAAAAAAAAATGACATAACTGCCTCACTTTTAAGTAAAAAGTTAAATTTGTTTCCAACATTGAATTCTAAATAATTTCATCAACCAACTTAAACCAGCTGTACTGTAAAAAAAATGTATGGCTACTATTTTGGCAAGTATACTTAAAAGTTGACGCATTTAGTCTAGATTCTAAAATGGTATAACACATGCTAGGTTTTGTTATAGTTGAGGCATGAAAATTTTTTTTCTCGATGAATCCGGATTCTATGCCAATCTAATTTAATGAGGTGAAATGTTGGTAAAGCAACCTTAAGTCTGCAGCTGACCTGAACTAAGCCTTTTTATCCTCTTTCTTAACCCTCCTTTAAAGTAATGATACTTAAAATAAGTTTGTGTAATATTTTTTTTATTTAATGTGGTATGACATACAACATTGTTTTACAGCATTTTTATAACAAATGTTCAAACTGTTTTCCTTCAGCTAATATGCACGCTCTACATCTCCTTAAAAATGATCAAGCTATGCGCCGGGCGTGACGTTTGGGCGTGATATTCTTGATCGAGAAACTCTCTGACTAGACTAGATACCACATGCTGCCGTAAATATTTAGCGGCACTTCTTCTAATAAATCGGGTAGTTGATTTTGTAGGAATTTTAAATAAACATGTCCATTTATGGTCTCTGGCAGCTCAATCGGACCAATAACTGTACCGTTTAAAATGCCTGTCCACATTTTTACTTTAAAACGGTACTGTGAATGATCTTCACGCATTAGGTGAGGATTTTCCACGTGCCATTCGTGTAAATTGTGTAGGTTCATGTAACCGTCCTTTTCAAACGTTGCTTCGTCGGACCATAGAATCGTTTCAAAATCTCGGAATCTTCAGTGTAAAATCGTTTGACAAAATCGCACTCTCTCTGGGTAGTCTCGGGGAAGCAAAGATTGTACTCGTTGTACATGGAATAGATGCAGACGGTTTTTTTTTTCAGAATACGATGTGCACTGCTTTTAGGTACTCCAAGGCTTTCCTCAATTCCACGTACGGATATACTTGGATCTTCTTCCACAGCTTGCATGACTTCGTCCTCGTAGGGCAAGAGGGGCCTTCCTTCACCAGCCATAATCATTTGGCTGGGAATCGACCTTCGGATAATGATCGATGCAGATTAATAAGAACTCGGTAATCAGGACGACGCTCTAAGTTTGGGTATCTCTCGCGATACACCCTAGCTGCAGCATGGGCGTTACATAAGCATTCTCCGTAAATAAGATGCATGTTGGCATACTCCTGTACGGTATGTCTATTTGGCATGATAACTTCACTTTACGAACTCGTAATTACACGCAAATACAGTCTAAGCAACAGACTCCAGAATCTTTACTTCTGGGACAGATGGATTTAAATCAAAGCCATCAAACAAATGACATAAACAAAAGATGTACGAATAAACAAAAATCCCTGTTAGGTTCTCTTTTCAAAATTATGAGTCCGTCTCCATTCAAAAAGATTTTAACCTGGATTTACCTAAGAAGGTTGCGTTACCAACATTTTACCTCATTAAATTAGATTGGCATAGAATCCGGATTCATCGAGAAAAACATTTTTCATGCCTCAACTATAACAAAACCTAGCATGTGTTATACCATTTTAGAATCTAGACTAAATGCGTCAACTTTTAAGTATACTTACTTGCCAAAATAGTAGCCATACATTTTTTTTACAGTACAGCTGGTTTAAGTTGGTTGATGAAATTATTTAGAATTCAATGTTGGAAACAAATTTAACTTTTTACTTAAAAGTAAAGCAGTTATGTATTTTTTTTTATTGTAAATTGTAGCACGGCTATTCATTATAGAATTACAGAAAAAAAATATTCAAAAAGTAAATATTTACAGTCACAGTACAAGAAAGTTCATTACAAGGTGTCCGTTTTTTAGGATTTTTTTAAAACCTTCATAACATTTTGAAAAAAGAACATAGTTTTTTTTTATATTTTTCTGATTACCCTCATGACTAGGCCTATCGCTGGTTTCCGGCTTATCGTTGACTTTTGGGACACCCTGTATATAATATGTTTAGTACCTACCAAATATACCTACATAATGTAAAACCTGAATTTTCGTCGGTTCTGCTCTCGAAATCCAGTGATTCTTCTAATAAAAACGAGCAACTATTTTGAATAAACAAATACTCGATAAAAGTAAAACCAATGAAAATGCACTTTGTATATTTATTTAGTAATTACATAATAGAATATTGTGTTGAGGAGTTTCTTGCCCCGCTTCTTCTCCTCAACCATACATGCTGAAGCGGTGGAGTTGAAATGACGTTCAATAAGTGGACTTGTAAGTTCCTATTTTAAATAAAACATTTTGACTTTGACTTTGACTTTGACATCTATTTTTTTGAATTCCTCATCTTTGTCATCTTTGTAGACTTATCTTTATAAATTCCAGTGTGCTATATTTTTTCAAGTGTAACACTTTCCGTTGTGATTTCCATTGTGCAACGACGCAAAAAATTTGGTCCTGACCCATATGTCGTAGGAAATCGGTATGAAGGGATTTTTGGAAATTCCCACGGGAACGGGAATAAACTGAATCCACGCGGGAAAACGCCGCTGGGCACCCGCTATTTGAAGTATGGTATGTAGGTGTCTTAAATATGTCGTAGGCAAGAAATTCAAACGGGAACGGGAATAGACGAAATTCGCGCGGGCAACGCCGCTGGGCATCCGCTAGTACTTAATAATAATGCAAGAGTTGACTTCGCCTAAGAATTTATAAACACTTAAATAAAAAAAGGGCGGTAAGCGGGCAATACAATAAAAAATATATTTTTTTAATGAAATAAGTGTAAATATATTTTATAAAGTTGCAAAGTTTGAAATACTTCTTTGTCTTTGTCAGTTACAAGTTTCGGCAACAGCTGCTTGTATTCTCAAATTTAGGTACACTTTGATCCTTGTACTGAGCTTCCTTCGATCCTGCATAAATATTCAAATTGTGTAGGCGCGCCCTAAAATTTCTACTGACGTTCCGTCGTACGTCGAGAACCAGTAACCGCTAAGTAGGTATTATACTTGATTATCAATCAAGACATTTAGTGTTCATATTGGAAGAGGTTACCATAATTACTCTGCAGCTGCATTGGCGAACGCAGTTCAATTTAAGTTCAAGCTGTCAGTCAGTTCGCTGTTGGAAGATGCCACCCGTCCTCTGACTTTATACTATTACAGCTTAGCCTACATTGCATGGTGTGACTGTTGTTTTGCTTGTTTATTTTATTGCTGACATATCCACTATTTGAGATAAACCATGCGGCCGTCTGTTATCTTACATACTTGCAAGTCCAGAGTGTAAATTTCTATTGTTTCTAGTGCACGTGTTCATATTCCTCGTAAATTGCTCCCACGCGGTTTCAACCACATAGAGTGAACTCGCTGTTACGGTACTCAGAGATGCGAACGGGCATCCGGCAGTCCTTTAAACTGGAAAAACATGCAAATTTTACCATTGCGGACCCACCGTACCACCGTCCATACCCCTGGTGGTATGGTGGGACTTAACCATACCACCGTAGGGATGTAGGAATTAATATTACAAGGACTCGATTATATCAAATCAGAAAGTCAGAGCTTGAAGCGGATGGATTGATTATATAGAAAATTTTTGGTTTAAAGTACATACTCCCGAAGTGTTCAGCGTTTACGGCGAAAGACATCGGACGAACAACATTTTAGAGTCTTTTCATTCAAAATTAAACAAAATATTAAACAAGAATACAGTTACATTAATGAGATTGTTAAATATCCTACAAAATATTCATATGACAAAGTCACTCCGAAAAAACGTAGAGCAGCACAAATTATTAATGTCAATTTTATTATGGAAGTCCAAATGCAACTAGTGCACAATGTTATAACAGTAGGACATGCATTGGACAAAATAAAAATTAAGAATATAGTATCGTTTCCATAGATATTAATATGTTTTTTTTTATTTTGTTGTAAAGTATAGTATTCCATAGTTATTAATGTTTTTTTTAATCGACCACACTACTGAGACATTTTTAAGTTACAGACTTAGGGCCCGGGTCTTCAATATCGATATTTCCTACTGGTGTAACCTTAATGGTGTTATTATTTTTCAATCCCATCACTAATACGGTGGTATGGTTAAGTCCCACCATACCACCAGGGGTATGGCCGGTGGTACGGTGGGTCCGCTTTCAATTTTACTACTAAGGTTAATTTTAAATATCTATTAATTTTGATTTGAAAGGTGCGTCAAATTATATACCCCATAACGAAACTTAGATGGTTTGGCTGATAACTGCATTGTATTAATCGCTTCGGCATTATTATTATCGGAGTTTGGTTCACTTAATCCTCCCCAGGCTACGGTAAAGGATGGTAGATATTTTATCCCGTTTTAAGCCGGCGACGTCCCGTGATCGGTCGGCTGTGAACTATTCACTAGTTTCACGATTGACCACACGACAGCTGTACGTAAATGCCCGTGTGGTGTCGCTACTCCAAAAATTGAAATTGGAATTAAAACCTCAAGGATATCAAAAGGTTTAGGATTTTTGTCCAAAAGAAATGTTTGGGAAATCATTTGCATGATGTGAAAACTTTCTATTCCGACTAAAAGTCGTTTAAGAGTTCTTTTGTCAAAGTTACACGAAAACTAACGCGATGTTATTGAGAACTCTTTTAGTATTTGGGTGGGATTACAGAAGACTCAAATGTCAGAATTTTTACTTTCACGAAATTGAAATCCACATTATTTCAGAAAATCAATATTGAAAAACATATTTTTAATTGAAGCTATACTTATTTGCAGCATAAAATAAGAGGAAAAACAGTTGTGACAAGAACACATTGAACACAGAACAGGTCATATCAAAAATAGGTTGGAAAGGAAACTCATCCGTCTACAGTATTTATTGTTAGCAAAGTACGAGTAGTATATCACCGAAATTAAATTTATGGACAAATCAGTAACGTGTAAAACATTATCCAGTACAAGTTTCTTACTGCTGCAAAGGTGGGGCTTAACGTTCCCCTCTGTAATTTACTGGAATTTCTTCTGAGTTTGCGATTTTCACCCTTAAGCACAGAATAGCTAATAGCGCAAGCGTGTTATACCCTTTTTGAGCCTGTAAATAATCAAAGTCTAGCCTCCTATAGCAGTGATGTGGTTCCAACACAGTAAATAAAGATAACTGTTGTTTTTATTGAATGAATCACTAAGGGTTCATGCAAAAGTTCACAATAAAAGTCTGTTTTTATTTTGTACTAGCGGGTGCCCGACGGCGTTGCGCGCGGATCCTTTTCAAGCTCCCGTGGGAATACGCATTGATTTAGTGGTCTAAAACCATCTTTGAATTATTTCCTTTCTATTGAAACCGGTTTGGGGCACATTGGTTGGATGGTTTCAATGTCTATAAAGCACAATTGAAAAATTTTTTGTATTTTGTTCGAGTACATAGGTATAGATTTGGACGCTTTGTGTCCTTATTTGTGGCAATCAAATCAATTCGTGGTTTAGTCACCTTATGTATTCAACAGTTTAAATATTATTTAATCATTTGATATCTTGCATCTATATCAGACTACTGCAACAGAAATTTTACTCGCTATATATACTTCATCATCTATCGAATTTTTTCTAGCCTTTACTGAAAAAACCTCTTTGTATTGTTTTGCCGACCGTAACCTCTATCTTCGTATGGTTTATGTTATATCTATCCTATACATCCTTCACTGTTTTAACTTCATTTGGGTAATTATGTGAAATAGAATAGTTTAAATAGTAGACAAACTGTCCTCGTTTTTTGACATGTATGAGATTGAATGTTATTTTATTATTTATTTGTTATTAGAGCAGTGATAGCCCGAACGGTTAAAGAGCCCGCCGAAAATCAGTGAGGCTCGGGTTCGAATCCTGGCCTGTACCAATGAGTTTTTCAAAACTTACGTACCTACATATTTATCACCAGCTCGATGGTGAAGGAAAACATCGTGAGGAAATCCGCAGGTCTCAGAATTAATTCTGAGACATGTGTAAACAGACCCGGTCCGGCGATGGGCTCACCGCCTATCACGTTTAGGGGTCCAATATATCTCGTGAAATGTGGGTATATCCAGTAATGGAATACCTCTGCCTACCCCCTCGGAGATAAAAGGCGTGAGATTATTTATTTATTTTATTTTTGAATGTTATTTTTAGCGTTAACGTTACGTGACTGAGCGTTAACGTTGGCGCTCGTTGGCAAGTGTTTATGTCAATCCCATACATGTCAATCTATAAAATCATTCGTTTTCGTTAGCGCTTGCATCTTGGCTAGGGGGGGGGATCATTATATTTGACAGTCAAGATATTCCTAGTAATTTCGTACCTGGAATATCCAATTTGCAAAGTTGGTGATGCAACTTAATTTCTTGATGCCGCACACCCCTGAATATGCTCCGCTGCTGCCATCGACATTGAGTTATCAATTCAATATTTGAACTACTATTTTCACCCTGTATATTACTCGCTTGAGCTCACTACCTATAACTTGATAAAAGCTATATTTGCAGCAGATACATATTGTTAGTACTAAACGTATATTTTATCAAACAATCACACCAGAAAACAGATGTGGCGATAGGGTGAAAGTTAATGAGAATTTATTTAGAATTACAATTAATGATAATAGCTGATATGTTTTATTTCTCTTTGGGTACCTACCTATTTGGGTTCTTCTTGTCAGGTTGCACTAGAGATTTAGTTTAGGGCCATACTATATGTAAGTATACTAGCTCAGTATATTGGATACAAATTATAGGGGTGTGTTGAGAAGATAGGAAGAGGTTCGAACCGATTTATATTTATAAGAAAGTTTAGTTCCGTCTTCTATGTCCTAACATGAGACAAGTTTTCATGTGCCTATTTAGGTAGAATAAGTAGGTAGGTAGTGAGGTACATTTATTTCGAAGCATTGTGTATCTTCTCCAAATATAAATTTCAACTATATATATACAAATTTCATTAAGAATACATTTATTTTATTAACTAAGTAGTTAATCATGAGGTTTTCCTTTGTCTTACGAGTTTTGTACTGGTGATGAGTTTTTCCAAAACTTAAATAGATATATTTGACAAAATATCGAGACATCGTGAGAGAACCTACTGGTACCAGAATTGATTCTGATGTAAAAAAGGGATGGAACACCTCCACCGACCCCTTTGGGGATAAAAAAATAAGCATATTTACTTAAAATTTGTAAGTTATATTTTTGTTATGCGCTCGCCTATACTCGTTAATAGAGAAAAAGTTGGCATTTATTATGCCTACATGTTCAATTACTGATGTGAACTGGTAACGATGAGGGCCGACAATAAAAAAATATTTAAACTATTATACAATAACGTTCTTTGTGACTTTTGTTTACAAGTAGGTACTCGTATAAACTGGAAATAAAAAGTATATTATAATACTTACTTACCCTGCGGCGATACAAAATAAACAAACGCGGAAGCCATTTTCAGAGCTGCTGACTACGAAACTGGTTTATTTTCTTGTTATTTTGATTTTACTTTGTTAGCGTCTTGGTTAGCGTCTCATTACTATTCGAATAGTCAAAAGAAACTTGTGGTTTTATGCTACTCCCCTCCGGTTATTTCCACGTACCTACACGGAAAAAAAAATATGGTTACCGTAACGATATTTCGGTTGTTCCCACCATATTTCTGGTACTATATGTGACAACTCTACAGATAGTTAACTCTACTATACACTTCTTGTAAAACATAATAGTATAGACAACTATGTGTATAGTATTTACAACAATATGTATAGTACGCATAACGATTCAAATTGTAAACTGCCTTTAGTATACGTCGTACGTCCCATACGTCTACGATACTGTCTTGTAACGTCTACTATATGACCTTGTTGTGCCTACATTACTTTGTGGTATTTATTTACTATACTAGTTTGTAGTACCATACTATGACTGTGAATTTCCTAATCAGGAATCCCTAATCCAGGTATTGCAAAGATTTCCAAAAGAGTCTGAGAACCGTCTACTAATGGTGTAAATCTTACGATCAAAACTGAATACAAAGCAAAAGTCGTCCGACCTTATGGCTAAACGCCGGGAACCTTACGATAGCGCGTTCTAATTCGCACCCCACGCCATCTATGAACGACGTATTCTAACTGCGTCACGCGTTACGCCCCGCTGTCTACCACATACATTCTAGCCGCTATCATCTCATTCGTTGAGAGAACCATGCATATTGTAAACACAACGATATTATTGCAACTACACACACCGGCACAATTAGCGGAACAGAAAAAAAAGGGAGTATTTACGCATTTTTGCGTGTTACTGGCCGGCTAAACAAGCTTTTTTTAAATTTGGGTTTTAATTTAAAAATGGAATACTAAGCGACTGCCCTTTTTTTCATTCTTTTGTTTTAATTTTCATTGATTCATTTTTTCCACCGCTTGTCCGTTTTTAGAAGGTTCGTGAATTCCATTTGAAAAGCTTTGAATTGCAGTTTTTGAGGCTTTTGAGTTTTTTCGCATATTGATAATTTACGAGCATCTAATTATGCCTGATTTAACGCCATCAGAAATCATTAGGGCAGATCAAATGAGGAGAAATGGTCAAACCTACAGATCGATTGCCAGCAGCCTTCGTCGATCGTTATCAACGATTTATCGTAGCATCCAACGATACAGATTGACGAATGCTCTAGTGAGAAGGAGAGGACAAGGCCGGAAAAGGTGTACTTCAAGGAGGGATGACCGTTTTCTCCAACTTCAAGTCCGACGGAACACGAGACTAACGGCGGTGCAGGCTCGAAATTTACTGGAAGAGGTACGAGCAGTAAGGATGAGTGAGCGGACAGTTCGTAGAAGATTCGAAGAAGTGGGTATAGGCTCGTATGTGCCCGCCAAAGCCCCAAAACTTGAGAGACATCATCGCACAAACCGTCTACACTTTGGTCGTGAACATCGTGATTGGGACTTCGACGACTGGGGACAGGTTCTTTTTACTGATGAATGCAGAGTTATGTTAAATCAAATTGATGGAAGGCAGCGAGTATGGAGACGCAAAGGAGAACGGTATATCCAGTCTAATTTTGAAAATACAGTTGCATATGGCGGCGGTTCAATTATGGTCTGGGGAGGAATATGTTTAGGAGCTCGTACGGAGTTAGTAGTTGTCGATGGCGGGAATCTGAATGCTGATCGGTATATCAGGGAGATTTTAGAAGAACATGTTGTGCCATTTGCCCCCTTTATTGGTAACAACTTCATTCTAATGCAGGATAATGCTCGGGCTCACAGTGCTCGCACAGTACAGACATACCTAAACCATGTTGGTATAACGGTGATGGAGTGGCTAGCACGGTCCCCCGATATGAACCCTATAGAACACGTCTGGGACTTGCTAAAGAGGAGTGTAAAGTCAAGAATGCCCCCTCCCAATAATCTCAACGAGTTGCGAAACGCATTACTTGAAGAATGGCAGAGGTTGCCCCAAGAAACCATTGATAACATCATCCGCAGCATGCCCAGACGGATGGAAACCCTCATCAGAGCACGAGGAGGAAACACTCGATATTGAACAGTCATTGAAATTGTTGTTAAACTTTGGAAAATCTTGAATTTTCTGCTGTTTCTCTATAATTAAAAATCGAAGAAAAATGCATTTTGTTTAATTTAATTTTTATTTTTATAAAATTTTAAGTATGGTGTTACAAATGAATGTCAAAACATGTTAATTTAATTGTTGTTTCATTTTAAATAATATATTGTTTAAAAATTACATTCATTGTTCTAAATTCCCTCTTTTTTCTCCTTTTTTTTTCTGTTCCGCTAATTGTGCCGGTGTGTGTATTACTTGCTTATTTGTTGGTTTAAACATTTAGATAGTAACCCTTACAATGTTGCAAGTTACTAGAAATGAATATTGCCCGTTACAAACAAATTGTCACTGTTACACAAAAAATACTTGGTGATACGAAAAAATTCGTAAGGCCAACAGAAAAATTGTTAGGAGAACTAATTTCCATTTACTACACATTCTGGTAGTATTGTAAAAATATTTTTTTTCCGTGTACCGTTTTAGAAATGTGGCTAAAGATAGCGTAAAGTTTTTTACAATATAGTAGGTACTTAGGTTTCGGTGGTTGAATAGGGAAACCAAAAATAATTATAATATCTAGCGAATTATTGTTACAAATTAACTTGAAATGCTATTTAGCCTACTTTATAGAGCACTCCGTCTACACTGGAAGACGACTGGATAATTGTACTAAATTTTATATTGTATCTATTTGGAGGAGAATACAGAGTTATGTATATTAACATACAATATTTATTATATTGTGAAGAATTGAAAATATTAGATAACTAGCTGTTCAGCTCGGTTTCACCGGAATATGGGGATAAAATAATATAATCTTTCACTAGGGATGCTTTCTAATCGTAAAATGATTTTTAAAATAGGTGCAGTTTTTGAGTTTATTCGTTACAAACAAACTAAAATACTAAATTAAAAATTTTTCCTCTTTATAGTATTTGGGTAGAAGTATAGATAGGTAAAACATAATTAACCGTTTTTAGACTTTATTAGCCTTTAAACCGTAAACTTAAAGAATATATTGATATGACCAAACAAAAAGCCTCTAAACACATAAAAGCATTGAAAATCAGACGTTCCACAATAAGTTAAGGATCCAAAATATTGTTTATCCTTTCCCATCAACATCAGGTAGGTATTTAACCTTTTTTATTTTTGTAGAAAGAAATATTGGTAGGTAGAAAGGTTCCTTGCAAAAACGTCGAAAAAATCTTCATGGATTACGCGCCGATGAGGGAACGAATCGCTTGTACGTGGAGGAAACTCAATAGATAAGTATGTCCTTGGAATAAAAAGGTTGGATATCCTCCGTTTTAACAGCAACAGGTAAAAAAAATAAACGAAAGGGTCGAACGTCTAGATAAGCGGGAAATGATGGACTTACTAGATCACAAAATATATAGAGTAGGATACTAAAAACCTTTTTCCCGGGGAAATGTATAAGCATATTAGAAGAACACACGCCGAGAAAATATAAATACGTTATTTTGGCCAAAAACTTTATGAAAACTATACCCAAATAAAGAAATTGATATGTACCTTGTCAACTTACCTCTAATCCAGTCGCGAGGATTGTTAAATCTTTACAATGTACACGTCCAATAACAATAAAATGCTACAATAAGTAAGACAATATGATGTCTTATTTGTCGGTCATTCCTGAAATACCTTCGCTCCTCCTAAAAGGTTCTATCAATAAAAGCTAGAGCCCAGCGAAAGAAATGAGAGTTTAATAAATTGGGGCATTCCTAAATCTGAGAGGCCGAAGTGATCGTGGCGCTCACAAAGTTCTAAGCCACCTACGGTCCTCTATGTTTTGATAAATTTTGTCATTATCCCCTAATCCTTAGACTTGTGTACAAAACTTGTGTAATTCAAGACACAAGTACTTATACAATTATCTGTTCAAAGCCAAAGTCAAATGCATTTATTTCAGTAGATATTGAATTTACACTTAGAAAAGTCAATAATTTATAATAACAAAGCACTCTATTCGTCTTAACCGTCTGAATGCGGTTGTTCCATCATGTCCTAGCGATGGATGATTCATTGGTGTGAAACCATCCACGAATTTCAAGCTAACATTTAATAGAAAGAGATTGAACATCTTCCAAAGACAGAAGTCTGATGATGGTTTCTGTCGGCGTTCCTTAGATGATTCACGAAATGCACCAATTCCCTCACTTGTTGTCGTTTGCATAGCGCTCACAGATTTTGAATGTTACTTATTATTACAAGATATTGATATGTTGATACTATAAACTGACGGTAACCAGAATAGAATGTGAATTGCAACTTTTGCAAAGGTCACATCTGTTATTGTTCATACCTTAAGGCTTCAGTCAACAGACGTGATTCACTCTAATGCAATTTCACCATAATGCCTTCTATAGTAGTAATGCCTTGGATATCTAGATCTCTTGGTTTCCACATCCCATTTATGTTTGCAATATGCAATGCAATATTGTCGTAACACCTGTGTTATTGAGTAATCTTAAGATAATTATTTAATGTTTTCTGTCATGCGGAACATTTAATGAATTGCTGTTTTATGTAAGTGATTTCTAAACACTTAGAATATTCGTTAATTATTCATTAGGTAAACTTCGACAAACAGTCGCCCGAAGAATCCAACTCGAACGAGGGATTATAACCAGTGTGTGGTCGGTCAGTAATGAATGACTTAGAGAAGCTCAGTCACGCAACGAGCCACGAGAGCTATGCTCGCAGTTTCTTTGCGCGATAGAATCCGGAACATGCAAGTTGAATGGGCTATGGGCAATCCACATCCCTCAAACAACCGATAACCGATGGAGAAGATAGGTTCTCGAGTGGCGACTACGAACCTAGACGAAAATCGACGACATAGTCAAGGTCGCGGCTAATCGGTGGATGCAACCAGCAAGTTGCCGTTCGTTGTAGCGTTCTATGAAGGAGGCGTTCGTTCAACAGTAGACGTTTTCCGGCTGATGATGATGCTTTAACACTGCATTACATGCTCTCTACCTGTAATGTTGACCACCACAAATTTTATTAAAAGTATCATCTTTTTAACAGTGCCCAGAGATTAAAGAACCTGCTTCTCATGCGTGAGGTTCAAATCCTGGCAAGAGCATGTACCAATGAGAACTCTACGGTGAAAACATAGTGAGGAAACCCGCAGGTCCCAGAATAGTTTCTGAGGTACCTGTAGCAACTCACGATGTTTCCTCACGATGTTTTCCTTCACCGTCGAGCTAGTGATAAATCGTCGAGATAGTGTGTACACAGACCTGGTCCGGCGATGGGCTCACCACCTATCACGTTTAGGCGTCGAATATATCTCGTGAAATGTGGGTATATCCAGTAATGGAATACCTCTGCCTACCCCCTCGGGGATAAAAAAAGGCGTGAGATTATATTATTATTATATTTATTATTATATCTGTAGCAACTCCTCTGTCCGGCGATGGGCTCACCACTTATTACGTTTAGGGGTCCAAAGATGAAACGTGGGTATTTAAATAAATATAATACCTCATAATAATACCAATAAAATACATGTGCTTATTTATTTTTATCAACTTTTTATGCTACTAGGCCTTGACGAATAACTTCCTCTTTTACGAGTACAAAGGAAGTGTGAAGTGAAGTAGCCCCTGGAATATCAAATAGAATACTTTTTGAATACGGTTTAGTCGTATCGGTTATGCCGTAAACTCGACCTCATGCAGGATTTTTCGTAGCTAAGACGCGATCTGCATTTCATTGTATACTCACTTATATTATTATTAAACATCAAGCATTGAAAGACACAGTTGGTGTATTCCCAACAACACTCGTAGTTTCAACCGCGTAGTTCCCGTTCCCGTGGGAATACGGGAATAGCATATGTTACTCAGGGATATTCTAGCTTTCCATTGGTGAAAGAATATTTAAAATCGGACTATTAGTTTTTGAACAAACGTACACAAGCATACAAAAATACAAATCTTTCCTAAGAAAAATGTCCTAAAATACTAATGTTATAAAGAATAATAGTATTTTAGGACATTTTTCTTTTGAAATGAAATGAAATTGGTTTTATTAAGATTTCGTTCATTATTTCTTTGAGACCTATTTGAGACTTTATTAGGAGCGTGGACCAATATCAATGGGAAAGCGAGTTTAATACATATACACAGTTATATTTGCCAGGAATATTCCGCGGTAACTGAGGTTTGGTAGGAAGGCCATTGGAATGCCTCGATCGCTTCGAATTTAAATGCTGCAGCGTTGTGCGAACGTGCCGCATTACAATCACTCCTCGGTACGCAATGTAGATGTGTATTTCCGATTTGTGAGCTCAGGTTTGCTAAAACTCTTATAAGCTCCTACGATTTTAGTCTGTTTTACAACTTTAGATATTAAGGGGCTGAAAACTGCTCATTGAGTCTTCATAAAAAACTTTTTAAAGGAAATCTGCTTATTTCGTTGAAGAACTACTATACTCTTGATCTTAAATATATTTCTGAATATATGCATGTCCCCAAAATACTTTTTAATTAAAAACTCTCCTTAAAAACAATATATAACTTCTTACTACATTATATGTTGTTCATATGACTGATGTAATAAAAATCCGTTCAGTATTTTTACGTGAAAGAGTAACATTCAGCCATCTATCCATCTATCCTCACAAACTATCGTTTAAGAATATTTGTATAGGAAGGAAAATTACCTGTAATAACTTAATTAGGCACGTCTTGTTCACTTGCAAAGAGAAAAAATATTTTAATGTAATGAATTTCGTCACCAAAATCTGGCCTTTTTTACTTTTATACTAAGTTGGTAGTAAATTAGACAAATTTATCGAAACTTGCCGGCGTATTTAGTTCAACAGTAACTCGACCGTCTAAGAATTTAACGAGCATGAAAGAAAATCAAGCAGTCTATCAGACAATGTAGGGCTGATTGAATAATGCGAGTAATAGACGAAACTGCAGAAAAGTTTTATTGAGGTTTCGGGTTTCTGTGCTTTTAATGCCAAATGTTGTGCCCTTGGGGCATTTTGGCCTTCACTTACCCGTTCTTGCCGGGTCACCGGCTTCGTCAGGCAGGCATCAACTATTCATCTGGCGAGCCATGCAGTAATTATGCAAGGCCTTCGGGCTGGTCGCTATTTATTCATGGTATCAGCTTTCACAGATTTACACAGTCATTAAAATCTACTGAACCATAACCTCTTTCCAGTAAATTATAACGAAAGCCTGCTACAAATTTTACAGTGCTATTGCGTATAATTTATAGTGTCCGTCCGACCGAAAATGGATTTTCAGCCGAAAACGCAAACGAAAATGAAGCTTCGGGCGTATAATTATTTTCGGCCGAAAACGAAAGCTAAAATAATTTAGACATTAAGAAATATTAATATGTCTTGTTTTTTTACAGCTACACATAATTAGAACGAACTTATCTTTTTACGTGAATTAATAGACCTACAGATTTTCACACACTTTTGTCAATTTGAGCAAAACTAGTTAAATACCTACATATCTAATATCAATGAAATGGATATACAAATAAAAGTCAAGAACATACTCATAAAGTATACGATCCAAAAATAAAACTACATATACTTAGTCTGGCCATAAATACTGTTACAGTTAAAAATAAACAAAATGGTATATTTGAATTTTGAATCTGTGATTTTTATATGATTGTTCATTGGGTTTTCTCATTTTGGCGCCAATACATTGTACAATATTTTGCGATATTTAAATAGAGTGGGGTGATAAAGAGAACCAAATCGCTGTGATTGCATTACACAAAGTAGATATGAGCCAAATGCATTTTTTAAAACTCTCCATACGCTTGATATTAGTAAAATGTTTGTGTACCGGGCTATTAATGGGTACAATGAGACCTCCTCTGTTTGTGACAGAAAAAGATCTGGCCTTCCACGTAGTGTTCGTACGAAAAAGGTGGTCAAAGCAGTAAGGGAAAGAATTCGAAGAAATCCTGTCCGAAAGTAAAAGATTTTATCTCGGGAGATGAAGATAGCACCTAGAACCATGTCGCGTATTTTAACAGATGACTTAGTACTTGCAGCCTACAAGAAACGTACTGGTCATTTCTTAACTGATAATTTAAAAAAGAATAGGGTGGTAAAATCGAAACAACTACTGAAGCGGTACGCAAAGGGAAGTCACAAAAAAAAATTTTTTACGGATGAGATTTTTTTTACAATTGAGCAACATTTTAACAAACAAAATGACCGTATTTATGTTCAAAGCTCTAAGGAAGCTTCCCAATAAGTCGACAGAGTGCAACGTGGGCACTATCCGACTTCAGTGATGGTTTGGTGGGGTATTAGCTATGAAGGAGTTACTGAGCCATACTTTTTTGAAAAAGGTATCAAAACAACGGCACAAGTGTATCAAGATACCATTCTTGAGAAGGTAGTGAAGCCCCTTAACAACACCATGTTCAATAACCAAGAATGGTCCTTCCAGCAAGACTCGGCGCCGGGTCATAAAGCTCGGTCTACGCAGTCTTGGTTGGAAACGAACGTTTCGGACTTCATCAGAGCTGAAGACTGGCCGCAGTCTAGTCCCGATCTTAATCCGCTGGATTATGATTTATGGTCAGTTTTAGAGAGTACGGCTTGCTCTAAACGCCATGATAATTTGGAGTCCCTAAACCAATCCGTACGATTGGCAGTGAAGAATTTTCCCATGGAAAGAGCGCGTGCTTCTATTGATAACTGGCCTCAACGTTTAAAGGACTGTATTGCAGCCAATGGAGACCACTTCGAATAAGCTTTTTATATTTTAAAGTGTTTTATATTTATGTATTAAAGTAACACACTGTAAAAATAATAAATGTTATTTGCAATAGAAAACATTTTTTTTTCTTTGTTTCAGTATTTATGGCAAGACTAGGTATAGCGTCGCGTCGTTTAGTCAGTTGAGTGAAATCTCGCGCAAAACTAATGCACCGCGAAGTCACCTGATTTTGAAAAGCTTTACGAAGCAAGAATGACACACGATAGTTCACGAACTTTTGATTTTTGCCACAACCGAAGCTTCGGCTGGTTTACGGCTGAAAACGAAAATATGGCCGAATCATGATTTTTTGACCGAAAACGAAACTTCGGTCAGTCACTGAAAATTTACCCGTCTAAATGACTTCGCGACGTTAAAAAGAGTTTTTTCAGAAGTCTAATATTTTAATGATGACATTGCAAACACTCTTTCACATAACTTTGTATTTTTGAATGAAAACACGTAGGGTAAAAAAAAATATTATGTAAATCTGCTAATAATATAAAAAATATGTTAGTTTGTATGAAAAGCTTTGTAGGGTTATTGTGAGCAGGACGGGAAATAAAACTTAATAAAATATTTGGTAATATAAACGGGAACGAGAAAACAAACTGTATTTGCGTATTGGTTCCAAGGGAAACAGCGCAGGATACGCCACTGGCACCCGCTAGTAGAGTAATTATTCGATTGGCCACTACAAAGGATTTTAGCAACTGATATACCTAACAGCAGAATGTATTGACAAAATGGTTTCTCTCTACACAACATTCGAACGCTTTGATGAAACCATACCCACATGTCCAATACATTACAGGCTTGATTCAGTCCGACCTACGATTTAACCCCAACTGATTGATGATAGTGATTGCAATTTCACTAAAACTGGACGTAGTACGTACCTATTGGAATTAGATCTTTATTAATGAATGGAAAATACCACTAGAGCATAGAAATGTTTGCTTTTGAATGATAATAAACTGGTACCCGTATGAATGAAATCCGATATTTGTTTAAATTACACATCTAAATAATTTAGTAAAAAAAAAACTACTTTAAGCACAGATTAAATTATTTCGACACAAATTAGCTCTTTTGCAAATAATATATTACTAAGTATATCCACGCTACAAGCTACGACTGAATTTAAACCACATTACGTTTGTGGCCGCAAATGTTTTAGTCAACATTTGAGCAGCCGAGTTTCACTACATACTTAATTAAAAATAACATTTCAGTGGGTATTTAATCCTATGAGTGAAAATGCAATTAAATGGCTTGCGGACTAGTTCACCAAACACTTTCCTGTCATAATCATTGAGATATTCCGATGTACGTCGAGTTAAGTTGATTTGAAAGAAATAAATCTATACGAGTATATATCTTCTATCTCTATAACATACAACAAATTCGGGTTAGTTTCACCATTTATAACTTGAGATCTTCTGGATAAGAGATTTAGGTATGTGGGCTCGTCCGATTTTTATGATCTTTGCTTTGTTGCATTTGTCTCTGCCCCGAATACCGGGCAACGTCGCTAGTAGGTATATAAAATATGTTTTAAGGTTATTCTGGTATCGATAAACGAGTATATGTGACACTAGCCTCTCCGCTTTAGCAGCCACTCCGTCCGTATGAACTTCAGTTTATTGGGTTTTCTAGAAATTAGGAGTTTTTCCAGGATAAAGAGTTGCCTATCCTATGACCTTTTCCATGGTTCAATCTATCTCCCCCCCTCCCCTCCCCCTCCCCCTCCCCTCCCCCTCCCCCTCCCCCAACTCCCACCTCAAAGGCCGGCAACGCAGTTGTGACTCTCGTGTTTCAGGTGTCTATGGGCGACGGTAGTCACTTACCATCAGGTAACCCGTCTGCTCGTTTGCCCCCTTTCTTCATATAAAAAAAAAACTGCTCGGTTTTCACCGGTTTAGGCGTGAAAACGTAACAAATTGCATTTATAATATTACTTGCTTTTGCTATAAGATTTAAGTATGCTGATTTATTCCATTATAAACTATCTGTTTACCAAATTTCATACTAATCCGTTCATCGGTTTTTGAGTGATTTGAGTACCTATAAACTTTTACATATTTTCTAATATTATTAGCATAATTTAGGATGCTGTGTGGTAACTGTTATGAACACTACCAACCAAACTAATTTTCCATTTATCCCAGGGGCTACCTTACACTCCGGTCTCCAAATGGTGGCGGGTTATCCACCAAAAATACATTCCCAAGGAGGGCTGGCTTCCGGAAGGCACAAAGACGTAAAAATTGCCAAAACCTTTTGCAATATTTATAATTATAACGACCTCAAATAATCGACACGGCGTAGTAGGATGATGAAGGATTAAGCAAGAATCGCACCTAATTAAGATTCTCGACCCCACTTTTACTTCAAAGAATTTGAATACGTAAGTTTTTTACCAAAAAAAACTTTCAAACTTTCTCGTAAACCGATTAATTAATACAGTTGTGTCCTATTTTAAAGTAGAAAACTTTGCTATGAACTATAGAAATCCGTAAAGCCGAAAAGTTTCGTCGATGAATTCGTTAGTCCTGAAAGCTTATAATAATTGAACTCTAATTGAGTTTAGTGTGATATACATAGTTTAATACCTGATTTAGTTTCACTGATGTTCATTTTATTATGATTTTTATGTTTATTTAAAACTAGCTGCTCCGCGCGATTTCACCCTCCTAAGTCCCGATTCCGGGCTAAAATTATAGACCATTACTTCCAGAAAAGTAAAATTTCCATTGATGAAAGAATTTTTAAACTCGTTACAAACATTCCAAGCTTTTCTCTTTATAATATTAGTGTACTCGTAGATGTAGAAGACCGTAGTTTTGGTTTTATCTTAACCGCATCTCACAATAGATTCCTTTCTAAGTGTTTAAAAATCTGTGGTAGGTACCATGAAGTTTCTTTTTTTAATTAAGGTTTTACTTTATGCCAGCATGAAGTTAGGGGTGTAAGGAAGATAAGTAATCTTTTGAACAATTAAAGCGATTATTTTCACCAAATCAGTCGACCATGAAATTTACCGATTGATTTAATCATCGTCCTCATTATGAAGGTACGCAGGTACAGTAATATATTTGGAGTGACTATAATATTATAAATAATATTTCCAAATTGTATTTTAGATGGACCGAAATTACCACCCCTGAGTAATAGCACATTGAAGTTTTGGTAACTTTCGAACCCCAGGGAAATTATCTTTTGTTAAAATTTAGCGGTAGAGTCAATTCTACCCATTGAATACGAAAGTCTAATAACAAGTGTAAGCGAGTGCTTAAATCATCATATTCTTAAACATAGCACCGATTTTTTGAAACCGTATTTTACTCTTCCATTAGGTACTCCTATTTTATATATTCCATTAATCTGTACCCATAAAGTACCTATATGACTGAATGACCGGACGGAACATGCTTTCAGGACGAGACATATTTTTTGAAAAACTCGGTTTCGCCGGCCACCTGCTAGTATAATAATGAGAGAAGTAATTTTTCGGATGATTTATTAATTCATCTCCCAATCTAAACCACTGAAGCTAGAGCTTCGAGGTCAGTACTTACCTAATCTTTATGACATAGGTAGGGTGACCCTCGAAATATTCTTAAAATAATATATTTGGCAATGAGCAGTGATAGCCTTACGGTTAAAGAGCCTGCTTCACATAATGAAAATCAGTGAGTCTCGGGTTTGGATCCTGGCATATACCAATTAGTTTTTCAAAACTTACATACCTACATATTTATCACCAGCTCGACGGTGAAGAAAAACATCGTGAGGAAACCCGCAGGTCCCAGAATTAATTCTGAGACATGCGTCAACAGACCCGGTCCGGCGATGGGCTCAGCACCTATCACGTTTAGGGGTCGAATATTCTCGTGAAAAGTGGGTATTATCCACTAATGTAATACCTCTGCCTACCCTCTCGGGATAAAAGGCATGAGATTATTATTCTTCTTATTATTATATATTTGTTTTCCCATATTCATTTGTCCACCATACAAAATACTCAGCTTTACTCAAATCATATAGGGAGACGTTTTTAGAATTCTGTACTCAAAGGGTGCCAACGGGATCTAGAAAGCCTCCGCTGTCCGTCCGTCTGTCTCTCTTTCAGTAGGCTGTATCTTATGAACCATGATAGGTAGACAGTTTAAATTTCCTCAGAATGTGTATTTCTGTTGTCGCTATAACAACGAAATAATAATAAAACCCCTACTAGAAACGTGTTTGTTTGCGTTTAATTGTACGGTGGTATTATAGAGATTATATTATTATTATTATTATATTTATCACTACTCGACGGTGAAGGAAAACTTCGTGAGGAAACCCGAAGGTCAGAGAATTAATTCTGAGACATTTGTAAAAGACCCGGTCCGGCGATGGGCTCACCACCTATCACGTTTAGGGGTCCAAAGAATATCTCGTGAAAAGTGGGTATATCCAGAAATGGAATACCCCTGCCTACCCCTTCGATGATAAAAGGCGTGAGAAATATACTTATATTTTTGAATAATAATAATAATATAATCTCACGCCTTTCATCCCCGAGGGGGTAGGCAGAGGTATTCCATTACTGGATATACCCACATTTCACGAGATACATTGGACCCCTAAACGTGATAGGTGGTGAGCCCATCGCCGGACCGGGTCTATTTACACATGCCTGATTCTGAGACCTGCGGGTTTCCTCACGATGTTTTCCTTCACCGTCGAGCTAGTGATAAATATAAATACGTACGTAAGTTTTTGAAAAACTCATTGGTACATGCCATGATTCGAACCCGAGCCTCTCAGAATTAATTCTGAGATCTGCGGGTTTCCTCACGATGTTTTCCTTCACCGTCGAGCTAGTGATAAATATGTACGTAAGTTTTGAAAAACTCATTGGTACATGCCAGGATTCGAACCCGAGCCTCACTAATTTTCGGCCGGCTCTTTAACCGTCCGGGCTATCACTGCTCTATTTTTGAATACTTTATCTAATTTTTTATATTGAATAAGATTTTAATCAAAGTACTACCCGCTTTGATCTTTACTGATCAGCGGTTAAATCTCTAAAGGTTGGCCAAAGGCGTTCACGTCTGAAACCTCATTTAATACCTTAACCTTCGGTCAGTCGCGCATTTTTTGTTTACGCGGTTGGTCACGTGGGGTCTTTGAAGACCCCAAAAAAAAATCAGCCTAAAACATCTTTTTAATTAGTTTTTCCTAATTATATAAGCAAATCATTGGTGATTAACTTAATTACAATAAAACTACCACTAGTTACGTAAACATATTTTTTTATTTCTGCCTTAAACTTGCAATCTAAAAATAGTAACATAAATTTCTCTTCTTCAGATCACAAAGATCGGGTCTTTCAAAGCCCGTCCACACAAAACACGTATATATCACGCTGCGCTTACGCGAGATCTGAATTTAGAGTCGATGTGCAGCAAATGTAATCCAACTTAGGAGGGTACCAAAATATTGAATTGCTGAAATGGTTTTAATAGCTTAAATTTTACATTTTTGTAATACCTGGGCTTTCAAAGACCCCACGCGACTAACGGAGGGTTAAGACCGCCATAATGTCTGTGCTTCACTAAAGCCTGTAGCGTGTAGCGGAACCGAACCCTGCCTTCCATCATCCTGTCGCTTCAATTCAAAATCCAATCCGCTTGCCAACCTATCTATGCCACGACTCATTTATTACTTTCACGCCGTGTAAGATGAGCACTCTACAAAGAAAAAAAAATGCTTACGGATTTCTTATGGTTTACAATATTAGCTTAAATTCAGCACAATTTCGTGTTTTAAGGTTATAAAAAATCCGGAATAAAAATTTAAGAAACGTTTTAATAATGTCCAATACAGTTAGGTACATTAAATCGCTCCGTAATGGAATAAAAGTGTTTTTACAGCATGCGGTAATCAGTTGATAGATCACTTACTCCACAGATTTTGACAATTTTCCTGCTCCAGAATAAAGTGACTATACGAAAGAGATTAAAATATAATAGGACATAGAGGGGGCATTAGGAATATTTTTATAACAAAACTAAAGCTCAAGCGTCATGTTAATTATAATGAATGCTGTCATTCGGTCGCAATCGTACTCGATTTATTCCTATAATAACTTTTGGGAATTAATTTTCCTCGTTTTGTCCCCTTATTATATTTTAATCTCTTTGGACAATACTGACAATGTAAAATATATTTGTAATTTTGTAGCCTATTTCTTAGTCGTTTGAAAGGAGGTATCACGACGTTATCCCTCTAGTTCCATTCCATGACCGTTAAAAGGGGTTTATATAGAGAACATTAATAAAATCCGTTACAAGTTTGTACAGGGCTTCGCTCGCGTGGAAACGTTTCACACAAGGTCGCAATATAGCTGTGACGAACCATATTAATTACGAACATAGCTGCGGCATCTTTTCAGTACATTGGGAGTCAAAGCTAGTTACCTAATAATGATGACAATCATCCTAAAATAATATCCAATACTTAAAACAAAACACTCATGGATGTGGCATTTCATAAACATATGTTAGCGTTCAACACTAAAATTACTATGTTCTTGTGTGTATGGAATATGTTAGTAAAACTTAAGTGATTGTAATTATAAAAATCCCTTAGAGGCAACATAAGACCGCAACTTCGTTACATAATAAAGATCCTAGCTTCCCTAAAGTACAAAGAAGTGGTTTCACAAAATTTAATTTATTGTAGCTTCTGGCGTCACCTGAAGATGACAGAAGGTAATAAAGAGGAAAAGAAGTTATTTTCAACGGAGCTCCGCAGAAATAACCAAAAATGAAAATATTTCATTTCGATTCTGAAAAATTGGTCTGGTATACTCAGTAAAGATACGAGCTGCATCGCGATAAGTAAATCGCTTATAGAAATACAAAACTATATTAGATAAATACTATATACTTACCCTTTAAACACAAATAATAATAAACATAATAAATAACTCAACCGAACTACCTACTCATAAAAGCGTTTCTCTGATACTAGCTTGATACAATTCAAGAAATCTTGTTAAAACTTTATATATTTTAAAGAATAGGAAGTTTGTAAGTACATACCTTTATAAGTGATATGTTGAAGCGACTCAGATATTTATTATTTCGCTACCTATCTTAAGTTTCAAGTACAATCATCAGCATCACCTATCGAATATGAATATAGCGACGGGCCTGGTGGCACAGTTGGTAGTTACCCCGCCTTCTGAGTCGGAGGTCGCGGATTCGATCCCCGCTCGGGGCCAACATTTGTGTGCATGAACATTGAACATGTCTGTTGGCTTCGTGTCTGGTCGTTAAATATATTATTATATTTAAGTATGTCTATCAGTTGATAATCACCTATATTTTCTCGACGCCTTAATTTAGTAGCAAAAACACGAATCCACTGCTTTTTCGAAAATCGAAAAATAATAAGGGTCCGGTCGTCTCACCGTTTTCACGATAGTTTTTTTTTTCGAAACTAGGAAGTCAGTCGATTTATCCTGATGTCACAGTTTCTTCATTCCTATCTCTGAAAAAATAACGTTGCTGGCATGTTGCTGGTGATGTACGGAATAGCCGACGATGGACGAGGCTTGACTTTGACAGCCATTAGGTTCACAGTCAACACTTTGATTTTAACAAGGGCCCGCAAACCCTCGTAATCCGTTTACGCGTCACAAGAGGCACTTGTGGGCCGAGTGACGAACGTTTTGTCAAACGTCCTACTTAGCTCTCTCCTTTCCAAAATATTTGTCGTTCCTCCATTTTAGATCTTTTCGGTAGTAAATAGCTTCATCTAAAGTTGGTGTAAGTAAAGTTTCGGAGCCACACACACCGAAGACATCTACACTTATCTATACTAATACTAATGATTATAAAAATTCTTTTACCAATGGAAAGCTAAAAGATCCCTGAGTAACATAGGCTATATTTTATTCCCGTATTCGTACGGGAACGGGAACTACGCGAGTGAAACCGCGCAGAACCGCTAGTAATATTATAAGGAGGAAAGATATATATACGAATAAACTCAAAAACTACTGAACCGATTTTAAAAATTCTTTCACCAATGGAAAGCTACAATATCCCTGAGTAACATAGGCTATTAATTAATTATTTTACCGATATTCATTATTTTATTCCCGCATTCCCACGGGAACGGGAGTTTTCTTATATTTTTTATCATGTTGTACTAAGTATGCTATGTCTCTTTAATTGTTAGTTGCAATGCGAATGCTGCCTAGGTATAATATATTTTATGTTAAATTTATTTAAATAGTCGATAATCTATACATATAATAAAACTAACGGGGCCGTGTCTGTACATTAAATATTTTTTGAAAATTTTAACGGTAGTGTATATAGTTATCGATATAGATACCGAAACACCAATTTTTGGAATTTTTGTCTGTCTGTCTGTCTGTCTGGTTGTGCACGCATCACTCAAAAACTACTGGACGGATTTTGATGAAATTTGGTATGGAGATAACTGAGTACCCGGGTCAACATCTAGGGTACTTTTTATTCCAGGAAAATATCTCATTCCCACGGGAAAATATAAAAACTGGTTAAAAAGAGAAATACGTACTACTCCGAAACGATAACACCTAGAAACTTGAAAAATGGTATGAAGGTGTCTGATATGTCATAGGAAATTGGTATGAAGGGATTTTTCTAACTTCCCACGGGAACGGGAATAAACTAAATCCAAGAGGGAAAACGCCGCTGGGCACCCGCTATTTGAAATATGGTATATGTAGGTGTCTTAAATATGTCGTAGGCAACCACTATGAAGGAATTTTCGGAAATTCCCACGGGAACGGGAATAAACTGAATCCGCGCGGGCAACGCCGCTGGGCATTCGCTAGTGTTTTTTTATTTTTTTTTATTTTTTGATTGTCTCTGCTGAGCGAATTACATTGAGGTTGTTGAATGAAATTCACAAATTAAGAACTGTAAATGTTAACTTCGAAATCTTTGGGTTTTAAAAGAATCAGGAATTATTGAATCGTCCTAAGTGAAAAATATTTACCCTTTATGTTGTTTAGTGTGTGATGAGTGGCAGACAATAAGTCATGAAAATATAAAAAAAAAAGAAAAAATCTCACGCCTTTCATCCCCGAGGGGGTAGGCAGAGGTATTCCATTACTGGATATACCCACATTTCACGAGATATATTGGACCCCTAAACGTGATAGGTGGTGGGCCCATCGCCGGACCGGGTCTATTTACACATGTCTCAGAATTAATTCTTAGACCTGCGGGTTTCCTCACGATGTTTTCCTTTACCGTCGAGCTAGTGATAAATACGAGTATGTACGTAAGTTTTTGAAAAACTCATTGGTACATGCCAGGATTCGAACCCGAGCCTCACTGATTTTCGACCGGCACTTTAACCGTCCGGGCTATCACTGCTGAAAATATAAGATTACCTATAGCTATGAACATAATTGTGTGAGAAATTTCTGTCAGTCCTGCTCGAAGTTGTAAAGTTTAATAGAGCTTGTTTGCTTTGTAAATGGAAGAAACGTTACCAATTAGCTTTGCAATTTACCTAATGTTAACAAACGGTCGTTGTTCCACGACATTGCTAGCTGATTGTTTCAAAGGGAGTGGGTGGTTTCGTAGGTGTATATACACGTAATATTGCCGAAGATCAAGCCAGTTTATTCATCGTGTCAATATAATGGAATTATTTAATCTAATTACTGTTACAAGATGTCAATTTTGGTAATTGCAAAGTAGGTACTCAGTATATTATTATTATGCTTACTAAGCTATTTTGCGAATTTCTATAAGGTCGGGGAAAAACTTTCTTCGTATTTTATATACAACTAGCGACCCGCCCCGGCTTCGCACGGGTACAATGCTTATAAGATTTTTCCGCTTTTCTGTTGAAATTTTTCCTGAATTGTCTTTGCTTTAAACCTCACGGAGCCCGAGACCTTTCCAACGAATGCAAAGCCGTGGAAATCGGTTCGTGCGTTCTGGAGTTATAGCGTCAGGAAGGAAAACCCGACTTATTTTTATATAGTAGATTTTTAAACTTTTATAATTTTTCATTACAATAACTATATTGCGATTTTGTTTGAGAAATTGTTGCCATCTTGTTGTCTCGTTGCTGTAGAAATCTTGGGACTTTGCATAAAAAAAATGCGACAAGAAATTTTGTCAGACATTCAAGGAGTTGATGGTAATCAACACTACCCAAAGAATTCCGAAGAGACCGAAACAGACAGAAATCTGATGGTGCAAGGGCAGGACTATATGGTGGATGCATTAACACTTTCCAACCAAGCTCTCAAAATTTTTGATTTATCTATGACTTTACCCCTATGAGGGCGTCCAGAGTAAGCAGCATCTTTGACATTAAAATTCATATGACAAAAAAATAATTTGGCGGACAGAAAAACAATTGAAAAATTGCGGGAAAATGTTCTTTTATTATTTTGATAATAAGACCGACCAGATACAAACAGTACAACCAAGAAAAAAAAATTTCAATTTTATACATACCTACCTACAAAATACCACAATTTTTCGCCAACCTTTATAGGTTGACGAGACTCTTGATAAACTTATGTTTATCAAGAGTCAGCGTGTTTGGCCTTATTGATTTCCTTAATTTAGTCCGCAGATATATTCCTCCAGCATAAACAGGTTTGTTATGCAAATTAAGATAAACAGCGCAATATTTAATTTGATAAAATATGATTGGATTAGGCGCATAATGCCAGATTCGCAAAATGACACATTCGATTTTCGCAAAATGTCACATTTTCAAAACGCCACATTCTCAAAACGCCACATTGCAAAATGCCACATTCGCAAAATGCCACATTCTCAAAATGCCATTTTCGCATAATGCCACACTCTCGAACATACAGAAAGGGAGTTGAACAAGTATGACACTTTGTTAGTGTGGCATTTTGATACTGTGGCATTTTGCTGTGTGGCATTTTGCTAATGTGGCATTTTGGAGATGTGGCTTTTTGCGAATGTGGCATTTTGAGAATGTGGCATTTTTTGAATGTGGCATTTTGCGTCAATGTGGCATTTTGAGAATGTGGCACTGTGCGCCTAATCCATATGATTGAGTGTTATGAAGTTGGCAGCGCTAAGGGTTTAGTCAGTTGCTCGACGATGTCCTCGTAGAAAATAGTGCGGAAGAGTTAGATTCCGTATCAACTAATTAAGTCTTCATATTTTTCTAGAATCTATCCTACAGAATCAGCTGATTGGCTACTATGTGAGGGTGTGAGTTTCCTTTTAAAATCACAATCACAATTCATACCGACAGATATTTGTGTGTGTGTACTGACTTGAGAGTGAGCAGTGATAGCCCGAACGGTTAAAGAGCCGGCCGAAAATCAGTGAGGCTCGGGTTCGAATCCTGGCATGTACCAATGAGTTTTTCAAAAACTTACGTACATATTTATCACTAGCTCGACGGTGAAGGAAAACATCGTGAGGAAACCCGCAGGTCTCAGAATTAATTCTGAGAGGCTCGGGTTCGAATCATGGCATGTACCAATGAGTTTTTCAAAAACTTACGTACATATTTATATTTATCACTAGCTCGACGGTGATGGAAAACATCGTGAGGAAACCCGCAGGTCTCAGAATTAATTCTGAGACATGTGTAAATAGACCCGGTCCGGCGATGGGCTCACCACCTATCGCGTTTAGGGGTCCAATGTATCTCCCGTGAAATGTGGGTATATCCAGTAATGGAATACCTCTGTCTACCCCCTCGGGGATGAAAGGCGTGAGATTATATTATTTTTTTATATTATTATAGTACTGACTTGGCCGTTCAAAGAATTAAAGTTACATGGCATTAGAGGGTATTTGCTAAAATATCAGTAAAGCACTAAAACCATGTAACTTAGTACTTTGTATTAGGTATATTGATTGTTTAAAAGAATAATGTGTTGAGGAGTTTCTTGCCTCGCTTCTTCTCCTCAACTATACATACCGAAGCGGTGGAGTCGCAATGACTTTCCATAAGAGGACTTATACGCCTCTACATTGAATAAAAACTTTAGACTTTGACTTCGTAATACCAATAATTAAATAGAGGAACAGCTCTAAGAGGAAGACTACTTCCATATCTGTATTGCTAAGTTTTACAGTAATTAGTACATCCTCGAACATTATTCAGCTTCAGTTACATGATTTGTTGCGTAATTTGTTATTGGATAGGTACATTCGCTCGGGGTATTTTCTAGCTTCATTACTAGCTCCTCTAACGACGCCGCAGATGTATTTGCCACTTAAAGAGATGAGGCAACGCTACTCTTTTTGCTGCTGCATCGCCGCTGTTTTCCGAAGTAGAAAAAATTCTATAGTCCATTTATTTTTCCTTATTCAGTTTGATATACATATACGTGGTAAAGGATAGATTACATAGAATATTATTATTAATAATATTGTTGTATCGGTTTAGTAAAAATATTTTGTATACTTACAAGGGTTGAGGTTTTAAATATTTTTTACCGTTTTACGTAGTACTTTCTACATCCATGGCACATCCATTGTCACACAGGGACGTATTAGATACAGGGCAGCACTCGGAACCATAGACCGTAAATTCTTTACTTTTTATGGTCTCTCAAAACAAAAATTTACTATAGAAAATGTTTTGAGCCTAATTTTTTATTGTTTTATTATTTTAAAATTAGCTTTACTTAAAATGAACACCGAAACACATTTTTGTAGGTGTTTTGGGATAATCTTTTTTACTGGTATGAATGATATTTAATTTCGATACAGTAAACGGGTAGTTAATAGTCAACAGAGTTATTGAAGGCATTCACATAATTTTGAATTATCAGAAACTGTTACTCTACTACTTTATATAAGTACTTAGTTACTTATCTTGAAGTACCTAAATATAGCTATGTGGGTACTATAATAGGTATGACCGTTTGATTCATCCGAGGGTTAGACATCTTGTTCGTTTAGAATTTAGATTTATCAATGTTCAGTCCGCAGACAAACGAGCAATCTTTTATACGATCACTATGCCCATTTGTCTGTATGTTGGTTTAAAGTTACATTGGCATTGTAGCATGTATGGCCCGCTCAAAAATCAAATTAAATATGCGTCATTTCTTTCGTTTCTAACAATAGGTCTGATATTCGTTTATTCTATGCATTAATATTCAGACCGCAGCGTTACCAGTTGTCGACCGGTACGGAAATAAGAGGTGATGGAAATCGATCAGTAATCTTATTGAATAATTTACCGACTTATTTAAGCAATCGAAACCGTCGTCGTTAGTCTGTTTGGGGCCGATGGCTAGAATATCAATCAGTACTGTTTGTGGGTAACTCTACATAGTAGGTTATCAAAAGCAGCGTCTGATAGTTTATCGCATTAAATTATAGTAGGTACAGTCAACAAAGTTGTTAGTGTTACATGGCCAAAAATTAAGATTCACTTTTCTCTTAAAGCCTTAAATGTATTTATAGTATTTTTTTGGTAAATTATAGGGATCAAAGATACCTTTCGAAATAAACATTAATCAATAAGATTTATTTATGACTTCCCCAGAAAAATGAATTCTTAGTTATACTGGCCATGTAACCCTAACAACTTTATTGACTGTACGAGTACGCTCTTTTTATGGCTCATGTCACTGGGCTGAATGTACGCACTAAGAATATGGTCTATAAAAGTTTTCTGTGATCGTTGCAATATTTTGGAATAATAAGTACATAATATATTGGGTCCTTAGCTAACTAATTTTACCGTAACATTTGTATTGTTTCTATGTACTAATTACAAGATTATTTTTGTTACGCAATACATTTAAATAACACCCGGGAAAAGGGCAGACATTTGCGCCACGTGTTACGTCGTGAACCGTCGGCGAAAATAATAGTTTCTTTGTGCGCGTAACTGATATTAAACCACATTTTCCACTGAGTTCTTGGAGAGGCTGCGTTTCTTTGATGCTGATACAAGTATTTAATCATTAAACAAGCAGCACCTTGTACCTACTCGTATAGTTTAATTTCCGCTGAGTCGGTCGTCTACGTGCCTGGAATTAATGTAACTGAGGTACTTTATGAATGTCATACGTAACTAAGGAACTAAGTAATATACTGTTTCCATCTTGCGACAATAATTTCTATACAATATGTAACAGAATAAGCCCAATTCCTGATATTAGTTTGTTCAGTATCGACTACTCAATCGCGAGCTATTTTTAATGTGTTAAATTTTTACGAAAAATGAATTTACCTAGCATAGCTGAATTTAGTGCTACCTATTTAAATCGTACCAGTATTGCTCTTTATTTAAGAAAATTGGTTGGACACAACTAAAGTACGAAGGCATAATATTTTTTTATTAGTATACTAATTGGGGTGTATGAGGAATTACGCTTGTTCTGTTACGCGTTGTATACAGTATATACTCGTAGTTATGTCTTAAGAATGCCTTACCCAAATAAATATTTGAATTCTGAAACGTATTAATTACAACGAGCGACCCAAGCGAATCAAATAAACTTAGTACTTAATAATAATTAATAGTCTTTTGAACCCTACAAGATATTGAAATGGAATGTCTATCCGAAAAGTTTTCATTGAAATCCGTTGGGCTGTTTCAGAGCCTATTCAAACTTGCAGAAACACAAAAACAGAAAGTCATAAAAGTTCTAAAAAATAATAAAAATAACGTTTTCAAGTTTTTTGATATATATTTTGGTGTGCCTCCTACTCCAATTTTATTATATTGGTATAGATTAATCACAAAGAAATGACTTATTCAGGCTGAGATTTTACACACTTTGTGCAAAAAGTAAAAGCGATAAGAATTCGGTTTCGGCATCACACTTATTTGTATGGAATCTAACGTAGCACATACGCCGCGGTCGTGCGACATTATTATGCCTAGATTATGGCGAAAATCTCGTAATGCTAGGATGCTGCATAGATCGTCTTCCCACTGGATGGAAGGCAGCATTGTATTGGTTGATGGCACTCGTGTTATGCGAGTCAAAATAGCAGTTTGATAATATGCTGCAACTTAAACTTCTAGACAGTGTAATTCTCCAATATAGTCTGCTGTACCTACTTATTATTGTGATTTGCATAAATTAGAGATTTTAAAAACTAGTTACTTTAAAATAATAAATCAAAAAAAAATCATCAAATGAAAACGGTTTCCTTGGGTTTTTGACGTAGATATTTACTGTTTATGTGACGTCACAGTGTCCCGAGCGATGTCATTTTTATTGTTTTATTTTAGGACTTTTATTATTAGGCGTATTAATTTAAGAATAAAGCTCAATGAACACAACCATTCTGATACGATTTCCAAAAATCTCTCAAATTGCCGATTAGACAGCTACTCGTATTTCCCATTTTAATTCGATTTAGATTGCATGTACGGAGGCGATTCAATTAGAGACTTTTTGTTTATACACACACCGGCACAATTAGCGGAACAGAAAAAAAAAGGAGAAAAAAGAGGGAATTTAGAACAATGAATGTAATTTTTAAACAATATATTATTTAAAATGAAACAACAATTAAATTAACATGTTTTGACATTCATTTGTAACACCATACTTAAAATTTTATAAAAATAAAAATTAAATTAAACAAAATGCATTTTTCTTCGATTTTTAATTATAGAGAAACAGCAGAAAATTCTAGATTTTCCAAAGTTTAACAACAATTTCAATGACTGTTCAATATCGAGTGTTTCCTCCTCGTGCTCTGATGAGGGTTTCCATCCGTCTGGGCATGCTGCGGATGATGTTATCAATGGTTTCTTGGGGCAACCTCTGCCATTCTTCAAGTAATGCGTTTCGCAACTCGTTGAGATTATTGGGAGGGGGCATTCTTGACTTTACACTCCTCTTTAGCAAGTCCCAGACGTGTTCTATAGGGTTCATATCGGGGGACCGTGCTGGCCACTCCATCACCGTTATACCAACATGGTTTAGGTATGTCTGTACTGTGCGAGCACTGTGAGCCCGAGCATTATCCTGCATTAGAATGAAGTTGTTACCAATAAAGGGGGCAAATGGCACAACATGTTCTTCTAAAATCTCCCTGATATACCGATCAGCATTCAGATTCCCGCCATCGACCACTACTAACTCCGTACGAGCTCGTAAACATATTCCTCCCCAGACCATAATTGAACCGCCGCCATATGCAACTGTATTTTCAAAATTAGACTGGATATACCGTTCTCCTTTGCGTCTCCATACTCGCTGCCTTCCATCAATTTGATTTAACATAACTCTGCATTCATCAGTAAAAAGAACCTGTCCCCAGTCGTCGAAGTCCCAATCACGATGTTCACGACCAAAGTGTAGACGGTTTGTGCGATGATGTCTCTCAAGTTTTGGGGCTTTGGCGGGCACATACGAGCCTATACCCACTTCTTCGAATCTTCTACGAACTGTCCGCTCACTCATCCTTACTGCTCGTACCTCTTCCAGTAAATTTCGAGCCTGCACCGCCGTTAGTCTCGTGTTCCGTCGGACTTGAAGTTGGAGAAAACGGTCATCCCTCCTTGAAGTACACCTTTTCCGGCCTTGTCCTCTCCTTCTCACTAGAGCATTCGTCAATCTGTATCGTTGGATGCTACGATAAATCGTTGATAACGATCGACGAAGGCTTCTGGCAATCGATCTGTAGGTTTGACCATTTCTCCTCATTTGATCTGCCCTAATGATTTCTGATGGCGTTAAATCAGGCATAATTAGATGCTCGTAAATTATCAATATGCGAAAAAACTCAAAAGCCTCAAAAACTGCAATTCAAAGCTTTTCAAATGGAATTCACGAACCTTCTAAAAACGGACAAGCGGTGGAAAAAATGAATCAATGAAAATTAAAACAAAAGAATGAAAAAAAGGGCAGTCGCTTAGTATTCCATTTTTAAATTAAAACCCAAATTTAAAAAAAGCTTGTTTAGCCGGCCAGTAACACGCAAAAATGCGTAAATACTCCCTTTTTTTTCTGTTCCGCTAATTGTGCCGGTGTGTGTATTTAATTATTATTAGATATACCTATATAGATATATAGTCCTATTAAATTTTGTTATTATTAATAAAATTACTAATCTTTTTATAATCGTTAAGACAATCTATTTAAGATATCATAAAATCCAGAAATAAAATATTAGATTATCCTCAACATTGAAATAGAAAAGAGAGTCGTGAATTCTTTATAAGTAACAACGCGCCCGCCCTAATTTCTTAACGTAATGGATTTGAAATACTCTAGCAAAAACAATGTATTTTTTTTTGGCTTGAACCCGACTGGAAACTTATCCCTACTGCGGACGGAAATAAGCTGCCAATGAATGAATAATGAATATCTCGGGTCAACCCTGCATATGAATTTACTTACTTTCGTACAGAATCTACTTTTTTCAGACCCATAACTTTTTTAGGTGGTAATACGTTGTGTAAATATATGTTGAAATAAATAGAAATATTACGTACTAAATAGATATGAGAGCTCTAAAGTACTTACGTAAGGCGCAGAACCGCTAGTAGTAAATAAAAGACGCCTTCAAATACGAAGCAGAAAATTTAGCAGAATCCGGATCGGCGTCCGTGCTAAGCCTCGTAATTAACGAGACTGAAAGTGGATGCCTGACTTGAGACGTGTTCTGACAATTAACGTGAGGTGCGCTTTTAGGAATTTGCTAATGCCATTACGCTCAGTAATATGTTACTTTAGGACTGTGTTTTCAAGGAAGTAGAAAAAAAAACCGGCCAAGTGCGAGTCGGACTCGCGCACCGAGGGTTCCGTACAACCTTGCAAATTTATGGTTTTCGTAATTTTTCCTTTATCTATGCTATAAGACGTTGCTTCGTACCAAATTTCAAGATTCTGAGTTCACGGGAAGCACCCTGTAGGTTTTGATTCCCTTGCAAGTGTCGAAAATTTGCGGCATAAACGGCTGTATCTTTTGATTGCGTTGGCTTAGAAGTTTGATTTTTTCACAGCTTCAAGGGACAGTAGACCTGAGTAATTGATATAAATTTCAGCTTCATACCTCCACGCGTTCCTGAGAAAAAGGGTCTTGACAGACGGACGGACGGACGGACAGACGGACAACAAAGTGATCCTATAAGGGTTCCGTTTTTTCCTTTTGAGGTACGGAACCCTAAAAACATAATACAATCGAATTTTTAAACAAAAATACAAACCGACTTCAACGAGTAGCACCAACAGAGACTATTAGGTGCATATTCAACATCATACTGTTACTAAACCTATTACACTGATAGCGAATGATTTGCTGATGACCGTTGAGGAGTTCCGTTCTCCACCTAAAGTTCTTCATCCGATTTTCACAAAACTTAAACGGTGGTCCCCTTGGCGTATAATCAATAAAAAAAACGAAATCGGTTTAAATTTGACAGAAATATTTTAATATACTATAAAAAACATACTTGACGAATTGGGAACCTCCCCCTTGTTTGAAATCGGTTAAAAAGGTAAAGGTAACCAGCATGAAATACCTACCTTTGTGGTTCTTCTCGGGGACAAGGCGTAGGTAAGCATACTTATTTATTTCTTATTTAAAACTAGCAGGCGCCTAGCGGCGTTGCCTGCAGGGATCCCTTTTTCGTGTTTCTCGAGGAATGCAAAATCCTTTCTTATCCATTGGCTATTTCTTAAAAGTATTCCAAATTTCAAGTCTTTTGCTTTAGCAGTTTCGGCTGTGCGTTGATGAATCAGTCAGACAGTCACATTTTTTCTCTTTATTAAAAGTCAAGTAGGGACTTTATAAGTATACTTGTGAGGTAATTTCAACTTCATCGTTTCAGCGTGTACGGTTGAGGAGAAGAAGCGGGGTAAGAAACTCCTCAACACATAATAATTCTTTTAATCAACTCTTAGGTTAGGGTTAGGCTGGTTATTTTTCGCTGTCGTATTGCGCTGTGCTGGGGGATATCTAAATAATAGTACTTAGTTATAGATACCTATGTAAATCATAATGAGCAAAATTTACGGCATCATAATTGGATAAACTTCAGTCAGGACATTTGGTATTTCCTTACCTTGTTATTTTAGGCACTGTTGATTTATTAAATTCTCGTTCTTTAATACAAAGCAAAACAAACAGTTCATAGCGCGTACCTACAAACTGTGGAGTTCATATTGAGTAAAGTTTCTTGTCGACGCCAAATTGGATTAGTTTCTTTCCGACATTCAAGCAAGTATTGAACTGAAATTGAATCGCTACAAAACGCGAACTCAAGTGATATTGACAATTTTGTTCGTAAGTAAGATGACTGCGATCTCCATTCAAATACTAAGTCCTATTTGAAATTTACTCTAATTAGTGGATATTGGAAGTATTTTGTAAGCACATAATGGGTGATTTATAAACTTGTTATTTCAATGCTAACCTCATACTAGGTGTAGGAGAGCATCGAATAAAATAAACTGTATAAAACTTTCACAAAAATCACATTAACATTATGTACCGTCTCAGAGCTGTGTCTGTAGCTATATTTTATGCGTAACGTCGACATGTGGTTAAATATTGGATTATTTTGTGCAAACATGTGTAGTAGTTAACATTCATAATTAATTTATTTGGCAGAGAAAACACAAATCGTTTATTACCTACGTAAAATCTTTGGCGTGGTATAAATGTCGTTAGGGAGGAGTTTTACTCTTAGATACCTCGTATGTTTAACAGTAATATTATGTACTTTTCAAAATTGTTTGTCTCACGCCGATTAAAACCGAAGTTTCTCAGACAAAATCATTTCGGTATGCCTCATCCCGCCCTAAACACACTCCCTTATGCCAGCGATATTTTATAAAGTTTGCTACATTTATGTATCTTGCTGATATGGATTAAATTACGTACATGGTAAAGGGTTGCAAATTGCAAGGAAATTATCTAAAACGTTCCAGGAAATGGCCTAGAAGTACCTCCGATTGGCATTTATTTTGATATACTACGCTTTTCTGCTGTGGATGTAGTTATCACTCAGGGACTTATTATAATAATATATACGTACATTCTAGGGGGGTGGGGCAGAGTCGTTGCCGCGCGGATCCTATTTATGCCTGTTTCCTTCTTAGTGCACAGTTACGTCACATCTGGAACCTTTGTGCTAAAGTATATGTTCTGGCCCCAGCGGTTTTGCATCGAGTAGTCAGCCAATCTGCCATTTAGATTCTTCTTTTATAAACAAAATATTTGCCGTAATACTAAATACAAAGAAGTTTTCAACCCAACATTAATCTAAATTTAAATTTGTGGTTTCGTTGAACCAAGGAAGGCAACGGATTTTTATGAATTTGTGCAAGCGAGGCGCTCGCACTTTTTATAACAATATTTTTATAAAAGGGCACTAGTAAATAAGTAATCAACGTTAAAACAACAAAAAAAAAGCGCCAAGCGAATGGAGTCAGAAATGTGAAGTCGATAACTACCTTTAGTAGTTGCTAATATTATAATCTGTGAAAAACACATTGTCAACATAAGCCACAGACAAACACAGAACCCCAAAAATTATTGACGTGTTCAATGAATTTGAACCAACCAAAGAGATTAAAATATAATAGGGCAATATAATAGGGCATAGAGGGGACAAAGCGAGGAAAATTTGAAGCCAAAAATTATTCCAAATGGAATAAGTCGAGTACAATTTCGACCGAATGACAGCTCGCGTTCATACTAACTGACATGACGCTTGATCTACTTCAAAGTTTTGTATGAAAATATTCCCAATGCCCCCTCTATGTCCTATTATATTTTAATCTCTTTGGAACCAACCAACCAAGCAACCAACTTTCAAAGCTTATGCTAAGCGTTATTTGGACAGTGCGGAAACAATAACATTATAAGCGAAACATTTTACGCTCCTGTTGTGTTAAAAATATTAGATTACAGCCCTTCGATAGATCCGACTTGTGTCCGTAATACAATTTCACTGTTTATTACGTTAACAGCCGAAGCCGAGGGCGCGCGTGACTTGTCGTGGCCTTGACGCGGGTATAGGACCGGTTCACCGGCTTACTGCATTCAGTCTATCCTGTCTAGGCTCTTATATTTTAAAATGGATTAATATGTCGCAGGCAAAGACGTTCAATGAAAAAGTTTCTCTCTAATGATTTTCTTCCAACCTCTTTGGTCGCAGGGTTATTGCGTGATTTTAAAATGTCACTGGTGGTATTAGAATTACATGTATATTCGGGGGTCTCCGATCTCCATTTCAAACAATATCACTGGTAAATAGTTAGGTACATTATAATTGCACTAAGCAGATTCAGTGACATTGTAATTATTTATACCTAAGTTAACTTATCAAAACTAACAATACTTGGATTTGGCGCTAAGCCTGAGTCCGTAGTCGGTTCACTTATCACCGTGTCATGCCGAAAGTTTTTTAATTTTGTGTGAAATCGAGACGATTGACAAAAATCCGTGCAATAATAATATTACCGCTTTTACAATAACCCTGCGACTACACAATTATAATATGGGACACGGTTATTTATTCTCAAACTAAGCAGAGCCTGTAGTATGGGTACTAAATAACTGATAAACATTAAACACCCAAAAACAAAGCCAACAGAAAGGACTTGACCGGGAATCGCTACCTGAGGCTGAGAAGGCAGGGTCACTACCAACTGAGCCAACAGGCCCGTAAAAACATTTCCTTTTTTCCGTTGTTTTGTATTTTTCCCTATTACGCTATTAAATTTCGGAACAGCCCAGCGGATAGCTGAGTGGAAGCGTGGGCAGGGCGCATACAGACGACCGAGCAAAGGCCGTGAAAAGCTAGACGCAGGTCGATCATGATCGATCGCTCTGGAAGACAATGCGGACGTACTTTGAACGTCCTGTAACTGCAATGATGATGATATTGATTTTCTATAGGTTTAGGTTTAAGGTAGAGAGGTATTTTAGTATAGGATAACACTACCTGCCCCATAGAGAAGTGGCAAACCAAAGTTTCATCTGCTTAGCTTTCGTTGGCTTAGTTGTAATCAAAGACGTTTAAAGAAAAAGTTTCTCTCCTAGAGAATGATTTTCTTTCAACCTCTTTGGTTGTAATATTGGGTCCTTACCTATGAAATTGGCGAAAAATTCCAACTTATGTTTTAGTTTCCTTTTTTTCTAATTTTGCAAGTATCCCGGAGATTTACTCTTTAATTCAAAAGTTGACTATATCGGTAAAATTATACATGAACAAAAACTGATTTTTGTTTGAGTTTAAAGCTTGATAAATAAGACACTTGACATCTCTTCCTCAATTTTAAAACCTAATATTGCTGATTAAACTCGATTATTTTCTCTAACATACACATATAATTCTACTGGATTTTGATTTTTCAATCCCGAAAATAACAATAAAATGTTGGTATGGAAAATCAGTTGAAATTTTCTATAAAAAACGACAATTTCGTAGGGATGGACCCAATAGTAATTATTTTCAACTCCTGTCAGTGACTTTACTTCTTTAGGGTGTTGCGTAAATTTTACTTGAGGCGATGTAATGGCGGGTGCCTGACAAGTCGATCGCTTATGTCAATGCCATACATTTGTCATTCTATTTGACTAGCGTTTACGTTTAGCAAAGTCACCTGGCTAGTCCTTCTGGAAGGCAAATCAGGCGCAATCAACTTAATATCGGAATGGGGTTTGCTGTATCTGTACTAGGTACAAAATCTCGAAAAACAAAGAATTTTTGTCGAATATTGTATGCTCAAGCCGTTCAAGTTACTTCAACTGGTAATGCTAGTAAGATTTGGTGGTAGAGATACAGCGAATTCGCTCGAGATTAAGTTGATTGCGATAGAATTGCCTCCTTGAAGCAGCTCCGGAATTCTTCTCATTTAATAAAATATAGAAATTATGAACCACTCTTTAGCGTAGTCTACGGCATTAGGCTAACGTTAAAGCTACAAGTACTTTCGCCTTCCTGTTGTCAGCTGAAATACTTTTTGAAAGCATAATAAAAACATATTATTATACATTCATTAATAAGTGAATTCCCCACTCTAATTTTTAATATTGAAATAAAAATCAGGTACCTGTTTGTATATTTTGTATGGTTTATTTATATACTTATTATTGATATACTTATGTAAATATAGTATAGATATATGTAATAAATAGGGTCTTCAGATTTCAATAACACATTTGCAAAGTAGGTATATTAATTATAACAGTTAATTTTATTAATAAATAAAAGTATGGCTGTTATGCTAGCCATGACATTATAATCTTTAAAACAGATACTGGCGCTTTTAACATTATTATCCAGAAAGTGACAGCGACATATTTTAGACATTGTTTAACTTTAAACTTCGTTTTGTAATAAAATTTACTGTCAACGGTACTTTTGTTGTTATTGTAACTGCAATTTATTATTTTTTACACACAACTGACTTGTTTTTGGGCGTCCAAGAATTATAATTATAAGCGCTACTTTATCATCATCAATCAAAACAACTCAGCCTTGAAAGTCAACCAAAATTTCAAAATTGAATTATTCATATATCAATGTTCAAAAAATCAACACAGAAGAAATTACGAAGAATCAAAACAGTATTTTTTTACTCTATCACAAGAGAATAAAACGCCATTTTACAACGTTCCGTTTAGCCAATGCGCTATCTGCCATTATTGTCAGGCTGCTAATACTATACTCCATAACTTAAAGTTTGTGTCGAGTCTCGCTAGACTGAAATCTGCAGGGTGTGCAGTATTGCACTACCCAGCTCTACAATACAGGGCAGATAGGAAGGCGCCCCGGCGGTTAACTTATACAACAATACTGTAGTTCTGTTGATACTTATAGTTCAGCTGCCAAATCATTACAGTTCGTTGGTTTGTCTTTAAATTATTTCTGTGAATAAACATTTTTTCTCGCAATGCATCATAATTGGAAGCCATCTTGACGCGATATCCTTCCATACTCCGCCGATTATTGGCCATTTCCGCCCCATACAAATTCAATCAGTGCGAGCTGCCCATAGTCATCCAGCGCTGTATTCAAGAATGAAAGTGCAAGTAATTTAGTTCACGTCGCAGCAGCAGGCCTGCTAAATAATCGAGTTGCATGGAATCGTTTCAGCAACCCGAGCCGAGGGGCGGCTCGAACTAGGTTACCTACATCTAATTTGATTAAGAAAATCTCCACGTAACCCTATCTGAACAAGCCTTTGAGTCTCTACCCTATAATTGCTTTTTTTAATAATTACCAGTTATTGAAATTTTGATGATAAAATATTGATAATTCATAGATTTTTCATATTAAAAGCCTTGATTTTTGAACATAAATGGTAAATACTGGAAAGGATTTTCAAAGGTAATCCAACCTTATATTTGAACTCGCTATTGCTTTTTACAAATAAATAATAAATAGTCCACGCCTTATCCCAAGGGGGGCGCCAGATGCCGACTTTGTAATTTTCGGACGCTATACGTACCCATCGGGACTGAGGGACTAATTCGGTAAGTACTTTTGTAAATATTTTTTCTTTGTTATTATTTTAAAGGTGAGGGTATTTTAGGCAAATTATTTCACCAATTTTATTTACAAGCAGGAATTATTTTATTTTAGTATCATTTGATGACATCAAATCGTAGTCGTCAAAAGTATAGCTTTTACTTTTTAGTTAAAATTCACTTCAGTTACCCAATGTCACTAAATTACCCGCCGTTGTGACGTCACTTAGAAATCAGCTAGAGGTCAAGTGGTAACATAGATTAAAAAAATAAGTTCAGAATTTATATCGAAATGGTTTCGGAGTCGGATCACCACATTTTTCTTTACATATCCAATTACGTAATATTTGAACCTGATTCTTATATTTTAATATCTAGGTAGGTCAATTAATATCACAGAATACAACAGTTGCGATGAGAAAACGACTGTCCATTGCCAGACATTTGTACCCGACGTTGCCGTTGCGTTGCCGTAGTCACCGCCTGCTGGCAATACCGCCGACGCGCGACGCGCATAGAGGCACACGTAACTCGCCACTGCCTGGTAAGGGCGCTTGCGCTGCTCAACGCGCTCCTGGCGATGGCGGGGGCCCCGGAGTGTGATATATTCGCGGATACATGGACGAGGGTGTGTCGTAAGTGTATGGTGTTGTGAGCGAGATGTATAAATGGTTTCATTTCTTCTTTCTTTATTTTTATTTTTAATTTCCTTGTACTTTTTTTATAATTTTTGATAGCCTTTTCTAGCGCCTTAGATTTATCTGTAATGCTAGTTTAAGTTATTTTAAATAAATGTGTAATAAAAAAACCATAGGATTCTTTAGTCCTCGGAACACGATTACTATACTTTTAAATTGTTGATGTTCCTGTAGAAGTAATTTACGGAACATAAGAAATCTATTAATCTTATTACTCGAGGGTGCGTTGGCTTTGGAGGCAAATCGACATTACATTAGGCCCGAGTCAGCTTCCTTTCGACGGAAATCGACTGGAATTGCTGTCGGTATGCCGTGATCTATTTTCTTTTGGGAGTTCACATATCTTCGCGCTCCTCGAATCAGTATTGTTCATGCTCATTGGTTTGGTTCTAATGAATGGTATATTATCCACTTTTCAATTCGGCTGCAAATCTCATTTGTCGTTGGTGTTCGCAATTTATATTTCTTAAAGGTATATTGTATTTTTTGTAGTATAAATCCTTCAAACAAGAGTGAATGCTCAATATCTGGGAAACATGTTTGATGCAAATGGGAATAGTGTGAATTTGAATATGTTAATAATAGTGTGTACTTATTGAGATATTGAATGCCAAATGAAATCTAATCTTAATATTTAGACATAACAAAGTGTTACAAATATATTTCAGTATTCAAACTTGAAAAGAACTTAAATAATGAAATTCGTTAACCTTCATTTCTTGTAGAAACTGTTATTCTTTCGTACTCATTATTCAGTGAATCTGAATTAAACCTCATGGGATGAATTTTCCCTACACATGTTTGAACTTCTGCCACATTGAGCTTAGAACACGAGTAATTTAAAATAAGTAAATAAAGAAAATGCGAATACCAGCATGCAATATAATAAATTTTAATACTGGCAGTCTTTCAGTAGACACGTTTAGAATTCAGCTGAATTTAATATTGCACGAGATGTGCATAGTGTTGCAAAATGAAAAAATACCACATTTCCACGTGAATTGCAATGCTTCCGGAAATTGAAATTTATATTCGGATTTGTGTTTAAAATACTTTTCCCGATTTAGCTTTGTAGCTTCTGAGGACTTATTACTCTATTTTCGTATAGAAAAAATAACAAAACATTATGTGCTTAAAACACTTATGCGGACACAGAGATGACTCTGTGTGACACCATCATTATCTAAGGCGGCGTTATCAGAAGTCACGCCGACTTCCGTTTTAGTATGCGATTGTCGTTTAATCAAACAATAATAATTTTCTGAGGAGTTCTTTCACCCGTAGGTACATTATTTTGTCCCCTAAATGGGTAAATAATAATAAACTGTAATGATAATTCTGTTGAAGTGCAAAGATGGAGCTCGGCTATGAGTTGTACTTATATGTGTTGTTATATTATGTGTGTAGTGTGGTATACACCGTAGGTGGAAAAAACATCGCAAAGAAACCCCAATACCTCAAAATTGGTTCTGACTTTTATCCACCTATATGGGCTTACCGAAGATCACGTTTAGGGTTCAAATAAATATATTAGTGAAAAGTGGTATTTCCAGTACAGTGGGTAACCCTCCCGGTGAAAATGCGCAACTGTGTTCCTAGATATAAAGTAATATTATAAATAAGTAGCATATCAACTAATATAATAACTCTAGTTGCTCCTAGAATATTTTATTAAGTTGTACATATTACTTACAGATTGTTCCACAATTTCACATAATATGTATCTTCAAACGAATTATTTGTAGCTTGTACATAAACAAAATACTGTTGAAACTAATTATCGAGCTATAAGATCTATCAAGTAGTTATATTTATGATTATAATGTTGCGAGATTATTTGATATGGCACGCCCAACACTAATCGAATAGCAATAACAACTTCTCGAACACGAAATGTTTCTTGCTACAGAAACTTCTGCGGAAAATCTTAGTCTTTGTCGCATCAACGGCATATTTTTTTCATAGTAGGTAATCATCGGAGTATCTTTTAATAATCACATTTGTCAATTGAAAAACTAATCTACCTCTTCTATGAGGTGATTTCGGACAGCCCTAATTCTAATCAAGCCTTTGGATTGCTATTTGAGCGATTTAAGCATAGACCAAACACTTTGAAAAGTAAAATGTGTTTTATCGGAAGAAGACTTTGGCTGACGAGTATTAGTGTCTTTACGGGGAGATAACTGCCGCCTTTTAGACGTGACCCCTGGGTTTATACCCTTGCATTTGCCACCAATGAAGGACCGAATTTACTGCTTATAATAATATAGGTATTTTTTTTAAGTTAAAGGTTAATCAAAATAAATATATAAATGATGTAGATAAGCTGAAAAATAATTAGGTAAGTCCTAGCCATCAAACCATTCTCCACATCAATCAAGTTTATGAAATGTTTGTGTTTTTCGAAATCAACTGTGAAATAGGTGGGTAAAATAAGGTGTTTCAAAAATAGTGGCCTTAATTCTAAGGTTACGATTTAAAATTTAAGTACTTGCTTGTATTGAGGAGCTGATCTCTCTGTCTGGTAAATTTGTACTTGGTTCGATTCTGAAATTTCGATTAGTTTCTTTTGTACAGTCTTACCCTGAAGCCAGATTTTCAGCCATTTATATTAATTTAAATTATTAACCGACTTCTAAAAAGGAGGAGGTTCTCAATTCGACTGTATGTTTTTTTTTTATGTTACGCGATTATTCCGGCATTTATGAACCGATTTTGATGATATATTTTTTTTGTTTGGTAGATCATACTTTAGAGGTGGTCTCATTTAAATTTTAATAAAATCAATAAATATCTACAAAATTTATTTAGTGCTATTCGTTGAAGTAGGTTTTTTACTCTTCAGAGTTATTGTTATTTTAAGAACCTACTTAAAGTTTTATTTGTTACAGTACATCGGGACTATGGACGTGCCACGTCCTTCCAGCCGAGTAGAAATCGTAGCTGCCATGCGACGGGTTCGCGTAAGTACATTAAAAAAATATTTTTCTTAAAGCCACAGTAAAATGCTGCGTAAGTAGGTATATATAATTACTAGACGCCCAGTGGCGTTGCTTTCCTTCTTTTTAATAACCAAAAATCCTTCTTTAGTCTTCGTACGAATTTCATGTTATACTAGTAGACCTAGCGTGTTTCGGCTGTGTGTTCGATAGGTCTGTCAGCCAGTCAGATTTTTCTTTCATATATCTATTTATGTATAAATAGATAATAATATAATATGGAATTCTATAACTTATTGGAATACACCCACCGATAACTGCTTACAATGCGTTAGGACAATAATATCCGAACGCACAACAAAAAGCATTCACTACGGTTCCAATTTAATCGGAAGCGGGATTGTAGACAGGTATATACGGTCTGGTAGTACACCTACTTGGATATAATTTTGGTATTTAACAATAAAATTGTCGTTTGTCATTTTCTAGTTCCAATTGCGTATTAAATTGCGAGTAATCATTAATTAAAACGATGATCCAAAAACCTCTAAAAATGCATTTTGATTTTAATTTTACAACTATAGCTAATTTTAAAATAATAAAACAATCAAAGAAGTGTCGCAATTGAGTACTAAAACCGCTGACGTCACAACTCAATACTCGATACATTTTTCTTAGTAAATTTTCGTTTTGACAGATCATAAAAAGTACCTCATTAGACTAGGCCGTCAAATACCGTAGTATTATTAATAATAAAAATTTGTATATTTTCGGCCACAAACTAAGTGATAAATACTTTCGCCTCTCGTCATTAATGTACTCGTAACAAACTAAAATTATTATAATAAAAAGCTTTATAAATTAAAAAGTTTTATAATAGAAAAAGGAAAAGAAAACTGTTCTAATATCTATACATATAATAAAACTCTAACGGGGCCGTGTCTGTACATTAAATATTTTTTGAAAATTTTAACGGTAGTGTATATAGTTATCGATATAGATACCGAAACACCAATTTTTGGAATTTTTGTCTGTCTGTCTGTCTGTCTGTCTGGTTGTGCACGCATCACTCAAAAACTACTGGACGGATTTTGATGAAATTTGGTATGGAGATAACTGAGTACCCGGGTCAACATCTAGGGTACTTTTTATTCCAGGAAAATATCTCATTCCCACGGGAAAATATAAAAACTGCTTAAAAAGAGAAATACGTACTACTCCGAAACGATTACACATAGAAACTTGAAAAATAGTATGAAGGTGTCTGATATGTCATAGGAAATTGGTATAAAGAGATTTTTGGAAATTCCCACGGGAACGGGAATAAACGGAATCCGCGCGGGCAACGCCGCGGGGCATCCGCTAGTCATAAAATAATAACACAGATATTAATAATCTGTTATAGGTAGTTACTTTTTGTTAATATACTAAGAAATATACAACCACGCCTCTACCTGAGGGATCGGCTGATCGATATAAGTATTCCATATTATTTAAGATTATTTTATTTAACCTAGGCTTTGGAATACGTGTACACTATTATCAATATTTCCAGGCTGGTGGTTCTAAGTGGCAAACGAAGGTTTCATCAGATAGTAAAAATTAATTGTCATATCTATGACTACCCTTCTTTACAGTGATGCGTCAATTATATTAGTAGCTATAAAACTACGCAAATGACAAATCGAACGCTCATGTCAATTTATACCTTTCTCGTTCTATTCTACTATTCGAAAGCCATCTGGCTAGGCTCTCAGTTGTACTAAGATTATCTGTGCCTTTACAATATGTAACAGAATAAGCGCAATACCTGAAGTTAGTTTCTTCAGTATCGACTATCGATTTAGGCTATTTGAGTGTGTTAAATTTGTCCGAAAAATGAATTAGCGTAATTGAATTTAGGGCTAGCTATGGAAACCGTACTATTATTGATCTTTATTTAAGAAATTTGGTTAGACAAAACTAAAGTACTAATGTATTATATTTTTTTATATTAATATACTAATTGGGGTGTATGAGGAACTGCGCTTATTCTGGGACGTGTTGTATAAACCGAAAAAACAAATGTAATTCAGGGAGGTAAAAAAAGGCCGTAGGTGGAAGGAAAAGTCCCTCAATATTGATGATGGCACATATTCCTTTATTTTTAAATGAGCTTTTGCGAGGAAATTGCTTTTGCTTTTAAAATTTAACATAATCAACATTTAGAGTACTTTTCCTACAACCATGGCCTTGGCCATGGTATTTCGTTTGAGTGTATGTTTTTAAACCACGTATATTGCCGCTGCTCTTGTTAACGATTAACTGAACGATCACAGTACCTCCTCTTTTCGTGGGTATCCTAAATGGAAAAAGCATATACTCACAAGGGAATTAGCAGCCGGGGACTACCACCTGAAAAGCAACCAATCTATGTTATAGGTAGGTACATATATTGCGATCATCAAGCCTTGTGCTTATAATGGTGACAAAAATACTCAAGAAATCTGACGCACTCCAGCTATTTTTGTACTTACTAAAGACGTTCGATATCGCCATTGAAGATTTGATCGAACATTTTCTCGTTACACAAAATAGGTTATGAATAGGTTCGTTCAGGATGGTGCTTTTTATCTCGCAAATGCGTGCCGATGTAATTCATTTATATTCAGGCGAGGGCAACGTCGAGACGCGTGTCATATCCATATTTCAATGTAACACGATCTGTCCCCCAACGGGACAGGGTTGGTACCTAACTACTTTAACACTTTTATTCATAAACGTCTACAATATTTTGTTTTACTGTTAACAAGACTAAAATCTCCGTCATAAGAAGGTATAGGGTAGGATATAAGTAGATAAGGATAAATAAAATAAAAATAAATAATCTCACGCCTCTCATCCCCGAGGGGGTAGGCAGAGGTATTCCATTACTGGATATACCCACATTTCACGAGATACATTGGACCCCTAAACGTGATATAGGTGGTGAGCCCATCGCCGGACCGGGTCTATTTACACATGTCTCAGAATTAATTCTGAGACCTGCGGGTTTCCTCACGATGTTTTCCTTCACCGTCGAGCTAGTGATAAATATGTACGTAAGTTTTTGAAAAACTCATTGGTACATGCCAGGATTCGAACCCGAGCCTCACTGATTTTCAGCCGGCTCTTTAACCGTCCGGGCTATCACTGCTCATAAGATAAGGATGTAAACAATCATTTAGTTATTTGCAAGATTTGGATTAATTATTAAATAATATTTTCGTAATAATTTCAATTTGACCATGACGCGCCTGCGTTCCTGTACCACAAGTCACAACACATTGAATGACAACGCATTAAATCGCAAACATATAATTCGACTAATTAAAAATGCTTTTCAGGTTAGTATTACCCGCATATAAGTTTCAGTCATACATGTTTAAGTTGATGGGATTTGGTTAAGTCATGACTGTCGCTACGTAGTTCAGTAGAAGTTAGTCGATGTACTTACTCAATTTATGCCTTACCTCGCGACGGAACTTTACATTTTTTATTACCAATTCATTTCAAGGTTTTGTTATAAAAATGCATTAGTTACTGCAAAAATACCTAAATCGGTTCACAAATGACGAAAACATCGGTGAAGATACATAAAAAATACATACACCCGAAAATAGAATCTCCTCCTTTTATAAAGTCGTTTAATTTAAGGGTACATTTTCACGTATTAAAACAAATTCCATATAAAATTCACTATATAGTGTAGATATGTAGAGAATTTCCCTAAAAGCAGTAGCTTCGAAATATCGTATAACATAGCATTGGCAACCCTATTCGGCATCACGGCACGCCCCACTTATACGATAATAATGTCCCAAACCTGAGAGACCCGATTTGCATTTTTATACGTGAAAATTGTGAAGTATGCTATATTCGATACAGAATAGTATTTTTCAGCATTGTATTCTCTACTCTCTGATGAATGGATGGTTGGTTATTATATTATGTATCAAAGTAATAGATATTGTATTCACTCTTCGGTGTCGGACTTTCCTGACGCATTAGGAAATTTGGTCCATAATAGCCCATGGGAGTCCACCGTGGTTTGGGAGATGGAATTAGTATAGAGGTCACCTCAACAGATATATTTTCCAAGCCATTGAAGAGTATCTAAAATAGCTTGACGACTTCGTGCGTAAACAACGAAAACCGGGACCAAACACACTTGATACAATTATGCCATTCATGTTTTTCCGCGCCCAACTTTGTTTAGCCAGTGTACTTAATCGTAACAAACACACTGGCATCGCAGAGCTACGAATGCCTCTTCTCCACAGACCATTGCTCTTCTCTATATACAATATCTAACATAATAAGCGCAATTTCTGAAATTAGTTTGTTCTGTATCGACTACTTAATCGATTTCTGGTATTTTTAATATGTGTATTTTTTTCCGAAAAATTAATTAACATAGCTGAATTTCCTGCTACGTATGGAAATCGTATACTCTTATTGCTCTCTTATTTAAGAAAATTGGTTAGACACAGCTAAAGTACGAAGGCATCATATATTTTTTTATATTAATATTCTGATTAGGGCGTATGAGGAATTGATCCTCTGAACAGATCTTCCTTTTTTGAAGTCGGTTAAAAAGGGTTTCCGTGTTGATTAAATAAAAAAACTTTCTAATATTCTAAATTCATGAGAAATAAAGATTTTTTTTAAATAGATATCGGTCAGAATTAAAGTAAGTAAAACATTACACAGATTCACCTATAACCTCGAGGGATTAGGCATAGATTTTTCACTTTGATATCCATGTAGAGACGAAACCATTAAAAATATATTTAACTTTTTAAATTACCCCTGAGAACCTTGTGCCAAGTTTTATATAAGTATAATTATAATTATATTCCCTATAGTCTAGTATTAATAATCTTGAATTAAAATGCACTTATATGTCTGTAAATATGGTACAGACAAATAAACAGACTTGACGCTACTAAAAGTGTTACTTGGTTTGACCAAACTTCAAATAGGAACCAGTTTCCTAGTAAGTAATAAATTTTAATAATATGAGAGGAAAGATAACTCGAAAATTCTAGTGATATGTAGCCTTGATGAAACGCAGTGACATCTCCTTGTAGAGCTATAGTCTTGACAACTTTGGGGCACCCTGATTTAATGCAGGATTTTCTTAAAGAATATTAAAATCAAGTGAGATACAAGTGACAGAAATTCTTATATTTTCACTTTCCTATTTTAATTACAATCATGGAAGTGAGTGTTTTTATTCGTATTTTTTTTGAGAAATATAGAAATTTCTGACCACAATTATACAATTAAATACGTCGGTCTTCGACTCGTACTTGACTATATCATTTAACAAGGTATGTAGAATTGAAGTTAAGAAGAAAAAATATTGTAAGAAACTACGACAAGCTTCGTAGTTTCAAATAAGCTGCTTATCCGTTTTGCGCAGCTGACTGGAACTGAACAACAGCCACAAACGGAGGGAATCCAACATTTGCAAGTCTATTTGAATTTAATAGTGTCTTGACTAGATAGTTCAACTCCTATACAATTAATGTAACTGCAGCGAATTTGGTTAAGAACTGATATAACTTTGGAAACTTTAAGACTGAAATTGCTGCTTGAGGACAAAAATGAATATTTATATTCACTAAGTCCCCAAAATCATCTAGTACCTATTACATTTGCCTCCACTTGCCTTTTTTCAAAAATTATAAAAAAATATAATTATTAAAAAGATTTTAAGCAAAGATCACATAAACCATCTGCTAAATAGTCCGAATAAAGCCTACAAAATTGGTTTGGATAGGTGAGCCCGTTCTTAAGTTATAAAATAACAACGAAAAGTGGCATTGATTTTTATATAATATAATATAGATTAGCTTTCATCTTTATGAATTTTTTTCACGCCAGACTTACCTTCACATTATTCTGTCATATCAGTGTGAAGGTTAAGAAACTTTATTCCTATTCTTCACTTTAACACTATCACTGAACGTCGTCACACTAGTGTCAACGTTGGGAAAAGATTATTCCTTACATTACACCTTAGGAATGATAAGATAAGCAAATTAAATTTCTGTGATACCTATTGGATATCTCCAATGCCAGCTCACACATATCACCCAGCAAATTCTACCGTCAGCTATCAATCTATACTAGTCTATACTAATATTATAAAGAGGAAAGATTTGTATTTTTGTATGTTTGTGTGTTTTTATGTTCGTATCTTTGTTACGAATAAACTCAAAAACGACTTGACGGATTTTAAAAATTCCTTCACCAATAAAAAGCTACATCACTGAGTAACATAGTCTATATTTCATTCCCGTATTCCGACGGGAACGGGAACAACGCGGGTTAAACCGCGCCGAACCGCTCGTTGTACATAAAAGAAGAAACTGACTGGCTAGCTGACTGATCGATCAAAGCACAGCCGCAACCGCTGCGTCTAGAAGCAATAAATTTTGCACTAAGCATTAAGTAGATTTTTTTGTAGTTTTATATACATTTTGCTATGTAAACAAACGTACCATACCGTAACGTACGCACTTGTACGTACAATACGTAGACGAATCAATAATCCAACCAAAGAGATTAAAATATAACTGGGCCCTATTATATTTTAATCTCTTTGAATCCAACTAATTATACACGAGATACAGGTCTGTGAATTATACATTACAGGAAAGCTAAAGGCAAAGACGTTTAAAGAAAAAGTTTCTCTAGGAAAGAGAATGATTTTCTTCCAACCTCTTTGGCTAAAGGATATGAATACATACAGACAGACGAGTACAAACAAAATTCTTAATCTTCTTTTTCTCTCCATTCGTTTTAGAAGTGCGTTTTATGTTTCTATATTTATTGTTTTTTTTTTCAGTACGAATTCAAAGCGAAGGGTGTGAAAAAGCGGAAAGTAACAGTAGATGTGTCAACAGACGGTGTTCGGGTCACTTGCAGAAAGAAGAAAAATACAAGCAAGGTGAGGGTGGCACCAACATTTTATTACTTTGTTTTTGTTCTAGCCGCAGTTGGAAAAGTTCCACTTTTTGTATTTGTGGGGCTTTGTGGCAATGGAAGTTTTAGAAAAAGGTAGCAATCGCTTTTTTGACAATTTATACCTCTACAAAAAGACCAGTAGGTACATGGAATATTTTTTGAAAATTGTGATGTTAGTGTAGACAGTTATCGATTTGAGAGCAAATTAAAAAAAGAATTCTCATTAATCATTTTTAGTATACCAATTATACTGAAACAAAGTCTCAATTGAAAACCTATTTACACCTTCTACGCTAATACTTTAAACAGTTGGTAAGTTTGTGTTTTTCCATGAGGTTAATCTATCTGAAACTACTTATTCGATTCTGATTATTTTATGCCAGTGACACAGATATTAGAATACCATAGTACAGATACCTCACGCCATACAACGAAACGCGACAGCGCTAAGGCGTATTACAGGGCTAATTATTTTTAGTTTGCTCTACCAGTAACAGATGGAGCTAGTGTCAGCCAGAAAAATTAAGGAGGAACGATGAACCTATAAAAAGCTCAAGTCTAGCTAGATGACGCTATTTCTGAAAGCATGGTTTTTATTTTTTTACGAAATGTGCTTTCCGAATTAATACCTCTAAAAATGTTTCCCGTAAGTATTCTATAAATAAATATTGAACTGTAAAATTTTTTCGTTTACGATTTATTGAGTTTGAAAAACTCGAACATAAAGGGATGTTGTTTATAAATAAGCACGCACACATGCTTATTATAGAATTTAAAACTCCAACTGATTGGTAATTTCAACCTTCACTTGTGTGAGATGTTGGCGTAATCATGCAAGAGCCCGACTGTAAACGGAAAGTATTGGGTTCATATTTCATATCCCCACTATGAAGTTGTTTATTCTTTATTTCCTTTTTTATTAGACTTTTTGTTAGTATCTCATAAAATTAAATAGGTACATAAATATTAATAATAAATGGTTTTACATCAAATAAAAGATAAAATTACTGAAGTACGCCCTTGCTGCACATGCGACAAAAGCGGCGGCTGATTACGCTGCTCCCAATGATCTATATCTATACATATAATAAAACTCTAACGGGGCCGTGTCTGTACATTAAATATTTTTTGAAAATTTTAACGGTAGTGTATATAGTTATCGATGTAGATACCGAAACACCAATTTTTTGAATTTTTATCTGTCTGTCTGTCTGTCTGTCTGGTTGTGCACGCATCACGCAAAAACTACTGGACGGATTTTGATGAAATTTAGTATGGAGATAACTGAGTACCCGGGTCAACATCTAGGGTACTTTTTATTCCAGGAAAATATCTCATTCCCACGGGAAAATATAAAAACTGGTTAAAAAGAGAAATACGTACTACTCCGAAACGATAACACCCAGAAACTTGAAAAAAGGTATGAAGGTGTCTGATATGTCATAGGAAATTGGTATGAAGGGATTTTTGGAAATTCCCACGGGAACGGGAATAAACTAAATCCAAGCGGGAAAACGCCGCTGGGCACCCGCTATTTGAAATATGGTATGTAGGTGTCTTAAGTATGTCGTAGGCAACCACTATGAAGGGATTTTCGGAAATTCCCACGGGAACGGGAATAAACGGAATCCACGCGGGCAACGCCGCTGGGCATCCGCTAGTATTAAATAAGACAAGAGTAACGAGCCATTTACACGAGGGCAATCCACTAAGACAATCCACTAAGACTGCATACAAAAAAAACTTGAGGACAATGGAATGGATTGTCCTCAAGTTTTTTCCTCGTCCTCGTGTAAATGGCTCGATATGACTTATTTAACATCATTGGCTGCTCCCCAAAAACATGTGACAATATCGTGATAAAAACTACCTAGTATCCTGAGTAGGTAAGAACCAGACCATAAGGTCTATCTGATACTGAAGTAGATTTCAAAGGGATCAGTAGTGTCTGTGTGGTTGAATAACAATAAACCGGCCAAGTGCGAATCGGACTCGCGCACGAAGGGTTCCTACTTTTATCTATAAACACGGCAAAAATCGCATTTGTTGTATAGGAGCCCCACTTAAATATTTATTTTAGTTTTAGTAGGTATTTGTTGTTACAGCGGCAACAGAAATACATAATATATATTTATCACTAAGCTCGATGGTGAAGGAAAACATCGTGAGGAAACCCTAAGGTCTCAGAATTAATTCTGAGACATGTGAAAATAGAAGCGGTCCGGCGATGGGCTCACCTATCACGTTTAGGGGTCCAATGTATATCTCGTGAAATGTGGGTATATCCAGTAATGGAATACCTCTGCGTACCCCCTCGGGGATAAAAGGCGTGACATTTTTTTTTAATATTTGTTTTAGAAACATGTAATCTGTGAAAATTTCAACTGTGTAGCTATCGCGGTTTTTGAGATACAGCCTGGTGACAGACAGCCGGACGAACAGACGGACGGACAGACGGATGAAGAGACAGCGAAGTCTTAGTAATAGGGTCCCGTTTTTACCCTTGGGGTACGGAACCCTAAAAAACATTCGTACTTCCAATATTTATTTTATAACAATAGCAGGCATAGTGGGATGGGTAGGATACTTCCTACCTTCTACCTACCTACCTATGATTTCCATTACCTAATCCAGTAGGATTAGATAATTGAAATCATAGGTAGGTAGGTAGGTGCAGTCAAGAGCACGCTAAGCTTAACACTTACTTTGACCCGGCCCTGTATTCTATGGCGCACAGTATAAATCAGAGCTCAGCATTTATAAAATGGTAGTGTAAAGGTTGACTTGCTCCTGACTGTACAACTCTACTTGTATTAGATAAGTATGTACCTACCTACTGATATAATAATATGCGCTTTTAATCAACATCAATATTTTTGGCTCCCTTTTATATTCGCCTTAGAATAATTATAGGAAGAATTGAGTTTTTATAAAAAAATACTACGAGTTTAGGCAAAGAGATTTAAATACTTATTTAAATCTCCTTGAGTTTAGGAATATGTTTTTGTATAAATTCTTCATTTCATGGACTTGGCAAGTGCGTAGGTACTAGGTTGATTGAAGTACCTGACCAAAAACTTTAAAAAAAAAAGGTTCTCTCTCCTAGGAAAGAGAGTAAGTACATAATTTTCTTTCTAACTAACATTGTAACTAACATTTTCAAATCGCAAGAACGGCAACAGCGCACGATCGCTCCGATCCCGCGCGCCCGCCGCGCGGTAGGACGGAGCGGCAACGTTGCCAAACTTGGGTACAACGGACACGACAGATTCTTACACATACATTTATATCAGGGATGTTGCGGATGCCGATTTTTTCACATCCGCGGATGCGAATCCGGATGCGGATTTTTGAAGGCTCACATCCGCGGATGCGGATGTTTGGGATCTTATATAAATATAGTATATGAATGAAGAATTATCTTACTATAGGTAAAGGTATCATCCTATGGGGCAACAGTAAAAACGTAGGTAGGTAGAGCATTCATTCAGCAGAAAAAAAATATTAGAGCAATAACAGGAATATCTCGCTTTGATTCTTGCAGATCATTCTTTAAAGACCTTAATAGCTTATTGACATTATCATCTAACATGAATGAGATTTGCGTTTTTGCTAAACAGCATGGGGAATTGTTTAGAAAAATTTGTAACATAAACCCTCGTAGTCACAGAGACCCAAACACTCTTGTCTTTGAAACAATTCCAAAAATTATTAAATTATGATAAAATTGGCTTTGAGTATTAGAATATATTATTATGTATAATAAAATCCCGAATGACATTAAAGACTTATCCGTTAAAATTATTAAAAGGAAATTGTATAAATAGCTCACAATATTAATAAATTTATTAAAAAATAAAATAAGTGTGTCCATTATGTCAAAGGTGTTTGCATGTCTTTTAATTATAGTGAACATGTATGCACTGCCAAAACTGTATTTTTTCATCTGTACCCAAGTTTGACGCAAATAAAGAAATATTCTATACTACTCAATCAATAACAGGAACCTCACTGGAAAAATTAAGAATACTGTTATAAAACTATAAACTTGATCTACAATAAAACGTAGATTTTACCGGTACAACATAATGGCATTTTCCTTGCGATTTTAATTTAATAAGCTGAGCTAAGACTAATATAAAGATTTCCCAATACTCAATTATCTACACACAATGATCACTGATCACAATAACACTCAAAATATATATCTTCACGATAAGTAACCCACAGCGCAAACAAACACGTAATAATTTAGTTACAAGAAACAAAGGCTGTACCACAACAAATGCGTCGGATCTTGTCACCAATTTTTTCGTTCCCATTTGGCATTGTCTCATGCGAACGGAACGTGCCATTCGCGGGTCCCGCCCAATTTCTTTCTTGTCGCAACTTGTATTACATCCGCATCCGCATAAATATCCGCATTGATTAATGCGGATGCGGATGTCTAAATCTATGCGGAAGCTCCGCTTTTGCGGATGCGGATGCGAATATTCGCAACATCCCTGATTTATATGGTAATAGTTCCACCGTCATGTGGAACAAACTGCAACCTAACTAAACTAAAGCCCAAGAAGTATTTATTTCTGCCGCTTGAGGACCAAATTAAAACTATTTTAATTCCGATTTAGGGGCTGATTTATTGATTTTTCCATTTTAGGGTATACATTTATTTGCAAAATATATTTTTCAGCGTTACATTTCACCATAACTGCTTTTTACATAATCTTTAATTATTAATCAATACCCTTAGAGCTATCTGTCGAGATAAGTTTAAACTACAAGTTTCGTTGTGTTATGTTTATAATTAAAACATTTAGTTTGTTGAAACATTGTTTTATTCAGAACCGCCATTAACCAACTATTACATCATCATGTCCTTAGACTATATCCAGCTATGTTTCATGAACCTGGATACAACATCTCCCTTTTTCAGTATTTTAATATTAATTAGTTTTACAATGACAACTTAATACAGACTACTTAAATAAACATTTTTCAAGAAACTGACATTATTGCCAAATAATCAGATTAGCTTATTCATGACATTATTACAATAATTATTAGTGTTTACACTCTAAACACTTTTATTTAAACTCAACATTATATCTAAACATAATCATATTAACTTAAACCACTAGACAAAGTCTTCCAAATACTTAGGCTTAGAAACTACTCTACCTGATCTAGTTTTATATTTATTATTATTATTTTCATTCCCATAACTATTTCCTCTCATTTCCATGTCATTCTCCTTCCTGTCAAACATACTTTCAGTTCCATTATTTTCCTTTTTTCCTTCTTCCTTATTATCACATCCATCATCCAAAATTTCCTTACTGATTTGCCTATACTGACCTCCCTTAATCAACATCTTCCTATTCCTTGTAATAATATCACCATTTTCGTTTTTAACTTTGTAAGACCTTGGACCTTCCCCTTGTCCTACTATAATACCACTTTCATGCGGTTTTCTTCCATATTCATTTTGTATTTTCACTACTTCCATTCTTAAGCTCTTGCAAATTCTTGCTTCCTCTATCATACTGCTTCTTTTGCCTTATCTGCCTATCCAATAACTCCTTTCTGTAGCATGCATTTTCATCATACTTCCTTTCCACATATGGCAAAAAACTTTTCACACTTCTATTAAAAAGCAATTCTGACGGTGATTTCCCATTATTCATAACTGGAGTATTTCTATATATCATTAATCCTAGATATATATCCTTGTTGTCATAAATTATTTTTTTAAGTATTCTTTTTACTGTTTGAATGTGTCTTTCCGCAAGCCCATTGCCTTGATGATGCTTGGGACTAGTAATTTTGTGACAAAAATTCCATTTACTAGAAAAATCTTTAAACTCGAAACTTGTGAACTGAGATCCTGAATCACTATATATTATATTCGGTACTCCATGCCTTGCAAAAATTTGTTTCAGACTTTCTATAACATTTTTAGCTGATGTATTATTTAACTCTTGAATTTCCACATACTTGCTATAAGAATCAACTACTAAAATATATGGTACACCATATAAAAAGAATATATCTGTGGCTAAAATTTGCCAAGGCCCTTCTGCTATCTCTTTATTAATCATGGGTTCTTTTTTATTATTGTTTTGAAAACTTTTGCATGTATTACAATTTTGAATTATATCTTCAATTTCTTTTGACATATTTGGCCAAAATATTGATTTTCTAGCCAGGGCTTTACATTTCTCAATTCCTAAATGAGCATAGTGAAGTTTTTCAAGCATTTCCTTTCTCTTATTCTTAGGTATCACTATTTGGGTTCCTTTAAATACTATCCCATCACATTCACTCAACTCATCCCTGTAGCTGAAATATATTTTTGCCATTTCCTCAATTTCCCATTTATTCTCTGGCCATCCATTCTTTATATACTTACAAACACTCATCAATTCATCATCCTTGTTAGTTTCTGTAATCATGTCCTGTAAACCCTTATCGGTAATATTAATACCACTCATGACCATTGCTACATGCGTTTCAACTTCTAAATCATAAGACTTCGAAGTATCATTCAGATATGAACGACTCAAATGGTCAGCTACAAGCAATTCTTTGCCTGGTTTATATACTAGCTGAAAACTATAAGGCTGTAATGCCATTCTAATCTTTTGTAGTCTAACAGGACAATTATTCAGTGACTTTGTGAAAATTGAAACTAATGGTTTGTGATCTGTTTCAACTATATAATTCTGACCATAAAGGTATTGATGAAATTTTGTACAACCATATAAAATTGCAAGACTTTCCTTTTCAATCTGACTATAATTTTGCTCAGTATTTGTCATTGCTCTAGAGCCATATGCTATAGGTTGTCCATCTTGTAATATGACTGCACCCAAACCCTCTTTTGATGCATCAACACTTAATACAATTTTCTTTTCAATATCAAAATATGCTAAAACTGGTGGTCGACTCAGTAGTTTTTTTAGAGCATTATATGCTTTTTGTTGAGATTCTGACCAAACAAATGGGACGTCTTTCCTAGTCAATTGTCGTAAAGGAGCTGTGATTTCTGCTACATTGGGAATAAACCTTGACACATAATTTATCATTCCGAGAAACCTTAGTAATTCTTTCTGGTTCACAGGCTCTTTCATCTCAACTATTGCTCTTACTCTTTCATCATCCACTCTCATTCCTTTTGTAGTTAGTATATGTCCTAAATACTTTACCTCTTTTTGTTTAAAGTTGCATTTTTCTCTATTAAATTTCACACCCATTTCTTTTGCTCTTTTCAACACTTTTTCCAATATAATATCATGTTCTTTCTCTGTTTTACTATGTATCAAAATGTCATCTATGTAAATTTCTACCCCTTCTATGTCTCTAAAAACATTTGTAAACACTCTATGAAATACTTCTGGACTTGAACATAATCCAAAGGGTAGTCTATTGAAATGATATCTTCCTAGTGGAGAATTAAAAGTTGTGTATTCTTTACTATCATCTGACAACTCTATCTGCCAAAACCCTTTATTAGCATCAAGTGTAGTAAATACTGAACTACCTTGTAACTTAGCTGTAATTTCTTCAAGTGTTGGGATACTCATATGTTCTCTTTGTATTTGAGAATTTAAATATTGTGGGTCTAAACAAATCCTTAATGTACCATTTTTCTTACCAGTCATTACCAATGAACTGACAAAATCTGTGGGTTTTTCTATTTTCGAAATTATACCTAACCTTTCCAGCTTATCTAATTCTGCTTTTAATTTAGGCATTAACTTAAATGGAATGTGCCGACTGCTTTAAATTTTGCCTTTCCAATCATTTTTTAATGTAATTTTATACTTAAAATCTTTAATTTTTCCTATCCCCTGAAACACATCCTTATGTTCTTCCAACATCCTATTTCCTGTTACCACTTCTACTTTCTTAACTAGATTTATTTCACTTAAAGTTGGCAACCCTAATATGGGATAACAATTTTCTTTACATACCTGAAAATTTATCATTTGTTCTTTATTTTTAATTTTACACTTTATATTTATTTGTCCTACTGTTGGAATATTTTCCCCATTATAATTTGTCAGTTTAAGATTGCTGTGATCTATATCAAAAATACCCATGTCATTACAATATTTCTTAGAAATAACATTGCATTGAGCACCTGTATCTAACTTAAATTTTACACTTTTTCGTTGATCTACAAATTCTACATACTCATGCCAATTTTTATTGTTATCATTCAATGACACAGAACCAATATTAAATTCACTAGAAGAGTCCTGTTCTTGAGAACTGTCATTTGTTTCCACTGACCTGACCTTACGCTGTGTGCTCCGGCACATCCTCGCATAATGATTGATTTTACCGCATTTCTTACACTGCTTCCCATAAGCCGGACAGTTTGTTTTCCCATGTGAGAATCCACATCGCTGGCATTCCATTTTATTGGGATATTTCTTTGTTCTTGTTTCTTCTAGTACACGATCATTTGAAATCTTCGAAGCTGGTTTTTTGTTATTACTACTTTGTCCTGCTGTTGTCTTCTTCACAACATGGACTTCATGATTCGGATCATGTTCTATTTGCTTGATTTGTTCACTTGCAAGCTCAGCTGCTTTGCAAATATTTATTGCTTTTTGCAAAGTTAGATCCGTTTCCCTAAGTAATCTATCTTTTAATCTTGTATCTCTGATTCCCGACACAATTTTGTCTCTTATTAACCTCTCTTTTAACTCTCCGAAATCACAATCCTGTGCTAATTTCTTTAACTCTGTAATAAAATTGTCGTATGTTTCACCCTGTCTTTGCTCTCTTGTGAAAAAAACGTGTGACGCGACACTTTCATTTTTTGTAGGAATTATATGCTTTTCAAATTTTTCTTTTACTAAATTATAATCTTTACTTTCCACGTCTGTAAGACCAAATGTGTTAAAGACTTCCAAACTTTCCTCACCCATACAATGTAACAACAATGCCACTTGCACCTCGCCATTTTTTGTATTTGCTCCCGATGCTGTTCTGTATATTTCAAATCTTTGCATCCACTTCTTAAATTCCTCTGCAGTGAGACATTTTAATTTCTCAGGGGGTTTTAATCCCATAATTCCAGATTTTTCTGGTTCCGAGATGTTGGATTTTCAATGCAACGGCGTTCTTTTTCTTCCGAATACTATTTACCTTCGCACTTTCCTTCCTTTCTGTCCTTTGCTCTGATCTATCACTTAGATCGTGTCAGCAGCGCCATGTTATGTTTATAATTAAAACATTTAGTTTGTTGAAACATTGTTTTATTCAGAACCGCCATTAACCAACTATTACATCATCATGTCCATAGACTATATCCAGCTATGTTTCATGAACCTGGATACAACACGTTGTATGGAATGAGACCCGATGCCACTGATAAATGCACTATTTCTAAGTTACATCACTTTCACAGCTTCGAGTAATTTCGTTTTCTATAACTCCCTATACAAATACCCACCTAGTATTTGTTTCACCTTTAAACCACAGCTACTCGTCCAATAACTATGACAGATTTACGTATTTAACAGCCGACTTCGCTGGAAACTGGATTTAAACTTTACAACTCGTTCGTTTTTTGCGACAATGTGTCATTTTGCGAATGTGGCATTTTGCGCCTAATCCGTTCTATCCCGCGAGCCACCTAAGTATTCAAGTCATGTATTCCTGTCTCAACTGAAACTAATAGACCGACCAAACCGCGTCGTTCAGTCGTTCAGTTATTTATGCTTTGGCTTATACAAGCCAAACACTCCAGATTTAATCCCGAGCGTAGCGAGGGTGTTACGAGTTAATTCCTGAGCGAAGTAAGGGAATGAAAACGGAGTCCTGGCTGAGTGCAGCCAGGGATTCAAGCTCACCCAAGACGAAAACAGCTTTATCCCAAAGGAGAATACTCTACTTTTCTCACCTTTTGCGAGACAATAAAAAGCAAGGCTACTTAATATGGCTTGTAGTTGCCAGTTCGATTTTCAAATAAGTTCTTTTTGTTGTAGGTCTCTATCGAACAATTTTTCATACGAATTCATTATAACCCGAGGGGCCATAATATTTTACTGAACCTCATTATAACCCGCTGGTTAATAATGACTTGCTCTCGGTGAGGTTTGCATGATATATAATTGGGCAATGTCGAGCGTGTGGTGTGAAATACTATTTAATCTCTGAAATACATACGTTTCTAGTATTTAGCGCTTTTAAAACGATAAAAAATTACTACAACGAGTCTTATAAATACAAAATTATAATTATCATAACTGCAAAACAAAAGGTCCCATCCCATCAAATTACTTTTGTAATGAAAGCGAAATAAAATATTCATGGAGGCTGAAATGTCTGGTCAGCTTCACATACAGTTATATATATATTATGTCAGAGATAACTTGTGCGTATCTATTCTCTAATGAGAGCCCTCCCCTTGTTTTATCCACTCAATCTTGATTTTATGTTAAAGGTCCTAAGGTAAGGTAATAAATCTAGATTATGATAGTTCAAATTGGGGCTTACATGGATAACCTACTAAAATATTTTATGTTGCTGAAATGTCTCCAGTCAAAGCACGTCTATCTATGTACATACATTAACCATTTATGTAGGTACACCCAGCTGTTTGCTTTGTCCCTGTGGAATTTAGATAGTGGTAGAATCTATTTTTACGGAAGTTTTGTTGGGCTTATAAATCCATGCACACAATTTCACACACACACACACATACAGCGCCCCCCACACACACACACACTCACACGTACATAAATTACGTTAGGAATAGACTTTAATGTTTGTGGTAAAATGCTTTAAAACTTGCAATTTTGTTGTTATTTTGTTACTAGCTCCGCTAGAATTGTCATGGGGAACGAGCGAAACAACCTCAACACAAGTATTTTATTACTAACTTGGAGATGTTTAAGCATTTAAATAAAGTCAAAGTCAAAAAGTTTTTATTCAATGTAGGGGCTTATATAAGTCCTCTTATTGAAAGTCATTGCGACTCCACCGCTTCGGTATGTATAGTTGAGAAGAAGCGGGGCAAGAAACACCTCAACACATTATTCTTATAAACAATCAATACAATACAAAGTACAAGTTACATGGTTTTAGTGCTTTGCTGAGCTGGAGAAAATTTACACCAAACATCATTGTCATTCAAATATTCATGTTATAATATGCCATTTTACATAAAACCATTTTAACGTGAGTTTTGATATTTTTTTCTGGCAAATCTAGAACAGCTTTAGGTACCTACCTATCTTGTCGTAAAACCGTACACACAAACCCATAAAGAAATTATTAATTTGCTTAGGTAATCTGTAATGTGGCTACTTTATTTTTATTTCTAAGATTACATACAATTGTGCCTGTCGCAGTTTTTTTGTAAAAAGAGATGTATTTTTCCGTACGTAAAATTACATTTTATTTTCATAAATATACTGACAAGGCGCGTTGAAAAAAAAATTTAACATTTATAATAGGTGTCTACCTTCAACCTTATTGTGTTACTGTTTAAGTTTGTTCTTCTGATCACCCTCCTCTTTCACACAATGTAATGCTGATGCTACTTAATTATCTATGCTTTCAAAGCTTGCTGCTTTGCAAATGCTTTTGCATAGAAAACCCCGTAAACATTCATTCTGTAGTTTATGCGTGATGCACGCACAGACCGACAACAACGCTTTTGCCTTTTATTCCTTTTGTTATAGACGTCAAAAAACCTTTCTTCTCTGGCTGCACTATATAAAGCCCACCACCAATGTCTCGTTTTATGTATGTAGGTGTGTATGTGAAGAGATTTCTGTGGCGCTCCCTGAAGCCTAAACAGGTGATGGATTTTAATAAAATATGAAGTAATTTTACATGCGTCTGAGTTGTGAAAGTGCTACTGTATGTGTGAATAGAATTATAGACTTCAATAAATTATGTGCCGTTGTATCACCCTTCATCTAAAGAGTAATGAGAGTAATGTTTGTAAAACTTTTCAGTGCCTTTCAAAAGATACAGTGTTTTAATGAGGTTTTATTATTTCACAAGCTAGACTAATTTGTTCATAGCACGCCGATAAAACAGCATCAGCTGATTGGTTTAGCTTATTTATTTTTGACTTGATTTTATCTTTTCTAATTGCAGCTTTTCATAATCCAGTTTTCCCGTTCGCGTGGGAATTTTACTATATTCTTTTTAGTGAAGGCCTACAGAATACAAGACACCTACGTGCCATCTTTCAAGACGCTAAAATTAAGAAAAGTTTTCATCTCATGCCATACCTACGTCATGAACCAGTTTTTTTTTAACATTTAGAAAGTTTGCGGTGTCCTTTGTAGTACGTTCTTGACTTGTTACATAATGTCTCATCGATCTAGACTAATTTTCCCTTTCGGGTTTATAATACGTAGGCATTTAAACTTAAAAAAAAACTTGAGAGGTGTCAAGGGACTCCCGGATGGAACGAAGTTCCATCATCATCATCATCATCACCGTCGTCGGCGTCGTCGTCGTCATCATCATCTCATCATCATTATTAGATTTATCATAGAGCTTAAACTATAGATTAGATAATTAAGTGGGTAAGTACTTATGAAAATAATTTTGTTCTGTTCAAATTCAACATTTTTGAAGTCTAAAGTAATTTGTTACCTATAGGTGGAGATTTGTAATTGGCATATTGTTATTTAACTTATATTACTCAATTTGTTATTAAAGCTGTTAATCTTAAAAAAAGTAAATAAATAAAAAAAATAGCAAAAAGTGTCGGTTGTTACAACTTTTGGTCTTAATTTTTTCCGTCTAGCCCCCTTTCGCAACGCGCGATAAGGAACTACGTTTAAAAATCGGACAAGTGCGAGTCGGACTCGCCCACCGAGGGTGTCGTACAAAATTTGTAGGTACCTACATCCTAACTTAATATTATAAATGCGAAAGTGACTTTGTTTGTTTGTTACGCTTTCATGTCTATACAACTAAACCGATTTAAAAAATTCTTTCACCAATGGAAAGCTACATTATAAAGGAGTACTATAGCCTATATTTTATCCCCATATTTCCATGTGAACGGGAACAATTCTGGTTAAACCGCGGAGCGCCTCTAGTATTTAATATGCCTCGATAACATGACATTTTTTTAATGATTTTATTACAAATGCATAGTATTCAGACTTTTTCCTGTACTTGTAGTATAATGACTATATTACTTTCCAAATTTAATAGTTCTGGGTCAACGGGACGGGACGGGAACCTATGAAATTTGATTCCCTTGAGTGTCGAAATGTACATTTTTTTGCAACATAAACGGCCGTCTCTTTTTTACGGGACCGTAGACCTGACTACATGGTTTTAAATTTAACTCGATACCTCCACGCGTTCCCGAGATAAAGGGTCTTGACAGCTAGACAGACAACAAAGTGATCCTATAAGGGTTTAGTTTTTTTTTACTTTTAGGTACGGATCCCTAAAAGATACTGTAGAAGCGCTACGGCACAGGTTTTACGGTAGGCCATTAATCATCGTAGCCTGTAATGGACAGCTGTCAACTCTGTCTGCGGAAGCGACCATTACTCCTTTTGCCGTCGATTTATTGTTGCCCAGGATTTGCCGAATCTCCACCAATAGTGTCACCTAATTTTCATTGACATTGACATAGGCGAGCACTGAAAGGACGGCACGGCATGGCAAAGAAATAGATTTTTATTGGGATGAAACCGTAGGATGACGTGTACAGTACAATATAATGAAACTTGACAAAATAAAGTATGGCGCAGGTTACCAACTGCTTGCCGCAAACATTCGACGTACAAGAATCGTCATAACTTTAAAAACCTAAAACCGACTAAATAACGAATCAAAGAAACAAGGTTGGTCAACTAGCTCCTCTCTCACTCTAACTCCTTAACAGAGACCATTTATTTAAACTGGTCTCTGTCCTAAGGTATATTTTGTAGGCTATATTAGTCTACAAAATATACCATTCTATTTCCAAAAAAACATACAATCTTTTTATCTTTAACTTTACACAAAACTAATTATTAAATCCAAAAGTTAGATCGAGCCATAGAACATTTTAATGAAACAACTTGGCCTCGATTCTGAAACAAATATTTATTTATAGAACTAAAGTTGAAGTAAATAATATTGCAGCATTTCAGTATTTGTTTCGGGGTGGGCTTGTAACTTACTTGTAGGCTTGTACCTAGAGGCCTTGTTTCAGGAGTAAAACATGATCATCTTATTTCGGTAGGTACCATCGAATTATTTTATTTAGGCAGGAAAATAATGTATATTATTGTAATATTTTGGTGAGTAACTTCCACGTGGTTCCTCTTTATGGAATATTTTAGTAGGTATGTAAATATTGAAAAAGGATTTTTTTGTTAATGAATTTAAATAACGGATAAAATTTAAATATTATAAATAGGCGAACAAGAAATAATTCAATATCAATTTATAAAAGTATTTAATTTACAGTAAAGTTTCTAAACAAATGAAAGACCTTTAAAGACTTAAAGATTTTGCTTACATGTTATAACTTCTTATTTAAAAGTAATTTCTAGATTGCTAATTGTTGAATTTACAGATTTTGCTAGTGCATTAAGCGTATCTATAAGTCATTCATGTTAAATAGAATAGGCCAAATAAAGTGCAAAGCCATGAGGCATGTTGCACATGACGTAACGAATTAGAGTGGTATCACAGAATAAGTAATAATACTACGTACAGAAGGTTCTCTGTAAACAAATTCCCTGTTTAGGTAAGTACTTCAAACGTACCTAAATGTGGCCATCTCTTTCTATCGCATGAAACGCGCTCTTTCGGAGGCGGAACTTTGGATCTAGGGTTGCCGGCAGCTCGACCCATTAAATTATACGTTAGTAGTGGTAGTTAGTATAATAGTGTATTTTACCTGTATATTACGATTATTCTTTATTTAGGTACTAAAGACCACCCAACTAAACAAAAGCTGTGTAATTTGCCTTTAGGTTATGTTATGACTTCAAAACTGCCTGTTTCTGCAAAATGTAGGACGAAGACATACAACTTGGTTATCTACATACCTACATACATTATATAATGTAAAGAATAATAGTTTATTAAAATTCAATATCTATACAACCAATGCGCGGCAACCATTAATAGACCGCCGGGTGGCGGCCGGCCGCATGTACTTGTGGCGGCGCGATGACGTCACGCAGTGTGCCTTCCCTGGTGGTATCAATAGGCATACCTAGGCATTATAGTATGGGCTCTTCCAAGCTTTGCCTTTCTAATTAGGACTACTTGTTACCCTCTTAACAGACTCTCACTCAAGGAACAGTCGTTAGCTATAGATTTTTCAAGGCACTTTCCCCGTACCGACGCGCGTTAAAAGCAAAGATTCTACAATAGCCCTAGAAATAAATCTTTAACTAAAAGTTGGATACATTTCTGCTATTTATGAACTGAAATCTGTTTTGCACTGTCGGCCTATGGAGTTGTGTAAAAAGGTTTACATATTAATAAAATTGTACTCGTTATCATTTATCGGATTTAAAATCAGTCTTTTATTTTGTGTACCAACGCAATCATTAAATTTAATTATTGGATTATATCTGGAATGTGGAAAATGTTGCAAATATCATGGCATGCCTATTACACTAATTGTGGGTTGCTATGCAGATTTTTTAATTCTACAATCAGATATTGTTTTTTTTACAGAAAGCGTCGAAGCTGTTCGGCCGCAGAAAGACCACCGTGTATGAGTGCACAGAGATTATGAATCACCCGATATATCGTATCTTCTATGTATCGCACGACAGCTCCGACTTGAAGATATTCTCGTACATCGCCAGGGATGGGGCCACTAACGTCTTTAAGTGCAATGTGTTCAAGAGCACCAGAAAGGTCAGTAACTGGTAACAGATCTGCCTTTTCTATGAATATCACCTATGATCTCGCAATAGGGTATTTTACTGCATCGAACATAATAATTAATGAGAAAGCTTATCCCAAAACATCATAAAAAATCATTTCGATTCTCATTTAACAATTATAGCAATTTTTTTAATAATGAGCCGATGAAAAAAGGGATGCAATTCAGTACTAAAAATTATGATAGTAGGGGAGCCCGTGATGCTACGTAAATAGGTATTTACTCTAGCGTCGTGGATTGGACTTTGAAGATTAAGTGACAGGAAGTAAGTATAAAAGGTTATAATATGATGTTTTTTCGTTCATCAGTGGGGAGAGCCGCTTTCGAAATTTTCAAAAAGATTTCAGTCACACGGAAGTATTCGAGCTCGTTAAATTCTCACTGTAGATGTTTCAACTATCGTGTCTTAAACGTGTTCACCCATAATCTGACGATTATTATTATTATTTAAATAATACACTAGCAGCTCTTGAGCTGATGCGTGTATATCACTGCATTTGTGTATAATTACCTGCAAGGATTTTCTTAATCAGACAGTTTGTTAATCAAAACTTTGTGATCCCTCCCACTCCCCTAGGGCAGGATAAAATCGCCAGATTATTGGACGAACATATTTTTCACATTATTATTTAACCTTCAAACCTTAATCTGACAATTTCGAGCATTTAGAATATTTTCATACAAAAACTTTGATCTCAAGCGTCACATCAGTTAGTATGAACTTACACTAGACTTGTGACCTTAGGTAATAATTTTTGGCTTCAAATTTTTCTCGCTTTGTGCTCTCTATGTCCTAGTACATTTTAATCACTTTGATAGAAAACAAACACTCGACAATGAGACACTGCTGTGAGATCTGTTCGCGAACGTCTTCTGTAACAGTTTCCTAACCGTTTCTTATAAGCAAGTACAGAATGGTATACCTACAGGTCTATGACCTAAATAGAAAATATTTGATGACATTATCTACCTGCAAGCCGTAATAATAAGTCAGCTTTTACATTTGGAAGATGAGATGACATTTTTGTACCTCTTATTTCACATATTTATTTACTTATAATTAGAATTACACAATGAAAACTTGCATAGTGTAACTTAACGTTAAATTTGAGTGCGGCTAAAATCTAAATCTATACCTACATTTAAGAAAACTGTAACGGGGCCGTGTCTGTACATGAAATATTTTTTGAATATATTTGCAGTGATGTATATATAGTTATCGATTAAGATATCAAATCACTAATTTTTGAAATTTTTGTCTGTCTGTCTGGTTGTGCACGTATCACTCAAAAACTACTGGACGGATTTTGATGAAATTTGGTGTGGCACCCGCTATTTGAAATATGGTATGTAATCAATGTAGAGAATCGTAGTCGTAGGCAATCGCTATGTAGAGAATTTCGAAAATTCCCACGGGAATGGGAATAAACTGAATCACCTGCTAGTAATATAATAAAATAATACGGCCACTCACCGGCAGATGGCGTTAGCGACACTGATGTTAGAACGAGTGAAGCTCCGTCTCCCAGGTACTATGACTAATTTGACCAACAACATAATGAAGCTTTTAGCTTTATCGCGGTCTGTTATTCCCCATATAATTTGAGATATCGGGTTTAACTACTAGGGAATGCAATGACGGTCCCAAGGGTGCAGAGCGTCCATGCGTGCTGTTTATGAAGATCGCGTAGCCTCGTAAACACGGGTTGAGCTATAAACCGCAGCTGTCGTATCTCGCCCAAGGAATATGTGAACAATTTTTCAATCCCTTGATTTGACTTCATTAACTTACACATATCTAACACTGGTGTTTTTCAAATAGTTCTCAATTCGGCTGTATGTTTTTTTTGTGTATGTTACGCGATTATTCCGCCAGTTATACTTATTTGATTGTGATGATTCTTTTTTGTTTGTTAGATCATACCTTTCATCAAGAAATTTTCATTTAATTTCATCGAGAAACTTGCTAATGATTTTTTTTAATTGACATAGTACGTTTGTATTTCCATGTATTTATTTTCTGTAATTGCAAATAATAATAATATAATATTATTATAATTGCAAATAACACTTAAAAAAGTCAATAGTCTAATAACAAGGCACTCTAAACTCGTCCATGAAGTTTGGCTAAATGTAAACAGCATCTCTAACGAGAAGTTGCTGGTTCCAAATACAGTAGGTACCCCGAGAAGAAATTTGGATTTAAAACATCATCGAAACCCGTCTGATATACATATAAGATAAACTTACAATAGGTACCGATTTTTGGATAAACTTACAATAGGTACCGGTTTTTGGGAGTACGACTAGGTACCTAACACATAAATAACTGCTGCATTAATAAACTTATCTACTATGTTTGTGAAAGATGAATATTAAAAAATATATATATCAAACCTTAAAGGGTTCGTCTAAAAATTTTTCCAAGCCCTATTTAGCTCTAATATCATTTTAAGAGGTTATAATTTTTTACCCATAAAGAGATACGTGATTATCAATATTATCATAATATAACAGTATGTACCTAGTGAGTTTCCATACTAAGCCCTCCGGCTCCATCTAAGTAGATGAATGTGATGATGATTAACAATAATATAATAATAATAAATATAATCTCACGCCTTTTTTGTCCCCGAGGGGGTAGGCAGAGGTATTCCATTACTGGATATACCCACATTTCACGAGATATATTGGACCCCTAAACGTAATAGGTGGTGAGCCCATCGCCGGACCGGGTCTGTTTACACATGATTAACAATAATCTGTACATAAATAATTTTTATTAGGTTTAATTTAATTTTATAATTCAATAAAAGCCAAGAAATTATTTGACACTAACGCACACAGCGCGACCAACCACAAGCAAGCTGGGACGTAATTAACACTGGGTAGCTAGCTCTCAGTCACAACATCATTTTCATATTCAAGTCGTATAAAACTACCTCAAAAATATTAATTAAAGTTGAAAGACATCATGTGGGAAGATCGGTCCATTTACTTAAAATAGAAAAAAAGAAAGATTACTCTCGGCGGCGCGGCGGCCGGCATCAAAAGAAGTCGGGCATGTAATGAGCACCGTGTAATAGGTCGTGGATATGGTCGCGGCGTTTCAGCTTTTTCCTTTTATAAGAGACTACAAAATGATTTACGAATGACTAAAATGTACCCGTGCTATTTCCATGGAGAGACCTTTTATTCGTTTTCTATGCCTAAACCTTTATTTCCATGGAGAGACCTATTATTCGTTTTCTATTGTGCTATTTTTGGTTCATGGCTCGCAAAACCATTTAGCTGATTCTTCTGACAAATGTGCCTAAATTTAAAAGACGGCAATAAGTAATTAAAAAAAAAATCACGCCTTTTATTCCCGAGGGGGTAGGCAGAGGTATTCCATCACTGAATATACTTACATTTCAAGAGATATATTGGACCCCTAAACGTAAATTTTTGTAAGAAAATCATTTCTAATTTAACGGAAAATAATATGATAAATGCAGAGTATTAACAGCGACCAGGACCTTCTATGTATCTCTCTAAACACAACACAGTAGAAACATTATTTTAATCAAATTTGATGTTTGTCGTCTGTCCATAAACTTTATTCATTTAAGAGTAATTTTAGACACAATTATACCTACAGAAAACAACTTCTGCGGTCCTAAGACTTCGTTATTTATTTTGCAATTTAAATGTAAGATCAAACGTAAAAATACAATAAGAAATTGCGAAGAAAACGTGGAAACTTTTATGGAATCTTTTTTTGACGACTTCTTTCAGCTACTTTGTACCAAACTGTAATTTTAGGGTTGCCAAGAATCTTTTTGCGATCGATATCTAAGTTACATAATATTTTTGACAAATATATTCAGATAAAGACTTTTTAAAGGCCATTCTTCAAGCAACTAAATAGCAAAATACCATTAGTGGATTAAGTAGTTGAGAAAGCCGAGGTAAAGAAGCATACATTATTACTGACCTACATAAAGCAGGTATTTTTATCCTTTTTATATGTATAGGCCAATTCAGTTTGTTATAAAAATTGAATAGGTAGAAAAGTCGATCTATCCGCAAAGCAAGGGAGCGTTATCTGAAAATTCCTGCCGCCCCTAGACAAATCCACGGCTGGGTCGTGGCATGAATGTGCTTTATTTTGTGGTGATCAACATAATTATGTAAATTTCATTGGTGGTGACTGGTGATGTTAATAAAGTTTACATCAAAGCAACGTATGACGTTCGTAGAATGTTTTGACGATCCTGAAACACTGTTGGTTGATTTTTATATTTCGCTATCGAATATTTTGAATACTCTGTGTGGGAATAGTTTTATTGTTTACTAGCGGGTGCCCAGCGGCGTTGCAATAAATAAACTACGGGATAAAGCTAGGGCTCAATAACTTTCAAGATTTCAACTCACTCTGACCCCATCGATCGAAACCTGACAGGTGGAAATCCATCACAGAATTAAGTTTTTTTCAGTATATTTGAACGTCTCTTGAGATGTAAAACTGCGTACCGTAGGTAGGAAAATAAGTGAAAACATTCAACTAACTAACGAGGCTATACTTACATGTCTGTAAGACATTACACAGAAATCATCAGAGTGACCGAGCAGTGGTTTTTTGATTGTCGTTTTGAGAATATTGCGTAGTGCGTAACTTTTAGCTCCTTCATTTTTCTCTCGAATTCTTAAACTGGTAATATAAGATAGGTAGATAAGCCTTGCTAATCTTAATCTTATATGCTATATCCGTCATGCAACCTGCGAATGTAGATATTTAAAAAAAAATCACTGTAGTATAATATAAATGAAACATAAAAAAATTAAGTAATCAAAGGTAAAGTCTCACAAAACCTAATTAACCACCTGTTGTAGGGTAGATATACCTATATTTTTGTTCTGTCTTTGATGTCGCCTGGTGGTTGGTTCAACCGAGTTTGTTTACCCTCGCCTTCATTTACCTACTAACGCAGTATGAATACAGTATTTGAGTTGACGCATTCAGCCATTCATGCACGCGGCGTAAGTCAGCATCAATATCATACATAGACCCTGCGTATTTCAGTATCTACGTAAACTCTTTCATTAATTTTTACTACGCCTAGCTGACTAACTAATGCACTGCCCCGCATATTACTATGCAAAGTTATTCTAAATAAATTTAGGTGAGTCTTACCAAAACTAGTTGTTAGTAACCGAATCAAACATGGTGGTTACCAATGCCAATACCAATTTTAGGTGAGTCTTTCGTCCCCGACCAGACTGCTGTAATCACATGCTTGATAAGTTTGCGAAATCCACTACGTTCAGCAAAATATTACAATATCTGATCAACAATGCAATGACTCTCGGTTGAAAGCTCAATTATTGGACTCGAATGGAGTGTATTGTCACAAGCACACTAAATCTCTCATTGTGGCAGTAACGTTCGGCTGTCCAAGTGTTGGTTCCAGCACCTCCTCTTTATAGACAATATAAATCTTCTAGTTCGCTAGCTCCTCGACTTTTATAATCAATTACCGTCCCCGATCACTCGCTCCCGAGTAAATATTCAAGGAACAGAGCTGTTTGTTCCGGTGGTTTGTGGCAGCTTTTTAATTACAGCCATTGATTACATAGGATTTTATTATAGACATTACGATTATAGCCACTTTATACAATAGCTAACCGATGAATCCCGGTGAACATAAACTTCCCAGAAAGATATACTCAATATTATTGAGTTCCAGACAGCAAGATAAATATACGAAACATCAGTAGAAGTTACGTTCCTAGACTTGAACTTGCAAAAAGCATCAAAGAACGTGTAAAAGTGGATTTATTGTGTTCATTAAATGTCAGCACCTGTGTATCCGTCTCTATCTAGCGTTATAGTAAAAATGTATAACAGAGAAATCAGTAGGTAGGTAGATACCTTGATTTACAAATTCGGTTATCAAATATTGTGAAACGGAAAACTTAAATGCCGCTTTTTGCTCGACTTGGCGGGGGCACTGCCCCCAGATTCAACTACCCTGTAGTAGATATTGTTATTTATGGCCTTTTTCTTTCGATTATTTAATTCGTTTATTATTTAACCCGAAAATATAGTTTGTATATAGATAGGATATGGTAAAGCACACACAGACATATACCAAACGTCGGGCAAATGCGATTATGTTTATTTGCGGTGGTTGGCGCGACGCGAGTCGCACGCGCAGTCCTCGCCACGGCCACTTCAGTTGTTTGGTGATGCCTGGTGCGGATGCGCGCTCACTCTGCTCCCGTGCCGTGTGTATAAAGCGAAACAACCCAACTCCACATTTCCGCTTTCCCATGTTCGCGCAAGCAACCCGAAACCCCTCAACATGTCCGAGCACAAGGATAATAACCTGAAACATAGACGCACCGATCATCCCTTAAAAAGTCTCCCCACTGAAGTACTTCTTAAAGCTCGTCATACTTTAGTCTCTCTCGGTGGAGCACTAAAGTCCCGGCATGACCAGCCCCAAAGAACGAAGCAAGATTTAAAAGACAAGAAGCCTAAAGAAACTCTAAAAACAAGCAGATCGGAACCTGAGTTTGGTGATATACGAAAAAACAAGCATAGGAGTCGCGCAGAACAAAGTCTTCCGCGGGACTATGGTGCCGCGAGATCACGACCTCTTTCTGTGGGTGCTATAAAAAGATATGATAAAGAAGATGAATTAACCGCTACGAATTACACCAAAGATAATCACAAGCAATTCGAATCTTCTGAAGATATATGCGTGCAATCGCGACTTGTGATACCTGTAAACGATAGACTGAAAAATCAAGATATTCAAGTGCACGAGGTGAATGGAAGGCCGCGGAAAAAATTGTCGTTCCGCGAGCCTGAGATTGTGGGTACCGGCAGCGCTACGTTAGGTCGGTCAAACAAGTTGATGGGAGTTAACAGCCTAACAAAACGGCCTACCAGGCTGTCCTTGCGATCTGAAACACATTATTCCAGTTTGGATGGATTGGACTCTGATTTAGAGGTAGGTACGGTATTATACTAATTATCATTATATATATAACTAGCGACCCGCCCGGCTTCGCACGGGTACAATAGTTCTACTAAAACCTTCCTCTTGAATCACTCTATCTATCAAAAAAAACCGCATCAAAATCCGTTGCGTAGTTTTAAAGCATACAAAGGGACATAGGGATATAAGGACAGAGAAAGCGACTTTGTTTTATACTATGTAGTGATAAAACTGATAAAATACCTACCACATCTTTGCACAAGTGTGACTTTTAATGATGTGGTCAACATTTTAGAATTCAAGAATTCAGTTTCATTATTTCCTTACAAAGTTAATAAATAGTCATATTTACCTACATATTTTTTTCTTAGGTCGACGTTGTTTTTATGAACCGGCTTCTTTGAGAAGTCGAGATGACTGTCCCATAACGTCAGTTGCTCTAGCACTTAAGGTTGACGTTCAGCAAAACAATCTGTCGGCGATAGTGTTTTGATGCGAAATGGCCAAGTGCTGGGCGGGCGGCGACGGCGCGCCCGGTTGATCAGGCGGATTGTTTCATGTTTATTTTGACTTACGGCGTCCCAGACCAAGGACTGCCGTCGCGGAAGTTATATTTTTTTATATTCTCCGTCATTCTCTGTCATTTCTATTGACGTGTCTGCGCATTATGTCCTCGGTTTGCGTCAAGGGTATACTTCCGTCGTCGGCCCCATTTATTATTTAGAAAACTTTAGTAAACTACGGTTGTGTTTGTGTTAGATATTTTGGAAACTGCCGCTGTGCTGTCGACGTGTGAATTACGCATTGGAATAGTTACTGGAACAGTCTCGGCTATCGTTAATTCTCCCGTTGCGTTTAGTTTACGTACCTACTAGATCAACATACAAGTGCTAATGGAGTGAAATGAAGCATACAATGTGCTATAGGCACCCATTAAAAATACCTACGTATAGTTATATTCACATTCGTTTGGAAGACATGTTGATTTCTTGAAAACCGCTAGACCGATTTCGAAAACATTTCAATGGGACTACCTCTGAAGTATGATCTACCAAACAAAAAAAGAATTATCAAAATCGATTCATAATTGGCTGAATAATCCCGTAGGTAACATACATACAAAAAAAAAAGACGTGTGGCACTCGGGGACTGCCGCGGTAAAGCTATTGCATATTGTATCAACAAGACTGCCGAAAAGAAACGACGTTAGACAATACACGGCCTTCAAGCCACACGGGTGTTATTTAAATGGTTAGCAGAGTATTCGTATTTTTGTAAGCAGAAAAATATAATCTGTAAGCAGAAATAGCTAATTGGTCAGCAACTCATGGCCAGCAAACATTACAAAACCTATCAGCATTTTATGTCATTCTGGATGGCTGTAATTATTTTTGAGCTGCAATGAGCTGCTACTGTTTAATAAAATTTTGGTAAGCACTCAGAGGGGAAGCCAAAAAATATTTTTTGAGCTGCATATAAGAGTAGCAAAAATAATCTTAGCAAACTTGTCATGGGCAAAATGGGCGCATTCCTTACAAAGATTAAGAAGGACTTTGGATTATGCAACTTTTATCATTATAATTATTATTACCATTACAAGTAGTGGTGGTAGTGGTAGTGGGAGTGGTGGTGGTTGTAGTGAGGGTGGGTGTGCGAGTGTGAGGGTGTGTGAGTGGGAGTGGGGGTGGGTGTAGGGTGGGAGTGGGAGTTGGTGTGGGCGTGGGAGTGGGAGTGGGGGTGGAAGTGGGGTTGGGGGTGGGGTGGGGTGGGAGTGGGAGTCTGAGTGGGAGTGGGACTGAGACCGGGACCCGGACTCGGACTCGGACTCGGACTCGGACTCGGACTGGGACTCGGACTCGGACTCGGACTCGGACTCGGACTTCTCGGACCTCCGTGCCCGTCGGAGTGGGGAGCGTGAGGTTTTTTTCGTTACGGAATTTCTGGATTCAGTCCCCGCGCTCAAGGCCCTCGATAAAAGCTATGCAATAAGCTTAAAACATATAGTCGAATTGAGAACCTCCTCCTTTTTTAAGTCGGTCGAAAACGCGAATAATCGTGTCATATTATGTATTACGAGTATATACTATTATTCGGTATTAATATTGTTGTAATTTGTATTCAGATATTTTTTTGTAAAATATACTGTAACAGAGAGATTTAAGATATATAAATACTGTAACATAAATGTTTTAAAATTGATTTTCAAACCGAATAAATTTTGTTTAGATATTGTTTTGTCTCTGCCTGCAAAAGATACACCTGTGGTTACACTTCAGTATATAAGTAGTAATTTTTTGCTTAGGAAATTACATAGAGTATGTTTTTCGACTTCGCACGGGTGTAAACCCTCCTCTTGAATTACTCTATTTTAAAAAATAGAATCAAAATCCTTGAGTAGTTTTAAAGATCTAAGCATATATAGGGGCAGACAGACATCCGAGAGCGACTTTGTTTTAAACTATGTTGTAGTGATACGAGTTTTACAGCTTGTTTTGTTCATTGTTATTTTAAAATTATATTATTATCATTGTGCTTGTATTATGATGACTGCCATCCCTAAAATAATTTATTACACTAATAAGTTTTTTGATGTTTCTTCTATCAACGGTTATTATGAACGTTATAAATTACTTTCATCATAGATTATGCGAGCGAGCACAAAGTTTATGAGAGAGGCGTTTTTAAATCTACACCTATTTAAAAATCACTTCTAAAAAATTTCTATAATAAACTTATAAGTTATAATAGATATTAACTTACGGCACTCAATAAAATGTAAATAAATCTTTACACATAATATCAACGCGTAATACTCGTAGCTCACTGTCATTATTCGAAGTTGTGAATTTACCGCCCTAGCCTGGTGCAGAAATTTGGAGATGGAGTTGTAACTTGACCACAGGCGCTGTACCGCGCCTCAGGTGTCGACAGACGTGCGCGGGAAATAAAGACAGAGGAGAGTAGGGGTAGTAGGCACTAGCCTAAGACCATCTCCGAATCCGCGGTGGGCTCGCATGGGAGATTATAATATACTTCCTTATTGGTGATGAAAGACCCCTCAGATTTCAGGTGTAAGTAATAATTAAGTTAATCACACTTCAAATAATCTGATACCTACGTAATATGACTTTTTAAAAACACCTTATACTGTATGACGTAGTTAAGATAAGTCTAGGGATACCATTAAATTTTACTTTGGAGAGCTATATAGCTATATTTTTTTATCCTTACTCGAGTTAGTGACGACGTCGACGGGTACGAAAATAGCTCGCTGACGTATCTGCGGGCCAAAATTATGAGCAACATATAAAGGTCATTGTCTCAATCTGACCAACTTTTATTCCATAATATAGGTACTATATGATATTGTTCATTAACGTGAGAACACGTTATAAGCTTTATATTAGAGAAAGCCACGTTATGTTGACCGACTTTAATTAGAAATTTTAACTGTCTTACAAACTTCTAACATAATCGTAAATGATAATATGAAGAAAAATAAAAAAGAGATATTTGTTTCTAAGATCCTCAGACCTTCTAATATGAAGATAACCTCAAAACTATTTCTATTATTAATTTTTTTATAGAATTATACACATCTGTGAAATAAGAGTCCATAATCTGAAAGGCATTTAGAGAATTGTACACATAACTCACGATCGCGTCTGAAGGAATCCATTGATCCAAATTTGTGAGAGTTTCCAATATCATAATACACCGTGAGATCATTCCAAAAGATCTATACGAGTAAATAGAAGATTTTACCAGTACCTACCTAATAAAATAAATTAATTAAAAAAAAAATCTCACGCCTTTTATCTCCGAGGGGGTAGGCAGAAGTATTCCATTACTGGATATACCCACATTTCACGAGATATATTGGACCCCTAAACGCGATCGGTGGTGAGCCCATCGCCGGACCGGCTATTTACACATGTCTCAGAATTAATTCTGAGACCTGCGGATTTCCTCACGATGTTTTTCTTCACCGTCAAGCTAGTGATAAATATGTACGTAAGTTTTTGAAAAACTCATTGGTACATGCCAGGATTTGAACCCGAGACTCACTGATTTTCGGCCGGCTCTTTAACTGTAAGGCTATCACTGCTCTTACCTACCTAATATATTTTTCTTTTCCGATAGGTACACGTGACAATAAACGTTTTTATCTCCGAATATGCGGGCTTAATCACAAAAATAGGAATTTCACAATGAAAACACACCCAAAGAACATACGATATGGATCATTTTTCATAAAAAATATATACACCTTGCTAGATAAAACGTACGTCTAAAGTTTGTTTGGGTGAGCGGAATACCAATAGTATGCCATATTTTTTTTTGTTTAATTCCTTTTAAAATACATCATATTCTGTATACACATGGCATGAATACCTAATTTATCCCTCATTAATAAGACTTCTTATGAAATACTCGGGCTGCTAGTTGAAAATTCCTAGTTACCATCTAGACCATTTGCTCAAAAAATAAAATACAATAGCATCCAAAAAATATCGTAAATAGAATGGAATCATCGATCAGTGTCAAAGTTATTCATCTTTTCAATAGGCGAGGTGAGTTATTTTCGTGAAAACGGCTCTCCGAACTTATACATTATTTAGTACCTATCCCTCTGGGCATCATTCGGACATCAGAAGAATTCATCAATTTATCCATTCGGCTGGCTTGTTATACGAATTATGAAATAAGTTTTTCATTTTCATCTTACTGGAGATTGTATTGTTACATTTTATTATTCAGAATTAATATGCGTGTTAGGTGTATGATAATTTAAAAGTGTTGTAACATTTTTTTCTAGCAAACAACCCAAAATATTTGTGTATAGGTTTGTGATAAGTAAATACCATAGATGTCCGAATTACAGTGTTTTATCTCTAACTAGCGGTTCTGCGCGGTTTCACCCGCGTAGTTCCCGTTCCCATGGGAATACGGGAATAAAAAATAGCCTATGTTACTCTAGGATATTCTAGCTTTTCAATGGTAAAATAATTTTTAAGATCGGTCCAGTAGTTTTGAGTTTATTTGTAACAAACATACAAACACACAAACATACAAATATTTCCTATTAATAATATTAGTATAGATATATAAAAATCTCGAGTAACGGTGTTTGTGCTTGCACTCCTCCGAAACGGCTCGAACGATTTTTATTTTTGTATGGCAGAACAACGTTAATTCCCGTTTGTTTATAATAAATAAACTTTTCATGACCACAGCACGTTGGGTCGTTTCATATAATTTTAAAATAAATAATTTCATCACGAATAACAGTCATTGCACAGAACTTACATAGATGACATAAAAATCATAAAGTATAATATTTATTATACAAATAAAACACGGTTGATCGAATTTCGTTATACCTAAACTACAAAACGCATAAAATTAAGGAAGTATACCATTATGTAAGCAGGCAGGTAGGCTTCAACCTCCGCTCGCTTCGCTCGTTCCGCAGGGTCAAAACATTAACCTACTGTTGTCGTTATGCCCTGTATTGTTTTTCCTAAGAGGGTTGTTTCACCCCTCGAGCCCCCTTGTCATTGTCTGTTCCTATGCCTTCATTTATTTTAACTTGCACAAAATACTCAGTAACAGTAGAGGAGAAGGTGGTAATGTGGCCTCCCACTTTGTTTTTTAGGTCTCATGTAAAAAATAAAAGGAAAACATATGTAATGAATACATCATTGGTTTTCTTATTTACTTGCCAATACACTACATAATGTGGAACAGAAAAAACAACAGATAATTTTAAAATAAATTTTAAAAAAATAATGGAAATTTGACAAGTTGAGATCAAGTGAGGTTTATATGGCACCCAGGGGGCCAAATTAAATGTATTGTATCTCACGATAAAAATCGCAACTATAATATTCGAATTCAGGGCCCACGCAGTCAGTATGAGCCCATAAATTGCAGCTTTGGCACTTAATCCACTCCCACCACCCACCACGTCTGTCGCTGGAGTAATTATTGTCACAAAATAAACAAATCGTATCTGAGTTTTCAGGAACTACAGATTGACAGACATTTTCATTACATCCTGATGAGTCGCTTTCTACTATTTTGTCATTATGGGACCTACTGCTGGATGTTACGTCTCTATCATTCCGACCGCGTCCACGTCCACGAGTGTCTGCTAAGCGCAAAGATTCATACTATTCACTCATAATATATATAATGTGGCCCCCGGGACCATAATACAACCACTATGAGGAGGCCAAATTACCAGTATTGTGGAATCTACAAATCAACCTCTAAAAATATAAAACATCAAATAGATTGCGTAAGTACCTTCAAAATCCAATAGGAAAACGTTAATCAAACACAATATCTAAATCTCAGGCGTGAAAACTCGGTATTTCCATAATTATGCAATTTAATGAAACAAAATAAAAAGTTTTTGCGAGTGCAAGGTCAAACTGCCTCGAATAACAAATGTATGTGATGCCCTCCCTTATTTTTTGTGTGCATTAAATTTAAGTTGTCATTGAAGCTCCCCGTTACAGAAAAGTTTCGCTAGATGACGTGATTCTAAACTAGAAATATCGAAGGGGGCCATAATATCTGCGGGGGCCACATTACCACCTTCTCCTCTAGTCATTTATTAATATAGGCAGAACTTTGGTATACTTATGTCCTAACATCATTATTTCTCAAAAAAATATAATATTTGATCGGTATACTATATGAAGCGATATTAGTCCATTTGATCGTTAGAATCTAAAATTCTATTTGTAAAATTTTAGATGACAAAAATATTATGTCCAATAAAATTATACTTGCTGTTATTATATCTAACGGTAATTATACCTTATGAAAGGTATTAAAATCGGATTAAAATAGGATTATGCCAAGTGTATTTCTATCAAATGAGAAGCGCCCATCCTCAATAATACTTATGTCAAACGATTCTTACATCTAGTAGATCATCTCAAAATATGACAAGGTACTAATATTTTGCGCGCTTTACGTATAATTTATTATTCAGCTGGTTTTGTGACAAATAGTGTTTGTCGTTATAGAAATGAGCACTTTACGGGATATCTCGTGTATTTCTGGCTATGAGCCAGTGGCTAGTAGGTAAACCCGTTTTGCACTTATTTAAATTTTTCTATTTATATTTAACTAGTGGCCCGGGCAGACGTCGTTCTGCCACCGCATAAACCATCCCTGGACCCACTCTAACCCACACAAAAAGTTTCATCAAAATCTGTCCAGCCGTTCTGGAGTTTTAATCAGACTAACGAACATCAATTCATTTTTATTTATATAGATAGATTTACATTGTAAGTCACTGATTTGACGGGCTTGTTGGCTCAGTTGGTAGTGACCCTGCCTTCTGAGCCGGAGGTCGTGGGTTCGATCCCCGCTCGGGGCGTATGTCTATCCGATGTTTAGTACCAATAGTACAGACCCTGGCTAGTTGGGGACTAAATAACCGTGTGTGAATTGTGTCCCACAATTTATTATAAATTATTATAATATTATTATATTAATTATTATGTATCTAACAAGGCGCGTATGTCTGTTACGGAAACTAAAGGTTATTAATTAATCGTACCACAAAACGTATTGACCGGATTCGTCCAACGTTGAGTCAACCTTATTCCGAGGATAAATCGCACAAATGTTGGCATTATTAGATTTACTCCCAATAAGTAATTAATATGATCAATATGAGAAATGATTATTGAGAAAGTGGTTTAATAGGTGCAGAAAGTTTGTGTACTTTTTTCATCCCATCAGGTAAGGTAAAATAAAATAATAAAATTACGATTTAAATTAATTCAGTGTTTTCATAATATTAACGGGCACAAATTCGGATTTTTTTTGGCTTTACGATGTCATTTAGGCTTTGACATTTGAACACATATGAATGGAAAATTCTAAACGTGTTTCATTAGTCACAATTCCTTATTTTAGGCGTATTCTTTCATGAATGTGAGTCAGACACTTAGTATGAATCTTTTTGATCCACAAATATATTTGTCAAATATGTTTCGGGTCTACGAATAAATTATTGAGCATTTTTCAAATCCAGGGAAAACGTGCTAGGTACCATCTAATAATTAGGTTTATTTTCTGTGTACAGAGTCAAGCGATGAGAATTGTGCGCACCGTGGGACAAGCTTTCGAGGTGTGCCACAAGATGCAAGTCAGTGCTCCAGACCAGCCCGTGCCCTCCACCTCCTCAGCCTGTGACCCACCGCTGACTGACAGGGCTAGTGAAACGCCTCCCGCTAAAGGTCTGATGCTCTCCTGGTACAGTTCAATCACAATTTTATTATTTTTTATCAAATTATCATCTACCTACACTTAGACTTTCTGGTTACGTAAGTAGATAATCTGTAGCATAACATTTTCTATACCTATACATAATAATATTTTGCATATTTTCTAAGACAATAAATTAAAGATCTAGGTTTTGAAATGCAAAATTTCGTGAGAATATTATTTAACGATACTCACGCACTCTTGAGGTAATAATTTTAGCTCATAGTTTTAAAAGGTAAAAGCCATTCTAAAATGTTTATTATGAGATGAAGCCTTGCATCTCATAATAAACATTTTAGAATGGCTTTTACTTTTCAAACTATGGGCTAAAATTATTACCTCATATAATGTACTCGTACCTATCTTTCATGAACGTAATGAATTGTATTGTGTGTATTCTATTAACCTGTACAAAAGCTCCCCGATTCGCTCAATATTATACCGATAAGGTATTGTTAAACTGTTGTTAACCTAGCGTAATAAAAATCGATCAGGATCTTTGATGATCTGATCTCGGCAGACAATTCAATTATTGTCTTATGAGACTACAGATTGTTCTGATTGTTAGTTTTCTTATACTAATAAGGCATTATTGGTTCTCTATTCGCATTGTACAATAATTTGCTCTGTGAATAGTTGGCTATAGCGATTTGTATGTGCGATTTGCGATTTCATATTTTATTTGCATAGTTTTGTTCAATGCGTGCGAAATAATGGCAAATATTTGAATGTCGAGTGTGTGCTTTAACACAAACGAGGGAGTAATTGAGTGACGACAATGTTAGATGGATTCTATTGTCTATGTTGGTGAAAATACGTCGAATGCTAAAACGGGTGTTTATATTGTAAGATCGCAGTGAAAAGACGTGGGGAAAAATTAACGTGGTGTCAAGACGTTATTTGACACGATACGAATATTACAGGCATAAGACGTTATTTGCTTGTGTTTCTTGTATTAAATTAGGTAGGTACCCGATTTGTCTGTAGGTATCAATGTTTTTATATTTCTTACCATAGGCAACCTTGATTTATTTTTGTCATGTTCTAAACTCTAAACCAACAACAAAATTAGGTAATGTGTGAACAGTTTCGAGAAGGAGCGCTACGCTATTTAGTTATTTAATGTGACTGCAGTTAGCGACAGTCTCTGACAGACATAGTAGGTACCTACATAGACATAGTGTCAAAAAGATATGACATCATATTAAAAATACCTACAATAAATATTGAAATCGTAAACAATGCGATTTTATTTATTTTCGATTTAGTCCAGGCAGTAAAGGAAGTGGACCCCCACATTAATTCCTCAGTCAATGAAACTTTGCAGGATTGTATTATAGTATAAAACAATACTTGCATAAAAAAATCCAAAAAAAAAAACCTAACCGAAGTTAGGTTTTTATACCTAAAAGTACAAATAGCAAAGAATAAATTCGACGCAGTAATTCCTCAGTCAAAAATTGTTTTACTAGATGACTTAATTATATCATGATGTGGTAAATGATAAAAATCCAAAACTTTTTCCAAACAGAACTATTACTTACTGGACAAAATACCTATAATGGTCCGTCATTTCGCTGGGAAAATTGCTCCGTCAAATTTTATTTCTCTCGTGTCCTTAAAATGTAGTCTGGAGTCACGGGCAAGAAAATCCAAAAAGATAAGCTTACCAAAACCACTAAAAAAAATTGTTTTGTGGTTGATAATTTGATAATTTCTGAAAATAGTATACCGAGACGGATTTTTTTTGGATTTTCCTATTGTAAGTCCACAGCGACTATTAAATGACATTCCAGTTAAAAAAATGGACTGAGCAATTTTCCCGTGCAAGGTACATTAAAAAAACATATATGTCTGAGTTTTGTTGTGTCTACCAGGAGATTTTTTTGGATATTTCGCATATAGCTTTCTTAACACACATGAATATTGCTGGCGAAGAAAATTTTTAACTGAGCATTTTTCCCAACAAAGATATCAAATAAATAAGTATTTTAGTAAAAATACCTAACTTCGGTTAGATTTTTTTTTATTTTTTTATGCAAGTATTGTCTCATACTATACTACAATCCTGCAAAGTTTCATCGACTGAGCAATTAATGTTGGGGTCTTCATACAAAAATCCGCTTCATTGCCTGGACTAATTGGAAACTATATTTTTTTACGTACGAAACCAGCACTGCTACTACGAAATTCTTCACCGCGATCATCTTTTATTATAGGAAAATAGAAAAAAATATTTCTTATATCAATAGATAGTGATGAAAGCCCTAAAAATATCGGAATGAAGCTATATCTAATATCGTTCCGTTTGGTCGCACCATCTCACTCGGTCATTGCGCGGAAACCCATAAACTCAAAGGTGCTTGTGCCAACTACATGCTATTGGAAAACGGTATCGTTAAACTAGGTATAAATAATACTATTTCAATCGTAGCGCGCTTACGATAAACTGTATGATTAAAAATGTAAATAAGTATCTCTTTAATTCATCATCTTCATCAACTCAGCTTAACAGCACATTGAGATGTCAAATTACGCAGAAGTTCACCTGTATATAATCTCTATACACACTTTTTTACTATAATACCCAAGGTCACAACCATCTCACAGCAGATTCAATGCCATCTGACTCTCAGAATTTGAAAGCCTTTTTTATTTTTAAAGGGTGAAATGACATGGACAACAACTTACAACTTTTAATAAGCGCAAACATCACAAACCACTTAAATCCTGCATGTTCTATACTGTACAGGACTAAGTCGGCTTTAAAAAATTTCTTATAAATACTTAGTCCATAATTAGCGGAATAATTGAATTAGTAAGATCTACCTATTTTTCTAACCATTTTAATGTCAATATATGAGATATGAAGAAAATGTAACTAGAATATGTAACTTTATATTCTGTTTTGTAATACGTACTTACATTTTCTCCGGAGCTCGTATTTCGCAAAATATTTGAATTCGAAGCTTAGGACCTATAGAAACTGACTGACAACTCGTGGAATAGTTCTTAACTTTCACAATATTCATTCTATACTGAAGAACGAACGAAGTCGTATTATACTTAGGAATCCTCTCTATATTTTTGTAATATATCATGGTATTATGTTTAAGGCAGATGTAAACGATGTTTTACACAGTTTAAATAAACGGAGATATGTCAGCAACATTGTTTACGTTAAACCGCAAAATCTTACCTAACATCTATTTCTCTTTTCCAACAAACTGTGTGGGTGGCTTATAATTAGCTTTTATGTATCGTTTTATGACATCCGACGCAACGAGTAACAGCTGGATTGACGAATACCGTCATAATTTTATGGCTTCAAACCTAATCTTCACACTCTTACTCCTCTACCAATTACAAATAAAATCATAATTCTATTTTTGGGTATGTAAAAAAATACAAGTAGAAACTGCAATAGTCTAATAACAAGGGACTCTAAACTCCTATGAGTATTTCCACCACAAAAGCCTATTTCCACCGACGAGTTTCTGATTCCAAAAAGCAATTGTGTATATGGTACTCTGACTCAGACAAGAAATCAATGATCTAAATCAATCCGTCTGTTTTTTTCACTCGATTGCTATGCTATGTGAATTTCGAAATGCCGTGATGACAATGGAAACTAGTTCTTATTCGTTTGGCAGAAGGAGCATCAGATTGCGCTGCTTCGGAATCAGGGGCAGCATCCACGTCGAAGGTGGCGGAAGAGGAGGGCGCAGTGGGAGGAGCTGTGGTCCATGAGGAGCCAGCCAGGCCCAAACATCTGGAGCTGTTACCGCCGCCGCCGAGAAAAGAAGGAAAAAGGTCCCCTAAGGTAGTGTTTTTATGGCAATGAGCTGCAGCACATTTGAAACAAGAATCTCTATAATATCTAAGATTAATAAGTGGCTTCTGGATCATTGGCCGAGTTGTCTGTGGTCGAGTAGCCTAAGCCATCTGCCATATTCAGTTACCTCGCAGGTTAATGCTGCTTGGTTTACATCAATTAAACGAATTTTATCTTAGTTAAAATTCAAAAATTTTGCTGGAAATAGATTTTGACTATTTAGTAACCATCACTTCATTCTGTAGTCCGCGGAACCTCGATAAACAAAATCCAACTAAATATTCTAATGTCGAAATTCACAAAATCTCTGGATTCGTTTTTACACATAAATTGTTACACACTTGCCTATTCTAAAAAAGGTCTTATTAACATACAGTTTTGGCCCTTATACAAAATGTAATGTTATTGTAAGAATCCTTGTAAGCGCTTAAATAAAAAAATCATGATACTCAGCCCAACCGGTCTTTGAAATATGTATGAATGTAGATGAAAGCTTTCACATTCCCGCGAGCCGACTACACTGAAAAGAGTAATTCAACTTTTACGTTTTATTAATGTGCTTCAGTTTTACGTGAACGTTCTGACTAAAACAGAGTACATTTGGAATTAATTTGGTGTCTTTTGGTCACGGATTTTCGTACGAAATATTATTTTAGTCTTCAATGGTACATTATTTATTCTAATATTATAAAGAGATTAGGATTTTTGTTTGTTTGTTTTGAATAGGCTCCGAAACTACTGGACCGATTTTAAAATTCTGTCACCCATGGACATCTTACTTATCTGAGAGTAACATGGGCTATAATTTTCCCACGGGAACGAGACTTACGCGGCAGCTAGTGTTATATAATATTTGTATTGATTACGATAATAAATGTCGAGCCAAATACATTTTAAAAAAAAATTAAGTTGAGTAGATTGATATTAGCTAAACATATAAGTTTTATAATCATTGTAAATTTAACAGTTGCTGTGAAATATTTCAATTTTGTCTAACAATGACAGTTTTTGATGGATCCAAGTAAATGCGAATTTGAAGTATAGTAAGCAAAGAAAGTTAAAAAAAACGAACAGTAAAAAAACGGGAACAAGTTTAACAAAATTAATTTTACGGTCGGCTCGTATTATTTTATCATCTTCCATCACAGGGGAACGCGAACTGCTTACAAAACTTTGTGGCAAAGCGTAAAAACGCCATTAAATTTTCTGTTACGTACTGGGTGCGAGAAGGGCAAGGCTCCACGCCTACGTGTGGAGTTTGGAATAAATTTCGTAGCCTCATGCCTCCAATTTTACCTTGCTCTCATACGCTGTCGCTGATTCGTTTACGAGCTATCCTCAGTGACGGTGGAGCATGTCTACTCGGCTGCGAATTTAAATTTGAATTTTTAAACTTGTTACCCTTACCGAAACGAACGTATACACACATGTTTCAACTAACTTAGTACCGCTAGTAAAATTGCTTTTTGCTATATTCAAGAGAAGATTTAGAAAAATGCTATGCTACATATCGGTGAAATAGTGATGATAAACTCCGACTGTTTTCGGCCATGATGACCAGTAGCATCGTTTGTAAAATATTGTTCGGACATTCATTACATCATAATGAGTAAAAATTATTTAGTGTAAAGCAGACATTCTTTAATATTTACTAAGAATGACATACATTCGAAGTAAAAGCAAATCGATGTCACAAGAACTCTGTTTACGGCAATAAAGAACCAAAGTGAATCCGCGAACTGCAAATCACGATGACTTTTGTCGCTTTATTTTAAAACCATTGTCCACTTGTAATGTTGTCATATATCACCTCTTTAATTATTTCTTTTCTTTCACCATAAAATCTCAGTAAAGCCTTAACATTTGAAAAAGTCTTAATACTCAATTAACACAAACATCGCAAAAACCAATTATTCATTTTTCTAATTTTCTATTTCTAAATCTAAATAGAATTCTTGTGTAGAAGCTAATCCACAAATTAATTAACATTTCTCGTTGTTTTATGTTTGACTTCTCAAAGGTTAATTTATTGCTTACCTGTAAGTGCCAGGAAATACGACCACCTCAGCACAGTACATTATATTATGTACTAAAATCGTAAAATTAATTAAACTTACGACATATCGTAAAAGCAATATATAGATACAGTACGGATACAACTTTTAGGTATAGCTTCTCCAAATATTTTCACGAATTCAATTTATATAAAAAAGCTTTCTTCCATGACATTATTATTTTGATTCTATGAGCGGTGTATTCATAGAAAAAAAAAATCATTTAAAGAGCAAAATATAATTCTAAAATTAATAAACATATGCTGCAAAACTTGAAAAAGCTGCAATAATTAATCCACCATACTGTAAGTAGGTATTATCGCAAGCCTGACTCCACTTCGAAAATGTATGAATAACTAGCAGCGCCCCGCGGTTTCACCCGCGTAGTTCCCGTTCCCGTGGTAATACGGGGATAAAATATAGCTTATGTCTTATTCTGATGTATAAGCTATATAACTGTAAAGTTTCATTAAAATCCGTTCAGTACGTTGAAGCCGTTTTTTCCCGTTCCCGTGGAAATTTCCAAAAATACCTTCTTAGGCTCACTTACGTCATTCATTCTGATGGTGCGTTGTATATGTAGGTAGTTTCCGTTCCCGTGGGAATATGGGAATAAAATGTAGCTTATGTTATTTAGGGGTTTTCTAGATTTCCATTAGTGAAAGAATTTCTAAAATCGGTCCAGCCGTTTTTGAGTTTATTCGTAACAAACATACAAAAACACGAATCATTCCTCTTCATAATATTACAGTATACACATACGAGTAGATGGTACGGAACCCTTCGTGCGCACGACCGATGGCCGACTTGCACTTGGCCGGTTTTTGCTCTTTGTTAAAAAATACCATCAACGCAGACCCAAAAATAGTTTCACTCAAAATAATCGCCCTCCCACACCGGATTCAAGAATCGTAATAATAAATCAAATCCATAATAATATCATCGGCCTGCGAATAATACATACGGATCGCATTCGTTTACCACCCGCGGATATTTGGTTACTTATCGTATTAGTGACGTAAATAGCTGACTCAGTAGAATAGATTTTGACGGGCCTGTTGGCAGTTGGTAGTGACTCTGCCTTCTGAGTTGGAGGTCGCGGGTTCGATCCCCGCTCGGGGCCAACATTTGTGTGCATGAACATGTCTGTTGGCTTCGTGTCTGGGTGTTTAATATTTATTGAAGTATGTTTATCATTTGTTTAGTACAGGCTCTGCCTAGTTTGGGACTGAATAAACGTGTGTAAATTAAGTCCCACAACTAAAAAATAATTATTATTATTAACAACCTGCAATAATAAGAAAAAACAGAAATATTTTTAAGTGAATATTATCTTGATAACTAGCTTGCAGTACAAGCACTAATTAGCTGCTGGCACCGTACCTACATCGCGGGCCATAGCTAGAAGTTTGTATGTAAGAGATATTTAGTTTGATTGACTCAATCGATTGGTGCCATAAATGTAAGGGTGATATTTTTAGGGTTCCGCATCCAAAGGGTAAAACGGGACCCTCTTACTAAGACTCCGCTGTCCGTCCGTCAGCCCGTCCGTCCGTCTGTATGTCTGTCACCAGGTTGTATCTCATGAACCGTGATAGTTAGTTGAATTTTCACAGATGACGTATTTCTGTTGCCGCTATAACAACTAGTACATACTAAAAAAACTGAATAAAATAAATGGGGCCTCCCATACAACAAACGTGATTTTTTGCCGTTTTTATAGATAATTGGTTCTATTCTCTTAAGTGGCAAGCGTATTTTGCAAATATTTGAACGTAGTTTTTCTGTTTTTCAAAAATAAAGAAATGTATCCTTTGATAGAAAAATTCCAGGCTAGTAGATGACTTTGTGTACGGTTTTAACCGATTTTTTTTTCCCTGTTAAAATTGTATTACATTTACACTCAGAAAACGAATATATAATCTATATATATAAAAATGAATCCTTTTTTCCCTTGGTCACGGCATCACGCGTTAATGGCTGAACCGATTTGGCTGAAAGTTGGTGGGGAGGTAGCTTAGAACCAGGAGACGGACATAGGATACTTTTTATTCCAATATTCCCACGGGAACGGGAACTACGCGGGTGAAACCGCGGGGCGCTGCTAGTATATTTATAAAGGAAGTGTCTGTGAGTGTGATGATACTACGTATGCATGATGCTTTAGTGCTTAATATAAAGACGTCACATTCATTAAAAATATTATCCCAAAATACCTCTGATTATAAAAAAAATCACAAACATGTAGCAACTAAGTACTAAAAATTATCACGTCACAGGCCTGTAGGTACACAGTACATTTTCCATGGTAAATTATTGTTTTGACAAATCATAAAAGTCGCGCATTACTCGTAAGATTTTCTATTAAAAAATTTTTAGGTCCTTATTTTCTGACTACCGAAACGTCAAGTTCGTGAGAAGTCATTATGCAGAGCGGCTGCGGTACGAAGCGAACTTCCCCTAATGCTAACTTCAGTTTAAAATCGCGGCAGACTGCACAGCGGCTTTGGGAACTGCTTGAAATGTCTGCTGTAGTTTAAGACGGGCCCGGATTACCTACTCGTATGTTGTACGTAATAGTACTGTCTTATTCTGTGGGTGGTCTCATTTGGCGGTTCTGAGAAAAAGTTCCTGAAAGGACGACTATATTCAAATTCAAAATTCATTTATTTCTGTAGGTAAAAAAATATACTTAGAAACGTCAATAGTGTAATAAGTAATAACAAAGGACTGCTGCTGTTGCTGGTTCCAAAATGCAGTAGGTACTACTCCAGAAGAACCAGCAACAAGCTGGGCAGTTCTTTGTAACGTCATATTGACCATGGAATGATTATACTATTTAAACATTTATAATATCGAATACTAAATGCAAGAGATGATGGAACAGCTAGTGTAAGAAAAGCACAGAACGGGACACTATGGCAAACTCTAGGGGATTCCTATGCTGGAAAGCAAGACAAAAAAAATAAAAATAAGAACACTACTATAATAACTTAGAATGTATATTTAGAAGTAAGATTGTTAAATAAAGGCTATTATTATTAACCTATATATATATATAAAAATGAATCCCTTTTTCCCTTGGTCACGGCATCACGCGTTAATGGCTGAACCGATTTGGCTGAAAGTTGGTGGGGAGGTAGCTTAGAACCAGGAGACGGACATAGGATACTTTTTATTCCGATATTCCCACGGGAACGGGAACTACGCGGGTGAAACCGCGGGGCGCTGCTAGTATTTAATAAATATCATATACTTACCAAAATTTTTTTCAAATCCTAATTTATAATAGATTATTCAATAACTGAATACCTATTTTGTTTAGCATGACTTGACCTTGTCATTCTACCTTTGCCTTTTTAGTCATATTTAGCGCTTTAGAAATGCGACTTCCTTTCACGCCAGGGCCGAGTTTAAATTGAAAGTGCTTCGTAGCACAGATACTTATATATGCAATTCTTCAAAACTCAAGTCACGCCTCTTCGCTGTAACGTTCACGAAACCGCATTTTCAGCAACGTTATACTATAAACCATAGATATAGGTGCGAAAAAATTCTAAATCTATAGTAGCCGTATAAACTACTTACTAAGTGATTCGACTTTATCGAATAAAGCTATATTTGCTGTAAACAAATCGTATTTCAATTAAAACATGAATCAACCAATGAGTTTTTTAATAACTTTGTATAGTTATTTATTAGTTATTACTAGTTCGACGGTGAAGAAAAACATCGCGAGGAAACCCGCAAGTCTCAGAATTGGTTCTGAGGCATGTATAACAGCTTCCGGCGATATGTAATTTTTTTTTTATAAACAAAATCTTTAGCTCTAACAGTGGATAAAAATAAATATAAAGTGTGATATAGTTTTTGCATATAAATATAAAATGCCTACGTACGTACCTTATTTAGAAAGAAAATATACATTTAGTTACAAAAATTACAGATAAAAAAATTCAGCAGTACAAACCTATGCAGTAATTTAGGATGATGTTAGAAATACATTCGCAGGAAAAGTAATAATTTCATTTTACTAAAAATTTATTAGGTATTTAGAATATTCGATATATTAATGTAATTTCATAAACATTTCATAAGCGTTTGGTCGAGGCTTCAGGTGACCAGAGGGCTGGCAGCTATCTCTGTCAAAGGATCAGCCTAGCTATACAGAGAGGGAATGCAGCCAGTCTTCTAGATACTGTCCCACATGGAGGACATTTTTTATCTGTAATTATTGTAAATGAATGTATATTTTCTTTGTAAATAAATGTAATTTAATCACATTTCATAAACATGTCACCTAATATGTTGGATTATTTTCACACAATGTGCTGCGCTCTGACAATAGATTGCAAACAAGTCATTAGTTTTTCTTTATTCATTAGTATGTTTTTTTTTCAATTCATTTCCTTTGCTCGGTTTATTTTTATTCTTATATAGGTACCTGTTTAGATCTAAAAAAAACCTGTAAGATAGAAAAGAAAAACAATAATGTAAGACTCCAAGAATTGTGGTCTTGCAGTAAAAGTATTTATACAATCTAGGTATAATGTAGCGTGGAAGTCTAAGAATGGTGAATTGGTTTCTTCTTTAACATTCTATGAGCGAAAGAAATCTTAAGTAGTTTCTGTAGACATAACTGCTTACAAATACGTCAGCCTCGCGTATGCATATTTCGTGTACAAACATGAAACTTAACAAATATTCTTTAAAGAAATGTTAAATTGCTTATACATTGATAAAATAATAATAAATGTTATTGGAATGGAGTTTTCTAGTTATTTTTATCCTAGGTATGCCGTATTATTTGAAATAGAAATTGAAAAAACCGAAATAGTTTTATAATTTACTACAGCTTTGACATTTTTTGCGATCCTTATAGACCTCATTTCGCGTTATCAACTATATGAGTTCCTATGTACCGTTCTTTTGAAGTGAAATTAATTGGATACCTGAAGCTCGACAGCGTGTCCTTTCTTTTTGATAAAATAAAAATCTTCCTCGTAGTTTCCTCAACTTCGTTAGTAACAATATTGTTTAACATTGCAATTTTTAGTTTAATTGAATTGTTGGAAAAGAACAGAATTGCACTTTTTAATGATGTGTATACTTCAGTTAGAGTCATTCGGGGTAACCGTACGCAGTGGGTAAGTGAGCGCACTGTGTATATCTCCGGAACGAGGTGCGGGGGAGGGGTGGTTCTTTTGGGTGAAACAAGGACGCTGGAGTGGCAAACTAGTTGTGACATGACAATGCGCCGCGTGACGTTTTATTCACTTCTTATCCGTAATTAACTAAATTTCTAAGTTTCATTTGTAATTTTTGGCATTTTGGAAACTCGTGTCACGTCCAAGTTATCGATCCTGTCATGGTAAGTAATATTTTGCTTGATTATAAGCATATTCTAGCAGATTTGTGAAAAATAATATTGAGGTTATGTTCGTTGTCTAAACCTCTATCAGCATTTATTTATATTTTGGCTTCCTAGGGAAAGTGTGCGTGGGTAAGTGAGCGCATGCGTACACTTACCCGCGTATGACCAAAATTTAAGATGGCATAGTAGATTTCTAGAAAAAAAACTAATTAGACCTGTTGAAGGTGCTTATGTTTTATTTTTTTATGTTGCAGTGTTGATCATCCTGCCACGAACATCTACTAGGCAAAAACCTGAACTAGCAGAGGGTGACAGAATAACAACTAACTAGGGCTTACACAACTTATCCGAAATGGAAAAAGTAAGCGAGCTGCTGCTACTGCCATAGGAATCCTGTCTGCGCTCGAGGCTTAAACAAAACATTAAAAGAAAAAAAAGGGATTACCATTATCCACTTTGTCTAGAAAAATACAAAAATCCACCAACAGAGGAATAGATCAAATGTAATTCTTGCAATGGATGGTGGCACGAGCAGGGCACTGCTTATGAATGAGGCATTTTTGTATGTGATAATTGCATTGAAAATTAATAATGTTCGAAAGTTATTTTTGTTGGTCGTTGAAACAAATTTTTATCAGATTGTTCTGAGTAACCTCTATTTAATTAAAAATAAATGTTACTTGATAAGGTTTAATTTGATGGAACTCTGAGATGAATATGATAGATCTCGAAAAAATATACTAAATTAAATTACCCTTGTGACTGAAAATGAAGACTGAATTAATAGTTGGATCGTCCAGAAAATATTGTCTCCAAAATAATATGTTTTATAATTGTTTGTGTGTTTACTGGGGAATGCGTTTACTTACCCCCTACGCGTTCACTTACCCCATAGGGATGCGCACGGTTACCCGCAATATGGGTCAAGTGAACGCATTTCGGTTTTTTCTTTTTAATTGTTCATTGCAAAAAAAATTACTTTCAATTTGTTTGTTTTTTAATTTCCATTTATAGACTAATAAATGGTCTTTTCGAAGGTAAAGTTTTTATTTCTTTAGCTTTAATATTTAAGACACAGTATCGTATGAAAGGCAAAAGTGCGCACAGTTGCCCCGAATGACTCTACTATGTCCCTCAAACATTTAAAAACTGCGACATTTTGTTTCAGCGCACGACGCCGGCACCACCCACGAACCTCCCGGAACTTCCAGAGTGCGTCACTAAAGTCGAGTTAGGCAGCATAGAAAGCGACGCCACCACACCTCTTAGCGCACAACATCAGCTGCAACTATTACGCGAACGTTTGGAGCAACAAGCCCAACAGACTCGCGCCGCAGTGGCGCAACTGTTGTTGCTCCGCGATCAATTGGCCGCAGAACAGGCTGCTCGTTGCGAAGCCCAGGTTAGTACAAAACAATAACTCTTTAGGAACGAGGAAATCTGCCGAAGAACTAAGGTCACCGACATAGCTCTCAGACTACGCAAGTTGAAGTGGTAATGGAGATCGCTCGAAGAACCGATGACCGATGGGGAAGAAAGTTTCTCGAATGGCGACCACGAACCAGAAGACGCAGCGTTAGTAGGCCTCCCACCAGGTGGGCCGATGACATCGTCAAAGTCGCGGGTAACCGGTGGATGCAAGCGGCATGTTGCCGTTCATTGTGGCGGTCTATGGGGGGAGGCCTTTGTTCAACAGTAGACGTCTTCCAGCTGATGATGATGATTAGACATCGGATTATATGTATTTGCATATTTCCATATGCAAATGCATATAATTCTATTTTTATAGCGTTATTGCATGTTTCGGTACTTCTTCATTAATAGTGCTTATTTCAATAGTCAGTTGACGTCTAAAGGTCATTTTCAGCCTATAAATTGATATTAAGTGACAAATGTCACAAGTTTGCTGCTGTAGAAAACCTGGAAAAATATATTACTGTTTACTGTCACAAAAATTATAATAAATAAGTTATATTTTTCTAGATTTTCCGTAACATTTATAGGACTCATAAATCTTATTAATTACAAATCTTATAAATTATAAGTAATAATAATTAAAATAAATGTCAAATTCTTATCGTCTTTTGATTGTGTATATTTTGGCACTTTGATAGATAGATCAAATAATCCGATGTCTAATGATGATGAATAACTCTTTATTGTACACCAAAAACAATACAAACAAGATACAAAAAAACAACTATAAGTTTAGAACCTAAGTAGTGATTAAAAGTAGGTACATTACAAAGTATGTACTTACTTACATTATTCAATATAAACAAAGTTAAAGTATGGAGTTGAGGGTGGCACCAGCTTGAAACTTCTTAACCGCTTTACGCAGATTTGACGCCTACTTACAACAACTTGTACTTTAAAGTTTATATTTGCGCTCAATTGAAGGTCTTTGATGTTTGCCATATGATATTCCACATATTCGGCTACAAGTATCGCTCGCGATGACAAAATATACCTAATTGAATCCGCGATTGATTAGCTGTACGCTATGATGACAACGATGAAAAAATTACAATATTTGTTTTATGCTGGCCTGTTTTCGTATTGTATTACGAATTTATATCGCGTTGTGAAATTCCAGGCTCGCACTCATCAGCTGTTAGTCCACAATAAAGAGTTGCTGGAACATATCGCCGCTTTGGTGGCGCATCTGCAGGAGCGTGAACGTGGTTCCTCGCGGCCAATCAGTGCCCAGCAACTGACACTCTTGCCACAGGTATGTTCCAATTAGTTTATCCTGCATTTTGGTGGTGTATGTTTGTGTTTTTATTTATTTTATATAATAATGCTTGATTCTTAGCCTATCCAGAGCTCAATCTTGACTTAAAATATGGCGTAAAGGGCGGCAATGCAGTTTTAGATTCGGAATTCCATTGTTCATAAGGCGCAATATATGTATGTATAAATATAAACGCAAATGGTATTTCGTTACAAAAAGTAGCCGTCCGCGCATAGAGAATAGAAATAAACAAAAATGTTTTATGATAGTCTCAATCTACATTAATATATAAAGAGAAAAGATTTGTATTATCCCGTAGTTTGCGAGTATCTGCATACTTCATCGTTTCCACGTGCTTCCAATATCGGTGCGTATTTTGGTTCAGGTTGTGCACCTTTGATTTATGAAATCACTACGACATTATCTGAGGTATAATAAACAAAACACTGCCGCCCTGTACCTTCCGTCTATGCAAAGAGGTTGGACGAAAAAATTTCAGACAGAAACCCTCTCTTCAAACGTTTTTGCATTTATAAGTCCCCACCTTAGAGCATCCCCACAGACAAATTGTTTAACTCGGATGCACTAACTCGCTATTTTATTTTATTTTATTTCTAAGTTTTCTCACTCGGCAATCTAAAAATGCATACATTTTTGTATCTTTATTGTGTCACCTTTATATCTTTAAATAACGCCACGTCGAACTCTTGTCGCCGTGATCACAATAGCAATATTCCAACGTTCGCAACATAAATATCGTTCGTCTGTGAGGGTTTTAGCTAGAATGTTTTGAATCGCCTAAGAATTCCAACGCTCGAGAACATGGTAGCCTTTAATTACATTGTTTCACGTACGTTTGGCACATTTTTTCTCACAAAGAAATTCGCTGTTATGTGTTTCAATTAAGCCCAACACAGTAGGCGTATTTAGACAACATCTTCTTATAATTACTTAGGTTCTTTATTAATAAAATCTCTATGGAATATCCTTAGCAAGACTCACTAGAGATTTTAAAACTACTAAAAAAACATAACATTTTAGTATTCGAGACCTGTCTATTAATGCTGGTGGGTATTAAATATATGAAAGCCTTTATATGGGTGTGCGCTCGAAGACAGAGACATTGTAATATCAATGACAGCTGCCTTTGTGTGGCCTTTGCGAAGTTCGTAATAAGCTAATACAAATAATAGGCCTCCGAAATACTCCGGACAATACATTTATTTCGTTTATTATATACTAGCGACCCGCCCCGGCTTTGCATGGGTGCAGTGCTAATACTAAAACCTTCCTCTTGAATCACTCTATCTATTAAAAAAAAACGCATCAAAATCCGTTGCGTAGTTTTAAAGATTTAAGCATACAAAGGGACATAGGGATATAGGGACAGAGAAAGCGACTTTGTCTTATACTACGTATGTAGTGATTTAATCTGTATTTTCTTAAGCTAGGTAAGCTTGACTTACGATTCAAGTTCTTTCGATACCTACGTTATTTCTATACGATATCTGTAACACCATTTAACTTTTTATATAGTAAATCTACGCGACAGATATATATTAGCTGAAAAATCTAATCGAATGGACGAGAATAGGGGGCATGGTATATTTTGGCTAACGACTTTCATTATGCATAAAACAGTGATGTTACTATACAAAACTCAGAACAAGAACTAACGAGGCACAATACAATGAAACTATTGATTTAATAAGTACTATCGTTGCCTATAATAAGGATATTATTAACCGGTAAGTTACAGAAGCTCAAGCAAAAGCAAACCGAGCAAAAATATCGCAATTTACGGAACATTTTGCGAGAATTTGCCTTCGAAGTATTTATGCTCGATAACATAATAATAATAACATTACTAGAATATCACGCCCATCTCATGCATTTTGCTGTAATGACATCCATACTGTTTAATAATTTAGTTTTGGTCGTAGCGTTCAGATTTTTGCAATCTATTATATTATTATTATGTTGCTTGTAAAAACTTGTGATGTTTATAAAGACGTATTAAATGTCTAATCTGGTTTTGATTGTATTTATCTTTGAATAAAAGGGTATTTTATAGTTATAGTGTATAAGTATGTCCTTACCCTGTCGAAGTATTGCTTCAACCTCTTTGTCTAATTTAATTGTAGATATGTATATTGCGTTCTATAGCTGTAACTGTCGTTCCTATAAATTTTGAGTAGTATTATAAATACAATCATTTATGTTCTTACTTGCTAATTTTCTGCTTATTTTATGTAATTTTTACAAAAATTGACAATTCAATATCCAATGCAGTGTCTTACTTTAAGGTAAGGGAAACTTAAAAAAAGACGTTGCATAGGCGAATGCAGACCGAATAAAAATTTGTTTTTTTACACGATTTTTAAAGTCATAATCATAAATTTTAAAGGCAGATTAAAGTTAATTATAGTTATTAAGAAAGTCATGTCATTATAATGTAAAACTTTTAAACCGAGGAAACTTCAGGCAGTTTGTTACATGATTTTTTCAAAATTATTTTACAGCACCGACCGCATGTGTAGTGTGTCTGTTGTTTGTAACTGCTATTGGTGTTGTATGAAGCGCATGAAATAATAATTGGATCGTATTTATAGACATAGTACTAAATGAGATTTGTATGTTCGATGCTAAATAGATGAAAGTCAACGGAGTAGCCAGCGATGGAGTGAACGCAAATTTCGCTACTTTTAACGGTAACAAGCCACAAAACGCAGACTTGCTGATAGACCTGATTACGCATAACAACGTCTCCCAAAATGTGGAAAATAACAATATTCGCTTATCACCATTTAACATGTCACCGATTCTACCCGGCTCTCCCGTACACGGGCCCACTGAAGCGACCTCGGCACCCGCATTCAGCGACATGACAAATGAACAGATTCAGAATTACTTGATATCTAAGTTTCAAGATATGGGAGGATTTCCCGATAATAGTGAGCAAAACGCCAACAACACTGGTAAACACCAACAGTGCTACCAGAATCGAAATGCCTTCCCTGGAATTCCTCTGCTAGCAAACCACTGCAGCAACACTGATTTAGCGAGTATAATGAACTACCCCGTATACAAGGAGATGGGCGGGTCCACTGAGGAAATTGCGGTGTTAACACAACCGATGAGCGTAGCACAATCAGAAAACTCCATATGCAGCAACAGTCACGGATCTACTTCCAAGGACTCTAGTCCCGACGACGGTTCTAGCTCCGACGATGGAGTGCCATTCATAATGCCTCTCTCCCATAATGGCACGCTCACAGCGACGGGTGAAGATGGGCGCGTCCGGCTGATTGTTCCAGTCAGTCCATCAGGAAGTTCATCGGCAGTAGCAGAAACCCGCCCCGAACCACAGACGCCTTCTGGCTCATCTCTGAAAGTGCCAGGCGCGGACCGGGCCACCACGGCTGGTCCCATCACTCGATCCACGAGCGAGAAAGTCCCAAATCGAAGTGAAATGATGACAGCACTCCGATCCCAATGGACGAGGCATACCACCAAGTAAATTTATTTTTGTTATAGAAAATTTGTATTTATTTCCATTAATACAAACTTTTTTGGATAGGTCCTCAGTAAAGTTATTTTCAAAATGTGTTTTAGTGTATTAAAGAGTTTTTAATCATATTTTCTGAACAATATTTTTAATAAGACATTAAAGTTTGAAGATTTTAGACTATTAAAGGTGCCAAATTTTAAGCCAAATCAAATTATGGTTCTATTCTATATCATTGTTTAAGTTAGAAATTTATAAATAATGTAACTTGATTTTTCTTGCATATCATCTACATTTTACCAATATTATAGTCTTCGAAGCATTATGTGTAATTTTTATAACAAATGGAAAATTTGTAGAGCATATCCCTTTTCATATCGAATCGATATATCTTAGGTGTAATACAATATAATATTTTACCATTGTCTTCATATTATAGCTGCCCTGCAGTTACCTTGTTAATTATTATGTAATACTTGTTTAATTAAGTACTATGATACAAACTGAGGCATAGCATCTCAAGTCCTAGGGGATCCACGTTCTGCCTTCAAAAAACAAAACACTGATGAAAACTGGATTTTACCAGGATTTTTTTTGCCTGTTCCTTGGGAATAATCCATGAATATGGTGGTTAATAAAATAATTTCATTGTTTAAAATTTAACATTTGTGTACATATTTCTAGATAGTGCAGTTATAATTATTATAATTATTTTCTTTCAATTGCAAATCATTATGCAAATTATTGTTTTTCCTCCGGTGGCTGTTAGTATTCTAGTCAAATTAAGTAGGTAATATTATAGGGTTTATGTCTCCGTAGCCAAATAGCAATATTGGAATCCTTATTTTAGAGGTTATAGGTATCTGTAATCTGACGATATGTTATTTAATTTTTATTTAAAATACGTTATGTATGGACCAATAGCAGCAATCAATGCATTCATTGAATTCACCTAGTTAGGCGCATTAAAATTATAATCTAATCAAAATAACAAATCGAATATTCGAGAATATGCAAAATGCATTGCTTTTTTATTTCGCACATCCAGTTATTAATTTTCTACAATTTATATTTAGTACTCAACTGTGTGTGTAGCAATAGATACAGTCAAGAGCACGCTAAGCTTGACACTTTAGACTTTGAATCGGCCCTGTATTCTATGGCGCGCAGTATAAATCGGAGTTCAGCTTAAACTGGTAGTGTAAAGCTTGACTTGCTCTTGACTGTACATAAGAACGTAAAAGTAAATACTTACATTAAAAAAAATCACCTGTTTAACGTCTGTTATGTAATTGTTTTCCTATTGTATTATATATTAATGGTTTAGAAGGTCAGTGTATAAATTAATAGAAGTCGTAGATAGTATCACTGTGCTTCTTTAGCCATCTATGAAATATTGAGATGCTTTCTTCGTTGACGACTTAAAAAGGAGATAATCTTTATAGTATGTATATGTAAAATTATACTTATAGCTAGGTACTATAAAGACAATGACTGTTTTATATCTACTTATTTTATGTGCACATTTTGTACTCGTTTTATTCAGCCAACTTTGTTTTTGGCGGTCAAGTAGCTAAAGCTGGTAGCTTATTATTCTAGCAAAACAAAATTGAAATTATCATTGATAACCGGTGTCCGGGTACATTGTATTCCATGTTCACGTTTTCAGCAGATGATTCATACATATATATTTAGACAAAATAACCATAGAATCCATAGATAAGGTTCAAATATAGAATGCCAAAATTAAATTTGCAAGCAAAATTTTTAAGTAGGAGTATAATGTACAATAAATGTGATTAGAATAGAAATTTAAGTATTTTGTATTTTAAATTATTTTATAAAGATATTTGATCCTACAGGGACTATTGGTAAATTCAATAATCGTTCTGAATCCATCTGTAATTAAATACATTGAGATTAACAAAAGTAACTATAAATTAGTATCTAAGTATTTTTTTTACTACCACGCTCATTCTTTGGCCTAATACTAATGTCTCATTGTACGACTCGATTACAGTGTATTTCTTACCAGACTATTATAAGTATACATTCTACGTGATGACATTAGGGTTGGATTTTTTCAACATGGAGTAACATTTATCGCAAGTTTATATCGCAACGATGTTATGCATTTCGCGATTTAATCTCCGTGTAAGTACTTAGTCTTTGTCGACATCTAGATTTTGGAAACAATTAGAATTTATTGCAATGTGGATTTCGAACAGTTGCAGTCGTTGCTGTGTTATAATTCAATTTATTTTAGATTATAATTTAAGTACCAACGTAGGTTAAAATATTAAACACTGTAACCCTTTGAGTATTAAACCAACCGGAGACGCCACTGACAGGCGTTCCCCTCTGCCAAAAAAACCTGTCGGTCTTTGAGCACACCGGTTAAATACAATTAGTTTGTTTGCGTTCACGGAGTGCTTGTATTGGTGAATGTATTTGTGTGCACCTAGTTCAAGCTAGTGTTTAATTGTTTTATCAAAAAATGCGTTTGTTTTAACATTATTTGTGATTGTTTCCTCGTCCCCCCCGCAGAAATTGGCAGACTTTTTTGTAAAGAAACTAGTGCGCGTGACGTCTCCTGTTGGTTTAATACTCAGAGCTGTAACCTAAGTCATACGAGTAGGTACTTGATGTTTTTAAAGCTGGGGTCCCACGGTCCGCTATTCTACGGATCAGCTACACTCAGCCGACGAGCACGGACGGCGACGCACCGCAGGCAGGGCCGGTCCAACGGTGCGTGTCGGTGTGTGTAGATGTTTTTATGTTGTCATAATGCAAAGCGAAAGAAAGAGAGAGAAGAGCGCACCTTTGAAGTTACCGACTCACGATGGATACGGGCGCACCGCCACAGACGTTCTGTGCTATCACGGACGAGGCCGGTCCCACGGTGCGTCGTGCGAGCTGGTCTGCGTGCATCCGCGATTTTACGGACCGTGGGACCCAAGCTTAATATATCTAAAGTGGAGCATCGGGTACTTTTTCAATAGCATTTATTCCGTTTACCAAGTATGGAAAAACGGAACACTTATGAAATCGAATGTCTATCACAGCCATTTTATTCAGATAGATACTACTTATTTGACATTATAGATAGGAATAAAATTAACTACATTGGGATATGAAATGGGAACTCGTATAACATAAAAATGTTATCCTTCAATGAAAGCTTGATAAAGCACAAATTCAAAAATGTTATAAGTATCTTTATATTTTCGAAATATATATATATATATATATATATACTATATTTAGACTTATTTAAAAGCTTCGCTCATATCAGGAAATTCTAAAAATCTTCATATGAATATATGATCAAGAACAAATTATGAAGTTTTGCAAAACGAAGCGAACAGTTCTTATTTCCTTTAAAAAAATTGGCGATAGTAAGCATATTCGCTAATAAAATAATATGAATTTTATCGACTCCTAAGGTGCCTACTTAGGTACATAAGCAAAATTGCTATCAGTAGGTACCTACTTAAAACTCATTTCCTGATTTACGACACACACTTGAATATTTTTTATTGTGTTGTTTATAGAAAATGAATAAAAAATATCTTAATACAGAAAGATAGTAATACCGATTGGGTACATAAGATCTAATTTTTAGTTTTAAAGTCCATTGGTGTCAGCTTATAAATACATATAATTCTTTGTGTAGACTCTGTCAATTGCCATAGGTAGATACGTAATATATTATTTCCAAAGAAGCAAGTTCTCACGTATCGATATGCAAAAACTATGTAAGTAGATATCATTGAATATTCTCGGTACACGTTAAAACTTATCATATTATCCAAAGTAGTAGTTCAAAACTTTATTTGTTTAAACCTTATGATCTGTAAGTATGATTATAATTTAATTTATAATATAAGAAATCAAATTAAACATTCGTAAATAGTATCTATATCTACTATTAGTTTACTGAATTCGACACGTGAGTATTTGCTATTACTAGTATTACTTAAGTAAAAACCAACCTTTATCAATGTTTTAGCGTAGCCAGACACAGACGACAGGCATTTATGACAGGTTTAAAGTATATATAGAACCATATTCAGCTCACGATCTGCAATAAAATCTTCAGTTTGTTCATACAGTATATCCAACCGATTCTATTGCCTGTCGTGTGTGAAGTTTTATTAAAAAAATATGGTGAATTAAAAAATAGAAATGTGTCTGGGTTTATGTTATTTCCACATCCCATAGATTAACGAAATTTATTTCAAAACTTCCCAACGATTTAACATTTATTTTAATTTATGTTTTAGACCATGACCTTTGCATTCTATACTTACAATAATTAGATACTATTTATATATAAACCATTTCAACATAGCAGCGTTACGTCGTAACTGTAAGCTAGTAAGTTGTGGTATATAAATTATGTACTATTAGTCAACAAAATCCCTACAACTGATAGGCCGGTAGGCATTTATAAGCCTACAAAAAGCATTTGTCGAAATCTATCACCTTAACCTTAAATAAATGAAGATAAATTGATTACGTCACCCGCAAATGGGTTACCTCGGGCCATCATTAAAAGTGTTATAGGAGAGGCGAGCATTAGGCGACCTCTAGATAGATTATGATGACTTTACCCACTTAGACCCGAAATTTCTAAGCGAAGACAAGGCCGGTCCCTCTGGGATTTCTCCCTGCTAATGCAGACTCGTAATTAGTTATCTACTGAGATTCAGTATTTTGATTTAGTGACGTCATCATAGTGGGAGCGGGATCGGCGATAGAGTTACAAAGTGCTGAGGTGCACCAGTTTAGTTGAAAGTCTGGTTCTAACTGTTGCCTGCAAACATTCCACGTTAACATTGTGAGGTCAAATATGACCTGGTATTATTTTTTCCGGGATGAAAGTAGCATATATTTTTCTTTAAGATGTAAACTATCCTGTCAAATCTCATCAACATCGATTCACCGGTAACAGACGGAGACTTTCACATTTATAGTAAGAATCTTGACTTGTCAACCTTTGTTATAGTTATGAATGCATGCCGTGAATCGGAATAACTGAATTAACCGATAATGACGAAGCGTGCCATGACAAATACAAACTACGACTGTAGAATGCAATGTGGTGAATATTATGCTAAAATATAAGTATACCTAAGTATTATAGAATATATAAGGAAGTAAATAATTTCCATTAAATAGTAGTAGGTACAACAATTATTTTCCTTACAATAAATGTAGATAGACGACATAGCGGTGATAGCCCGGACGGTTAAAGAGCCTGCCTAAAATCAGTGAGGCTCGGGTTCGAATCCTGGCATGTACCAATGAGTTTTTCAAAAACTTACGTACATATTTATCACTAGCTCGACGGTGAAGGAAAACATCGTGAGGAAACCCGCAGGTCTCAGAATTAATTCTGAGACATGTGTAAATAGACCCGGTCCGGCGATAGGCTCACCACCTATCACGTTTAGGGGTCCAATATATCTCGTGAAATGTAGGTATTTCCAGTAATGGAGTACCTCTGCCTACCCCCTCGGGGATAAAAAGGCGTGAGATTATACTTTATTATTATACTTTATACGACATAGCGGTACAAAAGTTCCTATTTTTCTTTACATACATTGTTGCCTTTCTACAAACATGGCAATTTCTGAAACTAGGGTAAGTATTCTAATAACATTCACGACCCGGTATAGCGCTGTCACCGGAGATAGATGGCATATTTAATTCGTCAAACACCCCAATTAGTATATTAATATAACAAAATTATGATGCAATCGAACTTTAGTTGTGTCTAACCAATTTTCTTAAATATCTATTTATAATAGCACGATTTCCATAGAAAGCACTAAATTCAGCTACGCTAATTCATTTTTGGGAAAAATTTAACACATATTAAAAATTGCTGAAATCCAATAAGACGTAGTCGATACAAACTAGTTTCAGGAATTGCGCTTATTCTGTTACATGTTGTATATTACCTAGGTAGAGTATGTAACATATTAATTATATTTCATACATTGCCTGAACGCTTCAGGTATTACCTACATGTACCTAGGGATTATATAGAATACCTGCATTATACCTACAGATTGCCAACATATACAATTCAGGATTCACACGCGTCCGTGTATAACAAAACATTGAACGACAGCGCCTTACTAAAATCACTAAAATATAATTTTCTTAGTTAATTGTTTTTGTTACTTTCGAAATACCCGTAAATGTTTTAATTTAAGTTTATTGGATTTGATAATTAATAACTGTCGCTACGTAACTCAGTAGAAGTTAGTTGACAGAGACTTTAGATACTGTTTTTGGGATAATACAAAGTGATTCAGGTGATTCTCGGAAAATCAAAATTCAAAATAAATCTATTGCATGGCTGTATGTTACAATTAAAGTTCTTAGGATAGAATATATTTAGACCATCTACAGTTTACCATATTATGATGGTATACAACATAACTTGTTAAACAAACATTGTCAACTTTACTAAAGAAACAATATAGCTACTTAAACCCACAGAATATAGGATCAGCTATACATTATTTATGAGGACAAAAAGATAGATTGTGTGTTAGATAATATTAACAACCCATAACATTCGACTGCTGGAATAAGAGTCTATTTATCATATAAATGAGAAAAGATGTACTTATTGTAGTTTTATTTATTTACAACTAGATTATTATCCTAGATAATATAAAGTACCTATAGATAGGAAGCATTACAAATTATAACATGACAAATGCTGACCAGAGTTAAAACAGTCACTGTACAGACATTTCTTTGATTTTCCACACTATATTATATTTAGATTATTCAGTGCAATTATATTTAGGTAAGGATGCAATCAGAAGAGGGTGTCGCGAAGAACATGTTTCCGGGGACACATGACATTCTCAAGACGAGAATTATTTGGACTCCCCTCGCATATATAGTCAGGAGTGGCGACGAGTGAAGGGACGAGCATTGAAATATTTCTAATCCTTAGTGCTGCATACATAGGACCTTTATTGGCTTTGGGGGTATCTTGGACACAAAATATCTCATCCGCGGCCGAGTTTCCTACTTTAAAATTTTGATGTACTTAGCCTTCTCGGACGAACTTTATATCTCAGTGCCCGAGATTACTTCGTTTACAATTTGAAGTAGTAAATTCGGTCATATTTAGCTCTGCAAAGGAAATATTATATATTTTATTGAACGTAGTTCCTTTTTTTTGTGGAATTTCATTACCAAAGATAATTTGTGATTATGATATTTGTTAAAGTACTATCATGACAATACAAGCCATTTTCAATAGATCTAGTTAAGCAATGTGTGATAGAACAACAAATCATGCAACTGTCATTTTCATACAGTACCTCTTATTTATTGTTTTGTGACATAGACGGTCGGTTGCACGTAGTCACGTAACCTACAATCTAACGGCGAACTTTTTTGGTGGAAAATAGGCAGCGCGCGGTGCCAATTCAATCCTTGTCCTGCATCGACACACCTCGCCCTCGCTGGTGGTAACGCACCTTCATTGTATTTTTTTTCTTATTAATTCCGCAAACATAGCATTATATTACTCACGCCCGAATGGTGAGCTCGCACGCGGATATAGCGTCTTGTCATGTATTTATTGACCAGGGGGGCAATTCCACTAAATGTCAACGGTTACAGTTGGATGACAATGACATGTCAATGGTCAGCCGATAGTGTTATTTGCTCTGAAACGTGCCAAAATAAAAACTCACCATTGTGATGTCATTGATATCCAATTATAACTATTGGCTTTTAGTGAAATTGGCCCCCAGAGGCTGTGACAATAAGGATACCAATGTGGCAAAGGCCAGGGGCCTTATTGTCTATTTATAATTGTAATCGCAATCGTCTTCATTTTGACGTACGTTTCTTTTTCCGTACATCAATACAGCCATTGAAAGAAGAGGGCACTGATCGCGTAACAAATGTCAAATAAAGACGATTACGATTACAATTATAAATAGACAATAAGGCCCCAGATACCATGTCGAGGCTTTACAGAGGGTGTATCAAAGAAAATAAAACAGTCCGAATCTTATAAACTGGATTTTTATCTGTAAAAAAAATTGTATTCTATAAAAAAACCTTTCCCATTCCAAACTATCCCGTCTAGCTGAATATATGTCTCATACTTTGACAATTTAAATATTATGATTGATTAAGATCCTAACAATGGTACGGGAAATAAAACTAACAAATAAGATTATGGTGGTGGCTTCGCTTTATTAGCTAACGTCTAGGTATAGTTGGGTTTTTATACATAATAATAAACAGAGATCTGTGACATTTCTGAAAATAAAATATTTCAGAGATGTCAAAATTCTTACTATAATAATCGAACTTCTTGTGTTAATATAGGAAGAGTCAAAGATCTCTACCAGATCAATTATAAATTAAACATTTTCGAGCTGTCCCTTTGTAAGGGTTCGAATCCTGGTGAAGGCATGAGTAGGTACCAATGAGTTTTTCTAAAACTTATGTAGGCTACATATTTATTACTAGCAACGCCTCGCGGTTTCACCCGCGTAGTTCCCGTAATAAAATAGCCTATGTTACTTCCTTATAATGTAGCTTTCCATTGGTGATTTTTTATTTAAATCGGTCGCGAAGTCTCTGGGCCTATTTAATACAAACAAACAAACAAATCTTTCCTCTTTATACAATTATTATTTATTACAAGACTACCTCGACGATGAAGGAGAACATCGTGAGGAACTCGCAGTTCCCAAAATTAATTCTGAGGCATGTGTAACAGTATGTGGCTATGAGAAAACAGAAAAAAAAAATTGCCGGTGAAAAATACCTCTTTTGACCGATTTTATATGTCTTATTCCTGCCTTTTGTGACAGTTGTCTTCGAAAGCAAAAATAGATCGATGGTTTTCCCTGCTCCCTGCCAACACGCCGGCTCTGTCGCGCCCTGAAAGCGGCTTCCTCTCAGGAGTCGAAGACACCGACGCTGCCACTCTAGCCGAAGCCAAGAACCTCCTTATTCAGCTGGGCGCTAAGAAGAAACGCAGGCTTCTCCCGATTAGGTTTACAAGAAAAAAGGTTCTAATTAATAAACATACGATGCTATAATTACTGGTTCAATGTTAGTATTCTGTTCAAAATGTCTCGACACCTATCTAATCTGTATGAATGATGACGAAAATTATCGATTGGGAAGTCTAGCTCGTTGAAACATGGTACAGCCAATATTAATTATTGACAATATACTGAGTATATTGTATTCAATGTAGTATATATGGTATTAAAGCGCTCGTAGCCCTGCGGTGCCAGTGTATTTTTAACAATCACACTGGTTAAGCAAAGTTGGGCGCGGTCAGTCAGTGGATGGGTAACCGCCTAGTGGCATTTATATTACGAGAGCGCTTCCGTGTTTCGGAAGGCACGTTAAATTGTTGGTCCCGGTTTTCGTTGTGTTTCCGCACAATGGAAGTAGTTAAGCCATGTCAGATACCCTTGGGTGGCTTGAAAAATTCTGACTGGCTTAACACCATCTCCCAATCCGCGGTGGGCTCGCGTGGGAGATTATATCCCATATTTCCTCATGTGCGAGGAAAGACCCTTAGCTCAGCAGTGGGCTGTTAAAGGGTTGATGATGATGATGATGAATATACTGAGTATATCAAAGTAATTGCAACAACAGGATATTTAAATAACCGACAGCGTAAATTTCATTAGGTTACCATTCAGCTTTTGCGATTTGAATTTGAATCCAAAATGGCGACGTCCGCGCATAGAGAATAGGGATCAGTTATTTTTATTTAAGATTGTCTATTATCGCTAAATAAAGTCAAATTTATGGTAATGGTAATGAAACTTAAACTTTTGCGCTGCGTATAGACTACTATTGCGCCTGGTTACTTCAAAGGTTAGGTTACAACTTACAACAGTAACTGTAAGCTAGTGAATTAATATTAGGCGGGTAAAATTTTAGGTTTTTGTTGATGTGACATCATTATACCAACCTACCTTGAACGAAGACTGAATTTTCGTAGACCATTTTGAACAGGTACAATTAGGATTTAGCGGAATTTTCATCATAATTTTAATTGTTATTTTTAAGTGTAGCCGTAATTTGTTTCTGGAAAAGTATTACTATAATATATAAATATTTATTATTTTTAAGCCTTCATGATAACTATATATATTCTCATAAAAGTTTAATGAGAGCATCACATTTATTACGGTTCACAAACATGTCACAAATAATTTTAGACTTAATATCAGCCACTAATAGAGACAACATAAGCTGTATTAGGTTGTATGGGATTCTTTACGCTTATGAATGAGACTGAAAATTATATACCTAATGTTCATTGAATTTTGTAGTCCGTCCATGCTTTCTAGTAATTTTTTTTTTCAACAGACTTCTGATAATGTGTCTTAACAGCTAAGGTAAGCGACGTTTATTAGTAATCGTTTAGTGGTGCGGTGCATAAAGCACCTAAGTCTGGGTCTCTATCGCATGTACTATGTAAATCCCACTGTAATTTTCTTTTTGCACTAATGTGATAGGTAGAATAAGTTATCATTACAAGATAGACAATACTACGTAACATATATTTACCTCAAAGTAATTATCTCGGACAACATGCAACTAAATGAACAAAATTGTAACTTTGCATTTGTAGTCTTATTTAGAGTTTAAAATGTGTTAGTAAATTAACTTAGAAGTAAGTAGTAGGTACTATAACCACTGCATACAGCGACCAAATAATTTTAAAGTTGGATGTTTTTTCTGCTGCTTGAATCGTGTACGGGTGCTGGCTGCGGCTGTGTCAACATAGTTAAAACGATACATAACTTCTCTACTATTGTTTCTTTTACATGAGTTAGAGTAAGGTAATAAATAATATTGATATTGCAAATGAGCACTACCATTACTACACCAACAAGTGTACGGAAAAACTTAGTTTCCTACTAGATTCAATTAATCTTTATCAAACTCACAATCACTAGGTTCACGTTATTTAAATAGTGGAAATTAAAGATGTAAAATAAAATGACTAATATTTCAAAGTGTAAATAGTCACGCATCTTACTCAAATGAAAGAAAGACTGTCCCTCCACGATACACGGTCGTTCGTCACATTTAAATGGTTGGTATTGTCTTCATTTAATATTATGGTCATTTGATATCATTATCGTGCAAGTGGTCTGGAACCTAGGACACGACCGGTCTTCCGATGCGAGCGAATATGTGGTTTACCTATATTTATTAAAAAAAGAAAAACATTGAACAAATAAACAGTTGAAGTCATCGTAGTTTTCAATTAAGAGTTGTGCTGTTTTAATTAAAAACTAATGTAATTCTTCTAGAAGTAAAAGTATTCAATGCTTCAGTGCCATATTTTGTGTTGGATAACTTTTAAACCTATCTATTCGGTGCTTCAAAGACGGCTCAATGACAATTATTTAAGGAGGTACTTATAAAATTAAAATATAATATTTTCCATTCCAACATATCGATCTCTAACTATATTTTAACTATTTTTCTATAAGAACATACCTACTACACATTTAGATATTCGTAATAGGTACATACATAAAACAATTCATAAAAATGTTTAAATGATGTGATTTCATTTTTGCATTTATTATCTCAAAATGTATTAAAACTTAGGTATCATAGGTTATATTTTAGTAACGATTGGATTTTTTTCTATTTTATGTTCTATTATTATTATTATTAAAGTACGAGTAATTGTGTGTGTGTGTGTGTAACGGAGCCGAAACGTGGACACTCACCGTTGGACTGGTCCACAAATTCAAAGTCGCTCAGCGTGCAATGGAACGCGCGATGCTCGGGGTTTCTCTGCTCGACAGAATTCGAAATGAAGTCATTCGACAGAGAACGAGAGTCACCGACATCGCGCGGAGAATCAGCACGCTGAAGTGGAAGTGGGCCGGTCATGTCTCCAGGCGGACTGATGGCCGCTGGAGTCGACACGTATTGGAGTGGAGACCGCGCTTAGGCAAACGAAGTGTAGGGCGCCCTGCGGCACGATGGACCGATGACCTAAAGAAGGTGGCTGGCAGTGGATGGATGCGGGCTGCCCAAGACCGGAATGGTTGGCGCTCCTTGGGGGAGGCTTTTGTCCAGCAGTGGACAGCAATTAGCTGAAATGAAATGATGAATGATGAATTGTGTGTTGATGGATGCGCTAGTATGAACTGACTGATCAATGATATTGTTGTGTTCGTTTTGTAATACAATACCTAAGTACTTTAAGGTTTTTTAAAGTGTACCTAAGCTATTTTTAAGTTGCGCAATATAATTAAATATAATTTTTTTACTCGTATTCATGGTTTGCTTTTGTTTTATATTTTTATACTTGACTTACTACTACTTGATACTTACATCCATAATCCAACTTTTACAACCTTTTACTTTTCCAACTCAGTATAACAAAAAATATCACTAGCTAATTACAAGTCTCCACAAGTAGAAACTAAGTAGGTAGGTAGTGTTATAGACTGCCTGTATCAAAAATAAGAATAAAATAAAATAACGAAATAATAACAACAATAAAAGTAGTAGTGAATCCTTTTATGAGTTGGTGTGCAGTGCGATTACCCAACCCAACCGAAAACATTATACACGCCACGACTTTCAGATAGGTAATTGAAGTTGAGTAGGTAGAAAGTCATTATTTTTTTCAATAGTATAGTGATCATTAGCCCGTGCTGTTTTAACACCTAATACCTACATTAATAGTCAATGAAGCACCAAGGGGATGGAGAGTTCGTAAATGGTTGCACGACGATGATTAACTGTGCAGAAGTTAGCCAGGTACAAATGGTTGAATTGTGTTTTTTTAATTAAAGTATTGGCGTCGGTATGGCGGTCTGTAAGTCACACCGGAGAAGGATGGCATGACACTAACGCCTACTTGTTTTTTATGGACTATCGGAAAATACTAAAAATTTTGTGGTACAAATCGTTTGACAATCGTAATTTATCCGACGAGCTCGACTAACGCCCACGCGATTGGGTCGCCAGTACCAGCGCTATGACCATCATTTTTCTTTTTGTCATTGCGTACTAAGACCCCTGAAGAACCGCCATACTGTTACAAATGACCAAAGAATTTGTGTCACTATCTCCCGGTCTTAGGTACCTACCCTTCTTTGCACCAAAGTGGTACCTAAATGTTTGTTACATTATTAGTAATTAAAAAGATTCATGTATATTTTACACCTCACTACGCCAATAACTTTCTACGTTAATTCTAATTATTGTAAAGAACAAAAAGATTACAAAAATACGTTACGTTAAAAATACCTACTTGAGCGGATTTCGTGTGTTCTTGACACGCTTCTTTCTTCGATGATTGCGTCGTTGGAGTGGCACTCAGTGGTCCTCTGTGTCCGTTATACGCCCATTCATTCGCCTTTGTCAATATTCCGACCCCTTATCCCTTCGAAATAAATCCCCTTTTGTCAGACTTTGGCTTGTCAATTATGAAGAAAAATAGCTTTAGAAGGAATTTTTATTTGTCCCCGACGCTACCAAGTAATCATCACAGGCGAATCTCACTAAAAACTTTTTATAGAATCATCTACAAAGAAAAAATACATTTATTTACAGATACAGAACGTTTTTCAAAGACGAAAAATGTCGGAACGATGGACACAGAAAACTCACTGCATTCCCTCTCAGGTTAACTAGTCTGATCCTGAGTGAAAGTGAAGTGAAATGAAGGCAGAATATAGCTCCAAATTACATAAGACTTAAATAAATAATAAACCTTTATCTTCGAGAGGGTCGGCAGAGGTATTCCATGCCTGAAACTACCCACTTTTCACCAGTATACTTTTGGGCTCATAAACCTGACAGGTGGCGAATAATTCATATTTACTATTTTATTTATTACGCGAATATGTAAGCAAATCTATGGTCATCTAACGCAGACCTCGTAGCACCAGCTGAACGTACCTAACTACCTACTAACTTCGTATTCATAATTGGTAACTCACGCCAAGTAAACATTTTAGATATTGTGACCTCGAAACATGATATTGGGTTTAACTATACAAGTAATAACACAAAAATATGGGTGCCTATTTTATATTGACTCGCGTCATCATCGAAACAGCTGAGTCACTGATTGCTCTATTGGAAATGATTGCACACGAAGCTAAAATATATTTATCGCATTTTACCTTGTTTCGCGTGTAGGGCTGTATGCATTGTGATTGATACAAAAAGCAATCGAAAATATATATTTGTTTCTCGTTGAACATATTTTTCTACACAACCTACGGATTCAGCGACTGATATCCTTATCATCACCAGTAAATAATTTAAATTTTGTTATTAAGTAAGTATGTACAACAGGTCACAGAATAAGCGCAATTCCTCATACACATTAGTAATATCTATTAATATTAAAAAAATATGATGCTTTCGTACTTTAGTTGTGTCTAACCAATTTTCTTAAATAAAGAGCAATAATAGTACGATTTCCATAGATAACACTAAATTCAGCCAAGCTAATTAATTTTTCTGAAAAATTTAACACGTTTTAAAAATAGCTGAAATCGATTAAGTAGTGGATACTGAACTAAACTAATTTCAGGAATTGCGCTTATTTTGTTACATATTGTATTGTATAGGAGTTCCAAAATATCTGCACTCGAAGGCCTCTGTTGTTCATAGCTAACTAGTTAATAGTTATGGAATACACAACGTAAGTACCTAACTAATTGAGTTTAATTATTTCTCAACCGGACAATGAAACCAAACGAGACTTGTGGGCCGTTTAATAAGGGGCCAATTTGCTCTTAATAACACCTTTTCATTGGCCTGCTAACTATATACCTATAATAGATGCCGTTAGTTATTCGATGAGTAAGGATGTTTTTACTTTAAAAATTGCTCAGTTAACAGCTGATGATATTCACAATATACTTGGGTACACTAACTTACCTACCTACATATAAAAGCTAATAAATTGGACTGAAATATTTTTAAAGCTGAAAAAATAAGAATATAGTCCCTTACACAAAAAAAGATCTCACGCCTGTTATCCCCGAGGGGGTAGGCAGATGTATTCCATTTCTTGAAATGACCACGTTTTCACCAGTATAATCTTTGAAACCCTATGATATGTGGTAAGCCCATCGTAAGACCGGGACACAATTCTCAGAAATTATTCTGGGACCTGCGGGGTTTCCTCACGATGTTGTCCTTTAGCCGAGCTAGTGATAAACTCCTACACAATTACACAAAAAACTAATCAGATGTTTATTTACCGCTTATATTTAAAGGTAACTAGAGGTTGTTGTCAACTATTCTTTATTCCGTGTAGCTGTGCCTCTGTTAGTATAACATGTAGAGCAGTGTCTTCGCAGCCGTTTTCCCGTCCACGAGTGAATTTCGGCAAATCCATTCTTAGTGGATAAGGTGTAGGCACCTCTTTACTTAGAATTAAAAAATAACGGGATTCTCATAAAAACTTTAATCTCCTCAAAGACTGATTCCCACAGATATAGATACCTGATTACCCAGAAACGGCCTAAAAATTGAGAAGGTACACTAAACTGCAGATTTTATTGAAGGAAGTGATCCGGATACAATTTCTACGTCCTCTAACCGAAGTCTTTGTTAATCATTTTTTTACCTTTTCACTTAAAGATTTTATTCCAACGTGGCGTTTATAGTACACGCCTATGAATAGTGTATGTTATAGGTGCTTACTAAGGCAGAAATTAAAAACATAACCATACTGCCCAAATTTTCAGATTTCAGTTGTTGGGCAGCTTGGACGATTATATCATCATGATATTCATACGTCATTTAAGAAGGACTTTATTTATGCTGGCATGTGTCCAGCGGCGTTGTCCGCAGAGGATCCCGTTTTCTTTTGCGAATTGGTAGTTTAGAATACTTATGAAAGTATATTTTACCTGGATTCAGAACCCAACAACAAACTGTACCTACCTAACAACTATCACCCATAAATGCACACAAAATTGTATACCTATCTATATACCTATATTTATAAAAGAAAGTCGTGTTTGTTACACTATTTACGTATAAAACTCAAGAACGGCTGAACCGATTTGGCTGAAAGTTGGTAGGGAGGTAGCTAAGAACTATCAGGTGACGGACATAGGATACTTTTTATTCAAATATTCCAACGGGAACAGGAACTACGCGGGTGAAACCGCGAGGCGCTGCTAGTGTGTTATAGAAGTACGCAGGTAGACACCAATGACTGTACTGGTCAACGTCCGACGAATCATATTGACCCCCAATTTAGATGCTGCTCTCATACCAACATGGTCATTATGTTCGTTAAAGCGTGACGTCAGCAAACTGCATATTTATTGCGAAAGTTGCTCGTTCAGTAGGTATACTGGTACTGGTGTTGGAAGGCATGTGTGCTGTGTATGTGCTACCCTGCTTGCTCTACCTCGTGCCAGTTAAACTCGACTCGAACGATTGTGCGCACGCACACATGTGGCATAAAATCTCTTACTTATAACTATCAACTTGTGATAATGTGATTTGTATTACAAATACGGGCATAATATTATGATATAGATTTTGAAAGGATTGTATCTAAATTTTGTAAAATAAGTACCTACCGAGTAAGTATTTTAAATAAAAACAGTGCAAATCTTTATCTTACCATACCTAAGTATACCTACTAACTTTAGTCCGACCCTACTGACCTCAGTAGGGTAAGAAATATTTCTAATTATAGTATGTAGGTAGCATATACTGTGAGTATCTTTTTATAGTTCGATTTGACCGACAACGTCCTTATAGCGTAACGTCAATTTGATAAATAGGTAATCTACCAGATCTTACAAAGTAAGTAATTTTGAACAGAAAATCAGTGATTAAACACAATTTTAAGTATGTAGAAAATTAAATAATAAATTATTTAGAAAGTATTTCATTTGCCTACGTTATGATGTTTAGATCTAAGTTTCTCCTTATCGGTCCGTTGCTTAATACAGTAGGTAGTTTTCTGTGTACGAACGAATAGACGTATCTTACTTTAATAATTTTTGTTCTTAGGAAGGCAACGTGGCACCTATCAGTAAAAAATTGGGGGCCGGTTCCACAGGCAAAACTGGGACCGGCCTCGGGAAAAGTTCTAGCGGAAAAACTGCAAGCGGTTTTGGTTCGGTGGGAAAAAGTGGGAAATTGTTTGGTTCTAGTACAAAGCGTGAAAATTCCAAACACGAAAGTGGGAAAAATGTAAGTGCTTTTGGTTCGACCCCAAAAAGTAGCAACTCATTCGGTTCAGCCGGAAAAAGTAGTAATAGTTTCGGGAAGAGTGCCATTTCTTCAGATCTCATTGGAAAAAATCCCGTTTACTCTAGTGGAAAATCTACAGCGCCGTTCATTATAGGCGGGAAAAGCACAAGCAGCTATTCTGCGAGCCCGGAAAAAAGTTATCCTTCAACTTCGTTCAGCAGTCCGAAGAAACCATCGACGAGCTTGGGATTCATTTGGATACCGACCAAAAGACGAAACAAGAAAAAAGAGTACGTGCATGTTTCCCACCGCTCTGATGGTTCGAAAGATAGATCCCCGTCTATGTACCCGTACGATTTGTAAGTATAAATACCTACTTAAGTACAAAACTTGTCTTTTAAGCTAGGTAGTCAAAGGTTAACCTACCTATTTATGAATGCGAATGTCTCGTCTCGTCCCCAGGGGAACATTAAAGGGGGACCACGAGTCTGTAGCGATAGATATAAGTATAGATCTATACTAATATTGAAAGACTAAAACCCGATTGACTGACCGACCCATCAAGCTCTATCGAAACTTCTAAAGATAGAGACTTGAAATTTTATTAACATAACAAAGTGATTCAGCTCTGTGGTCTTAACGACTACTGCATGCAGTTAGCATTAAAAATCCGAAACACCCGCCCTCCTAATAAAAAAATTAAAGTTTAAAAACTTAAACAAATACGTTCTTGTAATGTACTTACACTCGTTGGAACAAATCAAATGAGCTAAACTATGATCTACCACTACCCTTTGAGTATTATACCAACACCACTACCACTCTACATCCTGCCTCTTTCATCACATCTACTCGTTATCACCAAATTATTCTTCCAAAATATTTGTTTATTATGTACTTACATAGTTAGTTACAAGCACGTACGTAGTATATGTTCATGGATGGTTACAAGTGAAGCTAATATAAAAACATTGTAAAAAAAATTTTAAAGCAAGTATGCGAGGCGAGGCATGATTTTGTATGAAACACCTACTGGCTACTGCCATCTTTTGTGCTTTTGGTGTACCACTACGTATTGTTGCCAGTTTAAGGGATTTTCCCACTAGGACCGGGAACATAAGTTATTACTCTAGTCTGTGACCAAAGTATTTCTGGAGCCCCAATAAAGGTTAGAGCGATAAGTAGACCTACCTATATGTAGTTATTTATCATCAGACGTGTTTGAATGTGTAGAGATGGTGAAGTGACGGCAGTGTATAACTCGAGACTTATTGAATAAAAACTTTTGACGTGACAACGTCATATAATTCGATGGAGCCGGCTGCATGCACGAAAAAGTATGACGTATGCGGTGTTCCAGTGCAAGCGAGAGCGCGCAACGAGCGACGAACAGGCACAATCCATTCCATCAGTATTTCAGACGTTGTCACGTTCAACTATCATCAGTAAACTGACTTTATAGACAACCGATTTTTTTTAATGTCGTAACAAACAATTTGCTTGTTAGATATTGTGTAAAATACCAGCCCTGGATTTGTCAATAGGCCGTGACTTAAAAGCAGTAGCTTCCTAGGGGTGGCGAATTTCATAGTGTGCTACCTACCTCACAATGGTCTACCATCAAGTTCTTTCGCGTTTATGAAAATTTGTCACTTAGTATAATTTTCTACCTATTAAATATTTTTAAAGCAGGCACAAACTGAAGTAGTCTATCTATACGTGTCTATACTTTACATCCGGCACTGGTAAATACTAATACTAACATAGTGCTATCTGCTTTTAATGCTCCAAAAATAGAAGATCTATAGAAGGATATCCTGTGAACGGAATCCGTTCACCGGTTAAATCAAATCGAACTGTCACGTCACTTGTTTGTCCACAAAGTTAATAATTTTTCATATTAGTTAATCGTCAAAAAACCGTTGTATGTATGTATGTAAGTATGTACCTACTCGCAGTGAACGCAAGCCAGCGCTTTTTATTAGCATACTGGCAATACTAGTTTAAAAAAAAGTTCAGAGTAAACAAAACAAAAGTGAGGGTGATATCATAGACTTTAAACTTTTTCTTATGATTATTTTTCGTGACTTTTATGCTAATTATAAATAAAATAACTTGTTTTTATTGTAATAAAGTGTTCATATGTGACTACGAAATAAAAAACTTAGATTTGCAATCATCTCTCGTGATATTTGATAGCGAAACTTTTTGGACAATTTATGTTGTCACCACTACGATGCAGGAAAAGGAGAACCTTCAAGAAAACAACAATTTTGAGACAATCATAAGCACATGGCGTCGTTTGTCTGGTGAACAAGTCGAATCTTCTGTACTAGTAAGGTGAATATAATGCTAACCTTACAGCAGTGTAATATGAGTAACTATGCAGCGTTTATTGACTATTGTTTACTGAATATTTACGTGACAGTTTGCAACAGTGCATTTGTCAACTGAAATATAATCTGAGCGACACCAGTAGCCATAGACCACACGACGAGTCTCCTTGTTTTCATGTATTACACAGTAGTCATAACTTTTACAATCTGGTTTGTATATTTTAAAGTCCTACATTTTGTTCAAAGCATGTCCGGAGACTCACCTAATCATCAACCGTTTAAGAAAAAAGAAGAAGAGACCAATTTATTGATACTTGATCGGCCAAAAGGCCCCATAGCGACTGCAGCAAGTGCTGGAGCGGCTGTGGCCACCATTGAGGCCCTGCAAGAGACTACTGAAGCAAAAAACCCTGAAGAAAAAGAAGACAAAGAAGAGAAACAAGAATTCCTCAAATACAACAAAGAAGAAGATAAGGTACAGTATATTTTTTTCTGAGTTTATTGTTGTTTCTTATGAAATATGTATCTTTAATCTATGATATTATATTAGATTATCTAATGATAATCAGTGAGGCTCGGGTTCAAATCCTGGCTTGTACCAATGAGTTTATCAAAACTTACATAGGTACATATTTATCACTTGCTTGACGGTGGAGGAAAACATCGTGAGGAAACCCGCAGGTCCCAGAATTAATTCTGAGACATGTGTAAAAGACCCGGTCCAGCAATGGGCTCACCACCTATGGCGTTTAGGGGTCCAATTAATATCTCATGAAAAGTGGGTATATCGAGAAATGGAATACCTCTGCCTACCCTCTCGGGATAAAAGTCTTTTTTTTTAGCTTGAGGATAGCCGATACTTTCTTAAGAAAACTGCAAAAGTTTCCGATTCATTGAGTTATTATAATAATGTTCAATAAATATAGTTCTCGTGGTTGAGGCTCGGATCAGTATCATGTTGAGTCTCGTGCCAATAAGTTTTTAAACACATAATGTACAAATTCTACTGTACCACCGCCCCAGTATAGTTTAGAGGTCCAGAAGATGTATTGGTGAAAAGTCGGTGTTTGGAGGAATGGAATACCTATGCCTCTAGAATACATTTGTGAGAATATTCATTCTAATATTATAGCTTTCCAACTATCAAGTGTGTGATGGCACTTAAAATAAAACCTATTTTTTGTCATCTTTCTTCGGTAATTATAATAGCAAAATAGCCTTTTGTAATCAAATTACACATTATCAGATCCTGTACAGTTACGAGATGGATCGAGTGGTAACATATATATATATAAATAAATAAATTGTAGGACACAATTTACACACGGTTATTCAGTCCCAAACTAGGCAGAGCCTGTACTATGGGCACTAAACAACTGATAGACGTACTTAAATAAATATTAAACACACCCAGACTAGGGTTGATGAGGATTCCTCTTCCGCTTCCTCATGTTGCGGAAGTTCCGCAATTTTCTAAGTACCGCTACCGCTACCGCATCCTCATATTTAAAATTGGGAAATTCCTCATCCGCTTCCGCTTCCTCATAAATTAAGAGGAGTTATAAGGATTTCTAGTGGCACTTAGGTTTAGAGTCGAGACGAGAATAGCCATCACAGCAAGCGCCGCCTCCCACCACCCGCTCCTTATACTATCCTTTTTGTTATCCTTGACGAGCCATTTACACGAGGGCAATCCACTAAGATAATCCAAGACAATGGAATGGATTGTCCTCAAGTTTTTTTTTGTATGCAGTCTCAGTGGATTGTCTTAGTGGATTGCCCTCGTGTAAATGGCTCGTGACAGTCGAAAGTCAAGTTTTGTTTACGCGCGCCTGCCACCAGTGTTGCCAACTGCTACCCTTACCTTGTAGCTAGACATCTTGCGAAAAGTAGCCAGATTGCCTGATTTGTTGACACAAAAAAGTAGCTAGAAGTAGCTAAAACTTTAAAATAGGTAAAGTAAGTAGATTACGTGTATTTTTTCATAGATAAATCAATTTTCAGCTTATTGAAACAGCGAGCAAAAACTTTTAATTTATAAAATAAGACAAGGCAGAACGCAGAATAAGTTTTAAATAAAGAAATCTGTTTATCCCCTTCATTTATTCAGGTATTAGTAATAAAATAGATAAGCCAGCCACGTTTAGTTACAATTTAAGGGCTGATACCCTACTATAACGTCTCGAAAGTACTCACATCTTGTTAAAGCGTAAAAGTAGCTAGAAAAAGTAGCTAAAAAATGTAGCTACAAGATTTTGTAATTTGTAGCTGCCTGACACCCAAAAATAGCTAGATCTAGCTAGAAAGTAGCTAAGTTGGCAACACTGCCTGCCAAGCATCTCATTTTTATCACGGTTTTATATAAAGTACACTAATCGGCTACTAGATAAGAGTTTTTAATTTGCATAAGAAATTTACAAAATGTGACCGAAATGTAGTGCTATATGGACGTATTTCAATGAAGTAGACAATGAAACTGTTCGTTGTAAGTTGTGCTACAAAACTTACTCAAGGAATGGGCTTGGAACTTCAGGGTTACGAAGCCATCTTCAGTAGGTAGTGTCATGAAACGGAATATGCGGAGTATCAAAAATGTGATGCACTTTTGAAAGCTGAAGTGGAAATATAACAAAATAACTCAGAAGCTCCGCTTCCTCTTCCGCTTCCTCTTCCTCATAGCTACTTCCTCTTCCGCTTCCGCATCCTCAAATCTCATACTTGACAATTCCTCATCCGCATCCTCTTCCTCATAGCCAGTTCCTCATCAACCCTAACCCAGACACGAAGCCAACAGACATGTTCATGCACACAAATGTTGGCCCCGAGCGGGGATCGAACCCGCGACCTCCGACTCAGAAGGCAGGGTCACTACCAACTGAGCCAACAGGCCCGTCAATATATATGTGCTTTATTCACAGGAAGCTGCTGGTGATGCATCATACAGGGATGACAAAGATGACAAAAGTTATTTAGAAAACGACAGTGTCACTAGTAACACAAAAGAAAAATATGAAAAAGAAAAGGGAGACAACGTAGACAGTGTATATTTGAGACCTCCTCCTCCACACAAAGTCAGGTCCAACTCATCTTTTAATGATGAGGATGACTGTGGTATCAAGTGCCTCTACTACACTCTGCAGTGTTGTGACTGTGTTCTTATGTAAGTTGCCATACAGTTAACATCATTGCCTTCAGGCATTTCTATTTATATAGGGTAAGGTAGGTAAATAACTACAATAAAATACTATTTTTATATAATTATACTCATTTGTACCTTGTAGATCATTTAGAAATTAAATGTTATTTTTGTAACTCCAGTAAGTGAGTAATATAATATATTATCTTTTATGAGTTTTCTTGAATACCCATCAAGCTCCAGTGTTACCGCTCGAATACATAGGCAATTAAAAATCTACTGTATCTGAGAATCAGGAACTTGAAAGATAAATGTTTTACATGTACAAAAAAAGTATTATAGGCTAATAAAATTTTTCACTATAAATAAATTATTGTTAACTAATAACCCAGTGAACTTATGCTAAATATTAAAAACAGGATATTGAAAATTAATTTAGAGAAAGCAACGTTACAGAATATAAAACTCTCCAATCATCTTCTTTTTGAAGTTGAATAATGGTGCAAAATTTCTTTACACATGCATATTTTTATCTTTGCACTAGATTTAAGACAGCAAATTAATGGCATATAATATACATTCCATATTTTTCTGTTGAAATGTCACAAAAATATAAAATCATATTTTTTCAGATGATAAGAGCATTTAGAAATATAATCCTACATTATTATTATTGACTAGCGGTTCTGCGCGGTTTCACCCGCGTAGTTCCCGTAAGATGAAATAATTTCTCCCGTTTTTTACACATTTACCACTATATCTTTGCTCCTATTGGTCGTAGCGTGATGTTATATAGCCTATAGCCTTCCTCGATAACTGGACTATCCAACACAAAAAGAATTATTCAATTCGAACCAGTAGTTTCGGAGATTAGCGCGTTCAAACAAACAAACTCTTCAGCTTTATAATATTAGTATAGATAGTAATTGCACCTGTTAATTTAATACATGAACCGTTCCACTAGTGTTGTGATTATATCTATAATACCTACTTTTATGTGTGTTTTGATGTGATCTGTAGAGGAATCTTGGTTCTAGGCATGTAAAGTAGTGATATCTAAAAGATGATAATACTTAAGTCTGAATTTTGCAGCAATATTTATAAGTAAGGCATATACATCTTGTGTGATGCATTATCTCAGTCCTTGTATTTTATAGTTAAATATTTAGATTATATTTTTCAGACAAATGTAACGCCTTCAAAGCTTTATTATAATTTGTATGACTTTATCTCAAAAAATATTTGGTAAAATTGTATAGAATGTTATAATTTGACATGACCCAATCTCAAAAGGGTCAGATTAGATAGAATATTCTAGTTTATACTATATTTTAGAATACGTACATATTTTGTAAGTACCATTATATAAGGTAAAATAATATGGCGTTTTATTTGTTTTTTCTAAAGCGGAAAAATAATCTCATCTGCTCATGTCTTTTAATTAAAATTATTTTACGCTTTACGGGCATGATTTTAAACATATACAATATGTAACATAATAAGTGCAATTCCTGAAATTAGTTTGTTCAGTATTGACTACTTACTCGATTTCAGCTATTTTTAATGTGTTAAATTTTGCCGAAAAATGAATTAGCGTAGGTACCTGAATTGTGTGGTTTCTATAGAAATCGTGCTATTATGGATCGATATTTAAGAAAATTGGTTAGACAAAACTAAAGTTCGATCGCATCATATATTTTTTATATTAATAAATACTACTTGGGGTGTAGGTATGAGGAATTGCGCTTTTTCTGTTACGCGTTTTATGTTGCCAAGCGTTAATAATAATAGTTAAGAACATTTCACCCAAAAAACACAGTTTATTGAAGTATTCCGTGTATTTCAAAATCCATATGATTTATTTTTGGATTCCACTCGTCTTTATAATAGCCCTCCGGTCCATAACGTACCATACTACTTCATATTCCTTACAACTCGTCAAGAGTGAATCGGGGAACAACAAGCAAATGCGAATGCCTCGTTGTCCCCCCAGGGGAATATTACAGGGGGACCACAAGTCTGTAGCGAACATTTTATACTCAACCTATACGGGTACTAGGTGAAAATTAGGATGCGAGTTCATCATTGTTAAATCCGTCGTCTGTTATAAGTTAAGATTACTGTCTTTGATTGTTTTAATCGGTTGCATGATGTTCAAATGGTCGGCGTATAAATAAAAGTTAGAGTTTAATTTTATTTATTTAACTACATGTAGGACCAAGAAAATGTAGGTACACATGGCGAACTTAATGCCTAAAGGCATTATCTACCAGTCAACCTTTATCTCACTAAATAGTGACAGGATTTGTTTAAGACGGTCTCCAACTTAAAACATAGCTTTAGGCCGTAAATATTTTACTTGTTGAAATAACTACATATTGTTGTAAAAAAACAGTAGCACAAAGGTTGTAACATTATAGTGGGAAAAAGTCCCTTAACGATGTTAATTTAATCATAAAAGTAACAGCATGCGTATGCTCACGCCCTTTTCCTAAAGGAGTAGGTACGCAGGCCAGGCTAGGGCTGCCATCACCTAAATTGCCGACGCCGGATAAACACGGCAAAAATCCCGGACATTTGGGCGAAATATGAGTTTTTCCCCGGACACCTATGAAAAATATTTTTTGCTACAAAAATAAAAACATCGTTGTGTTTTTTTTCTATACAACTTGTTATTACAATCGAATGAAGTACGTATGTAACCGCAACAAATAATAGACATTTTTAATAAAATGAAACACTCTTTCTGAGGTAATATTATTACCTCAGAAATTATTGTAATACTTTATAATTTTAAAATTAACTACTCCGTCAGTCATCTAGTTAGGTAGGCGAATCCCTATAATATTTGTTGATTATTAATTAAAAGCACTTATGTAACTGCCAAAAGATTTAATTTTAACGAGATCTTTTTTTTTTACTTATTTTGGTATTTTTAGTCTTCCCGAAAGTCGGAACAACTCAGGTCCTTGAAACTATACCTCATTTTGATCAGAGAAGAAACCGTGTATATGTTTAACGAGTTTCTTTCTTTCGTCTATTTATCTATAAAAACATGGATATCCCCTGACAACAAAAGTGTCCGGGTTATACCCGGACTCTTTCCAAAAACCCCTGCCGGACAGCCCCCGGACGCCCTTCAAACTAGGACAAATCCGGGGAATTCCGGACGGATGGCAGCCCTAGGCCAGGCTAATGTACCGCTACCTGCTACGATCCTGGCACATCTCTCGCGCTTCATTGATTCATTAATCCGGTTCATACTTGCTCGACGGTTTCGGATACCTACTAAAAGTAACAATAACTTTGATACCTTTTTGTAGAAAATATCTTGACAAATTAATTAACTATGCTCTGAGTCTCTTACCTTTGATTAGAGTAAATAACTTACCTAGATTTCCTGTCTTTTATAGCCTGCGCAGACGACGCACTTTGTCCCCGTATTTTTTTGTCCGCCATAATAGAACGCTTACAACTGTATCGAGTAATGCACACGAGGGATTAAAAGTATGGCGTACAAAAAGTCCCCCGAATAATCGCGGACACCGACGGGCGGTACAGGAGAAAAAGAGACGGACATATTTTTTTACGATTCGGGGAACTTTGTCCTCCGGGGACAAAGTCCGTCGTCTGCGCAGGCTATTATGCGTATCTGAACTAAAGCGGTTAACTCAATGAGGCTCTTGAATTTGCTGGGTCTGATGACCAGGGGCCTTAGGTACCTACCTAGTTGTATTGACAATCGTCTTTATTTGACACTTGTTACGCTTGCAGTCCTTGCTCTGCTACATTGGCGGTCGTACCTAATGTAATGAATGAATGACAGATGCACGGAAGAAGCAAAACGTACCTAGGTACATCTAAAATGTCGACTATTGCGATTAAGTTTTGTACTTAAATAGAAAATAGCCAGCTGATCAACCTATACCATGTACCTAGTGTTTGCACCATGGTTTGATATTGTTTTACTTTTCAAAGGCATAAATTAGTTAGCCATGTATGAACATTTGAATTTCACACCCTACCTACTTAACTACTTAATACATTTTTAGAGTGGAGAGGTAGGTAGGTATTTTGTACCACCTCCTTATATCAAGGGTAGGGATAGGGAAAAATGGAATACGTAGCCAATAAAAAACTGTTTTACATCGGTTTGTACAAAGTATAATTAGTTAAATAAATATATAACGAAATTAATCACAACAGCTGAATATACACGACTTAATAGGTACCTACACTTCCCAACAAAAAAATAAAGCCCACTTCTCAATATATTTTTATTGAATAAAACTATTATATTTACTTTCAATCGCAAATTGTCGATGCTGACATTCTAAATGTAAAATTGCCCTCATACAAACTGAGTTTTGCTCAGATAAGTAGGTATTGTATCAGTTTATGCAAATATAGTTTATTATATTATAAAAAAAGAGGTGGATATGTTACTGGATCGCGGTAACTGAGGTCGACAAAGTATGTAGATAATTGGTCAAATTTTAGTTGCATTGTAGCAGCGAATGTTTGCATTTTTACCTACCTAGTCGTATTTCAAGCGCAACTCTTGACAGATAGGTTCGTGACCCGTGCACCCACTGGGTTCACCCACCGGTGGGTGTAGGGGTAATTCCTGTTTACCCGTGTACCCACTGCGTCAAGGTTGGAATTAATAAATAAAGGTTAGCTGTCTCTTTCTTTAAATTCGTTCCGTATTATCTTTCGCCGTCATTGTTGTCACTACATACTTAGTTTAACACAAAGTCGCTTTCTCTGTCCCTATGTAGGTATGCTTAAATCTTTAAAACTACGCAACGGATTTTGATGCGGTTTTTTTAATAGATAGAGTGATTCAAGAGGAAGGTTTTAGTGTTAGCATTGCACCCGTGCAAAGCCGGGGCGGATCGCTAGTATCCTATAAATATGCTAAGAGGTGAGAATGTGCATGTTGTAACCACTCGTCGCGGAACAATATCCAAACGCGCGCAGTATGAATATAAGTCATCTTTACTTTAATATATTTGAGTATAAGTATATTATATAATGTATATATCCCTGTCTTATCTATGTGCAGAGTATGGAATGTACCTACCTAATCCCTAGGGCAATTTAACACATATCTTGTATTCCTTCCGGGAGAGGAAGAAGTGACGTTTTAGACAATGATTTCCATTGGCGTAGCTAGGGATTTTTCCTAGGGGGGGCCATGGCCCCAGACATAAATCCGCCGGCCGCGCAACAAGGTGGTCACGACTATCGGCGCATTTTTCTTTTAACTGTGTGCTGACCAAAACTATGTACTTACTTTAAGTCACTAAAATAGCTAGGTATACACCAACAAGGTAAATCAATCATCATCCGTTATTGTAACAATTATATTATGCAGATTGTTCATTTGTATCTGTGGATCGCAGGTTGGCGAGCGAGATAGACACAAGTAATGAGTAGGTAATTATGTATTTTAGCTTTTTTTTGAAGACAGTTTTCGGTTTCGGTAATTGAGGATGAAGTTATTTTATGTAAGAGAAAGTATTTCTAGGGTGGGCCAACAGCTTTCTAGGGTGGGTGGGCCGGGCCCACCCTAGAAAGCTCTTGGCCCACCCTAGAAATACTTTCTCTTACATAAAATATGATGATCCCTATGATGATTTCACTGTTTTTTATGGACGTTTTGATCTGATTAGACGAGCAAAATCTATCACTCTGTTTTTGTCATTTTAGATGAAATGATCTAAAAGGACAAAAATAGAGTGATAGATTTTGCTCGTTCTATGGAACCATGGAGTGTAGCCTCTACACTCCATTATATTATGGTGACTCAATATATATTAAAAAAGCTATAGCGTGGCTCTGTTACTTTGATGAGAAGTGTACTATTATATAGTTAAAATACCTAGTCTGTAATTGCGAAATGGTAAGGTCATTACTCATTATAGACATCGCCAGAAAATTTATACCAAACAGTTCCAAACTCACTCTGGTGACTTGGTAAAAGATCTAAGTAGTTCTAGATATCTATCTTTTTTAAAGCAATTAGAAAACACGGTTTTCTGATTTAAGCCGTATACAGAAAGAAAGCCGAAAGCTTGTCGGCGCCGATAGGCGCCGATCGGCGCCCATCGGCGCCGGTCCATTCTACAGAAAGCAAGCAGATTGAAGCAGAGCGAGCAAAATGTCGTACGATGATTGGCGGGCGGCACCAGCGCCGACCGGCGCGAGTCGGCGCCGATCGGCGCCTATCGGCGCCGATAGGCGCCGGTCGGCGCCCATCAGCGCTTGTTCATATAAATGCCTCCGCCGGTTACCTGCGTAGACCGGCGCCGATAGGCGCCGATGGGCGCCGGTCGGCGCCGATGGGTTTTCGGCTTTCTTTCTGTATACGGCGTTAGATTCTTTTACCTACCTACTCATTTTTTATTGCTTTATTGTTGAAATATATACTTACCTATTAATATTTACTATGTAGGTAGGTAAGTATTTTTTTTTTTATTTTTTTTTTTTTTATTTGAATATGTTCTAACTAAATGGTTGTTATATGATGTATGATAGGATTAATCGGATTCTAGCATAACATTTCATTCCAGTTTTCCTATGAAAAGAAAATGTAATTAATATAATCGGTAAATAACATAAAATGCATACTTGCACATGCACATCTACACTAATATTATAAATAAATAATAAATAAATACTACTAGACCGATTTTAAAAATTCTTCCACCAATGGAAAGCTACAATATCCCGGAGTAACAGGCTATATTTTATCCCAGTGATGAAACCGCGCAGAACCGCTAGTAAATCGAGAACCGCGAGTAAAGTACGTGTAGAAACAACGGACGAAAAAAGGTTATCAGGATCGGTGCTCGCTCTGTATTATTTATTTATTTACGATTATTTATTTACATTATTGCAAGTTACATGTCACATAACACCCTGTCAGGCAGTGAGCATGTCATTGCTGTCAGGCACAGCAAATAACAAAATTAAAATCGACAATGCTTGTGACAATCAGCGTTCTTTTTAGCCAAAGAGATGTAAATAAAATAGGGCATAGAGGGGGCATTGGGAATATATTTTCATACAAAACTTTGAAGCCTAAGCGTCATGTCCTTGTCATGTCAGTTAGTATGAACGCGAGCTGTCATTCGGTCGAAATTGTACTAGACTTATTCCACTTGGAATAACTTTTGACTTCAAATTTTCCTCGCTTTGTCCCCTCTATGCCTTATTATATTTTAATCGCTTTGTTTTTAGCACATTCGGTATCTATGAAGAAGTGTGCTATGCAGGCCCAGGCAGTGAGGAGTAAGTATTTATGATAAGGCGTTAGTGGCACACACCAAGGTTACGTTAATATAACATATATTCCTATGATAATAATTATCTATAAAATCATACATACTTATTCACAACATATATTAGGTCTACTTGTAATAAGCACCTGTGTCTATTCCAGACAATCGAACTTCTATGTTTTCAACGGATTAGGCGCACAATGCCACATTCGCAAAATGATACATTGACGCAAAATGCCACATTAGCAAAATGTCACACTAGCAAAATGCCACACAGCAAAACAAACACTAACAAAGTGCCATATTATCAAAATAACAAGATTAAAAAAAATGAGAATGTGCCATTATGAGACAATGGTATTTTGCTAATGTGACAATTTAAGAATGTGACATTGCAAAATTCCAATGTGTCATTGTGCGCCTAATCCTTTTGAACATGGCTCCGACTGTACCCTAAGCATTAGCAGTAAGTTTACCAGGTAAAAGGGAGACTCCTAGAAAATCGGAGCACCAGACGCGTGCCATACGGCCCTTATTTTTAAATGACAAAACAGGTAGTACTTTCGATAAATACAGTAGTTACTTAACTATCTAATTTGAAATCTTATTTTATAGGAAGTGCACAATAGATTCACGACTTAATGAATACTGTATACCTCAATAAACCGCTTACATGATCATCCATGGGCCTATTTAAAAATGGAGATAATCGCCAAAATTACAATTGGTCCGCCAGCGCTTGTTCTACCTTCATACGCTGATGATAGTAACAGATACAGTAGTCTGTACGTAAGAAGCAATGTGCCTACATTAAAATAAAGCGAATTTTAATTAAGGCTCTAAATAAAAGGCCAGCCGGTGTACACGGAGTTTCGCCTTGCAGTCCCTCAAGTTTTACTCCCACTTCTTTGACCCGTATTACAGAATGATCCTAAGCAACGAAACTATGTTAAAGTCAGAAAGAGATGCCGCTATATGAGTCGCATAAAGCTGTCTCTTTCCAATTGCAATTAAAGTTTCATGGTTGACGATTGCTCTGTAATACCTACCGGCCATAGACTCACTCAGGTCAGGCACATGAGTAAAGAAACGGAACAGAGACAAAGCTTCTAAGGAGCGTGCAAAATTCTTACCTATTTTAGTAGGGTTGGCAAAGGAGAATAAAATAAACAAAACGTTTATTAGACTTTTATTTGTACATTAGATTATTTACAAATTACCTACTCTAAATATTTTTTTATAACTTTTTATTTTTAATAAATTATTAAATCTTTTAATCTAATGATGAATTCTAAATCTAATGGATATAAAGTTTTTTCAAATAATCATTAAGGACGCTTCCACATGGCATAATATTTTTACAATCTTACACTCGATTCAGAATATCATTAGGTACCAATATTTACAATGTTTACGTCGAGTTCTTTGTAATGAGTAATTAAAGAATCTTTGCCCATATTTATAGGTTGTTCAGGTCTATTAACAAACAATTTTATTTCGTCACATATGTGATTTTCGAGACATTCATGCAAACTGTACAGTAGGTAACCATTTTACACCTCCGAATCTAATTATTTACACTTTCTTGACTTTTTAGTTTAATACTTTATTATACCATAAACAATTTAAAATAACCATTTCTCACTAAGCAGGAGCGCGAAACAAATACGGCAACCATTGCGCGGCCCTCGGCATTTCTACTGACCGAGCCGGTTTTATCCAGTTGCGGCGCGTATGTGACGCAGCGCTAGTAGAAACGCACACAAGCATTGCATGCTTGTAGTAGTGTACCTACGACAGCGCGGTTGTATGAAGCTTTGTCTCTGTTCCGTTTCTTTACTCATGTGGGTCAGGTTTGAACAGTGCCTAAAAGTTTGTAACTAATGTGTTATAATTTTTATTAGTAGGTACTTCTTGGGAAAACAAGATGTAGACTATGTGAAGACTATGACTTAATTTGTAAATTATTCCAATATAAAACTAGAATGAAGTATTTTATTCTACTTTCACTGTTGATAGTCATTGCAAATAATTTTGGTAGGTATGTATAATTTAATAATAATGATGACAATTTGAAGGTAAAAATTTATTAATTCTTTGTATTTATATACATACATACATACAATGACTGAAATGATATTATTTTTGGTGTAATACCACAGGCTAATCTAAAAAAATCTGGAATAAATATCTACAATTTCATGTACAATGTTTTAAAAATATACTAAAGTACCTACAACCTAACTTTATCTAAATAACAATTATTAATATCTAATAATAATATCATAATACAAGTTTATTTATGCATTAAGGTAAGTAGTGAGTTGAATTTTTGCAATAAATCAAAAATGCATTTCAAACTAAATAAGTTATTTCTTTGTTTCAATTAATCTACGGAAACCTAATACAACAGTTAAAAATACTTACTTTATTGACTTACGTGCATAATTAAAATTTTGCCGACTACTGACCGATTAAATTCATGCAACCGAAACTCGATTTTATTTGTACATAATAATATAACGATTAGTGAAAACATCATTGAATAATCATTTCCAACGACAGTTCTGCCTTCGCTACAGATTGGAACAAAAAATATAGTATCACTTTTTTGTTTCAGGTATTTGTATACTTATTACTTATATAAATACTATTTAGAAATAAACTCATCAAACAAATCGAAGCTACCCCCGTTCTTTTAACACGACAATCATAGAGACATTCCACACTTTTCTATATATGCATTCTAATAAACGAGAATAGAGGGGCTGGAGGGCTACCACCGTACTACTATTATAGTTACGATTTTTCGGCAACTACTTCGGATCAATCGGTGCCAAAAAGTGACGCACGCCCATGAAGATGTATATGTCGTGCCCAGATCATAGAATTGAACATTTCATGAAATACCTAGTCGACCATTTCATGAAATGGGTGTATAAAATTTCATGAAATAGTCTAACCTAACCCAACCAAATCATGAAGTGATCTATCCTCTGATATTGCCACGACATATACTACGTCCATGCGCACGCCATAGTAAAAGTTACACCGCGCAAGGTCGTTACTTACGAAAATCATTAATCGGAGGCATACCCCTGTTTTCTCAAGAATAGTGAATAAATATTTCTAATTATATATAATTAGATATATTTATTCACGTCATAACATGTAATTAAGTAAACAACGCATCACATAAATATATAAATGTTTGCGATAAAATAACCCTTGTGTGGATTGTATGAAAACCTATTTAAGTAGGTACACGTGTGTATAAATTTAAATTTGAACAACGATCATACTTTCAAATTCGGAGGGTGATTCTATAGTTACGCATTACTCCTATTTCTGCGCTTCCACTGTATTATAGAAAAAGGTATTATCCCCAATGTATCATCATCAGCCTACATTTGTCCACTGCTGGACATAGGCCTCCCCTAATGAGCGCCATAGCGCCCTGTCTTCAGCTCAACTCATCCAGCATCTGCCTGCACTCTGTCGCAAATCGTCATCCCATCTGGCCGGAGAGCGTCCTACACTACGTTCCAATGTATATAAATTACAATTTATTTGTTTATATACAATAATTTATATAGAATAATAAAACAACTTTGGAACCTTGGTTCTTCGTCACACTATTATATGGGTGAGATGTTTATGGTCATACACATTATAGTTGGAGGAGATGCAAATTATTACACTATGTCGCTGCCTCCCTATTCTCGTTCATTCTATTTGATTTCTCAGTCGATAACTATATATCTGACCCTTAGAATCAATATAGAAAAATGTGAAATGGCAATACAAATCGACGATGAAGTGTAATGACCTCCTAACTAACATTTTGTCATTTTTGAGATTCTTATGCGTATGGACTTAAAATACGATTTCGCATGCCCTCACAAAAACACCTAAATAGATTTCTCGATATTCAGCGAGATAAACAAAAATAACAAAAACTACTAAGTTCACCTGCGTAAATTTTGCTGTCAAAAACTTCTATCTACACCGCACGCGTGTTTATTCCAATGTTTCTCCCGGCCAACTGGCTCTCGACGTACAATGACCAATACACAGTGACTAGGTACTTCATTTCTAGCTTTAAATACGCAGAATGACCATACACAAAATGACTACATGAGTACGCGTAATGACCAAAACGCATAATGACCAATACATGAAATATACGCTTATTGACTAATACCCTTAATGACCAATATGCATAATGACCAATACGATACGCAAAATATTCACATATTGACCAATGCGGTGTTAAAGGCATAAACATAATTAAGTAAATATATTAAAGAAAAAATAATTTTAACTAAAAAATAATTTAACTTAAAAATAGTTTTAACTTAAAAATAATTGTGACAGAACTGAACTTTGTAACCTTTAAATTAAAACAGATTAAAACATAAACAGTAAAGTTATTCCTCTTTTTAAATCAGGAGACAAACAAGATCCCTCAAATTATAGACCAGTTTCTGTTTTACCAGTACCTACTTATCAAAGTTTTTGAAAGGGCTCGTTTCCGCATTACAGCGACTAAACTTATTTTAGTTTAGTCCTGTCATTTTCTTTCTCCTAGAAAAGAAAAGAGACGAGAGATATTTAGTCCTGTCAACTAAGGCGTGTTAACAATTTTAGCGACGATGTTAAAAGGTCATGGATAAAAGTGACAGATAAGCACGTTCTTAAGGTTCAAATTAGTTGGTTTTCACATGTTTGACATTACTCTTCTATCTATGGTTTGTTTCTGTCCTTTTTCTTAAATATTATATAGGCTAACTTAAAATTAGGAATTTTAGCTGGTCTGCAGAATCGAGTCCATTGCTTGATCAAATGATTAGACACTTCAATCTAAAATATATAACCTATTTCATAACGAAAAATTCGGCTTCACCAAAGGGAATAGCATTACTTATGAATATTTTGAACAAAATCCCGATTAAGGCTACTAACAAAGAGGTTGGAAGAAAATCATTCTCGGAGAGAGAAACTTTTTCTTTAAACGTCTTTGGCTACTAAGTATAACCAGAGACCAGTTTAAATAAAAACTGGTCTCTGGTATAACCATCTATTGAAAACAGTTTTACCTAATGACTGTCACGCTTTTTACGACGCTTTACCATTTGCATAACCCTTTCCTTTCTAAGTAAGTAAGTCTAGAGCAGGTATTACTTGTCGTTATTTTATGTTAAAATTTAAGTTAAAAATAATTATATTTTTTATGCGAGGCTGCAAAGTTTTTACCTAGCACGAGTGCTTGTATTGATTACCCACAAAATATTTGTATAATGGGGGAGAAACAGGTCTTCTTTAGAAATATTAAGTGGATTTTCGTAACATAACGACTGTTTTATTTTTTAGAAAGTATTATGTCTACATATTTCCTCTTTTCTACGTTAAAAACTCAAGTAAAATGACAATTATATGAGTAGATTTCAGTTTGTTTTTATTTTCAACAGCTCCTAACCTACTTGAAATAGTCCATAATTTGAAGCCATTCAAAACAATATCTTCTAACTACATTTATTTCAGTAAATCATAAGATTTTTATATAATTACTAATGTTAAGAAATGGATGATCCTATCATTATAAATTTCCAATACAAAAATATCCCAGAAGTAGACACGAAAAAGTTTGAAACGTTTTTTTCACTTCCTGGAAAATCACCATTTTGGAGATAGGAGGTCATTACACTTCATCGTCGAAATATCGTAAGCAAATGTCGTGTCTGAAGAACGTAATCGAGGGGCTGATCACTGATCAGACAAGCCGTTTAGACTAAAACTGTTCATGGAGAACCAAGACTCCAGATTGACTTGAAATGTACGAAGAAGTCGCTACGTTCCCCTAGCTGTGCCTCTTGAGTGCATTATTACTCGCAATAATAGCTATGCTTTCAAAAATCTATAATCTTCTATTTACAGAAATGACCCAGTAAGTCCGCTACATTTAAGCATGCTGTATTATTTCGATAAAACGAGTAATAAATGTTTATCCTGACACAGGCAACAGCGCCACCTACCGGCTCCAGTTGTGAATGTAAACTATCCCTGAACTCAAACACACACATAAATTAAAAGATAAAGCGATCCAGCCACTTTCGACTATTGCGCTCTAAGGGGCGTTGCGAGCGTAGATACCGTATGGGAATTTCTTTAAGTCCTCTGTTAGGTTAGGTTCAAGTTATATTTCCTACTAATGTCAAATCCACATTGTTTTAGGTACATCGGTTTAGGCTGTGCCTTGTCTGTCAGAATAAATAATATTTTTTGTGAGAGCTAGGGGGAACCACAGTTGTCCCTCACACAATGAGAATTAGAAAGGTAAACGGTAACAAACTATTCGAAAAGATTCAATAAAAGTGGCGTCTCAAAAAAAAAATATGCAAAAGATACCTTAAAAATCTTAATTGCTTAGTATAGAACTCTGAGCATGCTAGGTTGTCATTAATAGAATATTCAATATTTATAAATAACGCCATCTTTCCGCTAAACCCAGTACTAATTTAGCATTAAAATGCGTTCAGGTAATATAAAAAAATGCAAAATATATATTTTATGAAGTAATTAATAACATTGATTAAACTATTAATGAAAAAACAACCCTTTTGTTTTAAAACATTACACAAATTAATAAAAGTTATTACCACTGAATTAATTAAAAGAGAACGCACCCTTTAAAAAAATAATGTCTTTCAGTGTTGCAATATTTTTACACAAAACCTATAATTGAGTAAAATTTTATTCGGTGCAAACGCTTTTTATTGGAATAATCATCTTATAATAAACATTTCTGACGCCTTTACATGTTTTACACTATGCTTTATCTACCTGTTTATTCTAGTAAAGGCAGTTTAACTGATGTAAAATTATAAATATATTATGGACTTATTAGAAAGTCTTTTTTGTTTGATTTTTATCGTTCTATTTATTTACACCGTGATGCCCCTTAATTCGAGACGGCGCGGAGGACGGATATACATTCAATTCAGTATCATACATTTTAAATGAAATGGTAAATTTAAAATTTTCAATATGGCAACATTAAAACTGGTTGTCAATACCACTGTTTTTCAAAATTCGAATCTTCAAATACTACTTTGTGCTCCACATACACGGATTTTGCTTTTTATTTACTAAACAGTGCATTCTTTTCGTGAGATTTTCCGCTAAAAACGTTGAATCGAGTGTCTACTCCTCCGTCTTAGTGACGTAATCTTCACGGAATACTGCCTGACTGCGAAAAGAAGACAGTGTTGAGATAGGACTCCATGTTCTCTAGTTTAAGTGCAATTTCGTGAGATATAGACTCTTTACCATGCCTCAAAAAACCTGTTGTGCTTCCTCTTGTCTAAATAAAACCGTTAAAAAAGATATAGTGAATAAAATTGTTTATTTTTTCTTCTCATGATTGTCTAAATTATTATCCAATCTTCTCTTTAAATTCGTTGGCTTTGATGTTTTCAATGCTTAGTTTAGATGTTAAAAAAATCAAAACTAATACATCATTATTTATAAAAAAACGAAATTTAAGTGCTAAGTCTGTTTATATAAATCGTTAAGTATCAGAAACGCATTAGTAAATGACTGCCAATATTTTGTAATTTCAATATTTGTTATGAATAGTGTAATACAAAAATGTGTTCTTAACTTTTTAAAATGCGTATCTGCAACTTAGCGATATTACAAAAAATAAATAAAATAAAGTGCACATATAGATAGCTAGCTAGGTATATATATCGACCTGGCACCTACATGGACTTAATAGTTCTGGGTGTGGTAACTAGATGGCGTCATAATACGAAACCCAGACTTGGTTATCTATACGTTAGTACATATTCTTATCTATGACTCTGAGTTCATACATTTCTAATATACAAGAGTATAAATAAATTTTTAAGTGATTGTTACTGGTGTTCGAGATGTAGATGTCGAAGGTTTACTGTAAATGTAAAACATTATTTTACTAGTGGTATTATAATTCCATGGTCGTCTCCATTTCATACAATATCACGAGACATTAGTAGTTACTCTATAATTTCCCTGGGTGCATTCACTGACACTATGGGTCAATGAGATTTTGATGTACAACGGTCGCTGGTTGGTCAGCATGGCACGGTTGTTAGAGAATCGACCAATCAAAACGGATTTCACTGAATCTGCCTAGTGAAATTCACATTTCATTTTCTGAACCCTCTTAAATTATAAGTTAGATTGAAAGTAGATACAAAAGTAGAGTACACATATTTAGTGCCTTAATAAAAAACAATTTTTTTTTGGCCATGAAAATAATAATTAAAATCAGCTTATTACAAATGGGCGTAAGTGCAAACTTAGGCATAATGCAGGCATGCCTTTGCTTAGGTACACAAATCAACAAATGTCAATAACATGTCAATACAACGATAAATGTCAACATTGGCAATTTTTTTTCCTTCAGTTAGGCTAAGACACGAAGTAAGTTGTGACTAAGTTTTTATTTTTGGCATAGTATTTAGAAATTATTGATTGTCTTAGTCAATGATAATCGAAAAATTCTGAAAAAAATATATTTTATTCCGCACGCTAATACCCCCAAATGGTTTTCTTATTTTGCTTCCTCGGTAAAAATGTAATGTTGTCCATTATAATGTAACTACAATTGTCCCGTGATATAAATGAAATGAAGAAGATTGACAAAAGTCCGTGCAATTATAATATCACGGCGTATACAACAACCCTACCAAAGACATAAAGTAGAAAAGTGTGAAGAAATGAATGAGCCTAACTTTTGTGTATTGGAAGTGCATGTGCTTCAGAATTAATGACGTATTTATTAAGATCAATCGTAAATCTGTCGTCGCTGAAAAGTAAATAAAGATACTTGAGTGTCTCCGAAAGGAAGAAAGACTCCATCATATCACGTTGCGGTGGTTTTTCGATCTTAACATTCGCGAGAGACGTGTACCCGTAAGGAGTCTTCGCATACTTCTCGATGCTCTGTAATAAAATTACGAACCACATTAAATAAAGTAAAGTACTTTGAAATTATCATAACGTTAGTAAAACATTATTATAACGAGTATTAAGTAGATCTATAGTAGTGCCACTCGAGCAGCAGTTTGATTGTTTAATAGTGCAGAACATGTACTACCACGAGTTTGCAAAACATGTGTGGGAGTATATTATTGACTAGAGGACTCGACCGAAGTCCTGCTAGAACTGGATCGCAGTGCCACCTACAGGGTCAAGATAAACAAAAAAAACATCAAAATCAGTGAAGAGTTTTTACAAGACTAACGCATGGTTATTGATTTTTATATAAGATATATATAATATATATACATTAAACTAGCTGCTCCCGTTCCCGTGGGAATACGGGAATGAAATATAGCCTTTGTTACTCAGGGATATTTTAGCTTCCCATTGGTGAAAGATTTTTTTAAATTGGTCCAGTACTTTTTGAGTTTATTCGTAACAAAAATACAAATCTTTCCTCTTTAGAATATTAGTATAGAAGTATAGATTTGATTTGTATTATTATTATCCGTTATGCGTATTTAAACTGGTATAAATATTTACCTGGAATATCTGCCATCCCCAGTCCTGGTAGAGGGTGTTCCCAGTTATCTGGTACATATACCACAGACTCTCCACGAACTCTGGTCGCAGGAGACTGTGCGCGTCTGCTGTTTTGGTATACATGTCAACTGTTGCGCTTGCCTGAAAAACAAGAAACCTACGCTATTATCTAGTGGGATAAATAAAATAAGCAGTAATAGCCTTACGGTTCAAGACCCAGCTTGTTATGATGAAAATCAATGAGGCTCGGGTTCAAATCCTGGCATGTACCAATGAGTTTTTCAAAACTTACGTACACATTCATCACTAGCTCGACGATGAAGGAAAACATCGTGAGGAAACCAGCGGGTCTTAGAATTATTCTGAGGAATATGTAACTGACCCTGTCCGGCGATGGGCTCACCACCTATCACGTTTAGGGGTCGAATATTCTCGTGACAAGTGGGTATTTCCAGAAATGGAATACCTCTGCCTACCCCCTCGGGTATAAGAGGCGTGAGATTATTATTATTACAAAAGTAAAGTATATATTTATTTATTTATTTATTTATCTAATCGGGATGTATGAGAAATTGTATAATTCAGTTAATTGAATTATTCTGTGACGCGATGTATATATTTCACTTATGTACATAGTAACTCACCAAATTGAAATGAGTTATTTCGGGTGCCAAAAAAGTGGGCTGCACTGAGTAGGTCAAGTAGCAAGTATGCAGTAGTTCTTCGGCCATGGTCATGTGCCAATCAGGTAAGCCGTTCGCATGACCCAGAGCAAGTGTGCCAGGCAAGAAACAGGTCAAGTGGTCCATCTTAGGATTGAATGACTGAAATAGTAAATATAGGTAGCTTTAACATAAAAATATGTTCTAAAATTCGAAAATAATCCATCACAATGGACAAATATGTATAAGTCATTTTTCACGATTCGTGATGTGTGTGAACACTAGCATTTAAAAAGCATCTACAATCCGGAGACACTAGAAAATTTAATTGTGAAAAAAAATGGTCTTTGTGTTAATGAGACCTTAAGTTGTCATATTGGTACTACTGAGGGCGAATCATCCTGCCGCAGGATAACAACCACTGCAATTTCTCATTGTGAGTTCCCACTTTACTTTTTTTTTAAATTAACATACCTCTGAACCAGCCGATAACTCTCCGATAAACAAGCGTTTGTTAGGAGAAGAACGCTTCGCTAGGAATTCGCGTACACCCTCAATTGCAGTCATATAGTCGTCTAATAAACTGTAACAAACAACCTTCAAGTCACATAACAAATTATGAGATCAGCCCCTCGTGTTCTCGTTCATTCGATTGGATTTATCGACTAGGTTTTACCCGTGGCTTTGCTTCGCTTAGGTGTTTAATTTTGCAAATTTTTTTCTTAGTGGATGCCTAGACTGTCTGTATAAGCTATCTATGTGCAAAATTTCAAGATTAGACCTAGCGGTTTAGGCTGTGCGTTGATACATCACCAATCAGTCAGTCAGTTTATAATTTTTTATAAATATATAGATTATATATACCTGTCTCGCAGATTTAATATAGAAAAAAGTGAAATGCGCTACAGATTTATTAGAGGGACTGGTGGAGCTTAACCTTGTTAAATACAAGTGCCTATATTTATTAAAAAAATTAGGTCATGTGCTTATTTCTATGTCCATTTTATCAGTTTTAAGAGTCCGTACACTAAATAAACACAATCTAATAACAAAAACAAACGTTTTTATTTGCTAGAGGAATAAACTCAGAACGTCAGTCATCCGGCAACGCCGATGTGATTAACAGTGGCGAAAGTACTGCACATGTTGTCATTTGATAGGTTCGCGAAAGTACTGCACATGTTGTCATTTGATAGGTTCGTAGAATAATACTAGAGAAATTATGCTTAAAGAAGCAAGGCATGGGCGCAATACATTCGCAGAAAGCAGCATGGCAGGTACACAAGTCTGTTATCTTAATTACATTTTTTCCCTGATTAACCTTAATCATTAATTATATCGCTTTGCGATTTGAATCGCAACAGAACAGCTAGTTATTAATGGGTGTTATTTAAATGGTTAGCAGAGTATTCGTATTTTTGTAAGCAGAAAAATATAATCTGTAAGCAGAAATAGCTAATTGGTCAGCAACTCATGGCCAGCAAACATCACAAAACCTATCAGCAATTTATGTCATTCTGGATGGCTGTAATTATTTTTGAGCTGCAATGAGCTGCTACTGTTTAATAAAATTTTGGTAAGCACTCAGAGGGGAAGCCAAAAATTTTTTTTTGAGCTGCATATAAAAGTAGCAAAAATAATCTCAGCAAACTTGTCATGCGCAAAATGGGCGCATTTCTTACCTAGATTAGGAAGGACTTTGGATTATGCAACATTTATGATTTGATTATGATTATTATTACGATTACAACTAGTGGTGGTGGTTGTTGTGGTGTTGGTGGTAGTGGTAGTGAGCGTGGTAGAGTAGGGTAGGAGTGGGGGTAGGAGTGGGGGTTAGGAGTGGGAGTTAGGAGTGGGAGTTAGGAGTGGGGGGTAGGAGTGGGGGGTAGGAGTGGGGGGTAGGAGTGGGGGGTAGGAGTGGGGGGTAGGAGTGGGGGGTAGGAGTGGGGGGTAGGAGTGGGGGGTAGGAGTGAGGGGTAGGAGTGGGGATAGGAGTGGGGGGTAGGAGTGGGGGGTAGGAGTGGGAGGTAGGAGTGGGGGTAGGAGTGGGTGGTAGGAGTGGGGGGTAGGAGGGGGGGTAGGAGGGGGGGTAGGAGGGGGGGGTAGGAGTGGGGGGTAGGAGTGGGGGGTATGAGGGTGTGGGAGGTTGTGGGAGCGTGTTAGAGCGTGTGGGAGCGAGTGGGAGCGTGTGGAAGCGTGTGGGAGCGTGTGGGAGCGTGCTAGGGCGTGTGGGAGCGTGCTGGGCGTGTGGGAGCGTGTCGGAGCGTGTGAGAGCGTGTGGGAGCGTACTGGGGCGTGTGGGAGCGGGCTGGGGAGTGTGGGAGCGTGCTTGGGCGTGTGGGAGCGTGCTGGGGCGTGTGGGAGCGTGCTGGGGAGTGTGGGAGCGTGCTGGGGCGTGTGGAAGAGTGTGGGAGCGAATGGGAGTGTGTGGGAGCGTGCTGAGGCGTGTGGGAGCGTGCTGGGGCGTGTGGGAGCGTGCTGGGGAGTGTGGGAGCGTGCTTGGGCGTTTGGGAGCGTGCTGGGGCGTATGGGAGCGTGCTGGGGAGTGTGGGAGCGTGCTGGGGCGTGTGGGAGAGTGTGGGAGCGAATGGAAGTGTGTGGGAGAGTGTGGGAGAGTGTGGGAGCGTGTGGGAGTATGTGGGCGCGTGTGGGAGAGTGTGGGTGCGTTTGGGAGAGTGTGGGAGCTTGTGGGAGAGTGTGGGTGCGTGTGGGAGCGTGTGGGAGCATGTGGGAGAGTGTGGGAGCGTGCTGGGGCGTGTGGGAGCGTGTGGGAGCGTGGGAGCGTGCTTGGGCGTGTGGGAGCGTGCTGGGGCGTATGGGAGCGTGCTGGGGAGTGTGGGAGCGTGCTGGGGCGTGTGGGAGAGTGTGGGAGCGAATGGGAGTGTGTGGGAGAGTGTGGGGGCGTGCGGTTTCGTGTGGGAGCGTGCTGGGGCATGTGGGAGCGTGTTGGGGCGGGTGGGAGCGTATGTGAGAGTGGGAGTGGGGGTGGGGTGGGAGTGGGGGTGCGGTGGGAGTGGGGGTGGGGTGGGAGTGGGGGTGGGAATGGGAGTGGGAGTAGTATAATTTTTACGACATGTTTTCTCTGCTGTTCAATCCTGAAGTCTTGCTGACCAAGTAGTTATTTTGCGGACCAAGTAACTATTTTGCGGACTGAATGTTTATTATGCAAACCCATGTTATTGTAAGCTGCCTATTTCTGATTTAATTTTTGACCATTATCAAAATTATTTGCCGAACAAGGATTGCTGCCTGATTTTTTTATTTGCGAACAAAATCTTTGTATGCCGACCAAATGATTTAAATGCTGATTTTTTGTGGCGAACCAAATTTTTTAATTGCTGCCCATTTAATTACTTCTCGTTATTAATAACCGCGCAGCCGTAACCGTTGGAATACGGGAATAAAATATGGCCTATATTATTCCCTGATAATGTAGCTTTCCATTGGTAAAATAATGTTTAAAATATTAGTTTCGGAGCCTATTCAATTCAAACAAACAAATTTTTCCTCTTTATAATATTAGTGTGAGCAGTGATAGCCTTTACGGTTAAAGAGCCGGCGGAAAATCAGTGAGGCTCGGGTTGGAATCCTGGCACGTACCAATGAGTTTTTCAAAAACTTACGTATATATTTATCACTAGCTCGACGGTGAAGGAAAACATCGTGAGGAAACCCGCAGGTCTCAGAATGAATTCTGAGACATGTGTAAATAGACCCGGTCCGGCGATGGGCTCACCACCTATCACGTTTAGGGGTCCAATGTATCTCGTGAAATGTGGGTATATCCAGTAATGGAATACCTCTGCCTACCTCTTCGGGGATGAAAGGCATGTGATTTTTTTTAATATTAGTCGAGACTAGCACGCGCCCAGCGTTTTTTCCTGTTCCCGTGAGAATTTCGCAAAATAGGTACATTTCAAACCTTGTCCGGACAATTTCGAACACCACAAAAAACAACCAAATCGGTTTAGACATTTAGCCATTTTTTTTTTATATTGAAGATTAGGTTTATAAAAAACAAAATACAAAGTATGATTTCAAAAGAATATCAAGTTGTGATACTAACACTTGCAATTATTGATAGTGGCACACATACACACTAAAACAGCAGCAGCGATTATGTTCGCGTGGACCAAGTATTTTATCATAATAATATGCAAACTATATACATTCCATCTAGATATAGAACAGTATACACCTGCCTCTGAGACCAATACTAATTGTATGCTAAAATAAAATATGTTACAATGTTTTTGATTACTTACTAATTAATGGTTTTTCCAGTCTGCAGCCACTGTTTCAACAGATACTCGTAATAGCTATCGCCGCGTGCGCCGAGCGTGATTGTAGCATGTGGTACAAGTTGACCCGTGTTTGGGTTGATAAAGATTGGTACAAGCCCATGTTTTTTGGGCAGAGCATGAATCTTTTCAGAAACCGCCGCAGCTGCGTCCTGGAATTACAGAAATCATATCTTGTTAACGGATTATACATTAGAACATTAAATGAAATAGCTGAGTACGCCCCTAACATGTTCATAAAGTGGGTAGATAGATGGGTAAACTTATGTTATTTTATCTCACAGGCACAACAAATAAGAACAACAGATGTTTATCTGAATTTTAAACATTTTACGTTAAATAACCTCTGAAATAGATGTAAGCAAATACTTAAGTTTAAAAGTAAATAAAACATTTGTGAAAAGTACTGTTGTACAGTCATGCATGAGTAATAACATAGCAACATCATTAAAATTTATGTAGGAACATTAAATCGCAAAAATAGGTATGTTAAACTGTGACCAATTTTATGTAAACGCTAAGTTGTGTCAAAATAAACGTACAAATGTTTATCAAATTATTGTAAACAACGGGTAATCAAAAAGTAATATTAACTTTTATTTACATGATTGCACCTAATTTCAACACAGTTTAATGGTTAGATAAAATTTAGAGCAGTGATTACTGATTAGGCAGTGATAGCCTAATAGGTTAAAGAGCCGGCTTCACACGATGAAAATCAGTAAGGCTCTGGTTCGAATCCTGGCATGTACCAATGAGTTTTTCAAAACTTACGTACATATTTATAACTAGCTCGACGGTGAAGGAAAACATCGTGAGGAAACCAGCAGGTCCCAGAATTAATTCTGAGACATGTGCAAACAGACCCAGTTCGGCGATGGGCTCACCACCTATCACGTTTAGGGGTCGAATATTCTCTTGAAAAGTGGGTATATCCAGTAATGGAATACCTCTGCCTAAACTCTCGGGGATAAAAGGTGTGATATTATTATTATTATCATTTAGAAACATTGTCGTACACTTCTTTCTATATTGGTATAAGTTAAGATATTTTATAAATATTTATTTTTATTGTGACAATGTACTGTTAAGGAAATTGGAAGCGACGTATGCGCCATCCTATTCTTCGGCATGTATTTGTACTACGCTCAGACCATGGATGGCGTTGGTCGTCGAGTTAATGCTTTAAACTAAGAGATGGTGCTGCTACGATGAAATACAGCTAATTATCCAAAGAGTAAAATATGACAGAGACTAGGAGTTATAGAGTTCTGTCAACAGAGAGGCCGGCACGAGCTAGATGCTCTTTGGTTGAAGGCGGTTGTCATTGAATTGTGTTTTGTTCAAGAATATAAATTGATATCGAAATATTTGTATGTCTCATTCTGAACCATTCTAACAGTACATACATATATTATTGCTCGTGACTGTACAGACAATCAAGAGGACACAACCAGACTGGTATAGAGAAATTTACAAAACACAGACTCTATAATGATCTCAAGAAGCTAGCCTCACCTCAAATACAGGGTTTTTAGTAGCCCTCGACAGTTCTCGGAACTCGAGTTGGACAGTGGTGACTTCGGCAGTGGTACTGTGATGCGACCATTCCGGGGCGTGAGCCGTCTTCATTCCAAGGTTCACGTCAGAATACGGAATACCAGATGGAGAACTGAAAGCAGCCATCAGCCGCTCCCCAAGGTCACTCTGGAATTGTTAAATAAAACATTTGGGGCTGATTGTTCAATAGTCAGTTAAAAGTTATCTGAAGAATAAACATCATCTGTCACTTTTCGTCTCTATTGTGTCAGACAGTGACAGCATCAATATATTCTCCAGATAAGGTTTATCTGACGATTGAATAATCAGCACTTATTAAAACAATTAATGCTATACATTCACAAAGTAGTTGTAAAATGTATCCTCAAATAAATATTTAGGTACCATAGACACTACTGAGCCAAATAAAACTATTATTATTCTTTATTTTACTCTTAGTGCTTGTTATTAGACTATTGACGTTTCTAAGTGTATTTTTTATACCTACAGAAAATAAATGATTTTGAATTTTATAGTCAGTCAAGTTCAATATTTTTAGAAGTGACGGGTCGTTTTTAGCACCCGTTACGGAAATATGGTCTATAAAAAATTTTACATTTAATAAATAACATAAGAGATTTATGTTAGACTAACAGAATTTCCATTTCTGAAAAAAAAAACAGCACACGTAGAGAAATGTGACCCTATATGTCTAAAATCTATCCTAAGATACACTCACCGCTTTATTTAGAAACATTTCATCTTGGGTGAAGTGGTAGTTGGTCAATAACGCGCCAAGAACCCTAATTGTAACTTCGAAAAAATTTACATCTTTGTTTTTTGTAAAAACCAGTTCTTCTTTGACCCAGTCTCTTCCTTCTTCAAATTCTGTAAATAAAGCAAAATTTGTACATTTTCTGTAAGGAATCAAAGTCAAAGTCAAAGTCAAAATGTTTTATTCAAATAGGAACTTACAAGTCCACTTATTGAAAGTATGTGTCTATAACATACATATAGATTTTGATAAGTGATAAATGAGGGCATTATTTAAAATGCCCGGCTGTTTGAATGATGACAAGACAAATTGGGCCATGTGATAAATAATTATAATCCATTATTGTCTAATGTAGTGTCTAGTCATTATGAATATTGCTAATTCACTAGCGGGCAATTTGATAATGGCGGTCAGGGCGCGAGAAGCTGGAACTGGGGATGTTTACGGCTGCTAGTTTTAAATCTTATTCATTTGATAACATTTTAATTACTTCATTTAGACGCTTTATTATTAAGTTTGCAAGCAAGCACACAAGCATCCAACCTCCGCTCGTTTCGCTCGCTCCGCAGGGTCATAACTCTAACATAACTTAACCTAGTGTCGTCTTGATTTTGATAATATAATTACATAAAAGAATATTATTTTCATCAGAAAAACGCATTTTTATTATTCTGCCCAATAGGTGAAAGGCATTATTCATATAGCCCGGTCAACGATTTGACAATCTTGACAACACTCTGTACACATTCAAGTTTAAATACCGAAAACATTAGCTACCTCGCTCTAGCTAAATGTGCGCAAGCGAGATAGAAACCAAATGTTGGACGTTGTTGATCGCCTCCCTCTCGCTGCGCTATCTGTATGTGATCTTGAATAATATACTCGTACTGTATATCTTTTTACCTTCTTTAAGACCCATGATAAAAGCTGTATCCAAACTATCAACTATAGTCAGTCCAAGCGAGAACCAATCAAATGGCTTTCCAGATACTGGCTTGAGGTTGTCATGACCCCATGCATGTCCTTTGTATCCTCTCCAAGCATATTTGAAAGCCTGCACTACTGCAAGTTGGCGTTCATTTGATGGTCCTACAACAAACGAAGATTTATTTAGTATACACCTTATGTTATAAAATTACCTGTTGCCAGTAATTTCTCATGCATTCCGAGATGAGAATTAACCTGTATTTTTTCTTATGGCGCAAGTCTACATATATCCCTTTGTCAAATTTATACAAAATGTATTCAAATGGTAATACCTTCTAATCATAACAAAGCTTCTAAAGACTTTGGTTGAGGAATAGACTAGAGGTGAGTGTACAAATGGCAACGTATATTAGGTACTGGAAACATACCTGTGAATGTAGGTCGTATATATTCTTCATCCTCAATCACAGTCTTCCTGGATTCAGCTTCGACTGGTTCAATGACTAGAGAAATATTCTTTGAAAATTCCTAATGAAAAAATATAGGTAGGAGTTAATCATTAGAACTACTTTAAATTCCATATTCGGGAAAACCCACATGTATTTAGAGATAACACAAAACTGATAGCAGTATGTTAAACGTGTAATATAATACTGGTTGACTACTGATTTTTACTGTTGGATGAAATCATAATTATATTCCATACTTACAAACTTTTTATTTAATAACATATGATTAATGTCAATTGGATTCATATATTTTAAGTTGTAATTATTTATAGTAGATATTTTACCAATTGAAATCTTAAGATGTACTGTGATCTTGTCTGCTAGTTGTTAAATAAATAAATGTTATCTATTTGATAATAATTGAATATTATATTTTATTTCATTGCGATACTAAATATTTATAAAATACAATTGAAAATAAACTTACCCTTTCTTCTGCCTTAGTTACTGTAGTAATATTTTCATTAGAAATACTTATTTTAGATGAATAAAGCAAAGCTACAGTAGTTATTACAATTAAAATTAGAGCATACACTATTGATCTTTGAAGACGGGATAATTGATTCCATCTCTGGAAAGAAAATTAATGATATTAGATCAAAATTCCATAATGAATTATTTGACTGAAAAATCCATAAACACTTATATTATTATTATTTAAAATTAAGTACTTCAAATAATGGACTTCCACAGCAACCCATTGTTTCATTTTCCATACCTCAATTTTATGTTTTATTAACTTGTCAGAACGTTAGGATTGTTAAACTCACAAATGTCCACTGGCATATATGACTTTTCTTGGATAGCTAAAAATAACTACTGCTGTATCAATTCTCTGAACTGGGTTAATCTCTCGACAGACGTAATTGCTGACACAATATTGTCTTACATTACAATTGTTATGCTTGATTCACAAAATAATATCTTACAATGTTTATAAATTAACTACTGGACTTCCCAAATGATAATTCTTTATATTAATTATCTCTATAATTTCAACATTAACATGTTATTAGGCATAGGTATTGTTACATAAAGTAACTACTCTTTAAAAATATTTAAGTAATAAATGCAACTAGTTTTTGGCTTCTTTTGTCTATGTGCTCTTAGTCTACCAACAATCTTGGCCAATAAGATTATTCTGACGGTGTGTTAAACAATGATTATCTATGCACTAATGTATTGTATTATAATCTAATATATCAAAAATTCTCATGTCACAGCAGTCTTTGTGGTTGCACTTCTCTGAGATGGCAAGAGCGATTTTAAGGACTTTTTTATAAATTTTGTAGGTATGAGAATAGGTCCTAAAGTATTTTTCACACACATTTGCCGGGTCAGCTAGATTAATATAAAAAGACTTACTCTAATTATTTTCCTATGAGACACAACATTGGATTGGTCTGTTATCAAAATAGAAGTGTCTATCTTAGGATTCCATTTTGTGGTACTAAATTGAGGAGCAGCTTGGTCATCACTTTCATGGAAACTGATTTGGGTCTCTTTGTCATTCATGATGACAATATACTTTTATTTAAATACTGCACAAAGAGTAATTCATTTTGATATCTGTAAATTAGTAACAATAAATTATTATTGATAACTACTAGGAGAGGGTTTATTGGAAATGCAGATGTGAATTCAGGGGAACCATGTATCTTATCAAACTTTACAACAACTCTCGTATGAAACCACTTTTTTCACTGACATGGAGAAAAACAAGATCTAAAACATAAAACTCAAATACAAAAATAGAACATTAAGTAAAGAGGGATGCAGTCCATCTGCTAGTTGCTAATAATAATTCTAAGAAACTATCATAATTTGCTAAAATTAAATTGAACTGGGATTTTCATAGCTGGAATAGTGATAATAAAGTATGTAGTCAAAATGCGATGCTTAGACAGAAAGGTAGTTGTACACTATCTGGAGCTATAAATTTCACTGAATTCATTTATTTCTTTAATATTTTCCAGTCTTTTTTGAAGAAACTTAAGTTTTGTTTTTGCTTTGAAATATATAATATAGACAGGGAGAGTACAATAATGTTCATCCTTCATGTGTTTCTTAACACATGTCACAAATGTTAATCATGAAACCTATATCTACTGTTGAGTGCAAGGGTTGAGAGTAGAGTAAGTGACACAGAAAACATGGAATATAATAAATTTTATATTCACTTTGATAGAGTAGAGAGAAGACAGCTTTGACACCTTGACATTTCAATGTAGAGAGTGCCGACACAGCCAGTACTGCACCGTTTACCATGAGTTTCAAAGTTGAAACTCACCGATGGCAGTACTGCCTACTACTTATAATTAAAAAACATAGCATAGGCAAACAAAGCCAATAGAGATATTGCCCTCAGTAAACCTAACTACATCTTTACTATAGAGTATGAATGGAGTCAACACCTAAATACAGAGTTGACTCATACATAGGTCTTGGCTTTACATCGACCGGCCTCGTGCCCATATAATATAATTAAAGGAATAATACAATTTTATCCACTTTTAGGAATTACATAGTGTTTAATCAATACTTATTTTTATTTTTTATTAGGTTTTCCTAGAAGATAAAGTAGCTATCCACGTCGGCAAAAACGTCTAAGATTATTATTAGTATGTGCTTACTGCCATTTTCTATAGTTTCAATGATTTTTTAGGGCAACATACATATATAAGTCAGTTCCGTGAAAGTATTTTGGTCACTCACCGGCACGTAAATGGATATTTTATTACATACATACGTGAAGATATTTTACATCATAATGAACATTCACATATTTTTACAAATCCGTACATACCTACTACAACGTACAACGAATTTTAAATTTGTTTTATCTAAATACCAGAACAACCAGCATTCATTGGAATGGGAAGGAAAACGTCATTTTTTTATGTCAATTTTTTTTCTTTTTCTTATTTTAAGGCATTGGCATTTTGAGCCATCAGCACTAAACACGATACGAAATTCCAGATTTTCAGCTCTGCTTCAGAGCTATTGAAATGTCACTTGGTTATCAACAGTAAAGCGATAGTGCACTTTTACTGAAGATTTTAAAGAGGCTTCTTGAGGTAATTCGAAAAAATCCATCGCACGTATTTTATCGAATTTTCAATTCACTGCACACTATCACGGACATTTACCACATATTACACTATCACTATTATGAACTAAAGCTCAAAATATACGGCAAAACGAAAATTTTACAAAAAACATGACGTCCTTCTTCGGATTCCCGCCAAAAAGCCCTTTATGTCAATTATTTGACATTGACAGTTGAGAACCCAACTCTTTTTTTTTTTTGCTCCGGCATTGGCAGTCTTGTTACCTGTGGTCAAAGAGATTGATGGTCAAACGAACTTACCTTAAGTGAAGTTCGACCCATTTATATGAGGCCTTCGTGTCCGAACCGAGTCCTAAATTTACTTATAGATATATGTGTCTCTAGTGATCGTCATTCACACGGATTTCAAAGCTTAGTATTTTTTTTAAAAATAAAAGCATTTTTCAGTCTGGCAACACATATGTCACCCGTTTCCGTCAAAGTCCGCCATATGTCATTTAAGTTCAAAGTATATTATTTTAGGGGTAGATCCAAACTTTGGATCCAGGGTTGGGAGGGCTGGACTCGGTTCGGACACGAAGGCCTCATATAATTATGGGTCGAACTTCACTTAAGGTAAGTTCGTTTGACCATCAATTATATTTCTGCCTTCGTGTCCGAACCGAGTCCTAAATTTACTAATAGATAGATGTTGAAAGCTGTTTTATTTATAAAACAATAAAAAGTATAATATTACTAAATTATACTTCCCTGTCTAAGTAAATATAGTTTTTATTTCCATATAGTAGGAAGGTACTTGCTAGGTTTTGGATAGATAACAGGTATCATAAAGAATAATAAATAATCAGTAACTCTTACACTGTATGTACTACAATAATAGGGTTGTGTCCTACCTAGTCAAATCAGTTACTTTTTACGATCTGTCAAAAGGAAATTTTAGTATGGAAAATGTACTGAAATAGCAAACCGTGACGTCATAGTTTGTTGAACTCAATTGCAACACTTTTTTTGATTATTTTATTATTTTTAAATTTGCTATATCTGTAAATTGAAAATCGAAATACATATTTTGAGGTGTTTTGGAATAATCTTTTTAATGTATGACTACTCGCAATTTAATTTCGATGCTGTCAACTACCCAATAATAAAATAAACACATTAAAAGTACCCTGCGCAGTCGGGTAAATAGGTGTAAGATAACTATGAAAAGGTGTAAACAACCTAGAGATATATCTACAGCCAAATGAAACCTTACGAATTTAGCAAATCATATTTCTTTTAGCTATTGGGTCTATTATAGAGCCTTTTTCTTATGGGCCTACATTTTGGATAGCAAGTGTTGCAGCCTACATAAATACGTATAAATCTCTCAATCAGCTAGTATTGTTTTGAGCTATCTACTCTAAGTTTGTGTTGAATATTTTCTAAATAAGGTTTTATGAAGCTTTGGAACAAAGAAGTGTTACTGGAACATAAATTTTTAGTCAATTTTAAATAACTAATCGAGCAAGGTGCAGGCTGGACATATTTCAGGATTGGACTTGAAATAGACAGGCAGAATCCCAATTATTCTGAAAACTTTTTTATGGAGCAGTTTTTATTCTTTTTGGATTTTATTAAAGTTGTGCAAACATTATTTTAAAAACTATTTCAACCTTCAAATCAGAGATTTGATGACAATTGTGCTCTTTTCTATCGTGCACACTATAGTGCTAAATATATTTTATGTGTTAATATCAATATTATTTATGTTATCACATATAGAAGACAGAGTAGGAGTGAACCCATTGTCCAGTAGCTAACACTATAGGTAAAGAACCGTATATTTATTATGGTTATAATAATATACAAGACTTAGGTACTTATTCTTTATGAAACATTCTCTTCAGATGGTCCTAACACAAAAAATTATCCCCACAGTATGGCATTTAGACAGATTAGGTCATAATTGTCATAAATTGTAAAATTATCGCATTCTTGTAATAGTGACTTAACTTGTTAATTTATAAAACGAAGGGCCGATCTGCCTGAGTTTGGTGTGGCACAAATTGTTAACTGAATTTAGAAATGGCTAAAAATTTCATACTGATATCCTAGACAGAAGCTTCAGCATATAGGTATACCTAGGCACAGATATTACAATACTGTAGGTACAAATAATATATGTTATTTAATATATTTTTGAAAAAAGAAATTACCAGTATATACATTACAGGATCATATTGCTTTCATAAATATCAATACTATGTTTGCTGAATACTGTGAAATACCTTGATGTCATAAATGCCTGCCTGGCGTCACCCTGCCACCAGAGTAAGCTGCTTGTATAGGTAGAGAGTGTGGGTTCCTGAAAGGGTAAACCAATAGTTTAGTGGGGCCTTAATTCCAACTATAAAAAAAAAATTGTTATAAACATTGGAAATCGAGGAAATTTTGGTAAGTACACCAAAATTCTATTTGGACTATCAACTTAGATCAAAACCATTTTATCTAACACTATCAATACCCAATATTTTTCCTATTCTTAGAATGAGTCTTACAACTGTGGGAATACTACTGCAAATCCATTAACAAACCAATAAAAATACTTGTAACAGGTTTAATCTAGTTTCTTGGAAATAAATAAATTGTTGATTGTTCCAAAGTATTTATACTCAGCTAAAATCCTTTTTGCATTAACATAAAGCTTTCTAGATTCCTTGTAATTTTCTTTAGAGGTAATATATTATGATGCAAGCATATTTGAAAATATACTCATTTTTCAATTCTAACTATTGCATGTAAATAGTAGTTTTTATTTGTAGATTTATGTATATATTCATATTAATATCTTTTCATTTTATTCGCACCTGAGAAATCTGGAACAAGATTTTTTCTCTAGAGATATTCCTACTATAAGTACGTCGTAAGCAGGAATGTATACAAATATACCTACTGCATCCATGGTCGTAAGCGTAAGTGAGCAAATTGAGTAATACCCATATTATTTGTCTAATTCAGCATTTGTCTTATTTATTCAAAAAAGTATTTCAGAATGATGATAGTCTTTGCTCTTCTGAAAAAGAACTCAAAAAACGCTATCACCATTACTTCCAGGTAATTAAGTTAGTTTCTTCTATATTGTACTCGCCTTTAACATTTTGTTAATTATGAGACTGTATTGATCTTATTCGATTATATTCTTACCTTACCGTTATCACCATTATTTCAATAATGCAAGATATTTTGATCGTCCAATATTTCTGGTGTCCCAACAGCCAGTCGTACTGAATGGCTGGGTATGCTGTTGTAAGGGTACCAACAATTTGAACAATCACTTGTCTTACAATGTCGTAATAGTTGTTTGAACAAAATTAATTCATATTTTAATATACCTAATAAGTTTCTTGAGTCAAAAATTCTTATAGAAAATCCATCAAAATTAAGAATCCTAAAAATTTGCAAATCTTGCTAGTTTTATTAACTTCATTACCAGATAATATGGTACTGTGTTCAGGCCCAATGGGTGAACATTAATTTATATAATACAAACCATCCCAAAAAACTAATCTAAGATTTTATTGTATGTCATCTTTATGAATAAGTAGGTACCTACCTATTAAGAAATATGTAACCTTTAAATAAATGCTGGACATCACTGGATTCATTAAACTAATGATAGATCTTACATCTTCCAACTTGAAATGGTTTTGTATGTATTTATTTATTTTTTCAATTTTTTGAGGTTAATTATGACTTTGAAAAAGTTATTTGGTTTTGGTATGTACTAGAAATACCTTAGAAATAAATTGATTAGAATGTGGGCCACAACGTGAGATTCCTTAACATTCTAAGAGTCTCAAGATCTCTGTAGGTATATTATGCATCTGGTTATTGTATGAATTACCTGATTAATTATATACCTATATTTAGTCATTGTTTCGGAGGCTTTCCTAAAGGAATGCTGTATAACGAAATGTAAGATTCACCTTATCCTGAGTGTTTTTCTCCAGTTATAATGAACAGTCAAAGTCCTCCACAGTGACAAATTGACCTTTAGCGATGATTTTTGTGTATTTGTCTGCTGCTGCTGAGGTCTTTGCCCACCAGCTGCCACTCAACTTGTAGTCTCGTCTGCTGTAGCTGTGGAGGCGGGCCCCTTTAGTTTAAAGTATCTGATTTGGGTTTGTTGTTGATGAATCTTACTTTGGAGATTATCTGTTGTGGTGTTTGATGTCGCAATTCTTAGCTGTTTTTGCTTATTTTATTTGTGGTTTTATACTTACTACAAATAAATTAGGTATCACCGAACAAGATCTTTCTTGTCTTTGTCCTTTGCCTCAAGGATACTTTCTTTCGCTGTCTTTAAAACATTAGCTAGCCCCGGGCCTGTATTGTTTTACAGCAGCCTTGAAATAATGCACTTAAGGATTTTGCAATATTACCTAAGTATTTTGTTTCGACCTCTAGACATCTACAGTATATATATAGGTATTATTAATATTTTATTTCTTTTTGAAATAAATAAGGGTCCAAAGAATATCTCGTGAAAAGTGGGTATATCCAGAAATGGAATACCTCTACCTACCCCCTCGCGGATAAAAAGCGTGAGATGGTTATTATTTTTCCGAAATAATAATTGTTGTTTCCAGCATCAGCGTTGCAAAATAACATCCTGCCTTTACAGAATCTCTCACCATACTCCTAATGGAAGCACAGTATAAATTATGAGTAAAACAGCTATAGTTATAACCGCCACATAGGTACTGAAACTTATTAACCAAGTAGGTACATAGTCAGTTTCAACTTGTAGGCAACTTTTTAGTTTAGTTTCGTCTTCATGCAGCTCCAGTAATTATGATTCGGCTCCATGACGCAGAAATTGCGTCAAAGTGTCGCCTTAGGGACGATGCCCCTTAGGCTAACTCTATCTTTTCAGCTGTGACCCCAGTGATGGTGATACAGCTAACTGATGCAGGATTTCGGTCAGTGTCGCCCTAGGGACGATGCCCCTTGGGCTAACACTACCTGTTGAACTGTAGCTCCAGTAATAGTGATTCAGATCCATGATTCAAAATGTCGGTTAGAGTGTCGCCGTAGGGACGAGGCCCCGTAGGCTAACCCTACCTCCTGAACTGTGGTGTTAACGAGGTTAACTCCGCAGCAGGAAGAGCTATGGTGCTCTGATCAGCGATAGCAACAACCCCTAAGGCAGTGCGTAACGTGTGATCGAGGTGTCAAGGGTGAGTGCTGGAGCCCTGCAGGCAATGCATAGCACCCAATTAGCAGAAGTTAGAATGCAATTTGACAACCTCTTGTAGACAGTTGTGTAACATGTGAATTTATGTGGAACAGTTCATGTTATTTTCAGAAAATTATCCTCGTCTGGATTTTCTCTCATTTCTATCTCTTGTTATCTTCTACACAACTTGTGACTGACTCTCGACAGCTTAGACGACGAGGATGGTGCAAGCCCATCAATTATTTCTATCGCACGAAATCGTGCCGATCAGCATCTGTCCTCTCTTATAATGTCTTGAGTAACGTTTCAATATCCTCACGGAGTTCCTGCAAGTCTTCATTTTTCCATTTCAGCATCTTGAAGTCTTTTAAAACCTGAAAAAACAATTTTATAAAATTTACCGTAGTGAACAACGAACACGGAAACACGTAATGACATATGGCGGACTTTGACGGAAACGGGTGACATATGTGTTGCCAGACTGAAAAATGCTTTTATTTTTTAAAATAATACTAAGCTTTGAAATCCGTGTGAATGACGATCACTAGAGACACATATATCTATAAGTAAATTTAGGACTCGGTTCGGACACGAAGGCAGAAATATAATTAAAATATAATAAGGCATGCCCTATTATATTTAAATCTCTTTGCCTGTGGTGTTACGATGAATTTTGTTCCTATAGCTTAGATCGTTTAAAAAGAACCAATGCTCTAACATTAAGCCTTTTATCTGGTCTCCCGCGTTGTTGCTCGAAAACGCAAGTTTTCAGTTCTATAATGATCACATAAATTATTTGCGCACGGGTCTGTTGTTGTTGTTAACTTGAGGTGTCTACTAGTACCACAGAATACATAATAGTACTAAATACTTACTGTTCAATCAAGAATACTGGAGAGTATTTTAAACAATGAAAACCCCCTTTCACTCTCTAAGATTAATTTTCAAATAAAATGAATCACTCGGGTACCTACCTATTTTATTGGTTTTGATGAGGATATTTAAACAATGTGTACCATCGTTTTCAATATGATTCCTTGTACATACAAAAGCTTCCGTTACCAGTTCTTATTACGGATGGAACTTGAAAAAAATCACTTACTTATGTACCTACTCTAAACCTACTTATTTAATTTCAATCAAATCGGTATAGGTCACCCGACTTGAGGCTATCCGTTTTCTATCAATATATTTTAAGTATTAGTCACATCACACATGCCTGTCACAAGTCACTTTTCCCTAGGCATACATAAGTTATTTACCTATTCGAAGCGTCCCTAACCTATTGCGGGTGTTATTTTAAGTATTTTAACTAGTGACACTAGTTAAAATATACGACATAGTACGATACGACATAATTTGATGTCGTTTAAAGGTAACTAGACGATTTTAGCAGAGCTATTCAGGAGTTGATTAACCCTTTAAAATTCTCCCACAATCCTAAAACGTTAGTGGTTATATTCTCTTTGATTACGACAGTGAAAATAATCCAAAGACTTGAAAAAGTTTCACTGTCCTAGTATGATTTTCTTCCAACCTCTTTGAAATAATCACTACATATAAAATAATGTGAAGAGGTTGGTTGAGGTATGTACATACATCTAGTTAAGGCTCTACCCTACAGGCGCGTTATTACCGCTCGATAATATTGCGCACAGTGTTTCCAACAGTTAAATTAACTTTCCACCAGATTCAACATCTAAAACCACCAGAAAACCACTAACGAAAACCGACCTTACTCTCATAGTCGCTAAATTTTCCACTAAACGCTTTTTTATTAACAACATTTAGTTATTTACCTATAAGTGTAAATTCTCTTCTTGATGTCATCCATAATTTTTGTCTCCATTTAAATAATTTCTTCGTGGGAAAAATAACCGCTTTTGGTTTCCTCTACCAGATGGCCTATTTAAAATCATCAGATGAGAATCGGGGGGTGTTCTACAAAGGAAATTAAAAAAAAGGTCGTAGTTGGCTAGAAGTAACGCACCTTTCCACTTGCCGCTAGAGAAATATGATTACATTTAGGTGACAAAACCAAGCTCGCAATTTGCTATCAGAGGGTGCAGCAGTGAAAAAAAGTATAAATAGGGGTTGAAAACTGAACTCTACCACTAAAAAAACCACTAGCCACTAAAGGCAATATTTCGCCACTAAAAGGGGGTCAAAACCACCAGTTTTAGTGGAAATTCCACTAAGTTGGCAACAAAAACAATCGCGATATTATCGAGCGGTAATAACGCGCCTGTGGGCGGGAGCATTTAAAGTCAAAGACGTAGGTATAAAGAAAAAGTTTCGAGAATGATTTTCTTCCAACCTCTTTGATTAGGTACCTATAGTATCTACCTACTATTAGTACTGGCATATAGAAATAAAGTAAATCTTTACATGCCACTTACTTTTTCTTATAAAATCTTGACGTGATATTGCCACATAGATTTTTGGGGGCTGTGATTATTTTGATTATTTTAGTACAATATCTTTTTGATTACTATTTTAAGAACTCATTGTGTGATTAAATTATTTACCTATCGCACTCAAATAATATATAATATTATCTTCGTTCCTATCTACAGTTTGGTTGTGAATATTGATGCCGCAATCAGAGTTTTGGCCCTTTGGTAGGATTAAGGTGGTTGAGGATGACAAAAGTAATGAAGACGCTTCTTTATTAGTACGTACCTATAATGAATTTTTATATACCTATTTCAGTAATTTATATGTGTGTGTAGGTATACGAAACGAAACTTTCAAGCAACTGGCTGTATGAACGAAGATATCCTAAAACGGTGTTTTTCAAATTTCTTGAATACCTAGACGACTTCTTCACATATAAAAAAAGGGAATCCCCTAGTGCCGTAGTAAAACTAATTTAGTAATTTCAAAGACGACGTTCCTAATAAAAAAAATCTATTAGGACTTGGTATACTGATTGAAAACTGATCTGTGCAATGTATAAGTAGCCACGGCAAATACAATTAAAACAATATTGTTGTAATGTTGGACATAGGTACCTACAACCCTTGTTAGGTGTAGTTTGGTTAGGGACCGAAAAGGTGCTTATAAGACCCTATTAATAATCGTACCTGTCTGTCTTTCAGTACGTCCGTTACAGGGATGTATTTTTAAAACTTAATAGGTACCTAGATAAGTTCCTACTTAAATTTTTCACTGAATCATTTAGGTCAGTATTAGGAAGGCCGCCATAACAACAAATAATAAAAAATATTAAGTATTTATAATTAATATGGGGACCCCCCTTTATGAAACTTTTTTTTAAATGCCTGTTACGGAACCCCTTGTTTGCAATTCCGACACGCACTTTTTTACTTTTCCTCGACCCGACCCCTTGAGCAAGTCAGCGATATCGGCGGACATCACCCAAAAAAACATTGTCAAACACCCAAAAAATGTGTGCTCATTATTACTATTATTAGTTGGTACCTGTGCAGATAGGTGACCTATAGAAAATAATAGAATGAAAATTTAGGTCTTATGGTAGGTACACAATTGGTACCTATGCATTTCAGTTGTCTTTGGCAACCATTTTAAGTACATACCTAATTACGAACTTATTTTAAAAAATCTTAGCAAAAACAACTCGGTGACATGGAGGGTGAAGTCAAAGAAATTCAAATGGAGTTAGCAGCGATTAGAAAGAATCGACAAGATTTATCTACCCCGAAACAGTCAACGAGATTCGCACCGGTAATTTTCTTACTTTTTATTTCATTGTTCGGTTCCAGGAACAAATAGCAATAGGTAGTATAAGACTCATAAAATTAAATATTGGTAGGTACCTACTTAATGAGTTTTTAATTTAGTTGGATTTTAGGTACATAAGTACCTATTCCATTTTTGGAAATACCCACACTTCATCAGTAGGAATATTTTTAGGACCACTAAACGTGTACGCCCATCGCCGGCCCGGGGTGATGTTCCACATGCCTCAGAATCAAATCTGAGACCTGCGTAATTCATCACGATATTTTCCTTCATCGTCGAGTGATCAATATTTAGTAGGTACCTACGTAGTTTTTAAATAACATGAGTGATGATACTGATGATGGTACAGTCAAGAGCACGCTAAGCTTGACACTTTGGACTTTGACCCGGCCCTGTATTCTATGGCGCGCAGTATAAATCAGAGCTCAGCTTAAACTGGTAGTGTAAAGCTTGACTTGCTCTTGACTGTACGAACCCGAACCTTACCGATAAAAGGCAGGCTCACTAACCAAAGGTCTAATAATGGGTGGCTAGTGGCAATTTAATGGGTTTTATAGGTAGTGCCTTGCGATTACTAAAGCCTCGTACCTACCCACTAGGCGAATGATGTCGCGTGACACGTGTCCTCGCTTCGAAGACCTCGGGCGACTTCGCGCGACGTTGCCAGACTTCGCCAGACCTGTGATGTGGACGCAGACAAGACATCGAGCGACGTAGGGCGATGTCGCGCGAAGTCGCCCGATGTCTTCGAGGACACGTGTTGCGCGACATTTGTCGCCTAGTGGGTTGGTACGAGGCTGAACTCGACCTAATTCTTAAATCGTATTTTGCATCAACATATTTTAAGACGCTTTTGCGAACCGTATTTTCGTTATATTTTAGGATGCTGATGAAAGTTTTAAAGATGCCTCTTACAAAGACATTGAAGACAAGTTCCCAGAAGAAATGATCTCTAAGTATGAGGTATGCGCAATTAAGGTTTGTGCCTTAGTCATCGAATTCCAAATTTTTTATAGTTCCCATACGCAGACGTATGGAGGTACTACCTACTATCTAGACCGTAACGTAGTTAAATTATGTTTCGTAATTAGTTGATATACTCGTGATAAGTTATTACCAGTGTATTGAAGATGAGCCAGACAAAGAGTACCTACCCGAAACCGACGAACATGTATGAACGTATTGATAGATGTAGATGAAGCGTGAAAGGTGTGCCAGGATCGTACCACGTGGCGTTCTATTGACTCTACCTTCCCTGTTGGAAAAAAGGCGTGCGCATATTTTACGTATGAGAAAAATATTTAGCATCATATCGGACGAGATACAGGTAATGCAAGTATGAATTAAAGCATTACTTACAGTTTGCAATACAGTTTATTAAAATCCAAAATTTTTCTTAAGTTTGCCATATTATTATGTAATTTCTTCCCAGAATTCGATCCTTATTAGCGCCACTATCGAATGGTTTCATAATAAAGGTGTGTGTTTTTTCCAAAATCCACGAGTTCGATTCCTGGCTAGGAATATTTATTTTTCAAAAATCCAAAAATGCAGTTTTAGTTTTCATCAAAATCGAGTCCGAGACTTCTTTGAGTACTTTTCGCTATTCCTCATGGTTTCTAATTTAGCCATCCACGACCACTTGAAAAATTCACCTTGTATATTCTAAACCGAGAGATCGATTTAGAGAACTATGTTGATGTAGTGATTCTCATGTCCATCTATCTAATCAATTTATTTACTTTGGAGGTCTCAAAACTGCGAGAGGAGTTAATAAGAACTAAAAATTACGCGGACGAAGAAAGGTTTCAACGAGAAAAGTACGAAACAAAATTAAAGGACTTAGAACAAAAACTTAACAAAATTTGTGGTGATGGAATTGTAAAAGAATACAAGGTATGTCAATGTAAATATAAACAATTGAATAATAAGTTCTAGTGTAATTTGTATTATTATTATTGACAACAACAGCCATAAACCAAGTTTGTAACAAAGGTTGTCACTTAAGAATGTTAGGCCAATTAGGTACAACCGTTCATTTACTTATAATAAAATAAACTCACACACGGAGGGCTCCGTACTTTTTCTACGAATATTAAAAGAACCAAAAAGTGTTATTCATACGCAAGAAAGATTAATTTTATTTTTAAAGTAAGTTGGTATGTAATGTAAAGATAACTTTGATAGAGACATCGGTAATTTTTTATGTAATATTTTATTTATAATTTATACATGATCATTGCCCTTTAGTACTACCCTTTAGTAGATAAAATAATGAACAATAAACTATTTTTCGCATTGATTTATATTTTTCATACGCTACATTACTTAAATAACATCGATTATTGCAAAAATAAAAAATACAAAAATTACACGCTGTTCACAAACAATACACGCACTCCAATCAAAAATTGGGAGAAATTATCAAAATAAATAAATGAACAATCAAAGCCGAAAAAAGTGGCGTTTTAGTGCGGTAGGTAGTCTTTTCAAAGCATGTTTACAAAATAATATTTTTTTTGTTATTAGAAAAAAACAAGAAAAAAACTTGACTCGTTAAATCCATTTCTCTTACATATTTGTACCTACCCTTAAAATATTCGCTCTTGATTTAAATTTAAAATTACCTTACTTAAATCTTAGATTTATTACTTAAAAATTTTCAACACCCCATTTCGGGCATTTTTCTTTTTTATCATTTTGTTACGGAACCCTAAAAAGAACTTCAGTAAGAATTTTTACAATCACATCCACATATTCTGCCATAAATGTCTGGTGCTGTAAGTAAATTTTGTTAACAGTACCTAATTCAAGCATCAACGAGTGCAACATTATGTGTGGGTGGGTTTCATAACATGGTTGGGTCTTGGGCTAGCTAGTTTCTAACAAGTCTACCATACGAAAGCTTTAATCATAATTTTCTGTAACATTAGGAATCTCGTAAGTCTAATGATGCCGATATTGTAATCTTAAAAAATCAAATACGAGACTTAAAAGAGGAACTTGAGGAGACAAATTTATCTCTCACTGAGAAAAATGAGCAATTACAGGAATATCGTGTGAAGGTAATCTTTTTACTGTTCTAATAGGGTTGATGGTTGTACAATAAAATTAGTCTATCGACCATCTATACTACATAGTAGTATAAAACAAAGTCGCTTCTCCATAACTGTCTGTCCCTATGTATGCTTAGATCTTTAAAACTACGCAACGGATTTTGATGCGGTTTTTTTAGTAGATAGGGTGATTCGAGAAGAAGGTTTATAAAAACCGAAGCGTATCGAGGTAGTAATCAGTACATAGTATAAAATAAAGTCGCTTTCTCTGTCCCTATATCCCTATGTCCCTATGTATGTTAAATCTTTAAAACTACGCAACGGATTTTGATGCGGTTTTTTTTAATAGATAGAGTGATTCAAGAGGAAGGTTTTAGTATTAGCATTGCACCCGTGCGAAGCTGGGGCAGGTTGCTAGTATATTATGAAGTTATGAGTTTGTTTTTTTGTTTGCAAATTAAGTCAAAAACTACTGGACTGATTTTAAAAATTCTTTATCTAAATTTGGATGATTCTTTTTCTGGGAGTAACATTGGCTATAATTTTCTCACGGGAAAGGGACTTACTCAGTAGAAATCAAACAGCTAGTATGGAATAAAAAATAAAAAAATAAACATTGATAGTATTTTAAAAAAGCCCTATATATAATTTAGATATTACGGCCACGGCCACGGCATACTTTTTATGAAAACTTACAGTTTTTGCTTCAGAGCAATCTGTTTTTAGTACCTACATAAGTATTATTACCTATAAGATATGCAGGTAAATAAACATTTGGTCTTATAATCATAATGCAAACTTTAGTTTACAAGCCCAAGCATAAAACAAAAGAATTTTCCAGTCTTTCGCAAATAATTAGGTTTATAATATTTCAGTATCTTCAAGCCCAACAATATGTAGAAGAACTAAAGCGACAACTAGATGTCGTCGATTTCGACAGTAGACAAGTTTCTGATCAGGTTCAGATAGAGATACAAAAGATGAAGGTACTTATTCAAACATAATATAAGGTATTTTGTGAATTACCTATACAATGTCTTTCTTCTCCAGTTTATGGACCAGAGGCCTTTTCTCTACTTGTAATTGGCATCGGAATCGTCTTTATTTGACATTTGATACGCAGCCATTGCTCGCTCTATAGGCACTGCCGGTAATGGTAGATGTACGGTAGAAGTTATGTACGTCAAAACAAAGGCGATTGCGATTATGGTTGTCAATAGACAATAAAGCCCCTGTATAAAGATTACGCGTAAATCATTCGGCCGAACCGAGTTGCTGCTACACATGCCTCAGAATCTATTCTCGCGGGTTTCCTCACGATGTTTTTCTTCACCGTCGAGCTAGTAGTTAATAGAAAGGTAGGTATGTACGAAATATTTTTAGAAACTCTGGAAAGATCCGAACCCGGGCCTCACGCATTAAAAGCGGGTTCCTTAAACACAGGGCTATCACTGCATATCTATGGATTAAAGTTTGATCTAATTATTTTGATTTTGTGCGGAATGTTCTAAGGAAAAAGCAATAATATTAGAAAAGTTATACTTACAAAATTTATAACCACTTACAAGTAAAACGCAAGGCGAGATGTTGTTTTAACATTTAACCTATTTAACACAACATGGCCTGAAAAGATCGCAGATCGCAGACATAAGTTTACAAGTCCGTCCGCAGATGTCGCTACTTTTGTATCAAACTTGAAGTGCTCAAGCTACATTACCACAGATTAGAGAATGACATTACCATACCAACAGCAACAATAAAGGCTCTACAGTAAAGATGGCGTTAAAATAGTTTTCATAAACTTTTGCAGATTGCGAATCTAATTTTTAAGTAGTCATTTTTTTTCTATAGTTACTAAGATCGTTTATTAAACACATAACCAAATAAGCAGGGGGCCTTATCGTCTATTTATGATTGGGTAGTTGACAGCATCGAAATTAAATTGCGAGTAGTCATACATTAAAAAGATTATCCCAAAACACCTCAAAATATGTATTTCGATTTTCAATTTACAATTATAGCAAATTTAAAAATAATAAACAATCAAAAAAAGTGCTGCAATTGAGTACTACAAACTATGACGTCACGGTTTGCTATTACATTTTCCATAGTAAAATTTCGTTTTAACAGATCGTAAAAAGTAACTGATTTGACTAGGTAGGACACAACCCTATTGTAATCGTAATCGTCTTTATTTGACATTTGTTACGCAATCAGTGCTTGCTCTTCTTTCACTGGCTGTATTGACAGATGTACGGACGGAAGCAGCAACGTATGTCAAAATAAAGACGATTGCGATGAGAATAAGGCCCCAGGTCTGTATCGAGGCTGTACCTTACATAGGTAGGTGTCGTAGGATGCTTAATAAACTGAAATCTGTTTAATTTAGATTCAATTTCAAGAGAAACTCCAAGAGTTGGCCCCATTGCCAGATCTATTGAAGGGTGCTCAAATACAGTTGCAAGAAGCTAAGCAGCTACAGAAACTAGCCGAGGACAATTCCCAACAACTATCCAATGAACTGCATCGAGTGAAGGAAAAGGTAAAATACCATTTTCTTATTATAAAACTAGACACCTACGATAGTTTAAAAAAATGTGCATGTTGTCCATTGTGGTTCAACGCGGTAATACAGCGAGCGTAATGGGCACATTTATTTTATTTTATTTTATTTATTAGACACACAAAACAGATTACAATAAAATTAACAAAGCTTTGTAATGAGATAGTTCAGGGTATGATACAGATTGCAACCCCTAAGTATGTGTGTACAAATTATTTATGGAATGACGAAATAAACGAAATAAACTCATTTGCACATGGAATGGTACGGGGCGTGCTATTTGACTAGGCATAAGTTTATTTGGTGTCAATATGTTTGTATCCCGCAAGGTTAAAAACGGGACCCTATTACTAAGACTTCGCTGTCCGTCCGTTTGTCTGTCACCAGGCTGTTTCTCAAGAACCGCAATAGCTAGACAGTTGAAATTTTCACAAATTATGTATTTCTGTTGCCGCTATGACAACAAATACTAAAAATAAAATCAACATATAAGGGGGGCACAACGGGGGAAAAACTTAAAATATAGTGTGTATAGGTGTCTTATATGTATCACATAGGTATACAAGACTCCAAAGGAATCAATATGCTGGGATTTTAGGAATTTCCCCCGGGAACGGGAATAAAATGGATCTGCTATTTTAGATAAATTGAAAGCACCTACCGTTGCTTTTTATCCCGGTCTGCCGAAACGAATTACAACCTTTTTTTTCATCTAATTTCCACTTAGGTACTTACTAAGATTTATAAAAATAATCCTCCAATCACTGAACATTATACAATACAACAGTGTTACACTGTAGACTGACCCGCGTGGATATATAAGATAACTAGCGACCCGCCCCGGCTTCGCACGGGTGCATTGCTAACACTAAAACCTTCCTCTTGAATCACTCTATCTATTAAAAAAACCGCCTCAAAATCCGTTGCGTAGTTTTACAGATTTAAGTAGGTATACATAGGGACATAGGAATATAGGGACAGAGAAAGCGACTTTGTTTTATACTATGTAGTGATTGATAATTTGCCAAAAAACATTCTTGGTCCGTGTCAACATGTGATCGAAATTATTATTTTAACAATTTTGGTCCTTTGCACAGTAGGATAAGTGTCTTATTATGTAAGTATAATCCGTCATAATTATTGTGAGGTCAGCAGTGGGTTGGACGAACTGGTAGCTAAATGATAAACCTTTAGGTACATATAATACAACTGTAACGAGACTTTTTGAAATTTTTGTCTGAGCATGAATTACGCAAAAAGTACTGGGCAGATTTTGATAAATATGGTATTGAGATAACTGAGTAGCTGGGTTAACTTCTAGGGTAGGTACTTTTTACTACAGTAAAATATTTAATTCCCACGAGAAAATATAAAAACGGGTTACAAAGAGAAATACATACTACTCCAAAACGATATAACACCTAGAAAGTTGAAATATGGTAGCTTTGTAAATAGGTGTGTGACATATAAATAACACACCTACTCACATACCTACCATATACAACACACAATGAAGGGAACAGCTATGAAGGGATTTTAGAAATTTTCACGGGAACGGGAAAAACTGGATCCGCGCTTGCAATGCCGCTGGGCTCGCGCTAGTGAATAATAAGAAAGCCCTAAAATAATTCTATTGTAATTTGTAGCTTGTAGTCGCTGTCAATAATTTAAATCAAGAGAAAGTAGAAAAAACGCAAGCTATCGAAGAGAATAAAAAAATGGTGGTTACATTACAAGAAAAACAAATCGAAATAGAAGAACTTTTTAAAAATATTGAAATACAAGAGTAAGTTGATTCCCTTATATATTTTTAGTGTTGTTGCAATATAAACTTTTTTAGTCCGATTGTCCTCGCTGCTAGCATAATAGAGTTTGGGTTTTGATCAATCGATTCCATTTATTCGATTAACTATTGAGCTTTAGCATAGTAAAATATAATTTGGATATCACATTATATACCTGCTGCACTGTGCGGTTATAGCAGCTCCAATATTAAATTAAAATACACACTGTAATACTCAGGAAAACTGGAGCATAATCGGATAAGTAGTTCCAGAGCCTGTCTTCTACAATTCAAAAAGGACACTGGTGAAATGTGTTTAGGTCTGTTTAGGTACTGCCAGGAATGGATAAACCGGACGGCTTATATAAAAAATAAATAAATAATCTCACGCCTTATATCCCCGAGGTATAGGCAGAGGTATTCCATTTCTGGATATACCCACTTTACACCAGATATTCTTTGGACCCTTAAACGTGATAGGTGGTGAGCCCATCGCCGGACCGGGGCTGTTGACACGTATTTCAGAATTCATTCGGGGAAATGCGGGTTTCCTTCAGGATGTTTTCCTTCATCATCGAGCTAGTGATAAATATGTAGGTACGTAAGTTTTTCAAAAACTCATTGGTACATGTCAGGATTTGAACCCGAGCCTCACTGATTTTTATCATGTGAAGCAGGCTGTTCAACCGTAAGGCTATCGCTGCTCTTATATGTTTTTATAACATTACGTAATAAAATCATATAAATTTACTAGGAGCAATGTGATGAGATTACAAGAGAAGCTGTCACAGCAGGAGATCAGATTCAAAGAGAAATCCAGTGAATGCGCTGGGCTCCTGAGGGACCTGGATGAGCTGCGACTCGAGAGTAGCCGATCCTTAAGCCGGTGTAAGGAGAGATCAGACTCGATGCGCAGATATCTTCAGACTCAAATATCGGAGATGGAAAGACAGTTGATACAAAGCCGCGCGCAATGTCGGGCCTGTCAAAAGGAACGGGATGAGGTAAGATTTCTCAATTTTTATCTTATACTAGCTTTTACCCGCAGCTTCGCTCGCGCACATTTATTTCACCCCCTTAGGGGTTAACTTTTGCAAAATCCTTCAAGTCTCTAGACGTTTAGTCTGTTCGTTGACACATCACCAATCAGTCAGTCAATTTATCATTATATATATATATATATTATAATGTTATTGCGCAGCCATTTGCGCAACTTCAGAGCTGCCAAGTTAAAACGGCCGTATTGTAAATATAAAATGTTTATTTTATAGACTGACTGGCTGACTCACTTATCGATCAATGCACAACCGAAACCACTGGTTCTAGAAGCATTAATTTTTAGACAAGATTCCTGTAATATGTAAGTGAGCACTAAGAAGGGATATTTGCAAATTCCCACGGCAAAGGAAATAAACCGGATCCGTGCGGGCAACGCCGCTGGGCACCCGTCAGTTAATCATTATAAATGTAGAGCAAATAGTAAATTCAATAACGGGCCTGTTGGCTCAGTTGGTACTGTTGGTAGTGACCCTGCCATCTGCGTCGGAGGTCGCGGGTTTGATTCCCGCTCCGGGCCAACATTTGTGTGCGTGAACATGTCTGTCGGCTTCGTGTCTGGTTATTTAATATTTATTTAAGTATGTTTATCAGTTGTTTGGTACACATAGTACAGGCTCTGTCTAGTTTGAGACTAAATAGCCGTGAGTGAATTGTGTCCCAAATACGTGAGAATTTATTATTATTAATAATAAAATACCATCGCATTCGTTATCGTAAGTGAATAGGGGAGTGTCCTCCCTAGTGAAATCAGTTACTTTTTAAGATCTGTCAAAACGAAATTTTACTATAGACAATGTACTGAAATAGCAAGGTGTGACGTCATCGTTTCTAGTACTCAATTGCAACACTTTTTTATTGTTTTATTATTTTTAAATTTGCTATAATTGTAAAGTGAAAACCGATACATGTTTAAAGGTGTTTTGGGATAATCTTTTTAATGAATGACTACTCGGAATTTAATTTCGATGCCGTCAACTACCCAATTATGTGATCAGCACTGCGACGCGATCCGATACAATGCGAAAATGTCAAGTCACGTGGCCTAGGTACTTGCATGATCAGTTTTGAAACCAGACGTCAGGCAGAGGACAATTGTTTTTATGAGTTTTCAAAACAATAATGATGTTCTTTGTAAATATTGTATTTGTATTCATTGTAAATATTCTGGGCTTTGGTTTCGATTCGCTATGGTAAGAAGTTTAATTTTTTTATCTTCTGTTTCATTATCCCACATAATAAGGAAACCTAGCAACACTGCTTTACACCGTAGTACTATTTATTATACTGTGGTATTAGTCAGATAAAATATGTCTCCTTTAATATTGTGTCGTATGACAAGTCGCATAGAATATCATGTCGTACAAACTATACGGAATTTAATCAATCCAACTTTTATTAAAACACTAACTTCTGTAACACTAACAGGACTAATACAAAATTCGAATTCGTTTAGTAGCTAATGTACGCCATAAAATATGACTGAGTATAGTCTTAGACTGAAATTTTATTTCAGATTCGTCAGCGGTTGCAATTTCAAATCAACAGCCTGCAGGAAAACTTTGAGATGGTGGAGATCAGACTCCGGGCCCTTCAGAATCAGATTAATTCTTTAAAGAACAATTATACTGCCATCCTTTCAGATGATGATGAATGCAATGAGATCAATAAAATCACACCTTAACTAACAATGTCCTCATATTAATGCGGTATTTTTTTTTGTCCTATCAGGACAGGTTTTTATTATGTATTTAAAACATGTTTACTAATAGTGTTCTGTATTACAATAAATTTACGGAAATTTGCACTTGATATCAATAAATAGTACTGAATTAATCTTTATGGATTCTTTTGTCTTTGTAGATAACGACTAATGAATTCGTTATAAGAAACGGTTATCGATTTTGAAACTTAATGTTACAAGTGACATTATAAAATATCTTTACATGTTGCTATATTATAAGTTAGTTTATTGTTTTCTGATTTAAATGGGTAGATTCATTTAGGATAAATACACTTAGCAGTTGTGCAGCATCTTAATAACAAAACTCAGCGCTGTTAGAGTTCTGGAGTCTCGTAAACATAGCGTGCCCTTGTTTACGTGAGGCCGCCGCCCGTCGCAGCTCGCCTAGTTGAATGTCAACAAGCAAGTGCGACCTTTTTGCTGTACCTGCACGTTCATTAAATTTTTTACACTCTATGGTATGTTTCGATCTCTGGCCACACCAACCAGTTCTCATTACTCACGCTCGCTTTTTTAGCACAACTCTTTGTTTCTCTGGTTAAGGAACTTTTTACGCCAGCTCTAGAAGTTTCTAATTGCTATAATTATGTAAGGAAGTGAATTGCCTCAACGTTTTATTATTAGCTCTACGACTAAAGAAGGCATTTCAATGCCAAGTAACAAAAAGATCGTCAGAACACTTGGTATATTATTTTCTTCATAAAAATGATTATGTATTCAATTTTACAGTCCGGGATTAGACAAGATTTCCTCGGAGACCTGAGTAAATCTTATTACAAGTACGCCTGGCTGGACGATATCGATATTCTCTTTTGCTGATTGCTTTGAGTATTATATTTTATTTCTGTTCATTTAATTTTTATTGAAAGTGCTATTGTAATAGAATTTATTTAATGCTTATTGTAGAAAGGTATTGGGCTTGTGCCTCGGGAAATTGGATTACTTTAACAATAGTCTATTACTTGACATTATGTTCTTTAAATATATTAGTAAACTCTTTCTTGATGTTAGTTACCCACTTACGAATTCCGTATTGTAGAAGAGTTTGTATTGTAGGCAGCGATGATGATGATTTGTAGAGTATACTTTATAGAGCTAAAGGTGGACTGCTATTTATCCATTTAGGGTAAAGTTAAAGGATCGATTTCGTAACAGGATGCCTAACTATAGCAAGAGAGCTACGTATTAAATATCTAAATGTATGAAACTAAAGTTTGACCCATGATGGTAGAGGTGTACATACAGGACCTTGTGTGTACGCTGTTCTGTGATAGGGTTGATTTTATAATGGACTTGTCGCTTTTGTCTATAATTTTTTGGGCAATATTTCACAGATTGTAACACATCGTTTCGTCAATGAAAGTGATAAACAGCTTAGCTTAGCTTATTCTTAGGCAGCGAAATAATTGTATTATGATACAATTATAAGTAGGTATTATGTTTTTTTGGTAGTGCATGTTGAGCTAGTCAATATAGCACATGAAGCTTTACACTTTTAGTGCGAGTCTGACCTCTAAAGCGATTGTAATAAGAGCGTTACAATGTCCAATGTGTCAAGCTCTACGTGCTCTTTATTGTACATAGGATAGAAATCTGTGGATCAGCGGTCAATCAAAAAAACTAGAAGATTCACTCAAACACGTATATTTTGTTTGATTTTTTTTATCTTTTTGGTGCTCCATTTTTTGTTCTTTGTGTCTTTTATTTAATTATAAATTAATACTAATAATAATAGGACTCGCGCAAGGCGCACAGCCTCCGTAAATGGGCAATCGGGAGCTCCGTGCGCATTCCGAGGCCCGGGCAATGAGCTCGGCATAATAAATAATACGATAAGGTACAAAAAAAGGAATTCCACGTAGTATCATCCGATGGTTTTCACACTCGCACTCACGCTCCACACACGCCGGCAACAGTCTTAGCGTCTATAATATCACTATCTATACAGTATGCGGCGAGGCCGCGTGCACTGAACCATTTGTTGGTGTGAACTACGGGAGCGGCATTTAATCGAAATGCGAGCCTTTGAGCTTCTTGACGGCGTTGGTCAGGTGCAGCATCTCGGTGTTGAGTTGCCAAATGAGGGTCTCAAGCTTGTCCACTGAGTCCAGCACCTCGACTTGCTCCGTGTGTGGGTTGAAGCGCACCTCAAAAGGTCGCGACATGGTCGACACCCAGCGTCTGCGTAACAAAGCCCAAATTATTTCTAATGTAATAGAATATGATGAGATGACAGCCACTACTTGGCCTAAAGAGCAAAAAGCATCGTCAGTACTGTTTTTTATGAAACTGCAAGGAACCGACTTGACTATGAATATTTTTTTCACAAATAGGAATGACATTCAAAATTTACCTGAATTTGTCTTTGGCATCCTCGAAGCTCTCAGCAACATAATAGATAGGTTGGTATTCCTGGTCCTGGTAGGGCTGCACTGACGTAGATGCTGGCTCAAAAGGTCTAAGTTCTGGCTTGTCACTCAGAGCATGAAGGAGTTCTCCGATTGACGACAGGAGAGCAGCTCCGTATGCTTTCAGTTGCATATTCTCCTTGCATAATCCAAACTCAACCGTGAACCAGTACACCTATGAAAAAGAAATTAATCCTTCAAAGCCTTCTGATGGCACAACAGCTAATAAATATACAAATTATGTTGTGATTTTCGCAATAGCTTGGGCCCATTAACACCTTAAACATAAACGCACGCTTCTGCAGATAAGTCACAAATATAATTAACCTAGTATGCTACACTTACAGTAGAGAGTTTCTCGATTTCAGCATCAGAAGCTCCTAGGGAAGCAAGACCAATTTCTTGAGAGAATTGAGCGAAGCTAGGGTCTGCCAGCAGTGGTATGTGTCCAAGAAGTTCATGGATGCAGTCGCTGAAACAAGTAAGTATTCATCAAAACCTTATCCCAAAACTACGCGACTGTTTCAGTTTTATTAACCTAGCTAGGTCATATTATTATTAATAACAAACATTTGTTGCCTTGAACTACTTGTATTGCTACTAACGAGTACATGCACAGTCTCGCATTTGCTCTCGCAAATTGCATCCACTTCGCTTTAACATGCAAAGTCAAAGCAAAGTAAATGCAATTTATTAAGTTACTTGATACTATGATCCGCTATAGACTTGGGTGCATAATTTGTGCAACGGTACAGAGCTCTAGCATAACTGAATTAGAAGATGGACCTAACAACGTTAGAGTTCCATCAAAGGCTCCAAGCACTCCATTTATCGATAGGAATATCACGGCTGTGTACATCGCACACTGGAGTTCACATTTACAAGAAGTTGAGTTTTTGAGATGACATTGAGTAAAAAAACCTTTAATTAATAAGTCCAGTCTACATTTAGGTGTGTTTAGACTTAATTAACATAATATAACAAGGACACATTGCGTAATATTTCCGTAAAAGATCCGTCAAGGTAATTGTCGTGCAATTAACAATTCCAATCCTAATTATAAGTAGTAGAAGTAAAGATATCTTATTGTACTTGGGATTAAAAGTAACGTAATTTAATAGTCCGGTTTATTTAGTTATGATTTCAGATAAGTGTATGTTATATTTACTGAAAATACTACTCACGGTTCAGGGGTGTGGAAGGGGGAGTTAGCGTGGCGCACATATTGGGTGGACTGGAACACACGGAAGGCGAGAGAAGCGAGGAAGTCGCGTGCCGTGAGCAGCCCCGCAGCAGGGCGGAGCGTGAACCCGGTGTGCTGACGCAGGAAGTTGCTGACGTCTTCCAACTGCGGAATGCGGTGCGGGACGAAGATGTCCGCCGCCTGCAGCTTGCTGAACGCAGCCTTGTACTCCTTGCACGCGTGCTTCGGCATCAGGTCCAGCACGGTATTGAACACTCGCTGCCATGTACCGTTCTCGGATTCCTTGTAGGTTATAGACGGGATCGGGTCACCGTACTTGTAAGCGAAGGCGATTTCGGCAATATCCTTCCTACGCGACCTGTACTCCTTATCCGCGAATCCGGGATGGTTCATGTCGAGCTCGGGCTCGTATTTAGTCATGAGGTGATTGCAGTTGTCGAGGTCTGAAGCGTGACGCGGAAACCACGGAGTTTTGGAGGAGATGTTGTTCTCGGAGATGAGGTTGACTCCAGCAAAAGCGGTTGATTGGCGAAGAGATCTTATGAGCTGAAGGAGGTTGATGCGAGACATGCTGACCTTCACGAGAGCATCAAATTGGATGCCCGTTTGTTGGGAGGGTCGTGTCTCAAAGTGTTGGACGCAGCCTTTGTAGTTGTCGATGGTCTTGAGGATGCGAGCAAGAGAACCCATTCCATCGCGCATGCGCAATAGGAGGGCGGCCTGCTGAAGAGCTTGTTCTGCCTCAGGGGATTCACTTGCTGCATTTTGCAGAATTACTTCTTCCTCAGTGAGAGTATAATCTGTAAAGGAATTATAACTTTAATAAAAGTATTACATCCATCACATGGTGTGCTATAAAAGCTGTGCTATAGGTATACACTGTATGTATATGCGTTAGGTACTAGTTCTCAAAATATTATGGTAATATGAATATCAATTAATAGCTTATTCAAATTTAAGCTAGGTAATACTTATTAAAGATTGTGTCTTTGACACCTGGAAAAAAGTAAGTCTTGTATGGTTGCAATTTTCTTTAGTTCAACATGTATAACGTGTCATATTACTATAGCCAAATCCTACTAATCCTACAAATATTATAAAAGCGAAAGTTTTGTATGTAAGTATGGATGTTTGTTCCTCTTTCACGCAAAAACTACTGAACGGATTTTGATGAAACTTTGCAGTTATATTGCTTATACATCAGAATAAAACATCGGTCATATTTTATCCCCGTATTCCTACGGGAACGGGAACTACGCGGGTGAAACCGCGGGGGGCTTCTAGTTAAAATATAATTTAGAAAGTCATACTAACCATCATCTGCTGTTCCTTTGTCGTCGCTGATGTCAGCATCGGCTATATAAAATAATAACAAAAAAAGTGAAAAAACAAACAAACAAATAATTCTAAAGTAATAAAATTATAAATAAACACTTAATTACCAAGGTGCCCATTCTTAGTCTCGTCTTGGTTCGTGCTATCTTCAACACATGGGGAGTTATCGCCATTGCCAATATGACCATCTTGGATGAAGTCGGATTCCAAGCCAGAGTCTAATTTAAAATAAAAACAAAAACAATAAATTAGGGAACAAAAGTAATGAAAAAAAAAAAATAAAAATCAAATCAACATTTTGGGAGTACGCTCGTGAACTTTAAGTGAAGGTATTCGCTGCACTCTGCACTGGTACACACCGAACTATATTCGTGTTTAGCACCCACTTCTGAAATAGAGTTGTGCCTAACTAAAATCATGACACCTACCATTGGCGCGAGCGCGGGCCTCTTCAAGAACACTCTGTTTGGTCTGTTTAACCACTAGGGTTTCAAAGCGGGCGTCATCAACCAGAGAGCGACGGCGTGATGGGTAGCCGTTCTGAAAAAAAAAATTAGTTTAATCATCGGCTCTCTTAAAGTCAATATCGATGCGAATATCTTATTAGAGCCTTGAGCAAGTGATTGATGATAAATTAAAGCTGCCCTCAATGAATTGAAACATTTATAATGTAGGTACATATTGACTTCATTTATTCCGAATGCAAGTCTGTTAATAATCGAAAGCGGAATTAATCAAGGCATTTTAGTTTCTGTGAATGGAGGTGTATGAATATTGAACTAAAGTATATTGATCGTAACAGCTTAACGCGATTGTATATTGCCACAATTATCGCGAGCTGAGATACCTAAACAGTCCGAACAAAGAATACGAATCTACTCGTAAGGCTAGGCGTGTGAACAAAGGGAGTCTCCTAAAATAGGTTGATCTTTTAAATCCTTATAAATATAAAGCGGTCACATCGTATTATATTTCATGTGAGAGCAGGAATTGCTTTTACGAAGTTCCTAAGCTTATTTCCTGAGTGTGGCCGGAGTAAAGTGCTGCCATTACTGCCGCCCTCGCGTCGGAAGCGACAGCCAGCGATGAAATCTTTCAAAGGAACCTTGTTTCTAGTCCACTGCGCGCAAAAGGAACCAATTATACTACTCTAACTTTAACGACTAAAAGCTTCAGGTTCCCATTTAGTTACTCGAGTTGCTTTTTAATTGTGTCATATTTTACTCCTTTGGAATATTGTAGTGTGAAAAAAAGCAATAATGATCACGACAACGCGTTTAAAAATGCATACGTAATTAGTAAAACTACTAGGTATAATTTAATTTATACAAAACCTACATTTTTAATCTAATTTCGTAGAGCAAAAATCTTTGCTCAGAGAATAGTTACATAGATTATAGTGTCTGTAATTAGTACTTATAAGTACACTGCATTTGATGAGGTATACGGACCATCGTGACTGGTGACGCGTCTTATGGCTGGGTGCGCGGGCGTCGAGACCTAGCATTTTCCACTAGAGTGGCCGCGCGAACCTAACTATGTATGTCAAGGGTTGCGCTAATCACTCGCGATTGTTACTGAGCCCCTGAAAACTTGCATAATTACCGCGCACTATAATAATTTTAAATGATTCTCTCTCCTTGCTCTCTGCTATTTACTTGAACGATGAATATGTACCCGTTAGAAAATGCTGTGTACGATAAGTTCTAATAACTATTCCAAAAATGTTGGGGGTGAAATAACAATTTTAAGTAAATCTGCTCATTATAACGAGTTAATTGTTCGCGGAGGTGACCGCCAAAGAATATTGCGGAAACGAGTGTCATGCGGTAATGTAAAGGTCTGCCTAACTGGAGCGGGCAGGATTCGGAATCCGGTTGGTTTAGCCTTGGTGCCCGAGTGGCCACTTCACCGCTCCAATCGACTGACGTTTAATTAAACGGACCCGAGAGCCGAACGTCGACCTTCCTTCGACAGTCCAGTGTACACCCCTTTACCCCAGCAGTGCCCATTAACTCTATGATTGATATCATTTGTCATCTCTAAAACGGCAATTGTACAGTTGTGTCCATAAACTTCGGAATCACGTAATACTTTTCATGCATTGATGATCTGACCGCGAAAAACCTGCATTGGTCAAGGACAGTAGTAAATGACCTCGTATGTTCTATACACAAATCTTTGCTACTTTATAATTGCGTGACGAAAAGTAATTACTGTATCAAGAGCAATAAAATATAATATTATGATGGACGTTGAATATGTTATTTTTTATTTAATGAATACCGAGTGGATCTTCGATTTAAAATAATATTGTCATATAAATGGATTAGTCTTGTTAATGTGTTCACAGTAGATGATTTTAGTACTTTACATTCTGACCTTCAATAGTCGAGGAAGTACTTCCAAAAATAAAAATATGCGTTAATTAAGTATATGAATTGCCATGGTTATAACTTGATCATCGCACAGCACATGCTAGTGGCTCAATTTACAAGCACGTTATCGCTACGCAGCTCAGAGTTCGTATACAATGTATAAATAGCTTGGACACGCACGTTACTGAAAGTTTCCTGTACCACAATAACATACATTTCTTGTATACGAACTCTCAAATATGTTCACAAAACATTCATTTCGCTTTAGCTTTTGTAATGTACAGACATGATAATCATAATACAAAATTACTATGGAAAATCGTTATAAACATAATTGCAAAGTAATTTTCGACTTGAGGTAAAAGCCTTGAATATTGACAATAGTAATTAATTCCATAAACAATGGCAATTTATTAGCGGAATTTTCTGTTGTACGTCTATGAAAATAAAGGGCACGGATGCGATCGAGTGCTTTAATCGCCTGGTCATTGCCGAAAAGTTCAACGGATCGTCACCGGAGCAGCAGTTCACTCTGCCCACCACGAATTGCCGCATTTCAAAAATATTTACTTTTTGTGTTACGCAATTATCACACGATTCATGGTTATATTATGAGAAAGTGTATTTAACTTTAACTGGGACATAATTATGTTGGAGTGATGACATTAAGAGGGCCCCTGTGTCTGAGGGTCAACTTGAAGTCGTAATTGGGCTTTTGGACAATAAAAAGCAGATTTTGAGAAAATGTCAATTTCGTCGACGACCGACTTTTCCGCGCCAAAATATTTTCACACGATTTCTTCCCCTTTTCTGACGCTGTTTGTTACGCATGAGTTATTTTGTCAAAATATTACCTAGATTAAAAAAAAAACTCGATTACTAGTCATTTTATCAGCGCGTCGATTCACGGTTTGATTTCATTGCGGTAATCAATCTAAGCTGTTTTCATTTGTGTGTTTTCATAACACAACCAGATTCAGCATAATTCTGAAGGAACTTATATCGTGTCCATTGTTAGTGGACAAGGCCAATAAGTGATTTGACAAGACCAAGTCGACAACGGTGATTATGCAGGTAACTTGCAACTACGTACAGAGGTCATTATAATTATGATGACATTCACGAATTTAACTTGCGTTGTCTGACATAATAGTGGATTAATTAAAAATCTATTTAGTTGTCGTGAATCTAGTTATTTGACTTTATTTTAGTTACTGTTCCAGTGATCATTCTAAGGTTTTACGAAGTCTAAACTGTGAGCAACTAGATTATTGACAGATGTTTTAAGCAAGAACCTAGAAACATAATATTATTGAACGATAAAAGGCGTGATGTAACTAAGGGAACCGTTTTAATGTGGGCACGTTGCTATTGTTTACCTGTCTGTCGTGTAATTATGATGTCTGCGAGTTGTAAGTTGTAATCCTCTACCATACATACATAATCGTTAGTGAAACATGAAGTTAGAGTACATTTTCATGACAGTGTTGTTGCTAAAAAATATATAAATAAGATGGTGATAAAATTGTTAGTTATGTGGCTTTGCAATTAGGAGAAAATATTTACTTGTGTGTAAATTATTATAAATGGAGCACTGAACTAACGAATGAACTTTTTTATGGCCGGTCACTTCAATTTTTTTATTACAAAATCACTTTTGTGAAGGTAGCTCAAATTTTAAAAATCAACTTCTACTTTTTAATCACTCAAAATCCGTTATCCGACCGGCCACAAAACTGGGGTGTCTGTCAGTCCTTGATAAGCAAGCAATGAGGGCAAGGATGGCGAGATCCTCACCTCGATGCTGTAGGATTTCTTGATGGCAAACATCTCTCGGTTCTTCTGGGCTGCAGCGACGGCCATGGCTTCTCACGACACTCCACTGGGTTCCGTAGGGCCTGAACTTGAAGTTCACTGCACGCTTAGCTAGCGTATGTCTGCGAGAGCTTTGTGTCTTGACCACGGGCTATTGCCAGTCTGTCTTTGACTCGAGCTGTCGTATTACTATAGCTAACTAAACTTCGGATGGCAAACAGACCAATGCATGATGACCGTTCGCAAGAACAGTTTAAATAGTGTTAGGCGCGCGCCTCCCACCCCGCAGCGCCTTTCGTCGCGCATGCGTCATTGCCCGCGCCCCGCACGCCCCTCGCACCCTCCACCATGTCCTGCCGGCTGCCGCAGCATCCCTTATTCCTGTGGACCCTGAGTACCTGACCTTCCCTAAGATAGTGGTATCTTAGGAGATTTCAGAGAGTTTCTATAACATTTACTGTCATTTATTATAGTTATGAAAATTTTTATAGACCGGGTGTATTTAATGAAACATAGGTACTATTTCGATAGTTTTGGATAAAAGAAAATTTTGGCACATAAATCATATGCTCGGGTTTTCTGATATTGAAACTAAAAACTTAACAATATGGTGTAGGGGTTTAAAAATAATGTTCTGTAAAAGAAAATACGTTTTTATGTAAATTTTTAAATTAATTCTTCACCAATGAAAATGCAATATTACAGAAATAATCAGTTGATTAAAAGAGATCGAATTTAGTAATCAGATCGCGAAATGTAAATTACAATGTTAAATTGAACGTGATACGCATACTGACATAGAGTTAATCCTTTTTAATTTGTAGAAACGGTTGATGATATTATTATAAATAAAATCTCACCTGAATCATAAATATGAAACATGAGCCATATTCAGTTCCAATTTTACATACGTATACAAGTACTAAAAATAATAATAATCTCATTCTCTCCTTTTATCCCCGAGGGGGTAGGCAGAGGTATTCCATTACTGGATATACCCACATTTCACGAGATATATTGGACCCCTAAACGTGATAGGTGGTGAGCCCATCGCCGGACAACACCTATACAACATTATTTCCCGACGTCCTTTGTGTACTTCACACCTCTTTGCTAACACATCGCTAGTTTTTTTTTATTATTCTCTTAATTTAAATAGGGCAAGGAGGTATCTGATTCATCTTTTTCGTTTCGGCTGCATGGTGTATTAGAACATTTCGAGGTTTTAATTCCGGCTCTATTATGAGGTTGATAGTAGAATAAAAACCAGAAAGTATAAGTGATTTGCTCGTGATTATTTTAAACAGGTTTTGCATTAAGGGAGTGTAAATATGCTAAATAGAACGTCTTAAAAGCAAACACCATCAGAACTTTACCGTAAAATGAGCTGCTTATAAGATAGATAGTAGGAATTATTGGTAAAATACCTAGCTAGAGTTTTAAATACTTTTAGTAATTTTAAAATATGCCAATAAAACAAAAAATGCCAATAGTTTGAATTAAAGTAATGAAAAAACGATGCATGTATATTTTTAGAGCAGGTATTTTATTTATTTGGTTCACCAACAACTCTTACACCAGATCATGTTCAGGAATCTAATCATTAACATTATAGCTAAATGCACTGTTTATTACAGGTGAATACCGCATGTAAAAGGGGTGTTCACATAATTTCGTAATTGTATAAAAAGAACAGAAAATTCAATTATAATTACATAAATACTGCTATATAAAATGTTATTACTTTAAGCCATATTAAATGTTTGTAAATTTTTATGGATTCGCAACGGCTGAGCTGAGAGATTAATCCACTTTTTGTTCACCTGCATGCCCTGCACGTCACATATAGGATTTACCGTTCTTTATCAAGGTCGTTAACGTACTATTAGTAATATATTCACAATGATGACTTTGTCCGAATTTACTATATGACAAAATTTTGTAGATACTCTTCAGTATTGGCTTCCGTATATCATTAGTGAACATGGAAAATATTATTTTGAATGATTTCCCTTAGCATTACGATGTGACGAATACGTTATTAGGAAAACTACCGACTAAGTATGCAAAAGATTTTGTTGGTTTGAACTTTGATATTTCCTGTGTCTATCGATTCAAAGTTTTAAGGTAAGTAGGTATCTATAAAATAAAAAAATAAAATTATGTAATACAATACACTGGCATTTATGTTTTTTTTGGGAAACAAACAATTATTATAACAGAAATTAAACTAACATAAGTAATTACGAATACAACCAGTAAAGTTTCCACTATTATACTATACAAACAGTGAACGGAAATACTATACAAACCAAGTAGAAAAAATAACTATACATATAAAAAATTTTATCGGACCAATAAGAAAAGTTATATGAGGGGTCTTTATAACATCAATATAAGGCAAAATAATTATTTTTAGAATAATTGTCTATCTGTTTGTCCGTCCGTATGTTTGTAGGCGCATCACTTAAAAACTATTGCACCAAATTGAATGCACAGTTCTTTGTATTGTTGGTCTAACTTAAAATATTGATACCCAGCAGCTGAGTTCTCTATATAACATGTACCTACAGTACTTAAGTGAGTCAATACTAAAATTTAACGGAAGAGTTTTCTTTTTTTTCCACAAGTAGTTTCAGTCATATTAACGAATTGATAATATTCTTTATCTATTGGGACATTGTTAAAATTACTTATATTTTGTTTAATAAAAATATGTTATAGTTTAGAGATCGAAACGTACAACACTAGTGAAAAGTGGTTACTTCCAGAGATGGAAGCAACTCTACGATCTCCCCTCTAGGATAACCCCTGAGCTTATTATCAATAGAGCAAAATAAACCACTCATAATCCTCGCAGATTAATTTTGTGTTTGAATTACATTTGCGTGGCCGTTACAAAATTACTTTTGAATTCCATACTTTAATTTCAATGTCATTTTAATAGTGTTTCCTCAATGTGTCGTCATAATACTCATAATAATATTATTGTCTAAAGTTCGTTTGTCTCGATTCGATTTTTCCTAAACAACCTGAAATGTTGTTGTAAGTAGTAAGTAAGTAAGTAACAACTCTTTATTGTACACCAATAAAAATATGCAACAAGTGACACAGTGGTACAAAAAAGTACAATGGGCGATCTTATCGCTTTAAGCGATTTCTTCCAGACAACCTTAGGATGGATGTAACTGAGATAAACAGATGAAGGTAGGTGGTATTACTTTATATTATATTTAACTAGCGACCCGCCCCGGCGTCGCACGGATGTAATGCTAACACTAAAACCTTCCTCTTGAATCACTCTATCCATTAAAAAAAACCGCATCAAAATCCGTTGCGTAGTTTTAAAGATTTAAGCATACAAAGGGACATAGGGACAGAGAAAGCGACACAAGGATATAGGGACAGAGAAAGCGACTTTGTTTTATACTATGTAGTGATTTGTTATGTCCAAATAACACTTGAGACTTAATATAGGGCCTAGCCATGCTTTGTAAAACGTAAAGATTTGTCGAATAGAATGACAAATTAATGGGATTGACATTTGAGACTTGTCATAATGTCTACGAGTATATATAGAATAAAACTGTAACGAGGCCGTGTCTGTACATGAAAAATAAAAATATAATGCTGAAGTGTAGATAGTTGTCGATGTAGATATCAAAACACCAATTTTTTAAATTTTTGTTTGTCTGCCTGGTTGTGCACGCATCTCGCAAAAACTACTGGACGGATTTCAATGAAAGCTGTGGAGATAAATGAGTAACTGGGTCAACATCTAGAGTAATTTTTACAGCGGGAGAATGTCTCATTTCCACAGGAAAATAAAAAAAAAACTGGATAAAAAGAGAAATACGTACTACTCCGAAACGAAACCACCTAGAAACTTGAAATATGGTATGTAGGTGTCTCATATGTCGTAGGAAACCGATATGTAGGGATTTTTAGAAATTCCCACGGGAACGGGAATAAACTGGATCCGCGCGGGCAACGCTGCTGGGGACTCGCTAGTGTTATATAAGTTCATAATAGTTAGTATTACAATAGAACCTGAAATAGAGAATCAAACCTTCGTTTGCCACTTGGCAAGAGGCAGGGTTGTTTATGCCTCTAATAAATCAAAGGTGCAGTTAAGATGAACCTACTATTTTTGGTAACATCGTAGAACATGTATCTAGAGCCTAGGAGCCGTAACACAGGTCTCGTACCTTAGTACGGTCATCAAACTCTCACCTAGGATTCATAACTTAAATTTAAATACAAAATAATTGTACTGTACATAGCTGTAAGACCTGATGAGAAGAAATAAATTAAATAGGTATTATTATTATTATCTATACAACATGGAACAGAATAAGCGCAAATCCTGAAATTAGTTTGTTCGGTATCGACTACTTAATCGATTACAGCTATTTACGTATTATATGTGTTAAAATTTTGCCAAAAATTAATCAGCATGACTGAAATGAAGGTTACTATGGCAACCATACTATTTAAATTAAATTAAAATTGGTTAAACTAAAATTTAAAAAAAAAAATTTGGTTAGACAAAACAAAAGTATGAATGCATAATTTTTTTTATATTACTAGGTATACTAATTCAGGTGTTTAAAGAATTGCGCTTATTCTGTGACGCGTTGTATAAATATTACAATAATTTATTGTCTTTGACAGCTCGTGGGCCCAATGAGGCTTGAGTTTTATTTTCTCTCATTCTTCTAATCGGGCTACAAAGTTGAATGGACAATAATTGGTTCATTTTAATAAGTAATCGAGCAAACTGCGTTTAAAACTAGGTAAGTAACAATTTTTGTAACACACACACATAACAACACATCGGCAAAATGTTCTCGATATTGTTTATGAAAATGATTTTAGTGAGATTACTCAATAAAAGTTACTATTTTTCAAACACAAATAAAAAGTAATTTCCATTTGTTATAAGTGGACCATTATTATAATCAATGGAAACGTTTTGATTCAGATGAACATTAGGTAAATAATTATTTTAGAAGTTGCTAACGGAAAATTTCATTCCCAACACTAATTGCAAAGGCGAGGAGACCGCAAGAGTCTAATATTCTCAGCAACCAAATAAAAACAAAATCCACATGATAATAAAAAATGACTAGATGTGGGATTTCCATGATTGCACAGTTCAAAAATTCGATGCATTTGCCTATTTGAAAATCATGCGGAAAGTCAATTTCTAATTGGTTTGGGGAATCCCTTGGTAGGCCGGTAGTGCGTGAGGGAAAAGTCAGTGACTTGGAGAGTGACTCATCGCGCTCTCAGACTGCTAGACAGCCAAAATAGAAACTCGTACGATTAGTATAGGTTGTATTTGTTTTTTGACGACACTATTATTCAACCACATTGCTCGGCGACTTTATACATCTAGTCTGTTTTATTTGACGTTTAATTTTAAAAACCACCTTCCAATTTAATGCTTTACCAGTCCTGTTTTGTAGGCTTGTTTACATTTTTTGCATCGTGTTTACTTGCATTTTTGTCGCTTCAGAGTTCGAGTTTGATTGTATTTACCAAATGTGACACTGGGAAATTCGGCTTCTGTTCTTTGTCTTGTGAAACAAAGGTGTTACATTTCATTTCGTGAGTGAGGCAATGACTGTCTACACAAGGAAAATGCAATTTGCCATGACCACTAGCTTGAGTCAATACAAAACTTGTTTAGTCTTCTTAGGGTATCTCCCGGTGACGAATTACGCTCAGCTGACTGCTGTGTTGTCACTCGCGATGATTTCTAGGTTAACCTACTTAAATAAAAATAAATATTTAATTAAGTTTAAGCGACGTCGCACTCAGTATGGTTATGGTTTTTCCTGTACTTTTTCTAAGAACCGGTTGTGCTCTTGACGCAAATCAGTTCTGATTAGCACCAAGGTTTTGGAAAGCGATCACAATAAGTTGCCGTTGAAAACTTAAAGTGATATTTGTTGTGTTAAAAATATATAAATTCTAGGTAACCTCATACAATGACGAGTAACAACACAAATAAAAAACCGGCCAAGTGCGAATCGCGTTTGTTCTATGGGAGCCCCCTTAAATATTTATTTTATTTTGTTTTTAGTATTTGTTGTTATAGCGGCAACAGATATAGATAATTTGTAAAAATTTCAATGTCTAGCTATCGCGCTTCTTGAGATACAGCCTGGTGACAGCCAGACGGACGGACAGATAGCGAAGTCTTAGTAATAGGGTCCCGTTTTTACCTTTTAAAAACATAATATGGATAGCAAACAGAAAAGTGATCTATATTTATTGAGTTCATGAGTATACCTACCTAGCGTACATTTACATAACTTTTTGTTATAGTTATTTTTATGAACAATTCCATTCACGTTCTTTAATAAACTCATAATGTATTTCTAGTAATTTTGTCGCTTTGTAAAAGTTAATTGCAATGCCTTCAATAAAAACACACACATACTTGTTCTTTTCTGTAACACTATTATTTTTCATAATGGTTCCTGTTACACTCTGCTTATACCCGCATTAATCTTTTAACCTTGAACGAGTTCAATTTTAGGCTATTAGCATACTTCATCAATTGTCAAGCATGTACCTCACAAAAACTAATTGAGTCGTTGATTATGATTAATTACAACTCAAATTACACCACCTCCACGGACAGATGATTTAGGGTCCCCACTTACATGTATTAACTTATATTACAAATGTTCATAGGTTTGAGAGGGTAGGCAGAGATATTCCATTTTGAAAATACCTATTTTTAACCAGTATCTTCTTTTAAAAATCCTCTGAACAGAAATCATCTGGAATAATGCTCAGAAGACTGTCTATTAAGTTTTATTTTATCATACTTTTGGTATATAAGGTTTGAATTTATATACAAACGTGTAAATAATATATAGGTAATATTATTATAATCGTTTTAAACTGAGCTCCTTAAGTCGCCGCTTACGCGTTGAAGTCTTTTGTATTCGTTTTTGCAGATTAGTCCCATAATAAAAGGTTTGTTTTTATTTGTAATCATTGTATTAAAATATTTGAAAAAATCTGTTAACTTATTATGTAAATTTAAAAGAATAATAATATAAATTCACGCGTTATCCCCAAAGGTGTTGATACATTTTAATAAATTTACGATATACTCTTATAATACGAAAATGTTCTAGATAATTTTAATAATTGAATTAATTGATATAATAGGAAAAAATATATGATTATATACTCAATTTAGTAGGTGACTGTGTTTTCTGGGTCCACCTCCTATGCGTAAGGCTTCGGTCCAATCCTGCAGAGCCCATACCAATTTCTTTTTAATATAATTATGGCCTTATGGTATTTATCACTGGATTGACGATGAAGGAAACCATATTGAGGAAGTTGGCAGGGCACAATCGTCATTCTGAGTCATGTATAACAGAACCTCGGTCCGACTCACCACTTGTATAACTATATAGGTGAAAAGCGGGTATTTCCCGGAATAAATTACCTTTGCCTACCCCCTCAGCTTTCTGTACTTTAAATTTTATTCTTCCTTAAATATGTGCAATAAACTTTATTAAGATATTTATAAAGTTTTAATCTTAAATATGCAGGTTACATTTCACGTATTAGTTAACAAAAAAGCTAAATCCTATCTACACTAATATAAAACAGAGGAAATATTACAAACAGACATAACGAATAAACTCAAATTCTACGATTTTAAAAATTCTTTCACCGATAGAAAGCTGCAATGTTCTTGAGTAATATTTATAGGTTATATTTTATCCCCGTATTCTCATGGGAACGGGAACTACGCGGATGAAACCGCGCAGAACCGCTAGTAAGTTATATAGAGATATTATTATTTGATACAAATTGTGAAAATAGGCTATGTCCTAGAAACCTTTTCCAAAACCTCACGCCGAGACAAAGCGACTTCGTCACTCGACTGTACCAGCAAAAAACCACCATATAATGTAGGTAACTCTGCTTCTTGGCTGATACGAAAAACATGTACCAAATTTTAAGTAAACCATACCTCCCAACTTGGTGCAATATTTTTGAGTGATGCCCGCATAAACATACGGACAGACCGTCAAAAAATATAAGTTTTTTGGCTTCTATTAATGCTATAAAGCCCCTAATATATTAGGATTTTTTATTATATTTCCTGTGTACTTATACAGATATCCGCAGACAATTTTATTCTATGTATATATAATAACTTAAAAGTTGTGTTTCCGATGTTATTCAATTTATGGAATTATGGAATAACTTTCAATTAGCTTTATGAAATTCCTAAAATTTCCCGCTCGCTATAAATGTGCCGTTGACAACAAAGTATAGCAAAGTCACAAGTTGCCAAGGCTAATTACGATAACTATATTAGATTTATCAATAATTCATGAGGATTCAGAACTATGCAACTGCATGATTGACATCAAAGGATTGACATAATCGTTCCTGGTGCCTTCAAGAACATTTTACAATTTGTTGTATTTTTCATGTGTCACTAGGATTTGTATATATCAATTCTTAGATCAGAGCAAAAGGCTAGTAACAAGTTGTTGCTCTCTATACACAGTAGTATTCTGTTATAATTAGGATATTCTGTTATATACTATTTGTTTTGTTAGCAGCAAAACAATAAAATAAAATTAATTAAAAATTTAAAATTTTCGCGTTAAACCGTCCGAATAAAAAAAAACTTTTCTACAAATGTCACTCCTTTAAGTGTTTTTTTTGCCAAAGATGCTAAAAAGTGTTTATAAATATCTGGCATAAAAAAATCTCACGCCTTTTATTTTTTTAAATAAATTAAATACAATAAAAAATATATTATGTAAGAATTTCTTATCAGGATTTCAGGTCAAATTATTTTTGCGGATCCCACTTAATTTTTAGGGTTCCGTACGAATATTGTGCGGAACCCTAGAAATTAACAAGACCCTACGCCTACGTCACGAGCCTCTTCGTCCGTCTGTCCTACCTTTAAAGACTGTGTATGTGTACTCTATACTACAACAGGTAGCCGGACGAATTATTCACAGATTTTGTGATATACGTGATATTAAAGAATCATTATATAATAGAATGACTGACGCGGGTGAAACTGCGGCGCGCTGCTCGTAATATATATAAGTGTTAAACTTGGTGTGATTATGGTAGTGAAATCTCTAAAGTAAATCAACAAATAAGAAAAACTGTCAATATTGTGTCGGGCGTGTGCTAAGGATCCCGAACAAAAAGGAACAATGCATTATTATTTGAGTCTTTAATTTGTGTTACCTAAGTAGTATTGAATTAGCGCTTAACTCGCTTGGCATACAGTTCTTACTGTGAGGGTTTTTCCTGTGATTTGATTCTACTTTCCAGCCCACTTCGTTGCATTGATTCTGATGACCAGGCATCTTTGCTTAACTTTCAAAAGCTTTTCCGAGATTATCTTATGAAAAAAAAGGGAGGTATTACCGAGATCTGATATTACATAAAGGCGAGCAACAAACATGGCCAATAACCCTAGCACTGACGAGGTATTTTTTATGCACATGAGTGGGAAATACCATTGAATTGCCGAAAGCGTGAGTAAATAAAGTAACAGTCCACTTCCGCACAATAACATCGTATACCGGCCGTCATCAACGCATTGCGCACTGGATGTATGAAGACTGAGGTATATTAATAACATCGACAAAGTTGTATATATTTTTGTTTACAAACAATCTGCTCTACATCACGTACACCTCCAATTATCATTTCATAAAATGTTTTAAACACAGTCATAACTACCTAGTTACGATTCTTGTACTTTTTATTTTATGATATAAATGAATACATACTCAACTGATTTGTATCTTTTTCGTTGTCGTTTTGTCATACTACAGGTCTTACGTGCCTAGCCCGTGGGATCTTTTTTGTAATATGCTTTTCATATAAATTATAAATATTGTGGGACAATTTAACACGGTCACTTAGTTCCAAACTAAGCAGAATCTCTACAATAGGTACTAAATATCGCATAAAATATACTTAGAAACGAAACTAGCAAATAAGCGATGATTCATTCACCACACAATTTTTAAATCGATTTGAGTATGATGACACTTTCCAGCATTATAAATGGCCTAAAAAATATAAAAATCTCATGCCTTTTATCCCGAGGGGGCAAGCAGAGGTATTCCATTTCAGGAAATGAAAACGATTTCACCAGTACATTCTTTGGACCTTGGTGGTGAGCCCATCGCCGGACCTATTACAGACTCAGGATTAATCCTGGGATCTGCTGGTTTCCTCACTATGTTTTCCTTCTCCATACATGCCAGGATTTGAACCCGACCCTCATTGATCATCATCATGAGAAGCGGGCTCTTTAACCACTGGGCTAACACTGCTCTTATGCACTGCTGCGGCCTAAATGACCTAGCTCTGCAAACTTAGATTAAAGTAAATCGTTACAAAGCCCTTGAAATCTTTCTCGTGAACGAATCAATTAGATCGCGGAGTTATTATCTTAACAAAATTACGGTCTTTAGACGCCGCATTTGCACACTATAGGTAAAACGTGATTGCAGAAAAACTGCTATTTTTCTTTTGTTGATGGAGGTCGCTCTAGTTAAAATGACTATTTAGGGTTTTATAGCTAACTTACTGTTTACTTTACTGAAAAAATATGGGTTATATTATGAAAGCTATTTAAAATGTGGTTAGCATTATAAATTATAACGTGGTGCGGATTTAATCCCATCATAAGATTATTTAGTTTTTTGTGTTATTTGTTTTCTGGTGTAGGTTTTTAATAGTGCCTATAGAATTATATGCGTTACTGATCCAAATGCACAATTATTCAATATTATGTATTATAACCGGAATCTTGGATTATTTATCACTTGAGTTCTTTGGTTTTACTTATTTCCTACACCAACACAGCACCACATCCAAGACATTTTAAAAGTCAAATAAAAATAATTATCATCATTTTGCTGGAGCACTCGCAAATAAAACATTTAACAAAGAAAGTAGGTTGACGTGATGATGAACGTGATGAGAAGAGTAAAGTTGGATTAAAGGAGGAGTAGAGTGCAAGAGCGTTCATTACTGTTTTATTTAATACCACCAGGTGCCCAGCAGCGTTGCCCGCGCGGATCCAGTTTATTCCCGTTTTTCCGGGAATTTCCAAAAATCCCTTCATAGAAGTGCCTTCGACAGATAAGACAGATGGGACAGATTTAGCATCTAAACGATTTAATCATAACAACACTTGTTGAAAGTTGTACAAGCAGAACACAGGGCGTTGTAGTCACAACAGTGATATTTTGAGAATGTCTACCAAGAGCGGTTCCAGCCATCGAGTTAGGGGGGTCACATAGTCTAGAACCGGTTAGGACAGGGTCCAATTACACTAATTAATCTAAATTAAAAAGACAGCACATAGTCGTGTCCCGCGTGTCGTTCGTGTATGTGTTTGCCATCATAAAAAATCATTAATTTTATTTATCAATGATATTAGAAAAAATGTCAGTGGTTGACTTAGACTCCCTAGATTCACCCTCAATGTCTACACTAAAAAGTCGAAATTCTAGTCATGGTATAAAATTGGGGCATTAGTTTAATGAAATTAAGTAGAAGCGAAGCACTGGGCAGCAGTGGAAATCGGGGACATGTCATGATGAACGGCGTCGACTAAGTGGACGACGACACGCCATCCGCATCCATGGTTACACTTATACAACCTTGGATCTTCGTGTTACTTACCAGTACCACCCAAAACGCAGTGCCTGATGAGGTGACGGCATGTATCCATGAGTTAAAAACATACTAAACAAATATCTAAATGTTTTTATTCAAAGTAGTATTTAAACAATCGGTAACATAATAACTATTTTTAATAAGTGTAAATTTTTTCCGGCTACCTATAGAAAATGTACTATGTATTATTACTATTTATTTAAGAAATTTGGTTACACAAAACTAAAGTACGAATGCATCATATATTTTTTTATATTAATATACTGATGGGGTGTATGAGGAATTGGGTTTATACTGTGACACGTTGTATAGTAAGTGGACTTGTCCACTTATTGTTACTCAAAAATTATTTCACTATAGAATCCCTGAATAACATAGGCTATATTTAATTCCCGTATTCCCACAAACACTTTCCCACAACAGGTAGTTTTATATAAGTCCTAGCGGGTGCCCACGGCCACTCAATTCCACACCTAGTTAATCCCAGTTCCCCAGGAATTTCTGAAAATCCGTTAATAGCGGTTATATTATAAGACACCTACATACCATATTTCAAGTTTATATGTGTTATCGTTTCGGAGTAGTATACGTATTTCTCTTTTTAGCAAGTTTTTAAATTTTCCCTTGGAAATGAGACATTTTCCCAACCGTACCCTAGCCAATGACTCAGCTACTTAGCTATCACCACTCTAAATTTTATTAAAATGCGTCTAGTAGTTTTTGCCTGACGCGTAAACAGACATACAGACATGCAGACAAAAATTTCTGAAATTGGTGTTTCTATATCGACATCGAATGAATTGAATTTTAGATTGCCTGTTGTATAACAGTGAATCAAAAATTAAATCTTGGTTTTTATTCTTCGCCATAAAGATAAGTCTAATAATAATATATTAACAAATTTTTAAGAAAAAAAATATTTTCCAGACCATTTTGGGATAATTTTTAACAGAGATAAGAGCCATCCCCGTATAGTCCCGTAAATCCACGACCAAACTCAATTTATAGCTCGATTTAATAAGAATAAATTTTGTGGTAACTAGTTACGTTATAATATAATCAATTACCAATTACTAGCTATTCCGAGCGGTTTCACCCGCGTAGTTCTCGTTCCCGTGGAAATACGGGGATAAAATATAGCCTATCTTACTCCGGGATATTGTAGCATTCCATTGGTGAAAGTATTTTGTAATCAGTCCAGTAATTTTTGAGTTTTTTTGTCACAAATATACAAAAATACAAATCTTTCCTCTTTATAATACTAACTACTGTAGAAGTGTTGATGTAGATAGACGATGGTTTGTAATATTTTTTACATTTTCTTCTGATTAAATTTTTGTATGTTTTATTAATTAATTTCGGTTTATAATAATAATAATATATCATAATCATTTATTTCAGACTCACTTTATGTTACCAACAATACATTTAGGCGACATTGGCATTTAATTAAAAGCCAATACATTTGATTCCTGGATTGTTCTCTGAAAAGGGTGCTTGCGGAACTAGGACCTCGGAATTTTGAGTTTGAAAAGTTTTATCAAGGTTTTAGATCACACAGCCGATTCTTACAATTAACCGAAGAATGAGTTTAATCAAGCATTCGAAAACTATTTGTCGATTACGCTACGGTTCCTAAAATAGCCTGTCAGCTTTTTGTATGGTCACAAAAACTAAATTTAATTTAATTAAATTCGGACAGCAGTACAATGTTTAAAATCATGTATAGTATGACACACTATGACAAGTCCTAAAAATATTTTAGAGTCAATCAAATTTATGCGTAATAAGGCGTTCGAGTAAAACTAAACAACCTTAATTAAATCATATTGGTTACAGATGTAGCGGGTATTTCAGTGGGGATTTCCAAAAACCCCTTCTTAGAGCTCTTATACGTCATTTAGGGAAACTTAGTGGAAAAGTTTAATGCTTCGAGATCCAGCGGTTTCGTCTGTGCGTTGATCGATGAGTCAGTTTTTTGTTTATATATATATATATATATATACTCGTAGATTAACTAAAAGACAAACCTACACCAATATAGATTAGATGGGTAAAGGATAAATCTGCATCTGCACTAACATAAAGAGGAACGATTTGTATGTTTGTAACAAATAAACTCAAAAACTAATACACCGATGTTAAAAATTCTTTCACCAATGGAAAGCTACATTATCAGGGGGTAGCATAGGCTATATTTTTATCCCCGTATTTCCACGGGAACGAGAACTACGCGGGTGAAACCGCTCGGAATAGCTAGTAATTGATAAAAAGTTATATTATAACGTAACTAGTGACCACAAAATTTATTCTTATTAAATCGAGCTATAAATTGAGTTTGGTCGTGGATTTACAGGACTACGGGGCTGGCTCTTATCTCTGTTAAAAATTATCCCAAAATGGTCTGGAAAATATTTTTTTTCTTAAAAATTTGTTAATATATTATTATTAGACTTATCTTTATGGCGAAGAATAAAAACCAAGATTTAATTTTTGATTCATTGTTATACAACAGGCAATCTAAAATTCAATTCATTCGATGTCGATATAGAAACACCAATTTCAGAAATTTTTGAAACACCGACGACAACTGAAACTACGCGGGTGAAACCGCGCAGAACCGCTAGTATTATTATGTAATACTTACAATATTGCACGTAAGAAATGAAATCTAAGTACTTATGTTACACTAAGAGGGAATGAATTACTTTTCTCATGTTTCTTTGAAGAATTCACTTGAAATACACAATGAAGTTATGTGAGTTTTTATAAGACATAAAGGCTTTTAGATAAAGTAGGTTATCTACGAAGATAAGAGGTTCATTGTCGTCGGATTCTTATTTCTGTATTTGATTTCAGAATCAATGGATTTTTTTCACGATTTCCGTTAAATTGACTTAAATTGAATAGGTTATTCCCTGAGGCCTCTGAGGATAACGAGAAGAGAATATACCCAGGAACTTGAACAATTTATTGAAAATTACTAATTTATATTTTGTAAAATTCAAAATAAATGTAAAATTATTGTCCGGGCAGAGAGATGTTTACGTTTTTTACTTAGTTATCTTTCTGGACAACTGGTTGAATAATATAGCTTTTACCCGCGGCTTCGCTCGCGCATGTTTATTTCACCCTCTTAGGGGCTGAATTTCGCAAAATCCTTTTTACTGGATGCCTGCACTGTATAAGTTATCTATTGTGCAAAAATTTCAAGTCCCTATACATCACCAATCAGTCCGTCAGTTTATCATTTTATATATATATAGATGTAGTACCTGGGTAATCGAGCTCTACTCGTGAAAACCGCCAGAAAGTATTTTTCTACAGACGAGACATAGCTAGATCGAGAGCTCTTCCTCAAGAACTTCGTTTTCGAGAACGCTAAACGCTTATGGTGTCGCTGTGTCTTGTCTATTCATCTGCCTTTCACAGCTGCTTATATTTGCTACAACGAATATACCAACTTGAAATTTATAATAATTCTATAATAACTACATACATACGACTATACATAATATATACTGCAAAGTAAAGAATCTCCAAAACATTTTTATTTTGGTGCAAAAGGAGCCCAATTGGGGTATTGAAATTTTAAAGTGGGTTAGGTATATGAAGAGCCCTAATTAGTACTCGAGAAAATAATTTGTTTTATGTTCCATATTTCTCGAATGTCAGTTTAAATAGTCTTGATTTCTCATTAAAGGCAATATCTCACTTACATGACGAAAAATGATGAAAATATTGAAAAAAATACATATCTAAAAAAATTACACCCTACTTATATCCCAATTTTGCTAAAATATTAACCAAAATAGGGTTAATAGAGGTCTATATAAACACTGCAGTTAAATTAAACAATGTCTCTAATATCGTAGTTTACTTAAATATTTAATTTTAACTTTAGATATTATTATTTTTTGTTTACTTAATTATTTTTAGTTGTTTTGTGTTCTTTTGTTATTTTTTTTGTTCTTTTGTTTTGTTTGTGTGGAAAGGCAATTAAGAGAATTTATTATTATTATTATTATTAAATGGATAAGATACGGAACAGTCCACGCGAGACCACTCATCTCGTCCACTCGTACTTTGATTTTCGTACTAGCGGTTTCACCCGCGTAGTTTCCGTTCCTGTAGGACTACGGGAATAAAATATAGTTTATATTACTCAGAAATACTCTAGCTTTCCATTAGTGAAAGAATTTTTAAAATCAGTCCAGTAGTTTTTGAGTTTATTCGTAACAAACATACAGAAATACAAATCTTTCCTTTTTATAATATGTATTAGTGTAGATAACTTTTTTTTAGTGTAAATGTAGAAGTGGAGATTGGAATACACGTTTGGAAATAGCGTTTGTTTTCCAACTCAATGAAAATCAGTGCTTTCATTCAGGTTCCTGAATGATTGTGTGTTGTTCAAGAGCGTTCTCATTTCTGATTGTATACATGTCAGAGCGTTATCATTTCTGATAGTATACATGTCAGAGCGTAAGTACAAATAAAATTTAGATGCATTGAATTCTGTTGTCCATGGCCAATAAACGTATTTTTGTGCAGGTATTACCCGAATAGCTCGTGTTAACGGCTGCTCGGCTTAAAGTTGTCACGTCCACCAGTGCAAATACATATATAGTTAATTTTAGTTGCCATTGAAAATGGTCGCAATTTGTCTTCGCGCCGGTTTAATATTTATTAGCAAGGTTGGTTGTGCATTAAGTAAGCGGTTTATTGTTTAATAATAAATTGCTTCAACTGAACGGAAGTATTCAAGTTCATTATAATCTAAATTGGAAAACCATTCTTGTTCTTATTTGTTGAGATAATAACACAAAATAAATTATGACATAACTATATGCTTGCCGTCTGTTGCTAACTTCTTGTTTAATTTGCACAATCTTCGTCCAAAATTAGGACCCAATAAACAAGGTGAACTTCACTTAAAGAATTATAACTAATAAATATCGTAAAAATACTATGGTTCGTGTGACCACAGCACGCATGTGCGTATTTTCTCTTTTTATTTTTCCCCATTTACCGCATTAGGGCGAAAAATTTATTTATAGGTAGGTGTAAAAAATACGTTTTCTGAAAGTATTCATGAGCACAGCTCGGTATCCCTGGTGCTATACCAGGGATACCGAGCTGTGCTCATGAATACTGTCAGAAAACGTATTTTTTCCATAGATGATTACTAAATTACTCGATTTTTCGCCTTAGATACTCCAATAAATTTTATCGAAATCGTTTGACCCATTTTCAAGGACTTGATTTTACGATGAGTTTAAAAGTAGTTAAAAGTTATACACATGAGTGTTTCTTCTTAGAAAACCATTCGAATTGTGTACCCACAACCACCAAATAATAGATTTAGCCAAATATGTAGTATATATACCATATGACTATGTTTAAAAGAACTGTTGTTTAGAGCACATGACTAAAAAAATGCGGGCACCACTCTATCACCAAAACAATACCAGGTACCTAGTTACGTGGTCAGTCCCACTGACCCATGTATGTAGAGTATTGTAGAGACTCTACTACACTCCTATTTAGACGCATTGTCAGCAAATTCCTATGCTTATCATCGGTGCCCGGCCAACAACGTCGGGTGCTGCTTGCATTTTGTAATTTAGAATTAATAATAATAATAATAAATTGTTCACATACGATCATTTAGTCCCAAACTATGGTTACTAAACAACTGATAAATATACTTAAATAAATATTAAACGACCAGACACGAAGCCAACAGACATGTTCATGCACACGAATGTGAGCCCCGAGCGGGGATCGAACCAGCGACCTCTGACTCAGAAGGCAGGGTCACTACCAACTTAATTAAGACATTGACAACGATTGTCTTAACCTCTCAGACCATGAATCACAGACACAATAATTGATTTTTAATTGTGCCTCGGTTCCAATTGGAACCGGCAGTTCTTAACTGATTAGTCTTAAAACAATCGTTGTCGAATAAAGACCAATTTTAAATTTGAACGTCTCTCCCGTTTGCCGGAATTTTACTACCTGTCTATAAGATTACGTCAATATTATTAAAATATTGTTGTTATTATTGCATCTATGGAAAAGGTATGTTTGTATAGGAAAGAACTTGTAAATCTATCTATAATCTCAGTAAACATTATAGTTCCGTTTCACCACTCAAAACTAGCGTCAAGTACTATTTATTATACTGTGCTAGCGTAGTATCAGAGAAGGGCTAACAACGTGAAATAGTTCTCTACTACTTTTCCAGACGATGACGTCAACATTAAGGCCTCCATCTATCAAGATATTCTCGATCGGAGCGGGTAATTGGAGCGGAGTGCCTTTAGACGTCACAATTGCATTATTTCCGAGTTCCGTTTGAGCCGGCCGCTCAGCAGCTGCGGACCGCGGTGCCGGGCTCGCATAAATTATGCCCGATGTAGGGTTACCGCAAGGAAAACACGCATTTATTCATAATATTTATGAATCCTACTAGTATTATAAACGCGAAAGTTTGTATGGATGGATGTATGGATGTTTCTTCCTCTTTCACGCAAAAACTACTGAAAGGATTTTGATGAAACTTTCTAAATATATAGCTTATACATCAGAATAACACATAGGCTATATTTTATCCCCGTATTCCCAAGGGAATGGAAACTAGGCGGGTGAAACCGCGGGGTGCTGCTAGTAAATAATAATGAAAAAGAATAGAAGAACCATGTGGAATAGGGTCCACAAGACTGGTGCATTTTATCTCCGGATATTACTGTTATATCTATTAAAATATACATGGATGGATGGATGGATAGATGGATGGATGGATGGATGGATGGATGGATGGATGGATGGATGGATGGATGGATGGATTGATGGATGGAGGGATGGATGGATGGATGGATGAATATGGAGAAGCCTAATTCTTGTACAGTATTTTAATTCCTTTTTATAAACATTAGTACCTACATATTAGTCCGTTTCGCTAAATTAGTTTTATTACTTTAAGGAATTAATTTGATAATTAACATAATTATTCGATAGAATCTGCAACATACAATACAATTATTTTCTCATTTTAATTAATAATAGGTTAATTACCTGTTTACTGTAGGCATTTGCAACAATTATAACGGGTCTGTTCGCTCGGGGACAGCTTATTAAAAAATATATGATAACTGCTTAACTGCTCCACAGATTATTTGCACCTCAGGAACCGTTAACCAATGTTTTTCATAGCCGAACTCACCTGCCCAAAAAAGAAATGACGTTGATACTTACTAGTATATAGAACCCACTCACGCGTCTATTAATTATTTTAAAATACTAAAACGATGTAGGTAGTGGCAGCCCTACGGAAACAAAAGCAAGGCGAGCTGATATTTCAACAATATTTTCAACAAGCACACCGTAACCCCGCCGGCTAAGCCACGCTGGACCTTGGGGCGCCCCGGTAATGTCCCATAGACATTTTCGCTCGATCAACCCTGGTACAGCACGTACAACCTGTGTGCTTTGTCAAATTCTAGGTCGTGAATCTAGATTGTAATCTTGATAGATGCGAAATCAAAGCAATTTGTTACTGCCTTAACGCTGCTATTAGTATTCGGATTATTTATCTCATCATAATTTGAATGGCATCTTTTAATTTTAACAAGGACTTGTGATTTATTTTATTGATTTCCGAGGCTTGCGTTAAATATAGAACTGACAAAACTGTACGATTTGGCGTCGTAAACCCCTCGAGTTTGGGCTTCTATCATTCGTCTTGACAAATAATTTGGTGCTAGATTGTAACCAGGGTCTGATGATGGAGATGAAATATGGCCATAGGAACTCGGTAATTAAACGATACAACCCTATCGAGTTTAGGCTCGTATGATACATCTTCACGAGTACTTTGGTGCTCGATTGTAACCAGGGTTTGATGATGGAGATGGAAGACGGCCAAAGGAACTCAGTAATAAAACGACAAAACCCCATCGAATTTGGGCTCGTTTGATTCGTCTTGACGACTTCTTTGGTACTAGATGGTAATCAGGGTCTGATGATGGAGCTGGAAGATGGCCATAGGAACTCAGCAATTAAACGACATAACCCTCTCAAGTTTGGGCTCTTTTGATTCGTCTTGACGAGTACTGTGGTAATAGATGGTAACCAGGGTCTGATGATGGAGCTGGACGATAGCAAATTGAGCTGAAATTTTGTAAACACATGACCTCAGAATTAATTCTGGGACCTGCGGGTTTCCTCAAGATGTTTTCATTTACCTTCGAGCAAGAATCAGTTGTTGGTATTCAAGAAGTAGAAGGTACCGGAAAGTAAAAAAGTAGTAATATCAAGTCATTCTGTTTATTAAAAACATAAAAGATTTTTAATATTGAGATGGTCACTATAAGATTTTGTTAGGTTAGCTAATTACGTAATTACTAAAGACAGAAGGTCCCTTCGTAGGGACTGAATAAATTAACTGACTTGGTTTTACATGGATCTCACAACTTTTTACGGTAGAAGAACTGAGTTGTGAGACTTGGTTTTTTGACAAGTTATGTTTTGATGGCATTTATTTTACTGTCGACTATACCACTAACTGATTGCTTAGTTTATTCTAAGATAAGATATTATATCACATCTCGTCCAGGTGTGGGTAAAGAGCTTAAGGTGGACAAGTAATAGTTACGTTATTGGACAAAAGCCGATATAAAATCCGAATTGTGAGTGTTAACAAGGTCGGACACCGCTGACCTCCACATGCTGACTAAAAGTGGAATGACATGAACTACTTCGATTTATTTATTACTGTAACTATCGTGAGCTAAGACTGCGAGTCCAACAGAGCTGACGTTTGTCTAACGTACGTAGGCACATGAAGCAGAATGTTCAATTCTATTGGGTAATAAAAATATGAACTTAGGATTGTCTTAACAAACTATAAGGATACATCTAAATTGAAATATTTTTAGCATTTAATGTTTATTTTTATTTTTTTATGAGAAGCTGCGCATAGCGGTTTCACCCGCGACTATAAAACACTCTATTACTCGAAATTATTTTACTGATACAATAGTACACTATTACCGAATAGAGTAGCTTTCTGACAGTAAAAGAATTTACAGACTCGGATCTGTAGTTCCAGATATTACCTCCTACAAACAAATTCAAGTCTTTACAATGATCACTGTAGCGTAGATGAATAAATAATATGTATGATCGGTTCCAGCCGACTTTGGCTAAGGCAACCGGCGCTCAAGCGATCTAGAGTGGCTAAAATAGCCAATCTTCTTAATGAAGACCCTCGAGCAATGTGGACTTGTGTTGTGAGTGTGCCAATCATTTAGTTATATCAGCATAGCTATCCAGAGAGGGAATGCGGCCAATCTTCTGGGCACTGTCCCACATGGTTCCTCTTTGGAGGACATTTTTTATCTGTACCTAATTATTGTAAATGAATGTATATTTTCTTTGTAAATAAATGTTTTACCATTTATGTAGTTATATTGAGTTGAAGTTGAATATTGAGTTAAAGTAGAGGTCAAGATCTACGACGCTCCTCGAACTCGTAAACCTACCTCTGGATTAGACCTCTCCATCTCTCAACCACTGCGAGGGCTATATGTGTTGTTATTAGGGATAATATGTGTACTTCCTCATGTGTGAGGAACGACCCTTAGCTCAGCAGGGTCTGTTACGGGTTAATGATGATGCTCTATATTATGCCAATGACAAACGAAAATGCAGGAAGATTTTTAATTATACCAAAAATAGTTTCGTCATAGCAATAATGAGTAATTAAATAAAAATGTTAAACCCCGCGACAACAGATTTTCCAAAAATAAACATACAAACTCACATAATTGGTAAATTAACCTATATACATTGTATTTTTCTAATGTGACAGGTGATTATTGCAAAAAAAGATATTGGCGCTCCTCTTATAGTATGACTACCTACGAGTATATTAAATCTTGCGTGTCTACTCATTATGATTGCGTAACATGCAAATTATATCAATTATACATTATGAGATGTCTTACAATTAGTGCTTGATTATTGTGTTGTGTTGGAGCCTGCTTTAGCGCTGAGTGGTTGTAATTGTATCACTTAGGAATTTGCATTGTTTGCCCGAATTTTGATTAATGTAATAACTATAAAATCGTCTGTTCAGTGTTCGATTCTTTTTATCAGGTCATTCGTTACCTTAAATTAGGAAGCTAAACAGAGATGAAGTTAATAAGAGTCCCTTGACTTTTTCGATATCAAAACTCGTGCGCAGTGATAATAAGTAAACAATATCTTGCTGAATATACGCTTCCTGTTACGCAGTAGCTTGTGGCAAATTAACTTCGGTACTAAATGTTCATACGAGGTCGGTATTTGCCTTCTCAAATAAAACCTATTTTAACAATATAATATCTAAATATCGTATGTTGGCAACCTTGCACGCTCCCACAGCATAGCGACGATGAGCGGGCCGCGGCGTATGGAAGTGCCGAATTGCTGGACTGTATTTACATTAACAACATTAGGCCTGGAGCGGACAATAGTTCTTTGTCGTGTACTGAGAAGTGACTGTATAAAATAAAAGTGATGACTTGGTTTTTGATATAGGGCGCGGGAACTTTGCATTGTGACGAGGAGTGTCGACGAAGCGCTAACGCACCGGTCGTAAGATTAGCTCGCAAACTTGTAATCATTTAATATACTTCTTAATTACTAAAAGGAATATAAGGTAAACGCAGCTATTAACGACCCATCGAAAATCTGCAGGTATTGCCGACCCATTCTGCTTATTCTTATTTTTATCGGTTTGGAACGATTTGAGTCACAAGAGAGTATAATATACACACATGTTTGTATGTTTCCTAATTAATTTACTGGTGTTAGTGTACGTAGGTACACGGGAATGTGACCAAATACGTTAGTTTCTGTGAACGTAGCGAGTGCGCCGATCGTGTCATACTAACTCTTACTTCCTCAGGTAAGTACTCAAATTTTTTGCTTAAGATATTTTATATATAAATATTTACGTTAAGTTTATTCTGAATAACTCAACATATTCCTTTATTTGTATATTCCACATTTCGCAACTAAATTATTGTGTTTTAAGGGATTTCAAAAAGTATTTTTGAAATTAAAATAGAACGGCAATAGCTGCAGTGCATTTTAGTAGTGCAGTCATTACCGACCCATGGATCGGCAATGGCTGAGAGGTTATTCTTTATTTTTTCCCTTTTTCGTTAATGCTTATAATAATTAAACAAGTTTTTATAACACCATTTCAATCTTAAGTATTCTAAAATTATAAGCATCTATTAACGACATACTCCATGTTATACTATAAACTTGTTTTTCCGCGATAAACTGCCACGAATTATTAAACATTTAGACGTGGGGTATGAAAGAAACTACTTAGAGTTTTCTTCGCATTTATATGAAAATGGTGTATTTTTTTATAGTTTAGGACTAAATCAATAAATTATTGTATTAAAACGGATGGGGAAATATATTACAATTAATATCGATTATTTTTCGTGGCTCGGTAAAAGATTTGTTCATTTTTTTATTTAACACTAATTAACGATCCATATGAATCGGAAATTGCAACAAAGAGAAGCTATCACCGATTCTATACCGATTCATTGGTATTTTTTGATTAACGGTATGTAATGTCTAAAAGTAAAGCTACTAATTTATTTTCATTATAATGATTTGATTCAATGAGTTAGGTTAGGTTTAATTTAATTTAATGTCATTATATTTCATTTTCATTTCATATCCATAAAAAAAATCTACTGAAGACTTGGCTGTATGTATAGTTCCCTTTGCCTACCCAGAATGGGTGAAGAAAACAAAAAAACCTCTGCTTTTAATCTTTTACGGTTGGCGCGATTTTCCAAAAATGTTAGTTGAGTTTATTGTATTTTTATTATTTTATTAAATTGCTTAATTTTTTCGCAACTGTATTAAAAATAGTTATTAAGTACACGTGCGCAAGTGTCATTGCAACTTGTTCCGACAGTCAACCCTCACCTTCGGCTGCGCTAAACTTGAGAAGTTCGAAAAAAATTATAGGCTTTTTGGCAAATAAAAAAAAGAGTTTGTTATTTTGAAATAAAATTGTCTAATTATTTTTATTCAAAACATGTAAATTATATATTTATAATAGTTTTTACTTTTATTTTCAGGTTTGTCACTTTGACTTAAATAGTATAAAGTATTAGTGCTAGCCACAGTGGAGCAAATCATGATTCATGTGTGTAGAACCTCCAGCCGCTATCCCAACTTGAAAAAATCTGTGCTGAAAATAAAACAGTGTGTTTTTATTTTATTAACATCTACACATTTACAAAATTGTCTCTGAATTTTGATAGTGAATATTTATGTTTCAGGTGATTCAGTGATCCCCTATGTCAAACACAATTGACACTAGGACCAATTCCCTTTAACGGCACTACATGGAACTGCATTGTGAAGTAACAGCATTGACATTGTTTTAAGAAGTAATTACTATTATGCAGGCTAATCAATTAGAAAGAAAGGCTATGGTAACTATGGTTTGCACTAGCTGGCCAAGCAGCAGGTTTCCTGGGGCGCAAGATAACAATACATGACCTAAGTTCTCAATTTGATTTAATGAATGTTATTCTATTTACCATTTCTATTAAAGTCTATTTTCTTATATTACTAAAATTTCATTTATGTCCACCGAGAAATCAATACCTTTATTTTTATTGAGGTCCAAATGTGAAAACAATCTTTTAAAGAATCCACAAGCATTCCGAGCTTCACTGCGATTAGTTGGAAAGCATGGGCACTAGAAGAAGAAATCTACATAACAATGAATTTCATGTTGGTTCTATTCATTTTTTTTCACCCCTTACAGGGTAGGCAAAGGCATTACGCCATGCAGCCTCGTCATTAGTTAATGATATCCTTGAGTAAATGGCTCTGCTTCAGAGTCCATGCACAAAAATACAGTGTCTTCAACACTTTCTACATCCTTAACTTGGTTATCAACAGTAAAATAATAGCATTATTACTGAAGACTTCATTGTGACTTCGTTTATCGAATTTCCCATTCACTGCACACTTTCACGGACACTTGCCACATAATAAACTATCACTATTATGATGAGTCAAAACCCGAAACACACAGCAAAATGAAAATTATACAAAAAACATGACGTCCCTCTTCGGATTCCCGCCAAAAAGTTTAAAGTCAAGTTTATCTACATTTTCAGATTATTTTAATAACTATAATTATTGTAATGAATCAAGTACAAAAATGAGAAGCAAATAAAAGTAAACGGGACATTTCGAAAACGGGATATTTTGGGAAAGCGATATTTTGCTCAAATTAATAATTATTTTGAGAATCGAACGTGTAGGTAAGTATTCTGTGAAAAAAGTATGCTTTATTTACTTACGGGTCGGTGTTAGATTCATAAAAATCGGTAATAGCTTCAAAGCGTTTCGGGTGGGTCGGTAATAGAAACAATTGACTTCAACAATCCTTTGATTATTTTTTTAATGAAAACATGATATTTATAAACAAATGAAAATATAAATATAAAATATACAATCCATATTTAAATATAAAATAAAAAAATCTGGTGTGTTTGCAACCACTACCCTTAATTCTAATAATCAATTTCAAAACTTGCTTAAGGGGGTCGGTAATAGCTGCGTTTACCTTTTTATTAAGTTTACACGTAAAAGCAAATCTAAGCAGCTCGATGGTTTTAACAGCAAAAATTAAATATTCGTCGAACGGAAACTTAACTAGTTGAACGAATTAGAAAACAAGTAAAAAATTAGCAACTTTATATGTAGCTTTATAGTTTGTAAGGACAAATGTTTTATTAATAATTTCAATGGTATCAGGAATATACAATATAATCTAGACACATATTATAGATTCGAATCTATTAAATAAAAATAATTCGGAAATACAACAAAACTTACATCAGATACTTCTCAGAATTGCGTTACTGGAACCACTGAGGCTGAACCTCTTAATTATATTATATGCAAGTATGCACATAATAAAGTAATTTAATACAATGCATTTCGGGCGTATAGATAATTATTAAAAGATAAAACGGTACCTCGCAACGGAAGAGACAATTATTTATTGTTATAAACCTCTGTGTATTAATGAAACATAATTACGGTGTTTGTAGCACTTGTGACTGCGTTGAATAAAACAAAGAATTCGGAGATCATTTTATTAAAACAAACAAAAGACGCTCTGTGAACTTGTCATTGTATAAATAGAAGTAAAAGTAATTGTAATGGGTCCATTCTCAAGCTTGTTTTGCTAATGTGTGTCAATACCTCTGCTCTTTGCCACGGGAGCTGATGCCTACGTGACCAGGAAGTTTTATTGACGGCTACTTGGAAATAATTAATTCCACTCAGTAAAAATTGAGAATAACAGATTTATAGATCTCAGCAATAATAAAAAATATATCTCAAATTAGTGATAATAAAATTGTATCCCAGTCCAGCACTACTTGTGACAATGGGTCGTATTTCATAATGCTAACAATCTATTTGCTTGTTGTCGTTGGTTTATGACTAAACTTTAATTTGCTGAAATGAAAAGTAGTCAATGTAGGTACTTCCTTAAGACAATATTAACTATTATACTGCCAAATTTGATCAAGGTCAGTCCACCAGTTTAGCCATGAAAAGGTAACAGACAAAGCGATTTGGGTGAGATTTTAGTGATTATTTTGGCGACCTTGAAATTATCGTGTCCCCTAAGTACCATGTGTTTTTCAGGGATCAAAAGTAGCCCACGTCATCTCACTATCGTACTGTCAATTTTTTTTTGAGTCAGTTGAGGAGTTCAGTTCTATACCTGAAGTTTTTCATCAGATTTTAACAAAACTTATATGGGACCACCCTTGAACATTTCAAATGAGTAAGGTTGACTTAAAGCAGACATTAAAGACGCTGCTGTATGAAAATACGTGTAAGTAAGTAACAATCTCTTTATTGTACACCAATAAAAATATGTAATGCGTGACACAGTGATTTAAAAAGAAGTACAATGGGCGGTTTTATCGCTTTAAGTGATTTCTATAAGATATTTAATAAAGATAAATTGGTAATAGCAATAAATGTTGTTTATTATTAAATCTTAGTGCAAGCTTGTGCAGTTTGGCGAGTATTTTTAAGCTGCAACTTGTAATGCTTACCTATTGCAAATAAGTAAATAAACAAACGAATAATACGAGATTGGTTCAAATTTGACTGAAATATGGATTAACATAACATAACAAACATACATGATGAATTGAGGACCTCCTCCTTAAAGTCGTTTAAAAGTCGGTAGGCTGGCTTAGCTGAAAAGTCGACTGAATACTTTTGGATTTACAATATAATTAATTAGCTCGGAAACTTTTCCCAAAAACGGTCACATAGTGCCGTTTGTTTATAATTTCCCGGATATCTTCATTTTCCGGGAACTGGCAAGAATTTAACAGATTATCCTAAAATTTCCGGGACGGGAATTTTATAACAATAAAATGGGATTAAAGTTATTTTATTAACATTTCCTTGTTTATATAGATCTTATTCATGCCCGAGTTAGATAATCGAAATATCATTTCTTTAACATTATATTATCTAACTATTATATAAAAATCTCGTGTCACGGTGTTTGTGGTTGAACTGTTCCGAAACGGCTTGACCGATTTGGATGCTTTTTTTTCTATTTGGTAGGTATGAGATATAATAGGTCGTAAAATATTTTTCATACTTCTACGCCCTTGCCCCTTTTATATGGCAGAACAATGTTTGCCGGGTCAGAATGTACAATACATAAAAATGTAACAGTGTAATGTATCTAATACAGAGGTCCCTAAGCTAGGCCGAGCCGGTAAAGTTGGAGCCAGTAGCAAATAGATTTATCATTTACATCAGTATGTAAAAACATTGCTATGAATTTGTAACTTATGTATATATGTACATACATTATACAAAAATAAAATGAGGATATTAGTGAGCGTGAGAAGTGTGTAGGAGGTGTAACAATACTTAAATGTAACTTTTAGTCACAAACTCCAGTCGGTTCAATTAACACAAGCGTATATCAAAAGTCACTGCATGCGGGGAACCCACAAACTAGACAGGATAGTAGTAGTACTACGGGCAAAAAATAATCCCCGTGGTACTACTTGTAGTACCACCAGTAGTACCACGGGTAAGGAGTGAAATAAAATATTTTATTCCGAATTTGGACATTCCGATTTTCAAGAACCTTTAATACCTAAAAAATTTAATTTCAATATTCTTATTAATACATACTATTCACCGACGCATTTATTTTGGATTTACATAAAAAAATAAACTTTTTAACGTCTTTGTATTCATTAGGTATAACAAAGTTATCACTAAAATATAGTAAAAACGGATTGTGGACAGGAATTTAAATACCAGTTTTCCCGCCCTCTTTTTCCCGAGACACGGTTTCTTGAATTTCGAAGGAATTCCCAGTAACAGAAAACGTGGAAAGAAACCCTAGCTGTGTGCTACCTACCTAGACTAAAATTCTCAACTGTTAATTGAAGAAGGCTGATAAAAAAATAATGAAGAACTGACGCACGAAAATAATTATTTTTACTAATGTGTTCATAAATATAAATTTAAGAACACAATAAAAAATTTAGTAATTGGTAGTTAAAGGTTTAATTTTTTATTCCCTTTTTGCTGTAGGTGCTACTGCACAGCAAAAAGGGTTACCTGACCGTTTCGTTGAAAACGTGTTAAAATATATTCAAGTCAAGATTAACCAGAGAACTGGATTCTAAAACATTGTTTTGTATTTAGAAAACTATCAATTAATTTTAGAAACCAAGAACATTTGTTTTCCGTAATAGGAACATAAAGTAAAAATCGCTAAAGTACAAGTAGGTCAGCTGTTACGGTTCCGTTTTATAGGACAGAGGAATCCTCAGTCTGAACATTACCAGTGTACACAAAGAGTTTGATATAGAATTAGAAATTAATAATTTTCGGATTTATCCCTAAACTTAACCTATGAGTTAAATTATATTATGTACCTTCGTGGCCAATTTCATGCTTCTAGGTCACAGGAAAGGGCCCGTGTAGGTTATAGTGTTGTATCAGTGACAAAGTATAATTATGGCATATTAGGATATAAAAAACCGGCCAAGTGCGAGTCGGACTCGCGCACCGAGGGTTCCGTACAACCTTGCAAATTTATGGTTTTCGTAATTTTTCCTTTATCTATGCTATAAGACGTTGCTTCGTACCAAATTTCAAGATTCTGAGTTCACGGGAAGCACCCTGTAGGTTTTGATTCCCTTGCAAGTGTCGAAAATTTGCGGCATAAACGGCTGTATCTTTTGATTGCGTTGGCTTAGAAGTTTGATTTTTTCACAGCTTCAAGGGACAGTAGACTTGAGTAATTGATATAAATTTCAGTTTCAAAGCTCCACGCGTTCCTGAGAAAAAGGGTCTTGACAGACGGACGGACGGACGGACAGACGGACAACAAAGTGATCCTATAAGGGTTCCGTTTTTTCCTTTTGAGGTACGGAACCCTAAAAATACGATTTGAATTGTCAAATCATATGATTAGTTTTTTACGTATGACTTTAAAACTATAGTATTCAATATTAATATCACCTTGTTACTAGGTCATATCTGAGTAAAGGTGCTTTGATTCACGACAGACAGATAGACAGACGGACAACAGTGATCCTATAAAAGGGTTTTTCCATCATGATGTATCGGACCCCTATACATACATTTAATAGAGACGGATACGGAAACTTGTATAGTAACACGGCCATAGAAGTACATACGTACAGGATGCATTATTATTTTATTAAGTCAGTATTAATTGAGTGTAGGAACTACAAGTCACGCCCGTGGTTTAGTCATGGTAACACAGTAGACATTTGTGATCAGGGACTTATACTAGTATCAATATACCACTATTTATACTGGTATAGTTATTCGGTATCATTATTCTAATTCAGTTAATTTCTACAGATATTCAAACTCCACCAATATTATACGGAAATAAACTTTTTGGTATCAAAACAGATATTTAATCGTTATTTTTTTGGTACTGAAATAACATCGAAGGGCGTGATTGCGGGGTGCGGGAGGACTTGCCTATACCGGTCGGTCCCAACGGGAATCATCAATCGTTTGTTTTGTTTTTTTACTTACGTTACGAGCGTGCATGCGAAAATCTGCACTCAAAAGTTTATAAAAAAAAGCTTAGGGTATTAATATTAAGATACCAATATTTTCTTGGTTGTGTATGTTTTACACAACTTTTTGAAATTCGTATCGTATCGTACCTATATTTCAGTTTGAAGTTGTAAAATTGTTTAGTTTTACAAAAGAGAAGAATAATAGTGGTATTTTATTCCTCGTATTTTATTACCAGAACCATATACCTATATATCATTGTAAAGCTTATTTACTGGGCTATTTGATAACATAATGAAATATTTTAAAATGCCACCCTATATGTTTGAAAAATTCAGTAATATATGAGGGTTTAGGTCACTGAGAAACGAACGTCACCCTTTTGGTCTAGGGACCCAAAATGATTTAACCTGTGGGCCTATAATTATTTACTTAGTTAATTTGTATGATTATTTTGTATTCCCTGAATTTAGAAAAATCCTTTCTTAGTGCTATCCTACGTCTTAAAAACAATAGCTGTAAAAAAAACAGCTTTCTAGGTCTAAGGGTTTAGGCTGGGCGTTGATGAGTCAGTCAGTCAGGACTTCTCTCTTTATATATATAGATAATATAAATGTGATATTAGGTTAAAACTTGTAATTTTTTTTCTATCGATGTCGATAATATGACTAAATTTTCTGTTGTTGGTGTGGATCAAGAATAAAAAATGCAAGATTGTGAAAGTGACAGACTGTAGCGGCAGGTATAGAAATATTAAGCATAGGTATTAATTTTTTTTAATAAAAATTACTTCGTTTATCATCATTGACTTGCCCTTTTCCCATTATTTGGGGTCGGCGCAGTATGTTTTTTCCTTCCATTTAGATCTATCATACGTCATATCTACATTCACTTCCATCATGCACATTATCATCCTTCACACAATCCATCCATCTTTTCTTTGGTCTACCCCTCTTTCTATAACCTTCCATATTCATATCAAGCACTCGCCTTACAACATTACTCTCATTCCTCCTCATTATATGTCCATACCAAGACAGACGATTACCTCTCAACTTCTCCATCAGGGGTGCTACTTTCAGACTTCCTCTTATGTACCCATTCCTAATTTTATCCATTCTTGTCACTCCACACATCCACCTCAACATTCTCATCTCCGCTGCATATGCAGTCTCCTTTCATCCTCCTTCTTAAGCGCCCAACATTCCGATCCATACGTGACGACAGGTCTTATCATGGCCTTGTATACTTTGCCCTTTAGTTTAAGGGGTATTCGGGGGTCGCAAGTTGTTTCCGTAACCTGTCGCCATTTCATCCACCCTGAGTTAATCCTGTGCTGTGCGTCCCTGTGTATGTCGCCATCTTTCTGTATAACTGAACCGAGGTATATGAAATCGGAACAGACTGGTAATGCTACGCTATCTAGTGAAAGGGCCACAAAACTGGGGAGACCGCCGAAATCGTAAAACATGTGTTCCGTTTTGGAACTGCTGATTTTCAAGCCAACATTCTCCAGTTTATGTTGCCATTTTCCAAGCCTGTTCTGTACCTCGACTCCGTCTTCGCCAACAAGAACATCATCGGCAAACAGCATGCACCAGGGCGCTTCTTCCTGTATCTCTGATGTTAACGCATCCATTATTAATAGGAAAAGATACAGACTCAAAGCAGACCCCTGGTGCAAACCAACAGCCACATTAAACTTGTCGGTAGTGCCGGCAGCTGTCCGTATGAGTGTACAGGACCTATTGTACATAGCACGGATTATCTCCACATACTTCCCTGGCATGCCTGTCTCTTTCAGAGCCCACCACAACACCTCACGAGGTACCCGGTCGTATGCCTTTTCAAGGTCCATGAACATCATGTGCAAGTTTTTATGAGCCTGTCGGTATCTTTCACATAACTGCCGCAGTGCAAAAATGGCGTCCGTTGTTCCTCGACCAGGCATAAAACCGAATTGGTTTGGGCTAATCTCACTCTCTTCTCTCAAACGTCTCTCTATCACGTTTTCATATACTTTCATACTATGTGACATCAATTTTATTCCTCTATAGCTATAGTTGTTGCAATCCTGTACATCACCTTTATTTTTGAAAATGGGTACCAATGTACTGTTGTACCATTCGTCAGGGATACACTCTACATGCAACAACTTATTGAAGAATAAAGTGAGCCATTTACACCCATCTACACTCAGCACCTTCTACACCTGAACTGGTATTTCATCCGGTCCCACAGCTTTTCCCTTTTTCATACCTTGCACAGCTATTCTTACCTCTTCCATACTTACTTCCCTTACTAAATCCATATTTACTGACGCATTTCCCATAACTCCACTCCAAACATTCTCTTCATTCATCAACTTTTATAACAAAATATACCTTCCACCGTCCTTTTTTTTCATTATCACTCGACAACACCTTTCCTGCTTCTTCTTTTATACATTTAACGTGCGATACATCTCTTCCATTCTTTTCCCTAGATTTAGCAATTTGCATGAGCTGTTTCTGGCCTTCAGGACTATCGAGTGACTTATATAGCTTGTCCTGTACCTCAGCTCTTGCGATGGCTACAGCTTGCTTTGTTTTCTTCTTGCATTCTTTATACTTAATCTTCATTTCAACTCTTGCACTCTGACTTCCAACTTCAATGTTTTGCCATTCTTTAAAAGCCAATTTCTTTTCTTTTAGTGCTTTTTGTACCTCTTCACTCCACCACCATGTTTCCTTCTCAATCATACCCTTCCCTTTGGATTCTCCAAAAACATTCTTCGCCACACTTCTAATACAACCTGCCATCTCATTCCAACACTTATTAACTGATTTATCTTCCATACTTCCCATTTCTATCATTTTATCCACTACTTTCTCTCTAAATATTCCTACACACTCATCCTTCTCATCCTCCAACATACGCCAACTAATTTTGGGAGGGGGTCGGTCTTTGGTCCTATTGGGCTGAACACTTATTTTGACCTCTGCAATTAGGAGTCGATGTTGTGAGACTAGATCACTAGATTTACAGTCTTTGACACAGATGATTCTGTTTCATCTTACAAGGAAATAATAAATTTGTGTCATGTGGCCGCCACTTTTATATGTTATAAGGTGTTCGTCGCGGTTTTTGAACCACGTGTTTGTTATTGAAAGGTCATATGCAGAGGCAACTTGCATCAATGTCTCCCCCATGTTTCCGAATGTTTCCGAACCCATAACCTCCATGCACTCTTTCATACCCATCATTGATTCTTCCCACATGCCCGTTAAAGTCTCCACCTATGTAAATCTCCTCACTATTCGGAATGTTCATCATTACCAAATCAAAGTCCTTCCAGAATTTTTCTTGCATTATCATCACATCCAGTCTGTGGAGCGTACACACTAATCACGTTCAAAACCAAGTTCTCCAACATCAGTTTTATAGCAATCACTCGATCACTCACCCTTTTTACATCCGTCACTCATCCTTTCAAATTACTCTCTAACACAATTCCGAGACCATTCCGTTTACCGTCACTTCCACAGTAATAGAATTTATATCCTTCACCAATCTCCCTAGCTTTCGCACCTTTCCAATGTGTTTCTTGTAAGCACGCCACATTTATTCGTCTTCTCTTTAATACATCCACTAGCTCTCTTCCTCTTCCGGTCATCGTCCCTATGTTCTAACTGGCACACCTCAATCTCACGCTCTTCCTTTCCCGGGCTTGCTTCTTACGTGGCCCCCGCCCGGGGTGGTGCGACAACCCTTTTGTAAAAGGCATCGAACCTCTTGAACATACCTAAAGTTGAAAGTACATGAAATGTCGAATGTTGGTGTACAGTTATGAAACCTATGCCAGTCTATAGAAAATATTATTTAATTTTTAACTTTTTAGTAAGAATTATTTTATATTTACATATCAGTTAGTTATGGTTCCTATGGCCACCTTTCAGCTTCATCATCAGACACTGGTTACCATCTATCACCAAAGTTCTCGTCAAGACGAATCAAAGGAGCCCAAACTCGATGCAGTTATGTCGTTTTATTACGGAGATACTATGGCCACCTTCCAGCTCCATCATCAGACCTTTAATACCCTCTAAGGTTAAAGTTCTCATTAAGACAAATCAAACGAGCCCTTACTCGATGGGATTATGTCGTTTAATTACTGAGTTCCTATGGCCATCTTTCAGCTCCATCATCAGACCCTGGTTACCATTGAAAGACAAATTACTCGTCAAGACGATTCAAACGAGTCCAAACTCGATGAGGTTGTGTCGATTCATTGCGAAGTTCCTATGGCCACCTTCCAGCTCCATCATCAGATCAGCACCATGTCATCATAATATTGCATTGTCACGCGTTTTACATATGTATACAAAATTTCAGCTCAATCGGTAACCGGGAAGTGGGTCAAATTTAAGTTGCAAAATTTGATTACAACGGGACAGGTGAAACTAAATAAAAGCTTGTAAAAACGTGCGCCGCCGGCTACAATTGCACTATTATTTCTAAATCTTGCTCACAAAGTTCAATGCCAAATTTTGATACCATATCTATACCAGGTATCAAAACCAATATTAGTACCAAAAAAATTGATACTAAAACCAATATTAGTATCCAAATTAATGGTATCAAAACTCGTTTTGATTTTAGTACCAAAATAAATAATCATATCAAAATGCTGCAACTACCGAAAAATAACTGTATGACGTCATACCGAAATTTAATGGTATCAATATTTTTTGGTATGTAAGTCCCTGTTTGTGATGCCGCACGTCTGTTTGTCGTGAACTCATTAGTTTTTAATGTTAGTAGTTAATAATGTATTTAATTTAAACAATGCTAGTTTATTCTATGTCGTTAAACTAACAGTGCATCTATGTTCACCACTTGTCACCTTTAAGGGTTTACACTGGTCAATGTTAGGAATATTTAATACTTCTACCAACTCCCTCCACCACGATGGTCTATACTAGCGACCCACCCTTCGCTACTGTTTTCAAAATAAAACATATCTTCTGTGCCTACCCTACAAGATATCGAAAATGGAACATGAACGCCAATATTATTTAAATTTCTGTTTTAATCTCTAATACTTTCATTGAAATCCGTTAAGCCGTTGCGATGCCTATTCGAGACAGACAAAACATCTATAACCGGTCATTATGATAAGGCAGCGTATATACATATACTTATATATACTAATATTATAAAGAGGAAAGATTTGTATTTTTGTATGTTTGTTACGAATAAACTCAAAAACTACAGGACCGATTTTAAAAATTCTTTCACCAATGGAAATCTAGATTTCTGAGTAACATAGGCTATATTTTATTCACGTACTCCCACGGTAACGGGAACTACGCGGTTAACAACGCGCAGAACCGCAAGTAGTATATAATTTACTAAAAATTTTGCATTTATCACAGGTAGACACTTGTATTTTATTTTATCGATATAGATATGATGTGACCTTGGATGTTTCGATAAAGATGTTAATCGGGTATGAATGAGTAAGCTTATCTAAAGATAGTTCCGGTGTCCGAGACACGTTTAGGGTATCTCATAAGTACCAAATGAATGCTATAAATAACTAGCTTTTACCCGCGGCTTCGCTCGCGTACCTTTATTTATTTAGGGTTGAATTTTGCAAAATCCTTTCTTAGTGGATGCCTACACTGTATAAGCTATCTATGTGCAAAATTTCAAGTCTCTAGACCCAACGGTTTAGGTTGTGCGTTTATATATCACCAATCAGTCAGTCAGTTTATCATTTTATATAAGTATATACACAACATTAATACCTATGTCCAATTGTCCACAGCTTTGATCGCTAGTATAAATATTATGCTAATATGATTACCTGTTACCTCATGTCATCACGTTTAAAAGCTGACATAATATTGTGATAACCGCTCATCTTATCAAATTATAGCATCGGCTGATCATACTAGTTTCAGGTTTTATTTATATCTGCAGTTAAATATAAAACTATACCAAAGTTTTTCGTGATTTCTTATCAGTCGCTAGAAGCTTTTAGTATTATTCAAATCATTTAGTAGGTATGTTTTACCCTGACTGCAAGAGAAAAGAGGTTTATTATTTTCGGGTGTTTTAGATTTTTTATGTAGGTACTTATGTGAGTTTAATATATAGGGTTTTGTTTGTCAGTTGTAGGAGTAACATTGGTAGGCGACATCCATGAGACATCACAAAAAATGAAAATAGTGAATGTGATTTTTTGTGACGAATTTCTACTTGCGAGGTGTCGCCACATTAGTATTCATCTCCAGAGTCATAGGACAATAGACTTTATAAAGTAATGTTTTAGGTCCTTTCACTGCAAAGACACATAAAGACAATCGAAGCGGGAAAGAAGTCACGATTAGGGTCGAGATGGCAAAACCTTATTGTATTTATAATTGTAATAGCAATCGTCTTTTTTGACAGCGCTCAGCGCTTGCTCAACTTAGACTGGCGGAAATGACAGATATACGGAAGACGCAACGTACCTACGTACCTCAAAATAAAGACTCAATCAATATTAAGCCAGCAGGTTGCATACGATACAAACTCGAAAATTACGCATAATTCCCGTCTCGTTTAGTAGGTTTTTGTGTTTTTCTAATAATAATATACACTATATTTTATTCAGAAATTTCGAGCTCAAGATCTCACCTGTAACCCGTTATAATGTTTGTTGTCACATGCAATTTTCTGTAGTATATTACAGGAACAACTGGCGACCTCCCACGTGCGCATTGTTGGTGTATCCAATTAAGTTTTATAAGGACACATCTGGAATACGTAAACATCGCAAGCATTCCTTCCATCACCATGAATGGCAAAATATACGAGAATTACGAACTGATATAGAATGACACGAAATACCTCGGAAGTCATCGTTAATCTTTGTATCACATACAGAGTGTAAAAAAAAAGTACTATGAATATTTTAACCACATATAGTATAAATTGAATCAGCATGTATATTACAATAAATATAGTATAAAATAAAATGTATTTATGCTGAAGTCGGTTTTCTAGATTAGCGTTGCCGGCTCAAACTACACGTTCATCACATAATTTAAGTCTATTTGTACAATATAATATTTTAATCCGGTTTTTCAAATAGAATTAGAATATCTTTTTTTTTTCAGTACAATAAATTTAAAATACATAAAAGTTAAATATTAACAAAGCTGTGCAAAAAAATCGCGGAAGTGATTTAAAATCTATTAAATTAAACGTTTATTTGTCATCGTGAGATAATAATAGGTTATACATACATAATCTATTCCATTACTTAATTATGTAATCATGCCATGAATCGATAAATCTAAGGCTCTGGTGCAGTTTTTTTATACATACACTGTTGAAAATATGTGTGTTTTTAGGGTTCCGTACCTCGAAAGGAAAAAACGGAACCCTTATAGGATCACTCCGTTGCCCGTCCGTCTGTTTACCTGAAAAACCCTTTTCTCAGTAACGCGTGGAGCAGCAATTAAGCTGGAATTTATATAAATAGCAGATCTACTGTTTCTTGGAGCTGTAAAAGATCAAACTTCTAAGCCAACGCAATCAAAAGATACAACCGTTTATGCCGCAAATTTCCGCAAATTTTCGACACTCGCAAGGGATTCAAAACCTACAGTGTACTTCAACTCAGAGTCTTGAAATTTAGTACGAAGCAACGTCTTATAGCACAGATAAAGGAAAATTTGCAAAAACTGTCAAGTTTTAGTTACATCGTATAATAAAAATATTTTTAATAATTTAAAACTTTCCTCCTGAACGCATAGAGGTTCGATTGTCGTGTTGAGTGAAAGCTATTACTACTATATACCTACAGGTTTGTACGGAACCCTCCGTGCGTGAGTCCGACTCGCACTTGGCCGGTTTTTTTTTCATTTGTCCTATTAAAACATAGCTAAATATTACTATCAGGTAACTGAGTAAATATACGTTTCCTGTTATTTATTTACTTCCGGTCGTGGGTCCATTAGTTTCCACATAATATATTTGCCTAATTTTAAGATCACGCAAGCATAACCGCGAGAATAGGTAGTGCACAATCTAATATAATGATAATGATATGCTGGGGTTTACTGTCGCATATATGTTTATCTATTGAATAAGGAAATCACAGGCTTAGATTTTAGAATCATGTTATTATATTATATAGTCACACTATACTTGGATAAAAGAATGATTGTACTCGTTACTAACTCGGTGGTAGCAAGGACCCTGCGCCTTCCGGTCACGAAGCATGGTAGACCTTATTTCCGACGGATACCATTGACAATTTATTGAATATTCCAGAATCTTCTGTATATCAATGCCACTTTTCGTTGTTATTTTATAACTCAAGAACGGGCTCACCTATCCAAACCAAATTTTTAGGCTTTATTCGGACTATTTAGCAGATGGATGTGAAGTTTCATTAAAATCTGTCGAGTGGTTCTTCATTTATCACATTTTTTTTATTATTTCACTTTATACGTTGCGAAGCACGTACAGGGCCGCTAGTAATTTATAGTTGCTATAGGTCACTACACAAGAGTTTCTTAAATTGTAAGAATAGTGATAACCCCGTAGTAGTAGTAATAGCAGTGATACGAGCGTACCACATATTTATCACTAGCGGTTCCCACGTAGTTCCCGTTCCCTTGGGAATACGGGAATGAAATATAGCCTATATATGTTACTCAGGGATATTAGAAAGAATTTGTAAAATCGGTCTAGTAGTTTTTGAGTTTATTCGTAACAAACATACAAAAATACAAATCTTTCCTCTTTATAATATTAGTATCTATAGAGTATAGACTAACTCGACGGTGAAGGAAAACATCGTGAGAAATCCGGCAGGTCCCAGAATTAATTCTGAGACATGTGTTACAGACCGGGTCCGGGCGAGGGGCTCACCCACCTATCACGTTTAGGGGTCCAAAGAATATCTCGTGAAAAGTTGGTATATTCAGAAATTGAGTACCTCTGCCTACCCCCTCGGGGATAAAAGGCGTGAGATTATTTCTTTATTTCATTCGATAGCCCCGTGGTTAGTGTGGCCGCTTGCCCTGCGTGAGGCTCGGATTGGTATCCCTGGTCATGTACCAAAGAGTTATTAAAATGTCGTCATATTTCTCACAGGCCTGGGGAACAGCACTTCAGTCAGATGACGGTCTGTCATGTTTGATGGTCCAAAAATATATCAGTGAAAAGTTGATATTTGAACCAATGAGGTATCTTTGCCTTGCCCTTGGGGATAAGGGGCGTTAGTATATTTATAACGTTATTGCAAGAGTTTTTCATTGTACCTATCCATAAAGTTGAAAATACAATATATTAAAATTAGGTAGCAGAAAGCGAGTAGGTATCTAATATAGTGTAATAAAATATTTAAACATTATTTATTCCGCAGCAACTTTATTAATTAAACCCAGTTAACAAAGATGGTAACTATATTACATTTCCGCGTAGTATGAGGCTGATAATTAGGTGAATTATCGACCAAACCAAATGAGCCAGGATTACGTTTGGATTCACCAATGTCTTGGCAAAAACAATTATTTTTAACCTTATCTAACGTAATCGCGGTACTAAAACGCAAATGAGATAAATTGCAGCAATTTAACAATAAAGTTAAGCGTGGCGTCGCCTTGACCCAAGCACCGGTGCTGCGTGAGCGGCGAGGAAACGAATACACTTGATCGTGCACTCCGTATTCCTTTTCATGACACATTTTACAGGATGATGAATGACACGACACTCATTGTTTCATGTCTTATTTGCTATGAGACATGTGTTCAGTTTTTGAGGAGGTAAATGGAAAATTACCTGCTAAGTGGAACTTGAAAATTCCCGTGAGGCATTATTACGTGCTACTTTATGAGTATCAACTCATTAGGTACTTTAAGTCGGTCGCATCATTAATTCTTCGTTCGAAAAGTTGTTTAGTTTTCTCCTGCATAGGACACCGATTTGTAAAAGCATAGCTTTAAGCTTCCAAATTGCATATTATTATACCAAACTGCATATACTAGCAAACAAATACTACCAAAAACTTGACTAATATATTATAGACTCGCGGCGTAGATACTTACAATATAGGGTCTAAAAATGGGCTTTAAAATAAAAATAGTATCCACTAATGTTCTCGTAAAACTTTGGAGTTTCCTGGTAATTATTTGTGAAGATACATGAAATATTTTTTTATGACTGATATTAACTTCGTACTACAATACAGTACCTACCTACATTGGAAGTAATTATATTTATTAATAGGTATATTGCTGCAATTAAGTAACTAGGTTTTAGTTCGTGTCTAATTCATCGTCGTATACATTACGATTATAATAAAATTTATTTAGTATTGTTTAACATGTGGAAGTAAATGAAACTACTAAAGAGTTCATACAAAAGTTGCTGGACGGGAATCGAACCCGTATATGCATACTACAATAAAGAGTCTTTAATATTATTCGTTTTTATCAGGTCAAACATAAATTGTTTGAAAGAAAATCATCATCTTTAGATTATTTTATGTAAGTATTTTTGTTTTATGTTTGTTACGATATATAGTATGTATTAGTTTATTTTATCAACATATATATGTATTAGGATTTACGTAATATATATATATATATATATATATATATATATATATATATTTATATTTACCGTAATGTTATATTTAATTGATTTTTTTTTACTATTTGCGGCCAATTCCGCCAAACTATTTCTGCTTAGCCTGATGGTTGACTGGTAGATAATGCCTTTAGGCATTAAGTTCGCCATGTGTACATTTTCTTGGTACATGAAGTTAAATAAATAAATAAATAAATATTATGTATGTCAGTTTTTGTACTTCATATGATTTTTGTTATTTTATAAATTTCTAACTTGAATTGGCAAGAATGAACTAACTAGCAGTGATAGCCTTACAGTTAAAGAGCCGCTTCTCATGGTGATAATTAGTGAGGCTCGGGTTCAAATCCTGGCATGTACCTACCAATGAGTTTTTCAAAACTTACGTAAATATTCATCACTAGCTGGATGGTGAAGGAAAACATTGTGAGGAAACCCGCAGGTCCCAGAATTAATTCAGAGCATGTGTAACAGGTCTGGCGATGGGCCCACCACCTATCACGTGTAGGGGGTCGAATATACTCGCGAAACGTGGGTATTTCCAGAAATGGAATATCTCTACATAACCCCTCGGGGATAAAGGGCGTGAGATTATTTATTATTATTATTATTTAAATAACTAAAAAGTGTGATACATGATATCATGTATCACCCCTGGGGAAATGCAAGCACCTGACAGGTAATAAAAAAAAACTTTATTTCAGACAGGCATCCATATTTTGTGAGTAACGCTTATGAAAAACTATGTTAGTAATTTACAGAACAAAAACACAAGTTAAAAGCAACAGCCCGAGGTGCAGTCAGGTGTGAGTGGCCACACCCGAGTGCATCCCGACGCAGTGCTGGAAGAGGTATCTGTCCAGCTTGCCCCCTATGACGGCCAGGAGGCTGTTACAGCTGGATCGCACGCGGGGCGCAGCGCTGCACGCTGCCGCAGCGCGCGTCCTAAGAATTGCGGGGAACCGTTAAAAAGATTGCGTTCTAATAACACCTGTAGATATTCGTAGAAAAGGTACAGAATCCTGCTCCCTGGAACTCCAACCAGTATTATTTACTTATGTGCCACGCAATACTCTTACGTCACGCGCCGTGAGCAAACTTGCTATACATGTTGCACCTCAATGTTCCTAGTGGATATACTAGACTTAAATGTAGTGAACCATTGACATTGCAAGGTACAGTGCAACGATAACCCTACATTTTCGTCAACCTGACGACACGTTTGATTATATGTACCGGTCACTCATGCTTGATCAATCGCAGCAGGTTCACGTTGAAGGTTAAATTCAAAGCCGTAACGACCGTGGAGAAACTAGCTTAAGCACAGCCAGCTCTTAAGGGTCACGGAAGGTTAACACTTTCAACACTTCCTTTATCGGATTTTGTTTTAAACAATTAAGGGAAGTAGACCTAATCTATTCATAGCAGAGCCTTGCTACATTTGGCCGTTCGGAGGCCAAGTAGAGGTGAAAGTCAAGGTCGAGTGGTGTTGATATAATGTAACCCATGGTTATGTTATGTAACTTATCGTGTTATATAAGGAGGCGCTACTTGTTACAAAAGTCTTGGGTTAAGTAAAATTTTAATAAGGTCGTCAGTTATTATTCTAATATAAAACAAAAAACGTTTTAATAAATGACGATCAGCGATCAGCAACTAAATAACAATTAGGAATGTCAAAAGACTATCTCACCCGTCTTATTAATACACTTATTTCTTGAAATAACAATTCAGTTGTTATATAATGTTATGTAATATTAGGTAATGTTTGTTTATAATGCCGCATTAGAACCTGAGTTCATTATTGCATGCTATAATGACGTTATAATGAAAGGATGTTATTAAGGACCTATTGTTATCTCCGGATTAAGGCTTATTATTTGAACATTCAATTACAATGTAAGCTTCAAGTCAAAACGCAACTTTATTTTGAATTTGAAACTACAAGACCGTTGTATTGCAAATTGTAGTCTGCTACTTTATGATCCTGTAGCGAAGACAAATACTTAAATTAATAGTAGTTTATATACCGAGAAGATGAAGCACTGTTTTATGTCACGGGTGCGATATTGAATCCTGAGCAAATGAGGGACTCCAGAGAAATCAGGATTCAATATCGCACCCGTGACATAAAACAGTGCTTCATCTTCTCGATTTAAAAATCCCGAGCGTAGCGAGTTTTTCGCTCTCGCTTCGCTCATGAATTAAAACGGTGTCCTGAGTGCAGCGAGGGATTCAAGCTGTCCCAAGACGAAAACAGCTTTATCCTAAAGGAGAATACTCTACAGGTACTAAAGGTACACTTAGAAACCTTAATAGTCTAATAACAATGCACTCTAAGCCCATCCATGAATATCTATTGGCTAAATGTAAACAGCAGCCCATCTCCACCTACGAGTTGCTGGTTCCAAATGCAGTACCCCGAGAAGAACGAGCAAGAAACTCAAGCTCTTTTTTAAGTTTCAATAGACAATCCTCAAAACGGAGACTTGTGAGTGATTGATGCCGAAAAATCCAGATGGATTTTTATGCCTAGGATCTTTGAGTTTGAACTGTCTGACAAATAAAGAAGTTGTTTGATGTGGATATAGCATTAGTAATATTACAAATTGAAGTGTCTTAAAGATGTAATTGCTGCTTATCAACATACATATGTAAACAATCTCGTTGACATTGCTACCATGACGCGGCGGCGCGGGCTAGTCTATCTCTTGACATTGCTTTTACCAGCTAACAGAATTGATACAGATTTTATTAACGTGACTTTGAATACTTCCTATTAGAGTAGGTAGTATTCCTGATTAAAAATATTTTGCAAGTATTGATATGTTATCGGCGCTAAAGTGATTTTTTTTATTGGACTCATTTGCTAAATTTAGGTAGGCCTTATTAAAAATCATGTTTGAATAGATTGTTGTTTACCTCTTCGTATTGTCTACCTGAAAAAGGAAGAAATTATTACTGAAAAAATTGTTTAATCATAATCTCTCTTTGTAAAAAGACGTGAGCATATATCTTACTAATATTATAAACGAGAATGTTTGTATGTAAGGATGTATGAATGGTTGTTCCTCTTTCACGCAAAAACTACTCTACGGATTTTAATGAAACTTTACAGTTATATCGCTTATACATCAGAATAACAATGGGCTATATTTTATTCCCGTATTCCCACGGGAACGGGAACTGCGCGGGTGAAACCGCAGGGCGCTGCTAGTATATATATATATATATATATATATATGGTCTTTAATCATGCCTGAAACATTTGCTAGAGTTGTGGTGCTTGACAATATGTGACCTTTATTATAACATGCGTAGGTATTATTTTGCACGTAAACGCAACACACCGACTGCTAACCAGGGCAATGCCGAGGCCTTATTAAGGTCTCATGCACAAAATTATTAAGTAAGTATTATAATTGCAACTGTGATATTATAGTCTATATCAAGTTAATCCTGTACCCAAATGCAAATATAAACATCATAGTGGTTAAATACTGCAGTTCATTAAGTGACCATACATTATAGTAGGTACACGACAACCAAAAAAAACAAAAATATTAAGATATAGCTTTAAAAACAAAGTAAAAAATGATAAATATATGATAACTAGCGACCCGCCCTGGCTTCGCACGGGTGCAATGCTAACACTAAAACCTTCCTCTTGAATCACTCTATCTATTAAAAAAAAAACCATCAAAATCCGTTGTGTAGTTTTAAAGATTTAAGCATACAAAGGGACATAGGGATATAAGGACAGAGAAAGCGACTTTGTTTTATACTATGTAGTTATGATGATGAGCAATTTTAGTACTTGTCAAATGCCTTCCAAACAATAAATCGCTGACCTTTTATCGTAGGGTATTGGTGGTACACAGAAAACTCTAATTAAGTATCTACTTAGTGTTAAACTGCACAAACTGACCAATTGCAAATCGGTCTCATTTTCTGAGGGCACCGTACCTTTTCAATGTATAGTCTAGGTGTTATTTAGTAATAATAAAAAGTTTTGTACGTAATGTTGTAACTAAAAGATTTTTGCAGATTTTTAAACAAACACCTATGATTTAAAGACACCATTTTATGTTTTCCGTAATTTTACACACATCTCTGTTAATCATATATTTTATGACTACTTCGGAACAACAGAAACAGACGAAAGTTCATGGGCAAGTGTAGTGATATTAAATAATATGTATTTTCTTCTTAAAAAAGTTAATCAACTATAAATCCACAGGCTATCATTATTCTATTCTAGTTAACCCCTGATATAATGCAAAGTCACCGTTAATGCGGCCATCTGAATGTTTAAATCTAAAAGGTCTCAACACTTCAATAATTCAGACTGTGATCGCGGTTGCACTGAAAACTTTAGCCTTGTCCTCTTTGGTAGGACCAATGACTGATTGACCAAGGTAAATATATGCGAGAAGTGATAAAGAGATCTGACATAGACTCACTGACTCCGTGTGCCATCGCACTCAGACAGTTTACACTGCAACCTACTCTATTGTTATGGGTTTTACAACTCAAAGTCGAGTGGTTATCTCACGAATTGCCCTACTGGGATGCAAATTTATGATGAGGCTTAGTGGTCGAATCCGTCACTAACAGAGCGAGGTTTTTTATTATAAAAAGTCGTGTCACGCACATAGTTTGGTGCACATTCAGGCTAAGGTCTCGAATCGCCGCGTCTTGACGCCCATCGGTCAAGCGCAGAGGTCAGAGGGCCTAGCCAAGGGATTTTGTAAAACGCTTACATCAGTCAAATAGAATCGAAAAATGTATGGGATTGACATAATAATAATAATAATAATAATGAATTGTGGCACACAATTCACACACAGTTATTCAGGCCCAAACTATGTAGAGCCTGTACTATGGGTACTAAACAACTGATAAACATACTTAAATGAACATTAAAACACCCAGACACGAAGCCAACAGACATGTTCATGCACACAAATGTTGGCCCCGAGCGGGGCTTCCGACTCAGAAGGCAGGGTCACTATCATCTGAGCCAACAGGCCCGTAGTTATATCATAGGTTTTTCACACATAATTATGAGGTCGTCTGCCGGGTTCAGCTCACAAAATTAAATGTGACGTTAGAGCAAAGGTTTGTACTACAAACCGTCCTTTAATAATTTCTGAATCGATATTTAAATAAATAATACTTTAACAGATGTCGATAATATATCAAACTTGATAAAATAGTATTTACTTCCCGAGGTCCGCTAATTGGATGAAAAAATATAATTGCACATTTTTTGAATAAGTACATATACCATACGGTTTTTGGTTTGCCGAGATTTTCACGCGTGCCTGTTTCTACCTATTGAAAGTAAACAAAAAGGTTAAATTATCATAAATCATCTATAGTGGTTTAATATTAAGAAGAATAGATTATTAGCAATTAATCAATCAACTAATTAAGAGCAGTGATAGCCCGAATGGTTAAAGAGCCGGCCGAAAATCAGTGAGGCTCGGGTTCGAATCCATGGCATGTACCAATGAGTTTTTCAAAAACTTACGTTCATATTTATCACTAGCTCGACGGTGAAGGAAAACATCGTGAGGAAACCCGCAGGTCTCGGAATTAATTCTGAGACATGTGTAAACAGACCCGGTCCGGCGATGGGCTCACCACCTATCACGTTTAGGGGTCCAATATATCTCGTGAAAAGTGGGTTTATCCAGTAATGGAACATCTCTGAATACCCCCTCGGGGATGAAAGGCGAGAGACCATTATTTATTATTAAAAGTAATGTTCATGAAAAACTAAAAAACAAGCCTTTCTATGTATGGCACGCATCATAAATATCAAATGAGCCTAAACTCGAACGGTTTACGTGTAGCTATTGAGAATTTGCAATATCCGCCTCCTGGCTTCATCAGCAGATCGACTCAGTGGTACCATAATATTGCATTGTCACTGACAACAAACGATTGATTTGAAAGGCACACTTACATAAGTATGCCTTTCAGTTCAATCGTTTGAAGATTCTGCTTCACAATTGAGTTGCAAGATTCCACCCGAACAACCTTACATTGCCAATAAAACCATTTAAAAAACAAAGTTGCCACTTTTAGCTCTGTTTTTGATGTGAAAATCGGTGAAAAACAAAGAGCTTTTTTGCTAAGGGATTTGAACAAGACAACACCTGTAAATGTCAAGTCAGCTGGTATAGGCGTTTAGTTTAAGATTTAAATAAATTTATCTTCCAGTGATCTCGCGTTGAATAATTACTACACCATCCTGTATATAATAACAACCCTGATTCCAATAACATCTTATCTAACCTTGGCTGTGATCGCTCGAATTTTAATTGTTACTATAAAATTTATTGTGTTAACTTTACTATTGTGCCGTACTTAATAGCTTATATTTTTAATGCTTATTGCACATGTGTGATAAACGTACATATCCTCTGCTTAAGTAAATACACAATGTTTTACATAGAATATTATTTACTAATATCACAGACCAGTTTCTTATATTTACATATATTGATTATTGGCTTATCAGTTTCGATAATTCAGATTGTAGTCTAGATTGTATCGATATAATTAATACAATACTGAAGATCTATTTGCATAGTTTTAGATGAATCTACAGATGTAGCACATAAACGAGTTTGCACATATTTACGGAAAACAACGTCCAGACTAGCACTACTAAAGTAGCGCAGAGCTATACCTAGACCTCCAGATATTATATGAGGAGGTTATGAAGACACGATACTTTTAGCATCGGCGATCGTCGATTTTAGTGCTTTTTAGAAGCTAGTTGCGGCGACTGAACCCTACCCACCGAATCATAAACTTATTTTAATAGCTAGTATAATAAAAACTAATATATAAGAATAATGCTCCAAATATCAAGTCGCTTTTTGGACGCCAGATGTATCACACAATGCTGCATTCATGCAAAGTCAAAAGTTTTTATTCAATGTAGGGGCTTATAAGTAATCTTATTGAAAGAATTTTTCGCAGAAATTTGTCGCAGCACCTATTTAGTTAAATTTATATGTCTTGGGAACAATGAGGGCTATCGCACATGAATTCACCGCTAGAGGCGCTAGTGTAGCGTAAAGTCTCCGAAATATTACTGTTCGTGGGTGGACTACGTAGCTACATACTCGAGTTCTGTAATTCAAATAATGTTGTAAATAATTTTCATTTATTGCGATTAATTATAGAAAATACGAGTTACGGGACGCTCGATATTTTTAATATGATTTTAAATATAAACTTTTTTCACGCCCATAGCTTAACTTTGACAGCCATTGATACTTCAGGACCTCACTCGACAGTGTGAGTACAAAAACGTAGCCCTAATTCTGTTAGCAATCTAGCCAACAATTTATTCAACAATTGGCAAAAGATATCGATATAATAGCTATAGTGGTTAAGCATTTCGGAAATTTACCGTGCTGGGTAAAGTCAATGAAAAGTCTTATTTGTCAGGTCCTCAAACCGCAACAATCGTTTATAGTTCAATTCTGAGAATAAACTGAGACGATGACGCAAAAAAATCGGTCGATAATAATTACTTAAATAGAAACCATAGCGTGATGGGCTCAAGGTTTTTCTATTGTTTATTTAATTTTCATTTGAGTGTTTCCACAGAGCTATTGGAATGCTTACAAATAATAATAATGCAATTGGTAATTACAAAAAGATCCACTTACAGGTTAAGATAATCGATTTATAGGTCAACGGGATTGTTGTTGATCTAGTTTCAGTCAGACAAATAAAATATAAACCTTGGCCTGACTCAATAACACAATGTATATTTAAATACAGAATAACTTAATATAATAACTTGCGGGTGTCCAGCGGCTTTGCCCGCTTTAATCTTGTTTATTCCCGTTCTCGATTTTGACTAACCCTTTCTTAGTGGATGGCTACGCTCTTTAGGCTGGGCTGTGTATTAATAGATCAGTCAGTCGTGGTTTCTTTTATAATAGGTACAGATAAATCTAACCCTTAGCCAGGCATAGCTTTGAAAATTTTCCATTAATTTTGAATGCTATTTCAATTGGGTATTTCACTGTATTGAAATGAAATTGCTAGTAATCACTAATTAAAAAGATTATCCCAAGACACTTTTACAAATAATGCATTTCGTTTTTAATTTTACAATTATAGCAAAATAAAAAAAAATATATAAGTATGCATTGAGCACTATAAGTGGTGACGTCACAACTCAGTGTTCAGTACATTTTCCACAGTAAATATTCGTTTTGACAGATTATATAAAGTAAATCATTTGACCAGGCAGTCAAATACCGTATAACATAGAGTTAAATTTAAAGTACACACACCGGCACAATTAGCGGAACAGAAAAAAAAGGGAGTATTTACGCATTTTTGCGTGTTACTGGCCGGCTAAACAAGCTTTTTTTAAATTTGGGTTTTAATTTAAAAATGGAATACTAAGCGACTGCCCTTTTTTTCATTCTTTTGTTTTAATTTTCATTGATTCATTTTTTCCACCGCTTGTCCGTTTTTAGAAGGTTCGTGAATTCCATTTGAAAAGCTTTGAATTGCAGTTTTTGAGGCTTTTGAGTTTTTTCGCATATTGATAATTTACGAGCATCTAATTATGCCTGATTTAACGCCATCAGAAATCATTAGGGCAGATCAAATGAGGAGAAATGGTCAAACCTACAGATCGATTGCCAGAAGCCTTCGTCGATCGTTATCAACGATTTATCGTAGCATCCAACGATACAGATTGACGAATGCTCTAGTGAGAAGGAGAGGACAAGGCCGGAAAAGGTGTACTTCAAGGAGGGATGACCGTTTTCTCCAACTTCAAGTCCGACGGAACACGAGACTAACGGCGGTGCAGGCTCGAAATTTACTGGAAGAGGTACGAGCAGTAAGGATGAGTGAGCGGACAGTTCGTAGAAGATTCGAAGAAGTGGGTATAGGCTCGTATGTGCCCGCCAAAGCCCCAAAACTTGAGAGACATCATCGCACAAACCGTCTACACTTTGGTCGTGAACATCGTGATTGGGACTTCGACGACTGGGGACAGGTTCTTTTTACTGATGAATGCAGAGTTATGTTAAATCAAATTGATGGAAGGCAGCGAGTATGGAGACGCAAAGGAGAACGGTATATCCAGTCTAATTTTGAAAATACAGTTGCATATGGCGGCGGTTCAATTATGGTCTGGGGAGGAATATGTTTAGGAGCTCGTACGGAGTTAGTAGTGGTCGATGGCGGGAATCTGAATGCTGATCGGTATATCAGGGAGATTTTAGAAGAACATGTTGTGCCATTTGCCCCCTTTATTGGTAACAACTTCATTCTAATGCAGGATAATGCTCGGGCTCACAGTGCTCGCACAGTACAGACATACCTAAACCATGTTGGTATAACGGTGATGGAGTGGCCAGCACGGTCCCCCGATATGAACCCTATAGAACACGTCTGGGACTTGCTAAAGAGGAGTGTAAAGTCAAGAATGTCCCCTCCCAATAATCTCAACGAGTTGCGAAACGCATTACTTGAAGAATGGCAGAGGTTGCCCCAAGAAACCATTGATAACATCATCCGCAGCATGCCCAGACGGATGGAAACCCTCATCAGAGCACGAGGAGGAAACACTCGATATTGAACAGTCATTGAAATTGTTGTTAAACTTTGGAAAATCTTGAATTTTCTGCTGTTTCTCTATAATTAAAAATCGAAGAAAAATGCATTTTGTTTAATTTAATTTTTATTTTTATAAAATTTTAAGTATGGTGTTACAAATGAATGTCAAAACATGTTAATTTAATTGTTGTTTCATTTTAAATAATATATTGTTTAAAAATTACATTCATTGTTCTAAATTCCCTCTTTTTTCTCCTTTTTTTTTCTGTTCCGCTAATTGTGCCGGTGTGTGTAGTACATATTCGTCCAGTGCCTGACTAAGGGTTAAAATGTCTGTCATGGGCTACGTGATCGGGTCTCATTATAAATAATATAAAGTTACTGACCCGATAAATGAGAATATGAGTTTTGATGCTTTGCTGGTTTGTCCTTCTTTCCTGCAGCAACAGAGACGGATCTGATTTTTTTTTATAGAAATCCGCGAAGTAACCTGTATTATTAGCTAGTTTTTGTCCCGGAACGCAGACAAAGTAGCGGGCAAAAGTTATTAATTAATAAATTACATGGTTGATAAATTGTTAGGCAAGGTACCATGACTTGTGGATAATTACATGGTGTGACACTTGGGTCGGCAGTTTGATGAATTACGCCTAGTTGTTAGCTTTACTAAGAATATACCTACTTCAGTATATTTATTTAAACATAAATTATAGGATATCGGCTTCAAAATGCGATTTTGTATTATGCAACTTAGCTGATCCTGGCTTAAAAATTTCTGATTGAAGAAGCATCACTGTGTGAAAACATATATTACTGTGTGAAAACACCGCAATATAAATATATATATTAAACTAATTTATTTTAAAAAAACCTCCTAAAAGGAATCATGTGGAGCTTTTAGGAAGCAGGGTGCATTTCACTGTGCACTCTGTTCACCTGAGGCCTGAACAAACACGCAGAAAGCTGTATGTCCTCATCATTATAATAATATTGTAACGAGGTACTCGTTATCGGACCTCCTTTAACCCCCCTTTTATAAAGTTTTTGCCCTTTTAACTTCTTTATCTGGTCATACATTTTAAATTTTGAATTTAGTACTACAGCTCTCTCTTCTATTTTTCTTCTACCAGAAAATCAATACTTACCAAAAGCTCGAACTAACGGGCTCTGACCTAAAATCTATATTTTAAATAATGTTTTAAATATCATAATATCTATATTTCTACAATTGTGCTGTAATAAATAACCCGATAAAACCGTGACAGTAAACCTAAAACAGTGTCAATAAACCTTTTGGCTGCTGAAACACTCGTTTATATTCATCGTCCTCCAACCCTCTACGAACCCTCGACCTTCACTCCGTCTCCTCATCTCTACGTGTCCTCATCATCATCCCTACGTGCTGGCAGTTGCGGCGAGGAGTTGGCCCGCTATATTATGCACTTCGCCGTCGATCTATGGAGAGAAGACATCACACTTTAAGATTGCTCCATTCATGTTACCCTCAATCAAGATTACTCAGACGCAGTTAGACAATTTTATACTACTTACATCCGACTTACATAGACAAACATGACTTTATGATTCTAACGGATATAAATCAGATGGAATAATAATTTCGAAAAAACTTTTTCCATTTACATTTTTACATTTTAGGAAGACATGCGCTTGCCTAAGAAACATAAAATCAGTTTTATAAGCATTTAAACAGGCAAGAGGCTGTTTCTTAGACTGTCAAGATACTTCATACCTAATTGGCGTGCTAATTTGCTGTTTCAGTGTCAGGGTTAAATTTGAGTTCCACTTCATGGATTAGTGGCTTGAAAGTTTAATGAGTGAGCATTGCAGATTTATATTTTATTTTATTCTATTTATCACCGTATAATTTTTATTGGTTAAAAAATAAAATAACCCCACCCCTTATATCCCCGAGTTAGTAGGCAGAGGTATTCCATTTCTGGATATACCAACTTTTCACGATATATTCTTTGGACCCCCTAAACTAAACGTGATAGGTGGTGAGCCCATTGAGGTTTTATGATTCTTTAGTAAATATGTGTATGCATATATAGTTATAGGGAGTTTCCAATTTTAATATTGTTTCTTAGTCACCTATCTGTGTCGACTATACATTATATATATATATATATATATATATACTAGCGACCCGCCCCGGCTTCGCACGGGTGCAATGCTGAATTTTCTTTGCTATAAACCATCCCTGGACCCACTCGAACCCACACAAAAAGTTTCATCGAAATCGGTCCGGCCGTTCTCGAGTTAAATCGTCAGGAAGGAAAACCCGACTTATTTTTATATAGTAGATAATCTCACGCCTTTTTATCCCCGAGGTGGTAGGCAGAGGTATTCCATTACTGGATATACCCACATTTCACGAGATATATTGGATTTATTTTTCAACCATAATATATTCCACTGAATTATTTTATTTAGTTGTGGGCCCAGGACCTAAATATGACATCAACAACTGAATTTTAAATTGCCAAGATTAATGGTTTAGAAGGTTAATGAACATAGAAAATTTCAAGGAAATGCTAATGATACGGGAAAAGTATTCAAATGTACATCACATTTTCCGAAACGTTGGCCCTGGTTTGCCTTGAGCCACATCTTTTTACGCAAGTACGTGAAATAAGCTAAGTTTGCTAAATCAGTTTGGGACTAGCTTGCAGCGATTTTTGAGGACAAATGCGTGAATTGTAGGATCGCTGTTCTGGATGCACTGCTCGGTGATAAGTTCAAAGAATGAAATTTTAATTTACATGAAAATTAACCTGGCATCACATCTTTGGTAACAGTAGTTACCAAAAAGAATATCGAGTACAATTGAAAATAATATAATACCGAAAACGATTACCAAATCTTATAATTTGTGTCTATTCTCAGTTTTAAGCCGAGCACGCACATCTTCGTAAAGTGACGCTGATTTGATCATCAGGCCCGTCAAGCCTCAAAAATAAGACACAATAGGATTACCGTGAGCCTCTGACGCTCGACTGGACGGCGTTAATGAGATCAGTTAATTGAAAAATCAATCTAATGAAATGAAACAGTGGACTTTTAAACGAAACAATCACAGATACCCAATGATTAATATTCAATATTTTCTGTTTTAATAAGAAAATAATATAGACTAAGTATTTGAACTCATACAAAACAAGTAAATAAATTACAGTTTATTTCTTAACAAGGATCTCAATAGACGACGCTTGAATTTTTTATATTATTACAGATAAATATTTTTTTTTAAATATGACTACGTAATATTAATCATTAGCTTGACTGTTATCTGATTAGACATGCAACAAAAAATAACAAAAGACAACTGTTTTTATTTGCTCGATTCCCATATTCTAGTTTTAAAAAACCGAAAGGGTTCGATTTTTAAAAGTCTATCATTTGGATCTCAATTCTCTCAAACTGAATCGAATCGATACGATGGCTTACATGTAATTCTAAAAAGCTGCGGGAAAAAATACGGTTATAGACATAATGACTACGCATGCTGCCCCAAAAATACTTTTGAGTAATATTTCACTTCAGAATACTATTCCGTTACGATTACCTTATAACAAAAGGTAATTAAATTGTGTTACATAATGAATATACAACCAGTGATATTGTCATGCAGGTGACCTGCTTGTCTTGTGTGAATGATCTCATTCAAATATAAAGATACCTGCTTTCTATTCACCAGCAAACAGGGTCTCAAGTTGTCATATAGGATGTAAGGAATTCCAATTGTAGTTCAAGCAGGAACTAATTGAAAACCATCTGATTCATTATCGGACACGATTAAATATAATCATATCCTGTTTTAATTTTGACATAAGTTAGTAGCTGTTGACGTCAATAAATCCATCGGTTTTTTTCTTCTGTCTCCTTATCAGGACATGATAGTAAAAAAAACTCGTATATTAATAAAAATGTGGTCTATTCTCGGTCAATCTTTTGTTCCTAAAAGTAATGAATATGGATGCGATATAGAGATAAGAGTAAGTATTTGAATAGTTTTTCATAATATTTATTATTCTCGTTTGACACTTTTAGACTAATGCAAACAGTGTTATCGGAAATTCAAGGATATACTTGTGTAGGTTGTGTATGTGTGTTGCTCCGTCATTGGCCAGCCAGCCCAACTTCCGCGTATTTCAGGGACAAGGTCAAACCACCAAGTGCATTAATTACTTTACCTACAGCTGTAATTTAACCATAATTTAATTATACAGTTGCCACACTTTATGTAACGAACTATTATGTATCCACAAATACAAAGTTATTTTATGGCATTCCATAATTGAAAGTATGCGTAAAGAAGCTGTGCCCCGGTGACAACTCAGAAACAGACTTCCCATTTGTCCCCTCTAGTCAGCTTTCAAAGGGAACAGTCGGCACGAATTGTCACCCCGGTGACAACCGGGAAGACAATTCCCAGCTGTCCACCCCGGGGGACAGCGCTAGAGGAGACTACTGGGAACAATCCGAAAATTTAACTTTCGACAATAATTTATAGGGCGAAAATTCAAAATGAGTGGTCTGTTTTTTAGAATTTTATACGACCGTACCCAAAGGGTATCAATTATATGGGCTGTCTGTATGTGCGTCCGTCTGTCACAGAGCTTCATCTTTAGATCCTACCTATTCCCTTAACTAACTAACATGACACTTGAAGTTTTCAAAGAGTACCTAAGTATCTGTATCTAAGTACTATCAAGTATAAAGGTAGATAATTGAGGTTTTTACAGAAGTAGGTACCTAATAACGGCTTAGTTGGCTACTCGACCACAGAAAACTCGGCCAATGGTCGAGAAGCCACCTTTTGAAAAAATAGGTGTCCCATCGGCCACTCGACTGCAAAAGACTTTTGAAACTATTAGTGTTGTACCATTATTACTAAGGTCGTTATCTTCCTCTTTCTTCTCTTTCGCTCACTGTTGAGAATCGGGACCACGATCAGCTCCGTTTTATGCTGTCATCTTGATGAACCCCTTGCTGTAGTCTGCTGCGTCATACCATCTTGTCTGCCTTCCAGTTTGCTAAACAGTACCTGCTTCTCCGGACCTTTATAAAAGAAATAAATAAAAAGTTTATAATTAATGTCTGATGGATGATGGATATTATAGTCCACTCCTGGCGTGGCGCTTAATAATATCTCCTATAGATTTTAAGATTATGGTTACTTTACATTTCTGAGGAAAATATAATAACTATAAATCATAGTTGCGTGATGTTTTTATGAGACCATGTGGTGAGGTATCTAAAGAAAACCATATTTTCTTGTATACATCTGTTTTTTTTCAATACCAAGATTGACAACCTGAAGTTGGCTAGATATATTTTAATAAGTGCCTTTAAATTTGAAATATTTTACTAGAAAATCGGCCACAGGGGTTGTTCGCCGGGCACCGATGATAAGCATAGGAATTTTTCAGGGACTGACCTGGTAGGAACACCCTGTGTCAACAGTAATATTTACCATAAGACTGGGTAGTTAGTCCCTTAGTAATTGAGTTTTAAAAAAATGAATTAGAAACATCACGTCTATCTCAATTAAAGAGATTTAAATATAATAGGACATAGAGGGGGCATTGGGAATATTTTCATACAAAACTTTGAAGCCTAAGCGTCATGTCCTTGTCATGTCAGTTAGTATGAACGCGAGCTGTCATTCGGCAGAAATTGTACTAGACTTATTCCACTTGGAATAACTTTTGACTTCAAATTTTCCTCGCTTTGTCCCATCTATGCCTTATTATATTTTAATCTCTTTGATCTCAATGTAAAAGTTATCGTCTATCCCAGTGTCGTGAGAAGCATCTTTAAAATTCCGTCATTTCAATGCGAATCCGTCATTTTGCGATTCCGTCATTTTGCGAATCCGTCATTTTGACATCTGCAATCTGACATTTTGCGATGTTCCGGTATAATTTGCAATTTTACGTTTTCGATTTGTTTTACCACAAAGTAATCATCTACTCACTGTAAGGATTTCCACATTTCTAAATAGTTAGTAATAGATATTCGTAAATATTGTGGTATTCCCACATTAGCCTAATGTACTTACCTATTAAACGGCGATACATTTTGAACTTCAATATTATTTTTTCCAAATGTGTTAGAGCTATATAATAATTGGTTTTCACATATTGTTTAGGAAATTTCTTAAAACTTATAACTTCTAGAATTTCATTTTATTTTATTTTTTTAATTTTATATCAGGTTTCGGCAATGGGCTGACCACCTATCACGTTGAGGGGTCCAAAGAATATCTGGTGAAAAGTGAAATAGAATACCTCTGCCTATTTTTTTTTATTATTCATGTTTCTCCTGCCTAGCTCCCGTGGGAATATGAAGAGAAAAAAAATATCTGGTGAAAAAAAAGAATATCTGGTGAAAAGTGAAATAGAATACCTCTGCCTATTTTTTTTATTAATCAGGTTTCACCTGCCTAGTTCCCGTGGGAATATGAAGAGAAAAAAAATATATCATTATAATAATATGTTCTTCCATGATAATGTCGTAGATTTCCATTGGTGAAAGAAGTTTTAAAATCGGTTCAGTGGTTTAGGCGTAAAAGCATAACAAACAAACCAACCAACTTTACTCATTTTCGCAATTATAGGTAATATTAGAGTTAGGATTAGGAGGTAGGTAAATAATGTACTATATAAGTAGGTAATTATATTTTTTACGTTAAGTAGGTACCTCTTATAGGAAAGTTGCGGTTTGCCGATCATTATCCTAATCCTAACTAATATTTAAACTGGTCTCTGCTAATATTATAAATGCGAAAGTGAGTTTCTTTGTTTGTAAAGCACTCAATTAGATTATACTTAGGTTAGGTAAATACATTAAAAAATATATTTTAATGATTTAAAGAGCAGTGATAGCCCGGACGGTTAAAGAGCCGGCAGAAAATCAGTGAGGCTCGGGTTCGAATCCTGGCATGTACCAATGGTTTTTCAAAAACTTATGTCCTACATATTTATCACTAGCTCGACGGTGAAGGAAAACATCGTGAGGAAACCCGCAGGTCTCAGAATTAATTCTGAGACACGTGTAAACAGACCCGGTCCAGGGATGGGCTCACCACCTATCACGTTTAGGGGTCCAATATATCTTGTGAAATGTGTGTATATCCAGTAATGGAATACCTATGCCTACCCCGTCGGGGTTAAAAAAGGCGTGAGATTATATTATTTTATTATTATTATTACAGAAAAGGCGTGAGATTATATTATTTTATTATTTTTATTATAAGAAATTAAAAAATAAATAATCTCACGCCTTTCATCCTCGAGGGGGTAGGCAGAGGTACCTATTCCATTACTGGATATACCCACATTTCACGAGATACATTGGACTCGATTCTGCATTACAGCGACTAAACTTATTTTAGTTTAGTCCTGTCATTTTCTTTCTCCTAGAAAAGAAAAGAGACGAGAGATATTTAGTCCTGTCAAATTAAAATTAGTCTGCTCATGTATGGCGTGTTTAGCAATTTTAGCGACGATTAACAAGGTCATGGATAAAAGTGACAGATAAGCACGTTCATAGTTCAAATTAGTAGGTTTTTAGATGTTTGACATTAACTCTTCAATCTATGGTTTGTTTCTGTCTTTTTTCTTTTGTATTCTATGGAGAAGGATAGGCTAACTTAAAATTAGGAATTTTAGGTGGTCAGCCAGAATCGAGACCATTGGACACCTAAACATGATAGGTGATGAGCCCATCGCCGGACCGGGTCTATTTACACATGTCTCAGAATTAATTCTGAGACCTGCGGGTTTCCTCACGATGGTTTCCTTCACCGTCGAGCTAGTGATAAATATGTACGAAAGTTTTTGAAAAACTAAATGCCAGCATTCGAACCTGAGCCTCACTGATTTTCGGCCGGCTCTTTAACCGTAAGGGCTATCACGGCTATTAGCGAATAACATAGGCTATATTTTATCCAAGCATTTTCACTGGAACTACGCGAGTGACACAGCGGAGTGTAGGTATAAATCGGTGTAGGAAATAAAACAGTAAAAACATCTGCGCCTGCGTGCTTGATTCTGCGTTTCCAGGAACAGTGACAATGTCCATCGACCTTCGAGCAGACTGGCGGAGATGGAGTTAAGCGTTCCAGAGTATGCACTCTGGTGCAATACTCGACATTGGTGTCGACAGATCAGGAACCATTTAAAGTTGACCTTTAAAGAAAAAATTAAGCGGTTGAAGTTCGCAAGGCGAATTTGGTTTAGACTGACTATGGTTCAGCTGCTGTAAGGTCATTTCCAATTTCGAAGCCGGCTGTCTGATAGAGCGATTTATGTAGAAGATATAAAGAAATAATAATACCTATATTTAAATTTAAAACCCCACTATCATAACCATAACATAGAACTCTAAAGAGTAAAAAACCAACTTCAATGAATAGCACATAAAATATATAGTCGAATATGGAACCTCTTCCTTTTGTGAAGTCGGTTAAAAAAAGAAAAAAAACATTTAGTCGAATTGATAACCTCATCCTTTTTAATAATAATAATAAATTTCTTTATTGAAGGCATAAAAAAACCCATAAAACAATATAATTTATCACACACAATAGAAATTATAAAAATTAAAATAAACTAATTTTATTTTTATTTTAATCGACTTCAAAAAAAGAGTGAGTTCTATGTTATTATTTGAATTGGGTTAAAAAATATATTAGTATAGATTTCAAAAGAAATCAGTGAGCGGGCGAACAAGCTACGCTCGTGAAAATCTCGCAGTAAATTAGTTTTTACAGAGATGAGATTTAGCTACGAGTAGGTAGGTATATCTATTAGTATCCCCCATTAAACCAAAAAATAATAAACAACTTGTTATTAAAATTCTTTCAAATCGATGTACCATTGTAACTAAAACTTCGTAAAGATAAAATATTTCATGTAAGTACTTTTATTAAATTATTACAATTATAAGTATAATATAGCCAGAGAGATTAAAAAAATTATAAGTATAGAATCATAAATTCATTTTATTAGTATTCAGTTTTCCTAAGCAGTATGTTCATAGTCTCATTCCTATTTCTCACATTTCTCGACCGAAGATATTTAGCGTCCTGTTTACCAAAGCGTTCCATGTACTAATTTCCTATCTGTCCAATGCAGAGGGTAGATACTTACTCCTTGTACTTAATATCCTCAGTAGGTCCACATATACAAAACCGGATTTTAACTTTTAAATAAATATACCTACCTTGAACCTTGTCGATTGTCGAAAAGTATAAAACTGAAATCATTAATTTACCGGCGATAATATCTGCATAGTTAGGACCTTCACACTGTTGTAGAAAGGAAGTGGGTATGATTAATAAGATAAATTTTAATACGGACTTTAACGTTATCCAGTTTATACCTAATGGTGATTTCATTTTAATTCGTAACATATTATAATGTTTAATGATTAGTACTATAGGTAAAGTAAGTAGGTACGACTACCTAACTACATCCTTCCTAAATATTATACCCAAACAGAGAGATTTAAATATTATATTTAAATCTCTCTGTACCCAAAGAGGTTGGAAGAAAATCATTCTCTTTCCTAGAAACTTTTTCTTTAAATGTCTTTGATTATACCTAAATACCAAAGTAACTTTGTTTATTACGTTTTCACGTCTCATAAACCGATTTTAAACATCCTTTCACCAATATAAAGACATTACCAGCCAGTAACACAGGCTATATTTTATCCCCGTATTTAAACGGGAACGGGAAACGCGTGTGAAACCGAGAGGCGCTGCTAAAATACTACCTACATTGAAAAATCAAATCCCTCCGAAAATTAATTAAACTTATTAAAAATATGTTATGAATAGCACAAATTACAGGAATGAAAATTTTGATCCATTTGGTTTTTATATAATACTAATAGTTTACCCTTTAAGAATGCTTAATAAATTATTTATTTATTTATACGAGTAGGCATAATAATATAATGACATAAAAGACAATTCAGTTCTCCTCTGTCAAAAAAAAGTGTCGGTCAACACGCATACCTGTTAAATACAACTAGTTTTTTTGAGTTCTCGGAGTGCTTGGATTGGTGAATGTATTTGTGTGCATCTAGTTCAAGCTAGTGTTTAATTGTTTTGTCAAAAAATGCGTTAGTTTTAACATTATTTGTGTTTGTTTCCTCGTCCCCCCCGCAGAAATTGGCAGACTTTTTTGCAAAGAAACTAGTGCGCGTGACGTCTACTCAACGGTTATAAGAAGATTTAAATCAGATAAGGTCATAATATTACTTATATTATTGAATGTTTACATCAATTGAAAGTACCTAATATAATATATTCAAATGACGCACGTCCCTACGTCAAAGAAATCTAATAGAGGTGAAATGCTTTTAAATGCAAATTTCATATTATGTAAGAAAGATTATACTTACGAGTACCTAAAGACGTTTTGATAAAGAAACCGTAATAGCGAAAGGTCCTTAATATGAATATATCTACATTACAAACTTATGTGATTTTGCACGTAATTTCGACTGGATTTAATGCAATTTAAAAAAAAACTATATAGTCATGTTAAATAACAACATTAATAGCCCAAGAAAGTGCGATTTACCTTGCAGAAAAAATATGTACTTACCTTATTTCAATTATCAAGGTACGAGTAGGTATATATCTCAATATCGTTCGAATTATTCATATTTATACTTAAGCTAAGTACCTATATTGTATTAGTGTAAGGTTTCATCAATATCCGTTCAATCCTTTTTGAGTAAGACAGCACATCCAACCAAAGACCCAGTTTATATTCGGAGAAGTTGTTAAATTTAATACCTAACATAATGATACCTAAGTATATACCTAACCTATATTTGACTATTTGAAATGTAAGATACATGAATTACCAATGTTTTCCCACAAGAGCTATGAAAATATCACTTGTGGATTAGAAGAAGAAGTGAATTTAAAATTTAAAACAGCCTCGTTGCAATTTTTTTTTTTCAAATAGATAGTAAATAATATTGTACTACAATTTCTTGTTATGAAAATGAAGATTATATTATATCAATGCTTATGATATATATTTTTTTGAATTTTGTGATTGCTCGTTTATAAGCCATGTCTTCAAAGATGACCATTTCACGACACTAATCTCCTTAAATAAGTGTACTAGTTACTAGACTATAAAATACTAAGGATAAACATGATTTTCGAAATAGGTAGGTATAATAATGCGATTTACGGCTCAACGGGGTTGGGTCTAAGTGCGTTTTCAAATCCGCAGGCACATTCATCATGTTGAAGCAAAGCTCGACCCCAACAGAATTCACAGCCTAACTAAACAGGTACCTACCTATATATATAAGTACCTAATATAGTTATCTATGTTAGGTCCTTAATTATGAATTGTCAAAAAACTCTGTTTTTATTTCTAAGTTCGCACGAAGCGATTTTTGATAAATCGTTTAGGTAATTTTATTAAAAACTTACTTCAATTTTCTTTATTCGTCGAAATATTATACCGAAAAGAAGCTTCTAATAAATAAATTAATAGATATAAATATTTTTTAATTCTCTATATGAAACGGTCATTTATAGGTAATTAGCGACCCGCCCCGGCTTCGCACGGGTGCAATACTTAAACCTTCCTCTTAAACCACTCTATCTACCTATTAAAAAAACCGCATCAAAGTCCGTTGCGCTAGTTTTAAGATCAATTAAGCATACCATACTTGGGATATACAGGGTGATTTTTTTTATAGTCTGGAAAACAATGTGGTGTGATAGGTAAGTGTACCTAATAGATTCATTTGGCAATGTTACTTAATTTTTTTTTTCTTAAAAAATTTTTTTCTTGCTTAAACTAATATACATTACTCAATTGTAGTCAATAATACACACTGAAATATTTGAAATAGTATTTTAAAAAGAAACAGACTCGTAGCTTCCATTTATGCGCAATTTACCTACAACCGCCAGCTGCGCTTAGTACTGTGCGTAGTTTTCTAGATTTTGTAAATTGCATTAAATATGACTATATTTAAGAATTAATCTCGTGTATAACTTCGGCTCTAGGTACCTTATACGTCATATTTTTTTCCAGACGGTAAAAAAAATCATCCAGTATAGGTAGGTACTTAAGTAATAATTAATAGTCAATGAGGTACTGTACCTCATTGACTATTAATTATTATCAGAGAAAGCGACTTTGTTTTAAACTTGTAGTGAATTTAAGACGCAATATAAAGTAAGTAGGTACCTATCTAGCTACCTAAATAATGGAAAAAATCAGATAAATGTATTTGGTATTAGGTAGGTATTTTCTTCTTTTTTTATATTACCTACCTACTTATTTTTTATATATTCAATCAATGTATTTATCAATATATTTGCTATCGAATGTTCGTTTTTTCAACTCTTTAGGTAGGTACATATATCTATTATAGCCTGCGCAGACGACACACTTTTGTCCCCGTATTTTTTTGTCCGCCAAAATAGAACGCTTACAACTGTATCGAGTAACGCACGCGAGGGATTAAAAGTATGGCGTACAAAAAGTCCCCCGAATAATCGCGGACAACGAGGGACGGTACAGGACAAAAAGAGACGGACATATTTTTTTACGATTCGGGGGACTTTGTCCTCCGGGGACAAAGTCCGTTAAAGGCCGAGTTCACTAACACTAAAGGACCAGTTAAACAAGAATAATCGATATTAAACTTTGTATTATTTACTGTGATTGTGTTGAACATGACACTATTGTTGATGAGCTGTGCTATATATTGCTATGACCTTATTTTATCACTACATAGTATAAAGCAAAGTCGCTTTCTCTGTCCCTATATCCCTATCTCCTTATGTCCCTAGGTAGGTATGCTTAAATCTTTAAAACTATGCAACGGATTTTGATGCGGTTTTTTTATAAGTTGGAGTGCTTCAAGAGGAAGGTTTTAGTGCTATCATTGCACCCATGCGAAGCCGGGGCGGGTCTCTAGTTATCAATAATTTTATCCAATCTGTCTATGTAAGTTGTATGGAACCACTATGCCAATAGTAGAGACATCTATCCAACAAAGTAAAATAAACAATCCGGCACATGAAAATGACAGGCGTAATTTTGAGAAAGTAACTAGTTAGTGACTCCTACAAAAGCCAACATATTTTAAGAAACTGACGCTAGATGGCACTAAAATCTTTAGTAGGTATATTATCGCAGTGTACACACCTGCATTACTGAGTACATACAGACATGGTATCACATACTAAGTATATTCATTTCTAAACTACTGCTTACTCCTAAATGGGACTTAGTAGCTAATATGTTGATAAAGTGTAAAAAGATAATGACAGTGAAAAACGTGAATAGTTATAAACTTAAAAACTTATTCCGTGATAATTGTTCAAGTTTACGTGGTAGCAAAATGGAAAAATAGTGATTATAAACTAAAATGCATTTTTATGGTAGGTAAGTTTGTATTAAGTTACTATAAAATGTGTACATTTGCATTTTCATAAGTTTGGTAACTACCCATAAGTATGACCTTCCATTAAAAATAGTGCTCGTATCGTAGGTATCATTAGTATTATGAGCTATGATATGACATTGCACTTACAATTTAAATGCGTTTTATGTGGCTACAATGAGGTGAACGACCTCCGCCTGTATCTGCTACGGAAGGGGATTATGTTGTTAGGTCGTTGCTATGGTTTCTGATGGGTGGGAATCTAACTAAACACATATACCTACCTACCTATCCGTTGTCAATCCCCCTAACTGACTTCGCTCAAAAACTATAAATTACTTTATGACCACTAAACAAGTAATTTAGTTGAAAATCTTTTGATTATTGGGTAGGTATTAGAAATAGTTAAGTACTTACTTAATACCTAATATCTCCGAATAAGGTAGGTACCTAGCGTTACTTGTAGCAGTTGTAGCAGATGTAGTTACAGTAGTGTACTCTGTGCTTGTAGGTTCATTCATGCATATCAAATGGTTGCTGTTGCTCAAACAGGTATCAACTATTGCTCATAGATGGCGCAAATCAGATTTTTTATATGGCTCTCATTAATTAGGTACCTACTTCTCAAGCAAATAAAATAAAACACAATTGATTTTTAATTGTTACGGTGCCTATTGGAACCGAGCGGTGCTCGAAAAATTAACCTGACCCCCAACCATTAACTGGAATATTTAACCTTTTTTTCAACACACTTGCTCAAAACGACGTTTTTATTCTAGCGATTTTTGGCTCATAATCCTAGATATTAAACACGTGTGCTTTTTCAGTATATTATTGAACGAGTGCCTTTAGTTTATTAACCCGACCAATTTACATTTGTACCCTATTACCAAGTCGTAAGTAAGAAGAAGGAGAAGCGATATAATTTAGTCGGGTTATAACTTTTTATTTTAGCAACAAACAGTATTTATGCGAAAAATAACAGTAAACTGTAAATCCAGCTTTATTATTAAAAAAATACTTAAATTAATTTAAAATTTTCTGTTATTTCTGTTTTAAACATTACATTTAAATTTAATTATATTTTTAATATTGGCTGTTGGCCGATCTAGTTCGCACCTTAGCCTTGCGCGCGCATCGGTATCGCGGCAAGAAAAAGAAACAACGCGCCATTTTTCGTAAATAATTGTCGGCTTTGACGAAGTTTGGATTAATTGTGAAGTTTTATATTAATGAAAATGTCTACTTCAAGTGAAGAAAATGAAGAAAACCTATTATTAACTCCGCCGGACATACGTAACGAGGCGAAAAACGCGTGCGGTAGTTTTTTGCCATCAAAATCGAGTGAAATGTATCTAAGTATTTAGCAGCCGGCCTATGAAAAATTTTTAAAATGGAAATCCGGCAAGAACGTTCATTCTTTCTCAGAAAAACGTCGTTTTGAACAAGTGTGTTGAAAAACGTCGTATGAAACACGTGTGCCTGTGACCAACCTGTGACCATAATATACGCGGCTTTCTTATGGCGCACTCGCTTTCGCTCGTGCGCACACAATATCGCCTTGTATATAATGGTCAACTTAGCACACTTGTATCATAATGTACTATTAAATAACCCTCTCTCTGCTAAACAAGCGGTGAATAATGTATTAATTTACGACAAATAGTCAATCGTGAGCGGCCAAAGTTAGCGGCCCTCGAGCGCACGGACGGTAGGTACCTACCAGCGTTGCCAGTATTTTTTTTTGCCAATTCAGGATTTTGAAACTTTTTGAGTGAAAAAAGCGGGATTCTTTCGTCGAAAGCGGGACATAGTAAAAAACGGATATAATCAGAAGTTTTTAAATAATGTATCTTTTTATTTGAGTTCAAATTAAGCTTACGTGACAAATGTGAAAATAGATACCAAAAATCCACACTTGTCTGTGCCACTCGCCCGTGCTTCCTCAGCACGCTCGCGCTGCTCGCACGTTTGAGTTAATAGTTACCTATACCTATCCGAAAAGCGGGACTGAGCCTGTCCCGCGGACATTATTTTTTAAGCTATTGCATAGCTTCTATCGAGGGCCTCGAGCGCGGGGACCGAATTCAGAAATTCCGTAACGAAAAAACCTCACCAAAACGGTCCGAGTCCGAGTCCGAGTCCGAGTCCGAGTCCGAGTCCGAGTCCGAGTCCGAGTCCGAGTCCGAGTCCGAGTCCGAGTCCGAGTCCGAGTCCGAGTCCGAGTCCGAGTCCGAGTCCGAGTCCGAGTCCGAGTCCGTGTCCCAGTCCGAGTCCGAGTCCGAGTTCGGGTCCCGGTCTCAGTCCCACTCCCACTCTGACTCCCACTCCCACTCCCACCCCACCCCCAACCCCACTTCCACCCCGTCTTACACTCCCACCCTACACCCACCCCCACCCCCACTCCCACTCACACACCCTCACACTCCCACACCCACCCCCACTACAACCACCACCACTCCCACTAGTTGTAATGGTAATAATAATTATTATGATAAAAGTTGCATAATCCAAAGTCCTTCTTAATCTTTGTAAGGAATGCGCCCATTTTGCGCACGACAAGTTTGCTAAGATTATTTTTGCTACTTTTATATGCAGCTCAAAAAATATTTTTTGGCTTCCCCTCTGAGTGCTTACCAAAATTTTATTAAACAGTAGCAGCTCATTGCAGCTCAAACATAATTACAGCCATCCAGAATGACATAAAATGCTGATAGGTTTTGTAATGTTTGCTGGCCATGAGTTGCTGACCAATTAGCTATTTCTGCTTACAGATTATATTTTTCTGCTTACAAAAATACGAATACTCTGCTAACCATTTAAATAACACCCGTGTGGCTTGAAGGCCGTGCATTGTCTAACGTCGTTTCTTTTCGGCAGTCTTGTTGATACAAAATGCTATGCAATAGCTTTACCGCGGCAGTCCTCGAGTGCCACACGTCTTTTTTATTTAAAAATCGGGACGTCTCGCATAAATCGGGACGTCTGGGAACGCTGGTACCTACGCAAGGACAATAGATATAATTATAAGAATCCTATTGTGTAGGTTTGTAGGCTGTAATGATATTATATGTTACTATAAGTAGATGTGATAGATAAGTTGACGTTAATGATCTTACACGTTTTGACAATAGGTATTTATCATGAAATCGCTATGTGTATAGTTATTTATATCTTCAAACAAGCGCTCTATAATCATTAATCAATAATTTGACCAAGCCATATCATAATTATGGTGGAAACACAGTGTAGGTACCTACCTACCTAAGTAGTTATTAGACACTTTAAACGAGGAATTCTTGTACCTATTTATGCTATATTTCTTGTGTCTCGGAAACTCTATGTGAAATTTTGTGTATACAGACACAGATATTAAAATACTATCGTAGTATACAGTTACATTTTTGCATTTTAAGTTCAACTGCTTAGTTGTACCTATTACCTGTAAAAACGAGGTTACACTTACACAAAAAAGTATTTCTCTACGTAACTAGCTAACTCTAGCTCCACCAGCCGGTGAGTGGCCGTATTACATATTACAGCTTTATTATGTCGTTAGAGTTTGGCTATTGAAAGATGAGACTGAGGTTTTATTCTGAGAATGTATCTGGAAGCACTAATGCTAACGTCACTGTACTAAAAACCTGAGTAGCTTAAGTGTCAAAATGAAAAATATTTGTGCGATTTATGTGATTTCTAATTGAAAACATGACGAAAACACTGAAAAGCAACTTGCGAAAGGTTCTTTTTACAATGATTAGTAAATTTAAAAAAAAACAAGTAGAAAGAGATATAATTTTCAAGCAAAAACAAGTGTGTTTACGTGAAATGTCTCAGTGCATTGGTAAGTATGAGATGGAGATTTTGATACTTTTCATTGATAGTGCACATTTCGTTTAATGTCGCAGTAGTTATGTTGTTTTGACTATTTATTCTTTTGCAGAAACCACGGATCATGTAAGTGATCGAGTTGCAGAGAACATAAAAGCAACAATAAAAAGTTTACGTGATTTGTTCCAAAAAGAATGTATAAAAACACAAAATTTGCCTCTTGACAAATTTAAAACAATAGTTAAGCAATAATAGTGGTAGTGCATTAACTCCTAAAACAATAAATTTGTAATTAACTTTTTTACATTTATGTATTTTTTTTAATGAAAATTATTCATTAATTAGGTACTCAAAAGTATGTCTTATTTATTTTCTCATAGAAGATGAAACGTAGAGTATATGACTCGAGAGCAAAAATATTTTTCCCTCAGACGATGTACTGACTTTGAAATATACTTTCAAAATAGCGCCCTCGCTGTAAAAATATGATTTTGCTCCCTTGTCCATGTTTTTTTCCTTTTCCTTTACTTACTGTGGTTTGTGTTTACAATCTATTTAGTGAAATATTGAACTACCTACTATTATTTGACTTTAATCAAATAAATAACTAGTATCAAAACTATATTTTCAACTATAAACAGAGTTGCCGTGCGATGATTTTTTGAATTTGCCGCGTTTTTTCAGTCTCATCTTTCAGTAGCCAAACTCAAACGCCTTAGAATCGATGCAACGTTGCCGCGTTGCATCGTTTTTTGATCGATTCTATCGATTGATTGCATAATGAGGTAGGCGTGATGTACTAGTAGACTGCTGTGCATAGCAAGAAGACCACCGGTCAAGTAGGTTCCTAATTATGGTCGAGAAGTGGTTAAAATTCGAACGTAATCCTTTACGTTTTATTAAATTGAAAATATATTCATTTGCGACATCAATTATAGGCGTACAATATAATAATACGCTTATTTCCTATAAGAGTAGGCAGAGACAATAGACTGCTACGAACCTGACAAATCTCTCGTACTTCATCCACATTCTTCAAACGACTCATGCATGGTCGTCGGTTTCGGGTAGGTAGGTAGGTACCTACTCTTTATCTGACCTTTCCCAAGTAATATACCTAGGTATATGTATATTTTACATTTCTGCACTCTCCTCCCACCGCTCAATAGGTACATAAAAGGTTAAAGAGCCGGCCGAAAATCAGTGAGGCTGGGGTTCGAATCCTGGCATGTACCAATGAGTTTTTCAAAAACTTACGTACATATTTATCACTAGCTCGACGGTGAAGGAAAACATCGTGAGGAAACCCGCAGGTCTCAGAATTAATTCTGAGACATGTGTAAACAGACCCGGTCCGGCGATAGGCTCACCACCTATCACGTCTAGGGGTCCAATATATCTCGTGAAATGTGGGTATATCCAGTAATGGAGTACCTCTGCCTACCCCCTCGGGGATAAAAAAGGCGTGAGATTATATTATATATATATAAAAATTTGTATGTTTGTAACAAATAAACTTATAGCCATAGGCTATATTTTATATCCGTATTCCCACGCGAACGTAACTTGCCCTCATAAAATCGCACGGAACAGCTAGTACCTAAGTATTTAGTAAGTACGTTTACCTACTTACACATTATCGCATTGCAATTGACATAACGTAAGTACATATGTAATGCAAAACCAGGCCCGCTTGTCGGAACGGAACACGCATGGTGTATGGTTCCAGAGTGGGTAATTGGTTATGAAATTAAATACCTATGGTATGTAATTTCACGTGAGATATTTTGTAGCCCTGCTATAAGTAACTAACCTACCATTGTGTTCGTATCGAGCTGGTTTCTGGTTCAGGTTCTGGGCAGTCAGTGAATATCTGCCTTCCCCCGAGTCTTTTTTGGCGTGCCTATTTTTCCTCTTTTGGACCCTTTGAGTATTAGGTAAACCAACAGGAGACGTCACGCGCACTAGTTTCTTTGCAAAAAAGTCTGCCAATTTGTGCGCGGGGGACGAGGAAACGCACACAAATTATGTTAACACAAACGCATTTTTTGACAAAACAATTGAACACTAGCTTGAACTAGATGCACACAAAACATTCACCAATCCGAGCACTCCGTGAACTCAAAAAAACTAGTTGTATATAACAGGTATGACCATTGACCGACACCTTTTTTTGGCAGAGGGGAACGCCTGTCAGTGGCGTCTCCGGTTGGTTTAATACTCAAAGTTTGGACCTCATAGGTATCTACGAAAGATTCAAGTAGCCAGGCGTACCTTTGCCAATTAGTCTTGCATCCAAGCTCCCACATACCTCTTAATGTCAATTAATCTAACTCAGGGTGCTATACTATATACCTTCAATTAGTACGAGTACCTATGTAAGTACCTAACACGACACTACCATGATTGTCACATATTTGTTTTGGTACGTTTGCCATCAGCTTCGTTTATGTCTCCATAATAATATTTCAGCAATTATCTATTCATCATAATGCACTTTATGTAACAAGGTACTCGTTATCGGACCTCCTTTCTTCGAGTTTGTAATTTTTTTTCATTAACTATTTAAACGCACTATCTACTTTAATTATGGTGTGGAGCCGATCTGATGATGGAGCCGAAACACAGTTGGGGAAACCCTCAAGGATTTATAGCAATTATCTGGTGTTTGGGCTTGATTTAGTATTGATGAGAACTTTACACGTTCCTACTTTTTTAGTTTTCAGTTTGAAGTAGTTTTTTTTTTAAAAACTATTGCCCTTTTAACTTATTTATCTGGCCACATATTTTAAATTTTGAATTTGAAATTAGAATGGCATGCATCCTTGTCTTAATTTTTTTTCTACGGCAGCATCAGGAGGCCTAATTACTTATTCTGTGCCTAAAGCTACTTACCTATATTTGAGCTCGACGACGTTACTTCTGATCTAAAATTAGTATTTTTTTATATTAGCTTTTCCTGGATTGATATAACATATTGCTACATATAAATAAAATTGTACTACAACGACCTGATAAGCTACGTCTGCAGTGATAAAATTGTATTTTCATCTCTCTGTACGGAATTAGGAGAGCGGCAAACGGCCCGCTGCGCTACACAGAGTTGCCGCTTTCCGCCTCTGTCGATCGCCTCGCCCATCTCAGGTAGTAAATAAGAAAGCCTCAGTTCACATGTTTGTAGACCTCAGCTTCGCCTCGGTCGACAATTGCATGTTATCTGAGTCATTTCTTAATTTAGGTACCTAGGTACTTCCCTTGGTGTGTAATAAACTATTCCTTCAAATACTTACTTTCGTTCTTATAATGTATCGCACTTTGACTGCTAAACATCTCATTATTTGGAACCCCGACCTTCACTCCGTCAACGTGATCTTCCCTACGTGCTGGCTGGTTGTGGCTGAGGAGTGGGCTGCACCGCCGCAACACTATCAACTTTATAATTCCGTTTAGGCATATAATACTGTCCAAAATAGGACATATTAGCTACAATGAATACTCGCGAGTCTTACTGTTTGTGTATAACCACAGGTATAACGTAGATATATCTAGGTACATCTTCCTCTATATAGCTTTTAGCAAAAATACGATCGTACTGCGTAGGTACGGGATCATGTTATTGTTGTGTTCATGCTAACATCTTTTATCTCCGAGGAGGATTTCTGGAAAAACCTACATTTTACCAGTAGGTATACATAGGTACCTATAACTTTGGACCCCTAAACTTGATAGGTGGTGAGACTCAACATATTCTATAGAAATATTACAGCCTATTAAGGAAATATGAAAATTATCTTTTTAAAAATATTACTACTACTACTTTTACAAATATTAGTAAATTATTGAAAAAAAGCATAAATCATTTTTCATTTAGCTCAGTCAGTAAGACATTTTCTGACGCTACAACTTTATTGTAATTGCCAATATTCTTTTAGAATTATTCATAGCAATTAGATTTCGACTAAGTTTGTGTATCTTTCTGACATGTTTGCGATGCCTGGCCGTTCTATGAAGAAGACGATGGCGGGTACGCAGAGACGGAGCACACACGACTACGGCGCACACGCACCTGCTTCGCCCGTATCACCCTCTGACTCGGAAGAAACGCGGCCCTCCCAGTCTGGTGATGTCGACTCCCTCTCCACATCATCCCTGAGGTAAATAGTTACGGACGAGCGGCGACCACTTCTTTTTACATATTTAATTTAAACTCGTACATACTTACTCCGGGCGATAGTTTTACCACCTATCACGTTTCAGGCGCAAAATATACTGGTGAAACGCAGGCATTTTCAGGTACCTCTGACTACCCTCGACTCGGATAAAAAAAAACGTGAGATTATTATTATTATAATACTTCATATTAGCTTTAATTGACTCGTGTCCGTAATCAAATCTTCGAAGTAAATTTTAAACCACTTACTGACTTCCGATTGAGCAGAAATTTAGCGTAGGTACTTGCGTATGTAAGGTCGGTGACAACTGACAACTGACAATGTAATATTATGGTATATACCACACCGCGCCGCGCCGATCTAATGATAGAGCCAGGAGCTTGGAGCAGGACATCGAGACTATAGGTATTGAATGTCTGTTGGTAAAACTATCAAGTTAAATGAGCCCTCATTTGATCTTGAGAGTTTTTATTGCTACAAAAAGTTAAACACGATTTACACCTATTTTACAAGCTTTTATAGACTAGAAATAATTATATAATAATAAATATAAAATAATGAAATTGCGAGTCACGAATTTAATACAGTGCTACAACATTAAGTACCTACCTCGCTGTATAGTAAAGCGCGCTCTACACTCTCACAAGATTCTTGTGAGAACGCAAGAAAGCCGCGAGAAGTAAGAGTGTAGAGCCGATTTTCGGGTTCTCTTATTGTGGCTTTCTCGCGTTCTCGCAAGAATCTTGTGAGAGTGTAGAGCGCGCTTAAGGTTGATCCGCTCTGCAAGGAAGCGGCCGGCTCTCCGATCACCTGTTGCCTCGCCGAGGCGCACTGAAATTTTCTTAAGTAGGGCCCTAGCTTTGGGACCCCAGGGACCCAAAGTCTCGAAACCCACCGGGACGAATCTGTACCCCCAAATAGGTCCTGGTATTTAGTGAATTTGTTTAATAAATATACATATACATATTGTAAAAAACCTAACTTAAGATATAAAATAAATAAATAATAATATATAATATAGAGCAGTGATAGCCCGGACGGTTAAAGAGCCGATCGAAAATCAGTGAGGCTCGGGTTCGAATCCTGGCATGTACCAATGAGTTTTTCAAAAACTTACGTACATATTTATCACTAGCTCGACGGTGAAGGAAAACATCGTGAGGAAACCCGCAGGTCTCAGAATTAATTCTGAGACATGTGTAAATAGACCCGGTCCGGCGATGGGCTCACCACCTATCACGTTTAGGGGTCATATGTATCTCGTGAAATGTGGGTATATCCAGTAATGGAATACCTCTGCCTACCCCCTCGGGGATGAAAGGCGTGAGATTTTTTTTTTTTTTTATTTATTTAAATAATAATAATAATCTTTATTTCGCTTGAAATGTGGTACAAGAAGATCGCACCTTCGGAAAATAATACTTTAAACCACTTTTAATCACATTTAGAATCTATGGTGATGGGACTATTAAGGATCATTTTAAACATTAATTTAACGACATTAAAATTAACAATCATTTATGCCATAAAAAAAATCATTTCACCCAAATAACGACGTTATACAAAAATAATGCATAATTACTTTATTAAAGGGCCTCTAAGGGCTGAGCTGAGCGGGCCTTTCTACCTTTTAGAGGTATAAAAGGGGGGGGGGGGGGGGTAAAACTAGGTTTTAAGTAATTTTTAAGCATTTTTTTGTCTTACTTTAATTCTTTGTCAACAAACTTTTTCTTCTTCTTTTGCAATCACTTCTTTTTTTATGACCTGGCAAGACTAAAGTACGATTTGCTGAATGTTGATGATTAGACCTATAAAACGATACCTAATAGTCCCATCATCATTGATTCTAAATGGGATTAAAAGTGGTTTTTCAAAGGTGCGATTTTTTTGACGCCGAGTGTATTTTATATTACCGCCTATCGGGTATCACATGTGTTGTATGTACCTAATCTTAAGTAACAAATTGTACTCACCATGTGATAAGCAAAATAAAGAATTTGAGCCCACGTCTACCTACAGCTGAGTAGACCCATTCTTCTTTTATTTAGGTACTAGCGACCCACCCCGGCTTCACACGGGTGCAAATGCTAATATGTACTAAAACCACTCTCATGAATCACTCTATCTAAAAAAACCGCATCAAAATCCGTCGCCTAGTTTTAAAGATTTAAGTATACATAGGGATCATAATGCACTTTATGTAACAAGGTACTCGTTATCGGACCTCCTTTCTTCGAGTTTGTAATTTTTTTTCATTAACTATTTAAACGCACTATCTACTTTAATTATGGTGTGGAGCCGATCTGATGATGGAGCCGAAACACAGTTGGGGAAACCCTCAAGGATTTATAGCAATTATCTGGTGTTTGGGCTTGATTTAGTATTGATGAGAACTTTACACGTTCCTACTTTTTTAGTTTTCAGTTTGAAGTAGTTTTTTTTTTAAAAACTATTGCCCTTTTAACTTATTTATCTGGCCACATATTTTAAATTTTGAATTTGAAATTAGAATGGCATGCATCCTTGTCTTAATTTTTTTTCTACGGCAGCATCAGGAGGCCTAATTACTTATTCTGTGCCTAAAGCTACTTACCTATATTTGAGCTCGACGACGTTACTTCTGATCTAAAATTAGTATTTTTTTATATTAGCTTTTCCTGGATTGATATAACATATTGCTACATATAAATAAAATTGTACTACAACGACCTGATAAGCTACGTCTGCAGTGATAAAATTGTATTTTCATCTCTCTGTACGGAATTAGGAGAGCGGCAAACGGCCCGCTGCGCTACACAGAGTTGCCGCTTTCCGCCTCTGTCGATCGCCTCGCCCATCTCAGGTAGTAAATAAGAAAGCCTCAGTTCACATGTTTGTAGACCTCAGCTTCGCCTCGGTCGACAATTGCATGTTATCTGAGTCATTTCTTAATTTAGGTACCTAGGTACTTCCCTTGGTGTGTAATAAACTATTCCTTCAAATACTTACTTTCGTTCTTATAATGTATCGCACTTTGACTGCTAAACATCTCATTATTTGGAACCCCGACCTTCACTCCGTCAACGTGATCTTCCCTACGTGCTGGCTGGTTGTGGCTGAGGAGTGGGCTGCACCGCCGCAACACTATCAACTTTATAATTCCGTTTAGGCATATAATACTGTCCAAAATAGGACATATTAGCTACAATGAATACTCGCGAGTCTTACTGTTTGTGTATAACCACAGGTATAACGTAGATATATCTAGGTACATCTTCCTCTATATAGCTTTTAGCAAAAATACGATCGTACTGCGTAGGTACGGGATCATGTTATTGTTGTGTTCATGCTAACATCTTTTATCTCCGAGGAGGATTTCTGGAAAAACCTACATTTTACCAGTAGGTATACATAGGTACCTATAACTTTGGACCCCTAAACTTGATAGGTGGTGAGACTCAACATATTCTATAGAAATATTACAGCCTATTAAGGAAATATGAAAATTATCTTTTTAAAAATATTACTACTACTACTTTTACAAATATTAGTAAATTATTGAAAAAAAGCATAAATCATTTTTCATTTAGCTCAGTCAGTAAGACATTTTCTGACGCTACAACTTTATTGTAATTGCCAATATTCTTTTAGAATTATTCATAGCAATTAGATTTCGACTAAGTTTGTGTATCTTTCTGACATGTTTGCGATGCCTGGCCGTTCTATGAAGAAGACGATGGCGGGTACGCAGAGACGGAGCACACACGACTACGGCGCACACGCACCTGCTTCGCCCGTATCACCCTCTGACTCGGAAGAAACGCGGCCCTCCCAGTCTGGTGATGTCGACTCCCTCTCCACATCATCCCTGAGGTAAATAGTTACGGACGAGCGGCGACCACTTCTTTTTACATATTTAATTTAAACTCGTACATACTTACTCCGGGCGATAGTTTTACCACCTATCACGTTTCAGGCGCAAAATATACTGGTGAAACGCAGGCATTTTCAGGTACCTCTGACTACCCTCGACTCGGATAAAAAAAAACGTGAGATTATTATTATTATAATACTTCATATTAGCTTTAATTGACTCGTGTCCGTAATCAAATCTTCGAAGTAAATTTTAAACCACTTACTGACTTCCGATTGAGCAGAAATTTAGCGTAGGTACTTGCGTATGTAAGGTCGGTGACAACTGACAACTGACAATGTAATATTATGGTATATACCACACCGCGCCGCGCCGATCTAATGATAGAGCCAGGAGCTTGGAGCAGGACATCGAGACTATAGGTATTGAATGTCTGTTGGTAAAACTATCAAGTTAAATGAGCCCTCATTTGATCTTGAGAGTTTTTATTGCTACAAAAAGTTAAACACGATTTACACCTATTTTACAAGCTTTTATAGACTAGAAATAATTATATAATAATAAATATAAAATAATGAAATTGCGAGTCACGAATTTAATACAGTGCTACAACATTAAGTACCTACCTCGCTGTATAGTAAAGCGCGCTCTACACTCTCACAAGATTCTTGTGAGAACGCAAGAAAGCCGCGAGAAGTAAGAGTGTAGAGCCGATTTTCGGGTTCTCTTATTGTGGCTTTCTCGCGTTCTCGCAAGAATCTTGTGAGAGTGTAGAGCGCGCTTAAGGTTGATCCGCTCTGCAAGGAAGCGGCCGGCTCTCCGATCACCTGTTGCCTCGCCGAGGCGCACTGAAATTTTCTTAAGTAGGGCCCTAGCTTTGGGACCCCAGGGACCCAAAGTCTCGAAACCCACCGGGACGAATCTGTACCCCCAAATAGGTCCTGGTATTTAGTGAATTTGTTTAATAAATATACATATACATATTGTAAAAAACCTAACTTAAGATATAAAATAAATAAATAATAATATATAATATAGAGCAGTGATAGCCCGGACGGTTAAAGAGCCGATCGAAAATCAGTGAGGCTCGGGTTCGAATCCTGGCATGTACCAATGAGTTTTTCAAAAACTTACGTACATATTTATCACTAGCTCGACGGTGAAGGAAAACATCGTGAGGAAACCCGCAGGTCTCAGAATTAATTCTGAGACATGTGTAAATAGACCCGGTCCGGCGATGGGCTCACCACCTATCACGTTTAGGGGTCATATGTATCTCGTGAAATGTGGGTATATCCAGTAATGGAATACCTCTGCCTACCCCCTCGGGGATGAAAGGCGTGAGATTTTTTTTTTTTTTTATTTATTTAAATAATAATAATAATCTTTATTTCGCTTGAAATGTGGTACAAGAAGATCGCACCTTCGGAAAATAATACTTTAAACCACTTTTAATCACATTTAGAATCTATGGTGATGGGACTATTAAGGATCATTTTAAACATTAATTTAACGACATTAAAATTAACAATCATTTATGCCATAAAAAAAATCATTTCACCCAAATAACGACGTTATACAAAAATAATGCATAATTACTTTATTAAAGGGCCTCTAGTTGCTCTTCAGGGCTCCGTACCTTTTCAATGTATCTATGTCTAGGTGTTATTTAGTAATAATAAAAAGTTTTGTACGTAATGTTGTAACTAAAAGATTTTTGCAGATTTTTAAACAAACACCTATGATTTAAAGACACCATTTTATGTTTTCCGTAATTTTACACACATCTCTGTTAATCATAGATTTTATGACTACTTCGGAACAACAGAAACAGACGAAAGTTCATGGGTTCCAACTTCCAAGGATTTTGACTACAGACCTCTAGAAATACTATGAGTAAAGCTGCCATGTTCCCATTACCAATTGTGTGTATGAAATTAAATAAATCAATGCGGATTACAATTTATCATTCTCATGCAGATTGGATTCCAATTGGCCATTGAAATATTCGGCGCAGATATCTGCAAAACATTGATGTGTAATTAAATAGTATCGGTAAATAACATATTTATATTACAATAGGTATACAGATTACTTGTTGTAATGTTCGCTCATTTTATGAGTACGGAGACATAAAAGGCATGGAACCGAAATCATTAGCGCAGACTTCACAACGGACAAGAGCTTTTCATACAATTTTATATATTAGTCCACTCATATTAGGGGTTTCACTTCAGAATGAAAGATAATAAGCTGTGCAAAACAAAGGTTTTTATACCAATTCAGAACTTATTATATTTCATTCTGAGGTTGACCTCTAATATGACCAGGCTATATATAAATGTGAGAGATTATCTATAGGGTTCATCGTTTTTTGTATCATGAAAATGTACACATGGCGAATTTAATACCTAAAGGCATTATCTACCAGTCAATCATCAGTCAAGCAGAAAGCAAAAAATAAAAATAAATAATGAAAAATGATATTCGGTATGGTAAATCTTAATACTTACATGTTGATAAAATAAACTAATACGAGTAGGTACATACTATACTTATAATTTTTTTTTATTATGTATATATTTATTTATGAAATAGTATGTAAGAGTATGTTCAATAAATATAGTACACCGTCTACCCTAGTTTCATCCATCCTAAGGTTGTCTGGAATAGATCGCTAAAAGCGATAAGACCGTCCATTGTACTTTAGTTAATGTTGGTATCCATATTGTGTTGTTTCTGGAGTACAATAAAGGGTTATTGTATTGTATTCTATTGTATCATTATTATTTCTTAGAACATTATGTGGATAAACTTGAAGACAATTTCTGGTAGCTGCTATAGATTACTTATTGCAGGATGTGCTGGGCTGGGAGATGGAGTGCAACACAGCGTTCGTATAGACGTAGCCGTAGGTAAATACTTACATTTGTCCTCTTTGACCCGGTGAAACACTGATCTGCTACGACCTGACGTGGGTTCAGACGATATGCCATATTACTAGTCTATGGGGTGATATAACCGACGTCTGCCTGAACAATATCTCACAACTTGTAAATCTGGCAAACGGTGACTCGCTGTCTAAACTAACCATCATTGCACCATAGAAAAAAAAGTAGTAGACGACGACGGCGATAGTGTAGTCAAGGTCTTGTTATTTAGATCGATATACGCTTCAGGATTTAATAATACTTAATAGGAGTTGTATATTTATGTATCAAATATCCATGTAGAAACCGTATCAGATAAACAATAACAAAAGCCAGTCTATCCGACGCGCCGATGATACAAGTCTAAGAAACTTTTTTTGCTATTATCTAAGCTAACAAAGGTTATAGAGTGACTAATTTGTATTGAGGGACTAAACAAAGCCATTATATTATGCCAGAGGTGGTCAATGAAACCGAGGGTATATTAAGATGGCGTTTAGTATCGAGGTGCAAACTGTACTTTTCACTTTGAGTGCGAGAAAAATAGTCAATTTAGTAAAAATTTATAATACCGGACAAATACACTCAACAAAAATACTGAAAATTTCGCGGGCAGTTTTTCTTCGAAGCCTGTCACAGATTAACAGATATATTTAAATCAATTTAAAACACATGGCGCCGCCTTCCATGCGGAAAAACCATGAAACTTAAACTCAATGAAGAAGGCAAAGACGTTTAAAGAAAAAGTTTCTGAGAATGATTTTCTTTTCTTTGGGAAGATGGTCTACACTCCACATCAGATATTTACTGGCTGTTTGAGTTTGTCTACACCTCATTAAGGAAATTAAAAAAAAAACTAATTACTTTTGAATAAAGTGGTCACTTTAGTCCCGCTTCGTATATTGTTTTCTTTTTAAACTTTACTTGGTCGCGCTATAAAGTCGAGCGCTCATGCCAATACCTTACATAGTATGTCATTATATTTGACTAATCTGTACGTTTTACAAAGTTACTTGGCTCCTGAGTGACGGCAGAGAGGTCTACAAAAAGGGTTTATACACTTGAACCCACTATAGCCGCCCTTTGGACACGTACCAATTCAACTTATACGAATACTTTCGAAAACGGTTGATATCCCGATCCATGGACTACTATTGTAGCTAGCACATTGAATGTACCCACGATTAGTTTGCACACAATGTTCGAGTGACTATAGTTCTCTTAAGATCGGAATAGTGTAAGTATAAAGTTCGGGTCGGCTTAGGAGAACAAGACTTACCGCTTATAGTGACGTAAGAGAAAGCAAAGGAAATGTACCAACAAAAAACGGGAAGGGGATTCCCACTTGACTGACATCACACCAGCTTACAGTTCGATCGACTCTACATCGGCCCTCAAAAACCATTTGAATTACGATTAGGATAAAATCGATTCGAACGACTAATCTCCAAAAAGAAAAATATCCAAAAATCGTGCCTTTATGTATGTATGGAACAAAACGGAAATTGCAGTGCAAAATGAAATTACAACACTATTTATTTAATTTATTACAGGAAAATATTTACAGGAAATAATATGAACAATTCATCGCAATTTTTTTCTCTTTTAGCATTCTTTATTCAATTGCCAGATTGCAATGGTTATTTGTTTTCATATTACAGTCCGTCAATAGATAATTATATAAACGAATAACGTAGTAGCATTCCCACTGTATTCCAACTTATCAAACTAAGTAAGTATGTCCGTCTGTCTGTCTGCTAGCTGCCTTTTCTAGGATAACCAGCTGAACGAATGTTTAAGACTCTTGTGTTTAGTTTAATCGTTACAATATTATAACATCTGCAGTTATCTACAGTTACCAATGTTATAATGAAAGGAAGGAAAAATTAGACTAGAAAATCACTTGGCTAGATCACTTGATCATCAAAGTATAAATATATAGGTGTGCCAAAGAACAATGACAACAAAACAATGTATGCCGAACATTTGAAAATAGATCTCATGGTCATATCTACATTAGGTAATTTACGTTTCTGGCAGTAGGTATGCGTCGAAAAGATTTACAGGCAGCGGTTACGCGAGGCAAACAATCCAATTTTCTTAATAGGTGTACCTATTAGTTCTGTTTTTAGTAAGTAGGTAGGTACTTCATGTGAATACAAAAAAGGATAAATAGTTATATATTTGGAGTCGTCTGTGTCTGACTTCCACAACCATCACAGACTATAATCAACATGGAAAGTTGTAATTTCACCATTTTCGTCGAGGCTTCAGGTGACCAGGAGGACTGGCAGCTATCTCTGTCAAAGGATCAGCCCCGCTATATATAGAGGGAATGCGATCAGTCTTCTGGGCACTGTCCCACTTGGTTCGTCTTTGGTGGATATTTTTTAACTGTAAATATTGTAAATGAATGTATATTTCCTTGGTAAATAAATGTTTCTAAAGAAATATCTATTGTACATACATACTTAATATAAAAAAAGTTAGCTGCGATGACGAAACCTTGCTTTCCCAATCTAGAGTTACGATAAAATTTTAGTTAAAAAACCCAACTTTTGAAAACAAATGTTTTGCAACACTCTAGCATTTAATGACTGTTGTTTACCTTAAATAAACCCATATATTATCATCACTTTGTCATATGTCATACTACATGATAAACATCGAGTAGGTAGGTACCTAAAGGTTATCGAGACGATTCTATCTAATACCAAAGGTCACTCAATCATTTCACCACCTACCTATCTAACATGAGCTTTGGGACAAAATTTTGAAGACGCTTATTATTTGTATGGTATGCGCACGTGAAAGAACCAAACAAAACGATTTTCAACATCTTGTAGCGGGGTGTTCACGTTAGCCCGACAGGCGCTACGTTTATGTACTTACTAAGCGTTTATTAACTAACGGATATCACCTTTTGATACGCTCCCTTGGGGTAAATGTAAAAAAAGGTATGGTATCATAATTAACAAATGTTAAATGTTCTAAATTTTAATCATCTTATAAAAACCGTATTTTCTTGGAATATATACTTTAGGTATACCCTATACACTCATGACTTGTATAGATTCGGGTTCAGGGAATTCCACTCTTTGGGAGTGCGCACTGTCTGATGTTAGTGCGGCGAACGTAAGTATAACAGATTCGGGTACGTATATACTTATAGGGTCTTTTCAAAGGTACGGACCATATTGTAAAGGACGATTCTGCCCATGGTTTTGTTCTTAGGAAGGAACTTTTCCTAAGGAACCAACATGGAAATCGAAAAAATGTTTCCCTGTTTCCATACTCAACAAGTAGCAAAATGAATCAAAACCGTATGATCCCACACCCTTGAAAAGACCCTATATAAATTTTCACAATGTTATTCAGGCACACTTTATTAATTTTCCACAAGCTATCATTTTAGAATAGGAATTGGACTAATATTACGCAATCTTACAATGCATCTAGGTAGAACCAATCTGATGTAAATACTTCGAGGTTATCAGTTGAGCTATCAGTCTGGAAACCAGACTAGGTGTCCCAGCTCGTTGCGTTACTCATGGTTGTTAGACTTTACATAAATTATTATTTTGTTAGACCATCTTGATAAAATCTTTTCAAATAGAGAAATACCTACTTACACTCAAGGGTTCACCTCAAATTAATAAATTAAAATATAGCCTATTACTTCGAAGTTAAATTAAATAAATAAATAATCTCACGCCTTACATCCCCGAGGGGGTAGGCAGAGGTATTTCATTACTGGGTATACCCACATTTCACGAGATATATTGGACCCCTAAATGAGGTGACCTAAATGGGAGACCCATGAATGATAGGTGGTGAGCCCATCGCCAGACCGGGTCTATTTACACATGTCTCAGAATTAATTCTGGGACGTGCGGGTTTCCTCACGATGTTTTCCTTCACCGTCGAGCTAGTGATAAATATATGTTCGTAAGTTTTGGAAAACTCATTAAACTCATTTTCATCATGTGAAGCAGGCTCTTTAACCGAAAGGCTATCACTGCAAGTTAAATTACGAGGTAGAAATTGACAAAGGTATACCTATACCCTTCATTAAGATTTTACTCTTCTACTCTACGCAAAAACGTGTAATAAAAACACCACAGGACCGTCATAATATCGAGCAACTGGAATAACAGTTAATACTAATAGGCGTGTAATTAACTCTTTTTTCACGCTCCTTAAGCGACTCTATACAGAGACTAACAGGTAGATAGGCTTAGCGTAGCGCAAAGTAATTTAATATGATAAAAAGGAACGGAACAACAACATTATAATTGTTAGACATAGGTACCTTTGCCAATCATATAAAAGGACTGAGTGTTCAAAATAAACTGAGCCACAGCGAATCTTTGTATGCACTTATACATAATACACTCGTATTGCAAAGTCCATAAAGTTTGAGCGTATACTCAGTCAGTTGCAGTTTGTATTGCATTGAAACATTGTGCGCTGTAGCGATATAGGTATCCGAGGTGTGTCATTCCTCTCAAATGTTGCCAGGGTGGCGATCCACCTGTACGAACGCTTCATCAAACTGTCCTTTATCAGTTGTCGGCTAACGACGTACATCGTGCGACCAGATAAAGGATTCGCAGTTTGTTTATTTGCGTTGCATAGCTTGGAGCGGGGGCGGGGTGCGTCAGTGCGCGCGCGATGCGTCCGGTGATGCACGTGTGCATGACCGCTGATCCGCATTAACCTTTAGCCAGGAGCTTAAACTATGGCTGACTGGCCGGTGCTGGATGGCGAGTGGTTCGCGGACCGGCCGTACGACCACTGTCCCTTTGGAGTGAACAGCTACGTCCCTGAAAAGCAGCTCTTGTATACGCCGCAAGCGCAGCAGTACGCCTCGCCGCCGTCGCCAACGCTGACCCTGCTGCTATCTCCCTCGTTGCACCCGTCGCCCACACCAAATGTTCCCGCGTTCAGTGATTATGATGCTCCCAGACGGTACGGATCATTTGATAAAGTGCTATAGGTTAACCCACCAGCTAAAACGTTTATGTAATGTGATAATATGAATAGCCGATTGTAAAGCGTCATCAGATTAATTAGTTCATAGTGCTGGCGAATATGATCCTACTTAGTATATCGTTTGTTTCTTGTTTCAACAAAATAAAGATTTTTTTTAGAAAAATACCTATAAAATAATTTGCAATGCGAATAATTATTGACATTCATGTCCTCTAACTAGAAGAATATTGTTAATGAATGTTTCAAAAGTTGCGGCTTTTGTAGTGTAGTACGATATGTCAGTTGCAGTGTGTGACGTCACACACTGCAACTGACTTATTGTGTGTATTTGAAACAATCGTCTCTATGTACTAAAGTGTAATACAATCATAATACAATGGTATTAAATAATAGTTTACGTACAGTGTAGGATCAAAATATCGTCTAAGTATCGTAATGAAACATCATAAGAAAAAAGTAGAAAACTATTTGGCCCTTTACTGGGTTGGCTAATTAATATACTTAAGTATTTATTATCTCACGCCTTTCATCCCCGAGGGGGTAGGCAGAGGTAATCCATTACTGGATATACCCACATTGTACGAGATACATTGGACCCCTAAACGTGATAGGTGGTGAGCCCATCGCCGGACCGGGTCTGTTTAAACATGTCTCGAGACCTGCGCGGGTTTCCTCACGATGTTTTCCTTCACCGTCGAGCTAGTGATAAATATGTACGTAAGTTTTTGAAAAACTCATTGGTACATGCCAGGATTCGAACCCGAGCCTCACTGATTTTCGACCGATCATGATCTCTTTCTACAACCACTCGATACTGTTTTAGTTAGTTACATTAAAACTATAAATAATAATAATAATATAATCTCACTTAATCTTGCTAAATTGTGCAAATTCAACATTTTGGGAAATGATAATTCAACATGTTGGCAATTCAACTTTATGGGATTCAACATTCTGGGAAATCAACTTTTAGGGAATGCGACTTTACGCGAATTCAACTTGATGGTCCGAAAAGATAAAATAGTGTATCTTAAATATCGTTTAATTAATTTAAACTTTATTAATCCTCGAGTAAATGTAGCATTCCTCAGAACTAATAAAATGAAAACTTCAATCATTCAAGCGTTAGTATTTCTATAAAAATCATAACGATTTAGATTAAGAAGACGATTCTATATCTTGTAGCTTAGTCGATAGTATAAAAAGGGCAGACTGCACTCTCTATTCAGGCACGTGCAAGTTTCGAAGAGTACTACACATTGATAACAAATAGCTAGAGTTAGCTTATTATTTACGGAAGTAGAAAATAAGAATTTTTTCTTTTTCTCTGTTCAGAGGCGGATTAAACGTTGAGACCGCCGATCGTCGCCCATATTTTGAGAATATCACATCAAGGAAAAATAACTATATTTTTTTTTCTTTATTTTACAATTCCGCCCTCGCGCCCCTAGGCACATGCCTGGGTAATCCGACACTGTCTCTGTTTGTTTGTAACAAAAATCCTCCGAAACAATTAACAGATTTAAAAAACCTTTCACCAAAGGAAAACTTACTTTTCTGGTAGGAATATGGGAAAGGGCACCATTTCCAAACGGGAACGGGACTTACGAGGGTGAAATCGCGGTGCTCCTCTAGTAATTAATAAATTCCTAAAATTCACAGAACTTTCCTCATGCATCTACTATTTTCCACGTGGAAGGTTTTCAACCAAATTGAGCCAAAAGCAAGTGACGAGTACAAGTATGTTTCTTAGAAGCATCTGCTATGCGTATACTTGTTAATATTTGCTGTTGGTATGTTTTTATTTGCTACCATATTAGTATGTGTAGTAAAAAAAATCAATAGAGAGATATACAAGCATCACATAGAGTAGGTAACTAATATATTATGTGGTCCTATCGCTTTTGGCAAACTCTTCCAGACAAGTTTGGGTTGAATGAAGCAGAGAGGTTAGAATTAGGGTAGATGGTTTATTATAAGACGAAGTACCCAGCGATATGGACACAGGGGTAAGTATGTATAATTAAAGTATAACCTATTTCTCATACTAATATCTCCCTACCTACACAAACATAAAATGAAAATATTTATTTTATTTGACTAAAGTTCAATAATCTAAGTATCTGAAAAGTCAGCAACTTGATCTATGTACTTACATTAATTTGGATGTCGGTATTGTAGACTGCGAAAACAAAAAAAATGTAATAACTTATAAGGTATATTTAACCAAAAGTAAGATTGTTAAATAAAGGCAATTATTATTATTTTCTCATTGTTTATTTTAGGTCTTAAATTAGGCTTTTTACAATATGTATATAAAAGTAAAATATATAAAAACATTTACAAAACAATATAAAAATTATTACTATTATAGCCGGCGAATAATAAGTTCTACTGTAGTACTATTACTTATTCTGTGGTTCTACTTGATACAGTTTATAAAATAGCTGAGACGACAGCTGTCTTGTGGAATAAATAGGGTGACTGACAGTAATACTATATTTTGTATCGAGGGACTAAACGAAGCCATTATATGCCAGAGACCGTGGTTTGAATTTTTTTGTTTGAGTCAATGAAACCGAGGGTAAGTATATTAAGTTGGCGTTTAGTCTCGAGGTGCAAACTGTAGGTACTTTTTACTTTGAGTGCGAGAAAAATAGTCAATTTAGTACAAATTGATTTAAAACCGAACAAATACAGTCAACAAAAATTCTTAAATTTTCTCGAGGAGTTTTTTTCTTCTAAACCTGTCACAGATTAACAATAGTAGATTGTTATACAAGGGTCGGAAGGAATCTATTCACATACGAGTGCGCTCGGGCGGATATAGTCCGAGTAGGAATTGATAACTTCCACCCGCGTTAAACTCTCTACTTTTCATTTCGAATTCAAGGAAAATAAACAAAAAAAATTAAAACTTTACAAAAATTCAAACTTGCAAAAACGCAATAATACCTACAAAAAAAAAACAAAATTGTCAACAATACAACCGAGGTTGGAAGAAAGAGAAACTTTTTTTAAACGTATTTGGATACTACATCATAGAGTACCTAACCTAAATAACATTACAAAAATTATATACAAATCCTTCCTCTTTATAATAATATGTAATTTTAGCCGATTAATAGTGTTCTGTGCTTATTAGTGTCGATGAAAAACTAATTATTACTCTTTTTTTAATTTTAAATATGGAACGCGTACCGCCCCGCGCGCGGGCTATTTTCTGTTGTTTATACCTACACTCACAAGGCCGCAACTTTTTTTCTTATTCTTATTGATGTAAAAAGTTTCGTATCCCTACTAAGTAGGTACCCAAAGAGGTTGGAAGAAAGTCATTCTCTTTCCTAGAGAAACTTTTTCTTTATACCTCTTTGCCAAATGTAGTACTATTTTTTTTTAATTAATTCCCGCCCTAAGGCCGGAAGCAATTACTATGAGTCTTTCCCGACCGAGGGCGGGAATCACAGCCCTGAATCTCTCTGTGGTGGGAATTATCGCTTCCGACCCGGTACTCAGATCAAACATACACTACTTTCCGAGTATGAGATATGAAAAGTGATTTAAATCTCTTTTAAAACATGTCGCCACCTTCTATGCGGAAAAAGCATGAAACTAAAACTCTCAACATTTTCGCAATGAAGATGGTCCACACTCCACAGATATTTACTGGCTGTTTCAGTTTGTCTACATCTCATTAAGGAAATTAAAAAAAAACTTTTTACTCCCTAGGGACTTAGTGGTCACTTTAGTGTCGCTTCGTAGGGGCTATATTTGCGTAGGTACTTTTAGAGCATGAGAAGTGAAAAAATATAATATAATTATTCAGTGTGAGTCTCCATAAAGTGCACATATGAAAATGGGTGAAACTAGACATATTTTTATCGACGGAAAAAATGTTAAAAAAAATCAGAAATTTTTATTTATTTTTTATAAATATTTTTTTCTTTTGATTACGTACTGTTGACTTTATGTAAATAAAACGTTATAACTTTTTAACTAAGAAGTATATTGTGATAAAATAAAAACAGTTATGATGTAAATTAACAGAAAATACTGATAAAATAAAAAAATACCCAAAAAACGGTACCAAAAAATAATAAAAAGGGACTTTTTGAGGAAAATCTGTATTTTCGTGTTTTTTTAATTAAGTATCAAATTTCTCTAAATAATGCCCATTTTATATGTAGTTTTTATTACTTTATGTTTTTTTCTATCTTATTACCTTTCAAAAAACAAAAATCCCTTATCTTTATCCATATTACAACGTTTACTATGATTGTTTGAACTAAGTCATTCCGGGTGCACCATTCAACGCTTCGTTCTAGATTGTCCCATTTTATTATTTCTTAGTACCGTTTTTGGGTTTTATTTTTATTTTATTAGTATCTTCTGTTATTTGACATCATTACTGTTTTTATTTTATCACGATATACTTCTTAGTTGAAAAGTTATAACGTTCTCTTTACATAAAGTCAACAGTAAGTAATCAGAAGAAAAAAATATCTATAAAATATAAAAAAATAAAATCTCAGATTTTTTAAAACATTTTTTCCGTCGATAAAAATGTGTCTAGTTTCACCAAAGAGATTAAAATATAATAAGGCATAGAGGGGACAAAGCCAGGAAAATTTGAAGTCAAAAGTTATTCCAAGTGGAATAAGTCTAGTACAATTTCGACCGAATGACAGCTCGCGTTCATACTAACTGACATAACAAGAACATGTAAGCGTCATGTTCTTGTTATGTCAGTTAGTTAGTTAGTTAGCTTCAAAGTTTTGTATGAAAATATTCCCAATGCCCCCTCTATATTTAAATCTCTTTGAGTTTCACCCATTTTCATATGTGCACTTTTAGATTCACACTGTATATAACAATATGTAAAAATATTATTATTTTTACAATCAACAGTAGATTATCGGCTGCATCAAAATTATTATATTATTTGAGATAATATCTCAAATTATTTGAGTATGTTTTTATACTTTTGATTTTAATTTCACAAGGTACCAAATTTGTAAATAGTTAATAAAAATGTTTAAAAAAGTAATTAAATACTAAAATGATGATGCCATAGTTCAATATTCTGTAGGTACAATCTAGATATAGTAAAGTGATTTGACAGATGATAAACGTTGATTTGAATAGCGGCCAACTTCTTGCTAAGAAGACATGCCTTTTTTTATTAAGAACAGTACTTTGTAAGAAAAACTTTGGCACTCCGGTGACAATCGCCTTGGAGTTACAATATTCGTTAATGTGAAGACATATTTGTTACTGTATATTTATGTAGCAGAGATCGTAAACTATGTAGAAATTGAGTTAGTACATTTTCCAATATTTGTATTGGCAGGTTCTGTGTCTTTAAAGCATATTGTACTACATGCCACAATGTTCCATTTAAGCCTTGTATTTCATTTCCATTAAAATATGGAATATAGGATGCAAATCGGGTGGTGGCTATAGGTACCTCTTGATGTCAGGAATTCCTAAAAAAATATGTTGACATAAAAGCAGCTCCTTGATCAGAATGTATCATAATTGGTATGTTTAACATTGAAAATTGCTCAGTTAAGCATTAATTGATAAGTCTCAGATCTTGTATCTTTGCAAGCATAAGCGAATGGAAACATCCATCCCTAGCCAAGTGGCATTGCACAATCTAATCGAATGTTATTTTAGATTGACATGTATGGGATTGACATTAGCGTTAGCGCGCTTTGGCAAGTGATTATGTCAATCCCATACATGTCAATCTAAAAGAACATTCGATTAGATTGTACAATGCCACTTGGCTAGGGGGGCTAGTACCTAATCATCATTGATTAAATCTGTGTACCTAAGTTGATTATAAAATTCTATTTGATCCTACTCGTACAATTAGATTACAAAAAAAATATTGTCGTTCTACAAATTTTCTTAAGAAGCGACGTAAAAACGAGTGGGGGGCCCACTCTTGAAACACGAAGCGATATATCTTAGTATTTTGTTTGATTTGATAAAGATCAAAATACGTGTTTAATATTTTTATTATTAGCAGTGATAGCCTTACAGATAAGGGCCTGCTTCATAATGATGATTTTCAGTGACACTCTTGTTCAAATCCTAGCATATACCAATGAGTTTATCAAAACTTGACTTGACGGCAAAGGAAAACATCGTGAACCCGCCGGTCCCAGAATTTCAAAAAAAGTCAAAGTCAAAATACATTTATTTCTTTAGGTATGGAATATACACACAAACGTCAATAGTTTATAATAACAAGGCACTCTATATCGTAATTAATTCTGAGATATCTGTGAAAGACCCGGTCCGGCGATGACCTCACCACCTATCACGTTTAAGGGTCCAACGAATATGTCGTGAAATGGGGGTATATCCAGAAATGAAATAGCTCTGCCTACTCCCTCGGGGTTAAAAGGCTTGAGATTATTATTATTTATTACTGTTATATTCTTTGATCATCTGAGGGACCAAACAGATTCTATTTCTTTTCCCTTTAAACATCCCTATTGGTTGCAGAACTTGCAGAAATGATTTGAAATCTCAAGATAACTGTTCAAAAGATGCGGTAGCTTTTAAAAGGTTTCGAGGCACATTCCGAAGAATATAAGTTTTTCCTTTGTACATGATGTTTTGCAATCTGCTACTGTTCGCTTTATGTCTACAACTTAGTTAGTTCTATCAGCAGGAATGGCATAATGATTGATACTGAATGATTAATGATCAAGAGATCAAATCTATTTGTTCACATTTCATTCTTTCAGCACATCTTAATAGTAAGATTTTCTTTACCATTGCTGTACTTAATATCAATTGTATTTAATACCTACCTACTGTAATTAGTAAGTTCTATGCGACATCTTTAAGTATTCTCTTAAAGATGTCGCATAGAACTTACTAATTACAGTAGGTAGGTATTAAATAATAATCTTGCTAAATTTAATTTTAAATTATGATCTTGCTATCATGTTTTCGCATGAATTTCGCGCAGATTTCTGATCAGAAATCCTGTGCGATCTCTCCACTACTTAAGATATCGCGCTTCTTTTAAAAATGATGGATACTTTTACTCACAGTCTCTTGGATATAACCTATGAATTTTTGTCAAGGAACCTCAATAGGTTCCTTTACAAAAATGCACCTGGTCTTCCATTTATAAGTTCAGAGGTCTCTATCAAGTTATCGGATGCGTGAGTTTCGACAGGAACTGGCTAAGTTGTATTGCTTAAACTCTTTCATAGTTTGAAAAGTAGCTAAGTCTGATTAACTTCCCTGGGGATTCCTTCACTTTATTTTTTAAATAGTTCTTTATTAGAAAATAATGCAATAACTTAGAGTAGTTCATCTGAAACTGAAGTCTTGATTGCATTCCTAGCAATGGCGCTAATCATTTTGTTGTCAGATTTAACTTCTTCGTTGCTAATATAATATCCAAAAAACATTTATCCTGATTGATTGTTGGATGATAATTTAAATTATTATTATATATTAAATTATTTAGCTATTTGCATAAAATTAGGCAACTTTAGGTACAGTGTGATCTTGTTCATCTTCTATACAATAATTTCTTTTATAACATTTCTATTTCTTCTATACCATTGTACTTTTTTTATCATTGTGTCACTTATGGAATATTGTCAGTCAAGAGCACGGTAAGTGACTGTACAATAAAGAGTTGTTACTTACTTACTTAACATTATTAGTCACATATTTATTTACAAAAAAGACATTCGTATAATTTATTTGATGAATTTCTATAAAACTTTATTTAAATGTTTACAACCCTCTACAATTATGACATTTATGACAGTTGACTTAGTATTTGGTTTCTTTCTAAATTTATCAGAAGAAGAAGACGTTTTTCAATGATCGTTCATTTCTGGATTCTGCCGTGACATTCTAGATATCTTCCAGGTGTCCGCTATTGAACATAAGCCATTATATGAGACTTTCCTTTGAAACATAGGTCTTGATTGAGCCACTTGCATATGCATTACTGGCATCGTGACATGCATACTAATTCATTAGCATCAATGAAGCTGATTGCAATTAAATTTCAGCTAAAACCAACGATAGTCTACAAATAATGTAGTGCATAACAACAAGGTCGGATTCGTCCAATACCTTCTTTTCCTCTCCCTTCTACAATTTCTCATACCGTTTACAAAATGTATAAATGAAACTGAGCTGCAAATAGCAATCTATAAAAGCAAATCGGATTACGATCTCAAATAAGTATATTTCATTATCTAGAGTGTATTATTTACTGAGTTAGGGGTCACTTACTTAAGTCAAAATATTGTTCAAAATATTGTACATCAATGCAAAAAGACTGTAGCGCAGAAGTCTATTTATTTATTACAGAGAAACATTTTGTTACTAAAACAGACAATTTTTTAATAAAATTTATTGTGCATTTAAATCCGAATCACACGTGGGAGTAACAAAAAGCAATAAGGTTCTAAATAATTTACTAATATACCTATAATATGTATGGCATACGAGTACATTACAAATGGGTATGACTAATAAGATGGTAAACTCAAACTCAAAATTAAATAGCATTCCAATGGACCGCTAGTCTTAGTCAATCCTCACCAACCATCGGCGACATTGCTAATCCAGACTGTCCATTCCAGTCTACAGGAACAACTTATTTTTCTTCCAACACTATTCTCAAATATATACTGATTTTCACAATACATTTTCTGCAAGTTACACAATTTCTTACCTTCTTAAAATAATTGAAAAAAATCTAACGTCTTTTGTCCCCGAGGGAGTAGGCACAGGTATTCCATTTCTGGATATACCAACCCTCTTTTCACCAGATATTCTTAGGTGATAGGTGATGAGCCCATCGCCTGACAGGGTCTTTACTACACATATCTCAGAATCAATTTTGGGACCTGCGGGTTTCCTTGCGATGTTTTCCTTCACCGTCTTAGTCAAGTTGATAAACTCATTGGTACATGTCAGGATTTGAACCCGAGCTACTTTCAATAATTTTGTAGGTATTAAAAACTAATAGGGCAACTGCGTCCAGTATTTAAGTTAGGTATTTACTTTTCCTCATGTAGACTTATATTTAAAAAGTAGTTTCACTAACTTAATACCATTCGTCCTCGTTTGAAAAGCAGATTTATTATATTTGAATAGCGTTCACCTGCGCTGCAGCGTGGCAGCCTTCTTCCCTGTTCCGAGTTCCCCACTTTGTCTTTATTTCTTTACAAAAAGTAATCGCATTTGGTCAACCTTTTTCAAACAAACTCTTCCATTTCGTAGACGTAGCAACATTGGCCCTTGATTTCCATTGACGACTGAATGATGAATATTTACCACCAGGTGGCAAAAGGTTGTTTGACCTTGAAATATACCTAAAATAATATAATTATTATCAGAAATCCACAAGTACATACTACAAAAGTGAATTCCATAATAGTTTATAAAATGTTACAATCGTCGACAATTTTAATCAACTGCATAATGATTGTTATTGTAATACACATTATAATGATATCATTTCTCTTATCTTGTGCACAAACTAGTTGATTGTATAAGCTCAACAAATAACAGTTGTCTTGGCCAAAATCTACCTCTTTCTAATGGCTATACGAGTACATACATACATACATACATACATACATAATATTTTTTGTGTGCTTTAAAATGCGTATTTTACATAAAATAAAAATAAGCTCAGGCATTGTCCCCAAAAGGGTAGGCATTTCTGAGAATAGAGTATCTAGAATATCCCTGAGATGCTATATTTTATTCCCGTATTTACAGGGGAACGGGAACTACGCTGGTGAAACCGCGTAGAAACGATAGTTTGTTATAATGACTGGAGTTTTGTTACACATTCTTCAGAACCAATTCTGAGGCCTGCATATTTCCTCACGATGTCTTCCTTGACCATAGAGCTAGTGATAAATATTTACCCCATTGGGGATCGAACCGGGGCCTCACGTATGAGAGGCAAACTTGCTACCAACGAGGTTATAACGCTATTTTTTTACACTGAGAATATTACAGAAATTAAGCTAAATTTAAATGGGTCAGTCTTACTTACCTACCTCCTCGGAGTTAAAAGGCGTGACTATTTTATATGTTTATGTCTAAGTGAAAAAGTTTTTATAACACATTTGCTCGTAAAAGGTGTCTTATTTCACCAATTTTAATATCGTTACCGATCTCATTACGCCCAAGTGCGGTAAGTGTAAAGTAAAACGCACGGTTTATCAAGATGCTCCGTCTTAAAACGAACGGTACTTTTTAAAATCTCAGCAAAGAGTTTTTATGTCAAAAAAGTTGTCAACATTTTATGATTAAAATTAACTTTGGGAGATAAAATATATTAAAGAAATATTTATGTACATAATTATTTAATTTAATTAATTTTGACAGTAAATTACAACCAATCTCTAACAGAAACACAAAAATATTATTTTACTTTATTAGTAATAAGTACTGGCTGTTTTTGTGCCTTTTCCTAAAAAAAAAAATTATGATGCGCGCCGCGCGCTTTTTCTTAACGCTGTATTGTTTTTATTCGTTTATAACACATTTGCTCGTAAAAGGTGTCTTATTTCACCAATTTCAATATCGTCTTCTATCTCATTACGCCCAAGTGCGGTAAGTGTAAAGTAAAACGCACGGTTTATCAAGATGCTCCGTCTTAAAACGAACGGTACTTTTTAAAATCTCAGAAAAGAGTTTTTATGTCAAAAAAGTTGTCAACATTTTATGATTAAAATTAACTTTTTGAGATAAAATATAATAAAAAAATATTATTATTTAATTTATTACATAATTATTTAATTTAATTAATTTTGACAGTAAATTACAACCAATTAATCTGTAACAAAAACACAAAATATTAATTTACTTTATTAGTTATTACTAATAAAGTACTGGCTGTTTTTTGTGCCTTTTTTGCCTAAAAAAAATGATGATGCGCGCCGCGCACTTTTTTTTAACGCTGTATTGTTTTTATTCGTTTACCATAGTCGGAGTTTTATTTTATTTACTCTCAAATGTGTTATAAAACGTCGTATGACATACGTGCGCTTTGATACACACACCGGTACAATTAGCGGAACAGAAAAAAAAGGGAGTATTTACGCATTTTTGCGTGTTACTGGCCGGCTAAACAAGCTTTTTTTAAATTTGGGTTTTAATTTAAAAATGGAATACTAAGCGACTGCCCTTTTTTTCATTCTTTTGTTTTAATTTTCATTGATTCATTTTTTCCACCGCTTGTCCGTTTTTAGAAGGTTCGTGAATTCCATTTGAAAAGCTTTGAATTGCAGTTTTTGAGGCTTTTGAGTTTTTTCGCATATTGATAATTTACGAGCATCTAATTATGCCTGATTTAACGCCATCAGAAATCATTAGGGCAGATCAAATGAGGAGAAATGGTCAAACCTACAGATCGATTGCCAGAAGCCTTCGTCGATCGTTATCAACGATTTATCGTAGCATCCAACGATACAGATTGACGAATGCTCTAGTGAGAAGGAGAGGACAAGGCCGGAAAAGGTGTACTTCAAGGAGGGATGACCGTTTTCTCCAACTTCAAGTCCGACGGAACACGAGACTAACGGCGGTGCAGGCTCGAAATTTACTGGAAGAGGTACGAGCAGTAAGGATGAGTGAGCGGACAGTTCGTAGAAGATTCGAAGAAGTGGGTATAGGCTCGTATGTGCCCGCCAAAGCCCCAAAACTTGAGAGACCTCATCGCACAAACCGTCTACACTTTGGTCGTGAACATCGTGATTGGGACTTCGACGACTGGGGACAGGTTCTTTTTACTGATGAATGCAGAGTTATGTTAAATCAAATTGATGGAAGGCAGCGAGTATGGAGACGCAAAGGAGAACGGTATATCCAGTCTAATTTTGAAAATACAGTTGCATATGGCGGCGGTTCAATTATGGTCTGGGGAGGAATATGTTTAGGAGCTCGTACGGAGTTAATAGTGGTCGATGGCGGGAATCTGAATGCTGATCGGTATATCAGGGAGATTTTAGAAGAACATGTTGTGCCATTTGCCCACTTTATTGGTAACAACTTCATTCTAATGCAGGATAATGCTCGGGCTCACAGTGCTCGCACAGTACAGACATACCTAAACCATGTTGGTATAACGGTGATGGAGTGGCCAGCACGGTCCCCCGATATGAACCCTATAGAACACGTCTGGGACTTGCTAAAGAGGAGTGTAAAGTCAAGAATGCCCCCTCCCAATAATCTCAACGAGTTGCGAAACGCATTACTTGAAGAATGGCAGAGGTTGCCCCAAGAAACCATTGATAACATCATCCGCAGCATGCCCAGACGGATGGAAACCCTCATCAGAGCACGAGGAGGAAACACTCGATATTGAACAGTCATTGAAATTGTTGTTAAACTTTGGAAAATCTTGAATTTTCTGCTGTTTCTCTATAATTAAAAATCGAAGAAAAATGCATTTTGTTTAATTTAATTTTTATTTTTATAAAATTTTAAGTATGGTGTTACAAATGAATGTCAAAACATGTTAATTTAATTGTTGTTTCATTTTAAATAATATATTGTTTAAAAATTACATTCATTGTTCTAAATTCCCTCTTTTTTCTCCTTTTTTTTTCTGTTCCGCTAATTGTGCCGGTGTGTGTAATTACAGCCTCTGCTTACTTGTAGCCCTCGCCTACGGCTCGGGCTAGCAATATCGCCTCGGCTGTAATTTTCAACCTACCGCACTTATATCATAATGTACTATTATATCACCCTCTACGTAATGGAGTTAAAACAATACTCAAGTGACAGCTGTCACCGAAACCAAAGACGTTTAAAGAAAAGGTTCTCTCTAGGAAAGAGAATGATTTTCTTCCAACCTCTTTGATCTTGACATAGTATAAAACGAAGTTGCTTTCCGCTTCTGTAATACGCTAACTACTGAAATGCCCAACGGATTTTTATGATAAAGCTAGAACGATTCGCTAGTTCACAAAAAATGGTGAATTTAACTACAATACTGAATTAACAACATTGTCATGGTTTGCAATTTGATAAGTTAGGATTAATTTTTTAATCCTAATTTTCTTAATTTTGTAAGGTCATTATCGAAGTAATGTCAAACAGGACAAGTGTCGGACAGTGTCTAGACCGTTTTTGTTTTGGCATAGTTTGTTTGGTAGATCATACTTCAGAGATAGTCCTAAAAATTAATCGAAATCGATGAAGCTGTTTTTCGAAACTCAACAAAAAAAAAATTTAATTTAAGTAGGTAGATAGGTAGTAGTAATATTTAGATTCAAGCGCCATTGCATGGGTGGGAGACTGCTCTTTTGCGAATAATTAGCAGAAAATCTGTTGCGAGATAGACTCAACAATTTTATGTTGTTGTTTTTATATTGAGCTACGTTGCTTACTTTTATTTACATACTTTATACTTTTTAATTGTATTCTGTTTTAATTCTATTTACGTATGTAACGGTCCTCGACCTATGACGCTCTATCCACTTTTATTAAACTATATACCTACTACCGGGGCTTATGTAGCTTTTTTTTAATTCAAGCATATTTTGTTAAACTTTAGTGTACCACCTACGTTCATCTGTTTATCTCAGTTACATCCATCCTATAAGGTCACAAGAAGTACTTCTTTTAATTTTGATATTTGTCTTTATCCAAAATTTACTTTCACGTAGTCATGATAACAACAAACAAACTTTTGTAGAGTATATAGGTAAAGGTGATATAGTAACAGAAACAAGTATAATGAATAATTAGATTTTTAACCGACTTTAAAAAAGGAGGAGGTTCTGAATTCGACACGTATTTTTTTTATGTTTCTTACCTCAGACCTGTCGACTGGGTGAACCGATTTGGATGATTCTTTTTTTATTTGAAAGCTGGTGCTTTCTTTGTGGTAATTTGTTCCAGTTTTGACAATGGCATCCATAAAAAAACCAAAACACAACCATGTCTAGCAAAATCTAAAATATTCAGTATCTACCTATTTCAAGTTATCTCAGAAATAAAATTAATTTATACCTAATCAGGAAAAAATATAGTTATATTGTACTTGCTCTACCACATAAACATGTTTTCCTGCCCGGCAAAGTTATGATGTTCGATGACATTTTTTCCGACGATTAGAAACATTCTTGTCATTAAAATATTACATTTTTTATTACAGTTTTTGCGATTCTTGTCTTTTGTATTACAATTGGTTTCCAATTATGACTAACTAGCGCATTCATTGCTAATAAGTTGACTCCCAACAGTATAGGTTATAATAGCTTAGTGTTTTTAACTCTTAATTTCTCATAATTTTATTACAGGACAAAAGGCTGAAACAGTTAATTGAGGATTTTATTATATAATTTACTTGGATTAGTTATTTAGCCCCATGACTCATATTAAGATATCAAAAACTATTTTACAAAATATTAAAAAAAACGGATAGCTCCATATAATTCACGAGCCAATATAATTACAGCTGAGTCCGGTGGTAGCTAAATACGAGTATGTACACTGGTATATATATTGCTTGCTTGCGTAGGTCAGTGAAGTACTGCGAAGTTAGCGAACATTCTCGAAACTTTTCAATTGAGACTTCTCGGAACAAACCTGACTTTTACCTAAATTAACACAGGAAATTTGAGAAAAAAAACATTTTCTATAGGAATACTTATAAATACAGTAAGTAATCAACGTACCTACCTCGAAATGTGATTACTAAAATAACATAGTTTTTACCAGGAAATTGTAGATACACTAAGCAAAACCATTTTTTTCGTTAAAAGTTAAAAGTTTCGTTAAAAGTTGTTCATATTGTTTGAAAAAAAAATACCTTTCAATCTAGCTCCGTGAAAGTGCCGTCGTCCATGCATATTTCATGTGACTCGGCGATCGCCGGTAATAACCCGTGGTGGCGAGTGCCATGCTAAATTTAATCTTGGCATGATCACTTCATGTTCAATCTACAAAAACTTGTATATAGATACATTTTTCTTTACCTATTCACATTATTATCGGTAATTCAATAATACATATTATACTACGCAAGCTATTATTATAAATTATAACATAAATGTTGTTGCAAGATATTTATACCCATACTAAACATTCTAGTTGTTCAACAAGAATACTGTATAATTTATGTGGAATACTATCCAAATGCATGGAACTTTAGCACACGCATGAAATCTCGTTTCGATAATTAATCAAAGAACATCGGCAGCTTTGGTACCCACTGAAATTGACATTAGACACGGGGTATCACACTATGCTTGTTTTATTGACTCATAACAAGTCGAAATTTTCCATATTTTTTAATTAATCTAGCAGTTGGAAATGTTGAGTCAAATAAAACAGAAATATCATAGAAACACGAATCGATCGATTGGGAAATCTATTAATACCAAAGAGGAATTAGGAATTTTAATTTTATGCGACCCAATATGGACCCATTAAAATATAATATAAGGCATAGAGGGGACAAAGCGAGGATTATTTGAAGCCAAAAGTTATTCCAAGTGGAATAAGTACAATTTCGACCGAATGACAGCTCGCGTTCTTACTAACTGACATGACAAGGACAAGACGCTTGAGCTTCAAAGTTTTGTATGAAAATATTCCCAATGCCCCCTCTATGCTATTATATTTTAGTGTCTTTGATTAATACAAAAACTTTTTTGTTGTTGTGGTAAAATTGGACGTTGTGTCATCACGTCAACCATGTCATTCACTAGGGATGGCCAAGTGAAAAAATAAATTGATATTTATCGTATCGACATTTCTAAATAATATAGATAAAAATCGAGTGAAAAATATCGATATATCGTCAGTTTTTACATTATTATTTATACATATTCCCAAATTCGTAAAAAACGACGATGAAAATAGTATTTTTTTATAAATGCTTGAGTCTAAACAACAAAACCAGAAATTAAAATTGATACGAATTCGATACTGTAAAATAAATGCGGATATGTTAATGCTAATTATGTATTTGGAAAAATATCGATATTTTAATAAAGGTATGGATATTTTTTGCCCAAGCGATCATTCACTGCCATTATTTGGCATAGAGTAACTTATATGGCATTTGGTAGGCAGTGCTATTTTCTAACAAAGAGGTTGGAAGAAAATAATTTTCTTTCCTAGAGAAACTTTTTCTTTACACGTCTTTGGTACCTAAAATCTCATAATAAACTACAAAAAACACTAGGTAACGAATAACTTTTAAACCCCAACTTATAAAAATGTGGTATGATTACAATTATCTTAGTCTGTCCAAGAACTATCGATTTTACACGGTTTCGTCTTCCGTGGGCAGGTGTAAGTGGGGTACCCAAAACACATGGACTTTTGCCAATGTTCTTTACAAAATTACTAGCTCAACGGTGGTCCCAGAATTAATTCTGAGATATGTGTCTGACCCGTCCAGTGATAGGCTCACCACCGATCAAGGGGTCGAATATACTCGTTATAACCACTCTAAAGATTAAAAAAACCGACTTCAATCTTCAACTTATATGGTTTTATCATGGATGCCGTTGTCAGAACTAGACGAAATTACCAATCCAAGAGACCAATCTGGAAGTACCAGCTTTCAAATAAAAAAAAAAACATCCAAATTGGTTCACCCTGTCGAAAGTTCTGAGGTAACAAACATAAAAAAAAGACGTGTGGCACTCGGGGACTGCCGCGGTAAAGCTGCAGTTGCATAGCATTTTGTATCAACAAGACTGCCGAAAAGAAACGACGTTAGACAATGCACGGCCTTCAAGCCACACCTCCGTGCCCGTCGGAGTGGGGAGCGTGAGGTTTCGGTTCCCGCGCTCAAGGCCCTCGATAGAAGCTATGCAATAGCTTAAAAAATACAGACGAATTGATAACCTCCTCTTTTTTGAAGTCGGTTAAAAAGTGGCTATTTCCAGGTTTCTAGAAATTAAATACTGCCTACCCCCGAAAAAGTCGTGAGATTTATTATTTTTAACAAAAGTGCAAACCTAAGTAATATTTATATTTTGTAAAACAATATGTGCAGCTCTGCAGCGTAGTACTGCCATACCCACTAAAAACCCGTTATGAATCAGCACCCCTCGTATTAGATTCGCGTAACATATGAAACTTTATTTTTTTTAAGTTTTCCTATTCTCATTTTCGAAGTCTATTAAACTCGGACATAACGACTAGGCCAATAACGTTGTCATAAAGTGCAAATTTATGAGCGTGGGCAACTGGTTAGCTAGAAGTGACATAAAACGACCTTGCACAATACGCCTGGCAACACATTTATATAACGCTACATACATGTCATTCCTCCTGAATAAACATTGGATCACAATGGGTTGTTTAAATCGATAAATCCATATATAAAATGAATTAGTTGCTTTGCGCGTCTGTAAAGCACGAACTCCTGAACTACGCAAAGGATTTTGATGTGGTTTTCACATAAATAATACCTCTAATACTAGCGGATCTGCGCGGTTTCAACCGCGTAGTTCCCGTTCGAGAATACGGGAATAAAATATAGCCTATGTTACTCAGGGATCTTCTAGATTTCCAATATAGTAATAAGCGAGGAAGGAAAACCGAAGCGTAGTACCTAATGGTGGGTCTCTAGTATATTATAAAATTTAGAATGATAACAACTTCTAGTTGCGAAATGAAACTAAATAAACTTTTAATTATATGTAATAAAAAAAGCAACCTGCGTTGGTTTTGATTTTTTTTTTATTATAACTAGGTACTTATAGTTAGTATAGTATAACTATGTGTAGGAGCGGAGGTGGAATGTTATTCCATCGTGAAAAGGGAAGATCTTCCTTCAGGTAAGGTAATATTGTCTGGGGACCGCGGTCCAACGGTTAATGTTGGACAGTTGTACTTATACAAACTCATAGAAAACTTCGATAGCGCGGTTTAGAACTGGCCGTCTATGCCGCTTTAGTTAGCTCAGTGTTGTACCAGGTGTCGCAACACCCATTATTATCAAAAGACGCGTGAGATTACCTATGTATGTAGGTACCATTAAGTGGCGTTCGGTTGCTGCTTTCCTCACGCCTTACAAATTACACTGGTGAGAAACGGGTATTTCCAGAAATGGGATGGGACCTGTGCCAACCCTTTAGGTGTTAAAGGCCTTTTTATGCTTTGGGAAATTGCAGCTTCATCCTTATCCGTTCAGAAGTGTGATCTCTTGAAGTAGGTAATAAAGGATAGATGCATAGGTAGATCATTTGAAGCTGCACTCGCACACAAAAATCTTAATATTTTTTTTACGAATAGATGTTAATTTTTAGAAAATGCAGGATTTAATCAGATCCGAGTGTGTGTATATTAAAATGAAATTTATAACATATTCCTGAACAGTAAACGAAAACTAATTTGCATTTCCTCTCTGTGAAGTGAACTATGATCCATCTTTTTCACTTTGATGCGGCTCTGTCCTGTCCGAACGAATATCATGTAACGAAAATCCTTTTATTTTGCTGTATTTCCATAGTCTTTACATGTACGGCTATTCGTTCTCGAAATTCTGAATGTTCTACAGACCAAATTAAATAATAGTTTTTGTTCACAAATTCATCTCAATACCTACTCGTAGTTACCGCGTATAAAATATAATAGCATAAATTGCGAAAATAAGTCCATTGTCTGTCATGAAACCCACGAGAAACTCATACTTTAAACGCAAACTTTAATTTTGAAGAAGAAATTGAACTTTGCGTCTATTCAGTTTTACAATGTCTCTGTTTAAGAGCTTCTTTGAAAGAACTGCAAACTTCTATACTATAAACGTTTGTAAATAAAACTGCGATGAAGAAAAATATTCTAATTCATTTGAATTTTTAAATGTCTCATGCTTCGAATTTTGCCACCTCTGGAAATATGTCACCTTTGTGACTAGCCTCAAGTGCCTTTGTATATTATTATACTAGATACTTAGAACCGCACCGAGACCTCATACACGAGACCTAAAAGTATGTAAGTAAATGTATTCGGTAAAGTGCACCTTTTGATTCGGTTAGGTATCAAAAAAATCGTTAGCATTCAGTGAACTGTACCTATTGAATGAGTTCCAATTTCGAAATATCTGCCAAAAAAAACATTTCGCACAGATTTTCAATAGTTCGAGTATTGGTTTCGCAGGTTTACCGTTGACGTATACGCAAGCAATTTAATTCCGATAGCGTATGCCATTTCAAACAAAGTTAATATTTTAATATTGAAAATATAATATACCTTTTCGGGATGCATCACTGAAACTACCATATATAAGTGAGTGAAATATGTCCCACAATTTATTATTATTATAGCGTCTAACTTCAATGTGGGTCGTAGCCGTTTCCTTTGCAATTGTTTTCTTTTTTCTTATTTTATAGTATGCTTGTTACGGAGATAGCGTGGATTGATGATAAATGGACTGTATAAGAACGATTTTAATAGTTAAATGGAAGGAAACGCAATGCTGTTGAAAAACTGGTCTGTCTTCTAGTAACTTGTAGAAACAATAGCAAAACATGTATAAGTCAATCATACAATAAAAAGTAAAAGTATCAAAAGAGGTTGCGCTGCAAGAGGTCCGCAACATCCTCCCCCTCGTGCAGGGATGCACCAATCAGATGAAATACCATTAAGAGGGTATCTTAATAAGTTTTCTGAGGGGTCGGCGTAAACAACCCCCTGCAGTTTCAACGTCAACCACCCTCGTGATGCCGTCCTTGCCGGGGTATTCTTTCGCAATTCTTCCTCGCGGCCATGTTCCTCGTGGCAGAGATTCGTCGACGATTAAGACCGAGTCTCCAATTTTCGGTATCTGATTTTGGCTATTCCTGTCTCTGGGTTGCATTGTGGGCAGAATTTCCCGTACCCATCGGTGCCAAAAGTGATCTGCCAGTCTGACTGCTTTGCGCCACTCCGAACGTCGGACGAGATCATGATCGTCAAAGGCTTTCGGTGAGACTTGGTCGGATGAGGAGCCAATGAGAAAATGAAAGGGTGTCAGTGTCGTCGGGTCTTGAGGGTCTGTTGACACATGGGCTAAAGGTCGTGAGTTTACTATTGCTTCTGCTTCCGATAACAGTGTCAGCAGGGTTTCTTCTTTGGGCGCTCTCTCTTTTAGGGTAGCGTGAAGGGCAACCTTTACCGTGCGTACCAGTCGCTCCCAAGAACCTCCAAAATTCGGTGCCGCAGGAGGAATGAAGCTCCATTTAATTCCTTTTGTAGCTACAAGGTCGAGAATGGAGTTCGAGTAAAATTCTTTCAGGATTCGGTTAGCCCCAACAAAGGCGGTCCCATTATCGGAGAATAGGGTATTTGGGGCTCCACGGCGTGCCACAAATCGACGAAGACTCATCATAGCGGAGTCAGCAGAGAGGCTGTGGACAAGTTCTAGATGGATTGCTCTAGTAGTTAGGCACGTGTAGAGGGCCACGTACCTTTTTTCGTGTCTCCGTCCGATGGTAGTCATGATAGGGCCAAAGTAGTCCAACCTGTATATGTGAAGGGCCGTTGATGGTGAGCCAATCTTCCAGGTGGGAGGTCTCCAATAGCGGGACGCATCGGTAGGTCCTTGCGAATTTTACAGAATAGGCACTGCTTCGCCACAGATCTCACAGTAGCTCGGAGTTGAAGAAGCCAGAATCTTTGTCTCAACTCATTGACAACCAATTCGTTGTTAGCGTGGCCTGCTCTCCTGTGGTAGTTCTGCACTAATAAGCGAACAACTGGGTGACGGCCGTCCAAAATCACTGGGGAGCGGGTATCAGGATCTACGTCTTCCGCTGCGTTAATCCGACCAGCCAAGTGCAATAGTCCATCCTGTGCGAGTGAAGGGGACAGTTTCATCAGGCGGTTGTTCTTCGGAAGTGGCAGAGAGTTAAGGATACATCGGAATTCTTCAGAGAAGCTGTCCAGCTGTGTGCGTTGTAGTATGTGCCTTTCAGCGGCTTGCATCATCTCGGCAGATAGAGGTGATGGAGAGAGGGTTGTGGACGTTGTAGGACGGCGAGGTGGAAATGGTTCGCCTTTAGATTTCAGGTCTCGGATTTTGTTTAAAATATTTCCAAAGAGCGCGGTTGCCTGGTGCAACCTGGCAGTAGAGCGTACCAAACGAAACCAATCACTGAAGTAGCCAAAATTGACAGTGAGAGGGGTAGGCAGAGCGGTTGCTGTAGAAGTAAGTCCCACCGATTCGCTTGGCATGCATTTGAGCTCCTCGCGAACTGGTGGGATATTGGCTGGCTCCATGGGCCAGTTCTCGGGGGACTCAAGAAGAAAAGACGGTCCTTGAAACCATCTATGTGAAACGGTAAGGGATATGGGACACGTTCGAGTGGCATCATCAGCAACGTTCAGATTTGTAGGTAACCAACGCCAATCTTTTACGTAAGAGTTTTCTAAAATTTCACCTAAACGGTGGGCTACAAAAGGCTTAAAGGACCGAGCATCACTTCGCAGCCATTGAAGGACGGTCATGGAGTCACTCCACAGAAACGTGCGTATCGGTTTATTACGATGATTGTCTTTTATAGTCACCGCAAGTCGAGAGGCGATCAACGCGGCTTGGAGTTCTAAGCGCGGAATGGAGATAGGTTTCAGGGGAGAGACTCTTGCTTTGCTCGAGATGAGAGCGAGCTCTACTCCACCATTCGGGTACAACAGCCGCCAGTATGCGACACAGGCATATGAGAGCTCGCTCGCGTCTGCGAATACGTGAAGCTCTCTTTCCGACGGTTCAGAGTTTCTAGATTTTGAGTACCAGCGTGGTATTTGAAGAGAAGAGACCTGTGTGAGTTCCTGAAACCAATCTAGCCATTTTGTAGTTTCGGAAGGTAAGAGTTCAGTATCCCAACCGACATTTAGTCTCCACGTTTGTTGGAATAAAATACGGCCTTTTACGACTATGGGGCCTAATAGACCTAAGGGATCGTAAACGCTCATTAGGCGGGATAAAACTTTTCTCTTCGTGATCGTACCATCAATGGTCATCGGATTCCCAACTCTAAAACCTAACATGTCGGATACCGGGTTCCATTTTACACCTAGCGCGCCAACGTCTTGGTTTGGTATCTGAACATCGGCGTCTGGACAAGCCCAAAGATCTTTAGGGACGCGAGCTAACGCGTGGACATTGTTGGATGTCCATGCTCGCATCTCAAAACCGCATTTAGCATGTATGATAAGAACTTCACTAGCTATACGAGACGCGTCGTCGAGGCTGTCTAAACTGGTAATGAAATCGTCCATATAATGGTTGTGAACGATTTCGTGTGCCGCTTCGGGGTATTGGCTCTCGAATTCTGAAGCGTTTTTATTTTTTATGTATATCGCGGTGCAAGGGCTAGACGCGGCTCCGAAGGTCATCGAGCTCATCCTATATTCTTTGATAGGTGCGGTCGAGTTTGCGTCGCGCCATAAAAATCTTTGAGCATCGCGGTCTTGATCTCTGATTTTAATTTGTGGGAACATTTCGCGTATGTCACCCGTGACTGCTACCTTGCCTTCCCGAAATCGAAATAAAATGCCTAGCAGAGGTTGCAGGAGATCGGGTCCAGTCAACAGCAAGCTATTTAGACACACGCCGTTAGTTGACGCAGCGGCGTCGTGTACAACACGAAGCTTTTTTTTTTGTGGATGATAGACTCCAAAGGTCGGGAGGTACCAACGAATAGTGTTAGAGGTGTCGGTAGTTTTGCGGCAGTGATACGTAGTGGGGTCACACTCCTCGGCGTAGCCTTTTTTTATAACGTTGTCCATGAACGCGCTGTAAGCTTTTGCGAATTCGTTATCTTTGCGCATGCGTCTCTCCAAACTTAAGAAACGTGACATGGCCTGTGGGTAGCTGTCGGGGACATCCCTAACGTTTTCGCGCCAAGGTAAACCTACCTTATAACGACCGGAAGGTAAGCGCTTTGAAGTGGCGTCTAAAATTTCAATTGCACGGTGATCTAATTTGCTATTGAGATTTTTATTTTTACAAATGCCTAAAGAATCAATTTTGTACTGCTGTTTTATAAGTGAGTCCAAACTTTCGTCGACGACTGTACTTTCAAGTAGTAAAGTATGATTGACGAACTCTACTAGATTTGTTTTGCTGGAAGCTACGCCATATAGTGACCAGCCCAAGGCCGACAAGCAAGCGACTGGTTCGTTTCTTCCACCAAAACGTACGTCATGATTTACGGACAGAAACCAGTGTTCCGTGCCTATGAGAATTAAAGGTGAAGCATCTTCATTGAGAGTTTGTCAACCAGGTCGATCAAGTGTGGGAACTGAGCGACTGTCTCAGGTTTAATTGTTTGTGGTTTTAAAGATAAATCATCTAATGACCTGACGTTTCTTATAAAAAATGTGTCATGTGTATCCCTACCCTTAATTTCAAAGTCGACGTATGAGATTGTGGTTCGTCTAGTTAGGCCACCGACCGCGTTTATTATTATTGTTTGTTGAGGGCCTGTTACACCGATACGATTTGCAATGCTTGAATCGATAACCGTGGCTGTACTGCCATCGTCAAGTAGAGCAAAGACGTCGCAACTTCCAGCGGGGCCGTAAACAGTAACTGGAACGATTTTCAGATAGGCGGGGGTCCGTAACGTTAACAAAATCTCAGGTTGTTGACTGGTGTTAGCGATGTTGACTTGCTCCTCAGAAACTACAGAGCAGCTAGGCGTTGGGTGCGAACCTAGTGGAATGACGACATTGTTGTTCATGACTTGCGTTTCGGTTGTAGTGTTTGTATATGACGACGCGGTTTGTCCGTGCAGTAACGGGTGGTGACGTAGTAAGCATCCAGAAATGCCACATGGGTTAACTTTGCATGTTTTCCATTGGTGTGAGGATCGTTTAAGGCACCTATAGCACACCTTCTCACTACGTTGCCACTGCCATCTATCGTCGACACTCAAAACTTTAAACTCCGAGCAAGACTTAATGTTATGATTTTTATTACAAAAAACACATTCTTGTTTAGTTGTAGCAATAGATTCTTGTGCAGAAGTAATTGGTTTAGCATGTGAAAGCAAGTGAACATTCTCACGTTTAACGAAAGGTTTATCTGCGTAAAAATTTTGAAATAAGGTCGAGTCTGGGGAAAGACCGAAACGTATGTGCTGATTTAGTTCGCGATGTAGAAAATCAGAAAGTATTTCTAATTTAGGACGGCCTGTAGTGTCCTGGACCGCGAAATCAGTCCACCTGGTTTTCGTAGTAGGATTTAGTTTGCCTAATACGGCATGGAATAATTCGGGTGAATACAAATATTCAGTTTGTTTTAGAAGCTTAATAGTGGAAATGGAATTACGGACCCGATTTGAGAAAGTTCCGAGCTCTTTCAGGTCGTTTCCTAAACGTGGAAGACTTTTAAGTGCAGTTACTTCCTTGAAAACGATGAGTTCGGGGCGCGCGAAGTTTTCTTCGAGTGCGCGCAGGACTTCCTCTGGGTCTTCCGTCGACATCAACAATGCGGCGACAGCCTCACGCGCGGGGCCGCACAGTGCATTCTGAAGTCTGATTATGTTTTCTAAATCTGAAAAATTGCATTTTGTTGTATCATAAATTCGTTTAAAGTGGAGCCATTGCTGCGAATTGCCAGAAAACGAAAACAATTCTAATTTTTTAGGAGAATGGGCGCAGGCTAAGGCTTTTGCTGCCGCAGCGGTGTCCGCTACAGCTTTCAGCAAGTAGGTACTGTCAAGCTCCATGGGGATGAGCGGCGGCTCTAGGCCAGGCACCTTGGAAGCTTTGGTGACGTCACAACTACGTGAAGGAAATATATTATGTTGTTGCCGTTGATTCAACGGGGGTGCAGTTGCCCGAGTGGCCGTTGCCGGTGGTTGCTGTACCGAGCGGCCGGGAGCGAATGTGTGCTCGCATTCTACTGCGGGAATGTCCCTGTTAACTATGTTACAGCTAGTTTGATTCACTGCGTTTTCTACCCATCTCTCAGTTCTATCTACGCTCACCCGGTTAGAACTCCGATGACTCGTGCAGCTTCCTGCGCGGCTACCTCCTGCAGTTGCCTCGATCGCACATATTTCCGCTTGCAGCTCGCTGTCTGCCACCTGCTGCTGAAGAGCGGCTAGTTGCCGCTCGCGATCCAACTCGCGTGCGGCGAGCGCTTGCTCTCGCTCGAGCTGTTGTGCGGCTAGCTGTCTGTCGCGATCGGCGAGCGCTTGCTCTCGCTCGAGCTGTTGTGCGGCTAGCTGTCTCTCGCGATCGGCGAGCGCTTGCTCTCGCTCGAGCCGTTGACGCAAGGCCTGAGCTTCGGCGGCGGCCTTGTGCGCTCTGACAGTAGCGGACGATCGTGACGACTCGGTCCTAGCGGTACCCTCGCTGGTTCCTCCGGGGACCACACTTGAAGCTTTTGATCTAGCGTCATCGGGCCTTTTAGATTTGCTGCGGGTTTGCATGATAAATGTATGCGTGTATGAGAACTAGTGAGAATAAATGAACGAAATTATGTGCGATGAAACGAGATTATGAAAATATGTGTTAGGTACACTGGAAATGATGGGAGAATGGACCAAATGTTACGGAGATAGCGTGGATTGATGATAAATGGACTGTATAAGAACGATTTTAATAGTTAAATGGAAGGAAACGCAATGCTGTTGAAAAACTGGTCTGTCTTCTAGTAACTTGTAGAAACAATAGCAAAACATGTATAAGTCAATCATACAATAAAAAGTAAAAGTATCAAAAGAGGTTGCGCTGCAAGAGGTCCGCAACAATGCTAATTAATCGTACTTCTTTTTAATTGCATTATTCGCCTCTAAAAATCTACATTGCCTAAAAATCTAAATTACTAAGACAGCCACAATCAACGCGTATCTGAATAATACTATTTTAGCCACTAGTTATCTTTTATGCAAGCCTCTCTAAATACAACTCAGCATGGTGGTTATTTTTTAAGTAGTAAACTTCTAAAATATTAACATATGGCACAAAAAAAAATCTGTTAGCTTCTAATTTAATAACTCAGAACGTTTAAAATGTAACTCATCCTACATGAATTGATCGTCAAGATGTACCTAAAATTGTCATCCAATACTAAATAAAGGCCGCTAAATTAAAAAAAAACTTTTAAATCGCTTCCGTCTATTTAAAAAAGACTCTCCAGATTGATTATGAGAATCCGGTTTTATTTGGGGAGTGCGGTATTCTGTCATTCTGTTAGACAAGTGACTAAGGGCCAAATCAGTTTTTGCACTTCGCCGGCCGCTGCTGGGGCACGCTCGCTACGCTCGCTCGGCTCATGCCTTGTGGTCATAAGAAACCTAACCTAATCCAGCGAAAAGACTAAGTGGAATCGGAGTATTCTGATTCGTTTCTGTGACTACAGTTGCCTGACCCCATTTTTGACTGCCTTGAGTGATGACTCATGACATGAGTTGACTTAACATAATGGCGTATTTTTTTTCTGTATTTAATTTTAATTACAGATGAAACAATTGCAATACGAACGCACGACCATATACATAATACACGTGACTAACTTGAATCGAATAGCGCTCTCTGATGATGGTGCAAATGGCCGGTCGCTGTCGTTTCGCAAACTCCCGCCAAATCGTGCAGTGGCTATTTTCACGATAAAAGAATATGATGTACATATTATTTTACATGCTGAGTTATAAATAATACATGATATTGTCAATTCAAGCTTGAAGTATTTTTTTTAATATTTTTATTTTGTGTTGAATCAGTAAAACGTAAAATGGCGATGATTTGTAAAATCCGTGGCTCAGTTAGTAAATTAGATGGCAAACTATAAATCAGGACAAGTTAAATTTATTGTTAATCTTGACTTGACGCTCTCTTTAAAATATTTAGTTGGCGATGTAAAAAAGACGAATTATTTTATTAGGGACTATCTCATTTTCCCGTTGCTTAGTTATAAAATAAGAAGTTGACGTGATAAACGTGGCCAAAAAAAATTATGTGTCTTGACTTATAATTTCTTGATTTCGTACTTGCAATAATTTAGGAAATAGGAATATTTAAGATATAATACACTTATAGTTAATTTATTTTACAAATTCACATTAGGTATACGTATCCCTTGCTTTGATTTAGTTCGTCTCATATTGTTTGGTAAATTCAGTTGAATAAAAAAATATATAATATTGTAGATAGCTGTCTATTGTATATTTATCACTAGCTCGACGGTGAAGGAAAACAGACCCGGTCCGGCGATGGGCTCACCACCTATCTCGTTTAGGGGTCCAATATATCTCGTGAAATGTGGGTATATCCAGTAATGGAATACCTCTGCCAACCCTCTCGGTTATAAAAGGCGTGAGATTATATCATTATTTATTATTATTATCTGTCTATTGTCTCTGCCTAACCCAATGGGGAATACGCGTAAAATAATGTATAGCGTAAGAAATGATTTTGCAAAATTTCAATGGAAACGGAGAAAAGGGATTATCACGAAACATCGAAAACCACTTCATCTGGAAAGCTGACAATAATTCATGTAGCTTATAACACGTTGTGGCACCCCTATTAATATTAATGGATGCATTACTATTAATATTCCCTATTAATAGATTAATTTAAGTAATTAGCATATTAAGACGGGCCTGTTGGCTCAGTTGGTAGTGACCCTGCCTTCTGAGTCGGAGGTCGCGGGTTCGATCCCCGCTCGGGGCCAACATTTGTGTGCATGAACATGTCTGTTGGCTTCGTGTCTGGGTGTTTAGTATTTATTTAAGTATATTTATCAGTTGTTTAGTTCCCATAGTACAGGCTCTGCCTAGTTTGGGACTGAATAACCGTGTGTAAATTGTGTCCCACAATTTATTATTATTATAATTATTTTTAACTTATGGTCTTTCGCCTGTTAATAGACAATATTGTATTATTATTAGATTACCATAGTCTATGCACTGTCTTTGTGACCTGGCTGTAAGCACTAGATCTTATCAATAGGAGAGAGGAAATTTCAATATCGGGAACATATAAAAGTAGGTAGTGGGTCAATACCCACTGTGTGTCACACTTCAAGTCAGGATAATGGATGAAAATGACAATGATAAAAAAATCCAAGGTAAAACCCATAGAAGACTTAAACAAATATAATTAGACAGGCCGTGCCACATATTATGCTAACTTTTACCTGTCACGTTCGGGAGTCCGAAAATATACCTACTGATAAAAAGTGGGCATTTGTGAAAAATCGATAAATAATATTAAAAATCGATTATACGAAAGTCATTGTGGCTTGATATGACAATTGATTATTTTTTCACATTTTCACATTTACATTATCATTATCTACCTATACAATGTTTTTTAAATTATTTATTTATTTATTTAACCTAATGTACCAAGAAAATGTACTCATGTCGAACTTAATGCCTAAAGGCAATATCTACCAGTCAACTATTTAAATTATTTTGCAGAAAAAATATTTAATAATAATAGATTTTTCACAAATCGATTTTTATTGAAAAGAGAATAATCGATGTTTAATTAATCAGTATCATTTACTTAATATGTCACATCCCTGAGATACGTCGCGTGTCGTACGTAGTTATCTTGTAGATAATGATATTATATCATTACAGAACCAACCCCCGGGAGACCCGGAATCAAGCTGAGAAGCAGCGCCGGGATAAGCTCAGCCGGTCCATATCCGAGTTGGCCGCCATGGTTCCCCCAGTGGTGGCCGCCAACCGCAAAGTCGATAAGACCAGTGTCTTAAGACTGACAGCGCATTACCTAAGAGCTTACCAATACGGTACGTATGTTTATATGTAATTGTATTAGGTAGCTAGGTGTTACAATGAATTGTTAAAAACTTGAAACCGACCAAGACACATTGTCTACCATATCGACTGTTAAAAGGCGACTTAACTTAAGCGCCAATTTGATAACTTTATAGGAGAGATGATGATGATGATGATAACTTTATATATTTTTTTTAATTCACCGTAAATTATCTACCTATCAACGGTATTAAACTACAACGGTGAATCAGTAACACTGTTGAAAAGATATTACGATTTCAATATATTTCAGTAAAACAGCTTTATCCCAAAACTGAATAAGTACTCTACTTTTCTCACCTTTTGCGAGGCTACTTAATATGGCTTGTAGAAACCAGTTTGATTTTCAAATAAGTTATTTTTGCTGTAGGTCTCTATGGGACTATTTTTCTAACGAATTCATTATAACCCGCGGGGTCACAATATTGCACTGAATCTCATTATAACCCACTAAGGTTTGCATGATACCTAATATACTTAATTGGGCAATGTCGAGCATGTGGTGTCAAAAGTTTATTTTTCGGAATAAAATTCACTGTAAGCAATCATTAAAACTGTATAAAATACACTACGTTTTCAATATATTTCAGTAAACTGTATTAATTACTGAGTTATACAACGCGTAACAGAAAAAACGCAATTCCTCATACACCCCAATTAGTATACTATTTACATAAAAAAATATAATGACATCGAACTTTAGTTGTGTCTAAACAATTTTCTGAAATATCGATCAATAATAGGACGATTTCTATAGATAGCACTAAATTCAGCTATGCTAATTCATTTTTCGGAAAAATTTAACACGTATTAAAAATAGCTGAAATTGATTAAGTAGTCGATACTGAACAAACTAATTTCAGGAATTGCGCTTATTCTGTTACATATTTTATATACATTTGCACATTTCGGATCAATGCAAAGTCTATAATAATGCAAAAAGATTTATATAGATATACTTGAAAGGTGCAAAATACTTAATGACCTTTTCTTATAACTACCAAATATACAAAAAAATCATTAAAATCGGTCGAGCCGTTTCAGATGAATGCACCAACAAACACTAAACACTGTTTTTATATCTATCTATCTATGCATATACCTAATAAAACTGTAACGGGACCATGTCTGTACATGTAATTTTTTTTATAGTGTAGATAGCTATGGATTTAGATACTTACCAAAACCCAAATTTTAGAAATTTTTGCCTGTATGTCTGTGCACGCATTACGCAAAAACTGATGAATTTGTAATGGAGATAACTGAGTACCTGGGTCAACATTTAGGTACTTTTTATTCCAGGAAAATATCTCCTTCCTGCGAGAAAATATAAAAACTGGTTTAAAAGAGCAATACGTACCACTATTCCGAAACGATTATACCTAAGAAACTTGAAATATAGTATGTAGGTGTCTTATAATTTAGAATTTGCCACGGAAACGAAAATAAACCGGACCTACGCAGGCAACGCCGCTGGGCACTCGCTAGTATTATTATATATTAGATAATTTAAAACCGTTCATGGCAAAATAACTTACCTACTTGCGTGGTAGTTCATAGGTTAATTTATTTGATTTATGAAATCTATTAAATAGATTACAAATACTAATAAATTATCGATAGATTTACATAAAGTTGTACACAAACAAAATGTAATGGATTCAAAAAACATACAAGAATAGATTGTATGGGTAATAAACAACACTAAACATACACATTTAAGGAATATAATCACTACATAGTATAAAACAAAGTCGCTTTCTCTGTCCCTATATCCCTATATGCCTATGTCCCTTTGTATGATTAAATCTTTAAAACTACGCAACGGATTTTGATGCGGTTTTTTTAAATAGATAGAGTGATTCAAGAGTTTTAACCGGCAATTTGTATAATCCGGTATTATATATAATCCCTAGGGAATATATATAATGCCTAAAACGTGCAGGTAATGTATGAAATATTATTTATTTCATACTCTACCTAGGTATTATATATAATACCCAATGCGCAGCCGGTAATGTATGGAATGAGTTCATGTTTTCAATGTTTTAATATTTCCTTGCACAGAACCTAGTGAGCTAAAAATAAATAAATATTTTTGAGTACTCAATTTTGAGTAGGCAATAAACATTCTTATTTGATTAATTACCTACTTCTTATTTATGAAATTATTTTGAACAATTTAAAGAGCAGTGATAGCCTTACGGTTAAACAGCCTGCTTTACATGATGATAATCAGTGAGGCTTGGGTTCAAATCCTGGCATGTACCAATGAGTTATTCAAAACTAACACATATTCATCACTAGGTCAACGGTGAAGGAATAACTTCGCGAGCAAACCCGCAGATCTCTGAATTAATTCTGAGGCATGTGTAAAAGATCCGCAGGCGTATTTAAGGAGATTCGATATTCGACTCGGAATCGGAAAATCTATCGAAAGGTTTCGAGATGGGCTATTCACAGATGTCATTTTTTACATAAGGATTCGACCGATTTTTCGCTTCAAAGTCGAATATCGAATATCTAATCTCCGTGAATACGCCCGCCGGTCACGTTTAGGGTTCAAATATTCTCGTAAAAAGTGGGTTTTTCCAGGGAGGGATTATATCTGCCTAACTCCTTGGTGATAAAAGGCGTGAGATTATTTATTTATTTATTATTTTATTTTTGAACAACTTTCACTATAGGACCGACTTAACCAGAGTAACTTTATTTTTCACTTTACCATACAAATCAGCTGAACGCTGGGCACGAAATGTAGTGAGATGAGAAAAATAAAGTTTCTCTTATCAAGTTGGTTCTATAGTGAATATTGTTCCGAATAATGTTTCTAACAACCCACTTTCGGCTTGTAAACCTCTTTTTGTTACCCACTACAGTTACAAAGAGGTACTCTACTTTTTTGAGGATTATTTAAAAAAATAATTTATTGATTAAATAAAGGTTCATTTATTTACTCATCAAGACTTAATTATCCTGCGAAAAATTCCAACCCATTAATAAAGATTATTTTTGAGGAGCAGCATAATCGGTAATTTAATAAAGTCGATTTTAAGCAAACAGCACATCTTTCATTGGTCCGTCATTTCATACGTAGGTAGGTACTTACATAACATTGATAAATAATACAGACCAAAATCTATTTTATTTTATACATTGCAGGTTGCCAAGTAGGTATTCTATATAATCCCGGGGCATTCTATATATTACCTAGGTAGAGTATGTAATGGACATTAATATTAATAATATTTCATACATTGCCTGAACGCCCCAGGTATTACATATATTGCCTAGGGATTATATATAATACCGGCATTATACAGATTGCCGGTAACATATACATCGCGCCCATGCGAAGCCGGGGCGGGTCGCTAGTATATAATATAAGTGAAGTTACAAAACCAAGTAGGTACCTAATCTTTTTAATGCGCACCGAACCCTACCTATATGTATCTTAATCGGAAGACACGGTCACTCACTACTGCATAAGCCAACAGGGGGCCAATTCTACTAAATGTCAACGGTCATAATTGAATGACTACTTATGACTTAACAATGGTCAGACAATGGTGTTATTTTGACACTTTTCAGAGAAAATAACACCATCGACTGACCATGTCATTGTCATTGTCATCCAACTGTACCTAACTGTTGAAATTTAGTAGAATTGGCCCTCAGGCCGTGAAATGGCAGTAGCAACGAAAAGTCGCACTCAATTAAAATAAACCTAAATAGTTTCGTGGGTAATATAACGATTTACGAACTATTGTATAAGTACACAAGCGAAATAAGATGTCTTATGGTTTAAATTGTATTTACTAATAAAGCACCTACGCAATACTCTGTCTGGTTGGGTTGGGGCTTTTCAATATTCATTACCAGGCGGTAGTACGAGTGGGCAACTACTGCGTCTATTTACTACGAGAGATTGGACGTGCATTGCATAGGTTTTCATATTTTTTATTGATGCATTTTAACATCACCCTGGTGCTCTAGTTGCAAATATAATTTAATTTGCAAATGATTTTGTTGTCTCACCGCATTCCGTAGGTAGTATAATTGTTGGAATGCAAGCTCCACCCATACCAATTACACGAGGAACACGCGGCTGAATGATAGAGTATTCTTTTACACAATGAGTGCTTAGATGTAGTGTGAATTTATATTTAGCACAGTTTCCTGCCGTTCGATGCAGGTGCACTAAACATCGTATTATGTTATTGATTGGATGTAGTTATGTGCGCCACGATGGATCCGACACTGACTTGAAAATACATCTAAAAGTAAAAACATATTGTCGAACGAGAGAGATACAGAACTGTGGTCGAACAAGTGGATTAAATTGTTGGAACAGTTTAGAGAGTCCATATTGGCACAGTAGACTATGACACGTACTTAGCTAACTGGGTTGAACCGTGTAATGAATTCCTTCTGTTTACTACTTAGTTTAAACAATGTGTTGAGTATTTTATTTAATACCGGTATATAGTGAGTCACTCAATTATAATATAAATTTTATAGGTTATGGATTTAGCGCTACTGTTACGTAGATAGGTACGTATGTACTTGCAACAAATAAAATGCATTGTTTTCTTAACTTCATTTTTCATTGTTATGGCCCAGGTAATAAGCTGCATTTTTCCGTAGTCCGGTTTTAGTTTCACCTATTGGCTTCCACTTCTTTGTTTTAACCTAAGATAATGACGCATTGATAGCCCGCCTCTCATGTGTGAGGTCTCGGGCACTAATCCTTTCATGTTGACTGTACATGATAGGATTCGAGAGCACATGAAGCTTTACACTTGTATTGCAAGTCTGACCTCTAAAGTGATTGTAATAAGAACGTTACAAAATCAAATGTATTAAGCTCTACGTACTCTTGACTGTACCAATGTGTTTTTCAAAAACTTACGTGACGTGAAGGAAAACATCGTAAGGAAACCCCCAGATCCCGCAATTAATTCTGATGCATATGTATAACAGACCCGGTCCGCGGATGGGCTCACCAAGACAAGTGTCCAAAGATTGTGCCGATGAAATGTGGATATTTCCTTAAATGAAATACCTCTGCCTTACCCCTCGAGGATAAAAGTCGTAAGATTATTAATTTAAATATAAAATGCAATAAATATATATGCAACGGAACACATCTCTGCGTGGAATATACCACGTCGAGTATCTCTCATCTAATATAACCGTGCAGAGTGCATTCTACGAGTATTCTAGAATAACTCGCGTAATCGTAGTTGATATTTACTCATATTGGATTTCTCAAATTTAAATCGCATATGCCTCTGCCTCGCTGCCACGGTAGCGACAGTATGGAGAAGCCTTTCGTAAGCTATTATGATAGAATAAATCATTTTTAAGTTAAATATTTCGTATATATAAACTTTATAATAGTTTTAGTCTCACCGAACACCGTTTGTAAATTGTTTGTATTGAATGGTTTAGTTCCGTTTCAATTTACACATAACATAAGTACCAATTTCTCACAAGCTAAAAGTACCGTAAATTGGAGAGAAATATTTTTGATAGCATTCGATTTTCATTAAGTAAAAAATATTGTTTGATACTTCACGAATTTAGCTGTATGATTTTTTAATGACACAGCTAAATTCTATATCGTATCTATATAATATTTGCAACGAAGTTCTATATTGTATACAAATTAATTGGAAACATTTTGATGATCGTCGTAATAATGCAACTGAAGATTGTTTCTTGCATGCAAAAATAATGTTTGATCCTAAACAATCGAATCTCAAAGAATTACTTCAATAAAAAAAAACAGCTTCTATTACTTTGTTAATGATATAAACTAATACACAAATGTCTATTTCCAATATATTATTTGTAGATTTACAAACGCAATCGTGTGAAGTAACGTGAATGTCGGCGCTAGCGCACGTGCTGCGCCATGCTTTTCACTCTAAAGGCATCATCACACCGCATCACGCATATTTGCGTAGGTGACGGCTGCCTGCCGCGGGCGGCTGACCGGTGCACTCGATTAATACTTGTGTACACAACATTGTCTTGTCCTTATCATACTTACTAAAACCTACTAAAGTCACGGCATCACGCGTTAATGGCTGAACCGATTTGGCTGAAAGTTGGTGGGGAGGTAGCTTAGAACCAGGAGACGGACATAGGATACTTTTTATTCCGATATTCCCACGGGAACGGGAACTGGAACTTTGCGGGAACGGGAACTACGCGGGGACGGGAATGGGAACTACGCGGGTGAAACCGCGGGGCGCTGCTAGTTAATAATAATAATGGATTGGAGGACACAATTCACACACCTCAATATACTTACGACTAGGTACTTTTAATTAGTCAAGCATCGCGCGGTGGCAATGCGCACCGTTACAATTAAAATTCAATTGTGTCTAAAATTCTTGGTTTGGAGGTTTTTTTTTTATGTTTATAAAATAATAAATTCACACGCGTTTGTTCTAGTCCCAAACTAGGCACAGCCTATCAGCCTATATTATACGTAACTACTAAACAACTGATAAACATACCTCCTTAAATAAATATTAAAAACCCAGTTACGAAGCCAACAGACATGTTCTTGCACATAAATGTTAGCGGGAATCGAACCTGCGCCCTCCGGCTCAGAAACTACCTACTAACGGGACAATAGGGCTGTGGAATAGTTGTATTTATTCTTTACATACTACCTATATCAATCGACCGTGCTGGGCCCATCCAGGAATACCACTGTCTACCCCCTCGGGGATAGAAACGTGAGCTTGTTTCTTTATTTTATTTTTCAATTTATTGTAGAACCCGAATTGAATGTAATTATTTTTTGCCCAGTATTTGGAGACTCCATCGGAAAATCGTCACAAGATATCAACAATAGGACAGCACAGGCGCTGCTTGGCCTGCTCAAAGGATTTCTACTTACCACCACTTACAAGGGACTAGTCGTTGTGGCATCGCAAAATGTTCAAAACTACCTTGGTTATTCAGAGGTAATGAGCTTTTTAAAGATTGCAATATCCTGCCTAAGCATCCTGTGATTCAGAATTGTTGGCAAGAAGAAACTGAACCTATTTTTTTACAATGGCGCAATATTACGACAGCAAAAATTCTTGTAAATAAGAGTTGAGAAACCATAAAAACTTACAAGTGTTTTTAAAAGAAATTTCTCAAGAATACATGGTAACAGGGGACTTGAGTTTGACAAGAAATCTTACATAGAACTCAACTGATTTTTTTGTCAACTGAAGTTGCCTGTTCGAATCTACTTTTTTCCGTATCCCGACGGAATTGCGTAAAATGCTTTATTAGCTGTACCTAAGGACCCCCATGCAACATTTTAAGCACCTACCTACACTCAAACGTATGCGTTTTGCGTCAATCAGTCACTAAATTAGCAATGAACTATATTGTTATTGCGTCCCCTAAGAACTATGTGTTTTCTGGAGTGAAAATTAGCCCATGTCCTTATCCGAGGTCCAATCTTAACACATAACAAACAAACTCAGTTTCGTATTAAACATATCATTAGGGTAGTGGGCACAAGCACATTATGACTTGAAACATACTTTGCGTCCAAAACTTATTTTTTCTTTGAAAGCGGTTGGGTGGTTTATATTCATAGATTAGCGTGTACGAATACAGTGACACGTGATTTTTTTATAAAATATACAATATAGATAATTAAATGCAAAACCGATACATAGCTGTGCAACTATTTTTAATTAATTTTTAAGCCCTGACTTAATTAAAAATATTTCTCGACTGCAATCTCGATGTTTTATGTTTTGCCATCTGTTGTCTATTATAAATACATTTTACTGTAGATTCAGAATACCTACATCAAATATAGAATGAATTCAAATAATAGCCCTACTTTTTTTTACAGCTCGAACTACTTGGACAAAATATACTCAACATAACGCATCCGGATGATCACGAAATGTTAAAAGAGCAACTAATGCCGAAATCACACATGTTGGGACCTAATGGAGAACTATTATATACGGATAAACCGGACGACAAACAAAATATTGCTGAGGCATTGGCCAGTGAAAAGAGAACATTTATTGTTAGGTATGTATAAAAATATTTGAGGTAGACATTTAAACTTAGCTTTTAACCCGACTGTCTGAGCTCTTCTCAAAGTAATGTTTTTAGTTATTTCTTTTGTCTCGTGGCAACATCGGTATCATGCAATGTTTTCTTTTTAGCAAATAAATAATAGAGCTTGTTTTCTCTTTTCACTGAATTATTTCTATATAATCGGATATGCTTTTTATTATTTTTGAAAACTACTTAGTTATACTCGTATTTTGGTTCGACTACAGAATCATTGCTTATCTTTAATTTTATTCTGTTAAATTCAATCCGAACTATTCTGGATAGACAAACTTTACCTTAATGGCCTCCAAGAAAATAGGTTTCTACTACATTACTTTCAATATGAGTACCTAAGAACTAATCATTACCGTGAAATCATTTCTGTAACTTCAAACCTCCGGCGTCGAATTCACACGGCCATCTGATACAACGAATATCACGTCACGCCCTTTAATTCTTCGACACATGATAATATGGTACACTACAAACCCAGAACAACAAAGAAACCCAGACTCACTAGCACATACGCACGTTAGGCCGGTGACGTAAATTCGTATGTTTTGCAAAGTTTGGAGATTACTAGGTATGCGGTGTTAATAAAAATAGTTTAAACGGATGGTAATTTTATCAGATTTAAAAAACTTAGTCAACGATCTGAGCCCAACCAATACGTGTCGTGCTACGTGGAGGGGACTCTGAGGAAATCGGACAGGGCTTGTCGGGGGTACAACCGGTGCTGCCAAATGGTCAGGCGCGCCCGAGCCAGGGGAGACAATCCCTGCTCCAGTGGGAATGACGTCGTAAGTTTATTTATTTTAATTAAATGTTTCTAGGATTATACTTATGCTGTAGTTAGGTATGAGATTTCTAAAGTTTCTAGCTGTGTAAATATCTAATAACGAACGAACGGAACGAATTTTCACAAAGACGAGATATTTCTCCTATTCTGAAACATCACTGAGTCGTTAGAGCCGGTTTTGATTTCGTTTCATTTATGGGTAGTAAGATCTACTTGAATTTACAAATTTTAAAGAAATTTCCCTTCGACCCGTTTTCGATGACGTGGGTTATGCATTTTTCCCTGCCCTGTACATACATTATTATACATAACTAGCGACCCGCCCCGGCTTCGCACGGGTGCAATGCTGAATTTTCTTTGCTATAAACCTTGCGGAGCCCGAGACCTTTCCAACGAATGCAAAACCATGGAAATCGGTTCGTCAGTTCTGGAGTTAAATCGTCAGGAAGGAAAACCCGACTTATTTTTATATAGTAGATAATATAATAAATATTTAACTGACTATGTATATAATGTTAATAAACACTAATATTATAAAGAAGAAAGATTTGTATTTTTTGTGTTTGTAACCAATACACTCAAGCACTACTAGACAGATTTAAAAAATTCTTGGAAAGCTATAATATCCCTGAGTAACTTATGCTATATCTTATTCCCGTATTCCCACGGGAACGGGAACTACGAGCTTGAAACCAGAGGGCGCTGCTAGTATTTGGCTGAAGTGCGAAAACACCTTTCCGTACCTTAAATATCTTATAGCAGACATTTAACAATACCTAATATGAAGGGAACATCAATATTAAGTAAAAAGGTATATTAAGTAAAAACCAATACGTCATATTTTTAGATTTTTTTCTGTCTCCCTGTCCACGTGTGTTTACGCACGTCAGAATAAAACTACTGCACAAAAGATTTAACTTGAAATCTCTTATTTATAAGTATATAATACATATTATATGAAATGATAAACTGACTGACTGATGGTGATGTATCAACGCACAGCCTAAACCGCTGGGTAAATTTTGCACATGGATAGCTTATACAGTATAGGAATCCACTAAGGAAGGAATTTGTAAAATTCATTTCGTCTATAGGTACACTACCTATTTATAAAGAAGAAAGATTTGATTTTTTTGAGGAAAGATTAGTTTGTTTGTATGGAATCGGCTCCGAAACTATTAAACTAATTTAAAAAAAAACAAACGGGACCCGTTCCTTAAAACTTACTGTGATGAAATCGTGTAGAACAGCTATATAATATATTTATTCATGAGACGCAAGAGATTAAAAACAGCTGCCCTTGAGTTTCTTGCTAGTTCTTCTCGTGGCACTGCATTTAGAACCAGCAACTCGTCGGTGGAGATGGCCTGCTGTTTTCATTTAGCCAATCTTCATAGACAAATGTAGAGTGCCTTGTTATTGACTACTGACGAGGCTACAGAAAATAAAAGATATTTGACTATTGCCTTTTTTGACTTCGAAAGCAACAAAAATGTTCAGCGTTATTTCATGTTTCAAAGTAGACGATTTTTATAGGTTTTTATAGGTGTCGTTCGACCAACAAGTGAGAGTTTCAGGAACGAAAGTTTTTTGGAGTCGTACAAGATGGAATACCGCACCCGACATTCGGTCGACGGCGAGATCATTCAGTGCGAGCAACGCATCTCACTTGTGACTGGATACATGACGCATGAAGTCAACGGAGTGAACGCAATGAACTTCATGCACCGGGATGATGTTCGATGGGTGATCATCGCATTGCGAGAAAGTGAGTATTCGAGCCTATAATCTTTCTGAGAACCAATAGGACAGAGATGTCTCATTTCGTTAGTAACTTGTGAAAAGTTTTTTTTATAAAGTAGCCATCGTTCGTACCCATCCCTACTAGGAGAGCTTCACCTAAAATTATACCTATGTCTAGTTTAATCTTTCGCGAGGTCGAATAAACTAAAGATGCCGCGAATAGTGAATTGGCCGAATACCGAATACCGAATATTCGGCGCCGAATATTCGGCGCGAAGTACATGCTTGGTGGGGGCGCGTTAGCTGGAATAAGACAAGTCACAACCTGTTTTTCTCGTTGCGTTCGTGCGGCAGGCGACGGCCGACGACGGCGCGTTTGTATTTGTTTAAATTGCGAGTAAATCTAGCGGTTATTTTCTGAGGCTGGTAACGTTTACGATGAAAAGCGCAATTGTTTGCTCCCAAAAAATGCTGAAAAGCTCGTTTTTATCGATCACAACTTACCACTGATTAATTTTAACTACTAAAATGTTGTAATTTGGAAATAAATACATAATTTTGAGTAAAATAACGTGTCATTTTTTACATGATTTGCTATTCGGTATTCGGCCGAATAGTACGTACTATTTGGCCGAATACGGAATAGCAAAAAAGTGGCCGAATAGGCCGAATACCGAATAGTTGCCGAATATTCGTGGCATCTCTAGAATAAACCAGGTAAAAACTTGTGTTGTTGCCCCCTGGTAACATAAATTAAACGTTATACCTTTGAAAACTTACCTGATTAAATAAAAAAAATAGTAAGTTTGGCAAAAAGAAAACGCTTTTGTCAGTTTGCTTATACAACAAGTAATAGGGTCAGCAGGCGTATTCAGGGAGCTTCGATATTCGATATCGGAAAATCTGTCGAACACTTTCGAAATGGGCTGATGTTGGTATCGAAAACTTTCGAGATGGGCTGATGTTCTTATCGAAAACTTATGTCATAAGTGATATAAGGATTCGGAAAATTTTTCGTGGTTGTCAGAAACGCCTAGAATAAAGTTTCCGAAGTCGATAGATTCGACTTCGGAAAATTTTTCACTCGATCTAAATCGAACGGAAACGGTATCGAGTCTCCGTGAATATGTCTGCAGGTCAGGTCAAGGTAAGGTCCGGCGATAGGATCACCACCCGCCACGTTTTGGGCTAAAAAAACTGGTGAAGTTCCAGGAATGATGTACCTTCTCGGGGATAATTAATGTCCAGCGCCTATTTATTTTATACCTATACAATTTGTAACCGAATAAGCGCAATTCCTAAAATTAGTTTGTTTAGTATCGACTACTTATTCGATTTCAGCTATATTTAATATGTGTTAAATTTTTATCAAAAATGAATTAGCGTAGCTAAATTTAGTGCTTTCTATGGAAATCGCGCTATTATTAATCGATATTTAAGAAAATTTGTGAGACACAGCTAAAGTTCGATTGCATCATATTTTTTTTATATTAATTTACTAATTGGGGTGTATGAGGAATTGCGCTTTTTCTGTTACGCGTTGTATACATCAAGTAATATATACTATGTACCGTTGTAACTGTTTTTACTACATAGATAATGACAAGTACTAAATTGGCCTGACCTGACCTGACCTATTGGCTTAGTTTGTAGTGATCCTGCCTCTGAGCCGGAAGTCGTGAGTTCGATTTCCGCTCGGGGCCAACCTTTGTGTATATGAAGGCGTTCAATATTTATTTAAGTACTAGCAGCGCCCAGCCGCTTCATCGGCGTAGATCCCGTTCCCGTAGGAATACGGAAACAAAATATAGCCTATGTTACTCGCTGGTAACGTAGTTTTCCGTTGGTGAAAAACATTTTAAAAACGGTTTAGTGGTTTAGGCGTCAAATCGTAACAAACAAACAAACTCCCTTTCAAATTTATAATATTAAGTATACTTAGGATTACGATAATCTATGGGCACGGCAGTGCCTCCGCCAAGTCGAGCAACAAGCGGCACGGCCGTACCATTCTTTTCTCGAAGCAATTCACGCCATTTTCGATCCCCTATAACTTCGTTGTGGATAAACCTAGAAGCCTGAATTTTCAGCCTCCAAGCAGGCATTTAGTAGTTTCAGTACCCACAGCCTAGTTCTGGACTAAGTAACCATGTGTGCGCTGAGACCAAAGAGATTTATATTATATTTTAATCTCTTTGGCTGTGTGTGACGCAAAATTTCAGAATTGTATATTGGCTGTTTGGTTTGGGATCCGTGGTAATACAGAGTGCGTATTTAAATAAGTTTAATAAGTTTTGACTCTGGTCTGAGTCTTAAGTTGTTTAATATGGTCTTGAAAGTAGACGTGGTTCCACACTTTGTGTACTCTGTTAGTTGTTAATGGAAATTAATATGTGGCCTTTGAATAACATCTGACGGGCCTGTTGGCTCAGTTGGTAGTGACCCTGCCTTCTGAGTCGGAGGTCGCGGGTTCGATCCCCGCTCGGGGCCAACATTTGTGTGCATGAACATGTCTGTTGGCTTCGTGTCTGGGCGTTTAATAATTATTTAAGTATGTTTATCAGTTATTTAGTACCCATAGCACAGGCCTTGCCTAGTTTGGGACTAAATAACCGTGTGTGAATTGTGTCCCACTATTTTATAATTTTATTTTATAATTTATCTCACACAATAGAAAGGAAAAGTGACAGGTGATGTTTATTCTTTAGATAACTTTTAACCCGTTCACCGCTTTAAGCTGACTATTGAAAAATCTGCCCTCAGCTGATTAATTATTTTCATAAAAAATATTTCTTTTTTATAATTATTTTTTTCTTTTCATTAAAATTTAGCAATTTTTGGCAACGAAGATAAATAAAGTAAGAGTTAATAATCAATTGTTTTTTGAATGTACGGAAACGTATTTGATTTCGTTTTGTAGGTAATGAGTAGGTATATATATATCTTTAATTCGGGCGACGATCACTCAAAGTAAGTAGTTCGTCTATACTGCACCCAGAGAAAGCCCAGACTTGATTCTATATGTATTAATTTTTCATATGAATTATATCTTCCATAAATTATACAATATGTAACAAAATAAGTGCAATTCCTGAAATTAGTTTGTGCAGTATCGACTACTTAATCGATTTAAGATATTTATAATAAGTTGGTATGTGTCAAATTTTTCCGAAAATCTTGTTGTCTTTGGAAACTGTACTATTAATTTCTTAAATTAAGATGAATAAGATCTTAATATTAAAATCAAAACTTATTGGGGTGTATGAAGAATTGCGCTTATTCTGTGGCGTGTCGTAATAATAATAAAATTGTAAAATATTCAATTTTTATATGAAACTAACTTTTGCATTCAAAATCGATAAAAAATAAGTAACTTTTTATTAATTCCGACAGTCATTTGGTAAATTGTTAATGTAATTTAGGTCAGAACATCAAAATGATTTATTGGGCATTTTGTAAAGTTCTTTTGAGATTGTGCATATTCCTGTAAAATTTATTAAATTTCAATTTAAGATAAACGATAAAATATGACACATTAAAAATAGTTTCAATAGATTCAGTTAACGATTCTGAATAATTTAGTTTTTACGCAACAAGTAGTGAATCAGGCGTGCTTTGTCCATGTCACAAGGAATTTTTTCGTCTCGATTAAATTGCGTCCGTGGCAACTCTCGGTTATATATTATTATATTGCTGTCGAACGTATTCTACCATCTCCCCTGATTCACAGAGGGGTACGATGATAACACGCTATATGTGTTCGTGCGTTTGTAAACTACTTTGTAATAGACTGAGAAGTTCGCACCAACATGTTGTTATGATGTAGGTACAGTTCAGACTTCCTGGTGGGAACCGGGCAGAAACCGACCTCGGCTATTACCAATATGCAACTAAGATCAACAACTTTTTAATTTCAGTATCACATTTACGTGTCACAGAAAAAGCGTAATTCCTCATACACCCCAAAAATATGATGTACTCATACTTTACTTTTGTCTAACCTATCTTAAAAATAAAGAGCAATAATAGTACGGTTGCCATATGCCCTGAATTCAGCTAAGCTAATTAAGTTTTCAGAAACATTTAACACATTAAAAATAGCTGAAATCGATAAGGTAGTCGATACTGAACAAACCAAGATCAGAAATAGCGCTTATTCGGTTACAAATTGTATAGGTATAAAATAAATATGCCCAGGACTTTTATCCCCGAAAAGTAAGTACCTAAATAACAACTCTTTATTGTACACCAATAAAAATATGCAACAAGTGACACAATGAATAAAAAAGTACAATGGACGGTCTTATCGCTTTAAGCGATTTCTTCCAGAGAACCTTAGGATGAGAAGGTATTATATTCCTGGAAATTCAAAAGTTTTTTTAGCCCTAAACGTGGCGGGTGGTGATCCTATCGCCGGAACAGTGTGCTGCAACACACGCCTCAGAATCAAATCTGGGACATGCGGGTTTCCTCACGATGTTATCCTTCACCGTCGAGCTAATGATAAATATCAATAGCTTGTCTTTTGTGTATAATCAAATAATGAAAACTAAGCGCGTCATTACATTATTTTATTTTAATCTGACCAGTGGCGTAGCGTGCCTTTGCGGAACCCCGTATATTTTTTTTTGGGGGCCCTTATTAAGGGTAAAGATTTCTCATAGAAGAAAAAAAAATTTTGCAGAAAATTAAAAGAAATCTTTATTCATCATAATTATCTCTATAATATGTCACTTTTTCCAAAATTTTTACAAGTAAACAATTAATAATTAAAGACTCCTTACCTTTTTTTCTGCAAAGTGATTGATTAAATCATGTAAAGCTAATGATGACTTTAGTTTTTACAAAGTTTCTGCCTCTATGGACAATAGTGACAGATCTGACCGGCGTACATGTTTAAAAACAATTTGGGAAGTTTTTATTAATTTTTGCTTACGCACGTCGCGTTGGGGGCCCCCGTGGCCCGGAGGCCCCGTACAATTGATACGGCTGATGCGGCGGTAGATACGCCCGATCTGACATTGGCTCAACGCCCACTGAGACAGAGTCGTAGCGACGATTAGCGTACAAGAAAAGCGTAGGCGTCTTTTCACGTCTCAATGCGCTTTTGTTGTGAAAGGGCGACAAACTAAATCAATAAACACTGAGCATTGTAGGTACAAGTCACCGCCGCGTTGGCACCACCATAGATAGATACTTAAATGCTAACCACCACTAGCCAAGTGGAAACGAAGGTTTCATTCGCTTAGTTAGTCGTTCTTTTGTAACACAATATATTAGGTGTCAGTTACTAGAGACATGAAGATGTATTCGTGAATTTTACTTGGTCGTTCTATAAAGCCGGTCGTATAACAAGTCCAGCGCTAATGTCAACCCCATACATTCGGCTAATCATTACGTTTCACAAAGCTACGGGGTTATAAGAGGGTATAACCCCGTGTATTCGCGAGTCTACCAAAAAACTGCCACTAGACATTTGTTTAGTTAGTGTACTTCTGTGAGCCTAGTAGTTATAGATATCAATGTAAACCCACTTGTTTACATCTGCACATCTGCGCGCTATCGCCACTCTGTTAATTGTTATTACTTAAGATAACCACTTTCTAGTTTTCCATTGCTGCTCCTAACGACAGTGGCATATATACCTATACCTAATTATATACCATATGTTACTGATAATTTCTAATCGTTTAAATAATTGGTGCTATATCCAGATTCTAGAGAAATATGTACCTACTATAGAATATGTACATTACATTCTTCTCTAAAATTAATATTATAAATAGATAGATAGGTACCTAAAAAAACAATATTCAAAAAAAATTTCTGTACGACTCTTAAGAGTCGCAGTAAGAGACAAATGAATTATATTGTAATACTAGCGACCCGCCCCGGCTTCGCACGGGTGCAATGCTGAATTTTCTTTGCTATAAGCCATCCCTGGACCCACTCGAACCCACACAAAAAGTTTCATCAAAATCGGTCCGGCCATTCTCGAGTTAAATCGTCAGGAAGGAAAACCCGACTTATTTTTATATAGTAGATATTTACGTAGTGGTTCCTACCCGTATCTTTTGACAACAACACTATCCGCTAAAATGTCTTTTTTTTTTGCTCTTTGTAAGCGTATTAGGAAGACTTGCTCTTTGTAAGCATATTATTATTTAGATACCAATAATATAACCAACCGCTGATTGCTTCAAGCAATCCGGAAAAATATAAATATAATACTAATATTTGTAGCTTCTATTGCGTTATAGTCTTATTTTAAATATTATTTATTCTACTAATCTACTAAAACACAATAGGAATCAGGGGCAACAGAATCGGTACTGTCCTATGCAAACAACAGACAATCGCAAAACTAGAATTGGTACTTCAGCTGAGTGGGAAACAGTATGTGACATGTTTACGAGTTTGGAATACATCTTCTCTTATATATTTTTGTGTGGGTTTGAGTGGATCATTGGATGGTTTATATGGTAGCAGAACAACGTCTGCCCGGGCTACTAGTCTATACTGTATTATAAAGAGGAATGATTTGTATTTTTGTATGTTTGTTAGGAATAAACTCAAATACGTACTACTAGCAAAGGAAAGCTAAGGATCCCTTAGGCTATATTTTATTCCCGTATTCCTACGGGAACTACGAAGGTGAAACCGAGCAGAACCGCTAGTAATGTTATCAATACGAAAGTGACTGTTTGTAACCGATTTTAAAAATTCTTTCACCGCTGGAAAGCTACATTATCTCGGCTAAATTGTATCCTCCTATTCTCACAGGAACGGGGCGCTACTAGGTAGATAATATAAATTTATATACAGGCGCGTTGAGTAAAATCACCACGAATAGAAACAAGCGATTCCTTATAGGAATTACATATCCGTTAAGAAATGATATTGAGAAATTCTCAAGGGACCGGTAATATGAGACCCAGTCAGGCGAATAGAATGACAAATGTATAGGATTCACTTAAGCGTTCGACTTGGTATGCACGTAGCATTATAGCGCGACTAATAGTACATTATGATATAAGTGCGGTAGGATGAAAATTACAGCCGAGGCGATATTGCTAGCCCGAGCCGTAGGCGAGGGTTACAAGTAAGCAGAGGTTGTAATTGTCAAAGCGCACGTATGTCATACGACGTTTTATAACACATTTGCGAGGAAATAAAATAAAACTCCGACTATGGTAAACGAATAAAAACAATACAGCGTTAAGAAAAAGCGCGCGGCGCGCATCATAATTTTTTTTTAGGAAAAGGCACAAAAAACAGCCAGTACTTATTACTAATAAAGTAAAATAATATTTTTGTGTTTTTGTTACAGATTGGTTGTAATTTACTGTCAAAATTAATTAAATAAAATAATTATGTACATAAATATTTCTTTAATATATTTTATTTCCCAAAGTTAATTTTAATCATAAAATGTTGACAACTTTTTTGACATAAAAACTCTGCTGAGATTTTAAAAAGTACCGTTCGTTTTAAGACGGAGCATCTTGATAAACCGTGCGTTTTACTTTACACTTACCGCACTTGGGCGTAATGAGATAGGTAACGATATTAAAATTGGTGAAATAAGACACCTTTTACGAGCAAATGTGTTATAAATAAAATTACCGCAATATTGTAAATTATTATTATTACATTTCTTTTGCTGCTTGGCTAGGGGTTGGAACAAATTGCAGTCGTGATAATTTTTATAGTACCTACACATTTCTTGCAATAATAATAAGAGCAGTGATAGCCTTACGGTTAAAGAGCCCGCTTTTCATGATGATAATCAGTGAGGTTCGGGTTCGAATCCTGGCATAAGTTTTTCAAATACTTACGAACATATTCATCACTAGCTCGACGGTGAAGGAAAAGATCGTGAGAAAACCTACAGGTCCCAGAATTAATTCTGTGGCATGTGTGCATGTGGGCAGACCCGTTCCGACGATGGACTCACCTATCACGTTAAGGGGTCGAATATACTAGAGAAAAGTGGGTATTTCCAGAAATACCCACTTTTCTCTGGTATAAAAGGTGTGAGGTTTTTTTTTTACATTTCTTGCAAAATGTTTTGCTACAGTCAGAAAATGAAAAAGTATGGAATTGTAGGCGTTTCCTTCTCGTTTTATCGAGACTTGTTTTTAAAGTGGATGAAATACTGGGCTACTATAAAATTATAGACTACTTAGAAGACCATCATGCATGGGATTAACCGACTCGACGCTATGTAAGGCTATTAATTATAATTATTATTCTAAACGATATTTATTAGTAAGACATGAGATTAAAAAGAGCTGCCCTTGAGTTTCTTGCTAGGGTACTGCATTTGGAACCAGCAACTCGTCGGCGGAGATGGGCTGCTGTTTGCATTTAGCCAATCTTCATGGACGAGTTTAGAGTGCCTTGTTATTATAAAATATTGACGTTTCTAAGTGTATGTTGAATACCTATAGAAATAAATTATTTTTGATTTGATTTTTGAATGAATAAAAGGGGATGTATTCAACATCGTTGGAATATAATTGACGTAGGCAATCATTAGTAAATATTTTTCCTTTAAAATCCTGAAAAGACGTTGAATCGTCCAACCCATTTTGTTGGGTTGGACGGCGCCCCTATTTTGAAAACAACTCGTACTATAATTTGACCGAAACCGATGTACCGCGCCTTAGGAAAACGTGGCGAGAAGGGGGAGGGGGGGGGAGCAAGGAAAAAAGAGCATGATATTGTCGGACAGATCTTACTATTTTGGTTTACAATATTTCAAAGCTTTAAGGATGATTCACGTTACGTGGTGACCGTGCCCCGTCAGTACCAACCCCTTATCTTCACTACATAGTATAAAACAAAGTCGCTTTCTCTGTCCCTATATCCCTATGTCCTTATGTCCCTTTGTATGCTTAAATCTTTAAAACTACGCAACGGATTTTGATGCGGTTTTTTTTAATAGATCGAGTGATTCAAGAGAAAGGTTTTAGTATCAGCATTGCACCCGTGCGAAGCCAGGGCGGGTCGCTAGTTTGTTATAAATGAAAGCAAATTGAGGTTGTAAGCAAAAATATTAGTTTTTATTGTGTAAGTAGGTAGGTGGCTTACTTACTGTCGCAATTAATTTTATTCATTATAAATAAGTATATTTTTTTCTTTATTTTACAATTCGCCCGTTTGTACCCTCGCGCCCTTAGGCACATGCCTAGTTTGCCTTAAGGGTAATCCGCCACGAGCTTTTTTTAAATAAAACTCTTTATCCTGGTATTAGATCGGTTTAAAGCTATCGATCCTAGAAAAGCCGATAACCAGGCTGCCGGCACCGCCTTAAGCTCGTGAAGCCTTGATATTTTATTAATTAGCCCTTGATCGTATTTCATCAGTATAAGAGAGTAGTAGGTATACGTTTTTTTCCGATATCACGACTTTATGTTTGAAAATATCCTGCCTTACATTCAATTTTTTTTAAAGTTATGTACATATTTATCACTGGTTCGACGGTACACGAAAACATCGTGCAGAAACCCGCAGGACCTACAATTGATTGTGAGGCTTGTGGACATGTAATAGCACCTCGGTCTGGCAATCACCACCACGTTTCCGGGCAAAGAGATTCAAATATAATAGGGCATAGAGGGGGCATTGGGAATATTTTCATACAAAACTTTGAAGCCTAAGCGTCATGTCCTTGTCATGTCAGTTAGTATGAACGCGAGCTGTCATTCGGTCGAAATTGTACTAGACTTATTCCACTTGGAATAACTTTTGACTTCAAATTTTCCTCGCTTTGTCCCCTCTATGCAAAGAGATTAAAACTTAATAGGACATAGAGGGGGCATTGCGAGCTGTCATTCAGTCAAAATCGTGCTATCAATGTGAAGGAAATCATAAGAAACTTTTTCTTTAAAAGTCTTTGCGTACTATATATAGTACGCAAAGACTTTTAAAGAAAAAGTTGTTACTATATTTAATCCACATGTAATAACTTTTGTCATAAAATTTTCATCGCTTGGTTCCTCTATGCCTTTTTATATTTTAATCTCTTTCGGTAAAACTCATATATAATAGTTGTTTTGTTTGTAGTGTACGACCAACAACGAGTTTTTGGGGAATCTTGCTACCGTTTAATGACGAAAAACGGTCAATTTATATACATGAGGACTAGAGGTCGGCTAGACGTGGACGAGGAGTCCCGAGCCGTAAGAAGTTTTGTCTGCACGAACACCGTGGTGGCAGAACCAGAAGGCCAGTATTTAATCAAGCTGATGAAGAAGAAGTTCATGTTGATGGTGAACAACAACGAAGAAATACCCGAGGATGAGACCAAAGAAGTGAGTAGGTAGATATTTAAAAAAATCCAACGAAGCACTGATAAAATTATTGGATTTCAATATTAATCATTCTGCAGTATCTTATAGTAATCAGCCTCTGACGCTCATAGCTCGGCGTAGCTCTGCTGTGGTGATATTTAGTTATTGCTACGGAAATGCTACGAGTAGCATCCACAAATTATGATAAAACAATTTATTTTTGTTCTTTTGACGTTTTAGTAATATTATATACAAATAAACTACGAAAATTACTTAGGCTTACTTGTTGCAAAAATAGAAAAAAACACTATTAAAAAAACTGGTAACTTCTACGATTTAAATAAAAGGGATAACGAATAGATAATTTCACAAAAAACTTAGGTTTAAAAATTATTCATCGTCAGCAACCCATAACAGCCCACTGCTGAGCTAAGGGTCTTTCCTCACACATGGGAAAGTATGGGCTAAAATCTCCCACGCGAGCCCACCGCGGATCGGGAGATGGTGCTAAGCTAGTGGCCACTTAACCAGTCAGAATTTTTCAAGCCACCCAAGGGTATCTGACATGGCTTAACGACCACCATTGTGCGTAAACACAAAACGAAAACCGGGACGAACAATTTAACGTACCTACATTCCGTTACACGGAAGCGCTCGTAATATAAATGCCACTAGGCGGTCCCCCATTCACTGACTGACCGCACCCAACTTTGCTTAACCAGTGTGATCGTTACAAACACACTGGCACCGCAGGGCTACAAGCGCTTCTTACAAATTATTGACATTTTCATTTTCCTTCGATTTTTTTCCTTGATGCTGCCCTGGAAAATGTTTTTTTTTACATTGAGAGAAATTCTAAAATACATGTTTAAAAGAAAAAAAATCCCTTTTTACATTTGATACGAAGTTCAAATCTAATATTATTTATAAGGACTGGACTCTATCACTCCAGTGATAAAATAATTAAAGTACTTATGACCGCATTCATTGTCTCAATAAAAATGTAACCATTAATTTCGATTGTCATTCTAAAACCTATATATAATTATATAATAAAAAAGAAAAGCACTTGAATACTTAAAAAGCAAGTCAAATGTGAGTTAAACTCACGCACGAAGGGTTACGGTCCGTACCTTGTCTATGGGCAGACCATGGGCTATAATTTATATATAATATTAATATAATAAATTTATTTATTAATATAATACAAATATTATATATGATTAGCCAGCATAAAAAAACTATTAATCAAAAATGATGCTTATTATACATAATATAAGTTTGTAAAAAAACTTTCTGCATTTCTTTCTGCTTTTTGTAAGTTTTCAAAATTAGATTAAAAGAATGTTAACAATAAAGAAGTTAACATTTATAGTATACCAAAATGTTTATTTCTTTTCGAGGATCTTTATATACGTATATATAAGTAACTAGTAAGGTTCGGTATTTCCAAATTAAATAAACAACGAGCCTTTGTTAGCTAACCTGCCAGATTGACACAATACCGAATAAAGTAAAATTTAACCCAATATCAATAATTTTGTGATTTGTGGAAACAAATGTTTGATGTATTTGATTTTATGTGAGTCGGTGTAGCTGGGTAAATTTTCAAAGCGGGCTTTTTTTCGTCATTACGGTGGCAATTTTTTTTTCTCATATTTTACCTAAACTAAATGCTTTAGATTATAGATTAAGATGCTGTGAATCTAATAATTTGTGAGGCGCCCTTGGAAACCCAGTACTTTCGGAGAAATATATTTTTTTAAATTTTTGCGCCACCGTAATGACATTTTCTTAAATATTTCAAATAAAAAAGCGATATTATGTAACAACATGTTTTATTTTTTAGTAATCAACTTTTTTGGTGCCAAAAACATTACTAATATTGTTTATTTCTTTAATGTATGTAGCCTTATAGGGTTACAACAGTTATACCTAGATAGTACGTAAATTTTACTAAATGCTATTATCACGGTAAAATACTTACACCACAGTAATAATATATAAAAAAACAAGTACTGTGTCTTAATATATTATTAGTAATAGTATGGATTATACAGGCATTCATCATTACGGTGGCTCATTCGTCATTCTGGTGGCCCACTGCGCCACTGCAATGACGCCACCGAAATGACGACCAAATGGTTTTTTTCAAGATAATTACTCAACTACCTAATTAACTTGGAAGATATTGGCAGGTCGTAATATCGAGGTAATTATCCACAACATACTAAGTTGACGATACAATACATCACTCTGTTCATTATCTAAAACATGCCACCGAACTGGCCGCTCACGGTGACCAAAACACATTTCAGGAAAAACTTACCTCGGGAACATGTAAAAACTTGCGTATACGCCATCCTCTCTACACACAAGTTGGGGTCCGACAAACGCTTGGGTGGTACGATACAAAAATTTGGCGTGAAATCGCTTGACTAATATGACACAAGTAGTCAAATGCGAGCATCAAAAGAGCAGTTTTACGCGGGACAAAAATATATTGGCTTCTCAGTATTTCTATTCAATAGTTAGTAAAGTTTTTGTGATTTTGAATATGAAATGGAGTAAGTATCTTTAAAATGAGATATTTTGATAAAATATACGTTAAAATTTCGTGTTATAGTGAGTCGTTTTCTGAGCGCAATTTGAAGTGGGACAAGCCTCCCAGAGGTAGGCCGCCATACAAGTCGGATTATTCAACGTGGAATATCTTTTAAGTTTATAATATTAATTCTAATTGGTTTATATATATGGTTAAGCTACGAGGTATATTTTCAAAAAAGCATGTGTTTAGTCTGTTTTGAATTATAGTTTCTTTATAAAGGGCATAGGACGCCTAAAAAAGTACGCTCAAAAATTTACCCAGCTGGCATTTGTGTCATTGCGGACCCACCATACCACCGGCCATACCCCTTGGTGGTATGGTGGGACTTAACCATACCACCGCAGGGATGTAGGAATTGCATTTGTGAAACGCAACAAGTCCTGAACTAGGTATGCGACTTGTCATATTATAAGAGTAGGTATATAACAAGTGATCTCGGACGAATTTGACGCATTTTGAACTTTATGTTGTTGGCAGTACGGTCAGTTTCGGGCTATAACTACAACTGTAGGTTCAGACTTTTGCAGATTACAGCTGAATTGTGTTCGACAGTGGTATACAGAGCTTTTGTAAATTATAAGCTTAATAGCAAGGGCTTACGATCTATGTTCAGTTGTACTGGACTCAGTTGCACGCATAACTATACACCTTTACGCTGCTCGGCACAGCCCTGCATAGAAGCTACAGTTTATTAGCAATCAGTCAGTTCGGAGTCAGCAGTTACACGGTAACGGTAGCTGCAGGAGCTTCTCCCAGCTCTGCGAATTAATTCCATTTTCGGCGTACGTATGGCATTTCGATTTACTTCTCTTGCGGTCTAGTATTTTTATTCAATACTCAATAACTGTACTATTTTTATTTATAGTTTGGGTTTTCGATACAATATAAAGTGCTACATTAAATAATGTTTTAGGGATTTACAGTAACGTTTTTTGAAAATAATAATTATAGTCATGTGTGGTTTTCGTCGTAAATAAATAACAACAGAAAACCAATTGGTTTTTCAAAAACTGTGTTACGGCTATGTATAACAATAATAACAAAGTCGTGATTATTTTGAAGCTTTGAAAGTTATTTGATAGTTTTTAGCTTCATTTTTATTTATTATTGATTTGAAATCATAAAATGAAATACTTCTTTTTTATTGCGTGACAACACGACCCAAAATCAGATGACTCTCTAGTCGGCGACCAGTTTTTTAAACTTGGTAAAACTTCCTACTAAAATTATAATAGCTAGTGCATTATTTAAAATGCGCTTTTGTATTATAATTGCTATTTCATAGTAAATATACAGAGTTAGTTGACAAATAACAAGATGTTATTCGTTAACAAATCCGAAATTCACTCTAGAAAAGAACTGATAAAAATTAAATTTAAAATAATTGTGTGACGCAATTTTTTACTTACAGTCAGTATATTTTTTTATTCGTCATAGTTGTATATAAATGGGTAACATATTGGTAGCCCAGTGATAAGAGTTCTCGGCAACTATTTTAATATTTAAATCTTATAAAAGTGATTAATACAAAAACGATGTTATATTTCTTTCGTTATCGATAATTTAAGTGTATCCGTTACACGGCAATTCCGTTCCTTATTACAGTGCCGATGCCGCGGTGCCGGAACACTGCATTCCGGAATGCAAAATATTACAGGATAAATTTTGCATTTATTTTTCAAGTTAAAAGAAATAAATTAGGTAGGTACTAGTTTTAGGAATAGTATGTGAAATAAATTTCCTTGTAAACATCTATACATATAATAAAACTCAAACGAGGTCGTGTCTGCACATCAAATATTTTTTGAAAATTTCAGCGGCAGTGTAGATAGTTATCGATGTAGATATCATTTTTTTTTATTCTTTGTTGTCTGTCTGTCTGTGACTCTGTGCACACACTCAACACGCAAAAACTTGATTTTGATAAAATTTGGTGTGGTGATAGATAAGTAGATGGGTCAACATCTAGGGTACTTTTTGTGGGAAAATATAAAAATTGGTTTACAAAGATGAATATTACTCCGAAACGATAATAACATAGAAACTTGAAATATGATATGCAGGTGTCTTATAATAGGCAACCGTTGAAGGGGTTTTTAGAACGGGAACGGGAATAAAGTTGATCCGCGATGGCTGCGCCGCTGAGCACTCGCTTCTTAAATTTGGTATGTAGGTAGAACTATGTCTTATATGTCGTAGGCAAACACTACGAAGGGATTTTCGGAAATTCCCACGGGAATTCGAATAAAATGGATCCGCGCGGTCAACGCCGCTGGGTCCAAACTAGGTAAAACACATACATATCTACTTAAATAGATAAATACATTCAGACACGAAACAAAAAGACCAGTTCATGCACAGTGCACATTAATGTTGGCCACGGGCGCGAATCGAACCTGCGACATCAGGTGAGCGTCAGAAGGGCTGGTAGTTTGTGGCGTTGGCTTTATTTGGCATATTTGCTTATGTTTGCTACATACTATAAATAATTGCTACATAGTACGTATATCGGGAAATAAGATTTTTTTATTGACCAGATATTATCGTCAGGTTGGCTGGTCGATTCCTAGTTTAGAGTCAAGTATACGCATAGTTTCCCAAAATTTGTTGCGTCTACAACATAACAGAATAAGCGCAATTCCTGAAATTAGTTTGTTCAGTATCGACTACTTATTCGATTTCAGCTATTTTTAGTATTTTTTTTAAATTTGACACATGTGTTAAATTTAAAAAAAAAAAAGAATTTTCGTAGCTGAATTTAGTGCTTTCTATGGAAATCGTGCTATTAATAATCAATATTTAAGAAAATTGGTTAGACATAACTAAAGTTCGATTGCATCATATTTTTTTTATATTTTATACTAATTGGGGTGTATGAGGAATTGCGCTCTTTCTGTTACGCGTTGTATAATTGCTATGTATTTACTTCATTTATGTATTTTAGTTGTAGCTTCACACGACCATTAAATAAATATATAAAGTAAAGAGAAGTTTGTAGGTAAACTTCCCAGAATTGGTTCTGTGGCATGGGCGGATGGGCCCAGGTCAGACACCAATGGCAAGGTACAGTGTTAGAGTACAGTACAGGTAGGTATTTCTAGAAATTGAACTGGGGGATTATTTTAAATCCATACAATTACGTATATAGCTAGGTACCCCACGGCGATTATAATATACTTAAAGTATTCTGAAGAAAATGCGTCGAACACCTGCAGCTGTGTCGGTATTGTAATCATATCTCCTTGCTACACCCATTGGGTAAAATTGTATTGAAACAAATATTATATAACTCTTATTATGAACCCTACTTACATACGATTTATGGCAAATAAATAAATAAAAATTGTTGCCAGAGCTGCAGACGTATATATCGATACCGTTTCCGTTCGATTCGAGTCGAATCTATCGACATCGGAAACGAATCTATCGACATCGGAAACGAATCTATCGAGATGGGCTGATGTTGGTATCGAAAACTAATGTCACATATGACAGTTGGTGTCACATAATATGACATTAGTTTTCGATACTAACATCAGCCCATCTCAATAGATTCGTTTCCGATGTCGATAGATTCGACTCGAATCGAACGGAAACGGTATCGAGTCTCTGTGAATACATCTGCTGAGCAAAATACATGATTTGGTTTAATTACACTACAAATTACAAAATACTATGTCGCGTGTATTTATTTTTTTAAATTTTTAAGTCGTGTATTTGAAATATCAAATACAAAATAATGTATGTATTTGAACTATATATATTAAAGACAAAATACAGTCAGGTGTTAAGGACATAAAATAAAACTACTTAATTCTGTCGTTTTGTTTTTCTGCGAAGATCGTGCTAAAGATATTTATGTTCAAATGTATTATGATGCCATAAGTATTTGAAATACTAACTACAAAATACCTCAGCGTCAGGTTTTTTCATTTAAAATAACAATTACATTTTTAAGAGTTGATTGAAATACAAATACCAAGTAGGTACGTATTTGTATTTTAATTAGGGTAGTATTAAAACGAGTGACTGTAAATAAAAGGTTTAAGTGTCAAAAATAATTAATTTAGGTTATAGAATAACTAACTGAGCGACTGGCTGCAAGTGACGAGAAATGAACAGAACAGCAACTTACAAACATTAATTTGAGTTACTTAAAATACAAAATGAGTAGCTTCATAATATTTGATCGACCTAATATTTGTTTAGGTGGCACCGTTACGTCTTGCTTTTCAATATTTGGCAAATGTTTTTTTATACTGAGCGGCATTTTGTGTTAAATGAAGTGTTTCGAATACCAAAAGCACTTTGAAAAATACTATAATGAGCAGAGTATTATATGAGCTCACATTATATATTTTGACGTGACAACGTTTTATAAATTGATGGAGCCGGTGGCATTCCCGAAAAAGTGTGACGTATGCGTCGTTCCAGTGCAAGCGAGAGCGCGCAACGAGCCACAAAGAGGCACTATCCATTCCATCAGTATTTTCTTATGACGTTGTCACGTTCAACTATCGTCAGTAAACCGACTTTACAGACAACCGATTTTCTTTTCTTATGAAATAACTGTTTGAAGAAACAGTATTCTATTAGCAAAGAAATTTAATTATTTAAATTTAAGGGTAGGTAATTAAATAAAACAAAGTATTCTGAAAAAATAAAGCAATTATGCATTTACTTAAATCAAATGAACAAAAAATACCGTCCAATGCGAGACGGACTCGCGGACGAAGTGTCCCGTACCATTATCTATAAAAACGGCAAATGGGAGACCACCTTAAATATTTAATTTATTTTTAGTTTTTGTTATTATAGCGGCAACAGAAATACATAATTTGTGAAAATTTCAACTATCTAGCAATTGCGGCTCTTGCAGCCTGGTGAAAGACAGACGAACGGACAGACGGATGGACAGACGGATGGACAGGCCGACGGACAGACGGACTGACAGACGGACGGATAGGCGGACTTAGTAATACAGTCAAGTTTTTGCCCTTTAAAATAAAATAAGACGCTTCAGTCAACTAAAAAAAGTAATCTTCTTATTAATACATCGATTTGTCGTCGCCCCGCCCCCATTCGAATTCACGCCAATTAAAAAATCTGTAACTTTTAATAAAAGTTACAGATCGTATCAAAATAAAAAACATGAGACCTCAAATAAAATATCAGTAACCAATAATAATTGATTAAGCAGCTTACAAAACTTTGCTTAAAGTGAACTTTTTAGTAGTTCTTAATGAAAAACCTCAATTGAAAAAATCTAATCTTATCTTAATATTCATATTGCACTCTCTGTATTTCTAGTCGCTCACTTAGTAATGTAGTCGCTTATATAGAATTTTAATATCTGAAATAGATCACAACCCACTTTTTGTAAGCTCGTTCTGGATTTTGTTAATCAATATTCGTCGTTAGTTTAGTTAATTTTTCGCTTAATCAAATTCATACCGCTCAAGTAATTAAAACAGTATCTCATCAGTCGCTAAGTTTTTTTTTTATTCGATCGTTTTATAATTCCCCTTTTAATTTACAAGTAAGTAATTAAAATACTGCCCAACCCTGATTGTTGCAACTGTATAGCTATAGTAGTACTTATTATTTCAATATATTGATAAATATAAAAAATATGAATAAATAAGCACTTCTATGTTTACAGGTAACAGATCAAGCGGTACCAGTAGAACATCCAAGGCAATTGGAAAAAGTTATCCTGCACTTAGTCACAAACTTGCCATCGCCGCAGCCGTCGATCCGGTGCAGCGTGTCACCAGACCGAAGCGAGTCGCCATCAGTGCATCTAGCGATAATACCACCTAGAAAAGAAAGAATCGTCAGCGCTATAGAAAAGATATACAACGTCATCACGAGTTTCAAAAGCCAGCCTATAGACATGAATGAACAAAGCCACTACGAGGATTTGTCGCCTGTCGACCAACCCCCTCCTGAACAGCAACCCTCTGACGAACACTCCAGTGCCAACCAACCCCCTCCCGAGCAGCAACCCTTTGACGACCACCCTCCTATCGAACTACCACGTCCTAGTCACCCCCTTCCAGGCCAACCCCGTCCCGACCCTCCCTGCGCCGACCAGCAATCCTCCGCCGAAAACCGCGGTACCAACCGACCCCCTACAAACCAAGCGCCAGCTGGGCAATCCCCTATCGACAAATTCGGCTTGCCCGTAACTTCTGAACCTGGAATTTCTCATCATGAGGGGACATGTTACAACCCCTACAATCCATACCCATTCGTTGATAATGAGTTTCTTACGTCAAGACCGGTGGCTGCAACAGCCATTCTCGCTTCGAACATATCGTTGGCGGCATTGATGATTGGAACTACGTCGTCAACTCCCTCTCAGCTAAACCGTGCACCTGCCGAGAAGCGCCCGCACGAGAACGGGGACTCTGACAGTGCTTCAAATAAAAAAAAACCGAACACCAACGATGATACTGATAATGAACCGGAGAACGTTGAGCTTCCCGCAATGCCACCGCAGTACCCGTATAATGATAATACTAGTAAGTTTAATAAATAATAAAATAAAATAAAATAACTCACGCCTGATATCCCCTAGGGGGTAGGCAGAGATAGTCAATCTCTGGAAATAGGTACCCACTTTTCACGAGAATATTCGACCCCTAAACGTGATAGGTGGTGAGCCCATCGCCGGACCGGGTCTGATACTCATGCCTCAGAATTAATTCTGAGACCTGCGGGTTTTCTCACGATGTTTTTCCTTCTCCGGCGAGCTAATGATGAATATGTACGTAAGTTTTGAAAAACTCATTGGTAGTATTATAGTAATTTTATATAATAATAAAATAATAATAATATAATCTCACGCCTTTTATCCCCGAGGGGGTAGGCAGAGGTATTCCATTACTGGATATACCCACATTTCACGAGATGTATTGGACCCCTAAACGTGATAGGTGGTGAGACCATCGCTGGACCGGCACCAATAATTTTATATAAGTAGGTATAATGGCTATTGGTATATTAATATAAAAACCGGCCACCAGCGAGTCTTGACTCACGCACGGATGGTTTCGTGCGTTTTCTATAAAGTGTATGTAATTGTTTTATGGATAAATAATTTTACACATTAAGATTTTATCAGATTTCTTAAAAACTGACAGAGTTAGAGACATCGTTTTATTTTCCTATGATTTTTGTATAAACCTCTACCAACCCTAATTATTATCGATGATTTTTCGCTTTGCTAACTTCGGAGATAAGGATAATAATATGGAGAATGTAATGGTAGATATTTGTTGACATAGTAGGTAATTCACCACAATTCGAAAACTATGAATCATAAAAACACACACACATATATATATATATATATATATATATATATATATATATATATATATAAATACGTACAACGTGCAGCTGAAGCCCTTGCATATGACATTATAATACCTCTGGTTGCCCTAGTAAACATACCGACTATGGAAGAGCGGAGGTGGAATTCTCCTCCATCGTGAAAAGGAAAGATATTTCGCCAGGTTAGGAGATCGTGCCTGGGGACTAGGGATGTAAAAGATTATATAAATTACGCGTTTTAATCGATTTTTTATAAACAGCGCCATCTTTGCGGTGGTTGAACCTTAACATTGTCGTTAAGCTTTTTTACTTATCGTTTTATTTTATTTTAATACTACGAGTACTCTTATTTTTTATTATTTTACGTCTTTTGACTGTTTAAACTTGAAAAATAGAGAAAGATTTGTTTTTTTATTTTATATTTTGAGACCATAACGTAGTCGTCTAGTTTTTTGATTCTAGTTTTAAGTATTTTAATTTAATACTAGTCAAATGTAAAAGAGGACTGGACATTTGTGACACTAAATATAATTTTTAATTATTTTATTGTTTAAATTTGAAGATTATCGAAATTTTATTTTGTTATTTTTTTATATACATATATTATTTTATTTCGTTTTTAATCTGTGAAAATGGTAATATAAATCTCTTAGGATTTTATTATTAAAATATGAAAAGCCTATATAGATTTTTATATAAGTATTAGAAAAAAATCGATTTTTTAGAATAATCGATTTTTTAGAATAATCGATTATTTTCAATAATAATCGATTTTTTAAAAATCGATTAATTTTGAAGAAAGAAAAATCGATTATTATTGAATCGATTATTTTCCTTTAATCTTACATCCCTACTGGGGACCACGGTCCAACTAATGATGTTGGACAGTTATATTTATACAAACTCATGATTAACTTCGATAGCGCTGTTTAGTTAGTACATATTCTTATCTATGGTTTAGACTTTTGCCGTCATTCAATTCTAGTCGTTAGTTCTATGTAGTGTCGCTAGATGTCGCTTCAATACTGTAATACTTCAACCCTACGAACCTAATTTATTTGATAGTTTTTTTTATTTCAGCTATCGATCGCACCTCTATTTTTCACAATAACTACGGGAACTGGATGTATGAAGAAGAAAAACCGGTAAGCATATTAAAATAGGTATATTAGCAAACCTACCCCCCTAGCCTAGTGGCATTGTACAATCTAATCGAATGATCTTTTAGATTGACATGTATGGGATTGACATAAGCACTTGCCAACGATCGCTAACGCTAATGTCAATCCCATACATGTCAATCTATAAGATCATTCGATTAGATTATGCAATACCACTCGGCTGTTCAAACAAATCAAAACAATTTGCCAGGTTGAACACGTAATCTACCACTGTTTTGAAACTCGTCAGCATTATCCAACACGACGAGAATTCACTCAATTAAGAAGTAGAGTTTTCTTAAAACCGTTTTTGTCAATTTCTAATTTAAACAAGTGCAATCAAGAGTTCTAATCGCTTAGCTGGCTATATTAAGTAACCACTGCCTACGTGTCAGTGACACGTATACGTCTTTAGTTAGAGTTTTGCAATTTTACTTGGTCGTGCTATAATGCCGCGCGCATTGAGTCGAACGCTTAGATATTATTATTAATCCCATATTGAATTCGACTGACTTTTACGTTTTACAAAGCCATTTAGTTTGGCTAGGCCCTATATATATATCGAGCTCCATGCATCGGTTATTTTATCAATTTGTACACAAGGCCCATCGAATACCAACCGGTGTTTTACTGTAATAAATGCGATCATCAATCGTCGAAAGCTACCACAACAAAGGATCGATGAGATAGATAATTTAATACCTATATTATTCCATTGGTCAGTTAACAACATCCTCCACATTTTAGCAAAGTTTCAATATTGTGTAATTGTTTTAAGTTTATTAAATTGATATATTTTCAGTTAAACTTGTATGTGTCTCTAAGCAACTGCGAATTTGTGTATGTGTGTCTTTTTGAATAAGCTTCAGCTTAGAAAACATTCTTATCTTGAATGCGGATGCGAACTTGATTAATACTTAAACTAGATTGCGGTTAATGCCTCTAGCGAGATCAAATAAAATCAAGTTATACTTTTAATTGTATTAAGGATCCCTAACTTTAAGCTGGCGGTATTTAAAAAAAAACATGTAAATAAAACTGTTTACCTACTGCTGGCTAGCATTTTCTCTTCAAATGTGTTAAATGTTAGCGTCTGCCTTAGAGAACTCCCTCGTCGTGGTCGTATCTAGTATCCTATGTACCAGTACGTTTTGACAATACGAAGCGGATGGCTTTTAGTTATTGATTTCTGCAATACTGGGTTTCTACAATATTGAGTAAAGTAATAACTATTTTGATAAATAGTTTGGAATTAAATGGAACTCGACGAATTTACAGAGACAAAGCTGGCCAGTATGCATTTTTTTTTACACCAAGTTACTAGGTACGTACCTGCACTGCATTTTTTCTAAATTCAGTCACTAAATCTTGTGCAAAGAACTTACCAACGGGGATCTTCCATGTCCAGCTGGGCGTAGAGTTGTCGCGTGCACGCCTCACCAAACGTCCCTAGACACCTGTTATTAACTTATATAAATTACATTAAAGGCAAATCAGAATACAAATTACGTTGATCTTACATTTTTCATACGCATATTTTCTACCTACGTAGATAAATACATTCAAATACATCATTGTTCCAGTACGGCCGTTTTAACTTGGCAGCTCTGAAGTTGCGAAAAAAGCTGCACAATAAAAAAATACCGACCATTTGGCGTTACGAGAGGCAGGCGAAGCCTATGTTCAGAGAAGCCAAGTTAAAGCGGCCGTACTGTCTGAGTCATTAATTTCCCTATTTAATAACTTTTTTATATAACAAAATAGCAATAAAGATTATTATTATTAATAATATTATATTTTGTTTACTTTATTGTACTTATATTTTTAATTCGTTCCTAAGGGGCCAGAAGCTAAGCGGGATGATGAAGAGGAGTAGAGGCCGAACGACACCTAGTATATACACGGTAATTTTAAATTAAGTGCAAAATACTTAGAGGGTACCTACATCAAAAACATTTTAAAAATCTATTTTCGGTATTGGTTTTTATTTTTTTATACGTTACTTTACTAAATAACATCGATCGAAAATTTATAAAATAACCTAAACTCTGTACATTAACAATACACACACTACCCAATCAAATATTGCCCGAAAATAAGAAAATAAATAAATATATATAAGAAGCCGACAACAGTGGCGTTACAGTGCGTTAGTAAGGGTTTATGCAAACCATGTTTACAAAATATATTTTTTTGTTAGAAAAGGACAAGAAAACGTCGTAATGTATTTTTCTGTTTTCATGTTAATTAGATTTCTCTTACATATTTGTAGTACCTAACCCTAAAATATTTGCACTTGATTTCAAATTAAGTTATATAGAATTAAGACCTTTTCTTCGAGTGGTGTTGAAATTATGTCGTCTCGTAGGTATATGGTGCATGTTTGCAAATATATTACCTATTTACTGCAAAATTTAATTACAATGTCCAAGCATTTGTAGAATGTAATGAATATAAAACTAATTATTTATACAATCTTGAAAACAACTTGGTATTTTAATAATTTAAATTTTGAGAAGGTTTAGTCATGAGCACATTAAGCTTATCTTAAACAATCTTGAAAACAACTTAGTATTTTAATAATTTAAATTTTGAGAAGGTTCAGTCATGAACACATTAAGCTTACACTTTAGTGCGAGTCTGACCTTTAGGGCGATTGTAATAAGAGAATTAAAAAGTCCAATGTATCAAGCTCCACGTGCTCGTGACTGTACCCTAAATAAACAAATGAACCTTTTAACTCGATTTAACCTTTGAGGATTTAACTGACAGGGATGTTAAAGTTTTTGAGGACGTACTTTTCAAAATATGATTAGGTAGGTACTTATCTTAATTATATTTTATTTTCTTTTTAAGCAGCATAAAATCTGATTCGGATCCAATTTGGCATACAGATAAGGACTAGTTTAACACTTAGAATGTTTTTTATCCCGGAAAGGGTAAATACTACATCTATGTATACATATAAAACTGTAACGGGACCGTGTTTGAACATGAAATATTTTTTGATAATTTGTGTAGTAGTGTAGATAGTAATCAATGTAGACATCAAAACGGGAAAGACGCGGTACGTACCTACTCGTACGTATGACTATTATTTAAATTGCAGATCATATTGATAGTAAATTAAAAACTCGGGAATAAAAGAAAACAATTTTTAATTCTGATAGAAATGTTACACATAATGCTTTCCGTGAAAATTATTATGTCAAAAAAATGTACTAAACTTGTCCAGGTGTTGGTAGTAAGAGTAGTGATGTAAAACTGGGTCACATCGTAAAATATCCTGGACTAAAAAAATTTAAGACTGATTTACCTACTTTACTACTGATAAAAATATTTTGTTATAATCTTTACAAATATAGGAACTATTTCTGATAAGCTATATTTTGGTAAAATGGTGATAATCGCGTCAGACAGTTATTTAAATAGTCATGATTTGATCAAATACAGCTAGTATTATTTTATTACATGGATATTAGAAATTTGAAAAAAAATGGTACCTATGTGGTTATATTTCAATATTGTGAAAAGGCTAAAAGTGGGATGAACGACTTTTGAAAAGTACTTCCTCATTTACCGAGAAAATTCGTCGTTTCTGACAATAACTTTGAATTTTTGTTTATTGGAAAATTATATAATGACATTCTCTCATCATATAGTTAGTAACTTAATTTTCAATTTAAAAATTGCCAAAAAAATCATTTGTAAGCAGTTCTAATCTCGTCAAGGTTACCAATATCTTCATGGATCAGATATTAACATTTTAACTCAAGATCTAGAGATTACTTAAATGCGGACTTCCACTACTTTGTAATATACATACACATATTAAATAAAATTTGAAAAGAATGCACAAATAGATTTTTTAAGAATGAAATAAATCTATTAAATATTGTGTCATATTTTTTTCTACTTATTTGATTAAATGAATTTTTGCTATCTTCTCATTTATTATTATTAATAGATATAGAAATTTTACTTGTTTAGTGTAGGTATCGTATCCTAAGACTGAATATTTTTTATCGTTAGTAGAACAGTTTAAGTAAAATTATAAACATACCTAATTTCAACTAGGTATTCATTTGTTTCTGAATTGTTTATGATTATGACTATGGTCTATTTTTGTAATACAATTAACTTACTAGCCTATAGGTACGAGTATAACGTGGTAGGTACCTCGTACCTAATTAATTAAGTATATTTATTTAGGAAGTTTATATTTCGATTTTGGAAGTCCAGATAGATAGAAAATAAGCCGGTAATAGATTTAAATTTGTATCATTCTAAACGAAATAAAAGTCCATTGTCGCTCTCTACAGCTATTGCCTGTTCAGACTAGGCTTGAAGTATGTAGTGTATTGTATTCCAAGAGATTAAAATATAATAGGGCATAGAGGGGACAAAGCTAGGAGAATTTGAAGCCAAAAGTTATTACAAGTGGGAAAAAGTGTAAATCATACTAACTGACATGACGCTTGAGCTTCAAAGTTTTTGTATGAAAAAAATTCCCAATGCCCGCTCCCTATTATATTTTAATCTCTTTAATTGGATTGCATCTAGCGAAAGCGAGGAAAGGCAGGCTTGCTCGAGCAGAAGTTGAAGTAGGTACCGGCCTATCATAAGTATATACAACTTCGTGACACTTATATAATACTATTGCTTCATTAAATGTCCAGTAATAGCCTTAATTTTGTATGCACGTAAGAAAACTTCGAGAAAATAGGGCCTAAAAGTAGTCTCCCTAATAAATTTTTATGGTTACCACTGCGACCTCGTACAAAAGGATTCATTTAATTGTTATAGTTAATTATGCGATACTACAAAAACAGAGTCGATTTTTATTTTATTAATTATTTATTCTTGCACACACAGTAAACAATTTAATATTAAGAACATTGATGTACCAAAAAAATATGTGTCGTGCCAAAATTAAGTCATGTAGGTATGCAGACGAGCTCAATCCATATATAATATGTATAGGGTTCAAATTGTATGCTCATTGTGACTATTTGATGTATTCTGTGACTGATATACTTTAATCTAGTGTTGTAGATTAGGATACTAGATCGAAACACTGGTTTAATGTAAATGAGCCATTAGATGTGTAAGAATAAAGTAGGTAAGTTAGTAGTAAGCAACACAAAGAAAGTACCTAGGTACCTAAATTGCGGGAATATCTTAAATTGAATGTTCTTCTATTTTATTCTAAATTAAAATCAGAGTCCTATTTCAGTCATTAAAGAAAAATGTCTTAGATAACAATACTACGAGTATATATGTTATATTGTAATATCATCTAGTTATATCTACTTACCTTCCAATAGCCAACTAGATAAATGTTTTGTGTACTGAATGTTACTAGAATTGGTCTAAAATAAAAATAAACAAATAAATTTTTGTCCCCCCGTCCTGGGGGGGGAGATATTTTTATTTATTAACGACACACTAGCACCTACTTACGTAGGTACCTATTATCATATTGGTAAGTAAACCGTTCAGTTTGTAATTTTCACATTTTTATAGACAGATGTTTTTATCAACAATATTGTTTAAGTTTTAATATAGATAGTCAAAGAGGTTAGAAGAAATTCATCTGGAACTCGCCGCAAGATACCTAAGGAACGTCTAAATTAGATTTCTTGGAATTGAGGCAGTTTATTAGTACCCGTGAGACAAAGCTTCGCTCTTTCTAACTGCTTACTGATCTACTGATTTAATATAAGTAATAAAAAATAGGAGCACACTGATCGACAACTTTATTTATAATATGAAATTGAACTTTAATAGATAAAAAATCGTCAAATTAACCTCATAATAATTTAGAAAACCTATCCAATAACGAGATAAGATTTTTTAAAAGAAATAGTATTTCTACTATTTCCAACAAACTAGATGTTTGTGACAGACTTGGAAAGACACTTGGAATATACTTCAAAACCCCATTTACATGTACATTTAAGAAGCCATTCCTGATAAGAGAATAAAACTTACACACTGTTTGGAAGCTCATCAGCTGATTTGATATCCTTACTAGTATGAGTGAAGAAGCTGTATTGATACTATTCCTATACAAATAGTAAAAGTAATGTAATAAGTACCATATTTAGTTGCGTTGCATATAATTGTTTTATATTCACTGTAAATCAAACACTATAATACAATAACTATATAGACTTACTTATAAATCACAATAAACATAAAATACACCAGTAATAATTTATTGACTATGCATCTAACTAACAACGACTTTGACATTTCTATCGATATTCAACTTTCTAACATAAAAATACAAAAAGGCAATTATCCAGTGATGTTTACCAAGTTTCCATAAGAATCAACTAATTTTACACTTAATTAATTGAGATTATGACCAGACTGTTTGGTCTGTGTTCACCAACAATAACCTACCGTTTAAACAAAGAGATTAAAATATATTAGGGCATAGAGGGGACAAAGCGAGGAAAATTTGAAGCCAAAAGTTATTCCAAGTGGATTAAGTCTAGTACAATTTCGACCGAATGACAGCTCGCGTTCATACTAACTGACATGACGCTTAAGCTTCAAACATGCTTCAAAGTTTTGTATGAAAATATTCCCAATGCCCCCTCTATGTCCTATTATATTTTAATCTTTTTGCGTTTAAATTATCATCAGATGCCCAACACCATTTACTGACCGCTCATTCAAATTGCGTCAACTTCAGATTGGGAGACCGAGGGGTTTTGGAACAAAGGTTAGTTGTAACAGCACTCATTACGGGGAGAACTGTTAGCGAGATGGCAATTTCTGAAATCAACCACCTTATATCACCCCCAGTACATGTCCGTGGCTCAAAGCGCACGGTTTGGCCGTTGTGGCATCGCAAAAGTCGTCGAAAGTCAGTTTTAAATGGTTTTTTCGGGATCTAATTAGTTTATATTTTAGTTTATATTAGGTATGTTTGAAAAGTTAGTCTACCCAAGAATAAATTTACAGGCCTTGTTCTGATAATTTCTTAGTACCTACAAATTATAAAAATAGTGTAGGTATGGCAAGTCTCGCAAGATACGAACTCACCTCATAGAAAGTGACATTGTTTCATAAAAGTCTATATGATGTGGTTTCTAGTAATAACCTCAAACTTTCACTTACCTTATATTCTCATCTCAACAGCAGTGCTCATAAATCTATTAAAAAAACAGTTGTTTCAATTCACCTAGACCTCACCTAGACCTAGGTAAGTTGCAACAGGGTTGTTTCAACTTAACCTGGTTTCAACAACTTACTAAAAAACAGTTGTTTCAATTCACCTAGACCTCACCTAGACCTAGGTAAGTTGCAACAAGGTTGTCTCAACTTACCTGGTTTCAACAACTTACTAATTAGGTACCTAATAGAGTTGAAACATAATGACTTAATACGTTCAAATTTATATTTTCCATAGATTTGTTGCAGTATCTGAAAGTTTAAGAAACAGACTATCAATTGAGCCTGAATCCACACGGCTTTTGTATATAGCATAATGATAAAATTGTTTCAAATCCCTTAAGAGATGAGCAGTAGGTACCTGTCGTTTAAGCACCTGATTATTAGAATTTGACACTTATAGGTAACCAGTGATATTTTATTGGGCATCTGATTATCGTTGCGCACAGAACCAATGAATATCTTAATATTTTTTTAAAATATTAGCTTCAATTTTACAAATTGTCCTTCCCGCTTTTTCCTCACACTTTCCGCCTTTTCGAATCCGCCAATCTGTACTGGTGTTCCTTTAAACAGAAAAAAATATAGCTACATACATGTTTACTGTAGATGAGGTGCCAGTAGTTGGTGCAATAGTGGTCCTGACCAGCAAAAGCTTTTGCTACATAGCGCAATAAAAATTTAATACATTATAATCACCAAGCCAAAGAAAGCAAAAAACATGTTCATGCAAACAATTTCTTGGCCTCGGGTTTTAGAAATATATTCTTCTCAATAAGAAGCTGCTCATGTAAAAAAAACCAAATGAACACTTTAACACCGGAAAAAATATTCTGGTTCGTTGTTCGTCATTGATTTTATAATAGTATATTCAAATAAAAAAATCTGCCGTAGGTACTACTTAGTGTTAATTTCCGCGTTTGAGATTATTTCCATTATTTGAGAAAAGTATTACTTATACAAGCCTAGGCCGCAACTAGGCATTGATGAAACTGTGTGCCTCGGCTTCGCCTCGGCCTACATACGTCCATCAATACCTCTTTCGCTGGCCGCTGCAGGAATGTCTATTATTTCAGCATGTAAAATTGCTGACCGAATTGAATGACAGCGCTCTAAATCTCATAAATATAATCGGACTAATTAAAATTGGTTTTTAGTTTCGTATTACCATATATAAATATAAGTTGATGGGTGTGGTAGACTTATCTTAAGTTCGTTGATGTAGGTACCTCAATATGTACCTCTTAATTTATACCGCGTGGCCTGACGTGATTTTAGATAAGTATACTTTAATCTATATTTGTGTTAAAGTTTGTAATTCAAAAGGATTACAAAAGAGTGTATTTCTTTTCGAATAGGACCGGATCCTAATCCGATAATCTATCATATAAAAACATTGTGGTGTTCACAATAAAGCATACTTTTTCTAATATGAATTTTGATTATGTTTCTCCTGAGAGACGTCGGCGTGGCGCAACCGTGATATTCGTTGACTGCTTTGTTAAAAACCTTAGTGGCCGAATACGAACATTAACTGAAAGATTCGAGTATCTATAAGTAATAAATAGATTTCTTTGTTACCTCTATTCAAGACCACCGCTGCTGCAACCGATCTCGCTCCTGCATGAGGAGTTCGGTCTCCTGCTTTAGCCGCTCGGTGGCCTGGCTCAGCCAGTCCCGGTCCGGGCGCCCCCCCTCGCGCTCGTTCTTCAACGTCGTCAGTGCAAACACCATGTCTGGAATATTTTTGATATAGCAAATTAACAATAACATAATATATGACAATTTTTTAAATTTGAAATTCTCGAAATCAATCAAAAAGTCTTTTGTTTCAATATAAGAGTAATTAGGGTAGTGTAGTGTCCTGCCTAGTCAAATGAGTAACTTTTTATGATCTGTCAAAACGAATTTTTTTTATGAAAAATGTACCTACTGAAATAGCAAGCTGTAACGTCATCATTTTTAGTAGCTACTCCATTGCTTGACTTTTTTTATTGTTGGGTAACTATATTATTTTAAAATTTGCTGTAGGTAATTGTGAATTGAAAATCGATGTACACCTTTAGAGGTGTTTTGGGATAATCTTTTTAAGACCTAGTCGCAATTTATTTTCGATATTGTTAACTAAGTATTTGGTACCAATAGCGAAAGCAACACCGCCAAATATTTTCTAAGTTTCATTTTATTTTATTAACAATTGTAACTAATTAGATTTATTAATTAATAAGGTGCCACATAAAGATTATCCAAGTTTGGAGCCGACGTTTTTTAAACAAAAACAAAAAACAAAAATAAACAAGCACAGTCATGTAGGTACCTAGTTACCTATATACGAGTATTATTTTGAATCGGAATAAAGTTAAACATTTCGCATCGCACTAATCTATCACATAAACTTCTAACAATGAGTTCATATAAGTACTTATTTTACAAACAAATCATAGAGCTTATTAAATAAGTATATAACCTCAAAGAGAATATAACCACTAACGTTTTAACTTCAATGGTACAGATAAAAAAATGTAAGTTCAACAAATCTACCAGGAAAAAGCCAAGTTAATATTCAAAAATATTTTTTTACGAATATATTACTTACAATGTGACTTTCCAGACGACACCACTAAATAAAATAAAATGTTGTCGATGTTATTTAAACATTCAAGCACCGGGCACATACAACCCGGTGTTTCCTATATTCAAAAGTACACTTTGCGAAGCAGAATGACCGCTGGGCCCGAGGCACCTTGTAATTTGGCTCGCCGCGAGGCAGCCATTGCTTCGTAGAGCGGTACCTACGCATAAGTCTGAAGAAAAGTTTCCACATGGGCTGCAGCCTCATTGCCTCGGGCCAAAAAGCGAACCTACCCGCAGGCTACTCCAATGAAATGGAACCTCTTTATATTGTTTATTACGTCTGCGCGTGGGTAAATATGCGAGTAAATAGTATGAAATCGAGATTGAAGTGAAAATATTTACTCCATATTTAAACGAAACACATTTAAAAACTGGTGTTTTGGCAATCTATAATTACCTACACGGTGTAGCAGACTAATATTTTTTAACGGTACTACTTTATACTTACGTACAATAGGGCAATGACCATACATTTACGATACATACCATATATTTGAATATCCAAAAGTAACTGGGAACATTATTAGCGTAAGCAGACACCATGTATTAATAATGTAGGTAAGTACACAAAATATAGTCACATAATTATTAGGTCATTTCTAGTAGGTACATAAACGATACCTACTTAATCCGCAAAATATCGGTAATAAAACTGTAACGGGACCGTGTCTGTATTATATATTTTTGGAATTTTTTTCAGTAGTGTAGATATCCAAACCATCAATCGATTTTTGTAATTATTGTGTGTCTGATTGTGCACGCATCTACTTATATTTATTCGACTTGTGACTGCAATATCTAGTTGCATTCTTTTATGATTTTCTCATGAATATACAATTTTATAGTAAGTGTAGAAAAGGCGCAATTCCTCATACACCCCAATTAGTATATTAATATAAAAAAAAATGATGCAATCGAACTTTGGTTGTGTCTAACCAATTTTCTTAAATATCGATTAATAGTAGCACTATTTCCATAGAAAGCACTAACTTAAGCTACGTTTTTTTTTTTAATTTAACATATTTTATAACACATTTGCTCGTAAAAGGTGTCTTATTTCACCAATTTTAATATCGTTACCTATCTCATTACGCCCAAGTGCGGTAAGTGTAAAGTAAAACGCACGGTTTATCAAGATGCTCCGTCTTAAAACGAACGGTACTTTTTAAAATCTCAGCAAAGAGTTTTTATGTTAAAAAAGTTGTCAACATTTTATGATTAAAATTGACTTTGGGAAATAAAATATATTAAAGAAATATTTATGTACATAATTATTTAATTTAATTAATTTTGACAGTAAATTACAACCAATCTGTAACAAAAACACAAAAAATATTATTTTACTTTATTAGTAATAAGTACTGGCTGTTTTTTGTGCCTTTTCCTAAAAAAAAATGCTGATGCGCGCCGCGCGCTTTTTCTTAACGCTGTATTGTTTTTATTCGTTTACCATAGTCGGAGTTTTATTTTATTTCCTCGCAAATGTGTTATAAAACGTCGTATGGCATACGTGCGCTTTGACAATTACAGCCTCTGCTTACTTGTAACCCTCGCCTACGGCTCGGGCTAGCAATATCGCCTCGGCTGTAATTTTCAACCTACCGCACTTATATCATAATGTACTAAAAAATAGCTGAAATCGAATAAGTAGTCGATACTGAACAAACTAATTTCAGGAATTGCGCTTATTCTGTTACATGTTGTATTTCTTTGCGTTAGCCAGCTCATAATTCTTCTAGAGTTACATAGGTAGGTACTTACATATTTTTCAAATGAATTTTAAACTCATTCATTATTAAAGTCCTACTGTTTATACAAGTAGGTACCTATCTATAGAATGACATATAAACTAGCTGACTGATTGGTGATATATTAACGCACAGCCTTAACCGCTAGGTCTAGAGACTTGAAATTTTGTACATAGATGGCTTATACAGTGTAGGCACCCACTAAGAAAGGATTTTCCAAAATTCAACTCCTAAGTTGGTGAAATAAAAGTGCACGAGCGAAGGCGCGGGTAAAAGCTAGTTATACACAAATCTACGAAGCACTACCACAGAATAAGTAAGTAATAGTACGCAATACTTACGATCCAGTTCGAAATAGTGAGCCTCATGCAAAAGCAAGTCCAAGTAGGGGAAGTCACAAGGCAGTAGCAGTTTCTGGTTTCGCAAGAAGTTGAGGATATGCCGGAACATTCCCCCATCCCTGTCGATGAAGTAATGCTGCTTCAAAGTATCCAGTACGATCGGAATCGTTCCGTTGAACATCTTGCCCAGGCGCGAGTCCGGGTAACTGAAAAACATATTTTTTCAATAAGTAGATAGTCAGTGGGAAAAATACTCTAAAGATGCTGGAAGCATAGCAGCATCTGACTACAGACGCGGCATTTCAATGTATGTATGCCGCGTATAGCGAAAGAGCTTCGCGCGTCAAGTGTGCGGGAGAAATCACTATAATTCGTCGACCGCGTATACAGTGTCACTCCAGAAACGGTTTAATTTTCACGTAAGTACTTTTCAGAATAATATTTAGGTTACAACACAAAACACATTTTTATAATTGTTAGCTACCTCACTCTCTCTGTTCTCCATGGCTCATCGCAGGGTCATACAAATTTTGGGTCATGAATGCTGCTATATTTTCGCATAACCCGTTTGTTACCGTATTATTTTTTCCTTTCACCGGCGAAAACATTTACTTAATTGGATTTTAGTTAAGCGTTGGCAGATATGTATTAACAACTAGCGACCCGCCCCGGCTTCGCACGGGTGCAATGCTGAATTTTCTTTGCTATAAACCTTGCGGAGCCCTAGACCTTTCCAACGAATGCAAAACCACGGAAATCGGTTCGTCAGTTATGGAGTTAAATCGTCAGGAAGGAAAACCCGACTTATTTTTATATAGTAGATGAAATGGTATCAATTTACTGAATAATTAAAGGAAATTATTTAAAATATATATATATAGATTTATTTATAATGATTTGCATGGTTTGTAACCGATTATTTGCAAAAAAATTACTGACTTTTGAATTTGGCTTTAACAGCAGTTTGTTTTCCTAGATAAAAAAATATGACTGTAGTAGACACTCCCTACTATCATATTATAGCAGTGTAAGTACACATATTACATGATTAATTATTTTTCCTACAAAAGTGCCTATACCTAATTAAACAAAAAATGTTTTTGGATGAATATTTTGTTCCGAGCATCAGCTACAAATAATAAATGCAAAAGTAATTCTTAGTGTCAGTTTCTCTGTTCCCTTTTCATGGCTAAACTGGTGAACAATCTAGATAAGATTTTGCAGCACGATAGTCATGTAGAGAAAGGGCACAGCTCGCCTTTCATCGCGTAAAAAAACATAGTTTCTAGGGGACGCAAGGCCGATGTCGCGGGACACAGCTAGTAATTCAGCCGGTCTGTCTATTTATCACTTTATAACGTCTAAACTGCTGGATGGGGAAATTTATTAGAGAAACAACTCAAGCTACCTTTCATCTTAGAATACACGAAGTCTATTGTAAAAGAAATATAACTGTCGAAGTGACATGTTGAAACCTAGTTATATCTTGTGTGTGTTTTCTCTATCCTTGAATTTGTTTACACGGCCCATGTAAGGTATATGTGCGTGGGATGGTCGACTTATAAAGCTTATTTTATGTGCTCTCAGTATGTTATTTCTCGGCGGGAGCAGCGCGCCGCCGGCGATGAAGCCGCGGGCACTGCGCAATAAACCGCACTCCCGCAGTTTCCCTCAGCCTTATGTTGCAACATACTCATGTCACGCCATTCTTTATGTACAGAATAAATATATAATCGCCCTAGTGGCGCGGACTAGGCCGCGGAGAGTTTTGTACATTTTCTTTAATATTTTTAGGACCTCATAACTAAATTTGTAAGGAGGTGTTGTCTTTTACCTGTAATTTTGAAAACATACCTCTATAACACTAATTTATTTAAGACCAGCTGTTCCGCGCGGTTTCATCCGCGTAAGTCCGTTCGCGTGGGAATACAGGGATAAAAAATAGCTGTCACTCTCTGATATACTGACCATGAAGCTCTAATAGGTTTAGTAAGTAGTTATGGCAGATATTCAATACAAACAAACAAATCTTTCCTCTTTATAATATTATAGTATAGACGTATAGATTTGGTGAAAGGGGATGATATTTTAAATTTTTCATCATAATTCAAAAACTATGACATATATACATAATTATTTTCTAATGAGCAAATTAAGCCATTTTATAACATAGCCCTCTAGCCATGGAATACTCAATTAAAATTTGTAGATCCCTTTTTTATTTTATCGAACCCTTTTGCTCCGAAATAAGAAATATTATTTAAAGTACTTTATTTGTATTTAATAGTTTCGCAGTCATTGTTTAAAAATATACCAAACTTCAAGTTGATAGCATTAGTGCTGAGATAAGCGTCGTCTGTCTCGAGACTACAAATATAAATACTAAATTTAGCACTTTGCTACGAAACCCTAAAAAGCGAAGGAGCTTTCAGACATGTTTTAGAACTATATTGGTTTTTAACATTCAACCCTTCATAAATTCTGCAATCTATGATAATACAAAAGATTACCCTGGGTCACCTGGTTGCCAATTAAAGCTAATTAACACGTCCAGCTAGACATACCTAATAGTACCGCTACCTAATGTATCTATTCAGGATCTATTGTTATCGCATCAACAAGAGAGCGAATAATTCCTGAAATTCCGCCTACGCCTGTATGGGTAAAGCTAACCCTATAGTACATATTCGGTACACAGTGTACATGTATTTTCTTTAAATAAAATTTATTCAAAATTTATTAATATAATCGATATAATTTAAGTTTCAAGATGACGTATAGAACCCAATTGTAGCGGTCGATACAAAAGGGTTTAAGGACAGGTTTCTTAATTTATTTCACCAAGAATTTTCATTTCAAGAAGGTTTCATCAACCAAGTTTTGACGCTCGAAGTAAAGAGTTTGTCAGTTTTCAAATAGCATAATATTCTGTAACTAGCGGTTTCACCCGAGTCAGTCCAGAAAAGTACCTAACATTTTCATTGGTTAAACAATTTTTAAAACCCGGATATGGAATTTGATATTAAAAATCGAGCTTTATATATACTGACTAGTTCCCGATAGAGTTTTATCATGGGTATGTATAGATGATCCTTTATGTTGTCTCTGCATATATTTTTATTGGTGTAAAATAAAGAGTTGTTACTTACTCAGTATAGCACATTGTATGCAGTAGATAGAGTCGAAAATGCTATAACGTGCTAGTAAAAAAGAATGTTAGGTTCTATACATAATCAAATCATATATACTTATCATCGACCTTGTTACATAGATTATACATATAATATCTATACTAATATTATAAAGAGGAAAGATTTGTATTTTTGATGTTGTACGAATAAACTCTAAAACTACTAAACCGTTTTTACAAATTCTTTCACTAATGGAAAGCTAGAAGATCCCTGAGTAACAAAGGCTATATTTTATTCCCGTATTCCTAGGGAAATGAGAACTACGCGGGTGAAACCTCGCAGAACCGCTGGTATCTAATAATAAGGCTACTTACGCAGTCAGAGTTTCCAACGAGGATGTGTAAATGGTTCCACCGACGTCGATGTGGACGGGAGCGTTGAACTTCGTCGTCGGAGCGACTCTTGGAATCCCGGCGATTGGCTTCTTGTCCATCGATGACCCATCGGGCTGGGGGCTGCCCGGCTTCACAACTGGCAACATGTTTACCTGCAACTTTTTGAATTAAAAAAGAAAGTTAGTTTTCGATATACACCATCATAAAGCACTAGCTGACCCGGCAAACGTTGTCATACAATATGTTGGAGGGCCGAGGAGTAGGGGTGAAAAATACTTTAGGACCTATTCTCATACCTACGGTACCAAATGTAGAAAAAAACATTAAAGTCCAGCTCTTTCGGAGGAGTGCAATCACAAACACCATGACACGAGAATTTTATATATATGAGAGAAAATTTGCGATACCTCTGTAAAGTGAGCTTTACTTTGCTCGGGTTCGAATCTCGGTAAAATATGTATATAAGCTTTTCAAAAAGCGAAAATACATATTTACCTATCGTAAGCTCAAAGGAGAAGAAAAACATTGTGAGGGTTTCCTCATGATCGCAAGCCTAAAGATCTAGTCTGACGGGCCTACCGTACCCATTTAAGCGTACGAAAAATACAGTGGAGAAAAGTAGGTAAGTAATTTCAGGTATGGCATACTTCAGCTGACCTTCGGAGAAAGGCTTGAGCATTTTTTTTACAATGAGACTTCTCTACGGCGCGAAATAAATACCCGATTATGAAAAAAAATATTGAATCTTCATTTTGTTGTAGTGTTATTGCAAAAGCCGTGATTTGTCAATTTCACCGCTGGTAAATATTATAATTGCACGGAACTTAATTGTCAATCTTCTCCCTGTGTATATAATATCACGGGTCAATCTTAGGTAGAAATATATAGATTACTAACAGCCCCCCGCGGTTTCACTCGCGTAGTTCTCGCGTTCCCGTGGGAATACGGGGATAAAATGTAGCCTATATGTTATTCTGATGTATAAGCTATATAACTGTAAAGTTTCATCAACATCCGTTCAGTAGTTTTTGCGTGAAAGAGGAACAAACATCCATCCATACAAACTTTCGCATTTATAATATTAGTAGGAAGTAAGATTAGTAGGATATTTTCACCTAGCAGATTTAGTGATATTGCTGGAGTGAGAGAGATTTTTAAAATACCCTATTATTTAAATGTGCAAGGCAAACGTGGGACGAAGGCGCGTCTAGCGTGGAAGCTTCTTCGCGAACGACCTACTGAAGCCGCTCCCACGACTTTGAAGATCTGCATTCCTTATGAAATGAACACAGCTTATTGATTAGGATATTTAAAGATATATACTTGGCTGTATACTACTCTAGGCGCACATGTAAACATTAAGTTTAAGTTCTAACAGATTCAAGATATTCGATCATCCGAGTCAGAATTTGGAAAAAATTGTCTAAACAGTTCGATCATCGGACTACTGATAGGACAGGATGGAACAAGCGACATTCTACCTAATATTATTAAACGATTTGGATCAAATTTTAAGTTTTGATTCTAAAGTTTGTCTACATAGGTGTATTTCATGGAAAAAACGCGAATTTACATAAAACTAAATATTTACGCCTGTCGATTTTTAGGTGCCCAAGTAGTTAACAAACCTAAAAGTTTATATTATTGTACCTGTATGATATTGATAAACTTCGACACCGTTTTACATAAATTTGGACTTTTTTCATGAACAAGGTTTTTATGCTGTCCGCTAATTCCCACGGGAAAGGGAAAAATAGGGTTCAGTGCGTACAACGCCGCTGGGCATCCGCTTGTGTAGGGCTAGTTTTCTATAAAGGTCTACATTCGAAAACATTGAGAAAATTCTTGGTATAAGCAAAATAAAAGTTTCTCCGGTCCCATCCACCGTAAAATAATTATACCGAGCCAAACAAGTCGTCGGCACTCAGCAGTAAAGCTGCGTGCATTTCCGAACTATGTAGAAGTTTTCCCACACAGGTTGCTCAGAGCTTAGGTCTGCTGTATGCAAACAACAAATGCATAAAAGACATGCGACATGTATAGAATTGCATAGAGCATAACCGCTCCAGGGGCTCGGCCGTGGTCGGACCTCGTCCAACTTGAATTATTCTTTATCTGATGAATGCATCTCTGGTGGAGTCACCTCGTAGCAGCTATCTCATCCTCTTCACACCTGTTTTCTATTCATCTGCAGTTTGCTTTTGTAAAGCTTTTTTACGTTTTTCGTTAGACATCTAGAATAGCATCTTTTTAAAGCCGCGTTTTCACGGAATCAGTCTCTACTCGGATGCTACTCATATACATAAGTAATCCTAGTGTACGCGGACACCGACATCCAATCAGTGGATCAGACGGTGTTCTATTGACGTGTGATATACGCTCCGGCCGAACCCACTACTCGTACGGAATACACGTCTTATCGGAACATAAATGTAGATATGTTAAAGTACCTACGGATTACTTTTAAATGGGTAGGATGGTAGCTTTGAAAGTAGTGCCTAGTAATCGATTTTATCTGCGATTGAACCGGCCGTTGTTTTTGTCTTCCGCATGTGTCATCTCACAAAGCAAATGCAGAACAAAGAGGTGCGGAAAAGCGTTGCTGACTAGCAAATAGTTCCTTTCACGTTTAAGGGTTAAAAATATAATGGTGAACAGTGGGTATTTCCAGAAATGGAATACCTCTGCCGACGTCCCCGGGTATAAACGCTTGAGCATATTTACCTATAAATGTTTATGTAACAGAAATTAAGCACTAAAGATGTTTTTATGTTACTACGTCTTCGTCTTCGTCTATCGTAATGTATACCTTATTGTCGCAGCGTTTATAAGTAGTCTATAAAATGGTTGAGTTGAAAATGGTGGCAAAGAAAAGTAGATACGGTGGCGTCACTCCAGCGCCGCGACGAACGACTGTGGTCGCTATACTTTTATTTTTTATTTATTTAATTTTAGGAAAACGTACAGCTAAGTATACAAAAAATATAGGCAACAAAATATTAACAACTAAAAGTTAATTATAAGTTTACACCTGTATGAATCATTTAATACTAAAGCTTTTATTAAAGCTATGCCCGCGGTTGTTTGCCTACTCAACTACATCCGAAATACCAGCGTTTGAGCAGCGCAATAACGTAGCCGATCCCCGAAGTTATTTCGTCCTACGTGGAATTGCTATCGAGAATTTGGATGTCTAAGCGTAAGATGTACATGACTTTCTATCGTACAAAAATGGTCAAATCATGTTTCTGTCCTCATCAAAGTCCATGTAAAAGCCTAAATTAAAATTCAAATTAAATTTCAAATCAAATGTAGGTATGTGCTCTAGACTCAAAATATAAATGTAAATAGCCAATCCAGTGAAATTACTTCCCGAGATGATACACATGCCAAGTATGTAGCTTGTTGTATGTTGATGTTTTTTTGATTTAAAATCGTATAATATTCACCATGTAAGTCAAAACTGAAGTTCAGAATAAGCATACAAAATTGATAATTCTTAAAAAACTAAATTCTTTACGGAACACTAAGAGATATTTATTTACTATTTTTTAATAATAAAATTGATCGTAATAGGTACCTGTCTACCATCAAATAAAATCACATTTCTATACAATTTTCTATTTTTTTTTCATAGAACCTGTGGTAGAACGTAATTGCTTAAATCCGGTTCTTTTTAACCAAGTCTCTTGTGTCGTCCTGTAGGTATCTGCAGCACTATGGAGGAGGCGAGGCGTGGACGCGCTTGCGGCGTTCGTGTCGACGCCCCTGGCCGTTTTGTGTGGCTGAGCTCCGACGAAAAGTTGAACCACATTTATTTAAATTAAGAATGATGTATTTGTTTTAGATTTATTCCCACAACTTTGGACTGTCGTTCGTTTGTTCACCACGTCCCGGTCAACCATGTTTAGCGCAAACATATAATATGTTTAAACACCAGTATCAATATCCAGTTTATTAGAGTTATATACCTACTAGGGAAAATGATTCTATACCACATACGGAACTGAAACTACAAATATCTATATACGAGTATACTCGTGCCTCTCTATACCAAAATATCCAAATTAATGGCAAATTTTGGAAAAACTATAATATTAAGATAAATATTTCAGGGCATTATCAGCCTTTTGCTGGTCACTCTTAGCTCAGCTCACAGTTCTGGCATTTTGTCTAATCACCACGCTTTTTAGATTCAGTGTCGGAAAAGAGATTAAAATATAATAAGGCGTAGAGGAGGTATTCGGAATATTTTCATACAAAACTTTGAAGCTAAAGCGTTATATGAACGAGATTTGTCATTCGGTCGAAATCGTACCAAATTTATTCCAGTTGTAATAACTTCTTTGTCCCCTCTATGCCTTATTATATTTTAATCTCTTGGGTGTAATCCGTCTATGACTGTCCGTCTAATAACAATTGGTGCTCTATCTCCTTTGGAGACTTACCTACTCATTTTGTTTCTCTTCTCTCACTTCACCCAGAGTAAGAGTGTTAGGTGTTTTATCACAGGTTAGTTCTATTTTACAAGCATGTGGTTCCATGCAGAGGGCAGCCCACATAGCCCTTGATCGCGTTAAATGGAGGGATATAGTTCTTGGTCGCGATCCTCAGTCATGAGGGAACGACGAAGAAGAAGAAGTTCTATTTTGGAATTAGTTGCCGCGCGTCACAACCAAACTAATCACATTTCATATCTATACTTCTATACAAATATTATTAAGATTATTAGTAATACCTACAACTATCAATAAATGATTATGATTAAGAGAAAAGATTTATTTCTTTGTTTAAATAAGCTCCTAAACTACTAAATCTGTTTTAAAAATTATTTTACCAATGGAAATCCATATTATCAGGGAGTAACATAGGCTATAATGACGTATCCCCGTATTCCTACAGGAACTGAAACTACGTGTTTTTAACCGCGCGGAACTGATAGTACCTACGACGTATATACTCGTAAGTGTATTACAAGAAATGTATGAAACCAAGGATTTCCGAGGTATTATTTACGAAATGTTTAAAATAATTATAACGAAGATTCTGCAATACGAGTACAATTAATATTTCCTGCTAAATGTATACCTATACTCTCACAGGAAATGTATCTATGCAAATCCGAGAGTAATTTGCGTTTCTGACAGTATGCGTCGAATGGTAGAAAATGCATAAAAAATGTGTGCTTCTGGCATATTCTAATGGATAAGGTATGTACATAGGTAGTGAGTTTTCCTTTATATTTTATATTTCTTCCTTCATATATAATTTATTCGTACATATATTTCTACCAAAACGATTCCTGTTAAGTTACTGCCATTTATTAAGCTAATAATTTTTAAGTGTACATATATTACGTGCAATTTTAAATCACTGTGTATATTTTATTATAACCGAACATACAATTTTACAATTAGGTAGGTACTTCCCTTTTCAAAACATAGATAGAAATTTTATTTTATGGACCAGGCTGTGAACTGACATTATTGAAATTACTATAAGACGACAATAAATTATTAACTCACACTCTCGTACCTATATGAAACGAGTTTTTTCTTCAAAGGGTTGGAATGATCGGAGAGCCCCCGGCGTCGCTCGAGGGCGGGTAGGCCCCTCTATTCGACATTGTAATCAGTCCCCTCCGGGCAAACCGGCATCCCGCTGAACGAAAGTTGGATTTTTGATTGTGTGTTGAAAACGGACACCTTATTTTATAGAATAAAAATTTTGATAATTACGATGGCACTCGTTATTTTATTTTGAGATGCTACGTTATTTTATTTTAAGATAGCGCACAAACTTTGTATGTCGCACGAGGAGCACAATTTGTTATAATATCTTCAGAAGTAGGTACCTACAACGTTCGACGCAACGTTGAAATCCCCATATTAATAAATTATTATACTCGTAGGTGTATAGATGTCACTCGTAAGTGACTATTGTATAATTTACTTTTAGATTTGTAATATACAAAATGTATAATAATTAATAAATGTTAATTCCTATCTGTCACTTAATAATAACTAGAGAGAATTAAGCCCGAGACGATTCCTTTGTTTTCTAATCAAGATCTCGCTCTCTCAAATCATAAGTACAGTCCATGGCACTTGGAGCTTGACACATTGGACTTTGTAACGTTCTTATTACAATAGCCTCAGAGGTCAGACTCGCACTACAAGTGTAAAGCTTCATCTGCTCCTGACTGTACCTAAAACTAGCTAAGTTGAGCTTTTCAAGCAAATTAAATTATTATTAATTATTTGTCTGATTTTACAGCGAAATATACTTTATTTGTCCTACGACACGATTTATGGTAGGTAGTGTGCTTACAATAGAACGTACGTTCGTAACACAATGTCGGGCCAGAGGCGATGCTCCAGGGCCTGCAGGCGCCCTTTCCGTTTTATCAATAGTTTATGTTTGCGCCTCAAGCGAAATTGAGGCCGAGTTCCACCAGAAAGTATTCTTAACATACCTACTCGTATACAATGTCCATCTGGCTATATAGAGACAACTTGTGATTAATAATCGGGATCAATCCTACCAACCAATAACACTAAGAAGACTATTATTTGCGTATTCAACATCCTATTTCCCATATTCCCATTACCTATATAGCTGGTAGCAAGTGCTTTTCTTATGTGTTTTGAGGAGTTCCGTTCTCCCCCTAAAGTTCTTCATCAGATTTTCACAAAACTTAATGGGACCACCCTTGCGGTTTATCAATCCAAGTAGGTAAACAATTTTTTTTTCCAAATCGGCTCTTTGACGGAAATATGTATATAATATTCACATAGATACAAAATAGTAGATTCTTATACAAGGGTCGGAAGGAATCAATTCCCATACGAGGTATTTAGACGCCCGAGCGTAGCGAGGGCGGACATAGTCCGAGTAGGAATTGATAACTTCCACCCGCGTTAAACACTCTACTTTTCATTTCAAATTCAAGGAAAGTAAACAAAAAAAACTACAATTTTACAAAAATTCAAACATTCAAACGCAATTATACCTACGAAAAAAAACAAAATTGTCAACAATACAACCAAAGAGGTCGGAAGAAAGAGAAACTTTTTCTTTTAAACGTCTTTGAATACTACATCATAGAGTACCTACCTAACATAATTAACATTACAAAAATATTATACAAATCCTTCCTCTTTATAATAATATGTACAAAAGTACATATTCTTATAAAGCCTTCTGTGCTTATTAGTGTCGATGAAAAACAAGATTTTGAATTTCGGAACAGCTTACCAAATTATTACTATTATTTTAATTTTCAAAATATGGAACGCGTACCGCCCCCCCCGCGTGCGGGCTATTTTCTGTTGTTTATACTACACTTACACAGCCGCACTTTTTTTTCTTATTCTAATTGATGTAAAAAGTTTCGTATCCCTACTAAGCACCCAAAGAGGTTGGAAGAAACTCATTCTCTTTCCTAGAGAAACTTTTTCTTTAAACGTCTTTGCCAAAATTAAATGTAGTACTATTTTTTTTATTTATTCCCGCCCTAAGGCCGGAAGCAATTACTATGAGTCTTTCCCGACCGAGGGCGGGAATCACAGCCCTGAATCTCTCTGTGGTGGGAATCATCGCTTCCGACCCGGTACTCAGATCAAACATACACTACTTTCCGAGTATGAGATATGAAAAAGATATTATGTGATCTAACTCCAAATGTATAGTTTCCAGATTTTTCCCTGTAGGCCAAAATTTACATTTTTGGCTACTCGTAAACCCCTCGAGAGGCTCATTTGATTTTTTATGACTTAAGTACATACAAAAGCTTGTTTTTTAAATTTTTAGGAACTATAACTAATTACTTTTTATGTGTGTGATGGTTTCCTTTACCGTATAATATCCTAATTTATCTAATAAGAAAAAAAAAAAGACGTGTGGCACTCGGGGACTGCCGCGGTAAAGCTACTGATAGCATTTTGTATCAACAAGACTGCCAAAAAGAAACGACGCGTCGTTTCTTTTCGGCAGTCTTCGACGTTAGACAATGCACGGCCTTCAAGCCACACCTCCGTGCCCGTCGGAGTGGGGAGCGTGAGGTTTTTTTCGTTACGGAATTTCTGGATTCGGTCCCCGCGCTCAAGGCCCTCGATAGAAGCTATGCAATAGCTTAAAAATTGGGTAACTTTACTACGCCGCGCCGTTCAATATAAAGAGACCTTAATCTTTAGGATTTTGAAAGCTAAAATATCATATATTCGTCCTTTAACGTTTGTGAGTGACGGCATTTCAAAATTACTTTGGTAAGTAAAATTCATACTTAATCAAATCTAAAATTTAATACAAGTTTATCCCCACAGCTAAAATAAAGTGTTAACTATGCGGTCATAGACCTATATAGTATGCGATCTTATTATAAAAAAAAATACTAGAATAAAAACTGCAGTGTCACTGGGCAGCATTTTCTGTGTATCCTGCTGTTAGCGTCCCTACTCTACAATTACCATATTATTGTGCTAAAAATAAACCCACGGTAATACGGTTTTGTGGCGTCAGAGCTATTAGGTAATGAAATGCGACGCAGCTTTTAAGTAGTTTATCGTTTCAAAAAAATATGACTATAGCTACCCAATCTTCAATAAAAATCGTAGCCATATGGGTCGTTCCATCATACAACAACATAACGTTAGTCCTAATAAATGATAATATATAAATAAAAATAAAATATAATCTCACGCCTTTTTTATCCCCAAGGGGGTAGGCAGAGGTATTCCATTACTGGATATACCCACATTTCACGAGATATATTGGACCCCTAAACGTGATAGGTGGTGAGCCCATCGCCGGACTGGGTCTGTTTACACATGTCTCAGAATTAATTCTGAGACCTGCGGGTTTCCTAACGATGTTTTCCTTCACCGTAGAGCTAGTGATAAATATGTACGTAAGTTTTTGAAAAACTCATTGGTACATGCCAGGATTCGAACCCGAGCCTCACTGATTTTCGGCCGGCTCTTTAACCGTCCGGGCTATCACTGCTCTTATCTTATAAATGATAACTTATCCTAATATAAAAATATTATAAATTACTTTCTTTGTTTGTTACGCTTTCACGCCTGAATAACATAGGCTATATTTTATCCCCGTATTCCTTTGAGTATTAAACCAACAGGAGACGTCACGCGCACTAGTTTCTTTGCAAAAAAAGTCTGCCAATTTCTGCGGGGGGGACGAGGAAAAGCACACAAATAATGTTAATATAATAATATAATAATAAAACAAATGCATTTTTTGACAAAACAATTAAACACTAACTTGAACTAGATGCACACAAATACATTCATCAATCCGAGCACTCCGTGAACTCAAAAAAAAACTGTTGTATATAGCAGGTATGATCGTTGACTGACACTTTTTTTGGCAGTGGGCAACGCCTGTCAGTGGCGTCTCCGGTTGGTTTACTACAAAGAGATTAAAATATAATAGAGCATGGAGGGGACAAAGCGAGGAAAATTTGAAGCCAAAAGTTATTCCAAGTGGAATAAGTCTAGTACAATTTCGACCGAATGACAGCTCGCGTTCATACTAACTGACATGACGCCTAAGCTTCAAACATGCTTCAAAGTTTTGTATGAAAATATTCCCAATGCCCCCTGTATGTCCTATTATACTTTAATCTCTTTGGTTTAATTAAATTTATAAATATAATTTATAAAAGAGAACGGGAACTACACGGGTGAAACCGCAAGGCGCTGCTAGTATAGGTATATATAAACAACACAATGTAAAAAAGCTATTAAAATGCAATTCTTAAGAATTTAAATGAAACCGTAAAGGAAAAGAAATCAAAAACCAGATCGAGGTATTACGAAAAAAATGTTGGTAAAAATCCCAATTTACAATACGAGACCGCCCGTATTTCACTACATCACGATTCGGTCGTTGCCTTCGGCTTTCCATATGAAACGTAGGTACTTAGGTAATAAATTTATTATCTTTCGGTTACAAAGTCTACATGCAAATAACAATATAATAAACACTCTGGTTTTTGGCGATTTTAGGGGAGAAAAGATTGTATAAAAATCCGAGCATTCTCAAGGTAGAGACGTGAAAAACAGTATTTAAAGTATCTGTGACAAATGTATTAAATAACGTTATTCATTATTGTTCTTTAAAAACCATCCTTAATGCAGATGGGAAAGGTTTGTTAGGAAAATCTATAAATAAGCAATAAGGCGTGTAGTTAAGACTTGAATAAAACAATTAAGTGTTTTAAGATTTTTTTGAAAAGCCCACAAGGACTTAAAATTTGACTGAGACGAAAATTTGTACAAACGCATTTTTAATTGCCTGCATGAAAAATTCATTCTATCCTTAAGACCAGCTGAAAACCCGTCGGCCACACGGGTAACGCCGCTGCGCCGATACTAGTTATTTTATAAAGCTGTGTACGTTGAGGGTGGGAGGCAAGCGGTCGCCCGAGGCGTCAAGAACGCGTGGCCGCAGGCGCCTCGCCGCCCGACGATATTAAAGGCACACCTAGCTCTGCTTTTGATACCTCGGGCAACTCCACTCGGGGCGCTCATCTACAGAACAATCATTTTGAAGATTATTTTGAATTCGCCCCGAGCGACTGGCTGCGAGTCAGCTCCGCCACCGCCCGCGGCCCTCGCCGCTCTAGTGGTAATCATAGAACTGAGCTACACAAGAGAATTCACGAACTCCGAGCAACCGCATCGATTAACGAGATGCTTTATTTACTGTATCTAGATATTATTTTCCTTATATACCTACGTACTCTAGTATTGAAGTAGGTATGTTAAGCTTTACATTTCTCAGTTATGTCCTCACAGACCTACGATAGGACCGAAAAATCCAATTTTGCGCTATTCTTATCATTTGATTTATTAACTGTATAATTCAGTAAAAAAATATTATTACTTAATAGACCTTCAAAAAATGTAAGACCACCTATCAAAAACATCAAGCTCTTTCAACGTATAACAGGCGTGCACTGTAGGTATCTATTTATTACTGTAAACTTAAAATTGTAAGTTAACAAATTCTATTATTAATAAACAAAATATCCCACACCACCAAACCTTAACAATAATTATTTTTGACTGACATTTGGGCTCAATGGGCTACAGCGTCGATGTCGGGGCTTTGAACTTCGACTGGTACCAAAATAAAAGTGAACCTATGTATGAAAATATTAGCAGTTACGGTATTTATTTATATTTATTGGGTACCTATTTGTTTTAGTACACCCACTGTCTATATAATTTGTTTAGTGTACTTTATGAACTCTATCTAGTTGGGAATAAATGACCAGAAATATGTATTCTAATTACGCTGTCTTCTTTGTTTTTGGAGTATTTTGTTAGAGTTATACTCTACTCAAAAGAGTAGTAGTAATTACAATAATAGTAGAAATAATAATTAGTATATTAAAATTACAATCCGACAGACTTTATTTCAAACTTCTTTTTTTTGCGTCGGAAGTCAAAATTGCTACGACACTTCTGGGCAGTGCAGTGCATAAAGACCGTGTTCGAAAATACACAATGTGCGTATCTTAAAAATATACATGTCAAAGAAAGTTTTATATAGTTAACATATTATATAATATCATTAACAGCCTTATTATAAAAAGGAGTTTTAAGTTAGAGTTAGGTATTACTTTTGTTAATAAATAAATTTATAGTCAATAAAATTATTTTGAAAAATTTTAAAACTTCGATAATAGAAACATACCTGTAAACATACATACCAAACATACCTGTAACAATTCAATACGATATCGCGGTTGTCATTATAAACACTTTGTCAACTAAATAATTATTATGCTAATAACATTTTACCATTTTGCAAAAAAAAATGTTTAATGAATTGCACCATAAAAATGTACCTACTTTAGTACCTAATTAAAAAGTAATAAATACCTTGTCTGAAAACTGAAGAGTACTACGATTTAAAGAGAAAGCGCACTAGCCGACTGCCAACCGCGCGTCAACCGCCTACCGCACGTGTTGCCGAGAGAGTGAAAACTTCGGAATACCGGGTCGGGACCGGTCGCATACGTTCGGCGCATTCGGCGGCATGTGGAGCGGGCCCGCTACAATTTTATTGCCATATTTCTCTACAATGAGTTGCCAGCGCTAAAATTCCATAACACTTTAGTAAAATAAAATATTTATTTAGAGATTAGAAACGGCAAAAAAAGTAAAAAATCGTATATGGAAACATCTGAAATATCCCTACTCGTAATATATATAAGCTATAAAGGCGAAGGTTTGTTAGCATTAAATTAATCTTTGGATTTAGATGACACCGTACAGGAATAGAGCATAAATTACAGCTATTGTTAGATCAGAATAATATACCTATGCTATATTTATTTTATAAAACCAAATTGCCAGCGATCGGAAAACTGCTTGCATAAGCGTTTTAATTTAAAACTTTTTTTTTTTTTCTTTATTAACACAATTCACACATGCTTTTAGTCCCAAACTATGCAGAGCCAGAGAATATGGGTAGGTACTTACTAAATATCTGATAGATATAAGTACTCAAATATTGTTTTATCCTGTAATTAATTTATTTCAAATGAAAATGATATTCTTGACAAATACTTACATATATATTTTCGAATTCTTAAATTAGCAAAGTTCAAGAAAAGAGATATTTATTTTTAATTACTGTATCTAGGTAATTCAAATGTGAGTACCTAAGCAAAGAATATGTAAGTACTTAGGTACCTTCTTACAATGGTATTTGGGCTAAATGAATTATTTGCGAAACATTATTTTAGCTTACTGTAAGTAAAATGTTGTCATGTCACTTTATGTTTTATATTATTACAACATTAATAGAAAAGATTGAAATGATTTACTATGCTCAAAATTCTGTACATGAACGTGATAAATTAAATCTAGTCTCACACATGTTACCAGAAGCTGGCATGCTAAAGTATTTTATAACATAATATCTACCAAACAAAAAAAAATACGTGGGTTAAACTTTAAGACTGGTGTGATTCAAATATTCATTTACCAGTTTTATAACAACCAACTCTAGACTTTAAAAAATAAAAATAACATAAATAATCTCACGCCTGTCATCCCCGAAGGGGTAGGCAGAGGTATTCCATTACTGGATATACCCACATTTCACGAGATACATTGGACCCCTAAACGTGATAGGTGGTGAGCCCATCGCCGGACCGGGTCTATTTACACATGTCTCAGAATTAATTCTGAGACCTGCGGGTTTCCTCACGATGTTTTCCTTCACCGTCGAGCTAGTGATAAGTATGTACCTACGTAAGTTTTTGAAAAACTCATTGGTACATGCCAGGATTCGAACCCGAGCCTCACTGATTTTCGGCCGGCTCTTTAACCGTTAAGGCTATCACTGCTCTATCACTTTAGACTTTGTTTTTGAAAATCTGGATCGGTCGAGTTATAATATCATTACCTACGTAGTTTATTAAATTTTTTGATGGCCATGAGTGACTATTTTTGCTGGACAAGGTTGTTGTTGCTGTTAGTGGTAGGGACCTATTAGGGTACCTAGTATTAAAATTACAGTTTACCATATAATTTTGTTATTAACAATGAAGGGTGACTGATAACAAAAACACACAGTTCATAAATATAAATGCTCACAACAGTTAATAATTTTAGATCCCTATGCTGGCCTACATACTAAGTAGGTATAAAACGAAGTCGCTTTCCGCCGTATGTAGGTAGGTAGGTACCTAAGCTCAGATCAAACGAGGGTAGCTTTTGTCAATAATATAAACCGAAGCAAAGGGCAGGTCGATTTTGATAAACTGTGGATAATAAAACTCTATTGTAACGAATTAAGTAAGTACTCATTAGATTTAATTTTTTATACACTAAAACCAAGATCTATACAACTAGTTATTTATTACATAACTACATCATTTACAAAGACGAATATTGGTGTTCTAAATAAATAATTACAAAAACTTAGGTACAAGCAAGCCATCCTAATACTAATTAATTAAATGTAAGTATTACATTACCGTAACACATATCTATTTATATTAAAATTATCTTAAGTAAGGCGGACTTATACATAGGGCGGTCGTCGTAGCCTGGATCCTGTAACAAATAAAAATCGCTATTAATGTACTTATTTATTAGAGATCTAAAACGAACAAAAAATCCCTTTCCGAATATCTTTAGGTATTATTAATATGTATTCAATAATGTTTTTGTGTATTAGTGTTACACTCCTGGCGGAGTGGTCGTGGTTTTGGATCGTCTGATAGGTACCAGGGATGTTGCGAATATTCGCATCCGCATCCGCAAAAGCGGAGCTTCCGCATAGATTTAGACATCTGCATCCGCATCCGCATCCGCATTAATCAATGCGGATATTTATGCGGATGCGGATGTAATACAAGTTGCGACAAGAAAGAAATTGGGGGGGACCCGCGAATGGCACGTGCCGTTCGCATGATACAATGACCAATGGGAGCGAAAAAAATTGTGACAAGATCCGACGCATTTGTTGTGGTACATCCTTTGTTTCTTGTAAATAAATTATTACGTGTTTGTTGGCGCTGTGGGTTACTTATCGTGAAGATAGATATTTTGAGTGTTATTGTGATACAGTGATCATTGTGTGTAGATAATTGAGTATTGGGAAATCTTTATATTAGTCTTAGCTCAGCTTATTAAATTAAAATCGGCAGGAAAATGCCATTATGTTATACCGGTACTACGTTTTATTATAGGTAAAGTTTATAGTTTTATAACAGTATTCTTAATTTTTCCAGTGAGGTTCCTGTTATTGATTGAGTAGAATAGAATATTTCTTTATTTGCGTCAAACTTGGGTACAGATGAAAAAATACAGTTTTGGCAGTGCATACATGTTCACTATAATTATAAGACATGCAAACACCTTTGACATAATGGACACACTTATTTTATTTTTTAATAAATTTATTAATATTGTAAAAAATACGTTCATTGAGCTATTTATACAATTTTCTTTTAATAATTTTAACGGATAAGTCTTTAATGTCATTCGGGATTTTATTATACATAATGATATATTATTCTAATACTCAAAGCCAATTTTATCATAATTTAATAATTTTTGGAATTGTTTCAAAGACAAGAGTGTTTGGGTCTCTGGGACTACGAGGGTTTATTTTACAAATTTTTCTAAACAATTCCCCATGCTGTTTAGCAAAAACGCAAATCTCATTCATGTTAGATGATAATGTCAATAAGCCATTATGGGCCATTTACACACATTCAAGTTTTTTTTGTATGCAGTTTTAGTGGATTGTCTTAGTGGATTTGTCTCGTGTAAAAATGGCCCATTAAGGTCTTTAAAGAATGATCTGCAAGAATCAAAGCGAGATATTCCTGTTATTGCTCTAATATTTTTTTTCTGCTGAATGAATGCTTTACCTACCTACGTTTTTACTGTTGCCCCATAGGATGATACCTTTACCTATTGTAAGATAATTCTTCATTCATATACTATATTTATATAAGATACCAAACATCCGCATCCGCGGATGTGAGCCTTCAAAAATCCGCATCCGCATTGGCATCCGCGGATGTGAAAAAATCGGCATCCGCAACATCCCTGATAGGTACGTTGGTTTTTTTTTTTTATAAGAGAAGGGGGCAAACGAGCAGACGGGTCACCTGATGGTAAGTGACTATCGTCGCCTATGGACACCTGCAACTCAAGAGTCACAACTGCCTTGCCGGCCTTTGAGGTGGGAGTAAGGGGAGAGGGGGGGGGGGTGTTGGGGCCTCCGGTTACCTCACTCACTCAACGAAATGCAATGCATTACTTTACGCTGGTTTTCTGTGAGGCCGTGGTATCACTCCGGTCGAGCCGGCCCAAGCGTGCCGAAGCATATGGCTCTTCCACGTACCTACATACGTGGTTGCGGCTTTTCCGATACTTTTCCATTTCTCTCTATTCTTGGATACGAGTAGGTCTGTCCATCTTGTATATAGGTATAGCCCCATTATAAAATTCCAACACCCCCCCCCCCCCCCCCCATTTAATTTAGCATTTAATTTTAAAAGTTTACTTAGTGCCGATCTAATAATTATTTCTAAGGATTCTTAAAATTTAAAAATTTATTTTAATTTTGTACATGATGTGCTACTAACTACTAGGTACTTTGAACACGCCCTACAAAAATCAAGGTACATTCATAATATTTGATAGTCGACTACTTTGTACCTAAGTTCTAGGTATTTAGGAACAAAGACTAATAACTTAGACCTTAACACGTTTGTATGAGGTTATGAGATGATAACTTTGTTAGTTGAGTTTAGAATAATTTGGGCGGACGGGCCTGTTGGCTCAGTTGGTAGTGACCCTGCTTTTGTCGGAGGTCGCGGGTTCTATGCCCGCTCGGGGCCAACATTTGTGTGCATGAACATGTCTGATGGCTTCGTGTCTGGTCATTTAATATTTATTTAAGTAAGTATGTTCATCAGTTGTTTAGTACCCATAGAAAACGTTCTGCCTAGTTTGGGACTAAAAAGCCGTGTGTGAGTTGTGTCCCATAATTTAATACCATTCTCCTCTGAAAGTTTGTGAGGGCCCAAATAGAATAGGGCCTGACATAAAGATTACATTGACCACAGGCAGTCAGGCAATGCCAAGTTACTCACAAAGGTAGCAGCACACAACACCCATGTCCTGCTGCAAGGGACAGAGCACGTGCTGCATTTGGGAAACATTCTGGGGTTCGCAGTCTTCTACTCGCGTACAGATTCCGCCTTGCCGCACGCAAGCCTCCTCCAAACGGATGACGTTGACCACTGAAAAACAATTTTATTATCCAAAAATGCTAAACCCAATTTTACTTCAACTCCACTACTATTAGTGTACCTATGTACCTTAAAATTAAATACTACATAAAAATCTCACGCCTTTCATCCCCAAGGAGGTGGGCAGAGGTAGGTATTCCATTTCTGGAAATACCCACGTTTCACCAGTACTTCTTCGGACCACTAAATAAGTAAGTAGTGAGCCCATCGCCGGACCATTTTGCTGTTAATCAAACAAATATCTCAGAATTCATTCTGGGCCCTGCTGATTTCCACACGATGTTTTCCTTCACTGTCGAGCTAAGTAGATACTTAGTAGCACAGAATAAGTAATAGTAGTAAGTACCTAAGCATTTTTTTAAATGTCATTGCCCTCGCCAGGTGTATACATTCTGCCAAAAAATTAGGTATCGGGAATTGATATTTTTTTATGTTTCCAAATTCTATTTTTATTTTATTTTAGTGTTGCTAGTTTGGCAAAACTGTTTTCCATTTTGGTGTGGAGTTGTTGCATCTGTCATTTAAACATTTGCATTTCTCAACATTTATAGTTGGATGACAATGACATGTCAATGGTCAGTCAATGGTGTTATTTGCTTTGAAAAGTGCCAAATAACGCCATTGACTGACCATTGGCATGTCATTGTCATCCAACTATAACCGTTGACATTTAGTGGATTTGGCCCCTGTGTTACGGCAATCGGCGTCGCAATGTTACAGCCAAAGAGGTTGGAAGAAAATCATTCTCTTTCCTAGAGAAACTTTTTCTTTAAACGTCTTTGGTTACAGCATATAATTCAAATGAAATAGAAGATAAATTCTCCAAATGATAAGAGCCAACTAATTTCACGTGATGCGTTCCACCCCGGCTATTCATCCTCGTCATGTGCTTCTCTGTAGGTACTTGTGTGGAGCAACCGCATGACAATAGTGGACAGTAGTGTGTAGGTACATATTATTTAATTAAGCTCATGTCGCAAATGACGAGACCAATATTAAACTCAACTAAGTACAAAATAAATATTCAATGGCACAGTTATCGCTCAGCTTAAAATGACGGTCTAGAAGCACGCAGTTTTCCACTGGAGTTCCTGATGAATTTCCTAAATTAACTTCTTTATTTCGTTATTAATACAGGTAAGGTTTTTTAAATTTATCACTTATGAGTGTTATAGTACGAAATCCGGCTGCAAAAAAGTGTAGGGATCGAGTGTATGCTACAAACCAAATTTTTAAGCATATTTATGATTAGGAGAATATATATCTACCAGGGTGCCCTATCGAAATATGGCCGCTAGTATTTAAATAAAAAACAATATTGATTTTTGGGTCGAAATTGCATTCAGTTGTTTTTTTTACGTAAAATGTCGTCCACTTCACGGCAATATACCTACATAGACTCTGAAAAATCATGAAGTAAAGTGGACGATATTTTTACGTAAAAAAACAAGTGAATGAATGAAACGTTCACGGCAATATACATAAAGACTCTGAAAAATCATGAAAAATCAGCTGATTCTATATCTATTTAAATATTTACAGCAACGTAATCGGTAATAGACCGTGAGAATGGGCTAGGTATAAATTAATATGTCTATAATATAATATTTTCTTTTAAATCAATAGGTAGGTAGGTATGTAGTCGTCTAAAATCGCTTACATTCTTGTGGTGCCGTTGATCTGGATTGAAAAGGGGTGGCTGCCACCGTCACCAAAAGCATCACAGCAAACGCAAACACAGCTTTAGAAAACATAATGACGAACAAACAATTTGATCGAACAATTGCGGCGATGTACTAGCCTGGGTCCCAGTACCGTGTGACTATATGATGCCCCGCTCCACCGCTTATATACCCGTGTCGATAAACAAGCGTGCCAACTGTATGTGTACTCCGACACTAATTTACGCTACTAAATTATGTTACTTACTAGAATAAGGAATTTCTGGAGTAATCCCGATAATCTAATCAAAGCCTTCAGGTTGCATATCTTTGGCAGTGTGTTTTAAAAGGAAATGTTAGGAAGAAGTTTCGCGAAACGATAGTCACGTGCTAACTGCTATATCGCGCCAGTAAATTAATTGGATCATTACAAAAATAAGTATTTAAGTGCTCATGCACTAACATGTTTTTGTTTCGTTCGCAGTGATGGCCCTGGGAGAAGTGGTGGTAGAGAGTTTCGGGTTAGATTCTTGGTAAGGGCATGCTACGAGTACCTACCTACACCTATCAATTTGTTTTACAAATAATTACGTACATTTTTATATAACATATTGAGAAAACCAGCAGACCCAAAGAATTGGTTCTGATGCAAATCCACGCAATCTGTCGATGGGTTCAATACCTATCACGTTAAGTAACCCAAAAACTAGACCTATTAAATAGGTCTATGACTACTATTTATACCGGTAGGTACGTTAGTCATAATTCTGTGCTGGTGCTAAGTGTGCACTATCCTCTGGGAGAAAAAGCGTGGACGTATATGGCTACAGGCCAGGGCCCCGTGGATAAGCCTTTATTAAACACAATAGACGATATGGTGGAGAAACAAAAGTCATGCGGACTGCAACAAAAGTGGAAACTTGAAACTTCAAAATAACATTTATCCAGCAGAAATAACCGTATTTAGTATAAAGTAAGAATTAATTAAAAGAATACTGTGTTGAGGATTTTCTTACACCGCTTCTTCTCCTCCAAAATACATGCTGAAGAAGCGGTGGAGTTGAAATGACGTGAATAGGTGGACTTTTAAGTTCCTACTTTGAATAAAACATTTTGACTTTTGACAGGATCCGCGTAGGCAACGCCGCTGGGCACCCTCTAGTCGCTAATAAAAAAGAAATATGTTTAGTTTTCTGAGTGGCAAATTGTTCTTAGAAGTGTAATTCTTAGATTACAAAAAGAAAACAGGAAACTGTTAATTTGTAGATCAGTTAAACTACTTCTGATTCTATCCATTTAACAAGGATATATTGTCTCCGGAAGTTATAAACTAATTCGCCATTTCTAAAACCACCACGCGTAATAGTACATTATGATATAAGTGCGGTAGGTTGAAAATTACAGCCGAGGCGATATTGCTAGCCCGAGCCGTAGGCGAGGGTTACAAGTAAGCAGAGGCTGTAATTTTCAAAGCGCACGTATGTCATACGACGTTTTATAACACATTTGCGAGGAAATAAAATAAAACTCCGACTATGGTAAACGATTATAAACAATACAGCGTTAAGAAAAAGCGCGCGGCGCGCATCAGCATTTTTTTTTAGGCAAAGGCACAAAAAACAGCCAGTATTACTAATAAAGTAAATTAATATTTTTGTGTTTTGTTACAGATTAATTCGTTGTAATTTACTGTCAAAATAATTAAATTAAATAATTATGTACATAAATATTTCTTTATTATATTTTATCTCCCAAAGTTAATTTTAATCATAAAATGTTGACAACTTTTTTGACATAAAAACTCTTTGCTAAGATTTTAAAAATTACCGTTCGTTTTAATACGGAGCATCTTGATAAACCGTGCGTTTTACATTACACTTACCGCACTTGGGCGTAATAAGATACAATACGATATTGAAATTGGTGAAATAAGACACCTTTTACGAGCAAATGTGTTATAAAACATATAAGGTGCCAAGTGCTAGTGTTGTGGGTCAAACAGTACCTATTTAATTACGGTGAAGACGGAAAGTGTGTCGAAATGACGTAATTGGTTTACATTTTCGATTACAAACGTCTCTCGGGTTGTACTTGACCTTGCGATCGCTTCGTTTGAATTGTTTGTCGTCGTTTGCGTGACCCGCAGACCCCACTCATGTGACATTTAGGCCCTCTACACACAATCGTTGTCGCGGCGATCGGGGAACCTACTTATGTTTTAACACTAACCTATGTTTGAATCTCGACCTAAAGATCATGATTATACTAACATTAACATCATCAAATATGAATCAAGTCATAATTATTAAGGAATCACAAGCAGTTTTCATCCATAAGATATGTTTGCAAAGATTATTCTGCCTACTCATCGTGCCACGAAATACACGTTAGCAAATTTCAGATGTTCTCAGGCATCATGAAAAAAATCTTTAAAGTGACAACTAGCCTTAAGCTATCTGCCAACCCGCGATAAGGTCGCTCACGTTGCTCATTGATAGATATAATTATAAGTAAGTACCTATACATCACATTCTCCCTTATCAGTGAGGAAAGACCCATATAGCTCCTTACCTCATCAGTGTAGGCATACCTACTGTTTGTTTTGCGAAACTTGTATGAATCCACCCTTATATCAATTTGTGGAACAAACTGCGTACAATATCTTTCCGGGAATTGTTTTGGTGTATAGAGTTTGTTTTATCGTGGGATTTGTGGGACACTCGATTGTATCTTCAAGACACCTTAGTTCCTACAGCCAAGTTAAATTACTCGTGTACCTACCGGGCAATAAAAAAAGTCCAGTCGGTTGGCATTTGGAATTGAAAAGGTATACCTAGCTACAAAAGCTGCATGGGGAAGTTATGATTTTGAAATATTGTGAGCCTGATTTTAAGATGTTGGGGACGGAGAGCTCCAGCCGTCATTTTGAATGTATAGTGCAAACATACCTAAGTACCTCATGATAACAGTTCACCATAAGTACAAAAAAAATATTATGGATCGCTAATATTCCTGTTCCCGTGGGAATTACTGAAAATCCCTTCATAGTGGGTAAAAAGTAAGCTTTCAATTACAATACAAACAAACAAATCAAAAAACGAAAGCTTTCCTTTATCCAGTTTAGTCCCTTCCCCGTGGGAATTTCCAAAAATCCCTTCGTTCCGGTTGCCTACAATATATAAGTCACCTACCATCGACATTTTAAGTTTCTTTGTGTTATCTATGTTGACCCAAGTATTCAGTTGTCTCCATACCAAATTTCATTAAAATCTGTCCAGTAGTTTTTGCGTGATGCAGGCACAGACAGACAGACAAAGATAGGTGTTTTGGTATCTAAATCGATAACTATCTAAAAACGTGTGTCATGTAAAGACACAGCCTGGTTATTTATATTATATTCTTATAGATTTAGTTTTTTTTTATTCGGCAATCCGACCGTTGATTCCTAGAATTGGGAACGGAGAGCCAAGGGAATTTCTGGGAAACTGAACCTGGGGACGAAATTTTAATAATAAATAAAAATTAGGACATGATTCTTCTTAGACATTACAGGAGGGAGGGACCTACCTATATATTTGTGGATAAACTAGCGAGTGTCCAGCGTCTTTGACCGCGCGGAACCTGTTTATTCCCGTCCCTTGGAATTTTCAGAAAACCAATTCTGTTACGTTATCTAAGGAAACTGTGCAAAAAAGTTCATGCTTCATCACAGCTGTTTCGACGGTGCGATGATCTATCAGTCAGTCAGCCAATCAAAAAATAAATAAATAAATAACCTCACGCCTTATATCCCCGAACGGGTAGGCAGAGGTATTCCATTTATGGATATAGGTACCCACTTCTCACCAGATATTCTTTGGACCCATAAACGTGATAGCTGATGAGCCCATCGCCGGACCGCGTCTGTTTACACATGTCTCAGAGTTAATTCTGGGACCTGCAGGGTTCCTCACGATGTTTTTCTTCACCGTCGAGCTAGTGATAAATATGTACGTAAGGTTTGAAAAACTCATTGGTACATGCCAGGATTCGAACCCGAGCCTCTCTGATTTTCATCATGTGAAGCAGGCTCTCTAACCGTAAGGCTATCACTGCTCTTAAACCAATCGTTCAGCCAGGAAGATTCTTCTTTTATCCCGCTTGCCCCAGCAGCTAGCCCGTCTATAATAATCGATCTTTCAATAATTTAAAAACATAATTCTTTCATTGTGAATGCAAGAATTGGTTTACAAGAAAAATATTAAAAGAACTTTCAATTATTAAAAACTCTACATAAATTAAAGTTGATAGCAGATAATTGTTGAAATAAGCAGTTCTTGATGGACGGACTCCGTCATCAAGAACTGGAGAGCACAAGGGTTTACTTTTGATCACTTTGAAGTTTGTTCTTATACTTACATATTAATGTAATATATTAATGTCTTATATGTAATGGCGGAAGAGAAACATGTAATTGTTGATGATCATTTTTATTTATTAGTAGGTAACGAATCCAGAAAAAATATTTTTTAATGTTCTTGTCATCGAAACATTAACACACTGAAATGGTAACGCATTAGTATAGTGAGAGTTCCATAACATTTATTTATGGTGCGGACTAACAATTGAAACTGAAACTATGACAGTCTAGACACGATTAAATAATACTGAAAATATATGCATAATAGCTTATTTACTTAAAATAACGTGAGGGTGTACATTATTTTTTACCAAAAACTTAAAAAGAGACATATACATGAAAATAAACATACTGACAAGTTATGCTTTTTAACATCGTACGTCGAGTCTCTACATCGATTTATAATGCTATTGTTCTACATTGTAATAATGGTTTTTACCCTTGCTATCAAAGAGGTTGGAAGAAAATCATTGTCTTGAAACTTTTTCTTGAACTTTGCTTGCTATATTTAAGTATTCCACCTACGTCGGGTCTTCTTAGGTCCAATATAAAGTACAGTCAAATGAAAAATAGAAACACTCTATTATATACAAAATCATATTTATTAGACGTCGTAGTTATAACTTGCACTTTCTAATTCTACATTAGGATAATTACTAGTGTCCCAAATATGAAAATAAAATTATAACTTGTTCTGACCCTGTATAATAAAAAATAAAATAAATATTAATTTAATTTCAAAATATTTTCTAAATTTACATTTACTTATAGAAAAAAATTTGATTATACAAGGTTACAACAACAGGTTAATATAATTGTAGTTTATTGTGATAGACGAATATGATTTTGTATATTCCTTTTTTCGTTTTACTGTAGGCAACAACTCTATATTTGAACTAAGGAGACTCAAAGCAGGTCGAATACTTAAATAGAGCAAGCTAAAAACCATACAACTCAGAAAAATAGCATTGTAAACTAGACGTAAAGTAGCCAATATCATATGAACAGAATAACTTATGTTGAAAATCGCAGATACATTTAGGAAATCACTTCCTCTATGTTTAGAGTTTACCAAAGGAATGTAGGTACCTTCGATGGAAAATGTAGATAGCATCAGCTGACTAGCTAGGCTTCTGAAATTGTATAACGGTCACTTGGAGAACACAATAATGCCACTAACGAATACCAATTTGTCGAAGATTAAATAAATAATCAACAATAATTAATTTTAAATCCATAATAATCGACACAAAAAAACAAATAGTTTTCCACCTTATTTGCATTCCTCCAATACCTATGGTGCTTTAAACTTTAACCACGGGAAAGTGTCATCGTACAGCGCCTTTAGTGACGCATTGGCCCCGATTCAGCTTTACAGCGACTAAACTTATTTTAGTTTACTCCTATTTTCTTTCTCCTAAAAATTGGTATTCGATAAGCGTAACTTTTTTTTTAATTTTCACTAACAACAAAGCGTTTAATAATCAAGGGGATTATGTTTACAGTCAGGCTAGTAGTCAACGCGCTACCTTCAGTAACACCTATTTATTATATTTCTAATACACATTTAAACATACTTACAAAAGCATAGACATACTAATCCTTAGAGATGTACCTATATTCTAATTAAAAACAAGGCACACAAGGCACGTTTAAAATATAAATATCGCAATTTTTTTATATTTCAAAATAACTTAAAAGTTACCTATTGAAATCGCTGGGTGGGTTGTACCTATGATTTAATAGGAACGTTTTGCTCTAAGTATAGTAAAACTGAAATCGCAAAAATCTGCTGTACCTACCTCCTGTAGACAATATGAAAATATGCTGAACAATGTTTTTTTTAAGATTTCAGAGTAGTATAATGTTGTACAGTTTCGTATGCTTCCATCAGGGACTGAAAGCCGGTGACTTAAGTATAAGCTTTAGATACTCATACGGCCTTAAAATAACCTTAGCGCTTTTTATAGAGGTATAGTTGTACTTTTATTTAACCTTTTAAGAATTTTGGTTGGCTCTCGTGAGACTATCGAGACCAGTGATGAGTAAGAACTGCAAGCGCAGCGGCAAATTTAGACAATATAACAGTAAGATCAATCTTAACTAATATTATAAAGAGGAAAGATTTGTATGTTTGTATCTTTGTAATAAACTCAAAAACTACTGGACCAATTTTTAAAATCCTGTTAACAATGGAAAGCTAGAATATTCCTGAGTAACATAGGCTATATTTTGTTCCCCTATTCCCTCCGTATGAACGGGAACTACGCGGGTGAAACTGCGCAGAACTGCTAGTATAATAATAAAATTTAGACGACAGGTATCGAAATATTTTGGTATCGCGTAAATATTTTTATAACCAATAAAAAAAACTGTTATTTTTAGATTATTTAGTCCCTGGTTTCTCCACAGCACGTTAACCTTTAAAGTATTCCCGTTTATTCCAGGAAACATCAATTGGTTAACATATCTGCTACATACAACGCGTAACAGAAAAAGCGTAATTCCTCATACACCCCAATTAATATAAAAAAATATGATGCAATCGAACTTTGGTTGTGTCTAACCAATTTTCTTAAATATCGATTAATAATAGCACGATTTGCATAGAAAGCACTAAATTCAGCTACGATAATTCATTTTTGGGAAAAAATTAACACATATTAGAAATAGCTGAAATCGAATAAGTAGTCGATACTGAACAAACTAATTTCAGGAATTGCGCTTATTCTGTTACATGTTGTATAGACATAATAGACATTGCATAGTCAATTATACTTTTTCTAACACCACATCATCATGAAATTCATAAATAAACATTCCAGTCAAAGAGAGCATTGAAAACGCTATAAAATAACTACTGTGCCTTTTTGCAATTTAACTGTTTAGCAAAAGTAATTACCTAAACTACTCGATGTGATATTACAATACAAGTCACCTAGATAGGCGTACCTTCGCGTCCTCCATCAATTTTCATTTAATATTAAGTACCTATATTTGTATGTATTATAATAATCGGTGAGTTTTATCAAAATAAAGTCATGTTTAAAAAATATACAGAAACCACACACCTACACAACACAAAACTACCTCTATTTTATGAGATTCTACTATTTCGGATATTCGAAAACGATTGTAGACAAAACTTTATTTAGTGGCCGTATTTGATGTAAATAGATAATGTTATAAATTTTTACCAACGACTAGTTTACATACGGTATGATACATCCATTTCTTTGGACGTACTTGACATTTTTACGTATTGTAATTAGATCATGTCTGGTCCATTTGACTAGGATGATGCTTATTGATGGAAATATTAACCTGACTTTTCAACTATCTTAATTGTAGGTTGACCTATAAAAAATAATACTTATTAAGTGACTATCGCAAACATCGAGCAAATATATAAATACGTCATCATTTACATACATGTACTTAAAGTATAATATACATATTTAAGTTTTGGCTTAATGATAACCTTTATTATCCTTTATATCGATATTGTTTATTAAACAATTTGCCATATTATTTCTCGTTAATAAGCCAAAAAATACAGCGTAATATACCGTGTTCTATTCAGTGTTTTTAGTTTTCATACCGCAATAAATCCTGACATGAGTCGCTTGTATCTTTATGAAAACTCGGAAAACTTAAAGACACAGTGTTTCACGTTCAATCTATCCAAGTTGGTTCTGATAGGCAAAGAACATCCTAGTTTGGGGGGAAACAACTGTTTGTATTTATTTGTTATTCAGGGTGGAAAAACGTAATTTGGAGATCGGATGGATTGGAGATCCATAAAATCCTACTAATATTACAAACGCGAAAGTTTGTGAGTATGCATGTTTGTTGCTCTTTCACGCAAAAACTACTGAACGGATTTTGATGAAACTTTTCAGTTATATAGCTTATACATCAGAATAACACCATACAGGCCATATTTTATCCCCGTTTTCCCACGGGATCAGGAGAAACTGGGGCGCTGCTAGTATTGAATATAGCCAATCATGCATCTTTCTTTCAGTGAAACAAAACAAAAAATAAACCGACCTAAATGTGGACATTATCAAATGTTATGAAACCCCATGCGTTTCATGTCAGTTATAAAAATCAAATCTCTTCAAGGACAAAACTGTCTTCAATTTAAGGAAACCCGGAAAATCTAATAGTAGATTGAATTGAAAGTCATTTTTTTTCTCCAAAAAATATTCATGCTCTATGTGCTCCTAAAACCCAACTTGAATTTGCATGTTGGTTCCCACGGAGCAAACGTTTCAACTCGGTTATTTATTTTATTTTTTTCTCATCCGGTATTTTGGTGTTATATAGTTGAAATTTACAAAGGGCGCGGCACCACCATGTTTCCCTAGTTATTTTAGTTTTTTTACTGTCTTATAAAATAAACACAGGCAGATGTTTTTCCATATTTATGTTAAATACAGCACAGGAAGCTACTTAAAAAAATAAGAGTGCAGTTTGTTATATTTTTTTAACAAAATAAATAAATAATTTTAGTAAATTTCGTTATCTTCATTATTTCATGGAATTCACCATTGACGGTTAGTTTTTCCACCCTGTATAAAATGTAGTATAAAACAATGTAGAACTTCAGATTAAGTATACGAGTCTATTTATATTATTTGATCTTTAAACTGCGTTTGCTACCGGCGGTGTAATCTCTTGGTAAACATCAACAACATAAGTGTGTAGTAAGTACCCTGTTCCTACAACTTCATGTAAGTACCTATAGCCTGCTTTTAGTAATCTTGGACTTGTACAATCCATTAATACTTTAATGTTCCTACCAGAGTAAGGTGTTCCAATTGTCTATATCTACATATATATAAATCAAAGTCGGGTTAGTTCTCGGTCATTCATAACTCTAAAACGGCTGGAACGAGATTTGTATAATCTTTGATTTATTGGATTTGTCTCAGCCCCGAATAGCAGAATAATTATTAAAATATCGTTCTAAGTCGGATCGAAGAAAGATTACATTCATGGAAATACCTTACTCTTAATACTTTTCACCGTCTTGCCTTTTAACCTCTCAAACCAAGAATCATAGACACAATTGATTTTTATTTGTTACGGTGCGCATTCGAACCGCGCGGTGCTTGACGAATTAATATTATTCTCTACACGCTGTTGGAAAATCCCGATAACCCAACAATTCCCAACGACATAATAATTTTATTAATCGTTCTAGTTAAAAATGTTTATACTTGCGTTTAACAACGATATGAATCAAACACAACCCAGTTAAAGATATGTCCAAGGTCAATTACTCAATTCAGATAATATATGATTAATTAAAATTACGGTTGCTCATCTAAAGATATTGTGGTTATATTATAGGTACTCGTATTAGATATGCATAATAATGGTTATAACCAGCTGTCATTAAAATGTAGCAACTATCTTCCCTTATATCGTAGAATTTACCGTTATGTTATGTTTCATTCATTATTTTTACTATTTGCGGGCTGCGGCCAATTCCGCCAAATTATTTCTGCTTAGCCTGATGGTTGACTGGTAGATAATGCCTTTAGGCATTAGGTTCGCCATGTGTAAATTTTTTTGGTACATGAAGTTAAATAAATAAATCAATAAAACACAAGATCGCGACACAACCGGAATATCTGTCCTATATGTCCGAAGGCCGCTGATTTTTGACTAAGTTACGAGTGATCATGATATTTAAGGGACACACAGTGCCGGATAAAGTCAGCACGGAGACCGTAGCAAAGAACCGAAGGCCATTGAATTGCATTACCTTTTATCTTGTATTAAAACAAAAAAAGGAAGATACGGTTAATTCATACAAATAGTAGTTTAAATTTGGACTACAAAAATGTGATTTAACGTGGGCAAATTTAGACATACATCCATCAAATCAATATTTCTAATGCTGGGGCTACATTAGCAGGCGAAGATTCGTGTCGCGTTGGCGAGATAAAAATATCGTGTACGGGCATGTACGCGAGGTTCTCATAAGGCGGGGAAGATTGATCGTGCCTTCAATCCCTTTGAATCGTGCCAACAGTGACCCGAGAATACATCGTCTTTGCCCGAATAACACGCATTGCAACGATCTACCCGGCCACACTCATTGCGCTAAAACGAAGCCCTAGCAAGTAAATCATTTTCTATAACAATTTACATCGGGTCGGGTTATAAAAACAGCACAAATCGAAAACAATATTACGGATTTCCCTGTAAATATGTATTATGATGTTGTCAACTTGCAATTACCTTAACAATTACAGTGTGGCCAGCGCTCACTTTGATAATACGTAGGTGTGTGGCTTATAAATTATTTTAAATTTAATTATAAGCCCGTATTATTTGCTGCCTTCTGCCACGTGACTATTCCAGCACTGATCCAGGGTCAGCCCGGGTAGGTAGTTTCAAGTTAAAAAAAAACGGCCTTGCACACGAAGGGTGCCGTACCACCGCACAATAAAAAAACGTTCTTTGTATATACAACGCGTAACAGAAAAAGCGCAATTTCTCATACACCCGAATTAGTATATGAATATAAAAAAAATATGATGCAATCGAAATTTAGTTGTGTCTAACAAATTTTCTTAAATATCGATTAATAATAGCACGATTTCCATAGAAAGCACTAAATTCAGCTACGCTAATTCATTTTTGGGAAAAAATTAACACATATTAAAAATAGCTGAAATGGAATAAGTAGTCGATACTGAACAAAATAATTTCAGGAATTGCGCTTATTCTGTTACGTGTTGTATATACATATTCTGAGACAATTTCAACTATTTACCTATTACGGCTCATGAGATACAGTCCACTAATGGTCAGCGGAGGCTTATTGATAGGGTGCCGTTGGAAAAAAAAACAATATTTCTCCCTAAAATAGTTTTTTTTTTCATTTTTGGAACCTTTGTAAATAAATCCTTTAGTCGAGCTAACTTTGTTTGAATACGTTAATCAGAAAACATCACAGCTACCTACGGCATTGATTCATTATCAGTAGATACAGTTTTAAACAAACAAAATTTTTGATTGGTCATCTTTCTTATACTCATCGTCATAATAAACAGCAGTATATTAGATTCTCGGTGTCACACTTTTTGCAAACCTGTACGGTATTTCATTAAACTATACACCTTTTACGTTTTATGGAGCAACCATAAACAAACAATACAAGTGATATAAGGTCAGAGAAAAAAATTCAACCTTTTATCTAAGATTAGTTACATTAATTATAATAAATATGTGCCATTTTGTTCATAACTTGTTGCCATCTTGTAGGAAGTGACATGTGACAGTGAAGTAACTGTAGAAAACATGTGATTTTTGATCAAAAAATTACGACTAGTTTTGACAGTCATCTCTTGATGTTAATCTAAATAATCTAAAGAATTCTGCAGATAATAAAAAAAACTTTGAAAATCTGAGGGTCTTTGCTGAGTGGCCAAAGATGTGTGTGTTATCATGGCGCCATCATGATGAAAGACCACTCCTTTTCTGTTGATGAATTCCGGCCGGTGTTTTCACAATTATATTGCTTGAGTGTCATTAGTTTTTGGCAGTAGAGATCTAAATCGAAGGTTTAACCCGGCAGTAAAAACTAAAAGCTCATAATTAACGATGCCTTTCCAATCCCACCATACACTCAGCATCACCTTATTGCATGTTAATCCGAGTTTGGCTACGTTATAACATAAATAAAATGCTTAATTATACTGTACTCTGTAGGAGATTTATAGATACTAAAGCTATGTAGTGGTAATTATTAATAATAATATTATCTCCTTAGCAGAAATAACATGAATAACCTACTTTTAATCAGTTAATAGACAAACCCGTTTAAATAACATATACCTAAGAGTTACTCAATATACGCAAAAGTATGAGAACTTTGATAGAAATTTAAAAACGTCGCGTTTACCTTCTTTTCTAGCCCTAATAGTTTATATTAAATAGCTTTTTAAGATTAATAAATGCATATTTTTATATTAACTGAAAACGTTATGTACTAAACTATTATCTTATAATTTCAGGCTTCACCAAGAAAAATCCGAATAATAATGACTAATATTTGGCTTGCTACAAGAAATTAAATGGCCAATAACAATGAATACTGTTCGTTTAAATACTACACAACATGGACTACTACAATCAATTTCACAGATTCTAGCACCATCATTACAACTAACCATCATTTTCGTAACTATAATCAAAATTTTAAACGAAATACTCCCTGTTTATATCGAGAATCAATATTTTTTTAGTCTACTATCGATATTTGCGCGAAACCAATTAACGCCTTGTCGTCAAACTGCTCGTTCGGGGCAGCCGAATCCTGAAAAAAAAATACAACAGTTACATACCGAAAAAGACTTATGTGGTACGTACGTACTTGTACAAGTGGCGACCAAAGGGCTGGTAGCTATTTCTCCCAAAGAACCAGTATAGCTGGTCAGAGGGGGAATACTGCCAGTTTTCTGGGAACATTGCCTCGATGCGGTGAGTTAGAGGAATTTTTTTGTTGGAATTTTATTTTAAAATGTATTTTAAAAAAAAGTGTGTTAAAAAGACTTTATAGTTGTAAATTCTTACTTATTACCAAATTGGGTTACAGTGAAAGTTAAACTATCATCATGCCTCGTACCAGTAAAACGTCAACCAGCATACCGAAATAAAATAAGTTATTCAAGAACAGACTTGAGAACATATTTATCACTAGCTCGAAGTTGAAGGAAAACGTCGTTAAGAAACTGGGTATACTAAAAAAATTTGGTGCTGTTATAATTTATTTTTTCGATAATTTACTTAAATATAGTAAGTACACCTACTTAAATACATATATATTTTTTTATATAACTGATGATGAATTTCCAGGCCTCGTAATATTTTTTAAAGATGTTGTGTTATGACGTCATCTATGTAATTTTGCCGTAGACGTTACCGTCGGCATGCAGACCATGTGAATCCTTAAAAGATCAGTTAACAATATTTATCTCGTAAATAGTTGATACTAGCAGCGCCCGATTTTACCGGCCTGGCGCCTAGTTTCCGTTCCCGTAGGAATACGGGGATAAAATATAGCGTATGTGTTATTCTTATGTATAAGCTATACAACTGTAAAGTTTCATCAAAATCCGTTCAGTAGTTTTGAAAGAGAAACAAACACCCATACATCCATACTCACAAACTTTCGCTTTTATAATATTAGTAGGATTACTTACTAAATGGAATGTGATAGCCTTAGCCGCTGAGGATGAAGCTTCCTGGGAATCGAGCAACTTGGTCAAGTTGACAGAGATGGCCACCGAATCATGGGGATTGACCAAGCCCGCACCCACCAACTCTGAGGCGATCCCTTCCGACGTGTCCTTGCCTTTGATGTATTCGAAGCGTATATCGTTTAACTCATTATTTGAGTTCCTGGAAGAGACAGATTATATTTTTTACTATAGTCGATTTCACACCAAATGGGTTCGGTGACAGATCACTGTTGACAATTGAAGTGATGTGTCCCAATGAAATCCAATCGATTTTTTATAAATTTCGAGTAAGTTTGTAAAGGAAATGGAATCGATTTTATACTTTATTGATAGAATGATTTTTCAAGATTACTTTTTATTGAATATGTTTAAATTTCACAGGTTATATAAGGGAAAAACATTGTAAAATAAAAAAAATGTCATCGACTTTTTGATTCAATACGAAAATAATCATACATTATCGAATCTACAAATCACTGCACACTTTCACAGACCCCTGCCACATAATACACTATTACTATTTTACCAAAAAAAACCCAAAAGATACAACAATATGAAAATTTTACAAAAACATTGCACCTTTTTTCGGATTCCCGCCAAAAAGCTTCGATTTATCGATTTAATGTAGATTAAGTTGTGTCAATCCCTATGAGTAAAAGTTCCGTTCCACGCAATACGTATTTTTAGGATAACTTATTTATCTATTGTTTTTTATATTTTTCTTGATTTATAGTCTGAGATTTTAATTTAGAATTTTAGAGGCGACAATTATTGTATTTTAGCAATGACATAATAATAAATTATTCATTATTTTTGGAACCATCTATTTTTCTTACTAGAAAGTTGTATGCGTAAAAAGGAAAAATGTGAACTGTCACCGAACCCACTTGGTGTGTAATGGGTCATTCTTTTAGACACGTTTTTCAAGCGGCATCACCTTAAAAGAATAGAAATCGAAAAGGCAGCAAGCCACTATTTTTTTTCAGCGATCCTTTAATCTTCTGTTAACTGGGTTACTGATTATTATTCAATTATCTTTATATTTAATACCATAAAAAAAATAAAACACCCCCATTCTTTGATTTTCGTGGAGTGTCCCAAACCCCGATCTAGTTACTTAGTAAATTATATATTTTAAACTAAACACTACATGCTTACCAAAACAAAAATACTAAGTTCTAAGAAGGTGACAATGCTATGAAAAATTAGATCGTTGTTCTAAAAGCATTATATTATCTAAAAAAAGTAAAAATGTAACTGTCCCGGGGTAGTTACTGATTTGCGTGGATCATTGTAAATTCACGTGCACATCCCTAATTTCGCGGCCCGATGTTGCGTCATCCTAATTCGTGTTGCAACCAGTCGCACTCCGAGACGGCCGGGCAGAGTAGTTGTGTGACCCGCGTCGAGTTTCCAAAAAAAATAGGTAAGAACCTCATTGCGTGGGTATGGTTTTTCAAAAATTTGATTTGAGTGGTGCAATTTTCTACGGAGTCTGTGAATTTATTTTTAAAATAAAATATTGTAGCGAACAAACATTATGTAACGTAACTTATATTCAAAACACAGTTTATTTGCTTTAAGGGTTTTTATATATTTTTAGAATAAAGGATTTATTTTGATTTTCGTGGTCGTGATTTGCGTGGTTTACGTGGTAATTTTGAGCCACGTAAATCAATTATTGGCCATGCAAATGAAATAACTTTTAGTTTTGTAATAGTATTAGGGAAATATTTGTTTTATTACTTTATTTAAATGTAAATTCGTTTAAATCAAACTTAAAATGACACAAGTGATGGGTTTCTGATTTTATAAGTACCTAATAATAATAAAAATAGTGTCAGATTAGCTACCTGTATTAATGTTTAATGAAGTTGTAATGAATTATTTTAAGACAAAAAATGCCATGAACAAGAAGAAAAAATTAAAAAGAAAGAAGTTAGGAACTTATCCGAAAGAAGAAGAAGAGAGAGAGACTTAAAAATAATGAAGAGTTTAAGGCCAAAAACCGGGCAATATATTATAAAAGGAAAGCCGAAGGAAAAATACTTAGTACTCATGAACAAAAAGCTAGACCAGAGAAAAGTCGAATAAGTTCCCGAAAATATAATAATACTTGACTGATTCTAATATAAATAAAAGCTTTTAAAAATGATTTTTGTGTTAGTTGCTTACCTATTCTTTTACCTGATAACTCTAACTTCTTTTAAATATGAAATAACATAGTGGACTTGATTCTACAGACCAGCTAAAATTCGTAATTTTATGTCATCCTAACCTTCTCCATAGAATACGGAAGAAAAATGACAGAAACAAACCATAGATTGAAGAGTAATGTCAAACATGTAAAAACCAACTAATTTAAACCTTATGAACGTGCTTATCTGTCACGTTTATCCATGATCTTATTACATCGTCGCTAAAATTGCCAAACACACCTTAGTTGACGAGACTAATTTTAATTTGACAGGACTAAATATCTCTGGTCTCTTTTTTTTCTAGGAGAAAGAAAGTGACAGGACTAAACTAAAATAAGTTGAGTCGCTGTAAAGCAGAATCGAGCCCAATATCTTATTTAACATTAAGTAACATTTTTTAAAAATGATTTTTGTGGGGTGTTTTGTGATTTGCGTGGCCTCCAATTTTTTGACCTCGATTATCTCTGTAAGTATATTGCTCTCTGAGGTGCCTCTTCTATAAAATATATTACTTTAACGTATATTTTAAGATACAGATGTTAAATAATAAGATATATTAAATTAGAAAATTGCCACGAAAATCACCAAAGAATGCCTTGCTCGAAGAAGCACCCTAATAGACTATAGCGGGTGCCCAGCGGCATTGCTATAGTGGGAATTTCTAAAAATCTGTTCATAGGGGTTGCCTACGGCATATAGCATACCCACATACCATATTTCAAGTTTCTAGGTGGTATCGTTTCGGAATACTAGGTATTTCTCTTTGTAACCAGTTTTTATATTTTCCCGTAGGAATATGATATTTTCCTGTAGTAAAAACTACCCTAGATGTTGACCCAGTTACTCATTTATTTCCGTACCAAATTTCATCAACATTGGGTAATGCGTGCACAGACAGACAGACAAAAATAATTAAAAAAAAAATTGATATCTAAATCCAGAATTATCTACACAACAAAATTTTCATAAAATAAGTATATTTTTATTTTCTTTTATTGGGTTAAAAAACAGTTATACAATACATTATTAAAATAGGGCATTATTATAAATGGATAGGTAATTGTGTAACCAATCTCATTAACCACATATTAATGAAAGTAGGTATGCTAATAAGTAAATAATATTAAACTAAATTATAAATATAGTAGTATTGTATAAGATTGACACTTCTTTTTCTTTATTATTATTTTATTGAAATTTTAAGTGTGTGTGTGTGTGGGTGAACGATCGTGTGTAAGAATTTATGTGTGAGAGTATATCTGTCTGTAAGTGTGTTGTGTGTAATAGTGACTGTAATACGAAATAAATATAAATAAACATACATTTAAAAAATTGACTTTGCTTTCTTTTTGCTCAATTAGGTTTTCTTTTGATTCGGAACTGTAAATATATTATTTTTATTTATTGTTTTTAATACAATTTACTGTACATATTTTTATCACAAGCTGGTCTCTGAAGGAAAACAATGTGATGTATGTAACCCACATGCCCCAGAATTAGGCAATACTAATGTGTCCACTCTTATACCGAGATAACGTTCAGGGGCTAGAAAATAACGAAAATTTAGTACTTCCAGATAAAGGGACACCTCTGTCAACCCTTATGGGGATAGAGCATGATTGTATATATTTTACTCAGATATTTTTTTCTCTCAACAATAACATAAAAGAAAAACTGACTTCACGTAACTGTAATATTACTAACCTCATACGTAACACCAGATTCACTACAACCGGTTCAATGTCGGGACCATCGTCATAGTCGCCTTTAGTTTCCATATCAACTTGCTAAAAGACAAGAGAAAAAAGTACTTTTAAATTTCTGTTTACATATTGTTCATATCAAATCTGTATTCTGCAGTGGGATCATATAATATAAGTCCACCTATAAGTACTCACAGACAATCTATTAATATTTACAAAGAAGAAACTGACTGCTCCATAAGTGGAAATAAGCTACAATTTGGATTATAGATAGCTTTAAATGCTAACAGCCGCTAAGTATTTTCCGAAGTACTCATGGGAACAGTAAAATCGACCAGCGTGGCTAATAGGTTTCTGGGTATCTGCTAGTACATACTCATTTCATGATCAAGATTATCCCTTAACAGCCTAGGATTGAGGTATGGGTATATCCGCATATGAGAGGAAGTACGGGCTATAAGCTCCCACTATCCTGCGGGTCAGGAAATGGTTGTTAGGCTAGATGCCCCTGTCAGAATTTCTCAAGCCACCCATGGGTAAACGACTTTTCAAATTTGAACTGGGACTGTCAGTTTAATGTGCCTTCCGAGAACATAATTGATTGCCACTAGGCAGTCACCCATCACTGACTTATCGCGCCTTACGTCGATATATTCTTTAATATGTGTGATCGTTGCAAAATACACCAGCAATGGCATGGCTGATACTTATTCGCATACCAGCACCTCCAAGATAATGATGCTAATGAAAAGGCTATACCAGTGCACCTATACTGTACCCATGTATTAGTGACGATCCCACTGTTTAAGCAAAGTTGTGTTTAATAATTTAATAATAATTTGTGGGACACAATTCACAGACGGTTATTTAGTCCCAAAATAGGCAGGGCCTGTACTATGGGTACTAAACAACTAAAAAACATACTTAAATAAATATTAAACGACCATACACGAAGCCCACAGACATGTTCATGCACACAAATGTTGGCCTCGAGCGGGGATCGAACCCGCGACCTCCGACTCAGAAAGCAGGGTCACTACCAACGGAGCCAACAGGCCCGTGATACCGTCGTTTACGAACAATGGTAGTCGTTAAGCCATGTCAGATACCCTTGGGCGGCTTGAAAAATTCTGACAGTTCGCTGGCCACTAGCCTTATATCATCTCTCAATCCGCTGTGGGCACGCGTGGAAGATTATGATCCATAGCAAAGACCCTTAGCAGTGGAATGATGATGAATGAAAATGCTAGTTTATGTTACCTCATCTTCACTTAGGGTTCCACTTGAGTCTGTCTTATGCAGTTCATTCATAGGTCTATCATCGTCGCCTTGTGAGGACTCTTCATCTGATGCTGATGACTCAACTGCTCCCACATCCTCCTCGCACCACACCCACTCTCCTGTCACAGTCCTGTGAAACCTGCCTGAGGTTCCAGGCTGCCTTTTGCTGGCCTAGAAATTATATTTGAATACAACTATATTATTTACACAATGCTTTGGTTTATGCTCAATCTTACATGGTTAGTTATTCTTAAAATATATTATTATCTTCAATAAATTTGTTATTCTACGGTCTTTTTTTATACCAATCATATTGATCAATAGCCCAGTGGCACAGATGCACAATTGAGTTTCTTTCATAGAATCCGAGCAAAAAGTTAAAAAGCTGAACGTGAGATGTGATTTTTGTAAAAAAAAACCTGAATTAATTAGTGCCCCACCGAAAGTTCGGTTTTGAATTCGGTTTCGGCCGAGTTTCGGCCAAAAATCAATTTTCGGCGGCAGTTTCGGTTTCGGCCAAACTTTTGCCGAAACAGAAACTGATTTCGGAAGTTCTCGTGCACGCTCGCCTAACTTCGTTTCTCGCGGCAACGCTTTGGCGGACGCTGCACGCTGGCGGCCCAGTTCGGGAATTGTCGTGCGTTAATATTTTTTTAAATTATATTAAATAAATGATTACAACGAAATTAATATACTGTGTTTCCATTTCATGTCGTAATTAATGCAGAATAATAGGTATAATGCACCAAATTTCAGTATTTTAAGAAATTCTATACTTGACCACGTGAGTTTCGGTTTCGGCCGAAACTGAAGCCACGGCCGAATGTGCGGTTTCGGTTTCGACCGGAAAACCAGTTTCGGTCGGACACTAGAATTAATGTACCCAATTACTATAAATTATTGTTATTGTGGTTTTAATGCTGAACTTCAATAATCGTTGAAAGTCGTAATAGTATGATGCTCGCACTACCGTACTTGCAAAAGGCAGGACCATGGGAAGGAGGGCGTGTCCCCTTTTCAATCCCACGATGGGGTCTATTATTACTACCCGCTTTTTTAATTGGAACTATTCTAAAATTATTATTTTCTAAGTGTGAAGTCTGTCGTCATCTCTTATTTACTTGGTGACCTTCTACAATAATATTATAAAGAGTAAAGATTAGAATTTTTGTACATAATGTGTAATATTCAGAGTGACATAGGCTTTATTTTATTCACACGGGAATGGGAACTACGCGGGTAAAACCGCGCGGAACAGCTAGTAATTTATAAAGAGAAAAGAAGATTTGTATTTTCGTATGTTTGTAACGAATAAACTCAAAAACTACTGGACCGATTTTAAAAATTCTTTCACCAATAGAAATAATGTAGCTTTCTAGTAATAGACAGTAATATAGGCTATATGTTATTCCCGTATTCCTAAGAGAACGGGAACAGTATTTTACATAACTAGTATTTTATTTAATAAAGTGACTTTGTACCTTCTTAAATAACCAGTTTCATTATGTACTGCCCTGCCCAGAATAGACGCTCACTTTGACATCGTATACAAAATACCTCTGAATCAATACTTACAGGTTTCCTCACAATGTTTTCCTTCCTCATCTTGCTAGTGAAAAATATGTACGGAATAATAAATAATAATCTCACGCCTTTTATTCCCGAGGGGGAAATACCTACTTCTCACTAGAATATTCGACCCCTAAACGTGATAGGTGGTGGTGAGCCCATCGCCGGACCGGGTCTGTTACCCATGCCTCAGAATTAATTCTGAGACCAGCGGGTTTCCTCACGATGTTTTCCTTCACCATCGAGCTATTGTTGAATATGTATTATATATTATATACGTATTTTTTTTAACTCATTATTACATGCATTTACTTTCTCACCTTGTGCACTCTTGTCTCAAGGCTAGGTCCAATGGCAACTAGAGTCTGCGTAAGGTATTTTCTGTCCTTTGCCTTCTTAAAAAACGGGTTTTTCAATAAATCCAAAGCTGTTGGCCTTTTTGTTGGATCTTTCTGTAAGCACTCTATAATCATTTTTCTGAATGACTTTCCATAAGCTTTGTACTGTTCTTTCTCTTCTGCGCCTAAAGTAAAATAAACTTATAATAAAATAATACTTTAAACTTTAGATAGTCTACTAATACGAGTAATATGAAAACAAAAGGATCAATATTATAGTAATACTGGCTGACCCGGTAAACGTTGTTCTGCGGTATAATGGGGGTGGGGTGCGGGGTGGGAGAGTGAAAAATACTTTATTATTTATTCTCATACCTACAAAATATTAAAAAATCATTAGAATCGGTCGAGCCGTTTCGGAGGAGTTTACCACAAACACCGTGACACGAGATTTATATATATTAGAAAATGAATATTTCCTTACCTGTATCAAGATTTGGTGGATCATTCTGCAGCGTTAGCATCAGCACTTTCATTGGTGGATGTTTGTGATAAGGCGCTGTGCCAGTCGCCATTTCTATCGCCGTAATCCCAAAAGACCATATGTCAGCTTTAAAGTCATAGCCATGGTCCTGTAAGAGCAAAAACATTTTTTTATTTCTCCTCTATGCAAAATCAACATAAATTAGATCCATGAGAAAGGCTAAAGACTACTACTACATTAGCATTCATCAGGTGACAATCACGACATATTAAATGACGATTTCTTGAATAAGCCTGTTCCTAGTTGTAGATCCCCAGATTAAGGATAATAATAATAAAATACACACAGTTATTCAGTCCCAAACTAACCAGAGGCTGTTCTATGGGTACTCAACAACTGATAGACATACATAAATAAATATCAAACACACAGACACGAAGACAACAGACATGTTCATTAAAAAATTATAAAAATATAACTCGGTGAAACAGTTAATTAAAACTTAGAATTGCTTTCTTACTTGTTCCATGACTTCTGGTGCCATCCAACAAGGTGTTCCCACAAATGTGTGCCTTAGTTTTTGTCTAGACATATCTCTTCCAGTGGCTAGCCATGCAGATACACCGAAATCTGCAATCTGTACAGTTCCATCATCTCCAAGCAAAATATTGCCAGCTTTTATATCCCTGAAATAAAAGGTAAGATTAGAGGATTGATTTTTTAGTATAGTGCATATTAGGTTTATATGATGTGTGTGATGTACCATCAAAGAGCGTTTTGTACAAGGAAATCTAAAAAAAATACTTTGTATAAATATAATATGTAATGTCAATTTTATAGAAAGAACAAAGAATTATTTAAATTATTTGTCATGCAAAAGATTTGACATGAACACAGTTGTTATTAAAAGCTTATAATTGAATTTGAAACAAATATGGCTGTAGTTAGGAAATCCAATCCCGCATCAAAATCGCGATCCCGCGGGCCTGCGATAAGGGGGCTATATTATTGTTTTTATCGTGTAAAATTCGTCATAGTATACAAACTTCTGAGCGAGGAAATTCAGAAAATTTTATTTTTAAAAGTTCGATATATTATAAGATACTTTTTCTACGCACTGACAAAAAGTTTACTTCATGAATTTAATTTCTCGTCCCCGAATTATACGAAAACGACAACAAACTTGGCATAGTAGCTATATGTGAGCAGAAATCGAATGCACACTGCACCGCGGCAGATGCACTCTTCTCCCCTCTCCCCCCACCCACCGGGAGGGGGTACCACGTGTCAGCCGGTCTTAATCGGCTTAGATCAACCCAAGGATTAATTGTGTCAAGCGGCGTCTTTTTATACATAAGTGCGAGGTCATGCATTCTACAGCCTCGACTAAAAGACATTATCCATAACATAAGCTCACAGAGACAAGAGAAAATAAAAAAAAAAATAAGTTTTATGGCCGCTATGCTTTATATTATTATAGTTTCAACTGTACAACATTCACTATGCACTGTGCTTATAACAAGACTGCCTCAGAATGAGGGTAATGTTTTTCACTTAATGCTGTCAAGTCACTGCCTCTTTAATGTGTTTTAACTGTTACATTGTAAATTGTTGTTGGCTCTGCAAAATTTTGTTGAAATCATCAAGAGGCCTTTGCTCAATCAGACATTGGAGTATTATTAATTAACCAAAGCATTAATTCTGCTCGAATTTATTCCAATAAGTCGCTGTAGCAAATGTTAACGACAGTGACACCAAAAAGTCTCAAATATTTCTACAATGATCGCTTTGCAAGCTACAAAATAATTAAAATCGCGTAGCATAAAACATTTTAACATACAATAAGCATCATAAGCATCCTTGCTGGTCTATTATAAGGCACTCACCCTAGGCTACATAATCTCAAGTTCATTGAAATTTATAATGACGAAAGCTACAATTTAAATATCAAAGTAACCCATCTCTTTTTTTAAATGCTAAGATAATTTACCTGTGAATCTGCCCATTATTATGAAAATATTCTAGTCCTTTTAAGACCTCCTTCAAAACTGTTGCAATAGTTGCCTCATCAAATACTCCATATTTACAGTTTGTTACTTTCATTTTATGTTTTATTACATCTAAAAGGCTACCACCTAAAAATAAACTCTTATTTATTCAGTTCTAAACAAATAAAATTATTCATGCTGAAAGGGTAGTTGAAGTGTAAAATCATACCTTCCAATAGCCTCAGTACTAACCACAACTCATAGTTTACAACAAAACTGGTGTAATATGTAACAACATTTTCATGATTGCAACTTGACATAGCCTGCAAAGAAATTGATAGAAATTAGACCAAACATAAAGCATGCTTTAAGATAATTATGATTTTTACGAAGTTTAATTATTTTATTTCTACATTGAAATGCGGAATTTACTCAATTCGTAATGATATACTTTTGATATTATGTACAATTTCAATATCTACCTAATAGTATAAAGAGGAAATATTAGTATTTTTGTATGTTTGTAATGAATCAACTCAAATAATACTGGACCTATTTCAAAAATTCTTACACCATTAAAATGCTACATTATTTCTGAGTAGCATAGGCTATAATTATTACTAGCAGGGCCCCATGGTTTCACCCGCGTAGTTCCCGTTCCCGTCGGAATATGGGGATAAAATATAGCCTATATGTGTTATTCTGATGTATAAGCTATAATATAACTGTAAAGTTTCATCAAACAAACATCCATACATCCATCCATACAAACTTTCGCATTTATAATATTAGTAGTACTAGAAAAAATTAGGGATCCCAAATAAAACCCGATTAAAAGTAAAAAAATCAGCTATAAAATGTCTTTCATTGCATGTGCTGTGGAAACTATTGATGATAGAACAAAAAAATGTTATACAATGTTAAAGAACATATCAATATGTATCTACAAAATGCTTCGCGATACCATATTATGCCCATTGTACTTTGGTTAATGTTTGCACCCATATTGTATTGTTTTTGGAGTAGGTTAATACCTCTACTACTACTATTCCCTCGTGGAGAAAAGGCATGAGAATATTTATACCTATATATATTTTTTAATTCAACCTTTGTTGTGAAAGGTCATAGTATATTGTACCTGAATTTCCTTTAAAAGCTCATCCATGGAAGTATTCAACTTTTCCAAATTTATTCTTTTTATTGCACACTTCTCGTTTCTTGGTTTACAATATGCCCCATACACCACTGCTGTTGCTCCCACACCTGAAATTATTGCAAAATATTCAGTTTCATTGTCCTTTGATAGGCAATTGGACACAAACCTAAATGCTCTGTGTTGAACATATTCCAAATAGCTAAGCAATGATATTTTAAGTTACTATAGCTCACTGTAGCTAAGTATTTTAGGAAATACGATTATGAAAAGACCGCATATTCAATCAATAAACTAAACTATTTCAGTTATTAAATTATATATTATATTATTATATATATAACTATCTATGCAGGTAGGTAGGCTTAGGCTAAGTAACCTCTTCATGGTAAAAAAAACAGTAAACAAATTTACCCGTATGTTTACTACAATGATATTATATGTTACTATGCTCACTGGTTTACTAATGCTTAGCAAAACATTTAAAACCTGACTAACTTTATATTCCATTGTAGCTCGAGGATCGATACCTATTATTTTGAAACAAATCAGGAATTTGACAGGTTGACATCTGGATACCGCTAACAAAAATTTACCAATATCAAGTAATGAAAAGAAAAAGCAAATTGCAATTACTTGAAAACAACTTAATTATAATATTTTGCTAAAAAGCATACATACCAATAACATCTCGTAATTCATAATCTTCCTGATTATTGGGCCAAGAGGACGAGGACGTGGTATTCATACTGCCGGCCATTTTGCGACTGAATAAATTTCCGATTCCGATTCCGATGCCTACTACACTAGCTGCTGCTGTGCTTTTCGATATGTGTGCGGATTTCGCGTTTGTGGACTTTGCTATATTATGCAGATCTAATGTACACGGTTTCTGAGAAATAAATAATAAATATTTTTATTACATATTAATTATTATGTGCCTACCTATGTATAAAAGAAGTACCTACTTGTGATAGATATTTCATCGATTCAAGCTAAACATCGATATTATAGCATCGACATTAATAATTATTCCTGTGAAACATCGATCGTTAATAAGCTATCGTTATTCTTTATGTAGGTACATTTATGTAACTTTATGTAGGTAAGGTAATAGGTACCTACTAATAAATAAGTTAGATCTAGGATCTAAAGTAGGCGGCGGACTATACCTAAGCCTGTCGGAGGCCTGGGGCGGAAAAACTGAATGAGACCTCCGGTCTTAGAACTTTTGAATTTGGAGGCCTATGGGCCTGGAGGGGGAAGGCCCCAGGCGGGCCTCTGGTCCTAGGGGGCCTCCAAATTTAGTGTAGCTTTAATCGTATTTTATCTATGGTGCCTCCAACTAACACCCAATTGCCTTTTATCCTTGTTTAGGATTTGGTTTTAAGAGAACTTTTCGCTAAATTTGGAGGCCCCCCAAGACCAGAGGCCCGGGGCGGACCGCCCCTTCCGCCCCTTCCGCCCCTACCTTAGTGCGCCAGTGAAAGTAGGTACCTAAATCTTTACTCGTTTAAGGTTTATATTTCGGTAATATTTATTTTTTTACTAAGTACATATCATTATTAATTTTGGGTAGCTGAAATAGGCGGCTGAAAGTTTTAAATGGGTGTATCTACTAGCTAGGGCAAGTGGAATATCTGTACATATATTAATACAGTCGACAGTCCCGCTAGTTTTATTAATAAGACTGTGCTGTTTGTACCTAGATGTTTTTTTTTATTTCTTTGGTAGGTACCTACCTACCTAGTGAGTAGATAGTTATCGATGTAGATATAATCGAAACACATTTTTTTTTATTTTTGTCTGTTTTTTAATATTATGGCAACACCAAGAAACTTGAAATAGAAAAGTATAGGTAAAAGGTGTATTAAAATGTCATAGCTCAAGGGATTTTCGGAAATTCCCACGGGATCAGGAATAAACAGGATTCGCGCGTTTAACACAGCTGAGCGAACACCCGCCGCGCTGTAAAAAGGAAGAAAGTACAGTACGGCCGTTTGAACTTTGCTGCCTGCTCTGAACATAGGCTTCTCCTGCGCAAACCACCTACAAATGGTCGCAAAAAATGTTATTGCCAAGATAAAACGGTCGAACTGTAACTGGCTGCGACTGACTGATCGATCACCCACCACCAGTGGCACAGAACACTTTTGGCCAGTGGTCTCGACCTTACCGATTTTTTGGTATTTCTACCGAAATGGGCTTTGTCCTACCGAAATACCGAAACGTAACGATTTTTCCACGATTTTAGAGAATACATAGAAATTCTTCCGATTTTTCTACCGATTTTATACTTTTGCACTGGCAACCCTTTTACAGCAAAGTATGGATGTAGTACAGTTAGTTATGCGGGAATGTTTCATATTTTGGGGAATACCCTTGAATCTTTTAAGACTAAAACTCGATTTAAAACGAATAAAACTAGATTAAAACTCGATGTTAGGTGTTTCCCGCTCGGGAATTCACTTGACTATATTATCAGAAATTAGCTTATTTAAGCCTTGGGTGGCTTGAAAAATTCTGACTGCTAAGTGGCCACTAGCTTAACACCATCTCCCAATCCGCGTTAGACTCGCGTGGGAGATTAAAGCCCATACTTCCTCATGTGTGAGGAAAGACCCCTAGCTCAGCAGTGGGCTGTTATGGGTTAAAGAAGAAGAAGCTTATTAAGCTATTGCATAGCTTCTATCGCGGACCTTGAACGCGGGGACCGAATCCAGAAATTCCGTAACGAAAAAAACCTCACGCTCCCCACTCCGACGGGCACGGAGGTGTGGCTTGAAGGCCGTGCATTGTATAAAATAAAATAAAGTGAAGTGAAATAAAGTAAAGTAAAGTGAAGTGGAGTGGAGTGGAGTGGAGTGGAGTGGAGTGGAGTGGAGTGGAGCGGAGCGGAGTGGAATGACAATGACAATGACAATGACAATGACAATGACAATGGCAATGACAATGACAATGACATTCAACTTGATATTTTGCAATTTATCTTCAAAGAATTCTTTACTATTATAATAACCATAATAACTCTTATTTATTAGAAAAGCTTTTAATTGATTTTTGAATACAATAATTTTATTCATAATACAATAATTCAAGGTTTAGTCAAAGTCAAAATGTTTTATTCAAAGTAGGAACTTACAAGTCCACTTATTGAACGTCAATTCAACTCCACTACTTCAGCATGTATGGTTGAGGAGAAGAAACGGGACAAGAAACTCCTCAACACAATATTCTTTTAATCAATTGTTACTACATTGGGTTACATAATTTCGTTATTTTTTGCCATCGCATTGCGCTGTGCTGGAGGAAATCTGTTCCAAGCATCATTGTCATTTATATAGTCGTCTAGTTTGTAATACGCCATTTTACAAAGTACATTTTTTAACATGAGTTTCGAACACAGTTTCAGGTGTGCAAAGCCCCACAAAGGAATTATAAATTTTACTTAATCGTGACTGAGGTCGCTCTAATTTATTTTTATTCCTAAGATTACAATTTCCTATGTCTGTCACAGTTTTAGTACAAAGTAATATGTTTTTCCGCACATGTATAATGTTTTCATAAATGTACTGACAAGGCTTTGTTAAAATATTAATTTCTTTGAACAGTTCTCTTAGGGAATCACGACATTTTAACTTATAAATAGCCTTAGTATTATAATATTACATACCTTTAAAGAAATAAGTATTTTTATTTTATTGGTGACTGTACTTTTGGCGAAAAAAGGGGTTATTGAAACAAAATAAAAACAATCGGAGCAGTGGGAAAAAATATTCCCACTCGTCCTACCAATCGGAGTTCCGATCGGAGGACTGGGAACAACCCGTTTCTTTTCGGCAGTCTTGTTGATACAAAATGCTATGCAAGCTTTACCGCGGCAGTCCCCGAGTGCCACACGTCTTTTTTTTTGTTTCATAATGAATATGTACCTAAAATACATGAAAAAATAATGAAACTTGCATTATGTTTTTAAACTTCGGAGAGAAAGTGTCATCAAGTTTAAAGTTGTGAACGAAGTTCTAACTATTAATTTAAAATGTCTTCTGACGAGGAACCAAGTTCAAGCGCGAGTGCGAAAAGAAAAAAAATCTACAATATTATCGAAAACAACGGGAAGATTACATGCAAAACGACTATTAATGACTGTAAAATTGTTAGATATGACTTAGAAATTAATGCAAAGATGACGAGGCTTTGGTCTAAGAATATTTTTATGATCCAAAAGATTAAAAAAAATAATTAGATGTAAGTATGTTTTTATGTATTTAAATTAGTCTTTAGGTTTATTTTTGATAAATGAACGAATCTGATTGAATATTGATTTATTTGCCATATACCGATTTTGGATACAAATAAACCGACTTTTGTGGGCAACTCTACCGATTTCGTAAAATGACGTTCGAGACCACTGCCCACCGCACAGTTTAATTAACACTGGGTCTAGAAGCATGAAATTTTGCCCAAATGTTCTTCGAATGACGTAAGTGAACACCAAGAAGGAATTTTTGGAAATTCCGCAGCGAAAATACAGAAACCCCGCGGGCAAACTCGCTGGGTCACCCACTAGTTATATTGTAATGGACTTCATTTGCATATTAATAGATATAATAATATATACTCGTAAGGTCGGGGAAAAAGTTGCTTCATGTATACTCTATACTTAATATTATAAAGAGGAAAGATTTGTATGTTTGTATCTTTGTTACGAATAAACTCAAAAACTACTGGACCGATTTGAAAAATTGTTTCACCAATGGAAAGCTAGAATCCCTGAGTAACATAGGCTATATGTTATTCTCATATTCCCACGGATACGGGAACTACGCGGGTGAAACCGAGCAGAACCGCAAGTATTTTATATAGGTACAAATTCAAGACGTTTTTACTCGAATATTTAAATGTCAAATAAAAAAAAACACGCTCTATAGTTACGTGCCTCGAATAAGGAATTATCAATGACATTCTTAAAATTGAACTAGATGACGCTGATCAACATTGGGAATTAGAAATTGGCAACACTGATGTGTCGCTTTACGTGACACATCCGTCCGTCATGTCATGTGCCGTTGTTGTGTTGTGTGTGAGTGAGTGTAACGCGTCAGCAGGCAACGCAATAAAACAGATCTTGTTTTAGGTACCTAAATTCCTAGTGCGTCGAGTCGAGCTTCGGTTCCTCCGTATTTTACAACCATACACTATACATGGTCCACGCATTTTCGCAGATGAAGGAGACTGAGTTTTTGTTTATCGTGGATTCGGATCTTTTGTTGTAACACAAACCACTCGTAAACAATGTACAAACAGAACAATAAATAAAATACATGAGTAACTACGTAACCTTATTTTGATAAAAAGTCAGATTGTTTTTTTTTGTTTGACAAATTCTTGCGACCATAGATTAGGTAAAAAAAACCCAAGGCTTATCAGCACCATCTATTGACACCTTTGAATACTCAAGTGACAGCTGTCACTGTAGGTGTATTAGTTAAAAATATGTTTTTACTATTTACAGTGAACTATTTAAAGTTACCAGTGAATCGACTATTATTTGCATACTTAGCATCAGATTTGCTGATGTCCGTTGAGGAGTTCCGTTAATCATAAGATTTTTACTAAATTTATGTGAGACTACCCTTGAGGTAGGTAATATGGGTACCAAAGAATACCAGAAAAAAAATTAAAATCGGTTCTATAAGCATACGAAGGGTTAAACCACTAAACATATTTGGCAAAGGAACATGGGTCGCAAAGACGTAAGAAAAAGAACGATTTTCTTCCAACCTCTTTGATAGGTTGGTAGGTTCCTACCACAAAATAAAATGAATTGATGTGGTATGTTGTACAGAACCTACGCGAGTTCGACTAGCATTTGTCTTTTTTTTGGGATCGCTCAACTCTTTTTTTACTAACCTGTCTAAAAATTCCATCGAGACCTTGGGCCAATTCATCCATGTCACTGTAAAAAAGAAAAAAATAAATAGAAAAAAAACTAGTTCGTTCACACTAAAGATAGATGGCGATGTCATCAAATCATGGCTTTTTTTATTCTAATGAATGCAAGGGTCATGAAAATATACAGCCCAGGAGTTTTTACCTTATTCCATAAGGGAGGAAGTGCTACTAACGGCCGTTCCCAATATTCAATCTACGGTTCAAGATAGATAGCTATCCTCGATCCTTAGTAATCAGCTATCTATCTTTAGAAGTTGTCCCAATAGGTGCAGATAGGTGTTTGCTATCTCCAGTTGACAGTAGATAAGCCGCATATCTGAGCCCTCTCTTGCGTTCCAAAACACGCAGTGGCACTAGCACTCTCAGTGAATTTACAATGAAGTATAAATGGAATTTTGATTCATAATAAATAAAATGAGATTTGTTATATTATATTACATAATATGTCGAGATTATTTAATTACTAAGATTAATTTTAAAGTGGAAATTAATACTTGAAAACGTTTGAATTTATAATAAGCACAATAATGAAATGGAACGTTCTATACTGACCAAAGAGATTTAAATTTAATAGGGCCTTATTATATTTTAATCTCTTTGATACTGACAGACCTTTTGTTTGTTACATTATTTTATTGACATGCTATGCTCATCTGTGATGCTCATGCTCTCTCAGACGACGCTCGCTCTATGTTCATTGTATTGCTTTGTGTTTTATTAATACGGTTATTTACCATTACAAAAATGTCGGCAGTAAGTATCTCAGTTATATTCTACCACGTTTATGTGACAGAATTGATTCGATATTGTGTAGGAAAGCAATTACATTGTTGTTCTTATATTTCAGCAAAAAAGCACTCCACTGACAAAAGAAGAAGTGATGCAACTGGTCAACTTAGTTGAGGCAAATCCTGTGCTTTTTAGGAAAACTGCCCGTAAAAGGAGTACCAAAATAAGAATGAATAACCTTAAGACTGGTGGTGGAAAACCAGAGTATATTCCACCAGATGATGCACTGGAAAAAGTTGCTGCAATTTTAGGCCCAACTTGTGACGGCTACAGCGTTTCTTTTGGAGGTGATGCAGAGGTGGAGGTCACAGAAAATGTGGAGGTGGAGGATCCTTTGATAATTGCTGTACCGTTCGTGGAAAACCCTTCATCTTCGTCCCTTTTGCAAACTGCTGTGGACACTGAATATACTCCTGGTTCGTCTTTGCGAACTCCACAGAATAAAAAGTTCTTTTTTTCTGCATCAAACAGCAAAGGTAAATTGGAGCGTCAAAAAGTTGCTGATAATGTGAAAAAATCGATAACAGCAAGGAATCTGGCAATTGCGAGCTATTATGAAACGAAGAAAAAACAAGAAGAAGTGATAGCTGCCCTCAAAAAAAAGAAATTAGAATTAGAAATAATGGAGCTGGAAAAAAATAATAATATAGTATAATCTCACGCCTTGCATCCCCGAGGGGGTAGGCAGAGGTATTCCATTACTGGATATACCTACCCACTTTACACGAGATGTTCTTGGGACCCCTAAACGTGATAGGTGGTGAGCCCATCGCCGGACCGGGTCTATTTACACATGTCTCAGAATTAATACTGGGACCTGCGGATTTCCTCACGATGTTTTCCTTCACCGTCGAGCTAGTGATAAATGTGTACGTAAGTTTTTAAAAACTCATTGGTACATGTTATATTCCGAATTTGTGTAAAAAAATCACAAACTTGACCAATTTTTTCGCTCAAAATCTTCATACAAATTACTATGAAGCGGCGCGCAAATTCAAATACGAATGCGAACGCTCGCGGAATTCAGTCGGCCACGCGCCTCCAAAGTGAGAGAACGTCGCTTTGCGCGGCATTGACAGATCGCAAAAACAGACAAAATCAGTGCACAGTGGTCTCGTTACAAACTTTTGTGATAATTAATATTGATAATAAATAAATGCAAAAAATTTGTGTACTTATACTTTTAGTTTTATTAACTATTTACATAAAATAATTGTTGATTAATGCTTGACGCTCTTCAATTTGATTAATGGCATTATTTTCTGAAATATTCTCAGATGTTATATTAATGTTATGATTTGGAATTTCTATTTCGGGCTCCTCCAAATTCATTTTCCTGCAAATATTGTGCAACACGGATGTTGCAACGACTACAGCCTGGATAGTTTCCAAACAAAGCCTAATTTTTAGTGAAAGAACCGGGAATCGCCTTTTCCAGACACCAAAACACCTGAAAAGAAATTTATTCGTAAAAAAAAATATCTTCTTCTACTTATAACAATACTAGCTACACTAGTAGAATTAGAAGTTTTGATGATTTACCTTTCTATAGTATTTCTAGTTTTGATGTGTGCTCTGTTGTAGTTTATTTCGTTTCCCGATTCTGGATTGAGTAATGGTGTCAATAGGTAGGCTTTGCAAGGGTATGCACTATCACCAATTAACCATCTATTGCCATAAACACCGTTTTCACACTGAGCTAGAAAATTAAATAACTGTTTAATAACTTTTTTACCATGGTAAGTTACAGACAGTGATTCCATTGAATAAAACCCTACAATCATCCTCATAACTGTTAGACCAAAATAGTGTAGTTTTGTATAGTGAGAGCCTACCATAATGTAATATAACATACCTCGTAACTCACTATTACTAAAAATTGTAGCATCATGAGTTGATCCAGGCCATCGGGACACAATATTCATAAAGAACAAATTTGCATCACAGACACCTTGCACATTCATCGAAAAAACAGATTTTCTATTTCTAAATTCTTCTCTAATATTTGAATCTGTTCAAAAAAATTTTTTGTTAGCAATGACAGGAAATTCATGAAGACTTCTAGAGGTAATTAATTACATCAAATAAGTACTTACTTGGTGATTGCATCAGAATATGTGTGCCATCAACTGCACCTAATACACGAGGAAACCCTGCAATATTATAAAAGTCTTCCGTTGTATTGTTATGCACATATATATATTTCGGATACAACCTGGCAATAGCCCGAGATATGTCTTTCACTATACGCGAGGTATAGTATAGGTATCAGCTGATTTTGAGACTCCTATGTAGTCACCTACTGCCACTAACATTGTACCCAATGCATAAAACCGCAATGTCAACGGCAGTTGATGTAGAGGTGAAATTCCGTGGTTCCTGAAGAAAGTAAACGAAGTAGAACATAGATACATCTGTAGCATATCACAGACTGTATGATCTGTAGCATATCAGTAACTCTTGTACACAATAGTAACATGAAAAAAAATACCTACTAAAATTCTAGTTAAGTACTTACCTTTTTGAAGTTACTTTTAGAAATGGGTATATTTCTTTGAGTAAATCATTTACCGCAGTTTTACTTAATCTAAATCGGTAATCAAACTCATAATCGTTATATTTATATAAGTAATTTATGCGTTCTTCATACGATCGGGATGCAACATTTTCTTCGGTTTCCGACTCCCAATCACTTAATTGTTCCAAAAGAGCAAGATCATCGCTTGAACTTGAGTCCGACATTCTTTGCAACGGGAAACTAACTTATTTTATGAAAATTCAACGTATTCTACCTATTATATCTTCCTTCTGTCTGCTTATCTTGGAAAAACCAAGGATCGGATTTTAGGTTACTAGAGATAGCCAACTTTAATGACACTGACAGATAATAATGTTATAGGGACGCGCCAACTGTCAGTTGCATACAAATATCTATCCCTAGTAAGCTGTATGCCCTCCCATCGATAGATAGAAACGTTAGATAGGATTGCCTATCAACGATAGATTTATTGGGACAGAAAAATTAAAGATAGATAGGTTTTTCTATCCCCAGTATGGCAAAACAAGAGATAGATTGAATATTGGGAACGGCCGTAAGAAAGCACGCGGTCCTGTTGAGAGGCACCTCGAATAGTATTGTTTCCCTTTCTAATAGTGCAACCACAATTTTCCTTGAAACATGGACAATTTGGCATTTTACATTTATTGTTGAAAGATTGTTTAAATAATATAAATTATTTTTAAAATATCATTTATTAACAGCATCCCCTAGTTTCACTCGCGTATTTCACAGCGGAATACAATATAGCCTATGTGTTATTCTGATGTAAAAGTAATACATCTGTAAGTTTAATCAAAATCCATTCGTCCATCCATATACACATCCATACTCACAAACTTTCGCGTTTATAGAGGGGCCTGTTGGGTCAGTCAGTAGTCAGTAGTGACCCTGCCTTCTGAGTCGGAGGTCGCGGGTTCGATCCCCGCCTCAGGCCAACATTTCTGTGCATGAACATGTCGGACATTATAGAAACATTATAGAAAGTGCATTTATTTCATAGATTTTATATCATAGATAAGTAAGTAAGAAAATGTAGGGGGGAATTTGGAACAGCGATGATGTCAATACTAGAAAGTGACACAATACTATTCGAGGTGTCTCTCAATAGGACCGGAATTTTCTTAGGAGCATTTCCTCCCGAATATATAAGCTTCTTGTATACAGCTATTGATGCTGACAGACGTGTTGTTTTTTAGTGATATCTAATTTTTATTGCAGTTGGTGTGTACCCTTTCTTCTTCTGCTTTACACTAGGTTTAAAGTGGTTCGAACAAACACAGGAATATTTACTCAGATTCCACCCGATTCTGCGTTGGACATCTATCGGTACCTAGCTCTAATCCACTGTTTTCTTAAGGTCTCATCAGTTGGATATGTATGAAAGCCTCCGTTGATGGCACATGTACGCATGTTAAAAATAACAACATAATTTATTTATTTATCGGAAAACTTGCTGCTAAAATAACATACTTACCTAATGAGAAAAAAAATCATGAGCAACAAAGAACAAGTTTTCACAATTAGAAATTAATATCGTAGTCGCTGCAAATCGCATTTAACCAAATATAAAAATTCTCAGTGTTAATTTTTATTTACTATCAACTTCTCGTCTTTAATGTGTGGCATGGGTGTTACTGTACTAGTTTATGACAGCTCCATGAAAGTTCATTAAAGCACCATCTATTCATCATCATCATCATCATCATCAACCCGTAACAGCCCACTGCTGAGCTAAGGGTCTTTCCTCAGACATGAGGAAGTATGGGCTATAATCTCCCACGCGAGCCCACCGCGGATTGGGAGATGGTGTAAGCTAGTGGCCACTTAACAGTCAGAATTTTTCAAGCCACCCAAGGGTATCTGACATGGCTTAACGACTTTCATTGTGCGTAAACACAACGAAAACCGGGACCAACAATTTAACGTGCCCTCCGAAACACGAAAGCGCTCGTAATATAAATGCCACTAGGCGGTCACCCATCCACTGACTGACCGCGCCCAACTTTGCTTAACTAGTATGATCGTTACAAACACACTGGTACCGCAGGGCTACGAGCGCTTCTATTGACATATATACCATCTATTGACACCTTTGAATACTCAAGTGACAGCTGTCACCAAAAACGCCTCATAATTTATAGCACAGAACACTTTTACTCCTAGATTTATAGTCTATTTCAGGTAGCATGTTCGGTGACACTTTATATTTTTCCACTAATAAAATATTGAAATAATAGTATATTTTATATCGAGGGACTAAACGAAGCCATTATATACGAGGTGGTTAAAACCGAGGGTATATTAAGTTGGCGTTTAGTCTCGAGGTGCAAACTGTAGGTACTTTTCACTTTGTGTGCGAGAAAAATAGTCAATTTAGTACAAATTTATTTAAAACCCAACAAATTTACACTCCACAAAAATTCAGAAATTTTCGCGGTCAGTTTTTTCTTCTAAACCTGTCAGGCTGTCACAGATTAACAAAGAGATTTAAATCTCTTTGCAGGTAAACAATTTAAAACACATGGCGCCACCTTCTTCGCGGAAAAACCATGGAACTAAAACTCTTTACATTTTCGCAATGAAGATGGTCCACACTCTACAGATATTTACTGGCTGTTTGAGGTTGTCTTTTTCTCATTAAGGAAATTAAAAAAAAAATACTTTATACTCCCTAGGGACTAAAGTGGTCGCTTTAGTCCCGCTTCGTAGGGTTATATTGGCATACTTTTAGAGCATGAGAAGTGAAAAAATTAATTAAAATTTTACTATTTTATCATTGCATAAATACAATTACTTTTATTAGTCGAAAGTAGTATGAGTAAAATGGAAAATAGAAGCTTTTAGAATGTGAACTGTCACCGAACTCATGCTATCTGAAATAGACTACCTACGTAGAAAACTATTTTTCATATCTCATACTCGGAAAGTAGTGTATGTTTGATCTGAGTACCGGGTCGGAAGCGATGATTCCCACCACAGAGAGATTCAGGGCTGTGATTCCCGCCCTCGGTCGGGAAAGACTCATAGTAATTGCTTCCGGCCTTAGGGCGGGAATGAATTAAAAAAAATAGTACTACATTTGGCAAAGACTAGGAAAGAGAATGACTTTCTTCCAACCTCTTTGGGTACTTAGTAGGGATACGAAACTTTTTACATCAATTAGAATAAGAAAAAAAGGTGCGGCCTTGTGAGTGTAGGTATAAACAACAAAAAATAGCCCGCGCGCGGGGCGGTACTCGTTCCATATTTAAAATTAAATTAAATTAAAAAGAGTGTTAATTTGGTAAGCTGTTCCGAAATTCAACACTAATAAGCACAAAACACTATTACTCGGCTAAAAGTACATATTATTTTAAAGAGGAAGGATTTCTATATTATTTTTGTAATGTTATTTAGGTTAGGTACTCTATGATGTAGTATTCAAAGACGTTTAAAAGAAAAAGTTTCTCTTTCTTCCAACCTCTTTGGTTGTATTGTTGACAATTTTGTTTTTTTTTTGTAGGTATTATTGCGTTTTGCATGTTAGAATTTTTTTAAAATTGTAATTTTTTTTGTTTACTTTCCTTGAATTCGAAATGAAAAGTAGAGTGTTTAACGCGGGTGGAAGTTATCAATTCCTACTCGGACTATATCCTCCCTCGCTGCGCTCGGGCGTCTAAATACCTCGTATGGGAATTGATTCCTTCCGACCCTTGTATAACAATCTACTATATCCGCAATTGACTTGTCCGAGGACTACCTATTACATTCATCAAATCAATAATCTCACGCCTTTTATCCCCGAGGGGATAGGCAGAGGTATTCCATTTGTGGAAATACCTACGTTTCACCAGTAGGTATAATAAGTACCTACTTATATTCTTTGGACCCCCTAGGTAGTGCGCCCAGCGCCGGAGCGGGTCTGTTTTATACATGCCTCAGAATTAATTCTGGGACTTGCGGGTTTCCTCGCGATGTTTTCCTTCGCCGTCGAGCCAGGTCAATGTGAAAAACTCATTGGTAACATTTAAAACACCAAATGAGTTTAAAATCTCACCAAACCCACCCTACCATCCCTAGGCCGCGGGCTATATATAACTATTGAGAGATCCAGGCATGTTTCTAAGGCGATATCGCTTTAATTTAAAGGATGACAGGCAAAAATGTATGGGACGCGTACCCACCGACCAATAACGACCAGACGTATGTCGTTAGAAAGCTCTTCATGACTATCATTTGTTATTAGGGGGGGTAGTCTCAATTCGTTGTGGGGAAAATGTTATAGTTACTTCAATGATACCTATTTAAATAAAAGTTGATAATTCTAGATATCTAAAAAAACTGTTTTTTGTGTGGATTCCATGTACTTTTAGCGTTATAATGTTAGTTATGAGTCAGTCAAATCGTAAATAGGAAACATAAAATATAAAAATAATATAAAGTTTATATTTTTTATTTTACAAACATACAAATATTTCCTCTTTATAATATTAGTGTAGATGTACATAGGTAAGTAGTTATGTACTGAAATGAAACTGTGTCCTTAAAATATTGATAGAAGCGTTCTGTTTAGCACTTTGACTGTAGACTTTGTATAATAAAATAAACATAGCTTTTCTTTGTAGTATATTTTTAACGTTGATCTCCGGCATTAGCCTCAAGACATCATTATTTTTATTAAATTGAAATACTCCTAAATCGTCGCTCGTAAGGGTTCGGTATAATCAAGACAGGCAATCAACAATGATGTTTAATATAAAAAGACGGCAATCAAGGTACGGATTTAGTAAGTAGTAGGTACCTACTATTCCAAAAGGTCGTCATCTATCTATATTGGACGGAACAATCAGAGAGAGTATACCGCCGATAAAACAAAGCTAATCTCGCTCTTGTTAAATATGTCCACTTTATATAGAAAATTAAAATCTGTTTGCGTTTGCTATGCATGGATATACCTATTTACTTATATATAAATTTATGACGTGATTTTGCGTCGATAATGATAATACACATAATATAATATCTAGCTGACCCGGTAAATGTTATTCTGCTACATATAAGAAGAAAGGGGGAGGGGGGTTGGTTAGTAGGCTCAAAAATAATTTACGACCTATTCTCATATAGCTACCAAGTAAATAAAAAAAAATCGATAAAATCGGTTCACCCGTTTCGGGGTAGTGCAACCACAAACACCGTGACACGAGATACTTAGGTACACGTCTCTAAAATATACAAAAAAGATTGTTTAGGTACTTTTGTTTATTTATTGAATGACTATATAAGTGAGTATATTTTTATTTATTTTTATTTTTTTATTATTACTTTTATACAAATAGTAAGTATACAATTTTAAATTACACTCGCCCAACTACATTGTTTTAGTCATAAAGAGGTATGTACGTACACATAATTATGTAAAAAGCTTTGAACGACCTTACCCATCATAACTGTTTGGTCAGTTGGCTGGCATGATTTTAGGAATTTTTTTGAGAAGACTGAAATGAAATACTTACATGAAAATTCGTCGACTTACCTAATCACAGATTTATAAACATGGGACAAATTTTCATCGATGTCGATAATCGTCACCTGGGGATAAACTGACAGCCTAAACCGCTGGGTCTAGAGACTTGAAATTTTGCACATATAGATAGCTTATAAGTACAGTGTAGGCATCCACTAAGAAAAGATTTTGCAAAATTCAACCCCTAAGGAGGTAAAATAAACGTGCGCGAGCGAAGCCGCGGGTAAAAGCTAGTAAGTGATAAAAGAAAGGCTTATTATGAACAAAAGAAAAATGCGAAATTCGGTGTTTTTGTAAATTTGACGATCAGGAGATAAAAGTTTGTTCGTGTAAAAGGATTCAAGTTTTTAGTCGTTAGTAGTAGTTAGAGTCGTTAAGACTCAATAAGTAAGTTTCAAAACTCCCACGGAACCGGAAAAATATAATTTAGAACGCTAATACGGCGAAAAATTAAAAACCGTGATAATTTCTTAAGGAGTTTTTTTATACTGAGGATGAAGATCGATCTGTGCGTGATTGTGTCGACACATAATACTAGGTATGCTTTACAAATTCCCGAATTCCCGATCGCTTATTGCCTTCCTCACGTAACATAACACTCTTTAATAAGTACCACCAGCATAAATTGGGAAAGTCCATGTTATGCTCGCCAAAGGGATTAACGTTGACACTTTTTATGAAATCACTTTGACAATTGTAAATGATTTCTATAATCAGAGATATAAAAAGAGTTGTTAGCGGAATAACCATTCATAACGGTCGATCACCGGGTTCAGTCAGGATCCATATACACTTCAACTTCAAAAGATTTGGGCAACATGGCTTTAAAGAATATCATACTAAAGGTAAGGATTTCTTTGCTGTACAAATAGTCAGTTTATAGTGTCTTACTACGATGTTACCTAAGTGATGAATAAATCCTAGAACTTACTTTTGTACCTAGCTACTTTCAGAAATGCCTCTGCCAACTTTCTAAGGTGTGAGAGATTGGATTTATTTTATAGAAGCTTTTGCCCACAGCTTGGCCCGCATTCGGGGATAAAAAGTAACTACCTAGTCTATGTGTTTTTCTGATGTATAATCTCTATATTTCTGTAAATTATCATTTTAATCCGAGCAGTAGTTTTTGCGAGAAAGTTAACAAACAAACAAAGTCTCTTTCGCAATTATAATATTATTTAGTATTCAAAGAAGTAACATCTTCAATGGAATGCTTTCCGAAAGGTGCTAACCCTTTCGGAACGTTCTGACCGTTTCCCAAAACACCCGTTCCCAAAACATCCGTTCCCGTCACCACCTTTTCCCAAATAATCCGTTTCCCGATATAAGTGTTTCCCAAAATGTGCTTCTCCCAAAAAATAAGTTTTGGCTTCATATCCGTTTCCCAAAAAGACCTAATCCTGAAAAGACCGTTCCCGTCACTACCGTTTCCCAAAACATCCGTTTCCCAAATTATCCGTTTTTTTCAAATTAAAAAAAATATATAAATTATATATCTCATGCCTTTTATCCCCGAAGGGGGTAGTCAGAGCAGAGGTTTTTCATTTCTGGATATACCCACTTTTCACGAAATTTTTTTTGGACTCCTAGGTGGTGAGCCCATCGCCGGACCGGGTCTCAGAATTAATTAATATGTACGTAAGTTTTGAAAAACTCATTGGTAAATGCCAGGATTCGCACCCGAGCCTCACTGATTCTCATCATGGAATCATCATCACCATCACTCAAAAACAAAACGTATCAAAAATTCAAACAAAAGATCATAAAAATTACGTAAAAAACGTCTTAAAAGAAGAGTTCGTAACAATACTGATGCGATGAGAAACGGGTCTTTTGGGAATACGGGTGTCATAAGAGACGGATCTTCTGGCATACGTATGCTATGAGAACCGGGTGTTTTGCCATACTGATGCGATGAGAAACGGGTCTTTTGGCATACGATCATTTAAAGAAACTGATATTTTGGAACGGGTGTTTTGGGAAAGGGTGTTTTGGGAAACGGACAGAACGTTCCGAAAGGATTTTTTTTTATATATTTTTAAAAAGAAAACATATTTAAATACTATATACCTATATACAACAGTAACAGAATAAGCGCAATTCCTGAAATTAGTTTGTTCAGTATCGACTACTTATAAAATTTTAGCTATTTTTAATACTTATGTGTTAAATTTTTCAAAAAAATGAATTATCGTAGCTGAATTTTGTGCTTTCTATGGAAATCGTGCTATTATTAATCGATGTTTAAGAAAATTAGTTAGACATAATTAACTAAAGATCGATTGCATCATATTTATTGCCTGCTGTTATTATGACGTGAGATCTAAAAAATACTGTACTATGACCAAATAGGTTTTATAATTTCGAAATAACACACGACCACGACGTCACAACCTTTTATTTTTGATACTGCTCACCTGTTATTGCTGGCATTGGCATTGAAAACTCTGCCTTTTTCGGGTTCTAAGAGGAAGGTGCCGCGTTTTCGTCTCACGTTCAGCTTACGAGCGCTATAAGCAGAAGAAAAATAAATGTATTTTGTTATGTAGTTTGTTGTTAGGTTAGATCGTTATACACAGCATAACAATCTTAACTTACCTGGGCGGCCAAGCTATACTTCTGGCTACTTACAGATATTTTTTTCCAGAGTGAAGATCTAGCTAGATCGATTTTTCGCCCCATAAAATTATGTGACAAGATGTATATTTATTTATATTCTACACCTAACCATTCCGTGACCTAACTTTAAATAAATACAACCAACAAGACACCTGAATTTTAGTTGAAATTTGAGACGGAATCGAGAATTAAAGTCTTATTTAAGCCTTTTCGTACTTTCAATAATTGAGAAAAACATCATTTACCGATAACATATTAGTGCGCGTATTCTGCTACTTACCCACCTACTTGATCATTGATAAAAAAAATATTATAACCCTAGCGGGTGCCCGCGGCGCTGCCCGCGCGGATCCAGATAATTCCCGTTCCCGTTCTCAACATAGAACCATACTATATTATGTCTTTGTGTATTAGTATAAATAAATTATATTTCTACAAAGAATATAATAGACCAGTGATAGCCTTACGGTTAAAGAGCCGGCTTCACACTGATTTGAGGCTTGGGTTCGAATCCTGGCATGTACCAATAAGTTTTTCAAAACTTAAGTACATATTCATCACTAGCTCGACGGTGAAGAAAACATCGTGAGGAAACCCGCAGGTCCCAGAATTAATTCTGAGGCGTGTGTAACAGACCCGGTCCGGCGATGCATGGGCTCACCACCAATCACGTTTAGGGGTCCAAAGAATATCTTGTGAAAAGAGGGTACATCCAAAAATGGAATACCTCTGCCTACACCCTCGGGGATAAAGGGCGTGAGATTAATTATTTATTTTAATATAATAGTAGAGTGCAGAATAACCAACTTACCCATTTAAAATCATCGGAAAAACACTAGAAATACTCTCGGACATATCTGTGATTTTTTCTAGGTAAGTTATATTGTTCGCTTGACCGAAGCTCATAGGTACCAAAGTAGTCACAAACAAAATGTAAACACCTGTTGCTGCACACGCATTCGCAGAACTGATCGAATGACATTATTATTATACTCGTAGTTTAATAGTAACTATAGCTATCGTGACAACGCAAGCGGGACCAATGGTTATTCCAGACGTTGCCAATCATGCTCACAGTCACACACAATGATTAACAAATTTGTTTTGGTCTCGTGCCAAAACTGTAAATAAGACGTTGTATAAAGTACATATATGTAAATATAACAGCAAAAATAAGTAATAAATAATTTTCGCAAACTTTTTTTAAATCACCAAAAACCTTTTACAACTTATATATTATAATATATGTATAACTAGATGTTTGATTCGATTTTTTATTTTATTGCTTAACCAATACTTGTAGGTATTAATATAAAAGGTACGGGAATAGGTTTTTATTGTTGTTGTTCCTGTGAGTCGCGATGAAATTATGTTTATAATTTCTTTTAAATAAAATAATTACAATTAAATCTTCTTCTTCTTCGTCTAAAACCTGACTACAACAAGAGTCAACCTCATGTGTACGTTTGTTTTACAAAAAGTAAGTATATTATTAAACCAGCTCACCGAATGTTATATACCTACTTATTCAATAAGTACATTTGCTATTAATACGGTCCATGAAAATTTTGAGGGAATGAAAATATAAATATTTTGTAATGTGCCAATGAAGAACTTTATATGACACCCCAATAGCCTTCTTATCCTTGAAATTAACAATATTTTAAAATTCTTTTATTTGCAACTGTAGTTATACAAGCATTATAATATAAAACTATGCCAAATTTCTATGCAAATTTCAAGTCGATAGCAGGAGTCGTTGTCTCAGATATCTTAGTTTACTGCCCGCAAACAAGTCTAGTGGAGAAAAGAGCAATTTTGCTCCCGCTTAATTCTAGTTGAACAAAACGACACTTTTCGAATAGAAGGGATAAAAAGTTCTTTTGAATACATCCTGCAAAATACCTATTATAAACGCAAACCGTCGCCCTAAAGTGAAAACCTCGTATATGAAATTTCATGTAATTATTTATTACTTACATTTTTGGAGAGAAAACCTCTATAACGGACGTTCTAGTTTTACTCAAGTAAACATCATAGACATGGTTATGATGTTTACTTGATTAAAACTAAAACGTCCGTTTAGAGGTTTTCTTTCCAAATATGATGTAATAAAAAAAACTTGTAATTTAATGTACGAGGTTTTCACACTAGGGCGACGAAACGCAAACGAAAGTTTGTGAGTAGGTAAGTTATTTGTTGGTCTTTCATGCAAAAAACTATACCCAACGGATTTTGATGAAACTTTATAGATAAATAGCTTAAAAGCAGAATAACACATAGGCTATATTTTATCCCCGTATTCCCACGGGAACGGGAACTTAGGGTGAAACCGTGGTGGCGTTGCTATCCTGTGAACCAAACCATAGCGCTTTTAACTAGCGACCCGCCCTGGCTTCTCACTGGTGCAATGCTAAAACCTTCCTCTTGAATCACTCTATCTATTAAAAAAAACCGCATCAAAATCCGTTGCGTAGTTTTAAAGATAGTCGCGCCATCTAATACGTTTTAGAACTAAATTGACACGTTTCACTTAACGTTATACATGGTCATTTTACATTAACTGCAATTATACTTACTTAAATTTAAGTAAAGAGTAGATCAAACCATGAACAAGAAACTATTTTTGGCCTTGATTTTTATTTTTCATACGCTACATTATAAATAACAACGATTGTTACAAAAATTTAAAATAAGTACTATTTAACACACTGTACTTACATAAAAAATACAGTTTACAAAATAAATTTTCTTTTTTTTTTCTTTTTACATGTTAATTCTATCTCTTAAAATTATATTTGTTTGTACCTACCCTTTAAATATTTGCACTTGATTTAAAATGACGTTATTACCTAGGCTACATTTTATATCCCCATACTCCCACGGGAACGGGCATTACGCGGCTGAAACCGCGGGGTAGTATTGAAAATAAATGTATTTTTTCCTGAGATACATCGAATATAACATACATCGAATAGTCATTTTACAGTAGAAAGATGTCTGAAAAAACGAGGTCTTCCTAATAATTTATATTTTATTGAATAGATAAGTATTATTAATCCCAATCCCTGGAAGAAATCTTTTATTTATAATTTATTTATAATTATGCAATTATTTGTATGCACCCATATATTATATTATAATAAAGATCCCAACTTCACTAAAAGTAGGTATCACAATTTTCACTGCAACCTAAATTAAATTCTAATAAAATTATACTATGACCCAGACGGTAGGTAGTTACTATAGTAACTACCTTAAACTACTACCTAACTAACTACTACTAACTACTACCTAAAAGAAAAAAAAAAGAAAATTTATTTTGTAAACTGTATTTTTTATGTAAGTACAGTGTGTTAAATAGTACTTATTTTAAATTTTTGTAACAATCGTTGTTATTTATAATGTAGCGTATGAAAAATAAAAATCAAGGCCAAAAATAGTTTCTTGTTCATTGTTTGATCTACTCTTTACTTAAATTTAAGTAAGTATAATTGCAGTTAATGTAAAATGACCATGTATAACGTTAAGTGAAACGTGTCAATTTAGTTCTAAAACGTATTAGATGGCGCGACTATCTTTAAAACTACGCAACGGATTTTGATGCGGTTTTTTTTAATAGATAGAGTGATTCAAGAGGAAGGTTTTAGCATTGCACCAGTGAGAAGCCAGGGCGGGTCGCTAGTTAAAAGCGCTATGGTTTGGTTCACAGGATAGCAACGCCACCACGGTTTCACCCTAAGTTCCCGTTCCCGTGGGAATACGGGGATAAAATATAGCCTATGTGTTATTCTGCTTTTAAGCTATTTATCTATAAAGTTTCAGTAAAAGGTTTTTGTCTGGGTCATATCTCGCAAAATTATTACCAAAATAAGGTTAATAGTTTACTTTCGTAAAGTAATGCATAGGTAATTTCTGTTATGATTGTCTATCATGTAGCATTCAATTTGCATATTTTTTTAAATATGCATCTATTGCATTGCTGTCTGCTGCCTTTCTATTTGTTCATTTACATTCGTGCTCTTGAACTTTTCTCTTTGTAATTTTATTTATTCGCTTGACATCGATTATCACTTTAATATCTTTTTTTTTAATTAATATCTTTGATTAGCATGCCATCTTTGTTTAACTAAAAGAGCTATTTTCCAAATGAGAGTTGTATTCGCACACTAAGAGTTCCTTACCACCATACAAAAAAACGAGCAAAACACACGTCTTTCGTATGGGAACTTCCTTAAATTTTTGCAAGCTTTTGGTTAACTGACATGTATGTTTGTTTTGGTGGAATCTCGCAAATCAATTTTGAAGCAGATATCTAAAACCGATTGAGCTGTATTTTTTATACTTATGTGAGTTCGGTGACAATGCAATATTATGGTACCACCGAGCTAATCTGATGATTGAGCCCAGAGCAGGATGTGGATAGGGGAACTCCTTAATGACTACTCGTAAACCCGTCGAGTTTAGTTTTCTCATTTGATTTTTATGACGGGTGCCATACATAGAAAAGATTATTTTTTTTAGTTTTCGTGCACTCTAATTACTTTTACTCAATAATTTGTTTTTATAGCAGCTTTATCATATAAACTAGCGGCCCGCCCCGGCTTCGCACGGGTGGACATTTATTTTTTCAACATTTTGGGATACACAAACAAATTTCTCCTAGCAACCCATAGTAAATTATCAAAAAAAATTGACTTTGTATGGAGACTTTTAAAGAATATTTGTGCCAAGTTTCAAGTTGATAGACGCAAAAAACCCCTCTTCTCTATACCAACTTCAACCCCTAATTTCACCCTTTTAGGAAATGATTTTAAAATAATACAAAAATACGTTTCTCATCATTTATTTTTAAGAGTATTTGTGATAATTTTCAAGTTGATAGACGTAAAAAAACCACACGTTTCCATACAATCTCCAACCCCGTTTCACCCGTGAGTTTTGAAAAATCGAGATATACCTACATGTCTTGTTGTTTGTTTTGAGGAGTATTTTTACAAAATTTCGAATTGATACATCCAAAAATGAAGGTATTCATGCAAACTTCAACCCCCTAGGGGATGAAACCCCTTGGAGGATGGTTTTCGATAAATCCTAGAACTAATATATCAAGTTTATATTCAAGAATATTTGTAAAAAGTTTAAAGTTGATACACGCAGAAATCACACTATCCCATACAAACTTTATCCCCCTCTTTCACCCCTTTAAGAGATGATTTTCAAAAAATTATCCCCCTTAGGGGATGGTTTTCGAAAATTCCTAAAACACGGGTCTCATGATTTATTTTTAAGAGTATTTGTGCCAAGTTTGAAGTTGATAGACGTAAAAATCAAACACGTCTCCATACAAACTCCTACTTCCTGTTTCACCCCCTTAAGGGGTGATTTTCAAAAAATCCAGAAATACGTATCTTGTAATTTGTTTTGAGGAGTATTTTTACAAAGTTTCAAATCGATACACCTAAAAATGAAGGTTTTCCATACAAACTTCAACCCCCACTTTCACCCCCTTGGAGGAAGATTTTTGAAACATCCTAGAACTAATATCTCATAGTTTGTTTTCAGAAGCATTTGTACCAAGTTTCAAGTTGATGGACGCAAAAAATAAACTTCTTCGTATCAACTTCAACCCCTACTTTCATCCGTTTAGGGGATGATTTTCGAAAAATCTAAAAATATGTGTCTCATAACTTTTTTCTAAGAGTATTTATGTAAAGTTTGAAGTTGATAGACGTAAAAAACAACACGTCTCCATACAAACTCCACTCCCCTGTTTCACCCCCTTAGGGGATGGTTTTTGAAAAATCCGGAAATACGTGTCTTGTTGTTTGTTTTGAGGAGTATTTTTACAAAGTTTCGAATTGATACACCCAAAAATGAAGGTTTTCCATACAAACTTCATCCCCTACTTTCACCCCTTTGGAGGATGATTTTCAAAAAATCCTAGAACTAATATTTCATAATGTGTTTTGAAGAGTATTAGTGTCAAGTTTAAAGTTGATACACGCAGAAATCACAATATCCCATACAAACTTCAACCCCCTCTTTCACCCCCTTAAGGGTTGAATTTCGTAAAATCCTTTCTTAGCGAGCATCTACACTATAAACGTAACCTACACACAAAATTTCATGTTTCTATGTTCAGCGGTTTGGGCTGGGACTTGATTTTTAGATTTAGCTTCTCCTTTTATATATATAGATAGATAATAATAAAAAAAAAATTGTGGGATACAATTCACAGACGGTTATGCAGTCCTAAACGGGTACCAAACAACTGAAAGAAATACTTTCAAGCGTCTAATAATAAATTCGTACAATAAACGCCAAAATAACCCGTCTTTTGTAAGGGAACCCCGTAAATTTTTATCACACACAAAAATTCAAGTGTACATTACGGATCATAAGACAGACAGGCAGACGGACACTGGAGGCTTAATAATAGGGTCCCGTAGGCACCGTTTGGATACGGAACCCTAAAAAGGTGTGCTGATTGGCAGGTAAGTATTCATTTCCACTTAGAAATAAATAATCTCAGGCTTCTTATCCCCGAGAGGGTAGGCAGAGGTATTCCATTTCTGGAAGTACCCACGTTTCCCAGTATATTCTTTGGACCCCTAAACATTATAGGAACTCATTAGTAGGTACATACAAGGATTCGAAGCTGAGCTCCACTGGGACATCACTGCTACACCACTATGTACTTTGTTAACACTCTACGATACGATTTGGTTTATGATTAACTCTCTCAAAGGGTGACCTACCTAGAAGGCGCTGTGAGTATGGAAAAAAAAAACAATATGGCGGCTGAACGAACGTGACTGTCTGTCGTACGAGTATGTTTTTTGGGTACCAGCGACTCGGTTAAAATTCGCGTTCGGCTTGTGACGCATCTATCTCTCTTCCACTCCAGTATGCCATTTTTCGTAAATGTTTTCTTATTACGTTATCACGTAAAATTAAACCGACTTTAACGAATCAACTTTTTAAAAATGTTACTTATTTTTAAAATCAAAATGGAGACCGTTTCGAGCTACTTCAGACACGAATGGATCGTATGGATGCTAGATAAGCGAATCCCGCAGTTTACTAAAAAAACTACTTAGTACAGTAGCTACATAGGTACTTTTGCCTTATGATTTTTTTTATTTCCTTACCTACTAAATAAAGGTAGAATATTTGCCCGGATCTCCTTATCGATTTTCGGCTATAGATTTTAAATATTTCTGTTTCTCTTTATACAAACATGATCATATTTTAACATTAAATGTTTACAACGTCTGGCATCCTGATCGAGGCGGAGGTCGGGGTCTTTAATGGGCACCAATCAGAGCAGCCAGTCTTGGCTAATCATCTAAAATGAGCGGGATGTATCACCACAGTACAAGCAATATTAAATTAAGATATTTTGCATAGGTACCTAATATTATTCTAGTTAGCTAGAATGTTTTACGACGGTCTGTGTGTGTGTGATCTGGTAACCTGTAAATAGTGAAAAGCTGATAGCCGTAGACAACAATAAGAATAGTAGTAGGTAACTCTAAACGACTGTTAAAATAATAATCAGCCAGGTGCCCAAACCGTACCAGTGCTTTTAGAGAAGTGTCAACTTTTAATTGGTGTTTAAAATAATATTATTCTGCTCACAGACCATTCTGTTTATAACCATAACTTGCCACTTATATTGATAGTTTTTTTTAAGCAACTTGCAGGCCTAAGACAATATTTAAATATTCAGTCTCGTCGTCAGGTCTATAAATAATAATATAAGGTCTATAATAAATGAAACTATAGTTATTTTATTTACTATGGTGCAGGCCCAGTCTCTATACATTCCTGAAATGTCTCCTTTCCTTCACATTAAAACTATATTTGGTAAAATCATAGAACAAAAGAACATAATTTGACAAGGTCAGCGTTTTTTAAAGAAAGAAAAAAAAGGAGTTACATCACTTTTTCATTGCACTTACTTATAAGTTCTACCATCTACGTGCATCTTAACCATTTTATTATGATAAGCAGGAGATTATTCCCTACACATTGGCATATATTTCATTCCATGCGGTCCAACTTGATATAAATAATATACATTTAATTGATTTGTCATGTATATAAATATATTGCATGTATATAAAGAGCAGTGATAGCCCGGACGGTTAAAGAGCCGGCCGAAAATCAGTGAGGCTCGGGTTCGAATCCTGGCATGTACCAATGAGTTTTTCAAAAACTTATGTACATATTTATCACTAGCTCGACGGTGAAGGAAAACATCGTGAGGAAACCCGCAGGTCTCAGGATTAATTCTGAGACATGTGTAAACAGACCCGGTCCGGCGATGGGCTCACCACCTATCACGTTTAGGGGTCCAATATATCTCGTGAAATGTGGGTATATCCAGTAATGGAATACCTCTGCCTATAATATATATATATATATATATATATATATATATATATATATATATATTAAATACACCATAATTATGTACATTGATATTGTTATTAGAACATTAGCAGTCTATTGGAGTGAAGAGATGAACTCTTTCTTCAAACGTCTTTGCATCATTCAACGTTCAATTTGTCGCCATCCCCGAATTGAAAATGAAGGTCGTCAGTTATTTTTGTTTTATGATTGTCTATCATCTACTATATAAAAATAAGTCGGGTTTTCCTTCCTGACGATTTAACTCCAGAACGGCCGGACCGATTTTCATGAAACTTTTTGTGTGGGTTCGAGTGGGTCCAGGGATGGTTTATAGCAAAGAAAATTCAGCATTGCACCCGTGCGAAGCCGGGGCGGGTCGCTAGTCTACTATATAAAAATAAGTCGGGTTTTCCTTCCTGTCGATTTAACTCCAGAACGGCCGGACCGATTTTGATGAAACTTTTTGTGTGGGTTCGAGTGGGTCCAGGGATGGTTTATAGCAAAGAAAATTCAGCATTGCACCCGTGCGAAGCTGGGGCGGGTCGCTAGTCTTCTTATATATAAAAATCTCGTGTCACGGTGTTTGTGGTTGAACCATGGTTGAACTCATCGATTCCTTGATTTTAATGATTTTTGTTTGTATATTTGTTTGGTATGAGAATAGATCGTAAAGTATTTCCAAACAGCAGGTATGTAGGTACTTACGCGTAAAAAGACTAATTTAATTTGGCCCGAATATTACAGACCCTCTGTGTGTCTCTGTGTCTGACGTCATCGTTGGCCAGCACGAGCGAGGAGACTGCCCGGGACTTCTTCGATCACATACTGAGGGTCCCCAATCCCGAAAAAGTGCTGAACTCGGTACTGGGACGTCTGGAGCGAAGCAGGCAAGGATTGATGATCCGAGATCGCATCTCCGAGGAAGCAGATTGCGACGAATCTGTCGAGGTAATTTTTAGATGATCGGAAAACAGATCTCCCGCAGTAAACTGCTGCTGTATCGGTTAGATTTAGGAAGTCAAATACTACATTTATAACTAAAGTCCGAAAGAACTGCCCTGGTTGTTCTTTAGTGCTTTTACATGCTGCCAGGGTTTTTCATAAAATTCATGTACCTACTCACTAGTTTCATGACCAGATGGACTGATTTATTCTTTGGGCAGTATGGAAGAATATTATGCTTATTCAAAAGTTTATCAATTTATTTTATTATCCTAAAATAAGTACCACAGCCCCTGGGTCTAGTATGTAGACTCTGGGCCAACTAAACCTACTCACTAATAAGTCATCAATATCATCGATTAGTTTTCAAGTAAGTATACATAATAATTGGATATTATTCACCTCATTTAAAGAAAAACACTGTCATAAAAATTTGCTAGAGTTTCTTTTGTTATTATTATTATGTATACTTAATATTGTTATCATAATTTTTAGACTCTCCCAGAATATACAGAATCGCTACAGGCTTCAAGAGAACGCGGCGTGCGACAATTAGGTGCTCAGGTAAGACATTCCTGTACTTACATTCTATATGAATAATCAAATATACTTACGAATACCTCAGCTGAATACTGAATGTTTGCTAACAGTTTAACAGTGGACATAGGTATAGAATATAAACTAAATTGCTTGACTTGGCGGGGACACGCTACTGCACCTACCTCCTGTGCCAATGTTCTGTGGAGTTCAATTTTATGTCATACCTCCATAGATTCAGGGAAATAGAGTAGTTTATTATCCTATCTACTATAAAATCTCTCTATATAAGTATATAATAGTACATTATGGTACAAATGTGTAATGTTGGCGATTACCGCTGAGGCGCCATTGAGGTCTTATGAGAGTCGAGGACGGTAATCATCAATACACACGTGTATCATACGACGTTTTTCAAAACACTTGTGAAGAAAATATTACTAAAATAACATTTTTCGCAATGGCGGGAAAAAATAATTAGTTTTTCTATGCGCGCGCATCTAACAATGGCGGTCGGCAATACAATAATAAATACAATCTATATATATATAAAAGAAAGTCGTGTTTGTTACACTATTTATAACTCAAGAATGGCTGAACCGATTTGGCTGGAAATTGGTGGGGAGGTAGCTTAGAACCAGGAGAATGACATAGGATACTTTTTATTCCAATATTCCCACGGGAACGGGAATGGGAACGAGAACGCGGATGAAACCGCGCGGGGACAGCTAGTATGTACATAAAAGAATGAGGTTTCTTTTTTTTTTGGTTTGTCGCGGATAGCGTTTTAGCCACGTCCAAATGGGGAATCTTTACAAGTTTTTACAGAGAAAACAAAAGTTATATTTGAGTGAAAGTTTTGTTTATTAATCACGTAAGTACAAGTTTAAAATAATCTATTTAAATACGAAGTTGCATAAAATAAGCAAGCAATAGGTAGGTACATTAATTTATTTTTACTATTGAACACGATCTTTTTTGTGTCGAAACTTTTTCAAGAACAAAGCAACTCAACAACGCAACGCAAGTGTGTTAAAAATCTCTTTATCGTTAATAGAACTCTACCAAAACGGGTCGACTAAGGCGCAATTCTAGGTCTGTGGGGTCTACCGATTTTAATAAATTTTTTTGGGTATTTGGTAGGTATGAGAATAGATCGTAAAGTATTTCTAACCCTCCTACGCCCGCCCCTAATTTATATGGCACAACAACGTTCGCCGGGTCAGCTACTTTGTAACAAAATTCATTTTCTAGTAAGACATGAGATTTAAAAGAGCTGCCCTTGAGTTTCTTGCTGGTTCATCTCGGGGTAGGAACCTACTGCATTTTAACCAGCAACCCGTCGGTGGATATGGGCTGCTGTTTACATTTAGCCAATCTTCATGAACGAGTTTAGAGTGTCTTGTGCCTAGAAAACTTGAAAAGTCTAATAGACTTTTCAAGTTTTCAATTACCTACAGAAATAAAATACATTTTTATCATTTTCATATTCATTTATTCACAATTTTGTTTCGCTTGAGTTTTACAGATAGGAGATTAGGTACCATTTATAATAATATTAGGATATTATCAATATTATCATCATCGTTTGAGTTTTTTGAATATCGTTTTGTTATAAATCAAATACTTAGTGAAAATCTAAAAATAATATACCTAATTACTTAACACTAGCTGTTTCGAACGGTTTCACCCGCGTAGGGTGCGTAGTTACCGTTCCCGTGGGAATGCGGGGATAAAATAGGTATATGACGTAGCTTTCTGACAATAGCTTTCCATTGGTGACGGCGTTTTTAAAATCGCTCCAGTAGGTAGTTTCGAAGCCTATTCAATACACAAACAAATAAATAAATCTTTCGTCTTTATAATATTATTATGAATTAATTTGTCCTGTCATTTCAGAGGCATTATCCAATATGTCACCTGGAGAGGAAAATACGGAGATTGAATACGAATGAGTACGAGTACAGACCCGCTTATTACGAGGAAGTGCACTGTACCTCTAGCAACACCGGGGATGTTGTTGATAGTAACGAAGTGAGTAACAGTTTATTTATCCTAATAATAACGACCTACATCATGTAACATAATTAACCCCAACCCTATTACACCCCAATAATCTTTCAGTTAGATAAGGTATATTTAAATGACTTATGATCTATCTATTACCTATCTAGAAAAAATCATTTATTTGCACTATTGACAGATAATTATACATGTAACTCTACCTTAAACGGTACAAACTTGTAATCCTCATTGAGGTAGGCATATTTGAGCCGCTTTAGGTGGTAACTGGCTACTGCCGCCGCACTATCGCCCACTGAGGTGGCACATGGGTGGCACTGATGTAGGATGAAGGCACTGTGTTACATCCCACACCGGGGACCTGCCATATTTTTATGGCCCGGCAGTCATACTGTCAGACGTATGACTGTCGGGCAATCATACCGTCAGGTATCCTATTACATATCCTTGCGATGCCATTAGACTCAAGAATATCGCCGACCGTCGATGCCTACGTTCTCGTAAGAGAGGCCATCGTGTCCAAGTTGTTTTAGTGATGTGAGTCATTTCAGCAGCGCCACGGTCAACGATCGTGAAACGGATCCTTGCTTCATTTAGTCCCGATTTAGTCACATTTGGTCAAAAAGTGACCAAATGCCAGGTGCTGTACTTCCGAAGATATGAGGGAAAGTTTGTGGCGCTGCTATGCTGACGTCAGCCCAGCAGCGCCCCGCTAGAACTCGGTAATTAAAGCATATTACTAAAAGCTGTGAACACAGGATTTACTCTCTATTTAGTCAAACTCGCTGGTGAAAAACCAGAACTCAAGTGTCAATACATCCGAAGTTATTCGAGTAAGTTTGTGGCGCTGCTGGGGGGACGTCAGCCCAGCAGGGCCCCGGCCTCTGGGGTAAACTACAGCATATTTCTTGCTGATTTTTTCTGAGGATTTAGTCCAAGTTGCGGTTACTTGTGAAAACTTGTCAGTCTTAAGGAAACTCAACCATTCTAGATTCCAGAACACAAAACATATATTGAACCATTTTTAGCTATATCTCGTAAACTACGGCGTCTTTGACCGCCGTAACAGCAGTAACTTGTACTTCTCATACATTTGTTTCGTGACCAAATCAGGCACTTTTACCAGTAAGCAAATAAAGGAATTATTAGGATTTTAACAATAAATACCTCAAACGCCTACCAATTTATTGAAATCCCTAATCATGCGCTTGCTATGCATTTTTTACAAGGCGCTTTAATCGAGATTTGTAGTCACTCTTGAAAATGATAGTACATTTCGAGGATCAGATAGCTTTGTTGAAATCTCCTTACCCTATATTTGAGTGACCGCTTGGTGGTGAATGTAAAACATTCACCACCTTAAGCGATTAATGGATAAAACAAAATTTATTGAAAATTTGTGGACCAAAAAAGTCATCCCAGCAGCGCCCCGCCAAAACTCGTGAACTAACGCATATTGCAGAGATCTGTTGACACCAGCATTTACTCAAACTTGAGTTAATTTGTGACCAAATAAAGTATTATAAAATATTCACAGAAACAAGAGTAACTGGGGTCAAACTGTTTTCATAGAGAAAGCGTACAGTCACCTACAAAATTGATTTCGTTCATTGTAACGAATCGTAAGGTCGGAAGTTCTCCGGCCAGATGGGATGACGATTTGCGAAAGGGTGCAGGCAGATGGAGGATGCGTCGAGCTGAAGACAGGGCGCTATGAGCCTATGTCAGAGGCCCATGTTCAGAAGTGTACAAATATAGGCTGATGATGATATGACTTTTACTAAAAACCATTCAAGCATCAGCGTCGAGGCGTTGAAAGACAATAGATGACCCGTGTCTGATTTCCGCTACGGACCGGGAATGGTTTCTTGACGCAGTACTAAACAGTCTAAACTCAAAAAACATGATAGCAACCACGGAAGACTTGGTGTCGCAGACACATTACAGATTTTTTACAGTAACATTTAAGAAAAGTAGATAATGTCAAGTAGTGAGTTTACCATTACGATTCGTTACAATAAACGAAATCAATTTTGTAGGTGACTGTACGCTTTCTTTATGAAAACAGTTTGACCCCAGTTACTCTTGTTTCTGTGAATATTTTATAATACTTTATTTGGTCACAAATTAACTCAAGTTTGAGTAAATGCTGGTGTCAACAGATCTCTGCAATATGCGTTAGTTCACGAGTTTTGGCGGGGCGCTGCTGGGATGAATTTTTTGGTCCACAAATTTTCAATAAATGTTGTTTTATCCATTAATCGCTTAAGGTGGTGAATGTTTTACATTCGGTCACTCAAATATAGGGTAAGGAGATTTCAACAAAGCTATCTGATCCTCGAAATGTACTATCATTTTCAAGAGTGACTACAAATCTCGATTAAAGCGCCTTGTAAAAAATGCATAGCAAGCGCATGATTAGGGATTTCAATAAATTGGTAGGCGTTTGAGGTATTTATTGTTAAAATCCTAATAATTCCTTTATTTGCTTACTGGTAAAAGTGCCTGATTTGGTCACGAAACAAATGTATGAGAAGTACAAGTTACTGCTGTTACGGCGGTCAAAGACGCCGTAGTTTACGAGATATAGCTAAAAATGGTTCAATATATGTTTTGTGTTCTGGAATCTAGAATGGTTGAGTTTCCTTAAGACTGACAAGTTTTCACAAGTAACCGCAACTTGGACTAAATCCTCAGAAAAAATCAGCAAGAAATATGCTGTAGTTTACCCCAGAGGCCGGGGCCCTGCTGGGCTGACGTCCCCCCAGCAGCGCCACAAACTTACTCGAATAACTTCGGATGTATTGACACTTGAGTTCTGGTTTTTCACCAGCTAGTTTGACTAAATAGAGAGTAAATCCTGTGTTCACAGCTTTTAGTAACATACTTTAATTACCGAGTTCGAGCGGGGCGCTGCTGGGCTGACGTCAGCACAGCAGCGCCACAAACTTTCCCTCATATCTTCGGAAGTACAGCACCTGGCATTTGGTCACTTTTTGACCAAATGTGACTAAATCGGGACTAAATGAAGCAAGGATCCGTTTCACAATCGTTGACTGTGGCGCTGCTGAAATGACTCACATGTTTTAGTGTGTTGTTAAGTTTTATTATAACCAGCCCTACATATAGCAATCCAAGATTGGTCCTTCCAACTGAATACTAATCGACATTTGTCATAAATCGCATATCATAGCTGTGTGCAAAAGTCCTTATGGTATGTACGAGTATATTTCCAATGATTTCGAATGAAATAGTTATACCCAAGGATGGTCAGTGTTGCTAGTTAAATTATAAGATATTGTTTTGCCATATAATAAAATAAAAATAAAGAAGCCTTTTATTTCATTGCAGTGTTTTAAAAGTAAAAAAATAGAGATAGATTTTTTTTTCTGTTATTATAACTAAATTTTTGTTAGTAATTTAGTTTAGTTTCTAAGGTTAGTTTAAATCTTAAATAAAATAGTGTTAATATTTAATTATTTTCTTTTCTTTTGCCATAAATATTATCATTAATTTACCAACAAACTTTTTTTATGGGGCAAAGTGCAAAGGTATCATTTGAATACCTTCCTTATTTGCAAAAACTGAGTAAACGCGTAAAAAATGAGTAGTTATGAATTGAATAAAATCTTACACAGGTTCTTTTTTATAGATATGTTCGAGCCTAGGATTTTCCTGCGTTCAGTGGAACAAAACTATCCATCTAACTAGGAGACGTTATTCCAGGTAACTATAATGAAATAATTTCTGCTTCCTCTATGTGACCTAGAGAAAGCAACATTACAAAGATAATTGAAAAAAGACAATTTAGGATCCAAAAACCAAATAGGTGTCATAAAATAATAAGAACCTTAGAAAAATCTTGGTTGTTGAGTCATATGGAGAGATTAATTGGCCCAAATACAAGTATTCCGTTACATATTCAACTAGCGACCCGCCCCGGCTTTGCACGGGTGCAATGCTAACACTAAAACCTTCCTTTTGAATCACTCTATCTATTAAAAAAAACCGCATCAAAATCCGTTGCATAGTTTTAAAGATTTTAGCATACATAGGGACATAGGGATATAGGGACAGAGAAAGCGACTTTGTTTTATTTATACTACTAGCGACCCGCCCCGACTTCGCACGGGTGCAATGCTCATACTAAAACCTTCCTCTTGAATCACTCTATCTTTTAAAAAAAATCGCATCAAAATCCGTTGCGTAGTTTTAAAGATTTAAGCATATACATAGGGACATAGGGATATAGGGACAGAGAAAGCGACTTTGTTTTATACTATGTAGTGATAGTGAAGAAAACATACTTTGTTTTATACTATGTAGTGAAGAAAAATATGCTTTATCAAAGTGTCGAGTTCACCAACATTAAACGACCGTTAAAATAATAATGGGGTGCCTAAAACCATACCACAGCTCATCACTACAAGTTAGTGTCAACTTATGATGATAAGTAATTTAATTTTACTAGTACCTAAACACCTGATTATTATAAGTTGACACTTATGCCTCTAAGCACTTATGGTGATAACTCATGGTACGGTTTTGAGCATCTGCTAGCCTATTGTCTATTTACAACCTTAGTAGTAATAGATTTCATTTTCACGTATCTATAGGTACTACAACTTTACAAAATCATTCACCGAATTACAAGACTTACAAGCCTTGACTTAACTTGCCTTTACCGAGTTATTTCTCGAGGATGGCAATGTTTAATCCGCCGTTTCTTCTTTCTTTACGGATATAAACACTGTCCGAAACTTCTGTAGCTAAATAAAAAATAATAGATTTGAACTTTTGATGAGAGAATGTAATGGTCCTAGTCTAGACAGAAATCGATTTTAGTTCAGTGCATCTGTACATTCAGACACTAGACTTTTATTTCTGTAATTAGACAAGACAGGTTCTGATGACGGAATCAGGAGGTATAATCTAGACACCCGGTAGCGTGTCAAAGCAAAGTTCAAGAAAAATTATGATCTATTGAACTTCAACATTGACTAGGCTACTTAGTTTTCACTCACTAAGTAGTCATCTTATATTTGCTTAACGTCAACTTTGTTTAACGTAAGGTCAACTTATTATCTATAAGTTATACGTAAATTATAGGTAAGTACTTTTTATATTCTAAGGAACTATTCTTCTAAATATTTGATTTACTGGTAAAAAATCAAAGTTGAGGTTTAATAGGTCGTAATTAGTTATTTACTTTATGTAAATAATTATGCTATTTAAATTTAAAACGTCATATTTTTAAATATTAAACATTGTTGTAGCAGTAAAAAAATATATATTATTTTAATTTATTGAGAATGTTATAATAACATTTCTGGATTTTTACAGAAGTTTTCACCCATTTAGATCTCAATTGTTTTTTCGGCGAATTTGACAACCCTACCATCTAAACTTGGCTCACACTTTCACATTAAATGTTTTTGGTGGGATTATGTATTACTTACTAACTATGTATTACTACCTGATCAAGTTAAAAAAACAATGAGGATCAGTACAGTTATAGCAAATCCATTAGAAATATTATCCACGTTATTCTTTATGATATAAGAATGATATCTCTTTTTGAATTATCCAAATCGGACCATTACTTACGAAGATATTAAATAATAAACATACTCAATGATCGCGAGAGCGTGTACGTCACTGTGAGGGAACCAAGTACGGCCGGCCGGCCGGCACTCAATGATCGCGGGAGCGTGATGACGTCACAATGAGGGCGACGCTACCGCGGCGGCTACTCGGTGAACTTCGCTAGAAATTCGGTCATAACTTTGTCAATTTTTGTCGTAGAACAAAAATTTTTGTACTGTATGTTAAGGATTTCTTAGCTCTATAAATCTGCATTCTCAACTAAAAACGTTACGGATCCTCATTGTAAGTATGTATTACTAACTCGGCTTCTGGGCGGACTACACAATACCTAATTGCAGTTTCGATCGAGTATAAAATACCGAGGTACTATGATAATATTGATAAATACTTACGAGTCTAATTAAGTTTATTATTGTGGTATTTTTACTGCTATTCCTTGAAGTCAGTTAGTTTTTTTTTCACCATTTCTAGGAATAAGTTCTTTAGGGAAATTCGACATCGGACGGGTGACCATTTCTAGTGAACTTGTTAAAAGTATGAGTGTATATGTTAGCCTATGTTCGCTTACTCAGCATCCTACCTACCTACCTACCTACTGTTACTAAACCCACTGATAGCGACTGATTTGCTGAGGTCCCTTAACAGGAGGCCCCTTTTCCCGATTTTTTTATTGCTTGGTTGTAGACGGAAGATTTGGTCAGTACTGCCATTAGTGAGTTTCAATATCATTGAATCTCAATAATGGCAGTTTCAATATCATTGAATCTCACTAATGGCAGTACCTACTGAACCAATGAAATTGAAACTCATGGGAAACGGTGCAGTACCTACTGGCCGTGTCAGCGCTCTCTACAATTGAAATGTCAAAGCTGTCTTCTCTGTACACTTTCAAAAAGTGATGTGGTTTTAAATACATAAAATACTAGCGACCCGCCCCGACTTCGCACGGCTGCAATGCTTATACTAAAACCTTCCTCTTGGCATTGATTTTAAAAAATGTGATAAATGAAGAAGCACTCGACAGATTTTAAGCAAACTTCACACAAACTATCTGCTAAATAGTCCGAATAAAGCCTAAAAATTTGGATAGGTGCAGCCCGTTCTTGAGTTATAAAACTTATAAAATAACAACGAAAAGTGGTATTGATTTTTATATTAGATTATTTCCATGTTCGCTAATTTTTTTTTCAACCCTTGCACTCAATATTTGTTCCTTCGAGCCGGATATGAACCAGCGACCTATGGATTGTATGGGAATCCGACTCACACTCAGCGTGTTTTTAGTTTTTATTAAGTAGGTACTAGCAGCGCGCCGCAGTTTTACCCGCGTAGTTCCCGTTCTCCTGGAAATAGGGGAATAAAACATGTATAGCCCATAGTACTCCCTGATAATGTAGCTTTCCATTGGTAAAATATCGGATTATCAGAGCCTATTCACTACAAACAAACAAACCAAAAATCAAATCTTATCTCCATCCAGTTTATCGTAGGAATTTCCAAAAATCCCTGTATAGCGGTTGCCTACGACATATAAGACACCTACATATTTTAAGTTTCTAGGTGTTAATATCCTTTCGGAGTAGTACGTATTTCTCGCTTAATCAGTTTTTTTTTAAATTTCGCTTAGAAATAAACATTTTCCCGCTGTAAAAAGAACTCGAGATGTTGACCCAGTTACTCAGTTATCTGCACACAAAATTACATCAAAATCCGTTTTGTAGATTTTGCATGATGCGTGCACAACCGGACAGACAAACAAAAATTTCTGAAATTGGTGTTTTGGTATCTACATCGATAACTATCTACACCACCGAAAATTTATTCAAAAAATATCTCATATGCAGATACCTATAGATATAGGTATATGTTTATTAAGTTAATATACGCTGTTCTATTTTCAGCGACTGCTGGGAAACCAAGACCATGGTGATACCCGCAGGCTGCGAGTGCATGTGGCCTGTGCACCGACTCGGAGACATTAGTTTACACGTCTGAAACCGAAAACCCAACTCCACTTTTCTCTAAGCACGACCTGTTTTTTCGCTATTTATAAATGCTCGTATCAATTGTTTTTTTATGTACGTAACATTTTATTAAAAAAATGTATGTAACTATTTAATATTTTTATTTTTTTGCCCTTATCTAAGGATGTGAGAAAAACCGTGTGTAAATAGTTAATTTTATTTGACTGAATACTCATTTTGATTCTGTATTACTGAGGCATTAATTCCTAGGTATAATTCTTATAAGATTCGAAATCTGCTCAAAAATACGTGTTAAAATAGTCAATTATTTGAGTAAATACCCATTATAATTATTTATTACTAACCTACTAATACTTTTTACCTAAATAATGGACTGTCCGCAGTCTACGCGAGCGTAGCTCTGAAAGCTACACTGAAGTTATTATGACAGCAACTATTGTGATAAAACTGATAAATCTAAATGATAGTCACGATGGGTTGAATTATGTAACGTTTAAGTACCTATACTTATTTTTTTCTTGTTAATGATTATAAATGACAGTGCTACTATCTAAGAATATTGACCCTTGCCTGGTTTAATTATTACACTCAAGAAAATTACACGGGAAGTGATGTTTAAACACCATCGCCACATTTCAAATAATAATCTTCATTCTGCTATGACCTCAACATTGTGGCAAGAATAGAATAAAGAATTTTTCACACCACATGGTCGACATTGCCCAATTATAGTTATAGGTATCATGCAAACCTAATCTAAAATAAGTCATTATATCATAACCAGCGGGTTATAATATGAGATTCAGTACAATAATATGACTCGCCGGGTTATAATGAATTCGTATGAAAAATTGTTCCATAGAGACCTACAGCAAAAAGAACTTATTTGAAAATCGAACTGGCCACTAAAAGTCATATTAAGCTTGCTTGCTTGCCTTGCTTTTTATTGTCTCGCAAAAGGTTAGAAAAGTAGAGTATTATCCTTTGAGATAAAGCTCTTTTCGGCTTGGGCGAGCTTGAATCCCTCGCTGCACTCAGGACTCCGTTTTAATTCCCTCACTTCGGTCAGGAATTAACTCGTAACACTCTCGCTACGCTCGGGTCGGGATTTAAATCTGGAGTCCCTCATTTGCTCAGGATTCAATATCGCGCCCGTTACATAAAACAGTGCTTTATCCCCTCGGTGTATAATCTACTATTATATACCTCCTGCATCTGGAGCTCGTATAATATTTCAAGTATTCTCAATTTAAAGTACGGTATAAAAGCCTAGCTAAAGTAAGTTGTATTGAAGTTCCCTTCTCCTTGTTGTATTAAATTTATAACGCCAAAATATCAACCACAACTTCTACCAACAATAGTTTCGTAAAAAACCAAGGCTGTTCAAGGCAAGCCAAGGAGTTTTTAACTTTATTATTTGACACATTAAAGAAACTTTACTCCCAAAGAAGTTTAAAGAAAAAGTTTCTCTCTCCTAGGAAAGAGAATGATTTTCTTCCAACCTCTTTGTTTACTTTTTTTTCCTTTGCCTACGGAACTATACTAAAAATCTGTGACTTACGATCAGTATTTTTTACTGCCTTAATAATTGGATTGTGGTCATTAATTAAAATAAAACAGAAAAATGTTGAGTGATACAGATAGACTGATACAGAAACGGAAGCTCATAGCATTATTGACGGGATTTTTCCAGAAAAATCCAAAGATCAAACTTATACTGTCTTATACAAATGACTGCTTGATAGTCACATCCACTGAATTAATTACATTATTTTAGTAGGCAACTCTACATACTGAATGTAGAAGCTGCGCGCGCATGCGCCAGTCTGCTCTGGCAGGTGCGCGCGAGAGGCTGCCGGCCGTTCACCGTATCTGTCTCACCGCTCTACATCCTATTGCCCAATCAAAACAGTAAGTATGTACCAAGTTTTACCCAAACCGAATTTTTTATTTAACGGTAAGCGGAACTTGATGGCGGAGCATTCTCGAAGCTTCGTCAACTAACTTGCTACCGCTGCAACTCAAGAGTAGGTATACTTTTGATTCGTTTCGGGAACTTAATAGTGATTTTAATCAAACCAACTTCGCGAAAACTATTTAATAAACGGAAAACAATTTCAGATAGTTTTTATAATATAGGTACTCGAACAATTAATTACTGGTAGGACAGGATATGGAACAAACGATTTTTCCGTGCCTGAAATTTATTTTAATATTCGAGATAGATACCAGTAAAAATATAAACATATTTTTTAAAGTATTTATTAACCATTTCATGAATTATAAATCTTAGCTATAGCAAAGTATAGCGATTTCAAATAGGTGATTGATTAGTGATTACACTCGTATAAACTTTTTAACAAAAAAATTAACCGCCCAAAAAAGTGACAAGCAATAATGAATAAACTTTTTTTATATAACCTTTATAAATTAGTTCTTAAACTAATAGTTACAAGTATATCTAAGTATATAATGTCATTTTAAATCAAGTGCAAATATTTTAAGGGTTGGTACAAATCTGTAAGAGAAATATAATACACATAAAAAAAAATCGTTTGTCGGCTTTTTTATTTATTTAAATATTTTTTATTTTCGCGCATTTTTTTATTGGATAGTGTGCGTGTATTGCTTATGTACACTGTACAGCGTGTTAGGTAGTTTGTTTTTAAATTTTTGTTATAATCGATGTTATCTTGTAAATTAGCGTATGAAAAATATAAATCGAGCCCGGAAATAGTTTTTGTAAATATAATATAAAACCTACCCCTTAAATATTTGCAATAAATTTAAAATGACCATGTGTATTTTATTTTTGTGATTATTTTCAGTTTTTAATTAACCTTAATAACTAAGTTCATAAACTAATGTAAGCAGGTATACCTAAGTAATTTTGAGGCGCTAAACAATCAATTATTAAAGTTCACTAAATTACCTTAAATTTGGTATACTTACATTACTTTAAGAACTTAGATAGTAAGGTAAATTAAAAACTCGAAATTATTACAAAAATATATACTTAGGTATATTTACATTAAGTATAAGAACTTCGTTGTAAAGGTTAAATAAAAAAGGTTTATTATTTTTTGCTTTTCAATTTTTTCGGCGGTTTAATTTTTTTTAAAGTTTTTATTTTATATTTTTTTGTGATATGTACACTACCTACTCAGCCTTAAAATGTGTGAGTGAACAATAAATCACCCCTATTTTTCCACTTTTAGGGTAGGAATTTTGTTTATCAAGTTTATATGGGAACAATTTCGAGGTAGGTATACCATATCCAATAAAAAAAGAATTATCAATATCTGTAAAAAGTACTTTGTCAAAAGTTATGCGTGGTACCTAATACATTACAATCAGTAAGTGAAAAATCAATCATCCCCTGTTTCCTACCCTTAGGGTAGGAAATTTTACTCCAATTTTATATGAGACCAACTTCGGGGTATACCCTTTCCAATAACAAAAAGAATGATCAAAATTGGACTAGGTACTCTGTAAAAGTTATGCGTGATCTGATCATACTAAAAAAAAGATAAGCGTCGTCTTGAGAACCTCCTCCGTTTTTTTCGTCCTTTGAAAAACTTATGTAACAAAAAATGTGCTTACTAATTTTGAATTACCTATCTACCCTCCTTTTATCACCATATTTTTTTCGATTTAATCAGGGCTCGTTTTCATGTTGCAGCTGCTTCCCAATATGAAAATTAACCGTTTTTGTTGCACTTTCTCATTCAGAGAATTTATTTCATATATAAAATAAGAAATAAATTCTCTGTGTCTCTGTTCTCTGAGTTAGTTATTTTTAAATAATGTCAAGAAAGTGTAAAAATGATCCTGACAAGTTTGGTACATTTGTGGCGGCATTACTTTTAAAACAGCGAAGGAATTTGACACCATTAGTAACTAAGTTACATGACAAGTATTTTGGCTTTTCCGACGACAAGGTAAACTATGGATTTATCATCATCATTTTTGCCATAACTCACCCACTGATAGACATAGGCGTTCCCCAAAGTGGCGTTCTTTTGCAGACCGGTAAAGCGCTGCTGTTTCGCTGCTATGCTTATTTTTTTTTCCAGAAGTACATGAACGTGGTCGATATATATTTTAATTACTATAGGAGAGGATATGGTCTGAAATAAAAAAACGAGTTATTTAATATTATTATATTGTACACTGAAATCACAATTTTACTTTTCGAGTCTTATGTTCTGCAAACAAATCAATGTCCTTGTCATAATTTTTCTTATGAGCAGTTTAATTTTCTATTGCTAATATTGCACGACTCGATAAACTTTTTTGACTTATCGTCGATCGTCGTCCTAGCTCGGCTCGTCGGCGTCGCTTGTAGACCTAGCTATCTATGCCTATACGCGTCCCACAACGAGAAATTAATAATAATAATAATCTCACGCCTCTTTTCCCCGAGGGGGCAGGCAGAGTTATTCTATTTCTGGATATACCGACTTTTCACGAGATATTCTTTAGACCCCTTAAGGTGAGCCCATCGCTGGACCGGGTCTGTTATACACATGTCACAGAATTAATTCTGGGACCTTACATATTTATCACTTGCTCGACAGTGAAGGAAACCATCGTGAGGGGTTTCCTCACGATGGTTTCCTTCACTGTCGCGTAAGTTTTGAAAAACTCATTGGTACATGCCAGGATTCGAACCCGAGCCTCACTGATTTTCATCATGTGAAGCAGGCTCTTTAACCGTAAGGCTATTAATTGTTTATATTATTATTTAACTATAGTAATCGCAAAGTTTCGATAAAGCTGAGTAGTGTATTATTATGAACGGGCCCCGGCTTGCCACCCCCCCACCCCTCCCTAGATCCGGGGCAAAAGATTCCACAAAGACACTTCTACCATAGAAAAACGATATCAGGTCAAGTGTGTCAGGCCACGTTTACCAGCTGATTACTGTTGGACATTACAACGTACGTCTCTGAAGCAAAATATAGACGAAAATCATAAAGCTATAACGAAATAAAATTACTTAATTTTTTTTGTTGACAACAAATGAAAATTGCTAAAATTCTATTACAAATTTGTAGTGTTTAAAGCATTCTAATTTTATTTCTATTATCCTTGTCCTAAACATAACTAGACAGAAGTTTTCATGTTACATGCAAAAAGTGTTTTTGTTAACCAGCGTTACTTACAGTATTGTTATCAACAGACTTTTAATGTGTTGTTGTATTAACATACACATACTGTCTGTGATTTCAAAGTAAATGTAAAAATTTCAGTGAAAGTAGTGGCGTGCTTAAGTGGACTGTATGTAGTTTAAGTACTTGCTGGATATTGAGAGATTGAGCAGCAGATTACGTTTGTATTGCAGGAAACCCACCGATCCAGAGGAAAAACATTTACAATAAAAATTTAAGTTACATAGACTGCATTGTCAGGGTTGCCAACAAAAGCTTCTGTTGTCTTATCATCAGTAAAACACAGTTTTTGACTGTTTTTACAAATTTTGTTTGTAAGCTCCTAAACGGCACAACGATATATTTTATATCGATAAACCGAACCTTAATAAGGGTTCGCTAGTAGGTAATAAAATTTCAACATAGAGACTATTCATAAAATGTATCTACCTAATGTAATTCAAAAACCCCTGGGGGCTGACAGGAATATACTTCTTGTAGGTACCTAATTCGCATTAACATACACATTCAAAAGCATGATGTGATCATTCGAGATTTAGATGACTCCACTCCAACAATGAACGTTGTTCAGTTTCATGGGTCAATTCATGCCATAGTTGTATTTTAGTAGCAATATTTATTATGCGATTGTTTTTTCGAGCTTTTCGAGGCGCTGTGACATCAACGTCGTGTGTTCTTTCGTTCGACATTGTGCAGTGGCGTACCTAAGGTGGGGCAAAATGAATGACGCTGTGGGCGCCCTTCAAAGGGGCGCAAAAGTCACTTATTTAAAACTTAAATTTAACTTACGATATTAACATTTATATTCAATAATCACGCGCTACTCTCTTTCAGTATAAGGCAAAACTTTTACTTTCGTATTTGAGAGCTACAGTGGTTCAAAAAAGATATATACCAGCGACCTTGCAATGAATAGAGCGAAAAAAGTCGATGAAACAGACTTAGTTGACAGTTTCGTAAAAGGCAAGAAATATGGTAAAATTTAAATTTTATGACATTTGAAAGTGCGCTATGGAGGATATACTTGTAAAATATAATATTACTTTGTTATTACGAAGGGGCGCATGTGTTGTAAACTATACTTACTAAACTCCAAGGTAAATCAGTGACGAAATTTCGTATTCTCTAAAAAGTCATCCACGGTAACCTTGTGAGAAACGAGTCAAGAAAAACCGGTGGGTCTACATGCAGGTAAGACCTATGTCATTTAATGCGGAGAAATTTGTAACATAATATTTACTGCTAATGACATATTTTTATCTGTAAATTGTGTACACAGTCTTAATTCAATCTTTTTATTTTTCTTTGTCAAGATTAATTTCATTCATATTAACATTATTTCTTTCAATAAACACATTAATTTGAAAATAAATCACATCATGCAAATCCGACAGGCAAACCAACAATGTCCGTGCACTATATGACGGGCCTGTTGGCTCAGTCGGCAGTGACCCTGCCTTCTGAGTCGGAGATCGCGGGTTCGATCCCCGCTCGGGGCCAACATTTGTGTGCAAGAACATGTCTGTTGGCTTCGTGTCTTTTCGTTTAATATTTATTTAAGTATGTTTATTAGTTGTTCAGTACCCATAGGCTCTGCCTAGTTTGGGACTGAATAACCATGTGTGAATTGTGCCCCACAATTTATTATTATTATTATCACTTACCCACATGACATAGGTATTTTACTAATTCATCACTATCAACTCGTAACAACCCCCTGCTGAGCTAGCTATATAGATCGAAAGAGATAGAGCGAAAGTGACAAACAAACATTGGAGAAATATTTTTAAAATCTTTTTAATTAAATATTTTTAAACTACTAAACCGATTTAAAAAATATTTCTCCAATGCAAAGATAGGTACATTATTTAATGTATCCCAATATTCCCACGGGAACGGGAATTAAGCCGGTGAAACCGCGGGGCGCTAGTAGTTTAGGAATGAAAGCGTAACAACAAACAAACTCAATTTCGCATGTATAATATTAAGTTAGGATTACGTGCTACCCGTTTATTTTAAATCAAGATAAATGTTTTCTTTTTCTGAAAAATTTAAAAAACAATAAAAATATTATAATATGTCGTTTTTACCCGACTGCCTGAGCAGGAGGGTTATGTTTTTATGTAATGCTACAAGTAATTAATAAATAAATTTCAAGTACAGTCGTACACAAATAAATATTACCTACAAGTTTGTTAATTTGTACGAACACAAGCACACGTCACATTATTGGACCTGATAAATAATTTTTTTTTGTTAAATCTTGAGTATTGCTTTGCGAATGCGAACAATATACAATAACATAAGTAATAGACTTAAGAACTAATACTGTACAAATCACGTGCTAAAGCGAATTGTTTTAGTTTTAGATACTTACCTACAATTATATTATAATTAGCAGCGCCCCGCTATTTAGCCCGTGGGAATATTGTAGCAAATCTAAAAAACTTGAATCTGAGACTTGAAATTTTGCACATAGGTAAATCTACCTAGACCCAGCGGTTTAGGCTGTGATATTACACCAACCAGTCAGTCAGTTTATCATTATATATATATATATATATATATATATAGGTCGAGGTGTACGAGAAATTGCGCTTATTCTGTTTAAAAAAATGGAGATCCTTACTAAAACTTCAATAATGTAACCCAAGGTGTATTATTTTTTGCCATAAAATGTCTAATCGCATGCACTGCGGAAATTATTGATGATAGAAAAAAAATGTTCTACAATATTAAATTAAATAATATATCAATAACTACAAAAATGTACCATAATATGTCCAACTATAGTAGTTATGTCAGTATAATTACTTTTTTACATTTTAAAAGATGATATAAATGCCGACAAAGATCAGACCATGTTACTCGTATACCTACATACCCTTCTATTAATCCTTATAGAATAAAATTATTTCTTATTACATTTTTAAACCAACAGCCACATCAAACATTATAGTTAAAAAACCGGCCAAGTGCGAGTCGGACTCGCGCACCGAGGGTTCCGTAAAACCTTGCAAATTTATGGTTTTCGTAATTTTTCCTTTATCTATGCTATAAGACGTTGCTTCGTACCAAATTTCAAGATTCTGAGTTCACGGGAAGCACCCTGTAGGTTTTGATTCCCTTGCAAGTGTCGAAAATTTGCGGCATAAACGGCTGTATCTTTTGATTGCGTTGGCTTAGAAGTTTGATTTTTTCACAGCTTCAAGGGACAGTAGACCTGAGTAATTGATATAAATTTCAGCTTCATACCTCCACGCGTTCCTGAGAAAAAGGGTCTTGACAGACGGACGGACGGACGGACAGACGGACAACAAAGTGATCCTATAAGGGTTCCGTTTTTTCCTTTTGAGGTACGGAACCCTAAAAATAATATATTATAAACATATTCACTACTTACTTAATAAAGACTGTTTCAATTTCAATTAACCTGTAGATTACTTTTGCATTATTCAAATCGGACATTCCATTCAATAGTACATTATGATATAAGTGCGGTAGGTTGAAAATTACAGCCGAGGCGATATTGCTAGCCCGAGCCGTAGGCGAGGGCTACAAGTAAGCAGAGGCTGTAATTATCAAAGCGCACGTATGTCATACGACGTTTTATAACACATTTGCGAGGAAATAAAATAAAACTCCGACTATGGTAAACGAATAAAAACAAAACAGCGTTAAGAAAAAGCGCGCGGCGCGCATCATCATTTTTTTTTAGGAAAAGGCACAAAAAAACAGCCAGTACTTATTACTAATAAAGTAAAATAATATTTTTGTGTTTTTGTTACAGATTGGTTGTAATTTACTGTCAAAATTAATTAAATTAAATAATTATGTACATAAATATTTCTTTAATATATTTTATCTCCCCAAGTTAATTTTAATCATAAAATGTTGACAACTTTTTTGACATAAAAACTCTTTGCTGAGATTTTAAAAAGTACCGTTCGTTTTAAGACGGAGCATCTTGATAAACCGTGCGTTTTACTTTACACTTACGGCACTTGGGCGTAATGAGATAGGTAACGATATTAAAATTGGTGAAATAAGACACCTTTTACGAGCAAATGTGTTATAAAAGATATTACGAATTTAAAAATCGTAACTTAAAATTTGAATTGCGAATTTATTTCTTTCGCCTTCACGCCTAAACCACTAAACTGATTTTTTAAATTCTTTCACCAATGGAAAGCTACATTATCAACGAGTAACATCTAGACTATATTTTATTAACGTATTCCCACGGGAATGGGAAGTACGCGGGTAAAAAGCGGGGCACCTATCTATACATATAATCAAACTGTAACGGGACCGTGTCTGTACATGAAATATTTTTGAAAATGTTTGCGATAGTGTAGATAGGTACATACGAGTAGTCATCGATTTAAATACGAAAACACATTTTTTTTTAACTTTTGTCTGTCTGTCTGGTTGTGCACGCATCACCCAAAAATTTGTGGACGTAGTTTAATGAAATTTAATGTGGAGATAAGTGAGTAACTGCGTCAACATCTAGGTTATTTTAACTACAGAAAAATAGCTCATTCTCACGGGAAAATATAAAAATGGTAAATACCATAGATTTAGTATACTAACGTGTAAATACTCAAAATTTATAACACCTAAAAACTTGAAATATGGTATGTAGGTGCCTTATGTGTTGAAGGTAACCTAAAAATGAAGAGATTTTTGGAAATTCCCACGGGAACGGGAATAAACTGGATCTACGAGAGCAGCGGGCACCCGCTATTTGAAATATTGTATGTAAGGTGTCTTATACTTGTATGTCGGACTCCAACTCGTGGGTGGCGATGGGCTGCTGTTTACATTTATAGCCAATCTTCATGGACGAGTTTAGAGTGCCTTGCTATTAGACTATTGACTTTTCTAAGTGTACCAGAAAATGAATGATTTTTGATTTTTGACGTAGGCAACCGATATGAAGGGATTTTCGGAAATTTTAAAAGGCACGGAAATAAACTGGATCCAGGGCAAAGTCGCTGGGCACCCGCTAGTAATTTTATAAACTCCTTCACAGGTTAAGATCTGTGAATTATACTACCTACTGTAATGTAATCTATACATATTATAAAACTCTAACGGGGCCGTGTCTGTACATTAAATATTTTTTGAAAATTTTAACGGTAGTGTATATAGTTATCGATATAGATACCGAAACACCAATTTTTGGAATTTTTGTTTGTCTGTCTGTCTGTCTGGTTGTGCACGCATCACTCAAAAACTACTGGACGGATTTTAATGAAATTTGGTATGGAGATAGCTGAGTACCCGGGTCAACATCTAGGGTACTTTTTATTCCAGGAAAATATCTCATTCCCACGGGAACATATAAAAACTGGTTACAAAGAGAAATACGTACTACTCCGAAACGATAACACCTAGAAACTTGAAAAATGGTATGAAGGTGTCTGATATGTCATAGGAAATTGGTATGAAGGGATTTTTGGAAATTCCCACGGGAACGGGAATAAACTGAATCCAAGCGGTAAAACGCCGCCGGGCACCCGCTATTTGAAATATGGTATGTAGGTGTCTTAAATATGTCGTAGGCAACCACTATGAAGGGATTGTCGGAAATTCCCACGGGTACGGGAATAAACGGAATCCGCGCGGGCAACGCCGCTGGGCACCCGCTAGTGGTAAATATATAAGCTAAAGCAACTAAGCCAAAGACAAAATATAATTACTACCACAGATATTACAGTACTAAGTATTACTACTAAGCCAAATACATATAATAGTAAAAAAATCTCTTTGAACTAAACCTTTTTTCGGAGGTACCTATACACTCCGTTGGAGCGTTAGAGTTGTCACACTTTGTTTTTCTAAAATTGGAAAGTTTTAATTAACTTATGTTTTTATTTTAGGGTTTAGGGTGCTTATATAATAGAATGAAATCAACAGAACTATTATTTTAATTTTTCGTTCTCATACCGCGATGTAACTTGAACAGGTATACGTCTCAAATTTAGTACGTACTTATTTACATTTATTATAAATAGTACATAAATAGTACATGTGCACATGTGATCTAAGGCTTTCTTATCTACTTCCCGAGGTGTGCATACTTATTTTCTTATCGACGGAGGCGGAAAGCGGCAACTTCGCAGCGGGCCGAAATTTTCCGCTTTCCATCCGGAGATATGAAAAAAATATTCTAATATCTTACTTAAATATATAACGCGTCACAGATAAGCGCAATTCCTCATAGGTACACCCCGATTAGGTACTATATTCATATAAAAACATGATGCATTTGTACTTTAGTTTTGTTTATCCAAATTTCTTAAATGAAAAGCAATAATAGTACGGTTTCCATAGGTAGCCCTAAATTCAGTTAAGTTTAACACATTAAAAATATCTGAAATCAATTAAGTAGTCCATACTAAACAAACTAATTTCTTTAATTACATATATAACACTAGCGACCCGCCCCGGCTTCGCACGGGTGCAATGCTGAATTTTCTTTGCTATAAACCATCCCTGGACCCACTCTAACCCACACAAAAAGTTTCATCGAAATCGGTCCGGCCGTTCTCGAGTTAAATCGTCAGGAAGGAAAACCCGACTTATTTTTATATAGTAGACTAGCGACCCGCCCCGGCTTCGCACGGGTGCAATGCTGAATTTTATTTGCTATAAACCATCCCTGGATCCACTCGAACCCACACAAAAAGTTTCATCAAAATCGGTCCGGCCGTTCTCGAGTTAAATCGTCAGGAAGGAAAACCCGACTTATTTTTATATAGTAGATAATGATAATACTTATATGTAGATATTGATAGAAATGTAAACTCATTTAACTAGAATTGTGATATTGATATTATGAATGAAATAAAAGTTTAACTCCGTTAGTTAATTACTCTATAATATTATGTTAAACAACTACACAAAGAGCCCACCGCGGATCGCGCCCTGCCCAAATGTGCTCAAGATACTAGAGCGGCGTCACGTTACTTCGCTGGATGGCCAAAGATATTTCTATAGAAAGATAGGTCTTTGGACAAGGTACAATCCAGAACGGGCTTGGATGCCCAGGCACCAGACGTTTTAAATAGATTCTAAAATAACATTTATTTTATACTTTTTTTTAAATACGTTATTATACATTATTGATTGAAAAATACTTTTATGAGACGTACGGAATAATTTTTTACAAAATTTAATTGGTCATTGCCCTGCTTTGCGCATAAATGCAGAACGTAACTATTTCTCAACGCGGCACCCCTGACTAATTGCAAAGCGACACTCGCTTATACGAGTAGAACATAGTCTGGAGTGTATCGTTTCGGACGTTTGTACATAGTTACCCTACTACTTTAGATTGTATATTTACTGTAGTAATGATGAGTCGGTGTGATTTCTGGGGATAAAATTTCTATGAAATATCTCGCAGTCAAGCAAAAAAGCGGCACGGCCGTACCATCCTTTACTCGAAGTTGGTTTTTCTCAGGACGTTTTAATTTTGCATACTGTAATCTTTCTCCGGTACCGACAAAACCTTCTGTACAAAATAAAGATTAAAAATATGTAAGTATTACACAAGTACACAACTTGAAGGTGAGCTGTCATTGGTGTGTTCCGGCACACACAAACATTGATAAACCTTATTTCCAAATATTGAATTTAAAGCGCTAAAAGACGCGAAGAAGCGGTATGGCTATTGTTTCAAATAAATTTTCAAAATATTTTATCACTGTTGACTTTAAAGTAGAACAAAAATCTATAGGTATGTAATCTATAGGTAGTAGGTATATATAATTTGCTAGGTTTGGAAAATGAGCGACATACCTACCTCTACGTATAGGAGGCGGTTTAAGAAAACGAATGACCATAGAATTATGGGGATAAAATTTTAAATTGCTCTAGTTATGTGACAGATAATGGAAAGGGAAAGGGAGAAGTAATTTTCAAGCAATGTGTGCGTCAGTACGATAACCTACAATGTGGTATGATCACATTTATGTTATTTTCTACGGTCACAATACATTTCCACGGAGTTGCATTTTACGGAAATACGTAATGTGAAAACCAAAGTAGGTTTTCTAACGTCACCAGGGATCAATAGTGACAACTTAATTTGTTACATTACCTCTCTAAATATTGTGAAATTTATTTAAATAGCATTATTTACCGTTGGATACTAGAATTTAGGTATACCTATAGTAAAGAATCGGTCCAAATTCAAACAATAAATACAAACCGACTTCAAAGCTTTTCGTTAAACATATTTTTTTTACTTTATGACTTATTATTATTTTTTACTTTTTTATTATTCGTATTATTATTATTAATTGATTTATTTTTAATTTATTACATTGATGGGAAGTTTCCATTGTCAGTTTGAAGCTTTCTACGCATATATCACTATTTAAACCGAAGCAAAAGACCTCGACTTTGCTTTATAAACGTAAAAATATTCAGCAATCAAATATCATCTTATAATTTCCTAGGACCCGACACTTAGCTTGCGACAACGTTCAAACAAGCCAGGAGCTGGTTTTGCCAGTGTCCTTTGACCAAGGAAGGAAAGCTGTGCGTCGAATGATCAGCACATAAACTGTTAGTTGTTAGAAATGATCGATAGGTACAACACACAAAAAAGGAAAACCTAAAGTGAATTCAAAATTTATTGTATTTTTTAACTCAAAAGTTTGAAGTCTACATAATTGAAAGAAAAGGAAAGCTATATTTTTAGGGAGTAACATTTTATTTGTTCCCCGCGCGTATCCCCACTGGAACGGAAACTACGCGAATGAAACCGCGGGATGCTACTAGTCACTACATAGTATAAAGCAAAGTCGCTTTCCGTCTGTCTGTCGCTATGTATGCTTAGATCTTTAAAACTAAGCAACGGATTTTGATGCGCCTTTTTTAAATAGATAGAGTGATTCAAGACTAAGGTTTTTATATACCATAGCATAGGTATAAACCGAAGTGTATAGCGCGGGCGGGTCGCTAGTATTTAATAAAACAAAGTTTTCTTCTATACTTTAGTTTTAAACTTCCAAAGTAATCGTAATTCAATATTAGACTACCTTGTACAAAAACGAACTAGGCTATAAAACAACACAAGATGAATCATAGTTCACCATATTCAAATAATGTTACGCCGGCGTAATCTATATATATAAAGAGAGAAGTCCTGACTGACTGACTCATCAACGCCCAGCCTAAACCCTTAGACCTAGAAAGCTGATTTTTTTTACAGCTATTGTTTTTAAGACGTAGGCTAGCACTAAGAAAGGATTTTTCAAAATTCAACCCTTAAGGGGGTGAAAAAGGGGTTGAACGTTTGTATGGAAAACCTTCATTTTTCGGTGTATCAATTCGAAACTTTCTAAAAATACTCTATAAAACAAACAACAAGAAACGTATTTCCTAATTTTTCGAAAAACATCCCATAAGGGGGTGAAACAGGGGGTGGGATTTTGTATGGAGATGTGTTGTTTTTTACGTCTATCAACTTGAAACTTGGCACAAATACTTTTAGAAATAAATGAGTAGATACGTGTTTTTGGATTTTCCGAAAGTCGTCCCCTAATGGGGTGACAGTATGGGTTGAGTTTGGAATGTATGGAAAACCTTAATTTTTGGGTGTATCAATTCGAATCTTTCTAGAAATACTTACTCCTCAAAACAAACAACAAGACCCGTATTTCTGGGTTTTGTAAAAAACACCCCCTAAGGGGGCAAAACAGGGGCTGGGATTTTGTATGAAGATGTGTTGTTTTTTACGTCTATCAACTTGAAACTTGGCACAAATACTTTTAGAAATAAATGAGTTCTTGATATATTTTCGAAACGCAAAGGAATAACAAATTCTACGCGAACGAAGTCGCGGGCATCAGCTAGTAAGTAATATTTGTCTTTCTAACTGCCCGTCGATCTATTTATTTAGGAGAATTACCTACTATCGTCAGTCCAAACACATCAGGTGTTAACTGCTGATCAATGCGTGGGTGGTAATACCAGATGGGTAAGTGTAGGTACTGATTTTAGTATTTAACAGCGAATTACTCTTCATCAATAGTCAATACCCAATTTCTTAAACAGGAAAATTTGAAAATCTGCATAATATATGTACTTACGTATTTTGTAAGATTTAATGCGGAATGTTTATGGTCAGATGTTGTAATAGTTTCTTAATGCATTATTGCTAAAAATAAACATAATTATGTTAAGAGCGTTACAAAGAGCCTTCTACATAAATTATCATATTTTTTATATTCAGTTACCTTCATAGCAAAAGGCGCGGTTTGAAATTAAATTTTATGTTTAGTAGTTAATCAGACATGATCTTCAACATACAAACCAAGAACAAACACAATTTTACCTTTTTATAATATTGGTATAACCCCTGTTCGAATCGCAAATAATAACAGTTTATTTTTCAGACTTCGTAACCTTATGAGTGACTAGCTTCACTCGCCCGCAGATTCACTCGCGCACGTTTATTTCACCCCCTTAGGGGTTGAATTTTGCAAAATCCTTTCTTAGTGGATTCCTACACTGTTTAAGCAAGCTATGTATGTGCAAAATTTCAAGTCTCTAGACCCAGCCGTTTAGGCTGTGCGTTGATACATCACCAATCAGTCAGTCAGTTTATCATTTTATTTATATAAATGATAAAATCTGCTGCCGACCGGCACGCAGTGAAGCTTGACGTATTGTATGGGATGGTATTGCTCTGCTATGGTTTAGTCAGTAAAGCAGAATCGAACCCATTGTTTCACTAGCTACATCCACAGCTTTTTTATAAAAAGGTTATTATTTGTTGGAACTTGGTCAGATTTTCAAATCGTCTGACATTTAAATGGTCAGCAAATTTTCAATTCGTCGGAATTTTAAATGGTCCCATCAGAAAGTAAAAACACAACTGTCTATACTCAAATACACAAACTCTCTGTTTTGCGCGTGGCCTGGCTCGTACCTAAAAGCCAAATTTTCTAAATAAATTTCTAAAAGTCTTTAAGAAAAAAACACTAAGAAATAACTACCCATTCGCAGCAGTTTATTTGTGCAATCTAACACCATTGTTGCATAGTAATTTGCTTCGTATGGTATTGATAGTAAGTAGTAGTAAGTTCAGACAAACATTGTAGGTACCTAGTAGTCCATTTTGACCGAGTAAAGAAACATGGAATGGACAGCCTTGACCGCGGAATGTTACGCAAGTTCCCAATCCGCCCGCGTCCGAAACACCGAGACGATCTCACGTTATGATACGGCCTAGCGCCTGACGTTCCACACCAAAAAATCAAAGCGTCTGGGCTAACTAACCAAAGTATAGAAATAAACTCGAAACAAGGCTTATAGGGGATCGGATCGGATCAATTGTGGTTTGTTTATTCACGCATTGCAAATGTTTACATACATAAATAATAATAATAAATAAGTATAAAACAAAGTCGCTTTCTCTGTCCCTATATCCCTATATATGTCCCTTTGTATGCTTAAATCTTTAAATTACGCAACGGATTTTGATGCGGTTTTTTTTAATAGATAGAGTGATTCATGAGGAAGGTTTTAATATTAGCATTGCACCTGTGGGAAGCCGGGGCGGGTCGCTAGTATACTTATAATAGGCGTACCAAGCCGCGTCGTACGAAGGTAATTTTCCCAACGTTGAGGCCAATAATTTTCAAAACAGAAAAATATACCCAGTATTTCGATTGCAAAATGATGATCAGCATCGTATTAATTTCTAAGGCAACATCGTCAGTCTGGTCAAACATGTTTTATTTATGAACTTCCATTGATGGAAAATTTCTTTCTTCTTACTGCCTCATACTCGTAGTTGTAGATTACAAAACATCGTGAATCTTCTAGATACATTCCCAAAATAACAACCAGTTTGTAACTTAATGCGATTATTCATTGTTATGTTGTAACCGAAACTATAAAAGTTTAATATAAGCCTACTGGTGTTTATTTGTGGTAAATGTACATCATATAGGTATTGGAGCAGTTATAGTAAGGCGCAAGACCTATAAATAATGAATCCACCAGTGTTAATGTCTGCGTAGCCTTGGTGCCTCCTATTGTCTGTTACACTACTTAAAAAAATCTATTGAATAATAATACACACACCGGCACAATTAGCGGAACAGAAAAAAAAGGGAGTATTTACGCATTTTTGCGTGTTACTGGCCGGCTAAACAAGCTTTTTTTAAATTTGGGTTTTAATTTAAAAATGGAATACTAAGCGACTGCCCTTTTTTTCATTCTTTTGTTTTAATTTTCATTGATTCATTTTTTCCACCGCTTGTCCGTTTTTAGAAGGTTCGTGAATTCCATTTGAAAAGCTTTGAATTGCAGTTTTTGAGGCTTTTGAGTTTTTTCGCATATTGATAATTTACGAGCATCTAATTATGCCTGATTTAACGCCATCAGAAATCATTAGGGCAGATCAAATGAGGAGAAATGGTCAAACCTACAGATCGATTGCCAGAAGCCTTCGTCGATCGTTATCAACGATTTATCGTAGCATCCAACGATACAGATTGACGAATGCTCTAGTGAGAAGGAGAGGACAAGGCCGGAAAAGGTGTACTTCAAGGAGGGATGACCGTTTTCTCCAACTTCAAGTCCGACGGAACACGAGACTAACGGCGGTGCAGGCTCGAAATTTACTGGAAGAGGTACGAGCAGTAAGGATGAGTGAGCGGACAGTTCGTAGAAGATTCGAAGAAGTGGGTATAGGCTCGTATGTGCCCGCCAAAGCCCCAAAACTTGAGAGACATCATCGCACAAACCGTCTACACTTTGGTCGTGAACATCGTGATTGGGACTTCGACGACTGGGGACAGGTTATTTTTACTGATGAATGCAGAGTTATGTTAAATCAAATTGATGGAAGGCAGCGAGTATGGAGACGCAAAGGAGAACGGTATATCCAGTCTAATTTTGAAAATACAGTTGCATATGGCGGCGGTTCAATTATGGTCTGGGGAGGAATATGTTTAGGAGCTCGTACGGAGTTAGTAGTGGTCGATGGCGGGAATCTGAATGCTGATCGGTATATCAGGGAGATTTTAGAAGAACATGTTGTGCCATTTGCCCCCTTTATTGGTAACAACTTCATTCTAATGCAGGATAATGCTCGGGCTCACAGTGCTCGCACAGTACAGACATACCTAAACCATGTTGGTATAACGGTGATGGAGTGGCCAGCACGGTCCCCCGATATGAACCCTATAGAACACGTCTGGGACTTGCTAAAGAGGAGTGTAAAGTCAAGAATGCCCCCTCCCAATAATCTCAACGAGTTGCGAAACGCATTACTTGAAGAATGGCAGAGGTTGCCCCAAGAAACCATTGATAACATCATCCGCAGCATGCCCAGACGGATGGAAACCCTCATCAGAGCACGAGGAGGAAACACTCGATATTGAACAGTCATTGAAATTGTTGTTAAACTTTGGAAAATCTTGAATTTTCTGCTGTTTCTCTATAATTAAAAATCGAAGAAAAATGCATTTTGTTTAATTTAATTTTTATTTTTATAAAATTTTAAGTATGGTGTTACAAATGAATGTCAAAACATGTTAATTTAATTGTTGTTTCATTTTAAATAATATATTGTTTAAAAATTACATTCATTGTTCTAAATTCCCTCTTTTTTCTCCTTTTTTTTTCTGTTCCGCTAATTGTGCCGGTGTGTGTAGTTGAGACTGAATTTCTAAAAATTATGCAACTCGGTGACGGGAGAAAGCATTGGATGCAATTTGATGTTCGCCCGCTTTTAAAGGTTGCGTTGATTGAATGAAATCTGATTACAAATAACATAATTATTAATATGAAATTCGAATGTTCGAATTTTAAATTGTCTAACTATAGACAACATTGGTTGTCTAGACTAAAATAACTTAAAAAACATCGTTGGTCAACGTTAGAATGTGTCTGACTTTTATTAAGGATCTTGCAAAATTTTAGGATAGGAGATTCTAAATTAAATTGTCACTTCATTTAGTTCTTACCTAAATCCACATATGGGGAATTTAGAATAAAGCGGTTGCAATGCATGCCAACACATTGTAGAAAAGTAGAAAATTTTAATAAATAAAATAGGATTTAAATATTATTATACACATAAAATATTATCGCCACCGTTGTTCGAATCACCTTCTCTATCTATGATATCCTGTTATTGGCGTTTAATATATTGAACATGTATTAAAATCAGTCTTAAATGTATAGTAAACCAGCAGTTGGATATCTTAGAAAATAAATAAATCATCACTCAGTAAATCTTGAAATAAAATATGTACAAAAATCTTGTGATTTAAGAAATAACTTTGGTAATTCAGAGTTCAAAACAATATACATTCAAAGGCACAATTAGGGGTACATAGTGACATTTTCATACAGTCGAAGTCAAGTAAGTAGAAGTTAGCGTGCTCTTGACTGTACCTAGAGTAAATGAAGGTAATTTGGAATACAAGTTATAAAAAAAAACATCTTTACTAAGGTTTAAGAGAAATAAGAATGAAAACCACATAAAATGTTAGTGAAACTAATGTATTATTAGCATAATAATAATCAACAGAATTATTCTTCTCTATATGGGATAAAGTTTGGTTTATTCATAAAATCACAGAAAGGCACTGATAACCGAATGTGAATATAATTTGGAATAGGGTATTTCAAATTAAATTCATGTGAATAAAATTTGGAATAGAGTAGGCTTTCCAAATTAAATTCACGTGCATATAATTTGGAATGTGGTAGGTATTCCAAATAACATTTACCATTCTACTTTTCATTCATAGTATTAAAACTTTTAACTTCAATCAGTCTTAATTCCACATCTTATTTGGCCTCTCTTTTTGCCTCACATAAATTGAAAATCAGTAATAATAACAAGCATTTGATATTGCCATTCCTATTTTGAGTTCGGTTAAAAAATATAAGTAATAATAATAATAAATTGTGGGACACAATTCACACACGGTTAGTTAGTACCAAATTAGGCAGGGCCTTTACTATTGGTACTAAACAACTGATATCATACTTAAATAAATATTAAACAACCAGACAGGAAGCCAACATACATTTTCATGCACACAATTGTTGGCCCCGAGCGGGGATCGAACCCGCGACCTCCAACTAAGAAGGCAGGGTCACTACCAACTGAGCCAACAGGCCCGTCGAAGTACAGTAATAGTGCACATAAATTGGAATAATCCAATTTAACTTCACTTGTTGTTAATTTGGGACATTTCAAATTAGCTTCACCTGTCATATACCAAATAACCAACATAACCTTGCCCAACCTAAAAATGCTATTATGTATGTATGTCTATAGTTTGATTAAAAATAAGTGTTAATTTCGATAAAATAGATGCCAAACTATAGCTTTGTATCAATGAAAACAAATAAATATGATTAGTATGCGAGATGCAAACGTATTTAGTAGTCACTTGAAAAATTTCAAGAACACCACTTTCAGTCGGATGACATTTACCAACACGCTGACAAATTGGCATAATCCAAGCCACGCCCCATGAGTTGACTAGTACACAGACTACCTAATAAAGGTGATTTCTAATAGATGTCGCTATTAGAAACTCTAATAGGGTAGTATTCCAAATTACCAACCGTATTCCAAATTACCTGCATTTACTTTACTCGTAAAACGTCGAATACGTCAGGATATCCCTACATTAACCTCGAAAGATCCACACCGAACATACTTTTAATGACTACGTGTTAATTTTTAAACCAATTTCAAAAAAGGAGGAGGTTTTTCAATTCGACCGTATATATATTTTTTTATGTTAGTTCGCGGATAACTTCGTCGTTTATGAACCGATTTTGATGAGTCTTTCGTTGAAAATGTGCTATCCCAACGGTGGTATCATGATAAGAAAACCAGGATCTGATGATGGCATCCAAGAAAAATCGAGGGGAACCTTCGAAAATCGTAATGGCGACTAGTGCTTTCTAAACTTTTTTTGTTTCCTGTTTGAAGTCGGTTTTTTAGTTTATATATTATCTATGAAACATGCCGAAGCGATGGCTGTTGCAATGGCTTTCAATATTTGGACTTAAGAGCTCTACTTAATGTAGATTCTATTAGTAATTTGAAAATAATCAAACTTAAGCAACACTGCATTAAAACCGTTTTGACCGATATACTAAATTGTCCTTTTTCAGAAAGAGCTTGGGATCAAGCATCTCTTCCTGTACGTAACGGTGGTTTAGGTATCCGAAAAGTGACCACAGTATCTCTGCCTGCGTTTCTTTCATCGGCCCACGGTTGTAAGGACCTCTTTGGTAGTATAATTAACCCCACATTGGGTTCCATTGAGGTCTCACACCTGTCGGAGGCAAGAGATGCTTGGTTGCTTTTATGCCCTGATCCAGTTGCCCTTCCAGTGTCAATTTCCTCTCAAAAACAGTGGGACGAGCCAATATGTAAGAAAATCCAAGAAAATTTAATTGCTGCTTGCGGCAATCAAAACGACAAAGCTCGTCTTTTAGCTGTTTTTGAGAGAGAATCTGGATATTGGCTACAGGCTCTACCATCAACAAATTTGGGTACCCTTATGGACAACTGTACTTTTTCTTTGTCTGTCAGCCTTCGTTTAGGTGTTCAAACCAACCAACCTCATCGCTGTCGCTGCGGCACCATGGTAGATGCGTTGGGACACCATGGTCTCTCATGCCAGAGGAGTGCAGGTCGACTATCACGTCATGCAAGCCTCAACGACATCATCCGCAGGGGTCTTGCCACCGCTAATGTGCCATCGGTCTTAGAACCAAACGGAATATTTAGAACGGATGGCAAGAGACCTGATGGTATGTCTTTAATACCGTGGAGCCATGGAAAATGCCTGGTGTGGGATGCCACGTGTGTAGACACTTTAGCCCTGTCCCATGTCCCGTCAACTTCCAACGGTGCTGGTGCCGCAGCCGTATCTGCAGAAGCAGTAAAGCGTAGGAGGTACCAGGGTTTAGGAGACACCTACATTTTTGTGCCAGTGGCAGTAGAGACCATGGGCCCATGGGGACCTCAAGCAAAGTCATTTTTAAAAAGTCTGTCAGCGCGCCTAATAGAGGCCACTGGCGACCCAAGGGCTGGTAGCTATTTCGCCCAAAGGATTAGCTTGGCTGTCCAAAGGGGAAATGCTGCCAGCATCTTGGGTGCCTTACCTCAACTTGGTGCGCTAGAGGACATTTTTTATCTTTAGTCTAGTTTAGTTTGTAAATATCATGTGTATTTTATAATTATTATTGTTTAGTAGTGTTGTATATGTCCAGCAACATGGTATATTAAAAAACAATTTTAACTTGGTACATTACAAAATAGCATGCAATAATACAACTTTTACTCAAAAGAAATAAAACCTTATTCAATTAGTGTGAACGAGGCGCAATGTTGGGCAAAAAAGCTGTCTCCCGTTGCCTCGATGAGGTGCAAAGAGATTAAAATATAATTTTAGTCTCTTTGATCAGGTGATATCTTTTAAAAACAATTTAGCCTCATTACCCCAAGGACACATCGTCTCGGGATTTCGCTTTTTCTTTTAAGTAAGTAAACTACAACTACAGAATGTTTTTTAAATTGGTTGCTCAAGCTTTTTTCCTAATTTAATATTATAATGTTATTGCTGCAGAAAAAAATTATCACAGAAATTACTCGGGTCTGGGCGGAGTTTCTTCCATTTGCGGTGGAAACGATGGGTCCCATTTGGGTTTGTATCCACGGATAACGTGATCGGCCAGAAGCAAAATAATTTGTTAAAGACCTCACCAAGCGTCTCATCGAGGCAACCGGAGACCCCAGGGCTGGTAGCTACTTCTGTCTAAGAATTATCCAAAGAGGGAACGCTGCCAGTCTGCTGGGAACCTTGCCTCGGTGCGACGCATTGGATGAGGTCTTCTATTTATAGATTTAATTTAACTTTTGTAGATTTTTGTTTAAGTAAGTATATTTGTTTAGTTTCTTATTACCAAAGATATTATATATATAGAAAGACGTAGATATGTTACTAGAGCACGGAAAATGAGGCCGACAAATGTAGTTAATTAACCACATTTTATTTAGTCGCATTGTATTTCAAGTCGTATTTTAAGCGCAACTCTTAACAGATAGCTCTCTTTTCTTTATTATTCGTTCCGTATTATCTTTCCCCGTCATTGTTGTATCCTATAAAAACGCTAAGAAGTAAGTATGTACATGTTGTAGCACACTCGTAGGGGATCAATTTTCAAACGCAAGCAGTATGAATATAACTCATCCTTACTTTAATATCTTTGCTTATTACTCAATTTTAGTATGTTATAATAAATAAATGGTTTCTGTATAGCTCTGTATTTTTCCACGATTACCCACCACGCCCTGCATTATGCAATATCACTAAGAAATGTATGCATGATAGATAGTGGCTTCACGGATTTTCGACGAGGTCAGTGGCCAGACTTTACCAGTTGTTTTCATTTGCATGACTTATTAGTATGGTAAAAATATTTAAATTATAATTTCATAAGAGTAAAAATTGCGTTTATGGAAAAGTGATAGCCCTGTGAGCTGCGGTTAGTGAGCCCGGGTCCAAATCCTAGTGAAGGCGTAGGTACTCTAGGTATACCTACCTCATATAAATATAAAGTAATTTTAAATCAAATGCAAATATATTTTAAGGGTAGGTACAAATCTGTAAGAGAAATAGAATTAATATGTATTAACAAGAAAAAAATACTTTACTTTTTAACCGACTTCAAAAAGGAGGAGGTTATCAATTCGTCTGTATTTTTTTTCTTGTTGATTTCTAACAAAAAAATTAAACCGGCCAAGTGCGAGTCAGACTCGCGCACTAAGGATAGAGCTTGTTAGTATTTTTTTTATATTTTTGATTAATCGAGGTTATCTAGAAAAATAAAAAATCTATTCCGAAAATAGTTTCTTGTATTTTTTTAGCCTTTAACTATTTGCACATAATTTAAAATTACCATGTATATAACAACACAATTTTTTTTCTACTACAACAACGCTACTACAATAAGCTGCAAGCAAGGCTATTCACACACGTAATCGACTTATTGTCGTGCTAGGTATATGTACAAAAAGGCCTTTAAGGTTTTGTCTGATTGTTTGTACCTTAGTCTTGCGCCAAGCTGAAACTATTATAATTATTTATTATATTTGCGTCGAAAATGGCCATAAATGAATATTCGTTTTCATGTTAGATACTAAAATGTAGTAAATGGCTTACAAGACGGTGGATAATTTTACTTTGACGAATAAACAGAGAGATTTAAATAGTATTTAAATCTCTTTGCGAATAAACGACATTGTTATGACCCTCTTAAACATAAATGGGTCACATATGAGTCAAGGTCCATTGAAAGTCTATTGTGTCTGGAATCTGGAGCTTGACTAGAGTAATTGTCAATACGTGTGAATAACCTTCAATTTTATGGCGTTCACCTTCATTCCGATCAATGCTTAGATTAAGTATTGAAACCTACTAAGACGCGTTGCGAAATCTACACTTTAAAGAGATAGATTTCTCAATTTATCTAATACCTATACCTACATATAGAGTAATGACTAATTATATAATAATCATAGATTTTAAAATACCTTCGTTATTGTTTGTTATAATATGTATTATGTATTTAGCTAAATGGATTCGCATGAGTCATGCTCATTGAGAGTCCCTAAGTATCAACTTCGATATAAAATTCGTATAACTCAAATAAGTTTTACTAGTCCTATAAATTATAATTCATTGACAATGCACATTTTTAAAGTAAATAAGGCCTTAAATCTTGATGGTTTCTATTACAGAAATGAAAAACACGCAGTCCATAAGAGAATTCTACCAGGGGAGGGGTGTCCTCGTGACCGGTGGAACTGGATTCATGGGGAAGGTGCTGATAGAAAAACTGCTGTACTCAATACCCGATATCGGAAACATTTACATCCTCATGAGGCCAAAGAGAGGGAAGTCGGTCAACCAACGGCTAGAGGATATGCTGAGATTACCGGTAAGTACCTATGTTTTGTTATGTTCTTGACCAGATTTCTTCTCAGTTTCTATTTCAGCAGTCTTCTTCGTCTATGGGCGATTTGAATAGCCTCTATTCTGTGGTCGCTATAGACTTAGACAAAAAACATACATAATCTCACTCCTATATATCTCATTGGGATAGGCAGAGACAATAGTCTGCCACTTGCTACGAACCTGGCAGATCTCTCGTGCTTCATCCACATTCATGAAACGACTCATGCATGCTCGTCGGTTTCGGATACTCTTTATCTGGCTTTTCTTCAATAAATCGTCGATCTGGTCGATGTAAGTACCCTTGTATATGTATTTGTCTCATTAAGCGTCTTTCATTCATCTGCTCAATGTGACCTAACTACATTAGCATTCCTTTTTCAATTCTAGTCACTATATCATAATATATCAGGCCGCAAAGATCTCATCTTCAGACTATTCTTCACTCTATCTATCAATCTTACTCCACCTATGCTTCTTAGGTAACAAGCGCTTGGTCGAAAAAGTTAAGGCATACTTAAATTGACCAAACTAAAATGTATCAAGCTTGGCAATAAACTGTATTTTTTTCTTGGATACCCTACAGACAAATGATATTATATCAAAGATCATTGGTATAGATACAATGATGTTAAGTAGGTGTGTTAGGTACCTACCTTACTTACTACGTATTAAATGAGAAATATGGCATTGAACGACGAGTAGATATAATGTAGTCGATAACTGTCGGAGTAGAAAATACTTATGTCAATGTTGAACTTTATACCCTTTTACTGGAAAATATCTCATTCCCAAAGGATAATATAAAAACTGGTTACAAAGAGAAATACGTACAGTCAAGAGCACGCTAAGCTTGACACTTTGGACTTTGGACCGGCTCTATATTCTATGGCACGCAATATAAATCAGAGTTCAGCTTAAACTGGTAGTGTAAAGCTTGACATGCTCTTGACTGTACCTACTACTCCTAAACTATAACACCTAGAAACTTGAAATATGGTATGGGGGTGTGTTGTATGTCGTAGGCAACCGCTAAAGGGATTATTACACATTCCCATAGGAACGCGAATAAACTGGATCCCTGCGGGCAACGCCGCGCGCCGCTGGTTAATAATATTTTTTAAACTTAACTTTTTGTCTTCTTTTAGGTTCTTAATAAATTTTAAGGTTGCTTGCTTGTTCAACACAAAGGAAAACCTGAAACCCTTATAGTTTCATTATATCTGTCCATTCTGCCGGTAGGCTGTAAGAGCCAAAGTAGGTACCTACTGAAATTTAAGTAGTTTAATAGGTAATTGCTACACTGCAGTTTTCTATTAAATATTATTGTTGTAAGAACACGGTAGAACGTATGAATTTCAAAACATCGACCGCGGTAATACATAAATAATTATTTGAAATAAATTACGCAAGAAAATATAAAGTAATATAAAAACAACAACATTATACAAACCGGATTCTGCCTATAGACACATTAAGAAATAGGTATACTCGTAACAATAGTAAAGTTGAACTCTGGTGTTACTTATATTATGATGTCACATAACGAACTCTTGGCCCGAACACAGCTGATCTGAGTTACACATAAATAAACGCACACATAATAGTACGTAGTAACAGCACAGAATATGTAATAGTACAATAGTAGTAATTAAGTAGGTACACTATCACTACATACATACTTAGTATAAAGCAAAGTCTCTTCCCTATGTCTGTCTCTATGTAGGTACCTACCTACTTACCTATGCTTGGAACTTTAAAACTACGCGACGGATTTTGATGCGGTTTTGTTAAATAGTAATTCAAGAGGAAGGTTTTAGTATCAGCATTGCACCATTGTAATAAAACAAGTCGTTATCAAAGCTTCCGTTCTCAGTCACTAGATATTGACCACAAGTATGTTTGAATCGCATTCCTGAGCGGATCGTAACACAGGGGTATTGACTCGATTTCCTTCAAACATTTGTGGTATGATCAAGGAGCATGATAAGAAAATAATTGCTGAGTGCGGTTACGAATAATTTAACTTTTGTGGTCGCGAAAAAACGTTCAAACATTTTTCAAGTTTCTCGGTATACCTAAACCATTATTCAATCGAGAGTATCGAGACCTTCAATGTTGTAATTCGAATTGCAATGTGGGTATATACTTTGTTTTCACGAAGCTTTAAGTGGTTTCCATTTTAGACACAGCTGCAAAACCACAACAACAACAAACAAAAGTACCTAAGTACGAGTAAGTAATTCTTTATTTACGAAAGCCTAAATTTATGTCAATTTTGTATTTTTTCTTAAGTACTATTCAGTTTAGGTATTAAAGTTAGGCTATGTGCAGAAGGAAGGACCAGCTGATATCTAAAATAGGTAAAACCTGGTATCAGCACCATGGTTAAGGGTGCGAGGATAAAAATTGGGTACCTACATAGGGCTCTGTCAGCCCTGTTTCTTACTAATGAGTGTACTAATGAATTTCTATACAATTATAACTTATTCATAGCTCTCTTCTCAATTTAAAAAAAATAAAATTAGAATAAAATATGTCCTAAAAAGTGGGTGAGATTGAGATTGGATAGTGTGGGGTGTAAGTGAATGAAGGTGACAGATTATTTAAGTAGGGGGCAAGAGGAGTTGTTCTGTATCATAAGAGATATTGTAACAATTTTTTTACTATGTTTTTACATGAGTCTATGTGAAGCGAATGTATTTGCAAGTTGCGATGGATATTGTTATACAAGACAGGTCCAAGAAAGCAGAAGAATCTATGGCTGAAGGATGTATTATAACAGGAAGTTTTGGCAACTATGTGCTTTCGTCTGGAAGAATCTGGAATGTAAGGAGTATGAAAGTGTTGAAGAAGTGTAATGTTTAAGATTAATAGTTGTCTTACAGTTAGAAACTCACAGTACTGGTATAGTGAATGTGATGGAAACTCTTTGTTTAAAAGTCGTACAGTAAACGTTCGACCGTTGAGCATTGGCGTAGCTAGGGATTTTTCCTATGGGGGCCATGGCCCCAGCCATGAATCGGCCGGCCACGGCAAGGTGGTCACTGACTACCAGCGCATGCGCAACTATGTAGGTAGGTATCAAGTATGGATTTCAGTTATCCTATCCTATTACACTATTCTTTTTCAATGAAGACGTCAATGAAAGCAGGACGAGCGTGTATTGTAACAATTATATGCAGATTGTTCGTTTGTGTGTGTGGATCGCAGCAGGTTGGTGAGCGAGCTAGACTCAAGTGACGCCGTGGCGCCCGCCGCGCATAGGTAATTATTTTAGCTTTTTGAAGACGGTTTTCGGTTTCGGTAATATAGTACAAAGCTATTTTTTGTATGAAGGGTTCAAGGGTATTTTTCTAGGGTGGGCCCACAGCTTTCTAGGGTACCACCCTGCCCCCCCCCCCCCCCCACTAGCTACGCCTATGAAATTTAAGTAGTTTAATAGGTAATTGCTACACTGCAGTTTTCTATTAAATATTATTGTTGTAAGAACACGGTAGAACGTATGAATTTCAAAACATCGACCGCGGTAATACATAAATAATTATTTGAAATAAATTACGCAAGAAAATATAAAGTAATATAAAAACAACAACATTATACAAACCGGATTCTGCCTATAGACACATTAAGAAATAGGTATACTCGTAACAATAGTAAAGTTGAACTCTGGTGTTACTTATATTATGATGTCACATAACGAACTCTTGGCCCGAACACAGCTGATCTGAGTTACACATAAATAAACGCACACATAATAGTACGTAGTAACAGCACAGAATATGTAATAGTACAATAGTAGTAATTAAGTAGGTACACTATCACTACATACATACTTAGTATAAAGCAAAGTCTCTTCCCTATGTCTGTCTCTATGTAGGTACCTACCTACTTACCTATGCTTGGAACTTTAAAACTACGCGACGGATTTTGATGCGGTTTTGTTAAATAGTGATTCAAGAGGAAGGTTTTAGTATCAGCATTGCACCATTGTAATAAAACAAGTCGTTATCAAAGCTTCCGTTCTCAGTCACTAGATATTGACCACAAGTATGTTTGAATCGCATTCCTGAGCGGATCGTAACACAGGGGTATTGACTCGATTTCCTTCAAACATTTGTGGTATGATCAAGGAGCATGATAAGAAAATAATTGCTGAGTGCGGTTACGAATAATTTAACTTTTGTGGTCGCGAAAAAACGTTCAAACATTTTTCAAGTTTCTCGGTATACCTAAACCATTATTCAATCGAGAGTATCGAGACCTTCAATGTTGTAATTCGAATTGCAATGTGGGAATATACTTTGTTTTCACGAAGCTTTAAGTGGTTTCCATTTTAGGCACAGCTGCAAAACCACAACAACAAAAAAAAAATGTACCTAAGTACGAGTAAGTAATTCTTTATTTACGAAAGCCTAAATTTATGTCAATTTTGTATTTTTTCTTAAGTACTATTCAGTTTAGGTATTAAAGTTAGGCTATGTGCAGAAGGAAGGACCAGCTGATATCTAAAATAGGTAAAACCTGGTATCAGCACCATGGTTAAGGGTGCGAGGATAAAAATTGGGTACCTACATAGGGCTCTGTCAGCCCTGTTTCTTACTAATGAGTGTACTAATGAATTTCTATACAATTATAACTTATTCATAGCTCTCTTCTCAATTTAAAAAAAATAAAATTAGAATAAAATATGTCCTAAAAAGTGGGTGAGATTGAGATTGGATAGTGTGGGGTGTAAGTGAATGAAGGTGACAGATTATTTAAGTAGGGGGCAAGAGGAGTTGTTCTGTATCATAAGAGATATTGTAACAATTTTTTTACTATGTTTTTACATGAGTCTATGTGAAGCGAATGTATTTGCAAGTTGCGATGGATATTGTTATACAAGACAGGTCCAAGAAAGCAGAAGAATCTATGGCTGAAGGATGTATTATAACAGGAAGTTTTGGCAACTATGTGCTTTCGTCTGGAAGAATCTGGAATGTAAGGAGTATGAAAGTGTTGAAGAAGTGTAATGTTTAAGATTAATAGTTGTCTTACAGTTAGAAACTCACAGTACTGGTATAGTGAATGTGATGGAAACTCTTTGTTTAAAAGTCGTACAGTAAACGTTCGACCGTTGAGCATTGGCGTAGCTAGGGATTTTTCCTATGGGGGCCATGGCCCCAGCCATGAATCGGCCGGCCACGGCAAGGTGGTCACTGACTACCAGCGCATGCGCAACTATGTAGGTAGGTATCAAGTATGGATTTCAGTTATCCTATCCTATTACACTATTCTTTTTCAATGAAGACGTCAATGAAAGCAGGACGAGCGTGTATTGTAACAATTATATGCAGATTGTTCGTTTGTGTGTGTGGATCGCAGCAGGTTGGTGAGCGAGCTAGACTCAAGTGACGCCGCGGCGCCCGCCGCGCATAGGTAATTATTTTAGCTTTTTGAAGACGGTTTTCGGTTTCGGTAATATAGTACAAAGCTATTTTTTGTATGAAGGGTTCAAGGGTATTTTTCTAGGGTGGGCCCACAGCTTTCTAGGGTACCACCCTGCCCCCCCCCCCCCCCCACTAGCTACGCCTATGAAATTTAAGTAGTTTAATAGGTAATTGCTACACTGCAGTTTTCTATTAAATATTATTGTTGTAAGAACACGGTAGAACGTATGAATTTCAAAACATCGACCGCGGTAATACATAAATAATTATTTGAAATAAATTACGCAAGAAAATATAAAGTAATATAAAAACAACAACATTATACAAACCGGATTCTGCCTATAGACACATTAAGAAATAGGTATACTCGTAACAATAGTAAAGTTGAACTCTGGTGTTACTTATATTATGATGTCACATAACGAACTCTTGGCCCGAACACAGCTGATCTGAGTTACACATAAATAAACGCACACATAATAGTACGTAGTAACAGCACAGAATATGTAATAGTACAATAGTAGTAATTAAGTAGGTACACTATCACTACATACATACTTAGTATAAAGCAAAGTCTCTTCCCTATGTCTGTCTCTATGTAGGTACCTACCTACTTACCTATGCTTGGAACTTTAAAACTACGCGACGGATTTTGATGCGGTTTTGTTAAATAGTGATTCAAGAGGAAGGTTTTAGTATCAGCATTGCACCATTGTAATAAAACAAGTCGTTATCAAAGCTTCCGTTCTCAGTCACTAGATATTGACCACAAGTATGTTTGAATCGCATTCCTGAGCGGATCGTAACACAGGGGTATTGACTCGATTTCCTTCAAACATTTGTGGTATGATCAAGGAGCATGATAAGAAAATAATTGCTGAGTGCGGTTACGAATAATTTAACTTTTGTGGTCGCGAAAAAACGTTCAAACATTTTTCAAGTTTCTCGGTATACCTAAACCATTATTCAATCGAGAGTATCGAGACCTTCAATGTTGTAATTCGAATTGCAATGTGGGTATATACTTTGTTTTCACGAAGCTTTAAGTGGTTTCCATTTTAGACACAGCTGCAAAACCACAACAACAACAAACAAAAGTACCTAAGTACGAGTAAGTAATTCTTTATTTACGAAAGCCTAAATTTATGTCAATTTTGTATTTTTTCTTAAGTACTATTCAGTTTAGGTATTAAAGTTAGGCTATGTGCAGAAGGAAGGACCAGCTGATATCTAAAATAGGTAAAACCTGGTATCAGCACCATGGTTAAGGGTGCGAGGATAAAAATTGGGTACCTACATAGGGCTCTGTCAGCCCTGTTTCTTACTAATGAGTGTACTAATGAATTTCTATACAATTATAACTTATTCATAGCTCTCTTCTCAATTTTAAAGAAATAAAATTAGAATAAAATATGTCCTAAAAAGTGGGTGAGATTGAGATTGGATAGTGTGGGGTGTAAGTGAATGAAGGTGACAGATTATTTAAGTAGGGGGCAAGAGGAGTTGTTCTGTATCATAAGAGATATTGTAACCATTTTTTTACTATGTTTTTACATGAGTCTATGTGAAGCGAATGTATTTGCAAGTTGCGATGGATATTGTTATACAAGACAGGTCCAAGAAAGCAAAAGAATCTATGGCTGAAGGATGTATTATAACAGGAAGTTTTGGCAACTATGTGCTTTCGTCTGGAAGAATCTGGAATGTAAGGAGTATGAAAGTGTTGAAGAAGTGTAATGTTTAAGATTAATAGTTGTCTTACAGTTAGAAACTCACAGTACTGGTATAGTGAATGTGATGGAAACTCTTTGTTTAAAAGTCGTACAGTAAACGTTCGACCGTTGAGCATTGGCGTAGCTAGGGATTTTTCCTATCCTACCACCCTGCCCCCCCCCCCCCCCCACTAGCTACGCCTATATGCTCGCAAGTGCGGCAACAAATAGAGAAGAGAGTTTGTGTTTCATGGTCTAACTCTAAGTTCGTAATCCCAAAAAACAGAATACCTATAACCAAAACAAAATAAGTACCTACTTAAGTATATAAGTATTTTGTTTCAGTTATTCGACCGCATAAGAAACGAGAGGCCAAGTGCATTTAAGAAGCTAAAAGCATTGCAAGGCGATGTTTTGTTTGAAGATCTTGGATTATCTCGTCTCGATATTGAAGAGTTGTCTCAAGAAATATCTGTGGTGTTCCATTTCGCGGCGACGCTGCGGCTTGAAGCACCGCTTAAAGACAATGTCAACATGAACACTTCTGGTACTTCGAGGACGTTAAGGGTTGCGAAAAGACTAAAAAACCTTGTCGTTTTCGTGCATCTCTCTACTGCTTTCTGCTATCCGGACTATGAAGTTCTACGTGAAAAGGTAAGGTGAAGTGAATTTTAAGAACAAATCAATCAATTTATTTCTGCAGGTAAATAGTCTAATAACAAGGGACCATAAACTCGTCCATGGAAGTTGGCTAAATGTGAACTGCCTATCTTCATTAGGGTTTCGGTCCCGGGTTCCGGATCACTGGAATTGCCAGGATTTTCTTTTCTTCTGAACCCTGCAAATAATGGTCAGGAATCCTGGGAAATGACAGAGCAATTAAATATTTAAAAATGTAGATGTTTTAACCTTATTTAATACAAAACAGAGTGACGCGTAACGGGGTGGCAACTGCAGAGCAAATTAGTACTTATTAAAGACCAAATACGACGATGTATCGATAGCTGATTATTAGCGATGGCTTTAGCTGTGGTCGGACACTGTAATTTAGAAGTAGCTAACTGCAGAGATATTGGACTCGATTCTGGCTGACCAGCTAAAATTCCTAATTTTAAGTTAGGCTATCCTTCTCCATAATACGGAAGAAAAAGGACAGAAACAAACCATGTATTGAAGAGTATTGTCAAACATGTAAAAACCAACTAATTTGAACCTAAGAACGTGCTAATCTGTCACTTTTATCCATGACCTTGTTACATCGTCGCTAAAATTGCTAAACACGCCTTAGTTGACCGGACTAATTTTAATTTGACAGGACTAAATATATCTCGTCTCTACTCTTTTTTAAGAGAAAGAAAATGACAGGACTAAACTAAAATAAGTTTAGTCGCTGTAAAGCAGAATCGAACCCAATGGGTTAATGTGCCCAAGAGCTCCTTGAGCTTATTCCGCCATCCACTTTATTCCAGCAGTTTTTTAAAAAATTCTTAGTAATAGCAGAGACCAGTGGTCTCTGGTAATAGATTTTTAATCAACATAATGACGACTACTGATAAATAAAACTAAATTATAATATTAGATAGAGAATAAATGCTTGGATAGAGAACCAATAAGGCCGATTATACAACGAATGTACCAAAAAACGTCACATTTTAAGTAAAATATAAAATATTTTCTAGTATCGGGAATTCCCGCGAATTCGATATTTTATTCCTGGGTCCCGGTAACGAAATAAACCCGGGGATTTCCGAAACTCGAATCTCCACCGACGAGTCGCTGGTTCCAAATTCAGTACCTACCCCGATAAGATCCAGCAACAAACTCAGACGCAGCGCTTTTTAACGTAATGTCTTACTAATAATTATTACAAATACTAATTATTATTTACATTTATTAATAGTTATGAGATGAAATACATCTCCCGCTAGTCAACCTTGAGTAAAGCCAAAGGATTAAATTATCGTTTGCAGTTGCACGCTCCTCCTGTGAAGCCTGAAAATGTGATGCGCATCTTGGAATGGTTGGACGACAAATCGTTGTCCGTGCTTACTCCTACCTTGCTAGGACCGCACCCGAACTGCTACACCTACTCCAAGCGGCTGGCCGAGAATATAGTCGAGGAGGCTTACGGCGAAATACCCACTGTCATATGTCGCCCTAGTATCGGTAAAAATATGTACACCTACTTAAACCGGAATCCTAACTTTCTCGAACCAAAACACATAAATAAAGAGTATAAAAAAGAGATTAAGACTCAGTCAAAGAACACGTAATTTTAAATAATAGCACCTTCGTTGGCATGATTTGCAATTTTTTGTTTAACTGCCTGCACAAGCTACATAAAAGACCACTTTGACCACTAGGTACCTACGTAATCTAAGAGGCAGATTAATTACATACGAGACGTATTTATAAATATCTCTATAGTATGTTAGGTACCTACCTACCTAAGATTAGTACGGATATGTACACATACGGAGTTACCTACAACATATTCAAAATAGTTTGAAAGTTAGTTACTTTATCTATGACTACATACATAGGTACATACATAATCTCACGCCTTATATCCCCAAGGGGGCAGGCAGCTAGTAGAGGTATTCCATTTCTGGATATACCCACTTTTCACCAGACCGGGCCTCGCCGGACCGGGTCCGTTACACATGTCTCAGAATTCGTTCTGGGACCTGGTATCTATGACTATACGTCGAATATTTAATCAATCGAAGTCATACGTAAATAATTTAGGTACCTAGGTCAGCTGTCTACAGTAAGACAGGCTGCAATAGGGCTGGACCACCAGTTCAAGGTCAAAAGCTATGCTCGCAGGTTTTCTGAAGGATAGGATTCGTAAATAAATCCGACAAAGAACTAAAGTTATCGACATAGCTCAAAGAATTAGCAAGCTGAAGTGGCAGCGGGCCGGCCATTGGCACGCCACGGCAGTTGTCAGTTGGACAGAACCGACAACCGTTGGGGTAAATGTGTTCTGGAGTGTAGACCGCGACCTGGCAAACGTAGTGTAGGACGCCATGCAGCCAGATGGGATGACGATCTGCGAAAGGCTGCAGGCAGATGCTGGATGCGTCGAGCTGAAGACAGGGCGCTATGGCGCTCATTAGGGGAGGTATATGTCCAGCAGTGGACAAATATAGGCTGATGATGATATCATATATTGATGACATAGGTATATTTCGTCTTCTAAAACACTATGCCTAGGTACTGCAGTTTCTTACGTCATTATTTATGCTTAAATAGTGATGTTATATATTATGATCAAAGGTGGTATGGCCGTCATTGAACCATTGCTAAGTGTCGGTTCAGACGGGTCTATCGTTGATGATTAACATGGATTCATAAACAGGTGGATGATATATTCACATCCTAACTTACGAGGGTGGAGTGATAAGTCTGGTAAAAATTTATTTTGGAATAAAATCATCACTTAATGCATGGAACCTCCTTGTTCACAACTATTTTGAAGGACCAAAATATTTTTTTCGGCCAGCACTGCCGGTTAGTTTTTATTTTACAGCCATAAAAGAAAAACAACTGAGACGTTTTTGCAAAGATGGAGAAAAGTGAATTTCATGTCTTGATTAAACATTATTTAATTCGCAAAAAAACTATATCGGAAACGAAACAAAAACTTGATAAATATTATGGGGACTCTGCTCCGTCGATTAAAATGATTCATAAGTGGTTCAACGATTTTCGGTGTGGTCGTACAAGCACAAATGATGCTGTGCGTCCAGGACGCCTAGTTGAGGTCACTACTCCAGAGATGATAGCTAAAATCCACTATATAGTTTTGAACGACCGAATAGTAAAAGTGATGGAGATAGTCGAAATAGGTAGTAGGCATCTTAGACGAACGTGTTCCCAATATCTTACACCAATATTTAGATATGAAGAAGCTCTCCGCGCGATGAGTGCCACGTTTACTGACTGTTGATCAAAAACTCATGCGTGTGACCACTTCGGAGGCAGGTTTGGCGTTGTTTCAACGGGATAAAACCGAATTTTTGCGTGCGTTTTATAACAGTTACCGAAACATGGATCCACCACTATACCCCAGAAACTAAGCAACAATCAAAACAGTGGATTGCTACCGGCGAACCAGCTCCAAAGAAGCCAAAGCAGTTTTATCGGCCAATAAAGTAATGGCTACAGTTTTTTGGGATGCACGTGGGGTAATCCATATTGACTACTTAGAGAAGGGTAAAACGATTAATGGCGCATATTATGTCAATTTATTGGACCTATTTGACAAAATTTTACGTGAAAAACGACCGCATTTGGCTAAGAAGAAAATCCTTTTCCACCAAGACAACGCACGAGTGCACACCTGCGCGATAGCCATGGCCAAATTTCATGAGTTGAGCTATGAGTTGCTTTTTCACCCACCGTATTCGCCAGATTTAGCCCCTAGCGACTATTTTCTGTTTCCGAATTTAAAAAAATGGCTTGGTGGGAAAAGATTTTGCTCCAACGAAGAGATCATGCATGAAACCAGAATGCCGATTTCGAAGGGTTGCCTAAGTCGTACTTTATGGAAGGGATCGAAAAGCTAGAGAAACGCTGGATGAAGTGCATTGAGTTACAAGGAAACTACATTGAAAACTAAATAATAATAATTAAATAAAATGGACTCCTTGTTTAATTTTTACCAGACTTATCACTCCGCCCTCGTATAAACACACAATTCGACAATTGTCAGTAGACAAAAATGTTATCTGTACAAAAACATGTTCTGCTAATTCAACTTCTGAATTTATTATACTTATCACATAGCAATTTTTTTAAAACGGCACCTATATTTTAATATCGTGGTAAATTTTAGAAATTAGCATGGTTCATTGTGTGCATCTGGGTGTACTTCACGAACCAATCTACCAATCATAGCAGATACTTACACTAATTAATAAAAATTAAAAAAACGTGGATGCCAAATCAAAGTTATATGTATTCTATGTATAGAGATTCAGCGTTTAATCAGAAAGCAAATATAAAATTAAATAACAAGAAAAGTGTAAAACAATCCTACTAATACTATAAATGCGAAAGTTTGTATGGATGGATGTATGTTTGTTCCTCTTTCACGCAAAAACTACTGAACGGATTTTGATGAAACTTTAGTTATATAGCTTATACATCAGAATAACACATAGGCTATATTTTATCCCCGTATTTCCACGGGAAAGGGAACTACGCGGGTGAAACTGCGGGGCGCTGCTAGTAATTAATAAAAGAACCCTACTCAGCTTGTGCTGCAGCAGTAATCACAGCGGTATTCTGCGTGGCTGCGTATTATGTAATTAAAAATTTTTTCAACCATTATTGGCAGTGTGCCCGGCGCTGTTGGAACCTTTGCCCGGGTGGGTGGACAATCTGAACGGCCCAGTGGGCGTGATGATCGCAGCGGGCAAAGGAGTCATCCGAACTATGCTGTGCGACGGCCGCCTCACTGCGCAGGTCATTCCAGTAGATATAGCCATTAACGCCATCATCGCGGTTGGAATGCTTGAAGGCACAAGGAAAGATAAGTAAGTAAATACTATTACTAGTTGTACATATTTACAGGGTTCCGAGGCCAAATGGCAGACAGAACGGTTTAAGTAGTTCGGTTTTGTCGCAACAGTTATGAAGTAACCAAATCCAATCAAATTAAATTAACAGTAATGGTAATACGAAACTGAAAAGCAATTTTAAATACCTACATAGTTGGATTATATTTAAGCGACATAACTTCAATATTTTCCTTTCGGACCATCATTGTAGTACAGGAACGCGGGTGTAACAGTCGGTCTGTCATATTGAAGTAGACGCGCGTCATGCTCAAGAATAAAAGATTACCAAAATTGTATTTATTATTTAATCCAAAGCTTGCAAGGATTTTAGTTATTGTCCAACTAAGCGAATGAAACCTTCGTTTGGCGCTGGGCTAGGAGGGTAGTAGTTCTTTTTATGAACTGTGAAGAGGGTAAAATAAAAATGGAGTGTAAATGCTAATTTTAATTGAAATGCAGCTCTTCGGCTTAAAACTAGCTTTACTCATAACGACTAACTACTGACAGAGAAAAACAAAACGTATCAAAAATTCGAATAAAAGAACATAAAAATGACGTAAAAAACAATGAGTTCGTAACACATAATATACAAAGTTACTCTAGACGTAACCACACTGCATTGTTTATTTTGTGTGAGCATTTGAAGATTGCGTTTCATTCTTTCTCAGACCCGAAGGGATCCCAGTGTACAACGTGAACATAGGCCACCAGAAGCCGACGACCTGGGGCGACGTGCTGAATATCGCGAAGGTGTACGGCCGCAAGTACCCGCTGGCCTGGCCGCTGTGGTACCCCAATGGGGATATCACCACCAACTACATGTTGCACGAGATGCGACGCATCGTCTACCATTTGTTGCCGGCTTATATAATTGATTTTCTGCTGTTACTCACTGGTCAGAAGCGTATGTAAGTAGATATAGTCTTTGTAACTGCTGTACGAACTCAATAGCTGTACCAGTTATTCTACTATCAGTTTGTTTTTACACTTATACTGATGGTAACCACTACCTATCACCTATATTAGTCTGTGATTTTATTAGCGAAAAAAGAAGTTTTTTAGGGTTCCGTACCTCAAAAGGAAAAAACGGAACCCTTATAGGATCACTTTGTTGTCCATCTGTCCGTCCGTCCGTCCGTCTGTCAAGACCCTTTTTCTCAGGAACGCGTGGAGGTATGAAGCTGAAATTTATATCAATTACTCAGGTCTACTGTCCCTTGAAGCTGTGAAAAAATCAAACTTCTAAGCCAACGCAATCAAAAGATACAGCCGTTTATGCCGCAAATTTTCGACACTTGCAAGGGAATCAAAACCTACAGGGTGCTTCCCGTGAACTCAGAATCTTGAAATTTGGTACGAAGCAACGTCTTATAGCATAGATAAAGGAAAAATTACGAAAACCATAAATTTGCAAGGTTGTACGGAACCCTCGGTGCGCGAGTCCGACTCGCACTTGGCCGGTTTTTTTTTTAATATGCGGTATAATTACAGTATGGTGAGGATACAGAACCGCATCAGCCAAGGGTTGGAAGTCCTCCAGTACTTCACCACCCGTGAATGGGTTTTCCCTTGCCCCAACTACGACGGCATTAAGGAAAAGCTCGACGAGGAAGAGCAAACTATATTTAGAACGGACATCACCAATGAGGACCGCGAGAAATACATGCAACAATGTGTCGAGGGAGGTCGCATATACTGCATGAAAGAAAACCCGAACCAGATTGTCGTGAACAGATGCTACCACACCTTGTAAGTAGCGATTACTAATAACGATTGTATTATGCAATACCCTAAACATATAACAATTGACAGTCTTGAAATACTTCACCTGACCTAAGTTTTACTGTATGTAAATGAGCTATGTCTGTAAATTAGATATTTAAGAAAAAATATTTTGGTAGGTCGTTTCTATTATAAATGTGAAAGGTTATAGGGGAAAATCAAAACGAAGGTAGATGGATAAAATGTAAAAAACTAATTAACTAAATGTGGATACGATGGTTAAGAATGAAGATGATTAAGAAAGAAGGAGAAGACTAACTGCGTCAAATCCAAATAATTGGAACAGGTGATGATATAGAAAAAAATGTCATACAGTACAGAACCCTCACTGTGTGCCAATATAAATATGTGAAATGTCATTAAAAAGTGCCATCTATTCGCTACTGATTAAATTGTGTGAGCGAAACATGATCGTTTTGAAATAAAAAATATTATAGTGCCATCTCTATACTACTGCGAACTAAATTGTGTACAACGGCTTACTAATAAGGTTGCTATTAACTAGGATGCGAAAGCTAAGTAGTTATCTTAATAGTTCTGCTCATTGAGAATAGATGTCTATTTAATACTATTTATCTCCTTAAACCTATGAGGTCCTGGTGATCCAAAGCTGAGAGCACTTGCCAGGGTGGTATCCAGGTCTGTTTTTTGGGGGGTTTTCGTATATGTATACTATAACTAAACGACCTCAAATTATATAGCACACAAAGAGAATCAGGAGGCGTCAATGGACCCCCACTATAAACCTGAATCCGCAATGGTACTATATATTTTACATGGGTAGCAATAGAGAAAGACAGATGATAGTCAGACCTGCGCACTAGACTGTGACGTAGTGACTCCTCACCACCCTCTTCTAAGTTAGAGTTGTGAAGTGAATATGCTACAAGCAAACTGACCATTGATAACGAAACAACGGTGACCTGTAACGTTATAATAAAAACATTGAGCAATATCGAATGGAAGTATCTCCGTCACATTTCAGACAATTACCTACTTTGAATATTGCAGCACAGTATATAAAATAGATCAAATTAAATTATTTTAAATTTATATTTGATATAAATACATATACAGTTACTAGTGTTGTTATTTTCAGTTATTGTGACATCTCTACTTCCTTCCTCCTTTACCCATACTCTATAGTTCCGCCCTCCGACCTCCCGACCAAGCCTTTTTTAATGTTAACTTGTTCTGGCTTCTGCACGCCTAGTATTCGCTCGGATTTGTACGTAGTCCCGCAAACTATGGAGTTTCTATAATATGTAGGTATAGGAATTATAGTTATTATACTAAATATTTTACTCCTAGGTTTCTGATAATATTAATCATTGCTATAATTTCTTGTTTCTTCTTGTATCTAGGTATAAGCCCAAAAAAAAACACTACAAGTGATTTTTTCTTGGGCTTCTTTCAGGAAATGCAAGATACGTGTTTGTATCTAGAGGCATGCATCTAGCATGTTAAATTTTCGCTCTATCACTCTCACGTGAGAAGATATATAAGGAATCAGTATGTGAAAAGCAACGCATTACTAGAACACACTTCGCCTTCTGTGCGCAAATTTATTGACATTTAACAATGCATTAAAAAGACCCTGGTGTCAGTAGTACAAAAGTACACCATTTGTACAGAATGTTTTAAGTCCCAAAAATATCAAAATATAAGATGTTCCCGTGACCAAAATAGCAGAACATCAGAAGTTCTAAGTACGAAAACATCGCAAAACATAAACATAATATAGTAAGTTCTACGTTTTGATTGGTAGTTCCAACCCTCTCTGCCGCAAGCGCATTTACTCCAGCTCAAGTTTTCCGTGACCACTCTCAAAAATTTGTTTTGTCTTTTCAGCCTTTATGTACTCGACTGGATCGTCAAGATTTGCTTCTGGCTCTTCGTACTGTCCCTACTGGCGTCGTGGTTTGAGCCAATGAAAAGGATTTTCTCCTACGGCGGCCCTGTCGTTAAACTAATGCCTTTCCTCGGTTCGGCTGTTTTTGACGAGGAAAACAATTGACAACAGTAGGATAACGCTATCAAGCTAACAATTGCACTAAAATAAAGTGTTGAAATATAAATAGCTTGATATGCTATCTACTTTATTCAGGATCATGTATCAATTGCATACCCACTATGAATCGATCAATATATTGGCTAACGATGTTAAATTTCTTTGGTATTTGAGATACTTAGAGAGGTCGCAGGGTTATCATACAATGTGGTCAAACCCCAAAATTTGAGGCCATTATTATTATGTTGACTTTGTATGACTAATATTATTTCATTTTTATGATACAATGAATTGTGACTAAGCTAAAATCGTATGTCGCCCTGAAACTTCAAAACAGAGCAGAAATAAAGGAGAAGGTTCTGAATTCTGCGCTTTTTTTGGGATTTTGCTTTATATTTTAATGTCACTTTAATTACTTATCTAATAAAGTGTTGGGGAATCTTCAATGTAATGGTTTGGATTTGATTTTATTCTATATCTTTTCGTGTTTTTAAATTTCATTGGAATAATATAAATTTTAATTAAAAAAACAACAGTATGTAACCCTAGTCACTACCTCGGGATAGTAAAATGGAATCGAATTCACTGCATGACAATAGTTTAGTTAGATAAATTAAGTTAGTAAAATACTAATAGAAGAAATAGTTATCAGTCTATGGAAAGCAGAAGCGCTTTAGGATTTATGATAAATATTGTTATATATTTCAATTATCATTTTGTTGATGAATATCATTAGGTTAAAATGAGGATATAAAAGGTGTGAAACATAAAGTTTTTTTTTGTGTGGGTTGTTACCGTAATTACAAAGTATTTTTATTAAGGATTATCCTCTTTCAATCTTTTAACAATAAAATCAACATTTTGTATACATAATAATATTCCCATTCTAAACCAATTTGATATAATATATATAGCATAAATTTCGAGCTCAGACCTGTGTTATATTACAGATGTGTTTATTATATAATTGATATGATATTGAAGAGGCATCCGCAAGATTTCACTTTAAAAACTCACTATTGTACGACCAATATTACACCAGTAAAATAGTAAAGGTACCGGGAAGAGAAAAAGTCTGAAGATAGTTAATGTACGACTGACTGAGTCTTCTTCGGGAATTGTTGGTAAATTTATCGATTAAAAATCGTATGTCATGGGTAAAATGATTTATTTTTTATTTTAGTTTACAACAATCGCTTACGCAAATATATTTTTTTATATTACTTTGATTTTTATTTCTTGTTATTAACTTGACTTTAACATGTTACACACTAACTGATATTATTCTAAATATGAGTTTTAAACATCATCATCTTTTCAAGGGCCACAATTTAATAAGATAGATTTCGCAAGCATAACACATAAATTATTACTACTAATGCAGAGCTCATAATGGTACGTACATTTATATAGTAAAAGGAACTAAGAAAATATTATCAGCCAAAACATCGAATGTAAGGATATTAATAAATTATATCATAAAAGGAATTCAAAATTTGATTGTATCACACAGTTTGCCCTGCGTTTTTGAGTTGCAGACACATATCAATAGTAAACTTTTACAATAATCTGAATGAAATAGAACTATCCAGATGTGATATTTTAGAAATTACAACATTTAGATTTTCTACCCAACACACTATGTGGCTGCAATTTACGAGTACTGTTTACTTGGTAGCGTTGACTATGTCAACAAATTCTGGCTTAAGACTAGCCCCTCCAACCAGGAAACCGTCGATGTCGGCACACGCAGCCAACTCCTTGGCATTGGCAGCGGTCACCGAGCCGCCGTACTGAATGCGAACTGCTCCGGCGACGTCAGCTGACACATTCGCAGACAGCCAGTTCCTTAGAGAAGCGTGGACATCTTGGGCCTGCAAATTATAATCATTTATGTTACTCCCAGATAGAATAGAGATAAATGAAAAATACATACTAAAATGATTAAGGGGTAAAGTTGTTTATTGGCTGGGTGCGCGATGACAGCGCCAACTAGTGGTAACAATTAGGGCGGACTTTGAAATGTCAAATGGCTGGCTGTCATTACGAAAAGTAAGTAAACACAAAAATAATTTCAGTGAAACAACGTTATTTACTTAGGTCCTGTTGGATATTGTAAGTCTATAGCGTCGATAATAATGTTGACCTTTTTTATTTCCCGTCAAAAATGCCACAATCAGTAAATTTCAGGCAGTATACCTACACGGACTTTCTCATGGCTTCACGGGAAATAAGTAATGAAATGGACAAAATTTATCAACTAGAGCGTTTCATGTATCTTGTAGACCATTATTTATAGCAGTACTGTCGATAATAATGCAGACTATTGTGTATTTTCAGTTCAACATGGCCCAAAGAGATTAAAATATCTTTGACATGGCCAAATTGATTATAAAAACAGGATTCCGGACAATAACGCACAATATAATTTTCCAGCCACAAACCACTACAAAAGACAAACAGTTAGTTTTGGCTCAACATGTGCAAGATGTAAAAGAAATTAAATGTGAAAATCAAATGAGCCACACCATTGAAGCTAGTGTAATTAGACAAACTTCAGTGACATCAACGCCCTACAAAACATCATTAAAGTCGTTGATCTTGTTTCCAACTTGCTCTTGGAAATTTATAGAATTGCGATCACTATTTTTGCCATTATTCTTGCAGTTGACTACGCAATAGGTTTCGTTACCCATGTTCAAGTATTTATTCCCACTAAGAATGCACGAATACGTAAATTTCTCTAGTAAAAAGTGACAGTTCGTCCGACCCGAGTTTCTTTTTTAGCCACCATGGGCGCTGCGATCGATTCGTGGTTCCCCCACCCCCTACTTCGCACCCAGCCAATAAGCAACTTAGCAACTTTTGATGGTTTTATTAGGAACTCCTTAATCACTACATAGTATAAAACAAAGTCGCTTTCTCTGTCCCTATATCCCTATGTATGTATGCTTATATCTTTAAAACTACGCAACGGATTTTGATGCGGTTTTTTTTTATAGATAGAGTAATTCAAGAGGATGGTTTTAGTGTTAGCATTGCACCCGTGCGAAGCTGGGGCGGGTCGCTATAGTCTATATATATATAAAATGATAAACTGACTGACTGATTTGTGATATATCAACGCACAGCCTAAACCGCTGGGTCTAAAGACTTGAAATTTTGCACATATCTAGTTTATACAGTGTAGGCATCCACTAAGAAAGGATTTTGCAAAATTCAACCCCTAAGGAGGTGAAATAAACGTGCGCGAGCGAAGCCGCGGGTAAAAGCTGGTCGATTATGAAATATTTTTACTGATATTAACTACAGAATTTCCGCATGAAGGACGTAGTCTATGTTTTAATTCGACGCGGATGATATCGTCATCAAGTCCAGCCCTGAATTTATCAATAGGCCGTATTGGCCTATGGTCGGCAGATTATCGGAGTGCGCTGGTTTGCTTTGGTAAGCCGTCAAGTTCGCGATCATATTCCATGTGTCAAAAGTATATTAATTATAGAATTCAAAAATACTTTTACAGTCAGAATTCTTACCTGTTGCGGGGAGGCAGTCTTGCCGGTACCAATAGCCCAAACTGGTTCATATGCGAGGACGACATTGCCCCAGTTGCTTCCTATGGCTGGTATCAACGCCTTTGTTTGCCTGAATACCACCTCCTCGGTCTTACCAGCTTCTCTCTCTTCAAGGGTCTCTCCAATGCATGCAATTACTTTCAATCCACTTTCTAGAGCATGTGCCACCTATAAAAATACAATAAGAGAAAAGATCTCAATAGATCTAGTAGAAGAAAATTATAATTAAGAGAAAATTGAAAAACATGATGCAATGTTTAATAATATGGGCAACAAGTCTGCGTAATGTTGTAGATTATATAATCTGCACTGTATTCACAATCATATATGTACTGACAAAAATCACTATAAGATTTACCTTTTCTGCAACTAAGTCATCTTTTTCACCGAAGATTGATCTCCTCTCAGAGTGACCTAGAATTACCCAGTCTAAGCCAACATCCTTGATCATTGCTGGCGATATTTCACCTGTGAATAAATAATTTTTATCTATACTCATTTGGACACATAAAAACAATCATTATACAACAGTAAAAAAAAATAAAAATTACATTACAATACAGATTTTGTATAAGATTTTATAAATACCGGTTGCGTAATATAACTTTTAAACTCATTAAGACAACCTTTTTTTAATCCTTATTAAATGATAGTTACATAAACTACTATTACCATTCTTTAATAATGACTTACAGTCAAGAGCATAATATGGAGCTTAACATATTGAACTTTGTAATGTTCCTTCTTATTACCCTAGAGTTCCTTCTTATGCCTAGAGATCAGACGCACTACAAGTGTAAAGCTTCATGTGCTCTTGACTGTACAAAAAAATTAAGACAAAAATATTATAATAGGAAAGTAAATTTGAAGTGGTTACCAATGTATTTATAAAAACTATTGATTGACATAACAAAAACGAATGGAAAAGTACCTGTAAAAGCTCCCTTGGGTGCCTTCCAGCAGTTCTGAGCAGCCACTCCAATAGTGTCAGGAATAATGCTCTTTACATATGCCAGGTAGATGGCAGGGACTCCCACCACAACCTTCAAATATTGTTACCAGTTAACTTTTGACTATTTGATTATTTTTAGTATTCAGTATAGTATTACTTTGGGATTATTTCACATCTTAATCTTAATGATTATCTAACAAAGAAATAAGTAAAGTTAAGAAAAATCTATGAAATGTGTTTTTTAATTTTAAAAAACTTATTCTAACTCCCTTAATTTAGTCACACTACTAACTATTTTACAGCTTATAATTTCAAGCACACATGACCTATCCACACCATTTATTGGTTAAATATAATCAAATAAATTGTGATTGTTTTTTACATAATCATTAATTATCCCCTCAAGTGTGGGAGTCAAAATGGCCGATTTGCATTGAGTGTGAAACCCGCAGAGGGGTTCGCCACAGTCAAGGGTTTTTAGGGGCCCAACCTCCACTAAAACTGCATTTTATTATCCCTTGGTCTAGCAGAAGCCCTTTTATCGAACTGAACGTTTTTATAATTAAGTTTGCTACCAAGAAATAAGTACTTTTGTAATATTTGTGTAGTAATAAAGTTGTACAGGTGGTATAACCGGGGTACCTAAATGTAGAAGAGGTTTTGGACTATATTTTTTAAACAAACCACCTTTGAGCTTAGTGACCGTTTTCATGAAAACCTTATAATACAATTTACAAATAAAAAGTACAATATCTATAACTCTCATACAAATATTTTACACAATCAAAGATTTAACAGTAGAACAAAAATGGTGCCTATCTTTAAAACACTCTCAAGTGGGTTTTTTCCTCTACAAAGTACATAAACGACGACTTGCTAGCTGTCTCCCTTCTCGCTTAACACGTTTTAATTAGTGAAACAGAGATAAAAACAGTCTCCCAGTGTGTATGGGCGCGAAATATGAGCGGGTAAGCAGCACCCCGCAGCGGGGTTTGCCACACTTGATTGATATTTGACAGAACCCCGCAGCGGGGCTCGCCACACTAGAGGGGATATATAAATCTTTTCCCAAAACACTTTCAAAGTTTTATTATTTACACATTTTATTAATAACACATTTTTAAATAATAGGTCTAATAAAAAAAAGTTATGCAATTGAGTACTAAAAATGAGGACATCACAACGTCAGTACCTACTCAGTACAATTTTAATGAGAAATTTTTGTTTTGACCGTTTATAAAAAGTCACTTGGATCAGTTCGAGATTTCCAACTATCTACTATATAAAAATAAGTCGGGTTTTCCTTCCTGATGCTATAACTCCAGAACGCACGAACCGATTTCCACGGTTTTGCATTCTTTGGAAAAGTCTCCTGCTCCGTGAGGTTTATAGCAAAGAAAATTCAGGAAAAATTTCAACAGAAAAGCGGGAAAATCTTATAAGCATTGCACCCGTGCAAAGCCGGGGCGGGTCGCTAGTTATACATATAATATTATAAATAATGGTTACAAAAATTCTACAACTAAATTGATACATCATACCTCTACATTGGGGTCGAGTGGTCCTGCCTTAAGAGTGTTGACTAGGTCATTGATTTGTTTCTTATCACCATTCATCTTCCAGTTACCACCAACAACAAATTTGCGGCCCATTATTGTATCTGCATAGAAAATAGCCAATTAATTATTTGAAACTAGCAGGAGCCCAGCGGCGTTGCTTGTGTGGATCCAGTTTATTCCAGTTCCTGTGGGAATTAAAATTAAAATCTATGCATAGCAGTAGCCTAAGACATATTATAATACACCTAGTGGTACATATTTCTCTTTGTAACCATTTTTATATTTTGAATTGGATGTGAGATATTTTCCTATAGTAAAAAATACCTTAGATATTGACCCAGTTACTTAGTTATCTTTATACCAAATATCATCAAAATCCATCTAGTAGTTATGCATGATCCGAGCACAGACAGACAGACAAAAATTTTAAAAAAATTGTGGTATCATGACATATAAATCGATAGCTAGGTATTTAGTATTTACGCTACAAGAAAAGTTACAAAAATATTTTAGTTTCTCGTTACATACAGTTTTATTAAATGTTTAAGTATCGAGCTTAGTGCTTAGATAATATGACTTCTGGTATTTAGGTATGATGGGCGTCGACAGTCTTCGTAATAAATCATAATTACCTTTTAATTTTTTTTACAAGTGATTTTAGGTAATGATTTATTTTATTTCTCATCTTCCACACAACACATTTATGCCAGTTACCGAAACGAGCCCTAGGTCACAGAACATTATTGCCCTAGGTCACCCCTAGGTCGACTAGGCGACGACACTGCTCATGGGTCAAACATACTTACGTGCAAGCAAAGATATGATTTATTTATTAAGTGTTCATAAAGTAAATGTATAAGCAGAAAGCGCAGTAAGTGCCTTTATCACATTTTATTGTACTTACTTTAGAAAAAGGGATATCAAGTTATAATCCAGAGTATCTAGAAGAGGGTTACCGGAATGTCAAGAAAATATGTTTAGAACGCTCTAACGATTTCGATCATTCGTAAAAAACCTGAAGGTGATTGGTGTAAAATCTTACCACATAATAAAATGAAACTATTACCACCAATGAGAAATTGGGATTGAATGGGTTTATATATCAATCCATCAAAGAGAACATACTGACATTGAAATGACCTTTCATGACATTGAACCATAGACTACATAAACGTGTTTTTTAGTGCCAATAAAGCTGTTACCAAAGATGTTTCAAGAAAGAGTTGAGAATGATTTTCTTCCAACCTTTTTGGCTGTTACCTTAAAAAGTAGACTTAGAGCGGCCGCACATTGTAAGAAATTTCTAATAGAAAAATTATTATGTTCGCCGAAAGGCACTCTGTCCATACATTTTGTACTAAGTTCCTCACATTGTCAGAAATTTTCACATCTACCGCACTTTAGAATTTTTCTGATAGAAATGTCAAAAGGCACGTTTTCAATTTCAATCACAGACCATTAATCTGGTCTGTGATTTCAATGCATTTTGTTCTAGACCACTTTGTTCACACTGTCAGAAATTTGCGTCAGTACTCAGTTTAGTTAGCGGTTAGAGCCAGTGATAACGTATGTACCTACAAACTACCAAAGAGATTTAAATATTATAATTAAATATCTTTGCCAATTTCGATATCTTATGGTGTGCGGGGTGCGTCCGTCCCACGTCCAGCCACCATCAGAATTTTCCTATTAAAAATTTCTTACAATGTGCGGCCGTTCTTAAGCTGCGTGCGTTTTTCAAACCATAAGCAACGGTATCGTATACGGGCCGTACCGTATTTACCTTTTGCCTTTCGTTTTTTACGAGTACTAACTAATTACAGCTATCAGCTGTCAAGCTTTCAAGGAAAGCTAGAGATGTGTACCGGTTGCAATTTTAGCCTCCGGAGATTTTAGGAGATTTTTTAGCAAAAACCGGTTTTTCACCGGAGAAAAACCTATAGGGAAATTTCTTGATATTATATGGAAATTGGCTTAACTTCTACAGTCGTAGTAGACAACATTTATGTACAAACATTTAAACAAATTATAACATAAGCGCCCGCACATGTAAAACGAGATTTTGTGAAAGTAATGATGCAATGCAATACCCTACCACAAAAAATCAACACGTAGCTAATAATTATTTTAAATTATTTCGGGGCCATAGACCAAAAGGAACACGTTAGTTATCAGTGACCTAAACCCTCAATTATTTCTAAATTTTTCAAACATAGGCAGCCTATAATATTTTATTACAATTATCAAATAGCCCAGTAAATTAGCTTTTCAATGGTATGTTGGTTCTGTTAATAAAATTCGAGGAATAAAATATCAACATTATTCTCTCCTTTGGGTTCCGAGCGCGTGAGTAAAAATACCGGTAAAAAATAAAATCGCCGGTAAAGAACCGGTAGTGACGTTATCCGGTTTTTCACCGGTTTTTGTAGAACCGGTACACATCTCTAGAAAGCACACAGAGTGGCTTTTTGGCGGGAATCCGAAGAGGGACGTCATGTTTTTTGTATAATTTTCATTTTGCTGTGTATTTCGGGTTTTGACTCTTAATAGTGATAGTTTATTATGTGGCAAGTGTCCGTGAAAGTGTGCAGTGAATGGGAAATTCGATAAAATGCGAGATATGGACATTTTTGGATTGCCTCAAAAAGTCACAATAAAGTCGTCAGTAAAAGTGCTATCATTTTACTGATAACCAAGTTAGGGCACGTTAGGGTTGTAGAAAGTGTTAAAGACACTGTATTTTTGTGCATGGACTCTGAAGCAGAGCCATTTACATAAGAATATCATTAACTAATGACGAGGCTGCATGGCGTAATGCCTTTGCCTACCCTGTAAGGGGTGAAACAACAACAAAAAAAAAAAAGCACACAAAGTACAGACAGACAGACCATTATGTTGTATTGCCCACTGAGCAAGTAATCTCAACGTTTTATTGCCACCCAATACCTTTAGGTAACCTCATACTTAAACCTGTTGACGAACCGTGGACGAACCTTTGGTCTAAAGTATAGTACCGCTTACTGAGAAGTTTAGTATCTCTGTGCCTTCTTATCTTATCTTATTTGGTAGGGTTACAATTATTACATCCCGTATATAAGTTACTCTATGATTACATCTCGGGTACACATCTCATGCAGGTACCTTCTACATATTTAGTAACATGATAATGCAACAAAGAGATTTAAATATGTACAATTTACATACTATAAATCAATATATTATATTTAAATCTCTTTGCAAATCAAAGATAGAGTCAAAAAACTTACTAATCAAAGAGACTTGTATCTCAATGCTCTCAATGCTTATATCTCATAGCCTAAAAGGAAATAAAAAAAATATTGTCTTTATTTGATTGGAGTACATACCTAAAACCTTAGTGGTTATATTCTCTTTGTACATACCTATTTTATTGACATTTTGAAAAATGAAGTCCTTAATAATTTTATTAATTCTTACTATTGTGTTATATATAGGAATTACCCTATTTAGATTACAAACTTCCTTTCCAGGTGGAAAAACACTGGTAATGGGATTTATGAAGTTTTATTGAACAGTGAAAAATAATTGTGGAATCATGCACCGGAGACAGTTTTTAGAGGTAATGAGTAGCAAAGATATTATATATAGAAAGACGTAGATATGTCACTAGAGCGCGGAAAATGAGGCCGACAAATGTAGTTAATTAACCACATTTTATTAAGTCACATTGTATTTCAATTCGCATTTCAAGCGCAAATGTTGACAGATAGCTGTTTCTTTCTTTATTATTCGTTCCGTATTATCTTTACCCGTCATTGTTGTATGCTATAAATACGCTAAGAAGTATGTATGTAAAGGTTGTAGCCACTCGTACCGGATCAATTTTTAAACGCGCGCAGTATGAATATAACTCATCCTTACTTTAATATCTTTGATGAGTAGTAAAAAATATGTTTTTTTTTTTACCAGCACATAAAATGATTTTTAATTTTATATTTTCAGATTTTGCTACATTTCATGCTATTGCTGGCACAAGATAATGTTCTAGCAAAAAAACAAAAATCAGCAGCAATCACCGACATTAATGAAATAAAAGAGTTTAAAAAGTTGTTGAGGACTAAAACCAATGTACTTGTACTATATCTCAATAAACCAAAGGCTGCATCGTCAACAGTAGATACATTCAAAGATGTAGCTGATGTTATGAAAGGACAAGCCACTTTAGTTATCATTGATTGTAGTAATAGGTAAGTAGGAACTGAATTATTTTTTCACATGCAACACTACCATGGCCATGGCATTTTGCATGGCATTTCTATGGTTCCATACCAAAAGTGTGCCAAGACTGCCAAGGCCCCTATTCGCAGTGTGGCCCCTAGTGACCACAATTTTATTATTGTGGACTTGAGTCTAATTATAGCAACTGGATGGTTTCATAACAATTTTAGTATTGTTTTTCAGCGAAATTAAATGAAAATATCTAAAAATGTTGTGCATATTATAATAAGTCATTGTTTTAATTAAACTAAAAAAAATATGTTATAATACATATAGGGTTGGAATTGATAAAATATGATCAAACTACAAAAAGGGAAAAAAGCAGTATTAGCACTGCATGTGAGAGACGTTGAAGAGCTTAGAACCAACATACAAATCTACTTAATAAGAGCTATGATCCTATGAAAAATGTCTGTGACACAAACTCTCTAGAAAATGTCATTAAATCGAAAATTTTTACGTTTTTACTTAGCAACGTTAGTATGGAATTCTAGGAAAATATAGCAGTTGACAGCCCAGAGTTATTTCACATTTCTGCCACTTTGTGCATTGATTTGAAGGTTCCCACCACCCACTTTGCACATAGCGAATTCTGCTGTCTGTTGGTCCATCTGTTTAGTTGTACATCTGTCTATCCATTCGTCTGTCTGTCTGTCAGAGGGCTTTATCTCATAAACCGTTATATGTTAAGAGTAGAATTTTGTTGTTGTTTCTATAGCCACTATAACTATAATACACCACTTAATAAGCTACTATAATAAATTCTGGGACTTGTGAGTTTCCTCACGATATTTTCTTTCACCATTGTGCAAGTGAAAAATATTTACACAAGGTTTTTTAAAACTCATTGGTACAGGCCAGGATTAGAACTCAACCCTAAAAAGGCAATGAAATTGATAAAACTTAAAATTAAGGGAGAATACATCCATACAAGACACATAACAGCACCCTTAGTGTGTAAGTCCGACTCTTGGCTGGTTGTTAATAAATAACCAATAATTATTGCATCTTATCTACAAACACTATGTAGTTTATATACACCTATAGAGAAAATTTAAATGCTCACTATCTGTAATTTCCAGTGAAGGTAAAAAGTTATGCAGAAAATTAAAAGTATCACCAGATAAGCCCTATAGCATTAAACACTACAAAGACGGGGAATTTCACAAGGAATATGATAGAAGTGAAACTATTAATTCAATGTCGAATTTTTTACGGGATCCAAGTGGAGACCTTCCTTGGGATGAAGACCCTGACGCCACAGACATCTTTCATCTTCAAGATGGAGAGGTAATGAGTTCAATATAGTATATAAAACTATCGGGTCTGTATACATTATACATGCTATTGTGAACAGAGGCAGTAGTGGAACATTGGTGACCGACTGTCCTGTCCTGTATTTATGGATACTGGTTTCTATGGCACTTGCTCCAAAGTTCATCCTATGCTATGAAAAAAATTAGCATGCTTACCAGAAAATTAACTTGTAGGGTCTATCCTCACACATCAGTGCGTTATCAGGGATGTGTATTGATTGTGCCAGAGCTGTCATCCGCTAGGAATGACCCTGGCAAAGCCTATCCACATGCCATACACTGTGATGAAGTGTGCAAGCCAGCAAGTGGTCTTAGATAATTTTCCTTACTGTCAGTCAAGTGATAAATATAAGTGTATGATTTACGCCAACTGGCTCACGGTATTGTTGAGTGTGTAGAGTTCTTATTATTACAAAAATCTTAAAATAATGTATATTATAAAGATACATATAAATATATATTATTTTGTTTTTAATATATACTTGGATTCATAAATAAGAAATTAAATTATTTGTTTCTTGGGGATAATCTCTGGAAATACTGAAGTAAGCTTCCAGAAGAAGTAGTTTCAGCACTAAATGTAAATTAATTCAAAAATAAACTACACAAAAAATACTGGAGATCAACCGGATACAAGCATTTATCAGTTGTAAACTGCTTGCCTGATTAATAATAATAATTTGTATGGTAATTGTATAATTACACGAGAAAGAGCGAGACAAAACAAAAGACAGTTAGGGCATGTGTACTGATCATAAGTTCTTATGTACAGTCAACAAAGTTGTTAGTGTTACATTTCCAAAAATTAAGATTCACTTTTCTCTTAAAGCCTTAAATGCATTTATAGAATTTTTTTGGTAAATTATAGGGATCAAAGATACCTTTCGAAATAAACATTAATCAATAAGACTTATTTATGACTTCCCCAGAAAAATGAATTCTAAGTTACTGGCCATGTAACCCTAACAACTTTGTTGACTGTACATATTTGTTATTATCTCTATGGTAGTGTTTAGAAGTGTTTCGAAGGCAAATGTAACACCACCCCTTTAGTTTTGTTAGAGGTCCAGAATATAAGTCATTTACTGGTGAAATAGGGTATTTCCAGTAAAAAGAGACCCTCCTGATAATAAGCGTGAGCATTTCATGATAGAGTTCACAAAATTGTCATGCCTGTGATAATTAGTAGATAGCCAAAATATATCTTTTGTGCATAACCATCAGTTAAGGCTGGGTGGGCCAGCAGAGGCCGATTTTTGTGATTTTTAAAATCATCTGAGACATAGAAAATAGTGTTTAAAATTCTGAAAAAAATATATATATAACTTAAGGACATACTCTAGTCAAAGTCGCATTCGGTTACACGATTTGATGAACTTCACTCGATAGAAAAAAATCTCAAAGTTACCCCTTTTTGTTTTGTTTTTTCTATGTCATGACTGAACTACTGATATTTTACATTTATTTTTTGTACTAGATTAAAGATACGAAATATTTCTAGACAAATTCGCAGAGTTTTACTTTATAAAATGATTTTTATAATCACTATGTTGAAAAAACTACAAAATGCACGAGCGCGGTGGCTTAGCTGGCGTGTTCAGTCGCGCGCTGGCGCTTACGGATGACGGACCAGTGTCAATTTTTTCCGTGACAATTTTTTGCACCAATCAATCAGTTTTGACGAATTGATATATTTGTTGCAAGTAATCCATAATGGGTAATAAACAACGAAAGCGAAAAAAGGCGTTTACCACTATAAAATTAATAAATAAAAACAAATAACTCAAAATATATGTGAAGAAGTAAGTAAATGTTTAATTTGTTATGTCATTTTCGACTTTGACACAATCACAATAAATTTCATTTTACTTCAATCTCATTTATAAATTCATAAAAAGATCATGCCATAGTATAAGAATATCAGTAGGTCAACTGAAATTAGGCAAGTAATCAAATAAATCGGAATATGATGGTGGGTAAGGCCGTCAATTTTTAAAATCTGAAATATTGCATACATGTGTAAATCGTGTGAAAATGCAATATTATGATGACATGGTGCTGATCTGATGATAGAGCTGGAAGGTGGCCATAGGAACTTCGCAATGAAACAAAACAACCTCATCGAGTTTGGGCTTCATCGAATCGTCATGACTAATTTGGAATACTATTTTGAGCTGAATACCGGAATATCCATCGCTAAACATAGTTCCTCAAATTGAGAAAAGCCAATACCGGAAGCCACAATGCCAGTAGTGGCGGCTGTATTAAGATTAACTTGGTCTTGATTGCATTCAAAACGAAATACCGATAAAAATCCTCGTCGTTTTTCACTAATCAAACGGAATTTTCCTAAGGTGCAGTTAAATTATGACGAGCTTTCTGTTGTAACTCCTGTAAAATGAAATTTATATCAACAATTCACCGTCCCAAAACAGATTTAACTTAAAAAAATTAATTTACATAAATATATAAATCTTCTTATTTAACATTTATGTTTTAAGTTGTTTTTAGGCACTTGTCTGACGTGGCTGACGTGTCCGAAAACTCTGTCAGTAAATTGAATTCTGTCGATCCTGTCGACACTGTAAATCTTACATAAGGATCACATTTTAAATGATAACATTTATCTTAACATTTTTATGTGTATTTTGTCAGTCTATTAACTTTTCATTATGCTAACATTAAAAAAATATATATGTGACTAATATTAATCTAAAATATGTAATACTTACTATATTTGTTCACTGTTTCAGAGATACTGGATAGGCGGAAGACTCACTTATCGTAGAGTATGGATTCAAAGAAAATGAATTTCAACCTGTTTCGGGACGGCGAATTGTTGATATAAATTACATTTTACAGGAGTTACAACAGAAAGCTCATCATAACGGTTTATTTAACTGCACCTTAGGAAAATTCCGTTTGATTAGTGAAAAACGACGAGGAATTTTATCAGTATTTCATTTTGAATGCAATATTTAAAAATAAATTTTGCTCGATTAACTCTGAAGACCTAAACGATAGAGATCAAGTTAATCTTAATACAGCCGCCACTACTGGCATTGTGGCTTCCGGTATTGGCTTTTCTCAATTTGAGGAATTAAGTTCAGCGATGGATATTCCGATATTCAGCTCAAAATACTATTCCAAATTAGATGATAAATTATTTGAAAAATGGAAAAAGACGGCAAATGCTTCTATGGAATGGAAGAAGCAGCTCAAGTGGAGAAGGATATCGCTATCGCAGAAGGTCGAACTAAGAACGGCTACCCTTTAATTGATGTTTACGTTGCTGGGTCATGGTGCGCTAAATCTTACGGCACCAACTTTTTCATCGCATTTCAATCTTTTTCGTCATAATGGATACGTTAAAAATTCGAGTAATTATGGAATATGAGTACCGTCGTCGTGGCAGCAACGCGGCACAAGCGGTACGCAACATCAACGACGTTTACGGAGCTAACACTACAAACCAACGTACCACCTGTTATACAAAATACATAAAAAAAAATTCGTTTAAATTTTTTGATATAAAATGGCAATTTCATTGGTAAAGAAAAGACCTAATATTTATGTCAAACAGAATTTTCGATTTTTTATTTTCGTCACCATGATGTACAGTGGTGGTCAGATAATTAGAAACACTTCTTATGAATAAGGAAAGTATAACTTCAACGTACAAATGTTCGTAAAAAATATACACATTCAATAATTAATAATTATGCAATAATATAACCACTCAAATAAAAAACTCATTAAATGCATAAAATATAAAACATATGTTATTTTTAATTACAAAATGAGTCTTACACATGTAGGAGTTTATTTTCTGTAACTTGCCGCTTGGACGCATAATTAGAAACATTTAAAAAAAGTATCCATAACTCATTCTTTTTTTAGAAATTGGAGAATAACATTTTTTTCTTGGCTTTTTCTATTATTGTAGCGGCAATTCAAAATTTAATCTGAATTTTATTTTGTTCAAAATGGGCCAAAAAAAAAGATGTGTCGCGTCAACTAGGCAAATCATTGTTTATTTACGTATAGATCATATGTGGGCGTACAGAAGAATAGCTGAGCACTTAAATTGTTCTGTAAAGAAAGTTTTTAATGCAATTGATCATTACAAAACACATGGAACTGTTGAAAAAATGTTCTTAGAAAGGCGCGGCAAAGAAAAACATTTCCCAGAGAAGATAAGTTGTTGTTAGTGTTTCTAAAAAAGACCCAATTAAAGGCTCCAACCAGATTATAAATGAAGTTTTTTCGCCTGATGACCCGAGAAACATCTCGCCAAGATTGATACGCCGAAGATTAGTAGAAGCTAAATTGTTTGATAGAATCTTTCGAAAGGTACCGCTTCTTACCAAGCAGCACCGAGAGAAGCGATTATTATTCGCTAAAAAAATATGTTAATTGAACGGTACAAGAATGGAAAAAAGGGTTATTTTTAGATGAAACAAAAATAAATATGGTAAATTCCGACGCAAAGCGCTATGTTAGACGTCCTGTAAACAATGCTTTTAATTATAAATACACAAGGAGTATAGTCAAGGACGGTGGCAGTAAGATTAAAGTTTGGGGGTGTTTTTCCGGATATGGAGTTGGACCCGTTCGGAAGATTGAAGGTACAATGGATCAATGGCAATACTAAAATATCTTAGAGCACACAATGATTCCATACTCGGACGATCATTTGCCTGTAACCTGGATCTTTCAGCATGACAATGACCTTAAACACACGCCCAATAGCGTCAAATGTTTCCTTAGCAAACAGCGTATATCCAGTTTAGACTAGCCAGCAAATCGTCCGGATTTAATCCCGATAGAAAATCTCTGGTTTATTGTTAAAAAGAAAGTCTCAAACAAACGTAACACCAGTCAAAACGAACTAAATGAAGCATTTTTTGAAGCATGGAATTAAATCCCCCTAGAAAATTTTACGAAATTGATTGAATCAAAATGCCACGTCGTTGCAGTGCTGTTATTGGCATTAAGGGATACTCCACTTAATATTAATTATAACTATTGATAGGTTTGGGATAGTAGCTATTTCTTAAATAACAATACTAATTACTAATACTTTAAAAAAATTTTTTTTATACTTTTTTGTTGTTGTTTCTAATTAGTTGACCATTATTGTTTATAACTTAAAATTGGTTTAAATGTTTGTCCGTAATGTAATATTGAAACTGCCCTTGTGCAATGGAATTTATATTGTTTTTCTAATCAATGATAAATCGTTGAACATATTGTTGTCCTATTTATTGTTTATTTTCAAAATAAAAACGATTGCGGAGAAGTATCTTACATAATGTCAAGGACCGTTGGCAGTGTTTCTAATTATCTGACCACCACTGTATATACATAATAGTTATAATAATTACATCAACAAACAAAATAAAAACAGAGAAGTTATTTCATTTATTTACGTAACTCTAATTTATTACTATACTATAAACAAAGTTTCATAATATATAAAATACATTTCTAAAGTCAAATAAAATTATCCTACTGCTAATTTCTATACTATGTCGCTGGCGGGGTCATGCGAGTTCACTGCCGCTGCGTCCGATCTAACTATTTTGCGCGCGACCCGTGACAGCGCTAAATACCTACTGCTGCAGGAATACCTGGCCTTAAATCGTAATATAAGGATTCTAGTACAAATGCTTTTCATTATTAAAGTAACACATAGTGGTTCATAAGTATATAATATTTTACATAAATTATTTCCACTGCAAGAAACTTCATCATTATTCTAGGCTTTAAAGAAATTCCTGAAGAGAGGCGCAGCAGCATATAAGAAGTCAATGATAATGTTTTACGCGCCTTGGTGTGGCTACTGTAAGACTTTAAAGCCAGAATACGTTGCAGCAGTTGCTGAATTAAAGGTAGGATAATAAATTTATCCTGTAAATAAAAGTTTATGTTCAAATGTATGTTAAAGTAATTTAATAATTGTATTATTTTTAGGGTGAAGCACTATTAGCCGCGATTGACGTGGCGAAGCCTGGAAATTCTAAACTTAGACAAATTTACAACATAACTGGATTCCCAACATTGCTGTATTATGAGTGAGTTTTGTTTTGTTTTTATAATAATAATTTAATAGGGTATTTGACTGCCTAGTCGAATGAGTTCTCTTTATGATCTTTCAAAACGAAAATTTATATGGAAAATGTACTGAGTACTGAGTTGTGACGTCATCATTTTTGTTTAATTATTTTTAAATTTGCTATATTTGTAAAATTAAAAACGAAATTGATTTTTAGAGGTGGTTTAGGATAATATTTTTGATGAGTGATTATTCCCAATTTAAGTTTGATACAGTCCAATAATCAACTATATTACAAAGTAATCATTGAAATATATTACCAAACTTACGCTATAAAAGTAAACGCTTAAAAGTAACTAGTACTTTTAAATAGTACTTTACTTTTAAATTGGTAAGTAATTAACATTGCGGTTTTTGGAAGAAATTGGTTAAAGCGATATGAATGCCAATTGTACTGTTTTTAAATCATTGTTATTGCATGTTACTTCCTTACTTAGAAAATTACATATTTTATTGTTTATTTTTTTCCAACCAGAAAAGGTCAATTCCGCTTTCCTTATAACGGAGAAAACAAGAAACAGGCGATTGTAGATTTTATGAGAAATCCACTGGCACATATGGAAAATAAGAAGAAAGAAGTTGTGGATGAGAGCTGGTCAGAAGATACCAATGTGGTTCATTTAAATGGTATGTAAAATCCTGCAGTCATTACAGACATACTGGCTTATAACTTAATAATTTATCTAAACTAATAATTATGTGAGAAATGCGGATATACGAGAGAAGTGTGGTTTGAAAGAAGATTTAGTGACAAGGATAAAAAAAGGTATGTTACGGTACGGTGGTTTGGTAATTTAGAACGTATGGATGAAAGAAGAGTAACGAAAGAGATTTATGGTGCGAATATTGAAGGATGCAAGGAGAGAGGACGCCCCAGAAAGACGTTCACGGATCAAATAAGTGACGTCTTTCAAAAAGCTGGGGTCCGGAGTGCGAAGAATAAAAGAGCGTGCATGAAAAGGCTTGTGGATGTGAAGGAAACATAACAAGTATGCAGAGATCGAGCAAAGTGGCGATCCATCGTCTCTGCCTACCCCTTGTGGATAATGGCGTGAGCTTTGTGTATGTGTGTATATTATGAAAAGGAAATATTTGTTTTATTGTATGTTTGTTTGTAATGAATAGGCTCCTAAACAAGTAAACCAATTTAAAAAATGCTTTTATCGATAAAATTATCCTAGGCAATCAGGGTCTCGTTCTTCAACATTGTATTGCCAAATGATAGCATTTAACTTGTTAGTATTAAAATTGCGAAATCATAATGCCGTCATCGGAGTTCTAATAGGATGGAAGAGAATATTACAAACTTGTAAGATTTATTCCATATGTAGTGACATCGCTCACGCTGTAACGCGCCTTAAAGTAGGGAATCCGAATTGAAAACGGCCTTCTACCATCTGTTTAATGGATGAAAACTAGTTTATATCAAATTTGTTTCTTTAACTTTGCCTTTCAATCCTGTTTCTAACTGCCAACCCAATAGTTACACCACGAAAAAAATATACAAACGTTATAATATATTCTAAAAGTTTCATATTTTTGATTGTTTTTAAATTAATTCGTTCAAATAATGAGTTCAATGTTTAAAAAGGTGGTAGTGGTTCTGCGCGTTTTCACCTGCATAGTTCCCGTTCCCGTGGGAATACGGTAATAATATATAGCCTACTAGCGACCCGCCCCGGCTTCGCACGGGTGTAATGCTAATACTAAAACCTTCGTCTTGAATCACTCTATCTATTAAAAAAACCCATCAAAATCCGTTGAGTAGTTTTAAAGATTTAAGCATACATAGGGATATAGGGACAGAGAAAGCGACTTTGTATTATACTATGTAGTGATATTACTCAGTGATAATGTAGCTTTCCATTGGTCCAAGAATTTTTAAAATCGGTTCAGTAGTTTTTGAGTTTATTTTACAAACATACAAAAATACAAATGTTTCCGCTTCATAATATTAGTGTAGATAAATGTCAAATTTTGACATTTTGGGTTGATGCTCGTTACTCAATCGGACAATCACATAACGGCTGAATGGAGTCCGGTGAAAGGTGATATATTGCCCACTGAATAATTCCTAATAATTAAGTACATTATGTTAGCCGTAAGAATAGATACCCATATAAATAAATTCTACTATTATTATAAACGCGAAAGTTTGAGGATGGATGTTTGTTACTATTTCATGCTAAAATGACTGAACGGATTTTGATGCAACTTGACAGTAAGAGCCCCCGTGCATTAGGTGGCCAGGTCGCGGCGGCCAACTGGCCGCGTGTTGAGTCGCGATGTTTCTGCTGGCCGCGCTGGTCGCCTAGTGCGCGCACTTGGGCTCTAATATAGAAAAACATATATATGTACTATAATTTATAAATATATAGTATAAAATTGGGGAGCAGAGTGAACGAACTCGCGGGTGTTAGATAGCTAGTAGAGATATATGGATAGGTAGTGTAGTATCTTAAAACATACTTTTCATCTTTATGTATAACTTTGTCTTTTTACAGACTTCCATAGCAACAATGAAGTTTATCATCTATTATAATGTGTGGTCTGCAGGTGTAATTTTATATAAATTTTATTTCTTATAATATATTCTTAGTAATAATATTATAGTTATGCAAATAAACTGAAATATATTAATAAAATTGTATTTTAGAAAATTTGAATTTTTCTATGTGTTCTTATGTTACTTGGTCTTTGTAGTCATTTTTTTTCTCTTAACAAAAAATCTCGATCTTTCTCGTTCATGGGCTAAGGTACTCAAAGAGGTTGCATAAAAAAAGATATTCGAAAGATATACTTTTTCTATTAACTTCTTTGCTGATAGAAAGTAGTACTGTAGTAAAAAGTATTTCCTAACATATAACCAAAGACGTTTAAAGAGGAAAGAGAATTATTTTCTTCCAACCTCTTTGCATATAACAATATACTCATGCTGGAGGAATGCACCATCAAGAACCTCACTGGTCATCAAAGAGATTTAAATTCTGTCATGCATGACTTTTGAAGAGATAGTAACGTAGTATATTTTATATTTTGATGTTTTTTACATAAGTTATTTATACAGATTTTAATAATGATATATTTATCATAAGTTGCAACTATGCAACTTAGTCGATTGTTATTTAGAAATATTTGGAGTAAAAGTAATGTATTATTACGACATATTGAACCTGCTCTCAATGTTGTTGAAATATTTACTTCACAAAACAAATACAATTTAATATTATTTTAATTTGTAAGTTTATGTAAATTCGCTCTCTGTTTTGTTCCAGCGGAAAATTTTGATAGTGTTTTATCTAAAATCGAAAACGCCCTAGTTGTCTTCTACGCGCCCTGGTGTGGTCACTGCAAACGGATTAAGCCCGAATTTGAGAAAGCCGCAACCAGGATTAAATCTGAAAAGGTATCAACAATACTTTGAACTCGTCGAATTGTCGTGTTCTTAAATTGTTTTAAAGTTGCTATAATTTTAAAATTTAAATCGGAATACATTTTTATTAAATGTAGAATACAAAAGAATAGAATAGAAAAACATTTATTTGCTTGGACAACACACGTACATGTACAATACAAACAAAAAGAAAGAAAAAAACACAAGAAATTTGCGTGTAGCGTAGGTATCGTGCAAGCAAAATGTGTTTTGGGATAATCTTTTTCATATCTCATACTCGGAAAGTAGTGTATCTTTGATCTGAGTACCGGGTCGGAAGCGATGATTCCCACCACAGAGATTCAGGGCTGTTATTCCCGCCCTCGGTCGGGAAAGACTCATAGTAATTGCTTCCGGCCTTAGGGCGGGAATAAATAAAAAAAAATAGTACTACATTTGGCAAAGACGTTTAAACAAAAAGGTTTATTTAGGAAAGAGAATTCTCTAATTATTAGAAGAAAAAAAGGTGCGGCCTTGTGAGTGTAGGTATAAACAACAGAAAATAGCCCGCGCGCGGGGCGGTACGCGTTCCATATTTGAAAATTAAATTAAGAGTAATAATTTGGTGAGCTGTTCCGAAATTCAAAATCTTGTTTTTCATCGACACTAATAAGCACAGAAGGCTTTATAAGAAGATGTACTGTTGTACATATTATTATAAAGAGGAAGGATTTGTACCTATATTATTTTTGTAATGTTATTTAGGTTAGGTACTCTATGATGTAGTATTCAAAGACGTTTAAAAGAAAAAAGTTTCTCTTTTTCCAACCTCTTTCAATTTTGTTTTTTTTCGTAGGTATAATTGCGTTTTTGCATGTTTGAATTTTTGTAAAATTGTATTTTTTTTGTTTACTTTCCTTGAATTCGAAATGAAAAGTAGAGTGTTTAACGCGGGCGGAAGTTATCAATTCCTACTTGGACTATATCCGCCCTCGCTACGCTCGGGCGTCTAAATACCTCGTATAGGAATTGATTCCTTCCGACCCTTGTATAACAATCTACTATTTAGAATGATTACTCACACTTTAATTTCGATGCACTCCACTACCCTATTATTAGAGTATCAGAAAACGTTGTAAGGATAAACATTTATATTGACGGGCCTGTTGGTTCAGTTGGTAGTGCCCTGCCATGCCCTGCCCTCTGAGTCGGAGGTAGCGGGTTCGATACCCGCTCGGGGCCAACATTTTTGTGCATGAACATTTTTGTTGGCTTCGTGTCTGGGTACTTCATATTTAAGTATGTTTATCAGTTGTATAGTACAGGCCCTGCAAGTTTGGGACTAAATAACCGTGTGTGACTTGAGTCCCACAATTGTTATTTACAAAGAAAACATACATTTACAATATTTACAGATAAAAAATATCATCCAAAGAGGAACCATGTGAGACAGTGTCCAGAAGACTGGCCGCTATCCCTCTGGATAGCTAGGCTGATCCTTTGACGGAGATAACTGTCAGAAAACTGATTATTAAATATTTCTGTAGATTAACGGCGTGTTAGCAGCAGTTGACGCTACAAAGCAACAGGAGCTCGCGGCTCGATATGGCGTCAAAGGTTATCCTACACTGAAGTACTTCCACAAGGGCGAGTTCAAGTACGACGCTGGGCATGCCAGGCAAGAGGACCAGATTGTTGACTTTATCAAGGTGAATACTGAGGCATATACACTCAGAGGCACAACTAACCTGCATCCATACAGTCTACTCCATTCATCACATCCCAACTACACCCGGCGTCAAAAAAATCGCACCTTCGGAAAATAATACTTTAAACCACTTTTAATCACATTTAGAATCTATGGCGATGGGACTATTAAGTATCATTTTAAACATTAATTTAACGACATTAAAAATAACAATCATTTATGCCATAAAAAAAAACATTTCACCCAAATAACGACGTTATACAAAAATAATGCATAATTACTTTATAAAAGGGCCGCTAGTTGCGCTACCTTTTAGAAGTATAAAAGGGAGCGGGGGGGGGTTAAACTAGGTTTTAAGTCATTTTTAAGCATTTTTTTGTCTTACTTTAATTCTTTGTCAACAAACTTTTTCTTCTTCTTTTGCAATCACTTCTTTTTTAGCAAGCTTTTTTACCTAGCAAGACTAAAGTACGATTTGCTAAATGTTGATGATTAGACCTATAAAATGATACCTAATAGTCCCATCATCATTGATTCTAAATGGGATTAAAAGTGGTTTTTCAAAGGTGCGATTTTTTTGACGCCGAGTGTAGATAATAGTATGGCTCCAAAGGGACTTCGAGTGTATGAAAATGTAGCTATAAACGATTAATTGTGCCTTCGAGTGTAGTATACATATCTTATTTATATCCCAGGTATAGACCCAGAAGGTACTAATGTGAACTCCTCAATACAATAGAGTTTCGGCTCACTTGGTTTGTATCGACGAGTGCCATCCATACAATTGCGTTTTTAATTTTTTTACAAGCTTTTATTTAATTTGCAATGTATGTTGGTTCGGGTGGTATCTTGCAGGGGGCCAATTCTACTAAATGACAGCGGTGATAGTTGTATGACAACTACATGATTGTGGTCACTCAATGGTGATATTATGTCAAAATTTGACATAATATCACCATTGAGTGACCACAATCATGTAATTGTCATACAACTATCACCGCTGTCATTTAGTGGAATTGGCCCCCTGCTCAATTTCGATTGAGCTGTTTGGAATACTTAAGTAAGTTCGGTGACAATGCAATATTATGGTACCACCGAGCTGATCTGATGATGGATCCAGGAGGTGGATATCGCAAAATCCTCAATGGCTCGTAAACACCTTAAGTTGGGGCTCTTTGGATTTTTTGTGCGTACGTGCCATACATACAAAAGCTTGTTTTCTTTGTTTTCATGAACTATAATAAGCTATTATTATTCGTTTATAATAAACTAGCGAACCGCCCCGGCTTCGCACGGGTGCAATGCTAATACTAAAACCTTCCTCTTGAATCACTCTATCTATTAAAAAAACCGTATCAAAATCCGTTGCGTAGTTTTAAAGATTTAAGCATACATAGGGATATAGGGACGGAGAAAGCGACTTTGTTTTATACTAGGTAGTGATGATGAACTTGTTCGATGATTAGAAACCACAAGAGCCGCCACCGCCACCGCCGCCAGAAGCACCGTGGTCCGAGGAAGCTTCGTCCGTGCGCCACCTCGACACCGCGACCTTCCGAAGCACAGTGCGCAAGATCAAGCACGCCCTCGTCATGTTCTACGCGCCTTGTAAGTTCATTACGAAGCCTGCACTATGGGCCTGTTGGCTCAGTTGGAAGTAACCCTGACTTCTGAGTCGGAGGTCGCTGGTTCGATCCCCGCTCGTGGCCAACATTTGTGTGCATGAACATGTCTTAGTTTCGTGTCTGGGTGTTTAATATTTATTAAAGTAAGTATATCAGTTGTTTAGTACCCATAGTACAGGCTCTGCCTAGTTCGGGACTAAATAACCGTGTGTAAATTGTGTCCCACAATTTATTATTATTATTTATATAGTCTTAGGACTTAAGACCACATACCATGCAAATGTTATATTGACATTATCTCAGCGTATTTCTGATCGCATAATTGTTGTTGTTTTGCCATGTAATAGGGGGTTGGGGGGTGGTAGGGTGAAAAATACAATACGATCTATTCTCATACCAACCACAAACACCGTGAGACGAGATTTTTATACATGGTCATTTTAAATTAAGTGCAAATATTTAAAGAGTAGATCAAAAAATTAACAAGAAACTATTTTCGGCATTGAATTTCATATATTAGAGTGATCATGGTTACATGTGCTATATTTTTCCGTAGTCTGATTTTGGTTTCACTCATCTATAGTATTAGGTATTGTGAGACTAAAGCTCAGCTGTTACACGACGTTTGTGTCTAGGGTGCGGCCACTGCAAGAGTACCAAACCCGAGTTCGTGAAAGCAGCAGAGCGGTTCGCCGACGAGCTAATGGTGTTGTTTGGTGCCGTGGACTGCACCGTCGAACGAGAGTTGTGCGCCAATTATGACATAAAAGGCTACCCCACCATCAAGTACTTCAGCTACTTCGATAAAGAAATAAAGGACTACAGCGGAGGCAGAAAGGTAATAATTTAAAACATTTAAAAACGTGTCCCATAGATTATAGGTAAAGGAGACGTTTGTTCTTGGGCCTGCACATTGTACTTCATCTTCATCATCAGCCGGAAGACGTCCACTGTTGAACAAAGGCCTCCCCCATAGAACGCCATAACGAACGGCAACTTGCCGCTTGCATCCACCGGTTACCCGCGACCTTGACGATGTCGTCGGTCCACCTGGTGGGAGGCCTACCAACGCTGCGTCTTCCGGTTCGTGGTCGCCACTCGAGAACCTTTCTTCCCCATCGGTTATCGGTTCTTCGAGCGATGTGGCCTGCCCATTGCCACTTAAGCTTGCAGATTCTGAGAGCTATGTCGGTGACCTTAGTTCTTCGGCGGATTTCCTCGTTCCGGATTCTATCGCGCAAAGAAACTCCGAGCATAGCTCTCTCCATGGCTCGTTGGGTGACTCTGAGCTTATCTAGGAGGCCAGCAGTTAGGGACCACGTTTCTGTGCCATAGGTCATCACTGGCAACACACATTGGTTATAAACCCTCGTCTTCAGGCACTGTGGAATTTTGGACGAAAATATATCGCGTAGTTTCCCGAACGCTGCCCATCCGAGTTGGATTCTTCGGGCGACCTCTTTGTCGAAGTTGGACTTACCTAGTTGAACAGTTTGTCCAAGGTAAACGTACTGGTCGACAACTTCGATAGCAACGTTTCCAACAAATACCGGCATGGGTGGAACATGTACATTCGACATAATTTTCGTCTTGTCCATATTCATTTTAAGACCCACCTGTTGAGAAACGTTGTTGAGGTCTCCAAGCATAGTGTTCATATTCTCCAGCGATTCAGCCATGATGACTATATCATCGGCGAAACGAAGGTGGGTGATGTATTCGCCATTGATGTTGATGCCAAATCCGTCCCAATCCAAGAGCTTGAAAACGTCCTCCAATGCGTTCGCGAACAGTTTAGGAGAGATGACGTCTCCCTGTCTCACGCCTCTTTGCAATTGGATTGGTTCCGTGCTCTCGTCCTGCAATCGGATAGACATAGTGGCGTTTCTATACAAAAGCTTCAACATTTCTATATACCTATAGTCGATACGGCATCGCTGAAGGGACTGTAACACTGCCCAGGTTTCGATGGAATCAAAGGCTTTTTCATAGTCCACAAACGCTAAACATAATGGCCGATTATACTCCTTAGTCTTCTGTATAATCTGACGGAGCGTATGGATGTGGTCTATGGTGCTAAAGCCTTTTCGGAAACCGGCTTGTTCGGGAGGCTGGAAGTCATCAAACCTACGTTCGAGACGATTTGTAATGACCCTCGAGAACAGTTTGTACACATGGCTCAGGAGTGAGATGGGTCTATAATTCTTCAACAAGGTATTGTCACCTTTTTTGAAGAAGAGCACCACCACACTCCTATGCCATGCTTCTGGCGTTATACCTTCGAGTATGACGGAATTAAACAACTTCTGGAGGACTAAAAGTACTGGTTTTCCACCCGCTCGAAGGAGTTCTGTCGTGATTCCGTCATCTCCCGGCGCCTTGTTATTCTTAAGCTGTTGGAGGGCCATTCTAATCTCATACAGGCTGATGTCTGGGATATCCTCAGTGTAGTGTCGGGTCAGTCTCGCTCTAGTGTCCTGAGCGGAGCTGCCAACGGGTTGTCGTGTTGAGGTGTACAAGTGCCCATAAAACCTCTCGAGCTCTTTCAGGATCTCTGGTTTCGATGAGATGATACTGCCGTCCTCGATCTTCAGTTTCGTCATTTGGCTTTGCCCAATAGACGCATTTTTTGCGAACACTTTGGAGCCCTGGTTTCGCTCAATTGCGGTCTTAATACATTGTGTACTATAGGACCGCAAGTCGTGTCGCATGGACTTTGAGATACGTCTATTGAGTTTACCGTATTCCGACATATCAACTGAAGATTGCAGTCTCATCTCAGACCGGTCTTTCATTAGCTTAATAGTAGTTTCCGAGAGCTTTTGAGGCTTTTTCCGGCGTGGGGCTTTGAAAAACTTAGACCCCACTGCATGGACAGTTTTCACCAACCCGTTGTTTATCTCATCCACTGTTTCGCACTCTGTTAGGCACTGGAAGCGATTATGCAGTTCGAGTTGAAAGTCTTCGGGATTTTGGATTTGGGCAGGATTAGGGCGGAGCGTGGACTTCACCAGACGTGACCTCTCAAGCTTAACATCGATATTCAATGTGCCTCTGATGATCCGGTGATCGCTACCGGTTTTCACCCTGCCGATCACGGAGACGTCATTGAATATTCGCTTCTTGGTCGTCATGATGAAGTCGATCTCATTTTTGATGGAACCATCGGGGCTTATCCAGGTCCACTTTCTAGTCGGGCGCTTCTGGAAAAAGGAGTTCATCGAATAGAGTCCTTCCTTTTCCATGAAGTCAACCAGCCTCTGGCCCCTCTGGTTTCGCTGTCCATATCCATATGTCCCCACTCTCAACTCATCGCCATTCCGTGTGCCCACCTTTGCGTTGAAGTCCCCCATTACAACGGTGAAGTATGATTTGGAGGTATGCATGGCTTTCGATATATCCTCATACATAGACTCTACTTCCTCGTCAGGGTGTGTCGAGGTCGGCGCATATACCTGTATGACCTTCAGCGAATACCGATCGGTGATTCTGAGTATTAGGTACGCTACCCTGCTCGACACACTATCGACCTTTACTACGTTGTTAACGAGGGGCTTACGGACGAGAAACCCAACACCACCCTGGGATTTTTGGTCTCCTTCCCGGAAGAAGAGCATGTTGCCAGAATCCAGGATTATCGTGTCCTGTCCCTCTCGTCTTATTTCGCTTAATCCCAGTATGTCCCATCGCAACTTGCTCAATTCCTCATCCAGCTCTACAATCTTTTCGTCAGTCCTCAGTGTGCGAATGTTGTGTGTTGCCAGGGCCAAAGTCCGTTTGGGGTAGTAGCGGGGTATCTTTGCACATTGTACACCAGCGTGAAATATAGAGAAAAATCTAGTGATTATGAGAAAAATATTTAAAAAATTCACTTCTATCTATTTAACTTGCACAAAAGTAATTAAACTTCAATGGATCCGCATGGAATCATATTGAAATAATACTATTTCTAACTTAATAAGCCCAATTTCCATGTTATTGTGTAATTCACGTCCGACAAACATCAAAAAATGTCAATTGTCATTTACCGGTTAGGTTGCAATTTTTTTTTCGGTCGCCGTGATGCTAGTTCAATGAAAATTAAAGTTTATTGTTCAACTAAACTAGACAAATATAAGTAAAATCATGAATAAAACTTTTATGTTATTGTATTTATATTTATCTAAAACACTGGTGTACACGGTGCAGGCTCAGTCTCCATACATTCATGAAACGTCTCCTTTACCCTTTAGCTGAAACAGTTCTCTACATTTATACTTATAATTAATACTTATGCTTAATCAATTATAAATAACCACTTTTAGAATTTTTGTCTGTCTTACAGCATGCTGTCATGGTTTTAATTAGGATTAAAACCGGAATTTTTACAAAACATTACGTGTATTCATTTCAATATCTTGACAGGTTCAGATGATATACGGATTTGGTTTTGATATATAGTTGAACCGAAGCCAAGCGAGGGCGGAAGTTGAAAATATCATCGCAAATAACTCTGTAGTGTTTAAATAAATTTCAACTGTTCCATGCGTTTATATTTATGAAATAGTTATAAAGATATGTTGTGCACTGCGCCTTGTGATAGTGCCATGTTGCACAAAAGTGGTATGGTACTTAAAATATATAATATACTAGCGACCCGCCCCGGCTTCGCACGGGTGCAATGCTTATAAGAATTTTCTTTGCTATAAACCTCACGGAGCCCGAGACCTTTCCAACGAATGCAAAACCGTGGAAATCGGTTCGTGGGTTCTGGAGTTATAGCGTCAGGAAGGAAAACCCCGACTTATTTTTATATAGTAGATTACCTACTAATATCAAGTCTACTTATCGCATTAGTTTCAAGAAAACTGTATGAATCAGTGTTAAGGCTTAAGAGATATTTTTTTATAATTGGGTAAAAAATTTAATAACATATGAACTGTTTATTTGTTGCAGGAAACAGATTTCGTCGCGTTTATACACACTCAACTTGGCCATTCGACACAGCAAAAGGAGGCCGTCAAAAAAGATGGTTTCAGCGGTGACATCATCATGGCCAGTGACGCCAACTTCGAGGAGTTAGTCGTCTCATCCACGCCTATGTTTGTCATGTTTTATGCCACATGTAAGTTGCAATTGTGAATGTCTCGAAAATTATTATTATTACTAGCTACATAAGGGATTTACAAAGATGAAAATCTTCCATACAATTTCAAAAATTCTTGAAATTGCAATAACTATTTCCAGTTAAAACTGCTTATAGTCGATAGACTGACATTTTAGTCCACGAAATATAAAAAAAATTTTCCTCGTGCTACGTTAAGTACCTTACCAAGGAACTCTTCTGCCAAATTTTATGATCTTAGACCCGTGTTATCAGTCAGACAGTGTTTTATTTTTAGAGTTTTATTGACTTTATTCCATCTCAAGATTGTTATTATTCTCCTGCCAACAATCCGTAAGTAAATTCCCACATTCCATTATCGGTCTCATTGTGAGATAAAATAAAATAAATTGTAAGATAAAGTATTGTTATACACACACCGGCACAATTAGCGGAACAGAAAAAAAAGGGAGTATTTACGCATTTTTGCGTGTTACTGGCCGGCTAAACAAGCTTTTTTTAAATTTGGGTTTTAATTTAAAAATGGAATACTAAGCGACTGCCCTTTTTTTCATTCTTTTGTTTTAATTTTCATTGATTCATTTTTTCCACCGCTTGTCCGTTTTTAGAAGGTTCGTGAATTCCATTTGAAAAGCTTTGAATTGCAGTTTTTGAGGCTTTTGAGTTTTTTCGCATATTGATAATTTACGAGCATCTAATTATGCCTGATTTAACGCCATCAGAAATCATTAGGGCAGATCAAATGAGGAGAAATGGTCAAACCTACAGATCGATTTCCAGAAGCCTTCGTCGATCGTTATCAACGATTTATCGTAGCATCCAACGATACAGATTGACGAATGCTCTAGTGAGAAGGAGAGGACAAGGCCGGAAAAGGTGTACTTCAAGGAGGGATGACCGTTTTCTCCAACTTCAAGTCCGACGGAACACGAGACTAACGGCGGTGCAGGCTCGAAATTTACTGGAAGAGGTACGAGCAGTAAGGATGAGTGAGCGGACAGTTCGTAGAAGATTCGAAGAAGTGGGTATAGGCTCGTATGTGCCCGCCAAAGCCCCAAAACTTGAGAGACATCATCGCACAAACCGTCTACACTTTGGTCGTGAACATCGTGATTGGGACTTCGACGACTGGGGACAGGTTCTTTTTACTGATGAATGCAGAGTTATGTTAAATCAAATTGATGGAAGGCAGCGAGTATGGAGACGCAAAGGAGAACGGTATATCCAGTCTAATTTTGAAAATACAGTTGCATATGGCGGCGGTTCAATTATTGTCTGGGGAGGAATATGTTTAGGAGCTCGTACGGAGTTAGTAGTGGTCGATGGCGGGAATCTGAATGCTGATCGGTATATCAGGGAGATTTTAGAAGAACATGTTGTGCCATTTGCCCCCTTTATTGGTAACAACTTCATTCTAATGCAGGATAATGCTCGGGCTCACAGTGCTCGCACAGTACAGACATACCTAAACCATGTTGGTATAACGGTGATGGAGTGGCCAGCACGGTCCCCCGATATGAACCCTATAGAACACGTCTGGGACTTGCTAAAGAGGAGTGTAAAGTCAAGAATGCCCCCTCCCAATAATCTCAACGAGTTGCGAAACGCATTACTTGAAGAATGGCAGAGGTTGCCCCAAGAAACCATTGATATCATCCGCAGCATGCCCAGACGGATGGAAACCCTCATCAGAGCACGAGGAGGAAACACTCGATATTGAACAGTCATTGAAATTGTTGTTAAACTTTGGAAAATCTTGAATTTTCTGCTGTTTCTCTATAATTAAAAATCGAAGAAAAATGCATTTTGTTTAATTTAATTTTTATTTTTATAAAATTTTAAGTATGGTGTTACAAATGAATGTCAAAACATGTTAATTATTATTAATTATTATTAATTATTAATATTAATTGTTGTTTCATTTTAAATAATATATTGTTTAAAAATTACATTCATTGTTCTAAATTCCCTCTTTTTTCTCCATTTTTTTTCTGTTCCGCTAATTGTGCCGGTGTGTGTATGTGGAGCTAGCCGGTTTCATTATAATATTATTATGAGGTCTTTTCACCTGTGTATGTGTGGATTGAGTGAGCACCCCTCAGAAAAAAAAGGAAAAATGCTCTTCATTTAGTAGAAGTTCTAAAACAATTGTAAAAGTAATCCCTGAATTTGTAAAAAGATAAAAAAAAAGATACAGGGTTTAACGTATGCTCACTCAGTTCTCACAAACCACCAATGAAATCAGCGAATGTATTAATGCAACATATAATATTTATATACTAGGATTTAGAAGAACCTAAGCTTACTTACCTTTATAATTTGTAGATCACCTAGTTACGTAATTAAGGTTTTACAAAAAAAATAAAATGCTCACTCAATCCTCACACTTTTGAAAACCCGATTTCTGATGAAGAAACTGAAGATTGAAACTGATATGTATGTGTATAGTTTAGTAAAATTAATATGGGAATTTGTAAAATAAAAAACGAACCACTAACGTGGCAGGTTTTAGAATAATAAATTTTTTTAAATGCTCACTCAGTCCACACATTTTACGTAAGTTAAAAATGTGAATATCTTAAGATTTATAGTATCAAAGAAACTGGAAATTAGTTCAACTTTTTGTAAAAATTTCTACAAAAGATCTACCATCTAATATTTTATATTCGTTGTCTGTTTTTAAAGATATTCAATTTTAATTTTCCTAATGTAAATATATCGTTTAGGGTGACCACACTTCATAATATTATGGTCATATCCATTATTTTGACAACCTTCTTCGAGTTAAATCGAAATTGCTGTGCTGGCGAAATACATGAGCAGCGGCTGGTAAAACATGTATACATATCTGTCGCCTTTTAGCGGCCAAATAAATTGCATAGTAAGTATACGTGTAATTTAAATAGTTTATTTCATTACAAGTGCGGAAAGCCTGTCATCGCAACGAGTTCCGACAAATGTCTACCCAAGCCGAGGCGCAGCCGAAGGTGAGGGTTGACAGTCAGAACAAGTTGCAATGACGGTTCCGCACGTGTACTGAACAACTATTTTTAATACAGTTGCGAAAAAATGAAGCAATTTAATAAAATAATAAAAACACAATAAACTCAACTATCATTTTTGGAAAATGGCGCCAACCATAAAAATAAAGAGAGATTTTTTTTTGCTTACTTCACCCATTCTGGATAGGCAAAGGAAACTGCCCAATGCCCATACAGTCAAGTCATCGGTACAATTTTCTTATTTATATGAAATGAAAATGAAATTTAATGAGATGAAATGAAATAAAACCTAACCTAACTCATTGAATCAAATCATTAAATCTGATATTGAAACAAATTAATAGCTTCTTTTTAGAAATATTTGCATTCAGAATCATAAAATCTTCTATGAAGTTTTTTTAGTAAAAACTTCGTGGTTGGTTTTTTCTTTTTAATAGACATCATTTTGACAGTTGGGAAAGAAAACGAACGAGTGCGGAAAAGGTAAAGAAAAAGCTCGAGTGTGTAATAGCCCTCATCCCGAACGTTAAACGTCCCTGCAATACGCCACTTTTTGAGCAACTGTATTAAAAAATCTTTTACTCCAAAACATGGCAACCAAGGAGGCAACTTATCAATAGTTTTATTTAAATTTCGAACTGGCTTGCAAATAGGAACATGTTAATTGAAAAAATAAAACAAGTGAACACTTCAAAGTGGGAAAAAATATTGTTGTTCTTCATTGCTTTTGTTAACTTATGTACTAATACATTTTCAAAAACGATGTTCTGTCTGTGCCATACCTACCTATATAAATTTTAGAAAGAAATTTTGATGAAATTTAATTAAATGTTGACTTGTCATCGTCGGGAGGTTGCCTTTGCTGATCGATCACAGCATCATCCTGCTAATGCTAGTGTCTAATAGCATAGCCAAGTTGTATTTTATCGCATACTAATAGTGCCCCACGGTTTCACCCCGCATCAGTTCCGTTCCCTTCGGAAAATTATAGCCCATGTTACTCCCAGAAAAGTAAGCTTTCAATTGGCGAAAGATTTTTCAAGTCTCGCGTGTAAAATTTTATTACAAATAGCAGGTGCCCAGCGGCGACCCAGCCTGGATCCAGTTTATTCCCGTTCCCGTGGGAATTTCCTATAATTCCTTCATAGTGGTTTCTTTAACCATATAAGACCATAATAATTTAAATAGCGGGTGCCGTGGATCCAGTTTATTCCCGTTCCCGTGGGAATTTCCTATAATTCCTTCATAGTGGTTTCGGCAAGCATAAAACACCATAATATTTTAAATAGCGGGTGTCGTGGATCCAGTTTATTCCCGTTCCCGTGGGAATTTCTGAGATTTCCTTTATAGTGGGTGCCTACGACATAAAGACATCTATACATACGATATTTCAAACAACGGGTTCCAGCGAGTTAAAGCGGCGGCGTTGCGCGCGCGGTTCCTGTTTTATCCCGTTCCCGTGAGAATTGCATTAAATCCCTTCATAGCGGTTGCCTACTACATTTATGACACCTACATACCATATTTCAAGTTTCTGGGTGTAATCGTTTCGGAATAGTACGTATTTCTCTTTTTCACCAGTTTTTATATTTTCCCGTGGGAATGAGATATTTTTCTGAAATAATAACAAAGAACTCTAAAGAGTAAAAAACATACAGACAAATTGATAACCTGCTCCTTTTTGAAGTCGTTTAAAAGTACTCTAGATGTTGACCCGGGTACTCAGTTATCTCCATACTAAATTTCATAAAAATCCTTCCAGTAGTTTTTGCGTGATGCGTGCACAGATAGACAGACAGACAAAAATGTAAAAAAATGTGTTTTGGTATCTACATCGATAACTATATACCTACACTTAAAATTTTCAAAAAATCTTTCATGTACAGACATGGTCCCGTTAGTTTTATTATATGTGTAGATGTACAATAGTAGATTATATAACAAGGGAATAAAGCACTGTTTTATGTCACGGGCGCGACATTGAATCCTGAACGTAACGAAGGACTCCAGCGAGGGAGTTATGATTTAATTCCCGAGCGAAGCGAGGGAATCAAGACTGAGTCCTGAGTTTAGTGAGGGATTTAAGCGCCCAAGACAAAAACAGTTTTATTCCCGAGTTATATACTCTACTTTTCTCACCTTATGCGAGACAATAAAATGCAATTGCATGGTAGTAGATTATTGACAATGCCTATGGCATCTAGTAGGTATAATAGACTCTGAAGTCAAAGTACTTTCATCACTCGACATTTTCGATATTTTTTTTTGAAATGTTAAAGCTATAAAATGGATACAGCAACTTGTTTCTGCCGGCGTGACCTAGGTACTTGATTTAACAATTGAAGATCGTGCGAATCTAGTTGGTCGCGGCTTCAGTTTTCGAAAATCGAGTTGGCCACGACTGCACCACATTTTGATTAACGAAATTAGACTTTATCGTCATAGCAATAAGGATTATGAAACTGAAAATTACATTATTGACCAAGGGTTATAATGAAATTCCATACAACATTATAACCCGGTTAAAGCCAAGGAATATAATGTCTTGCTTTCGGTGACGTTTATATGATATATAATCCGGCTTTGTCGAGCATGTGGTGTGAAAATTATATTAAAGAGTCGTAATCAGCGGAGGTCGTATGTCAAAAATTTACTTCGAAAACCAGAAAGAATATTCTTTTAAAATGTCCTGTATTTTTAATATGACCATAATATTATGAAGAAGTGTGGTCACCCTAAACGATATATTTACATTAGGAAAATTAAAATTGAATATCTTTAAAAACAGACAACGAATATAAAATATTAGATGGTAGATCTTTTGTAGAAATTTTTACAAAAAGTTGAACTAATTTCCAGTTTCTTTGATACTATAAATCTTAAGATATTCACATTTTTAACTTACGTAAAATGTGTGGACTGAGTGAGCATTTAAAAAAATTTATTATTCTAAAACCTGCCACGTTAGTGGTTCGTTTTTTATTTTACAAATTCCCATATTAATTTTACTAAACTATACACATACATATCAGTTTCAATCTTCAGTTTCTTCATCAGAAATCGGGTTTTCAAAAGTGTGAGGATTGAGTGAGCATTTTATTTTTTTTGTAAAACCTTAATTACGTAACTAGGTGATCTACAAATTATAAAGGTAAGTAAGCTTAGGTTCTTCTAAATCCTAGTATATAAATATTATATGTTGCATTAATACATTCGCTGATTTCATTGGTGGTTTGTGAGAACTGAGTGAGCATACGTTAAACCCTGTATCTTTTTTTTTATCTTTTTACAAATTCAGGGATTACTTTTACAATTGTTTTAGAACTTCTACTAAATGAAGAGCATTTTTCCTTTTTTTTCTGAGGGGTGCTCACTCAATCCACACATACACTTTTCACCTATACATATTGTCGTTCTTTGTACTGTGACTGATTGATCAGTTTTTTTTTATTGCAACATAATTACGAATTGATTCTTAATCTAAGTGACTACAGCACGGAAACCTTACAAGGTTTATCTGTGCGGGTGATCCGTTCAATATCTATATATTATTACAAAACTGTAACGAGACCGTAACTTTACATTTTTGCGGTAGCGTAGACAGCCATCGACACACATATCCAAACACCAATTTTCGAAATCTTCGTCTGTTGTCTGTGCAGGTATCACGCAAAAACTACTGGACAGACTTTGATGAAAACCGGTGTGGAGATAACCGAGTCGATAAAATCTGTCTGTGTGTCGGTCTGTGTATCCGATTTACTGTACATAAATAATGTTTAACCTATAATTGTATAACCTATTTTCTGAATATACTCGTTGCAAGTTAGGTGGTAGTTCGTTGACATAGAAGGGAATAAGATATGCAAGTACTTGGGCTCCGTAAGTGTTGCAAGTCCTAGGTAGAATATATTTATCACCTTTGATATTAGTTCTCACGCCGGGAGGCCGTTCGGTTGATTAGCTTCTGTTAAAATATCGAATTTAGTTTTATCAAAAACATTTAATACGTTAGAAATTCCAATAAGTTTAGCATAGTTTTCATTACATTTCTTTATGGAATCATCTGAAAATGTCATATACCAATGAGTTTTCTTACAAACTGTTAAATAATGATAAAGATGTACTTAACATATTTATCTCTAGCTTGACGGTGAAGGAAAACATCTTCGAGAAACCCGCAAATCCTGGGTTCTCCGCCTCAGTCTGGCGATGGACATACCTGGACTACATGTCTAGTATAATAAGTCCAAAAAGTACGCTGATGAAAAGATACCTCTGCTGGGTACATAAGGGCATCTACTAATATTTTTTTGTTGGCCAGTCATGAATAAAAATAAAATAAATAAATAATCTCACGCCTTTCCCCGAGGGGGTAGGCAGAGGTATTCCATTACTGGATATACCCACATTTCACGAGATACATTGGACCCCTAAACGTGATAGGTGGTGAGCCCATCGCCGGACCGGGTCTGTTTACACATGTTTCAGAATTAATTCTGAGACCTGCGGGTTTCCTCACGATGTTTTCCTTAACCGTCGAGCTAGTGATAAATATGTACGTAAGTTTTGAAAAACTCATTGGTACATGCCAGGATTCGAACCCGAGCCTCACTGATTTTCGGCCGGCTCTTTAACCGTCCGGGCTATCACTGCTGTATCAGTCATGAATAATAAAACGATATTTTCTAAATAAATAAACATTCTGAGCATGCATTTAAAAAAAATACCCGTTTATCACTTTTCCTATTATTAAAAACCGCATCAAAATCCGTTGTATGGTTCAGGCGAAGTTAGCGGATATACAGACAGAGAGACGGAACGCGACACTAATACTATAAGATATTGGGTTCGATTCTGCTTTACACCGACTAATCTTATTACAGTGTAGTCCTGTTTTTTGGCCTTAAGAAAAAAGAAAAGGCATAGAAGATAACGTAATGAATTTAGTCCTGCCAGAGGCTGTATTTTAGCCGTGAGGTTCTTTACATAAGCACTAAACACGTTATGAAATACCTTAGTTGACAGGACTAATTTCAATTTGACAGGACTAAATATCTCTCGGCTCTTTTCTTTTCTAGCAGAAAGAAAATGACAGGAGTAAACTATAAGAAGTTTAGTTTCTGTAAAGCAGAACCGGGGCTATTAATGAACTAAACCCTCTCCCCAATTCTAGGGTGTGCCCACTGTCAGCCGTTGAAGGCAGTATTCAACGATATTGCCACCAAGCTAAAAGCCGAACGTTCCTCAATGAGAATGGTAGCGGTTGACGCTGCGGAAAACCCAAAAGTAGCCGACATTGCCAGCGTCCAAACGCTGCCCACGTTCAAGATGTTCGCCTCCGGAAAGATCGTAGGCGTGTACGAAGGGGATCGCTCCTTGAGCGACCTCATGAAATTCTGTAAAAACTACGATAAGGTGAAAGATGAATTGTGATCTTAGCGCTCCTGTTATGGTTATATAGCATAGAGTTGTATTGATATTATTTCTTTGAGTATTAAACCAACCGGAGACGCCACTGACAGGCGTTCCCCTCTGCCAAAAAAACGTGTCGGTCAACACGCATACCTGATAAATACAACTAGTTTCTTTGAGTTCACGTGCTTGGATTGGTGAATGTATTTGTGTGCATCTAGTTCAAGCTAGTGTTTAATTGTTTTGTCCAAAAATGCGTTAGTTTTAACATTATTTGTGTTTGTTTCCTCGTCCCCCCCACCCCCTCCTGTTGGTTTAATACTCAAAGTATTATTTATAATTATGCTCCTATGTTAATTTGACATGATTCAGTATCCGTAATATTTTTAAGCTCATATTATTTGTATCTGGGTTGGTGTAATGTATTTCGTTTCCATGAATGATTCTCAAAAAAGGCCTTTAAAAAAATATAGATAATAATATTCAAAATGTGATTAAAGAAATAAATCAACTTAATATCTTTTTGAATTTGACTCTTTTTTATATTTTGATTTATAGTGTAGCTTATATTTTCAGAATTGTTTATATTTTTTTCATGATTATTAATGAGTTTAATGACATTGTTTAATATTTATATGTATGTATATATATTTATGTGCATTTTTGTAAGGCATTTATTTATGTAAAGTTTATAGACATAACTTATATTTTTACATTGGCATTAGACTTAAAATTCACTTGTTCATAACTGCAGAGTTTACTCATTACGACCATAAGACAATTAGTTAACTTGTTTTACGGCAGTCTGATTCCTCATTAATTGCATTTATAGTTAGAAAATATTTAAGCTTAATATTTCGTGTTGCATTTAATACAATTAACATTTTATTTGTAGCGACAAACCATTAAAATAAGCGCATAAGTACTTATCAGTATAACTTCTGTGAGAGCCAAGTTCTTTATCGATTTTTTCCTTGTAATTCGAATTTACTAACTAACGTGGTTTTTAATTCCATTTATTTTTGACTCAGTGGATAATCTTCACTGTAATTTTGGAGTAAAATCTTTATAGTTATAATATACAACTGTTTTAAATTTATTATGTAAATAAATTTATAACATCAAGTATGTCACTAATAAGTATTAGACACAGATAACGTTCAAGAAACAAAAAGTGGATTATATAAATTAATTTCCTTTTCCAGAAATGAATTTGAATCAACGATTTGGTGATAGATACGTATAACTCTTTCAGCTCCTGACCGAATATGAAATGTAATAGTATTTTATTGTTACACTGACTGGAATCTCGTAACCGGAGGAAAATGAATTAAAGATATTCTTTAGAATGTGAACATAATAAGTTATAGGTACTACTGTACAATGTCAATATTTCGAGAAAATGTAAAGCAAATTTTGTATCAACTGAGCAGTGTAAATATATTTGAATATATTTGACAACATTTTAAATGTTAACAAGATACATGAGCTGGTAAGACACAGTTTATATAATCTTATACATTCTTTGTATTGAAGTATATAGCTGTAAATTAGTGAACAAAATATCTGTGATGGAAGAATGACACATGGGATGACTATGCCCGACGTAATGGTGTATTCATACTATTCATAATACTAATAAATTAGAGTAGGTACATAAATATTAAATATAGATGATCTGTTAGACTGAAATTTGATTTCTTAGAATGCAGTTTTAATTTAAAAAATGTAGGCCTAACTACTATATACATAGATGTACAATAAGTCGTAAATAATGAAATAAGTCAAAATTGCGACCCATGTAGTCTGAATGCTGCTTTATTTTAAGGCTGAGTAGCAGTAACGTGAAAATATTGCTCAATTATTCACCTGATATATTAACTGACATAATAATTTATTAAAGAATTTTTAGTAAGTATCTACTATTCATCATAGATATTTTTGTACATTTATAATGTTGCTACTAAGTAAAAAATACGTATTATAATATGACATAATTCATCATTAACCCTTATTATAATATTTATTTTAAACATATTGAAATAAAACTATTGGATGTTGAATAGAAAATATTTAGAATTAATGATACTGTATATAGTCTTATCTTTGTTATTATTATAAATTGTACGTGAGGTGTACTGACGTTCGTTGTAGTTTATAAATAATGTCTTTTATATAAGTATTATTATTATATTTTACATGGTATAGTATAGTAGTAAACCACGGCACCGTAGAAAACTAGATACGGTGCAAATTAGGTACTGCTCATATCTTAAGATACAATAATATCAATCTAAGGTACTACTATTGCGAGAAGTTATGGAGAAGAATCGGTACAACGACCCATAATAATATGAATCTCTGTAGTTTTCACTTTTCTAAAAGTACAACTTAGCAGTGATATTTTGTCACTTACGTTCCTTGAAATCTGAATAAGCCTACGAATAAGGAATAAGTCCTTATTCGTAGGAATAAGCATTATATTTTTATATTATAATAATTATATTATTATCTAGACCTATTTTTATTCATATCTTCTAAACCCTGCTAGATCACACATTATACAAAACATTATACAAAATGTGGACCCGGCCTCACTCGCGCTCTCGGTCCGGTCGCCGTCCATTCCGCTTTTCGAGCGGATCTTTATTTGCACACCATTATGGGCTTCCGTAAACAACGAGGGAAACGTATGTCTCATAATTAAAAATGGGTAAAAGAGATCTGCCACAAATGAGATTAATAATACCATCAAATACTCAGATTATTATTATAATCTGTATTTGAGAGTCCATTTACAATCACATTTTTTTTTAAAGTGCCTACCTATCTACTTATTTAAATAAAACAGCTTGCTACTTAATTATTATCTAATAAGTGTTAAGTTAGTAACAGACATTACTAATCTTTTTTTTGTCATTTTGTTGCAGCTTTTCTAGATATAACAAGGTCACAATATATAAACCTACTTATCATTGAATTACGAAAAAACAGTAAAATTGTATTTTATTAATTATTACACTTAATAAGTAGGTACTTTTTGAAGAATTTAAATTTCCACTTGTAATTAAACTACATAGGTGAGGTACTAACGGTATCATTGAACAATACATTTTATTTACCTTCCTACTATAAACTGTATATATTGTTCAATGATATTGATTACTTACATTTATATATTTTGTTATTAACTCATTATCACGTCATACTGTAATTCATAATAAAATATTATTAATTTGATGCCTCTATCTTTTTGTTTACACCCCATTCCTATCATTGAAAGGATTGAGTCATCATCACATGGCGACTGAGCTAACTTAGTTGACGTATTTGTCATGCAACCAACTAAACCGAAAACAGGATGCAAGAGTCACGCTGCCGAGCAGCTAGTGTTTCATAATAAGCGGCAGTAGTCAATGCTGGATTATACCACCGCATGGCCTGTAACTGTATCAATATTCCTTGGTTTATTTGAGGTCATATCAGGCACCATCAAAAAATACGGGTTGTTCCCAGTCCTCCGATCGGAACTCCGATTGGTAGGACGAGTGGGAATATTTTTTCCCACTGCTCCGATTGTTTTTATTTTGTTTCAAATGGTGTCATGTGGAATAAGCTTTAGCTGGGATCGTCGGCTTAGGTAGCCAATGCGCCACTAAGCTCGTTCTAGTGAATCCTCACTTCGAACTAATTACATTTTAGAACCAGCTATAGTTCGATATTGTTGTAGACGGCAAGCTGTAGTACAGCTCCTGGTACAGCGGCTGTACCGTGCCTAGGTACCGGCGAGAGCGCGGAACAGATCAGCCCTCCCGCACCCTTACCTCACCTCTCCTCTGTCTCGACTCCCCGCAGGCGCGGTAATGGTAATGTTATTATATCTACGATAAATCCGAATTGTAGAATACTTACAGACAAATTGCGAAACACCTCATCGTAATTAACTAGTGCAATTGTATGGCCTCATTAATAACATTCGATTTGCTTGGATACACTTTATTTGCCATTATGTGCCTTTTACTAGTGTAAATAGTTGACAATAGAATTCAGATATCTAGTACAGCACTCTGTCCGTGATGTTGGATTCCATAACTGATTCTCAGTCATGGCATAGGTATACCCAGAAAGATCCGAGTCTAAAGGGTTGAAGTGTTGAGTGTAGCACATATATGATGTCAATAATCCTATCACTGAACCAACGAGAACGTCTTCCCAGTGATGGTGGTTGTCGCAACAGCGACTTATCGCTACGACGGCCGCTACCAATAAAGGTATGAGGCAGATGACTACGCGGAGGCCTTCCCCGCGTTTCCTGGACAGCACTCCAAGCCTTCCGCACAAATAAAAACTCAGGAAGCCCATGGAACAAAACGAAAAACTGCTATGGCCGCTAGGAAAGGATTTTCTTCCTTCGATTATTTCTTTCAAAGATCCCGTGCAATCCCGCCCTTTTGTCATCACTCCGTTTGGAAAGCAACGGTAGAAGAAATCCGGACGAGGGCGACTCGACATCACCTTGAATAATTCTGTTACTACAGCGTTCATTGCTAACGCTAGTGTCCACGCTAAGAATGTTTGTGTGGTTTCCATGTAATTCTTTGACCTCAGGATCGGGACGCTGAAGAACAGTAGAGGCACACACACGACAAGGCATATGATAGCCCATAGCGGTACGAGCGATTTTCGTCGAGGGTGCTTGTAGCGGGTCAGGAGATCAGACTCGGGAATGTAGTGTGCATGAGGGTTAAAACTTAGTCTGATCACACACACCCCTGCCAAAAGGAGCACCCTCACTAGAATTTCTGATATTAATTCTGTGTTCCTTATGCCTAGGTCGTTTTCTCCTGGCCACATAACGCGACCGGCGTGTGCAATTTCCCACATCCATTAGGGCACTCTAAGCCATTATTTCTATGAAGGCATGCATATAAAGCGTGTAATAAATTAGCATTTCCTCCTAAATAAATTTACCGCAGCTTGTTAAAAAAAATGGTTTCTTTTTGCGCAGCATGTTGCAGCGCAGCGCAATGTATAAAACGTTAGTGGTTATATTCTCTTTGAAGGCAGGTATTTGGCATTATATGTCAATTATGTCATTAAATCAGCATGCGAAGACCCATAGAGTTAGAATAAGACGCGATTCTAGGTCTATGAGAAGACCACACAGCCCCGTATCTCTTTTGAAGACATACTTGTGAGAAAGCATAGACCTGAGAAAGGCATTGACCGTTAATACGAGTACCTACATATCTACTTTTTACTATCACGTACGAAGGTATACATTATAATAAAGTGTGTTCTGTGACCATTCTGTGATGCTGATGAGTCTAGGAAAGCCATATATACGTACCTACCTACTTACTATAGTCAAAGTAACAATAATTTTCAAAGACAAAATTTCCACTAAAAGGCTGATGTTCAGGGCGTCCAACCTAGGTATTCAGAATACAATAGAATAACATTTATTTGCTTGGATACTTAACACACGTACAATACAAACATAAAGAAATAAAAAACTGTACCTACACAAGAAATTGGCGTGTAGCGTATCGTATCCTACTCGTATTCTCTTTATAAAATTATGCATGTTTCAAAGGCAAAGGCATGTTTACTTTGATAGTTATAGGTACCTACCTACCTAGTTAGATCGTTGAAAAAGTTTGGTTTCTCATTTGACCATATGAACCTAGGTTTATGCATTTGACTAACCTGCACTCTCGTTCTTCTGGGCGTTTTATTGTATTTATGGGTGTTTGTTTCACTTTCACGCAAAAACTACCGAACGGATTTTGATGAAACTTTACAGTTACTTAGCTTATACATCCAAATAAAACATAGGCTACATTTGATCCCCGGATTCCCACGGGAACGGGAACTATGCGGGTGAAACCGCGGGACGCTGCTAGTAACCATATAAAATGCAAAGAGTTAAAGTAACACCCTATCAGAATTTAACAATAAAATTATGTAATCTGAAATATTATACCTAATGTTTATTAATTACACTAGCTTTTGTTTCATTGAAATTGATATGCAGTGTTGCTGTATTATCTACCTAAGTTACGACGATTTTCTTTGACCGCTTTTGAAAATTTATCCGAGACCCTGCTGGTGTGACGTCACTTCACGTCACATTGCGGTCTTCGCGTGTGGTTCATTGAACTTGATTTTATTGTATTATGGAGTTAGTGTATGGTATATTTAACGTACAACAACCAAAACTTTTAATGAAAAAAGTTTCATAGCCGTATTACTTATACCTACCTCTAATAAGCATACTACTTGTTAAATTGTTAAAAACAGTAAATAGATACAAATTACGGGTGATAACCACGCCCGTGACTTCACTAGAATGAAATAAATAAATAAATAAGACGTTTATTCATCAACACAACGCAACTATATACCTAACTAGACTAAACTAAGTAAAAGTAAGTAGTTACTTAATATGTTCATGATGCGGATGAAAATGCTAGAGTCTCATCACAACTGAAAGAAAGAAATACCTACCTATTTGTTTTAGTTCACATAATATTATAAACTGCTGCTTTTCAGACCCGGCCCTAATAGAAGGAAGAACTGTCAGCTGAAAGAATTACAATAATATCAAGGAGCAATCGAATCAGGTCAGGATCCAATTCGTTTATTTGTTTTTTTTTACCAAGAGGCTTAAGAAAGCCAATAAAATAAAACAATGATTTTTAATTGTTACGGGGCACATTGGAACCGCGCGGTGCTCGACGAATTAAACCGCTTGACCGATTTTGATAAAATTTTAATGGGACCACCTCTGCACTGCATGTCTAGACCGTGAAAATGAGTTTTACCTTGAATCGAATTCGTTTTCAAAAGATTACTCGAATTCGAATTGGAACGGTTCACAACATAAAGTAGATAAACCTAATATTTTTTTTGTAAAAATTATTCAATAATCAGATTACAATAACGAATGATATTTATACATATATAAAGGAGGTTACTAATCTTTCAGAATTTAAATACATACTTATTAGGAATTATATTACATAAGTTATGATCACTTTCGCGAATGAGAATTCCAACGAAAAGTTCCGAAATTTACCACTATACTTAGCTACACGGTAATTATGTTAAATTTGTATGCAGATGTATGTAATGAACATTAATATACACACTTGAAAGTGTTACAAGTAATTTATATGGCGCTTTCAAACTTACTTTTATCTTCTACTAGTGGCCCGGGCAGACGTCGTTCTGCCACCGTATAAACCATCCCTGGACCCACTCTAACCCACACAAAAAGTTTCATCAAAATCTGTCCAGCCGTTCTGGAGTTTTAATCAGACTAACGAACATCTATTCATTTTTATTTATATAGATAGATATATAAAATGATAAGCTGACTGACTAATTGGTACCTAACTAATGTATCAACGCGCAGCCTAAACCGCTGGGGTTTAGACTTGAAATTTTGCACATAGATAGCTTATACAGTGTAGGCATCCAATAAGAAAGGATTTTGCAAAATTCAACCCCTAAGGGGGTGAAATAAACGTACGCGTGCGAAGCCGCGGGTAAAAGCTAGTCAATGATACTGTCACTGTGTTCATCCTACTATAATCTATATCTATATACATATAATAAAACTCTAACAGGGCCGTGTCTGTACATTAAATATTTTTTAAAAATTTTAACGGTAGTGTATATAGTTATCGATATAGATACCGAAACACCAATTTTTGGAATTTTTGTCTGTCTGTCTGTCTGTCTGTCTGTCTGTCTGTCTGTCTGTCTGTCTGTCTGGTTGTGCACGCATCACTCAAAAACTACTGGACGGATTTTGATGAAATTTGGTATGGAGATAACTGAGTACCCGGGTCAACATCTAGGGTACTTTTTATTCCAGGAAAATATCTCATTCCCACGGGAAAATATAAAAACTGGTTAAAAAGAAAAATACGTACTACTCCGAAACGATAACACCTAGAAACTTGAAAAATGGTATGAAGGTGTCTGATATGTCATAGAAAATTGGTATGAAGGGAATTTTGTAAATTCCCACGGGAACGGGAATAAACTAAATCCAAGCGGGAAAACGCCGGTGGGCACCCGATATTTGAAATATGGTATGTAGGTGTTTTAAATATGTCGTAGGCAACCAATATGAAGGGATTTTCGGAAATTCCCACGGGAACAGGAATAAACGGAATCCGCGCGGGCAACGCCGCTGGGCATCCGCTAGTAATATTATAAACGCGAAAGTTTGTATTTATGGATGTATGGATGTTTGTTCCTCTTATACACAAAAACTACTAAAAATAACACATTGGCTATATTTTACCCCCGTCTTCCAACGGACACAGTAATTACGCGGGTGAAACCGCGGAGCGCTGCTAGTCTTAAATAAGTTTGTATGGAAACCTCAGGATGCCAGCCACCTCGTGTCCTAGTACGTACTCGTACACTTGTAAATCTATCTATAGATACATATGATAAAACTGTAACGGGACCGTGTCTGTACATGATATATTTGCGGTAGTGTAAATTTATAGTGGTCGATCTAGATGTCTAAACACAAATTTTTGAAATTTTGTTAGTCTGTGCACGCATCACGCTAAAACTACCTACTGGACGGATTTTGATGAAATTCTGTGTGGAGATAACTGCGTTACTGGGTCAACATTTAGGGTACCTTTGACTACAGAAAAATATCTCATTCCCATGGCAAAGTATATAAACTGGTTAAAAATACGTACTACTCCCAAATGATAACACCTAAAAACTTAAAATATGTTATAAAATGTACTTACCTAAGTGTCTTATATTTCGGAGGCAGCCGCTAGCCGTTATTAAGGGGTTTTTAGAAATTCTCACGGGAACATAAACAAACTGGATCCACGCAGGCAACGCCACTAGGCACCCGCTAGTATAGGTCGAATAAAATTTTCAAATATGTGTGTATGTGCGATTTTTTTTACTAGTTTTAGGTAAGTAAAAATATAAACAGGCTAGTGCAAAATTACAATCATTTAGAATTCAATTAGTTGCATGGTGTAGGGAACTTAAAAACTCACAGGGACAGAAAGAATTGCGTCAGGCACAACTAAACACTTAATAAGCATGGTATAGTAGTGGCGGGTTCAGGCTATAGACGCATTTACCGGCACTTCCTTACTTCCTGACTGGAAACTAGTACTGCCCCGAGCTTTGAACGCCTCAGCGCTTTCTCCGCCTGCTCTGATATTCGCATGTTCTATATAAGGTGCTTTATTTTGCTAGATAATTAGAAGTTTTTCTGATTTTAGTCATAAAAATATTTCAAAAAAATCTTTTAAATTTCGTACCATCTTACGAATTATGAATGTGCATTTGAAATCTGTCTGCTTCATTTTGGGTCGCATATTCAAGCAAGATCTTATATAAAACTAATCCGCTATGAGGACAAATCATACTTCACGTAAATAAAATATCGCCAATAATATCTATCCAAATAGAGGTCATACGTTGGACTGGGCCATGTATACAGGGGCATCATTGCATAACAGCGTCGGAAACTTCCTCTCTAAAAATAAAAAGTGAACGTACCTACTCACGTAATCATACTCTTATAATTATTTGTGTTATAAACAACCAGAAAACGCCTTTGATGATTCGCAGATATGAACCCACGGCTCTCGCTACCACAGCGCGTGGTAAGAGTGAAATTCGTGTACAGTTCATGACGATGATGGGTCATGTACCTCGATTGTGGTATTTTTTGCCACTTAATGTCAGTTCAATGACAATGAACTGGTTACGGCAGCTGACTTTGATTAGACAAATATGCTGAAACGTCTTGTCCGGGTGCAAAACTTAGCTATTGCATAATACAATAAATATTGCGATTGTTGTTTTGTCGTCGTTCGGGCAGAGTAGTTTTTCATTGATAGGTATGCTAGGTGAACCGCTACTATGTTTTTTTCTGTTTAGTATTGTTAAGCAATACTATAACTTTTACGTTTGCAGTCATCTCCATTCAATGATAAGAGTAATGCGCTCTAACGATTCAGAACAAAGCGGTTTCACGAAACAAAACGGCACGGGTGTCGGCAATCGGATTAAGTAACATGAGCAACTCTAAGCACATTTACGGTCTCATCCACGTGTTTTGTTCACGCACGTCCTTAGCATGACGTCAAACTACGATGGTTGCCGCTTGACCGCTTTTGTAGCTGTAAAATTGTCAGGCCTTTGGCAATCGTAATGGCACTGCGACAGCGATGATATGATATGATTACAGTGTGCTCTACTAAGAAGGTATCGTATTTTAAGGGCTATTGAAATTGAGATGTGAATATGACCTACTTACATGCGTGCGAGTTGACTAAGCATTTTTTAGCTAGTTTAAATGGTCCCAAACTATCTCGCACGGTCATGCAAGTTTACGGACAACTCATAAATATGGCATAATTTTATTTAAGAGTAGCTCTATTATACCCTGATTAGTTTCTGCGATTTTCCAATCCCGTGGGAATATCAAAGTCCCTTTCTTAGTTGATAGGTTTAAGGTAGGATTATTAACATTACTTTTTTAATTAATAATATCATGCCTTTTATCCCCCAAGGGTTGGCAGAGGTATTATATTTCTGGAAATACCCACTTTTTCCAAGTATATTCGACCCCTAAACGTGATAGGATTATTAACTTTATTCTATTAATACGAGTATTATAAATGCGAAAACGACTGTTTCTCTGTAACCTTTTCACCTCGCCATAATACCTTGTCTAATAATTGCCAAGATTTCGTTATGAATCGGCGAGTGAGTAAATATGATATACAGTCAATAATTATTCATAAAATAAAAAATACATAAACATCTCACGCATTTTCCTACTTTAACCTACACAAATTTGATATTAAGGTTATTAATTTTATTTAGATTTTATACGTCTGTTTTTGTTATATCGTATAGGAATAATTTTATAGCGAATAGATATACTATGTATTTGATAGTAATGTAAGCTGCAAAACGATCTTCATGTTACGTTATTTCGATTTAAGTAGGAAATCGTCAGTTCAACATAATACGGTGTTCATGTCAATGACTGATGGTGGTTTATAGAGGAATGCCATACCAACTTTTCCAGGATCGTGAATGCAGTTTCAATAGATAATTATGCATACGAAATTAATTTTAAAAACCACTTATCCCGTCCATTCCAAATAACTAAGGTAGAACTTTTGAATTAGTATCGTAGTACGACAGCACGGATTTTTTGGAAGTTCATCCTCTACGGTTAAGAGGCCATTAGTCTTTAAAAGTTTAAAAATTCATTCAATGCCTTTTTAGAAATAAAGGATGAAAGTTTGAATAAGAGGACTGTTATTTGTTGAAACATAATGAGCAGAGATTGGGTTTTGGTTGAAAATGTAACAACGATTCATTTTTTACATTATCTGTTCGTAAGGGGTTGTAACTTAGGATAAACGTTTGTAAAGTTTATAAAGAAGAAACTTTATTCGGTAACGCTACGCCCTGGTGCCAGGTAAAATATACTTATAATAATAATAAATTGTGTGACACAATTTACACTCGGTTACTCAGTCCCAAACTAGGCAGAGCCTGTACTATGGGTACTAAACAACTGATAGCCGTACTTAAATAAATATGAAACACCCAGACACGAAGCCAACAGATATGTTCATGCACATATAAATGTTGGCCACGAGCGGGGATCGAACCCGCGACCTCCGACTTAGAAGGCAGGGTCACTACCAATAGAGACAACAGATTTATCAACATGTTCAAAAATAATTCAGATCTATCAACGTAATTATAATTTATAAGTTTGTATGACTTTATAGTACAAATAAGATGGCTCATTCATATTTTGAATGCGTCCGAAAAAGCTCAGTTCGTGAAATATCATGAGGTTTTGTAACATGGCTGGTCGCAAAACTAGTTAAATTCTAATTATGTAAGAACATTATTTTTATATTTGAGGGAAAGACCCGTGCTCTACTTTGCAACGCGTTCCAAATATAGATTAAATAATTCGTAACAGGGTTGAAAAGTTTCGGGATCTGCGGTAGGCTACAAGTGACACAAGTAGGTACCTACAAGATAAAATGCAAAGTCAAAGCAGATTTGTTGTTTTTTTAAATTGCATATTTAAAAGCACGCGTTTGCCACATAAACTTTTTAGCTGGCTTTTAAAATATTTATAGAGTTGCGCAAATCCTAACAGATACGATCTACAATTTAATTTAAAGAAATGTTCATGCGACTGGTTAAGTATTTTATCGTTCTAAATACATAACATTTTGGAATTACATAGATACAAAGTATAAGTAGGTAGGTACATGACACTTTTCTTGTTATCCTCTCGAAGTATTAGGTACCACAGAATAAGAAATAGTACTACGTACAGAAGGTCCTCTGTAAACAAATTCCCTGTTTAGGTACTTCAAACGTACCTAAATGTACGTTATTCTATTTTTAAATTTGATACTACTAGGGTTTACGTCTTTCATCTAAATATTGTAATTGTAAGCAGAGTAACTCCATACACACTCATGTAACATAGAGATGCAAATCACGGCAGATCTACCGGAGTAGGAAACGCGAACTCTCCGCCGAGACATATAATAGGTTAACTTCAATTCTCGGTCGTGTGCGTTTGCGTAACGTACTGGACACAAGTTACCGGTTCATCACATAATATCGTAGGTACTCGTATGACTTTTATCATCATGTTATGCTTCAGCATAATTTTTTAAGTAGTAGCTATGAAATGTGTCGTAAGTCGTGTCAGATGGAAGGTAGGTCGATGGCACTAGTAAATATAACAAGTATGTGACATTGCAAAATAGATTTTCATGTCTAGATTATAAATATCAGTAATGATGTACTTCACAATTTGTTAATTTTAAGTAACAGTTCAACATTTTTCTTGAGCTGCCATTATTAATTTAGGATCTAAATTGTACTCTTAACAATACCCAGATACCCATACCCTAATATTTACACTTACAGGTACAATATAAATCTTTTTAATACATTATATGTATTTATTGTAGGTACCTTAATGTTTTATGAAAGTTCAACCCGGATCTGGAATTCTAGATTTTCTTATATCATTTAGGTACATAATATATTACTTAAAGAAGAGATATATATAAGTCAGAAAACACGATTTGAAAAACATTACCCTCCGTCTGTCCGAGGCAGTTGGGTAAAAATCATGTACACGTGCTGAGTTAGAAACCGCAACTGCAATTGAAAGATTCTATTTTTTATTTGGTTATCTCACAGACTCCGAAGATAGGAAGTTATTTTAATTACTAAGGCAAAACCGCGAATAATTCGATCTAGTAAGATTGCATTCAATAGCGAAACAATCGTATTGAGTAACTTAGGAAGTGTTATGCGCGTAGCTGTATGCATGCAAGAAATATGTAGAAACCGATATTTTGGCACAAGTTCCAAAGACATTAATTGTTTCAAATTTTTGAATTTGCATTATCGGTATGAATTTGAGTCCGGAGGGGGGTGGTGCACATTCACTGTCATATATAAGGCAACGCGATGGTCTGTGCTGCACAAGAGTTGTTTCATTCGTTTGATCGGAGACGGTTGGCGAAGGGAGGGTCGCGACCTGTGACGCACTTTACCTCACACATCATGGCGTCCCGATTGGCCGTGAGTACTACACTTCACCCGGAAATGCGAATAACGGATCAAAATCTACATTGCGCGCTAATTGGCTGTGAACCATAGTGATAATAACCATTTAATATTTTGGAACAGTGACTAATAATAATAATACTCATTTATTTCGGATGAACATCCATAGTGTTAGTAATACAAAAATATAACTTATGAGCTAATGTTAGTAGACAATATTAATTTACTTCTGGGGACCTTTTATGGAGGTCCATCCATCTAAAAGAAGGATATAACTGTGAAATAGTTTATATAAAAGTTAGCATACTAGATACATCAATTAAATCAGTATGCGACTGTTGGGTTACTTACAAAATCAAGACGTTACGATAGACCAGGCTAGATAAGAATTCGATGAGATCATCTGAACTATTACGTAGAGCCATAGGGCCTATAGTTGGCAAATGAGGACAATTTTAATAAAGCCCACAAGGTTCCATTAAGTGTATTTTTATTGTTGACAAGTATTTTTATCTATTTGTTAGTAATATTTTATTTTTGTTTAAAGATAAAATGTGTTATATAAACGTCGCACTCTTTCAAATGTTTAAATAAGAAATTAAGTACCTATGCACAGTTCACTGATCTAATGAACATGCATTTTGTTATGCAGGCATACCTAAACTTTCTCCTTAAACGAATTTATAATTATAAAAGCTAGTTTTCAAATAAACCCCTACGCAGTATATACCTACATTCATAATGAAATGCATGTTTACTATATCCCTGAACAGTATAGCACATATTAATTAGTTATTAGAGCCTGCGACTTCTTATTATGTATTAGGTTTCAGAATCTCTTCGCAATTCAAATCTTTCAAAAACTCATCAATAATAAGCAGATTGAAAAAAAAAACAATTAAGTATACTGGATGATTTTTTTTACCATCTGGAAAAAAATATGACGTATAAGGTATCTAGAGCCGAAGTTATACACGAGATTAATTGTTAAATATAGTCATGTTTAATGCAATTTACAAAATCTAGAAAACTGCGCACAGTACTACGCGCAGCTGGCGGTTGTAGGTAGATTGCGCATAAATGGAAGCTACGAGCCTGTTTCTTTTTAAAATACTCTTTCAAATATTTCAGTGTGTATTATTGACTACAATTTAGTAATGTATATTAGTTTAAGCAAGAAAAAATTTTTTTGAGAAATACATTTTTTTTTTCATAATATTGCCAAATGAATCTATTACACTTACCTATCACACCACATTTTTTTCCAGACGGTAAAAAAAGTCACCCTGTATATATCTACTATATAATTAATTAATACGATTATTTTGATGTCCCCGTAAATTGTATGTTCCTATACTTAGTAAATTTTTCTTTCTCTATTTTGAAATTAAAGCATTTGTTGTTATTTCAGCTGAGCTGCTTTCTACTGGCTAGCATTGGCGTCTGCTTCGCGACTTTTGGACATGAACAGTTAGTATTTTCATGTTCCCACATTTGCCGGTTTCTCCATCCCCAGTTTGCGACTCATTGTTTTTGCTCTGCCAATGTCACAGTTCTTAGCGATAAACAACCATTAGCTATGCCACACCACTATGTTGTTAACGGAACCGCAAAAAGCTGTGGATGGAGTAATTTGGCTTTCTATAAGCGATTCTCTCACGCCTCTTCGTTGCGATAAAAGGTGAAAATGTACCCATTGTAATAAAATATCAACCTATGGTTTGTTTACATTTGTCTAACACCTATATATGTATACCCCATTAAAATATAGCTATTATGAAATTGTTGGCTTTGCGATTTATTGTTTATTTCATTTGATTACATTTAGCATTTTTATTGTTCCTCTTCGTTGCGATGATAGGCCCAGGAGAAATAAAGTAAAATGTTTTTTTTCTTGTTTTGTTACAGTGTACATATTCGCGTCCATATACCTGAGGAGCATCACTCACCGAAAGAAGTTATAGTACACGAGCATCACGAAGATCATAGCCATGGCGGTGGGGGTGGAGGTTATGGCGGCGGAGGTCATGGAGGCGGCCATGGAGGTAGTCATGGAGGAAGCGGTTTTGCTGACCATTTGCACGGAGGATTTGTGGACCATCTAAAATCCCATGGGGGTCACGGAGGCCACGGAGGAGGGGGTGGCTTCGGCGGTGGCTTTGGAGGTGGACATGATGATCATGGCCACGGCGGCGGGGGCGGCTATGATCTAGGAGGTGGCCACGGTGGAGGCTCCGGTGGATTTGATTTTGGAGGAGGTCATGGAGGCGGCCATGGAGGAGGCCACGGAGGCGGCGGCGGTCACGATTTCGGAGGTGGTCATGGAGGCGGTCATGATGAACATGACTTTGGTGGCGGCCACGGAGGTGGTGGCGGTGGCTACGACTTAGGAGGTGGTCACGGCGGAGGTCATGATTTTAGTGGAGGATTCGGCGGTGGCCATGGAGGTGGTGGACATGACCACGGAGGCGGCCATGACTTCGGCGGTGGATTTGGAGGCGGATTCGGTGGTGGCCACGGAGGAGGTGGCTATGACTTAGGAGGTGGTCACGGAGGAGGACATGATTTTGGAGGAGGATTCGGCGGTGGCCATGGAGGTGGTGGATATGACCACGGAGGTGGCCATGACATCGGTGGAGGATTCGGCGGTGGATTTGGAGGCGGATTTGGTGGTGGCCATGATGACCACGATCATCATGACGGTGGTGGCGGCGGAGGACACGGCGGTGGATTTTCCTCAGGAGGCCATGGGAGTGGTGGCGGAGGACATGATAGCTACAGCTTAGTTGTACACGACAGCCACGGATCTGGTCTAGGGGGTTTCGGTGGTCATGGCGGCGGTGGAGACAGCTACAGCGTCGGCGGTGGTCATGGTGGCGGAGGAGACAGCTATAGCGGCGGCGGCGGTCATGGTGGCGGAGGAGACAGCTATAGCGTCGGCGGCGGTCATGGTGGCGGAGGAGGCGGTGGTCACGACAGTTATTCCGGACTAAGCAGCTACGATGCGCCCATACACGGACACACAGACGACAGTTACAGTTCTGGAGGAGGAAGTCATGGCCACGGTGGCGGCGGCGGAGGATTCGGCGGTGGTTTTAGTGGCAGTTTCGGTGGTCACGGTGGTGGAGACAGCTACAGCGTCGGTTTCAGCCATGGAGGTGGTGGTGGCCACGGGGGTGGTCACGGAGGCGGCTATGGGGGATTCAGTTTGAGTGACCTCGGTGGAAGTTCAGGTGGCCATGACCATGGGGGTTTTGGGGCTGACAGTTATACGAATGCCATAAGCGCTGGGCACGGAGGTGGTCCCTACCATAGAAAATGAAATAAATTGGTTATTAATCAAAATGAACTAAGTCATAGTCTTCAGAATTTTTAACAAAAAAATTGTACCCAGTATTAAGAAGTACAATGTTCACTTGTACAAAATACTCGTATTGTTGTTGTAAATAGATATTAGGTTTAAGTTATTGTTGTATGTTGTTATTGAGTAAAAATATTTAATTTAACTGGTTTTTAATATCATCTCCTTACTATCTACCCAATGGATCAATGATTTATTTGAAGCTGTATTGTTACTGTATTGCCTTTTTAGAGTACCTATATTGAACGGTAACAGGACGTGCTGCGATCATATCAGCCTTAATACAGACAAAGTTTGCATACAGGAACTGGTTGGCTATGGCGCCCACCATATTACTGTTTCTGAAAAACATATGTAGTCCTTCGTTACAGACAGGATGTTTTTATTAGCCTAATTAATATTGTCCCACTACTGAGCAAAGGCATCTTCTCCCTCCCTCCACTTATTCCTATCCTCTGCCTCCTCCAGCCATGTCCTCGAGAAGGCGTCCAGTTCATTACGCCATCTCCTTCGGGGTCTGCTTCGGCGTCGACGCGGCGGTCGTTGGGATAATACACAGGATAGTATAATTTCAAATAGTATCTTTCAGGTTACTTGCTATCTGCCAAAGTCTCCTTTAAAAAACATATTATCTTAAGTTCTGGTTGGATAATTTTCAGGGCGCATTATTATAAAAAGTATTTTTTTCGACTGACTCTATATGATACTCGTAGCTGACAATATTAAGTATATACGATTACAATTGTACTGTCAATCTTAGTGATACCGTAGTATCTTATACTACTACTACTAGAGATATAGGAAATAAAATTCCTTTCCGCATGAAACAAACATATTTATTTTAGCTAACCACAAAACGTACTTAGCTTTTCGTTGCTATATACCTACTCGTAACGAATATTTAAAAGCTTGGAACTAAAATAATAGCTGTTACATAACAGCCTGTAATGGTTACAACTTACAACGTGAAAGTGTCCGATGAGGAAACATTAACGGAACTGCTTATGTATAGACACTGGCCATCAGGAAGCACCTTTATAGTAAAACGACTTTTGTTTTATATGTCTTTATCTACAACGTGTCACAGAATAAGCGCAATTACTCATACACCTCAATTAGTATATTATATAAAAAAATATCATGCATTCTACTTTAGTTTTGGCTAATCAAAGTTTCTTCTTAAATAAAGAGCAATAATATTACGGTTTCCATAGGTAGCCTTAACTTTCGGAATTCAACTAAGCTACCCTAATTCATTTTTCGAAAAAATTTAATACATATTAAAGATTGCTGAAATCGATTAAGTAAACGATACTGAACAAAGTAATTTCAGGAATAGCGCTTATTCTGTTACATATTGTATCTTGTGGCTAGAAATAATTTCTGACAGTGAACTAACTTAACACACCATCCCACAGTGGACCAGCGTGGGCAATTACTGTCCAGACTCTCTCTCTCTCTTTCTCCGATGAGGAAACCCGCAGGCTGTGGCATTTGTAACAGCACCGGCAAGGGACTTTTCATTTAGGAATAAAGAAACACTAGTGGAAAGTGGGTTTTCAGGACATGTTACTGCTGCCGACCCCCTCGGGTATAAGGTATCTACTTTTTTCATTTCATCAATCAGTAAAAAGGACGCAGCTATAAGCTTATACCACGTTATAGTGTTTCTCTTTTACTCACATAATGCAGCCTATTCACAAACGCATGTACCTACTTGGAAAAACGTTTCATGTATGTAACACTAATTAACTTTTATAAAATACTTTTAAGAGTGGTGTAAACGTTTACTCGGGCTCGTTGGGGCGCAGTTTACATCGCGACTAGTATCTACACAGTAATATTATTGTACTTACTACAAATAACTAACTCTTTTATGGGTTAAACACAGATTTTTGTGCCACTCTATGACAAATAGTTAAAAAAACCAACACGCTATTATGAACTTTTTGTACTACAAGAATTTGAGACAATATTAATTATTTGTGATTTTCTCGTGTACAAAGAGAGTAGTAGAGTTCAATGGTAAGCCTTGATCATTACGCCGGCAACAAGGGAAGCAAAAAACTAATCATACAGTAGGCAGACCATAGTTAGATCTAGCTCTCTCTATTATAACTCGCATATCAATCATCATCATGTCTCTTGACTGTACATGTACAATCATCAACGAGTCGATGATTGTACATGTACAGTCAAGAGCACGTAGAGCTTGACATATAGACTTAGTTAGAGGTCAGACCGGCATGCACTACAAGTGTAAAGCTTCATGTGCTCTTGACTGTGCGCATCCATTATCCGCAACAGGGGCTTCACTAGCGGGTGCTCAGCGGCGTTGCAAGCGTAGAAACTATAGTCCGTGCGAAATAGATCTGGATAAAAGTGCATTGACCCAACCTCGACTACATTTCACAAAACATTTACGTACTTTATCGCTCGTCATACAAACTGTCGCTAAACATGACGCGACACGCGTTTAATAATACCTAGGACAAATGTGTAAACTGTAACCTCGAAAGTTGCACTTTATCAAGATTTTTTGTTGGTATATGACATTATTATTATTTTGACATTTGGTTGATTTAGGTTGATATGGTTGTTAAATACATAATATATAATTCCGCATTTTTCAGTATTTTTGATATGATTGAAGATTTAGTAACGTTAAATAAATATTTTGTAAAATATAACCCTCAATTCTATATACGTAGTTCATTATAGACTGTAAAATACTTTATTACATAAAAGTAGGTAATTAACAATTGTATTTTTGAGACTCAAAAAAATAATATTTTAAGTTCCGCGCTTTCGTTGGCAAACGTCCTGCGGCCAGGGGTACGCCACTCGGTCGCAGTGTAGTCTATTAGTGGAAAGGGACCGCTTTATGCGACTTATATAGCGGCATTTCTATTTGACATCTTTAAACGTTTCGTGCTTGAGGATCATTCTGTTATGTGTATGCTAGCCTAAGAAGAGATATGGTTGTCCTAGCCGCATGCGGTACTGTTGTGACCTATGCCTTGGCAATTATAATATAGTAGGTATATCGTTTGACCTTTGGATTTGATATTCAAATACCACATCGACCCCAAACATAACTTAATTATCTTCCTTGTATGATAAATATTTCAAAAAATCTTTGTTAACAAAGTTGTTTTGATAATTTAATTGAAATAAGGCTATGAAAGAATAAAAACAAATCCTAACCATTAGTTATGTAAGAAGTCTTCATTGTTATTTGGTAAGTTCACACAAAAGTTGATCGTTATCGATCATTGTAAATTGCCTCGTATGTATTATCTGGTATTATTATACTAAGTTGCCTACGTATTTCTGAGGAAGGCTGAGAACAATGCTTTGTGGAACCGCACATAATGAATTGAGGAATTAATTATACCCATGTACATATAGATAATACACATCGCAACTTTCCGCCGTTCAGAATGTATGTAAACTTTTCTTTATATGTGCACTGTGCTCTGAGCAATCTATTTAACTAAGTATAGAGAGTTTATTTAAGTATATTTTTATAATAAATACAGATTTATGTTTAAACCACCTGGCGCTCTGCAAATAAAAACTCCTAAAAACCTAGTTTCATGGAGACGAGACCAAATTAGATGGATTCTTCTCTCTCAATAACGCCGGTAAATTTGTATCAAAATCCTGGAGTCGTTTTTGAAAAGTCTTTTAGAATATAAACTGAGATGTGATTTTAAATAATAATATTTAACCGACTTCCATACAAACTTTCATAGTAAATAGGGGATTTACTCCTCAGGGAATGTTTTTGCTAAATCCTTTCTAAGTGTGTGCTCACCCGCGTCTTATATGAAATGAAATATTTTATTTTGCTCAAAATGTGGTGGTACAAAGAACTTCTGTTGAAAATGTCGTGCTTCTATGTAGATCGCTTTTACGTTATGCGTTCTGTCAGTCTGTATTTTTATTTTTTATTTTATTTATTTAGAACCCATAAAGTCGTATACAAACATGTTAAAAACGAGTATTATATATTTATTAAGTATAGATAAAAATTTTGCTCCTTCAATAGCATGGGATTACTTTTTAACTCCATAAGACGATTGAATCCAACACCTATTTTAAATTAAGTAGTACTCCTTTTTATTAGAATATTTTCATTAATTATTATCTGTGCCTTTACTTCAGTGTTTGTTACATAAGGGAGAATGGGCAGGCGCAGTGTCTCTGCCCTTCACTCTAAATAACTTCCGTGATTAAGTTCCCTTCTTTCTTTCCCCTGTAACTTTATTACGAAATCGATGCAATAATCAGATAAACATTTTCACATTGAGACCCGTGATCTACTTTTCGTGATTATGTAGGATAAGATAACTATCTGCATACCTACCTATGTTATTGGCTTTACGAGTACCTACTTAAGTTCTTACCTACGTATAAAAAAAGTCTACGTATTTTTATAATGTTTGTGTGAACCGTGGCTAATTGAATATTAAAAATACATTGGGGGCGGCTGATTCTGCTACAACCGACTAAACTTATTTTGGTATAGTCCTGTTTTTGTCATACCTCAAATAAAAAGGGATAGAAGATAACCGACCGAATTTAGTCCTGAGTCGGTATTTTAGTCGTGACATAAGCACTAATCACGTGAAATGCCTTAGTTGAAAGGACTAATTTTAATTTGACAAGACTAAATATCTCTCATTTCTTTTCTTCTCCAGGATAAAGAAAATGACAGGAGTAAACTAAAATAAGTTTAATCGCTGTAAGCAGAATCAACACCAATATAATTCAAGACGTAAGTAATTTTAGTTCTTACCACAGACCAGTTGAAATAAAACTGGTCTGTGTCCTTACCTAAATCTACAATTTATGTCAGTCAGAAGCGACTAAAGATGCCACAAATTTTCAGTGAATATTTGGTGTTGTTGTGGCCAAATATTACAAACTATCAGCAGTATCAATGAAACGGGGCCTTCGGGCTACACCCACAACTCCGAAATAACAAAAATTTGTAAAATATTTTTCACAATCTTACTCAAACTTAGAGTTAGTTCTTAGACCTACTAACAAAACTTTTAAATTGCACGCTAAATACTTATAATTAATTTCTTATTCTAAACATAGATATCAGAACATCTTTGACCTGAGTATGTTCGACCGAGCGTTACAACTGGAGAAAATAAACTGGATAAAATACTTATATTAATTTTAATCAGTGCAAGCGTTTTTTTTTGTAAAAAATATTTTGTAGAACTAGTCCTATCGTAGAAGGCCCCTACTAACTAACTAGTTTTGATTCAGGGGAAGCGCCAAGCCGTAAGGGTCTAGGGCCTCAGGTAAGCCGTATACGCTACTATGTAACAAGGTCATTGAGGTATTTATAGCGAGACACTGCAATTCTGTATTAATATTATACACATGTATCTTCGTTGACTACGAACAATCTCCTTTACACTAGTATTTAAACTGGCCTGTGCCTTTACGAACTCTCATAAGTTTCGGAAAGTTCAAAGTAGGGATGTAATCAAATACCAATAAATCGTTTTTTCCGCCCTCTAGTGGCCGTTAAACGTATTCTTATTTCCTACTTCTTCGTTCGTATTCGGGACTTGTCAGTGTGACTTGACAGACTGCTGTGTAACTACGACGACTAAAGTGTTATGAAATAGAGACAGTCATACGAGTTCTTATTATTATTTTGCCACTAGGTGGCACCCCTAGACACTTTTGTTCATGGCATAATGTGGCTTTAGTGAAACATTTAGGGGTCCAAATATTATACCTACAGATGAAAAAATCAGGAAATTTATACCTCCTTCGAGATCAGGGGATTTCATATTTATTTAAATAAAAATTCAATTCCAGTGGCTGGTAAGCGCATCACTTGACAACGGCTGCACTGGATGGACCGAAATAGTTATTTTTTAAATAGTCTTAATTAGCTTTTGGCCGCCCATGTACTGATCTAGTTAGAAGAAAACACCGTATGTATCGATAAATCGGCTTCATAGAAGCTATAGCGTATCAGAATAAAACATGTACCTACCAACTTTTAAGTTAGACCTGCAACAAACAACTGCGAAAACCGCATTAGATTTGGTGTAGTAGTAGTATCTGCATAATGCTCGCATAAATATGGACAGTCAGACAGACAAATATTTTAAAAATACTTATATGACATCCTCGCGTAATACAAGCGTAGGTATACAATATCACATAACAAAGAAACTTTTTTTTAAACGTGTGATAACTGATAATATAAGTCTGGGTCTCAATCCCGCTTTCAAGTCCGGATCGGTAGGTATCATATTTTATCAAGATCGGTTTTGAACAGTTTAATTGTAAAAATGTAATAAACGGACAAAGCTATTCACATTTATAACACATACAATACGTTCACGCCACTTTCATGATGGGGTAGGCAGAGACAATAGACCGCCACCTCCTACGAACCTGGCACACCTCTCGAACTTCATCTACATCTATAAATCGACTGCATTTGGAACCAGCAACTCGTCGGTGGAGATGGGCTGCTGTTTACATTTAGCCAATCTTCATGGACAAGTTCAAAGTGCCTTAATATCAAACTATTTATTTTTTTAAGTGTAATTAGCAAAATAATTACCTACGGAAATAAATACATTTTAATTTTTCACTCATAGGTACTCTTTATGTTGCTTTTCTTCAGTACATCGCCTATCTGATCGATGTAGGTACGCCGAGGTCACCCTCTGTCGACTTGATTTATAATAAAAATTAATTAAATAAATAATCTCACGCCTTCTATCTCCGAGGGGATAGGCAGAGGTATTCCATTTCACGAAATACGCACATTTCACCAGTATAATCTATAGGTGGAGAGCCCATCGCCGGACCGGGCCTGTTACACATGACTTGCGGGTTTCCTCACGATGTTTTCTTTCACCGTCGAGTTAGTGATAAATATGGACGTAAGTTTTTGAAAAACTCATTGGTACGTGCCAGGATTCGAATCCGAGATCTCACGTGAGGCTGGCTCTTTAACCGCTGGGCTATGACTGCTCTTTATAATTTTAGAAAGTATACTTCAGATCGTTTCTTGATCAATCTTTTGCCGCTGCTCTAGTCAGGCTGAATGTCTCTCTCTATTTAACATTTGAATGAGTTGCAGTTGACAATCTCGCCCAAAAATCTAAGTAAGGTAAGGGTGTTGCATGTCCGCCGTTGAGTAGCAGTTTTAAGCTTTTGAATAATACAAGAAATAAAATAATATCTATTAACTTACTTATAAAAAGTAGATTCCTAAAGGAAATGTTTCGAAAAACCCTGAAATTTTAGTTATTAGATCTCTTCAAAATATTAGGACTGACAGTTAGATCCCAATCATATTCGTGTTTGTTTACAGTACGGAAAAACTGGAAATAAGCTCTACAAATAAATTAAAATATATTAAAAAATTAGTTAATTTATTAAGGGATTTCTCTTACACTCTTCCTAAGATTCGTATAAAATGCATGATTACCTGCATCGTCGCCGCTCCCTATGTATAGCTGGTGATAATCTGCTCAAATTATGACAGCTATACACAGCAGTTAAATAAAAATATACACATAGCAACAGAATTTGGGTACCATCTCACTCACCGTTTAAACTTTAGTGTATACATAGAACTAAGATCACGTATCTACAATTATAATTACGACCTACAGCACTAATTCAAGTTCGTTCAAATTTTATCACCATATTTGGGGTTTCCTCGAATGGTCGAATCAGTGGCGTCAGCATACTGGTTATCTGTGTGCCTCATATTCTGTCGTGGCGCTCCCCTATAATCTGACAATAGATCTTTAAAAACTGTGTCGTAACTTTGCACTTTATTCCGTTCTCTTCTCTTTTTACTTGGTCTCGTATCAGGAATGTACTCTGTTTCTGGTGTAATTGCGTCCGTGCTTTGAATATTGTAGTAAATGGTATGACTAGTGGTGGTCGCTAGAGGCAACTCAGTGGTCTCAGTGGCTGGAGTCGGCGGCTGCGCATACTGCACGTTATCATTCGAGGCTTCGGGCTGGTCACCGTGCAACGCTCTTAGTGCCATAGCCGTGTAATACGGATGCGCTGGAGATGTTTCCTTTATCGTATATGGTGTGGGCGAAGCTGAGTCTGTTGTATCGTCGTAATTGTTGAAGTTTTGCACTGCTGATGGCGCGTTATCACTTATACTCATTTGCGAATTAGTTGACGTTCCAAGGTGGTCAATAAACGTTTGACTGTCTTGACTTCCAAAACTGATGTTCTGGGTGGATACAGATTTCTTACCTTCCTTCTTTCCTTGAAGAGATAATGTAGAGTCATTTTTATCTTCCGAAGTATACACATTTGAAGAGGAACCAAAAGCATCATAGTCAAAGTCGCTGGAGTAACTATCCTTAAAATTTACCAAGGGATCCCCGTATTTGGAGAATCCAGCGGGCGCAGCATAGTTTTTGTGCCCATAATCGTGAACCACGGTCGAAGACACGGAGAAAGGGGCTGGTACACTAGGCTGCTGTAATTGGAAGTTCGGTACTGGATAAAGAGACGCTGTATTACGTGTCTTAGTCTTTCTCTTATCATTAAATCTGAAAGCTGGAATCGGTCTATAATCCTCAACAACTGCTTCAGGCGACTCTTCATAATGGGTCGTTGGTACAGTGGGTTGCACTAGTTTTTTTTGTCTTTGACTAGGTGTATAGATGCTTTCGTAATACAAAAAATCGTGCGTAGGTTTAGTTGGTTTACTATATAGTTTCTTTTGTTTGATCGGATACCGCTTTGGGCTACCACTGATACGTACACCATGACTATTGTAAGAAACTTTAGGTGGTAATCTCATCGTATCCTTTGTTACCTGTACACCAGACGGAATAACACCATGATCATGGAAAATGTGATCATGTGTGACTTCACGTGGATTGTATGACGCATATTCTAGATGGGATGGTGTTCCCATGGACCCCACTACTGTCAAGTCTGAGAAGGAATCAGAAGGAATCGCTACCAATGTTTGAGCGTTCTTTATCGGTATAAGCGGATGTGATGCCGTGAGGGCAGACATACTGCCAATAGGATTCACTCCGACTACACCGGTCACTTTGGGATCGTCATCAAATACCACTTTATGAATGTGTTCTTCGCTGTATGTATGGATATGTTCGGTGTCACCGTCGAAAATTTTCTCAATTCGTGGCGGTTTCCTAATTTTCTTGATAGTGCCAGTTTCTTCTAAATCGGAATAAAACTGTTCATGGAAGGACGAAACTGGGTGTTCCTCCTCTACTGGTGGCGGCGGAGGTGGTTGTGGTCTTCCTCTAACTAAGACGCGTTTAGGTTTAATTTTTCGAACAACTTTTTTCCGGGGCAGCTCGTTGACTTTCACAAACTTTACCCTTTTCGGAGGGCGCCTTGCAGGGACGACCTCTGGCGCTGACGGTGCCGAGTAGCTAGTCGGTTCGTAAATATCAGTAGGTTCGACCGAAGAGGCAAGATCATACTCCTGTTCTTCCCACTCAGAGGGCTTTGGACCGTAGTGTCCTCGCGCGCGATACAATGGTAATAATTTGGAAGCAGCTGGTGAAATCCCCTTTAATCGAGTCCTAGACTCGTCGTACAGATCCACTGGGTTGTAGGGTACGAAGCTGGCAACAGCCGGCCGCGTGTTCGTTGGTACCGCCACCGCGCCCTTCACTCCCGACAAGTACGCAGGTGCATATTGCGAGGGCGCAGGGTGATTCGTTATATATATCTTCTTATGATGATGTATGTGCTTCACCTTTTGCGGTAGATGTATGCGGATCTTTTTCCTGAAACAAAATTAAATTAGAGTGGTGGTATCTAATTGTGGGCGGTCCATCGCATGCACGCTACATGCTTGGACGAGTTTTAACAAGGAATATTGGTTCCGTCTAATGTCAATGGCTTAGCGTGTGGCGGCCTCGGCTTTCCCTCTCGAAGCCGACGCGACATCGCCGCAGACCGCCATCCGTCACACATTATAATGCAACTCAATTCTTATATACTTTAGTTTTATAATACATGTAACGATTGACATTATTAATTGAACCGAAGGACTTTCTCTATGAAGGTAGGGGTGCTCATTACCCGCTCGGGTAATTTAGTTCAACATTCAATGTTCCATCAAGAGCTCAGCGGGGAAACAACAATTAACTTGCAAATGGCGGCACAGTGACATTGACAGTGTTTACAATTACCATCGCTCAGCTAGACAACAGAAATCACTTTCGCGTGTGTGGGGTCGATGCCTTGAAACTGAAAGTTTAATTGATGTTCATGGAATAGTTTCGCAGTACTTATAAATCCAATGAGGAACATGTAAATGAAATGGAAAATTATAATCAGTGCGGTTTTGACGTCCGTAACGTCCTTATGTATATTTCACATAAAGGACGCAGACAATACAAGTCCAATATTCCGCACCGGACACGCGGCATCCAATTTTCTATGGTAAAAATGACGTGGATCCGACATCTGACGAGCTATCGGTGTACGATTAAAAAGTTGCGTGCCGTGTGTACGGTGCGGATAATTGAATGTGTAGATACCATATTACTTACTCTATTTCTTAAAGATTATGTAAATAAGAAGTGTTTTAAAGGTATCTTTACAATAAAACAGAGTGTGTTAAATTATTTAGTATTAAATGGTTATTGGCTCCAAAATAAAAAAAACGCAAGCATAAATAACTTTACTCACTATATTAAAAAAATATTGATAATTGGAAAAAAATGCACATTAAAAAAATCACGGTCACTGCTCGCTTTTCAGAAAACGGGTATTCCATACTCTATGAGATTACATTTCTTACAAAGATCCTCCAAGGATTTGTGAACCTTTTCTTGTCAAGGAACTTTATTAGTGAAGTTATTTCAAATTAATTATATGTAAAAAATACATAAAGCGAGCTATGGCCAAAAACACAAACAACTTTTGCTTCTACAGTTCTACAAAGCTTCTTAGCAATTTAAATGGGAACTTACTTAGGTCCTTCTGCCGTGATCTCAACTGAAGCAACAGCAATCAGAAGAGCGAACTGTAAAAAAAATATTTTTTATATAAAGAAAGAAATGAATCTAATTATTTTAATGTTATTCAGTGACTCTATTATCACACTACCGCTGGTTATTCTCGTTTATTTACTATTTAATTCATTAGATAGCAATAGCGTATTTGATCCAGGCCGAAACTGCTCGCTCTAGAAGCATGAAATTTTTAACAAAATTGCCTTACGTCACGTAAGTGAGCACTAAGAAGGGATTTTAAAAATTCTTACGGAACCAGTGAAATAAGAGGTAGAACTAACCGTCCTCATTTATCTTTATTTGAGCAACAGCCTAAGAAGATGTAGCTAAATAGTAGTCTATGGTTTATACTGATTTATAATCTATTTGTGTGCCTGTAAAGTTTTATTAAATTCATTAGTTTTTGCGTTAAAGAGTTACAGACATTTATCTATCCTCAAACGTTCTCGTTTTTAATATTAGTAGGATTTGATTTTCTTTTAGATAGATTAATTACCTAATTAAAAATCAACTAATACATAATGTAAAAAACGATTGTTCCTTTTATAACACAAAAGATAATACCACGGCAAAATAAAATATTACACTATACCTAACTATACGGAACTTTTGAACCCATCGTCTTGCTTGAATTGACTTTGAATTTGACTTCGATATACATATATTTTGAAAATTTTACTCTGTCTGTGCACGCATCACGCTAAATTTACCGGACGGACTGTGATAAAAGTTGGTGTGGTGATAGCTGAGTAGCTGGGTCAACATCTAGAATACTTAATTTGCTGCGGGAAAATATCTCATTCCCACGGGAAAATAAAAAACTGGTAAAAAAGAGAAATACTCCTACTCCGAAAGGATAACACCTAGATACTTGAAATATGGTATGTAGGTCTCTCATATGTCGTAGGCAACAGCTATTTGAAATGTGGTATGAAGAGGTCTTATATGTCATAGGCAACCATTAAGAAGGGATTTTTGGAAAATCCCACGGGAACGTAAATAAACTGAATACGCGATGGAAACGCCGCTGGGCAATCCATGCAGGGCTAATCAATAAGATTTCAGAAAATCTTAAACACATTAGAAATGTATACCAGTTAGCACGTTCTAAATTAAAACCACTTTTTTCTCTCTTGAAAGTAAAATTGATCTTTTCTCTCAAAACCGAAACTAATTCTAGAAGCTTATGTATGCGAGTATAACATACAATATTTTAAGATGTTCCACAAGACTCTTGTATTATCATTTTAGACTAAGGTTGTAATTTTTATTCACTTTTACTTTGCGCAGTAAGCTTCATGACAAGATATTTCTCGATCATTATAAAAACCCTTAATATGATTTCTTCTTTTTATTAAATTATAGAAGGATAGGTCTATTTTGAGATTAAATTCAAATAATATACAGTCACATGAACCCTTGCCTCTTGGACTTCTGTGAACTGAATGGTTTGTTCACTTGTGCTATTATAGTCGAAATTGTTAAATTTAATTCGAAAAATTAAAAAAGAAAGAGAATATGGTATACGTGTACAACGAATTAAAAAAGAGTAACAATACATACAATTCGACGAGCCAGGATAGTTTGCCTTCGAAATTTGGTATAAAAACTAGGAAACCAAATTATATTTATTTTACATCCTCCAAGCATCACCAGATATATTATCATTGTTATAACCCATAACAAAGATAAATAAAAAAAATAAGATTGCAACCAGAAACTTACTTACTTCTTACATAAAATCGAGAGCAGATTTAATGTACCTACGCCCTAATAAGTATTACATCTTGGTTAACAGTACTTCGATCGGAAATTTTATTTTACTCATCACAACCGTTTTATTACTATAACTGGTGGTTATAATATAACGTTACGAAATTTTATTTTACTCTTGACAGTGTTTTTAGACTTATTTTTTTTATTAAACATTCTTCTAACGATGGGGTCATCAACACAACCGTTTCATTACTGTAACCGGTTATCTATATTATTTTCGGGTCTATCGGTTATTTATAACCGGACAAACAGAATGACGACTGACATATTTTGTCAAGAGTTATATTTTGTTATATATAAGTGAATAGATAGAGTAAGTATGGATAATGCATGGATACCTAAGTAAAATCTATGATAAATTAATAACAGACGAAAATAACTTTATTCTAGACGACATACTGCTTTGTAGTTTTAGTGTAATTTTAAAGAGTATATTATTTGTACAAGGAAAAAACTATTAGAGAAGCTTGCCCGGTTATTCTCGGAACGTGTCAGATTTATTTTTATTTTTAAGCGAAGTTATTGCATAAAGTCCTTTTAGCGGAAAGGTTTTACTATTATTTTTAAAGTGACTGCAATTTTCATAGAAATTAATTATTCCAGTTTTAGTTTACACATAAGCCGACAAAGCTGTAAGTACCTACAGAATTACGTACGTATATTTGAAACATATTGAAGTAGAGTGCACAACACCATATAATTGTAAAGCGCACAGCTTTTTAATATGCACCGTATTCTCGACACAATAATCCTTGGTTTCACTTTTCACTTCACAAAAACACTTCGACGTCAAAAGATACCGACCAATTTCAGCCAATCCATTGTCGCCTTCTGCTGTTGACGGATGAGGGACTAATTTTATTTTTTGTTTTTTTCTTTAATCATAAAAAAATGGCACCGGTCGAAACTGCACTAGTCTTGAAGCTCGTATGATAATAACGCGTAGTACGCTTGAATATTTATAACATTCATTTTCACGCCTGAAAGAATTCCATTGCAGTCGCAGTGGTGTGTGTTTAGTAGCTGCAAGCGCATCCATATTGCACATTGCAGCGGCCAACACCAGCCCATACCACTGCGGGTGCAGTGGACGAAACGCAAATACAAAGCTAATCCAAAGCACTTTTAAAAAATAAGAAATGTTATTTAGAAAGAGCAGACTAATTTTTGTATAACAAATGTATTAATTATTACTGCATACGAATAAATCCTTTGGTTTTTTTTTCTACCGAACTTTATTTGATTATATTGAGATATTTGGATTTAATCATTGTCATGGTCACAACTCTCACCAATATCTCTCTCATCTCATTTCTGTCACCCATACAGACAGCGTCTCTTTATATTTTTAAAACAAAAATATTTTAATCAGGACTTAGGTATTAATACATATTTTTGAAATTCAGTATGTTGTGTAAAAAAATATACTTACAATATAATTTGAAAATATTCTACACCATTTATTACTATAAATTAAAATAATAATCTGACGCTTTTAATTCGCGAGAGGGTAGGCAGAGGAATTCTATTTCTAGAAATACCCACTTTTCCCGAGATAGTCGATCCCTAAACGTGTTATGTGCTGACTGTGGTGAGCCCATCGCCGCCCAATATTACTGTGTGTAATATATCTATATTTTATAAATAGCGTATGGTTGCCATCTTTTGTACGCCGGTACTATAGCTAACAATACACAAGTATTTATAATGGCATGGCAAGTAAGTAAATACGTGAAATAATAATTGTGTCAGGGAAGTGTAAACAAAGAAATGAAAAACTAGTGCACAGCGGCTTGAGCCGAGATTAATTTAACACAAAGAAATGGGCGAGGAACGCATCGCGTGCTTGTGCGCACGCTACGGTGCACATCCGCATTATAATACTTTTCGCCCGTAAAACTGTAAGTATTTGTTTTCGAGGAAACTGCCTACGCATAGCGGTGTGCCAGTCACTCATTAAATTGCGAAAATCAACACATTAAAAGCTATACCGTCATTTGTGTGTCTACCAACTTGTAAACTTTCTGCTACAAGGAGTTGGCATCACTAAAATTTTTGCAGGTTATAATTATTTTTGAGTATAAACATAACAAGTTAATGTTAGAGCAGTGATAGCCCTGCGGTTAAAAAGGCTGCTTCTCATTCGTGAGGCTCGGTTTCGAATCCTGGCCACCATTTACCAATGAGTATTTCTAGAACATACGTACAATTATGAATGACGGTGAAGGAAAACGTCGCGTCGTGAGGAAATACGCAGGTCCCAGAATTAATATAGTAACAGACTCAGTCCGCGGATTGGAACATGATGTTAGGCTAGTGGCACCTAACTGTCACAGTTTTTTTAAACCACCCAAGGGTATCAGACATGGCTTAACGACTGACGACGAAAAAATGTTTATTTTCGGACAACTTTCGGATCCATAATTAGTTAGATAACTTAAACAGTTTCTACTTTAAACTAAGGAAGTAAGTAACAACTCTTTATTGTACACCAATAAAAATATGGGAAGAAATTTAGATTATCAACCCACGATTTAAGGGGGGGGAGGGGGTGAGGGGGGAGGGGGGGGAGGGGGGCTACCCCCCTGTACCACTCCCCCCTCTCGGAAACAATTAGTTTTTTTTTATGATTTTTTTAAAAATGGTATGAAAACACGCAATGGAGCGAAAATCGCTTCCGCTTGTTAAAAAAAAAGCTTCTGGGGAGGGTTTGATTTGTGTGGTCATAAAAAAAATAACCTTAACCTAAACATTCCGCTAGTTTCTGGGGAGGGTTTGATTTGTGTGGTCATAAAAAAAAATAACCTAACATCGAAGGCTATGGTGGGAGCTCGCTTCTAACCTATTAGGGACCATGTCGGATCTGAATGGGCACTCCCGCTCGCTCGCTTCGCTCGCTCGCTTGGACAGTTAAGCCTAAAGGGGCCATGTCGATTCACACATTAGTCACACAAATATTAACCTAAACATTCCTCTAGTTTCTGGGGAGGGTTTGATTTGTGTGGTCATAAAAAAAATAACCTAAACATTCCTCTAGTTTCTGAAAATAAAATGACATGGCCGCCGCTGCCGCGCATTGCGTTCCGATACACGTTACCATTCATTAAATAAAATTAAAATTAAAAAAAACAATACCATATTGCGTATTTTAAGCAATTATATGAATATTTATTGCGATGTAATTAAATTATATGTGAAATAACGTAAATTTCTATAAATTATATGTAAAATAACGTAAATTTCAAATAAAACCAAAGCATTTCTACCATAAGTAGACAGAACGGAACGCAACTTTGCCTAACTGTCATTGAAAAGAAAAAAAAAAGAAAAAGACCACATAAAATTATTGTTTTTGAAATTGAAATAACTAAAAAACTACGAGTTTCCGAAATCTAAAACTTTGTAAATATGCTAATAAAAATATGATCTTTCAAATAAATAACATGTGAATTGCCAACTCGTGGGCTGATAATCTAAACCTGAGCCCAACCTTAGGATGGATAAAACTAAGATAAACAGATGAAGGTAGGTGGTGCACTAAAGTTACCAATGGATTAAGGTAGGTACAAAGTTTTGTAATAAGGCTTAATACTTATATATACTTTAAAATCACGTTATAGTATAGCAGCTTGATTCATATTTAATTCCTATTTATTACTGCCCCTATGTGAGACATTAATACATTGCCAATGACTGAGCGAGCTAGTCCAGGGTGAGCACTGTGTAGTGTAGGTAGTCCACTGAACCTACATTTGAGCCCTGGAAATCAATATCAGAGGGCCTAGCCAATAATACTAACGAATCGAATGACCTTTACATTGACAAATGGATTGATATAAGTACTCGTTAACGTTAGCCCTTGTTAGTGAGTGTTATGATATCATTCGATTCGTTACATCATAGCCACTCAACTAGGGGGCCAGGAGTGACTTCAGACAGCTAGGAAATTGATCACTATGCATAGTGCATGTCTTGTTCATCGAGAAATGTTCAAAACTCATTACAATGGTTTTATGTAAAATGCCATAATATTCTAAGTTAAATGAGTATTTGAATGACAGTGATGTTCGGTGTAAATGTAAAGCAAAGCAAAAGCATGTAACAAGTACTTTGTATTGAATTGATTGTTTAAAATAATGTGTTGAGGATTTTCTTGACGCGCTTATTTTCCTCAACTATAGGTACATACCGAAGCAGAAGCGTTGCAAATACTTTCAATAAGTGAACTTTATACCCCCTACATTAAATAAAAACATTTCCATTATGAATGGAACCACTTCGTCACATGTTATAAGAATCGCATCAAGTGCGTTACATATCGTCACCAAATATAACGAAATAGGCTCCATGTAATGCAATTTTTAAAATGTTATTTTTATTAAACACAACGCTACTATCAATAACAATTAAAAACAGCAATGCCAAGATATTGCCACGGAATAAAGAAAACTTAGTAGTTACTAAAGTAATACTACCCTCGTAAAATCCAATAATAAGGAAAAGGCTGGACACAGAGATTTAAATATAATATGGTTATATAAATATACAGAGCGGTGCAAGCGCACAAAATCGTAATCCAAAACTTGTGTGATACCTAGGTCTGAAAGACGGCACGCGTTCGTAGGTACTTAGCTGAACTGACGTTTGAGATCAAAGATTACTTGTAAGATCTATCGCCAGATTTAAGTATAGTTTATACATAAGAAACTTATAAATCTTGCACTTCAGTTTGTGTCGCCTTTAAAGAGATTTAAAATTATATAGGTTCAAAACTCTATGTATCTACAAGTAACCTGTTCGTAATCGATAATTAACAAATCCGAGAATTTTCATCACTCCGAGCGGAAAGCGGCAAATTTCCGATCGATGCGCTAAACAAAGTTGGCGCTTTTCGCCTCCGTCAATGAGAAAAAAAGTGTACACACCTCGGGAAGTAAAAGAGGAAGCCTCAGATCACATTCTTCTAGAATACATGTCATCTGAGACATTTCTTATTTTACTTCCCTAGGAGTGTAATATACTGTTCTAACGCTCACTATGCAATGTGAAATTGTCCCCAACGTCAATAGTGTGGTATATCTGTGTGGCTTCTAAGCGCTGGGTTAGAGAATTACGTGCAGTCACCACCCATGACCGCGGTGCGGCGCACAGGGGCATGCAGAGCCTTGCACTTGCATCGCGCACGGTCCGACGCTCCAGCTTGGTCAATGCCTCACAGGTTTTAATCACTCCCTGCATATAGAGACAGCACTTGTTTGTTTGGCAGAATTTTCTTTTGGAAGCAATAGGTTCATGGATAGAAAGATGTTTTTTGCTCTTTTACGCAACCACTAATGAACCAATTTTTGTGCAATATTCACAGTAATATACCTTTTATATCAGAATAACATATACCATAACAGTGTAACACCGTGAACCGATGGGAAAGTAGCGCGAAAATTTCAGTTAGATGATTAAATACTATATCAGAATCATTACTCATCAATCACATTTCAATAGATGAGGGATATTATTTTTGAGGTCCCTGCCATTTGCCCTATGCACACCGAAGGGGTGGAGTCGTAATGGCGTTCAATAAGAGGACTTATAGGCCCCTACATTAAAGAAAAACTGTTGACTTTGACTTTTGAAATATTCTAAAGGTGTTAGTGATTTAAGATAAATTGATTAGGAAAGCAATATACAAAGTGGTGGTAATAAGTGAACGAGTCGTATTTCAGTTTGCTAAGCCTGCATTTACATGGTGTTTAATGGGGCGTCTCGTTAAGATACATGTTTGAATGACGATTGAATGTTATTTATTACACATAGTTTAACATCTATACTCGTACATATAATAAAACTCTAACGGGGCCGTGTCTGTACATGAAATATTTTTTGAAAATTTTAACTGTAGTGTATATAGTTATTACTTATCGATATAGATACCGAACACCAATTTTTGAAATTTTTGTCTGGCTGTCTGGTTGTGCACGCATCACTCAAAAACTACAGGACGGATTTTGATGAAATTTGGTATGCAGATAACTGAGTACCCGGGTCAACATCTAGGGTAAGTACTTTTATTCTATATCTATTCTATATCTCATTCTTACGGGAAAATATAAAAACTGGGTAAAAAGAGAAATACCTACGTACTATTCCGAAATGATAACACATAGAAACTTGAAATACGGTGTGTAGGTGTCTTACGGGCCATTTACACGAGGGCAATTACTAAACAATCCACTAAGACTGCATACAAAAAAAACTTGAGGACAATCCATTCCACTGTCCTCAAGTTTTTTTTCTATGCAGTCTTAGTGGATTGTCTTACTGGATTGCCCTCGTGTAAATGGCCCGTTATATATCGTAGCCAACAACTATGAAGGGATGGAAATTCCCACGGGAACGGGAATAATCTGGATCCACGCGGGCAACGCCGCTGGGCACCCGCTAGTTCAGTAATATAAGTACTCGTACCTAACGGTACATTAATCAGAATAATGACAGCCAATGTCGTATATAACTAATTGTTCTAATCATTAATACTGAATTTAAATTTCAAATACATGAGTGCACTTACTGATGACAATGATTACGGAAATATGAATTACTACCGCGCAGTTCCCGTTTGCGTGGGAATACGGGAATAAAATATAGGCTAGATGTTACGCAGGAATATTCTAGCTTTCCATTGGCGAAGGAATTTTAAAAATCCAGTCGAGTGTTTTTTGAGTTTATTCGTAACAAAGACACAAACATACAAATCTTTCCTTTTTATAATATTAGTTTTAGTATTAGTATAGATAGTATAAAATAACGAGAACACGTTATAGAAAATTTCATAGAAAAATTTATTTTAACGATTGATGGTACAACTACCATCAATCACTGTTGATAACAACAATATTCATTTTCAAAAGATAGATCTTGGATAAATTATATACATAAAAAAGTAATAACTTTGAAAATGCACAAAACCATGACTTTTTCAAAATTAAATTATAATAATTGTGATGTTTGTTGCTGAAGAACTCCTCAATGGAATAGACAGCAATGGTACGTCTAGTTAATAAACAATAACCGATTTATTTATATCGGTCCACAATTCACAAAAATATCAGTGAACACATATTGTAATAAAAACATAACAAGGAACTCATAACCTCTTTCTTATTCAAATCGGTTAAAAAAAAGAACTGACGTTGACAACAGATCTTCGCCTTTTGGAGTCGCTTATTTAAATCCACGGAGTTTCAAGCTCGCCAAAGACGATAACAGCTTTATCCCCACGGAGAATACTCTACTTTTCTCGCCTTTTGCGAGACAATAACGGCTTACTTAGGTAATATGGCTTGTATAAGCCAGTTCGATTTTCAAATAAGTTCTTTTTGCTGAGGTCTTTATGGAACAATTTTTCATACGAATTCGTTATATAACCCGCCGGGTCATAATATTGTACTGAATCTCATTATAACCCGCTGGATAATAATGACTTGCTTTAGGTGAGGTTTGCATGATATATAATTAGGCATTGTCGAGCATGTGGTCTGAATAAAAATTTATTTAATATTTAATCATAAAATCATATACTCAAGTCAGGACAAGCATAAGTCCAATACCACACCGTTCCTTTATTTAATAAGAAATCACCTAAAACGAACCTGTTACCTGACAATTACAATTGGTTTCATAGCCAGATATCTGAGTCTGACTTATAAAAGTAAGCATATTAGTCGATAGAGTTGTATAATGTTTCCCGCTTTCTAACTTCAACGATCCAAACCTTGCTGTTGTTGGCTACAGTCAAGGTATTAATGCGGTAAAAAATACATACTCCTTCCTTTTGGTTAGCTAACATGTACAAAGTGAAACTTAGTCTATAAAATGTATAGTTTAGTTACTAATATATTTAATGAGGCGAAATGTTTGTTGACATCGTTGTATCTAGAATACTTAGATACCCTAGCTTCCAAGAAAATCACTTGGTTTTTGCACTGCACCAGCGGGAAGGCAATATTTTTCCGGGTACCTATTGGTTTGTATACGGCGGTTTCACCCGCGTAGTTGCTGATCCCGTGGGAAAACGGGGATAAAATATAGCCTATGTACCCTGATACTATAGATTTCATTGGTGAAATTATGTTTAAAATCTGTACAGTGGTTTAGACAAACAAACAAAGTCACTTTTGCATTTATATATTAACCAAAAAAGAACATAAACGGAGTCCGTTTATTTTACATTCATTTACCTGTCTATTTCGTAAGACATGAATGCGCAAGTATTTACTCGAATTGGGAGGACCGTGGCAGCCATAGTTACGTAACCTATCAATCTCATTGAGTGACTCACGCCGCTCTGGGACGGTACCCACACTAAATGTAGCTCGCTATTAAAATGTTACGAGCAGTAAGCAGGGTAATTGTGACCAATTTCTGAACCTTTTTATTACCCATGCAACTATCAAATTGTTATCTCTACCTGTTAGGATCGGCGCCACGCTTCAGTGATGCCACTTACCATAAAAAAGCTTCGACCGCGGGAGTAGTTTGAAGAAGGTATGGAATGAGAGCGACTTATTATCACAAAATACAAATTTAAGTCCCGTATTATGATATTGACACAAGTTTAAGGTATACGGGATAAACCTATTGAGAATGTATCTAGCACACAGACCATTAATCTAATCTAGCACTAAAATGAACATTGTGTTTAATATTTCCAGCGTTTTTAGGTATCTACCTTATTTCTAAACCTACAGCCTAAAGCCAGTCTATCCGTTTGTCCTACCTTTAAACCGTAATACCTAGTAATCCGGGTGAAATAAAAATAATAAATTTTGGGACACAATCGACACACGGTTATGCAGTCCCAAACTAGGCAGAGCCTGTACTAGAGATACTCAACAACTAATAAACATAACGTACTTACATAAATATTAAACACTATTTAGATTATTATTGTGTATTTATTGTGTGTTATTATTGTAATTATAGATTAATTTTTCCGAAAATTTTAACACATATCAAAAATTATATATTGCATACAAATCTAAACTAATACTACTGGAGCGATTCTTTAAAATTAATTTTACAATGGAAAGCTTACTTTTCTTGGAGTAAAACATGTGTTATAATTTTCCCACGGGAACAGGTATAACGCAGACGAAATCGCTCGAAACAGCTAGCTATAATATACAACGCGTAACAGAAAAAGCGCAATTCCTCATACACCCCAATTAGTATAATAATATAAAAAAATATAATGCAATCCAGCTTTATTTGTGTCTAACCAATTTTCTTAAACATCGATTAATAATACCACGATTTCCATGGAAAGCACTAAATTCAGCTACGATAATTTTTTTTTTTTAATTAACCCATTTTAAAAATAGGCGGTAGTAGGTAGTCGATTCTGAACAAACTAATTGATGAAATGTGACTATTCGCCAGTAGGTAGTTCTAAGCTGGACCACAGGCTGCACTAACATTAATACCCGCTTTCTTTACCGTGGTAACCAACTCCTTTTGCTCAGCAGGCGTATTCAGGGAGCTTCGATATTCGATATCGAAAAATCTGTCGAACACTTTTGAGATGGGCTGATGTTGGTACGTATCGAAAACAAATGTCATAATGTAACATAAGGATTGAGAAAACTTTCCGTGGCTGTCAGAAACGCCTACAATAAAATTTTTCACTCGATCTGAATCAAACGGAAATGGTATCGAGTCTCCGTGAATACGCCTTCACATCTAGGGCAGCTCAGTGTAGTTGCACTCGTTGGAACTTCTCGGGAAAAAAATCATAATATTTAGCATCCGATCCGTCAAAAGCTCGTATTACATGTGGTGTGGATTTAATCCTAATGTAAGCGCCTATTTTTTTAAAACTAGCCTTTTCGTTGGATTGAAAAGAAAACAATAAATTCACTCACTAACACACTTAATTTAATCCATGCAAAAACAAAGAAATAAATACTTCTATATTTTTTTATTTTATCTGCACGCGATAGGTATTATATAATCTACACATTCAGACAGGAAGATGAGGAAAACTTATTTATTTAAGTATAAAAACATTTTTTCTGTGAGCGATAGAATTAGAGCAGAAAATATCATTAGGTCGAAACTTTAGTTATTAAGATGGTATACCTATTGCAGTCGCTGCGCAAACTTGCCAATCAGTAAAGCTTTTCGTTTTAACTTATTAATGTTCGTCACTTATTTGATGTTACCTATATAGCAGCCGTACCACAGACCATTAATGGTCTGTGAGCCGTACCTTGTAAGTTTCATTTGAGGGATACCAACAAAGCTAATTTAACGCCGATTTATTTAGCAATGATATACTACTATGAATGTCATATTCAAAGAGGTTGAAAGAAAATCATTCTTTTCTTTAAACGTCTTTTCTTCATATTTTTAAAGATAAGTAGTAGGTACCTAGGTCTGCTGAGTATTGAAGTGGGGTGGTTTTGGTAGTTCACCTCGCACAGCAGAATGCACAGTGTAGAAAAAGATACCCGTAGAACTTTCGCAAGTAATTTATTCAGTGTTCACACGATGGTAGGACTATACATAGTATAAAACAAAGTCACTTTCTCTGTCCATGTATCCCTATGTCCTTATGTATACTTAAATCTTTAAAACTGCGCAACGACACAGTGATTCAACAGGAAGGTTTTAGTATTAGTATTGCAACCGTGCGAAGCCGGGGCGGGTCGCTAGTTGATTATATAAAAGACAATAAATTTGGATTTACAAGAATATATATGCAATACAAAGAGCAAAGAGGTTGGAAGAAAATCTTTGACAAAGAGATTTGTCCTATTGTATTTTAAAGACATTTTCTATTCACAAAAAACAGTCATCTGTTTTCAGTTAGGTGTCAGATCGTCTATGCAACTGTACCTACAAGAAGATTGCACTCTAATACTGAGATGTTTTCAAAATGAGATTTATCAGCTTTTATGTGATTCAACCAATGCAAAAAGATATACATAGGCTTAGCTTAAGTGCAACAAGTTGTCAGCTACAGAACTGTCATTTAGACTTTAATCACCTAATAAATAATTTTCATGTGATTGGGTGGCAATAACTTTTGTGGTTGAGTTATTATTTAACTTTCGCGATAGCATTTCCCTGATCGCGGTCGCATTTTCATGAGTTTCACCGCCGCTGGCGCAGCGTAAGTCCAGGAAGCGAGTAGCGCACACGCAACGGCCTGACGTATGAACCGAACAATAATGCATTACACACATTAAAATAACTTTAATTAATTAACGTAACACAAATACCATATATTTATTTTATTATTTAATGTTTCCTCAAGTAATACAAAAACACTTTATAAATCTGTCTGTTAGTTTGACCACGTTAATCTTCAAAAGTAATAGAAAAAAATATGGCGTTTTCATAGGTAGCTAAATTTGAGCTTAAACTAAAAGTTATTTCATCAAAATCAGCTAGCCAGCCATTATCAAGGAGTAACATACTTAGACTATATTTTATCCCCGTATTCTCACGGGACGGGAACTACCCGGTTGAAACCGTTGGGTGCGGCTAGTATTAAATAAATGGAAATCGGAGTTCATTCACTGGGCCGTTCATTCCCGTGTTTTAACGGTCCGAGTGCCTTATTACGAGAGGTAATATTCAAAGTAAAGATAAAAAGGGAAAAAAGGGTCAATAAGGGTCCGGTGCATAAGCAACAGTGCCTGAGAGAGACGCATCAATCTAGAGCCGCGCTAAACCCACCGGTGCACTCCGTGTTTTTTATTCTCTTTCCGATTATTAGACCACATTAAAATGTCAGTCAGCGCCTGTTAAACTTCGCTGTTTTAATTGTAATTATTAGTGACAGCATTTGTTTACACTATATTATAATTAAACTTGTTTTAAGGCTTTTTTATACAATATGTAACAGAATAAGCTCAAGTCCTGAAATTTGTTTGTTAAAGTTTCAGCTATATCTATGGAATTAGCAAAACAGATTTTAAGGCCACTTATGGAAAAAATGCATCATATTTTTTATATTAACCCTATCTGTACTAATGTATGAGGAAATTGTATGAGTAATTCTATGACGCGTTGTACAGTAGAGATAAGAAGATTTAAGGCTCTACGCTTAGGCTAAAATGTAAATGAATCGCCTTTAATAAACCTTTTAAAATTTTAGATAAATGTTTTATTTAGCGTTTTTATTGTCTAATGAATATGGCACAAAATATGAAAATACGTAAATAAAAAAGAACTTGGTCGTTTTTTAATTCGAAACTATTTCAACGAAATTAGTCAATTAATTGACTATAGGTTTAAAAGAACTTTATTTCTCATATGAACTAAAATAATACAATTCTCTTACATGAGATTAATACATTTTGGAATTTAGAATTAACATGTAATGGTTCTCTGGCACAAGTCGACAAGACTATGGATAATAATAATTGATTACTTAACTATCAACATAGTTAAGAGTTTATATGAAGAATCTTTTTTTTTTGGACGACATTTGTTTATCAGTAAACTAGCGACCCGCCCCGGATTCGCACGGGTGCAATGCTAACACTAAAACCTTCGTCTTGAATAACTCTATCTATTTTAAAAAAACGCATCAAAATCCGTTGCTTATTAGTTTTAAAGATTTAAGCATACATAGGGACATAAGCACATAGGGATATAGGGACAGAGAAAGCGACTTTGTTTTAAACTAAGTATGTAGTGAGTGATAGTGATTTTGTACAACATTGTATGTTTTCTTTCTAAAAGAATGTGTACTTAATTGTATCTGTCTATTTTGGTTAAGTACCTTGGTTACCGAGCAATAGTCAAGACGTTTTCGACATTGCGATTCAAAATTTATAAATATACTAGCTGATGCCCGCGACTTCGTCCGCGTAGAATTTGTTATTCCTTTGCCTTTCAAAAATATATCAAGAAGGATAATCTACACTATCTATCTATCAACACTAATATTATAAAGAGGAAAGATTTGTAGTTTTGTACCTATGTTAGTTAATAACGAATAAACTCAAAAACTACTGGACCGATTAAAAAAAACTGTTTCACCATTAGAATGCTACATTATTCCTGAGTAACATAGGCTTTATCTATGACAAAAAAGAATTAGGGATCCTTACTAAAACTTGACTGTACATGCCAGTATTGGAACCCGAGCCTCACGAATGAGAGGCGGGCTCTTTAGCCAGTGGGCTATCATTGCTATTTATTTATATTTTTGTTATTCAAAACACCCTATAAACAACGCATCCCAGAATAAGCGCAAATCCTCATACACCTCAATTAGTATACTAATATAAAAATATGGTAATGCATTCGTACTTTAATTTTGTCTAACAAAATTTCTTATATATAAAGAGCGATAACAGTACGGTTTCCACAGGTAGCCCTAACTAAATTCAGTTCTATGGTAATTCGTTTTTCTGAAAAAAATTTACACATACTAAAAATAATACTGATTACGTATTGTATAGCCTAGGACACTCTCTGGTTTATGATTTTTGAATTAGTTTTTGATACCAAAGGCTATGCATGTGCTCATTTGCATTATAACAAACAAATTACCTCAAGGAACCCATAGTGAATTCTCAGAAAAAGAAGTGGACTTTGTATGGAGACTTTTAAAGAGTATTTGTGCCAAGTTTCAAGTTGATAGTATAAAAAAACCACACTTTTTTATACCAACTTCAACCCCTGCTTTCACTCCTTTAGGGAATAGTTTTCAAAAAAATCCAAAAACACGTGTCTCATCATTTATTTGTAAAAGTATTTGTGCTAAGTTTCAAGTTATGAGACGTAGAAACAACACGTCTCCATACAAACTCCAAAGACCTGTTTCACCCCCTAAGGGGGGTTGTTTTTAGAAAATCCAGAAATACGTGTCTTGTTATTTGTTTTGAGGAGTATTTTTACTAAGTTTCGAATTGATACACCAAAAATTAGGGTTTTCCATACATACATGAACGTGGGAGAGCCATGCTTCGACCGGAGTGATACCACGGCCTCACAGAAAACCAACGTAAAGCAATGCATTGCGTTTTGTTGAGTGAGTGAGGTAACCTGAGGCCCCAATCCCCCTCCCCCCCTCTCCCCGTACTCCCACCTCAAAGGTCGGCAACGCAGTTGTGACTCTTGAGTTGCAGGTGTCTATGGGCGACGGACGTCCCTTACCATCAGGTGAATCGTCTGCCCGTTTGCCCTCTTTTATATCATGAAAAAATACCAACTTTATCCTTCTACTTTCACCCATTTTGTGTACGATTTTCGAAAAATCCAAAAACACGTGTCTACTCATTTATTTCTAAAAGTATTTGTGCAAAGTTTCAAGTAGATACACGTCAAAAACAACACATCTCCATACAAAATCCCACCCCCTGTTTTGCCCCCTTAGGGGGTGTTTTTTACAAAACTCAGAAATACGTGTCTTGTTGTTTGTTTTGAGGAATATTTCTAGAATGGTTCGAATTGATACACCCAAAAATAAGAGTTTCCCATACATACCAAGTTCAACCCCTACTTTCAGGCCGTTAGGGGTCGATTTTCGGAAAATCCAAAAACACGTTTGTCATCATTTATTTCTAAAAGTATTTGTGCCAAGTTTCAAGTCGATACACGTCAAAAACAACACATCTCCATACAAAATCCCACCCCCTGTTTCGCCCCCTTTTGGGGTGTTTTTTACAAAACCCAGAAATACGTATCTTTTTGTTTGTTTTGAGGAGTATTTCTAGAAAGATTCGAATTGATACACCCAAGTATGAAGGTTTTCCATACATTCCAAACTCAACCCCTACTTTCACCCCGTTAGGGGACGTGATAGACGTAAAAAACAACACGTCTCCATACAAACTCCATCCCCCTCTTTCACCCCCTTATGGGGTGTTTTTTGATTAATTAAGAAATACGTTTCTTGTCGTTTGTTTTATAGAGTATTTTTACAAAGTTTTGAATTGATACACTCAAAAATGAAGGTTTTCCATACAAACGTTCAACCCCTTTTTCACCCCTAAGGGTTGAATTTCGAAAAATCCTTTCTTAGTGCTAACTTACGTCTTAAAAACAATAGCTGTAGAAAAAACAGCTATCTAGGTCTAAGGGTTTAGGCTGGGCGTTGAAGAGTCAGTCAGTCAGGACTTCTCTCTTTATATTAAATATAGAAGATTGCTTGTTTCACAGTAGATTTAGAATAGGTGCGTAACAAATAAATGTGAATTTGGAATTAAGACTTTTAATAAGTAATTATAATTGCATTGCGAAAGATTGAGAGCCACTTGCAGCAAGAAGAGGACTTCTTAAGATTTATTATGTACACGGAAGAAGGCTCGCCGTGTAGCAGGGTTTATTAGAAAGTCGGCTTATCTGAACATTTTTTTGTGTTACGGTAAATCGGGACCGGCCGTTTCCTCAAGGAGAGCCATAGATAAAAACACGGTCAAGTTGGAGTCGAAGTCACATACCGAGAGGATACCGTAGGTTTTCTATGAATATAGATAAATATTATCAGTACGCATTAAAGTTCATAATATTTATTAGAGACTATAGGTAGTCTATTTCACGTAGCATGGATTCTGTGAAAGTATGTGCCACTTACCTTACAATTAATAGCCATTTTAAACTTTCGATCCTCCGTCCGTTTCGACCCCTTATTAAAATATATTTAAATAAAAAAAATATAGAGAAGAAAGATTTGTATGTTTGTGTGTTTGTTACGAATAACCTCAAAAACTACTGAACCGATTTTAAAAATTCTTTCATCAATGGAAAGCTAGAATATCCCTGAGTAACATAGGCTATATTTATCCCGTGTCCCCACGAATATGGGAACTATGCTGATGAAACTGAGCAGAACCGCTACTTAGAAATAAAGAAACGATTTGAAACTGCTCCAAATAACAATTCGATACATTACCAATTTTACAAGCATTATATACCTTTAAGTACAAATATGTACCTAAGTAGCTGTGAAAACGTTTTTATATAGGTACCTTTTTTACCATTTTCCGAAGTCCGCTTCAGATGGAGATATATAAATAATTTTTTGAAATACTCGTACCTAGTAAGAAAGTTAAGTGTAATTTGCGGAAGTATAAGAGTTTAGGGATATAGCCGATTCCATGACAACAACTCACTCAATTCGATAGTTACACACAAATTATTCCCAGATTTAATTTTTACCTGGATTTTTTCCTCACTTACCTGCTACCGCCACCTATATTTTGCAGCAGGTATCTAGTTGCGAAAGTGAAGGTTTTTGCTACGAGACTTGCTGAATCCAGATTTAATTTTTACCTGGATTTTTTTCTCACTTACCTGCTACCGCCACCTATATTTTGCAGCAGGTATCTAGTTGCGAAAGTGAAGGTTTTTGCTACACGACTTGCTGAATCCACTTGCACATTAAGACACACGTAGTTATCTAGATGGTGCTGACTATTATATAGGTTTGTTACGCGACATAATATGTTGCGAAAAAGTTTGTGAATAGTGCAGAATAGAAAACTACCTAATTCAATTTGTAAACCCCTATTATGGAATAACGTTGTCGCGAACACAAAATTATTTCTTAAATCACATCAGTCACAGTAGCTAAATACAAATACAAAAATCTTTATTTTCAAAGCTGGTAGTAGAAATTTCAATTTTTGATAAATTACCTTGTAAGTAAAAAAGTTACAACTCTTATTGTACACCAATAAAAATAAAAAATGCAGTAAGTGACACAGATAATATGACTTAAATAACTATATTTGTTTGTACATTGATATTTCCTGGCTCCCAAACTAGGATTCCCTGTACTATGTAAATAACAAGAAACCATCAACAAACCGAAGATGGACTTTTCAGTTCGTAGGTTCGGTGTCCTTAGTAAATCTCAGAAACGTCTTAGAAGATTAGATTTTATAAGCTAAGTAGGTACTTCTACTAAGTTCTACTCATCATCATCTTTACAGCCCGCTGCTGAGGCTAAGGATCATTAATCACACATGAGAAAGTATGGGCTATAAATGTTATACCTAATCTCAAATTATAAAATGCACTATAATATAAATATAACTACACACACCGGCACAATTTGTTTAAAAATTACATTCATTGTTCTAAATTCCCTCTTTTTTCTCCTTTTTTTTTCTGTTCCGCTAATTGTGCCGGTGTGTGTAGATTGTTACTCGTAGTAATTGCAGTCGGAGAGAAATCAATAGGTAACCAAAATATACAATGTACAGGTATAATAGTATTTGGAGGTACTCTTAGATCAACAATACCAAACACATACAACAGTTGGTATTGTCGATCGAAGGAGGTGCTATTGTAAAAATGAGACAATAACAGTTCAGAAATGTGTGTACTTATTTGTCGGGAACTTGCAATAGGTAGGTACCTAATATATTACCTAACGTTCAAGTTATTTTATACTACTTATAGTTTATTTTATTGAAAAGAAAAGGTTTTTTTAGTTAAATTAATTTTTACTGAGTCGGGTTTTAAAATTTATTTCTTGATAATGGCTTTTAGGTATATCTTTTTTTTACAACCTATAGTTGTTTAGTTAATAAGAGTTTATACGTTATATAGATATGTGTTATGTATTATAAGGTTTAAAAATATATATATATCTGCTTAAAAAATATATGTAACAAAAAATCCGTATCATATTTCTCATGGATACAATAAAATAAGTAAATTACTACAAATCACTGAGACGAGTCGCAGAGTAAAAAGTGAATAAAACCAAAATCGTCGATATCATTCAACAAATGACTACCGTCAAGCGTGGGTGTACGGGATCTGAATTAATTGAAATAGTTAAAGAAGATGGACGTCGTTATTCTAAAATAAACTGTCATTTGTAGGCATGCGGGGGGCCGGGGCTTGGACCGGACAGAAAGCCACCCACCTTGACCAAAGGGAACATATAACCTGATACGTATTCTCTACTGCACTACATTTAGAAAATAATGATGAAAGTGGTGACTCTTACATCCAATATATTGGAGTAGATGTTTTTTTTTGTATTTACATCACTTTAGGCTTTACATACAACACGTAACAGAAAAAGCGCAATTCCTCATACACCGCAATTAGTAGGTATACTAATATAAAAAAAATATGATGTAATCAAACTTTAGTTGTGTCTAACCAATTTTCTTAAATATCGATTAATAATAGCACGATTTCTATAGAAAGCACTAAATTCAGCTACGATAATTCATTTTTTTTTTAAATGTAACACATATTAAAAATAGCTGAAATCGAATAAGTAGTCGATACTAAACAAACTAATTTCAGGAATTGCGCTTATTCTGTTACATGTTGTATATAAAAAATACATTGACCAGAAATAAATAAGTTATAATCTCAGTGCTAGTAAATGGTTGAAGTCGTCTTTATTTTTGTAAATGGTCATTTTTATTTTGCTCCTCGGTATCTATATGTTATACATAATATAAGTACCTACCTACAGTTTTATACATTAAAACAATGCTATTATATATTACTATTATTAATTTATTTACCTAGTCTTTTTTATAAACACAACACTGGACTTTGTTCCCAAGACCTGCAAGTTCTTTACCAAGAATTTATCTTTATTTATTTAGCAACTTACACTTACAGTAACAGTATATATTGAGCGTTGGACCTAGGGGTGCCTGGTGTTTAAAAATCACACCGCATGCCTGGTGGGTCTGTGGGACCCGTAAACAAAATGCTTGTTTTTCACTTATTTAATGTGTCAAAATGCCAAATAATGAGTTTTAATTTATGTTCAGTATTGTTTCATATGACAGAAAAACTATTTTTTTACCAAAATTTTATCAAATAATAAAAAAATCTCTGATTTTACGCAACAAAAATTTACACTTACGTTTAGATCAACAATATTTAACTTTTTTAATGAGATAAAAAATCAGATTTCTCATTAATTTAATGCAGAGACACATCAACTTACAGACAACCATATTTGGGTCTAAAAATAATAACAATTTAAATTGCTTATGACTACCTAGTACCTACTTATGTGTTAATTTTTCCTCTCGAAAATTGCGTGTTCTAGGCCAATATGATTCAATGGCTGGGACATCTTAATATCACTGTTATCATGATATTTTTTTATCTCATTAAAAAAGTTAAATATTGTTGATCTAAACGTACCTAAGTGTAAATTTTTGTTGCGTAAAATCAGAGAATTTTTTATCATAATTATTTTGCTCATTAGCGACTTCTGCTTCTTCATTTGCACGAATTAATGAATGATGCTGTACACCCGTGTGTTCTGACGTTTATCTCCACTTCTCTAAAGCTTGACTTATTTCAGTATTCATAAATCGCCTAACCATTTTAAAGCAAAATATTGTCAACAGAAATAATTTACTACACAAAACATAATAAAAAAGAAAAAATAAACATACTTAATTACTTACCTATTAAAAGTTCGGGTCCCTGAGACCCGAGCGCATACAAAACGCGTGTTATTTGAATATGTGCTCGTTTCATGATGCGGTAGGTGACATAAAGTGGTCGCTAGTTCTTATAGCGAAGCTACTGAGAAGCGCAGCGGGTTTGGTTAAGTATTTAAAAAAATATCGTCAAGTTTTTGAAGCGACGGGTCTGTCAGACCCGGCAGGCACCCGAAGGGGTTGGTATCGTTTATAGATTGATTTATGAATACAGTGAACACCTACATGTTTCGTAAATTGATACATAGAGCTAAGAAATTGTCTCTACGGGTACTAGGTACTAGGCGTTCAAACATTTTGCAGACGACTTAATTTGTTGGAATATCAAAGGTAAAAATACACTAAATCTACTGTAATATTTCACTAAACTGGAAATCTGAAAAATTATGGCTCCTTTTAATGCTAAGCATAAATATATTATTATTACATCTAAAAGTTAGATTTATATAAATCATAACGTCTATGATTTCTGTTAGGTACCTTTGATTATATCGGAATGCAGGGCGGTCCAATCTCAAGTTATAAAGCGCTTATTCAAAATAATGGTCTCTCTGGGCCATGGATTAATTGATTAGAACCTTTTTTGAGAATCACATTCATAATATACTTATCGTGAAGGCAACACCGGTGTAAGCGTGTCTGGACAGCTTTATGTTTTACGATGACAGAATAAAGTACGATATAGTTATTATTTATATATGCCTAATTCAATATAACGATAGAACAGTAGTAAATGTAAGTTATTGGACGTTAATTGTGTCTGTGAGATGCTGAGGTACAATCGCCATAGATAGGTACTGCGGTTGACATTTTTGTAGTTCGTAAGGAAAGTGATAGGTAGGTAGGTAGGTATTCCTTCGGGCGACGACAAACCCTGTTCCTAGGTCTTTTGTTAACAAGACGGTTTTATAATAATAATTAGTCGGGATGTGACAACCCCATCGCCAATCGCCTATTGGTGATGCAGTCAGTCTGGGCAGGGCAGCTTGTGGCGAGCTGATGGGGAGTTGTGACCCCATGCACTCTAGTACTCCAGGGGGAAGGCCCCTTCCCTCATCTCTGGCTTGTCTTAACTAACCTGCCCGAGTAAAACTGACGAAAAACAGGGCCCCCGCCTTGATTGGCCACCCAGAGTGAAGTCGCAAGAGCTACGTGCTCGAAGGGTCGAAGTGAAAAATGCCTACTACGGGAGTGGGCACGGGGACCTGGCTGCGGCTGGCACCCTGGGTAAGAAGCCGTGCACACTTCTCGACACCCTTAGCCTGTAAAGGTTTATAAATCGTGCCACGGCTTCTATCTGTAACATACTCGTATTTATAGATAGACTATGCTGTAATAGGTACACTTTTCTTTTTGATATTATATACTGTATAATTGATTGTTTTGTAGACTGCTGCGGTATCACCATGTGAAAGTACATACTTACGTCATTGGAACGAATTCTAACGTAACTAAGTAAGTATATCTTTTTGTTTGATCCATGTCCGATCTCCACGGTTCCTTGGTAAGATTAGATCTTACCAGTAACACCATGTTGCGAGGGCATGGCCGCTGAAGCAAATTGGATTGGAGATTGAATTGGCGTGAACAGTGAGAAATGTTAATTTTAATATTTAAGATAAATACAAAATTTAAAACATGGCTTGTCGCTGGGGAAAAATGTAGCTTTGTATCAATTAGGTACTAACGGTTCTGAACTATTTCACCCGCATAGTTGCCGTTCCTGTGGGAATAGGGGAATAAAATATAGCCTATGTTACTCAGAGATGTTGTAGCTTTCCATTGGTAAAAGAATATTTTTATTCGGTCAAGTAAGTAATTTTTAAGTTTATTCGTTACAAACATACAAAAATCAAATCTTTCCTCTTTATAATATTAGTCTAGAAATAATTTTCATTGTGAATCTGTACGGCACTGGTAGCCCTGTTGGTAGTGAGCCCACTCTTATGCGTGAGGCTCCGGTTCGATGTGAAAATGAGTACCGAAAACTTAGTTAGGGACATTTTGTACAACATCGAAAATATTGTGATCAATCCCGTGTATGTAGAACAACATCCTTGTACGGGATTGGGTTCACCATCATCAGGCGCGTAAAAAGTAGTTATTTCCAGGAATAGAATACGCCTGCCATCCTTTTTAGGAGGTCTATGTTTTTAGGGTAGGATGTCTGACCGTCTTACTTTACAAGCTTCTTTGTTTTTCGAAAGGTCTGTTATTATACTCTTGGTCCCAGTTTTCTGACGCATTAGTTATATTATAAACTGTTTTTCTATATTTTGATGCCAGTTGCAATACTTTGAAGCCATCTGTTAATTACGTCACACGAATTTAATATTTTCTTATTTGAAAAATTGTAACCTACCTTTGAAAAATCGTCTTCGCAACTTCGCATAACAAATTTTAACAACTGTTATTTGTTTATTTGGCCCACATACGTCAGAAAAAAGTTTTCTCTTTGGTTTTATAGGTATGTGATTTGGCCTTATCAATTTATTTATCTATACGCTCAAGACTAGCTAACGGATGGCGATCGTAGGTACATTTCTAGTAGATTGATTATTTTTTGTGCATTGTTAAGAAATCTTAAATTATAGATTTCCTTTGATGACCTTCTGTGTGCACAGGAAACCGTTTCACGTTGAGTGGTTCAGTCGTCACGGCCCGCGGCTGATGGGGTCCGATATAAACTTTCATGTTACCTTGTTTTTATTCAATAAAGCTAAAAAACTAACAAGTGCGCGGCCAATGTTGTATTTGCGTTCCCATTTAGGAACCACATCGGGATTTTACGTTTTTGAATGCATATAATAAGTATATTGTTAGTAAAGTTATTAACGATTATAAAATAATAGTATTCAATGTGGTCCCGGTCATTGCAACCGTAACGTAACCGATTGAGGGACTACATGTACCTAACCAACTGTAATCGAGGCATTCAAAAATTGACCGGGCTGTCTGAACGCAATAATGTTTCTCGAGTGATCTCTAGAGTTTTCAAGAATACTCGGTGCGATTAATACGTAAGTATTACTCCGAAACGATAACACCTAGAACCTTGAAATATGGTATGTACGAGTATACGTCTCTTATATATCGAAGGTATCCACTAGGAAAGAATTTCTCTAAATTGCCACGGGACCGGGAATAAACTAGATCCGCGCGAGCAACACCGCTGGGCACCCGCTAGTGCAAAAAAAGGTATCATCCAAAATCATATCATTTTGCCATGCACTGCAAGCTTGCTATGGGAAAAAGTAATTGCTTCGTGTAGAGTTTTGTATAATTGCGGTATTACATAGGTTGTTACAAGCTCATCAAGTCATTGCGTTCCCTCTCGTTGTAAAAGTGAGAGCGCGTAGTAAGCTGCGGATGCGGTGACGCGTCTGCTCATACTTGCGGTAGACACCGTGCATCTCTATCTGCAGATTGCAGGTCATCTCTTAATTTTTTAGGCTCCAGACCGGAACTGATTAGGTATGTGCAGTCACATGGCCGGCTGACTCCGTCTTCAGAAATGCGGATATACAAAATGTAACAGAATAAGCGCAGATTCTGAAATTGCTTTCAGGGAAACCGTACTATTATTTCTCTTATTTAGGACATAACTAAAGTACGAATGCATATTTTTTTTTATATTATTCTTTGGCGCTTTGTATTGTGACTCAGCATTTTGTCTACCAGTTCTACACAATGATTTTTAGAAAACACTTAATGATATACGTACGTATATATGTATATGTACTTTAATCAGAATACCAAAGACGTTTAAAGAAAAAGTTTCTCTTAGGAAAGAAAATGATTTTCTTCCAACCCCTTTGCAAAATACCTACTTTACAAAAGATAACAAGAACATTTATTTACAACTAGCGGGTGCCCAGCGGCGTTGCCCGCGCGGATCCAGTTTATTCGCGTTCCCGTGGGAATTTCCAAAAATTCTTTTATAGTGGTTGCCTATGACATATTATATAAGACACCTACATTACATACCATATTTCAAATAGCGGATGCCCATAGCGACGTTGCCCGCGCTCATCCCGATTATTCCCGTTCCCGTGGGAATTTACGAATATCCCTTTATATGGGTTGGCTACGATGTATAAGACACCTTCACACCATATTTCAAGATTCTAGGTGTTATCGTTTCAGAGTAGTACGTATTTTTCTTTTTACCCAGTTTTTATATTTTCCCGTGGGAATGAGATATTTTTCTGGAATAAAATGTACCCTAGATGTTGACCCGGGTACTCAGCTATCACCACACCAAATTTCATCAAAATCCGTCCAGTAGTTTTTGCGTGATGCGTGCACAACCAGACAGACAGACAGACAGACAGACAGACAGACAGACAAAAATTCCAAAAATTAGTGTTTTGGTATCTATATCGATAACTATATACACTACCGTTAAAATTTCTAAAAAATATTTAATGTACAGACACGGCCCCGTTAGAGTTTTATTATATGTATAGAAGAAAATATACATTCATTTACAATTACAACATCACAATACAATACAATAAAAAACAATACAAGATAAATTTTACAAAAACTCACGCCTTATATCCGAGGGGGTAGGCAGAGGTATTCCATTTCTGGACTTATCATGAGATATTCTTTGGACCCCTAAACGTGACAGGTGGTGAGCCTATATCGCCGGACCGGGTCTGTTTACACATGTCTCAGAATTAATTCTGCAGGGACCTAAGGATTTTAAGTTTTGAAAAACTCATTGGTACGTGCCAGGATTCGAACCCTAATAGCCTCACTGATTATTATCATGTGAAGCAGGCTCTTTAACCCTAAGGCTATCACTGATCTTTCTTCTGCCTGGCGAGGTGGTCGTGCCTTGGGGACCGCGGTCCACCGTACATACTTTACAATTAAAATTAAATAATAAAAGATTTTTCAAAATTCGTATTTACGAGTAGGTACATACAAAAGTTGTATATATATTATATATATATATATATATATATATATATATATATATATATATATATATATATATATATATATAGACAATAAAACTGTAACGAGACCGTGTCTGTAGTCTGTAAATTTTTTTATTTTTTACTTTTATGTAGATAGTTATCGATTGAGGTAGGTACCGAAATTGCAATTTTTGTTCGTCTTTCTGTATGTCTGTCTATGCACGCATCACGGAAAAACTACTGAAGGGATTTTGATGAAATTTCGTGTGTTAATAAAATAAACCCTAAATGTTGACCCGGTTACTCAGTTACCTTCACACTAAATTTCCTCAAAATCGGTCCTGTAGTTTCACCCAACCCTATTATATATTACTATATTACTACTACTTGCCATGTGCCGATGGGATTCTGAAAAATCTGTCTAAGAACGTGTCGATCCAACGCGCATGGTTGGGATGCATGGTTCCGTATGCGGACTTACTCTTTGTTACATAAACTTACATTTACTACCTGTTTTATACAACCACAAATTCATCAAAGTAATTTTTAATAGGATTAGCAATTTAAAACTTAAAAATAATAAATAAATAATCTCACGCCTTATCCTTATCCAGAGGTATTCCATTTATGGAGATACCCACTTCTCACCTGAATATTCGACCCTTAAAATTTGACCCCTGAATATTCGGCCGGACCGGTTGTGTTACACTGTACACATGACTCAGAATTAATTCTGAGAGCTGCGGGTTTAATCACAATGTTTTCCTTCACCGTCGAGCTAGTGACGAATACGTACGAAAATTTTGAAAAACTCATTGATTTGAACTCGAGCCTCATCATAGATTTTCATCATGAGAAACGGGCTCTTTAACTGTAAAGCTGTCACTGCTCTTTTTAAAGCATTTTTTTTACAATTTAAAGCTTAATATTTGGCAAATGGATCCCTGAAGCAGACAGACAAGCCGACATACTATCAGTAAAAGTTGTGCCTGATACGCCCAAGTGTTATTTTAGCGAGCAGCTATCTTTTCCTACCCTATGGCGACAAAGTCCTTTCTTATTGTGACAATGACAATCAAAAAGTGTTTCTTTCATGTTTATGACCATTTAGTGTCGATGAATTGATCGGAATGGAAAAATAGACGGTATTACTGACTTCTGATTGTTTAACTCTAATTAGGGTTAGGGTAAAAAAAACTTAATAGCTAAAAGAGCTTTCGCAAGCGACAATTCTTCCAAATGGATCAGCCTTAGGTACATTCATATATACTTACGTTATCGGAAACATTCATATACCTATATACGTTATCGTTAAACATATTGTCTAGTAGGTAATTATGATTTGGTCTAATGAATTGTAAAGAAAATTATAGGAAATATTATTGGGTAGGTATTAATTATGAATTGGTCTAATGAATTCTAAAGAGACTAATAGAGGTAGGAAGGTTACGTATGAGGATCTCGTAAAATTCTGTTCTACTAGGGTTGCACTTGCATTTATGCACGAATGCATTTAGAGAAAGGGAGGCATAGATGAATATACGTAAATTGTGATAATCATATAGGGACAAGTAAATACCAAAATAAAAAAATATTGTTAAAATTCGCAAAAAACAATCATCTTTCGACAGTTTTGTAACGGGAGATAAAGTTTTTGTTGCCGATAGTTCGATCGAAGTAACGAGAAACCGGGTAAATGTGTAAGAGGTGAATATACGAAAGATGAAAACATGAAAGAATTATGCCTTAAACCACAGCTATATTTTCCTGAACAGTCTTAATTATTTGAATCAGATGACCACAAAATAACAGGAATTTCATATTACATTACAACTTTGTGTACATATATTATAATAAGAGGAATGGTATCTATCTATTTACTTGCATGCTCGTACATCACTTAACTTAATAACCAAACACATTCAACCTATGAACCTAACACACACACATACATGAATAACGCACATACACTACTACACATAACTTAATAACCAAAAGGTGTGAGAAATCATTTTTATTTTTATTTTCTTTTTAATTTTTGTATTTTAACACCCAAATAAAAGCTTTTAGCTAATTTGGGAAACAGCTTGTTATGAGATAACCTTTTATCTTTTAATGTAAATATTGTGGTGTATTAGGTTTTCCCCAAATTTGTGAACATATATTTGACCTGTCAACACAATGCGGCGCCACCTGGAATGCAGGTGGAATGAGGAATGCTAGCTCAGATTGACGTCCTAAAGCATTGACAGCGTTTTCTTGCTAATTAAGCCCAGTGTTCTGTAAAGGACAGATTACTGGAATGCTCATTTAAATGAATAGGTAAATGATTATTAAAAAAATATTATTATCTTCATCTATTCCCGTTTGAAAAAACTCATTGATACATGCCAGGATTCGAACCCGAGCCTCAATGATTTTCGGCCGGCTCTTAAACCGTTCGGGCTATCACGGCCAATATCTATTAAAAAAACGCATCAAAATCCGTTGCGTATAGTTTTAAAGATTTAAGCATATATAGGGACAGAAAGCGACTTTGTTTTATACTATGTAGTGATATTCATATTTTATGGCGTTAAACTAGACATTTAAGCCAAAAAACAGATGTTGATTCGGTATTTTTTTTTATTTGTACGGTTGATTCATAGTGCTGTACTCCGACTTAACTTTTAACTTCTAACTGTTAACTGCGCCTGTAATCAAGATTTTCGCCCACAAGCTACAATAGTAATATTACAGGGGTCTTTATAAAACACCTGTTACCTGTAGATTGTAACTACAGGAGCACTACAGGCGTTTTTTTTTCTGTAGCCTGTAACCTGTAGCATTATAAAACAGGGCCCAGATCTGCTCGCCCTCCACTTACTTCCACCAGCTCACTCGCCATCGGAACTGTCACCACAATCGAATTACTACTCTACGCCCCCAATGTAAACTACATTTTCACTATAATAACTGACTATGAAGTCGCTTCAACTTGTATTTCGAATTCAGAACTCTACAGTGCAGTGATTTGGTTCTAACTTATTTGCAACGCCATTATTGTTAGGTGTTTGGCATTGATTAATCACTATGATCTCTGTGCAATTGTTGTAAGGCATAGAATAGTGTGGTGGTGACTGGAAGTCGATCAGACAGAAGCTGTTAGAGCAGTGTCGCGAAACGCTACCACGTTGCGATATAAAAGGAAGTTTTGTTTAAATTTCTTTATCACACACCGTTTGACTGTCCTCGTGCACGGTCCCTCACAGGTCTTTCATCATTTCCAAGATGTCTGTCCGTTTACTGGTAAGTCGAATTATATTAAGGATTAACCTTTTGATTATACGGATATGGATGGTTATTTAAAAATTAATGAACTCCAACTTAGTTATTAGTTGGTTAGCTCTGATAATTGGATTTTCGTGTAACGCCACGCTGAGCGTAAACAACATTAACAACAAGTATGGTTATATAATTTTAATTGCTTGAAGTTCTATTGATGTTCAGGGGTGTGTAATCAGTGAGAGCTATTTTCTTAACTTAGCGATATCGTATGTCGTTTGGTAGTTAGTGCCATAAACTTCTACGGAAACAATAATAACAATTTGAACTTCAGTATGGTTTTGAAAGAAGGTAATTGTAAATCGTTTCCAACAAAACAAAGTTTGACAACTATTTCTAATATAAATATTTCAATTTCTTACAATCAATTTCGGTTAATTTCAAAATCCACTTAAGATTTCCCTGTTTAATTGACCTGTTAGGTATCTGACATTGCCGATACTATACTCTCTATTTCGGTGAAAATATTACACAAACAGAATTCTAAGTTAAATTTAGCACTGAAACTTACGTGTTGTAGCACAATAAGATCGCCTAAATAATTTGCTAAACGACTTTGAGTTTGCTAATACTTGTTGTAAAACATAACCAAACCAATGAATGAATTATACTTACTTAAATCAAGGAGGGAAGGCGTGGGTAAAGACACTCGGTATCTTTTTGATGCAAATAAAACAAAAGTGCAGAGTGAGCGGCGAGTATCGCGTTTTGCTGGCACTTGAAAGTAATCGTTGTTACACCACTGCACTGGTTACTGATTCGGACACGCAAAATTAGATGTATAAACTACCAGGGGATATTTTTCATTGTATACTACCGCCTTTAGAAAGTTAGCTCGGAAGTTTTTACAAAACACAAGAGACAATATTACCTTTTTGTCGATTGTGTTACACGGCTTCAAGGTTAGAAAAAGCAGTATTTGACAAAGATAAATTTCATCATCATAATCAGCATACCGCTAGACTTTGTTTACACCTAAGTACGAGTATATAGATTATATAAACAAACTATATTTTGACACATTATTTTGCATATCGAAGGCGAAGTTGAAGCTTTAGCGATTTTGTGTTCAATTTGCAGAAGCGTAGCGATTTTATCATACATTCGTAATTATATTACACGTGGGTTATATTTCCTGTGGTTTACAGTTTGCAAACTGATTCATTCACGTAGACACGTATGAGTCCTATATCTAAAAAGTATCCCGATTGAATTATATTTCAGTTTCAAGAGTCATATTTGTAGCCAACATTGAAAACAAAATAAAAAGGTACATCCTAATATGAAGGCACTCCCTCTACTTCCAGTTGGTGCTAGTCTGCGTAGCGGAGCTGGCGATGCTCATCCAGGCGGGTGGACACGGCGGCGGCCACAAGAAGGTTATCATTCACGTGCCCGTGTTCGTGAAGAATCACCATCACAAGCATACCATCGTCAAACACATCCACCACAAGAGCGGCGGTGGCGGCGGTGATGACCATTACGAAGTCCTAGGGTACACTTACGGCGAACCGAAGGGGGCGCCACATATAGGAGGAGGTGATTGTTTTGCTTTGACGATTTATTCATTAGCAGTGTGAAATAGAACATTGCCGGATATAGGAACGTCTTGGAGCTGGTCTCATTTGTAGATTTCCACAAAGAACATGGCAGGCATGATTTTTTTTACCAGTTATATGGCATGTTTAATTTGATACTTACATATACTAATTTTAAATCTTCTTCCACCGCTTCCTATTCAAAAGACAATCAGGTGTCATTAAAATTAAGCTTAATTTAATAATCTCAACAGATCAGACTACTTTATTTAGACTGGCTTGTGGTGCATCATTAAGAAAATACTATAACAAAGTCAATACAGTTAATTTACAAATTGTCAGATGCTTTCGGTAGTGTTTATAATTAATTCCAACTGCCTTCCAGGTCACGGCTGGCACGCAGCTGACGAAGGCCACGATGGTGGCTACGGGGATTCCCCAGTAAGCTTCGAAGGCGGTGACTCCTCCGGCTACAGTCTATCTGGCACTGGCGCTGAGTACGGCTCCGATGACGGCCACAGTGGGTACTAACCCTGACTCGGCTACTCAAACCTTAACCAGATTGTATCCTGTTATCAGACTGTGACCTCAGTTTTGCATAACGCTTAGCAGACGGTTTTCAGGTATTGATTAGGTTATTCCTGAGAAGAAAGTAACAGTGATAATATGTTCTTTTAAAAAGGTTGAAACTGCTGCCGTTCGTCGTGAGTAAGCTTTTAACACGTGACCTGCCAACAAAGAGTATACTTGGAATACACTATTGTTATGTTATTTATAGTTGGCAGCGAACGTGTTAATTGCAAATTTATAATCTAAAAAAAAATTTGCTCTCTACACAAAATTACAAAATATTGAGTACAAACTATTTAGATACAAAATACACATAAAACCACGTTTATGAATGAATGAACGCATTAGAGGTATTATGTAGTAGGTACTTACATATCTTAAAAACCTCATTTACTATCCTGTTGAGGGTAAGATAAATGGGGCCTTAATCATAATATCTCGAGTCGGTTTCAACTAAAGATCGGTATTACAAAATTCAAATAATTGTTTTAAATTAACTTTCTTGGAAGATTTATCAGGTTTTTATTTAAATACCGCGTAGATACTACCCATACCGGATATTTTTATAATTCAAACGATGTTGTGATGTGTTGTGATGTTTTGTATATAATATTGGCGTTGCCATTAAATGGTCGCTAAAACATTGTTACCTATTAATGTTTTATAGTTTTAAGAGAGACTGTTGTTGTCCCGGGTGAATCGGGTATTGTTATTAATTTTATGATTTATTGTTAAGTTAAATAATATCACTTTATACTTTGTGTTTGATTTCCACTATATATAGTCATTCCTACATCAAGAGCTTAGATAAAAGCAAAGGAGGATCAAGAGCCATAATTTAATTTGAACTTGCTTCACTTCGGTTCATCAAAATAAAATGAGTATCTATATCTTCTGAATATATCGAAATGGAATATTCTTACATGAAAAATTAAGTTAACCCTCCTGTTTTATATAACAAAATAAATATGCTCGCGCCTTTATCACCGCAGGTGCGCACTGTTCGCGGTAAGAATGGCCCTACTATTCGAGCAATCAACCTACTCAACTCAGTTTTGAAAGCTATTCCAGATGCTGACCTATATGGATCTAAGTCTAATACTTTCAGGAAAATATGCAATCGTTTTTGTGATAGTCCTAATTATGTAATTAACAACTAAGTTTATAGTGCTTTGGCTAACTGCTGTTAACTATAAATGTAAATGTAAATAAATAAATCACCAAGGGAGTCAGAGGTATTCTACCGGAAAATACAAAATCTTCACCAGTATAGGTAAATATTTTATGGATCCCTAAAAGTAATTCCTGTTTCAATCTCTATTTATTGAAAAATGTTTAGCCCTTTCTGGACCCATTCGAGACAATAATTCTACAATCAGGCATATATGATAGGCATAATGCCAGATTTAAAGTAAGACCGGTAAACATACCGGTACCTATAGATTCAATAGAGTATCAGTAGTACTTGTGTCGACTTTAGAACGGGTGGACTCGGGCAAAACACTGACCACAACGGAGGCAACTTTCTAGTTTTTTTTAAGTACCCCTGCTAGGACTAACAACTAATAGATTATAGCATCCAGCGGGTAAATGCCCGAATAAGCATCAAGCCTACTTAACGTGGCCACAGGGTATTATTAACGTAAACAAATAAAGATTTGACTTAGGCGTCGCACTGCAACTGCACACAACCGTTTAAGTGTATGATTGAATTATTGCTGTTCCTGTTTAATCATTTCCATCTGCCAATCATTGTAATGAAAAGTACACATTAATTAATTTCTAATTTATAATATTTAAAGGAATAACTTGAAACAAACTTCTGAAGGTAACCTGTATATAAAAATAGATGTACCTATCTACACCGACACGCTTGTGACAAACGGTTTTTAGCATATTCAAAATAAACGGTGACAGTTAGACATCGTTTTAGTTTCCCTTTAATTAAATAGTACTAAGCCTATTTATATCACTTTTTTTTCTAAATTCGGTGATAAAGAGGAACGGTTAAAATATTTTTTATCATTCACTGTCATGCGAAAATTATGGGACACAAAATAGTAGATTATACAACAAGGGAATAAAGCACTGTTTTATGTCACGGACGCGACATTGAATTAAGACTGAGTCCTGAGTTTAGTGAGGGATTTAAGCGCCCAAGACAAAAACAGTTTTATTCCCGAGTTATATACTCTACTTTTCTCACCTTATGCGAGACCATAAAATGCAATTGCATGGTAGTAGATTATTGACAATGCCTATGGCATCTAGTATAGTATAATAGACTCTGAAGTCAAAGTACTTTCATCACTCGAAATTTTCGATATTCTTTTTGAAATGTTAAAGCTATAAAATGGATACAGCAACTTGTTTCTGCCGGCGTGACCTAGGTACCTACAGTGACGGATTAAGACTACTTGATGCCCTAAGCAATCCACGCCTGTGGGCCCCCCTATCATGTCAACTAGAATCGGTGTTTAAACCTTTACCGCCTAAAAACATTAGTTTTTTTTGTAAAATAAGATGATGAGATGTACCGTACCTTAGAAGTTTAGTAGGTGCGACAACAATAAAAACCAAAGCATTATTTATTTATTTATTGAAATGCGCTTTGTGGCTTGCTTTTCCGTGCATTGAATTCACGCAAGATAGTATTAAATAGACCCAGTCCGGCGATGGGCTCACCACCTATCACGTTTTGGGATCCAATATATCTCGTGAAATGTGGGTAAGTATATCCAGTAATGGAATACCTCTGCCTAACCCCTCGGGGATAAAAGGCCTGAGATTATTTATTTTTTATAGTATTAACGTCTAACGTTTTTAGCATACCGGAATCTATGTATAATATCGATAAACTATCGAGCTTTTCTTGTATCATCTTTGTCCTTTTTTAATATTTTTAATTTTGAAAAAGAACGTTTCGCTGAGCAATTTGTAATCATAAGCAATTAATGTATAAATAATATATTTCACATCTAGGGACATAAAATGAGAAATGTCTCATATCACATCACGTAATTGTCGACCGAGGCGAAGCAGAGGTCTACAAGCATGTGATCTGGGGCTTTCTTATTAACTTCCCGAGGTGTGTATACCTTTTTTAAGCTCGACCGAGGCGGAAAGCGGCAACTTCTTTTAGCGCAGCGGGTCGAAAGTTGCCGCTTCCCGCCCGGAGAGGTGACAAATATATATGCAGGGCTGTTTCCACATTAGGGAAAGCTGATTCAATTTTATCATCATGTATTATTTTATACATTTGTGCGTGAGTTTAATGTAAACTTGTGCGAGCCGAATCCTGGGTCTGCAACTTATTTTACTTATGACATATGAATAAAACTGTTTATATGAATAAAATTTCTGTTATTAATTTGGATTGCCAAATCCACTGGCGGGCAGTGAGTGGGCAAGCGGGAGCGGGGTTATGACTCTAGGTCGGACTCTACGTCAACTTAACAAATTGCTTAGTCCTAGAAACTTTTTTTGGTGTGGTTTTTGGTGACGTGAGAGTGAGACGTGATGCCTTAAGGACGGATTTTTTTTGTGCTTCTTCTGGTGCCCCCCCAGACATGATGCCCTAGGCAATTGCTTAATTTGATTAAGGGTTAATCCGTCACTGGGTACCTACTTGATTTAACAATTGAAGACCGTGCGAATCTATTTGGTCGCGGCTTCGGTTTTCGAAAATCGAGTTGGCCACGACTACGCGACTGCACCAAATTGTGCTTAACGAAATTAGACTTTATAGTCATAGCAATAAGGATTATGAAAAGTGAAAATTACATTATTGACCTAGGGTTATAATGAAATTCCATACAACACTAGCGACCCGCCCCGGCTTCGCACGGGTGCAATGCTGAATTTTCTTTGCTATAAACCTTGCGGAGCCCTAGACCTTTCCAACGAATGCAAAACCTACAAATCGGTTCGTCAGTTCTGGAGTTAAATCGTCAGGAAGGAAAACCCGACTTATTTTTATATAGTAGATTATAGCCCGGCTAAAGACAAGGGATATAATGTCTTGCTTTCGGTGACGTTTATATGATATATAATCCGGCTTTGTCGAGCATGTGGTGTGAAAACAAAATTGTAATATATAAATGAAGTCCTCTCAAGCCAATAAAATAAAACACAAATGATTTTTTATTGTTATTACGGGTGCCTATTGGAGCCGAGCGGTGCTCGACGAATTAATATTTATATTTCACTTGCTTCGGTCACCTCACAAAAAACTAAAATCTCCCATTTCTGCCCCTTTTGCTCCGAAATCGTATTTTTTTTTACAATTTCGCGTGAAACATAGTTGTGCAAGCGTTTTTTAAAACTACTCAAAATTTCAATTCAATAACATTAGTAAGTAGTTGTTGATGAGATAAGCCGCTGTGACAGACAGATCGGCACCATTTATCACTGCAATTTCACTGTAGACAAGTATATACAATGAAATTAAAGAATAAAATAAACTAGTAGGGCCCAGTGGGATATGTAGGATAAATGCCGAACTTCCATGCAAAACTCCGTCCCTAATTTAATGGCCCTCCCTTGCATTTTCCAAAGAGAAAGAAAATCATTCTCCTTCCTAGAGAAACTTTTTCTTTAAACGTTTTTGAAATTTCCAATGTTTTCAATAAATTCTTAGCGCTAACAGTTAGGTACTGTATAAGAAACTCTTGTGCCTTCTAGAGTCACCAGTGTAGGCTGTGCATTATCTGTCAGACAAATCGGTGATAATTTAATGATAATGTCTAAGAGGTTGGAAGAAAATCATTCTCTTTCCTTTTTCTTTAAATGTCTTTGGATAATGTTTTATCCAATAAACGTCCTTGGTTTTATCAAAAAAAGATTCAATACCTATATAAATTTTAAGAATGTAGGTACCTACTTAGGTAGTAAACTATACTTATAAAATTGTTCTGCAGCTGCGATGCATTGACGGCAGACACATAAAAATTCCGTCATCGCTTTTATTGCCGTTATTGGGAATTATTGATGACTAGCAGCGCCCCGCGGTTTCACCCGCGTAGTTCCCGTTCCCGTGTGAATACGGGGATAAAATATAGCCTATGTGTTATTCTGATGTATAAGCTACATAACTGTAAAGTTTCATTAAAATCCGTTAAGTAGTTTTTGCGTGAAAGAGGAACAAACATCCATCCAGACATCCAGACATCCATACATCCAGACATCCATCCATACAAACTTTCGCATTTATAATATTAGTAGGATTCAAAGGGTGAGATGATTCAAACCAACTCGATTTCTAAAAAATGCTTGCTTTTGGGTTATTCACAAAAATATACACGAAGTTTAAGTATATGTGGGTAGGAATTGTACCCATAGAACAGAATCATAGGCACTTATTTAGGTGGTTAAAGTGATTTAAATATCGTAGAACAAATAAATTATCTTTCAAACAAAATACAAATCCAGCCCAGTGAGACTCCACTTACCTATGCACAGAGTGTGAATAACATTTTTATCTATAGGTATTGTTAACTACCTATTAAATAAGTTTCACTTTCAGGCTCACATTTTTGGATCGTATTTTTTTCTTGCTTAAACTAATATAAATTACTCAATTGTAGTCAATAATACACACTGAAATATATGAAATAGTATTTTAAAAAGAAACAGGCTCATAGCTTCCATTTATGCGCAATTTACCTACAATCGCCAGCTGCGCGTAGTACTGTGCGTAGTTTTCTAGATTTTGTAAATAGCATTAAACATTACTATATTTAACAATTAATCTTGTGTATAACTTCGGCTCTAGATACCTCATACGTCATATTTTTTTCCAGACGGTAAAAAAAGTCACCCTTTATAACACAATGTAAAATAACAATGTCTGTATATACTGGATATACAGACATTGTAAACTCCTTTAACCCAAATTATTACTAATTTTCCATTAGCTAACTTCGGAGAGAAAGGGAAAAATCAGTATTTTTTGGATAGGTTTTATCTCAACTCGAAAACTATGCAGCATAGTAGGGAATAAATAAGCAAATGAAGCTTTTTCATATAATTTCCCACACCATAAGCCCTAGCCCACTTACTGGACAAGCGCTATTTGGAACTACATATTCCGAATTTAAATTTGAATCTATCCCAATTTCAATTTGAAACTATTCCAAATTCAAGTTCATTAAATAATAGCCGTTGAGATATGTAGCTAAAAATATCAAAATTGGATTAGGTTTGCCGATATCAAGGGGTCGTCCATTAATCACGTGATGTTTTTAGCAACTTTTTGGCCCCCTCTTAGTGATGTGTGGTGAGGTTTTAGACTAGGTACCCCCCCATACCGAAAGCACGTTTTTTTTGGTAGACAGTATATTGAAATTTTTTATGACGAAATAATAAAAATAAAATTATGAAAAATTAAGCATTAATAAAAAGTCATGACGTGCTACATAATGTTTGGTTTAGAAATCGCGCGGTCAATGAAAAATAAGTACACGTGATATCTCATTACACTCCCCCTCCCCTTCTTGTGATATTTCGTGATTTTTCCGAAACCCTCCCCCCCCCCCCTTTCGAACCTCACGTGATTAATGGACGACCCCCAAGGACTAACAATATAAAAAACTAACTTCTCCTCGTTAAGTAATCAGGGTCTTTGTTGTTAATTCTAAATGGCATCTTTTGAACAATAAGCTGTGTACCAAATCGATATTTCTGTTTTTTATCTCATCCGATTACCTCCGACGACATTCTAAAAATCAAGAATTGAATTTTATCTTGATCTTCAAAATCTGTACCTACTTACTTGTTCTTTCCACATTATCACTAAAAAAATTTAACATACCATCAATCAATTCGTTTCTAACAATCGTCGATGTGTTGGAAAATACCCGAATGATATATTTTTTGCCTAAGTATAATTTCTCTGTCCTCGGTTTAGCGTTTCCCATTCCCAACGTGAGAACAGTTTTGTCTTCTAACACCACAAGAAACGGGCTGTCGAAGATGCATCGAACACCTAGCAGCAAAAAGACTACTCGCATTTTCTGCTAAGAGGTACATTTAATGAGTGAATTAAAAACTAATTATCTCAAATATAACATAACCAGCAAAAAGAACGTAACTCCAATTAATTAATTATGCATAGTAACAAAAGAGTGATTGATTTTCTCGCTTCAAATTGGCATGAGGCAATTCGTTTTTCATCTAGATTCATTACACGCTCTTTGTTTTACATTTATGCTCTGTAAGTATTCGTATGTGTACTCGTAATAGACCCAGAAGTCATCAATTCAAGAAAATTTTAAATTCTGCAGCCGTAGGCGGGCCGGCGCTGGTTACCCGGTGGCGAAATGTATGGCCGGTTGCCCGGTTGTCCGGTTGCCCGCCGGTACGTATGAAAAGCTAAAGTAAATGGCCATATACTTCGCCGCCGCGCCTGTCCGGCGGAAACCGGTACGTGTGAAAAGGCAGTAATAGTCCATTATTGAGATACTGATAACGAATGAGTCTATCTAATAAAACTTAAATTTGTAAAGGGCTTTTCGAAAGCGGGAAAACTAAATAAGTAACTAATTATTTATCAAAACACTGAAACTGGATACACTACATACATTTGAATGTTGATACAATTTTATTTCGCTACCTTTAAATCAATTTATAGTTTTATAATTAAGTATACGAGTCATGACATAATTTAGGAAAATAAAGAAATAATCTCATGCCTTTTATCCCCAAGAGATCCCTAAACGTGATAGGCGGTGATAATTTATATTTTTTACAATTATGTTGTTTGATAGTCACCTTTTTGTAGGACTTGTCTTACATTAGAATAAACCAATAATCTGCCGAAGATCTGCTGCAATTTTTTAAATTCACTAAGTCGAAGGCCTTGTTTCTAGATTGATGAAACGGATACACCGTACACAAGGGTTTTTGAGATAGGTTGACACTGCTACATGCCGATGTCGCTACGACTTTGTACCTACTTAGCTTAATTTTCTGATAATGTCAAATAATTGCATTATTTCATCAACCTTAGACTTTTTTAGTTATTTCATCTAAGCCTTGCCACTTGCCAAGCCACTAAAGTTCTAAGAAGAAAATATTTTGCCACAAATATGCGCCTACAGGGCAAACGCGTAGAGATGAAAAATGCATATTTTATTTACAACGTGTTATCGATGGTTGAATTTATTACTAGTTATCAAAAAAAATTACGAAGTTAGCAAAGTGACAGTTTATTATCCATAGTTTGCGTAATCACGGAAGTAGTGCGTGCCAAATCACCGCAGACCTCATCGTGTTCCTTTTGGGTGCAACAAATTACAGCAGTTGGTTGGTGATAGATGACGTAAGTGCTTTCAATAGAATCTGTCATTACATCGACTACAGACTACTCAGACTTCTACGAATAAAATTACATCGTAGACAACAATAATAATTAGATTTTTATTTAATTTTACAATAATAAGTATTCCTACGTTATAACATAAATGCATTGAACACTATTTTGTACTATGTCATACAGTTTAAATTATATATTTAAAACTAGATACCGAAAAACAAGGGAAAACTTATTTATGAGTATTACAACCTGCAAACGCAATAAATCAGAAAATCAACTGTTGAGCTCAACTCATAAGTACAGTAGTAACAATTAATTAATCTAATAGACTACAGTTTCAACGCCTCCAATTTTGTAAGTTTGCTGAATGCCGGCCTCCCTGTGAAATGAGACAGGTGATTCAGCTGTGACGTCATTTGACAGGAATGACGACCCACCTTCGTCTCCCGCAAATGAGTTCCCTAGGTCGTCAAAGCCATCTCTTTGGAAATTTACTGGCAATTCAGGTGAGGTTCCGGCAGTTGGATCGGCGCCTTGTGTTGGTGCCGACGAGGCAAAGGGATCGTTTTCTACAATTCCAGTGAAACTCTCAATACTTCCTACTGCAGACGTGGGCTGAGGTGCAGACGCAAAAGGGTTGTGAGTTTGTATAGTACTCTGCGGAGACAGACCAGCGAACGGGTCATGCGTAACGGGCTGAGGAGCTGCTCCACGGAGGTAGCCATATGTCGCTGGGTACGATTGTTGTAATGAGTTAATAGAAGTAAATGCATCGTCATCCTCTTCCCCCTCTTCTGTAACTAGGTAACCACCGCCTTGCGAAGCACCAACGTTTGGCAGAACGCTTGGTAAGGAGTCGAACACCTTAACTTGTTGAACGGTGTGCTGAATTCCATGAACGTGGGGCGTTGGAAGAGCGGCTCCGGGATACAAAGGCACTGATGGGTTGTACGAAGATGTGTCCTCTTCAAACCCAATGGAGGGGGGGTCGTAACTAGGTGAAGAGTAATCGTGGTCATGGTGACCGTGGCTGTGGCCATGGTGGCCATGTCCATGATGTCCGTGGTGACCATGATGACCGTGATGACCATGGTGTCCGTGGTGTCCGTGGTGACCATGATGACCATGATGACCGTGATGACCGTGATGTCCTTTAGAAACTGAATGACCTTTGGACACCGTATGAGTTTTCTTTTGATGATGGTGGTAGTGATGTCCGTGGGGAATATGCGGCTTGTGGTGGTGATGGTGATGATGGTGCTCCTTCTTCGGTTTGTGGTGATGGTGGTGTATCGTTATAACTTTTGTGTGGTGGTCGTGGTGGATGAACTTCGGGAGGTGAATTTTGACGTGACCACTGAAAAATAATATTATGGTGTCGGTCAAGATGACTGGAAAACAGTTAAAGAAACAATGATAAATAGTTAGATTCACAGGAATTTGTGAAACGATTTCGCAAAATGCCTGCTTAGAAATTACTAAACCCCTCAATTGTGGGAATCAAAATGGCTGGTTTGGCGTATCTGTGCATGTCTAAACATCTTAACCCCTCAATTGTGGGAATCAAAATGACTAATTTGGCATATCTGTAGATCCCAGAGAGGGGTTAGCTACAGTTGAGGGGTTAAGTGAAGGTAAAAAAGTAAAAAAAAGTCTGTTTTTTTAACCAAATGCATATTATCTAATATGAATAAACAAAATAACATTAGCAGCACTCGCAAAAGCCTGTATGTATATCGTTCTCGCAACTGCTAAAACGTAAATAGGAAACTAGAATGAATGCTTCTTACTGATGTTTCTCCCCGTGCCCGCCAGTTTCGCCGCCGTCAAGGAAAAAGATCACCAGCACTGACAGTAATTTTGTCAAATCCATTTCTTCAGCCAGAATCAGAAATTAACACCACAATTTGTCCGCCACGAGTTGTGTACCAATAAAATATTCAACACAGACGCCGGTAACAACGCTCACATTTTGTTTAGAATCACAATTTATGCTTTCTTTTCTTCCCGATTTTTAGTTTTATTTTAGAGTGGAGCACCGGCGAGCACCACAAGCCGAGAACCGCACCGCCGCCTCGCCAGACCGGATTGAATAGCGAAATATCGCGAGATGACCATTTATCCAATTTCACTTAAATAAACGCGTAATATCAACAAAAAGACAACAATTGCTTTTGTCAGCCAACCATGCAAAAAACGTACTCTAATAATTTGGAGGCGGAATAGTGTCTCTTATGTCCAGCAGAGGAGAGTTGATTTGAATTGAGGAAACGTAATGTTGATAAGTTTTTGCGGCTGTGTGAAAGAACTATTTCGCTGGCGTTCCAAAACAACGCATTCGATTAGGCTGCTGGGTAGTGCCGCAATCAGCTTGTGGACTGATTGCTTTGGCATAGCTGCTCTAGACTTCAATCAAGTAGGCACTTTTAGCTTTAATGTCCCTGCGTAGTGATCTCGCGATTCAATTATACTTAGTCATACGTACGTTCTCGTACCTTGGTGTGCATAAACCTGTCTTTTGGATTTATTCTCTGGGTGTTTATTAGTTGTTTAGTACCCTTAGTAAAGGCTTTGCCTAGTTTGGGAGTATAGTCTAGGCAATAAAGGTAGTGGACCCCAACATTAATTCCTCAGTCGATGAAACTTTGCAGGATTGTAGTATAGTATGAGACAATACTTGCATAAAAAAATCCAAAAAAAAAACCTAACCGAAGTTAGGTTTTTAAACTAAAAAAAAAATTTTTTTTTTATTTATAATTTGATAATTTCTAAAAATAATGTAGCGAGAAGGTTTTTATTTTGGATTTTCGTATTGTAAGTCCACAGCGACCATTAAATGACATTCCAGTTAAAAAAATGGACTGAGCAATTTTCCCGAGCAAGGTACATATACGTCTGAGTTTTGTTGTTTCTACCAGGAGATTTTTTTGGATATTTCGCATATAGCTTTCTTAACACACATGAATATTGCTGGAGAAGAAAATTTTGACTGAGCATTTTTCCCAACAAAGATATCAAATAAATAAGTATTTCAGTAAAAATACCTAACTTCGGTTAGGTATTTTTTTTTTGGATTTTCTTATGCAAGTATTGTCTCATACTATACTACAATCCTGCAAAGTTTCATCGACTGAGGAATTAACGTTGGGGTCTTCATACAAAAATCCGCTTCATTGCCTAGACTAAGTAAATGGCCGAGTGTGAATCGTGTCCCACAATTTATTACTATTATTTGTCATTAACTATGAGAGACTACCAAAGAAGTATTATTAGAAGGTCCATAATATCAAAAATACTTTTCTATTTCTTAAATAGTTGGGCGTGTAGTGGCATCCAATAAATAAGATTCGTATGCGTCAGATTGCGTCCGTAAATATCCTCAAGTGTAAACGGGGCCCATTAAAATTTAATTATCTGTTCCATTCCGATTTATTGATTTCTCCCGAGAATTTCTTGAATAGTTTACTACATTATTTATGGTGCTGGACCAACCTGGGCCTCGTACTCATTAATGGATGCATCTAATATTATGCGATGATTAGTGGTCGTATAAATACGAGTACATTCGTCGTCACGCCCATACGTCCGGCGAGTTATATATAAATAGATAATAAATGAGATGAAAATATAAGTTTTACTATGTCGGTCAAGCTTTACAAATAACCTTCTCAGGATAAGTAAATTATAAATCTGTGTTTTCTATTAAATGTATAGATCTGTATCGGCACTTCTTTATTTGACTAGACCAAAAAGTTGATTAAAATACATAAAAACATAATTTAAAAATATTTTTATTTAATTAGTAAAACAACAATATGTACTTTTAGTGCTTATAAGCCAGAGCTAGAGCTAGGGTTAAAAGGTTAAAAGTTATGCTTCTGGATAAATTAACCATTCGCATCTTAACGGCGCATTTCGCAAGCTAAGTTTAAAATTACATAATTTAATATCTAACGTATCGCTCCAGCGCCAGCTTATAAAATAAACACGTTAACTATAAGATCTTTACAATTCTTATCGAATCGAAGCAGATAATAAATTAAGTGCATAAAAGTAAATTATATAACATTAAGTAATCGTTAGTTGAAGTATTATTATTATTATTAATCATTTTTGAAACCCCCTTCTCCTGGCTTTAGGTACTAGATTCGGAGAGAATCTTTAGAGATAACTCAGATAATTTAGAATTTATCGACTTCGCATTATCGAGTAACACTTATGAATTAAGATAAATAATAAGGATCGATATATGGTAAATAAATTTTGTACATTGAACTTTTAATGTGGTACTTATTGTACATTATAAAGGGTCTGATTAATTTTATTTCGTTATAAAATTTGTGATGTCATTCACATTCAGACATCTACGTCGTTTCCCTTGAGTAAGTACATATATTTTCCTAGAAACGTACTGTACCACATTTGATAATAAATTACTATAATACAATATTATATGGCTTTTCAGTATCCCAGTTTGTCATAACTTAGTAGAATCTGGTACCTGAAACAAAACAAATGTGTTATCGTAGCGTTTATGAAAAGGAAAAACTTGCATCTACAACAAGTGAAAACGAATCGTTAATTTTATACCGACCATATATGCACGTTGAATCACGTATGTCACTGCTAAATACTTGTTTTTGCACGAAAAAAGTATCGTGGATCCCGGAACACATTGCTGGTATTTGCTCCGTATTTTAAAGAGTTTAGTAACTCTATTACATTTTTATTTATATGATGAGGAACTGTTTTTTGTTAAGAAAAAACTTGGCGAACATTGCCCGATCGGATTTTTACCCTTTAAAAGCATGAATAAGGCAATTAAAAATACAGTGCACTAACCTAGTTTCGTCGATACAGCGGAATCATGTGACGGTTAGGAAGAGCAGAGTGGCCTGGCGGCTGGAAGTCGAGTGGCCCGTCTGGCATCTCCAGGACATCGGGAACATCGGGCAGGAACTCTGGGATCCCAATCCCCGGGATGGGCTGGCTGTGTTGACCGGACGGCGGTTCGTCGTGAAGATGCATGTGGTGGAAGTGTTCGTGGTCCTCCAACGGCGCGTGGTCGATGTGGTGGTGATGCACAGTCTTGTAGACGGTATGTGTGTGCTTTATCTTCTTCACTTTGTACGGCACGTGGATCACCACTTTCTTGCTGCGCCTGAAAATTGGAAACATCAGTTCTTTGGAATAAACACGTGACAGTTTATGACCGTTACAAATGCAATCGATCTCTAAATATGGGGAAAGTATCATATTCATAAATATGTATTAAGACATTGGCAGATATACGGATCCACTGTCGCGTATTAATAAATCTCTTAGTTATATTTTTGTGCACGCATTGCGAGAATGTTCTACATAACCAATTAATTATTTACATGACTTTTATAATTCAATTAAATTTCAAGGTGCAGATAATGAAGCTAGCATAACGTAACGTGAGTTTCCGATTCAAATCAGCTATTTCGGAAGCTTCCTTCTCGAGTTGCGCATGAGTGCCGCTTATGCTATTTCCTGATACAACGTCGTAAATCAGCGTAGTATTTACTTATCAGTGTATCTATTCATCAATTAATGTCTATAACCAAACGCAACTACACAAATATTTGTGATTTAAATTGTATACTTAACATTTTGATTAATTAAACATTAACATTAAGGTATGTGTGCTGAATAGCTATTATTATAAGTATTATATTATAACAAATACACAATTTTCACACCACTATTGCGCAGCTCAAGAGTAGTTTGCATAAAATTAAACAATTGTTTTAGAAACCTTATTAACTTTCCCAATTAGTTAGTAGTAACGTCTACTTTCTTAGTCTAAACAATTAAAATTCAAGTAGGAGCTCTTTTATAAGCATAGGAAGTTACTGAAATAATTACCTATATTACCAAGTAATTTAATTTGTTACCGCGGTGCCCTACCTCTGACACCGATATGAATAACCGCATGAAATTTTATAATGTATTTATATTTTGTACAATTTCTAAATATTAAAATTAAAGGTATTACTAAGAAAATTTAATTTGTTACAAAACTAAAACTTATTAATTAAAATATTTTTCAAAATAATATAATAAAATATGCTTTCAAAATAAATAAGGCAACGAATCCTGCTCGAAATTATTACCCATAGTACTTTTAAAAACAACAGACGAAATAAGCGGTACCTCTTCTGTTATATTTTTTTATGCTGACCCTAAGCCATCACCAAGTTTAATGTGAGGTCGTAAGAAATATTTTCCATTTCTGAAGTAGCTGCTATATCTATCACAACACTCACCCCTCTGCGAGAGTAACCACCACCACTAGCAGGACAGCCAGAGAAAGCCAGCACTGAAACGAGTAATTGAACCATTAATTTAGTAATTTTAAACATCCGTTTGACACATAATTTATATGAGAGCCCAACAATACCTACAGTAATTCTCTGTCATTGCAGTAGTTAGGTAATAATTGCCTATAAATTTTTATTGCACTTGATAATTAACTTAAGTCGACACTTACAAACGAACAATTATTGATTCTCATCTAAATACGCACAAAAACTTACCACAGCTCGGCAATCCATAATCGTCAAGCTATTGTCGACTAAACAATGCAGTGAAAAGCACTTTATAACATGTGTAAGTCGCCGCTGCGTCGCGCGTAAAAACTATGGGAGAAGCGTGCGAAACAACACACCCCGATCAAAAAAGCTGCGCGTGCGTCGAGTAGCGCGTGATCACGGAAAATCGTTGCACTTTCCGACGTAAAAATGATGCGCTCGTGTCTAACTACAAACTAACAATGAAAGCAGTTGCGGCTGTCAATACTTATATATGCTTTACATGAATGCACTTTGCGATTATCCAGAACTTCTATTGTTACCACCCATCCCGTTAAGAAGCTAAACGATTAGCACTATCTCTTTCTATGCATAACACTTAATAGGACTAGATTTTTCTAGACTGTTATATACTCGGCGTCAAAAAAGTCGCACCTTTGAAAAACCACTTTTAATCCCATTTAGAATCAATGATGATGGGACTATTAGGTATCATTTTATAGGTCTAATCATCAACATTCAGCAAATCGTACTTTAGTCTTGCTAGGTCATAAAAAAAGGTGTGATTGCAAAAGAAGAAGAAAAAGTTTGTGGACAAAGAATTAAAGTAAGACAAAAAAAATGCTTAAAAATTACTTAAAACCTAGTTTTACCCCCCCCCCCCTTTTATACCTCTAAAAGGTAGCGCAACTAGCGGCTCTTTTATAAAGTAATTATGCATTATTTTTGTATAACGTCGATATTTGGGTGAAATGTTTTTTTTTTATGGCATAAATGATTGTTAATTTTAATGTCGTTAAATTAATGTTTAAAATGATACTTAATAGTCCCATCGCCATAGATTCTAAATGTGATTAAAAGTGGTTTAAAAGTATTATTTTCCGAAGGTGCGATTTTTTTGACGCCGAGTGTATGTAGTTATGTTCCGTTCCTTCCGTAGGCTGTACCAGTGGAAGCAATTACGCATCACACGAAATTTTTATAGTTCTTTCTTCACTCTTCCTTACCTACTACTATGTGAACTATTTCTCGAAAGAACATCAATTGCTAATACTATTTCCTAGAAAGCATTGTATATTGCTTAATCAAACACCCAAGCAAAATTAAAATTATTTAATTAATTTGTCGATTAGCAGCATGGAGTATAAGGGTGTTAAAAGGTTTAATCTATCAATAACCTTTGTTTTTTGTCATTTTTATTATGGGGAAAACTAAGAAATAGATACACCGTCACGCTTTACCCCGTGGGTAGAGGGGTCGGCAGAGATATAGGTAAGTATTCTTTTTTCCAGTACTTTTCGCCAGAGCTATCAGCCCCCATAAATTTGACCGGTTGTGACTCCATCAATTAACCTGGGTAATACCTACTCAATCATACCTTATAATAAAGCAAAGTAGAGCAGTGATAGATTTACGGTTAAAGAGCCGGCCGAAAATCAGTGAGGCTCGGGTTCGAATCCTGGCATGTACCAATGAGTTTTTCAAAAACTTACGTACCGGTAAACCAGGGTTACTTTGATCAATTTTGAAGTTTGATAGCCCATAACTTTTTAACCAGTTGTTCTAAAAATACTAAAAAAATATATATAAAAATCGGTTTTAGTAGTTCATTCGATTAAGTTTAAAAGGAAAAATAAAGCGTTTATAGATTTTGAGATAAAAAATAAAAATAGCGTGATTGAAGTGATAATGATTTTGGGGTTACTTTGGTATCTCCCTTTTTTATCATTTCATTTCAAAGTAACCACAAAAAATATTTCATAATAAGAAAAAAATTATGTAATCTAAAGCAGCAACCTCAAGCCTACCTACAGAAAAGGATTTGACAGTTCATTAGTGTTGCCATTTCCGGAAAAAAAAACTGCCAAAAACCGTTCCGTTTTATGCAATTCGCATTTTTATGTGAACAGGAAGTTTTAATCAAAGTCATCCCGAGGTTCAAAGTAACCCCGGTTTACGGTACATATTTATCACCAGCTCGACGGTAAAGGAAAACATCGTGAGGAAACTCGCAGGTCTCAGAATTAATTCTGAGACATGTGTAAATAGACCCGGTTCAACGATGGGCTCACAAATAAGTAGGTTGTGAGCGTTTAGGTGTCCAATATATCTCGTGAAATGTATAGGTATATCCAGTAATGGAATACCTCTGCCTACCCCCTCGGGAATAAAAGGCGTGAGATTTTTTATTTTACCTTATTTATAATAAATTTTCAGACGCTTTTCTTCGCCAGCGATCAAATGGAAAAATAAGTAAGTAGTTTTCGTCAACTCTTTATAACAACCATCACCGGGACCATAATAAAAACCGGGCTATTCTAGTTCGTTCTTTCAAGTAGAAGGGTCGAATAACTTTTTTTTTTATTCGCATGCGGGGAAAATGCCATACGCATAGGTACCTGGTGGTAGCAACGTTATATCTGGATTGCACTGACTAAAGACCCTCCATGCTGTTCCCTAAGTCCGAGTCCCGGGAAACAGTTTCTTCCTACCTACTACCTATATAACGGACATATGGGTGTGCGCTTCACTGTCAGACAGTACCTTCCGTAGATAAGTTCCTTCGGCGAGGACCCTTAAGCGAGGGTCACACCAGACGTGTCGGGCAACACCAGCTGTCGCATGTGTTTCAAAAACGGGTTGTCTTGTTTCCACAATGGTCTCCGTAATGAAAGAAATCCAACATTTATTAATAAGTGTGACATCTCCGATACATTAACATAAAATACAAGCTGTTTTTAATGCAGATGCGAGGTGGCGTGTTGCACGACGCGTGTGGTGTGACCCGAACTTTAAAGCGCAGATCTCTGATTTTAATCGGTTCTGTGGTTTTTATAATCCGACAAGAAATATTATGGTTTATGGTAATGCTAAGTTCGAATTAGAACTGTGTTAACGGGCGGCGGGGCTTACGCAGCCTACCATTACTCGAGTGAGAGTGAAGCCGATCAGAGTCGCGGAGCACATCGCTGTATTTTCATAATACAAATTTAATTAGATACATCAATTCTTACATTTACGACAACAAATAAAGCTACCATTACACCATCTACTTTAAGTAATTACCATAGACCTATGTAATTACTTACCTGATTGTTTTATTGCGTCAGAATCAATGTAACTAATGTTCGTATAATATGGCGAATCTACCATAACTTACATTTAATTTTAGAACCCCATATCCAGAGTAGGAATCTTTTTACTTGATTTAAGGTCACTTTTTCTAGAAAACTGTAAAGTTAATTTACACGAAATCACTTTCAATGCCTGTTTAAATCTCTCATAATACAAAGAAAATACGAGTAAGTACCTCAGGGTCTTGAAAGTGTTTCCAAAGGCCATACCGGAGTTCCCAATCTTCAAAAAACAAAGTTGGTTTGTTCCATGTGACATGCTGATGCCCTATATAGTACACCGGTAGTAAAGGTGGGTTGAGTTGAGGAGCCTCCTTAGCTCGCTGCGATATAATTTGATTGACATAGCTATAGAGCACTGGGGCTTTGTGTACCCAACAAATCAGTGACATGACGGAGACCACGATGGCGTGCATCCAGTAGCGGCACGTGGCAGACAAATTCTGGCCGTTGAGAGCGTAGTCCTGGAGGGACATGACGAAACAAGCGACAGCAGCGGCTGTCAAGCCACAGGGCACTTCCAGTACGAGGAGGCATATCACCGAAAATATAGCTTTCAAGTTAACAGTGTTGTGGCAGTGCTTTTCACAGGCCATAAGGAAATATTTGTTAATATTGTCTCTGTACTGCCTTAGAAATTTTTTGTCGCCATTATCGTACGTTCCTATGACCAAGCGAATCTGAAATTAGGGAAGCGGTTTCACTAAGTTTATACTAAAAATAAAATCTGTTATTAATTCATACACGGTTATTTAGTCTCAAACTAGGCAAAGCCCGTATTATCCTACTAATGTTATTAGTGAATATGGAAAGGTTGTTTTTTTTTATTATCGGTTTTGATACTAGGACCACAACAGGCCGCGAGATTTGTATAACAATTTTTCGCTAACATCTAATAATTTGTAGTTTGGCCGTTCCACATTTCGAAAATTCAATCGTCGAGTGAGAATGTCCTCCTGGAACCATAAGTCCGAAACGCTTTTTTCGTGGTTACTGATAAACTTGCTTAGAAAAATATATAAGCACCCAGAAACGAAGCCAACAAACATGTTCATTGAATGCTCGAATGCACTCAAATATTGGTCACGGGCAGGGATCGAACCTACGACTTAAAAAGCTGGATCACTAACCATCCCAGCCAACAGGCCCGTCAAATAATACAAAACTATGAAAGTGCTCATTTGGCTGCCATTCACCTGTGAAAATTGGTAGAATAATGTAGGTGTTACTAAGTACTGCATATTGGATTTTCGGTCCAAAAATCTTTGTAGAACACGACAACCAATGAGACTGTGTAGTGCATTGTTGGAACCGACTAAGTTTCTTAACACGTGATTGAATAAGCCATCTGAAAAACTATCATTGTAACATCCGACTTCGTAAAGTTCTGTTGCTCGGTCGAGCAGTACTGAAAACTCCAATACGTCATCATCGTTCATGTTGACCATTGAGAACCAGTTCAGCATGGTGGTTATTATATTCAGTCGCTGGCGATTTTCAACTCTTTCTAGAATCCGTTGGATACAAACTTCAAACCCTTTTCTTAGATACCTATACGCACTTGCTTTAGTAGAGTCCTTTGTGATACTGTAAGCAAAGAAATCTAAGAGCCGTGTTATAAAAGGCAGCAATTTCTGTTTATCGGTGACCCAGTGACTACTTTTTAGCAACTCATATAGAATTCTCATACGGTGCCTAGCAGATTTCACATTCGAAAACAGAACGTAGTGAATATCTGTTAACATTATATTGAAAAGTGTCATCTTGCCAGTATTGAAAAAGAGAATTATTTCCAGAATTTGTCTAACAAAGCTCTCGAATGGCCACAACGAAACATTGGTAAAAAAACCAAGCGTCAGTTTTATAACAATTTCATTGCGTTCGGGCAATAACCGATCCATGGTTTTTTGGAAGGCGGCTTCAGCTTTATGAAAGTTCCGCTTGCCCCACCAGTACCAAAACTTTGACGTGAGTCGAGTTATCTTCAGTCGCATGCCGAAATAGTACAAAGTCGTCAAAGAACAAAACACAAGTTCTGTGAAATCTGTTTCTTGCAAGGCCTTTCGGCTTGTATGATTTAAAATATAATCCAGCTTTTTTATTGAGGATTTCTTACTTGTAGCGAACACAGGGTTAAGATCCATTGGCATATAAAGTTGCGATAGAGAAAATATTCTATTCTGTAGCTCTGTATCCTTGAGATAATTCTTAGCGGTTCTAGAAAACATTATTATATTGAACTAATGAAACAGCCAAAAATATAATTAGAAAATAAGTCTATACTTATGCTGATTGCGCGTATAATAATTTTAAAACTTATTCTAGTTAAACCAAAAACCTTCCTGTATCATTCCCTCTATTCTAGGGTGCTACAATATTTCATGATGGTCGTTAATACAAATTTTGTACTTAGTTTTGACAGGATCATTTAGATCTAGAAAATTCATAGAAAATTACAATGATTACAGGTAAATTCCATAGTCAATTTTTTTCTAGAGCTATATTAAAAAAAAGTGATTGTAGTCTCTTTGGATGATACAAGGAAACCGAGGAGGTCATATAACTACTAATCCTACTAATATCCTACTAATATTATAAATGCGAAAGTTTGTATGGATGGATGTCTGGATGTATGGATGTCTGGATGTATGGATGTATGTTTGTTCCTCTTTCACGCAAAAACTACTGAAAGGATTTTGATGAAACTTTACAGTTATATAGCTTATACATCAGAATAACACATAGGCTATATTTTATCCCCGTATTCTCACGAGAACGGAAACTACGCGGGTGAAACTGCGGGGCGCTGCTAGTTGTAAATAAAACGAAAAATATAAGGACGGAAATAAAATGCACGAAAATAAAAGATAAACTTTTCTGCAGAGACGTTTGTAGGAACCTACTTATATAGACAGTGGCCTGTGATAAATAATCAGAAGACTCAACTTTGTTAGTTCAACTAAACCTAGAATTACAACTGAACCCGCGGGCTGAATGGACCCTTATCGGTAAAATAGTAATCGACTGAGCCCGGTATCTGGTATCCGGTACGTGTGGGTCGAGTCACCTACGAAAAAAAACTAAGGGGTCAACTTAGCCCGCGGGCTGAGTCGTCTGTGGGCTCATTTGACCACAAAGCCGTCAATACTCGCTGTAAAAATTTAAACCTACCAATAAGTATAATAAAATTGAAGTTCTTTCTGTGTTGATTTTTTAAGTGTCTGTCTAACCGAAAATTTATCTTGAATAGGCTCTGAAAGGGCTCAAGGGATTTCAATGAAAATTTGAGGCATTAAAACTGAAATTTTCGTGTGTGAGCCATTTCGACTAATAACTTGTGTACCAAGTGAGTACTACATTTATCAAAACTAATATTATAAAGATGGAAAGATTTGTATTATGTGTACACCCGAAAGGGTAGGATTTAATTAAACCCTGTAAAGGCAACTGCAACTGCATAAGATTGTACTCGAATTCTAAGCACAATAAAAATTTTAATATAATAAATTTTTATATAATAATAAACTCAAAAACTACTAGACCGATTTAAAAAATTCTTTCACCATTGTAAAATCTACATGCACTATCACTGAGTAACATAAGCTATATTTTATTCTCGTATTCCCCCGGGAATGGGAACTACATGGTGAAATCGCGCGGAACAGCTAGTTGTAAATAAAGTTTTATTCTATCCGATATATTGCAGAACCGAAGCAAAGCGAGGGCGGGGTCGCTAGTTGCTAATAAAGTAGGTGTAATGTAACGCAACCAACGGAGCGTGAAAATAGCGCTCCCATTTCGTATGGCTCTAACGGTGGTGTCGTTGGAATGATATCGAAAACACAATGAAAGTGTTTGCGTAATGCTACTTCCCGACTGTTTCCGAGCCCCGCCGCTGCGCGCGCGCCTTTCGTGCAAAAAGACGAGCGTGCCTAAACAAACAGCCGTAAACAAACTATTACGCCATCGTCCAACACTTACGTTGTTACGTTTTACTGATTGTGGTATTTCGTAACTTATCAATGCAGCCCATTTATTTTTCAGACTACAATTTTCAACTCGGTGCCCTGAGAGTATTTAAATTCCACCCAAAAAAGAATTCCCTTCCAGAATAAAACCACTCACAATATGTCCTAAGTCATTTTATTGAGGAAACACATATCTACTTAAGTTACATGTTTAAATAACTATCAGTCTTCATAAGCATATAATTTATGTAAGATATAAATATTAAAAGAAATAAATTATACATTAAAAGAACACGAATCATTGGTGGTATTTGTATAAATTAGCTGCGTAATTAATAATGATGTCTTATTACCATTAAACTACTGTTTGGTTGTAGTTTTGGTGTTGTCTCCGGACATTGTGATCTGCTGGGGCATGGAGTAGGAGGGCTGGTACGTCTGGGCGAGGTACGGCCCGGGACCGACTTGCTCCTGGAGTTTCTCCGCCTCCTCGGGGGCGACGGGGCACATGCATGGCACGAGTTGGACATGCTGCAGCGACACAGGCGTGAGACTGGCGCCGGCGGGCACGCTTATCGGGATGGGTGCCATGCTCTGCTGAATGGAGACCTCTGGCTGTGCGTACTGTGATTGCAGCTGGTAAATTTTGCGCTGCTCGTACGGCGAGTACGCGTATTGATACCGGTACGGCGGCGACACATTCGGGGAGAGCGGCTGCATCCACGTCTTTTGCGGCACCGCGGGTCTGCTGAAACAATACTCATAGTTAGCAAAAACTATATTCGAAACTCAATACGCGGTCGCGAGCGAACTAAAAATAAGTTTATTCCAAAACAAATTAATACAACATGTAACATAATAAGCGCAATTCCTGAAATTAGTTTGTTCAGTATCGACTACTTATTCAATTTCAGCTATTTTTAATGTTTTAAATTTAAAAAAAGACGTGTGGCACTCGGGGACTGCCGCGGTAAAGCTATTGCATAGCATTTTGTATCAACAAGACTGCCGGAAAGAAACGACGTTAGACAATGCACGGCCTTCAAGCCACACCTCCGTACCCGTCGGAGTGGGGTGCGTTAGGGTTTTTTTTCGTTACGGAATTTCTGGATTCGGTCCCCGCGCTCAAGGCCCTCGATAGAAGCTATGCAATAGCTTAAAAAAATGAATTATCGTTGCTGAATTTAGTGCTTTCTATGGAAATCGTGCTAAGATATTTATGAAAATTGGTTAGACACAACTAAAGTTCGATTACATCATATTTTTTTTATATTAACTAGTGGCCCGGGCAGACGTCTTTCTGCCACCGTATAAACCATCCCTGGACCCACTCTAACCCACACAAAAAGTTTCATCAAAATCTGTCCAGCCGTTCTGGAGTTTTAATCAGACTAACGAACATCAATTCATTTTTATTTATATAGATATAGTAATTGGGGTGTATGAGGAATTGCGCTTTTTCTGTTACGCGTTGTTTATGTAAAGGATTTATCAATTTCATAGGTTTATTTACTGCCTATTTTAATTGAACCGCATATATGTATTAATGTCAGTCAAGTATCAGATGCCCACCGTCGAAAAAAGACAATAGATAATTCTATTGCATCTTGATAATTAAGCCCTTACATAAAAAAATATACAATCTACTTAAAATGCATATTTTGTAACTAAACCTGATGCTTTATGCTTATAAGTATTTTAATATCAGATATACCTATATATGTGTTCGTTGGTGGAACTAAGTAGGTATATTCTGCGTTATAAGTATTGGTACACTACTCCAATATCAACGTCAAATAGTTCGTTCCTTTTTCACAATGTTCACCTATAGCATATTATTGTCAATACACGTAACTAACAATAGGAAATCGCTTTACAACAGATATTATTTCGCTTGTGCACAGGAAAATGTTCCATTGTTTAACAACAAGAATAGCTGATGTGAGACAAGTACTGATAAAATACCTACGTTGAATCGGAGCCCCATTTTAGGAAGAAAGCTTCTGATGATGCCACCAGCGCCACACTCAACAGGAAACGCATCTGCAAACAATTGATACGAGTTTTAATTACGCACTCGATCTGTTTCTTGTGTTACACGCTTTGTGTTACCTTTACTTGTAACAAGCACTCGTATGTAAACAAATATTAGATGTACCTAGTTCAGATGACAAATACAATGAAAGATATTAAAGTAAGGGTGAGTTATAATCATGCTGCGCGTGTTTAACTATTTCCGCAACGAGTGGCTACAACATTTACATAGGTACTTATCTACTTCTTAGCTTATTTATAGGTTACAATAATGACGGAGAAAGATTATACGGAATGAATAATAAAAAAAGAGACAGCTATCTGTCAAGAGTTGCGCTTGAAATACGACTAGATGAAAAATGCTAACATTGCGACTAAATAAAATTAGGTCAATTACCTACTTAAGTCGACCTCATTTTCCACGCTCTAGTAACATAACTACGTCTTTTTATATATAACTAGCGACCCACCCCGGCATCGCATGGGTGCAATGCTAACACTAAAACCTTCCTCTTAAATAGGTTTAAAGAACTTTATTCTCATAACGAACACAGGTTAACCTATAATGAGATTTACATTTCAATCTTAATAACTAATTAGTCTGGTACACAAAGTTCAATTAAGCAGGAGATATTTTTATACACATATGCCTTAAGTTTAGTTTTAAATACGTTTATATTTTCGCATTCCCTAATTGTGCTAGGTAGGTTATTAAACATATTTTGTACTCCCTCAAACATAAGATTCTTTTGACCATAGTTCTTGCCATTGGCAGTTCAAGTTTATTTCTATTTCTTAAGTTATGTTTATAAATCTTATTAGTAAATGATATGTTTGAGTGTAGTTTATTTAAAATAATCTTTTTAATTAATAAGCATGTGTTGTATGTATATATCTGAGTTACGTTAAATAGTTTAGTTTGTTGATATAATTCTGTAGTGGGTGTTAAATAGTTGTAACGGAACAGTACTTCAATGATTTTATTTTGCGTAGTTTTTAAGTCCTTTAGGTTAGTCTTGGCAGCTGATCCCCATATTTCTACCAAGTAATCTAAGTGTGATTTCACGAGTGAGTTGTATATAACATTACGAACTTTATGTGGTATACAATTGGCTACTTTTCTAAGGTCCCTGTTAATGATATTAATTTGGATCTGACATGCTCAATGTGTGGCTTCCATGTTAATTTGTCATCTAGCCACAAACCAAGATATTTTTCCACATTGGATCTGTGTATCTTATTTTTATTAATATGTAATGCTTTATAATCAGGTATTTTTAGCTGCGAAAATCATATATGATGTTTTTGAAGTATTTATTGTCAAAAGATTGTAACGAAACCACTCATTGAGCACATCAAGATCTTTCTGTGCTTCGTCGATTACATCATGTATAGAGTGCCCATAGGAGAAAAGTAAAATCACTCTATCTATTAAAAATCTTTGTTTTATACTAAGTATGTAGTGATAGTGATATCGTTGAATGCAATCATTTGATATCATCGAGCTGATTTCATGATTGAGCCAGCAGGTCCTCAATGGCTACCTATCAAGTTTGGGCTCATTGATTTGTTTCGATTGTCATACATAAATTAAATGTGTTTTTCGTTTTTTTAAACTATAATTTACTTTCTTTATTTCAACTTGCAAATAATTCAGTTTTAAAGAATATATATCGAATCTGTCTAAATGTCTCGCAACTGTCCAAAGTGCTCTGATAAAGATAAGAAGCAATATACAGAGGGGATATTAATTTAATGAACATTAGTTAGAGTGGGTACAGTCAAGAGCACGCTAAGCTTGACACTTTGGACTTTGACCCGGCCCTGTATTCTATGGCGCGCAGTACAAATCAGAGCTCAGCTTAAACTGGTAGTGTCAAGCTTGACTTGCTCTTGACTGTACATTTGTCAGCCGAACTTCGCTCAATCTAAAATCTTTGTCGCTGACGGACGTGGTCTTACGAGTATTATTTAAACCAATTTTTCGTACAGTTGAACTTAAAATGCAACCCTCTATCTGTATACAAAATTTCATCAAAATCGTTAGAGTCGTTTCCGAGATACCCGAAATATAAATATACTTACATATAAAATAAATAATTAAATAGATACATGTGGTACTATGAAACAAAAGACGGTCAAATTTGTGAAGTACGAGTAAAAGTTGAAGGTACCTAGGTATCTGCGCGACACGTAACTACAAATAATCTACGGCCTCAAAAATAATAAAATAAAGACAAAACATAACTGCTGGTCTCGTAACACGTTAAAATAAAACTATATGGAGTTAAAACGAGCACCGGAAGAATTGGAAAAAATGAAAGTAAGTTTTTATTTTTCGTAATACTTAATAATACTGATACGTCCATATCTAACTTTTTGCTTCGACTTGACTCGAGTTCCGTGAAAAAAGTAGCCAGGACATTCCAGTTCCAAAAGGCCATTTCGCTACTACGTTTTAGCCGTAAAATGATAAAAAACAAACTAACAGATACATACTTTCGCATTTGTAACGTTTTGATTTGGATTATCACTTTGCATAAATCAACTTAACAAGAGTCAAGAAGTAGGTACCTTCTTTAATGATCGACTTTTAAGATCAATGTTTAATCTCATAATGTAGAGAAGTCTCATTTGTTATGGAATTAAGACGTTGAAGATAAAGATGTGTAGTTTTTATAAGCAAACTATCGCGCTCCTGCGTTGACCGAGTATTTTCCTTTTCCCTTGCGAATTTTGCATATTCCTTTCCAATGTACACCTTTCTTATTTACATCCCTATATGTTACATGTTTATACAAAAAAATTCTCTAGGCAACGTTGATTTTATAGTTACTCTGAAAAACATGTTGATGATGTTCTTTATTATACACCAAAAGCCTAATACGATTGACTTTCTCCCCTATTTCAAAGCCATAAACAAAATACCCTTATAAGTTATAAAAAATTAATAAATCACTGTTAAATACGAATTTTCACGTCTGTAACTTCAGAGGTTTCAACTTTTTAGACAAGTTGTTCTGCTTTACCTATTGCATTCCATTAATTACCCTTTGTATGTAGCATTAGTAAATGTAATAAATAGTTTGGCTGAAATAACTGATATTGTTGCTAAGCGATTATGTTAGTGTAGAGATAAGTAGAAGGCAGTTATTAATAATTTAACCCTCCCATTTATATGGCAAAACAGCGTTTGCTGGGTCAGCTAGTAATAATATAAATAACATATTTTATGCCAAAAGTGTAGATATAGATATTTCTATTTCTCCAGGCTCTCATCTAGAATCTATAACTGACATTGAAATACAAAATAATTGTACATAGCTATAAGTCCTCATGAGAGAAAATAAATAAATAGATATTACTATTATACTACCAATTTCTCTGAACGAAGGAGCGTTATGGGGAATCTGGACATTACAAATAGTGGAATCAACCTCATCTTAGTAAATTGTACTCGTAATTAAGACGGTCAAATTTAAACCTATTTAATGTTACAATTACTGTAACATAGCTGTTCTAATAAATAAAAATAATGATATCATACCTATTGTATTGTTATTTAGAATGTCAGGCTTTGTGATGCTGACATAATACCTTGTATTGAAAGCCTTATTAAAAATTGATTTAAAAAAGATGTCTGAAGCAAATAAATAAAAATAACACTTGTGTTAGATATATTTTGAAAATATCAGTAAGTAGTCTAAGCTACATTTTTAGGATTCCGTAAGTAAAGGGTGCCAACAGGATCCTATTACTCACAGATATAGATATACAATATCTGTGCTATTACAACTGTATGTCTGTCCATCTGTCTGTCAAAGGGCTGCATCTTTTGACACTAAATTTTTTCTGTGTGTATTGCTGTGGCCGCTATAAAAAATAAATAATTAAAAACATAGGGAGTACCGATACGAACGTGTTTTTATGTACATTGGTACGGAACCCTGCGCGTGTGAGTCCGACACCCACTTAGTCTGATTTTGATTCATTATAGCACGAAAATGATAATTACACAAATATTTCTAACTACGAAGTTTCATATAGGTGGGCTTTTCCTCGTATTATATAAGATTTCAGTGTGCATGCAAATTGCTAATTTCCTATATATACGCACAGCAATCGATGAAATAACTTTGACCACAATGTTACAGAAATCGCAGTGCAAAAAAATAACCACTTCGCAGTTGAAAAAAAATCCGGTTTCAACATAAAAGATTACCATTACCAATGCTACGAAAAAATAAGGCTATTTGTTTATGAAACGTTTATGTTCTACACAAAAAAAGGTCAGATAAGGCATACCATGTCCTAAATAATTATTTATATCAGTGATAAGACAAATGAAAGAAGTTATTTTCTATGGACACTCAAGCGGCCGTATGGGGCCGATTAATCGAATAAAATCTACAACCATAACATGTAAGATTAATGATCGTACCGCTTATTTGGAAAATTCTTAACTGCTTAATGACGAGTTCTGTAATTATAGACATAAACATAGATGTCAATCATAGACTCGTTATACCAGGCTTGGGTAATTATAATAAAGATAGAGGGGCATGGGTTGTTGAAAATTTCTTTAAACAACTCAATATCACCGAATGTTGACGTTTGCGTATACGAATTCTTCATCGGAATAATATAGGAATTGCATTCACGGAAGCACCCATTCTTCACAAGTGTCCTTTTCAGACCTCTAAAAAATGGTGAACCAATTCTAGGAGCTGCGGTTTACAACCCGATGTTTTCCTTCACCGTCGAACTACTGATATAAAAATGTAAGTAACACTTTTTTAAATCATTGGTACTTCCCTTCACTAGGATTCGAATCCGAACGTCATACATGAGAGGCAATCTCAGCAGGATCACTGCTCTTCTAAGGAACATAATTCTGGAGTAAAATTATGAGACGTTTGTGATAATACCACTAGGTATAAATACTTACAAGCTAAAGGTACATAGTGTGAGGTGAGGAGTTTGAGACGCGCTACTATGATTCGTCAGATAGGCGGCAGCATTATAAAGTGATTTGTGTCTGCCGTGGATAATCGGTAAATGGACCATGCGAGGCCCGAGTCTAAAATATTATGATTTTATTTAATTCCGTTGCGACGAATTCCGTGTCGATTCCTACAGGTCATTGACTTTATTCTTTCGATTTCTTGAAAATATAATGTATGTACATACTTCATATAATTACGGGAAAGTTAAACACTAATAGGTATATAAATAAATAATATATTTACTTAAGTCTTCATATTATGTAAGTTTTTAAAATATATATATATCTATAAAAAATTGTATTTTCACGATAGTTACTGAAAGCAATATTGCATTCTGCATTTGGCAGAGATACATATTTCTTGTGTTTTTATGTTACTAGACCCTAATTGAAACGTATAAAAGTTTTATTGATGTTGACTTAATCAAACTGTTTTGATATCTTCATAATAATATTAGTATATCACATCATGCGGCTGTCACGATCAATGTATTAGAATCAATAAGGTTACGTGCACTGCAATGACTGGCAATTCGTTTGCTTCTCGCCCGCCGCAATAAATTGAAATTGTATCCAACAAAAGCTGATCATTAGGCTTAGGTAAACACAGAAGGTAACAGTCGATACACTATATTAATTTAAAATGATTAAATAATTGTAGCTTTCGAGTTTCGAGTCGACGTTCATAAATTGATGATCATAAAACGAAAAACATTATCACATACACAAAATTTACATGAGACTTTTTGCCACTGGAAATTTGAGATCAGTCTAGTTGCATAAAATATTAATAGTACCTATACGTAAACACAAAAAGAAAATTAGCAAGAAGAAATAAAAGTTAAAAAAACTAAACTTACCACTCTACTAGAATGAGGATACATAGCACTAAGTTAACGAGAACCAGAACTGGTTAAACGTTCACCCCTTTCGAGACCTGCCTGAGTACTACTGCTTGAAACCAAATCAAGGATTAAAGGAGCCTTAACACAAAAAAGACACCTTGTTATTCGGGAACGAAGATGCGCTCACCCACTCTGGCCGCGGAATGACCGTTCCCAGGAGACCAGGCGTTTTTTATACACGGGTTTCACAAACATTCCTTCCTTAAAAGCCGGTCCCCGACCCCAACATGAGGTATAATAATAATCTTATTAACTTATCTACACTTCTATCTTTACTTAGAACGTACCGTTATATTATCCCGATTTTAAAAGGGAGTTTCATAGACACTGGCCACTTAAGATAATTTCACACTTTTTTTTTGAGACGGCTAAGTGTTTTGACATGGGTTTTTTGGAAGGAAGGAGGATCGGTTTGAACGATTGGCTGGCGCTCAACGCTCGCGGTTCGGTGCATCCGTAATAACAGGGGAAATTCGGAGCTAGGATCTGCTTAACGGGAGAGCGCTTTAGATTATTTATTATTATCAGAGTACTTGCGTGTTGTGGGCAAGTAAAAGGTTAGAATAATATGTAATACCGAACACCGTAACCGGGCCGTCAATGAAATAGTTCATATAATCGATTGTCACGGAGTATAACTCAGCAAATTTCTTAATAGAGCACTACTGAATTATTCGGTTCATTAGTTAGTCAGTTGTGGAACTTTAGCCTCAATACCCGATTACAGAATATTAAAAATTTATTTGTTGATCACTAAAAGAACTCAACATACCTACCTACTTATAAGAGCCGCTGAGCTGATGACAAATTATATTTTTTTAAATGCTTATTGGAAAGTAGGTACTCAGGGACTAACACAATTTCTCGGGCTTACGTGGGAGATTTAATTTCATATTTGAGGAAAACCAATAGCTCAGAAGTGGACTGTTACAGTTTAATGATATTGACGTATTCAAACTGGTTCATTAAAGCCAAAATTGTGACGGGGAACGACTCATTGTACATCTGAGTTCAACAGTTTACTTACTACAACGATATTTCAAACAATAATCATTAATCCATCAATCAACATCCTCTGCTCATGGCAATTACTTACCATAAGGGTCAACAGAATAATCAGGTATTTAACATTACATTATATTTTCATAATACAGATTAAGAGTAGGTACCTAATCTGTAAAAGTTCTGACTTCCAAACTAGAGAGTCCGGAAGTCGGAAGATTTATCTAAACTGTTGTGGATGTACCTACTTAATGCCTTGTGTACATACCTATTTTGTTATATGGAATTGTTGTTGTACATTCATAAAGTATTTTGTTATTACTTTTAATCTTACCTAGTGGTAGTTAGGTACGGATTTGTCACCAGAATTTTATTTTATCGGTCGTTGTCTCTTAACCCTAGCCTTAAGACGCGTTTCACAGTAACTATTACACGCGGATAACATTTTTACTCGATACGAATAGTAATTAAATTCAAATAATTTATTTCTGTAGCTAAAATAAACTTAGGAACGTCGATAGCGGCCGAGAAATGGCGCGGTGCGATCGTATCGTGATAACGCTTCTTTAGTTTCGTCCAAGGGGCCAATTCCACTAAATGTCAACGGTTATAGTTGGATGGAGGGTAGGATGTGGCTGACACTCGTGTCGAATTATTGCGACATGTCTATTACGGCGCTGCCCGTGACTTGCCCTGCTCGTCAGGATATTATCCCATCCGCCCAGGTGCCGGAAGACGAGAAAAAAAGTTTCATTGGCCGGTGATAGTGCGTGAAGTTTAAACAACTACAATACAAAAATCCACAAAACGCCTTCAAAATGAATTGCGCAATGGTTACTTTTAATAAAAACCATAGTGTTATTTTAGATTCAGTCGAGTGTTAGGTAGAGTAATTAATAAATTTTATCGTACCCTTTTTAACTAAAATAGTTAATGTGTCAAAAACTCGTTGAATTAAAAGTTAAATAAATAAATTAAGAAGTTAAAAAATAATTTTGATACGATAATACAATTTATTATAATGTAAATAATTATTTTAGTCTAATTTTAAATTTTCATTGTGGACATAGATAGGTATTTAAAATAACAGTATAATATATAACACGACAGACATCAAAAGACAAAAGGTCAGGGTGTATGTTAAATTCTAATTCGAAGATATTGTCTTCCCCTGCATTAGACATCAACGCGAGCGCCATCACAATTAAACCACCTAAAAAATATACTGCGTATAAATTACTTACGAGTATGTAAAAAGCAAAGAAATAAAAGCATGTATAACTAGCAATCCGCCCCGGCTTCGCACAGGTGCAATGCTAATACTAAAACCTTCCTCTTGAATCACTCCTATATTAAAAAAAACCGCATCAAAATCCGTTGCGCAGTTTTAAAGATTTAAGCATACATAGGGACATAGGGATATAGGGACAGAGAAAGCGACTTTGTTTTATACTATGTAGTGATGCAGGGGGCCTAATACCGAGTTGCAATTTCTCGCGTGCTGCTTCTATTTCGTTCTAAATTATTTAGTGAGAGATAAAAGCGAAAAAATGACAGGTCGTGTTTGTTGGACATAGAATACTCATAGTCACTCCTAAGAGATGTCAATCAAGTAATTATTATGGCATTGATATGTTATCGATCTTATATTAAATGAGAAACATATTTGATCTGAATAAATAAAATAATAATACGCTGAGTCTAGTTTTTCTTCAGATCTTTAAAAATAGGTATTTAAATTAAGTGGTTAAGTTGAGCTGGCTTGCGCCTCGCCCTGTAGACCTGGCGCCCTGGGCAGCAGCTCAGGTCCACCCCCTCTAAAGCCAACACTGCACAACCGATACTCCCATACACCTTTAAAGGTGTAGATATATATGATGTATGTTTTGTAAGTATCTAAGTACATACCTTACATCACCTTTTGATACAGCAGTCGGGTAAAGAACCTACATAGCTAAATAAAACGTATACCCAGATATAAGTACATATGTAGATCTAATGGAAATAATTACTTGTCTAGAGGACGAAGATTTCTCAACGTGTATCTACAGTTATAGCCGATAATAAACAAACAAAATCGTTGAATGTCCAGGCGGTTAACGAATCAGAGGGACATTTTTATGGGTCGACGAGAGCGATGGGCGATGGTACTCGACATAACTGGACACGATATGAAAGCCATAAATCGTAAGCCATCAAGCTAAGTTGTGTTGATGTTTCCTAAATGTTGATTTTTACTATTTTTAGTTACTAGGAGCGGCATTATAATAGGTAGAATCTCTTTAAATGGTTTGTCAAAAGATTTTTTAAGACAATCGACGATTAAAATATAAAAAACACGGACATAAAAAAGGCCCTGAAAAGACTTAAAACATTATCCTCCTTTTGGTGAAGTCGGGTTAAATTAAGAATATGACCAGAGGTTTGAAGAAAAATGTTATCTTGGACACTTTTTCTTTAAATGTCTTTTAGAAACTTTTTCTTTAAATGTCTTGGTCTATGACATTAGCAAGATGAAGATGACTCTAACGATCAAATCCTCAAAGCTAACGATACCAAAAATCTATGAATGATACATCCAAAGACTGGAAAAAAATCATTATCTTTCCTAGAAACTTTTTAAACGTCTTGGATACATCGCTCTTTAAAATGCATGAAATTGTTTTGGCACAAGCTGCGATAAAGAAATAAGTATTCAAAGAGATATTATAATAGATTTTTTTCGCTACGCAACGGACATCCTAAATCTATGATTAAATAGTATACCAAGAGTCCCGAGGACTTATTTAGCTTTTCAATTACATGACATCAAACCATCTTTTAGGAAGGAATTTAGAGTTTTTTTTCCGAATTCGAAACGACTTTTTTGTATTTAGAACCTTTTCAAGTATGAATAGACTGCCCCCAACTTTGCATTACAAAATATATAATTGGGTTTTTAGTTATACTTTAGGCAGCTATTAAAATTTAATTGTGCCTAAAAATACTTTTCCAAAATTGATTATTAGTTTGAAGTTGGAATTAAGTGAAACAAGGGAAGCTACTTAATTTTTTTATAATTATAAACTTGTAATTAGAAAAAGTTATTCATCGTCAAAGTTAAACCTCCTCATGCCATCAAAACGGAAACCGTATGCGGCCGCGTTCTTCACGTCTATTAGCGCCGGGTTGCGGTGTTTGTAGAAACTGCCATGCCCATGCGCAGGGCGCGACGAGCCGTTCGGAATGCCGTGCGCCTCTCGCGGATAAAACGCCTCGAATTTGCCGTCAGATGGCAGCACGCTCTTCAAATCGTCGTCTTCTGGGTCGTAAGGACGACACCAAGATGGCGCTACGAGCACTAACAAGCTCAGCACAAGGATAGATTTCATCTGAAAAGGTACTAAGCTGTACACTGGTAGAAAAAGCGAGAAATAAGTAAGTGTACACGTTACGTACTGCGATGGGTAGCGGCGCAATGCGACGTGAGCGTGTATCGATGCGGCAGGTCCAGATTACGTAAGCAATGTGACAGGGCGCGGCGCAGTCAGCGAAACTGGTACGCAGACCGAGCAGTGGGCGACCAGTCGGTCACCTTGGGGCCGACCACCTCATGCTAAAATGCGACCGACGTCGGCGGCGGCGCACAGTCTGAGCGCGGTTCCGCAACACAATACCCACTTTCCCTTCGATTCGCGTGACGATTACAGTCTATTTCTAACTAGTTAGTACATATGTGCCTGTTGTACACGTAATCGAACAGATACGACTGTATTGCGTTAGGATTCTCGTCGAAAAATACAAACTGTTAAATAGGAGGTAGGTTACAATCTGTAATCTAGACAGGTATTCTAAAATATTTTTATGAATGAATAATACAACTTATATTCCACATCTCATTTTTAATGAAATAAAACCCTTCAAAAACTTGTTTATGACAGACAAAAAAATAATTAAGTTAAATATATAAAACTGATATTTTATGATACAATGATTTTGATTCAGGTATTATCTATATAAAATTAAAATGAATATAGCTCCATTTATCTTTCACTAGCGTTTCTGCGCGGTTTCACCCGCGAAGTTCCCGTTCCTTTGGGAATACGGGAATAAGATATAGCCTATGTTACTCAGGGATATTCTAGCTTTCCATCGGTGAAAGAATTTTTTAAATCGGTCCAGTAGTTTTTGAGTTTATTCGTAACAAAGATACAAACATACAAAAATACAAATCTTTCCTCTTTATAATATTAGTATAGATATATATATCTAACCATATTTTAGACAAATAGGTAATAACGTTCTGATGATAAAATTACTAATATTATTCACATTGACATCCATTTTATTTTTTTGTAAACAGTCACACTTTTTATTAGATACTTATTTAGCACAAGTAAGCAAGCCATGAAATGTGCAAACACTCGAGTTTGTAGACGAACCTCACGTACGTGCGTGCCAACAATATTGAATATCTTTCAGTCCTTATTTCATTCTATAGTTGTTCAAAGTTATACAGAAATATTTGCTCTTACTAGTCTACAATATACGTAGTATGTAGAATAATAATAATTTTGGAACCAATTCATTTAAGACTACTATCACTCTTAGAACGAACAAAATTTTCAACTTCTTCAAATTACAATCGTATAGAACCTTTTATTTATCGTTTATCTTGCCATAAAATTTATTGATCTTTGAGATCCATTCGATTGGTACGAAAGCTACTTTTTAAAAAGGTACCTTTTTTGGAAATTAGGTCTCTGAATATTGAAACCCTCTCTTTTTAACCCGCGAAGTAGAAAAACCGAGTGGTGTTGTTGTTTATTGGGATATGCAAATTTCGACTTATTCGCACAACATTAAAGATACTCGTAATTCATAGCAAGACCAAGTTCTTGTTACTTTTTAGAAATATAATATAACGTCCATAGTATACGCACGATATAGTAAGAAATAATAATATTCTATACACAGCTGATAAAAAGTACAATACAATAAATCCAGCAAATATATAGTAAAATATAAGTGCATATAGTAAAGTAATTATTCACATTTTAAATACCATGAGTAATGTATGTTACCACACGCACGACCACTACGTTATTGAACTTTTGGTTTCACTTGACCCAGGCGTTGAATTTACTCGTACTACGGCACAAAAAAACTTGGACGCCTTGTTATTGCTTGGATTCAATTCAATATTTCAATGGCAAATAATAGAAGAAGCCTACTTTTGGTCCTAAACCTAATATACAATTCCTATTATATTTATATAATAAACATGATAATGATTTGTCAATTATTAGTAATTAATTAATTATTAATTTACACTTTTCGTGATACTTAATTTTATTATACTTGTTTTATGCATTTACACATGACAATCTAAAAAATAATGAAATCAAAGACATGATATTAGGCACATATTCATTTTTAAAACCAAAACATTTTGGACCATAAATAGGTGACGAAATTTAATATACAAGTAACCTTGGTTTACGTAAATTACATACGGTTGCTTGTTGCACATCTGTGTCGAGTCTACTTTGGTTTTTCAAGATCTTATAGTTTAAAAGGTTAGTAGTGTCCCTTTGCAACCGCTTGTAAAATATTTATTAAAAATAAAGTAGTAAAAGCTATTTTAGGCCATATTACAGTTACTTAAGATTGCTTCGAAAATCCGTAGTCTAAACAAGAAAAAACATATACGATCATAAACATATCGTATCATACATGATTTTTATGATGTGCCTTAGACGGCGGCTAAGTGTTTTAAATGCCAGGAATGTTACATATTACAAAGTTGTTGCGTCATTTTCGATATTTGTAATTGCATTCGAATCTGCTTTCGACTGCTGTGTTTATATTTCTGTGATGTAAGTAATACTTGTAAGATTAATTATTTTAATAAATTAATTCTAAAATTTGTTCTCAAGATTATATTAGGCACTTTTACTCATGCAGATGTTTACGCTGCTGAGGTTTTGGAAAAATAATGATTTCTTGGTATCCATATGCTTATTCCAAGTACCGCGTGTGATTAAAAATCATGATATATATTTGCTGACTCATGAATGTAGGTTTACACAATAAATACTGGTAATTCTTTCAATTGCAACTTCAGATTACTTGTCACAGACACATTGAAAATACTTCTTCAGTAGCCTAAAATAAACTGTCCTTGTGGCATGAATTTACAGGAATTAATTTAAATACAATTAATGGCATGGAAATTAACATAAATGGACAACACGCGTTAACTCAATAACGGAATACTATTATTAGGTATTATGCATAATTAATATTATTATATTTAATAATGCATAAGAATATCATTTCATAAATTAACTAAAGCTAAATAACAATACGCTCATTATAAAATTACTACTATTTTAAAACATTTCTTATTCTACAGAATCGGGAGCTACCAATATGCAAGAAATAAGTTGATGAATGTGGAAGGCCTTTTTGCTAATCAGACTATTATTTAAGCATATAAACCATTTTAAACTGCCCGTTATTATATTTTCATTGAATCTGTCAAAGACGGTAATGTTAAGTACAGTTACCACCGTACAAAACAGTTTGCGCAGGGTCCCTGCAAGTAAGCGTATATTTTACATAAATATCGTTATCCAATGACTATAACAGTTAGATTACATTAAGACATTATCAATGTCACATAAAGAGAGATCCTTACACCATGTCAGTGGGCCTACATTAGACCTAAATATATAAATTATGTATAATCTATACGATCTATACAATTCCCCCAGTATATAGTTTCAATTTCATAGAAAACAAAGCACTAAACTTATATTACATTTGTGATTTGAACTTTTTCATAGCACATAACCTAATACCGCTGATATATAATATTAAAGATCGCGCCTCACCATACCTGTAGATAAAAGGAAATTTTACAAAATCAAGTGAATGCTTTCATACAATTAATCATTTCCAAAAATGAATTAGCTTGCCTTAAGTAAAAATCGAAAATATTTCTATAGAAACAAAACAAAAATATCGATAAAAATATGCAGACCACTAAATAATCAAACAAGTATTTCAGTTGATTTAGTAATATTTCTGGAATTAAAACTTTAGGTAAGTATTTCATAAATCTTATAAGAGCCGCGAAACCAATAGATACATTTTTACATTAGATTTACAATGTAAGTAATAAATAACTTTAGTTGTGAACGCTGTTTTGTAACCATAATAAATGCAGTTGTTTGGTTACTCAAACGGAATGTGCACATAGGATTACATTTTACTTTAAAAATAAGGTTACACAGAGAAGAGCAATAAAAATCTTCATTCGCGAATTACTGTTCATGTAGGGTACCTGATGCAGTACAGTAACAAAACATGTTACTAAAATAATGCATTATATTACTTGTCTATAATGCGACAGTAACAATCACTTAGCAACAGAAGGCATTACTGGATAACAAGGTCAGTAATTTGTCAGGTTCATACGATGAACGGTTCTATAACCGGCATTGTCAAATGACACTAAATATATCAAAATTTTAAATGACTGTGACGAAATTAAATTGCAAGTGATCATTAATGAAATAGATTATTTCAAAACACCTCCAAAAATTTATTCCTATATAGGTATAGTAAATTTGAAAATCAAACAGGTGATTGTTTATTATTTTTAAATTTACTATAAGTTGAGTACTAAATAATGATGACTTCACAGCTCAGTAGTACATTTTCTATACTAAAATTTCGTTATGAAATGTAACATTTGAAAGTACTGAATTTGTTTTTATGTCTATGATTTAGAAACACAGTCGTTAGAATAAATCTATTAGCCTTATTGAAAAAGGGAATGTTCTACTGTGTGCATCTATTCATAACTAAATTGAATTCTATAAGATAATCGAGCTTTATATATTTTCGTGTTTATTTAATTATTTTGATGTTTTGACTGAATGTATCAAATAAATCACTAAACAACCACATTAAATTCTTCGAGTGTATTCGTTATATTTTTTATTTTTCACGGATGAAACTATGTACATTGTCAGTTCTTTTTGATTGTGTTTACTTTTTGAATTGCACCTCTAAAACTTGTGATTGGATAAATGGTGGTATGAATGCTTTGTGCGTTATCAAAATATTGACACGTAATTATGCATTAAGAAATAAGCATAACACCCGGTTACCGAAATGCAAATTAAACTAAAATTAGCTGACAGACTGTTAAATCTCATGTTAGCTGTTCGGCAGGCGTATTCAGGGAGCTTCGATATTTGATATCGGAAAATCTGTCGAACATTTTCGAGATGGGCTGATGTTGGTATCGAAAACTTTCGAGATGGACTGATGTTGGTATCGAAAACTTTCGAGATGGGCTGATGTTGGTATCGAAAATAATGTCTTAAGTGACATAAGGATTCGGAAAATTTTCCGTGGCTGTCAGAAACGCCTAGAATAAAGTTTCTGAAGTCGATAGATTCGACTTCGGAAAATTTTTCACTCGATCTGAATCGAACGGAAACGGTATCGAGTCTCCGTGAATACGCCTGCTGATTGGTTTAATAAAATCTTAAGTGATTTTCAATAACTAATCAGAAAAGTTAACATAAGTTTTAACAGTATGTCATGGGTCACCTAATTATAGTTTGATTTGGGGCTAATTGTTTGAGATGACTCTTCTTCGATCCACTTACAAGGCATTTTTGTCATACAACAAAGACTAAATCACAACTTTATTTCACAAATAAAATATAATCTTATGTTTACTAAAATTCCTTTTTTAAAATATTTTAAACAATGCTGTACGATTTAATATTAGAAACCTGTAAACAGGACGAAATCAAGCAAGAAATAACCAATACTACTTACGTTATATACCCATGATATATAGTATTGATTAATAAATCATGTGTATAAATATTTCTCAAATTGAAATGGATTTTCCATTTGGCGAATTCGCCTAAATGGTGATGAGAATTTCACATAATAATCTAATGGGTCTCTCAGCAAATCGGAATCAAATCCCATCCTTCAGTTGTCAACGTACTTACCTATAGGCGAACCCGTTAAACTTATGTACAATCAAGTCTTTCTTTACTTAAACACTATACAAGTAGCTCTCCAGTTTGGTTTTGGGCGAGGGCTGAGTGAAGGGCGAGAACCAGAATATGGAGAATCGACCGAACACAGACTGTATGCTCTTCCATCGAGACTTGCGCACCCACCGAGCCTGTTCCTTCTTCAGTTGTTCAATACCCTGTAACAAAGTGTGGTGCTCAATATCGTGACTGATTGTCTTACTGGACTAACATCCATTGTATAACATTAGTAAACGCAAATGCAAAATGTTGTACTTAGAGAGAGAGCAAAAATGTACTTATAAAGTACCTGTTTTAAACATTTCAACTCATAAGTAAATGTAAATTTGAAAATATGGAGGATTCCCCCACCCCCTCAGCGATAAAAGATTGAGCACATATGTACACGCGGCATGCGTTCATATCATCTTATTATTCTTCGAATCATCCAAGGGTCGACGGTTTTGCCTTAAAATTATTTCGAAGACAAGCTCAGATCCACTGCTGTGGGCACGATGGGCATGCCCTCAACCCTAATAGACTTGTGAGTTGTGACGTCACACTTTCACGTTTAGTTTTGTAATTTTCATAATCATACAAACTAACTTTTTACAGGTTTATTAATTTACTAGTGTTCGCCCCACTATACACTGTACAAAATCTTGTTAGGTCGAAATATATTTTGTAAACATCTCCTTTGTAGGAATGCACTATATCGATCATAAGCAAGTTCATTATCCGATTCGCACTTGGCCGATTTTCGGGTATCTGTGACCACAACCTTTTTGAAGCTGGACTCAAAGATGCTTCTGGAAGAGCAGACATTGGTCGTACTCACGGTTTCATCATTCCATATGGCGTGTAGCTGCGTGCCAAGCATGACCGCGGTGAAGATGGCGAAGAGCAGAGCCTCCGCGATGAGGAACAGCAGGAGAACTACCGTAGCCGGCGGGGAGTAAGTGCTGCAGTCGCGCCACTCGTGTCGGATGCAAGTCACGAACTGGTACACCGACAGAGTCAGCGAGTGCATCGACAGCGCCGCTATGTACATCTGTGGAACAGTTTATCTTTATTGCAGTGTATGCTATCCCGTCACTAGCTGACCCGACAGACGTCCTGTACAATTGACAGTTACGTCAAACGCCATAAGGTTACATTAGAAGAGTTACAATGGTCGTTGTTTTCTTAAAATTTCTAATGTTCCGCGCAACTTTCTTAATTTTTTTCTTTGATAATAACCTTCTCCTAGTAATGACAAATACAACAAAAAAGAATTAGCGAATTTGGTTTAGTCATTTACGCGTGATGCCTTCATGACCCATGGAAATAGGGATTCATTTATATATATGTAGATTACAGCTAGATCGCTAGTTGAATCGAGACAGAATGGTGAGATAAGCGTGCGGGGGGGCTGATTTGCCCCCGTGTCAGAGGTACGGTACAGCGCCTACGGTCAAACTATAAATAAATCTAAAATTGATTAACGATCATACTATTTCAAGAAAACAGCAGCAGCATTATACAAAAAAAATCCTAATATGAAAATAATGGGCCACACATGCCAAAAAAAATTTCTAACTTCTTTATCAAGCACTAACGGTTCTGCGCGGTTTCACCCGCGCAGTTCCCGTTCCCGTGGGAATACAGGAATAAAATATAGCTTATGTTACTCAGGGATATTCTAGCATTCCATTGGTGAAAGAAATTTTAAAATCGGTCCAATAGTTTTTTAATTTATTCGTAACAAAGATACACACATACAAAAATACAAACAGAAATCACTTTCTGAGCATGTGTAATTTCACCAATATAGTCAACACTTAAATTAATACTAAATTACTGTAAACAAATAAGTAGATTTTTAAAGTAGTAGATTTTTTTTAATTATGGCGGCTTAGAGATTTAGCTAAGACTGATTATTCCACAACGGTGCAGTCGCACGGTTAGGGCTACACGGTGCTTCATTTGTGTGTTAACAACTGTATTATTATGGTTTTATAATGTTAGCACATTGTGACTTTAACTTTGGAATTTTAAAATTGCATAACCTTACAAAATATCGAGAGCAAAAGCCAGCAGTACCATTTTTTAACCCCCAAATCAAAAAGAGAGGGGTGTTATAAGTTTAACGTGTCTGTCTGTGTATCTGTGAATCTGTCTGTGGTATCGTAGCTCCCAAACGGATAAACCGATTTTCGTTTATTTTTTTTGTGTCATAGATAATTTTATCCAGAGTGTTCTTAACCATGTTTCATGAAAATCTGTTTGTTTTTATATGTATTTATTGTGTCGGGGGTTTTAATTTTTTTTTATATAATGTTATTAAATAATTTTTACAACTCATAATATGAAAGTTATGATTAGTGGAGTTTCGAACATAGTGACGTGGTGCGTACAATCTATGGCGCTTGTTGTTCTACGTAAGAACGATAGATGTCACTACAGTACTTACTGTGAAAAGAACGAAGTACTTCTGATTGTTCTCGCCGACACAGTTGTTGACCCAAGGGCAGTGGTGGTCCATCTTGCGGATACAGCGTTGGCAGACAGAGCAGTGATGGGCGCGCTCTGGCTTGATACTGCAGCATTTGGTGCACTTGAAGATCACCTGGCCTTCACGGAAACTCATTTGTTTTATCATCTCCTTGGTTGCATTGCCTTTTGGTACTGCACCCTACAAATAAAAAATGCTGTTAATACCATTCCCTTACTTTCAATGTAGTTAGGGGTTAAGATTATATGGCTCAACTAATCGCGGTGGACTGACGAATCAAATATTCTTTTTATGATCTTTCAAAACAAAAGTTTGTTATGGATCATCTACTTAAACTGTTATATCATACGCATATAATCATCCTTCTTTGAACACTCTCACCTCCACAACGGAGAAGCTTTTAATAAAATTATTATATATAGTTTTGAAAAAAATAAGATTTACATTATGCGAATTACGCAATGATTTTATAGACAAGTGTAATATTTTTATGATGTCTTCGTTGATGAAAGATGCTAATATTTACACTCTAGAACAAATGGATCGTTCCTTTGTAAGATACTTACAGGATCAGTAAACATGGTCCTAAGGTGTGACGCGAAAGCTAAGAATGCCAGACTTTGGAATATAAATATGTTGATGTAACTGTAGAACGGGTACTTTGTTAATGCGGGAATCAACATCACCATCATCACCACAAACTCCGCATACAAGATCAGCAGCCATGTTAACACCGCGCATATTATACCGCAGATATCCTGAAATTTACAAAGAAAATTCCCAAGTCAGCGAAAAATCTGCTTAATGTTTAAGACTAAAAATAATTATGTAAGGATGACTGTATTTATCGGTCATCATCATCAGCCGGAAGACATCATCAGTTGAACAAAGGCCTCCCCCATAGAACGCCACAACGAACGGCAAATTGCCGCTTGCATCCACCGGTTACCCGCGACCTTGACGATGTCGTCGGTCCACCTGGTGGGAGGCCTACCAACGCTGCGTCTTCCGGTATTTCCAGGAAATAAAATTCCGGCCCAGCCCCTCGGGGATAAAATGCTTTAGATATTTATATTATTTAAATTATTTTGACACTGTTGGTGCAGTTTAATTACATAAGGACTCTTATCCTGAACTATATACCTACACACAGTTTATATTATTATTGTATTAAACTTAAGTTCCTAATTTAATGTTTTGTTAATATTATTTTATTGACGAGTCTAGCATCAGAGGAACGTCGACAGAGGGACACACTAGATAATCTCTATTTTGTCTTATCATTGATATTTAACGAATTAATATAATAACTGGCGACCCGCCCTGGCTTCGCAAGGTTCATTTACATATTATATACACAAACCTCGTTTATCTGTATTTCTATTAGTTAAAACAGTAAAAACTCACAGAAGCAGATCAACTTTGTTTTATACTATGTATTCAGATATTATATATTGTTAACAATGTCTGCAATTCTTTTTTAAAACAGTGTACTGTCAATGAAATTTATTTTGGTGTTACGACTGTTGTATAACAATCAATTAATTAATAATATTGTAACCACAGTACAGGATAATTTAACAAGTATTTAACGCTAACAACGACGTGCCGCTAATGGTATATTATACTAATCCACCCTAGTTTTGAAATCTTCATTGTTGTTATCAATGCGGATATTTTTTTCTATGAACAAAAGCATTTGGGATCTTTATTTATATATTCATAGCCTTATATAAGAATTTAATAACATGCTTGCATCTACATTTACGGTAAACAGAAACTATCTGTGTGCCTTCGGAAAAGGCCTCTCCCAATCTCCTCCGCTCTCTTGTGTCTAGAGCCATTCTAGTCCACGTCCTACCAACCATTACCACTATTTCATCATCCTAGCGCTTTTTGGGATTTAAGGAGTAATTAATAATCACCTTTATACACCAAGCCTTGCCGCCGCAGCACCTGTTGTGCATGTCGCGATCAATTCGAGTAAGGACAGCACATTCCGGATCTATCTGATATTGACATTCCATTTCATCTTCATCGGAACTGTCGTAAAATTCGCGTATCATTGAGAGCTCCTTGAGGATCTAAAACTGGAAAAATAATAGTATTTGCAACATTTCTAAGGAACTGAGCTCATTAAAGAAACATTATGTTTAAGATCTTATGAATAAGTATTCAAAAAGGCGAACTCATTTATCGAATTTATTGCATGCTGTGATCAAAGAAGTAAGGAATAATTTGACGAAACTCGGAATCTCGTCATACATCAGATTTTTATGAAACAAATCAAAAAATTTAAATCAATTCAGAAATTACTGATTAACAAACAGAAAACATTCGCATCGAATTGGTAACCTCTTCCTTTTGTGAAAGTGGTTATAAAAGATATACCGAAATTGGCAATGAATGCATCATACTTAAAAAATATTTGACTTGCATTGAGTCAACTACATCCTCATTTTAAATTTAATGTGTTTTGCCTAATGTGTACATCATTTTTATTGCAAACTAGCCCAGCGGCATTGCCCGCACGGAACCCGATTTTTGTAAATATTTTAATAGTTATTCTGCTATACGAGGCAGAGACAAATCCAACACAAAAATCGATCCAGCAGTTCTCAAGTTATAAATGGTTTAACGAACCAGACTTTCTTTTATATATTATGTAGTAGGAGTAGATGTAAAACCTTGTACTTGTGTTGCTTTGAGTTTGGAAGAAAAACTTGGAGTGAGAAACTTTTTCTTCAAATGTCTTTGTTTGTAATATTGTACATAGTGACACCGATAAAGGATCAAATTTTATTATACATTTATTCATATTAGTAAACATTTAACTAATATTCGCAAAGGCAATAATTCAGATATTTTACTAATGCAATTATTTAATGATATCGCAAAAGCAAAAAATTAAATTAAAATGAAAATGTTTTTATTTCTTTAGGTAAGTAATTAATAATTACACTTAGAAATGTCAGTAGTCTAATAACAAGGCACTCTAAACTCGTCCAAATGAACCATTTTTCATGGTTTGTCTGCCAAGCTTGTATGCCATCTTCATCATTTATTTTAACTTGGGGAACTCATAAAAATCTTCTTATATATCAAAAGCAATTGCTGTTCCTTAGTTTTGCTAAAACACAAAAATGGCTGGACTGATTTTGATGAAATTTTTTGTGTGGGTTCGAGTGGGTACATGTAATGCTTATACGGTAGCAGAACAATGTCTGCCCAGGCCACTAGTTAAGTAATAAATTGTATATAGGGAAGTAGTAAGGAAACTCCATAAAAAAGATTCTCATTTCCGATATATTATTTTACTGATTAAAGCAGTTAGACAAGAAGTTTATTGTGATGTGGTTTTGATAGTTTAATAGGTATAGCCTACATCTTATGTTGGTCTGTACAGCATAAAATATATGTCTTCTCTTTACGCTAAGCCTGTAGGTAGAGTAAAAAGATAATATTATTTTTATTAAATGGATTTTGATGGGACTTCTGGTATTGGATCATTTATATCTAATCTAACATACATACATTATTTAATAAGATAATCATCATAGGAAAAGGAAAAAAAAAACAGTAAAGGCACAGCAACAGTAATGACCGCAACAGCATTTGGCACCAGCTTCATAAAATGACTTCATTACACACACACAACCCTTTACACCGGACCCCTACAACGACAAACCAGAGTTGGGCTTACTGTTAAACAGTTTATTATGGTACTGGTTTTGAAAATAAAATTGTGTTGTATCTAAAATGACTAGGGGTCAACAAAACTAGGATTTTAAGAAAAATACCCTTGAAAAACAGATTATTGTTTATCAATCTAGTGGAAACTAATAATAACACATCACATTATGCATATAAAAGTAGTAGTAGTTATATTCCAACAGACCCAATAGTTGATGATGAATAGAAAAACATGGGTGCACTGCATAACTTAATTAAGAACAAATAAATTAAAAAACATGCACAAAATTAGTATAGAACACATAGCAGCAATTGTATGTGTGATTTTCAGCTTTGACCCAAAGGCATGAAAGAACTAAAACTACAGAAAAACTTTCAACCTGTTTTTTATTTAAGTGGCCAGTAAAGTTCAGTGTACACCAATTAGTTAACTACATGGCCACAGTTACACTGAATTGAACTTGATCCATCAACAGGAATAGTGCAAGTTGGTTCTAACTAAATCAAATAATGTCATCATGAAAACTATTTAAAAAAAAACAAAAAGAGTAATTTGTAAACCGCATTAGCAGGTAACATTATCATATCACATCACATTCGCTAAGATTAAAATATCAATTCTTTGAATTTCAATGCATTATTTTATTATTATTAAGTTTATAAGCTACAATTAGTTTTATTAACTTGTACCATGATAAGTCATAAGTCAGATTAAATCAGTACTAATTTAGTTACAATTACGACCGCAACGCAAAATACCGATCACATGAAACATGGAGATACCTGAAATAAATGGTATTTTTTATATTTATTGTTTTGTGTTGAACTCACCGTTTGAAGCAGTAACAAAAGTCGCGGTGCAAAATAATTACGTTCTGTGAACAGTTTCATTTATGCACGGTCGCATCGAACGGACCCAAATTGAGGGTCAGGGTCTAACCAAACCAAGGCTTCCATGAAATTTCCATCTGAGATAAACCTTTGCCGGTACCAATTATAGGTACACAACAAATAACGATTAAGTAAGAGTTGAATCAAATTCACTGGGCTTCTTTTAATTCAGACATAATCAAAATCAATAACAAGAAATATCTCCTCACTCGTCAGCCCAAGAAAGAGAAAGCAGTAGCATAGATATTATAGATCAGCAGGCTAGGAAATGGCTATGGAATAATTATGGCTGCTCGACTTGCTCGAGGAAGCTCGATTAAACAAATAATCGAATCGATCTAAAAAAGTTTAGGTAAGTCTAAGTATGTATGTACATTGTACTTATAACAACTTTTGACTTTCGAATAATAAACACTAAAAATCATATTTAAAACATAGGTATGAGGTGAAGACATGGCCTATTTTAATAATCAATAATTAATTTATTGGTATGGTAATATTATATTCATTACATGTCAACGTAAAACATAATTTTTTAAAAAGTTTGTTAATTAGGTATTTAGACCATTTTGAGGATATAAGGCGCATAATCGATCTTTCATTACGATACTGTATTTTGTGCATGACGAAGAAGCATCAAATAAACTGGACTAAAGTAAAGGCGAGGCAGTATGGTTTGTGACCCTAGCCTATGTAACACAAGTTAGGCGAAAAAATATATATAAAAGTAATAAACGTGGAATCACCGTGGAATATCGTGGAATTTAATTTTATTCATTATATGTTACAAACATATTTTTGCTACATATAAGGACAGACTTAAAGAATGTTTATTATAGTATAAAAACACCAGCTGTTTTCTAAATATTAACTTTTACTCAATATCAACATTTTACGATCATGCCACCAGTAAGTAATAACTTTATAAACTTTATGTTGCACGATACAAATATAATTGAAAACATACATACATAAGTCAAAATTTTGTCTGATACACCTACAACCAGGTTATTCTTATTACATACTTCAGCTTGCCTCTCAAGTCACATATTATGCTTATATAAGGAAATGCAGAAATGTTTTCTAATCAACGACATTCTATTGATTAGGTATTTCATTTTACATAGGACCCCTGACCACAGCTTGATTTGAATTAAAGCATAACCTAAAATTTCTTGGAAATGGGCAATATTTTGTACTAGCAGCGCCCTGCGGTTCACCCGCGTAGTTCCCGTTCCCGTTGGAATACGGTGATAAAATATAGCCTATGTGTTATTCTGATGTATAAGCTATTTAACTGTATAGTTTCATCAAAATCTGTTCAATAGTTTTTGCGTGAAAGAGCAACAAACATCCATACATCTATACAACCATACATACAAAGTTTCTCGTTTATAATATTAGTAGGATGTTCCCATTCCCAACTACAAAACAAATTCAACCAAACTGAGTCTAAAGTAATACTTTCTAGCCTGCATTTAATAATAATAATATAATTTATTCACTCTCATGGACTTACTTATAGCTAATTACAATTTCATTTTATTTCGATTGTTTATCCAGTATGAGAGTCTGGAGACCGTGATAGGTTGCAAGACCCGTGTTACGGCACACCAGGCTCCTCCCTGCATTAAAAATTAGTTACCAATGAACCAACATTTTTATACATAATACATGATCTTCTACTAAAGTTTTCAGTCAGCTAAGTACATATTTGATGTTGCAGGGTTTCAATCATTTCCTGCAGCTCAGTAAGCTCATGTATTTGATGTTGTAGTACTTAAATTGTTTTCGGCAGCATTATAACAATTAAAGTTCTTTTCTTGCCTCTTCTCAGTAGTTGGTTTGATATAACCTTTATTTGATGGCTTAGCCATTTTAATTAGTCTTTCATGTTTTATGCAATAAGATCTAGGTCATTGAAGTAAGCACTGCCTTAGAGGCGAGTCTCGCGATGCAATGGTGATGTGCTGTGTCAGCACTTCAATTTACTATAACTTGTATTCTTATAATTTTAATGTTTGTAATAGCAACAATATTTTTGTAAATTTATAAAGGCTTAAAGATTAAAAGTATTTTTGTAGTGTGACACATCCAGTTCTCAGCAAAAATATAATTTAGAAATCATTAATAATTTCACTTCTACATATATATAAAAACATTGGAAAAATTTATCTACTATATTATTGCTATATCAATAAATTATATTATGTGTCAACCTGCGATCCAATATGCGATTATGTCATTAAAATAGCAAGTTTGTAGTTTAGGATAGTGTGTCAACTGTCTTTTGGCGAGGATTCACTAGGACAAGCTTCCCTATGTTAGCTCTTTATAGGAAAGATTATTTCATTAATTTCAGCTATTTTCAACCTGAAAGAAACTATTATACTAGGGTATATTTAAATCTCTTCAATTTAAAATTTTATTTAGAATGTGGTGCTAAGTAGGTATATAATATAATGTTGTAAATTTAAAACAAAAGATAATAAAGTACAGGTTGCGCAGCGAAAGTTGAGGTATGTTAGTGTCCAGATGTTTCATTCAGGGCTTCTTACTCTCTACAGTCCTATATTATATAGGACAAAAACAAACTTTTGCGGTTACTCAGAAAATAAGAAGGACTTTTATTTACTTTCCAGAATCTTTATTTTTTACCCTTTAAAATTTGATTATGCCTGATTAATGACAATAGATTAGGTAGCAAACAATTATTAATACAACTATTTATTTATTAGAAAGAGGTGTACAGGTGCCGTCTTTCTTTTTCTCTTATTATTTTTATAAATAAAACAATTTTATTTTCCAATTTCAGCCTCAGAAAGGAAAAGCGCCTACCAAAGGTGCCAAGCAAATACTTGTAGAAAACACAGCGACAGTCAACTTCTATCGCAATATGTCCATAGGAGCAGGATGCTTCTATACTATTCTTACTAGCATATTGTATGTTGAAAAGTTAACAGGATGGATAATTGTAAGTAAAACTTCTTATTTATCACCTCATCAGTCTATTGCTGATCTATGGGTTGGGTCAACACAACAAAACTGAGTCCAACAGTTTAACGTTTCACAAACTGACCGAGCCTAACATAGTTTAACCTGAATGACTTTCACAGACACTTTAAAAAAAAATGTGTTTAGGAGTTGTTGCCCCACTTCTTCTCCTCAACTATACATACCGAAGCGGTGGATTCGCAATGGCTTTCAATAAGAGAACTTATAAGATAAGCCCCTCCCTACATTGAATAAAAACTTTGACTGACATTGCAGGATTTGCAGGGCTATAAGACTGCTGTCTTAAAAATTTAAAATAAATATTTTATTATTATAAAATAAGTTATAAACTTTTTATTTATTTATGTAGAAGTATATCATAAGAGAAAAGTTTTTTTGCATACTTGTTTGTAATGAATAGGCTCATTAACCTGACCAATTTTAAAAAATCTTCAGCCAATGGAAATCTTACTTTCGTGTGAGTAACATAGGCTATAATTTTCTCACGAGTACCAGACATGTGAAATCACAAGGAACAGCCAGTTTTTAATATTATTATATAATTATTGTTTTAGTTGTATTGTTAGCTTGGTCCTTTTTAAGTAACAATTTTTTTTATAGTAAATTTAAATATCTCTGACTATTAAATCCAGAACATAGTGGTTCTAGAGAAGCATATTAGGTAATACAAGCTGTTAAAAACATTATAAAAATGAAATACCTTCTAAAAAAAAATTAAAAAAAAACTCACGCCTTGTATCCCCAAGCCAAGGGGCAGAGATGTGACGTATCTTAGATAAAAGTATCTGAAATACAGATACAAGATACAAAATACGTATTTACATCTTGTATTTGAAATACTTTTAATTTTTTTTATTTTGTATCTTATATTTAGATACATTTTCCTGGTATCTTAGTATTTTGACGATACTTTGTTCCCCAAGATACATCTACTAAAATAAACTTCGCAGTTTTTCTTTCCGAATCCAACTAAACGCAGCGAATTCTCCTTTGGGGGTATGATCATGAGGCCTCATCGAAGGAAGGTGAGCGACAGTATGTTTCAGGAATTACTTTTAATGAAATCTCAACTAAAACATAAAGATTAAGTCTCCATTTTAATACCTTCATATTTTTGACACTTTTGCCTGATCCTTGTTTAACGCGATCTATTCGAAAATTGTTTTCTCGAACAAATAAACTTAAGTTCAAGTAAATATTGTTTTCTTACAAAAGTATTTTATCTTCAAAAAGTATTTGAAAGGTAGGTATTTTGTATCTAGTATTTCAGATACCTTTTTAGAAATTATTTGTATCTGGTATCTGAAATGCTTTTTTTTAAAGTATCTTGCATCTTGTATTTCAGATACTTTGTATAGGGTATCTTATACATCACTGCCAAGGGGGTAGGCAGAGGTATTCCATTACTGGATATACCCACATTTCACGAGATATATTGGACCCCTAAACGTGATAGGTGGTGAGTCTATCGCCGGACCGGGTCTTTTTACACATGTCTCAGAATTAATTCGGAGACCTGCGCGTTTCCTCACGATGTTTTCCTTCACCGTCGAGCTAGTGATAAATATGTACGTAAGTTTTTGAAAATGTCATTGGCACATGCCAGGATTCGAACCCGAGCCTCACTGATTTTCGGCCGGCTCTTTAACCGTAAGTAAGGCTATCACTGCTCCAAGGAAGGGAAAGAAATTATACGCGAGACACCGCAACCCGATTATTTTTTAACACAAAAACAGATAATAACACCTTCATCTTGTTTTTCAGTTCTTCAATGTGCTATCGGTATCAATATACATAGTATGTTATCAAATGATGAGGTACATAAGCCGGCCGCGCTTCGCTGAAAACAACCAGCTGGTTGATCCAGGCCTTGATCTGAACATGGAAGGAGGCATGGGAGAGTAAGTCTACATCTATAGATACTAATATTGTAAAGAGGAAAGATCTGTATTTTTGTATCTTTGTTACGAATAAACTCAAAAACTACTGGACCGATTTAAAAAATTCTTTCGTTAATCTAAAGCTGGAAGATCCCTGAGTAACATAGGCTATATTTTATTCCCGTATTCCCGCGGGAACGGAAACTACGCGGGTAAAACTGCGCAGGACCGCTAGTGTTTAATATTTTTGTACCTCTTGATCATTCCCCTGGTATGTAAAAGTAGAATATCTCGTAGGATCGGCATTCTTTAATATCCTTTTCTCCACAGACCATCATTAAAAATCTATTGTGTCTGTGATTCATGGTCTGAGAGGTTAAAGCACTACCTTCTTTCTTTCGGTACGTCATGTCATACATAACATAACATTTCTAAATTAAGTGTTTTCTTGTACATACCTGTCTCGTGGCCACGAATTGGTAGAAGCCGGTCGAGCTGACGGGTAGAAAAACTTTACCAGTAAATAATATCGAAATGTATAACTTCGTTGTAAAGCAATCAACCTTTTTTTAAATAACAATAAGTCCAATTAATATAACAAATTAATTAAAATAGTAGTATTATTATGCTTACTAAGCTTGAATTTGTGCACTCCATATGCTTGTGTAAAATAAAAAAACCATTGACTCGTGTTTTGCTTCTAAAATCCAAAATCTTGAATTTTCGCTTTGAATGTATAAATGACTCAAGATTGACGTATAAATTATAATTTGTTTCAGACATATCAAGGACATTGTAATATTGACATCAATAACCCAAGTGCTTGCTGTATTGTCCAACTATTTTTGGTTGCTACTCTTGTTATTGCCTCTGAGAGCGATGTGGCTTGTGTGGACCAACATCCTCGGACCATGGTTCTTCCAAGAAGCTCCCGCAGACACTGAACAAGAAGATAAGAAAAGAAAAAAAATGGAGAGAAAAATGAAACGGTATCAACAATAGAGATGTGAAGATTTTTATTAATTAATTCTTTTCAATATATTTACAATTACTTATATATATTTAAATTATTAAGGTGGAAATGCAATTAAATATTATGTTTTTGATCAAATAATTATAAAAGTTAATTCTTTCTTTTAGTTTTGTTTATATACCTATAATGCTGCCAATTGTAATACATAGTAACTAGATTGAAATATATTTTGCGAAAAAAATGTTCTAATGACAGTATGGAAACCACTTCAACCAAAAATCAGGGTGCGTAGGGGGGGGGGGGGGGTGTAGGACGAGATGACGCAATAGATGTCAATCAATTTACCAATAGCATTTAAAATGCATTTTGCGGTCGGCCAATCGTATAACGCTATTTTTGTTCTATTTATAAATTTTATTTTGGTTTTTCATATTTTTTTTGATCGACTAGTGAAGTCCCAAACGCCCCACTATCGATAGCGATAAATGCTGCAACATGTACTATAATTTGATACGATTTTGAAAACTTACAAATTCGCCCCTACTTCCTTACTTACGAATATTACAAATCCAAAAGTAAATGTCTGGCTGTCTGTTACATTTTCCCGTCTAAAACGTTAAACCGATTTTGATAAAATTTGGCAGGGATATAGATTGCATCTTGAGGAAGGGCATAGGCTACTTTTTATTCTGAAACGGGGATAAAGTCGGCAAAAGTATGTCTCATTAGTCATTACCTACAAATAAGGAATAAGTTTTTTTTTTTAAGTTAAGTATTCCTTATTCGTAGCTCATTACAAAGAGATTTACATACTTAATCACATGCTATTAAGACAATGTTCTCTTCAAATTCAAAATACATTTCCACATAAAAATACATTTACCGATCTTATTAATGGGTGCGTTCTGCAGAAAATAGCGCTCGATAGCTTTCGTAAGCAAAATGACTGAATTAGTTCAATTATATTTACATAATCTAACACCTGACTGTATTTTGTAATTTTAATTGGTATTTTAAATAAAAATGCTTACCTATGCAGTTAAAATATTGCTTTTTGTATTTCAAATAGACGACATAAAAATATTTCGTATTTTAAATACATGCGAAATAGTATATAGCAAAGCATGTGTTTTGACCTGCGGGTCTAAAAAGGCCGTTTCGGGTGAATCATAATAGAATTCTATTTCGATTCATATTCGAAATTTTCACCAAATACGAATCTGCTAATTAATTGAATTGTCAGTGAATCACTAAATTATGGGACCATTTAACGAAATTTAGAGGAATTGCTTAGGATTTACTGAGAATTCAGAAAAGGAGAATTGCTCAGAGGAATTGCTCAAAGTGGCCATTTTAGACCCACAGCTCTCTGCATACGTGTTTGACGGGCCAGTGACCCGGCCTTCTGAGTCTGCGGGTTCGATTCTCGCCTTAGACCAACATTTTTGTGGAAGAATGTCTGTTGGTTTCGTATTCGTGTGTTTATATTATTATTAGTTGAGCAGGACATATGGCATAGCACAGGCTTTGCGTGGTTTGGGACTTAATAATTATGTGTAGATATTTATTGTGTATTTTTTATTACTAGCGACCAACCATGTCGTTCCTTTGCTTCGGTTTAGTAAAATATAATATACATTTCATAATTCATTTATTAGTCAACATAAGGTAGCTTTTAGTTATGGAAAGATTTTTAAAATCGTTTCAATACCTAGTTACTTCCACAGATTATCTTAAACAAACACAATTATACCGCTTTATAATATTATGGATGGATTTATCTAGTTAGTACTTATGTAATATTAAAGAGGTAAAATTGTGTGTTTGTTTAAGATAATCTCTTGAAGTATATACCTACTGTATGGTCGACTGATCACATCTACACTAACTAATACTATAATAATAATACATATTATAAAGAATAACGGATTGAATTTCTGTATGTTTGTAACGAATAAACTCCGAAACTACTGGACCGCTTTTAAAAAATATTTCACCAACAGAAAGCTACATTAACACTAAGTAACATAGGCTATTTTTTATTCCCGTATTCCCGCGGAACGGAAACTACGCGGGTGAAACCCCGCGGAACAGCTAGTACATACTAAAATAAAAAAATATCCCGCCTTATCACTAATGAAGTCAGCTGAGGTACAATTCCTGGAAATACCCATTTTTGTCACGTTTAAGCTCCCGTTAAAATGACTGGTAAAATGTAGCATAGCATTTGTAGTATAGCATTCCATGGGATACCTTTACCATAATAATATAGTATTATCTAATACATAGTCACTACGTGCAATGCGGCGAAATCTCACGAAAAATAATCGAAAACCGCGAGTAGTGCGCTCTGCTTGGACCTAATGGGTGCAATTTTCGCTAATGAGCATTAGCCACATAACAAACCACATAGTGCAGGGATGGCAAACCTTTTTACCTCTGCGTGCCATTTCAACTTAAAAATAAGTTTGGTAGACATCAGAAAAAAGTTAATCGATATAAACCATTACTCTCATTAAAATTCAGTCAACCATGATAGTCCCACGGGTGAACAAGAACAAGGATGATAAACGCGACAGTTTGTATGTATGGCTAGGATTACCTCTTTCACGGAAAATCTACTAAACGGATTTTGATGAAACTTTACAGTCATACATGTATACGTATAGCTTACACATCAGATTAACAAATTGGCTATATTTTATCCCCGTATTCCCCCGGGTGCGAACCGCGGACTACGCGGGTGAAACCGCGAGGCGCTGCTAGTAATAACATATAATACATATTGTATTAATATATATATATATAATATATACATTAGATACATAATAATATTATGTCTAATAAAAATATCCAAATGACATTTGGTGAGTAAAACATTAGTTTCACTCTACAAAACCGTAGGTAATAACTGTACCTATTAAGTAGATGTTTCAGACAAAAAATGACATTTTATTATAAAAAAAAAACTTTTTTTTGTATGAAACATCTATAAGTACCTACTTATTACGGTTTTGTATACATATTACAATCAATGCTATGCCCAACATTTTCTATAGAATGCCACCTCTGCTCTGGTACGCTTGCCATAGATTCATCATCCCTGACATATGTATCTAATATTTCTCTTATAATTAAATAACTTTAAGTTCGTTGTTAAGTAATACAATGACGGAATACTTAACATGTAATAATTGTATTATTATCCTTACCAACCTCGCACTAAGATTGGTAGCGCTAGTGGCTGGATTGCACAGTGCTTATATTCATAGATACTAGTCGCAAACACCGGTCGCAGCTAAAACATTACGCGCCTGCGCGTTGCTGAGCACGCAACACGGAACGCGGTTCATCAAGTTACGCGCCAAAATATAATCGTGAGTTTTTTTATTCCATTTGCTAGCGTTTAAAATTTCTTATTGCGAATTTTTTAATTTATCGAGTTGGTCTTTCAGCTGTGAAATTATTTTTAGTGCCACATTTTTAATTATGTATATATTTTTTTGTTAATTGTATCACACTATGTAAGTTTACTGAATTGATACATAGCCTAAGATTATTTGTTACTCACATTTTTTTTTGGAGATTATGGTTTGGGTGCATGGGATTTAAACCGAGTCTTTATTTTTTGTTACTTAGATACATAGATTTCTAGTTAACGTTACCAGATTCTCCCAAAATTTCTGCTAACAATGTAGAGATTTTATACCAAAAACTTTTTCGTGGAACAATTGAAAATTATTTATTTAATTTTTGTTGTGCTTATAAGTTTTTAGGAGCGAGACGAAAATAGCACCATGCGAAAGACAATCGCCTATGATCATGTATCATATTGAATAATCATACTCATCAAGTGTCGATATACCTAATGATGATGATATATAAAAATATTTAGTGTACATGAGTAAGTAAAATGAATAGGTTCTATCCATTTACAAAAAAAAAATTACTCCATTTTGATGAAATGGAAATCTTTATAAAAATATCGCTAGAAAATAGAAATAATTAGATCAATCAATGATTATTTTGTTTAGGGTGGGCACAATGTTATTATCTATTATTAAAATAATTATATATTTTTAGCTAGTTATTTAGTGTCCTGAGTAATTAGAGTTAGAGTGTATTTCTCTACTTACAAGAAGTCCTACATCGAAATAACGGAGGTACCTACCTACTTACCAAAGACATACCCTAATACGTAGGTACTAAACATGATTTAATCAGTTAAGAACCGCCGGTTCCAATTGGAACCGAGACACAATTAAAAATCTATTGTGTCTGTGATTCATGGCCTGAGAGGTTAATATTACATACTAGCTTTTATCCCCCCGATTTCACTCGCAAAAGTCCCGTTTCAGTGGGAAAATAATAGCCCATGTTCTTCCCAGAAAAGTAAGCTAATTGGTGAAAGAATTTTTTGAATATATCTAGTAGCACATTATAATAAATAGTACTGATAGTAGGTTGCTTAGGAGCCTATTCAATACAAAAAAACTAAAACTCAAATCTTTCCTCTTTATAATACCTATTAGTGTAGACAATATCTTCTAGGGTAACATTAATAATAGGTAGATACCTACTTATACCTAAGTACTTAATATTTTCTAAAAGAAACCACCTTAATCTCTTGGGTACCTACTTTCCTTCGTCGACTTCCCTATAAAAATATAGTTTTTCACCTTGTAATTAAAATATATTTCCTTATTCCAAACATAATCACAAGACAATTCCTCCCCAAGGGCTCTATATTTATTCATTAGGTAGAGATACTAACTATTACCTTGTGAACAAATTTCCTTGTTGGACGGGATTCGTCCAGCGGATGGTTGGTATACAGTTTGGTAAAAATGAGATCTCACTAATGTATCGAATTAGTGAAAAAGGTCGAAAACCCCTTTGTTTTGTAAACCTTTTTCCAAGCTGCACAGTAAGCTTACTCCTAGGCTAATCCCGGGGATACATAAAATCCTAAAATTATAATTATTTGCGATACTTACCTATCTCTGGGTAAGTACCTACATCTACGTATTATTCTTTATTTGGTTATTGGAAAAATCCTGGCTTATCGTATTACAAAAACAACGGTCAAGTACCTACGAGTCGGACTCGCGCATCTACTAAAAAGTATGTATACCACAAAAAAATAGTTGCGTGATGGGTTTTATTTTGGGATCCTTAGCGCGAGACTCGATTCATCTGTTCGTTCGTTTTTATTATTTGTTGTTCTACTCTGTAGTTTTCACTAAGAGGTATATAATCACTCTAAGTTTGAAGTTAGCGTTAAAACGGTAATAGGTACCTACCTATTACCGTTTTAGCGATCACCCTGAAACTAAAACGCGTTTCTATGGAATATGTGGATCACGTGATATTTGCTGGGATATCATAATATATATTATATGAACATGTCAACAGGTAGCCTGTTGAAATGTTCATATTATAATATGTTACACAGGCCACAGGTGTAGAGATATGACAGACAGACGTACGCCGACGGTGGCGGTTTAGTAATAGTTCCAGTCCTTTGCGTAGGAAACCCTATAAAGGAATATTACCTACAAAATAAACGGTGACACAACTTATTCATTTTTCCTCAACTCACAAATTCAAATTGGTGAATGAATATTCGTTTGTTTAGATAGGTACCTACTCGTATCATCATATTACAGTGTCATTAACATCATCGTGCGTGACTCAAAAAAATGTTTTTCCAAGCAGAGTTTACCACTCTTTTTTGCGGCTACTCGGAGATTAATTAAAAATCCTTTAATAAACCCGTTAGAGTGTCTAAAGAATTTTACTATTCTATTTTCTCGTAATTTAAAACGTCTCTAGATCCACCGAGGCGATGGTACATTTTTATTAATTTGATACAGCTAGCGCTTCATAGATAGGTACTTGAAGACCAGGTTTGTAGAAAATTTCGGGCTCTATAACTTTTTTTAAACCCCCATGTCATTTTAGAATTTTTAGAGCAAAGGAAACAAATGCCTAAATATTTAAAAAACACTTATCGAATTTAAAAAACTCTTCGCCAATGGAAAGCTACTTTATCATATCAGTAAGTAAAATAGGCTACATTGGCCCCGTATACTCATGGAAAGGTTACGCTGGTAAAACCGTGGGGCGCTGCTAGTATGTCCATAAAATCAAGATAAAACCAGTCTTTGAGACCGCTGACTTTGATTACCTTGACAAAAAAGACTAAAATATTTTAGCTAACTTATTTATAAAATGTTTAAACAAATATTTATAAAATATTTAGATTAGGTATTATTTTTCATTCTAAAGTTCACCTTTTTAAGGATCTGTAGCCAGCAAGGAACCCTCATAGTTTCGCCATGTCCGTCCGCCTTTCTGTCTGTTCGCGGCTTAGTAGGTACCTACTTAGCAAGCTGAAATTTGGCATGGGATATCCTAGAAGTATACTTACCTATCTAGGTACTTACCTATCTACATAATAATCATGCCGAGAAACTTGTCAAATAAAACTTTGATATTTTAATGGATTTTATTGTATTGGGGATGTTTTTTTGTCAAGTCAAGAGCTATAATAAATAGTTATAAGTATATAAATATCAATATTCAATAGTTGTTTGGATAAAAAAAAATCAAGGCCGCAGAGGTATTTATATAACGACCTTAGAAGGAAAACTATCACAATTAAGTACCGTACCTATACCTTATAAGTTAACGAGTAATAGTCTACCAACTTATAAAACGTACTGCAAGGTAATATGTTTATTCATAGTATCAAACAAAAACCCCCTTTAAAGACAGACAACCATTGGCTACATGGCCCCAGCCATGAATCGGCCGCCCACAGCAAGGTGGTCACTACTGACTATCAGCGCATGCGCAACTATGTAGGTATCAAATTTGAATATCAGTTATCTTATCCTATTATACTATTCTGTTAATCTGTGTCCTGACCAAAACTATGTACCTAGTTGAAGTCGCTAATTTAGGTAGCTAGGTATACCTACACTGACAACCGCTCTTAAATTACCAACAACAAGGTGAATAAAATAGATGATATATTATTATTATGTATTTAATTGTTACAAAACAAAAAAAAAACAGAGCAACCAAAAATATAAATAGACATTAAAGTAAGGAAAAAAGGAAACCAAATATAAATCGGTCCACTCTACGACCTTAAAATAAGAAAAAAATGTTTTTAAACAATTTAAAGTTTTCTGTGTTTAGCTTTTTAAAGATGGTTTTCGGTTTTGGTAGTTGAGGATGAAGTTATTTTATATATGAGGAAGGGTATATTTTTCTAGAGTGGGCAAACAGCTTTTTAGGGTGGGCGCGGCTCACTCTATATAGCTACGCCTATGCAGACAACTACGAGACTAAAGACGTTTAAAGAAAAAGTTTCTCTCAGAATGATTTTCTTCCAACCTCTTTGTACGAAACCTTACACTGCGCGTGGCCAACATGCACTTGTCCCTTTGACTTGTCCTGTTGTTTGGCATTTGGTTTTTTCGCCTTATATATAGATGTTTAAAAAATTTGGAAATTCTTCTCAGTAAATGCAAGTCATTGCCGTTTGCTCGTTTGTAATTTGCTATGACGATATAGTTTTCACTTTAAGGAAAGACATTGGCTTCCCGGAAGTTCATCCCAGAAAAACGTGCCTTCCGAAACACTCACTCAACATTCACTCACTGACCGCGCCCAACTTGGATGAAAGAGTGTGATCGTTACAAATACACTGGTACCTACGTACGAACGCTTCAACAGCTAGTAGGTAGAGTACCTATATAAAACCAATACGTACATGCCATATACATTTTAGTAGGTAATCAAAGTAGGTAGGTACCTATAGATGTGATGTCATAAGTTAATTTTAAAATCGACCATATCACTAATTAATCACTATAGCTCTTTTCGAAATACATTTTTTGAGGCCTGTGTGTGTCTATTAAATATTATATGGGTACTAATACAACATTAACTGCCATGTTGCAATTTGATTTGCGTTTTCGTTACGAAAAAAGGTTACCCATGGGGCGGGAGTATTACGTCACTATTACTGCTGCACCACAGTCCACTTTCATCAATGCCATACCTACGAGACTAAAATATAATACTTACGAAAAATGTTGCTTGATTTTCGGAGCCATAGACAGGATGTAATTATAAAAATGGACCGGTTCATAAAAACGAAACAGGTTTCATGTTCATAACATTGATCAAAGCATTGATCGTATAATACGCACTAATCACATTCCGTTAAAAACAAGATGATTCAAAACCACTGGCAAGTTCACGGAAAAATATCCGACTATGAACCTTCTGGGGCTTTGTGCTGGGGTTTTACGGTTTCTAATTTCGGTCTTTCGATGTTTCTTCTTATTTAGGTACCTACACGTGAATAATTTTCTTTCTTATTCTTATACACGGTGGGAATACGGGAATAAAATATAGCCTATGTCACTCAGGGATATTGTAGCATTCTAATGGTGAAAGATTTTTTGAAATCGGTCCAGTAGTTTTTGAGTTTAGGTATTCGTTACAAACATACAAAAATACTATTAAGTGCAGATGTAGATAACGTGAAATCTCAGGAGAAACTTAGTTTTTAGTTGAATGAAGAAAGAATGAATTCATCATTTTTCATCTTGTTCCGAAACAATCATAACTAATAGGTAATAATGTTAGTGTACGTAAGAAATAAAACGAGACTTGTACTCGTATTATAAATAATATCATAAATCGGCCCCAGGAACTTTTAGTACTTGAATATTAATACTTAGTAAGTATGGGAATAAAATTACATATTGAAATTATCAGCTCTTTGATTAAAAAGAGCCCTAGAAAAGCTAACGTAACGTTGTCCAGATTTTGCATGTTTAGATTTGGCATCATCACATCTCCATCATAAATCTGGAACCAGCTTTGGTAAATCCCAATCATCGTATTTAAAAACTTGTTTCCTTTTTTATACTGTACCTAAGTACCTACTGACGTTAGTTGTAGCTAAATATAAGCAGGCAAGTTTTGTGCGACCAACGTAGAATGCGAACTCTCCTTGAATTGTGTGCCCATACATGAGGTTCGGCTAAAACGTTAAGTAACGTAGTTCTAGTTACATAAAGCCTGACCCAGAAGAAAATATATAATAAAGGTCATACATCTGTAAAAACTGTTATAACTGCATAACTAACATGTCTGTTCCATTTCGAATTACATATTCAAGTTACCCTATCACGAGAAGTACCTGTCGACATTTCAATAAACCAGTTTCTCAGAGAGGTACCTAATCATTTAGTATTTAAGGTTACTAAATAAGTAAATATACTCGTAAGTAGAAAATGTATTTTAGAGGTTTTTTTACTCAAGCTATATAAAAAAAATCTATTTTTCTATTACTTAGGTACTATAAATAGAGTCGATTTATTTTTACTCAGGAAACATCTAATCATAGATTCTATAAAACTTTCCAAGCCTTAATGACACGTTAAACTCTTTTCAATATATATGTTTATATGTTTTCTTTGTAGTTCAACGAGCTATCTTGAATAGGTACCTATACTTATAGATTATGAAATAATCGTCATTATTAAGTAGATACCTAAGGCAATGTAAGAAAAACATAATTGTAAGTTAAGCAGGAAAACGCTAGAAAGATTTCAATACAAGGTAATAGAATAAAAAAGGGCTAAGAAGGTACAGTACCTACTTACTTAACCTTCCTAGAAGTCCTAGAACTAGAAGTAAATAACAGTCTGTTACAAATTCAACAACAATCTGAATTTGTTAGATAATTAAATCTAGGTATATCTAAGTATATATTTACACCAAAATTTTAACTGGAGTCAGTCTGAACATAGGAGAAATATGAAAACTTAATAGGTACGTGAGGGGTCTCTGTGACAGCACTGCAATGGCAGCCAAAACATTTACTTTTTAATGTTTGTCTGGTTGTGTGTTTGTACGGTCTTCATGCAAAAACCTACTCTAAATGCGGAAACAAAAGAACGTGGAAACCCCACGTTCTTTTGTTTCCGGTCTAACTTAAAATCTGCAAATGTTTATCCTAGAACCCGAGCTATCTATTTATAAAGAACTAGCGGTTGTGCGTAGTTTCACCCGCGTAGTTCCCGTTCCCGTGGGAATACGGTAATAAAATTTAGCCTTTGTTACTCAGGGATATTCTAGCTTTCCATTGGTGAAAAGAAGTTTTAAAATCGGTCCAGTAAATTTTTAGTAGTTATACTTATATGTAAAAAACGTACAAAAATACAAATCTTTCCTCTTTATAATATTAGTATAGAAGTAGGTATAGATGTTCTTCTAACTGGGTCTGGACAAGAACGAAGTCGCGGGAACGAAGTCTACACATGTCTAAAAAAAAAATGAGTAGGTACCTATCTAAGAAAATCCCCTTTTGCACGCGATAAGGTGTAAGCATTTGACTTAAAATAGATACACGTTTAAGAGGGGTTACCCATTAAAACCCATCTTACAAAGTGTTTGTGTACCTACATTAATTATTCACAGTACAAGAGCAAGTTTAATAACTAGTTGTGTAGGTCTCTGCCATAATTAATTTATGTGTTTAATGAAGCAAGTTGGATTCTAAGTTCAATACAAGGTTACATTCTGAGACTTCTCTCTGTCGCTATTACGCCAATGACGGGCAAGTGCAGTAAACAATGCAATATAAACTTTAATTGGCAGGAATTCAGCTCTAGTACACGCGAGGAAAACAGCGGATAAACTTGAACATCGATTGTAGGTAGTAGTACCTACTTCCCGAGCCGAGATCTTTCTATGATTTCATTAAAAATGTACCTATTTATTAAAACATTACTTTGAAATTACTGATTAAATTAAATTTATTACTATGCTCTACATATTATTAAGAAATCATCCTAACTTATCTACACTAATATTATGCCATTAAAAACAAAACTTGTCAAAAAACCCAAGTCTCGCAACTCAGTTCTTCTACCGTAAAAAGTTGTAAGATCCATGTAATACCAAGTCGGTTAATTTATTCAGTCCTTACTAAGGAACGTTCTGTCTTAAGTAATTATGTAATTAGCTAACCTAACAACATCTTACAGTGGCCATATCATTATTAAAAATCTTTTATGTTCTAAATAAATAGATTGACTTGGCCCTCGCATGAAAACCCAATGTATCTCACAAGTGATACATATTATATTAAATTAGATTGTTCAGTGCGATTGCCAAGTCAATCTATTTATTGAAAACATAAACTTAAAGATTTTTAATAATTATATGGTCACTATAAGATGTTGTTAGGTTAGCTAATTGCATAATTACTTAAGACAGAACGTTCCTTAGTAAGGACTGAATAAATTAACCGACTTGGTATTACATGGATCTCACAACTATTTACGGTAGAAGAACTGAGTTGCGAGACTTGGGTTTTTTGACAAGTTTTGTTTTTGATGGCATCTCATTTCTTTTTGTAGATAGTCTTACTTTTTTCCCTTCCGGTACCTTTTACTTCTTATATACCAACAACTGATTCTTGCTCGAAGGTAAAGGAAAACATCTTGAGGAAACCCCCAGGTCAAAGAATTAATTCTGAGGTCATTAGTAAAAAAGTACTCGTCAAGACGAATCATACGAGCCCAAACTCGATGGGATTGTGTCGTTTGATTATCGAGTTCTTATGGCCATCTTCCAGTTCCATCATCAGACCCTGGTTACCATCTAGTACCAAAGTACTCATCAAGACAAATCAAAGGAGCCCAAACTCAATAGGGTTATGTCGTTTAATTACCGAGTTCCTTTGGCCGTCTTCCAGCTCCATCATCAGACCCTGGCTACCATCTAGCACCGAAGTTCTCGTCATGACCAATCAAACGAGCCCATACTCGATAGGGTTTTGTCATTTAATTACTGAGTTCCCATGGCCATCTTCCAGCTCCATCATCAGACCCTGGTTACAATCTAGCACCAAAGTATTTGTCAAGATGAATCATACGATCCCAAACTCGAGGGGTTTACGAGTAGTCATTAAGGAGTTGCGATATCCAACTCCTTGCACCATCATTAGATCAGCTCGGTGGTACAGTCAAGAGCAAGTCAAGCTTTACACTACCAGTTTAAGCTGAGCTCTGATTTATACTGCGTGCCATAGAATGCAGGGCCGGGTCAAAGTCCAAAGTGTCAAGCTTAGGGTGCTCTTGACTGTACCATAATATGCATTGTGACCAAACTTACATAGGTATACCAAATTTGAGCTCAATCAGTTGAAGCTATCTGCTTCAAAATTTAGTTGCATATTTCACTTGAGCATGTAATTTTGTAATCCTATACAATTATTATGGGATTACAAAGTTATTTATGCAGTTGGTGTATCTAGAAACCTAGACCGAAATTGCAAAATATTTGAGTTTTTCCTTGATTTATATACTAAATCATAATTGTATTCAAAATTTGAAGCTTCTACGACTTTTAGAAGTGCCTTAGAGTTTTGATGATCGATCAGTGAGTCAGTGAGTGACAAAATTAGGAAACTTTGACTATTTATAATTCTAAAGCTACTGGTTCAAATTGGATGAAATTTGAAATATACTGTGTTTATACAATGCCTGCTTGGTTGTTGAAAATTCAGGCTTCTAGATTTATCCACAACGAAGTTATAGGGCGTCGAAAATGGCGTAAATTGCTTCGAGAAAAGGATGGTACGGCCGTGCCGCTTGTTGCTCGACTTGGCGGGGGCACCGCCGTGCCCCCAGATAAACAGAAAGATTTGTATTTTGTATGTTTGTAACGATTAAACTTAAAACTACTGGACTGATTTCAAAAAATATTTCCCCAGTTGAAAGCCAAAATATCCCTGAGTAACACTATACTATACCTATTTTATTTCCGTATTCCTACGGGAACGGGAACTACGCGGCTGAAACCGCGCAGAAGAGCTAGTCTACTCTACACTAATATTATAAAGATTTGTATTCTGTGTACTCCTGAAAGGGTAGGATTTGATGAAACCCTGTAAAGGCAACTCCTTAAGATTTTATTCGAATTCCGAGAACAATAAAAATATTGTTATATTAAGTATTTTTATATGTCTGTACCGAATTAACTCAAAAACTACTACACAGATTTTAAAAATTCTTAAACCAAATGAATGCTTCAATATCCCTTAGTAACATAGGCTATATTTTATTCCCGTATTCCAAAGGGAACGGAAGCTTCGTTAGAACCGTTAGTAATATTATAAAGTCGAAAGTTAGTTTGATTGTTTGTTACGTTTTTACGCCTGGACCTAAATGATTTAAAAAATTCTTTCAACAAAGAAAGCTACATTATCAGCGAGTAGCACTATATAAGAGTAGGTGTGCGTAATACTTACTTATCTTTACATAAGTTAATCATATTTTGACCCCGAATGCCACACACAACGATCGCTTCCTGCATCATGAAACATTTGACTTTATTTGATATGATCAAACAAGACCTACATATGTATGTCTGTTTACTCAGAGTTGAGTTGTAAATCATCAACCACATGCATGTGACGTAATGTACAGTGTAGATTGAAAAGTATTGCACACGTGTCTAGCTGACATGAGGAGATTCAAGTAAGGAAGTTGCACTGACTTTCAATAAGTGAACTTATAAGTAACTAATTTGAATAAGACATTCTGACTTTGTCGAAATGGCAGTAGGCCAGGCGCACGTAGCCTGATGGACAATGCGGCAGAGAGGTGGGTTACAGATGGGACCACGCACTGGGAAGCTCAGCTTAGGTACCTACGTCCACTACTTACAATGTTGACTGAGGATCTGGTAGATGTTACAGGAAGACAGTGATCAGATTCCGAAGGATAGAGGAAATAGTGGAGGCATATGATCAACAGTGGATGTCCTGTTGCACGTTAGCGTTTTATTGAGTAGCCTGTCCTTCGTCAAGATGCAAATTGCTTTCCTGCAAAATATCATCCAGATTGATTCAGTATGAAACGAATATTTAGGAATGTTGACGTATAATTCGAATGGCCCTATGATCTAAGGACGGTTTGAAAATGTAATTAATTTGTTAGTTTATCAAGTAAGTAATGATTAAATTAGCATTTTATAATCGCATATTATGCTAAATCGAGATTGGCTCAAAGTAAACTGTTGTTTCACGAGATATTCATTTGCTTCATTATTTGCTCACCCACCTAAACTCAGGTTAAACAAATCACATAAATTCACGATCAAACGTCAAACAAACGAACGCTTTTTGTAAAAGTAAACAATACCTTCTTAACTACATATTTGCTCTTATTGTACCTACTCGTACCTATTTAGTCTTCTTACAAATGTTTTCCGGGTAGCTTTATTTGTGACCTTCTATCTACCAAACCATTGACTTATTCAATAATAATTATACAATATGTAACAGAATAAGCGCAATTCCTGAAATTAGTTTGTTCAGTATCGACCGGTAAATTTTTCCGAAAAGTTAATTAGCATAGCTGGATTTAGTGCTTCCTATGGAAACTAATATTATTGCTCTTTATTTAAGAAAATTCGTTAGACACAACTATAAGTACGAAGGCATCATATTTTATATATTATATACTAATTGGGGTGTATGAGGAATTGCGCTTATTCTGTTACGCGTTGTATAGTTCAGTGTTTTATTCATTGATAGATAGACATACTTACACAACGTTTTTTTGTAACATCTAGGTAGGTACCGTACCTTATAGCTGTACGAGTATGTCGACATATTATGTGTTATGATATGAAACATTTTTGATTGTCTTTTTGTTTGTTTTAACACTCACTACGTTCTTATATTTTAAAATTCAGATAAATATTGGTTCTCTGGTCAGCATCCTATTCTCGTTGGATTGTAGTTGTCAACTAGATATCTATAATACCTATATAAATACCTAGTGAAATAGCTTAGATATGTATCGTATGGTCATGGTGTATGATTAATGTACTCGAAAATAAAAGAACCAGCCGTATATACATTTTCTATGAATCTCTAAAATAGGTAGGTAAGTACTTTATACCTATCTACCTATATCATTCATATTTTTGATCACGGCGCTATAGGAAAGCTTTACTACCGCGAGCTCTAATTAAATTGGTATTCATACATATTTAGTTAGAGGTACCTACTACAGGTGGCAAGAATGTGTGGTCGAGGTGGCCCAATTCAGAATTGATTTCTTTGTTAAAAAGCTCCACGAATGGTTAGAATAAGAAATGAATTCGTGAAATAATTATTAGATCTAAAACAGCCTTACTAGGATAGTTAGGTCAGTCAGTAGATAGGTTCCTTTAGATAGGTATCTACGCAGTCTATTCCCGGTCTATGGCTTACGCGAGTGCTATCAAACTTTCATTTACGGAAAATTACTATTTCGTAAATAAAATTGCAATGCTGCTACGCAACGATTTGATATTAGTTTTTATTCGATTTGCAATGGTATTTAGTCTTACATGTAACGAAATTTTAGAATTACCTGACGACGCAAAATTATCCTTACAACAACTTCAATCAGTTCTGCCTCAAGAGATTATTAAATGCTTGGCACATTTGGGAAGACAAGAACTAGGTAAAAGCGAAGCTGAATTTATTTGGAATTCGCTGAAAACATTTTACGAAGGAATTGGGAACATCCCCGATAGCGTCTTTATATTGCTGCATTGGGTGACCCCCGCTGTAACGCCGCAAGATTATGACAATATAACATTAAGCGACATTGAGATCATACAAAATTTTGGCTTTAATTACAATCTGGCTCCAGCTCAATTATCAGCCATTGCCGACAGGGTCCGAGAGGGTTTTGCTGGAAAAGAACCTGAAGATTACACTTATTATGATTTGACAGCACTAAGACAAATATTATGTGCTTTTAATAGAAGCGAAATAGAAAGAATACACCCATCTGTGTATCGAGAAGCTGCGTTGATTGTGGGTAAATTGAAAGAATGCAACGTAGAGGTTATGTTAGGATTTGCCACGTTGGCAGTTCAGCCAAGTGCTTTTGGTTCCCCCGAAAATTGGTCTGACGTCACACGCGAAATTGTTGGCACTGTTGGAAAATATGTGCACGGAAAATATTTGAAAGTCGAAAGAAGGGATGAACGTGAAAGTTCTCACAGCAATTAATACTTATTTTACTTAACAACCTAGACTTCAGATTATATTCTACATAAGTAATTTTGTATTCCAACTTCTGTGAAAGTGTTATTCTTATTATGTTATCAAGAACAAAATTGTGAGTGGCAGTTAAGTGTAGAAAAATACGTTCTTTTGGATTCTTAGAGTCTTACATTAGTGCGCTCTAGTGCACTGCACCAGTTCGCCCACGCAGAATATTTGGTAGGATTGTTATTTTTTATACTTTACAATAAACTTACAGCAAATAACATCATTATAGTATAGATACAATAAAAAAATCAATAGCTTATTACAAGTCTAACTTTCCACAGGTAAATTATAAGTATGTAAAGGTAAATTCTGTTTTTGTTTTTTCATCTCAGTGTTATCGTGGAAACTCTTTTGCTCTTATAGTACAGTCAAGAGCACCTGGAGCTTGACACATGTTCTATGTTATGGGTTATGGTTTCCGCACTTAGTCCTTAGATTGGACCATTGTACGTGAGCCATGGCGGCCGATCATTCCAACCAGCCCACCTCCCTCCAGAAGCAGATCAGACTTCCGGGTCTGCTCAGGGCATCCGCAAGGGATTCTGGTGTTCCAAGAATTTCCTTTCGGATCTGGGCAACGACAACGCACTCCAGGAGTACATGCGCTACCGTCTCCTCCGCCCCCATGCACACTCTGCACAGAGGGCTGTCAGTAATACCTAAGGTGTGTAGGTGTTTGTTAAGTGGGCAGTGTCCGGTGATGGTCCCCGATATCGTTCGCAGGCTGTCTCTGTCCAGGCGCAGAAGGCGCTTGGTCAGTTTCGTGTCCAGGGATGGCATAGCCTCCTTGGATTGCCTACATCCTGGCGTCGAGGGCCAACATTTCTCCACTTGCGTTTGTGTATGTTCCCTTAACCAGTACCTAAGCTGGCTAAACGAAATGGGTATAATGGGTTCGGGTCCAATGGCCCTAGTGTCAGAACCCCATCTGGCGAGCTCATCTGCTGCGTCGTTCCCACGTGAGCCACTATGCCCTTTAATCCATTGAAGCGTCACTGTGTTGTGATTTAGGACCTTAACGCGTTCTAGTGCATTGTGGCACTCCAGTATCAGTTTCGACGTGATTTGGTTTTTCTTTAAGGATTGGAGGACTGAGGCACTGTCGGAGAGTATACGGATTTGGGTATCCGTCATTTCTCTGGCCTCTATTGCGCGTGCTACCTGGATAATGCCCACACAATCTGCTTGATAGACAGTATTGAGCATTCCTAGCGGTCTCGAGATTCTAATATTAAGATCATCTGAGTAGACTCCGACTCCAGTTCCTGACTCTGTTTTTGATCCATCAGTGTAGATTCTTAGCTCTTTTGGGCCAGGGTGATCGTCAACTCTGCTGTGAGTTCTACGTTGTAGTGTTTTGTGAAGGAGTGTGTTTTCTGGGTCCTGTCGCTCAGTGATGCCATCATCGGGCGTAACGAGATTGCATCCTCCTTTATGCGTATGTGTTTGAATTTGGAATCCTTGTTTAAGGTGCCGGATAGTTCAAGCCTAAAAGTGGCTAGGGTTGCTTCTTCCCTTACGACAAGTTGTAGGGGTGGTAACCCCATGCCCCAGCATCGCCTGTAGGGCAGCCGTGGGTGTTGTTCTCATGCTGCCGGTAATTGCTACACAGGTAAATTTTTGTAATTTCTCGAGGTCTTTTTGGGCTGTGCTTAGGTTGGTCCTAGGCCACCGCACTAAGGAGCCGTAGAACTTGACACATTGAACTTTGTAACGTTCTTATTACAATCGCCTTTGAGGGCAGACTCGCACTACAAGTGTAAAGCTTCATGGCTCTTGACTGTACTACTTGACATATTAGATTGCTTGGACATTTTTCTTTTTGGGGATAAGTCGTGCGAAGGTTCTTAAAATCAATCAAAGACCTAGCAAATCTTCAGAGCTTCAAAAATTATAAGTATAGGTACCTAGGTTGCATTTCTTCAACCTAGAACAACTTATAAGTTCTTGTAAAATTTTTAAACAACTTAATTATAAAACAATGTTCCTAATGATTTGCCTTATACCTACCTACCTTTTCCATAGCAACGTTACTTAATCCTAGTGTGGCAATGAATTTTTTTGCAACTATACCTACAACGTGTGAAGTAGGTGGATCAGCAACAAATTTTTATCACGTTTACACCAATTTCTCAATCTTAGTTTTTGATGCTTTAATGAAATAATTTAATGAGAAAACTGCCGTAAGTAGGTAATATGTTGCCTATGATGAAATAGGCTTCAATTTTTTTTATATTAATTTTACACTAATGACGGGCCTGGGCAGTCGTCCTACTACTTGGGTGCAATTGTTTGTTTACGAACTGGTGGATTTTCCAAAAAATCTTTGATACCTACAAGCTTTGTCCTGATAATTCAACAACATTATCATTATAAAATAAAATATTATACCTATATCAATAAAGTCTTACTAATCAGTCAAGCCGTGTTCTCAAGTGATGATCTTTCTTACATGCGGCAATAGATTTATATGTAAAGAAGTTTTTTAAATAACCTCTTGCGGTTAAGCATCTGATGAAGTATGTACCTATTTATAATAAGAATACTCAGACTATGTAATCTTTTTGCATAATTGTACCAACATGGAAATTAATAGCTGCGCAAATGCTCCTACCTACCTACGACGTAATAGTGTCGATGATTCAAAGTTACTGTCATCTACCCTTTCTTCGGAAAGGGTTTCTTTGACATATTGGACTAGGTAAGCAGTAGGTGGCAGGAGGTAGTAGGTATCTATAGCTTGTAGCAACGTTTCCCAACCTTTTTTCTTTTCAGAACAATACAATGACGACGGCCAGTGTTTTGCTGACCGTGGGGACTACGTGGAGTTCGGTGAGTGAGAAGCCGGACAAGGATTCGGGAGTGATGCGCGTGCGCAACCTCGCCGAGATCGCGGATCGGGAGCTGCGCGAGACCCCTGCCACGCGAGAGCAGACGCTAAAGATTATGCGCGAATGGATCCAGCACAATCCGGACATTAGAAACGTACGGCAAGGTGAAGTACTACATTTTGCTTATGAGAACAAAATGACCAACCAGTAAAGGCGTATTAGCCAGGGATTCATCATTTGTTCCTACCCTGTATGCTGTTGTGAATATCCGATTAGGGTGCAGATCCATTGATGCGGAGTTGGGTTTGCCGCGCTCGTGCCGCGTGTAAAATGTAAGAAAATCCCGCTCCACTTCAACGAAACGCACAATTAATATTCTTTAAAAATTACTTCGCTGAATTCCGAATACCCGCACAAAAAGGAACCTAGTAGACTGAAAAATCTGAGCACCTATACCTCTCGTAGGCGGTTCCTCAAATAAGTAAGCTTGAGGCCTGAAGGTCGATCTGGCTACGCTTTTGCCTATAATACTAGGTGGTCGATTAGGAAAGCACATATGACAAATATCGCGGACAGATTTTCGTTATCGAACGAATATTTATAGATTTTTTAAAGCATTAACCTACTTACAGTTACAACTGCTTCTAGATCAGTGAGGTCTATTTGGCCATGAACTTAATGTATTTTTTTACTACCGATTATACTTGTTTGAGCCCTCGTTGGAACGATCTCAATCTCAAAAAAAACGAAATCCTTATGCAACTGTTGGCTTGTCTTTATAAACAAAGTAATTGACGTCTGTCCGTGATATGCGGTGATGTAAGATCTAACAATATTAAAAAAAACACTAATGCCTAATGTATTTCGGCGATTTGGTATGATTGTCTATCGGCATACATAAGTTTTAACATTTCGATGAAAATATTATTGGTTCCATAACATGTTTTTGAATAAGCAATAACGAAGATTTTATAATTTCAGACGATAACTTCTTGTTGCGATTTCTTCGTCAGAAAAAATTCAGCATACATATGGCCCAGCAGACTTTGTTGAAGTATCTCAGTTTGAAAAAATTCTACCTGGAATACTTCACAAATCTTGACTGCGAGGATCCCAAATTGGAGGAAATCCTCAGTAATGGGTAATTATCTGAAACCATTATCATATTTAATGTTAATTCTTCTAAAGTACCTAAGCATCAAGACTGATCAATAATCAGTACCATCCTCTGTAATTATTACGTGTAAGTAGTTAGGTGTAGGTAACACCAAAGTAAATTGGGATTTGCGAAGTGTTAAATCGAGAACATTTTTGTAATAAATTAAACACAAACTAGGTACCTTATCCGGTCACTGAATTTAACCTTCAGTATCGGCTCTATAAACTGAATCTTAAGAAAAGAGCGTGGTAGCACCAGAGAGGATGATTCGTGACGGTATAAAAACTAAGTCTTATTTTTTGTAAGTCTTTTCCGCTTATAATTACGTACTTTATGAAGCTAGTCCACTGTGATACCGCTAGCAAAACGCCTCATTATTACCATCAACCCGTAACAGCCCGCTGCTGAGTTAAGGGTATAATCACAAGCCTATAATCTGCAAACTGGCACTAGATGGTGAGTGATAACTCGCTGACACACATCCCTAACAAAGAGATAACATCGTCAGCAACCTAAATTTGTACCTACTTACTTACGTGAAAGTTCCCACGCGCCAGCCTTGAACTTTGCTATGATACAGCGTGCTTACATTTCGGTTATGTAACGCCAAAACTTTTTTGTTACGATGATATAATTACCTAATTCTCGAATGCTGCAAGTGGTCTTACAAAATCATTGTTTTATTTTAAGGTACATAGCCGTTTCACCAGTCCGCGATGCCCACGGTCGTCGGGTCATCGTTTATAACATGGGTATGTGCTTGTGTGTTTGCTGCACGTGATTTTAGGTAGTTATGTCAGTGCAAGTTTAGTAATGTATCTAATAAACCGAGACAGCGTGAATTATAAATTTCACAAGCCATGTGTAATAATAGTAAGTTACCTATATACATTTGCTAGATTTGTAAATACGGAAATTTTGCTCAAATTACCAACACATGATACTTTCAATTACCTAATTTCTTTTATATACCTAGCAACATAGGTCTAATACCTAAGTCTTGTAGATAAATCTTTTCTTTATTTAGGCCGTTAGACACCTACCTACCTACCTATCCTATTCGATTGGAGGTACAGTAGTACAATATTATTACCCAGCTTAGATAAACATTGTAGAAGTAGAACAATACATTAAATAAGATATTTACAAAATGTGACTTGGCATTATCGGACTTGTGCATATAAATACCAGTTTTTTATTCAATTCGAGACTCCGCCATAGATTTAGGTAGGTAGGTACCTACGTTGCGAGCGAACTAAACCAACAGGTTTTTTTGCAAGGAGGAAGACAAGCTTAACAAATTATAAAGCCCCACGAATGGAAAATTGTTAATCGAACTATTATAATTGCTAAGTCAACACTTAAGGGTAATAACCTTTAATGAAGAGTGTGATAGAGTTGTTGGTAGTGAACCCGCATATTATGCATGAGGCTCGGATGTGAATCTTGGTGAAGGCATGTACGGCATGTACCATTACCTAATAATGAAATACCTACTTAGATTACATCTTTACTACTGTGAAGGAAAACATCGTGACAACGCCCACATGCCCAGTACTTAACATATTCCCGGGAATACTTATGTAACAGCACCCAGCTCCTGCGATAGGCCTGTCTCATCTTGGGTTCCGAGAATACACTTGTAATAAGTGGTTATTCCCAGGAATGGAACCTCCTTCCTTCGGGGATATAAGGCGTGATCGCGTGAGCTTATTTTTTTTTTCCCAACAGGAAAATTTAACGCACACGAATACAACTGCTGGGACATGTGTCGGGCTCATCTCCTGGTGTACGAGTCGTTGCTAGACGATCCTGCTGACCAGATCTGCGGGTTCACGCATGTGGGGGACGGGTCGAGCGCCACCGCCGCCCACGTCACCACCTGGAATCCTACCGACTTCGCTAGACTACTCAAATGGGGCGAGGTAAAATATAACATATTATCACGATTGCGACATAGGTACAATAGAATGTCTTTTTTATAATATATACATATATAAAAATACATATAAATATAATCTCACGCCTTTTATCCCGAGAGGGTAGGCAGATTCCATTACTGGATAATACCCACTTTTCACGAGAAATTTTGACCCCTAAACGTGATAGGTGGTGAGCCCATCGCCGAACCGGGTCTATTATTGACACATGTCTCAGAATTAATTCTGGGACCTGCGGGTTTCCTCACGATGTTACCTTTCTGTTTCCTTCACCGTCGAGCTAGTAATAAATATGTACGTAAGTTTTGAAAAACTCAGTGGTACATGCCAGGATTCGAACCCGAGCCTCACTGGTTTTCATCATGTGAAGCAGGTTCAAGGCTATCACTGCTCTAATCTGATCTTTTTTAGATTCAAAATTAAATGTAGTTTTTTGTATAATTTCGCACACTTGTCGCGGGTTTCCCTAAAATGGCAACAGCGTTAAGAAATTTTTTTACCTACCGTCGGGATACATTGTGCAGAAACAATAGACCGCCACTAGCTAAAAACTTAATTAAGTATTACGATTTTATTCTAGACTAGCGACCCGCCCCGACTTCGCACGGGTGCAATGCTTATACTAAAACCTTCCTCTTGAATCACTCTATCTATTAAAAAAAACTGCATCAAAATCCGTTGCGTAGTTTTAAAGATTTATGCATACAAAGGGACATAGGGACATAAGGACATAGGGATATAGGGACAGAGAAAGCGACTTTGTTTTATACTATGTAGTGATAATTCCGTTTCAAAAAACTGGGTTCAATATAAGTAGTTACTAGGTAGATATATAATTGTGGTCTCATCTCAATCCTAATTAAATTCTGAATTTTAAACAAAACACTAAAGTAAGTAAGTAGGTGTTACCTATGACGCAATAGACGCGGAAGTCTCAAGCAAAATTATAAGTATTATCAAAACCGTTGGCATGCGGCGAAGGTACCGAATTTTAAGATAAAATCAAAAGTTGAGCAATATCGGTTTCAGCTGTCACTCTATGCATGTTGTTCCAATTTCGCCATAAGCTTGATGATCAAGATCATACAAAGGCAAGGCAACTATTATAGTTGCGCCGCATTCAAGCATAGGCGTAGCTAGGGCGGGGGGGGGGGGGGGAGCAGGTACATGATTTTTCGATTTTTCTCCAAACAGCTGGTGAACAACAAATTTTCGTTCCAGCAATCGATGCCGATGCGCCATAAGGAGTTCCACATCGTGAACGCCCCTTCGGCGCTCAAATACATTATCGATTTCGCCGTCAGTAAGGTCACACCCAAAATGGCTCAGAGACTTCACGTAAGAACTTCCTACTTTAATCCTAACATATTAGTATCAAATGATCTATACAAATTTCTTGGGCCACTCGTTTAGTGGTACGTTATACATTCAAGGTCAGTCCAAACTTATAGCCTGCGCAGACGACACACTTTTGTCCCCGTATTTTTTGTCCGCCAAAATAGAACGCTTACAACTGTATCGAGTAACGCACACGAGGGATTTAAAGTATGGCGTACAAAAAGTCCCCCGAATAATCGCGGACACCACCACCACCGAGGGGCGGTAGAGGACAAAAAGAGACGGACATATTTTTTTACGATTCGGGGGACAAAGTCCGTCGTCTGCGCAGGCTATTATACTTACTAAGCAATGCCAATGACACCGTTCGCAATATTTATGCTAGTTTATCCATTTGCGGATGTGACCAATGCCATCTACATTGGATTTCTCAAAGCATCAACTTCCTACTTAGTTCCATACGGAAGTGTAGTTTTGCTTTGCAACCAGATGTTGATTATTATTAAATTAGGTAAGTATAACATTAATAAAAACTAGCGGGTGACCAACGGCGTTGCCCGCATGAATCCATTTTTTCATTTTTTTCCGTTGGGAATTCCCAAAATCTGTTCTTAGTGACTAGATTACCGCCTGGGCCTGTTGGCTCAGTTGGTAGTGATCCTTCTGAGTCGTAGGTCGCGGGTTCGATCCCCGCTCGGGGCCAACATTAGTGTGCCTAAACATATGGCTGTTGGCTTCGTGTCTGGGTGTTTAATATTTATTTAAGTAAGTTTATCAGTTGTTTAGTACCCATAGTACAGGCATTGCCTAGTGTGGGACTAAATATCTGTGTGAGTTGTGTATCACAATTTATTTATTACCCACATAATTTAGGAAATATTTATGTGGTTTTAAAAAAATTCATGGTTCTTTACCCTGTGGTAGTGCTTTGATATCCATCAGTCAGCCAGTCAATTTCTTCTCTTACATAGATATATTGATCCATATACTCTACGTCGTCGTGATAACAAATTGCTGACAATACATACATACATATAATCACGCCTTTTTTCCGTAGGGGTAGGCAGATACCACTTCTTTCCACTTGCTACGATCCATACATACTTGTTTCATACATGCTCTTCGGTTTAGGGTACTCTTGACCTGGCCTTTTTTCAAGACGTTCCTGACAATACTATCCAATAATTTAGCGCATGAGGAAAAACTTGTCTAATCACAATTAAAATTTCAGATCCACACAAATCTTAAACAACTCCACAAACAGATGGACGTGGCCTGCCTTCCAACGAACTTTGGGGGCGCTATTCCCCTGCAAGACATGATCATCTACACTCGGCAACTCCTCCGGGACCAGAGGAAGAAAGTCCTAGGTCTCGATGATATGGAAATCCTCAGTACCAGGGGCATTATTTCCTCCAGAAATAAGAACGCTGATCTGGTCTCAGTGCAAGGCAGCTTTAGAAAACTAGAGATAGATTAAAGTTAGTGTAATTGTGTTGGATTTGAAATTTAGAATAAGGACAAGCGGTGATGTAGGTTTATTTCTTTGTGGTAGTTTACTTAAGACATAATAAAGAATGGTACTAATGTAAAACTAATCATGGATGGCGTCACTAGCACACTTAATAATCAATAAAGAAAGTTTTTGCCCGCAATTTCGTACCTACTTGTATTCTATGTGGTTTCAATAAAAGTCCCATCAAAATACGTAAAGCAGATTATGCAAGCAGATAGAACAAAAGTTTTATTTTCTACTCTATTCCCCATCAAATAGTATCAGCTATGATATGATATCATTAATTTTATACTCACACTATATTAAAAAATAACATTGACAACTGAAACCGTTATTGAAACAACTCAGAGGTAACTGATTACCCAAAAAAGGTTTATAACATATATTGCTATGACGCCTCCAGTGGTGAAACATTGCAGAATTATATCCTATTTAGTTAAGGGTTCTTATTTTTTTAAGCAACTATCCTTTTCCGTCTCTCTAGTTAATTTAAAATAAAGGTTTTTTTATTGAAACTCAATATGGTATTTATAGTCAACTCTTTATATACATTCGAATTTACAATTCCAATAGCTATTAAGTTATATCACAATCGCTTATTAACAACAAAATGCTATAAATCTTGTTGTTCATTTATTCCCGTCACCTCTGATGGCGAAAAGGAGAAATATATTCATAATGGCTATTCTTGCGATCGACCTTCCGCAATAGGGTTGTGTCCTAGTCAAATGAGTTACTTTTTACGATCTGTCAAAACGAAATTTTATTATGGAAAATGTACTGAAATAGCAAACCGTGACGTCATAGTTTCTAGTACTCAATTGCAGCACTTTTTTTGATTGTTTTATTATTTTTAAATTTGCTATACTTAATTGTAAATTGAAAATCAAAATACATATTTTGAGGTGTTTTGGGATAATCTTTTTAATGAATGACTACTCGCATTTTAATTTCGATGCTGTCAACTACCCAATTTCGGATAAATTCTTCATTGCATTTACGCACTACACAAGTTGATAATCTATATCAAATACAGTTAAATGACTCTGCCTTGAAGTTTCTGGCAGTTGGCCACCTAGCCTAAAATCATATTTCTTAAAAGGGCTATTACAGGACGATTCAGTATTCGTATAGGCATGCTATACAAAAACAAAAATAAGTAATTATAGTTCATGAAAACAAAAAGGATAAGCTCTTGTATGCATGGCACGCGTCACAAAAAATCAAATGAGTACAAACTCTAGGGGTTTACGATTAGTAATTGAGGAGTCAATTTCACACAGCCAATTCTTGGCCCCATCATAATATAGATTGACATGTATGGAATTGACCAAAAACGACCGCTAGCGTTATAGAGTGAGAGCCCAGGCTTGTCAGACCTTCGTCATTTTGTAAAACCTCAAAGTTTGTCTGTGTATGTTCCTACTACAGGTGTAAACGATCCCCGAATATGAAGTTTGGGTAACGGTTCCTTTGGAAGTTATCAAGCAGTAAAGATCCATAAGGTTGCACCTCAAATTCGTCAAAGTTTAAAACCCAGTTTTTATATATTTTATTCGGATTAATATTAGAAATCACGTCGTCCATTGTCAGACACTTGGTGCGGTGGAAACCCCCTGTCAGACCCTTGAATCATGGTGAATTGAGGGTATACTTTCATGACATGAGTTTTGCCCACATATAGCTACTAGGCCAAGTTTGATGTCATTTTCATATAATTTAAGGATGAGGAATTCATTTCTGGAATAAACTTTTTATCAGTCCATAGAAAAAAACGGAGTAACTTATAAAAAACCAAAATGTTGAAACTATTTTTTTAAGAATTTCGTCGCTCAGAAGTACACTATAACGATTAAGACTAAATAAAAAATATTATCTTATAGCTCCTTTATTGCACAATATAAAAAGTATCATTTCAATAACATCGTCAAAGTATAGAAGTGTAAAAAAAATTATCAATAAGTATATCAATTCACCATGATTCAAGGGTGTCTGACAGGGGGTTTCCACCGCACCAAGTGTCTGACAATGGACAACGTGATTTCTAATATTAATCCGAATAAAATATATATAAAAACTGGGCTTTACACTTTAACGAATTTGAGGTGCAATTTTATGGACCTTTGCTGCTTGATAACTTCCAAAGGAACCGTTATCCAAACTTCATATTCGGGGATCGCTTACACCTGTAGTAGGGACATACACATACAAACTTTGAGGTTTTACAAACTTTGAGGTTTGACGAAGGTCTGACAGGCCTGGGCTCTTAGGATATTAACGAGTGCTATGTCAATCCCATACATGTCGATCTATAAAATTATTCGCTTTCGTTAGCGTTATGCGGCTTGGCTAGGGGGGCTGATCAGCTCCGTGGTACCATAATATTGCATTATCACCGAACTTTAATAAGTATGCCAAATTTCAGCTAAATCAGTAGAAGACATATTCAATAAGAGGACTTATAAGCCCCTACATTGAATAAAAAAATTGACTTTGACTTTAATATCTGCTTCAAAATTGAGTTGCAAGTTTTCACCCGAACAAACATACATTGCAAGTTAAATAAAAGTTTGTAAAAACATTTTGATTTGTAATGCGTGGTGGCAATTAGGCGACCATCTGGTACCAGCCCTGTAATACGTACTATACTTGTGTAGATACACTATTAATTATAACTGTAAAGCGATATATTCTGATAGACATAAAACTTAATAGTAAGTAACCTAAAATATTATTAATATGATAATATTATTTAATTATGTATTTTTCCAAATATACAGACTTATATTGATATAGGTAGCACTAATCTACAGATATTGTAAAGCGCCTTATTATGCTTATAGAAATTGTGCGTTACATAAATTTTTCAATCCCAAAAAAATCCTACTTCAATTCCTGTTTGGATATAATTAAAAATTGTGTTGGACAATATTTTTTTAGAATATAACTACATAAAACATATTTTTGATTTACATTTTTTCTCAAAATTCTTAGAATGAATGTTCGAAATTATCATGTATTGGTAAATTCAATGGATATTTGAGAATAAAATCAATTAAATTATAGTAAAACAACATATTCGTCCATAATTAAACACATAAATAATAAAAAATCACAAGCGACTATGGCAAGTTGGCTTTAAAATAAAAAGTAAATCAGTAGGTACCTTTGAATACTTAAAGGTTGGTACCTATATCTTGGTCTGATATAAATTATTTAGTCTATTGTTTATATTGAAAAGTATCTAAACAATCTAAGTATGTAAACTTACAACAAATATTCAATCTTCTGTCTTGATAAAATGATAAACTGACTGATTGGTGATATATCAACGCAGAGCCTAAACCGCTGGGTCTGGAGACTTGAAATTTTGCACATAGATAGCTTATACACACAGTGTAGGTATCCACTAAGAAAGGATTTTGCAAAATTCGACCCCTAAGGGAATGAAATACGTGCTCGAGCGAAGCCGCGGGTAAAAGCTAGAGAAAAATAAAGGTTAAGTTCGAGCAGCCTCCACAAGGTAACAGAGTAAGAGAGAGTCATTCTGTTCTATTGGAAAACATTAGGGAATCTGTAGTTTGCAACTTATTCAACATGTAACATAAATAACAAACCCTCAGACAGTCCAATTCGTTTTTCTGTTATAACTTATAATCTAATAAGTATACACAAACATTAATTTTTCGCCACATTTGTTCTACTTATGAAAAAATTATGAAAAAAAAAATACTTTTTCGTCCAGGCTTTAGAGGATGTATTTGTTTAGGTATCTGACAAGTTACTATCCCACTGCGGAAATCGACTGAGGCTGTTGAAGAGGTACTCTGGTGTTTCTTTGATTCGTTTACCGACGATAACGAAGGAGGGTTCCAAATGCTGCGAGCTTATTGACTCGGCTAAAAACTTTTCGGCTTCATTTAACTGTGCATTCGTCGGCGGGACTTCAGTGAAGTTACCTGTATACATAAAACAAAACATGGTTATGTTTTTTTTTTTAATTTTAATCACAATTCGAAAACTATTGGGGATAGAAACTAGCGTCTAACCGAAAATGGAAAACGAAAAAGAAGCCTTAGTCTTATTTTTGAAACATAATGATTTAGACTTTCAAAAATATTATTTCCGCTGTAAAGTGACACCGTGCATGTGTCGTCTACATAGACCTATTAATGGTCGTCTAGTTACGAAAATCATTAATCGGAGAACTACGGTAGTCTGTCGCAGGAAATATCGCGCAATGTCGCCGGACACCCCCGGATACCCGAAGCGACATTTGTCTAATAATATAGGTAACACTACGTTCGGACATCTGTATGACGCATTGAGCTTGTGACGATGGTTGCTACGGGTATTACCACTAATCGCGTAAAATATAATAGGGAAGTTGACTGTATTGAAGTAAAAGGCTGCAAAACGAATACAAAATGTTGATTAGTTTTTATTGTAGTAAAGTGGTGCGTTTTGCCAGATGAGTAAAAGTAACAGATTTGACAACGAGGTCCAACTACCCACGGATTATGTAAAACTAGCAGCGCCCCGCGGTTTCACCCGCGTAGTTCCCGATCCCGTGGGAATACGGGGATAAAATAAAGCCTACATAGGCTATATTTTGGTATTCTGATTTATATACTATATAAGTTTCATCAAAATCCGTTCAGTAGTTTTTGGGTGAAAGAGGAACAAACTTCCATACATCCGTACTCACAAAATTTTGCGTTTATAATATTAGTAGGATTAGTAGGATGGAATAACATACCTATGAAAGCTAACACTAGAGCCGAGTCAGAGTATTGAGGAAAAAGCGGGGACGGTCTTCGCCATCCAAGACTTTCAAACAACTGCCCACTAGATGACAGCAGGAAATTGTATGGCAGAGGCTCCTGCGGAGATGTAGCGTTAGCCTGCAATCAAAAGGAAATGTACGTTAAAACACATTCAATCAATATTATCTAGGTCACTGAACAAGAAGTAGGTATGAAGTAGTTTTTATTCTACTGCACTTTCAACATAAATTCTAAATTAAGTTTCTCTGAGAACTGTTTCTTCAACATTTTTTTGCATTCGCTTGCTAATGTAATCTATCTTGCACGTCCTAATGCATGCATGGTTTTTAAATTTCATACATGCCTAAGAGTTAATGATTTCTATATTATTACTTATTCTACATTCTTTTTTAGTTTATTTAAGGCATTCCTTTTCAAATATACTTTTGAATGATATTGATGAAGATTAAACTTTAAGGACAAATCACAGTTAAAATTGCAGTTAGCATAGCACATAAAAGTCACAGATGAAACAGAAGTCTGACCAATAAATATAATTCGTTATTTTGTTCAAATTGTAATTCAAAGGGTAGGTCGCTCCCGGGTGGAGAGCAAGAAAACAATACATAAGTTAATATATGTCAAAGAAATGTTACCTGACCGGATAATTAATTTAAGTTCTTAGCTACAGCATTTAAATAAATTCTTTTAATTATCACTACATAGTATAAAACAAAGTCGCTTTCTCTGCCCCTATATCCCTATGTCCCTTTGTATGCTTAAAACTTTAAAACTACGCAACGGATTTTGATACGGTTTTTTTTAATAGATAGAGTGATTCAAGAGGAAGGTTTTAGTATTAGCATTGCACCCGTGCAAAGCCGGGGCAGGTCGCTAGTATTATTATATTTTACTGTTTAGTGATGCAAAAACAGGTGCCTTCCTAAATTATCGTGCGAAATTCATGATATAAGCAGGCGCAATGCTATTTATTTCGCATAGGCTTATTTAAACCATAATTAGTTGAGATTACTATAAATCACTTAGTGCAGCGATAGAAATATAAAGTGAGTATTCACGTAAGCAACATCACGATTCACGGTCATTCTAAGTCAATCCCCGTTTTATTAAGTTAGACGGAAACTTATGAAATGGATAGCATTTGCACAGATTTCGTTTTCTGTACTTTGTACATAGCTTAGATAAAGTCAAAAAAACATCCAAGTCAAATTGATCCGTATGGACATAGAAATAGACATTAGATTGATAAGTTCCGATACCGTTTGGAGTGTTTGAAGAAGGTTTTATGCTGCCTACTAATTTTCACAGTAACGGGAACATTATGACTCCGTCGGAACAGCGCCACTGGGCTTCGGCTAGTCTATATGTATAAAAGACTAGCTGTTCCGCGCGGTTTCACCCTCGTAGTTCCCATTCCCGTGACAATATGGGAATAAAATATAGCCTATGTTACTCCCTAATAATGTAGCTTTCCTTAGCCTGATAACTTTAAAAATCGGTCCAGTAGTTTCGGAGCCTATTCAATTCAACCAAAAAAAAAACTTTCCTTCTTGTAACATTAGTTTAGAAGTAGAATAACTGACTGGTTGATGGATCAACGCATAGCTGAAACCGGTGGGTCTAGAAGCATGAAGGTTTGCACAAAGTTATTACGGTCTACGTTAGTTAGCACTATGAAGGGTTTTTTGGAAATTCTTGCGGAAACGGGAAAAAACTGTTTCAACGCGGACGTCACCTACTATTCATTTATAACCCAGGTTAACTCTAATTTTAAAGACCACAATGCATGAAGATCTAGGTTGGGCGTAATATTATCAGTCACGCATAACGGCCATGGAAACTGATACTTCGGTATTGACATAGTTATGGCAGAAACATTGATTCTTGAGATCTGTTTTTAGGCTATATGACTAACATTATAAATAATTCTAACGCACGCGCTGTGGTTAAAGAGTCAGCTCCTCATACGTCAGGCTCGGGTTCGAATCCTGGCGAAGGCATGCACCAGTGAGTTGTTTAAAAACTTACGTCCATTTTTACCACTAGATCGGCAGTAAAGGAAAACATAGTGAGGCAACCCACAGGTCTCAGAATTTATTCTGAGGCAACTGAGGCATGTGTAGCACCAGTAGCAGCCCGATAGGCACACCACTTGTTAAGTTTAGGGTCTAACATATATATTCTGGTGAAAAGTGGGTATTGTAAGGACTGGAATACCTCTGCTTACCCCGTTGGGGAAAGGCGTGAGTATTTTAATTTTTTTTTTTATTTTATTGCCTTTCCATTTGGAATTAGTTACCGTATTACCCACTAATGTAAAAGTTACAACTCTTCGAAGTATTGTCAACATACGCTGAAATTCGCAGAGCAATATTTATATTTACCACAAGACTGTGTTTGTTAAACAATCTTTTAGGAATTCGATCTACAAAAGACATAATATCTCTGAAAGTATTTGTGTAACGCACCCTACAAATACAATACATACTATAATTATGAAAAGAAGAAAGTAGGTGTTAATAATAAGTAACGTAACAATTAAACGGTGTTCGGGACACGCTCGCTCCTCAATCTATTAACTTAATACATTTCTTCGTCGGCGTATAAATGATGTAGGAAAGGGATATGCCACAATTCACACGAATAACTTTACCTATTATTCGGATAACCTTGTATATACGAAATAAATTTATGAGTTTCATAAAATGTAACAAACCTGCATCTCCTCCAGTAGTTCAACGCAGGAGGGAAACTCAAGACATTGCCTGGTATCGGTCTGCACGACGACCATCTGCCTTGCTTTGAAAAGCGGGGACATCGAGAGTACACCCGGCTTTAGCCTCTTATCCCACTGCTTCCGACTCACGTATAGCAGTGGCATATCCACAGGCGGTAAAATATTTTCTGTAAATATCAGTCTTTTAAACACACTCGTTCATTCTAGTGCACTGGCGAATTACGGTAGGGGCGGACCGCCCCAGGCTTCTTTGGGTCTAAGATGGCCCCTTTGAGCAATTCCTCCTTTTATGAATTCCCAGCAAATCCTAAGCAATTCCTCTAAATTTCGTAAAATGGTCCCACATTTTAGTGATTCACTGACAATTCAATTCATTAGCAGATTCGTATTTGGTGAAAATTTCGAATATGAATCGAAATAGGATCCTATTATGATTTATCCGAAACGGCCTTTTTAGACCCCCTGGTCGTGGGGGGCCTTGAAATTTAACGAAAAATTCTCTTAATCAAATCCTAAACATAAGAGGCAGTAGGGTGTTGGTTGGAGGCTTCATAGATACAAATACGATTAAAGCTACACTAAATTTGGAGCCCCGCTCTGGGCTTGGGGAGGCCTCCAAATCTAAAAGCTCTAAGACTGGGGGGGCCTCATTCAGGTTTTCCGCCCCGGGCCTCCGAAATTAAGGCTTAGTCTGCCACTGTGCTAGTGGAATTTTTTGCTGATCCGAATTTCTGATGGCTTATGACCAGGGATAAGTATTTAACATGATCATTAGAACAACAGTCCTACTAATTTATAATCGTAAAAGTGTGTGATGAGTGGCGGACTACTCGTTTACGCAAAAATAACTGCACTGTACCTACCTAATATACATCAGAAATTACATATGGGCTATAATTTTTACAGATATCGTGTGCCAGTTTATTATTGAAATTGAATTCTGTTTTTCTCAATATAATGTAACGAGATAACGATAGGTACTGGTTATTAACAGAAAAAAGTTAATCTGATGTGGTTTCCGGGCTGACGAATGTTGTCGTATCAACAATCACTTATGTAGAGTGTATTTGTACGCAGATTCGATCTTTAATATTTTTTTTATTCTGCTCTTATTTATTCAAGTCGTTACAGTTGAGGAATTCAAGTTATCGCAAGTCCTTGTTCACTCTGTTATCCATATATACTAGTATCGGGGTTTTGGTGGGCGCTTTGTATGGGCTTGCATACCAGAATTTAACTTACCAGAATTGCCCTGTATTATAAGAAGATAAATGCCAATGACCACTCCCGATATTAATACTAAGAGTAGCACGGAGACTGTGGCGAGGGTGACGTGGCTTCTGTCCTCGGAGGGCGATGGAGGGAACCAAAGCAGAAGCGGGGTGTCCTCCCTTGGCCTCTGCTCATCATCAGCGCGATAAGAGTTGTTTCTGGACTCATGATCTGCAAAAAAAAAACTCGAAATAAAACATTAATCCTCCAAATGTTACGTAACCCTTTAAATAAGTAAATCGTTTTTCAAACATAGGTACGCAATGAAATTTCTACAGATAATTTATATTTCCTAATTTGAGTTTAGTCGATGATTAATTAGAGCATGACGCTCGCTGTGTTCTCGTGTTAAAATGACTCTTTAATATTCAAACGTTTGACAGGTTTTTAGTACGAAATAAGTAAAAGGAGGTACAATAATCATTCTCTATTCTACTGTGTTAGCTTTGTGTAAAAGGCGCTGAAAAGATTTAAACCCTTTCCGCTTTATATGACACTCTGGAGATGAACACTCTGTATGCAAAATCCGTAAGACAGTTTAGAGGTTGCATAAACAACTCATATACATACATATCATTTACATACATACAACCAATAAACATTACCCTAACCTTCCGGTCGGGTCAAAATATATGTTACTGTTCAAAGGTTTAAAAAAAAATACCTAACTACGTAATTATCTTACACAAAGGCATAACGAACGTTCTGGAAAGGCGGTATACCTAATACCTAGTTGGTATATTGCGCGACAAAATCGTAATACGTAAAATCTCTCTTTTAAACACGTCTGAAAACTACTGAATATTTTTACAATTCTGGTTTATGCATAGCTATCCATTTTTAGCCGCTTAGCACACTAATTGTTACTGGTAGATATGTAGGTATGTAATTAGAAAATCTAGCATTTTGTTAAATTAAAATTACCGGAGTCTGCAGTATCAAGCAGCGCCATCCGGAGAGCGGAAGAAAAGCGACCCTGCGTTCTGATTTCAGAATCGAGTGCGATTCCCGCCCGAGACCAATATTTATTTAGATTGATACTTATTTAACAATGATCATCAGTTGTTAAGGACCCATGACAAAAGCTCTCAAATAGTAAAGTAAAAACATTTAATTTGTACCGCATAGCTGTTCTGTGCGGATTCACCCGCGTAGTTCCTTTTTTCGTGGAAATATGGGAAATTGGGAATCAACTATTACTTTATGTTAGTCCCTGATAGCTAGGTAGCTTCCTATGGGTAAAAAAAGTTTTAAAATCGATTCAGTAAATACAAATATTTCCTCTTTATAATATTAGTGTAAAAGTGTAGAAGACGCAGGCGCTTAAAGATCAGATTCCCGGCTATATAAAACACTCGCAATTAACAACTAAAAAAATTATCAACCATCTAATTCTTACGAATTTTGTTTCATATTTCTTTTAATTTCTTTTTGTAATCTTATATTCTTTGGTTTTTATGAAATTTTAGTAGGATAGACTCCCATAATTACGTGGGCGGGATGGCGCTCGAAGCTTGTATTATAAATAAAATAAAAATAAGAGTCAACACACTCATCAACACTAGATACATCCAAAGCGTAGGGCATCCATAAATAACAGTTAATTGCCACTAGGTTATTATATTTGTAATTAAATTAGATCGCATAAGTTTTTATTAGTATTTACAATTGGATTATTTATTGCACTTTGCTGTTTGTGATTTTAAAAACCTAGATATAAAAAATATATATTTACAGTTTAAGTTAAACAAATGAATATCCCCCATTTTAAAAACCATTTATCATTATGAGTCACACATTTTTAACACAAAACATCTAATTATTAACGATTATACCAGCAGACTGACGCTCTGCAATCAGTATCTGGCTATGGCATGTAATGTGTGCACAGTAATTGACACGCCCATAAAAAGGGTCATGCCAAAAGAAGTAAGATATTCTCGTACTATAATAAAAAAATTAGTGCATTGATAGCCTTACGGTTCAAGAGCCTGCTTTACATGATGATGATAATAATAATAATAAATCTTTATTTCAGGCAATATTTACATTAGTAGATCTTAAATAACGTAAACGAAATTATTATAATTTATTTTTTCAATTTAAATAACGTATTATTATTATTATGTAGGAATGGTAATGTAAGGAGGATGCATGTAATGGAACGGGATGTGTGTGCGAGTGAGACGACGGAAGTGAAAGAGAGAGGAAGAGTAATGGACGACGTGGTATAGAGGACGGACGTGTGTTGAACATAATATTGAAAGTGGAATAAAATAATAATTGAAGTGCCCGACTTTCCTTTTGGGAAATATCCCTCTACAATTTGGGGGCTCGTCCGGGATATTTTTCCCCAAAAAAAAGTCTGCGGCAACGACGGATCGAAGAAAGTGCATCGCAAAACGAAAAAAAATCGTCTTTTGTTTTTTTTTTCTTACGACGACGACGACGATTTTATAAAGACGACGGGACGGCGACAAAAGAAAATAGGACGACGGCGATACCTACGTGAAATTTCGTAAAACGTTGAAGAAATTCGAAAAATGAGGAGACAACGCGGATCTCCATCAGGTGCTATCAATCCCTCTGCCACTCCTTTCAGCATGGTAGATGGGAGCACGCCAAGTTTCAGTGGTGAGGACCCTACTTACTCTTCCGAAAGGTGGGCCACGGACATCGAAGATAACTCAGAAATTTTTGGTTGGACCCCTCAGCAACAGCTGATTGTTGCTAGACGATCGCTCGCAGGCACTGCTGAACTATGGCTGAGAACGGAGACGATACACAAGACGTACGAGGAACTGAAGGCGGCATTGCAAAAAGAATTTCCTGGAACAATAAATCCGAAAGAGATGCACGAGTTAATGGCGGCTCGTAAGAAGCAACGGGACGAAACATGCTACCAGTACATGTTAGCGATGAAGGAAATGGGTAAGCGAGCGAAGTTTCCTGATTACGTAGCCATCCAATATATCATTGACGGGATTAGAGACAGCGAAGTAAATAAAATGATTTTATATGGATGTAATACATATGCGGATTTCAAGGAGAAGTTATCAATTTATGAGAAAATAAAAATCAAAATGCAAAATTCTTATTTGGAGAGACAAGAAAGGCATCCGGCGACGACGTCCTATGTACAGAATCAGCGTTGTTACAATTGTGGGGAGTCTAGCCATATGGCTAATGTATGCCCAAACGGGATAAAATGTTTTGGATGCAACGGATTCGGTCATATCAGACAAGAATGTAAGGCGGCGAGCGGAAGTGGAGATGGCGCTATTAAGAGAGACGGCGGACCGATGGTAAAGCAGTACGGCGCTTTACCAAAAAGTTTTGAAAGATCCGATCAGCGAACTTTTCCGACGCCTCAGACGGTAAAATCGACATCCGACTTCACACGACGGAAGACGGCCATGTTTGGAACTGCAACCAATGACGAGAATTATTTGGGCGGCCATGATGATAAATTTAAGTTGGACGGCGGACATGTCAACCAGGTGTCAAATGTTAATGTCACCGGTACCGAAGATATTTTTCAAATTGTAAACATACAGGAATCGATGCAGAAGTCATCAAAAAAGGCGATTAAGCAATTGATTTTGTGTGAAAAACCGGTTAATGCGTTAATCGACTCGGGCAGCGACGTAAATATTATATCTGATGAATTGTACGACGAAATAAACTTGACGAAGAGTGACGACGGTATGATTTTATCTGGACTAGGACTAACAAGAGTGCGATCATTTGGAAAAATTTACATGACAATTTCAATTGACGGACATAGTTATAACGACGTAATATTTCATATCGTACCTAGAGACTTTATGCCGCATAAGTTAATTTTAGGACAAGAATTTTTAAAAGATGTTGTTATGATTATGATGGAAGGTTCAGTGTTTTTGATACCTCATAACGAAGGATGTTTAATGCGTGTGAATTGTTGTACGAGTGATGTTGATGTTACAGGTCACATTTCTAAGGTAAGGCAGGAAGTGTCACAACTGATTGAGGGATACCAGCCAATTCAAACAAAGAATGCACCGTTAGACCAGAAGATTATATTGAAGGATGATGTGCAAGTAGCTCAGAGACCCAGAAGATTATCTCTCACAGAACAAAAAGACGGTGAAATACAACTAAACCCTGAGAGAGTGGATGCTGTGGTGAGATATCCAGAACCGGAAAAATTAAATCAGGACTTCAAGGTTAAATTGCCGACGGATCCCGTATTAAAGACTTTTAATTCAGCGTTACCAGGGAGTCTGCACAATGATGTCAAACAAGCTCAAGAAGCAGATGAGGAGCTTAGTGCTGTAACGGAGTTGGTGTTAAAGGACGGCAAATTTCATGACTTCTGGATGGATAAAGGGGAGCGAAAGCAGATATTGTCGACAGGTATTAAAATGAGACATAAGGAGGATTTGGAAATAATAAATTTATTACAACAAGAAAGTTTACTACAGTATAATGAAGAAATGGAAAAATTTAGAGAGATAGCAAAGGTACAGACACAGAAGATACAAGATGAAAATAAGAGAACTTATGATAAAAAGAGGAAAAAAGGAGTGATACGAGTACTGTAACTTGTAATTCTTTAATTAATTTAATTGTAACTTGTAAATGTTTGTTTGTGTAATGGTGTCAATAAGTTGTTTAGATTTTTTTTGTTTTGTGATTTATGTTTAAGTTGTATTGTGTAGTAAGGTATTAGGAATAGTATGTGTGATGTATGATGAGATAAAATAATGTGGAGTGTACGGTGGCATATCTGGGGACAGATATGAATGCAGGATGGCCGAGTGTAGGAATGGTAATGTAAGGAGGATGCATGTAATGGAACGGGATGTGTGTGCGAGTGAGACGACGGAAGTGAAAGAGAGAGGAAGAGTAATGGACGACGTGGTATAGAGGACGGACGTGTGTTGAACATAATATTGAAAGTGGAATAAAATAATAATTGAAGTGCCCGACTTTCCTTTTGGGAAATATCCCTCTACAATTATATCTAACATACATAAAAAAAAACTAACTATTTTACACGTAATGTAGGCGACGTGCGAGCGCTGTCTGTAGGTAGTTGATAATCAGTGAGGCTCGGGTTCGAATCTTGGCATGTACCAACGAGTTTTTCAAAACGTACGTACATATTTATCACTAACTCGACGGTAAAGGAAAACATCGTGAAGAAACCCGCAGGTCCCAGAATTAATTCTGAGACATGTGTTAAAGACCCGGTCCGGCGATGGGCTCACCAACTATAACATTTAGGGGTACAAAGAATTACTAGCGATCCGCCCTGGCTTCGCTTTGGTTTATTAGATATTATCAGTGTTTCTTTACTATATTATGCATGTATTATATACATATAAACTTTCTTTTGAATCAGTATATCTTTTTAAAAAAACGCATCAAAATCCGTTGCGTAGCTTTAAAGATCTAAGCATACCTACTTAGGGACAGACAGACGGCAAGCGACTTTGTTTTATACTATGTAGTAAGTAGTTATACGCCTTACAGTGGCTTATTAAAGTTCAGAGTGAATACCATCAGGTCTATGTATTATGTTAGTCATGAAACAATGCAACTGAGCAATTAAGGAAAATTAAAATATGACTTGTTTATGGCTATGTAATACGACTAATACAATGGGGAGTCTTGCACAAAGAATTAATAAAATAATAATATGAGACGTTTTTATTTTATCTATAAAAATTATGGATTGAATTGGTTGTTAATCATACTGCAGTACCTACTATTTTTATGCCCAACCAAATAAATAAATATATATATAATAAAAAAAAAATTACACCATTTCAAGAAAACCTTTCCAACTACCACCCAAAACACCTCTCCTCACACTGCTAGGAAAAACCAACTATATTTTTTTATTATTTTTTAACATAGTACAATACAATAACAATATTAAGAGCAAGGTACCCGTTATTTTTTAATTGAATTTTGAATTGATCATTCAATAGGTTCGATAGTCAAATGTGGTAAAATGAATAAAGGTATGGTATGATTCAGATGTGTAAAATAAAACAAGCAAAAACAGATAAAAGAACAAGTTCAATTACTTTTGAGATAAGATAAATCAGGCAAGCTTTTTCTCACAAAAGTTAAGAGAATAGTTCAGTAAAAGACATGTTTATACCTATTGTATTTTTTCGATCCATGTACTGCTTTAACATTTTGATATGATAATCAGGTGATTTTTCCCTACACATTGGTATATGTATTTCATCCCCCACAGTCCAATTTGATATAACATATAAGTGAAATCTAGATTGACAGGACTAAAATGTAATGGATGTTCAGACTCAGTAAAAATATACTTAGGTATTTATAATTTTAAAAAATAATGCCTTATCCCAGACCAGAGGGAATTGGTAGGAGTTTTCTATTTTTGAAACCGGACTGTGGTGAAAATGAAAATGTTTTTATTTCTGTAGGAGCCTAATTAAAAATTACACTTAGAAATGTCAATAGTCTAATAACAAGGTACTCGAAACTCGTCCTTGAAGATATGCTAAATGTAAACAGCAGCTCATCTCCACCAACAAGTTGCTGGTTCCAAATACAGTACCCCGAGAAGAACCAGCAAGAATCTCAAGGGCAGCTCTTTTAAATCTCATGTCTTACTAGTCTCTAGGTGTAGGTCTTTTGGACCTCTAAAAATTATTAACTTTTGGTTGATAATTTCTGAAAATAATGTAGCGAGACGGTTTTTATTTTGGCTTTTCCTATTGCAAGTTCACAGCGACTATTAAATGACATTCCAGTTAAAAAAATGGACTGAGCAATTTTCCCGTGCAAGGTACATATACGTCTGAGTTTTGTTGTTTCTACCAAGAGATTTTTTTTGATATTTCGCATATAGCTTTCTTAACACACATGAATATTGCTGGCGAAGAAAATTTTGACTGAGCATTTTTCCCAACAAAGATATCAAATAAATAAGTATTTCAGTAAAAATACCTAACTTCGGTTAGGTTTTTTTTTGTGTGATTTTTTTATGCATGTATTGTCTCATACTATACTACAATCCTGCAAAGTTTCATTGACTGAGGAATTAATGTTGGGGTCTTCATACAAAAATCCGCTTCATGGCCTGGACTATAAAGTAGGGGTTAGGTTTTTTTTAGAAATTATCAATGACATTTTACACTATGTAGGTTTTACCCGGGTTTTACACATTTTGATTTCTTGGGTTCTTTCCTTGCTCATGATACATTCAGGTTTATTATATTGTATAGATTGTAAAAATAAATAAGTACCAACTAGTACAAAGGTAAACAAAGGATAAAACAAAGAACACTCTGATCAATAAAAACAGTGCAATGTCATCGAAATTTAATAGTAAAATAATTATTAAATTTCGAGGACATTGCACTGTTATTTGATTGAATAAGGAAATAATTTGTACTAGACGCGCAATTTTCATTTTATGTAGGTAGGCAGGTACTTAGTTTATCAAGACACTTACCTATCGGTGATATCAAAGGTTGCATTGCAGGGTGCTCGAGATTTACTCATATTTAGAGAACATACATATCAGTAATAAGTAAAGCAAAATGTTTTTTTAGAAATTATGGTTCTTGAAAGTATAACAAATACCACCTCTACGCACATATACAAGTACTTACTTACTATGATATATTATATTATTAATATTTATAAAAATAGAATGGAACGATTGGAACGAATGACAATTATGTTATATGAAATAAAATGAATGAATCATATGGTGCGGTTCGTTTTGTGCAAATCATGAATTTAATATAACAAGTGCAAATAGTAAATACGTTCGTAAGCATGCACACGACTGTTCATAATGATTACGATTAAGCAAACAAAATCGTTTATCAAAAATGACAGTTCTTTTAATATTATAATATTGTTATGTAGTTTTCAAATACACTAGTTTTTACATTCTAATAGGTATTTTAAATGTTAGTATAAACCAATTGCTGCTAAATGCGGGAAAATACAGAACAATCAAAACGGAAAACACCACGCACATTTAAGTTTGACAACTGTTTGACAGATCTGATTCTGAAGACATTGCACTACCTCCTCGTTGTTGGCACTGTTCGCACCAATCGATGACGTCATCGATGAAGTCACAATGCTCATGTCAGCGTACCACAGCGCAATTTGAACAGTTGTTTGCATGAATATAGCGCACACGAGCGCCAAAAGTGCAATTTGGACCGCACCACAGGTAGATCGTTGACAGTGACACTATTTTTTTCGACCAACACTCACTTGGGGTGTTGCACAGGCTAAGGTTATAGACCATACAGTCTCGTCTTAATCCAAGCAAGTGTAGGGTCTGTTTGAGTTTTCACTTTAAAATGTCTTTTTGCCCGTAAAATATATTTATTTTTAAGTAATAAAGTTGATTAATTACATTAATTATTCCAAATTTTAAGTCTATAGCATGACAGAGATAGAGATCAGCATTCTAGGTGGAGGTCCAAAAAATTTCTGTTTACTTGTGTGTGTGTGTAATTTGTGTTGAATTTATGGAGAAGTTTCCAAAAAAATATTGCAGACTAGCAGTTTTACCCGCGCCAGTATAAAAACATACCATACCTAAATCATTTCAGGGATGGGTTGTCCTGAACCAGAAACCGTAATTGCACATCCTAATGAGGCGTTTTCGGTGACAGCTGTCACTTGAGTATTCAAAGGTGTCAATAGATGGTGCTGTGAAGTACTTTCATGGAGCTGTCATAAAATACATTTCGTAGTAAATAAATATTAACACTAAGAATTTTTATTGCTACAAAAGGTTAAACACGATTTACAGCGACGTTCATACATATCCAACTGATAAGACCTTATACAAGACCACTACAGTGGATTAGAGCTACCAAGATAGGTGTTCAAGTCAGGTGGAATCTAAGTAAATATTCCTGCAATGTGTTTGTTCGAACCACTTTAAACCTAGTGTAAAGCAGGAGAAAACACCACCAACTACAATAGAAATTAAATATCACTAATAAACGACACGTCTGTCAGCATTTCTACTTGTATATTTTTATGACCCTTGCATTCATTAGAACAAAAAAAAAGCCATCATTCGATGACATCGTCATCTATCTCATCTTTAGTAGTTTTAAAAAACGGCTCATTCTTTAGAATTTAATTTTGATTTATGGAGGAACGGACGTGGAATAGTCCTCCATCGTGAAAAGGGAAGATCTTCCGCCAGGCGAGGTGATCGTGCCTGGGGACTGCGGTCCCACGGTTAATGTTGGACAGTTTAGAAAACTTCGATAGCACGGTTTAGAACTCGGTCGTGCATTGGCGCGTTCTGTAGTGTCGCTACAGATATTTAAATAAGTAGGGAAGTATTAATTTTAATAACACGATTATGTAAGTCTATCGTATTCGACTATCGGATAGACGAGGTTCCTTCCTGGAACTTTGTTTTTTAATGTGTGAAAAGTACTGAAAAGTAATATACCTCAGCTAATCCCCTCAGAGATACAGGACCACATTTTAATTTATTGGATTAGTTTAGTCCAAAGAAATACTGGTTAAACGTCGGTTATTCCAAAAATGTCATAACTCTGCCTACCCCCTCGGAGATAAAAGACGGGGTTTTTTTTTTTTAGTTTATAAAAGATGTGTTTAGTTTTACTGCACTAGACGATTGCACCAAAAATAGGGTACCTACCTAATGTTGTTTGGGTGTATTGCATGAAACTACCTGATGGCGTTGGCGCCGCCTGTGAACGTAAGTATTTTGAAATGCGAGATGTCGAGGCCTAAGTATTGTCATAGGCTACCTGACTGCACCAGAAGGAAGGTAATATTTTGAATCATTTCAAATGCCTTTTATATGCAGTAGGGTTTTTTGGTGTTTCACAAATAATGTAGATAGGTACTACTACTGCTACTACTTGTCACCCACCTGCTTCATTTTCTATAGTAATTTATTTGATGACAAATACCTAATAAAAAAACAGGATGCAATGTGGTGAATTATGGACCCACATAGAAACCATAATCTACCTTTTGCAACATTAGGTACCTACCTACTACATAATATATGTTATCGACACTCCAGTTTACGTGACATCAACTTTCTTTATTACATAAAAACGACGTGCTTCTCGAATATTGTTCCTGGCAACGTCATACCGTTACGTGTAGGTATAGTCCCTGATTTGAATCTGCAAGTAAAAGAGTCGACGATTGGTTTGTGTCCGTTCTCTTGAAGATTTGACGCCATGCATCGCAATTCTACTTCGTCGTTACTTCCAGGGTAAACCAACTTCGAGTTGCAAACTATGTGCTGCTGGGCAATATCTTAAACTCGGTACCGGGAGCTTATAATCTATTAGTTGATTGATTTTAATGTACGTACATTGCTTCGACTTACATACATACATACATAAGGCTCACGCCATGTGTTACATTTATCATTAATCATTATCGTCAATGTCTATGGAACAAGCGCGTAATAAATGTCAAAAAACCGGCCAAGTGCGATATGGACTCGCGCACGAAGGGTTCCGTACCATCACTACATAGTAAATATAAAACAAAGTCGCTTTCTCTGTCCCTATATCCCTATGTATGATTAAATCTTTAAAACTACGCAACGGATTTTGTTGCTGTTTTTTAATAGATAGAGTGATTCCCGAGGAAGGTTTTAGTATAAGCATTGCACCGGGACGGGTCGCTAGTTATCTATAAAAATGCAAAAAAAAATCACGTTTGTTGAATGGGATTAAATATTTATTTTATTTTAATTTTAGTATTTGTTGTTATAGCGGCAACAGAAATACATAATTTGTGAAAATTTCAACTGTCTATCGCGGTTCTTGAGATACAGCCTGGTGACAGACAGACGGACGGACAGACAGCGAAGTCTTAGTAATAGGGTCTTGTTTTTACCCTTTAGGTACGGAACCCTAAAAAAGACGATTCCGATTGGAAATATAAATCCTCTGTCTTAAGTCAAAATAATCCTTACTTGATTCCGAAACCATTACAGAGCGTTGCGGCATCTCTTCTTGACTTTCCTCAAGCGGAGTTCCGTACCTGAGTTATGTTATGTAAGTATGTAGAAGTATATAAAATTTAGAACAGACTGCATAAGTAAGACCCGTGTAACTACTTACCTACATACTTATTAACTGATCATAAAATGAGTCGTTTACAAAAACGGGCTGCGAATATCTGTTGAGGTATCTTTTTAAAAATATATACTTATGTTTATGATTTCTCTAAAACCGAGATACAGAAAACGGTTTAAAATATTTTGTATTGTAGTGTCGGAGTTGATCTTAATCCCGCCATCTTATAGATAAATTATTATATACTAGCGGTTCTGTACGGTTTAACGGTGGGAATACGGGAATAAAATATAGCCTATGTTACTCAGGAATATTCTAGCTTTCCATTGCAATTGGTGAAAGAATTTTTAAAGTCGGTCCAGTAGTTTTGAGTTTATTCGTAACAAATATACAAACATACAAATCTTTCCTCTTTATAATATTAGTATAGAGTAGAGAGAGTATGTAGAGTACGACGTGTACTGCCACTGCTTATGCTGAATATTTATTTTAAAATTAACGACGAATATATATTTTTAGTGAGGACAAAGTAGTTTGTCCGCCCTGGCGAAGTTACAAAATTGATTTACCTATAAAAGCCTTTAATGGACAATCCATCAACAGTAACGGCTTACTTACCGAGCATTCACCACTAATCAAATATCCGTAGTTTAATCCCCCAGCTAAAAATGAACACTCGTATTTTGGTGTGTACCTATTTTATATATCTTCTGAGTGCTTTTTGAAAATAATTTCATTATATTTTAACGTATTTCGGTTTTAATATTTGTTACTTTTTGCTATTATAACGCCGTTGAATTTGATTGGCCTAATTATTCGTATGTTAGTAGCTTTTGACTAAAAATTTGTCGATCCTCAAGATTCGAACTATTGTACTGTCCCAACTAAGCCGTGCAAATAGGTAACAAACAGACACGCCTACAGAGTTGCTTGAATTGTAACAATTTTTTGTAGGAAAGTAATAAGTACCTTTAATAATATATTTTAGTTATTATATTATAATTTTTAAGGTGTTTAGTCTAAGGTTCATTATAATGTTATTAAATTAGATTTATCATTAGGTAAATATACATTTAAGGTTATAAGTACCTACAGGTCTACCTATATATAGCAATTTCGTCGGAAAACGGGTCATCTATTATTACGATGTATAGGTTTTATAGAATAATATATTATCATAGCCCAATTTCATCGTAAGTATATTTATAATTAGTATTGAATCCCGAACAGCAAAAAGTACCTACACTGCAATATTTAATTGTTCATAAGGTATTATTATAATTCTAGTTCAAACAAGAGCATCATAAGTATTTTCCGGGAATTCGAAATAACTCAAGCGTAAATAGCTTGTTACTAGCTTACAAAGATTAGTGTAGTGAGTGAGCAAAAATTTTATTAAAGCAAAGCAACAATTTTCTGAATACATTTGCTATTTGCATAGTCTGAGACTATCCACGAATGAACAGAAGTGAAGCATTCTCTTTCCTGAATATTACATTGCATTCTCTTGTAAATAGAAACTCATTATGTTTGCAGGTTTTCATCAGTATACTGCATTTATGGAATCAACCTGGACGAGTTTTTGCCCAAACCCAGGAGACCGAAACAACATCGGTTAAAACGGAGGCGGTAACAGAGGAAACCGGACTGCCTTTAGTAATGTAAGTTGTTGGTGACGGTTTTAAAGGAATTACTACTAGGTACTAGCAATTCTGAAAAAATGTATCAAGATAAACAATTATAATGTGAAAGTATTCGAATGATTGTAAGTATTACCGTAGTTTCGCTCGGATGGAATACCTACCTATATCCTTCAGCAAAAACCTGTCTGAAAATAAATCTACATCAATCAATCAATCTCAATAAATAATTTTATGACTTTAACGAACTAAGTAAAGTAATAGGATACACCTTCCTATAACTACCATAAGTACTTGTAATTCAATTTTATTAATAACTAGCAGCGCCCTGGCGGGTTCACCCGCGTCAGTCCCTTTCCCGTGGGAAAATTATAGCCCATGTTACTCCCCGAAAAGTAAGCTTTCCATTAGAGAAAGAATTTGTAAGACTTTGTTAAATATTACCATCATTGTAATATAGACATATTAAGTATTTTGATAATCGAATAAGCGAACCGAATCAAAAAAAAATATCTTTAGGCTCAATCGGGCAGTTTTTTTTATTATTTTACATCACGATTTGCCGCTGTGTCTGTTCTACTTTTAGTATTATTTTAATGTAACTTTCCATGCGTAATTTTATATTACTCTTTATTACAGAGAACGGTCGTCCCACGCTCACGTTCACGTAAATACAGGACACAAAGGTTTTTGGAGAAAAAAATTTGGTTGGCGTCCGCGGTGGGTGAAGACCTGGCAGGAGAAGAAAATCTATGTAGCCGTTTGGAAGCGGATGTGGGGGCCGATGGTGACGAACGAATGGGTGCCTGTTCCGAAGCCACCTCCAGGATGGGTGAAGCACGACACTTCGTATATCGTTAAAAAATTTCCGCATTAATTCATCGGTGAGCTTATGAGCTAGGTAGTTATTTAGTCAAAGTTCAAAGTATTTAATTTAAATAGTTTTAGTTAAAGCTTTTGTAAATATATTATTTTTGTGAAATTTCGCAACATTTAGAGTGCGTTTAGATATAGAAAGGCCACAGGATAGACAGTTATTTTGTAAACTTTATAATTATTTATTACTGTAAAATCACTAACGCAAGGTAATCTGTATACCTATCTTTGTAGTTATAAATAACTGTAATTTAGTAATAAGTACGTATCGCGTTCATAAAATTCATTCTATTATCAATTTTCAATATCTTGTTAGCGCGCAAGAAGGTCTACTGAGACATCACTTTAAATATGTGCATTTTACGCACATTGTAATATTTAGGGTAATTGAAATGTTTTGACCCCGACTGTTGTTAAAATTATTTTATGGTATTTAATTTTATTTTTAAACCCGCTTAATTATAAACTACACTAACTATATATTATACTTAAAATATTGACGTCAGTTTTTATTAAACTGAGTCTAAAGGTAATGTCAACACAATTTGATATTTCTGCGAGTGCACAGCGTAGGTACCTATAAATAAAAAGTCAATGTGATGCGTCTCCGCATGAACTTTTTATTTGCATATTACTTACTCCTCCTGGCACACGTAGGTACGTATTGGAGACGGTCAAGTTTCGCTACTGCATCACAGACTGAAACTTCACAGAAGGAGACTTTATGTACATACGTGATGGAAAAAACATTTTATTATAATAGCAGCGCCCCGCGGTTACACCCGCGTGGTCCCCGTTCCCGTGGGAATACTGGGTAAAATATAGACTGTGTTACTCTCTGATAATGTAGCATTCCATTGGTAAAAGAAATGGTGAGGCGTGAAAGCGTAACGAACAAACAAACTCACTTTAGCATTTATAATATTATTATATACTTTAGGATTAGGATATTATTACAAATCGGCATTTTTTTTGTATTATAAGAACGTAATACCTGGCTAATTGTTGTAAATTGAAACTGTTTTAATGCGTTTACATAACATTGTTAGTCAATTTATTAAAGTAAGTAGGTACAACTTAATAATTAATTCAATTGACTTGTGTTGTTTTTAATAAGCGCGCTACCTACCCTTTCCCCACCCTTCTCATCTTCCTCCCATCCCATCCACTATCTTGCTCCACTCACTTCGGTGCTACAAAACTAATAGGTGTCCATTTCATTAGACTGTGGAACGAATATATTAAAACGTCGTAATAAATATCAGGTTCTGCTACTTCTCGTAATACACTAGATATTCTTACAGAAGTCTATTCTTACAACTAAACCTTTTTAGAAAAACAACTGGCTACTGGGTACTAAAATATATATTTAAAAATGTAGTTGCAAGTGCTATACCCATGAAGGTAGTATTTATGTAATATACTACGTCCATGGCCACAGATATTACAATACTGTCCATGACTATACCCAACTTAGATACTCAAATACGTCTGATGAAAGAGTCTCTCACCTAAGGGGAAATTTGTTCTTCCAACCTTTTTGACTATATCCACAGACCAATTAATGGTCTGTGACTAATATCTACCATTGAAAGGGTTAATATGTTTACTTGTTTGCAAAGGCAGTTTAAATTTTTCATTGGTTTTGAATCTTATTTCAATTATATAGAGTTCAATTTATGGAGGTAACTATTGTCTCTCTGCCTTATTAAGTGTTAAAGTCAGTGAAGTGCGAGTCGGACTCGCACATGAAGGGTTCCGTACTACCGTACAATAAAGAACTTGTCCTATAACGTCAAAACGCTTGTATAAGTATGTTAAAATTAAAGGGAGACCCCTCTAATTTTTACCTTTTTTCAATCATTATTTTTTCTTTTATTTATTGTTATAGCTGTTACAGGTAATAATTTATTTATTTATTTAACTGCAAGTACCAAGACGATGTACACATGTTGAACTTAATGCCATTATGACACTCTATGGATACATTCTAAGTGCCCATCTATTACGTAAAAGTTTAAAATCTCTTCAAAATAAGGAGGAAACCTTATCTTGGTTGGTTGAAGAGTACCTACGCGGTTTCCCAAGTAAAATATTATGAGATTGTTACCTATACATAAACAGTCTATAAAAAATTGAATAAATTCCAGATGTCTTTTTTTGTGCGCTATATCTATGTAAGTATAAGTAATATATTGTAGGCCAAACGCACATTTGCGATGGACCGATATTCGACAATCAGTAAGCACGTGTTCTGTTTTCCGAACCTGCCTCGCTTCGGATTTCAGTCGTGTTACCGAGTTCCTGTTGGCAAAATCGACGCCAGACACATAAGAAACTTCGTCCTTATCAAGGCGGAAATATAATGTGGAGTGTAGGTTTGAATTTGCCTAGGTCAAAAAAGAGATCTCATTTAGTGACGAAGGAAATTTAGTTGTTTGGGAAATTTTACAAGGGTTCTGGGACTTCCGGGTGAAATAACTTAGATACCTACCCCAAAGAGCATGCGTCGATTTTTTCGATTGTTTTTCATGTTATACAATCAAATCAATAACAATAATTTATTATCTATTTCCAGTTCACCATTTCAACAGGTCCATAATAGCTAAAGAACAATAACTGATAATAGAACGCACAACCCACATTGGCGTAGCTAGGGATTTTTCCTAGGGTGGCCCATGGCCGCAGCCATGAATTGGCCGGCCACGGCAAGTTGGTCACTGCTTTTTGAAGACTGTTTTCGGTTGCGGTAATTGAGGATGAAGTTATTTTATGTATGAGGAAGGGTTCACGGGTATTTTTTCTAGGGTGGGCCTGGCCCACCCTGCCCCCCCCCCCCTCTAGCTACGCCCATGGTCAACCCAAAGACTGAAAATAGACACAACTGTTTGGCTCTGCCAAACTTTGTGAGTCGAGTCGCGTCCGTCGTTCGGAGTTGTGTGGAGGATTAGCCGCACGGAGACTCCGAGGCTCGTCGCAGATCGCGCGTCGGGCAGAGCTTTTCACTGCGAAAGGTGACTGCGTTCTTCGCCACCACTCTGTCTGTCTGTGCTCAACCTAACCACCCGCGCAGTCTAGAGCAAGATACGGCGATGCAATTAGGTTTCCGGCATACCATCATATCACTTCACTATCACTACATAGTATAAAACAAAGTTGCTTTCTCTGTCCCTATATCCCTATGTATGCTTAAATCTTTAGAACTAAGCAACGGATTTTAATGCGGTTTTTTTTAATAGAGAGAGTGATTCAAGAGGAAGGTTTTAGTATTAGCATTGCACCCGTGCGAAGCCGGGGCGGGTCGCTAGTAACTTATAAATAAATATTACTTATAAAAAACTTATTAAATGATTACCGGCTTGGGCTTTGACTTGGACTTTGGGCAATGAGTCGTAAAGCTAATTAAGTTGAATTTAAATACTTAGTTGCTCAATTAGTTCTTAGTATAGACTTGAGAACTTCAACAACAATAGAACATCTGGCGAGTTAAAGTTTTAGGTTCTGGTTTCTGCTTTTTAACGATAGTTCCAAAGAAAAAGTCCGGTGTAACCGTGGTGTACAATATGGGGAAGAGTAGTTTTCATGGCAGTTACAGCTTGTTCAAAAATGTTCACTTGCACTACCAATTCCATGTCGACATTATCAGGGAGTAACAAATGCTAAGTATATTTTATTCCCGTATTCCCACGGGAACTACCTACGCGCTTGATGAAACCGCGCGGAACGGCTACAAGTTTAATTTAGTGTACTTAGATAATGTTCTATCACAGACCATTAATGTTCTATTTTCCTGGAAATCTGTATTATTATTATGACGTTGTACAAAAATATCGCTTGCTATGTAAATATTTCGTATTTAACTAACTGTTAAAATTATCTCGTTGTATAGTATAAAAAAATCATTTTGTTAATTACACCTACTTAACTTTGTGACTTTATAGCGGACGAATATCTAATGTGCTTCACTTATTTGGATTACTTAAATATTCAGTGTTTTTTGTCTGAAGTATTTCTTCAGTTTTGTTTGGCTGGGTGTGTAGTTAACGATACTTTTATCCTCCAAAATCTAAAGAAGGATATGCATGTAACGTACATGACAAGTTTGGGTAGGTATGATTCATGTAATGTTTATTGAAAGATGGGTGAAGCAGCAGAGTTATCCGGGGACATGGAGCACACGTGGTTGCTCAGCAGGCTATAAGATATTATCCTACTTCTGATCTCATAGACGAGAGTTGTATGTAAGTTTAGTCGTAGGTAGTTGAGAATTTCTGAAATATCAATCGAATCTCTAATGGATTTCATTGGACATAGTATAATACGACATTCGATTGCTTCTGATCAACCTACTTATGAACTACTTACACCTATTGATGATGTACCTATGAGTTGTGTCATTTAATAGTATTTTAATAACGTTATATAACTTAGATCATATTCATGGGTCCGGCTGTCAATACCTACAATGCAAAAAACCTATGTAGTAAGTAAATAATCCACATCTCATATTGTCTACTTCGCATTATGACTAAGTCGTATAATGACATTATATACTTTTTGAAAATAGATACAGTTTTAATAAAAAAATTAACTAACACAAAACAATATTTTATTTCATTGGTTCTGTTATAACTAGAAAAAACTTAAGATTAACAAAAAATAACATTAACCTAAATCTATAACAACAAAACACAACAGCATCAGTGGGTGTTTTCATGTCCAATTCTAATCAGAACTTTTAACATAATACATGCAGAACCCCTTTTTTACAGTACCTATATTCCACCTAACGCACTATTCAGACTTATTAAACGGTAACTACTTTAATTGACTTTTTTAAAGCTTTTAAAAATATTTTAAAATAAGATTCTTTGTACATTATTCATGTAAAACTTCAAAGAAACAATCGCAACGCTGACTCACAATTTTCGCAATGCATAAGATGAAATAGTATTTAAAGGTAATTTACCATTTGGGAGCCATGATGTGATTGTTCCTTAGAGCCCCCTTGTTGCTACAATATTGCAATCGCGACTTTTTATGGCAGAAACGCTTCTACAATATACAGCGTTTAATTTGACCCCAATTTTAGGATCTTTACTGAAAATCATATCTACATCAAAGTACAACTTTGTGGCGTTGGGATACATCATTTTGGAAATTGCCACGTCGACTTCTGTGGCTGCTGTGTCTGTATCGAGTACTGTGGTGCTGGCTGCTGTGAGATTGCTTGTTTTGGAGCTGGCTGTACAACTGCCGTCTTCTGACTACCCGTTGCGTTATTATCGCTTCTGTCCCAACCATGGGATTCATGCACATGTTCATGATGGTCTGGAGAAGGGAACCACTCCGATATCCATACCGGTTTCCAGATCTTTTTCACACCTGGCACCCAAATATCTTTCCAGTCAGGAACCCATATTTGTTTCCAAGCTTCCTTCCATTCCAGCTTCTTGTCAGGGACCCAAATAAGCTTCTTTGAAGGCTTCCAGATTTGTTGCCAGGCTTCCTTCCAAATTAATTTCTTGTCATCAATCCAGATTTGTTTTTTTTCTGTTCTCCAGATCTGTTTCCATTCATCTTTCCAAACTAATTTCTTGTCTGGAATCCAAATTTGTTTCTTGGCTGGCTTCCAATACTTTTTCCATACGGGCTTCCATATTAGCTTTTTCTTCCATAAATCGTGAGAGGTATATTCCCAACCTTCATGATCTTTTCCTAAATATTTTTCACCAGGAACTCCAACTTTTACCCATTCTGGTACCCATATCTTCTTCCATGCTGGAACTTGAATTTCCTTCCAACCTGGTACCACTATGTCTTTATGCACCGGAACTGTGATTTTCTTCCAATCAGGTACTTTCACTTCTTTCCAAGCTGGCACTTTTATAGGCTTCCATTCCGGTTTCCATATCTTTTTCCAGTCAGGCACTTTCGTTTCTTTCCAGACTGGAATTTTCGTAGGAACCCAAACTGGTTTCCAGATCTTTTTCCAAGAGGGTTTCCATATTTGTTTCTTGGCTGGCTTCCATATTTTCTTCCATCCTGGTTTCCAGATCAGTTTCTTTTTCCAATAGCCAGGATCATGATGATCGTGGTCATGATGTTCTTCGTGGTGCTCAACAGCATGGTGCTCTTCGTGTATTTCGTGGTGTTCGTGGTGTTCGTGATGTTCGTGATCATCATGGTGATGTTCATCATGGTGGTATTCATCGTGGTGGTCATGGTCGACTACCTCGTGGTGGTTGTCGTGGGCGTGCAGGTCATCATGGTCTTGGAATGGATTGACGAGATCGTGCGGCGGCGTGTAGTCATACCCGACACGTTTTTGGGCTGCATTCTTGCCTTCCTGCTCCAACTGCTGCTGCTGCGCTTGTTGATTTGTTTCAATTAATGCCTTTCCTGACACTAAAGTGATTTGTAGAATTACCGCTAGGGCTAGGGTAATCTGAAACAAATAATACATAAGATAAATAAACATTTATATGTATTATATTTTATAAACGCAAAGCATTTTACCCCAACGCACAGCAGTATATACCTTCTGAGTTCCGATATATATCGCACAACAACTACAGTGTCTAAAGAAAAAGAGAAATTAAGCCCACGGCTAATCGTCGATTGATTAAAAACTAACAACTTGAAAGTAGGTTATTATCTTAATCTCTAACCAACAAAGAACAAGGCAGGTCACCCAAAACATTAGTGTGATTACATCAACGGGCGGCCGCCGGGCACACTATCGTGGATAGCATAATCAAACACCAATTTCACTCGGGCACTTGTCTGAGAATTAAAATTATTAAATCAGTCGAGTATCACAATGACGTAATATTAAAGTGAATCGTGAAAGTAAATTAGCTACAAGATGCGTAGGTAGCCTAGAATTCTTAGCAGATGCTTTTGAGGAATCAGCCTCCTTTTAGGAAGAACGAATACAATATTGATTATGTCATCGGTTTTTGGGTGCGGGTCAGAGTCTCGTACTGCAAAGGTGTCTCACGCAAAAACTGTTTCTCAACACACACACACAATTAGGTATTTAAGTAAATTATACGGATAACGGACTTTAACGTGAAAACCATAAATTATTACCAGCTGTTCGATGGGTGCTAACTGCTAATAACAGAAATATACAATGTCAAAACACATTTTCTTATTTATTTTCAGATATCTCAGTCTATTCCTGCAAATTCGTGATCGTCTTATGTAAAGTTGGTAGTAAAAATATACAGAGAAAGTGCATCTGACCCATTAGCGTAGTTCGCACTTGGAGCTAATAATATGATACACACACGACCGATATTATGCAACTGTTACGTTATGAAACCGATCCTGTTCGGAAGGCCAGTGACAATGGCGATTGGACCATAAAAGACCCTCGCCTTTTTGGTACGCGTTCGTGTGCCATGTTAGTTTTTGTGTCATCGGAAAGGATATCGATGAAATTTGTAATTATTTTAAAATAATGGTTTGCGTTAGGTATACAAGATATATTATACATTTATCATCTTATATTAACTTAGTAAAATTATATCAAAGACCGTTCGATCAACGTCGGATTTGTTGATTTTAATAGTTATTATTATTATTACTTAATATAATTTATATATACCTAAGAGGAGAGCTACTAGATTGGCGATAAAGTAATAAATACATTGTCATGATCGTACCATACAAAAACATAATAAATAAAACAGTTACTTTCATAATAAAATTAATTAAATAGGAAGATAATTTTGATGAATACTACTTTGATTAGGCCGAGTTACATGGATTTTTAGACAAGTAGCGTGCCTTTTTAAAATGTTTCTCATTTGTTACCGTATATATAAGGCTTTATTGATTTTTTAATGTTGTCTCCAAATTCAAAATCAACTTTATCTAAAATCATTCAAACTTTTTTCGTTTAAGACACTCTTTGAATACCCGACTTAATTCGACGTTATAGCGCCGCTTGCGCCTAGCTAATTTTAAAAACCGTTTTTTTGTGACTGCTTATTATTGCTAAATACGGCTGCAGAAATATATTATGCATGTAATAACAAAAAACTCGCGCCGCAATTTTATGATCTTCTTCAAGACACACAGCCAAATCGGCGATGAATCATATAAGTATAGTTTGTGCTTCCTTATGTATTGAAGTGAAAAATTGTGCAACATTCATAATGAGTTAGGTAACGAAACTTGCGTCTATGGTTAATTTCAGACGTCTATATCCCAAACGAGATCGCGAGTTCGTGACCCGACAACCGACAAAACGGAAAGGTAAGATCCGTTTCGTATTATGCAATGGTTGAGTTGAGATCATCTACAATGCAATAATCTCCACGAGAAATTTACTAAATTAGCCATGTAGAGCTGTAGATGGTAACAATAGCGAGAAATCGAGTGAGGAATTGATGATGTCTTGTTACATTAACAAAAAGTGCTTTTGTGTGAGTTTTAACCACGAGACGCGTTTAGAAATAAGTCTGATTTTCTTCTATTGTTGACATTATTAGGTTATACAAAATAAACATACACTTTAAAGGAGGTACATGGGCAACAATATATCTTATTGACATTGACAAAGAAAATAGAAAACAGAAAAATGTATTATATATTTTAAAGATTACGAACACTTTAAAGACCACCTAATAACGAGAAGAGATTATGAGTAGTTAAACGTTATAAAAACAAAATTGCTATTTTATTATTATGCGTAATAATATAACAAATGAGTGGGTAGAGAAGACACTTATAAGTGGTTCTAAATTCTATACACTAAATAGATGGTATCTATTTTAATCGATCATCAAGTATTTATTTTATTAGTTTAGTTAGGGGACCGAATGTATCAAAAATATAAATTGTATTTATATACTAAAATTTTATATGTAGTTACACTGTGTGTAATATATGTATGCGTGCGGTACTTAGTGATGATAATTAAGATTGGTGCACTAACCAGAATTAAGAAACTAAGTTCATGCATGTAATTTTAACTGTTATACCTACTGCTTAACTAAAATGGTTTTAGGTACTTTGGAATTCACTCGGGCCCTTTGGCTGTTCTAGTTTACCAAACTGTAGTTTACACACATGGTTGAACATCCCCAGTGGATTTTGAAGAAGCTATGTCAAGCAATAAAAGCTCATAGAATCAACTTTGTTTAATTTTGGAAAAGTAAGATTAATATATTTTTTGTGTTTTTTAAATTATAAAAATGAAACAAAGTTCTTTAAATCTACTTTTAAAATGGACGCACAACAGAGACTTCAGAAAAATAAAAAATATTTTGTATCCGAATTTATTTACTTCCTATGATGCAAAAAATGTGATATGTAACTGAAAACTGAAAAGCTACTTTTATAAATAAAAGAACACAAATTATATAACTTTCGCTGGTGAAGATTTAAACCTATCAGCTCTTACCGTCAACTGGAACACGCATGACACTAACCGAAACCGGAAATATAATTCAAAGAAAGACTTAATATGTGACCGTTAGATCCAGGTAATGAGCGTTTGAATGACTTGTGTACACTGACCACTGGTCTCCAGATCCCTCGCATGATGGGGCGGGGACGGCCGTTCCTCTAGCTGAGACGCCGGAACTGTTTTTACTCTATTAGCTCACCTTGAGTGTGAGTTTATATATGAGCAAGCCCACCCCATGCGGCGGCCGGTGGGGCGCGCCTTGGCATTCACTTTCGCTGAGCACCCCGCGCGGGCTCGGGCCTAGTGGGCCCTCAGGAAGCGTGGGAAGCCCGAGGACACATATCACCTGCGCCTAATCGCAGTTCCTCATTCGCATGAGGTGTATCAGACTTGTTACTTACATAAATCGAAACTTTGTTACACATACCTCAGAACTAATTCTAGGAATTTCCTCACGATGTTTCCCTTCATCGTCAAGCTAGTGATATTATATGACCTGCTTTAAAATGTATTAACTAAATTAAAATGTATTATACACAATATTCAGTCTTCACTATGTGAATCTGTAGATTCAATAACGTTTGCCATCACGTAAAGGGAAAATATTTCGAATTTGATCTATAAAGCATGAAACCCACACAAGACTCTTCCTCACTATATCAACGTACCAGCCAAGCTGCTCTTTGTGTAAATTTCAATTTGAAACTAAAGCAAATACCTTTGACATCGAAGCCGCATGAGTACAGCATCTAATTGCATTGCAGTGCATACCATTTGGTATTATAATTGCAGTTGGAGTAAAATTACTTCAACTGAGGTGCTTGTGAAATTTTGCTATTATTCCTAATAAAAACAGTAAATGAACATTTTGTGTTTGAGCCTAAAACACTAGACTCTACTAAACTTATTTATAGTATTAATTATTAGTTTATTACTCATTGTTAAGATACGAATATACTTAATTATTAAATCCAGAGTCACAAAAGTTACTATGAAGATTTTACATAATATTAACAAAAAAAAAAGGCTTTTTATGCTCACTTCCGGCATACGGGAAGTGAGCATAAAAAAGCCTTTTTTGTGGCTGGTTGACGAAGGCTGTGGTCAAGGAGGTATGATAATAATAATATTAAATTATACATTGTGGGACACAATTCACACACGGTTATTCAGTCCCAAACTAGGCCCAGCCTGTACTATGGGTACTAAGCAATTGATAAACATACCTACTTAAATAAATACTAAACACGAAGACACGAAGCCAGCAGACATGTTCATGCACACAAATGTTGGCCCCGAGCGGAGATCGAACCCGCGACCTCCGACTCAGAAGGCAGGGTCACTACCAACTGAGCCCACAGGCCCGTCAATATAAGATAGATAAGAGTGACAATTATTGAATGAATGAATTCAAAACAATTTTTACTAGGGTTTTGAAAAAAGCAGTAAGTATGTCAGAATATTCTAGAAAAATTGGTTGCCCAAATTATTAACCGAAAAACGAGTTTTTCAACAGTTTTGTTTTAGTTAAAAACAACAATAAAATGAATAGTAGACAGATGGATAACGAAGTATGGGTTTCTCTTTGTGTATTAGGTACTTATATGGAAGTGACTTACATGATATTTTTTTACCCGCGTAGTTCCCGTTGTCGTGGTACGAGGATAAAATATAGCTTATGTTAGGTACTATCTGATAATGTACCTTTCCATTGGAGCAAGAATTTTTAAAATCGTTTCAGTATCTTAGGCGTGAAAGCGTAAGAAAAAAAATCACTTTCGCATTAATAATAAGAGTATGGGAGACCGGGGCAAGATGAGGTTCGGGGCAGGACGGGAAATGTGCTGGTGTGCGTGAGCTATGCACAATATATGAGCTCCGGCAGCACCATTAGTACGAAATTCAGTCGCGCTTTGTCGGTCAGTGGAAACAAATGTGTTGCTGCCTGTTTTGGCTGCTCTACGTGAACAAACTTAATATTCTGAATAATATTACGAAAGTTTACGACAAATATCAATGTGTTATGAAGTAATTAAGCATGTTTTGACAACATTTTTAAACTTAACACAGCAATGCAAGATCAAATGTTTATATGAGGCGCTGTTTATAACCTACACAACTTAAGGTTAGGAATGCTTGGTATTATTACAAAAAATATTCGTTGGGGCAAAATGATCGGGGCATAACAGGATATCATGTTTTGCCCCGTTTTTGCGAAATGTGTAGAATTTTTTTTTAAAATAAAGAAATAAATGAATAATATCACGCCTTTTATCCCCAAGGGGGTAGACAGAGGTATTTAATTTCTGAATATACCCACTTTTTACTTTACACAAAATTCAGCATCCACTGAATAGGCATCTCTGTCTAAACCCTAAACTTCAACTATTTTAGAGGAGACCTCTTTGATCAAGGTTCTTGTGACCGAAAAAACTCCGGAGAAAAAATATCAAATGCCACGTTTATGGTTTCTCCTGCAAACCTCATAGCAATATCAAAGGAAGATACGTACTCTTTTTGCCCCGTGCAATTTCCCATTATGCCCCGAGTTAAGGGGCAAGATGGGTAAATTCATTTTCTTATTGTTTTTCTTAATAACCAAAAACTATGTGATTTAGAGAGCAAAACAAGTTAATTATATAAAGTTGATTAGTAAATGTTGCTATCTATGTAAAAGTTAGTTCATTAAACCGTTCAATTTCCTTTATATGATTTTTTTTTCCTTAGATATCCCGTTTTGCCCCGATCTCCCCTATCAGTTACTTAGAATCTGTTTATGTTCTAATATCGGCCAGTTTTAAATGTTATTATACGAATTGTGAAGAGATTTATATTAATCCAGTATTGGATCATTTTTGAAGCAAGGTAAACATTTCATTCCGTGCTTTACTGGACTGAAAAGTGTTTACATTGGGTCAATAATGAACCTGTGCCATTGGATTTATTGGATCGAAACACTGCATTAAGTAAATGTATCGTTAGACACATTACATTAGTCCGAAAAATATAAGTACCTATTTCAATTAAAATTAAATTCTATTCTTATAGCACAATTAAAAGCCAGCACCCACTGGAAAATATTTGGTAACCATAATTTAGGAATTTCCATTAGGTACACATACCTACAACATACAAAACTACTGGTGCTTTTCCTGCGCAAGATTGAGGCATCGGCGACTTGTGCTGTTGCAGATTTCCAAGGGTGACGATGACCATAATTTACCAAGTTACTCGTTTGCCATTTTAATTATTTTGTATAAAATAACGGCCAAGTGTGAGTGGGACTCGCACACAGACGGTTTTGTACGACATTTCCATGAATTTCTATGGGCGCTACTAGCATGGGATTAACCGACTCGACGCTATTTAAGGCTATTAATTATTATTGTAAACCATATTTACTAGTAAGAAATGAGTTTAAAAAGAGCTGCTCATAAGTTTCTTACTGGTACTTCTCAGGGTACGGCATTTGGAACCAGCAACTCGTCGATGGTGATGGACTGCTGTTTACATTTAGCCAATCTTCATGAATCTTCTTGTTAATGTGACTTTTGTTAAATTTCTAAGTGTAATTTTTAGTTACCTAAATTTAAAAAATATGTTTATTAATTATACCTACCACACTTGGTGAACCAACATATATTAATTAAAAATATTTTTTTAATAATTTCACATGCGCTACAATTTTTCAAGCATTATTTAGAACTATTATAAGTTGCTGAGACAGAGCGGCATCATAAGGGTTCCGTTTTCCCAATTTTGTTCTTTCACTTGCTGACCTGTAATGTGGCGCGAAAGGATAGTGTGCTAGTAGGTAACTACGAAATATGTCTTGTATTGAAACTGTAGGTACTAGGTATAGTCTAGGCAATAAAGGTAGTGGAAGTTAATTCCTCAGTCGATGAAACTTTGCAGGATTGTAGTATAGTATGAGACAATACTTGCATAAAAAAATTAAAAAAAAACCTATCCGAAGTTAGGTCTTTATACTAAAAAAAAAATTTTTTTGTGGTTGATAATTTGATAATTTCTGAAAATAATATAGCGAGACGGTTTTTTTTTGGATTTTCCTATTGTAAGTCCACAGCGACTATTAAATGACATTCCAGTTAAAAAAATGGACTGAGCAATTTTCCCGTGCAAGGTAAAGTACATAATATACGTCTGAGTTTTGTTGTTTCTACCAGGAGATTTTTTTGGATATTTCACATATAGCTTTCTGAACACACATGAATATTTATCGACTGAGGAATTAATGTTGGGGTCTTCATACAAAAATCCGCTTCATTGCCTGGACTCAACCGCTTCGGCGCGGCGCGTTGTTGAGGAGAAGAAGCAGGGCAAACTCTTCAATACAAAGATTACAATACAAACTAAGTACAAATCACAGGCTAGCGTTTAGATTGTGCTATTCATTGTAGCGTAATTATAAGCGCCTAAATTCAAGTGCAATCGACGTATCGCTTCTATTATAATGATTTTATTATTTCGGCACTGAATATCACTTTTCTAAATTATCTAAATTATTCTGTTACCTTCAAGTATCAAAGACAGGACACAATAGGATTATTTATTGTAGGTAGGTACTTGTCCACCTTTGGTCCTTTGAAGCCCACAGTATTTAAATAATTGCATCCTTCTTTCATAATCGACTCTTTAAAATGCTGTTAGATCTGACAAAATATGACGAAGTGACCTACCTCCATTGGTCAGTCAATTTCACATTTTGGTGATGCATAGTTTTGAAAAAACAGAGAAAACCAACAAATACGTATAGTACCTATAGGCATCAATAGCATCTACCTCAGGCATCTACATTCGCCTAAATGACTGACAAACATCTGACAAAGCACAAAAGCAAACTTTTCAAAGTCGCCACTAAAAATATCTGAAGCTATGTTATATATATACCTCCCTACCACAGATTGCTAACACCACAGAATAAGTAATAGTACTACGTACTAATACTTAGGTAGATGCTATTATCCCTGGTAATAGGTACTTAGAGACCGATAAATCCCTAAAGCATGGAACGTGAAACCAATTATATTATATAAACTAGGAACAGATTGAAATGTTTAAAATGCAATTCAGAATTACCTTATAGTATTTGTATTAGCTTCTACTTCCCTTTGCGCGCAGTATTTGTGTGTCTATAGAGATTCCATTTCCGAGAGTTGCATTAGTGCAGTAGTAAAATGGTAAAAGTAAACATAGCGATTTACAGAAATATGTATTATGGTTTTTACTTGCAGAAAACTGTAATAACTTCTACGAGTATATTTTTGTTAATCACTTCCTATTCAAAATAGGTACCTACTATGCGGGTATCCAACTAGTATAAATTTTGCAATTAAAAAGCTATAAAAATATTGGATTTATTTATAATCCATCCAGGTATCCAACTAGTCTAAAATACATTATATTTTTATAGCTCTTTATTTTCAAAATTTAGACTACTTCGATACCCACATACTATATAAGTAGTCCAGGCAATGAAGCGGATTTTTGTATGAAGACCCCAACATTAATTCCTCAGTCGATGAAACTTTGCAGGATTGTAGTATAGTATGAGACAATACTTGTATAAAAAAATCAAAAAAAAAAAACCTAATCGAAGTTAGGTTTTTATACTGAAATACTTTTTTATTTGATATCTTTATATTTGAAAAATGCTCAGTCAAAATTTTTTTCGCCAGCAATATTCATGTGTGTTAAGAAAGCTATAAGGGAAATATCCAAAAAAATCTCCTGGTAGAACCAACAAAACTCAGACGTATATGTATGTACCTTGCACGGGAAAATTGGTCAGTCCATTTTTTAACTGGAATTTCATTTAATAGTTGCTATGGACTTAGGTACAATAGGAAAATCCAAAATAAAAAATCAAATTATCAACCACAAAAAAACTTTTTGTTTAGTATAAAGACCTAACTTCGGTTAGGTTCTTTTTTTGGATTTTTTTATGCAAGTATTGTCTCATACTATACTACAATCCTGCAAAGTTTCATCGACTGAGGAATTAACGTTTGGGTCCACTACCTTTATTGCCTAGACTAGAGTTGCAGTGACTTGCAGCAGTTCGGTAATAGAGTGAGCCGGGATAGTGATGGGTATCAGAACTATACACTTGGTTCCATTCTTATTTCGTGCCTACTGCAAAATAGGGGCAGGCGTTTGTAAATTAGGTACCTTTATACTTAGTTTCGAACTCGTATAAATGCGTGGATTATTTGCCCAATAACTCAATGCTTTCATTTTTTTTGTTTGTTAAATGTGGTAAAAATGATAGGTTATGGTTTGTCACCATCATCATCCATTAGGTACTGCTATAAGTGCTATAACTTTAAGTAATGTAATATTATTTCGTCATCATCATCCATTAAGCTCTCTTCTAGGTATTGTAGAGTCCATACAATGGGTACCAGCTAAAATAACTAAAGGTATTAAAATAAAGCAGTTTAAATATTATTTTAAATCAAATATGCATGCTGTGTTAACCTGTAATAGATTTTTGCACTTAGCAATTATGTACTTTATCACTACATAGTATAAAACAAAGTCGCTCTCTCTGTCCTTATATCCCTATGTCCTTATGTCCCTATGTCCCTTAAAACTACGCAACGGACTTTGATGCGGTTGTTTTTTTAATAGATAGAGTGATTCAAGAGAAAGGTTTTAGTATAAGCACTGTACCCGTGCGAAGCCGGGGCGGGTCGCTAGTATAAGATAAAAGAAACAGTATAATAAATCGCAGGTTAACCTAAATAAATAATATATATATATTATGTCACCGTAAAATTGCAAACACCGTTAGATTATAATCCATCTCGCGAGATTGTAGACTGTCGAAAGATTGTGAACCGAACATACTGCTTACAATTTAACGCATTATTTTTCGGTAGATTATAATATATCGAAGTGAAACTGATAGATCACAATCTCTCTAGCGTTAAATTGTCAACTGTCCAAGGACTGTCTCTGATTGGTCGGTCTTGCCGTAGCTATTTCTGTACCCATAGAGTTAGGAATCAACCACAGATGTTAGTCAAACAAAATAAAAGCAATAAAAAAATTGTGACATTAAGTATATTGTATTTATTATTTAGGAGATAGGTAATCAATAATTCTGATATTATGTTATGAAAATATGGAACAAAAATCAGAAATATTTTCTCTTCAAACATAAAATAAAACTAAAAAGTAAGAAAATTTTCACATAGAAAAAAAACGATCACAAAATAAAACCTAGATTAAAAAACTAAATACAAAACAAAATCTATACCTACTTAAAAAAAACTCACGCTGTTTATCCCCGAGGGGGTAGGCAGATGTTTTCCATTTCTGGAAATACCCACTTTTCACGAGAATATTCGACCCCTAAACGTGATAGTTGGTGAGCCTTTTATACATGCCTCAGAATTAATTCTGAGACATGCGGGTTTCCTCACGATGTTCCTTCACCGTCGAGCTAGTGATGAATAATGTACGTAAGTTTTGAAAAATTCAATGGTACATGCCAGGATTTGAACCCAAGCCTCACTGATTCTCAGAATTATTTATTTCCTACCTACTAAATAATAAATACAATATACTTAATGTCACAATTTTTTAAATGATTTTATTTTGTTTAACTGACATCTGTGGTTGATTCCTAACTCTATAGGCACAGAAATAACTACAGCAAGACCGACCAATCAGGGACAGTCCTTGGACAGTTGACAATTTAACGCTGGAGAGATTGTGATCTATCAGTTTCACTTCGATATATTATAGTCTACCGAAAAATAATGCGTTAAATTGTAAGCAGTAGGTATGTTCGGTTCACAATCTTTCGACAGTCTACAATCTCGCGAGATGGATTATAATCTAACGGTGTTTGCAATTTTACGGTGACATATATATATCATCCGCGACTGCAGCAAATCTACTTAGATACAGCCGGTGCTTCATAAGAAACTAGCGACCCGCCCCGGCTTCGCACGGGTGCAATACTTATAAGATTTTCCTTAATTTTCTTTGCTATAAACCTCGCGGAACCCGAGACCTTTCCAACGAATGCAAAACCGTGGAAATCGGTTCGTGCGTTCTGGAGTTATAGCGTCAGGAAGGAAAACCCGACTTATTTTTATATAGTAGATGACTTGATGCTACCGAGCTAGATCCCTATATACGTCCTTAGATAGTTCGCTAAGATACTAAATTTAAAATCAATGCAGCTTTGATCGGCAGGTCGGTGAGATGAACAGCCAGCGGGTCTTACCCTAATAATTATAATGTACCTGATAATATTTTAAAAAAATATTCCTCTTGGGTAATATTAAAATTGTAATATAATAAGAGACTTCCGATCCTACAGTCAAACTGTTGACACAGTTTTGTGGGGCAATGTATTTAGCCATGATTTAGCCTTAAGAATATTTCAGTGTTTATTAATTAAAAAAATAATAATTTACGACTTAAAAACATCTTTCGGCTTATTTAATTACTAGGCCAAGATGCCACCTTTATTACGGAACCAAAAAGAGGACGCGTTCAACGCATAAAATATATTTTTCGAGTCAATTTGAACTCTATATACACTACACCGTTATCGTTATGTAAAAAATTTGCTTTAGGCATGTAATTAGATATAATAATGAGTACGGTACTAAAGTAGAAGTCATTTAGGGAAAGTTTATTATGTTTATAATGCGAAATTGTGAATGAATTTTTCTATTAAAATAACAAACTCACTAGACGTCTGCTCAATCAATCAACTAAACGATATAAATATTGAAACTTGACACCACCACGACTATGTGTACGTACTTACTACCATGAAATTAATTTACATTTCACATGATAAAAGACGAGTGGGCAACTTTTAAAATTCAATCAATATCTTTATCTACTTTTAGCAAATTTTGACAAATATCCAATTAAAAACTTTATTTATTTTTACCCGATAGATAAATACGACGATAATATATTAAATACCTAATTAATAAATAATATAAATTTTGACGGCCTGTTGGCTCAGTTGGTAGTGACCCTGCCTTCTGAGTCGGAGGTGGCGGGTTCGATCCCCGCTCGGGGCCAACATTCAGGCTTCGTGTCTGGTCGTTTAATATTTATTTAAGTATGTTTATCAGTTGTTTAGTACTCATAGTACAGGCCCTGCCTAGTTGGAGGCTAAATAACCGTGTGTGAATTGTGTCCTACAATTTAAAAAAAATATATACCTTATGGGAATAACAATTATTTGCGTTAGATATCAAACAAGTATGCATTCTTTCTTCCTAAAAAAATATTGCCCGATTCGTTAAACTAAAACCAGTTACGGAGTCGATAACAATTATTAGAATAAAAGTAAGTGCCTACTTACTTAAACATGATCTCTTATCTAATACCTAGGTACTTACGTTTCTTTCTACAGCTAATTCATAATGAAGAATAAGTACCTATGCTCAGCGAACGAATAGGTAGATACGTCATGCTCTTAATAAATTCAGTAGTGTACATTATATTTTGGATTAATGGATACTTACTATAATATATTATTATTATTATTATAGATACTTAGGTAGCTAATGTGGTCTCAACATCAGTCTCAATATACCTACCGACATAAAGAACCAACTGTGAGGTAACTGTAATTTATAACACATTTGCTCGTAAAAGGTGTCTTATTTCACCAATTTTAATATCGTTCGTTACCTATCTCATTACGCCCAAGTGCGGTAAGTGTAAAGTAAAACGCACGGTTTATCAAGATGCTCCGTCTTAAAACGAACGGTACTTTTTAAAATCTCAGCAAAGAGTTTTTATGTCAAAAAAGTTGTCAACATTTTATGATTAAAATTAACTTTGGGAAATAAAATATATTAAAGAAATATTCAGACAGTAAATTACAACCAATCTGTAACAAAAACACAAAAATATTATTTTACTTTATTAGTAATAAGTACTGGCTGTTTTTTGTGCCTTTTCCTAAAAAAAAATGATGATGCGCGCCGCGCGCTTTTTCTTAACGCTGTATTGTTTTTATTCGTTTACCATAGTCGGAGTTTTATTTTATTTCCTCGCAAATGTGTTATAAAACGTCGTATGACATACGTGCGCTTTGACAATTACAGCCTCTGCTTACTTGTAACCCTCGCCTACGGCTCGGGCTAGCAATATCGACTCGGCTGTAATTTTACTATTACTAATAAAATTGTGGCCTTTTTAGCCTGAAAAACAGGGTTCATTATTAAGTGTTGATCCGAATTATGCTCCGAAATCCGAATACAGGCTGACTATCTAGAATCTAGAAGACAACATTTGAATATCTTCAAATTGCATTATTTGTCGGTTGCGTTTGGAATTGGAACCGAAAATGGCGCCGTCCGCTCGGCTAATCTATATACTTATCTATCTACACTAAGAGGAAAGATTTGTATTTTTGTAGTTTGTAACGAATTAATTAATTATTATATATTATTAATTAATTAATCAAAAACTACTGGGAAGCTGCAATATCCCGTAACTATCGGAGTAACATAGGCTATATTATAACTTCGTGTTCCCACGGGAACGGAAACTACTCGGGTGCAACGGCGCAGAGCCGTTAGTAATATTATAAAAGTATTGAACAGGATCCGAAACTACCGAACCGATTTAAAAAAAATCTTTCACCAATGGAACGCTACATTATTAGGGAGTGACATAGGCTATATTTTATCCCCGTATTCCCAAGGGAACGGGACTTACGCGGGTGAAACATTGATCTTTAATTTCTACTAGCTGTAGATAATAAAAATATACAGTTATTTTTGTTTTATGATTGACTATCGGTTCTGCGCGGTTTCACCGTGGGAGTACGAGAATAAAATATAGCCTATGTTTCTCAGGGATAGTCTAGCTTTCCATTTCGGTGAAAGAATATTTAATATTGGTTCAGTAGTTTTTGAGTTTATTCGTAACAAAGATACAAACATACAAAAATACAAATCTTTCCTCTTTATAATATTAGTATAATAAGTACAGATTATGATCACAGACCTGTGTCTCTATACATATGGTCTGTGATTAGGATTGTTCTTATCATTGCTAAATAAAGTGGCGTCAAATTAGATATCCCCGGTCTTAGAGAAAAAATATGGCTTTAGGATCATTAAAAACGACTGTAAAAGTACCTAAACGCAAAATTAAATGTTCAATGAATAAAAAATAGCAGACATTATGTTTACACAGAGAAGAATGTTTAGGACCGATAGAAAAAGTAATAAAACGTTAGTTTCCCGATGATGCAGCTCGTTGCATCGTAGTGCATCAGTGAACTTCAAAGGTGAGCCTTTGCGAAAGTTGCTCCTTGACCTTTCGCGATTTCTATCAGTAGGAAGTTTCCGGAAGAGCTTACTGTTACTATAATATTATGTAAGTAAGTAATTAACGTTTTATATCTATATTCATTTGTGTTACTTCTATTGCATCACAGCACGTACGTTTTATTTTTACTTTTATATGGAACTATGCAGCGCCCCGCCGTTTCACCCTCGTAGTTCCGCCGGGAATACGGGGATAAAATATAGCCTATGTTATCTACTTCCAGATAATACAGATTGCCTTTAGTGAAAGATTTTTTTTAATCTGTTCAGTGGTTTAAGCGCGAAAACGTAACAAACAAACAAAGTCACTTTGGCGTTTATAATATTTAGGATGTAGCACACAATACAGTCATTTTGTATTTTATATTAGTCCAATAAGTGGGACAGAGCGAGTTCCATTGGTCGGAATCCAACCCACGATCTCGGGCACTGTAGCTGGGTCTCTACTCTATAAATAAACCAATTTTGAGCATGTGGGCAGTAAACTTAAAGAAAATTGGATTTTATTTCTCATCTCTAGTAATTTGAGTTTTGATGGTGAAACTGTAAAATGCATAGACTCGAACAGTCTTGATACTATTAGGTAAACAAACTAACAAAAAACATAAGTGTTAATTATTAGAAGCAGCATTTTACTTCAACCCTAGACAAATGATATACTTACCCTCACTAATATTAGGTATAATTGCGAAAGTGAGTTGGTTTGTTTTTGACGCCTTCACGCCAAAACCCAAACAGATTTTAAAAATCCTTTCACCGATGGGAAACTACATTATCAGGGAGTAATATAGGCTATATTTTATAACCGTACTCCTGTGGGAATGGGAACTACGCGGGTGAGACCGCTTTGTGGGCACTGAGAAGGGTTTTTTTTAATTCCCACGGAAACGGGTCAAAACAGTGTCCGCACAAGTGGGTACGTGTTAGTATCGATATCAAAGAGGTTGGAAGAAAATCATTCTCTTTCCTAGGAGAGAAACTTTTTCTTTAAACGTCTTTGATCGATATATTTCAAAACTCACTTTTGTTTTTTGCCTTGCGACCTAGTTGATCGAAGCTTGCGACCTAACATTGCCTCAAGCTTGAGTTTGAAAAAGAACTTAAGTTGTATAGTAGGTATATACAATGATGCTTTTAATCTAAGTAAATGATGTTTAGTCTTACTAATTTCATTTCGAGATAACTAAACACTTCTCCTATCTACACTTACCATCATAATAAAGAACGACAAATTGTATGTTATTTAACAAGCGAGAACCAAGCAATTATACATGATGCCTATCATTTTTCCGCATCTTATTAAGTTTTTTAACGCACTTCCCGCGAACATTTTCGGTAATTAATATTTACCAAATAGTACATTTATTGCACAATTGTATATACCTACTATATTCGTGTGCGCGCCTGTGCCACCTGACCACGTGGTGTAACCAACAAATTGTAAGATTATGCTAAATGGCGGCGCCGAGGGAAGTTTCACCGCCACACATTGCTAGGCTAGGTTGCAAGTATAATATACATGAAGATATTTCTATGTGCGAATCGCTGCATGTTGTCACACGATGTTAATCATTTTATCTATATTTTCCCGCTGTAACGACATACATAACGTCCAAAAAAATGGTGCAAGTAAAATATTTCCAAAAAAATAAGTGTGGTGTCATCATCTACAACTCGTAAAAGCCCGTAGTGCTGAGCTAAATGCATTTCCTCACACATCTCCCACGCGTGGGAGACGAGTGAGAATGTTCCAGAAAGTTCGTAGTCTCGGCTCTTCACCCGAATAGATGAGGATGCTGCATCGCGGGACACGTCTTTTTCTCTCTATATAATATGTGACAAGCCTAGTCTCTACATAGACATAAGGAAGTAGTAAGTACATTCAGGAAAACGGGCCTGTTATAGTGGCGGCAACCAACGAGACCTGTCAGGCTCGTACCGACTCAACGGTGCCTGGCAACAATAGCTTCAACTTTTATAAAGGAGAGTACATACCTAATACAAATATGAAGGAACTTAATTATTATGTGTTTTTAAAAAAGTATGTTAACTTTTCGTGTCTTTGATAGTTACTCCTATCCGCATTACATTCGCTAGAACCCCTCATAAGGTATTCTATTATTTTTGTGTTTGATTGTATAATAAAAATAAGCATAGTAGATGAGATGAGAAGAATGGGCCTATTCCAAAATATAACAATTTCTTATAACAACAAATATATAAACATATAATATAAACAACAAGCACCTAAACAAATATATATTATAATATAAGTTTAATAAAAATATTATTATGTATTTTCAAAATAAAAAGTAAACTCACGCCTTTTATCAGTGAGGGGGTAAGCAAAGGTATTCAATTTTCACCAGTATATTCTTTGGAACCCTAAACGTGATAGGTAGTGAGCCCATTGCCATTTATTTTATTATTATTATTATAATCTAGATGAAAACCGTATCAAAACGTTACGTGTCTACTTATAGCGACTTTGTATGTACGTACTATTTAGATATGAGCACGTAGAAAACCCTTAGATAAAGAGCCCAGAGACATTGAGTGATTTTCCGCCATATTATATGTGACCTAAAAAGTGAAAGGGAGTAGGTAAAGCCGAACCCTTCAAACATCTGAATAACGTGGTAGTGACTTGCAAAATTTAACATGGATCTTAAGTAAACTATAGTGGAATTGATGTTTGAAAAAACATGTTATAAAGTTGAGAGCCGGTTGTCGCACCATATAGAGTGGTACCTCCGTGGTCTCGCGGAAGCGTGGTTCCTCAGCAAAACGGGTCGAATGACTTTCTCAGACCGACCGCGTCCCACACAGCCTTTTCGCGTGCAGTTTAGCGAACTATTGCGCAACTTACCCGCAAACACAAGTAGTGCGTTGTTGTGCGTGCGCGCATTGTCTTATTAGATAAGCCAGTAGCCACCTGTTGGCTACTAGATTACCTATAACATATTACGATATTAACAATCTAGCTAAGCAAAGGTAAGCTCACAGACCTGAGTTTATTCTTTGCTTGATGCTGTCACAATAAAAAAAAGGTACCTAATTGAGATTCCATTTTCGGCTTTAGATTATTATATTGAAGCCGTCTGTATATGAATTCAAGTTTTAAAAAGTAACAACTACATCTCACAACACAAATACATCTCCACTTTACGAGTAGGTTACCTATGTCATCATAATATACCATTAATATAATTATGATGTGAGTCAGCTCCAAAACGAATCCTAATTGTTTACAAGGCGAATTGGAACGAATTACATTGCAGAAATTGCTTTAAACATCGCGGTGAATAAAAATGAAGGTATAGGCACTCTGATGGTGGACGATAGGTGGACGGTCACGTACCATTGGCACATGGCATGGTGTCGACGACGACGCCGTGCCGACAGTATGTCTTCTAACACCAATAGTGTTGGGCTCCTAAAATCTAGGAATCTCAACAACAGGGACTGTTAACATCTTGAAATACTATTTTACCTGATAGTAGGTATCATGTATGCATGTGTAATTTGACACATGTCGTTTAGCAGCATATTTTTTTGTCTTCGATCTGAAAATCCGATGGTATGAGTAGGTATGTACGAATCATAATGTGGATATTTATTAATGAAATTCCAAAGTTATAGTAAGTACATGAAAACTAGCCAAGTCAGAACTTAGGCTACAATATATTATCCTAAGTTATAAGAAGAATTGATATTTTATGTTGTTATAAATAAATTTCAGGACTCACCATTGAACTTGGCACCCATTTAGATCTCACTTATTTTGTCAAGTGGCATAATATTGAACTTGGCTCTCATTTCACATTTATGTTTTAATGGGATCTCTTTATCGTGACCATTCTTAGGAAAATTAATGTTGTTAATTGATGAACGGCAGGGATTACTTACTTTACTACTTATGTACCTATTATAAAACTTATTTACCTCTATGTGCCTCTGGAAATCTTACTTTCATATTTAATCGTCTATTCGGTGGCTACAGTGGTCCATATCGCAATATTATGTTCAATGAGTGTCATTGAACACGTCACACGTACGATTATGTGCGATTTATGTAACGGCGTACAACCTGTAATGACATACTTTTCGGGACCAATGAACAGGCAACGCCTGACCTCAAACCAGATAATTGGTGTCACCTGTTGTAAGTTAGGCTGACGAAGCGTAAATAGCGATAATGCATCGTAAATATTGGAAAACCACAATAAATAGTGTGTAATATTCATAAGTGTCCTTATCCATCTATTTTACATTACATTATTATTAAACGTCTGTAACTGTTTGTCCGTTAACGTGCTTAAAAAACCACTTACTTTTTGCGTGATTATGCGTGATACTTAAACATATTTTCGGGTTAGGTATTACGCATTTTGAAATGTTAGGTAACATAGGGAATTTCCCAAAAGTTATCGATCAAAAGCGGTAAGGCAAGTTACCTTGATAATATGATTTGAAACGGTTTATTAGTCTTTCAAGAACTTTATACATTACTAAGTATACCTAGTAATTAGTGCTTTACATACCTAGTTCAAGTTATAAGTAAGTACTGATTTCATTGATCCAGGGTTCCGAACCGTATTCGAATGTTATCATTATTGGCAGTGGCGGACTAAGCCTGTCGGAGGCCCGGGGCGGAAAAATTCGGAGGCCCCCCCAAGCCCAGGACGGGCCTCTGGTCCGAGGAGGACTCCAAATTTAGCATTAGCTTTAATCATATTTGTATCTATGAAACCTCCAACCAACACCGAACTGCCTCTTATCCTTGTTTAGAATTTGACTAAGAAAACTTTTCGCTAAATTTGGAAGCCCCTCAGGCCTGGGGCGGGCCTCTAGTCCTGGGAGGCCTTCAAATTTAGAGTAGCTTTAATCGTATTTGAATCTATGATGCCTCCAACCAACACCCAACTGCCTTTTATCCTTATTTAGGATTTGATTAAAAGAACTTTTCGCTAAATTTGGAGGCCCCCTAGTACCAGTGCAGATGCCCGGGGCGGACCGCCCCTTCCGCCCCTACCTTAGTCCGCTAGTGATTACTGGACCAATGATGTAATCGTTCTGTACTGCTGTGATTCGATGTAGGTATCTGACGCTTATTGTAACCGAATTTTAATTATATTTCTTACGTCCTAATTCTTATTTGACTTTTTAGTTGCGTTTACAACCAAACAATTGTGTACTTAAAGATTTTCTTGGCTAGAAAAAGAAAAAGTAGGTAGTTAGGTATCTATTATAAAAAAATTGATGACACCATTTAATTTGCGAATTAAGTCATCGGTAACTTTATATAAAAAGCTTTATAATATTAAGTATAAATATCTCAAAAGTGGTAATCTTTCTCAATTAGGTACAAAAACGAAATTCAAGCCTAAAGTTTTGCTAGAAAATTCAAGTACAAGTTTAACTTTGTTCCAGAACTAAATGAGTTGTGGGAACAAAGTACCTACTACAAAATTTTACAACCAACCAGGTTGTCATATCAGAAATAATTGAGAGCAACTATATTATCTGTTTATTACATAAGCATTTCCCGCTACGACCGGTCCGGGCGACGGCCGGGCCGGAACGTAACGAGAGCAGCAAATCAGGCAGAAAGCTCTATAGATACCTACTTGCGCTATGCGATTCTTAAGGTTAAGTATATCAGTAATTTTCTACTGTAACCATTAATCATTCACCTTCTACGGTCATTCATCAGGTACTACTTACCTACGTAACTACGTAGTTACGTAGGTAGGTACCTAGATAATATAATACAATAACTTTTTATTGTATAACTACCTGTCTGGCTTACTAATGAATTATTTGACGGGCCTGTAGGCTCAGTTGTGTAGTAGTGACCTTCCCTTCTTAGTTGAGGCTTCGACTCCCGTCCTAAGGCAACATTTGTGTTTATAAATATTTCGGTGTCGTGTGGGGGGGGGGAGGTTGTATTATTTAATTGTAACAGATGTTTAGTAGGTAACCTACAGACTCTACCTAGTACCTATATCACTGCACTGTTGTTTAAAATGTTGGTGAAGTCTATTTTTAAAACAATTGGCTAATGGGGCACTTTTTTGTACCTACTTATAATTAATTCATATGAGTACTCAAGTTAAAATTGAAAATTCAGAAGATTGCCATAAAATTATTGTCATCCGTAACGAGTCTTCCCAATGGAACAGATCCAACTAACAGTTGCTAGTTTTTAAGAGAAAAATTTAATTTTATGAGTCTTACAGCTTACCTATCGCTCATTAATTTTCAATAGTCAAAAAATATAATGTATTAAAAGTTTACGATAGCGTAATCCAAGTTCAACGCGTGGGTGGTTACTATTCTCTGCATCGTAGGTACATAATATACGACCGGAGGTAGCTAAACCTTATATAACCGTTACCTTTAAATGGTGCTGCGTTAAGTTTCTGTAGGTACTTACATTTTGATTTATAAGTTGATAAGTACTTACCTATCTATGACATATCATACATATAGGATAGGATTAGGCCTTTTATAATGGGTGTCGAAAATAAGAAAGGCTAAGTGTAAGTCGAAATTGTTCGTTGATGGATCTAACTTACAGGTGTGATGTGACAGTATTATCGAAATAATAAGTATCTAGTAGGTAAACAGTGACTAACTTTAAGCACCGGCTTTGGGATTTATAAAGTCAGTTTTTTATTCAAAGTAGGGACTTACACAAGTCCACATAATGAACGTCATTTCAACATTTCATGTATGGTTGAGGAGAAGAAGCATACTTTTGTGCACATATTCTTTGGCAATAGCAAGCCAGAAGGGCTTAATATAAGATTACGTATTTTGTATGGTACGTACCGAAACTGTAGCGAACGATTATTTATATTTCCCACTGAAAGACTTGTGGCCATGGTCATGAACTCACAAAAAACAGTGTTCTGTGCAAAAAACTGACAGAACTGGCAGACTGGCAGTACCTCACCTATAATAGTGAGTCAAGGACCAAGTAGGTATCAAATACTTGGTCCTAGTATGTACCTATAGTGAGCGGGCTTTTTGGCGGAAATAGAGGGACGACATGTTTTTTGTAGAATTTTCATTTTGCCGTATATTTTGTGGGGTTTGGCTCATAATAATTATAGTATATTATGTGGTAAATGTCCGTGATAGTGTGCAGTGAATTGTAAATTCGATAAAATGCGTGCGATGGACTTTTTTGAATTACCTCAAGAAGCCTTCAAAATCTTCAGTAAAAGTGTACTATAGGTATCGTTTTACTGTTCTGGGAGTCTGTTGATAACCAAGTGGGCTGTATGGGCCTAGAGCCCTTTGCCTCTCCCAAACGGGATAAAAAAATTACAACTTTGTTTGACATTTTTGACAATGACAAAAGGCTTTTTGGCGGGAATCCGAAAAGGGACGTCATGGTTTTTGTAAAATTTTCATTTTGCGGTATATTTCGGGTTTTGACTCGTAATAGTGATAGTTTTTGGATTGCCTCAATACCTAAGCCGCTTAAATCTTCAGTAAAAGTGCACTATCGTTTTACTGTCGATTACCAAGTACCATTATGATGAGAAAGTGTTAAAATATAACACTGTATTTTTGTGCATAGACTCTAAAGCAGAGAGCTAAAACTCTTGGATTTTGTGTCGTGTTTAGTGCTGATGGCTAAATTGCCAATGCCTTAAAAAATAAGAAAAAAACAATGACAACTGACTGAACGTATGGCAGCCATGGCAGGAGGAAAAGCTGGGCTGGGTGAGGAAAGAGAGGACCAACAAGGGGAGTGAGGAGTGAGGACTAAGGAGATAGAATAGTTAATATAGGAAGATTAAAGTATGTTTTTACACCAAAAGCTACAAATTATGTATCATGAATTCATGAGATTGTTCACTATCTCGAATGTCTTTCAGATAAGGCCCTCCCCTAACCAATCAGTAAAATGAGTAAAGCAGCCAAAGTCGCAGAACTATTTACGAAAGTTGTTGCAACCACCAAATGTTTCGATCAGAACCTTTGTAAGGTAAATAAATAGTCCTAATATAGATTGTGTAACTAATACTTCACTTGTTCAAAAATCTCTGACACATTAGGTACTTAGATACAATGATGGTAATTAGGAAAATAGGTCATATCAAGTGTGGCACGCGATAACCAACCTATAATTAAAAGCAGATGATACTCTGACCCAGTATGGTAGTATACTAAGAACTAATACTATATAGGAAGGTACTCCTTATCTCATTTTAAAAGCGGCTTGCGAGAGAGCTATCTAGTTTTTGGGGTTCCATGCCTAAAAGAGACCCTGATACTAATTTTAGCCTCTGCTGTCCTTCCGTCGTGTTTTTGTATTACATGTATAGATAACATAAATAATATTAATACTTTGTGTTTCAGGTGAAAGTGGTCTGCTGCAGCAATGGGAGACTAGTAACAGAGTTTAAGGTTGGTCCGGAGCACCTTAATCAACGAGGTACACTGCATGGTGGCTTCATTGCCCACCTCGTTGATGCAGTCTCCACCTATGCCCTGACTGCTAATGAAAATATTGACACCAGAGGAGTGTCTATCGATCTAAGTGTAAGGTAATATGAGTATTATTGTAGAATTTCTTTAGGGTTTTATTTATAACTAGCGGTTCTGCGCGGTTTCACCCGCATAGTTCCTGTTTCCGTGGGAATAAAATATAGCCTATGTTACTCAGGGATATTGTAGCTTTTTTAATATCGGTCCTTTAGTTTTTGAGTTTATTCGTAACAAACATACAAAAATACAATTTTTCCTCTTTATAATATTAGTATAGAAAATATTTGCTGATGCTAATGGAATGTTGAAACTTCTACAAAACTAATCTAAATAAAGACTTCTATAATGTTAACATTTATCTTGTTTGTGCTGCTTGTTTTAGTTACATGAGTGCTGCTAGAGAAGGAGACAATGTAGAAGTAGAAGCAGTCACAAGAAAAACAGGAAAGAAAATTGCATTCCTGGAAGTGGAAGTGAGAAATAAAGATACTAATACAGTCCTAGCAACTGGTAGACATACTAAGTACATAGCAGTGTAATGATTAGAAAAAAGTAATTAGTTTTATTGCTTATTTTACTTATAATTATAGTTACCAAGTTGTTAATATATTATTGGTATAGTTTTCTAGAGAGATTTTTATTCACTTAACTGTTGTTATATTTGGTAATAAAAATCAGTTAATACTCTTATATCTGCAATGATTTTGGATGTTCGTTCAAATATTGCCTGCAAAATTAAAAACAAAATTATTAATCCAAAGACTAAAATTCGACAGCAAATCTAAATCTGTTTCTTATACTTTTCTAAGCTAATAATAATATGCTTACCAGAAACTCAAAATAATAGGATGATTAAAAGCACCACAGGTATGTATGACATCAATTTATTTATTAGATAATAACAACACTGAGATAAGTTTCTTATAGTATTTGGTTTATTTTAAATAATATGTATTGTTAATTAAACATTGCGACAAAATTGAGATATGCTTTTATAGTTTACCACGAGTATCTAAGTATAATAATTTAATATTTATTTTGACTCTGAACAAAGGTGTTTTATAAAACATCATTTATCAACAAATTGAATACCTATGTGACAGGATTAATGGTTTTGGTAGATATTTAATAAGTACATGAATTATTTGATAATGGAATTGCCACAATTTTTTAAACTGTCTGAAGCATTCAAGAACAAATGTATTATGTTGTAGGTACTCCATGGGATAAATATCATTGCTATCTATTGCGGTTGTACATAATCTTGTTCTATAACATTCATCATAAAATACTTAAGTACTTACTAAAGTGAGTCATAGTCGTCGAAAGATTAACACTCTACATACCCCATCATCATGAAAACATAATTCGTCAAATTTTTAGATCCTACAAGATTAAAATAAACATTAGTATATAATACACATACAAATATATTCAATTTTAAAACCTTATAAAATATCATTTATTATTATATCATTTAGACTAGATTATTGTTCCTAACTAAATGAAATGTATTAGATAAATAAACTAAAAAGTTATTTTAATAAAGAAAAATAGAAGTACACAAAATAGTAGTTAAATTCATTATAGACAAAAGTTATGCTTTAATTGGACCTCAAGAAAGAGAACTTATTTGCTATTGGAAAACATCAATAAGTAACTTATAGATAAGTTTGTAATAATAGTATAGATAAATACCAACATTTAGAAGACATTATATTTGAAAACTTATTGGTGTTCACAATTTTCTTCAAGATATTCAATGCGTTTCTTTAAAATATTAATAGTTTTTTCTAAGTCGATCTGCGATTCTTCCAAAACATTCAGCCGATCAGTATCATCTACTAACTGATGTACAGTGGAGCGAGGAACTTCCCTTCGCGCACGGCGCTTGACTCTATTTTCGCCTTCGTCGCTACATGATTCACAATCTGCCCAATATCGAAGGTCAATTGATGGCAAATCTTCGCAAGAAATCATACCATCCTGTACCTCCGGCAGGAGAAACACATTTTCTCCAATTGTATCAATATTATCGCCGTTATCGCAAAGGACTCGAGCTAAACTAGTCTTTTTAATCTGCTGCAATTGTTCTTGTTTGAAAGTAGTAGGGTTTTCATACCAGAATCTATCTCCATCTCGTAAACGCTTAAACTGTTCCAGCAGTAGACACCTAAAGAGCGGCCCCACTTTGCCACCCGCAACTTGATCTTCAAGTATGCCACCAACCCAAACATCAATATTGTACACCGAGCTGTAAAGTTTCTCGAGTTTGTCTCTGACTTCTTTGTCCGAAATTTCATTTGCCAAATCGTCGAAACTGTTAATTTCCGTCATGTTGCAAAATTCTCTCCATTTCGTGTACGAGGGAATACCATGATCCCGACCTCTTTGAATATTGATAGCAGCCAGATCTAGAGCTACCGCGTGGGCGCTGTAAAAGAGTTGTTCAGTAAGTTCAGAGTTTAGATTTTCTTTTGGAGTTTTTAGTTTTGCCGGAGTTACGAACATCCCTCTGAGCAGTGGATCAACACCACCTTCATCGACAAGTCTCCATGGAGAGAAAAATGCATGGCGTAAGGTCAAGTGACCTTCCGGAATAGTTTCAAAGTTTTCATCGTAGCGATGTAATATCGGATTAATCATTGAATGGCCAAATCTCAAAGCAGCAGTAGCGAAAACGTTTGAAATTGAAGGATTAACATGCGAGTTGTATCCTTTATATTCTCCTAACTCTTGGTCCACGTCGGGACCAAGAATAACAGGAAGCCAGTGTTGATATGTTATAGCTTGAAATTCAGCACCGACTATTTTCCTTGCTTCGTGATAAACTTTATCACCATCCCAGAATGGATTTATTGCTTTCAGTTGATTAGCAAGGCGGTTATGTTCTCTCATCCAAATAGTATGCATTGCAGCAAGACCGATTTGTTCATTGGCACGGATATCGCCCGCAACAAAGCAGTTACGGTTACTTTCTTCCAGATTACGTCTGCAGTCCATACCGTTGATCCCTACTGTGGGTAATAATGGTTTTTTACCCGGAAATGTTGCACCTACTCTTAATACGCCATTGTCATTAGTAAGGTCCCGCAGATCTTCAGCTACAGATTTCTCAAATCCATACACTTGAGAGGCATCAATGAAGGAAGTCAACTGGTTAATTTGCTCCCTAGGTTGTAACTTCCCAAAAAGTACAGAAGTCATTCCAGAGCCACAAACAGAGCTCGTTCTGATAAAGTCAATACAGCGGCGATTAGAAACACGGGGATCATTGGGCGGTACATCAATAGGGAAACATGGTGCTGCGTAGTCACACGTTTTCTTGCAGTCAACACCATCCCAGCTTTGTACACTAACAGGTGGCAAAGCATGATCTAAATCGTGGTCTAACCATTGCCCCCACTGCATAGTCATATGCGAGATTTTGACGTCTTCTGTTATTTTATTAGTAGTTATAATACTGGTCGAAACTAGTCGAGCGCTTGGAAGCGTGAACCCGTTATACTTTAATTCTCGATTCCATCCTATAGGTTCACTAAAACCGTTTTCATAAATAGGATAAAGAATTCTCCTAAATCCCGTAAGCGATGCTCCCCACATCGCATGGGCAAAATTATTACAACTACCATCAAAACTACGATACTTACCATGATAGCACATATCTGAACAATCTCTATCGTCCCTATGTGCGACGCAGCCAGAGAGACGCGCAATCACTTCTAAATGTTTTGGTGATAATATATGATGGTAATCGAATGGTTCCGCTGAGGTGACTTTTAAGCCTGACCGAACAAAGGTCTTCACTTTCTCGAGAGTTCTGTCATATATTTCAGCTGCACGGGCAATTTCTCTAGCTGGTGCGTTAGGAAATTTTGCTATGTTAAATAAATGATGTATGTCCGTTTCTGCACTGTTGTTTTTGAATAATGCTTCCATGGTTTTTGAAATTGCTTGGTCAATATCTCTTGTTGCTTCTGTCAATGCAATATTAACATATTCGTCGCCCGGTAACTTATGATCTTTAACTGTTAAGAACAGAGAGGCTGTATCTCGGCCATACTCGTTAAAAGCTGAACATTCGTACCGACCAGTATCAGTCACAGTTAAATTGTTAATTATTAGACTTCCGACTAAGGAAATAGAAATCCGATTATTAGGAATAACACGAGATCCATCCTTACGCCACTCAATTGTAGCAACTTCGTCACTTTCGATTTCGCAGGGTAGTTGTATAGAAGTTTCCCTAAACGCATCGGTATTTTCAGGTTTTATTACTATTTTAGGTGCGATACTTTTATAGGTATCAACTTTTATAACTGCAGATATTTCAATAAGGCCTTCAGAATTTTCTGCTCTGCAATGATATATGCCAGCGTCGTCTTCTCTTGCTTCCACAATTGTTAATTTTTGATTTCTTTCACTAAATATAGTGTTTTCGCTTGGTGGTAAGACCATAGTGTTTCTAAACCATGAGATTACTGGTTCGGGTATACCTCGTGCAGTGCATTCTAACAGTAATGTTTCTCCAGCCACAATAGTAATATCACTAGGAACTTTAATGAATGTCGGTGGAACTGAAATTAAATTGAAATAAATGCTATTAGTAATAAGTAAAATTACACATTTTAATGAGCTTTTTTTATGTTTAACACGTACTCTTGACTTCTAACATGGCAGATGCTGTAATTGTTCCATGAATATTTTCAGCTTTGCAAGTATAAAGTCCCGCATCAGAGTCCTGTACTTTTTCTATAAAAATAGACCCATTGTGGCTTAAAGAAGTGCGTTCGTTCAACAACATCCTCTCATTGTTGAATAGCCAAGCTATATGTGGTGTAGGCGTTCCCTTTGCCACACAGTCAAAAGTAACAGACTCTTGGTTATATTTTGCGTATTGTTTTCGTGGTAATACAGTAAATACGGGGGAATCTGGAAGCGTAACACAAAAGAATCAATGATGTTTAAAATATATCATCGTTATTTTATTATATTCTTCATCAAAATAAATAAGATATTTTATATGTATGTTATATGTATTTTAGTTATAAGGTATATACAGGATGTCCCAGAAGTCAACGATAAGCCGGAAACCAGCGATAGGCCTAGTCATGAGGGTAATCAGAAAAATATAAAAAAAATCTATGTTCTTTTTTCAAAATGTTATGAAGGTTCAAAAAAATCCTAAAAAACGGACAACCCTGTAATGAACTTTCTTGTACCGTGACTGTAAATATTAACTTTTTGAATATTTTTTTTCTGTAATGCTATAATGAATAGCCGTGCTACAATTTACAATAAAAAAAATACATAACTGCTTCACTTTTAAGTAAAAAGTTAAATTTGTTTCCAACATTGAATTCTAAATAATTTCATCAACCAACTTAAACCAGCTGTACTGTAAAAAAATGTATGGCTACTATTTTGGCAAGTATACTTAAAAGTTGACGCATTTAGTCTAAATTCTAAAATAGTATAACACTTGCTGGGTTTTGTTAAAGTTGAGGCATGAAAATTTTTTTTCTCGATGAATCCGGATTTTATGCCAATCTAATTTAATGAGGTGAAATGTTGGTAACGCAACCTTCTTAGGTAAATCCAGGTTAAAATCTTTTTGAATGGAGATGGACTCATAATTTTGAAAAGAGAACCTAACAGGGATTTTTGTTTATTCGTACATCTTTTGTTTATGTCATTTGTTTGATGGCTTTGATTTAAATCCATCAGTCCCAGAAGTAAAGATTCTGGAGTCTGTTGCTTAGATTGTATTTGCGTGTAATTACGAGTTCGTAAAGTGAAGTTATCATGCCAAATAGATATACCGTACAGGAGTACGCCAACATGCATCTTATTTACGGAGAATGCTTATGTAACGCCAATGCTGCAGCTAGGGTGTATCGCGAGAGATACCCAAACTTAGAGCGTCATCCTGATTACCGAGTTCTTATTAATCTGCATCGATCATTATCCGAAGGTCGATTCCCTGATCATATGGTGAAGGAAGGCCCCTCTTGCCCTACAAGGACGAAGTCATGCAAGCTGTGGAAGAAGATCCAAATATATCCGTACGTGGAATTGAGGAAATCCTTGGAGTACCTAAAAGCAGTGCACATCGTATTCTGAAAAAAAAACCGTCTGCATCCATTCCGTGTACAACGAGTACAATATTTGCTTCCCCGAGACTACCCAGAGAGAGTGCGATTTTGTCAAACGATTTTGCAAAAACACACTGAAGATCCCCAGTTTTTTGAAACGATTCTATGGTCCGACAAAGCAACGTTTAAAAAGGACGGTTACATGAACCTACACAATTTACACGAATGGCACGTGGAAAATCCTCACCTAATGCGTGAAGATCATTCAAAGTACCGTTTTAAAGTAAACATGTGGACAGGCATTTTAAACGGTACAGTTATTGGTCCGATTGAGCTGCCAGAGACCATAAATGGACATGTTTATTTAGATTTCCTACAAAATCAACTACCCGATTTATTAGAAGAAGTGCCGCTAAATATTTACGGCAGCATGTGGTATCAGCGAGACGGCTGCCCCGTGCATTATGCTAGTCTAGTCAGAGAGTTTCTCGATCAAGAATATCCAAATAGGTGGATTGGTCGGGGTGGTCCAATTTCGTGGCCAGCGCGGTCACCCGACCTTAATCCAATAGATTTTTTTTACTGGCGTGCAATTAAGGAAAAAGTCTAACACAAACTGATTCAAGATTTAGAAGAGCTGCGCCTAAGAATCTCAGAAGCCGCTCAACAAATCAATTCCAAAAGTCACGCCCGGCGCATAGCTCGATCATTTTTAAGGAGATGTAGAGCGTGCATATTAGCTGAAGGAAAACAGTTTGAACATTTGTTTTAAAAATGCTGTAAAACATACCAAATTAAATAAAAAAAAATATTACACAAACTTATTTTAAGTATCATTACTTTAAAGGAGGGTTAAGTAAGAGGATAAAAAGGCTTAGTTCAGGTCAGCTGCAGACTTAAGGTTGCTTTACCAACATTTCACCTCATTAAATTAGATTGGCATAGAATCCGGATTCATCGAGAAAAAAAATTTTCATGCCTCAACTATAACAAAACCTAGCATGTGTTATACCATTTTAGAATTAAGACTAAATGCGTCAACTTTTAAGTATACTTGCCAAAATAGTAGCCATACATTTTTTTTACAAGTACGTCTGGTTTAAGTTGGTTGATGAAATTATTTAGAATTCAATGTTGGAAACAAATTTAACTTTTTACTTAAAAGTGAAGCAGTTATGTAATTTTTTTTTATTGTAAATTGTAGCACGGCTATTCATTATAGCACTACAGAAAAAAAATATTCAAAAAGTAAATATTTACAGTCACGGTACAAGAAAGTTCATTACAGGGTGTCCGTTTTTTAGGATTTTTTTAAACCTTCATAACATTTTGAAAAAAGAACATAGATTTTTTTTATATTTTTCTGATTACCCTCATGACTAGGCCTATCGCTGGTTTCCGGCTTATCGTTGACTTCTGGTACATCCTGTATAATATGGGCCTCTGTTTACGTTATTTAAGATCTATTAATGTAAATATTGCCTGAAATAAAGATTTATTATTATTATTATAAATATAACTAGCTATGTACCTAGTTGTTATGCAGAAAGCAATATTTCTAGATACAATTTTAGGTAAAGAGGTAGGTAATTGTTGTTAATAACGATTAGAGAAAAAATATTTTAAAGAACTTTGTTTTGTTAGTGATCGAATGAATCAGAAAATATTAAATCAATTTTACCACTCTGGTCCGGCTTGCTCTGAAGGATCATCTTTGCTGGTTTTGAACGCATTTCTCCAGCAGGATTTTTAGCCATACACTCAAAGATTCCTACATCAGTTTCATCGGCGTCATGAATCATCAGAGTTCCATTGTGCATAACTTCGTAACGCGAAGCGTCATTTGGAACCTCAGCAGAGTCTCGAAACCATACAATTTCTGGAGTGGGCTCGCCACTCGCTACGCATGTAAACATGGCGTCCTGTCCGAAGTTTACGACGACGTCCTCAGGATTAGATTGAATTTCAGGTTGCTCTACAAATAATAAACAAAACACTTATGACAAGGTACAAGCTCAAACTCAAAACTCATTTATTTCGGTAGGTAGGTATATAAAATACACTTTAGCCGTATACAGAAAGAAAGCCGAAAACTTATCGGCGCCGACAAGCGCCGATCGGCGCCCATCGGCGCCGGTCTACGCAGGTAACCGGCGCAGGCATTTATATGAACAAGCGCCGACCGGCGCCGACCGGCGCTTGTCGGCGCCGATAAGCGCCGATCGGCGCCGACACGCGCCGGTCAGCGCTGGTGCCGCCCGCCAATCATCGTACGACATTTTGCTCGCTCTGCTTCAATCTGCTTGCTTTCTGCAGAATGGACCGGCGCCGATCGGCGCCGACAAGCTTTCAGCTTTCTTTCTGTATACGGCTTTAGAAACGTCAATAACAAGGCACATCAAACTCGTCCATGAAGATTGGCTAAATGTAAACAGCAGCCCATCTCCACTGACGAGTTGCTGGTTCCAAATGCAGTACCCCGAGAAGAGCCAGCAAGAAACTCAAGGGTAGCTCTTTTTAATCTCATTCTTACTAGTAAATATGATTTACAATAATAATTATAATTAATAGCCTTACATAGCGCCGAATCGGTTAATCCCATGCATGTTGGTCTACTAAGTAGTCTGTAATTTTATAGTAGCCTTTTTTATATAATTTTTGCTTAAACTATTGTTTTAAATTTGTCAAGAGGCAAATTTTGTAATGCAATGGGAATCTTATTGTATGTAGCGATAGGGAAAGTTTCTTTGATGCGAAAGACTCTGACACGCGCCCAAGGGTTTCTATGAATTTCTATACCTACTTAGATATTATTCGTACCTACTCAATAATAGTAGATTATACAACAAGGGAATAAAGCACTGTTTTATGTCACGGGCGCGACATTGAATCCTGTACGTAACGAAGGACTCCCAGTTTTACTCCCGAGCGCAGCGAGGACGTTAAGACTGAGTCCTGAGCGCCCAAGACAAAAACAGTTTTATTCCCGAGTTATATACTCTACTTTTCTCACCTTATGCGAGACAATAAAATGCAATTGCATGGTAGTAGATTATTGACAATGCCTATGGCATCTAGTTTAATAGACTCTGGAGTCAAAGTACTTTCATCACTCGACATTTTCGATATTCTTTTTGAAATGTTAAAGCTTTAAAATGGATACAGCAACTTGTTTCTGCCGGCGTGACCTACTTGATTTAACAAATGAAGATCGTGCGAATCTAGTTGGTTACGGCTTCGGTTTTCGAAAATCGCGTTGGCCACGACCGTGGCCGCAGGCGGGTGGACCACATTTTGCTTAACGAAATTAGACTTTAGCTTCATAGCAATAAGGATTATGAATAGTGAAAATTACATTATTGACCTAGGGTTATAATGAAATTCCATACAACATTATAAACCGTCTAAAGCCAAGGGATATAATGTCGCTTTCGGTGAGGTTTATATGATATACTAGCGACCCGCCCCGGCTTCGCACGGGTGCAATGCTGAATTTTCTTTGCTATAAACCTTGCGGAGCCCGAGACCTTTCCAACGAATGCAAAACCGTGGAAATCGGTTCGTCAGTTCTGGAGTTGAATCGTCAGGAAGGAAAACCCGACTTATTTTTATATAGTAGATAATCCGGCTTTCACGAGCATGAGGTGTGAAAAGTTCATTTTCATTATTACTGAGATCGTGTAATGAATTTTGTTTGTAAAAGATTATTGCTGATTCTAAAAAACTGGTCGATACAGATGTCCTTAAATTGTTTCTGTTATATTTACATAAATATCTTTGAATCCCATTTTTAAAGTTAAAGTTTACAAAAGTTTTGATCCAATTGCACTATGGTTTCACTAGAATGAGGGTACCTACCTAATGTTCTAAAAAAATATAAATATTCTGCAATGCTTCGTCGGCAGTTGGCATCAAACGGACCATGGGGGTCTAGCATATCGTCTGATGTACCAAAGTTCTGTAGAAGCTATCACCATAAATATAATCCTCAAAAAAGAAACTTATGCGTCGAATTAAGGAACTCCTCTTTAAATAAACAATGCTTGAGTTTCTAAATCTTCTTTCTTTCTATTTTCCTATGATATACCTACTTGGCAACGTCATCATTTTTGCTATTTCAAAGAGGTAGCACTATTTTGCTGTTATTTTGCCTTGCGCAAACGGTTCCAGATGTGGCCGAATCTGCCCTAAGAGGTTATGTATACTTACGGCACGGTAAATGGTGTTCGCTCATGACCGCAAGCGAGGTGCCAGATATGCCCTCGGGGCCATGACAAGTGGCCGCGATTTTCATGTCTTGGTGCTGTGCGAGCATGCGCACAAACCATAGCATAGAGCAGTCGCAGATGAGCGCGTTGCTGTCAAGACGGAGCTTGCGCAGGTGCGTGCCACGGAAGGAGCCTACTGGGATGTGGCTCAGGAGATTGTTGTGCAGATATCTGTTATAAAAATTGAACTAGTTATACCTAATTTAAATTCTTAAAACAATAGGAAGCCACTAGTCCCTGAGGAGTCCAAATTCAACCGTTATTCATTAATATTTTAGCTCTCTGCCTTCTTTTTTCTTCATACCTAGGTATAAACTTTAACTGTGCCAAATCCTACATTTATTCCTCCGTGCGTGTAATATGCTTAAAAAGGAGTAGGTACCGACCTAGTACCTACCCACAAAGTTTTCTATAAATTCACCAAGCGTGTTCCTAAATATCAACATTTCCTAAATTACGCACTCAAAAGAGATTGGCCGAATATCCGGCCACACTCTTGGCCCAAGCGCCGAATATTCGGCCTTGATTTCCCTTTGTAGTTACAAATTTTGAGGATGATATTCTCATTGTAGTGCGTGCGGTGTTGTGACCGCACACGCTTTGTTTATTTTTAGGTCAGATTGTGTTATACTCTGTAAAAGTAGGTTTGTATTGCTGAAAATATCGCTATTTGTTCGTCCAAAGCAAAACATGGCACCGTTTAAACGGCATTTTTGTGTAATATGTGTGTTGTTTTTTTTCATGATTTGGTATTCGGCCTAATACTTCGTAATATTGAACCGAATATTAAACAAAGTGGTCTGACTGAATAGTAACGAAACATTCGTGGCATCTCTAGTACCTACATATTGCAATATTTGAACTATCCAACTATCAATAGTTCGACAACACGCACATCATTGCTTGTATGTACTACCGACAAAGGCGGAAATGACAGAGACACGTTAGAAGCTATGTAGGTACATCAAAATAAATCCGATTACGGTGAACGTTGTCCATTGACCATTGTCCATTGACAATGAAGGTTTTAATCCTAACCTATGTACTAGTCGACGACTGCGGAATTGGGTGGGTTAATTATATCTGGGGGCCAATTCCACTAAATGTCAACGGTTATAGTTGGATGTCAATGGTAAGTCAATGGCACTTTTCAGAGCAAATAACACCATTGACTGACCATTGACATGTCATTGTCATCCAACTATGACCGTTGACATTTAGTGGAATTGGCCCCCTGCGCTCGTGAAAACAACGTGTCTCCGAAATTAATTTAAACGCTGGTTGAGGAGCACCAACAGCTGGCCTTTTGTCTATTTACAAATGTAATCGAAATCGGCTTCACTTTGAAGTACATTGGTTCTAGTGAACACCTATAATTACCGCCAGTGTGTGTAGTTCATGATGTAGGTAGGTAGCACTGGCCGCGTAATTAATGTCAAATGAAGACGATTTCGAATACAATTGTCAATAGGGCTCCTGTAATTGTAAATAAACTAGTGAAATAATACTTACAGTCTATCGAGTTTCGGCATATGTGAAAAAGTGTCAGCATCTATTGTATGAATCTCGTTCACGTGCAAATATCTGAAAATATGTATAAAATAAATCTTTATTACTTAAGACTTAGTAAATTACACAAATACTATATGCGATACTTTCATTGCTTTACAAATTACTCCATGTGTTATCTTTAGAATTATTTAAATGTGAGATAATTTTACTTTCAGAAGAAAACTATTAATAGGCTATTTATGGTGAGCATCAGAATGGTTTAAGAGCGATAATTCCGTCAATACCTATAGATTATATTTAAAAGAGAATACACATACCCTTTTTGACTTGGACTGAGAAGGATTTCTATACTTATATCATATATGTAGGTATATAACCGTTATGGTAATATACACCTACCTAATTGTATGACTAACATATTTATTTTTACCGGTAGTTTAGTATGATGCCCTTCCTTCTACGTTACTTGATAACTTTAACCCGGGTCTCATCGAGGCTCTGCGTCAGACGTGAGCTAGGTCACTATTATCAATGTGAAAATATTTCTTCATGTCGCAATCGATTAGGAAAAGTATCGAAGTGCTTTTTACATGGAGATCAAATTGAATGCCCGCGAAGTGACATAACTCTTCTATGTTTATATACCTACCCGAAAAATATTGTTTTTAACTGCAACCACGTGAGCAACGTGAGTTGAAAAAACCATTATCAAGAATTTCATGAACGCCTGGCAGACAATGTATAGCAAAAGTTTGTCTGGCATTATCTATATTTTATTTACCCTTCGTGTTTCGACTGAGGGGGTAGTTACTTCGCGGTTTGGAGAGTCAGACTGGGCAGAGGTTGTTTTGCTACCGTATAAATCATGGACATGGACCCACTCGACCCCCACACAAAATTTCATCAGAATCGCTACAACCGTTTTCGAGTTTTAGCGAGACTAACGAACAGCAATTGATTTTTATATATAGTAGGTACCTACATATAAGGAGATACCTACATAAAAGTAAGATTAGATCATTTAGTGTAGTTAGTTATGTCGGTATTGGACTCGATTCTGCAAACCAGCTTAAATTCCTCATTTTAAGTTAGCTCTATTCGTTTCCACAGCTTATGAAAGGAAAGGGACGGAAATAAGCGGCATATTTATTTACAATGTCACAAATGTGAAAAAAACAAAATTGAACCTTATAAACGCATTCACATCTTAGTCAAATACACGTATTTAGCAATTTTAGCTCCATGTAAGAAGGTCATGGATAAAAGTGACAGATTAGACATCAAATTAGTTGGTTTTTACATGTTTGACATTACTCTATAATCTATGGTTTGTTTCTGTCCTTTTTCTTCCGTATTCTATGGAGAAGGATAGGCTAACTTAAAATTAGAAATTTTAGCTGGTCTGCAGAATCGAGTCCATTCTATAAATAGTTTTTGGGACAAATAATTGTACTTTTCCCAAAAACTGTAAACAGTGTTTCATATTACTCGGTAGGTACGAGCTTTTTACAAAAAAAAACGACTTCCACTCTCCGCCTGGGACATTATCAAATATAGCTACGTACTCATTATTTCGCAGCTACCGACCCGCTTCGGAATATAACAATGACATCATTTTCTAGGTAAACCGTCCGTCGCGGCCATTGACAATATTCGTCGCAACTCCTTACAAATATCATTACCACCATATACTGACGTTAATATTAAGTACCTACTTACTGTTATTGAAAACTACATTTATTTTATCCAATTTATTTCAATTTCATATACATGCAGTTGTAAATAGAACTTCTAACATTTTAGCTATTCGGTGGAAGAAGCTTTTAAATCACAAATACATGCCGCATATGTTTAACTCAAGCTCTACTAACTACAATTATATCTATGTGTCAAATGTGCGGATGTGGGAAAATTAATTAGATCTTATCTTGCAGGCCTACTATGAAATTTGGTTATAGTTTCACATTTAATTTCACGTTTGCGATTCAATTTCAATTAAATTTCAATTATATTTATTCCACAAACAATAAACACTGTGTAGGAAATTAGTCACAATAATACATAATATACAATTACAAAAACCTTAAATAAATTAGTTACATGTCAAGAAATTCATTTACATCATATAAACATTTTTCTAACAAAAAGTGCCTCAGTCTCTTTTTAAACAGATTGACATTATTGATTGTCTTAAGCTCAGCAGGTAGACAATTAAACATAACAACTGCCTGATGCCTTACACTATGTTTCGCAACATTGGAACTCTAGATTTCAGTTGGAACTGAAAATGGCGGCGTCCACGTACAGAGAATAGTTATCGAATATCGAAGAGAGAGAATACTTATGAAAAATGGTTTTAATGTTGGGGATTAAGTACTCACAGCTGTTCCAAATGTAGCATTCCTTGGAATACATCGGGGTCGATATGTTGGATCCGGTTGCGGTAAAGGTAAAGGTACTTGAGCCGTCGGAGGCCATGGAAGGCACCAGAGCGCAGAGCTTGCAGATTGTTGTCGTTCAGCAGGAGCGACCGACAGCGGTGCAGGTGGGAAAACACCCCCGGCGCTATCTCGTAGATCTTGTTGAAACGAAGATCCCTAAGAAGTAAGAAAATTGTATAAATCATCAACAAAAACGGGCGGAAGCAGGATTTTGGGCGCGCCATAGCTACGATATTAGCGACGACTCAACGACTCATAAGTAGTTTCCAAAGTTAACCAAATATTTTTAAATTTCTTATATAAATATATTCACTATTTAACGCACTTTAAGATACGTCATTTATAACCAAAGAGATTAAAATATAATAGGGCATAGAGGGGACAAAGCGAGTAAAATTTGAAGCCGAAAAGTTATTCCAAGTGGAATAAGTCTAGTACAATTTTGACCGAATTTCAGCTCGCGTTCATACTAACTGACATGACGTGAGCTTCAAACATGCTTTAAAGTTTTGTATGAAAATATTCACAATGCCCCCTCTATGTCCTTTTATAATTTAATATCTTTGTTTATAACTGTAGCACAATACTTTACAAAGTTATTTGCGATAGAATTTTTTTTTTCTTAAAAGTCTCTCGTATGCGATGACTAATAACTTCTGACCTGACTATCGTATACGAACTGAATTCGTATATGTGTAATTGCGCCACTTTCCTTTAGAGATAGACACCTGCGACTTTGTGATCGGCAAGCGGATGGCTGAAGGGAACGCGGTCGCGCGGGGTTACACACTTGGTGTCGGTTTTCATCATCGCAATCCGGGCCTACCGAGCGTGGAACACAGGGTTCCCTGTCAAAATGTAAATTTTGTGACCTGGGAGCTACCACCGTACTCCGATTTACGGTTTTCGTATATATAATGATCTTGCGCCATGTCTCGTCAGTTTTTGACACCGATAGGTCGGACCGAAGTAACCGCCAAAATCTTAGGGCGGCTGCACATTGTAAAAAAACTCTAGTAGAAAAATTCTGATGGTCGCCGGAAGCCACTCCGTCCATATATTTTATACTAAGCCCCGCACATTGTCAGAAATTTTCCGTGGCGGACGTCCGGTGCGGATGCAAGCCGTATTGCACACCTATCGGATTTCAGAATTTTTCTGATAGTTTCGGAAGGCACGTTTTCAGTCAGACTGGGCTCGTAAATCGCCGGACCGAAATTTCTTATGGTGTGCGGGGTAAGTCCGTCTCACTTCCGGCGACCGGGACAATCAGAATTTTTCTATCAGAAATTTGTGCGGCCGCCCTTAAATCTCAGTACGACGCGCGACGGTAGACAGTACGCACCTCTTTACTATTTACATCACCATAAAGGTCTCAGCACACTTATCAACTCTGAAAGGGATCGTCACCGTATTAACTCGACCTGTTCAGTATTCTTTGTATGAAACTCCCTACTGCAACGCACACTTGTCAGCATCGCAATTCTTAACGGCATCGCCTCCCCTCGGGACAAGTAGGCGAATATAGGCGAGTCGGTCCGAATTGATGTGTGCTGAGACCTGAACACTATGTTCCCTTAACTGTAAAGGGGATACCGATGTTTAACAAATGCCTATTTTGTAAACTGAACATAGCTACCGACTCCATCCACGCTGCTAAACGCCTGCAGTAGACGTTAAAATCAATAGCCAACGATCACAGTATTGGTGGTAAGTACATACCTAGGTACGTGTAGTTAGATCAACATTTCAATATTAACTGTAGGTAGGACACAACACATATCGCATACGGTTATTTATTTTCCAAATACATACGCAGATCCTGTAGGTATAATGAGTACTAATAAACATACTGATATACAATAAGTATGTATAGGTAAACTTTCAGACGGGAAACGAACCCACGAGTTCTGACCATGGGAGTAGGTTTTGGGGTTCCAGACTGCCCTTAGTTAGAGCGAAAATCATTTTTGTTGCAAAATATCTACCTTTTGCATACATGCTTCATATTATGATAAGTTGTTGTAAGACGTATATTTCCAATGGATTGATTCTATTGGTGTCTATAAGTAGTTCTTTCATTTTATGGCGTGAAGTCACGACCAATATCTTTGTTCAAAGCTGGACCACCGCATGTAAAAGCTATAGCTACGCCCGTTGGTTCTGACTCATAGTATCACCATCTTAGGCCCCATCCTACGGATATAGGTTATACCTATCCGCAAATAAATAAATTGTGGCACCCAATTTGGTTTAGCAATATCTTTTACCTACCGAAATGGAAAAGTTTGTACATGTAGGTAGGTATGTAGCTGGACCCGGCCAGCTTCAGACCTACAGGTGGTATAGGGTGGATTTTTGAGACGGGTCAGTAAGGGCAGGTACTTTAATCGTTAGGTATACATAGTTATAGGAAAACGTTCCTAGGAGACCTTCCCTAACTTTTTAGACTGTTATGAACTGCATTCACAGATTTTGGAGAAAATGTACCTACAGTCAGCGAAAAAATGCTAAAATACAAAAAAATATTTTTCATATCTCATACTCGGAAAGTAGTGTATGTTTGATCTGAGTACCGGGTCGGAAGCGATGGTTCCCACCAAAGAGACATTCAGGGCTGTGATTCCCGCCCTCGGTCGGGAAAGATTCATAGTAATTGCTTTCGGCCTTAGGGCGGGAATGAATTTAAAAAATAATAATACTGCATTCGGAAAAGACGTTTAAAGAAAAAGTTTCTCTAGCAAAGAGAATGACTTTCTTCCAACCTCTTTGGGTACTTAGTAGGGATACGAAACTTTTTACATCAGTTAGAATAAGTAAAAAAGGTGCGGCCTTGTGAATGTAGGTATAAACATTGGGTATAAACAACAGAAAATAGCCCGCGCGCGGGGCGGTACACGTTCCATATTTAAAATAAAAAAAAGAGTAATAATTTGATAAGCTGTTCCGAAATTCAAAATCTTGTTTTTCATCGACACTAATAAGCACAGAACACTATCACTCGGCTAGAAGTACATGTTATTAAAAAGAGGAAGGATTTGTATATTATTTTTGTAATGTTATTTAGGTTAGATACTCTATGATGTAGTATTCAAAGACGTTTAAAAGAAAAAGTTTCTCTCTTTCAACTCTTTCTTCCAACGTCTTTGGTTGTATTGTTGACAATTTTGTTTTTTTTCGTAGGTATTATTGCGTTTTTGCATGTTTGAATTTTTGTAAAATTGAAATTTTTTTGTTTACTTTCCTTGAATTCGAAATGAAAAGTAGAGTGTTTAACGCGGGTGGAAGTTATCAATTCCTACTCGGACTATATCCGCCCTCGCTGCGCTCGGGCGTCTAAATACCTCGTATGGGAATTGATTCCTTCCGACCCTTGTATAACAATCTACTATTTTATGCCAATCGAACCTATTTCGTGTGGGGAACAAATGCGCGCGATCAACGCCGCTGGGCGAATTCTAGTAATGAATAAAAATATATCACGTTGAAATACACTAATTATTGCTTTATACAAATAATTCTATGAGCAATATGAGCAGTGATAGCCCGGACGGTTAAAGAGCCGGCCGAAAATAAGTGAGGCTCGGGTTCGAATCCTGGCATGTACCAATGAGTTCTTAAAAAAAAAACTTACGTACATATTTATCACTAGCTCGACGGTGAAGGAAAACATCGTGAGGAAACCCGCAGGTCTCAGAATTAATTCTGAGACATGTGTAAACAGACCCGGTCCGGCGATGGGCTCACCACCTATCACGTTTAGGGGTCCAATATGTCTCGTGAAATGTGGGTATATCCAGTAATGGAATACCTCTGCCTACCCCCTCGGGGATAAAAAAAAAATAAAGACGTGTGGCACTCGGGGACTGCCGCGGTAAAGCTATTGCATAGCATTTTGTATCAACAAGACTGCCGAAAAGAAACGACGTTACAATGCACGGCCTTCAAGCCACACGGGGGTGTTATTTAAATGGTTAGCAGAGTATTCGTAGTGGTGGTAGTTGTAGTGGGAGTGGTGGTGGTTGTAGTGAGGGTGGGTGTGGGAGTGTGAGGGTGTGTGAGTGGGAGTGGGGGTGGGATTGGGAGTTGGAGTGGGCGTGGGCGTGGGGGTGGAAGTGGGGGTGGAAGTGGGGTTGGGGGTGGGGTGAGAGTGGGAGTGGGAGTCAGATTGGGAGTGGGACTGAGACCGGGACCCGGACTCGGACTCGGACTCGGACTCGGACTCGGACTCGGACTCGGACTAGGACTAGGACTCGGACTCGGACTCGGACTCGGACTCGTACTCGGACTCGGACTCGGACTTGGACCTCCGTGCCCGTCGGAGTGGGGAGCGTGAGGTTTTTTTCGTTACGGAATTTCTGGATTCGGTCCCTGCGCTCAAGGCCCTCGATAGAAGCTATGCAATAGCTTATAAGGCGTGAGATTATATTATATATTTAATAATTCTGTTACTTCTAATTTTACTTACAGTAAATCCACAAATACATCTACACCTACATATTTAATTAACACAGGTATGATGGGTTAAACTAAAATATAAAACTATGCTGCAATGCAACTACATAATATCTACTTACACAAACGTCGACAGGTTATTATTAAAACGAATATAAACAATACATCTACCACCGCTTTGCAACAAAGCTCTCGGTTCTCGCAGTAGCAAAATGGAAAGTTGGAGGAAAAGCATTATAGTTCCCACTTATAGCCAACCTAAATAATACTAGGTAAGTAGTTATTCCATTGGTATAAACTTTAATTGGGCCTTCCCGTTTAGTAAAATGTCTGAGGTTTATTTATATTTAAGTATATATTTTATTTTATTACAAGTAAGTACCTAAGTACTTCTAATTCTTTGTAAAGCCGCATTCTCAATATCAGTATCACTGAGGTACCTTTTCCCAGCGAGTCGGTAAGTACCTATAACGCGAATAAGCAAGTACATTTATTCCATAGCCCGTAGTCAAACCAAATAATATCTAATAATAAAATAGAATAATATGATTTATTGAAAAAGATAGGTAGCTTGGCACTTTCTAAGTCCTCATAATTATTATTTCATTAATAAAAATAAACACTGAGTAAACAATCTAACACGAATACACTTTTCGAGCGTGCCATTCGCATGAAACGAGTTCTGTGCAACCTTTTATTTACACCTTCTTTAAAAAGGATATCAGCCGAAAGGGGTGACGTAACATTAATGTGATCCGAAGGTTTAGGTATTATTTATATTCTTTGCTTTATTAGCAATAGGTAAAAAATAACATAAATAACTAATCAAGCTAGAAAATTATATGACGTAAAGTAAGTAAACACTAAAAAGGGGTTTTTAGAAATTTCTACAGAATCGGCAACGCCGGGGGCATCGGCTAATTTCTAACATAATGTTGGCCCAAATGTGTCGAGTTTCCTATACCTAATAACTAATTGAAAAATGTTTTATTATTTGTTGATCTTTACAACCCTATTTGTTTAGTAGCAGACGAATACTTTAAAGAAAATTCCTCTCAGAAATTATTTCTTCCAACCTATTTGGTCGTGGAATTCAATTTTAGCTCCGGTAACTACCTACTTGTTGCTTGACGGCGAAAAGCCTGAAGCCTGAAAATATGTACGTATTGATTTAAAGAATAAACAAATTTTATAAAAGCTAATATAAAATGGGTTTTCAGTAAGTTAAATTTATTATGCTTTTGCCGTTTATAAACGAGGAGACAATCAAAATCAATTTAATTCTTACAACCGAGCAGTCAAATAATTTGGAGCAGTGATAAATTAGTTTAAGGAGTACAATTGAATCAGATTCGGTAACTACAGTATGATGGAGACTACTAGACTAGACTTCATTGTAAGACTTGAAGACAAGGTCGCATTGCAGGCGCGGCAGGCACTCCTCTGTTATGGTCGGCAGCGCCGGCGCCGCCCACCAGGCCCAATCGAAGGCTCAATCGCATCTAGATTTGAACAGACATTCTGTAATGCATTAGTGTTGTCCTACATACAAAAATCAAGATAACGGTGTCTATGATCAAGATGAGAAAGGCCATATCTTCTCATGTAAAGGACAAGGACATTTAGGCAGTGCCGTAACTTAGGGCGGTGCTATAAGTGCCCATGCACAAGGCGCAGACCCTGGAGCATGTTAAAATACCCATTATTTATCACGAATATAGCTGGAGATGCGTCCTACTATCAGCACAGTATACACAGCAGAGCAGCGGATGAGGTTATGAATTTTCAGTCACTTTTATTATCAGAGCCGAGTTTTAAAAGAAAATTTTAAAATAAATTCTAGGGTCCCGTTATATGTAGAACTGCATTTAGGTAATAACTAATAAGATAAAGTTTACGTTTTAAATTATCAATGTTAAAAAGAGACGAGAGGAGAGATACTCAATCTAACTGAAGCTATTAATCCCAGGCAGCAGTTGAGATGGAGAATAATCACTCGTATCACTCAAGTCATATTATTTCATGATTCACATCACACCCTGTTTCTTTAAATAGTAAGGAAAAACACAAAACTTGCGCCGACTTGTTAATTGGCGGCGTGATAGGCTAATGGCCGCACCTGGTTTATTTTACAAATTATGTATCTAATAGCCAGCTCCAAAAGCTAATTCACATGGCAACTAGGTACAGGTAAGTGCTCCAACATCTAAAGAACGTTGCTAGCCCTAACCTTTTAAAACAACTTAATGCTCAAATATGATAAGAGAGCCTGGTATAGTGAAGTTGTTTATTTTAATCCAGGTGCCTGACAATTTAATGAAAAAAAAAAAATATTTCATTAAATTCCTTTTATAATAAGTATGTATCTAGTCACTAGGATATAGCTGTAACAGACATGCGGAACTTTATTAAATTTTTTACCACTTTTCCAAAACAAAAATCACTTTACAGATTTTGATTGCTTCGTCAGATTTGAATATTTTTTTTTTTATTATTAATAATAGGCAAACTATTTGTCTGCCATCTCACCTGATGGAAAGTGATGATGCAGACGACGATGGAGCATGTTTGCCTAGATAATGCCTATTTCTTCCATGTGGCATACCTTCCTTAGTTTGAACTTTGAAGTATAGAGCTGTCACTTAAAAGTAAGTAAACACTTCACAAAACAGATTTACTAGATTTGTACCTACCTATTACTTTATTGTCATAGGGACCTAGGTACCAGGGACCAGTTTATTTAAACTGGTCTCTGTAGGTACTTAGATTTGCGATTACTTTCCGGGGGTCTAAAAAGGCCGTTTCGGGTGAATCATAATAGGATCCTATTTCGATTCATATCATATTCGAAATTTTCACCAAATACGAATCTGCTAATGAATTGAATTGTCAGCGAATCACTAAAATGAGGGACCATTTTACGAAATTTAGAGGAATAGCTTAGGATTTGCTGGGAATTCATAAAAGGAGGAATTGCTCAGAGGAATTGTCTATATTGAATAATAAAAAAAAACGTCTCTGCCTACCCCTGTGGGAAGAAGGCGTGAGCTGTATGTATGAATTGCTTAAAGTGGCCATTTTAGACCCACTGTAACGTTTAAAATAAACAGTGCGTCTTACTATGTGACAAAAATCTCTTTGGCATGTTTACTTTTCTCACCGATAACTTGATAAGAAATGTGGGAGAACTGAAGATTAGCGGGGTCTAATTGCATCATAAATTGATAACATTTAGCGTGCATTTTATGAGCGATGATTGCAACGGACAATCTTGAAATAATAAAGCTTTTTATTTCCATACCATTATAACAAACAGTAGGTACATAGCAAAGGTGTAGTTATTGATGTTAGTATTTATGAATTGTATTTAAATGTTAGTGCTATAAGTACATAAATGACGATGGTATTGTTGGGTACACCGTACAAGCCTCCTCCATTTTCTTTCATATCTCCCAAAGAGATTAAAATATAATAAAGCGAGGAAAGCATAGGACAAAGCGAGTAAAATTTAAAGCCGAAAAGTTATTCCAAGTGGAATAAGTCTAGTACAATTTCGACCGAATGACAGCTCGCGTTCATACTGACATGACGCTTGAGCTTCAAACATGCTTCGAAGTTTTGTATGAAAATATTCACAATGCCCCCTCTATGTCCTATTATATTTTAATAACTTTGATATCTCCCTATTTTGTACAATGTCTGGAATAAAATATTCCAGCTTTTGCGATTAGTCATTAGCCCACCGTTTCTTGGGTCTCCCAACATTTATTTTTCCCTTTGGCCCCGTCCATTTCGTCGTTTGTATGGTCCATCTCTTGTATCTGTACCTGGAAATGTAGCCGGCCCATTGTATTTTAAATTATAGAGCTTGGCTTAGTGCATCTGTCAGCTTTGTTCTTTTTCTTATTCTTCACTTCGTATTTTCTAAGTCATTTTTAGTTTCATAATGCTCCATGGCTCACTGGCATTAAGTTATTTTGTTTTTTACGTTATTTTTATAAATCCAAAAATGAGAGGTAGGTATACGTAATTGGAGATAAAAGTATCCTTTTTTTTAATTGTAATTTCCTTTGAGTTTCCTTACTCTTTCTTTAGAGTTATCTGTTATGTTACTATGGAAAAGCTGCTTTGCACAGTGATAGAGTAGGGACCAAAATAAGCGATAATGTTACCCGCAGCAGAGAAACACAGAGCGCCACAAATGCGAGTCGGACTCGCGGATGAAGGTTCCGTACCATTATCTATAAAACGGCAAAAGAATCACGTTTGTTGTATGAGAGCCCTCCTAAATATTTATTTTATTCAGTTTTATAGTATTTTTGTTATAGCGGCAACAGAAATACAACATCCGTGAAACTTTCAACTGTCTAACTATCACGGTTGATGAGATACAGCCTGGTGACAGACGGACAGACAGACAGACGGACAGCGGAGTCTTAGTAACAGGGTCCCGTTTTACCCTTTAGGAACGGAACCTTAAAATCGTCAAAAGTTCATACTGAAATTCATAATTATGATATTCATAATGAAATGAATTCGTATTGAAAGACTGAACCGATTTTAAAGATTTAGGTATAAAACGGTTGGTCTTTTTATTTTACAATAGTATATAACACATCTAGGGAAGTAAATAAGAAAGCCTCAGATCACATGTTTGTATTACATGACTGTGATATCAGACATTTTTTATTTTACTTCCCGAGGTGTGTATATACTTTTTATCTTTTCGATGGAGGCGGAAAGTGGCAACTTCGGTTAGCGTAGCGGACCGAAATTTGCCGCTTTCCGCCCGGAGAAATGAAAAAATATTTTTATGTACAAGTGCCATCAAAATATTATAAAAAAATTAAACACATTCACATTGAAGAATATCTAAAATGTTAAATACTTTTTATTTTAAGTAGTAGTCTATACAGGATGTCCCAGAAGTCAACGATAAGCCGGAAACCAGCGATAGGCCTAATCATGAGGGTAATCAGAAAAATATAAAAAAAATCTATGTTCTTTTTTCAAAATGTTATGAAGGTTTAAAAAAAATCCTAAAAAACGGACACCCTGTAATGAACTTTCTTGTACCGTGACTGTAAATATTTACTTTTTGAATATTTTTTTCTGTAATGCTATAATGAATAGCCGTGCTACAATTTACAATAAAAAAAAATTACATAACTGCCTCACTTTTAAGTAAAAAGTTAAATTTGTTTCCAACATTGAATTCTAAATAATTTCATCAACCAACTTAAACCAGCTGTACTGTAAAAAAAATTTATGGCTACTATTTTGGCAAGTATACTTAAAAGTTGACGCATTTAGTCTTAATTCTAAAATGGTATAACACATGCTAGGTTTTGTTATAGTTGAGGCATGAAAATTTTTTTTCTCGATGAATCCGGATTCTATGCCAATCTAATTTAATGAGGTGAAATGTTGGTAAAGCAACCTTAAGTCTGCAGCTGACCTGAACTAAGCCTTTTTATCCTCTTTCTTAACCCTTCTTTAAAGTAATGATACTTAAAATAAGTTTGTGTAATATTTTTTTTATTTAATGTGGTATGTTTTACAGCATTTTTATAACAAATGTTCAAACTGTTTTCCTTCAGCTAATATGCACGCTCTACATCTCCTTAAAAATGATCGAGCTATGCGCCAGGGCGTGACGTTTGGAATTGATTTGTTCAGCGGCTTCTGAGATTCTTCGGCGCAGCTCTTCTAAATCTTGAATCGGTTTGTGTTAGACTTTTTCCTTAATTGCACGCCAGTAAAAAAAATCTATTGGATTAAGGTCGGGTGACCGCGCTGGCCACGAAATTGGACCACCCCGACCAATCCACCTATTTGGATATTCTTGCTCGAGAAACTCTCTGACTAGACTAGATACCGCATGCTGCCGTAAATATTTAGCGGCACTTCTTCTAATAAATCGGGTAGTTGATTTTGTAGGAATTCTAAATAAAGATGTCCATTTATGGTCTCGAGCAGCTCTCGGGCATTGTAAATTGTAGCACGGCTATTCATTTATAGCATTACAGAAAAAAAATATTCAAAAAGTAAATATTTACAGTCACGTTAAAAGAAATTTCATTACAGGGTGTCCGTTTTTTAGGATTTTTTTTAAACCTTCATAACATTTTGAAAAAAGAACATAGATTTTTTTTATATTTTTCTGATTACCCTCATGACTAGGCTTATCGCTGGTTTTCGGCTTATCGTTGACTTCTGGGACATCCTGTATATGTCTATAGTAGTACTAGGTATAAACTATTCTAATGTTATAATATAAAGAACAAAAATTTAGTGTTTGATTAGTTGATTACTGAATCGTTTTTAAATAAGATATTATCTACAGATCTGTGGATAATAGCTAATAAATATTTTTTTATCAAAATAGTCTATAGGTATTCGCCGCGCCGGTAAGATAACATGTAAGATATCTTACCGGCGAATATTGAATATATTTTTAATTCAAAATCTTTTTTAGTACGAATAAAATTATCCCCGTGAAAGAGTGCCCAAAAAGTGCTGCTATTCTGGATACTTGGCTAATCCTTTGATGATGAAAGAAGCAACAGCTATTTTAAGGAAAACACTTCCCACACCAACTACAATAGTCTATCCGTAAATAAGACTTTAAATTGGACGTTATAATTTTAATGTGCTAAAACTCGCTTACCATACCCGAACTGTCTTTTAATACCATTCTATTTGTTAACTGAGAACAAAGTTTAGTGTAAGAATTTACATTCTAGTCTAGATCCAGGCTACAACTACAAACGAGATATGTGACGTATCACGTAGGACGACACATTATAATAATAATTAGGTAGGTATTCAGTATAGTATTCGTGAACCTAGTAGGTATTGTAATGCACACATAAACATATTTAACAAAAATAAACCGAGCGTGAAGTTTCTAAAAGAAATTAAGAGTACCTACCTAAAACTTCAATTGTACAATAGAGTGGACACTCAACGGTAGGTACCTATTGCCCACATGGTGCCCGTTCTTTTCCCGTTCCTGTGGTCTTTTAGAAATTCCCTTTTTGTGTTTTGTTTCTGTTTAAAAACAGGTTGATTGTGGATTTAGCACCTAATGCCTACGCTATGAGTTCGATGGACTTGCTTTGTAACTACTTATTCCAGGAATGCGTTCATACTAATATCCATGCCCGACTATCTCAGATTACAAAGGGCTTGTTCCAATTAGAGTTAGGATTTAGGACACGGCTAGTCACATTTGCGGCTACGAGTCCATCTTGTGTCACACACACGGAAAATAAACGAAGTGACAATATACTATAATGTTTTCCTCGTGTCGTGTTGGAGGCAACGCGGTGACGGAGAACTTGCTTCTATGTCAAAGAAGCAAAGTGCCAAACTTGTAGGAATAATTGTTAAATATTTCGGGTAGTTGGAAGTTTCGAAAGGGTTGTTTTGATGAAGTTTGCAATTCCAAAGTGTCCTTACGTATAGCACAATTTCGCTATGTTTAGAATAACTTTCCATAATGTTAGCAGTAATGTAAATGTTATCAATTTTTTAAGTCTAGTTGATTGAAGGCATAAGCTAATTCAAAGGTTGTAACGAATAAACTCAAAACCTAACTGATTTTAAAAATATTTTTTCTAATTGAAAGCTTCAATATACCTACCTGAGTAACGTAGGCTATATTTTATTCCCGTAATCCCACGAGAACGAGTGAAACCGCGCAGAATCGCTAGTATATGATAAAATATTTTTTCCTAAATAAAATTTTGTCAATTTATTTAAAATGTTGTATCACAGGAAAATTTCCTCTGACTTTCCGTGCTTCCGTTTAAATATGGGGATGGAACTAAGCGCGCACAATACGCTTAATGTGTCTACAAAACGCTGTGATTATAAACAGTTAACCAACAAAGAAAAAAGGCAAAGATAGAGAGTGGGCTATGAAAAAAGGCACCTCTGATGTGCAAGAAATACACCCCAAAAAAAACAACATTTCAGTAAATTGAGTTACCATCATTCATTCTGTACAGTCACTATAATAGAATAAATAAATAAATAAATCGTGGGACACAACTCACACACGGTTATTTAGTCCCAAAATAGGCAGGGCCTACTAGTACTAAACAACTGATAAACATATTTATAAATAAATATTAAAAGACCAGAAATAAAAAAGGAGCTAACAAAAAGAAGTGAAATCCCACCAAAACATTTTCATTTAAAATGTTGCCAAAACGAGATCATATGGCTCGCACTGTCAAAAAGTTATCAGATCTCATGTAGAGCCAAGCTTCTAACTCTACAAGCCGTAACTTCACAAACTCAACACCTTAGCCAAAGCAGATAGAAAGTTTCGCTACCGTCACATGGGCGTAATTTATTCGTTATTAATGTTATACAATAGTTCTTGTAGTAATGAAATGGCCAATCCACATATTATTATGTCGAATAATGGCCTTCAAATGCCTTCAAAAGTGCGCTTGCGGTAAACTCCTTTGGTTTGTGATAAATAACCGACACTCAATCGGATCAGCTATAAGCGCTTGCTAACCTACACAAACCAAGCCAAACGCTATATTCACACCTTAGAATTTGTGACGGCTTGCTTGTTGAGGTTTGGCAAGCGTGCGGACTATACTGCGGACCCACCTAAGCGGTTGAGAAGTGATCACGTTTTGCCTTTGGATGCATAAAACAAACCAGACCGAAATGTTCAATAACATTTAATAACAAAGCATTTCCTATATTTCGTAAAATACAAAATATTTTTTCAATCAATCAAAATGGATCCCTATGTCTCTTGGTCACGGCATCATGCGTGAACGGTTGTGTGTTTGTTATTGTCAGGAGAAGGTTCTTATGAAAGAAAAAATAAGAAAGTTGAACAGAATATGTGATAGTACTGCGGAACATAAGAAAAAAGAAAACTTTGCGACAATATTAACTTTTTTAATGTAACATGGCGTTTGACATAACTGTTAGTAAAGTTCATAGTTAAGACAGGACAACTGTCTGGGCAAAGGTCTGCCAGGTCAGCTAGTACAGAATAATAATTTCATTTTATTGTTTCAGCATCCTTGAACGGAAAATAAAAATATACTTAATGAAAACATTACAATTTGATAATAAATATATAATAGTTACGTCCCTAAAACATTCAAATTGATGTCAGGTTTGGTTATTTCTAAAAAAAATCTTATTAAAGTCCTAAGAGCTTTCATTCTGAAATGGGGACTATTATGGGGGATTATTATTATTAGTGTCAATAATTGCAATGTCAAATAAGATTTTACTACAACAAACAAGTTCTTTGGGCCAATGCAACAATGTTAATGCACTGAATTGCTCCGTTAAGTCTTCGTTACCTCTGTTAGTTCAATGTTGAATTAAGTTGTAGGTAATCAATGTACAATAAAAAAAATCTAATTAAGTAGGTACATACCTACTATCACAAATGTTTAAACTTTACACACGCTTACAATGTTAAGGTTAAAAACGTAAGTAGGTCTGAAACTTATATTGATAAAACTAACTACTACTAATGAGAATTGAGATAGCTTATCAAATGTTAAGCATATTTTCGCTACTGCGTAAGTCAATTATAAATTTGTGTAAGAAGACCAATAAGCACGACAATAATTATGCTATAAAATACCATTACACGACCAGACGCTTTCGCAACAATAACTTTTCGCCCGCTCGCCTCGGCCCGCATAAGAATCGCACATTTATTTTTAAAACTATGCTATAAACTTCTTAAAAATAGACCTGAAACACAACTAAGCATGATAAAATTAATATGTAAGTAAGTACGTAATACTTACAGAGTTTGAGTCTCGACCGGCACTTTCGGGATGCTCATAAAGTCCTGATTTAAACAACGAACCGAATTTCGAGCGCACAGGCATTTAGGAGGACATGATTCAGATAGAGCACAACAAAAAAAGTTGAAAAGTAATAAAAACTTTAATAAATTTATGGGCCCCATTTGGAAATGGAATACCCGACGGGAGAAGTTGGTGATGTATAATGGATTCGTGTGATAAATTACTTAAGTAACTAGATCGCGTGGGTCCCACTGCAGTGCTGAAGCGGACTGCGATCGGCCGACTGCGGGAGCCGACTGAAGACGCTACATAACCGGGAGTCTGCCGCCGCCGCGCTCCGCCGCCCCGCGCCTGCCGGGCTGCCGGACAAACGCTCCTCACGAGCGACAGTCCGACCGTGGAGTAGGACACTCCAGTCTCGCAACATACTACCTACACCAACATACAAAATATTATATTAGGTCTTTACCTATGAAATTGCCGTTTTTTATGAAAAAATTTAATCGATTTTTTTTAATGTATTTTTTATTTGTATTAATTGAAGTAATCACTCATGCAATAAATGCATCTTTGCCAACGCAGTGGCAGTTTATTGATGCCCTTCTTAAAGAAATCAGCTGGACGGGAGGCAACAAATTCTTCAAAGGCATTTTGTACTGCCTCTCGAGTATGGTATTTTTTCCCGCCAAGAAGTTATCCAAATTCTGGAAAAACTAGTAGTCTGTAGACGCAAGGTCTGGTGAGTAGGGCGGATGACGGAGAGCTTCCAACCCCAGTTCTTGCAACTTGGAGACCGTCTGCTGTGGAGTATGAGGTCGTTGTCGTGCAGGAGCAGCGGAGACGAGCGATTGACCAATGCTGGTTGGAGATGCGCCAGCTTCTCCATCATTGTGTTCAGTTCTTCACAGTACACATCTGCAGTAATGCTCACCCCGTTTGGTAAGAAGCTGTGATGAATCACACCAGCGCTAGACCACCAAACAGTGACCATCACTTTTCTAGGGCTAAGTTTTCGTTTAGGGCATTGTGCTGGACAGGTGCTGAACCAGGATCCAACCGACTTGCTGAGCGCTTGCGGTTATCAAACAGAATCCATTTTTCATCGCAGGTAACAATGCGGTTCAAAATTCCTTCATTTGTGGGTCTGTTGAGCAGTGCAAGGCACGTCTCGACGCGTACCTCGCGCTGGCGATCACTGAGGTCGTGGGGCACCCATTTCAAGCTTTTTTATCTTGCCAATTTGACGCAAATGTCCCAATATTGTTTTGACGCTAACGTCGAGTTAGCTGCTGCTAATTCAGCCGTAGATTGTGTATCATCAGCTTCCATAATCGCCTTTAATTCGTCATTGTCGACCAAAGTCTTCGGACGACCGCGAGGTTCATTTTTTAGGTCGCAATTTCCAGAACGGAAAACAGACAGACAGAAACCAATAACAGGTGGTGCGTTGGTTTGAGTGTTAGCTCCGTAAACGTCGTTGATATTTTGATTTGAAATGGTCTAAATGGGAAAATAGTACTGCAGAACGGCAATTTCATAGGTGAAGACCTATTATAAAACTATGTAAGTACCTAGATTGAAAGTGATTATGTAGGTACCTACTTATTTTTAAAAAATTACTGAAAAGCTACAGCTTTTCGAAATCAGGCGGCATAACTTGTTCGAAGAGTTTTGTACCGTAATTATTAAAGTTTAAGAAAACTAGAAAACGCTTTTGTATGTGTGGCATGCGTTGAAACAAATCAAATTAGCCTAAGGTAGCCATTGAAGAGTTCCATCATCCAACACCTGGCTCAATCATCAGGTAAGCTCGATGAAACCAAATTATTGCAAAGTTAAATAATAATATTTATAAAGTAGTATACCTACTTAACCCTAAAAAGTAGTTGGCCATTTCGTGAAATGGTGACATTTCATGATACAGTGAACTAATATCATTGTTAAGGTTTAACGTTTGATGATTTGTTTACCGACGTTTTGTCATTAGATATCATTAATGTAAGGGAATTGAAATTTGAAATCTAGTTCTTATTTATAATTCTTAGATACAAGTGCAAAATCATCAAATTAATGACCGGCTTTTAAACGAAGAAGTAGGACAGAATGGTTTTAAAATTTTATAAGTAGGTACCTAAGTAGAAAGATTGGTGAAAGAAGAAGAAGCTTGACACATTGAACTTTGCAACGTTATTATTACAATCACTTTAGAGGTCAGACTCACCCTAAAAGTGTAAGGCCCCATGTGCTCTTGCTACACGTAGCGTCATAAAATTTTCCAACAAATTGAAATAAAATATATGATAAAAAGTGTATGTTGTTGCATTAAAAGTAAAAAATATGTAAGTAACTTTTTCTCATATGTTGGGAAATATGTTCTCGTTTTAAAAGCCAGCAGTAAGTAAGCTCCCAAGTCTCCCAACATAACCACGTCCCAACAACGATATCGCAACTCCTCAATGGATAAGTACATAAAACTCGTAAACCCCTCGAGTTTGGTTTTTATGACCTACCATTTATAAAAAAGCTTGTTTTTTTAGTTTTCTTGAACTAAGTAAAATTAATTAGGTAAGTAGGTACCTATTAAATCTATAGATTTCTCAAAATTCTTCTCATATAGCCGAGTTTTAAGTGTATGAGGTAAAATAACGTCTTCGGGGTTGATTAAAGGCAAGTATAATTCCCACAAACACATTTCGTTCGTTTTGGCCAGTTTCGATCAAATAGTAGGTACTAGGTAGTGTACGTCCGACCGAAACCGAAACTCACGTGGTCAAGTATAAAATTCCTTCAAATACTGAAATTTGGTGCATTTTACCCATTATTCTGCATTAATTAGGACATGAAATGGAAACACAGTATATTAATTTTGTTGTACCTAATCATTTATTTAACTTATATTTAAGTCTTATTATAAAAAATATTAACGCACGACAATTCCCGAACAGGGCCGCCAGCGTCCGCCAAAGCGTTGCCGCGAGAAGCGAAGTTAGGCAAGCATGCACAACTTCCGAAATCAGTTTTGGTTTCCGCCAAAACTGAGCTCGAACTACTGCAGATCTGCTGTGCCACAGGCAAAGAAAGAAGCAGGTAAAACAACTTTGCCCGGTTCCTATATTCAACGAATCGTGGTTGTACTTCAGCAGCGGACCGTTTGTCAACTACGAGTAACGAACGGATAGAGACGTTCCTATATGTTTTCACGTCATCTACCTGCGACGAACGGTTGTAGGTAACCAGCTTACCGAAGCCCTCCGCTGCGTTTCGTTAAAGCAAAAACAGAAAAATTACGTTTTAATGAAAAATAAAGCAAAATATTTTTATTTTACGTATTTACGGTAGTTTTATTTGTAAAACGTCAAAACAAGACAGGCTGCTAAACCAGGCTGAAAAAAAGTGATAACTCATTACTATAAATCTGATGTCAGTCTTGATATTTCTGTATAATTCGGATCTTGCATTATTTGCTACACTACTGGAGCATATAAAATATATATTCAATATTGTAGCATCATGAGCGGACCCAGGCCAACGGGCTACTACATTAATTAGCAACAAATTTGCATTGCATACTGCCTGCACATTCAAGAAAAAGTAGCCTTTCCGGTTTCTGAATTCCTCTCCACACACATCTCGCACTATACCACAAGCAGATGATTTTGATACCCCAACAAAGTCAGCCACTGATAATAGCATAGTTCCCAGAGCATAAAATCGGAATGCCAATAGCAATTGGTGTAAAGGACGTATACCATAGGAAAAAATGTAGGTTCTTATTGTAAAGTAGGTATACATATCAACAATACATATTTGTTGCGTTACTTTTTAAACGTTTTGAGGTTTCAAATAATACCTATTACATACCTGGCTCCCTTCACTGTTAAATAAGGGTATATTTCAACTAGTAACCGTTGAACAGAAGGTTTATCCAACCGAAATCTGAGTTGAAATTCGTAAAAATACAAGGTAATGTAATGGTCGTTTGGTAATTTCGGCGATAATCAAGTTCTTTATTGAACTCTGCCAGTCGGAGAACATTTGTAGGTCACTCATTTCACTATCTGAATGAGACATTGTTATTTTTCACATCTTATGTAGTGAAACTACCAAAATTGTGGTTCACAACCGATCGAATTCGGCACTTCGGGCAGTAACTAATTATCAAACGCCTAGTAACTTTGACAGCTAGTTGACGTGTCAAAAAATTTATAGGAACACTCTATCCTGTCATCTCCATACATTACCCTTACTATCCGTAAGTTGTAGCCCTCTCATCCGTATGTACCAAGCTGTCAGTAAGTTCGCTTACGAATATTTTTTTATAGGAACACTTTTTTGAGTTACGCCTCGTAGATAACTCTACAGTCCGTAAGCAAAACGGTTGGTTTCTCGAATATAGGAACCGGGCATTGTGGGTAAACCACTTTGCAAACCAACGGGTAGGTAACTATCAAAATCATGTCACGTATAGTGTCAATATACATAAAACCATTATTTAGCGCCAAAACTTAGATATATAATAAGACCTTTACTTATATCCGATAGATAAATGTAGATAGATACTCACATAATTAAGCGAAAATTTATTAGCGAAAATTATATTAATAAATAGTTAGCGAAAAAGGCTCACTCTGCTTCTCCACTGGTACAAAACATTAGAGTTAACGACGAATAGGGCAGTTTGGTACAAAAAGATGTACCTATTCACTAACAATTCACACGGTGGACAAAAGTCCGGATAAAAAACCCGCAGAACATGGCGCCTGGAATGGTTTTCGTGTATTTTTTTACAGACTTTAATCCACTTTCATGAAACCCTGTTTAAAATAAGTATAACGAACTGGTATTAAAGGCGCTGAAACAAACGCAGCCACCACCTGATTAAAGACCACCGTAGGAATGCGCAGGTCAAAGACGTTTAAAGAAAAAGTTTCTCTTTCCTAGGAAAGAGAATGATTTTCTTACAACCTCTTTGGCGCAGGTCTTTGGTTTGGTGCAAGTTAGTAAAACTACAGCATATTACTAACAAGAAGACTCGTTAGTCGAGTCTTCTCATCATTCATACCGCAATGCTTGAAAACGAAAGTTTTCAATCAGTGCGTTCTACTCGTTATGGCCTATACACAGTGCTGAGAGGTGGACACTCATGAGCTGTATGTATCATCCTAGCAGCGTCACGGCTTCTGATTGGCACGTGGACCAGGTGGATTAGGCGCAAAATGCCACATTCGCAAAATGCCACACTAACCCCTTTCTTGCAGTATGTTCGAGAGTGTGGCATTATGCGAAAATGGCATTTTGAGAATGTGGCGTTTTGAGAATGTGACATTTTGCGAAAATCGAATGTGTCATTTTGTGAATGTGGCATTTTGCGCCTAATCAACCAGATATACATTCCGTACCCATTTTGTACCCTACCGGTTTAGGAGATTGGGGTTTGGTGAATGACGTCTTTCCAGCAACGTCACCGCCTTATCTCAATAAGTATAGAATATTTCTGCATTTGGGATACACGACGATTTCGTACTTTTAGAAAGAGAGTAGAACCCTCACTCAATTCCCCATAGAATTAAATATGCACAGGCACATTGGTGGCGCTGCCAGAATGACGTCTGTATAGCAGCACCACCACCTGTATCTCCGTAAATAAAGAATATTCGTTGTAGGTATATGACTACACCAACATTTAGTACTCGTGAGTAAATTAGGTACCTACCTACGTAATGTTTCCGTTTCAGTTTGCAAGCTACTTACAAGTTACCTGGAACGATATTGCTTTTTATTTCTCGATTTAAATAAATTCGGCGGTCGAACAAACGAGAAAACCAATTCTCAGTAGTTCGACGGTCGAACAAATGAGAAAAAAAATTCTCACTAGTTCGACGATCGAACTAATCAATCGAACTAGTGGGAACAAACCAACAAGTATGGTAGGGCATCTGAAGCCGTGGCGCTGCTAGGATGATACATACTCATGTGCTTACGGTAGGGCTTGTCCACTAGTTCAAGGTCGCTCAGCGAGCGATGGAAACACCTATGCTCGGAGTTTCTCTGAAGGGTAGAATTCGTAACGAACATCCGACAGAGAACCAAAACCAAAGAATTAGGAAGTTGAAGTGGCAGTGGGCCCGGGGCCGGCCATATCTCGCGAAGAACTGACAACCGCTGGGGTCAACGTCTTCTGGAGCGGAGACCGCGACTCGGCAAACGTAGTGTAGAACGCCCTACGGCCAGATGGGATGACATCTGCGAAAGACTGCAGGCAGATGCTGGATGCGGCAGGCTGAAGTCAGGGCGGGGAGGCCTATGACCAGCCGTGGACAAATATAGGCTGATGATGATATTACTAAATGGTTTTTCCAGAGGATTTAGTCAAAGTTACGGTTACTCGTGACAAATTGACAGTTTTAAGGAAACTCAACCATTCTGAAGAATCCAGAAGAAGATTCTAGAAAGAACACAAACATTTGTTGAAGTTTTTATTAACATTTCTTTATAGCGTCAAGAAACCATTCCCGTTCCGAAACAGAAATCATAAACAATATGGTGTGGAGGATGGTGCTTGACTGGTCTTTAGTAAAAGTATTTCTTTGGTGCTCAAAATTTAATAAACATTGTTTTATCCATTACTTGATTAGGGTGAATGTTTTACATTTTATTAGGTACTCAATTATAGGGTAAGGAAATTTTAACAAAGCTATCGGATCCTTGAAATGTTACGTTTACTATGATTTTTTACAGATAGACAAATATCAATTAAAGCGCCTTGTTAGAAATTCATAGCAAGCGCATTATTAGGGATTTGAAGTCAATTGAGGTATTTATTGTTAAAATCCTTAGAATTATTTTTCTTTGCTTACTGGTAATAATAACAAGGCCCTCATCTGCGCAGGCCCTAAGAGTGTGTGATTTTGTCACGAAACAATTGCATGAGAAGTACAGTACATGTCACAGACGGTGTGTAATTTACGAGTTATAGAATATAATACTGGATGTTTTTTTTTTACCGCCTGGAAAAAAATATGACGTATAAGGTATCTAGAGCCGAAGATTTACACGAGATTAATGGTTAAATATGTTAAATGCAATTTACAAAGTCTAGAAAAGTACGCAGACTGCTATGTAGCAGCTGGCGGCTGTAGGTAGATTGCGCATGAATGGAAGCTACGAGCCCGTTTCTTCTTAAAATACTATTTTAAATATTTCAGGGTGGAATATTGACTATAATTGAGTAATTGTATATTAGTATAATGAATGATATTAAAAGAAATTTGTAAAAAAATATTTTTTTAAGTAACAATTTCAAATGAAATTATTCTAAAAAATTATTCTAAAAAATTATATAGAGAATATAATTACTTGTTATTATTATATTAAGAAATATGTAATGTTTGCTATTGATTTTAATAAGATAGATATAGAATTTAGGTACTTAAGTTATAGGTAACATTGTAAATTTATAATTGCGGTGCCCTTACAGGGTTCTTGTTGATCTTATGAATAATTATTTAAGACCTTTTTTTTGTACAACAAGAAAGCAATAAAGATTATTATTATTATTATTATTAATGAATCTATTGCACTTACATATCACACCATATTTTTTTCCAGACGGTAAAAAAAATCATTGACATCAGAACCTTGGAGCCCCGGAGCTACAGAGCTGGCGAGTGGCCTAAATTATTGTAGTGAAAATGTAGTAGTCAAAAACACATCTCTTTGAATTTGTAGTTCTATAGTTCTGGAGTTATTCGACCTGAAAGCTAGAAATCATCAGGTCGGTGTGGCCCCGAGATCTCAGTAATTAGGGCAGTAACGGACGTTTGCTCTTAGACAAAGTTACTGTAATATTTAGGTAGTAGACAGAAAAACAAAGAATATAATTCGTAGTTCGATATTTTGACAGTAATTCACGTTTGAAGTGCGTGACAATCAGGTCCCTGTAGCCCAGTGTTTTCTCTGAAACGAAGCATCCTAGCATAGTATGTTGTTTGAGTAAGTTTCTGTAGTTCTCGATTTAGGAATTCGTATGGAGCTAGTTTTTTATGTAGTTCTACGGTTTAATAGAATTTTGCACTCTTTCTAAAAACAATCAGAACGGTGGAGCCCAGTGTTTTCTCTGCAACGAAGCATCCTAGCATAGTATGTTGTTTGAGAAAATTTTTGTAGTTCTCGATTTAGGAATTCGTATGGAGCCCGTTTTTTATGTAGTTCTACAGTTTACGAATAATTCAGGTCGGAAGCTCCGAAATGACAGCTAACCTCACTCATTACATCTTTGGAACCAAACAAGCTAGCGAAACAGAAACTTACACAACGATTTATTATTCTTCGAATAATAAGTGTGCAAAATTTCATAGAGATCCATGCAGTATCTGTAAAGGAATTTAATATAAATACATTCAGTACCATTATCTGTATAATGGAAGAGGGTGACCATACATTTTATGTTAAAAAGGAAAAATATTCGAGCACTGAAATTTGATGGTGAAATTAGTATGATATGACATCAAATAGTAGGTATTTATTGAAATTTGCACTCCGGTTGTTTATTCGTAAGTTTTAACATTAAGTAAATAAATAACTAAAAATAGTTAACATGGTTTTTTATTGAATTATTATACCTACCCATGGTGGTTTTTTCTAGATTGTGGTTTGGCTAATTGGTCGAACTAAACAAAGTCCATATATTATGGTATAAAGTAGTTACCTACTACCCACAGTTTCTTTTGTGCAAAGGAATAAAAAAGAGTTGTTCATCTGATTTTCTATATCTATACATATAATAAAACTCTAACGGGGCCGTGTCTGTACATTAAATATTTTTTGAAAATTTTAACGGAAGTGTATATAGTTATCGATATAGATGCCGAAACACCAATTTTTGGAATTTTTGTCTGTCTGTCTGTGGTTGTGCACGCATCACTCAAAAACTACTGGACAGATTTTAATGAAATTTGGTATAAAGATAACTGAGTACCCGGGTCAACCTCTAGGGTACTTTTTATTCCAGGAAAATATCTCATTCCCACGGGAAAATATAAAAACTGGTTAAAAAGAGAAATACGTACTACTCCGAAACGATAACCCCTAGAAACTGGAAAAATAGTATGAAGGTGTCGTAGGAAACTGGTATGAAGGGATTTTTGGAATTTCCCACGGGAACGGGAATAAACTGAATCCACGTGGGAAAACGCCGCTGGGACCCGCTATATGAAATTTGGTATGTAGGTGTCTTAAATATGTTGTAGGCAACCACTATGAAGGGATTTTCGGAAATTCCCACGGGAACGGGAATAAACGGAATCTACGCGGGCAACGCCACTGGGCATCCGCTAGTTATAAAAATAAGTGTCATGTGTAGCAGTCAATAATTATATAAGTATTATTATTACGAAGCAGGTATACAACACCCGAGCTTGGCTCTCCAGTATTTTTTCTAGAGACTAAAAAATACACGTGATTTTGGGTATGGGTTAGTTTAAACATTACCTCGTATCACGAGGTATTTAAATAGTTGCTAAAACATCACTTAATATATCAATGGCCCACATTTTTCAAATTAGTAGAACCTGCTTGAAGTTTATATTAAACTAGCGGCGCCTAATAATTTCACTCGCGTCAGTCCCGTTCCAGTGGAAAAATGTTACTCCCAGAAAAGTAATAAGTATTTCCCTTGGTTAAATTTTTTTTAAGACTCACATGGTCAAGTCTTTTTTATTCCTTTGCACAAAAGAAACCGTAGGTAGTAGGTAACTACTTTAAATACCATAATATATGGACTTTGTTTAGTTCGAGCAATTAGCCAAACCACAATCTAAAAAAACCACCATGGGTATTTGAATTCAATAAATAACTATGAAAACCATTTTTAGTTATTTATTTACTTAATGTTAAAACTTACGCCCGCGTGGATTCAGTTTATTCCCGTTCCCGTGGGAAATTCCAACAATCCCTTCATACCGGTTTCCTACGACACCTTCATACTATTTTTCCAGTTTCTAGGGGTTATCGTTTCGGAGTAGTACGTATTTCTCTTTTTAACCAGTTTTTATATTTTCCCGTGGGAATGAGATATTTTCCTGGAATAAAAAGTGCCCTAGATGTTGACCCGGGTACTCAGTTATCTCTATACCAAATTTCATTAAAATCCGTCCAGTAGTTTTTGAGTGATGCGTGCACAACCACAGACAGACAGACAGACAGACAAAAATTCCAAAAAATGGTGTTTCGGCATCTATATCGATAACTATATACACTACCGTTAAAATTTTCAAAAATATTTAATGTACAGACACGGCCCCGTAAGAGTTTTATTATATGTATACATATAGAAAATCAGATGAACAACTCTTTTTTATTCCTCTGCACAAAAGAAACTGTGGGTAGTAGGTAACTACTTTATACCATAATATATGGACTTTGTTTAGTTCGACCAATTAGCCAAACCACAATCTAGAAAAAACCACCATGGGTATAATAATTCAATAAAAAACCATGTTAACTATTTTTAGTTATTTATTTACTTAATGTTAAAACTTACGAATAAACAACCGGAGTGCAAATTTCAATAAATACCTACTATTTGATGTCATATCATACTTACTTTGACCATCAAATTTCAGTGCTCGAATATTTTTCCTTTTTAACATAAAATGTATGGTCACCCTCTTCAATTGTACAGATAAAGGTACCGAATGTGTTTATATTAAATTCCTTTACAGATACTGCATGGATCTCTATGAAATTTTGCACACTTATTATTCGATAGATAATAAATCGTTGTGTAAGTTTCTGTTTCGCTAGCTTGTTTGATTCCAAAGATGTAATGAGTGAGGTTAGCTGTCACTTCGGAGCTTCCGACCTGAATTATTCGTAAACTGTAGAACTACATAAAAAACGGGCTCCATAAGAATTCCTAAATCGAGAACTACAAAAATTTTCTCAAACAACATACTATGCTAGGATGCTTCGTTGCAGAGAAAACACTGGGCTACACCGTTCTGATTGTTTTTAGAAAGAGTGCAAAATTCTATTAAACCGTAGAACTACATAAAAAACTAGCTCCATACGAATTCCTAAATCGAGAACTACAGAAACTTACTCAAACAACATACTATGCTAGGATGCTTCGTTTCAGAGAAAACACTGGGCTACAGGGACCTGATTGTCACGCACTTCAAACGTGAATTACTGTCAAAATATCGAACTACGAATTATATTCTTTGTTTTTCTGTCTACTACCTAAATATAACAGTAACTTTGTCTAAGAGCAAACGTCCGTTACTGCCCTAATTACTGAGATCTCGGGGCCACACCGACCTGATGATTTCTAGCTTTCAGGTCGAATAACTCCAGAACTATAGAACTACAAATTCAAAGAGATGTGTTTTTGGCTACTACATTTTCACTACAATAATTTAGGCCACTCGCCAGCTCTGTAGCTCCGGGGCTCCAAGGTTCTGATGTCAATAAAAAATCAGGCGGTATATTGTTTTAGAATCCAGAATGGTTGTGTCTTCTTAAAACTGTCAATTTGTCACGAGTTACCGCAACTTACTAAATCCTCTGGAAAAACCACCTAGTAATAGACTGTATTTTAGTCAGTAGTCGTTGCTGCTGGGCTGACGTCACCCCAGCAACGCCACAAATTCATGTGTGTTTTAGTGTAACACCTTTATCACCATGTGACATGCAAATAAATAAATGAACTTTTAATCATTGACACCTGACTTCTGGTTTTTCACGAGGGAATTTGACAAAATAGATTAAATGAACTTAATCAGTTAACCCATTTAGCGCCAAAATGAAACGAACGTCATTTTAAACTAAAATTGTTTATTTTCTAATTATTTGTGACATAATTGAACACAAAAGATAGAAAAAAGAAATGTTTTTATATTTTAGAATGTTTTAGAAGGGTGTACTCGCATGAGTACAGCGGCCACCTAGCGGTGAAAAATTTCAAAGCACTCTCTTTCAATGCACAGTGTTATCAGGCCGGTTTTACATTGCCACCATACCCTCGCATGAAAAGCCGCACAACGCAATTGGGTATCTAGTTTTTAAGGATAGTGGACTAAGCCATTGTCAGCCAAACCTGGCACTGTTGAAGATGAAGGGCGGCTTCTGCTTTGGGTTTCTTGACGCAAATAGTACTTTGCTAGATTGCGCCTAAATAACAACTGGTCCATACTCCATATGATCATCGTAGCTGAGAATAAATAAACTCTAGGCATTAGCTACAGCCATGTCTATCATATAGGTGAATAGATCCCACCACCACTTTTTTCCATGAATAGCAGTTCTGTAAAAGATATGGAATGGGTGGAGTAGATACTCCACCCATTCTTTTATTATAATTTTGGATCAAACGAGAAATACCTACATCGACTCTTTCGAGTCTTATAGGACACCATCTCTTTACCACTCCTAATGGTTCAATGGTGTCGTAATTTACCACCGTCGTACAAACGCTGTTATCTTTCCATCAAATCAGTAATATCTCATTTGTTCTGTCGAATCTGTAGTCATAGGCAGCTCAAAAACAATGAGTTCAATAATTTCTTCTATATCTGGATAGGATTCAAATATTTGAGTTCTTCTTTGAAAGCTTCTTTTTTTCGATCTACCTCAGAAGTTTCTTTAGATGTTGTAGAATAAATTCGTTTAGACTTACGCCAAGATAGGATTCCTTGCTGTTGATCACGTCGTAGTCACTTATTGGCCTACGGTTCATCGTCACTGCTGTCGTCTTCATCGGAATTACTATTATTATGTACTTACGAACACTTCAATATTCCTGGGAACGTCTCGAGGCAATGAAGTAGTTACTAAGTCTTCATCATGTACTTCTTCTTTATCCATCACCACCCTCGGAGGTGGAGGTATAATGGCTACATCATAGTCGGCGTCGTCGTCACTATCTTCAACAATAACTTGAACAGCTTCTTCTAACCCCATGTAGTTGTAAAACGTTTAGGAGCCATTGTTATTTGAAACCAAAATATATAGTTTTTCTTTTAGTGTATGTTGCCGCTGTACTTGATCGAGTACAGCAATGTTTACTTCAACAAATTTTCAATATTACTTGCAATTTATTTATTTTCTGTGAATAGTTTTATACAATAGTGATTACTAAATAGAAATATATAAGTTGAATCATCTAGAAATTACATTTAGATATCGTAAATTATAGTAAAGTACACTTACCTACAGTTGCGTGATGTCTTGTCATTATGCAATGCTCACTTTGACACAATTTCAAATCTACCTTCAAAAAAAATTTATATTTTGATTATGTGATATTTAAAAAAAACAAGATTACTTGAAAAAACTTATTAAATCATTCGAATGTAAAAGCTAGGTTACAAAAAGTAACTGTACTCAAACGAGAACGGCGGCGCTAAATGGGTTGAGAACCGTCGGTTCCTTGTGTCTGTGATTCATGGTCTGAGAAGTTAAGGCCCAGCGCACACAGCTGGAAGCGCGTCGGAGCGCATTTTGAAGACAACAATTCAATATAAAGGAGCGTCCGTATTTATTCTTTTCATGGAATTATTGACCGTATGTCTAAGTCGTTAAGACTTATATTTGATTGTTGTCTTCAATTGCGCTCCGCTGCGCTTTCAGCGGTGTGCGTTGAGCCTTATTTACCGATTTCCAGCTGTGGCGCTGCTGGACTGACATCAGCCCAGCAGCGCCACAAACTTCTCCTTATATCTTCAGTACAACACCTGGCATTTCGCCACTTTTTGACAAAAGTGGTTAAATGATGCAAGGATCTGTTTCACTATCCATGAGCGTGGCGCTGCGCTGCTAGGATGATACACATAAAATGAAGAAGTCGAAGGTTCAAAAGAAACTAACCTGCTCCACGCCTCATCGTGATCCATTATTTTAGTACGAATTCACAAAGAAGCACTTAGCAGTCTCTTGTGTTATTTGATATATAGTTTAATGGCGATAAAATATTACATTAAATCCTTATAATATAAGTATTGGGTCTGCTTACTGAAAGATCAGTTTTAACGGTACATATATGGCGAACCATACTTATCTAATTGAAATACACTTAGGTTAAATATTGACACGATAATTGAAAACCACAATTACTATTAAAATACATGAATGAATAATTTGAATACACTATTTTATTAATCATTATTCTATATATCAGAATAAATGTCTAAGAATACTAGTAATAATAATATATCTGAAATACCTATACCTATACGGTCGCCAAGGATAATTTGTGTGCCTAATGAATCCTACGTACGTTTACAACTAGAGTTAGGGAACCTATTTATTTCATAGATGTTTAAATTTATGACGTCGTTGATTAAAATTTTTAAGAGACATTGAATACGCGATATTTTTAATCCATTGTTTCAAGATTCTCACGTCATCTAAAAAGACTATTTCTCTTTTTTCCCACATGTTTTAGGGAATCTTAAAGTCAAGGTGACTTTTAAGCTACTTTTACATTCTTAGCGTTAATTAATACTATACCTAAGTTACAATCTCTAACTAATTAATTAATCATCCTATCATAGGGTCAGACATAAAAATAATGTGATGTGTTAGATGATTAGAAACACATCCTGAATTATCGAGCGGCGTGTTGACAATGCTAAGGGTACAGGCCACCACGCTCAGCCTAGATGTTGCATCACACTGAAACAGGCTTTAAGATGGGATGATCGACGAACTTGTAGCCTCTCTATTACTCCTACATATCTGTAATTCGAAGTCGCGCGTTTGCTCGCTCTAACGACGTACGTGCGTAGCGACAGCACATCGAACGAAGCATTCGCTTATGTATCTCCAATTCCTAATCTATTACATCTTATTCTTAATACTTTACACATGGCAGTGTCGTCAGCGTTGTTGGGAGGGGACGTGTGTCGCCTCGCCCTATAACGAGAAATTAAAATTCATACGTCAAATTAAAACGATTATAAATTTGTTAGAAAATCATCAAAGATATTACAAACCCAGTAATTTCACGATCCTGTATTGTTCATCATTCATTATATTTGATCCTTCGATTAGCATCACACTAAAATGAAAAGATTTTTTTTCCGTGTCGGTTCTGTTACCGGATGTATGTACTATGTTGTATGAGCGACTATTTTAGGTACTTTCTCCCCAATGAGTCTTTTCCAGCCTTATCCATAATTATGTAAAAATTTTTCAAAAGCTTATACGAATGTATGTATAAATGAGTTTGATTTCGTGGAATTTTCGGATTTGTCATATCTTTGGAACACCTACGATCAGAAAGAATCGTTTTGTCACTTCTTACCTAAATACTTAACGTAACAAGACAGTTACGCCTACTTATGTTTTACATAATAATTACCATTACAATGATCAATAGTACTTGTAAGAATTATGAGACTTACACTAACACTATTCTATTTTACTGTATTAAGATGCAACATTTAATAAACCAATTGGCGATGTATTCAACTGTAGTTTATATTACATTCGAGAAAACATATTTATTTAATATGTCTGCACAAAAATTTTACATACAGAAAATATTTTAAGAATAGGGCTATATTTGTGATTGAAAAAGATTATAATTTAAAAAGGTAGGTCCTTCTATAATGTTTTATATGGTCCTTTTATATTTTGAAACATTGAAACTTTTAATTACCGATAAGTCTACCGCGCCTGGTTCCTGATATTTGACGGGTCAAAGTTAGCAACGTATTTCTCCTCTTTTAGTGCTACCTGCTACCGGCTTTCGACCGCGACTTTGTCTGCGTTTAAGCGATGACGCCTACACCGTTCGAAATAGTTTTCGCGTGATACTCGAACGAACCGAAGAAAACACTAGCTATCATTTGTATGAGTTCGTACCCGATCTCTATTTTTTGAAATATCTTTGAAAATGTGAATTTTGGGTACTGCAGACAGCTATTGCTGCGAGTGATCTTATTAAAAGTCATCTGTAATACCAGTTAGGCGAAAAGTTGTGCTTTTAATATGGGAATCAGCTATCTAACCGACTAATTAAACGAACTGCCAACACATTATTTAGCTAAGATTAAGTGGCGAATATGTTTTTTGTAAATCTGTAGACACCACGAATATTTTCACGTGAAACTTTTAAGACTAGCCTTTATGAGAATCCAATATATCGTAAAAACAGCCTGTTTCAGTGCATAACGCCACAAATTACTTTTAAATGTTTACATTAAACATGACAATACAAATAAATTATGGAATGAACATTGAATCAAAACAGTCTTAGACGAGTATTTCGTTTAAGTTATTTGAGTGTTTTGTGCTGCACATTTGCAAACAGCCTTAGCTTACTTAGACAATGATCGATGTAATTATACCAAAACAGTCACTGATAAAATACGTGTAATAAGACGCCAGAATGCTAGCTACGTTAAGAGTATATGAGACACGATACTACGGAGGCGCGGGAGCAGCTCAGCCGTCGGCGTCGACGCCACTCGCCGCGCCTAAACACGAATATTAAACAGTCATGTAAATTTTGAGTACATTTGTTCCTAATTCCTAACAATTATTACATTAAACTATGAATTACACAATACATGAAAAAACAGTCTTCCAGGTTTTTTCGTTTATCTATTCATCAAAAGTTTGTAAATGGTAAAAATTTTCATTGTTAAAACTAATAAAGTACAAGAATCTCAAAACAGTCTAAATATCCACGAGCTCTTGTATAAATTTTCCAAACGAGCTTTTTACGAAAATGCGTAAACCTTCCAATTATGTACTAAATATCAGCCATTTTTTGGTATTAATTATACTAATTATACTTAAATTTTCGAGCATATTTTAAATAGAGCACTTGCGCTCTAGTGGTGACATGAGTATTTTTTTATTTGCAGTGTTGTGATCAGTAGTCATGTTGAGGCTCCCTAACTAACACTAATTACAATTTTGTTGAATCTCTCAGATGCCAAACTCTATGAACATTTTCTCCCATACATCATAATTTGAAATGTAAGTTGATTACAATATTATTTACTATTTATGTAGTTCATCTGAATGAATAAATGATTATCTTAATCCTGTAAGTACCTTAACAACCGAATTACTTATCTGATATTAATTTGATACGAAATAAGGTAATAGTAATTGAGTAAAACCATAAGTTTACCAAGCCATAAACACATTTAGATACAATCAATTCACAATGAGTATGTTATAACAAAGTACTACCATGTATAGAAATTCTCCTTACAAGGACGATACGACATCGAGCAAATCTATAATATATTTATAAATGAAAAGCACAATTATATCATAAAAACGCTTCTCTTGGCGTCAAATCAATAAACGGGAAAGACAAATGGATTTACACGCTTATAATATACAGATTCTATTACGAGTCTGACTCCTAAGTGTATAATTCAACTTGTATAATTATAATTAGCTTAATGTCGATTCGGGCGCCGCCAATCACCGCTTACTTCTCTTTCTCTGTTTCCTTTTCCTTCTTCTCTTCCGGTTCCTTCTCCAGCTCTTTTTCACCCTGTAAAATTTAAATCACTATGTCACTCATCAAATTTATTAATATTATATTCAATGAAGAATAACAAGAAAGAGGTTTTATCAATTTGACGACGATTTATTGGCATATTGGCGTGTTATTTGAAGCATCCTGGCATGATCCAAATTTAAATTTTGAAATTAACGAAAAAAATTATTGATTATTGTGGATTATTCTAAAATTGCTTTACTAATGGTGCGAATTGCTGAAACGATTATTTTACTGATTAATAAAATTTTAAAACTTTTGGATATTTTCTATATCTTGAACGACGTGGAAGCGTACATGCAAGAAGTTGGTGTCCGTCGTTAGATTGGCCAGCTCAAAATCCTGACCTCAATCCAATTGAGCATATCTGGGATGTTCTAAAGAGACGGTTAAGATGAGTGCAACCTGTTCCACAAACCATCAGGGAGTTAAAAAGAATCATTGCAGAAGAGTGGAAACGTATTCCTCAAAACGTTATTAAAAACATCGTGGAAAGCATGCCCAGACGGATTCAAGCTGTGATTTTGGCAACAGGAGATCACACTCGTTATTAGGTTTTTACATTTGTAACTTTACTTAATAAGAAAAGTAAAAAATCTTCTTGTCTTTATTGCTGACCACTCCTTATTGTTTGGCCGTGTACTTTGGTTTTATTAAAGAATTCATCGAGTTTTTTTTTATTGCCAGATTTCACGCGTATTAATTTACACGATTATAAGTAGACTACGTCACCAAAAAAAAACGAAAATAAATGAATTGGGTAGTTGACAGCATCGAAATTAAATTGCGAGTAGTCATACATTAAAAAGATTATCCCAAAACACCTCAAAATATGTATTTCGATTTTCAATTTACAATTATAGCAAATTTAAAAATAATAAACAATCAAAAAAAGTGCTGCAATTGAGTACTACAAACTATGACGTCACGGTTTGCTATTTCAGTACATTTTCCATAGTAAAATTTCGTTTTGACAGATCGTAAAAAGTAACTGATTTGACTAGGTAGGACACAACCCTATTGTAAGTGCATTTCTTTTTTCTTTTTTTTTTTTGCAAAGGAGTGTATAATAAAATAGTTTGTATAGGTATTTGTAACGATTAACCTCAAAAACTACTGGAACGAATTAAAAAAATATTTGACCAATGAAAAACTTAGTTTTCTAGAAGTAACATAAGCTAAATTTTATTCCCGTATTCCCACGGAGACAGAGCTTCCGCGGGTGACTAGTTGAAGATAAAATTATCATACCTTGTTCTTGTCTGCTTCATCAGGGAGCGGTAGCTTCTCAGCAGGGCCGGTGCCTTCCTTAGTCTCCTTTACCTCCTTGGGTGGCTTCGGCAGATGGGCGTTTAGGTCGAGGGTGGTGCAAATGTCCTCCCAGTCGTGGAATGCTCGCTCCTTGATGCGCGAGACCAGCCCCACTAGATTGGGGAATGACTCATTCATTGCATCTCGCAATGGGTGCAGTACTTCTTTATCGATAAAGTGCAGCTGAGCGAGGTTAGAGAACGCCACCACGTCCAGCTGTAAGACATTTAAAAATACACATTAAAACACATTGGAAATAATAATAATGATATTTATGATGCAAGTTTCGGTTCTACTAATACAATTTTTTATTAATTTAGTAATAGTGCATTTTTTGGTAATTTTAATTTTAATCCACATTTTTTCTAGTATCGTATCGTAGTGTATAAGAATACCAAATTTTAAAAAAGCTATGTAACTTACGAATTTTATTTAATTATTATCTGTGTGTCCAATCTAGTTCATAAAATGACATGTGCATTGAATCTGACTTTTCACCGCGATCATCTGTTCATTTGAGTGAAATCATTTGGTACAAATTAGATCAATAAATTATATAGGTACTTAATGTACTAGTAGTTGCCGCCGCTGATAGTGAAACATCGCAGAATTATCTCCGTTCTTTTAAAGTGTAAACTGTGTGTAGGAAACCAACAAGTAGCCCTAATATAAGAGGTGTAAGTATCAGTAATAATTAATGTAAGTACTACTTTTTAACTCACGAGTGTTGGTTCGTCGCCAAAGAAGAACGGCCTATCGGAAAGAAGGTCAGACAGTACCCGAAGATCGTTTTTCCCGAATTCAATGATCTCATCCTGGGAGTGGACACCGATGCCGTGAGCCTTGGCCTTTTTCATGCCCTGAAATACAAAGATTACTTCTTTAGAAGTGTTTTACTAGCTCCTATGTAGCCCGTCAACTAACGGAATGCAGACACAATAGGATTATTTATTGTCCTTGAGCGAACGTGTGATGCTGATGCTTGACTGGTCTTTGTCTAGATGGTTGACTTGATCCATAAATTTCAAGATAAACTAGGTCAAAAAAAGATGAGTTAAAAAAAGTCTGGTGACATAATTTATCAATAGCCAGTTTGTTCATTTATTGCTGTCGGACGATTCTTCATGACTAGTACAAACAACTAAATATTTTTTTTAAATGTTAAATAAAATAAACGTTTCAATATAATAAACTTGTCCTCTCCACAACCCTGAACTACTGAATGTTAATTAAGTCACAAGAAATACTTATCATGTATTATTGTATTAATAAATCGCTAAGACTCGAGCGTATTGCGATTTAATCTCCAAATAAACCTTAATCTCATTTGGACAAATCTAGTCCAAAACTAATTAGGTAAATAATAAGTAAACAAAGCCTACCTTACGTCCGGATGTCAACTTGTAACAGAAGTTGAGTATCGGATTGGGCAAGCGCGTGTTAAGTGCGCTCTGCAAGTTCACTTGGTAGCCTTTGATCACGCTGTCCGGATACTTTGCGCGCCACCACAGGATCACCCACGAGAGATGATTCTCGATCATTGAAATCATCGCGTGAGCCACCATTCGCTGCTCCGGTGTCAGGGCTGCACACATAAGTAAAATTAACCATTTTGTAAGCTAACACGTTTTCATCAAATGTTTCTCTTAAACACAAAACTGAAGTTACCACTATAAGCAATAAGATGTACTTAACAAGTGACTAGCCAATTATCTAAATCTACCCATCAATGTTTTAAAGGAGTTCTGCCAACAAACTGTCTGAAATTGGGAAAATTATTTATCCTGAATAAATGATTTAATTATTTTTATCAACAGTCACGATTCTGTATTTCCCATTTCCTTGGAAATTCATCGTGACACAATCCTACGAAATTTCAAGTTTCTGTGAGATTATACCTGGTTTCGGAGATTTTTTGGATGAATTATCTACTCTAATATTAAAAAAAAAAACCTTTTTGAGTAACTGATTAAATTAATCATAGTCCTATCCAAACCACTGAATTTACATGGGTATATGGGTACAGACAGTTACCCCTTAAAATAAAGTCTAAATAAATATATTTACCCTGAACGTCGTCGATATCGATCGTTGAGGTTACCGCTAACACCTAGATCACTTATGAGACTAGAAACCATTCAAAGATAATGCAGCCTTGTAAATTTGGGCATGCGATCAAAGTGCATCCATATGTTTGGCGCAATTATTTGAACGCACGTAGGCAAGGCAAATGCACATGCGCAGTGCTAGATAGTTTCTGTAGGCTGCCCGGGTCTCAACAGGTCCTATTTATAGGTTTTATTGAGCGTTTCTCACGCAAACGCAGAAAGGACGAAACACTATAAAAGCCCTGTATGAGTAAAAATAGATAATAATATAAATATGATTTTAGAGAAAAATACCACTTACTCACTGATTAATGTAGTTAAACCCGAAATCTCACTAAGTATAAATGATAAAAAAATAGGATTTTCCTCCAAGTAGGTTTCCACCAAGAAAGGATCTATTAATATATTAATACGGACTTTATGACATAGAAACTTGGATCGTAATGTTGGAGTTTACGGACTACGGACCTTTTCATTACTCCAAAAACTCCAATCAGATGGCACAGATGCAGAATTGAGCCTTTTTCAATAAATCCGAACAAAAAGTCTTCATGCTGAACATGAGACGAGGGATTTTTTTTAAAGTACCTACCTGAATAAATTGACCCGATTCTTAGCTTTAATAAATTCCATAACTGCTAAACTTCGTTCGTATATTAAGTATTTTATGGTGATCGCAGTCTATATACATACTTATATAAAATGATAAACTGACTGACTGATTGGTGATGTATCAACGCACAGCCTAAGCCGCTGGGTCTAGAGAATTGAAATTTTGCACCTAGATAGCTTACACAGTGTAGGCATCCACTAAGAAAGGATTTTGCAAAATTCAACCCCTAAGGGGGTGAAATAAACATGCGCGAGCGAAGCCGCGGGTAAAAGCTATGTATCGATAAACGTCGTATAATGCTCATCGGTTTATTGTAAGCACGAGGCTAACTATGATATCCAGCTTACAGTAGTTGCATCATAATGTACTATTGATTGTAATTAATAGGCTCCAAATATACTAGACGAAATTTTAAAAATTACTTTTCCAGTAAAAGTTTTTCTCGGAGTAAAATAGGTGTACATATAACAAAGTGAAATCGCGGGAACTGCTATGATATAATAAAAAGTTATCAAAAGCTATAAATTAACTTAATTGTTACATTATCAAAATCACACGCTCATTCAGTTACACGCCTAATTTGATGTGGTATTGCTCACAACACAATAGATTAAAGTACCCTCTTGCAGGGAATAAAGAATAGCACCAACTAATCGTTGTCACTATTAATGAAAGTAATAACAAGCGTGCCCTTACCCGAATCGAGGTCCTTGCCGTATTTTTCTGAAAGCTCCTTAATTATTAATGTGCTGTCAGCAATCTCTTCGCCATTGAGTTCCACAAATGGTAGTTGCCCTTTTTTGGATCGGAATTTGGAGTTGTGGTTGACATTCTGTGAAGAATTAAAAATCCAATATTATGTTACATTATTGATATTCCCAATACTTTTTAGAGACTTTTAGTAAAAAAGCTTTAAATAAACCCAAAATCGTATCTAAGAAAAGTTCATTCAAAAGTACATTCGCAACGCTTTTTAGTTTTTTTATATTCACACAACACAAGTTCTATATTGCAAGGTTGTAGTAAATGCATTTGCCTGGAGTCCAATACAAGTCATCGTACAGGGAAGAAGTAGCGACACGGCAGCGAAGAGCTGCAGCGAAGAGAGCAAGAGGTCGCAAACACACCGACCCGCGGGCTTTGACACGAGCCCGACTACGCTTTACCTCTTTAAGACTACCAATGAGATTTTAGTTCCATGATACGATTTACAGTTGTATTGTGAAACAAATTTAGTTGAATTTAGATTGTTACTTTTGCCGCTAGTCCGTCCGTATGCTCTGGTCCTTAAAATCGGACGCGCAGGCAATGGGATTGGACAATCTCCTTTCTATGCTGATCCAATATATTAGGTTCTGCGCGGTTTCACTCGCGTAGTTTTGGGAATACGGGAACGAAATATATCTTACTCAGTGATAATGTAGCTTTCCATTGGTGAAAGAATTTTTAGAATCGGTCAAGTAGTTTTTGAGTTTATTTGTAACAAACATACAAAAATCCAAGTCTTTCCTCTTTATAATATTACGACCCGCCCCGGCTTCGCACGGTGCAATGCTAATACTAAAACCTTCCTCTTGAATCACTCTATCTATTAAAAAAAACCGCCCAAAATCCGTTGCGTAGTTTTAAAGATTTAAGCATACATGGGACATAGGGATAGAGAAAGTGACTTTGTTTTATACTATGTAGTGAATGTGATAGTGAAGTGTAGATATTCCTATCAAAACATAAAAATCCTTTGCCGTGCCACCACGCCAGTGAGCGAAGGCCCACCTCGTCCTATCTTCGCGCATTTTATGACCACAGTATAAGAAAAGATAGATGGAATGAATAGAGGTATGGTTGCTACTGATAATTATAGAAAATACATAGGTACTGCGCCGACTACAAAGAACTATGAACGAAAAGAAAACGCCATAGAATTTTCTAAATTTGGAATCGCTTAGCTTGACAACAATATTAAAAAATAACCAAATCAAAATAACACGGTTATTTGGTAACAAACTCATTAACCAATAAATAGGATTTCTACCGATACTATACTAACAACAGCAAAATACTATAGAATTAATTATCTGTGAATTCGAAAAGAAGTCCATGGCATAAGAACTTAACATCGACAGACTTGGCACGAATAAGACTTATGGGGTTATGCGAGTCTTGAGACGATTTAACGATAAGCAAGTTCCGTTCCACGTGGCAACAACAGGTTGGTTTGTCATAATAATCGACGTTTTAACAGAAAGAGCGATTTAAAAGTAAATAAGGGGACAACGGGAGTGGCTGGGCTCGAATCTGGGTGGAAAGGGGACGGGGGCAAATACCCGGCGACACACAGGGGGATGCGCGGGGAGGGCTCGCGAAGCTTGTACCGAGCGCGGCGGGCGCACAATGCAAAGAAATTTAAGAATTGACAACTCATGGTTGACAACTTGTACTTGTCAATGACAAGTACAAGTCGTTTTGGTTATATGGTTGTTACGATTTATATTATACAAAATATTATAAAATATTTTTTGATTTCTTATTCAATATCTTATAATGTCAGTACCGGGCAGTAGTTATAAAAAAAATACTCTATGCTACGACATATTACATCTTATATTATTAAACGAGCAATTCTCGTTAGTATAGGTATCTATTATAAATATCTCTCGTGTATCTCTGAAACGGCTCTAACGATTTGGAACTTTTTCTTTTATTTAGAAGGCTCTGCGCTTTTATCTTTAACGCGATTTTACAAGATTTTTATGAATCTTTTGGGTAATTGGACAAAAACGCCAAGCGAGGCTAGGTGGGTCGCTATATTATTACCTATCAGTATAACAGAAATTAGGACAAAACCAGATATCAATTAACAGTATCATTCAGGAAGAAATGATCAGGAGTAAATAATATAGTAAGCAGTTCTTAAACCATTTATAAGACGATAAATAGGTCTCAGGATTATCAACAGAAGAATTTTGAATTTTGAGATAGCCATACTGAGCTAACATCGCCAAAAACTACATTTTATTTACATTACATACATTAGCAACAACTTATAAATCAATTTATCGTAGTCTAAATTTTTTAAATTAATCGTATTCCAAAATTTTTCATATTTGTTTCACTGTCCGACTGATGGTTTGGTTCATCCGCTGCGTTACCATGGCAACGGGCTACAGGCGAGCAGACTCAGCGCGGGGGAGCAGCTGTATTGATTTCGACAGCCGAGGTTCAGCGGCCGGCCAGACCGCCCCTCCTCTCCCAAAAGCCTAGGACCCGGTGCTACATCTATTCAAATATTATAATAGTGAGAGAAGTCTTTTTTGGGTGACTGATTAACTATGGCCCTGCCTAAACGCTCAACTCAGATCTTTGAAATTTGGGTGATAATCGCATAACTCATTAACAAAAGAAATATACATATAATGGAAATTTGGAATCTTTGAAGTTAGAAACATGGAAAAACGTAGTAAAATTCTTTGTTGCAGATATATATATATAAATACATTTTTCTATGTTATTTGTAAAAATATAACCCCTAAGGTGATACTGATAAAAGACTATATTATTGAAGTTAAGAGACAGTACAGCAATTTATCAAGAAAACTGTAAGGTAAATTTTATATTTTGGAGGACTAACAGAATATATTCATCTTATTATACGCGTAACATGATTGCAACTTTGATTTATAAAAAAATTATAAAAAAAACTCACTGTGTGCCTTACGCATAGACATATTATATTATTATGTCTATGGCCTTACCGTATAGGGATTTTGTTGGTGCCTTTTTTCTCCCAAAGAAATACAAAAAGTTTCAAGTATCAATAACTTAAAGAAGACCTATGTGTCTTCACTAAAATTCAATTTGCAGGTGCGAAAACTTCATATAATACCAATTATTTAATTCAATAAATAAAAAGGGCGAGTGAAATCTAAAAAAAATACGATCACATCCAAAATTTGGCTGAAAATGATGGTAATTACATAATTTATTTCATAAATTAATGATATACATAATTCATAATAAGATCTCTATAAAGTTTTCTTCGTGTTAAGATATAGAGCATTTGTAGAGGCGAGCTCTAGGTCCCAGGGACCTAGCCTAGATTTAATTTTAGCTCGCAGCAATCTGGAGGCCGGGACCCACCCCGAACCGGTAAGCGCGGGTTGGTCGATGGCCGGCCGCCGGGTGGGGCTGCGCAAGCGTAGGCGCCTCTTCTGCAGGTCGAAGCCCTCGCGGTTGCCGACCCCCATCTAGGCACCTACTCATATACCAGATTTATTCTATTCTATACGTAATATAAATTAAATTCAGCAATGAGTTTCTACTGTAGCCCAAAATAGAATTATTTATTTAGAGGAATTCGCATTCGGATTCCTTGACTACGAGTACCTATTTACGACTGCGGTAAGGCTAATTCTTGGGAGCATAATTTAAATTTGTCGAATTTACTATCTGCACATTGCGCCTTATAATGAAGAGTAAGGCTTACTTAGAAATTAAATTAAAAAAGGTTAAACAGAGGTTTATGATTTATCATCGGAATAATGCTTTCTCCACTGGACGAACCCGTCCCTTAAACTGATTAAAAGATTTCTGTAAAAAAGTTCCGTCATAATCTTACTTGTAAACTATCGCAGCGCGAAGTTATTCGTATACCTTCTTGCAAAATTGCACTCAAATACAAAGATAAAATAAATATACCTATAACTTTTTTAGTATGTTTTTTTTATGTATGTTACACGATTTTTCCGCACGTTATGAACCGATTTTGATTATTCTTTTTTTGTTTGGTAGATCATACCTCCTTATTTTTCTTGCTTGGCTTATAGTGCCTATTTCATCAGTTGCATTAGACACTTTAAATAATCTAACTAGGTATATGATTTAGAAATTGTAAATATATTTTAGACATATAAGTAGTTAACGACCATTTAAGTTCAGCCTATACTCGTAATAAATCTGTGGCAACAATAGGTGTGCGGTCACGATCAGCTCTGCCATTTTCACACTCAATCTAAAGATTCTCCTATGGCAACCAAATGTCAACTATGATCTGTCGTCCTGCAGTAAATAAATTATAGCCCTTTTATCGTAGGAGTTGTAAGAGCATCAGATACTAACTGCTCGCAGTGATTTAATAGACTAAATAAATGTGTGGTCTTTGGTAGAGACAACTGTGAAGACAAAACATGTATATTTTAATTTTTTTTAATTGAGGTCGTAATACAATAAAATAGACATATTCGGCTTACAATTTGTATACATATTTCAAAGCTAAGTAACCTAGGGTTTGTATAAACTGCTTACTCTTCTAGAGGATATTTCAAATTTTTGCAATAATCTATCACAATACAAAATTACATGCCCTCAGAAGGTTGACCTCGCCTTCAAAAATTCCAAATAAAGCTAACTGATGATAAGTGATAACTCCTGATATACGAATACAGAAGCGTTTTTGTTCTAACTGTTTTACGAGTATACACTAAGCGTGTTACCACATTCCGTAAAACAAATAACATTCATTGAATCAAAGTTTATTTTAACAATGGTACTGCTAAGTATCGTGTGTTAAGTGTAAACAGGGCAACATCCATCACACAATGTGTTACCGTTAACTAAACATTAGCGTTCGGGGAAACGTCTGACCATTGTGTTGCTATTTTACGAGGAGTAAGTAGTGTTTCAGGTTACATGCGAACCCAACTACAGGGAATAGACGCATCCAATGTCGTCCTAAGCATCACGGGTACTTCTATCGATTGATGCATTACGTTATGTGCGCCGCCCGGGCAAAGCTCGGTTCTAGATCGGGCGGGTGTCTCCCATACACTATACACACGTGTTTCCAAGGATTCTGACATATGGACATGAATTAATAGGAGATGATGTACTAATGGTTTGTTTCCAATTTAATATGCTCAGTAGATTTGTGTAATTTATTAAACACGAAATAACCGTATATTACTTCTTTTTTAGGGTTCCGTACCCAAAGGGTAAAACGGGATCCTATTACTAAGACTCCGCTGTCCGTCCGTCTATCACCAGCCTGTATCTCATGAACCGTGATAGTTAGACAGTTGAAATTTTCAGATTATGTATTTCTGTTGCCGCTTTAAAAACATAATAAAATAAATATTTAAGGGGAATCCCATACAACAAACGTGATTTGTTGCCGTTTTTATAGGGTCCGACTCGCACGTGGCCGGTTTTTTTAAATTACTATGTGTAAAACGCACTAAAATTTAATGCATACCTAGCTAAAACATAAGCCTTTCTTTTTGGCAATGACAATATGGCGGACCCCTTTGTGTCGTAAACGGTTTTGACGGGAATGGGGAACTTGCACCAAAATTATATTGATAAATTATCTTAATAATTCAATAATGATAGTCAATAAAAGTGCATAGCTGAAAAAAAATTCTAAAATTATGAGTTTTTCGCGAAATATTTGAATTCTAAGTAACAAAACAATATGTGACGTATTTTGAAACACCAATCAGCGACGAGTGACGTCACTCCATCGCAAAGCGAAAAAGAGGTAAGGAAATACTAAACTTGTATGTTTGGAACGAATAAACTCAAAAACTACTAAATCGACTTCAAAAAATCTTTCACAAATAGAATGCTACATTATCCGCTAGTATTAAATAAAACTGAAAATATATTATTTCTGTAATAAATAATATATTCACGCGCCATGAAAAGTTTACTTCATAAGATGAGGAGTGACGTCACGACAAGCCGGTGGGCATTTACGCGCGAACTTTGAAATGTAAATTTTTTATTTGCAATAAATACATCATTTGAGCATATTTTAACTTTTTTTCTTTTTGGTATCTACCCATATGTAATTCTTAAATCTTTAAGATAAATTAAAAACAAAATTTTATGCAAGTTCCCCATTGTAAAGAGTAAGGTGTCGCTATTCGTCTCACAAGCTACATTTTTAGCGGGCTGTATTAGAAATAGGGCGTGTGTGTGTGATTCAGAGATGGAAGATCATGTTTTGACTATGTATACTTAAAGCAAGTTCATTTATTTACAACCATAATAAACTGATAGTAAGCTTGATCTGTATAGGACTGTGGCAAAATAAGATAAGAGTTTAACAACCTTCCAGAGTACAGTTCTAGTGTGCATTGCTAAACGGAATGTTTCTTAACTTGTAAACCTTCGTTCCGTTCTAGAATAATTTACACAGTGGCTCACACAGAAAGCCTGTTATTTCGAATTCTTATTCAATACACAATTTTCTTATGATGTATCAACAGACAACTGTGTTAGCGACTAGTGGCACGTTTTGTCCTACTAATATTATAAACGCTTCTCCTGTTCCTCTTTCACGCAAAAACTACTGGACGGATTTTGATGAAAGTCTACAGTTATATAGCTTACTAGCGACCCGCTCCGGCTTCGCACGGGTGCAATGATAACACTAAAACCTTCCTCTTGAATCACTCTATCTATTAAAAAAAACCGCATCAAAATCCGTTGCGTAGTTTTAAAGATTTAAGCATACAAAGGGACATAGGGACATAGGGATATAGGGACAGAGAAAGCGACTTTGTTTTATACTATGTAGTGATACATCAGAATAACACATAGGCTATATTTTATCCCCGTATTCCCACGGAAACGGGAACTACGCGGGTAAAACCGCGGGACACTTTTAGTAATTTTATAAAAAAAACTAGCGATTCTGCGCGGTTTCACCCGTGTAATTCCCGTTCCCGTCGGAATACGGTGATAAAATATAGCCTATGTTACTCAGGGATATTGCAGCTTTCTATTGGTGATAGAATTTCTAAAATCGGTCCAATAGTTTATACTACGTATGTTACAGTACACATATTATTAACTAGCAGCGCCCCGCGGTTTCACCCGCGTAGTTCCCGTTCCCGTGTGAATACCGTGTGAATACGGTGATAAAATATAGCCCATATTCTGATGTTTAAGCCGTAATACCTAACTGTAAAGTTTCATCAAAATCCGCTCAGTAGTTTTTGCGTGAAAGAGGAACAAACATCCATCCATACAAACTTTCGCATTTATAATATTAGTAGCATTATTGTGGTTAAGTGAACAATTGAATTTTGTTACTTTAGTCAGTAGTGCACTAAAAAATGCTTTAATTGAATATTACTAAAGGAAAAATCGTTCAGAATTTCAAAACCGTACATGTTGCTACGACTTTTTTGATGTGTGTATTTGTTGGGTAGGAGGTGCGCTTGTAGGTATCGACAACGAGGGGTTGAATTTAAAAGCGGTGTTAGTAGGTCAAGTGGGGTATGTGAAAGGACTTCATTTGCAGTTGTTAAATATTTACACTGACTCGCAAACACCATTATTTTTTTAAATAATTATTTTATATATGATTAGCGGTTCTGCGCGATTTCACCCGCGTAGTTCCCATTCCCGTCGGTATACGGGAAGAAAATATAGCCTATGTTACTCAGGGAACTTTTAGCTTTTGATTGGTGAAAGAATTTTTAAAATCGGTCCAGTAGTTTTTGAGTTTATCCGTAAGAAACATACAAAAGTACAAATCTTTCCTCTTTATAATATTAGTATAGAATACCTGTATGATATGAACTACGATTTACATTTCATAGTCATAACATTTATTGCACAATGTGGTTATACAGAGGGTAGTTAAATCTATAGTAGATACCTTTATTAACACTAGAAAGGCGCAGCAATGTAAAAATAATGTATACATATACAAATGAAATACAAAATTAAAGACAATGTTAAGTAGGTACTTATTATTAAAACAAAATTAAAAATATTTTAATTTTAAAGTTGCAGTTGTTTACTCTATTTCTTTTTGTAATCGAAAAATCCCTGCAATGAGTAAAAATGGTTGATTAGCAGAAAATGTTTCAGTTTGTTTTGGAATAAATGTAGGTTCAATAAGCATAAAAATGAAACTTCTTAATGGTATTTTTAGGGTTCCCTATCACTAGGATCACTTTTTTGTCCGTCTGTCTGACCGTCTGTCTGTCTGACAGTCTGTCTGTCTGACCGTCTGTCTGTCAAGACCATTTACTTATATCGGGAACGCTTGGAGATATCGAGTTGAAATGAAAGCTATATACAAACTTAGGTTTTAAGTACAGGTCTTAAAACTACGCAAAAATCAAACTTCTAAGCTAACGTAAGAAAAAGATACGACCGTTTATGCCTCAAAAAACGTATATTTCGACACTCAAAGGAATCCAAATTTATAGGGTACTTTCCGTTCACCTCGAACTATATATTTTTTCAAGTAATATAGTCTTATACCTACTACAAGTACAGGGGAAAATCAGAGAACTATACATTGAAAGAATACAATATTGAACCTCGGTGTTTAAGTCGGACTCGTACTTTGATTTTCTTATTTATATATGCCGCAGCCATATGTTTTGCTAACACGCACCATGCGAAAGCTTTGCGTAGGTACTCTGAATTCGCAGAAGCACTACTATTTATCTTCTAGAAGAACAAACACAAAGTATACAACATGGTGATATCTAACAAGTATAAAATATCCCAAGTCTGACAAGGGTAAAAATTTCGTTACAATAACAGACAGCCCATTAACAATTTCCGTTCAGCTAAGTAATGTTTACATACTGCGGCTATCTTATCTACCACATAGGAATTCATACTTCAAACAAATAGAAAAGTTACTTGTAGCTTATGGTTCAGATAAATACTATTATACAGGATTTCAGCGACCAGTCCTGACAAACCACAAGATTGCGACACAATAAGATTATCTATTATCCTTGATTGTCCGGGGTACGCTGATGATGCTTGACTGACCAAGAATAAAAAAATACTGTTAATTTAAAAAGTCACTTCCCTACCAAAAGTTTTTAGTTATTTCTTACATTTCTGGTAGGTACTTTAACAACTCTTCTAAATAGGTTGTAGTTGGTACAATAGTATTTTGTTTATTCTGAAAAGAGTAGGATCCTATCAATTGACCTTAACAAAGATTTTGTGTAAATTACAAATTATGTTGGTGGTTGTCTATTTTAAATATATATATATAGTTATATTCCAAAATGTATTTCAAAAAATGATAATTATATTTACACTAATAATAGTATTTAAACTATTGAAAAGCTGTGTCCCACTAAAATCTAAAAAGTTTAGTAGGTTTTTAATGACGCACGAACAGACTAAGTTACAATAGGAATATTGAAATAAAATATTAGTGAAAGTACATTATCATCATAATCCTTACATTGCAGTACTAACAAATAAGATCTTCTCCCTCAGTTCCGGTGAACGTAGCGTTCTTATAATTAGCCTGTATTTTATTAAAGACTGACAATTATTTATCAAAGAAAACCACATAAAAATAAGCCCTGTACCGTACTGAACTCGTGACGCGCCAACTATCGAACAGACATACATTTTAGTTTTTACAGAAAAACGTACGCGCAAGTCCGCACGGACGCATGCAGGATAATTTAAGTTTTCATTTAAATCTTTTTCCTTATGGTTATTATTGCCTATTTAGAATTGTATATTTATTGATTAAATAGTATGATCAATTCAATGCGTGGAAATCTTAGAATAATATGTGTGAATAGCTAAGTAATGTCAACAATTTAATTGGAGATGTAGTTAACACTCTGGTTGTACTGTAAAGTATCGGCTAGTTGGCCACGGTAGGCACTTGAGAAAGTGCAGTCGACATACCGTAGCAGCATGATTTCATAGCTCAGTGGCTAACTCGCTGCTGCGGTTTCTCAATCTCATTACATGCAACGCGTGTACGAGCGATGCGACACGAATAAACTGTATCCATTTACATGATTAAAATGAGCTTCCAAAACCGGCCATTAAGCACATTAGCTCAATTTTTTTTATTAGCTTCGCAAATGTTAATTGTAGACCCTGGTCCTGCTAACAGTTTTATTAGCAATTAATTTATTCGTAAACAAACTTAAATTAGTACTACATCCGCATTATACAAATATCAACGTCGAATTTGTGCCTGTTGTTACACTTATCAATTGTTATGATATCGTTATGATATGCGGAAAAAAACTTAATATTCGATTCATGCAACCAAGCAACTAATTAGGCTAACGTAAAATCTAGGTGCGTGTGGTTCTGAATCGAGGCGGCATTGCGTTATCTTTAGACAAGCTGTAACGGTGCAGGTGGTTATTTTATAGAGAGCCGCTTGCATCGAATACGAATCAGCAGCTTTGCCAAGTGGCAGTTAAGTAACTCAAGGCGCACTTCCGCCGAGTAAGACCCGCTACTGAAGCTGGCGCGTACGGCCCGCATTCCACTGCCAAATACGTCGATCGAAACAAGACTCCCAGTTGGAATAATAAACGCATTGTTGCCGGTGCATCATCGAGGCAGCGAAATCGATTACATACAGTTTGGTACAAAGTTATTACGATGATTGGAACGTAATATAACTTTTTTGGCAGTCATTTTAGTTGTTTGTACAGATTATTAAAACAAGGAAAGTACCATATAACGAACCTTAAATTATGTACCTACGAATTTGGTAAATTAAAAAAGAATTAAAGCATCTTAACTAACTCAGAGAAAAATTTTAACAAAATATTCTCAAAAAAAACAGGTTGATCGAGATTCATTTCCAAGGCGCCATTCCATTTACCTCGTACCTAATAGCTTTTCTAACCACGAGTTCAGAAATCCAGAACTACAGAAACTTATTCTAAGAACAGCTATCAAATCTATCTGATGCTATCAAATAAAACACTGGGAATTGGTACCTAACATCCTGCTCGACCCAAAAATGCTAAACTACGATTGTATTCTTTGTTTATCTGTCAACTATAATATAGTAATATAAGTATATCACTAAACTTCGACGGTTTTATAACTATATTCCCAGTGAGATAGTAAAGAATGGCTATCGTATAACTATGTTACGGTATATAATTATATCCCTAGGGATATAACTATATTACGGCTTTATCTATCTTACTGCGACATATACATGAAACTTCGTCTAAGAGCAAATGTCCACTACTGGCTTAATTACGGATTACCGTAACGACCTGATAATTTTTAGCTTTTAGGTCTACTTAATCTCTTGTAAAATACAAATTCAAAGATATGTTTTTTCTATTAAACTCCGGGCTTTAAGGTTCTTACATCAGATAAAAAAAAACGGAAAATAGAAGATCGTATTTATAAATTAAACTTCTAGTTACTATAAATTAATACTAACAAAAGTACAAATTTTAATGCAGAATTTTATCTTTCGTCGCCTATCACAATGTCAAACGAGCAAATGCAGGCGACGATACTAGTTTTATTGTATCAATCAAGGGAGAAAACCAGTCTTGTGAATGGTTTTGATGGCGACAGCAGGCAAGACCATGAAGCGTGGACTAAAAAAATTATTACGTTTTTGTCTCCCTCTGCCCGATCACGTCTGATCGATCGACGATCTCACTAGTAGACTTAAAGACAGGGAGGTGCATTATTCAGAATACTACAGATACGTCACATATTCAAATACCACAGTACCATGATAATATTGATAATGCTACTGTACTGTACACATCGCTAACAAGACAGTCATTTTTGGCGTTTTAATACGGAACCAGAAATGACTGCGATGGCTCTTAAGGCGAGTAGTGTCGTGAAATGGTCATCTTTGAAGGCATAAGGCTTATAAACGAGCTATCACAAAATTCCAGAAAAAATATATCTTAAGCATTGATATATAATCTTCATTTTCATAGTTTGAAAATGTTGTAGAACATTATTTACTATATGAAAAAAAAAATTGCAACAAGGCTGTTTTGAATTTTAAATTCGCTTCTTCTTCTAAACTAAAAGAGATATTTTCATAGCTCTTGCGGGAAAACATTGGTAATTCATTTATCTAAAATATTATAGTTCAATTTTTTAAAAGACCAATTACTTTTTACGCAAATTACGAAATAGCAGTTTCACCACAAATCGTCTCTAGCGGGTCCGTGCGGGGGCGACGGGACTCAGTCCAGCGCTGACATTCAAGGAGAGAGGCTGCGCGCCGCGTTGTCGCTGCGCGCTCGAATTTTTACGTATTTTATGTGTAGTACAGTGTGCAAAGAGGGATGTCTTTTAAACTTTTAACACAATAAATAATTATAGTTTATATAAATAAAATAAATGTCAAATTTCGTAATATTTATAAATATACATACATTTAAAGTAATGTTTCGATTAATAATTGTTATTCTAATATTTTTTCATATAATATGACCTCCTACCACTTCCAAAAGCTTGGAATATGAACACAATAACTTGCATGTATTTATAAAAATAAATACGTTAGGGTTTCGCAAAGAATAAGTTAAATAAACATAATAAAACTAAAACGTTGAAATATGCACTTCTATATACATATAATAAAATTGTAACTGATGTCTGTACATATATAAGATATTTAAGAAAAATGTATATGTGTAGGGGTCTTCTTATCAGCAATAGAAGCCGAAAGTATTATTTTTAGAATTCATCATAACATCGTATATCATAACAAGTAATAACAAACATAATTACTCTCCTTATGAGGCAGTCGGGTAAGGGATACAAAACATAAAGATTGTTTCAAGGGAACAAAGGGGTGTTTTATTTGTTGTTGGAAACGTCAATTTATTGAAGTTGAACTACTTCTAATGGATGTTCAACCGACTTCAAAAAAGGAGGAGGTTCTAAACTCGCCTGCATGTTTTTTTTTTGTTTCCTCAGAACTTTCGACTGGGTGAACCGAATTTGGTGATTCTTTTTTTATATGAAAGCTGGTGCTTCCCGTGTAGTCCAGTTCTGACAATGGCATCCATGATAAAACCATACAAGTTGAAGTCTGTTTTTTACTCTTCAGGGTTCTATTTTATGTATGCAAAACATTACTATACCAACCATAGTAATGTAAGCAACCGATCCGATTCGGTCCGATGTGACCTTATCCGATCCGGTCCGATGTGATCTGATATGATCCGGTCCGATGTGATCTGATCCCATTTGGTCTTATGTGGTCTGATCCAATCAAGTCCAATTTTATGTGATCTGGTCCGGTCTCGTCCAATATGATGCAATCAGGTCCGGTACCAACCATAGTAATGTAAGCAACCGATCCGATCCGGTCCGATGTGACCTAGTCCAATCCGGTCCGATGTGATCTGATCCCATTTGGTCTGATGTAGTCTGGTACAATCCGATCCGATTTTATGTGATCTGGTACGGTCCCGTCTAATATGATGCAATCAGGCCGGTACTATCTGGTCTGGGCCTTTCGGGTCCGATCTGATCCTATCCGACCTGGTGTGGTCTGATCAGATCGGTCTGGGGTTCAGACTAGATCGAACCTGACCGGATGGAACGACTTCGGACTGTACCCAACTGGATCGGATCGGACGAGACGGAGCCGGATCGGACATGATCGGACTGGATAGGATCAGATCGCATCGGACCGGACTGGATCGGATGGTTCGTATAGTAATGTTTAGCAAACAAAATCGATTAGGGGAATCTTCAGTTCCATCCACTTCAACAAATTGAGGTTGTCAACAACAAACAAAACACCCAATTCCCAAATCGCTATAGATGTGCCTATAATATTTGAAGAGTTTCCTAGATTTCTCCAGACTCCCATCATCAGATCCTGACTTAATGACAGTGGGAACAACACCTGGAAAGTATACGATTTAAAACAAAAAAAGAATTTTCGGAATCTGTGTGACTTCGAGTAATTGAAAAAAAAACCGACAAACTGAGAACCTCGCGCTTTTTTTGAAGTCTGCTAAAACATTATTAGACATAATATAAAATGAGGAAAAGATGTACATAGACAATGTATATGATCAATCTTAGGTTTCAGAATCTGCTTCATTAAACGTTTTTTATTTATTTAACCAACTTAAAAAAATTAGGAGGTGTTCCCAGATTTCTCGAAGACTGCTTGCCCGATTCGGGAAATAGTTTTTTGTTTGAAATCGTATACTTTCCAGGTAGACCCTTACTCATCTGGTCAGGATCTGAAGATGGGATCCTCGAGAAATCGAGGGAACTATTCCAATATTATAGGTACACCTATTGCAATTTGGGTATTTAACTAGTACATTTGCTCTTGGAAAGCACCATTTGGTGAAGTGGAACTGATGATGAAGACCAGATTTGGCCACCTGAACTACCTACTCAATGATTAGTATTTTACTTGTTGCGATTGTATTACTTTGATAGAGTTGTAATTGTCAAGCAATTTATGCTCGTCCGTCACAATGCATACTATGGTTAATGGAGTTGATGGTGAAGTGGCAGGAGAACTCGTCCACGATTTAGCTTTTTAGGTTTTTGTTGTTTTTTTATCAGTTAATTATAATTACTAAACGATGTTTGGTGTTTGAAATTACTTTCCATTCACAAACAATTTTGTTATGAATCTTATGCTAAAATATTTAAAAATATATCTTTGATCTATCTTTCACTAGAACTTTTAAAATATTTAATTATTTAAATTTCGTATCATTTTTATTTTGATGCAAGTTTCCTTTTGTATTGTATATATTTTATTACTGACCCTACTGCATTATCACGGCCGCATGGTCAAATGCGGGGAAGCGCGGAGCGGGAAACATAAGCTCCGCCCTGAAGCCCAAGGCCGTTGGCGGCTACAGTCGCCTTAACAATAATTATTTTAAAATAATAATGATTAGCAATGAAACGGTAATAATTCATATCCTTCTGACTACTCCTATGTATAAATAGTGTAATGCATAAACAAATCATACCTACCCTTTGTATGAGCAATGCGTAGTTAAATCAAACATTCCTTACATAGAATAATGAATGCACGGGCGTGCGAGACATCCACACTAAGAAGCTGTTTAATACTTTAATGCTACAAGATCCTTTGTTTGTAATAGTTAGGTAGTACGACCGATAACATGTCTAATAACACGGTTGCATGCTGTACACGTACTGAACTGGTATTTTATTTATTATTATAATCAAATGAAGATGGATACACATACGTTTCTTCATTTCCTAGCGAATAGCTTACGGTTTGGAATATTAATTATGAAGGAACTGAAGAAAACCTATTATTTTAACGTGTATGATCTCTGAAATATTTGATATAATTAAATAATAAACGCACTTCAAATACCTATTTGTTATTGGAAATATGCCTGTACAACTTATAGTTTTAACTTTAACAACATGATTAATGAAAGTGATTATTGTGCGCAGTTTATAGGACCATTGACCGCAATGTGCGCTATACAGAGACGCGTCGCACCTTATCTGTTTTATCTAACGAACCATAATACCCTCTTGACCGACTGTCATCTTACTGGATCCTATTTTTATTGCATGTAAGCAAATGCCCAGAACATTTCATGTTTGAGTTAGGTACATACACACACCGGCACAATTAGCGGAACAGAAAAAAAAAGGAGAAAAAAGAGGGAATTTAGAACAATGAATGTAATTTTTAAACAATATATTATTTAAAATGAAACAACAATTAAATTAACATGTTTTGACATTCATTTGTAACACCATACTTAAAATTTTATAAAAATAAAATTAAACAAAATGCATTTTTCTTCGATTTTTAATTATAGAGAAACAGCAGAAAATTCAAGATTTTCCAAAGTTTAACAACAATTTCAATGACTGTTCAATATCGAGTGTTTCCTCCTCGTGCTCTGATGAGGGTTTCCATCCGTCTGGGCATGCTGCGGATGATGTTATCAATGGTTTCTTGGGGCAACCTCTGCCATTCTTCAAGTAATGCGTTTCGCAACTCGTTGAGATTATTGGGAGGGGGCATTCTTGACTTTACACTCCTCTTTAGCAAGTCCCAGACGTGTTCTATAGGGTTCATATCGGGGGACCGTGCTGGCCACTCCATCACCGTTATACCAACATGGTTTAGGTATGTCTGTACTGTGCGAGCACTGTGAGCCCGAGCATTATCCTGCATTAGAATGAAGTTGTTACCAATAAAGGGGGCAAATGGCACAACATGTTCTTCTAAAATCTCCCTGATATACCGATCAGCATTCAGATTCCCGCCATCGACCACTACTAACTCCGTACGAGCTCCTAAACATATTCCTCCCCAGACCATAATTGAACCGCCGCCATATGCAACTGTATTTTCAAAATTAGACTGGATATACCGTTCTCCTTTGCGTCTCCATACTCGCTGCCTTCCATCAATTTGATTTAACATAACTCTGCATTCATCAGTAAAAAGAACCTGTCCCCAGTCGTCGAAGTCCCAATCACGATGTTCACGACCAAAGTGTAGACGGTTTGTGCGATGATGTCTCTCAAGTTTTGGGGCTTTGGCGGGCACATACGAGCCTATACCCACTTCTTCGAATCTTCTACGAACTGTCCGCTCACTCATCCTTACTGCTCGTACCTCTTCCAGTAAATTTCGAGCCTGCACCGCCGTTAGTCTCGTGTTCCGTCGGACTTGAAGTTGGAGAAAACGGTCATCCCTCCTTGAAGTACACCTTTTCCGGCCTTGTCCTCTCCTTCTCACTAGAGCATTCGTCAATCTGTATCGTTGGATGCTACGATAAATCGTTGATAACGATCGACGAAGGCTTCTGGCAATCGATCTGTAGGTTTGACCATTTCTCCTCATTTGATCTGCCCTAATGATTTCTGATGGCGTTAAATCAGGCATAATTAGATGCTCGTAAATTATCAATATGCGAAAAAACTCAAAAGCCTCAAAAACTGCAATTCAAAGCTTTTCAAATGGAATTCACGAACCTTCTAAAAACGGACAAGCGGTGGAAAAAATGAATCAATGAAAATTAAAACAAAAGAATGAAAAAAGGGGCAGTCGCTTAGTATTCCATTTTTAAATTAAAACCCAAATTTAAAAAAAGCTTGTTTAGCCGGCCAGTAACACGCAAAAATGCGTAAATACTCCCTTTTTTTTCTGTTCCGCTAATTGTGCCGGTGTGTGTATAATATCAAGATTTTTTTTTCTGTTGACCCCACAGTGACTATCAAGTTCTACATAATGGTCAATAATGTAGTTAGCCATAAAGGTTTTCAATATTTACAGAAAGACCCGTTAAAATGCAGTCAGTACAAAGAAATTGACGAAAGTTTGTCAGTTCTTTGAGATGAGTAGTTTAGAAAAAAATTACCTTGAGTAAATATAGAAAAATAAAAAGGCACAGTGAGGCAAGAGAGGGTTCCGTACAAACTTATTTGTTTTTAATATAAAAAGAGAAACGTTTGTTGTGTAAGTAACTACAAATTTACGATTTTCGTCGTTTTCCTTTTCTCGTTTTCCGTTTTATGATACTAGCTAGGTCCACAAGAAGTAGCCTATAGGTTTTGATATATTTTTATGTAGCCAAAATAAGCATAAAATCTCGTATTTTTTTATTGCATTGACTTAGAGAAGCTTGATTTATCTTACAGCTAAAAGGAAACGTAAACTTGTATCTACACTAATATTATAAAGAGGAATGATTTGTATTTTTGTATGTTCTTGCAACAAATAAACTCCAAAACTAGTGGACCGATTTAAAAAAAATATTTAGATGAAAAGCTACATTATCAGGGAGTAACATAGGCTATATTTTATACCCGTGTTCCTACGAGAATGGGAACTACGCGGGTCAAACCGCACGGAAGTTGGATAATAATACAAATGTCTACGTGATACCCTCCACACTCTCCTCAGAAAAAGGCGTCAAGACAGACAGACGGACAACAAAGTGATTTAATAAATAAGAGTTTCACAAAAAGAAATAATGTGCGGTCTCCTGCTAATGAACATGATCGTGAGAAATTACAATTTTTTTTTGATCGTGGAAATCATTTATTGACCATTTATTGACCCAGTTAGCTAATAACAACCAGTGAAAATCACCTCGTCTCGTTAGTTCTGCTAAAATAAGCGTTTTTTTTGTGTTTAACGAAATTCAGAATGTCTTATCCTATGTGTTTTTGGAAATAAGGCGCAGGTCTTTTACCACAACATTACTTGTAAGTGCATTAAATACTGTTAGTGTAAATATTCTTACACGATCTACTGCACTATTTAGAAAGTTGTTTCAAATATTACCGATGCTCTTACGTTACTTGGATACAATTTTACTAACACAGTGTACTGTATATTTCTACCCTTTTTGTTGTTGTCGTATTAAAAGTAAATATATTAATATTTTCCGCCCGAGTAAGCCACGCAGAGTCAGAGACTCGGCGTGCATCATATAAAAGACAGAAACCTTACGGGAGCTTCACCATAATTCTTTTGCTACGGAACCATACATAAATGATCTCATCAAGTTTTGAATAAAACTTGTCAAATGACGCTATATTTAATTCACTATCATAGAAGGCTATTTAGAAACGAGTTAGATGATATAGATAAAGCCCTTGGAGCAAACATTTCATCGAATATGACGCTAATGATACGGGTCCAAGTAGCGGGTAGCTCATTGCTTTTATTGTATGGCGCAGTTGATGCCGTATAGTGTGAACAAGGTTAACGCTAAGGGCAACGGCCGCAAGCGGATACGACACGTCCTACACCCTCCTCACTAGCTATAGCGGCGCCGCCGCACACATGCCGCCCATACGGGTAATTTAACTACCAATTTAATCTATCTGTATCAAGAAGGAACCACCGCATTTTTTTATAATTGTTAGGTTAATGTCTAAAAACATTACTTGTTTATTAAGATTTTAGTATTCAGATTGCAAATTGTTGATTTCCATAAAAATTTTCATGTCAAATGTCATTTGCTGTTTTCTTCCTCTAACTACACAAATTTTACAATACCTATGTGGCTTGACAAAAAGGTACATCATGAATATTTTTTTACCTTAGGCCCATGTGACGGTAGACACGCAGAAAACTAGCCAACTATTTAGGGTTTCGTACCCAAACGGTACCCTATTACTAAGACTCCGCTGTCCGTCCGTACAGCCGCGTGTCTGTCCGTTCTGTACAGTCAGGCTGTACAGTCAAGAGCAAGTCAAGCTTGACACTACCAGTTTAAGCTGAGCTCTGATTTGTACTGCGCGCCATAGAATACAGGGCCGGGTCAAAGTCCAAAGTGTCAAGCTTAGCGTGCTCTTGACTGTACCTCATGAACCGTGAGACTTAGATAGTTTAAATTTAAAGTATTTGTAGGTACCTAATATTCATTTATACGTCAGAAATCAGAATATATATTTGTCCTCTATGCGGTCACTTGATTGTGATGAAACTTTGGTAAGCTCCTGTGGGTGTGGGTCCTTTCTAAAAAACAACAGTAATTCAAATGGGATCGGAATAAACTGGATACGCACGGGCCGGCAACGCCGATGCCAAAGGACCTCCGTAATAAAAAACTGTGTCGTAGGCCGTCTAGTTAGTAATATTTGGGTTGATCTTAAATTATTACTTAGTTGTAATCTCAAATCGGATTCCAATTGTTATCTGTTTCTGTATTTATTTATTTATTTAAATGTCCAGAGATAACACGGTGGACCCCCCGAAACAAAAATACTCGCGTACCCCCAAGGGTCCGCAGACCACAGGTTAAGAAACACTGCTGTAGTTAAGTTAATATATAAAGACAAATATTATATTACTATTATTTATTGTTAATGTATAATAAAAATATTGTTAAAACAGGTAAGTATTCATATTATGATATAGTAATATTCTGTAACGCAAACCTCGACAAAGCCGCTGCCGAATTAGAAACGTTTTAGTAAATATAAGTCAATTTGCCTTAGAAAGAAGACGATTAATTCTAATTCTAACTAATATTATAAATACAAAAGTAAGTTTGTTTGTTTATTTGTTATGTTTTCACACCTAAACCAGAGAACCGATGTTGATGAATTTTAGTATAGAGATAGTCATCTATCTCTATACTAAAGGCCTTGAAGAAGGACAGCTTACTTTTCATCCCAGAACCTACACGACGCGATAACCTTAAGTTCACGCGGACGGAGCACAGCTATATTGTAGTAAAAACACAAGCTGTGATATGATGTCCTGTTCCAATGAGCAGTATCACTACATAGTATAAAACAAAGTCGCTTTCTCTGTCCCTATATCCCTATGTATGCTTAAATCTTTAAAACTACGCAACGGATTTTGAAGCGTTTTTTTTTAATAGATAGTGATTCAAGAGGAAGGTTTTAGTATTAGCATTGCACCCGTGCGAAGCCAGGGCGGGTCGCTAGTTATATATATATGTAGAAAGAAATATATATTAAAATGATAAACTGACTGACTGAATATCAACGCACAGCCTAAACCGCGAGGTCTAGAGACTTGAAATTTTGCACATAGATAGCTTATACAGTGTAGGCAACCACTAAGAAAGGATTTTGCAAAATTCTACCCCTAAGGGGATGAATAAACGTAAACAAGTGAAGCCGAAGCGAAGAGGCAAAAGCTAGTATATAATATACATCTCTGACTATTATTTTTCCTATCAGCCTTGACCGCAACTTATACCTATAAATGTCAACAAAACCATTTTCCTGAAATAACTTATTCTTACACATTCGGACATTGGAGAGACTAATTTTGTAATATTCAACCTCGGCCTGAGATTTACGATATACCTATTGGGCCTTTTAAAATAATGGTGTACCTACTCCCGGTCAATATGTTTCAAAAGGAGATAATGTAAAGTTAAGGAATTAGGGAATTCGTGACAAACTATGTAATTTTCTCAAAAATTGGGAAGGAAGGAATGTACCCACCACAGGAATACATACTATAATGTCAAGAACTTTTAATTAGGTAATATTACTTGTCAAATTGCCGCGACTTCTCGCGATTTATGAAGTTGCATGAGTTAGAGTTAGTAACACTACAACTCTTGTTGCCATTTGAACTTTGACATATTACTTTGTAAGAAAAGTAGCAGTGAGATTAAAAAGTATTTTAATTGGTTGCCAAGCTACAACTCTTTTTGCTATTTAAACATACAGTTTGAAGTCACTATTTTAATAGTGTTTATTTTTATAGTGTGTGATACTGATAACTCTGTATATCCAAAGTTTGCGATAAATCTGAAAATCTAGCACTTTAGAACTTAGCAACCATCACAACTCTATGATGGTCGAATCAAGTTGTAATACCGGTCTATATAGGTACATACCTTTCTTTATAGGTACTCTATGTATTAATCAGGCGAGCCGCTTTTGAAACATCCTACCTTCGTTCGTGGATGCCTACGTCATAAGAGGAATACGTGTGCGAAATTTTAAGTTTGTAGCCCTAAGGGTTTGGCTTGTGCGTTAATTTAAAACTTTCATCCCCTGTATGACTCTCCTAGGGGTTGAATTTTGGAAAAAGCTGAAACACATAACTCGTTATTCTTGCCGTACTCACTTCATACGAAATTTCTTTCAAATATGTCAAAGGAATAAAAAGTTTTAGATAATTTTTTTTTTATATTGTGGGACACAATTTACACACGGTTATTCGGTCCCAAACTAGGCAGAGCCTGTACAATGGGTACTAAACATACTTAAATAAATAATCAACACCCAGACACGAAAACCAACAGACATGTTCATGCACACAAATGTTGGCCTGGCAATCTTTGACTCAGAAGGCAAGGTTACTAGGCAACTGAGCCAACAGGCCCTATTATATGACCTTAGTAGGTACAAAAATATGCACTAAGTGAAAATTTAAACTGTCTGCCTAGGAATTATGGTTCATGAGATACAGTCCACTGACATACAGACAGATAGACGGCATTAGACGGGCAATGAAAGTTGAGTAATGAGGTTCAAGCATAAGCTTCACTATAGCTTGTCTAGGAAAATAATACACATTTATAATAGATCATAAGCTCTTAGAGTAGGTACCTACTAGGTACTATTAAATAAAATTTCGTGATAAGTATAAGGAGAGAGCAGTAATATCAATAAAAAAAATTGGGAATGTAGAACTGCATCATTATGAATACCTACTATATTTCTAATGAAACTATCTCAAAACATACAGACAGTTTTTTCCTAGAATATACTCAAATAAACCTCTTTTTTCTATAAAATAATTATTTCAGATGTTTCGCTTTGCAAACTTCGGGGATGATTGAAAAGTCAAAGTGGGGGCGTGGGGGGTCCAACAGACACAATAAATTTTAGAGCTCTCTTTTATATATTTTTATGCAGTTTCGTTTTTAACAAAATTTTCTATACTTTGGTGGTTGCAAATGTAAGGTGTCATATTAACCAAATATGTACCCAAAATAAAATTAATACAAATTGGTGTTATTTTTCTCAAAAAATTCACATTTCATAGTCAAAGCTAACAGTTGCCGGCTAACCCTAACATAATTAGGCCTGTGTAATGCAACAAAATAAAGGTACCTTGTTAAAAAAAATCTTTGAAATCTTAATTTGAAGGTAGGTACATTCACCAAAATACAATGGCCATTGAAAATTCTCTTATCTCCTAAAATATTTATATGATATAAATATTTGACCTATCAAGGCTGCTTCAAGAAATGGCTGTCATCTCTAAAAGATTTGTCTTTTTTAGAAATTAGAGAAACATTTGTCATATCAGCCTTTCTCGAACACAATGCAAATACCAGACAACCAGAAGGGCTTCCAAGTGTCGTCCATATAAGCCAGCTGACCGAAGCAGGCTTGTATGGGAGCATAATAGGCTGGCCTCACTTTCCCCAGACAACATTTGAGCAATGGAAGCTAAATGAAAAATATGAAAGTAATTCGCTTGGGTGCAAATTCGCGACAGCCGTATTACACGTAAATAAACTGAAGGGGTCTGAAACACAATTTGATTAATAAAACCCTCTAATTTTAAACTTTGATAGCAATCTGAAAATAAGGAAGTACTTAATTTGCTTACTTACTACACTGTAACAAACGAAATATGAGGATAGTCGGGATGTTCAATAAATTACTAACAACACGCAAGCTAATATTGTAGCATAACGACAGAAAACTGTTTGATGCACACTTACCTCGTACTTGATGCCGGCCAGGCGGAGCCATGTTTCAACTTTCAAGCAGTATGGTGAAGTCGACGGTAACAAAGGAGTTCGCGAAAATTGATACAAATATACGATGTCTTTTTCGTAATTTGCTTTATGGACAGTGGGCTTAGGTGGTGTTGGCTCGGGTTTTTTCTCTTCTGTCTTCTCTTCTCCTTTCTCCCCAGAAGCCGGTGCCTCCTCCTTGCTTTGACCATTGTCAACCGGCGCGTCCTCCTTCAATTCCTTTTCTTTTTCTGTCTCCGGCACGTTATTTGTAACTTCGGTAGCCATTGTGGATTAGATTAAAACACTAGTCCTCCAAAATCACCCACTTCGGGACACAAATATCCTCGGAAAAGCTTTTATTTATATAATTTGTTCACCGCCGCTTGCCCAGTGTGCGTTTCCAACTTTCAAATCCATACAACACTGACCGACTCAACGTGCGCAAGCAACTGAACTACTCCTACTGGCTAGTGGCTGTGGGCTGGCTGGCTGGCGAAGCGAAGTTGCCTCAATCAAGTCGCTTGGTTGCCAAGCAACGCGCGGTTCAATTCTGCACTTCCGCTCCGCACCGCGGCAGTATGCCTATACAAAATGGCGCCCTATTCATCCGAGTTCATTTTTAAATCTGGTTATTGATATGCTTCTACGAGAAACATCAAAATTCTATTCGTAAATCAAGTTTTCCATTTAAAAATCTTAATCATATTCTTAACTAATTGACGCTGATAAAAATACCAGCTTCTATTAGTGTCATGAAGCTACATTGATAATTTAAACGAAACGCGCGAAATTTAAAATTAAACAATGCGTTCTGCAGTTTTTTTGTATTAATTTTAAATAAAATAAAACCTCAGACCAGTTTCAATAAATTATTTTAACTGGTCAGAAACTACCGAGAAGTGAAACATTGTTTTTTATCCAAAATAGTTTTAGGTATTCTAACGTGACTGATCAAAGTTGGATGCAATGAAACAAGATATTTGATTCAATCTAGACAAAGAAATTGGACAAAGTAGGTAAGTACTACTTTGTGAAGATTATTTGAATGCCACACTAACTCGCCTTCTAGGCGGGCGTATCAATTTGAAACATGTACTTAGGTATTAGGTAGGTACCTACCTACTTACACCTTTCTAAATTCAGTGACGGAATTATTGTTATTTTGTTTATTGCGTGTCACTTAGATCATAATTATCATAGAGTAACTTACACACAGCGTAACAGAAAAAGCGCAATTTCTCATACACCCCAATTAGTATATTAATATAAAAAAAATATGATGCAATCGGACTTTAGTTGTGTTGTGTCTAACCAGTTTTCTTAAATATCGATTAATAATTGCACGATTTCCATAGAAAGCACTAAATTCAGCTTTATGCTAATTCATTTTTCGGAAAAAATTTACACATGTAATTGCAACAAATAGCTGTCGTCGACACTGAACAAACTAATTTTAGGAATTGCGCTTATTCTGTTACATCACTACATAGTATAAAACAAAGTCGCTTTCTCTGTCCCTATATCCATAAGTATGCTTCAATCTTTAAAACTACGCAACGGATTTTGATGCGGTTTTTTTTAATAGATAGAGTGATTCAAGAGGAAGGTTTTAGTGTTAGAATTGCACCTGTGCGAAGCCGGGGCGGGTCGCTAGTGTTGTATATACGGAAATAATTTTACTAACTAACTTATGTCATCCAGATCGTATAAAGACTCTGTTGACAACTCATTAAAATAATAAAGAACAAGAACATACAAAGGACGTTTTATAGAAAAAGTTTATCTCTCCTAGGAAAGAAAATTATTTTCTTCCAACCTCTTTGATGCAAACATTAAGTAAAACCATAACCCTTGCTTTTGGCTTCGCCGTAGTCGGGTAAAAATACAGAACAACACGTCCGCGTCCTCACCTTGGACAAATTCGTCCAAGGTCCTCACGTTACGCACAAACAAGGAGCGCGGCGAATGAAATAAATCAGTTACTTAGTGATTACACCTCCCTGAATTCAGAACTGCAACAATAAAACTAGGTATGAAAAAAGCATTCAATTTCGTGCAGTAGGTACTTTTTGCGTGATGGGCTTACAAACATGAAGACAGACAAATCCTAAAAGGAATTGTTTTGGATTCTATTGATGTTACAACCCCTCATTATGTTATTTTAAACCGACTTAAAAAAGGGGAAGGTTCTCAATTCTAAGCGAACCTACCTACTTTTGTACATACAGAAAATAAGGGTTTTTTAAATAAATAAAAATAAATTATCTCACGCCTTTTATCCCCAAAGGGGTTAGGCAAAGGCATTCCATTTCTGGAAATAAGTACCCACTCTTTTATCAAGATCAATTATTTTCAAGTAAGTATCATTTCATAGCTTATCGCTGGACCGCGTCTGTTACACATGCCTGAGAATTAATTCTGGGACCTACGGCGCGGCTTTCCTTTCAATGTTTTGCTTCACCGTCGAGCTAGTGATAAATATATTTTTTTGTTTGTAACTATGTAGGTATGGTTACGCACGCAATTATTCCGCCACTTATGAACCGATTTTGATGATTCTTTTTTTTTTGTTTAGTAGATCATACTTCAGAGGTAGTTCCATAATAAATTTTACTAAAGTCGGTAATTAGTTTTAAAAAAAATCAAAAAAATTTGCACATCGATATTTTTTGAGCTATTTGTATATACCTAGTCGGTTTTTTACTCTATATAGTTGTTTGTTATATACAGACATCGGCCAATTACATTTTTATTATATTATGTATAGATGGGATAGGTATGATATGCACTGTATGCTAAAGAGGAAAGATTTTTATTTTTAAACGGACTTCAAAAAAGGAATTTTCTCAATTCGACCGTTTTTTATGTGTTCGCGGATAACTTCGTCGTATATGAACCGATTTTGATGATTATTTTTTTGTTGGAAAGGTGATAGGTATTCCTACTGTGGTACGGAAAGCAGGATCTGAGGAGGAATGAGGATGAGGAATCTTCGAAAATTATTATTGTTTGTAACGAATAAACACACTGGACCAAAGAGATTTAAATATAATAGGGCATTGGGAATATTTTCATACAAAACTTTGAAGCCTAATATTAAGCGTCATGTCCTTGTCATGTCAGTTAGTATGAACGCGAGCTGTCATTCGGTCGAAATTGTACTAGACTTATTCCACTTGTAATAACTTTTGACTTCAAATTTTCCTCGCTTTGTCCCCTCTATGCCCTAGTATATTTAAATCTCTTTGCACTGGACCGATTTTAAAAATTCTTTCTTCAATGGAAAGCTTACTTTTATATGAGTAACTTGGTTTATAATTTTCCCACGGCACGGGAACGAGACTTATGCAGGTGAAATCGCGCGGAACAGCTAGTAGACTTGACCTATCATAAAACTGTAAAAGTACGTAAGTACCTACATAGTACGTTTACGTTACTTTCGTTTCGGTATTACATATATCGGGCCACCGACATCTACGAGGCCAGGAGAAGCTTACGCAAAGCTAATAAAAAATAAATACTTACACGATAAAGATCAAAATATTTATTTATCAATAAATAAAATAAGAATCTTCATACTTTACTAATAAATACATTTAAAAACGTCGCGAACTGACATTTCGCAAAATATCACAAAATGTAATACATTATTAATTTTTAAGCAACCTTATATAACGTTAGTAATAATAAGTCATTAATTACTTATGTACCTATCATAATTATGATTTTTCTGTCTTATGACTATAACTTAAGTTTTATGAACCAGTTCAATATTTTCTGGCAATCATATGTAATTACAGTTAAATTTAGTACTACAATAGAAATTGCTTCTTAAATTACAAAGTAGTGACAAAAATAAATCCAAATAGACAACACAACCATAAAATTCAATCAATAAATTGATAACTCTAAGAAACTAATGGTCACTTATAGAATCGCACGTACGGTGTGGCTAAAAGTGATGTGATGTTAAATATTTAATAAGTTTTGAATATGTACACAGAACTTCAACAAATTTCGCAAAATAAGTTATGGTACTTACAAAGGCTCTTCAGAAAGAAATAAAAGTATAGCGATGGTCCAAACAATTAACGTCTCTAGGTGACTGGGAATTTAACTTTTCGTAAAGTTTGGTACAATTTAGTTATGTCCAAACATCCAAGTCGGTAATTCCTCGACTGTATATTTTGCTTCACGCAGTCACTGATCGCACACTTTTATTTCTGGTGATGAAAACAAGAGAAGAACTATCCACAGACTAGAATACTATGTGGATAGGTACGTTAGATCATACAAAACTATATTTTCTTCGTGGCTATACAAACAAGGTTACATTTGCATTTTCTCAAAAAAAAACTGAAATTTAGCTTGAATTTAACTAATTAAAATAAGGTATATTTAGAAATGTACGAATTTGTTCAACGTGTAGGTATATACAAAATTATAAAACAAAATTTGACGATGATTTCAAACTTCCCTAAACAGGCCGCCATGAATATAATTATAGGTATAACACCGGGTATACCGGCTACATAAGATTTTTTTCCCTATTCCACATCGCCTTGACGTGGGCGGCTTTCCTAAACATCGGCGCAGGTATCTCATTGGTACGCAAGTACGAATCTATTATCATATTACTTGGAACATATTACGTAACCCACGTTGTCTCGATACTTCCCAGTTCCCTCCTTACCCCCTTCGTAGCCATGAAAAGGCACTTTTTCACAACATGGTCGCTGGGCTTTCTCATCACATCAGCGTACCATCGGATCGGCTCAATTCAAATCAGTTACTACGAGTGCTACCTTAAAACTTCCCCGAAATTCTTGTTGCGCACTTAGTATTTAGTGCAACTCCACCCAGCAAATAAATATAAGCTTTTTAATGTGTAATAAATGTTATCAAAGGCGGGAATCAATTACTTTCGTTTCCGTGTCGGCAATTGTTTTACACGTTGAATGCCCTGATTAATAACATCACTATCATTATTACGATGAGGTAAATGGAGTTTCAACTATCACGTCTATTGCTTTTCAACATTATTAAAAGGTGTGCATCTGGATTGAGGGCCCACTTTTTAAATTATTGCAAAATGAAATGATACTTACAGGGCATTTACTTAAAATTTTGTAAAACCTAAAGCAAAGATTCTTAAATTTCTTAAACGTGAATCAAAAGAGTTATGGTCAAATAGCTTGGGCCCTCAATTCTGACGCCTGCATAAAACGGCATAGTCGAATCTCAGAAAGTACTATCCCTGGGATAATAATTATTATTCGAGTATTTAGTTAGGAATTTGTTAAATACATTAAGAAATTGTCAAGTCTTAAGAATGCGACAATACAGATTTATGGCGGCTTAGCTTGGGCCCTCAATTCAGCAATTTTGATATTGTAGAATCAGCAAAAAATATGAGTTTTTCTAAGGAAAGATATTAATACGACTATAATATATTTGAGTTCCATATCTCGGAAAATTTGTTAAAAAGAAATAACGACACAAAAGTTAATTGTTAAAAAGTTATTGAAATTCGTATTTTTTCAAAACGTCTGAACTGAGGGCCCAAGGTTTTTGTCAGTATTGACTAGGCTAAGCCTTCTACACTACCGCACTTTAGGCTAAGTATTTTAACAAATTTTTAACTAAAAGGCTACAAAGCGTCCATTCTTCTAAATGCCGTACTTTAGGAGAAAATTGATTTTCGATGTTTTATATGAGAAAATTCAGTAGGGTGGCCATAATGTTTATCGTAAGTATAAACAAGTATTCGTCGTGATCATGTAAGTAGTATTTTGTAAAGCGCAGATACAATATATATAATTATACAACGCGTAACAGAAAAAGCGCAATTCCTCATACACCCCGGTTAGTAAATTAATATACTAAAAAAAAGATGCAATCGAACTTTAGTTGTGTCTAACCAATTTTCTTAAATATCGATCAATAATAGCACGATTTCCATAGATAGCACTGAATTCAGCTATGCTAATTAATTTTTCGGAAAAATTTAACACATTAAAAATAGATGAAATCGAATAAGTAGTCGATACTGAACAAACTAATTTCAGGAATTGCGCTTATTCTGTTACATATTGTATATAATATATAAAGCTCGATATAATTATATACGCCTAGCTGTGCTGTGCCCTCACCTACGTATGCGTGGAAAAATAAAATAAGAAAGTGCCAATAATCAATGAAATTATGTATTGGACGTATTAAAATTATAACCCTGTATATTAACAACTAGCAGTGCCTTGCGGTTTCATCCGCGTAGTTCCCGTTCCCGTGAAAATACGGGAATAAAATATAGCCTTTGTTACTCCCTGGTAATGTATCTTTCCATTGGTAAAAGAACTTTTTAAATCGGTAACGTGGTTTAGGCCTGTTCCCGTGGGAAAATTATAGCACATGTTACTCCCAGAAAAGTACGCTTTCCACTGGCAAAACATTTTTTTTAAATCGGTAAAACCGGTAGTATTGGAGCCTTTTCAATACAAAAAATCAAAAAATTCCTCAATCCAATATATTCCAGTTCCCGTGGGAATATCAAAAAATCCCTTCATAGCGGTTGCCTACGACATAATATAAGACGCCTACATAACATATTAGAAATTGCGGGTTCCCATCGGCGTTTCCTGCGCGGATCCGGTTTATTCCCGTTCCCGTGGAAATTTCCAAAAATCTCTTCATAGCGGTTGGCTAAGATATACAAGACACCTATATTTCAAGTTTCTAGGTGTTATCGATTTCTTTTTTCACCTGTTTTTATATTTTCCCGTGGGAATGAGATATTTTTCTGGAATAAAGAGTACCCTAGATGTTGACCCGGGTACTCAGTTATATCCATACCAAATTTCATCAAAATCCGTTTAGCAGTTTTTGCGTGATTCGTGCACAACCAGACAGACAGACAGACATATATAGACAGACGGACAGACAGACAGACACAAATTTAAAAAGATGTTGTTTTGGTATCTATATCGATAATTATATAGACTAGATAAAATAGACTCGTTAAAATTTTCAAAAACATTTCATATACAGCCACGGCCCCGTTAGAGTTTTGTTTTATGTATAGATAACATTTTTACATACTTTAACCTTAATTTGTTTTTAACAAGAAAATAAAAATAATATGAAACCCTGCCAAAATCTTTATTATTTTACATTATAATCTGCTAAAACATATGAAATTGTATGTATATAATTATATTATACTATCACTAATATGAGTCAAAACCCGAAATACACAGCAAAATGAAAATTAAACAAAAAACATGACGGGAACGCGCGTACGTCAGGCGTCAACAATACGAATACTATGATAACCATTTAAATAACACCCTATAATAATTATTGGATCACACAAAACGTAATCGCTTCCGACAACAACTATTCGCTTATGAAATATCTTATATGAGGATACATGCTGATTTGTCTCAAAAAAGTAACAAAATCATATACATCCTACTGAATTTTCTCATATAAAACATCGAAAATCAATTTTCTCCTAAAGTACGGCATTTAGAAGAATGGACGCTTTGTAGCCTTTTAGTTAAAAATTTGTTAAAATACTTAGCCTAAAGTGCGGTAGTGTAGAAGGCTTAGCCTAGTCAATACTGACAAAAACCTTGGGCCCTCAGTTCAGACGTTTTGAAAAAATACGAATTTCAATAACTTTTTAACAATTAACTTTTGTGTCGTTATTTCTTTTTAACAAATTTTCCGAGATATGGAACTCAAATATATTATAGTCGTATTAATATCTTTCCTTAGAAAAACTCATATTTTTTGCTGATTCTACAATATCAAAATTGCTGAATTGAGGGCCCAAGCTAAGCCGCCATAAATCTGTATTGTCGCATTCTTAAGACTTGACAATTTCTTAATGTATTTAACAAATTCCTAACTAAATACTCGAATAATAATTATTATCCCAGGGATAGTACTTTCTGAGATTCGACTATGCCGTTTTATGCAGGCGTCAGGATTGAGGGCCCAAGCTATTTGACCATAACTCTTTTGATTCACGTTTAAGAAATTTAAGAATCTTTGCTTTAGGTTTTACAAAATTTTAAGTAAATGCCCTGTAAGTATCATTTCGTTTTGCAATAATTTAAAAAGTGGGCCCTCAATCCAGATGCACACTATTAAAAGGTAACCATTTTTATCGCTATTCTCACCCTTCTGACTTAATTTATCAATATTTTTACGACTTATGAATAAATCTAATAATATTCTTAAAAATATAAAATTGTGATAAATAATTAATATTATTGCATTGTAGATAGACATACTTAATGTTTAATTGTGTTTCCTATTGCTTTCCTATATTTTGTTTCTTACTCCGAGCTCCGGTTCAACCATCACATAAGATGTCAATTATATATAACTAAAGTACTATCAACATGTAAATACTTTGTCCTTTACTCAAAACTGAGTTATCATTCAGTCTGTTTGTCCGACGTTTACGAAAATCGTAAATAAACGTTATATTCGCTTTATTGGACTTCGGCTAGCGCGACTTCTGATTGTCTGGCGGAGGCCTAGTGGGTAGGCACAATAGGATCAGCCAAATGTGAAGTAAACATACCGATTATCAATAATTCGTAATGAAAATAAACAACTACACACGGTATATAACATTAAAAAATCTAAAACTGATAGTAAATAATACAATATTAAATAATATGTATGAAACGAATAAAATTAAATGTTTGCTCATATAAGGCAGCACATATACTTCTAGGACTACTAGAAACTTCCTGTGATTACGTAAATAATGTTTTCACTATCACATAATAGCTTCATAACAATTTTTTATATACTATATTGTTTTGCATGATATTATATTTGGAAACTTTCTACAGTATCAATTACCTTTTGACTTTCAGCTTTACTGATATTTTTTTGACTACTTCGAATAAAAAATAAATAAATAATAGGTAAACTCATCCAGATTCGAAAAAAAATGTGTTAAATTCCTAAGTATGTACTCATTTTTTTTATTTTATTTATTCCACTTCCAATTCCACAATCAATCCATACACAATTTGTCAAAATACTGTACATTATTTAAAACCTATCACATAAAATAGGTACATTTGAGAAAGACGACCATTACTTGTTCATTCTACATAAGATATTTGTTACGAACATTTACAAAATCTTCATCATAGCTTAGACTGCAACCCGTCTCATTAATTGCATAGTAAAATACGAGTATATATAACAAAAAATAAATTTTCATTATCTTGACTAGCAATAAACGACGCGACGGTGTCTTGTTCACAAATTCACAAACAGGTGCTCATAAACTGTTCCTAAACTATATGTACTAAAGAAGTTTTAGATCCAATAATAGTTTAAAACTCGTATCTGAGACATGGGGTAATTCACTACAGCCCCACAATCACTCCGAGCTAGAGCTCGTACTCGACGGCGTGAAACTGTAGTAGTCGTTTTGCTAGGCGGTGTTAATCTGTTCAACATTTAAATGCGTGATGAAGCGCAGCCTCATTTGCAGCGCCGGACGAAGTTTTCGGATCACGCTCTCGACTTCAGTTTTCATCGTGTCGCCGACGAACATATATTTTATGTGATACCTGATATTTTAGTCAAAGAAATCATCATAACCAAGCAGAGCGAGCTCCAAGCGCTAACAGAGTGCCGGAAAACTTTAATAATTATAATATTTATCTGCATTAATATCATCAATGTGAAATAAATTCTGTCAGTGACTCTGTGTGTTCTTTTTACGTCTAACACCGATACTTTGCATGGTGGAAAGAACATGGCTACTTTTAAGTCTCAAAAATTATAATATTTTGTCAGTACATACATACATACTCTCGTAGGCAGAGATAAGAAACTGGAGGAATGGCTGAAACAGGAACGGGAATAAAACTGATTTCATGCAGCTCACCCGCCTCTCCTAGTAATTTAATAATAATAATAAATTGTGGGACACAATTATTTAGTCCCAAACTAGGCAGTCTGTATCATAGATTTAGTATACTAACGTTAAAGATTGGCAATAGAGCCAGTACGGCGAGACCTAGAAAATTGACACTTCTGTGCGTGTAACGTGGATGTGTGCAAGACAAATAGTGCTCTCCCTAAACTTGTAGCTCTCGATAACAAATGGGCGTGTGGTATATTGTGTAGTTAATACCTTTGCCAGTCACGTTATCGAAATGTTGTTAATCGATATTACGACAATCACTATAATTTTGAGGTTAGAAATACAAGAAATTCACGTATTTTATTTTTCGCTTAAATCAATTCTTATACATTCAGAACATTTATATAATAAAAAGCAATGTTATTACCTATCTATTTGTGCACGATTAGTTTTTCAGTTTTCTATAATCATTGAATTTAGAGAATTAAATCTTTCAATCGCACTCACATGTAAAATGACTAATTCTGTGGATTTTCTTTCCTAGATGAATTACAACCGGTACTGCACACGTAACCATAGCTGTTTACGTCTATTAAACATCAAACTTACTCTTTTAATACGCGAGATTAATTAAAATAAGCGAGATTTGTTTCGTTCACAACTGACGTCGGCCCGGTATAGCCCCGTAACGTTTACGAAAATGGTCTCGTCTATCTACCGCTCGCTATCTCGCTCTAACACGGGTAACACGGGTACCTATTTTCTTTCTCTTTCGCATTGCCAATCTAAGTATACTAAATCTATGGTCTGTATAGATAGACATACTTAAACAAAGTAAAAATGTGTAACAGACGGGCTCACAATTTATCACATTAAGGGGTCCAAAGATTATAGCGGTGAAACATGGGTATTTCCAAAAATAGAATACCTCTGCCCTCCTTGGGGATAAAATGAGTGAGATTATTTGTTTTATTTATACTTAAATATGAAACACCCAGACTCGAAGCCAACAGACATCTTCATGCACACAAATGTTGGCCCCGAGCGGGAAGCGAACCCGCGTCCTCCTCAGAAGCCAGGGTCACTACCAACTGAGCCAACAGAGTTAGGCCATTAAAGTTACCAATCCAATGTGTATTTTAAGAAAGGATACAGTAGATCACATATAGGATCGATGTACTGGAGGTGTGTCTGCGCTTTATCGATGTGTGCCAGCAGCTCGTACAAGGTGATGGTGATGTCCATGACAGCCCGGGTGAGGTCCGAGTTGAACCGCTGAAGGAAAGGACCCACCAGATGACACAGGAACAGCAGCTGTGTCTCCGTCCGAATTTCCGTCGAAAGTTTATCTTTTATAAATCTGGAATATGAAATATAAATAATATAATAATGTATAAACAATAGGGTATTTCACTGTATAGAAATTAAATAGCGAGTAATCATTAATTAATACCATAAAGTTTTTTAATTCAGGGAAAATTAAAAAACGTATTAGGGTATTTTTACCACCCTTTTATACTTATAGCCACCATATTTAAACAATATACCTTAAATCACTTCCCCAAATAAAACGAATCCAACAACAGCTATATAGCGTGCCAAAGAAATGAGACATGCATAAACTAGAAAAATATTACCCTCCTACTGGGGCAGTTGGGTAAAATATCACAACTTCCGAGGGGGGGGGGGTCGGCAGAGATACCTGTAACTTGGTGGTGGTTATGCCTGAGAATAAATTCTGGGGCCAACTAGTTTCGATAAAATTTTCATCACTGATGAACTTTTTATAAATATGTACTTAAGCAAGTTAGGTAAAATTAATTAATTAGTGCATTACCAGCAGTCGAACTTGGAGCTCACCCTTGAAATGGACTCGCCTCCAGCTCGCACTTCTTTTACTATTAAATGACGTGTATATAAATAAATTGGCAACAGAGAGTCTAAACTACAAATACGAATGCAGATACTTACTGAGGCACTTGCATTATTTGTCCCGCGCCAGCGTGGTACCAAATAGCGTGAGCTAGCGCCAACGTCAAGCTATATTTATTCTCGAGCATCGCGTCGTTTGTCGTCGTAAAGTTGAACAGTTGGAACGGCGTGTGAGAGTACGGCCACTCTATAATCTCGTTGTGAGTTATCAAATCGAATATACGATCGTGCAGCACCGTCCAATATGGGTCCGGAAGAGCAGCCATTATGAGGCCGATAGCATTGATCCAAAGTTGAATTTTAGTGGCGGGTATAACCACAAATCCTTTAGTAACTACGTCCAGGAGGTTGTTCCCAATGAAATTGGGTGCTAAAGGTAGCGACATTAGTTCGACGCAGGTGACGTACAGACAGTGAGCAGACGGATTTGGGTACTCGTTGAACCGCCAGTCCGTGTTCGGGAAATGAGAATTGCCGGTCATTGCTGTTATTTGCTAAGAAAAATGTATTCGTACGCACTTTGGAGTAAAATATACCATAGAACATTTTTTTTTTAAATTCGAGCTGATATACATATGAGTTGATCAATTATCTTAAAAATTAGGGTAGGTAGGAGGCGGACAACTACCTCATCATTTTGCGGTCATCGACTTGGAATATTTATGACAGGGGCAAGATGCCCGACACAGCGATATAACCTCCATGCTATGACATTTCCCAATTACATCAACTTGGTCTTAAGAGCCCTATTACATTTCGAGCGTGATTTTTGCGTTTAAAGGCCAACTTTGGCTTCCTGGATCTGAGAAACTAGAAAACTTGAACAACTTATACTTTCGGGATGGTAGAGAAAATATATTATTATAGGGAATGGCTACCCTACTTTATTCGATTTTATCTTAGTTAACTATATAAAAGTAAAAATTCGAAGCAAGTTTTTCGAAAAACGCGCGACGGCACTTTTTTGTGTTCGTGGATTGAACTAAACGAGTAAACAAATGAGATAAAAAAATATATAATAATATTGCTTATATAGTGATTAAGTGGATAGCTACTTAAATTTTTTTTTAATACTTATTGAATATCTAGAAATTAAATCATATTCGAGACCGTGAAATTGCCAAAAACGCTTGGAAATAACCGTAAATTTCTCCTTACTATATTAACAATATCACATGATTTTTATATCAAAAGATACTTTAGTTCATAAGGAATACAAACATCATACATGTTTTAAAAAACAGTTCATTATAAACCTGAAAAGAAAAATAATTCAAACTGCAAAATTGCTACATAAAGCTAAAGTTTTGGCCGGCCGAGCTCAGTACTGCGCGAGCGCTCGTCGACGATGGACCTGTGTCAAAATTTGTCACGCCGAAAGATCGCGAATTTCGTCGTAATTATAGTGCGACTACCTATAACAAGTTTTAATCATCGAAGTATTTTATTGTAACTTGTGATAGTTGCTCATGTGGTGATGGTTGTTTGTATACCGATTGAGCTGAAATTTGGTGTACTTATGTAAGTTCAGTGAAAATGCAATATTATGGTATCACTGAGCTGATCTGATGATGGAGCCAGGAGGTGGATATCACAACTCCTCAATGACTACTCGTAAACCCCTCGAGTTTGGGCTTGTATGATTCGTCTTGACAAATACTTTGGTGTTAGATGGTAACCAGGGTCTGATGATGGAGCTGGAAGATGGCCATGGGAACTCGGTAATTAAATGACACAACCCCATCGAGTTTGGGCTCGTATGACACATCTTCACGAATTGTTTGGTGCTAGATGGTAACCAGAGTCTGATGATGGAGCTGGAAGACGGCCAAAGGAACTCAGTAATTTAACGACAAAACCCTATCGAGTTTGGGCTCGTTTAATTCGTCCTGACGAGAACTTTGGTGCTAGATGGTAACCAGGGTCTGATGATGGAGCTGGAAAATGGCCATGGGAACTCCGTAATTAAACGACATAACCCTATCGAGTTTGGGCTCGTATGATTCGCGTTGACGAGTACCTACCACCTAACTTTGGTGTGTCTGATGTCAGACATGTCAGTGTCTGATGATGGAGCTGGAATATAACCAATTGAGCTAAAATTTTGTATACACGTTTAGTTTGGATGACAATGCATGGTTAGCTATGTGAAGTCATTTTAAATCCAACTAAAAAGTAAAAAATAAATTAAGATTAAAAAAATAATTTTTAAACAAGCTTTTATTTTAATGCACTAAAAAGAATAAAATACACTCTCCCTTTAAAACTTCTACTATCTTAAAACGTCATTACACAATTTATTACGTAATAAAAGCTTTTCGCGAGATTTAAGTAGGTACTCATATTTACACTAAAAATTCTAAAAATTTAATTCAATCAGTTACTTATACATATATTTACTTAAACACGAGTACTTGAATCTCGCGACATACAATAAATAAATTTTCGTAAACAAAAAAAGCGCCGTAAATAAAGTTTCGGCTCAAGTAAATATGGTGTATTCCCGTTGTTCCCATTGACGATATCCCCATTGAGTGGGGACAACGGGAATTTAATAAAATTATTAAAAATACTTCCTGTTGTCCCCACTATCTGTACCCATTGAAATAACGAAATAAAATTATTAAAAATACTTCCCGTTGTCGCCATAGATTTTTTTCTCTCTCCTTTAATTTAATGCAATCTGTCCTTGAACATTCAGCAATATTTTGATGAGAATATATAGTATTGCAAGAAATTGGACCAGTGTTCCACCTTTATAATTTTTTTTCTATTCTCAGATTGGATCTTGAGGCGTTTTTCTTTTTAATCTTTTGAATGTTTGAGGGTTGCTCATTAGTTTCTTTGTCATTGGATAAAAATGTTGTTTGAGTCTATTTCTGTATGTGGTCGGGTACGTATTTGAATGTCTAAAATTAAAAACCTAACGTAAAATAACTTACGTTTAAAATCCCTAAAATCTAAATACCTAATGTTTTAATATACCTAGGCAGCGAATACTTACCTACGAAATATCTAAGATACAGATTGGACTAACTACCTTATATTCAAAATCTTTATAGTTGTAAGAACAAAGTTTGATATACCAACATTTTAAATACCAAATGGTCAAAATACTTAAAATAATGCACCACTTGCGAGTGCGAGCGAAGCGAGCTCAAAATACCAGAGCGAAAATTATTTGGACTGGTTAGGTTCAGAAGATCTTTGATGTTAGGTTTTTTTATGAGCAACAAATAAAGATCTTTTATTATAACCGTTGTTAAGTAAGTATGCTACAATATGATATAGTACATTATAGTATAAGTGCGGTAAGTTGAAAATTACAGCCGAGGCAATATTGCTAGCCCCAGCCGTAGGCGCAAGTATGACATACGACGTTACATAACATATTTGCGAGGAAATAAAGAAAACTCGAACTTTCGTAAACGAATAAAAACAAAATAGCGAAAAAAAATATATTTGTTAAGATTTTAAAAAGTACCGTTCGTTTTTAGCCGGAGGACCTTGATAAACCGTGCGATTTACATTACAATAACGCACAAGTGCGTAATGAAATACAATGTAATGTGTTATAAAGTAGATTATGTACATACTTTAATATCGGTATTTGTCATTTTGGTCAATGAACTGTGAGGTAAATCTATTTCAGTATTTCAAGTTTTATCCTTTTGAACTTCAGTAATATATCCATTTGACATTTTAAGTTTTTGGTATTTTCACTTTAAGTAAAAAAACCATTAGGTATTTAGATTTTAGGGATTTTAAAAAGATTTGATGGGGATATTGACACGTGAAATGTATGTATTCCCGTTGTCCCCACTGCCGTATCCCTATAATGGGCATACGGCCAATGAGGACAACGGGAATACATCGTAAATATTAACCAAGAAAACACCTACTTAGAGAATATGGTGACTAACTTTGTGCGTGGAATATTATTGCATGACAACGATTTATTTATTTTTCTAAAAATATTTTATGCACAGACACGGTCCCGTTAGAGTTTTGTTATAAATATGTATAGATGAAAGACCCCTGGTAACCTTCATTTTATGTGTGAGAGAGAACAGACTTTTTATTTCAAGGTTGGTCTCTCTCAGTTTAAGCAAAAATCTACGTACCTATATCTAAAAACATATTATATAAACTATAATCTCTAAAGGGGTGTAAATTGTATTGTTTTAAACTTTCTTAACATACGCCCGCTAAAAAAGTTGAACACACTACAATAAAAAAAATAGAAAAGTATCAAGGACGTTAAATCGCTTGCTGCCGCTACGACAGAGTAGTGCCGTGAACTCGTGACCCCGAGCAAGCGGGCTGTCGCGTTCAAATGCCTAATCTTGAGGAGCGTAGTTTTGTGATAGGGCTCTTAATTCCATTTCTGACATGAGACTTCCCAGACCGATTAGACGTTCCTCGAATTCACGTCAAAAAACTACATAGATCTGCAAAATACGCAACGATATTGGAGACACCTAAATTAAAAAGGATACTATCAACCATTCTGTTGACCAGACTCAAATAATAGTTAAGGTCTGGAGCCCACGTGGTCGCTTCGTCCGGCTTCGCGAGATACGTTTGGAAAAGCTCTGTGGTGGCCCAGCCCGCTGGGCGCACATCCTTCAAAGATCCCAATACAGCATTTACAAGTTTCCTCTTCAGAAGGGGATTGTTCCTTAATTTCGTTTCGTAATAATGCAATGTGCTGTAAAGGAATGTCACTGGTCGATCTAAAAAAAAAGTTGTTTTTATACATGGGTGCGTAATTGAAAAGTATTTTTTTTAACGAGCTCAATTTTTAGAGATATGTTCAGATAAATTTTTTTAATTACTGGTTAGTCTCAATTTCATTCTGATTTAGTCAACTACGCTATAGTCTAGATACATTTTACTAGGACTGTTGAGGTTTACCATGGAATTTGTAGAGATATCCAAGATGCTCCAGCAACTGTTCCAAATTTTTGCTGACTTGTGGTATTTCCAAATGTCTGTGGACTACTATGTCCAGCACTGGTATGAATCGTAGACACACATTACTCAAGTACACCGGAATGGTACCTCCATAAGCGTTATTAGCCTCTTCTGGCGCGAATTTCTCTGGGTATTTTCTGTGAAATGCTAGATGCTTGTCATACCTATAACAATAAATGAATGATTATGAAAAAATGCATATTTTAAGAACGCCCCAGAAGGACGTTCACGGATCAAATTAGTGACGTCCTTCAAAAAGCTGGGGTCCGGAGTGCGAAGAATAAAAGAGCGTGCATGAAAAGGCTTATGGATGTGAAGGAAGCGAGGGAAGTGTGCGAATGTCGGGCAAAGTGGCGATCCATCGTCTCTGCCTACCCCTATGGGAAGAAGGCGTGAGCTGTATGTATGTATATTTTAAGTAGACTATTATTTTAAATATATATAATATAGCTATAATTAAGGTAGTCTTATATAAATATATATATCAACCACTGGCATATCTATACATAAAGGCAAAAGACATTAATTATATCATAATAAATTAAATAAAATTTACCAATTATTTTGTTTCCAGTGCTCAGGAGAGTTTTCCTTTACAAAGTCTTGTGCTCTGTTTCTCAATTCAGATCCCTTCAAAAGCAACAGCTGAATAATGTAGAGGCACACTTGGCTTTCGTTCCCGTCCGGGTTAGGGCGTAGGACCTAAAAAAATTATTAAAACATTGTCTGTATAATAATAATATTCACAATTTGTACAAAATACTTAACCACAACGATCTGCCAAACTGTAAAAACAGTTTGTTGGCAGTATTAGTACTCTCGTCTTACATTTATTTTAAACTGCCTTTAACATTAAGGATAACAGTAACACTAACATATATTCGGCGGAATCTGTAGTAAGTTCACATAATTACAATTTATTTTAGATAGTTAATTATAGTTAGTATTTTTGTAAATAACAAATTTAGCAAAAAGCCGTCTTCTTTATAATTATTTAAAAGAAATGTTCGGTTCCAAAATAGAAAGAATTCACAATTACAAGAAAAATATCCCGGAGATTAGAAAGGTACGAGCCGCAATGTTATGATGATTATAGACAGGACCATTCTCCATCACTTTATCTAACCGGCCCGATATAAGTAGTGAATCTGTAAATTTAGTTACTTACTAAACACAAAACAAGGCGATCGATGGTGACGATGTTGTACTTCCAAATGATGTCGTTGATAGCATCGACGCACTTGTTGATATGCGGCCCACCAGCCGGATTGGTAACCTCGAACATCAGATAGTCGCAGAACTTTCGCAGATGGGCGGATAATGCTCGTGCACCAATGCGCTCCAAAATTCTTAAAAAACGCTTAAGTTCACAAAAATTGTCCCAATCATTGCATAAATCGGCCACATACCTGACTAATGATTCCATTCAAGTAAAAATTCGCCAAAAATCATTTTTTATAGTCGTTAATTTTAAATGTCTTACTAACTGTCTAAAAAAAGTTTTTTGATAAATATATTTTTGGATCGGCACGTAACAACAATATAATTGAGTTTTTGTATTTACAATATTCGTAGTTATCAGTATTGTCAACCTGTATCAACACACTACCGAGCTGTAGAGTCTCTCCTAAAATATGTGAAAAATAAATATTCTATGTGCCCACAGTGGATTGGGATATCGGCCAATATGTTGGCCTAGTGGCCACATGTTAGAATTTTTCAAGTCACCCAAAGGCTAACACGGCTTAACGACTTCCAATGAAAACGCACCACGGAGGAGCTCGTGGTATAATTGACCGAATTTTCAATAATAATAATTTATAAACACCCATGCACAGCAGCGCTAAAATAAGACTTGTAAGAGACTAAAACTATGGAAGAGTGAGGTCTTCTGACACAGGTATTATTAAACTTAAAAGAAGGCCTCTAAAACTAGATTGTTCTATCCTGTAATTTACTTAACTAAATTATTTTGTATTTTGCAATACTATCTTGAAAACCAGACTATGTATTAAAGTCACAACCGCTAGTATTGTCAGCAAATTCGCTTACTTGAATGCAATAGGGTTGATCCTATTAGTCTCAAAAATCATCTTCCACAGGAGACAAAGGAACAGTGGCGTGCCGGGTACAGAAAAGTGCGTTATGATGTCATTGTCATTAGCCATGGACGCCCATTTGCGATACTCCTCCTCAACAGACTTTTTCAGCAGTTGCTTGTTCTCTTTAGGCGCAGGGTTCTGGAACGGAATATCACATTTAAGATCTAAGCATACATAGGGACAGACAGATGGGAAGCGACTTTGTTTTATACTATGTAATGAAACGATTTTTTCAACACACTTGCTCAAAACGACGTTTTTATTCCACCGATTTTTGGCTCATAATCCTAGATATTAAACACGCGTGCTTTTTCAGTATATTATTGAACGAGTGCCTTTAGTTTATTAACCCGACCAATTTACATTTGTACCCTAGTACCAAGTCGTAATTAAGAAGAAGAAGAAGCGATATAATTTAGTCGGGTTATAACTTTTTATTTTAGCAACAAACAGTATTTATGCCAAAAATAACAGTAAATGGTAACTCCAGCTTTATTATTAAAAAATAACTTAAATTCATTTATAACACATTTGCTCGTAAAAGGTGTCTTATTTCACCAATTTCAATATCGTATTGTATCTCATTACGCCCAAGTGCGGTAAGTGTAAAGTAAAACGCACGTTTTATCAAGATGCTCCGTCTTAAAACGAACGGTACTTTTTAAAATCTCAGCAAAGAGTTTTTATGTCAAAAAACTTGTCAACATTAATTTATGATTAAAATGAACTTTGGGAGATAAAATATAATAAAGAAATATTTATGTACATAATTATTTAATTTAATTAATTTTGACATTAAATTACATACAACCAATTAATCTGTAACAAAAACACAAAAATATTAATTTACTTTATTAGTAATACTGGCTGTTTTTTGTGCCTTTGCCTAAAAAAAAATGCTGATGCGCGCCGCGCGCTTTTTCTTAACGCTGTATTGTTTTTATTCGTTTACCATAGTCGGAGTTTTATTTTATTTCCTCGCAAATGTGTTATAAAACGTCGTATGACATACGTGCGCTTTGATAATTACAGCCTCTGCTTACTTGTAGCTCTCGCCTACGGCTCGGGCTAGCAATATCGCCTCGGCTGTAATTTTCAACCTACCGCACTTATATCATAATGTACTATTAATTTTTTCTGTAATTTCTGTTTTAAACATTACATTTAAATTTAATTATATTTTTAATCTTGGCTGTTTTCCGATCTAGTTCGCACCTTAGCCTTGCGCGCGCATCGGTATCGCGGCAAGAAAAAAAAACAACGCGCCATTTTTCGTAAATAATTGTCGGCTTTGACGAAGTTTGGATTAATTGTGAAGTTTAATATTAACGAAAATGTCTACTTCAAGTGAAGAAAATGAAGAAAACCTATTATTAACTCCGCCGGACATACGTAACGAGGCGAAAAACGCGTGCGATAGTCTTTTGCCATCAAAATCGAGTGAAATGTATTTAGCGGCCTATGAAAAATTTTTAAAATAGAAAACCGGCAAGAACGCTCATTCTTTCTCAGAAAAACGTAGTTTTGAGCAAGTGTGTTGAAAAACGTCGTATGAAACACGTGTGCCTGTGACCATAATATACGCGGCTTTCTTATGGCGCACTCGCTTTCGCTCGTGCGCACTCAATATCGCCTTGTATATAATGGTCAACTTAGCACACTTGTATCATAATTAGAGGATTCGATCCCGGTCGATTTTTCTGATCCCGGGATTTCGGGATTATCTAAACTTAATCCCGGGATAGTCCCGGGATTGTATTGGTAATGGAAAGTGGTAATAAAAAGACATTAAAACATATCAAAATAAATTTTTCATATCTCGCCTGCGCTAAACGAAATTGCCGCTTTTTGCCTCTGTCGAGCTGAAAAAAGTATACACACCTCGGGAAGTAAATAAAAAAGCCTTGTGAGGACATAGAATATTTAAGTTTTAAATCTTTAAAAAGGCGGTTAAACAAAATTATACTTTCTTCTTATAAAATAAACAAACTGGGTCTAGTTTGATCTGTAAATAATTTATAAAACTAAAAAAATCTACTTCTTTAGAAATATTTAGATAAACTATAAAAAATATGTTATAGAGATCAATGTTTATAGGTACTGTAAATGTAAATGTATCAATCCCGAAAATCCCGGGATTCATTAAATTTGATCCCGATATTTTCGGGACCAAAATATGACCGGGATCCCGGGATCGAATCCTCTAATCATAATGTACTATTCATGATGTAAGGTGTTATCACCACTACATAGTATAAAACAAAGTCGCTTTCTCTGTCCCTATATCCCTATGCATGCTTAAATCTTTAAAAGTTCGCAACGGATTTTGATGCGGTTTTTTTTAATAGATAGAGTGATTCAAGAGGAAGGTTTTAGTGTTAGCATTGTGACCGTGCAAAGTCGGGGCGGGTCGCTAGTTTATTATAGAAGAGACACACCTGTGAGAAAAACTCGAGGAGCACCGGCGGGAAGCACTGCAGAGTGTGTTGCGACCACATGTGCGGGGTGTTTGTCATAATCGTCGTGAGCAGTTCCTTTACCGCGGCACCGTCGCTGCCTGGACACATTTATTTTCCCACAGTGAGAAATCAAACAAACTTTTAAACGGTCATATACTGCTAGAGGTTAAGAATATAGATAGGAGGTATCTTTGTATGTTCTTGTATGAACCGATTGATGGATGTGGATGAGGCACGTGAGGTATGCCAGGATCGTAGCAGGTGGCGGGCTGTTGTCTCTGCCTACCCCTTCGGGAAAAAGGCGTGAGCATATGTATGTAATTGCTAACATAAATACAATACCAAAGATAAAATATGCTTCATTGTGCTGGTAAAGTCTGGTATGTGATGTTTCTCTTGTGGTAAACGCTCTTAACGCGCTAAGGATAAGGATGCACTGATATAATTTATCTTTTACTAGCTTTTTGCGCGGTTTCACCAGCATAGTTCCAGTTCCCGTGGGAATAGGAGGATAAAATGTAGCCTTTGTTACTCCCTAATAATGTAGCTTTCCATTGGTAAAAGAATTTTTCAAATCGGTTTAAAAGTTTCAGAGCCTATTCAATTCAAACAAACAAACAAATCTTTCCTTTTTATAATATGAATATAGATTACTGTGAATACTACGAGGGTGAATCAAAAAGTTCCTAGAAGTGCATATATATAAAACCTTTTTGGGAGAAGTTCGATATTCAAATTAAAGAGTGTCTATCACACTATATTAATGCAGACTATCACTTGTTTTTGTCTGTTCTTTCGCACGTAATAAATTGTTTTGTGCAACGAGTTGCTTAAAAGTCAAAATTATGGATAAAAGTGAGTTACGTGAGGTGATAAAATATCTTAATATGAAAAAAATGTCTACTAAGGAAATTTTTTTGGACATTCAGCAGACATTAGGGGATGATGCTGTACCCTATTCTACGGTTGCGTACTGGGTGGCAGAATTTAAAAGAGGTAGATCAAGCTGTAAAGATGACCCGCGTTCAGGGCGGCCTTCAACCTCTGTTACGGAAGAAAATGTCAAAAAGGTTGAGAATCTGGTTTTGGAAGACAGAAAAATGACTATAAAACATATAGCTGAGATCCTAAAGATATCATTTGGTAGCGTTCAATCCATTTTAATTGATTCACTGGGGTTCAAAAAAGTGTCGGCAAGGTGGGTGCCACGAATGTTAACCGACGAAAACAAAAAGCGACGTTTGGAAATTTCCAAGCGTAATCTCGAAATGTTCCAGCGTGATTCGGATGATTTTTACCGTCGCCTTGTCACCATGGATGAAACGTGGGTCCACCATTTCGATCCTGAAACTAAAAGACTAAGCATGTCTTGGAAACGACCATCCTCTCCATCCATTAAGAAATTTCGAGTTGCTCCTACCGCTGGCAAAGTTATGGCCTCTGTGTTCTGGGATAGTGAAAGAATCCTTTTTATTGATTACATGCCAAAAAGCCAGACGATTACTGGACCCTATTATGCAAATTTAATCCCGAAAGTGCGTGAAGCGATTAAAGAAAAACGTCATGGAAAACTGTCGTTGGACGTGTTGTTTCTTCAAGATAACGCTCCTGCTCATCGATCGGAAGTTGCGCTCAACGCAATCCGCTGTGCCGGCTTTAATCTCCTTGACCACCCACCATATTCTCCGGACTTAGCCCCCAAGTGATTTTCACTTATTCCCAAAATTAAAAGAGGAAATTCGTGGAACAAAATTTCGTTTAGTTGCAGAATGTCCCTTTCCCAAAATGTCCCCTGGTTCCAAAATGTCCCTTCCCAAAAATGTCCCTACCCAAAAATGACCCTTCTCAAAATGTCCCTTCTCAAAAATGTCCCTTCCCAAAAACGCACCTTTCACTTTAGTCGTCATGCTTTTGCATAAACTATTTAGAAGAGTAGAAGAATGAAATATCCAGTCATGTAATCAATATTTATTTCTTTATCAAATAAGATGTTATCAAAGAGGTTGGAAGAAAATCATTATTTTTCCTAGAGTGCCAATGTAGGAAATCTAGTGAATCCTCGCCAACAGCCGGTTGACAAACCCGCTTTAGACGTCACCGCTGGTATGACGGCACGATGACATATTGGGAGTCAGATCGAAACAAGCTCTCGGTTTTAACAAAAATATGCCCACTTGCGTGGTTGTGTGGTGCGGAAACTCCACAGTAAATTCGCGGAAAACCAATACAGGCGTTACCTATCACCAGTTAGTATTTTGTAATGTAATGAGTTTGTATAAATACAACTGTACGCTTAAAATACGACTTGAAAAACAATGCGACTAAATAAAATGTGGTTAATTAACTACATTTAAATACCCTGATTAAAATGTAACTGGATATTTCATTCGATAACATATTATTTGATAATAAAGAAATATTGATTACATGACTGGATATTTCTTTCTTCTACTCTTCTAAGTAGTTTATGCAAAAGCATGACGACTAAAGTAAAAGGTATGTTTTTGGGAAGGGACATTTTTGAGAAGGGACATTTTTCAGAATGGACATTTTTGAGAAGGGACATTTTTGAGAAGGGACATTTTTGGGAAGGGACATTTTGGAACCAGGGGACATTTTGGGAAAGGGACATTCTGCAACTAAACGCAAAATTTCACGACAATGACGCGGGTATAGCTGCCGTAGAGGACTTTTTCGAGAGTCAAGAAAAACATTTTTTTTCACAAGGAATAACAAAGTTAGAAACGCATTATTCTAAATGCATTGCATTGGAGGGAGATTATGTAGAAAAATAAAATATTTTTATTTAAACTTTGCATTTTTTAATATTGATTCCAAGAATTTTTAGATTCACCCTCGTATAATGCACCTCCCTGAAAATAATCCTGACGACGCCCATGTATATCTCTACACCATAATATTATAAAGAGGAAAGACTAGTATTTTTGTAAGGAATAAGCTCACACTACTTGACCCATTTTAAAAATTCATTCTCTAATATAAAGCTTAATTTTTTGGGACTTGCGCGGGTGAAGTCGCGCGGAAAAGCTAGTAATTCATAAGCCCGAGCACTTGAGGTATATCACCAAAATAAAAAACATCTCACGACATTTTATCGCCTACGCCGAGGGGGTAGGCAGAGGTATTCACTTTTGGATATACTCACTTTTCACGAGATATTCGTTGGACCCTAGACGTGATAGGTGGTGAGCCCATCGCCGGACCGGGTCTTTTACACATACATGTCTCAGAATTAATTCTGAAACCTGCAGGTTTCCTTACGATGTTTTTCTTCACCGTGGGCTTCACCGAGCAAATGATAAATATGTACGTAAGTTTTGATAAACTCATTGGTACATGCCAGGATTTGAACCCAAACTTCACTGATTATCACCATGTGAAGCAGGCTCTTTAACCGCAAGGCTATCCCTTAATATGTATATATTATATTGGTAGACAAAGCGGCTAATCTACCTGCTCCAGTCATGTAGATCCCGCGCGCTAGAGTGAGAACCAACACTCGGTTAAGTTCTTCACTTTCGGAGGACCCGAGTGACTTCTGCTCCGAGACTACTCTCGATAGCTGAAGCTGCACGCCAGAGCTGCCCAAGCTGGTTATTAGACGCAGTGCCGTACTTTCGAAGCTGGAATATTTTAAAAGAAATAAATACAATACTCAGCCAATAATAGATTACTGGAAATTGTACAGCTCCCAGAAGACGTATACCATGCCGGGGAAAAAAAATATTGAGTGTTTGTTAGGAACCGTAACCGAGTTTAGTTAGGAACCGAGCCCTACAGCTCGGGGTTACACATGCCTTAGATGCAATAGTATAGTGTCCTGCTTAGTCAAAACAGTTACTTTTTATGATCTGTCAAATCGAAATTTTACTATGAGAAAAGTACTGAAATAGCAACGACGTCATAGTTTCTAGTACATACTCAATTGCAATACTTTTATCTACTGTTTTATTATTTTAGAAATTGATATTAATGTAAACTGAAAACCGAAATTCATGTTTAAAGGTGAATGTACTGGGTATTTTTTTTTAATAATAATAATAATAATCTTTATTTCAGGCAATATTTACATTAGTAGATCTTAAATAACGTAAACAGAGGTCCATATTAATGAATGACTACTCGCAATTTAATTTCGATACTGTCAACTACCCCATTCTGGGGCCTGCGGTTTTTCTCACGGAATTATCCTTCACGCGACGCGGCGATTTAGTGATAAATATGCACGCAAGTATTTTGTATTACATAATGATATTAAATCAAGTGAATTAGCTTACCATAGCTGCAACTGCGTTTGATTAGCCTGCGGATAGGCTGCGAGAGAGTTTATGTTCGACAGGAGGGTCACTCTGTAATGTGGCTGGATGTGGTGGATGCGGTAAGAGAACATATCCAGTAGATTATGCAGAATACCCCAAGCGTGAGACTTGAACACGTTCGGCAGCAACTGATCTGCGAAAAGCACATTTCCAAAAAGGTTTAATATCAGAGGGCCTATCCAAGGGGCTTTTTAATAAATAAACGTCAGTCTAATAGAATGATAAATGTTGCCTACATTGACATAAGCGCTCGACTTGTCATGTGCGCGGCATCGTAGCGTGACCTAGTAAAATTGACGCTTAAAGCCTCTAATGAAGTAGGTGTAGTCACTGACACATAGTTATTAATAGTTAGTATTACAACTCAGCGAAAGTTCAGCTAAGCTAATAAAACATTCGTTTGCCATAGGGATGGGGGGAAGGGGCTGCCATAGGGTTTGGGGGGGAGGCAGTAACTACTTCTGCTCATAATTAAGACATACAATAAAAGCGTTGGATACCAGATTTTCATGCACATAATTTTTAAAACTTTAAATAAAACTATAGAGAGTAAACTAGTGTTATTTATCCTGAAATATGCATTATAAGATCATAGGTGAGTGTTGGTATCGGCAGGTGGGATTCAATGATCCAGCTACAATAACAGGATTGATGATACTTACTGATAAATCCTTTTATTCCCAAAGATTCAATCTCAGTGTACACCAACAATCGGCTATAAGTCTCCACCAACGCTGGCGCCATCATACTGCTTCCAGGTATACTGGTCTTATTCTGAGCCAACTTAGCCACATGGGTCACTATTGAATGTATCAATGACATTTTACAGTGCAATGTAAGGCTGTCCAATATACACATAGATAATGGAACAGTAGGCAGTGGAGTTCCCGGGTTACCATTAGGCATAGCTTTTTGATTTCCAAAGAGAGTCTCTATAATAATACCCATTGGTCTAGCAAAATATTCCGTGTTAGTTGAGTATGCATTGCATAGTAGAGCTATTCGGTAATCTGAACCCATCAGGGACGGCGTGTTATTAGAACTCACAAGGTGCTGAAGGAACCTACAGACAAAACACAAGTAATGCAATGTAACACTAAAACGAAAAACAAATTAGAGTATAATAAATAATGATTAAATTTTAAAATATTATTCCCAGCCATAAGGTCCTGTTGCAACTACATATATTTCTATTGCTAAATGAGTAAATGGGAAAGATGAGATAATACTATTTTGAGAGTCACACAAATTTTATATCAACGAAAACTTACTCATATTGTACTTTTAAATTCTGCGGCATGACCATCGTTTTATGTTCAGTTTCAGCCTTTTTCAACAAATGCATCCAAATACACACAACTGCCATTTGATGTGTGCAGTGTGCCCTAGTGCAGTCTGGCACAGGCAGTGGTTCCTTCTCAGGATACAATAATTCGTGCAGCTTGATGACAGGCAAAAAGTTGGACAAAGGGTTGCGTTGAATACTTCCTGATATAAACTGTAAAAGGACCCACATAAGGTGGTCTCGTCCCTTTTTCATATCGCGACCGATCAACTTATTGTACAGCCCCATTACAATATTTGGAAAGGCTGCAAACCCAATTAATATCAAGTATATGACTTGTGATGATAAATGCAACCAGCACCAGTGCGTTGTTGGCATTTCGTCCTCCTCATTTTCCTGTTCACTCTTCTCCATAGGCAGTATCATAAGTTCAACCAGCTGATCTTCAAGTGCTATGCAACGTTGTTTGTGTTGCTTTTGTAAACCCAACATAGAGCACATCATGTCTCTAGAATAAGGTTGCTGTAAGACATGTCTCAATAAAGCAATTTGGGGCTTGAGAAGTTCATCGTCATAAGGCAAATTACCTCTTAATGAAAATTTTAGAGTGGTCGGATCCAATCGCCATGGATTAATGAGATGATCAGCATACCCCGAAAATTCCACAACGGGTAACATGTTTGAATGTCCAATTATAGATACCATTTGAGCACAAGGTTTAAAACTCTCTACAAAACTAGTCAAGAGTGCTGCAAGTTGCTGAAATATAAATATTAATTATCATGTAAGTTTTATATGGTTATATTTGGTGTACATATTTGTTATAATTTATTCGTACTCACCCAATGTGGCCAGTGGTTGTTGCCTGGATAGTCTTTCTGAATTTCAGTAACTATGAAGTATGCCGGCAACAATGAAGCATTACGATCGAATATGTACTCAATAACACTGTATAGAGCCTTCATTTGTGGCATTGTACTCGAATTTAGCCTCACAGGTAAAGTGTGCGCTTTCTCTCTGCATCCCTATTATGCAACCGTAAATAGGAATATTAATTGTAAGGTTATGAAAAGAAAATAGAGCCATCTATAAATAACTTTAAATTGAAAATTTAAAAAACCTCCCGACTCAAAAGAATCTTTTAACAGCTGGACAGATTTTTCGTGAATATAGTTCACGAAAATCTGTCCAGCTAAGCTAAAAACACTATCGATCAAGTCACCTTTCAAACAAAAAAACTTAATCACAATCGGCGAACAGACACATCTAAACATACACAGAAACACACGTCTAACTTATAACCCCCCCCCCCCCCCCGTTTCTCGTCGGGGTTTAAAAAAAAGATACATACCTTCATTATTTCTCTAACACCTTTGTAATCCACACCACCAATGATTCTTCTGATTAAATTGAAGCATTCTATCCAATAATCAGCATTCCGATACACAAGTTTCTCACTTGTTAAGATACAATCACACAGCATCCTTTAAAGAAAATGAAACAATAAAATTGTATTACAATATTTTAAATACTGAACTATATACTAAACACTTCAGTAACATAGATTTTTGCAGCCATCTGGGATCTAGGTTGTCGAGATGTGCTTTCTGTCTAGAGTTTCATTCTCAGTCAAGACCCTGTGCAACTGTCATGTGTGTTATCAGGCTGTGTAGTAATCAGATTTAATTTCCACCCTATGAGCATAGTATATACGTTGGCTTGGCTGGGGTTGGCCAGTGGCAGGCCAGGGCAACTGGCAATGGGGGAAACCGCTTTCCCCAGGTGGGAAGGAGTTACTGATCTGCAATAGCTCACTGATTGCTTTGCTGATAAGCAATAGATTCAATACATCCCATATTCCTGATGAACTCCCGATAATTAAGCACTCTACAGTCACCTGAAGACAGTATTAAAGAAAGTTCTTTTCTATTACACCAAATAGTATGGATCCTATAAGATGAAACTGGTGGGTGTTTGTACATGGCACACTTAAATCACAACCAATAACCTACTCACCTAGCCTGAAGAATATTGGTATTTACTAAATTTTCCATCAATGTAAGTAGTTGCTTCATCTTATATCTGTTGGTAAGGACCGCAGTGAGGATCAAAAACTGACGGACTGCTGACTCCTGCAGGTCTGCACTCAAGGTGGTCATCATGGCACACAACTTCTTTTGATAAATTGATAGTCTCTCATTTTCTTGTTCAGGTTTGTGCACCAGGAAGCAACTGAAAGCTTCCTCCACAGCCTCCACCCTCTGTAAATGGGCATTTTACAGAGATGACAATTATGTGTATTCAATCATCATAAACATATAAGTACTATCCAGTCAAGGTACTATTAGGAACTGATCTTTTGCTAAGTAAGGAGATGCATAATGTAGCTTTTGCATTTTAACATTTGAGATTTCACCCTACATGTTTTAGCAATTTCCAGCCTAATCATACAATTATTTCTACTACTGGGTTTATAGTGGCCTTTTAAGAACACACTCTGACAAGGCATAAGTGTATATAATTTTATTGGTAGAGGTACAGACAAATTATGTAGACTTCATATTTGAGGTTTTGAATATGAGACCCATGGTTGGAAGACTTGGAAGGTTATTTTTCTCTTATATATAAGTATTTATCATTATTTTTAAAAACAAGCTATTCAGATAGACAGGTGAATATTTAGTTATTTATAGTTGTTATGATTTATCCGACGAAACATATTTGGAGTCAGAAAATAAATCTGCTGTTCTACTACAGTTGTTGTATAGTCTGCATAAATCAGCACCAATCCCAATACCGTTAATGGCAGTGGAGCTAAAAGAGTGATAGCAATTTTAATTCACTTAGTAGCTGAGAACAGTCAATTTTAACTCAATACGATTTTATAGAGCAACATTAAGTCCAACATCTCCCTTCATTTTTCTAATGTAATCATCTTAATCAGTTAAGAACCGCCGGTTCCAATTGGAACCGAGACACAATTAAAAATCTATTGTGTCTGTGATTCATGGTCTGAGAGGTTAAAGCGATTGAACTTATCGTGATACGAAGCAGTTCTTTCGGCAATGCCGAAGGTGTGTGCCAGATGCCAAAGACAAAGACGCCTCTTTTAAATTCGCTCAACACAAGTGCACAGCAAAAAGTGGCCTCCAAACTGGGCTACAATATTCAAGTATACTTTGAACTAAAAAAAAGTTAAATAAAAAAATAAAAAACTGCCTAAAAAGCCCGTTGTTCCAGACAGTCAGTTTTTTATTTTTTAAATTAACTTTTTATGTCCTACTTTTTAGTTAGTTATCAAATTTAAACCGTTATAAGTCCTAAATGGTCATTCGAAATGAAAAACGGTAAAAGAAACCTAAACATGATTTTAAAATACCTATTCCATGATACCCTACTTAACAAATTTCGTTGTTTTTCTTAGTTTTCTTTTTAACAATTTGGCGCCAAATATCCGCCATTTTGTTTTATTTTTTTATTTTGTTATACCCAGTGTCACTCTTACTGTAAATACTAATCTAACGACACCTCTCAAGCTAAAATCCATCGAGCCGTGCAGGCTGTAGAATGTGCCAAACAATTATACATACATACCTACAAACATACTCTCGAAAAACATAATCTTCCTTCTGGTGCAGTTGGGTAACTATAATTGAGTAAAATTTTATTTTACTACCCCAGAAGTAGAAGAATTTTAGATGCTTGTCAAATAATATTTTCTAGGTGCGGTCAAAAGGTAAATAAATTAACCGTCCTGGTAATAAAAAAAGTATACCTCCTGCTTAATAATTTTATCAAAGGAGTGAGCAGAATTTGATGTGGCAAGACTTCTTAAGGCTCAGTTTCATTCATTTGAGCTTACACCAGATAATAATAAGTAAGTAGACGATAAGCAGTTTCAATTGTAAATTGTTATAGATTCAGGCTATTACTAGTTAATAATTATGGAGATTTTTGTCCTATGTAAGCTGTCTATCTAGCCTCCGTTTCAACCAACTTCAAAAAAGGACTTGGTTATCAATTCAACTGAATTCAACATGTATGTTTTTTTTAATGTTTGTTGCCTGAGGGATGACATTTACTGGAGGACACCTCAATTAACCCAAAAACAATGAGGCCCTCTGATAATGGCTGAAAAAGTCGATAGCAGATAAAACAGGATAAAAAAAATATTTTGTTGCCTCAGAACTTTTGACTGAGTGAACAGATTCGGATGATTCTTTTTTTATTTGAAAGCTGGTGCTTGCTGTTTGGTCCCATTTTAATTTGGTCCAGTTCTGATCAAGGCATCCATCAGAAAACCATATAATTCTTAAATTTGCATTAAGTGAGCGACATGGATGAATAACTCAATATCACACCAACCGATTTCGATGATTATTTTTTAACTGACTAAAAAAGGAAGAGGTTTTCAATTCATCTGTATTTTTTTTGTATAATTAGTTGAACTCGGTTTTTTACTCTTTAGGGTTCTATGTTATAGTTGGTGAAACTGACAGTAACTGTGCATGAGGATGTACAATAATGTACATGGTTCTTTAGGATACTGCAATCTGTGTAAGATCTCTATATTTGAGACTTACACACCGCTCACAGCTAGACACAATAGACCAGTATCTTTTTTATTAATCATTCTATGGATTGAACTATAAAATTCAGTCCATCTCTTTTAAATTTGTAATTTTGTATCCTGGTTTGATTTTTATCGAGCGTAAATTCCTGAAATTTAATATTAGTGCAGTGAGGTAGAATGCAATTACTTAGTATTACTGGTAGACAGTGCTTCATGATGAAAGTTGTATTGAGATTTTGCTTCACTCGCATAATATATCAACACACTAGTTGCATCAATTACACAAATAGGTGTATCTAAATACATATGTTTTCCAAAAGCTACATTATTTACACACACCTCAACTCCAAGTTTATAGAGTAATTTATGATCCAGAAGCCGAAATATGATTCTTCGAAATTTTGCTACCACTTAACCTAACCAATTAACCACTGAGAAGTAACCATTCAAAATGCCAACTATCAAAATATCATGATGTGATCATGATCAAGAATCAAATGAAATAGGTACCTATTCCATGCGCGCGATTTGATCCAACTTACCAAAATTTCGTTCACTATATTCGCCACTTGAGAATCCCCCATATTTAATAATTTTATCGGATGGTCTTCGTGTAAAATGTATTTATTATAATAACTTCGTTGTTATTTTCAATTTAAACACCTACGGTGGCGATCGTAGGCTTCGCACCCGAAACCGTCACACACCACAAATATGAGAGGAACCATTGTTTTGTTATTATTACTTGCTAGCATATTTTTGGTTATTTTATGCAGCATAGAAATGGGAAGTGTCTTTGTAACCTGAAAACTTTCTTGTTCTCAAAGCTAATTTCAAAGCTCGTGATGAAAAGACTTGAAAAAAGACAGAAACTCATCCAAAATCACATCACAGCACAGCACACAGCACAGCACAGACCACAGACCAGACCAATAACCAGTGTTGCGAAAAGTAGCCAGATTTCCCGATTTGTAGACACAAAAAAGTAGCTAGAAGTAGCTAAAACTTTCAAATAGGTAAAGTAGCTTACGTGTATTTTTTAATATGTAAATCAATTTTCAGTTTATTAAAACAGAGAGCAATAATTTTAAATTTATAAAATAAGACAAGGCAGAACGCAATATAAGTTTTAAACGAAGAATTAAGTTTATCCCCTACATTTATCATGGTATTAGTAATAAAATAGATAAGCCAGACACGTTTAGGTACAATTTAAGGGCCTATACCCTACTATAAAGTCTCGAAAGTAGAAAGTATCTTGTAAAAGAGTAAAAGTAGCTAGAAAAAGTAGCTATAAGATTTTGTAAGTTGTAGCTGCCTGACACCCAAAAAATAGCTAGATCTAGCTAAGTTGGCAACACTGCAGACAGGAAAATTTTCGTCTGTTTTTTTAAACAAAATCATGACCATAGGTAAAAGTCAAGTCTTTCAGGCGAAAACGTTGACATGTATACTTCAAAAGCACCTGAACAAGACCTAAACCCATCCCTGATAAATTTGAAATGAAACGTGATTTTGTCATGATTTTGTTCTTCTTTCATAGCTTAATGTGCTGCTTTGAGTATAGTGTGCTGTAATAGTTTGTATGTACTAACCTCACCTAACCTCATAAAATTAAGGGCACAGTTTAGTTAAAAATTACAAATGAACGAAAAGAACTGAATGAATACGACTACGTAGGTACTTTATTACCTGTGATCTATAAGTATCTATGTTGAGAAGAAAGAAGTGGTTATTGGTCTGTGGAAAGAAGATATTTTTTAATAAATTGAAGTCAAGCGAGTTATGTTTGCGTGAATACAACATTTCATTTTGTCACTTACGTGGTGATGGAGTCACCACCTTCTTTTTCAACACATTCTGAGGTACCCCCGTTGAGTGACGATAGTGGTCTCCTGATTACAAGTGGTTCGTTTTCTAGCGACTCAGCCAGCGGATGGCATCATGTAGCATCAGAGGTATGGTTGTAGCGAATATTTCTTGTTGCACATTTTATTGATTCAATATTTTGCAACCAATATGTTCTTCTTTAATCTCACTGATACTACTTGCAAAATTGCGAACGTTGTCGATACTTGCAACTGCGCTTTTTATTAAACTTATGTACGGACGCACGCAGCAAAATATATACGTAGGCGGGAATATGTACTGAACGTATGTTGAAAACATTTCTGAGCGTTTCTACGATTCACTAGTTACTATATTGATCGAACTGCTAAAAACAAAACATGAAGCCTTTAATGTTCTCCTAAGCAGTAGGAATCATTTCCACAACTAGGCAAAACAGAATGGGACTCATTTGATCTGTAAAATGAACTTACAAATTTTATGAGAAAAAAATTACTGATATTGTAACAATTACAGCGAATTTTCACTAACAGTTGTTATTAGATTCTAGTTTATTATTGTGGAAATGTAATTCATTACCAAAAGAAAAATATTATAATGCTTTCTCTGCAATACATAATTAACATATGCTAATGCCTTATTTGGCTTCACTAAAGGACTCGTCATCACCAATGCTGGAATGGCTCTTCTCAAGCATGTTTTCGTTACATACCTACATACAACTCACGCCATTGTCCCACAGGGGTAGGCAGAGACGATGGATCGCCACTTTGCTCGATCTCTGCATACTTCTTTCATTCTTTGCACTCCGGGCCCCAGCTTTTTGAAGGATGTCACTAATTTGATCCGTAAACATTCTGGGGTGCCAGATTGCATCCTTCAAAATTCGCACAGTAAATCTCTTTCGTTACTCTTCTTTCATCCATATGTTCTAAATGACCAAACCAGCGTAACATACCCATTTCTATTCTTGTCACTACATCTTCTTTCAAACCACACTTCTCTCGTATATCCGCATTCCTCACTCATGTTTTCAATGCTTGGAAAGACTCAAACAATGGAATTGAGTGTGATTTATCGAAAGCATTCTGCTTAGTGAAATTGTAATGCACTTATATATAATTGTCCTGTGATATTTTATGAAATTGAGACTAATGACAAAAGTCTATGCAATTATACATAGCGAGCCTCAAGAGAATACCCCGAGCGGGGATCGTACCCGCGACCTCCGACTCAGTAGGCAGGATCACTACCATTTGAGCCAACAGGGCCATCAAATATCATGGCTTTTACAATAACACACTGACATACACATAAATGTCTTTCCATCCATTCATGTATAAAAGCTTGTCAAAGGTAGTTTGCTGATAATTTCAAAGTTAATAGACTGTCTCATGATCTTGATCTTTGGCGGAATAAATAACACCCTTCACTAGATTTTCAATTAGTTCACTAGTAACTTCCTAGTGCTAAATGCGAAAATGTACAAAATTTCATTTTCACCTCTCCGGGCAGAAAGCGTCAACATTCAGCGCGCTGTGCTAAACGAAGTTGCCGTTTTCCGCCTCCGTCGTGCAGGATACACACCTCGGGAAGTAAGCCTCAGATCACATGTTTGGACAATTACATGACATCTGAGACATTTCTTATTTTACTTCCCTTGGTATTAATATACTATTTTAAATAAATTTCTTTGATAAGTGTTTGATAGTAGGTACAGTTTTCTTGGGAATACCAACAGTTTGGAAACTTCAGTGGGACTCGCACATTTCAACCTTAGTGGGCAGACTCAGTTCGACCTCTTATGCAGTTAAAAATTAGATAGCTTACTGCTATAAACACAGCATGTCTTGTCTATTTCAGCTACTTTTACAGCATCAAGTCCTATGGATACTGCTATCCGTATTAATATAACAAGAGCAAGCTATACAAGCCATTTACAAATTGAGATGTTATGATTCCCTAAGAGAATTATTTAATCAAACAAATAATTTAGCAAATGCCAAGGCAGTATATTTATAATATGTTCAATATTACATACATATGGAAAAATTCATCTCGTTTTATTAAAAACTGTCACAAGCACTATTGTAATCTTAGAAATTAAAAATACAATAGAGCAACCTTATTACAGATAAAGTTAAATTAATAATTCCTTTATTGGATTGTGTGTATGCTTTCACAGCCAGATAGCTGTTTAGTATATACTAAATCTATGATCATGCATGCGAGGGGGCTTACTATGAACAGGTCTATCACTGCTGTCTTCATTTATTTTCTATTTCTACATCATCTTAAAGAGCATCTATGTATAATTTTTATTCCATTTGATTCAAATGGAAATTTAAATCTGTAAAAATTATTTCACAAACACAAACAATCACAGAGTTGTTGTATTTGAGTTACAGTAATAGAATTTACTTTTACTTTACAGGGTAAACTAGGGTGTACGTACATTTTAAGAACACCTTTTTACTTACTATTAAATAAATATTTTTTCAACAAAAAAAACATAAAAATTCTATCACTCAGCAAAAAAGAAATTATTATTTAAATAATTCATTCTCCTAACAGAATAATATCATATAAATTACTTTTAGGAACTAAATCAGTGTTGTATTTTATAGCAGTTGTAAAAGAAAAATCTTTTTTAATACAGCCATCTAAAACTTTCAAAAACTTCTATTCTAATACTGGCAATTCCAGCATACAATACAGTCTTGTTCTACTATGTTGTATGTGCTGTAATGCAAACATTAAAATGGTTATTTAATTAGTTATTAATTTTTTGAGCTAGTTTAATGTAAAAAATACACCACTTTACTGTCCAACTAATGGAATTGATGTTTTCAGTGAAAATGTGAACACATTGCAAAAGTATTTTAACACTGGTGAACAGAACACCCAGAAACATAAACTGCAACCTTAATTGAAGTAATTATGTTTAATGTTTTTGATGTTTTTTGTACTTTTATTGTTTAAATATATGTTTTCTGAGTATTGCAAATCCGATAACTGATAAGCTGGTGTGAATTTTGGGTAACCATTTTTGTTTTTTTTTTATTTATGAATAATTTTATATTATTATTGTTTTGTCATGAATGCTATGGATGCCTTAAATGTTATCCAAAAATCATTGATGTGTAACTGTTAAGTGGTTCATTTAATTTTATAAATAGCTATAGGGCATTTTATTGTTTCAGTTGCAAGAGAGTGACTTTGATGAGAGATCATTGTCTCTCTGTGAATCGACAGAGACTTCTGAGCGTATGTGCGGTGATTTCTTTAACACAGTAAAGAAAGGCCCCTCAAAGGTAGTTGTCACTACTATTGAACCACCGCCTGAGTTTCAGGTAAGTGAATGGTTGCAGATGCATAGTAAACATAATCACACCTTATTCTAGCGAGGTTAGCAGGAGGTATTTTAAAAGTATCCACTTTTCTCCAGTACCCCAGTACTCCAGTAGTTTTACCCTTTGGGTCCCGCAACCCTAAAAATACTTTTAGGGTTCTGCACCCAAAGGGACCCTATTACTAAGAATTCGCTGTCCGTCTGTCTCATGAACTGTCATAGTTAGACAGTTGAAATTTTTACAGATGATGTATTTCTGTTGCATCTATAAGGTTGCTGGTGCAAATGTTTAAGGGGGCTCCCATACAACAAACGTGTTTCTATGTCATTTTTGTAGATTATGGTACTGAACCCTTCGTGCGAGTCCGACTCGCACTTGACCGGTTTTTTGATTGCTGTATGTGAGACGTGATGAGATGGAGGAAGTTTTTTTTTCTTCTCTAGCGTATTTACCTGTCCCAAATATTCATAAACAACTGTACTGTACATAATATGTACGCAGAAAAAAACATTATTCATTGTCTTGCTTGATCAGTAATAATTTAATAGACGTTTTAATGAGTTTCTAGTAGTAATTTCTGAGGAATAAAGATTAAACGCAATAAATATCTCTGAAACTATGATAGCACTATTTCCATCTAGCATTAACTATTACTATTTGCTAACATTGCGACTGCGAGTTCTATAGTCAGGTTTCTAACTATACGCTCAATTTAATTGATCACTGCAGAATCTATCAATTTTTTTAGGTTTTGTTTAGTAAGTTCCAATAGGTTCTTTATGAAAATTTATATTATAGATGAAACTGAAACATTAAAAAGAAATTTCTATTTACTTACAATTATTATTGTTCTTAGTAATTTAATTTCTGTTCCAGGATAATCCTATCCCAGGTAAGACCGGCGGATGTACGGCTGTTTTCGTGTCTCCGCCTGATACATACTCATCTGATTCTGTAATCAAACTAAAATTATCGAGCTTAAATATTTCTGTGGCACATGCCTCTCCAATAAGTCCCAAGAAATTCAGAGCGGAGTCTTTGTACGAACGCCGCCATTACCTAAATCATCGATTCGCCAGCCCGCGGCTGTTGCACCTGAGCCCGTGTCGCGCCAATAGACCATCTTCGCGAAGCTCCCTCTCCTCGAGGCTCTCAAGTAGTCACAACTCCCTTGTCGCCCCCATCCAGGCTGATGACTCGAGTTTCATTACACAGGCGATATCCCATGATACACTTTCTGGCCAAACTTCAGACATCACAGATCTATATAATGTCCCATTCGACAGTGATATCTATGCGGTCCCAATTGATATGGTACGACCCAATCAATCAAATCTAAAAAGTAAAGGAAAGAAACCACGGAACAATAAGAAACGAGGCAAAAGCACGCCTCAAAACATTGGCGTGAGTAATAACCCGCCCGAGAGGAACCACAAACCGACCGACCTCAATAAAAATAAAGACACTAAAATGAAAAGACATAGTTTGCCCAGTTCTTCCTCTAAAAAAAATGTAGTAGAGGACGAATCTCTTCATCTGACTTTGCGGGAAATGCGAAGATATTTACACACTCTTTACGCGAATCCCAACGAATCCGAATTTAGGCATACTATAAGCAGGAGGGACAGTACAATTTTAGCGAATGTCGGCGTCCACAGTAGACAAACCAACACTAAACTAAAAAGCACGGCAAGCACTGCAGTGTTTCTAACGGAGAGCATTGAACTTCCCACTAGACCGGAGACGAATAACAATCACAAGAAAAAAAAGAACGCATTCGGCTTCAGCACAAAAAACAAGAAGAATAAAGACGTGTACGAACTAGACAAGCCTGGGAAGAAGAACGCGGGAAAAATGTCCCCAGTGAAGATTTTGTCTATAAATTTGAAGCAGAGTTTTTGCAACATGTTCCACTGGAGGAGGGATTCGGCAGCGCAGGGTCCGGCGGAGGCGGAGGCGGAGGCCGACGCAGGTCGCGACCGGTCGCCTCCTGCGGCCGTAAGGCGCGCGCTGCCGCCCGTTCCGGAGGTGGCGCACGGCTCGAGGACCTCCCGCCGCTGGGCTCTCGAAGAGGTCATGACTACGTCTATCGAAAAAGTCAAAGATGTAAGTTTCTCCAGTATTAATTAATTATAGTTCATGAAAACTTAAAAATAAACAAGCTTTTATTGTGCATGCAGAAAAGCATGCACGATAAGGATCCTGCATGTTTTCCTTCATGAAAAAGACAAGAAAGGAAGCGGTGACAACTTGTCTTTTAACATAATTGTCAGTCCCTTTCATGATAAATTTAAGCGGTCTATTAGCTATCCTGCGTGCAGTCCTGCAGGCAAGGGCGTACCTTTTACCACTAGTACCTAATTTCCCACGGCTGCCCATAAGAAGGAACGGAAGAACTGTAAGTGTCAATAGAATCAATGAATTAGAATTACAACTACTTAATATCATCAAGCACAGAAAAAGAGGATATTCGGAGAAAATTCACGTTTTCGTGTAGGCGTAGGCTATAAGGTCCAAACCCTGAAACCCCTCCCTTCTTTATCAATATGGCAGTGCCTTTTTTCGTATACTCGTATACGCCCATTCAGTCTGACAATGCTTTTTTTCCAACTGTCATTGTGCGGTTTCCCTAATGGCTTGGCAGCTTTCACCGAACTAGGGACCGGAGTGCGTAGGGCACTCTACCCTGCTTCTTACAAACTATTTAATAACTACAACAGAAACGACTGGCCTAAGAGCGCCCAGGGAGCACGAGCCGCGGCTTAGGACCCAGGAATATTATTATTATTATATTTAAATATAATAATTGAAATGTTAATTGAAGTACCACATATTATCTGCTACAGTACGGTTGGTACTGGGGAAACCTGTCTGTGGAAGCAGCCGAGAGGATCCTGTCCAACGAACCTGATGGCTCGTTCATCGTTCGTGACAGCAGCGATGACCATTACATTTTCACACTGACCTTCAAGCTGAACGGACTGCGCCACGTTCGTATAGAACACGATCAGGGTGAGTTGCTCAAAATATTTATAAGAATTGTAAATAACATAGAACTCGAAAGAGTTATAGCCTGCGCAGACGACGCACTTTGTCCCCGTATTTTTTTGTCCGCCAAACAAAATAGAACGCTTACAACTGTATCGAGTAACGCACACGAGGGATTCGTACAAAAAGTCCCCCGAATAATCGCGGACACCGACGGGCGGCAGCACAAAAAGAGACGGACATATTTTTATACGATTCGGGGGACTTGGTCCTCCGGGGACAAAGTCCGTCGTCTGCGCTGGCTATAAAAAAACGACTTCAATCTTCAACTTATAATATGGTTTTCTCATGGATGCTGTTGTCAGAACTAGACGAAATTAAAATGGGACCAATCTGGAAGCACGAGCTTTCAAATAAAAAATGAATCATCCAAGTCGGTTCACCAAGGTTCATCGGTTCTCGAAAGTTCTGAGGTAACAATCATAAAATAAAAAAAAACCAGACGAATAATAACCTCCTCCTTTTTGAAGTTGGTTCCGCCTCTTCTCAAGTGTACAAGGCAAAGCGGTAGAGTCGCAATTACTTTTAAAAAGTGAACTTATGGGTATAGTACTTTGAATCAAGCATTTTGATTTCATCAATGTTTGTCTTTTTATTTTACTTTTATTCAGAAGTGTGAAATATCTCTAGATTCGTCTTCATCTTCTTAGTGTCATGGCCAAAAATTTTACCTAACTGCGTCAGAATAAGGGTAATATTTTAAATACTTGTAGGGCTTGTTAGACGAAGTAGAAATATGAGATATTTACAAAAAAAAAATACAAAACTGAAGTAACATTTCTTGGTACGTATACATTGGCAAAGAGGGATTATTCCCCCTTGCTACCCAGCCATAATGTTTGAGATCAGTACTTTACTCTAAGCTTTGCTCTTTATAAGAGCGGAATAGTGTTATAGGCAGCCACGAAAAGCAAATTTAAAAAGTTTAATTAACTATTGGTACATTATATTCTGTTTCTTATTCTAAGATACCAAGATGGTTTTTTTCTTTGTTGTGTGCAGCATTATCTGTGTGTATACGTATATATATTTTATTGTAATTTATTCTTTCAAGAGGTTGAATAACAGTGTTTCAGATGTTCAGCTTGTTTTTTTGCATTTAATTGTAAAGAAATTTACTGTGGCCTGTTTTTTCCTAGTCGAGTTATTTGGTGTTTTTGTCCTACTAATATTATAAACACTTAAAAATTCGGCAATCTTTGTCGGAAAGCTACTCAACTGATTGAACTGATTTTTATAAAACTTTGTATTAATATATGGATACACACAGCCTTGGGTGGATGGAAAAATTCTTACAGGGTGGCCACTAACCTAACACCGTCTCTCAATCCACAGTGGGAGATAATATCCCACACTTGCTCATTTGTGAGGAAAGACCCTTTCCTCAGCACTGGATTGTTACGGGGTGCTGATGGTAACGTATACATAAGAATAACACATATAGTACGGCTCCATGTCCGAACAAAAGTCAGTTTTATGGTCCCATCCTGAAGATAGCATGAAACTTGGCATGAATGTAGCTGTCATGTATGTGCTTCAATGCAGATATGAAAGCATGTCGAAAAATTATTTTTTCCCCCCATTCCCCCCCTTTTTATGTGCCAAATCGTGGTTTTTTTAATTTTTTATAAAAACGGGTACAGCTATCAGAAAACTGTCAAAGATCAATACGTTCCCTATGAAATTCTCTACAATCTAGAAAGTAAAAAGTGTGCCTGTTTTTACAATTTCATAATACGTTGCTGGCTGTATACAGAAATATATTAATCTTACCACTATAAAATGTAGTATCGTTTTTTAGGTAATTTATCGACGATGATTTGGTCTCTAAAGAGTAAACTCCTTAGTCTTATGGTTTTTGTAGAAAATTCGAAAAACCAGAATGATGGAGATAAAAAGGGGGGGGGGATGGGGGGAAAAATAATTTCTTGAAGTGCTTCCATATCTACATTGAAGCACATATATGACAGCTACATTCATGCCAAGTTTCATGCTTTCTTCAGGATGGGACCGTATTTTAAGTTAAGGACTCGTACTAATAGACCGCTCTTCCCGTAACGCGGATAAAGTCACGAGAAAAATGTCTCAATTAATACTGATTTCAGGTAACTTCTGCTTCGGCGGCTGCACCATGTTCAAAGCTCAGACTATAGTGGAATTTATTGAGAACGCTGTGGAGACATCGCGCAATGGGCGCTACTTGTTCTTCTTGAACCTACGCCCAATGCTGGGCCCCGTAAGGGTGCAGCTACTGTATCCTGTCTCAAGGTTCAAGCGCGTCCAAAGCCTCCAACACATGTGCAGGTCAGACCCTCAAACACTACAATTTTATGGTTATCACGCCTATTTAAAGGCTGAGGCACGATGTTTTTGTATTAGTTTACTTTTTCGAATCTTTTTCTAAATATATATCACTAGCGGTTCTGCGCGAATTCACCAGCGTAGTTCCCGTTCCCGTGGAAATATTGGAATAAAATATAGCCTATGTTACTCAGGGATCTTCTAGCTTTTCATTGGTAAAATATTTTTTTAATCGGTCCAGTAGTTTTTGAGTTTATTCGTAACAAACATACAACAATACAAAAATACAAATCATTCCTCTTTATAATATTAGAATAGATTTTTGGACACCTAAACATAGCATGTGGTGAACCTATCGCCGGGGTGCTGTTACACACGCCTCCAAATAAATTCTGGGGTGAACTGGTCTCCTAACGAGGTTTTTCCTTCTCCAAATATAAATGTGTAAGTTTAAAAAAATATATTCGTACATACCCTCGCCAGAATTCGAGTCAATCACGAAAATTAATAATTTTGTTTTGATTTCAGATTTGTGATACTGAAATGCGTACGTCGGGACCTCGTTACCGAGTTGCCGTTACCACGACGCATCCTCGACTACTTGAATGCTACGCATTACTACTCAGAGCTTCCCAACTAAGTGTGTTCACTGTAAACTCCAGTTTTACATAGGTGAACGTACGCCTACATGTATTGTGTGAAACATTATAAAAAACTGACAATTTTCGTAAGCGACGACGTGGTTTATGTAAACTAATGAACTTCATTGTTTTTAATTTAATACGGTGGTGATAAATATGAAATAATATGATGACATATTGTACTAATGAACTAGCGGTTCTAAGCCGTTTTAGAATGATCAATTGATCATACATATAAATATCATTGATATAAGTATCTGTTGTAGATGCAGTGTTTTCATTTACAGTGTACAGCAAATCAAAGTAGTATTATAATATGCATGCACTCCAAATGACAGTTTCTTTGCAATATATGGCACAATTAAAAACTTTGCTTCATATTCAGGCATAGTAAAAAGGATGCTCTCTTCTTGTGTGGGATTAATACAGACTCACATAAAGGACGAATGTTGTTAAAAGAAAGTAACTCAGCCATGTAAGACGTCGCCTTTGTGTTATTAATTATTATGTATAGGTTACGCACACACCCATAAGTCATTCTCCATCTACGAGTATTTGTATTAATATACGTGCTGTTATGTTTTACTATGCTTTAATTGTACTTGGTAAATGAAGATTAAGCTCCCAGCTGATGATTGTATATTTTTCATGTGCAATAACGGCTGGATAAGTCCAACGTAAAGTATGTTTTATTCCGATGATAAATCGCAAATACTATGTATACTGTTTAATCTTTAAATAAGACTTGTTCTTTGTTGGACGAATGTTTACTGAAATCTTTAGACTTCACACATTATGAAATGGACGATAAAATTATGATGGCATATCGAATGAATTATTACCGACATAATACAAACGACAAGTGTTTTAAATAGCCGCATTCTAAATTAAAAAAAACTTATGAATGACTTCTTTAGCATTTAGTAAATGATTGACCCTGTAGTATTAATGCTACAATTAACCAACATCGAATTTCAGTTGGGCCTCTTAATCTCAAACTTATAATAAAATGTAATCGTAAATTAAAACAGTCAACACAGTCTAAATATTCACCATATATTTAAACAAATATAGCATGTGTTAATTATAAGATTTCTATAGTTTCGACTATTTAAGGACTGAAGATTTTGTGCAAGCACTTTTGTGTAAAAAAAAATAGGGTAATTTTCTTACTTCAGGGTTTGTGCAATACAGTCAGCTTTGCCTTGTAAAAAGAAAAAAAAACGCTTATAAACAAATTAGAAACAGTCATTTCATCACAATAATCTGGCACTTTTATTCTCCTTTCTGTTTGCTTATAATAATCAATATGACTGGATCTGGATAGAGATTCTGGTGCATCTGAAGATTTTAAATTTGTAATATCTGACTCTTACTAAATTCATGGAAAGTCCAGTTATTTTTCTAATAGACGTGCAACTCTTGCTAATCATACAGCCTTATGACAATGTTATAGTAATCTGCTAATTTATTTGAGTATTGAGTTATGATGTAGTACTTTTTTCCGTATTTCATTCAGTGGCACAACCGAGGCAGTGGACTTAAACAGTATTAAGAATATAACAAATAATTTACATTTTATATTTCAATTATATAATGTTCTTGATATTAACAAATAAAGAACCCCCAGTAAAAAATACTAGAATAATCCTGTCATGTCAAAGTACTTTAAAAATTATGAATTACTCATTTTGCATCTACTGAACACAAAATCACGTATATTTGAGTTATCAGCGGTTTATTAAAACTCTTATATGCAAACTTAGTGTAAAACTGCAGTTGATAAAGAGAACATACATAACCATTTCAAAATAAATTTCTTTGTTTTTAATATAAAATAATTATTATTTACAGGCATAGCGCATAACTGAGTAGGTTCCTATGATAGTGGAGCAGTGTGGGAGAGATAGAGGATGACTTCACAGCACTCGCTCTGCAAACGATTTGTTTAAAATTGACAACTCTGTTACCAAACACGTTTTAAGAAAAAGTTTATAGGAAAAAAAATTTTTTTCTTCCAACCTCTGTCTGTTACGTTACATATCCCGCACCGCTCCACTACCGCAGGAACCTACTAATAATTATACACACACTACGCAAAAGACTACCTTATGGACTTATGATATATCACACTGTCTTACATATTTCAGTTCGTTTATCTTCTCTTTATATATATATGTATATATAGTACAAAATAAATTAATCAATTAGTAGGTGTACTTAAAACTAACGGCTATTAATAATGGGCTTACTATAATCAAATTTATTAATATTATATTTAGATATTGAAGTTTTGTATCTCACTTAGGATCCGTAAATGTGTAGGAAAAACATGATGATCACAAATACTATAAATATGCATAATGAAACTGACATCATTTATTATTTATATTAAAATGATTATTTTGTTGTTAGCTGGAAATTATTGCAGCCTGCAAAATCATTTACACCACATTTGAAAATAATTTAAAAAGTATATTTAGAAGCGGTTTGTGTATGGTGGTTAAAGCGTGAAGTGACAGCGCGTAAATTGTGATTTTAACACAATTAATTTAGTTAATTTGTCATTATTCTATAGTGTCTGTTTATGTCGATTAACAGAATTCATTTTTTTCCGCACCTAATACGCCAAAGATAGTAGGGATGTATTTAGTTAAGCGAATAATATAGACTATATCATTATTTTTATACTAGTACTTACCAGAAATGTCACGAATGAAAGAACATTAGATGGGGAAGGAGAGGATTATTATAACAGTTATCTTTACAGGGTGAGACTGATTAGTGTTCCCAAAGCTATATTTCAAATTCAACTACTAATACCCTGTTTTAATGATGTGTCCAGCTAAATGAAATGTTTATTTCCAACTGTTAGTCAAACTCCATTTTTCCTATATGGAATAAAATATGTACTACGGGGCGAAGTCACGTTAGGGTCAAGAGAAATTGTAACACTGAATGTTTCTGTTATAGTGTGTTATTATTATATATAATTTTTTTTTATATAGCTTAACTTACACACTGTATTTCACTCTGTTTAGGTAATATATGAAAAAAAAAATCGAAGGTAACATTAATGTTATGTACGTATACCTCTACCTATGGTCCCAGTGAAACATATCACCGTCTAATTTTATAATATGATTAAATGTAAAATTTTGTATGTTATGCCAACTTTACATTATTATTATTTATTATATGAATTATATGAGAATATTTTTGTTTCTTTTTATTTATAATTTGAATATATTATCAACCTAATGATTTATAGCTGTTTATAGTAACATTTATTTGCTTTGCTTCTGCTATTCCTATTTCTTCTTAATTCTATTCAACAACTCTTTATTCTGACCCGCCAAACGTCACAGCCTTTTAACATAGTTTAAAAAAAAAGTTACTTGTTAATTTCAGTAGAACCCCTGTGATTGCAGAAGCAATATGATGGCAGTACACCATAGAAATTCCAAAATTTCGATTTAAAACATCCCTTACATACACTTTCACTTTTTGAATAAAATTTTTTGCGACGTCACTTGCTGGAATTGATTTATTTTGTGTTAATGATAGAGTTTAAAATCTCACTAACACAATATGCCTTTACTTAGCATTGTCTAAAGCATTCAAGTACAAATAGAATTCTTGCCAGCATAGCTTAACGTTAGACTTACAACTATTGCAAGCTAGTATCGCTTTGAAAATATTATTTTCATACTTGGATATAATACTTACACGGGTAAACGTTCACAACTACAAATATGCATTATTAGATATATGTCACTTAATCATTTATAAAAGTAAGGGTTCTGGACTAAAAAGAATATTGACTGAATTGCTGGAAAAGAACACGTGATATTGAACTAAAGATGTTGTGTAATGATAAGATTAACTAGTTAGGTACTGTTATGAAAGTATGTATGTATTATTAAGTTACACCCCGTGTATTGTATATACATAATGTTGCCGTACAATTATAATGCGCTTTACCAATTCTAAAATTATGTTTTGGTATACTACCTATATCTGCTGGTGTCGGCTATATAGAGCTGTGTATTTATTTATCGTGTATACAGGTTCATAGATTCTTTGCTTCAGGAGATTTGTAGTGATGACTGTATATTTATAGATGTGTTAGATCAATATGTGTAGCATTTACGAATATAAGTACCTACGGTAAGAGTATTAACCACTGTCATTTATGACTGGATTATTTCTCTTCAGCACATAGACGACATTGGTTGCAGTTTTAATCAATTTGGACTAAGTAGAAAAGTTTATAGGTGTTGTAAAGGCTGCATTGCCTTCGATTTATATATCACTGTATTGATTAAATCTTTTGTGAAACATGTAAAAGGTATATATGATCATTTGCGTTACGCAAGTGGAGCGTTGATGCGGACGCAAAGTAAAAACACTCAAAGATTTCTATCATAGTCGTATAGAAATCTTTAGTTACACTAGGGTTGTTCTTTGAGACGCGGAAAGATTTAGAAGTAGAAATATGTAATTTGTGTACGATATTTTATAACCTACTTAGGTATCCAAACGTCCCTTTAAATAAAAATATATATACATTTTTATATATATACCTTAAAAGAAAAAGTTAAATCAGGAAAGATAATGTTTTCCTTCCAACATCTTTTCATAATATGTATTACGATTAGGTGTGGCCGACTTGCTTAAAAAACTTAACAGTGATAACGTACGAAAGTGATAAAAAAAATCCGCACATCCAGTATTTTTTATGCTTCAGTTACAGCGCGATAGTCTTCAACCGAAAAAAAAACTGTTTATACCCGAGGGGGTAGGAAGAGGTAGGTAGATACCTATTCCATTTCTGGAAATAGGTACCTGCGTTTCGCCAATATATTCTTTGGACCCCTAAACGTGATAGGTGGTGAGCTCATCGCTAGACCGGGTCTGTTACACTTCTCAGAATTAATTATAGGACCTGCGGGTTTCCTCACGATGTTTTCCTTCACCGTCGCGCTAGTGATAAATATCTACGTACCTAAGCTTTTGAAAAATCATTGGTACAGTCAAGAGAACATGAAGCTTTACACTTGTAATGGGAGTCTGACCTCTAAGGAGATTGTAACAAGAACGTTACAAAATTCAATTTGCCAAGCTCCTCGTGCTCTTGAGTGTAGGTATATGCCAGGATTCGAATGCATCTTAGTTCCCAAACGGCTGAACAGATTTTGATTTAGTTTTTCTTGTTTGAAAGGTGTCTTGATCGGGAGTGTTTTTATAGCTATAGTTCAAGAAAATCTGCACAGCCGTTTAATAGTAGATTATACACCAAGGGAATAAAGCACTGTTTTATGTCACGGGCGCGACATTGAATCCTGAACGTAACGAAGGACTCCCAATTCTACTCCCGAGCGCAGCGAGGGAGTTATGATTTAATTCCCGAGCGAAGCGAGGGAATTAAGACCGAGTCCTGAGTTTAGTGAGGGATTTAAGCGCCCAAGACAAAAACAGTTTTATTCCCGAGTTATATACCTACTCTACTTTTCTCACCTTATGCGAGACAATAAAATGCAATTGCATGGTAGTAGATTATTGACAATGCCTATGGCATCTACTTTAATAGAATCTGGAGTCAAAGTACTTTCATCACTCGACATTTTCGATATTCTTTTTGAAATGTTAAAGCTATAAAATGGATACAGCAACTTGTTTCTGCCGGCGTGACCTACTTGATTTAACAAATGAAGATCGTGCAAATCTAGTTGGTCGCGGCTTCGGTTTTCGAAAATCGAGTTGGCCACGACCGCCGGCGGGTGCACCACATTTTGCTTAACGAAATTAGACTTTATCGTCATAGCAATAAGGATTATGAAAAGTGAAAATTACATTATTGACCTAGGGTTATAATGAAATTCCATACAACATTATAACCCGGCTAAAGCCAAGGGATATAATGTCTTGCTTTCGGTGACATTTATATGATATATAATCCGGCTTTGTCGAGCATGTGGTGTGAAAAGACTCTTTACTGGTTGATGAAGCGATATTATAAGTATGCATAAAAAACACACTTATGATAAAACTGCTCGAGCATTTTTACGTCCGGCCTTCGCTGACCTTAGGTGTCCAAAGAATATCCTACTGGTCAAACCAGGGTATCCACAAAATTAATACCTCTGCTTACCCCCTCGGGAATAACCGGAGTGGGATTTTTTATTTAATTTAATTTTTTGGGGGACGGCGAATTTCCAGTCGGCCCCGGGCGGCGAAAACCCACTCTACGCCACTAATACTATATTTTATAAGTATACCTAGTTAAAAATCAATAGAAAATAATAATTAGGTATACGTCATAAACTGTGCGATCGTAAAATGACCTCACAATGTCAGTAATAGCACTAAAGGTAGGGTTATGAATTCATCTATGCAACAATTGATTCAGAATTTGAATAAATCGGGCTTTACGTTCCTGATCCGTTTATGGTAGGTACCAACCAGTTACCCCAAAGCACTTAGACTTTTACATACTGTTTTCAATGTTTTCGTGAAATCTCTGTCACAGAACACACGACACGGTCACACTTTTGGACGAATTGTCCCACACTTTTGAACGAATTGTCCCACACTTGGACGAATTGTCCCACACTTTTGGACGAATCGTCACACAACATTTAGGTACACTTATTTACAGACGCCAAAAATATTTGTTTTTGCCATAACCGAGCAGTCCTATGTGTACCTCGACCTACTCGCAGGAAAGATATTTTTAGATTTATGATTTAATTTGATGTAGGTACAAAAACAACCAGTATAGTTATAGAGGTATACTAAGTATATGATTTGTATAAAATACATAACCTAATTATTTGTCTTCCCCTTATTTAATTACGCTCGGTTGCTAGGGTAACATAATACTCGACTCTGTGTAGGTACTGTAGTTATTAAGAATACCTACTTCTCATGATTAGTAACTATGTATGTTAAAAACGTTTTCTAAATGTACTAGGTAGTATAATTTTAAAAGTATATGTATTAAGTATGCGGCTATGTTTATATTTAGTTATATCTGCATAAAATAGGATTGTACACGGAATTAATGTGAATTAATTTAGCTCGTCTACAAACAATGTGTGTAATTTATAATCTGAAGTACCTATTATGTAGGTACCTATAATCATTCATTAGGTAAGTTATAGGTAGTAAGTATTTTGACGTAAAACTAGAATCATTTGCGTCTCATATATTCGAAACCCGTAGGTACGTGTAGGTAATGGAACATATAACATTACATCAAAATTCAATATCTAGTAATTTTCGTTTTGCAATTTAAACATTATAAGTGTGTTGTGCAGGTTAGTTTTACCAGAGACCAGTTTTATTTAAACTGGTCTCTGGTTTTACCTACACAGATATTATACAGCTTAGCTTACAAATGATGATATTATCATATCAACCCATGCGTTATTATGTACGTACAACTAAGTATTCGTATTTACTATGACCTTAACGTGTCCTATATCTATATAATAGTCCTGCCTAACTAGATTGTATTTGGTTTTTCATCATTACATCGGAGGTCGTCCGCTGTGGAACTACTTGTGCGCAACTTTTTTAAATAGGTACGATTAATCTGAATCTGCCATATACCACGTAGCGTATTGAACACACACACGCCAACCGCCAGCGTGCAGGCGGGCGCCGGCGGTCATTGACCTCCCGCAGCAGATTTTGCGAGTATACGCTAAAACTGAATAGGTAATTTAACTTTTGCGAAAATTAAGGTGGTGTTTTTTTATATACAAATGGTAAAGTTATCGTATTCTTATTCACCCCCTAGATTTACCAGTCAGATTGTATAAGGTAACAACTAAAGATGACTATACAAACGATCAAAGATAGTCGATTGATTAATTAAACCGGAAAGTAGTAAGAAATAAGCACAAGCAAATTAAATTTTGCCCATAGTGATATCTAAATTAATATCTCCTAAATTTAATTGTACCTACCTACCTGTTTGCTACTTGAACTTAAATAGCATATTTTCAACACTAGTACATATTATATTATGAATGAGGTACGAGTAGGTACCTACTATGCCAGGTAGAGTTCGTAGGTAATTCATTAGTTTTGAGCTGTATACATATCTTTGTAGTGCACCAACCCTATAAAATCCCCATATTATTTTTATTTTTCGTAAGCACAAATTAATGTTTATAGGTATAGTTATACCTACTTACTTATTGTAATTTTACTTGTAGTTAATTATTTACAAATGTGAAAGTTAAGATTATTTATTGATCTACTTATTACGATGATTATTAAAAAGCATGTAATGCATTTTTGTAACACATAATATTAATTATTGTACACGTAAGTTAGATCTTGCTGTTGTATAAAATGGAACTAAAGAATTACATAGGTTCCCAATGAGTTGTATTTTTTTTATTAGCGGAACTCCCCGAACAGGCGGTAACTTCTCAAATGAAGTCGATTTCAAATCAAGACTGATTCTGCAATTACTTATTTAAATGCCCTCTTGAGACAAAGGAACCAAATGAGCACCTGTATGTTTAGCGAGTGAAGTTACAGTTAGAAGTTTATAGAAGGAACGCCCATCAAGAGTCGGCCAATGGACGCCCTTTCGTAAGGGTTGATATCACGCTCCGCCCGGCGTTCTGCCCGCCCACTGAGTGGTATCCGCCCCCGGGACGCGGTTATAGATCACCACTAAATCATTCTGGGCGCAACCTGCCAGCGAGCTTGGAACTAACAGCCGAGGAAACAACAATCGGTAAGCTCACATTTTATAAGTACCTAGTAATCAAAATAATAATTGATCTTTTTATAGGTACATTATCAGTTAAGATAAATAATGGTATTATTATGTCTTTATGTCTATTTATGGTATATTTTATTAGTGTGACTTATGTTAATGCATTGTGGAGTGGCGGTGACGGCAGTTGCATTCATTCTGACTTTATGTTCATAGTAACAACGTACATTAAATAATAATAATACTTAATAATTTATTTCACAAACATGGTAGGTAGGTAAGGTGTTAAATATTATTAAAATAAATTGGTCAATATGTTTTAACATAGACAAGCATGCAAAATTTACAATAAAAATAATAGGAATTAAGCATCAATTACAAACAAATTACTTAATTCAATCATTTTGATAAATTTAGAATGTGAAATATCGCTAATCATCATAATAAATAATTAAGTCATTAAAATAGTCATTAATAAATTGCCAGCCAGCCTGAGCCAGCCATTAAGGTACCCAAATATTTATTTATACTATGATAAATCATTTCATTGTTCACATCAAATCAGCAAACCTCGTCGCTTTCGTAATAAAATAAACATGGTGATTGAACAAAGTTTAAAAAAAGGGCATGCTGGAAAATCTTTTGCCGCTACAGTAACAGATTTTAAAATACCAGTTTTAAACGAATTCCAGACATTGTAATTTTTTCATGAATTTTCCCTTTTTTCACTAAAGTTTAAACTTGAAACCGAAACAAAGAAATCGCTTCCTTCCGGTCTGAAGTTAAGCAGTTACTCATGCACTCTATTAATACCTCCTTTATTGACTCGACTTACTTAGGTATTATGTCAGAAAATGGAAAGAAACGTAACGAAAGTATCTTATTTAATCGTATATCGTAACTTGTGTTGACAAATCTACGGTATACTAAGTAATATTACTTATAAAGAGGAAAGATTTGTATTTTTGTATGTTTGTTACGAATAATCTCAAAAACTACCGAACCGATTTTAAAAATTCTTTCATCAATGGAAAGCTAGAAGATGTCCCCTGAGTAACATAAGCCTTGCTATATTTAATTACCGTATTCCCACGGGAACGGGAACTACGTGGGTGGAACCGCACAGAACCGCTAGTACCTACTTAATATACAATATGTAACAGAATAAACGCAATTCCTGAAATTAGTTTGTTCAGTATAGACTACTTATTCGATTTCAGGTATTTTTAATAAGTATGTGTTAATTTTTTCCGAAAAATTAATTAGTGTACTTAGATGAATTTAGTGATATCTATGGAAATCGTTTTATTATTGATCGATATTTAAGAAAATTGGTTAGACACAACTAAAGTTCGATTGCTAATTTGCTACATTTTATTTTTATTTTAATATACTTATTGGGGTGTATGAGGAATTGCGCTTTTTCTGTTACGCGTTGTATATTATGTAAGTGTATTTTTGTTTTCTCTCTCTTTAAATTTGTTTTTAGTGTAAGCGGTGTTTACCTCTAAGTGTTAGTTACGTTAAGCATGAATTTGTAATGGATACTTATTATAATGAAAGTGAATGAATCAGTGTTATTAGGTACTTATATATTCCTATATATGTATAAACTAGCGGGTGCCCAGCGGCGTTGCCCGCGGGGATTCCTTAATTCCCGTTCCCGTGGGTATTCCCAAAAATCCTTTTATAGCGGTCTACATATAAAGACCGGTATGCAGGTGTCTTTTCAAGTTTCTAAGTGTTATCGTTTCGGAGTAGTACGTATTTCTCTTTTTACCCAGTTTTTAATTTTCCCGTGGAAATGAGACATTTTCCCGCGTTAAAAATTACTGTAGATGTTAACCCGACTACTCAGCTATAACCACACAAAATTTCATCAAAATATGTCCAGTAGTTTAGGCGTGATGCGTGCACAGACAGACAGACAAAAATTACATAAATGGGTGTTTTGGTATCTATATCGATAAGTACCGCTAAATTTTTCAAAAAATATTTCATGTACAGCCACGGCCCCGTTAGAGTTTTATTATATGTATAGATTACTAGCGACCCGCCCCGGCTTCGCACGGGTGCAATGCTGAATTTTCTTTGCTATAAACCTCACGGAGCCCGAGACCTTTCCAACGAATGCAAAACCATGGAAATCGGTTCGTCAGTTCTGGAGTTATATCGTCAGGAAGGAAAACCCGACTTATTTTTAAATAATAATAATAATAATATAATATAATCTCACGCCTTTGATCCCCGAGGGGGTAGGCAGAGGTATTCCATTACTGGATATACCCACATTTCACAAGATATATTGGACCCCTAAACGTGATAGGTGGTGAGCCCATCGCCGGACCGGGTCTGTTTTTACACATGTCTCAGAATTAATTCTGAGACCTGCGGGTTTCCTCACGATGTTTTCCTTCACCGTCGAGCTAGTGATAAATATGTACGTAAGTTTTTTAAAAACTCATTGGTACATGCCAGGATTCGAACCCGAGCCTCACTGATTTTCGGCCGGCTCTTTAACCGTCCGGGCTATCACTGCTCTATTTATTTTTTTATTATTTTTATATAGTAGATTATTGAAATAATATTTTAACTGTCAGATTATCTTCTTATTATTGGTTCTGTAATATCGTGGACAAACTTTTTTTGAGATTTAGTCCCATTCTGTAATAATAATATTTGCACATCATCAAGACCTAACATATATACTGAATGATTTTTTTTACCGTCTTTAAAAAAAAATGACGTATAAGGTATCTAGAGCCGATGTTATACACGAGATTAATTGTTAAATATAGTCATGTTTAATGCAATTTACAAAATCTAGAAAACTACTCACAGTACCTAACTACTACGCTCAGCTGGCGGTTGTAGGTAAATAATTGCGCATAAATGGAAGCTACGAGCCCGTTTCTTTTTAAAATACTATTTCAAATATTTCAGTGTGTATTATTGACTACAATTGAGTAATGTATATTAGTTTAAGCAAGAAAAATTTTTGTTGAGAAAAAAAATGTTTTTAAGTAACATTGAATCTATTACTCTACCTATCACACCACATTTTTTTCCAGACGGTAAAAAAAGTCACCTTGTATAAAGCCAAATTTAAAATTTCTACCTTAGAACGATTTCTAAAAAAAATCCCCTGTGGCACATATGGACACGAACGTGATCCTCAAAGGGTTCAGTTTTCTAACAAATATAATCCTTTCAAAAAATACATACGTGACAAATTGAGAACCTCCTCCGTTTTTGAAATCGGTTAAAAAGATCGCTACTTAATTACGCTAGTTTTTTTTTGTCACAAAATCCATATATTCTCTTTTAAATCAGGAAGAACTGAATAATGATTTGTGTCGTATTGCCCTTTCAAGCGCGAGAATATCTATTGCACCGGCGCACCTCGCCGCCCGTCGCGCGCGTCGATAGGTTTTTTTCAGGATGGTGCATCAAATTTTCCAACAAATAATATTTTGTTATTCTAAGTCTATTCTAAGTGACTAATTATTAAATAATATTTTTCTTTCCTAGGTGCACCCGTGCACCTCCCTTCGGGTGGCCATGAGTACCTAATAATAATAATAATCTCAGGCCTTTCATCCCCGAGGGGGTAGGCAGAGGTATTTCATTACTGGATATACCCACATTTCACGAGATATATTGGACCCCTAAACGTGATAGGCGGTGAGCCCATCGCCGGACTGGGTCTATTTATATACACATGTCTCAGAATTAATTCTGAGACCTGCGGGTTTCCTCACGTTTTCCTTCACCGTCGAGCTAGTGATAAATATGTACGTAAGTTTTTGAAAAACTCATTAGTACATGCCAGGATTCGAACCCGAGCCTCACTGATTTTCGGCAAGGCTATCACTGCTCTACCTAATAAGGCCTTTAGTATTCATTCACATTAGCCTAGAGAAGACTTTTTCCTTCCACCTTACTTTTTATTGACGTACATGAGGAGACGGAGGTGACGGCATCTGCTCCAAGTTCAAACCACTACAGGTTTCAAAAGTCGAGTACTGTGCCCTTTGACTCTGGCACGCGACCAGACCGGCCGGCCCCCCAATGTTACTATTTAATAATCCAACAATGTGTTCTGCTTTCCTTAACGAATGTCACCCCCACAGACCACCCCTATTACCACGTATGAGGTCATGGTACCTATATAGATTTCCTACAATATTATGTAGCTGTACGTCACCAGTTGATACTCGCACGCGCAACCCTAAACTCAAGAGAATCTATTCTGTTATTGTAGGTACTTAGATATAAGTAACTAGCGGTTCTGCGCGGTTTCACCCGCGCAGTTCCCATTCCCGTGGGAATACGGGAATAAAATATAGCCTATGTACTTAGGGATCTTCTAGCTTTCCATTTGTAAAATAATTTTGAAAATCGGTCCAGTAGTTTTTGAGTTTATTCGTAACAAACATACAAAAATACAAATCTTTCCTCTTTATAATATTAGTATAAATAAGTAGGTACATTGCAAAAAAAGAAAAAAATACAAACATCAAACATTCTAAATAAACTGAATAAAAAGAATACAGTCATACGGCATACGGCATCTGTTTTGAATTCTATATATGAGTTTTGAATAACGTTATTATTGTGAAACTGCTAGAAGATTACAATTGAAAGAAAAAACAGGAATACTTATCTAAAATACCAATGATGATATCAATTACCAATCAGCACCGAATGTGTATCCTACTTTTTATTTATCCGTATAATCTGTTAAAACGTTTCAGAACTTGTTTGTGAAATGGTTTTAAAATAAGTTTTATGTAATTAGAATAGAACCCGAATTGCAAAAACTAAGGGGAAACGCTCTGAATCCGCGCAAAAGAAAACGCGTTCGTCGTTACACGATCATAATTATTATTACGGTGTCGCTCTGTCTGTCTCTCACAGACGGTTAACTCAGCAATAGGGTTGTGTCCTACCTAGTCAAATCAGTTACTTTTTACGATCTGTCAAAACGAAATTTTACTATGGAAAATGTACTGAAATAGCAAACCGTGACGTCATAGTTTGTAGTACTCAATTGCAGCACTTTTTTTGATTGTTTTATTATTTTTAAATTTGCTATAATTGTAAATTGAAAATCGAAATACATATTTTGAGGTGTTTTGGGATAACCTTTTTAATGTATGACTACTCGCAATTTAATTTCGATGCTGTCAACTACCCAATTACTCATACCTATGTGCTAATACTAAGTATTTAGAATTGAAATTCGGAATAGTTATAAATAAAATTGTTTATTTTTAAAATTAAGTAGGTAAGAGGTTTATGTAAATATTATAGGTATTTTACATGTACCTGTAAAATAAAACGTATAAAGTAATTAGAAATCAACAAATATCTATCTCTATCACTCGGTTTTTTCATCCATGGGTTTTCGGGGTTCCTTACCCAAAGGGTAAAACGGGACGCTGTTACTATAATATAAGACTCCGCTGTCCGTCCGTCCTTCCGTCTGTCTGTCCGGCTGTATCTCATGTCATGAACCGTGATAATTAGACAGTTGTAATTTTCACAGATGATTAATTTCTGTTGCCGCTATAACAACAAATACTTACTAAAAACAGAATACTTAAAATGCTCCGTTACGAAAAACGTGATTTTTTTGCCGTTTTTATAGATAATGGTTCGGAATTCTTAATTTATTCATTTATTGTGCAACATACAGTAGGTACCTAAAGATACCACACGTGCAATGTAAAATTAGATACTTATTATTAGGTGCACGAAAATTAAGTAAAATCAGACGCGGCAACCCCACTAATTTTATAGGTAGGTGCCTGGCCTGACCACAACAGCCAAAACTTGTAGCATTTAACATAAATAGATAATTAGTGAATCGGAACCGTATGTCCAAATGTTTGGCCGCAGCGCATACGGCGTAATTGTGCCCTACGAAAACATGGACTGTTTATTCCGTCATTTTGTTGACAATTAACTGCCTCCGATATTACGATATCGAACATGACCTATTATTACCTACCGGTCATTAGTCAGTAACTCGGATTATTATCAACATAGCGCCTAGGAGCTCCGTTTCGTGATTCGTAAACCGAATGATTTCCCATAGTGACATAATCAGTAATTCGATAGATAGCAACGAAAATCATTTTCTTAAAAAGTATTTTAACCTTTCTGGCATCTGTCAAGCAAAATAACTGTTTGCTGTACCTAGGTACAGTTTTTTTTACATGTTTGTAGAGGCTAATATCTGGACCTACTCAACCGAGTCTGAAAATCCTCACATTCACAAAAAGCTACACTTAGAGCACATAATATTGCTCTGCGAAGCTACAGTATTCCTTATAGTGATAGGTTTTATTGATGCGGATATAAAGTATAACGAAATGGCACCAGTTGATGCTGTAATGTCCTACCCAGAGTTGGGCAAAAACATGCTTTGAATACCGATTCATGGTTGCACTGGTGGTGTAACCATTAAAAACACCTATGGACCAGTATGGTCAAACCAGTATTATCAAATTGTTTTTTGAAACCATAAGTATTTGCAATACCTACTTAACTACTTACAAAATACCATAGCGTCCGATATTTGAAATATCTACCAATTACGAATTACCTTTTTAAAAAGTAGGTAAGTAATTAAATTATTACAAAAATTAGAATTAGAATTACAAAGTACCAAATATTATGTAAGTATTTGTATTAGGTATTGAAGTGTGTAGGTACAGACTTCGCTCAGTTTGGGACTAAGTTAGTTACAGTGTGTGAATGGTGTCGAACAAATTATTATTAACTAGGTTATTTATCTGTAATTTAATTACAAGTAAGTAATTCAAATACTGCCAACCATGAAGTACCTATTTATCTATATACATGGAACTCCTAATGTGCGTTATGTAATAGTACATTATGATATAAGTGCGGTAAGTTGAAAACTACAGCCGAGGCGATATTGCTAGCCTGAGCCGTAGGCGAGGGCTACAAGTAAGCAGAGGCTGTAATTATCAAAGCTCACGTATGTCATACGACGTTTTATAACACATTTTCGAGGAAATAAAATAAAACTCGAACTATGATAAACAATAAAAACAATACAGCGTTAAGAAAAAGCGCGCAGAATATTTTTTACTTATAAGAAATGCTCCTGCTTTCGCTGGGTAGAATAATATATGTCATCTCGACTACCTCGCTAAAGCTATTGATTAATGATCGAGATATGTGGCCTAACCTTTATTAAAGCCGCTGCCATCACGTTATCTGTCACCGCTCGCGGAACGATCACAATTTGAAGATAATGGCTAAGGCTGTAAAGTCAGCTCCCCTCGACGCGTGCGTGAGAACCGAAACACGCGGTGCAGACAATTACAAGGAAAGTGGTCGAACACATTGGTAGTCGTACATGCTTGAAACTATTTATTGAATTTTATATCCTCCTATCGACTGATATAATTTAGAATATTTAAGCACCATTGCAACAGCTATGGTTGTAACGTACCCCAGATTCAAACCTCTTAATTACTTAGGTACCTCTACTGAATTTCATTAGACCAAATCCCAACAAATTATAACAACTTCAATTGTTATTATTTCACGGTTAAACCGGTGCAACGATTGCGATGAAATTTGGCTGACAATTACATCTTCAGGAAGTAGATACCTATAGGTATCATAGGCTACTTTTATTCCGGAAAAATATAGCGTGAGAATGATGATAAAGTTCACGCGGATTGCGTCGCAGAGTAGAGCACTGATAGCCCTACAAATAAAGAACCCGCTTCTCATTCGTGAGGTTCGGGTTCGAACCTGCCAAGAGCATGTATCGATGTGTTTTACAAATAGGTACTTAGGTACGTAGGTACATCTTTATCAATAGCTCAACGGTGAAGGAAAACATCGTGAGGAAACCCGCAGGTCCCAGGAATTGTTCTGTGGCATGTGTAACAGACCCGGTCCGGAGCGGGCGGTGCGCTAACCACCTATCATATCACATATTTTAGGAGTCCAAATAATATAGGTAGGTATTGCATATTGGTGAAACGTGGGTATTCCTAGAAATGGAATACCTCTGCCTACCCCCAGTTTGATAAAAGGGGTGAGATTATTTATTTTTATTTTTTAATCTATAAGTAGGTACTATAAACTCTTTTCTATTTCGCTTTCAAACAAAAATCATCTCTCTGCCAATAATCTATTTCTGCATCTTTATTGTTACGAGTACCAGCCAATATACTCGTACTTACGTAGTAAACTCTTGAATTAAATCATTGTCTTCTGATTAATCGTAAAATTACAGAGGTAAACCAAAAATATGTCTGAATTTTTCGTTAATTTCATAGGTCATTTTAATATTGGGTCCTTCCCAGTATTAAAATACGTTAAGAAAATATATACATGTCATTATTTTATATTTTGAAAACAAAATATAACTACTTAATGGCTATATACTTAAGTATATAATTTAATGCAGAAACAGTACTTAGTACATACCTACTTATTAGAATTTTAATTTGATTTAAACTAATCATTGTTTAGATTTCCATGTTTTGATTAGGGTTACCTACTTACCTAATAACTACCTAAAATATCTTTGCGGCTTTTGGAAATCGACAGCATAGTTTATAGCTATGTTTAAAATAGAATATTATCTATATTATAGTATTCGACATAGTGAAAACCCTTCTAGGGATGCCTAAGTATGTTTTAAAGATTTCTGCATAATGTGTCGGATGGCACCGGCACGCTCATTTGAATAATCAATCGATTATTGATATCTAGCGTCAATGACGCAGCGATATCCTTTCAAACTCTCTTTACGCTTTCAAGGGTATGATGTGACAACGAATTTTAGAAAAATTTGATTACCTATTGTATAAAAAATATGCGCATTCGTTTCAAGTTGCACACACGTGCGCCGCATAATATAATCCGACTCATCGTTCACAAATAAGACTATTTTATTGGTTCAATTGGTATCCTTTTAATCCTGCCTTTTGAGGTCAGGCCCGAGCTTCGAGTATTATAAAGGGCCTGAGGCTAGCATAAATATAACACATCGTGCATCGAAACAAGCTCACAAATAAATCTGGAAAAGAATTGCTCGCATCATCTAGTCTAGAACTTTATTACTCTTACGCATATCACGCTTACTCGTAGGTAGGTATATGAGACAACTTAGGATAATGAAATCAATGTAGTACGTCAATACTACAATAACCCTTATCTGGGTACATTCACGTAAAAAGAGGATCAGTTATAACGTCTCTTCCTGAAGACACGTTATAATTCAACAACTGATAATGATACTTAAATAAATATTAAACACCCAGACACGAAGCCAACAGACATGTTTATGCACATAAATATTGTCCCAAGCGGGGATCGAACCCGCGAAATCCGACTCTCAAGGTAGGTTCACTACCAACTGAGAGAAACAGGCCCGTCAAAACTACATGCCTACCTACTTACTTATACTTCCTAATCCTTAGTGCACTCGTGATATAGGTAATGGCTTAATGGCCACCTGAACTAAGCTTTGATTCTAATTTAGCCTAGGTCTGATTGTGGTGAAGATGGACGGCCACAAGCTTGAGTCGCTGTGCCGGGTGTGCGGTGACAAAGCCTCCGGCAAACACTACGGGGTACCCTCGTGCGACGGCTGCCGAGGCTTCTTCAAGAGGAGCATCCGCCGGTTAGTAAAATTGACGCATAACGACAATTTCGTCCAGGAATTAGAAATATAATTTTGAAGTTTTTGGTATTATCTGCAGTGAAAAATACTTAGGTATATCTACCTAAGTTAGTCATTCTAAAATTTTGTGTTTGTAAGGAAAGGAAATTTTCAAGAAAACAAATTTTCGTAAATTATACAATTATTTGTTTCCTAAAACATCCAAATCTATCGAAGTGTGTGCGTGTATGTTAAATCATTAACACTAATATATCAGCAAGATTGTTTTTTTTTTATTGGGAACTAATCTTAGCATCCAGCAGTCTGTCAACCCGGGTTGCTCCGTGCAGCACACGGTACGAACTGTTTCTAGATTATTATTATTATTAGTCTTATTACTCAAATAACAATTGTACTATATACCACGAAAGTCAACTTTTGATTTAAATAATATTCTTCAAGCTAATCACAAAATTATAGAAATTGGCTACAAACATATCTGTCTGAATTTTTTGGCAATTTGGATATGGTGAAAATTTTAGCACACTCGTGCAAGGGGCCAATTCTACTAAATGTCAACGGTCATAATGGATGACTATGACATATCAATGGTCAGACAATGGTATTATTTCGACACTTTTCAGAGCAAATAACACCATCGACTGACCATGTCATTGTCATTGTCATCCAACTGTAACCGTTGAAATTTAGTACAATTGGCCCCCAGCGCACATGTCCTTTTTATATTTATCGCGCAGAGAACTCTTTTTACTTATTCAAGTAATACATAGACGCCATCCCTATATTTGTATGTAAGTGTATACATATATTTTGTATTTGTATACATAGTTTTAAGATTCGATTTCAGCAATCTGGACTACGTGTGCAAAGAAAACGGGAGGTGCGTAGTGGATGTCACCCGACGGAATCAGTGCCAAGCGTGCCGTTTCTCTAAATGCTTGCGAGTCAACATGAAAAAGGACGGTAAGTTGTGTAGTACTAGCACTTCATAAATATGCACGGTTTTCTGTAACAATAAGTAGGTACCATGCCACCGGTACGGCCATAGGCTGCCTCGTTTAGGGATTCGTAATAGTACATTATGATATAAGTGCGGTAGGTTGAAAATTACAGCCAAGGCGATATTGCTAGCTCGAGCCGTAGGCGAGGGCTACAAGTAAGCAGAGGCTGTAATTATCAAAGCGCACGTATGTCATACGACGTTTTATAACACATTTGCGAGGAAATAAAATAAAACTCCGACTATGGTAAACGAATAAAAACAATACAGCGTTAAGAAAAAGCGCGCGGCGCGCATCATCATTTTTTTTTAGGCAAAGGCAAAAAAAACAGCCAGTATTACTAATAAAGTAAATTAATATTTTTGTGTTTATGTTACAGATTAATTGGTGGTAATTAATTAAATTAAATAATTATGTACATAAATATTTCTTTATTGTATTTTATCTCCCAAAGTTAATTTTAATCTTATAATGTTGACAACTTTTTTGACATAAAAACTCTTTGCTGAGATTTTAAAAAGTACCGTTCGTTTTAAGACGGAGCATCTTGATAAACCGTGCGTTTTACTTTACACTTACCGCACTTGGGCGTAATGAGACACAATACGATATTGAAATTGGTGAAATAAGACACCTTTTACGAGCAAATGTGTTATAAAATACTTTAGTACACTGGTCTAAAAAAGTACGCATTCTACTACTGTATAAATATAAGTTACTCTATGTACTGTATGTACCAGCTGGTGGTTGTAGATTGCGCATGAATGAAAGCTGCGAGCCCGTTTCTTTTTAAAATAAAAATGAATAAATAATCTCACGTCTTTTATCCCCGAGGGGGTAGGCACATATTCCATTTCTAGAAATTCTTGAGGTAAAATAATATTTCAACTATTTCAGTTTGTAATATTGACTACAATTCGTTGCTGACGTCGCAAAAGGGCGAACCAGCGACGAATGGAGTAGGTAATGTGTCCTATTAGTATAATATTGTCAGGTAGCTATACAACGCTTAACAGAATAACCGCAATTCCTCATACACCCCATTTAGTACCTATATTAATATAAAAAATATATCATATCTTCGTACTTATTTGTGTCTAACCAATTTTCTTAAATAAAGAGCAATAATAGTACGATTTCCATAAGTAGAACTAAATTCAGCTGTCCTAATTCATTTTTCGGAAAAAAATTACACATTAAAATCAGCTGAAATTGATTAAGTAGTCGATACTGAACAAACTAATTTCAGGATTGCGCTTATTCTGTTACATGTTGTATAAGATTTGTAAAAAAAAAAATTTTGCCTTAACAATACCAAATGAATCTATTTATTTATTTAATTAGGAATGCTTACAGCAAAATATAACATTTGAACTTAAAGTAGACTAAAAGTATTAGCATTTATGCTCGCCAATTAATTTATAAAAACTTAACAAAGGACGATTCAGGGTGACGTTTTATATCTAGACATGATTTCATCTATTACAACACAACTATCACAATTTTTTGTTTAAAAACAGGCGGTAAGTATATACAATAGTACCTAGTACATACTATATGTTTAATCTTCTACTATATAAAAATAAGTCGGGTTTTCCTTCCTGACGCTATAACTCCAGAACGCACGAACCGATTTCCACGGTTTTGCATTCGTTGGAAAGGTCTCGGGCTCCGTGAGGTTTATAGCAAAGAAAATTCATGAAAAATTTCAACAGAAAAGCAGGAAAATCTTATAAGCATTGCACCCGTGCGAAGCCGGGGAGGGTCGCTAGTATACATAGTAAGTATATTTTGAAAACGTAGTGGACAATTATACACTCCCGGACACATATAAATGTATTGCTCCACCTAACATTTATATGTATTTATAAGTTGGTATGCAGTTTTGAAGCTGATTTATTGGTCAACCTTTTCGTATGTTTTTTAAAAATTTCGAATTCAGAATTGTGAAAAAAAAAAATAAGAAAATTCGAGTCTGTTCATTGTTTTCAACGATGCAATGCAAGGAAGGAGAAAACTTTTTTAATTTGCGAAAGTTGGATTTTTTTATTTATGTTTCTGATTATTGGTTCAATAATATGGCTACTGCAAACTTTGAGCCAGTTTTGACCAAAAATATGGATACTCGGGCTGAAATTGCCGCCAAAGCTGTAGCACTTCTGCAGGCCGGGCATAGCCAAAGATGAGAGTGCACAACTGAATTTAAGCCGTACTACTGTCCGAAGAGTTTATTAAAGGTACTTAGAGACTGGCGGCTTCGTTTGTTGTCAAGGAAGACCGCGATCTCGTGTGACAACGTTTTTAGCTAGGGACCGGCACAACTTAAAACACTATAGGTGACCCGATAGATGTGTCCTGGAGTGTAAAACCTTATAATATTATAATAACAACATTACCCACTACAAAGAATTATATTGTAAAAAAATATAAATAGGGTGCGTGTCTTCGTCATATGAAATTGAGCAATAATAAGTTGCGAACACAGCCGAGCACTTGTCTCAATAAAGTATTTATTCAGGCTTCCTTCACGGCAGCATGTTTTTTCCATTAAGAAACATTTTCAAGTATTTGCGGCACACAAGTGTCAGTGAGTGAGCGCGCAGGGTGGCGGGAAAAATTGCGGGTAGCCACGGCCACTTCCCGCCTCGAACAGATTGCGGCTCTCACGAGTTCACCAAATGTTAACTTCCGATCTCTAATAAAATATAAAAGTAGAAAGGAGAAGACGTAGCGCTCTCTGTCAATGACATTTTTAGGTAGAAAATTTATACTCCTAGATAATTTCACATAATAAATGGCGACATTACATACCTACCCTGTTCAATATCGTGCACGTTTATTTGCACAGATGATACGAATAGGTTTTATAATACCGAGTCGTTAACTTTATTCTTGACCCATTACAAATAGGGTGTCAGAATAAACTGTCGCTCGCAGCCGCGCTTCTCACCAATATTTATTTACATTGGAAATTGATTGCACCCCGCGCTAGTTCCACCCGACCCTGCCCTACGCCCTGCTTGCACCCGATGCCTCTATTATACCTCACTTTCCCCTTAATGTGATAGTCTTGTTTGCCCACCACTTGTAATTTTAGCTCAGATTTTTGTACAAATACCTAAGATGAGTGTCGGTGACTCGATGTATTAACATAATAAATAAGTTGGTTGGTTGGTTCACAACTAAAAAATCTATAAAGTAGGTAAAATTCAATGCTACCGGCTTGTATTGCTAAAGACAACCTGACCGTAATAAATGACTATCGTTTGAAAATGTACACCCATATACCTACAGCAAAACAACTGTAGACATCTGTACCAATAGTGGCATCTACTTAATCGTTAAACCGCATCGCAGCAGACTGCTAAGGAGAAGCTATCAGAAAATATTACAATGTCAGGCCAAAATATTACAGAACGATTCTCAAGCATGAAACTTTGCTTGTTAGATGGGGAGCTTTTGGGCGACTCAAATAACGACATCTGTTTCTGATATCCTCAGGCAAGTTTTGTTAAATGAGGATTGATCTGTAATATACGGGCCTCATTCACTGGAGTCCAGCTGTTCGTAAAACATCCTAGTTGAAGGTGGAGATTGACTTGAAATATTTTAATGTATCATTCGAGGCCAAAGAGATTAAAATATAATAGGACATATTTTAATCTCTTTGTTTGAGGCGATCTTGGTAGTAAATATAATATTGTAGTATGGCGATATAGAAAAACGCAGAGAGTGCTCGCTTAGCATTTGGTTCAAGGGTGCTAAATTTTTAAACAGAATGGCGGACGTAAAGATTTTTATGCGCTTCTTTAGATCTTTAGTAGTTACCTACTAATTTGCATTGTACTTACCACTCAAAAGAATTCTCATAGAGCTTTCTCGTAGAGCACACAGGGCTCGTATCGTGCTAACTCTCTAACACTTGACATTACACCGAAGAGCTAGAAGTCAATCTCCACCAATATTGCATAACTGGTAAGATGCAACACTTCGTTTCAAACTTAAAAAATACATTGATCAGTCGTGACCGATAGATGTATAATGTTCCGCAGCGGTGCAGCACGAGCGCGCCCCGCGGCCTTCGATTCCGCAACACCAGTTGGCGCTCCACAAGCTCAGCTACAACCTCAGTCGGCAGCACACGTTCTTCCCCAACCCCACCCCACTGGCATTCTCCGCTTTCCCCCCTTTGCATACATACCACGCTTCACCGGACGTAACACCTCACAGTTCAATGCTTGAGAATTCCTTTCAAGATTTTTCGAGACTTTCCGAATCGATAGCGACGGACAGCGCCCTGAGCCCTCTTCACGTCAGCTCGCTGAGCTCTCTGCATCCGTTCAAGATCCCGCTATTCTCGACCCCCTTGCACTACCCAATGCCGCATCACGGGTATTTCCCGACAAACATTTTCTATCCCCCCGTAGTTCCTACTGATAGCGCAGCAGCGGCAGAACATTTTAGTAAGTATTACCCTTTTTGCATATCAGTTCATAATCTTTTACTTTTTCAATGATTTTAGTTATCTAGATGCCAAAAATTTTATAATATTTAAGTAACAAAGACTCAATTAAATTAGCTGTTTAGATTGTGACTCTTTTGGTCACGTAAATCGTCGGCAGAAACTAAGACTAGTCATAAGTTTAATTTAATTAGCTTTTTATTGAAAGGTAGCATGATCGGTCACGAATTAGTAGGTAATTTATGTCATTTAAATACAAAACTAATTATTATCCTAGAATACCTAGCAATACGATTTTATTATGTGTATATAGGATCAACGGTAAGCGGAATAGGCACACCCGCGGCGGCGGCGTCGACTCTAAATTGTCACGCGACGGAAAAATCCGCCACGCAAATTCCTGACAAAATAAAAGAAGATGAAGTTACAAGCTCAGAGGAAGCTTTCAAACTTGACTATAGTGTAGAAGAACAGAGTAATGAAGGTATCCATATAATTATTACTTACCTATTATGAGCATGATATTTGTTTACTACCTACTTATTATGTAAGTATAGTTACATAAGTTAGGTACCTGCTGAGCGAATATTAATATTATTTCCGCTTGGCTATTGTTTTATCATAACATAACCATATATCTGCGAAATGCGATAACAATTCAAGTACCATTACCATACTCTCTGATTGTGATGAGTGATGACGCTATTGACATATTTAATACTTTCTTTAAATAAGTAACCTTAAGTTATTCTTGAAACGTGATTTACTTACTAGGTAGTTGTTACTTGATGTATTTGAGATAATTATGATATCTTCTCACTCTGAAAAGAAATCACCAATTCCTATGTTTTACTAGATGAGAGAATCATAAAGCAATCTCCGATCTACATACAACCCACTAATGCGGTAAAGTATTCTGAGAAACTTAAGCAGACGCAAGACTCCGGTCAGAAAGATGGCATTGTTGTAGAAAACCTGAAAGGGCGGCAGAGGACGTTTCGTCTCGCTGAGAGATCAAAGTGTTTTGAGGATTTCGATACACGGAGAACACAGGAATGGAGCCAGGGAGATGTATACGACCCAGCCGCCAAGTTGGTCGTTGCATCCATCAAGTGGGTCCACAGTGTAACCTCATTTGTGCAGCTAAAATCCTGCGAGCAGGCATCTTTGCTGTACAGTAATTGGAAGGAGCTTTTAATCCTTACAGCGGCTCAACATTCCTTTTATTTTGATGAAGGTGAGTCAAGATGGGCGATATAATTTAGATTATTACATAAGCTTACTAACTACTAGGTACGAATAAACGCTTGACTATCTCCCTTTACAGATAACATAACTTCAGTAATAGCCTCCAAGTGTCCCAATATTAAGGAGGAGCTCCGGAAATTTGCGTCGGTACTGAACAGGATAGCCCAGTACCGACTAGATAAAAACGAGTACGATTGGTTGAAGGCTGTTCTTTTATTTCGTTCAGGTAAAATACTGTGGTACGATATTTTGCTAGATAGGTAGGTATATGTAACAGTGGAGGAACGTGTTCAAACTACTTCATAAAAAAGTAGATAATTGGTTGCTGATGATGGGGTGTATCTAGGTACAGACGGAACTCTGCTAGATATTGATATCAGTGGCGGACTAAGCCTGTCGGAGGCCCGGGGCGGAAAACCTTAATGAGGCCCCCTCGGGTCTTAGAACTTGGTGCATTTTTGTAGATTTATTTATTATGTGTCTGTGTTTAAATATTAAGTCTTCGAATTGTGGTATTTGAAAGAAAAAATACGGACAAGTGCGTGTCGGACTCTCCTACCAAGGGTTCCGTACATATTGGTAGGTACATAGTATATATCGATGACTGATTACGTAATTACTTGAAATAATAACAATATTGTTTATGATTTAATTACAAAAAAATACGTTTCTTGAATTTAATTGAATTTAATTATCGGCTAAAATGGGGCTAGTAATTTGATTCTATTATTGGTCTTTATAGCGACAATATGAATATAGTTAGGTACCTACGTATTTGTATCAATGGGGCCTCCAACCAACTCCCAACTGCCTCTTATCCCTGCGTAGGATTTTATTAAGATAATTTTTCGCTAAATTTGGAAGCCTCCCGGGTTTGGGGCGGGAATCGGGTCCTCGAGGGCCTCCAAATTTAGTACTACAGCTTTAATCGTATTTGTATCTATGGTGCCTCCAACCAACACCCCAACTCCCTTTTATCCTTGTTTAGGATTTGATTAAGATAACTTTTGATAAATTTGGAGGCCCCAAAGGACCAGAGGCCTGGGCTGGTCTGCCCCTTCCGAAACTTAGTCAGCTAGTGATTGATATTCTACTTTGATAGCTTGGTATGATATCTAAAAAAAAATTGTACCTGAGTGACTTAACTGCCGCCCTCATGAAAACTAGATAGCTTTTTCGCTGCCAAAAACTTATACCTATCCTTACTGTTTATATCAATTCGCTTTCAATCGCATACAGATATAAATAGGTACTTGAATGTCCAAATGTTGCTCATTTAGTATTTCGTCATTATTTCGTATTTCGCTCGAAAGCTCATAACGTAGTAGGTATAGTCAGTCATCAGTGCATCATCAATAAGGACCTTATTCATTGTATAGAATCCCTGGACAACGCATCAGGTACCCAGATAGAGTTACTGCAAGACCAGACTCTGCTGCAGCTTCAGAGGCACTGCGCCGTGAAGGATTCCGCTCGTCTAGGCCGAATAATGATGCTGGTTCCGGCCATCTGCAGCCTTGCCAACCAAGGCCTTATCGAACACCTGCTATTCCCCTCTACCTCCACTGACGACATCAAAATAACACTATCAAGAATATTAATGTATACTTCTATGTAAAAAGTAGGAATCTATACAACACGGGGTTGGTTAAAGACTTCAAAAAATTAACAGTGACAAAGTATTAATGGTGTTTAAAGAAAGTGATACCAAGAGTTTCGAACAAAGTGTTAGTGATCTTATGTCGCCGTGGAAATGCTTGATAATCTTGATATAAAAATATTAAATTTTAATAGTAAACATCGGTCCAACGATTTACATAAAATACTTATACATTATGCAATTCCACTTGTCATTTCACATTGATGGTTAGGATTGAACATAACCTTGGTGATAGATGACTGGCACATGCCTATCAGGCAAAAACGATAAGAAGAATTTTAATCATTTTACGCAACATCCACTCTTCTCACATTGATAAAATTATCTAATGCGAGAGATTTGACGACTTTGTTATGTTCTCTTATACATATCTATAAATGTATTTTGATGTTCATTATTAAAAGTTTGTTGCATATTTGTTAACTGTTAATTTTTTTACTGTGTAATTCAGTCACTAACAGATTTATTGAAATATTGTACATACCTAGTTATGTATCCTTTGTGCAACTACTCACAAGTATTTCTCATAAATGCATGTATATCTAGTCAGATTATAATCAAGAACCTAATTAAGTTAGGTACCTATACCTAACTCATAAGTTGGTAGTGTATCATAAGATGTAATATGTACTCGTGAGTATAACTGAGTGAAACCTTTTCGTATATCTCAGGTGTATTAGTCTATATTATTTTATTTAGATTTATGCTGGCCTTTGTGTACCTATAAGTACTACAATATTTTCTAGTCTAACTGCTGAATACGCAAAGGTTTCTCAAGTTTCATTATATAAACGCGTAACGAGGGCACATGAGTAGTTTCTTTACTCATGTGACGAGGGTACAAAGTTCTTGTTCGTTCGTTCTCTTGTTTACATTACCTTGAGTTTCTTAAAAACGCACTAATTACAACTGGAATCGAACCCACATGTCATATTTGAGAGTGTACTCTCTGTCAAAATAGCGGCCTACAGCCGACCTACCACTGCAGTGTTAAATATGTCATGACATCACACTTACACGAAGTGAACAAACACTCCCAAATCATTGTAAATATCAAAAGAAATAAGTATAAAATTATTACCTAGTTATACAATATACCTAATAATTATAAGATTATGATTAATAATGATCTCTTGAATTGTAATTTGTTTCAGTCAACCTATGGAAACTACTTGTGACTTACCTACTTAGTAACTCCCTGAAATAGAAGGCAAATCGAGGCTGTCTGTATGTAGGTAGGTAGGTACCTACTTAAAAAAGTTTTAGCGGGGTGTTTGTAAAGTATAAATTAAATACTACATTAAATTCCTTGGAAACAAATGTGTTCGTCATTTATACAATTTGTATCTACTGATACGTAGGTACTTACATAATATATAAATATAATAAAACTAGCATCGCCACGCGGTTTCACCCGCGTAGTTCTCATTCCCGTGGGAATACGGGGATAAAATATAACCTGTGTTATATTATTCAGATGTATAAGCTATATAACTGTAAAGTTTCATCAAAATTCGTTCAGCAGTTTTTGCGTAGTGTTAATAGGTTTATGTCAAGGTCTAGTGTTAATGGGTCTATGTGATGCGTGATAGAGCAACTAACATCCTATTAACAAACTTTCACGTTTATAATATAAGTATAATAATAATATAGGTACTTATAATATAACTAAAGTGTACACAGTGGCGGGGCAAGACCAAAATTTGGCGTGGGCAAGATACATTTTGCGAGGCCCCCTGATGGATGATGCGAGGACGGTTTCTTTAATGGAAAAAAAAATTTGATACTAGAATTTATATAATTTTTTATTATTACGTCTTGTATAGGTACCTCAAACAATCAAAGAAACAGAAATTTTGCTGCTCTTAGCTCCTTAATAACTCTCCTCTCCTTAATAAAACTCCTTAGTGAGGCCAACTATTTGTAATAGTCAAATACAATAATCTAGTTTTCTATTTTTTTTTAATTATTTATTGCTGGATAAGTAATTATATTTATATTTTTGCGTTCGGGGGCCTTCGAGGCGCGAGGCCCCTTGGACCGCGAGGCCGTGGGCGGTGGCCCACGTCGCCTACGCCTTACGCCGCCACTGAGTGTACACGCTGCAGCTGGTGTGTGTGATTTCAAATTAAATTGCAAGATTTGCAAGAGTTGAGTGAACTACGGTGCTTAACATTATTGTCTGTCTAAATGTTTGTATGTATATCGGTGATTTATATAGGTACCTACACAAAAATTTAGATTTATTTAGGCTTAACGCATTTCATTACATTTTTTAGGGACAACACAGAAATGTTTACTTTTTTTGTGTTGCCATTTTGCTACCTTGTAGGGTTCAGAAGATATAAGTATTATGTTAGTTTGATAAACCGAAGCAAAGCGAGGCAGGGTCGCTTAGTTTCTAATAGGTATCTCTATAGGTAGCATAATATAATTTAGTTTGATTCTTACACATCATACTAAATTACACAGAAGTAGTTAAGTATGTAAAATGTTCGGGTCAGTCAATGGCAAAGTGTGCAAGCAGGCTTTATCAGGGCCGTCTAAAGTCATCACTGTTTTGGCCAGTTTGCTGTTGTATCTACTACAAAACCTCAAAGATCGATGTAATTGTTTTGTCTGTTGTATTCTAGAATACAACGAAACTCCAATCTGAGATTAAGCCGATTGCGCGAGCGTGAATAAAACAGTGATAAAAATGATTTTTCATTATTGAAAAACAGTAGTTAACAAACTTACGCTAAAACTATAACCACTGTATGAATATTTCTTCTAAAACCATTAACTACAGAGAATACTTGATAATACAAAACTATCCAAAACATCCCATCAATAGTTAAAATAAGTAAAAAGAATATTAAATGATCATTAATAAAAGCGTATATGCTTATAACTGCTACCAGAAAACTGTCAATAGTGAACCATGCAACAGCAAACCATAAATACATCAAAATGTAGAATTCGTTGTAAGTAAAAGTCGCAACCAGTAATATTACATTTACGGCACACATGAGAACACCTAGAGCTGCGTAAGCATTCGTAATTATTACTGCTGCATTTGTATTTACACCATAATTTTCAAGGAATCCTTGGCCTACTTCCGCTAGTAGCATAAAAAATATACTCAGTGATATCCCCAATATTGCTATGATAATACTTCCAATTTTAAGAGGTATGCTATAACAGCAGCTATGTGACAGCGGGCAATAATAATTTAATACGCTGTGTCCCATCTTAAAGGCGGCGGCTATACATTCTGAAATACAAAAAAACTGATTTCGATACGTTTTTTTTAATAGATAGAATGATTCAAGTGGAAGGTTTATATGAATATTATTATACGGCGAAGTTTACTAGCGGTTCTGCGCTGTTTCACACACCTAGTTCCCGTTTCCGTGGGAATACGGGAACAAAATATAGCCTACGTTAATCAGGGATATTGAAGCTTTCCATTGGTGAAAGAATTTTTAAAATCGGGCCAGTAGTTTTTGAGTGTATTCGTTACGTATGTTTGTAACAACCAATAAAATACAAATCTTTCCTATATAAGAAGTGTAGATAGCGGGTGCCCAGCGCACTGACGGACTACGAGTAAGGTAGGGGTGGAAAGGGCAGTTAATTGGCTCCGGGCCTCTGGTACTGGGGGGCCTCCAAATTTAGCGAAAAGTTCTCTTAATCAAATCCTAAACAAGGATACAAGGCAGTTGGGTGTTGGTTGGAGGCATCATAGATAAAAATACGATTAAAGCTACACAAAATTTAAAGGACCCGCAGTCCAGAGGCCCTGGTCCTGGGTTTGGGGGGGGCCTCGAAATCCAAAAGTTCTAAGACCGAGGGGGCCTCATTTATTTTTTCCGCCCGGGCCTCCAACAGGCTTAGTCCGCCACTGGCCCAGCGGCAGTTTATTCCCGTTCCCGTGGGAATTTCCGAAAATCCCTTCATAGTGGCGGCCTACGACATATAAGACACCTACATAACGAAACCCTTCGTCTGCTATCCTATTTACCTTTAAATTTACAAATACCTACATTATATTTAGGCGGGCCTGTTGGCTCAGTTGGTAGGTACCTATTGAGTGACTCCGCCTTTTGTACTGTGGGTTCCATGAACATTTCTGGTCGTTTCGTGTCTGGGCTGTTTATAATAATATTAAAAATACTACCCAATAGTACGGGCTGTGCCGAATTTAGGTTTAATTAAAGTATCTTGTGTCTCCTCCTGTCTGTAAAGTTATGAAAGTAGGTAGGTAATTGAAAAAAAAGATACCTACTCGTACACAAGAAATAAAACTGATTGATTATGACTTTATAAAATTACCAATCATATAACTAGGTAGATAGGAATAGAATTTATTGATATCTTGATTTATTTCCAAATTTCAGACTTATCGCCATGAAAGAAAATACAAAGAATAATCACCATATTCTAAAGCTTGACAAATCTTGTCAGTACGAAGTCAGAGCCATTATCATAATAGAACCTAGTAGGTAGGTTATGCATGGTTGGTAATGTAAGTTTATGGTAGATACCTACCTTCAACAACCTACGACGGACCCAAAGAGATTGGAAGAACACGAAGAACAAAATCGTTTTTCTGAACTATAGATTGGGACAGACCGTTCCGATCAGCGTTGCCAGACGTCCCGATTTTGGCGGGACGTCCCGATTTTTAAATCAAAATTTAATGTCCCGCGCGGGAAAGGCTCAGTCCCGCTTTTCGAGTAGGTAAGTACTAGAAGATGAATTTAAAATGGTCGGATGCCAGAAATAAATGCTCCGTAAATATAATGAGAGCAGAATTACTCATTCAGTTTATCTCCAGCTGTTAAGTGTTACGAGTTCTTCACTTTTATTAAAGAGAAAAAGGAAACTTTATAGGAAACTTTATAGGAAGTTTTTAAATCTTCTCAGAAATATCATGAATAATTAATTCTTATAAATAACTATTCTCTTATTGTAAGTTGCAATTTGTAATATTCACTCCCAGACTACTGTTCGAAACGCCATATTTTACATGTCCCGCTTTCGACGAAAGAATCCCGCTTTTTTCACTCAAAAAGTTAAAAAATCCCGACTTGGCAAAAAAAAAATCGGGCAAGGCTGGTTCCGACAGTAGGTCGGTAAGTACCTACATTATATCCCTCTAAGTTCACACCAATAAAGTTAAGTGTCATTTTAGCGAGCAGCATCTTTTCCCACCCCGTGGTGAGAAAGCCCTCATTTAAAGTAACAATGAGAATTACAAAAAAGTGTTTCTTTCATGTTTATGGCCATTTAGTGTCGATGAATGGATCGGAATATAAAAAGAAGACGGTTTTACTTTCTTCTCATTGTGCAACTCTAATTAGGGTCGGGGTAATAAAATTGGAGCTTACAAGCGACAATTCTTCAGGCTTAGCGTTTGCTGATAGTACCTATGTCTATAAAGCAATTCGGATTTACCCAGGGTCGCTCGACATTCGATGCCGGTGTTAAGCTAAAATCATATTTTGTAGGTACTTATACCTAAAGTGTTGTTGTTTATTTATTTATTTAGGTATGTACTTAGGTTGTTGTGTAATGCCTGGGAGGAATCGCAGGATGCTGTTGGTTTTCTTCAGCATTATTAGAGATGGTGCATGTCAGGTTGGTTTAACATTAATAATTTACTTCGCAATGAGAAAAAAACTAAATTTGTACATTTTTCTTTACCGAATGTTAAACGAACTCTCAACTCGGTATTTGTAAATAAGAGTAGGTACCTACTTACCACTTACAGTATTTTTAGGAATAACTCTAGACGCTAAGTTAGGTACAACGGCGACCGCACATTGATAAAGGGAATCTCTACTGCATACCTATGCCGCGGTGAAATACGTAATATTCAACGCGCCACTGAAAAAGCGAAATTCCTCATAGACCCCAATGAGGATCCGTAACGTTTTTAGTTGAGAATGCAGATTTATAGAGCTAAGAAATCCTTAACATACAGTACAAAAATTTTTGTTTTACGACAAAAAATGACAAAGTTATGACCGAATTCCTAGCGAAGTTCACCGAGTAGCCGCCGCGGTAGCGTCGCCCTCATTGTGACGTCATCACTCTCCCGCGATCATTGAGTGCCGGCCGGCCGGCCGTACTTGGTTCCCTTACAGTGACGTACACGCTCTCGCGATCATTGAGTATGTTTATTATTTAATATCTTCGTAAGTAATGGTCCGATTTGGATAATTCAAAAAGAGATATCATTCTTATATCATAAAGAATAACGTGGATAATATTTCTAATGGATTTGCTATAACTGTACTGATCCTCATTACCTAGTAGGTATATTACTTAATATAAAAAAAATATGTTTTTTTTTGCCTTTGCCTTCGTACCTACCTACTTTAGTTTTGTCCTAATAAAAGGTTTTGTCTCACCTCTTAAATAAAGAGCAATAATAGTACGGTTTCATTGGTAGCCCCAAATTCAGTCATGCTAATAAATTTTTCAAAAAAATTTAACATATATTAAAAATACCTAGCTGAAATCGATACTGAACAAACTTATTCTTTCTCATGAGTTGCGCTTACATCACTACATAGTATAAAACAAAGTCGGTTTCTCTATCCCTATGTCCCTATGTATTCTTAAATCTTCAAAACTACGTAACGGAATTTGATGCGGTTTTTTTTAATGGATAGAGTGATTCAAGAGGAAGGTTTTAGTGTAAGCATTGCACCCGTACGAAGCCGAGGCGAGTCGCTAGTATTTATATAAAACGTAGACACAGCTATAGTAGGTACTTTTGTCTTGTCTATTTCAGCTACTTCCATCTTTTCATCTTCATCTCTTTTTTGCTTTTATATAAGCATTAATGAAATATTATATAATAGAGTGATGAAACGAACGTGTCTTTTGTGGTCTGTGGCCCCGAAATGATTTAAAATAATTATAGTTACGTGTTTAATTAAGTAAATCGAATTCGTATGATTATTTAGTATTCCCTGAATTATTTAATTATTTATTTGTTAGTCAAATATATAGTGGTATGTTCGTTTCGTGGCGATTTTGAAGATACTCCATGCCTAATAGGCCATTTACAAGAGGACATTCCATTGATCCATTCCACGGAGCCATCCACTAATGGCCTCGTGTAAATAGAAACAGTCCACTGCATTGGATTGTCCTCGAGCTTTTTTTATATGCAGTTTGGATTAGCTTAATGCACTGGCTCATGGAATGGCCTCGTGTTAATGGCCCATAAGCTTTGAGTATTAAACCAACAGGAGACGTCACGCGCACTAGTTTCTTTACAAAAAAGTCTGCCAATTTCTGCGGGGGGGACGAGGAAACAATCACAAATAATGTTAAAACAAACGCAATTTTTGACAAAACAATTAAACACTAGCTTGAACTAGGTGCACACAAATACATTCACCAATACAAGCACTCCGTGAACTCAAACAAACTAGTTGTATTTAACCGGTATGCTCAAAGACCGACACGTTTTTTTGGCAGAGGGGAACGCCTGTCAGTGGCGTCTCCGGTTGGTTTAATACTCAAAGCCCATAAGCCCCATGCAGAACTAAGGTGAGACTTTTTGGCGGGAATCCGAAGAGGGACGTCATGTTTTTTGTATAAGTTTCATTTTGCTGTGTATTTCGGGTTTTGACTCAAAATAGTGATAGTGTATTATGTGACAAGTGTCCGTGAAGGTGTGCAGTGAATGGAAAATTCGATAAAATGCGAGTTATGGACATTTTTGGATTGCCTCAAGAAGTCACAATGAAGTCTTCAGTAAAAGTGCTATCATTTTACTGTTGAGTGAAGTTAGGGATTTAGAAAGTGTTAGAGACACTGTTATTTTTGTGCATGGACTCTGAAGCAGGGCCATTTAACTGAAGATTAGTGTAAAATAAAGACTTGGTTTAAAGGCCTAGTAGCCAAACCATAAACTCCTTAAAAAAAAAGAAGAACTAAGGTGAAGAAATGTCAAATTGACATTGGCACTTGGCAGACTGGCAGAGTGGCAGACACTGTGGGCCAGGCAGACAGACCGACCGAAACAACCAAACCAATAATAAAAAATAAGTGTATAATTTCGCTTGTGTTTCGCTTCTTAAGATACGTGCTTCATTCATACCGTAGAAGTTCTTCAATATTCATTATACCTACTTGACAAACGTGTTGAAAGTGATGCCAATGTTTTTATTGTTTATTACAGTGATTGATTAGTTGATTGATTGATTATATGATATTATTTCTTAAATTATGGATAATCAAGAGAAGTACGGCATGGTTAGTATATTTGGTTCCATGAAAGTGACGTTCAGTAGGTACCTATAGTCTGTACTGTAAACAAAACATAGTTTCAGTTGTGGTAGGTAAGAAATTATTTGAATGAAGAGTACAGAGATTTTTATAACACAGTTTAGATGACGATGATGATTTTTAGGTTTCCGCGCTTTGATATATGCCAGGTCTTTTGTAGAAAAAAATATATGAACCCGATTGGTGTGGTTCCTTATGTTAAAAATGAGCCAAATAATCGCATTCAGTGCATCTTCGCGAGACAAGGTGCCCAGCACAGCAGCAACATTCCCCCGCTGTACGGTAAGGCTGACCCCCTGTGCTAGGAAGCTGCTGGCTCTGCGATCAACTGTTTGCCGAGGCGCACTAACATTTTATTAAGTAGGGCCCTAGCTTTGTGTCAACGCGGGTCACATCCCATACTAGGCATTTGCCTTGCTATTATTTATATGTAATTTATGCCCCTGTTGTAATTTATATCTTCCAATATATAAAACCCAATGTTCGTTCGTTCATATTTTAAGTCTTGCCATACAGTTTATCAGATTATAAACCCAATGTTCGTTCGTTCATATTTTAAGTGTTGCCATACAGTTTATCAGATTATAAAAACGGGATCTCCACAGGCAAATACAATAGACAATTAAATAAATGTTATTGCTTCATCCTCTCTTTTTTATATTTATTTGCATAATAAATTAATAACAATAATAAAATAACTTATTCATGTATGGAATAATAATATGTTGAACATAGGTACATGAATAACATAGTTGATCTCAAATCTAATATTTCAACAACTGTTATCTTGTTATCAGCGGTTGGGAACATTTCAATGGTTAGTTGAAGATTGAAATGTGTATCTATCCAACTCTTAAATTTATCAGTTTTAGTTCATTTATACAGCGGTTCTCAGAAAGAAGTAAGGAAAATTAGACAAGGAGTAGGATATCCAATTGGAAAAAAATGGTAAAGGCAACTTCTTTTTTATTTCAGTTCCTAGTTAATAAAACTTGCATTTTACATTAACATTAACTTTATGTGTACTCTTACATTAATGTACTATATTTAATGTGTGGGGTTGATAGAATGGATAAATTAGGAATGAGTACAAAAGAGGAAGTCTGTTAGTAGTACCCATGATGTAATAGAGAAGTTGAGAGGTAATCATTTGTCATGGTATGGATATCTGCCTCGACCGCCAGATTTTTTAATGTCTAGAAAAAAATATGGTGTGATGGATAAATGTAATAGATTCATTTGTTATTGTCACCGTAATATTTTTTTTACGAATCTCGTATAATATCATTATACTAACATACATTACTGAATTGTACATACTGAAATATTTGAATTAGTATTTTAAAAAGAAACAGGCTCGTAGCTTCCATTCATGCTTAATGTACCTACGACCGCCAGCTGCTACATAGCAGTGTGCGCACTTTTCTAAACCCTGTAAATTGCATTTAACATGACTATATTTAACAATGAATGTCTTGTATAACTTCGGCTCTTCTACCTTATACGTAATTTTTTTCTCCAGTAGGTATAATGCTGAGGGATGAGATGAGAGTAATGTTCTAAGATGAGTGCTTTACATGAATGTAGTAAGTTGCAGGAAATGGGGTTGACCAAAAAAAGATGGATAGATTGTGTGAAGAAGAAAGTGAATGGTGGTTGATAAGTATAAATGGAAGGAAAAGACATACTGCGTTAACTCTAAATAATGGGAACAAGAAAATGACCATGATTTTTAATTATGACTAGCTTTTACCCGCGGCTTCGCTCGAGCACATTTATTTCACCCCCTTAGGAGTTGAATTTTGCAAAATCCTTTCTTAGTGAATGCCTACACTGTATAAGCTATCTATGTGCAAAATTTCAAGTTTCTAGACCCAGCGGTTTAGGTTCTGCGTTGATACATCACCAATCAGCCAGTCTGTTTATAATTTTATATATTTTAAATTATGATACATATTTTCATAATATCTGATTGCTTTTCAGTGTAAAAGTACACAATCATGGTACAGGCATGTCACAGTGGAGCCTCCTATGTTCTTCTACATGATGGCATATATGATTACAAATGTGATAGAGCAAACATTCTATGTGTTCCGAGCTTGCACTATCAATCATGGCTACAGTGAAGAAATCTGTTACAACATTAGCAGCTATGAAGATATAAATAAAGAAGTTCAGGTATGTATGGAATAGTTGTTTTCAATACAATTGTGGAGTAAAAAGTTGCTCTTAATAAATATTATTTAAAAAAATAACTATACATTGAGAATTTCTTGTTATTGTTGCAGGTAACTGTTTCAACATTCCTGCAGTGGTTTGGCATCTCAGGGCATGTGGTGCCATGCATACTCGCCTTTTTCTTAGGTTCATATAGTGATAAACGGGGTCGCAAAATCATATTGCTGTCTGGACTCCTAGGAAAACTTTATTTTTCTGTTATGATTACCATAATTACTATGCTTGGTAAGATATAAAAACTTTGTAAAAGTATTAGTACATATCCTTATATCCGCATAAAACAGCTTAGTTGCTTGTTTCAGATTGGCCCTTAGAGTATGTAGTTTATGCTGCGGCATTTCCCAGTGCATTAACTGGTGCGGATTTGGCTATTTTCGCGGGTTGCTTCGCCTACATTGCCGATGTATCCACTGTAGAGAGCAGGACATTCAGAATTGGTATACTGGATGTAACATACTTAAGCACCATGCCTACAGGATTGGCCATTGGTAAACTCAATAATTGTTTTCTTACAATATGACCAAAATTAAGAATGATAAATGAGTAACTAAAATTTATAGTATATCATAGACTTATTATTACAACTACTTACGGCTTCCCTAAGTTGGTAGTGCTTCTGCCCACTATTATAGGCTTCATAAACATTATTGTTGGATTAATGTCTAGATGTTGTGATGTAAAATCAGTCCTTTATTATCAACTAGCGACCCGCCCTGGCTTCGCACGGGTGCAATGCTAATACTAAAACCTTCCTCTTGAATCACTCTATCTATTAAAAAAACCGCATCAAAATCCGTTGCGTAGTAAAGATTTAAGCGTACATAGGGACAAAGGGATATAGGGACAGAGAAAGCGACTTTGTTTTATACTATGTAGTGATAGTGCATAGCGGCAAGGCCTTGCCTAATTTGGTACTAACTGACTGTATATATTTATTGGTTTTGATCTGTTAGCTTTAATTTTTATTATATTATTGTGTGATTATGTCAAATTATGTATAATATCTAAGTCTCTTTGGATTATGTAAATTCATGTTTTCTTAAAAATTACATTACTGTTCAATAAGCTTTGCTTTTGTAATTAGCACAGAATTCTTATACTTAGTATATGAAATCTAGCAGATTTAAAAATGTCAAACATGTTCAGAATTTTTTTTTTTTCGTTACAGGAAATGTTTTGTACAACAAAGTGCTCAGCAAGTCATTCACAGCTATGTTTCTCATTAACACTTGTTTGATGTTTGTGGCGACGCTCTATTGTTTAGTTTTCCTGAAATGGCAGACAAGGCCTGAACAGAAGTCCTTAAAAGAAGCTGGCGTAAATAATCCTATTACAGACTTCTTTGATCTCAGCAACATAAAACAAACAATACTCACATTAACTAAAAAACGTCCCAACCATAGAAGACTGTTTCTCTGGTTTTTATTAATTTCAATGGCTTTTTATACATTCCAACGAGGTAAGTTCAGCACTAATCAAAATTAATAAAACTTATTTTAAGATTATCTATTTATTATATTATTCTACTTGCGTCAATCAATGATAGAACTTAGTGTTGGTTATTGAAGATTAAATGAAAGCCCATATTTCCTCATTATTCGACTCTTACGGGTTGATGATTTATTGAGAGTGTTACAATAACATCTGCTGACGTGGTCCTTTATAAGCTCCTAGTAAAACTGAAACTAAAATTTTATTATTTATTTCCAGATGAGCGTTCAGTGATGTATTTGTACTCAACAACAGTATTTAAATGGGATTCCGCAGACTTCAGCAATTTCAGAACGTTTCAGACAACAGCCTATGTTATAGTTATGCTGTTTGGGATCCCTCTAATGACTAAAGTATTCAATTGGCGCGACACGGTTAGTATATTTATGAGAAAGTTATTAAAAATCGAATGTATTTACTATGTTTGCCTTATATAGAAAGTTACGTAACGTTAACATTCGGCCAAGTGAAATAATTAAAAAGACTGATTGATTTGTATTGCGATTGCGAACCTGCCACCCATAATACCGAACGTTATAAACTTTAAAAAAAAGTTATAAAGATAATCACTACATTTAGTATAAAACAATGTCGCTTTCTCTGTCCCTATATCCCTATGTATGCTTAAATCTTTAAAACTACGCAACGGATTTTGATGCGTTTTTTTTTAAATAGATAGAGTTATTCAAGAGGAAGGTTTTAGTATTAGCATTGCACCCTTGCGAAGCCGGGGCGGGTCGCTAGTATGTAATATGTTATTGGAAAAAGTTTCATCTTTGTATAGACGTTTTCAGTTCATTGTCATGCTTGGGGCAGCGGCTCATATGGTCGGGCACTTGACTTACGCTCACGCCACCACGGGGTCTCTAATGTATGTTGGTGCCACGGCTGCCGCCCTAGGGCCTTGCGTGGCGCCCCTTATACGCTCCATGACCTCTAAAGTCTTGGCGCCATCAGAGAGAGGTAGTTTTAATATAATTTGTTAACTTACCAAGTGCATGCAACTTTGAGTATTAAACCAACAGGAGATGTTACGCGCACTAGTTTCTTTGCAAAAAAGTCTGCCGATTTCTGCGCGGGGGACGAGGAAACAAACACAAATAATGTTAAAACAAACGCATTTTTTGTCAAAACAATTAAACACTACCTTGAACTAGATGCACACAAATACATTCACCAATACAAGCACTCCGTAAACTCAAAAAAACTAGTTGTATACATATAACAGGTATGCGCGTTGACCGACACTTTTTTTTGGCAGAGTGGAACGCCTGTCAGTGGCATCTCCGGTTCGTTTAATACTCAAAGGCATGCAACGACCAAATATTCAATTCTACTAGTATTAAATAGTATAGTTACGCGAAAAGCGATAAAACATTATATAATAATCAAATTTTAAATAGAAGCGATAACATTATGGACTTGTTAATGAATGTAATAATATAATAATAACTCATGTCTTAAACCTAGCTAGTGTTGGCAAAGCTGATGGTACGTATTAAACTAGGTAATAATAATAATCATTTATTTCAGATCCAATGTCCCAAATTCAAATGTAATACAAAGTTGAAAAAAGTAATATTAGAGTCTAATAGCGAAATATTTCACAGGTGTGGCCTACACATTCCTTTCCGTAATGGAAAACGCGGTAGCGATGTTTGCGTCCATAATTTATTCGCAAATTTACAAGGCTACGCTGGACACTGAATACCTCAACTCCATCTTCTTCCTGACTATGACTACTCAGGCCGTGGTATTCTTCTGTTCCTTGTAAGTAATAGCTTATTCATTTATTGGAACTTTTATCTAAACCTTCAAAGTAAGAAAGTCGGTCAAAGGTCCGTACTACTGTCGTACCACTGCACTGCAGTTAACGTCAAACTCCACTAAAATGCTGTTTCTTTAGCTGCTTATCTATACTAATATTATAAAGACGAAAGATTAGTATTTTTGTATGTTTGTTACGAAAAATCTCAAAAACAACTGGACCGATTTAAAAAACTCTTTCAACAAGGTAAAGCTAGAAGATCCCTGAGTAACATAGGCTTTATTTTATTCTCGTATTCCCACGGGAACGGGAACTACGCGGATGAAACCGCCCAGAACCGCTAGTACTTAAATAAAAAAAATACTTTAAAAAACACATACTCGGATATCAATAAATTTTTCAAAGAGCGCAACGCCTACAAACTGCTCCTGCACTTTGGCGATGTTAGTTGTTGTTTGTAGTTATTTATCTACACTCTTACTTACTACTACTATAATTCCAAAATTCTACTAGGTACTAATGATTCCAAAATTTTAAACAAGTAAGAAAGATCATTATGCACACACAACCGTAAGAAAATTACGAGTGCGTTACTCCAGCGGAAATTTGTCGAATATCGGCATTTGAGGGATACAGATAATTAGTTGTCCGGCTTCTGTAAATGTTGTGCAGATTTAAAAATTTGTATTGCTTATAGTTTTTGAGTAATTCAAGAAAAACAGTTTCCGCTGGAGTAACGTTACCCCAGCGGCAATTTTTTTTTTCTAATGGGAATATTGAAATAATTTTTATCTACATAATCAGTTGTGCTGACGGAGTAAATGTTGCGACTTAATTTGAATTTGTATCGTTAATGGTTCCGAAGATATTCAAAAATTTCAAAATGCCCCATTTTTGATGTTTGCGTTTTTCGCTGAATTTCGGAAAGGGTTAAGCGCACTATCATAATTTTTTGTACATGACTTCTTATGTCTTATTCCTAATTAGTTGTGAAATAAAAAATTAAAAATAATTTACTGTTTAGGAGTTATGTAAGCAAATAGAAAAACCCTCTAATACGTCCTAGCACTTCGAATAAGAGGTCTAGAGACTTGTTTGAAACGTTATTTTGTAGCTTGCAACTGCCTTCAGGTGTTTGTGAAGTTTCATTAGTATCCTATAAGTAATTAATAAATTATAATGAAATTTAGCTCAGTTTGGGCCTCTACGCGCAGAGCGTTATTTAACCACCTATTAATGGACTTTCTTGTGGGATTTTTTAACCGAATAATACGTAAAGAATTAGTTATATAGTTCAATTTTATACTTGTGAAATTTTAGCATCGTACAATCGATAATTAACGAGATAATCAAAAAATACACATTTTAAGTTATTTACCGTGGTAACCCGACCGAGTTTAGATGGTCACAGAAAAGCGGCCGTTTAGTACATTATGCTAACCTTTTTAAATATATAGGATAGTTTTATAAGGTTTTTTACAATTGCGTACACAAGTGTTAAAAAAAACTTATTGACAGGTATTAATAATCGTTTCTATAAAACCTTTTAATAAAAAATACGAAAAATAAAAAGTCATTGAACTTAGGTATATTTATTCTGAGAGCATCTTTTATACAACATAAATATAAATCAACTTCAAAAACAAAATCAGATAATTAATACTGGACTAAATCATTGCGGTAGTATAGATAGTTATCAATTTATATATTATTATCAATTTTTGAAATTCTCCCGGGAACGGGAATAAACTGGATTCGCACGGGCAACGCCGTTGGGCACCCGCTATCAATAATAAAATTAAATAGCATCACTATTCAGAAAAATTCAAATATATAGTTTTTTAAAAACAAGCTTTTATTATGTTCTTGTTAATATAAAAAGAACTAAAAATTTAAAAATAATAATTTAAACCTGATAAGAAAAATATCATTATAATATAATCAACACTTTTTTCATAAATAAAAGCGTGTTACATAATGATTGCAAAAAGAAACATATTGAAGGTGTAATTGTGCTAAATGTCCTTTTCACCTCTCTAACCTTGAAAAGGAACATTTTTTCACCGAAATTAGTGAGTAAAGTCCACTTTTACTCTTTGTTTTAAAGAGTGAGTAAAAGTACCGGATATCCGGTTGTCAATTCAAATTCAAAACCAAAAAGATTGAAAGCCTCCTTGCGTCGGTTTGAAATTGTTTGAAAAGTTTTTATCAAAAAGTTTTTAGTTTAGAAACGTTCTAAAACTATAGTTGGGATTTTCATTATGTTGCCACCAGTGCAGAATTTTTGAAAAAAATAGTCTGGAAATTCACTTTCCTGGAATTGTTCCAAAGAATATTATTAGAATTACGTAAAAATACTAAAATACTGGATAATTATTATTATAAATAAAATACACACACCGGCACAATTAGCGGAACAGAAAAAAAAGGGAGTATTTACGCATTTTTGCGTGTTACTGGCCGGCTAAACAAGCTTTTTTTAAATTTGGGTTTTAATTTAAAAATGGAATACTAAGCGACTGCCCTTTTTTTCATTCTTTTGTTTTAATTTTCATTGATTCATTTTTTCCACCGCTTGTCCGTTTTTAGAAGGTTCGTGAATTCCATTTGAAAAGCTTTGAATTGCAGTTTTTGAGGCTTTTGAGTTTTTTCGCATATTGATAATTTACGAGCATCTAATTATGCCTGATTTAACGCCATCAGAAATCATTAGGGCAGATCAAATGAGGAGAAATGGTCAAACCTACAGATCGATTGCCAGAAGCCTTCGTCGATCGTTATCAACGATTTATCGTAGCATCCAACGATACAGATTGACGAATGCTCTAGTGAGAAGGAGAGGACAAGGCCGGAAAAGGTGTACTTCAAGGAGGGATGACCGTTTTCTCCAACTTCAAGTCCGACGGAACACGAGACTAACGGCGGTGCAGGCTCGAAATTTACTGGAAGAGGTACGAGCAGTAAGGATGAGTGAGCGGACAGTTCGTAGAAGATTCGAAGAAGTGGGTATAGGCTCGTATGTGCCCGCCAAAGCCCCAAAACTTGAGAGACATCATCGCACAAACCGTCTACACTTTGGTCGTGAACATCGTGATTGGGACTTCGACGACTGGGGACAGGTTCTTTTTACTGATGAATGCAGAGTTATGTTAAATCAAATTGATGGAAGGCAGCGAGTATGGAGACGCAAAGGAGAACGGTATATCCAGTCTAATTTTGAAAATACAGTTGCATATGGCGGCGGTTAAATTATGGTCTGGGGAGGAATATGTTTAGGAGCTCGTACGGAGTTAGTAGTGGTCGATGGCGGGAATCTGAATGCTGATCGGTATATCAGGGAGATTTTAGAAGAACATGTTGTGCCATTTGCCCCCTTTATTGGTAACAACTTCATTCTAATGCAGGATAATGCTCGGGCTCACAGTGCTCGCACAGTACAGACATACCTAAACCATGTTGGTATAACGGTGATGGAGTGGCCAGCACGGTCCCCCGATATGAACCCTATAGAACACGTCTGGGACTTGCTAAAGAGGAGTGTAAAGTCAAGAATGCCCCCTCCCAATAATCTCAACGAGTTGCGAAACGCATTACTTGAAGAATGGCAGAGGTTGCCCCAAGAAACCATTGATAACATCATCCGCAGCATGCCCAGACGGATGGAAACCCTCATCAGAGCACGAGGAGGAAACACTCGATATTGAACAGTCATTGAAATTGTTGTTAAACTTTGGAAAATCTTGAATTTTCTGCTGTTTCTCTATAATTAAAAATCGAAGAAAAATGCATTTTGTTTAATTTAATTTTTATTTTTATAAAATTTTAAGTATGGTGTTACAAATGAATGTCAAAACATGTTAATTTAATTGTTGTTTCATTTTAAATAATATATTGTTTAAAAATTACATTCATTGTTCTAAATTCCCTCTTTTTTCTCCTTTTTTTTTCTGTTCCGCTAATTGTGCCGGTGTGTGTATTATCTTTAAATATCAAAACATCATTTTGTAAAAGTTTTATCGGAAACAAGTTTCAGAACGCACCTTAAAAGAAAAATGCGTTTCATTTGTTTCGTCGCGTTTTGTTGATTGGCGGGCGCTATTTAATTTGTCACTTTTGTGTTGAATTTTATCAAAATTTCCTATAATTCCTTCATAGTGGTTTCCTAAGGCATGTAAGACCATGATATTTTAAACAGCGGCTGCCGTGGATCCAGTTTATTGTCATTCCCGTGGGAATTTCCTATAATTCCTTCATAGTGGTTTCCTAAGACATTTATGACCATAATATTTTAAATAGTGGGAGCCGTGGATCCAGTTTATTCCCGTTCCCGTGGGAATTTCCTATAATTCCTTCATAGTGGTTTCCTAAGACATATAAGACCATGATATTTTAAACAGCGGGTGCCGTGGATCCAGTTTATTCCTGTTCCTGTGGCAGGTTCTGAAATTCCCTTTATAGTGGTTGCCTACGACATAAGACACCTATACATACGATATTTCAAACAACGGGTTGCGCGCGCGAATCCTGTTTTTCCCGTTCCCGTGAGAATTAAAAAAAATCCCTTCATAGCGGTTGCCTACTACATTAAGACACCTACATTCCATATTTCATGTTTGGAGGTGAATAGTACGTATTTGTCTTTTGTAACCAGTTTTTATATTTTCCCGTGGAAATGAGATATTTTTCAGAACCAAAAAGTAATCTAGACGTTGACCCGGGTACTCAGTTATCTCCATAACAAATTTCATCAAAATCCGTTCAGAATTTCTGAGACATGTGTAAACAGAACCGGTCCGGCGATGGGCTCACCACCTATCACGTTTAGGGATCCAATATATCTCGTGAAATGTGGGTATATCCAGTAATGGAATACCTCTGCCTACCCCCTCGGGGATAAAAAAAGGCGTGAGATTAGATTATTATATTATTTTCATAATGCGAATGTATAAGTATAATATACAATTATAAACAATAATCATAATATTGTATACATTATAGCCTACCTTGTTTACCAATTAATGTCCTTCTTGGTGGAACAAGTAACCCACAGAAAAAGAAGAAAAGTTAAGAAGCACTACACATTAATAATAACTGTTAATAGGTACGAAGATTTAGCTCGATTTTTAAGTATAGCAGACTGCTAGGATAATGGCATAATATATAAAATGTTCATATGAAACTCCAAAAAAAATTAAATTAAATCAGTAGGTACTCAAAAGATAATGTACGCGTCTGTACCGAACTTGAAAGACTATTATACTACGTGTTTTAGAATGTTAGCATAATGTACTAAACGGCCGCTTTTCTTTGACCATCTAAACTCGGTCGGGTTACCACGGTAAATAACTTAAAATGTTTATTTTTTGATTATCTCGTTAATTATCGATTGTACGATGCTAAAATTTCACAAGTATAAAATTGAACTATATAACTAATTCTTTACGTATTATTCGGTTAAAAAATCCCACAAGAAAGTCCATTAATAGGTGGTTAAATAACGCTCTGCGCGTAGAGGCCCAAACTGAGCTAAATTTCATTATAATTTATTAATTACTTATAGGATACTAATGAAACTTCACAAACACCTGAAGGCAGTTGCAAGCTACAAAATAACGTTTCAAACAAGTCTCTAGACCTCTTATTCGAAGTGCTAGGACGTATTAGAGGGTTTTTCTATTTGCTTACATAACTCCTAAACGGTAAATTATTTTTAATTTTTTATTTCACAACTAATTAGGAATAAGACATAAGAAGTCATGTACAAAAAATTATGATAGTGCGCTTAACCATTTCCGAAATTCAGCGAAAAACGCAAACATCAAAAATGCGGTATTTTGAAATTTTTGAATATCTTCGGAACCATTAACGATACAAATTCAAATTAAGTCGCAACATTTACTCCGTCAGCACAACTGATTATGTAGATAAAAATTATTTCAATATTCCCATTAGAAAAAAAAAATTGCCGCTGGGGTAACGTTACTCCAGCGGAAACTGTTTTTCTTGAATTACTCAAAAACTATAAGCAATACAAATTTTTAAATCTGCATAACGTTTACAGAAGCCGGACAACTAATTATCTGTATCCCTCAAATGCCGATATTCGACAAATTTCCGCTGGAGTAACGCACTCGAAAATTACATTACGTTACTGATTTGGTATGTGATTGCTTAACTCTTACAGTTGCATAAACTACTGGTTTGAAATATCTCCATTTTATTTCAGCACGATGGACATTATGCTTAAAGGGCGGCATATAGAAGCCATACTAGAACACGAGAAAAAGTTAACAGCAGCTTCATGATGTTTTGTCAAAATAGATTATAATTTATTTTTAATGTTATACTTTTTATATTTTTTATTGATAGCGAAAACTGTGTATTATGCTCATATGATATATAATTATGCTCATATCAAATGATTCGTTTGTCAAAGAATACAATAGATAAATATGATTTTTTGCAAGCTAATTAAACATTTTGTACAAACAGTGCTATGAAATAGGCTCAATATTGCTATTATAAATAATATAGTTATATTCTACTGATAAGGCGTGCTACAGAGAGCAGTGATAGCCATAGGTTAAAGAGCCAGCCGAAAATCAGTGAGGCTCGGGTTCGAATCCTGGCATGTGCCAATGAGTTTTTCAAAAACTTACGTACATATTTATCACTAGCTCGACGGTGAAGGAAAACTTCGTGAGGAAACCCGCAGGTCTCAGAATTAATTCTGAGACATGTCTAAATAGACCCCGTCCGGCGATGGGCTCACCACCTATCACGCTTAGGGGTCCAATGTATCTCGTGAAATGTATATCCAGTAATGGAATACCTCTGCCTACCCCCTCGGGGATGAAAGGCGTGAGATTATATTATTATTTTATAAGGCGTGCTACATAAGCCCTTCTGTACTCTTCAAGGTTATAAAACTGAATAAATGTAGCACTGATAGCAACTATTATTTCTATGAAAATAAAACTATTATTTAGGAATAATTCGTCATATTTCCATCGCCGGAATCGGATGCACAAACACCTTGTGTACACTCGTGTGTATGGGGTTTGTGCATTCGATGTCGGCAGACAAAATTGTGAATGTTGTGATCTATTTTGGTTAAGCGGTAGTAAGACCGATTAGGTGCGTGTTACCCAGTAACTACTAGCTGTATTAACCTAAACCTATTCCCCCTTTAAAGGGAACGTAACATCCATTATGGTAGCTAAGAGGTAAAATTCTTAATACATTATCAATGTAATAAATAATATAAGAATTATTATTAATAGGGTAAAACGCCCAATTACCAACACACTAGTTCACCCTACCAATTAAATTTTAATATCACCCCAACAACTTTATTTAAAGTTAACGAAATTACGATACACAACCATATTTAGAATCATTCGATAAAACCACCGTGTTTATTTTATTTATCTATCTATATAAATAAAAATGAATTGATGTTCGTTAGTCTGATTAAAACTCCAGAACGGCTGGACAGATTTTGATGAAACTTTTTGTGTGGGTTAGAGTGGGTCCAGGGATGGTTTATACGGTGGCAGAACGACGTCTGCCCGGGCCACTAGTTCTAAATATAATTGTTTATCGTAATTTCGTTAATTTTGAATGAAGCTGTTTGGATGTCAATGAATTAGTGGGTTGTTAACAATTGGGTGTTTCACCCTAGTATATTTCATCAAAAATTCTGGTGATACTGTGTAATAAATGAAGTCTGGTCATGGTTATAAATATTCATATCATAGATATACTATACTCCTTGTTATTACAAGGCTGCACTGTGTTAAAATATAATAAGTTCGTGTAATGTGGGATGTATTTTGGTCGAAGTCTGCATTTAAAAGCCAGGAGTCGTCGCCCTCTGCTTCCGAGTCAGCAAGACTTAAACATCATCATGTCCAGACTCTAGGGCCTGGCTTCCGCCCTACCTTCACATTTGGGCGTAACTATTATTGGACGACAACTCGCTCATAATTAGGGCTGCTCTCAGATTGGTGTGTAATGGGCCATTTATACGAGGCCATTCCACTAAGACAATCCACTAAGCGCATACAAAAAAAACTTGAGGACGATACATTGCAGTGAACTCTCCATTTACACGAAGCCATTAGTGGATTGTCTTAGTGGAATGGCCTCGTGTAAATGGCCCCTAAGGGAGATGCAGGTCTGTGTGTGAGCCGCATATTTGCAGGTACTGTCAGCGTTGGACTCCAATGGTCTTTAAAATTAAACCTGCAAACTGTGCAGGGAGGCATCCTCGACACCACACATTAAGTGAATTAATTCGGATTGGTTTGGTGTCAGTCGATATGCCGTGCACGCTGGATCCACCAGGCCTGAGTCCCACTGAGCGGCCGGATGGTCTGACTCAAGCCTGACACTCATCCCCTGGAAGAGAGGTCGCTACCTGATATAGGATTTCACATGTCGCTGCACGTTCAAAAATGACTTCGAATGTTCCACAATGTTCTAGAACAATCGAGAATGTTCTGTCTGATCTGGGACATTTCAGACTATTCCCGAACATACCACAACATTCCAGGATGTTTCCGAATGTTCAAACCCACGACGGATCTTACTTTAAGTATAGGTATACCCCTGCTAATAGGTAGCTCAACCTATAAAAAAACGCTTCGCATAGTTGACAATATTCCAAAATATTCTACAACATTCGACAGTGTTCTGGAATATTCCACAATGAGCTGGGATGTTCCCCAATATATATACAGCCTGATTTTTTTTACCGTCATAGAAAAAGTATGGTGTGATGGTGTGATAGATAACTGTAATAGATTCATTTGGCAATGTTACTTACTTAAAAAATTTTTTTTTTCAAATCGCGTATAATAACATTAATATATTAACATTATACTAATATACATATATTACGGAATCGTAGTCAATATTACGTACTGAAATATTTGAAATACCTAGTATTTTAAAAAGAAACGCGCTCGTAGCTTCCATTCATGCGCAACCTACCTACAACCATATCTTTGCCTACAACCACATGTGTGCGTACTTTTCTAGACCTTGTAAATTGCATTTAAAATGACTATATTCAACAATTAATGTCTTGTACCTATAACTTTGGCTCTAGGTACCTTAGGTATACTTCATATTTTTTTCCAGGCGGTAAAAATATATATACTAATTATAAAAGAAAATGTAGGTACAATGTGCGTGCCGCTAAAACTCCAAAATGATTCCCGGTACGATCAAGGGAGTTTATGGAAGGAGGTATATGGTGTGGTAACCACAGACCATTAATGGTCTGTGGTGGTAACCCTCTATCTCCTGTCCATGAAGAAGGTTCCCATTTTTACCTGAAGTGCGTGCTTTTGAAGATATGAGGGCTGAGGGCTGCCCTCTAGAAATTTCTAGAACAGTTCAGAAAATCGAGAGTAAGGTACCTACTCGAGAGCATTCAACAACATTTTAGAATGTTTGGGAACATCCCAGGGGGTCTAAAAAGGCCGTTTCGTGTGAATCATAATAGGATCCTATTTCGATTCATATTCGAAATTTTCACGAAAAACGAATCTGCTAATGAATTGAATTGTCAGTGAATCACTAAGATGAGGGACCATTTTACGAAATTTAGAGGAATTGCTTAGGATTTGCTAGGAATTCATAAAAGGAGGAATTGCTCAAAGTGGCCATTTTAGACCCACAGATCATTGTGGACCATTTGAAGCGTTTTTGGTTGAGCTATATGTATTGGTAGGGGTATATAAAGCAAGATCCGTCCGTTCGTGGGTTCGTAGGTACATACGGTCGGAAAAATACATAATATAAATATTGATTGTGTTGTATAAGTCTATGGTGCGAGGTTGTGTCTTTGATAGAACGAAGAATGGCGGCCAGTTAATGAGATATACTGTGTGCGGATCTATTATCTTATAAAAATATTGAATTACAGTCATATTAACTGGAATTTAATTAATACTACAGATTGGTTCCGTAATCCAGTATTTAATTTGTTATGTTATGATACCTTTGTACTATATTATCCCAAACTTTTTATGACCTGTTCGTAATGAAATTCTTTATTTTTTGTTAACATCTTATGATAGGCTGTCGTTTTTAATAATTGACATCAGAACCTTGGAGCCCCGGAGCTACAGAGCTGCCGAGTGGAATAAATTATTGTAGTGAAAATACCATTTTTGTTTTGTTAAATATTTAATATACAGGGTGGATATTTGAGATGGGTCGGCCAGGGCAGCTACCTTAACCGTTGTAGCTAGACGAAAATGGTCTGAAGAGACTATCCACCATTTTTGAAAATATTTAGAACTGCATTTAAAGATTTTTGAAAAATGGTACAGTCAGCGAGAAAATCGTCGATTCCCACAAAAAAAATTTTTGATGCCATTCGATCCAGTTTCAGATAAGGATCAAAAGTCTCTAGACTAACTGAGGTCAAGGGGGTAGAAGAGTCAGGAAACGCAAAAAACGTTTTACATACATTTAGTAAGGAATAAAACTTCAACCGGAAAAAAAGTTCAATGAAATGCTAAAATCTCTTTAGTGGTGGTTCAACTTATAAATCTGAGCAGCGTTCTCCTTGGAAAACATGGTATACTATCTTTTCTTATTTGCCACAATTTTAAATGTCTGTTAAGATCTCTTTTTTTAGAATACGTTACCGGCCACTTGGCAACTTGGCGCGATGTTTTCCAAGGAGAACGCTGCTCAGATTTATAAGTTGAATCACCAACAAAGAGATTTTAGCATTTCATTGAACTTTTTTTCCGGTTGAAGTTTTATTCCTTACTAAATGTATGGTGTGCATCTGGATTGAGGGCCCACTTTTTAAATTATTGCAAAACGAAATGATACTTACAGGGCATTTACTTAAAATTTTGTAAAACCTAAAGCAAAGATTCTTAAATTTCTTAAACGTGAATCAAAAGAGTTATGGTCAAATAGCTTGGGCCCTCAATCTTGACGCCTGCATAAAACGGCATAGTCGAATCTCAGAAAGTACTATCCCTGGGATAATAATTATTATTCGAGTATTTAGTTAGGAATTTCTTAAATACATTAAGAAATTGTCAAGTCTTAAGAATGCGACTATACAGATTTATGGCGGTTTAGCTTGGGCCCTCAATTCAGCAATTTTGATATTGTAGAATCAGCAAAAAATATGAGTTTTTCTAAGGAAAGATATTAATACGACTATAATATATTTGAGTTCCATATCTCGGAAAATTTGTTAAAAAAAAATAACGACACAAAAGTTAATTGTTAAAAAGTTATTTAAATTCGTATTTTTTCAAAACGTCTGAACTGAGGGCCCAAGGTTTTTGTTAGTATTGACTAGGCTAAGCCTTCTACACTACCGCACTTTAGGCTAAGTATTTTAACAAATTTTTAACTAAAAGGCTACAAAGCGTCCATTCTTCTAAATGCCGTACTTTAGGAGAAAATTGATTTTCGATGTTTTATATGAGAAAATTCAGTAGGGTGACCATAATGTTTATCGTAAGTATAAACAAGTATTCGTCGTGATCATGTAAGTAGTATTTTGTAAAGCGCAGATACAATATATATAATTATACAACGCGTAACAGAAAAAGCGCAATTCCTCATACACCCCGGTTAGTAAATTAATATACTTACTTACTAAAAAAAAGATGCAATCGAACTTTAGTTGTGTCTAACCAATTTTCTTAAATATCGATCAATAATAGCACGATTTCCATAGATAGCACTAAATTCAGCTATGCTAATTAATTTTTCGGAAAAATTTAACACATTAAAAATAGATAAAATCGAATAAGTAGTCGATACTGAACAAACTAATTTCAGGAATTGCGCTTATTCTGTTACATATTGTATATAATATATAAAGCTCGATATAATTATATACGCCTAGCTGTGCTGTGCCCTCACCTACGTATGCGTGGAAAAATAAAATAAGAAAGTGCCAATAATCAATGAAATTATGTATTGGACGTATTAAAATTATAACCCTGTATATTAACAACTAGCAGTGCCTTGCGGTTTCATCCGCGTAGTTCCCGTTCCCGTGAAAATACGGGAATAAAATATAGCCTTTGTTACTCCCTGGTAATGTATCTTTCCATTGGTAAAAGAACTTTTTAAATCGGTAACGTGGTTTAGGCCTGTTCCCGTGGGAAAATTATAGCACATGTTACTCCCAGAAAAGTACGCTTTCCACTGGCAAAACATTTTTTTTAAATCGGTAAAACCGGTAGTATTGGAGCCTTTTCAATACAAAAAATCAAAAAATTCCTCAATCCAATATATTCCAGTTCCCGTGGGAATATCAAAAAATCCCTTCATAGCGGTTGCCTACGACATATAAGACGCTTACATAACATATTAGAAATTGCGGGTGCCCATCGGCGTTTCCTGCGCGGATCCGGTTTATTCCCGTTCCCGTGGAAATTTCCAAAAATCTCTTCATAGCGGTTGGCTAAGATATACAGGACACCTATATTTCAAGTTTCTAGGTGTTATCGATTTCTTTTTTCACCTGTTTTTATATTTTCCCGTGGGAATGAGATATTTTTCTGGAATAAAGAGTACCCTAGATGTTGACCCGGGTACTCAGTTATATCCATACCAAATTTCATCAAAATCCGTCGAGTAGTTTTTGCGTGATGCGTGCACAACCAGACAGACAGACAGACAGATATAATAGACAGACGGACAGACAGAGAGACACAAATTTAAAAAGATGTTGTTTTGGTATCTATATCGATAATTATATAGACTAGATAAAATAGACTCGTTAAAATTTTCAAAAACATTTCATATACAGCCACGGCCCCGTTAGAGTTTTGTTTTATGTATAGATAACATTTTTACATATTATTTAGCTTACAAATAAGGGTACTCACCTTAATTTGTTTTTAACAAGAAAATAAAAATAATATGAAACCCTGCCAAAATCTTTATTATTTTACATTATAATCTGCCAAAACATATGAAATTGTATGTATATAATTATATTATACTATCACTAATATGAGTCAAAACCCGAAATACACAGCAAAATGAAAATTAAACAAAAAACATGACGGGAACGCGCGTACGTCAGGCGTCAAAAATACGAATACTATGATAACCATTTAAATAACACCCTATAATAATTATTGGATCACACAAAACGTAATCGCTTCCAACAACAACAATTCGCTTATGAAATATCTTATATGAGGATACATGCTAATTTGTCTCAAAAAAGTAACAAAATCATATACACCCTACTGAATTTTCTCATATAAAACATCGAAAATCAATTTTCTCCTAAAGTACGGCATTTAGAAGAATGGACGCTTTGTAGCCTTTTAGTTAAAAATTTGTTAAAATACTTAGCCTAAAGTGCGGTAGTGTAGAAGGCTTAGCCTAGTCAATACTGACAAAAACCTTGGGCCCTCAGTTCAGACGTTTTGAAAAAATACGAATTTCAATAACTTTTTAACAATAAACTTTTGTGTCGTTATTTCTTTTTAACAAATTTTCCGAGATATGGAACTCAAATATATTATAGTCGTATTAATATCTTTCCTTAGAAAAACTCATATTTTTTGCTGATTCTACAATATCAAAATTGCTGAATTGAGGGCCCAAGCTAAACCGCCATAAATCTGTATTGTCGCATTCTTAAGACTTGACAATTTCTTAATGTATTTAAGAAATTCCTAACTAAATACTCAAATAATAATTATTATCCCAGGGATAGTACTTTCTGAGATTCGACTATGCCGTTTTATGCAGGCGTCAGGATTGAGGGCCCAAGCTATTTGACCATAACTCTTTTGATTCACGTTTAAGAAATTTAAGAATCTTTGCTTTAGGTTTTACAAAATTTTAAGTAAATGCCCTGTAAGTATCATTTCGTTTCGCAATAATTTAAAAAGTGGGCCCTCAATCCAGATGCACACAATGTATGTAAAACGTTTTTTGCGTTTCCTGACTCTTCTACCCCCTTGACCTTCCCTTGACCTCAGTTAGTCTCTTAGAGACTTTTGATCCTTATCTGAAACTGGATAGAATGGCATCAAAATTTTTTTTTGTAGGAATCGACAATTTTCTCGCTGACTGTACCATTTTTCAAAAATCTTTAAATGCAGTTCTAAATATTTTCAAAAATGGTGGATAGTCTCTTCAGACCATTTTCGTCTAGCTACAACGGTTAAGGTAGCTGCCCTGGCCGACCCATCTCAAATATCCACCCTGTATAAGTAGGTACAGTCAAGAGCACGCTAAGCTTGACACTTTGGACTTTGACCCGGCCCTGTATTCTATGGCGCGCAGTACAAATCAGAGCTCAGCTTAAACTAGTAGTGTCAAGCTTGACTTGCTCTTGACTGTACAATATTTAGTTGTAAGATTAAAATAAACTGTCACAATAAAAAGATTGTTTGAGAATACGATTTTCTTTATTAATATTATAACATTGAAGACATTAAAATTTACATAAGTAGTTACAATTTTCATGAAAAGCTCAAAAAAGATTATTTACCCTTAGGGTCTTATCACAATATTAAACCCTGATAATTTTTAGATTAAAATGAGATCCCTCTTTCAGCTCTGAGCAATTAGCAGATAGAATTTGAAATTACGTCTCTATATTATTGATGTAAAACACTATGCAAATATACACACTTGCAAGGCTATTCATAAGTGTAATTTTTTCATAAGTTTATTCCCTAATTTTCATAATATTGATGTTTCACAATGTTTATTTTAACATACTTGATTTATTTTCTGACAATGTGTCAGCAGCGCATTTCCGCCGGCGCAAGATAACAATACATATTATGCTATTATCTACTATATAAAAATAAGTCGGGTTTTCCTTCCTGACGATTTAACTCGAGAACGGGCGGACCGATTTTAATGAAACTTTTTGTGTGGGTTAGAGTGGGTCCAGGGATGGTTTATAGCAAAGAAAATTCAGCATTGCACCCGTGCGAAGCCGGGGCGGGTCGCTAGTCTCATATAAATGTTACCTAACTTACTACGTTTTTCGTTGTAATAAAGAGTATACCATACTAATATGCACTTTTAAATCACATCACACATCTGCTATAATTACAATAATAATGGCCAACTGGCAAATAATAAAATTATCATCTGTGGTATTGCCTTATATCTACAACATAAAATAAAAATAGGGAGACTAATATAGATTATTGAACTCTGCTACGGAAGTCCGAGCCATACTGAGAGATACTGTTGTATCTCTACACGAGCCTCCATCAACTCACTCGAATCTTTATCACTCGGAGGGTACATGTTGGCACAGTGGGCAGTCCCTGAAATGTCACAAAATTACCCATATACTAACATTGGCTTAGGCAGGATTATTATGAGGGAGGGGAGGTACATCTATAAATTATGACTAATAATACAATATGTAACAGAATAAGTGCAATTCCTGAAATTAGTTTGCTCAGTATCGACGACTTAATCGATTTTAGCTATTTTTCATATGTACATTTTTTCCGAAATTAGCAGAACTGAATTTAGGGCTACCGATGGAAACCGTACTGTTATTGCTCTTTATTCCAGAAATTTGGTTAGACATAACTAAAGTACTAATGCATCATTATTTTTTTATTATGGGTTTTACATTGGGGCGTATGAGGAATTGCGCTTATTCTGTGACGCGTTGTATAATGAACTTATAATATCACGGCTGTTACAATAACACTGCACAGATCTAAAAGCAATTAATATCCATCTCCAACTTGTATTTTCTTCACCACATGACACCGTCGAATTATACACGCCGTTAGGTATGCTAACCAAGTATTAAATTGGATCAAAAGCGGCTCAGTATTTCCGAAGCCACGTTAAACCAGTTTTGGTCCCAGTTTACGTCCAATGGGAGTCTTTAAGCCCTTGGGTGGCTTAAAAAATGTGACCACTAACATGTGAGGAAAGACAGCTCAGGGGTGCGCTGTTACGGGTTGATGATGATAGGATTGAAACTTACCATGAATATATATTGCAGGCGCATCGTTATCGACTGTGTTAGTAATACCGAGAGCGTGCCAAGGGTCTACCGATCCGTGAATAAATACCACACGGCTCACAGATATGTCTAGGGCTCCGTAATCACTGTTTGTCCAATCTGCTGCCATAGATATAAAATCGTTATTATATCTGAAAAGAGATTATTTTATTTCATTATATCTGGGGGCACAGCAGTGCCCTTGCCAAGGTGAGCAAAAAAGCGGCACGGCCGTACCATCCTTTTCTTGAAGCAGTTCAGGCCATTTACGACCCCCTATAACTTCGTTGTGGATTAAACTAGAAGCCTGAATTTTCAGTAACAAAGCAGGTATTATATAAACACAGTATATTTCAAATTTCATTCAATTTGAACCAATAGGTACTTTAAGAATTATAACTAGTCAGTTTCTTAATTTTGTCACTCACTCACTGACTGGCCGATCATCAAAACTTTAAGGCACTTCTATTATTAGTGTTAAGTGTACTTAACACTTATTGTATGCTAAATTTGAAGCTTCTGTTTGTGTTTATACATAAATCAAGGAAAAACTAAATTATTTTGCAATTTCGGTCGTTTTCTAGAGTGCGTTACTCCAGCGGAAATTTGTCGAATATCGGCATTTGAGGGATACAGATAATTAGTTGTCCGGCTTCTGTAAATGTTGTGCAGATTTAAAAATTTGTACTGCTTAAAGTTTTTGAGTAGTTCAAGAAAAACAGTTTCCGCTGGAGTAACGTTACCCCAGCGGCAATTTTTTTTTTCTAATGGGAATATTGAAATAATTTTTATCTACATAATCAGTTGTGATGATGGAGTAAATGTTGCGACTTAATTTGAATTTGTATCGTTAATGGTTCCGAAGATATTCAAAAATTTCAAAATGCCGCATTTTTGATGTTTGCGTTTTTCGCTGAATTTCGGAAATGGTTAAGCGAACTATCATAATTTTTTGTACATGACTTCTTATGTCTTATTCCTAATTAGTTGTGAAATAAAAAATTAAAAATAATTTATCGTTTAGGAGTTATGTAAGCAAATAGAAAAACCCTCTAATACGTCCTAGCACTTCGAATAAGAGGTCTAGAGACTTGTTTGAAACGTTATTTTGTAGCTTGCAACTGCCTTCAGATATTTGTGAAGTTTCATTAGTATCCTATAAGTAATTAATAAATTATAATGAAATTTAGCTCAGTTTGGGCCTCTACGCGCAGACCGTTATTTAACCCCCTATTAATGGACTTTTTTTGTGGGATTTTTTAACCGAATAATACGTAAATAATTAGTTATATAGTTCAATTTTATACTTGTGAAATTTCAGCATCGTACAATCAATAATTAACGAGATAATCAAAAAATACACATTTTAAGTTATTTACCGTGGTAACCCGACCGCGTTTAGATGGTCACAGAAAAGCGGCCGTTTAGTACATTATGCTAACATTCTAAAACACGTAGTTTAATAGTCTTTCAAGTTCGGTACAGACGCGTACATTATCTTTTGAGTACCTATTGATTTAATTTAATTTTTTTTGGAGTTTCACATGAACATTTTATATATTACTAGCGACCCGCCCCGGCTTCGCACGGGTGCAATGCTAATACTTGAACCTTCCTCTTGAATCACTCTATCTATTAAAAAAAACCGCATCAAAATCCGTTGCGTAGTTTTAAAGATTTAAGCATACAAAGGGACATAGGGATATAGGGACAGAGAAAGCGACTTTGTTTTATACTATGTGGTGATAGTGATGCCATTATCCTAGCAGTCTGCTATACTTAAATCGAGCTAAATCTTCTTACCTATTAACAGTTATTATTAATGTGTAGTGCTTCTTAACTTTTCTTCTTTTTCTGTGGGTTACTTGTTCCACCAAGAAGGACATTAGTTGGTAAACAAGGTAGGCTATAATGTATAAATATACAATATTATTATTATTGTTTATAATTGTATATTATACTTATACATTCGCATCATGAAAATAATATAATAATCTAATCTCACGCCTTTTTTTTATCCCCGAGGGGGTAGGCAGAGGTATTCCATTACTGGATATACCCACATTTCACAAGATATATTAGAGACCCCTAAACGTGATAGGTGGTGAGCCCATCGCCGGACCGGGTCTGTTTACACATGTCTCAGAAATTCTGAACGGATTTTGATGAAATTTGGTATGGAGATAACTGAGTACCCGGGTCAACGTCTAGATTACTTTTTAGTTCTGAAAAATATCTCATTTCCACGGGAAAATATAAAAACTGGTTACAAAAGACAAATACGTACTATTCACCTCGAAACATGAAATATGGTATGTAGGTGTCTTAGTGTAGTAGGCAACCGCTATGAAGGGTTTTTTTTTAATTCTCACGGGAACGGGAAAAACAGGATCCGCGCGCGCAACCCGTTGTTTGAAATATCGTATGTATAGGTGTCTTATGTCGTAGGCAACCACTATAAAGGGAATTTCAGAACTTGCCACAGGAACAGGAATAAACTGGATCCACGGCACCCGCTGTTTAAAATATCATGGTCTTATATGTCTTAGGAAACCACTATGAAGGAATTATAGGAAATTCCCACGGGAACGGGAATAAACTGGATCCACAGATCCCACTATTTAAAATATTATGGTCTTATATGTCTTAGGAAACCACTATGAAGGAATTATAGGAAATTCCCACGGGAATGAGAATAAACTGGATCCACGGCACCCGCTGTTTAAAATATCATGGTCTTACATGCCTTAGGAAACCACTATGAAGGAATTATAGGAAATTCCCACGGGAACGAGAATAAACTGGATCCACTGCACCCACTGTTCAAAATATCATGGTCTTATATGTCTTAGGAAACCACTATGAAGGAATTATAGGAAATTCCCACGGGAATGGGAATAAACTGGATCCGGTCGGGAAAAGCCGCTGGACACCCGCTATGTAGTAAAATTTTACACGCGAGATTTAAAAAATCTTTTACCAATTGAAAGCTTACTTTTCTGGGAGTATTATATTATAGATTAGAATTTTCCCACGGGAACGGAAATGAAACCGTTAACTCGTCGAACCACTGAAAGATCAGGATGAGGCTGTGATCGATCGGCAAAGGCAACCTCTCGACTCGACGATGACAAGTCAACATTTAATTCTATTTCATCAAACATTCTTTTTCGAAATTTATATAGGTAGGTATGGCAGAGACAAAACATCGTTTTTGAAAATTAGTACATAACTTAACAAAAGCAATGAAAAACAACAATATTTTTTTCATACCATCTATTCGAAAAGTGACGTTTTGGTCCTCAATAACAGGGATCAAAGTAAGTCTTTTCCGATAGGATCTTAATAAGTGCGAGTAAAAGTGTTTTGAATTTGGAATCAAAAATATCCCGCAACATTCATAACCAAAGAGATTAACAAAATAAGTTTGCATGTAAGGTTGGCGCCACTGTAGCTTAAGTACTTTATCAAAACATTAGTTCCATTTTTCGCCGCATTAGGTTGACAAGCATAGAGTAACTTATGTGCTGACAAGGCTGAATGGGGTTCGATGGTTGTGCCACACTGTCAAAAAAATTGCTGTGGCAATGCGCGCGCTTTCCAATTCCGACATCGAATTGTTTGTGTATTTTATATTTTAAAATGTATTCAAGTAGCAGTGACTGCAGTGATAGTTAAACACCGGAAAACTCACTACGTTCGGGATTCTATCCTAGAATCATTCACTATATTCGTGATTTAAAAAAACGCCCTCGCCGTAAAAATATAGTTTTGCTCCCTCATGACACAAACTACTATTCAATTAACAGCTTTTTATTTGCAAGCCATAAAAATATAATTGTATAATCAATACTTTTCCAATAAATAAAATCAAGTTTCATTGCGATGGAACATTAAAGAACATTAAGCACAATTACACCTTCAATATGTTTCTTTTTGCAATCATAATGTAACACGCTTTTATTTATTAAACAAGTGTTGATTATATTATAATGATATTGTTCTGTATTTTAAACCTGATATTAAATTATTATTTTGTAATTTTTAGTTCTTTTTATATTAACAAGAACATAATAAAAGCTTGTTTTTAAAAAACTATATATTTTATTTTTCTGAATAGTGATGCTATTTAATGTTATTATTGATAGCGGGTGTCCAACGGCGTTGCCCGCGCGAATCCAGTTTATTCCCGTTCCCGGGAGAATTTCAAAAATTGATAATAATACCTAAATTGATAACTATCTATACTACCACAATAATTTAGTCCAGTAATAATTATCTGATTTAGTTTTTGAAGTTGATTTATATTTATGTTGTATAAAAAGATGCTCGCAGAATAAATATACCTAAGTTCAATGACTTTTTATTTTTCGTATTTTTTATTAAAAGGTTTTATAGAAACCTGTCAATACCTGTCAATAAGTTTTTTTAACACTTGTGTACGCAATTGTAAAAAACCTTATAACACTATCCTATATATTTAAAAAGGTTAGCATAATGTACTAAACGGCCGCTTTTCTGTGACCATCTAAACTCGGTCAGGTTACCACGATAAATAACTTAAAATGTGTATTTTTTTATTATCTCGTTAATTATTGATTGTACGATGCTGAAATTTCACAAGTATAAAATTGAACTATATAACTAATTATTTACGTATTATTCGGTTAAAAAATCCCACAAAAAAGTCCATTAATAGGGGGTTAAATAACGGTCTGCGCGTCGAGGCCCAAACCGAGCTAAATTTCATTATAATTTATTAATTACTTATAGGATACTAATGAAACTTCACAAATATCTGAAGGCAGTTGCAAGCTACAAAATAACGTTTCAAACAAGTCTCTAGACCTCTTATTCGAAGTGCTAGGACGTATTAGAGGGTTTTTCTATTTGCTTACATAACTCCTAAACGATAAATTATTTTTAATTTTTTATTTCACAACTAATTAGGAATAAAACATAAGAAGTCATGTACAAAAAATTATGATAGTGCGCTTAACCATTTCCGAAATTCAGCGAAAAACGCAAACATCAAAAATGCGTCATTTTGAAATTTTTGAATATCTTCGGAACCATTAACGATACAAATTCAAATTAAGTCGCAACATTTACTCCGTCATCACAACTGATTATGTAGATAAAAATTATTTCAATATTCCCATTAGAAAAAAAAAATTGCCGCTGGGGTAACGTTACTCCAGCAGAAACTGTTTTTCTTGAATTACTCAAAAACTATAAGCAATACAAATTTTTAAATCTGCACAACATTTACAGAAGCCGGTCAACTAATTATCTGTATCCCTCAAATGCCGATATTCGACAAATTTCCGCTGGAGTAACGCACTCGTTTTCTAGATACACCAGCTGCATAAATAACTTAAAATATATCGACTTGGCAATCGCACTGAACAACCTAGTTTAAATAATATATGTACCTATTACTTGTGAGATACATTGTGTTTTCATACAATAGAATTTACTTACTTTGAACCAAAAATGTCTTGACACTGTTGTATGAAGAAATCTATGTTAAAATGATCGCCAAATACTTCAGATTCTCCTGAAGATGTTTGATAGAACCCAAACTCAGTACATGTTTGATACATCCATTGTCGACCTGAAAATATTTTGAAATATGTACCTACTGGGTAACTGACCTAGATTTGATCCCAAATCATGATAAGGTGTCACAGAAAATTACGCTGGTAAAAAGTTGATACTTCCAGAAATTGTATAGTTTGCCGACCCCATTGGGGTAAGGCATGAGCGGTTATAACTTACGTTTTTTTAATGTATGTATGTATGTGTCAGTAGTAAATTATGTGATTATACTAAAGATAACATAACAAATTTATTTGAAAAGGTTAAGTATCCTATTTTTTTTGTTACTAACCGCGGCCACTGACGTATTTTTGTATTTATAAGTCGAATTATATATTTCAGGATACACTTACAAATAAAGACAGTTAAAATTACCAAAATAGAAAAACAATAAAATGAATAAAAAAATAATTATATTGTTTTTCTCTTTCCCATCCAGCAACATGAATCTAGACATAACAGGTATTTTTCTAGAGCTCCCGAAATTATATTAATTAGTCAAGCACCGCGCTGTTCCAATGCGCACCGTAATAATTAAAAATCAATTGTGTCTATGATTCTTGGTTTGAGAGGTTAAATATACTTATATCGAAGATATTAATACAGTATATTTAAATCTCTTTGACTTAGGTATACACATGACTTGTCTATAATCATCTTCATCATCGATCATTTGTATATTACTGTAACGTGTGTTGGCAAAATAGTTGCCACCATAAATTGAACTTTATGCTTCTAATTAAGATAAGATTCAAAAGCAATGGAAAATTTAAAAAAGCTATGCTCGTTAAATGGTTAAGAAACTAAATAGGTACATATGTATCTAACCTACCTCCTTCAGATCCCCAAGATATATTCCTCAATTCATCAATCATATTTTTATAGCTGTAGTCCATGCAAGATTGATTCGATTTTTGTAGTATAATTGAGTTAAAAGCGGCTAGTTTTTTGTACGCAGGTTGTTTTTCTGGTCCTGTCAGCATACTACAAACCTGAAAGTGAAATTAAATTACTAATTCTAAAAATCAGACGAATAAATACATATTTATTTATTTAAGGAAAACCAACAGCCATATCAAACATTATAGTTAAAAATATTGAAAACATTATAGGCCAATTACAGTATTAATAGTATTAATTTACAGTATTAATAGTTATGTTCCTGTATTTTTTGTCACCACTTATACGGTTATCTTCATTATATTGCACCAAATCAGCAAAGTCATCTGCTATGGAATTGTAGAAATTTTTCATATCATTATCTGATGCATTTGTGAAGGGCTTACACACTCTGGAATGAAAATAATGTATTTACTTATGTCCTTAGTGGGTTTCAATCGGTAATTTTTGTAAAGAAAAACTTATGACGAACAAATTATACCTAAATTCCTTTTCAATCACCTCAGGGTGAACCTTCATCATCATAACAATTTGCTGATGTGCTAGTTTTAGCTGATCTATGCAATCTTCACTGCCAGTCTTCTCAAGTAGCGCATTCACTACAACCTGGTAATATTCTGTAAAAAAAAATATTTGGCTGAAATAGTTTGAGGTGTTAGACTGAAACTGGTTATATAGTGTCAAATAGTATGTACTGCTATGTAAACTGTAGTTTAATCTATTACACCAAATATATTTTAAACAATACTATTAGCCCTACTATACCAATAACAATAAAATTTGATTACTTAAAAATTCTGTATCATATTGTCAGAAGCATTAACTGCCGTAAGAAAAAAAAAAGTACCCATGAAATTAACTTTTGCAAGTAGTGGCCCACTAGATGAAACAGCTGCATACACAAGATGGGGGTATTTGAGCCGAAGCCAAGCCGCCAATGAGCCTGGGTAAGACCCTCCAAATGCAATCCATTTCACTTTACGGTTAAACTTATATTTATCATTCATAGCATTTATGAAGTTAGCTAAGTCTGCCAGAGCTTGATAGGATGATAAATATTCTAAATTTTTTACACTTAAATCCCTGAAAAGAAGTGAAACATGATAAGTTAAATCCTAAATATTATGAATGCCGAAGTGACTTGTTTATGTGTTATACTTTCACACTCACTGGTTAGGGAACCGATTTTAAAAATTCTTTCACCAATGGAAACCTACATTATCAGGGAGTAAAGTGGCGGATTTGCAGTCTTGACCGCCCTAGGCCATGTAGTAATTACCAGACGCCCCTTGCTCAGTAATGTTGTTCATCAATGTTGCCTATATGATTGGCCATCATATAGACAACATAATGAATTTATGTTATTGCCAACTTATATTTATTTATACATAAAATGTAAAAATATATTTAGGAAGATTAATGTTAGTAAATAAAAGTCGATGAATAATAATAACAACTCGGAAATGTCTTTCATATAGGCATACAACTTGAGGAAGTGGATGAAGTTATCCGGAAGATAAAAAACAGCAATTAAAATAATTACAATGAAATTAACTAAATGTAAAACTTAAAAAATACATAATCTTTCCTCTATAATATTAGTATAGAGATACTATCCATGTAGTTGGTATTACAATAAATAATAAAAATACAGGATTATGCTATCACATTTATGTGGGTTGGTTTCCTAACCAAGGCATTTAACTTTCATAATTTATTTTAAAATGCATGGATATAGTTTTGTAATAATATTTGAGGTACCTACCAAACTAACCTAATCACCCTCCAGCAAATATTTCCTTTAGGTACATAAAGACCACTTCCCAAAATGTCCGCTTTTTTTTTATAAGTCAGTTGGTCGACTTCTCATTATGACAACATTTCATGTTATCAGTCTGACATAAATATTATTGGATACAAATTCTTTGTGACTAATAATATAGCAGTTATAGCAAATATTTGTAAAAGAAATATTTAATCATTGTTTCTTTGTCATAAATTTGTATAATAAACTGAACTGATATATTTCAATAAAGACAATGGAAGTTCTAATTTTTGTATCATCATAGTTTAGTCACAAAGAAAACTTACTCAGTGGGATGACTTTCTCCATAGTACCGGTGTTCTAAGTTAATACATAGTGCTTTGAATTTCTGAGCATACTCTATCCAAGCACCCTTGACCATCCATCGTGCATCAGCTGGACCTTCACCACCAATCATTAAAAAAACAGGCCCTGGGTTGTTGAAGTCGTAGAAACTCGAGTTTACGAAATATCGCTAGAATACAAATCTCAATTAATTACATGTGCATTTCAATTTTTTATTTTCTCATTCAAAGTAAAAACACATTTATCCTGCTACTATTACTATAAATGTGAAAGTTTGTATGTTTGTTACTCTTGTTTGTTTGTTTCTTCAACGCGAAAACGGCTAAACAGATTTGGACGACATTAAAAACACATATAGTGTACCCGGAACGCGAAAGAAGCCGTGGACAAAAGGTAATTGACAATATTTAAAAATGCTATAAAATCAGGAACCATGAGGCAGTGTGAAGACTGGCGCTCCGAGTGTCATTTTAGGTGCCCTCTCTGGGTAGGCAGATTCTTTGACAAAGATAGCCACCGGCCCTATGTTCACCTGGTCAGTAAGCTGTATATTGTTTACCTGTTTCCAAGTTCTCAAATCGGAAGGGCTGGAATGATCTAATTTTTGCTTGAACCATTGTGCGGGCGGGAGTTTCTCGCCCTTGTAGCCACCGGGAACACCTAGGTTGCCGCCTTTACTTCGTCCAATCCGAAATTGTTTGACCCCCTGAGCCACAAGTGATATTTGGAGTAGAAAAAATTGTAAGGCGATTAGGCGCATAGTACCTACTTTTTAATTATAGACTTTGTTCTGAATCGACTGCACAGATACTATGTATTTAGTTTCTGCCTGCCTGTTATAGACCAATCTGCCTGCAGCACAATACTGAAATGAATCAAATGAATGATCGCTGAAAAGTGAAAAAACGGAAAACCATCAAGCAACAAACAAAATATTTTAATATTTCTTTGTTGTCATTTATTTTAAGGCATTGGCAGTTTAGCCATCAGCATTAAACATGACACGAGTATTTGCACAAATAAATGTGTTTTTTCAAAACTTATTGAAATGTCACTTGGTTTGGTAATCGGCAGTACAACGACAGTGCTCTTTTACTGAAGATTGAAGGGATTTTTCGTCTCACGCAATTTATCGAATTTTCCATTCACTGTACCACATACCTATAAAACCAAACTTTTTTCTGACGTATGTGCACTGTACACTATTATCACGGACACGTGCCGCATTGTTATGTGGCACTCTACACACTCGATAATCGATATTAAAGCTAACCGAAAACACACAGCAGCCTCTTTGGATTCCCGCCAAAATGCCTGACATAACTGAACTGACACTGACTGACAACAAGTGACAGGTGTTTGGTGCTACGCGGGAATATGACTAGTACCTATACTATTATTTAATTGAAACATAAAACCTTTTATCACAATCGGCTTCATTTTGTCATCTAATATTACATTGCTTCCAATGCATAACTCTTGTTACTGCTAGTTTGTATAGGGCAAGCATTGATCGCGAAATAAATGTCAAATAAATACTTCCGTTATAAAGCCGGGGCTGAAGTGTGTCCACTATCCACATTTTTGGTTTGGTTTAGCTTGGAAAATGCCTTTTTTTTTTTTTTGTTGTTTCACCCCTTACAGGGTAGGCAAAGGCATTACGCCATGCAGCCTCGTCATTAGTTAATGATATCCTTATGTAAATGGCTCTGCTTCAGAGTCCATGCACAAAAATACAGTGTCTTTAACACTTTCTACATCCCTAACGTGCCCTAACTTGGTTATCAGTAAAATGATAGCACTTTTACTGACGACTTTATTGTGACTTTTTGAGGCAATCCAAAAATGTCCATATCTCGCATTTTATCGAATTTCCCATTCACTGCACACTTTCACGGACACTTGCCACATAATAAACTATCACTATTATGAGTCAAAACCCGAAATACACAGCAAAATGAAAATTAAACAAAAAACATGACGTCCCTCTTCGGATTCCCGCCAAAAAGCCTTGGAAAATGCCTTGTGGTAGCGGGGACGACGACGTTTCTCATCATGCCCTAAGACCAGCTCGGTCTTAGGGCAAGAGGAGAAACGCCATCATGGGGACATCACGGGAGTCGAGTCGGGAAGACAGTTTCTTCCACGGCTCGAAACTAGGAGTAATAGCACAGTGTTCTGTGCTCGAAACCCACACTACTAGTAGGGATGTAAAAAAATAATCGATTTTTAAAATAATCGATTATTTTTTTGAAATAATCGATTTTTAATAATGGATTTCTTAAATAAAAATAATCGATTTTTAATTAATCGATTATATAAATTTTTTATAAACAGCGCCATCTATGCGGTGGATGATCCTTAACTTGTAATTAAGCTTTTTTACTTATCGTTTCATTTTATTTTAATACTAAGAGTAGGTACTATTCTTTTTTATTATTTTTCGTCTTTTGACTGTTTAAACTTAAAAAATAAAGAAAGTTTTGCTTTTTATTTTAGTTATTGAGACTTTTTAAGTATTTTATTTTAATACTTATAGTCAAATGTAAAAGAGGACTGGACATTTGTGACACTAATTATTTTTAATTATTTTATTGTTTAAATTTGAAGATAATCGAAATTTTATTTTGTTATTTCTTTATTCATATTAGTTTATTTTATTTTTAATCTGTTAAAATGTTAATATGAATCTCTTAGGATTTTATTATTAAAATATGAAAGGCGTATATAGATTTTTAAACATGTATTAGAGAAAAATCATTTTTTTAGAATAATCGATTATTTTTAATATTAATCGATTTTTTAAAAATCTATTAATTTTGAAAAAAGACAAATCGATTTTTATTTAATCGATTATTTTTCATTAATCTTACATCTCTAACTACTAGTAGCCTTAGTAGGTTCAAGTTCATGAACCCGCTATAATCCCTTTAAAATCCTATATTTTTGGAGTATCCTATGAAATCGTAACTTGATGAAGGAACACTAAAATCATAGAAAAGATTATAATGTTTACTTTTCAAGAAAATACTTGCGTTTTATACCTATTCTATATTCTAATAGGTAAGTAAGTACGGAACATAAAGTTCACTAATGACGTCATTTCCGCCATATTCCATAATCAACCAGTATCTTATTTACCTCGATAAAAACGTCCTACGTCCACTAAAGCTAAGGGTACATAATCTTAAATTGTATGCAGTAATTTATTTATATTACTTCTGAATAATATGTTTTTTGAACGACTATTCAATATCGGGTCAGTTATCGATTTTTTGTGAATAAGCAAGCCTAGTCCGCTCTTATTGGTCTGTGGTCCGCTCGTGTGCAAGCAAGGCAAGGGAAGGGCGCGTTTCGCTTTCCTTCTCCTTCACTTCAGCTTTGAGTTGGTTGGTAGTTGTTGTGCGAGGTGTGTAGCGTTCGGTGGGTTAAAAATGGCTCTTTTCAGGATTTCTACCAAAAAAATATTGGAGCTGCAGGTAAGACGTTCATTGAATTACGTACACTTTATTTATATTCTGCGGCTTTCATTCCATTCATTGCTCAGCGAGGAAGCATGCAAAATTCCTTTTTATAACCTACTGTAACACACTTTGAATTTGAAGTTATGTAATGTGAAATAAAACTGTTCTGGGAATTTAATTGAATATTATCACCTTTGGATAGTAATCAAGGATGAACTAAAGTTGACCTGTTAAGGAAAATTAAAATTCATTATGCCTAATGTTATTTTTTGTCAAGCGACTTACGACCAGTAAGTACCTATTACGTTCAAAGTCGATGTAAGCTTGAATTTTTCGGTAAAACTTGGAATTTATTATACAGACACGTTGAAAGAGTGAAACGTCCTTATCTCCCCAAGCCTTGAGCTTTAGCGGGTACATTTACCCGCCTTTTCAAAAGCCACCTTTTCACCAGCTCACAGGGAGTCTTACAAATGTCTATCTTGTTAAATAATCTATCTTGTGAGATTATGTAATTAAAAAGTAGATTCCTGAATAATGTTATTATCTGTTGGATTCATCAGATTTAAAATTCAGTTTCTTAATAAACACAGTGTGTTGAACATAACCAAATGAGATTAAAATAATTCATCATAATATATCAACAGTACTTCGGTTCACATTGGTTGATCAGAGGCTTATTAGAATCTGGAAAGCTTAATAAATAGGTACTTATACGTTCTGGATATAAAAAAAAATACAGAATCATTATTGAATTCAATCTGCAGGTCATCTAAAATGATGATACCTATTTCAATGTCATAATTTAGGGGACCTGCAGAGTGAATTAAACATAGGGAAATAAATAAAATTCAACATAGGGATTTCCCTACATAATAGTGAAATTTATTACAATGTTTAAGGAAGTACAGAGGTACCTACATAACATTAACAGGTAAACTATTTAATGTACATGGACCATTGATAGTTTATGCTTATATGTTACTATCGAGAGCCCGGCGGGGTTGCCTGTGCTAAGCCCTTTTATTCGCATTCACTCTGGAAATTAGATTTTTTTCAATAATATAAGGAACCTGCCAAATTTTAGGTTTCTAAGTTTTATGCTTTTGGAGATTTCGTGATGAGTGAGTCAGTCACCGGTATTTCTCTTTTATAAATATAGAATAGATGTGTTTGGTATCATTGGTATACTAAATAAGATCATCGGTTCATGTGATACAGCCATGACAGTAATGGACATACAGTCATGGACACAGTGGAGTCTTAGTAATAGGGTCCCGGTTTACCCTTTTAATACGGAACCCGAAAAAATAAGTTAATAAATGAAATAAACCAAAGAAGCAATGCGTACATTATCAACATCACACTAATGCCCTACTTAGTAACCTAATGGACTCCACTAACAGCCTGTATGAACTATAAAGATCTTGGTTTCAACATTATATACAACTGTTAAAAACAATAATATACATATAACTTTATATCAATGAATGTAATTTTCTCCAAAACAAAAATTGCTGTGTTATTTACTTATTTATTGAAAGTCTAACATAACAGATAATAATCACATAATGGCTAGACTATACTTATTTAACATTTAGCTCCAGATTGTTGTCCAAAAATGTGTATGTACCTACAGCATAATTTAACAAGCTCAGCTGAGCATAGAAAATACTTACTCATACCAATGATTTAGAAAAGAATTATGTTTTTTTTTTGAGAAAATAAAAACAAAACTAAACTAGAAAATAATAATAAAAAATTGAAAGGATAAACTTCACCATATTATTTACTAGCGACCCGCCCCGGCTTTGCACGGGTGCAATGCTAACACTAAAACCTTCCTCTTGAATCACTCTATCCATTAAAAAAAACCGCATCAAAATCCGTTGCGTAGTTTTAAAGATTTAAGCATACAAAGGGATATAGGGACAGAGAAAGCGACTTTGTTTTATACTATGTAGTGATGTTGGAATTATTGTTGTTGAGGGCATCCTCCTTTATAGTGATATTATATTAATAATACTTTACTTATTTCTTTATATAGTTATGAATTTATGATAGACCAACACTTTTTAAGGTTCCTTACCCAAATGGTAAAATGGGACCCTATTACTAAGACTCCACTGTCTGTCTGTCACCAGGCTGTATCTCATGAACTGTGATAGTTAGTTAGACACTTGAAATTTTCACAGATGATTAATTTTTGTTGCTGCTATAACAACTAATACTAAAAAACATAATAAAATAAATATTTATGGGGGCTTCCATACATCAAATGTGATTTTTTTATAGTTAATGGTACGGTACCCTTCGTGCGCGAGTCCGACTCGCACTTGGCTGGGTCCACACCTTTTATCCCCCAGGGGGTAGGCAGAGGTATTTCATTTCTGGGAATACTCAAGTTTCACCAGTATATTCTTTGGACTTTAAAACGTAACTTTTATTTAGTATGAGAAAGCTGTAATTTGACATAGCTATTATTACATATTATTCACACCGACAAATTAAATTTTGCTTAAGAAATATTTACCTCCCCTACACATCAAACTTTTTCTCGTCTATCACATGCTATGAGGTTGTCGTTTTATAGATAGTTCTAAAGAATTGGTAATTCTAAAAAATGGGTACTTATGCGAAAATAATTTTTTGATTCAGGGGCAAATTTTTGTTATAGTTAAGTCTCCAGTATTGTTTAGACGAGTACCAAAAATAACGATTTGAGAAAATTACGAGGACGACCTGCTAAGGATCCTATTTTAGAAATGTGAAAAAAATCATGGCAGTTGTATAAATAACAAAGTTAAAAGTAAAACTATCACGGTTAAGTAGGCTTTACAAATTAACCTGTCATAGATCGACAAACTCATAAAATTTAATTATAGAAATAAAAAGGAAAATTTCGTCCAACATTACAAAAATTAGATGGGGCAACTAGCACGCTAAAAAAGTGGCCAGGTTGCGAGTTTACCCCTTTTAGAAATTGCTAGTGGTTGTTTGGCCCCAATTTTTTAATGATACTTATGCCACCTCTACTTGCTGATTTGATGATGGTGGGCAATTTTTAAAGGAGTTGTACTTACGAATCAATAACTTTGATTTTTTGTAACTGAGGGTTTTACTTTGTTGCAGTTTAATTTTTTTTAATACTACTGACCCACTCTCATTTTGCTTGGGTTTATTATAATACAATATATCTTTTGAACTGCGACAAATCGAAATAAATCACAACACACAAGTTAAAATTCCTGTTTTATTTCCATATTTTCATTAAAATCCGTTGAGCCATTTCGGACCTTTCAGACAGACACAAAAATCAAATAAAGGTCATTTGTGAGCATCCCATAAATAGCTGATTCGACTTAAATTTTGTCATTAATTTTAAAATCATAGACAGCTCAAATGATTATACGTATAGATAGATAATTATTTTTTATCACGGAAAGCGGACAAGTTGAAGGCAGAAGATAGTAATAGTGTGGTAATACATAATAATTATGTTAGGTACCTATCTAATGAAATACCTGTTCGTAGAATAATATTTTAAGAAATTATCATTTTATTTGATTTGTGGGCCAACGCTAATCATCATCTGCTAAGCCACGAATCCACGAGCCACGTGACAATGGCGCTACCACTTGTTCTGAATGACACAGCGCCGCTTATCACGGCAGCTAGCGCTTCACTGCGTGACACTGACATAGATTATTCACGCAAGGCTAGCGCTACTGGAACACGCTTTGTGGAAACCTCACTTCTACATACACTACACAGATATAACCATAATGAGTAATCAATTCTACACCATCTTTTGACAGAGATGGCGAAACTATGAGGGTCCATGTTAACGACGGAACCCAAAAAAATACGTTGACCACTCCGTTGCTGCGTGAAAGATGGGCAAACTGATAAATATAGAGTTTCGCATAATATGCGAAACTCTATATTATATTGATTAAGTAGGAAGTAGGATGTCTTGTGAACATGTCTTAGACCTATAACTTATATATAATTTTCTACTGGATGCCATTGAAAGGTTATCGGGGGAAGAGCATGTTTCGATGACGAGTTCGTTATCAACGCTCTAAGTAACGCACCTCGCAATGACATTCACCGGTTATGCGTGTCCCACACGCCTCTGCTCTAAAGATAACCGCACAGCGAACATGGCACCCACAGCGGGCACGCGCCCAAGTGGCTGTTACTCCAACAATCCAATACATTGCTACAATGTATTGTATACCTAACTTATAACTAGGTAGGTAACTGTTTACAGTATATGGGCGTTTGGTACAAAACCGGTACACCGGATTTTAAGAATAATGACGCGATTGACGCGGATATCGTATATTTTAGTATGAAAAACAAGTACCTACGCTCCCGCACTCGATGGCCGGCCGTTCTGACGTCCTAGCTCATGACCTCGTTCAGCTATGGCTTCGAAAAATCAAGAAGTTCTTAATCGTAATACACGTATAGAATTCATAGTCTGTGAAACCCTTTCGTGTAAATGGAGAGTCCACTGTAATGGATTGTCCTCAAGTTTTTTTTGTATATTGGATTGCTTAGTGGATTGTCTCAGTGGAATGGTCTCGTATAATGGCCTCTAATGACGTTTTTGCGAATGGCTGTTATCTAATTGAATAAAAAATATTTGTTAAGCGTTAGAGTTGAATTACTGCTGTCACTGAAATCGAAAAATAAAAATTAAGATCTATCGAACAAAACCAAATCCTCTTTTGTAAATCTTCACGTGATTCCATGTCACCTGCCGTAACGAGTGTTAGTTACTGCATTGACGTCATAGCACGTACGACTAAATTATCAGCAACTTTGTATCTTATCTGCAAATTTTTAGAACCATACTGATCCACAGCCTTTAGAATTGATCTTAATTTTTTACTTTATACTAAGAAATGAGATCTCTTAGGATTCTATTAACCAAGAATTTTCGAGCACCATAAATATACATTTAAAATTCTTTATTATTTACAGTCAAGAGCACGTGGAGCTTGACACATTGGACTTTGTAACGTTCTTATTACAATCGCCATATATGTCAGACTTGCACTACAAGTGTGAAGCTTCACGTGGTCTTGACTGTACCATACTAAGTTAGTAAATTATGTAATGTGATTGTCATTTTAAACTTATGACCCCTAACAACGTATTCAAATTTTAAGAATGATTTATTAAAAGGTAGAACCGCCTTGCACGGTAAGTATCGCTCAACAAAATGGTTTTGCACTTGAAGAACAATGGAAGTTGAGAATGTGTTATCGTTTTACGGTAAGGTTTCGAGGGGACTTACAGACGACGAAACGTGTATTTTAGCATGAATGGCACTACACGGTCACGGATAGCTTACATAATTGCTTAGGCCGCGTACAGACAGTGCTACTTATTTTGAATTTGATTATTATACCTACTACACTAGTATACTAAAATACAAATATGTAGATAGAAAATAACGCTCAGCCTTAGAATGAAAGATAGTAAGCTGTTTGTATAAAACTTTGTTTTAGAAAAGTTGTATCAAAGGCTAAATCTTGTGTACTCTTCTTAAGATCTTAAGGCAAAAAACACCAGTTGGTTTTTCGTAAATATATCGTTTTCTAAGCGTTAAATGAAATTCATACACACACCGGCACAATTAGCGGAACAGAAAAAAAAGGGAGTATTTACGCATTTTTGCGTGTTACTGGCCGGCTAAACAAGCTTTTTTTAAATTTGGGTTTTAATTTAAAAATGGAATACTAAGCGACTGCCCTTTTTTTCATTCTTTTGTTTTAATTTTCATTGATTAATTTTTTCCACCGCTTGTCCGTTTTTAGAAGGTTCGTGAATTCCATTTGAAAAGCTTTGAATTGCAGTTTTTGAGGCTTTTGAGTTTTTTCGCATATTGATAATTTACGAGCATCTAATTATGCCTGATTTAACGCCATCAGAAATCATTAGGGCAGATCAAATGAGGAGAAATGGTCAAACCTACAGATCGATTGCCAGAAGCCTTCGTCGATCGTTATCAACGATTTATCGTAGCATCCAACGATACAGATTGACGAATGCTCTAGTGAGAAGGAGAGGACAAGGCCGGAAAAGGTGTACTTCAAGGAGGGATGACCGTTTTCTCCAACTTCAAGTCCGACGGAACACGAGACTAACGGCGGTGCAGGCTCGAAATTTACTGGAAGAGGTACGAGCAGTAAGGATGAGTGAGCGGACAGTTCGTAGAAGATTCGAAGAAGTGGGTATAGGCTCGTATGTGCCCGCCAAAGCCCCAAAACTTGAGAGACATCATCGCACAAACCGTCTACACTTTGGTCGTGAACATCGTGATTGGGACTTCGACGACTGGGGACAGGTTCTTTTTACTGATGAATGCAGAGTTATGTTAAATCAAATTGATGGAAGGCAGCGAGTATGGAGACGCAAAGGAGAACGGTATATCCAGTCTAATTTTGAAAATACAGTTGCATATGGCGGCGGTTAAATTATGGTCTGGGGAGGAATATGTTTAGGAGCTCGTACGGAGTTAGTAGTGGTCGATGGCGGGAATCTGAATGCTGATCGGTATATCAGGGAGATTTTAGAAGAACATGTTGTGCCATTTGCCCCCTTTATTGGTAACAACTTCATTCTAATGCAGGATAATGCTCGGGCTCACAGTGCTCGCACAGTACAGACATACCTAAACCATGTTGGTATAACGGTGATGGAGTGGCCAGCACGGTCCCCCGATATGAACCCTATAGAACATGTCTGGGACTTGCTAAAGAGGAGTGTAAAGTCAAGAATGCCCCCTCCCAATAATCTCAACGAGTTGCGAAACGCATTACTTGAAGAATGGCAGAGGTTGCCCCAAGAAACCATTGATAACATCATCCGCAGCATGCCCAGACGGATGGAAACCCTCATCAGAGCACGAGGAGGAAACACTCGATATTGAACAGTCATTGAAATTGTTGTTAAACTTTGGAAAATCTTGAATTTTCTGCTGTTTCTCTATAATTAAAAATCGAAGAAAAATGCATTTTGTTTAATTTAATTTTTATTTTTATAAAATTTTAAGTATGGTGTTACAAATGAATGTCAAAACATGTTAATTTAATTGTTGTTTCATTTTAAATAATATATTGTTTAAAAATTACATTCATTGTTCTAAATTCCCTCTTTTTTCTCCTTTTTTTTTCTGTTCCGCTAATTGTGCCGGTATGTGTAGTTATTACAAGAGTTGTAGAGCATAAAATTGTCTATTTTTTTAAGGATAACTGTTTTTAACCTCGTCAACCATACAACGTAGTATTTACTGGGATTTCCTGATCTTGGATACCATTCAACGGCAACAAGTATTTTTTTTAAAGTAGCTATGTAGATGGTTTTTAAAGAATATATTTTCCTTAAAGATACGAGACTCGAGGAAAATTTAAATTAAATGGTCAAGGTTTTTAGGCACCTACTACCTGTTTTGTTGGTTGATTGAATACTAACACAAAATTAAGATTATATACCTCATATTATATGACTTTGGTCCATAATATGGCTATGGACTCATAATGTGGATGAGTAAATCTCTAGGAACTATTATTTGGATGGTTTGACAGTACCATTTTTATTTGAACTAGCTCTCATTGAAAATCTCACTAAAAACTCATTTTCCCAAGGCTCAGACATTGCCAGATCAATTTTTCAACCGACTTCAAGAAAGGAGGAGGTTATCAATTCGACTGTTTCCTTAAAGTTTTTTTAACTGACTTCAAAAAGGAGGAGGTTATCAATTCGTCTGTTTTTTTTTCTTTTTTATGTTTGTTACCTCATAACTTTCGACTGGGTGAACCAATTTGGATGATTCTTTTTTATTTGAAAGCTGGTGCTTCCAGATTGGTCCCATTTTAATTTGGTCCAGTTTTGACAATGGCATCTATGAAAAAACATATAACTTGAAGTCGGTTTTTACTCTTTCAAGTTATCGCATCCTTAAACAATTGTAATTTTAAGCGAAATCGTTACAGCCGTTTTTGACAACGCGATTACAAACAAATAGTGCTCGTTTAATATAGAAAGTACCCGGGAGATCGAAGCTTCGCTCGTTCTAAAAACATGCCATCAGCCGGTAATGACTGTATGGCTCTGACGCAGAATGTGCACTTCGCAAAATGAGCACTCGATAAAAAAGGGGCACTTCTCATAATGTGCACTTCGCAAAATGAGCACTTCGCAAAATGTGCACTTCGCAAAATGCGCACTTTTCTAGGGTATGAGCCAATGGATAGTAACATTATGAAAACAATATGATTTGTATTTAAAATAATATAAACACTTTTACAAGTAATCATTTATTAAAAAAATATTAAGTCAAGACCAAGTTTTGATCGTCAAATAAATATTTCTATATATATTACTTGTATACAGATACTTTAAACGTAATGGAATTAGTAAAAACTACTTTGTAAAAGTTTTTATTTTATTTTAAATACAAATCATATTGTTTTCATATTGTTACTAATCATTGGCTCATACCCTAGAAAAGTGCGCATTTTGCGAAGTGCACATTTTGCGAAGTGCACCTTTTGCGAAGTGCACATTATGAGAAGTGCTCATTTTGCGAAGTGCACATTATGAGAAGTGCCCCTTTTTTGGCGAGTGCTCATTTTGCGAAGTGCACATTCTGCGTCAGAGCCGGCTGTATTACCACATTTTAATATATATTTTTTTGTTTAACATTTCGTTTTTACAGGAAATACAACTATTCAGTTGAACTTAACATGCAAAACTATATCCGTATAAAAAACATCAAAATCGTTAGAGCCGTTTCCTAGATCCACGAAATATACGTAAATACAAGAAATGCTCGATTAAACTCATATAAGAATGTCTTGTATACACATAAATTCATAAGATTATATTTAGATAATAATCAGGTTTGCAACAAAAACGTTACTTAAAATTAGGACATAATGGGCCATTTACACGAGGCCAATCCAAACTGCATACAAAAAAAACTTGAGGACAATCCATTGCAGTGGATTGTCTCTATTTACACGAGGCCATTAGTGGATTGGCTTAGTGGAATGGCCTCGTGTAAGTGGCCCATAACAGTTCAGTTGTTTTTGAAAACATCCATCGACTCATCATGCACGATGCACATCATGCATGAGACAAGAATCATAGGGTTCCACTTAATCAGGTAATACTCATACAATTCCAATAACTATTTATAACTTTAAACAACCAAATAATCCGAAGTGATAGCACAGGATATTAAATAGTACTTACTATGGTAAAGGTGGGCCTGTTGGCTCAGTTGGTAGAGACCTTCTGAGTCGTCGGTCGCGAGTTCGATCCCCGCTCGGGGCCAACATTTGTGTGCATAAAGTCTGTTGGCTTCGTGTCTGAGGGTTTAATATTTAAGTATGTATGTCTATCAGTTGTTTAGTACCCATGGTACAGGCTCTGCCTAGTTTGGGACTAAATAACCGTGTGTAAACTGTGTCCACAATTTATTATTATATCGGGAATGGGAAAAATCTTTGATCTCTAAACACTGCGGTAAACCCTTATGCTAGGAATTTGATATGCTACGACTTCTTTAATCTCTGCCCTGTGCTCGCCCGCGGCGTTGACACGTTGCCCCTTTAATGGGTTGATTGAATCATCTAGCCTAGCACAATCATTTAGATAAAAGATGCCTAATCGAATTACTGACCGCAACCCAATTTATTACCATTAGAAAAAAAGCTATTATTTGAGGAAAATTACACCATAATCGTCCATTGCGACATTTATAATAATAATAATTTATTTAAACCAAACCAAAACATTATAGATAACAATTAAACAGAGTGTAACTATAATATTTGAAAGGCGTAACAATTAGACGATTTGCGACAATAATACACGTAAATGTACTAATTTTTTAACAGTATAAAAGAAGGTATTATTTCAAAAAAAATTGAGAAATCTTATTCGTTATTCTTAAAACTGAATAAAATAATACACTCTATTCCAATGTAGGTACTATATTTTGTAGTAAATTTTAGGTAGGTAATATAACAAAAAAAAAAAACTAGTCGCCAACTGTCAATAGTCATTTAGTTGTACAGGATTACCTTGAGCGTTCTTGTTTAGATATTTCTAGTTATTTACATACATTACGTATACGTACCTGCACATTTTCGGCTGTTTCTTGTAATGAGTCACACCAAAAGGTCAGAATTTAACAATATAATGTAAATAATCTGAAGCTATTGTAAGTATTGTGTGTATGTATAACAAAAACTAGTGTAGTACACTAGTTTAGTACACTAGTTTTTGTTCCATTGAAATTAAAGGAGTATTACGATACTGCCCCGTAACTTTGCAGTAACGTTTCGTCCGTTTTTAAAATTTTATACCTTCGGTCGGGTCGCCGCTAGCGAACTTACGTCACATCTCATTTAGTACTGAGCGGCAAGTGCACGAGTAGTGACGTAACACACAAAAAAACGTCGCTCGAACTTTAAACCCCTGCTGTACAATCCTAAGTTAATCATATTTAAAAAAAATCTATACTTCTATACTAATATTATAAAAAGGAAAGATTTGTATGTTTGTATCTTTGTTACGAATAAACTCAAAAACTACTTTGTCGATTTTAGGAATTCTTTCACCAATGTAAAGCTAGAATATCCCTGAGTAACGTATTCTATATTTTATTCCCGTATTTCGAACGGGAACGGGAACTAAGCGGGTGAAACCGCGCATAACCGCTAGTAGGTATATGATATAATTATAAATACATCCTTGTTCAAAAAAGACTTTTCTTGTCCATGGGGTAGATAGATGATTGATCCAATGTTACTGATATAATATTTTTTTATTTAGAAAACTGGCCCGGCAGGAGCGAATATACTGCGAGGGTTGAGCAGCGAACAGACTAACCTAAAAGCCGTTCTTCAAGAGCAGATCCCCAGAGAACAGGAGAAGATCCGAGAGTTCCGCGCGAAACATGGCAACACCAAAGTTGGGGAGGTCACTGTCAACATGGTAAGTGTTTACACATTGTAAGGTTGTTACAAAGATATTAAATAGGTTGTTACATATTTTTAAAATATATAATCTCACTTAAAGATTTTAAAATGTATTCAATTTTAACTCACTAAAATGAAAGTAAAGAACAAAATAAAATAAAAATTGTTGCACTACTGTGTATAATTCCACCCAATTTAAAATTTTACCTCAAACAGACAAAAGGACACACACATTAACATACATTTAGTGTGCCATTTTGACAAATTTGGTATTAACGAACCGTTTGCAGAAGAAATTGAAACGAATATTTTTGCCATTTGGTCATTTATTTACTATGTTACTTCTAAAATTGTGAATTGCTCACACCTTGGTTTCATACATACATACGTGATGATTAAACTCGCATTGCGATTCTCTCTCAGATCTCATTTTGATTATATGTTTCACAATTACATACTTCTTAGAGGCGATATTCGCAGTTATGAACGTCGGATACGAAACAATAGTAACGTTTGACATACACATGTTTAGTTAAGGAATATATTTAAAAATGCTTTATCTAAAAATCTCCAAATTGTTTATGCCTCGATAATAAAATTTAGCATGGCTAATTCTAAGGCATTTAAATGCAGTTTTTCTGCAATTGATCTTTAGTCGGACGAATTGATTTCAAATGCTTTTTTATTCGGTTTGTGTTAACACAGGTTACTTATACTTGATAAATGTTATTAAAAAAGAAATTATACTCACCAATAAAAATATAAACGTGTTTATAAGAAAACACCTATACAAATAAAATAAAATTCAAATACATATTAGTGATAACGTCAGCCGTATATTGAATTCTTTCAGCATGAAAGCACCTGCTACTGCTAAATTGTTTACTCATAAAATAATGGTAGCTTGACATCACCTGGTGCAACAGCCAGTTGTAAGTTAATTATGATTTTCTTTGATGTCTTCTAGATGTACGGTGGCATGAGGGGCATAAAAGGCCTCGTATGGGAACCATCTGTACTCGACCCCGAGGAAGGCATCAGGTTCCGTGGCCTCTCGATCCCCGAGTGCCAGCAACAGCTGCCCAAGGCAAAAGGCGGCGACGAGCCCTTGCCGGAAGGTCTGTTCTGGTTGCTCGTCACAGGAGATGTACCTACCGACGCTCAAGCTAAAGCTCTATCCCAGGAATGGGCTTCAAGGTTTGTGGAACCATAAAATATATATATGTCGTGGCCATATCTTAGAATTGATCACTTCATGATTTGGTTAGGTTAGGTTAGACTATTTAATTAAATTATATACAATCATTTCATGAAATGGTCGACTAAGTAATAAAATGTTGAATTCTATGATCTGGGAACGACATATATATATTTTTAATGATTGCACAGTGCAATGCAGATTATACATATACAAGTACGTACATAAATTAAACACCAAAAGCTCCACTGCATCTATAGTAAATATCTATCAACCTTAGGCCTTGGCTATAGGTGGGGCCAAACAAATTGACTAGCATACACACCCGAAAAATATAGCTCTCATTCTTGGTAAATACTGAAATTAATGCGTTTTTATCTAGAGCTGAGCTGCCCGCACACGTCGTGACGATGCTGAACAACATGCCCAACAAGTTGCACCCGATGTCCCAATTCTCGGCAGCTGTTACTGCCCTCAACAGTGAATCGCAATTCGCCAAAGCTTATTCCGAGGGTGTTCACAAATCTAAGTACTGGGAGGTGAGAAATTTTATATAAGCACTAAAAAAACAAACAACGTTAACCACAGAACTCGAACGTTCGTTAGACATTTATGTCAACTTAAAAAGAAACATACCTTGCCAAAGAAGAAATTTTTACTCATGTCCTACTTTAAGTGTCCTCATATTATGAATGCTAAAGTACCTTTTTTTGAACTTTTAAGACTCAACTTAGTACACCACCTTCATCTGTTTATCTCAAGCATACTACATCCATACTAGAATGTCTGGAAGAAATAGCTTAAAGCTACAAGACCGCCCATTGTACTCTATGTCAGTGTCACATATTTTTTATTGGTGTACGAATAAAAGTTGTTACTTATTTTGTGAAAAATTTTAATTTCATAAATAATATACAAGCAATTTTTTAAATATTTTTTTCGGTCTGGAGTTCCCAAATTACATTACCGAAAATTATAGAAAAATATTGAACTCTTGCCCCTGAACGTTACACCGTAACTCGCCACTGGTAAGGGCGCTTGCACTGCTCAACGCGCTCCTGGCGGTGGACCCGGATTGTGATACATTCGCGGATGCGAATAATTTTGATTGCCTTGTCTAGAGCCTTAGATTTATCTGTAATACTAGTTTAAGTTATTTGAATAAATAAATAAATTCCATCCGCAGTACGTCTACGAGGACACAATGAACCTGATCGCCAAGGTCACTGTGGTGGCTGCCACCATCTACCGCAACACATACCGGGACGGCAAGGGCATCGGTGCCATCGACGTAAACAAGGACTGGTCTGCTAACTACTGCACCATGCTTGGCTTCGAGGACCCCAAGTTCACAGAACTGATGCGTCTGTACCTCACCATTCACAGGTATACTTTTTTTAATATGCCAATTACATTAGCTAGTTCCGCAAGTGTAATGTACTGAGTTTTGTGTGCCGGAGACATTAGTGACATTTTGTGGTAATAAAAAGCATTATTTTGTCTGTGTTTTTTTTTGCCAGTGCTCTTTTGCAAATCGCTACGTTATAGATATGCTTGTTATGTGTTTGGAATCTATCCACTTTGTATAATGCATACGCATGCATGCATAATGCATTTGTTTGCAGTTTAGTCTGTTTCACAGATATACCTACATATATTGGCACATTCAGGTCTGGGGGGGTGTATGAAATGTAAAAACACCTGCTTATCGAAAGGTACATGGTCGGTAGTGTTTCAAAGTATATTCTGAAGTTACTTTTGTATATTTAAAAAAAGCCAATTATTATTATATTTATTAAACAAGCTGTATGCATATATGATATTAACTTTCATCCCCTCTTTGGCCTCATTCGAAAGAAAGCTTTTTCAACGGGCGATTTAACATTTCTGAACAAATAGATATCCACGTGTTTATTCACACGTTTTAAAATGCGACGCCTAAACTAATGTAAGTATACCTAAGTAATGTTGAGGCGCCAAACAATCAATGAACAAAGTTCACTAAATTACCTTTGGCGCAGACTAAGTAAGGTTCAATAAAAAAGTTTTATATATATTTAAATAATAATTTTACGCTTTTTAGTTTTTTTTTGGCGGTTTAATTTTTTTGTTATAAAGTTTTATTTTATATTTTTTTTTGTAATACACAACACAGCATTAAAATTTGTGAGTGAAAAATCAATCTTCCTCTGTTTTCCTACCCTTAGGGTTGTTTTTTTTCCAAATTTATATGGGACCAACTCTTTCCAATAAAAAAAGAATTATCAAAATCGGATGATTTTGTAAAAAGTTATGCGTGGTCATCCATAAAAAAAATGGGTCGAGTTGAGAACCTCCTCCCTTTCTTCGTCGGATAAAAAGCGCTATCGATGGTTTTCAAGCCTTACTTTTAACTACGCTACGTTATGTGAGGAACTTCTGCAAGATGTTAGAAATTTCATGCTTCTAAACCCATAGGTTTAGGCTGTCAGTGTAAGATTTTCTTGTAGATTCTTGTACAGAGAAAACAAGATATTTTTTATTCTTTAGTATTATTTAGTTAGTCATCCTATTCCTTAGTCTCTTTTACTGATAAAGAAATATGGTAATTACAGCTCAGCTCCATATACGGAGCCTCTTAAGATTTTTTCCTGAAGTAATGGACTAACTAATTTACAGAATGACACGGTATTCCTTACGTATTATCTACTTAATCTTCCATTCACAGTTATTGGTAAAGATGACGAAGCTTGCATTTAAATTTACTTCCCAATGTTGCTATGCGAATTACGACTTTAATTTGAATAAAAACTCATTTTTCTTTATTTTTAGGATATATTCCTCATATGGCATGTACTTCCCAATTCTGTATGTAGGAGTGGATTCACAATTAATATCTTGCTGCTTGCGAAGGTTGTTGCATGTATTTGTTTTGGATTTTTATTGTATTAAAACTTATTTTATAACCAATTTAAATGTTTTGTACCTACTTCAAAAAGGAGGAGGTTATCAATTCTTCTGTTTTTTTATTATTTATTTTTTATGTTTGTTACCTCTGAACTTTCGACTGGGGTGGGGTGAACCGATTTGGATGATTTTTTTTTATTTGAAAGCTGGTGCTTCCAGATTGGTCCCATTTTAATTTTGTCCAGTTCTGAGAACGGCATCCATGAGAAAATCATATAAGTAAAGTCGGTTTTTTTACTCTTTATTTATTAACGATGTCGCTTTCTTTACTTATTTCTATTAGTGTAGTAGGTATGTTTTCAAGGTTTTTTGGCATGTGCATAAAAACATAAATACGAATTGTCTGTGTTTCAAATTGGAAATATGTATATTACCACTCAAATGAAGTCATACTAATCGAAATTAGATTGAAGTCAGTTATAAAGTAACGATACAACGTTAATGCGGTACCTACTAAAAATAAATGATCGCTATAAAATCTCCTTTTAATGCAACATCGCATTACATAGTAGTTTTTATTGTTTTCTTTTGCTTTGTGTTTTTACTAAAGTACCCAAGCGAATTCTATGTTCCTACCTATGTAATAATATTTTTTAATTTTATTTAAATGAGCAATACTTGTATTTATATATATTTCGGGTACTTATCTCGAAAACTGCTCTAAGGATTTTGAAGATATTTTGTATACAGATACAGTTTTGCATTTTAAGTCCAACGGCGTAGTTCTATTTCCTGTAAAAACGCAATTTAAAACAATTTTTTTTTTCAATAATACATCTACTTACCAGCAGATGGCGTGGCGTTAGAATGAAAGTTCGGTCTCCCAGGTACTAATATTTTTATAACTTTTGTGGTGCAGTGACCACGAGGGAGGCAATGTGTCGGCTCACACCACTCACCTGGTGGGATCGGCTCTCAGCGACCCGTTCCTCTCTCTGTCCGCCGGCCTTAACGGTCTCGCTGGGCCTCTGCACGGTCTCGCCAATCAGGAGGTACATCTTTTTTACCTTTGTTATTTTAATAACAACAGTCTCGAATCCGCCTCGACTTAGTTTTATAATGAAAACCAAAAGTTTACGATATACTTATCCAGTAAACGAGCATCAGCATTCAGCCATCACATTGAAAATTAATGGAAGTATCGTTTTATAATACGTAAATATATCTTTGACGTAGAGATGTTATTGACTTATTGTATCTTAAAGCAGATGGTGAATTTACATATTGCTGGCAAATGTTGGCATTCTCACGTAGTTCCCGTTTATTTCTGTACTGTAGAGGGTGACTTTTGGTGCCCTACTACTTTGAAGTTAATGCTACATTTTACTCCAAAATGTAAACGTAATCGTGGACAAAAGCTTATTTAAAGGTCTTAAACTGTGACTGCACTTAAAACGTAAATATTATGTATTGTATAAGCAAAATTCGAGTCAAGGATGCCTTTACATAGCGGAGTATGAGGACAATATCAGTTGCGTCCGATATGAACGGCGTTTTATTATCAGTATATTACACCAGCATATATACAGTATATGATCTATGTTGGTATTGTATACAAGAATTCGTTTTATATTCTGCTATAAATAAAACTAAAGTCGCCTAGGTGAGATACTATTATGAGACTACTTATATAATAGATATTATTTTGTCGATAATATTATAACTAGCTAGTAGCTACCCGCCCTCGCTTCGCTTCGGTTTATATAGTATTGGCTGGGTGCGAAGTAGGGGGTGGGGGAACCACGAATCGATCGCAGCGCCCATGGTGGCTAAAAAAGAAACTGGGGTCGGACAAACTCAGACGAACTGTCACTTTTTACTAGAGAAATTTACGTATTCGTGCATTCTTAGTGGAAATAAATACTTGAACATGGGTAACGAAACGTATTGCGTAGTCAACTGCAAGAATAATGGCAAAAATAGTGATCGCAAATTCTATAAATTTCCAAGAGCAAGTTGAAAACAAGATCAACGACTGCAATGATGTTTTGTATGGCGTTGATGTCACTGAAGTTTGTCTAATTACACTAGCTTCAATGGTGTGGCTCATTTGATTTTCACATTTTATTTCTTTTACATCTTGCACCTACTGAGCCAAAACTAACTGTTTGTCTTTTGTAGTGGTTTGTGGCTGGAAAACTATATTGTGCGTTATTGTCCGGAATCCAGTTTTTATAATCAATTTGACCATGTCAAAGATATTTTAATCTCTTTGGGCCATGTTGAACTGAAAATACACAACAATCTGCATTATTATCGACAGTACTGCTATAAGTAATGGTCTACAAGATACATGAAACGCTCTAGTCGATAAATTTTGTCCATTTCTTTACTTATTTCCCGTGAAGCCATGAGAAAGTCCGTGTAGGTATACTGCCTGAAATTTACTGATTGTGGCATTTTCGACGGTAAATAAAAAAGGTCAACATTATTAACGACGCTATAGACTTACAATATCCAACAGGATCTAAGTAAATAACGTTGTTTCACTGAAATTATTTTTGTGTTTACTTACTTTTCGTAATGACAGCGAGCCATTTGACATTTCAAAGTCCACCCTAATTGTTACCACTAGTGGGCGCTGTCATCGCGCACCTAGCCAATATAAAAACCTTCACTCTATCTATAAAAAAAACGCATCAAAATCCGTTGCGAAGTTTCAAAGACCTAAGCATAAGTATAGGGACTGACAGACGGGAAGCGACTTTGTTTCATACTATGTAGTGATACAATATTGTTTATCTAGAAAAAAATCTGTTTATAGATTGAAAAATCCGATTCTAAGTGAGCAAATAACATACCTACTAAGGTTTATCTACAAACTACTTATTGGTTGACCTATCATAATAGATAGCGCACATTTCACGGATAACTGTACTTTATAGATAAATGTACCTTATCTTAAATAGATAAATATATTTGTATATCAGTCATGAAATATAAATATTATACCTGTTACATTGTACACATGCATTTTTATAACTAAGGTTGTACCTTGACGGAGACTAATTATTTGGAAACCCTCATGCATTAAAGCCCGTCAATAGCAATAGCAGAAGCATTACAATGGCTACGTTTTCTCGAAAAATCAGTCTTGCGAAGAGCTTAGCTATAGTGCAGCTGTTCAACTAATGGACCATTTACACGAGGCCATTCCAGTGAGCCAATCCAATAATGGCCTCGTGTACATAGAGACAGTCCACTGCATTGGATTTGGATTGGCTCATGGAATGGTTTCGTGTAAATGGTCCATTATACTTTGCTTTGCAAAAAGGACAATCACAGCCTGTCACCATCTAAAACAGTATTGTGTTAGTCTTGTTTCCTTCACACCATAACGTCCTAATAAAGTAAGCTCATTATAGTTTGTGTCAAATGCAATCACTTGCTTTATTTAGGCTTGTTTCGAAATACGGTTCGAAGGTAATGAAGCTAATCTATTTTCCTCTATAATACGGAATTGATTATCAGACAATCATTCGTTCTTTTACGTCCCTGTGCAGGAATCATTCGTTCTTTTACGTCCCTGTGCAGGAATACTGATATAAGAGGTCATGCAAATATTTTCTAAAGGTTAGGGGTTATTATTAGAAACGTGGTTTTTTGTAGTGGGTTTCGCACTTGGCCGGATGTTAAAATTATGGTAGAAGGCTTCCAAACTTGGCTGTCATAAAATTGGAGTGAAGAACTGGTACACCATTTTTTTTTTCCTTGGCTAGCTACACTCGTGTGTTAACCGATTTTGATTGCTAATTATATCGTGTTCAGGTGCTTGTCTGGCTCATGAAGCTGCGTAAGGAGGTCGGTGACAACTTCACCGAAGAAGGACTTAAGGAGTTCATCTGGAAGACCCTTAAGTCAGGGCAGGTCGTGCCCGGATACGGACACGCCGTTCTCAGGAAGACTGACCCCAGGTAACTAAATTTATCTCAGATTTTAGTAGTCCGGTTTAAGTGTAACTTATTGTTGAACCCTTGTTTTTCAACATGGTCCAATGGCTTTCAATGAATAGTTGTTTCCAATGCAAGAAAAATGTATTAACACGTATTATACGAGTACTGCAATATTACCCAAGCGCTTATCACGTGAAACAAATTTCGGTGAATCAAGGTTTTATCGATATTACGAGTCTATTGGTTTTATGAATAGCAAACTAAAGTCTTTTTTGATTTGCAGATACACATGCCAACGTGAGTTCGCTTTGAAGCATCTACCGAACGACCCCTTGTTCAAACTAGTATCTGCAGTGTACAAAGTGGTGCCCCCGATCCTCACAGAGCTCGGCAAGGTCAAGAACCCCTGGCCGAACGTAGACTCGCATTCCGGTGTCCTTTTACAGGTAATATACCCACAATGATGTTTCTATTTAATATTAATATTATATAAGCAATGTTGGACCGCCTGGTGACATTAAAACACGATCTTAGCTGCGACATGTCATATACCGTAAGGGGGCGTCCAAAGATTCTGACAGGTGGCGAGCCTACTACGCACTATAACAGAAATAAAGGTTGGTGCCCAAATCCCTGCAAACTAACGAATCATGAGGCCGCCAAGCTGTTGAATATTGTAAGATAATTTAGAGTGCGTTACTCCAGCGGAAATTTGTCGAATATCGGCATTTGAGGGATACAGATAATTAGTTCTCCGGCTTCTGTAAATGTTGTGCCGATTTAAAAATTTGTATTGCTTAAAGTTTTTGAGTAATTCAAGAAAAACAGTTTCCGCTGGAGTAACGTTACCCCAGCGGCAATTTTTTTTTTCTAATGGGAATATTGAAATAATTTTTATCTACATAATCAGTTGTGATGACGGAGTAAATGTTGCGACTTAATTTGAATTTGTATCGTTAATGGTTCCGAAGATATTCAAAAATTTCAAAATGACGCATTTTTGATGTTTGCGTTTTTCGCTGAATTTCGGAAATGGTTAAGCGCACTATCATAATTTTTTGTACATGACTTCTTATGTCTTATTCCTAATTAGTTGTGAAATAAAAAATTAAAAATAATTTATCGTTTAGGAGTTATGTAAGCAAATAGAAAAACCCTCTAATACGTCCTAGCACTTCGAATAAGAGGTCTAGAGACTTGTTTGAAATGTTATTTTGTAGCTTGCAACTGCCTTCAAATATTTGTGAAGTTTCATTAGTATCCTAAAGCGTTTAAAAGGTTAGCATAATGTACAAAAGCGGCCGTTTAGTACATTATGCTAACCTTTTTAAATATATAGGATAGTTTTATAAGGTTTTTTACAATTGCGTACACAAGTGTTAAAAAAACTTATTGACAGGTATTGACAGGTTTCTATAAAACCTTTTAATAAAAAATACGAAAAATAAAAAGTCATTGAACTTAGGTATATTTATTCTGCGAGCATCTTTTTATACAACATAAATATAAATCAACTTCAAAAACTAAATCAGATAATTATTACTGGACTAAATTATTGTGGTAGTATAGATAGTTATCAATTTAGGTATTATTATCAATTTTTGAAATTCTCCCGAGAACGGGAATAAACTGGATTCGCGCGGGCAACGCCGTTGGACACCCGCTATCAATAATAACATTAAATAGCATCACTATTCAGCAAAAACCGGCCAAGTGCGAGTCGGACTCGCGCACCGAGGGTTCCGTACAACCTTGCAAATTTATGGTTTTCGTAATTTTTCCTTTATCTATGCTATAAGACGTTGCTTCGTACCAAATTTCAAGATTCTGAGTTCACGGGAAGCACCCTGTAGGTTTTGATTCCCTTGCAAGTGTCGAAAATTTGCGGCATAAACGGCTGTATCTTTGTGTGCGTTGGCTTAGAAGTTTGATTTTTTCACAGCTTCAAGGGACAGTAGACCTGAGTAATTGATATAAATTTCAGCTTCATACCTCAACGCGTTCCTGAGAAAAAGGGTCTTGACAGACGGACGGACGGACGGACAACAAAGTGATCCTATAAGGGTTCCGTTTTTTCCTTTTGAGGTACGGAACCCTAAAATTAAAATATATAGTTTTTAAAAACAAGCTTTTATTATGTTCTTGTTAATATAAAAAGAACTAAAAATTACAAAATAATAATTTAATATCAGGTTTAAAATACAGAAAAATATCATTATAATATAATCAACACTTTTTTAATAAATAAAAGCGTGTTACATTATGATTGCAAAAAGAAACATATTGAAGGTGTAATTGTGCTTAATGTTCTTTAATGTTCCATCGCAATGAAACTTGATTTTATTTATTGGAAAAGTATTGATTATACAATTATATTTTTATGGCTTGCAAATAAAAAGCTGTTAATTGAAAAAATAAAACAAATAACACTTCAACGTGGGAATAGTAGTTTGTGTCATGAGGGAGCAAAACTATATTTTCACGGCGAGGGCGTTTTTTTAAATCACGAATATAGTGAATGATTCTAGGATAGAATCCCGAACGTAGTGAGTTTTCCGGTGTTTAACTATCACTGCAGTCACTGCTACTTGAATACATTTTAAAATATAAAATACACAAACAATTCGATGTCGGAATTGGAAAGCGCGCGCATTGCCACAGCAATTTTTTTGACAGTGTGGCACAACCATCGAACCCCATTCAGCCTTGTCAGCACATAAGTTACTCTATGCTTGTCAACCTAATGCGGCGAAAAATGGAACTAATGTTTTGATAAAGTACTTAAGCTACAGTGGCGCCAACCTTAGATGCAAACTTATTTTGTTAATCTCTTTGTGATCTCTTTGGTTAAGAATGTTGCGGGATATTTTTGATTCCAAATTTAAAACACTTTTATTCGCACTTATTAAGATCCTATCGGAAAAGACTTACTTTGATCCCTGTTATTGAGGACCAAAACGTCACTTTTCGAATAGATGGTATGAAAAAAATATTGTTGTTTTTCATTGCTTTTGTTAAGTTATGTACTAATTTTCAAAAACGATGTTTTGTCTCTGCCATACCTACCTATATAAATTTCGAAAAAGAATGTTTGATGAAATAGAATTAAATGTTGACTTGTCATCGTCGAGTCGAGAGGTTGCCTTTGCCGATCGATCACAGCCTCATCCTGATCTTTCAGTGGTTCGACGAGTTAACGGTTTCATTTCCGTTCCCGTGGGAAAATTCTAATCTATAATATAATACTCCCAGAAAAGTAAGCTTTCAATTGGTGAAAGATTTTTTAAATCTCGCGTGTAAAATTTTACTACATAGCGGGTGTCCAGCGGCTTTTCCCGCCCGGATCCAGTTTATTCCCATTCCCGTGGGAATTTCCTATAATTCCTTCATAGTGGTTTCCTAAGAAATATAAGACCATGATATTTTGAACAGTGGGTGCAGTGGATCCAGTTTATTCTCGTTCCCGTGGGAATTTCCTATAATTCCTTCATAGTGGTTTCCTAAGGCATGTAAGACCATGATATTTTAAACAGCGGGTGCCGTGGATCCAGTTTATTCTCATTCCCGTAGGAATTTCCTATAATTCCTTCATAGTGGTTTCCTAAGACATATAAGACCATAATATTTTAAATAGTGGGAGCTGTGGATCCAGTTTTTTCCCGTTCCCGTGGGAATTTCCTATAATTCCTTCATAGTGGTTTCCTGAGACATATAAGACCATGATATTTTAAACAGCGGGTGCCGTGGATCCAGTTTATTCCTGTTCCTGTGGCAAGTTCTGAAATTCCCTTTATAGTGGTTGCCTACGACATAAGACACCTATACATACGATATTTCAAACAACGGGTTGCGCGCGCGGATCCTGTTTTTCCCGTTCCCGTGAGAATTAAAAAAAACCCTTCATAGCGGTTGCCTACTACACTAAGACACCTACATACCATATTTCATGTTTCGAGGTGAATAGTACGTATTTGTCTTTTGTAACCAGTTTTTTATATTTTCCCATGGAAATGAGATATTTTTCAGAACTAAAAAGTAATCTAGACGTTGACCCGGGTACTCAGTTATCTCCATACCAAATTTCATCAAAATCCGTTCAGAATTTCTGAGACATGTGTAAACAGACCCGGTCCGGCGATGGGTTCACCACCTATCACGTTTAGGGGTCTCTAATATATCTCGTGAAATGTGGGTATATCCAGTAATGGAATACCTCTGCCTACCCCCTCGGGGATAAAAAAAAGGCGTGAGATTAGATTATTATATTATTTTCATGATGCGAATGTATAAGTATAATATACAATTATAAACAATAATAATAATATTGTATATTTATACATTATAGCCTACCTTGTTTACCAACTAATGTCCTTCTTGGTGGAACAAGTAACCCACAGAAAAAGAAGAAAAGTTAAGAAGCACTACACATTAATAATAACTGTTAATAGGTACGAAGATTTAGCTCGATTTAAGTATAGCAGACTGCTAGGATAATGGCATCACTATCACTACATAGTATAAAACAAAGTCGCTTTCTCTGTCCCTATATCCCTATGTCCCTTTGTATGCTTAAATCTTTAAAACTACGCAACGGATTTTGATGCGGTTTTTTTTTAATAGATAGAGTGATTCAAGAGGAAGGTTTAAGTATTAGCATTGCACCCGTGCGAAGCCGGGGCGGGTCGCTAGTAATATATAAAATGTTCATGTGAAACTCCAAAAAAAAAAACTAAATCAATAGGTACTCAAAAGATAATGTACGCGTCTGTACCGAACTTGAAAGACTATTAAACTACGTGTTTTAGAATGTTAGCATAATGTACTAAACGGCCGCTTTTCTGTGACCATCTAAACGCGGTCGGGTTACCACGGTAAATAACTTAAAATGTGTATTTTTTTATTATCTCGTTAATTATTGATTGTACGATGCTGAAATTTCACAAGTATAAAATTGAACTATATAACTAATTATTTACGTATTATTCGGTTAAAAAATCCCACAAAAAAGTCCATTAATAGGGGGTTAAACAACGGTCTGCGCGTCGAGGCCCAAACCGAGCTAAATTTCATTATAATTTATTAATTACTTATAGGATACTAATGAAACTTCACAAATATTTGAAGGCAGTTGCAAGCTACAAAATAACATTTCAAACAAGTCTCTAGACCTCTTATTCGAAGTGCTAGGACGTATTAGAGGGTTTTTCTATTTGCTTACATAACTCCTAAACGATAAATTATTTTTAATTTTTTATTTCACAACTAATTAGGAATAAGACATAAGAAGTCATGTACAAAAAATTATGATAGTGCGCTTAACCATTTCCGAAATTCAGCGAAAAACGCAAACATCAAAATTGCGTCATTTTGAAATTTTTGAATATCTTCGGAACCATTAACGATACAAATTCAAATTAAGTCGCAACATTTACTCCGTCATCACAACTGATTATGTAGATAAAAATTATTTCAATATTCCCATTAGAAAAAAAAAATTGCCGCTGGGGTAACGTTACTCCAGCGGAAACTGTTTTTCTTGAATTACTCAAAAACTTTAAGCAATACAAATTTTTAAATCTGCACAACATTTACAGAAGCCGGAGAACTAATTATCTGTATCCCTCAAATGCCGATATTCGACAAATTTCCGCTGGAGTAACGCACTCGATAATTTAGGCTCAAATCACAACGAGGGCAGCGAAGCGACGAGCAGTTTATACTTATAATTTTAAACTTTATCTTCATTACTACACACACACAGTATAGCTTGTGACTCGGAAAAGGTCGCCTATCAAGCGATACTGTGTATTATAGTAATGACGATAAAGTTTAAAATTATATCACACTGCAACTGCTCGCCACTTCGCTGCCGGCCGTTGCCATCGGTGTGATTTGAGGATTATTGTGTCTTTGACTAGTTTCAACAATGAAAAATTTGTTTGGCAGTATTACGGTCTGAAGGAGATGAACTATTACACGGTGATGTTCGGCGTGTCGCGCGCTCTCGGCGTGCTCGCGCAGCTGATCTGGTCCCGCGCCCTCGGCCTCCCCATCGAGCGGCCCAAGTCCTTCAGCACAGACGCCCTCATCAAACAGCTCGGCAAGTAAACGCCTCAGCGCACTCATTCAGCATCCAGTGAGCCATCGGCGCTCACCCAAGCAGATTGATTCACACGACACCTTGTAGTTATTTTTTAAGTATTTATTCATCACTTATTGAAGTACATTTCTTAAATTTTTATGATTATTCATTAAGGATAAAATAAATAGTAGAACAGGAAATGATTATTGAAAGTTACAATGTAATGATCACGTGGTGTCCTATAAATTTCCAATAAGAGCTGGTGGAAAAAAAGGTTGCAAAGGGCTGTAAAGTAAAAAATACGTGATCAATTTCAGTGACGCTGTATTATTTATTTTTTTAATATCAATATACATTTTGTTATTCTGTATACTCTTTAATTTGTTATGATTATAATTTTAACGTATTTTTAATATTCAAAGTTTTGTATGATCATTATTAAATTTACTACAGTGGTAGTGTGATTCAACTGTGGTCCTCACATAGCCTGCCCTAAAAGTAAAGTAATAAATGAAATAGTTAAAAATTTATCTACAAAAATAGTTGGTAGATGATTTTTTGTCAAGATGTAATAGCGGATGGTATGCTGTTGGGCATTTGGTTTTAGAAAGGCATTTGTCATTAAATTTTAAAACGCTCACTCAGTATTCTTTCCACTTTATTGTACTTAGCTGCAGTAATAGTTCATTGTACCCTATTATATTCTGTAATGTTATTCAAGTAAGTGGTCTCGTAGGTACTTAGAAAAGTGTGTTTTAAAAAAACTAGCACTTCATCTTTCTGTAATTTATTGTCTTCTTTATTGAGCTTTTATAGCTATACGTACTATAATTTTATTTAAAGTTACCAAAGTATTTACGTAATTTATAAAAATGCAAGTTTTTTTTGTGAATTGAGATACTGTAAGTAAATGTGCAATACGTATGAGAATACGTTAAAATTAAATAGTGCAGCTTGTCACGTTATGCGTTAAATAGTCAGAGGGTTTGTAAATTTCTTGACCACGGTGTGGACGTTATCTACAAGTGGCATGGCGATTGGCGCCTAACGTAATTGTTGTCATAACACGAAGCGATTCAATAAACTGACAATACTAAAATTTAAATAAATGGTATGGTGTAGAATTTACTATTTTTCTTTATCCCCCTACTACCTATTTCAAATATCCCAGCGTACTTTTATTGGAATTTTGATTCCTGTTATTTGTTCATGTCTTACGACGCAGTATTTAATAATAATATATCATTAAATAAGTTATCAGGATTTTTTAGGTCAGTTCCTCCCGCCTGGAGTCATCATTTGTGTCTATCAATATGACTGTTGGTTACGTGACTGGGTATATATTATGTCTTTACATAAGCTTATTAGAAGTTTACCTATACTGGAATTTTATTTAAAAAAAATTTAAGCGCGCTCTACACTACTTCTTGCAAGAACGCGAGAAGTAAGCCGATTTTCGGGTTCTTTCTCGCGTTCTCGCAACTCGTACTCCTGACCTACTCTTTCCATAAAATATTATGTCATCAATCATCATACTAACAACGGATGCTGCCAGCTTAGTAAATATTTAAAATTGAAATGTGATATATAATACTGCATCACATAATAGTTTATTTCAAAGTCACTAATTTTAAGAAAAGTAAGAATCTGAAAAAAAAATCAAAGCATTTTTTATTATGACAAATTATGGACTCGATTCTGGCTGACCAGCTAAACTTCCTAATTTTAAGTTAGCTCTATTCTTTTCCACCACTTTGGAAAGGAAAGGGACAGAAATAAGCGCCATATTTATTTACAATGTGAAATTAACAAAATTGAACCAATTAGTTGTTTTTTTATGTTTGACATTACTCTTCAATCTATGCTTTGTTTCCTTTTTCTTCCATATTCTATGGAGAAGGATAGGCTAACTTAAAATTAGGAATGTATGCTGGTCTGCAGAATCGAGTCCAATGACTGGCTAAACTAAACCGGCATGACCTTTGAGTATTAAACCAACCGGAGACGCCACTGACAGGCATTCCCCTCTGCCAAAAAAAGTGTCGGTCAACGATCATACCTGTTATAAACAACTGTTTTTTTTGAGTTCACGGAGTGCTCGGATTGGTGAATGTATTTGTGTGCATCTAGTTCAAGCTAGTGTTTACTTGTTTTGCAGACTTTTTTGCAAAGAAACTAGTGTGCGTGACGTCTCCTGTTGGTTTAATACTCAAATGGCATGACCGATTAGTTCTTCTCTAAGGAATTATCAGAAATAGTGGGTAGGTAAATTTTTAGTTCCGTTATAATTACATACCAGTGTCGACACTCGACTTTTAGTGATAATGTTTTTTTCAGAAATTTTATTAATATGTAATACGATTTTAGTATACCATATTGTTACTATCGGCCTACAAAAGCAGCGCTCCCGCCGGCCGTGTCAGCAGACCCGCAACGAGTGCACCTCGTCGCTGGTTAAACGTTAGAGGAAGGTGCACTCCCATCATACGCTAGTGGGATCGTGGGCTTTTATCTAAGAATATTTGCAACACGACCCACATCCATCGACGTGCGATGGGGTCTGACGCAGAATGTGCACTTCGCAAAATGAGCACTAGACGCAAAATGTGTATTTCGTAGTTGGTGCACTTCTCACAAGGGGCACTTCTCATAACGTGCACTTCGCAAAATGCGCGTACACGGCGATTGATAACGCAAGTGCGACGATAATTTCCCATTGTCTATAGATCCTTGAAATTATCGAGAGTTCAACGGATGAGGACCCTTATTACCTTACTACTGCAAAGTAGCATGATTTCGATTTTGAGCCCTTCCCTGGATTCGATAGTGGGTAGAAATGTTAAAAAAAAACTAATTAGCAACAATATTTTTGAACAGATGGCGGTGAGGAAGTTTACCAGAAAATAAAAAATTTGAAGGTGTCAACATATTATTTATCTGACAGAAAAAAAATTATTTCTGAAAAAAGACTAAAGATTGTTTATTATTTATACTTACACTATTTAACGTGAGATTAGGTTACCAAATATCATAGAATGCAATCTAAGAATTTTCCGATAAATAATAAAGAACTAGGAGTGAAAATAGCTACGACGCAATCTAAGAGAAAAGCTATATATTAATATTATTTTTCATAATTTCGTGTTCCTTATAATTATAAGGCAAAATAAATAGAAATTCAGACTTTTCAGTTTTTTGAAAGAGATCCACGATAGCCGCGCCACTTATTATTGGAAAAGTCTATAATAAATTTTTTACCTAATTTTATTTTGATTTCTCATTTTTTGTTCTGGTGAATTTCATTTTAAAGTTAAAAACTTGAGCAGCCAGAATATCAAATTCAAATTATTCATCAATTCAACCTAGATAAAAAGCTATTTGGGTTTTCCGAGTCTTGACCGTTTTAGTTATAATTTGTACCTACATATTTACCTCGACGGTAAAGGAAACAAACCCGCAGAAATGATTCTGAGGCATTTGTAACAGCACACCGGTCCGGCAATGGGCTCACCAGCTGCTACGTTCAAGGGTACAAAAATGTACTGGTGAAAAACGAAAATTTCCAGAACTGGAATACCTCTGCCGACCCCCTCGGCCATAATTTTTTTTAAAGTTATTCGGTATTTTATTTATTTATTGTTATTATTGAGGTCTTATTATTATGGGGTACAGTTTCGACATGAACCCGGATTGGGCACAGCAATTATCACATTATAGTAGAACTTAAAACTACTTAGGTCTAAAACTATTAGAATAATCAAAATTTATGTAAATACCTATAGTTCAAAATAAAATTTGAAAACAATATAATAATAATAAATAAAAATAAACTATAACTTATCTTCAAAAAAGTCATCTAAATTATAATAACATTTATTTAAAAAACACTGAGTTTTTTTTAAATTTTCGGATCATTTTCATTTTTATAATTATTTGGTATTTTATTATAGATTTTAATGGAGATTGCATAAGGGCCGGTATGGATTTTTTAAGGTGGAAGGCGATGTTAAAATGATTTACAGACACATTATGTTATTTGGAATAAGTAGGTACATTATGTTTATTTGGAATGTATTGCTACGACGATGAACACTATTGGTACACCTTAGAAGTTAACTTACCTTATTATATAAAAATGGTATCTTGAAATAACTGACCTCCTAAGTTTTTTTTTGAAGATGTAGACAAAACTACTAAAGAGATGTTGTAGAAAAATTACATTGTATTCATGAAAATAAGTAGAGAAAATTATATAATTTAGACCCGAATAAGGTTACACAGCCCTTTTATGATATTCTGGCAAAATAAATTAAAACAATATATTAACGTGACTAATTGATAACCTCATCCTTTTTTTAAGTCGTTCAAAAATGAAAAGTAGGTAGGTTTTACAAGTCTGTCATCGTTATACAGTTTTATCCTTTTGTGCTGACATTGTTTCTGAATTCCTAGGCTGAGACGGCAGTGCTATAGTGAAATTATCTTTGTCTAGTGTATCTATTTCATCTAGGACGTTATCAAACGCTAATCCACCGACGGGTAGACACATCGAAACCGTTCTAGTTGCTCGCTCCTTTTCAGGTTTAGTAGCCATATCATATGCGTGAGTGCACAAGCGCCATTCATCAATAATCAAAAGATTTTTGCTACAATCCCAGCCTGTAACATTAAACAAGATGAATTAAATGTTTCATTTCATGTGGAGACCTTTTGTATTACATTTGATATTCACTGTAAAGTATTAGTCTGTAGTTAAGTCTTTCAAAGATAAATAAAATAAAAATCTCCAATCTAGACAAATACATGCTGTAGGTACACAAATATAATTTGAATTATTCCTAGCGATCCGCCCTCGCTTCGCTTCCAGACCTTCCCCATTTATCGCTCTCTCTATTACTGAAACCCGCCACGAAATCCATATTTAGGGAGAGTTAGCGGATATACAGACAGACGCGTACAACGACTTTATTTTATACTAGCTGTTTCCGTTCCGGTGGGAATACGGTAGGTAACTAAATATTCATTGGTGAAAGAATTTTTAAAATCGGCCCAGTAGTTTTGACGTGACAACGTCTTATAATTCGATGGAGCCGGCTGCATGCACTAAAAAGAATGACTTCGTCTTACCAGTTGTAGTTAGACCCAAGGAAACTCTTGTCCATTCTTTGACAACGATTCGGTTAACATATTTTAAGAGATCATAAGATGGCTCGAACACTAAGCCGCTTATGCCTATTTTATCTGTTGCAACGCGAGTCCAATCTTCCCCCTGCAAAGTTTGGCAAACCTGCGCGAATGGCGGCGTTCCCTTGCTCTGATATACTGCCTGTAAAAATATATATTTTAGAAACCAAATTTTAAAACTAGCTGCACATGGCGTCGTTTTTTTGCGAGTCAATCTTAATTATTATACTAGCAGTATCCCGTGACTCCGTAAGTTTGAACTTTAGGTTAAAGCGTCCTTGGGGAACTATTTCTTTTCCGGTATGGAAATGTCTATCTTCAAGGTCCAAACTACATATTTCTATACCAAAAATTTTTCTAATCTGTTCACCAGTTCATCCAAAAAAATTCAAAGCAGTTCGTTAAGAAATTTTAGAGATTTTACATTTGAACAAACAAACAAATATTTTCATTTTAATTTATTGACAACTTAGAAACGCATATTTCCAGGTGTTCTTCGATCAATGAATATTTTTACTTTTAGTTGAAAAAGATTAAATTGAATATTTAATCTTTTTAAATATTTTTTCTTTGATACCAGTAGTGTAAAGGTAGATTGATTTGAGGTCATTGACGTCAAACGTATATGTTAATATGGATATGCCTCCGAACTCCGAAATTTCCGGAATGTTGTAATTATTATTGTTTTTTTTCGGAATTTGTAACTACCACATGGAGCCGAGTAAAAATGTTTCTCAACACGTACTCTCAACTAACTGTAGTGTTTAAAAACAGGGAGTTACCTCATATTTTATAAAAATAAATAAATATACCTGATAACAATAATTCATCAACGATTTTGCTTTCTAACCTGTTTATTTTTTTTATTTTATTTACTTATTTGTACGTTTTTTATTTCATTACACTTTTTAAGAAATATCTGGAAATTTAGGTACCATTTTCGCTAATTTCCAGAAAAATGGCATGTCCAAGTTATGATATCACGACGCAAGTACGAAAAATCAATCTACCTGCTCCTATCACTGCATTAGTACCTACTTACCAAAGGAATATTATTAATAGCACATATGATTATTGAAAGTATTACTGCATGGAAATATGCACATAATACATCATCTGATTGTGCCTTTTCTTTGAAAAAAATATACATTTTCCGTTCATCAATATTGGGGTACAGAAGATAATTTTTGTCTTCATATATGCGTTGGATGCTAATAAAATTCTCAGCCACTGAATGCTTACTTAATAGTTTTTTTAAAGAACCACCCAACTTCATTTGAAATCCATATAGTTTTAAATCTGAAAAGATTACATAGTTTCACTATTCTGTAAAGTATATACATTAGCATTATGTTTAGTTACTATAATAATTTTGAGGTAAGTGCAGTGTTCTGTAGATACAAAGCCTTAAAAACAAGAGATTATACTGGCTCAAGATATAAGGGAGAAATACGAAAATTTTCGGCAAAATCTCAGACTAAGGATCGCGACACACCTGCGGAAGTATCGGTGAACAACATACATTACGGTTGACGCGGGAGGCAGATCCATTTATCTTTAAAGTGAAACGTCAATGTATGTTGTTCACGGAAAGTTCCGCGGCGTAAATTCCGCAGGTGTGTCACTACACTAATAGCCTGCGCAGAGGACACACTTTTGTCCCCGTATTTTTTTGTCCGCCAAAATAGAACGCTTACAACTGTATCGAGTAACGCACACGAGGGATTTACAGTATGGCGTACAAAAAGTCCCCCGAATAATCGCGGACACCGAGGGGCGGTTTTTGTCCTGTAGGACAAAAAGAGACGAACATATTTTTTTACGATTCGGGGGACTTTGTCCTCCGGGGATAAAGTCCGTCGTCTGCGCAGGCTATGACATAAAAATATTCCGACATTTATAAAAAAAAAGCTTTCCAAACGACGTTTTACTAGACGATTTGCTTTTGAATCAGTTTGCTCAGAAAAAGTGGTGTTACATGTAAGAGTGATTCTGAGTGAAACTTGAAATATGTCTACATTATATTATATGGCAAGTGTAGTCACTTTTCAGGATCTTTAGGACACAGGCTGAGAACTTGAAACTAATGACTGTTTTTCTCTTTCTTTATTTTAAAACTATTTATTTATTATTATATTATAGTAATAAAATATTTTAATCATCACAATGTTTATAACCGGGTAACCGGTGGATGCAAGCGGCAAGTTGCCGTTCGTTATGGCGTTCTATGGGGGAGGCCTTTGTTCAACAGTGGACGTCTTCTGGCTGATGATGATTGTTTATAATTTTGAAACAAACAAATGATTGAGTGGCCGACCTAAAAATGTTTATAAATGCAATTTTTCACTTCTCCGGGCGGAACGCGGCAGCTTTCGGCCCGCTGCGCTAAACGAAGTTGCCGCTTTCCACCTCCGTCGAGCAGAAAAAAAGTATACACTCCTCGGGAAGTAATTAAGAAGGCCTCAGATCACATGTTTGTAGACCTCAGATTACATGTGATCTGAGACATTTCTTATTTTACTTCCCTAGATGTGTAATATAGGTGATATATACCGATAATAAAACATATTTGTTATAGTTCGATCAATGATATAATAAGTAAGTCAAGACATTGACAGCACGTCAAAAACCATAGCATAGAGATACACCACAATTCTCCCCTCCTAGCTGCTGCGGATCAAGGGAGCGGCACAGAGCTGGTCGAGATGTCTGCGCCAGACAAAACCGCTGTCAGTGCGAAGCTCATAGTGCAGTCTACCCAACCGTCTCGTGATGGTTCCAAACTGCCAGCGTTGTGAGGGATTGCTGTAGTCACGTGCTTGCACACGTTCGCCTGGATTGAACTGCTTGATTTTGGTCTCTTGGTATCTGGGTGGAGTTTCTTTAATTGGTTTTCTCAAAAACATGGCGTGCAATGCTGTGCGTATTTCTCTGCCAAACATGAGTTGATAAGGCGTCTGGCCGTCAGCGTTTGGCGTTCTTCGGAGACGAGTTCTCACAGTCACAAGCTTCTCTTGTACGTTACCTCCTTCCCCCTCTAGGCTTCGCAGAATTCTCTTGATCGTCTGCACAAACCGTTCGGCTTGTCCGTTGGTTGCAGGGTGGTATGGGGCGGAAGTCTTGTGCTGAATCATGCTGTCTCTAAGGAAACGTTCGAACTCGTCCGAGACGAACTGTCGTCCGTTGTCTGAAACTAAAATTTGAGGTATTCCAAAGGTGCAAAATAATTCTTTCAGTTTTTGAATACACCAAGAGCTTGTAGTTGACTTCGTAGGTATAACTTCAATCCATTTTGAGAATGCATCCACAATTATGAAAAGTTGGTACCCTTGAACAGGACCGGCGAAATCAATGTGAAGTCTTTGCCATGGGCCCTCAGGTTGTTCCCATTGGTGTAGTGGTGCTTTAACTGGCTCATTTTGTAGCATTCTGCAGGTTCTGCATGAATTTACCTTCGTTTCGATGTCATTATCAATCCCTTTCCAATAGACGAAACTACGCGACAGGAGTTTCATCTTTACAATTCCTGGATGACCTAGGTGCAGTTCGTTTAGTACGCATTCGTGAAGTGTTTTAGGGATAAGAACTCGTGTTCCTCTAAATATACATCCGTCGTGTAGGGTAAATTCATTGTCCTTGAACCCGAGCGTTCTCAGTGATGTGCCAGATTTTAGTGCTTGTAGTAACGATACATATTCCGAGTCGTTCGTAGTTTCTTTTGCTATTGTGTCAGGGTTAATATTAATAGTATTTATTTGCTCCAGTTGAAAATTGTAATTTTGGTCAATCTTGTTGGTTTTAGTGTTTTCAATAGGGAATCTGGATAAATAATCAGCATTGGAGTTGTTTGTTGAGGTTCTGTATTCAATGGTGTAGTCAAATCCAGATAAGAAGTGTGCGTAGTGGAATAGCCTCATCGTGCTCATCGCCGGTAGAGTTTTGTGTGGGTGGAAGATTGATGTCAGCGGTTTGTGATCCGTGACTAGTATGAACTTTCGGCCGTAGGTATAGTAGAAAAACTTTTTCAACCCCCAGTAAATTGCCGTAGCTTCTTTGTCTATCTGACTGTATCTCTTCTCACTGTCTGATAATGTTCTCGAAGCAAATGCTATAGGTCTCTCCGATCCGTCGGGGAGCCTGTGTGATAGCACCGCACCAAGTCCCAGTGGTGATGCGTCGGTAGCTAATACTAAGGGTTTTGTGGGATCAAAGTGTATCAGTACTTTTTCGCTTAGAATTTCCTTCTTAATTTGGATGAAAGCTTGTTCGCATTCTGTAGACCAACGGAAGCTTGATTCTTTCTTTAGCAAATTATTCAGTGGGTTTGTGATTGATGCCAGGTTAGATATAAATTTGTTATAAAAGTTAGCCATTCCAAGAAATGTTCTCAGCTCTGCGGTGTTTACTGGGCGTTCTGTTTTAATGATGGCATTTATCTTGTCTCGGTTTTTGTGTAGTCCTTGTTTGTCGATCGTATGTCCTAGGTAGTTGATACTTGTTTTGAAAAAGTGACACTTGTCTTTGTTTACTCGAAGGTTACTCTCTTTTAGTTTGTTTAGCACCAGCTTCAGCCTCTGTAGTAGTTGCTCCTTGGTAGCTCCTTGTATAATAATATCGTCAAAGAAGCACTTAACTCCTTCTAGTCCTTGTAAAAGTTTATCCATAAATTTCTGCCATAAACTCGGTGCCACTTTTACTCCGAACATGAGTCGATTCACTTTGTAGGTGCCTTTGTGTGTGCTGAGTGTTTGTAACATTGCGCTTTCTTCGTCCATCACCATGTTGAGATATGCTTGCGTGATGTCGAGTGTACAGAATAGCTTGCCTCCATTCATCTCTGCAAAAATGTCTTCGATCATAGGAATCGGGTATTGTTCGTCTTGAATTACTTTGTTCAAAGTGACCTTATAGTCAGCGCATAATCGGATAGAGCCGTTGGGTTTGACAACTGGTACTACTGGGGTACCCCACTCAGAGTGGTCAACTTTTGTAATGACACCTTGTTCGCATAGTCGCTCTATCTCTTTATCTACTTTTGTTTTTAAGGCGTATGGTATTCTTCGTGGCTTAACAAAAATTGGTTGTGAGTTTTCTTTCAAGTTTAGATGTCCTTTGTAATTAGGTATTTCACCCAGGTCGGATCTGCAGACTGAGGACTTATAAAGCTCTAAAAGTTGGTCTAATTCTAAGTTTTCAGTATGTTGTACTTTTTTAATGTCTGCTAGATTTAGTGTTTCGAGTTCCTTCATCCAGCTGCGTCCGAAAATAGGGTCTACGTTGTCATTAATGATATACAGTTTTCCATGGAATTCTTTTCCTTGACATTTGCATTGAACGTATGTGACTCCTGCTGGTTTGATTATTTCTCCAGTATATGTTCTAAGTTTGATATCTGTCTTGAATAGCTTCTTTCCAATATTTAGTTTTCTGTAGTCTCGCATCGACATTGACGCTAATGTAGCTCCAGTATCGAATTCCATTTTAAGCATAACATTTTCGATTTGTACTGTTATGATGTACTTTTCAGACGTTTCCTCAGATATCAAATTTATATCGTTCCAGTCATGGTGGTTCTTCTAGTTGATGTGAATTCGGTCTGGTTGTGTTGTAATCTGTGTCGGAGCGGCGTTGCAGGCAAACTCGGGCAAGGTGACCGACCTTATTGCATTTTCGGCAAGTGACGTTGATGGCACTACATCTGTTGGATTCATGAGTAGATCCACAGCGGAAACATTTGCCTTTTAGGTCTCTGTATGTGATTTCTCTTGAGCTAGGTGCCTTGGATCGGTAAGTATTCGTATTTGTAGATACTTTGTTGATATTTTCGTTACTGATGCTTGGCTGTTCGTTAGTTATCATGGTTGTGTTTTCTGCCTTGCTCATTTCGATAGATGTTGCAATTTGTGTTAGTGATTTGAATGAATATACTGTTCGGTCTTGTAGGATTTTCGTTCGTGCGTCACTATCTTTCAGTCCTCGTATGAATTGTAAAGACAGAAAGCTTTCTGATGTATTTTTTTCACAGTGTGGGCATTTGAATTCACAATTAGTAGTAAGTTTTTTTAATTCTGCGGCGTATTGAGCTGCCGTTTCCTGTAACTTTTGCGTTCTTGTTATGAACTTGTGTTGAAGTGCCCATTTGCTTGGTTTTGGGTCTAAATAGTCGTCAAGTGTTTCGGCAATAAGATCAAACGTCATATTCATCGGCTCTTCTGGACATACTAGATCGCAGAGCTTCTCATGGAGTCCCGGTGATAAGGTGGAAAGTAAGATGTTGGTCTTCATCTGTGTGTTGGTGATTTCATTCAATCTAAAGTACACTTCCAGTCTCTTCTTGAAGTTGTTAAATGTTTCTGATTCTTGGAGCGGTTGGAAACTTATTTTTGGTATGTTCTTATGTTGGTTTTGTTGCTGCTGCTGCTGTTGTTTCTGTTTCATCAAAAGTTTCATTGTAATTGTTGAATACAGTTCCTCAAACTCGTACCTGTACTCTTGTTCTTGTATGTGACTGGCTTCGTCGTTAGCCTCGATAGTCTGGTCCTCGATTTTCTGGTGTATCTCCCGTAGTGACTGAATCGTCTCTTTCAGCCCTTGAGAGCGAGCGGTGATGTCCTCGTCAGACATCGTTGCCTTCTGTTCGATGTAGTTATCGAGTCGTGTGAGCAACCCGCGTAGGGTACCTCGATGTTTTTTTAATTTATCCATGTTTTCGGTTTGTTTTTATGGATCCCATCCTCGTCGCCACTGATATATACCGATAATAAAACATATTTGTTATAGTTCGATCAATGATATAATACGTAAGTCAAGACATTGACAGCACGTCAAAAACCATAGCATAGAGATACACCACAATAGGTATTATGTTAATTGTCATTTATTGTGTTATGTCATAATACATGCATATTACACAAGTACTTTTAATATAAACTTTTCCTTCAAATGTCTTTGACAATCATGTTTATTTTTCCAATTTTGTGTTGTCGTAGTGGGCTAGATAAATGAAATACTTACCTAGTATATTTTGTCCACAATTGTAGAATATGATTGGTTCATTTCTATTGACCTTACAGGGAGAGGCAATCACTTCCTCTCTCAAATATGAGTTAATCACTTGTATGAATCTTGGCTCATTTAAGGTTCGTAAACATACAGCTCTCACAGCGAAATAATTAAAAACAATGTGAAGAACAACCATCAATGTGAAAATAACGATAGAATTCCTGAAAAAGCATGATGGGTAGGTATATATTGATATTGTTTTATAATAGCAGGAGAGTGCTTTAGCTTGGCAGGCTGCAGCACATACCCAAAAATGGTGAGGATCAATAGTGCAGCAAAGGATGCAACAAGATTGACTGCAGTCTCTTGAGCGGAGTCCTTAGCTGACACATCAGCCAAGTTACCTCGTACAGCATGATGCTGCGTCATAGCAGCTCTTGTGGCACCACCTATAAAAATAATAAGTTTTTTTAGTATGGTCACAGATATCAGAATACTATACTAGGTATGGCATCCCTTATGAAATATTATTACCAAAGAGGAGGAAAATCATAGGAGAGAGAAACTCTTTCTTTAAACGTCTTTGATTATTACATTGTAAAGGTGAACTGACATTTCATTGTTGAACAAACTTTAAAATTTTTATTTTTACATTTAGCCCTTTCTATACTTATATAATATCTTTGATTTGCTACATACCTGCAACTCCAACAATTGCTTTCATCATTGTGCTCAAACATAGAACAATAGTGGTGTAGTTCTTGAAAAATGGTAATGCAATTTCAATGCACATAGCTGCATCATTAAGTGTGTCAGCATAGAGCCTCCATTTTTTACTGTATGCATCCAAATAAGTACTACAAAAAATTATAAAAGAGTAATATGACTGACTAAAACAACAACAAATCTTCTAAACTGTAACATAGTAACTTGATATTGGGTTGGGCAAATAAGTTCCATAAGCATATAGTGAAATGGGAAAAAGTACAGTTCTGTGAGGACAAGGCAAAGAGATTTAAATATAATAGGGCATAGAGGGGGCATTGGGAATATTTTCATACAAAACTTTGAAGCCTAAGCGTCATGTCCTTGTCATGTCAGTTCTAGTATGACCGCGAGCTGTAATTCGGTCGAAATTGTACTAGACTTATTCCACTTGGAATAACTTTTGACTTCAAATTTTCCTTGCTTTGTCCCCTCTATGCTATTTAAATCTCTTTGGGACAAGGCAGATCTGATAACTAGGCGAAGAGAAAATAGAATAATTCAAAACCACAGATCTTGTTTACTTACCCATGACTATAAGCAAACAGTATTCTCCCAATATGACCACACCCATCCTTGATGACCCAGGTCACTGTTGCTGCCAGTGGAGATGCACTAGTGTCACCAACACCAACTCCTTTTAGCACTTCCTGGGTTGCTAATGTACCTGTGGTAAAAAAAATACTCAAATTGTTTGAGCTCTACCAGTCATCAACAATAGCAGTTATAGAAGCTGAAAAGAAACCCTTCGGCTAAAGATTTTTATTAAGAAATTATTGAAAAATATCAAGTTCAATAAATTATAGGGGCTCTGAAACCTTTGACTTCAAGTCTATACCCAGTAGAGCACACATAAGCATAAGTATGGTTGTAATACGGTAATGTCCATTACACAGCTCACTGCTGTGCATTGATTGTACAAAACATTTACATGTGTCAAAGTCAAAGTCAAAATGTTTTATTCAAAATAGGAACTTACAAGTCCACTTATTGAACGTCATTTCAACTCCACCGCTTCAGCATGTATGGTTGAGGAGAAGAAGCGGGGCAAGAAACTCCTCAACACAATATTCTTTTAATCAATTGTTACTTAATACTAAATTGGGTTACATAGTTTCGTTTGTTTTTCGCTATCGTATTGCACTGGACTGGAGGAAATCTGTTCCAAGCATCATTGTCATTTATATAATCGTCTAGTTTGTAATATGCCATTTTACAAAGTACATGTTTAACATGAGTTTTGAACACAGTTTCAGGCAATTTCAAAATTTGTTCTGGTATTTTATTATAAAAGCGTATGCAAAGCCCCACAAAGGAATTATTAATTTTACTTAATCGTGACTGAGGTTGCTCTAGTTTATTTTTATTCCTTAGATTACAATTATGCCTGTCACAGTTTTTAGTATACAGTAATATGTTTTTCCGTACATACATAATGTTTTCATAAATGTACTGACAAGGCATTGTTAAAATATTAATTTCTTTGAACAGTTCTCTTAGGGAATCACGACATCTTAACTTGTAAATGGCATTTCATGTATATATGTAGCATTTCTTGTTGGTATATGCAAACATTATTGGCTTGCGGTTCTTTAAATTCTTATACTTACTCTCTGACTAGTCCAATTATACAAATTTGCAACTCAGTCCCACCCCTCTGCTATACTAGGTATGTGCTTGCATTTGATGACTGAGAAACCAGAAGGCAAGACAAGTAAAGAAGCCACTACCAAGATTCTATTAAAAAATATTGATTGGTGCACATTGTTAGAGTGGTCTATCTTATATCGATAAATATTTTATTTTATCTAGACGCTAAACATACAGAGCTACAATAGTTCCCAAGGTTATGTAGCTTTGCCACGTTTTTCATGCGAGGTGCCGGCTAAACTTCAAACTCAGGGACAGACTTTTACCTGTAATAGTGCTGCAGAAAGCTTGTGCCGTGTCCCATATTTGGTACGGAATATAGTCCTTGCTCACACTATCGGGATATCCTTGCGGTAGAAACACTTCGGCAAGAAAACTTTTCAAGTTGTAACTCCTGCTTTCATCTAATATTACAAAATGCGCCTGGCCTGTTTCAAACATTTTATGATAGTTACTTACTTTGAACAACGTTATCTTTTAATTAGTAACCTTAAGTTTACCTGTAGGTTTCACGTACAATCTCTGTTTTGGACTAGAACCATACTTTTCTTTTACAAGAATTTCTCCTTCATGCATTACATGCATCGCGAGTAGATGAAAAAGCCCTTCACAAGAAAACTATTCGAATGAGTTTATTTAATGTCGTGCGTGCGTGTTGTGTGATCACCTGATAGAAAATCACCACCACAAACTAAGTAGAGAACTGATCAACTGACGTTAGATCACCTGTCCTGTCACTTTCTATGCTGTCACCAAGGATTTTCTACCTTATTTCATACGGGATTAAGTGCTTCTAAGAAGGCAGTCGGTCCACTTGAGAGGCACCTCGATAAGTATGGTGTCCCTTTCTAGTATTGACATCATCGCTGTTCCAAATTCCCCCCTACATTTTCTTACTTACGTATCGCAATATAAAATTGGGTGTTATTTAAATGGTTAGCAAAGTATTCGTATTTTTGTGAGCAGAAAAATATAATCTGTAAGCAGAAATAGCTAATTGGTCAGCAACTCATGGCCAGCAAACATTACAAAACCTATCAGCAATTTATGTCATTCTGGATGGCTGTAATTATTTTTGAGCTGCAATGAGCTGCTACTGTTTAATAAAATTTTGGTAAGCACTCAGAGGGGAAGCCAAAAAATATTTTTTGAGCTTCTTATAAAAGTAGCAAAAACAATCTCAGCAAACTTGTCATGCGCAAAATGGGCGCATTCCTTACGTAGATTAGGAATGACTTTGGATTATGCAACTTTTATGATTATGATTATTATTACGCTTACAAGTAGTGGTGGTGGTGGTGGTAGTGGTGGTGGTGGTTTTAGTGGTAGTGGCAGTGACAGTGGTGGTGGTGGTGGTTGTGGTGATGGCGATGGTGGTAGTGGCAGTGGCTGTGGTAGTGGTGTTGGTGGTAGTGGTAGTGGTAGTAGGAGTTGGCGTGGGAGTTGGGAGTGGGAGTGGGTCGTAGGAGGGAGTAGGAGGGAGTAGGAGGTAGTAGGAGGAAGTAGGAGGTAGTATGAGGTAGTAGGAAGTAGTAGGAGTTAGTAGGAGTTAGTATGAGTTAGTAGGAGGAGAGTTAGTGGGAGGAAGTAGGAGGTAGTAGGAGGTACTAGGAGTTAGTAGGAGTTAGTAGGAGTTAGTAGGAGTTAGTAGGAGTTAGTAAGAGATAGTAGGAGTTAGTAGGAGTTAGAAGGAGTTAGTAGGAGTTGGTAGGAGATAGTAGGAGATAGTAGGTGTTAGTAGGAGTTAGTAGGAGTTAGTAGGAGTTAGTAGGCGTCAGTAGGAGATAGTAGGAGTTAGTAGGAGAAAGTAGGAGATATTAGGAGTTAGTAGGAGGTAGAAGGAGTTAGTAGGAGGTAGTAGGAGTTAGTACTAGTTAGTAGGAGGTAGAAGGAGTTAGTAGGAGTTAGTAGGAGGAAGTAGGAGTTAGTACTAGTTAGTACTAGTTAGTAGGAGTTAGTAGGAGTTAGTAGGAGTTAGTAGAAGTTAGTAGGAGTTAGTAGGAATTGGTAGGAGTTAGTAGGAGATAGTAGGTGTTAGTAGGAGTTAGTACTAGTTAGTACTAGTTAGGAGGAGTTAGTAGGAGTTAGTAGGAGTTACTAGGAGGTAGTAGGTGTTAGTAGGAGTTAGTAGGAGGTAGAAGGAGTTAGTAGGAGGTAGTAGGAGTTAGTACTAATTAGTAGGAGTTAGTAGGAGTAAGTAGGATTTAGTAGAAGTACCTACCCCCTCCTACTACCTCCTACTAACTCCTACTACCTCCTACTAACTCCTACTAACTCCTACTACCTCCTACTAACTCATACTAACTCCTGCTAACTCCTACTAACTCCTGCTACCTAATACTACCGCCTACTACCGCCTACTACCTCCTACTACCACCTACTAACTCCTACTACCTCCTACTAACTCCTACTACCTCCTATTATCTCCTACTAACTCTTACTAACTCCTACTACCTCCTACTTACTCCGACTAACTCCTACTACCTCCTACTACCTCCTACTAACTCCTACTAACTCCTACTAACTCCTACTAACTTCTTATAACTCCTACTAACTCCTACTACCTCCTACTCACTCCTAGTACCTCCTAGTACGTCCTACTACCTCCTACTACCTCCTAATTCCTCCCACTAACTCTCCTCCTAGTAACTCCTACTAACTCCTACTAACTCTTAGTAACTCCTACTAACTCCTACTAACTTCTTCTAACTCCTACTAACTCCTACTACCTCCTACTAACTCCTACTAACTCCTACTACCTCCTACTAACTCCTAGTACCTCCTAGTACCTCCTAGTACGTCCTACTACCTCCTACTACCTCCTACTACCTCCTACTTCCTCCCACTAACTCTCCTCCTACTAACTCCTACTAACTCTTAGTAACTCCTAGTAACTCCTAGTAACTCCTACTACCTCCTACTACCTCCTACTAACTCCTACTAACTCCTACTACCTCCTACTACCTCCTACTTCCTCCCACTAACTCGGGGCTAGGCGGGCGTAGGAGTTAGTAGGTGGGGGTAGGAGGTAGCAGGAGGGGGTAGTAGGAGGGTGTAGGAGGTGGTATGATGTTGTAGGAGGCGGTAAGAGTGTATAGGAGGCGGTAGGAGGGGGTAGTAGGCGGTAGGAGAGGGTAGGAGGGGTAGGGGGCGTAAGAGGGGGTGGGAGTGGGAGTGGGAGTAAGAGTGGGAGTGGGAGTAGCTATAGTATAATTATTCACGACATGTTTTCTCTGCTGTTCAATCAAGAAGTCTTGCTGACCAAGTAGTTATTTTGCGGACCAAGTAACTATTTTGCGGACTGAATGTTTATTATGCAAACCCATGTTATTGTAAGCTGCCTATTTCTGATTTAATTTTTGACCATTATCAAAATTATTTGCCGAACAAGGATTGCTGCCTGATTTTTTTATTTGCGAACAAAATCTTTGTATGCCGACCAAATGATTTAAATGCAGATTTTTTGTGGCTAACCAAATTTTAAAATTGCGGACCATTTAATTACTTCTCTATAAAATTGATGGTCAAACGAACTTACCTTAAGTGAAGTTCGACCCATAATTATATGAGGCCTTCGTGTCCGAACCGAGTCCTAAATTTACTTATAGATATATGTGTCTCTAGTGATCGTCATTCACACGGATTTCAAAGCTTAGTATTATTTTAAAAAATAAAAGCATTTTTCAGTCTGGCAACACATATGTCACCCGTTTCCGTCAAAGTCCGCCATATGTCATTTAAGTTCAAAGTATATTATTTTAGGGGTAGATCCAAACTTTGGATCCAGGGTTGGGAGGGCTGGACTCGGTTCGGACACTTCGGACACGAAGGCCTCATATAATTATGGGTCGAACTTCACTTAAGGTAAGTTCGTTTGACCATCAATTTTATAGAGAAGTAATTAAATGGTCCGCAATTTTAAAATTTGGTTAGCCACAAAAAATCTGCATTTAAATCATTTGGTCGGCATACAAAGATTTTGTTCGCAAATAAAAAAATCAGGCAGCAATCCTTGTTCGGCAAATAATTTTGATAATGGTCAAAAATTAAATCAGAAATAGGCAGCTTACAATAACATGGGTTTGCATAATAAACATTCAGTCCGCAAAATAGTTACTTGGTCCGCAAAATAACTACTTGGTCAGCAAGACTTCTTGATTGAACAGCAGAGAAAACATGTCGTGAATAATTATACTATAGCTACTCCCACTCCCACTCTTACTCCCACTCCCACTCCCACCCCCTCTTACGCCCCCTACCCCTCCTACCCTCTCCTACCGCCTACTACCCCCTCCTACCGCCTCCTATACACTCTTACCGCCTCCTACAACATCATACCACCTCCTACACCCTCCTACTACCCCCTCCTGCTACCTCCTACCCCCACCTACTAACTCCTACGCCCGCCTAGCCCCGAGTTAGTGGGAGGAAGTAGGAGGTAGTAGGAGGTAGTAGGAGTTAGTAGGAGGTAGTAGGAGTTAGTAGGAGTTAGTAGGAGTTAGTAGGAGTTAGTAGGAGGTAGTAGGAGGTAGTAGGAGTTACTAGGAGTTACTAAGAGTTAGTAGGAGTTAGTAGGAGGAGAGTTAGCGGGAGGAAGTAGGAGGTAGTAGGAGGTAGTAGGACGTACTAGGAGGTACTAGGAGGTACTAGGAGTTAGTAGGAGGTAGTAGGAGTTAGTAGGAGTTAGTAGGAGGTAGTAGGAGTTAGTAGGAGTTAGAAGAAGTTAGTAGGAGTTAGTAGGAGTTACTAAGAGTTAGTAGGAGTTACTAGGAGGAGAGTTAGTGGGAGGAATTAGGAGGTAGTAGGAGGTAGTAGGACGTACTAGGAGGTACTAGGAGTGAGTAGGAGGTAGTAGGAGTTAGTAGGAGTTATAAGAAGTTAGTAGGAGTTAGTAGGAGTTAGTAGGAGGTAGTAGGAGGTAGTAGGAGTTAGTCGGAGTAAGTAGGAGGTAGTAGGAGTTAGTAAGAGTTAGTAGGAGATAATAGGAGGTAGTAGGAGTTAGAAGGAGGTAGTAGGAGTTAGTAGGTGGTAGTAGGAGGTAGTAGGCGGTAGTATTAGGTAGCAGGAGTTAGTAGGAGTTAGCAGGAGTTAGTATGAGTTAGTAGGAGGTAGTAGGAGTTAGTAGGAGTTAGTAGGAGGTAGTAGGAGTTAGTAGGAGTTAGTAGGAGGTAGTAGGAGTTAGTAGGAGGTAGTAGGAGGGGGTAGGTACTTCTACTAAATCCTACTTACTCCTACTAACTCCTACTAATTAGTACTAACTCCTACTACCTCCTACTAACTCCTACTAACTCCTTCTACCTCCTACTAACTCCTACTAACACCTACTACCTCCTAGTAACTCCTACTAACTCCTACTAACTCCTACTAACACCTACTATCTCCTACTAACTCCTACCAATTCCTACTAACTCCTACTAACTTCTACTAACTCCTACTAACTCCTACTAACTACTACTAACTCCTACTAACTCCTACTAACTCCTACTAACTAGTACTAACTAGTACTAACTCCTACTTCCTCCTACTAACTCCTTCTACCTCCTACTAACTAGTACTAACTCCTACTACCTCCTACTAACTCCTTCTACCTCCTACTACCTCCTACTAACTCCTAATATCTCCTACTTTCTCCTACTAATTCCTACTATCTCCTACTGACGCCTACTAACTCCTACTAACTCCTACTAACACCTACTATCTCCTACTAACTCCTACTAACTCCTTCTAACTCCTACTAACTCCTACTAACTCCTACTACCTCCTACTAACTCCTAGTACCTCCTACTACCTCCTACTTCCTCCCACTAACTCTCCTCCTACTAACTCATACTAACTCCTACTAACTCCTACTACTTCCTACTACCTCATACTACCTCCTACTTCCTCCTACTACCTCCTACTCCCTCCTACTCCCTCCTACGACCCACTCCCACTCCCAACTCCCACGCCAACTCCTACTACCACTACCACTACCACCAACACCACTACCACAGCCACTGCCACTACCACCATCACCATCACCACAACCACCACCACCACCACTGTCACTGCCACTACCACTAAAACCACCACCACCACTACCACCACCACCACCACTACTTGTAAGCGTAATAATAATCATAATCATAAAAGTTGCATAATCCAAAGTCATTCCTAATCTACGTAAGGAATGCGCCCATTTTGCGCATGACAAGTTTGCTGAGATTGTTTTTGCTACTTTTATAAGAAGCTCAAAAAATATTTTTTGGCTTCCCCTCTGAGTGCTTGCTTGCTTGCTTTGGAAAGTATATTATTTTAGGGGTAGATCCAAACTTTGGATCCAGGGTTGGGAGGGCTGGACTCGGTTCGGACACGAAGGCCTCATATAATTATGGGTCGAACTTCACTTAAGGTAAGTTCGTTTGACCATCAATTATATTTCTGCCTTCGTGTCCGAACCGAGTCCTAAATTTACTTATAGATAGATGTTCAAAGCTGTTTTATTTATAAAACAATAAAAAGTATTATATTACTAAATTATACTTCCCTGTCTAAGTAAATATATTTTTTATTTCCATATAGTAGGAAGGTACTTGCTAGGTTTTCGATAGATAACAGGTATCTTAAAGAATAATAAATAATCAGTAACTCTTACACTGTATGTACTACAATAATAATAAAATAAACACATTAAAAGTACCCTGCGCAGTCGGGTAAATAGGTGTAAGATAACTATGAAAAGGTGTAAACAACCTAGAGATATCTCTACAACCAAATGAAACCTTACGAATTAAGCAAATCATCTTTCTTTTAGCTATTGGGTCTATTATAGAGCCTTTTTCTTATAGGCCTACATTTTGGGTAGCAAGTGTTGCAGCCTACATAAATACGTATAAATCCCTCAATCAGCTAGTATTGTTTTGAGCTATCTAACTACTCTAAGTTTGTGTTGAATATTTTCTGAATAAAGTTTTATGAAGCTTTGGAACAAAGAAGTATTACTGGAACGTAAATTTTTAGTCAATTTTAAATAACTAATCGAGCAAGGTGCAGGCTGGACAGTGGACATATTTCAGGATTGAACTTGAAATAGACAGGCAGAATCCTAATTATTCTGAAAACTTTTTTATGGAGCAGTTTTTATTCTTTCTGGATTTTATTAAAGTTGTGCAAACATTACTTTAAAAACTAATTCAAACTTCAAATCAGAGATTTGATGAAAATTGTGCTCTTTTCTATCGTGCACACTATAGTGCTAAATATATTTTGTGTGTTAATATCAATATTATTTATGTTATCATATATAGAAGACAGAGTAGGAGTGAACCCAATGTCCAGTAGCTAACACTGTAGGTAAAGAACTGTATATTTATTATGGTTATAATAATATACTTACTTATTCTTTATGAAACATTCTCTTCAGATGGTCCGAACACAAAAAAATTATCCCTATAGTATGGCATTTAGACAGATTAGGTCATAATTGTCATCAATTGTAAAATTTTCACATTCATCGTAATAGTGACTTAACTTGTTAATTTATAAAACGAAGGGCCGATCTGCCTGAGTTTGGTGTGGCACAAATTGTTAACTGAATTTAGAAATGGCGAAAAATTTCATACTGATATCCTAGACAGAAGTTTCAACATACAGGTATACCCAAAGAGAATATAACCACTAACGTTTTAGGTATACCTAGGCACAGATATTACAATACTGTAGGTACAAATAACATATGTTTTATAATATATTTTTGAAAAAAAAAAATATTAAGAGTATATACATTACAGGATCAAATTGCTTTCATAAATGTCAATACTCTGAAACACAGAACACTTTTACAATAGGTACCTGGATGTACATACATGCCTGCCTGGCGTCTCCCTGCCACCAGAGTAAGCTGCTTGTATAGGTAGAGAGTGTAGGTTCCTGAAAGGGTAAACCAATAGTTTAGTGGGGCCTAAACATTGGAAATCGAGGAAATTTTGGTACATCAAAACTCTTCTTGGACTATCAACTTCGATCAAAACAATTTTATCTAACACTATCAATACCCAATATTTTTCCTATTCTTAGAACGAGTCTTACAACTGTGCGAATACTACTGCAAATCCATTAATAAACCAATAAAAATACCTGTAACAGGTTTAATCTAGGTTCTTGCAAATAAATAAATTGTTGATTGTTCCAAAGTATTTATACTCAGCTAAAATCCTTTTTTTTTTGCATTAACATAAAGCTTTCTAGATTCCTTGTAATTTTCTTTAGAGGTAATATATGATGCAAGCATATTTAAAAATATACTCATTTTTAAATTCTAACTATTGCATGTAAAAAGTAGTTTTTATTTGTAGATATATGTATATATTCATATCTTTTAATTTTATTCGCACCTGAGAAATGTGGAACAAGATTTCTTCTCTAGAGATATTCCTACTATAAGTACCGTAAGTACGTCATAAGCAGGAATGTATACAAATATACTTACTGCATCCATGGTCGTACGTAAGCGTAAGTGAGCAAATTGAGTAATACCCATATTATTTGTCTAATTCAGCAGTTGTCTTATTTATTCGAAAAAGTATTTCAGAATGATGATAGTCTTTGCTCTTCTGAAAAAGAACTCAAAAAACGCTATCGCCATTACTTCCAGGTAATTATGTTAGTTTCTTCTATATTCTACTCTTCTTTAACATTTTGTTAATTACGAGACTGTATTGATCTTATTCGATTATATTCTCACCTTACCGTTTTCATTATCACCATTATTTAAATAATGCAAGATATTTCGATCGCCCAATATTTCTGATGTCCCAACAGCCAGTCGTACTAAATGGCTGGGTATGCTGTTGTAAGGGTAGCAAAAATTTGAACAATCACTCTTGTCTTACAATGTCGTAATAGTTGTTTGAACAAAATTAATTTTTATTTTAATATACCTAAGATAAGTGGAGGGAGGGAGGAGAGGCCTTTGCTCAGCAGTGGGACAGCGTATAGGCTAACAAAAAATATATATATACCTAATAATTTTCTTGAGTCAAACATTCTTATAGAAAATCCATCAGAATTTTAAGAATCCTAAAAATTTGCAAATCTTGCTTGTGTTATTAACTTGATTACCAGATATGGTACTGTGTTCAGGCCCAATGGGTGAACATTAATTTATATAATACAAACCATCCCAAAAAACAGATCTAAGATTTTATTGTATGTCATCTTCATGAATAAGTAGTTACCTATTAAGAAATATGTAACCTTTAAATAAATGCTGGACATCACTGGATTCATTAAACTAATGATAGATCTTACATCTTCCAACTTGAAATGGTTTTGTATGTATTTATTTATTTTTTCAATTTTTTGAGGGTAATTATGACTTTGAAAAAGTTATTTGGTTTTGCTATGTACTAGAAATACCTTAGAAATAAATTGATTAGAATGTGGGCCACAACGTGAGATTCCTTCACATTCTTAGAGTCTCAAGATCTCTGTAGGTATGGTATGCATCTGGTTATTGTATGAATTACCTGATTGATTATATACCTATATTTAGTCATTGTTTCGGAGGCTTTCCTAAAGGAATGCTGTATCCCGAAATGTAAGACAGATTCACTTTATCCTGAGTGTTTTCCTCCAGTTATAATGAATAGTTAAAGTCCTCCACAGTGATAAATTGACCTTTAGCGATGATTTTTGTGTATTTGTCTGCTGCTGCTGAGGTCTTTGCCCACCAGCTGCCACTCAACTTGTGGTCTCATCTGCTGTGGCTGTGGAGGCGGGCCCCTTCAGTTTAAAGTATCTGATTTGGGTTTGTTGTTGATGAATCTTACTTTGAAGATCATCTGTTGTGGTGTCTGATGTCGCAATTCTTAGCTGTTTTTGCTTATTTTATTTGTGATTTTATACATTCAAATAAATTAGGTATCACCGAACAAGAACTTTCTTGTCTTTGTCCTCTGCCTCAAGGATAGTTTCTTTCGCTGTCTTTAAAACATTAGCCAGCACCGGGCCTGTATTGTTTCACAGCAGCTGTTAATCCTTGAAATAATGCACTTAAGGATTTTGCAATATTACATAAGTATTTTGTTTCGACTTCTAGACATCTACATACCTATATTTATATAGATATATATATATTTATTATTAATATTTTATTTATTTTCGAAATAAATAAGGGTCCAAAGAATATCTCGTGAAAAGTGGGTAAGTATATCCAGAAATAAAATACCTTTACCTACTCTATCGCGGATAGAAGGCGTGAGATTGTATTTTTCCGAAATAATAATTGTTGTTTCCAGCATCAGCAAAATAACATCCTTTCTTTACAGAATCTCTCACCATACTCCTAATGGAAGTACAGTATAAATAATGAGTAAAACAGCTTAGTTATAACCGCCACATACTCAAACTTATTAACCAAGTAGGTACATACATAGTCAGTTTCAACTTGTAGGCAACTTTTTAGTTTAGTTTCGTCTTCATGCAGCTCCAGTAATTATGATTCGGCTCCATGACGCAGAAGTTGCGTCAAAGTGTCGCCTTAGGGACGATGCCCCTTAGGCTAACTTTATCTTTTCAGCTGTGACCCCAGTGATGGTGATACAGCTCCCTGATGCAGGATTTCGGTCAGTGTCGCCCTAGGGACGATGCCCCTTGGGCTAACACTACCTGTTGAACTGTGGCTCCAGTAATAGTGATACAGATCCATGATTCAAAATGTCGGTCAGAGTGTCACCGTAGGGACGAGGCCCCGTAGGCTAACCCTACCTCCTGAACTGTGGTGTTAACGAGGTTAACTCCGCAGCAGGAAGAGCTATGGTGCTCTGATCAGCGATAGCAACAACCCCTAAGGCAGTGCGTAACGCGTGATCGAGGTGTCAAGGGTGAGAGCTGGAGCCCTGCAGGCAATGCGTAGCACCCAATTAGCAGAAGTGAGAATGCAATTCGACAACCTCTTGTAGACAACCTCTTGTAAATTTATGTGAAGCAGTTCGTGTTATTTTCAGAAAAATTATCCTCGTCTGGATATTCTCTCATTTCTATCTCTTGTTATCTTCTACACAACTTGTGACTGACTCTCAACAGCTTAGACGACGAGGATGGTGCAAGCCCATCAATAATTTCTATCGCACGAAATCGTGCTGATCAGCATCTGTCCTCTCTTTTAATGTCTTGAGTAACGTTTCAATATCCTCACGGAGTTCCTGCAAGTCTTCATTTTTCCATTTCAGCATCTTGAAGTCTTTTAAAACCTGAAAAAACAATTTTATAAAATTTACCGTAGTGAACAACGAACACGGAAACACGTAATGACATATGGCGGACTTTGACGGAAACGGGTGACATATGTGTTGCCAGACTGAAAAATGCTTTTATTTTTTAAAATAATACTAAGCTTTGAAATCCGTGTGAATGACGATCACTAGAGACACATATATCTATAAGTAAATTTAGGACTCGGTTCGGACACGAAGGCAGAAATATAATCTATAAAATAAATGTACTTTCTATAATGAATAAGGAGTGTTTTTTTTAAATATGTTTCCTGATTAAAAATATCTATGTTTATTATGAAACTGTTAAAAATAAGTACATTTAGCATACCAAAAATTAAACCAAATTTAGGGGTACGATATTGTTCCTACGATGGCAACATCAACCGTTGACATTTGTTCAAGGGGCTTTTTGGCGGGAATCCGAAGAGGGACGTCATGTTTTTTGTATAATTTTCATTTTGCTGTGTATTTCGGGTTTTGACTCATAATAGTGATAGTCTATTATGTGGCAAGTGTCCGTGAAAGTGTGCAGTGAATGGGAAATTCGATAAAATGCGAGATATGTTGCCTCAAAAAGTCACAATAAAGTCGTCAGTAAAAGTGCTATCATTTTACTGATAACCAAGTTAGGGCACGTTAGGTTTGTAGAAAGTGTTAAAGACACTGTATTTTTGTGCATGGACTCTGAAGCAGAGCCATTTACATAAGGATATCATTAACTAATGACGAGGCTGCATGGCGTAATGCCTTTGCCTACCCTGTAAGGGGTGAAACATCAAAAAAAAAAAAACATTTGTTCAATGTCGGTTCTTGGCGGGAATTTAAAACAAAGCGCGCGCTTTTAATTTTCCATTAAAGATTTTTAGTGATATATAATTTGTTTAGTTTTTTTTTCTAAATAGTAGTAAATAAAACTGTGTTAATAGTGTAAATATGGAAACTGATGATGCTTTGCGAAAAAGGACGCTGGACCCTGAGGGAATTGGTGAAAACTCTAGAGTGCTTAGTGGCGGCGGCGGTGAGGAAAGTTCATACTTACCTTTCTATAAGCCTAACTATACTAGACTTTATCCTGAAAATTCTGTGAACACTGAATTTAAAGTATTTGTTCAAAGTAATGGCACAGACAGATTGGGCAACAAAAGTCCAATTTATCTCAATCACATTTTCTCTAACGATGTCAAAGGTGTGGTGGCAATTCACAGAGTGAATGCTAATAAAATAGCTGTTATTTTCAAACAATTTAATACGGCAAATAATTTCTTGACCAACGCAGCTTTTCTTAACAAACATAATATGAATGCATTTATTCCTGCAGCCCAAATTGAAAAAACTGGTATCATCCGCTATGTACCAACAAACATCTCAAACAAGGAACTATATACAAAATTATCTTCTCATTTTGAGATTGTGTCAGTAAAGAGATTTTTGAAAAAAGTTAATAACAAGAAAACACCTCTGCAGACAGTCAGTGTTACCTTCCTGTCGAATACACTACCGGACACTGTACAGTATGACTTATTCTCATATAGAGTTTTTGATTATGTACCACCGTTGCAGCAATGCTATCGGTGCATGAAATTTAATCATTCAGCGAAAATTTGTAATGGTAGACAAAGATGCAGTTGCTGTGGCGGTGACCACATATATAAAGAATGTCCAAGACCAACTGATTTGTGCTGTGCAAATTGTAGTGGTCCTCACCTAGCTATTTCTAGAATGTCCAATAAAAATTAAGAAAATTGAAAAAAAAAAAGAATAAGATAACATATGCAAGTATTATTAACACAAAATACACAGATAACAATTTCCCTCCTTTGCCTTCCAAGATGGTCAGGCAAAATGTAAATAAGCCCCTTGTAAATAACACAATTAAACCAACTGTATTAAATGTAAATAAACAAAACACAAGCAAACAGTTGTCCCCGCCTAAACCAAGGGTGAACGCAACAACGACCTTACAATGGCTATCGTTCGCACTTTGGTGGAACTGGCCAACAAGCCCGGGGAAGGGTCTCCGATCACAACAACTACAATCAAAGACCTACTTTTCAAGAATCTCTCTTAATAGATAGTACAAGCTCTCAACATACACAGTTACGAATTGCACAATTTAACATTCAGAGCATACGTAATAAAAAACCCCTCCTTATAAAATTTTTGCAAGATCAAAAATGTGATATCTGTCTACTCAATGAAACATGGTTACAAGATAAAGATGATTTTCGCATACCTAGTTATAATATTCATTACAAAAACGCAAAGAATAAGCATGGCGGAGTAGCTATTCTCATTAAGCCATATTTAAAATGCAAGCCTCTTCAAACCTCTTTCTATGAAGATATCCAGTCAATTGCCATATCATTATCTACAGAACATGGCATGGTAATCTTACAGTGCTATGTGTTTACTGTCCGCCGACAAGTGGACATATTCGGATGAATAAACTGCGTAATATAGTAAGACATCTTCCTGAACCCCTATTTGTCGCAGGAGACTTTAACGCTCATCATATTGCCTTTGGATATTTATCAACCAAAGGGCGCGGTCAGCAACTATATGACATAATAGATGAACAGGACATGTGCATCATTAATGATGGCACTGCCACTACTGTGCAGTATCCTAATAGAAATCCTTCAGCTATAGACGTTACATTTGCTAGTGCTCGTATTTCTCCTTTGTGTAACTGGTTTGTACACGACGACAATATGGGGAGTTATCACTTTCGAACAATTACCGATATAATAATATCCGCAGACAGATATCAATATAATCCACCCACAGACAAATTTATTTACAAAAAAACTGATTGGAATCTATACTGTCAGCTCTCCCAGACTCATTTTGACGACGTAACTGTGAATGTTGATGATCCATTGGAATCTTACAACAGTTTTTGTGATCGGCTTAATGTTCTAAAAATGGAGTGTGTCCCTAAATTTACTAAGACTACCAGCTTCAAAAGTAAACCTCCAGCTCCCTGGTGGAATGAAAAGTGTGAACAATCTGTTATTGCTTCCTATGAAGCTCTTAAGTATTACCGACTTAATCCTAGCATAGAAAACTTCATTAATTACAAAAGAATTAACGATATTAAGAAAAGAACCATGTCGGAGGAAAAGAGAGATGGCTGGAAAACATTATGTGAAAGCTTTAACAGAACTACACCAATAAGTAAAATTTGGAATTCTATTAAAATGTTTAAAGGTGTTAAAAAACTTAACAGAACATACAGTGATGAATTTATCTAACCATTTTTGGCAAAATTAACCAACACATGTAAAGAAATTGATAATTTAGAAAGTTACTATAACATTAATAATATGAACGATAAGTCTAAATTCCTTTTAGAACCCTTTACTTTTGATGAGTTAAATAACAGTTTAGAGTCACGTAGAGACACTACTCCAGGTTTAGACGACTTCCCATACCTATTAATTAAAAAGTTAGATACAAAAGTAAAGAAACTTTTCTTAGATATACTCAATGTTCTCTGGTCCCAGCAACAGATTCCAGACTCATGGAAAACACAATGTGTAATTCCTGTTCTTAAACCTGACAAGCCTGCAGATGATCCTAATTCCTATCGACCTATATCATTATCATCCTGTTTAGGAAAAATATTTGAGAACATGATCAAAGTAAGGCTTGATTGGTATGTTGAGTCCAATGGAATTATTCCTTGTGTGCAGTTTGGCTTCCGTCGAGGTAGAAGTTGTGCAGACAGCTTTGTCTCCCTCATATCAGACCTGAAATATGCCAAAAACCATAAATCAGTGGCTTGTGTTTTTCTTGATGTTCAAGGTGCATTTGACAGTGTTCAGCCAGGCATACTGGTGCAGGTGCTATCAGGACTTGGGATACCAGGTCTTCTTTGTAAGTGGATTTATAACTTTCTACATAATAGGACTGTTTATATCAAACATAATAACATCTTGCATGGGCCCAGAGTAACATCGAGAGGCACAATGCAGGGCGCAACATTGTCGCCTCTTCTGTACAATTTATACACTAGTGAAATATGTAAATATGTAAATATAAATAATGTAAATATTTTGCAATTTGCAGACGATCTTGTAGTATATAATGTAAATAATAATGTAGATACAGCTGTAAATAATGTAAATACTGCCCTAATTGAGCTAGGTTATTTTTATGGAGAGCATTTGGCAAAGACACCCAATCTATAGATATCACCTACAACAATAATAAAATTCCCATAGTTGACAAGCACAAGTTTTTAGGAGTGCTTATTGATAACAACTTGACCTTTGAACAGCACATTAAATACATCATACAGAACTCATTAAAAGGATTAAATATTATTAGATGTTTGGCAGGAGTGTCATGGGGAGCAGATCCCAAAACCTTGTCCATTCTTTATAAAGCTATTGTTAGAAGCCACTTTGACTATAGTTGTTTAGCATATTTAAATTGTAATTTTGTAAATAAGTTAGATATTGTACAGAACAAGGCTTTGCGAATTATTTTGGGTGCTATGTGTTCAACACCTATCCGAGCAATGGAGGTTGAGGCATCAATCATGCCTTTGTCCTCCAGACGCTTACTTATGGCAGAAAGATTTTGTACTAAACTATTAGCATCTGATAATCAACCAGTAATCAAAAGCTTCTTACCTGTTACTTTGCCTAATCATGCTCCATTGACTTTAAATAATAACCCTTATTGGGAAATTTCCAGAAATGTATCATTTGTTCCTGGAAATGCAAAGTAAATATTCAATTATATATCCAGATTTAAAATGGCCATGTTACTCAACTTCTTATACTAGTTTATTTCATTCAGTTCAAATTATAGAAAAAAATATAAGTAACAATTCACAGTTCTTAGAGTTCCTAGAACAAAACAAAAAATATTACAGAATTTACACCGATGGCAGTAAGGGGGAGTCACATGTGCGAAGTGCTATATATGACCCCCAGACTAAATTTGCTCAGAGCTTTGTTCTGAACAATACTTGTAGTATATTTACAGCAGAGGCATATGCAGTTGTCGAAGCCCTAAAATCGATTAGGCATGTATCTGTTGTCAAAACATGTAAATATTTTAAATTTAATTTTAAATATTTAATTCTAACAGATTCATTAAGTCTAGTTGAAAGTCTTAAGAGGCATAAATATAGTTATAAGCTCAATTATCTTGTTTTTATAATCAAAGAAACCATAAGTAAATATTATAAAGAGGGAATTGAAGTATTTTTTATGTGGATACCCTCCCTTATGGGAATTATGGGTAACGAAATAGCAGATAGGACTGCTTTTGAGGGTATTAACCCTATAGATGTTAGTACTATTGTAAATATTCCTTTTACTGACTGTCATGCTGTAATTAAGAAAGATGTCAATGAACTCTGGCAAGACTTATGGAAGAAAGATCAGGAACCCGTGCCTGTAACTTTTCATAGACAATTTAATGCTTAATCGAGCGTGTTTCAAGCATGATTTGACCAATTTTTACAGGTGTTTACGGAAAAACTTGTAAACATTTCTACAGGTGTTTAGACGTAGGTAATTTATTTACAGGAGGAAGTTTGTTATATTTACTTACGTTTTGTTGTTTGTTAATTCGAATATTTTGAGTGATTTTGCGTGTTTGGAACTCAGACTCGGACTCTGAGGATAGTGGTCAACATCCAAGAAGACGACGCCAAGAGCTTTCGCCGTCAGAACCAATATGAACCCGCAAACGAGTTTCACCTTTAATGAGAAATTTAGAATACGTTCCTACTCAAATGCAATATGTTTTGGAGCATACTGGAGGAGAAATAATTATTGGCCATGGTTGAATGTTAATTTTAGAGAAAATCATGTGTTTTTTTTCTATAACTACGTAAATAAACCATAGAAATACAAGTAAATACACAAACATCTGTTTTTATTATAAACTAGCGACCCGCCCTCGCTTTGCTTAAATAATTAATTGCTTAATTAATTAATTATGTACGTAAGTTTTTGAAAAACTCATTGGGACATGCTCATTTTCATCCGGCTCTTTAACCATAGAAATACAAGTAAATAAACAAACATCTGTTTTTATTATAAATTAATATTTTATGGCGGTACACTGATGTCGATTCTGTCATTTTTTAAATTTTTACGGTTGATTCATAGTGCTGTACTCCGACTTGTTAACTGCGCCTGTAGTCGAGATTTTCGCCCATAAGCTACAATAGTAATATTACAGGGGTCTTTATAAAACACCTGTTACCTGTAGATTGTAACTACAGGAGCACTACAGGCTTTTTTTTTCCTGTAGCCTGTAACCTGTAGCTTTATAAAACAGGGCCCAGGAGTCTAAAGGAAAGTGGTATGGAAGTATTCAAGAAAACTTACCATCGAAGCCCTGGTACAACCAGTTGAGAATAGCTAGCCGTGATTTTATAACGACCATAAATCGACTCCGACTTGGTCATTCCACCACACCTCAGCACCTTGCTCGTTTGAAACACGTTTGAAAATACTGGAAAGTAGCATGTGTTCTGCATGTCAAAGTGCCGTATGTGACGTTCAACACATAGTATTTACGTGCCCGGCATACTCAATGCATCGTCTAGTTTTGGCTAGTGAACTAAGTGAAATAATAGACTTTTCGGATTCCTCCCGCCACTTGACTGATATACTTAAAAATCACCAGTGTTATATCCCATTATACAAGTTCATTAAAAACAGTGTTGGAAAAATCTAAAGTGAAGTGTTGTAACTCAAAGTAAAGACTTGGTTTAAAGGCCATGCAGCCAAACCATAACCTCCAAAAAAAAAAAAAATTTGTTCAATGTCAAATGGCGGGAAATTAAATAGTGTTAAAGTCTATTTCACACCAAATGGGTTCGGTGACAGTTCACTGTTGAAAATTGAAGTGATGTGTCCCAATGAAATCCAATCGATTTTTCTAAAATTTCGAGTAAGTTTGTAAAGGAAATGGAATCGATTTTATACTTTATTGGTAGAATGATTTTTCAAGTTTACTTTTTATTGAATATGTTTCAATTTCACAGGTTATATATGGGAAAAACATGGTAAAATAAAAAAAAGTGTCATAGACTTTTTGATGCAATACGAAAATAATCATACATTATCGAATCTACAAATCACTGCACACTTTCACAGACCCCTACCACACAATACACTATTACTATTTTAAACCCAAAAGATACAACAAAATGAAAATTTTACAAAAACATTGCAGCTTCGATTCATCGATTTAATGTAGATTAAGCTGTGTCAATCCCTATGAGTAAGAGTTCCGTTCCACGCAATACGTATTTTTAGGATTTCTTATTTATCTATTGTTTTTTATATCTTTCTTGATTTATAGTCTGAGATTTTAATTTAGAATTTTAGACGCGGCAATTATTGTATTTTAGCAATGACTTAACAATAAATTATTCATTATTTTTGGAACCATCTATTTTTCTTACTAGAAAGTTGTATGCGTAAAAAGGAAAAATGTGAACTGTCACCGAACCCATTTGGTGCGAAATACACTAGTATATTTCACACCAAATGGGTTCGGTGACAGTTCACTGTTGACAATTGAAGTGATGTGTTCCAATGAAATCCAGTCGATTTTTCTAAAGTTTCGAGTAAGTTTGTAAAGGAAATGGAATCGATTTTGTACTTTATTGATAGAATGATTTTTCAAGTTTACTTTTTATTGAATATATTTAAATTTCACAGGTTATTTATGGGAAAAACATGGTAAAATAAAAAAAAATGTCATCGACTTTTTGATGCAATACAAAAATAATCATACATTATCGAATCTACAAATCACTGCACACTTTCAGACCCCTGCCACATAATACACTATTACTATTTTAAACCCAAAAGATACAACAAAATGAAAAATTTTCAAAAACATTGCACATTTTTTTCGGATTCCCATCAAAAAGCTTAGATTCATCGATTTAATGTAGATTAAGTTGTGTCAATACCATTGAGCAACACCGGTAAGGAGTGGGCATAGAAATTTCCTACTATTGAAACCTTTCTGGCGTTTTTTGCGGGGGGAATTATGCACACAAGTGCAATTCTGCATACTTACATACAAAAAGAAAACTGTAAAGACGACACTAACACATAAAAAATGTTACAATACACCAACAATTTTGTGCACGCATAAGTCACAACCCACACATTGATATGTTTCTACGTAAGTAGGGCTGTAGGAACCGTCGTAGATGCTGCAATATCGATACAATTTGGAAGAAGGAATAATTAATGTAAGAATAGGTACTCTCAGATAACTCTCGTACTTTGTTTATACCTGAGGCTGATGTAAGAATTAGAAGGACTAAATATTATCTTTATTTATAGATTTAAATAGTTATTAATTTTCTCAATTATCATTATTACTGTAGAATCTTACAATTTTTGTTGATATCTACAAAAGTAAGTATTCATTTTAATATATAAAAGACAATTTTAATCAATATTAAATGCTTCTGAAATATAACAAAATTAAAATTTAATAAAGATAATTCTTTATTAAATTTTAAACAATTACAATGAACGGGAGAATAGGGAGAGTTTTTTTTACAAAAACCACAACATTTTTCATGTTCGTTTTATAATTAAGACAGTTAAGCTTCGGAACATTTCACAAATGATGGTTTTATAATAGTTTGAAACAAAAGAAAATAGATACATAAATTTCTGTACAATAAACACAAATTTTAACAAATAAAAAATGTGCTCCAAAGAAGAACCGTGCGGAACGGTACCCGAACGACGAACGAACGGTGCCGTAGAAGATTGGCTGCATTCCCTATCTGGATAGTAAGGCTAATCCTTTGACAGAGATAACTGCCATTGCCAAGAAAAATAAATGTGATTATATCGCCATGCGGCCAAATTTATCGACAAACATTATGTAACGGTAACATCACTAAATTCATCGACGGCGACAAGTCGGGTTTATCACGCGACCGATCCGAAATTTGTACGGATGTGCAGACCCGATGTTGCTCAAAAAATCCAACAACTACATTTGAATAAAATATACGAATTTAGAGTTAAAATGTAATTAAATATCAACAATACGATAAGAATTTAATTAGTAGTGAATTGTAACACCATGTTTCTGTAAGCTTGATGTTTCAGACCTCTTCTTACAAGAAAACACTGAGCAATTCGGCATTTTAAATAGTGTAGTGTTCACTTGCGCGACTGGACTCGGTCTAGAAAGAAATCCGAGCCCAACTAGTTTTGTTAAACTTTATGACCATTTGGGCTTGTACTTTGACAGAGGGGAAACGTTCCGTATGCCTACTCCTTACCGGTGTAGGAGCACATGAGTAAAGAAACGGAACAGAGACAAAGCTTCTAAGGAGCGTGCAAAATTCTTACCTATTTTAGTAGGGTTGGCAAAGGAGAATAAAATAAACAAAACGTTTATTAGACTTTTATTTGTACATTAGATTATTTACAAATTACCTACTCTAAATATTTTTTTATAACTTTTTATTTTTAACAAATTATTAAATCTTTTAATCTAATGATGAATTCTAAATCTAATGGATATAAAGTTTTTTCAAATAATCATTAAGGACGCTTCCACATGGCATAATATTTTTACAATCTTACACTCGATTCAGAATATCATTAGGTACCAATATTTACAATGTTTACGTCGAGTTCTTTGTAATGAGTAATTAAAGAATCTTTGCCCATATTTATAGGTTGTTCAGGTCTATTAACAAACAATTTTATTTCGTCACATATGTGATTTTCGAGACATTCATGCAAACTGTACAGTAGGTAACCATTTTACACCTCCGAATCTAATTATTTACACTTTCTTGACTTTTTAGTTTAATACTTTATTCTACCATAAACAATTTAAAATAACCATTTCTCACTAAGCAGGAGCGCGAAACAAATACGGCAACCATTGCGCGGCCCTCGGCATTTCTACTGACCGAGCCGGTTTTATCCAGTTGCGGCGCGTATGTGACGCAGCGCTAGTAGAAACGCACACAAGCATTGCATGTTTGTAGTAGTATACCTACGACAGCGCGGTTGTATGAAGCTTTGTCTCTGTTCCGTTTCTTTACTCATGTGGTAGGAGTCCCGGTCAATACCTATATGTAAAAGTTCCGTTCCACGCAATACGTGTTTTTATGATATCTTTTTTTATCTATTGTTTTTTATATTATTCTTGATTTATAGTTTGAGATTTTAATTTAGAATTTTAGAGGCGACAATTATTGTATTTTAGCAATGACATAATAATAAATTATTCATTATTTTTGGAACCATCTATTTTTCTTACTAGAAAGTTGTATGCGTAAAAAGGAAAAATGTGAACTGTCACCGAACCCATTTGGTGTGAAATAGACTATAGTAGCACTTCCTCCCTTATGGAATAAGGTAAAAACTCCTTGAACCTAGGTACTCTTTGTTTGCTCATAAGTTACTCTGTGGTTTGCTCTTTGCTCAAACACGGAGTAACTAGAACTAGTTACTAATCTGTGGCTCAAACCAAAGAGAATATAACCACTAACGATTGCTCAAGCCAAATTCCAACCAACATTTAATAGTCTGTGATTTCCTCCTACATATGATAAAATAAAGGCAAGATAAAACAAAAATAAGCGGGATGCTAGAAGTTTTGAGAAATGATTTCCCCAGGTGTGATTTACGCGTGAAAGTGTATTATTACAATGGCCATGAAAGTAGAGTCTGTCGATGGCAACGGGCTTGGAATTAAAGTTGAAGGTGATTTGGGTTCTTTACAAATTATCGAAGAGTCGAGCGACAGTGACGACGATATTCAAGGAGAACAAGGTGGTATTAGTACCGTATCCAGTATTCCCAAAGACCTGGCACAAGCATCTTCTGCACCAGTAGTAGGCAGTCTGGCAATAACTAATTCAGATAATGTTCAGATTGGCAATAACACTTATTTCCATGGCCCTGTGATTATCAAGCAAATTATTGGATCTCGTTCTGGTATAGAAAACAGAGCATACATTAAGACTGAAGATGAAAATATTTCAGAAGTAAAAAGCCCTTCAAACAATGACTATTGTAAGTATTTTGTTAATACATTGCTTTTTCATGATGAGCAGTGTTATTTAATAAATTAAATGTGGCAGTAATAGCCATAGGGCTATAACCATAGGGTTATAGCCCGCTTCTCTTTCGTGTGAGCTCGGGTTAAAATCCTGGCATGTTCCAATGAGTTTTTCAAAATACTTATTGTACATATTTATCACTAGCTTGACGGTGAAGGAAAACATTGTGAGGAGCAGTGAAGCTTGCAGGTCCCAGAATTAATCCTGATATACATGTAACAGCACCCTGGTCTGGCGAAATGCCCACCGCCTATTACGGTTAGGGATCTATAGAACATACATGTGAAACATGGGTATTTCCAGAAATGGAATACCTATGCCTACCTCCTCTGAGATAAAAGGTGTGGTATGATTTATTATATTAAAATTATTTTTTTACATTGCTTTTTATGGGCTTCTAGCCCATCCTCTTCATAGATAAATTTTTTCTATTGATAAATATTTAAACGTATAGGTATGTGATTGCTGATATACATTTGTTTTTTATAGCAGACCAAAAATGTGATATTATACCAACATGGCAGAAGTTCACATTTCTGGGCATTGGCGCTATTTGTGTAGCTGCTTTATGTGCAGTTATTATTGTTCTAGTAAACAGCGCACAAAGCAATTCAAGTGATAGTAATTATGAATTTAGTAGCGGAGATAACTCAAGTGAGTATAATAACTGTACAAGGAATTTGGAAATAATTTTTGTGGTTGTTGATAACAAAATTCCCCTGTTTCAGTGTTCTTTCAAATAGATTCATATTTATGATTCATTCTTTATTTTATTTAGTATAATTCTAACTATACATACATACTCAAGGTTTCTTGATTAATTATTTTTAACAGAATGTCTCTAAGGAAGCAGGTAACCATTTCCTCCTATTTGTTTACTCTTAGTATATAAAATATCCATATTCACTCTATAAAGATAGATGATCATAGTAATATATAATAAATATAACATATATAAATAATAGTTACTGTATAGCAGGTGCCCACCAGATGTGCTCAAATGGAATTTATATTTTAAATTACATACCGGAATTGCTAAATATCCTCCTTTCACATACCTTCTAAATTTCAAGTTCTAGGTGTGTCGGTTAGTAAATAAGTAAGTAACAACTCTTTGTTGTACGTACATCAATAAAATATGCAATAAGTGAGACAATGATTTTAAAAAAGAACAATGGGTGCTCTTATCACTAGTTGAGCAGATTTCGTGATTACTCAGTCAGTCAGTTGTATTTCTTTATTTATATATATTAAATAGATAAAATACACTCTCTGACACATCTATCGGGCCACCTAGTGTTTTAAGTTTTGACGGTCCCTAGCTAAAAACGTTGCCACACGAGATCGCGGTCTTCCTTGACAACAAACGAAGCCGCCAGTCTCTAAGTACCTTTAATAAACTCTTTGGACAGTAGTACGGCTTAAATTCAGTTGTGCACTCACATTTCTTTCACTATTCCCGGCCTGCAGAAGTGCTACAGCTTTGGCGGAAATTTCAGGCCTAGTATCCATATTTTTGATCAAAACTGGCTCAAAGTTTGCAGTAGCCATATTATTGAACCAATAATCAGAAACATAAATAAAAAAATCCAACTTTCGCAAATTAAAAAAGTTTTCTCCTCCCTTGCATCGTTGAAAACAATGAACAGACTCGAATTTTCTTATTTTTTTTTCACAATTCTGAATTCGAAATAAAAAAAAAACATACCAAAAGGTTGACCAATAAATCAGCTTCTAAACTGCATACCAACTTATTGCTCCACCTAACATTTATTTTTAGCTAGGGACGGTCCCAAAACTTAAAACACTAGGTGGCCCGATAGATGTGTCCGGGAGTGTATGTTACATTAGTTCAGAAAAAATGGTAAACTTTCAAAATTAATTTAAAGTTAATTAAAGAGGAGTACTAACCATAGTTAAGGTAAGGTTTGTATCTAAATACATAAAAAATAAAGTATTTTCAAAAACAAGCTTTTATTAAAATAAAATGTACTTAAAAGAATAAAATAAACTTTTCCTTTAAAACTACTTACTATTAACTTAACCCTTCAACGGGCATAGCTTTTTAAATTTTCCATTGCTTTTGAATCTTATATTAATTACATAGAGTTCAATATATGGTGGCAACTATGAGCCACTACCGGTAAAAGGTTAAAACATCATTACACAATTTATTATGTAATACAAGCTTGTCGTAAGATTTAAGTACCTACCTATAATCATATTTACTTCGTCCGAAAATTCTAAAAATTAAATTCAATCAGTTATATGTAGTTATTTAATTTACTTGCTTATCTACCTACATAGGGTTAATCTCGCGACAAGCTTTTATTACATAATGAATTGTGTATTGACATTTTATGTTGATAGTAAAACACATTGTCATCCAAACTAAATTTGAATCCAAACAATCGGTTGAAGATATCTGTTTAAAAAATATTTGCAAGATTCCACCCGAACTATCCCAACATAATATATAGTTATAGACAACTATATAGTTACCAGTCAAGTGCTAGAATAAACATCAAACATTACATTGATTGACATTACATTTACTTACAAAAAACTTAAATATTTTCAAACAGCCTGGTATGGACAACACTGGTAAATCACCATTCAAAAATACCTAAAATCAACATCATGCAACTTGCATCTCGAGGGTGATTTAGCTTGTATACCATGAGGCTTTGTCAGAGTCAGGAGCAAAGACCTGAATCTATCTTTGAGTCAAAAATGGAGTACCTGGACTGTAGCTATTATTTTATAATGTTGGGCATTTGCATAGGCAAAATATTCAAAATCTGTCACTAAGTAGAGTTGATGAAGTAATGATTATTCTTAGGTGTTGCTGATAAAAATCATATTCCTTATAACCTGATGCTTATTGTGTGTAAGGTCACAGATATTAGGTAAGGTTAAGAAAACTAATTGTGCAATAACTGAACTTTCATACCTAGAATTCATCAATTGTTTTTACAAGATGACAATGGCTATAATAAATAAATTTTTGCTTATTTCAGACATATTGGTGGTGGGACTTTATGCAGAGTTAAAAATACTTATAATATCAGTTTCAGTGATACCAATAATATATGTGTTAATTAAATGCTTGATACTAACAGAGCAAGCTTTTAATAGTGGTGTTACACTGGGTGCTTGGTACAAGAGAAATAATTTTAAGAAGTCAACAAAAAATAGAAAAGATAATGAAGGTATAATTCAGATTTTTAAGACTGTTTTTGATTATAATTGGTTATATATTAACGAAAAACTGTTTGCCAAAACGCACCACATATTTTGGTTGTGTAACACTTCGCAGGAAATACATCTATGCAGTTGAATTTAAAATGCAAAACTGTATCTGTATACAAACTTTTCATCGAAATCGTTGAAGCAGTTTCCGAGGACCAATACATATCTACATAAATAAATATGTATAAGAATTGCTTGTAAAAAAAATCTTATGCCTTTTGTCCCCGATTAGGTAAAGGAGAGGCCAAGGTATTCCATTTCTGGAAATACTAACTTTTCACGAGTATATTCGACCCCTAAATGTGATAGGTGGTGAGCCCATCGCCGGACCGGGTTTGTTACACATGCCCCAGGATTAATTCTGGGACCTGCTGGTTTCCTCAAGATGTTTTCCTTCACCGTCGAGCTAGTGATGAATATAAGTAAGTAATGATGAGTGTAAGTTTTTGAAAAACTCATTGGTTCATGCAAGGATTCGAACCCGAGCCTCACTGATTATCATCATGGAAAGCTGGCTCTTTAACCGTATGGTAATCACTGCTCATTTTAAAGTATCAGGATTTAATCTCATCTTGTAAATGTTGAGAGCTATTAATTAATTAATATTGTACCATAGTATTGTACTGATATGTAGTATGTCTAAAATGAGCAATCTTGTTTTTTGTTCAATATTTATTATGTTCAAGCGGGTGCGCAGCGGTAGCGTTGCCCGCGCAGATTCACTTTATTCCCGTTCCCGTAGGAATTTCCTAAAATCCCTTCATAGCGGTTGCCTACTACATATAAGACACCAACATACCATATTTCAAGTTTCTAGGTGTTATCGTTTCGGTGTGGGACGTATTTCTCTCTATAACCAGTCTTTTTATTTTCCTGTGGGAATGAGACATTTTCCCTTGGTAAAAAGTACCCTAGATGTTAACCCGGCTACTCAGATATCACCACACCAAAATAAATCAAATCCGTCCAGTTCTTTTTGCGTGATGCGTGCACATGCACAACCAGACAGGCACAGACAAAAATTTCAAAAATTGGTGTTTTGAATTTTGATATCTAAATCGATAACTATCTACACAACCGCAAATAAAAATAAATCATGTACAGAAACATCCCGTTAGAGTTTTATTATATGTCTAGATCAATAATGGTTTTGCACTTTTTTTTTGAAAAATGCTTATCAATATATTATCTAGTGCAACGTTGAAAGTTAAATACCCTAATAAAACTGGGTATTCTCCCTACTACTAACTGAGTTTCTTTTGATTTTTAATTAAAATCTTCACTTTCAGCTGATAACTTATTGATAGCACCGGGCCATCTGAGGATTGTCTCGAGGACAGATTGGCTTGCACAGCCAGTAGATGAGGTGATTACAAAGAACAAACAGCCTGTACCGTGGGTTATTATTACCCACACGGCTACTGGTAGCTGCCATTCACAGGTTGGTATTTGTATTTTAAGGAATATTTTTTTTATATTATGTTTATTTTTTAAGAATATGACTCCGTAATACATAGGTCACACTAAAAGTTTCCGGAACTGGCCACTTACATAAACAATATTTAAAAAGTAACTACAACATTAGAAAATTTAACTCTTTGGCTGTAGAATGCAGTTTGTTTCATCTGACTGTCAATTGTTTTTACATTGTGGCGCTATTTTAAAAATTGCGTGTCTACATTAACATGGATTAAACTCGGGAAAATTTTCGTAGTATGATTTTCTACGATTTTAAGTATAATTTGACAGCTCAACAGAGCATCGCTCGGCTTCAATCTGCTTTTGGGGATGAAGCACCATGCAAGACGACTATTTATAGCTGGTTTCCAGAATTCAAGCGCGGTCGTGTCAATCTCAGTGTCGAATCTCGCGATGTCGCCGGTCCACCGCTGTGAACAACAAAAACATCGATGCTGTGCTCCGTATGATTGAAACAGACAGGCATGTGACCTACCATGAGATTCGCGCATCCTTAGACATAGGCATGAGTCAAATACAGTCAATCCTACACAAACATTTGGGTGTGAGAAAGCTGTGCTCATGGTGGATCCCACACAATTTGACCGAGGCTCAAAAAACGGACCGCGTCACTTGGTGCGGTGCCATGCTTACCAGATTCAACGAAGGTACGTCAAATTTGGTGTGGGACATAGTAACAGGTGACGAAACATGGATTTATTGCTACAATCCCAAAACAAAGCAGAAATCACACGTATGGGTCTTTCTAGATGAGCCGAAGCCAACCAAGGCGGCGCGCGTGAAAAGTGCATCTAAGCGGATGATTGCTTCTTTTTTTAATAAAACTGGACACGTGTCTACTGTTGCTTTAGAGAATCGTCGTACCGTGAATAGTGACTGGTACACGACCATTTGTTTGCCAGCAATTATTGACAAACTCCGTAAAAATAACCGGAAACGTCGTATCATCTTGCACCACGACAATGCTAGTTCCCACACGGCCAGACAAACAAACGAATTTTTGAAGGTGAAAAACTTAGAACTTATGAGCCATCCTGCATACAGCCCCGACCTGGCACCTTGTGACTTTTTTCTGTTCCCAAAAATTAAGAACCAATTACGCGGTCAACGATTTTCATCACCAGAAGAGGCTGTCGAAGAGTATGAAAACACGTTTTTAAGGTCACCACGGAGGAGTGGCACAAAAGTTTTCAAAATTAGTTTAATCGCATGAAAAAGTGCATTGACGCAAAGGGAGAATATTTTGAGAAACAATCAATTCATTTTTGACCTTTAATAGTATTTTTTTCTTATTCATTCCGGAAACTTTTAGTGCGCCCCACGTATGTACTTAATGCATAAATAGATGTGACCCTCAATATTTTTTTCATTGACTGATAATTTTTATGGTTTGTCTAATATTATTTAAGGAACCTCCAGGTCTGTTGTCATACCTAACTCCTTTTTTACATGTTTGTATAAGTTTGTATACCACTGAATGAGTTCTAAATAAAATAAATATAAAATATAATATAGGTACTAATCTAGTACACCGCCAAAATCTAAAATAATTCAAAGTTATGTATTAATATGCTTGGGTCACAGTTATCTGAAATAAATAGGCACAATAGCCGACGGTAATTACGCGTTTGTTTCACTAAGTTTTAATATATTTAAAACACATTTGTCCCAATCCCACCTGTTGTTAGTTTTGTATAAAATGATTATGTTACACAAAACTTTTAATGTGGTAAGTGTTTTTTTACAACGAATTATATTGTTGCCTTAATTTTTACTTTTTAATTTCAGAGTGCATGCGTGCTGAATGTACGGCTTATACAAACGTTTCACATCGAGTCTAGAGGCTGGAGTGACATCGGATACAACTTTATGGTTGGTGGCGACGGCTCAGCGTACTATGGTCGTGGTTGGGACTACGTCGGGGCCCACACAAAGGGTTACAATAATTGTAGCATAGGTATAGCCTTCATTGGCACGTTTAATACGGAATCTCCAACGAAGAACCAGGTAGAGGCTTGCAAAAACCTTATCAAACTGGGAGTGGCGGAAGGTAAACTTGCCAAAGACTATAAGTTATTTGCTCATCGACAGCTAATGTCAACCCTAAGTCCTGGTGATAAAGTATATGAAATTATTAGTAAGTGGCCGCATTTTGTAAAAACCACTGATGATAAGGTTTTATATTGTTAAATTCATTCTGAAATACTGAATCTTTTTGGTGTCCCAAATGTTTGGCCAATTGTGCAGATCGGTATAAATCAGCGTGTTAAAAAATGAGGTTAAATGATTTTTGAAGTTTTTAGTGGTTCACTTTACACAGCAGAATACACAGTGTAGAACATTACACCCGTAGAACTTTCTAAGTATAAATAATTTATTCAAGTATTCACGTATGGTAAAATGAATGATAAAAATAATGAATTAATTTTTCAGTTACATATCAGACCATCTTTGCTGCAGTACCAGCAAATTGCACTCTGACATCTTTCGATTTGCATACCTAACTGACTTATCAGCTTCGAAAACCTAGGTTTGTCAAGCGGCTCTGTAAAAATCTGTGAGTTGTAACACTTGTAACTCACTGCTGACCCTTTCCACTACCAGTTCTTTATTTGTGAACAAACGACGCACAAAGTACTGTCGCAGACCTAAATGTTTTGTTCTGTGGAACTCGAGATCTCAGCTAATTGTACAGCTGCCTCATTATCTACATATAGAACCGCTAGACCTTGATCTTCACCATACTGCCAATAAGGAGAGTGAGCATGAGCTAATACGCAAGAACTCCAAATACTTGTCTATAGTTAGTTAGTTAGAAGTATTCATCAACCTCTCACTTTTGGGGTACATCTTTCTTCACTATTGGAGTAGTTAGGTCTGCAATTCTGCATTCCAAACGTCTTCTATATTTTATTCTTACCTCACCACTGGGCGCAACAGGCCTCTGACTTCCTTGTCTTGCCTTCTACTATTTCTAGGATCCCGTCCATGTCCCGCAACAATTCAGACATACGTTACCTCAATTGCATCCAATTAGTACTCCATCCATCTTGAAAATTTTTATTTTACTCAGTTGCATTTCTTCACATATGACCAGTAGTCCAGTAAATTTATACATTATCGCATGCGTCAAATCCGGTAGTTCTGATTTTTTGCAGACTTGTTTATGATGTTGGCCTAATGTATAATCCAAGTTTGTGACCTCGAGCGCCGAACGCAACTTTGTCAAAAATCGAAAAAACAGCGAAAAAATAGTATTTTTTTCGAATTTTGGCGATTATAACCCTAAAGGACTAGTTTCTGAAAAAACTTTCTTAGGACGATTTTAAAGTAGACTAAATTAACTACAATATGATACTAAAATTGTCTCTGTAGACCCAATAGTTTCTGAGATTTAGCCTTTCAAAGTTTATATTTTTTTTCGAACTTCGCAATTTTTTGCATTTCTGTCGTTTTAAAATGTTGCCTGCTACTTCGTTCGCGTTATTTAGGGATAAAAAGTAGCCTATATTTTAATCCGGGTCCTAATCTATCTACCTACCAAATTTCATCTAAATCCGTGCAGCCGCTAAGTTTATTTTTGTCTTTTATCACATAGATATCTACACTAATCTATAGTAATATTAAATACGAAAGATTAGATTTTTTGTACGTTTGTTACGAATAAACTCAAAAACTACTGCACCGATTTAAAAAATTCTTTCACCAATGGAAAGTTAAAATATCCCTGAGTAACATAAAGCTATATTTTATTCCCGTATTCCCACGAGAACGAAAACTACTCGGGTGAAACCGCGCGGAAACGCTATTATATTATAACACTAACGGTATTTGTATCGAATAAACTCAAAAACTAATGAGCTGATTTTACAAATTCTTTCACCAATGGAAAGCTACATTATTATTGAGTAACATAGGCTATATTTTATTAAATATTATAAAATATTATAGAAAGACATGGAATAGAAAATTCGCAATCCATTTTTTCTCCGCGATACTAAATCATCTTTTATATTAATTTTTGAGTTAGCTGTCAGATCGTCTTTGCTGCAATACAAGAAAAGTGCAATCTAACAATGATTTGTAACTTTGAATTCACATGGTCATTGGAAAGACGTTTAGAGAAAAAGAGAATGATTTTCTTCCAATCTCTTTGGGTCATTATATCGATAGTTCAACGTTGCTTGTGCTACTTATAGACATTACGAAAATGCTTTATAAACAAAATTAATATATAGGTATTATATTAATATATGTATGTATATGTCGTGCCCACGTCATAGAATTGAACATTTCATGAAATATTCGAAAATTTCATGAAATGGTTGTATATAATTTCATGAAATAGTCTAACCTCTAACCTAACCTAACCAAATCATGAAGTGATCAATTCTAAGATATTACCACGACAAATATACATTATACATATTAGGTGTGATAGGGAATTGTATAGTTCTAGAAATAAGAAATGTATTGAGATCGAAATGTATTAGAATTTTGCGACTTTACGAGTTATGTTTTAATATTATTGTGCCATTAAAACACACCAGATTTAAAGCTAGTTAAGAATCTTTGATTGATATAATTATATTGTACACATTGTATTAAAATGTAAAATTTAAATGCTTTAAGTTAGGATATTATATTTGTGGGCTTCTAAATCAAAATAGATTTTGTGGTATCTCGTCGTATCAAAAGGAGCATCTAGAAAAGTGTATACAATAAATATGGAACAAACTATTTAATTAACAAATTTTACTTATTGTACTTAAGACTACATTTAATTTAGCTGACCACATTTACATAATGCAGCTTACCGTATTAAATGGTTAGTATGCGAATTGTTCGAAACATCACTAATTGGGATCGATCCCAGCTTGAGATTAAAGTGCTATGTTGCACGCTGATGTAAAATGAACATCCATCACAATTATTGTCTCTCCCCTTTTCAGGTACACATCCGTACCGATTTTGGCTGCTTTAAATTTAAAAAATGTATTCCATCATTTGCAGGTTTCAATTAATACTTACAATTACATTTGCAAGATTGATTTAACCTACATTAATAATAAAAAGCACCTACATTAAAAAGGGTTATTTTGGAGATGAATTTCAAGTACTTGTCGGTGTTCAAATTAGAGATTCCGCGAATAGTGATTTTGCCGAAGGCCATGCTCTTTGCCGCGCCGATTTTCATTTGCGTGTGACGCAGTCGATGTTACGACCTGTCTTATTGTACAGGGGGATGTATTTATTTCATTTGCGAGTTAATCGTGTCACGACCCGCATTATTTGTTTATTTTCACACATATTGTGTTACTAATACTTAGTCTGTGATAGTAAACTAAGTATTGTCAAAATATACGTACATATCACTATTTATTCCTCCACAGCAAAGTATGGCACTGTTTAAGAAAAAAGTTTTTTTTAAGAAAAATATGTGACTTTTTTCATGACATTTACATTCGGTATTCGGCCGAATACCGAATGTACACTATAATATATTATTATTCGGCCTAATACGGAATCTACAATATCAATATTATAAAGAGGAAAGATTCGTATTTTAGTATGTTTGTTACGAATAAACTCAAAAACTACTGGACGGATTTCAGAAATTCTTTCACCAATAGAAAGCTGCAATATCCCTGAGTAACATAGGCTTTATTTTATCCCCGTATTCCCACGGGAACGGGAATTACGCGGGTGTAACCGCGCCGAACAGCTTTATTAAATAAAGTAGCCCAATATCGAAGTTCAAATCCTATACTATTAAACGAGCAATATGTGCAAATATACCTACCTAATTCTTTCTGCAAGTTCTTACGAGTGGATCTCTGTCGTCCAGGTGCTCCATTCCAATGAGGAATTTTCAATGACATTAATAATATTGAACTAGATGGCGCTGATCAACATTGGGAATTAGAAATTGGCAACACTGATGTGTCGCTTTACGTGACACATCCGTCCGTCATGTCATGTGCCGTTGTTGTGTTGCGTGTGAGTGAGTGTAACGCGTCAGCAGGCAACGCAATAAAACAGATCTTGTTTTAGGTACCTAAATTCCTAGTGCGTCGAGTCGAGCTTCGGTTCCTCCGTATTTTAGTTGAAATTTTGTATATATCAAAAACGTGTTGTAGGCACCGTTTCAGAGACAGGACTCTTTAAATTGTGTTATCCACTGAGTCTTCATTGTTTGCTGTTTTGGTATCTGGTGAACTCCATCATTGTGACACCCATACACTATACATGGTCCACGCATTTTCGCAGATGAAGGAGACTGAGTTTTTGTTTATCGTGGATTCGGATCTTTTGTTGTAACACAAACCACTCGCAAACAATGTACAAACAGAACAATAAATAAAATACAAGGCAATGAGTACGTAACCTTATATAGATAAAAAGTCAGATTGTTTTTTTTTGTTTGACAAATTCTTGCGACCATAGATTAGGTAAAAAAAAACCCAAGGCTTATCAGCACCATCTATTGACACCTTTGAATACTCAAGTGACAGCTGTCACCGAAAACTCCTCATTAGCGTAGGTATACTCGTACCATTAGTAAAGTTGTGGTTTGGTATTAAATTAGTTTTAGGTACCTACATAGTTAGTTTCAAAGTAAGCCCTTCTAGACTATGAATATGGGAAGAGTGACAAAAATGACACTTCAAATGATATTTATACCTATGAACCTACCTATCATTTGATATCATTTGATAGTTGGAATACTAAAAATAATCGATATAGTATTGTTATTAGCACATAGATAATACCTAACTACTTTTTTTTAAATATTTTAAAAAGTTCTTTAAATTTGGCAAGGTGACTGCGAAATATATACCAACCACTGAGCCAGGCAGGAGTAATAGTGTTCTGTGCACTGAGCACATAACACTATTGTAACAGGATTAGGTATTTCTTGTCAAATGCTAGACGCCGCTGGGCAATAATTGTGAAGCCTGTCAGATTGTACTTATAGTAGGTAGGTATTTATATTTTTCCGTCACAACTTTTTTTTAGATACAACTTTACAGGGAATCAATAATTTTGTGCGATATGATACGAGTAAGGTGCTAATAAACAAATTTTTGGCCTTTTTTAAACCCCGACGAAAAACAGAGTGGTGTTAGAAGTTTGACGTGTTTCTGTGTATTTGTTTATCCATATGTCTATCTGTTCGCTCGTACCTCCCAAACGGCTGAACCGATTATGATTTAGTTTTTTTGTTTGATAGGTGACTTAATAGAGAGTGTTTTTAGCTATTGTTTAAGAAAATCTGTCTAGCCGTTTGAGTTTAAATGTATTTTTTGTATCGGGGGCTTAAGAAAATTTTAATTAAATGTTATTTCATATATACAAATCAATTTATATTTTTTATGATATTGTTTTAGTATGTACTTATACTAAGTAGTTTAAGGCTAAAAGTCTGCCTGCTTACAGTAAGCAAATGTTGTTAAGTTATACACAAATTGAAATAAATGTTTTAATTACCTGAAATATGTACATTTTGTTTTAAATTAATTCTACATATTTTCCATGACTTCGCTATACTCTACATGATGATGTACTTACATACTCGCAACGATGTCTGCCTGTACCTCTTACTTGACAAATAGGTCATATTGTTTCTCTTAACTTTAAATCGTTATGTCCTTAATGGTCATGCGAAATGCCAATTAGTAAAGTAGACCTAAAGATGATTGATGATTTTCAAATACCTATTCAATGATACCACACTTAACATAGTTCGTAGACTTCCATATTTTTCTTTAGGTATCACAATATGGCGATGTGCCATAATGTACCTAATCCTATATTTTTTTTAAAGTATGGAATGATTTTTCACAATAATCTTTAAGTGATAAAAAATGATAGTTACCTACTGAAGTCTAAATAAATAAAAATAAAGTACTCTCTATCGAATCTCCCAATGACAACCCACTTTCATGGACCCCTGCCAAGTATTACACTAAACCCAAGATTTTTTTTAACATGAAGAATAAGTATAACATGAAGTCTTTTTGGATTCCCGCCAAAAGCTCCAACTCATCGATTTAATGTAGTGTCAATCTCTATGGGTAATACTGTAGTGCCGCAGGTGTGTCACTACACTAAGAGGTGATATTTATTTTATTTTTTTAATGATGTAAATAATAAAATATTAATTCAAAGGCAGTCGAAAGTAATCTTATCTATGCGTAAAACCGAAAAATGTAAACTGTCACCAAACTCATGCTACGTAAAAAAGACTAGTTGGGTGTCTAGAGCTCGCCACAAAAGAACATACACACACACACACTCTTACATAGCCTGATAAACCCATTTTACCCATTATCCTCCGCAATCGGGTAAAATATTAGATAGGATTGATTTTATACTTTAAAAACAAAGCTTTCGTGTTCATGGGTCATGTATGCCTACAAATGAGCTTGGTTTTATAGATTAAAATCAACATACTGCATGTCAGCCTTGTATCTATGATAGATCAAGTTTTCATAATTACTGCTTGGCGGGCGTTTCACAAACGACTTTTAGTTTTCATTCTGAGCGGACTTCAGGCGTCGCATGTCTGCTTTTATATCACACTCTGGTTAGCATTGAATATGGTGCATCACATCAAAAGGACCATGGATGTGAAACGGAAAGAAGGCTGGAACAAAAGTACTCCTAGGAAGAAGGAATCCACGATGGGGATACTTTCGAGCAAATTAGCGGAATTCTGCAAAAGAACAGATTTACACGGATATAAGTATCTGGTGATGAAAGACCTTAGTATATTGGAAAGGTAAGTTTATTGAAGGTCATAAGATAGGTAGCTACCTTGCGTGGTTATTTTTGGCGGCTACGACGACTACTAAGACTTATCTAATTATAAAAAGTCATTCATCATTGGGTTGCCACAAGGCCCTTCGTACACAAAAACATTTTTATGTAAAATGTTGCCAAAACGGGACAATATGCCTTCTTAATCAGGATACCTACCTACCTAAACCAAAGAGATTAAAATATAATAGTTAGGACATAATAAATATATATGATATATGCCCTAATATATTTTAATCTCTTTGACCTAAACAAATTCCATTTACTTGCTCATTTTAGGAGCTGCTGGGCGATAGCGGTAATAGTGAGCACGGTTATAGCTGTATTTTTTGTATGCACTGTCTATAACTGGTATGCCAGAAATCCTATAGTAACTGTAAGTAAAATTTAAATCTAAAAAGCATGTATATATTATTATACCTACACATGGCTGATACAGATTACAATACTATCTCGCATATATTTGAAATACGAAATAATTTCAAGCGCCATTTTCTACAGAACTCACCCAAGATCGCTAAAGGTATTTATGTTCAAATGCATTTTGAATCCATAAGTATTTGATGCCACCATAAAAACTCCTCTACGATGTGAAAAACCGTTTGTTGAGGAGCCCCACGGTCACACGCCGGATACTCTAAGTCCCTAAGTAGGTATTTGTGCGGACAGTAGGTATAGTTGCAGCGAGCGACAAAGCGATAAATAAAACGATGTGTCTAACTATCACAGTTTATCAGAAATATATTTTACATAAAAATTTACTTAAACTGTAAAAAAATTAATTAATCTATGTTCTAGGTAATAGAGAGCACACAAGGCGCCATTTGGGACATTCCATTTCCAGCCATAACTTTTTGCGACCTGAACCTTATTTCTCGGTCGGAGGCATGGGCTTTCGCTCATAACCTGTAAGTGTTGATTTAGAGTCTGTGGTGGGTAGTACCATATTGAAAGGATCGATGTATTTAGTAAACAACCGTTATATATTCAAGCCATCCGCATCGTCTCAGTAATTGGGCATCCGCAGCTGAATAGACTCTGGATGTCAGGCCTAGAAAAGAGATATTTCTTGTTTATAATTTTATTTAATAAAATTAACTTTATTTATAGGAATAACGGTCTATAATAAGTTCCTAATTTAAATAAAAAAAGGGTCAATCTTTCATCCCCGACTAAGTTACTATTACACATGCTTCAGAATCAATTCTAGGAACTGTTACCTCACGAGTGTTCCTTTACCGTCGGAATGGAGATAAGACAAATGTGTGGATAGGTTAATATGTAAGTAAGTTTTTGAAAAACTCATTGGTTTGGTACATAGGTAACCTCGCCAGGGTTTGAACCCGAGCCTCAAGCATGGGATATTTAATCACAGGTCTATCACTCACTGCTATTACTTTACTAACATTATAATCAGGTATTGCTTGTAGCTCTACAACGCGTAACAGAATAAGCGCAATTCCTCATACGCCCCAATTAGTACCTATATTAATACTAAAAAAATATGATGCCTTCGTTCTTCAATTATTTCTAACCAACTTTCTGAAATAAAGAGCAATAATAGTACGATTTCCGTAGGTAGCACTAAATTCAGCTATGTACTCGTAATTAACTTTTCGAAAAAAATTAATACATATTAAAAATAGCTGAAATCGATTAAGTAGTCGATACTTAACAAACTAATTTCAGGAATTTCGCTTATTCTGTTACATATTAGTATACCGCGCTTAAGGTAGATATTATCGACTTCACCTCTCCTCTGATACGATTACCTAATACGATTATCCTCTGCGCACCCCGCCTGTCTTACCTAAAGCGCGGTACAGCGCTAGGGTCAAGCTTGGGTCAAGCTATAACAAACGTCTTGACAGAAATACTAAGTAGAATATAATATACTAGCGACCCGCCCCGACTTCGCACCGGTGCGATGCTTATACTAAAACCTTCCTCTTGAATCACTCTATATATTAAAAAAAACCGCATCAAAATCCGTTGCGTAGTTTTAAAGATTTAAGCATACAAAGGGACATAGGGACATAAGGACATAGGTATATAGGGACAGAGAAAGCGACTTTGTTTTATACTACTTATATGTAGTGAAGTAGAGTAGAAAATTAACTACCGACTTTTTAACTTCTTAGGACTCTTCCTTCGAACATAACAGCTGACGAGGTATTTGAGATCATTCGACTGGCACCGCTACTTCACAGCACATTCTTTGTGGGTGGGGAACCTATTACTCAGCTACAGAAATTGCAAAGTGTACTAGATATGAACAACATTTCAGTGGAGTCCTTCTTTTTGCAAGTAAAAAACTATTAAGTATTATGTTAAGTACCTAACTAGTAAGTAAGTATTTATTAAGCTAGCCTTTTTTTTAAGGTAAGACAAAGACAGGACTACTAAAATAAGTTTAGTCGCTGTAAAGCAGAATCGAATCCAGTACCTATCTAAGTAATAGGTATAGGAGAAAAGTTTATTCATGACAATCTATGGATTACATATAATGTAGGCGTTAAAAAAGATGTGACAAGTCATTAATTCCGGCACCTCTTCAGAATACTTAATAAAAAATATATTATGAGTCTAATTCAAAAGGGCTATTCTATCTAGGTATCTCACTCGCCAGCGCCACATTTCCCTGATCTACCAGCTCGTGATTTAAAATAACTGTTTCCAAAATTCAATTAAAATTAAAAAGCTAGCCACTGGCTTTTATTTCACAGGTGAAAGGTATCAGCGGTATTTTTCAAGTATTGAATACATTGAAAGGATCGATGTGCTTGTTATAAAGAATAAATATTAAGTATCTACCTACCTATAAAATTGAGTCTCTCTTTGTAGTTTAGGAATAAGGGGAAAAATATAGCCTATGTTACTTCCTGATATTGTAACTTTCCATTGGTATCTAAAATCAGTTTAGTGGCTTGGGCGGGAAAGCGTAACAAACAAACAAAGCCACTTTGGCATTTATAATATTTAAAACGTGTATTTTAATGCGTCCTTATGGTTAAATTTTGTTATTTTGACATTTGTGACGTTGTAAATAAATATGGCGCTTATTTCTGTCCCTTTCCTTTCCAAAGCGGTGGAAAAGAATAGAGCTAACTTAAAATTAGAAATTTTAGGTGGTTTGCAGAATCGAGTCCACTTACCTTATAATATAGAATATTAGAATTTTTAGAATCAGCTTAGTGGTTTAGGCGTAAAAGCGTCACAAACAAATAGATATTATAGCATTTAGGAAGTATGTACCATGTGTGGACCGACTTAAACATATTATGATTACTATTGTTACTTACTTAGAAATTAAAATCTTGTATTGCAGCTATCTCCTGCGTCGTCATGCAACAATTTGGTCGAAAGATGTATGTGGAAAAACACCATTTATCGCTGTGACCTTTTGTTTCAACAAGTTTTTACCTTTTTTCGTGTTTGCTGTAGCTTTAATTACTTGGCATTTGTGAAGGATAATATAAACACTGGCGAGTAAGTATTATTTTTATCTTTATACTCATCTAGTTAATAAGCTAATCGGTTAAAAAACTTTAGTGTTTTTCTGATTAAATTATGCAATAGATTTCTTTTTCTTTCTGAGACCGACAAATGTAGATAATTGGTCATATTTTATTTAGTCGGTTTGTATTTCAAATCGTAGGTAATTCGTATTTCACGCGGAACTCTTGACAGATAGCTGTCTCTTTCTCTATCATTCATTCCGTATCATATTTCGCCGTCATTGTTGTATAATATTATAAATACGCCAAGAGGTAAGTATGTAGGTACATTTTGTAGCCACTAGTACGTAGCGGAAAAATATCCAAACGCGCAGTATGAATATAACTCGTTCATCTATACATATAATAAAACTCTAACGGGGCCGTGTCTGTACATGAAATATTTTTTTAAAAATTTCAACGGTAGTGTACCTATATGTATAGTTACCGATATGGATAGTATAGATACCAAAAACCAATTTTTGAAATTTTTGTCTTTCTGTCTGTCTGGTTGTGCACGCATCACGCAAAAACTACTGAACAAATTTTGATGAAATTTGGTATGGTAATAGCTGAGTAGCCGGGTCAACCTTTAGGGTACTTTTACCCCCAGGAAAATGTCTCATTCCCACGGGAAAAATAAATAACTGCTTATAAAGATAAAAACGTACTACCGTACTCCGAAATGATAACACCTAGAAACTTGAAATATGGTATATAGGTGTCATAGGTCATAGGTAACCACTGCGAAGGGATTTTTGGTGATGTACTTATATAATTAGTACTTCTCATACTATCTAATAGCCTTTTACCTAATTTGTAAACTTGGTTAAACCAGCAATAGTCGGTTGCCGAAGTTGGATTCGCCGCGGCGCGTTGCCTCGTGCGGCTATCAAACCGCCCTGACTGTCCTTCTCAACATTAATGTACACAACTACTACAGTGTCCTCTCTGCTTCGCACGGCGTCGTGGTAAGATATCCAATACAGCCGGAATATTCGGAAGGTTTCAGATTCATGTATCATTGTCTTTCCTTCTCTCATTGTTTACCGATGGTACCTACTTGGTCTGTGTCATCGGCACTGGTAAATTTGTTATCGGGCGGCCGTTGAAACTTTTTCTCATCAGGTCTGCCCCTGTGTAGGGGACACAGGACTACAAGGACAGATGATTTAATATCGAGTTTTTAACAACTTTTATTTTAACTACTTATTTAATATTTATTACAATATTCTAAAACTTGTATAGATACATACCTCCGATTTTCATTTATAAAATTGCCAAGTGACAGCAAATTATTAAATAATAACAAAAAAGACGTTTATATATCAACACACAGTACAAAATACCTATTTCCCGGTCTAATTTAATTAAAAATAAGAAGAATGGCCATAATCTGGCCCATACTTCCTCATGTGTGAGGAAAGACCCTTAGCTCAGCAGCAGGCTGTTACGAGTTGATGATGATGATAACGATTTTCTCTTATCAGGCATTGATTGACAATGCACACAACGTTGCGGATATGGATTCACCAGTGCGGCTGGTGAACCCCGAAACCGAGCTGCTGATCGCACTCTCTCCGGAGTACACCTACACCACTGCCGGCGTCAGGTCATTCTCCCCACAGGACCGACAGTGCTACTACAGCGATGAGGTACATTTATGTTATGTTAATGTTTTTACAAACCTCGTGCCTGATGATACAGCCGTAATTAATAAATTATCCTCAGATCATTGTGGCCTGATGGTAACTTATCAGATGTGTACTGAAAAGGCACTAAAGAAAGATATTAAATGCAGACCAGTAACGTGTACTCGCCTTCAGCAATTTAGAAATAACATAGAAAATAAACTTTTAGATTTTTCATACTGTGATGACCCTAATGATTTGTACAAGTCAGTATTAACACTAGCTAAGAACGAATGTAATAATGTTTTTAAAACAAAAAGTGTAAAAATCAATAACAATCTAATGTTCAGTGATTGGGCGACGGTGGGAATTCATAAAAGCAGACAAAGATTATATGAACTATACGAGGAAAGGACGTATAACACTAGTGATACCTTTTGCAATTATGTTCGTCAATATTCAAAAGTCTTTAAACGTATTTGTACCGCGGCTAAAGCTAACCATGTAAGTAATAAAATCAAAAACAGCACAGACATTGTAAAAACTACATGGAAAATTATAAATAGCGAGACTGGAAAATTTAAATCTCAACATTTTGACTTTCAGTTGAAAGTTAACAATAGAATTTTAAGAAATGATAAAGATATATCTGAAGTGTTTGTAAATTTTTTCTCTGATATTCCAGTCTCGACGACCAAGTCACTAAACTCGTCACCCGCACTCGCTGAATCGCTACTACAAGAACATACCGCTGCATGTAATACACGCAATTTCGTATTCGATCATGTAAATCCTTGGGACATCCTAAAAGCATTCAAATCAATACAAATGAAAAATACTGCCGATCTCGACGGCTTATCTGTAAAAATCATATCATCCATAATAGACTTAATTGCCTCACCTCTAGCTTGTTTATTTAATAAATGCGTTGATGATGGCGTGTTTCCTGATCTGATGAAACATAGTAAAATTATTCCATTATTCAAAGCCGGTAGTAGATTAGACCCTTCTAACTTCAGACCAATATCAATTCTACCGACTCTTAGTAAAATTTTTGAGAAAATTATTCTATATCAGTTGAGTGCACATTTTTCTATCAACAGTATAATGTCTGTAAAGCAATTTGGATTTACTAGGGGTCGCTCGACAACCGATGCCGGTGTTGAGCTAGTAAATCATGTTTTTGATGCCTGGGAGGAGTCGCAGGATGCTGTTGGGGTTTTCTGTGATTTATCTAAGGCATTCGATTGTGTCCATCATGAAATTCTCATCAGAAAACTACGTCATTACGGAGTACAAGGCCGCGCTCTTGATTTAATAAAGTCCTACTTGAGAAGCCGGATACAATGTGTTGATGTAAACGGTTCAAGATCGTCTGGATCGGCGGTTTGTATTGGTGTACCGCAGGGCTCCATTTTAGGCCCCTTTCTATTTCTGGTCTATATAAATGACCTACCCAACCGAGTGCAACATGATATTGTACTGTTCGCAGATGATACATCTCTACTTTTTAAAATTAAACGACCTATTAAGTCTTATGACGAAGTGAACAGTGCAATTAATGATGTTGTCAGTTGGTTTAACGTTAATAATTTACTTCTCAATGAGAAAAAAACTAAATGTGTACATTTTTCTTTATCAAATGTTAAACGAACTTTAAACTCAGTTACAGTTAAAAACGAAAAATTAGAATGTGTAAACACTACAGTATTTCTAGGAATAACTCTAGACTCTAAGTTACAGTGGGGACCGCACATTGATACGTTGGCGAAAAGGCTCAGTTCTGCTGCATATGCCGTAAAAAAAATACGTAATATGTCAAGCGTAGAAACAGCTAGACTTGTCTATTTCAGCTACTTCCACAGCTTGATGTCATATGGCATTCTACTGTGGGGGAATGCTGCTGATGTCCAGAGAATATTTATTTTGCAGAAACGAGCCATTCGTGCAATTTATAAAATGGGGTCTAGGATGTCTCTAAAGGAAAAATTCAAAGAAATTAATATACTGACACTGGCGTCACAGTATATTTACGAAAACGTATTGTATGTTAAAAAGAATATATCACTTTACAAAAAAAATAGTGACAGACATTGTATAAACACTAGAAATAAGAATGAACTGGCTGCTTGTGTTAGTCGATTATCTAAAGTTACCAAATCCTTTAAGGGTCAATGTATACGTTTTTACAATAAGATTCCCATTGAATCAGTCCGGCCTTGACCGTGACCAAGTGCGCATGCAAGGTTTTTGACCTCTGCTACGACGATGGATAACGCATCTAATAGATTAAAGTGTTCCAATTGCAATATTGTAATCTGTGAAGTTCTGGCTTTTGTGCAAAATAAAATAGATGTTATGACGGAAGATAGCCTCGTAAAGATATGTGAAAGTGCTTTTAGTTCGGGAGAGATTGAAATAGCGAAATCGTTACTATTTGAATCAGTGAGTAAGCGGTTGAAGACCAGGAAACGCCAAGGAAAGACCTTGCGGAATGTTGAGGACATCATCTGCTTGTTTAAAGAAACGGATCCCGAAAAGGTACCTATATTTGTGGCTAAAAATTTAGAAAAACTACCGCCGGTCACTTTTGATCATATCGATGTGACGCCTTTACTTAAGCGAATAGTCCTATTAGAGAAATCCATGCATGACATTCAACATAACTATGTATCTAAAAAAGAATTAGACGCTGAAATGACAGAATGTCTTAAAACTAATTCTTTTCTAATTCAAGAACAAAATGTTAATAATATTAAAAGGGGAGGTGGTTTCAATAAAATGTTTGACAGCGGACCGATGGCACTATCAACATCATGCAATAATACGTCCTTCAATGTCGAGGTCAACGATCCCGGTCAGTGTACATCTCGCTCCCTTAAATCAATAAACAAATCGATCCTTTCTTGTCACTCATCGCCTGTTAATGAGACAGGGATGAATGAGACAGCGCATTTGTCGCCACCACCGAGCGGGTGCAGCAACGCAGAGAGTGAGAGCGAGACGGAAGGTGAGTGCGCGTTGCGCCAATACACTGATACTTATATTGCAGCGCGACCGGTTCTAGCGACGATGAATGGAACAGCTGTCGAGCAAAATATAGGCAGGCAGGTGAATAATGTTATTTGTAAAGATAATGAGACTGATAAGATAGCTAATACTGCACTATCGCTGCCTAAACGCGTCTCTTTTGCCGAGGTCGTTAGGACAGAGGGTGATTGGAAGGAGCCAGAGAAGAGTGAGGCATGGCATCTGGTGCAGAGACGACGATTTAAAAATCGTTTGATTAGTCAGAGAGGCAGTGCGGTTGTTGAGTCTGGTGTAAATAATTCCAGGTTTAAAGCAGCGGACACGAAAGTGCCGCTATTTATTTCTAATGTACATAGGGACGTATCTGAACAGGATATTATTAATTATATATTTGAGAAAACACGAGAAACAGTTTCGTTGGTAAAAATTAAAATGAAGCAAGAGAGGAACTACAATGCCTACAAACTATATGTAACAAAATATAAAATCGCCACGTATCTCGATGACAAATTGTGGCCATCAGGCATATCGTTTAGGCGTTTTGTCAACTTTTACGAGGAGAGAGAAAAAAGTAAAGATTTTGCAGACATAGATAATTGTACAGAGAGGCCAACTAATAATAATACCTAATGGATAAGTACAGCAAATTAATTAGTTTCAATTGCAAATCCATGAAAAGATCTTTAGAAGGAATCAGAACGTTATGTCGATTAGCAGATGTAGTAGCCCTACAGGAGACCTGGCTGCTACCACATGACCTGCCGCTACTCAACACGATCGACGACAACTTCGGGTGCACTGGCACGTCTGCAGTCGATACTGCGGCAGGCATACTCAGCGGGAGACCCTATGGCGGCGTTGCGTTGTTGTGGCGTGAGAGTGCGTTTGAGTCTGTGTCCGTGATCGAATGTAATAACGTGCGGGTATGTGCAATAAAGATAATTGTTTGTGGTGGGTCAGCAGTACTTTTTAGTGTGTATATGCCCACAAACTCGTATGACAACCTACCCGAGTTTACAGCGTGTTTAGGTACGATTCGATCGGTAATAGAAGTGGAAGAGAACAATGGAGTTGAAGCTTTTTATATACTAGGGGACTTTAATGCCCACCCGAATGAGTTGTTTTGCAATGAAATGTTAGGTTTTTGTATGGATCTTGATTGGCTTTGTGTAGATTTAGATATGTGTCCTAAAAATACATTTACATTTCATAGCGATGTTCACGGCTGTAATAGATGGTTGGACCACTGCATTGTCACAGAGTCAGCACGGAATTCAGTCGTTAGTGTGACGGTGCAGTACGACGTGTATTGGTCTGACCACTATCCACTCGTAGTAGAGTGTAATTTGAATAAGCTGAAGCCTAGAGCTAATGAATTTTTAATGGCGAGAACTGTGAAACGTGTCTTATGGGGAGAAAGAGAGAGACAGCAAATAAATCAGTACCATGGCATCTGTCACTCAAAACTACGGCTGATAGATTTTCCGCAGGAATTGGGTGATTGTTGTGATGGTTTCTGTGCTAACAAGGAACATCACTCTGTACTTGACCAATTGTATACGCAAATTATTAATACGCTATCGCGGGCAGCCATTCAAACATATAGAAAAAAGTGTCAAAGGAAGGGAGGTTATGTGATTGGATGGAATAAGCACGTAGCTGGCCCGCATTGGGAGGCTCGGCTTAAATTTCAGTTATGGAATTTAGCTGGACGGCCCGCAAATGGTCGTATTTATGATGAGATGGCGGAGGCAAGGAAACGCTTTAAAGCAAAACTAAAATGGTGTCAGGATAGACAAGAACAATTAAAAATGGACATCCTTGCTTCCGACCACTCTTCCAAAAACTTTAAAAACTTTTGGAAAAATACGAATAAGATGAATATTAGGCCTAGCTTCCCAGTGAGTGTCAATGGATCTGCTGACCACAAGAACATTGCCGAGGCTTTTCGAGAGCATTTCTCTGTGAGGTCACCCTTAGGTCCCGCATCTGGTGAGGTGAGCGATGGTGAGCACACTGTGACGGGGCAGAATGTAAAGATACCTGCAAAGGTTGTGGCAAAAATTATTAGAAAAATGCAGCGTGGAAAATCTCCCGGTCACGATGGGCTCAGCATCGAGCACTTTAAATATGCGGGGGTTCATCTGCCGCGAGTACTGTCTATGTTTTTCAGTCTGTGCTTAAGTCACTCGTATTTGCCGGGGCCGCTAATGAGGACAATAGTCGTTCCTATAGTTAAAAATAAGACGGGTGACTCGTCTGACATAAGTAACTATCGGCCCATCTCACTTGCTACCACAATGGCTAAAATACTTGACAGTGTGCTCAATAATTGCCTCTCCAAACACATTAAGTTGCATGATGCTCAGTTCGGGTTTAGAGCAGGACTGTCAACGGAGAGCGCCATTCTATGTCTGAAGCGCACTGTCATGTACTACACAGCGAGGAGGACGCCGGTGTATGCGTGTTTCCTAGACCTGTCCAAAGCTTTTGATCTGGTTGCATATGACATACTGTGGGGCAGGATGGGAGACGCGGGTGTGCCGGCGAAGTACACCTCCCTCCTCAAGTACTGGTACTCTAACCAAAAGAACCGGGTGAGGTGGGTCGATACTCTGTCGGACGAGTACAGACTGGAATGCGGAGTGCGGCAGGGGGGACTAAGCTCACCTCTGCTATTTAATCTCTATGTCAACCGGCTTATCGTGCAACTGAGCAGTACACATGTCGGCTGCCATATTGACGGAACCTGTGTCAATAATATAAGCTATGCAGACGATATGGTTCTGCTCAGTCCATCGATAAGCGGGTTGAGAAAGTTGCTATCGACTTGCGAGGCCTATGCGGGGGAACATGGCTTGATATACAACTCAAAGAAAAGTGAGCTTCTTGTGTTTAAAGCGCCAAAGCAGCAGCCGCGCAATGTTCCCCCCGTATGTCTTAACGGTGTAGCACTGAAAATTGTAAATAGTTTTAGGTACCTGGGCCACATTGTGACGGGCGACCTAAGGGACGACGAAGATATAGAGAGGGAACGTAGGGCGTTGGCGGTAAGGAGCAATATGCTTGCCCGCAGGTTCGCTCGGTGTACTGCAGACGTCAAAGTAACCCTTCATAAAGCGTTCTGTCAGTCTTTCTACACGAGCGGCTTGTGGGTGTCATACACGCGCCGAGCCTACAACGTCCTACGTGTTCAGTTTAATAATGCCTTCAGGATGCTGTTGGGACTGCCATGGCGCTGTAGCGCGTCGGGAATGTTCGCAGAGGCCCGCACGGATGATTTCTACGCCATCATGCGAAAGAAAGCGGCTTCTCTGCTACAGCGCCTGCATGGTAGTAACAACAGCATTCTGAAAATGATCGCTGCTAGACTAGACTGTCCCTTTCAGAGACACTGGATGGAGACAGTCATAGGTCTAAGAAAATAAATAAGTAAATGGAAATAACAATACTAACATAAATACATAAGCTCTATTGTTACTAACATACTAACAGAACTATGGACACAAGTCTGAAATAAAGTTTTATTATTATTATTATTATTATTATTACAAAATTTGCCTCTTGACAAATTTAAAATAATAGTTAAGCAAAAATTACATAAAAAAGGCTACTATAAAATTACAGACTACTTAGTAGACCAACATGCATGGGATTAACCGACTCGACGCTATGTAAGGCTATTAATTATAATTATTATTATAAACGATATTTATTAGTAAGACATGAGATTAAAAAGAGCTGCCCTTGAGTTTCTTGCTGGCTCTTCTCGGGGTACTGCATTCGGAACCAGCAGCTCGTCGGTGGAGATGGGCTGCTGTTTGCATTTAGCCAATCTCCATGGACGAGTTTAGAGTGCCTTGTTATTATAAAATATTGACGTTTCTAAGTGTATATTTTAATACCAATAGAAAATAAACGATTTTGAATTTGAATTGTCTAACCTTAAACATGGTCTGAAACAGAAGCTGTTGTTTTACAATGAAGCGTTCTTTAACAAAGAAAAACTTTTTCATTCTTTATCGGTAGATGGCGACGTTATCGAAAGATGGAGCTGTCATGTTTTTTGTTTGAATGAACGCAAGCGTCATGCATGACTTACAGCTATTGATGCTGAAAGACGTGTTGTTTGTTTAATAATATATAATATCGGATGCCAAACCTCCATAACAATGAGAAACATATGTAATTAAGGAACTTGGAGCGATGCCTGTTAAACAAATTACTGTATTTTTCTATTAAACATCTATCACGGATAAAAGGTAGTTTGGTGTTGGTTGGAGGTACCATAGATACAAATAAGATTAAAGCTATTCTAAATTTGGAGGCCCCCCAGGACCAGAGGCCCGCCCTGGGCCTGCAGGGGCCTCCAAATCCAAAAGTTCTAAGACCGGGGGGAGCTCATTCAGTTTTTCCGCCCCGGGCCTCCGACAGGCTTAGTCCGCCACTGGGTAACTTCCTCTCAAAATATTGTAGTGCTATATCTCCCTAAAAGGCGCCAGACAGGCATAAATTGAACAAATTTAAATTTATCTATTAGAGAGTAAATCATTTTCTTATATCGATGGGCTTATAATATGTAGGTAGTTAGGTAGGTATGTCGAAAAGTGATTGATTTGCGTGTTGCTCGTGCACCAATCAGAGCCCGCTGATTGTACTATTCCAATAACGCAAGTAAGGGCCATTGACGCAAAATGTCACAAGATATGCTATCCAGAGCCTTGGTTAATCCACGTATCTCGCTGGATCTCGTTTATCTATACTTTTAATAAAATTGTATCACAGATTTGAACCCTACAAATCTGTAAATAGATAATATTTAAGAAAAACTTGAAGTGCTAGTGACGTTGTCCTGCCACCGTATAAACTATACAGGGACCCACTCGATCCCAAACAAAAAGATTAATCAAAATCGGTCCAGCTATTTTCAAGTTTTAGCGAGACTAACGAACAGCAATAGATTTTTATCTAGGTATACACTAGCGGTTCTGCGCGTTTTCACCCGCGTAGTTCCCGCTCCCGTGGGAATACTGTAGTAAAATATAGCCTATGTGACTCTGGATCTTGTAGCATTCTAATGGTGAAAGAATTCTTTGAATCGGTCCAGTAGTTTTTGAGTTTATTCGTTACAAACATACAAAAATACAAATCTTTATAAAATGATTGTACATATAATAAAACTCTAACGGGACCGTGTCTGTACATGAAATATGTTTTGTAAATTTTATTGGTACCTACTCGTAGAGTAGGTAGTTATCAATTTAGATACCAGAACACCAATTTATATGTCTGTCTGTGAACGCATCACGCAAAAACTATTGTACGAATTTGGATCCTAAGATGAAAATTGGTACCTATGGAGATAACTGCAGTACCTGGGTCAACATCTAGGGTAGGTACTATTTATTCCAGAAAAATATCTCATTCCTACGGTAAAATATAAATACTTACCACCTAAAAAGAAAGAAATATGTAGGTACTATTCCGAAATGATTACACCTAGAAACTTGAAATATGGTATGTAGGTGTCTTTGATTATTTACTCTCGTAGGTGTCTCATTATGTCGTAGGAAACTGCTATAAAGGGATTTTCGGAAATTCCTAAGGGAACGGGAATAAACTGGACCCGCGCGGGAAAAGCACCTGCTATTTGTAATACCTACAATACCACATGAGAGTCTTAAAAATTCTTTCACCAATTTAAACTTACTATTCTGGAGGTAACTTGGGCTATAATTTTCCGTCGGGAACGGGACTAACGAGGGTGAAACCGCAGGGCGCTGCTAGTATTATATAAGAAGAAAAAGACTAGTGTAGAAACCATCCCTGAAGCCACTCGATCCTACATACAAAATTTCACCAAAATTGGTCCAGCCATTTTCGAGTTTTAGTGAGACTAACGAACAGCAATTTTATTTTTATAAGTATATTTATGAAATAAAATATAAATATGCATAGTTTTTGCACGCATGACACCATACCATAGCAATGAATCATGGATTATGGTATATCATTTGAAAGGTACGTAGGTAGATAAGATACCTATCTAATGTTGTTAGCTTTTAAAAGATTTGAAATTAATCTACTAATATGAAAATATAAACTGTAAACATTTTATTTACAATTTATGTTATTTTCCCCTCAAAATTGTGTGTATCACCCATGGCCCTATGACTGCCTGTAAACTGTTTTCAATTGACCGAGTGAGTTTCCTGATGGAATCTTGTGGGACTATGCCTCTCTTCGACTAAAGCAGTTTTAAGGTCTTCTATCGACGCCGGAGCTGGACATCTTTCTCCTACCTGCCTTTTCAGCTCGTCCTACATATGTTAATTCGGAAGTCTGGCAGGACTGAGGGCTGGCCAGTCCGGGTCTTGCCCGTGGTCAACCTATTGAGTCCACCTGCAGCACATGGTCTACCCAAAATCATTATGATTGAAATGATGATGTGCGTGACCATAATATTGTTTTCACCATCTATTGTAACCACATGCCGCAATAAATTATATGACTATGACTAATGTATTGCCCGTGGTCCACCATTTTCATTGGATAGCTGGTACGACGTCTTGTCTATTATAAACATTGTATTCTAATGTAATGTAAGAATCCCGACTTCTAGGTACCAACTCTCTAGTCGTTGCAGGCGGTGTGGCAGCGGGTATTATCGTGCATTAAAGTCAAAAATCATTTATTTTCTGTACGTAGACAAAGTACACTTAGGAAGTTCAATAGTCTAATAACAAGGCACTCTATACTCTGCCATGAAAATTGGGTAAATGTAAACAGCAGCCCATCTCCACCGACGAGTTGCAGTAGAGCACAATGTGCTTTACTGCAACAACAAGGCGTATCAGGATGTCGTTGATATATCTTTCTGCGGGTATCCCCGACCTCCACCAGGTACGAATATCAGGTCCGTCTTTGCTTCCCGAAGAAAGAAATGAAAAAGATGAGTAATTTTAGTTTTAACATAACTTTTTACGAGATGAGATTTTCTTATACTGTACTATAAATAACTGAAACAATATTTAAAAATTGCAATAATTGTTATCCAAACACCTGCATTTGTTTTTCACAATCATAATGCGAGGTTCAATATGTGTTTCAAATAAGTTCAAAATGTCTTATCTACCTGCATTTCACAGAGTCGGTTGCGATCACTACATCCTTTGTTACAGGTTAAAATGGGTAATCTGCGCACCTATTCTTTCCATAACTGCATCGCACTTCAAAGGGTGGAAGCTATAAAAAATACATGCGACTGTGTTCCATTTTACTTCCCTCTAGGTGAGGAAAACATTAAAAAAGTGTTTATAAATTTAATAAAAAAATATGTGTCCGATACTCTTCTCGTTATTGAGGATCGTGATTATGTTTGTGGTATTTAATCGTTTCGTCGAGGGTTTGACACTCCTTTTCGTTATTAAATTACTAACGTTATCTCAGACGGCATATGATTTCATTTCCCTTCACTGTTATTACTAAGAAATACTTTTTCAATATTCCATGTACCTCTCGACTTTGGTAAAATACAGAGGTATCCTTAGTAAAAGGCCCTTCAAACATTCACCTTTCATAGGAATAGGTACCATTTTTAAATAACAACGATTTTTTTGGAATCTTATCTTGGTCATTAATTAATTACTGTTCCGCTATAATTCACTTATCTAAATTACAATTTCATTCGTTTATCTAAATTACAATTTCAGATTACCATCGGACGTGTAATTTCGACGACATGGATTGCTTGAACAGCTTAATAGGTATTATGCACCTTTCTTCCTAAAATTTGCATAATAGTAATTAAAATTTTCATAAGAGACATACTATGTAGACATAATAATGATTTAATTTATTAAAAAAATCTAGAAATGTGCTCGTTCTTCATCCCAATGGTTTATTTTACAGATCTGAAGCATGTTAACAATTCATTTGGTATATTGGATGTTTGATACAGTGATCAATAGGTTAATTAGCCCCGCTGTGATATGAGTTTACCACCAATATTACATCGCGGCGTACCAGAAAATGATTACTAATAAATTAATGGTTATATCTCTGATTAAACTATCTAGAAAGTACCGACAAAACATGTAATCACCTTTAATCACGTCAATCATTTTCGTTTTGCATGTGAAGACACCTTGTAAATAAGTTATTTGTATTAGTTATTTGTACACATTGTATTAGTTTGTAAGAAATGGGATACGTAAAAAAGGCAACTTGACTTACAGTTCTGTTATTTATTGCAGATAACGCCAGGGAAGGCGGTTATAAGGACCAGAGATTCCAATGTTTGCCCGAGTGCGAACATTACGATTACCCGATAGAAGTAGCCTTTGGTAAGATAGCGACGGAATTCGATCTCGATGGACTGCCGTTTTAGTTAGTATCCGTTCTAGTATTGTGTTATATATCAAGTTGAAAAAATCAATAATTGAAAACTTTACGTTTCACATCCATAATTGAGTGCAAGAATAAAATGAATTGGCTTTGACCGTTGAAACATAGTCTCAGATTAAAGCAATGATTTAGGCTATAAGTGGTATCTTAAACATAATATGTTTAAGATTTAATATACTAGCATTGGACTATTTTTTGATGTCTAAAATAATTCAAAAACTTTGTCATCACCATACCATGATGTACTTTGAACAAGAAGTGGCGTAATCTCCCGAACACTGTCCAGCCAATTTGGGTTTGACCTTATTCTCGAAATATAAGCTACATATGAACAGACGTTCTTGATAAACGTATTCCTCTACAACTTTATAAAAACGAGTTCTCATTAAATACGGAAGTGAGCATAATAACATAGACCTTCGATATTACCTTCACTTTGTCCGTGTTCATCTTATGGTCTAACTGCCTCCCCTCCTACCCCCCTTCGCAATGTGCGAGATCTTCCAGCAATCTTTGTGGTCATGATAGGGGTTGAGGTATATCATTTCACTCAATTAGGTCTATTTCCTATGAGGTGGCATCTGGAAAATTGAGTGCTTCAAAAAATATTCATGATGCTCTAGGATAAGAATCATTTGTGTCACCTTTGGTATAAAATTAGGTATGTGTAGTATTTTATGTGCGGTATGCTAGGGTGGGGGTGTGTGGGTGGGTGTGTGAAAAGGTTGAACGAGCGTGCGAGTAAATGCAAAGGTGCTGGGTGCTAACGATTCTGGTGTAGATATACCTAATAGAGAAAGAGTGAGTGAGAGGGAGGTGTCAATGTGCATTATGTTATGTAAGTACATGCAGCTGAAGAAAGTGTCGTAATAAAGAGTGACAGATGTTAATAACTTTGTTTGCTTTATTGTATAACTAGCGACCCGCCCCGGCTTCGCACGGGTGCAATGCTAACACTAAAACCTTCCTCTTGAATCACTCTATCTATTAAAAAAAAAAACCGCATCAAAATCCGTTGCGTAGTTTTAAAGATTTAAGCATACATAGGGACATAAGGACATAGGGATATAGGGACAGAGAAAGCGACTTTGTTTTATACTATGTAGTGATGATAGTGATGACCCACTGATGACCTCGTTATGGCGCTGTGCTAATGTGGTTACTATTAGTATCCGAAGACACACTATATCCGATCGGCGCACGGATGTGTATACCTAATGGACTATTCCACAGAGCCAATCCAATAATGGCCTCGTGTAAATAGAGACAGTCCACTGCATTGGATTGTCCTCAAGCCTTTGATGAAGTCAGTTTGGATTGGCTTATTGGGTCAGTGGCCATAGAGAGAGTTCTATGGCCATAATGTTGTCGAGAAGCTTGAACTTTATAGTAGGTACTGGTCTAAAACATAGTTTGTAATAATCTTTTTGTAACGAAACCGATTATTTTGTTTTCAGCAACGACATAAAACTGGAAAACCGTTCCCTGGTGAATGTGTTTTTCAATGATTTAGTCTCCACTAGATACCGGAGAGATGTTTACTTGAATTGGCAGAATCTTTTAGGTTTGTTTTTGTATTCTCTGATTAGTATACGATGAATATAGCGTAATTATACCTTGATAGGTATGTATGAACTCCATTTTGTTACTTCACTTTCTTAATTTTGTTATGTTCACTGCTCATTTTATGCAAAAAGCAGTTTGATATCAATTATAACGAAGTAGCAATAGTTCTGGTCGTCCATTTGAAACTAAAACAAAAAACGACAGCATAACAAAAAAGTCCTTTTTTTTAAAACAGCCTAAGACACTCCACAAATAAAGATTTAATACAGTGACACATTCAAAATTCCTTAAACTTGGGAAGTAGATAACAGATACACTGATAAACTTTGCCCTCCTATTGCGCAAGTCCGGTAAAAAGGGACTTTCTATAGATGAAGTCGCAAAAATACTTCCAATTTTCATTCAAAGTTTAATTGAGAATTTGTAATAAGTTTTCCTTAAAGCAATTAAAGAAAACTTTTCTATTAATAGGTAGGTATAGCTGTTTTTTATTTGACTCAGTTTGCCTTTCAATCCCTCCCTGCGAGCTCTCCCTCATTAGGACGCCATGGCGACGTCGCCAGCCACGTAACCAAGCAGTTAATATTGAAATGTACGGTACTATGGCCGTGCTTCAAAATTGGCGACGTTCTCAACCCATCGCCTTGTTAATTAGGTACGCTACATTTCTATATGAACTGCTCGGATTCGTGGCTCTCGACAAACGACGAACTGTCATTTAGGGAGTATTTTAACATGTTTTAATTATTTTCAGCCTCGTTTGGGGGACTCTTGAGCCTCATGCTCGGCTTTACGCTCATTGCCGGATTCGACCTAATTCTATACTTCACGTTTGGTATCGCGTGTGGTTCTTTAGCTGCAGGTTCCCTCGAGGATGAGGATAAAAGCAATCCTAAACTTCGCAATATTAAGAACAAGAAGGTGAATGTGCAGGAAGTACAGATTAATAATATTGATAATTACGTTCTAAAAAGGAAATTGTCAACCAAACAAGCTTTGTACAATTCAAAAATAGATAAAACTTACAATAATAGAAAATATTGAAATTGTGAATATATTTATTGTAGTAAGTTATCCATAATAATAATTTAGTAAGTATCACTTAAAAAGACCGCCCATTGTACTTTTTTAAATCACTGTGTCACTTATTGCATATTTTTGTAAGTGTACAATAAAGAGTTGTTACTTACTTACTTATACTTACACATTTTGAAAGTACTCAAGTATAATAATTTGTAATAAGCAGAAATACGTTAGGTGCCTACGTGTTTCTGTTTATTACAAATTATTATTTCTAAATTAGACACCTTTGAATCTTTTGGTCCCAACACGTTCTGCATGTAGGTAATCATTATTACCTGAAGCGCAATTTATATACACGTTATTAGGTAGATAAACAATATTATCATAGTGGTCTGAGTTTTGGTAAACAACTGAAACACCAAGTGTGGAGTAGTTTGTTTGATATGACAATTTTATTTAAAAAAATATGTTTTCTTTGGGAATGGGAAATAGGCGTGAGATTATGTAGGTATGTATGCAAATGTACCTACTTTGTAAACAAAGATTGTTTTCGAGTGATAATATGACTTAACATCTTAGTACATATTGAGCACCTGCGTCGTCGAGTTCGACTGACGAAAACTCATAGAAAATGAATATTTGCATAAACTTTTCGCTAGTTAATTTCATTGAAATCGTTAAAGATTTTTTAGAGAACCTCATTTAGTATTTGCTCGTTAGGTGATAATATATGATACGTTATGGTTCCTCAGGGATAAATACGTGTGAATTAATTGATTTATTTTAATAAATTTCTATTCAAGTTTTGGAATCATTTAGAGGAAGCTTGTACTTATGTGAAAAACACATTTTATTTTTGTTGACCCCTGAAAAAACTGATTTTGACATCTTTTAATTTTTCCTGTAATATTTACATATACTTACTTGTATAAAGTGTAAGTAATTTTCATTTTAGGAAATATTTCTTAGAGATATTTAATTCTTATAATTGACTGCAATAGGTAGTATTGGTTCGATTCTCGGGGGTAGCACCGGTATTTTTAAAATCTTAGATTGCAGTTTTTCTTCTTTTTAATAATGTTTCCTACGATTAAAAGGAGACGTTTCAGGAATGTCTGGAGACTGCACCTGCACCATTTACACCATCGGAAACGAATCTATCGAGATGGGCTGATGTTGGTTATGACAGTTGGTGTCACATATGACATTAGTTTTCGATACCAACATCAGCCCATCTCGATAGATTCGTTTCCGATGTCGATAGATTCGACTCGAATCGAACGGAAACGGTATCGAGTCTCTGTGAATACGTCTGCTGATCGGTAAAAGGACAATTGACATAATTTTTACGTTTGTCGGACTAATTCAATTTAACATTAAAATTGGGTTTAAGGAGTAATTTCTCTGAAATACTTATTTGACTTATGTATTCCACGGTAACAGTTACAAAGTACTAAGTAGTAGATATGGATCACTTTATTACGTAGACTGAATAGGTCACATATAACTTTTTTATAACTTTACACACAAACTACAACAGTTGCATCAACTACTATTTATTTACTGCTACAGGATTACAAGGCAATTGGTCTAGTTTTTACAAAAATCGGAAGGTAGCGGGATTTCAATTATTTTTGTAAGACCAATTTTCTGAACCCCAGCTACTACTTCATGAACCGTATGTCATTGTTCTGTTTTCACAGAAGATTAATTAAAAGGTAGAAGAAACCTAGTCAACGTTGTCAAGTCAACAAGTCAAGTTGACTAGGTTTGGATCACTATCCACGGGCGGAAGTAGATTATTCTATTGTGTCTGAATATTGTAGCTTTGTGGGTTCATTAATTAGGTACTTGTTCCTACGCTAAACTAGCTTAGAAGCAAAAAGCTTTCTAGGACGATGGTAATTATCCTGTAGACTTAGACCGTGAGAGTTAGCAACGAATCCAAAGATTGCCTATTATTATAATAACACCTATTATAAATAACACCTATTTTGGTATCCAGATTAAAGTTACGAAGATCCGAAAGTACTTATCTACGCCGAATCGTTTCGATACAATATTCCTCCCACGTGTTTTGACAAGAAGATGTTATTAGGTAGTTTGTCTGTGTAGATAAAAGTATTCTTGATGAATTTGAATAGATACGTTTGATTAATTGGATATATAATCTGCTTACTTACCTACTTACCCGTCCTTTTTTGTACCTACCTGATATTTATTAATGTACCTAATGGGTTTATACTATCGATGTCGATCTTTGAAAGTAGTTACATGGGAAACTTGCAGGTGCCCACCTTCGTTGCTTAGGTGCAGTGCAGCCTACCTTTTTTTAAAAATATAATGGTGTCGACGAATACTCATGATGTCCTATGTCCCTATATATCAGTTTTGTTTGACCCACCGTGCTCCGAGGCCAGACATTAAACCCTCAGGTACCTACTACCAATCACTGCTAGCAGAGCTGATGCTTGTTGCAGCCAAAGGACTGACACTCAAGGCAGTCACACGTGTAAAGTATTGGATTACTATAAGTAATTTGAATGCGCTTTAAAATAAAATAAAATTCGGTTATCGTAATCCTAACCAATCCTAAATCCTTAAATATTAGATACTAGCGACCCGCCCCGGCTTCGCACGGGTGCAATGCTTATAGAATTTTCTTTGCTATAAACCTCACGGAGCTCGAGACCTTTCCATACATACATACATATATACAGCTCACGCCCTCTTCCCACAGGGGTAGGCAGAGACGATGGATCGCCACTTTGCCCGATCTTCGCACACTTCCCTCGCTTCCTTCACATTCATAAGCCTTTTCATACACGCTCTTTTATTCTTCGCACTCTTGACCCCAGCTTTTTAAAGGACGTCACTAATTTGATCCGTGAACGTCCTTCTGGGGCGTCCTCTTGCCTTGTATCCTTTAACATTCGCACCATAAATCTCTTTCGTTACTCTTCTTTCATCCATTCGTTCTAAATGACCAAACCAGCTTAACATACCCTTTTCTATCCTTGTCACTACATCTTCTTTCAAACCACACTTCTCTCGTATATCCGCATTCCTCACTCTATCACACAATTTTACTCCACACATTTTCCTCAAAGACCTCATTTCCACTGCGTTCACCTTGCTTTCATGCTTCTTCTGCCACGCCCAACACTCACTCGCATACATCAGCGTCGGGACCAGAACAGCGTTATGCACAGCCATCCTTGCCTTGTTGGACATGACCTGGCTACTCACAAGGCTATTCAGGGCCCCATTTACTGCATTTCCTTTCAATACTCTTCTTTCAATATCTTTCTCAAACTTGCCATCCCTTGTAAACACGCTACCCAAATACACGAACTCTTTCACTTGCTCAACTTTCTCACCATCAATCTTTATATCACACTCTGTCATACACTGTTCTCTTTCAAAAATCATCACTTTCGTTTTTGCAACATTTACTTTCATGCCCTTCTTTTCAAATGCTGCATTCATTATATCCACCATCTTTTGCAACTCGGACGCCGACGATGCAAGGATGACTTGGTCGTCGGCGTACAAGAGGCATTTGATGGTGGTCTCAATCATTTTCAATCCACAATCACTCTCACGTAAATCATCCAAACAGCTGTCCATGAATAGGTTGAAGAGCCACGGCGATGCTACACAGCCCTGTCTAACACCCCTTGAGATGTTAAACCAGTCTGTGTAGGCGCCATTTAGTCTGACACATGCACTGGAATCCTCATAGAGTGATTTCAGTGCATCTATCAACCGGCTCCCCAACCCAAACTTGGACAGTACATCCCACATTTCAGTTCTCCTCACTTTGTCATAAGCCTTCTCCAGGTCTATAAAGGCGCAAAACACCTTCTGATGTTTGGCGAGGTGTTTTTCTGTTAGGCACCTTAGGGAGAAGACTTGATCCATACACCCCATTCCCTTTCTGAATTTCGCTTGTACATCCCATATTTTCTCATCCGTCTCTCTCATCACTCTTTCGATCAATACCTTTGCATACAATTTGCCGACAATGCTGAGAAGACTGATTCCGCGGTAATTTTTGGCATCCTGTTGTGACCCCTTTCCCTTGAAAAGAGGCACTATTACGGCTTTTCGCCAATCTTGCGGCACTTTACCGCTGACCCAACATTTCTTGAAAATGGAGTGCAACCAAGAAGCTACCAGCCCTTTCCCAGCTCTCAGCATTTCGACACATATTCTGTCATACCCTGCAGCCTTACCTTTCTACATATTTTTCATCGCTCTTTCAATATCATGCATACTAATCTCGCTTTCATCTCTCTCCTCCTCAAGCACATCTACAGTAGGTGCAAGATCTGCTTGAGGTAGGGAGTCATCACATTCAAATAATCCCTCGAAATATTGCTTCCATCGCCTCAGCACTCTATCATCTTCCGCTATCAGCTCTCCATTCTCATCTCTAATCACTTTCATCCTTGTATTCTGCGACACTCCCCGGGACACCCGAACTTGCTTCCAGAACAATTTCTGGTTTTCCCGGAAGTTGTCGGATATCTTTCTTTCATTCTTTTCATCCATGTTCTTCTTCATTCGCTCAATCTTGTCTTTCACTTCACATTTTATCATTCTGTATTCATTCTCTACCATTTTTATTTCTTCTTCAGTCACTCTAGCATCTACTGGTTTTCTGGTCCTCATAGCCAATACATCCAACCATGCTTTCTTCTTTCGTTCAACAATCTCTCTAGCTTCTTTGTTCCACCAGTGGTTTGGGGAACCATTCTTCCGCTTACTTTCTCCGCATACATCTATCGCTGTTTCTACTACAGCATTTTTAAATATTCCCCATACATTCTCTATTTCTCTTTCTTCCAGGCTATCACAATCGCCCAATCTTTCACTCAATCTCTTTACATACTCTTTACCTGTTTTCTCATCATCCAGTCTTTCCACTTTTATTCTTTTCAATTCTGTTGTCTCCACTTTAGGTCGGTTACGCCAAACCTGGAACAGACCACTCACCCTTGAGATCACAAGAAAGTGGTCCGTTCCTACGTTCGTTCCCCGGTATACCCTTGTGTCGACAACCAACTTTCTCATTCTTTCATCCACAATCACAAAATCTATCACACTCCTATATTTTTGTCTTTCCCATGTGTACATATGAATCTTCATGTGATCAAACAAGGTGTTGGTCACAACAAGATTCCTCTCCAAACATACTTCAATCAGACTCTCACCATTTTCATTCACTCTAGCATCTCCAAAAGTCCCTAACACTTTCTCGCATTCGCTTCTTTGCACACCGACCCATGCGTTGAAATCTCCCAACAGCACAGGCCTCTCATTCTGATCACACTCACTCAAGCAGTCATCCAACATTTTCCAGAACTCCTCTCTTTCGGTTTCAGGCTTGGATGTATCCGGGGCATACACGCCAATGACGCGTACCCGTATCAGACCGATTTTGAGCTTCACCCAGAGGAGTCTGGGACTCACACACTTATACTCGATCATACTTTCAGCCATTCTTTCTGACAGCAGGAGTCCCACACCCTGGCACGCTCTGTCGTTTTCGGCAACGCCCGACCATATTGCTGTGAGCGGCCCGTGGTGTGAGACTTCCGTACCCTTTCTTTTCGTTTCATTCACACACAGAACATCCAACCTCTTTTCATCCATCAGCATACACACTTCATCTAACTTACTTTCCATCCCTCCACATACATTCAGCGTCGCAAAGCGGCTCTCCTTCGCCCGCTTTTCGCCCCGTGGTACCATCTGGCGTGATGTGTGGCGAGCAACATCGCCACCTCCCTGTTTCTTTTTAATTTTAGAATACATTGTGGTCCCACGATTAGCTAGGGAAATAACACTGTCCACCCGTCAGAGCCCCGCATGACGGGTAAGGCTAAATAGTGCCTGGAGTTAGCCACGTTCCAGGACGTCGGCACGCTCAAGACCAGGCTCGCCCCTGGCCACGCATCCCTAGGCACGGCAGACCTTGGATTGGCGGAGAGGGAAAAGGACTGGTTGGGGGATAGGAGGTAGGTGCATGGAGAAGTGGAAGGGAAGGGACATCGCTATGACGGAAGGGCAGTGGGTTGTCCTAGCGATGGCTCGGGAGGCCGGGCGCGCGTACCCGTGACTCATCTGAATAGCACCGGAAAAGTGACTAGCAGACAAGACCCCTGACCTGACCTTTCCAACGAATGCAAAACCGTGGAAATCGGTTCGTGCGTTCTGGAGTTATATGGTCAGATAGGAAAACCCGACTTATTTTTATATAGTAGATAAATGCTAAAGCGACTTTGTTTGTTTGTGACGCTTCCATTCCTAAACCACTAAACCGATTTTAAAAATTATTTCACCAATTGGAAGCTATACCTACAAACTATCAGGGAGTAAGATGTATTCCCATGGGAACAGGAACTACGCGGGTGAAACCGCGGGAGCCTGCTAGTGATTTATATAAAAAAAGGTATCTATGAATTTAAAGACATTATTTGCAGTGTATTCATAATTTATTAATTGGATTTTAGATAATATGAGATAGACATTAAAACTGTATGATACATACATTGTGTATCGCTATAGTAGGTATACTAAGTATATAATTCTTTATATATTATGCAAAAGGCACGTTATTGACACGTTTTGCCAAATCAGTTAGGAAACGCTGTCGGACCTAAAGATTATCAATTAAATAAGTAGGTATGCTACTGGCTATTCCGCGCGATTTTACACACGTTAGTCCCGTTTCCGTGGAAATACGGAGATAAAATACAGGGTATTAGGAAAAGTAGGTACTTCGTTCCTTTAAACCACGTTTTGGATAAGTGAAGTACATTGCATTAATAACATAAATAAAATAATAATAAAAAAATCTTAGGAAAAGTACTTTGTTCCTTTAAACCACGGTTTGTATAAGTGAAGTACATTGCATTAAAACACAAATAAAATGGTTAAACACGAAGCACCATTGAAGATGTTATTGCGAGTGACATAAGAACGACGGTACAAAGTTCAATAACTCGAGTTGAGCTTGACTGTACCACAAATTACAGACGGCGCGCGTTATGTTTCGTTCGGAGCTATGGTTAAACAATTTAAAAAAGTTACAAAAAAAAATAAACACGCTTGACATACTTTGTTATACCTACTTATAGCACATGTGGTTTAAAGGAACGAAGAACTTTCAAACGATCTCTTCCTATCTAATACCAAATGGTATTTGTTTAATATCCTTATTAATATTTTATTTCCAACGAATACCACTCATAAGCGAATCCCAAAACAAGTTAAACGGTATGAGATACAGTCAGAAATAAAAGTGCTTTTGTGATTTTATTTATTATACAGGGTCACTTTTTTTACCGTCTGGAAAAAAATGTGGTGTGATAGGTAAGTGTAATAGATTCATTTGGCAATGTTAAATAAAATTTTTTTTTTTCTCAAAAAAAACTTTTCTTGCTTAAATTAGGATATACATTACTCAATTGTAGTCAATAATACATACTAAAATATTTGAAATAGTATTTTAAAAAGAAACTGCTCGTAGCTTCCATTTATGCGCAATTTACCTACAACCGCTGCGCGTAGTACCTACTGTGCGTAGTTTTCTAGATTTTTTAAATTGAATTAAACACGACTTTATTTATCAATTAATCTCGTGTATAACTTCGGCTAGATACCTTATACTTCATATTTTTTTCCAGACGGTAAAAAAAATCATCCAGTATATATTTATTTCAAAATCAATCAACAGTAGAAAAACGTCTGGTTCATTATTTCGGCTTTGATTGGTCGGAATTTTTTTTGGCAAGTGATTCACTTAGATATTCGTAATTAAAAATGCCGGAATAAAGTGAATTTTTAAAAGTTTAAGATTGTATTATGATCTTAATTAAGTATGAGAAAGCAAAATAAATTGTTTCTGTGACTCTACCAAAAGTGATATATTGGTATTCGTTGGGATTTAGTACTTCATTTCTTCTTCTTCTTCTTTGGCCTCGCCTTGTCCCGTTACACGGGGTCGGCTGTCCTGATCATGCGGCGCCAAGTATCTCGCTGGTACACGTCCTCTCCACTCACGCCCAGATTTAGTACTTCATTTAAATATTTAATTTTTTTTTATCGTTGGGATAACGATAATAAACAAATTCCATTGGTATTAAATTAGTTTTTTGTATTAGATATATAGTAATAGATCTTCCTAACAGCCTGTATAGCCTATGTTTTTTTCAGAAAAGTAAGTTCCTTGCAGATTTTTTTTAAAATCATCCAGTAGTTTTTGAGTTTATTCGTTACAAAGATAGAATTCTTTGATCTGTATAATATTAGTGTATATAGTACCTATAGACTAGCGGCGTGAAACAAATTCACTATTTGCAACTCTTACGGCAACTTAATGTGTTAGTACCACGGAGTAATAAGGAAGAGCCTTATTACTTCGTGGTACTAACACATTAATTTAAATCAACCTAAGGAAAGCTACTAACTAACAAACTATGGACAATTAGTCTGAAACAAAGAACTTTTATTTTATTTTTCATTTATTTTGATTAAAAATCACAAGATTTCTACAGCAACGGTGTCATTTCACTACCTACAAGAAGAATCTTGAATTTTTATATAAAACACCTACGAATAAACTTTTACCCGACCTTATGACTAAAGTAGTAATACTTTAGAATTCCTTCATTTTCAATACAGAGTCCGCCAGAGTGATAACCGCCAGAGTAAGCAGTCTAGGACTTTTAAGTCGATAGAATTAGTGGTTGCTGAGATAAGCAGCTGTGACAGATAGGCAAGGATATCTTTTTTATCACTTTTTAACAAAACCTTAAACATAGATGCGGAGTAAAAGCGAATCAATGAATTGAGAGATTCTCTGACGCAGAATATTTTTTTATTGCAGTCTTATCTTAGGTACTTTATAATCAAACGATTATTTATATCTACATATAAGTAGATTTTGTGCGATTGTGATGTGTGTTTTGGCTGTATGAAAAGTTGAAGCACTCTATGTAGGAGCGGAGGTGGAATGCTCTTCCATCATGAAAATCACTTTTTAATAAATACTTTTGTGTTTGCTGAAGAATCATCCATTTGTTGAAAGAAACCCACACAAAATATTTGTTAAAAGTGGTTTGTGAAGTTTTTAGAAATTATAGTATGTGACTAGCAGGTTCCTGCGGTTTCACCCGCGTAGTTTCCTTTCTCGTGGGAATACGGGGACAAAATATACCTAGCCTAGGTGTTATTCTGAGCCTAAAAAATAAGTTTCAAGCTTCTAGCTTTAAAAAAGAAGTAATTTCCATACAACCCTTACATCCCTTTTTTGCATTAAAAAGTAGCCTAGAACATAGAGTATCTCTGTACCAAATTTCGTTTAAATCGGCTCAGTAGTTTAGGCGTGATTGCGTAACACACAGACAGACAGAGTACCGTTACTTTCGCATTTATAGTATTAGTAAGGATGATGACATTTTATAAGTATTATGTTTATCAAGCCTTTAAAATAATCTTGATGTTATTAAAATAATGGCTATCAGCTTTAGAGATATACCTAGTCATTTCAATCTTGGAGTTCTAGAATACGTTTTTGAACAATATTACATTAATTACTCGTAAGTACCTATAACTAATTTAATGATTTGTTAACTTTTAAAATCGACTGGTAATATACACTAATCTACACTTCTACATCTACATCTACACTAATCTATATCTATACTAATACCTATTATAAAGAGGAAATATTTGATTTTTGTGTGTTTGTATGTTTGTATCTTTGTTACGAATAAATTCAAAAACTACTAGACCGATTTTAAAAATTCTTTCACCGATGGAAAGTTTGAATATCCCAGAGTACCTATTATATTTTAAATCAGATTTACCCTTTGAGGATTTAGGGCGGCCGCACATTGTAAGAAATTTCTGGTGGTCGCCGGAAGGCACTCCGTACATACATCTTGTACTGAGCCCAGCACATTGTCAGAAATTTTACGTGGCGGACGTCCGGTACGGATGCACGCCGGATTGCGCCACTACCGGACGTCAGAATTTTTCTGATCGAAATGTCGTAAGGCACGTTTTCAATGTATTTTGTTCTAGACCCTGCACACTGTCAGAAATTTGCATCAGTTTAGCGGTTGCCGCCAGAGTGATAGCTTACCTGCACAAATTACGAATAGCGGAAGCACGCCATAGTAAGTAAAATGTGTGAAATCGACGTTTTCATGAAATTGAAATTCATTATCCGTGTTGGCACGCGTACTCGTACGTATGAAGGCGTGTTGTCGGCGCTGGCTCGCTTTCTTACAATGTGCGGCCACCCTTACCATATCATTAGGTAGTTCAGTTATCTTCGTCTTCTTATTATAAAAAATATAACGAAATCAACGTCAAAAAATATTTATTCGTTAGAAAAAGTGGTGTTTCAAACAATAGTCTAGGGAGTGAAGTGAGTGTTACAATAATAATATTTATAAGAATTACTTATACTTACATGATATTTCTGTGAAGATTTAACTTCCTTTAAAGTTTCCTTGTTCCTTGTTCTGTTGTTAATAAAGGTGAAAAACTCTGCACAGGATAGCTCTAGATTAAACTGGATGAGTAATTCTGCTTTCATTAAAACTAAGGAGCATTTATTTCTCGCATCCGATCATTTTAAAACATATAAAAACATACAAAAATACTACAATGCACCAATCACTAGGTACATCACGACATTCCTTATGATTACACACAACACACTTACAGACAGATATACTCATAAATTCTTACACACGATCATTCACACACACACACACACTTAAAATTTCAATAAAATAATAATAAAGAAAAAGAAGTGTCAATCTTATACAATACTATTATATTTATAATTTAGTTTAATATTATAAATTACTTATTAGCATACCTACTTTCATTAATATGTGGTTAATGAGATTGGTTATAGGTACAATTACCTAACCATGTATAATAATGCCCTAGTATAATAATGTATTGTGTAACTGTTTTTTAACCCAAATAAAAGAAAATAAAAAATAAAATTTTTAAATTCATCTGAAAAAAAAACGCGTTCAGGAAAGCAGTTTGATGATGCTTCCTTAGCAAACTGCACGCACGGTCGAGTTAGGCCGAAAAGCGGGCGGGACATCCCGCCCGACCACGACACTTAAAAATTGGGACGTCTGGCAACGCTAGTAAGTATATATCTAGACATCGATAATGCTCACACTGTTTATGTAGGAACGTGGTACCGTCGTGTAGGTAATATAATTGAATCAGCTAATCGCTCCAAGCAGAGGCGTAGTTAGCAGTGGTGGGGCCCAGAGTAGCAGCTTTATGTGGGGCCCATTTTTTCCGGTATGCCATTTATTATTCAAAGTAGGTACATCATTACATTTAAGTTGCTTAGTAAAACTAAAATTTTGTATAAAACTTTTCTACTCTGATATCTGATAGATCAGACTTTAAGGAGTTTATATTTTTTTTCTCAAATGTGCGAAAAATTCTGGGACGCAGGCGTTAGATGGTAGATTTCACATCTTTTACCAACGTAATTTTATTTTTAAACTACCGTAGAGGGGGTAATAGTAATGAGGTTCTTAATAACGGCGCCCCCGGTAGGTAATGGGGGGGGGGGGGGGCAGGCAATATACCCCAGGGTCCCCCTCTCCCTACGCCACCTCTGGTTAGGTCTTATCAATTAAGATTATCTGTTTAAAAACCCCCGGCATTCCTTTGTCAGTTTCATAAGGATCTTAAAGAGTGTGCGTGGCTACCGATAAACGATAACCTACCTACAAAAAAATGCTAAAATAGTTTCCGAAGATATTCATCGGTTGCTATATAAGGTAGGTAAGTAAGCAGAATGTGTCATATTATTGACGAACTAAATTATTTGAGTGATGTTGGTGAAAGTAAAATGTATTGTCTATGCATTCAATAATAATAGCCTTGATTTGCATTATGATCAATAACGAGTTGTTAACATTTACGATACTGTTTATTTGTAATAAGGTGCAGTACCTATTCAAAATCAGATTTCAAAGCTTAGATTAATACTTATGTACTTACTTTGAAATGTAGGGTAAGTAATGTTCTTTTTTTCATTCTATATTGTTATACACATAATGGAGTAGCTCGAAAATGTGTAGTAGTATAAAGCAAAGTACGGCATGGTATTATAACTGAAAACGTATGAAAATTATATAAATTCCACTCAATAAGTCACGGCGACTTGTGATTTCTTTTAAGTGGTTAGAGTTGGAATAACTAGGTTATCGACATCTGATTGTAGTGCTCTAATGTGTCTGTTCATTTCATTGCCTTACCTATCTTTGTTTATGTCAATAGCTAAGATTTTAAATATGTACCTACCATATTAATTAGGCAACAAAGTATTAAATAGCCGTGCTTATATTGTAATATCGGTATTTCTAATTAAATGCGGTAATATTATGGTGTGTAGGTAAATACTATAATGTTTATACCTAAACATATCTAAGTATTTTTATAATACTCCATACCAAGTAGAATTTTGCATTCGTCATTTGACAAAAAGAAATTATAGCCTAAGTAATACGATCATCATCATCAACCATAGTCATCAACCCGTAACAGGCCACTGCTGAGCTAAGGGTCTTTCCTCAAGCATGAGGAAGTAAGCTATAATCTCCCACGCGAGCCCAACGGTTGGAAGATGGTGTTAGACTATTGGTCACCTAACTTTCAGAAATTATCAAGCCACCCGAGGCTATATTACGTGGCTTAATACGATGATATAATGATATTTTCAGGTGCGCATGGTATTGAACTAAAAGTTTGAATATTAAAGAAGTCTTACTTAACTGATCACGTTTTATAAAGTGTTAAGAATTGGTTTTCAATGTTTGACATACTTAGGTAAGTATAAGAAATACCTGCGTTAATTAACAATAAAATTAATGTATTTCTTAATGATTTTATTTTTAACAATGCATATGTATTTAATTTTGCTTATGAAATTCGTTCTATTTAAGCTACAAAAACGAGATCCGGATTAAAATAAAAAGATTTTAGTATTGTGTTATCAATATCATAATTATGATAGCTTCTTTGATACCCTGTCAATCGACTGTGATAAGTTTTCAAACCTGAAAGATTAGGCGGCAATGAGCATGACGGTCACGACATTTTCTCATGGAAATTTGTACATCCCAAAAGTGTTGAGAACATCGACAAGCCAATTCTGAGCAAAAAGAGCCTCGCTAGCCTGACTTTTATTAACAAATGAAATTAATTAAGAGAAGGTACTTTAAGAGTAGGTATACAAGGTACTTTAAGAAGAAGAATGGACGTTTGGGAACAACGGGAATATAATTTTCCTATATTCTAGGGGAATATAAAAGGTAGCAGCCTGGGGGCCAACCGCCATCTTTTAGAAACTATCATAGGTAGTTCAGGTTTACCTTTTTTTTCAAGCTCGAAACAACATACCTAACACAGATTCTAACCAAGTTCTTCATAAAACAATACTGTCTTATTCCTGCATAGTGATGAAAAAGAAAAAAATAATGTTAAATGTCTAGAGAGTAAACGCGTGCGTCATCACCAGCATCACCTATGATCTAAATAAAATATAAATGAAGTTGCTACAAAATTTTTCATGACACAATATTTAATTTTTATTTATTTATTTCTTCAACTTTCTACTATCATTACTGTTAAAGCAAGCAGCTTATAAGGACCTCATGGTACGAAGGAAGTGATAACAGTATTATTTACGCTAAAGGGGAATATGAAATATGAGTATATTTATTCTGTTTAGGTATTTTGGACAACTGATTAAAAATGAAAAACGAATTTTGTGATTTGTACTTTGAAAGCAAAGTATAATAAACAAGTGGTTTTGCTGGGTTTCACCAGCTTAGTTCCCGTTCGGGAATACGGAAATAAAATATAGCCTATGTTACTCAGGGATCTTCTAGCTTTCCATTTGTGAAAGAATTTAAAAAATCGCTCCAATAGTTTTTGAGTTTATTCGTAACAAAGACACAAACATACAAAAATATAAATCTTTCCTATTTATAATATTAGTATAGATGTAGAAGTGTAGATTAGTGTAGATTACCAGTCGTGTTTATAATATAGGTAAGTATAGAAGATAGAGATATAGATTACCTAAACATGAAATATTTTGTTACAGACAACATTGGGCTGCTGCTGAAAAGGAATATTTAAGATGTCATTGCCTAAAGGACTGGTTCTGGTTGCTGTGTTGTTTCTATGTCTTTCTACTACGACGGCTTTAAAAAAAAACAGTGAGTTCTTTTATTTGTGACATACTCCTCGGTAGATGTGTAAAACATGATTCCAAATGATTGTTTACTCGAAGTTTATACTGATCGAGTACCAGTATCGTAGTTGTAGTTCTTTCAAGCGGTTTCGACCGAGGTCCGCGAGCCGTCATGGATTCGTTTTGTTCTCAGTACATTGTGCTCGGTGCCAGAGATACTACGGGCTAATATATTATTATTCAAAGTTAGTTAAATAATTAAAAATATCATTTTGAATTTCACATAAAAATATCTTTTTGGTTTCTCTTTCTTGTGATTTCATAGTTTAAAGTGCCTCGTTTAGAGATTTTGTAATTATCAACATCTTGTAGTTATTGTTTCGCTATCGCAAACTACCCAAATAATTTATGTATTTAATTTGAAAACATTGTGTTGCTTCGATATTATTGTATTTTATTAAGGTAATTTATTACCTAGCACGTTTATGATTCAGAATAAAATTATGAATAACAATGCAATTGTTAACCCCCGAAGCGTGTGTGTATTTAATTACCCGGCCACAGAGCCTACGTATCTAATTAAATTTCTTGTAAGTAAAAACATACTTTGGTAATTTACCATTAGACTTTTGTTTTGGTGATAGGCCGATACCTCATGTCATTCATAGAAAATGAATAATGTACAAAATCGATTTGCAACATATCTACTCCCATCATCAAGGTTTTATCTATCAGATACACTTTGTTTACTTGATTTATGTGTCGATACCCACAGGACCAGTCGTAGTTTGAACCAATACTTTAGCTAGTGTTTCGTGAATGATATACAATAGTGTTGGTGCATGTGCCATCGTATTCAAGGAAAATATGAGATGAAATTCCTTAAATTTTATTTTAATGCTTGTTGAACTGGAAAACCGAATATTTTACATGCTTACATACATAAGTGCCCAAAAATGTTGTTACACATTCCTTACCTACTCGAATCTTTATAAAAAATATTTATTTCGGATTTGCAGAGGTAATATAGTATTATTGATGAAACTCTAACACGATTACTTTTCATTATATACATAAACAACAAACACATATAAAATTTAAATTATTTTCTCTACTCGACATCTTCATAATAATAATTAACGTTTATATTTATAGTTTCTAATCCACATTATTTGCTTGGTATATATTAAATTGCTATCGTCACTACCATACATAAATAATAAATAAGTACAAGTACTTAAATACTCGTAGCTCCTAACAAACAGCCCGGTTTTTATCAAACTATTATGAATCTGAACTTTGTTTATGAGCATTCACGCCATACATCTAGAACGTTTTGTACGCTCTGAACTCGAGGCGACGCACGACGGATACGCGACATAAGCATAATATAAGTATCAGCAGACGAAAATCAGCAATACTTAGAAGAAGAATCAGGTAACGTCTGGTATATTATGCTGATTAAAAGAAATATTAAATATACATAAGTATCTGTTCTCTAGATAACTTTACCAACGCGGAGCAAGGTCTAATCCTAATAAATGTTTGGCCCCCATTCTTACATTCCTGTATGCCCCTGGATTTATAAGTAGCTATAAGTTCTTGTATTTCTCATAATATATATATATATATATATATATATATAAATATAATATATATTAGATTATATTAGATAAAAAAAGGCGTGAGATTATATATATATATATATATATTCTCACGCCTTTTTTTATCCCCGAGGGGGTAGGCAGAGGTATTCCATTACTGGATATACCCACATTTTACGAGATACATTGGACCCCTAAACGTGATAGGTGGTGAGCCCATCGCCGGACCGGGTCTGTTTATTTCTCATAATAAGTTATTTTTTTGTATTCTTGTTGAGAAATAAACAATCCGTAATCCATTTAAAATTATAAAGTTTTACGCTGTAATGTTTACATTACTGTAAAATTTTTTGTTTTGTTAGATGTGACAGAATTATCCCCATCAGAGTACATCCCCATCGTTGACGAAAATGGGGATATGGTGTTCATGTCGATGGACCTGAGGCAAAAGCTGGAGGTCGAGGAGGAAATCTGGCATTGGACTCCTTGGCTCAGAACCAGGACTGCAGTGTTGGGCAATGTTGTCCAGGAAATCGCATGCTTGGCTGGGGACTCTATTGACAGTTTTCCAGATTCCATACTGACAGGTGTGTACCACATTTATCGACAAGTAAATAAAATAAATAATATCACGCCTTTCATCCCCGAGGGGGTAGGTAGCAGAGGTATTCCTATTTTGGAAATACCTACGTTACAAGATCCCTAAACGCGAAGTGGAGAGCCCATCGCCGGGCCAGGGTGCTGTTACACATGTCTCAGAATTATTTCTGTTGCCTGCGGGTTTCTTCTCGCTGTTCGTCTTTTACGTCCAGCTAGTGATAAATATGTAGGTACCTACGTAAGGTTTTTTAAAGCTCATTGGTACATGCCAGGTTTGGAACCAGACCCCTCACGAATGTGAAGCGGGTTCTTTAACCACTGCTCATCGATATTTTTATTACTTAATTTTGTGTTGCTACAATGTTGCATCGGTGGCTGTTCAAAAATATTTTATTTATATTTGAAATTTAGATTTTAAATTGTCCTATATGGAGACACATCACAATACTAAGTTATGGAGATAAAAATATGTGGTAAAAAAGATGCGAAACTCAGTTTATTAGGTACTTTGTGGCCGAGCAACACACCACTCGAATCTGTATGTTAAAGTTAATTCGTATTTACCTACTGTTAAATGTAACAGTTCAACAACAGTTGCCAATATTAGTGGAAAACCACAATAGATAATTATGATGGTGTGACGCTTTATTCCAAAACTACGCACCTACAACATTTTATTATCGCAGCTTGAATTTTGGTAATCCATGAACATGATTAATATTATTTGCAGACGATCAGCTAAGTAATGGTGGTTTCTTATTATATGTAATGTTTGGAATCTACACCTTTACATTACTTGCAACCGTATGCAATAACTATTTTATTCCCTGCGTTGAAATGATTTGTGAAGATTTAAAAATTCCACAGGTCAGTAAATTTATATTTAGGGGTTAATAATCATTTAGTTGGTGCTGGGCGATGAATTAATTTGTGCAAAGTAGCCGTGCGAAGTTGATTTTATTTATATATTTATATTTTATTACATACGTTTTTAATGAATAATAATAATTTAGATCAATAGATAAATATACCTAGTTTTCGGGTTCGTTTTTCACAATGACGATTATAGTTATGATCAACGCACACCAACATGGGAAAAGCGATCTATTTCCCTTGCGTGCAAACTCGGGACAATACAAAACATTTCCGTACCGAATTCCGAACGCTTTCCCGCCTTTCTCGGGTGTGTGTGCGTTGGCAGTTGCATTAATCCCACAAGAGTTTATGTGTGTGTTTGGCATCGCCTTGTATACCAATAAATTATGCGCATAAAAGGTACCACTAAGTACATAATATTTAGCACTATATATGGCCTATATTATTTATCCGCAAAAAAAAAATTTTTCGCAGAATGTTGCAGCTGCTACATTCATGTCGGTCGCAACTTCATGCCCGGAGTTCTTTGTCAATGTGATTTCCACTTTTCTCACCGAGTCCGATATGGGCATCGGAACAATAGTGGGCTCTGCGATATTTAACACTCTGGGAGTTGCTGCGATTGGCGGTCTGGCTGCTGTAACAGTGAGTTCTTGCTTATACATTCTATCACATAACTTAGTTGTAGGTATTCCCATTGCCGATCAAAATTTCATATCTTACTTTATACTTTTTGTAAGAAATCATCGAAATAATATGGGGGCACCTAAGCTCTGTACACGCAAAGTAGGTCTCTATCCTAATATTGATCCACGTACCAAGTTATTACCACACCCGATTTCATCAAACTTCTTCAGGTAGAAATCTACCATTTGCCTAAAATAGTCTATGTTCAGACACGATCTTGTTCCAGTTTTATTATTATGCATAATATAATTGATAGAGCAGTGATAGCCCGGACGGTTAAAGAGCCGGCCGAAAATCAGTGAGGCTCGGGTTCGAATCCTGGCATGTACCAATGAGTTTTTCAAAAACTTACGTATATATTTATCACTAGCTCGACGGTGAAGGAAAACATCGTGAGGAAACCCGCAGGTCTCAGAATTAATTCTGAGACATGTGTAAACAGACCCGGTCCGGCGATGGGCTCACCACCTATCACGTTTAGGGGTCCAATATATCTCGTGAAATGTGGGTATATCCAGTAATGGAATACCTCTGCCTACCCCCTCGGGGATAAAAAAGGCGTGAGATTATATTATATTATTATTATTATTATAATATAATTATTATAGATTATACTTTTATAAACCATAATAATAGTAGATTATACAACAAGGGAATAAAGCACTGTTTTATGTCACGGGCGCGACATTGAATCCTGAACGTAACGAAGGACTCCTAGTTTTACTCCAGAGCGCAGCAAGGGAGTTATTATTTAATTCCCGAGCAAAGCGAGGGAATTAAGACTGAGTCCTGAGTTTAGTGAGGGATTTAAGCGCCCAAGACAAAAACAGTATTACTCCCGAGTTATATACTCTACTTTTCTCACCTTATGCGAGACCATAAAATGCAATTGCATGGTAGTAGATTATTGACAATGCCTATGGCATCTAGTTTAATAGACTCGGGAGTCAAAGTACTTTCATCACTCGACATTTTCGATATTCTTTTTGAAATGTTAAAGCTATAAAATGGATACAGCAACTTGTTTCTGCCGGCGTGACCTATTAACAAATGAAGATCGTGCGAATCTAGTTGGTCGCGGCTTCGGTTTTCGAAAATCGAGTTGGCCACGTTTGCTTAACCAAATTAGACTTTATAGTCATAGCAATAAGGATTATGAAAAGTGAAAATTACATTATTGACCTAGGGTTATAATGAAATTCCATACAACATTATAGCCCGGCTTAGGACAAGGGATATAATGTCTTGCTTTCGGTGACGTTTATATGATATATAATCCGGCTTTGTCGAGCATGTGGTGTGAAAAATCACTTATGTTTCAGCCAAAGTTAGGAAAACTTGACTTTTTTTAACCGAATTCAGAGAGGAGGAGGTTATCAATTCGTATGTTTTTTTTTAATGTTTTTTACCTCAGAACTTTCGACTGGGTGAACCGACTTGAACGATTTTTTTTTTATTTGAAAGCTGGTGCTTCCATATTGGTAATTTCGTCTAGTTCTTACAATGGTATCCATGAGAAAACCATCCTAATTTGAAGATTGAAGTCGGTTTTTTACTCTTTAGAGTTCTATGTTATTTAAACGTACCGTTTAATTTCAGCCAATCGCCATTGAAATGCGGCCAGTAACGCGAGACGTGATTATTTACATGTTCAACGTTAGTGTGCTAGTGATGATCGTATGGGATGGCCAAGTCGATTGGTACGAGGCGGTGATGCTGGCTGTCCTCTACGTATTGTACTTTATCATAATGTTCAACAGTATGCGCTTATTCGGCCTCTGTGACAAACTTGTTGGCAAATGCTGTAATAGAAATAGGTCTGAAGGTAAGTTCGATAGATTGAATTATACACACACCGGCACAATTAGCGGAACAGAAAAAAAAGGAGAAAAAAGAGGGAATTTAGAACAATGAATGTAATTTTTAAACAATATATTATTTAAAATGAAACAACAATTAAATTAACATGTTTTGACATTCATTTGTAACACCATACTTAAAATTTTATAAAAATAAAAATTAAATTAAACAAAATGCATTTTTCTTCGATTTTTAATTATAGAGAAACAGCAGAAAATTCAAGATTTTCCAAAGTTTAACAACAATTTCAATGACTGTTCAATATCGAGTGTTTCCTCCTCGTGCTCTGATGAGGGTTTCCATCCGTCTGGGCATGCTGCGGATGATGTTATCAATGGTTTCTTGGGGCAACCTCTGCCATTCTTCAAGTAATGCGTTTCGCAACTCGTTGAGATTATTGGGAGGGGGCATTCTTGACTTTACACTCCTCTTTAGCAAGTCCCAGACGTGTTCTATAGGGTTCATATCGGGGGACCGTGCTGGCCACTCCATCACCGTTATACCAACATGGTTTAGATATGTCTGTACTGTGCGAGCACTGTGAGCCCGAGCATTATCCTGCATTAGAATGAAGTTGTTACCAATAAAGGGGGCAAATGGCACAACATGTTCTTCTAAAATCTCCCTGATATACCGATCAGCATTCAGATTCCCGCCATCGACCACTACTAACTCCGTACGAGCTCCTAAACATATTCCTCCCCAGACCATAATTGAACCGCCGCCATATGCAACTGTATTTTCAAAATTAGACTGGATATACCGTTCTCCTTTGCGTCTCCATACTCGCTGCCTTCCATCAATTTGATTTAACATAACTCTGCATTCATCAGTAAAAAGAACCTGTCCCCAGTCGTCGAAGTCCCAATCACGATGTTCACGACCAAAGTGTAGACGGTTTGTGCGATGATGTCTCTCAAGTTTTGGGGCTTTGGCGGGCACATACGAGCCTATACCCACTTCTTCGAATCTTCTACGAACTGTCCGCTCACTCATCCTTACAGCTCGTACCTCTTCCAGTAAATTTCGAGCCTGCACCGCCGTTAGTCTCGTGTTCCGTCGGACTTGAAGTTGGAGAAAACGGTCATCCCTCCTTGAAGTACACCTTTTCCGGCCTTGTCCTCTCCTTCTCACTAGAGCATTCGTTAATCTGTATCGTTGGATGCTACGATAAATCGTTGATAACGATCGACGAAGGCTTCTGGCAATCGATCTGTAGGTTTGACCATTTCTCCTCATTTGATCTGCCCTAATGATTTCTGATGGCGTTAAATCAGGCATAATTAGATGCTCGTAAATTATCAATATGCGAAAAAACTCAAAAGCCTCAAAAACTGCAATTCAAAGCTTTTCAAATGGAATTCACGAACCTTCTAAAAACGGACAAGCGGTGGAAAAAATGAATCAATGAAAATTAAAACAAAAGAATGAAAAAAAGGGCAGTCGCTTAGTATTCCATTTTTAAATTAAAACCCAAATTTAAAAAAAGCTTGTTTAGCCGGCCAGTAACACGCAAAAATGCGTAAATACTCCCTTTTTTTTCTGTTCCGCTAATTGTGCCGGTGTGTGTATTTAGTAGCACCTTGCATTTGTACGTTTCTTATAATATCTACAACTGTAAAGCTTTGGGCCATGGTACACCTACAGTTAGCATATTATATACCACTGACCACATAGGTTTACTTACTAAAAAAATACCTACTAGATAAAAAAATCTAAGAATAAATAAACTTAAAATAAATATTAATAGTCAAAACAGATTAGAAAAACCAAAAACAACCACGCTGTAATGAAGACATCAACTGTTGAAAGTGATCTTTTGAACTATAGGGAGGTGCACGGGAGGTGTATGATCATTTTCTTTTCGCTTTGTTTGTTGTCACTTACTTTTTCAAATGAAACTGTAAAACTCGATGAGTCTCAAGTCTTAAAGTCTGTTTTACTGTTTGTTTTATGTTTTAATTCGAGTTGTATTAAATTTTGTCGACTTATCGATGTGGACGAAGAATGAGAGGTGTTCCATTGCATAGGTACCGGTATATTTTCTCTGCCTAAACAGTGGGGAAAAGAGGTTGAGTGTGTACATTAGTTTCTTGAAGTCTGTTTATACTTTTTACTATAATAGTACATTACGGTACAAGTGTGTAAAGTTGGTAATTACCGCTGAGGCGGAATTGAGGCGGAACGACGTTTTTCAACACACTTGTGAAGAAAATAATACTAACAAATCATTTTAAAATAATCATTTTCGCAATGTCGGGAAAAATTGAATAGTTTTCCTATGCGCGCATCTAACAATGGCGATCGACCATATAATATAATACATAAAAGAATGAGGTTTCTTTTTTTTTGGTTTGTCGCGGATAGCGTTTTAGCCACGTACAAATAGGGAATTTAAAGTTTTTACAGAGAAAACAAAAGTTATATTTGAGTGAAAGTTTTGTTTATTAAACACGTAGGTACAAGCTGTACCTAACTGTCTATTTAAATACGAAGTTGCATAAAATGAGCAAGCAAATTAATTTATTTGTATTATTGAACACAAACTTTTTTGTACCAAAACTTTTTTAATAACAAAGCAATTCAACCAATAAAATTAAAAAAAAGGCTATAACTCACTTGTGAATAATAGTAATAAAAAAATTCACAGTTTGATTACAGGTCTCATTATGTGCCTAATTGCAGTGAAATTAGGTATAGCTACTTTATGAGCAAGTGTGTTGAAAAAACATTTATTTTTTCTCTGCGTTAATTTCAAATAGTTTTCTGAATCTTCAGTTTCAGATGTTAATGCAAATGGGAAACCCTTAGAAGACGGAGTTGACAACAAAGGCTTCGACAATGTTGTTATTGTAAATGGAATTGACCGTGATAAGATCAACGTTATTGATAAAGGTATTTAATGATAAATTATCTACTATATAAAAATAAGTCGGGTTTTCCTTCCTGACGATATAACTCCAGAACGCGCGAACCGATTTCCACGGTTTTGCATTCGTTGGAAAGGTCTAGGGCTCCGCGAGGTTTATAGCAAAGAAAATTCAGCATTGCACCCGTGCGAAGCCGGGGCGGGTTGCTAGTTATTGATAATTATTATAATGAGTAATTATTATTATTTAATTATTCGTGTACCTTTGTAGCGATATTGTCCGATGTAACAAGTGCCTTTACTTTAAGGGTGCGGTATAAAAGTAGAAGTACTTACCCATAAAACAAACATACTTTTAACCGTGAATTTACAACATCACCCAATAATTTTGTTTAAAAACCTAATTAGCTAATATACTTAGAATATTGTAACTTAATAATGCTAAGGTAGGTAATCTATGGGTCATTAGCAGAAAATATATAAATACCATTTTTGAGTTTTCTTGTGTCCATTGGCAAAGAACAATGGCGAGCCCAAAGATATTAAAGTAAGGATGAGTTATATTCATACTGCTTGCGTATGAAAATTGATCCCCTACGGGTGAGCTACATGTACATACTTACTTCTTAGCATATATATAGGATACAACAATGACGGGGAAAGATAATACGGAACGAATAATAAAGAAAAAGAGAGCTATCTGTTAAGAGTTGCGCTTAAAATACGACTTGAAATACAATGCGACTAAATAAAATGTGGTTAATTAACTACATTTGTCGGCCTCATTTTCCGTGCTCTAGTAACATATCTACGTCTTTCTATATATTATATCTTTGGGCGAGCCCCTACATTTGATAAATTGATCTGAGGTTGTAGGTTATTTAAGTTCAAAATACTAAAATCACAGCTAAAATATTCCGAGTCAGCTCCGGAATCTGTACCTACGTAGGATTTATGCTTAAACAAAATTGGTAAATAGAAAATTGGGGGGTTTTTCTTTTTATTTTTTTTTACTCTTCCCTGTTCTCTGGATAGATGGCGCTGAACTTGCTATGTTACTGCTAGGAACGGAACGTCACATCATTTTTTTGATATCGTAAAACGAAAAGTATATAAAAGTAAAATATGTCACTGTCACACACATCACAATGACATTTTGTTTTTGAAAGTAAATAAATCTCAGCTAAAGAGCAAATAAATAAAAACAAGGAATAATTATTTAGCAGTCTTTTTATGGGTTTTCCGCGCCAAAAAGAAAATGTCCCAAGAAAAAAAGAAGAGAAGTCTGTGCCTTGTGGATTTATGTAAAAATGAAGGAATACACCTTTTTCCTAAAGATTAAAGTTGTAAAGTGCAATGGGTACAAGCCATCGTACATTTTAAACCTGGACGGACCATAAAAAAGCATTCGCACATTCGAAAGTGTCGTAATCACAGATTATAAAGATTAGGTCGTTCGCGAGTAATATAAGTTCACAGAATAAGGAAGTCGCGGTTATAAGTTACTCTAGGTGACGTGCCTCATTTAGTAGTAACGTAGTCAGTTCAACGCCATCTACAGAGTTCTTGCAAACTATGTTTTTTTTTGAGAAATTAATAACCAAAGAGATTAAAATATAATATAAGGCATAGAGGGGACAAAACGAGGATTACTTGAAGCCAAAAGTTATTCCAAGTGGAATAAGTCGAGTACAATTTCGACCGAATGACAGCTCGCGTTCATACTAACTGACATGACAAGGACATGACGCTTGAGCTTCAAAGTTTTGTATGAAAATATTCCCAATGCCCCCTCTATGCTATTATATTTTAATGTCTTTGGTAATAACTAAGCCCAGGTCATACCGAATGCTTTATTCTAGATTATATTATGCTGTACTTGGGAATATTTTCACAAGTTTATACATTTTGAATTTAAAAATCAACAACCAGGTGCCAAGCAGCGTTGCCCAGCGTTTTTCCCATTCCCGTCGAAATTTCACAATATCATTTCTCAACGGATTTTTAGTTTGTAGCATTTATACATATACCTATTTGTGAAAAAAAAATCAAGATAACCAATTAATACTTAAATTTTGATCACAAACTTACCGTCTCCCTATTTTATACAGCCGATGACATTGAAGATAAGCCTAAGAAAAGTATTTGGCGGTTTCCGAAAGAAAAAAAGTTGGCGTACAAACTGTGGTGGCTATACACGTGGCCTCTGCAGCTGCTGCTCAAATTCACCATACCGTCCTCCAAGAGGTTTTACCCCTTGGCCTTCTTTATGTGCATTGTGTGGATCGGAGTCAACTCTTACTTCGTTTCCTGGAGCATGACCGTTATAGGTGCGTGAATAATTGAGGGGTGTAGTTTCAAAACCCACTAAATCATTTTTTGGAAATTTTGTACAAAACGTTTTTTTTAATCTATTGTAGTTAATTTAATGAAAAAGTTAATATTTCGTGATAAATTGGTTGCCACGGCATTTCAACCCTTAAAAATGTGAAAACCATTAATATATTTACAAGCATTTTCAAGAAAATATAAAATTATAATATATTATAGAGGAATTTGCAACCAACCTGTCATTTTAGTGGGTTTTGAAAATAAACTGTCATTCTGAAGGGGGTTTTGAAACTAACCTTATAATGCTCGATGGATGACATTATGCTATAAAGCATAGAGACCAATCTCAGTAAACTGTATCCAGCTATGTATTAAAATTAACTAATGAAAAACAAAGTAAGTAAGTAGGTATCAACTCTTTATTGTACACCAATAAAAATATGCAACAAGTGACACAATGATAAAAAAATTACATTGGGCGGTCTTATCGATTTAAGCGATTTCTTGCAGATAACCTCAGGGACAAAGAGCGAAAACAATTTGTTTAATAAAAAAAAATTTTTTTTTTTTAAACAAATTGTTTCCGCTCTTCTTTTCTTTTCTATGTCTATGTCTAGGTATAGTAGTTAAGTTGATAACCGCTATCAAAATTCATCACTCTTCAGCACATATTACAAGCAGGTACTCATTACTCATTGTTGCATAAAACTTTCTAACGAACTTTTGAAGTAAGTTTTAAGTAAGATTTTACTCACCGTTTTCTGGGCTCCTTTTCGCGTTTCCAAGATTCTGGATGGCGTGGCAGTTTCCGAGCATCTTTGGGATCACATTTTTTTACAAACTGCGCTAGATCTTCCATCATTTTTAATGAATTTTGTTTAAAAACCGCGAGCAAGTCTCATCCAAAATCCCCATACTATTTTAAAGTCACGTGTTTGCAATGCGACGCTCTCATTGGTCGATTTCATTTTAGAGGATTTTGATTGTGATGTTAGATATTTTAGCGGCCTTTGCAAAACTTACTTTTTAAACTGTATTTACTGTGCATTTTAGAGGGGTATGAAAATTTACATATGATCTATTGCAAAGTAAATTTAAAAACCTTTCTCTTAGTACAAAAATGTAAAAATGTATTCGAAATCGTTATAGAGGGTTTTGAAATTACACCCCTCAATTATTGACTTGTTAAAATTTATCATTCAAATTGCGGTTATATTTCCGCATAGGTAATCTAAATTTTTAATATAAAATAAACTTAACCTAAACCTACAGTAACGTTATACAATATGTAACAGAATAAGCGCAATTCCTGAAATTAGTTTGTTCAGTATATCGTCTACTTAATCCATATCAGCTATTTTTAATAAGTAGGTAAGTATGTGTAATTTTTTTCCAAAAAAATAATTAGCTGAATTTAGTGCTACCTATGAAAATCGTACTATTATAGCTCTTTATTTAAGAAAATTTGTTAGACACAACTAAAGTACGAAGGCATCATTTAAAAATTAATATTCCAATTGGGGTGTATGAGGAATAGAACTTATTCGGTTACGCGTTGTATAGGTTTAATTGGTTGTTTGTAGACTAGAAGCCATTTTCTATTTCATCATCAGAGACTGCCAAGCACAAGAGGCTTACGAAATAATTAAATTTTCAGGGCATACTTTCCTCATTCCGGATTCCGTAATGGGAATGACGTTTTTAGCTTTCGGAGGATGTCTTCCAGAAGCTTGCTCCATTTTTATAATGTCAAGGCGAGGTACGTATCTATATAATATAATTGACTGATTTTATACCTATTCTATTTACCAAGTGTTAAGTTGTTATACAAAATTGTAATCAAATAATTGCTTGGCGAATGAAATTCCTTCAGTCAAACATCTAATACACAAAGAGTATCTACCTACTTATGGATAACCTGTGCAATCTGTGAAATTATAATTACCTACACATAGTTCACATAAATATCAAAATCAAATGATATCAGACAGATTGTGTAGCTTACTTCGAACTCGATTGTATCGGAGAAGTATACATAAATAATGTACCTATCTTGGATAGCGTCCACGTAACGTTAAGTATTCCAAGTGGTATCAAAATTAAACAATTAGAATAACTAAAGAAAAATCTAGGCATGTATATGATAAAGTATTTGTTTTGTTTCGTTAATCATCAAATTAAAAAAAACAATATGAAACTTTGATAATAAGAAACCAATCCATGAGAAAAAATCAAAATATGTACACTTAATCCACAGTGCCGATAAGTGTGCACTCATGAAAGCACTCATGAAGGCTAAGTAGGTACCTATGCTAATAAAGGGGATACACAAAACTAACCCACTGCCTACACTCACTTTGGATGACTCTAAATAAGCTACTAAGTTATTACTTAGCTATTGCGCACAGTCCCCGCATGACAATTAACATTTTTATCTTTATTGATTTCTTAAAATCATTAATATTCTCATTCTATTGCCGCTCTCATTTTTGTTATTAACGAGTTTATAAGTTACAATAAACCTACTGCTCATATTTTGTGCTGGGCTAAGCGATTTTCTTATAACGGCGTAGCCTGAGCTTTGTGAATTTAATCGGATTTAAATCAATATAGTAAATTGTGCGTCGATGCGAACAGAATTCTTAATGTGGGTTATTGTTTTTCCGTGAATAATTGATGCTCACTGATGTTTTTTGTAGGTGAAGGCGGTATCGGCGTGTCGAATGCTCTAGGCGCTAATTCCCTTGCGATCTTGTTCGCGCTCGGCATACCCTGGCTTATCAGAACACTTACTTTGGAGGCGCAGAACGCCGAACAAACTGCTGTCTTCATCAATTCTTCCGGCATAGACTTTGTGGTGGGTTCTCTGCTGGTGGCCGTGGCCAGTCTCTGGATCACCTTGTTCATCGGCAAGTTTAAGCTCCAGAAAAGTATTGGCGTAATCTTGATGGCTCTCTACCTTATCTTCATTACATTTGCCGTTCTCGTCGAAACGGGTGTCATACTGGACCGTTCAGTTATATACATGTGCTGATCAAGATTATACCTTGAACTCGGACAGAGTTATTAAGAAAATTCCTGTGATGTGTATTTGTTTATTTCGAGGTCGAGACTTATTATTTCTTGTACATGAGTGTACAAGAAATAATAAGTCTACTACTAGAGAGGGGACTAGAGAGGCTGTTAGCTCGATAAAAACCTCCCGGAGCCTTAAGAGTCGTCGCACAATCCTTGCTAATGCTCCGCGCATGCCTTTTTTATTTAAGTGATACGACAAGTATCGAGGTGAAGGTTAAGATGTTGGAAATTAGATTAGATCTGATTATTACTATTGCTAGTTACCACTGAACTTAAAAATTTAAGTCGAATTATGCTCTAGTTCCCCGATTGCACCTCCGTTTACCTACGATAAGTATTAGGTATAATAATATTGACGAAATGTCATATTTCGCGTAACAAACTTCGTCGTATTTTATATGCTAGGAAAACTTATTACACATTTTTATATTAATGTGAATGATCGATTTTCGGTCATATATCAAAACTAGATGTACAAACATACACCTTGGGTTGTAAATATTATAATTATTACAATAAATACAATTGTAAATGGAACGAATTTTTTAATATTAGTTAGCATGATAATAGGTATGTTATGTTATGTTATAATATATATTATTAATGTTAATAATTAAACTAAAAGTTCCTAAAAAATAAAAGAGATCGCAGGAACCACAGGTGCCTAACCAAATGACATCTGTTTGTTTTGGTGACTTGACTTATATCAAAATAAATCGAAAATAAAAATAAAATATTTAGATTTTGTTCCACCGAATTTCTGGAGTATAGTACTTAATATGATCCAACATAAGACATACACAAAAACATTATAAATACTACTCGCTAGACTAGACGTTATAGTATGTAACGAAATTAATTTAATAGAAAAAAAACCTTTATACCCTTTTAAGTAAATATTCAATTATAATTGTAGATATTATATTTAGTAATCTTGTTTGTTATTAAAATCTAAGTTTTAGATATGATTTAGAAACTTCACACAAACATATAATTAAATGGTGCTTTGATACATTTTTTTATTAAAATGTAGTTCCATTTACAATGGACCCTATTATTTAGGCTTAAATATTTTACTTAACTTCTTAAATTACAAGTGCTGAAGAAATTAAATGAATCCAATCTGGTTTAAAAAATAATTTTATGATTGCATTAAACCAATAAAACCGGCCAAGTGCGAGTCGGACTCGCGTACGAAGGGTTAATAATTAAATAAATAATCTCACGCCTTTTATCCCCGAGGGGGTAGGCAGACGTATTCCATTACTGGATATACCCACATTTCACGAGATATATTGGACCCCTAAATGTGATAGGTGGTGAGCCCATCGAAGGACCGGGTCTATTTACACATGTCTCAGAATTAATTCTGAGACCTGCGGGTTCCTTCATGATGTTTTCCTTCACCGTCGAGCTAGTGATAAATATGTACGTAAGTTTTTGAAAAACTCATTGGTACATGCCAGGATTCGAACCCGGGCCTCACAGATTTTCGGCCGCTGCTCACTGCTTCGTACGAAGCTATAAAAACGGCAAAAAAACACGTTTGTTGTATGGGAGTTTAGTATTTGTTGTTATATCGGCAACAGAAATACTTACAAACTTGTGAAAATTTCAACTGTCTTAGCTATCGCGGTTCTTGAGATACAGCCTGGTGACAGACAGACCGACGGACAGACGGACGAACAGACAGTGAAGTCTTAGTAATAGGGTCCTGTTTTTAACCTTTGGGTACGGAACCCTAAAAATCACAGTCTTAAGACTGATTTTAGCAGCTCGCAAAAACCTTCACGAAGTTCTAAAATATGTATTACCAAAATGTTCCTATTCTTGTTTCCGTAACGAGACACAAAGTTTCGTAAAATATTTATTAAATTGTGGTAGGTACATAACAACACAACCGTAATCAAATACACACATTCTTCACATTGCATTTACTTATTATAAATACTTAGATCATTTGCTTACATTTTTAAAAAGTAATGAGGAAGTTAACGAAATATTTAAAAACAAAACAACAGTCTAATTGGTTTAAGACGAATTATTGTTAAGCAAGTTTTGTGTTAGCGGAGTACTGAGACACTTTTATACAAATTTCAAAAACTTTAAAAGGAGTTTTCCAAATCTCTACGTAATTTAAAAAAAAGATGTCAACGTGGACAGCGCTTTATGGAGACCGTCAAGTTAGAAGCCTCACCATGGAATTGAGCTGTTCTGATAATGTCAAACAACTCTTCCTAAATAGTGCCAAATAGTGCCCGAAGCATATAAATAGTGCTATCATACTTTCGGAGATATTCAGGTCGTTCAGTGAGGCTGCTATCTTGACGTCAAGATAGCAGCCTCATCTCAGTACACAAAAACCACAGCACTGTTCTTGAAGAACTATATACCAAAAAACTCTTCTTAAATAGTGCCTTGGATTTGCAAAGTTTCAGAATTAGTGCTTCAAAGGAACCGAAGATATTAGGGTACATTGATGAGGCTTCCAACTTGACGTCAAGCTGGAAGTCACATCATCAACGAGGAAGAATTTCGAATCGAGACTAATGCCAAAAATCTCTTCCTAAATAGTGCCTCCGGAATCAAAACAAAGCGGAACGATTTAACTTGTATTTTAGTCAATAAATGATGATAAACTTCCACGTACATTTTGGATTCGGTACAGATAGGAATAAACCAACTAGATCAAAATGGAGGCTCAGCTTTATAAAGAGCAACATCTCAGAATGTTTTTTTTGTTTTTTTTTTATAGATAGAGGTACAAATTGGGATGATTTATCAAGTATCAGGATGCGGATTGGTTTTGTTTTTGAGATATAATTTTTTGAAGACTTAATCATTTATAACCTCAAATATCAAGGAAAACGCAATGTCCAATGTCAAACTTAAAAAAAACGTTAAAAAAAAATTTTGTTCATTGATAAAAAAAAATCTTAAGTTTTTTTTAAAACATCGCTTTTATTTAAGTTTTGTTTATATTGTATGTATTCTTGCTGAATATGTAGCAGATAACTTAAAAAACTAATGAGATGTACAAGATGTTCGACACAGGAACAAGGGAAATAAAAAAAGCTTTATTTTTGGGGTTTGAGCAATTAATTATTAGAAATCTAAAGTATAAAATACATACAATGCACGAGCGCGGAACCGAGCGTGTCTAAGGCAATTGAAAAGACAAGATGGCTTCTTTAACCGGTCTTAGTGAAAGGGTTACCAATTAAAATATGGAACTATCGCCTTAATTACAATGTGCTACTGAGCAAAATAGCATAATAATTAATAATGCGTACAAGTGGAGCTATGCGATTGGCCATTACGGTTTTATACAAATAAATATAAATAGGTATAACACATTGATGCTCGTGCGTGCCACTAAATAATTAAATTATAAAAAAAAACTACGACTATAAGGTCTGCGGCGTGAAGTAGCAGACACAAGATAAAAAAATTCAAAGATTATATCCAAATCTTTCTCCCAAACACAAACTTTGGGTAGAATCAAGCCATTGTTTGTAGACTGGTAGGAATTTAAAGGTTCCGATGGAGAGACAGTCTGGGTATGCCTTTCCCTCTCGGAGACAGGCATGTATATATTTTATGTAAGTATAATACTCAGGTAACTATATAAAATATTATGTTTTATATGGATTTTCATTTCCGTTGTTTGATTCTTTCAATCCTGTGGCACAGTTCTTTCATTGCCGTGAACGCTTGTTTCATTGCCGTGCACGTATGTTTCATCGCCGTGGCACAACATTTTTAAGCTTGTATAGGTATCTCGTTACTTTTTTAAGTTATCTGCTACATATTCAGCAAGAATACAAACAATATAAAGAAAATTTAAATAAAAGCGATATTTTTTTAAAAAAACTTAAGGATAAAAAAACCCACGGAAATTAAGATTTTTATGGGCCTGTTGAAATACACCCTCATCTGCTAGAATACATTATAAAAAAACTCGATTTTGTTTGAAAAACTAAAGATAAAAAATCCACGGAAATGAAGATTTTAATGGACCTGTTGACATTCATCCTAAGATAAAACAATATTGTTTAAACATGTTTAGGACACTGCGATGAAAGAAAATTTAAATATTTTACTATTACTATATATTATAACTATTAAATAAAAATAGGTTTTAATATAAATACCTAACCAATAGATTTTTATCAATGAGCTAAATTTTTTTAAAACGCCTTTTTGAAGTTTGACATTGGACATTGCGTTTTCCTTGATATTTGAGGTTATATTATAAATGATTAAGTTATAATTCTTCAAAAAATTATATCTCAAAAACTAAACCAATCCGCATCCTGATACTTGATAAATCATCCCAATTTGTACCTCAATCTATAAAAAAAAAAAAACAAAAAAAACATTCTGAGATGTTGCTCTTTATAAAGCTGAGCCTCCATTTTGATCTAGTTGGTTTATTCCTATCTGTACCGAATCCAAAATGTACGTGGAAGTTTATCATCATTTATTGACTAAAATACAAGTTAAATCGTTCCGCTTTGTTTTGATTCCGGAGGCACTATTTAGGAAGAGATTTTTGGCATTAGTCTCGATTCGAAATTCTTCCTCGTTGATGATGTGACTTCCAGCTTGACGTCAAGTTGGAAGCCTCATCAATGTACCCTAATATCTTCGGTTCCTTTGAAGCACTAATTCTGAAACTTTGCAAATCCAAGGCACTATTTAAGAAGAGTTTTTTGGTATATAGTTCTTCAAGAACAGTGCTGTGGTTTTTGTGTACTGAGATGAGGCTGCTATCTTGACGTCAAGATAGCAGCCTCACTGAACGACCTGAATATCTCCGAAAGTATGATAGCACTATTTATATGCTTCGGGCACTATTTGGCACTATTTAGGAAGAGTTGTTTGACATTATCAGAACAGCTCAATTCCATGGTGAGGCTTCTAACTTGACGATCTCGCTTTATGCTCAACTGTTTTATTTGTGTATTGATGAAATAATCACCATATCCACTAAATGTCAACGGTTATATTTGGATGACAATGACATGTCAATTATAATGTCTGTATAATATAATCTAAACATAGTAATACTTTTGGTTTGCTTAGTTCCTATATAGAAATTCATAACATTTATTATATTCTAATATTGTTTTACTATTAAAAGGTAGAGATATAAAAGAAACATATTCAGTACCTGTTTCATGATAATATTCATTTTACTTGATAATGAGTGAAAATGTTTCAAGATATTTCTTTTACAATAAATAAATACCTACCTATTTAAGTAATCATACCACATTTTCTCTGGTATTGACTAAACTTTCGCCCCTAGTATTAATACCTGTAAAAGTAAAAAAAAGTATATTATCAAAATGTTATAAAATGTGAATAATTTAAAAATCATTCATACATTTATATGATATATTTGGCTCCGCACTGTAGAAAGACAATAAATTCAAAGCTTCCAATTTGGTTTATATCATTTTCTTTAAATGCACTGACTAATTTCTAAGCCACTTATAATTTTTCCTAAACTATAGCTTGTTAAAGGAAAAACTATATTGAAAATCGCATCCGACTAGCATAAACGCGTAGGTTGGCATGATTATTTCTCTTAAACAGTTCTAAAAAACATCTTTATAAACCTTTTTATTGTATAGTGAACATAATAATAATAAAATCTTTATTTCGGACTTTCCATCCATATTTACATAGACCTATGAATCATAAATACATATTATTATAAGTAGATATTTGATACTGTTTTTCTATCTAATTAATATGTATTTATGATTAACTGTCTGTAACTGTAATCAATTCTTATCAAAATTAATACATTTATCGCTTTTGGTATTTAAAAAAGATAAATTTTTTCTTTACACTGAGTGATTTTGACACTTAGTTTATATAGATATAAAATAGATATTATTTAAAACACGCTCCAGCGAGCGTCATGACATCGAAAATCTGCATGTTTACGATGAAGTAAGTACGAAATAAATCGTTTAACATAGTAATTAATAGGAACACTATTCGCCGACCGAGTCTTCTTTACACATTTAAACATTAATAGCCTGCGCAGACGAGAGACTTTTGTCCCCGTATTTTTTTGTCCGCCAAAATAGATCGCTTACAACTGCATCGAGTAACGCACACAAGGGATCAAAAGTATCGCGTACAAAAAGTCCCCCGAATAATCGCGGACACCGACGGGCGGGACAGGACAAAAAGTACGCGGCAGTCCCCGAAAAAATAGAACTAACGTGACTAGGCGCTGTAACGCACACGGCACACTTTAGTCTTCGCTGCGCGCTCGATAGGGATGTGACATTGATCGAAAAAAGTATCGATTATTCTTTTTAATAATAATGGATTTTTTTAAAATGTTTATTTTCTTAAAAATAATTAATCAATATTTAAAAATCGATTATACGAAAAATAAATACCAATTTATATGTAAAATTATCATTTAGGGATTTAATATCGAATTAGGAAAAAACTAAATATGGTATTTTTTGCTTATTTATTATTATTAACCAATTAATAACAACAATTATTTCTTCTGGACCAATGTACATCCTCATCATTGTCAGAATAACTTTTAGAGGGTTTCACAATTGACAACAATTCCTCAAAAGTTCAGACCGACGTTTTATAATATTTGAAGAATCTTTTTGAATATTGTTTCAACCATAGCAAAAAATTCTAAATTTATGGTTTCAACTGAGCATGCTTTGTATGAAAATATCCATTCATTAATCGATCCGATATAAAGGGATGGACTCAGTATTATATTTTAAAACTACTTCTCTTTTTCTTAAACTTCATGTAAATTACATCACAACGTAGGTAATCTCAGAATATTCGCTTCCATAGCGTGCGCTTCTCTAAATTGTCGGGGGACAAATGATCGCACACCGTGTGCGTTGAGTCCGCGGCAAGTCCTCGGTGGACATATTTTTTCTAACATATTTTGACAAAGTCCGTCGTCTGCGCAGGCTAAAACGGTTTGAATAATATTAACCACATTAGATCAGAAATATTGATTGATATTCTGCGAGTGACATATTATGGACTAGGTACAAATTCCCACAGGAACTAGGCTAACGCGGGTGAAATCACGGGGAACAGCTAGCACAATAAATAAATTATTGTGTGTAACTAAATAAACTATAACAATATATTTAGATAAATATCTAGACTAGTTTAAGTAGTATTAGAGTAATTTCATTGTCGGGCATTGCAAGCATGAGTGGAGTACGATTGATTGATAGAATGAGGAGAAGTGTAATCCGAGAGCATTGTGGCTTGAAAGAGGATGTAGTGACTAAGATTGAGAAAGGAATGCTCAGGTGGTTTGGACATATCGAGCGGATTGATGAAAGGCGTCTAACGAGACAAATATATAAGGGGATTGTGGGTGGCCGAGTCGGCAGAGGGTGACCTAGGCGTACTTACATCGATCAGATCGGCGATGTATTGAAAAAAAAGCCAACTAAAGAGTACCCGAAACCGACGAGCTTGTATGAACCGATTGATGGATGTGGATGAGGCACGTGAGGTTTGCCAGGATCGTAGCAGGTGGCGGGCTGTTGTCTCTGCCTCCCCTTTCGGGAAAAAGGCGTGAGCACAATAATATGTATGTATGTATGTTCATTATCGGGCTCCCGTTAGTAGTGACCCTGCCTTCTGAGCCGGAGGTCGCAGGTTCGAGTCCTGCTCCGGGCCAATATTTGTGTGCATGAACATGCCTTTTGGCTTCGTGTCTGGTCGTTTAATATTTATTTAAGTATGTCTATCAGTTGTTTAGTACCCACAGTCCAGGACCTGCCTAGTTTGGGACTAAACAACCATGTGAATTGTGTTCCAAAATTTATTATTTATGTGTCAAAAACAATCTCACGACTTTTGTCCCCGAGGGGGTAGGTAGAGGTATTCTACATACATACAAATATGCTAACGCCTTTTTCCCGAAGGGGTAGGCAGAGACATCAGCCCGCCACCTGCTACGATCCTGGCATACCTCACGTGCCTCATCCACATCCATCAATCGGTTCATACAAGCTCGTCGGTTTCGGGTACTCTTTATCTGGCTTTTTTTCAATACATCGCCAATCTGAGGTATTCTATTTCGAGAAATACCTACGATTTAGCAGTGGGGACTTTTCGCCAAAGGGCCAAAAACTGGTTGCAACCTGATTTTTTAAAAATTACTTTATTAAATGTGAAATTTCTGTTACGATATTAATTAATGCCTTATTAACTTACTTTTTATAAGATTGTCTTTCAAACAACTCATTTAAATTGGAAGTAATACTGGACTGAAACAAAAAAATCGGGGTGTAACGTGTGCTGCATTTCTACTTTTAAAACTTTGACTCGGTGTACAAAAAAATTACTAGCAAATTTACACTTACTTATGATTTTATACATTAGAATATAGTTTTAGCATTAAGTAAAAATAGAAAATAAATTTTTAGGTTCCTCATTAACATGTTATTTACAACGTTACAACTTCTGGTAGCAATTTTTGTCCTTACCGGTTTTCGTAACAAAATGTTAAAGCATAAGTAAACTATGCACCGCACACATACAGGCGCATCACTGTGCATAGGCAAGCTCGTCATTCGTCCGTTGAGCGTAGAAATGTTAGATTGCGCGCCTTTGTTTTTGCTGTACAAGCGTTCCTTCTAAAAATTTGAAAATATGTCCACACCGGCACCACATCCAGATTTAAGGTAAGTACTATTTATATATGTCTGAGTCCTAGATATATTATAAAAACAGCTTTTTTGTGCGTAATACGTCTAAAAAACCGGTGTAATATTGGAAAGTTTTAGAATGAAGTCACAAAAACCGTCGAATGTCCTTACCACGACTGTCCTCGCCGGGTCCTGTTAAGTAGAGCGGTAAGGACAGTTTTGGGATGGTAATGACATTTAATTTTTTTATAGAAAGAATTATCCTAATATCCCAGTCATATAAAGGTAAAAAAGGGACCTCAACCTCGGAATGAAAGAAAATAAGCTGTAAATTGGTATAAAACTTTGTTTTGTCGTCCTAAATATTGTCTCAAAAGTCACAAATGCTATCGTGTTCGCGTCTTAAGATACTGAAGGTCAAAGGTAATAAAAATCGGTTTTTCGTTAATATATCGGTTCTTATTGCTTAAATGAGATTTGCACCTATTATAAAAGTTGTAAAGTATAAAATTTCAAACAAAAGTTGTAAAAAATTGTATACTCTACAACTTTTATAATAAGTGTAAACCTCATTTAAGCAATAGGAACAAAGATATTTGCGAAAAAACAATTTTCACCCCTAATATGACTGGGCTATAAAGGATATCAAGTTATAATATGAATATTAAAGTACTAAATGAACATTATTTATTTATTTATTTTTAAGGGTAGGTATCATTTAAAACTAAAAACTAAAGAATTATTGTTTGTTATTTAGAACATAAATATACTTAAGCATTAAATGTTATAAAAAACTATTAGCATTTGAAGCAAGAGTGTTTTTGTTTTGTATCTTTCTTTTACATTTTGGAGAAAATACGTTTTAGTTAATTCAAGTAAAAGTCTTTTATTATTTCTTATTTCTTATGAATGTTCAAATTATATTATTTGTTTTTGACTGTTGTATAAAATAAAATGCTTACCTAAGTTACGGCAGATTTACAGTTTGGCAAAAAGTTATTTGTTTTTTTAAATGTTTTTTAACAAGTTTTGTTATTTTAAATTTGATACTAACCTAATCATATAAATTGTGGAGAGTTTTTATGTTTTTAGTTATTTACAGAAATCGTTAGTATAAAGACTTATTCTATAACACTATACAATGTGACTGGAAAATCAAGGGAATTCTTCAAGAGGGTAAATAAAAAGCCGATACCTTTAGCATTTGTATAAAAAAACACCACCTTAATGTATGCGGAATGTTGATGGCTACCAAAATTTTACTAATTTTATTTTCGAATGTTCTTAAAGTGTATATGTAGTATGTTTTTAGACTAGCCCAACTCATACAACTCGTCGTTATCCGTGGCTAATATCCGTGGATACAAACCCTTCAAAACATCTTCAGAGTTTTTAAAAGTTGTCATTACCGGTCCAAAAATGTCCTTACCAAAACTTTATTGCTAAATATCTCGTAAATTAAGATACAGATTCGGTGCAATCCAACATATTTTTGATGTTCAAATGATCCTTTATGCACTTTGACCCTTTTTACTTCTAATTTTGAACTTTTTTTCTCGTTCTCCCAAAACAGTGAATTTGGCGAAAATGCCCAGTGGGTATTTTTATTCTTTGGAGACTTAAACGTGATAGGCGGTGAGCCCTTCGACTGACCGGTGTGCTATACTATGTCTTAGAATTAATTTTGGGAATTGTGTGTTTCCTCACAATGTTTTCCTTCACCTTAGAGTTAGTGATATGTAGTACGTTAGCTTTTTTAAAAAACTCATTGGTAGGTACATGCCAGAATCCGAACCTAAACCTCACGAATTAGAAGCGAGCTCTCTGACAACTGAAAAATCACTACTTGTCTATGTAGGTTCCAAAAAAAGTTGCATCTAAGTATTTCAATAGTGTCTTGGAACACCGGAATGTGGCAAGGGCGTATGCTTACCTGTATAGTCAAGAGCAGATGAAGCTTTACACTTGTAGTGCGAGTCTGACCTCTAAGGCAATTGTAATACTTAAGAACGTTATACAAAGTCTAATGTGTCCCTCCACGTGCCCTTGACTGTACAAACAGCCACAATGTTAAGTATACATATTTTAACCAGAAATATTGCATGTGACGATGAAAACCTAACGTTTCTTTTGTGGAGTAGATTAACAAATTTGCAATGCGACGACTTGCGACTACGAAGTTGACAAGTATATTTCCATTTTTTTTCATCCAGACAAACTTTTTCTTCAACGTCTTCAAGATTGCTGCTCTTTGAACTTACATACAAAACAATATTTTAATATAAGTATAAAACGAAAACAGTGTTTACCGGTCATAGCCATTCCATCGTTGCCACCGAAGAGTCGCGAGAATTGCAGTTTGGTGGCTGTTATCACGTCGTGGTTAGTGAAGCAGAACAGAACTGCCACGCTCAGGCCCTGATTGTAAGCATAAGGATAAAATGCATTGTATACAGGGGTCCGTAATAGGTCTATGGGTCCGGCAGAATGTTCATAGTAGAGAGAACTCAAAAGTCAAAGTCAAAATGTCTTATGCAAGGTAGGACTTATAAGTCTACTAGCTGATGCCCGCGACTTCGTCCGCGTGGAATTAGTTAAATATTCCTTTGCGATTAGAAAATATATCAAGAAGGATAATCTACACTATATCTAGGTATCTATCTACACTAATATTATAAAGGGGAAGATTTGTATTTTTGTATGTTAATAACGAATAAACTCAAAAACTACTGGACCGATTTCAAAAATTCTTTCACCATTACAATGCTACATTATCCCTGAGAACATAGGTTATATTTATGACGAAAAAAATTAGGGACCCTTACTAAAACTTGAGACTGTACGTGCCGGGATTTGAACCCGAGCCTCACCAATGAAAAGCTCTTTAGCCATTGAGTTATCATTGCTATTTATATTTTTGTTATTAAAAACAGCCCTATAAACAACGCGTCACAGAATAAGCGCAATTCCTCATACACCCCAATTAGTATACTAATACAAAAAAATGGTAATGCATTCGTACTTAAGTTTTGACTCACTAATTTTTTCTTAAATAAAGAGCGATAACAGTACGGTTTCCATAGGTAGCCTTAAATTCAGTTATGCTAATTCATTTTTCGGAAATTCCAACCTCTTTGGCAGCAGCATTATGATACCTACCTATACATATAGATATATGTAAGTATACATAATTTCATATAATAAAATTGTAACAAGACTATGTATGTCTGCACATGTCTGTTTCAAAATTCAAATTTATGTCTGTTTGTTTGTGCAAGCATTACCCAAAACCTGATAGATTTTGATAAAATATGTGGTGATAATTTAGTAAGTACGTGGAGTTTGTTTGAAAGCAAGGTCAGCTAAATAAAATACAAAAGTACTACATAAATAAATAAAATTTGAAATCAATTTCCGATTTGCTTTTCATTTCTCTGGGATCTGTTATTGTTTTTTTATAAAAGTACAACATTAATTTTAAATTCAAATTACAAAATTCTTAGGTTCATGTACTTACCTATAGCAGCGACAAAATATTCCAAAATAAGATATTTTGTTTGATAAATTAATTAAAAATGATCCTACTGAATTTGATCTGCAATTAGTTTTGCATGCACAGCTAAATAATAATAAATCAAATATTACTGACAATGAGCAAAATTTGTCACAAAATACCCGCTATATCCATATGTTCAACACAGAAACTTTAGTAGGTAGGTACCTTCCGAGAACCGATACAAACATTACAGAGAGTGAGTGGGGTGTGAGTGAGATTTGAGTCTAAAACGTGAATTATGTATGTATCATCACGCCATGCCAACGGCGAATTTTGAAACGTCAGAATACAATTGATTTAAAAATCAGTCTTAACTAATTATGACGGTTCTTGCGATGTTTTCCTTTGGCCTAATAACATCACACCGTAACACTTTACTTTGATATGAGAGCCCAATATAGGTATGATACCTACTAGCGGGTGTCTAGCGGCGTTGCCCACTCGGACCCCCACTTTTGTCAATGTTTTAATAGTTACCTACTCAGCTATTCGGGGCGAAGACAAAACCAACAAATCAAAGATCATAAAAATCGGCCCAACTGTTCTCGAGTTATAAATGTGTAAACAACCCGACTTTGTTTTATATACCTATACCTATTAAGATATGAAACTAGATTCTAAGTACGAATCCAAATTCCGCACGAGCGAAGTCGTGGCCAACGGCTAGTCTATACCTACTAAATAATTTTACAAAGAGGTAAAATCGTGTGTATGTTTGTATTTTGGGTATTGGTAATATATAACTGGAAGCACTAACCGTATTATCTTAAAAATGTTACCCGACCGGAGATGCACATATAAAAAAATCACTTACAGGAAACTACATTATCCCTAAGTACCTATTATATGTAGGTGGGGTAGGATATTTTACGTGACATTAAAAAAATGCACTTTCTCGCTGGTTCTTCATAGGTTAGGTACCTAACTGCGTTTGGAACTAGTAGGGCTGCCATCACCTAAATTGCTGACGCCGGATAAACACGGCAAAAATCCCGGACATTTGGGCGAAATATGGGTTTTTCCCCGGAAACCTCTGAAAAAGTCTTTTTTGCAACAAAAATAAAAACATCGTTATGATTTTTTTTTATTTATCTATACAATCGAACGAAGAACGTATGTAACCGCAACAAATAATATACATCAATACATAGTATAAAACAAAGTCGCTTTCTCTGTCCCTATATCCCTACGTCTCTATATCCTTATGTCCCTATATATGCTTAAATCTTTAAAACTACGCAACGGATTTTGATGCGGGTTTTTTTAATAGATAGAGCAATTCAAAAGGAATGTTTTAGTGTTAGCATTGCACCCGTGCGAAGCCGGGGCGGGTTGCTAGTTTTTAATAAAATGAAACACTCTTTCTGAGGTAATATGGTAACAAAAATAATTAGAAACGCTCTTTTTTTGGTATCAATCAAATTATTATATGATACTACTAATAACTAACTATCTATAATACTTTATAATTTTAAAATTAACTATGCCAATGATATTTTCAGTCATCTAGTTAGGTAGGCGAATCCCTATAAAATTTGTTGGTTATTGCTTAAAAGTACTTATGTAACTGCTAAAAGGTTAAATTAGATATAAAGATAATTTTTTTAGTTATTTTAGTATTTTTCAGTCTCCCCGATTTTCGTTAAAATATCTTTATTTTCCAACAAGAATTTGTTCAAGTCGGAGCAACTCAGGTCCTTTCAATTATATCTACTTGATTTTGATCAGAGAATAAACCGTGTGTATGTTTAGCTAGTTTCTTTCTTTCGTCTATTTATCTATTATAAAATTGGATTCCCCTGACAACAAAAGTGTCCGGGTTATACCCGGACACTTCAAAAACCCCTGCCGGACGGCCCCCGGACGCCCTTCAAACTAGGACAAATCCAGGGAATTCCGGACGGATGGCAGCCCTAGGAACTAGCAACTCGTCGGTGGCAATAGGAATCTCCATGGATGAGTGCCTTGTTATTCGACTACTGAAGTTTCTAAGTGTATTTTTTTTACCTACAGAAATAAATGAATTTAGATTTTAATAAATCGAAGTAATCCGCTAGTAAATAATATAATCGCTTCCCGCGTCATAGACCGCCATGCTACGGCTACTAGTATAATTATCCACGCAGAAAACATAGGGTAAAACCCAGATAGTCGCCCCGGGGGTATATACTTAGTTGTGTCTTCTCTAGTTTCTCGAATGAAACAAGTGTTATTTTATTTATCCATCGAGAGACTGCAACTACGTACAACTAAGTTGACTGTGTTTCATGTTTCTATGCGATTGCATTGGACGGCCGGGAGCGATCAAAGTTTTCCGGGATAAATGTCATTTTTTTCGACGGGGCATCTATACTAAACGAGATTTACATGGACTACGCGTCTATCTCCTATATGGGATAGCTGTCCCCAAATTAAGAGGCCCACTAAAATCGCCAAGACTCTGGAAATATCAAAAATATTGTTTATTCCTTTCATAAATTTTCGTAATTTCATAAAGTAGGGCAACTATCCCGGTTTTACCTAATGTGTTTAAAGGGAGGAGAGTCTTGATGTTTTGTTTCACAAAAAACATGTTCCTCTAACCAACATGTCCGGCTCAAGTTTAAGATATTGACCGCCAATTGCGTGACAATACATTTTCTTTAAGTGCTACTTCAAGTAAGAAATGGTGTCCTGTTCACTTTGTTAAAGAAAGATAGATACTGTATTAGAAGTTTCCCTGCAACTATGTAAGTAGCAATCTTCATTATGTAAACAGTTACCTGCAAGCTCGTCAGGAGCGCCGATATAATCTGGTATAATTTCTCCAGCGGCGAATCGGGTGGTGGCCTCAGAGGAATCAGAATAAAGTGGAGACCAAATAGCGGTATCTGAAATAAAATAAGGTAGTCTTCCATAGAATGAGGAGCTAAGAATATTAATTAAGCATAGACACACATATTATTATGTAGTTAGTTATTTCATTTTCATATGCAGTGTATGCAGTACAGACATATGAGGTATACGGGGTATATGTAGTTTAAAGACTATGGGCTTATCACATTCTCTTTATAATATGATATATCTAGGTGTATACACTGCCGGCTAAAAAACTTCATCAAAGTACGCATGATGACTATCAAACAATAGAAATTTACATCATCATATTATGATGTTTACGGTCCATTTTATTTTTAAAATGAAGTGTTATATAGGGACCGATACTTACTGTCCCATTTAATGTAGTTGTATGAATTCGAAAGTTATCCTGTAATTTGATGATGTTATACTTAATTACATACATGAATATTATTGTCATTAAAAGACTTAAAAAAAACGCATTTTTATTATTCTTTGCAATAGGTGACATTACTCATAAAGCCCGGTCAATTGAATTTGAATAATATTGTCATTTTTCATACAGTCCGGGCATTATGAATAATAACGAATTAATCACTTGGTCCACAACACATACCTACAATAACTATAGCAGAAATACGTCGTCCGCCTGAAGTTAATCGGATATTATCGCCTCCGCGTCAGATATTAAATACTAGCGGTTCTGCGCCGTTTTTGCGGTTTCCGCGGTTACGGAAATAAAATATAGCCTATGTTGCTAAGGGATATTCTAGCTATTCATTAGTAGAAGAATTTTAAAGTTGGTCCAGTAGTTTTTGAGTTTATTCGTAACAATCTTTCGTCTTTATAATATTAGTATATATAGAAGTATAGATACTTATAGATATAATATCTTTGCTCTGCGTGGTATTTGAAAGGTATAGTCTATGTCCTTCCTCAAGGTGTTAACTATCGTCCTGCCAAATTTCATCAAGTCCGGTTAGCAGGTTTAATTGTGAAAAGGTAACATGCAGACAGACACAGTTACATTCGGAATAAGTGTTCTGGAAAACGGCTCGTAGGATTTTGATAAAATTGACAAAACAGAAAAATAAAATATCTGTTTAGTTTTCATATTTGGGTAAACTCGTTTCCTGTGAGTTTTCATGACCGGTTCGGTCGATATGTACCTGCTTTTACTAAACCAATGTTATAAACGTGAGTTTGTTTATTTGACTTTCATGTGTGCACATCTAGCGCCAACAAATTTTGTTAATAGGTCTGGTTTGTGTCATGAAATTCCTACTTGACCAAAGCCAAGAATTTTATAGCAAAGTAGGTAAGTAATTTTGTTAAAGCCCGTTTCTAACGTATTAACAGATTTATAGATTACCGTGAAACTTTGCATCAAGGTTAGCTGTTGTAGACCGGGATAATGGCTACTTTTATCCCGATGGAGGCGATCGATAGCAGAACTCTCCACGACGAAGAAAGTACCTAGATGTGGGCGTAGCCGCAGGCAAACCGAAACTAGCAGAGAAATAAATCACTAGACACTATCGTCGTAGTTTGCAACAATTCGGGATTTATCCTCGTCCAGCTATCAACACCATGAGCAGTTCTCGAAGAAACACAAAAAGTTCAAAACTTGTTCTTATGGCTGTTCATTATGGTAGATGCTTTCAATAGCATCTACAATAATGAACAATCGTAAGTGGTCAACCACACTTGAAAGTTAATAAAATATTATTATCCCACTGTGCCGCTACGCACAACGGTAGAGAAAAAAAAACATATAACCCGAAAAACAGTTGCAACCGGATTTTAGGTTGGTAGTCTTTGCGTTTTTTGGTGACTTTTATTTATTGGATCAGTAGACTATCTATGAAGACTTCTTTGCCATCCGCGATCTTGCATAAAAGTCAAAAAGTCAAGTTTATTCAGATTGAAATTTATGTAACAAATAAAATGTTAACTCTTTCTTTTTTTATTATAACATAATATATAATCTCACGCCTATTTACCTTTGGGGTAGGCGAATACGATACACCGCCAAGTGCTACGAACCTTGCAAATCGTTAGACGTTGTCCTTTTATAAGAGTTAAATGAAACAACAGAACTTGAAACTTGGTTATGTAACAATAACATTTGTTTTGGATAATGTTGTACTCTATACATATATGTACCTGCGCACGCAATCTAGGACAAATAACTTCAAAGAGCAATATCGTTACAAGGAAAAACAAACAGTAACAGTGAAATACACAGTGCTATTATAACATTTGGGCACGTTTGGGCGAGGAGAGAAGATCGTTAAGAAAATTGCGGGTACTTACCCTAATCCGATGGTATTGTATAGGTATGTTACTACCTTAATCTCTATGGATATAAATCTTTAGCATTTGTGTGTTTAAATGTACTTTACATGTGTATGGATTTGGATACACATGTACACTTAAATATGTATTTTAATTATACGACGCTAGTTTATTTTATTGGATTATGTAGTTTATTGAACAATGGTAATTATTATTACTGTTAGTCTTTAGTGCGGTGCAGCTCCGGATGTGAACAGAATACCTGCGTCTGGCTCTGCGCTATTCGCGTCGAGCCTAGACACTAATTATGCCGAGTGGCCGCCTTTTTGGTTCCTTTTAAATACAATATTAGTAATACTTTAAGCAAAGACGTTTAACGAAAAATATTCTCTCACCTATTGTTTCAATGGTACCAAATGAATATTTTTCTTCCTTTCTTTCAAGTATGTTTATTTAGTAAGTAGGCAGAATATTAGGTTTGAAAGGGCACTTTTTTAGAATGTTAGTAAAAATACAGTGTAATAAGAATGGCTTCCGTTTTCAGTAGAAAGGAAGAATACGCACATTTGATCATGCGGAATTTTTCGAGGTTGTTTTTTCTTGTATGTAGCAAGGTTAATAAGAATGAATATGCTACCTATGTGAATTGGACCAAAGCCGAGCATTGGTTAGATCCGGAAATAGGTTCACTACCTGTCACGTTTAGAGATCCGAAAAATAGACGAGAAACGTGAATACTTCAGAAATAGAATGGGGATGAGGTATGTACATATTTTTTTTGTGTTAACTTCATGTAGAGATCAAATTTTAATTTAGGTACTTTGAAATATTTAGTGTTGTAGTGAACTGCGCCGTTACTTTTTCTTATCATTTCGAAGCGGTCATGACTTTCAATAAGTGGAGATGGTAATTCCTAAAAATATAGAGTCAGTCTTTAACAAGTTCAGCAATTCTGTATTTGATAAGGTTATTTCTGAATATCCTAGCATAATATAATACACATTTTTTTTAGAATTGTAAATATAATTGACAAAAATTGTTAAACTATAAGTAGGTTAATTGAATTCGGAAGTTCATAATTGTATTATTTACTAATTGGTGCATATTTCAAAAATCTTATATAAAAAAGAAGTTTGCTGTGTTGGTAGGTACTAACTTCTAACTTTCTCATGTTTGTGTGAGGAATGTTTCGAGTCTGGGTGTAATAAAAAAATACAAAACTAGCCGACCAAAGCTACTGTAAAGTGGAAAGTGTTGACAGATGCTTCTCTTATTTTAAATAAATGCAATGCGGGATTTCAACGATATGCAACCAGAAATTATAATATATTTTTTAACACACTTGCTCAAAACGACGTTTTTATTCCACCGATTTTTGGCTCATAATCCTAGATATTAAAAACGCGTGCTTTTTCAGTATAATATTGAACGAGTGCCTTTAGTTTATTAACCCGACCAATTTACATTTGTACCCTAGTACCAAGTCGTAAGTAAGAAGAAGAAGAAGCGATATAATTTAGTCGGGTTATAACTTTTTATTTTAGCAACAAACAGTAGGTATTTATGCAAAAAATAACAGTAAATGGTAAATCCAGCTTTTTATTAAAAAAATTACTTAAATTCATTTAACATTTTCTGTTATTTCTGTTTTAAACATTACATTTAAATTTAATTACATTTTTTTATTTTTATTTTCTCAAAAACGTCGTTTTGAGCAAGTGTGTTGAAAAACGTCGTATGAAACACGTGTGCCTGTGACCATAATATACGCGGCTTTCTTATGGCGCACTCGCTTTCGCTCGTGCACACACAATATCGCCTTGTAAGTATAATGGTCAACTTAGCACACTTGTATCATAATGTACTAACTATTTCAAGTGCACTTCGATTTCACCGCCTTCACAATCAGTAACTGTTATTACTGTACAGGTAATGAAACGTTCCACGACGTTATAATGTGTAGTCTCAAGTTTTGCTCCCGCTTCTACCACGCGCCGGGCCAGCCGCTCTGTTTTATTCCTTACTAGCGACCCGCCCCGACTTCGCACGGGTGCAATGCTTATATTAAAACCTTCCTCTTGAATCACTCTATCTATTAAAAAAAAGTCGTTTTAAAGATTTAGGCATACATAGGGATATAGGGACAGAGAAAGCGACTTTGTTGTATACTATGTAGTGAAGACTTAAACTAAACAAACGTTAAAAATTATTTATCCTTAAATACCTGAACCTCCTACATTACAATCCGTGCAATCACCCAAAGATTTTAGCGATCGATTAGCAAATTGAAGAGTAATCTGTAGGCAGCTTTAGCTACACATTGAGGAAAGCTTAGGATGTGTCTAAGTTAGAAACCAAATCAGTTACGCAACTTAACCGAAGCTCCCCTCAATTTGGATTAATTCTAAGCCGTATTTTCAACACTTCATAGAAATGTGTTATTTATTGGAATATCGGTGCGCGAACACCACCTAATAACCAATTTACAATACATAAGTGCTTAATTTTGCGATGTTTGAATATTTATATCACTTTTATATAGTAAATGGTATGTATTTACATCTTATTTTCGTATGATGAAATACATAAACAGAGAACACCTTACAAATTCTTAGTCAAATCCTCAAAATTCAGAATATTTTATTGTAATCTAGTTTAGACTTGGGTATTTAGTATACAAAGTTTGTCATTAGATTGACAAGGGCAATTTTGTTTATCCGAAGTGACACATTTGCGTACTTACCTATAAAGTTATTAGTCAAGTTTACCATTAATCTAAAACTTCTGATCAGTTTATTTTTAGAAAGTATGAAAAAATATATGTTCCGGTAGAATTTTATGTGTACCTTTTCTCAGCGACTTCGTCACCTTGCCCAGTTAAAAACACTGTATAGGTACATGGACATTTTAAATTAAGTGAAAATATTTTAAGGGTACGTACAAATATGTATGAGAAATAGAATTAACAATATATAATAAGAAAAAAAGACGTTAGATTTTTTCTTGTTATTTTGTAGCAAAAAAAATTACCTTATAATTATAATGATAACTCGGCTTCTAGGCAGCGTATCAAAATACGACATACCCATACTAGCTTTTGCGTGGTAAAAGACCGACACATCATTAAAAAAATATTGTTTCGGCTTTTATTGATGCTATAAAGACCACTCATATTAAGTTTTCTTATAAATATCTCTTATAAGATACTTACATACATCGGCCACTTACAAATTATTAATATATAGATTATTCAATGCGTTTAAGTTAAGTAGACCAAAATACGACAATGAGTCACATTCAGATTTCAGAACTCAGACTAACTCAGAAAGCGAACCGAAATGTTTATGAATATAACATAAAAATTCTAATAATAGTGATTATGAATATCGCATTCATTTATTGGGAACCTAAATAGTAAATTTAGAAAATTTTTACTGAGATAAAAGTGTTGTATTTAAAGTATAATGTAATGTGCATACCAATTATTGGTGAAATATGATGTGCCTGCCATATTGACAACTTACACCCAAAATATAACTGATTTCAAGTATATAAAGATAAAGAACAAAAAAAAATGTAATTAATATAATTACCAGAATGAGAGCAGCCCTTGTGGCTTTTCTGGCTGCGACGGAGGCATGTTGCTTGGGTGCCGGGTGCAGCTTGGTAAGTAGTACGCGCACCACGTTTACCAGGAAAACTGCAACACGGGACATAAATCAAAGGAGATGTGGTGGATTCTAAATTCTGTAAACTGTTTCTACAAATATTTTTCGGTTTTGCTTCGACGATGACATTTACATAGGCTATAAACTTGACAGGCCAAGCCAGCGTTTAGACCCAAAATGTCTAAAAACACGCTCTCATTTCTTAATTCACTGGCACTTTTTCCGAGTGAGTAATTAAGGGAAAATGAGGAGTAAGGTTCAAGCAAAGACGAAGACTTTATCCCCTAGGTGAAGTAGTCAACCTTTCACACCTACGAGACATTAAAAAGCTAGGGCTACATAAATCCCTGAAACTTCGGAGAAAATTAAAGAGAAACGACATAAAGCAAAACGGTTTAGCGTTAACAAAGGAGACGTTCCTTCTTGGGCCTGCATTATACATTATACACCAGCGTGAAAAATAGAGAAAAATCTAGTGATTATCAAAAAAATATAAAAAAAAACATTTTCATCTATTTAACTTGCACAAAAGTAGTTTTACTTTGATGCTGATCCATGGAATCATATTGAAATAATACTATTTCAAACTCCCTAAACCTAATTTCCATTTTATTGTAAATTAGTCCGACAAACGTTAAAATAATGACAATTGTCATTTTACCGGTCTGTAGGCGTATTCACGGAGACTCGATACCGTTTCCGTTCGATTCAGATCGAGTGAAAAATTTTCCGAAATCGAATCTATCGACTTCGGAAACTTTATTCTAAACGTTTCTGACAGCCGCCAGGGGAGGCACACTGCGTGACGTCATCGCGCCGCTACAAGTACATGCGGCCAGGCCACCACCCGGCGGTCTATTAGTGGTTGCCGCGCATTGGTTGTATAGATATTGAATTTTAATAAACTATTTTTCTTTACATTATATAATGTATGTATGTAAATAACCCAGTCGTAAGTCTTCGTCCTACATTTTGCAGAAACAGGCAGTTTTGAAGTCATAACGTAACCTAAAGGCAAATTACACAGCTTTTGTTTAGTTGGGTGGTCTTTAGTATCTAAATAAAGAATAATCGTAATATCGTAGGTAAAATACACTACTAACTACTACTACTACTAACGTATAATTTAATGGGTCGAGCTGCCGGCAACCCTAGATCTAAGGCTCCGCCTCCGAAAGAGCGCGTTGCATGCGATAGAAAGAGATGGCCACATTTAGGCACGTTTGACGTACCTAAACAGGGAATTTGTTTACAGAGAACCTTCTGTACGTAGTACTATTACTGAAAATTTTCCGTATCCTTATGTCACATATGACATTAGTTTTCGATACCAACATCAGCCCATCTCGAAAGTTTTTGATACCAACATCCGCCCATCTCGAAAGTGTTCGACAGATTTTCCGATATCGAATATTGAAGCTCCCTGAATACGCCTGCTGGACGGAATTTTATTTTTCCGTCGTCGCGTTGTCAGTTTAGTGAAAATTGAAGTTTATTGTGCAACGAAACTAGACAAATTGAGCAAAATCATGAATAAAGCTATATTTATTTTATTTATATTTATCTTAAAACTGGTGTACATGGTGCAGGCCCAATCTCCATACATTCCTAAAACGTCTTATTTTCTCTGTACACTGAGCACACTAAACCCATTTAATTTATCTTCGACAATAGTCATTGGTCAATCTTATCTTAGCCACGTTTTTAGGCAACCTACACGCAAAAGTTAATCAAAATCGGTCCAGCCATTCTCTAGTTTTAGCTAGACTAACAAACTGCAATTGATTTTCAGAGAAGAAGATTATCACTGGACGGCATTTTTAACGGCCTTCAAAAAAGGAGAGGTTCTCAATTTATCGCATATGTTTTTTTTTATGTTGATCCATATTTCCGCGTTCACCGCCTTCTATCTCAAAAACGCATGGAAAAATGTTTCAAATAAAATTTGCCGCAAACTTTATATGTTCTACAATTGAAACCGAGATAATCGCAAAAATATTTTTTTTTTCTTTATACTCGAATAACTTACGCCCCAGACACGCGATTCTATTAGACTTTGGAGACAACCATTAGAACGCCAAAATGAAGGTAAATAAGAAAATTCATCCCACTATTTCAGATTTCTCAGACGATCGCTAATGTGACTGGACTACTTTCTCTCCGTTGACTTTGCGTGACAAGTATAGAGGTAATTGGATATTCTCGGGCAGGTAGTGTTAAAAGTAATTTATCAATAAAGTACGAGTAGGTATCTACATATTGGCATGTGGCAGATAGCTACTATGTTATGCGACAGTTTTATATCGTCGTTATTGTAGCAAAAATATTACTTGATAGAGAATTAAAAGATTAAGATTATAGCACAGGCGTTGTCTTCCGCCTTATTAGACTATCCCGCCAGACCACGCGACTCAAAGGAAATTGACCTCAGAGCAGAGATAATACTTAATGTTTGTTGTTGTGTGCTTGCTTCACTTTTATAAGCTTCGAAGGTTTCGAAGGATGAGTTCTAAAGTTGGTTATGAAATTAAAATTGAATTATAATACATAATAACAATAATAATTTGTTTGTAACAATCAAATTCAGAATGACGGGTGCGGTTGGTAATGAATTACCATTATATGAAGAGTGATTCTGATTAGAATAGGATAGTAAACATCGTCAGTGTTCCTGAAGGCTCACTAAACCCGTTGGTTCCGGTTATCGTTAAAACATGACATACAACTTTAATAAATAAATCCTGAAAATATGGTTGACACTGGGCACTAGCCTAACAGCATCTCCCTATCTCGGTATAGGCTCACGAGGGAGATTGTGGCCCATGTATGTGGAAGACCCGTAGTTTAGCAGTAGGCTGTCATAGGATCAGAATGATAAATTAATTCCATTATTTCGATCGTTGTGACAGCAAAAAATAACGACTGTTATTTATAACAAGAGCATTTATTTTATATCACTGACATTGATTAATAGAGATTTGTTTATATGAAAAGGGTCACGTGATAAAAAACTCGTGATCATTATTCGAGGAGACCATGTGTCGTGTGACGCGCTCGATGGCGAGGGTTGTCAATTGTAGCCGAGAAAAGAAAACATTCAGCAAATGGTATTAAGGCATCTTTACTAAATTAACTTATTTTTATTACTATATTCTTTTTTGACATTTGGAGCATGTTGCCACTATAAAATGGTACTTGCATAGTATCTTTCTTCTCTGATAATAATTTTGTATGCCGATAATTTTTAGTACAATAGCCGATCTCATGGCCAGTGTCGATCACAATATTAATAAGTTCTAGGAAAAGGCGACTGAGAAGGAAGAGGTTTAAAGAAAAAAAATATGTTTTGGGTACCTACCTAACTTTTTCTTCAAACGTCAATGTTAATCCTAATAATATTAATAAATATAATTTTATGTGTATACAGGGTGGATATTTGAGATGGGTCGGCCAGGGCAGCTACCTTAACCATTGTAGCTAGACGAAAATGGTCTGAAGAGACTATCCACCATTTTTGAAAATATTTAGAACTGCATTTAAAGATTTTTGAAAAATGGTGCAGTTAGTGAGAAAATCGTCGATTCCCACAAAAAAAAATTTTATGCCATTCGATCCAGTTTCAGATAAGGATCAAAAGTCTCTAAGAGACTAACTGAGGTCAAGGGGGTAGAAAAGTGAGGAAACGCAAAAAACGTTTTACATACATTTAGTAAGGAATAAAACTTCAACCGGAAAAAAAGTTCAATGAAATGCTAAAATCTCTTTGTTGGTGATTCAACTTATAAATCCGAGCAGCGTTCTCCTTGGAAAACATCGCGCCAAGTTGCCAAGTGGCCAGTAACGTATTCTAAAAAAAGAGATCTTAACTGACATTTAAAATTGTGGCAAATAAGAAAAGATAGTATACCTACCATGTTTTCCAAGGAGAACGCTGCTCAGATTTATAAGTTGAATCACCACTAAAGAGATTTTAGCATTTCATTGAACTTTTTTTCCGGTTGAAGTTTTATTCCTTACTAAATGTATGTAAAACGTTTTTTGCGTTTCCTGACTTTTCTACCCCCTTGACCTCAGTTAGTCTTTTAGAGACTTTGATCCTTATCTGAAACTGGATCGAATGGCATCAAAAAATGTTTTTGTGGGAATCGACGATTTTCTCGCTGACTGTACCATTTTTCAAAAATCTTTAAATGCAGTTCTAAATATTTTCAAAAATGGTGGATAGTCTCTTCAGACCATTTTCGTCTAGCTACAACGGTTAAGGTAGCTGTCCTGGCCGACCCATCTCAAATATCCACCCTGTATACTAATGATATGCGTATAAATAATCCAGCTAGTATTATATAATAAAACTACTATGGCGGACACGTATTCCACCCCATTGTGAATAGTCTTCTTGTGCTCTTTATCTTACCTTTTCGTTTTTTAATTTATATTTCAAATCCAAAATTATAATTCTTTGTCACTTTTATTAGGTCTGTTTTTACTTTTTCGCTCAAATAAACACTATTTTAAATCTTTGACTTGTCTTCTATGTTTTTTCTATTTATATTTAAAACCTAAAGTGTCTTAGGCACAACTGCATTAATTCTAGGGATTGTTTAGCGGCGTGATAACTGTGATAGAGCGTTAATAGTGACACATAAGTAGATAAAAAAGATTACGTAGCGTTGGCATTGACTTCTTGCACCTATCACCAGATTTATCTAATCTCCGATGTATGAAAAGATAAAATAAACTAAAACGTGTCACAAGTTCAGGACGTCAGTAATTTATCTCTACCATTGTAAAGTTACAATTAATTATCTTTACTAATATTATAAAGACGAAAAATTTGTATTTTTTAATGTTTGTTACGACTAAACTTAAAAACTACTTGACCGATTTTAAAAATTCTTTAACCAATAGAAAGCTAGAATATCCCTGAGTAATATAAGCTATATTATATTCTCGTATTCCCATGGAAACGGGAACTGCGTGGGTAGAACCGCTAGTCTAATATATAAAAATCTGTGTCACGCTATTTTTGGTTGAACTCCTCCGAAACGGCTCGACCGATTGTTTACACATCTATATCTATACATATAATAAAACTCTAACGGGGCCGTGTCTGTACTTTAAATATTTTTTGAAAATTTTATCGGTAGTGTATATAGTTATCGATATAGATACCGAAACACCATTTTTTGGAATTTTTGTCTGTCTGTCTGTCTGTCTGGTTGTGCACGCATCACTCAAAAACTACTGGACGGATTTTGATGAAATTTGGTATGGAGATAACTGAGTACCCGGGTCAACATCTAGGGTACTTTTTATTCCAGGAAAATATATCATTCCCACGGGAAAATATAAAAACTGGTTAAAAAGAAAAATACGTACTACTCCGAAACGATAACACCTAGAAACTTGAAAAATGGTATGAAGGTTTCTGATATGTCATAGGAAATTGGTATAAAGGGATTTTTGGTAATTCCCACGGGAACGGGAATAAACTAAATCCAAGCGGGAAAACGCCGCTGGGTACCCGCTATTTGAAATATGGTATGTAGGTGTCTTATATATGTTGTAGGCAACCACTATAAAGAGATTTTCGGAAATTCCCACGGGAATTGGAATAAACGGAATCCGCGCGGGCAACGCCGCTGGGCATCCGCTAGTTGTGTAATAAGTACCTATACTATTACTTATTCTGTGACATTGTTTGTTTGAGTGATTGTTTTATGTAGATGTAGGTATAATAATAATAATAATATGTCTTTATTTACTCTCAATAGGACTTACAGCTATTTACAATAGGTTTTCAAAGTGGTTATTAATCCTAGGTGAGACTCTGGAGACCGTACTAGGTTACAAGACCTGTGTTACGGCTCACCAGGCTCCCGACCTCTTATTGCAAAGTTACATAATTATTTTGAGGTAGGTATACAAGCAAATATTATGTCTGCTGTGTCGTGCAGTCGAGAGACATAAATGGTATGAGAATAGGTCGTCAAGTATTTTTTACCCTCCTACCCTTACCCCTCATTTATATGACAGAACAACGTTTGCCGTGCCAGCTAGCATATTATAAATTTTGAATAACCAAAACAATTAAAAAAAAATTATTTAAGAAGAAATACAAAATAATATTTTATGAGCAGCGCTAGTCAGTTACGGATAGACTACTAGTTTAAAAAGCACAGTGCTTTTAAGTGAGTTAAGTTCTCAATAGCAAATTAGATACTCATAGAAAAGGTAAATAATTTACATCGTATTTTTATCAAAGGTGGATAAAGGAAAAATAAGATAATGATCAAAGAAAAAAAGAGTAAGAAAATTATAAAATAATTATTATTTAAGGTCATAGCAATAACAAACTGCGTTGAGGTTATTTAACCTACAAGAAAGGAGGATACTATCTTTGGGAAAACCGGCTAAGTGCGAGTAACTCGCGCACGAAAGGTTCCGCACCATTATCTTTAATAACGGCAAAAAATCACGTTTGTTGTATGGAAGCCCCCTTAAATATTTATTTTATTCTGTTTTGTAGTATTTGTTGTTATAACAGAAATACATCATTTGTGAAAATTTCAACTGTTCATGAGATACAGCCTGGTGACAGACGGACAGACATATAGACGGACGGACAGTGGAATCTTAGTAATAGGGTACGGAACCCTAAAAATGAATTGTTTTCTATACATGATATTTAATATGTATAGGTATCACAAAAAAAAATATACACCTTGAATACAAAAACTTGTATTATGATATATTATGACAAAAATAGAAGCTAAATTTGTTACCTAATCTAGTACTTACCACAGAAAGCTGATAGTTATTTAAAACCTGTAAATGACTCCAGATAATAAATGAAGCTACTTTTTTTTTAAAATCGCTCTAACGACTTCGCTAAAATTTACATTATGCAGATTTACGAGGGCGAAAAATCAATTATAGCTAGGTTGGGATAGAGAAAACTCTTTTTCTGTAGGTTTCACGAGAGAGCTCGGTTGGCCAAAATATTATTTTTATATTTTTACACTTACAAAATCTACTATAATATATTATATCATAAATTATTCTTTTGCATGCGACATTGTTACTGACTCAATTAAAAAACACGTTGTATAACAGGGCTAAAAAGCTAAAAAGTTTCTACAGGAAAATCTGAAAATAGTAGGTATTAATAATATAAATAGTATCAGCATTTTGTTTTAAATAGTGTGTGAGTTGACTAATAGTATCAGCATTTTGTTTTAAATAGTGTGTGAGTTGACTAATCGTAATAAGGCCGTTTTGTATAAAGGTTCACGAGATGTGCCTTTGTTTAAGTTCACTTTTATTTAATTGCGATTACTTTTATTATCTTTGAAGAACCGACAGATAGTAAACCTGTCAACTGTATCAAAATGGAGTCAGTCATTATTGGTGACTATAGCGGTTCTGCGCGGTTTCACCCGCGTAGTTCTCGTTCCCGTGGGAATACGGGAATAAAATATTGCCTATGTTACTCAGGGATCTCCTAGCTTTCCATTGGTGAAATATTTTGTTAAATCGGTCTAGTAGTTTTTGAGTTTATTCGTAACAAACATACAAAAATCCGAAAATACAAATCCTTCCTCTTTATAATATTAGTATAGATTGTGACTATGATTACATGTAAAAATAAAATATTTATACCTAAGTCATAAAAAAAAGTTGACACGCGTTCTACGAGTATTTTGCAACTCAGTAAAAATACAATTACTGAAAAAACGAGAACGAAAAGTCACCGAGAAGACAGGCCAATCGCTACGGTGACGGATGCGGCTATTGGTAGCCCTGATACAGTGGGCAGTGAAGGGCTGTCCTAATTTTAGTTTCGGGTGCCTCCATAATTTAGCCTCCTTATCTTCTCGTCTACAAATTGCGAACTCGAGCTTTTCCTTCACTTATTCACAGCTTGTTTACTTTCACCTACTGGAATAATAAGTAATAGAAACATTATTGAAATCAGATGTTCCGTAGAGTACTTACAGTAACGTTACCGTGGAGTTCCTATACAGTAATTTCTTAATACCAGTTCAGTACCAGTATTGGTTTAAAGTGATAAATACTTACTGCATTGAAATGTGGTTCCAACTAAGTAAGTACTACCATAAGAAGGATAAGGTCATGATTTTTTAAATACTCCGATAGATTTACGTAAATACGAGATAGGTCCGGGAAAAGTACATATATTATTGGAAGTAGAATAAGAAATGGCTCAGATCACACGTAATTGTCGACGGAGGCGAAGCCGAGGTCTACAAACATGTAATCTGAGGATTACTAATTTACTTCCCGAGGTGTGTATACTTTTTTTCTTCTCGACAGAGTTTGAGAGAACTTTCGTTTAGCACAGAGGGCTGAAATTTGCCGCTTTCCGCCCGGAGAGATGAAAAAGGCTTTTCGTGTTTTTCAAATAATGAACAAGAAACTATTTTTCACATTGATTTTATTTTTTATATGCTACTTTGCTAAATAACATCGATTATTATAAAAATTAAAAACACGATGTACATAAAGAATACAGTACGCGCACTATAAAAAATTGAGCGTAAATATCAAAATAAATAAACAAACGTTAGAAAAAAAAACAAGAAAAAATACTTACTTTTTTTTCTTTTTACATGTTAATTCTATTTCTCTTACATATTTGTACCTACCCTTAAATAATACCATAATAAAAAAAAAATTTCACTTGATATAAAATGACCAATATATACACAGATAGAAAAGATTTCTTCAGTCAAGTAATATTACTTGATCCAAGAGTTTTTCATATTCGTATATGAGGAAAGTCGTAAATTTCTTGGATCAAGAGTGAAAAGATTTCAGAGTTTATTATTTAAATCAAACAATAAAATACTCGCTACAAAAGCGCATGAAACTTTTATCTAAAATTTTTACGCTCTTGGACCAAATAAATAAAAATTTTAGATTTAATTTGTGTCGTTCTTCATTTCAAACAACAAATCAAGAACGAGAAATGCTTGAATGAAGAGTTATCGACTCTTTATTTAATAATTGGTGTGTCTTGCCTTAAGGTTTAAAGCTTAATTTAAGATTTAAAAAATTTGACGTGACTATTTAATATGCTTGACACTAACAACTGCGCTTTTAAATTAAATATATTTCTGCTTTGACGTGAGATTGCGCATTGCTTCCAGGAAATACGATAAATATTTATCTTAAAATTGTGAATCTTTAGTATGAAAGAGACGAATGCTTTATATAAAAGATTCGCATATTTCAATTAAACATTATATTAATTTGGGCGAAAAGAACCTATTGTTCAATATGAAAGTTTCTGATACTTCAATTAAACTTTATGTTAGTTTGGGTGAAAAGAGCCTATTACTTGATATTAAACTTTATTAAAGTTTGGTAGAAAAGAGTGCAATTATTAATTTAGGAGAAAAAGTACACGATTTTGTTTTGGTCGTTCTTGGTTATATACTAAGAACAACCAAATCAACATCGGGTACAATTACAAACGAAAACCATAGGTATTGAATTGAGTCATATCGCAAAACTGAACAACCGTCACAAAATATAGGAAATAGGAAAGAAAAAAAAACGTCCTAATAGGTAACAATAAAATATGGAAAAGCAAAGCATAATCAATATCTATACAATCAGAATCTTTCATAAATTAAGTCCTAAAACTATTATATTAAAGGAAGGTACTTAATTATTAATTGAAAAAGCTGTATGCAAGTTATTTTATATTCAATTTTATTCATTTGTAAAGTAAACAAACTACTGTGCATTTAAAGTAAACAAACTACTGTCGATTTCACTGATTATACCTACTGAAATACGGATGTATGTAGTATTTCGATCGTCGGTAAAATATCGAAAATATGAATAGTCCGTCGAGTAAGCGACATACCTCAATTTTTTTGCACATACATATAATATTTCGGTAAAAATTTCGTTACAAAATTCTGAGTCAACGTAGTCCGAGACTTGCCCCATGCGACGCCCGGATGCAGGCGAAGGGTACCTATAGGTTAAAAAATTTAAAAAAATCTCCGCATCCAAGCATACACGTGGCAAGGCTCGGACCAAGTTGACTCTGAATTTTGTTAGGAATAATCAAAAGTATATTAATAAGTCACTATCTACATTCTTGTACTTTTGTTCAAAGTCCCAGGATATCTGAAATAACAAAACATGTGTTACGTTACTCTGTCATGATTTATCAGAAAAATACTAAGTATAAAAAACAGGACACTTGGTCAAAGATTTCTCAAGGATGCTACATCGTGGTTACTTACCAGCGTTTGAGCTTTGGAGCTTTTGAGTATTGGAAACTTTTCTATGTACTCATACACCGTCAAGGTTTTAGAATTCTGTCGCTCCACATATGTGTTTTCCCACTTCTTTAAGAGCTCGTCCCACGGCTCATAATTTTGCATAAGCCATAGTGCATCATCAGATGTTCCTAAAATAAAAGAGTACTTGCATTAATTTAAACACACAAAAATATTATGGCTGCAAATAGTCTAGTGTTAGGCTAGGTGATGATAACTGAAGAATGGAATATAACCTAACCTAACCATAATAATAACGGGTGTTATTTAAATGGTTAGCAGAGTATTCGTATTTTTGTGAGCAGAAAAATTTAATCTGTAAGCAGAAATAGCTAATTGGTCAGCAACTCATGGCCAGCAAACATTACAAAACCAATCAGCAATTTATGTCATTCTGGATGGCTGTAATTATGTTTGAGCTACAATGAGCTGCTACTGTTTAATAAAATTTTGGTAAGCACTCAGAGGGGAAGCCAAAAAATTTTTTTTGAGCTGCATATAAAAGTAGCAAAAATTATCTCAGCAAACTTGTCATGCGCAAAATGGGCGCATTCCTTACAAAGATTAGGAAGGAGTTTGGATTATGCAACTTTTATGATTATGATTTATGATTATTATTACGATTACAAGTAGTAGTGGTAGTGGTAGTGGCAGCGGTAGTGGTAGTGGTAGTAGTGGTGGTGGTGGTAGTGTTGGTACTGGTGGTGGTAGCGGTAGTGGTAATAATGTAGTAGTAGTAGTAGTAGTTATAGTACAATTTTTTACGACATGTTTTCTCTGCTGTTCAATCATGAAATCTTGCTGACCAAGTAGTTATTTTGCGGACCAAGTAACTATTTTGCAGACTGAATGTTTATTATGCAAACCCATGTTATTATATGCTGCCTATTTCCGATTTAATTTTTGACCATTATCAAAATTATTTGCCGAACAAGGATTGCTGCCTGATTTTTTTATTTGCGAACAAAATCTTTATATGCCGACCAAATGATTTAAATGCTTATTTTTTGTGGCTAACCAAATTTTATACCTAATTGCTGCCCGTTTAATTACTTCTCAATAATAACCTAAGAGACTAATAGGTACTCATAAAAACTTAAAAAAAAACATTATCAACTACTTATGCTATGGCAACTCCTAGCTCCATCATGACACCCACAGTATAAAGTGCTGGTCAAGATGAATTAAATGAACCCAAACACGGTGGGTTTATGCTGGTTCTAATAACATTTCCTAGATAACAGTGAAAACCACATTGAAGTCTCAGTGGTTTAGGAGGAGTTAGCAGATAACAGATAACAACAGACATGCGCCTTCAATTTATATTTTGTAGTGATGATAGGCAATGATAATTTAATTACTTTACACATATTCAACTGCTTAACTATCACGGAGAAGAGAACTTACCTTGTATTTCTTCAGTGTCCGCTGAATTCAACTTCGGTTAGGTTTCTTTTTTGGATTTTTTTATGCAAGTATTATCTCATACTATACTAAGTTTCAGCGACTGAGGAATTAATGTTAGGAATTAACCTTTATTGCCTCAACTAAAGAGGAAAGTAAGGATAGCGTGGCCTCCTCTGCAGATTCCATTGCTTTCACTTCAGGCTCAAAGCAGTAACAGTTATGTCCAGGACTTCAGGAGTAAATTTTCACAAAAATTTGCTGTTTGCTGGTTTTTCCGTTACGACACAAGAAATAGACGTGCACTCGTAAAATTTGAATTGCCAGTTGCCAACTTGCCAGTGACAAATCGGGGTGGCCAGATATGATTGTTCAGATTCCGCCAAACTAATTAACATTTTATCATTTTTTAAATTCGTTTAAATAAATGCGCATAAACATGAATACGCATAATAAGTATGAACTCGCATAAACAAATATTAAGTTTAGGATTTGTGTTGAAAAATAAAATAAACATTTGTAGGAAATGGATAGAATCGATATATTGTTTTTGACAAAATCTATCATAGCAACGCCATAGACAATAATAAGACCATAGAGTATCTACACTAAGATACTTATACATCTTCATAACAAATAATATTATAATAAGGAAAAGTAAATAGGTGACAGCTCTGTCAAATACATACAATTTACATCTTTTTGTCTATGATATGTATTTTGCAGAGCTGTCAAGTCACCTATTAACTTTTCCCTAGTATACCTACCTATGTTTACTATTGAACCTACTACATCGAATTTGGGCCTATTCGATTCGCCTTAATCAGAAATTCTGACCTGGTAGATTCCAAGGGTCATCTAATGATGGAGCCGGAACTTGGCCATGGGAACCCTAAGATGAAACCACCCAACTACGTCGAATTTGGGCTCATCAACTCAGCTAAGGTTGACCAAAGTACGAAATATCGAATGTCAAAAGACCAACTTACGTTTGACCGAATGTACGGCAGTCCGATATACGCGAGACCAAAAATGCCGAAGTATGGGCCGCTATTTTCTTTTTGTTGTGGCTATGATTTTTTAGCTTCACTAGTTATCGTACCTAACTGAGTACTAAGTCAGTTAGGTACGATAGTCAGTATCGTACCTAACTGACCGACAACCAGTCAAGTAATTGAAATTTGATTGGTCTTCGTGAGAAATTCCGACATGGGTGATTTCAAGGGTCTGATGATGGAGCCGGAAGGTGGTCATGGAAACTCGAAGATGGAACTCCCATAGCCACCTTCGGGCTCCATCATCAGACCCTCTAAATCACCAAGTTTCAGGTCGGAATTTCTTACCGATACTAATCAAATGAGCACCAGTAAACGTAATTGGGTGGTTCCATCTTGGAGTTCCCGTGGCCACCTTCCGGCTCCATCATCAGACCTTTGGAATCACCCAGGTCTAAATTTCTCTCCGAGATGAATCGTACGAGAGCAAGTTCGACGTAGTTGGGTTGTTCCATCTTATAGTGCCCATGGCCACCTTCTGGCTCCATCATCAGACCCTTGAAATCACTATGTTCCAAGTCGGAATTTCTCATCGATACGAATCAAATGAGCCCAAGTTCAACGTAGTTGGGTGGTTTTATCTTATAGTTCCCATGTCCACCTCCCGGCTCCGTCGTCAGACCCTTGGAATCACCCAGGTCGAAATTTCTCATCGAGACGAATCAAATGAGAATTTCGACGGTCGTCCAATTTACCATAGATCCAGAGAAAATTTATATAGTAGCAACACCAAAAAGGCACTAATATTAGTAACCTACAAATTTTTCCGTCCAAGAGTGAAACTTTCTTGATCGAAGAAAGAAAAGAAAAGAAATTTTAATCGAAACAATAAATATACTAAAAAAGTTTTGAGTTAAGAATGTCTAGTTCTTGTGCTAAGAAACCTTACGCTCTTGGTGCGAGTAAGAATTTTGGTTCTAGATTTTGGTCGAAGAATGAATTTTGAATGAAATACCTAACAAAAATATTTGAGACAAGAATGAAACGTTCTTGGCCCCAGTACTGGTTTCAAGATTTTAAAACTCTTGAATGAAGATAAAGTGAATCTTATTCTAAAAGCTCTGTTTTCGTTCAAAGTGGCGTGCGTTTTTAAAGGAAGACTTTTGATAGTTCTTGAATGGAAAATGGCGATATTTAACGCAAATGGTAACAATCTTGGGTTAAATAAGAATTGCCAAGAGTTTTCACTTTAACGCTAAGAATAGGAAACTTTTGGTTGGAATAAGTAACTCTTACATCAAAACGGTGTTTCTTCAAACAAAAATTTCTCGGAATCAAACTAAATAAATATAATTTTTGAGGCAATATTTGGGACCCATTTAACTCAAGTAAAGTATTTTATACCAAGATATATATTACTTGCTTGGAGCAATTATTCCAAGAGATTTTTGACTCTTGGTCTAAGTAATCTTTTCTATCTGTGTACATAAAATTGTAAAAAAATCACTTTGGTTGTGTATGTGTACAATAAATGTCGGATATTAGAAAAATAAAAAGAAAAAATCCCCGGCCCGCAACAACTGGAGTGAGATCGGCATTTTCGTAGTTACGACATAGCCGAGGAACTGAGGATTGACCACAAAATAGTTTTGACCCGTTTGAGAAAGTCTGGCTATACAAAAAAGCTTGATATTTGGGTGTCACTTAAATAAACCTAATAAATCGTGTACCATTTTTCATCATTTGCGATTCTCTTGTAACTCCTCAACCCTAATATCATATATAAAATACTAAAAGAACATAAAACAGCTTGGTGGGGCTGTAAACATGTAAACACATGTAAATATAGTCAGAAATAAAAAAATATTAAAACTTAGGAAAATACGAAAAATTATGAAAATTCAGTAAAATAGGACTTGGTATGATCGAAGAGATGTTAAAATAGCATAAAAGTTTCATAAAAGTAGTTAGAAATTGGTTTCAGTAGGGTTCAGGAAAAACCGACTTGTTTAGTATGGAAAATATAGGGGAATAGTTCTTGTATTAAGATAAACCATTTTTCGGTTATAACTCCGGAACTATTGGAGCTAGAGAGATAAAAAGTATACCATTGTAATGCTATTCACGGACCCTACGATATACAAAAGGTTTCATCCAAATCGGAGATGGTCGGGTTTTTCCGGGCGGGACACGAAGAGGGGGTTCTGGCATATATGGTGAGGGAGGGTGCGCGGTCGCGGGGCGAGGCTGCCACCTCAACCAAAGGTTGGACCTAGGATGTATGATACATGGGGCGATACGATGAGTATATATGACATATAAATAAATAAATAAAATAAAAATATAAAACTCTCATATGGCGTTATTAGCTTGAAGGTTCGTTAATAACAGAAGTTAAGAGGACAAGGCAGGTATGGGTTCCCTGTCTTATTAATGGAATATGGTAGTTTTATGCAATATTCTAAACGAGCCTAATATATGAAATGCATGACAATATAAAAGTAAATAAGAGAGTTTGGCCTATGTTACACCTGGGTTTCCCTCCCATCTTAGGGCGGCTAACGCCGTCCGCTCGAACGCAAATGTCGGGACGAGACAGGGGTTGTGGTGTTTGAGTTATTGACGGGGTGTGGTACTGCCCGAGTGGTGCAGCAGTTGTGTCAGTACATTTCACCGCACCGCGGTCGGTGTTTATGTCGGCACATACCAATGCTAGCTTGGCGGTGGAGACACCTCCGTTCTTTAACTTGCATTATGACTTGCTTGTGATGTTGGGGCTTACGCTTCGACTCACAATTGTCTTGTTCAACACTGTTTGGCGATATAGTGCGAAAAGGTAAAAAGTCCGGGCCTCAGCACTGCCTAACGGTACGGCACGGTGATCTTATATGGACTTAGTTTTTGGACATGTTCCATAAGCTTCGTCTGATGTAACGATCGCTTTTAAATATTACACATTGGAGGTAGTAGCAGAATGACTGACGACGCACCTCTTAGCGCTGTCTTGTGGTTCATAGTAAACACCCTGGGACTACTTCTGAGCTTCTTGGTGCTAAGTAACGGAGACGATGGTGTCGACTAACACTTAATTGATGGAGGTTGATAACGTCTCTCATTGAAATGTGAAAAGCAACATCTGGCTTGGTCGTGGACCTGTGCGGTGCGAATTGGGCATTAACACAAGTTATCTTCGAGGAGTGTTGTTGGTCTAGTACGCGAACACTCGACCAAATCTTCAGGAGTAAGCTCTTCGGAGTCTGGAACTGGAGTCATGTCGGTATTCGTATTGGCATGGTAAAGGGGTCTAGAATCTTGATTGGCTTGACGGGGATGTCTGTCATGTTTCTGTTGAGCTTGATATTATAATAAAAGTGATACCACGAATGAACGAGAAAATGAGGAATGCCTCATATATCCTATGGTAACCATGTATTTGCAGAACGTACATTGGTTACTTCATACTATCATATGAGAGCGCGCGCGACGCGTATCAATATAAACTAATGGTTTTACCATTATAAGCTCATTCAGGGTGTGACAGCGCTTCTGATGGCTGAACGAGAATCGATGGCTCGTAGGGACCGAGGTCGGGTCACGACGAGCATTAAGACCTATGAACGAGTTGTCCTACGGGACTTATTGCCTTTCGGGGCTTACTATAAATGATCCTGAGGTCTCAAAGACTATCTCACCACCAAGCGCCTTCGAGCGTAACTTTTATTATCAATATGTTCGAGAATGCCTTTCGGGGCTTACTGCAAATGATCCTGAGGTCTTAATGACTGCCGTAACTCGCCTTCGGGGCAAAACTCGGCACCACAAACGACTTCGGTCGCAACGGTCCCTTCGGGGCAAAACACGGCTCCGGCCGCACCAATCGACTTCGGTCGCAACGGTCCCTTCGGGGCAAAACTCGGCTTCGGCCGCATCAATCGACTTCGGTCGCAACGGTCCCTTCGGGGCAAACCTCGGCTTCGGCCGCAACAATCGGCTTCGGCCGCAACAATCAGCTTCGGCTGCAACAATCGGCTCCGGCCGCAACAATCGGCTTCGGCCGCAACGATCCTGCTTCGGCGGGATAAAACACCGGATGTCCGGCAAAACCGGGACGTTCGGGGGGGTCGCAATCGCAGCTGTGGAATGTTGCGGGTTGGCGATCACCGTAAGGGGCGAGGTGGAGCTCCTTACTCTTCCCACCAAACACATTTTTATTTCTTTTCTTGAAAGGAGGTGAGAATGTGGGGAAGACGATTTTATCTCGAGTCTGTCATCAGATAAGAGATAACAGGGGTGGGGAATATGAAGTGTCCTTCATGAAATATTGCCTTAGGCATGAATGGCGCTGAAGTGGGCAGCGCTATTAAAGATTAAAGCGAGCGAAAGACAATTTTATAAATATGCGATAGAAAACTAACAGTATAGTTGAATCAAGTTAAGATTTCTTTTGATGGCAAACGGTAAATCATGATCCTCAAAAAGGATCTGGATTACTATTCACAAAGTAGTGTCCTACACTACTAGACGATCAAATAAATAAATTACATGGCCAAAATTGCAGAAGTTATTTGTGACGGTGTCGACCTATTTAGCGATGCCTCCTGAGTTAATACTTTGGAGATCATCATGAAAGCTAAATTTTGAGGTCGTTTAAAATTATGCGTAGGACGTTTGGCGATTGTATTCGTATTCGTCTTTACGTGTAACATCAATACTCGCTTGCTATAAGATTAGCAGCGATTTGACATAAAAGTGGATTTTCTCTAATTCCGTGCAAGAGAACATGTTAACAAAATATTGAAACGATATATTGTGAATGAGATTCTTGCTTTGAGCTGTGCAATACTAGCTTAGCATTATATGATGTTTAGCTTGTGTTGCAGCGTATGAAATTTTAATACGTTGGAATTACGGTTCCTTCGTATAGAGAAATGTATCCATATTTCTTAGGTTTAGTTACAATTTGGTTCCGTGATGGCCAGGATATGGATCAACGATTTATATTCTGACCTGGTGCTTGGTTGTGGCTTGCCTAAAGTAGGCTTCATGCCTACAATTTGCTGTCCGTGAAAATGGAATGAGAGATCATGCTTCAGACACCTAGCTTTAGGTCCTCCCTAAGAAATGGTTGCCAATAAAAATGAAATTAATGAAAAATTTCTTTGTTACAGGTGTCTGATTGAATAAATAATAAGGAAGAATAGGAATAGTGATTATTGTATATAAACCCAATAGAGGAGGACTATGTGATTATAGATGGGACCACTTTTAATTTTATTTTGAAATTGAGCAAGACTTTTCTTTGTGAATTTTATAAGACAGTGACTTTAAAATAGTGCCTTTTTAAATTATAAGTGTATATAAATAAACGACAAAAATGTCGGATTACGAAGACCTGGATCCGACTCGAGATGAGAGTGGTGGAGATTACGAGCCACCTAAAAAGAAAAAGACCAAAAAAGCGAAAAAACAGAGCAGCCCAGACACAGAGTCGGCGACTCGAGCTTCAAAAGAGTACACGTTGTTATATAAATTAATACTAAAACAGAATAAAACGTTGGAGGCGAAACTGAATAAGTTAGAAGAAGAGGTAAAAAAGACCTCTGATACTCAAAAGAAATTACAAATAAATAGTGGAGCAGGTGTCTCTAATCCTGAAACCACTTCAAGAAAAGACATGGATCCGTTGGAAAATAAACAGATAGTTTATTCTATCACAAATTTAAATTCTGAAAAGCCGAAATATAGTGGCAAACCAGGGAAGACACATCCAGTGACTTTCCTGGAGGATTTGACGGCATATATAAGGAAAATACCTGCCCAAGGAAATGAGTTGGCAACTGTAATGGAGTGCCTAGAAGGTCAAGCAAGAGATTGGGGCAGAGTTTATAAGAGTCGTTGGCAGAATTATGAAGATTTTAAACGTGATTTTCTTCAGACTTATTGGAATGAAGTTGAGCAAAATAAAGTACGTAGAGAAATTGTAAGTGGAAAATGGGACCGGAGCAAAGATCCCACTATGACCGCTCATTTTATGAAATATGCTGGGCAAGTAAAGATGTTAACATATCCAATGAGCGATTCACAATTGATATCAGATTTGATGCGTCATTTTCCACGTAATGTCCAACAACTATGGACATTATCAAAGCAAGATAACATACTCGCAGCAACCGAATTTTTGCGAGAGATGGATAATATTAACCAATATGAAGCAGATGACAAGGGACCACACCATAACAGTAACTCATGTCTCGTTCCTCAAGGAGCGCATAAGGCTTCCATCAAGTACAAAGATTGGAAGAGGCCAAGAGAAGACAACACAGGTTTCATGCGAGGCGGGACTGGTGCAGTGAAGGCGCCCACTGTTCCGGTTACCGCATCGTTGGAAACTGTGAAGGCCATTGAAGAACCTCCAAAAAACTAGTAGAGGCTGGGTGCAGCTCTGCCCCACAGCGCTCAGCTAGGAAACGGGGCACAACCCCACAAGTCAATTCGATCGGTTATAAGATTATGATAAGGCAAGGGTGGCAACCCGGCCAGCCATTAGGCAAACATAATAAAGGTATAATAAAACCAATCGAGGCGAAAGGCCAGGTGGGGCGAACTGGTCTTGGTTATATAAATATCATAGAGGGTATATCAGGTCTCATTCGAGACCGTTTTAATTTGCTTTCGGCTGAAAAATTGATACAGAGTAAACATTTAAATACAGTATTTGAAGAAGATGAAAGGACGAAAGAATTGATTGGTGGGATGCGACCCGATATATTAGTCAAATGTGAAGGCCTTAAAATCTTGACTCTGTTAGATACGGGTTCAGATATTACTTGCATTTCAGAAGAAATGTTTAATGAAATAAATAAGAGAAACCCTAAGTTGCCAATTATACCAGTCAAAGGGTTCCAAATACGGGGGGCTGTGGGACAACGCTCCTCGAAGATAAATAGACAAGTTATATTGCCTGTTGAGCTTATTAAAGGGTTAATCTTGGAAATACCCTTTTTAATCGTTCCCGGTCTTACAAGGTCTATGATTTTGGGGTTTGATTTTATGACAAAATATAAGATTGAATTTCTATTTGATAAGAGAAACGGTGTTTGCATAGTGAACGGTGGAAAGCGATTTTTTATTTTATTTGAAAATTTTAATGATTTAATGAGTGTAAATAGAGTCGATTGTGAATTACGTGTAAATACTGACCAAAGGCTCGAAGATGACGTGAAGTTCGGCTGCAAGGATGACCACGGAAGTAAAGAGAAATTGATTAATATTTTAAAGAAATATGACTCATTGTTCACGACCAAATTAGGTCGTGCAAATTGTTATGAACATAAAATTATAATGGAACACAATAAACCAATAGTGATCAAAAGTTATCCAATTCCATACGCTTATAAAGCAAAAATGTCTGCAAAGTTAAATAATAATAATAATAATAATAATAATTCATTTATTTGCCAACAAAATACAGCAGAAACAATGTACAAAAGCAATAGTGTTGCAGGGTAAGAGCAAAGGGATAGTCAGCGACCTCTGCACTAGGCACTGAGCCTGTGTCGCAGAGGCCAATCTTTGTTTATCCTGTCCAATTAATGATCAACATTTTAAAGCTAGTTAACTAAATACAAAAATAAACGAGGTTGAATTTAATATGGGAATAAATGAATCTGTATGATTTGTGTAATATGTAAGGGTGTGTTAGTGTAAGGGTGTGTTTGTGTGAGTGTGTGTGTAATTGAAAGGTTATGTTACTCCAGTTAGGATGTCTTCAGTTTCAATGTAATTAAGACCTAGAAGCCAGGATTTTACCTCTCTTTCAGCCTCAGAACTTCTTAACAGTTTAACTACTCCCAGACGGAGGCACACCGTGTTGTATATATGTGGGAAGAGAAATGGGGGGTGGCGTTTGGCAAACGTTGTCCGAGTAATTGGACGTGGAATTCTATATACTCGCCTCTCGAGGAGTTGCGAGTAAGCAGGAGAGTTTATAGTGAGTTTGTGAACCGCAGTGACAACCCTCAATATGTATAACTGGCGAACACGAAGGACTTTACATTCTTTAAACAAGTCGTCGGTAGGATATCTAAAAGGCCTTCGCGTCATAACCTTAAGTACCGCTCGCTGGGCTCTCTCTAACTGCAGCATTTCGGATTTAGCCGCTCCCCCCCAAGCCTTTATACAATACAGTAGTAGTGATTCGCATAAGGCTTTATACACAATGAGAAGAATATCCAATGGGGTCGAGTGCCGTAAAGATTTCATTATAAATATGGTTTTCCTTATTCGACTGCACATGGTAGAGATATGCTTTTTAAAATTAATATTCTCGTCAATAACTACCCCCAGATACTTTATGCTGTCAGTTCGGACAATAGAGTCACAGTCACAAGAGTGGCAAACTGCAAGACTATTTGATTTATAAATGTCACAAGTGTGTATAAAAAGAGGTCCTTGCAGCGGCGGATGTGAGGCTCGCGTTTTATGAAAAGTTATGTATTTGGTCTTGTTTGTATTAAGACTGAGAAGATTTCTGTCAAACCAACCAGCCAGTGCAGCCAGACCACTCTCTGCGACATCGTAAACTTTTTTCCAGGATGTTTCCTGAAAAATTACGGCAGTGTCATCCGCGTAGCACATTATAACTGCGCCGGGCAATGAGAGATTAAGCACATCGTTCATGTAGATTACAAATAGCGTTGGGCCTAGTATGCTGCCCTGGGGCACTCCGAAACTCACTGGGAGATCGCTGCTTATAATTTTATTAACCTGTACACATTGGCGGCGGTCTGTGAGATAGCTATGGAACCATTTGTGAGCAGGACCTCGGATACCAATACATTCAAGTTTTTGTAAAAGGATTGGTATTGAGACAGTATCAAATGCCTTAGCGAGGTCAAGGAATACCCCAAGACAAGACATGTTTTTGTCCAGAGCAGCCGAGACCGTGTCAGTGAGATGCACTACTGCATCTTCAGTGGAACTTCCGCGCCTAAAGCCGAATTGTTTGTCCGACAATAGGTTATTTTTTTCAAGATATGCAACCAACCGACTATTGGCAATTTTTTCAAGTAATTTCGAGAAAACATTTAGCAATGTAATAGGTCGGTAGTTGGAGGGATTATTTTTTTCACCTTCCTTGTGTATGGGGGATACGGCGCCTACCTTCCAGCTAAGCGGAAAAACTCCTGAACTGAGACTTAGATTGCAGATATGTGTTAGTGGTGTGAGGATAATATTTTTACATTGTTTGATAAGGGTCGGAGTGCATCCATCAATCCCAGGAGCACTGTCAGGTTTAAGATCGTTTATAAGTTTGTCTATTTCAAACTGGTCGGTCGGGTGCATAAACATCGAGTGCAACATCCCCCTGTCATTCTTGAACGTAGCTGCAAGCGCGTCCTGAGAGGAGGATAGTTTTGACAAAGTTTTGTCAGCTAATGATTTGCCAACACTGGAAAAGTAATGGTTGCAAAGATCTAGAGAAGAGACTGGATCTGATTTTATGTTGCATAATTCTATGGGGACACTAGTTTTTTTTGAAATATGGCAGATATCTTTGACCGTTCGCCAGAGTTTTTTTGAGTTTCCCCTACTATCACAAATCTCCTGATTTTCATAGTTACTCTTAAGATTAAAAATAAGTTTTCTGAGAAAGTTGCGGTATCTTTTATAAGTAACTTGCGCTATTATATTAGAGGGGTCTTTTCTAGCTTCGAGATGGAGTCGGTCTCTGTTCCTTTGGCATCTCATTAGACCAGGTGTAACCCATGGTTTAAGAATGTATCGTGAACGACTAATTACTACTTCCCGGGTATGATTTTTAATTGCAGATTGAATGATAGTGTTGAATATATTAACTGCTTCATTGACATCTAGAGATTTTGTTACAGTCGACCAATCCGCTGATTCGAGATGTTTTTGGACAGCATTTATGTCGGTAATAAACTTGACTCGTTTGAGAGCTGGGCGTTGCAATTTCAACGGCAGACCTAGGATACAGATGTCGTGGTCAGTGAGATCGGAGTGGCAGACCAGTCCCAAGGCTGACTCCGGGTTTTTAACAAAGAAATGATCGAGACAAGCACTCCCTCTTGTTGGTTTAGTAATAGCAGGTAGTAATTTGTGTTCCGCAAGCAAACAGACGTAGTCGGAGCATTGTGCACTTAATGTATCTGAACATAAGTCTAGATTTATATCACCAGCGACGATAACTAACCGTTTACTTCTAGCCGCCACTAGGGTTTCATCTAAGGAAAGCAAGAAATTGTCCACATTCCTAAACGAAGGTGAGCGGTAGATCCCTATTATCAATACCTCAGGACAGAGATCGATTTCTAAGCAGTTACATTCTTCGCAAATTGATTCCTTAACAGAAGCTCTCCACGAATCCCTGACATAAGCCGTGACTCCTCCACATTTATTTATAAATTTTCTAGTGTGGTACGAGTTATAACCTGGTATTTGGGGAATAACAGAGTATTCGCTAAGCCAACATTCTGTGAGAACAATTACGTCAAATTCTATGTCTAAGCGTTTAACTATTACCTGGAATTCACTGAAGTTTTGTTGAAGGCTCCTAATATTAAATGTGAGTGACCTGAAACTGTGCTCGCGAGAAAGCAAACTTTTACATGACTCGAGGCTCTCAAGTGAATGGCAATTTATCGAGAGAGTTTGGTCAATGTCATTTTGAACATCTATTTTTTTTTAGATTAATAAAATTTAGGTCTGGGATAATCGCAAAATCTATGTGTTCCATGTCACTAGAGAGCCTGTTGTCACAGTGAATTTGAATCAAAAGGTCAGTTTGAGTTAGGTGTGAGATTGATGAGTTGGTGTGCTGTGTTATAAGTAGGAAATCAGTGTAGTTTTGAATAAAGGGGACAATAGTGTGTACTTGTTCGTGTATTAAACGGCGATGGTAGAGAGAAATCGATACAGAGACAATATTTTTGTTTGAATGGCAAGTTAAATTACACAGAATAAAAAGAAGAGGTACTATTGTAAGGGATTGGACAGTGAGCTTAGTTACTAGGCTGACTTGGGTCAGTTTCGGTAGCGGGTCCAACTTTCTGGTCCAGTTCTTCCAACGTTGTGATACGAATTGCCGGGCTGCTCTGCTGATCTGTGTTCTCTGCTTTTCTAACAAATATACAGCCATGTCGAATCCAGCAGAATCGAAACTTGTATTTTTCTGCTCGTATCCTGCATTCACGAAATAAGCGCCGATTTTCTTTAGTGAGTCTCTCGTTGAAATATATTTTTGTGGGTGAACCAGCTACAATATTTTCTGACGTGAGGTTTCGGCGAGATTTCGCAGCCTTTACCAGTTCGTCCCTCTTACAGCGCCTCAGAAGTCTCACTACTATGGGTCGAGGAAGATTCACAGGTATTTTCTGTCCCTTTGGTGGTTTGGGTCCAATCCGCCTCACTTCGTCTAAGTCGGATTCAGCTAGTTCCACTCCAATTTTCTGAGATGCCACCATCACAATGTGAGTTATATTTTCACTGTCATTCTCCGGAACTCCAAGAATTTCTAGGTCGTTTTTAACATTATCTTGTTCGTGGATGGCAAGAAGTCTTTCTAACCGAGTAACCGATGCCTTGAGTTGGTGGATTTCCAGATTCGAGGATGCAATTTTCTTTGAGTGGTCGCTTAGTGTTTCACTCAAAGTCAAGGAAAGGGACGATACTTGATCTTTGATTTCTAAATTTTGTTGCTTGACGTCAGTTAGCTCCTGTCTCAGTTTGCGCACTTCAGTAATTAGGGTCAGCATATCACCAGTAGGCGAATCATCTTTCAACGCTTTCGCTGCGACCTGGGGCTTGCTACCACGAGCTGTGTTGACATTACAAATTCTGGTAAATGTGTCGTTTAATCCAGTATCAGTTGAAGGACGAACAGGGGTGGAGGTGTTGTCTCCCTTGGGATGGGAACATACGCAGGTAGGGCAGAGCCATTCACTTTTAGATTCTTGAGACAATTTACTGAACGCTTCTTTTGTTAAGTTGAGACAAGGCAAATCATATTGATCACTGCAATTTGAACAATGCATGTGATATTGCTCAGGTATTTTATTACCGCAGCCAGCGCATTTCGCACTCATAATAATAAAGTGAACAGGTACAGCGAGCGAAGCAATGTAGAACGAGCAACGATGACTCACCCCAGCGGGCGCTCTGCGGGTTGTCGTAGGTCCGGGACGGTCGTAGATGGTTAGCCGTTAAAAATCTTTTTAAAATTGATTTGTTTCTAACTCCTTAGTACGATCGAGTATACTAAAACTGATTTCACCACTAGATAGCTTAATCACTCAGCTTTACAATGCTACAAAACCTTATTTGTATTAGTAACTTTTTGCACTTGATTATGATTAATAACTGTGTAAGGGTGTAGTACGTGTCCGCTTTGAACCGTTGCCCAAGGCTCACTCACTCACTAAATGAATTAGAGGAAATGGGTATTATAACGAGGGCTGCCACACCATATTCAAGCCCTTTAACTTTCACTTTAAAGAAGGATGGCGTCGACATACGAGTACTACTGGACGCCAGAGGAATAAATAAACACATGGTGGCGGAGACAGAGAAGCCTCCTATGCAGATCGACGTTTTAAATTCATTTCACGGAGCGAAATATATAACAACGATCGATCTAAATAACGCTTATTTTCAAATACCCATTAGTGAGGAAAGTAAGAAGTACACGGGGTTTACCTTCGAAGGTAAATCCTATGTTTATAATGTTTTACCGCAAGGGCTTAAAACTTCTGTGAGTAGCTTCAGTCGAGCGATGGACATCATCTTGGGGCCTGATGTAAGAGAATTTTGTGTAAATTATCTTGATGACCTGGCGATCATTACTTGTGGCTCGTTGGATTTGCATTTAGAGCACATTGATAGAGTTCTGCAGAGATTGCATCAAGCAGGCTTGACATGTAACTTACAAAAGTGTGAATTTATTTGCAAAGAAGTAAAAATGTTGGGATTTATTATATCGACAGATGGTATAAGAACAGATCCTGAAAAGGTTAAAGCAATCAGGGAATTTCCTGTTCCCAAGAAAGTCAAACATATCAGAGCTTTTTTAGGGCTCTGTAATTTTTACCGTCGATTTATTCCTGATTATAATAGAAGCATAATGCCCTTGTGTGAATTATTAAAGAAAGGAAAGAAATGGGCATGGGGCGATACAGAACAAAAGGCCTTTGAAGCCTTAAAGAGTCGTTTTATTAACACAATAATGTTACATCATCCAGATTTTACAAAACCGTTTTATGTGCAAACTGACAGTTCAGGCATCGGTCTAGCCGGTGTGTTATATCAATACGACGATGATGACAATATGAGAATCCTCGGTTTTCATAGTAGATCTTTAAAAGGCGCCGAATTAAATTGGACGACCACAGAACAGGAGTTTTACGCAGTGATCAGCACTTTTAAAAAGTTTGAAACTTATTTACGTGGTGCAAATGTAATTATAAGGACTGATCACAAGGCCTTGTTGTTTGTAAACAATATGAAACTGTATAACAGTAGAGTGACGCGTTGGATAATTTTTATCGAACAGTTTAATTACACTGTCGAACATGTGGCAGGGAAGTTGAATATTGGAGCAGATATTTTATACATGGAAAGTTCACCAAATAAAGATTTAAATAAACAATTAAGAAATATAAGGGAGCTGCAGGATGTAGATCCTGTGGCTTCCGAAATTATTCAAAACTTGAAAGACAAAAGGACAGAGGGAACAAACAGGCTGGTTCCACATTGTTTCATTAAAGATGATAAATTACACATGGGGGTTGGAGGGAGAGAAGTTCTGTTCCTGCCTGCTGCTTTAGTAGAGAGTGTAACAAAACAGATCCACGAGGAGATGGGTCATCAAGGTGCATATAAAATTATTAAATATGTTAGGGACAGATTTTATTGGCCTAACTTAACAAAGGATGTCAAAAATATTGTAAATAAATGTCACATATGTCAATTATCGAAGTGTAATAATTTTAAATATTTTGGGCCTTGTCAATCAATTGTAACACAAAATATTGGAGACCTAGTAATGGCCGACATCTATGGGCCATTGCCAAGTGGAAAGTTTGGTTATCAATACATACTAGTAGTGCAAGATTCTTTTAGTAAATTTGTAAAATTATATCCAATGAAAAGTGCAACTGCAAGATCAGTTGTCACTAAGATCAAACATTTTATTAAAATAATAAAACCAAAAGCCATCATGACTGATAACGGGCGTCAATTTATCAGTAATTTATGGCGAAAGAGCTTGAATGATATTGGCATAAAAACTATTTACACGACTGTAAGAAATCCCAGGCCTAATAGTACCGAAAGAGTAAATAAAGAGCTGGGCAGAATGTTTAGAACATTTTGCCATGATAATCATAAGAGTTGGGCAACGCGGTTGCCTGAAATAGAAAAACTGTATAACAATACAGTACATGATAGTATTGGATATACACCCTGTGAGGTATTGTATGGTGAGAGCAATAGAATGACGTTTGATAGATGTTTAAAATTGCCCAAGGATAGACTAAATTTACAGGAAGTAAGGAAAAATGTTAGAGTATCATTAAAACTACAAAGCGAATATAGACAAACCAAATTTAATTCCAGTCATAAGTTGGTTAAATTTCATGTTGGGGACCTAGTAAAAATTAAGAGAGTGACGCAATCAAGCGCAGAAAATAAACAAATAAGCAAATTTGATTTATTGTACGAAGGTCCCTATAAAATTGCTTCAATACCATTTGAAAATGTGTATATTTTAGTGCACCCAGAGACTGGGGAAGTAAGAGGCAAATTTAATACTATTCATTTGTCAAAGTATTATAAATAAAAGTTATGAGCAAGATGTAAATAATGAAATGTAAACCTTTAAGTTTTTTTTTTGTTCTTGAAAATGTAGAGTTCTAAGTTATGACTTAAAAGTATTTTATTAAAATGTAAGAGCTATGATTCGTGTTAAAGAAAAGACTGATGTATAATGATAATGATGTAAATAAATGATTGTAGAATTGGCTAGTTCATTTTATAGATTAAGATACTTAGGAAAGTCTAATTTGTATTCACAAAATTGTAATAATTTGGAAATAATCAATAAAGAAAAAAAAAGAAAAAAAAAAAAAAAGAAAAAAAAAAAAAAAAAATAGTTGCGTGGTTCGGGGAATGGCATTAGCACATCAATCTGGGATGGCTCCCTGTTCCAATTTCAGCAACAACACTTTGGAAAGATCACAGCATATTATTCAAAATAATATTTCAAACTGCATACCTTTGAGAAAATCATTTCATTTAATTACATGGTGAATACCTTTGGGAAGATCATAACGTTTAACCACATTCAAATGGAGATAAATGGGGAGGGGTCATCATTGGATAGATGTGGTAATAGGGGAGGTTGGTGGCCGTTCTCGTTTTTTTTTTATATAATAAATAAATAAACAGATGTTATTAAGTAAACGCCTATTATTTAAGCTCTGAAAAATTCTCTTTCATGAATTACAGAGAATTTTGGGGGCTGGTTGTAACTCCTCAACCCTAATATCATATATAAAATACTAAAAGAACATAAAACAGCTTGGTGGGGCTGTAAACATGTAAACACATGTAAATATAGTCAGAAATAAAAAAATATTAAAACTTAGGAAAATACGAAAAATTATGAAAATTCAGTAAAATAGGACTTGGTATGATCGAAGAGATGTTAAAATAGCATAAAAGTTTCATAAAAGTAGTTAGAAATTGGTTTCAGTAGGGTTCAGGAAAAACCGACTTGTTTAGTATGGAAAATATAGGGGAATAGTTCTTGTATTAAGATAAACCATTTTTCGGTTATAACTCCGGAACTATTGGAGCTAGAGAGATAAAAAGTATACCATTGTAATGCTATTCACGGACCCTACGATATACAAAAGGTTTCATCCAAATCGGAGATGGTCGGGTTTTTCCGGGCGGGACACGAAGAGGGGGTTCTGGCATATATGGTGAGGGAGGGTGCGCGGTCGCGGGGCGAGGCTGCCACCTCAACCAAAGGTTGGACCTAGGATGTATGATACATGGGGCGATACGATGAGTATATATGACATATAAATAAATAAATAAAATAAAAATATAAAACTCTCATATGGCGTTATTAGCTTGAAGGTTCGTTAATAACAGAAGTTAAGAGGACAAGGCAGGTATGGGTTCCCTGTCTTATTAATGGAATATGGTAGTTTTATGCAATATTCTAAACGAGCCTAATATATGAAATGCATGACAATATAAAAGTAAATAAGAGAGTTTGGCCTATGTTACACCTGGGTTTCCCTCCCATCTTAGGGCGGCTAACGCCGTCCGCTCGAACGCAAATGTCGGGACGAGACAGGGGTTGTGGTGTTTGAGTTATTGACGGGGTGTGGTACTGCCCGAGTGGTGCAGCAGTTGTGTCAGTACATTTCACCGCACCGCGGTCGGTGTTTATGTCGGCACATACCAATGCTAGCTTGGCGGTGGAGACACCTCCGTTCTTTAACTTGCATTATGACTTGCTTGTGATGTTGGGGCTTACGCTTCGACTCACAATTGTCTTGTTCAACACTGTTTGGCGATATAGTGCGAAAAGGTAAAAAGTCCGGGCCTCAGCACTGCCTAACGGTACGGCACGGTGATCTTATATGGACTTAGTTTTTGGACATGTTCCATAAGCTTCGTCTGATGTAACGATCGCTTTTAAATATTACACATTGGAGGTAGTAGCAGAATGACTGACGACGCACCTCTTAGCGCTGTCTTGTGGTTCATAGTAAACACCCTGGGACTACTTCTGAGCTTCTTGGTGCTAAGTAACGGAGACGATGGTGTCGACTAACACTTAATTGATGGAGGTTGATAACGTCTCTCATTGAAATGTGAAAAGCAACATCTGGCTTGGTCGTGGACCTGTGCGGTGCGAATTGGGCATTAACACAAGTTATCTTCGAGGAGTGTTGTTGGTCTAGTACGCGAACACTCGACCAAATCTTCAGGAGTAAGCTCTTCGGAGTCTGGAACTGGAGTCATGTCGGTATTCGTATTGGCATGGTAAAGGGGTCTAGAATCTTGATTGGCTTGACGGGGATGTCTGTCATGTTTCTGTTGAGCTTGATATTATAATAAAAGTGATACCACGAATGAACGAGAAAATGAGGAATGCCTCATATATCCTATGGTAACCATGTATTTGCAGAACGTACATTGGTTACTTCATACTATCATATGAGAGCGCGCGCGACGCGTATCAATATAAACTAATGGTTTTACCATTATAAGCTCATTCAGGGTGTGACAGCGCTTCTGATGGCTGAACGAGAATCGATGGCTCGTAGGGACCGAGGTCGGGTCACGACGAGCATTAAGACCTATGAACGAGTTGTCCTACGGGACTTATTGCCTTTCGGGGCTTACTATAAATGATCCTGAGGTCTCAAAGACTATCTCACCACCAAGCGCCTTCGAGCGTAACTTTTATTATCAATATGTTCGAGAATGCCTTTCGGGGCTTACTGCAAATGATCCTGAGGTCTTAATGACTGCCGTAACTCGCCTTCGGGGCAAAACTCGGCACCACAAACGACTTCGGTCGCAACGGTCCCTTCGGGGCAAAACACGGCTCCGGCCGCACCAATCGACTTCGGTCGCAACGGTCCCTTCGGGGCAAAACTCGGCTTCGGCCGCATCAATCGACTTCGGTCGTAACGGTCCCTTCGGGGCAAACCTCGGCTTCGGCCGCAACAATCGGCTTCGGCCGCAACAATCAGCTTCGGCTGCAACAATCGGCTCCGGCCGCAACAATCGGCTTCGGCCGCAACGATCCTGCTTCGGCGGGATAAAAGACCGGATGTCCGGCAAAACCGGGACGTTCGGGGGGGTCGCAATCGCAGCTGTGGAATGTTGCGGGTTGGCGATCACCGTAAGGGGCGAGGTGGAGCTCCTTACTCTTCCCACCAAACACATTTTTATTTCTTTTCTTGAAAGGAGGTGAGAATGTGGGGAAGACGATTTTATCTCGAGTCTGTCATCAGATAAGAGATAACAGGGGTGGGGAATATGAAGTGTCCTTCATGAAATATTGCCTTAGGCATGAATGGCGCTGAAGTGGGCAGCGCTATTAAAGATTAAAGCGAGCGAAAGACAATTTTATAAATATGCGATAGAAAACTAACAGTATAGTTGAATCAAGTTAAGATTTCTTTTGATGGCAAACGGTAAATCATGATCCTCAAAAAGGATCTGGATTACTATTCACAAAGTAGTGTCCTACACTACTAGACGATCAAATAAATAAATTACATGGCCAAAATTGCAGAAGTTATTTGTGACGGTGTCGACCTATTTAGCGATGCCTCCTGAGTTAATACTTTGGAGATCATCATGAAAGCTAAATTTTGAGGTCGTTTAAAATTATGCGTAGGACGTTTGGCGATTGTATTCGTATTCGTCTTTACGTGTAACATCAATACTCGCTTGCTATAAGATTAGCAGCGATTTGACATAAAAGTGGATTTTCTCTAATTCCGTGCAAGAGAACATGTTAACAAAATATTGAAACGATATATTGTGAATGAGATTCTTGCTTTGAGCTGTGCAATACTAGCTTAGCATTATATGATGTTTAGCTTGTGTTGCAGCGTATGAAATTTTAATACGTTGGAATTACGGTTCCTTCGTATAGAGAAATGTATCCATATTTCTTAGGTTTAGTTACACTCTGTTGAAACGTAATGAAACCATTTTTGAAAATATTGATTACTGCTGTTAGGAAATATATTTCATTCATTATTTTAGTATTACTTACCGAAAGAAGTGAGCAGAGAAATCATGACTGGCACAATGATAATCCAAAATGTGTCGCTTTGGTCCATCCAGCACCTTGGAAAATGAGAAATTGTTGAGTGTTTCGGAGGTAAGGGCTCGCCGGTCGCTGCGATAAAGGGACGGTGCCTGAGATGCCTTCCTAACCCTAGCTGAGCAAGGGTTGTTGCGTATTGCGTAATATTAATGAGTTCGCCTTTGATAAGCTTAATTATTATATTCACTTTCATAATTTAATTATACTTATTTTATTCGTGCTTCGTGCGATTGTCGTAACGCTAATAATTTTTAGAGCGATTATACAACTTTCACCAGTACATTGGAAATTCGCTTACGCTTTCAATTATTCTAAAATAAACAGAAGGTGTTAGGGAAATGCTTCCGAAATGCGGTTAAGCTGGTGATTCTAGACATAGTTCCATAAAAAAAATACAAAATAATACATTTTTTTATATAAGTATAAAAATATATTCGTAAAATGGAACGATAATTTAAGTTTTATAAAATAAATTTTTATCAAAAATATAATAATAATAACATTGTGGGACACAACCCATACAGCTACTAGGCAAAACGGTTTCAACTTGGTCCCTAAGTTTTAAGGCTTTGGAAGCGTTTCCGTAACACTTTCTACATTTTATTAGTTACATTTGCAAAATTCGCTGAATTGTTATTTTTGCTAAACAAGTTGAATCGGTATTTTAATAGGTCAAAGTTATTCGCTGGCATACTCGCAAATAGCAAGCTGGGATAAAACAGCGGCATAATAGGGATAGTTTAAACATACAAAGATAATATGGTGAAATAAGCACGAATACTATGGTGTTTTTCCAGGCTACCTATTTAGTTAGTAACTACCTAATTTAAAACAGAACATTTATTTTCATACCCTAATAAAAGTAGGTACCTAATAAAAGTTTCCCCCGACCTCTTATTTGTCAAGCACCACTACCCCACAAAGATTAGTATGGTTAAAGATCATATATCTTTAACCATACTAAATACTTATATGAACGACACATCACGACACGCCAAGACACGCTATATGTTTTTACCTGTATTTAGTATCATTATCGAATATTTGTTTATGGTTACCGTTCTGTGGCGTCTGATACATGGTACCGGACGGTAGCGTAAGTGATCACAACCGCCAAGGACAGCCCCCAGCCGATTGCCATGAACCAATGCATCGCCACGTTGTCCTTCACGAACACCTGTTAAGCACATTTAGAAATTATGTAGTACCTACTTACTAGAAACGACATCACAAAATTTAAAAACATTCCAAAAAGGTGTGGCTAGGGGGATCCCGGGCTTACACTTTGGACAGGGTGATAGAAAGCAAGGCAAAGTTTAAAAATATATTTGTTTGCATTGGAACTTCCTTTGTTTCCGCAACAGATAAAATACGGAAGTTTAAGCTAGATTTAAGTTTTGGGCGTCGTAATAAAGGGTAGCCTGAAACAATCACAGTCATACTTTACAATACGAAGTACCTAATTTTATTATAATATGTTTACACTGTGCCAAAATTACGAGGCCGAAGTTGAGCGGTTGATCACAACATAGATACGCCAAAAATAATTTCGGCATAATTTGTCACTGGTAAATTAAAAAGAATCGCAAGCGTAACAAGCCGAACTTCATCCGCGTAATTTCCACATAATGAGTTTCTTCACAAATACTCACTATGACGAGAGCGATATGCAAGTGTAGGCTTTCACAGAACATCCAAAAGTAGCTTGACACCATGAAGTAGTTGTTGACGATGTGCAGTAATTGACACCATCCCTGTTCATACAAAATAACACTTTTATAATATCAGAGAAAACACGACAAGTTAAAAGTACCTAATCCTGTTTGTATTAGAATTGAGATTACCGAGTAGAGCAAACCTTAACGGTTTTCTATTGACAAGTGCGATGAAAAATCTTTCCTATTATTGGAGTGAATTTAGCATTTCTATTCGTCAGTAATTCAACAGCATTGATTGGTTCAAGGTGGAGACTTAATCCGCTACTAGGGTGTGTATTTTGCCCAGACCAATCGAGTTTATCAAATTTTAAGAATTTATTTGATACGTAGCTAATATCCACAGCTCTATATACCAATATCGCAGTGCGGTATCGAGAATGAACGCCGTATTTTCTCGGAAAATGTGAATAGGCAGCAAAAATGTTTTATAAATTACGCTCGCTCTGACATTTTGGGATCATTGAGCCACGATCACCACTATTATTGATAAGTATTTCTATCCTTAACAATAATTATTGTATTTGTATTTGCCAATTCAGATGGCAATCGTGAAGTAAAAACAGTAGAATATTTTATTCTACGGTTTATTTTAAAAAGCCCGACAGTTCTAAAAATAACAATACTTAGTCTCCCTAGGATAATAATTGTTTACCTTGTTGTCCTGAACGACAGAAACTCTGTTGACGACAGTTTTGTACCAGATGATCCAAAAGATGTTGCTCAGCGTGAATGACGTAAACAAGTGCATATGGATGCGAATCCGCGTGCACTGGAGCGAACTGCGGACAATTAATCCCTTAGCTAGACGAAGAAACCTTTCTTAATTTCTAGAACTTTATCAGTTGTTCTACTGACATTTAAACATTTCTCACGATATGTTTCACTAGGTAGTAGAATTGATTTACGCTAGCTTTTTAAAAAAAAACGCTCCCTACTGGTACAGACGATTTTGCGAAAATAATAAAAATAAGTTTATCAACTCTTACCGAAAATACACGAAGATTGCAATGGATATTAGTAAGGCGGCCACGGAGATTGAGTAGCCCCCGACATATATGTTGTTCACGATGTTCCGGAACTGTTAAATATTAAAACAAGAATTATAGCCTGTTACATAAGACCACACTGCTTATAGAACACAATAATCCAGTATTCTAATAAAGTATATATTTTATCTGTTTATTGAGATGGCGAGATTATTATTTATACATGTCTGACGAAATACTATAAACAAAGCTTTTTACGGGTTGCCGATGGAGAACAGAAAAAGCAAAGATGCAGCCTTGTATGCAAAAAATGTACCTACTCCTATGTATTGCAGTTTCGTAATAAAGTATAAAAGTAGGTATATAAATAATACCTAGTATGTAGAAAATGGGCTTACTATTAAATAAATATTCGGAAAAAAGTTTTCGTTATTTATTCATTTATTTTTATAAAATCAAAAGATTAATAACTTATTATTTTATATTGCTTATTGTTAATAAGTACGAGTAATAAATACTTGAATAAAAATATACACCGACAAAAGTTATGATGCCTGAGTCAAACTTTTCAAACGGTTTATCATGCATTGCACTGACTATAAAGTCTGACTCACAAATAAAAACTTAGATGAACAAGACATCCGTGAAATTATATCTATTATAAGAACCAATAACTTGATCGACGAATGTGAATTGAACCATCTGGTAAAAGTATACTTAATACCTATTCCTAATAGTCAGAATCACACCAGCCCGAGACCTCACGTATGAGAGGAGGAGGGCTCTTTAACCTCTGGGCTATCACTGCTCTCCATAATATCAAGCAACAACTTATAGGGTGTAATGAGAAAGAATTTTGATAAATTCCCTCGGGAACAGGAGAAAATGAGCTCTCTCTCTCTTAATCTATACATATAATAAAACTCTAACGGGGCCGTGTCTGTACATGAAATATTTTTTGAAAAATTTAACGGTAGTGTATATAGTTATCGATATAGATACCGAAACACCAATTTTTGGAATTTTTGTCTGTCTGTCTGTCTGGTTGTGCACGCATCACTCAAAAACTACTGGACGGATTTTGATGAAATTTGGTAGGGAGATCACTGAGTACCCGGGTCAACATCTAGGGTACTTTTTATTCCAGGAAAATGTCCCATTCTTACGGGAAAATATAAAAACTGGTTAAAAAGAGAAATACGTACTACTCCGAAACGATAACACCTAGAAATTTGAAAAATGGTATGTAGGTGTCTTATATGTCGTAGGAAACCAGTATGAATGGATTTTTAGAAATTCCCACGGGAACGGGAATAAACTGAATCCACGCAGGAAAACGCCGCTGGGCACCCGCTATTTTTAATATGGTATGTATAGGTGTCTTATTTGTCGTAGGCAACCGCTATGAAGGGATTATTGGGAATTCCCACGGGAACGGGAATAAACTGGATTGAGGAATGATTAGATTTTTTGTTTGTTTGTTTGTATTGAAAAGGCTCCTCCGATACTACCGGTTTTACCCAACCCATTTTGATGTGCAGAGTGATTAATTTATCACTTTGATCGGCCATTATTAATAATGCCCGATGTACCGTGGTCCATGTAATAAGTCAGTGTTTGAGATAGCTTGAATTTATCACTTGGACCGGGCAGTATGAATAATTCCCTACTTGTAGCCGGGCAAAGACCTTCCTTAATTATTAGATATTTCTGTTGATTTTTCTCAGTTTACTTATTTTAAAACTATTGTTCTTAAGTAATATTTTTATCAAAATAAAAGTAGGTAACTATTATGTTATTACATTTTTAACTGTTTATTTTTTAACTACTATGTTCAATAGTTTATTTTTTGTTGACTTTTTATGAAAATTTTGTAAGTTTAATTTAATTTAATAAACAAAAACAGTACAGTTCACCTATTTTATTACTATGCCCAAGATAGGGCGAGCATTATTCACAATGGCCGGTAAAAGTGATGAATCATGCTGTTTTAATTACATTGTCCAATTGAGTCGGGCATTATGAATACAGACCGGCAGTTATTAATAGTGCCCGGACTTATCAAATTGCCTATAACATAATATATAAAATTATTCAATTATCAATACTCACTTCTAAGTCATCAACGTCGACGCAAGTTGTATAATTCGTCCATGGCTTGTTTGCCTCGGGGTGGTTGTACCAAGTGCCATTTTCCATGCACCTATAACATAAATGATTAAAGTCAGGTACAAACAATCAAGCATCAATCACGAACGTGCTCGATTGAATGGCCATTACGTTCAACGTTCGCAAAACTCGGATCGTCAATAGAAAGTATTTCTTCTTATTTATTTTTATCAATTTTGATTCGTATTTCAGAAAAGATCCAGTAACTCTAGAAAACCTGTGTGATTACTTTTCATTAGTTATAAACAAAAAAGTCACTACGGAAACACAATGTGCTCCTGGGTATCGTGGAGTTGTCGTACATGCCAGATGAAAAAATGCCTGGTTATGAGCATGTGCAGGTGTTAGTTTGCCATCCAGTCCGATACACGATAGCAAAACAATACTATTAGTCTAAGATACGAATATAAGACGACCTTCACTGAGTTGCTTATTGGATGAAAAGTATTTTATATCAAACTAGCGACCCGCCCCGGCTTCGCACGGGTGCAATGCTTATAAGAATTTTCTTTGCTATAAACCTCACGGAGCCCGAGACCTTTCCAACGAATGCAAAACCGTGGAAATCGGTTCGTGCGTTCTGGAGTTATAGCGTCAGGAAGGAAAACCCGACTTATTTTTATATAGTAGAAGATTTACTATGTTAAAAAAGATATCGCGAGTGGGTTGGCTGAAAAAATTCAGTTCAGGATATGATTAATTAAATATTTCAAATATGAGTGTATCGCTATCCTTTTCTATTTCACGGCAATTATTATGCGCACTCTCTTTCATTCAATGATGGTTCGCTGAGACTTTTCAGTCGTACCATACTATTACTTATTCTGTGGTCGTACGTTATATTCACTCGCAGCAATATTTTGATTTTTAACACTACTATATTAATCTATTTTAAAATATTCAAAGCGGGTAACGTTCTTCATTTCAAATTAGTGAATCGCGATTTTTTTTATAGTCCCCTAATCAATTAATTTAAAAGTTAATTTGACAAAAGAACTTGAGATTGAAGATAATGGAAATTAAATGGTTTGTTTTTAGATAATTAGTGAAGTTTGGAACTCAGGTTTCGCAGCAATATAAAACGTAAACCAAACGGCCTATTGCAATAACTTATTTAAGATAACAGATTGGTATCTGGATATCGCGACATTACTTTTAAAATACAAAGATGGTCTGAATATTTATTTATGTAAAATATCTGTAGCAAACATTTTGAAAAGACAATTTGAAAACCTAACCTGTAATATGTAACTATTATATAAAATCATAAATACTACATTATATTTTGACTCATGACTACGACGAAGCGAATTGTATCTCAGCAAACGTGATCAAGTTAATTTCAGTGTGTTTCAGTTTAGTAGTAAAAATGTAACCGACAGACGAACTTACTTTCACATTTATGAAATAACTACATGTCACGCAGCCGTTGTGACCGAGTGGATTCTGTTTTTACCCATTCCCATGGGAAATTCCTTGGAAAAAAATCCTTTCTTAGTGAGAAGCCCTACGTCTCAAACTTTAACTAGAACGGGACTCTCACACAAACTTTCATGCTTCGATCAACAACAATCTTTTATTTAAGGTTATTTCTTTCATATTTTTTAAAATAATTAAATACATTTATTATTAATGAGGCTGTCGTCTAGGCAGGGTTGGGCAGTGTTTGATTTACTTCTAATTAAAATAGGTACCTAATTCATATACAAATACGTACATATGGTATTTGCAATTCAAATACTTCTTCAAAGTGTAACTTGTACAATTGGTAGTTAAATACCTGAAGGTATTTTTAGTGAGTATTTCAAATACTTATATACCTTCAAAATACATTTGTACATAAATACATTTACCAATCTTATTAGTGGGTGCGTTCTGCAGAAAATTGCGTTGGATAGTTATTGTAAGCAAAATAGTTTTTACAACCAATCATTACTGATCATATCCGGTATAGGCACTGAAATATCAATTTCCGTTGCTTTTAAAGCGCATTTTATTTGTTAAATTCTGTTTTAACCTAACACCTGAGTGTATTTTGTATTTTATATTTCAAATACACGACTTAAAAATATTTTACATTTCGTATTTTAAAGACAGGTGACAAAATCAAATCATGTAATTTTGCCCAGCTCTGCTTGTTGGTAATTATTAAAACATCAATAATCTCGAAGGCACTGAAAATTTATTTTGAACTTTACTATTCTGGTGCAGTCGGGTAAAAATGTGGCTTTTGAAGATGAATTTAACGAGACTTAACATTTCGAGATTCGTCAAACTATTTATGCTATAGGCAGCGCCAACAAAAAAGATATTATGTACCAAAACTAGCTTGGTACTAGCTCATAGGATGGTTTGAATTTTGATATAGTCGGCAAAATCAGCTAAATCCACAAACCTAATTAAGACACGAAACATTGGAATATCCTTATGACTATATGTATGTGAATGAATTATAAATAAACTAGCTTTTACCCGCGGCTTCGCTCGCTCACGTTTATTTCACCCCCTTAGGGGTTGAATTTTGCAAAATCCTTTCTTAGTGGATGCCTACACTGTATAAGCTATCTATGTGCAAAATTTCAAGTCTCTAGACCCAGCGGTTTAGGCTGTGCGTTGATATATCAGCAATCAGTAAGTCAGTCTATCATTTTATATATAATAAAATATGTTACCGGCAATTTGTATAATCCTGTATTATATATAATCCCTAGGGAATATATATAATGCCTTTAAACGTGCAGGTAATGTATGAAATATTATTTATTTCATATTCTACCAAGGTATTATATATAATACCTAATGCGCAGCCGGTAATGTATCGAATGAGTTCATGTTTTCAATGTTTTAATATTTCTTTGCACAGGACCTAGTGAGCTAAGAATAAATAAATATTTTTGAGTACTCAATTTTGAGTAGGCAATAAACATTCTTATTTTTTTACTTAATTACCTAAGTACTTCTTATTTATGACATTATTTTGAACAATTTAAAGAGTAGTGATAGCCTTACGGTTAAAGAACCTGCTTTACATGATGATAATCAGTGAGGCTCGGGTTCAAATCCTGGCATGTACCAATGAGTTATTCAAAACTAACGTACATATTCATCATTAGCTCAACGGTGAAGTAATAACTTCGTGAGGAAACGCGCAGATCTCTGAATAAATTTTGAGGCATGTGTAACAGACCCGCGGGCGTATTCACGGAGATTCGATATTCGACTCGGAATTAGAAAATCTGTCGAAAGGTTTCGAGATGGGCTATTCACAGATGTCTTATTTGACATAAGGATTCGACAGATTTTTCGCTTAGGAGTCGAATATTATCGAATCTCCGTGATTACGCCCGCCTTTCACGTTTAGGGTTCAAATAATATTCTCGTAAAAAGTGGGTTTTTCCAGAGAAGGATTACATCTGCCTACCCCCTCGGAGATAAAAGGCGTGAGATTATTTATTTATTTATTATTTTATTATTGATCAACTTTTGCTATGGGACCGACTTGACCAGAGCAACTTTATTTTTCAATTTACCATACAAATCAGCTGAGCGCTGGGAACAAAATGTACTGAAATGAGAAAAATAAAGTTGCTTTTATCAACTTGGTCCTATAGTGAATGTTGTTCCGAATAATGTTTCTAACAACCCACTTTCGGCTTGTAAACCTCTTTTTGTTACCCACTACAGTTACAAAGAGGTACTCTACTTTTTTGAGAATTATTTTAAAGAATAATTTATTGATTAAATAAAGGGTCATTAATTTACTCATCTAGACTTAATTATCCTGCAAAAAATGCCAACCCATTAATAAAGATTATTTTTGAGGAGCAGCATAAGTCAATTTTAAGCAAACAGCACATCTTTCATTGATCAGTCATTTCATACGTAGGTAATACTTACATAACATTGATAAATAATACAGACCAATATCTATTTATTTTATACATTGCCGGTGGCCAAGTAGATATTCTATATAATCCCGGGGCATTCTATATATTACCTAGGTAGAGTATGTAATGGTCATTAATATTAATAATATTTCATACATGCCTGAACGCCCCAGGTATTACATATATTGCCTAGGGATTATATATAATACCTGCATTATACAGATTGCCGGTAATATATATAATTAAATGTTTTTATCCAGTATATTAGAGAAGCACAGATCTTTTCGTTTCTTTACGAAGGAAACTCCAACTCTTTTATCAAGCTTTTATCATAAAAGCGGCACTGCTAGCGCTAGAAATCTTTTTGCAAATTATTTACCACAAGTTTCTAGCCATTCTTGGTTGGTTGTTGAATGGTTTCTAGGCGTCTATTGCATTGAAGATTTAAAATTTCACAGATAGTTATTCGTTTTCTGAGTAGGTATCATGCACGTGCGCTTCTTCACTACATAGTATAAAACAAAGTCGCTTTATCTGTCCCTATGTCCCTATGTCCTTATGTCCCTAGGTATGTCCCTATGTATGCTTAAATCTTTAAAACTACGCAACGGATTTTGATGCGGTTTTTTTTAATGGATAGAGTGATTCAAGAGGAAGGTTTGAGTATTAGCATTGCACCCGTCCAAAGCCGGGGCAGGTCGCTAGTATCTAATAATCTGTGACTTTAACATGGCTGGCTATTAAAAACAAAGAGAAGTAATTCCTCTTAACAATACTAAGTAGGCCGAGCAGTATTACCGCGAAGAAGCAGGATTTTTACTATATAACATCAATCTATTAAGGAGCTGAAAATAAATTACGAGTTCATTTATTCTACCTACCCTATAATCTCTAGGGAAACTCTCCTGCGACAACGTTATATCGAGTGCAAACAGATCTACAAGAGCCTCATAAACTATTTTATTCATGGGTCGGAACGCGACTTTATTGCCTAAATCTAATAAGAGCCGCAATCTCAAAGCGGGAAAGAGAATAACCATGGGATTAGAGATAGATACGTGAAATATTTTTCAGCAAATTTGGTGAAGGACGCTGTAATGAATATGATAGCAATTTTCTTTTAGACGTTTCGAATCAAAGCTGAAGATTAATTTGGGAAAGTTTTTTTATTTCTTAGTTGCGTTTTTTTATAAACTAATACCCATTGTTTCTTTCCAATTAGCATCATTAGCTAAGGTTTATACTTTCTCTTGTTTGAGGAAAGACCCTATTATCTCTGCAGCAGTGGGCTGTTTGATGATAAAGTGGCGATATAGTGACTTTATTTTTTCTTGATCTTGTGTGGAGACCGGGGATCGGCAGGATGTCTTCGGATCTTCGCAAGGTGTCTGGCCAGAGTGACCACGGACCACTAAGCACGATCCGTGGTCACTCTGGCCTTGGCCTTGCTATGGGAGAGCACTATGCCCGCCAGAGGACTAACATAGGTTAAAGATGATTCTCAGGCAATGCTCAACAATGAGCTATCGTGACTAGTTTAGGAAAGTTCGTCATTAATTATATTCCTAAGTGGCTACATATTTTTGCTCGTCAGAGAATATTTAAAAATACCAGTCAGTGCCTCATTCTCATCATGAAATCTCCGAAATAGACAGAACTTTGAAATATAACAGGTAGGGTATTCTCTAGCAAACGAGATTAAGAAAGTCCCGTAGGCAGAGGTATTCCATTTCAGGAAATAACCACATTTCACAAGTATAATCTTTGGACCCCTAACGTGATAGGTGGTGAGCCCATCGCCGGACCAAGTCTGTTACACAGTGCGAATGTTTTTTTTAAACTCATTGGTACATGCCAGAATTCGAACCCGAGACCTCACTCATGAGAGGCAGGCTCTTGAACCGCTCTGGGCTGCTCACTGCACTTCTTCACAAAAGATGAGATAAGAAAATAACGGGATCCGGGCAACGCGGCTGGTACGTGCTAGTAAAAAGGTGTAGGTATGTGAGTATAATAACACTTTTACTTAAAAATTCCATTCTTCGTTATGACTGTTCTGGAAAGTGGCCGAATATTTGTTTTTACCCTTGAATTCCGCGTGTAACGATGAAATCATACACGTAATGAGGTTCATTTTAATGAGTCGTATCATTATCTTTTCTACTCGTAATGCATTTGGTATATTTAGCACTTAGATTTATATTACTTTAGATTAAGAAAATTAAGCAGGACGCTTTTTTGCAATTTTTATGGGTCCTACAGGGATGGGTTATATTGTAATAATGTTAAAAAAATATTACATTAGCAAACTGACGCCGTTTGTCGTACCTTCAAAGGGGACAAGTTTTGTTGCTGTAATAAGTAGCTGGTTGAAATTTTCACATTTATGTTATTACAGCGAATATCAGAAACGAGGTGATCCGGCAGAGAACCAAAGTTGTAGGGTTGCGTAAGGTAGGGCGCCCTCAGGTTAAGTGGAGCGACGATCTTCGCAGCTGGATGAGAGTTGCCGAGAATCCAGCTGCATGGCGTACAATTGGAGAGGCCTATGTTCAGCAGTGGACTGCTATAGGATTAGGATGATGAATTTAAAAAATATATATAAATATAAAGATGGGTCTCCATACCTACAAGAAATGAAATATCAAAAGATTTTTTTATTTTAACGTAAGACTCTATCCATCGTCCGGCTATGAAAAAAATATCTAAAGTAATACGCGACACACTATAAAATTGCTTTGGTGGAACATAATTTTTAGCCGACTTCAAAAAACGAGGAGGTTCTCAATTCCTCAGGTATTTTTTTATATATATTTCCTTCAAATTTTAACGGATTTTGAAACATTTTTTTGTTTGATCTCTTATACCTCAAGAGTAGTCCCATATAAGTTTTGTTTATCGTGTTGTAGAACTTATCTTACCTCTTATATGCGAAACGTCGAGGGTCAAAACCGACGACGAACTCTGGGCAGGGCTGCACCGCGGTGGAGGCGGCGGGTGTAGGGTCCCAGCAGGCGAATCCGTCAAAAGTTCGCGGGCACCACGGGACATCTAGAAACGATTGCACAATAAATGCCATAATCCCATTTTCTCATTGTGAACTCGTTAATATACAATATGTAACAGAATAAGCGCAATTCCTGAAATTAGTTTGTTCAGTTAATATGTGTTAAATTTTTCCGAAAAATTAGTTAGCATAACTGAGTTTAGTGCTACCTATGGAAATAGTACTATTATTGCTCTTTTTTTAAGAAAATTGGTTAATCACAACTAAATTACGAACTCATCATTATTTTTAAAAATTAATATTCTAATTGGGTTGTATGAGGAATTGCGCTTATTCTGTTACGCGTTGTATAACATAGGTATAAGTACCTGCCTATGCACTCGCATGTAGGTAATTACTGATTAAGATGGTTCGAGTACGATGTGAGACAAACTATGAGAAAGGCAAGGTAGAAATAAATTTAATATTATATTATGTGGAAAATTCTTTGACGCATGAAATAACCTATGATGGGACTCATTAGGACATGAAAAGTATATCTCAATTAACTGTGTTGAAGCTCACATGAAATAAATTTTGGATTTCAGTCTCATCCATAAAATTGTTAAAACCTTTCTTCATAGTAATTCTAGTCAGCTACGTTAGGTTTCTCCAGCGCCTACGAATTAGTCTTTTGAACAGAGTGTCTGTACCAATCAATAGACTCTTTTTATCAAGTTTGTAAACACTAATATCTAATGATGTTATGTTTACTAAAAAACACATTGTTTTCTTACCATAGTAATGTTTTTCTTTGACTGCAAGTATTGTGCTGTGGTTGACATTGTCCAGATAACAGTTTTTTATTAAACTTTTCAGTAATTGTAGCTTTGCATCAGACTGAACGTCGATAGAGTGAGTTGAGTTTAACATCTCATGAGTGTATTCATCATATTTTACTGTTTATATTAATGTGGTTGTCTAAGAAACGCACAAATTTTATCTAAATATTACCAGGTGAAATCCTGATATGAAGTAAAAGAGTTAAATATAAATGTCCCAGTCAAGCATCGACGGTTCACAGGAGACCCACCAAGTATCGGAATCAAAAACAACACGACCATCTTAATCCTATTGCTTCTTGTTTCCGATATTTGATGAGTCCTCAAAATTATCTGTCCCATTACGACTGCTACGAGGCTGTTATCGGTTGGGTTAATAGAGGTAGGTAATTCAGGTCACAGCTTTTTTGTACAATTTTAATTAATATCCACAGATGTACTGTTTTACATACATACATACACATACATAATCTCACGCCTATTTCCCATTGGGGTAGGCAGAGACAACAGACCGCCACTTGCTACGAACCTGGCAGATCTCACGCGCTTCCTCCACATCCATCAAACGACTCATGCATGCTCGTCGGTTTCGGGTACTCTTTATCTGGCTTTTCTTCAACACATCGCCGATCTGGTCGATGTAGGTACGCCTAGGTCGTCCTCTACCGACTCGCCCATTCACAACACCCTTGTATATTTGTCTCGTTAGACGACTTTCATTCATCCGCTCAATGTGACCAAACCACCTGAGCATTCCTCTTTCAATCCTAGTTACTATATCATCTTTCAAGCCGCAACGCTCTCGGATCACACTATTTTTCACTCTATCTATCAATCTTACTCCACTAATGCTTCTTAATGAACGCATTTCGACTGCATTTATTCTACTTTCATGCTTCTTCTGCCATACCCAACACTCACTGCCATACATCAACGTAGGTACTAACACACCATCATGAACAGCCAGACGTGCTTTATTTGTCACATTCTGGCTCTTCATAAAGGAGTGCAAAGCTCCGTTAATCATGTTCCCTGCATTCACCCTTCTTTCAATATCACTGTCATGTACTGTTTTGTAATGTTATTTACTTATAAGATAACAGTTTATAAGTAATACTGATATATTTTAACATAATTCAATCGTTTAGTTTACCTTGAATTAGCCCGATATACGCGAGTGATTCACCCCAGAGTCGAGAATTATAGCGAAGTAACGTAAATAATATAATAAAGAAGATGTATACTCGTATTTACGTGAAGCCCGTCGAAAGTTTAATTGACTGCGGTTTAAACTGTCTTTAGCGGGCATAGTTTAAAAAAATGTTTACGAGTAATTAAAATTTAATACATTACTATTAAAAGATATTTTTATTATATACAATTTAAACCATGAATAAATTGACTAAGTATATAAACTTTTGCATATTCATTAATATAATTATCTACTATATAAAAATAAGTCGGGTTTTCCTTCCTGACGATTTAACTCGAGAACGGCCGGACCGATTTTGATGAAACTTTTGGTGTGGGTTTGAGTGGGTCCAGGGATGGTTTATAGCAAAGAAAATTCAGCATTGCACCCGTGCGAAGCCGGGGCGGGTCGCTAGTTTTACATATAAACTTAGCCTCTGGTTAGATATGACCGATTAGAAAGTTCGTAAAAGTTAAGTATGAAATAAAAAAACGAAACTGCTTGTATGATTTTCATATATTATTCAGTACCAAAACTAATCTTCCTACAATAACTAAAACTTTGGTCCGGCCATGGGCTATCACGTTCAGGGGTCCAAAGAATATTTCGTGAAAAGTGGGTAAATCCAGAAATGGAATACCTCTGTCTGCCCTCTCGGGGATAAAAGGCGTGAGTTTTTTTTAAAGTAATCCTAATTAAATGCATTAACGAATGATAGAGAATTCAGCGAATAATATCTTTAGCATATACCTAACAGAATTAGATAGTAGGTATCAAGATCCGATATCAGGGCAAAGAAAATAATCTCAAGGTTAGACCACATCCTGTATTAGTAGGAAATGTGCGTTATATGTAAGTACCTACTATTTATAAAAAAATCTATGTCAAGATTTTATACATAAATGAAGACTAATATAATAAACAAAATATGTTTGATCTCTTAAAAGCTTTCCATTGGCAAAAGATATATAGGCAATGAATAACAGATTTAATCAATTTTCTCCAATTTGAGAGAAATGCGTATTTGAGTTCAAATAAATAGATTTGGACAAAGTAGGTCAGATTCGGATACTATACGCTATGTGTGTTTATGAAGTAAAATGTAAGGGATGACTTTAGAAGACTGTTTTACGCAAATGCATCTTACGGCCCAGTACTCAGTACGTTTTATAAAACTTCTGGTGTAACAGTAAATATATTCCAGAGATTGTCGTAAAAATAATAATTTGGTAAAATAATTACTAAGTGCTGCTTTAATCTATGCTTTACTGCTTTCACTGGATTGAGAGAGCTTAGGGCAGTTTCGCAGCTACATATTTGGACTAAAGTGTAGAGTTTTTGTACTTAGGGCTTGTAGAATTAGGGCGTGTAGAGTTAGAAGCGTTCTACATGAGATCTGATATTTTTTGATAGTGCAAGCCATATTGTGTCGTCTTGGCAACATGTTACATGAAAATGTTTTTGGTGGGATTTCACTTCTTTTTGTCAGCGGCGCGCGCTTAAATCCACCCCTAATTTAGAGCATGATTTATTAAATATCCAGATATATTTATTTTATTATTTATAGCAAGGAGCCCTATATCAATTTTCAGACTTCTAGAATTTCAGTCTCATAAACACTTCTATCCCCTAGTTAAAGGGGTTAAAGGGTAAAAGTCCAAAGTTTAATATTTGTGTTGTTGTTTGTTTAGTAATATACATATTAAATACCTAATTTCAACTTTCTAGGACTTCAGGAAGTACCCTAAGATTTTCTTATTTTTATATAAGATTCTGGTATTTAAATTGATGATCATCAGTGAGTGACGAAATCGGGTTTTATGAGATATCAATAAAATCTAAAGTATAAAAGTTGTACAATTCAAACTTTATGTTTATTATATCTATTGCTTGATTTGAATACAATCCAAAGGAAAACTTATGAAAAAAAATACATTAGCTTTTCTATTATGGACGAAATCTATAATATTTAGGAGTCTTTTATAATAAGTATGGCAGAAGGAAGGGTAGACCATTTAAAAGACGGAGTGACAATATTGTACAAATAGCCTGAATCTTATTCCCTAAACGAAACGGTTTGGAAGAGGTTTGCACCGAAAAAGGGCCTTACACCTAATAATAATAACCTCATTTATGCACAAAACTAACATAACTAACAAATAAACTAATATGTAAACAACTTGTACACAACACAAAACTGTATGTACGTAAGGGATAAATAAAGCTAATAAATAATATATATATATATATATATATATATATATTAACCTGATTTTATAACAAACATGTGTTCGGTAGCACACAGACTTTAATTTACTTTGAGTTCGTCAGACTCAATAGTTAGTAGATATTTCAATTTTTTTATCTCTAACTCTAAGTCTTACATTGGCTTTAAGTGTATGAGAAGCTTTGTTTGCAAAATTTCACGATCAGAATAGATATGCATTCCAATGATTGAACAGTGCATGCAAGAAACATCTGGACTAAATAAAAATTGATTTTAGTAAGTATTGGAAAAATATTACGTAACTGAGTTTTGAGCCGTTGCGAAAAACATTATGTAATATTAGGATTAGATAAAAATATTTACAGAGTGCTTACATAATTTATACTTTTGTTATACTTACTGTGACTAAGTAGGTATAAATAAATAAAGAAATAGTGGTACACAATTCCCACACGGTTATTTAGTCCCAAACTAGGCAGAGCCTGTACTATGGGTACTAAACAACTGATAAACATAAATAAATATTAAACATCCAGACACACAATTTTTGGCCCCGAGCGGGGATCAAACCCGCGACCTCCGACTCAGAAGGCAGGGTGACTACTAAACTAAGTGAGCCAACAGGCCCGACTACGAAACTCTGTGCTATGACGTAGGTTGTCATAAAACTTATATTATGGTGACTCTATTAGGCTATTAGACTGTATATTACCTAATATACAGCCTCGCGCAGCTGTAAAGATGGTGATTGACGCGCATGTCGTTCCAGCTTTGTACGTTTATGAGATGAATATCTTCAGATTGGGTCGCTGATAGAAATCAAGGTTTTCTGAATTTACGCATTCATGGAAATGCTGTATTAGAATTCCTTAATAATTATATGAAATTGTAATGTATGGAAGAGTTACAGACTAAAATTCTGATAACCAATTCGATAAGTAGGCCAATAACACATTTCTATAGATAGAAAATCAAGATAACTATAATATTTTTTAAAGTTTTAACACTAAAAGGGCTTTTAAATTAGTTTCATTCCTTAAATAATTATATTTTACTATTAATATTAAGTTTTCCGAAGAAAATTCTTAAGGCTCCTTAAAAAACTTTTTAAAGAAATTTATTAATTTTTATTTCCAGAACAATGTAAACTTACAGACTAAGCTAAATCCAAATCGTTTACATTCTTACCAAAAAAATATTTCAAAACAATTGTATTAAATAAATTGTCACCCGGCTTCGTCAGATATTAAAATACTTAGTACCTAATTCATTATGTAATTCTGAATCCGTTACTTTTAATATGTCAAATACATTCATTTAACAAATAAGTAATTATAGTTCACTAGCGACCCGCCCCGGCTTCGCACGGGTGCAATGCTGAATTTTCTTTGCTATAAACCTTGCGGAGCCCGAGACCTTTCCAACGAATGCAAAACCATGGAAATCGGTTCGTCAGTTCTGGAGTTAAATCGTCAGGAAGGAAAACCCGACTTATTTTTATATAGTAGATGATAACTAAAAAAGCTTTTGCTTTTTTAAAGTATGGCAAGCATCATAAAAAATACAATGAGCCCAAACTCGAGGTGTTTACGAGTAGCCATTGAGGATTTGCGATATCCACCTCCTGGCTCCATCATCAGATAAGCTCGGTGGTACCATAATAATGCACTGTCACCGAACCTACAAGTATGCCAAATTTCAGCGCAATTGGTTGAAGATATTTGGCCCGTGTCATTTTATTTAAGTAAAAGATAAATACTCGCATTATTAAAATTTGCACATCTGCTAAACACGATTAAGTAAGTGTTTGCTTATATTACCACCACAATAGGCCTTTATTATATTTTTCCTGCTTTGTATGTATGCCAGCTCAGCAGTATCACATTGTTGTTCCCTGTTGACCATATTCGTATAATGGAGTGAGCTCGATTAAATGACATACTCGTACGGTATAAGCGGACGATTTTTCAATTTATTGTATTTGATAAAGCCGTGTGTACCTATAGTACCTACTGTGTATGGATATCATACTATCAGATGCATTGCCCATTTTTCCTGTTCCCGTGAGAATTGGTGGGCATCTTTCTCCATGAAAAATAACTTACCTATACAATATGTAACAGAATAAGCGCAATTCCTGAAATTAGTTTTATCAGTACTACTTAATCGATTTTAGCTATTTTTAATACGTGTTAAAATTTTCCGAAAAATGAATTAGCATAACTGAATTTAAAAAAAATGGTTGGACAAAACTAAAGTGTTAATGCATCATATCTTTTATATTAATATACGAATAGGGTTGTGTGATAAAATGCGCTTATTCTGTGACGCATTGTATAATTAAACACATGGCAACTTTTATAGTGATCGGTGAAACGGTGTAGAAGTTTATAAATCTCTCTATCTCACCAACATTTTAAAATTTATAATAAAGAAAAAAACCTATAAAAAATACGCCCTCCAAACAGTGGTATTGTACCAAATTATATTCCTTAATTTCCTCGTTAAATCGAGTTTTGTGTGTAATTGAAAAAGATTTGATTAGTTTCACAATATTATAATAGGCTAGGTAACGAATGTGTTTACAAGAAAGATATTTTTTAAACCAGGTGTTCTTAAAGATTGGCAATTTTGGCACAAAGTTTAGCGCGTAGGTGTCTTAACGCGACGGCGTGGGCGGGCGAGGGCCTCTGCGCGCCTAGACGGTTGGGTACCGACTGATTTCGCTAGAAAACGGAGGCCTTCCTATCACAATCGGACCAGAATAGCCCCGACCATCCTTTGGGTGGGACTACCTACCCACATACTTTTGTCTTGTCATGACTTACTCATTATACTGTTGATTTCATGGACTTCAAGGGATACTAATATTACAAACTTAGGGTAATATTTATAGGATAGATTATATCTACATGGATCAACTGACAGACCAAGGTAAGCCCGGCAACTAAGTTACTGTTGTTACCTTAGGTTGTTACTCTTACACGTAGGTAGAACACGACTTACGAGTACCCATAAGGGTTTTCTGAAAGTTTCCCTGTTAATTTACAAACTGATAGCCATTGTAAGTAATTTTATAGTAGTTTTTGTATTGGACTTTTTCTTAATGAGAAATCTTGTTGACATAACCTAAAGGTTTTATTTGTTTAAAATATGTCTAAGAATAAATTTTGATTAGAAGAATTGAATTGTATACCGCCTTTTTTCAGTTTACTTAATTTAAATGTCTCAAAATTTATCGTAATAATAATATTGATAGTTTTCATTTTGGTTGATGTGCATACTCGCCACAGTGTTGCTTAGAGAAGAAGAGTTACCGTTCCCCCGGGAACCTGTTTACTACCTAAATATTGTAAACAATATGAAGTAGCTCACATAATGTCCTGCTTTGGCAAAATGCCAAGATCTCGGAGTGTTCGGCCCCGTGTACAACATAGGAGCTGAAATAATATGGTATTGACTTTGTGTTTTGAACTTATAACAGCAGCCGCCACTAACACTGTATATAGCGCGGGTCTACAACATCGGATTTATGATAATAATAAAATTGTTTTATTTCGGACAATAAACAAGGTCATTTATTGAAACCATACTAACTGAAACGTTAATTTACACCATGCAGCATGATCGCGATCCAGCAAAGAAATTCCGAAATAAAAACTGGACCAACCTGGAACTATTTTCTATGTAAACCTATAGAAAATAGGATTGGGTTGTACAGACTATGCTTTGCGTGACCAGCCCTGGCGCACTCGGCACTTTATCTAAAAAATGTCTCTACGTGGCGCGGCCCCAACTTTAGGCTAATCAGTCAATGTCACCGATTGTCGACGTCGTCATGGTTAACGCACCATCGCATTACAAGAAAGTTCTTTAGATTTTCCCTACTTAAACTTTCCATTTTATTTATGGGTTTCAATTATGGGAACTCAGAAAGCTTTATTAGGTACTGTATAACATTTGGGTGTTTAGATAGTGACAGAAACTCAGGTTTGACCTATTATACTCTTACCCAGAATATTGCAGCGTAATATTAATTGTAATATATAGGTACCTACTTAGTTGCTGATAAGCGATAAGTATTTTTATTATACTAGCAGCACCAAGCGGTTTCATCCGCGTAGTTCCTGTGGGAATACGAGGAGAATATATAGCCTATGTTACTAGCTAATAATGTAGCTTTCCACAACGATTTTTTAAAAATCGGTTTAGGCGTGAAAGCGTAACCAACAAACTCACTTTCCCATTTATAATATTAGTTGAGATAAGGATTATTATAATTACTTGCTATAGATTAGAGTCCATAGAGCCAGCAGCTCTAAGAAAAACGTGTACTTACTGTGAATGTGTGCCTTATTTTGTGGTCCAGCGTAATATTGACTTTCTTCCATAAGCATAACAGAAACTTTTGCTTGCATTTAATTTTGTAAGTAAGATACATTTAAGGAGCTTTCTGAGCGAGTGAGCCTTCTGTTAATTGTACTATTATTTATTCCATAGCGTGGCTTAAATTCTGGTGAGAAAATAAGTACAGATCGACCTTAGCTAAGTACCTAACAAAAGTATTTTCGGAGCGGCGCGCGACGGAGGGATAGTAACGTCCCTCTGTCGCCCGGACAATTCTCTTTCCATCCTGCCAATTACCAAAGTGGTTGTTGTGTCAATAACGTATTGCTTATTGCAAAAATTTATATAATGTTGGAAAATTAAATAACTTTTTTATTCTTCGTTCTAACCCTATTATGTCTTACGTAATATTAGGTACATAATACCAAAGATATTAAAGTAAGGATGAGTTATATTCATACTGCTTGCGTTTGAAAATTGATCCCCTACGAGTGTGCTACAACATGTACATATTTACTTCATAGATTTATAGGATACAACAATGACGGGGAAAGATGATACGGAACGAATAATAAAGAAAAAGAGAGCTATCTGTTAAGATTTGCGCTTAAAATACGACTTGAAATACAATGCGACTAAATAAAATGTGGTTAATTAGCTACATTTGTCGGCCTTATTTTTCGTGCTCTAGTAACATATCTACGTCTTTCTATATATAATATCTTTGCATAATACCTGTTACAGTACTTTTAAAGGAATGTGTAGGTGCTTATGGATTTCATAATGCCAAAAATATATATAATCATAATTAGTTTAAAACGTTCCAGATACGTTGAAATACAGGTTTTAGGCTAAAATAAAAATACTTTCTTTAAACAGTATATTATATATTGACTGACTAACAGCTAACTCGCAACATAAGCTGAAATACCTCGAGATCTGAAATCTCAGTACCCACTGGACTCACTCGACACTTAAACTCGAAGGTTGAAATGAAGTTCTAAGCTTGCTGCTGCAAAAATAACATTTTGCAAAATTCCTACAGAAATGGCTCAAACGACATTTTCACGAAACTTCAGGAACCGCTATCGAAGCTGCGGATGAAAGTGAAGCTATCTATATATAGATTTAAATATTTTTCCTCTATGGTGCTTTTATTACAATATAGTTTCAATATCTGAAATGTCCATGAACACGAAAAGACACGAAATCAAAGAGATTAAAATATAATAGGACAGCCCTATTATATTTAATCTCTTTGCACGAAATGAACCAACGCGACAACCATCTATCAAATTCTGACAAACGACGTCTAACACTATTTACAGTTTACTGTCAACCAAATCTATGTATAGTTTTTCACCAGTGAATATTTAAATAGACCTGAAAATGTCTGCATCTTTAGATTCAGCTTTAGACCCTATGGAAGAAATCCGATTCCGGAAGAAACACAGTCGGCAGTGGATGGAAATTCAGAAAGAAACACATTTTACCTTTGATGAAATAGAACGTAGGTGCAAGTTATTATTGTTTTCAAATGTCTGTGGCCTGTAGTTGGTCTAACTTGTGGCGTTAGCCTTGTGTTTACTGGAAAACATTTATTTTATGGCAAGCGTTGCGAGACTTCACAGAGATAAATGTCTTGCATCCTTAACGCTGCAAGTTGTCGCAGGCCAATCTTGGGTAACAAGGTTCTAGTTACATAAATTATATCATAAATATGTTATGTCGCCTCTTTTATTTACTTAGTATATTACACATCCCGGGAAGCAAAATAAGAAAGCCTCAGATCACAAGTTTACGTTACATGTGATCTGAGATATTTCTTTACTTCCCTAGATGTGTAATGTACTATTTCATCTCCGGGCGGAAAGCGTCCACTTTCGTCCCGGACCCCGCTGCGCTGAACAAAGTTGCCGCTTTCCGCCTCAGTCGAGCAGAAAAAAAGTATATGTAAACACATCAGAAATTAGAAAGCCTCAGATCATATGTTTGTATTGACAATTATACCTTTACTTGTTTTACTTCCCTAGGTATGTAATATACTATTTGCTTATAATAAATTATGATAAAAATACGATAAAAATACTGGCTATTTGACTCAATTGAAACAAGACAACTAAATACCAGTTTTTTTCGAATGATTGTATTATTGTAAACTTATTCATATATTTTTTATTATTCATCATAATCAACGTGTTTTTAATGAGATTTTGAAAATCTCAACGTGAAGTAAATTACTATAATATTGATATTAACATTATTAAAATCAAAATAAACAATTCTCATAAATCTTCAACATAAAATGATCATAACTTGATTTTAAAGGTAAGCGCATGTAATTTGATTCTCTACCGCTAAGGTAAATAAATAATATACTCTTATTTTAACGTTTCTCAAAATTAAATTCTACCAAATAGGGCGCTGAGGCACTTACCTACATACTTTTTATCCAAAGGAGACGTTCTATCTTGGGCCTGTACATTGTACATTGTACACCAGCGCAGCGTGAAAGAATAGAGAAAAATTAATGATTATCAGAAAAATGAAAACTAAAATCATTTCCATCTATTTAACTTGCACAAAAGTAATTTGTTGTTTGTTGTACATGGTGCAGGCCCAGTCTCCATACATTCCTAAAACGTCTCCTTTTGTAATAAAATTAATGACCCAATATTACAGTTTTTAACTGAATATTCACGAAGAATAAACATTAATAAATTGAATGAAAGAGTCTTGCAGAATTTGTTTTGTGCCTCGAAGTAAAAAATTTCGTATCAGTTTTATACTGGATTAATTATCTTGTAGATACATGAATATTATACCTATTCTGCAAGGACCCTGTACGTAATGATAAGTAGTAAGTAATAAGTAGGTAAATAAAATCCGGCCAAGTGCGAATTAGCCTGGCGCAAGGAATGCTTTGTACTTTTTCTTTGAATGATGTCTATAGGTGTTATTAGCAACAATCAAGTTTAATTTTTAAATTTTTGAACCTTTGTTGGTCCTAAATATGTCAGATTTTTTGAGATGCTAACTTCTCAAATAAAAGAAGGTAGCACAGAATAAGTAATAGTATATTTTTGTCATTTTCATCAAAATTCAAAAACTATGGCGTTTAAATGTTTTGTAGTCGGTCGGTAACATTTATGTGAGGTAATCGTATATGTATTGTTATCTTGCGCTCGCGGGAACGGGCTTTGTGCAAATAAAGCCCTTTCATAATATGATACCCCACTTGCCCTGTAACTCCTGTAAGCTTCCCCTTAAAATTACAAGCCTCCATTTGGTCCCTTTGGCTCCGAAATTAAAAATATATGATCACGCCTTTATTCCCGATCGGGTCAGCAGATATATTCAATCCTTAAAATACCCAGGTTTCACCAGCCGTAAACGTAACAGGGTGATGTTTAGTTAAAAAAAAATAAGATTTCATAATGCTATATAGGTAAGTATATAATTTTGCGAGGATTGGATTATTTAAAACTGTATCAATTTTCTATATGACAGCGTTCGTAGGTAGTTGTTGAGATAAGCCACTGTGACTGACAGACAGAACGGCACCATAAGGGATTAGTTTTTACCACATTGGTACAAATACACGAAGTCCTAACAACACGATAGTACTTTTTAGTTTGTATAAGTGAAACCTTTGATTTTTTCTAGATTGAAATATAAAAATAGTACCCAATTGGTTATTAAAACAGTTTTGTAAAATAATGTGTTTCAATCAAATTAGACTTATTATTTAGTAATAAGTTTCAATGGGGACTATTGTAAGAATATGTACTGAAAGGATAATAGTTTGCAATTTAATCATATAGGGTTAATTTTCTTAAAGAAAGGTTTCTGAAACCGGAAACGTAAACTGAAACTGATTAATGGTATTGAATTCACCTGTAAGATTCTTGGAAAGCCCGAAGCAGTAACGATGTAACACAACATTCCCGAGGCTGTGACAACGTAGACGCAGTATCGACTCTAATTAGTTTCGAATCCGTAGGGAACCGTGTGACCGACCGAGTGGACTAAAAGTATTCCATATTTTAAATTGTACTTTGACCTACATCCGAATTAGTCAATATATACAATTTATCCGGAATACGTTCCTCAGATGGACGAAAGAATTAAAGTTTGAATTAGGATTAGTACTTAGCTTTTACGCAACTTTTATATGGACTTTTCATTACTTAATTACGACCTCAGCCAAGCATCAGATATCCAAGGGCGGACAAGGCCAATGGATAATCTTTTGGTAAATATATTGATAATTGACTAGAATACAATCTGGCCAAGAACTTTACAATTAGGGTAATTATTGTTTAATTTTGTTCCAGAAATAATGGTGATATTCTTTAAAATTCAAAAACGTGACGAGAAGCCTCAAGCGTCGGATTTAATTGCAAGGTAAAACCTAGCGTTTTAGTAGGTAATAACAATTATAAAAGCGTGACTTTTATGTGATATACAAAAAACTTTAATAAAAGGGTGGGCTGAACAGCGTCAGGGAACTCACGTCACATTAAATATTATACATGAAGCAGAGCACTTTTAATCCATAATTTATGAAGCTACTCGCAACGACATTCATGAAATTTCTGACATCATTAATGATATAGCTGCTCATATTTTTATTCCCATCCGAAATTGGCACCGTGTTAAAATTAATTAACTGTAAGATAAACTTGAACAGAGTCTTTAATGGCTAGATTGCCGATACGAGTCAGGGTTGAATATGTATAATCTTAAATAATGATGAATTGAAGACATTTAATTGCACACAGATAGTTAGGAATTATTCATTAAACAGACTCAGAAGACCCAGTATAAACTTCCTCCGACATACATATAATAAAAGTATCTAGTAGATAATTCACTGAAAAAGTTAAAAAAAATAAAAAAATAAATTTAAGATAATGCTTTCGTCAGCGTATATACTTTGCACTCGCCCTATAAATGATTTGAGTTAAAATTACTACACAACAGAATTTGCATAGCTCTTGAGTTAGGATAATATAGTGAGTTGGAACGGTCTATTAGATATGAGCGGAAGCAAATGACTGCAAGTGCCGTTAAAGATTATTATCGTAATTATGTTGGTTGTACCAGAGCGCACTTCAGGGATTTACTGCACAATGGGCTGGGCATGACGGACGCCTACATGATGGAACGAGTGATGGTTGCTTTGGACCGCGGTACTTTGCCCCACGTTACAATGTCAACTTTCGCCAAAGCACTCTCGTTGTATCTTCGTGGTAATTTAGAAGAGCGCATTAATTATGCTTTTACGGTATGTTAAGTTCATATTCGTAACATAGATTCCACATTGAATATTTTCACTAGACATGTCTATTTCAAGTGAGCAAAAACAATCACAATTAAATATTTATTAAATACTAGCGGATGCCCAGCGGCTTTGCCCGCGCGGATTCCGTTTATTCCCGTTCCCGTGGGAAATTCCGAAAATCCCTTCATAGTGGTTGCCTACGACATATTTAAGACACCTACATACCATATTTCAAATAGTGGGTGCCCAGCGGCGTTTTACCGCTTGGATTTAGTTTATTCCCGTTCCGGGTGCCCAGCGGCGTTTTCCCGCTTGGATTTAGTTTATTCCCGTTCCCGTGGGAATTTCCAAAAATCCCTTCATACCAATTTCCTATGACATATCAGACACCTTCATACCATTTAACAAGTTACTAGGTGTTATCGTTTCGGAGTAGTACGTATTTCTCTTTTTAACCAGTTTTTTTATTTTCCCCTGGGAATGAGATATTTTCCTGGAATAAAAAGTACCCTAGATGTTGACCCGGGTACTCAGTTATCTCCATACCAAATTTCATCAAAATCCGTCCAGTAGTTTTTGAGTGATGCGTGCACAAGCAGACAGACAGACAGACAGACAAAAATTCCAAAAATTGGTGTTTCGGTATCTATATCGATAACTATATACACTAACGTTAAAATTTTCAAAAAATATTTAATGTACAGACACGGCCCCGTTAGAGTTTTATTATATGTATAGATAATCTCACGCCTTTTATACCTGAGGGGGCAGAGGTATTCCATTTTTGGAAATACCCACTTTTCACGAGAATATTCGACCCCTAAACGTGATAGGTGGTGAGACCATAGCCAGTCTGGGTCTGTTACACAATCCTCATAATTATTTCTGAGCCCTGCGGGTTTTCTCACGATGTTTTCCTAAAATCACAAACACAGTGGTTACACACAAACTTAAAATAAATAGTGAGGTATATAAAGGTATTTGTAAGTAATTATGTAAGAATCTTTTCACTTCTCATGCTCTAAAAGTACGCCAATATAGCCCTACGAAGCGGGACTAAAGTGACCACTTTAGTCCCTAGGGAGTATAAAGTATTTTTTTTTTAAATTTCCTTAATTAGAAAAAGACAACCTCAAACAGCCAGTAAATATCTGTAGAGTGTGGACCATCTTCATTGCGAAAATGTAAAGACTTTTAGTTCCATGGTTTTTCCGCGAAGAAGGTGGCGCCATGTGTTTTAAATTGTTTACCTGCAAAGAGATTTAAATCTCTTTGTTAATCTGTGACAGGCTGACAGGTTTAGAAGAAAAAACTGACCGCGAAAATTTCTGAATTTTTGTCGAGTGTAAATTTGTTGGGTTTTAAATAAATTTGTACTAAATTGACAATTTTTCTCGCACTCAAAGTGAAAAGTACAGTTTGCACCTCGAGACTAAACGCCAACTTAATATACCCTCGGTTTCATGACTCCCTCGCAAGCTCGGGAGTCAAACCACCTCTGGTATATAATGGCTTCGTTTAGTCCCTCGATATAAAATATACTATTATATCACGTAATCTCTGGAACTACTAAACAGATTCCGAAAATTATTTCAAAGTCACCAAAATACTCTATTCCCTGGAGGATGTTAAATGTTGACGAAGGTGAAACTGCGCGGCGCAGCTAGTATTTGATACCAAAAACGAATACCAATGGTATTTGTTTATAGTCGTATTTTTTTTATTCCTAACGAATACCAAAGAATGAAGTACAGTCACAGAAACAATTTATTTTGCTTTCTAATAATTTAATATTCTTGTGACTCTCGCTCGAGTTGCAGGCGTCCATAGGGGATGGTAGTCACTTACCATCAGGTAACCCGTCTGCTCGTTTGACTCTATATATAAAAACGAATAATAATACACTGGTTAATAGGAGAGGCACTCACAGTCACAGGTATTTTTTTATATAACAATCTACACTTCTGCACTATATCACTACATAGTATAAAACAAAGTCGCTTCCCGCTGTCCCTATGTATGCTTAGATCTTTAAAACTACACAACGGATTTTGAAGTGGTTTTTTTTTAATAGATAGAGTAATTCAAGAAAAAGGTTTTCAACACACTTGCTCATAAAGTGGCTCTAATTTCACTGCAATTAGGCACATAATGACACCTATAATCAAACTGAGACTTTTTGTTTGCTATTATTCACTAGTGAGTTATAGATTTTTTTTTTCAATTTTGTTGCTAGAGTTGCTTTGTTCTTAAAAAAGTTTCGATACAAAAAAGATCGTATTCAATCGTACTAATAAATTAATACACAAATATGGCTTGCTCATTTCATGCAACTTCGTATTTAAATAGATCATTTCAACTTGTACGTGTTTAATAAACAAAACTTTCACTCAAATATAACTTTGGTTTTCTCTGTAAAAACTTTAAATACCCCATTTTGTACGTGGCTAAAACGCTATCCACGACAAACCAAAGAAAAAGAAACCTAATTTTTTTAGTCCATGGCCGATCGCCATTGTAAGATGCGAGCGCATAGGAAAACGAGGCTGTATGGGCCTAGATCCTTTTGCCTTTTCCAAATTATATAAATAAAAAATTGGAAAACCAATTAATTTTCCCCGCCATTGCGAATGATTATTTTAAAATGATTTTTTAGTATTATTTATTCACAAGTGTGTTGAAAAACGTCGTATGATACACGTGTGTATTGATGATTACCGTCCTCGGCTCTCTTATGACCCTCGCCTACGGCTCGGGTCTCAATGGCGCCTCAGCGGTAATCACCAACTTTACTCACTTGTACCATAATGTACTATTATATGTATATATTATATCAGCATCACACCGAAGTCGGGGCAGGCTGCTAGTAATATTATAAAGAGGAAATATTTGTATTTTTGTATGTTTGTAACGAATAAACTCAAAAACTGTTGGATCAATTTAAAAAATCGCTCACCATGAGAATGCTACATTATCGCTTGTTATGCCTGAGTAACATAGGCTATATCTATTACTAAAAAAATTAGGGATGTAAAACAATCAGCTGTAACATGAAACTATTGATTATAGAACAAAATAATGTTCTACAATATTAAAGAACATATTAATATCTACAAAAAACTTTAGGATATCATATGTCTAACTATTGAATTATGTCACTATAACTACTATTTTACATTTTAAAAGTTGTTAGAAATGCCGACCAAAATCAGACCATAATATACCATACCTTTATACAAATAAATAATTTCATATTCAATACTGTTTCAATAACTGTAGATTACTTCTACGAATTTAAAAATCGAAACTAAATATTATAAATGCTGATTTGTTTGTTAGGTACGCTTTCACTCCTAAACCACTAAACTATATTTTTTTTTGACCAATTGAAACTTACATTATCAGGGAGTAACACAGGTTATATTTCATCCCTGTATTCCTACGGGAACGGGAATTACGCGGGTGGAACCGCGCGGAACAGCTAGTAATATTATAAAAAGGAAAGATTAGATTTTTTGTTTGTTTGTTTGTTTGTTTGTATTAAATAGGCTCTGAAAATACTGGACCGATTTTAAAAATTATTTCTCCGATCTAAATCGTTAATAATATATAATATTAAATAATCATTACAGAAAAAAATTCTGCATTATCATTCAGATCAGTAACATAGGCTACATTTTATCCCTGTATTCCCACAGGAACGGGCACTACGCGGGTATACCGCGCGGAACAGCTCGTATACCTATATAATACTTTCCTTCATAATGAGGGACCTCTAATAATGGTATATATTAGTTACATTATAGGTCGGGTACTAAAAAGTACTTCTAGTTTATTTTGCCCCTGGCTGCGGTAAAATAGACAAGACGACGCCATTTGAAAAAAAAAAACTAATTTCCATTACGATGAATACAGAAAATTATAAAAGTGTTCGCCTGCGTTATACATTTAACTAGTTTGCTTCTCCACCCACCGACTTACACTGTATCAGTCTAATAGATAATTATACTACCTAATTCTTATTAATATTATTAGCTATTTTTTTAATACATATTTAATACCAGGTGGACAAACGTGCCACTTTTAAGCGCGCACGTTCCTTGCAATGATACGCTCCGCGCCACCTACTCCGCTTGCCTTTCGATACCTTTTTATGAGGGTTAACTTTTGAATTAATATATATTAATATTTGTTGAGCTCTATCTTTAACACAGTTATCTTAATCTCAATTCAGACAAACAAACTGTAATTGCCAGGAAAGAGCTCATATAAGAATATATAGAAAATTGATTACAGAATAACACAAACGTATTTAAAAAACTTTGTATTTGCCTAAGTTACCTACAAAGATTTCAGACCAAAATTTTTTGTAATACATGCAGTGCTACGACTTGCTCGGTGAGGGCCAGTTGAGACGAGAAACAATGTACCAGCTCATGAAGAAAAGCTTGACAAAGTCATCTCGCGATGACGACGTCGAGGAGGCGGTCAAGGTAAGCCAATGATATTCTATTTAAACTCAAGTAGATGCGTTACCAGTGCTCAAAATAAAGGCATATAAAATTCAGGAAATTATTGGAAATAGTTTTTTTTGAGTAGGCAGAGACAATAGACTGCCACGATCCTGGCATATTTCCCGCGTCTCATCTACATCCATCAATCGATTTATACATTGTAGGACTCGTTGTCTGGCTTTATTTTATTTTATTTATTGATTTTTGGAAGACTAACAGCAAAATTATACTAGTACATTATGATATAAGTGCGGTAAGATGAAAATTACAGCCGAGGCGATATTGCTAGCCCGAGCCGTAGGCGAGGGTTACAACTTACAAGTAAACAGAGGCTGTAATTATCATAGCGCACGTATGTCATACGGCGTTTTATAACACATTTGCGAGGAAATAAAATAAAACTCGGACTATGGTAAACGAATAAAAACAATACAGCGTTAAGAAAAAGCGCGCGGAATAATTTTTCATCAGCATTTTTTTAGGCAAAGGCACAAAAAACAGCCAGTATTACTAATAAAGTAAATTAATATTTTTGTGTTTTTGTTAAAGATTAATTTGTTGTAATTTACTGTCAAAATTAATGAAATTAAATAATTATGTGCATAAATGTTTCTTTATATATAATACAGAAACATTTATGTACATAATTATTTTTATCTCCCAAAGTTAATTTAAATCATAAAATTTTGACAACTTTTTTGACATAAAAAATTCGCTGCTAAGATTTTAAAAAGTACCGTTCGTTTTTAGACGGACCACCTTGATAAGCCGTGCGTTTTACATTACATTACCGCACTTGGGCGTAATGAGATACGATACGATATTGAAATTGGTAAAATAAGACACCTTTTACGAGCAAATGTGTTATAAAATATATTAACATATTAATAAACTAATGCTAATTACAGTCTCCACCTTCTATACAAAAATTTAGCATTCATGACTAAGAAAGGATTTAATAAAAGAGGATGAAGTGAGAGAAGAAAACACCCACCTAGATAAACATGCATATAAAATAGAAATAGAAATAATAATTCAAGTGCTCGTATGAGTCAGACATTAAAGTAACCTTGGGCAAATCGTCGTTTGAGTGATGTAGTACTCGTACAGAAAAGATCGACGTCGATGTCGCATAACAGCTTCTTAAGCGCCGCACTTGCACGCGGCAAAAATGAGTTACATCTATATAGTTAGTGCATGCATTGGTACGTGGAGTTTAGTTTTAGAACACAGATTACGTTACGCTTTACTAACCATTAAGTAAATACAATACTTTTCTTCAATACATCGCCGATCTGATCAATGATCAGTGTAAGTACTCCTAGGTCCTATGCCCACTCGGCCACTCAGGCCTATCTGCATCCATCCGCTCGATGGAACCACCTCAGCATTCCTTTCTCAATCTAAGTAACTACGAGTACATCCTCTTTCAAGCCACACACAGAGATAAGAAATGATTATTTATTCATAAACAATAACACAACGTTTATTATCTTTTTTATGCTACGAATTTGTCACCATTTTCATAGTATGTCGATAAAATAAAATAAATATTTTTTGGGTTCGAATCCTGGCATGTACCAATGAGTTTTTCCCAAAAACGTACGTACATATTTGTCACCAGCTCGACGGTGACAGAAAACATCGTGAGCTAACCCGCAAGTCTCAGAATTAATGCTGAGGCACGTGTAACAGAGCCGGTCCGGCGATGGGCTCACCGCTTATCACGATAAGGGGTCCAATGATTTTACTGGTAAAAATTTGGTATTTCCTGTAATGGAATACCTCTGCCTACCTCCTCGGTGATAAAGGCGTGAGATTATCTGATAAAATGCGTGATATTATTTATTTATTTTTCTTACATAAGAAAATGTACAAATAGGACCTCTCGCGGTATAACAATTTAATTCAGAGCTATCTTTAGTTGTAAGATACTCGATGAAAACCATGCATGGTTCTAAACGCCTAAAAATACTTTGCTGTAAACTTTTCCGCTATGTCGTATAGAGGGCGATATGCATCTTGATTTGATCTACTGTTTGGGAAATACTGAAAACAAGACGCAGTCACCGTGAAGTTGCTTTTAGAAGGCGTCCCATAGATGACGCTTTCGGTTAGTTTTCATAGAATACAGTGTAAATATTACAGGTCTGTATCTCAAAGGTACCCCTCTTTGGTAATGTATTTCTTGCCTTCGGCTCTCTACGAAACTGAGAAGTACAAAGAAAACGAAATCCTAATAATAATACGGGTTTTGTAGACGACCGGAAGGGTTACTTTTAATAGAATGTGATTGTATAGGTACTGTAATAACGATGTATTATTTATTTATTTTATTTATTATACAATTTTTTCTTAAAAACTAATACACTCCCCTGCAAAAATGTAGACAGTTTGTTTGCATGTGTGAGTCTCTGGTATGTTTAATATATTTTTTAAATTTTAATTTAATATGTGAGTGTCACCAAGATATAGTTGATAAGTAATATTTGCTTTGATATCTTTGCTTACTAAATCATTCGTCTCAATTTCATGCAAAAATGGTTAAACTGTCACTGATTGGTTAGCTTGGCGAGGGGTCAGTGAATCGACCAATAAAAACGGACCTAGGCTTCTCACCACATCCAAGTTTTGTTAGTATTGATAATAATTTAACTATGGTAATTATGTACCGAAGCTGTGATATGCATTCAGTAAGAACTGTGTCCCGATTAGCTACTTTCGATAATTTGTATAAAGCAAATGTTATTACCTTAGTTTATTAGATATCTTCCGACAGGTAATGTCATGCATGTATGATAAATTATTATAATTATATATTTTTTAAGAATCTTAGATCCTTTTGCTTGTTCTTTATACTTTATATTAAGGTTCAGAATTGGTATTCTTTGGGCAAAGTGCATTAATTTAGTTTTATGTAGGTTAATTTTTAATTTGTTAAGTATGAGCCTATCAATTATAGTTGCAAAGTTTTATTAATTTCAGCTTTAAAGTCGTTGTCTAGTGATATTCTATTGTATTGTAAAAAAAGTGTGCTGGAATACAATTTCAGCGGATTTCTTGCGTTGGAATAGTGGAACCTGGAAATAAAATAAAATAAAACTTCTTAACCGCCCTTTGCGTACAGAGTGCTAGTACGATACTCGCGGTGTAGGACCCGAGCTTTAGGGCGTGATTTGAAGCGCAAAATGAAATTGTATAGACTTCTAAAACTGTACCTGAAGTAAAATATTTGTGGGTCATCCTATGCACATAGAGCAAAGAACTGTCGATCTATAGGGTTGAAACCCTCGAGTGCAGCAGATGGATGCAGGCTGCTTACGATCAGTCACTCTAGGAGACAATGGGGTAGACCTATAGCATAGACCTATAGTCAACAATGGATCTCCAATGAATTAATGATAATACAACAAAAATAATTGAAAGATAGGGGGGTTAGGCAAAAGACAAAATAATAGAAATCACATAGAAGGCACATAAAGACCGAGGCCGCAGCGGGATAATTCGTTATGAGGTCACATAACACACACACACACACCCTCACACCTTTTTTCTTATGTAGCGTAACAGAGTTGAAACTTTGTTACCTGTTCCTTTCCCTAAATTTAACTTGACACCTTATTTAAAATGATAATTCTTAGATGTGTGTATGTAATAGAAAAACAAATATAAGATATCAGTGTTAAATTGTATGTTTTAATTTGTAAAAAACCCCCGGTTCCAATTGGAACCGAGAAAAAATTAAAAATCTATTGTGTCTGTGATGTTTGGTCTTACAGGTTAATAACTTTTTATTTGTCTTCTAAATATACACAGACCATAACTTCGTTTAGTAAGATATACCAATATCCATTCTGGGGATCGATGGCAATGAGTGATTCATCAGTTGGCGTCATCAGTCACCATTGTCATGATGGTTCACTATGATGATGGTGGTGATGAATGATGATTTAGATTATTTTAGATTATCATCATCGTCCGTCGTCATCATGATAATATGAGGTGATGATGACAATCATCGCTGGTCGTCAAGTTTCGTTATGATTATAGAGAAGAATATCGACGACGACGGTCGATCTTCATTGCATCATCGTTTCGGTGATCGATGATCATCGCTGGTGATAATAATTGATGATAATACTAGGACATCGTAAAGCAAGTCGTGCAATAGAAAATTATGAAGATAATACAGTTTCGTTACGACCGCTTGTTTTATAAATTTATAATAGTGACTTATATAGTACTAGCGACCCGCCCCGGCTTCGCACGGGTACAATGCTTATACTAAAACCTTCCTCTTGAATAACTCTATCTATTAAAAAAAACCGCAACAAAATCCGTTGCGTAGTTTTAAAGATTTAAGCATACAAAGGGACATAGGGACATAAGGACATAGGGATATAGGGACAGAGAAAGCGACTTTGTTTTATACTATGTAGTGATTGAACAGCATTTTGATAACAATAATGTGTTGTCAACTTTGCTATTACCATCATTGTATGACTCCTTGACCGCAATACTATAGGACTAAATGACTCCTCTACATGAAATGTTTAGTCATGTACAATTAGAGATTATACAACATGTAACAGAATAAGCGCAATTCCTGAAATTAGTTTGTTCAGTATCGACTACTTATTCGATTTCAATCATTTTTTAATATGAGTTAATTTAAAAAAAAAAATGAATTAGCGTAGCTGAATTTAGTGCTATCTATGGAAATCGTGCTATTATTGATCGATACTTAAGAAAATTGGTTAGACACAACTAAAGTTCGATTACATCATATTTTTTTAAAATTAATATACTAATTGGGGTGTATGAGGAATTGCGCTTTTTCTGTTAGGATGTTGCGCAGAAATACTAAAGACAAAAACAGAAAAGTACTAAATTGTGATGTATGAAACTATAAGAACATGGCTATGTCTCTAAATTGAGATGTAACTGTGCCCAAGCCTGAGTAAACTTTCATTCGGACTTGTACGAAACACTAATTAGTGTTTCTGAAAGCGTTCTCTCAATTTCTATAGTATACGCTTTTGATAGTTGGGAGGTTAACAATGTGGAATGGACGGCTTTATGTTTTTAGGGTAACAAGTCAACAAAGAACCTTTGTGTTTTCGGTATTTCCGTCCGTCTGTCCGCAGCTTAGCTTAGGAATTCTTGGTAGTTTAAATTTGGAATGGAGATACATATTAATCATGCCGAAAAAGTTAACTTTACGTTTTCAACACTTAGAGCGGGGATGATATTTTTTTTCTCAGCTCTACTATGTCGTGGGGTGTCTTTAGTTAGGCCGATCAAAAATATTGCGGCGTGTCAATACCATTTTATAAATTAGGAATAAATTTGCTAAAGATTTAATTTTAGCAGGTATCCCACCCGCCCGGCTATCTAAATAGTTGTTACAGGATATGTAAAAAATTACCCGCAGCAGTATATTTTATGAAATTACTAAGAAAACTATCACAGCCAAGTAGGATTTGCAAGTTATTCAGTAACAGTCGACGTACTTATAAAATTGTAACTTACAACTTCGGAACCCTGCGCGTAGAATATCACGCACTTGCCTTTTTCTTTATTATCATTATTGACACAGTTCGTTATTATACGAATTTCTTTGTTCTTTACATTTACCCAGGATACATTTTACAAGTAAAATATTTTATAATTATGGTTAATTTAAGCAGCAATCCATTAGAAAACCTGCAAAGATTTCTCGCTTTTCCACGAAAGTACATTTAATTTTGTAATTTATTTAATTAGTATAATTAAACGCTTCATTCCACTGCAGAACACAGGCTTCTTTCTAAGCAACTACCACGTTACGTTACTCATTTGCCTATATTCATTAAATATCACAAAATTTTATCTCAGAGAGATTTTACTGTCTTAATTTTGAATTATGTTATTCGGTCGTGACAGTGATAGATACAAGTTCAAGGAAAGTATAAAAAAATGCAAAAATAAAAGACAAAAAACTATTAATTACCAAAATAAAAGACAAAATAAAATAAAAATTTTCATAAAAATATATTTAAACAATTCCAGGTGTTAATATAGGTGTTTTGTTTGATACCTATGTTAGAAGATAAATAAACAAGAGCATGAGTGACCGATCTTGTGGTACCTATTTGTAACATGATATTCCGCTACAAACCCATTACATTAACATTAGGTGCGGGGTAACATCAGAAACATTAGGTGTGTGCTGAATCTTGTATCTCGTATCACCTCTTCAGCCTGTTTTCCGAGTTACAGTTAAGTTTTGCAATAACACCAACCTGTATTACAAGAGACAGGTCTCAATAGGAACTAAAACTAACTCAGTGCCAATATCGTCCGGGTAAGTTCGGTCCTAGTTTGACAATAACTTTCCTTCTAAATCAATGGACTGAGCTGAGCACCTACTTAGGCTTACAGCAGTGTGCCAGCCAAGTTTGAAGAAACGAGGCGGCGTTCTCGATGTAGATATACCTACTAAGAGTAGATTTTTAGAGTCTAGAGGAACTATTTCGTACAGAAAGTTTTCCCTTTCATTGTGAACACTATTTCTTACTCTATTGTCTATGTTTATTTTATGTTTTCTGCTTATGTTTTAAGTCCAAAGAGAATATGGTATATTCAATACAGAAAGTATGGATAATAAAAGACTACAATCCAAAACTTTAGAACCGATTTGTCTAATACGCGAGTATAACTATCACCAGTATAGCCGGCACATTTTAAGAAGCACATTTATATTACTATGATCTCATGCCTTTCATGCCGGTAATTTCAGGGGGTAAGCAGAGGTATTCCATTTCTAGAAATACCCACGTTTTATCAGCATACATATTATATTCTTTGGACGCCTTAACGTGATAGGCGGTGAGCCCATCGCCGAACTGTTTCAGTAACCGGGTTTGTATCCACTTATAACGTGATCAGATTGTACTAGCCACGGATAACGGCGCGGTGTATCCACTGCAGCAGTATCCTGGCAGAAATAAATATGAAATTGTTATTTTATTAATCGTATGGCACTTAAATTCAATTTTCTATGAATAACATTCTTGAAAAAAAAAAGCATAAAAAGATTGATAGGTAGTAGCTGTAAAACGTGAACTGGTTTTTAAAATATGTATCTGTATATTATCATATCAGATAAATATTTTAAAAACCCTACAAGAACTACTTTTGTACCTACCAACATTTTTTGCTCCATTTCGATAAACGCACTAGTCTTATTGTGGCTCTCCGTTTAGTTTCTCTATTAAATCAGGAACAATGAATAAATAAACAACTTTGAGAGTTGCGTACTTAATAAAAACAATGTGACGGTTTAAGTCTAACGATTTTTTGGCTAAGATATATATCATTCTCCTGTCAAGTGAGGGTAACTTGCGATAAGGAACCGTCCAAATACCAACTAATTACGTATTTGTTCTTATACAAGGTGACTTTTTTTACCGTCTGGAAAAAAATGTGGTGTGATAGGTAAGTGTCATAGATTCATTTGACAATGTTACTTAAAATAATTTGTTTTTTCTCAAAAAATTTTTTTCTTGCTTAAACTAATATACATTACTCAATTGTAGTCAATGATACACACTGAAATATTTGAAATAGTATTTTTTTTTAAAAAAGGCTCTTAGCTTCCATTTATGCGCAATCTACCTACAACCGCCAGCTGCGCGTAGTACCTACTGTGCGTAGTTTTCTAGATTTTGTAAATTGCACTAAACATGACTATATTTAACAATTAATCTCGTCTATAACTTCGGCTCTAGATACCTTATACGTCATATTTTTTTCCAGACGGTAAAAAAAATCTTCCAGTATAGTTACTTATACGTATTTGCGTCTCTCTTGGAATGACCGTAACCTATATCTGCCCACTAGGTAGTAAAGTCGAATTAGACAGCGTTAGTTCAGTTACTCATTAAGCTTACTTGAGTAGGCAAAGCGCAGTGAAGCTTTTACACACAGTTGGCTTTTGAGCTGTACAAATAGACTTTACGTCACTATCACGTGCACGAGTTAGCAGGTATTCATGAATCAGTGAAAATTAAATAGTACCGCATGAACGATACGGTCAGTAAGAATAAATAATGAAAAGGGAAGATCTTCCGCCAGGCGAGGTGATCGTGCCTGAAGACCGCGGTCCAACGGTTGATGTTGGACAGTTGTATTTATACAAACTCATTAGAAAATTTCGATAGCGCGGTTTAGAACTCGGCCGTCTAGTTCTATGTAGTGTCGCTACACATTCAATGCTTGAAGACTGATGAGATGGCAATACGTTACATTTGCTTACTTACCACTACGTTATTTATTTACCATTTGTGTCTGAGGCACTTCATTCCATTTTAGAGCTCACTATCGCTCGTAGCATTATAATTTTTTAAGAAAATCTTCCTCAGTGTACCAAGAATTAATAACTTGTACCGCACACAAGAGCAGATTTGAATAACGTAAACTAAATTTACCTCGAGGTTGAGTGTAGGTTATTGTTTGTCTAACCTATAAATGTAATAAGGAAAAAGGTTTTCAAAGTTTCCTTTCCAATTTTATAACTCTTGAGTTGATAAAGCTGCTACTAACAATTTATTGATTTAAAGCCTCTTGTCCATTATCAGCTTAGATCTAAGCCTGATCCTGTGTTGGCCGTATAATATCAATTTTGTGCTTGTTTTGAAATTTCCGACTAATATTTTACTTTTTATTTTCTGTGATTTTGCGATTAACCTTAAGATTTATTCTCAAAGGCTATCATTTAAAGGCACTTCGGTCGGAACAAAAATTTAAACTGTATGATCAATAACAATTTTTTCAATAAAATTAGACCTGTAAAATAACTGGCGATGGGAAGTGATAAATTTAAAAATTTGTGTCATATGTAAGCTAGTGAAAATGAAGTTAGATCATACAATAAATAAAATGAGCAGTAACGTATTGGCAGTAATTGAACCAGAATCGTCTTGCTCGAACGAAATATTAGTAGTTAGTTTGATTCTGGCGCTTTCACACTCAGCTTTGGGCGTCGTTGTAGTTGCATTCTACCTAACCAACTTTTTTTTAGTAATAAGCGTAAATGCATTAGAGTATACGAATTGATTTATTTACCGCAAACAATACTCTGCAGTCAGCATGACTTACATGGCACTTCATGGGTTTTGGCCAGTGTACCTAACTGCCCCGGTAATTAAGTTAGTTCGTTATATTTTAAAACTTTTAATTTTAATTACCAGGAACTCGTTGACATCATGCTGAAAAGAATGGATGTGGATCTCGATGGGGTGATCAACTTCAAAGACTTCCACGAGGCCGTGGTGAAAACGCCGCCACTGTTGGAGAGCCTCGGATATTGCCTTCCCGAAAGAGCTGCTGTTTATACATTCATCGCCACTTGGTGTCCTGCCTGGGGAAGGATGTAGCGCACAAACTTCGAAGTTACATTAGTATTAACGCGCGGTTCTTCATAAATACCATGTGAATAATTTCAAAATTTTCATGCGTTTACGAGCTGTATGTCGCGATGACTTTAAAAGTAGAACAGTTTATGTAACAGCGAATATCCAAATCTTTTCTTAGCGGATAGCAAATTTCGATTTTCAAGCATTTCCACTTTCTCGGATATATTGAGTGACTGGTATTTTTTTATTATAAATAATAAAATATAGCCTATGTGTTATTCTGATGTATAAGCTACATAACTGTAAAGTTTTATCAAAATCCTTTCAGTAGTTTTTGCGTTAAAGAGGAACAAACATCCATATATCCATACAAACTTTCGCATTTATAATAATAATAATAATAAAAACGTTTATTGGCATATTTATATGGTTTAAAAACAGTATTTGCGCCAAACTATAAACAGTTTGTTGGCGCATTATAGTAGGATTAGTAGGATAAAAATAAAAGCTGGGGTATTCTATTTCATTAATTCTAGGGAAATGCGGGATTCAGCACGACTTTTTTCCTTCACCATCGAGCTAATCCTAAACATGTACGAGTATCTCTCTTAAGTTTGAAAAATTCTTTGGTACGTATGCTCTCACTTTTATATATTTAGAGCTTTATATATTATAGATATATATTATGGTTATTATTATGTCTATTAAAGTACTATGACGTGTCATGACTGAATTTTGACTGCAATATCATCATCAACCTGCACAGGTGAAGACCTTGTGAAAACAGACCAATGTGATCGAGTTTCAGATTATGTATTTACTAACTAGGATTATATTTTTTTAGATAATTACACTATTAAAGCAAGTTGCTTTTGGATCCATGATCCTGAGAGGTTTTGCGAACACATATTGTGTTTAATTACCAGACCTTACGCTAAATATCCTTGAATTAATATACCTAGAGGTAACTTCAATTCAACAGATTAAACATTCAGATACATGAAAATCTCGACAGATCATAAATGTTTTATAATTTTTTTATAGTGGTAGATCATTATTATTTCAAAAGTAAACCATCCAAGACCCATTCGAACCCACAAAAAAAATTACATCAAAATTAGTCGAACCATTTTCAAGTTCCAGTGTCCCGGACAGAAGTTGTTCTGACACGTATAAACTATCCGTAGACGCACTCGAACCCACACTTAAATATTTATTCAAAATCGTTGCAGCCATTTCCGAGTTTTAGTGAGAGAACAGTAATTGATTTTATATATATGCAACAGCTAGAGCCCAAAGTGCGGCTGCACTTAGTTTTAGCCGGTTAGAACGAGTTTCTGACTGACTTTTTTGCCGACTTTCCCATTTTGCCGACTTTTTTGAGAAGTCATGTACATCTTTTACCGATATGCCGACTTTCATGTTTCATTGAGTTTATAAATAGGAAAGCTATTATCTTGCACAAATGTTACCTTACCGGATAATATTATTTCTTAGAACATTGTGGTGCTTCACACCACACAGATAAACGTCGTCAATTATCCTCAACATAAGTTTGTCTCTGTCTACTAAAAAAATATGTACACCTAAATTATGTATTCTCCGAACAGTATTAGGTATATCAATTTGTCGTTAGTCTACGATGAATAATTTTTAATTATGTTCGCTATTTTGACTGATACGACGTTGGGTTTCAGTTAGCAATTAATTATTCCATATTTAATTTAGTTTCTGTTTAGTGATACACTAGCGGGTGCCCAGCGGCGTTGCTCGAGCGGTGTTTATTTCCGTTCTTGGGGGAATTTCCAAAAATCTCTTCATAGTGATTGCCTACGACATTGTAAGACACCTAGATACCATATTTCACATAATAGCACCCTGTGGTTTCACCCGCATCAGCTTCGTTCCCGTGGGAAAATTATACCTACCCCATGTTACCTACTCTCAGAAAAGTAAGGCTTACATTGCGAAATATTTTTTAAGACTCGCATGTGGAATTGTATTACGAGTTGAGCTTTAACGAGTGTCTTAACTGGGCCGAAACTAGAACAGGAATAATCCCGTTTTCGTAGGAATTTCCAAAAATCCTTTCATAATATGGTATTATTTCGGTGTAAGGTGTAATCGTTTCGAAATAGTACTTAATTCTCTTTTTAACCAGTTTTTATGTTTTCCCGTGGAAATGAGATATTTTTGTGGAATAAAAAGTACCTACCCTAGATTTTGACCCAGGTACTCAGTTATCACCATACCAAATGTCGTCAACATCCGTTCAGAAGATTTTGCGTGATGCGTGCACAGACACACTTGATGTACCTACCGAAACGGTCCCGTTAGAGTTTTATTATATGTCATATACATAAGTTAAGTTACATACGCAGAGAATTTATTTAATTTCTTATATTAATTATTCTTTGATATTAATTATTCTTAAGAATATATTATACCTGCTTATTTTTAAGGTTTCGTACCCATAAACTACCAGGGCTATATCTAATGAACAGTAATTGGTAGACTGTTAAAAAATTTCACAGAATAGGTAAGTAATTATGTGTTTCTAATCCCACTATAACAAGAAATAATAAAAATAATATAAAAATATAAATTTAATGTTCATTAATGTGTGCATACGTATAAAAAAACGTTCAAAATTGGAGGGGGTCACCGTTTAAAACTATGATTTTTAACTATATTTTTTAATGTTTGTTGGTATGTACGGACGTACGCAAATTCGGCTGGCACTTGATCGGTTTTTCGGATTCAAAAGGGTCGGAGCGAAACGTTTTTGTGGTGGGAACTCTTGTCTGTCAGAAGCTTTAATGAAGTGCTCCCAAACGTAAATAGATAGAGGCTCGAAACTGACACTTAACTCAAGTACTTAGGTACTACGAGTATATAGGTTGTTAACGGCCTTGCTCTAAACCGTAAACCAAAATCGTTATCCTGCCTTAAACAGCTTATAACACAATAAACGTAAGACCTGAAATTAGATTGTTTAAAATTCATCATTTGTTTATTTATTTATTTATTAGGCATGCTTACAGCAAAATATAACATGACATTTTAAACTTAAGGTAGACTAAAACTATTACATAATATGCTCGCCAATTAGTAGCACGCACATCATCATGCATTATGATTATAAAAGTATTTATGATAAAAAAAGGGCCAAGTAAGAGTCACGTTCTTACATGAAGGATTCCGTACCACCCTACCACAGAATACGTAATAGTACGCCATACAATAAAAATAATCGAGCTACAAACACCAAATATTTTTATGAAATATTTTCCATAAAAATCAGATGAACTCGTCTGGCTGTGACTCCAAAAAACACAATATTGCAGTAAAATCTGCTATTTATGCGATGCCTATTTAAACATAAATGACCAGTATGACCACTTTTAGAATTTTTGTCTGTCTGTCTTAAAGTATGTCAACTCAACCATAGATTTAGAAGATTTTCATCCTATATCTACGAGTATGAGCTCAACTGTATTCAATAAACAAATTAATTTTCGAAAACTCGAAAACGGCTTGACCGATTGAGATGAATTTTTCTGTGAAGTGGGGGTGAATGTTTTTTATTCATTCGATCCAATAGATATAAAAAAAAAACTAAAAATATCTACAATACAACGGGTCTTTACCCGTTGTATTGTAGCGAACTGAATTTATATATTATAGCACGATAGAGATATAAGTCTAATAATAACGTAAGCAATCCAGTATTCTGCCATTGAAATCGAAATCAAATCAGTCTGCTCACTGCACCAGTAGATTTTAACGAAGCTCTTAACAATAACTTGTTTACTAACGACTACCGTTACAGACTTCTATTCTGTCACAGATATAGATTGACAAAGACGTTTGAAGAAATGTTACGCCTTCCTACGTATAAACACATTACAGTGTTTATGAGAAGAAAATTTACGGTAGGTAACTACTACTCGTAGCTTTAAATATATTTTACTGACTATTCTTAGAAAAATGCTGGGCTTCTTGACAAGCACGGCAGGTGAACCGTAAAATAAAATTATTAACATTTCATCTAGGGTAGGGAAGGGTGTTTAAGAAGAAAGTAATGTTACATTATATAAATATTATCTTAATACTAATTTTATATGACTTCTAATTACTTGTTTATGACGGGCCTGTTGGCTCAGTTGGTAGTGACCCTGTCTTCTGAGTCGGAGGTCGCGGGTTCGATCCCGCTCGGGGCCAACATTTGTGTGCATGAACATGTCTGTTGGCTTCATGTACGGGTGTTTAATATTTATTTAAGTATGTTTATCAGTTGTTTAGTACCCATAGTACAGGCTCTGCCTAAGTTTGGGACTAAATAACCGTGTGTGAATTGTGTCCCACAATTTATATTTTTACGTTACCTATAATTAAGAATAGTATTGGAGTGTCTCCCTCTCTATAGATGGACCATATTATTATGTACGTACTTGATTTGACAAACAAAATACTTGATTTGATTTGAATACAGCGGGCAAGAAGAATATCTACATGCACTATCCATGCAACTATTTCTTGTATCGTTTATACGAACTTCTATTAAGATTTGCTCGGGACAGCCTTGACGCCATATTGTATTAATGAGATGATTGTTACGCACGAGGACGTATTTGAAATCTTTTTAACTTTCGCCTAAGGTCGTTTTGTACGTTAGTACAGTCAAGAGCAAGTCAAGCTTGACACTACCAGTTTAAGCTGAGCTCTGATTTGTACTGCGCGCCATAGAATACAGGGCCGGGTCAAAGTCCAAAGTGTCAAGCTTAGCGTGCTCTTGACTGTACATATTCTTCTATATTTTGAACTGATGAAGCTGTCGGAGGTACGTTTCACTAGCGGCGCAGTGATGCAGACGCGGCAAGCCTTCTTGAGTCTAGAGAGTCAGCGCCATATATGTGAGGTAACTAGAGCGGTGCCAGCGGTGCCCAGGCATAAGACGTCGACTCTGGAGGGGCGCAAAACTCACCAGATCAGTATTTGTATTCACGGAGATTCGATATTCGACTCGGAAAATCTGTCGAAGATGGGCTATTCAGACACGTCGGTATTAAAAACGAATGTCATATTTGACATAAGGATTCGGAAAATTTTCCGTGGCTGTCAGAAACGCCTAGAATACAGTTTCCGAAGTCGATAGATGCGACTTCGGAAAATTTTTCACTCGATCTCGAATTGAACGGAAACGGTGTCGAGGTGCCGTGAATACGTCTGCTGGACCAGGGCGGTCCGAAGGAGGTCGTCACCGGGGACATGACCCCCCTTCCCCCCAAGACCATTTATTTGATAATGTATGCAATAGAATTGGGTATTGTGCAAAAAAGTCTAATTTTATTTTATTATTAGTGGCAACCCCCTATCATCAGCTATTATATTATTTTAGATTTATTGTTATGATAAAGTATAGTTACGTATAGTATATCTACAATAAGCCTTGCTTTTCTTATGTCACGTAATTATTAATATCTTTCTTTGCAGTTATTGTACTGAAAAATAGAATATAATATAGTAAAGTATATTGTACGCTATTGCCGCGCCCCGATAAGGTGAGCAGTGGTTCCCATTACTGGAATTCACCAACGTATTTTCCGGATTGATATATGTTGAGACCATTGCCGCCCGACCAGGGTGCTATTACACGTGTCTCAGAAATACCTAGAAACCATTCTACGACATGTAAAGTTAATTAATGAGTGACCTTTACTACCTAAATCTAATTCTATCAGATAACTAAGAAATAATTTATAAGTTTTAAATTGTAGATATTTTATAAAATTTAGAATGACTCTGTATATTATGTTTAACTTATACTATGCGCTTATGGTCTGGCATGCTATGGCAGGACATTTAAAACTTATCTACACAGGATAAAATCATTACAGATACGCTGTATCAAACTATTAGTTAACAAAAAAACTAAAACTCGCTGTAAAAAAAGTGATTATGAGCAACTATTTGTGGAATGCCGTATCTTTCCGGTTCATGAGGAGGTGGGGTTGTTGCTGTCCTTAGAGCAGTTCAATAAAGACGAATAGAAACTCTATATTAACCACTCAAGTGCAACAAGAGTAAGTAGTAAAAAATGGTTGAGGTTCCATCGAAACAGCTAGACTTGTCTATTTCAGCTACTTCCACAGCTTGATGTCCTATGGCATTTTACTGTGGGGGAATGCTGCTGATGTCCAGAGTATATTTATTTTGCAGAAACGAGCTATTCGTTCAATTTATAAAATGGGGTCTAGGATGTCTATAAGGGAAAAATTCAAGGAAATTAATATACTGACACTGGCGTCACAGTATGTTTACGAAAACATATTGTTTGTCAACAAGAATATATCACTTTACAAAAAAAAAAATAGTGACAGAAATTAAATAAACACTAGAAATAAGAATGAACTGGCTGCTTATGTATCTAAAGTTACCAAATCATATAATGGTCAATGTATACGCTTTTACAATAAGATTCCCATTGCATTACAAAATTTGCCTCTTACAATAGTTAAGCAAACATTACATAAAAAAGGCTACTATAAAATTACCGACTACTTAGTAGACCAAAATGCGTGGGTTTAACCGACTCATCGCTATGTAAGGCTATTCATTATAATTATTATTGTGAACCATATTTACTAGTAAGACATGAGACTAAAAAGAGCTGCCCTTGAGTTTCTTGCTGGCTCTTTTCGGGGTACTGCATTTGGAACCAGCAACTCGTCGGTAGAGATGGGCTGCTGTTTAAATTTAGCCAATCTCCATGGACGAGTTTAGTGTGCCTTGTTATTGACATTTCAAAGTATACCTATTTTATATACCTACTGAAATAAAATAATTTTGAGTTTGAGTTTGAGATCGTGTTTTAATAATAATTACTATGGAAAAAGAAGTAGGATTGATCCCAAAATTGTATAATGACATAGGTACCGTGTGATATAAAATAATGTGAATCATTTAGAATGTTTATATTTAAATTAAAAATGTTTCTCTTAACCAAAATTAATAGTAGATTGTTGTACAAGGGTCGAAAGGAATTGATAACTTCCTCCCGCGTTAAACACTCTACTTTTCATTTCGAATTCAAGGAAAGTAAACAAAAAAAATTAAAAAATTTACAAAAATTCAAACATGCAAAAACGAGGTTGGAAGAAAGAGAAAATTTTTCTTTTAAACGTCTTTGAATACTACATCATAGAGTACCTAACCTAAATAACATTACAAAAATAATATACAAATCCATCCTATTTTTAATAATAATATGTACTTTTAGCCGAGTAATAGTGTTATTAGTGTCGATGAAAAACAATATTTTGAATTTCGGAACAGCTTACCAAATTATTACTGTTTTTTTTAATTTTAAATATGGAACGCGTACCGCCCCGCGCGCGGGCTATTTTCTGTTGTTTATACCTACTCTCACAAGGCCGCACCTTTTTTTCATATTCTAATTGATGTAAAAAGTTTCGTATCCCTACTAAGTACCCAAAGAGGTTGGAAGAAATTCATTCTCTTTCCTAGAGAAACTTTTTCTTTAAACTTTGTTTGGCGAAAAATCTTCTATTTAAACCTAACAACTTTTGTAGCAATTAACTTTGCTTTACTTAGAAATAATATAAATCGATACAATTTAAAAGAACAACGTTTGTAATTCCATCCCTGTATTTTTTCTATTATAAAAGTTATTGTTGTGCTGCGCTGGTTCTATTTTTAAGCCGCACATCGTCATTTTTTATTCAATTTAAAAAACAAAATATTTTTGCAGTGGAAAAACATACCTAATAGCTTTATGAAATATACTAGTTTACCTATCTTCATGTAAAAAGAGTGTGTCATAGTTATCGATGTAGATTTTAAAACACCATTTTTTACAATGTTGGTCTGTCTGTCTGTCTTGTTGTATGTACACGCCTCACGCAAAAAATACAGAAAGGATTTTGATGAAATATGGTGTGGTGTAAATATATACTTTTTATTACCTACTACGGTAAAATATCTTATTCTCACAGGAAAATGTAAAAACTGTTCAAAAGGAGAAATATGTAGGTACTATCCGAATCAATAACACCGAAAAACTCCTCGTAGGCAACCGCTATGGAGGAATTTTTATAAACTTACGGGAACCGGAATAAACTGGATTGGCAACGCCGCTGGGCACCTGCTAGTATTTCATAATATTTTTAAGAAACGATTGTGTTCTCTTTTATTCCATAAAACAAAGAAACTAGTATAAGGACGAATAAACCTCTTTATTACTACAAGACCTTTCCTTTACAGTTACACCAAGGGTTTCAAAGTTTTCGAAACAGTGATTCTCGCTTTCGGTCCCACTTTGAGGTTGAGTTTAGGTACATACCTCGTTACCAAGACAAGTCAGTAATAAATACTCGTCTCTTTGATCATCTACAACACGCCTACGCTTTATAATTTCTCGCTAAATGGAATTATAATTTACTCAAATCGATCCTATCTAATTGCAAAACTATTTGCTGCCAGCTCTACGTGGCGCCGATTGAACATCGGAACATATCTACAGGTAACACTTCAATTAAAGCTACCTATAAGGGTCTAGACACACGGACCGCAATCCAACTGCAATTCGACCGCAAAACTGCAGTTTCGGTGCAGTTTGAATGCAGTTGGCACGACTGCAATGAAACTGCAAGCCAACTGCACGCCAACTGCAATTAAACTGCGCGTTGGTGTGCGGTTGGCTTGCAGTTTCATTGCAGTCGTGCCAACTGCATTCAAACTGCACCGAAACTGCAATTTTTCTGTCGAATTGCAGTTGAATTGCGGTCCGTGTGTCTAGACCCTAAGAAAAACGACTGATGGCCGCTGGAGCCGACACGTGTTGGGGTGGAGACCACGTTTAGGCAAACGAAGCGTAGGGCGCCCTGCGGCACGATGGACCCACGATCTAAAGAAGGCGACTGGCAGTGGATGGATGTCGGCTGCCCAATACCGGAATGATTGGCGGCTTTCGTCCAGCAGTTTACAGCAATTAGCTAAATGAAAAAAAAAGGTAGGTATTCAGCTTAAAAGTCAGTCGCAAGCCGATATTTTTATTTTACTTTGATCATCTAAAATAGTTTAATAACGTGATCATGTCAAAGTCGACTGCTGTGGCATAATTACAGAATTTATTAGATAATTCACCGGGGTTGACTTATAAAAAAAGATATATTTTTATTAAAATGTATGATTACTTTGTATTTAAATTGTGTTGGGTGGTTGCTCCGAATGCCAGTCTTTTAGAGCTAATTTGTCTATGAATATTTTTACTGCTTTAACTATAGCTGATAAATATTTTTCATATCTCATACTCGGAAAGTAGTGTCTCTTTGATCTGAGTACCGGGTCGGAAGCGATGATTCCCAACACAGAGAGATTCAGGGCTGTAATTCCCGCCCTCGGTCGGGAAAGACTAATAGTAATTGCTTCCGGCCTTAGGGCGGGAATGAATTAAAAAAAAATAGTACTACATTTAGCAAAGACGTTTAAAGAAAAAGTTTCCATAGGAAAGAGAATGACTTTCTTCCAACCTGTTTGGGTACTTAGTAGGGATACGAAACTTTTTACATCAATTAGAATAAGAAAAAAAGGTGCGGCCTTGTGAGTGTAGTATAAACAACAGAAAATAGCCCGCGCGCGGGGCGGTATGCGTTCCATATTTAAAATTAAAAAAAGAGTAATAATTTGGTAAGCTGTTCCGAAATTCAAAATATTGTTTTTCATCGACACTAATAACACTATTACTCGGCTAAAAGTACATATTATTTTTATAAATAGGATGGATTTGTATATTATTTTTGTAATGTTATTTAGGTTAGGTACTCTATGATGTAGTATTCAAAGACGTTTAAAAGAAAAAGTTTCTCTTTCTTCCAACCTCTTTGGTTGTATCGTTGACAATTTTGTTTTTTTTTTGTAGGTGTTATTGCGTTTTTGAATGTTTGAATTTTTGTAAAATTGAATTTTTTTTTGTTTACTTTCCTTGAATTCAAAATGAAAAGTAGAGTGTTTAACGCGGGTGGAAGTTACCAATCCCTACTCGGACTATATCCGCCCTCGCTGCGCTCGGGCGTCTAAATACCTCGTATGGGAATTGATTCCTTCCGACCCTTGTATAACAATCTCCTATTTATTGCTAGATTATTTAGCTTCAATAAACAGGCTAATTAATCATAAATACCATGTAATTTTATTTTAACGATAAATGAAAAAGTCTCTGTCTGTGTGTCTACTCCAGCATCCTCGTATGAGCCTACTACTACCTGCAGGCGTATTCTCGGAGCTTCGATATTCGATATTCGACTCGGAATCGGAAAATCTGTCGAAGATGGGCTATTCATAGATATCGGTATCGAAAACGAATGTCATATTTGACATAAGGATTCGGAAAATTTTCCGTGGCTGTCAGAAACGCATAGAATATAGTTTCCGAAGTCGATAGATTCGACTCCGGAAAATTTTTCACTCGATCTGAATCGAACGGAAACGGTGTCGAGCCTCCGTGAATACGCCTGAACCCAAAATAAGAGGGTGATCCATGTGATTTATACAAATAATACTCGTTTGTTTTATTTAATTCTGACGTATTTCTTGTTTTAATTTTACCACTCTATAATGCTAATCGAATAAGGATTTTATTAGATTTTAAATTGGTGACATCATTTTATTTTAAAGACATGGCTCAGTAGTGGCCTTAGGGTAGGGCGAGGTTGGGCGATCGCCTAGGGCCCACAAGATCACTATATACCTGTAACGATTGCTAGTGGTGAATGGAGTTTTTCCAAGCGTAATCTGAATCAAAACCTATTTGCGATTGACAATATCTCAATCTATATTGACAGATTTGGCAACTTTGTTAATCGGAAATGAAATTTCGGAAAACATCGTCTTTGGAGTCTTAATAAGAGAATTCGCCGATAAAAAGGCTAGAAAAGGATATTTAATATAAAAAAAAAATTGTTACTTAATTCTGGCCCTTGCTTTTTTTTGGTTTGGATTTGAATGGCAGATATAGGAGATGGGGGGCGCCGTTGAAATCTCGCCCAGGGCGCTGGTAGTTCTGACACTGACATGACTGTTAATAACAGTAGTCCTTCAACCCAAATACATTGCTAAATGGTACTTAGTAACTTCTTCATATATTTCTTGTACCTTATTGCAGCCATTAATTACCGCAAATTGAAAAAGTGAAACTTTTAAATTTACTCAGAAAACGATGCATAACACCAAACTAAATCCATTAACAAACACATTAACCTAGGCACCATTTGTAGAAATGTTTTTCGTGTGTCAATTTACAAACGCTCAACTGCAGGCCTATCTAAAACCATCTCTGAATATCCAACAGCGTCAAGTAGCATATACTTAGTTACCGTTTTGTGAAAAAAAAAAATCTAGATTTATGATTTTACGTTCAATTTCACGTGTGCCATTTCGATTCGGTAGGGCCCTAAAATGGCGACGTCATCCGCGCTTAGAGAATAGAGATAAAACAACAGTTATTCAACAGTTATTTTTTGTTTTTATTATTGTCCTGCGTTGCTAAGTGAGGCGGCGTCAAATTAGATGTCCCGTAATAAAATGTACTAGGGCTGCTGGTCCAAAAAATTAAAAAGTGATTTACATTAATCACATACAAAGTTTACATACCTATTAGTACCCATGTAATCACACGTTACATGGATAAATTGAATGATAAAAACTTACAGAAAAATTCTGAGAGGCTGTTGCTCAGCAGTGGGACAAAAATTAGGCTCATAAAAAAAGATGTAAAACCGTTTTGAATGGGTTCAGCAAGAATTTTCGTAAAGATTTTGCTCAAATAAATAAATATTATTGTTTCTTTTAAATGAGGATAACTAGTTCTACCTCTTATCTTGCAGGTACTTTTGAATACCTTCCCTGGGTTGCCAGGCATTTGCCTTCTGCTGGCAAATGATCATCACTAACTGGCGATGTGTTATCAGTGCTAGGCAGCTCAAATCTGCAAACAAGCATCTGAAAAATTCTTGAAGGAGGCCCTTGCAGTATTTTGCATAAAAATGTTTATTAGTCTATGATGTTCAGCTGCATCCCCTATAGCGTGATTGTGTGTTAAAATGCAGCGTTCGTAATTTTGCGTTGTTGAATGCATCCAGTTTCCAACATAATATCACATTCCCAAGCATCTCTTTCGCGTTGAATGACGTGTGTTAACTCTCAGAGTTACAAAAATTACGATGGAATAAAAATAATTGATTTGCAAGAGAAGAAAAATTTTATTCTGTAAAAAAATTGTTGGTTGTAAGGGAAGGGGGGGCATGATAGGGTATCGAGGTAAGATGGGGTACCGCACATATACAAGAAACTAGACGTTTGTGAATCGAAAGCAATAAGCCGATAGGAAGCCTCAATTGACCAACTATCATTGCGAGAGAAACTGTGAGTGTGCACGCGTCTTTTGTTTACAAATGGAAAACTGTTTTAACGTTTCGTCGATCTCATTTTGTGTAAGGTCAAACGTCATTATTGTAACTAACTATGATCACTCCATTTATGTCTTTTTGATCTTTGTTTAATAGTGTTGTTTATTTTGATATTGTATGTTGTTTGTATGAATGCGTTTAACATTATAGTAGTAAAAATTTTTTTTTGCTCAAAGTTACCCTATGAAGCAAGATGGGGTATTGGGCGTGGGATAACCTTGGGTAGCCTGCCAGCTCTATGGACGTTGGGCTGACAAAGCTTGTGCTGGCGTGGACAATGACGATCTGGAGGAAATACACATTTGTTTGTGTGTGAGAATAATTAGCCTTCCTCATCATGCCCCATTGGGTTATCCCCATCATACCCATAGTATGGGGCAAGATGGTTTTCCGAATGCTCCTTTTAACGATTTATTATTCAAAAATGTGATAAGTTGATTTTCCAAAAACTGTACCAAATCATGGTTAGATTAATGACATAACGTGCCATAAATTAATAAGAGTAATAAATATAGTGATTATGATGTATTTTTGTTATTTTCCTTAGCTACCCCATCATGCCCCCCCTTCCCCTATGTATGGCTTCAGTGCTTTCTTCAGCGCGATCAAAATTCCGTCAGAATCATGTAGTGAAGAGAATACACGATGATGATTAATTTGTCAGTCGATTAGGAACTCGGTTTTCCTAAAATTCACAACAAATACAACACAAATATTTCACAAGAAGCAACATAGAACAGAACAGTAAAAGGAAAACAACGACGTAAAAATAAAATACATTTATGAATGATATGTAATCAGAGTTTTATTTTGTTAGATATTTTGTTTTGTTTTATCAAATATTAGATAATATTTGATAAAACATGAATATATTGGGATTCTATAAGAGATAATATAAATTTTATATTAGAAGGAAGCAGGAATTGTAAAAGGGAAGAAATGATAAATAAGGAAAACTTTTGACCATGAGATGAAAATGTGTTCGTTTTATTTATATAAATCTCCTGTCAGCCAATTAAAATAACGAGATCCACCATCACACCAAATGTGTCTGTGTGTCAACAACAAGATTGCTTTTAAAAACATGATAAGCATCATCGGACACTACATAGTTATAGTCTGAGGAGAATTGAAGTTTTGCTTTCAATTTAATCCATAAACTATCTAAGTTATCCCCAGTACTTACAAGTTCCGCTGTGTGTACCCGGTTATATATTGTAATATCCGCCCCTTGATCCAGCCAAGGCCTTGGGTACGGGAGCGGATAAACGGGTGTGGCATTCATCAAAGTGGGCCAATTCACTTTTCTATAAAGTGTATTTTATATACATCAAAGTGTCAAAGTGTATTTTATATACCTACTGAAATAAATTAATTTTGAGTTTTTGAGTATATTTATTTCCTTTTCCTTCTCGTACCGCATCTTACTTGTAGCTTAGACTAAATTAAAATACTGTTTAACATCTTTTTGTAGCACTATAACTTACAAAAGAGTATAAGTTTTACTATTTAATCATTAATACTACTTGAACATCACATAATTTTATTTCATTTAATTTTGCTAGTTTGTTTCACCGTAATACATCCATGATTGTCAATTGTCGCAATAGCCAATGTCATTACCAAAGACGTTTAAAGAAAAAGTTAGGAAAGAGAATGATTATCTTCCAACCTTACCCTACCTACGAGTATAGTATTCTTAAATAAATATGCAGGCTTCGTTACTAAGTTACTTAGTTAATAATTTATTTAGAGTAAATAATATAAAGGAATATAATTCAACAATTTCGACCGGTTGACATTGGATGATAATCCGAGACCGATGATTACAGATTAACAACATAAAAGTAATGTAATGTTAGTCCGAAGGTGTGTATTTATAAAAGCTCCACTAAAAATACTAACAGTAACACCGTTTTACGTCTATGGGGCAGCGCGACTCATATCATTTACACCCCCAGGTCACTAAAACACGTGTTTTTCTTCCCTCATCGTATAATCTTTGAGTAAAAGGGGAAAATATAAACTGTCACCAAACTCATGCTACGTGAAATAGACTTTAGTAAAATATAATATATCATTATGATATTTAACTGAATTATAAGTCTGAAATTTAAATCAATGTCATTTTTATTTTCTTAATTCTAACTTAAAAGTTTGGGAATAATGGAATTTTCATATTTTATGCTGCAAAAGCTTATTTTTGGTAAAATTTATAGGTCTTGTAAGCGACCGTGGTGTCATATTGGGTTAGAGTTGGTAAAGTCGCCGTAGACGGCAGGGTGGAGGGTGCGGTGGGGCGTCTCATTGCTCGCTCGGCTCAGGCACTGTCTCGCTACACGGCTTCGCGGCTACACGCGCTGCCACCGAACACTTCGCTCGCGAATTTCCCGCTCGAAGCGCAATGTAGTTTTTGCCCAACAGTTAAAGAACAAGCTTCAAACTGTTTTCAACTGTTTCAAAAGTTGTAAAAAAATACACGGGTGTCGGGTCTGAAGCCCAGCAGCCAGGAACTTCGGGTAAGTGGCTTTTGTGTGTGCAGGCGTGTAGCATTTGGCGGTGGAGCGTGAACGGAGGGCGCGTAAAAGTTTGGGCCGACGGCGGCGTGTGAGGCGCCGCGCCGCGCCTTAACAGGTAGGGCGGTATCGAGCGGGAGATACGCTACCCCACACTTTTACTTTTCGTTTAAGCGACCGTAATCCCGGGCCCGTCCTACAACCGCCATTTTATCTGCTCCGCGCCCGTCTCTGTCACCGCTAGATCTACTACAGTAACATTATTGTGCTTGCGTAAAAAGTCTATTTCTAAAATCATTATTATCTGATGGGACCTTGGCGCACTCTGTGATCCAACGCCTGAAACGTTCGTTTCGTTCCTTTGTAAACCCAGCGACAATTCAGAAATTTCTCTAAATTTCGAGCTGTAATACAATTAAGCTGGTATAGCAAAGTGGTTTGCTTTAACTCTTAGATTAGGTATATTATTATGATCAATATCATTTTGCAATTTCTGAGATGGCATTTTTCAGCAATCAAAGATTTCAGACAACATTTATAGATATTATTGCGAACATTTGCTGTTATTTGCATAAAAATGCTGCTTTACTTTTTGCTCAAATAAATGAGGTAAGAATAAATATACCTACCAACCTGTCTAGGTATACAGTCGACTAGACGAGGTGGCGAAAGCAGACGCCATGGCGCGGTGCCCCACCGCTTAGATTAGAGCAACAGGCGATACGACCTCCATGCCTCGCTTCCATTGTTCTACAATTTTCAATTTTATTTATTTAAGTTAAATTTGCTTTTGAGTACGCCTTTGTAAGTTACATATAACGACTGACATTTTATAGGTACACATGAACTTTTACATATTGGACTAAATAGATAGAGCGACCTAGAGACTTTACCATTTGGCCAGTTAATAAGAGACAATACCTACTTACAGTACCGATCGGTAATGTTAGTTTACCTTGAAATCGGGAATCGTTATTAGTTTTCCAGATTTTGGGCACAAGTAAAGCGTAGAAGAACCGTCGCTGTATGGTGCACGTACTGTAAAACAAATAAGGTCACAATTGATTACTATTTTAGATAGGTACTAACAATACGCTAAATGCTCTTATATTATTTACTACGTTAACACTATTTTTTATTCTATGCTATTACCAATTATATATCCTATTATATTTCTTGGCTATTACTAACAACATAGTGTTTCTTGTCGGTCGAAATCTAATCTAGAGTGTTTCTTAAAGTCGAACTAAACGGATTGATTAGATAATATTATCTATATATCTTCTACTATATAAAAATAAGTCGGGTTTTCCTTCCTGACGATTTAACTCCAGAACTGACGAACCGATTTCCATGGTTTTGCATTCGTTGGAAAGGTCTTGGGCTCCGCAAGGTTTATAGCAAAGAAAATTCAGCATTGCACCCGTGCGAAGCCGGGGCGGGTCGCTAGTTTATTATATAAAATGATAAACTGTCGGACTGATTGGTGATGTATCAACGCACAAGCCTAAACCACTGGGTCTAGAGACTTGAAATTTTGCACATAGATAGCTTATACAGTGTAGGCATCCACTAAGAAAGGATTTTGCAAATTTCAACCCCTAAGGGGTATAAATAAACTTGCGCGAGCGAAGCAGCGGATAAAAGCTATTCTACATATGTACGTAGAATATAATTGATATTAATAATGAAAGGAAATTGACCACTGAACTATGGACTTTGATGTAACATTACTTTATTTGTTTATACATTCGGCGGATGTGTGAGCAAAGGCTAATACATATAATACACACTCGTCTTTATATTATGAAACAACTTATCTAAAATCGCAGCTTTTATAAATTTAAGAAAAGTGTTAATAGTGACTTATAAAATACAAATAAATTAAGATAAATTCTTGCATTCATTAAATAACTATCTACAATGATCAAGATGAAATGTCTGTTTTCATACAGAGTTGAATTTACATACGACTTGTCGAGACTGACGAGATGAGACCACTACGTACATTACTACATTGTCACTTTATTAAATAAGGTCACAAAGTAGGTTAAAGACAATTCAGCAGTTTCACCAGTTTTAGCTGTTTTTTTTTTTACCTTAAACACTTAAAGGAGGCGTTATTCTTTCACAACTGCTTAAACAGTAGGTACTCATGTATTTACAAGAAGTAATTAGATAACTTATTTTATTAGCAGAATTTTATTCGTCTCAGTTTTGGTTTGGAATTTTAAAACTAAACTAACTAAACCGGGACCTTCCAAGAGGCCTAAATTTAATGAGGGTTAAACTAAATGTATTGATTTTGAATAGCTCAATTTACTAATAGGTAGTGTCGCCCCACGATTTCACCAGCGCAAGCGTAGTTTCCGTTTCCGTAGGAATACGTTGTTATAATACAGCCTATGTTACTTGCTGATAATGTAGCTTTCCATTGGCGAAACAATTTTTAAAATTTATTTAGTGGTTCAGGCGTAAAAGCCTACTAAACAAATTCTCATTTTATTTTTATTTTTAAATTCATTTATTGGAATGTTCGATTTGAAAAATTCTAAAAGTAATCTACAGATATTGAAACAGTCTTAAATATGAAACAATTTATTTGGATAAGGATGAATAAAAAGTATAGTATAGTATACCAGGGGTTAGGAAGAATCAAGGTCAAAATTCATTCAGAACGACAGAATATTTTGCAAAAAATTGCGAAGTTCGAAAAAAATATAATTGCGAAATCTTTATCTTTCAAACTATTGAGAGATAATTCCAGTCGTATATTTTAGAAAATTTAGTCTACTTCAACAACGTTGTGACAAGGTACTACAAAAAATCAGAACTACCAGAGTTGACGCAAAAGTACCTACCCCGTACTTTCAGGCGACAGTTTTACAGGACTACAAGTGAAGTTTCGTCAGTTGTCTAGCTGTCTAGGTTTATATTTTTTATATTTGTCCTTTCTGTATAGGTTTATATTTTAGTCATTTCCGGACTATAGATTTTGGAAATCGTAGTGGCGCCGTGGGGTAAAATGAGACCAATTGTAGCACCCCGTAGAAAGAAGTCGGGACACAGGGTAGTCTCATTCAGGTAATATATTTAGGTATTATAAAACAAGTTTATTTTACCAATATGAATCAGAATTCTTCGAAAAGGATTCGCGTAAGTGATATTTTTTAAAATACAACTTGAACTAGTATGTACAAATCCTTTCGAAGTAAATTTTAGCTAATTATCTCTTATTGTATTGCTGCCTTTTGCTATGCTATGTCGCGAATGTACCTATGTAATTTCTGCTACGCATAAGTATAGGTACTTTCATTACCGAGTTCTAACCGTGGCGCTGCTGAAATGACGTCATCTCAGAAGCACTACAAACTTATTTCTTCGAAAGTTCTTTTTGCAATTTTTAATTTTTCTACAAATATTAATTTGTACAAGACGAGATGAAGCAAGAATCTGTTTCAAAATACAAAGTGTGGCGCTGATGAAATGATATAACTAACCTACCGTGGGCGCGCACAGGCCGGGGCAGGCGACGCGCGTAATGTAGTTACGGGAGGATTGAGGTGCAAATCGGCATTTGTTCGCGGGTTAGGTATACATACATCGCCAAGAGAAAAGTACAAACATTTTCCACATAGCGTAGGTTACTCTTTGTCTATTTCTTTAGTTAATTAGTTGGTACCGACCATCTCGTTTATATTATTTTAGGTACGTAACTTTTATTATTCGAATAGCTACAAATGCTTTGGATAGTGTTGTTTCGTCATAGTATTTAATTTCCATAAATAGATGATCTTGTTTCCATCTTTTTTAGAGTCCACTTTGTAAAAGGTAAAACTCCTAATGAAAAATGGTAAAAAAACATAAATATTTTTCAATAGGTATCTATTCAATAATATCCCAATTAACACCGACTTAATATAGTATCGTGTAGAGTATCATCGTATTTTTCCAATTTTTTTCTGTTTCACAATATGTCGTTTGCGAATCCGTCATTTTGCGTATCTGACATTTTGCGATGGTTCCGTGATGGTCACCATCAAAGACGTTTAAAGAAAAAGTTTCTCTTTCTTAGCAAAGAGAATGATTTTCTTCCAACCTTTTTAGTCGCCATATTAAAATTTGATTACTGTCATTGAGACGAATCGATTGATGTAAGAATCATCAAAATCGTCTTTGGTGTCTGGACAAAAAACACTAGTAACCAACCAATGATATTATATGTTACTATGCTCACTGTAACCAACTAGTAACGTATTCTATCACTTCAAGATTGAAATGGCTATATCTCCAAAAGTAAGTAGTCCTTATTATTAGGATGCATTACAAACAATTATTTCTCAAAATATTGAGCGAACGGCTTTTGCCGAATATTTTGAGGGGTTCTTTTGTGAAGTTTTTCATAAAAATAATAACCGGTAATGGCTTTGTTAAATAAAAAAAAAAATATAATCACGCGCCTTTTATTCTTGAGGGGTTGGCAGAGGTACTTCATTTCTGAAAATATCCACGCCCACCAGTAGGTAACTCTTTGGACCCCTTAACGTGATAGGTGGTGAGCCCATCGCCGGATCGTGTCTGTACACATGCCTCAGAATGGGGAACTTGCATAAAATTTTGTTTTTAATTTATCTTGAAGATTTAAGAATTACATAAAGATACCAAAAAGAAAAATGTTAAAATATGCACAAATAATGTTTTTTTTTTTCATATCTAATTTTTTGAACAGAGATGTATAGAGGCCTAGTGACTAACATAGGCTATTTTTCTATTCTGTCAAAATATTTCATTGGCTAGGAGAAAGGCTTTTTTGGCTTCAACAACGAAACTACGCAAGCGAAGACGTAGGTAATAGCTTGGAAATTATATCAATACCTTTGTGCCTTTGTGCTACACTTGTCTTGTTTATTTATTTATTATTCTATTTTATTAAATATGAAATCCCAGTACCGACAACAACTCGAAACAATTTAGGATATTATGTAGGTACCTACTTACTTTAATATTCTGTTTAGAATGTTAGCATTAAAGCCCTTATGTTTAGTTTTACTAAATTTGTTTGTTTTTGTTTATGTATATTTCGGATTAAGTTTGATCTGAAATGTAACTTCTTCACATCTATATATATAAAAATGAATCCCTTTTTCCCTTGGTCACGGCATCACGCGTTAATGGCTGAACCGATTTGGCTGAAAGTTGGTGGGGAGGTAGCTTAGAACCAGGAGACGGACATAGGACTTTTTATTCCGATATTCCCACGGGAACGAGAACTACGAGGGTGAAACCGCGGGGCGCTGCTAGTATAAATATAATAATATATAAAGCTCGACTACCACTGACTCACTGACTGATTGACATAATTGTTCTCCCAGAAAGAGTCGTTTTGGAGAAAAGTCTTGTAAAAAAAAAGTGTTCAAGATGGCGAGGTGACCCAGGGAAAATTCCGACTTTTCAAAAAAACAAAATGGCGGCCAGACTTGCTTATCGTATCTCTTTTGTTTTCCGGCTGATTCGGCTCAAATTTTTGAAATCGGTTAAACTTTTAGGATGATTTACGAAAATTATTTAAAAAGTTGAAAAAACAAAATGGCGGCCGCGTAGTAGTGTTTCAAAGTTGGAGTGGTTTTAGACCCCACTTGACCCGAATTGATCTCCCAGATGCCAATATGCTACAGGGATGTGTTTGGTGTCATCACATAGGTCATATCCTGTAATTTACCAGAAAATCCCGAAAATCTGAAAAACCAAGATGGCCGACCGGTAATTTGCTCCCAAAGAAAAGTATTAATTTTACCACATTTTGATTGTTGATTTTCGGCAAGATGGCAACACCTGAGCGAGTTGGTCTGTATATCGGGGTTAGAGGTCTTGCTACGTAGTGTTGCCGTGTTTAAGAATTTTCACGGAATTTAACGTAATTTTTTACTTTTAAAGCAAAATGTCAAAACTCTAAATTTTACCATTTTGCAAAAAAAAAGTGACAGTCAGTGAAACATTTTATCCCTCTTTATGACTTTTTCTAGGTTTTTTGATTTTCGCCAGGCAACACTGAAAGTTATGGTTGATTTAATTTTTAGGGTAGACCTCAAAAGACCCGAATTGATCTCCCAGATGCCGATATGCTACAGGGATGTGTTTGGTGTCATCGCATAGGGTATATTCTGTAGTTTACTAGAAAATCCCGAAAAATAGAAAAAACAAGATGGCCGCCCTGTTATTTTTGTTTTACTGAAAAATTTAAATTTTTTTAATCTTAATCGCCATTTTTTAGCCAGTTGGCAACACTTTGGAAAATTGGCTTGTATGGAACGATTGTGGGTCTCAGTAAACAGTGTTGCCATGAAAAGTAATACTTAACAAAATTTTATTATTTTTTGACTTGTACTAAAAAAGACTAAAACAAAATGGGCGCCCAAAATTTGACTTTATTTTTGTGTCAAAATACGACCCCACAGAGACACGCGTGGCCGCTTGCGGCCTCGCGCACCGCGCGACATCTAGTAAATATAATATAAGGCTACGTCCTCGAACGCCTGCGTGTTTCGGAAGACGCTTTAAACGGTCCCCCGGCTAGTTTCCGTTGTGTTTACCCACAATGAGAGTCGTTAAGCCATGTCAGATACAGGTGGCTTGACAATTTCTTGCAGTTAGGTGGCTACTAGCCTAAAATTATCTACCAATCCGTGGTGGGGTCGCGTGGAAGATTATGGTCCATACTTTCTCATGTGTGAGGAAATACCCATAGCTCAGCAGTGGGCTGTTACAGGTTGACGATGAAGGCGATGTCCTATATTACATACATACATACATATGCTCACGCCTTTTTCCCTAAGGGGTAGCCAGAGACAACAGCCCGCCACCTGCTACGATCCTGGCATACCTCACGTGCCTCATCCACATCCATCAATCGGTTCATACAAGCCCGTCGGTTTCGGGTACTCTTTATCTGGCTTTTTTTTAATACATCGCCGATTTGATCGATGTAAGTACGCCTAGGTCACCCTCTGCCGACTCGGCCACTCACAATCCCCTTATATATTTGTCTCGTTAGACGCCTTTCATCCATCCGCTCGACATGTCCAAACCACCTAAGCATTCCTTTCTCAATTTTAGTCACTACATCCTCTTTCAAGCCACAATGCTCTCGGATTACACTATTCCTCATTCTATCAATCAATCGTACTCCACTCATGCTTCTTAGCGAGCGCATTTCTACTGCATTTATTCGACTCTCGTGCTTCTTCTGCCATACCCAACTCTCGCTACCATACATTAAGGTAGGAACCAACACCCTATCATGAACAGCCAGGCGTGCTTTTTTAGTCACTTTCTGGCTCCTCATGAAGGCGTGCAATGCACCTATATTATTTGCGCAATATTAACATTTATACTTATGCAATGCATTGCTAGAAAATCCTACCTTACGCAAACTCATCCATAGGTACTGGACCGATTTAGAATGTTATATTGCACGGCAAACATACAAGTAGATACAGTACTTTATAAGGTAGAAATACACTTGGGGAATGGCTTTAAAACCAGTGTGGGTGTATACTGTATGTGGGTCAATGTATATTTTTGGAGTGTGAACCTAGGGTGACCTTTGTGACATTTTGTTTTTTTTTTGTCATTAATACGGGACACATTTATTTCGTAGCGTAGTTCCGCCAATAAATCCATTACCGGTTATCAGTTATTCTCCCCTAGTAAAAACAACTCGTACTCTACATAACTACTTAAACAAAAAATATAGGTACCTATGGTTTTTAACGTGGACTCAATAAAGTAAACTAAATTATATGCTCTTATGGTACCCCAATTAGACCAGTAGGTACTGTTAAAATTTATACCCCACATTTCGGTCATTATATAAGCCTTATTTAAAATTGTTATAAATTTTAAGTCGATAGCATAACTAGTTGCCGAGAAAAGCAGCGGACAGATAGAGCGGCACGATATGGGTTTATTTTTTATCATTTTGGTACGAAACTCTAAAAACAGAAAAGCTGTGTCTAGAGGGCCTGCCACAAAATACGTCAATAGAAAAGAAAAACTAATAGCAACGTTAGGCAACATCTTTATAAAAATGTATATTTATAATATGTATGTTTCAAATTCAAATACTTGTTAGAAGACCTTTACAGTGGGCCCAAATCCATTATAGATAAATCTATTCTATCACATTGTAGAATACTAACTTTTGTCCAAAGGCGCGGCATAGTCGTCGTAGACCCCATTTCCTCCGTTCCCGAGGGGATTTAAAGCAAATGTTTTAAAAACTAGCACCCTCTTTTGGCTCTTGTATCAAAGACCATGGATAAATACTTAAAAAAATGATGGATCTTGCAAACTTTCATCAGCTATTTGAAAATTAAAGGTGGTAAACCAATTATCAAGTTTATGTTATTGTCATAGAGCCGAAAGGTCTCTAAGTTCCACACTAACAGCATTTTTTCTACCTTTACCTAGTCTACATTTACAAAGTTCTTATGGTTAGTGCTATTTCAACGTAGTAGCAATGTTAATTCTAAGTTCTAGCTTAGCACTTTTGGGCTGGGCGGGGATAAAGCTCTGCATATTATGCATAATCATAAATGTATTTGTTTTTATTTATTATTTAATCCTGCATGCGATATTCACGTTAAATTAATTTAAAAGAAGTAGATGAATCTAAATACGTATGTCTCAATATTATGTTTTTTGACGTAGCACATCACGCCGTGGATAGCCCATCGAAGCGAAAGTTTGGATGTTTCAGAGTTATCAAAATGTTGTGTTACAATAACAGTGTCTAAAACAGATGCTGTCACATTATAGACAGCCATGTCATAAACCGTGTCTAAATTTAAATAACGTTTTGTGGTAAGGCTTACATTCAAACATAAAATAATGTACACTCGATGCTATCTCTCGATAAGTTTGTCCGACAACACAAGCTCCTAATAGAAACTTTACCCGTGAACACGTATATATGTTTATTGTACCTATGTGGTTATATTAATTAGGTCAAGCACTATTACAATTGCAAAACGCCTTTCAGATAAAGTGACTGGCAGATTAAATTTTCGTGATGACATTGCTTTACTTGTTGAGCGTGGTCGTTAAAGGGGAGGGGAGAGACTCGAGGTTACAATATAAACGGGGAGTATTGTGGCCCGAATTTAGAGCTCGTTTTCAAAGGTCAAAGGCTTCAAACAAACCGACACGCAGTGTTACTGGCAGCAGGTGAATTGCCATTTCATTTAATAAGTTTCTGAAACATATTACATATTATCTTTTATTTTGTTATTCATACCCTTAAAAAAGTAAGTAGGCAGAAAATGAATATCATATTATTAAAATTATCATATAAATTAAGTTTTTTTTTTAAAGTTTATCATCAACCATGCTTCCATAGTGGCAAAATTACGGTTTTTTGGTTCTTCGGAATGAATGAACCGCGTCGAGATAAAAATAAATTTCATTGATTTGTACGCACACTCTTATGATGTAGCCTTGGGTGAAATGCGTCAGAGGGAAAACGCGTAGGTCCACAGAATTAAACCCCAAAGATATTCTATAGTAATAATACGGAGCACATCTATCTATACGTATAATAAAACTCTAACGGGCTGTGTCTGTACATGAAATATTTTTTGAAATTTTTAGCGGCTCGTGTACATAGTTATCGATGTAGATACCAAAACACCAGTTTTTTTAAATTGTTGTCTCTCTGTCTGGTTGTGCACGCATCACGCAAAAACTACTGGACTTATTTTGATAAAGTTTGTAACATAACTGAGTAACCAGAGTATTAGTAATCTAGGGTACTTTGTACAGCCGGAGCATTTCTCATTACCATGGGAAAATTAAAAACTGGATAAAAAGAGAACTACGTACTACTCCGAAACGATAACACCTAGAAACTTGAAATATTATTAGGTATGTTGTAGGTGTCTTACATGTTGTAGGCAACAGCTATGAAGGGATTTCTGGAATAAACTGGATCCGCGACCACGGCACCCGCTATAGTACTTGATAAAGCATAGAAATATTATTTATTTTAAAAATAATAGGATATGCTATGAGTGCCTAAAGTCTATGCACTGGTAGCGACCAGGTTGAGGTCTCTATTGTAACGGCAAGGAACAGTCGCTAAGCTACTTACCGATCGCTTGAGACGGCCTGCCCCTGTATTGTTAGAGTATTACTAGGAAGTTTTCACAGTGCCAGGTTAATTGTTCACACAGCTCACACGGCAAATAGAAGCATAACTACTATTATATTTTCTGCTTGTTCGCTATAAGAAGTATCAAACAATCTACGTAAGTTTTTTACACGGCTGTTGGTTACAATAAACGTGACGATGGAGATTGTCCAGTCGCTTTCGACTGTGGCCACGTAAATTGATGCCATTCGCCCTTACATGGCCGATAGACGATCTTCCTTGTGAATACCTCCAATCAACGAGGCACACACGTAAGGTCCCCACCTCACACGTGAGGGAATCATTATCATTAATTGTACCAAAGAATCAAAAACAAAGTAGAATGGAACGGAAAGCCTAATGAGGGAATCCAGCTCGTGATGTAACGGTATCCTATTCAAATTATAGATAAGGCATTTCGAGTAGGTACTTTTTGGTTAAAATCCACTCATATATCTTTGTATTCACAAAATTGCCGGAGATGTGAGATGAATCTATATTCAAATATACATATTCAAAATTGTAGGCCTTTACCATAAATTTAGCTGTCCGTGAGCGTAATAAGTATAAAAAATCTTTGAATTATTTCCTTGACTGAACGATGTAGGTAACTTATTTTTCATGTAGATACAGTTCAACAAAGAGCTACAGACTGTCTATTAAAGCGGACTCATAACATAATGCTTTCGCTAGTCATTAGTTGCGGATTTAAAAACAGTCAAGTGAGAGTCAGACTCGCGCACGGGAGGTTCCGTACGTTTTCTATGAATATCTATTGATATTCTCAAACATTCATATACCCTCAGCTTTAATGCTCCAACTGCAATATTAGTTTGTAATCTACTATATAAAAATAAGTCGGGTTTTCCTTCCTGACGATTTAACTCGAGAACGGCCGGACCGATTTTGATGAAACTTTTTGTGTGGGTTCGAGTGGGTCCAGGGATGATTTATAGCAAAGAAAATTCAGCATTGCACCCGTGCGAAGCCGGGGCGGGTCGCTAGTAAGTAATAACAATAAAATATTTTGTGATATAACTACAAATTAACGATTTTTTGTTTATTTTCGTTCACTCGCGCTTAGGTAGGTACCTACCTACTTCGTTCCTTTCATGTTTTTTTTTGCATGATTGCATTGATTTAGAATCTTGATTTTTTTTTCAGGTCCAAGTATTTTCAATTTCAACTTGATAACTTTCTTTTTTTTTATAAGAAAAGGGGGCAAACGAGCAGACGGGTCACCTGATGGTAAGTGACTATCGTCGCCCATGGACACCTGCAACTCAAGAGTCACAACTGCGTTACCGACCTTTGAGGTGGGAGTAGGGGGAGGGGAGGGGAGGGGAGGGGAGGGGAGGGGGGATTGAGGCCTCCAGTTACCTCACTCACTCAACGAAACGCAATGCATTACTTTACACTAGTTTTCTGTGAGGCCGTGGTATCAGTCCGGTCGAGCCGGCCCAAGCGTGCCGAAGCATGGCTCTCCCACGTACTCCACGCGTTCAGTAAAAACTATTCTATGTTGTTCTATGTTAGGGGGTTTGGTTTCCGCACTTAGTCCTGAGTGGACCATTGTACGTGAGCCATGGCGGCCGGTTACTCCAACCATCCTACCTCCTTCCAAAAGCAGATCAAACTTCCGAGTCTACTCAGGGCGTCCGCAAGGGATTTTGGTGTTCCGAGAATCTCCTTGCGGATCTGGGCAACGCCAACGCACTCAAGGAGCACGTGCGCTACCGTCTCCTCCGCCTCCATGCACGCTCTGCACAGAGGGCTGTCAGTAATACCTATGGTGTGAAGGTGTTTATTAAGTGAGCAGTGTCCAGTGATGGTCCCCGATATCGTTCGCAGGCTGTCTCTGTCCAGGCGCAGAAGGCGCTTGGTCAGTTTCTTGTCCAGGGATGGCATAGCCTCCTTGGATTGTCTACATCCTGGCGTCGAAGTCCAACATTTCTCCGCTTGTGTTTGTGTATGAGTAAAAACTATTGTTCAATCACTTATTTACAAAAAAAAACATTGAACCCAATTCTTAGCCTGACCCTAAACCAAATTTTACAAGATAGTCCAGAACTATAAAGCTTTTCTGTAATAAGAGTTTGTACCATAGTAAACTTTAAGACGAGCTTTAAATTATCTTATACCTACCGCCTGATTTTTTTTACCGTCTGGAAAAAAATATGGTGTGATAGGTAAGTGTAATAGATTCATTTGGCATTGTTAGTCCACTCAACAAATAACCCAACAGTAGGTGTAGAGTGCGTGAGCTGGGACCTAAGCGATTTCTCCAGCAAGTTGTTCAGGGTGCTTAGGGAGTAAACATACTAAAAGTCCTGGCGTCTAGGTGGTCCGACGGAGTATGGGGGGATTAAAGTTCCCACTTCTGAGTTTTTCGCTAATATCTGTAAAACGGTGCGTCGTAGATAAAAATATCTTCTACGTAAACAAAGCTCATACTTTCTGCAACATTTATCTTATACACTTTTTTCAAATTCCTACCCGTTTTCGAACTACATGGTCCGAAAGAGTAAAAATTTTCGAAAAAAGTACTTTGTTAAACACTAGCTGTTTGTTTAATCCCCGCCACACTCCGGCGGACCTCCTAGACGCCGGGACTTTTAGTATGTTTACTCCCTAAGCACCCTGAACAACTCACTGAAGAAATCGCTTAGGTCCCAGCTTACGCACTCTACAACCATTTATTGCACTGTGACTTAAAGGAATAAAGTCACCTTCGAATCCACCACGAAAACTTGGGAAGTATCTATTCTTATATTGTGATCAACAAATCAACTGAGTTCATTGTTAGTAAACTTGACAGGATTTCTAACTAAACACTTATCATAGTTCCTTATGCTATCTTTTGGCTCCATCTTTGATCTACCTAATCTGTAACTTCAAAGGTCGTACACTAATATATACCTATGTATAGCATAATACATTTGATACATTCACCTTCTACTAAACCTTAATGTCTTACTAGCTTTTACCCGCGGCTTCGCTCGCGCACGTTTATTTTGCAAAATCGATTCGAATAGTCTAGGCAATGAAGCGGATTTTTGTATGAAGACCCCAACATTAATTCCTCAGTCGATGAAACTTTGCAGGATTGTAGTATAGTATGAGACAATACTTGCATAAAAAAATCCAAAAAAAAAACCTAACCGAAGTTAGGTATTTTTACTGAAATACTTATTTATTTGATATCTTTGTTGGGAAAAATGCTCAGTCTAAATTTTCTTCTCCAGCAATATTCATGTGTGTTAAGAAAGCTATATGCGAAATATCCAAAAAAATCTCCTGGTAGAAACAACAAAACTCAGACGTATATGTACCTTGCTCGAGAAAATTGCTCAGTCCATTTTTTTAACTGGAATGTCATTTAATGGTCGCTGTGGACTTACAATAGGAAAATCCAAAATAAAAACCTTCTGGCTACATTATTTTTATAAATTATCAAATTATCAACAAAAAAAAATTTTTTTTTTAGTATAAAAACCTAACTTCGGTTAGGTTTTTTTTTTGGATTTTTTTATGCAAGTATTGTCTCATACTATACTACAATCCTGCAAAGTTTCATCGACTGAGGAATTAATGTTGGGGTCCACTACCTTTATTGCCTAGACTACGAAATTGATTTCCTTTTACAAATAGTACACAAACTTTAAATTACACTCGCCAAATAATACATAGATAATTAAATTTGTAGGCGCAATCCCGCTCGCTCAAGTCCGGTTTTATTAACTTCTAACAATTTTATTTATATTTTTTTCAAGTTCAATGAATATTCTGCATTTACAATATTTTCACAATTTTGCCACCCTATGTGATCGTTGACTGTATTGCTCGGTCGCAAAGTGTGAGTTCTAAACTGGGTGAAGGACAAAATAAGAAATAACAGACACCATTAGAATAGATCCGAATGAAATATTTCTGTATATGAATTGCTATTTCATATTTCTTCAATTCTCGAGTACGCAATTATTTACACTTTAATACATGTGGTATACCTACTTTTACAAATATATTATAAAAGGTAATTTTAAATCAAGTGCTAATATTTTAAGGTTAGGTACAAATATGTAAGATAAATAGAAGTAACATTAAGAAAAAAAGTTAGTTTTTTTCTTTTGATTTTCTAATAAACAAATATTATTTTGTAAATATGCTTTGCATAATAACGCACTAAAATGCCACTTTTGTTGCATTTTTTTTATTAACATTTAACACGCACTTTGTTGATGGGGTAGTGGGCGTGTATAGTTTATATAAAGCGTGTTAGTTTGTTTTTAATAATCGATGTTATCTAGTAAAAAATAAAAATCTAAAGTTACCAAATCTTGTAAGGGTTAACGTATACGCTTTTACAATAAGATTCCCATTGAATTTAAAAAAAAATCCCTATTGATAAATTAAATACATATATAACATAATTGGTTAAGCAAAAAATAAAACCTACTATAAAGTAACAGACTACCAACATGCGTAGTATTAACTGACTCGACGCTATTTAAGGCTATTTATTATAATTATAATAGTAAACCATAATATGGTAAATATTATTTACTAGTACCTAAGCTGCTGTTGCTGCTTCTTCTCGGGGTACTGCATTTGGAACAAGCAACTCGTCGATGGAGATGGGTTGCTGTTTACATTTAGCCAATCTTCATGGACGAGTTTAGACTGCCTTGGTATGAGACTATTCACTTTTCTGAGTGTAATTTTTAATTACCTACAAAAAATAAAAACATTTCCGTTCATTTTCTTTTCCAAAGAAAATTGTTGTGACATTCCGTTCTTCATTCCGTTATTAATATCTTTGTTTTGACTACCACAACCTAAGTGCTTATCGTCAGTTATCGTCTGAGATACCTATGGAAAGATAAACATGTAGCTGTCCTCTTACGAGCAACTCTTGCATGTATGTATTTATGTTTTTCGGGAATCTCGGAAACGGCTTTTTATCGATTTTGATGATATTTAGTATACAGTCACAATTTTTTGCGCAATTTTACAAAAAATACTTTTTTTATTAACAAGGTCACTCACCGATAGATGTCGTTAGCGACACTGCCTCCTAGCTAAGTGATATTGTAGTAACGAATCGAATAATCCTATAGATTGTCAATGTACGAGATTTTCATATAAGCACTCGCCAAAAAACTCCAACGTTAACGAATGCTTAATAAATAAAGCCAATCCTATACATTGTAAATCTACAAGATCATTCGATTCGTTCGTACAAGGCCTCTTGGACCTCTGATGTGAGTATTAATTATAGTCATTTTATCATAGAAAGAATATTGAACCAATTTCCTCTTGATTTCAATTTCGGAGGCCATGATAAAGATATTTACTCAAATAAAAGTTATCGGGAATTGGTGTAGAGTAAACATGAAAAGGTTGGTATTAAAATCAAAAGGGAACATTACTAACCTACGAGTATGTCATTTTCAAGAGTATTTATTAAAAGACTAAAATTATTATAAGATTGAAATTTTCAGAATATTATCTTTAAATATAGGTATCATCTGATTGTGATTGAATAATGAACTAATAATAATATAATGTCACGCCTTTTTTTATCCCGGAGGGGGTAGGCAGAGGTATTCTATTACTGGATATACCTACATTTCACGAGATATATAGGACCCCTAAAGGTGATAGGTTGTGAGCCCATCGCCCGGACCGGGTCAGTTTACACATATTATGTCTCAGAATTAATTCTGAGACCTGCGGGTTTCCTCACGATGTTGTCCTTCACCGTCGAGCTAGTGATAAATATGTACGTAAGTTTTTGAAAAACTCATTGGTACATGCCAGGATTCGAACCCGAGCCTCACCGATTTTCGGCCGGCTCTTTAACCGTCCGGGCTATCACTGCTCTGAATAATGAACTATGTATGTAAAATTAGTAAATGCTGTTAGAATTTCTTTTAGGTATATGGTTCCATACCCAGAATATGCCCACGGGACCCTATTACTAAACCTCAGTTTTTCGTCAGTTTGTCTGTCGGTGGGTCGTATCGTATCTCATGAACCGTAATAGTTTTAACATAGGTAATGTGTATGTCTATTAGCGCTACGGCAAAAAATAATAAAAGTAAATAGTGTTCTTTTATTATACGATGGTTCGGAACCTTTCTTGTGTTAGTTCGACTCGTACTAGGCTGACATCTCATAATACCCCCTAAGCATATTTTATAATAATTTTGTATAAGTATATTTTGGAAATAATCATATTTTTACAATAACTTCTACGAAAATAATGAGCTACCCTAAACAATAGATATTAGCCCCGTTTATTTACAAGCAAGCTATAGAGCGTGAATAATTAAGTAGGCTGCTCGAGGCTGCATCATGCCGTTTACTCACTGAGTAATATAAAATGTCATAGCCCAGACATTATGGTCCTCGCGGCTTTCAAGCCCCGCCACTATACGAATACGAAACGAACTCAAACAATACGAATCGACGAGGAATAAATATTTCCGTAGTACATTAGTTTCTTCGTGTTAGGTACCTACAACAGTCGGCGGCTTAGTGCTCTGATGGTTCAATTTGCGCAAAGGAATAGAAAGTCTCAGAATAGATAAAATTTTTGTTCAGCACTCGTTATAAGTAGACAGTTGAAATGTTCATAAAATGTGATCTGTTGCCACTATAACAACAAATACACATAAGTATACAAAATAAAATTAAATTAAAGTGCTCTTTAAATTGTATCGAGTCCGACTTTTTAGTGTAAAATACTAAAAAACGGACAAATGCGAGTCGGAGTCGCCCCCCGTGAGTTTCGTACAAATTTGTTGGTACCTACATCCTAACGCGAAAGTGACTTGGTTTGTTTGTTACGCTTTTATGCCGCTTTAAACCGATTTTAAAAATTCTTTCACCAATGGAATGCTACATTATCAAGGAGTAATATAGGCTATACTTTTATCCCCATATTTCCACGGGAACGGGAGCTAAGCTGGTTAAACCGCGGAGCACCGCTAGTATTAAATATACCTCGATGACGGATTACGCTTTTCTTTTAGTTATGTAGCTGATTATCTTTTATTTATTTTTTAATTCTTACAACGTACTTTAAAAAAAACTATTTTTTAATGATTTAATTACAAATGTATAATTTTCAGACTTTTTCCTATACTTGTAGTAGATTATATATGACCATATTAAGTACTTGCCAAATTTCATAGTTCTAGGTCAACGGGAAGTACCTACCTTATGAATTTTTATTCCCCTTAGTGTCGAAATGTACGTTTTTTTTAAGACATTAAACATCTGCTAAGTGCCTGTCGGGACACGCAACAGGTAAGGTTTCACATAACATTTAAACTAAATTGTTATTACATTAGTATGTAAAAATACATTTATTTTAGTTCAGTATCAGCAGCCCGTCATTTTAAAACAGCTTTTTTTCTATTGGACACTGTTTTTATAGGTAATTAAACAATTAAAAGATAAAAGTAGGTACTAAAATGTATTGTAACTATTCTAATTAGGTACTTATCTACGTTTAAAATGTTATCAGATCAGGATATTTCTCTTACATTATAATAGAAAAAAAGTAATACTTACTTGATTTTGTTGTCGGTTCGCCTCAATAGGTACTGGGATGGTTCAGATTCACTATTGGACCAGATAGATGGCACTGTTGTCGACCTGTCAACAAAATGATATAAACTTCAGGTAGTTTTTGAGTAGCTTTCATTTTCATTACAATATTTTATGACTAGCTAGCCAATACATCACGAATGACGTTCTACGTGTGGCGGTCACGAAGTATAAGTATAAGTATAATCTCACGCCTTTCATCCCCGTGGCGGTAGGCAGAGGATTCCATTACTGGATATACCCACATTTCACGAGATACATTGGACCCCTAAACGTGATAGGTTGTGAGCCCATCGCCGGACCTGCGTAGGTATTCACGAAGACTCGATACCATTTCGGTTCGATTCAGATCGAGTGAAAAATTTTCCGATGTCGAATCTATCGACTTCGGAAACTTTATTCTAGGCGTTTCTGACAGCCACGGAAAATTTTCCGAATCCTTATGTCACATATGACATTAGTTTTCAATACCAACATCAGCCCATCTCGAAAGTTTTCGACACCAACATCAGCCCATCTCGAAAGTGTTCGACAGATTTTCCGATATCGAATATCGAAGCTCCCTGAATACGCCTGCGGGTCTATTTACACATGTCTCAGAATTAATTCTGAGACTTGCGGGTTTCCTCACGCACGATGTTTTCCTTCACCGTCGAGCTAGTGATAAATATCACTGCTCTACACACGAAGTACACGCCTCTTAACTGCCCGCAGTTATTTTCGAGCGTCATCAACATAAATCATCTTCTTCATCTTTTAAAATATATGTTGAAACAACCAAATACTTTTACTGAAGAGGCTAATCTCTCAGCCACAAGACGTTGTATAAAGTTCACACTCTGTCTCAGATAAGTATCACTTTCCTCAAATTTATGTTGAGCAGAGACAAGATATTCTTTTAGCTTCCAGAGAATATGCTATTGAAACATGGTTATTTCTAAAATCGGAATTAGTCTGCCAGCCCCCTCAAAGATAAAAAGGTTGAGATCCCTTATTTATCACTTAAGCTATAAAATTTAAAATGGTTAGGTACTCGGCAACAAATATGAACTATCTATCTTTTATATATATTTCCCTTGGTCACGGCATCACGCGTGAACGGCTGAACCAAATTAGCTAATTATTTTTTTGTTGTGTTTGTTATTGTGAGGAGAAGGTTCTTATGACAGAAAAAAATAAGAAATTTGCCCAAAATTTTTTTTTAAGAAAACATAACGACCATTTTAACACGGTGTTTGACATAACTGATAGTTGTACAGGACAACGGGGGGACCACGAGTCTGTAGTGCGTCTGTCGGGTCAGATTTGCAAGTTTGTATTATCTTTATTTTTCTCCCCTGACACAAAAACGAAGGTTACAATCTCAATAATATTTATTGGAAGTGATAATCCCAGAAAGCCCCTCTATAATTACTTTCTGGAGTATGAATCTCTATAAATATGAATTGACTTGTTTTTTTTAAACTGACAGGACTTTGAGCTTGGAATCAAAAACAAGGAAATTTAATTAAAAGCTACGGAGTTTGAGGAATTTATTTGATTTAAAAGTATTGAGTAGTAGGTGTACCAACAAAGATATCAAATAAATAAGTATTTCAGTAAAAATACCTAACTTCGGTTAGGTTTTTTTTTTGGATTTTTTTATGCAAGTATTGTCTCATACTATACTACAATCCTGCAAAGTTTCATCGACTGAGGAATTAATGTTGGGGTCCACTACCTTTATTGCCTAGACTACGAAATTGATTTCCTTTTACAAATAGTACACAAACTTTAAATTACACTCGCCAAATAATACATAGATAATTAAATTTGTAGGCGCAATCCCGCTCGCTCAAGTCCGGTTTTATTAACTTCTAACAATTTTATTTATATTTTTTTCAAGTTCAATGAATATTCTGCATTTACAATATTTTCACAATTTTGCCACCGTATGTGATCGTTGACTGTATTGCTCGGTCGCAAAGTGTGAGTTCTAAACTGGGTGAAGGACAAAATAAGAAATAACAGACACCATTAGAATAGATCCGAATGAAATATTTCTGTATATGAATTGCTATTTCATATTTCTTCAATTCTCGAGTACGCAATTATTTACACTTTAATACATGTGGTATACCTACTTTTCAAATATATTATAAAAGGTAATTTTAAATCAAGTGCTAATATTTTAAGGTTAGGTACAAATATGTAAGATAAATAGAAGTAACATTAAGAAAAAAAGTTAGTTTTTTTCTTTTGATTTTCTAATAAACAAATATTATTTTGTAAATATGCTTTGCATAATAACGCACTAAAATGCCACTTTTGTTGCATTTTTTTTATTAACATTTAACACGCACTTTGTTGATGGGGTAGTGGGCGTGTATAGTTTATATAAAGCGTGTTAGTTTGTTTTTAATAATCGATGTTATCTAGTAAAAAATAAAAATCTAAAGTTACCAAATCTTGTAAGGGTTAACGTATACGCTTTTACAATAAGATTCCCATTGAATTTAAAAAAAAATCCCTATTGATAAATTAAATACATATATAACATAATTGGTTAAGCAAAAAATAAAACCTACTATAAAGTAACAGACTACCAACATGCGTAGTATTAACTGACTCGACGCTATTTAAGGCTATTCATTATAATTATAATAGTAAACCATAATATGGTAAATATTATTTACTAGTACCTAAGCTGCTGTTGCTGCTTCTTCTCGGGGTACTGCATTTGGAACAAGCAACTCGTCGATGGAGATGGGTTGCTGTTTACATTTAGCCAATCTTCATGGACGAGTTTAGACTGCCTTGGTATGAGACTATTCACTTTTCTAAGTGTAATTTTTAATTACCTACAAAAAATAAAAACATTTCCGTTCATTTTCTTTTCCAAAGAAAATTGTTGTGACATTCCGTTCTTCATTCCGTTATTAATATCTTTGTTTTGACTACCACAACCTAAGTGCTTATCGTCAGTTATCGTCTGAGATACCTATGGAAAAGATAAACATGTAGCTGTCCTCTTACGAGCAACTCTTGCATGTATGTATTTATGTTTTTCGGGAATCTCGGAAACGGCTTTTTATCGATTTTGATGATATTTAGTATACAGTCACAATTTTTTGCGCAATTTTACAAAAAATACTTTTTTTATTAACAAGGTCACTCACCGATAGATGTCGTTAGCGACACTGCCTCCTAGCTAAGTGATATTGTAGTAACGAATCGAATAATCCTATAGATTGTCAATGTACGAGATTTTCATATAAGCACTCGCCAAAAAACTCCAACGTTAACGAATGCTTAATAAATAAAGCCAATCCTATACATTGTAAATCTACAAGATCATTCGATTCGTTCGTACAAGGCCTCTTGGACCTCTGATGTGAGTATTAATTATAGTCATTTTATCATAGAAAGAATATTGAACCAATTTCCTCTTGATTTCAATTTCGGAGGCCATGATAAAGATATTTACTCAAATAAAAGTTATCGGGAATTGGTGTAGAGTAAACATGAAAAGGTTGGTATTAAAATCAAAAGGGAACATTACTAACCTACGAGTATGTCATTTTCAAGAGTATTTATTAAAAGACTAAAATTATTATAAGATTGAAATTTTCAGAATATTATCTTTAAATATAGGTATCATCTGATTGTGATTGAATAATGAACTAATAATAATATAATGTCACGCCTTTTTTTATCCCGGAGGGGGTAGGCAGAGGTATTCTATTACTGGATATACCTACATTTCACGAGATATATAGGACCCCTAAAGGTGATAGGTTGTGAGCCCATCGCCCGGACCGGGTCAGTTTACACATATTATGTCTCAGAATTAATTCTGAGACCTGCGGGTTTCCTCACGATGTTGTCCTTCACCGTCGAGCTAGTGATAAATATGTACGTAAGTTTTTGAAAAACTCATTGGTACATGCCAGGATTCGAACCCGAGCCTCACCGATTTTCGGCCGGCTCTTTAACCGTCCGGGCTATCACTGCTCTGAATAATGAACTATGTATGTAAAATTAGTAAATGCTGTTAGAATTTCTTTTAGGTATATGGTTCCATACCCAGAATATGCCCACGGGACCCTATTACTAAACCTCAGTTTTTCGTCAGTTTGTCTGTCGGTGGGTCGTATCGTATCTCATGAACCGTAATAGTTTTAACATAGGTAATGTGTATGTCTATTAGCGCTACGGCAAAAAATAATAAAAGTAAATAGTGTTCTTTTATTATACGATGGTTCGGAACCTTTCTTGTGTTAGTTCGACTCGTACTAGGCTGACATCTCATAATACCCCCTAAGCATATTTTATAATAATTTTGTATAAGTATATTTTGGAAATAATCATATTTTTACAATAACTTCTACGAAAATAATGAGCTACCCTAAACAATAGATATTAGCCCCGTTTATTTACAAGCAAGCTATAGAGCGTGAATAATTAAGTAGGCTGCTCGAGGCTGCATCATGCCGTTTACTCACTGAGTAATATAAAATGTCATAGCCCAGACATTATGGTCCTCGCGGCTTTCAAGCCCCGCCACTATACGAATACGAAACGAACTCAAACAATACGAATCGACGAGGAATAAATATTTCCGTAGTACATTAGTTTCTTCGTGTTAGGTACCTACAACAGTCGGCGGCTTAGTGCTCTGATGGTTCAATTTGCGCAAAGGAATAGAAAGTCTCAGAATAGATAAAATTTTTGTTCAGCACTCGTTATAAGTAGACAGTTGAAATGTTCATAAAATGTGATCTGTTGCCACTATAACAACAAATACACATAAGTATACAAAATAAAATTAAATTAAAGTGCTCTTTAAATTGTATCGAGTCCGACTTTTTAGTGTAAAATACTAAAAAACGGACAAATGCGAGTCGGAGTCGCCCCCCGTGAGTTTCGTACAAATTTGTTGGTACCTACATCCTAACGCGAAAGTGACTTGGTTTGTTTGTTACGCTTTTATGCCGCTTTAAACCGATTTTAAAAATTCTTTCACCAATGGAATGCTACATTATCAAGGAGTAATATAGGCTATACTTTTATCCCCATATTTCCACGGGAACGGGAGCTAAGCTGGTTAAACCGCGGAGCACCGCTAGTATTAAATATACCTCGATGACGGATTACGCTTTTCTTTTAGTTATGTAGCTGATTATCTTTTATTTATTTTTTAATTCTTACAACGTACTTTAAAAAAAACTATTTTTTAATGATTTAATTACAAATGTATAATTTTCAGACTTTTTCCTATACTTGTAGTAGATTATATATGACCATATTAAGTACTTGCCAAATTTCATAGTTCTAGGTCAACGGGAAGTACCTACCTTATGAATTTTTATTCCCCTTAGTGTCGAAATGTACGTTTTTTTTAAGACATTAAACATCTGCTAAGTGCCTGTCGGGACACGCAACAGGTAAGGTTTCACATAACATTTAAACTAAATTGTTATTACATTAGTATGTAAAAATACATTTATTTTAGTTCAGTATCAGCAGCCCGTCATTTTAAAACAGCTTTTTTTCTATTGGACACTGTTTTTATAGGTAATTAAACAATTAAAAGATAAAAGTAGGTACTAAAATGTATTGTAACTATTCTAATTAGGTACTTATCTACGTTTAAAATGTTATCAGATCAGGATATTTCTCTTACATTATAACAGAAAAAAAGTAATACTTACTTGATTTTGTTGTCGGTTCGCCTCAATAGGTACTGGGATGGTTCAGATTCACTATTGGACCAGATAGATGGCACTGTTGTCGACCTGTCAACAAAATGATATAAACTTCAGGTAGTTTTTGAGTAGCTTTCATTTTCATTACAATATTTTATGACTAGCTAGCCAATACATCACGAATGACGTTCTACGTGTGGCGGTCACGAAGTATAAGTATAAGTATAATCTCACGCCTTTCATCCCCGTGGCGGTAGGCAGAGGATTCCATTACTGGATATACCCACATTTCACGAGATACATTGGACCCCTAAACGTGATAGGTTGTGAGCCCATCGCCGGACCTGCGTAGGTATTCACGAAGACTCGATACCATTTCGGTTCGATTCAGATCGAGTGAAAAATTTTCCGATGTCGAATCTATCGACTTCGGAAACTTTATTCTAGGCGTTTCTGACAGCCACGGAAAATTTTCCGAATCCTTATGTCACATATGACATTAGTTTTCAATACCAACATCAGCCCATCTCGAAAGTTTTCGACACCAACATCAGCCCATCTCGAAAGTGTTCGACAGATTTTCCGATATCGAATATCGAAGCTCCCTGAATACGCCTGCGGGTCTATTTACACATGTCTCAGAATTAATTCTGAGACTTGCGGGTTTCCTCACGCACGATGTTTTCCTTCACCGTCGAGCTAGTGATAAATATCACTGCTCTACACACGAAGTACACGCCTCTTAACTGCCCGCAGTTATTTTCGAGCGTCATCAACATAAATCATCTTCTTCATCTTTTAAAATATATGTTGAAACAACCAAATACTTTTACTGAAGAGGCTAATCTCTCAGCCACAAGACGTTGTATAAAGTTCACACTCTGTCTCAGATAAGTATCACTTTCCTCAAATTTATGTTGAGCAGAGACAAGATATTCTTTTAGCTTCCAGAGAATATGCTATTGAAACATGGTTATTTCTAAAATCGGAATTAGTCTGCCAGCCCCCTCAAAGATAAAAAGGTTGAGATCCCTTATTTATCACTTAAGCTATAAAATTTAAAATGGTTAGGTACTCGGCAACAAATATGAACTATCTATCTTTTATATATATTTCCCTTGGTCACGGCATCACGCGTGAACGGCTGAACCAAATTAGCTAATTATTTTTTTGTTGTGTTTGTTATTGTGAGGAGAAGGTTCTTATGACAGAAAAAAATAAGAAATTTGCCCAAAATTTTTTTTTAAGAAAACATAACGACCATTTTAACACGGTGTTTGACATAACTGATAGTTGTACAGGACAACGGGGGGACCACGAGTCTGTAGTGCGTCTGTCGGGTCAGATTTGCAAGTTTGTATTATCTTTATTTTTCTCCCCTGACACAAAAACGAAGGTTACAATCTCAATAATATTTATTGGAAGTGATAATCCCAGAAAGCCCCTCTATAATTACTTTCTGGAGTATGAATCTCTATAAATATGAATTGACTTGTTTTTTTTAAACTGACAGGACTTTGAGCTTGGAATCAAAAACAAGGAAATTTAATTAAAAGCTACGGAGTTTGAGGAATTTATTTGATTTAAAAGTATTGAGTAGTAGGTGTACATGTTTAGAGATATTACTTCATTAAAAGGAGAGATAATATTTAATAATATTTTTATGTAATTTCGTTTGAGTTCCAGTAGTTTTAATAAAAAGACTATAATCTTTTGAAAAAAAAAGGACGACTAGTTATATCAATTGCTAATAGCCATTAAGCCCATTGTAAAAAGTTTGTGCCTATCTTTCAAACGAACCGACTAGGTGCACTTTTCGAATTGGGAGCTACACCTACACAGTTAGATGGTTGAAAGAAATATGTCTACTTCTCTTTGACTTATTCCTTATTAGTAGACTTCTCTATAATAAATGCGATAATAGTCTTTCACGATTACACTATACAGCACGTTCACCGATCGCTGAACTTACCCGGACGAAACTTCATACGACAATAATTTTATTTACATTATGATAATGGTCTCATGCAACTTTTTATCTCGGAAAATCTCATAGTTTGAGCCGCAGGCAACAACTTGTTTGGCTACTTACCTATTTGTACGATGCGTGTCTAACTTTTGAATAAAAAAAATAAGAATATTAGTTCACTAGTTAATTACCATTCAGTTAGTTATGTTATGCATAACTGCTGCCACTGCTGGCAAATAGTCTGGCTAAATTCTATTGTGAATGCGAAAATTCAATATATAACAAAGAGTAAATATATTTTATTTTTTCTTTCTACAAATCTACTTCAAAAATATGTACCCATATCAATGGCTAATAAAATTATTCGTGCTCCTCCAAAACATAAAAAAAAATCTGAAACTAGATAAAACACATTCATAATCAGACGTAAAACGACTCGATTGATCCACTTTTAGATGAAACTAAATCAATTACAAAAATAAGTAAATATACCCCGGTGACTTATCCAACAGGGTGTTTAGCTGTAGAATTCAATTTCTGAAAGTATAGGTACACCTAGTGTTTAAAGGACAACACACGATTTACAAATACATGTACCTATTTAAAAATAATATGAATTACAATAAATCAATCAAGGTAAGCATTTGTATTGTACAGCATTCAAGGGTGCCATTCAGATTATATACACTTCTCATCAGAAAAATGAGTATATTTTTAATAGTGAATAATAATATTATGAGGTTTTCAAATCCTAATGTTAATGTTCTAATTCAGATTAATTTTTCATAGGTTTCCATTTTTACCCTGCATGGAGTATGAAAGAAATAAAACAACACACGTAAAAATAAAATAAAAATCTAAGAAACGTTTATTTAATAACTTGTATTCTAATTACTCAGTTTCATCCATCCTAAGGTTGTCTGGAAGAGATCGCTAAAAGCGATAAGACCGCCCATTGTACTTTAGTTAATGTTGGTATCCATATTGTGTTGTTTTTGGTGTACAATAAAGAGTTATTGTATTGTATTGTACTGTATTCCCTCTCCGAGCTCTTATTACTGCTTCCTTTATGGTTCTTCATCGATCGGATGAGAGACACGATCACGAGTGTTGTGGCATTCCATTCCATGCCTCTTGGATTGCATTTTGCAGCTGGCTAAGTCTTTCTGGGGCAGGCCGTTGACGGGCATGTTGGCTCAGTTGGAACTGACCCTGCCTTCTGAGTCAGAGGTCGCGGGTTCGATCCCCGCTCGGGGTGTGCATGAACATGTTTGTGGGCTTCGTGTCTGGTCGTTTAATATTTATTTAAGTATGTTTATCAGTTGTTTAGTACCCATAGTAAAGACCCTGCCTAGTTTGGGACTAAATAACCGTGTGTGAATTGTGTCCCACAATTTATATTTATATCTCTTGCACAAATTCGTCTCTTTAATTCATCCCATAGATGGTCAATAGGATTAACATAATCTCGGTAACATAATCTCGAACGACCGTTGCCAATAAAATGTGCATAGGGCATCACGTTGTTGAGTCAATACAATATTTATTTTTATTTGGGTATAACTTTTGATTTTTTGCTTACTTTTTAATCTAGATATCTACCTAAATGGTTTTGTATAAAAATATATTTTATAAAAATAAATTAATGTATTTTTTCTTGGTAAATAAACGTACTTACCTATTATTATTCTAATAAATATTTTTTCTTTATGGTCATTTGGTACAGGTTTAATAGGACAATGATTATTATATCATAAGGTGACCACTGAGCATTTAAAGTACTACGTACTATTACTTATTCTGTGGTACTACCTACTAAATCTCGTGTATTGGTATAAATTGTCGAAAACATGTTCTTAATTAAATTTCAAGTCTCGAACGTGTATATTTGGTTGATTAGCTTACAAGTAAGTACTTTAAGACTTTCTCATGCTAAGTAGATAAAATATTATTGGTTATGTACTCAAAATTCCTGAACGAAAACTTCTCTAATTAATTTTTCATAAAATTGTTGCAGAATACCTTTCGGGATAATTTTGAAATATACCCTTTCAGACGCCAATAATAATAAAACTGAAGTATGTACCTACCTGTCTGCGATTTCAAAATAAATGCAAATATTTTAATGGTATATTGCCGTTTAAAAAATTATATGTCGTTCTGTCTGTCTGAAACTGTGTTTTGGCTCCGAAACGGCTAATAAAAAAATTATAGAATAAACATGATATATCGGTGAAGGATACCTTTTTTTACCTTTTGCAGTAGAGACACTTGGTCCTTGGGGCTCGGAGGCGCGAGAACTTGTAAGAATGTTGTCTGCGCGCCTCATTAAAACTTCTGGTGACCCAAAAGCAGGTTTTTTCTTACTCATGTTTATGTATTTAACTTGGTATTGGTCAATATGCGAATATTTCGCGTATTGGTCATTAAGCGTATGAGTCATTATGCGTATATTTCACGTATTGGTCATTATGCGTTTTGGTCATTACGCGTAATGATGTAGTCATTTTGCGTATGGTCATTTTGCGTATTCAAAGCTAGAAATAAATTTATCATTTTGCGTATTGGTCATTGTGCGTAGAGAGCAGCGGATAGCGGATTAGTCAATTCAGAGGGGCAATGCGGCAAGTATTCTAGGCACCGTCCCGCGTGGTCAGGGTTTAGAAGAAGTTTTTTGCCTGTAATTTAGGTTGTAGGTAATAATTCTATTCTATTTAAGTATATTTTTGACGAAGCCTGTTGCTGATCCTCGAATCTGTATTATTTTTGACAAAGCATGTTGCTACTTACTTTGTATTTGTAATTATTGCCTTAATAAATAACAAATAAAAATCAATGTTCAACCATCATAGTAACAAATAAACAAGATTAATATTTACCTACTTATATTTTTATAACAAGCTTTTACCTGCGACTTTGCACTAGTTTTGGGTTAAAAAGTATTCTATGTTTTATTTTGATGTATATGTCAGCCAAGCCAAACTACAATAAAGTTTAATTAAAACCCGTTCATTAGTTTCAGCATGAAACAGCAACAAACATACATCTATAGGTATAGCCATCCACCCTCACAAACTTTCGTGTTTTCGATATTAGTAGAATTCTTCGCTAGCAGAGGTTATCGAACTTATTTCATATAATGCTCACAATGAAATAGTACCTACCTATATTACACATCTAGGGAAGTAAAATAAGAAATGTCTCAGATCACATGGAATTGTTGACGGAGGCGATGCCGAGGTCTACAAACATGTGATCTGAGGCTTTCTTATCCTACTAATATTATAAACACAAAAGTTTGTATGTATGGATGTTTGTTTCTTACACGCAAAAACTTCTGAACGGATTTTGATGAAACTTTGCAGATACCTATTTAGCTTATAGATCAAAATAGCACATAGGCTATATTTTATCCCCGTATTCCCACGGGAACGGTAACTACGGGGCTGAAACCGCGGGGCGCTGCTAGTTTTATAATAATAGTATATTTTGCATCGAGGGACTAAACGAAGCCATTATATACCAGAGCAGAGGTGGTTTGAATGAAACTGGCGTTTAGTATCGAGGTGGAAACTGTAATTTTTACTATGAGCGCGAGAAAAATCGTCAATTTAGTACAAAACCAAACAAATACTTAAAAAATTCTGAAATTTTCGCATGATTTTTTTTCTTCTAAACCTGTCACAGATTAGCAAAGACTTTTTTTTTATTATAAAAAAGTGGGCAAACGAGCAGACGGGTCATCTGATGGTAAGTGACGTCCGTCGCCCATGGACACCTGCAACTCAAGAGTCACAACTGCGTTGCCGACCTTTGAGCTGGGAGTAGAGGGAGGGGCGGGGAGGGGAGGGGGAATTGGGGCCTCCGGTTACCTCACTCACTCAATGCATTGCTTTAAGCTGGTTTTCTGTGAGGCCGTGGTATCACTTCTGTCGAGCCGGCTCAAGCGTGCCGAAGCATGGCTCTCCCACGTTTAAAAACTCCCAACATTTTCGCAATCAAGATGGTCAACACTCCACAGATATTTACTGGCTGTTTGAGTTTGTCTACATCTTATTAAGAAAATTAAAAAACGAATTACTTTTCGTAGGGCTACATTAGCGTACTTTTAAAGCATGAGAAGTGAAATAATAGATACTTTATTTCAGATTTACATCCATATTTATTTTGATTGATGATTTACAACAGATACAAAAAAATAAAGTAACTAAAAAACATGGTAATTCAGAAATTCTGAGTGCCTAAAGTCTAGGCAGCAATAGCCAGCCATCGTCTATAGGTGGTGCTGGCTGGAAGTCTCTCTGCAAACTCGCGTATGATGACGTTTTTGCACTTTGCAACCCTGGACATACACGTCGCTATCCTGCTTCTCTGGATGGCATTGATCATGAATCATGATCAAAACTTATCGAAATATCACTTGGTTAGCAACAACAGTACCTAAGCGATAGTGCACTTTTACTGAAGATTTTAAAGAGGCTTCTTGAGGTAATTCGAAAAAGACCATCACACACATTTTATCGAATTTCCAATTCACTGCACACTATCACGGATAAATGAAATAAAAATAAATAATCTCACGCCTTTTATCCCCGAGGGGGTAGGCAGAGGTATTCTATTACTGGATATATCCACATTTCACGAGATACATTGGACCCCTAAACGTGATAGGTGGTGAGCCCATCGCCGGAACGGTTCTATTTACACATGTCTCAGAATTAATTCTCAGACCTGCGGGTTTCCTCACGATGTTTTTCTTCACCGTCGACCTAGTGATAAATATGTACGTAAATTTTTGAAAAACTCATTGGTACATTCCAGGATTCGAACCCGAGCCTCACTGATTTTCGGCCGGCTCTTTAACCGTTAAGGCTATCACGGATATTTACCACATAATATCCGTTCACCGCATATTATACTATTATTTATTTAGTGTCATGTACCAAGAAAATTTACACAAGGCGAACATAATGCATAATAAATGATAGTCAACCATCAGGCCAAGCAGAAAAATTTAGCGGAATTGATCGAAAATTATAAAAACAATGACTGACTAATTAAGAACCGCCGGTTCCAATTGGAATTGAGACACAATTAAAAATCTATTGTGTCTGTGATTCATGGTCTGAGAAGTTAGCTGATTATTTATTGTAAGACGAGTATTATGTTTCACTCATTGTTTTTATAATTTTCGACCAATTCCGCTAAATTATTTTTGTTTAGCCTGATGGTTGACTATCATTTAGGAATTTAGTTCGCCTTGTGTAAATTTTCTTGGTACATGACATTAAATAAATAATAGTAAGTATATTATGCGGTGATCGGATATTATGTGGTAAATATCCGTGATAGCCTTTACGGCCTACGTACATATTTGGACATGGAACCGAGACACAATTAAAAATCTATTGTATCTGTGATTCATGGTCTGAGAGGTACCTACATTCATTTAATTTAATTATAGTGTGCTATATTAGTCTGGACTTAAAAATTTCATTAAAAGCGAGACCTGTTACAGCGAGAGCAATTAAAACGCAACATAAAATATTAAAATTAACAAAGATATTCGTACAATAACGAAGCTCAAAGTCCGTCGACCGTCACGTCTTGCTTAGCAGCTGGCGAAAAAAGTTTTGATATACTTGGCTGAGCATTGTACATACTTATTTTTCAGGTATTGAAAATAAGCTAAATTTATGTTTGTCTTATCTAAATACATTTTATTTAAATGATCTTGAACTATTGAAGGCTTCATCGCTTCATTCGAAAATGTCTTAGACAAAGAAGGCACAAGGGCGAAAATGGGTTTGTGGTATTTTCAATGAATCTGTATTTAATACGCGGTTTTACCCGCGTAGTTCCCGTTTCCGTGGGAAAACGGCAATATAATAGACTATGTGTGATTTTGATATAAGTATAACCAATAACACTGTACAGTTTCATCAAAATCTGTTCAGTAGTTTTTGCGTGAAAAAACAACAAACATACTGATAAACTTTCGCGTTTATAATATTAGTAGAATATTTTAAACATACGGCAAAACATTGCCGTATCTTATTTTTTGCTTCCGACATGGTTTTATTTTTACAAATACATAGGTAAGTAAAGTGTTGAGCTTAAGTACTTGCTTAACGATTGTGCACAAAATCGCTAATGAAAATAAATAGTAGATTGTTATACAAGGGTCGCAAGGAAGAAATTCCTATGCTAGGTATTTAGACGCCCGAGCATAGCGAGGGCGGATATAAGGTAGGTATGGCAATTAACGCCCTGTGTTAAATAACGCCCAAACTACAGAAAAACCACTTTTAATTAAATGAGCAGCGTCATGGCTTGCGCACACATAGAATACACCAATAGGGACACGCCTAGCGTAAACGCAAGTTTCTTGAGCCACCATCTTGCCAGTGACACGCTGTGCTTCAACAACTTCGGTCACGGACGTCGCTGTTATAAAAACTACTCCAACAAAATTTAATGTTTTTGCTTATTTTGTTATATTTTTTTGTATAATTTTCATTTGTGTTGTAGTGTACGTAACTATCATTCATTGTTCGTTAATATTTTGAATTAAATCGGAGTATTTTCTAGAAAAAATATACAAATTGACAATAACGCCCACTGGGGTAATAACGCCCGGTCAACTGACCTTTGGGCGTTATTGACCTACATATGGGCGTAATAATACCATGGCAAAACATTACGTTGTAAATAAAATAATTCGTGACTAACTAATAATTATCTTAAAATAAAATGTATTTCCTGAATATTTAATTACTTCAACTTATTCTATTTGATATATACCTACCTACTTGAATCTGTTTTTTTAGGACACTTGCGGGCGCCATTGCCCTTCATCGTTCATTAACGCCCAATATAGGTTAAAACTAATCTTTCTTTTTTTTAAAAATGCTGTTATACTGTTTTTTCATGTCAATGTTTATTAATGAACTAAAAAAAATCGTTAAAAATTATTATAACCAGGAGATTGAAGTTACCCTGCACTTAATAAGAAGTATGCTAGTTTTTATGTTAAATGTTGATTTGTTACATTACATTATTTCTGATAAAGAAACTGATATAATAACGGTTATGTTTTATTAGTTTTATAACCTCTAATAATGCATTTTTCGCATCCAGGATATTATTTAGTAAACGGGCGGTAATAAACATAGTATTGTTAATAGCGCCCAAGACAAGGTTTTTAAAAAGGTGTCATTAGCATGGAAATAATAAATCATTTAAGCACACAACTAACATCTTTCGGTTCAGAAAACTATGTTTTACCTTTCTACCTCATTATTTGTTCCAATTATGAAGTCTCTATAGAGAATAAAATGATTTTAAGTTAAGTGGGCGTTAATTGCCTCGAGTACCTTAGTCCAAGTAGGAATTGATAACTTCCACCCGCGTTAAACACTCTACTTTTCATTTCGAATTCAAGGAAAGTAGACAAAAAAAATACAATTTTACAAAAATTCAAACATGCAAAAACGCAATTATACCTACGAAAAAAAAACAAAATTGAAAGATGTTGGAAAAAGAGAAACTTTTTTCTTTTAAACGTCTTTGAATACTACATCATAGAGTACCTAACCTAAATAACATTACAAAAATAATATACAAATCCTTCCTCTTTATAATAATATGTACAACAGTACATCTTCTTATAAAGCCTTCTGTGCTTATTAGTGTCGATGAAAAACAAGATTTTGAATTTCGGAACAGCTCACCAAATTATCACTAATTTTCAAATATGGAACGCGTACCGCCCCGCACGCGGCCTATTTTCTGTTGTTTATACCTACACTCACAAGGCCGCACCTTTTTTTCTTCTAATTGATGTAAAAAGTTTTGTATCCCTACTAAGCACCCAAAGAGGTTGGAAGAAACTCATTCTCTTTCCTAAATAAACTTTTTGTTTAAACGTCTTTGCCAAATGTAGTACTATTTTTTTTAATTTATTCCCGCCCTAAGGCCGGAAGCAATTACTATGAGTCTTTCCCGACCGAGGGCGGGAATCACAGCCCTGAATCTCTGTGGTGGGAATCATCGCTTCCGACACGGTACTCAGATCAAAGATACACTACTTTCCGAGTATGAGATATGAAAAGAAATATTACGTGCTTTTACATAGGATTGAATTCGGATTATCTGACGTAAATTAGATGGAATAAGACAAAACATGCACATTTTCGTTTATCTCGTTCGATGCCCAATCGATCGCCCTGAGCAAGTGAGAAAAAGTATCGATAAAAGAGCCGATTGATACAGGATTGAACAAATCGTGATATTTAACAAAAACTTGTTAAAACTTGATATCTCGCGGGCTATCCTATGAAGCTATGTTAAATATTTTTAGTTTTATCCAATCAAACAGGGTAGAAATATATTATAAATTAAATTTTACTAAATAATCGCTGTAGTTTGTAAGTAGAATAACTTACAAATCAGACAGCTCCTCCCCAAACCTCACCTGAACACTCCACATTTTTTTCTGGGTTTACCTTAGGCCTCCAACACCCAAAGAGGGCGTTGTAGCACACATTGAGAAATAATAATTATAAATGTAGAATTGAAAAAAAGCGATTCACCAGATTCCAAGAATAATCTCGTTATTGTCATGTCCATTGGAATTTTGCAAAATCCTTACATTTTATAAGCTACGTGAATTCTAAATTTCAGTATGCAGCTAGATTACTTCTAAATGAACGTTCATTTAGAAGTAATGTAGCTGCAACTTTCAACTTCATAATGTCCTGCAATTTTGAGATGAAACGAACTCGTTCCTGATCCCAGGGGAATTTTGAAAATTCTCTTCTAAGCGGATTTGGAACAATGTGGTTTCGTACACAGTGCGAGTTTAGTATTCTAGATCCATGGGTTCCTGATATCTCGTGATGATAAAAATGTTGTTTTAAACAAACTTTACGGATTATAAAATGACGCAGGTGTCGTTAGAATCGTCTGAAGTGTCATAGGCTAATTATTGACCCGACTGCACTGTAAAGATGCTAATATTTTTTAAATCTTTTCAGCACCTTTTACACGCTATCGGTCGGGTTTTTTAGTGTTAAAATAATTGATTTGTACGTTCATAGTTCTTATATTGTACTGGCTTTGCCACTAATGGCAGTGGTTTTTGGCAGGCGAACCAGCCCGTGTGCCTGAGCCTGCACGATCTGAACCTGCCACCATAGGCAGGCGGATCGGCTTCAGAATGGCTGGCATCATGTCCAAGCTGAAGAGCGCGGCTAACAACACGCCTCCGCCGCTGGAGAGCAACCCCATCATGCAGTACTTCGAGGTGGGGAAGGAGAGCAGCACTGCGGGACCCGGTCTGGTGTGGCGTGTCCACGACGCCTACAGGAAGAGCGACGGCAAGGTCAGTTTACAAACTTTATCATAAGTACGATAGGTAACGAAAATGTATATAGCAAATTAATGATTCACAAATAGAAATAATCTATTTGATTATAGTGAAAAACGTATTCTAGTTAAAAACGTCTCCGATCACCATGTCGGAGGAAAAACGACCGAACACAAAAAAATATACAAAACTCACTTTTGACTAAACTTGAGGAGATTACAGATAGCCATTGACGAGTTCTTCTATCCATCTTCTGGCTCCATGATCACACTCTAGTCACCAAGTATAATGTACGCATTGTACGGCACTCCTCGAAACACTTTATATGAGCCCGAACTGGATGGGTTTAGGAACGAGTCAGCTCCTAGGCGCGGATGGAGTTTACTTTAAATAGATTTTATTATTTATTACCTAACTATTATAGTTAATTTTTCTAAGCGCTAACAAAACCTAACGCTTATTTGTGTTCGCTCGATTTCACTTTTTTTTTCGTACCGGGTGCTTTAGCTGAAAAACTTTAAAAACCTTGTATATTAAATCTGCGAAACCTGTTTGAAATCCGTTTTTAAAATTCTAAAAAGAAAATATTCATTGATCGGCTATTAGGTATTGATTGGAGCCGTAATGCAGACTTGACGCCCGTGGCGGTCACAAACGTGGGAAGTGGTGCGTTATCATAAAAAAAAAAACTCCTCTACGAAGTTTGGCTCTTCTATTTCCTTTGACCATTTCATGTAGTAAGCACAGCAAGTACAGCATAATGTGCAACATTCATTGCAATATTTTTGGGCAAACATTAAAATAAAAACAGTGGCCATGAGCCATCAGCTTACGTAGGTACCGATAGACAAAACTTGAATCTCCATGGTGGCTATTTCCACTGCAATGACGCCAGTTTTGTTCCTGCTATCAAGCCGCTCTAGCGGATCGAAGTCTTGTCATGTCACTATAATTATTCGTGATTGTAATTTCCAAAGACAATGTCTTCCTCTGTACATAATCTATTTCCAGTATTATATTGATCTAACGTCGTCAATATTCTGTGTACGCAACGCGCGCTCGCCTTTGACATACCCAAATGTTTGTGAATATCCGTATATATAAGTTACTCTATGGTGAATATAGTGAACTCGGTTCTTGCTAATGCTAACTTCTGTAGCAATCTCCCACTGCTTCATTTTCAGATCAGCAAGAATTAATTCTTTGGCGGTGTCCAAAGTATACCTAATACTATAGAGTAAATTATAATGAATGGCGAGCTCACATATAATTAAGTGTAGTCAGATTGTAGCGTATTTAATAAAAAAAAACTAAAATATTCAGCATCAGCTCCTGAGTTTGAACATGTAAGATTTATGCTTAGAGAAAGCCTGTAAATAGAAATAATTAGCTTTAAATTTTTGTACGTAATCTAAACCTTATAGACCAGGGCAAAAGCCTTTAAAAATAATAAAAAGTGAAAAAAAAATAGCAGGATGAAACCCATTACAAAAGGAGGGGAATATTATAAAAATGAAAGGAAAAATAATTTACGGGCGATCTGAGGTCGGGAAGGGGATGGGGGTGAGTTTTTAAGGGTAAAAAACGGTTTTTCTCGATTTCCGGCAAAACTAAAAGTCCTATCGTAGTCTATAATAATATGGATGGAGGGATTGGATAGTGGCGTGTTCCTGGTGTCGCATTAGCTGTTATTCGAGATATAAAGTTGCTTTTATGTTTATTTTTTAATCATTGAAATAATGGTAACGTGTTAAAAAATAATGTGCAATATATATTGTATAATATAAATCTATTTTGATTAGAACCAGTCTCTCAAGACATGACTCTTTGTATAAGTATTTTATATATTATGGTCATTTTAAATTAAGTGCAAATTAAGGTTAGATCAAATAATGTTTGCTGTTATTCTATATATTTTATTATATATGTTTGCTATTTTGTGCATTGATTTTAATAGAATTTTTGTAAATTCCTACGCAAATGGGAATAAACTAGATCCGCGCGCGCAACGCCGCTATGGGCACCCGTTAGTCAAAAAAATATAGGATATTAGAAAAAAGAAAAAGTTAAATAACACTTTCATTGTTTTTCTGTCCTCAAAAATGATTGATCTAACGAATAAATTCGAAAGTTTGTGATGATGGAGGCGTGATTAAAACTACTAAACTAATTTTGATGAAACATTACAAACACATATACTTAATAAAAAAAACTATAGATATCGAAAGATGTCGCAAGTACTGCTAGTATAAAATAATTGTTGTATCAGTTGTATGATAGTCATCCGTTCAATTAATCGTAATGTCAAATGAGTAAAACTGATAATACCTACTTTGCGTTGATCGAGTCTATGAAAGCTATTAAATGCCAGCCTACAAAGGCAGCTTTGTGCGGATGTTGTAGCGGAACTGCAGTCGGCAGGGCATTCGCGGCGCTTGACTGCGATTGGCAATTGATTATGCAGAACAATTACGGTAATTATTCTGCTGGGCGCTAAAGCGCTCGTAGCCCTGCGGTACCAGTGTGTTTGTAACGATCACACTGGTTAAGCAAAGTTCGGCGCGGTCAGTCAATTCGGATGGCACGTTAAATTATAGGTCCCGGTTGTTGTTGTGTTTACCCACAATGGAAGTCCTTAAGCCATGTCAGATACCCTCGGGTGGCTTGAAAACAACTCCTAATCCACGGTGCGCTCGCGTGGGAGATTTAAGCCCATACTTCCCTCATATGTAAGGAAAGATCTTAGCTCAGCAGTAGGCTGTTAAAGGTTGATGATGATGATAATGATGCTGCTGAAGCAAGATATGTATATTGAAGACCGGTGGAGTTGAAATGACGTTCAATAAGTGGTCTTGTAAGTCCCTACTTTGAATAAAACATTTTGACTTTGACCAACGTTATTTTGTGTGGTGATGTCGAACGCGTTAAGTACCGATACAATTAATTTTGTAGAATAATGTAACACATTTTGTTACCTTCTACTTACGTAGGTATGTACTACATAATAATATTAGCATTATAGCAGTAGGTACCTCATAGATACATATTTACAAAGTTTTATATTAAATTATCACCATCATTCATCATCAGCCGAAAGACGTCCACTGTTGAACAAAAGGCTACCATAGAACGCCATAACGAACGACAACTTGCCGCTTGCATCCACCGGTTACCCGCGACCTTGACGATGTCGTCGGTCCACCTGTATAATATAACAATATTAAATTATAATCCCGTGAAATCATTTCTATTTTCACTTTATATAAAAGCTTTTTAAAAATATACTTAATTAAGATATTGCTAAGCACTGAATAAAAAAATACACTTAGTAAAAATTTGCAGAAGGTGATTATACTTTTTGATGTTTTTGTCATTGCGAAAACGTATAAAAAGCTCCACAAACGAATTATAATTAAATTGAAGTTGCTCATAATATTAATATTACTACTAGCAGCGGCTTGTGGTTTCACCGGCGTTAGTTGCCGTTCCCATGGAAATACGGGAAAAAAATGTAACCTATGTTTCTCCCTGACAATGTAGCTTTCCATATTGGTTAAAGAATTTTTAAAATCTAAGTAAAATGGTGGGAAAATTATAGCCCATGTTACTCCTAGAAAAGTACGCTTTGCACTGGTATATTACATACCTAGGGAAGTAAAATAAGAAATGTCTCAGATCACATGTAATTGTTGACCGAAGCGAAGCCGAGAAATGAAAAAGAGTTTTCATCTCTCCGGGCGGAAAGCGGCAAATTTATTTGTGTGTACTATTTCAAAATCGGTTCAACAAATATTTCCTCAACCCAGTTTATTCCCGTTCCCGTGGGAATTTCCAAAAATCCCTTCATTTGCGTTGCCTACGACATATAAGACACCTACTCGACGTACATTCCATATTTTAAATAGCGGGTGCCCAGCGGCCCGCGCGAATCCAGTTTATTGCCGTGCCATATTATAGACACCTACATACCATATATTTCTATTCTAGGTGTTATCGTTTCGGAGTACCTAGTGCGTATTTCTCTATTTACCCAGTTTTTTATTATTTCGTGCGAACGAGACATTCTCCCACTGTTAAAAGTACTCTAGATGTTGACCCGGTCACTTAGTTATCTCAACACCAAATTTCATCAAAATCCGTCCAGTACTTTTTAGTCTTTTTCAGTTCAGATAGACAGACAAACATTTCAAAAATTGGTGTTTGTGTATCTACATCGATAACTACGAGTATATACCTACACTGCCGCTAAAATTTTCAAAAAATATTTCATGTTCAGACACCGCTCCGTTCGAGTTTTATTATAATTATCTACTATATAAAAATAAGTCGGGTTTTCCTTCCTGACGATATAGCTCCAGAACGGCCGGACCAATTTTGATCAAACTTTTTGTGTGGGTTCGAGTGGGTCCAGGGATGGTTTATAGCAAAGAAAATTCAGCATTGCACCCGTGCGAAGCCGGGGCGGGTCGCTAGTCTACTATATAAAAATAAGTCGGATTTTCTTTCCTGACGATTTAACTCCAGAACTGACGAACCGATTTCCATGGTTTTGCATTCGTTGGAAAGGTCTCGGGCTCCGCAAGGTTTATAGCAAAGAAAATTCAGCATTGCACCCGTGCGAAGCCGGGGCGGGTCGCTAGTCACTACATAGTATAAAACAAAGTCGCTTTCTCTGTCCCTATATCCCTATGTCCTTATGTCCCTTTGTATGCTTAAATCTTTAAAACTACGCAACGGATTTTGATGCGGTTTTTTTTAATAGATAGAGTGATTCAAGAAGAAGGTTTTAGTAATAGCATCGCACCCGTGCGAAGTCGGGGCGAGTCGCTAGTCTAATATATAAAAATAAGTCGGGTTTTCCTTCCTGACGATTTAACTCCAGAACTGACGAACCGATTTCCATGGTTTTGCATTCGTTGGAAAGGTCTCGGGCTCCGCAAGGTTTATAGCAAAGAAAATTCAGCATTGCACCCGTGCGAAGCCAGGGCTGGTCGCTAGTGTATCTATAGAAGCTTACACAAAAAATATTTCTGTCCTTTTATAATATAGTGATGACGTATATAATAAAATTAAATTTAATCAGCATCAGCAGCTCTCTCCTACATTTTACCTATGTGAAACTAGGATTCAAGCTTTGTTGTGTCTAATTTGGTTTTCTCGACGGCATGTGCAGCTAAACTAAATTCTCGTTACATACACAGATATGAGAACTACATTGAAGTTTGAAATTATCACCAACATTTTATCTATTTTTATTTAACGTGAAGAACAAACTTTATACATTTTGCCTTTTAGGATTGGCCATTAGAGTGAGCCGAGATAGCTAAATAGTCAGCAGGTCTATTTTTACCCGTAACTCAATATTGTCAGAGCACTTTAAGCCTTGTGATACAACAAAACAAAATGTATCGTTACAAACACACCGGGTGTTTGTAACGATCACACTGGTTAAGCAAAGTTGGGCGCGGTCAGTCAATGAATGAGTGACTGCCTAGCGGCATTATATCACGAGCCCCTCTGTGTTTCGAAAAGCACGTTAATCCGTTTGTTACGCACAATGGAAGTCGTTAAGCCATGTCAGATACCTTGGGTGGCTTGGAAAATTCGTGACAGTTAGGTGGCCACTAGCCTAACTCCAACTCCCAACCCGCGGTGGCCTCGCGTGGAAGATTATATATGGCCTACTTCCTCATTGTGTTAGGAAAGACCCTTAGCAGTGGGCTGTTATGGGTTGATGACGCACTTACACATGGTACGTGCTCGCCATATATACGCTCAACAGATTTTAGACGCAATATTCTTTCATTGTCCTTTACCTGCATCTTTGTGTCATAAAATGCTTGACAGGTGGAAAAACTTCTACTGCGCTTACAAAAGTCCCTACCCAGTGGATACGTACCTACCTATAGCCACCATTAAAAGCTTTTCATCACGTTGGAAATGTTTGGTGCAGATGCGTTATTGTGTGATAAATAATTTATAACTTATCTGGTTCGTGACATCAATAATCACCCCCCGTGACAACGGTTTTCAAACTAATAAAATACCTGCAGTTTCCAATTCGTTTTCACAATAACCATTACCAATCAACCAAAGTACGTGTTCGCTAAGCTATGCGATTAATTGTTAAATAACTGCTGATGGTATGATATTTTAAATATATAAAGCTCCATTTTAGTATATAATGAGATCAATAAAAGTCGGATGGAATGAAATTCCAATGATTCTTCAACATTATTATTACATAATGTTTAATTTGTTAAATGTATGTATGTAAAGTAATATTTAATTTCTGCGTTCATTAGTATCTCCATAGTATAATCCTCCCTCTCCATAGCACTCGTATAAGTAGTACTTACTTAGCGTCTTGATCGTCTATTCAACCCAGATCAAAAAGACGTTTTTTTACCCCTAGTGGATTCTCAGTGAAACCGTAACTATTGTAAACATTTTTAGCGGAAACCTAATCAGTCCTTAAATTCATCCAAATCATAACGTCAATATTATGTGTTCAACTATAGCGTAAAAAAGTGGTTTATCTCATCTTCCCATTTAACCTATTTGACCGGGCGGACGAGTACGATTAGCAAGATGATTAGATTTCACTTGGCCCAGCCATCAGACAGAAATTTCCTATTTGGATTTAGAAATCCTGGTATTCGGTGGGCAAAGAGTTTTTTTAATGAGATCCGCGTCACGCGACACCTACGCCTGAAAATCATTACTACTTTATGCTATAGCATAAGTCTACTTATTTAGTTCCAGTAACTTATTTTGGGATATACTTATGACAGATGATTACATCATCTTTGGCAGGATTTCTCGCATTACGGTGGACACTCTGCATTATCTTCTAATCTCAAATTTAATTAGCAAAATGTCCTGCCCACGCCCATTTCGGTTTCGTCACACCTTTTACCAACCTTTCAAGGAAAGTCGCATACGGTGCAGAGACTATACATTAATATACTTATTTTATATTCTTGTTTCAGGACGTTCAATATGTTATGTTTTGAGTATTTCATCGATACATTGTCGCTGCCGTCTGTAACGCACTTTACCGTCATTACCTTAAAGTTTTACGTACGTACTTACAATTTTATACTGAAGCTCAAAGAATGCTACATAAATATACAAAGTCATAAATTTTTTTTACCAAGTTATACAAAAGTCATTATAAACACAACTATAAGTTATTACAACTACAAAAACATTTAAAATTACAGTGGTGGCATATGGAAATAAATCAACCAATTTGACATTCGCCATCGAACATTATTATGATACATGTCCACTAGTTACTTTAAACGATGAACAGGACGGAACAGAATAATTAGACAACTAGATAATATATCATGAAAGAAATACATTTTCACGAAAAGAAAAGCCCTTAGCCGAAAACTTTGCAAAATTAACGGGCTAGTCACAGCTATCCCCGGAGAAAAAGCTGCTACTTTGTGTACTAAAGTGTGAGCTAAAACCAACCCCTGAACATACGACCTTGAGCTTTACTAACTGAAACTGGAAATAATTCAACGCTGATGCCTGATGCGCAGCGTGGTATCTTACCAACAATATAATATATATAATAATATAATATAAATAATAATAATAATATAATCTCACGCCTTTCATCCCCGAGGGGGTAGGCAGAGGTATTCCATTACTGGATATACCCACATTTCACGAGATATATTGGACCCCTAAACGTGATAGGTGGTGAGCCCATCGCCGGACCGGGTCTATTTACACATGTCTCAGAATTAATTCTGAGACCTGCGGGTTTCCTCACGACGTTTTCCTTCACCGTCGAGCTAGTGATAAATATCTTACCAACAATCAGCTCTAAAATAAATAATAAAATATCCCAACGACCTCACAAGAAAGCGCGTGCAATTAATCCCGCAACACACCTTTATAGGGCTAAAGCGTATAGAGTACTACAGGATCCATTGATCCAAGACTGTTGACAGAGACAGAGAGACTTATGAATTTTGTTTTTTTATTCCCCTGTATCACTGAAGCAGAACCTAATTAGACATCGCTGCATCATTGAATGGAGATTACCTCCGCCAAATACAAAAACGCTTGGCCTCAAACTAAATGTCCCTTAGACAGATTGCGAAAGAATAAAACCGGCCAAGTGCGATTCGGACTCGGGCACGAAGGGTTTCTTATCATTGTCCATAAAAATGGCAAAAAACACGTTTGTTGTATGGGAGCCCCCTTAAATATTTATTTTACTTTGTTTTTGGTATTTGTTGTTATAGCGGCAACAAAAATACAACATAATTTATAAAAATTCAACCGTGTTGATAATTGATATACAGTCTAGTGACAGACAGACGGCGGGACAAACATCGAAGTCTTAGTAATAGGGTCCCGTTTTTACCCTTTGGGTACGGAACCCTAAAAAGAGATTTAAAATAAAAACTGGTCAAGTGCGAGTTTGACCAGCACACGAAGCTACCACCACGTTTCTGGTGTTATCCCTTTAATCTTATTTTTTTATTATTATTATTTGTAGCGGCAATAGAAATACGCATTCTGAGAAAATTTCAACTGTCTACCTATTACGGTTCATTCTAGATACAGCCCACTGTAGACAGATCTACAGCGAAGGCTTAGTTCGCCGATGCCACCCTTTGGGTACGGGAACCTAAAAAGACCGCATTGTGTGAGTGAACTCAAACGTATGCCATAAGGAACATAATCTGCTTTTCTGTACATTTTATGAAATAGAGAAAATCTGCAATGATTAAGCAGGACTCGTGCGTCATGGGCTCATTCATTCCGTAGCGAAAAGTTGCTCAGTAATACAATTTAGGCTAAGAGTTTATTAAGATCAAATAAATGGCATAAAAAGGAATAGAAAAATATTTATTTGTGCATATTAGATGAGTACCTACACATTAAATACATTTTATAACACATTTGCTCGTAAAAGGTATCTTATTTCACCAATTTCAATATCGTATTGTATCTCATTACGCACAAGTGTGGTTATGTAATGTAAAACGCACGGTTTATCAAGATGCTCCGTCTAAAAACGAACGGCACTTTTTAAAATCTTAGCAAAGAGTTTTTATGTCAAAAAAGTTGTCAACATTTTATGATTAAAATTAACTATGGGAGATAAAATATAATAAGCAAACAATTATGTACAAATAAAAAAAAAACAAAATAAAATATAATCTCACGCCTTTTTTTTTCCCCGAGGGGGTAGACAGAGGTATTCCATTACTGGATATACCCACATTTCACGAGATACATTGGACCCCTAAACGTGATAGGTGGTGAGCCCATCGCCGGACCGGGTCTGTTTACACATGTCTCAGAATTAATTCTGAGACCTGCGGGTTTGCTCACGATGTTTTCCTTCACCGTCGAGCTAGTGAAAAATATTATAAAATTATGTACTTACATAATTATTTAATTTAATTAATTTTGACAGTAAATTACAACCAATTAATCTGTAACAAAAACACAAAAATAATTATTTACTTTATTAGTAATACTGGCTGTTTTTTGTGCCTTTGCCAAAAAAAAGCTGATAAGCGCGCTTTTTCTTAACACTGTATTGTTGTTATTCGTATAACATAGTCCGAGTTTTATTTTATTTCCTCGCAAATGTGTTGTAAAACGTCGTATGACATACGTGCGCTTTGATAATTACAGCCTCTGCTTACTTGTAGCAATATCGCCTCGGCTGTAATTTTCAACTTACCGCACTTATATCATAATGTACCTACTATTAATTTTAAAGTACCTACTGTTATAGGAGATATCCTAAGAGTAATATTTAACCTGCGTTCTTTGATAGGTGTAAAACAGAAATTTCTCCGCTTTAACGCCTCAAATTCATTCGGTCAATACTAGTGCTGCCGAACTATCGATAGTTTCCCCGTTGATAGTTGACAACGAAAATAATCAAGATTTTAAACAAATAAATGCACCGACTTGAACGAGTGGCACTAAAAAGTACTATTATTTGCATATTCAACATCCATCACCCACTGTTATTTAACCTATTATGCTGATAGCAAGTGATTTGCTATATCCATTGAAGAGTTCCGTTTTCTCCCTGAAGTTCTTCATCAGATTTTTACAAAACTTATACGGGATCACCCTTGAGGATATACATATTATGTATCTACCAGTCGGAACAAAAAAAAAATTCTGTTTTTTGACAAAAATATGGTATCATACAAAAAAACATACCTACGTGACGAATTGAGAACCTCCTCCTTTTTTGAAGTCGGTTAGTCACAATACCAATAGTTCTATCGATAGTATTGATGTCGATAGATCAAACACATTAATACTATTACTCAGTAGTTCAGTAATAGTAGTAGTTCGATCGTAATATAGTAATATTTACAGCAGCTATGCAATCGATACTATCGATAGTTTTGTACCATTGATAGCTAAACAACTATTGATAGTACAAATCTTACTATATATTACATCAATTAGTGAGCACTCAAACTATCGATAGTATCTGTAATATCGATTCCATAGCAACCCCCTAGTTTAACTGTAAACGAAATTTTTATTCGGTTAGCTGGTGCTCACTATTAACAATTACTTGTCAGTGACTATACTTCTTTAGAATCTTGCGAAGTGTTTTGCAATGTTGCGAGCGTACCAAATTAACGCTTATCTCAATTCCATATTTTTGTCATTCCATTTGACTGACTTTCACTTTTTACAATGCCAATTTTCTATGTCTTCAGCTATTGACAGGCGATACTGTTGAGTGTCATCATAATTGTTATCGACACTATCGACAGATTGTCGATACCTACTATCGACAGTGGTTCATTAATAGCTAGGCAACACCACTCCAAATTGAATCAATGTTTTGTTGACCCTACAATACACACCAATTTGTAGACAAGTCACGTTAGACTAAGTTTATCAATTAAATTTGTGCCGTATAACCGTCGAGCTTGAAACTAGATAACTAAATCCGCAAACTGTAGGCTTCAGTGGTGAAGCACTGCATTTATCCGACAGATTTACTAGGAAATCGATATAACCAAACGTAAGTGAAATGTATCTACTTAAATAAAAATATTTTATTGGATTGCTCTGTTGGAACACAAAAAAGATACATAAAAGAAATACCTACTGATTTTCCGGTCAAGTAACATTTATGTGAGATAATAACTTAAGTATTATTATCGTGCGCCCTCGGGAACCCCATGCTAGATAGTTTTTTATTCAAATAGAGGTTTTTCGAGAGAAAGTAATAAAACTATTTGTTAAACGACCTAAACTCGAGCCAAAAGCATCTGAGTCCACCCCTAACAAATCCGAAACTTGATATTATCCTACTTTCCGTATCAAGCAGCAGCCACGGGCGATTGTTGCAACAGAATATAATCCTATTGTTTCCGGATTACGCGGCTTGACCGGTTAGTACTGTACTACCGACACTAGAATGTGTTACCACGCTTAGATAATACAATTTGATATGATATTAAATTTAAAATTTCTGTAAGGTGTTTATGTAACGCACACCCACATGTCGAATGTCAGTGAATAATTTTGCAAAAGAAATATTGGAGAAATTCTGTTACCGTGGGAATACGGGAATAAAATATAGCCTATGTTACTCAGGGATATTCTAGCTTTTTTATTGGTGAAATAATTTTTTAAATCGGTCAAGTAGTTTTTGAGTTTATTCGTAACAAACATACAAAAATACAAAAATCCAAAGATACAAAAATACAAATATTTCCTCTTTATAATATTAGTATAGATACGTTAACTAATATCTAACATATATATTGAAACGTGCGGCTCTGCGAACGTTACGGAACTTACGGAAGACAACCTATGGAGCTAACAAACCGAAACTAAAGTACATCAAGCAAACAAAGCATTTATTACACCTGGTAGGTGTATGATAAATAACGTATTATATTACCCGTATACCCTTACGTATCGTTTGCTCCTCGTGTGTCTTTCTTTATGACATTTTACCTGGTTAGAGAGTGGCAGGGTATGTCATATACCTACCCAGCTGGTTACTTACGCCCGTTTTTATTTTTACTGACACTTAAAAATATTGTCGCTTCGTGTAGTTGGAACTATAATAATATGGATGGAGGGATTGGATAGTGGCGTGTTCCTGGTGTCGCATTAGCTGTTATTCGAGATATAAAGTTGCTTTTATGTTTATTTTTTAATCATTGAAATAATGGTAACGTGTTAAAAAATAATGTGCAATATATATTGTATAATATAAATCTATTTTGATTAGAACCAGTCTCTCAAGACATGACTCTTTGTATAAGTATTTTATATATTATGGTCATTTTAAATTAAGTGCAAATTAAGGTTAGATCAAATAATGTTTGCTGTTATTCTATATATTTTATTATATATGTTTGCTATTTTGTGCATTGATTTTAATAGAATTTTTGTAAATTCCTACGCAAATGGGAATAAACTAGATCCGCGCGCGCAACGCCGCTATGGGCACCCGTTAGTCAAAAAAATATAGGATATTAGAAAAAAGAAAAAGTTAAATAACACTTTCATTGTTTTTCTGTCCTCAAAAATGATTGATCTAACGAATAAATTCGAAAGTTTGTGATGATGGAGGCGTGATTAAAACTACTAAACTAATTTTGATGAAACATTACAAACACATATACTTAATAAAAAAAACTATAGATATCGAAAGATGTCGCAAGTACTGCTAGTATAAAATAATTGTTGTATCAGTTGTATGATAGTCATCCGTTCAATTAATCGTAATGTCAAATGAGTAAAACTGATAATACCTACTTTGCGTTGATCGAGTCTATGAAAGCTATTAAATGCCAGCCTACAAAGGCAGCTTTGTGCGGATGTTGTAGCGGAACTGCAGTCGGCAGGGCATTCGCGGCGCTTGACTGCGATTGGCAATTGATTATGCAGAACAATTACGGTAATTATTCTGCTGGGCGCTAAAGCGCTCGTAGCCCTGCGGTACCAGTGTGTTTGTAACGATCACACTGGTTAAGCAAAGTTCGGCGCGGTCAGTCAATTCGGATGGCACGTTAAATTATAGGTCCCGGTTGTTGTTGTGTTTACCCACAATGGAAGTCCTTAAGCCATGTCAGATACCCTCGGGTGGCTTGAAAACAACTCCTAATCCACGGTGCGCTCGCGTGGGAGATTTAAGCCCATACTTCCCTCATATGTAAGGAAAGATCTTAGCTCAGCAGTAGGCTGTTAAAGGTTGATGATGATGATAATGATGCTGCTGAAGCAAGATATGTATATTGAAGACCGGTGGAGTTGAAATGACGTTCAATAAGTGGTCTTGTAAGTCCCTACTTTGAATAAAACATTTTGACTTTGACCAACGTTATTTTGTGTGGTGATGTCGAACGCGTTAAGTACCGATACAATTAATTTTGTAGAATAATGTAACACATTTTGTTACCTTCTACTTACGTAGGTATGTACTACATAATAATATTAGCATTATAGCAGTAGGTACCTCATAGATACATATTTACAAAGTTTTATATTAAATTATCACCATCATTCATCATCAGCCGAAAGACGTCCACTGTTGAACAAAAGGCTACCATAGAACGCCATAACGAACGACAACTTGCCGCTTGCATCCACCGGTTACCCGCGACCTTGACGATGTCGTCGGTCCACCTGTATAATATAACAATATTAAATTATAATCCCGTGAAATCATTTCTATTTTCACTTTATATAAAAGCTTTTTAAAAATATACTTAATTAAGATATTGCTAAGCACTGAATAAAAAAATACACTTAGTAAAAATTTGCAGAAGGTGATTATACTTTTTGATGTTTTTGTCATTGCGAAAACGTATAAAAAGCTCCACAAACGAATTATAATTAAATTGAAGTTGCTCATAATATTAATATTACTACTAGCAGCGGCTTGTGGTTTCACCGGCGTTAGTTGCCGTTCCCATGGAAATACGGGAAAAAAATGTAACCTATGTTTCTCCCTGACAATGTAGCTTTCCATATTGGTTAAAGAATTTTTAAAATCTAAGTAAAATGGTGGGAAAATTATAGCCCATGTTACTCCTAGAAAAGTACGCTTTGCACTGGTATATTACATACCTAGGGAAGTAAAATAAGAAATGTCTCAGATCACATGTAATTGTTGACCGAAGCGAAGCCGAGAAATGAAAAAGAGTTTTCATCTCTCCGGGCGGAAAGCGGCAAATTTATTTGTGTGTACTATTTCAAAATCGGTTCAACAAATATTTCCTCAACCCAGTTTATTCCCGTTCCCGTGGGAATTTCCAAAAATCCCTTCATTTGCGTTGCCTACGACATATAAGACACCTACTCGACGTACATTCCATATTTTAAATAGCGGGTGCCCAGCGGCCCGCGCGAATCCAGTTTATTGCCGTGCCATATTATAGACACCTACATACCATATATTTCTATTCTAGGTGTTATCGTTTCGGAGTACCTAGTGCGTATTTCTCTATTTACCCAGTTTTTTATTATTTCGTGCGAACGAGACATTCTCCCACTGTTAAAAGTACTCTAGATGTTGACCCGGTCACTTAGTTATCTCAACACCAAATTTCATCAAAATCCGTCCAGTACTTTTTAGTCTTTTTCAGTTCAGATAGACAGACAAACATTTCAAAAATTGGTGTTTGTGTATCTACATCGATAACTACGAGTATATACCTACACTGCCGCTAAAATTTTCAAAAAATATTTCATGTTCAGACACCGCTCCGTTCGAGTTTTATTATAATTATCTACTATATAAAAATAAGTCGGGTTTTCCTTCCTGACGATATAGCTCCAGAACGGCCGGACCAATTTTGATCAAACTTTTTGTGTGGGTTCGAGTGGGTCCAGGGATGGTTTATAGCAAAGAAAATTCAGCATTGCACCCGTGCGAAGCCGGGGCGGGTCGCTAGTCTACTATATAAAAATAAGTCGGATTTTCTTTCCTGACGATTTAACTCCAGAACTGACGAACCGATTTCCATGGTTTTGCATTCGTTGGAAAGGTCTCGGGCTCCGCAAGGTTTATAGCAAAGAAAATTCAGCATTGCACCCGTGCGAAGCCGGGGCGGGTCGCTAGTCACTACATAGTATAAAACAAAGTCGCTTTCTCTGTCCCTATATCCCTATGTCCTTATGTCCCTTTGTATGCTTAAATCTTTAAAACTACGCAACGGATTTTGATGCGGTTTTTTTTAATAGATAGAGTGATTCAAGAAGAAGGTTTTAGTAATAGCATCGCACCCGTGCGAAGTCGGGGCGAGTCGCTAGTCTAATATATAAAAATAAGTCGGGTTTTCCTTCCTGACGATTTAACTCCAGAACTGACGAACCGATTTCCATGGTTTTGCATTCGTTGGAAAGGTCTCGGGCTCCGCAAGGTTTATAGCAAAGAAAATTCAGCATTGCACCCGTGCGAAGCCAGGGCTGGTCGCTAGTGTATCTATAGAAGCTTACACAAAAAATATTTCTGTCCTTTTATAATATAGTGATGACGTATATAATAAAATTAAATTTAATCAGCATCAGCAGCTCTCTCCTACATTTTACCTATGTGAAACTAGGATTCAAGCTTTGTTGTGTCTAATTTGGTTTTCTCGACGGCATGTGCAGCTAAACTAAATTCTCGTTACATACACAGATATGAGAACTACATTGAAGTTTGAAATTATCACCAACATTTTATCTATTTTTATTTAACGTGAAGAACAAACTTTATACATTTTGCCTTTTAGGATTGGCCATTAGAGTGAGCCGAGATAGCTAAATAGTCAGCAGGTCTATTTTTACCCGTAACTCAATATTGTCAGAGCACTTTAAGCCTTGTGATACAACAAAACAAAATGTATCGTTACAAACACACCGGGTGTTTGTAACGATCACACTGGTTAAGCAAAGTTGGGCGCGGTCAGTCAATGAATGAGTGACTGCCTAGCGGCATTATATCACGAGCCCCTCTGTGTTTCGAAAAGCACGTTAATCCGTTTGTTACGCACAATGGAAGTCGTTAAGCCATGTCAGATACCTTGGGTGGCTTGGAAAATTCGTGACAGTTAGGTGGCCACTAGCCTAACTCCAACTCCCAACCCGCGGTGGCCTCGCGTGGAAGATTATATATGGCCTACTTCCTCATTGTGTTAGGAAAGACCCTTAGCAGTGGGCTGTTATGGGTTGATGACGCACTTACACATGGTACGTGCTCGCCATATATACGCTCAACAGATTTTAGACGCAATATTCTTTCATTGTCCTTTACCTGCATCTTTGTGTCATAAAATGCTTGACAGGTGGAAAAACTTCTACTGCGCTTACAAAAGTCCCTACCCAGTGGATACGTACCTACCTATAGCCACCATTAAAAGCTTTTCATCACGTTGGAAATGTTTGGTGCAGATGCGTTATTGTGTGATAAATAATTTATAACTTATCTTGTTCGTGACATCAATAATCACCCCCCGTGACAACGGTTTTCAAACTAATAAAATACCTGCAGTTTCCAATTCGTTTTCACAATAACCATTACCAATCAACCAAAGTACGTGTTCGCTAAGCTATGCGATTAATTGTTAAATAACTGCTGATGGTATGATATTTTAAATATATAAAGCTCCATTTTAGTATATAATGAGATCAATAAAAGTCGGATGGAATGAAATTCCAATGATTCTTCAACATTATTATTACATAATGTTTAATTTGTTAAATGTATGTATGTAAAGTAATATTTAATTTCTGCGTTCATTAGTATCTCCATAGTATAATCCTCCCTCTCCATAGCACTCGTATAAGTAGTACTTACTTAGCGTCTTGATCGTCTATTCAACCCAGATCAAAAAGACGTTTTTTTACCCCTAGTGGATTCTCAGTGAAACCGTAACTATTGTAAACATTTTTAGCGGAAACCTAATCAGTCCTTAAATTCATCCAAATCATAACGTCAATATTATGTGTTCAACTATAGCGTAAAAAAGTGGTTTATCTCATCTTCCCATTTAACCTATTTGACCGGGCGGACGAGTACGATTAGCAAGATGATTAGATTTCACTTGGCCCAGCCATCAGACAGAAATTTCCTATTTGGATTTAGAAATCCTGGTATTCGGTGGGCAAAGAGTTTTTTTAATGAGATCCGCGTCACGCGACACCTACGCCTGAAAATCATTACTACTTTATGCTATAGCATAAGTCTACTTATTTAGTTCCAGTAACTTATTTTGGGATATACTTATGACAGATGATTACATCATCTTTGGCAGGATTTCTCGCATTACGGTGGACACTCTGCATTATCTTCTAATCTCAAATTTAATTATAAATATTTATGTCACAGCTCAAAGAAAAAATGTATTTGGGAAGCTGCTGGTACATACAGTCCAGTATTAATTTTAAAATGAATATTGCTAGTGAATTAGTGATTGAGTTTCGTCAAAAACGCGTTTAACTGGAAAAGTTCGTGTCAGCATGGATCTGCGTCGAGGGTATGATCGTCAATCTCTCATTTCAAGGCGTATCCAAGCCCGGTGTTATTACGCCCGGATTTGGAGTTTCAATTAAGCGCCGACCTTTAGAACATTCTTGCTTAATTTAAACCGACCTTGGCAGCGGTTTCTATTACTATATAATCTATAATTATTATTGTATAAGCGCCTTAGCAGTTTGTCATCATTATAATCGGTATACGATATACCTAGCATACCATTTAGTATTATGTTTTGCTCATTGATCGTCACAGGACTATTAATTCAATAGGGCTTTACTGTTCAGATTGTGACTAATCCGTTGCAAATAGCTCATCATCTTAATGCAATGAATGAAAATATTGCGAGCTAAATAACAATTAATCTTAAAAAACTGAAGTTAATATTATATATATATTATTATCCATTTCAGGAGCAGCAGCAGTAGATAAATAGAAATTTCGGTTAATTATAATTGACGTTTGTATATAATCGGTACTGATATTATAAATGAGAAAGATACTCTGTCTGTATTTTCTTAACTTTTGGAGGCTAAATCGGTTGACAGACCTTAGTTTACTTTGTAGGACGTTAGTTTACACTTAAAGGAAGGACATAAGCTAATTTTCATCCTGAAAACATACCAAGAAAATGACATACCCTAAAGTTTAAGTAGGTAAACGGAGTGTTTTTTAAAAGTTAAATTTTACACTATTAAACTTTTAATTGTGTTCTCGAATGCCATACGATTACGATTTTGATATAATACTAGCTAGCATGTGTCTTCATCTCGAGGAAAATCGTTTTCTCGGAGATTTCCTGAGCTTATCTCAGGGTAATTTATATATAGTTTCTAACTAGGGATTGTAAAGAAATAAAATGCTAAAGATAAAATATTCAGTTTTTTGTAAATATCGTTTTGTATTTTCCGTCCTAGATCGCAGTCAAAGACTAAACTTTCTCTCAATTACTAAACCAAATCACGTGCACACATGTTCTTATTTAGGTAATTTTCTGAATAATAATATTGTATATTTCGCTATCACGAAGTACTGGTGGACTATGCAAATAATTGGTATGGAGATAGGACAATAGTGTACAATTTTGGTCATAATTTAATAAAGTGCTGTGAACATAACAATAACCATGATGTGAACACTCAAAATTCGTAACTAAAATTGACATAATATAAAACCCCATTGCATTATGAGTTTTTTCAAAACTTACGTACATATTTATCACTAGCTCGACGGTGAAGGAAAATATCGTGAGGAAACCCGCAGGTGCCAGAATTAACTCTGAGACATGTGTAAACAGACCCGGTCCGGCGATGGGCTCGTCACCTTTAGGGTTCCAAAGAATATTTGGTGAAAAGTGGGTATATCCAGAAATCTAATACCTCTGCCTACCCCCTCGGGGATATAAGGCGTGAGTTTTTTTGTGTCCCCATTGTATATTATAATACCATAGAGTCAGTCAAATCTAGTTTGCTAAAGCAACTTACCTATGTAACTCTCGAAAACTGATTCCCTAGACAAGATTTCTATTATTCTGGAGTTGTGTGCGATTGAAGTAAGCTGTAGAAAAGTTAGGTGATGTTTATCGACAGGTTGCTAGAATATTAAAGTGCAACGAAGTAAAATTTACACAATATAAGAAGTCTGACACGTACTTTTCAAATGGAATACCATTGTGCCACTTTGCGATATCGGAGCTACTACTAATATTATTTATATTTTTGTATCGTTGTATGTACCTATGTAAATTTAAAACTACTGGACCAATTTTAAAAATTATTTTACCAATGGAAAGCTACTTTCTATTATCAAGGAGTAACATAGGCTATATTTTAATGCCGTACTCCCGCGGGAACGGGAACTACGCGGGTGAAACCGCACAGGGCACTTTTTTAAACATTAACATAATAAAACAGAACTCTAAAGAGTAAAAAATCGACAAGACTTCAACAAATAGCACTAAAATATCGATGTGTAAATTTTTTAGAAGATTGTTGATTTTTAAAAACCAGTCTACGGATTTCGATAGAATTTAAATGGAACCGCCTCTGAAGCAAACCAAACAAAAAAAATATATCAAAATCAATTCATAATTGGTGTAATAATCTCGTAACATACATACAAAAACATACAGCCAAATTGAGAACTTCCTCCTTTTTTGAAGTCGGTTAAAAATAGATCATGAATCATAAAGATATACTCTTTACTTAGAGACTTGAACCATTGATTTGTCTCCTATGAGGGCTTAGTAGTCTCGTGTTTCGTTATACCTCGGCAGAGTGCGTATGGAGAGACATACGAGTATGACGGGGTATAGGTGGGTCGATTTACTATTAATTTCACACCTCCTTGTCGATTGTAGAGGGTGTTCTTCTAGAATATTCTGTCCTACTACTATCTATCTATCTTCGTAGATGTATCTATTATAAAAAACCGGCCAAGTGCGAATCGGACTCGCGCACCGATGGTTCCATATAAACCTGTAGGTATATAAGTAAAACCATCACAAATCACGACAATAGAAAAAAAAAATTAAAAATATTTTCATTAGATGATGTAACAAAAAATTTAATTTTTGCAATTTTTCCTTTATTTTTGCTATAAGACGTTGCTTCGTAACAAATTTAAGTTGTATGTTTTTTGCGAGTGTTGGAAATTTGCGGCATATACGGCTGCATCTTTTGTTGGCTTACAAGTTTGATTTTTTCACAGCTCCAAGGGACAGTACACCTGAGTATTTGCTATAAATTCCAGAAAGGCAGCTTGACGCTCCTAGCGTTCCGTAGAAAAAGGGTCTTGACAGAAAGACAGACGGACAACAAAGTGCTCCTATAAAGGTTCCGTTTTTTCGAGGTCAGGAACCCTAAAAACAGACTAAACGGACCCGCCGTACAATATTTGACCAAGTTGAAACCGTTTTGCCTATATAGTTGGGGACTAAAGAACTGTGTAAACTGTGTCCCAAATCAAATCAAATCAAAAATAATTTATTTCTATAGGTATTAAACATACACTTAGAAACGTCAATATTTTATAATAACAAGGCACTTTCACTCCCATAATTATACTTTTCAATAAAAAAATAATTTTGAAAAATTCAATTATCGTTGCATTCCATTGAAATGGAGGAAAAATTTATAAATAATATTTATACAACATGTAACAGAATAAGCGCAATTCCTGAAATTAGTTTGTTCAGTATCGACTACATAATCGGTTTCAGCTATTTTTAATGTGTCAAATTTTTCCAAAAAATTAATTAGCGTAGCTGAATTTAGTGCTTTCTATGGAAATCGTGCTATTATTAAGAGATATTTAAGAAAATTGGTTAGACACAACTAAAGTTCGATTGCATCATATATTTTTTTATATTAATATACTAATTGGGGTGTATGAGGAATTGCGCTTTTTCTGTTACTGTGTTGTATATAAAAAAAATGTTATCTAAATTGTATTTTTTTTATGTAGTTAGAGTTGAGAATTACCAGCATATGTTATCGGAAGTGTTTCCCTAAATATCTAAATTGACGACTTTTCTCGCACTCAAAGTGAAAAGTACAGTTTGCACCTCGAGACTAAACGCCAACTTAATATACCCTCGGTTTCATTGGCTCCTGGTATATAATGGCTTCGTTTAGTCCCTCGATACAAAATATACTATTTCACTCATCTCATATATAACCTATCGACCACCGAGACATGCAGGTCTGTGCTATCGACAGGACGACTCAGGCCTTTAGGCCCTTCAGGCCCTTCTGATTCAAAAATATAATGTAATCCAACCTTTCAACACTTGAGAGTAATTTTACATTCCAATAATGAATAAAAATATGTGATTGTATCTTTGAGTAGTTGTAGTTATAATTATTCTTACACTCTTACTTTATTTACAATTTTAATTGATTAGGCTAGGCAATTAACCTGGAATTTCGCTTCTATGCAACAAAATGCCAACAACAATAGGGCCTACGCATTTCGTAGAATTTGCTACGAAAGCTACGAACCATGGTATTATCTAAATTATTTCGTTTTGATTGGTTAGATTTTAACCAATCAAAACGAAATAATTTTATTTCAACGAAATAGTTTTTTTCAATATCGTATTCCGCTATGTTGGAAGAAATTTGCACTATGCATCATTATCTATTTTATAGTAAACCATTTTACACAGGCAAAATTAAACATAATTTGGGTATTTTGATGTAAAAATTAATAAAAAGCCGCAAAAAGAAATTATATTTTATCTCCATGGGCGTAGCTAGCTAGCCGGGCCCACCCTAGAAAGCTGTGGGCCCACCCTAGAAAAATTACCCTTCCTCATACTTAAAATAACTTCATCCTCAACTACCGAAATCGAAAACCATCTTCAAAAACCTAAACACAGAGAACATAAAATAGTTTGAAAACATATTTTTCTAATTTTAAGGTCTTGGAGTGGACCGTATGTGCATTTGGATTAAGGGCCCATTTTTCAAAATATTGCGAACGAAATGACACTTACAAGCCATTTAGTAAAAATTTGGTAAAACTTAAAGCAAAGATTATTAAATTTCTTAAACGTGAAACAAACGAGTTATGGTCAAATAACTTGGGCCCTCAATCCTGACGCCTGCATAAAGCGGCATAGCCTAATCTTAGAAAGTAGGTACTATCCCTGGGATAATATATTTCATTTGAGAATCCAGTTAATCTTAAATACATTGAGAAATTCTCAAATCTTAAGAATGCGATAATACAGATTTATGGTGGTTTAGCTTGGACCCTCAATTCGTGAATATCTGTACTGAGGAATCAGCCAAACAAAGGAGTTTATCTAAGGAAAGAGATTAATACGACTTTAATATATTTGAGTTCAATATCGTTCAATATCGTTGGTAAATTAGTTAAAACAAATAACGACACAAAAGTCGATTGTAAAAAACTAAATAAAATTCGAATTTTCTTAAAACGTCTGAACCGAGGGCCCAATATTTTTGGCAGTATTGACTAGGCTAAGCTTTCTACACTACCGCACTTTAGGTTAAGTATTTTAACCAATTTTTAATTAAAATGCAACAAAGCGTCCATTCTTCTAAATGCCATACTTTAAGTGAAAATTGATTTACAATGTTTTATATGAGAAAATTCTGTAGGGTAGTTATGATTTTGTTACTTTTTGATACTGCTATTCAGCATGTACCCCATAGAAGCTATTTTTCCTATATAAAATTCTAAATCAATTTTTTCTTAAAGTATGGCATTTAGAATGGACGCTTTGTTGCATTTTAATTAAAAATTGGTTAAAATACTTAATCTAAAGTCCGGTAGTGTAGAAGGCTTACAATACTGCCGAAAATGTTGGGCCCTCAGTTCAAACGTTTTAAGAAAATTCGATTTTTATTTACTTTTTAACAATTAAATGTTGTGTTGTTACTTCTTTTTAACTAATTTACCAACGATATGGAGCGATATTGAACTCAAATATATTAAAGTCGTATTAATCTCTTTCCTTAGATAAACTCATGTTTTACTGATTAATCAGTACAGATATTCAAGAATTGAGGGCCCAAGCTAAACCGCCTAAAAATCTGTATTATCGCATTCTCAAGATTTGGGAATTTCTTAGTGTATTTAAGAAATATATATATAATATAATGTGGGAATATCCAGTAATGGAATACCTCTGCCTACCCCTTCGGGGATGAAATTACGCCTTTCATCCCATTTACTCCATCGCCTTTTATTCCATTACCCACATTTCACGAGATACATTGGACCCCTAAACGTGATAGGTGGTGAGCCCATCGCCGGACCTATTTACACATGGCTCAGAATTAATTCTGCGACCTGCGGGTTTCCTCACGATGTTTTCCTTCACCGTCGAGCTAGTGATAAATATGTACGTAAGTTATTGAAAAACTCATTGGTACATGCCAGGATTCGAACCCGAGCCTCACTGATTTTCGGCCGGCTCTTTAACGGTAAGGGCTATCACTGCTCTTTAAGAAAATCTTAACTAAATTCTCAAATAAAAATTATTATCCCAGAGATAGTACTTTCTGAGATTAGGCTATGCCGCTTCATGAAGGAGTCAGGATTGAGGGCTCAAGTTATTTGATCATAACTCTTTTGTTTCACGTTTAAGAAATTTAAGAATCTTTGCTTTCAGTTTTACCAAATTTTTACTAAATGCCCTGTAAGGGTCATTTCGTTTCTCAATAATTTGAAAAATGGTCCCTCAATCCAGATGCACATGATCTATTTATACTATATTTTTGGTTTCTTTTTTCCTTACTTCAATGTCAATTTGATTTACCTTGTTGTTGGTAATTTAAGAGCGGAGCTCTTGTCAGTGTATACTTAGCTATACTAGCGACCTAAACTACATAGTTTGGGCCAGGACATAGATAAAAGAAAAATAATTAGTATAAGAGGATAACTGAAATCCATACTTGATTCCTACATACCATCTTGCCGCGCCGTGGCCGGCCGATTAATGGCTGGGGCCCTGGCCCCCCTTAGGAAAAATCCCTAGCTACGCCCATGTTTATCTCACTGGCGGACTAAGGTAGGGGCGGAAGGGGGCGGTCCGCCCCGAGCCTCTGGTCCTGCGGGGCCTCCAAATTTAGCAAAAAGTTCTCTTGATCAAATCCTCAACAACTATAAGAAAGGCTTCATAGATACAAATATGATTAAAGCTACGCTAAATTTGGAGACCCCCCAGGACCAGAGGCCCGCCCTGGGCCTGGGGGGCCTCATTCAGGTTTTCCGCCCCGGGCCTCCTTCAGGCTTAGTACGCCACTGATTAATCTTACTTACTTAGGTACCTACTTACCTTAACCGAACATACCTACTTGTCGCTGGCGGGGTCGCTGCAACAAAATTATTTTTATGTTTCAGGTTAAAATTATGCCTGTCACAGTTTTTGATAAAGAGAGATATGTACATATATACATATGTTCACGCCTCTTTCCCGAAGGGATAGGCTGAGACAATAGATAAGTTTTACATAATATTTATAAAAAATGACTGCCAGCGAAGAATTAAAATATTTATTTCTTTGTTGACTTCCGAAGGAATAAAAAAGTAGGTATTTAATGATGAAAGTCTATTTCAACACCTTTAGCCAAATTGGGTTTGAAGATTTTAATGACTGAGGCAGTGAGCATTGGACTGAGGTGTCGTAAGAATTTGTCTTTGTTCTGACATCGCAAAAAAAACAATATGGCGAGACCCGTTTCAACGTGACGTTTCAGAAGGTCAAATAAACAGTAGCGAAAAAATTATAAATCTATGGGTCCGTCATATCGTATTTTACATATTTACCTACATAGATAGGCCCATTCACTGGTAAAACAATCCTTTTAGTGTAGACGGGTAAAAATAGTTACATCCGCACTTTAGTTACGCTTTCAATTTAATTTGCACCGCGTATTACGACGCAAACGACCTCGACACGTAGACGAAAGTCCGATAACCGATAAATGTGGTTAATATTTTAAATGTAGGTGTACTCATATATTTATCGAGGTTCTACTTAAATACTGTAATGTAATTGATGTTAAAAGATATTGATTTGTATTATATACAGTTGACTTGACTTTATATTCAATTATTTTATCTATCCCTACAAATATTATAAATCGAATATGTTACTTGTCTATTTCTTACTTACGGGCCCAACCCGTGAGCTGATCTTGATGAAATCTGGTAGGAAGATTGTTTACATCTTGACTTAGGCTACTTTTTATAAAACACATAAATCCTAGATGACGCCAGCACGGAGTCGCAGGCTAGTATAATCTATATCTATTCTATATAACTACACCGAAACGATATCACCTAGAAACTTGAAATATGGTATGTAGGTGGCTTATATGTCGTAGACAACCGCTTTGAGAGGATTCTCTGAAATTCCCACCGGAAGGGGAATAACCTGGATCCGCGTGGGCTACGCCGCTGGGCACTCGCTATTTTAAATATGGTATCTTATATGTAGTATTCAACTGCTATGGAGGGATTTTCGGAAATTTTTACTACGGAATAAACTGGATCAACACGGGTAACGCCGCGGATATTTGTAATAAAATTCCACATGCGAGTCTTCAAAATTCTTTTACAAGGAAAACTTAGTTTTCTGGGAGTAAAACGGACTATAATTTTCCCACGGGAACGGGACTTGACGAGGATGAAACCGCGGGTGCTGCTTTATAAAATAGGAAGTTGGTCTTCTGAATGCAGACTGTAAAATCGATGCATAGCCCAAAGGGTTTGATATAGGAACTTAAAATTTTGTATTAAGGTTCCTAAGGTATCCTAAGAAATATTTTTTTGAAATAACCTACGGAACATAAAACAAAAGCGATAGCTCGGGTTACGCTACTAGATACTCGATAATAGTAAGCAAATAGCAATACTCGCAACAATTCTTGAAATGAAGACTGAATAGAAAATTGTGATTGTATCTACGGATTGTATAGTATATGTTTTCTGCGCGGCTCTGGTTCAAAAATCAAGATTTATCAATATTACTTCAACGGCCCCAGGTGCATAGGTTCGATATAAATCTTTTGCTCTTCAGCAAATAACTGTTTTCGGTTGAATCAACGAAACAAGTAATTCCCTAACAAATTACTTGTTTCTTTCATTGTTTCAGTAATTTGCTAACAAATTACTTGTTTCTTATTATCAAGCTAGGTACCTACGTACCGCATATTATATCCTATTTTTTCAAAATCTACGGTTAAAAAAATCCATCTAAAAAAACCACTTATGACAGTGCCCAGAAGACTGGCCGCAACGCCTCTCTAGGTAAGTATAAGCTCGCTATAAGGTGGCTTTAATAAAAAGTAGTAGTAGTAGTTTCTTAATCAAGTGCTTACGCTTTTATCCTTGAGTAGGTAGGCAGAGCTATTCCACTCCGGAAATACCCACTTTTCTCCCCTGCGACGCTTTCGTTCACCGGATATCTATTAAGAAATACTTATGTAATAATTAACGCTAATACATATATTTTTTAAATCCGGTTCTGAAAGTTATTTCCTTTTTTGAAAATTCTTGTGAGCATAAGGTATTTACAGATGTTTGTATGAAATTACTGTATTTGTAAACCAATTTAAAAAACAGATTTTCTTCTTTATCGGTTGCGCTGGTGAAACGGTTTGATATGCATTAAAAATGTATCTCAAAAATAAAATATATAAGTTTATTTATATCTAACATGGTTGATGAGTGGTTTTCGAAGTTTAAAAGCCGTACAATAAGTTTTAAAAAATGACAACAAAATAGTAGCTAACATTAAACATCGATGGCTTCCTAGAGTCCAACCAAATCACCATGTTTCATCGCGATGTGTCAACGCGGCGGGGTGAGCATCAATAAAACGTATAAGAGGTTGATAACATTTCACATAATATATTGATTTCAAGAGTAGCCCAAGAAACCTATTATGAACATTTATTATAAGATAAGTATTTATGAATCCAAATTTTACGTAGTTATATGAAATCTTGGCAACAACTACTGCTAATATGTTTTTGCGAATAATTAAATATTTATCTTTAGAAACATCTAATGAGTACGTTATTGTTGATTAGGCTCGCTATCACTCCTGGACACAGGCATTTTTTTCTTTAGGAATATTATTTTAGGCTTTTGTTGGAAATTTAGTATTTAATTTTAATATAGCCCACACAATTCTTCTATTATTATTTTAATTATAATTACGTTGATTTTACCAAACCCGCTAAACGAATACGCATAGGTAAATCCGTTTTAGCCATACCAGAAGTAATAAAACGGAATATTATTATTTGACTTGACCTCTGTAGGTACCACCCATTTTTATCATAATTAAAGAGTTGCATTTTTTCATAGTTATAGAATTTTGAGGCACGATAGCAGACATGATAACAAAAACCCGAACAGGTGTTAGTCTGACTCGGGGGTTACGTATAAACCGAGTTTATGCCGTTTATTCCGAGTATGTTTAATTGCTGAAGTTCATAAACTATGAAAGCACCAAACATTGTTGTAACGAAAAGGTAAGTCGGATTGAAATACTATATTGTAGTTAAAAAAGTATGCTCCCCTTACATCAGATTACGTCGCAGTCAAATGTGAATGTCGGTTTGTAGGTAATTGCAATTTTATTTTCGGATTTATTCCTTTGTTTTTGCTGTTGCCTAATTGCATGATTATATGTCAATTGGAAGGACGATACAGGTTTTGATGTTGCAGGTGCCCACGGGCGGACGAGGACAATAGATAAATAATCCTATTGTGTCTGAAAATCGTTGCATAAGCGGATCGCGAGTGTCGAAGTATGCGGCATAAATGACCGCATTTTGTGATTGCGTTGTTTTAAGCTGCTTATGAGTAAATCAACATTATTTTCCATGGTCCGGCTGGTCGGACAACACAACCTTACCACGGTTAAGAAGGGCATCCGATCTACTGATGGACTGCTAGCGTTCAAGTACACGCAGATAACGTGTTAGGTAGGTACGTGGTTCGGTTAAAGCTCGGCTATACAAGATTGTTTTAATTGCACCTGCGAATCCTAGACCTAAGTATTTGATATTAATTTCAATTTGTTACCTCTACAAGTCCTGAAAAAAGGGACTTATTAGTCGAACAGACGGACAACGAAGTGCCACAGTGCCATTTTCCTTTTAAGTTACAGTTCAAGAGCAGTAAGCTCAGTTTTGCATTGGTACGAGGGTGTATACACACACACATCCTCTGACCCTCACACCCCCCCGCCCCCAATATTTTTATGTTACCTATACAGCTACTCACCGGCAGATTGGGCAGATTGCATTAGTGAGACAGGTGTTAGAACGAGCAAAGCTCGGTCTCCCAGGTGTAGGTACTTAATCTTTATATGAGAATGAATTCATATGAAAATTAATTATGAATTATATACAAGGTGACTTTTTTTACCGTCTGGAAAAAAATGTGGTGTGATAGGTAAGTGTAATAGATTCATTTGGCAACTATACTTAATTTTTTTTTTCTCAAAAAATGTTTTTCTTGCTTAACTAATATACTTACATTACTCAATTGTAGTCAATAATACACACTGAGATATTTGAAATAGTATTTAAAAAAGAAACAGGCTCGTAGCTTCCATTTATGCGCAATCTACCAACCTACAACCGCCAGCTGTAGTAGTACTGTGCGTAGTTTTCTAGATTTTGTAAATTGCACTAAACATGACTATATTTATTTAACAATTAATCTCGTGTATAACTTCGGGCCTAGATACCTTATACGTAATTTTTTTTCCAGACGGTAAAAAAAATCATCCAGTAGGTATTGTTAAAGAAATTGGAAGCGACGTATGCGCCATCCCATTCTTCGGCATGTATTTGTACTACGCTCAGACCATGGATGGCGTTGGTCGTCGAGTTAATGCTTTAAACTAAGAGATGGTGCTGCTACGATGAAATACAGCTAATTATCCAAAGAGTAAAATATGACAGAGACTAGGAGTTATAGAGTTCTGTCAACAGAGAGGCCGGAAGGAGCTAGACTCTTTTTGGTTGAAGGCGGTTGAGTTTTGTTCAAGAATATAAATTGATATCGAAATATTTGTTGGTCTCATTCTGAACCATTCTAACAGTATATAAATGAGAAAATTATGTTGAGCTTAGTAATTTTATCAATTACGAATAATGTTTTAGTTAGTGTAATGCTTTCTTCATCAATAAATTATTTTTTCATGGGATCCACAATTTACACAAAAGTGGTTTGAAGCGACGGGTAATTCAAATTATTTCCCAACAAAACACAGAAATTTTGTTAAATTCACGTTGATCAAAACAGTTTGTCCGACTGTTGGTGTATTAAATTTTGGTAACAATTATAAATAGCCCATTACTGCAGCAGCCAGCAAAAGAGGCATTGATGGACGAACGTGTAAATGCCTAAGTCCATCAATGCCTGGTTGCCTAGTTAATGCGCGGAATTAAAACGTAGTAATTAATAAGCAGTAGGTACCTAGGCAGAACTTTTTATTTCAAAATAAGTAAGTACTATTACTTTTCAACAGAATGACGAACAACAATGGCGTTAAAGTATTTTTTTTTCAATAAACAGCTGTTTATTGCAATCCATTTCGAGATTTAAATAAAACCTTTGATAAATTACTTCCTTAATTGCCATATTTTGGAGTAAAAGATCGTTCTATTTTTAAATTACACGACAGATATGAGTTTTTTATGTAATTTTTATGGGCGCTAAAACACGACAGATATTGATTTTTAAACAACTTTTTCCGGCCGCTCGCTGCTCGCATGTATTTGGCCATCAGTAGAGCAAAATTTCGATTTATCTCGATGAAGGTTCTCAAAACAATGCTCACCAAGCATGTTTAAGAAAATGTGCATTACGATACCAACTATGTCGTACCCCTTTCCTGTACACCTGAAAACACACTTGATGCAGGATTTTGCAAAATCACGGCTATCGAACATGTATCGAAGGACGATGTGTTAACTCACAAAATAAACAACGAAGACAGGATTACTATTCAAATTTAGTTCACGTTGAAAATTTTACGAATGGCGCCGATTAGGCAATTGAGTTTAATAATAAATGTGAACAATTACAAAAACATTATATGCAAAGCCCCACCACGAAAATATTAATTTTACTTTCTTAATCAGGATTTAAGTTCTAAATTAATTTTATTCCTACGTTTACAAATCTACTTATCACAGTTTTAAATCAAAAGAAATATGATTTTCTGTATATACATAATATTTTCTTTTTTTTTTAAATATATACTTTTTAAGTGTTCTTAGAATATCACTACCTAATAAGTTGTAAATTGCGCGTAGGAATAGCCATTATTAGTGAAATAATAAAATTTGATTCTGCATCAGCACTCCATATCAAGATGCCATTATTAGGGTATTATAGGTACTCCGAAAGTAAAGTAGTCTGCCGTTTTACAAGTTTCACAAGGTTTAGGGTTACCTAAAAGGGAAAAAAGGAACCCTGATAGGATTACATTGTCAAGACCCATTTTCGCAGAAAGCTCTGAAAAAAATAAACTTCAAATCAACGCATTCCAAAGATACAGCCGCATATTTTTCGAAAAACGTAAAACAATGACCTAGAATCACTTGACAAAACTAATCAAAAAACAATTCCTAATAGCACAAGTACCTACCTAAGGGAAAAGTCCGAGACCTTAGAATAAATCAAAAGAAAAAGTGATTATTCGGAATGTAGTGACACATTAATATGTTTACTAAGCAGAACGCTTGTGCAGCGGAAAAGGTAGCGAGCGTTTCCCCGCCCTGAGACAAATTTAATTATTTTCATACCCTTACTAGTATTTCTCTATATATACGCTCACATACGCTCTTACATTCTGTCGCTTGTTTTATTTTGATGTTTCTATAGCCTAGAAATAAAATCGATTTAAATTCTCATTCCTGTTTCGATATAGAAATTAGAACCTTGAATCAGATTTCGCGACGGGTATATTTTCCATCACTAAAGTATTAGTTTGACGTGATCGGTAGTCGGCACGAAAATTGGACAGGTGACATCACAAAAATATATTTATAATTAAGTATACAAAATATTTTATATAATATATTTTATATCAATATGGCGAAGGTTAGTCTCTGCAAGAATGCGTACTGATGGACGTTTTTTACGCGCGGTGATTTTCCCCGAGGTTATTAGGGTTTCTTAAAAATTACATGAAACTTACACCTCGCAAGCGCAGCAAACGCGCAGCCAAAGCCATCGCGTTAGGCACCGCGCAGTCTAGTAATAAAAAGATTTTATAAGTTTTATGTAATTGGAATATAACCAAAATTGCAATAACTTGTTTTAAAACGAGCTGAGTCCGCGCGAATAGAAGTCGCGTCAGTATTAGCGCCCTAAAGTATGAATTAAGTAGAATTACAGATTTTAATAAATTAGACGTCGTTGGATTTGTCATCATCTCACAAGAATCAGGGGCTACATTTTTACCTGACTGTGTCACAATTTTATTTTAGTGCCTTTCACTCGCAGGCGGGAATTTTGATGTTTAAAAATGGTGCATGTTTTTATTTAATATCGAACCGTTAGGTCAGCGCACGTCGATTAATCAACTAAATAATTGATACGGTTTGACTTGATAAAAAATATACTACTTATGTATTTTCATACACTAATATATACATATATACCATTTAAAACATACCCTACCACTCGGAAATTGGTAAACTATATGCAAACCAATCAGACTCAGAAACGTAGTTTCATAAAGTTAAACCTACCACGAACACTCCAACTTACAAAAACAACTTTATACCTCATTATAACATTAGTTAAGATATTGCAGATAGCTTTTTCTCTGAAACTTCGTTCGCGTAGAATAGATTTATCAACAGCGGTTTTTTCCGTTTCCGTGAGAATGTTGCCAAATCCTTTCTTAGTAGGTATCTACCCGCATCGTCTATTTTATTAATTATATAATATTAGTAGGATTCTGAACTGGCAGATAAAAAGCTTTGAAACATTATTAAAAGAACTAGAACTGGCAGATAAAAAGCTTTGAAACATTATTAAAAGAACTAGCTCTTACCCGCGGCTTCGCTCGCGCACGTTTACTTTAGAACTTCTTTAACCTTTCTTTGTAGTTACTTTATTAAAAAATCTCTACATCGTCGGACGGGCCGCTTTTGAAAAATCCTTCCTTAGTGGATGCCTACGTCATAAGAGGAATACGTGTGCAGCAAAAAATATAATGTTTTGCAAAAAATCTCTATAAAAAGTGTTTCATTGCCAAAAGCTTTGTTGTTAAGAGATGCGAATTTAGAAGCCATCATATGGATTTAGTACAATCGTTACTCAAGGGTTAAAAGGCAATAAGTTTTCCGTAACGACATCCGTAATGATACCCGACCCGACCACGGTGCTCTATTGAGGATAAAATTGAACGACGGCGTTAGGCTCACATCAATCTGAAGCTACAAGTGTCGACGGGATCAAGGGCGCGGCCCAGCTTCGCCTGCAGGTGAATGCCCCTTTAAACCTTGCAGCCGACACTCGTACTTACACCGTCGACCTCTAATAAAGGGTTTAAATGAGTACAACACGTTTGGTCGACCTCGTACCTCGGTCATATCCACCCCAGCCATTAGTCTCCCAAAAACGATGAGACGGATAACTATTTGAGCAGGTATTTTGAGTCTCCGCCTTTTTTATAAGATCTCACGTAGAACTAAGTCCTTTTATGGACCCCTTTAAGAAGCATCTAAGGTGATGTTAATATCTAAAAGCGTCAAACGACATTCGGTTACCACGTTAAATTCGAATTAATACCCAAAATGACGCCGTTCGCGCTTAGAGAATAGAGACGAACAGAACGTTTTTGTTTTATAATTTGCTATACTTACTGAATAAAGCGTCGTCAAATTATATATCCCGCAATGAAACTTAGGTAGTACGGCTGCCGGTTAGTTCTTTTTCAATTCGGGTTTTATTTATTGTTTAATATATAAAATTTATCTGAAGAATATAAATCACCTGCCACTTTTCCTTTCTATTGTGTCAGACAGTGACAGCATCATCAATATATTCTCCAGATAAGGTTTATTTGACGATTGAAGAATTAGCCCTAATAAAAATATTTTGCGGACATGGCAATATAAAATCAAGCTACGCGGATGCCCTTGCGCGAAACGATAACACGTTCAACGGCCCTCGTATCGTAACCCGTTGGACATTCCAAACTTGCCATCGAGACGCGTATAGATATTACCTCCTAATTACAAAAGATCCACATGAACCTCTCTAGCTAAAAACAAAAAAAACTCTGTTAACGTGGAAAAAAATGAAGGTTTGTGTTTTATTTGATCACAAGCATCGTTTCAGGTGAGAGAAACGTGGCAGGTGAGAAAATAATGTCAAACATTTAACCTAGCGAGGTTGGAGAAATATTTGACATTTCTTGGTTGGAAGTTACGGAAATGGGCTTCTTGCGGGAATTGTAGGGGCTATTTCCGAAGGCGTTGAGAAAGTTAAGACGTAATTTAGATGTGAATATGACGCGTATTTTTGTTATAAGTAATGATACCTCATGACATGGAAAGCTATCAATATGAAAATATGGTTTAGACATCATCAGATCCACCTGAAAGTGCTGGCGGTGTTAGGACCATTGATAATGGGATCGGTCCAAAGGCATGACCCACTTGTAAAATAATGTGACAATAATGTTTAGAGTGTTGCGTCAAATTTTACTTGGTCGAGGTATGATGGCGCGCGCCTTGAACGTAAACGTAAGCAAACGTCACTCAAATAGATTGGACGGGATTGACAGCTTATGTTACGTTACTTATTTATTTACTCGTACGTTTTGACAAAGCTATTTGGCTAGGGCCTTTATATGAAACTGTGGCGCGGCCTAGACATTTTCGAATATGTTCAACCGCAGCAAGCGCAGGCGCGGCGGCCCTCACGGCTGAAAGCCTGAAGAGCTCCAAGTGCACATTGATCGGGGACGGCTACTAGCTTGGTCGCATTAGCCTTGCGAGAATCTAAAGCCCTGGGGCCCCAAGCATGGAGATCTTGAAACGACGTGTTATAGAATTCCTCCGAGAACAAAAATTCTACTTCCGGTGAGCCTAGATATTCACCAGGATAGTGAAACCAGATCTGAACTTTACCAGATTAACTATTACATATTCTGTGGTATTAATTTTATATGTTCGTAGGTATGTATTTTAAGTTTCAATAAATAATCCTTAGGTATAAACAAACAGCGTAACATTTATAATTATTAATAAAATATCTCAAATGCAAAAGCGACTTTGTTTGTTTTGTTACGTTTTCACGCCTCCACAAAACCGATTTTAAAAATTATTTCACTAATGGAAATTCAATACAGCGGGTGCGTAGTGTAGAAATGTAGATGTAGATTAAGAGAGATATAGGATAAATTTTGCCATGGGCCTGTATAGGACAGTAATCTCAACATTTTTTTTTCCATAGGTATCTACGCTCTATGGCCCTGAATTTTACAAGTGAAAATTATATTATAGTATTAAAATCGTTTGCCTGAATATATAGTTGCTCCATTCTCCGAATCTTATTAAGTTCACAAACTTGACCTGCGGCTTAACCAATATTTGCACATTTTGTGTTCTCAATGTCGGTGGAAGAATTTATTTTATTAGATTTTAGCAACTGAAACATTCATTCAGACAGCATCTAAAATATTTAATCATTAAAACAATTCAATAAATTATTTATGATTTCAATAAGATATACCCCAAATATTTTTTATATTACGGCTAATAGCGAGTTCGTGGTACCTTTTAAACTTATTGTTAGTAAAAAAAAACCGACTTCAAGTAGGTAAGTAAGTAAGTAAGTAACAACTCTTTATTGTACACCAATAAAAAAAATATGCAACAAGTGACATAGTGATACAAAAAAGTACAATGGGCGGTCTTATCGCTTCAACTTATATGGTTTTCTCGTGGATTCCGTTGTCAGAACTGGACTTAATTAAAATAGGACCAATCTGGAAGCACCAGCTTTCAAATAAAAAAAGAATCATCCAAATCGGTCCACCCAGTCAAAAGTTCTGAGGTAAGACAGATAAAAAAAAACAAACGAATTGATAACCTCCTCCTTTTTGAAGTCGGTTGATAAAGTAAGAAAATTGTCTTTCTTTTTTTAACTTTGTGTAGTTATTTCATATGATGCTATTTTACCTAATGTTCAAAGATAAACTGCGAAATTCAAGAACGCCGTTTCAACATTTATGATATCAGTCACATCATCAACATCACTTAAAAGCAAATTTAAAACGTGCAAATTGACCACTTTGCCCATCGAGCTGTTCGGATTATTTAACAGATCTTTACCCAAGCAGGTCCCAAGCGTGTTCAATGGGATTAGGGTTGTCAAAATGCGTATTGGTTGCTGTTCTATTCTGGGATTCCCTACGTCGCCATATCGAAAGTCGCTACATCGAATGTCTGATTATCGACAACTGTGCCTCGATTGGTTGTTGCATCTACGATATGTGATAGATAGATGATAATAAAGTCGAGGCATCGGTTGGTTGTCATTAACACATAGAGTACTATTCGGTATGCTTGCAAGCATTGTCTTGCATTAATCCAAAATCTTTAATTCTTCACCGATTCGCAAATGATGTCACTCAGATAACCTAATAAGGTCTGTTCTTCCAACGTGGTAAATTCCTGTCCATACCAATATTAGGCTATGTTTCGAATGAACTTCAATGTATATTTTCATTGTAAATAAATGTTATTTTATCACTTGTATGGGTATGTTGAAAATGGTTGCTGCTTTCACTGACTCTCCAAACGCGCGTATAATTATTATCTCTGGCAGTTTGGTCTTAATGAATGCAACCAGTTCATGAGTTTGCAAGTTGTAATAATTATTGAAATGCCTTCTAAAATTATTACAAACATCTAGTTAGCTCGGAGTATTATTGCAATGCTTACCTACATAACCTTACCTACCTATATGCAAAACACGGCGCACTTTCAGAAATTACTCCCTCAGAACTTATCAGAGGCATTCCATTTATAACGGAAATTCTTGGTATTACAATTTGCTGGTGCTTCTAAAAGCGCAACTTTCATTAGGTGTATTTCTTTAGTAACATAGTGTAACTTCTTACTTAGAAAAGCATTTCAGACATTATTTTTAACTAACGGACATTAACTTGATAACATACTTAGTAGTTATGTTACATTAAACTTGATAATAATTAATATCGTATGTTACGTTATATCCTAGTATTACCTAGTCCATGCAAGTAAGGTCCAATTTCACCAATACTAAGCGACCGTTAAAACAATAACAGTTGCTCAAAACTATACCATTGCTCATAAAACCAGGTGTTTAACATTATGTTAAGTATAAACTGACGGATAAGATACCTACTGTTAGAAGGTACCGGATATTGATCTGGCATTAACTAAGCAATAGGTTAGCGGTTAGTTAAGCGCTTTAATTAAGCAATAGGTTAGGTTTTTTAATTTATGGACGAATCCAACGGCGTGCAAATATAAAAAATGTTTTCAAATGTCGCTCGATATAAAAATAACGAAAACTAGGCAAAGGCTTTCGACAATGATATTGTCAAACATAACAATAATGGTATCCCTGATATTTTCATTGTACCTATTTATTTGGAATGTGCGCCATTTTCCAAGAAATTCAATATTCTAAGACTACTCGGTAAGTACTCGGTCGACAACGCATTCACAGCTCGCAAATGTAATATGAAAATATCACTAATAATATTTTTCAAATTTCTAACGGGAGCGGAAAGAATCCGCTTGCACGGGTCAGGCCGCCGGTTAGGTACCTGTTAGCATTGGGCAATTTTAATTAAGTATATAGGTACTTATTTTAATTTTGAAACGTGTTATATAAAATACTAGCGGTTCTGCGCGGTTCCACCCGCGTAGTTCCAGTTCCCGTGGAAATACGGGAATAAAATATCGCCTATGTTACTCAGGGAAATTCTAGATTTCTATTGGTGAAGGAATTATTAAAATCGGTCCAGTAGTTTTTGAGTTTATTCGTAACAAAGATCCAAAAATAAAAACATACAAAAATACAATTAATCTTTCCTCTTTATAATATTAGTATAGAAGTACCTATAGACTAGCGGGTGCCCACCGGCGTTGACCGCGTGGATTCAGTTCCTGTTCCCGTAGGAATTTCCAAAAATCTCTTTAAAACGGTTGCCTACGATAAATAAGACGCCTACACGACATACCATATTTCAAGTTTCTAGGGTAATCGTTTCGGAATAGTACATATTTCCCTTTTTAACCAGTTTTTATATTTTCCCGTGGGAATGAGATATTTTCCTGGAATAAAAGGTACTCGAGATGTTGACCCGGGTACTGTTATTTCAATACCAAATTTCATCAAAATCCGTCCAGTAGTTTTTGCGTGATGCGTGCACAGACAGACAGACAGACAAAAAATTCAAATGGGTGTTTTGGTATCTAGATCGATAACTATCTACCCTACCATTAAAATTTTAAAACAATATTTCATGTACAGACGCGGTCCCGTTAGAGTTTTATTATAAGTAGATAGATAGATTTTAACGATTGCGTCAGGACTTTGAGTATTAAACCAACAGCTTGTCATGAGGATAATGTTTTTCGGGTGAATGTAGATATGTGTGTGAGTTGAATTCTTTGGCGCCGCCTGCAGCCTAAACAGGTTGATAGATTTTTAAAAACCAGCCAAAATTAAGTCAGACTCGCACACAAAGGGTTCCGTACCACCGCACAATAAATGAAACACGTTTCTCGTATGGCGACCCCTGTAATTTTAATTATATGTTTATTATTTGTTAAACATCAAAGCAGAAATAGAAATACTTACACATTTTGTGAAAATTGTAACCGTCTACCTATTTTCTTGAAAAAGCTTAGGTACTGACAGACGGACGGACAGACAGCGGAAGCTTAGCACCCTTTGTGTACGTAACCCTAAAAATGAGGTATCATCATATCATACTGAGTGAATGAAAATGTGCGGGAGCTAGCCCCTCAATGCATAAGTACTGTTATAGATTTGAATTAATGAGGAGTCATTATATTCGTCTTCATCGCAGAAGTGTCATGGTCTGCTTTTACCAGACTGTACCAGAAAGAGCTTAATGTTCTTACATCTGTTGAGTCCCTTTTACACGCCACCGGTGTTTCGGTTTTAAATTAATGTTCTCGTTTTACATTTTAATGGCTACCTGATTCATCAGCAGAGTGCGATAAACAATGTTATCGAGAACTGGACCAATCAGTATACTAATAAATTCAAATTGATTACTCCATGTTGCCAAGTGGCAAAACGAAGGTTTTATTCGTTTAGCTGGGGTCCGCTAAGTTGCAGTACTAACTATTAAGAAATTCAGTCAGTTCTATTAAGAAATTCAATGTCAGTGGCTATCCATATTGGCTTATATAGAGTGTAACGTCAATCTTACTTGGTCGCGCTATAGAGCCGCGCGAGTATGACAAGTCGAGTGCTAAAGTCAATCCCATACATTTGTCATTCTATTCGACTAACCTTTACGTTTTACAAGGCTACTAGGCTAGGCCTTCACAAACAATTAGGGTGCTTCGGTTTCACAATCATCCGTAATCAGCTTCATTATCTGTCATGCATGTCATATAGGGCCGGTTTAAATGTCCGTGACAGGCCTAGCTATACGTCAAAGCATTAATTTGACAGAACACAATCAAGTCACCTTACCGAGCACATACCCAGTGGAGCGGTCGTACAGGGTCGCAACTGTCAACTTGTCAATATTTTTTGGCACAAACGACGCGAATCGATGAAACCCATACTTAGCGCCGAGTAAAAATTTTACTGAATATGTCGATCAATCAGAGCTCAGTAGCCGTAGCATGAGATGGTTGAGAGCAAAACAAAGTCACATCTAAATGTCAAAATGATGGCTATACTTACGTGCGACGTTTAAATGTAACATTTTGACGATTTCAGAAATCTCCAGTTGCATTTCCACAGGCGAGGCGAGCCGGAGCGAGACGAGTATTGAAATATTACTTTGTAATATTGAACCATAGTGCTGCAAACGTATAGAGTGTTTATTAAACTCTGCAACGGAAACACAATTCTCGCAATGACTCGCACATACAGTTTGACCATCGAAACTAATTTCAATTTTCGTCCCCTCGCCGCCGGTGGAAATGCAGCTTTTTACTTTGGCTGCACGAACGTCCACTGCGTAATTAGCAGCTTGTGGCCGCTTTAGTATATATTTGTATACCCACCGCGTGAAGTTATTGCCATAGTTTTCCTGCGGCAGGATGACTCACCCTCAGTAGTACTATCAAATCATAGAATTAAATATCAGATTCTAAAAACAATCGTCAACGATAATGTAAGATAAACGCGATAGTGTAAGAAGTATATGTATATAGCACTTCACTCGGCAGACTAAGGCACAGTTGTTATGTAATGTATGCAAAATGTCACAAGATAGATGCAAAAAAGCACAAACATTGTACTGATATCGTGATGCTTCTATTAGTTTGCAGTTCCGTTGTCTTCCATTATTAATTACTTGGCATTTTTTCTTTAAATAGTTCTTTATAAATCGATAGTTTATATATAGGTAGTTACTACGTAGGTACTCGTAACGTAGTAACCATAGACATTTAAAGAAAAAGTTTCTAATTATTTTTTTCTAACCTATAATTTATTTTTTACACCACATGCTCGACAAAGCCGGATTATATATCGTATAAACGTCACCGAAAGCAAGACATTATATCCCTTGGCTTTAACCGGGTTATAATGTTGTATGGAATTTCATTATAACCCTAGGTCAATAATGTAATTTTCACTTTTCATAATCCTTATTGCTATGACGATAAAGTCTAATTTCGTTAAGCAAAATGTGGTGCAGTCGTGGCCATCTCGATTTTCGAAAACCGAAGCCGCGACCAACTAGATTCATACGATCTTCAATTGTTAAATCAAGTACCTAGGTCACGCCGGCAGAAACAAGTTGCTGTATCCATTTTATAGCTTTAACATTTCAAAAAGAATATCGAAAATGTCGAGTGATGAAAGTACTTTGACTTCAGAGTCTATTATACTAGATGCCATAGGCATTGTCAATAATCTACTAGGTACCATGCAATTGCATTTTATGGTCTCGCATAAGGTGAGAAAAGTAGAGTATATAACTCGGGAATAAAACTGTTTTTGTCTTGGGCGCTTAAATCCCTCACTAAACTCAGGACTCAGTCTTAATTCCCTCGCTTTGCTCGGGAATTAAATCATAACTCCCTCGCTGCGCTCGGGAGTAAAACTGGGAGTCCTTCGTTACGTTCAGGTTTCAATGTCGCGCCCGTGACATAAAACAGTGCTTTATTCCCTTGTTGTATAAGGATAGATAATCTACTATTATTTTTTTATTTTATTTATTTAGAAACAAAGAGTCATATATTGTTATAAATAGTATTGTAAATAAATTACACAAGATCTAGACTTACAGTTTCCTCACTATGTATAAAAACTCAAAGATACTGTAATAAAGTACAGATGAATATTATATAAAAGATCAATAAGATATCTTAGTTAGTTTAAGTGATACACTGCAGGGATAATTTTTTAAAACTGTTTAAGGTCTCACTAAAAATATCGACATCTACTAACTTATCGTTATAAAGCCTGCTAGCCCGCTTTATGAAACTGTTGCTTGCATAAGACGTTCGACTACGAGCTACATTAAATAGAGGCTTTTTTCTACATGCTCGCTCACGTCTACGAGGTACTCTAAATGACAATAAGTGCAGTAACGCAGGTGCATCAATATGATGGTTTAATAATTTAAACAGTAATAACGCATCGGTACGTTCACGGCGATGGCAAAGGGATGTAATTTTTAAACTAGAAAGAGCAGCCGCATAATCTGACTTATTATTACCCAAGATACGGTACTCAATTGCTTTCACGAACTTTTTTTGAACTCGCTCTATCCTGTCACTATGAATTCTATAGTGCGGATTCCAAACAGAACTAGCGAATTCTAATCGACTTCGCACATAACTGTTAAACAGCACTTTATATGTTAAAAGTTTCTTAAACGGTTTTCCTACGCGCAAGATAAAACCTAACTGTTTGTAGGATTTGGTTAAATATGTTATCAATATTACGAGGCACAAAACTGAGTTTTGAGTCAAGAATGACGCCAAGATCACGAATCTGATTCACACGGGTAAGGTCATTATTACAAAGTCTATATGGAAAATTAATATTCATCCTTTTTCTGCTAAAACTGATAACGTAACATTTGTCAGTGTTTAAAAATAAATTATTTAGGTTACAAAATGTCTGGAAGTTATTCAAATCATTTTGCAATGCCATACTATCTGCTACGTTTCGAATTAGCCTAAAAATCTTAGTGTCATCAGCATATAACAACATATTAGAATCCTTTATACATTTAGTGATGTCGTTAATATAAAGTATAAACAGCAAAGGTCCAAGATGGGATCCTTGCGGAACCCCGGAAGTGATGTTTCTATAGTTAGATGTGTATCCACCTACCATTACTGCCTGTGAACGATGTTCAACATAGGATTTTATCCAGCGAAAAAGATCGCCGTGTATACCAAGTTGCCAAAGCTTTAAAAGTAAGCGCTCATGACAAATTTTATCAAATGCTTTGGCAAAATCAGTGTACACCGCATCCACCTGATAGTTGGTATCCAACGCGTCCAGGATAAATTCCGTATATGATAATAGATTCGTATCAACGCTTAGACCCCTGAGAAAACCATGCTGGCTTGGCGAAATGTGACTGCGCACAGCAGTCGAAAGCTGATCAGTTACCTACAATTTGTTCCAATATTTTACCAAACTGACATAGCTTTGAAATTGGACGAAACTTTTCTATATCATTGCTGACCTCTCCTTTCGGTATTGGGGTAACTAAAGCACGCTTCCAGATAGAAGGTACGCAGCCCTCTCTGATTGATTTTTCGAAAATTAAAGTTAGGGGTATAATTAGGCTAGATAAACATTTTTTAATAATGACAGGATTATGGAATCAGGACCAGCACCTTTGTTAATATTTATAGATTTAAGGTAGGTACTTGTGCACAAGGTCCTTAGTTATTAAGACAGTTTCCATGTCAAAAACAGCGTTATTAACTGGAGGGATATTGTCTAAATCAAGGGACGTAGTGTCTGATTTTTCAAACACCGAGTGGAAATGATCATTAAATAGATCACATATTTGTGCACCACTGGAGGTAGTAGTACCTTTATAGTTCATAACCAGAGGTAGACCACTTTTTTTAAAAACTGATTTTATATAAGTCCAAAAGAAATTAGGATTAGTTGTGATTTTATCTTCAGTACAACTAATATAATTTTTATAACAAATGGGTTCCAATAATATATATAATATAAGAAGTATAAGTATCTAACCAATCTCTTTGGTAGTAACTATAGTAACAAAACAAAATCATCTCGCTGGGGGAAAATAACTACTAAAATTTCAACTCGGTCTAACACATTCACTTAGATGCGAATCGGATCTCATTGCGGTACGAAATAACGTCACAAAATCTTTGATGGCAGCATGATGTTAGCGACAGCGATCGCTTCATTTGGGCGTAAATACATTAATCCATCAGAATATTAACTAAAAGATGAATTATTGTTTTAGACTATGAAAAATAACATAGGTACATACGGTACAATACATAATCTCACGCCTTTTTCCCATTGGGAAAAATAACAGCATTTTATAAATAAACATCGCTTATTCTTTGTTTTTAAACTTGTCTCGTATTCGTAGGAGCATCGCTAATACCAAAGAGATTAAAATATTTTAATCTCTTTGCTTCAACATCTCATGCCTTTTCATTTATTTCATGTATATATCGTTTATATAATGTTTATATCACTTTCAAGAATTTTTCTTGGTTCTTATAGCGTGGCGAGCACTCCACTTCTTCATGACCCACATTTTTTATATTTCTTATGATACGGTTAATACTTTAATTCTTGTCTGAAAAGGGCTTAAACTGTTAGAATGACGACGCGAATCGTTCTTAAACGATTCGTGATCTAAATATTTTACCGATTTTCGCTCCAAATTAGCTGATATTATACTCAATGTTTTGTTTACATTTTCTGACAGCAGGTCTATTTATGAAATCTATAAAATACTTACGTTAAAATCGCAAAGTTTGCCACCCATTTACTCACATTGTCGAAACTAGTCGAGTTCGCGCGCAGACTGACGAAAATCGACGATTGTTGCTATCCCTCTTACTCAAATAAAACAAAATTTTGCAGATGAATTTGAAGTTTATTACCAAACGCTAAAGTGGTATTATGCTTGCTCACATTGACTCATAGAATAATATATTAGACTTCAAAGTCACTATCACGGAATTGAGTGAGTCACATAATTAAATGAGTTAACCCTACTTAAATTAAAAACGGAATAGTCAACTCCGTAACATCATTAGATTTTCTTATTATCGACGAAATCCCTTTACCAACTCTATTATAATAATAATAAAATGTTAAAAGTAAATTTATTCAAGATCACTTTCTATTTCCACCGGAATTTAAATGTATATAGAATACTTATTATGTCTTTTGTGCTTCTATAGACGCAATATAACCATGTCTATGAATACAATTCAATTACCATTCGTCGTCGAAGTCAAGATTTTGCCCCTTCAAACGATATAGGTAAGTATCTAACCAAAATGAATTTGCATTTTCCAAATCGATTACCGCTATATTGGAATATGCATATTTCCCTCCCCTCCGTATTTATTTAGACTTACTCGTTTCTCGGTTTCGTAAAGAGCTCGACTTCCCTCTATGGAGTCCGTCAGGAGTTCATAGTAATTACTTTTACTCTTTATCTTTATTAGACCTCGTTTTTACGTACCTAAATGTACATAAAAGCGAAGAGTACCTATTGAACATTGAATTATATCAACAGCAATTACAAGGGTAACAAAACAAATAATAAAACAAAACAAAAACGAAAAAAACAAACAGATAATAAAAAAACTAAATACATGTAAACAGACATGCACAAAACCAACAATCATTAAATTAATTCAGATAAAATGTAGGACTGGGCGAAAATCGTCACTGTCAAGAGCGATCAGTCTCTCTGTTTTAAAAACAAGGTACCTATTGGACTCCTTTGTGATATCCTCGTCGTACTGTCACTTGTTGGCGCTTTTATGGTATCCAAACAACAGTATATAAATTTTATTGTAATTTGACTTGTCTACAGCTTCTCCTTCTATTAAACATCATCATTATAGTGCTACTGACAGGTTGCTATAACTGGAGATAAAATACTCGATCGGCCTTTTAAAATAAGTAATTGATATGGAAGAAACATCCAAACACAAATAACCACATACAGAAAAAAACTAGTATAATAGGTATAGTTGTCTGCAAATGCCTCTAGGTACGTGCTGACTTCGGCCCCACGCACATCTTCCATAATAGGTAGGTAGTACATCCGGAATTCTCCAGAGTTGGCAAATACAAACATAATAATAACTATCTCTGAATAGCATAGAAACATCTATTTCAGACTTATTTCAGACCAATTTCGACTATTTTAGGTGTGTTTATATAAAATGTAATTTAGCCTAATTATATTATGTATTGTGTGGGAGCAATGATCGCCCTGTTGAGTTAGCCCGTCTTTTATGCATGATGCTCGGGTTCGAATCCTGGTGTAAGTATTTACCAATGAGTTTTTGAAAAAATCGTGATAAAACGTGATAAGCTACCAGAAAAGGTGGGGTCGTGTCAATTGCGGCAGAAAATCTAATTTGAATTCCGAAGCCTCAAACAAGATTAAGCTTCGATAAGAACACACTAATAAGATCTTACCTACCTACTAACCGAAAATCAATCTTAAACAACTTGTGTTCTCTAAAAACCGACCAAGTGCGAGTCAGACTCGCACACGTTTCTTGTATGAGGACCCACCTTAAAGAAACACGGCAATAAAAATAATCCGACGATCCTGTTCTTTTATATTCTATAAAAATAAATTACATTTCACAGCACTTCGGTAGTTAAACTGCAGAAGGTACAATTGTGTTATAAATTAAGTAGTGCCAAGTGCGAGTTGGACTCGTACAAGAAAGGTTTCGTACCGTAAAATAAAAAATCTAGTTTTGTTTCCCTCAATTATTTACTTTTTTATTTTATTTTTATTATTTGTTGTTGTAGTTGCAATAGAAATACACATTCTGCAAACATTTCAACTCGTCTTTTACTATTGAGATATATATAGTAGGTATATAGGTCACTGACAGACTACAAAACAGACTGACACAGCGAATGCTTATTAATAAGGTTCCGTTGGCACACTTTGGTCATGGAACCCTACAAAGAAATATAATAATACGTTAGGTGGCTTCAAATTCAAAATGCCGGAGCTTTTGTAGGATAAAGTTATACAACGCGTAACAGAATAAGCGCAATTCCTCGTACACCCTAATGAGTATATTAATATAAAAAAAATATGATGCTTTCGTACTTTAGTTCTATCTAACTACACACACCGGCACAATTAGCGGAACAGAAAAAAAAGGGAGTATTTACGCATTTTTGCGTGTTACTGGCCGGCTAAACAAGCTTTTTTTAAATTTGGGTTTTAATTTAAAAATGGAATACTAAGCGACTGCCCTTTTTTTTCATTCTTTTGTTTTAATTTTCATTGATTCATTTTTTCCACCGCTTGTCCGTTTTTAGAAGGTTCGTGAATTCCATTTGAAAAGCTTTGAATTGCAGTTTTTGAGGCTTTTGAGTTTTTTCGCATATTGATAATTTACGAGCATCTAATTATGCCTGATTTAACGCCATCAGAAATCATTAGGGCAGATCAAATGAGGAGAAATGGTAAACCTACAGATCGATTGCCAGAAGCCTTCGTCGATCGTTATCAACGATTTATCGTAGCATCCAACGATACAGATTGACGAATGCTCTAGTGAGAAGGAGAGGACAAGGCCGGAAAAGGTGTACTTCAAGGAGGGATGACCGTTTTCTCCAACTTCAAGTCCGACGGAACACGAGACTAACGGCGGTGCAGGCTCGAAATTTACTGGAAGAGGTACGAGCAGTAAGGATGAGTGAGCGGACAGTTCGTAGAAGATTCGAAGAAGTGGGTATAGGCTCGTATGTGCCCGCCAAAGCCCCAAAACTTGAGAGACATCATCGCACAAACCGTCTACACTTTGGTCGTGAACATCGTGATTGGGACTTCGACGACTGGGGACAGGTTCTTTTTACTGATGAATGCAGAGTTATGTTAAATCAAATTGATGGAAGGCAGCGAGTATGGAGACGCAAAGGAGAACGGTATATCCAGTCTAATTTTGAAAATACAGTTGCATATGGCGGCGGTTCAATTATGGTCTGGGGAGGAATATGTTTAGGAGCTCGTACGGAGTTAGTAGTGGTCGATGGCGGGAATCTGAATGCTGATCGGTATATCAGGGAGATTTTAGAAGAACATGTTGTGCCATTTGCCCCCTTTATTGGTAACAACTTCATTCTAATGCAGGATAATGCTCGGGCTCACAGTGCTCGCACAGTACAGACATACCTAAACCATGTTGGTATAACGGTGATGGAGTGGCCAGCACGGTCCCCCGATATGAACCCTATAGAACACGTCTGGGACTTGCTAAAGAGGAGTGTAAAGTCAAGAATGCCCCCTCCCAATAATCTCAACGAGTTGCGAAACGCATTACTTGAAGAATGGCAGAGGTTGCCCCAAGAAACCATTGATAACATCATCCGCAGCATGCCCAGACGGATGGAAACCCTCATCAGAGCACGAGCAGGAAACACTCGATATTGAACAGTCATTGAAATTGTTGTTAAAATTTGGAAAATCTTGAATTTTCTGCTGTTTCTCTATAATTAAAAATCGAAGAAAAATGCATTTTGTTTAATTTAATTTTTATTTTTATAAAATTTTAAGTATGGTGTTACAAATGAATGTCAAAACATGTTAATTTAATTGTTGTTTCATTTTAAATAATATATTGTTTAAAAATTACATTCATTGTTCTAAATTCCCTCTTTTTTCTCCTTTTTTTTTCTGTTCCGCTAATTGTGCCGGTGTGTGTATTTTTCTTAAATAAAGAGCAATAATAGTACGATTTCCATACGTAGCACTAAATTCAGATAGGTATCTAATTATTTTTTCGGATTAATTTAACACATATCAAAAATAGCTGAAATCGATTAAGAAGTCGATACTGAACAAACTAGCTTCAGGAATTGCACTTATTCTTATACTGTTAAGCCAATTAATTTGAAGGTATTTCATATTTCATATGACATTTTAGTTAAGGTTTTCCATTAGTTATAATTATTAACTAAGTCTGAATAACTCTTAATATAGAAATAAAATATAACATCCAATATCTAAATTTTTTATCCTACTTGTCAGTATTTTGCTACCAACCGTCCTTTTTAGTGTAAATGAATAAAAATCAATGCTTACGCCATTAACCTCGAAGGGGTTGATAGAGGCATTTCACCCGTAAATTTTTTGGACCCCTACACATGACAGGTGGTGATCCCAATTATACCTTGCTAAAATCTACCCTAAGCTGTGTCCAGCCCTCACCCAAACCAAAACCCTGGATCCGCCACTACCAAGTTTGTCGATTACCCGTTTTTTATTTTAAAGGTTTCGTGCTAAAGCAGTAAAAATAAACCGTTATGGTGGCCACCCTGTCTGTCTATCACAGCACAGCTTATTATTATATTGATTCTATAGTTTGGATTCAATAAGCCTCAATATCCCTGTTTATGGTAAAATCTCTAAAATATATTTTGCGATTTATCGTAATAAGCATAATTCATTGTTGTTCAAATGTAAGCTAAAGCATTTTTATCGTTATACTTTTACCAAACAAATTCTATTTGTAAGCAACTTTTGAGTCCTTACTTTACTCACAGTTTTGGTGGAGCACCCACCTGTTGAAGAGGTGCAATTTATAAAAGAGTACTTACTTCGTACGAGAAAACGAGGTGACAATGAGGAATTTTCAATGACATTCTTAAAATTGAACTAGATGGCGCTGATCAACATTGGGAATTAGAAATTGGCAACACTGTAGGGGTGTCCACTTAGAAAATACATCGATGTTTTTTTTTCGATGCAATACATCGAGACTGTGCATCGATGTTTTGCGATATATCGGATAGAAACATCGATGTTTTTTCAAAATCAAGTATTTTTACCTGTTACTAAAAAAAAAACTTTTAATGCAAACCCGCGTATAAACTAGTACCTACACCAACAGTAACACCCATACCACACATTAAAAAACGAGAAGTTGACATGTTGATAGTAAATATATATTTACACTGATAATTTTTATTGCTAAAAAAGGTTAACACGACTTGCAGCGACTACGATATCAATTATGTTTTTACTTTACAATTTTACACCCATACACTATACATGGTCCACGCATTTTCGCAGATGAAGGAGACTGAGTTTTTGTCTATCGTGGATTCGGATCTTTTGTTGTAACACAAACCACTCGTAAACAATGTACAAACAGAACAATAAATAAAATACAAGGCAATGAGTACGTAACCTTATTTTGATAAAAAGTCAGATTGTTTTTTTTTTGTTTGACAAATTCTTGCGACCATAGATTAGGTAAAAAAAAACCCAAGGCATATCAGCACCATCTATTGACACCTTTGAATACTCAAGTGACAGCTGTCACCGAAAACTCCCCTCAAAAAGGGAGCTTAAAATTTGTAAGGAAAGATCAAGTTTGTCTCAAGGTACAAAAGTTGTTGTGAATTTGTTTTGTTTTTGAACCTTTTTGCTTACCCACAATGTAACAATGTCATAAAATAAAAATAATAAATATTCTAAGACACATCATAATTATTATGGAAGAGCGGGGCCGGCTAACACGTAACATAGACATTATTTATGCTTACTATAATATAAGCGGTCCCAGTCCCAGTACTGAAAGATGATTGTTATTTTTAGAGAAATAAACATTTTTTAGTCATATTTTATTTTGCAATGACATGGTATTATTTAAAATAAGCAATTAATTGTTATATGTATAAATGATTAATTTCTATTTTTAAAGATTACTTCATTCGGAAATATCTTATAATTAATACTAAACTTAAAACATTTATCCTACTCTAAAAACATAGATTATTAGATATCAACAAACATTCAATTAAGATTATTGAGTAGGTAATTTACGAGTACCTCTAGATATTATTTCCAAAATAAGAAACCCTTGATTCCCTAATCAGACTTGAAGTTGGACGGTTTGTTTGTTCTTTGTCTTTGGCACCTACTGAATAACTGAGTGGCTGGCTGTGAAACTTGTATAGATTCGCATGTGACTTACGAGAGTTTTTGTTTACAGGAATGCTCAGTTTTCGTTTTCGATAAGCGAATAGCAGAGAAGCTGTACAAGCCAAAGCGTAAAGAGACGATGGTCGACCGCCTGCGGTACTGCATTTCCCAGCTGGAGAAAATGCGTCACCCAAAAATGCTGCAAATAATACACTCGATGGAGGAAGGTCACAACACGATAGCTTTCGCGACGGAGCCAGTGCTTGCTAGTCTACACAATATATTAGCTTGGCACGTGAGTAAACTCTTTTATATTTAACCCCCAATGAAAAACAGAGGGGTGCTGCCTATAAGTTTGACGTGTGTTTTTGTGTATCTGTATATGTCTGTATGTTCCTCGTAGCTTCCCGGCGGCTTTGATTTAGTTTTTTTCGATTTCGATTTTCGAATTTTTCGAATTTTGATTCGATCGAGTGTTCTTAGATGATTCAAGAAAATCTGTCCAGTCATTTGTGTTTCTATTTATTTCTTGTGTCGAGGGTTTTTAAAAGTATTAATTTAAGGTGTTTCTGAACGCATTCCTACCTGATTCAAATGTGTGTGTGTGTTTTTCCATTCCCCTAATTCTCACTATTCTAGCCAAGGTCGATGTAAAATGGAATGTCGAGATCAAAGTACCTACATAAACATTGTAAACGTTTACCCTGTGAAAGAGAAATATATTTATGTTCTGCAACTCTTCAAAGTTGTGATGAAAGGTGTAGCAACTCTATTAGAGCAAGAGTGAATTCAGAAAATTCTGTTTCCAGTATTTATTTAAAAGGATGTGGTAAATATATTTAAACGGGAATGGGAACAACGCGGGTGAAACCTTAGGGCGCTGCTAGTATGCAATAATACTGAACTACTCTACCACATCCTTTTAAATAAATACTGGAAACAGAATTTTCTGAATTCACTCTTGCTCTAATAGAGTTGCTACACCTTTCATCAGAACTTTGAAGAGTTGCAGAACATAAAACGGGCATAAATATAGCCTATGTGTTATTCTGATGTATAAGCTATATAACCGTAAAGTTGTATCAAAATCCGTTCAGTAGTTTTTGCTTCAAAAAGGAACAAACATCCATACATACAAACTTTCGCGTTTAATAATATTATTATGACAAGGTGTTGACTGAGCGTTATGGCAGCGATTTTGCCGCGACACTTTGATATTAGAAATAGCGCTGTCAAAACGGTAGAGTCGCAGTTTTTGCGTTATCATCATCTACTCTTTAAAATTGCCTTTATGATGTGACTCGTATATAAAAATGTAAAATTACCTTTTAAAATGTCTACACTATTTTGAAACCTCTTAGTTACCAACTATTAGTTTGATACACGATGTTTTGATACACTAAATACACTATTTCATACTGCAAAATCGCCTAAAAACGTACGTACGTGAACGGAGTAAATCTTATCTCCCACTGATAGAGAGTCGAAGCGATGCGTCTTTTTTTATTTTTTTATTAGGTATAATAGGATATTACCTGCGTAAGTATACGAAAAAGACGAGTGCAACTTGGCGGCTGCACGTGTCATTCAGCAACCAGTTCGTGCATTATGTGGACATTGCACATGATTTACTGGTTTTAGCTTAGAATTTTTAAATTCTCATACATCACTCACACCTCGCCCAATGGCATTTGAAACCCAACCTCTCATTGAATTCAACTGTGCCAGTGCTTGTGCCTAATCGTTAGGTTTCAATTATTGTATAGGTATTATTAGTTTTTGAATTATAGCGACGAATTGTAGTATATTTTAATATTTGCGTAATTATTTTTTACTATCTTCCATATACCGGACGAGTTAAAATTAGATTGTAACTTACTTAACTCAATTATGTTCTCAATTCATACTAACTCTTCAGATGTTTAAGACATGTAAAATTTGGAATGTATTTATCATTAAACTATTATTTATATTAAGCTTGTCATTATAAAAGGCCTATCTTGGAAGATTAGTCTTCATCTTGCTACATAGGTAAATAAATAGGTACACTTAAAAAAGGACCTACTTGTTTTACTACTAAGTAAACTATTTTATTCTGTAAAATATAAATTCAACACCTTTCCAATCTAAGACAAATGTAAGTGATGTTTATTAGAGTAAGGAAAGAATAAAAAATAATCTTTTAATACGGAATCTTCAAGAAGCATCCTTTATGATCTCACTGTCTTACAACGAGAAAAAAGTAAGTAAGTAAAATGCTATAATGGAAAAAAAATACGGTTATATCGAAATAAGTAAATTACTTTTACTTCTCTCAGACCAATTCTAATCGTGGCGAAGAGTGACATTGGGAATATTTCAAGGGACCGTGAGCAATTTCACTGTGATTATACCAGTGTCCTTCGATATCAGAGAGACCCATACGACTTGTAATAGCATTTAATAGCCGATAGCATTATAAACATGACATGTAATTTTTATTATGAATAAACGAATTGGATTGAATTGAATATCATAAAGACACCTTGAATTAGATTGTCCCGAATCGGGAGTGCAATCAATTTAATAGGTATTTAGTACTTCAAAGTTATAATTTATAAATAAAATATAACAATTAATTTACACTAATCAATACTAATATTAAAAAGAGGAAAGATTATTATTTTTGTATGTTTGTTACAAATAAACTGAAAAACTACTGAACCGATTTTAATAAATTCTTTCTCCAATGGAAAGCTAGAAGATCCTTGAGTAACATAGGCTATATTTTATTCCCGTATTCCCACGGAAACGGGAACTACGCGGGTGAAACCGCGTAGAACCGCTAGTAATATTATAAAGAGAAAAGATTTGTATGTTTGTAACGAATACATTCAAAAACTACTGGACCGATTTTAAAAATTCTTCCACCTATGGAAAGCTACATAATCACTGAGTAACATAGGCTATATTTTATTCCCATATTCCCACGGGAACGGGAACTACGCGGGTGACACCGCTAAAACAGCTGGTAAATTATAAGACCGCCCTTTTGTAGTTTGTCATTTACAACAGTTTACAACATTTACACAGTACAATCACTATTTATCTTATACCGCAGTTTATTTCTATTCTGCCTGGCCCATGTAGGTAATCGTACCATGTCGATCTAACGTATTGCGGAGAGGAGCTTGGACGCGTTCCGCAATTGTGCAACGATACGTCACTTGCCCGCTGCATGTCCGAGTGATGTTTATCCTTGGTCAATGGTCAGACTCACAGGAATACGTCCCTTTGTTTGTGTACATATGTATTGAAATAGTTTTTTACTAACAATAAGTTTATATAAATGTAACAAAATTATAAGCCACGATTATGGCACACACATGAATATTATTTCATTATAATTATACGGAATCTCATGTAAATTATAGAATTGTAACAACAAAATATGAAAAGGCAATTCACCTGAAAATAGGATTTCTAAGGTTTGTATACCATGAGTACATTTAGAAACGAATGAGTGAATATTTCAAGGAAACCTGAAATCATCCTCATCAGTCCTGCAGTTGTAGCTTCAACAGTGAGAATTTTTGAAATCGACGGCATTCTGTTTTAATTCTTAGAAAGTTGAAAGACATTGCTCAAAAGAGTTTTAGGAAAGACTAGCAGCGCCCCGCGGTTTCACCCGCGTAGTTCCCGTTCCCGTGGGAATATCGGAATAAAAAGTATCCTATGTCCGTCTCCTGGTTCTAAGCTACCTCCCCACCAACTTTCAGCCAAATCGGTTCAGCCATTAACGCGTGATGCCGTGACCAAGGGAAAAAGGGATTCATATAGATAAAGCTTTACAGGGCCGAATTTAGAGGTCTGGAGGCCTCGGGCCAACAAAGGAGCGGAGGCCCCCTTGCCCCAAATTATTGTCTAAATAAAATGAACAATTTTTTTCAGTGTAGTTTTTCAATAAATAATTTATTGTAGATCCAAGTAGATTCTCTTAGTATTCATAAACATATTTGATATGCGTACAAACAAAGTACTGTAGGTTAGGTAACAGTGAAACAGCAAAATATATATATATCAAAGGAAAAGATGTTTACTAGTGTTTATTAGTCGGAATTTGAAAGATTTTTTTTTCCGAAGTCTCTATTGTGGGGGCTAGGGGCTTTAGCCCCGGTTGCCCTCCCCTAAATCCGGCCCTGAAGCTTCATCTTTAAATGTGTGACCGACGAAGATTGTAGGTAATAAAGAAGAGTTGGGACAAAATCGATTTCTCGAAACCATTAGCGAACTTTCAGATCGGTGCGTAGCGTGCGTAGCATATGATATAGTATACTCGTACCCTCATCTGTTTCTCATTATATAAAGATATATTATTATATGTAAATAATATATCTTTATATAATTTTTTCTCTACTTACGTGTGTTTGTCACCTAACTCCTCCTAAACAGCTAATCCGATTTCGATGAAATTTTGAGTGTATGTATATTTTGAGTGGGTCTCTGGATCGTTTGAAAATTCCATTGAATCCGATAGATGGCCTCTGCCCGAGCTAGTATACTTAGTAGATTGATAAATCTCAAATGGGTTGCCTAGCTAAATCGCGTGCCTAATCATATAATATTTGTCATCCCTAAATAACAGATGAGAGAGAGTATATATTTCTTATACCGTATTTCGCACTGACATACTTATTAAGTACCTAATGATTTATCACGGCCACATGACTGCGATGTACTTCGCGCCGAGCGGCACGTCCCGGTGGCTTGCTGAGTTACAATTTATGGTATAGCTAATACTTTAATTCAAATCTATAATAATTTAGACTTTTGTTTAGAAAATGTAAATGTTTTCAGATATTTTCAGTAAAATGAGATAACAAGTATTTAGTAATATAACACCATTATTTCGTTGGCATAGTCTATAATATAAAAATGAATCGCAAAATGTGTTGGTAAGCGCATAACTCAACAACGGCTGAACCGATTTGGCTGAAAGTTGGTGAGGAGGTAGCTTAGAACCAGGAGACGGACATAGGATACTTTTTATTCCGATATTCCCACGGGAACGGGAACTACGCGGGTGAAACCGCGGGGCGCTGATAGTCTATATATATAAAAAACAATGCCACTTTTCGTTGTTATTTTATAACTCAAGAGCGAGCTCACCTATCCAAACCAAATTTTTAGGCTTTATTCGGACTATTTAGCAGATGGTTTATGTGAAGTTTGCTTAAAATCTGTCGAGTGGTTCTTCATTTACACGTTGCGAAGGACGTAGCGGGCCGCTAGTATATTATGCAAATTACATTTCTAATTACAAAGTTATTTAGTACCCATACTGGACTCTGCCTTTTTTGGGACTAGACAACCACCGTGTCCCTAAATTTTGTTTTTATTTACTTTTATAAGTGTTTGTACCTCGGACACAAATGTACCTTTGTTTCAAGTGTCCAAAATAAGTTTTAAATATTTAATCAAAGCTTTCTGTATTTTAGAAGAATACCTTTATTTACTCGTTCTTACTTTATTTTCTTATTGAAAGGTTTTATTCAAATCTAAATAAAATCTTTTTTTAAATTAAACAATGGTCCAGTGCCTGTTGAGACACGCGTAAGGTATAGTTAGGTAGTCATACTATAATTAATATTTTTGTTTCACATTAGATCTTGGTCCAGGTTGACTCAAGGTCAATTATTCATAACTTGGTCTGATGCATAGCTCGTTAACTATTTGACCTTAGCTATACCATCGTGATAATTTTAAAGTAACTTCCTAGAATGTGCTTCTATTCTATATATTTTCAGAATAGTGATTAGTTGTCTGTTAGTGGGCTATATCTCATTAACATGTCACGAAATGTGTGTAGCAATTTTTTTTAATCTGGTACGAAACCCTTGTGTTTTATTGTATTAAACTCAAACCAAATCTAACCAATTTCTAAAATATACAAGTTGACATTTAATGCGGATTACTTCAAAAAGGTAAAAGGTTTTCGTCAGCAAGGCAACATTTTAATAAAGGTCGGTAGGTAGGTAATAATGGTAGCCGATATCAAAGAAATAGAATTGCTAGTATAAAAATATACGCTGCGAGCGATTATACTCGTAGCTACAATGGTAGAGGATGATCGATGTTATAGGCTGGATGTGAGCTGTGTTTCAGGCCTGGGTTTGACTTCTGATGAGGATATGTATGACCAAAGAGATTTCTTAACAAATATATCTATCTATACATATAAAAAAAATTATAACGAGACCGTGTCTTGACATATTTTTTTTTTATTTTCGCGGTAGTGTATATAGTTATCGATGTAGATATCAAAACTAATTTTTTTAAAGTCTGCCTGTGTGTCTGTCTGTCCGGCAGTTTGTCTGTCTATCTGTGTACGCATCACGCAAAAATTACTGTACACATATTAAAAATAGCTGAAATCGAATAAGTAGTCGATACTGAACAAACTAATTTCAGGAATTGCGCTTATTCTGTTAGGTACATGTTGTATAAATACGCTTACGCCCATAAGTGTATTTTTTAAATAATGTCTCATTTAATAATGTCTCATTTATGTGTGTCCAGGAATCGACACCCGTGCCTACTGGGGGTCAGCAGACCGTGATCCCGCATCCCATATCTCTGGCGCCTCCTAGCTCGCAGCAACAGCATATCAACCAGCCCACCACTCGCCCACCATTTTCCAAGGAATACTTCTTCTTAGATATCGAACTCCGATACGGACTTCTACAGGTGAGTTTTTTTTTAATTTACACTACATAATTAAGCAATGTCAGACAACCTCAAATGCCAACTTCACTGTACGTGCTTTTCGCCCAGCACAGACCGACATCGAGATAAATGAGTCGAGTGTAAGTACTTGACGCACCCTTTTTAGCCCAGTATAAGTTTCAAACTCTAACATGCCCCTGAGACACTCACGTGCAGCAACAAAAACTGTTAATTGCCGGTTTCCCTGTCATTAAAAAGCAACAAAAAACAGTATCAGTTTTTTAGATCAGACAGCTTGCGTCATCTACTAAGTAGATCGGACAGCTTGCGTCATCTACTAAGTTGTTGGTTTGAGTTACCGAGCGACTGACTGATTGAGGTGTAAGTAACAAGAAAACATACAATTATGCCAGTCTTATAAATCGTTCGGCACGGAGTAGGAATATGATACCTAGCACGAGCTAGGGGATAAGCTGGAGAGTATGTTGTTTATATGTAATTGAATAAGGGTCTAGTGTACTGAAAGTATAATAAAAGCGGTGGATTTGCAATTTAATTGTTTCTTAAGAACATAATCTGTATCACGAACGATCTGCTATATCACTACGGAGAGTACCTACTCTAAGGGCGCTCTTCGAACCGGTAAGACTCTCTTCTCTGCCCTATTTTATATTTAGTTTATTCTGTAATTATATTCTAATTCTAATCTCTACCTAGTTCTAATCTCTCAGTTTCATCCATCCTATGGTTGTCTGGAAGAGATCGCTAAAAGCGATAAGACCGTTCATTGTATTTTATTTAATGTTGGTATCTAAACTGTGTTGTTTTTGGTGTACAATAAACAGTTGTATTGTATTGTATTGTACTCGTATATTCGGCATAGGTGCACAGATTTGGAATGACGGGATTCTACTAGAATCTACTTCGCCGAAATAACCTATCAGTCGTCGAATCTAAAATGAAGATTATTTGTCAATCGAATGATGGACAAGCTACAAATGCCACGATGCCAAGGGGCCGAAATTATGGGATCGGAGTTTTAAAAGTGGGGTTACTATGTCAATATGTGATATACGTATATCATATAAAAAGCTTCATTTGTCCTTTAAAAATGTAGGCGGTTAAATGCTTCAAGTCATAATTTGTTTCTATACCTACTTGGAAAAGAAATGGAAAGTTTTTCAGCATTTTATATTTACGTCACCTGTAGCAAATACATGAAAAAATATAAAACTATCTACTGCTTAAAAAAAACTAATATGTAGTTACTGTGTAAAACTATTAATCAAAAATCAAGATCAAATATCTAACTTTTGCAATTAATGTATAATTAAACTTAATTAAATTTGCAAAAGTTATTTCATATTTCATAAATCAACTTCTAATAACCGTTCTTTCCTAATATAAAGCGCGTCACACACGGTGAAGATGCTATAATATTTTATCTTAAGATGCCCTAATATAAAATATTATAGTATTATCACACAGGGCTTAGGTTATCACACAGGGCTAAGAAACGATAATATTAAAAAACCTGTTCACTTCCTTACGAGTCTGCGTTGGTGCCACACGTATTCCTTGTTAGAGTTCTATATACAGGATGATTGACTATGAGTCATACTGCCTTACTTCTTGATTTGTTAGACAGCTCCTCAGACGATGATTCTGATATAGAATGTGAAATGCAGATTGCAGTAGCACATTCCAAAAGGAGAAAAATTTGGATAGAGCCTCACATAAAAAAGAGAAAAACCTGCGGCGAATTTAACCTATATGAAGATCTGTCAGTCTACAGCTTAGTAAACTAGCTTAGGTAGACAGAGAAGGCAACAGCTTTCGTGCGAAGTTACCCCCTCTCCTCTCCCTTCCCGGAGCACCCCGCGCTGCGTCCGCACATAGCCCGACACAAAAACACCATATATTTATATTAAGATGTGTATATTTCGTATCTTAAGATAACATATTAAGATACGAAATATATATTTCCATATTTGCGTATTCGCTCGGTATCTTAAGATACTGAAGATAAAATATAAATTAACTTCGTCGTGTGTGACGGTTCATAGGATTTCTATGGTGAGCGATATTCTAAAATATGCTCTAAGATAATATATATTATATATTATCTTCACCGTGTGTGACGCGCTTAAGAGTTGAAAGGGTATCAAGTAATCCAGCTAAAGCTAAATTATGCATATTATTTTGTTAATGGATAAAATGGACGTTCCGTATCTATACGAGATACATATACTAAAATTATGTGTATATTTTTTGATTTGTGCTGAAAATGCAAAATATTTGTTACAATAAATTTGTATTAAAAGATTAACATACATATATACATATATACATATGCTCACGCCTTTTTTCCGAAGGGGTAGGCAGATACAACAGCCCGCCACCTGCTACGATCCTGGCATACCTCACGTGCCTCATCCACATCCATCAATCGGTTCATACAAGCTCGTCGGTTTCGGGTACTCTTTATCTGGCTTTTTTTTAATACATCGCCGATTTGATCGATGTAAGTACGCCTAGGTCGCCCTCTGCCGACTCGGCCACTCACAATCCCCTTATATATTTGTCTCGTTAGACGCCTTTCATCCATCCGCTCGACATGTCCAAACCACCTAAGCATTCCTTTCTCAATTTTAGTCACTACATCCTCTTTCAAGCCACAATGCTCTCGGATTACACTATTCCTCATTCTATCAATCAATCGTACTCCACTCATGCTTCTTAGCGAGCGCATTTCTACTGCATTTATTCGACTCTCGTGCTTCTTCTGCCATACCCAACTCTCGCTACCATACACTAAGGTAGGAACCAACACCCCATCATGAACAGCCAGGCGTGCTTTTTTAGTCACTTTCTGGCTCCTCATGAAGGCGTGCAATGCACCGTTTACCATATTACCTGCATTCCCCCTCCTTTCAATATCACTATCACACTTATCGTCTCTACTAAACTTACTTCCTAAATACACAAATTCTGACACTTGTTCTACTTTCTCACCTTCAATCATAATATCGCACGCAGAAATGTCCATATTCTTCTCCACAACCATAACCTTCGTCTTGCTTACATTTACTTTCATACCTTTCCTCTTGAATGCCTCATTCACGATAGTTACCGTGTCCTGCAACTCATGCGCTGATGGTTCAATTATAACTTGATCATCAGCGTACAGTAGGCATTTGACCGGTACCTCTTCCATTCGTACTCCACAATCACGCTCTTTCAAATCTGTCAGACAACTATCCATGAAAAGGTTGAACAGCCATGGTGATGCTACACATCCCTGTCTAACACCCATGGAGATGTTAAACCAGTCTGTGTAGGCTCCATTTATTCTAACACAGGCTCTGGAATCCTTATATAAGGATTTCAGAGCCCGCACCAGAATAGGGTCCAACCCATGCATGGCCAGTGTTGACCACAATTCGTTCCTCCTCACTCTATCGTAAGCCTTTTCCAGGTCTATAAAGGCGCAATAGATTTTTTGGCCCTTAGCCAAAAACTTCTCAGTCACGCACCGTAAGGAAAAGACTTGATCCATACATCCCATCCCCTTTCGAAAACCTGCCTGAACGTCCCATATTTTCTCATCTGTTTCGCTTACAACCCTGTCAATTAAAATCCTTGCATAAAGTTTTCCTACCACACTTAAAAGACTAATGCCACGATAGTTTTTGCAATCCTGCTGCGACCCCTTCCCCTTGAATAGTGGCACAATTACCGCTTTAGTCCAGTCATCTGGCACTCGACCTTGTGCCAGGCAGAGGTTAAATAGGCGTTGCAGCAGGCCTGCAACTAGCCCATCGCCAGCCCTTAGCATCTCCACGGTTACTCTGTCATACCCTGCAGCTTTACCCAGTTTCAAACGTTTCAATGCTTCCATAATCTCTTTCATACTTATTTCACTATCCTGTGGAATTGATACCTCACAAATTTCACTATCATGCTCATCCTCTTGCTTTTCAAAAAGACTTTCAAAGTATCTTTTCCACCGCTGTAGTACACACCGTTCTTCTATCATAAGTTCACCGCTTTCATCCCTTATTACATTCACCGAAGATTTTGTGGACATCCCCTGCGCTGTTCTTACTAGTTTCCAAAATAACTTTATGTTATTCCGAAAACTTTCGGATTATTCTTCTCTTCTTTAAAAGATTAACTCAGCATAAAAGTGTAACGAGGTACTCGTTATCGGATCTCCTTTCTTCCTAATTTTATATATGTTTTGCCTTTTTAACTGGTTTATCTGGACACATATTTAAACTTTTGAATTAGAATTTCATCTTTTTTCAAAGGCAGAGTGAATACTTATCTGAAATTTGAGCTCGACAGTCTTCCGAGCTAAAATCTGCGTTTTTTGAATTAGCTTTTCTTCTTTATCTTCTTCTAAAAATCTTCTTTATTAATAGAATATATTGCTACATACAAATTGTGCGACCTGATAAGCCACGTCTACAGTGATAAAATTGTGTTTCCTTCATAATCTGCTTTACTTCATATAATAAATCCCACTTTTACTGCTGAACATTTCATTATTTTGAACCCGACCTTCACTCCGTCATCATGCTCTCCTCATCTCTACGTGCTGGCTGGTTGCGGCTGACTAGTGGGGTGTAAGTGTGTGTAAGTGGGGTGGTCGCAAACGAGAAGTATGCACCGTCGCAAACGTGAACTATGCACTGTCGCAAACGAGAAGTATGCACTGTCGCAAACGTGAACTATGCACTGTCGCATACGTAAACTATGCACTGTCGCAAACGAGAAGTATGCACTGTCGCAAACGTGAACTATGCACTGTCGCATACCTACGTGAACTATGCACTGTCGCAAACGTGAACTATGCACTGTCGCAAACGAGAAGTATGCACTGTTGCGTATGAGAGTCGCGTATTGTAATAATTTTTAGTTTCAAAAAGATATCTTGTTTTGATATTGATTAAAACCAACTATTTACCCAGTGAAATATAGTTTAGAAGTTAGTTTAACAAACGATAAAGTTATAGTATTCTCTTTATACATTTCTCAAAATATGCGATTGTTATAGAGGCTTTCCAATGGAACAATGTACTCGACCAGTCGGTTCCATCGTACCACAGGTAAGGTAAATCGTACAACTAGAGTTAGGTGACTGCAAGACAAATGACAATTAATTAATTATTTGAATAAGATCGTATAAATTGATATTAGTTATCCCTAGAACGAATAATTTCTATGGAAATCGCACCTCGTACATTGTTCCCTCTCTAATCAATGAAATACCTCCTAGACATTACAGATAAATTAAACAATAAAAACTTAAAATTTAATCTAAAACAAAACTACTTACAACTAAATACTATACCACTGACAGGCAAGAACTAAATATAAATATTCTTAACTATACAGAAAATCGACGATTGATTACCACCTCTATAGATCCACAGATGTACTCTCGAATTTACATATACGAGCGGATGACATACCACGAAAAACCCTAGTTAGGTTTAAGGCATGTTATTATTTTAGTGTAATATAATTTTCTATAAATAAATAAAAAAAACTTTTATAGTTTGTAAGAACTTAGCCTAAATATCTAGTCTTTGTCCCTTATAAATCAAAATTTATCTTTCTGATAGAAAATATACAAAAACCTCCATGCGAGACTCTGACTTGCACTTGGCCGGTATTTTCCAAAGCCAAAAACGCCCTTTGTAAATCCTCCGTGTTCCATTAGTGCTCGTAATAATTTTATTGAACACCTTCCTTCCTAAAAAAATACAGGTACCTATCTAGTTGGGTAACAATACTGGTACAATAGGGACAAGTACCTACTGGTAGTCAAATTTACGAACAAATCGATTTAAAAAAAACATAAAAAAACTTCAAAGTAAACCTAATTAATTAGGTTCACTTTTATTTTACTACTTTAGGTACACTTTTTTAGGTACACTTTTATTTTACTTTAGTAACTAAGTTTCTTTACATTTTGAAAGGTGATTAAAGTGTGACCAGTAACAAAATTAAACACAATTATGTACAATTTACCTTTTTAATGTGTAGTAGTAATGTCAGGTTAGTTACACCCGTCAAAATTTGCATAAAAAACTGACAAGAACAATATACTTATCTAAAATTGAATTTTCCTGGCGGACGCCATTACAATGACAAATATTTGAGGGCGCTGTGAGTGCTTAATTTGTAGAATAGAATAGAATAAATTTATTGTTCAAACTGTGTACAGTACATAGGCTGGTAATATGATAAAACATAGACAGTAAGTTCAACAGCTTGGCCCGATTCGGACATACAATATAAATAGGTACCTCTAAGAAAAAGCTTATTTTACAGAATAGTGACCTTACAATTAAACATCAAAATAAAATATAAAATAAAAATTTAACAATAGAAACAAAATTACAAAATATGGTTACTCGTATGGTATAGTAGGTAGTTGGTATAAAAGGTTCATTTAAAAATTCATTGAGCTTATAAAAGCATTTCGATAAAAGCCATGTTTTTAATTTATTCTTAAATTGACTTTCATTCACTACTTTGATATCATTTGGGCAATTTATTCCAAATTTTAACTTGTGGTAGCAATTATTTTTATACAAACTAGTTCTGGGAAAGTGGTTGAGTCAAAATTAATTCTATCCGGATTTCGGACAGCTCTACCACAAAGCATTCCTTTGATTTAAAAAAAAATGGGTGCTGTTTTACAAATTTGCATACTTCTAAAATATACATACTCGGCAAAGTCAATATATTAAATTTACGTATTCAATTACGTACGTCAATATATTTATCGTATTGGCAGCAAAGAAAAACCATACCTACTTACCAATAGCTAGTAGGAGATTTTGAGGTGGCACAATTTTTCAATCGGTACAATATACTCCCGAATCTCCCCTATAAACAATTGATATAAATATGCTTGCTCCTTTTATCCCCAATGGGTAGGCTGAGCTGAAGTAATCCATTACCGGAAATAGGTACTACTTTAATAAGTCTTTTCGTGATAAATACTTTGGTGCTGCTACGCATACGTACTTCAATCAGGTATTTAATAGAATACAATAGAATAGAAACACTTTATTTGCTTGAACAAGCCACAATATACACAAAAAAGAAACAGTTAACAAATCAGTAAAGAAACAAGAATATGACCGTCTTAAGCGTATCATGCAAGCAAAAGATGGTATGGATGCGAGTTTTCTCACGATACAAACCAATTAGAAACATCAAACGGGTGTTGGACATCCTATAATCACTGTTTTAACTTGAGACTGACCTGCTGAACTGACCAGCGATATAAATTTAATAACACACAAATATGGTCACAACCCTTATCATATGGCCTTTTTGGGCTTCAGCCCAGGGCCCCGTGGATTCCAGGGGCCCCAGCTAAGTCAAGTCAAAGTCAAAAATAGACGATAATGCAAAAGAATTTATAATATTAAAATAAACTGTTCGTAAGGTTTGCAGCCTTGCGAATCCTGCGATTAATCAAACCCATTCAATTCATTTAATTTAAGTCTACGTCGTGTTGGTACTTTGAACTGAACTGAGTAATTGGGGCCCCTAAGTAGTATTAGCCCAGGGCCCCCTAAACTCACGGTCCGGCCATGACCCTCACAACTCACAAATCGTCAGGCGCTCATGCCTAATTAATATCTCATACGACATCTCTCAGTTCATACCTAACTTTCCGCTCTACTTGTTATATCACCTACTGTACGGAGAACTTGCGAACTATAAATAAAAGCAAATAAATATATGTATTAATTATATGTTTTTTTTATACATCGATCATAATATTATATCTTGAGGAATTAAAGCTTGAGAAAGAAGAGTAGCAAATTTTTACACACCTCAAAATCTATCTAAAGCTAAAATTAAGTTGTTTCTTTACTTTTAACATAGATAACTTTTCTACCTAAATGTTCAGTTGGAATAGGGAGCATATTTTTAATTTTTCCGCCCATATTCCGACATAGGTAGCTGCAGGTTTAACACCTTCATATATTTTTTCGCAACTACGCACTCAAATCCCATACACGTGGCGCCGCGGCCGCTCAATCAAATACATCCAGAATAGACCCAGAGCTTTTAGCGAATTTTGGAAGGTTTTTTTTACTGTAGAAAAGTATTAAAAGTTAGCAGGGAAAAGAGATTTGAGATCCGCAACTGCAGTTTTTTTCGCAAATATTCCGGCATTTCCGGCCACCTTTCTTTATGCACTTTATTTTTTTTATATGTTAGTTTAGCATTCTTTATGTAAAGGAAGAAACAGGCTGACTGACTGATCGATCAACGCACAGCCAAAACCGCTATGTCTATAGATGCATGAAATTTTGCACTGATGGAACACTGTGAAGTGATTTTTTGAAATTCCCACGGGAACGGAAAAAACGGATTCAACTGCTCAGATTCAGCCGCCCGCAAGTACCCTATTATAACGACTCTCTTAATTTTTCCTTACACTTTACGCCTTTAATTAACTTTAAGAATACGAAAACGATTCATATCAGTGTGGCACCGGTTCAAAGCATATTTTACCCTTAAAAAACTTATTTATTTTCGGAATAAGAAAGTATGGGCCATATGTATATCAACACCGCGGATTGGGAGATGGTGTTAGGCTAGTGGCCACCTAACTGTCGCAATTTTTCAAGCCACGCAAAGGTATTTTATTTTATTCGGAACACCTATTACACCTACAGCTAGAGGTGTTCGCAGATAGGTACAAATCTGGATATAAACTGTCAAGCTCAAAAATAGCACTCAGCATTACAGTGTTTTTGCGCTCGCGACCGAGTATAGCCAAAGAAGTTATAGCTAAATACTCGCCTTATTTCCACAGGTTTAGAACAGAACAAATCTAAATTATTATGTGATTTTATCCGACTATTGAATGAATGACTTTTAAGATAAATGAATTTCGACGGTAGTTTGTTTTCCAATCTAACATGACTTAACGACTTCCATTGTGCGTAAATACAAAGAAAGTCAGGACCTTTCGATACACGGAGGTGCTCGTGATATAACGCTGCTAGTCTGTCACCTACGATAGCGGTGTCGTATGATAGTGGCCGTAATATTAGGGACGCAAAAAGACAGCCGTCTTTACGGCGACGATATTTGGAAAGTTCTACGGCCGTATTTATCATCGGTCATCTTTATTTTTTAACAAACGTCAACCGAAACGTATACAGGAGGCAAAATGGTCGACCTTGATTTAGCTTTAATAATTTACTTGAAGTATGAACTATCATCAGAGTTATACAAATCTCGTGGCACAGAAGGTGCATTTGAAATTTCGTATGAAATCTATTAAAATTTCGTCGATCTCGCTGCTCCAGTTAGAGTTAGAACTCAGTACGTCGTTCCGGTCAAAAAAAACACAAATACTTTAATATAATTATAAAAATGGCTTCACCGCTATCGAGAAAAACGTTCACGAACCATTCGAACCCGACGAGACGGCCGTCATGCAAATGGCGGCACCGCTTTTTTACGTTACGGTGTCAAATACCGCTCTATAGGAAAATGCGTCATTTTAATTACATAGACAACGTTCTCGTGACGTCATTCACCGCTGTATTACGGCCGCTATATGACAGCAACGCTATCCTAGGAAACCAAAGCTTTGTTACAAACACACTGGCATCGCGGGCCACGGGCGCCTTAGTAGTTTTAAATGTATAGCTGTAGTTTTTGCTCTGGATTTTTAGCGCAGAATGGAGTGATGGTGGTGGCGCGGATATTGAGAGTAATCGTTTATTAAAATGGTTATCTCCAAACACCTCTAAAAATAGTAAAGCAATCGAAAAAGTTTCGCTATTTTTGCTAAAAATAAAACGAGCCAAGTGCAAGGCCAACTGGTGCATCGAGAATTTTCTAGAAAATTTTTATACTGTACGATTGTTTGCTTCGAAAACATTGGGGATAAATGGGTATGGCATTTGACCATACCTCGAAAAATATGCGGCACAAAAACAAATAAAAATATGTTTTGTTATGTACCTATAGACAAATAAGAATATCACAAACAGACAGACAGAGACCAATGAATACGTCGATGCATAGTATATTTTCCATAGTAATTTGTGTTTGACATTATATTATGATAAAAATTGAGGTTCAGAAAGCTCTATTAATATTAATTTGCCGCGTGCCAGGTGCATAAGTTTGAAACAAATATTATTTTGCTTTCCGAGGGTCGAACTTTGTTCCGTGGTCCTCGAAATATTACTTAAAAATATGCTGACAAATTAAATAACTTGTATCTCATTCTCATCCACGATTCCTAACTAGATATTTTAGAAAAAGTGATCTTAATTTACTTTTACCTTTCACTTATCACGTCTGTAAGGATCAGAAAAATGTACTGATGTAAAGTGAGTATTTTCAGTAATGGCATACATCTGCTTTCCTCACGGGAGTATGGCGTTAGCATATATCAAATGTGTTTTACTTGTAAATATATTAGGTTCGGGCTGGCTTTATTTTATTTATCTTCGGAAGACTTACAGACTAATACATTACAGTAAATATCAGATGTAATATAAAAGGTAGGCTAATTACAAGTCTCCAGTTATAAATACTATGTATTTCGTTAATTAATTAACACTATATTGTGAAGTTACAGAAAATTATAATCCTCAACGAAAGAGCTCAAATACTATTGTATTTTAACAAAACAGTATGAATAAAACCTTTTGTATTTGTTATATTTAGACGATATCGTATTGTCTGTTTTAAAGTATCTAGAGTCCGGACGCTAAGTACTAGTAAATTATTTATTAAAACAGAAATATAATATATTACTACGGATTTTATACATACTCGTAATCAGATGAATTATCCACAGATTATCGAGGCACTGCAGTACTTGCACTATACAGCAAGGCAGATCCACCGCAACGTGTGCCCACAGGTTATCATCGTCACCAAACGGGGCACATGGAAGCTGTTCGGTCTGGAGTTTATCGGTAAGTGTAACACTAAGCAGTAACTAAACCACAAGGCTTTATTAATTAAAAGCTTAAAATCTAAAACTTTATAGATATTTTAAAAAGTCAATGAACGTACACTTAATTGACTTGCACCCTTACTGTCAGATACGTAGAATAATAAGTAACAAGCTAAATAAAAGATTTTGACTGTCTGGGGGCACCCATGAGGGGGCCCAGGCTTACGGCTACGATAATGCGAACAGTATCACTAATTAAAAGTTGCTGTGTGGTAGCGGTCGTAAATACTACGAACTCAGATCTACTCTTGTGCCATAAGATTGACTAAAGTTCTTTCTATACCACCATGGAACCCGATTCCCGAATCGTTGCGGGTTAAGTTACCCATTACACCGTATCATACTATGACCGAGCTATGAACGTAATAAGATCGGATAGCAATACGATACGCTCTACTAGAGCTGACCAAATATTCTCGCTAACAATTATTGATGCTCCGTGCATGGGTACTGGTCGATAAAGGGACAGCCTAGTGGGCGTAGTCTTATACTTTTCAATACAAAGTATTCCCTGACACGTTCCTATTTCGGTCATATAATGATACGTTGTAGTGAGGTAGACACCTTTGAACCACTGACAACAGCGTTACAAGGCGGCTTGGTGTCAGGCAGGAGGCCGGCTGTACAAAATTGCAAAATCCTATGGACAACTCTATGCGCCTACCCCAATTAATAGCAGGAGGATAATAACTTACTACCTATTAAACGATACATTGCAATGGAGTTTAACCACAACTCCGTATGTTCATGAGAGACATTTACAAGTCCGGTGAGCCCTGCGGCAAAGATTACTTAGGTAGGCGGTTGGCAGCCGCGGCTCGAGTCGCCGCAAAAGTGTTCATATGTGTCGACTGTACAAACAAACTTAGCTTGCAACCAACTTTGAATGACATGATAAAGTTTCGTCTTCTTTAACCTACTTATTACATGTGTGGGTTAGTCGATCAACAGTTTGATAGCTACGTTAGTTGTTTATCTAAAGTTCTCGGAAGTGAAAGCTACAAATGGAACGAGCGGGCTTATTGCTTATTCACAATCGAAATTGACTTTTGACGTACATATATAGCTTCAGGCGTGTACCTACTTGTAAACTGCACCTTTACGAGTAGGTACAGTGTCGGAGCTAGGTAAATATTATGCAAAATGTACTAAAATAAGCAACTAAGCATTTTTTTATATTCTTAGCTGTATTAGGTACCTAACTACGAGTAGGTATATCTAAAATTTATTTAATTTTTAGAATAGTGTTACTACGTGAAAATGTTGGTGTTACAGGCTCTTTAAGCCTAAAAGGGCCCTTCAACCCATCCATACGATATATTTATTTCTCTTAAAACATTTAGGTACATGTTTTAAGAGAAATAAATATAATGAATATATATTTTTTGGGTCTATTTAAATAGTTATAAATTTTATTGAAGGCATTGACTGACTGACCTACCCATAGATTACATGAAGGTTTTTTAATAATGTAAATAATGGCCTTAAATTATACGTCATAATTTGAAGACAATCAGTAATGGTAAGAACTTATATAAAAAAATGATTTTTATTTGACCTCTTCTTTCGAGTGTGGTCATGAAGAATCCGCGCCAATAGAAAACGCGTCCGTCGGTACGCAGCCTAAGAATAAAATGTTGTCCATTATTATGTCAAAGAACTGCATCATTGTGATCAAAAAGGCATCACTGCATAGTATAAAACAAAGTCGCTTTCTCTGTCCCTATATCCCTATGTCTCCCTATGTCTGTCTATATCCCTAAATCTTTAAAACTACGCAACGGATTTTGATGCGGTTTTTTTTTATAGATAAAGTGATTCTAGAGGAAGGTTTTAGTATTAGCATTGCACCCGTGCAAAGCCGGGGCGGGTCGCTAGTAACATAATACGTTCAAAATATTATTTTTTATACACGAATAGCCGCAGACAACGGAAGACGCAGAAACGTTAGCTTAAATTCTTAGCACGTATTTCATAAGAATAAGACCCTTTGTCCACGGAAAATTACGATGAAGGGATGTGCCCGTAATAACCTCCGTATTCTGTGTTCATTACGTTCAATATAAATAATGAAATCATTTTTAAAGGATTTAGTTAGGGTAATGAACTTCAAATTCAGTTATTGCTTCACTAGATTTTGCCCGTGAGATCATCTCCGTACTGACCCAGTTAAAAAATAAAACCGGACAACTGCGAGTCGGAATCGCCCATCGAGGGTTCCGTAGAAATTTGTAGGTACCTACTACCTGTGGTACTACTAACTTAATATTATAAATGTGAAAGAGACTTGCTTTGTTTGTTACGCTTTTACGCCTATACCACTAAACCGATTTTAAAAATTCTTTCTCATTTGGAAAGCTACATTATCAAGTAGTAACATAGGCGGAATAGGCGCATAATGCCACATTCGCAAAATGACACATTGGAATTTCGCAAAGTTTGACATTCTCAAAACGCCACATCGCAAAATATCACATTAGCGAAACATCTCATTAGCAAAATGCCATTTTCTCATTATGTCATATTCTCGAATAATTTATTTTTTATTTTGAATCTTGTTATTTTGATAATATGACACTTTGGTGTGGCATTTTGCTAGTGTGGCATTTTGCAAGTGTGGCATTTTGCAAGTGTGGCATTTTGCTAATGTGGCATTGTGCGCCTAATCCACATAGGCTATATTTTATCTCCGTATTCTCACGGGAACGGGAACTGAGCTGGTTTAATTTTATATTTTTATTTTATTTTTTATAATCATATATACTCTAGCGTAAACCTAAACGTACATATTTATGGCGTAATTATGCGGAATTCTGTACTGAATTGCTGTAATAACGTGCTAATTAGTTTCTGTAATCAAGTGCGTAATTGTCGGTCTTGAAATCGAGGAGGCATAATATTATTTTACTTAAAAAATTTAAGTGAATAAACATTTGTGACATCAAATAAATAAATACCAGTGTGCCTTAATATATTTTCATTATTTCTTTTAAGGATAAGCAATGAAATAAATTTATATTTCAGAAATATATATTTAAAAATTACTCAATAGATGGCGCTGCTACAGTACTGGTGGCGAATATACATAGAGAAAATTTTGAGAACAACATTTTCTATTACCTACAATATTCAGTACTTGCGTATGATATAATAACCCAGTGAATAGAGAGCTGATACCTTACAAACGGTCCGGTAGTTCTAAATTTTTTATATGTTGTCTAGGATGGTTGTTAAGTGTTTAAAATGCAAAATGCACAATTCCCCCCCCCCCCTCCGCGCCCGCCGCCATTTTGAAAAAACGGAAAAAAATCGGCACTTTTTTTAGATTTTCACTTATATCTTTGTTTCGGTGCATTTTAGCTACAAAACAGTTCTTTTCAATGTTGTAGAGAATGAAATTCCCTATAATATACGTGTTAAATTTTGTTTGTAGGGCAGATAGTTCACGAGATATGATATTTTAAAAAAGTTAAAAAAATACGCATTTTCCTGAAATTTTTCAAACTTCTAACTTTAGAACGCTGTAATTCAATTTTGGCCTATTTGAGAAAAACAAGTATAAGAATAAAAATTGTAGGGAATTTAATAACCTACAAAATGGATGTATATTTTTTTTAACCAACCTTACGGAGGGGGCAGTAAACATTAAAATGAAAACAACGGCATATTGCGTTTTTTGTTTTGTTGTAGCAATTGTTACTCCACAGTGTATTATTTTCCAGATGTGGCTTGAATTTGGAGTTTATACCAATCTTATTTGGGTTTCTTACATGTATAGCGCAATGATCATCATAAAGGTACTATTTCACTTGAATATTTCACTATTTCACTGGTGATAGGGGAATTTCAAATAAGCCACCAACACAGCAGATACATTTTTTAAATATTCATTTATTTAAACATAGTGAGAACAAAAAGCAGTAATTATCATACAATAATCATTAGTAATTGAACTAATTGGTGAAAAGAAAAAAAAATTTATAAGCGCTTCGCTCGTTTTGTAGGTGGTGAGTTCATGAAGTCGGGGTCTTCATTTTCGTAACATAGTGAAATTACTTGATCGGCGTCGTCTTCGTCGTCGACGATCACTTCATTCCTGTTGTCACATTCTTGGCCAGCACAGAATTTGCAAAGGGTGGAACAATTAAGGCCCGCCTTTCTACAGCCACACATCGCCATACAGCCAGTTTTACATCTGCATGAAATAGTCTTGAGCAGGTTTGGGGGAGCCGCGTCTCTACTCATCCTGATAGGCTCCAGTTTTCCAGCTTTTCTACTCCAGCCCCACTCGATAGGGTCTTTGACAATCCCCATCCACTTCATGATGCACGCAATATCGGGCTGTGACACCACTTCAAACATTTTTGGGTTTGAATAAACTCTGCCAACTTTTTAGGAAAGACCCATCATTGCTGGAGCAGGCGGAGAGGTTCAGTGACCCTGCTGCACCTCTCCGCCTGCTCCAGCAATGATGAATGAATGAATGAAAAGCTGGAAGACTGGAGCCTATCAGGATGAGTAGAGACGCGGCTCCCCCAAACCTGCTCAAGACTATTTCATGCAGATGTAAAACTGGCTGTATGGCGATGTGTGGCTGTAGAAAGGCGGGCCTTAATTGTTCCACCCTTTGCAAATTCTGTGCTGGCCAAGAATGTGACAACAGGAATGAAGTGATCGTCGACGACGAAGACGACGCCGATCAAGTAATTTCACTATGTTACGAAAATGAAGACCCCGACTTCATGAACTCACCACCTACAAAACGAGCGAAGCGCTTATAAATTTTTTTTCTTTTCACCAATTAGTTCAATTACTAATGATTATTGTATGATAATTACTGCTTTTTGTTCTCACTGTTTAAATAAATGAATATTTAAAAAATGTATCTGCTGTGTTGGTGGCTTATTTGAAATTCCCCTATCACCAGTGAAATAGTGAAATATTCAAGTGAAATAGTACCTTTATGATGATCATTGCGCTATACATGTAAGAAACCCAAATAAGATTGGTATAAACTCCAAATTCAAGCCACATCTGGAAAATAATACACTGTGGAGTAACAATTGCTACAACAAAACAAAAAACGCAATATGCCGTTGTTTTCATTTTAATGTTTACTGCCCCCTCCGTAAGGTTGGTTAAAAAAAATATACATCCATTTTGTAGGTTATTAAATTCCCTACAATTTTTATTCTTATACTTGTTTTTCTCAAATAGGCCAAAATTGAATTACAGCGTTCTAAAGTTAGAAGTTTGAAAAATTTCAGGAAAATGCGTATTTTTTTAACTTTTTTAAAATATCATATCTCGTGAACTATCTGCCCTACAAACAAAATTTAACACGTATATTATAGGGAATTTCATTCTCTACAACATTGAAAAGAACTGTTTTGTAGCTAAAATGCACCGAAACAAAGATATAAGTGAAAATCTAAAAAAAGTGCCGATTTTTTTCCGTTTTTTCAAAATGGCGGCGGGCGCGGAGGGGGGGGAATTGTGCATTTTGCATTTTAAACACTTAACAACCATCCTAGACAACATATAAAAAATTTAGAACTACCGGACCGTTTGTAAGGTAACCCCCCTTATTTGGTCTCTATTCACTGTACTATAATGTTGGTAAAGGTGTTGTCAATTTGCCTTGCTTGAAATGAAATCCCAGGTTCTGCTCGCAATAGGTGGTTGTACTTATATATTTTTTTAGTTCATAGAATTACATAATAATCTAATAATAATCACGGTCTTTTCGCAGAGAACATTATTGGCCCTGACCCTATTGAAATGATGACGGTGCCGCCATGGTCGATTAAGGTGGCAAAAATTTGTCAACCTAATCTTGATTTTCTGGGTAAGTCATTTGAGAATTATCTTTGAAATACCTGTCTAGACCGCCTTTACATCTGTAATAGGCCGCCTTTACATCTGTAACTTTTACTCAAGTAACTCACTTACGTAAGCAACTTACGATAAATTTGCAAGTGTAAACACTGATCGTAAGTGAATTACTGTAATTTTTTACTACTTTTGTAAATTGGAAAATTACAATTTACAATGTAAGTTACTTTCGTAACATTTATGTATTTACACCTAAAATAAACTTACAGTAAATAATTCTCACGTAATTTTTCTGATAACTAGAGACACTATATACACACATAACTACGGTGAAGGAAAACATCGTGAGGAAACCTGGACTTAACTGTCTGAAATCACCAACCCGCAATGAGCAAGCGTGGTGATTAAAGCTCATGCCTTCTCCTTGTGAGAAGAGGCCCTTTCCCAGTAGTGGGACAGTTACGGGCTGTTTTTTTTCTGGCATTCAACGTGAAAAGTACAGTTTTGCACCTCGAGACTAAACGCCAACTTCAATTCTCGGTTTCAAACCACCTCGAGTATATTATGGCTTCGTTTAGTCTCTTGATACAAAATAATAATATACTATTGTTGTAAGTTCTCAACTTAATTCGATAAGCTGGAAGTCACTCACGTAAGCAAACTCGAACACGTTTAGGCTTGTAATTTTCCAATTTACGAAACTAGTAAAAAATACAGTAAGTCACTTACGATGAGTGTTTACACTTGCAAATTTATCGTAAGTGGCTTACGTAAGTGACTTACGTGAGTAAAAGTTACAGAGTAAAGGCGGCCTACATAAGGCTGGTAATATACATGTGAAACAAATGAAAAGTTTGAGAGAATATGAAGTGCGGGTGTCGCGAATCCTTCATCTCCGGTGTGTTCTTTAAATATTTGCACTGCCTTCCTTAGGCAGGCAGGTGATTGGTTTTATAAATAATGTACCTACTTACTCATTTCACAGTTTTGAGCACCTTATTTATTTTGGACATCACGAAACGCGAATTTGAATGGTGTTGGAAGTGTTCTTTTCTACGTTTTAAGACTAATAACATATTATAACTGTAATATTGGTACAGCCAAGTAGCAAACTAATATTTTATTCGCTTAGCTGGCGTTCGCTGAATTGCAATTCTGGCTCTTATAAACTAAGTGTCAGTGACTATAATAATTATATAAAGGGTTTCGTCAATTTTACTTGATCGTGCTAAGTATATTTCCTAGTGCATGACAATTTCGACTTGTCGTTGTCATGCACATGGGCTTATGTCAATCCCATCAGTTTGTCATTCTATTTGACTTCGCTAGGCCCACTGGTAGTAATGGACAGTGGGACACGTTTTTCTTATTTATTGAATGGGGCTTGATGAATAAATATTACCTATTTTGGCCACGAAAAGTAATTTGAAAATTATTATGTACCTAACTATAGAAATTTTAAGGCCAAAGGATTTTTTTTACAGCACCCGAAGTTCAAACTAACGGACAATGCAACATCTTATCGGACATGTTCTCACTTGGCCTAGTGATTTGCGCTCTGTTCAACAACGGGAAACCACTCATACAGGCCAATAACAACCCCATGCTCTACATGAAGCAGATCGAGTATGTAAGTAGACCAGAGTAGTAGTTATTCTTTTCACACCACATGCTCGACAAAGCCGGATTATATATCATATAAACCTCACCGAAAGCAAGACATTATATCCCTTGGCTTTAGCCGGGTTATAATGTTGTATGGAATTTCATTATAACCCTAGGTCAATAATGTAATTTTCACTTTTCATAATCCTTATTGCTATGACGATAAATTCTAACTTCGTTAAGCAAAATGTGGTCGTGGCCAACTCGATTTTCGAAAACCGAAGCCGCGACCAACTAGATTCGCAAGATCTTCATTTGTTAAATCAAGTAGGTCACGCCGCCAGAAACAAGTTACCGTATCCCATAGATTTAGTATACTTAGATTGGCAATGCGAAAGAGAAAGAAAATAGGTACCCGTGTGTTAGAGCGAGATAGCGAGCGGTAGATAGACGAGACCATTTTCGTAAACGTTACGGGGCTATACCGGGCCGACGTCAGTTGTGAACGAAACAAATCTCGCTTATTTTAATTAATCTCGCGTATTAAAAGAGTAAGTTTGATGTTTAATAGACGTAAACAGCTATGGTTACGTGTGCAGTACCGGTTGTAATTCATCTAGGAAAGAAAATCCACAGAATTAGTCATTTTACATGTGAGTGCGATTGAAAGATTTAATTCTCTAAATTCAATGATTATAGAAAACTGAAAAACAAATCGTGCACAAATAGATAGGTAATAACATTGCTTTTTATTATATAAATGTTCTGAATGTATAAGAATTGATTTAAGCGAAAAATAAAATACGTGAATTTCTTGTATTTCTAACCTCAATTTTATAGTGATTGTCGTAATATCGATTAACCACATTTCGATAACGTGACTGGCAAAGGTATTAACTACACAATATACCACACGCCCATTTGTTATCGAGAGCTACAAGTTTAGGGAGAGCACTATTTGTCTTGCACACATCCACGTTACACGCACAGAAGTGTAAATTTTCTAGGTCTCGCCGTACTGGCTCTATTGCCAATCTTTAACGTTAGTATACTAAATCTATGCTGTATCCATTTTATAGCTTTAACATTTCAAAAAGAATATCGAAAATGTCGAATGATGAAAGTACTTTGACTCCAGAGTCTATTAAACTAGATGCCATAGGCATTGTCAATAATAATCTACTACCATCTTAAATCTGTGTCTACTACCATAGAGATCCTTAAATCTGTGTCTACTACGTGTCTGCTACCATGCAATTGCATTTTATTGTCTCGCATAAGGTGAGAAAAGTAGAGTATATAACTCGGGAATAAAACTGTTTTTGTCTTGGGCGCTTAAATCCCTCACTAAACTCAGGACTCAGTCTTAATTCCCTCGCTTCACTCGGGAATTAAATCATAACTCCCTCCCTGCGCTCGGGAGTAAAACTGGGAGTCCTTCGTTACGTTCAGGATTCAATGTCGCGCCCGTGACATAAAACAGTGCTTTATTCCCTTGTTGTATAATCTACTATAATCCATTTCCAAAGCCGTAGCTTTTTGTTATAAAATGCTTAATATTTGATTTGCAAAGGGATTGTTTTATTCAGCGCAGTTAGTGTGTTACTTACTTAGGTACCCATAAAACATTCTTTGCGCGCTCATAGATATATATGTTACCGGCAATCTGTATAATGCAGGTATTCTATATAATCCCTAGGCAATATATATAATACCTGGGGCGTTCAGGCAATGTATGAAATATTATTAATATTAATTTCCATTACATACTCTACCTAGGTAATAATATAGAATGCCCCAGGATTATATAGAATACCTACTTGGCCACCGGCAATGTATAAAATAAATAGATTTTGGTCTGTATTATTTATCAATGTTATGTAAGTACCTACCTACGTATGAAATGACGGACCAATGAAAGATGTGCTGTTCGCTTAAAATCGACTTTATTAAATTACCGATTATGCTGCTCCTCAAAAATTATCTTTATTAATGGGTTGGCATTTTTTGCAGGATAATTAAGTCTCGATGAGTAAATTAATGACCCTTTATTTAATCAATAAATTATTCTTTAAAATAATCCTCAAAAAAGTAAAGTACCTCTTTGTAACTGTAGTGGGTAACAAAAAGAGGTTTACAAGCCGAAAGTGGGTTGTTAGAAACATTAATTGGAACAACATTCACTATAGGACCAACTTGATAAGAGCAACTTTATTTTTCTCATCTCAGTACATTTCGTTCCCAGCGCTCATCTGATTTGTGTGGTAAAGTGAAAAATAAAATTGGTCAAGTCTGTCCCATAGTGAAAGTTGTTCAAAAATAAAATAATATATAAATAAATAATTTCACGCCTTTTATCTCCGAGGGGGTAGGCAGATGTAATCCGTCTCTGGAAAAACCCACTTTTTACGAGAATATTTGAACCCTAAGCGTGACCGGCGGGCGTATTCACGGAGATTCGATATTCGACTCGGAAGCGAAAAATCTGTCGAATCCTTATGTCAAATAATATGTCATCTGTGAATAGCCCATCTCGAAACCTTTCGACAGATTTTCCGATTTCGAGTCGAATATCGAATCTCCGTGAAAACGCCCGCGGGTCTGTTACACATGCCTCAGAATTAATTCAGAGATCTGCGGGTTTTCTCACGAAGTTATTCCTTCACCGTTGAGTTAGTGATGGATATGTACGTTAGTTTTGAATAGCTCATTGGTACATGCCAGGATTTCAACCCGAGCCTCACTCATTATCATCATGTAAATCAGGCTCTTTATCCGTAAGGCTATCTGATCTTTAAATTGTTCAAAATAATGTCATAAATAAGAAGTAGATAATTAATCAAATAATTAAGTAAAAAAATAAGAATGTTTATTGCCTACTCAAAATTGAGTACTCCAAAATATTTATTTATTCTTAGCTCACTAGGTCCTGTGCAAGGAAATATTAAAACATTGAAAACATAAACTCATTCGATACATTACCGGCTGCGCATTGGGTATTATATATAATACTTAGGTAGAGTACGAAATAAATAATATTTCATACATTACCTGCACGTTTTAGGCATTATATATATTCCCTAGGGATTATATATAATACCGGATTATACAAATTGCCGGTAACATATACAATTAAAATAATTACATAAGCTCACGCACATTATCCTCGCGGGGGTAGGGACAAGTATTCCATTTCTAGAAATACCCATTTCACCAGTATATTCTTTGGACTCCTAAACGTGATAGGTGGTGAGCCCGTCGCCGGACCGGGTTGCTCTTGTTGACCGGGTTGGACATATGTCTCGGAATTAATTCTGGGACCGGCGAGTTTCCTCACGATGTTTTCCTTCATCGTGGAAATAAATATGTATCTATGTAAGTTTTTTAAAAAGTGAATGATAGTACATGCCCTCGCCAGCAATCGAATTTTTAACTTGAGTCTCACGATTGAGAAGCGGGTACTGTAACCACAGGGCTATCACTGCTATAATATTATGTAAGTATATTGACGCAATCATATTTTTATTAAAAAAAATCAAATGTTAAAAAAGCAGCAAAAACCTAATATTAAGTTTCTTGCCAAAAAAAAACACCTTAGGTTAGGTACATGATATACATTTAGGTACCTACATGATGTGTATTTTTATTGATTTTGAAATCTCATTTTAAATACAAAAATAAACAACTTACCTACCTAAATAAGTTTACGAATATGTAAAACAATCCACCGAACCGGTGTTATGTAACTAATTCTTAAAAAACTCTCTAAAATGTAGTCTTACTTATCTAGACACAAATATGAGTACCATGGTAGTCATAAAATTAAAAGCAATTTGGGTTACGTACTCAAAAGTTGCCAACGGGACCCTATTACTAAGCATCCCCTGAGCATCCGTCTGTCTGTCAGATCTCAGGAACCGTAAGAGGTACCGTTAACCTTTTTAAACAAATTGTATTGTCGCTACAAATAAAAACATAGTCCTCTGTCACATCACAGTTATATATATAGCCCATTATCTTAAAGTGCCCACGTTCACGGTTCACAAAATTAATGTAGTGATGAATATCTAACTAACCCATAAACGGGTTTCAATGTCCAATTAGCGTAGGATATTGACTAAGGATCTCATTTATTTGCCACCTCGCTTGTCCCTTCCACCCAATCTGTGATTTAGTATTAGGTACCTTAACCTTTATCTACCCTAGATTCGGCTGGACCGATCGAGAACTGGGAAATATTGACTACTAGCAGCGCCCCCCGGTTTCACCCGCGTAGTTCCCGTTGCCGTGGGATAGTCTATGTGTTATTTTGATGTTTAAGCTAGGTATATAACTGTAAAGTTTCATCAACATCCGTTCAATAGTTTTTGGTTGAAAGAGGAACAAACATACATACATGTATGGATGAAGAGGAACAAACATCCATACATGTATGTATGTTTGTTCCTCTTCTATACCTACATCCATCTATACATCCATACATACAAACTTTCGCGTTTATAATATTAGTAGGATATAATTAACCTAACTGTGCCTTGCGTTGAGAAAAGGGTAAGCTTTCACTCTACATTTGTAGTTAAATCATACAAAATATACCTATAATGTACTACGTCGTTCAAAAAGTAGTGAGAATGACGTAGTAATGGGGGGTACTTGAAGAAAAAAAATAGTGTGACGGAAAGATTAGGTCTTTATCATAATACCCTCAAATAATTAGCTTTCTATCTTGTCTGTGTCAGTTGTATTAATTATTTGTTTGTGACGTGTCGATAACTCGTGCTAAAAATGGATAAAATTTAAATTCGTGCGGTGACAAAAAACTTTTGCTTGAAAAATTTTACTACGGAACAAATTTTTAAAGATTTACGTGAAACATTGGGGGAGTCGGCTCTTCCATATTCACAGTGGCTCGGTGAAGTGCAGAGTTTAAACGTGGTAGAACATCGGTTAAAGATGACCCGCGCTCGTGCCGCCCTTCGACATCAGTCACTCAGGAAATGATCGAAAAAGTCGAAAAAATTGTTCTGGATGATGATGATGATAATGTCTACGCCGAACAAATAAAAAAATTACGTCAAGAAATTCTTAAAAAGCGACGAGGAAAACTAGCAAAAAAAAGTTTTGTTCCATCAAGACAACGCGCCAGCGCACAAGTCTGCAGTTGCCATTGCAGCAATCCAAGATGCTGGCTTTGCGATCCTCGATCATCCACCATATTCACCGGACTTGGCCCCTAGTGATTTCTACCCATTTGAAAGAGCACTTGAGAGGCACATAATTTGAAGATGACGAAGAAGTGAATGCCGCCGTAAACGATTTTTTAAGTACTCAAGATAAAGATTTTTTTAAAAAGGGAATTTTGGCTCTAGAAAAAATATTTGCTAAATGTATTGGACCTAATGGGTGATTACGTCGAAAAATAAAATAATATTGAATAAATTCATTTTCTAACATAGCTATTCTCACTACTTTTTGAACACCCCTCGTACCTACTAATTTCTACGGAATCCTCTGTGGGCGAGTCCAACTCGCACTTGCCCGGTTTTTTTTATTTCTAATATTATAGATACGTTTTCCTGAAAGCAAACAAATACAATCGGGGATAAAGAGCTTAACGGTATTAATGTTTTTCTCTTCTCTGAAAGGTTTTATAAGTAGGTAAATAAACAAACCCCGTAGTCAATTTGTAACAGTTGTAACCAATGCTACTTATGTAAACCCTCTAAAAGCGTAGCTATATATATCTCATTGTGTCTGTTATTGTCCAATGTTTATTTATTTTTAGATTTCTATTGTTATAGAAAAGCAATATTATAAAATTCTTATTGGGATATCTTAATTCTCCATTGAATGTACGAATAAAGAAACTTTATAAAATAAATACGACATTAATATTTACATGAATGGTTTGATGGTGTCAAGGATGTCTCTGACACTTATTTGACACAACCAGTGTTTTGTTATTAGTTTAACAAGTATCACTAGGTTGGTTTAATACTCAAATATCACTAGTGATCGTTATTAATTTATAAGTCGATGTAGCGTAGGACCTTGGATGTAACGCCAATAACGCCATTCGATAAAGCAATTTTCTATGTTGTGAATATAACTCTCTGTACGGTAAACACTTTATTTATAAGAAATCCATACATTGATTTTTGCCTAGAACCCGAATGGAAATGGCCAACCCAATATCTACTACATGATGCTCGCTTGCGGATTTTTGAAACAGCGCCGCGGGCGCTTTTTAATATTACTTCCAACAAAAAGTACGGTGCCACCACGCGCAGGTAATCGCCGGATGCAGCCCAAGGCAATCGGTTCACCTCGCGGATACGCAGTTCATAAAATTTCCTCACTAACAGTCATTTCAGGAACTCAACTTTTTCATTTTCTAAGAATAAATTCTATTTCTGAAAAAAGCGAGGTATTTCCTGGGAAAACCATAAATGTTGTGAAGAAATAACTTTATAGAAACTTCGTGAGTACGCTTTTGTTTTACTAGTCATTGTGTGGCCAGAGAATCTACGATTTGAATTTATTTGTAAATTTAATATACTTACCTATAATGAGGCCCTGGCTGTACCAAAGATTTCTACTTATTATAGAAAGACAGGTAATACTCGTGAGCTCTAGATTGGACCTTTAAAAACCAATCTTCAAACTACACATTGATAAAATTAAACAATTAATAAAACTGCCTGATATGTACCTACTAATAAAAATATTAATAAAGCCTTTATTACTATAATACGAGTACATTGCCTATTGCGTATTTGATATTTTGCGTATCCGACATTTTGCGTAGTTTTCGAAATGCCATGTAATCTCGTAAGTGCTACGACAGTCGCGTACCTTCAGGGCACTAGCGCGAGTGCAACGGGTTGCATTAGATAGATTTTTTGGTTTTACCTCAGTTTAAAATCATTGGTCTATGATTTTTTTAACTTTTGTAGTAGTGTACATAGATTTTTATTTAGATAAGTATCATAAAACCATTTCTTTTATGTTTGCACCCCGCAAAAACATTGGCGGATTTTGATCAAATCTACTTAACTGATAACTTCGTATCTAGGTTAAACAATGTAGGGGGAACACATCACATATAGGACACTATTTAATGCGGTAAAATGTCTGATTCGCAAAGGAAAAATCTAAAACTGGTTAGAAGGTAAGTTCCACTGACTACCATCACGAAATCTCCAAAAATTGTAACACCCAAAGAAATTTGAGTTATGGTAGGTAGGGTTCACTTTGTAGGCATCTGCGAAGAAAGGATATAGCGAAATACCCACTGAAACGGGATCATTGCAGAATCTCAGAAAGATGTAACCATAGAATCTACATGTTCTATCAATAGGTACTGCTTAAAACGTTAATGTAGTGGCGCCGCTGTCGCTCTGTCAGGCACGGAAAGTTTAAAACACGCAGATACGAGTTTATAGAGATTCAGGTCTGTGGTATAAAGGCATAGCAGATGTTCAATTTTCTCTCCAGCCGAGAGGTTTGCAAATGCTTTATCTTATGGTGATGTCATGTCAGACTTTCATTGAATCTAATTTGTCTTAAAGTAACAATAGCTTTTAAAAAGCTGCTTCATGATGACGTTATCGTTTTTTGTTTAGTTAGGTAGGTACCTTAAGTTTTCTTAAATCTACGTGACAACATTTTGTTAATGGATATTTGAACAATTAACAAATTATGTAGGTGACTAACGCGGCTTCTTGTTAATATACTCGTATTTTTGGTTAGACGTAGACAAAAACAAAAAACTCTGTGTTTTATTCTCTTTTCTTGTGAATTATTACAAAATGTTTAGAACATTGTGATTCAGTTACACCCAAAGTACATTTTTACGTCACAGGCGTTGGCTTTATGTATTATTAAACACTGAAATTGTTTCGTAATCGAAAACGCAGTTAGACCAGCAAGTTGCAGCCGTGTTGCCGCGCGTCCCGGCCGCGCTGCAGGAGGCGGTGGGCCGACTGATGTCCCGAGATCCCCACCCACGACCCACCACGCAGCTTCTGCCGCTCATTAAGTACTTTAAGTAAGTCATTCCCAAAATTCCACAGCTAATCGACTACTCTATTGTACAAAATTAATTTGTCGCATACGAACCTGTCATCAGGTAGGTATACATATTTCTTAATAGTTTCAAGTACTTAATTAAATATAATTTGGAGATTCTGATTTAAAATTTAAATTAACAATCTTGCACTAATTGTCTTCTGTAATGTGACAATTAGTGGTATGGTCGAAACATATTTATTTAGTGCTATTACGTGTACATGTCTACCTATAAAATAAGAATGAACACAAGAAATAAGAATGAAGCGGCTGCTTACGTTAGTCGATTATTTATAGTTACCAAATCATATAAGGGTCATTGTATACGCTTCTACATTTAGTATACATACATTCACACTATATTACAAAAAAATTGCCTCTAGACAAATATATAACAATAGTTAAGCAAAATCTACAATAACAATACTACTATAAAATTACAGACTACCTAGTAGACTATCTACATGGATGGGATTAACCGACTCGACGCTATGCCAGACCATTAATCATAATTACTAGTAACACATGGCATTAAAAAGAGCTTCTTACTGGTTCTTCTCACGGTACTGCATTTAGAACAGACAATTCGTCGGTGCTGCTGTTTACATATAGAAAATCTCCATGGACGACTATAGCGTGGTTTGTTATTAGACTATTGACTTTGTTATTTTTTAAGTGTAGGTAATTATTATTTACAGAAATAAATTATTTTTGACTTTGAAATGTCGTTGGTATAGCCGGGTTAAAATAACTTTCCCAGTTTAAGATGTTGCCCCCATCGCAGAACTCGCTGTAGCGACTCTATGAAAAGCCAGTATTTAAGAGATATTATACCTAAGTATGTCTAGCAAACCAGCTGAAAGAATGTAACAATTGTAGCTTCAAATCTACAAATATTTTTATGAAATATCACATGTCCGTTCTTTTATTTATCGAAGCATATACCAAGGTGTAGGTACCTACCTTTATTGTAGATGCCAGAGCGAGCCAGCGATCCACGCTATGCAATTCTTAGATGTGATCACCATGAAAGATCCGAATCAGAAGAGCAACTTCTATCGTGGCACTCTCATCGATGCTTTGCCGTACATACCAAAGGTTAGTATTTTTTTTTCATAGTGTGCATTATTTACAACTTTATTGATTAGGTAGTATTTTATTTATTTTCTGAACGACGCGGGGGCTCTCAGTCTTAAATTAGTATTATAAACACAATAGACTTAACGGTATTTTTATTGGCTTATTTGAACATTTCTTTTTCAACTGCCGACTCTACAAAATATTTCTTAGAGTATCTTCACAAAACAAAAAGTTACAGTCTTCAAAGATATTATTTTCGTATTATGTAGTAACGTCATAAAACTATACTATAAGTTGCCAGACGTAAAGATTATATTAAATTCTACCGTGCAATGTTCTTGGATTCATTCCTTTAAAATGGAGTGTAGAAAATTCTTTCACTAAAATTATAATATTGACTGTTGTTGTAATTATTATGTTGCTTTGTGATAAACGGATAATGAAATAAAATAAAATCTTTAATAAGTTTCATGTGCGTATTCACATCTCATAATGTTGTTACCAGCAATGAATCAAATCTGAGTCTTTCTAACTTTGTTCTTCAAGTGTAACTTCAACTTTTACCCAAAGAAAACCAATCAACAAGTAGTAAGTTAGGCTTGGGTGTGACGTCGGCAACATTTTTCTTTGTATATAGAACCGCTCCTCTGCCTACCCCCTCGGGGATAAAAGGCGTGAGATTATATTATTATTATTATTATTTAAATACGCGATTGACATCGCTTGTCGTACTTCAACTTTTGAATTACGTAATATCACACCGATCTGAGCTTTTTCTAAGTGAACCGAAAAACACCTGCTCTATCATTTTATGAATACGGAATTCATCTACTTATTCGATGTTTATTTCGTGTACACATGAATAAGTATCTTTTTCAAAGTTATCGAATGCAAATGTGCATTGTATTTGGTGATTTTTATATGTTTAGTTTATTTTGATAGTAGACATAATATTAGGAAAATGAACTATAAATGGAACATAATATCAAGCATAAGTATCTAAAAAATATATATGCACTAGTTGATTTTATCGGTATACAACACATATTTGTTATTAATTTTATTGGTGTCATTTAGTAGTTAGGTATATTTTATAATTAAGTATAATTGTTAACAAAAGTACTACTTATTTTCAAAGCATGACTTTATTACTTTACAACATATTCATGTTATTTAATAACCTGTTACTTACTTATTCATAATATTAAATACAATTATAATACAAATTATGCGCAGCGGCTAATGCGAAGTAACCAATAGCAAGCGAATTTATTATAAGTAAGTATGTTTACTAAACAATATGATCCTAATGCATTTGTTAAAACATGTCTAGGGTGTCTCACTAAAGTAACGTTGGTAACGTTGTAACGATAACTCTATCTATAGTTTAGTAACGTGTCGATACTTTCGATAAATTTATCGTTATTAATAGTGCATAATATACCTACAATATTACTATTTCCATGCAATACTATAGTGTAAATGTATTATGTAGATTTAATATATCGATCACGTAAGTACTAACGTTTTAAGTTTTAAAGAGTATTTGCCTTTTGCCTTACGACAATTAAATGTCTTGTAATCCATTCGTATGTTAAAGGTAAGCATAAAATAAAAGATATTCATGAACTTTATAAATAATTATTAGATGCCCGCATTGAACTGGCATGGTGTTTCAGAAACTGCGCTGGCAACACGTGTGGCCCGCTCTGCAACTGGAGGTTCGTACTGCCGAAGTGCTGGCATCGGTACTACAGCCCATTATCTGGCTCACCAACGAGTCTACTCCGGACGAATTTTCGCATTACGTCCTGCCAACCTTGAAGTGAGTTTGACTTCGCAAAACGTACCACATACTTAATTAAGTACCTACTCACACACACAATGAAGATCAATCGTCAAACTAAATACATTTAGAACTTATAAGTATTATTTCGTCGATTTCTATGCAATTATTCCACTAACCATTTTTTTTTCAGGGCCTTGATGAACTCTCCCAAGAGTATTCAAGCATCTGTCACCATTTTGGAGAGTTTGCACATAATACTAAAAAAGTGCCAAAAGGATGAAGTAAATAATGAGATCATGCCCTTGCTTTTCACCGCATTGGATAACAATACTAATCAAATACAGGTCCGTTTAGTTTACTCCTAATTAAGTTTTGCAGATAACATGACTTGGAAAACTTGACGACACAGAAAAATTTATACCTCAAATTGCTTTCCAGACATCATCTCTGATTGCCATCCAAAATGTGTCTGACTATATAACTGATAAAGCTCTGCACACCGTCGTATTACCAAAAATAAAAATTTTACTCGAAAAGACGCAGAGTGATGTTAAGATAATAAGCTTGATCCTGGGATTCTATGAGAAGATACTTTTGCGTCTCGACCGCACTCACCTTTTGGAGCAAGTCATCCCAACGCTGCTCACAATGCGCATTAGTGACCCGGACATCATAAACCGAGTTGTCAGTAAGTATATTTACATCTGGAGACCGTTTCTAAAATCCTCATCCAAAACATTATGCTCCCATTTAAGTTATGGTAGAAAACTGCAACGACGAAGTTCAATATCAGCAATGCATTTGATTGTCTTGCAAAGCGAACTTTGCGAACTGTGACTTCATGGTCAATGTGCTCTGCGAAATTATTTATAACTTTTAACATACTTAGCTGTTTATGTGAGGTATTATGGAGGTTTGAAGTCGATTTTGAAATTGAAATTATCTTGCTTACAGAGCTATACAAGGCGATGCTTCTGGAAAGGAAGTTTGGTTTAACTACTAATGTGATGGCTACTAAAATGATACCATCGCTGGCCCCCCAAACTGTTAATCCAGCTTTGAACGTTGATCAGTTCACTAATCTTATGGAGGTACATACCTTACCAGTATTTGCTCATCCTTTAGAGTTTTTTTTTTTTTATCTATTGTTTTTTCTCCGGATTAAAGAAACAGCACATTTATGACAATTGATGATTTTCAGTATTCATACATTTCTTTTGTCACGGACTTTTCCTCTAATGCTACATCCCAAGGAAAATAATGCTATAAATCTAAATGTATGGGGTTTTTCACTTTTATCCATTTCCGACCCTTAGGTAGTTGACAATTTAACCACACCGCATCTACTTCCATATTACCTATGTATTAATTTCAATCTTACCATGTTCATGTCAAGAAAGTTTATCGTGACTTGTATTTCCATCTCATCTCGAACTCCAGATTCTTTACGACATGCTGGACAACATCGATAAAAACCAGCGCTACAAGCTCAGGCTTGACGGCCTTACACTGCCGAGTCCCGAACGGCACCGCACACTACGTCATCAAATGAGCACGGACAATATGACCGCGCCGCCTTTTAATATTCCCAACCTGCGCGTTGAGCAACGCAAAACCTCCAGCGCTGAGGACATGGCTCGCAAGAATTCTATCAGCGCTGCACCGCCGACTGCTACTGGCAGCGTGGGCGGGTTCAAAAGTGAGTTATTTTCCGGTACATTAGGCAAAACTACAGACGTGGTATTAACATGATTTTTACCACAGGCACAGGGATTGGCCAATGGATCTTTGGATCAAACAACTCTACGAACACCGATAACAACTTTCTCCGTGTGGCGAATGCTTTCCCGAACCGTCGTCTTTCTGATAATACTCTGATGACTCCCAAAATTCGCATCGCCCCTTCGTGCGCCTCGTCCCCGGGTGGGACTCCGGGCAGTAACTCAGGCCTGCCAACGCGGCGCCACTCCAGCATTGGGCCGCAGGAGCGCCGTGGATCTGCCGTCAATCTATCGCCACCGACTGTAAGTACTCTCGGAATTATGAGCAGCACGCTTTCATATTGACACATACACATCTAAAACTCAACCATTTAAAGAAGTTAAGCAAAACCACTAGTGCAAGAGTTTTCGGTGGCGAACGTGATAAGAATTTGGGATTGGTGATGATGTAGTTGTTTTAACAGGGCTACCAGTACAGGGGACGAGGCGGCTCAGGCTCGAGCCTGTCAGTGCCGTCTACGTCACAATGCGTCGTAAGTGATGTATTCCGAGTGCGCCTGCCTGACTGCGTGAACTCCCTGAATCCCTCTTTTGAATGTCGACTTGGAACGGCTTATTAAATTGATGTAAATTGTTCTCTTCAGCGGTGCCGTCTTCTTCCCCACCGACAGGGAGAGATAGTGTCATTCATCATCAACAATACACATATACATCTGCACGAACCTGGTTGGCGTACCTTATCTGTCCGATTCATTAGAAATCTCATTGCATCATATCAATGCTATACTCTTATTCCTGCGTGAACTGCGACGTAGGTAACATTCCACAAGTGTAAATAAAATGGTGCATGACCGTTACTGGCATTGTTTTGTGTCTCAACCGCGATGCATGAACGCTACAACGCGTTGTGTGTCATAACATCCTTTTTGGGAGAGTAGTGGTAGTATGCTACATGTCTTGTCCGAACCACGAGTGTGCACCCGAGGGTATTTGTACCTTGTTGTCTTCCAAAAGTTTCAAAAATCTTTTCCTCATCCTTAATAATTGGCGAAGAAACATACTTATTAAGTTTATAATAAATATTGTAAACCACAGTAGTTACAATCTCATGATTGCCTAAATGGTCTCCATCAACTTATTATCTTCCCTCATTACGTCTGAAAGTAGAAAGCTTGTCAAAGATAATAAAGACTTCGTCGATCCCACTCTGCAGATACTTAAATGTTTGGTGTGTACTATATATAAGGCAAAAACGCAAGTATTAAATCATTTCTTCACTTGTAAGGGCTGCGAGCCGTATACTTATAACGCTGTCTCATTCACTGTTGCTATTGTTCTTCTACGCAGCTTGCACGGAGCATGATCGTGAGTATGATTCCTCTCTTACATGTTTGACGTTGCCAAAGAGCAAGCGCGCTAATTGGCTTCTATACTCTTTCATTTGTATTCACTGACTAAAGTGTTGCCTTCTACACAACGTACTCATTCATCATCTGTAGTGTAGATAACATGGAAAATTTGAATCACGACACGACAAGTTTCTGATACCCTACACGCTTACGCTAAGTCAATTTATCTAAGGCATGTAGTAGTTATTCTACATGTTGCGGCGGAATGTTGTTAGTGCTGCCGAATTGTAAATGATGGATGCTATTTAGCAGATACAAATTTCAGCTGCTGAAAGTTTTCATTGTAGAAAACAGAAATGACTCTCTTTTTGTATTCCATTGTGATAAACGTAAATTGTCTATGGTTGTATAAGTTTTTACGCTAACTATGATCTCCTAATTTTATATTTCATTGTGACAAAATTTACTTTATAAAATATACATTATTATAGGTACCTATAAATCCTTGAAATGAATTGTTTTCGAATCCATTAATAATATGCATTGTTATTTAACTAGTTGACTGTTGTTATTTCATATAGGTACAATAGACTTTTTTATGATTCAAAGGTGCAACATAAAATTTCAGTCAGTAGGTATTAAAATTGGTTTATTAATTACAAATTCTACAATAAAACAGGAATAATATTATTTGTTATAGTAATATTATTGTTAGTTTAAAAGTATGATACTGTGCTAGCCACTGTCGCACATTATCTCCGTTCGTTCGGCTTCGTGCGTTGTTGTAGTCGCAGTTGTAATCTAACCTAAACAAATTGGTTAATTACAACGTCCTAATTTAAATATCTTTTTAAACACACTTGCTCATAAAGTGGTTCTAATTTCACTGCAATTAGGCACATAATGACACCTGTAATCAAAGTGACTTTTTCATTACCTACTATTATTCACAAGTGAGTTACAGTTTTTTTTTTTCAATTTTATTGGTTGAATTGCTTTGTTCTTCAAAAAGTTTCGATACAAAAAAGATTGTGTTCAATAGTACAAATAAATGAATATACCCTTATTGCTTGCTCATTTCATGCAACTTCATATTTAAATAGATAATTTCAACTTGTATGTGTTTAATAAACAAAACTTTCACTCAAATATAACTTTTGTTTTCTCTGTAAAAACTTTCAATTCCCCATTTTGTACGTGGCTGAAACGCTATCCGCGACAAACCAAAAAAAAAAGAAACCTCATTCTTTTATGTATTATATTCTATGGTCGATCGCCATTGTTCGATGCACGCGCATATTATATGAAAACTAATAAATTTTCCCGCCATTGCAAAAAATAGTATTATTTTCTTCACAAGTGTGTTGAAAAACGTCGTATGATACAAGTGTGTATTGATGATTACCATCCTCGACTCTCTTAAGGCGCCTCAGCGGTAATCACCAACTTTACACAATTGTACCATAATGTACTATTGCCGAGAACTCGCCAAGTGTTTATGTAACTGACCAATCAATCGTTTTACTGTGCAGCTTATTTAATTTACTGCTTCAGCAGATTGATTAATGCCTCTTCAAAACAAAATAAACTAACCAAATTATTTTTATTACTATACTATAGCCAAAGCTTACTGACAGCTTGAATTACAAGCCATTATACGTACGAGTATTATTAACTGGACAATGTTAGGTACCTACTGCCCGGGTAATCATAAAACCGCCTCAATAAAATTAATTCATAATTATTATTATTTAAAGCGTAAACTACCCAAGTTAATTAAGCAAACAATTTGCGGGAAAATGAAATAATGAGGAGTATGCACTTACTCCACTAGATTCACTTTGTCTTGGCAGACGATGACGTTATTTTGCTAATATTAAGAGTATAAGCAGATATGGGAGACTACGAGAGAGAAGTTTGTCGCCTAGCTAGATATGCCCAACGTTGAATCTATAGAGCAGTGATAGCCCTTACGGTTAAAGAGCCGGCCGAAAATCAGTGAGGCTCGGGTTCGAATCCTGGCATGTACCAATGAGCTTCTCAAAACTTACGTACATATTTATCACTAGCTCGACGATGAAGGAAAACATCGTGAGGAAACCCGCAGGTCTCAGAATTAATTCTGAGACATGTGTAAACAGACCCGGTCCGGCGATGGGCTCACCACCTATCACGTTTAGGGGTCCAATATATCTCGTGAAATATGGGTATATCCAGTAATGGAATACCTCTGCCTACCCCCTCAGGGATAAAAGGCGTGAGATTATATTATATTGAATCTATAATAGGCACTAACCAACTATAATGTGTACGTACCGAAATATCACTCTATCAAAGACTAATCACGAAATCTTAGAAAGTATAAGTGCTAAAAACATGAAATTTGGCAGGCAGATTCCTCAAATGCAATGCTGCAGGTCACCTGTTGTCTGAATCGTATTTTATAATACGCCTGTTTAAACAAGATGCTAGTGTCAAAGCTAAGCTAAAAAGTTAGAAGCGATTGGCGCCAGTTAGTGTTCACAATAATAATAATTCATTGTAACAATTGTTATATTTACCATTTAATTTTGAGCTTGGACGTCTATAATGTATAGAGTGATTTTTCTTTCTCTGATCCTTGGTCATATTCTTCATTTCTATTCTAAGGTCTAATAATTAAATTAATTCTTATCAAAATAAATACATACTTTAATTATTCTGGTATTTATTTAAATACCTAAATGTATTACGCTAAGTAATTTGAATAGCTAAATAATTTAAAAGTTACTACGATGAGAGCGTCTTATGCATGTGTTCGCCGCTGAACGAATAAATATCATTTAAAATAATTTATGGCTCCGAAAACATATTGATAATTACATACCTACTTAGTGCTTGCACTATTGAATTACTTTTATCTACTTACTCGTAATTCCTGCACTCACCGACTGATACACACGACACTGGTGTTAGAACGAGCGAAGCTCGGTCTCCCAGATACATGTCATTTATGTAAATAATATATTTACATAGAAACGCACTTTCATATAGATTTATTTTCTATTTTGTAATAAGTACCTATTTCAATTCTTAACAAAATGAATTCAAAATGACAATTTTGTTACCTATCTGCACTACACCATCGTTTTAGTGTTAGTTACGAATTCTGATTACCTATGCAAAATTCGAATAACTTCTACCTATTTGATCTACGAACCCAAAATCAATTGCCACATGTATGACGGAGCATCACTTGTGAACTACCCACTGTGTTCGTAATTCCCAGGACAAGGTTTGTAAGTATGAGAGGGATTTTGCGAAGTTCCCATGGGAACGGAAAACACGGGATCCGCGCGGCAATTGCCCTCGGATAGTTATTAATAAATTGTAACCCCGCTAGATAGACACACATCAACTGGCCAATGATAGATTTATCAATAGGTAGAGGTACTTTTGCTTATTTACTCCTTAAACTTTTGAGCTAACCGTATGAAATTTACAATACAGTACCTAGGTACTGATCGTATTAATGATTTATTGATTATGGTTCACGAGGAATTTATACACATAGGTACACGCTCAGATTATTAAGTTCTACTTATTCCTATTTTGTTACGTTACAGTGACTGACTACGCTGACCCTCACCATGTCTTTGCACCACAGAGTTGGATTGGTAGTATTTAGGACAGCTACCGCTATTATATTTATATTACCTAGGTACTTCTTAGATTTATAAATAATTATAATAAAATTGTAGGACACAATTCACACACGGTTATTAAGTCCCAAATTAGGCAGGGCCTGTACTATATGGGTATACTAAACAACTGATAAACATACTTAAATAAATATTAAACGACCAGACACGAAGCCAACAGACATGTTCATGCACACAAATGTTGGCCCCGAGCGGGGATCGAACCCGCGACCTCCGACTCAGAAGGCAGGGTCACTACCAATTGATCCAACAGGCCCGATTTGAGTAGAATATTCTTACCTAAGTATATGTATATAACTTTTTGGTCATCAGGCTTTCATAACCGGCTTATCAGCTGAATATTAGCATTTCAGACCAGGTTGCGGCATTATGCTGAGATATTTTTGTTTTCACTTTATTATTTTTGTTTGTTTTTGTGCCAAATTAATAGTTTCTTTCTACAACGCGGCAATAGATCCACAAATCATAGGAACTTTAATTACAACTAACCTACTAAGTCGTTACCATAAGTATATAATACCTAGGTAGGTACATGATAAGTAGGTTCCTACTTATTACGCACAATTCATGGATAGATTGCTAGAGTAAAAGAAATCCGCAATTGCCTCACAATAGGTCTCGTCTGAACGACAAAAAAGGAATTTAGGAACAGATTTAGGTGTGAATCAAAAATTAATATTATTATTTATTGTGGTGTAATAGGGGGGCTCGATGCCGAACACATCGTCGAGCGTGCCGTTCTTGCTGACATCGTCGATGCAGTCGATCCGCTCGCGGCGGCCATCGGCTCACCTCAGCAACTCCCAGGGCTCCGGCTTGCTGCAACAGCTGAGCAGCGGGATGGTAAGGCACATGCCAGTTGGCCACTCTAGCGCTGCGCACGGCCACTCGCCCGGCGGGCACTGGGGCGCGCTGCACGGCGCCACCTCCGCCGGCTACAATGCTCTGCACAACACCGCCATGGCTGTGAGGAAATGCCCCTCGCTCAATATTACACTCCTGCGCTAAGCGCCCCGCTGGAGCTGGAGCTGCCGCGCGCAGTCGTCACGGAGAGCGCCCCCGATCGCCTCGTTCCTTTTACCCCTCGCCGTCTTGTGCCAGAATTTGCTCCAAGCCTACCAACCAACAATAAATCTCCGATCTGCATAATGACGGCGGCCCTAATCCCGATCCCTCCTTGACCAGTAGTTCTGTAAATTGGTGTTGTATTCGAATTCCACGTTAGATTTATTTGCTGTTACTTTAGTAGGTAGTAGGAATTCTCAATTAATTTATTTTCCTATGCTATTTGGTAATTTTTGTTAAACTATATATACTAGAGGTGCAATGAAAAATCGATGAACAAGATGATGGCAATATATTTATATTATGAAGTAATACAGACAATTTAACAAACATAATATAGAGATCCTAGGGATCATTATTCAGTTTTATAGAGGCGCTCAACTTTTCTAATAGACTGAGCTTGTACTTCGTTGCAGCTCTAATCTTACATGTGTTTAAGAAAATCAATTTAGAAAATATGTCGATAGTAGAGAATGGTAAAAAGTGTAAGCTTTAATCGGTATAATGTGGACATATCACTTTTTGTTTGAAAAATATAGTTACTTACATTATTGAAATGTCCAATTGTAATAAAAATTAAGAAATTATAAATTCCAAAGTTTAATAATATTAAAGGATGTTACCGAACATGATAGTATACAGCAAGACGTTGTGTAATGGTGCTGTGATATGGTATTGATATATTGGTAGGGACTAAAGTAGGATAAAACTACTTTTTACCTAAATAGTTGAATAATATACTGAAATATTTTAGCAGGTCGTTCGAGTAACTTATACAGAATGTGCCAAATATTTATTAAAAGTACTAGTGTGTTTTAATAATAATAACCTAAAACTTTTTTTTGTCGAACGGTATCTAAACTTTATTGGGAAGAATTCATCGGCTGCTAATGTTGGAATGCGTCGTAGGTCAACTTAATAAGTCAACTTAGTTGGAACCTCATGAGCTAACTTCAAGGCATTGTGTTCGGTACCTATAAATATTACATGGATTTTTGATCACCTGAGATCCTACTGTAAGACTTTTAAAATTAAACGTTATATTTTAATAGTTTATCTAAAACTTACGTTATAGGTACTATATATTATTATCTTCAGTGTTTCGATAAAAAATCATTCGGTGCAGCAATCACAAAGCTAACACGTATCTACCCTAACAATTAGATACAGTGGTGTCTTCGATTGATTGTGTGGTTAGTTCATGAACGTTTGATAACATAAATAGGTATTTCCCATATATTAATCAATAAAAAAAATTGTAATGGGCAATAATAATAAATAATAATAGTAACCATTCAACTGTTTTTAACAACTTCTTTCGTTTTATTATTTTGACAAGCAATATCGTTTGCAATATTTTGCAGTGAGATCTCAAGTGAATGATGGTGTATTTCGCAAGATATATTTTTATTTTTAAAGTTTATTTGTAATTATACCGAGGAAAAAATTACGTTCTATTTTACCCAATAAACTTAATGTCAGTAGGTACCTAAATCATAGCTTTTAATAACTATGTATTAGGTAGGTCTTATCTAGCCATATAGATAATGGGTTTATTTAAATAAATTTAAACTATCTTTCATCCAGATAAATCTTTGCAGAGATTGGCTTGATCTGATTTCATTAAGTAGGTGTAGTAGTTTGAGTGAGAAGATTAAGAAACATCCAGTTTTATTTTTAAAGACCTACATATATATATGCGGTTTATTTTATTTCTTCAGGTAATTAAATACACGTGTATTTCTAATATAGGCTTTTGGAATGTTTTTGTTGCACTTTTATTTTATAAATTCTATGATCATTTCTAACGGGTTATTTTCTTGTCTGGTTATTTCATTTGCTTTTTTCAGCCTAAAGTCAGTGTAATTAATTTCATAGTTTTGCCCAGTTTACTTTTCCGCTAAGAACAATTTCTTAGGTAGTTTGCTAGCAACGAGCAGGTAGATAGCGCGCATATGTAGTTCGGTGTCGAGTAGCGGAGAAGGCGGGCGGGGGCCGCGCGACCGGCAGCGGTGGCACTCCTCCACCGCGTACTCCGGCCTCGCACGCGCTTCCTTTTTAACCCTTTTTTTTTATTATGGTTGCTTGCAGTACCAGCTGTTTTCGGGACGTACATAAAGAATTTGATTAACGTAAAGCCGCGTAGCGTATTCCGAGTGCGGATTGGCGCTTGCTGCGCGCACGCAGCACCTGTCGTCTCGCCGCTCAACGCCCCTCCGCCTCGTCGCTTCGCGGCCCCCGCTGCACGCGATCTGAACTGATCCATGAGCTTCTATTACCTATTGGAAATAACTTTCAGTTATATTAAGCGAATTAAAAAAAAAAATAACTCTTCATAAAATTTTAGTATAGTAGAATATATGATTTATCGGTCTCGAGTTCAAGGGCGTTTCCGTGAATGCGACGACGGTTGTTTTCTCTAAACTACTCTAAAGGGTCAACTAATGATCCCGAACCCACTGTTGTAGAAACGTTAAACATGTGTTTGATTTATGTCGCACGCATGCTATCAGTACCTATATTCATAATATGTACCTACTTACCTATTATCTTATAATGTATTTCCCGTCATACCAAAGTTCATTGAAATCAGATCACGAAATTGACATGCTTTAGATACACGAAATTAGTAGTTCATTTGACACATCTCAAAAATCTTTTTAGCATCTCCACATCTAGTAGACGTGCGCCAACTATTTAGAGTTTGATTTTCCTTTTTCACTCGCGAAGTTACAGAAACATGTCTAATTTATCATTCAACCAATAAATGGTTGTTCAATAAATAATCAGACGTGTTTTGTCTAAACAGTGTCATTCATTTAAAATTTTATTGACGTAGTATAGATACCTAACAATAAAGCTAACGTTCAGAAGCGACCTCTTTTCGCAAAAGTTTATTTTTTATCGTTGTTGGCCAACTGTCACGGTAAAGACTATTATGATAATTTTTTCTTCCAACTTGTGTGTCCCAACTTTTCAACTGTCATACCTATAGTCTTGAAAAAATTGATATTTTTCATGTCATTCATATCTCTAGTATTGGTATCGTATCGAAAAATTCTGATAGCTGAATGTGTTTTTACAATTTCTATAATTTGAAGTTACTTATTAATTCAAATGTTGACTATTATGGTAAAATCATACATCCACAAAAACTTCGTTTTGTTTGATAAATAAGCTAGAAAAATGTTTGTGCTAGGCTAACAATCGGTGTTTTGACAGCTCTTCTCCAATTTTAAAACCTCATATTGCTGAATTAATTTAATGATTTTCTCTAACATATACACACAATTTTATTGAATTTTCATATTTGAATCCCGAAAATAACAATAAAATTTTACTAGGGAAAATCAGTTTTCTTGAAATTCTCCATACAAAAGGGTATTTGACTGTATCGAAATTAAATTGCGAGTGATATTTTACTAATAATATTATCCCGTAAGACCTCTTAAAATATTTCGATTTTCATTCTAAAATTATAGCAATTTTTAAAATAATAAAACAACCTTAAAAGTGTGGAATTGACTACCTATACCTACTAAAAATTATGATGTCACAATTCAATACTCAGTACATTTTTCATAGTAAATTTTCGTTTTGACAGATCATTAAAAGTACCTACCTTTATCGACAAGGACCCATAACATAACATAAATTCTAAGAAGAGAAAATATTTGATTGCTTTTGGGTTTTTAATATTTTGAAGCGTTAGTAATTTTGTAATGCCCTCTAAAGAAAATTTCTCTTCCCGGCGCGGCGGCAGTCGTGTTTGGCAGGCTACTTCGATTACATTGACGTGCAATTGGTTTTGATCTTTGGTTTGATCGACTAAGCTTTAACATACATTCGACTTACCTACGGGCATTATTTACTTTATAGTTTAAGTAAACAACAATGTCAAAACTTACCCTATAATGAACAATAAATCTGCATGGGATAAATATTTTATAAATTTCAGGTGCAATTAGTTTTGATTTCTGAAAGTAACTTATCCGCAAGTTTTAATCTATTGTTTAGTGAGACTGAAATTACGTAAAAGTAAGGTTTACCACAAGCCAAAATTTTGTTCAAAAACGTGTATAAAATTTAATTAATTTTATAGAAATAATTAAAAGAAAATTTCAGTAATTTGGCACCAAAGACCGATGTTATTATACTATAAATATTTTGTTAAAAATAAATCTCGAAAATTACATGATTTGGAATATAAAAACGATATGTTAGTAGGTTTACATAAATTACAAGGACTATGATTATGGATGGAAAACTGTTTAATTAGCGAGTTAGGAAATATACAATATTCGATTAAAGTAAATAAATTTTAAAATGAATTGTGATAAGACACCGTTATGCAGTTATTGCATACGTCCAGAACAGTGAGAAGGGTGCCAAAACCTATACATATTAGGGAATCGATACTTATTTATGACCATAAACGTATTAAATCATTAATTAATAATTGTATTACCTATTTATTTTAAAATAATTACAAAATTCATATTTTTACACAACATGAATCAGTAGTACATTAGATATGTACCTATATTTGAAATTAATATTTGGACCCGGTTAATATTATTACATATAAAATAACGTCTACATAAAGTTATTGTCTGTACTTTATATCAAAATCTAGTCATATTACGTAATTTTCTCTCATATAGGTAGATATCTTTTATATGGAGTCCTCTATATAAGGGTATAAGTAATTAATATTTGATTATAAAAAATAATATTTAAAGAACTGAACTATACTTGCTAAATCTAAATGAGATACTATATAAAATGAGTGTCGACACATATTTTATGAATATACTACGGTTGTTTGATTGGAAACGCCTCGTGCCAGAAATGAGATGAATACTTACGTACCTCATAGTGCCCCTGCAGATTGCTCCGTATTATGTGCATGAAGCCTAAGTAATGACAGACATAGAAACGGCAATTTGCGGGACCATAACGTGCATAACGTGCATACAAATGTATTTTGAGAACGTGAATTTCATAGCATTTAGTTAAGTTACCGTCTTATTGAAAAAAATATATAAAATCGTTGTTTCTGGCAAAAATATATTTTATTACTAAAACAATATTTTTGTAATCAGTAGGAACATATGTATAAGTAAAATTGGGGCACTAGGTAGGTACACAAAATAATGTGCAATATTGCACAAAAGCACAGTATTATTAGTTACTTGGTAAGGATGTCCAGAAAGTGAGAAATAGGGATAAGCTATAGCTTGGCTGTAAGGTTTTATCGTATGTCTATATAGTCTTTAAATTATATTATATTGACACTGTGTACCTATCCTGAACGAACCTTTGCCTTCATTGTTACGATATCAATGTATTTTAAAATATGTTATATTTACAAAGATATACCTATATTATTATATTTACCTATCCAACAGTTGCGCTTATCGTTATAGGTACATTCTAGCTTTCAATATGAAATATTTAGGTAAGCACAAGCACATGTATGCAATGCAGCATCCGATCTGATACTAAATTATTTAAGTGTTTTACCTAGATGTTTATGCTGTAATTCCTCTGCTTTTTCCTAAAAGGATTATCAGACTAAGTGTAGCTTTAAAATACATAATCTATTTTCCTGTGCAAGGAGTATTCCTGTAATTTACAATTTATAAATGTGATGTAAGAAAAAGAGCCAATGACTTTATCTTCGGTTAAGTTTCGTAAGGCATAATTTTTGTTATCTCATACAAATTAGGTATTAGATACTTATTAAATCTCTTAAAATGATGTTGTTGTTCACATCACAAACATATAAGCACATCCAACATATTTTTGCATGACATGGTAAAATAAATATTTTCTGATTCTTCTAAGGGTTGTGGTGTTTGCTCAGTGTTATAGATACGTGATAAGTTTTATAATTATAATATCCATAAAATTCAACATTGTTTTTATACTGAATGTGATTCTGATGTATTTAAATAATCTACATAATAATATGATAGGTATTGTTGTATTGTACCTATGTACTTAGTATTTTTATCTAATATCGTGCTATCTTGTGATCTCGTTCTGTGAATAGACTTCTCCTAACTTGACTGCTATCTTTTCTAAGACAAAATAAAGTACGACAATACTTTTTTAAGCTATTAATGCACGCATCGCAGCTTGATGCGAATTATACCTTCTCTAGCTATAAGGTGAATAAAAATATCGTCTTAATTGAGCTTATCAAATTGGATTTTATATAATACTTATTGAGAATTTTTACTCATTCTCTTCCTGTTATAGATATGAGTACCTAAGGAATGCCTTAAAGGTTTTCTACTTCAAAATTTGGTGGCGTGATAAACCGATCACATTCTTGATTATAAATTAAAAGTCAACCCAGATACATCCGTGCATTCTACGTGGCCATCCGTGTTCTTTACAAATATTTGCCGGTGCAGATACCCAGCCAATGGGTAGGGATTTGTTCCGATACTAGAAACTAGGCCCTGACGGATGGGTGTGTACCTACAACCAGATCGGCGGTTACCGATGGCTAGTACAGGATCCCTTGGCATCCTTAAATATTCCAATGAACACTTTCTTTGCTGTGCCTTTCCGTCAATTGAACGCCGACCTTTAAATCTGCAAGATCTCAATAGTTTTGAGATGTCACCTTAATATCATATTCTACACTTTCACTTTACATTCGTCCTCTTTAATTTTTACTCGCTTTATATTAGGTATCACATTTTTCACTAATAAACGGGGACGTATGCAGGTAATGTACTATTCTTTAAAAAAATGTAGGTACCTACTTAAAATCTGTACGTGGATGTCATATTTACTGAAGCGAAATTCTCTTTATGAAGTCAATAGATTCTATTCAATAAATAAACGTGTCATTAGTGTAAAACTTTTAAAGAAATGTTTGATGTACGGCAACCTAATGGGAGACTTTTCAATTCATATTTTTGTAGCTTTGATGTTAATAAATAAGAATTTATTAAATGTTAATAAAAATAAACACTTCATAGGAAGTAAAATAGAGTCACAGTTAATAAATGAATGTTATAAGTGTGTAACCACATATAGTTTGGACTATTTGCTTCTGGCATACTACCTACATTCCTACGTACCTACCTACTGTTAATCTTAACATTCATGTGAAATCTTGTATCCCCCTAACACTGGTTTAACGTAAGTTTATGTTGTACTTATTTTAAAATTATTTTATGTACCTACTTAAACGTGGTTCACGTACTTAGTATCTTAAATAAAATAATATAAATAAAGAAATTATTGTTTTATTTTGTCATTGAATTGATGCACCACAATGTAAGGCATAAGGGGGGGGGGGCTACTTTACTACTACTACTACTACTTTACTTTTATTTATTTAACACACTAAGTCTATACATATATTAAAACTCTAACGGGGCCGTGTCTGTACATTAAATATTTTTTGAAAATTTTAACGGTAGTGTATATAGTTATCGATATAGATACCGAAACACCAATTTTTGGAATTTTTGTCTGTCTGTCTGTCTGTCTGTCTGTCTGTCTGTCTGTCTGGTTGTGCACGCATCACTGAAAAACTACTAGACGGATTTTGATGAAATTTGGTATGGAGATAACTGAGTACCTGGGTCAACATCTAGGGTACTTTTTATTCCAGGAAAATATCTCATTCCCACGGGAAAATATAAAAACTGGTTGAAAAGAGAAATACGTACTACTCCGATACGATAACACCTAGAAACTTGAAAAATGGTATGAAGGTGTCTGATATGTCATAAAAAATTGGTATGAATGGATTTTTGGAAATTCCCACGGGAACGGGAATAAACTAAATCCAAGCGGGAAAACGCCGGTGGGCACCCGATGTTTGAAATATGGTATGTAGGTGTTTTAAATATGTCGTAGGGAACCAATATGAAGGGATTTTCGGAAATTCCCACGGGAACGGGCATAAACGGAATCCGCGCGGGCAACGCCGCTGGGCATCCGCTAGTACATAATATACTTAATGTTTCATGTAGGTAAGTTTTTGTAGTGTATGACAAAACAGCCGCAGACGATCCGACCTAAAAAATCTGACTTGCACCCCCTAGATCAGAAGCTGGATACGCCCATGGCTGTAAAGTAATAATGAACAAAATTAAAAAATATATTGACAAGGGAGAAAATAAAAGTACCTACTCGAATACTGTCGGAGTGACAGAAACGCACCCTCGCACAGCCTAAAATAGTGGATCTAAAACGATCTAAAACAAATAGATTTAAATACAATAAGGAATGTTTTCATACAAAAGCTTTAACCTCAAGCGTCATTCAGACTTATCACACTAGGCTTATGACCCCTAGGTAATAACTTTTGGATTAATATTTTGTTCGCTTTGTCTACATATACCTAATATTTAAAACTTTGCTCTAAAACTACTTGGATAGGTTGGATTCAGTTCAGCGAAACGCAGCGAGCCGGCCTTCGCAAACTTTTCGTAGTCTTCTGTTTTGTACACTCTTACGTACCTTATACCTAACTACATGTCACTCTAGCAGGGTGGCGTATTACCCGTAAGGCAAACTAGGCATGTGCCTAGGGGCGCGAGGTACAAAAGGGCGCACGGGCGGAAATGTAAAATAAATAAAAATATATAATATAGCTTAAAATTAATTGCGCCAGTAAGTAAGCCACCAACTTACACAATAAAAACTTGTAAATTTTTGCCTTCAACCTCAATTTGCTTCAATTTATAAGAAAACATAAATTTAACGGACGGGATTGACTAAAACTTACGCCTTGGTAAAAGTGTTCTGTGGTAGGCACCTTGTCGATGGTACATGAACTCTGATTGAAGTTGGAATGATACGATTGCAATGTTCGTCGCATCGACCGCGAGTGAGTATGGGCTTGTACACAAAACTGCGATGCGACTTCGGAACGCAGAAATTGCAATACAAAAATAGCAAATTTAAGGGCTTGTATGTACACAAAACTGCGATGCGACTTCGCAACGCAGAAATTGCAATACAGAAATAGAAAATTTAAGGGCTTTTATGTACACAAAACTGCAATGCGACTTCGCAACGCAGAAATTGCAATACAAAAATAGCAGTTTTATGTACAAACCCTATCGGACATTCCTGCTTCTAAAATTGCGAGGACAAAGGTGCGGCGCGCCGCACCTTTGCGTGGGGGCGGGAGCTAATATATTAAAGTTAGTTAATTAAATAAATGAAATATTAGATACACTGATTTAATTATTTTTTTATCCTGTTCATTAATTTAATGCATACTAGTGGCGAGTAAAGCCAAATATATTATATAGGGATTTTCATAATTTTGGGGTTTACATGAAAGTCGCACCTTAAAGCTTTGAAAATATTGTAAACCGAAATCGTAAGATCTGTCCGAAAATATCGATCTCATGTAAACTCATGCTCTTTTTCCCTTGTCCCTCATCTCACCGCGTTTTCCTAAGACGCGGTACATCGGTTTCGGTCAAACTATACTTAGTAGGGGAGACCGGGGCAAAACGGGATATCTAAGGAAAAAAAATCATATAAAGGAAATTGAACGGTTTAATGAACTAACTTTTACATAGATAGCAACATTTACTAATCAACTTTATATAATTAACTTGTTTTGCACTCTAAATCACATAGTTTTTGGTTATTAAGAAAAACAATAAGAAAATGAATTTACCCATCTTGCCCCATAACTCGGGGCATAATGGGAAATAAAAGAAAGAGTACATATCTTCCTTTGATATTTCTATGAGGTTTGCAGGAGAAACCATAAACGTGGCATTTGATATTTTTTCTCCGGAGTTTTTTCGGTCACAGGAACCTTGATCAAAGAGGTCTCCTCTAAAATAGTTGAAGTTTAGGGTTTAGACTGAGATGCCTATTCAGTGGATGCTGAATTTTGTGTAAAGTAAAAAGTGGGTATATTCAGAAATTAAATACCTCTGTCTACCTCCTTGGGGATAAAAGGCGTGATATTATTCATTTATTTCTTTATTTTTAAAAAAAATTCTACACATTTCGCAAAAACGGGGCAAAAGATGATATCCTGTTATGCCCCGACCATTTTGCCCCAACGAATATTTTTTGTAATAATACCAAGCATTCCTAACCTTAAGTTGTGTAGGTTATAAACAGCGCCTCATATAAACATTTGATCTTGCATTGCTGTGTTAAGTTTAAAAATGTTGTCAAAACATGCTTAATTACTTCATAACACATTGATATTTGTCGTAAAATTTCGTAATATTATTCAGAATATTAAGTTTGTTCACGCAGAGCAGCCAAAACAAGCAGCAACACATTTGTTTCCACTGAACGACAAAGCGCGACTGAATTTCGTACTAATGGCGCTGCCGGAGCTCATATATCGTGCATAGCTCACGCTCACCAGCACATTTCCCGTCCTGCCCCGAACCTCATCTTGCCCCGGTCTCCCCTACTAGTTATTATTATTAAATTAAAAGCTTTTATTTAACTTGCAATGTATGAATGTATGTTCGTTCGGGTGGAATCTTGCAAGTCAATTTTGAAGCAGATATCTTCAACCGATTGAGCTGAAATTTGGTATACTTATGTAAGGTCGGTGACAATGCAATATTAAGGTATCACCGCCAACTAATCTGATGATGGAGCCAGGAGGTGGATATCGTAACTCCTCAATGACTACTCGTATACCCACCGAGTGGTATATCGACCACGGTTGTCACACCGACCGAGTTTCTAAAATATTCCTGTAAAATCCATCTGCTTGTCTACCTTCCCAAAATTTCAAAGCGCGGAAACTTTTAATTTATTTTTAATTTGTGAAAAGATTGTAAATTAATCTCACTGTACGAAAAAACGCAACTTTTATAGGTAAGTTTATTAAAATTAGACCCTTTTTTTATAAAAAGCGGTATCGATTGTCATAGGAATTTCATAAGGTGAGGTGTTTTGGTAACCTTCTACCTATAAAAGGGGTGGTTCCTTAAATTTAAGTCCTTCCTTATAAAATGTTTTTCTGGGTTGCGTTTTTTCTCGTGTATTTAATGTGTTAATATATATCAATATTAGAAGTTCATTAACTCAGGTCCAAGTGAAAATAGGTATTTTTAAGGTTTTCTTGAAGTACCTAAGTTACTGTCGTTAATAACTTGGTAATAATCATCAGCAAAAAAAGAAAAACCGAGAAGTTAAATTACATGGCTCATGCCGATAAATAATCATAAAAATGAGAAATACATAGAATAGATCCTAGATGCAAGCCCTGATAATGTAATCCAAATCCAGAAAAAAATCTATACATACGAGTACTAAGTATAGTTAGGTGTACTTACCGAGATCTAGCCGTGGCATATAAATACCTAAGGTAGGTACCTCTCTTTAGCAGCGCCACCAAACCCACACATCTTATAAGTCGTGAGGATACTAAATCCACGACTATTTCAGAGTGGAGGTGGGAGTAGACCCATTTTTGCGATCTGTCAACTTTTAAACATGCCAAAGATGGCAAAATGACCAGGGACACTCAGGGACTATTGCAGTCGACACTCCGATCTAAAATAATTCTTCACACATCCTGCTCAACAATGACGGAAACACAATATAAAAAAAATAAATAAAAAAATCTCACGCCTTTTATCCCCGAGGGGGTAGGCAGAGGTATTCCATTTCTGGATATACCCACTTCTCATCAGAATATTCAACCCCTAAACGTGATAGGTGGTGAGCCCATCGCCGGACCGGGTCTTTGACACATTCCTCAGAATTAATTCTGAGATCTGCAGGTTTCCTCACGATGTTTTCCTTCACCGTCGAGATAGTGATAAATATGTACCTACGTAAGTTTTTGAAAAACTCATTGGTACATGCCAGGATTCGAACCAGAGCCTCACTGATTATCATCATGTGAAGCAGGCTCTTTAACCGCTACTACATTATAAAGCAAGGTCTTACGAGTATATCCCAAGGTACAAAAAGTTTCGAACGTTGAAATTCGTATGAAAACTATTAGCCAAAGAGGTTGGACGAAAATCATTTAGGAGAGACTTTTTCTCATAGATTTAGTATCCTAATAAATCTATGCTTTTTCTTTATAGGTCTTTGCTATTAGCAATTCTAGAAGTCTGGCTAACGAAAGTAGATAATCGATTTTTTTGCAAACTTTCGAATAGCAACACATAATGACAGTGTCAATTTCTCATTGTCAAACATTCGTTTTAGTTTGTTATGTTCTTATTTCTTCATTTTTGTGTTAAATTATAAATAAAACTATTAAAAGTGGAGTTCGAGAATTATTGTTCTGCATGATATCCAAGTTCCAAGAAGAAAAAGAAGCTGAATTCTACCAAAAATAAGAATGTTTACGTGTGGTGATAGATTTCTTAGGTAAGTATGATCTATTACTTTGATACTTTATGTACCTAATTACTATTTTTTGTTTAAATTCTTTGTTAACGAATAGATAACATGTATATTAGCCTGAACATATAGACAATTGTTTGATAGGATATTTCGTTTCTTTCGCAGAAAATCTGGAGGATGTAGTCGATGCATTTGTGAGAACTATTAGAAATCTCACTGATATAGAGCAGAAAGATAAAATAAAACTCAAAACCATTACTGGAATTACTGCTTCGATGACTGGTTCGAAAGAATGCAAAAGTGCATTAATTGAAACGAAGAATACTTCGAAAAATAATATAACATAACTTAGGTATAACTTGTAAACAGTTTGTTTTATTCCTGATCATTACGGTTTGCCCCTCGTACCAATAAGTAGTTCAAAACTTACGTACATATTCATCACTTGCTCGACGGTAAAGGAACACATTGTGAGAAACCCGTAGGTTTTAGAATACATTCTGAGGCATGTATAACAGACCCGGTTCGGCGATAAGCTCAACACCTATCACGTTTAGGGATCAAATATTCTCGTGATTAGTGGGTATTTCAAGACATGATATAGTCTGGAGGTATACCATATACCTCTGCCCCCTCGGGGATGAAAGGCGTGAGATTATTCATTCATTCATTATTCAAAGTTGTATTTTATAATGATGTAAGTTCTGCGCGGTTTCACCCGCGTAGATCTCGTTTCTGTGGGAATACGGGAATAAAACATAGCCTATGTTACTCAGTGATAATGTAGCTTTACATTGGGGAAATAATTTTTATAATCGGTCCAGTGTTTTTAAGTTTATTCGTTAGAAACATTCAAAAATACAAATCTTTCCTATCTATAATATTAGTAATAAAATAAATAATATGGTTTTAATTTTCCATGCAATTCTAGCCATTTTTATATATGATTCTTTAGAAATACAGTTAGGTAGGTACTATCAATTTCAATAGGAGTAGTTTATATTTAAAACAATAACCAAAAAATCCAAGTATCAAGTGGGCATTTTCGCCAACTTCACTGTTTTGGGAGAACGAGAAAAAAAGTTCAAAATTAAAAGTAAAAAGGGTCAAAGTGCATAAAGGATCATTTGAACATCAAAAATATGTTGGATTGCACCGAATCTGTATCTTAATTTACGAGATATTTAGCAATAAAGTTTTGGTAAGGACATTTTTGGACCGGTAATGACAACTTTTAAAAACTCTGAAGATGTTTTGAAGGGTTTGTATCCACGGATATTAGCCACTGATAACGACGAGTTGTATGAGTTGGGCTAGTCGGAATACATACTACATATACATTTTAAGAACATTCGAAAATAAAATTAGTAAAATTTTGGTAGCCATCAACATTCCGCATACATTAAGGTGGTGTTTTTTTATACAAATGCTAAAGGTATCGGCTTTTTATTTTCCCTCTTGAAGAATTCCCTTGATTTTCCAGTCACATTGTATAGTGTTCCGGCGCATCACTAGCAGCCATGGAGGGTGCGGGGGACGAGGTTTCACCCGCCATCTTATTCCTTCAACAGATCTCATCGACGCACTTGCGATATTGGATTTTTCTAATATAATATCAATTTATAACCTTTGGAGTCAGATTTTCATTTCAAAATACAATCCATCACCAACCACGGAACATGGTGACCACGACGTGATGGCAAGAACATTGAATTGAAACTAAGAACCGGTGTGCTCAAGAGCCACGTGTTACGTAACCAAGGAATTCCGAATATCCAACGTCTATCTAGACCAAATTATACCAAGAGTACAAGCAAGGATTGCGAATAACAACCATCGTTTGTGCAAATTACTGAAATCATCCATTGGGAGGACCTTTCACCTCAGCTTGAAGCCAGCCGGACAACCCACGCCGCAGCCACGCCTTAGCCAGGGAAGTGCCCTATCCTACTACAATCCATTAAACACTTGCATCGTAAATATTCCACCTTCTTTTGCCTGAGTAGCGTTGCCATCTTTTCAGTTGTACTTTGTACTGATCATCTTAAAAACTAAACGCAATATATTATCACTTTCACTATAAATACCGATATTCAAAATTGCATTATTAAGTTGTAGATAGGTACTTTTATACACGCAACATAAGCTATTTTAATGCCCAATAGTCGTTGTAACAGAAATTTGTAGGTATATGTGTATAGGTAGTTAATGATTCGCAACATAAGATTTTGCTGTGCATTCCAGTAAATCAGCGATCAACGCTGCGCGAGCGCATTGAACTGCGCCTATTGTTATCTACGCGGTCAGCTGCATCTATCTATCGATCGGCCCGGCCGTGGCGGTGACCTTGGCAGTGAAGTGAAAGCGAGTGTCGCAGTCGTTCCGTGGTTGGTGATGGATTGTATTTTGAAATGAAAATCTGACTCCAAAGGTTATAAATTGATATTATATTAGAAAAATCCAATATCGCAAGTGCGTCGATGAGATCTGTTGAAGGAATAAGATGGCGGGTGAAACCTCGTCCCCCGCACCCTCCATGGCTGCTAGTGATGCGCCGGAACATCCTCCGGGGCCTTGGAAACCTCAGTTTCCAAAGTGGTGGCTTCCGCAGGATCCAGAAGTGGGCATAGGTACTTTACACCTCGGCGATAGGTCCCAGTGGTGGTTCGAACTTCAGCTACACGCGCAACTCCATCGTTGCCTGGGAACAGAGATATTATTCGCCCCAGCTTCCAATGCATTGGTGGAGCATTTTCCTCCTTTAACAGCACCAGGTCCCCGATGGTCAGCTGACGGCTAGGTACACGCCATTTCTGTCTTTGTTGCAGCTCAGCTATGTATTCTAGCTGCCAGCGTTTCCAGAACTGTTGCCTTAGTGATTCCAGTCTCTGAAAACGATCCATATTGTTCATCTTTGTCTTCTCAAGGTTTGGTGACGGCAGTGACGTCAGAGGTCTTCCGATAAGGAAGTGCCCTGGGGTTAAGGATTGGAAGTCGTTAGGGCTGGATGACAAGGGATAAAGTGGGCGGCTGTTAAGGATAGCCTCAATTTGACTGAACAGAGTCGCCAACTCTTCAAATGTAAGATGGGATTGCCCTAAAATTCTTTTTAAATGATGCTTCGCTGATTTGACGGCGGCTTCCCATAGACCCCCAAAGTGCGCAGCGTAAGCCGGTTGAAAATTAAATTTGATACCTTCACCTGAAGAGAAACTGACCACGTCATCAGCATGAGAGGTAAGAAGTTGACCTATTTCTTTAGACGCTGCAACAAAATTACGCCCATTGTCACAAAACATTTCAACCGGTTTTCCTCTGCGAGATATAAAACGTCGGAAACATGAAATAAAAGCATCCTTGGACAGCTCACTCACGGCCTCTAAATGTAGACATTTATATCTGAGGCAAACAAATACACAAAGATAACATTTAGTTATTTTACAACCTCTTCCCTTTCTATCCGTTATCAAAAATGGTCCAGCAAAATCCACACCTGTACTAGCAAACGGAAAGTCAGGATTTACACGCTGCGCAGGCAACGTGCCCATAATAGGTGTCAGTGTAGTGCCGCTAGCTCTCCTACACACAACGCATTGTCGCGCCGTGGTGCGCGCCAAGTCTCTGCCAGCTATGGGCCAAACGAACTCTCTTACAGACGACAGAAGTAGCTGCGGACCAGCATGGAGAAGACGCAAGTGTTCCTGTTGAAACAATAACTTTGTTAATCTGTGCTTAGCGTGGAGCAACATTGGATGGCGTTTTTCAAACGAATAACAAGAATGTCCTAAGCGCCCACCAACTCGTAATATATTATCGTTGTCTAGGAATGGGTTCAACGACACTAAGTGATTTTTCGAATTGAGATTTCGTTTGGCACGGAGAGTGTTGAGTTCTCTCAGAAAGGTCTCAGCTTGGGATAATTGTACCAGTTTATGGAAGGAGGTCGTGAGCTCTTCAGGTTGTAAAACTCCCATATTTTTATTGTTTGGATTTCTGCAGTTATGTATGAATCGAAGTAAGTATGCCAATGAACGTTGTAGAAAACCTAATTTTGAGTATCGATCGAAATTTATTAATAATTGTTTATTATTATCAATTGTTACACTAACATTTATTTTTATTTCAGGTAATTTATGCGTATCAATCGATTTTGAACAGGAACGAGGCCAAAAGGATTCTGATTGTAGAAGAAAATTGGGACCGTTCCACCACATAATTAAGTTGTTATTTTTATTCGCATCTACACCTCGGGAAGCCAAATCGGCAGGATTCAGGGTGGTGGGCACATGCCGCCACTCGGAACCATCAGTTAGCTCTAAAATCGCGCCCACCCTATTAGCTACAAAAGTTTTTAGTTTGTCATATCTTATACCTAACCAAGCTAGTGCTATGGATGAGTCAGTCCAAAATACCTTGCGTACGATAACACATCGCAGAGCGCGACACACGGCGCCCGCGAGCTGTGCTCCTAACAGACACGCACACAACTCCAACCGAGGTATTGTGGTTGGTTTTACAGAAGCTACTCTGGCTTTAGCGCACAGAAGACGGACTATGACGTCACCCTCACTATTGATGGACCTAAGGTAAATACACGATGCGTATGCTGATTGTGAGGCGTCACAAAAACAGTGCAATTCTATACTAACGGATTTAGCAGATAATACATGTCTAGGAATGCGTAACTTATTAAGGTGTTTCATACTGTCGAGAAATAGTTGCCAAGATTTTTGTATTTCATCAGAGACGGGTTCATCCCATCCTATTTTTTGTATCCATAATTTTTGAATTAAGATTTTTGGTTTAATAGTAAATAAACTTAGCATCCCCAGAGGATCAAATACTCTGCAAGAATCCGACAGTATGGATCGCTTAGTGGGAGTGTTGTTTTTATTTTCGTAATGTGTAGGGAAATGTATGTAATCCTCATTGGGATTCCAACCTACACCTAATGTATGAACTGATGAACTTATAATCAGATTGCGCTGAGAAGATTGGGGTTCAACTAGTATCGATGGTAAGTTAGAACGGTATTTTCTCAGATTAAAGCATCCTGCAGCGAGTGCCTCCTCTACTGCATTTTTTATATATTTTAACTCGTCCTTATTGTCACTTCCAGTCAATAAATCGTCGACTACAAAATCATTTTGAATAATTGCTTTTATTTTTGGATCATAGCACTCCTCGCCTAACTGCCACAAACAACGAATACTCAAAAAACTCGAACTTGACAGCCCGTATGTTACAGTGTTAAGTCTTAAGGATTTCAATGGATCAGTATCATAATTACGCCACAATATCATTTGTAGATTACGATGACAGTCTTGAATTTCTATCATTCTGTACATTTTCTCAATGTCTCCAGATAAAACGTATGTATATTGACGAAATCTAAGAAGAATATTAAACAATGAATCTTGTATTTGTGGGCCTATCATCTGTATGTCATTTAAAGAGAAGCCAGATGTAGTTTTTGCACTAGCGTTAAATACAACTCTTAGTTTAGTTGTTTCACTTGAGGGTTTTATAACGGCATGATGAGGAATGAAATAAGACTGATTTGGAATTAATTCACTAGATTCAGATAAATGTCCTAAGTCTGAATATTCCTGAATAAACTGCGAATACATATTTTTAAGTTCTGGATTTTTAACAAACCGTTTTTCTAATGCTGAATATTGTCTTTTAGCTAACTTGAATGAATCTCCTAAGCAATCAGCTTCGGTATGCAGGGGTAACTTCACACAAAAACGCCCTTCTGAATTTCGAAATGTATTTTTTACAAAATTATTTTCACATTCCATATCCTCATCAGTAATCTGACTGACTGACTGAGGAATCTGCTCTATCTCCCAGAACTTTGTTAACTCTTTATCTAATATTTCATTTGACACACAATTACTATTGCAATTAAGAACGAGGTGATTGCATTGCAAGGAATTATTATAAGATTTATTATTTGACGACAAAAAAGGGCCTGCCAGTATCCAACCTAGTTTAGATTTGCGCATTATTGGTTGGTCTAGGCCAAGGTTCAATTGTTCAGACTCAATTAAATTCCAGAATATATCGGCACCTATTAACATGTCTATAGCCGCTGACTGGTTAAAAGAAGGATCTGCAAGATTTATATTACAAGGCAAATTCATTCGTGAAATGTCTATAGTTTTGTTTGGTAAATTTGTTGATATTTGAGGTAACACAAGGCATGACATATTTGTTTTGAAATCACTACAATTTGATTCAATAATAACAGAGCAACTATGCAAAGCATTAGAAAGGGATTTGTTACCTACACCTACGATATTGACCTGGATTGGCTGAGAAGTCAGGTTTAATTTATTTTTTAAACTAGTAGTTATTAGAGACGTCTGACTTCCGCTGTCTAGCAGGGCTCGAATCGATATGCATTCATTTGTATCTGGATTGTATACTTTGACAAAAGCCGTAGAAAGTAACACATTGTTATTAGATGTAACTGACATGACTATGCTTTCATCTGAATCAGGCTCCTCTTCACCTTTATTCGAGGAAATAACTGCATTTACACTAGATGTTTTTACAACCTGAGGAGCCCCTTTGTGTAGCAAAGTATTATGATGGTTTTTACAAATAGAACAAGGACCTAACCTGCACTGGCGAGAGGAATGTCCCTTACGTAAGCAGTTAAGGCACAGCCTCAACCGCATTACCTCCGAGATTCGATCGTCCACAGTTTTGGCCAGGAAAGAGGAACAGTCGTACAATCGATGACTGCCGTTGCACAAGACACACTCCACAGATGAAGCTCCAGTAGATGCTGAAATTGCAAAGGATTTCGCATGTGATTTTTCATTTTTATGAAAAGAAGACAAATTTGACTCACTCTTTATATTAGTTTGACGTTCGATTTTATTATAATACAAGGATTCTAAAACATCAGCTCTACTCTTAAGGAATGTATAAAAATCCTTTAATGAGGGACTTTTATCGAAACTATTTTTCCTTTCCTCCCATTTAAGGCTAGTAGCATTGTCGAGTTTTGCTGAGACCAAATGAATGATAAGCGTATCCCATGACTCAGTTGGTTCGCCTAAGGTTTTTAGAGCTCGTAAGTTTTTAGAAACATGGTCAATTAAAAATCTTAAACCCTTTGCGGAATCGCGATGTACTGGTTGAATATTACACAATGAATTTAAGTGGTTATTTATCATCTGCTTCTCGTTGTTGTACCTCTCACAGAGGAGATGCCAGGCTTCTTTGTAATTTGCTGCGCTAACCTCAAGATTGCTGATGACACGAGAAGCCTCTCCTTCAAGGTAAGAGTTAAGATAGTGAAATTTATGTATGGGTTCAATTCTGTCGTTATTATGTATAAGAGAAGAGAAAGTGTCTCGAAACTCGAGCCACTTGAAATATGTTCCATCAAAGTTAGCGATCTTAATCATAGGCAATTTAAAACTCATTGAATTATTATGTTTACACGAATTGGTACAGCTCGATTTGGAACTATCATTATCATTATCAAATCTCATTTTGGCACTTGCCAAAACACGCTGATTTTTCTCTAAAAGACATTGAGTTTCTCCAATAAGTACAGAAAAATAAGACTCAATATCCTCTCTAATATCTAGTTCAGTACTCAAATTACCTTCATTTAGTTGTTCTATTTCAGACTGCAAAGCATCAAAACCAAATTGCATTTCGCGGAATCTTTCAAATCTTTGAGAGATTATATAATAATCAGTTTGTGTAATTGAATCCAATTCGAGATATGTATCTAAGAAATTTCTATACTTAGTGATGCGACCTCTGATGGAACTTCTTTTTGCGTTCATATCTTTCAAACTTCCTAAACTGATAGTTGGCACATTAAATTTATCTGCGGATGCGAACTGCGCAGTTTCACTAGTTTTAGACATATTGAACACAAAACAGTTGTTGATACAGAGTTAATAAACAGAAACAAAACGATACGTAAATTATTACGGCTTACGCTGCGACTGCGACACTCGCTTTCACTTCACTGCCAAGGTCACCGCCACGGCCGGGCCGATCGATAGATAGATGCAGCTGACCGCGTAGATAACAATAGGCGCAGTTCAATGCGCTCGCGCAGCGTTGATCGCTGATTTACTGGAATGCACAGCAAAATCTTATGTTGCGAATCATTAACTACCTATACACATATACCTACAAATTTCTGTTACAACGACTATTGGGCATTAAAATAGCTTATGTTGCGTGTATAAAAGTACCTATCTACAACTTAATAATGCAATTTTGAATATCGGTATTTATAGTGAAAGTGATAATATATTGCGTTTAGTTTTTAAGATGATCAGTACAAAGTACAACTGAAAAGATGGCAACGCTACTCAGGCAAAAGAAGGTGGAATATTTACGATGCAAGTGTTTAATGGATTGTAGTAGGATAGGGCACTTCCCTGGCTAAGGCGTGGCTGCGGCGTGGGTTGTCCGGCTGGCTTCAAGCTGAGGTGAAAGGTCCTCCCAATGGATGATTTCAGTAATTTGCACAAACGATGGTTGTTATTCGCAATCCTTGCTTGTACTCTTGGTATAATTTGGTCTAGATAGACGTTGGATATTCGGAATTCCTTGGTTACGTAACACGTGGCTCTTGAGCACACCGGTTCTTAGTTTCAATTCAATGTTCTTGCCATCACGTCGTGGTCACCATGTTCCGTGGTTGGTGATGGATTGTATTTTGAAATGAAAATCTGACTCCAAAGGTTATAAATTGATATTATATTAGAAAAATCCAATATCGCAAGTGCGTCGATGAGATCTGTTGAAGGAATAAGATGGCGGGTGAAACCTCGTCCCCCGCACCCTCCATGGCTGCTAGTGATGCGCCGGAACACTATACAATGTGACTGGAAAATCAAGGGAATTCTTCAAGAGGGAAAATAAAAAGCCGATACCTTTAGCATTTGTATAAAAAAACACCACCTTAATGTATGCGGAATGTTGATGGCTACCAAAATTTTACTAATTTTATTTTCGAATGTTCTTAAAATGTATATGTAGTATGTATTCCGACTAGCCCAACTCATACAACTCGTCGTTATCAGTGGCTAATATCCGTGGATACAAACCCTTCAAAACATCTTCAGAGTTTTTAAAAGTTGTCATTACCGGTCCAAAAATGTCCTTACCAAAACTTTATTGCTAAATATCTCGTAAATTAAGATACAGATTCGGTGCAATCCAACATATTTTTGATGTTCAAATGATCCTTTATGCACTTTGACCCTTTTTACTTTTAATTTTGAACTTTTTTTCTCGTTCTCCCAAAACAGTGAAGTTGGCGAAAATGCCCACTTGATACTTGGATTTTTTGGTTATTGTTTTAAATATAAACTACTCCTATTGAAATTGATAGTACCTACCTAACTGTATTTCTAAAGAATCATATATAAAAATGGCTAGAATTGCATGGAAAATTAAAACCATATTATTTATTTTATTACTAATATTATAGATAGGAAAGATTTGTATTTTTGAATGTTTCTAACGAATAAACTTAAAAACACTGGACCGATTATAAAAATTATTTCCCCAATGGAAAGCTACATTATCACTGAGTAACATAGGCTATGTTTTATTCCCGTATTCCCACAGAAACGAGATCTACGCGGGTGAAACCGCGCAGAACTTACATCATTATAAAATACAACTTTGAATAATGAATGAATGAATAATCTCACGCCTTTCATCCCCGAGGGGGCAGAGGTATATGGTATACCTCCAGACTATATCATGTCTTGAAATACCCACTAATCACGAGAATATTTGATCCCTAAACGTGATAGGTGTTGAGCTTATCGCCGAACCGGGTCTGTTATACATGCCTCAGAATGTATTCTAAAACCTACGGGTTTCTCACAATGTGTTCCTTTACCGTCGAGCAAGTGATGAATATGTACGTAAGTTTTGAACTACTTATTGGTACGAGGGGCAAACCGTAATGATCAGGAATAAAACAAACTGTTTACAAGTTATACCTAAGTTATGTTATATTATTTTTCGAAGTATTCTTCGTTTCAATTAATGCACTTTTGCATTCTTTCGAACCAGTCATCGAAGCAGTAATTCCAGTAATGGTTTTGAGTTTTATTTTATCTTTCTGCTCTATATCAGTGAGATTTCTAATAGTTCTAGCGCAGCAAATTACAAAGAAGCCTGGCATCTCCTCTGTGAGAGGTACAACAACGAGAAGCAGATGATAAATAACCACTTAAATTCATTGTGTAATATTCAACCAGTACATCGCGATTCCGCAAAGGGTTTAAGATTTTTAATTGACCATGTTTCTAAAAACTTACGAGCTCTAAAAACCTTAGGCGAACCAACTGAGTCATGGGATACGCTTATCATTCATTTGGTCTCAGCAAAACTCGACAATGCTACTAGCCTTAAATGGGAGGAAAGGAAAAATAGTTTCGATAAAAGTCCCTCATTAAAGGATTTTTATACATTCCTTAAGAGTAGAGCTGATGTTTTAGAATCCTTGTATTATAATAAAATCGAACGTCAAACTAATATAAAGAGTGAGTCAAATTTGTCTTCTTTTCATAAAAATGAAAAATCACATGCGAAATCCTTTGCAATTTCAGCATCTACTGGAGCTTCATCTGTGGAGTGTGTCTTGTGCAACGGCAGTCATCGATTGTACGACTGTTCCTCTTTCCTGGCCAAAACTGTGGACGATCGAATCTCGGAGGTAATGCGGTTGAGGCTGTGCCTTAACTGCTTACGTAAGGGACATTCCTCTCGCCAGTGCAGGTTAGGTCCTTGTTCTATTTGTAAAAACCATCATAATACTTTGCTACACAAAGGGGCTCCTCAGGTTGTAAAAACATCTAGTGTAAATGCAGTTATTTCCTCGAATAAAGGTGAAGAGGAGCCTGATTCAGATGAAAGCATAGTCATGTCAGTTACATCTAATAACAATGTGTTACTTTCTACGGCTTTTGTCAAAGTATACAATCCAGATACAAATGAATGCATATCGATTCGAGCCCTGCTAGACAGCGGAAGTCAGACGTCTCTAATAACTACTAGTTTAAAAAATAAATTAAACCTGACTTCTCAGCCAATCCAGGTCAATATCGTAGGTGTAGGTAACAAATCCCTTTCTAATGCTTTGCATAGTTGCTCTGTTATTATTGAATCAAATTGTAGTGATTTCAAAACAAATATGTCATGCCTTGTGTTACCTCAAATATCAACAAATTTACCAAACAAAACTATAGACATTTCACGAATGAATTTGCCTTGTAATATAAATCTTGCAGATCCTTCTTTTAACCAGTCAGCGGCTATAGACATGTTAATAGGTGCCGATATATTCTGGAATTTAATTGAGTCTGAACAATTGAACCTTGGCCTAGACCAACCAATAATGCGCAAATCTAAACTAGGTTGGATACTGGCAGGCCCTTTTTTGTCGTCAAATAATAAATCTTATAATAATTCCTTGCAATGCAATCACCTCGTTCTTAATTGCAATAGTAATTGTGTGTCAAATGAAATATTAGATAAAGAGTTAACAAAGTTCTGGGAGATAGAGCAGATTCCTCAGTCAGTCAGTCAGATTACTGATGAGGATATGGAATGTGAAAATAATTTTGTAAAAAATACATTTCGAAATTCAGAAGGGCGTTTTTGTGTGAAGTTACCCCTGCATACCGAAGCTGATTGCTTAGGAGATTCATTCAAGTTAGCTAAAAGACAATATTCAGCATTAGAAAAACGGTTTGTTAAAAATCCAGAACTTAAAAATATGTATTCGCAGTTTATTCAGGAATATTCAGACTTAGGACATTTATCTGAATCTAGTGAATTAATTCCAAATCAGTCTTATTTCATTCCTCATCATGCCGTTATAAAACCCTCAAGTGAAACAACTAAACTAAGAGTTGTATTTAACGCTAGTGCAAAAACTACATCTGGCTTCTCTTTAAATGACATACAGATGATAGGCCCACAAATACAAGATTCATTGTTTAATATTCTTCTTAGATTTCGTCAATATACATACGTTTTATCTGGAGACATTGAGAAAATGTACAGAATGATAGAAATTCAAGACTGTCATCGTAATCTACAAATGATATTGTGGCGTAATTATGATACTGATCCATTGAAATCCTTAAGACTTAACACTGTAACATACGGGCTGTCAAGTTCGAGTTTTTTGAGTATTCGTTGTTTGTGGCAGTTAGGCGAGGAGTGCTATGATCCAAAAATAAAAGCAATTATTCAAAATGATTTTGTAGTCGACGATTTATTGACTGGAAGTGACAATAAGGACGAGTTAAAATATATAAAAAATGCAGTAGAGGAGGCACTCGCTGCAGGATGCTTTAATCTGAGAAAATACCGTTCTAACTTACCATCGATACTAGTTGAACCCCAATCTTCTCAGCGCAATCTGATTATAAGTTCATCAGTTCATACATTAGGTGTAGGTTGGAATCCCAATGAGGATTACATACATTTCCCTACACATTACGAAAATAAAAACAACACTCCCACTAAGCGATCCATACTGTCGGATTCTTGCAGAGTATTTGATCCTCTGGGGATGCTAAGTTTATTTACTATTAAACCAAAAATCTTAATTCAAAAATTATGGATACAAAAAATAGGATGGGATGAACCCGTCTCTGATGAAATACAAAAATCTTGGCAACTATTTCTCGACAGTATGAAACACCTTAATAAGTTACGCATTCCTAGACATGTATTATCTGCTAAATCCGTTAGTATAGAATTGCACTGTTTTTGTGACGCCTCACAATCAGCATACGCATCGTGTATTTACCTTAGGTCCATCAATAGTGAGGGTGACGTCATAGTCCGTCTTCTGTGCGCTAAAGCCAGAGTAGCTTCTGTAAAACCAACCACAATACCTCGGTTGGAGTTGTGTGCGTGTCTGTTAGGAGCACAGCTCGCGGGCGCCGTGTGTCGCGCTCTGCGATGTGTTATCGTACGCAAGGTATTTTGGACTGACTCATCCATAGCACTAGCTTGGTTAGGTATAAGATATGACAAACTAAAAACTTTTGTAGCTAATAGGGTGGGCGCGATTTTAGAGCTAACTGATGGTTCCGAGTGGCGGCATGTGCCCACCACCCTGAATCCTGCCGATTTGGCTTCCCGAGGTGTAGATGCGAATAAAAATAACAACTTAATTATGTGGTGGAACGGTCCCAATTTTCTTCTACAATCAGAATCCTTTTGGCCTCGTTCCTGTTCAAAATCGATTGATACGCATAAATTACCTGAAATAAAAATAAATGTTAGTGTAACAATTGATAATAATAAACAATTATTAATAAATTTCGATCGATACTCAAAATTAGGTTTTCTACAACGTTCATTGGCATACTTACTTCGATTCATACATAACTGCAGAAATCCAAACAATAAAAATATGGGAGTTTTACAACCTGAAGAGCTCACGACCTCCTTCCATAAACTGGTACAATTATCCCAAGCTGAGACCTTTCTGAGAGAACTCAACACTCTCCGTGCCAAACGAAATCTCAATTCGAAAAATCACTTAGTGTCGTTGAACCCATTCCTAGACAACGATAATATATTACGAGTTGGTGGGCGCTTAGGACATTCTTGTTATTCGTTTGAAAAACGCCATCCAATGTTGCTCCACGCTAAGCACAGATTAACAAAGTTATTGTTTCAACAGGAACACTTGCGTCTTCTCCATGCTGGTCCGCAGCTACTTCTGTCGTCTGTAAGAGAGTTCGTTTGGCCCATAGCTGGCAGAGACTTGGCGCGCACCACGGCGCGACAATGCGTTGTGTGTAGGAGAGCTAGCGGCACTACACTGACACCTATTATGGGCACGTTGCCTGCGCAGCGTGTAAATCCTGACTTTCCGTTTGCTAGTACAGGTGTGGATTTTGCTGGACCATTTTTGATAACGGATAGAAAGGGAAGAGGTTGTAAAATAACTAAATGTTATCTTTGTGTATTTGTTTGCCTCAGATATAAATGTCTACATTTAGAGGCCGTGAGTGAGCTGTCCAAGGATGCTTTTATTTCATGTTTCCGACGTTTTATATCTCGCAGAGGAAAACCGGTTGAAATGTTTTGTGACAATGGGCGTAATTTTGTTGCAGCGTCTAAAGAAATAGGTCAACTTCTTACCTCTCATGCTGATGACGTGGTCAGTTTCTCTTCAGGTGAAGGTATCAAATTTAATTTTCAACCGGCTTACGCTGCGCACTTTGGGGGTCTATGGGAAGCCGCCGTCAAATCAGCGAAGCATCATTTAAAAAGAATTTTAGGGCAATCCCATCTTACATTTGAAGAGTTGGCGACTCTGTTCAGTCAAATTGAGGCTATCCTTAACAGCCGCCCACTTTATCCCTTGTCATCCAGCCCTAACGACTTCCAATCCTTAACCCCAGGGCACTTCCTTATCGGAAGACCTCTGACGTCACTGCCGTCACCAAACCTTGAGAAGACAAAGATGAACAATATGGATCGTTTTCAGAGACTGGAATCACTAAGGCAACAGTTCTGGAAACGCTGGCAGCTAGAATACATAGCTGAGCTGCAACAAAGACAGAAATGGCGTGTACCTAGCCGTCAGCTGACCATCGGGGACCTGGTGCTGTTAAAGGAGGAAAATGCTCCACCAATGCATTGGAAGCTGGGGCGAATAATATCTCTGTTCCCAGGCAACGATGGAGTTGCGCGTGTAGCTGAAGTTCGAACCACCACTGGGACCTATCGCCGAGGTGTAAAGTACCTATGCCCACTTCTGGATCCTGCGGAAGCCACCACTTTGGAAACTGAGGTTTCCAAGGCCCCGGAGGATGTTCCGGCGCATCACTAGCAGCCATGGAGGGTGCGGGGGACGAGGTTTCACCCGCCATCTTATTCCTTCAACAGATCTCATCGACGCACTTGCGATATTGGATTTTTCTAATATAATATCAATTTATAACCTTTGGAGTCAGATTTTCATTTCAAAATACAATCCATCACCAACCACGGAACATATAATGTTATAGAATCAGTCTTTATACTAACGATTTATGTAAATAACTAAAAACATATAAACTCTCCACAATTTATATGATTAGGTTACAATCAAATTTAAAATAACAAAACTTTTTAAAAAACATTTAAAAAAAAACATATAACTTTTCGCCAAACTGTAAATCTGTCGTAACTTAGGTAAGCACTTTATTTTATACAACAGTCAAAAACAAATAACATAATTTGAACATTCTTATGAAATAAGAAATAACAAAAGAATTTTACTTGAATGAACTAAAACGTATTTTCTCCAAAATGTAAAAAAAAAGATACAAAACAAAAACACTCTTGCTTCAAATGCTAATAGTTTTTTATAGCATTTAATGCTTAAGTATATTTATGTTCTAAATAACAAACAATAATTCTTTAGTTTTTAGTTTTAAATGATACCCTTAAAAATAAATAAAAAAATAATGTTCATTTAGTAGTTTAATATTCATATTATAACTTGCTATCCTTTATAGCCCAGTCATATTAGGGGTGAAAATTAGTTTTTCGCAAATATCTTTGTTCCTATTGCTTAAATGAGATTTACACTTATTATAAAAGTTGTAGAGTATACAATTTTTTACAACTTTTGTTTGAAATTTTATACTTTACAACTTTTATAATAGGTTCAAATCTCATTTAAGCAATAAGAACCGATATATTAACGAAAAACCGATTTTTATTACCTTTGACCTTCAATATCTTAAGACGCGAACACGATAGCATTTGTAACTTTTGAGACAATATTAAGGACGACAAAACAAAGTTTTATACCAATTTACAGCTTATTTTCTTTCATTCCGAGGTTGAGGTCCCTTTTTTTACCTAATATGACTGGGCTATTAGGATAATTCTTTCTATAAAAAAATTTAATGTCATTACCATCCCAAAACTGTCCTTACCGCTCTACTTAACAGGACCCGGCGAGGACAGTCGCGGTAAGGACATTCGACGGTTTTTGTGACTTCATTCTAAAACTTTCCAATATTACACCGGTTTTTCAGACGTATTACGCACAAAAAAGCTGTTTTTATAATATATCTAGGACTCAGACATATATAAATAGTACTTACCTTAAATCTGGATGTGGTGCCGGTGTGGAAATATTTTCAAATTTTTAGAAGGAACGCTTGTACAGCAAAAACAAAGGCGCGCTATCTAACATTTCTACGCTCAACGGACGAATGACGAGCTTGCCTATGCACAGTGATGCGCTTGTATGTGTGCAGTGCATAGTTTACTTATGCTTTAACATTTTGTTACGAAAACCGGTAAGGACAAAAATTGCTACCAGAAGTTGTAACGTTGTAAATAACATGTTTATGAGGCACCTACAAATTTATTTTCTATTTTTACTTAATGCTAAAACTATATTCTAATGTATAAAATCATAAGTAAGTGTAAATTTGCTAGTAATTTTTTTGTACACCGAGTCAAAGTTTTAAAAGTAGAAATGCAGCACACGATACACCCCGATTTTTTTGTTTCAGTCCAGTATTACTTCCAATTTAAATGAGTTGTTTGAAAGACAATCTTATAAAAAGTAAGTTAATAAGGCATTAATTGGTATCCTAACAGAAATTTCACATTTAATAAAGTAATTTTAAAAAAATCAGGTTGCAACCAGTTTTTGGCCCTTTGGCGAAAAGTCCCAAGTAAGTTTATTCCATATACATCGAGGGATACCATGCTAATTTTTTTTTTAATTTGACGCACTTTTTCGTTATCTACTTTCATTAGCATTGGCGTAGCTAGGGATTTTTCCTAGGGGGGGCCATGGCCCCAGACATGAATGCGCCCGGCCGCACAGCAAGGTGGTCACGACTATCGGCGCATGCGCAACTATGATAGGTATCAAGTATGGATTTCAGTTATCCTATCCTATCTATTTTTATCTATCTATCTATCTATTTATTTTATCTGTGTGCTGACCAAAACTATGTAGTTTAAGTCGCTAATATAGCTAGGTATACACCGACAAGAGCTCCGCTCTTAAATTACCAACAACAAGGTAAATGAATCATAATGTATTGTAACAATTTTATGCAGATTGTTCGATTGTATCTGTGGATCGCAGGTTGGTGAGCGATATAGACACAAGTGATGAGTAGGTAATTATTTTAGCTTTTGAAGACGGTTTTCGGTTTCGGTAATTGAGGATAAAGTTATTTTATGTAAGAGAAAGGGTATTTTTCTAGGGTGGGCCAACAGCTTTCTAGAGTGGGCCCGGCCCACCCTGCCCCCCCCCCCCCCCTAGCTACGCCCATGTTCATTAGCCAGCATAAGCTCCCTGAAAGAAAGTTTATTGGAAAATCGAACCGACGGCTATTATAGGCAAAACACAAAAAAAGGCGGGTTCTATTTTAAATTTCGTTTTCACTTCTCACGATCTAAAAGTACGCCAATGTAGCCCTATGAAGCGGGACTAAAGTGACTACTTCAGTCTCTAGGGAGTAAAAAGTAATTCACTTTTTAATTTCTATAATGAGAAGTAGATAAACTCAAACAGCCAGTAAATATCTGTGGAGTGTAGAACATTTTCATTGCGAAAATGTTGAGTTTTAGTTCCATGGTTTTTCCGCATAGAAGGTGGCGCCATGTGTTTTAAATTGTTAATCTTCAAAGATATTTAAATCTCTTTGTTAATCTGTTTAGAAGAAAAAAATGCCCGTGAAAATATACTATTTTTTTAACGTTGACATGGTTAATTGTTCATAGAGTGGGATAATAATTTGAAGGTTTTTTTTAACCAACGTCTATATATTTTAAGATGAATGGTAAGACGAATTCCAGCGAGCGAAACTTCGAACAAAAATTGATTAAAAAAAACAGACAAGTGCGAGTCGGACTCGCCCCCCGAGGGTTCCGTACATTAGGTACATATATCCTACCTAACTTAATTTTATTATATGCGAGAGTAACTATGTTTGTTTGTTATACGCTTCCATGCTTATACCACTGAACCGATTTAAAAAATTCTTTCACCAATGGAAAGCTACATTATCAAGAAGTAAATATAGGCTATATTTTACCCCCATATTTCCACGGTAAAGGGAACTACGCTTGTTAAACTGCGCTGCTAGTATTAAATATATCTCGATGATTGATTACGTACTTTAAATAAAGACTACATTTTTTATGATTTAATTACAAATGTATAGTTTTTAGACCTTTTCCTGTACTTGTAGAATATGACGATATTATCAAACATCCAATCTTGTCAGTATTCTACTGCAACTGGCTTTTCTTACTTAAAGCCCTAAAAGTAAGACACTAAAACTATAAACTAGAATAGTTTTCGGACTGTTTAAGAGTTATTTAATCGGCTGGTCGTGTGCATCTGGATTGAGGGCCCACTTTTTAAATTATTGCGAAACGAAATGATACTTACAGGGCATTTACTTAAAATTTTGTAAAACCTAAAGCAAAGATTCTTAAATTTCTTAAACGTGAATCAAAAGAGTTATGGTCAAATAGCTTGGGCCCTCAATCCTGACGCCTGCATAAAACGGCATAGTCGAATCTCAGAAAGTACTATCCCTGGGATAATAATTTTTATTCGAGTATTTAGTTAGGAATTTGTTAAATACATTAAGAAATTGTCAAGTCTTAAGAATGCGACAATACAGATTTATGGCGGTTTAGCTTGGGCCCTCAATTCAGCAATTTTGATATTGTAGAATCAGCAAAAAATATGAGTTTTTCTAAGGAAAGATATTAATACGACTATAATATATTTGAGTTCCATATCTCGGAAAATTTGTTAAAAAGAAATAACGACACAAAAGTTAATTGTTAAAAAGTTATTGAAATTCGTATTTTTTCAAAACGTCTGAACTGAGGGCCCAAGGTTTTTGTCAGTATTGACTAGGCTAAGCCTTCTACACTACCGCACTTTAGGCTAAGTATTTTAACAAATTTTTAACTAAAAGGCTACAAAGCGTCCATTCTTCTAAATGCCGTACTTTAGGAGAAAATTGATTTTCGATGTTTTATATGAGAAAATTCAGTAGGGTGTATATGATTTTGTTACTTTTTTGAGACAAATCAGCATGTATCCTCATATAAGATATTTCATAAGCGAATAGTTGTTGTCGGAAGCGATTACGTTTTGTGTGATCCAATAATTATTATAGGGTGTTATTTAAATGGTTATCATAGTATTCGTATTTTTGACGCCTGACGTACGCGCGTTCCCGTCATGTTTTTTGTTTAATTTTCATTTTGCTGTGTATTTCGGGTTTTGACTCATATTAGTGATAGTATAATATAATTATATACATACCATTTCATATGTTTTGGCAGATTATAATGTAAAATAATAAAGATTTTGGCAGGGTTTCATATTATTTTTATTTTCTTGTTAAAAACAAATTAAGGTGAGTACCCTTATTTGTAAGCTAAATATGTAAAAATGTTATCTATACATAAAACAAAACTCTAACGGGGCCGTGGCTGTACTTATATGAAATGTTTTTGAAAATTTTAACGAGTCTATTTTATCTAGTCTATATAATTATCGATATAGATACCAAAACAACATCTTTTTAAATTTGTGTCTGTCTGTCTGTCCGTCTGTCTATATCTGTCTGTCTGTCTGTCTGGTTGTGCACGCATCACGCAAAAACTACTAGACGGATTTTGATGAAATTTGGTATGGATATAACTGAGTACCCGGGTCAACATCTAGGGTACTCTTTATTCCAGAAAAATATCTCATTCCCACGGGAAAATATAAAAACAGGTGAAAAAAGAAATCGATAACACCTAGAAACTTGAAATATAGGTGTCTTGTATATCTTAGAGAACCGCTATGAAGAGATTTTTGGAAATTTCCACGGGAACGGGAATAAACCGGATCCGCGCAGGAAACGCCGATGGGCACCCGCAATTTCTAATATGTTATGTAGGCGTCTTATATGTCGTAGGCAACCGCTATGAAGAGATTTTTTGATATTCCCACGGGAACTGGAATATATTGGATTAAGGAATTTTTTGATTTTTTGTATTGAAAAGGCTCCAATACTACCGGTTTTACCGATTTAAAAAAAATGTTTTGCCAGTGGAAAGCGTACTTTTCTGGGAGTAACATGTGCTATAATTTTCCCACGGGAACAGGCCTAAACCACGTTACCGATTTAAAAAGTTCTTTTAAAAATGGAAAGATACATTACCAGGGAGTAACAAAGGCTATATTTTATTCCCGTATTTTCACGGGAACGGGAACTACGCGGAAGAAACCGCAAAGCAATGCTAGTTGTTAATATACAGGGTTATAATTTTAATACGTCCAATAGGTACATAATTTCATTGATTATTGGCACTTTCTTATTTTATTTTTCCACGCATACGTAGGTGAAGGCACAGCACAGCTAATCGTATATAATTATATCGAGCTTTATATATTATATACAATATGTAACAGAATAAGTGCAATTCCTGAAATTAGTTTGTTCAGTATCGACTACATATTCGATTTCATCTATTTTTAATATGTGTTAAATTTTTTCGAAAAATGAATTAGCATAGCTGAATTTAATGCTATCTATTGAAATCGTACTATTATAGAACGATATTTAAGAAAATTGGACACAACTAAAGTTCGATTGCATCTTTTTTTATATTAATTTACTAACCGGGGTGTATGAGGAATTGCGCTTTTTCTGTTACGCGTTGTATAATTATATATATTGTATCTGCGCTTTACAAAATACTACTTACATGATCACAACGAATACTTGTTTATACTTACGATAAACATTATGGTCACCCTACTGAATTTTCTCATATAAAACATCGAAAATCAATTTTCTCCTAAAGTACGGCATTTAGAAGAATGGACGCTTTGTAGCCTTTTAGTTAAGAATTTGTTAAAATACTTAGCCTAAAGTGCGGTAGTGTAGAAAGCTTAGTCTAGTCAATACTGACAAAAACCTTGGGCCCTCAGTTCAGACGTTTTGAAAAAATACGAATTTCAATAACTTTTTAACAATTAACTTTTGTGTCGTTATTTCTTTTTAACAAATTTTCCGAGATATGGAACTCAAATATATTATAGTCGTATTAATATCTTTCCTTAGAAAAACTCATATTTTTTGCTGATTCTACAATATCAAAATTGCTGAATTGAGGGCCCAAGCTAAACCGCCATAAATCTGTATTGTCGCATTCTTAAGACTTGACAATTTCTTAATGTATTTAACAAATTCCTAACTAAATACTCGAATAAAAATTATTATCCCAGGGATAGTACTTTCTGAAATTCGACTATGCCGTTTTATGCAGGCGTCAGGATTGAGGGCCCAAGCTATTTGACCATAACTCTTTTGATTCACGTTTAAGAAATTTAAGAATCTTTGCTTTAGGTTTTACAAAATTTTAAGTAAATGCCCTGTAAGTATCATTTCGTTTCGCAATAATTTAAAAAGTGGGCCCTCAATCCAGATGCACACGGCTGGTCCACTTTCAATCCTACTAAAGCAACCCAGACGAGTCCCCCAAGTTAAGTTTTAGTGAAAAATTCCTACAAAAGTGTATGGCGAAAGCACTCCCTTAATAATTCCAATTTTGAAATTTAGTCGATCGCTAGTTTGATATATATATATATGTATATAAAACAAGCGATCCGCCCCGGCTTCGCACGGGTGCAATGCTGATGTATTATACATATAAACCTTTCTCTTGGATGACTCCTAAATGACTATCTATAAAAAAAACCGCATCAAAATCCGTTGCGTAGAAGATCTAAGCATACATAGAGACAGACAGACAGCGGGAAGCTACTTTGTTTTATACTTTGTAGTGATAAAATTCACACGCGTTTTGTTTTGGAAAACTAAATTATTATTATTTAACTTAAAAATTGCATCAAGGAAATATTCAAGCTGTAAAAAATATGATAATAAAAAAATTTACAATCAAATGCAATATCGTTAAATGATACTTTATTGACAATGACATCGTATAACTACCTACATCAAAACTATCCTATTTGCACTTTCGAGCAACGCGGCCGTGTTCAATATTGCAGAGACGTTATGTAATTTTATTTATCTACACAAAATCTACACTCATATCTTAAAATTCGAATTATGTTTCCAAAATTTGACACATAATAACGACAATTATGCATAGGCAACCGTAAAAGAAATATTTTAAAAATTACGATACAGATTATGTATGAGATTTCTTAAATACCGGTTGCGTAATATGACTTTTTAATTAATTACGAAACACTTGTGCTTGGATAAAATCTCCTTGCAGTGATGTTTTGTTAAGTTACCACCCACTTTCGAATCTCATTTCAGCAAATATTATTGTATGAAAACCTGTCGTGAAGCGACAATTTTAAAAGAACAAAATAAAAAAAGAAAATATGAAGAATGAGGATATTTTTATATTTCGATAAATAATATTAAAAAAACACTATTTACATCAGTTTTTTTAAAAAAGGGAATTTGTGAAGTGGGTGTATGGGCGTGTGATGCGTGGTAAGCGGTATGTGTCAGTGGAGTTGATGACGGATGGATGCGGAGAATAGGGGCACGACGTCAGCACGGCAGGGGTGAAGGAGCTGCGCGCTTGAAGGCCGCACAGCTCGATGTAATCAGGCCAGATGTAGTGAGGCTCGATGTAGTCACGGAAGGGGTACGCAGCAAGGCAGAGGGGCCTGCGTGCGCCTGCCAACGGCAAGGCGGAGGGGCCTGCGTGCGCCTGGCAACGGCAAGGCGGAGGGGCCTGCGTGCGCCTGGCAACGGCAAGGCGGAGGGGCCTGCGTGCGCCTGGCAACGGCAAGGCGGAGGGGCCTGCGTGCGTCTGGCACTGGCAAGGCGGAGGGGCCTGAAAGCGTCTGGCAACGGCCAGGCGGGAGGACACACGGGAACCAAGATGACTCACACAATGAGGGGCTCACACACGGTGAAGATTTTTAGAAGGAGGCACTGCAGGGTCCCGGGGTCGCTCGACCCCGGGATAAGGCCTTTAATTAGAACTTTCTTTTGTGAAAGCTGGAGTAAGACTTGATTTGCTCTTCCGAATCCTCTGCCTTTTATAGAATTTTGGCAGAGGAATCGTAATTTTGAATTTAGAAGTATTTTTTTACGAATGGCCAGCCCAAAATTCACAATTTAGCGAAAGATCACATACGAAACATCAGGCCACTAATAAAATGAGAAAGAAATTGCCATAACAACCGTTATAAACAACAATGTCAGAAGTGTCAAAATTACCTTTTTAGCAAAATAAACAGCAAACCAATTCAAAAAATCAAGAAATAATAGTGAATTGGAATAGGAAAAAGTAACGCGCATCTGTGCGCTCGAAGCCCCAAGTTCTAGGAGTATAGTGAACACGTGAAAACTGCGCTGTAAGTAATTGGAGCCAAGACCGATTTACAAAGGTTCTTGTAATGTGAAGATACGATGTGGTAGCGCAGTGAAGATGTGTTTTTATAACGTTAACACGTTTCAGGGATCTACAGAAATGAATGCAGCGAAAAGGAATGATATTAAGAGAAATGCGTCGATAGACATATGAGATGATGTCACGAAAATGGGAGAGCAAAGGTAACCGTGCGTAGTAATAATACTACAAACCTAAATGTACCTGTACACTTCTGATTAAAATCTCCTTCAATTTATTATAAATTTATTTTCTTTCTTTACACTACGACCGGCTGCCATACGCGCGCAACGCAGTCCTGCGCAAATTGAACATAGGTTTACCGCCATTAGCTATTTACTTCGTTGCTTACTTGTTTTATTTATATGAAGGTACATTTTTGCATGACTAAAGGTAAAGTAGTGTATACAACTGCATATAATACGGTATCAAAACGCTCGAGTGTGATAACTCTTGTTTCAATATTATATGACAGTTGCTTAAACTAGTATTTATTAGGAGGCGGTGAACATAATGGTCATTTCATTTTTCCTATCTTCGTTACCTTTCGAAAATGTTGTCTTTATCTCATTTTTGTATAGGTACTGCGTATTTGCTGTTATTATAATATGTGCAATTTTTTTATTAATCATCACTCCAGCTATAGGTATCTGTATATTCACCTTATCATTTGGAATATTATATGAATGTGCTACACTCAGCGCTAGAGCCGCTTTGCTCGACACTGTCACACATAGGTTTACATAAATTACATTCTTCACTGATTAAAAACATATTTCAATGATTATTGTATCGTTTAATAACTCTATTCATTGACAGTATAATTCTAATACATAGTGTCCCATAATATACCTTTTCATTATTTGCAGCTACGGTGAGTACAAGGATTAATTTAATTAAAGTACATTAATTTCGTATAATTATCTAGTATGTTTCCAGTTTTGAGTAAATGTATGTCTTTAAACGAGTCATTTAAACATTTGCTTAAAATTTAAATTCACTGTAGTCGCTAAAATTGTCACATCGATTAAAGGTTTTAAATACGTATGCCGCCGTCCAAGGGAAGGTGTATGTACCTACGCAATGGCGAATGTCATTATATGAAGAGTAAACCGTATTTTGAGCGTTTCTAGGCGTAATGCAAATCAAATATTATATATATATTGTATATGTTTATAGTAGAATGTCACACATGTCTCAGAATTAATTCTGAGACATGTGTGACAGACCCGGTCCGGCGATGGGCTCGCCACCTATCACGTTTAGGGGTCCAATATATCTCGTGAAATGTGGGTATATCTAGTAATGGAATACCTCTGCCTACCCCCTCGGGGATAAAAAAGGCGTGAGATTATATATATATATATATATATATATATATATATATATATTATATATATATATTATATATATATATATAGTATATAGTAAAAACATGATTAACATACATGTTTAAAACCTCCATAAAATTTATTGGTAAATTTTGAGCAAATCAAATATGAATAGTAAAAACATGATTAACATATGTTTAAAACTTCCAAAAAAACATTAGAAACTAGAGCATTTAATGCTAAAATACATATACGGAGCGCATGTCAGAAAAGTATCAGATAATGTTCATATCCATCGTCCGTTTTTGGAAACAAAAAGAAGAAACGGCACTCGCTAACTTTTTAACAGACTTAAGCCTTAACTAAATAAAAACGCACCAGAGCGTTTTTCCCTTGGACGGCAGTAGAAGAGTTGCAACCGAATAGTGGGATGAAATTTTCATTTGGTTTCCTCTGAAATGCTTTTGAATTACCGGATTTGAAGCAATATTTCGGTTAATTGATCTAAAATAAACATTTCAGTGAAACTGGCTATAGAAAATTTTACATGCAGCATGCGTTCGCTTTGTCAATTATATATCGTGTCTATTAGTGTTATTAAATTAACTTGACGTCGATCGCTCGAATATAGATCGATCAATATTATTCTGTGACTATGACACGAATCATATCTGATTCTCCTGATCTGATGCCTTCTATTAGTCATCGGTAGTGTTATTGTAAAAATTACATCAGGTTAATTGCATTGATAAATTGATATTATATAGAGCACAAATGTTCGGTGCTTAGTTATTCTTGCTGTTATTAATTTTGTTTCCAGAAATTATGTAATACAACACCCAATGCAATCAAATTAGTGTCAGCCAACTATTCGTTTGAAATTCCATTAGATCCTTAATTAAAAAACTATTTATAATAAGAACATTAAGCGGTTAAAATGCTTTAATATTACATCTAACATTGACGATCTATTATTGCTAACGCTTGAAAATCTAATCGCTACTGCTCTCTGGGTCGGGTTTGTCGGACCTGCGAAAGAAGAAAGCAATATCACGTGATTATTACGTACTAGTCAAGGCACGCAGCTTCGTACCCTAGGATACGCCAGTGGAAAATAAGATAAGCGGGTAAAACTTTTTTTTTAATATCATAAACAGGAGTACGTTTCATTAGTGCTATATAGTGATATAGCATAGGATATGTAAAATATTCTGAGTGATTGACCAATGAGTTTTTAAACAACTTACGTACATATTGAGCACTAGCTCGACGGTGAATAAAAACTCGTAGGTCCCGCTACATGCAGCATGGGCTGCGTGGTCCGGCAATGGGCTCACCAGTTATCAGTAATTCTAAAAATATTCAGGGTAAAACACCCAATTGTTGACACCCCTACAACTGTTTTCAAAACTAACAAAATACACAATTATATTGAATTCGCACCAGAAATACCGAAGACATTAAAATTGCACTTCACTTCGCTAATAGTTAAGTTGTTTTTGTAAACTCATTGGACCCGGATTGGACACATTTTCATTAATGTTGTTTTTAACGCCATATGATTTCTTTTTATAGTTTTTGGTGGTCATTAATATACACTCAGAGGCACAACTAACCGTCCATAGCTGCATTTTCATACATTCATAGTCACTTTGGAGCCTTGGCTCTACGTCATACTATTATTTGGTTGAGATGTGATGGATAGAGTATACAGTGTGGATGTAGGAGGTCCAAAGTACCTTGGGACCTAATGATCAGACATTAAAGGTTCAGCGATTTATCAGTACAAAGGTAACAGAAGATAACAGACAGACAAAATTACTTTAGCATTTATAACATTAGTGGTAAATTTTAATTAATTTAATACTATAAAAAAGTGATGATTAATTTGGTAACAAATGTGTCGATTATTGGTCAAAACGAGTTCATTTTGTTAAAACTGAAAAATATAATACTCGGTTACATTTAAAAAAATAGCATTTCGAGGATCTACAGTATTTTCCGAAACCGTTTTGGGCTATCTGCAACTCCCTATTAGTAAATAACAAATATTTCGAGTCTTCAATATATGGTAGTCCTTAAAGTGACGATAATTGGGTGTTTTCCCTCTACAGAATGTTATGCATAAATTTAAATTATAGTTAAAAATATAATAATAACATTGTGAGCCACAATTCGCACATTTATTTTATTAAAACGGTTTCAACTTTCTCCCTGGACTCGGAAGCGTTTCCCTTACACCTTATATAGACTGGTGAAACTTATTTCTGGGAATGGGAATACCTCTGCTCACTTCCCGGCGGAAGGCATGACAGCATTTATGTGATATCACCTTGCTACCTCATTTATAAAACAAATACAATATCATTGCCATTGTCAGATAAAACGTTTTTTTAGCAGCAATACTAAAAAACTCGTGTAATAAACATGGTCTTCAGAAAACTTTATAATAATATTCTCCTATTTAAAATTATACTACTCCGTATTTCTTTTTAGTACTAACTAGCGGACCCGTCAGCACCGGCGTTGCCCGGACAGATCTCGTTTTTCCCCGTGCCTGTGGGAATATCCAAAAAAAATTAGAATCGTACCCGGGCGTGACCTACATTATATTTTTATTTATTTAAACAAAAATAAACAATAATTTATTTCATCACCTCTACATCTCTTTTAGTAAATAGCTGTCAACAACGACGTCACTATGATCTATTTAATGTTAAGTATTTTTTGTGCGAAAGAATATCAAACAACTTTCATGTTTAAAATATTTGTAGGACACTCGAGAAAATTTAGGGCTCAAAGACTAATAAGATAACAGTATATAACATACTTAGTGGGATTGAGGAACCTCTCAGCAGAGGCGTAACGCTGCGGATCGTACTCCTCGGAGTTGGAGGCTCGGCTTCGGGCCATGTTGCGCATATGCTCGCGGAATGCACTGCGTATCGAGCTGTTGTCGGTCGTGGGCGTCCTCTCCGCTGCCTCACGTACGCTCTCTATTGAGATTGTACACATGGTCATTTTAAATTAAGTGCAAATATTTAAAGGCAATATAAAAAAAAAATTACAAAAAAATATTGAAAGTGATATCCAAAATTGTACATCATCTTTTTAAAGTAAAAATCAGTGTCACGTGTTTTATAGTAGTCTATATTATTATAAAGAGGAAAGATTTGTATTTTTGTATGTTTGTTACGAATAAACTCAAAAACGACTGGACCGATTTTAAAAATTCTTTCACCAATGGAAAGCTAGAATATCCCTGAGTAACATATGCTATATTTTATCCCCGTATTCGCAAGGGAACGGTAACTACGTGGGTGAAACCGCGCAGAACCGCTAGTATAAAATACAAACATACATTAGTTATGAGTATTAGCTTTGAAGATAATTTTGACTACTACGAACGAATGCATAGATAAAAATTAACACTTGACAGCATACACAATATTGAAAACTGGTAGCTGATATTTTTATCACTCTGGATACAAAGATTTGAGTAAATAATTTCATGCTACATTAATTTGACTACTTTGAGATGTCAGATCTATTTGGTGCAATAATAAATTAATGAATAAAACCCTTCTTCCGAAGCAGTCAGGCAAATATTTAAAACGGTTATAATACGAAATTATTAATATAATATGCAATAAATACAAATATGGCGAAAAAAAAAAGTGTAAAAACATAGTTACCGTTCATGAATCCGTCCAGAGAGGCAGATGGGCGGGCCTGGCGGAGGCACCTGCGCTTCCTTGACGGCATTCCAGAGAGGTACGCGTCACTGTAGGGCTCCTGCGGCTCGGGGCTCTGCACTTGCTGGTCGCGCGTGAAGACTGGCACCCATTCTTCGCCCCAGTGCTGCACTAGAAGCACAGGCGGCACCTGTCGAGGATGCCAATAACCCTTTAGCATCGCGCTACAACCATGCTGGAGTTCTATTTTTGAATCCTGATTAAGACATTTTTTCGTTGATGTCAAAGTAAGTCGCATGATGTTGATTCTCTGTATTTTTTAGTAGTGAATCAGCTATATTTCGAATATAATTCAAGAAGTGTAGAAGAAAATTTAATGCGGATTGTAAGGTTGTCTTAGGCGTTTGCAAGTATTGTATTTTGTCAAAGTTAATATCAAATTACATATGATATTTTCATTACAAGAATGATTAAATTTACTTAAAATTAAACTTCATGCAAATGCAATAATTTATATATGAACTTTTAAATTACTCATTCAAAGACGTTTAAAGAAAAAGTAAGAGAATGATTTTCTTCCAACCTCTTTGTACTCATTATTGAAATTATATATATTTTTGTTTATTTATAACTTGTAATTGAAAGCCCATGGAATTGATTTCAATCTTAATTTAGAGCTAACTCATTTCAGGGTTTCCCATCTAGCATTACACATTGTATGTACACACTATAAGATAGCCCTAGATAGATCATACTATAATAATACAACGTAACACCACGCACAGTTTAAAAGAACTCCGAATTATATTCTATTTTTGTGTGTCACAAACGTCTTCGTTTACATTTTACATCAACATCTGATTATTTACAAATCTGGTACAAATGACATGAATAATTAATTACTCAACCCTTTACAAAATTGTTTACACTCCAAAGCAAATCCTTAGTGTGATTTTATGAGCACTTTGTTTTCGTGTCATTTCTACTACCTTACCTAAACCTTACCTAACTACCTAAGATTGAGCATATAACTTGAGAATTTTATGAAGCCATAATTTTTTAATAACAAAATTTTATTTTCAAATTAAAGAAGAGCTGAAAATAATAAAACTAATCTGAGCACTTAGGTTATTTATCAAGCATTCAACTCAATTACAAAAAACTTTTTTCTAAATAAAAAAACTCTTTTAAAGTAACGAATGACCCAATAATAACCGCACGTCCCCAGAGTCAGGCCACTCAGACAGGGCCCGTGACTCACTCGATCTATATAATATATATGTTTACGATTCGCACGACTAATCTCCAAAAAGAAAAATGTCCAAAAAGACGAATGTCCAAAGGCTTGTCCAAGTGATAAAATTGACAAACCATAAATAAGTCCAATAATAAAATTACTCAAATATAAAAATGACCCGTATTGATATAGTCAAACTATAAAAATGTCCTATAATAAAATTGACTTAACTTAAAAATGACCAGTAGTGATATTGCCCAAGCGATTTTTAGAAATTCCATTGGTAACTGGAATAATCTGGATTGAAGAATGATTATATTTTTTGTTTATTTGTTTGTATTGAAAAGGCTCCCATACTACCGGTTTTACTGATTAAAAAAAGCCAGTAGAAAGCGTACTTTTCTGGTTACATAGGCTATATTCCAGTATTTCCATGGGAACGGAAACTACGCGAGTGAAACCGCGGGGCGCAGCTAGTGATAAATATAGCCAAAGGATAAAAAATTACCAAAAAGTTAATTTTAATTTTGGGTATAACTACAGTTGGACATTATTATAGTTGGTCATGTATCTGGTCAGGTATAACTACAGTTGGACATTATTATAGCTGGTCATGTATCTGGTTGGGTGTTTCTATAGTTGGGTGTTTCTATAGTTGGACATTTTTATGGGTGGTCAAATTACTGATAGGACATATTTGATTGCTTGGACATTTTTCTCTTTGGAGATTAGTTGTGCGAAGGATGTTTACAATGTAACAGATTTTTATATATTATTAAGTTACTTACGAATCGTACGTTGGAGTCGGTATCCTCTCGATTCTCAGGGGATTCACTTTTCTCCGGTTTTGGAGTCCTGCATAGAAATAATTGTCATTTTTCAGTATTAAATTCACATTACCTAATGTATTTGACAAAAAAACAGAGAGACAAAGAGTCAGTGAAATAATTGTTTGTTCATTTAAGTAGTTAGTAAGGAAATTTAAAAAAAAAGTCTGTGGAAAAGTACCCTAAATATTAGTGAATGAGAATTCCGAAGGGACCATTCCTCTATTTTCAAATATAAATAAAGCTGCATTCAAAGATTGATGATAAATTCCTTTCCCAATTCGGGAATTGAACTGGTGACATAAGAATAAAAAACATCCTGAATATTATGATATCATATCAGTATAGTCTTCATAATATAAATAATTCGAGTCAATGTGTTATCTCGTCCTACATGATTAAAACTCATGTAGTCTCGGCTTTTCGTCTCATCAGCGCCACATATTCAAATAAACTGCTTTTGCAAAACAACAGAACGCAGCCATGCATCCTGCGCTCTTTATTTGCAACTAACTTCATTCGGTTTTTATTTCGGAACATGACGTCACTTTGCTATTTTATATTTGTATCTTACTTTTGTTTAAGTGCATTGATTATGGGAAAAAAGAAATCCGCAGAAGAAAATTACCTACTACGGAAAATAAGAAAAGTGTTGAGAAATATAGTAAATTTACCAGATTCCGAACACGACAGTATTAGTGTATTTTTGATATCATAAGTCTTACAAACGGATAGTGTATATCAAAAATGAGATATCCATCTACGTAAACAGTTGACCTAGGGTCATATCTTTCTATATACATAAAATGATAAACTGACTGACTGATTGGTGATATATCAACGCACAGCCTAAACTGTTGGGTCTAGAGACTTGAAATTTTGCACATAGATAGCTTGTACAGTGTAGGCATCCACTAAGACACGATTTTACAAAATTCAACCCCTGAAGCGGTGAAATAAACGTGCGCGAGCGAACCCGAGGGTAAAAGCTAGTATAGAATAAACGAACCTCTGAGTTTGAATCGTTGGCGCCGGTGTCGTTGGGACATCGGCAGCAGCCAAGCTCCCAGAAGTGACTGTTTGGGTCCTGTTGGATATCGGCGCGTGAACTGGGCAAGTGGTAGACCCCTCAGTAGTCTCATCAGAGCTTGTCGAAGTTTCAGTGTCTTGGGTGAGGCTGGGAGTCGACGGGGGTGAGGTCTGCATCAGCTCTTCGGTCTCATTTGTCTCAGGCGATAGCTCCATTGGGGACTGGTCAGGCGACTGCTGTGTCTGTATCTAAGTATAACTCAATGTTGAACAAGATGATGACAAACTGTATGTATACAGGGAATACACTGATCTTGACTGTAAAATTGACCTTATGAAACCGCAAATTATACAAATAGCAAGTTAGCTAGCTAGCCATGCATAAACATTTGGCTTGAGATCGATTTTAAACTTGAGAATAATTTAAAAAAAAAACAGGCATTAAACCCACGTTTACTCTAGCTGTTTGTACTAAGCAAAATAAGTCCTAGTTAGGACTTATTTTTTCACACGTCACGTCGTATTACTTTCCATTTCAGCTTTTATTGTAAACGGAATAATGCAGTATTCAGGTCTCACGCAACAGCACGGTCAGTTTGGTCATTAATTATCCCAGTCTAAAGTATACGTAGTATGACTTTCACTACTTGCGTGTGGATCTTCAAATCGTTAGTCATTCACGGGAGTTATAAGATTGTTATAAGTCGCTGTGACAGACAGACAGAGTGGCACCAAAAGGGTTTCGTTTTTACCGCTTTGGTACGAAGCCTTAGGGTAAAGCAAAAGGTAAATGTGAATTCTTTGACACAATGTACTATATCTAAATATATCCTAATTTACTTATATTACTAGCAGCGTCATGCGGTTTCAACCGCGCAGTTTCTGTACCCGTGGATATACGGGGATAAAATATAGCTTACGTTACTAGCTGATAATGTAGATTTCCATTGAAGAACTAATTTTTAAAATTTGTTTAGTGGTTTAGGCGTGAAAGCGTGCCTAGCAAACAAATTCGCATTAAGTTAGGATTTTTTAATTCGTCATATCTTTTGAATGAAACGTTCGATTTAAATAATTCAAAAAGTAACAGTATTGAATTAAATATGAAATGATTTATTTGGATAAAGATTAATATGAAGGTATGGATATCATGTTTTGATTTAGGTCGGCATTTAATACTGTATATTTTTTTTTTTGTTCTATCATCAATAGTTTCCGCAGCATATGCGATGAAAGACATTTTATAGCTGATTATTTTACACCTTGGGTTACATTATTGAAGTTTTAGTAATGATAACAATTTTTTCTAGTATTAAATATAGCCAAAGTTACTCAGGGATAATTTAGCATTCTAATGGTGAAAGAATTTTTGAAATAGGCCTAGTAGTTTTGAGTTTATTCGTTACAAACATACAAATCTTTCTTCTTTATAATATTACTAGCTCTTTCACCCACGTAGTTCCCGTTATCGTGGAAATACGGGAATAAAATATAACCTGTTACTCAAGGATATTATAGTATTGTAATGGTGAAAGAATTTTTGAAATAGGCCTAGTAGTTTCTGAGTTTATTCGTTACAAACATACAAATCTTTCTTCTTTATAATATTAGTGTAGATTAGTGTAGATTAGTGTAGATGTAGATTAGTGTAGAATACTTACAAGAGGATGGTAATTTTCCCTGCGACGGACATACGTCATGATTGCTTCGATGTGGATGGGCATATTAACCATGAGAGCGTTCATGTTCTCCATGCCGAGAGTGACCAATAACCGAGAAGTGCTTTGGGGAAGCGACTGCACAAACTCTTCCTGTTAAGAAAAGGTATTTTATCATTTTCTTCATACTTATTACAAGATACAAAAATATAGATATTAATAAATACTGAAGACAGTTTTCAATATACATAGATAAATACATACATATGCTCACGTCTTTCTCCCGAAGGGGAAGGCAGAGACAATATACCGCCACCTACTCCTACGATCCTGGCACACCTCTTCCGCTTCAACTACATCCATCAATCTGTTCCTACATGCCCGTCGGTTTCGGGTATTCTTTTACTGGCTTTTCTTCAATACATTGTCAATAGATAGATCATAGACACAGAAACATCTTCGTTCAAATTACTAGAAACCGTGTAGTTAAGGCACCTCTCTGGGAAAACTTGTTTTCTACAAATTTACTAAAGTAAGTATGTGACCGCGACAAAATGATTCCACAATGAAATGTCATTTAGATTCAGAGCTCATCTGAATTACTGAAGGGGAAATCGGTACGACACTAATGTTTCGGGCGGGACACACGCTACTGAGACAGTGTCAAGCACAAAATTACTTTGTATTGGAAAGTAAAATACTACGCTTACTAGACCGTCCCGTCACCGACCAGTACCGTCGCGTGTCATGCACGGAGCGTCAATAATTGTCTACGAGAATATTTTGTCCGCTCTAGGGGGCATAGCAGAGCATATACATCTGTCATTCCAGACAGTGAAAGAAGAGCAAGCAGTGGTCGCATAACAATTGTCAGATGAAGACAATAAATAAAAATAATAAGGCGCCTGTCCGCTCCTAGCACAGTCATAGTATGATACGGTGTACCTTTATTGTTACTAACCAGGTAATACGCAGCGATATCACGTAACCCCTCAGATCCGTCTTCGCAGCAGTAGGCGACAAGGGCGCAAAGATCGGTGAAGAGCCTCGAGAACACCCGGTAGAACCGCGCCACTTGCGTATCGGCCGAAGAATCCAACATGACGGCGGAGATCACCGCCGGGAGCCGGCAGCGGATCAGCGACAGGATCGAGTTGTACACGTCGATGTCTCGCCGCTGAGGCGACATCGAGTCCTGTGCAATACCACTTAATTATGTAGGGTGTTTCGGTGTAAGGACACTCGAGTAATCATCAAGAAAAAAAAACATCACCATCAACCTGTAACAGCCCACTGCTGAGCTAAGGGTCTTTTCCCACACATGAGGAAGTACGGGCTATAGTCTCCCACGCGATCCCACAGCGGATGGGGAGATGGTGTTAAGCTAGTGGCCACTTCACAGTAAGATTTTTTCAAGCCACTTGAGGGTAACCCCTAAACATGGCTTAACAACTTCCATTGTACGTAAACACAACGAAAACCGGGACCAACAAATTAACAAAACAGAACGAAGTAGTGTAATGGTGACAATAAAATCATGACAGGAAATAACTTTTACTGCATAATATTTACCTCATTCCTTTAAATGAGTTTATTTGTTAATATTTTTGCAATTTTACTATATTATATTTTTTCATCGAATCTAAACCGATTTTTAACAGAACAATCCTCATACACGTAACTCCTCTTGAGGACAGTCGGAAAGAGATGACGCTATAAGAGTCACATACACAACTGTCCCGTTCCAACTGTAACTTCTAGCAAAGTGGATGCTTGAAGATCTTTCTGTAATAAAAATATAAGGTTATTATTTTCTGATCGATTTTGTCAGTCCCTTACCATCCTATTGAGGAAGTACAAGTGTTGGTGGACCAAAAAGTCGGCCACAGTTTGGTACGAGGTTTCCCCTTCATGTTCCCCGGACCGCTCAATCAAGTCCTCGATGGAGCTGCGAAGCATCTGGCGCAGCTGCGGGAACTCGCTCGGAATGAGCGCGGTCTCGCCGGGTCTCACTTGCATAATATCCGGCATGAAGAGTTGACGTGCCTGTTTTGGTCAATAATTAAACTTAGCACATATGTCTATACTGTTCCCGTGGTCTATGTTAATCAGGGATATTCTAGCTTTCTATTGGTGAAAGAATTTTTACAATCGGACCAGTAGTTTTTGAGTTTATTCGTAACAGATACAAACATACAAATCTTTCCTCTTTATAATATTATATAATAATGTATAGAGTGTAGTGGATGCACCACTATCACCGGTGGGGATTTCAGTTAACTAGCAATTTTACTTTAGTTTTACTTTCGTTCTTATTATAATTTTTTATTGCTAAACAAGTTTTTCGTCCTTAAAATGAAAATAAAAAGCTTTTAAAATGTATGTGACCCTTTTAAGTAAGTCAAGGCCGAGATCCTTTAAAATATTATCTAAAACACCAAATACCATAATTATTTAGTTTATAATATTTTCATGTAGGTATTAGTAAAGGATTTAAGTAATTTATTAAAAATATGCTACTTACAATTGCCACCATCAGGGCGTTGAACCACGCTTCACGGGAAGGTGCGCCATTGAGCAGTTGTAGCAAAGTTTGCATGTGGACCTGAAATACTCATTTTTTAGTCTCGAATCAGTCTTGTAATAATAAATTATTCCAACAGTTTTATTTAAGAGCGACTCGCTCTCGCTTCGTTTCGGTTTTTATAAGTTGCAAACGCCTATAAAGCAAACAGCCTACACACACAGCAGCGCTTGGTTACTTACTTGATTTACTGGTATTGATATTTGCTACTGAAAACTTATTGGTATCGTAATAAAATAATAGTTGGGATAATATAAATTCCTATTAGAGTAAGAATTTTTAAATTCGGTTCAGTAGTTCCACAGATTTGCCCCTACATACAAACAAATTCGATTTTACCTCTATATAATGTTAATACATATAAATATAGATTAAAATTAGTTTTATATGTGGAAAACTTCAGGAGGTAATTTATGAATTACTATTGAAATTATGTATATATTCTATTCTATTTTAATATGTACATCAGTCTCATTTGTAACCAGATTAACTTCAAACTGAAGACTTGTTTCTATCACTTAGGCATTTAATTTCATATTAATTACTTCTGTGATGTGCTCGTTGTGGTAAGTCAGCGCCTCGATATTTTGGGCGGCAACCCGCTCTGCCCTTTGGCGCTCTTGAGCCGCCTGTCGAGCCTGATATTGTTCCCTATAAAAATATAAAAAAATATATATAAATTTTGTAGTCGACCGAAAGGTAATGAACAATGCGGGACATTCGCATTCGGAAGCAAAATTCGTCGATATTCTATCGAATCACAAGTGAACGACAGAGATGACTATACTCAGTGCCACTACATTCTACACCCTGACATAGGCCTACCGACGCCGATTGCGGTTGGTTCACAAGGGCAAACATATTTGGAGCTCAATATACACTTTCTTATTTAATAACCTTTGCATACGACATCCTTTGTATGTTTGCATATTACATCAGCATAGAAAGCACAGTCAAACTTTAGAATTTAGACTAGGCACTGATGGATGACTTTGTATGACCCGTTATACAATATTAATTTAAGGATTTAGCTTACCTGCGACGGCGTGCATAGTTGCTATCGCAACTTAAGTATCTGTCATAGAAGAGGTTGTTGAGCGATACTGCCTGCGCGCGAGTAGTAGTCGTAGCGCGACGCAAGTGAAGGTTTGCTACAAGCATAAACAGTATCAGTAAATTCTTTATATATATATATAATCTCACGCCTTTTTTATCCCCGAGGGGGTAGGCAGAGGTATTCCATTACTGGATATACCCACATTTCACGAGATATATTGGACCCCTAAACGTGATAGGTGGTGAGCCCATCGCCGGACCGGGTCTGTTTACACATGTCTCAGAATTCATTTTGAGACCTGCGGGTTTCCTCCTCACGATGTTTTCCTTCACCGTCGAGCTAGTGATAAATATGTACGTAAGTTTTTGAAAAACTCATTGGTACATGCCAGGATTCGAACCCGAGCCTCACTGATTGTCGGCCGGCTCTCTAACCGTCCGGGCTATCACTGCTCAGTAAATTCTTTACACACCACAATCTAGCATAATTTGGGTATTGGTCATAATAAAAAGTAAATTCATTCATATTAAGTATAACACAGCTTCACTATTACCGTAAACTATATGAAAGTCCCTAAAAATAATGTATGCTATTATAGATATCTGTTTGTCGGCTACCTTTTTCCTGTAAAAACGGTGAACCGATCTAGATAAAATGTTGTCGAACGATAGTTTAGATCTTAAGTTGTAGTAGTAAATAATAAATTTGGTAGTATAATCAACAAAAAACTTGCTCTTACGTTGCCTTGGCTGCCCATTTTGATTGGCTTGCTCTTGGTTGCCTTGTGTGCCATTCTGTAGTTGCTCCGGTGATGGAGTTTCACCTTGACCTTGGGTCTGAGCTTGAGGCTGAGCCTGGGGGGCTGCCTGCGGTGGCATAGCATGTACAGCGATCCCCTCCACTCCAGGAACTAGGCCCTGGCGTATCACCGACGACACAATATTCTGCAGGAGGTCAGCGCTAGGTGCCCCACCCCACGGCATGGCTCCCAAATATACTGAAAAAAACATAGACATGATATTAAAACTATCAAGACTCCACAATTCAGACCATAGATAAGAATATGTACTAACGTATAGATAACCAACTCTGGGTTTCGTATTATGACGCCATCTAGTTACCACACCCAGAACTATTAAGTCCATGTAGGTGCCAGGTCGATATATATACCTAGCTAGCTATCTATATGTGCACTTTATTTTATTTATTTTTTGTAATATCGCTAAGTTGCAGATACGCATTTTAAAAAGTTAAGAACACATTTTTGTATTACACTATTCATATTGAAATTACAAAATATTGGCAGTCATTTACTAATGCGTTCCTGATACTTAACGATTTATATAAACAGACTTAGCACTTAAATTTCGTTTTTTTATCATAAGCAAAATATATAAATAATGAAGTATTAGTTTTGATTATGATTTTTTTAACATCTAAGCTAAGCATTGAAAACATCAAAGCCAACGAATTTAAAGAGCAAGATTGGATAATAATTTAGACAATCATGAGAAGAAAAAATAAACAATTTTATTCACTTTATCTTTTCTAACGGTTTTATTTAGACAAGAGGAGACACAACAGGTTCTTTGAGGCATGGTAAAGAGTCTATATCTCACAAAATTGCACTTAAACTAGAGAACACGGAGTCCTATCTCAACACTGTCTTCTTATCGCAGTCAGGCAGTATTCCGTGAAGATTACGTCACTAAGACGGAGGAGTAGACACCCGATTCAACGTTTTTAGCGGAAAATCTTACGAAAAGAATGCACTGTTTAGTAAATAAAAAGCAAAATCCGTGTATGTGGAGCACAAAGTAGTATTTGAAGATTCGAATTTTGAAAAACAGTTGTATTGACAACCAGTTTTAATGTTGCCATATTGAAAATTTTAAATTTACCATTTCATTTAAAATGTATGATACTGAATTGAATGTATATTTGTCCTCCGCGCCGTCTCGAATTAAGGGGCATCACGGTGTAAATAAATAGAACGATAAAAATCAAACAAAAAATACTTTATAATAAGTCCATAATATATTTATAATTTTAGGTCAGTTAAACTGCCTTTACTAGAATAAACAGGTAGATAAAGCATAGTGTAAAACATGTAAAGGCGTCAGAAATGTTTATTATAAGATGATTATTCCAATAAAAAGCGTTTGCACCGAATAAAATTTTACTCAATTATAGGTTTTGTGTAAAAATATTGCAACACTGAAAGACATTATTTTTTAAAGGGTGCGTTCTCTTTTAATTAATTCAGTGGTAATAACTTTTATTAATTTGTGTAATGGTTTAAAACAAAAGTGTTGTTTTTTCATTAATAGTTTAATCAATGTTATTAATTACTTCATAAAATATATATTTTGTATTTTTTTATATTACCTGAACGCATTTTAATGCTAAATTAGTACTGGGTTTAGCGGAAAGATGGCGTTATTTATAAATATTGAATATTCTATTAATGACAACCTAGCATGATTCAGACACACTTCACGATGCAGACACAAAATTAGGAAGGTTATTTTTTTTTATTTGTTTATCAGAACTTTTAGTCATAACTGAGCGAATATTGATACTTGAAGTTTCATTAAATGTATAGGTATTAAAATAACATGTTGTTTCGGTAGTGATTTTAGAGGAAAAAATATAAGTCTACAGGCAATGTACAAAATCACATTTCTCTCGGTAAATAGATATACTTAATAATAAACTAAAATAATAATCAAATTAATTGAAGACTGAGCGCTGTAATTTAAAGATTATTATTTTAGGGTCAACTTTAAGGGTATACAAAAAAATAGTTAAAACAATTAATTAATAATAGATGGAAAGAAAACTAACTGTCTGCTCCGAAGAGAGGCTGAGGAGCATTACCTCCGTCGACCTGTGGCATGCCGGCTGGAGCGGCAGCAGCTGGAGCGGGGTTCGCGCCGGTGCCCGCGGTTGGCCCCACACCAACGCCCCCGCCGGTCACATTGCCGGCTTGCGGAATTTCCTCCATACTCATTACGACCTCTACGCCACCGAGACTGGCCCCCTGACCCAGTCCTCTAAATAAATTCTCAAAATCTACAACAAACACAAATGCGCGTTATGGAGATACGGCCACTGATGAACAAAAAATTAGAAACAGTGCTACGATACAAACTAATGGGCTAATATCGATGTATCGTTTGAATTTTATTGCCAACGTTCAAAGACGAAACTGCTACTTAAATTACAAACATGGTTTCAAAGTGACCTTGAAAGAAGGAAATACAGATCCAATCATCGCTGGTACCCGTTATTCGGGAAGAATATAACAAATCTTACCAAAGAGCACTTGACGGCGGTTGGCTTGTCCGGGTTGCCCAGCCGCCGCGTTCGGTGCAGCCTGATTGGGTTGGCCGTTTCGATTCGGCTGCTGTTGGTTTGGCTCTGGCTGCTGCGGCTGCGGTGGCTGGTTGACGGTCGCACTGGGATTCAACCCGTGTATCATAGCATTGTCTAAAGCAAACGCAATAGGCAATCTTGTTTCTATTTCTACTTGATACGTGACAGGGTCTGGCTGTACGTTTATATTAACAGACGCTTGGGTAGGGTTCCTACCAGCTTGGGCGTTGTCAGGCGCCGGTTGGTTGTTCTGATTGTTCGGGGCTTCGGGTGGAGGTACGGTGTTAGCGCTTGTTTGGGTTGCGGGAGCACTGGCACCATTGTTTGTCTGCTGTTGCGGGCGGCGATTAGACTGAACCACATTTATGTGTGCCTAGAAAAAACAACAAGATTAACCTATACTGTTCCAAGAACCTGGCACCCCTCCCTTCCCCATGGTGATACGTCCTACCCCTTTTCCCAGCATCATGATTTTTTTGTTTATAATTGAAGATATCAGCCCCCCTAGCCAAGTGGCACTGCACAATCTAATCGAATGTTCTTTTAGATTGACATGTATGGGATTGACATCAGCGTTAGCATTAGCATTAGCGAAAACGTGGTCGCACAATTCAAACCAGTATTAAAAAAAAAATTGCACATTACATATTAAATAACATTGGTTCGTCGCACACAAAAATTCACATGACTGTCACATTATCCCATTCCGCCCCCCCACCCATTAAACCCGATTAAGAGCGTATCAGGGCTGCGAGGGAATTGAGAAATAGGTTTTAGAAGAAATTATTGCCCTCTTTGCCCCTCTGATCTCCCCCCCGCAGAGTGCGATAGGGAAAACTCAATATCAGCTTATATGTAGATGCCATGACATGGGAATCCCTTTGATTTTATTTATATTATTATTATAAATTTACTGGATTACATTGAAAACAATACAAAACATTGCGGGCTCAGGGTTTAGATACTGTGCTGCATAGGTGATCCTTAAAAATATGTAGATAAAATAGAAAAACATACCTGCATCGGAATCGGGTGGCGGACGACGGAAGGCTCAGAAGTAAGACGCGGATTGCGCTGGTTCACCGTGAAGTTGATGTCACTGAGAGCATGGTAAGCGTGTGCCAAACTGTGCATGATGTCATTCACCATATCCACGGTACGTTGATCCCTTTCACGTTCTTCATCGGTCGATCGCGATAACTAAATAACAACATCAATTTAAAGAAATTCCAGTCAACATTTCTCATCTAATTTTCAAAAATATGGTCAGATATTACAATCATACTCAAATTATGTGGACAACTTTGGTAGTTCTCGCAACTAAGAATCTATTGTACGTAGTAGCGTTAGAGTTGTGTAAGATCTGTTCTGCAGGCCTATGTAAAACTAAAAATTAGGAATATGCAATATGTATTTCATTCTAAGCTAAAAAAAATCGAAGTAAGAGACGGAGAGGCTACTGGTTGGCCCATATTACAGAACCAACTCTTAAGTATAGTGTATTCTCCCTTCAACTAATCCTTACTTATGCACTCGTAGAACCATTAAGCCCACATATTTTAGAACAGTTCCTCACGCTTACAATAATGTTATGTTTACTAATAGAAACAGAGATCAATGACTGAGCAACATTTTATAATACGGCACTTATAGAACTTTGTGTCTCCGTGTTCCGCTCATACAATTTTATGAGACGCGTCTGCAACGAGATTCTGCGTAACATTAGGTTTATTTCACAAATTAAATATGAAGGTGAACTTACTACCGCCGGGTTGTTAGCGTTTTGTAGCATCCTGATATACCGGGTGCGGTATGGCGCGAAACACTCCTGCAGTCCGCCTAATTCTTCGAGTAGCTGCGCCAGGTCACGAGGCCGGGCGTGGCGCGCTCGCAGTGCACGTATGGGCCGGTAACTCCTTCCACAGAGGCGAAAATATACAATGAGTTTGCTATTTAATTGACGACTGACTTCACTCTTGGCTCAATTAATATTAGCCTTGGTGACAGAGCAGTGATAGCCTTACGGTTAAAGAGGCCGCTTTTCAAGATGATAATCAGTGAGGCTCGGGTTCGAATCCTGGCATGTACCGATGAGTTTTTCAAAATTCTGAGGCACATGTAACAGACCCTGTCCGACGATGGGCTCACCACCTATCGTTTTGAAGGGTCGAATATACTAGTGAAATAAAAATAAAAGTGAATTTTTGGGAATAAAATGCGTGAGATTTTTTTTTGCGTCCGCGGATGCGTTAAACGCCCGAGGCATACATGTGTATGCTTTAAAATGTATGTGTTGTGTGTAAATAAATAATCTCACGCCATGTATCGCCGACGGGATAGGCAGAGGTATTCCATTTCTAGAAATACTTACGGTTCACCAGTATTCTTTTGTTTCTTTGTTTTTAAGTTTCTTTAGTACCGATAGTCTCATAATTAAGCCTCGTCCCCACTAGGAACATTTGTCGAGCGACATGTGTCCCCGGAGACATCGGGCGATGTCTTCGGGGACACATGTCGCTCGACAAATGTTCCTAGTGGGGACGAGGCTTTATGCTTGATCAGTAACATAAGACTATGTATTTTTCTCACATATGAAGTCTGGGCGATACACCATACTTTTTTGTAGAAGGGAATAAGCCGACAAGGAATAGTATATTAGATGTAATATACATGTGATCTGAGATATTTCTTATTTTACTTCCCTAGAGATGTCTAGGGAAGTAAAATAAGAAATATCTCAGATCACATGTAATCACATCTGATCTCAGGCTTTCTAATTTATTTCCCGAGGTATGTATACTTTTTTTCAGCTCGACCGAGGCGGAAAGCGGCAACTTCTTTTAGCGCAGCGGGCCGAAAGTTGACACTTTCCGCCCGGAGAGATGAAAAATATGGTTCTCACCTGCGACGTGCGTTCAAGGCTCTAGCGGCAGCATCAGGAGCATCTTCGCTAGTGTCATCCAAATCGACTGGTTGCTAAAAAATTGTGGACACCACATTAGCCCATTTCAGTGTACTAGTTTTTCTGGCGGGTGCCCAGCGGCGTCACCAGCGCGGATTTTTGTCGATGTTTTAATAGTTATTCTGCTAATCGGGGCGGAGACAAATCCAACTAATTAAAGTTCATAAAAATCGGTCCAGCCGTTCTCGAGTTATAATTTGTGTAACTTACTCGACTTTGTTTTATACATCATATAAATAAATAGCTGATGCGCAAGTTGTCCCGTTCCCGTGAGAATTTCTAAATATCCGTTTAAAGAGGTTGCCTAAGACATATTAGACCTACATTACATACCATACTTCAAGTTTCCTGGTATTTTCGGAGTAGTACGTATTTTTCATTTGAACCAATTTTTATATTTTCCCGTGGGAATGAGATATTTTACCCTAGACCCAGTTACTCAGCTATCTTCATACCAAATTTCATTAAAATCCGTCCGTGTTATTCACGCTATTGCGTGATGCGTACGCAAAAAGACGGACAGGCCGATAAAAATTTAAAAAATTTGCGTTTTGATATCTAAATCGATAACCTATCTACACTACTGCAAACATATTCTAAAAATATTTCATATGGTGATGGTAGCAGTGACAGGATCTGACTACAATACCTCATCTGGTGGTACACTCGAGCTGGGTTCGTTGTCCATGTCTACCTCCGTGTCACTGCCCGCTGGTTCACCAGATCTTTCCTACAGCAAGCACAGTAAAACATAAACTTATTTCGAAATTGTTTTGTAGTTTGGTTTTAATACATTTCATTATGTAATTAATTTTATATGAAATATTTATAATAATTTTAAGAATAATGTCTGTTAGCGCTCTCTCTCTCTCTCTCTCTCTCTCTCTCTCTCTCTCTCTCTCTCTCTCTCTCTCTCTCTCTATTTGCAATGCACATGGTGCTACATAATGTACTATTTTAGTTTTTAAGAGCTCATAAACAATATGGCTATGCAAATACAAATAAAGAAATAAACTGTAATACAAACAACCTTTCAATAGATAAGATACTAATTTTATAGAAAGTTTCCTCGAGACTCTTTACGTCGAGTTTTGTAGTGGTTTTGACGTTTGCTCTATTTAAGTATTTACCCTACGTCGAATCTACTTAGGTCCTTTATAAAGTAGATACCGTCAAACGAGAAATAGAAACAATGAATTGTATACAAAATCATATTTATTATGCGTCGCAGTTATAACTTGCACTTTCTAATTATTGATTAGGATAATTACTAGTGTCCCAAGTATGACAATAAAATTATAACTTGTTGTAACCCTGTATAATTTTTTTTTTTTTTCAAATAGGTAAAAAACATATATTAAAATTGGGTAAAAAAATGTTTTCTCCGTTTACACAAGATTACAACAAGTTATTTTGTGAAAACCGTTATCATCGCAGAACAATAGCATTGTAAACTCGACGTAAAGAGACTCGACGTAGGGGAACAAATCCAATATTTAATCTGAAAATATTGAAATGAAATTTCAATTTATTATATTTCAATTCACAGCACCGTTGTTCTGGTTTAGTGTCACGGACATTCCGGTTGCTGTGAAAAATTCGGGATTTTTCCGGAGCGATCGAAGCAGGCGGAGGTTGCATGCTTATATCTTGGCAAGATTGCTTGCTTGCTTTACTCTGTCCTATGAATTTTGACCAATAGTCTGAAATTTTAATAAGGAAAAACCACTTTTGACTGCAAAGCAAGCAAGTCAAAAGTGGTTTTGAACGACGCCCTTAGCTAAAACCATTTTTGACTGTTTTTTGTAGTCAAAAGTGGTTTTGACCGGTTATGAGTTTGGACTGTAATACCTATAAACACAATTTAAAATGCACAGTCGCAAGGGCCTCCCGTTCCCTCATTAATTGATGATATTTACTCTTGATATTTATTCCGTTAGGCTTTTGATCGCTAACAACACACCAGAATTAAAACACACCCAGCCATAATTAGATTTTTAAAATTATTATTATTATTTTACTCAACCTACTATTTATTATTTTACTAACCTGATTCACATGGAGCCTCAGTGCCGCAAGAGAAGATCTGACTTCGCCGAGCATACGTTGAATGAATTCCAAACGACCTGTAGTCGGCGTTAAAGCCGGCCTTAATGTCAAAGCTTGCCGATCTTCGATAAGGAATCCCGCGGGAGTAGCCATTGCCTGAGACAAATAATCGCATTTATTACAAATAATTACAATAATTTGCAAGATTACGGGCTGATCATACACTATCAAATATTCCTGCACCAAAATGTATCGGAATTAAGTTGAATGTAAACAGTTATAAGTTACATACTTTATAATTTTTATCTTGTACATTTTATCTTTCTACTACTTCAAGTGTAGTAGTAGGGAAATACCCACATTTCACCACTATAATCTTTAGACCCCTTAACGTGATAGTTGGTGAGCCCATCGCCGGACTGGGTCTGTTACACATGCCTCAGAATTAATTCTGGGACCTGCTGGTTTTCTTACGATGTTTTCCATTACAGTAGAGGTAGTAGTGATAAATATGCATGTAACTGAGATTTTGAAAAAAAACATTTGTACATGCCAGGATTCAAACCCGAGACCTCAAATATGAGAGATGCGCTCACTAACCGCTGGGCTATCACTGCTCTTTTATTGATTATATTCGAGCCAAAATGTGCCACGAAAGCGAAATTTTAAGCACCTAAGATTTCAGTTATTGAATTTTTCGCTGATCGAACGTTTTGACGATTGCTGTAAATCTGAAACGGCTAGGCGCAGATTTATGATTTTTGTAAACATATAGGATTGAATTCACTAGCATGGTTCAGAAGTTTTTTTTTTTTTTATTGCGAAGATACTGGTTTTCCGTGTTTTGGCTGATTTCATGCTTCAACAAGTAAGAGAGCGTTTTTTAAAAAAACTTATTAAAAAAATCTGCTAGCCCGCTCATTTAAATTAATAATAAGGCTCACCATCAGTCTCCGGAGCTGTTGTTGGGCTCCACCGTTCTGATCGGGGTTAGCAGAATTGGTAGACGAAGATGGTTGCCGCGATTCAGGGCTCGGAGGCGCGCGCTGCACCAAGTGCAACACCTTGCCGTGAACGTCTGTAACATTTATAAAAACTTTACACTGGCAGAATTACCACCAAAACAGACTTGCCCAGAATCTGAATGAACCACTACCGGTCAGACGTCTTAAACGAACGCATACTTGGAACAAGATTGAGATACTGTAGCAACAAATAAATAGGAACCCGTAGACTGGGAGGATAGGCCTAAAATGCAACACACATAATAACTGTTTATGGACTACTGCCCGATCGCATGTTTACATACAGACATACAGCTCACGCCTTCTTCCCACAGGGGTAGGCAGAGACCATGGATCGCCACTTTGCCCGATTTTTGCACACTTCCCTCGCTTCCTTCACATCCATAAGCCTTTTCATGCACGCTCTTTTATTCTTTGCACTCTTGACACCAGATTTTTGAAGGCCGTCACTAATTTGATCCGTGAACGTCCTTCTGGGGCGTCCTCTTGCCTTGTATCCTTCAACATTTGCACCATAAATCTCTTTCGTTACTCTTCTTTCATCCATACGTTCTAAATGACCAAACCAGCTTAACATACTCATACCCATCTCGCATGTTTGAAACAAAATATAAAAAGACATCCCCTTTCAATCCCATCTAAGGCATCGTTTCCCATTAAACAAGATTCACTGGTACAGTCAAGCGCATGTGGAGCTTGACACATTGGACTTTGTAACATTCGTATTACAATCGCCTTAGAGGTCAGACTCGCACTACAAGTGTATAGCTTTATGTGCTCTTAACTGTAAAAGTCGTCTAAGTTTAGGTAATAGATAAATTGACATAGATAAAACATTATTTCATATGAAATGACTAGATGAGAATTGTAGTTATAAGGAACATACGTTACATACGTCACTATTATCAATTTGATAGGAGTGAGTAGAAATCCTGAGAAAGTGACGACAGCCGAACAAGCTTGGAGAGAGATTCTTGATGATTGTGCTTAGATTAGTATGGGTTTGTTGGCTAATAATCTGCTTTACACAAAATTGAAATAGATTCTTTCACATAAATCTGCACTAATAAGAGGTTGTTTTTTTGTATGTTTGTAACGAATAAACTCAAAGACTAATGGACCGATTTCAAAAATTATTTCACTATTTATTTTACTAAAATTATTTAACATTTATTACAGAAACAGTAGACTTCTGTCAGGTCTTTCGGAGATGCCAGTCGTAATTGAAAGTTCCAATCATGGTCCGCAGTCTGGATGGGATTTATATCGTAATATATGATAGGACCTTAAAATTTACATACTAAATAATATAAAACAATACTTATTTTATATCATACTTTAATATAAGAAGTATTGTTTAAATAGATCGGCATACCCTTTTCGGGGCGGTTTATGAGTACGTTTTATATATAATATATAAGATCGTGTTTCTTAATAATCCAGTATGCATTTGAAATTGCAAATGAACCTGCTTTTCCGAATTCTAAACAATTAATGATTTAACATACCATATTCAGCTAATTTTTTGTCATCTTGCAGTACTCTTCCGCAAAATATGAGCCGTTGTAGATGTATATCTATCCCCATGGTGTCTCGTACCTTCTCCTTAAGCTGCTGCACTGTGATCTGCAGAACAAGGTGTAAAAATACATCTTAATTTGTCTGTTGCCCAACTTCAGATACATTTTTAATTCCACGTTTTGTACTTGACTACTTTGTACTGCTTCCAATTATCATTGTACACAGCCTGCACTAAGTCTACAACTTTATAAATGGGACAAATAGTGAGCATACAATATTATTAAATAAATTCATAAAAAAAAACTTAAACAAGAACATTTAAAAACAAAGTTGTTCTGAGAACCAAAAATATTTAAATAATATGTAGTTTTATGTAGGTAATAAATAAAATTTAAACAGGCCGATATCTGTACATATGAGATATTTAAGAAAACTCAATATGAGAAGTCGTCCAGCAATACAAGTCAACACTAATACTTTTTGAATGTTTGTTTTTCTGTCTATCCATATGTTTTGAAGTTCGTAAAGCAAAAATTGCAAGCATTTTTGAGTTGTATTGTTGCCGGCCTAACTAAAAATCTGTTACATGTTTCATCTTGATATGGCACATAGAAGCCGAGTTATTTATACATAATGCTTTTTTTTAAGTACGAGGACGAAGTCGCTGGCCAAAGCTAGCGCTAAATAATTGGGGAATACTCATGCAATAGATAAGTTTCAAATCAGTTTATTTGAGTAGCCACAACAAGAACCATCACATTTCGCGTGAGTAAAGATCAACACATTCGCGCACGCGCTATATCAGTTCGTAGTTACCACACGCAAATGCGTTTCAATTATGTATGTTTAGTAAAATCTATTTTTATTCTGTGGACAGCATAGACATGACAAGCATATAGTAAAGTACGAGTCCATTAAATTACGAGTGATGTCGATAATACATACATACATACATATGCTCACGCCTTTTTCCCGAAGGGGTAGGCAGAGACAACAGCTCACCACCTGCTACGATCCTGGCAAACCTCACGCGCCTCATCCACATCCATCAATTGGTTCATACAAGCTCGTCGACAATAGTATTCCAATAATATCATTGGGTGTATATATGTAGAGCCCGAAGTACGGCTGCACTTAGTTTTAGCCGGTGAGGGTTAGGTTGGGTTAGGTTAGATTTAAACAAAAACAAGTGGCTACACCTATCTCTAACCAGCTACAACTAGGTGCAGCCGCACTGCGGGCTCTAGCCATAACATATACAAATAAACATAATGGCCAAAAGATAACACAGACAAAGTCTTTAACTACAATCCTCTAACTTGTATTTTATAACTAACTACCCTGGCCCGCCCTCGCTTCGTTTTGGTTTATATGGTATACAAAAACTTACCTCATTTATCGCTCTTTCTATTAGTTTAAACCGCACCAAAATCCTTTTAGTGGTTTAGGAGCAAAAGGTATTATAACATAGGCACAAAATACACCTCATCTATGCTCACTGGACAGGCAGACATACTATGGAGCAGAAAAACGAGTGGAGTTTGTTATTTAACAGATTTCAAAGAGACTGTAACTTAATAGTGACACAAAAGTAACTTAATGTCCATTCTGTGATAGATAGCCGCTAAAAAAAGTCAGAAAAAAAATCTATGCTCACTAACAAAGGAATGATGCTCACAAAACACATGCCTTCATTACAAGAGCTGCTGGTTACTCAAAATATCTAATAAGTTATTATCTAATCAATCGATATTATATAATCTATTAAGTTAAAATAACAATAAAAAAGTGTAAGGATGTAATGTAAAATTTGTTTAAAATTCGTAGTACATAATTACAATCGCAATGCATTTCATGTACATATATTTCATGTTATAAACTGGACTCGCATTTAAATCACTACATCACTACATAGTATAAAACAAAGTCGCTTTCTCTGTCCCTATGTCCCTATGTAATTATTTCCCTATGTCCCTTTGTATGCTTAAATCTTTAAAACTACGCAACGGATTTTGATGCGGTTTTTTTTGTAATGGATAGAGTGATTTAAGAGGAAGGTTTTAATGTTGGCATTGCACCCGTGCGAAGCCGGGGCGGGTCGCTAGTTAGATTATAAGTATAATAATAAAAAGAAAACACAGTAAAATCATGGCCAAATGCAAGTCAAACTCTCACACCAAGATCCATACCACCGTACAAGAAAAAAATTATGTTTCTTATAAAATTAAAGTTTATTGTTATAAAAAATTTCCATAAGCAAATTTAATTTTTTAAATTCTGGAGGATACTTTGCTCAGTTGCAGACAATTTGGTTTATTATATATGTATTCATAATTATTTATAGTGGAGTGTCACCCTAATGAATTAAGAAGTAAATTTGCATAACAATAATTCAATAAAAAAGGGCAAGACTTTCTGAATGACAATTAAGTTATTAATAAATAATAAGAAGAAATAAGAAGTATTTAAAAAAGATACAACTCATTGTTATTTTTACATGCTTTATATTTAGTTTCAATTGTAAATATATATGTAAACAAATATGGAGGTCAGAATTAACATACTTGTAATTATGGTTGTATAGACTTAAAACTTGGCAAGTGTATGTAGTTTAAATAACACGATAAGTTGGTATCATCAAGCTGATCGGTGGTCAATCCGCAGTGGGATTGTGTGGGAGATTATGGCCTATCCTTCCTCATATGTGAGGAAAGACCTTTAGCTCAGCAGTGGGCTGTTATCAGTCGATGATTAATATTTTAAGATCTGATCTGTAGATGGAGCTGGAAGGTGGACAGAGCAATTCCTCAATGGCTACTCATAAAAACCTTGTCTTTTATACAACTTGCGTTTTTAACTATATAATAATAATAATAATACACATTCTATGATAATTTCGACTGTCTACCTATTACGGTTGATGAGCTACAGCCTGCCTGATTGACAAACTAACAGCGAAGGCTTAGTAATAGTGGTAATAGGGTACGGAACCCTAAGTTATAAAAAGTTCTAATACAATATTTGTGTCATTAAATATCAAAAGACTGTAAGTCCATGCTAAGCGAATTTTGGGAATTGCAACAAATGCATTTTAGCTTATACTATTAATGAGATATGAGTTTGAACAATATATATTATATTCTTATACAAGATTAATTACGTTTTATGAAATGAAAATAATGTAGAAGTTACGGATTACGACACAAAATCAGTTTTAAGTTTGGACTTACGGGTTTTTGATATTTACTAGCTAGATTACTAAGGACTTACCGGAATTTGAAAAACCACTCATGGACTTACAGGGATTTGTTAAATCTACTGGTAGACATTTTGTACACTATTTATCTCTCTGATTGGTCGGTATTGGACATGCCTAAGTTTTATAAACACCTGTCAATGGACATACCGGAATATGAAAAAATCTATGATTTTGATACCTATTTTCATAAGGTTAATGGTGACTTATCTAAATTTGAAACGCACAGCTAGATTCAGTTTAAAATTTTGAATTTGGCGGCATTCATAGTTCATTTTGGGGTAGGGGTGTGACTTACCGGATTTTGATATTTAACAACACATTTAGTACAATGCACACAATACTAAGTTCATACGAGCTTTCTTAATTACAAATTAAAAGCAGTATCTCATAATATAACACGTACAAAAAAAGCAAATAAAGGTTTTTAAAAATTGAGGTACAGTGGCAATAGAGAAACTCAGTCTTCTAAAATAAAATACACAACGCTACAGTGGGAAACAATCATATTATCATCACCAAAACCAGACAAATAAAAAATTAATTATGTACATACGGTAGATACACAAAACCACGAGTACCTACCACACCAAATTAGAAATGCATGCAAATTATAACGAATGATACTCACCTCATCGTCCACTGAAAAGTGATGATTGTTGGAATCTAACGTTTTTATCGTAAACTCGATCATTTTTCACATGAATACATGAACGCCTCTGCAAAGTAGATAATAGTGTCTATTTATAGAAGAATCAATACTTTGTTGCTCTTAAAATGTGACACATGTGATTCTGCGCTAGGACAGAATATCAATACTCACGAAATTAACAAGAAATTTTATGAAATATTGACTAGCTTGGATGAAAATTTCAATAATCGTATCGAACCATGCATTTGCTGATCATTGCTGATTGAGAAAGAAATAGTGATGGGACTGAAAGATTGCTTCTTTTTTTTCTCTTTGGCACGGGCATATTGCATTTTGCCAATGACAAGCAAAGGACTTTATAATGTTCAAATAGGATCAAAGATATTATTATGTAATATTATTCCAACATGAAATTATATAAGATACCCATAGTCATTAATTATTATTTCTCTATTTATTCCTCTGAAATTTTAGCAATTTTAAGGAGTCAAGTCCGCTGACAATATTCAGGAGTAGACAATATGTACAAAGTTCCTTATTCGGATTTTTTTCAAAGTCACGTATCATTTAGTGTAAATGCCTAGCTGAAATTGTCCCAGCACTAATAGGCAATTTACACGAGGCCATTCCGTTGAGCCAATCCACTAATGGCTTGGTGCAAATGGAGACAGTCCACTCAAGCTTTTTTTGTATGCAGTTTGGATTGGCTTAGTGGATTGTCTTAGTGGAATGGCTCATGGAATGGCCTCGTGTTAATTGCCCATAAATCTTGGTTTGAAAAGTCACATGAACCTATTCTGGTATAAATTAAAACACTAGTAGATCTACGAATACGCCATTGCAAGTTCCCGGCCCACATGTTTAAATTATATTTATGTAACAATATATTGCTCATTTGATCCTTGAGATTTAGAACATTTATTATTTGACAGACCTCAGCTTAGTTTACAACGATTATTATTAATTGCTAACTGTAAAGATAATTTGTTAAAAACTCGCCAATTTTCAACGGACTTTAATTATTTTTTTGGTTTGGTAAATTATACTTTAAAGGTAATCTCATCTAAATTTTACCGAAATAAGTCAAGTAGTTTTTAAAAAATCAACTGCTATTCGTTGAAGTCGGTTTTTTACTCTTTACAGTTGTTTGTTATCCTAGGTCTATTCAAGAGCTGTTATAGAACCACAATTTGTAGCAGATTATTTTATAATTTTGTTACAGAATCATTTGGACTTCTATATTTTGTACTTCTGTATGTATACCTACTTGAATGGTATTTTAGATAGGTTAGTAGTTTGTTTAGATTTAGTCTTCGCTGTTTTTTTTTTACATATTGTTCGTGAACTGTTAGCAACACAGTTTGTTTCTTTAAGTTTTGTATTTCAATTTAGTATGCTGTTGTTTGAATTGTTATGTTTTCTGTGATTCGTACGTCTTTTATAAGATTTTTGTGTCTTGTGTTGTGACATTTTTAAGCAGATGGCCTTGTAGCCAACGCTAAATCTATTTTTTAAAAAGCTGTCTAACTTATATCTTTAATAGAGATGTCAACCGATTACAATTTTCAGAACCGGCATTTACCAATTAGTTTTTAAAAATACCGGTTTTTTAAGTTTTGGCAATAAGCAAAATGAAATATTTAGTTAATTTTATAGATATGATAAGATTGAATCAATTAAATCATAATTTAGATGAATGAAAAAAAGTTGGGTCTACTGCATCATCCTGCAGCAGCAATCTGCTCCTTCGTGTCTCAGTTTCTAAATACTTTCGTATTATATTCACTGCAAAATCAGTCGCGTTTGGATTTTCTGTGGTTTTTTGTTTTAGAAAGTCCAAAATTGCTGCCTGCTCAGTTGCAGTTGCAGGTACTAATTCTGAACGAGAAGAGGATTGGGCCTCTGTATTGGTATTCGAGTCCTTTTTAAAAAAGATTACCAATATATAATCGGTTTTTTGAAAACAACCGGTAGTTTTCGGTTTTTAGAAAAACCGGTTTTTATAGGTTTTATTAGTAGAACCGGTTCAACCGGTTGACATCACTAATTTGTAATGAAATAAAAAGTAGAATTATGTATGTACATACGAGAAATATAAAAGCAAAATTCTAAGATTGATTTGTACAAAGACTATTTATAATACATAATACTATTTTTCTGATTACCGGCACATCCGGAAAAATAATTTGTCTGTGTGTGTACCCTGAAAATTATTTGTATCACCGGTATGGCTTCAAGTCAGGAAGAATTTCTGCCTGAGGGATGGGAAGCTCGCAAGAGTAGAAGCACTGGTCAGTAATCTTTTTTATTGTAAGGGCATTTCATCCGGTCAGTGTAAATGTATGATCAAATTTAATTTCGTATGTTTCGTACGAGTCATGACGTCTCAGATGGCGTGGCGGCACGAATGTTAGGCATTAGACATTTATAAAAAACGTAAATAATGTAATTATTCTGGAACTCCATGGATTTGTATACATCATTATAATCCACCTGTTAGACTATCTTGCTTCTAGCTTCAATCAAAATCTATAAAGTTGCAAATAACATGAGGAATAATGGACCATTTACACAAGGCTATTCCACAGAGCTAATCCAATAATGGCCTTGTGTAAATAGAGACAGTCCACTGCATTGGATGGTCCATATAACTTCGAGCCACAGGATTTTTATGAATTAATACATTTAATGCACCTAACTTCCTTCCTCAGTAGCATTGTAAAAATAATTTTCTTGATGTTAAAAATGATCTGTCCTGGAGTTTGTTGCTGGTTGGTTGTTGGTGGTTCTTCTCCGGGTACTGTATTTGACATTCAGCCAACCTCTACGGACGAGTTTAGAGTCCCTTGTTATTAGACTATTGACAGTGTAATTTTTTTTAACTAAAGATGTAAATTAAATCTGTACTTGATTTAAAAAAAACCACTGGCAGTTGCGCTCACTCACAATCAAATATGATATAAATAGACTCAAAAGATATCAAATCCTACAACTACCTAGATAAAAGAGGATTGGTCTAGCAATAAGGGTGAATGATCACTGGATCATCCCAATGTTAATAATACCCAGAAAAAACCGGCTTATGGTCTCTAAAGACTAATTAAAGAAATAAAAATAAAAATTAAAGACCAAGTTGCCAAAAATTAAGAAAAACAAATATTTTATTAAAAAGTTTGCTGAAACAATAACAGAACAAAATTTTTCTAAGAACATATTACAACCAGAGCTCAAGTTTTTGGTGTATGACTTATATCATAAGTACAAATAGGAAATATCCCACTGCCACTGCAATATTATGGACACATTATTATGTGACCTGAAGGTCCATAATTCGATAGAACTAATCTTAATCAAATTCCTAGAATATGCACATTATGCTAGATGTGGGGTTAGCATTGTCAGGCATCTGATTATTGAACTGATTTGTTTGAGTTGATATATATTTTATTAGATTTTAACAACATATTTTATGGTAATAATCAAAAAAGATTGATTTTATAAAAAAAAATTGTAATACATATAATTAAAAATGAGACACAAAATCCTCAATAATGAAGGGTGTCCGGCCTTTTTACCTAAAGGTCCGGCCAAACTGTCTGTCTGTCCAGCTATTAGGTTTGGCGACCTGGCAACCCTATGTAGGCTTGCTGAGTCTTGCAGTCACCACTATTGGGTTAAAAACAAATTGTGTTAGTCATTTATGAATGATGGATGATATATGAATACCAGAATTTTTTTTGCTCCCATAGAATGGTTAATTTTTTTGCCACAGTATGTAGGAAACTTAGATGTATATTGTTAGGAAAACCTGCTGCCATTTGTCTGAGAGTAGTTTGAGTACATATTATATGCATGCATACCACAGTGGACCAACCACTGATATATTCTCGAACTCTCTATCACTGCTATTTTTTATATACAATTAGCGACCCGCCCCGGCTTCGCACGGGTGCAATGCTAATACTAAACCTTCTAAACCTTCCTCTTGAATCACTCTATCTATTAAAAAAACCGCATCAAAATCCGTTGCGTAGTTTTAAAGATTTAAGCATACATAGTTACATAGGGATATAGGGACAGAGAAAGCGACTTTCTTTTATACTATGTAGTGATGTGTCACAGAATAAGCGCAATTCCTCATACACCCCAATTAGTATATTAATATAAAAAAAATTAGGATACATTCGTACTTTAGTTTTGTCTAACCAACACACAGCTTTCCTCTTACTTATTGTACAGTATGTAACAGCCCTTCTGTTACATATTGTACAATATACTCATTTTACATATTGTACAATAATAACAGAACAGTAACAGAATAAGCGCAATTCCTGAAATTAGTTTGTTCAGGATGAACTACTTCATCAATTTCATCTATTTTTAATATCTGTATAATTTATCCGAAAAATGTATTAGTTTAACTGAATTTAGCGCTGTTATTACTCTTTATTTAAGAAATTTGGTTACATAAAACTAAAGTACGAATGCATCCTATTTTTTTTATATTAATATACTAATTGGGGTGTATGACGATTAGAGCTTATTCTGACGCGTTGTATACGTATTATAGTGCCAAACCAATACTTAAAAGTTTTATTTATTTTTATTTTTTATTTTTCATTTATTAGGGAAATCAACGGCGTACATCAATTGTATAGTTACAAAATATTATAGTAAAGTAAGTAAGGCTAATTACAGATTTCCTCGTAATTATAAATAATATGTTTTTGTTTTGTTGTTTGTGCTTATTTTTATATAGTATCTAAGACAGTTTAAATAATAATGTGTTTATGAGTATGTTTGAGTGTGTTAGGTGTGTGTGTGTGTGTGTGTTTGTGTTTGGTGGGTTCGCCAACCCGCCTTCGAGCTCAGCCCTACGATAAAGTATCTTGGGATCGGTGCGGTTGGCCACTGAGCACGAAGGACGGTTCCATTGGTAGTAGTATACGTACCTATGCGTAGTAAGGTACGCGAGATTACGATTAGTTTCGTAATTTTTCATAAATTTGCTTCCTGAAGTTTGATTTAGAAGAATTAAAAGGATCTAGGTTTTGAAACTTGTTATTATATGCTCGGGTGATGCGCGGTAAAAGAGAATTTTGAGCATAATTAGTGCGATGAAAAGGAACTAGGAAAAGTTTTGTTTGTCGAGTGCGTCGTATGGGTGTATTAAATCCAATCTCGCTTAGTAAAGTGGGACAATCTAGTTTTCCTCTTAGAACGTCGTAGAGTATCATCATATCCTGGGTCATTCTACGCTGTTCAAGGGTGTACATCTTGTGATGATTACAGCTATCTTCGTAGGTACTTGTATAGGAACGAGCTCTAAAATTGAGATATTTCAAGAATTTACGCTGTATAAATTCTACATTTTGAGAGTGCGTAATATACTGGGGGCTCCATATACAACTAGCATATTCGAGGATACTCCTCACATAGGCGTTATAAATAAGTTTAATACAAGAGGTATCATTAATCAGTTTACAAGACCTCATGATAAAGCCAAGGCTTCTGTAAGCTTTACTGGTAATTATGTCCACATGTTCCGAAAATGATAGTTTAGAATCTAAGTAAATTCCTAAATCACGAACAAGTTTATATCTTTGTAGTGGGGTATTTTGAAGTATGTAGGGGAATTCAATAGCTTTATTTTTACGACTGAAAGTGATTAACTGACATTTATCCACGTTAACCTTGATTCTATTTCTAACGTAATACTCAGACAAACGATCTAGATCATCTTGAAGTTTATGACTATCCAGTTCATTAGATATGTCGAAGAATATTTTGGTGTCATCCGCATACATCAAAAATTTCGAATGATGGAAACATGTGTAGATGTCATATAAGTATGTATTATAAAATAGCGGGCCCAAGTGGGAACCTTGTGGTACACCAGAAGGTATTTTTACGAAATTAGAGCGAAATCCACCGATAACTACAGCCTGAGAGCGGTTTGTGAGGTAAGATTTCACCCATCTGAGTAAATCCCCACGTATTCCTAGATGTTGAAGTTTTTGCAAAAGGATGATGTGGTCCACACGATCGAAAGCTTTTTCAAAGTCAGTATAGACCACATCAACCTGTTTACCGACATCCATGCATTTGTATAGATAGTTAGTGAAGACCCCAAGATTAGTTGTAGTGGAACGCCCTTGCAAGAAGCCGTGTTGTTCAGCAGGTATCTCGTTGTGGACAGTAACATAGAAGGTTTTGTATACCAGTTTCTCAAATAGTTTGCTAAATACATTCAGAATTGAGATTGGTCTGTAGTTCTCAACTTTTAGTTTAGATTCTTTTTTATGGATGGGAACAATGTGGGCTTCCTTCCATAAGCTAGGAAATACACCTTCTCTAAGGGATCTATTATAGATAATGCTAAGTGGTAAGGCTAATACAGACGAGCAAGAGGAAATAAAAGATGGAGGTAAGCTATCGCTCCCTGCACCCTTGCTGTTATCAAGGTCCCGAAGACCTTTCAGAACAATATCCGTGCTTAAAAAGAGAGAATGAACATTAGAGGTGGCCCCGTGACATGGCGCTAGTAATGTTTCAGGGTATTCATGAGCATGAGGTATGAATACGCTATGAAAGAAATCGTTGAATGCTGCACATATTTCAGAACCTGTTGTAATTGTATTGGTTTTATATATTACTTGTTTTGGGTAGGAAATAGTATTTCGTTTTGATTTTATGAACGACCAAAAATGTTTGGTGTCTTTTTTAATATTTTTTGTGCAAATAGTTATGTAATTTGTGAGACACTCCTTGTGAACACGTGCTTGTCGTGCCCTTAATAATGAGAATTCATTGTAATCTAATTTGTTGTTAAATCGTTTCCAACGAGCGTGTGCTTTAGATTTTTCTCGTATTATTTTAATAAGAGCTTTACTGTACCACTTGGGGAAGGAATTCCGTTTATTTGTGATAATTTTTGGTACAAATTTGTCGCGAGCAATATATAAATGATCATACAATAAAGACACAGCAGCGTCCACGGTACCTTTATTAAGTATATCTGTCCAAGGAACGCTTTCAAGATATTTAATTAGTTCGATGTGGTCACTTTTGTTATATTTATATTTAATTATTGTTGTGGGACGCAGTGAGTCCAATGTAATATCTAGTGCATTAACAGTAAATGATGGGTGAAAAGTGTCCTCAGGAAGAAGCGGGTTGTGGGGCAGTGCAATTTCCAGTGGAAAATTACTAAAAGCTAAGTCAAGAGTATTTCCACAAGAATTAGTCAGAAAGTTGTACTGGGTAAAGCCTAGTGTGGTCAGTTCATTTGTAAGAGTGTGACCTGCGTTTTGTATTTCGACAGAACCACGTTTATGATGTATAGGGCTTAAACTGTTCCATTCTATGTGGCGTAGATTAAAGTCACCCAGTAAAAGGAAGAGGTCATTGGAATTAACAGTTGCGTTTTCGGTTACGATTGAAACAAAGTCGAGAATGCTATTAGCTTGTGATCTATTTTCAGGTATGTAAATGCAGGCTATATGCAGATTATTGTGTGAGTGGATACGCTGCGCAGGAATTGTCACCCAGATCAATTCTTTAGGGGGGCACGAGATATCGTCACGCACATAAGCACCTAGTGTCCGGTCCACACATATTAATACCCCCCCACCAGTTTTCTTACCCAACAAGTCTAGGCACCGGTCAAAACGAAAGATGTCATAGCGAGGATCGCAAAATTCCGAGTCGAAAACGCCGTCATGGAGCCACGTCTCCGTTAAGGCTATAATGTTGTAGTGGTTGTTTAGTATACTGCTATATAGTTCGTTACATTTAGTTCTAAGCCCGCGTACATTTTGATAGTACATTTGTAAGCTAGTCATTTTTAAACAAGAGAGTAATCGAGACGTATAAAATAATAGTAATAACTATATTACAATACGAAGGATAAGTCAAGGAATCTCGATCTATTATTTTTATTTGAATGACATTCCATATAATGTGCGAGCAACATAGCAGAGGTAGTAAAATAAACATTTTATGAACCGTCTGGTAATTATACCTGCGACGTATTATTGATATTGTAAATGGGTAGGATACACGAGCGCATCGGTTAGACAAGAAGGTCACGCATCCATTCTTAAAATAATTCGGTGTTGAAAATAATGATTGCGATGATAATCTGAGGCTTAAGGGACAACCGGTTACAACATTCAAGTAATATGTGGGGAGCGTATTAATTATTATAGTTGTAGTGAGGCTACTGTAATAATATCTAAAAGAGAGAATTAGAAAAAAATGCAATGGTTTCTCGGTTGATAGTACAGTATATCGACGAGCGGACATAGCGCGATCGAGATATAATGCGGATGGAGGACTATGAAACGGCACGCGTACGAAATGTTGGCTGTGTGTGTGATTTGTTCCGTGTGTGTATTTGTTTTGATTTTTTGAGCAGTTGCTGTTGTTGATTGAGCTTAAAAGAGGGTGTATGTGAAAACTGTTAATGTAGGAGTAAATATGAGTGTATCTTAATGCGAACAACAATAGTAATAATATATACTTAAGTCTAATGAATAATATACTTAAATCTAGTGAAGTTTGTTCAAATCTTCTTCGGAGTTTATGATGATGAGTGGAGATTTGTCGTTTCGGCGTACGTAAATCCGGCAGTTTTTTACCCAGACATATTGGAACATCTTCTCCGCCGCAACTGATTTGCATTTTTTGAGTAGGGCTTTGTTGATAATCGTTAAATGTTCATTTATGTACAACGGAGATGGGTCACCACTGATGTGTAAGTCCTTAGTGGAGATGCCTCTGGTCTTTCTGATGCCGGCTAGTATATTATCTTTATCCAAGCGTCGTTTTAATTTCGCCACAATCACCCTCGGACGACCAGGTACTGGTTTACGTGGTTTGATTCGATGTGCATAGTCTATATCCAGTTCTGTGATTGCGACCCCTGCGCGCTTAGCGATATTTATTAGAATGGTAATAAGATTCTCAGAAGTGGATTCGGGTAGTCCTGTTATTTCAAGATTTAAGGATCGCTCGCGCTGTTGTTGATTGTTGAGATCAGTCTGCATAATGTTAAATGATTTTTTCAGTTCCAAAATTTCAGACTGTAAGATTTTATTCTGTTTTAATTGATCTTCATTTTGTGTGATTCTTTTCTGTAATTTATCAACTCGATCAGATGTGAATTCCATACTGGTTTGCATTGCCGAGATAGTAGCGGAGGTTTCTTGTTGTGTAGTATACATTGCCTGCAGTGAATTTTTCAACTCCGCGTACTCAGTATGCAGTGCGGTCAGGTCCGTCTTTATGTCATTTGAGGTAGCAGATAATTTATTCAACTCCGGCATAACAGTATCCCTGATCTTGTTGCCGATATCATTTATGGACTGATCTATATTGGCTTTGAGACTTTCCATGGATGAGTTCATTCGTCCCATAAAGGTGTTTAAAATTTTCTCAATATCCACATCTCCCTCAGGTTGTTTACGTTTGCGACTACCTTTATTAACGTAGTCAGGGGCAGAGCCTTCCTCATCGTGACATAAAGTCGTTAAGTTTGGTTGTGAGGATACCTTTGGGGGGCTGCGATGGACCGTAGACATCGTGGAGATTAGCGATAGTGTCGTATTCGCTTGATTGTAGGTTGGTACCGGTATTGCTCTGCCGATGCCGGGCTGGTTTTGGTGCGAGGAAGAGGGATAGCAAAAGGGCGCAATGTACGTCCAGCACGTATGTGCGATAAAGACAGCAATTATTGCCTTTTAAAATAGCACACACTACTAAATTAGCACTTATCACTTCACGGTAAGGTTATTAATTGAAAAAGTTACTAATATGCAATATTATAATTTACGAGCACAGGTGACACGTCCACTCTCGATGCGGTGCGGTGCGATTTAATTTCTATAAATAAAAATCTCTTGCAGGGAATAGTAAGATTTGCTTATCATTTAGTTTTTTAATTAAAATTTGATTGTAAGATTGAAGAGAAGCTTAACCTCCCAGACCATGAATCACAGACATAATAGATTTTTAATTGTGTCTCGGTTCTAATTGTAACCGGCGGTTCTTAACTGATTAAAGGATTATACAAAATGTGTTTAATATGAAGTATTATGCAGAATTTTTACATTACTAAGCAGCTGACCATTTAGCAATGTTGCCTACACAGATAGTGTTTAAGGTCATTCTCATGGAACTTTTGAATCCTCTCCCGGGCAATTTCAATATCTACTCTAAAGTTTAGTCATAAGTATAAAATATGTAAAATGAAATTCATATAATTATGACTAAACTTTAGAGTAGGTAGATATTAAAATTGCCCAGGAGAGGATTCAAAAGCCTAATGGAAAAAACTTGCAAGCTTTCGTCACAAGTTTTCCAAAATCCTTTATGAGTGCTTATCTACATCAAATACTTTACATAAGGAACTTCTGTAAGGATCCACTGTGCTGACTTAGTCTGTGCATTGTCTGTCAGAGTCAGTCAGTTTAGAGTCTCTTTTTTTTTTTATACCTACAGAAACAAATGTTTTCGTTGAATTAAATTATAGATTATTCAGCTAGTCAAAGATTAGTTAAATGTATTATTTAAATTTATTTCAGGAATGGTATATTACCTGAATACTCATACTAAGAAGTCCCAGTGGGAGAAACCAGAGGGTCCAGCTCCACTTGAAGATGAAGAAGAAGATGATTGTGCAAGTCCCAAGTCAGTTCAGTGCAGTCACTTGCTAGTGAAGCATGCTGGTAGTCGGCGCCCCTCATCGTGGCGTGAAGAAGAGATCACTCGTTCTAAAGAAGAAGCTTTGGAGTTGCTAAAAGGTTTGATCATTATAGTTTTTTGTATAGCAAGGTATATATATTTATACACTAGCAGCGCCCCCGGTTTGACCTGCGTAGTTCCCGTTCCCGTGGGAATACGGAGTTAAAATATAGGCTATGTGTTATTCTGATGTCTAAGCTATATAATTGTTAAGTTTCATTAAAATCCGTTGAGTAGATTTTGCGTGAAAGAGGAACAAATCATCCATCCATACAAACTTTCGCGTTTATAATAGTAGGATATATATACCTTGCTATATACTTTTTTTTATATAAACAAGCAAAAGCCAATTGTAACAAGCAAATACCTAAAAATCGATCGATTGCAGATGAGACAAGTAAAAAATGTGTTACAAGTAAGGCATCTTACAAGACTGATCCATCACACATGCTTTTAATTGTTTGACATTGTGAGTGCAGCCACAGAACAGAAATAGGTAGATTTTTTCGGTCCTGTGGCTGTAATCATGATGTCGCACCTCTGCACAGTATTGCTACTATGATGAGAAAATACCTTTATAACTAAATGCAGAAGACATGAAATTTAAATGATCTGAGATCTGCTGCTGCCTTGAGCCGTAAGTGAATGTTATATTCATTTTTGCCGATTGGTTTTTGCAAATTGCAATATCCCGACGCAAAACAGAGGGGTGTAATAAGTTTGACCTGTGTATCTGTATGTCTATCTGTTCCATTGTAGCTCCCATAAGCTCCTATAATTATTATAAGTAGATAGTAATATTTAAATCGGCGCTTGGATTTTATAATATAATTATTATTATGTATTTTTTGTATCTATCTGTATCTGGTGGTTCTTTATTGTGGTACTAGCGGTTTTGCGCGGTTTCACCAGCGTAGTTCACGTTCCCGTAGGAATACGGGAATCAAATATAGAATGTTACTAAGGGATCTTCTAGCTCTCCATCGGTGAAAGAATTTTTAAAATAGGTACAGTAGTTTTTGAGTTTATTTGTTACAAACATACAAAAATACAAATCTTTTCTCTTTATAATATTCATATAGAGTATAGATATAGAGTAGATATATAAGTTAGTGATTGTAATAAGAACGGTACAAAGTCCAATGTGTCAAGCTCCACGTGCTCTTGACTGTACCCATTATGCAAGTCAGAATAAAGGCTTTTTATTAATATATATATATATATATTTCCACTTATCCTCAGAATTAGCCTTTAGAGGATGATCCAGCCTAAAAAGTTTAACAAGAAACTATTATCCGCATCTGTGTATTTGTTCACATCTTATGTACTACTTAATAGATATTGATGCAGTTCGCTAATGTATATTGGTGAATAAATACATAATTGATAGTATGAAATTTGTTGAGTACTCTCGCTTTCAGAAAGCTTTATTAGTAATAAGCACTCGCTTTACTTCGTATTATATGATATGCAAAAACCTTCTTCGTTTTTCGCTCTATTCTCTGTGAAAACCGCATCAAAATCCGTTGCGTGGTTTACAAGCTCTAAGTGTACAGACGGCGGAAAGCGACTTTGTTTTATACTATGTAGAGAAGTTCGCTAGTAGATAATTAAGTACCTATAGTACAAATAGTGATCAAATATGTATTAATGTAAGGTAAGTTAAAATAATATTCTTATTTTAAATTTTTCAGAATATCGCCAGAAAATTTTCGACAAAGAGGCAACATTTGAAGAATTGGCCAGGAAATATTCTGACTGCTCGTCTGCTAAACGTGACGGGGACCTAGGCCGCTTTAAGAGGGGCCAAATGCAGAAGCCATTTGAATATGTTGCATTCGCGCTGAAAGTCGGTCAGTTAAGCCAACCAGTCAGTACGGATTCAGGGGTCCATATTATACTCCGAACTGCATAAATTTAACTACAGAATTTTTACTGCTCAACTCATGTTGAAGTCAATAGCATCATTTCTTTAAGAAAAAGTTCTGAGATATTAAATTTTTCACTCTATTTAGCTGTTGGTATGTAGCTATTACACAGCTTGCCTAAAAAGCAGTTTATGGGTAACCTGCATAAATATTGTTGTTCATTTATGGATTCGCTATAGGCTATTTTCTATCAAAAATCCACATTCTACTATTTGTATAATACATCTGCAATTAAGTGATTACCTACTTTCGTTAGAGATATCTAAGCATTTCATAGACATCACAACAGTAACATTTTAGAGTCTGTTACCAAGTTAGCCAAAACGTCCTGTGACACCTATTGAATTACCTTGGTGATCTGCCACAGCCATTTTTTCAGTAACTATTTATAAATATAAAGTATAATGTAAAAAGAACATTTATCTCCAATGAAATCCATTTCAGATTTATCAGTCAAAAGAGTGCTTGAGTTGTTGTATAGGCAAAACTTTTTTTTTATTAGGAATGATTTTGTACAATTCTAACTTAAGAAGAAGGTATGTTTACATACCATTTACTTTTAGTATGTACACATAAGTATGCTAGACTGTCAGTTTAATAGTAATTTCAGTATATGCTACTCTTTCAATTACTCAACTTTTTTTATATTTCTTTTGCATTTTACCAACATTATAAATAAATAATATACAGTCAACTACACTATTACCACCTCCACTAATAAAAAATGCTAAAGTAACCTTTCTGTCCGTTTGTTTGTTACCTTACATACATAATCTCAAGCCTAGTTCCCATTGGAGTAGGCAGAGACAATAGACTGCCACTTGCTACGAACCTAGTAGATTTCTCGTACTACATCCATCAAACGACTCATGCATGCTCGTCGGTTTCGGGTACTCTTTATCTGGCTTTTCTTGAATACATTGCCGATCTGGTCGATGTTTGTTACCTTTTGACGATTAATCTGCTAAACGACGAATTTATGAGGTCAGATAGCCCAAGTTTGACATTGTGTGAATAGGCAATCTATAAAAATGTCTTTTCTAAGAAATATGAACTGCAAATTTATATTATTAATTATATAATAATTACACTATGCAATTTACGTAATGAGGTCTAAAACCAACTGTTTCACCTGTAGAAGTTGGTATAGGTAAATAAAGTTTAAATAGGAAGATTACATTAGTTTTGAAATTGGCACATTTACGGAGTGACCAACTCACCATATATTACACGATAACTATGTAATTGCCTTTTTCACCCCTTCTGATGGTAAAACCGTTTGCTTCAGCCCTTATTAGAGTTTACAAAAAATGTACATTCCATACATGAATCACACAATGAGCCTCCAGAGGTGAAACCTACATTTTCCCTGTAAAATTTTAATGAAGTAAAATTGTTTAAATAGGTGATGCTATTGACTGATAATAATAACAATCGTTTTTATATTTTGTACTTATAATATGTCAGCCCAGTTGTATAATGTACCTAATCGCTATTATATTACATATTAAAATTATAGTCTTATAAATGTTGGTAGATGGATTGTGATGTTACTTATGCATTGTATCTTATAATCGCGCACTACTTTATTGCATGTATTAATATTGTAATGTTCAATTGAAAACTATACCAATAAATGTAATAAAACAAAGTCCTTATATTTTTATTTTACTGGCGCTTGTCTGTTTTCAACTTACAAGCTCGGAAAAATTCTGTCATTAGAAAACTGAGTGCAAAAATGCATTTTGTCCGCTAGCGTTTAATTTTTAAAATTGGAACCTTTCTGCCAGCCCCAATAGTAAGTGCGCCAATTTCTTTGAGCAAAGTTCGATTACGGGTTGAGAAGCGGCGAACTGGCTGTTTGACCGGTAGATATATTCTTATTATGTAGGTTTCGAATGTTAATACTGGAATACTATACAATATGTAACGGAATAAGCGCAATTCCTGAATTAAGTTTCTTTAGTATCTACCTACTACATACTTATCGATTTCAGCTATTTTTAATATGTCTTAAATGTTTCCGAAAAATTAATTAGCATAACTGAATTTAGAGCTATATACCTATGGAAACTGTACTATTATTGATCTTTATTTAAGAAATTTGGTTACACTAAAATAAAGTACGAATGCATCATAATCTTTTTATATTAATATACTAATTAGGATGTATGATTAATTTGCGCTTGACGCGTTGTATATAAATAGTATCACAATCCAACAAATATGCTCCCCCTAAGCAGCTTTAGTTAGTTGTATTCTTTATTCTTATAAAATAAATATTGCAAATCGTTGTGTAAATCGTAACGAAAACTTCACAAAAATTCAGTGGAACAAACAAGAAACTTGTGGTATTTTAATACTTATTTATCTATTTAAGACTACATAAAGACTACATAAGAAAAAAATTTAAGACTACATAATTACTTTATAATCTTAATATACGTAAGTATTAGTTGCCATGCAACCAGCCCGTTGTCCCCAAATTACTTACTAACAAAGAGATTAAAATGTCTTACTACAAATATTAGGGTCTTATCAGGGTAATCACAAAAAAGATGACAGCGACAGACGGCTCATCGCACAACGTTCATCCATATGATTTTAGGAAAAGGTACTTGGAACGATTTGTCGGTCTTCATCATAAAATATACGTGCAGTTTTTTTTTGTAAGTGCATATATAAGTAATATAAAAAAATATATAATCTCACGCCTTTTGTCCCCGATGGGGTAGGCAGAGGTATTCCATTACTGGATATACCCACATTTCACGAGTTATATTGGACCCCTAAACGTGATAGGTAGTGAGCCCATCGCCGGACCCGGTCTGTTTACACATGTCTCATAATTAATTCTGAGACCTGCGGGTTTCCTCACGATGTTTTCCTTCACCGTCGAGCTAGTGATAAATATGTACCTACGTAAGTTTTTTGTAAAACTCATTGGTACATGCCAGGTTTCGAACCCGAGCCTCACTGATTTTCAGCCGGCTCTTTAACTGTTCAGGTTATCACTACTCTTATAAATACATATATAAATACCTACTTATTTATTTTCTGGCTTATTCCGTAGGTACTTAGATTTCGTACAACAACAATAATGTTTGTTTCACGTCAATGGGGCGTTATCGTCGGGTATATAAACGAATGATTATTTTATTGAGCGAGGGGAGCAAACTGGCAAGTTAACCTCGGGTTTGCAGCTATTACCTACTCGCGGACCGAGTCAACATCCTTCTTGGGACCCTCGCATGCATCTCCTGTTATCAACTGTGACTGACACTGATTTGCTCTCAATTTGCAGCTGTAACAGCGACGCCAATTTAATAGATAACCGCTGAACTTGCGCTACGCTTCTTGCCAAGTAAACGTAGCTTACGTATTATATACATAATCCGTTATAATGAAATCCATTTTTATCATACCACTTAAAAGCTTTAGAGGTCATTATATGACTCATGCTCACGAACTTGGGATTTTTATATATTCCTACAAAAGAGAAAATCTGTCATTATTTTCCTTTTTAAAATGCAAAGTTCAATTTTCTCGAGGCTCAACCATCATCACTATTGAGACATCGAAACCATTTCACAGTAATCTCATTTTCCATTGCAAAAAGAAAGATTGCTTAGGATGCACGTGGTTCACCCTAACCAGTTCTATCTATATACTGTAACGTAACACTGTTACAGGCTGGGAAAAAGATTCGTCATCGAGTAACAGTGTTACTGGTTGGTGATAAATTAATTCCCATCGGGTAACACTGTTACTGGTTGGTGATAAATTAATTCCTATCGGGTAACACTGTTACTCGATGAAACATTTTATTACCATCGAGAAACACGTTCCATCCAGAAACACTATAGTTCGTTATAGGTAACTTGTTTGTAGGTAACTATACATATATTATCTTATTTCTTCCCAACCGATAGTAACACAGCAGACAAAAATAAGTTACCTATAACGAACTATAGTGTTTCTGGATGGAACCTAATTTAAATAAAAAATAAAATGACCTAGTATTTCTCGATGGTAATAAAATGTTTCATCGTGTGTTAATAGGTCTATGGTGTTACCCGATGGGAATTAATTTATCACCAACCAGTAACAGTGTTACCTACCCGATGGGAATTAATTTATCATCAACCAGTAACACTGTTACTCGATGACGAATCTTTTTCCCAGCCAGATAACAGTGTTACAGTAAGGGGTGTTACTGGATGGGCATATACCCTACCTACCTACCTATGCAGTGAGTGACGTCATCATACAAACTTTTTTTTTGTCCCTGGTACATTCAAGTTAGCTGTCCGGGTAGCGTTCCGGGTTGAAAAGTAACCTATAATAAGTGTTATTATGATGTGCCTACTGTAACATTTTATAAAAATTCGTTCAGTACTTTTTGCTTGAAACTGTAACAAACAACCATTTAGACAAACTTTCGCGTTTATCATACCTACTTATAGATTTTTGATGCACTTTAATATTAAGACTAATAAAAAGATGTGCCTATTTTATAATCGCTACAAATATCATAATATATAAAAGTTGAAATAAATATCTAAGTAGGTACGATATCTTTCCCCTACGTTACACATACTTAATGGTGAATATATTGTTATTCAGCGTAATTTTGGGTTGTTCCCAGTCCTCCGATCGGAACTCCGATTGGTAGGACGAGTGGGAATATTTTTGCCCACTGCTCATTACCTACGTATTCAATAAAACGTATTATAAAATCATTTCTATTTGCCAATGATATTAAATAAGACAAGAGATTCTTATTTAAGATCATTGACCTACGGTAGCTATAGGTATTATGTATTTCGGACCAAATTTACCTTTTGCTTAAGTAGCATATTAATATTATCTCACTTCCAGAACCGGTGTCCTAAAATACTTAATTAAAGATCCGGACTGCAAAAACAATATGAATTCAAATAGAAAAATGGACTTGGCTCATTAAAACATTTTTTATTTTTATTATAAATTGTAGAACACACTTCAGTCTGTACTATGGGTAGGTACCTACTAAGCATACCATACTTAAATAAACATTAAACTCCCAGACACAAAGACAACATTACCTACATCTTCTTGCGCACAGCTGTTGGCCCCGAGCGGGACACGAATCCGCGACTTCCGACTCAGAGGGCTACCAACTGATCCAACAGGCCCGTTAAATATTATGCCCACAGGCACTTGACCGATTTTTATATCTGCTTACCAAATCAGTTAGACATTAAACTAAGTGTTGAGATAAAAACATTCATCTCTATGCACCTATACTATAATAGTAGGTACCTAAGTAGTAAATAATATATTTAGAACAAGGCTACGTCAAACAAAATATATAGACAATTGAAGATAAAAATATTATAGTGATACGATCATATTTCTACTCATAATAATATTATGTAGGTATAAGTACAACAGTTAGTACTCAAGCGTTTACACTAATATCGTATAATAGATAGGTACCTAGTTACCTACTATTGTTTTACAGCTCACTGGACTGTAAAAAACCGTGAAGATATCCTGGGCAAAAAGCATTAGCAAATATGATATAGGTAGTTTCTATATATGTATCTCAGTGGCTAGAAGAAAATTAATTAGGGACGGGATCCTCCAATAGGTAAGTACCCCTCCGGACTCGTGGTCCCCCTGTAATGTTCCCCTGGGGGGACAACAAGGCATTCGCAATCGCCTGTTGTCCCCCCGATTCACTCTTGACGAGTTGTAAGGAATATGAGGTAGTATGGATATGTTGTACCTACCTATAAATAATGTATCTAACTAAACTATGAAACTAGGTTGAGATTTTATCCGTCTGTGTTTATAAACTCGTATCACAAATGAGAAACCAATTAAATATGTTTGATAAATAAGATAAGTAGGTATTATAAGTTTTTAACCATCTGGTATAAATAATGGTAACATGATGAGTCATCATCAACCCGTAACAGCCCACTACTGTGCTAAGGGTTTTTCTTCGTTTAGCTATAATTAGCTATCGTGGGTCAGCTAGATAATGGATGTCTCGTGATCGGTGGTGATCGTTCAATACAAACTTAGCGCAAATAATGTTCGTTTCGGCCATATCGGTCATAAATGTTTTTAGCAATTCTCTATGACAATTGCTGATGGGAAAACATTGGCGTGAAATTGTTAGTTGACGTCAATTCTACAGTATTGTGGAAATTGCCTCGTTTAAATAATATGCTGCTGCACTGTAATAGTAATTAGTCTCACTCGTTTATATTAATTGGTGCTTATTTACACCAGTTTGAAGAGACAACGGAAGCATTGTAATAAACTTGTTACACAGGTCATAATCATTAAAAGTGTTATTTCAACAACGTACCTATTTAAGTTGTAAATGTATCGTTCAATACTGAGACGCCACAGACAGGCTAACCCAGTGTAACTGCACTGCAGGGTCTGTATTGACTAAAAGGGATTTCGATGCAGTCAAATATTGCGTTTCTTTTGCTGCATGATGCTCAAGAGAGCCAGCGCGCCCGCGGCTCCTTTACACGCGGGTGCCCTGCCTGCAGCGACGTTGCGCGCATGGATCCTGTTTATTTCCGTTCCCATGATAATTTAAAAAAAAACTTTGTGCTCTCTTACCGTCTAATATAACTAAGCAATATTTGAGCAATGCTTCTTTACCGATCAGTCAGTCAGTCAGCCAATCAGCCTGTAAGTTTCTTCTTTTAGAAGATAAAAACGCTGAGTAAACTATCGAATCTCCGTAAATACGCCCGTTGGCGTAGCTTGGGATTTTTCCGAGGAGGGGCCATGGCCCCAGCCATGAATCGGCCAGCCAGGGCAAGGTGGACACTGACTTGACTATCAGCGCATGCGCAACTATGTAGGTATCAAGTATGGATTTCAGTGATCCTATCCTATTATACCTACTATTCTATTTCTTTTATCTGTGTCCTGACCAAAACTATGTCTAGTTTATGTCGCTAATATAGCTGGGTATACACCGACAACAGCTCCGCTCTTAAATTACAAACATATATGTATATATATGTCGGTATATGAAATAGATGGTAGGTATATTATTATTAGGTGTAATTGAGGATGAAGTTATTTTATATATGAGGAAGGGTAATTTTCTAGGGTCAGCGGCCCCTAGCTAGGGGGGAGGGCATGGTCGGCCGGGTTCACCTAGAAAGCTGTGGGCCCACAGCTTTCAACCCGGCCGACCATGCCCTCCCCCCTAGCTAAGGGCCGCTGACCCTAGAAAATTACCCTTCCGAAATTCGATATTCGACTACCGAATCTCCGTGAATACGCTCGCAGGTCCTAATTAGAACTCTGTTATTCTTATAGCAACTCGTAAACTGGATAAAGGCACCTATTTCAAGTTATTGTAAAGGTAACCAGTTTTTCCTCACAACGGTTGGTTTGAGGTAAATACTTACCTACGAGTAACAACTTGAATTTGATTATTATTATTACTTGTTATAATAAACTGACCCTGAATGAGGGACAAGTTAAATGCAAAAGACATAATTTTATTTACGTATCAATATAATATTATATAAAATGGTTTGTCCTGAATGACTGACTGATTAATGACCTCGCCTGTCATGGATGAGGTTTAGCTTCGATTCCCACGGTTATGATTTTATTTCGCCAAGTTAAAATGTTTTATTCAAAGTAGGACCTTATACTAAGTCCACTTATTAAACCTTGGTTGAAAATATATCTTGAAGTCATGTAAAGTCATACAAAAATACTCATCGCCGATTTAAATATAATAGGGCATATAGAGGGGGCATTGGGAATATTTTCATACAAAAACATTGCGTCATGTCAGTTCGTATGAACGCGAGCTGTCATTCGGTCGAATCACACTAGACTTTTTCCCACTTGTAATAATAACTTTTGGCTTAAAATTTTCCTCGCTTTGTCCCCTCTATGCCCTATTATATTTTAATCTCTTTGAGTGCGGGCGTCGAGGCTGCAACCGTTTACGCCGTGTTATTCACACAACAACTTGAAATAGAAATGTGTGACATGATAATACCTCGCCTGAACGACTTTGACACACTTCATTGGTTTTTCTTACGACATAGATAACTTAATAAAAATTACAGAAATGCCAGGTAAGTAGTAGGTAAAGGAAACAGTGACAAACAGCTGATGAGGAAAGAATTTAAGGAAACTAAACTCCAGTACACCAAAAAACTTATTTTCGTACGTACGAAACATTTATTTAGTTAAAATTTACAAAAATTATAGTAAAGTAAGGAGCAGCTGATGAGGAAAGAGTTTAAGAAAACTAAAATTTTGTACACAAATAGTTACAAACAGTCTGTTTGCTTACGTACGTACGTACGTAACATTTATTTAATCATAATAATAACAGATTTGCCGAGAATCACATGACTTGCTTGAAATGAAAATAGGTTAATGCAACATTCAACCACTCGTGTACAATGTCCATTTTATAGCACACTTTGTGCCCTTAATATGGGGAATGCGCGCTATTATTTACACGCATGGCTAACCGCAACTCCACCTGCACGCGATCCACCTGATATGCGCAGGAGTGCATGTATCTACCTATACGGCAACAATTTGTAGCATCTGTTTGAACGATGTACGGTAATAGGATAGGATTTTAACATTATTGTTTTTAATATACGAGTAATACTACCTACCTATAGTATGTATATTTTTCATTATTTTGTTTGTCTGCTTCTTGAGTAAGAGTGTGTATTCAACAAAGAATTTTCGTATTTAAAGAACAGCCAAGATTACATCGTTAAATTAATGTCTTTCTCTTCTTCTGTCTTTCTCATTGTAAAGTCTAACGATTTGTACAGATTTTTTTTCTTATAAACTTTGATTACCGTACCTATCTAATAAATTAAAGTTCAGCTCATTTAGATAATTCTATCTATTTAAGAGATAATCTTTTAGGTATCATCAATCAGTGTTAAAACATATGTTATCAAAAATAAAAGACACAAAAAATAGTAGCATACTTTAATGGACAAATGACACGATAGACGTGATCACATAATTAATTGCATTATATATAAAATCTTATCTTGCTATTAGGTACTAGGTACATAAGTTTTATTCTTATAATTATACTTTAAAAAATATGCAGCAGTAAGAACACTTAAAAATTTGGATAGTACAAGACACTTGTAAAGCCGCGGGGTACCTACTCACCAGCGAGCTGTAGCCGTAACCGTTGCATGTACTGTAACCGTATAAGCATAGTGTGTACAGTCAAGAGCACGCTAAGCTTGACACTTTGGACTTTGACCCGGCCCTGTATTCTATGGCGCGCAGTACAAATCAGAGCTCAGCTTAAACTGGTAGTGTCAAGCTTGACTTGCTCTTGACTGTACGTGGTTCGCGAGCAGCACGCGTGCGGCTTGCAACGAACTGACGTTTACACCGTAGTACTCATTTCTGATAACCCGTAGCCCGTAACGTTGCACGCAACTGTGGGTTATGGTTACCAAAAACATAGTGTGTACTTGGTTCGCGAGCCTGCAACGAACGCTACACGAGCGACTCGCAGCGAGCCGACGATTGTCGGTTTTTTCTCAGCAACTTCGACGAGTTAATTCGACCAAGCGCAATATAATCTAACCACACTGTGTTGCACGACTTCCGTAAGAGCAAAACTAAATGTACATACATACATACAGCTCACGCCTTCTTCCCACAGGGGTAGGCAGAGACGATGGATCGCCACTTTGCCCGATTTTTGCACACTTCCCTCGCTTCCTTCACATCCATAAGCCTTTTCATGCACGCTCTTTTATTCTTTGCACTCTTGACACCAGATTTTTGAAGGACGTCACTAATTTGATCCGTGAACGTCCTTCTGGGGCGTCCTCTTGCCTTGTATCCTTCCACATTTGCACCATAAATCTCTTTCGTTACTCTTCTTTCGTTTCGTTCTAAATGACCAAAATGAGCAAACCAAACTAAATGTACTCGTAGATAAATACATTACTCTTGTCATGTCATTCACAATACGACGAATAAAAAATAAGGGTTCCGTTTTTTCCTTTTGAGGTACGGAACCCTAAAAACCTCACGCCTTTTATTCCCAAGGTGATAGGCAGAAGTATTTTATTTCTGGAATACTAAAGTTTCACCAGTGTATATTATATCTGGGATCTGCGGGTTTTCTCACGATGTTTGCCTACACCGTAGAGCGAGTAATAAATATGTAGGTAAGTAGTTAGGTACGTAAGTTTTTGAAAATCTTATTGGTACGTGCCCTCGCCAGGCTCCGAACCTCACGAATGAGAAGCGGACTCTTTAACTTTGCTACTTCATTCTATTTTCTTTTACAAATATAGGAATTGAACAAACTATCGCTACATTTCTGTTTTTTTTTTCATAAAATATAAAGTTATTAAATTAGTTTCCTAAATTAGTAAACGAATGGTTATTTAAAAATACAACGTGTAGGTACTCAAGTTAACAATAGGGCGCCTACACACAGGGGCGGTCAGGTCGCGGCAAACGGACCAATGAACGACAACGCCGCCGCCGCCGCCGCGCCGAGAGGAGAGACGGACACGCACGACGCACATGTCAAGTTCTCGGCCAGTGCGATTTTTTATTGTCCATGACTAGCGGTTCTCCGCGATTTCACCCGCGTATTTCCCGTTCCCGTTGGAATACGGGAATAGAAAATAGCCTATGTTACTCAGGGATATTAGAGCTTTCCACTGGCGTAAGATTTTTTAAAATCGGTCCAGTAGTTTATGAGTTTATTCGTTACAAACTTACAAAAATACAAGAATACAAATCTTTCCTCTTTATAATATTAGTGTAGTTTAGTTACCACCTAAACAAAGAATATCGTCATAAAATGTAGTCTACGCGTCACACTCCTCATTCATCCAAATCGGATGAGTAATTTAAGCACTACGGTGGAACGCGAGCGAAGCAGCGTGCAAAAGCTAGTCCTAAATGTAGCATGTCAACCGGACCGTAATAACGTATTGCTATTGACATCTTATTCATCAATATCGGTTGAGTGGTTTACGTGCTACGGTGGAATATAGGTGATAAAACATAACCCTTCTTTTTGGCATACCATAGTCGGATGAAAAGAGGGCTAATTTCGGTAAAAATTTTATTACTGATGGTTTTCCTGTAAAATGATTATGACATCAAAATGCAAATTAAGTTTAGTGTAGGTGTACCTTAACTGCAAGAATGTGCATTTTTTTAAATCAGTTTAAAATTGTTTGTCCATTTTCATTGCCACTTTTGTAATTTGGCAAGTTTTCACACATAGGTAACTACTTATGGGACTAAATCTCAAAAGTGGAATTATTAACGGAGTACTTTCCCCACGCACTTTCGTAGAATTTTTTCGCTAAAACGTAGTAGGTACTATTACTTATTCTGTGCTAAAACTTAACTTGGGGGACTATTCTGGGTTGCTTTAGTAGGATTTAAAGTAGAAGTAAAAAATAATTTGACAGTTACAACATATTACATATTTCAATGATTTATACATATAGGAATACTAAGTGGTCCAACTAGTTGGACAGATCAGTTGGACCACTGCCCCGGACTTACTTGTATCCGATATACTGAGACCCAATAAATTAAGTAAACATTCCGTCGTTCTACATTAAAAAAAACAATAGTCATAAAAATTACGGTCGTAATAAGGTACCTACACATTGAATTTTTCAGAAATCGGCTGGCAACAGCACTTTCCTCGTCGATGATCGTCCTTACTGAATGACCAAGTGACGTTAGTCTTTCAAAGGGTGTGTTGACCCAGAATTTTGACCCAAAACCGAGTAGCAAAATGCAAAATGATTGTAAACATATCTAATAATGAAATATATTTACAAAATAACTCTTAAACAGTGCGAAAACTTTTCTAGTTTATAGTTTTACTGTCAAAGTCCACTTTATTCTGTAATTGAACATCTAAAAGGAAAGGTCAGTTGCAACCGGAATACTGACGAGATGGGGTGTTTGAAGTAATTTTTCAGGTATTAACTGTAATTAGATTTTAACAAAATCGGGTGTAGACCCCAAACGTAGTCTAAATATTAATCTAATACCAGCAAATATTTATATTTTCTGTAAATACCATTACCCTGTGCCAGTACGCACAAAATTCCACTTTTGTGATTTTGTCCCTTATATAAATTATCTTGATGTACCTACCACCAGTGCTTTGGGTGACACAATATCAGATACCACGACACACGACGAACGCGGCGCGGCCCGGCGGCAGTTAGCAACGTCTCATCGATGTCTATTCAAGATACGAGACATTTATTTTTGATAATATAATTAAAGTATGTAGGCACTTTACAAACAATTGAGCTCACGCAGAATATACGTGTTTCTCTAGTTCCGGGAGGGGCTTTATTATTTTTATAGATAGTTTTGATATTCCACGGTTCCTCAATTTAACACTTATAGCTCGACGGTGAAGGAAAACATCGTGAGGAAACCCGCAGGTCTCAGAATTAATTCTGAGACATGTGTAAAGGAAAACATCGTGAGGAAACCCGCAGGTCTCAGAATTAATTCTGAGACATGTGTAAATAGACTCGGTCCGGCGATGGGCTCACCACCTATCACGTTTAGGGGTCCAATGTATCTGGTGAAATTTGGGTATATCCAGTAATGGAATACCTCTGCCTACCCCTTCGGGGATGAAAGGCGTGAGATTCCTTTATTTTTTTTTCAATTTAACATATACTTACGTATATATGTACTTATTATATGCTCAAGCCTTTTTCCTGACGGGGTAGACGGCTTCTCAATTTAATTTGTTATATGTAATAGGTACAAGGTGTATGGGTTTACAAAATTTTATTTTTTGCTGTGCGACTTATTTTATAACTATGTATAAGGTATTTTATGATGGTGAGTCAAAGGCAATAAGATACCTATCTTATCAGGTGAGGTGATTATTGCTTATTATGTAAGTTGAGCGCAATGATTTTTGTCCAAACTCCGCAAACGTAAAATAATTTTGACAATCATGTATGATTTACCGCAGCACTGTATTACCGCAACTGATAACTTGAATGACGTCAGTGTATCACGCCGCGTCTGTTGCGTTAAAGAAAGGAAATTTCCACCAATCACTTTATAGATACGATTGCTGGCGGATCTCCCCTATACCTCCTCTCTCCGTTGTCTTATCGATATCAGTTTTTTTTAAATTACTGCATACTTACATAAATGTTTATTTAATCTTCGTATTATGTATATCTGTTCTCGCCTAATTAGTTCGCGTTGAATTAGATCCTGATTGGTTTTCTTTTTTCAAACACAAAGCACGCCTTCGTCGTCCCCTACAAAATCAATTAAATGCATTTAGAGTTCGTTCTTAAAACGAACTGGAAGAAGAGCAACTGCTCTTCTTTGTAGAGATGATACAAAAAGGAAGTCTGTATAATATTAAATTACAAAATTTAGAACCTATACATACTTACATATTAGTGTAAAAACGAACTTAAACTTAATTTGATATGCCTGATTTAAAAAAAAATACTTTACAAGTGTAATACATATTATAATCTATCTAAACCTATAAAAGAGAAAAGTGACTGACTCACTGATTGACAATCAACGTACAGCCCAAACCGCTGAAGCTACGATTATGAAACTTGGAATATAGATTTGTTTAGTATAGCATAGGTGAGCACTGACGAAGGATTTTAAAAAATGTCAACCCTAAGGGGTTTGAATTAGGGGTTAAACTTTGTATGAAAGTTCTAGGTTTTTAAATTTAGAGATTTAAAAATTAGTTTTTGAGCTCTTTGTTAAAAATGAATCAATACGGGTCTAAGATTTTTTTATAAAACAAGCCCTGTGTAGGTAAAAAAAAAATGCAAACTATCAAATATAGTCTACGCGTGAAGCCGCGGGCAAAAGCTTGTATATATATAAAATGATAAACTGATTGATTGGTGATATATCAACGCACAGCCTAAAGCCGCTGGGTCTGGGGACTTAAAATTTTGCACATAGATAACTTATACAGTGTAGGCATCCACTAAGAATAGATTTTGCAAAATTCATCTCCTAAGGGAGTGAAATAAACGTGCGCGAGCGAAGCCACGGGTAAAAGCTAGTGTAATATACTTTTTTTACCTACATATAGGTGTACTTATTTGGGTATTACTTACATAATGTATTAAGTATGTAGTATGTAACTTAATAAATCGCTTAAAACATGTACGTACCTACATCAAAAAATGTAAGCAACATGTAAGGGTTTTGCACGTTTGAACGATTTTTAAAAATAAGTATACATACTTATTTTTCGTTTAATAAATAATAACTAAGCAAGTCCGCAGGGCATTTTTTGATGCATCAATGACTAAAGTAACAAAATTCTTCATTCAATTGTCCATTTAATTACAATAATTAACTACCTAAATGTGTAACATACGTCGTAATATAAAATTAAACTGTAAAAATTTTATGTTCAAGAAAATTTAATACAGACATTTTTTTAAAAGTAAAGTTCAATATAAAAATTATCGCAAAACATGTACCTATCACACCAAATCTAGTAAATTATAGTAACGATGACAAAAAAAAATTTAAAACGCTCTTCTGTAAAATTTAGAAAATGACATTTATGAATTGAAAGAACCAGATGTGCGATATGTTTCCGAGAACAAAAGATATTGTATACCAATCTACTTAAGAATAAAATAGTAAGTAATAAGAAAAAACAAATAGTACTAGCAGATAAACGTTAGTATTCCGTATGGACTACGACACCAAAAAGGGCTTTTCAATTTTCATAGAAAATCTACATTCAGATAACGCAAAGCTAGGACTTTTTTTTATATAATTAGGTAAGCATTAAGAAAATAATTACGTAATTCGTTCCAGGGATTAGAGAGGGTACCGGGCATGAACGTTTATATGTAATTTTTCCAAATTCCTATGGGCATGTGGTTAGTTAGAGAATAAATTAATAAACATTGTGGTATCACTTGACATACGGCGATAAATGTCATTACAAATTATTAGGCTGAGCCTTCAAAGTGTTAATATACACACCAAAATACAATACAAACAAACATTTATGTTCATGCACACAAAACGTGGTTTCAGGCGGGTGATTGAACCGGTGGCCTCCAAGAACTCAGTGGTAAACTGGTGGTAGAGTAATATCTGTAGGAATTAGTGGTCTAAACTAATATTACAAATAGGAATGATTTGTTTTTTGTATGTTTGTTTGTAATGCTCCGAACAGGCACGCAAGTATACTTTAAAAGTATATTTTAAAAATGTCCTCTGTGAAACTTGGTTACCCTACCCCTATGAAGATACCATAATGAATGACGCTAAATATTCTTTGGGTGAATTTAGGTATATTTTCGCCTGTTTTTTATTGGCGAAAATGGATAGGTTGCTAAATTCGACGAAAACGTAATAAGCTGTGTATGCAGAATGCAGACTGTAGAAATTATAATAAAAAAATATATTTTCCGATCGGTATATAGTGACAACTATGTTAGTTGAAAAAGACAAAAAATAAAATACAATTCACAAACTGACGACGTCACCGCGTTCCCCGCTTTACACGTTTTACATAGAGTGGATCTCGAGGAACCTGGCGACGAGAGGCGAGTCTAATCTCTTTGATATCATCGTCAGGACCCCATTAGAGCTACACCGCGTTCTTCTTAGTATGGAAACTCACATCTTCCTAACCGAGATAATTAAACTTCAATAACGATACAGCGTATAGAAGAAGCGGCGGCGGTACGTTTTCATGTATTTTTAGGTTTCCTCTAAATACCATAAATTCGATCGTCACGTTGTAGGTACCTTAAGCCGTGTACAGCAGCATAATTATCACATATGTTCTATAGTTTTCTAAGACCACGGGCTGAGCAGCACCATGTCGTCACCAATGTCATTTAGGCAGACATTGGGTTCGATTCTGCTTTACAGCGACTAAACTTATTTTAGTTTACTCCTGTCATTTTCTTTATCCTAGAAAAGAAAAAAGACGAGAGATATTTAGTCCTGTCAAATTAAAATTAGTCCTCTCAACTAAAGCATTTCATAACGTGTTTAGTGCATAAGTAAATAAGTCACGACTAAAATACAGCCTCAGCTCTGAGAGGACTAAAGACAGGACTAAACTAACCCTTAATTCACTAGGTGAAGTTTACTAACGTAAATACCTATTATGACTCCTATGGACTCACATTTTTTATTTGATTTTTTTCTGTAATAAATCTGATTGAAATATTTTTTATTATTATCTTCTTATCTGTTTTATTATTTCTACGTAAAAAATAACAAATCCAATAAAACTTTCGAGATCCTCCTACAAATTAACGAAATGTAACTTAACAGTCTGAAAAAGTTGTAATATCTTTAAACCTCTTTAAAATTAAAAATATAAACTAAAATTTTTTAATCGCCTTGTTCTTAACTCCTGACGATATACAAAATAAAATAAAATAAACTAAATTGTATGCATCTATTTGAAAAAAAAACGTGCAAGGGGTTTCCTAACCCTATCTATGAACATCGTCGACACACCTTCTTTGAACCAGCCAAACACTTTCTTTCATTCCTTTATAATTTTTCTTCGATTTCGAGTAGGCTCATATCTTCAGGAATCCATTTTTTTTTCAAAATCATTGAAATCGAGGGCGAAGTTGGCGTGGCAAACCTGTGTTGTACAAACGTTATATCAAATTACTTATTATTATTATAAAAAGTTCATATATATTTATTGTTACAAACATTATCGTTTTATGGTAACATTTAGTTATTATTATTAAAATAAATAAAATAAAATAAATATTCTCATGCCTTATATCCCCGAGGCAGAGGTATCTATTCTAATGATAGATATCTATTTCTGGATATACCCACTTTTTACTAGATATTCTTTGGATTATTATTATTATACAACAAAAAGTAAAATGTAATTAATTAGTTTGTAAAAAACAATATTTTTTTATTAATTGCAAATATTTAAAAACAACTAAATTTGTAACACAAATAACTAGTATGAGTCCCCGGGACTCACTTGGCTTAATTCCTCATCACATACAGAGTGACTTTTTTTACCGTCTGGAAAAAAATGTGGTGTGATAGGTAAGTGTAATAGATTCATTTGGCAATGTTACTTAAAAAAAATTTAAAAATTTTAAAAAAAATATTCTTGCTTAAACTAATATGTACATTACTCAATTGTAGGCAATAATACACACTAAGATATTTGAAATAGTATTTTAAAAAGAAACAGGCTCGTAGCTTCTATTTATGCGCAATGTTACCACAACCGCCAGCTGCGCGTAGTACTGTGCGTAGTTTTCTAGATTTTGTAAATTGCACTAAACATGACTATATTTCACAATTAATCTCGTGTATAACTTCGACTCTAGATACCTTATACGTCATATTTTTTTCCAGGCGGTAACAAAAATCATCCAGTATAAGTCGCACGCGCACATCCGCCTGGCTCCGGGTAGCTGGAACCACTTCAGGAAGGTACTGAGCCGAGAGGGGATGTAACCGCTTAAACGCGCGAAATATTAAGGTTTAAAGTTTTGATGTGAGTCCCTGGGACTCAGGAAGTTAATTAAGGGCTAAAATAAGTTTAGTCGGTGTAAAGCAGAATCGAACTCATTGTCGATTGGATCATTTCATTTCATTCAGCCAACCATAAGCTCGGTAATGTACACACGGCCTAGTCAGATCCCCCTGTCTTACGCCATACTCCAAAGATAATTCTTCCTCTGATAATTATTTAAGTATTCCTCTAATATGCAGTAGGTACTTATGTATTTTGTGAAAATCTTGTGTAAGTATATCACTACTATTATTTATTCCGCGGTATCACGTGCTGCTGATTGGGTTAGTAATAACAATAACCCATGATGATAAAAAGTTCGTATGTCATCGCATTTAGACTACCATTATTCAGTGAATAATGTTCTAATACGCATTTTATCGCCTCATTGCCCTTTATTTCATTTACTTATATTGGCATTGTTATCAGTTGTATTGTACCACAGAATAGATAATAGTAAGTAGTTTTATTAAAATTCTCAGTGTTCCTTATGAATTTTGGAAAACAGAACAATTATAGAATCATCTCGGTACCTGTCCAGATACCTGTCACTATTTTATTTAAAACCTGCTTTATATATAAAAAAAATGATATAGCAACCCAAATACAAACAAAAAACATATGGAAAAGGTTAAGTAAAGTTTCAGCATCAAGGTTAAGATATTAGAAAACATATCTTATTTTCATTACCTTGGATAAACCTTTTTTACTTCAAAAAAATTCTTCGGTATTTGTGTTCATTCGAACAGTGGAGCTGAATCATCCTCAGAACGTCCTTTAAATAACACAACCTTTTAAAATAAATATATGTGATATGATAAACGATAATACTCGTATTTCATAAAATAAACAGACGCTACTTATTCAAAAGACAATAGAATATGTTAGTGGCAATAAACTTCAAACACTTGATTAGGATCTTTAATCAAGCGACGAACTCTCAATAAAATAGTTGTTTGTCTTTCTGTCAATGGCTGTTATTTAACAAAAAATATGAACCACTAGCTCATGACTTCGCTTTTATTTCGGGATAGATAGTGGATCAAGTGCTGCCGTCCAAAGTATTACCTAACAATGATAGACCTGTTGGTGAGGTGAAGTGAACTACGCTTGCCTACCAACATATTCCAAAACATACCTATCCAATTACAGATTTTTATTACTAACCTCGACGGGGAAGGAAAACATTGTGAGGAAACATGCGGGGCCATGAGCTCACCGCTACCACCTGTCACGTTTAAGGTCCAAAAAATAAATACGATTTTCATAAACGGAATATACCTACCCAGTAGATATATTATTTTTATTAATAAGGATGTAATGAAAACTAAATATAATAACCTAAGTATGTCTCAATCAAAATTCTAACGAGGACTGACTGACTCATTTATGACATGTTTCGAAAAAGCAAAATAATGTTTTTTTGAAACGTTCAAGGAATTTCATTATTTGAATACAAAATAGCTACTTACTCATATAAGGTCATTTTTTAAATCAAGTGCAAATATTTTAAAGGTAGGCACAATTATGTAAGAGAATTAATAGAATTAACATAAATTATAAAGAGAGAAATAAAGATAGGTTTAAAACCCTCACCTATTTCCAAAAAAAAAATATTTTTAGACAATCTTTGCATAAACCCTCGCAGACGCCACTTTTGTTTTAGGTTTTTTAAATAATTAATTTATTTTGTAACATCGCGCAATTTTTGATTGGGTAATTATAATTAACTATAATGCCGAAAATAGTTTATTGTAAATTTTTTGACCTACCCTTTAAATATTTATGTGCAACATAATTTAAAATGACCATGTATATTACAACAACGTGTACATAGATCAACATAGTGTTTTTTAAGGATTACTACAGAACCTTTATTTGTAAGAGATCGCATTATCGACATTTTATCACTCTGCGTTTCCAAGTATAAGTAAGTAAATAAAATCTACTCGGTAAAGTATCTGATAGCGGCCTATCTACATATTATTATCTAGGATCGGAGTATGTAGTTTTTATCTATTTTCTACGAGTTCATCAGCTTATTGCATAATATTGCTTGTTCAACGTGTTCCTTTATGATACCTGTTAACTTAGGTACATACTTTAATGAAATATATATGTAGGTATACTTATTCTACAACGGAGTTTTATAATATATCATTGACTGTACTTATTAAATAATAAGTAGCATAGGTACTAAGATCTGATATCATTTGCTCCGATATCTAATTGTAGATACATATCGTTCAATACAACGATGTATACTCTTTCAAAGATAACCTCCTCGTGCTCTACAGGTGCACGCAAACATTGCGTGACACTACAATATCCACCATGCGCTAATATAAATTCAATTATTGACAAATTTATACACATATAATAACTATAAAGCAAACCGAATCCGGATTGTGTCACGTTTTACATTTTTCCACTTTTAGTGTTCATTTAGGATTATAATGAAAATCGTGACTTCGGATACCTTTTACACTCTTAGCGCCTTGTAGTCTTTTCCAACATACTTACCTAGTTGTTTTTCATAGTTAGTATCAGTTTGTGAATGACTAAAGCATCATGTCATACATTCGTACATCATTGACGGGCCTGTTGGCTCAGTTGGTAGAGAGAGACCCTGCCTTCTGAGTCGGAGGTCGCGGGTTCGATCCACGCTCTGGGCAACATTTGTGTGCATGAACATATATATGTCTGTTGGCTTCGTGCTTGGGTGTTTAATATTTATTTAAGTATGTTTTTCAGTTGCTTATACCCATAGGGGTTTAGTTTAGGGGCCCCATATATCTCGTGAAATGTGGGTATATCCCAGTAATGGAATACCTCTGCCTACCCCCTCGGGGATAATAAGTCGTGAGATTATATTATTATTATATTATTATTATACCCATAGTACCTACAGGCTCTGCCTAGTTGGGGACTAAATAACCAACCGTGTGTGAAATATGTCCCAAAATATATTTTTAATTATGTAAACATTGTTGTTTGTCATCCATCCTGAGTCACCCGAGATCCAATTCAAATCTTATTTGCCATGTTAAAGACCGAGTATACCAGCAACCGTAATTTACTATACCAACACATCAAATATTGGTAACGTCTAGTTCTACACGCCTAAAAAGTACATATCTTAGACAATATTTAAATATTATCCGACAGAGTCAAATGGCGTTTGGTTACACTTTTACATTCATTTGATGTTTGCGATTGGAATTGGAATCCAAAATGAGGGCCGTCCGCGCAAGGAGAATAGAGATTCCTGGTTATTTTAGTTTTATGATTGTCTATTAATTCTATATAAAACAGCGCCAAATAAATATCCAAATGAATCATTGGTGAAACGGCTGCTGAACGCATTATCATACTGTCCTCTAAAATTTGGTGATGTTGTAAGTTTTTCTGGGGCTATAGTTTACTAAGGTCGCCAGATTTATGCAGATCGAGTTATCGACTATTTATTACTCACGCTTACAAGAGAGAGATATCTGCCGGTAGTAAAAAAATATATACTGCTCTTCCCGGGTTCATCCGATGCAATAAACTTCTATCAGTAAAATAATTTTCAGATACCTGCTTATAAACATAGAAACAACTTTATCTGTTTCATCTGTTGTAATAGTAGTGTGCTTAGATGCCAGTTGATAGGTAATGTTCAATGATTGCTGAAACCAAATATTTCAGGACTGAACCGGTTCGTTCATACACTGTATCTGAAAATCATTGTTGGCTGTTGGCAGGTAGATATCATGCGCCAAAATAAAGCGGTCCGTTTTAATATTTAATCATATTTTATCATTGCAGTAGGTAATATTATGGATTTACTGGTCAGTTTTTATAGACACATAATAACAAAGAGGATGTGTATATTTTAAATATTAAATGAAGATTAAATTAATTACCGAGCGCGAGAGGTACCTAGATACTCAATTTCTGAATACCCAAATTTCACCAGTATAGTCTTTGAACCCATAATCGTGATAGATGGTGAGCTCATCGCCGGAACTAGGTGTTGTTACACATGCCTCAGAATTAATTCTGGTACCTATTGAGTTTCCACACGATGTTTTTTGACCGTCGAACTAGTGATAATATGTACGTAAGTTTTGAGAAACTTATTGGTAGATGCCCTCGCCAGGATTCGAACCCGAGCCTCACGGGTGAGAAGCGGGCTTCCAACCACACTTTCTTTAAACACTAAGCGGGTGCCCAGCGGCGTTGCCTGCGCGGATCCAAGTTTATTCCCGTTCCCGTGAGAATTTCCAAAAATCGCTTCATAGTGTTTGCCTACGATATAAAAAGGTAATCTAGTACCTACTATTCTTCATTCGGTGGTTCTATCATGTAACGCAGCTCTACTCTTTTCATAAATACTACCTACTATCTGGATGGTTTTATTTAATTCTCAACTGGACCCGTTAGGTGGCGCCTTTGTATATGGCAGGACAACGTTTGCCCAGACCCATACCATCTCATAAAACAAGCTTAGAACCACAGACCAAGATTAATGGTCTGTGCTTAAAATAGTATTATTTCAGTATTGCTATCTTCGTAGGTAGATACCGTAACGTCCCTAAAAAGTAAGCTTGTTTCAATATTGTTTTGTGTCAAATCAAATAACCTGTATTACTTAAGCTGTCTAGGAACACTGTGCTACAGTGATCACGCAAAATTTATTGAAAATGGGGCAGCATTTCATTGTGGAATATATATAGTGCACCGTCTACCCTAGTACTAATCTCTCAGTTTCATCCATCCTAAGGTTGTCTGGAAGAGATCGCTAAAAGCGATAAGACCGATCATTGTACTTTAGTTAATGTTGGTATCCATATTGTGTTGTTTTTGGTGTACAATAAAGAGTTATTGTATTGTATTGTATTGTATGAGTCCATCATTCGTTCTTTTACATCACTATGTAGGAATAAAACAATATTGTGATAAGAGGTCGTGGTACGCAGCGCCGGATTTAGGGGAGGGCAAACCCCGGGGCCTCCACAAAAGAGACATCGGAAAAGAAATCCAATTCAGACTAGTAAACAGCTTTTCGTTTTTTTTTTTTTCGCGTTTTGCCTTTACCTACAATTATTTGTACAAACATGATTATATTAAATATTAACAGAAATCATCGATCTATTTTTGTTCACTCCAATCAGGCAATCAGTAAAATATCAAATGGCCCTGATAAGCACTTGCAATTTACTTATACCATCTTGGGGGAGTATCTCAATGGCTTAATAGCTGAGTGGGGTGGTACTCGCCCGCAGCTTCGAATCTTTATTCGATTCCGGGTCTCGGCAATTTATTTTTGTTCTTTCAACTACATATATAAATGTAATTTACATTAGCTTAAAATGGATTTCCGCAAAAGTGACGCCTGATTCAATTAATTACCAAACATATTTGATCAACAAATTAAAAATACTTAATTGTTTTTTTTCACAACATTCGTTTTATTACCAAAATCATCATAGGTAGAATCCTAGCACATTCGTTCGATGAACTGCTTGCACACACGTGGGTCAGATATAAGAAAGAATGAGAACGGACCTTTTATCGCGCATAAAAGAATCTAAAAGGTTTAACAATAAATTATTTATTGGAAAACTCTACTGAAAAAAAAACGATTTTATTTGGAAAATAATTTGGGGCCAGGAGGCCTCCACTTCTTTGTTTCCAAACCTCTGAATGCGGCATTGGTGGTAAGAATCTGAACAATGTTGTTTTAAGCTTGAAACATAACTTTCTTGAAGTATGATAGTTTTTAAAGAGGCAGTGGTAGGCCCGCAGGTCTAGAAATAAAGGTTCAGCCCACTCATTATAGATTTATTTTGGTTTGGTTTGTCTTAAACAGCGTGTTAGGGAAACGCTTCCGAAGTCACGAAGCAAGTTAAAACCGTTTTGCCTAGTTTGAGGCTAAATAACTGTGTGAAATGTGTTCTACGATGTTACGATATGTTTCTTTATTACAAGTAAATATAAATTATCGTTTTGTCTCACGATGATTAATGAAAAATTAAAAAATATATTTAGTTAAGATATATATTTTAGATACAAGATTACAAGGTTTTATGTAGGTACCAATAAACAGTCAGCCGAGTAGATAAAACATTAAATTTAGACCAAATAATTATTATCGCGGTTATCTCAAAAGTACTTGACCGATTTGGATTAGTAGATTCACTGAAGTAGGTAACTAGATATTTCTGAAGGTCTTAGTAAGAATATAATATATGTATACTATACTTACCTTAAACGTAAAAGTACATAGCTACCTTGTTTAAAAATTACTTATCTTACCTACATAAGTAATAAAAATAAAAGGTATATAGGTAGGTACCACCTATTTACATTTGAGCACCCAATGATTTAGAACTGATTCGGATGATTTGTTTTTATTCGAGAAAGTGCATATTCGAATTAGTTTTGCTAAAGTAGTAGATGCAGCACTTCCGAAACCATCACCATCAGTAACAGAACAGACGGTGACGAACACCACACAAATTAAATAAATTATCCTTATAAATGCAGACGTAACTCAAAAGCAATTAATTACAAAAGTGGGTAATAGCTACTTTCGCATTGTCCAATTTGGGCTTTCCAGGTAATTTCCAGAAGTTGGGGCTAGGTCAGGGTCACAGGAACCATACATGAATAAAGTACCCAGTAGAGAAATGGAATTTACCAATAGCAACCGAACCGAAGAAGTCGGTTACAATCTAGCTTCTGGGGGTGGCATAAATATTAATTGAAAAAAAGCAACCGACATGTACCCACTGCAAAAGAATAACAATATGATGTTAGTAAATTTTGAGTTAAATATCATTGTATCTACCACCTACCAAAGGTAATTGAAACACAAGGACTTTTGGGTAGGGTAAGGACTAACCAAACCGGTGGGTACTCTAGCCTAGTCCCGGCGACAAACGCAGTAAGTGCCCTGTGAATGGAATTCCGTCTGATTTGACAATGGATGGAGTACTAAGTTGCTACGTAACGAGGCCCCCACCACGACGCAAGCGCGAAGAGATGCGCGCGCATAAATTCCCCGACGCTTCGGCCGACCGCCAGTCAATCTCTAAACGTTTCGCGTTGCGATCGAATCGAGAGCGATAATACACACAACACGCACGGTATTTTACGCGCGCTACGATACGCGGTCACTGCGGACACAAACAAAGGTATAGTACAAATTGACTTTATTTCTCTGGAGTCATTTTATAAATGAGGTCGGGAGGGCCGCAGTGTTTAGGTGGACAGCGGTGTGTCTCGAATTTGGATACACGCGACCTGCAGATGAGTGCACTGCGTCGTGCAGGCTGTGCATGTGCACGCGCCACTCGTCACCGGCAGCCTGTCCGCGCTGCACCGCGAATTGCATCATGTGCCTTTTAAATGCACCGAGCTGTGCTTGAAATTATCCCCCCCTGAATAAATAAGTAATGCACTGCGAAATACCAAAATTATTACTTGGCTAGTTGATAAATTTTCCAAACGTGCCAAATTAAAATAGCCCTTTATAAAAAAAAAACATTATAAATGTAGTCTAATGTTTAAGATTTTGTATTGTGTGATTTGTTTGCCTGGTTATGTACCTATAATGATCAATAAGACTTAATACCTTTTGCACTAGTAAATAAGTGTGTCTGATCAAAATATACTCTTAAAACACAAATATAAATCATTACTTAGATAATATTCTTTGTTCAATGTTTAGTTAGTAAGATACTATGCATTAAACCTCGTGAAACCATTAACTATATAGGTAAACATAATTACGTAGGTATCAAAAACTATAACATAATAGTTTTTATAACACATTTGCTCGTAAAAGGTGTTTCACCAATTTCAATATCGTATTGTATCTCATTACGCCCAAGTGCGGTAAGTGTAAAGTAAAACGCACGGTTTATCAAGATGCTCCGTCTAAAAACGAACTGTACTTTTTAAAATCTCAGCAAAGAGTTTTTATGTCAAAAATGTTGTCAACATTTTATGATTAAAATTAACTTTGGGAGATCAAATATAATAAAGAAGTACATAATTATTTAATTTAATCAATTTTTACAGTAAATTACAACCAATTAATCTGTAACAAAAACACAAAAATATTAATTTACTTTATTAGTAGAAATACTGGCTGTTTTTTGTGCCTTTGCCTAAAAAAATGCTGATGCGCGTAGCGCGCTTTTTCTTAACGCTGTATTGGTTTTATTCGTTTACCATAGTCGGAGTTTTATTTTATATATCTTAATGTACTATTACAATATTTTTTTTGGTTACTTACCACATGGTCAAAAAATATTACCTAGTTAAGGCATTTTCCTTATCGGTACATACCTACCGGGTTTGCCTTTCCACTTACTATTTAACTATGTATACCTTTCATTTCCAAAATATAATATAATATATAATACTAGCGACCCGCCCCGGCTTCGCACGGGTGCAATGCTGAATTTTCTTTGCTATAAACCTCGCGGAGCCCTAGACCTTTCCAACGAATGCAAAACCGTGGAAATCGGTCCGGCCGTTCTGGAGTTATATCGTCAGGAAGGAAAACCCGACTTATTTTTATATAGTAGATAATCTCACGCCTTTCATCCCCGAGGGGGTAGGCAGAGGTATTCCATTACTGGATATACCCACATTTCACGAGATACATTGGACCCCTAAACGTGATAGGTGGTGAGCCCATCGCCGCACCGGGGTGCTGCTACACATGTCTCAGAATTAATTCTGGGACCTGCGCGTTTCCTTACTATGTTTATCGCCACCGTCGAGATAGAACTGATAACATAGGTACTTACCTACTTACATGCCAGCAGCTTTCGAACCCGAGCCTCACGAATGAGAAGCAGCTCTATTACCACTGGGCTATCAATGCTCTCCAGAAAAAAAAAACAAAGGTATTCAAATCTTTGAAAGTATTCTTATTATATTTAATACTTCAGAAGTAAATCAATTAATGTAGGTCATATAATACGAGTATAATATGTATAACCATACCAGATTTCAATATATTGTTGAAAATAAATATAAATTAATAATATGTAGGTACCTATAACATGCCAAGTTGGATTCGCCAACGTAGAGGATAAGTCGCAAAAACTTATAAAATTAAATAGTATTTACGAATTAATCTCTCAGTTGGTCATATGCCGTATTATGTTCAAAATAAACGAAATCGTTTAAAAAATCTTGACCGCAAAATAAAACTTCATTTTAATGTACCTCCTAGTAACAGTTTCAAGGTATTAACCACATACGTCAGAAAAATGTTTTCTGTATTATCGCTACGAAATTATGTTCCTCTTTGTCTAGCTCTGCGAGTGTTAGATTCAAAATCCATTTTAAGTTGCCGGTAACAACAAGTAAAAACGTCGTAGCTACAAAAATCTAGACGAGACGAGATGAAATAAATGCATTTACTTTTCCAAAAAAAACAAATCACAGCAATATTACTACACTTAACTACCTACTTACTAAAACTAAATTGCTATTTATTTGCAAATTTATACACTATTTTTAATCTTTGTCCTTTATTGAAAAAAATCATAATAAAGCATGCACTTTGTTTGTGGTGCGCTAACACCACGCGCCACGCTCGTGGCTGAGGTGTTTCCATAAATATCACTGCACAAAGCCGACACGCGTTATGTCAACTATTTTCATTTACACAGCCGGGGCAATACCCACATGTCCTCGCAAAACAGCTGATTGTTGTTGTAGCAACCGTTGTTTCCGTATCAAAGTTCAAATACCTAATGGCTTTAATTGGCTTATCCAAAAGTCATTTCACTATAGGTGCAGTGCAGGTAGAGCAAAGGACGTCCAAGACAATTCAAAAATATAATGCTTAGGTTCATCATCATCATTGAAATGATTAAATCGCAACGCCCTATGCAACGTAACATCGGATTAACATCCATTCAGCCACAGACAGTCCACAGCTGAACATCGACATTAAAATAAGTTTACTGTTTGTGATTAACAGCCAATATTAGTAAGTTTCAAATCATAATTCAAACCGTTTTGATTTGGTCAAGTTCCAAGAATATGGCGGAAATCGGTATGCATCTATAGGAACTGGTAGGAGTAATAAAATAAGTAATTTTATAACTATATACAATTTGTTTTAAAATATTTTTTTACATCTCTCGAACTATTTAGATACAATTTGTTTTATGTGTGTTCGCGGAACTTCGTCGTTTATGAACCGATTTTGATGATTCTTTTTTTTTTTGGAAAAGAGATCCCAATGGTTGTACCATGATAAGGAAACCAGGATCTGGTGTGGTGATGGCATCTCAGAGAAATCAAGGGAAACCTTCTAAAATTGTAGTGGCGACTAGTGCTGTTATAATTTTGTTAGTTTCCTGTTTAAAGCTGTTTTTTTTTTAATTATTCGTAAATCAAGAATGGGCCGGAATAAGTATTATCTACAAATTTAATTACAAAACCGAAAATAAAATTGATAAAATTTTACGACACGCATGTTCAACCTAAATAGCAACGAAGACATATTTCCTCTATTGACATACCTCTGTCGTAAACACCTCCAATCCTCAAAAAAACAACAAATTTTAAGTACGCAATTCACAATATTTTCCTGTCTGTTGTGCGTGTATTCGTTTTCCTATTGACTGAAGATCGTTTCGGGCAATAGCAACACTACGGAGGTCAATCGCGTTACACGAACGCGTGGTAGTAAAAATAAAGATATGTATAAACATGAGTCAGTTCATCTCCGGTCACACAGTTACGTAGCGGAGTAAACCCGAGCAGCACGCGCTAGAGACGTGTAGGACTCGCACAACTCGGAATCGGTGTTATATTATAAGCGCCACCTATTAATAGAGCATTCTAAAACCGTTTACCAGACTTACCCATTTCTCAAATAGGCTTTCTCTATAGATTCCCGCATCGATATAAAAGGTATCAGCAAAATTTAAATTTTATTTATTACTCGAACTTACTTATCCATTGTCCCCACGAGTGCTCCGTAGGTTCATCACCTTGTACGTAGACTGTACTTAGGTACACCTTTTTCCTGGTTAACTTACATTATGAAATTTATGCAACAGATGTTATTATTTTACGTTGTATTTTTAGTGAAACATCTTTTCATTATTTAGTTTGGTATTTATGTACCTACCTACCTACTTAGATAACGTGACGTCCAATAGCGATAGGTAAAATTGCGTATGATTACATACTAACATGGTAGGTAATTTACGTATCGACAAAATTCCTATTCTTTAAACAGTGTCGCGTTTAGTTAATGCTAGATAAGAGCTATTATCATAGTGTAAACAATGCTATCCAGGACTGTTGGGCTGAAAATCACAATACAGGATTAGATAACCTCTATACACATATAATGTGCATGCATAGTTACCAGATATTTTTAGACCTACTTAGAGATGTCATTTGTAACTAGGTATTATTGAATTTGTCATTATTTCCTGTAGATTAGTTAATGGTGTCGTATACCTAGCACAGAAATTTATATTTATTAGTTTGGGTCGCACACGCCCGCGGCGATCATATGTTTTCGATGAGTTTTTCCACGTTTATTTGGAGATTTCCTATAGCCCTTTCTTAGTAAAAACCTCCATACATATTTTTATTTATTTAGGCACACAAAACAGAATGTAAAAAAAAAACACAAAAAAGATTTGGCTAGATTACAGTCCAGAACCTTGTGTAGGTACACATCGTTGTTTTACCTATATTTATTATTTATTTATAATATATAAAGCTCGACTACCACTCACTCACTGACTCACTGACTGATTGACATAATTGTTCTCCCAGAAGGAGTCGTTTTGGAGACAAGTCATATATGAGAACAGTATTCAAGATGGCGGGGTGACCCCGGGAAAATTCCGACTTTTCAAAAAAACAAAATGGTGGCCAGGCTTGCCTATCGTATCTCTTTTGTTTTCCGGCCGATTCGGTTCAAATTTTCGGCATCTGTAGAATTGTTTAGACGATTTGCAAATATTATTTAAAAAGTTGAAAAAACAAAATGGCGGCCGCGTAGTAATGTTGCTAAGTTTAGGCTATTGTAGACCCCACTTGACCCGAATTGATCTCCCAGACGACAATATGCTATAGGGATGTGTTTGGTGTCATCGCATAGGGCATATCCTGTAGTTTACCAGAAAATCCCGAAAATTTGAAAAACTAAGATGGCCGACCGTTGATTTGCTCCCGAAGAAAAAGATGAATTTTACCAGATTTTGAAGGTCAATTTTCGACAAGATGGCGACACCTGAGCGAGTTGGCTTGTACAGCGGGGTTAGAGGTCTCATTACTTAGTGTTGCCATGTTTCAGAACTATCCCAAAATTATGGGTATTTTTTTAATTTTAATGCAAAATGTCAGAACTAAAAATTTTACCATTTCCCAAAAACAAGTAACAGTCAACGGTACATTTTATCTCTCCCTATGACCTTTAGTAGGTTTTTTGATTTTTGCCTGGCAACACTGAAAGTTATGGCCGATTGAATTTTTAGGGTAGACCTCAAAAGACCCGAATTGATCTCCCAGAAGCCAATATGCTACAGAGACGTGATTAGTGTCATTGCATAGGGCATATCCTGTAGTTTACCAGAAAAATCCGAAAAACTGGAAAAACAAGATGGCCGCTCCGGTATTCTCTCTTTTCTGAAAAAATTTTGTTATTATAATTTTTATCGGTATTTTTAGGCAAGTTGGCAACACTTTGGAAAGTTGGCTTGTATGGAGCGATTGTGGGTCTTAGTAAACAGTGTTGCTATGAAAAGTAATATTTAACAAATTTTATTATTTTTTGACTTGTACTAAAAATGGCTAAAACAAGATGGGTGCCCAAAATTAGACTTTATTTTTCTGTCAAAATACGACCCCACAGAGACACGCGTGGCCGCTTGCGGCCTCGCGCACCGCGCGACATCTAGTTATATTATATAAAAAAAGCTCGACTACCACTCACTCACTCACTGATTGACATAATTGTTCTGCCAGAAGGAGTCGTTTTGGAGAAAAGTCATGTAAGGGAAAAGTGTGCAAGATGGCGGAGTGACCCAAGGAAAATTCCGACTTTTCAAAAAAACAAAATGGCGGCCAGGCTTGCATATCGTATCTCTTTTGTTTTCCAGCCGATTCGGTTCAAATTTTTAGGATCTGTTAAACTTTTTAAATGATTTACGAATATTATTTAAAAAGTTGAAAAAACAAAATGGCGGCCGCGTAGTAGTGTTTCAAAGTTGGAGTGGTTTTAGACCCCACTTGACCCGAATTGATCTCCCAGATGCCAATATGCTAAAGGGATGTGTTTGGTGTCATCGCACAGGGCATATCCTGTAGTTTACCAGAAAATCCCGAAAATTTGAAAAACCAAGATGGCCGACCGGTGATTTGCTCCCAAAGAAAAGTATTAATTTTACCACATTTTGATTGTCGATTTTCGGCAAGATGGCAACACCTGAGCGAGTTGGTCTGTATAGCGGGGTTGGAAGTCTTGCTACGTAGTGTGGCCGTGTTGAAGAATTTTCCCGGAATTTTTCGTATTTTTTTACTTTTAACGCAAAATGTCAAAAGTCTAAATTTTACCATTTTGCAAAAACAAGTGACAGTCAGTGAAACATTTTATTCCTCCCTATGACCTTTTGTAGGTTTTTTGAATTTCACCTGGCAACACTAAAAGTTATGGCCGATTGAATTTTTAGGGTAGACCTCAAAAGACCCGAATTGATCTCCCAGATGCCGATATGCTACAGGGATGTGTTTGGTGTCATCGCACAGGGCATATCCTGTAGTTTACCAGAAAATCCCGAAAATCTGAAAAACCAAGATGGCCGCCCTGTAATTGGCTCCCAAAGAAAAAGATGAATTTTACCAGATTTTGAATGTCGATTTTCGGCAAGATGGCGACACCTGAGCGAGTTGGCTTGTATGGCGGGGTTAGAGGTCTCATTACGTGGTGTTGCCATGTTTAACAATTTTCCCAAAATTTGGGGTATTTTTTAACTTTTAATGCAAAAAGTCAAAACTCGAAATTTTATCATTTTGCAAAAACGAGTAACAGTCAACGGTACATTTTATCTCTCCCTATGACCTTTTGTAGGTTTTTTGATTTTTGCCTGGCAACACCGAAAGTTATGGTTGATTTAATTTTTAGGGTAGACCTCAAAAGACCCGAATTGATCTCCCAGATGCCGATATGCTACAGGGATGTGTTTGGTGTCATCGCATAGGGTATATCCTGTAGTTTACTAGAAAATCCCGAAAATCTGAAAAAACAAGATGGCCGCCCCGTTATTTTTGTTTTACTGAAAAATTTAAATTTTCATAATAATAATCGGCTTTTTTAGCCAGTTGGCAACACTTTGGAAAGTTGACTTGTATGGAGCGATTGTGGGTCTCAGTAAACAGTGTTGCCATGAAAAAAAATATTTAACAATTTTTTTTTGTTTCTCGATTTAAAATGGCTAAAACAAGATGGGCGCCCAAAATTAGACTTTATTTTTCTGTCAAAATACGACCCCACAGAGACACGCGTGGCCGCTTGCGGCCTCGCGCACCGCGCGACATCTAGTTCGAGAAATAAAATACATATTTGGATTTAGATTTTTAGATTTTATGATAATAACAGTAGGGCATGGTGTGATATCAGTGAACACTAATAACAAGATTGGTACAGAGGAGGTAATTATATAAGACCTTTGAGTATTAAACCAACCGGAGACGCCACTGACAGGCGTTCCCCTCTGCCAAAAAAAACGTGTCGGTCTTTGAGCGTACCGGTTAAATACAACTAGTTTGTTTGAGTTCACGGAGTGCTTGTATTGGTGAATGTATTTGTGTGCACCTAGTTCAAGCTAGTGTTTCATTTTTTTGTCAAAAAATGCGTTTGTTTTAACATTATTTGTGATTGTTTCCTTGTCCCCCCCGCAGAAATTGGCAGACTTTTTTGTAAAGAAACTAGTGAGCGTGACGTCTCCTGTTGGTTTAATACTCAAAGTATAAGACAAAATAAAAATGTGAGCAGTTACTGTGGATTGAGGTTGTTTTTTAATGATCTTTCAAAAGTAAGCACTTTGTGAAATATTTTATCCTCTTTATAAGGATTTTTTACTAGGCGTCACTAAAGAGTCGGTCACGAAACTAATTAATTATTAAACAAGTTTTTTGGTGTTTTAATAATTTGTCTCAGTCTACTGAAAATCATTATTACCCCCCTTCTGGTGCAGTTGCTGAACGGTAACCCACGACGCTATGACTACCTGGAAATAAAGATGAATCTAACGACACCTCTCACTTGAACCGCTTAGGCTGCAGGACACAACGAAATATGCTACCATATTTGTGATGTTTACCTGTGAAACAACCGTTTAAGCATATAATAAATTTAAAAAAAATAGGATTTTTATCCTCGAGGGGGTAGGCAGAAGTATTCCATTTCAGGAAATACTTACATTTCACCATTGTAATCTTTAAACCCCTAATAGGTGGTGAGCCCATCACCCGACCGGGTCTGTTACACATATCTCAAAATTAATTGAGGGACCTACGGGTTTCTTAACGATGTTTTCCTTCACCGTCGTGCTAGTGATAGATATGTATGTAAGTTTTTGAAAAACTCATTGGTACATGCCAGGATTTGAACCTGAGACCTCACGCATAAGAGGCGGGCGCTTTAACTGCTGGGCAAGTTATTTATTATTTATCTAATACGATTGATACATCGAACAAGGTCAACGTCCTTCTGGTGCAGTCTGGTAAAACAGACCGATTTGCCTTAAACATATGTATCACATTTGTCAACAAATAACAAAAAGGGAATGATATTTGTAATGACCGATACCTCATACAAACTTTCACCACTATAACCTTCGATCAACCATACCAACAATAACCAATGCATCATGTAACTATTTATATAACACTGCGCATCATCATAAACACAACACGAAAATGTACGTTCGTCGAATTCTCTCGTTGTTTTTGATCAAAACCAGTTTGAAGTGTGTCATTTTATCGACACTGACCCACTTAGCGCTTGCTTGTAACACTCCTAAAAGTAAAGAAGTGCTTCTTACATATTATTTAAAACAATATTAGTGTAAGACATACGTGTGCAAACCGCTATCATAACCGATATAATCTATAAATTAAATTGTTACACAATGGATATACCTAAAAAAGCGAAATACCTACCCCTCACTGATTTCTTGTGAAATCTCAGACAGAATTCTCAGAAAGCCTAAAACCACTAATTAACAAAGTTCAAAATTCAATTAACAGGGAAATCATATAATTTGCACGCTTACGAAAACCATTAAGATTGTGAAAGCATATAGCCATTGTTAGTATACTTACCTATCTAATCTATTCTCAGTAAAGTATTATAAATCTGAAAAAACAGTCTGTGTCTGTCTACATTTAAATGTATCCCCAAACGACACTTGGAATATAGAAACGAGTCGTCGCTGATCCAAAAGAAGACTACCTACTAGGCTATTCAAACCCCTACGCGCACGGGTTAGGTTACAAAAAGGGGTGTTAAATAAGTGTGACGTATCTGTATGTCTGTCTATGCCATCGTAGCTCCCAACCTATTCGTACTTGGTTTTTTAGAAATCTTGGTAGGTATACTATGGTATAATCTTTATAGAAATGCTTTATAGACTTGTATATATAACAACTAATTAATTATATTATCGCTTATCAGGAGGAGACAAAATAATTGTTAATTTTATCTAAGTGTGAACATAATGACATGGGTTCGTACGTTTATACCTATCAAGGATATCTCTTTACTTTAGTCATACGTCACGTCGAGATTGTACTATTGTACCCGATCGACAGTAGACTACAATAATTAAAGAAGAAAAGTTCTTACAACAAAAAAGAATTAGCCAATTCATTCAAGCGAATGGAATATTTCCAATTGTAGAGTCTATAAATACCAGACGGAATAACCGGGCTTTACTGCAAAGTGCAGATTCATGTTCTTGAGCAACGCTGCACAAAGGCATTTGCACCACAAGACCTAAATATAAATTAAGCGTTATTTTATTATCCGAATTTGTAAGAAAATACAATTTTTTCGGTACTGTCTAGCGGGATTACTATTATGAGAAAATGTTTTTTGTGTACAGTGGCCGAAATAAGGTTTTTAGATAGGTCAAGCTTGTATGATAATACCGGAAATATAAATAATAATATAAATATACTTACATACATACAAAAAATACTCGTTTAAAGTATCAGGATTTGAAAAATCTATTGTTGCAACTGTTCAGAAACTATTATAAGAGTACTAGGTGACCCGACAGACATCCTGTCCAAAAAACCATAGAAAGAGCAACTTTTCCGTTTTTCTTTTATATTAAAACCTTATTAGGAATAGAGATAAAACAAAAAAAAACCGGCCAAGTGCGAGTCGGACTCGCGCACCGAGGGTTCCGTACAACCTTGCAAATTTATGGTTTTCGTAATTTTTCCTTTATCTATGCTATAAGACGTTGCTTCGTACGAAATTTCAAGATTCTGAGTTCACGGGAAGCACCCTGTAGGTTTTGATTCCCTTGCAAGTGTCGAAAATTTACGGCATAAACGGCTGTATCTTTTGATTGCGTTGGCTTAGAAGTTTGATTTTTTCACAGCTTCAAGGGACAGTAGACCTGAGTAATTGATATAAATTTCAGCTTCATACCTCCACGCGTTCCTGAGAAAAAGGGTCTTGACAGACGGACGGACGGACGGACAGACGGACAACAAAGTGATCCTATAAGGGTTCCGTTTTTTCCTTTTGAGGTACGGAACCCTAAAAATATATCAAATCGGTCCAGCCGTTCTCAAGTGAAGCGCTTTCCAAACATCATATTTTAATGTTTATTAAAACGTTTAAAAACATTAATACAATTGCACATTGCACCAGAAAATTGCATAGAAATTAACTTAAATGTCGTTACCGTAAATACCACTAATCGCAGTACCATAACTATATGGCTGGTACTCGTACTTTGTTTAAAGTATAATGGAAGCAAACACAAATCAGTATTCAAACCGTATTTGCGGTCATTACGTGAACATGAATGTTAATGAACGTGATACGTTAACCATACGTAGCGTCCAGGCCTTTAAAGTCATACGAACAAAAGGCTGTCAATTAGTATGTACTAACACTGAATGAGACTACATACATATATACAATATGTAACAGACTAAGCGCTATTCCTGAAATTTGTTTGTTCAGTATGGACTACTTAAACGATTTCAGCTTTTTTTAATGTGTTATTTTTTTTCGAAAAATGAATTAGCATAACTGATTTTATCGTACTATTATTGCTCTTGATTTATGAAGTTTGGTTATACCAAACTAAAGTAGGTATGAATGCATCATTTTTTAAAATATAATATACCTACTAATAGGGCTGTATGAGGAATTGCGCTTATTTTGTGACGTAACTGTCACGAAACAAGAATACGGGAGCTCTCAACGTTCTTCATACAGGCATTCAACAGTCACCTTCGGAAAATTTACATTTATCTTTGTAGGTACATGGAAGTTGTTTTGCGTTAAAATAAGTTAATACGAACTAAGGATTTTTTAAATTTTTGTAGGTACATATATTTCTTTCTGTTGGTCTACCACCTTTCAGTATAATGTGCAATAGAGTTTACTGACCATTAAAGCCAGGGCAGACAGAAAGAATTATCGTTCGATAGATGTACATAGATTTTTTTTATGCTAAATGACATTATATTATATGCTTCCCAAAACAGTCTCGTCTAGATAGGTTTAATTCTAATCTAGAGATTTCGAGTATTTTACACGCTTTAAAAAACAATCTTGCAAGTCGAATTTAACCTTAAATTAAATTGAAATTTGTAAAGAGGGAGGGAGGAGAGGCCTTTGCTCAGCTGTGGGACTACATATAGGCTAACAAAAAATAAGTTGGTAAGCTTTAACATGAGAAGTCATTAATTTGGTATCATCGAGCTGATCAAACGATGGAGCCAGGAGCTGGATAATGGAACCAGTGGCGCAACAATAGTGTGGCAGGGCTGGCAAAATGCCACGGGCCCCCGACCCAAAAGGGCCCCGGCCCGAGAGGCCGCAAGCTCAAAAAAATTTTTTTACACTGTATTATTTTATTTTATTTGAAAAGTATATTTTTATAAGTTCTGCTTAAAATCCAAAGTGAGACAACTAAAAACCATAATACAATTTCAAGTTAATCGTTAGACATTTCAACCAACCTAAACAAAAAAATGTTGATTCATTTTTAGAGAAGTACACCGTGTACATCACTCGGTACACACTATGGCCATTAGTGGGATACAACATGTAATTGAGTACGCTGAAAATCTCGAAGTTTATTATAATGAAACTGAGTACAACGTGAGGATTTTTACTGATAGGGCCCCATCAAAAGAATTTGCCACGGGCCCCAGATGGTATAGTTACGCCACTGAATGGAACTCCTTAATTAGTGCCTTAAAATGGATTATTAATTTGTAAATGTAGGTGTAAGCTCCCCAAACAATAATAAATAAATAAAAGCGTGATTTATGCTTTTTTAAATAGTTTTGAATCTTCAAATCTCGAAATTATTTTAAAATCAATTAAGTATTGTTTATTATTACTTAATACCTGAATGCCAAATTCCAAACACTTACAAAGCGAGTACCAAAATACGAGTTTAATGAGTATTTTGATGAAATAGAACGAACGCCCCTGAAACGGAAACATTAATTAGTATGATCTATGAAATTGCAGAAAAATTCGAATGATTTGGCGAATAACCCAAAGATTATTATTTAAATCAAATGTGATTAGGTATATTGGTAAAATTACAAATTACACATGAATAAAAATAGATTTTCGTTTTAGTATGTAGGTAGGTACCTACTGTTGTGTAACTACTGTGTTTAAAATATCTACACATCACATTGCGCCGACCATCATATTATGTCACATTTACACTAATATTGCCTAGCTTAAGGTAAATGGCGTGACATAAATGCTATAACCTACTAACGGATAGGGTAAAATAAAGTACCACTGTACCAGCGAAACAGGCTAAATAGGCTAGCTAAATACATAAAATTATAAAATGTTTCGAATAATCTACAGCATGTTATTAAAACAATACTAATTATGTGAAGAGTTAATCAGCCGATTGTCACGCCCATGTCCGTGATCCATTGTTTTGTTAGGCACAGATTTAAGCGTTTGTAAAATAAAATACATTTTGTTAACATTCGAATTTATAATAACGAGCTACGTTCTAAGGTAAATACGTTTCAAAGTCGACACAAACGTTTCAAAGTAGATTTTGGCAGTTTTATGTAAATTTACCGCTTTTTAATGAGATTCAAGGACATAGATTTTATTGAAATACTAGGTTATAATAGATTTTGTTGTTGGTTATATTATCAGCTACGGATATGATAATTATATGAAAAATGAAATAACCTCATCTTCTATTAACCTAACCCATTAACTTAAATGATCTTTTACCCTATAGTTAGATAATGAAGTAATAAACAATATTTACGACAGTTGTACGTAAAAGAGTATATGACGATAATGTATTAGTTGCTTACTCATTAAATTAAATCATACTCCGGAAAAAATAATACAAGAAGTTAGCAAAAAAAAAACGAGTAGTTAAACCTCTTCAATGTTAGGTATTATAAATACAAATTACGTTTTTTAAGCATAAGGTAACTTATTTAATGCTTGGAAAAGGTAAAGGTATTATGTTTTACCTTTTTTAACACAGTAAATCTATACATATAATAAAACTCCGACGAGACCGTGTCTGTACATTAACTATTAGTGGTAGTGTAGATATTTACCGATTTAGATAACAAACACCAAATTTTGAAAATTTTGTCTGTCTGTTCTGTGCACGCAACACGCAAAAACTACTGGACGGATTTTGATGAAGTATGAAGATAACTGAGTATCCGGGTCAACATCTTGGGTACCTATTATTTCAGGAGCACATCTCATTCCCACGGGAAAATATAAAAACTGGTTATGTACAGGTACTTACTCCGAAACAATAACACCTAGAACTTTGAAATATGGTATTGTAGGTGTAAGGAATTCTTAGAAATTCCCAGGGGAACGGGAATAAACAGGGTCCGGCAACGCCGCTTGGCACCCACTTTATACTATATTGGTAAGCTTCACATAATCTAGATTAATGGTCTGTGGTAAGCTTATATCTTCACTGTGATATGGCCGAACGAAACTCTGCATTATTGTTTTTAGACTATTGACATTTCTGAGTGTAATTTTCTTTTACCTACAGAAATAAATGAATTTTGACTTGGATTCGATAAGACGTACAATCGCTACGGACTCGTTGCGAGTTGGAGTGACAGTGTTCAAATCCGAATGTTTTGATAAACTTACTTATACTTATTCTCTTGTCAGTGAGCCCACCGGTAATTAGGTATTATTTATGAATAGCTCGACCGACAATTAGTTCTGAGCTTGGACCTGTGTTCTGATGCATGTGTGAACAGCACTTCAGTACCTACGACGAAGTCTTAAGTGTGTATTTCCGAAACATAATAATACCTTTGCTAAAACCTTTACTTTTGGTAAAATAGCTACATTCGTGGGTCACACACAGGGTATCCTAGTTTTGTTAAGTTAATGATGGAAGAGGGAGCGAGAGAAGCGAGCTCGGAAATTGGGACTCTCTAAAATGCTCACTCCTGAGACCCGCTCCGTACCATTCGAGTTCCTTTGTTACCAGTAAATAAAATAGAACCTTTGTTTTAGAAATTAATTGGCTTGTTCCATATAATTTACAAATTAATAGGTAACGCGTGTAAGTACCTATTATGTATGTATGTATATAGTGCAGACAGCGTGGTATAGCCACTGAGGTGACGGTCGCGTTTGGGCAACGCGCCAATCGATTTCATGAAATTACCTTCGCTTTGTGTCAAGGGTCTGTTTGTTTGTACTTAATACTCCTCTATGCGTTAAAAGCATGTGTCTGTTAGAATATTCATGGGCCAATAACAACATAAAAAATCAAAGTATTCGGAAGAGGTCTTCACTTCTTAAAAATGTCAAGGTTGATAATAAATTATTAAGATCAGTTTCTGCACTTCTGCGTCGGATAGGTATTTTTAGAATTTTGTTTGTTTCCCACGTTCACTTTTATGCCTGCGTATACAAATATAGTCTACACATTATTCTACTATCTAAAAGTTACAAATGTATCGAGAACCGGACGAGACGTGAAGCAGCCCACCTGAATAACTATAATTATTATGGGGACTGCAATTGGGTTGGAAAATTAAAATAATTATTCATTTAACGTCCACATATCAGAATATTATCAAACCAATAAACTAATTTAGTTGTTGAGCACACGGCACACTAACTACTTCCACTGAACTAAATTTAAAAGTATTAGTATCTTTGTTAATGGTATGAACGTGACTCATAAGCAGACGTGCTTTTGTAAATCCAAGAGCCCGTCTATTGTACTTACCTATCGCATTGTGAATGCAACAGAAATTCAAATAAGTAAGTATACCTACCTACTTACTCAGATATTGTATTTTTATGTTACAGACTATAACTACTTAGCAAGATGACAGACCCAACTCACGGGAAGATAGAAGGTAAGTCTAGGTCCTATAAAGTTATAATTTCTTAGTTTTATGCCTCCCAAGATTGTTTGTGTTGGACTGGAAGAGATCGCTAAAATCCATAAGACCGCAAAACTTAGCTTATCTTTTTCGTTTTTCAACTTTTTCATGCATGGTCCAAAATAGTTTCAATTGCACTAAAAAAGAGGAGGTTTTCATATGACGCCTTTTTTCCTGTAGACTAATATAATAAACTGAAATGCGAAAACCACGATCTGGATTAAGTTATCAACGCGGACTACTATTTTACACATTTAATACACAATTAGGAAGGTACCTTTTGCGTCTTTGTCTGCGGATTAGTCATGTAGGTAGAGTAGCATAAAAGAAGTAGTAAGTTATCACACCCTTTCAGTATCTACCTACGCGACCTGACGAAATGCCATGCCACTCGTGTTGAGTTGACTCAAATCAATTGAACTACTTACAGGCGAAAAGTCAACTGGTGGTCAAAGTGTGTTGATAGTCTTATGGGGTCTGACGATCCAAAATTCTTGACTACCCCGCAGATTTACTGCGCTTGAGATGAAAAGTTTTGAAATTATATTTAAGTCTTTTCGTATCTATGTAGGTACCGAAAGCAAATATTTAGTCAAGAGTTTACATTAGCGCGCTATGAAAAGTTAAAGCGAACTCTTTTTTTTTGTCTTGTTTCGGTGTCAATTTTGAGAATCCCTTTCTTTGCGGATGCGAAAATCCTGCATGCTTTATGAAACCAACCTGCCAAAATAGTATAAAGCTTAACATTGAGCATTATGTCGGTCCATCGAGCATCCTCAATCATTCCTCAGAATTAACATAAATGCTTGATAAAAATTTTGATCGTTTAGGGACCACTATAGAATTTGATTCGATTTAACGCAAAACTCGTCGCGTCTGTCTGGTCGTACAGAAATAGTACATTATGATATAAGTGCTGTAGGTTGAAAATTACAGCCGAGGCGATATTGCTATTGCTCAAGTAAGCAGAGGCTGTAATTATCAAAGCGCACGTATGTCATACGACGTTTTATAACACATTTGCGAGGAAATAAAATAAAACTCCGACTATGGTAAACGAATAAAAACAATACAGCGTTTAAGAAAAAGCGCACGGCGCGCATCATCATTTTTTTTTTAGGCAAAGGCACAAAATACAGCCAGTATTACTAATAAAGTAAATTAATATTTTTGTGTTTTTGTTACAGATTAATTGGTTGTAATTTACTGTCAAAATTAATTAAATTAAATAATTATGTACATAAATATCTCTTTTTTATATTTTCTCTTTATTATATTTTATCTCCCAAAGTTAATTGTAATCATAAAATGTTGACATCTTTTTTGACATAAAAACTCTTTGCTGAGATTTTAAAAAGTACCGTTCGTTTTAAGACGGAGCATCTTGATAAACCGTGCGATTTACTTTACACTTACCGCACTTGGGCGTAATGAGATACAATACGATATTGAAATTGGTGAAATAACTTTTACGAGCAAATGTGTTATAAAGTATATTTCAACCTTATTTATTGCATAATAATATCCTGCCTGTCACATAATGACACTCGGTGACAATTTTAGTGCTGTCTTTTCCTGTAAAATTATTGTGTTAATGTCTTAATGAATTATTGATATGTTTTAACGTTTTTTTTATCAATAACAGATTTTATAACACTATAGTAGGTAATTAATTACCTTTATCGAAGTAAAGCAATAAAACATTGACTAACATATATTTTGAATTTAATTTTGGATATGCCGGGTAATATTGATGATCACAGATTGAAAGATTTTACTAAACGTACGTCCTACTCTATTGTCTATTTATTCGTGATATACCTACCTGAGCTCTACCTGAGAGAGATATAAGGTCTGTGAGCTCCACAGATATATTGCCTTTAGGTACCTACATAAAGACCACTTCCCAATATGTCAGTTTCCCATGCATGCAAAAAGTAGCAATATACAGTATATTGCTACTTTTTGATACTTACGGTTAATTCCCGTGTACCTAAACTAAATAATGATTCACATTGTGCTACATACCTACTGGCTTTGATATCCTCTATAAATAGTAGAATAATACCTTAAATAAAAAGAAATGAACATTTGTCCACAAAGTAGTGAACTACGGAAAAGTACAAAGTACGGAACTCAACGACATCATCTGCAGGGCTCTCGCCGCTGCTACAGGTACCCCGGCTATTTTTAAGCCTAACGGCATTACAAGGATAGGTGGCGGGAGGTCTATACCTCCCGCAGGCCATGGACGGTCTGGCCATGAAACATGGCAGGTACCTGGTGTGGGATGCCACGTGCCGACATAGTGTTGCAAAATTATCATGAAATTTAAAGAAAATATATATTCTTTTGCATTACATACCTAACATACATACATATAATAACGCCTCTTTCACGTAGGGGTAGGCAGAGACCACTTCTTTCCACTTGCTACGATCCTTACATACTTGTTTCGCTTCTAAGCTATTATTAAGAATTACTATGATTGTGTAACAGATAATCCCAAGATTCTCTCCGGGCCGGTACTGACCAACTCGCCAAATGCTGTGCTCTCGAAGACCTTGCTTGGCCGTTACAATGACCTGCCGCTACCCTGCGATAGGATCATTGCCACCTACGTTTGGATCGATGGAACTGGGGAACATCTTCGGTGCAAAGACCGCACCCTGAATTTCATTCCTAAAGCACCAAAAGGTAAGTGTTACAGAACGTAGGTATCTTTATACTTAGGTTTATATACAATTCCGGTGTGTTTCCACATTCGTAACTCTTGTCCGCTTGACCTATATTGATGAAATTTTGTATGGTAGCTAGCTTGCATCGCAGCAAAAGCCATCTAAACAGCGAGGACATGAACGCTGACGAAGTTGCGGGAAAAAGCTAGTAGGCTAATAACGATATAATATCGCTGATGTAATTTATCTCTTGCATGTATTATACTGAAGGTCAACTTCCCGTGGACGGCCGTAATACATCTAATTCAAAATAATTCATGTATGACCCATCCATTGTAGCGAACATAACATGGTCTTATTATATCGTCATTAACAATTGTAATTAACACAGTTAATATAAATTTTCCGACCTTCAAAGACCCGCGGGATGTTGATAAACAAGATAGGTACCATTTATAAATATTGCGCGTTAGGTTTGACCTGTAAACAAATGATACTTACTTTATTATTCTTGTTTACCACGTGACCACAGCAGTCATAAAATTGTAGAAAAATAAACATGTTTGTAACCTTTTAAATAGGCATTCACAATATTTTGTTATTTGTAGACAAATTGACACGTGTTTTGGAAGCAATCACAAGATCAGTAACAAGAAAAGCTGAGTCAACTATAAAATGGCAGTACACTAAACAATGCTTGCCACCGTATTTCTTACCGAAGGATCTAGAAGAAATATTCACTGTACAATGTCAGGCGCGAGATGAAGTTAATAAGGATAGCTTTGATGAGAATTTCAATGGTTTCACGTTAATATTGTTCTACGCAGTCATAGAAATGTTGGACGTACCTACCTATATAGTCGACAGTGTAGGTAGAGGTATACGTTTGTAGTTTGATCTTAGTTATAGACGCGATAACTTTTTTCCTTAATGCAACAGCATAAACCTATCCCAATTTACCTAGTCTCTTGATCGAGTAGGTACCTAAACAAAAATATATACTTTATGTAGTTAACAAATCAATCGTAGTTATATTGTTAGAAATTGTTAAGTAATTTGATATGTACCTACCTACTTTTATTATTTTCTTGCCATTTTTCTTCTCATCGTTTCTTCCATTTTACCCTATCGCCCGTCATATCTACATTTAGTTTCTTTTTACACAACATATCCTTCGTACAATCCATCCGTTTTCGTTGATAAGGTTATATATACTTCTATATACTGCCTATATATTTCTGCCTATAGTTAGTACCTTCCACATTACCATCCCATCATTATATATATCCGTGTCCGTACCACGACCAAACGATTACCTCTCAACTTCCCCATTACGGGTGCTATTTTCAGACTTCCACTTATCTATCCGAGTATATCTATCATCTCGACATTCTCAATACTAAGTAATTAAGTAGTTTGTGATTTAAAATGCGACCAACCCGTTACGTTAAGCGACATAAATAAAGGCATAATTTTAATATAATTATCTATTATCTTTGACCACTTGTTTTGTTCTATTTTCAGATTTGCCCGTTTGGAATTTTGACGGTAGTTCCACTGGTCAAGCCGACGGACATAATTCGGATACTTTCCTGGTACCTCGAGCCATTTACAAGGATCCATTCCGCCGTGGAAACCATATCCTCGTCATGTGTGACACTTACAAATACAACATGGAACCCACAGAAACTAATCACCGCATCAAGTGTCAAGAAGCATATGAAAAATGTAAAGATGAAGAGCCGTGGTTTGGGATCGAGCAGGAGTATATTCTTCTGGACTCTGACTTGAGGCCTTTTGGCTGGCCACCAGGCGGCTTCCCCCCACCACAGGGACCATACTACTGCGGTGTCGGTGCCAACAAGGTTTTCGCAAGGGATCTCGTCGAGGCACATTACCGGTAAGTCGAATAGGTATTTACCTTCTTTTAAAGCTGTATGTGTATATCTGTGTGTGTATACTGTCCGATGTATCGAATCGTTTTTGGATAAAAACAAGTTCTGGTAATCGGTGTTCGTTATGGTGGTTACCAAAAAAACTCAAATGTCAAAAACTCACTTGATTTGAACGATTACATCATTTTACCGCTGACTGTACCTATAAAAAACATTGATGTTCGCAACACAATCATGTAGGTAGTGTACCTAATACCTATATGAAAAAATATATTAATAATAAAAAATTGGGGGACACAATTTACACACGATTATTTAGTACATGTGTAAAAAGACCCGGTCCGACGATGGGCTCACCAAATATCACGTTTAGGGGTCCAAAGAATATCTCGTGAAAAGTGGGTATATCCAGAAATGGAATACCTCTGCCTTCTCCCTCGGGGATAAAAGGCGTGAGATTATTTTTATTATTTAGTTCCAAGCTAGGCCTGTACGGTGGTTACTAAACAACTGACATAAACATACATAAATAAATATACCTATATTCGATATAAGGAACTAAGTTCATGCTCATAAATTATTACGTTATTAATAGATGTTGCCTGTTTGCTGGAGTACCGATCTCTGGTACCAACGCCGAGGTTATGCCCTCGCAATGGGAGTTCCAAGTGGGTCCCTCTGTGGGAGTGAACGCTGGCGACGACTTGTGGATGGCTCGGTACATCCTCCACAGACTGGCTGAAGAATACGGAGTAATCGTCACATTTGATCCCAAACCCGTGCAAGACTGGAATGGGTCTGGTGCCCACACCAACTTCTCCACTAAGAAGATGAGAGAAGAGAGTGGTATTATGTAAGTGTAACAAATTATGTTCAAAAAAAATTATACATATAAGCGCCCTATATGTCACATAGGTACATGTTAAAAGTAAAAAAAATATCTTCTCAATAAAATTCAAAATGTTTCCTATTACAATCACCGATGTTAATGAGATTAATATTTCCAGTGAAATCGAGAAGGCGATAGACAAGTTGTCCAAGGTGCACATGAAGCACATCAAGGTATATGACCCCCGCGGCGGGAAAGACAACGAGAGGAGACTGACAGGTCTTCATGAAACAGCCAGTATTAATGACTTCAGTGCAGGTGAGACTCATCAAACTTGAAAATTGCTTTTTACCGACTTATTCTTGTACCTATTGTATTAACGGGAGGGTGTTAAAGATCAATAGACATCAAAGATACTTGATCCTAAAGTAGAAATAAATAATATAAAATACTTTTTTCACTATAGTACTATAGTACCTACGGCCTATATTATCGGAGTCGGCCTGTCATAAACGTCAGTAATGAACTAATGAATTAAGCGCCACTCGATTACGCAAAATAGTGTTAGTATTTAAGGCAAATCATAAGCTAAATGAGTGCAAGCGAGATAGACTGATAGAAAATATTAATGACCAGACGACTTAGATGATAACTGCTGTACTATAATCAGTGAACGGAAAAAAACATTCACAGACTATAGTACCTATAGTTAAGTGGCCACTAGCTTAATACCCATCTCCCAATCAGCGGTGGGCTCGCGTGGGAGACTAAAGCCCATACTTCGTCATGTGTGAGGAAAGACCCTTAGCTCAGCAGTGGGCTGTTACGGGTTGACGAAGAAACCGAGGCGAAGCGAGGGAGAGACGCAAGTTCTATGATAAAATTTATAAAACCCTAACTAGAGAGTTGTTAAAAGCACGCCCAAAAATTCGATATTTCAGCAGGAAGAAAAAAAAACTAATTTCCAAATCAAATTTCAAAAACGGGAAGGGGTAAAAAGTAGATTTTATGTAGTGTTGTATAATATATATGGTATGGCTCATGGTTATTGTAAAAGCCGTGATATTATAAATTTCACGGACTTTTGTGAATCATCTCCATTTCAGACAATATCAAGGTACAATCCTAGTTAGGTATCAATGAGGATCAGACCGGAATAACTTTTAGGATGTGGATTGTGGTGGGATTGTGTGGGGATCAATTTTTGTTGGTCGATCACAGACCACCATGCAATCAGTGACCGTTTTAGATTTTTGTATGGAATTGAGACGATTCACAAAATTCCGTACTACTAGTGAAATTATAATATCAAGGCTTTTACAATAATAATGCGACACATATCTACTCGTATATAAGAGATTTTTATATTTTAATTGTTGTAGGTGTCGCAAGCCGCGGTAGCAGCATAAGAATACCGCGCAATGTCGCTGAGGACAAGAAGGGCTACCTAGAGGATCGCCGGCCAGCCTCAAATTGCGACCCGTACGCTGTGATCAACGCCCTGATGCGCACCTGCGTACTGAATGAATAACAGCCAAGCTGACAAACACGCCTCCCGTGCCAGCTCCACATTTCCGTCAACCACTCAACGTGCCTAAACTACGCCACGAGCGTGAACTAATGCGTCCGTTAAATTCACAGCACTTATTCAAGTAACGACAAATCGAACACGGCCTGGGCATTTACTTTATATACCTACACTGTTTGAGAGCAGGCACGTGATAGAGGTTGTATTTATAAAGGACCATATAAGATATTATAATATATTATAACAGATAATGTTATTAAGAATATTATGTGATATTTAAATTTTTATTGTTACTTTTTTAGCACACAAATAACAACATATCATTACTTCTAACAAGTTTCAAATTATTAAAGTGAATAAATATTACAACTGTTACTGTTCATCTTGAAATTATTAAAGATACCTGACCCCGGCAAAATTGTGGACTATCACACAAATTATTATTTTGATTTGTTTTTTGTTAAGTATAGTATAGAAATATCATAATAATATCTACACTAATATGATATGATTTATGTTATCGCATATTAAGCATAAGTTAAGGATTATTTTAAATTATAGAAATTTATTTCTAAAACCCATGAGTACTAAAAATATATACAATGCACAAAGTGGCAGCCTTTATTTGAAACATTTAATTTTAATCTTAAGTATTTTACGTTTACTGCATGCCTCACAATATGGTATTTGACTGCCTAGTCAAATTAGTTACTTTTATATTATGTCAAAACTAAGAAGTTCTAAGGAAAATGTACTGAATACTGAGCTGTGACGTAGTACTCAGTTGCATCACTTTTTTGTTTTTTTTTTATAATTGTAAAATGAAAATCGAAATGCATATTTATTTATACTTTTAATAAATAACTACTCGCAATTTAATTTCTATACAGTCAAACACCATAATTATTTAGAATAAATGTATTGACAAATTTTAAGTTGTATATGAACACGTTATTGAGATATTATAAAAAATAAAGATACTTTATGAATATCGTGTTTTTTTAAATATTTGTTACTAGCATTTCACGTTTTTTTATGTTTACTAAGTAACTATAATATTTTCAGCCTTTCGGTAGTAGTATGCAGGTAGTAGTAGTATTCGCAAAGAAGAAGTTATTAAAATCCGTCCAAAAGTCGTGGCGAGTGTAAACAAAATTTTTGTTCTTCTGATTTATTCCAGATGATAAAGCGTGACGACCTTTGAGACTTAATACTCAAAGGTGACGACTGATACACTTATAACCTACAATATTGGGCCATAAGCTATGAAACATTACTCATATTTTAGCTGTTTTGTTATCAGGTTTTGTTTAACACTGACAGAGAAGCAATGGCCGTTGCTCGAGACAGCTCCAATAAATGTAAAATTACAACGTTTAAAAATCGCCAAACATGTTTGTACAATGCAAAGGTCGAAACATAATTTTTCACTTCTCATGCTCTAAAAGTACGCCAATATAGCCCTACGAAGCGGGACTAAAGTGACCACTTTAGTCCCTAGGGAGTATAAAGTATTTTTTTTTAAATTTCCTTAATGAGAAAAAGACAACCTCAAACAGCCAGTAAATATCTGTCGAGTGTGGACCATCTTCATTGCGAAAATGTGAAGAGTTTTAGTTCCATGGTTTTTCCGCGAAGAAGGTGGCGCCATGTGTTTTAAATTGTTTACCTGCAAAGAGATTTAAATCTCTGTTAATCTGTGACAGCCTGACAGGTTTAGAAGAAAAAACTGACCGCGAAAATTTCTGAATTTTTGTCGAGTGTAAATTTGTTGGGTTTTAAATAAATTTGTACTAAATTGTCAATTTTTCTCGCACTCAAAGTGAAAAGTACAGTTTCCACCTCGAGACTAAACGCCAACTTAATATACCCTCGGTTTCATGACTCCTGGTATATAATGGCTTCGTTTAATCCCTCGATATAAAATATACTATTAAAACAACGACAAGTCGCTCAGGCGCCAAAGGTCTACTTCTCAAATAGCCCATTTCGCATTTTGACTACTTCGCTATCGGCCCACTTAGCAAACAGTCTATTTCGCATTCTGTCTTATTCTCGAAAATCGAACAAATGAAACTAGGTACACCCGCGTCGCAAGCGTTTTTCTCAAGTAGGTTGGTTCATGTTGAAATCAAACGAAGTTACTCTGGATCGGACTCAGTAGGTGCCTGGTTAAATCGCATCGCCGCGACACAGTTTCGTGACACACTTAATAGCAGAACAAAAGGGTAGGTAGATAGGTCTAACAGTTTTAATTCAAGTTTTTGAATTTCTGTTGTAATCACTATGTAATGTTTTGTTCGTCTTGACCAAAGAGATTAAAATATAATAGGGTCTTGACGTAATATAAAATCCGAACTATTAAGCTCCTCATGAGTAAGGTACTAATAAGGAGCCCTTAAAATGAATAAAATTATATACAGTCATGAAGGCAACATTTTGATTAATTCTGTCTCAAAATCGCCACTCGATTGAAACACCAATTTATTTTAATTTTTATTATTATACATAACATGTAATTCTAAAACGACACTTCTTTAAAAGAGTTAAGTGTTCTAAAATTTCATAAATCATTGAAATGTTATATATGTCACCGTAAAATTGCAAACACCGTTAGATTATAATCTATCTCGCGAGATTGTAGTCTGTCGAAAGATTGTGTACCGAACATACTGCTTACAATTTAACGCATTATTTTTCGGTAGATTTTATTATATCGAAGTGAAACTGATAGATCACAATCTCTCCAGCGTTAAATTGTCAACTGTCCAAGGACTGTCCCTGATTGGTCGGTCTTGCTGTAGTTATTTCTGTGCCCATAGAGTTAGGAATCAACCACAGATGTCAGTTAAACAAAATAAAATCATTTAAAAAATTGTGACATTAAGTATATTGTATTTATTATTTAGTACCTAGGTAGTAATTCTGAGAATGAATTTTTCAAAACTTACGTACATTATTCATCACTAGCTCGACGGTGAAGGAACATCGTGAGGAATCCCGCATGTCTCAGAATTAATTCTAAGGCATGTGTAAAAGGCTCACCAACTATCACGTTTGGGGGTCGAATATTCTCGTGAAAAGTGGGTATTTCCAGAAATGGAATACCTCTGCCTACCCCCTCGGGGATAAACAGCGTGAGTTTTTTAAAGTAGATATAGAATTTGTTTTGTATTTAGTTTTTTAATCTAGGTTTTATTTTGTGATCGTTTTTTTTTCTAAGTGAAAATTTTGTTACTTTTTAGTTTTATTTTATGTTTGAAGAGAAAATATTTCTGTTTTTTTGTTCCATATTTTCATAACATAATTTCAGAATTATTGATTATCTATCTCCTAAATAATAAATACAATATACTTAATGTCACATTTTTTTTATTGCTTTTATTTTGTTTGACTGACATGTGGTTGATTCCTAACTCTATGGGTACAGAAATAGCTACGGCAAGACCGACCAATCAGGGACAGTCCTTGGACAGTTGACAATTTAACGCTAGAGAGATTGTGATCTATCAGTTTCACTTCGATATATTATAATCTACCGAAAAATAATGCGTTAAATTGTAAGCAGTATGTTCGGTTCACAATCTTTCGACAGTCTACAATCTCGCGAGATAGATTATAATCTAACGGTGTTTGCAATTTTACGGTGACATATATAACAAAAACACCTTAAAGTAAAAAAATATACATATTACCAGTTCTTTAATGCAGATAGCATTAAAAACCTGAAACTACTGCCTTACAACAATATACAAGAGAAGAGGTTAACGAAATCTTTTTATAAACACTTTTTTTTCTATATTACTATCAATAAATCATCATCAAAGTTAGCAGCTGCAGGCCTCATCACCGAGATCAGATGGTACGGAGCGTAAATACGTTACGCATTCTCAGCACGCAGCTATCATGCGTGTTAATAGACTTAACACAAGCCTGAGAAATTATATTTAAGATGTTTATACTTTATTAGTTATCGACAAAGTTTAAAAAACATATAAGTAGGGGTTATAACCGAACCCGATTTCGAATATAGGAAAAGAACTCGTCACTTTAACCTGACTGTAACTGCACACCAAAATGACTACAGACATTTTTATAAAGATAACAACCTCGATAAAAGAGAAACAAATTACTTACTTTTATTCTAGTTCACACCAAATCGACTATTATTCTAATGTTAATTAAACAAGTATTACATTTATTTTATTATAGGAAACATTTACAAAACAAGCTACGTATACATCATCAGATAGGCGCTAATAAAACATAATTTGATACTAAGTAAATACCTATGTTACAAGCTCTATCATTGTAACGAGTCTGCCTTTCTTGTGCATTGGATAACAGAGTGATCAGTGAGTGATAAGCTCTGCTTATCTTGATTTCGTTCCGATTGTGTATACGCAGCATAAAAACTTTAGGACGAATAACACGTAATAAACTACTTCAGTGATGGATAAGAGTGACACATGTTTAAAAAATACAATAATATGACCTTCAGAACAGCTACCAAAACCTTAAGATAAATCTACTTTGATACGTTTGCTTTCTTAGAAATACTTATCATGATTCTGATTAAATTACACGATAATAGGCTGTAGATGCTTACGAAAAAATCTGTTTACACCAATAGCATATTTTTTTAAATACGAAATAATGGTCATTACAACCAGGTTCAAATAAACGAATAAATTATCCTATGCTAACAAAAGCAGCTTTTCTGTTGGATATTAAATATACAAATTCAGAATATCCTTTTTTTCTAAATGAACATTTTAATGGAATTTACTTTAATACCCAATGGAGCACACTGAATGTAAAACAGCTGACTACAATTTAAGATCCTTGTAATATCACCTAATCTATCTAACCGATGTAAGCAGTTCTGTACAGTGTATATAAAGTCTTTATTGAGCTGTGTAAGTTGACTAGACATCACACAGAGTAAATTTTAGTTCACAACAAGATTCAATAAACTTTCCCCAACCTGGTACAATTTTATGTAGAAAATACTTCCAATAACACACAAGTTTAATGTTTACCTTTTCTATGTTTATTCTTTTATATTTAACCTGCACTGAAAATAAACATACTATTCATAAATAGGATTCAGAAAGTAGGTAAGTGTGCTTAAAATGCTTTTGTGCAATTTTTTTAATAATTTGTCTCAAAATCAGCATAGCGGTACATCATAATATGTCGATTATAAATTAGTATATCAAATCTCAAATCTGTCATTTTAGCATGCCTTTTTAAGAATGTAAGAGTATGTAAATAATTATTTTCTAATTCAATGCGAAAAATAGGGACTGCTCTATTACTAGGAAGCGCAACAAAGATGTTTTTTAATTTATTTTAGGTATTGAGATTTTTTTTGTTAATAGATACTTACTTGAAAGCACAATTCGTTTTTTCATCAAATTTAGTTATCGTCAATTTCTAATTAAGTATATTTTATTTTATACATTAAGGAGATAGTATCATGTGTTATACAAACAAAGCCACTGTAATCAGTTGTAGACGAGATTGTAACATATTGTTTCTTAATTTGTATCTTAAATATAGTTAATCCGATCACAGAAAAATAATCACAATAGAAATAATAATATACACAAATAATAATAACATAGCCTGGACAGTTTAAGCGCATTTTTTCATATTAGCAAAACTTCCAATACGCAAAAGGTCAATACGCTAAATGTCTTATTGTCAGTATTTTTTATTGGTGAGATAAACAATGTTATTTTATTTGCCAAAAACAATTTAATCTCGATCAGCTGATCGTTTTGTATACGGTGTTTTTTTCCTGTTTACATTGTTTTGTTACTCTTGTTCAGTTTCATTGGTAGATTCACCTGCATAAAAGACGCTGTATGACCTCTACATATTTTACACCATTTATAACTCGAGAGTGGCTGGACCGATTTTTATTATCTTGGATGTGTTGGATTTGTCTTCGCCCCGAATAGCAGAACAATCATTAGAATATTGACAAAATTGCCCACCCACTAGTTACAGTGGCGGATTTACAGTCTTGGCCGCCCTAGGCCCCAGGCTGTGTAGAAAGTACCAGCCGCCCTTTCTCAGTATCTATCATATAGTACGAGTAATATAGACTACATAATAAATTGACTTTATTGCCAACTTTTATTTCTTTATACATAAACGTAGAAAGTGATTTAAGAAGATTATTGTTATACGATGCAGGGCACTAAGCCCATAATGTACGCGAGCCTTTAGAATATTTAGGTAAGTACTCGGAGTTACTTCTTGTTATTATCACTGACTTTTTTGGTCACGATTGGCCGCTCCTAATATCTGGCCGCCCTGGGCCCGGGCCCACTGGGCTTAGTGCAAATCCGCCACTGACTAGTTATAAATAAAAAATTGGCATGTGCAAGTCGGACGGTTGAGTTCCGTGCCTTATGTACGATTATCTGTAGATGTGATTAGTACGCAATAAAGTTAATTACCTATTTTTTGGGACTGCTTAGTAGTTTGTATGTAAACGATTATTGCATTTTATTTTAAAAAACTGAGTTAGAGACATTGTAATATTTTTCCTGTAATATTTAGGTACATAAACCTCTAATATCATACGTATTTCAGACTATTCGCTTTGCAAGGTTCGGAGATAAGAGAGGGGGAGAAATGGTGTTTTATGGTTTTGAAAGCATTATTTAAAACTACGCCAAATTCAAGTAGATAGTCATAGCTGTGATAAACCACTAAGCGTGTGGAATAATAATATAAGGAACTTATAGGAAAGCACATATTTAAAAACAAGAAAGTCTTGGTTTTAACAAGTGTAATACAAAAGTTGGACATTTGCGAATTAGATCTATTGAGAATGTTCGATTCTGACGACACAACTTTTGTGAAAATGAAAATTTGCAAATATGAAAAAATGCATCAGAACGGCCCACTCGAGCCGAGACATTCTGCCTGTCTTTTATAAACGATAGCTTGCATATGAATCAGAAAATCTGTAACCTCATGATGACGCAATAAATAGTAAAATAATGACTAATATGAAAAATAAAAGTTCATAACAGAAAAATAATTTCTGATTTCTCAAAAATCTTATGTACCTATATTTTCACACATGAATTACGAATCAAGTTAATATTTTGTTAATAAATTTATAAGTTTATACATATTATTGTTCTTGATATATCATATTGAACTTGATTTTAGTTATAGAACAAATAGCGTTTTATAATGCAATCAAACATAGGAATTTACTTAAATTTATATATTTGAAGTTACATTACATAGTTCTGTTGTTTCTTACGTAGTCCACATACGATTTTAATTTATAACTACACTCTACTTAGAGTATAATTAATTACACACTTAGAACGATTTTAAATCATTATAATGCTATGGATGTAAACTTGACAATATTGTGATTTTAATTCAATCTTGAACGAAATCGTACGAGTATATTAAAGTTCACAACTCGTACAGAGACTTTAATTCTTCAGGTAAAATTAATAAGTTTAAAACTTTTAGCATTTTCAAATGGTATAAGCTCGATTCAACGTCATGTTTTGTTATAATTTTGTTTGATAGAAATGTTACACTTCTATAAATTTAAAAAGTTTCTTGACACTAGTTATAAACACTCAGTTAGTCACTTTAGGTGTGCAACACATATTACTTATTATAGTAGCACACAGTGGGCCAGGACAGACCTCAACGTTTATAAGCATCCCATTCGCAATGTTCACACAAGAGATTATGGTCCTTTTGCGAGAATGTTCGAATCAACACTAACGACAGCGTATTCGCTCCTGCACAATACGCGCCGCTGTAGGTGCTGATCCCGAATTAAACATTCATCACAGCGTGGAACCGCTGTCGCTATTCTCGCACTTGAGGAAAGATTTCCTCAAAGTACTCCATTAGTTAATTGTCTGGTGCTTCCGCTGGTGGGGGGTTAGCATTTTCGCGTACCGTGAATTTAGCGCAATTAGAGATCACTGTGCGCGCGAGATCCTTGATTAAGGCGTACGGGGAAGGGTGGCAGAGCAACTCTTTAAGCAGCCTGAGTCCGCCTTCTGCCTCCACTAAGCCGCAGTACTTGTCAGCTAAAAGTAATAAAAAACACAATACACATGAAAATTTATACGCTCACGCATATCAGGGTATCAGCAGAGGTATTCCAATTCTGGAAATACTTGACCAGTGTATTATTCGGATCTCATAACGTGACAGCTAGTGAGCCCGTCGCCAGACCGTGTACAACTCTGAGGCCTGCGGGTTTACTCACAATGATTTCCTTCACCGTCGAGCTAGTTATAATACGTAAGTATTTAAAAAAACTTAATGGCTGATGCCTAATGCCCAGGATATAATTAAGCGAAAGTAACTCTGTATGTTTGCCTTCTCATGTCTAAACCGTTAACCCGAGCTTGCTGAAATTTGGCAGAAGCTATCGTTCTGCCAAATTTAACATTATGACGAAGGTATAGGGTTCATTTACGGAAAAGGTTCCTTGGTGACGCGATAACCTAGTAAATTAAGTAAGTTACGCGGACTGAGCCGACAGTTAGAAGGTAGTTTTCTTCTCATCAGGTGTTACCTTAATTATAAAAAAAAGCGGGCAACCCGAAAATAGGATTTGCCCAAGATTGTGTAAAACCGCGAAGGTCGTCTGGAGTGGACGCTGTGGATTCCCAGGGTCGTTTTCAGATTTAATAATAACTTTATTAAGATACTTTTTTCTTAGTCATATTTGTTGAATACTAAGTTTATTTTGTACAAATCGTGAATAATGTCTTATTATTATTATATTACCTGCTCTAGTATTAAATTTACGAAATTACGCACAATTATATTTAAAATATAGTCCAGTCAAAATAGACTAAATTATGATTCCAGTTTGCATTAATTCCCAACAAGCTGGATTTTTGTGCAGGCCTTGGATGCGTCATTACAAATGAGCTGTCAAAAGTCCCCATCGATCCCGCTTGTGCGTTGTTTTTTATTCGAGGTCAAAGGTCACAAATTTGCGTTTTTTGCGTATATCTCTGCAACAATGAGAGCTACCGAAAAATGGTTCAAACAAAGTTTGTAGATCGTAAAATTGTCTACAAAAAAGATCTCAACACTTTTTCTTCTACGGTGCACTGTTCTCGAATTATAGCTATTTTAAACATAGAAAATACGAATATGCACTCATACGTGGCCAGTATGCATCATCGGGTTAACAGTCCACACAGTCTTGGAGCAGTCTACACAAATCGAGCAAGAAGAGGAAGAAGACGGTGACGAGGAAGAAACGAGTGACTATGAAGAATTTGATGATAAACGATGATTTAATTTTCTTGCTGTTAAAATTTTCATTAAATTGAAATAAAAAAAAATCATCAATAAAATAGTGTCCCATTACATTCTCTCGATCAAAATATACTGTGGACAATTCCTACTGGGGTAACCACGGTAAAAAAAAGCACCGTGTACACTACCTCAGATGTGTGCATTTAGTCGAAAATACGACTTTCCTGCGGTCTAAAGTCACGATAGATACAAAGAGATACAAAGAATCGCTTTCGAGATGAAAGCTATTCTTTGTAGAAGAAAAGTGGTGAGATATTTTTTGTAGACAGTTTTACGACCTACAAACTTTGTTTGAACCATTTTTCGGTAGCTCTCATTGTTTCAGAGATATACACAAAAAACGCAAATGTGGAAAAAAAACAACGCACAAGCGGGATCGATGGGGACTTTTGACATATCATTTGTAATGACGTATTCAAGGCCTGCACAAAAATCCAGCTAGTTGGGAATTAATGCAAACTGTAATGTCTATTTTGACTGGACTAAATAATTAGACCGTGTTTATTTCATTATTCTAAATATAATTATGTATCGTAATATCGTTATTTTTGAATAAAACTGTTGGGTATCAATTAATTGGTGGGGTGTCAGCAATAAGGTGTATTACCCTATCTACAATACCGCAAAAACTATAAAAATATATTCCATGTACAGACACGGTCTCGTTACAGTTTTGATATGTATTGAAGATAAATACTCACGATAGACCGTGGTGAGGTTAGCGAGCGCCCAGACGGCCCAATGCTGGCACTGCGGGGTGTGGTGAGCATTGAGGAGGCTCAGGATGGGCTCAAAGGAACGGTAGTTGATGTTCCTCTCCGCGTGCAGGTCCCAGCGGCCAACGGCAGCGGCTACTCGCTGCAGCACGGCTTCGCGCGCCGGCTCATCGACCGTCCACGTCGCCGGACCATCCGAAGCCATGTGAGCAAGCACCCCGGCCGCGTTGTAACTCACCTACATACAACATTTTAACATCGCTTTTAGGGCTGTAACACACCGTGCGTAATAACATTGTACACTATTGCGTAATAGAATTATCTGTACAAAGTTGAATGAGTACCTCGCTGCAAGTTATATGTGAGTAAACAGAGCATTCTCAATTTATATATATGACATATCGATGGTCTAGAAGACAAACATGCTAACTACAGATTTACCAATTTTACAGGAGGACTGTTTTTAGTAATTCAAAACTTCCAGATGCTATAACTTAAAACTTTACATAGAAATTGTGTATCTATTGCCTATACTTAGTTAGAGTATTTATCTTCATATTTATTTATCATAAATTTCAACATCAATATCTAAAGTATTCTATAAAAATACCAAAATAGTAAAAAAGAGCGTCACTTAGTACGTTTGTACACAAACTTTATATTATTTTGTTCACTTAACACTTTTGTGTAAGCAACATTTAACATTTATTTACAAACAAAATATACATTCCTTTACAATAATCTATACATGTAATAAAACTCTAACGGGGCCGTGTCTGTACATACATAAAATATTTTTTGAAAATTTTAGCGGTAGTGTATATGTTATCGATGTAGATACCAAAACACAAATTTTTGAAATTTATGTCTGTCTGTCTGTGCACGCGTCACGCAAAACTGCTGGACGGATTTTGATGAAATTTGGTATGAAGATAACTGAGTACCCGAGTCAACATCTAGGGTACTTTTTATTCCCGAAAATATCTCATTCGCACGGGATAATATAAAAACTGGTTAAAAAGAGAAATACGTAATATTCCGAAACAATTACACCTAAGAAACTAGAAATACGGTATGCAGGTCTTGAAATATGTCATCATCACGCAAAGACGGATTTTGATGTTTGGTGTGGCGATAACTGAGTAGCTGGGTCAACATTTAGAGTAATTTTTACAGCGGGAGAATGTCTCAATCCATCGGGAAAATTAAAAAAACTGGTTAAAAAGACAAATACGTAATACTCCGAAACGATAACACCTAGAAATTTTAAATGTAGTATGCATACCTAGGTGTCTTATCTGTCGAAGGCAACCGCTATGAAGGGATTCTTGGAAATTTCTACGGGAACGGGAATAAACTGGATTCGCGCGCGTAACGCCACTGGGCCCCCACTATTTGAATGTATCTAGGTGTCTTATACGAGTATGTCGAAGGCAAAAGGTTTTCCAAAATTCCCACGGGAACGGGAAAATACTAGATCCGCGCGGTCAACGCCGCCCGCTAGTTACAGATAAAAAAATTCCTCCAAAGAGGAACCATGTGGGGTGGGACAGAGCCCAAAAGACTGGCCGCTTTCCCTCTGGATAGCTAGGCTGATCCTTTGACAGAGGTAGTTGTCAGCCTTCTGGTCACCTGAAGCCTCAACCAAACAGACTGACAGCTCTTTGAAAAGCTGCCGCTCCTCCGGCCCCCACGGTTCCATGGTCTCCACCCCAAACGGCACAAACATGTAACCTAATAAACATTGAGATCGCATACCTGCGCCGCTTTACGCGTGCAGCGGTCGCAGCCGCCGCGCTAGCGCCTACCTACAGAGGTAGCATCGTTGTGGGATGGGGCAATGTGTCTCCACATGTTTCATCCTACACCAGCGACCTACCATGTTTCCATGGCCCGACAATCATACCATCAGGCCTCCCGCCACTCATCGTTGTGATGCCGTTAGGCTCAAGAATAGCCGGGATACGAGCAGTGGCGAGAGCCCTGCGGATGAGGTCAGTGAGAGACGCATGGTGCGACAGGCGGCCGGGCGCACCATGCGTCTCTCACTGACCTCATCTCAACGATGCTACCTCTGTAGGTACGCGCTAGCGCGGCGGCTGCGACCGCTGGGGCCGCTAAGATCCATGAGATGCAACGTTAAAAGTAATATGAAAATATCAATCATAATAATATACTTTTCAATATTATTATTCAATGCCTTAGTTAAGTAAATAAAAAAAAATACTCTCAGGTTCCTTTTGTTTACCTACTTAGAACTGTGTCGTTAAATCATATTTACAACATTTGTCAACATTTTATTCTTTCTGGCATAGTATTTTTAAAGCACTTAATATTTTTTACTATTTGCTCACGACTGTCCAGTAGTACTTTAAGATCACTTAAACCATTTGTCTACCGGCTCTTGAAAAGCTTAACATCCTTTAAGATAATTGAGAATTGAAAGGTATAAATTGACAAAAGTAATAAAAATATTTAGCTTATTTGTCAATCATGGTTAACACAAGCGAAATGTTATAAATCTATTTAGCATTTTCTGTAGTTGCAACTGATGGTAAATAACTGTCATTACTTCTTTTGGCTTCAAAATGACATCACTTACAATTAATGTACAACTACAGTTTAGACAGAAAGAGACGGAATTATGCCATTTGGATGAGTGCGATCGGTAGAGCATGCTCATTTAATACATTTGGCATTAAAATATCATTTTTCAAAATTTTGCACTTAGCATGTTTGTCTTCTAGACCATCGATATTATTTTCGTGCCCACGCCGCCACAGTCCTATATAAAAGACAAATGAATCAATTAAAAGTAATTATAAAATATATATGTACATCCCACATAGGTTGATTTTCAAGTTTTGTGCGGCCAAAATTATTTTAATGCCTTAACTTGTAAAAAAATAAGTAAACTATTAAAAAAAGACATATTTTCATTCAAACTGTTACTTTATTCTGAAATAACTTATGTTTACTACAGTTTTAATCAGTTTTAATGACAAAGGCAAAGGGTAGGTACTTTCTGATTAACTTTTTACTAATATTAACCAATTTTACTAATATAAACCAAACGTCATCGGAATCTTCTTCGCTGTTTCCCGAAGTATCTGCTACTATCGGATCTTTAAAATTGGGATCAACATAGCTATTGTTTCGGGACCAAATGCTTTTGAAACTTTTTTTCGTCTGCGGTTTGTGCTGCTTAGTAATGGGTCTGAGCTAAGCAATAACCTATTAAATATGTCGCGATTACAATCCCCGCGCGTAAATTTACGGGCATAGCTTTCTCGGTACATACGGAAGTTTCGGGCTTCCTGAGCCTCCTCTGATAATTAACCATTAATATTTCACCATTTCTGATTAGATTTAAAGAAAAAAGCTTCGATTCTCTGTGATTTAGTCCACTTTTTCTTGATGTCAGTTAAAGTAAGCCAGTGTCTTCTTAAGGTCTTTAACAATTTCTTCAGATTCACCATACGAAGACAATATATAATTTTCCAATTATTCGAATTTTTCATCCAAATTTGCCAAGTTTTGCTCTTGAATTTGTTCATTAAAGCAATTTGCGTGTCACTATTTTTACCCCAGAAGAGCCAGGAGACACTAAAACGAGAAATTATAGAATTTGAAAAAATCATAAAAAATATATATTTTTCTATAATTACCCTCATAGTACATAATAGCAGGAATTAGCAAGTAATACTCACGTCAATAAAAGGTGGAAGTACCAGCTATCGTTCTTCATAAGAATTGAAGCGCGATCAGGGGCGAAAGTATAACAAAATTACTAATAAACACAAAAAACACTAGATTTTTCTTTTTGAAAACGACCTAAGTTTGGTAGGTTATATCAGACAATATTATCAATTCCATTTGTTTATAAATAGCTAAAAATATTGGTTTTTACCTGAATTGTTGGAATCCATAACGTTCAATGCACTAAAATGTCTTTGAACAAGAATATTACCCTCGAGAGAGATGATTTCAAGTTAACTCAAAATAACGATTACGCGGGTAGCAGGAGACAGTAAAGTTCCGACTGACCGTATTCGAATGTCATGCGGAGTGGCGCCTTACCCGTCCGGCCCATTGTTCTTAGGACTATTGCTAAGCTCTAGGAATGTTAGCTGGTTTTGTTGCAAAAACTTTTATTTATTCAATTATGGCCGCATAATTAGCTAAAATCAACCTTTGTGCATCCGTAGCTTACGATCTCTGTATTGATTCTTCAGACAGTTTATACTTTAAAAAAGGAAAAAATAAAAATATCACCGTAAATTAGTACGTTATTTTAATTTTATTTAAATAAAGATAAACCATTGTTTTATTGTTATATCTGAATTTATTTTGCATTACTTTGCAACGCCAAAGTCCGATATTTAAGACATTAGTGATGTTACCATTACAACAAAATTAATAAATTAAAGATTTTAAATATTATTTAAAAAGGAATTATTATCAAAATAAAACTTCTGCGTTATTTGTTTTCACCATCAAACTTATAAGTTGACGTAATTTTATTATGTTTTATCGCTAAAAATACATTTATTTCCAATAAACGTTCTGCATCATTGATGGTATGTTCACAACACTATAGTGCCCTGAAGATGCAACAGTCTGGTACGCCAATGTCTGATTTATAAGACAGGAAGTGACGTTCGAGGCGATAGATGTTTCTGGAACACCTTAATTAATGTTGTACAACGAGGGTAGGTATATATCGATATTTTATGAAACTACCTCACTAAATAATAATATTTACTGTGTTAATGATTTACGTTGCTGTGTTGGTTTATATATAATATATTAATTATATAAAAATGACTACTGTGGACGAATTAATTAGGATTTTGGAAGGAAATGATGATGGTGAATTTGAAAGTAATGCTGATGGACTACTATTACATAGTCAACAAGTGAGCAAAGTTTAAATAAAAATTAATGATAATAAAATTGGAAACTTAAGTTTCTTTTCGCTTCAGTAGCATGATAATTATATTTTGTTAAGATTAAACACACTAGCGCCACAAAATGTAAAAAAAAGGATTTACGATTCAGATTGGTACATAATAAAAAGAATATTAATTACATTTTATAATTGTTCTTTCAGGGAGAACATTCATTCATTCATTGTATTCTATTTCCACAAAAATTGAATAAAAAAAATCACATTTAAATCTAAGAGCTAATTTCAATCTTAAATTGTTATGCAATTAAAGCAAAATCTTATACCGTTTATATTTATATTTGTACAAAAGGAACGATTATTAAATTATAATCCGAAACGTGTAAGAGGTACCTAATCGAAAGGTCCATGTAAGTGAAGGGTAAAATACGCATACATAGGTAAAATAGACTCGTTTTGTGTCTTTAAATAAAAATAACCCGAGGTACGAAATATTTCATATTAATATTTTCATCAAAACTAGTAAAATTATGGTTTTATAAATATTTAAATCGTTAGCTTTCGTTATTTCTAGTAAGTTATCGATGTTTATGACCGGAAGTTGTCACCTCACTAGAGACTCGAAAGAACTCATAATAAGCGTACGCCAAAGTCATAAATATCAGACCGATAGTGATGCAAATAAGAACTTTTTAAATATATATTTTTTTGGTGTATTGATACACCACGGGAAATTAAATCATTTTAAAATGTTTTAAGGTATAGATAATAATTCAATAAAAATACATTATCTTTTTAAAACGTAGATTTCTTTGTAAAATTAGTGGTTTTTACAAAAGTCGATATAAAATCGATAGACACCGTTCTCAATTCGAACTATTCTATTCGAACCAAACATGTTTGTGTCGTGGCGTGTGGTGAGCGTTTTTAACAAAAATCCGTGGCGGCGGAAAGATCAATAGGGAGAGCAGTGATAGCCTTACGTTTAAGGAGCCCGCTTCTCATGATGATAAATCGGTGAGGTTCGGGTTCAAATCCTGGCATTTTGAGGATTCAAATGATATATAACACTAATGGAAATATTGAATATTTACTTTATAAGAAAAGAGCTCCGAAAAACACTTCACAAGATCGGCTCTCCACTACTTTTAATTTCAAGATTTTTTTAAAACTTTTAGTTTTAGCAAAGGCATAAGAGCTACCTTAGAGTTACATACCATTTAATATATAATAATAAGTAGCTGTAGTTGCGTGGTCGCTTGACCGTACATTTTCTTCGTAACTATAGTTACGTAGACGCTCAAGTAGTTATGTTAACAAATATTTAATTTTCTTACCTCAATACCATCACTGGACGAATCAAGGAGGTCGTAAAATACGGTAAGGAAGAGCTTGTCCATCAGCTGATGGCGGAGCTCCGCCACCTCGGCAACGTTGCCAAGGAGACCCATCATGTTCCGCAGCAGCTCGTCCTTGTCTGGGAAGCTCTATGGCACAAACACAACAATAGAATTACTCTTTGTGTTACACCATAATACAAAAGGGTTATATAAATAAAGTACAATAGGCGGTGTTGAGGCTTTTTAGGAATGGATGAAACGCAGAGATGATACGGTAGGTGCTATGCAAAGGTAAGTAGTGAATGATTCAGCATAAATGAAAGATTGGTATATCTGAAGTAAGTGCGTAGTCAGGAACATGGTAAGCGAGGGAGGAGAAAATTAAAATCATATGTCAAATGAGCAAGTCAGTAGACAGGGATTTGGTTGGGTTAGGATAGGCAGGTAAATCAAATCAAAGTCATAAGTCAAATAAGTAAGACCGTAGACAGCGCGTGTAGTCATAACTCAGTTAGCCTATTATTATTAACCTAGCTAGGATTTTATTTAGGTAGGCTTCTTCTCCCCAACTATACATACCGAAGCGGTGGAGTCGCAATGACTTTCGATAAGAGGACTTATAAGTCCCTACATTGAATAAAAACTTTTGACTTTGAAATCAAATTAGGCAAATCAGTCATACATAAGTCATCATAAGTGAAATGAGCTAGACCGAATCCTACATTTTGGTAAGGAGCAAATCGTAAAACAATATTTTTTTTTCCAAATTCATTGTGTGAATACACGTACATACTTTTCTGCAGGCAAACGTGCCGCTCTAACTATGTTTAACTATGTGTGAAAATGACCATTAAATGCTCGGTTTTCGTGCTTTAGATCAGTGTATCATCTTTATCATCATTAAATTATCGGCCTGTACCAATTTGTTAATAGACAATCATCCTGAATGCCGCAGAAACCATTGCGAGGTAAATGTGTAATATCTGCCAAACCGCAATGGAGCGTTATTTAGATTTTGATCAGATTTTTTTAAATTAAGCACATACGCAGCGGTCAGCACACTAATTTATGGAGACGTTCACGGGTCGGTACTAAGGCCTCATTGGTTTACCTACTTCGGTTCAGTATAGACTAAAGCTTGACTTTTGGGGCGGTCAAGGGGTTGTAGAGAAAATAATCGAGACAGGAGAGGTGAGGTAAGCGTGTAAAGCTGTGTAAAGCGTGTAAAGTGCGCGTGGTAAGCTGTTTGTTTAATTCAAGTCACGGTTATGAAATACGAATTAATAAAAATCGAAGATACCTTTAGGCAGGCAAGGAAGTACTCCATGCCTCGGTTTTGAAGGAACCGCTGACAATTCTGCGGCGTTTCATCAGTTACGTTCCACATGGTAGACCAGGCCACTTCGAGGACGTCGTCACACATACGCCGTTCAAGGCGATCGTTTATCAAGTTCAACATTTTCTGAAACAAATCATTTTATTTTACATAACACGTGAACCAATTAGCATTATTCGGAATCAGAACCATTTATGTCAGGATAGGAAGTAATATTCTATTGTTGAACGTCAATTATCCACATAATGAATTAAGGACCACCCTTGCACGTCACGGATGGGGTAAGGTAGTTACTTCGGACGGATCGGCGTCAAAAAGTGACACTACCGTCGTGTTGCTAGTTACGTAAATAGGGGAACCGCAGTAGGCCCTCTAGGCGAGTTCGGAAAGGAGCGAAATGATGATGGCGACGTCTCGAGTGACCGAGCACACCGACGTGTGTGGCTAGTTCATACAAAATGTAGACGCCGATATTTTACCGACGTCCAGACGGAACTCGGCCCAGCAACAGTCCGTCCACTGCTAAGCTGAGGGTATTTCGTAGCACACTAGGAATTAATCATAATAGTATTCAGGTAGAGCAACCCATATTACTTAGCGGTAATGATGAAGATGCTGGGAGTGAGAATCAACTTCGAGTACTCAAAGCGCCCCGAATACTATTAAGGGTAAGGTAGGCTTGAAAATCGGCCAAGAGCAAGTTGTACTCGAGCAAATGCATATGCATGCAGATTTATGAATATCATAATAGTACACAATTATATGTATTATTAGTACACAATAACGTTTGTGTCCTGGATGTGTCCTAAAATTGTTTGTTTCTTTATTTGTTCTGATTACTCTAAAAAACCGTGCTAGTCAGAGGCTATTTTGTAATATTTTCATAAAACATGTCAGATTTTTCGCTTTGCAAACTTAGGAGATATAGGGGCCGTGCGGAAGGAAGTAGTTTTAAGACGGTTTTCATAAGTCGAAAAATAAGCGCCATCAAAAGTAATCGAAAATATATTTTGTAATGTGTATATGAAGCCCTTTTTTGATATTCCACTTGCCCTGGTAACCCATTTGCACTTTAATATATCGAACACATTTCTGTCCCTTTTGCTTCGAAAATAAAAATATGTTTTTAATGTGTCATTATGCAATATAGTTAGGTAAGCATTAAAATTATTTCGAATAATTCCACATAGAAATCTCGGTAGATGCTTATTGAACAAATTATCATCAGTTATCCAAATTAAACGAGTCGAGAACAAAATGAATTACTTGTGTGTGGTTATGACAGTAATATACGTATAACATTATTGATAGCTATATCAATGTGGCGATCGATTATACCTACTTAAAAAATTATAACCAACGTTCGCGACATGCAGGTATTTATTAAGGGATTCTCAATGGCATACATAAAGATATTAATAATTCACAGAGGTGGCCGCACAGGCAGTCTTAAATGCAACATACGCAGTTTTTGCGATTTATTCTAGGGATAAAGCCTTACTCAGCGTTAGATGAATCAGCATAAGCATTCGTGGGACCCGACCTTAATGAGATCAATCTACACTAAATTTTATATCTATCTACACTAATATTTTAAGGAGAAAAGATTTGTATTTTTGTAACAAATGAACTCAAAAACTATACCAGACCGATTTTAAAAATTCTTTCACCAATGGAAAGCTTATTTCATTCCCGCATTTCTACGGGAACGGGACTTGGGCGGTTGAAATCATGCGGAACAGCTAGTATATATAAAAGAAAAAACTGACTGGCTCACTGACTGACTAATCAATCAATGCACAGTTCAAGGCCGCTTGGTCTAGCTAGAGGCATGAAATTTCGCACTAAACATCCTTAAATGACGTAAGAAGGGATTTTTGAAAATTCCCACGGGAACGGGAATATACCGGAACCGTGCGGGCAACGCCTTTGGGCTCCCGCTATTTAATTTATACCATGAATAAGTATAAGCATATTTAATCGCGACACTTGTTCAATATCTCTATATATCACGAGATTATAATATATTTGATAGATATATTCTAAATTAATAATAACAAATGGATTCACGTTAGGGTTAAGTTAGGTAATAATAAGTTTAGTGCTTTCTTATATTGCACTGTACGGAGTATCACATGTCTTGGCTCTAATGTACTTACAATGGTGATAAGCTAATAAAGAATTGAAATATCATAGGACATTCGCAAATATATGTTGCTTGGCCCAAGCTATAAATTGTAGTTTTAACTTTCGCACTTTCGATACTAACATGCTTTAACTTGGCATTTAGATCCTTAATTCGCAAAGCAGCATACACATTAAATATTTTTCGCATAATTATTGCAACCGCACAGCAATGTGCTGAATGCAACTTGTTAATAATAAAAGTAAATATCAAACGCATAGCAGTAAATCCGAAGAAGTAAACATCTGATAATCTGAAGTATAGGTAATTAAATACAATAACTAAATAAATTGTGGGACACAATTTAAACACGGTTATTCAGTCTCAAACTAGGCAGAGCCACTATGGGTACTAAAGTTAACGAACTGATAAAATAATCAAATTAATATTAAACACCCAGGCACGAAGCCAACAGACATGTTCGTGGACACAAATGTTGGCCCCGAGCGGGGATCGAACCCCCTACCTCCGGCTCAGAAGGCAGGGTCACTATCAACTGAGCCAACAGGCCCGTCATTAATTCGTATTTGCCTACCCCTTCGGTAAAAAGGCGTGAGCATATGAATTTATAATTGTATCCAAATGCTGCAAATCACAATGTTAGACATAATTTATTCCTTCTCCTGACGGGGTGTTTAATAACCCAGTTAAAGCAGAGTCGGGACCTAAGTAGAACTCCTAGAGCATTTGGAGTCCGTGGTGGTCGCCACACAAACAACTTGCCAAGCTACACTTAATTGTATTACATTTACTGCAAGTAAAGTGTAATCACTACATAGCATAAAACAAAGTCGCTTCCTGCTGTCTGTCTGTCCCTATGTAGGCTTAGATCTTTAAAACTACGCAACAGATTTGATGCGTTTTTTTTTATAGAGTGATTTCAGAGTAAGGTTTATTCATATAATACATGCATAATATAGTAGAGAAACACTGATAATCATAACCGAAGCGAAGCGAGGGCGGGTCGCTAGCTATTTTATTATTTTATTTATTTACTTTTTGGAAAACTTACAGCAAAACAATTGTAGGTTATTTAATCGCTATAGTTAAACATATCAAATCCTTCGTTCTCGTTTAATTCGCTATGCTCCCAAAACTGTATACCTATCTTACTTTAATACGAGTTTAGCGCTTCATTTGTCGGATATGAGAGTCGAGAATCGGAAGCTGATTAGATAACAAGGAGAGTAAAATAAACTAAAATAAGAGTATAAACATAACACATGCATTCCAAGAAAATAATAGTAGATTGTGTCATAAGGGAGCAAAACGATATTTTTACGGCGAGGGCGTTTTTTTAAATCACGAACATAGTGAATGATTCTAGGATAGAATCCCGAACGTAGTGAGGGATTCTAATGTAGAATCATGAACGAAGTGAGGGGTTTAAAGTACATAGCCCAAGGTAAAAATAATTTTGCGACCGAATGATACACTCTGCTTTTCATACCTCTCTATGAGAAAAAATATTGATGGCATTGTTTGCTTTTTTTTTTTGGTGTTTAACTATCACTGCAGTCACTGCTAGATACTTGAATTCATTTTAAAATATAAAATACACAAACAATTCGATGTTGGAATTCGAAAATTTGGCGTGTTTTACGCCTGTGAAAAATAACTACGAAAGCGCGCGCAGTGCCACAGCAATTTTTTCTGACAGTGTGGCACGACCATCGCAGGCCATTCAGCCTTGTCAACCTAATGCGGCTAAAAATTGAACTAATATTTTGTTATACAAATGTTTGATGTAAACTACAGTGGCGCTACCCTTAGATGCAAAACTTATTTTGCTAATCTCTTTGGCTAAGAATTTTGAAGAATATTTTTAATTCCAAATTCAAAACACTTTTATTCGCACTTATTAAAATCCTATCGGAAAAGACTGACTTTGCTCCCTCTTTTTGAGGACCAAAACGTCACTTTTCGAATAGATGGTATGAAAAAATGTTTTTCCGCTTTGAAGGCGTACGTTACTAGAAAAAAAGACTCTTCTCTTAGACATCCCTGTATCATCTTCGTCCTATAAGAAATATAGGAGACACAAACCAACTGTTCATGGATATAAGCAATACTTACAGCAATAGCTCCGTGGTTCCCTAGAAACCGCTTCTGCTTGCCGTCTACCTGGCACGCCAAAGAGTTCAGCAAATAGATAGCGATCCGCTGCACGAACCCTTCTTGGTTCACATCAGCTACTCCGTTTAAAAGAATTTGCACTACACGTTCATACTCGAACAACTGGAATATTTCATTAAATTACATTGAGTTTAAAAATATCATCAACATCATACATACTGTGCAATGATGAATGTAACGTAAATTACGCTAATTTATTAATGAACCACCTATTTATGGCTCAGACACCTTAATTATTGACTGCGCCTCAAACATTGGTTCTCCTTCTGAACGCGTTCGATCCCCTTTAATTACAGGTAGGTAGCCAATATTGGAATCGATATTAAATAGTTGTTGGTTTGGTTGACATGCAAAACCCATGACTGTTTATTTACGCTATGCGTTCAAAATATGCTGTAATCCAGCAATATTATTGATAGGTCACATTAGTGTTGATGGATTAGGCCCCCACGTTTAATATTTATCACGTCAGTATTGTAGCGTGTTACTGAAAATACTGACACGAGACACCCGTTTAATATTTATCACAATTTAACTCTTCGCCATTCCGCAGTTTGAAAATCTAGAAATCCTGTAATTATTGAAATCCACGAGATTTTGAGTATATCTGCGAACCACAGGTATTATTGAACATCCAAGGTAAGACTAACACTTAATTTGGTTTATAAATACTTGAACCTCATTTTAGTTATCGAACAGGAGTGCGATTTTTTAATCTCACTGGTGATATCAAAATCACCGGTGACAAAAATTATCACCGATGACTTTTAGGTCACCATTTTCCAAAAGCCGTATTTTTGAAAGTCACACGCTGTTTACCAACAAGCAGAAATTTTACAATGTCAGTCATATCATTTATTCAGTCGAGTATTGTATACAATAGTTATATAATTAGCTTTTTAAGTCTCGTACGTTAATTAGGCCACTCAGCAAGCTTCGTCGCCTAAACGAGGTACCTACTCGACTGAAAAAGCATAAATTATATAACGATTGCATAAAATACTATTTCAGTTGAGTTATCTTTTTTAAAAGAGCTCCATAAAACAAGTATGTGATTTTACTTTAGTGGGCGATATCTTAATTCAAAGATTAAAGTACATACATACTACATACATACTTTGGCTCTTTTGGCAGATGACACATACGTCAACTGTCAAAAACAATCGCATGGTGATTTCAATTACGAGTGGGTAGGGGCACTCGTAAATCGATACCATAGGTATGACAAATGTAAGGTGATACCATAGGTATCACCGATGAGTTTCAAAAATACGAACTTTAGGAAATCACTCACATCGGTGAGAATTAGTCACTTGGTGAGATTCAAAAATCGACCCCCAGGATGTTTTTAAAAATCACGTTAACATTTTATGTATTTATTGAGTACTTACCACATCTCCTGGTATCTTGAACTGACACAGGGTCAAACACCCATTCCTCATCATAGTCTCATCGCCCAAATGCGCCTCCATGCCATCGAGGAGCGCCGTTATAATGCGCCGTTTCAATTTAATACCAATACGTCCTTTTTCTCTTCCTTTCACTATGTAGAATAGTGTGGCGCTATTGTTGGGAATATATAACAAGACATTTAATGTCTACAATAATATTATAAACAGGAAAGATTAGTATGTTTGTAACGAATAAACTGAAAAACTACTGGACCAATTGTAAAAAATGTTTCACGAGTGAAAAGCTACATTATAAGGAATTAACATAGGCATTATTTAATTCCAGTATTCCCACTACTCCTACTACCTACTACTACTAGTACTAGGCGGAACAGCTAGTCACTTATAAATGCAAAAAAATTATTAGATATAGCTGCTATTTCACTCAAAGAAAGGCCCGTTCTCGTAGGAATATTATAGCCCATGTTACTTTCAAACAAGTAAGCTTGCCTGTGGTGAAAGAATTTTTAAAATCGGTCAAGAAGTTTCGGAACCTATTCATTACAAACCAACGTACAAAAACAAATCTTTAATGTTTGTAATATGAGTGTGTAAATACGTACAAACATCAAAACCATAAACAACTTAAATTAAACAACGTTGGAATACTACTTTTCTGTTAACCAGGGACCGAAAGTAGAAGCAACATTTTGGATGTTCCCATAAGTAGTCTACACTTCTACATCTACTCTACACTATTATAAAGAGAAAAGATTTTGTATTTTTGTAATGACTAAACTCAAAAACTATTGGACCTATTTCAAAAATTCTTTTACCAATACAAAGCTTACTTTCTGAGTAACAGGGCTATAATTAATATAGACAGGGCGATAAGACCGCCCATTGTACTTTAGTTAATGTTGGTATCCATATTGTGTTGTTTTTGGTGTACAATAAAGAGTTATTGTATTGTATAATTTAATTCTCACGGAAACCGGACTTAGGACGGGAGACTCTAAGCTCAACAGTGGGCTATTACGGGTTGATGATAAAAACGGGAGTTACGCGGGTGATACAGCTACTTATCAATAATTGGAAATAATAGAAACGTGTCTGTCTGTATTGATAACATACCTTCCCGATATTTGAATGTGCTTCTCAGATACATGTTGATCCATGGCGTCAAGTACAACGGACAGAGCGCGACCAACATACGCATTGTTCTCATAACGGAACAAGTAGTAGAGGTCATTCAGCACGCGAGTGAGCATCGCAGGTCGCTCCATATATGCTAGAGCAGCTGTCAAAATCTGTTCTTCATTTGCATCTCCTGATATCTGAAAATAAAAAATGATATGACTATCAAGTCAAAAGTCGTAGTGAGAAATATTTATTTATTTAACTTACTGTACCAAGATAATTGTACACATGGCGAACTTGATGCCTTGAGCCCGCTTTTCATGATGATAATCAGTAAGGCTCCGGTTCGCATTCTGGCATGTACCAATAAGTTTTTCAAAAACTTACGTACACCACTTTTTTTATTATTTTATTATTGAAAAAATTTTATTATTGTAAAATAAAAATCGAAATATATTTTTATGGATGTTTTTGGACAATCTTTTTAATTAATGATTACTCAGAATTTAATTTTGATACAGTCAAATACCCAATTGCCAGTCCTATGACTATGTATGTATATCTATGCCAAAATATCACATTGATCTGTAGCTGCATAAAAAAAAAGATTAACAAAAAACCATTTTTTCAATAAAATTTATGTTTAGATTAAAAATAATTTTGATAACTCTAACGCCTTATCCCCGAAGGGTTTGGTATAGGTGTTCCATTTCTGTAAATTTGACCACACTTTTCAATGGAGTATTTCTTATCTTTTTCTTAAAATTACATATTTATTGAGGAACGAATATTTATTTGTATTAAAATAAGCAAACAATGGACTCACTAGCTGTCAGATTTAAGCGGTCAAAAAATACCCTGGTAATAAGTGTGTAGGTATACAACATAGTTACAGACCAGCTATATTTATTAGAGTTCCTCACTCTATGGACTAGACATTAAATTAAATGTTTATGTGTGTAGCAGTTTTTGTTGATTGCAACCAATGTTGCTGATGGCACACAACTTTTTAGAATCACTAACTTTTTCTAAAACATTCATATACGTATTTATCACTAGCTCGATGTCGAAGAAAAACATTGTAAAGAAACCCCAATTAATTATGAAGCATGTCTAAGAGACCCAGTCTGGTGATAACTTCAACACCTATCAATCGAAAAAGTAGTCTCAGTGCTCAATATTAATCACTTTAAAAACAAACTGGACTAATACATATCCTGTAACGAGGATGCTTGAGTGGAAAACACCTGGATACAGGTGTTTATCAGTTGTAAGCTTGCCTGATTAATAATAATAATATGATTCTGTGATTTTATGTGTGCTGCTGCAGTACAAAGACAGGCATTGGTATTTTGTCAGAAGCCTTACTGGCATGCAAATAAATATAATATGAAAATAAATCTTACCACTTTCGCTGGTATATCATGTCGTTTACAAGCTCCATGATGAGTTCCGTAGAGACCAAGAAACTCTAGGGGACTGTTGACACGGCTCACTAGTCCTGGTATGTCACAGCGCACTGGGACATCTACTTCATTTGCACAGCTATTATTTACAGTGGACACTATGGCAGCTCCGGATCCAGCCAAATTTGTCCCAGAAATGTCAAGAGACTCCAAAAGAGGCAAATTTGTAACCAATTTAGACAAAACATCATTAGGGTTAAAATATTTACCATGTCTTTCATTGGCCTGCGATATATCCAAATGCCTCAACAAGATCAAGCTGGCAATCCAGTCAATAACATCTTTTGACCACTGAACACTATGCAGTACTAAAGACTTTAGATTTTTCAATTCATTTAGAGCCCAAATGGAGCCTGCTGATGTGCACTCAGTTAAATCTAAATGTGTTAGATGGACAAGTGGCTTTAAAAGCAAAAGAGGGAATATAGCCAAACCCCGGCGTTGTATTGTGAGCTTTCGTAAATTGGGTGCATTGATTATGTAGCCCCTCTGTCTGAATACATTTTCATCTTGGGAGAGAACATATGTTTGTGGCCCAAACTTGAGGGAGACTAGGTTTTTGCTGTTACTGTTGATCACATCTAGTGAAGTTTGGGAAAGGTACTCACACTGAACCATGTCCAGTTCGTAGGGCTTATGCTCCATGAAACACCGCAGACCTTCATCAGTTATTCTTGAGTTCCGCAGCCTCACAGAGTCTAGTCTAGTTCGTGAGCGGTCTCGAAATAAATTAGCAATGTTATCGTTGATGCGGTTGTTTCTCTGATACGTTTGTAGAAATTTCTCGCAAATTTCAGCTGGTAGTATGACATCGTCTTTAAGCTTACGCCAACGGCTGGCAGGATCTAGTTTGGTAATAGTGTTAAGATTGTTGATTATAAATTCCATACATATATCGAACAAAGAATCAGGCGAGCTGTCGTAAAGAGAAAACACTTCCTGATCGGACGACATTCTGAACAGCGCACTTTCTGTTCAAGTTAGGAAATCAAAGGTGATCCCGATCACTGACATAATTTTCATCAGCATCTGCACTCACGTCGTGGTAGCCACTAGTGGTGTATTTCATTATATGCACTTATTATTAGCTTTATGTGCAGTATAAAAATGGTTTTGAATTTTATAATTAATGAAAGAGAGAGTATCGTTTTACACGCACAACTCACAACAGTGGTTTTGACGGTGGTCGATGATGCAGATTGCAGAATGACGGCAGGCAAAGACAGACGCAATTCGTTCGAAAGAGGAGACAAGATTCAGATTAGTTACATTCAGGGATGTCAAAAAATTATCGATTCACAGTAATCGATATTTATTTTCCAATACTTAATCTATTTTTAGACATCGATTATATAATTAACACATTTAAAATATAGAAGACACAATCCTGCCAATATTACACATTTAAATAGATTTTTGGAAACAGCGCCATCAAGTTTTCACCAAGATTACATGTGAAACGATAAGGATGTGAAAAAAATATATAAAATACAAAAAAATATATCGATTTTCATATCAATCGATATTTTTTTAATTTTTTCACAAAATGTAGCATCCCTCATTACATTTTCGTTTCGAAATTACTTTAACCAAAAGACAGGCAAAGAAATCGCAGCGCAAACAGCCATGTATTTTGTGGTTATTAAATTGCGTAGGTGCCTTTTTAGTGCGGTATTTTGAGGGTTTATGTGAAGCATGTTTACAAAATAATATTTTAGTTTTATTTCTCGTAGAATATTTTATGGCATAGGCATTTTAAAATATTTGCACTTGATTTAAAGGACCTTGTATATTGCAAAAAATCATATTCGTACTTACATAAACGAAGAAGACTTAAAACACTTCTCTTGTAGGAACTTCAGTATTTAGCGACTTTTAGCCAGTATGAGGTTTCGACTCTAAAGCAGAAAAACAAAAAATCCTGATCGAATCAATGGTCACCCTACACACAGTAATATTCTCTTGTAATAAAAAGAGAACAATTTTCTCTAAAACTGATGAAGTAGGTAGGTATTGTACCTAGTCGTCAAAATTATATTATGAGCTATATGTCGTGACTAAACGGTTTCAAATTCCTTCTAGAAGATTTTCATTTAAATGCATGTTTTTCGAATTTGTAAATTGTGTCCCACAATTTATTATTGATTACTTTTTTGGGTCGGACGACCACATGCTTCTGACAAAAAAAATTAGCTTTTTTCTTTGTCCCTATTGCGTCAAATCCTACTAATATTATAAACGCGAAAGTTTGTATGGATGTTTGTTCCTATTTCACGCAAAAACTACTGAACGGATTTTTATGAAACTTTACAATTATATAACTTATACATCAGAATAACACATAGGCTATATTTTATCCCCGTATTCCCACGGGAACGGGAACTACGCGGTTGAAATCGCGGGGCGCTGCTAGTATGTAATAAATGTATTTGTAGCTGTCACTTAAGTTGTTACATTGGTTGAAATGTTAATTCCGCCGGTACCTACAAGGTGTGATTGTCTTGGAATTCAGCGATTTTTGTCAAAACCTAACCTCAAACCATGTGGTTGTCCGGTCCACAGAACACTTTTACTCCTAGGTCCGGCCCACCAATTTGGATCAATCTTTCTGCTGGAAAGGCGTCACAATAAAAAAATGAGAGCAGAAATAAGAAATCACATGACCATCACAATCCTTCTAGGTGGTTCTAGAAAAGAATTAAGAGGTGGCAAGGAGGTCATCACAAATTCTTCAAGGGTGTTATTTAAATGGTTAGCAGAGTATTCGTATTTTTGTAAGCAGAAAAATATAATCTGTAAGCAGAAATAGCTAATTGGTCAGCAACTCATGGCCAGCAAACATTACAAAACCTATCAGCAATTTATGTCATTCTGGATAAAATTTTGGTAAGCACTCAGAGGGGAAGCCAAAAAATATTTTTTGAGCTACATATAAAAGTAGCAAAAATAATCTCAGCAAACTTGGCATGCGCAAAATGGGCGCATTCCGTACAAAAATTAAGAAGGACTTTGGATTATGCAACTTTTATGATTATGATTATTATTACGATTACAAGTGGTGGTGGTTGTAGTGGTAGTGGTAGTGGGCGTGGGAGTCGGCGTGGGAGTCGGCGTGGGTTTGGGAGTGGGAGTGGGAGTGGGAGTAGGAGTGGGAGTGGGAGTGGGAGTGGGAGTGGGAGTGGGAGTGGGAGTGGGAGTGGGAGTGGGAGTGGGAGTGGGAGTGGGAGTGGGAGTGGGAGTGGGAGTGGGAGTGGGAGTGGGAGTGGGAGTGGGAGTGGGAGTGGGAGTGGGAGTGGGAGTGGGAGTGGGAGTGGGAGTGGGAGTGGGAGTGGGAGTGGGAGTGGGAGTGGGAGTGGGAGTGGGAGTGGGAGTGGGAGTGGGAGTGGTTAAAGTAGTTTTTTACGACATGTTTTCTCTGCTGTTCAATGAAGTCTTGCTGACCAAATAGTTATTTTGCGGACCAAGTACCTAACTATTTTGCCGAATGAACGTTTATTATGCAAACCCATGTTATTGTAAGTTGCCTGTTTCTGATTAAATTTTTGAACATTATCAAAATTATTTGCCGAACAAGGATTGCTGCCTGATTTTTTTATTTGCGAACAAAATCTTTGTATGCCGACCAAATGATTTTACCTAATATGCTGATTTTTTGTTGCTAACCAAATTTTATAATTGCTGCCCATTTAATTACTTCTCATTCTTTAAGAAACGAAGGCACGGATCTGAAGGTAAAACTGAAAACCAAGCTCTGAATACCAAATTGACTTACTTTAAAATTTCTCGTTACCGCTCCATCTCTTTGTAACTAGGATGTCAACAATTTTATTTCAGATGGATATTTCTATTTATAAGAATCGTATCGTGTACTATTAAGTGAAGGAAAACATCGTGAGGAAACCATGTGTAGTGTAACAGACGGTCCGAAGATGGGCTCACCACCTATCACGTTTGGGGTTCCAAAGAATACCTACTTATACTTACTGGTGAAACGTGGATATTTCCAGAAATGGAATACCTCTGCTTGCCTTCTCGGGATAAAAGGTTTTTATTTTTTTATAAGCTATTGTAGGAACTACATAACAGTAACATTTGAGTCATTACCAAAAGTTTTTGTTAAGCACACCTACGCTTAAAAAACATTTCCCACATTTTGAGTCAATCGGGTAAAAAGACTGTTCTCATTGTGAAAAAAGTATACCTACGATAAAATTATTCAATAATCAAGAAAATACCTCTGCCTACCCCCTCGGGGTAAAAGGCGTGAGATTATTTATTTTATTTTTATGTTTTTAAAGCAATAATCGAGAAAAGATACATACACGGATATAAGGAGGTTAATTAAGTTTCGTGGAAAAAAATTATGGGCTTAGGTAACTACTTATGGCATCAGAGGTCCATACTTGCGTATCGCATGTACGTAGGTATTAGGTGTAGGTACTTTTCGTAAAAATGCGAGGTACTTAAGTATTTAATGTTTTAAGGTTTCAGCTCATCATGTAGGCTGTGGCGTAGCGTAGTGGGGCGGCAGGGGCGGCCCGTCCCAGGCAGCACTTTTTAGGAGGCGGCAAAATTTCACAGTAAATAATAAAAATATTTGCACCATTTCATATTTTTATCGCAAAATAATTACAAATTCGGACCGACTGGAAAGAGCACGGTATTTTTCATTACTTATTCTTGAATGATATTATAAAGCGACTGCTGGCAGCACCCGCTTATGCTGACTTGGGATTCCCCATATTTTATTTTTGTTCTTGGAATGTTTCTAAGTTTCTGACTAATAGACTATTACTTATTCTGTGCTAATAGTGAGCGACAATGACTGATACCTAGGTATATTAAATTTATAGGTACCTATTAAGTTCAATATTGTTAATAAACGTAATTGTAAAACTTAGATACTTAAGTACTTATACTTTTTTTTTATTTAAAATAATGATGACTGTTCTTGCTGAAAAGTTCTTTATAATTAATGTACATATGTAATGTACTAAATTGAAATAGGTAGGTGCCTAAATATGAGAGTGGCAAAATTGTTTCCCGCCCCGGGCGGCCGACACCCACGCTACGCCACTGCAGTAACATATTATTATAATATCATTGGAAGTAGGTATTTATGTAAGTATTTGAACAATCTGGTATTTATTATTACTTGACTGAACTCAGTGAAATAAACCCTAACCCATCATAAAAACAAATTAAGCTGTAGATACTTACTTACCTACGTATATTTATAACCGCTACTTAGTAGGTAGTAGTACCTATCTATTCAGTAGCTGTAGGCACTCGTAGGTACCTAATCTTTAGATACTACTATGGCCGCCGCGGCGCGCCACGCCATGCATGATGCTTTTTAGACATATTCTCACGAAAAAGAGCGCTAATAGTAACCTTTGAAATTAATTTTAAAAGCACTATTTAAAACTATTCCAAAAATAAGCCGCTGGGACAGAAATACATAGGGGTAGGTACAAAGCACCATAATACCTACCTAGGTTTAATTTTTACCACTTTGTTACGAAACACTAAAAATTAACCAATATTTATATTTTTTCGTTTTAGTCCTTCATGCGTTATAATTTATAAACCATTGACTCGATTGGGATAAAACTTTGGCAAATTGTTGTTGCACATCACGGTGACACATCGGGGACCTTGGGGAACGAGAATAGACGCGATGTATCACCCTAGCAGCGCCACGGCTTCTGATTGGCATCTAAACCAGATTATGCATTACGTAAGTACCCATTTCGTACCTACTCCGGGTACGAAATAGTCTTGATGGAGCTGCCAGAATGATGTCTTTACAGCAGCGCCACTGCTGTATCTCGGTAAGTATAGCATATTTCTGCTTTTGGGCTACACGACGATTTCATACTATTTCGTTCTTTTAAAAAGGGAGTAGAACCGACACTCCATTCCCCATGGAATTAGGATTAAAAGATATACAGCAACATTGGTAGCGCTGCCAGATTGACGTCTTCTACAGCAGCACCACACCACCTGTATCTCCATAAATAAAATACATTCATTGTATATTACTACACCAACATTTAGTGCCTACTCTTGAGTACGTTAGGTACGTAATGTTTCCGTTCCAGTTTGCAAGCTACGTACCTGGGAAGATATAGACCCAAACAAGTATTTGAGGTTATATGACCATATCTTGGAAACTACACCATATTTCTAAAATATGTTTGCAGCCAGGAAATTAGAATATAAAGATGCCCCGGCACGAAATAATTTCAAAGTAAATTATCCACTAGATATCACTACTAGGATGACGTCGAATTTTGAGTTTAGTCAATCAGAAGCCGTGGCGCTGCTAGGATGATACCTACATACCTTTGATTATTTACTCTCTACATACCTACATACAGAATAGTCTGGATAAGCCCGGGCAATACCGCTCGCTGGTCAGCTAGAATGTAGGTACCTAATAGTTAAACATACATAATAGTTAAACTACAGTGATACAGTGTAGGTACCTATTTAAACTTATTTTGATTATCATCGTATCTCTTTCAGATAGCTGCCTTATAAATATCTTTTGATACTCTGTGTGGTGTAGGTACCTACAGTGTAGATAAAACAGTACCTCAGATTGTCTGCCAGCACAAGCCTGTCAACAGTATTTACACCGTACTTACAGGTTGAGGCTCGTGGCGGCATTAGACAAAACAACAACATGTTTGTTATTCTTTAGGTGGGTGTTAATTAAATAACAATCACTACCTATCATAATAATAATCATAAATCTGGTAAGATTGAAAAGGTATCTACAAATTACGAATAATAAATTTGTAGGTATTCTAAATCACTTTCATATCGATTCGGATTATACATTTATCAAAACTTTTCGTCATTATAATTAAAAATCCACAATAGAGAATGCCTACTTAGTACCTAAAAAAAGGAAAATAATAAGCTTTCATCTAGGTACTTACCTATATCTAAGGCTTTAGGTAGGTAGGTACTTCTAGAAAACAAGGGCTAAATACTTAATTGAATTTTTAAATGTAGGACTATAGGTAGGTAGGTACGTTGTACCCAAAAGATAAGGACCACTAGGTACCTATGTACCTAATACGTTAACCAAAAAATCAGAAGTATAAAGTGTAATATTTATTAGAAACAACAATTACAAACATATTTTTCCGTACAGTGGCACCTATAACTATAAACAAAACGATCTACGTAACGGACAAATGATTACAAGTGAAATATATTATTGAACTAAATTAATTATCTAGCTAGACCTAAGAGCTAGACAAATAAACGTTTTGAATTTTTTTAATACAAACAACGGCTTGGTTAGCATCAAGTTTACATTTTGTATTAGTAATGTTAATACCATAAATATAATAATGTGTCAACATAATATAACATTATCTTTTAAGTTAAAATTCATCATTTTTTACACAAATTATTATTCATATTTTATTAGTTAAAGTCCAATGTTCAAAAGAGTGATAAAGGTTAATTTGTACGCGAAACGTCGGGCACACATTCACATACCGACTATATTTAATTACTTACCTATCCTAACCTTTGGCTCCTCTGTTAATAATAATCTCTATATTACAATTACAGACCGATCGAAGCTCGAATATCTAAATTGCATGATGCATATTTTCAATGTAACTAATGATAACGCGCTCCGCGCTCCTATGTACATTGTAGTTCTAACGAATAGAATGGAATCTTTGACAACATCCTGCATCCGATCGAATCTTATGACAACTATGCCCTAGTCTATAGGCAGTATATTTCCTAAGGCGAAGGAATAGGCGCTCGCGTCGCGGCGCCCCCGGCGGGCATTCTCACTGTGGGGAGGAGTTGAGGTCGCGCAGCCGCACGTGATCTGCGAGAGGGTGCTGCGGATGCTCTTCTACCCGCCGCTCGTCGGGCCACTTGACCACCACGTTCGTGCTTGCAGGTGGTAGCGTAACAGGGGGCTCAATAAGGACTGGGAGGCCGCCTTCGCGGTCCGGCATAAGGTGGCCAATAATAGCGCCGACACGGCGGTAGGCGAGTTGAGGCGCCGGTGGGACAGGTGGCGCGGGCTCTCGGTCTCCGTCCAGCAAGCGCATGCCGGCGCCAATTTGTGCGACCACAATAACAGGCGTGTCGTCCTGTGGTACCACGTCGTTCAGGGCTGGCGCCGCCGTCTGCGGGGCAACACACGTCGACACACCACTCAAACGAGCGTTCAAGCTCTCCAGCACCGTCATCAGTTCGTACAAGCCATCGTCACATAGCACCGGGTTATCTGCAAATGGCCTCATACTAAGTATTTAAAAAAAGATTAGATTTCACATTTTTTAATAGATTAAATTTCTCATTATTAGGGTTCCGTAGCCAAATGGCAAAAAACGCAACCCTTATGGATTCGTCTGTCTGCCTGTCTGTCCGTCCGTCTGTCTGTCCGTCCGTATGTCACAGCCACTTTTTTCCGAAACTTTAAGTAACTACTATATATTACTGTTGAAACTTGGTAAGTAGATGTATTCTGTGAACCGTTTTAAGATTTTCACACAAAAATAGATAACGGTAGGGAACCCTTAGTGCGCGAGTCCGACTCGCACTTGGCCGGTTTATTTAATACAGGTTACGCTTGGTAGCACATATTACGAGTTCCTATTGTAATAGTATGATGAATAGATCATGAATAAAGTAATTATCAATACAAAGACATCGCTATGCAGAAATTACACAAAATACGTTATAATTCGCAAAGGCGACACAGACATTTTATAAATAAATTAATAACATAAACATTTGTAAGCCTTATTGCAGTTATTGCGATGCATAAAGTAGGAATATTTATGCAGATGGAGAGATCTAGTATACCTACCTTGAAGGTATATCTTCAAAATACTCGGAATGCCATTTATCGTACATCGTGATTTGGAGACAAGCTCGTAGTTCATTGACTGGATGTGATTATATGATAGATCTGCCACACATAGCGATGGCAACCCATGGAAATCTTTATCGAGTGCAGTGATGTTATTATGATGAGCTATCAGTTCTTCGAGAGATGGCAAAAACGTCTGCAAATAATATCCAATCCTTAGTCAAATCGGTAATGCTGAATCGGTTAGCTGAAGTCATATCATGTGAGATTTATAGAAAGTAGGTATAGGCTTAAGATACTCGCAAGGCAGGCAGACAAATTATAGCTCTATGTTTACTTACTTAATCTGTTTATAAATATTTGAAAAATAATAGGTAATTTATACATTCTGAACTCGCCGTCAGATGTTTGATCAGTTTATCACTCTGTTATCATAATTTTACGACTACCTATGCTAAGGCAGGCTTCTAATGACCTGCATTAGTAATCGTTATTAAATGAATTGTTGGTTTTATTGTCCATGGTGCAGATCAGATCTGCACGAATGGAGCGGGAGTAAATAGTTTATATGACAGTACGCAGGTGTGTAGGTAAATTAGCGCAAAATTTAAGACAATAGCATTAAGTACAGCCCAATGATGTTAAACATCATTATATGAGTCAATATATGAGTGACTAATATAGAAAGTGTATTGTTCTGTACCTTACATTGAGGAGAAGTACATAACACTATCAATAAATACAAACCTTAGAAGTTTCCTCTAAAGATACTATATGATTGTGAGATATATCAAGTAACCTCAGGTCCTCGAGGCCAATCAGGTCATCGGGGGAAATCTGTTGTAGTTGATTATTGCTAAGGTTTAGTCTCAAGAGTCCATGTAATCCCATTAATGCGCCGCCCAAGTTTAAAAGGCGATTATGATCCAGTCTTAATTCCAGTACACGAGTCTCGACGTCTACTAAATTCTGAAAACATGTAATAATATAATTTTGAATTTTTATATTAGAACAGTTTCGCAGATAGGCTTCGCACCTGTTTAACTTACTTCCATATTGCCTGTAATGTGAGTAATTTTGTTCTGGGAAAGATCAATCACAGATAATCTTCTTAAACCTTTAATTTCTTGTAGAGAAAACTCTGTGAGAACGTTATGAGTAAGGTTTAAATACCGAAGAGACCTCAGGCTTCTTAGTGAACCGTTTAGGGACCTCAATTGATTGTAGGCAATATCCAAATCCGCCAGGACATCAGCTTCAGCGAACTCGTCTTGCGCGAGCTGTGGAGAGGTTGTATTGTAGAGAAGGTATAGGAAAAATAATAGATTGGGTAAACAATTTATATTTAAATGGCAATTGGAGAAACATTACCTAACAAATTATTTTTAAGATTACTGTATGACCGTGGGAGCCTTTTAACTTATTGGATAGCACACTACTAAGTAGGCTATAAAAATAATAAGTTTAGAAAAGAAAAACCGAATTGAATTGTTTAAGAAACAGTTTTACAGCACTACAAATAACACTGCAGCGACTAAACACACATCAAACAAAATATTATAATTTAACCTAAGTATATTCATCGTAGCGACATAGTGGCCAACTTTCAAGGTATGTACCTTTAAAACATATTATGTATGTTTTAAAGGTACCTTGTACCTTGCACCTTTAAAACATATTATGTATGTTTTAAAGGTATATACGTATACGTATACAGTACCTGAATTAATAAATTAGTAAATAAGTTTCTCATATTTAGAAAAATTATAGAAAACAAAGTATAAATAAATAAGTACCTATATTGTTACCACTATATTGTTCAAGGTGAATCATAATGTATGTATGTATTATAAATGTATTATGAACATAACTCACATATTCTATTTTATTAAACGACAGTCCGATCCTCATAAGCCTCCTAGATTTTTGCAACGCTCCATCTAATGACTTGATATGGTTGTCATAAAAGTACAGTGACTCCAGCGAAGGCATTTGCCTCAAATCTTTTGGTAAATTTTCAAGTTCATTTCTCGCCGCATGGATGAGTTGAATTTTTTTGGCTTTCTGAAAATAAACATGCTTTTTAGTTTTAGTGCCCGCGTTATATTTAGTAGGTACCTACTACAATACAATAACTTTTTATTAAACTTCAACAAAAAAAAAATACAAAAGATAGATATAGTAGGTACAATGGTCGCGATCTTACCTAACTTTGGCGCAAAATAGGTTTTAAGATAAAGTTTCTAAGAAAGAGTAATTTTTTCTTCCACCCTCTGCTAGGTGTTATGTATTTGGTAGACAAGGGCAGGACAGGTTGGTAATCATGACCTACAATGGCTACAAAGTGTTGCTGATGATATAATAAGACGTTGCTGGTTATACCTAGATGTGTACTACCCAAGCTTAGCACATAGGTAAATATCAATTCTAAAAGAGAGACAGTATCAAAAAAACTGACGCTGCGTAGAACAAAACAAACAATAATCTAAATAATTATTGCAGATATTTGAAAAAAGTTCAAAAGTTCTATCGGAATCCAATATTAGATTGTTCTAGTCCCTGCTTGTAAATCTTGGTTATGTTTGTTGGTATGTTTTTTGTTTATTACGAAACATTCTTTTGCTCCTACTTTATTTTTAAATTTGCGCTTATTTAATCATGGAACTTACAACAGGTAATTCATTGTCTATTGATTTAAGGTTATTGGCGTTAATAAAAATCCACTCCAAGTCGTCCAATTCTCTTAGCGCTCCGTTGAGCGATGCCAACTTGTTGATTCCGAGATGTATGTGCTTGATGGCTTGTGGAAGCGCATTTCTCTCTATTTTGGATATTTGGTTATCAGCCACCACTAAGTTTTCTACTTCTTGTATATCCTGGAATAAAAAAATAAGGAACGCTATACAACGCGTAACAGAAAAAGCGCAATTCCTCATACACCCCAATTAGTATAGTAATATAAAAAAAATATGATGCGATCGAACTTTAGTTGTGTCTAACCAATTTTCTTAAATATCTATTAATAATAGCACGATTTCCATAGAAAGCACTAAATTGAGCTACGATAATTCATTTTTTTGAAAAATTTTACACATATTAAAAATAGCTGAAATCGAATAAGTAGTCGATACTGAACAAACTAATTTCAGCAATTGCGCTTATTGTGTTACATGTTGTATATACTTTTCCATGATTTTCAGTATGGGTCTCCTATGATTTATCATCAACGAACACTACAATAGGTACCAGACCTTAGTGGCCAACAATGCGGGAGGGGGGAGTAATATTAATTATGGCAGACAAAGCATCCTTTGACAACTTTAACGTAAATTGGTCAGCGCCTTATCAATGCAGATAAAAAAGTAATTTATTGTACAAAAAATAAGTTTCTTAGACTCTACTCATTGCCTTAAATAATACCCAAAGACAAGTAAAACTAACCGCCGGTTGATACAGCGGCACGCTGGCTTCGCTTGCTTGACTGGTACATGGTGATCACTGGTCTAACCTAACATATTATGGTTCAATAAAAATATTTACCAGGTACCAGTACTCTCAAAAATAAACCTATCCTAACCTACTCATAAGTATTTGATTTACTCTACGTGTTTGTTTTTGTAATTATCAGTTGTAACAATATGATGACTTCTCAAGTTATGATGGAATCACTTGACTAGATAATATAGCAGTGATAGCCTTACGGTTAAAGAGCTCGCTTCTCATGATAATCAGTGAGGCTCTGGTTCAAATCCTGGTATGTAGGTACCAATGAGTTTTTCAAAAACTTACCTACATTTTCATCACTATCTCGACGGTGAAAGAAAACATTGTGAGGAAATCCGCAGGTTTCAGACTTAATTCTGAGGCATGTGTTACAGACCCGGTCCGGCGATGGGCTGACCACCTAACTATCACGTTTAGGGGTCGAATATTCTGAAAAGTGGGTATTTCCAGAAATGGAATACATCTGCCTACCCGCTCGGGGATAATAGGCGTGAGATTATTTATTTATTTAATTTTATGATATATGATTTATTATTAATGACAATTATAGTTTTTCGAGTCTTATTTGATCGACTTATGAAAACAAAATACCTTGAAATCCTCCTCAGCGAGTTTGACAATTTTATTTCTACAGAGATCCAGAGTTTTGACATGCGGCAGATGCCTCAGGACATGCCGTGGCATTTCCACCACAGAGTTGTCGGCGAGGCTGAAATAGTCCACCAAGTCCAGTTTGGTAAACACGCTTTCCTTCAATTCACTGGAAAGACAGAAAAAAATAAATTACAACATGATTTTATTACGTCATGCTTGAGAAAACTGTAATAAGAATTCTGGAATGTCAGCTTACGATCTAATAAATGTACTTTTGTTTTTCCATTTTCCAAAGGTAACTATTCGCGAAATCGTTTGCAATTCATTATGGGTTAGATCATCCGGAATATGCTGTTATTATGGAATTTATATTTGATCATAAGTACGTTTATAGTTGCGATTAATTTTATATCGATATAATCAGAAGTCGAAACATTCGGCAAATTGTAATCCCTAGTGCCATGGAACCACGGGTAATTAAAATTCCAAGTTGACCCGGTGTCCATGTGTGGGTAAACTCACGGACCACGGGTAAAACGTGGATTATAAAGCAAATAGTATTAGGCTCGAATAGGACAAGCATTAAAATCATGGACAGAGGGGATTTACAAATTATTCAGATACAATAAGCGGATCCACCGCTCTGTTCATGATTTTAGAACTCCTGTCCCATGACTATTGAATAGTCATGGAACAGGAGCTCTACTATTCATGCCACGCGCAGGCAGCTCAGAAAGACGAATTGTCACCAGTCGCACAGTATAGACGAATGCCATGTATGCGTATACTGTGGACTTACAGTTGTCTCTATGTTGTTTGTTTTCTAAAATAAATATAATAATGCTAGGAGTCTTTATCAGGAGTTTGAACTTGAAGAAACCAAAAGCAGGTAAGGAGAAGCAGCTTAAACGCAAGTCAGCAATTTTTTTTACAGAATAGAGAGAAGGGAGCATGTTTAGAGAACATTAGCCAACTGTTATCCTCATTCTCTGGGGAAAATGTTTCTATCAGCAAAATGCCACAGCCGACAATAAAATGTATTTCCCTACTAACTAGTTGGTACCTAATGATATGACTTCCTTGCTTATCTGTATTCGGTCCGGGTTTACCGATTTACTCATTATTGTCGATTAAAGTATTTTTAGTAATTTATACAAAATGATGGAATAAAGATAGGTGATGGCATGTAGGTACCAATGGTTTTTTTTTCAACTTACGTATTACATCCCTGGCAAAACGGTGAACGAAACATCGTGAGGAAACCTGCAATAGTTCTCGCGCTTTCACCCTTGTCCCGCAGGCGTATTCACGGAGCTTCGATATTCGACTCGGAATCGGAAAATCTGTCGAAGATGGGCTATTCACAGATGTTGGTATCGAAAACGAATGTCATATTTGACAGAAGGATTCGGAAAATTTTCCGTGGCTTTCATAAACGCCTAGAATACAGTTTCCGAAGTTGATAGATTCAAATTCGGAAAATTTTTCACTCGATCGATAGGTATCGAACGGAAACGGTGTCGAGCCTCCGTGAATATGCCTGCCGGTCCCGGTCGATCCCGTAAGATAATTGCAGTCAGAAATGCATGTTACTCCCAGAAAAGTAAGCTAAAAATAGGTAAAGGCATTTTTATAATTATTTTAGTTTCTGAAATCTTATTTTCTAAAAAATCTCGTTTTGGAAATCTTTATAATAAAGAGGCCCCCTTTATTACAAAGATTTCCAAAAAAAGCATAGGTTACCTATTTTTTTAAATTACATTCAACTCAGTACTATTTTAATATTATTTGTAGAGCATGTCTGTTGTCGTGCGCTGTGTATGGGTCTGACGACGGTCTGACAGTGCAGTCGGTCTGAATTCAGTTGCATAAAGTAATATTTACAACTGAGAGGTGCTGTAAAGTACATCTCACTCGGACAGATCCCGTTTCGGATCACTCCTTACAAGGTATTCATCTATCCCATTTCATACATTTAGTTAATACCTTACTCTTTCCGGGATGTAGGTACATGTGGGGTATGAAGTGATTTATAAAAAAATAAGATAAAATCGTGTGAGCACCTAATTACAAATGGTTTAATAATAATAACTTACGTATGTAGATAATATGTGACCACGAGCGTAGTCAACTACAGGGTAAAAATAATTTCATATTTTAAATATAACTTTTTATCTGTGATGTCATGAAGTAACAATAACTTGAATGTATTGCATCGGCTGCCCAATTGTCTACTATCGAACTTTAAAACATAATGTCATAATAGTTATGTTCCTACTTATGTACATTTTATTTTTATTTACTGTTTTACATAGCGATTAGGTTATTAGTAGATATTGTTGCACAGAGATCGTCGTTAAGCGAGTCGATTGAATTATTTCAAGATTTATAGGAAACTAGCGACCCGCCCCGGCTTCGCACGGGTGCAATGCGTATAAGATTTTCCTGCTTTTCAGGAAATTTTTCCTGAATTTTCTTTACTATAAACCTCACGGAGCCCGAGACCTTTCCAACGAATGCAAAACCATGGAAATCGGTTCGTGCGTTCTGGAGTTATAGCGTCAGGAAGGAAAACCCGACTTATTTTTATAGAGTAGACTAGCGACCCGCCCCGGCTTCGCACGGGTGCAATGCTGAATTTTCTTTGCTATAAACCATCCCTGGACCCACTCGAACCCGCACAAAAAGTTTCATCAAAATCGGTCCGGCCGTTCTGGAGTTAAATCGTCAGCAAGGAAAACCCGACTTATTTTTATATATAGTAGATAGATAGCTAGGAATAGGTACACATGATGATTCCGTATTCTACTTAGGTAAGTATAATTACTTATGATGTGTGCAAAGAGATTTAAATACACACACCGGCACAATTAGCGGAACAGAAAAAAAAGGGAGTATTTACGCATTTTTGCGTGTTACTGGCCGGCTAAACAAGCTTTTTTTAAATTTGGGTTTTAATTTAAAAATGGAATACTAAGCGACTGCCCTTTTTTTCATTCTTTTGTTTTAATTTTCATTGATTCATTTTTTCCACCGCTTGTCCGTTTTTAGAAGGTTCGTGAATTCCATTTGAAAAGCTTTGAATTGCAGTTTTTGAGGCTTTTGAGTTTTTTCGCATATTGATAATTTACGAGCATCTAATTATGCCTGATTTAACGCCATCAGAAATCATTAGGGCAGATCAAATGAGGAGAAATGGTCAAACCTACAGATCGATTGCCAGAAGCCTTCGTCGATCGTTATCAACGATTTATCGTAGCATCCAACGATACAGATTGACGAATGCTCTAGTGAGAAGGAGAGGACAAGGCCGGAAAAGGTGTACTTCAAGGAGGGATGACCGTTTTCTCCAACTTCAAGTCCGACGGAACACGAGACTAACGGCGGTGCAGGCTCGAAATTTACTGGAAGAGGTACGAGCAGTAAGGATGAGTGAGCGGACAGTTCGTAGAAGATTCGAAGAATTGGGTATAGGCTCGTATGTGCCCGCCAAAGCCCCAAAACTTGAGAGACATCATCGCACAAACCGTCTACACTTTGGTCGTGAACATCGTGATTGGGACTTCGACGACTGGGGACAGGTTCTTTTTACTGATGAATGCAGAGTTATGTTAAATCAAATTGATGGAAGGCAGCGAGTATGGAGACGCAAAGGAGAACGGTATATCCAGTCTAATTTTGAAAATACAGTTGCATATGGCGGCGGTTCAATTATGGTCTGGGGAGGAATATGTTTAGGAGCTCGTACGGAGTTAGTAGTGGTCGATGGCGGGAATCTGAATGCTGATCGGTATATCAGGGAGATTTTAGAAGAACATGTTGTGCCATTTGCCCCCTTTATTGGTAACAACTTCATTCTAATGCAGGATAATGCTCGGGCTCACAGTGCTCGCACAGTACAGACATACCTAAACCATGTTGGTATAACGGTGATGGAGTGGCCAGCACGGTCCCCCGATATGAACCCTATAGAACACGTCTGGGACTTGCTAAAGAGGAGTGTAAAGTCAAGAATGCCCCCTCCCAATAATCTCAACGAGTTGCGAAACGCATTACTTGAAGAATGGCAGAGGTTGCCCCAAGAAACCATTGATAACATCATCCGCAGCATGCCCAGACGGATGGAAACCCTCATCAGAGCACGAGGAGGAAACACTCGATATTGAACAGTCATTGAAATTGTTGTTAAACTTTGGAAAATCTTGAATTTTCTGCTGTTTCTCTATAATTAAAAATCGAAGAAAAATGCATTTTGTTTAATTTAATTTTTATTTTTATAAAATTTTAAGTATGGTGTTACAAATGAATGTCAAAACATGTTAATTTAATTGTTGTTTCATTTTAAATAATATATTGTTTAAAAATTACATTCATTGTTCTAAATTCCCTCTTTTTTCTCCTTTTTTTTTCTGTTCCGCTAATTGTGCCGGTGTGTGTATAATAGGGCAGGTCCTATCATATTTTAATCTCTTTGGATGTGTGTAATGTGTACTGCACCCAATTACTAATCGAAATGAAATAATTTTCTGGTTTTTCAATATTTCACTTTCGTTTTTGAAAAATTGACTATTTCCTGTATGGGCTGTAATGTGACATTCTATTCTATAGGATGGTTTACATTTCCGTCTGTACCATTGAGGTTATTATTTATTTAATTTTAATGATAAGTACTCAACTAAATAAATATTCCTTGAATAAAAAAATCACTTTTAACTTTTATAATTTAAAAAATAGAACTTTTATAAAGTACCTAGAAGACAAATGGATATTATAATAAAATACACCAGAAAAGATTATGGGAGTATTTCTATTTACTAAAATTAAATATCAATCAATATTCAAATCAAAATCACGATGAAGACCAATTAGCATGACGCATTCGGGCTTTAGTAGTAGGTATTTACAAAAGTAGTATCTCAAAGCTATTTATTTCTATTTACATGCTTTCTCTGAGCATAAATCTAACGTGTGCATCTGGATTGAGGGCCCACTTTTTAAATTATTGCGAAACGAAATGATACTTACAGGGCATTTACTTAAAATTTTGTAAAACCTAAAGCAAAGATTCTTAAATTTCTTAAACGTGAATCAAAAGAGTTATGGTCAAATAGCTTGGGCCCTCAATCCTGACGCCTGCATAAAACGGCATAGTCGAATCTCAGAAAGTACTATCCCTGGGATAACAATTTTTATTCGAGTATTTAGTTAGGAATTTGTTAAATACATTAAGAAATTGTCAAGTCTTAAGAATGCGACAATACAGATTTATGGCGGTTTAGCTTGGGCCCTCAATTCATCAATTTTGATATTGTAGAATCAGCAAAAAATTGTAGTTTTTCTAAGGAAAGATATTAATACGACTATAATATATTTGAGTTCCATATCTCGGAAAATTTGTTAAAAAGAAATAACGACACAAAAGTTAATTGTTAAAAAGTTATTGAAATTCGTATTTTTTCAAAACGTCTGAACTGAGGGCCCAAGGTTTTTGTCAGTATTGACTAGGCTAAGCCTTCTACACTACCGCACTTTAGGCTAAGTATTTTAACAAATTTTTAACTAAAAGGCTACAAAGCGTCCATTCTTCTAAATGCCGTACTTTAGGAGAAAATTGATTTTCGATGTTTTATATGAGAAAATTCAGTAGGGTGTATATGATTTTGTTACTTTTTTGAGACAAATCAGCATGTACCCTCATATAAGATATTTCATAAGTTGTTGTCGGAAGCGATTACGTTTTGTGTGATCCAATAATTACTATATGGTGTTATTTAAATGGTTATCATAGTATTCGTATTTTTGACGCCTGACGTACGCGCGTCCCCGTCATGTTTTTTGTTTAATTTTCATTTTGCTGTGTATTTCGGGTTTTGACTCATATTAGTGATAGTATAATATAATTATATACATACTATTTCATATGTTTTGGCAGATTATAATGTAAAAGAATAAAGATTTTGTCAGGGTTTCATATTATTTTTATTTTCTTGTTAAAAACAAATTAAGGTTACCCTTATTTGTAAGCTAAATATGTAAAAATGTTATACATAAAACAAAACTCTAACGGGGCCGTGGCTGTATATGAAATGTTTTTTGAAAATTTTAACGAGTCTATTTTATCTAGTCTATATAATTATCGATATAGATACCAAAACAACATTTTTTTAAATTTGTGTCTGTCTGTCTGTCTGTCTATATCTGTCTGTCTGGTTGTGCACGCATCACGCAAAAACTACTAGACGGATTTTGATGAAATTTGGTATGGATATAACTGAATACCCGGGTCAACATCTAGGGTACTTTTTATTCCAGAAATATATCTCATTCGCACGGGAAAATATAAAAACAGGTGAAAAAAGAAATCGTAGTCGACCGCTATGAAGAGATTTTTGGAAATTCCCACGGGAACGGGAATAAACCGGATCCGCGCAGGCAACGCCGATGGGCGTAATATGTTATGTAGGCGTCTTCTATGTCGTAGACAACCGCTATGAAGGATTTTTTTGATATTCCCAAGGGAACTGGAATATACTGGATTGAGGAATGTTTTGATTTTTTGTATTAAAAAGGCTCCGATACTATCGGTTTTACCGATTTAAAAAAAACTGTTGCCAGTGGAAAGCGTACTTTTCTGGGAGTAACATGTGCTATAATTTTCCCACGGGAACAGGCCTAGACCACGTAACCGATTTAAAAAGTTCTTTTACCAATGGAAAGATACATTATCAGGGAGTAACAAAGGCTATATTTTATTCCCGTATTTTCACGGGAACGGGAACTACGCGGATGAAACCGCAAGGCACTGCTAGTTGTTAATATACAGGGTCATAATTTTAATACGTCCAATACATAATTTCATTGATTATTGGCACTTTCTTATTTTATTTTTCCACGCATACGTAGGTGAAGGCACAGCACAGCTAATCGTATATAATTATATCGAGCTTTATATATTATATACAATATGTAACAGAATAAGTGCAATTCCTGAAATTAGTTTGTTCAGTATCGACTACATATTCAATTTCATCTATTTTTATATGTGTTAAATTTTTCCGAAAAATGAATTAGCATAGCTGAATTTAATGCTATCTATTGAAATCGTACTATTATAGAACGATATTTAAGAAAATTGGACAACTAAAGTTCGATTGCATCTTTTTTTATATTAATTTACTAACCGGGGTGTATGAGGAATTGCGCTTTTTCTGTTACGCGTTGTATAATTATATATATTGTATCTGGGCTTTACAAAATACTACTTACATGATCACAACGAATACTTGTTTATACTTACGATAAACATTATGGTCACCCTACTGAATTTTCTCATATAAAACATCGAAAATCAATTTTCTCCTAAAGTACGGCATTTAGAAGAATGGACGCTTTGTAGCCTTTTAGTTAAGAATTTGTTAAAATACTTAGCCTAAAGTGCGGTATTGCAGAAGGCTTAGCCTAGTCAATACTGACAAAAACCTTGGGCCCTCAGTTCAGACGTTTTGAAAAAATACGAATTTCAATAACTTTTTAACAATTAACTTTTGTGTCGTTATTTCTTTTTAACAAATTTTCCGAGATATGGAACTCAAATATATTATAGTCGTATTAATATCTTTCCTTAGAAAAACTACAATTTTTTGCTGATTCTACAATATCAAAATTGATGAATTGAGGGCCCAAGCTAAACCGCCATAAATCTGTATTGTCGCATTCTTAAGACTTGACAATTTCTTAATGTATTTAACAAATTCCTAACTAAATACTCGAATAAAAATTGTTATCCCAGGGATAGTACTTTCTGAGATTCGACTATGCCGTTTTATGCAGGCGTCAGGATTGAGGGCCCAAGCTATTTGACCATAACTCTTTTGATTCACGTTAAAGAAATTTAAGAATCTTTGCTTTAGGTTTTACAAAATTTTAAGTAAATGCCCTGTAAGTATCATTTCGTTTCGCAATAATTTAAAAAGTGGGCCCTCAATCCAGATGCACACAAATCTAACGTACAAATTCAGGAGTTGATGCTGAATATTTAGCGAATCTGACTACAATTGGAGCTCGACATTCTTCTTTGCGTCAGTACCTATATAAACCTAATTAGCTAAGAATACTCCTGAACAAGAACAGTTTTTGTGAGGAAAGTTAGGATCTAAACACAAAGCCTTAAAGGGAAGAGTTTAATGAACACTCGATAATCTTTTGACCAAATAATATTTAGTAGGTACCTACTAGCCGTGCGTTGGGAAAAATGACGAAATTCCATATAGGTAAACATTAATTCCCTATTCAGTTAGGTTAGGGAATAAATTTTAAAAATCATTTCTTCGTGCTTACCTAGGTATGTTAGATAAGCAACTTCTATTTTAAATGTCATGCTTCTAAATTCACCGGTTGCTTGTAAAGATTTATTAAATAGGTCGGTACCTATAAGAGAGTATTGCGTTTTCAGTGGAAGCCACAGAATATTTCTCTCGTGTGACTAAAGAGCAAATGGAGACTAGTTTTGTTGTGCAAAAACTTGTGGAGATTCATCGCATATCAAGTGGAGCGTGTGAGTAAGGCAAGTTTAGTAAACACTAATGTGGCGGGTCAACGTTCCGGGTTATCAGCGCAGGCGCCACGCTCGAGTGGCCGCGTGTCACGTCCGCATCCTCCACCCTGGCACTTTAAACCCTAGGACCTTAGTGGCACAATCCTTAGCCATGCTCTGCTTCAAGGGATTTTTTTTTTCCAAATCATTAATCCTCGCATTTTTACCATATCAGTATCGGGTAACAAAACAAACACAGAGTAACCAAGAAGTATAGATATCTATGAGTATGAGTACGTATATCCATTCTTATCATCAATTCATCATTTATGCATCCCAATATTTTTTATAAGACGGGCCATTTAATGGAATTTCGCTATCTACAAAATTGACCTCATATGACATGCGGAAAAATAGAGCACGATATCTCCTCCATCTAAAAGAATGAGGTCCATATTATGCCACCTGGAAAACAGGTTAAATCTTAGCTAAGATTAACGTCCCAAAGTGTTGACAGCGTTTTCTTGGCTTGTATGCCATAGTGTTTTGTAAAATACAGATTATTGTAATGCTCATTTAAATGAATAATAATGATGACGATTATTACTATTTATTTTATTCAGGTTTATTTGCATCACCTACTTTTAGTTTAGTCAATTATCTTCAAATAATTTTATTTCACCATAATTATCTACCACACAGATATCCATAAAGCTAAGGGGCCATTATGGACCCTGAAGGGTACAGCAATAGTAGATTGTTATACAAGGGTCGGAAGGAATCAATTCCCATACGAGGTATTTAGACGCCCGAGCGCAGAGAGGGCGGATATAGTCCGAGTAGGAATTGATAACTTCCACCCGCGTTAAACACTCTACTTTTCATTTCGAATTCAAGGAAAGTAAACAAAAACAATTACAATTTTACAAAAATTCAAACATGCAAAAACGCAATCCCTACAATAAAAAAACAAAATTGTCAACAATACAACCAAAGAGGTTGGAAGAAAGAGAATTTTTTTTGTATTAAACGTCTTTGAATACTACATCATAGAGTAGGTACCTAACCTAAATAACATTACAAAAATAATATACAAATCCTTCCTCTTTATAATACTTTTAGCCGAGTAATAGTGTTCTGTGCTTAATTAGTGTCGATGAAAAACAAGATTTTGAATTTCGAAACAGCTTACCAAATTATTACTGTTTTTTTAATTTTAAATATGGAACGCGTACCGCCCCGAGCGCGGGCTATTTTCTGTTGTTTATACCTACACTCACAAGGCCGCACCTTTTTTTTCTTATTCTAATTGATGTAAAAAGTTTCGTATCCCTACTAAGTACCCAAAGAGGTTGGAAGAAAGTCATTCTCTTTCCTAGAGAAACTTTTTCTTTAAACGACGTTGCCAAATTTAGTACTATATTTTTTTTATTTATTCCCGCCCTAAGGCCGGAAGCAATTACTATGAGTCTTTCCCGACCGAGGGCGGGAATCACAGCCCTGAATCTCTCTGTGGTGGGAATCATCGCTTCCGACCCGGTACTCAGATCAATACATACACTACTTTCCGAGTATGAGATATGAAAAAGTACATTATGAGAGAGGGGCTTTTCTCATCTCAAAAACCAATCAATATACCTAAATACTAGCTATACCTAGTAGCTAGCTTCGCTCGTTCTAACAACCGTGTTGCTAACGCCATATGAAGGAGAGTGGCCGTATTATTAAGAAATATCTGGAGAACGAGCTTGCTCCCATGTAACACCACCAGTATCGCTAACGCCATTATTTTGCCGATGAGTGGCCGTACGTTTTTATGTGTAAAATTGCATTTTTACAGGAAATACGACTATGCAATTGAACTTAAAATGAAAAATTTTATTCTGTATCTATAAAAAATTTCATAATGTTGAGCCGTTTCCGAGATACCCGAAATATTAATAAAAATAAATGCGTCAGTAGTATGTTAAATACAAGAACTGCTAGTTTAAAGTAATAGGATTACTTAGTTATTTGAATTATTAAATTTTTATAGGTAACTATGGACCTACCTACTAATTTGAAAGTCATCGAAGCTCAAATCATATCTTCACTGAAAACTTGTTTTCAGTATAAACGCGTTTTTACTATAAAACTATATTTTTACTTCTATCTTTCGTCAAGCTGAGATTCTTTCACGCAAAGAGATTAAAATATAATAGGGCATAGAGGGGACAAAGCGAGGAAAATTTGAAGCCAAAAGTTATTCCAAGTGGAATAAGTCTAGTACAAATTTCGACCGAATGACAGCTGGCGTTCATACTAACTGACATGACGCTTTAGCTTCAAACATGCTTCAAAGTTTTGTATGAAAATATTCCCAATGCCCCCTCTATGTCCTATTATATTTTAATCTCTTTTCTTTTACGCCATGAGCAGGTATTATCCTACGATATTACCGGTATTCCTGCAGCAATAGTAACATAGTGATTACTTGCTCAGTGAGTAGGCAGTAGGCATTTAGTAAGCGCTAGCGCGCAACTGAACACGCCAGCCAAGCCACCGCGCTCGTGCATTTTGTAGGTATTTCAACAAAGTAATTATAAAAATAATTTTATCTAGTCAAACTCTGCGAATTTGTTTAGAAATAGGTATTTAGTATTTTTAGTTTAGTACAAAAACAAATGTATAATATCAGTAGTTCCGTTACAATATTGAAAGAACAAAACAAAAAAGGGTAACTATGAGTCTTTTTCCTATCGGGTCAAGTACATTAGACCTTGTAACAGAATGCGACTTGGGCTAGACTATATCCTTTAAAAATAAACATCTATTTTTCAGAATTTTAAACACTATTTTCTATTTATGTCTCGGATGATTTTAAAAATCACAAAAGGCCGCCTTTTTTTAACACCCTGTCTGAAATTATAAAATTTTTATTTGATTATGTATGACGCGTCTACTATAGTCGCCTCTACGATTTTCGAAGTTACCCCTCGATTTCTCTGGGATGCCATCATCAGATCCTGGTTGACTTATCATGCTACCACCCTCGGAATATCTCCTTTCCAACAAAAAAAGAATCATTAAAATCGGTTCATAAACGATTAGATATGTTATCCGCTAAACACACATAAAAATGCGGTCTAATTGAGAAACCTCCTCCTTTTCTGAAGTCGGTTTAAAATGGCTGACCGAATGCTTAGGGGAAGGGGGGGCATGATGGGGTAGCTAAGGAAAATAACAAAAATACAGCATAACCACTATATTTATTACTCTTATTTATTTATGGCACATTATGTTATTAATCTAACTATGATTTGGCCCAGTTTTTGAAAAATCAACTTATCACATTTTTTTATAATAAATTATTAAATAGGACCATCCGAAAAACCATCTTGCCCCATACTATGGGGTATGATGGGGTTATGAAATTGGGGCATTATGAGGACGGCTAATTATTCTCACAAACAAACAAATTGTATTTCCTCCAGATCATCATTGTCCACGCCAGCACAAGCATTGTCAGCCCAACACCCATAGAGCTGGCAGGCTACCCAAGGTTACCCCACACTAAATACACCATCTTGCCTCATAGGGTAACTTTGAGCAAAAAAAATTTTTAATAATAAAATGTTAAACGCATTCATACAAACAACATACAATATCAAAATAAACAACACTAGTAAACTAAGATCAAAAATACATAAATGGAGTGATCATGGTTAGTTTAAAATAATGACGTTTAACCTTACACAAAATTAGATCGACGAAACGTTAAAACAGCTTTCCGTTTGTAAACAAAAGACGCGTGCACCCCAACTCACAGTTTCTCTCGCATTGACCGTTGGTCGACTGAGGCTTCCTATTGGCTTATTGCTTTCTATTCACAAACGTCTAGTTTCTTGTATATGTGCGGTACCCCATCTTACCTCGATACCCCATCATGCCCCCCCTTCCCCTACAAGTAATCCCGTGTCCATATACACGTTAGTAGGTAATATCTGTGGTACCTACTATTTATTATTCTGTGCCTATAGATAATGCAATAAATTATTGAGTACCTACTACCACAAAAGATTAGATGACAGCTCTATATAGGTATCGCTAAAATACATATAATCAGACTAATTAAAATTGCATGTTAGTTTCGTAATACCCGTATATAAATTTAAGTTGGTTGGATTTGGTTAACTCATAAGTAATTGTCGCTACGTACACAGTAGAAGTTCGTTGTTCACTAAATGTATACCTTCTGATGGATATCCCACATATACGAAGCACTTTTCAATGTATTTTATCATGCGCACCGCCAAGGAGTGGAACCACCTGCCGGCGTCTGTATTTTCGAGTGCATAGGTATAACCCGTCAGCCTTTATAAAAAAACTTGAGGACAATCGATTCCATTGTCCTCAAGTTTTTTTGTATGCAGTCTTAGTGGATTGTCTTAGTGGATTGCCCTCGTCTAAATGGCCAATTAAGGCTCGATTGAACAGGCATCTCCTGGGAAAGCTCGTCCCATCGTAGGCCCCGTCTTTGCCTTCGGGCAAGTCTAGGGTAGACTCAATAAAAAAACACTGTGTTAAATAATGGATTTAAAATAATTATTTATCACATGGCCCGATTTAACTTATCAATAATTTATTTTAAATAATGCCCTTATTTATGATATGATACGTTAATTGACATGATGATACTTAACAGTCGGTCAGCTAATTTTATTTTGAATTGCCTTACGGAAACTGGGGTCTAGTAACAGTAGGTTGGTATGTTGTATATGCAAATAATAGTCTATTCGTTGAAGTCGGTTTGTATTTTTGTTTAAAATTTTAATTAGGTATACCGTTAGTGCAAACCACCCCACTAAAATTCACTGTGGTGCACCAGAACCGGTGGCGCAGCATAGATATGGGAAAATTTAAAACCATAATACTTAGAACATATTTCAAAATCGGCCGGAAAATTCCTCACGTAATTTTCTCCAAAATGTGGGGATTAGGTATACCTACGTAATAAATAAGTTAGATCGCTAAAAGCGATAAGAGTGCCCATTGTACATTGCATCTCTTTTTGGTGTTCAAAAATTTGAACTCGCTAAATTTTATGGTGTGATCGCGACAGCTTTCCCGCCACTGTGTGCCTTGACTTTTATTGTACCTATTGTATGTTTCTGCACTAAACCTGGGTTTATACATGAACTATAAATACTGAAATAATTTAAAATACAATAACTCTTTATTGTACATAAAACACAAATAGAATGGAAATATTTAATTAAAGTACCTACCAACAAACTCGATTTAGCGTTTTTAATTTATATCAATTTTTTTTATCAAAGTAAGACATATTTAAACTCCAACAGACAACACCTGGCTTAAGCTTCTGAAATAACCCATTCGTTCTGCTGGTGATATCACCGCATCAAGACTTACTGCTAGCGAGTCCTTACATTATATTAGAATCTATCACAGTTACTTAGTAAACACCTGATAAATACATAACAGACACAAAACCAAGAACCATGTTGTTCATGCACGCAAATGTTTTTTCGGGCTCGAACACGCGTTGCCCAATTCTAAAACTGTGCCAACAAAGTATGTAATACAAAATATGACTGTGAGGTGCCGAGCCACGGCTGCAGCAGGCTAGCGTAGTAGCTTCGGTCATCAATACCGACTAGTGGAGCACAAACTTCTCTATATTAATAGGAAAGAGCTTCAACTCTTAAGCCTTCAGAAAGGGATGTGAATGAATACTTTTTAAAGGCCAAATTCTTCCCTCGTAGAATGAGACTTCACAAAAACTCTGAATTGGATCTTGCGATATAATATCCAAGTAAGGCTTACAATTTGGTAGTAAAATCTAGAATAAATAAGTATATAAAAACACAAAAAAGTTCACACATCAACGAGGGGGTCGGCAGAGGTATTCCATTACTGGAAATACTCACGTCTCACCAGTAGGTATATTTTTGGACCCCTAAACTGATTATTGTATTATTTGCAGAATGACACTGATACTGTATATACCAGAGCCCACAGACCACAGACCATTAATGGTCTGTGCCAGAGCCCCTATGTTCTATGTTAGGGATTTGGTTTCACCACTTAGTCCTTGGAATGGACCATTTTACATAAGCCATGGCGGCCGTACTTCAATTAGCCCACCTCCTTCCAGAAACAGATCAATTTTCCGAGTCTACTCGGGACATCCGCAAGGGATTCTGGTTTTCGATGAATTGCCATGCTATAATGTCGACTCGCCCACTGAGAACTCCGTTTGTATTTTATGTGCCAACCATAAAAGCGATTCGTTCCTTCACAGTCTGTAAAGAGTTGCCTGACCTCGAACTCAAATGGAAGGAGTGTCTAGTCCTCATAGAATTCGACATAATTGTAGACAGCTGGAGGCTTTTGTTGTAGGCTTGTCTGCCTTAGTTTCACTAATCCAAGACTCATTCAAGATATCGGCACAATTTTATCTCTGTACAGTCACCATAGACCGTCTACAATTGAACATAGGCCTCCCCTATTGTTTTCCCTGAAAAGCGACCTACTATATGTCTATGCTAGCATTGCTAGCAAATCTCTTACTACTGCAACGTGCGATACCGAAGAATACAAGAGCCTTTATGCCAGCTATAGATGATACTGATAGCACTTGATTAATTGAGTAAGCGGCTGGTGCTTTGGTTAGATGTAGGTATAGATGACAGAGTTATAAGAATACTTTGAGAATTAAACTTTGTTGTAAATTAAATAATATGAAAAATATATTAATATTTGGAGTTAAATAGGCTGAAATGGGGACTTGAACATTTTAAGAGGGGTTAGGGCCGGGCCCCGTCTATATAGTATACTTTTGGTATGAAGTGCTTGATCGTGGCCCGGCCGGGGCCCGGACGGGGCACGGCGTCGACATGTCGAGGGGTATTGTTAGGATGATTCACCCCGGACGTGCCCCGTACGGGCCAGGACGAGGCCCGGCCCGGACCCGCCCGGTGTAACATGAATCAGCCTTTACACATCAAATGGGGTATATATGAAAAGGTTCTGAAAAAATATTTGCCCGCCCTCCGACTTGCATTTGCCGGTTTTTATTTTATAGTCCTTGTACTGACGACGTGTAGGTATTGGGAACGTCTAGTACGTTTGAGGTCTGCCACTCGGTGAGTCGAACGATTCATAACATAAATTGACGTTGTCGCTTGGGCCAAAGGGTAATTAAATTACAAAACGGGACCAGCAAATACAATTAAACGAAGCGCTAGGCTCGGCCAAAGAACTGAGCGTGATTGCATTACACGTAATCATTTTATGCACTCGTGTGTGTGTTAGTAGGCACTTCATATTGATTCGGCTTTCACTAACATTGACCGGGCTAGGCTTTTCGTAGGAGTGGGTTGAAAATGTGAATAGAAACAGGACGCCTGCCTAAAACTGCTTATGTGTCCAGAAATTATTCGGATGGTGATATTGGTGATTGCTTCTGGTTTGATTATGATTTAATAACTAGTGGTATAATAGTAGCATACCTACATTATAGTACCCACTCCAAAATTATTATGTCGTATCCAGTATTTACAAATTTTATTCGTTTCATTCACTCTTAAATAAGCCTATTGGGTCTATTTGGTAACATCGGGCTCATTATCGGACTATTTCTCGTAAACATGAACAATTAATAATTATACTAATTATAATAAGTATTTGATCCTATAGCTGTAAATTGAAATTGTGATAACGAGGGATAACAGTTTATAAATATTGCCTTTTAAGATCATCCACGAGTAGATTGTAATTTTTCTGAGTGTTTTGAAATTTAACTAAGTACTTATGTTTTTCTATTCAATTAGGTAGCAGATAAGACAAAGGAAGTAATAATCGACTCTAATATAAACAATTAATTAGTAAATGACAATCCTACTAAATAATATTTTATATGAGTTAGGTAATTTTAAATAAGGTGTTTTCATGCTTCAAACATGACAAACAAACGACTACTGTAATTTGTTAGTACACCATTAATGGGTAAATACAGAGAATACGACACGACCGACATGATATCATTCAATTTTACTGCTTTAAGCGACCCCCGATAACCCGAGCAAACTATCGAGCAACGTCTCCTAGACGCCATCCCCACACGATCTGGATTTCACAAACGAAAGACACATTTACCGGCTCGAATTAGTGCGCAACTTTATTAAATGGGATTTTTTAACATACATGCTAATTTAACTTCGAAACGAGCTGCTTCTTTGGTCACAGGCTCCTTCAAACAATGACTACAGATTCTGTTCGGAGTTTTCATTATCATCTACAAAAAATATGATAAATCTACTTACTGATTGGATTCTAAGAAATCTTATTAGTTTGTCTCGTATTCAACGCTTTTTGAAACAAAAATTAAATCGTACCTACGTTTTAGTGTGATTGTGATGACATAAAAATCTGAGGCAACCAATTGAGTGGCCAATAAAGGTCGAGTTCTTGGGTCGCGAGCAACTTAATTGTTGCGTCCTGAGACAGAAACCTACCAAAAGTACTGAAAATATCAAAATAGTATTAGCAGTACTCGTGTTCCTCGTGTTTTCGTTATTTATTTTAATAACAAATTTTTCGCGATTTGTTTGTCTTATAGGAAAAATTGAATTGGTGATCAGAAATTTTTATGACCGGCTGCCAACCCTGGCGAGGGCGCCGCCCACTCATCCGATAACAAGCCGATCCTCATCGAGTGCTACTCTTATCACAGACCTGTTGTTTTCTCATTCAACCTTACACATTGTTTTGATGTAAGTTACTTGATCACAAATTAATTATACTATTCAAATTTTTAAACAACAAAGAACTTACACATTCTTGACATTATAGTGATTTAGATTCACGTGTGTCGCCTTTTGAAAACTATATACACATGGAACAGAACATTGAAGAACTTTAAACTTGCCTTAAGTTGTCGAAATTCAGTTTGAGTCTTGTTATAGATAAGCCAAGCTCGCGGAAGCTATGGTCTGCAAAGTCTGGCAACTGGGAGTAGGAAATATCCAGACCGATCTTGGTTTCGGGACTAAACTTATTGGTGAGAGCTCGTGCAATATCTTCGTAGGCGCTGATTCGTTGGCAGACCACAAGGATGGCTCCAGTGCCAGTTTCTTCTCGACGGCAGGTGCACGGAGATATTTCGCGTCTCATAGCGCAGTGAAGGCTGGCGCCAGCTCCGAGCTGGCCGGCCAAAGCACACAATAGCGCGGCGGCAAGCGCATGCGTGTGCGCGATCATCGTGTGTGCCGTGCGGGGCTGATCGCGCTACTGGCGCGTTCGCACCCGCGTTCCAGCAGGCGCCTGACCCACCCCGCTCACGCGCATCCGTCAATGATTTACTCTGCAGTTTTCTGTTGCACGTACGATAAATTATAGTACCTACTTTGGTTATTTGCTATGCCTCCGCAAGTTGGTAGGTATCTACATCAGCGTTGCCATAATTTTTTTTTGCTATGTCGGGATTTTGGAACTTTTGAGTAAAAAATGCGGGATTCTTTCGTCGAAAGCGGGACATTAAAAAACGTATATAGTCAGAAGTTTGTAAATGTTTATCTTTTTATTGGAGTTCAAAATACGATTTATTAATAAAAATAGCCATAGAAAAGCAGTACAGGCGTCCAGTCCACACTTGTCTGTGCTACCCGCGCCCGGAGTTATACGCGAAAAACGGGACTGAGCCTGTCCCGCACGGGACTTCAAATTTTCATTTAAAAATCGGGACGTCCCCCCAAAATCGGGACCTCTTACAACGCTGATCTACATCTACACTAATCTAAACTTCTACACTAATAATAATAATATAATCATTAATATTATAATAATGAGGAAAGATTTGTATTTTTGTATGTTTGTAACCAATAAACTCAAAAACTACTGGACCGTTTTTAAAAATTCTTGCACCAATGGATATCCCTGAGTAACATAGGCAAAATTTTTCCCGTATTCCTACGGGAACGGGAACTAGGCGAACAAAATCGCAAACTACTGGACCGATTTTAAAAATTCTTTCTTTCTTTCTTCTTATTTTTTTTGTATTTGTTGTTATACCTAGCGGCAACAGTAATACATCATCTGTCAAAATTTTAACTGTCTAACTGTTACGGTTCATGAGATACAGCCTGGTGACAGACGGACAGACAGAGGGACACAGGCAGGGACAAGGTAAAACGGGACCATATTACTAAGACTCCGCGTCTTAGTAATATGGTTCCGTTTTACCCTTTGGGTACGGAAAAGCCTAAAAATGAAACAAACGAGACGAAATTTATTCAACTATTGAAAAAAATGACAGAATTGAGTTTCTTCACTAATGTTAATGTTAGATATCTAATTATTTTGGTGAAAGTAACTGTACAATTAAAAAAAACCTACAGTTTGTGTAAAATTCCGAATATGTTTAGGTTGATTGATACAGATAGAATCAAATAAAAATCGTAATATTTTCTTTAAAAAATAGTATGCTTAACGTAACATAACTTAAAGATTGAAATTAAATGATATTTTAGTACAAGATTTTTTGCATTTTCTGAGAAGATTTACTATCGTAACATTTTTTTTTCACCATCGGAAAGTAGAGATTTCAACGAACAGAAAACATACCAACTTTTTGAAAAAAGCTGATATTTTGACGGGTGAGTTTTCGATTGAAAATTAGGGTGTTTTTTCGATATTATTTCAAAATAAGGTAAAAAAATAAATATTTTTAATCAAATAAATTACAGCGTATTTGAGCCATAAAAAGGTAAGTTTTGACCAAATTTCGTTACAAAAAATTTTTTTTTGTAGAAGATAAAAATAAAAAACCAAAAACTTAGTTTTTTGAATTTTTCACATAAAATTTGAGGTTATGTGAAAAAAGTGTAAATACAAAGATTTAGATCTTTTGATTACCTACAACTTTTCCGTTTGACTTTTTTCGATAGGACTTTTAGTTTTGCCGGAAATCGAGAAAAACCGTTTTTTTAAAAGTCACCCCTATCCCCTTCCCGACCTCAGATCGCCCGTAATTTATTTTTCCTTTCATTTTTATAATATTCCCCTCCTTTTCTAATGGGTTTCATCATACTACTATTTTTTTGGTTTTAGAAATTATCGACCCTGGTCTATTAGTAATACAATAATTAAGAAAAGTCGTAAAAGTCGGCGGCAAGGGAAAGTATACAAAAGAGATCTAAATCGATAACTAGATCTACACTACCGCAAAAATGTTCAACAAATATTTCATGAACAGACACGGTCTCGTTACAGTTTTTTTATTATATCTATGAATAGAAGATAAACAATTTAAATCCCAAAGGGGGTAAGCAGAGGTATTCCATTTCTGGAAATACGCCACGTTTCACCAGTATTTTCTTAGGACTATTAATATTTTTCTTGTAAAATTTTATATTTTTATCCACAAACGTATTTTTCTGCTGCCATCTGCGCTGCGTGGAGCACACACACCGCGGCCACGGCGCGGAAGCGGCGTTTATTTTTCTATTAGTAAATTAAATTCGTGATATCTTTCGAATGGAATGTCCGATTTAAATAATTCAGAAAGTAATCTGCAGGTATTGAAACAGTCTTGACTTATTTGAATGAGGATCAATATAAAGATATGGATATCGTGGTTTTATTTGAACAACTTTAAAAATGTAAAAAAGTTGTTGTAGTGACATATAAGTTAGGTAGGTATGTCACATAAATAACTACAATAGTAGGACATTTTAGGGCATCGCGAAGTTTTTTTTAGGTATTGAAACTTGAAAGGTTTTTTGCTCGTATCATCAATAGTTTCCGCAGCACATGCGATGAAAGACATTCTTAAGGCAAAATTTTTTACACCTTGGGTTACATTATTAAAGTTTGGGTGATAATTGGATGATAGCATAGTATTCGTATTTTTGTGAGCAGAAAAATATAATCTGTAGGCAGAAATAGCTACCTAATTGGTCAGCAACTCATGGCCAGCAAACATTTCAAAATCAATCAGCAATTTATGTCATTCTGGATGGCTATATTTATTGACGTGATAACGTCTTAGAAATTGATGAAGCCAGCGGCATTCCCGAAAAAGTGTGACGTATGCGTCGTTCCAGTGCAAGCGAGAGCGCGTAACGAACGACAAAGAGGCACAATCCATTCCATCGGTATTTTCTTATGACGTTGCGTTTCGTTTCGTGTCGAGTCGTGTCGTGTCGTGTCGTGTCCTGTCGTGTCGTGCCGTGACGTGTCGTGTCGTGTCGAGTCGTATCGTGTCGTGTCGAGTCGTATCGTGTCGTGTCGAGTCGCGACCGTGTCGTGTCGTGTCGTATCGTGTCGTGTCGCGACCGTGTCGTTTCGTGTCGTGTCGTGTCATGTCAAGTCGAGTCGTGACTCGTGTCGTGTCGTGTCGTGTCGTGACAACGTCTTATAATTCGATGGAGCCGGCTGCATGCACGAAAAAGTATGACGTATGCGGCGTTCCAGTGCAAGCGAGAGCGCGCAACGAGCGACAAAGAGGCACAATCCATTCCATCAGTATTTTCTTATGACGTTGTCACGTTCAACTATCGTCAGTAAACCGACTTTACAGACAACCGATTTTTTTTGTACAGCATATTAATTATATAAGCTGCAAGTAGCTGCTCCTGTTTAATAAAATTTTGGTAAGCACTCAGAGGGTAAGCAAAAAAATTCATTTTGAGCTGCATATAAAAGTAGTAAAAATACTTTACTTGTAATGCGTAAAATGGGCCTATTCTTTACAAAGATTATTTAGGAAGAAATTTAGATTATGCAATTTATTATCATCATCATCATCTCATCATCATCAACATTGTCATAAACATCGTCATCATCTCATCATCATCCCTAATCATCATCTCATCATCATCATCATATCATCATCATCATCATCCTCATAACGTACATTGCCGATTTTTCAACAAAACGCAATCCAATTAGTTATTTTGCTCGCCATGTTTTAAATATGCATACCAAATTATCAATCAAATACATGGCTTATATACATGTTCTCTCTGCTGTTCAATCACGAAATCTTGCTGACAAGTAGTTATTTTATTGCCGAACAAGGATCGCTGCCTGATTTTTTTTATTGTAAACAAAATTTTTGTATGCCGACCGACCAAATGATTTAAATGCTGTTTTTTTGTGGCTCACCAAATTTTATAATTGCTGATCAATTAATTACTTCTCTTAAAGTTTTAGTAAGGATCCCTATTTTCTTTATATATTGTGTGTTACTCAGGGATAAGGTAGCATTCTAATGGTGAAGGAATTTTTAAATCGGTTCAGTAGTTTTTGAGTTTATTCGTTAAAATCTATATATATAAAAGGAGAAGCTAAATCTAAAAATCAAGGCCCAGCCCTAACCGTTGAACATAGAAACATGAAATTTTGTGTGTAAGTTAGGTTTATAGTGTAGATACTTACTAAGAAAGGATTTTACGAAATTCAACCCCGAAGGACGTGAAAGAGGGGGTTGAAGTTTGTATGGGATAGTGTGATTTCTGCGTGTATCAGCTTTAAACTTGGCACCAATACTCTTCTAAACAAACTATGAGATATTAGTTCTAGGATTTTTCGAAAATCATCCTCCAAGGGGGTGTAAGTTGAGGTTGAAGTTAGTATGGAAAACCTTCATTTAAAGGTGTATCAATTCGAAACTTTGTAAAAATACTTTTCAAAACAAACAACAAAACCCGTATTTCTGGATTTTTGAAAATCACCCCCTAAAGGGGTGACACAGGGGGTTGGATTTTGTATCGAGACGTGTTGTTTTTTACGTCTATCAACTTCAAACTTGGCACAAATAATTTTAAAAATAAATCATGAGACACGTGTGTTAGGATTTTTCGAAAATCATCCCCTAAAGGAGTGAAAGTAGGGGTTGAAGTTAGTATGGAGAAGTGTGGTTTTTTGCTTCTATCAACTTAAAACTTATCACAAATACTCTTCTAAACAAACATTGAGATATTAATTCTAGGATTTTTCGAAAATTATCCTCCAAGGGGGTGAAAGTGGGTGTGAATTTTGTATGAAAAATCTTCAATTTTAGTTGTATCAATTCGAAACTTTGTATAAATACTCCTCAAAACAAACAACAAGACACGTATTTCTTTATTTTCCGAAAATCTGAAACAGGGGTTGGAATATATATGGAGACGTGTTGTTTTTTACGTCTATCAGCTTTAACCTTGGCACAAATACTTTTAAAAATAAATGATGAGACACGAGTTTATGGATTTTTCGAAAATCATTCCTTAAAGGGGTGAAAGTAGTGGTTGAAGTTGCTATGAAGAAATGTGTTTTTTTGAGTACCTATATCAACTTGAAACTTGGCACAAATATTCTTTAAAAGTCTCCAAACAGTCTTTTTTAACAAACAAATTATTGGAATAAACTTGTTCCACGCGCGGGCAACGCCGCCGCTGGGTAGGGTGAACTCATCTAATTTCGTGACAAAGGCCTTAGAGTGAAAAAACACTGATAAATAATTATTCAATTTTATTGAGACTTAACTGAAGTATTAATCAGTCTTTTGTGGATATAATGGCACGAGTAATCACAGTCTATTATAACAACGTACAGAGTACTAGCTATTTTACAGAAGTAAGTCAACTTGGCTAATTCCGTGACGACCTCTTTAAGTCCGTGATAGATACTAGTGTAACTCCGATATAACGGAATTACACAAGTTAAAATGCATATATGTACATAACTTAAACAAAGATGAGCTCATTTACAGAAATAAGATAGGTATTTAAGACTAATTTAAAAAAAATACAAAAATTAGGTCAGCCTATAAGTATTTTCTATTTTTCTTGAAGCCTTCCATGTTTTCTGAAAGAAAAAGTAATTAATTAGACGGTTTGTCTTGGGAACGTCTTACTTTTTGATTTCGGTTATTAAAAGTTCATTTTTTGTATTTATGCTCTCAAGTATCGTCTACAATCAGGTCACGTAATTGCGTGATAAATTTAGTCCACCTAATTACGTGATATAAAATTAATGCTACATTTTTGGTAGAATTTTAACTTTAATGGAACCTTTGCCTCTTAAAGTTACGTTTGTATTTCATTGCATTTATTTAAAACATAATTCTAAAGCCATTTACTTGAAAAAACTCAATAACGTGTATTATGCTACCTTAATTCCGTTATAACATAAAACTCTCCCAACCATGTTATACGCAATATTTTTGACGAACTAAATAAGCTTTCACACCTAAAATGTTCAGAATAATGAAGAGTTTCTTACTTCCAGAACAAGGAAATATCATTAAGATATCATTTTATAGAAAAAAGCAGAGCAATCTATAAAATACTTACATTAAAATCGCAAAGTTTGCCACCCATTTACTCACACTGTCGAAACTGGTCGCGTTCGCGCGCAAACTGACGAAAATCGTCGATTGTTGCGATCCCTCTTGCCCGAGTAAAACAAAATTTTGCAGATGGATTCGGACTTTATTTCCAAACGCTAAGGTGGTATTATGCTTGCTCCAATCCACTCATAGAACTCAATATTAGACTTCAAAGTAACTATCACGGAATTGAGTGAGTCACAGAATTAGATGAGTTTACCCTACCGGCTATTTGAAAAAAATAAAAAGAAACTACACTTAAGTATTGCGTAAAGATACATCTAGGTACGTTTATCCCAAAATGTTAAAAAAATAAATGTCCACCCGTGTAACTGTCCACTAGTATTTTTGTAAAATACAAGAATACAAAAGTACAAATCTTTCCTCTTTATAATATAAGTAGTATAGTATAGGTGTAGAAGTGTAGATGTAGATGCAAAATAACGAAAATTTAAAAATCTTGCTTTAATGCCAAACATTTTCTTTGAAATCAAATGACAAACTGACAAACAATAACTTTAAGAACAGTTATTGTGGTACCTATATGAATTAGGTATCTCATACAGCCCCGCGGTTTCATCCATGTACCTAGTTGCCGTAAAAATGACGTAATTTCTGTCTCAGGCTTCTATCTCTGTTCAAGTTTCATTTAAATCGGTTCAGTAGTTTAGGCGTGATTGCGTAACACACAGACAGATCGAGTTACTTTTGCATTTATAATATTATAGTAAGGAAGTAAGGATAGTAAGGATTACGAATCTACATGTATTTATAAATAAATCTAGAGTTGCTAGACAAGGTATTTATTTATAAACTTACTTAGACAAACTCAAACTTAATAAAACTTTTTATCATGAATATTTGTGAAATCTGGAATATTTTTTATCGAAATATTTTTGACGATTTTAGAGGAAGATGGAAGGAATATCCATTTATAATAAATATTATGTCACGCTAATTTTGGCCGAGGGCCTATCATTTAGACAGGTCACCGCTTGACGTGTCCACTAACCAGCCGCCACCCGGATGCCAAACTCGTTTCTCCAAAATACCAGAAATGTTCTAATTTATGAATAAATTGTAATAAACGTCTTTTTAGCTATAGCCTAGATTAGAATTGTTGATAGTAAATAGTATCGTGCCAGGTACCAAAATATGAGTTAATTCCTACACAATTATGTACCAACTTAACGTATATAGGTACACGAGATCACGAGATAACTTATTATTCTCAATATGAGGAGCGGAGGTGGAATGCTCCTCTATCGTGAAAAGGGAAGATCTTTTGCCAGGCGAGGTGATCGTGCCTGGGGACCGCGGTCCAACGGTTGATGTTGGACAGCTGTATTTATAAAAACTCATTAGGAAATTTCGATAGCTCGGTTTAGAACTTTTGCCGTCTATTGGCGCATTAGTTAGTTCTATGTAGTGTCGTAGATGTCGCAACAGCATAATAGATAATAAGTTATTGTGGGCAAATCTGTGGGGGAATTATTATTAACACATTGATATAATTTATCAAATTGAATTGATTGCATTATAATAAATATTTATAATATTAGTATTATTCAATATACATATTATATTTAATAATAATGCAATCAATTCTTTTTGATAAACTAGGTACATTAATCGTGTTAATAATCCGGTATTGTATTGGGCCCATGAGCGCGTTTGGTCGAGGTTTGAGTAAGTTAGTAAGTTACTATTCTTTGGTGACCAGTGAACTAGCAGTTATTTCTGTCAAAGGATGAGAGAATGTGGCCAGTCTTGATTGTAAAACGCGATTGATGAATGATAATAAACCGACCATGTGCAAGTCGATCTCGCCCACGATTTCTTCCGGTTCCTTACCACCGTTTTTTGAATGGGGATCGCTTTAAATTTTTATTATTTTTAGGTATTTGTAATATAATACATTTCGTGCGAATTATAACTTTTAAGTGTCTACGTAGCTATTACGCTTGTAAATATACATCCCATTGACAGACGGACGGACAGAAAGCCGAGCCTTAATATAGATAACCCCTTGGCACAGATTTTAAAAGAAATTTTAATATTGTTATTAATAAATTATTGTAAGCTTCATTGGTTTATAACTAGACACTATATTTGGAGAAGCGATGACATGGGTGGTCCCTCACGCAGTTGTCTGTGGTCATCGAAGGTTACTGCAAGCTTGGACATAGTCAACATCGGAAGTGCGCATGTCTGCGAGGCGTTTTGGACTCCTTCTAAGACGTGATGTCTCAGACCGTGTCTAACTTATGCCTCTCTGGGGGCCTAATAGTGGTGAATCGGAGAATCCGTCACCTCTGTGCTGGATCATGTCCTTTAAGCGGAGATAGACCCTCCCCCCCTCGACGAGAGCACGTTAGACAAAATGCTTCGGGGTATAACCGGGGAATCATATATTTGATAGCTCTCGTATGTACCAAAAAGTCAGAAGTTAATTAACTACCGGTAAAACTAAACCTATAAGAATTGCGTCCCACAATTTATTTTTTAATACTAGGGTTTGATTACCTGTCATCCAATCCAACTCTAGCAGAAGTGCGTGCGGTGGATATGCCTTGTAATATAATTTTGATTTCATAGTTTTCTTTGAGATTTATACAAAAATTTATATTCATCAGTGACGGCTATTAATAATTTTAAAAGTTATAACCGGTCAGCTACAAGTATCTTGTCGCAACGCCGACGTTAGCTTTGCTCATCATCACACTATTTTTTATAACAAACCAACCTCCAAATAGTGTGTGCAGAAATCTATAGATATGACAGGATCGCATGGACACGATTACTTAAAACAACAACCTACAAAAACATTAACAGCTCAAATGCCTCCATTTCGACCATTGGGTTATGTAAGCCCGGATTTTATTATATACATAACCAGCGGTTCTGCGCGGTTTCACCCGCGTAGTTCCCGTTCCCGTAGGAATACGGGAATAAAATATGGCCTACGTTACTCAGGGATACTCTAGCTTTCGTTTGATAAAAGATTTTTGAAATCGGTCCAGTAGTATTTGAGTTTATTCGTAACAAACATACAAAAATACAAATCTTTCCTCCTTATAATATTATAGTAATAGTATAGTATAGATATAAATACTACTGTACTGCACTGTTTCGAACCACAAGTAGACCTTGGCCTCCGACACTAAATGAGTTACAAGACTATAACATCCCATTACGGTCTTTTGCCATCCGCCTCCTTAATCTCATATACCGGTCATTGCGCACATTTTTCAAATAGTGTGTGCCCCAAACGAGTCTAGAATTTTATGTATTTGGTTTTTTACATTTGTAACCGGTTTGAAAAATGTAAATAACCTTTTACTGACTATTTTTACGGGTATAATTTTAGAATTTACAATATGGCACGTTTATTTGCGACGTCACAAATATATCTAGTGTTATTCTTCATAGCCTACCCTGAAATTTTAAGACGGTTACAAAATAATCCTATGACGTAATAAAAATCTATTTATGGGTAGTCTCAATACATTTGAGAAAGGAAAGGAAGTATAAACCTGTTCCTTCCTAGCTATAAAAAAAAGGCTAAGGATGAAAGGAAGATAATGATGTGGTTGACTTCATTTTACTTTTTACTCCGACCACCTAAAAAAGTATTTAACTGGTGCGATTTATGTGCCATAAGTAGGTAAGCCATGTAATAAAAACATAATTTAACAAGTTGATACAGATTGAACGTTATAATATTGTGTCATTATTTAGGAGAAGTCTTATCCTCTTTTCAATCATTTTTTTTATAAATAAAAGCGTGTTACATTGATTGCAAAAGAAAAATATTGAAGGTGGTAGGTAATTATCTGTAATTATGCTAAATGTTCTGTAGTATTTCATCACAATAGTGTAACACGCTTTTATTTATAAAAAATTGATTGATTATATAATGATATTTTTCTTATCTGGTTTAAATGATTATTTATGAATTTTTAGTTCTTTTTATTGACAATAAAATAAAAGCTTGTTTTAAAAAAAGTAATTAGTTATGGTTCCTTGTGCCACCTTCCAGCTCCATCACCAGACACTAGTTACCATCTAGTACCAAAGTACTCGTCAAGACGAATCAAACGAGCCCATACTCGATTGGGTTGTGTCGTTTAATTACTGAGTTCCTATGGCCATCTTCGAGCTAAATCATCAGACCCTGGTAACCATCTAGCATCAAAGTACTCATTAAGACGAATCAAACGAGCTCAAAGTCGATGCAGTTACGTCTTTTTATTGCAGAGATCCTATAGCCACCTTTCAGCTTTAAAATCAGACCTTTGACACCATCTAAGGTCAAAGTTCTCATCAAGACATTTGGCGGGGAATAATTAGTTTTCAAGTAATAAATAAATCATGGGTGATTTCAAGTGATTTGTTTACGATTTTGTTGTCATTTTCGAGATATGGTTACCTTAATTATAAAGCTACATCTGTTTCACCTGCATAATTAAAGACTGCTTCTCTTCTTGGACAACAAACTTTTGATATTCTATCTATACAATCATTATTCCCACACCTACATAAAATATTGAAGATAGAAGATTTTACTGTAGTCAACAAACTAGAGGCGAAAACTCCAGACAAATTAAAAATCACTTTATAAGGAAAGAATAAGGTAACGTAAATGCAATCTCAAATCCCTTATGTAGTATAATAATAGTGTAAATTTGTGTTGAGGCTTAATAATATACAATCTTTAAGATTTAAGATTAATAAGTCTCATAATGTTAATTTTTGTAATTACTATAAATTCGAATTATAATTTTTTTTTACTATAACCAGAACTGAATTCACAGATTTTGTAAAAGCGCCGGCCTCAACCAGGAATCGAACCCCCCAAAATGTGAAAAACCACATGTATTTTATGATAACGTTCAGAAAGGTTAATCATAAGGGTTATTTATTGTAAATAACATACATAGCATCATAAATGAATGGAAGATCATGAAATTAGACAATGAGGAAATCTTAAAAATAAGGAAATCATAAAGAAAGATTATTTCTTCAATATTTAATGTAGTACCTTCCCTCCGTGTGGCATGGGCGTGGGACGCTCTGTATATGTCCATCATAGTTTACTTTCGTTGTAAGTGCATGTATTTTGACAGATATATTAAGATTCGTTTCCGATATACCATCTGGAGGCTCGAACAAACTTAACGAAAGCTCCCTGAAAAGATGCTGCGCTTCGGGGGCCGAGAGGGCGATACTAATACATAATAAGAAGCTTACCCTGATACTTAGGTATACTTAGGTACCTAAATATTATAAATGTGACAGTGACTTTGTTTATTTCTTTGTTAGTTACTCTTTCACTGCTAGACCACTAAACCGATTCTAAAAATTCTCTATCAGGGAGTAACATAGGCTATATTTTATCACCGTATGGTGCGGTACGGGGACGGGAACTAAGCGGGTGAAACCTCGGGGCGCTGCTAGTATTTTACAAGTCATAGTAGTCGCTGCTGTGACAAACAGACGGACAGAACGACACCATAAAGATTTCTTTTAAAACAATTTTGTACGAAACCCTAAAAACGACTGCAAATCGGCAAATCTATATCTATATACATACTAGTGGCCCGGGCAGACGTCGTTCTGCCACCGTATAAACCATCCCTGGACCCACTCTAACCCACACAAAAAGTTTCATCAAAATCTGTCCAGCCGTTCTGGAGTTTTAATCAGACTAACGAACATCAATTCATTTTTATTTATATAGATAGATAGATATATAAAAGGAGAAGCTAAATCTAAAAATCAAGGCCCAGCCCAAACCGCTGAACATAGAAATATGAAATTTTGTGTGTAGGTTACGTTTATAGTGTAGATGCTCGCTAAGAAAGGATTTTACGAAATTCAACCCTAAAGGGGGTGAAAGTAGGGGATGAAGTTTGTATGGGATAGTGTGATTTCTGCGTGTATCAACTTTAAACTTGGCACAAATACTCTTCAAAACAACTATGAGATATTTGTTCTAGGATTTTTCGAAAATCATCCTCCAAGGGGGTAAAAGTAGGGGTTGAAGTTTGTATGGAAAACCCTCATTTTTGGGTGTATCAATACGAAACTTTGTAAAAATACTCCTCAAAACAAACAACAAGACACCTATTTCTGGATTTTCCAAAAATCACCCCCCCAATCTCCATACAAACTCCTATCACCTGTTTCACCCAAACAGGTGATAGGAGTTTGTATGGAGATGTGTTGTTTTTTACGTCTATCAACTTCGAAGTTTACACAAATACTCTTAAAATCTATAAATTATGAGACACGTGTTTTTGGATTTTCCAAAAATCATTCCCTAAAGGGGTGAAAGTAGGGTTTGAAGTTAGTATGGAGAAGTGTGGTTTTTTGTGTCTATCAACATAAAAACGCCAAAAAAATAACGTTTGTTGTATGGGAGCCCCTTAAATATTTATTTTATTCTGTTTTGTAGTATTTTTTGTTATAGCGGCAACAGAAATACATCATCTGTGAAAATTTCAACTGTCTAACTATCACGGTTCATGAGATACAGCTTGGTGACAGATGGACAGACAGACGGACGGACAGGGGAGACTTAGTAATAGGATCCCGTTTTACCATTTGGGTATGGAACCCTAAAAACTGGTTAAAAAGACAAATACGTACTACTCCCAATCGATAATACCTACCTAGAAACTTGAAATATGGTATGTAATAGTGTCTTATAATTATATGTCGTTCGCAAACGCTCTATGAAGGGATTTTTAGAAATTCCCACTGGAACAGGAATTCGGCGCGGGCAACGCCGCTGGGCACAGGCTATTTGAAAAATAATACCTCCTATGTTCTATTCTCTCCTATGAACCTATCTTATGTTCTGCATAAAGATATATTTACTCTAAGTGCATCCCAAAATGTTTAAACAACAAATGTCCACCCGTGCGAAGCCGGGGCGGGCCGCTAGTATATAAATATAAATCAATGCCACTTTTCGTTGTTATTTTATAACTCAAGAACGGGCTCACCTATCCAAACCAAATTTTTAGGCTTTGAACCAACTTGTATAGGCCTACTGATCCTATAGTCAGTGGCGGCCCGCTGCATTTCTTTCTTTACGTTTTACATACCTACTCGTAAGTTTACATGCAATTAATTTTATTGAAATACTTATACGTAAAAAGGCGCCAAAGGCATGACTCGCCCGGGGCGCCTAGATGGCTAAATAGTCTATGCCTTCACCAAACGAAACTTTTCAAAGGTCTCGTAGATCATAAATATCCAGATTATGTAAAATATCATAATAATAATTTAAAAAGAAATATTATGTAGATATGTGTGTGTGTGGTAAAGTGTCCGCGTTTTTGTTTTGTATGTGTGAACCCGTTGACATAACCTTGCTGGTAAAGCCGGAGCGGCCACACGAACTCATCTATCCGGTATAAAAGCCAAGGGAATCGGCCCGCCCGGCGACACTTGGCGCATCACTTTGTTTACGAGGCTTGTTGGAGCGAGCTTCAACATGAACACGCTTTTGGTATGTACCGAAAGCTTTTACTTTTCAACTTCAATTACCTATGCTTTTGAAAGAAAATTCACAATTCCAAAAATTATGATCGTTTTGTATTCCGTACATAGCATGTTTGTAAAAAGTCCAAAAAAAGAGTTTTCTTTCAAAAGTTGTTTAAGTAGGTACTTAGTTTTTTCCATTTTGTGCTTGGTGTTACGAATCGATACGGTTTTAGAAAATTTATTTTTAAAACCTGTGCTATCCGTTATTTCATAAGAATATTACAAAATCCCTGTGAAGTTAGGTTGTGATTTTGCTATTTATGTAGTTATTAACTTTACAAAATAAAATTATTCGCAATAAAGTGTGATATTGAGTTATTAGGTATCTTCAATTATAAAGGTACCTATACCTTTATAACAAGTTAATTATTTTCGTGGTGTCACTAAACATATACCTAAGTAACTAACGAAATGTAAACTATATTTAAAATATTCATGTCGTAACTGAGTTTGAATTATAGCTCTGCGAATAGTATTCGTAAATATAATAATATGGTATTATGCTTCTTAGATATTCTTACGGGTGTGTTAAGAAAATTTACCTTTATTAACCTACGTGATGATTTTTATGTTTAAAAAGGGAAAATAAATATATATACTTATAATATATTTAATCATAGATTTACATATTGCGTGCCTTTTATAATTAATTGTGCATTAAATAGATGTCAGTACTTATATTATTATGTATTTAAATTGTTACAATTTAGGTTCAGTTACAAATCCGCAACTAAACTATAAAATCCAATGGAAAATTCAAGCCCTGCCTTTTTACCCAATTACAGCAAGTCAAGGAAAGGTTAATCATTAACGAATTTATTTATCACCGGACGAAATAAAATAGGATTTTTGAAGCCCTAGTAGTCCTGTGGTACCAGTGTGTTTGTAACGATCACACTCGTTAAGCGAGCAAAGGCGGTCTGTCAGTGAATGGCATTATATCAAGAGCGCCTCCGTGTTTCGGAAGGCACGTTAAACCATTGGTTACGCTTTTCATTGTGTTTGTGCTATAAATGAACCAAGTTTTAGAATCCGAAGAACCGAATTGAACGAACTGTTACCAATGAGCGCCATGAAAAAGGGCGACGTAAATAAATATCAAGTAATATGATTTGACTTTATTTCAGTGTTTTTATTTTTGACTAGATGCAAGGTAATTTGAATCATCTTGTTAAGTAGTTTACATACATTTATAATGAAAATTAGATTTTAAATTTTTACACCCCAATTAGTATAGATATTAATATTAAAAAATATGATGTATTCGTACTTTAGTTTTGTTTAACCAAATTTCTTAAATATAGAGTAATAAAAGTACGGTTTCCATAGGTAGCCCTAAATTCAGTTATGCTAATTCATTTTTCGTAAAAAATTTACACTATTTAAAATAGCTGAACGTGATCACGTAGTCGATACTGAACAAACTAGTATCAGGAATCGCGCTGATTATGTTACATATTGTACATACATATATACACACTTGAAAAATACTACTCTCTTGAAGCAGTCTGGTACCTAATGTAAGTAATTACCATAAATTAAAAATGTATAAAACCATCGGGGATTTAAAAAATACATAATTATAAACTAAAACATGTAGACAGATTTTAATAAACCATAGCTAAGAACACTCTCGATTAAGTCACCTTTTAAACAAAAAAACTAAATCAAAATCTGTTCAGCCGTTTGGGAGGTACAAGCGTCCGTGTCAAACAGACAGACATCCTAAAGATACGGGTGATTATTTGAAATCGAGTGGTTTTGACTAATTCATATGGCTCACTTTTTTTTCGGTTATATGTTGGATTGCTTAAATTATTTATTGCGAGAAACTCACTAATATGTATATAATATCACGAGGGCCACGTTGGGCTTGCAGCAGAACAAGAGTTATATTGTACAGATAAATTAGTGAACCAGGTGAATTAGAAACCAACCAGACAAATGATATTTTCTTACCATACAAATGAGGCTCTACCAGTTAAATGATAAACCCATTGTGATTTACATACAATTTAATACTTTTTAATCAGTGTGATATCCAAATACTCATTCTCTTAACTATTAATAATTAAATACACCTTTTAGATTTATTTATCCAAAAGAAACGGCCAAGTACGAGTTCCATACCATTCTATAAAAACTTAAAAAAATCACGTTTGTTGTATGGGAGCCCCCTTAAATATTTATTTTATTTTGTGTTTTAGTATCTGTTGTTATAGCGCCAATACATCATCTCCGAAAATTTCAACTATCTAACTATGACGGTTCATGAGATACAGCCCGGAGACAGACGGACAGACCGTCTGTCTCTAACTTAGTCTTAGTAGGTATTTTGAACTTAGGTTATTTAACATTAGGTTTTTTAATTTTCGACATTTAGATACGTAACCCTTTTTGACAAAGCCTACTAGAAATTTATAGGCAGCAAGAAAGTTTAGACTATAAAAATAACCAAGAATTTGTACTAGATCGCAAATAATCATAAAACCACTTAAACTAAGAGAAAAAACTAGTTTAATGAAAGAAGTAGTATGAAACGCTTTATTCCTTACTTTTAATATTATTGAATTAAGCAAATAGTAGAGTTATCCTTTTAATCAGTCTTATTTCCACAATCTAGAAAGTTTTAATAAACAAATATTTAAAAAAATACTTGAGTCTTAGTCATCATCGTCGATTACATACGGATCTATATTTTCTAAATTAATATTCAAGCCTTGATTGCCATCTTAAGAAAAAGTCAAATATTCTAGAATCTAGATCACGTGGTTTTATCTTCTGCACGTGTTCTTTTTTTTCTATTCGTTATTTCATCAATTTTTTTCCTTTCTGTAATTTCTTTTATAATGGCGGTTCTTTTTGTTTATTTTATTTTTTTATGAATTCTTCTTCGGAACATCAGTAGAACCTACACATCCCGCTTCAGTATTACTTTGATTATTATGTTCCCATGAATTTTGGTCTTCGTTCTTTTGTTTATTGATTTTTCTTTTGTACTCGTATGTGCTGTAGTTTACTCTTTGCGTTTTCTTTATATTAGTCTTGTTTGTTTCCTTCTTTTCTTACGGGTTTTATTTTATGTATTGTAGTTTCCTATGTATAATATTTATAGGGTTTTAATGTAGTTATTATATTAGTGATACTCTGTGCAGCTAAGCTTTCGAATAGCAATCATATTATATTCCACGTTCCATATTACTTCTTTACAGAAAGAAAATCATTTTCAAAAACGTCATATTTAGTCTTATAATTATAATTATCAAATTTCAGTTCAGGAGCTCTGAGAACTCGTCAACATCTTTAATATCTTGTCCTTTTAGTATGTCTCAAAATTTGAACAAATACTTGATCTTGAGGGGTCTTGTAGGGATCTACAAGATCCAGTGCAAAAACAGATAGTTTTGTCTATTCTTCTGTTGTATTTCTCTCCAAAATTATTTGTAGTTTTTTTTTCTTAGCCTTTCTTCTCTCAAATCAAAAATAATCTGCAAAAAGACATTTAATAATTTATTGTTTTTAATTAATCTATTTAATATCTCTAATAATATTATACATGCAAACGTTATGGAATTATTCAGTCTCAGGTCCCAGCTAAACGTCTTTTCATATTTTATCAAGATTCGGCACAGTAGACTAGGTTCTGGAACGGTAATTAATAACCAAATTAGTGGTAATATATAATTAATTATACCTTTGTTCTATTTGCTTTAATATTTTCATAATTTATCTGGCCTATACTAATTCATCTGCCTAAATCAGCCAGACAAAAACAGTTTAATGAGTACCAGACATATGAGACTTTTGATGAAAATAAATTCTAATATTAAATTGAAAATAAGAAGAACCCTTTTACTTCAATTTCTAAAACGCTAAACCCTGGAGAAATATTATAAAAAATCACCAACTCTAATGGTTTTAGATTATTAAAATAAATAAAGACATATTAATTAGGATACTTACCTTACAAAAGCCAGATCACGAGATATTATCAAAATTATCTCCCCCAAATTAGCTGCAATCGGACGGCCTCCCACTCTGACATCTAGCGGATCGTTGGCGCAAGCGGCTGCGCATCGGTCTATTTGATTTGGATATTCTATAGACACAGTACACACAGCGACGTACTAGCCCAGACAAATGATGATTTCGGTCGCGGACATTTTTAAAATTACCGTAGCTTCCAAAACCTACCTTTTGTAAGCAGTTATACATAGAAATCGTAAAAGCAATTTCTGAAATATCGATACAGCTCAATATCTCGTCTTTACCGCAGTTTGTAGCTCCACAAAATATATAATAATCCGGAAAAAAGGGGGTTGGGACATACCAGATTAATGAGATTTGGGGTTGTCTGACGACTAAAATCATACAATTATCTATTGAGAGTAATCTTACCAGTAGGCCTCGATAGTCAGAGTTACGTTACATACAACATGCAAATATAGTCAAAATATATAAATATTTTGATACGTTCTTTGATAAAAAACACAATAAAACCGTGTTCCAGAGAAACACCCACAGACGACATGCACACAGACATACATAGAAACACACGTCAAACTTATAACACCCCTCTGTTTTTTGTCAGGGGTCAAAAATAGAACTGGTCAATAGCGACTCTGACTTATCTATACCTACTCGTAGACATGTATTTTAAGTAGGTACGTCTACGTAAGTAGAGTACAATTTTCATATTACAATATGTTAGCGACCGCAAATTTATGATCATCTGTAAAAGATTTTTGCTCTTGTTAGATATATGATTTAATTTTAATATCATTTTAATATATTCAAAAATATGTGTATGTATTTTAATTTTGATTCAAAATAATAATTATGTACCATAAAAAACTGACTCAATCGAATACATAATAAAAATTATATCTATCGTTATCACTTATCACTTAATATTAGGTTAGTTTTCTATAAGTAGTTTGCGTTTTGACAGGTAATAAGTAGGTACCTAACAGATTTAACTAGACATTCAACTACCTAAATAATTAATAGAAAAAAATACATAAGTACCTATCTAATTCTATTTTTTTATTCTATTTTCAAATTAACATCTAACACCGGTAATTTGACAGCAAACAATTATGTAGGTTTACCTAAGGGGTAATAAATAACTTATCAAATCATTCCTAATCTAATATTTACTTTTTCGAAATGTGTACGTAATAATTATCGTTTTAATTGTGCTAAATATTCATCAAGAGTCATTTTTAACACTGTTTATTGTCCCTATATATTAAATATAAATATATTTACTTACCAAAAACTAATATTTTGAACTTTTGAATTAAATCGTGTAGGTCTAGAGTAAGTAGGTAGAGTTTATATTATATACTTCTAATAATATTATAAAGAGAAAAGATTTGTATTTTTGTATGTTTGTTACGAATAAACTCAAAAACTACTGGACCTATTTTAAAAATTCTTTCACCAAGGGAAAGCAAGAAGATTTCTTAGTAACAGGCATACCTATATTTTATTCCCGTATCCCCACGGGAACGGGAACTACGCGGGTGAAACCGCGCATTCCTTTTTTTGTTCAATCGTATGCTAACAGAGGCGAAATAATATTTTATTTATGTATTTTATGTGTTGCGTCTCCGCTCGGAACATTTTCGACTCTTCTTGTTTTTTTTGCTATAATCTAAAACTTATTATGAAAACGCAAATGTACTATGGTAAATTTACTGAGTACCTACTAACTTTATAACGTTATCATTTTTAGTACTCAATTCACTCCTTTGATTTATTTTATTTAATAAAAATTTGCTATAATTGTAAAATGAAAACCGAAAACCATTGTAGAGGTGTTTTGGGATTAACTTTTTAATTGATTACTCGCAATTTAATTTCGATTCAGTGAAATGCCCTATTAAAACATAACATTATAGGGAAGAACCCGTAATTTATATCTTTGGGTTTTTTATATGGACTAGGCTCCGAAACGATCAACGAAGCAGAAAAAAAAATTTAGGGGTCTTCCATTTTAATATGTTAGGGATGGCTAGTACAGAATATTATAGGGGAGAAACATATTAGGAGTAAAATTTATTGGGAAAAATAAATAGGTAAATAAATAATACTTTATTTACTAAACTTCTGGGCAAAATCGAATTTTTGTATTAAGTAAGTTTCTAATAAAATTAGTTTGATAGAATTTCCAATGGCTACACTGCCTGCGAATTTTCTGAATAGGCTTTTAAACAATAGAGAAAAATCCCGATTATAATTTTCGGTAACAAACATGAGTTCAAGTTCATCGCACTCACAGCTGACCGAGAGTCGTCGTTTAGTTGCACAACTGCCTTCACGAGTAAGAGCTTTTCTTCATTGAACGATACGACACGACATCATCTTGGGTCCTACAATTTTATAAAATCGTATCGCGGGGCCACTCTAGAATAGTGTAGTTATCATTTTCAGAATCGGATCGGTACCTTAGGTATTTCCAAAGAAATTCTTTTACAAGAAACTGTATCACTGTTTATCTTTATATACGTAGTATAAAATTAAGTCGGTTTCTGTGTCTGTAACTGACCACCACTGCTATAGGTATGTACTATCCATAAAATTAATTTATATAAATATAACAAAACTATTCATGATAAAATATAACGAAACGCGAGAATAAATACCTACCCCTAGGTATTGCTTTCACGATCAAATTGAACTTGATGAATATCAAAACAAAATATAATAATATTAATAAATCATTTATTCAGGATAAACAAACCTAATTAAAAAAAACCACGTAAGTACTTAATACAGACTCTACATTTGTTATCTATAAATACTTACCTATAATAAAACTGTAGCAGTAGTGTCTTCACTACTAGTAAGTAGGTACCTACTACTACACACTAGTTATCAATTTAAATATCCAACCACAATAAGTATTTTGAAATTTTTGTCTGTCTTGTTATGCGCGCATCACGCAAAAACTTCTGGACCGATTTTTTCAAAATTATTTTTATGGAGAAAACTGAATAACTGGGTCGTACTTTTCACTACAGGAAAATATGTCATTCGCACAGGAAAATAAAAAAACTGGTTGAAAAGAGAAATACGTATTGTCATAGGCAACCGCTATAAGAGTATTTTTAATAATAAGGGAATAAATTAGATCCGCATGGGCAACGCCGCTGGGCACCCGCTAGTGTCGCTATAAGTCGACCCGCCGACGATCATGTTGTCGGGCTGTCCAATAAAGTAACACTAAGTTTGACAACATTTTTTTATTCTTGCTTATCCGTATCTGTTATCCGTCTGGGGCAGGGCAGTGCATCATTGTAGGTACTAAGGAAACGTGAACGGCACGCGACCTTGCCCCTGCACTTTCTACTCTTTCCCACCAAATTATTTCATAGATGTATAGCTTTAAAAACTTCCTATCTTTACAATTATTACATATATTATATGTATTAAGAAAGAAAATATATTTACAATACAGATAATAAATTATCTACATGTAAAGAGGAACCATGTATATATTGATTACAATTTATATTATACTAGCGACCCGCCCCGGCTTCGCTCGGGTGCAATGCTAATACAAAAACCTTCCTCTTGAATTACTCTATCTATTAAAAAAACCGCATCAAAATCCGTTGCGTAGTTTTAAAGATTTAAGCATACAAAGGGACATAGGGATATAGGGATATAGGGACAGAGAAAGCGACTTTGTTTTATACTATGTAGTGAATATCTGTTTAGCGCGATTTCAACCGCGTTATTCCAGTTCCCGTGGAAATACGTGGATAAAATATAGCCTCTGTTACTCCCTGATAACGTAGCTTTCTATTGGTGAAAGAATTTTTTAAATTGCCTATACGACATATAAGACACCTACATACTATATTATATGTTTCTATGTGTTCTCGTTTCTGAGTACTAGCATACGTAACTCTTTTTGCAAAGTTTTTTTAAATTTCCCGTGGAAATGAGACACTTTCCCGCTGTAAAAAGTACTCTACATCTTGACCCAGTTACTCAGGTATCTCCACACCAAATTTAATCAAAATAGTTTTTGCGTGATACATGCACAGACAGACTGATAAAAAAAAAGTTATTCTTTTGGTATCTAAATCGATAACTCTCTACACTACCGATAAAATTTGTAATACCTACCTAAATATTTCATGTACAGACACGGTCTCGTCAGAGTTTTATTATAGTATAGATAGATGTAGATTATAAGTAAATATTTTTGAAAAATATTGTTTGAAGTAATTTTTTGACCTTCCGAGTTAACATTACTTTATCATTATAAATATGAAAACTATCTTTTTTCGTACCGTCAATCAATTCATCGATTATCAATTCTAATTTTACGAGAAAAATACGTGCTTTTAGAAATCGAGCACCTAAAACCGGCCCTATTGCATCACTGACACTAGATCTAATTTCTCCTGTGCATGCTCATGCATTGCAACATTTCGTGGTAATGACGGTCAACGATCGGGCCCGGTCACCTCAGGCGGCGTCCGGGCCGGGATGATTGCACTGAGTGCATAAAAACGCTTTGGAGCAATTGATTACACTACTTATAATAAAATAAGTTTTTAAAATTTCATTTCTAAATATTTTTGCAGATTATTGGGCTGGTAGTCGGCGCGGCTTCGGCAGACGTCAGCCTAGGATATAACTACAAAGTTCCGGAAACCTCTTATGGTGTACCTTCTTACCAGATCGGTAACAAAGGTGACTACAACACAGGATACGTCGGAGGTAGCGACTATAACTATAACAATGCGCAAAGCCTCGCCGAGTACCTAGGCCAGCAGAACTCAGGCTACAATACAGGAAGTGGCAGTGGAGTAGGCGGTCAGTACTACCAAACGGGCAGCTCAAGCAGCGGCAGCAATGTCGGTTTATCCCAACCTAGCTATCAATTTACCCAAGGAACCCAAGGTGCCTACCAAAATTTAAATCAGTATCAAACATCAAACCAGTATCAAACGTCGAATGAGTATCAGACATCTAGCCAATACCAAGCTTCTGCTGCGCTAAAGTACCAACAATTCTATAACCAATGGCAACAACAACATGCTCAAGTATTCAAGCATTTCTACGTACACGCAGCACCTGAAGAAAAGGAAGTTCCAGTCCGTCAACAGGTCGTTCTACCACCGCCGCAGAAGCACTACAAGATTATTTTCATTAAAGCCCCAAGCCAGACTGTCTACACTCCTCAGTACATACCAGTTCCACAGCCCAATGAAGAAAAAACCATCGTCTATGTTCTCGCAAAGAAACCAGAAAGGCCCCAAGAAATTGTCGTTCCAAAACTGGAACAGAAACCACCGACAAAGCCAGAAGTGTTCTTTATCAAATACAATAACAAAGATGACTCCCAGGCCGTGATTAACAACATAGTCAGCGATTACAACAAGGTCCATGGCGTGACCTTTGCTACTGGATCTGGTAGCTCTTCAAATGTTGGACAAGTTGGACCTGGTATATACGGCCAAACTACTGGTTCTGGCCAATACGGACAGTTAAGCTCTGGTCAGTACCAGACCACTGGTTCCGGACAATACGCGCAGTCTACCGCAGGCTATACCAGACCGACATCTAGCCAAATAGAAGGCTCTCAGGTGGTGAAAGTACCAGTGCCAGCTCATACTGTAACTTCCGACTCGAGCAACTCTAGCGACGGATACGGCAACAGCTTATCTACCATAGGGACCACTGGCAGCTCCGTTTCAAGCTCCAATTACGATACCGTAAACACAATTTCAACTAGTCAAGGTGTACCCCACGAAACTTACGGACCTCCGAAATTCAGAGAGGTTTAATATTAATAACATATTCAAGCCATAGGCTTGTTACATTCTGATTTGAAATAATAAACTTGAAATACAATTGCTAGGAATGTTTTTTTATTTATCACAATTATGAATATTATGAATGAACGCCTTTTATCAGTAGACAGAGGTACCTACGAGTACCTATTCCATTTCTGAAAATACCCTCGATTCACCTGTATTTTCTTTGAATCCCTTAATGATAGGTGGTGAGCCCATTGCCAGACCGGGGTGCTGTTCCAGATGTCTCAGAATTAATTCTGGGAACTGCCAGATTACTCAAGATTTTTCCTTCACCGTGTCGAGCTAGTGATAAATATGTACGTAGCTAAGCATTTTGCAAAACTTATTGGTACGAATGAGAAGAAAGAGAAGAGTTTATTCCCGTTAGGTACCCCTAAGAATTTCCAAAAATCCGTACATAGCGGTTGCCTACGACTGACAACATATAAGACACCTAAATACCATATTTCAAGTTTCTAGGTGTTATCGTTTCGGAGTAGTACCTACCTATTGGAAGAAAATCATTCTCTTTCCTAAGAGACACTTTTTCTTTAAACGTATTTCTCTTTTTACCCAGTTTTTAACTGTCCCGTAGGAATGAGACATTATCTTGCTGTAAAAAGTACTCGAGATGTTGACCCGGTTACTCAGTTATCTCCACACCAAATTTTATCAAAGTCCGTCAGGCACCACCAGACAGACAGACAGACAAACATTTCGAAAGTTGGTGTTTTGGCATCTACATCGATAACTATATACACTAGGTACCGCAACAATTTTCAAAAAATATTTCATTTGGAGACACGGTTGCGTTAGAGTTTTATTATATTATGTACGAGTATACCTAGATAGATAGATTATTATTTATCGGAAATTCCTTATTGCCAATTGAAGTTGGCACATTATAGGAATTTTAATAGAATGCTCATCCACATAACTTCATGACGTTATCTTTATTTATCGCTATATGCTTTCAATTGTGCGAACGAAAATATCGCATTCACCTAATGGTTAATTTATGTAGAGCAGATAGTATTTCATTCATGATGTGGATTGATTATGAATGGAGCTGCTCTATTTTGAGGTAGTGGCGCGTAACGGGCTTAATGCGGCACGTTGCGGCCCTCGATGATGGAGTGGTTATTCACAGATGCACTTTCCTTGGGCTCGCGAGGAATGCCGGGCACGCAGGGGCGTCGGCGCCGGCGCCGGGTGGCTGGCGCCTGTTCTTTCATTCGAGTGCTTTTGGTCAGACGCACTAACGCCATCAGACATTCGCCTCTCCATATTCATAAAATCTCGCTTAATTTATGCTTTTGTTAAATACTGACTGGAAGTTTGTGGTTCGTGGTCAGACTACTTATGTTTTTTAAATAAAATTTATCGTATCATATAATAATCTAGCTAGGTATCAGCTAGATTTTTTCTGTCTCTTTCTTTACCAAATTGAATAACCCTTCTTTAGTAGTTGCCTAAGTCCTAAAAGCTAATAATAATCTACATCCTAAAATTCATCAAAATCGCAGAGAATGAAATTTCCAAGAGATGAGTTGACCTAGTTGAGCTAGATCGACATTTCTACCCCGAAAATCTCTCAATAAATTAGGTAAGTAATCGTGAGAGCTGTTTTCTGGCTGGTGATTTCCAAAATATATGTGTACATACACATGTTGAACGTGATTTCGCTCTGCTGTGCTGCTCTAGAACACTATAATGATATTGACGAGCTCAAACCTAGAAACCTGTGATTTTATGACATTGGGCAAGCATTTCGATAAAAGTGTCATAAACTGCTACCTACCTATATAGTTACAGCTATTTGTTCTCTGTGTTTGTGAATATCTGGTTCCTAAAGGAATTTATGAGATAGATACCCCTATAATATTTCATAAATTTTGGTTTCTAAATAGGTAGTTACTGATTAGGAAGTAACAAACCTAAGCGTTTTAGTTTTTATTAAAACTTACTGAAATATTTTCACCTCATGTGTATAGTAATATCAAATATTCCTACATAATAATACCACAGTAAATAAATAAGCTAAATATAATACCGTGCCAAGATTCCATGCGTGCATAGCCGCGTGCAGGCGAGTTTGTAAATGTACCTAAAACACGCCTATTTCGGATGGAGCACCACCTAGGTATATGTTAAAGTTAGCAATCTTACATAAAACAATGATGGTAATATTTTTTTCGGATATTGAATATGGATATTAAAGTATATTTATTTGGTGTTTGTGTTTTACAAGTAGTGTACATGGGACAATGTATTTCGAGAAGTAGTATTGCTCGGTTTAGATGCAGCTCATGCCAAACCAGACCAGACGACTGCTGCTTTGGAACACTTATCTTACCCTTTATTATATTAACCACCTCGTATTGTGGATATTATTGTGAAGCTGTGGATTTAAATGGTGAGAATGTTCCAATAGTTAATGTTTTCACTCACCCACATTACAAGAACTTCATACAAGGAAGGATGCCGTATATACGAAACGACATCTCGTTAGTACAAATCGATTCTAGTATGAGAAGCAAAGGAAGACCATTTATAAAATTAAGCGCTATTGACCCGTTTTCTGCAATCGGATTGAAAGCGTTAGTTCCTGTAATGGATGGTTTAAAACCGCGATTAGTTGTCACCGTGGTACAAGAATGCGCCAAATATACGGTAGCTTCTAAAGGATTCTACATATGCGCCATAAACAAAATTCTACCAAAATCGCCAAAAAAATGTCAACTACAACAAGGTCTACCTTTGTTGGTGTATGGTAAAATTATAGGGATCACAGGAATAGCTGACGAAGAAGTGTGCAAATTAACTCAAAAAGTATTCTTAGCTATCGGACCCGCTCTTACGTGGATCAAATCGACTATTGACCATATTGTAACATTACAAAACAAAAAAACACACACAAGAGAGATTACAGAAAAACGTCGTAGTACCTCAACAACAACATTTCCAACAACATCTTGTACCACTTCAACAACATCGTCTAGCACTACAAGTACAATGTCAAGTTTCAGTACCGCAACTAAAAGATCTATAACAACATCGAGTTCTTCGAGTACCAGTACTAACAAAACTACAACTAGGGTACATAATTTAAAAAACTTCGAATCAAAATATCAAGCACTGTTGAAAGAGTCATTAATAACAAGAATGCCGACATTTATAACAATGCCAGAGTGGTTCAAAGCTAGTAGAGATCCTCTTGAAGATGATATGCGCAAGCTGCAGGTGAACTACGAGAGAAAGCAAAATCAAAAACTCAGACTTCAACCCACAACGTCAACAGAAATAACATACCCGACTACCACTTCAGCAACAACTTCATCTATGTACCAATCTAGTAAAAAAAGCCCTTTTACAAATGACACCAACCCTGTGATGTTAGCAACAAACGCCATGGAATGGTTTAATAAATACGTCAAAAACAAACTCAGAGATCATCCAGCGCCAGTTCTTGTTCTTACGACGCTGGCTGAAAAAATTCTAACAACACCATTCATAGATCTAACATAGAACGGTTGTAATTATTTACCTACATACATTTTTTGAAAGCATCTTTAAATTACACTGTTTAATTTTATCAGCTTACAAATATACCTAGATATGGAGAGGTAAAAGATAGAAGAGCAGTGATAGCCCAGCGGTTGAAGAGCCCGCCTCTCATGCGTGAGATCTGGAGTCCGAATCCTGGCATGTACCTACCAACGACTTTTTCAAAAAGTTACGACATATTTATATGAAGGAAAACATCGTGAGGAAACCCGCAAGACCCAGAATTAATTCTGAGGCATGTGTAACAGACCCGGTCCGGCGCTCTGTTACACATGCCATACCACCACTTATCACGTTAAGCGGTCCAAAGATTATACTAGTAAATGTGGTATTTCCTGAAATAGAATACCTCTGCCTATCCCTTCGGGGATAAAAGGAGTGATATTATTTATTATGGTGAAGGGTTAGTTAGCAGAAATATGTCATTATTGACACTTCTCATTTAGCAATAACATATAAAACAAGCAATATTCAATTGTATGTCGGTACCTACCTAGGTATCACGTTTAGGGGTCCAAAGATTAAACTCGTGAAAAGTGGGTAGGTACTTATTTCCAGAAATGGAATACCCAGATCTGATTACCCCTTCTTGAATAAAAGGCGTGATATTATATATATATATATATATATATATATATGTGTTTACAATTTGTGATAAATTAATATAATAACAGACGAAAAGAGCGTTATTATCGCCAGCAAACTGCTTTGTACTCGTAATTTGGAGAGTGTAATTTTAAATTGTATACTTACCTACTATTAAACATACCTTACATAAATATATTTTCAACACACTTGCTCATAAAGTGGCTCTAATTTCACTGCAATTAGGCACATAATGACACCTATAATCAAACTGAGACTTTTTGTTTGCTATTATTCACTAGTGAGTTATAGATTTTTTTTTTCAATTTTGTTGCTAGAGTTGCTTTGTTCTTAAAAAAGTTTCGATACAAAAAAGATCGTATTCAATCGTACTAATAAATTAATACACAAATATGGCTTGCTCATTTCATGCAACTTCGTATTTAAATAGATCATTTCAACTTGTACGTGTTTAATAAACAAAACTTTCACTCAAATATAACTTTGGTTTTCTCTGTAAAAACTTTAAATACCCCATTTTGTACGTGGCTAAAACGCTATCCACGACAAACCAAAGAAAAAGAAACCTAATTTTTTTAGTCCATGGCCGATCGCCATTGTAAGATGCGAGCGCATAGGAAAACGAGGCTGTATGGGCCTAGATCCTTTTGCCTTTTCCAAATTATATAAATAAAAAATTGGAAAACCAATTAATTTTCCCCGCCATTGCGAATGATTATTTTAAAATGATTTTTTAGTATTATTTATTCACAAGTGTGTTGAAAAACGTCGTATGATACACGTGTGTATTGATGATTACCGTCCTCGGCTCTCTTATGACCCTCGCCTACGGCTCGGGTCTCAATGGCGCCTCAGCGGTAATCACCAACTTTACTCACTTGTACCATAATGTACTATTATATGCAAAGATATTATATATAGAAAGACGTAGATATGTTACTAGAGCGCGAAAAATGAGGCCGACAAATGTAGTTAATTAACCACATTATATTTAGTCGCATTGTATTTCAAGTCGTATTTCAAGCGCAACTCTTGACAGATAGCTGTCTATATCTTGATTATTCGTTCCGTATCATCTTTCCCCGTCATTGTTATATGCTACACACACCGGCACAATTAGCGGAACAGAAAAAAAAGGGAGTATTTACGCATTTTTGCGTGTTACTGGCCGGCTAAACAAGCTTTTTTTAAATTTGGGTTTTAATTTAAAAATGGAATACTAAGCGACTGCCCTTTTTTTCATTCTTTTGTTTTAATTTTCATTGATTCATTTTTTCCACCGCTTGTCCGTTTTTAGAAGGTTCGTGAATTCCATTTGAAAAGCTTTGAATTGCAGTTTTTGAGGCTTTTGAGTTTTTTCGCATATTGATAATTTACGAGCATCTAATTATGCCTGATTTAACGCCATCAGAAATCATTAGGGCAGATCAAATGAGGAGAAATGGTCAAACCTACAGATCGATTGCCAGAAGCCTTCGTCGATCGTTATCAACGATTTATCGTAGCATCCAACGATACAGATTGACGAATGCTCTAGTGAGAAGGAGAGGACAAGGCCGGAAAAGGTGTACTTCAAGGAGGGATGACCGTTTTCTCCAACTTCAAGTCCGACGGAACACGAGACTAACGGCGGTGCAGGCTCGAAATTTACTGGAAGAGGTACGAGCAGTAAGGATGAGTGAGCGGACAGTTCGTAGAAGATTCGAAGAAGTGGGTATAGGCTCGTATGTGCCCGCCAAAGCCCCAAAACTTGAGAGACATCATCGCACAAACCGTCTACACTTTGGTCGTGAACATCGTGATTGGGACTTCGACGACTGGGGACAGGTTCTTTTTACTGATGAATGCAGAGTTATGTTAAATCAAATTGATGGAAGGCAGCGAGTATGGAGACGCAAAGGAGAACGGTATATCCAGTCTAATTTTGAAAATACAGTTGCATATGGCGGCGGTTCAATTATGGTCTGGGGAGGAATATGTTTAGGAGCTCGTACGGAGTTAGTAGTGGTCGATGGCGGGAATCTGAATGCTGATCGGTATATCAGGGAGATTTTAGAAGAACATGTTGTGCCATTTGCCCCCTTTATTGGTAACAACTTCATTCTAATGCAGGATAATGCTCGGGCTCACAGTGCTCGCACAGTACAGACATACCTAAACCATGTTGGTATAACGGTGATGGAGTGGCCAGCACGGTCCCCCGATATGAACCCTATAGAACACGTCTGGGACTTGCTAAAGAGGAGTGTAAAGTCAAGAATGCCCCCTCCCAATAATCTCAACGAGTTGCGAAACGCATTACTTGAAGAATGGCAGAGGTTGCCCCAAGAAACCATTGATAACATCATCCGCAGCATGCCCAGACGGATGGAAACCCTCATCAGAGCACGAGGAGGAAACACTCGATATTGAACAGTCATTGAAATTGTTGTTAAACTTTGGAAAATCTTGAATTTTCTGCTGTTTCTCTATAATTAAAAATCGAAGAAAAATGCATTTTGTTTAATTTAATTTTTATTTTTATAAAATTTTAAGTATGGTGTTACAAATGAATGTCAAAACATGTTAATTTAATTGTTGTTTCATTTTAAATAATATATTGTTTAAAAATTACATTCATTGTTCTAAATTCCCTCTTTTTTCTCCTTTTTTTTTCTGTTCCGCTAATTGTGCCGGTGTGTGTATAAATACGCTAAGAAGTAAGTATGTAAATCTTGTAGCCACTCGTAGCGGATCAATTTTCAAACGCGCGCAGTATGAATATAACTCATCCTTAGATTAATATCTTTGTTTATATGTAATAGAGGTGCTACCGGCACCCTAACTAGCAGCGACCCGCGGTTTCACCGGCGGCGTAGTTCCCGTTCCTATCGAATTACGTAAATTATAATGTTGCTTTCCACTGCTGAAAGAATTATAAAATCGGTTTCGTGGTGTAGGCCTGTTCCCGTAGGAAAATTGTAGCCCATGTTATTCCCAGATAAGTAGATAAGCTTTGCATTAGTATTTTTTTTTTAAATTGGTCCCGGTATCGAAGCCTATTTAATACAAACAAAAAATATAATCTTTCCTCTTTTTTATAATAAAGAGGACGGATTTGTATTTTTGTCTTTGTAACGAATAAACTCAAAAACTATTGCACCGATTTTAATATTTTTTTACCTATGAAGCAAATAAGCTTACTTTTCTGGGAGTACTTAACATGGGCTACAATTTTCCAACGGGTACAGGACTAATGCGGATGAAACCGCGCGCAACAGCTAGTTTCCACTACTACATCTACCTACACTACTATTATAAAGCAGAAGTAGTAACCCTCTGTAGGTAAAGGTCTCTCCATTCCTCTAGATTGAGCTACTCCAGTATCCATTTGGGGCCAGCTGTTTTGAAAAAAATATACTAAATTGTTATATCAGCGGTAGTAACTGCTATTTTGATTCCATATAAATGTTCAATAATTGATGTTGTAATACATAAGTTTGATTTTTGACGAGGATACGTCTATGTTTTCGTTTTGTAAGGGGGCATTTTATGAGCAAGAAGAGCCTGTTTGCTAGCGCCATCTGTTGGTATATTAGTAAATGTAGCTTCTTTTGCAAGGGGAGGGGTCATTTTGTGAACAGGAGCCTAGCAAATTGGTGTACAAATACGGTGAACACAATAAACATTTCTATGTCGTGTTTGATTTTTTGTTTCTGTAAAGTTCTCGTTTATAAAACCAATTCTGAACGATCGTTAATGGATCATTCGTGACATTTTTAAAAGTAGTCGTACTTTGGATTAGGACAAAATTTAATCATCGACCTTTTAAAACATTATCCCAGTTTCAAAGACATTAAAGCCCTATTATATTTAAATCTCTTTGCTCAGTTTAAAACATTAAAGGCTCTACGCTCGATAATATGTTTATTGGCCTTTGGATTCTAGTCCTTACAGTGCTCGATAATATCGCGCACAGTGTTGTTAACAGTTAAATTAACTTTCCACCAGATTCAACATCTAAAACCACCAGAAAACCACTAAAGAAAAACGACCTTACTCTCATAGTCGCTAAATTTTCCACTAAACGCTTTTTATTAACAACATTTAGTTATTTATAAGTGTAAATTCTCTTCTAGATGTCATCCATAATTTTTGTCTCCATTTAAATAATTTCTTCGTGGGAAAGATAACCGCTTTTGGTTTCCTCTACCAGATGGCCTATTTAAAATCATCAGACGAGAATCAGGGGTGTTACACAAAGGAAATAAAAAAAAAGACGTAGTTGGCTAGAAGTAACGCACCTTTCCACTTGGCGTTAAATAAATATGTTTACTTATAGGTGACAAAACCAAGCTCGCAAATTGCCATCAGAGGGTGCAGCAGTGAAAAAAAAAGTATAAATACGGGTTGAAAACTGAACGCTACCACCAAAGACGTTTAAAGAAAAAGTTTCCTCTCCTATAGACTGCTAATGTTCTAAAAACACCATGGAAACCGCTTCAACCAAAAATCGGGGCGCGGGGGGCGAAGTATGAGATGACGTACTTAATGTCAATCAATTTACCAATAGTATTTAAAGAACATTTTGTGTTCGGCCAATCAGAAAGCTCACGTACCTATTATTGTACTTTTGAATTTGCTCCAATAGTGACGGACTAGTGAAGTAATCATATACCACACAATCGATATCGATAAATGCTGCAACCTTATGAATAGCAGACTTTGTCAGTTTGGTATATTTGCAAGTAGAAGAATATTGAAGTATAAAGTCAGGCTGAAAATGTTTAGTTCAAATTGTGGAACGTGTTGATGAAATCAAATTTTCAGCCTTGCCTGTAGATTTAACCAAATTTTTTAGTAGGTTGGGATCTCTTGTAAATCTGAAAATCATTTATAATTTCAGTTCTATATTTGATAAAAATATAGCACTCTATCGACATAAAATTATTGATCTATCGATATTTTATACTTTTTGTCAAGCACTAAGAAAATATTAATGGATATAAATTCAAATATTTAAATATATTTTTTGTGGTGTAGTTTGAATAGGAAAATACTAAATGGTGATAGGTAATGCATGAATAGGATTTCTGCGAATTTACTGTCGAGTTTCCGCACCACACAACGACGCAAGCGGGCATATTTTTGTCAAAACCGAGAGCTTGTTTCGATCTGACTTCCAATATGGCATTGTGTTGTCAAACCAGCGGCCACGTCAAAATACGGTCTGTCAACCGAATGTTGGCGAGGATTCACTAGGTCTAGCTTTCCTACATTAGCACTCTATAGGAAAGAGAATGATTTTCTTCCAACCTCTTTGGCTACCACTAAAAAAACCACTAGCCACTAAAGTCATTATTTCACCCCTACAAGGGGGTCAAAACCACCAGTTTTAGTGGAAATTCCACTAAGTTGGCAACAAAAACAATCGCAATATTATCGAGCGGTAATAACGCGCCTGTGGGCGGGAGCCTTAAATATTCATTCGTATTGTTCATGCAGATATCCGAATATCCACATAGAAGTATCCAAGTAAAACTTAAGGCTGCATCAAATATACTCCAGGACTTTTTCTTTAAATGTTTGTCTTACATGCCTTTATGCGCCAAAAAATGCTGCCTGCAGAAGGTCGGTAAAAAAATCGGACGGATTTTACTATAAAGATATGGCTTTATGGGCTAAGATCAATGCAATTTCTAATGAAAAGATATTTAAAAAATAGAGTGTGAGTCTCCATAAAGTGCACATATGAAAATGGGTGTGTGAAACTCGACACATTTTTATCGACGGAAAAAATGATAAAAAAAATCTGAATTTTTTTATTTATTTATTATAAATATTTTTTTTTTTTATTACGTACTGTTGACTTTATGTAAATAAAACGTTATAACTTTTCAACTAAGAAGTATATTGTGATAAAATAAAAACAGTTATGATGTCAAATAACAGAAGATACTAATAAAATAAAAAAATACCCAACTTTATGTTATTTTCCATCGTATTACCTTTCAAAAAACAAAAATCCCGTATCTTTATCCATATCACAACGTTTACTATGAGTGTTTGAACTAAGTCATTCCGGGTGCACCATTCAACGCTTCGTTCTAGTTTGTCCCTTTTTATTATTTCTTAGTACCGTTTTTTGGGTTTTATTTTATTGGTATCTTCTGTTATTTGACATCATTACTGTTTTTATTTTATCACGATATACTTCATGGTTTAAAAGTTATAACGTTTCTTTACATAAAGTCAACAATAAGTAATCAGAAGGAAAAAATATCTATAAAATATAAAAAAATAAAATCTTATATTTTTTTTTAAATTTTTTCCGTCGATAAAAATGTGTCTAGTTTCATCCATTTTCATATGTGCACTTTATGGAGACTCACGCTGTATACTATGATGTATGCAAAGACGTTTTTTCTCTCTTAGAATGATTTTCTTCCAACCTCTTTGGAAGTATGCAAAGATATTTAGAAAAAGTTTCTAGGAAAGAGAATGGTCTTCCAACCTTTTTTTTGTTTTTGGGTTTTGACTCATAATGTGGCAAGCGAAGAGGTTGGAAGAAAATCATTCTCTGTGTTCTCTTTGGGAGAGAGAAACTTTTTCCCTAAACGTCTTTGGTGGCAAGTGTCCATAAAAGTGAGCAGTAAGTGCGAAATTCGATAACATTTTTAGATTGCCTCAAGAAGTCGCAACAAAAGTCTTCAGTAAAAGTAATGTCATTTTACTGTCGATGACCGAAGGGGTGATTAAAGAAAGAAGAAAGTTTTGCAAAAACTATATTTTTGTGCACGGACTTAGCCATATAACAAAGAATAAAAAAATATGAAGAGATAAAGACTTTGTAAGGACTGAAAACGAGGCAGTACGATCTTTGGTCTCAGCCTGTCCAACAATTTTGGGCAAAAAAAATCTATGCTGGCTGCAGCACGTAGTAATAGTGTTCTGTGGGCTGCAGTGTTGCCAACTTAGCTACTTACAACTTTCAGCTTGAAACAAATTATCGGACGCGGCTGATAGCCGCTGTTCTGTGGGAATAGGCGTTAGAACGCGTCCGCAAGCCACGTCTCAAAAGACTGCTGTGCATACTTATCAGTCGCGGCTGTAAGCCGCGTCCATCAGCCGCGTCCGATAATTTGTTTCCAGCTTAAATCTTGTAGCTAGATTTTTTAGCTACTTTTGTTAGCTACTTTTAGTTTAGGGTATCGGCTCTTAAATTGAAAAAAAACGCAAGGTATATATTATATTATCTATAATTATATATATTATATTATTATATAATCTCACGCCTTTTATCCCCGAGGGGGTAGGCAGAGGTATTCCATTACTGGATATACCCACATTTCACGAGATACATTGGACCTCTAAACGTGATAGGTGGTGAGCCCATCGCCGGACCGGGTCTGTTTACACATGTCTCGGAATTAATTCTGAGACCTGCGGGTTTCCTCACGATGTTTTCTAATATGTACGATAAATATGTACGTAAGTTTTTTGAAAAACTCATTGGTACATGCCAGGATTCGAACCCGAGCGTCAATGATTTTCGGCCGGCTCTCTAACCGTTCGGGCTATCACTGCTCGTTCGAAACGAACGAAACGTTCGTTCCTGGAATTGGACTAAAATATATCTATAGAATTGTGTTGTTTTGGTATTACTAATACTTAAATAAATGAAAGAAATCAAACAGATTTCTTAATTTAAAACTTATACTCCGTTCTGTTTTATCTTGATTAATATCTGTTACAATACTTACAATTATACAAACTGGGGTGCAGTGAAAATTTAAAAAAGTGTTTGATTTAAATTCCAAGTATTTAATATGTATACAAAGTTATTGTAATAATAGTGCAAGTTTTACACAACAATAAAACTTGTATTATTGAGCAGAGACGATGCACAGCATCTTGTGAGAATGCGTTGTATACTTCCCTTTCTGTTTCCACCAATCACAGCTCGTTTCCGGTGACGTCACTTGTAAATCGGCGCCATTTTTTCGCTGTCACAGGAGGCCGGTTGGCGGCATTATTCACGTCATAGAAGTCTCTCGCCAGGAGCCCTTATTGGGATGCTGTGCATCGTCTCTGCTCAATAATACAAGTTTTATTGTTGTGTAAAACTTGCACTATTATCGGCATGTGACGATGCACAGCATCTTGTGAGAGACGTGTTTATAGCTCCTGGTGACTTGCTAACGACGCTATGTGAGATGAATGATAAAAAATTTCAATAACTGAAATGTTTCAAAATCACATTTATTTTTTATATTAACGCTACATTACAAGTAGAGCAACTCAAATTGAAAATTCCATTATTGTATTTGTTTTTGATTTACAATAAATTAGATAGGTTCCAAATTTATACTTAGATTATTTTGTGATCGAGGTCTACCTAAAATTTGCCGACAATAATATTTGGCAAACGTATTTTCCCTTCGCCAGTTTCCACGACTAAGTATATCTTCAATTGAAAAATTTTCGTACCAATTTAAGGAAGCGACGGCCGAGCGCATGGACCCTGCTGGTGCGGATATACCAGCATCCCTGAGAACAGTTTTTATCCAATTACCAATAACAGTTCGTGAGGCGGCCTGTGTGGAACCTCTTATTGATACAAAGAGGGCTCCATGGCACTCGTCCGTGCGCCTTGTTGTACCTAACTCGACAACCTTTCTAAGCCAATATACAGGACAAACACTGATATTATCATGCTTTAGCAATTTCCAGCCTGATTGCCTATATGAGGCGGTGTCAGTTTTGGAGCCGAAGACTGGTTGTAAAGTGATGTGGTCACCAGCATCGATGTAGTGCTCTGTAGAGACCTTCAACAGCGTAAGGTCATGGACCCGCCTTCCCGAAGCTAAAAGTAAGATGCAAGCTAACCTGCGCGAAGCTTCAAACAAGGTTTCATTGACTGGTGCTGTTCTCTGAAGCCAGGTGACCACATCACTTGGGTCCCAAATAGGTGGTTTCTCTGCTCTTATATTTTGGAGAGAGATGGCCTTTAGAATGTGTTTTACCAAAAAATTTGTATTTAAATTTTCTGTATGTAAAGGCTTACCAAAGGTCAAAACTACCGATTTGTGTAATAGTATAGTTTGATAGGACAATCTCTCTCCAAGATGCAAGTGTGCTAAGAATCGGGACAGGCTTTCACCTTCAGGATACCTGAAATCACAATTATTATGTCTACACCACTTGATCCACCTCGCCCAGGCGGGCTTATAAGTTTTTAAGGTGGAGTCTCTCCAACTAGACTTCAGCAAATTGCGTTCTGCTTCTGTCCAGTTACCGACGACGTCACTCCACCCGGAATCTTCCAAACAAATAGGTCCATGTCCTGTACTCGTGGTGGCGGAAGGCCCGTGCTCTGGTCTACCAGTACCTGTCTCAGTTTCTCGATTTTCCAGGGCCTGCACAGCGCACGACGTCGAAGGTCTGGGAGCCAGAAGGCATTCTCCCACATCGGTGCTACTACCAGGTAGGATCCTTGAGCTGTATTCAGGTGGTGAAGGACCCGGGGTAGCAGACTCGGCGGTGGGAACACCCACGCTAGCTGAAAGTGCCACCGGCGGCTGAAGGCATTGCAGAACTGAGCCTCGCGGTCTCGAGAGTCCTTGGTCACGTACTTGTTGACTACTTTGGTTTGACGTGTAGCAAACAGATCGATTTGTGGAGTTCCAAACCTGCTGAATATTTCCATTACTGCTGGATTTAGTAAGTGCCATTCGGCAGCTTGTTTCCCCCGTGATAGCCTGTCCGCAATGTCGTTGAACCTCCCGGGGAGATACTCTGCCGTCACTATGATTTTCCAATTGTCCAGAAAATTCAGCAGTTGATAAGTCATCTGTAGCAGGCTGCTCGACCGAGTCCCCCCCTCTTTGTGAATGTATGAAACCACTGTCCGATTGTCCGACTGTAGAATCAAGTGGCGCCCTCGCAGCAGTAATCTGAAGTGTCTCACCGCGGCTATTATGGCGAACATTTCTTTGCGATTGCAGTGCCATCGGCTCTGAGTAGGTGTCCACCTTCCTGCTAGTGACTGATCGTCCAGCTGCGCCCCCCACCCGTAGTCGGCAGCGTCTGTGGTCAGAAAGTGATGAACTAGAGTTGGATGTAATCTGCTCGTAGTCTGGTTGGTCTCCAGGACGTTGATCCACCACTGCAAATCTCTTACCACAGGTTCTGGAATATTCCTTCGAGCTCGGGGCTGCTGTCTTACCATGGAGCGAGAGAACCTTTGGAGCTGGCGGCAGTGCAATCTTCCTCTGGGTATTACAAAATTGGCAAAGTTTAGTGTGCCTAGGATTATCTGGGTTTCTTTCAGTGACATTGTGCCTTTGTGAACGGCTCTTTGTGCAATCGATAGTACCATCCTTGCTTTGGATATTGGTAACCCTTTCAGTCCTAGCTTGGTATCCCACAGAATTCCGAGATATTCCAATTTCTGTACTGGGTCTATTATGGATTTTTCCCAATTGATGGTCCATCCCAGTCTCTTCAGGGTTTGTATCGCAGTTCGCACGTGTTCTTGAAGCAGCGCCCGAGACTGATTCGCAATTAAGTAGTCGTCTAAATATATAAGTACTCTCATACCTTGATCCCGCAGCCTCTGGGCCACCCAATTGGTTAGGGCGGCAAAGTTCTTCGGAGCGACAGACAGACCGAAGGGCAGGCAGGTCATTTGTAGGACCCGACCTTTGTAGATAAGCCGCAGGAACCTCCGATGGGTTTGAGCAATGGGCAGGTGAAAGTACGCTGAGGACAGGTCCAGTTTCACCATCCAGTCTCCCCTTTGCAGGAACTGAGGAATTTGATAATGGGAGATTAGTTTGAACGGCTTTGGTATTATATGCTGGTTTAGTCGTTTCAAATTGAAAATTGGTCTGGGTGATCCGTCGCTTTTCTTGGCGAGAAAAAATGTCGAGAAGAAACTGGGGCCCAGTCTTCTCTGATCTGGTATTTCTAATACAGCTTGAACTAAAAGATTGTTTATCTGATGAGTCATTTTGGTTGATTGAGTGGTAGCAAACTGGCGGAGAACCTGCGGCGAAGGCCCCACTAGCGGTGGCCTGGAGGTAAATGGCAGACGCATTCCCATGATCATTCTGAGAAGGGCCTCCGGAGCCCGAAGCGCCTGCCACTGTCTCCGATACGCTCGGAGACAGCCTCCGAAAAAGTTTGCTTGCAGCGGCTGATAGTCACTTGTCAAAATGTTTTTTACCGGACTGGGTGTCCTTTCTAAACGGTTTTTTAGGTCTTCTATCTGGTTTTTTTGACGAACCTGCATAATATGTCTTCTTGCCTTTGGCCGATGACTCACCTTCTCGTGGCCGAAATGTCTGGGTGTTAGTAAAATCTCGTGAAGAACCCGCCTGATTAGACTTACTTGGTTTGGCGTTGCCTTTCTGAGCCACTTTCTCGGCAGAGAACCAAGGACGTACCCATTTGTCCATTCCGCCAGTATTCTGAATATAGGTTCGCAATTGAGTCTCGTCGAAAAGATACTTAGAACTCGGAGGAATCTTCCGCAGACCCTCGCGAAGGTTCTTGTTGGGCACCTCGCTTAGGATACGCTCCCTGCGATTCTCAATGTATTCTGCCCGTTTACCACACACCATTTGCATGATCTCCTCGCTTACCTTGCTAAATTTTGAGGTAGATTGAAACAAGTCATTTATTTTAACAAAAATATTATCCACAGACAAGACAGTGCCAGGAGAAGCGGCCCAGTTGATGAACTCTTGCAAATTCTGATTTAAAATGTCCCGTTGAGTAATAAGGCCATTACAAATTGCAGCGATAATTTTCTCTGATTTGGCAGTGTAGTCATTTCCCTTCACGAATTGCCTAAGCTCATCATTGACGTTGAGATCAACAAAGCCAGGTGTAGCATTATGAATTTTAAGAGCTTCGGTGTAACGAACGTCCTTCCAAGAAGAATCGCCGAATTTTTGCAAAATTTCGAGTCGTTTTAGGTGCTCAGGATCAGCGGGAGGCACTTTTAAATTCAAAAGGTGCGGTTCAGGTGTGGTGCTTGTATTAGCAATCGGACGTTGCAGATGAAATTCAAATGATGGCTCATTAAGTGGAACCGGCTGGCGCGCGGTTTCCTCTGCTGGCCCCTGCACGATGTTAGGCGTGGTAGGTACAGGCACACTAGACGCACGCTCGATGATTTGCGGTGTAGGCAGAATCATATTTTGCATAAGGGCGTCCGTTAAAACACTGACTTTGTTCATCAACACTTGATAGTCACAATTGTACTTACTGCGTTTGCTTCTTTTTACCTCTACCCTCGAGGTGTCGGATGAGCATGATCGGCCGCTGGGTGATCGGCCGCTGGACGAGCGCTGGCGTTTAGAAGCACGCCCAGTGCTGGCCGGCGGACCCGGCGCCGGCGGGCGCCCCGGCTGGCGCGCCGGCGGCCGTTGTGGCGGCGGCGAGCGCGAGCGGCGCCGCCTTAGCGAAAGCGGTACCTCATCGCTATCATCCTCACTGCAATGCTCGATATGCACGCACGTGTTATTCACTTCGCGATCACTCATTTTATTTCCTTACTTATCCACGTGAAAATGCAAGTAACGCGGAAAATAACCGTTGCTTTTAAGAATTTTCACGGAACACTTTGCGAAAGAATTCGAATTTTTAAGGAAAATTTTTGAATTTACCGAAAAAATTTTACAAAGAACAAAAATTTTTTGCACTCAACTAAAGACGTGTTGTCTATTCGAGAAGTAACGACGCTATGACGTGAATAATGCCGCCAACCGGCCTCCTGTGACAGCGAAAAAATGGCGCCGATTTACAAGTGACGTCACCGGAAACGAGCTGTGATTGGTGGAAACAGAAAGGGAAGTATACAACGCATTCTCACAAGATGCTGTGCATCGTCACATGCCGATAATTAGCTATTTTAGTTTTTACTTACTTTAAAAACACCTACTTTTTTGTGTAAGCAAATCGGGCAATCTGACTACTTTTTGAAAAATATCTAGGTAAGGGTAGCAGTTGGCAACACTGGCTGGCTGTGCAGTGCAAGACAAATTATTGTTGAGACTGTTGGTTGGACTTGTTCATGTTTGTTTGTGATTTTGCAGCAAGTCGTAAATTGAAATTATTATTTTTGATCATAAAAACATTATACCTAAACCTTATGAGTGATTGTTATTATAAATTGTGAACGAAACCTTTTCGAAGATCAATTAATTAACAGCTGTTATTGTTTTGAGCACAGGTACATTCGTCCATTTGCGTGACCACTGCAAATCTGATTTCTTGCAAGTGATCGATCATTTCATCGAAGTATTATACATACATAACTATTGTTTCTACTACCATGGCTAGTGAACCCAATACTACAATTAATTTCAAAGTAGTTCTATTGGGGGAAGGTTGCGTAGGAAAAACGTCTTTGTTGCTACGCTACGTCGAAGATAAATTCAATGATAAGCACCTCACCACGCTCCAGGTATCTACAATAACTGTTTATTTCTTGTTGAACATTTAAGTGAATTGAGTATAGCAATATTTTTTTCTATTGATCCCTGAAAATTCCAAACCAGAATACACTATAGTATCTTTATCTTCTCATTACAGGCAACTTTTTTGAACAAGAAAATTAATATAAATGGCAAACGCATCAATCTTGCAGTTTGGGACACAGCAGGTCAGGAAAAGTTTCATGCATTGGGACCAATATATTACCGGAATTCAAACGGGGCTATACTTGTTTATGACATTACTGATGAAGACTCTTTTTTAAAGGTAAGTTTAGAAATTGCGAACAACTTTACAAAACATTGTTATTATACCATAAAGAAATGCTAATTAACAATCAAAAAACCAGTAGGCAATAATCTTGATATTGAGTGCTGTTTCTATTTTTAGCTATTCATATGGTTGTAATCTAAAAACATAAATTATTTATAGGTGAAGAACTGGGTGAAAGAACTCAAAAAGATGCTAGGATCTGAAATTGTCCTCATTATAGCTGGAAACAAAATTGACTTGGAACATGAAAGGACTATTCCACTTGAAGAAGCAGAAAGGTAACATTTTGAAACTTGAAAATGTTTGCATAGGCTATTATGAAATCCAAGGAAAACTTGTTACATCATTGTTACATTATAGTAATTGGCAGTGATCGGAGTAGGTACATTGATTTCAGGTCATTTATGACAAATTTCCATACTTCCTCAAGACCCTTAGCTCTGCATTGGGCAATTATGGGTTGATGGCGATGACGACGTCAAACTTCTATGTTTAGTATACTGGATATACCTCAGAAATTTCTGAAATTTTAAGATTTTTTTAAGGTTTTCTTATCTGGAATTATGAAACTGTCACATGGATCGCTCCAAGTGAAAAATCACTCTCACTCACAGTAAATAGTGATTAAAAATATGTTATGCAAGTATGAAAAATAAATCTTCCTACTCCAATCACTGGTAATTAGTGATGCAACATATTAAAGTATAATACTTTACTAATGACATTTATTTAAATTCCAGCTATGCTAATATGGTTGGTGCAAAACATTTTTACACATCAGCAAAACTGAATCAAGGAGTAGAAGATGTGTTTCTTGAACTGACTCGTGAAATGGTGCAGCGTTTTGAGAATAACTCGCAAGCAGACAGAAGTAAGACACAACGGGTTCTTGTTGTAGATGATGAAGTTCCAGTACAATCTTCATGTTGTTCTGGCTTGAGAAATAACTGAATCTGATATTTTATTCACAGAGTTACTGATTTTTAATCCTTGTCATCCATACTATCTTACATTATTATGGGGCACTATAAAATATATTTTGGGGTTGGTGTCAGAACTCAAAAGTTTTAATTGAATACTACATTTTAATACTTGTAATACTTATAAGTGCTCAACATTATATGATTGCACCTTATTATTTATATGCAATAATAAGCAGTTTTTGTGTTGCTATTAAATGTGTGAAATTTTGTTTTGCATGTTAAATGCAATTGGATTTGTTATTTTATGATGTATTCATAGAAATTAGTTGTTATGTTGCAAGTGAATATATAATGAAGCCAAATTGCTAATATATCTGTAAATAACATAAGTTGTCTTCTTAGGGCAGATAACAGCAAAATGCGAATACTAATTTTGAGTCAATTTGCAACAAGATGCGACATAGAAGTATATCTTAGAGAGATAGAACATAATGTACTGATAAGATAAGCAATTACAAATGCATACTTCTTTTAGGAATAATTTTCGTATGCTACTATATTATTCAATGATTCTGTAATAATCTTAACTGGCTGTTTTACATAAACTTGTGGTTTCGCTGATCCCTTTTTGTATTATGATGCAGATTTTGATGTGTCTCAACCTTCAAATATAAACAATACTACCCTTTAATCCCCTAATTCTTTAAGAATAGAATCTTTGTTGTAATATTTTTGATGTAATATATTTCTAATTTCCACATAAAATAGTTTGTTGACTTTTTGTGGCCGAAAATTCTCTGCTGCCCGTATCGTATTTATATGTAAAATTACTCATAACTAAATAAAATTAACTATACACTTAGATTAATCTTGTATAATTTGTAGAATATAATAAAATGGCTCCTTGTACTCATGGGCCCTTGTACATACTATTATGAATATGTATCATGAAAACATTTTCTACTCATAAGAAAAAGCTTCGAGATAATTTATTGAACAAATTGTTATGCTTTGATATAAGAAAATTGTAATAATTTATTCATTTTAACAATTTATTTTAATTAAATGAACATTTGTAATAAAATGCTTTGTTGAACTCTTGTTTAATTATAGTGTCTCACTACTATAACCATAGTTATATTACAGAATATGTTTTTTTAATAATAATAAATGGCAATGGTTTAAAAAAAAGTGACGACCTAGTTATTGTGAATCTCAGGTTGTGATTTGGTAGGATATGGGAAAAAATTTGGATCCCATGCTATTACTTTATATTTGCTTACTCGAGGGGGTAGGAAGAGGTATTTCTTTTCTGGATATACCCACTTTTCACGAGATATTATTTTGACCCCTAAACGTGATAGGTGGTGAGCCCATCGCCGGACCGGGTCAGTTACACATGCCTCGGAATTAATTCTGGGACCTGCGGGTTTCCTTACGATGTTTTCCTTCACCGTCGCTCGAGCCTTACCATCATGTGAAGCAGGCTCTTTAACCGTAAGGCTATCACTGCACCCTTCAATTTTGGTTAAAATCGTTTTCATACTGTTACTAGACCATTAGCAGTCTTCAGGAGAGAGAAATTTTTTCTTCAAACATCTTTGGAAAAAAGCTTAGGATAAATAAAACAAAATTATGCATTAACAAATTTCTAATAATAATTCACTATAATTATTTTGCACAACATTAATATGAATTTAATTACTGTTGTTAACATAATATTTTTTCTTCCGTGCTATGTATTTGTAAAATATAATATGTATCATATCTGTAAGATACAATGTTTAATAGACTGTGTACTCCAAAAAGTATAGGCAGTGAAACACAATATTCCATCCTTTACATTTAGTACGCATTTTCTCTGGGACCATCCAAGCTAATTTCACCATATACATACAATAGTTTAACTACCGTCCATATCCGTTAATAATACACATGATACAACATACAGAGTTTATATAACAAACAGCAGCAGTACAGTAGTAATGCTGCTCTACAGTTACACTACACCACACTACAGCTTAATTCCAAGATGTGAATTAGCTGTTGTGCATGATAGATCAAATTTTTTTAATGCTCACTTTTAAAATGCTATCTTCTGTTTCTACGACAATTAAGCGGTAAATGCAATGCAATGCAGATGCTCATCTTGGCACTCCTATTAAAGCAGGTATTATGTACTTTTTTTTAATGTATGGTCTGCCGGTCAAGTCAAGACATATACTGATCGTATTACAAATACGTCAAAGTTTTTAAATCCTATTAGGCGCACTGGACGTTTTTACAGTCTGATTCTTTTTTGACACTTTTTGCGACAACTGCCGCAACATCTGAATTTCACCTTCAGTCAACGTAATGAACTTTTTAGGATAAGAAACTTTGAAATCATATTTATTTTTGAGAGGCGTATCACAGTTCATTTTATTTGTGTTATTGTGTTTTGAACTGATGTATGGGAGTACAAGTTCGTCTCTATTAACCAGACACTGTCACTGTTCTTTATCAATTTCTTTTTGAGTTACCTTTTCTGTCTTACTATCTTGGTTAACTTCTTTGGTTTCAGTAATAGTGGGATTTTGTACATTGCTCTCGGGCTGGTCCAGAGGTGGCAAATCTAGAAGGTATGGCATCATACTACGTGACTTCTCTTCTGAAGATAACCACTCCATCTGTAAAAAAATATTTTTAATTATATGCTTGTTCATCTAGTTGCCATAGAATAAACAATATTGGTCAGAGCTTCTCTTATCAGATAAGTTTTCTGCCGACAATTATACCTATTTTGCAGATTTAATATAAAAAATTGTGAAACGGCAATACCGAAGCATCATATCGAAAAATCGTGAACGGGTCCGGTCACGGACAAAATTAAAGTCCAAAAACGTCGTGTCACCTTCTGACGGTGATCCTTGACTGCGTCGTCGCAAATTTCTATGCACATCTGCTCGGTGAGGCGGCCATCGTCAGAGGCGTAAGCGGCCGCCTGCCAAGCGACACCGAGCTTGGACAGTGCTCGTCCAGACATACCCGCCGTTCGTTCAGCTAGTTTTGTGCAAAGGGCTCCATAGTCAAACTGATCGACACTCAACCGTCTGTAAATTATAAATGAAGTGTTAACTACAGTAAATAAAGTAAAATAAAGGATATACGTTTAATTAAATGAACCCTAAATAATTTTACCTCTTTCCTTCAGAAGCTGGTTGAAGGACAAACTTGTCGAAGTAAAGACGAATCAGACGCTCGCGTTCTTCAAATCCAGGCAAGCCAAATTCGATCATCTTATCGAGGCGATCATTGATGGCCGAATCGAATTGCTGCGGCGTGTTTGAAGCCAAAACTAACATGATGCGATTGCTTTGGTCAGAAGTGCGGTAAAGGAATGCGTTTAGTGCCGCTCTCAAATCTTCACTTATCCTCTCTGAAGAACGTTTTCTGAGGAAAGCGTCAGCTTCGTCGATGAAAACTAGTACACCTAACAAAAAAGAATGTAATTTATGTAACAGTCTATCAAGTTCCTCCATTGCAGGCTCATGGATGTTACACAAGCTTCAGAATCAATTTGGAATCTTGGGGGTGATGCAGTTTTAATTCACTGTCAAGGGAGTAATAATCTGTACTCAACTTTTTTAAAATCTCATTACTAAATAAATAACTGCTCTTTAGTTGATATATCAATAACATAAATTCATAGCAAAGTAGAAGTTGGATAATTTAATTACGCAGAGATGAAGATCGAGCACATGGGTTTCGTCACATGACACAGCAAAAGAAATACCTTTTCGGCTAGTATTTGCCCAATCAAATACTTTATGAATAGCAGCAACTGCGTCTTTGCCCATTGGTGCAACATCACCTCCTGTCAAGATTGCATACTCCATCCCAGAATGTTTAGCTAGTTTCTGCAACAAAATTATGGCTTATGGTATCTTTAATCTACATTTTAATTTATTTAAATAATTACGGATAAATTCTGTTAATTTGGGTTCGAATCTTGGTATGTACCAATGAGTTTTTTAAAACTTACGTACATAGGTATTTATCGCTAGCTCGACGGTGTAGGAAAACATCGTGAGGAAACCCGCAGGTCCCAGAATTAATTCTGAGACATGTGTAAGATTGGCTTACCAATACACTCGTGAAAAGTGGGTATTGGTGAATTTGGCCTACCCCCTTGGGGATAAAAGGCGTGAGATTGTTTAATTCTATTGTAGCTTACCTTGGAAAATAATGTTTTACCAGTACCAGGAGGTCCATACATAAGGAGATTCCTGTAGAAGCCTTTGTTTAAACGGGTATTTTTCGTGGCAATAGCAATGTCCCTGAGTTTTTTCTCAAGTGTTGGTGCTAGTACCACACCCGCTAACGCATCAGACGGTTTTCTGAAGTCAGCAATGGCTTTCGAAATTGTCAGAAAAGGATGTTTGACTGCTTCCAATAATGAGAATCTTGAAGTTTCATTGACAAGAGTAGGTTTTCCTAAAAACACACACTTTATTTTCATAAATTCCCAATACTACAATATAACTCTTGAACAATCTTGTAGAGTACTTACCAATTCGAGCTTCAATGAATCTTGCTGTCACTGATGTGGCACCTTTTGCTGTGTAGACACCAAGGGCAAGAAGAGATAAGCCACCGGCTGCTGCGAGTGTTTTATCCCAGTCAGTGACCAAAGCGTTCAGGCCTGTGCCAAGTACACTACCTGCTGTCCTGTTATATAATTATAAAAAAATGAAATAATTCATTTATAAAGGAAGCCTGAGATTGTTAGGTCAGTGACCATTGTAATATTGACACTGACACCCTACTGTACTGGTCAAAAGAAGACTTCTGCCGACACCCTAAGGGACAAAGACGCAAGCATTTTTAATTTAAACTGAGTCTAATCTACAACGGCAATCCATCGGCGCTGGACTCACCACCTATCATGTATAGGGGGTCCAAAGAATATACTCGTGGTTATTTTTCAGAAATGGAATACCTCTCCTTACCCCCTCGGGGATAAAAGACGTGAGGTTGTTTTTTATATAATCTACAAATGCATTATAAACAACTAACTACATAGTAAGGACCAAGTGGTGTTGCTCAGGCGGAAACAATTTTTTTTTTTTCAAGTATATTTTCCAAACATTTTCCTTCAATATTCTAGCAACTATGATGTGAAAGACAGAACAATCTTGCAAGGGTTCTTAATTTTTTTGTGGAGTCCTAAAAGTAATCATTACAGGATAAAAGATAATTATTAAAAAACCCATGGAAGAATAAGCTTACTTTATACTTTCCAAGATAGTGGTCCTGTTTTCAGCTGCTTTCAAGCGTATTTGTTCAAGAGTGATGTCACGATTCTCACGGTCCGCTTTAGCTCGAGCTTTTGCCTCAGCTTCTATTGCTTTCAGCTTATTTTTCTCCCGGAGCTCCATTTCATGTTCGATGGTAGCTCGTCGCAGAGCCTCTTGTTTGGCAACACTCTCCTCTTGTCTAAATTATTCAAAGTTAGTAATATTATCAGACTCAGTAGATCTAAATGGAAATTTGCAATGTACAGTGAAAGAATAGGATATTTTATTTTTACCTTTATATTTAAAGTAGATGTATTTTTATTTATTGTAAAATATTAAGTTGCAACTTGTTATTTTCTAAAAACTTGCAAGGCATTAATCAATTACAAGAAAAATGGAAATTTAAAATAATTTATTTATCAACTTACTTTCTCAAAATTTCATCTTGTGATTTTTGTTGTTGCACAAGCTGCTCCTCATATCTCTTCTTGGCTAACTGATCTTGGTATTGCGCACGCATTTGATGCTGTTTTGTTTCTTCCTAAGACAAAAAGTATGATAAATATTATAAAATATTTTTATTAATATATTAGTGGGCAGAGCAGACATTGCCCTGCCACAGACAACGGCGCTACCTACCCTGTCGAATTGAGAATGTAAGCCATTCAGGGAACCACTCAACCACACACGAAAAAATTTCATTAAAATAAATAAATAAATTAACTGGATCGCCTCCAAAATAATTGTATCCGATTTATTTTCGGTTTACGCAAATATGACCACATCTCTACCTTCCGTTCTCAGCTTAACTGGCTATCCATCCCAAAGCGAAGACAGCTTCGGATGCTTTGCATGCTTTATTCACTTCTCAACGATCCGTTTTCTCCTAACTACTTGAAATGTAGATTCCAGCTCTTGGGCTCCTCCCACAGTCGAAGTCTTCGCAATCATCTGTTATTACATATGCCTTCTCACTGTACTGGTTTTGTGTCCAACTCCTTCACTGTGCATGCCATCAGGCTTTGGAACACCCTCCCCGTTTGCATTAGAAAATCCCAATGCAAGTTTTCTTTTAAGAGGAAAATTCGTGCGTTTTTATCAGGTCAAACATAACTTGTTGGAAAGAAAATCGTCATCTTTAAATTATTTTATGTAAGTATTTTTGTTTTGTGTTTGTTACGATATATAGTATGTATTAGTTTATTTTATCAACATATATATGTATTAGGATTTACGTAATATATATATATATATATATATTTACCGTAATGTTATATTTAATTGATTTTTTACTATTTGCGGCCAATTCCGCCAAATTATTTCTGCTTAGCCTGATGGTTGACTGGTAGATAATATATGGCATTAAGTTCGCCATGTGTACATTTTCTTGGTACATGAAGTTAAATAAATAAATAAAATCGTTTCAACCAGTTTGAAGGAGTTTAGTGAAATACGTATGTACAGAAGAATCATACTTATAAAGCAGATATATTATCATTGGTTCTATCATTTTCACAACTCTGTTTATAGAATATATAGTCTTAATGGTACTATTATCCTGAGATTGCAAGACATATTTTATAAAACAACATAAAAGTGAACAACCAGTTAGCCACATCATAATTGAATTTGTCAGTCCCTGAATACAGTTTATGTGGATTTTTATGAATAAGATAATTATAGGTATATGTATTTGATCTGAACATAATATTTAACCTCAGATGATGAAAAGTATTTGTGTACTTACACATGCAAGTTGCTGGACTCACCCACATGAATGCACAATGCATGACACATATTTGAGTAATTCACAATATGGAATTAGGTTTTCTCCACTGACTGCCACATTGATGGAACAAACCTGAAGTGTCTTGCGTCTCTCTTCATGATCCATTCTCTTCTGTTCGACTTTGGTTTGCTCAATAGTTGCTTCATACTCCTTGATTTTGGCCATCTGCTCATGCTGCCGCGTAGACTCTTGCAGTTTGCTGAGTTCCAATGCCTCTTTTGCATGTTCTGCGATAAATTCGTATAAATTATAAATAAAACAATTATTTGAATTTCCATAAAAACTGTAATGATAATCATATTCAACTTTTAATCTATTATAATATAAAAATCTATTTTAATGTTGTCTATGTTTACTACTGTCATTTTATAGGTATTAATGAAGAGTGGCGGATCCAGGATTTTGTTTTGGGAGGGCCTTGTCACAGCTGAGGGTAGGCTTCATCAAATCAGTTTTATTTTGGTCATCTAGTGCATAATGTATCTACTTGGCTTGGATAGCTTTTTGCATATTCTTCTCTGACAGTAATTACTAACTGTTGGCTCAGTTGTTAGTCCCTTCCTCCTAAATCATAGGTTGCTAGTTTGATTCCTGCTTTTAGTCAACATTGTGTGCATGAACATGTTTGTTATCTTCATGCCTGAGTTAATATTTATTTCTAAGTACCCGTAGTACAGGTCTACCTAGTTTAGGACTAAATAACAGGCTGCAGTTTCATAAATAATTTAAAAAAATTGGAATCATCTATTAGGGTAGTGTCTTGCCTAGTCAAATAAATTACTTTTTATAAATGAAATAATTAAATAAATAATCTCACGCCTTTTATACCCAGAGGCAGGCAGAGGTATTCCATTTCTGGAAATACCCACTTTTCACAAGTATATTGTAGGCAGAGGTATTCCATTTCTGGAAATACCCACTTTTCACAAGTATATTGTAGGCAGAGGTATTCCATTTCTGGAAATACCCACTTTTCACAAGTATATTGTAGGTTTCCTAATTATGAAAATTTGATCATTTGATCTGAAATTTGATCATTTGAAAATTAGATCATTAAATGAAAATTTGCTATGATAAATGTAGAGTAATGAGCTGTGATATCATAACTAATAGTACTCAACTGCTTACTTTTTTTATTATTAAATTATTTTTAAATTTGCTATAATGTAAAAAGAAAATGGAAATGCATTTTGGAGGTGTTTTGGGATAATTTCTCAACCCTATTAAAATTAGATATTTGACTGTATCGAAATAAAATTGTGAGTAATCATTAAAAAAAGGATATCACAAAACACCCCTAAAAATTCGATTTTCATTTTACAACATTTAGTAAATAAATCTTTTATCTATCTACAACTATAGCAAATTTTAAAATAATAACACAATCAAAAATGTGTTGCAATTGAGTACTAAAAATGATGACACCATAACTCAATGCTCAGTACATTTTCCATAGTAAATTTTCGCTTCGACAGATCATAAAAAGTATCTCATTTGACTAGGCAATCAAATACCCTATTAATTAAGATAAGCAATGAAATTAAACTGTTAGTAGCATAGCCTTACAACAGTAGGTTAATATCTATCAAGATTAATTTGAGATTTGTGGGGGTGGGGCCAGGTGCTTTAGCCCCGTTCTGCTACTGTCAATGTAACAAGTAATCCAATGAAATTTGCTACAAGGTGTTATAGGAACTAAGAAAATGTCCAGTAAGAATGTATGTATGGCAAAGAGATTGAAATATAATAGGGCATAGAGGGGGCATTGGGAATATTTTCATACAAAAACTTTGAAGCTCAAGCGTCATGTCAGTTAGTAAGAATGTGAGCTGTCATTCGGTCGAATCACACTAGACTTTTCCATCTTGTAATAACTTTTGGCTTCAAATTTTCCTTGCTTTGTTTCATTTATTTATTTTTATTTATTTAACTTCATGTACCAAGAAAATGGCGCACATGGCGAACTTAATGCCTAAAGGCATTATCTACCAGTCAACCATCAGGCTAAGCAGAAATAATTTGGCGGAATTGGCCGCAAATAGTAAAAATAATCAATGAAACATAACATTACGGTAAATCCCCCTTTGTCCCTTTTATGTCCTAATATATTTCAATCTCTTTTGATGTATGGTATCATAACACAGGCTGGTTTCCATAACTTGACAATATTTCTTTCCTTATTTTATGTGCTGGTAGAGATGGTCCCGCTCTTGGCATCCTATCTCTTCCACTATGTGTCAAAAAAGTTACTTGAGAGAAAAGTATCTTTCTTTATTTTATATTTTATCTACTACATGCTAGTAGGAGAACACTACAAATTATTAATAATATTCCAATAGATAGTAGATACTTCCAGAACAGCTATAGGGTGATGTCACACAATGCATACTTTCCTATGAGAACTGACAGCTGCAGTTCCAACTATCATGCTCCTTTATTACAATTAATTCAAAGATACACTACAAAGGCTTTTGAAAGCATTACAAGCAGGAAATTTTGAGGTTAGTATCAATGTTAAATAATATTTTTAGACATTCACCATAAAACCATCAATCCCCAGAATGCCTAGCATGGTGATGGCTAAATGTAGCCTTAAATGACATAATTATACAACGAAAGTATGAGTGTAATATCAATGCAATGTGCGGTATAGGTTATGCGGTCGCATTATGCAACACTGCGAAATGTGAGTGATAACCGCGTATTGAGTAACTTACTTGACCTCTCCAGATCTTTTGCGGCTTGAGCGGCTCTCTCGAGGGCACTGGAGTCAAACCGATAAGCCTCCATAGCCCTTTTTTCAGCTTTGGATAAATTGGTTGGGCCCGCATTTGTATTAGCACTCTCATTCGGTGGATTATCAGAAGGTGGTTGAGGAGGTGTAGTACTATATCCGAATAACCAAGACATGATCCGTGTTGACACTTTAATTCATCGAGAAATTAAATACCTAGATACCACGAAACGGACTTGACTACGACAAACTGAAACCGCATGCACAGCCAGCAAGCAAGAAACTACCACTCACAGCTACCACTTTGAAGTTGTCTTGGTGTAGCTGCAGATAGTTTTTTGACAGACAGACGTCACAAGTCACACACAGATTTTTTCCTTTTTTATTTCGCCCAACTTGTGTTGGACAGGCTAGAGTCATAGACCGTACTGCCTCGTCTGGCCGGACGTGCGACGGACGCATCCGCACGCCATAAAGTTCACCATACACGGGAACGATCGGTCTGTACGATCCGTCGCAACAGATAGATCGTAACGACGGATCGGTCGTGTATGTGAAGATCGTTAACGATTAAAGGCTCTACCCCACAGGCGCGTTATTACCGCTCGATAATATCGCGACTGTTTTTATTGCCAACTTAGTGGAATTTCCACTAAAACTGGTGGTTTTGACCCCCCTTTAGAGAGAGCCTTTACTTCATCGCAAGCGATATCGCAGATTGCAACAAAAACCCATATCGTAACGATGAATCGACAGTGTATGGCTCTCTACGATCAACGATTCGATTTTGTCGTGTTGCTAAACTGTGGGCAATTTTACAAGAATTTATTTAATTTAATTAGCAGTGATAGCCTTACGGTTAAAGAGCCTGCTTCACATAATGAAAATCAGTGAGGCACGGGTTCGAATCCTGGCATGTACCAATGAGTTTTTCGAAACTTACGTACCTACATATTTATCACTAGCTCGACGGTGAGGGAAAACATCGTGAGGAAACCCGCAGGTCCTAGAATTAATTCTGAGACATGCATGAACAGACCCGGTCCGGCGATGGGCTCACCACCTATCATGTTTAGGGATCCAAAGAATATCTGGTAAAAAGCGGGTATATCCAGAAATGCCTACCCCCTCGGGGATACAAGGCGTGAGATTATTTATTTATGGGTGTTATTTAAATGGTTAGCAGAGTATTCGTATTTTTGTAAGCAGAAAAATATAATCTGTAAGCAGAAATAGCTAATTGGTCAGCAACTCATGGCCAGCAAACATTACAAAACCTATTAGCAATTTATGTCATTCTGGATGGCTGTAATTATTTTTGAGCTGCAATGAGCTGCTACTGTTTAATAAAATTTTGGTAAGCACTCAGAGGGGAATTCAAAAAATATTTTTTGAGCTGCATATAAAAGTAGCAAAAATAATCTCAGCAAACTTGGCATGCGCAAAATGGGCGCATTCCTTACAAAGATTAAGAAGGACTTTGGATTATGCAACTTTTATGATTATGATCATTATTACGATTACAAGTGGTGGTGGTGGTGGTGGTAGTGGTGGTGGTTGTAGTGGTAGTGGGAGTGGTAGTGGAAGTGGGCGTGGGAGTGGGAGTGGTTATAGTAGTTTTTTACGACATGTTTTCTCTGCTGTTCAATCATGAAGTCTTGCTGACCAAGTAGTTATTTTGCGGACCAATTAACTATTTTGCCGACTGAATGTTTATTATGCAAACCCATGTTATTGTAAGCTGCCTATTTCTAATTTATTTTTTGACCATTATCAAAATTATTTGCCGAACAAGGATGCTGCCTGATTTTTTATTTGCGAACAAAATCTTTGTATGCCGACCAAATGATTTAAATGCTGATTTTTTGTGGCTAACCAAATTTTATAATTGCTGCCCATTTAATTACTTCTCTTTATTTATTTTATATTTTTATTTATTTAATTTGCAATGTAATATAACTATGTATGTTCGGGTGGAAACTTGCTCATTCATGTTTTTTGTACAATTTTAATTTTGCTGTTTATTTCAGGTTTTGACATAGATTAGAGATAGGTAGTATATATTAGTTCTATGTGCCAAGTGTCCGTGAAAGTGTGCAGTGAGTGGGAAATTCCTTAATGGTCATTTTTGGATTACTTTAAGAAGTCACAATGATGTCGATAACTTTATTTTTTATTTTATTTATTTAGGAAAACACATTCTCTAACTTAAAATTCTACTTAACATATTAAGTGTAGCTCCCTTATTTTATATAAAACTATAAAGCACCAAAGTAAACAAAACTAGAAATATATTCTATAGGTACAATAACCAAGGGATGAATGTAGAAAGTGTTGAAGACGTAGAATTTTTGTACATGCACTTTGAACCACAGCCATTCAACTAATATTAAAGTTTAAAATAAAGACTTGGTTTAAAAACCTAGTAAAAAAACCATAAACTATGGCATTAGCATCGTTTGACAAGTCCAACGTGAAGTAAGTTGTGTGTGAGTAATGGGCCATTTATACGAGGCCATTCTACTGAGACAATCCACTAAGCCAATCCAAACGGCATACAAAAAAAAACTTGAGGGCAATCCATTGCAGTGGACTTTTTAGTGAACCATTTACACGAAGCCATTAGTGGATTGGCTCAATGGAATGGCCTCGTATAAATGGCCCATAAGATGTTTCATTCAGAGTGCTGTCTGATAAAGTATAATCTGGACCTGAAAAGCATTAGGCTGGATCTGCATATACGACCAAAACCACTTTTTAACATATTCATACTAAACTTTTTGTGCTCTTTCTGGCAAACTCACTCTTGTATTTCTATCCTTCTTCATTGCAGAGATTAATACATACATAAAGTCGGATCTGACTACTTTCCGAAAAATTTAGGAAGCATAGAGGTTTATTTGTATTGATACCTTTATTCCATAAATTATTAATTTATTTTGGAGACGTAAACAAACATATACCCTTATGCATTTAAAGTATTCTGTTTCTTCATGAACTTTCGCGTTGGGTGTATCAATAGATACGCACTTATGCCGCTATACCTTGCAACGGAATTAATGTATTAAACATAACTTACGCCATTATGCCAGTAAAATATTGTTTTTAACTATTATAGCATAAAGACGAATGTAATCATGAGACAATCTAGCTGTAATATACTATTATTACGTAAAAAATCTTAGGCATATGTCATTTTAAACCATTATGTTACCAACTTTTTTAAATTTTTCAAGGCGCGTCTCGGTCGGTACTAAAGATAGGTCGGATATCTTCGGATTTTTTCGTCGCTAGTAAGCACCAGTGGGAGCAAGTGGGGAGGCAAATTCATGGTTTATCTTGTCTTGTGCATTCATATTAAAGGTCACGCGTGTTAAAGTAAGATAGTAAATGTAGATGTCACGTGCCAGGCCGGTAATTTGATTTTGAATACCTACTCATCATAAACAAAACTGCTTCACACACTTTTATTATGTATGTTAGTATGTAACGAAAACTTTGAAAATTATTTTGACCCCCTTCAAACATTGGATTAACTCAAAATTTGGATAATTATCAAGGATCGATGACAATTCAATATTTTAAACAGTCAGACCCGTAATCCTTGCTAGGAAAATCATGCTCGCGCAGCTTTACATACTTGCGCAAAATATTCGTGTACATGTGGGAAGTAACGTGCAGCTATTCTAAGTCAATAGATGCAACTTGAGCTTTTGCCAGCAGCGAAGAATCCGCCCCCGCTTAGGGAATTGTATATTATCATACACCTCTAATCATAAAGGTTCTTGCGTTGCTCCTATATATATAGAATAGTAAACTTTCAAGGCTAGGAAATAGCATAGAATTGAAGTTGAACTTACAATACAGCAACTCAGATTGCTTCGTCCCGTCAAACTTAACGAGTCGTAACACTCATGTATGCTGAACGGTGTAAGTTCTTATCTTGAGGATCACTTGAGTTTCATTTAAAAAAATTGAACTTCCACCCAATCCGATATATAGTTAAGAAACGTGCCGATGGATGAATGGCAAAGGTTGGTTAAAAATGTCGTGTCACTAGCGTCAACCTCAAGAACCGGGCACACCCGGTTTTTTAAGAACCTTACCCTTCTATCGGCCCTCTAGGAGGGTTGACGGGTTATTTGTCCATTTCTCGTAGGATAAAAAATAGTAAATAAAACAAAAGGATAAAGAAAAAAACATTGGATAACAAAAGACGGAAGTTAAAAGACCAAAAAATATAATTATATAGCGTAGATTTAGAAGAGCCAAAGAAGAACAGGAGAGACTATAATGAGAAAGTATAGAGCTTCATAATTGGAAAAAAAAACAGAGAAGGTCGTTTACAACAAATGCGTCAGCATAATGCCGAATACCGAGCTTCTCAGAATCTGAAGAAGAGCCGTCCGCTTATAGCAAACCTCACGAGCTTTAGCCGAATATCGGGCCTCGCAATCCGAAAAAGACAGAGCAGCTTGCTTACAACAAATGAGTCACATAATGCCGAATACTCAGCTTCACAATCTGAATAAGATTGAGTAGCTCGCTTACAGCAAATGCGGCAGCATAATGGGGAATCTAGACGATTACATAACGAGAGTCTCACAGGTTTCTTACAGGGGATAACACAGTTTGTGATAAAATATGTGAAATTTGCACCAAGCGTTGGTATCTGCATCAGATTTCTAATTGGACTATAAACACAACCACAGCCCCTTATTTTCCCAATGAACTTAAGCAAAAAAATTGTTTAATCACTTGCAGACATTGTAAATGTTACTTAAGTCCAAAGTAAAACATTCCACCATCTAAAGCATGTTTGCTGCGGATGAGGGTTCCTGACTTCTACGCGATTATAAGTTCACGCATAGCTTTCTTTCGGTGTCGCTTACGGTCATCGAAAAACAGCATACTGAGGATGATAGCTGACAGCTACAACTGTCCGTATTATAAGTACCAGCTTGCTGTGCATCGCACATCTTAAATAGAAGTACATAATGTTTTGTCATGTATGCTGTAATTTATATTTTTATTTTTGTATGTATGTAATGGGACTATTGCCTGAATAAGGAATTATTATAATTGGAGCATACTGGAATAATCTACATCCAGGCCCTATTACAGAAATGATTGCAAATTTGTCACAACCTGAACAAAGGCTGATTGCACGCATTATTTCATTTGTTAAAATTATCATATTATCTATTTATTTTGAAGTTTAACGACGCCTCGTAAAGAAAAAAAAAATGTTTTATAGACAGTAGGTACTGTTAAGTAAAAAATGTTTTTAAAAATAAGATTTTTAGATGATTCTCGTGATTTTAAATTAAGAAAGAACTTTAGGTTTTAAGAAATACAAGTCTTTTAAATAAAAATGTTTTTAAGCAATTTCCAAAAGGGAGGTTAACGATTCTATTCATTATGTTAGTCTAGGACTTTCAAGCAAATGTACACAATTTTACAAAATATAGGTAATTTTATGTATGTATACATAATCATAAATTAGTATTTTGACTCCAGCTGGGAACAGTGTAAGCTTCATAACAATCAGTTCAGTTGTTTCAAAGATAATAGACTAAGAAGAGTAAGTGTGCCAACAAATTAGGAAAGGCTTTAACGGTTTTTATCAGCACTTCCAAGTACTTCCAACCTTATACCTGAGATAATTGTTTGTAGTGACCAAGATTATGTTGACATGAGACGTTTATCATGGTTGAGAATTTTAAGCCATAATGCTGCATTTAAATATAGTACTGACTTGACCAATGGGTTTGTCACACAAATTGTCAGCATAAAGTCGTATTTTAACATATTGTACGTAGAGTCTATGATGAACTATATTATTTCAGGCATAAGGTCGGGTGTCGGCGAAAATATAAAAAAAGTAATAATTTACCACTTTATTGCAGTTTTAGATAAGTCCAGTTATAATAAAACTAAAGGTGAACATGTTTACAATAAATACGTATCAAAAAACTGTTCAATTTCCTTATATTATAAAAAATATTCACAAAATTGTTTCTCAATTTTGTTTTTGCTCTCCTGAAAACCTGACTTTTTCGACATCCGACCTTATGCTTTTCATGTCCAGTATTATCGATGTAATTTTGTTTTACTAGATAAATAAAATTTTGTTTCTTAATTTATTTCACTTAACGTTATTGCCCATATTTTACCGATTCAGACCTTTCCGCCCTTTTGCCCTTCTTTAAAAAAAACTAAAATTGCCCATGGCGTGGGTAATTGCCCACAGTCGGGCAACACCATAGATCGCTTGCGACCGATCGTACAGACGGATCGTTCCGTGCATGGGCGTCAATTTTTGTTGCGACGGATCGTTAACGATCGATCATACAGACGGATCGTTCCGTGTATGTGGCACATATGACATTTCGGTCCGGGCGATTTGCGAGCCCAGTCTGACTAAAAGCCGGCGCCGACAACACGCCTTCATACGTATGTTACGAGTACGCGTGCCAACATGAATTATGAATTTCAATTTCGGATATGAAATCGTCTATTTCCCATATTTACTATAATAATAAAGGGGTTTGAACATTTTGGCATAGTAGTGACCATGATCACCAAGTCTCGGGAAAACGGAGGGCATCATGAAACCAGTGTATATCGATAGAGGATCTATAGACGAACAAAAAATGTCATCTACTATATAAAAATAAGTCGGGTTTTCCTTCCTGACGATTTAACTCGAGAACGGCCGGACCAATTTTGATGAAACTTTTTGTGTGGGTTCGAGTGGGTCCAGGGATGGTTTATAGCAAAGAAAATTCAGCATTGCACCCGTGCGAAGCCGGGCGGGTCGCTAGTATGACATATAGTCCTAAAGCGTACAGGTTTTGAGATATTCCATGTTAAAGATCTCGTATAAATAAAACTCCTTCTCCAAATATAGATAGATACCTATACTCCGTTATGTAATGGATGAGTGTTGCATTTTTTATAGTATAGATAAATATGTAGTATATGTATTTGTATACAGGCTCCCATAAAAAGAGGTTCAAACCCTTCATTACATAAAATTGAAGAGTGTGTCTCTATTTGGGTATTCTTTATAGGTTACGGGGTTTTTTTTTTACCCATTAAACATTTAATTACAGTATATTATTACTATAATGATTGTTATTTGAGTAAGTAATCTATTTTATTATAAAATATTTTACGAAAATGTCAGAAAATAATAATTCTCCGACAACATCGCCGATCACGAAAACGACGGAAAATAATAATCCTCCGTCCTCTCCGCTGGCTAACAACCACAGAACACTCTAACAACTAAACAAAATAACGTCGTTATTAGTACTATTAGTAGGTACGGGAATATGGTAATCGAAAAACTGGCAGGAGCTTGCAATTACGGTAATTGGAAATTTCAAATGAAATTGTTACTGATTGACCATGGTATGTGGGAATTTGCAATCGGTACACTACCAGCTTCATCTGACTCCGTCAAAGACCAGAGAGCTTACGCTAAAATTTGTTTAAATGTACAACCCATCTGTTACCCCCATGTAAAACTCGCTAAGACAGCTGCGGGTGCTTGGATAAATTTGAAGGCCGCATATGAAAACGCTGGTATAAGTCGTAGACTTCATTTAAAAAAAAAATGGCGCAGATTTAATGAGGCTTTTTCGGTGACAACTGTCACTTGAGTATTCAAAGGTGTCAATAGATGGTGCTGAACTAAACTTTATATTAACTGTCATAAACTAGTACAGTTACAGCCATGCCCACACATTAAAAAACGAGAAGTTGACATGTTGATAGTAAATAAATATGAACACTAAGAATTTTTTATTGCTACAAAGTTTAAACACAATCTTTCTATATTATATTATGTTGTTATGTGTAGGTAATATACGTACACGTTCCATCGTTATCTGTAGAAATGGAGGCATGTACATGTGCCATAATTAACTAGAAATGTAAGCGTTCATACATATCCAACTGATGAGACCCTAAGACAACAGTGGATTAGAGCTACCAGTATACATAGATGTTCAACGAAAAGTCGGGTGGAATCTAAGTAAATATTCATGTGTTTGTTCGAACCACTTTAAACCTAGTGTAAATTAGGAGAAAACACACCAACCACAACACAAATTAGATATCACTAATATAAAACAATACGTCTCTCGGCATTAATAGCTGTTTATTTTCATGACCCCTGCATTTATGAGACCAAAAAAAAAAGCCATCATTCGATGCTTGATTCGATGACAGGTTATTGGGTTGTGGACATCGCCATCTATCTTTAGTGAATGAACTAGTTTTTCTTTTTTTAAAAACGCCTCATTAGTAAATTACGATTCTATGGATCATTATCTTGGAAATATAATTTCCGTCACGCAAGAACTACGAGTAGCTGAAATTGGCTGCGTCGTCGATGACGAAGAATTTGCCGAATTGATGCTGATTGGATTGCCTGCTGAGTTTGATTCATTGATCATGGCAATGGAAGCCAAAAATAAGTACTAAACTCTCGTCTGATCGAATTCAAGAGAGAAGCATCTAATTTGAATTTGGAAGGAAGTGACAAGATTCTTGTAGCAAAAAACAAATTCATTCCTACTTTTCATAATTGTCACGAGAAAGGACATAGGCAAAGAGGTTGGAAGAAAATCATTCTCTCTAGCTAGAAACTTTTTCTTTAAACGTCTTTGGACAAAGGTAAAGCTTTTATGTCCAAACTTGATTCTTTGGAGCTTTGGCATCGTCGCCTAGGACATTTAAGTTATAGAGGTATGTTAAACTCTTCGTGATTCTTTAGCTCGCGGTATTGATTTTGCAAATGGTGATTTGACTCCATGTCGTCCTTGCATTGAAGGAAAACAAAAGAGCAAATCGTTTCCCCGTGGTCAGGCAAATAGAAGCGTGACTAAATTAGATTTAATCCACTCGGATATATGTGGACCCATGTCTGTTAATAGTTGGGGTAGTTGTAGATATTTTATCACTTTTACTGATGATTTTACGCGAAAATCTTTTATTTATTTTCTAAATCGTATAGATCAAATAACGGTTTTGAATACGTTTATTGAATTTAAAAATATGGTTGAAAATCAAACGGATCTAAAGATAAAGCGTGTTAGGAGTGATAACGGTACGGAATATTGTAATAAGTTTTGCGGATTATTTAAGCAATGCGGCATTATTCACGAAACTACTGTACCATACACACCGCAACAAAATGGCGTTTCAGAACGTTTAAACAGAACGTTAATGGAAAAAGCTAGATCTAGGTATGTTGAAAGATGCTGATCTGGAGAAGAAATATTGGGCTGAAGCGGTAAACACTGCCTGTTATTTAAAAAACCGTAGTCCAACTGCTGTTTTGACTAATGCTACTCCTGAAGAGCTGTGGACTGGATCCACAGTGAACCTCAGTCATCTTCGAGTCTTTGGTTGTACAGCTTATGCTCTTACTCCACAACAGCGTACAAAGCTTGATCCCAAATCAAAACCCTACATTATGTTAGGATATTGGATCATACCAAAGGATACAGACTCGATGATCCAGCTGATGGCACTAAAATGATCAAAGCACGTTCCGTTGAATTTATCGAAACTCTTAGAGGTATTCATTTTAAAACTGCAAAGACATGTTATAAAGATTTCATAAATACTATTGAAGTGTCTGTGAATAATTCGAACACTACTGATGAAAATGTCGATGAACCTGACAATGATGAGTATGCTACACCAGATAATTTATCTACCAATTCTGAAGTTCTAAATAATATTGATGACGAACCTAATGTTCAGGACATAGTTACATTTGATGAACATGAAGACGCTGAATCTCAGTTGAATAATATTCAACAAAGCGCAGAAGAGAATGAAACAAATCGTGAAATCACTGGTCATACTAGGCCTGTGAGACCGGCATCCTCCAACTTGGTTCAAGAATTATGAAGTGAACTATTTAACTGAACTAGCGTTAACATCACAAAGTGAACCCAAAACATTTATTGAAGCTATTACAAGTCTGCCGTGTCAGGCCAATCTCGTTTAACTTAAAATAATCGAGTTACGCCTAGCCAGTGTAAAACGGCTTTATATTCAATGATAATCATCAGACAAAAGCAATTGTTTAAATATCTTTATTATTTTCTGAGATATTGGCGTTGGCAAACTCGTTCAACTTGATTTTTGATTGACTGAGTCATGCCTAACTCGTTTAACTAAAGTTGACATAGTTGTGCGTGACTCTCTTCATAATTTTGTAATGCGGACGTATATCTGTTAACTTGATAGATACGCGTGACCACTGCCACTTCGAATAGCCAGATATTATCTACCTAAATAGTTAATGAAGATGTTAAATGGATGTGGTATTTTTTTATTGTTTTTTTTATAAATAACCAGCTGATGCCCGCGACTTCGTCGACGTGGAATTTGTTATTCCTTTGCGTTTCGAAAATATATCAAGTAGGATAATCTACACTAATATTATAAAAAAGAAAGATTTGTATTTTTGTATGTAAATAACGAATAAACTCAAAAACGACTGGACCGATTTCAAAAATTCTTTCGCTAGCACTGGGCTAGCATTGCTATTTATATTTTTGTTATTAAAAACACCCTTATCAACGCGTCACAGAATAAGCGTCACAGGATTCCTCATACACCCTAATTAGTATACTAATATAAAAAAAGGAGAGGCATTCGTACTTTAGTTTTGTCTAAACCCAAACCAAATTTCTTAAATAAAGAGTGATAAAAGTACGGTTTCCATAGGTAGCCCTAAATTCAGTTACGCGTTATTCATTTTTCGGAAAAATTTACACATTAAAAATAGCTGAAATCAATGAAGTAGGCGATTAGAGAACGAGTAGGTGATACTGAAGAAACTAATTTCAGGAAAAGCGCTTATTCTGTTACTTATTGTAAATCGTGGGACATCTCTGGTTTATGATTTTTATGCCTATTAGGTAGTTCTTGATACCAAAGGGTATGCATGTGCTCATGATAACAAACAATTTTCCTCAAGAAAACTATAGTGAATTCTCAAAAAAAGTGGACTTTGTATGGAGACTTTTAAAGAATATTTGTGCCAAGTTTCAAGTTGATAAACGCAAAAAAACCACACTTCTCCATACCAACTTCAACTTTAAGTTTCACCCCTTTAGAGGAGATTTTGGAAAAATCCAAAAACATGTGTTTCACCATTTATTTCTAAGAGTTTTTGAGCCAAGTTTCAGGTTGATAAACGTAAAAAACGATACGTCTCCATACAAACTAAAACCCCCTGTTTCACCCCTTAGGGGGTGTTTTTAGAAAATCCAGAAATACGTGTCTTGTTGTTAGTTTTGAGGAGTATTTTTACAAAGTTTTCAATTGATACACCCAAAAATTAAGGTTTTCCATACATACCAAACTAAACCCCTACTTTCTCTCTTTTTGGGAACGATTTTCGAAAAATCCAAAAACACTTTTCTTGTCATTTATTTTTAAGAGTATTTGTGTGAAGTTTTAACTTGATAGACGTAAAAAACAACATGTCTCCATACAATCTTCAACACCCTGTTTCACCCCATAGGGATTTTGGAAAATCCAGAAATACGTGTCTTGTTGTTTTTTTTGAGGAGTATTTTTACAAAGTTTCTAATTGATACACCCAAAAATGAAGGTTTTCCATACATACCAAACTCAACTCCTACTTTCACCCCTTTAGGAGATGATTTTGGAAAAATCCAAAAACATTTTTCTCATCATTTATTTCTAAGAGTATTTGTGAGAAGTTTCAACTTCATCATCAGCCTAAAAAAGTCCACTGCTGGACATAGGACTCTCCAAATGCACGCCATTCAGCTCAATTCTCGGCAACTCTCATCCAGCTGCTACCTGCCACCATGCGAAGATCATATCATCAGATCAGAACATGTCTACCTCAACGGTCATTTGTTCTATGGCTGATATGGTCAGCTCCATAAAAAAAATATGTAAACGTTAAAAAGTACATTACAAGTACTCAAAAACTAATTAAAAAAAATAGTAAATTTTGCAAGAATATGGATTTAAGAAAGGAACGTCGCGAATTAATAAGCGAGTTAAACAGTTGTAATGTAACTTTAGAAACAAGTAGGACTACTTATGAATGCGACACACAAAAGCTTCAATCACAAATTAGCGGATTGAATGATTCTTTGAAATGTAGATATAACTTCAAAATATGAGACTGCGCAAAAGGAAATACACGCGTACTCGCTGGCACTGGACGAATTGTTACAATCCACTAAAGACAACTACGATCGGTTTGAATCTCTGACTAAATATAACACTAATTGTAACTGTCATCAGAGTCCCAATTCGCCCGTGCCGTCCGCGGGTACCGCCGCCACCAACTATGAGCCGCAGGCGGCGTCGGGCCCTGCGCAGTCTCCCCTTGCCCCGTCGCCCCCTAGCGGGATAACTACTGCTATGCGCGCCTCTTTCTCACTGTCAGGTAATAATATAAGCAATAACAAGACCGAGCAAAACATTGTGATGTACAGTGATGAAATAGGTAAAAGCATGGGTTTACAGCTTAGCAGCAAGCTGGGGCATGCAATTAAAAACAATTGCATGCCAGGGGCCACTTATTTAGACATATTAAAAAATATTCTAGATGCCAAGCATAACAAAAATACAACTAGGTATTATTATATTAATTGGCAGGCGGGGAAATGCAAACAAAAAATGTCTTACAAACATTTTTGCACAATTAAATGACCTAGAAAATGTCACTAACATAATATTGTTTGCACTCCCTTATAGTAACAGTCACACTGAGTGTGAAAATAAATATACAGACATAATTTAAATATGACATTACATGCTTTGACATGTCGTCATACTCATAAATTTAATTTTATTGACACTAATAATTTTATTAGTAAACATTTTTATTTGACCAAAGATAAATACTATCTTCCTAAATATTATACGCGACAGTTAGCAGATATGCTATCTTATTTTATTACTAATTCAGTCAATTCGTTGACTGACCCGACGGCTGACCCTATTGGGCAATCGATTAATTTGACATTAAATTGTAACAGCTTGGAATTTGTTCCAAATAATAATTTAAATTAGAAATAGAGACAACAGAGATTAACTCTGGCTATACGTCATGTCCTATTAATAAAAATGTTACTAGTAAAAGTAAAAAATTAAATTGCAATACCCTAAATAAAATAAACCTGGTGCATCAAAATATTCAAGGTATGTTAAGTAAAGAGCTAGAAATTGAACTATTTATGAACTGTCATAATACTGATATAATGTGCATTACAGAACACTGGCTAAGAAAACACCAGTTCATTTTTAGTTTTAACCACCACCAGGTTGGCAGCTCATTCAGCAGGGAGGCCTCGATACGCGGTGGCTCTCTAATACTTGTACGTAACGGTCTGAAGTGTAAAGAGCGCGCGGACATTGTTGGGCTCTCTGTTGAGCGATCTGTGGAGATAGCTGCACAGAGCTCGAGCGGCTTATTGTAATGAGCGTGTACAGACCCCCCAGTTCTTGTTATGAACACTTTGAGAAAATCATGGATGAAGCCATATGTAAAATTAGCAATAAAAATAAATACATTGTTGTTTGTGGAGATTTTAACATTAACCTTTTAGGTACTTCATCCAGTATTGGTAGTAGGCTTGTATCATTTTTCAAATGCCATAATCTTGTAAATCTTTTTTCAGTGCCTACCAGAATTACTGCGACCACAGCAACATGCATCGATAATGTTTTTACAAACCTCGTGCCTGATGATACAGCCGTAATTAATAAATTATCCTCAGATCATTGTGGCCTGATGGTAACTTATCAGATGTGTACTGAAAAGGCACTAAATAAAGATATTAAATGCAGACCAGTAACGTGTACTCGCCTTCAGCAATTTAGAAATAACATAGAAAATAAACTTTTAGATTTTTCATACTGTGATGACCCTAATGATTTGTACAAGTCAGTATTAACACTAGCTAAGAACGAATGTAATAATGTTTTTAAAACAAAAAGTGTAAAAATCAATAACAACCTAATGTTCAGTGATTGGGCGACGGTGGGAATTCATAAAAGCAGACAAAGATTATATGAACTATACGAGGAAAGGACGTATAACACTAGTGATGCCTTTTGCAATTATGTTCGTCAATATTCAAAAGTCTTTAAACGTATCTGTACCGCGGCTAAAGCTAACCATGTAAGTAATAAAATCAAAAATAGCACAGACATTGTAAAAACTACATGGAAAATTATAAATAGCGAGACTGGAAAATTAAAATCTCAACATTTTGACTTTCAGTTGAAAGTTAACAATAGAATTTTAAGAAATGATAAAGATATATCTGAAGTGTTTGTAAATTTTTTCTCTGATATTCCAGTCTCGACGACCAAGTCACTTAACTCGTCACCCGCACTCGCTGAATCGCTACTACAAGAACATACCGCTGCATGTAATACACGCAATTTCGTATTCGATCATGTAAATCCTTGGGACATCCTAAAAGCATTCAAATCAATACAAATGAAAAATACTGCCGATCTCGACGGCTTATCTGTAAAAATCATATCATCCATAATAGACTTAATTGCCTCACCTCTAGCTTGGTTATTTAATAAATGCGTTGTTGATGGTGTGTTTCCTGATCTGATGAAACATAGTAAAATTATTCCATTATTCAAAGCCGGTAGTAGATTAGACCCTTCTAACTTCAGACCAATATCAATTCTACCGACTCTTAGTAAAATTTTTGAGAAAATTATTCTATATCAGTTGAGTGCACATTTTTCTATCAACAGTATAATGTCTGTAAAGCAATTTGGATTTACTAGGGGTCGCTCGACAACCGATGCCGGTGTTGAGCTAGTAAATCATGTGTTTGATGCCTGGGAGGAGTCGCAGGATGCTGTTGGGGTTTTCTATGATTTATCTAAGGCATTCGATTGTGTCCATCATGAAATTCTCATCAGAAAACTACGTCATTACGGAGTACAAGGTCGCGCTCTTGATTTAATAAAGTCCTACTTGAGAAGCCGGATACAGTGTGTTGATGTAAACGGTTCAAGATCGTCTGGATCGGCGGTTTGTATTGGTGTACCGCAGGGCTCCATTTTAGGCCCCTTTCTATTTCTGGTCTATATAAATGACCTACCCAACCGAGTGCAACATGATATTGTACTGTTCGCAGATGATACATCTCTACTTTTTAAAATTAAACGACCTATTAAGTCTTATGACGAAGTGAACAGTGCAATTAATGATGTTGTCAGTTGGTTTAACGTTAATAATTTACTTCTCAATGAGAAAAAAACTAAATGTGTACATTTTTCTTTATCAAATGTTAAACGAACTTTAAACTCAGTTACAGTTAAAAACGAAAAATTAGAATGTGTAAACACTACAGTATTTTTAGGAATAACTCTAGACTCTAAGTTACAGTGGGGACCGCACATTGATACGTTGGCGAAAAGGCTCAGTTCTGCTGCATATATGCCGTAAAAAAAATACGTAATATGTCAAGCGTAGAAACAGCTAGACTTGTCTATTTCAGCTACTTCCACAGCTTAATGTCATATGGCATTCTACTGTGGGGGAATGCTGCTGATGTCCAGAGAATATTTATTTTGCAGAAACGAGCCATTCGTGCAATTTATAAAATGGGGTCTAGGATGTCTCTAAAGGAAAAATTCAAGGAAATTAATATACTGACACTGGCGTCACAGTATATTTACGAAAACGTATTGTATGTTAAAAAGAATATATCACTTTACAAAAAAAATTGTGACAGACATTGTATAAACACTAGAAATAAGAATGAACTGGCTGCTTGTGTTAGTCGATTATCTAAAGTTACCAAATCCTATAAGGGTCAATGTATACGTTTTTACAATAAGATTCCCATTGAATTACAAAATTTGCCTCTTGACAAATTTAAAATAATAGTTAAGCAAAAATTACATAAAAAAGGCTACTATAAAATTACAGACTACTTAGTAGACCAACATGCATGGGATTAACCGACTCGACGCTATGTAAGGCTATTAATTATAATTATTATTGTAAACGATATTTATTAGTAAGACATGAGTTTAAAAAGAGCTGCCCTTGAGTTTCTTGCTGGCTCTTCTCGGGGTACTGCATTCGGAACCAGCAGCTCGTCGGTGGAGATGGACTGCTGTTTGCATTTAGCCAATCTTCATGGACGAGTTTAGAGTGCCTTGTTATTATAAAATATTGACGTTTCTAAGTGTATATTTTAATACCAATAGAAAATAAACGATTTTGAATTTTGAATTTGAATTTGCTCATTGCCACTTCAGCTTGCTTATTCTACGAGCTATGTCCACAACTTTGGTTCTCTGCCGGATCACCTCGTTTCGGATTCGATGCCTCAGAGACACCAAGCATATACCGTTCTATAGCTCGCTGAGCGACCTTGAATTTATGGACCAGCCGTACCGTGAGTGTCCACGTTTCGGCTCCGTACGTCATAACAGGCAGGACGCATTGGTTGAAGACCTTCGTCTTTAGGCTCTGTGTGTAATACGGGCAGAGAAGACTCGACGAAGCTTCCCGAACGCTGCCCAGCCCAGCTGAATCCTCCTGTTAGCCTCCCTCTCAAAGTTGTTCTTACCAAACTGCAGAGTTTGCCCGAGGTAAACGTATTCTTGAACAACCTCGAGAGTACCGCCATTGACAGCTATCGGTCCCGGAGTAACATGATCGTTGAACATAACTTTGGTTTTGTACAAGTTTATCCGGAGACCAATGCGTTCAGAAGAATGAACTAGGCCGTCCAGCATCTGCTGTAAGTCATGCAGGGATTCAGCCAGTATGACGATATCATCTGCTAATCTCAAGTGTGAGATGTACTCGCCGTTGATGTTAATGCCACGTCCCTCCCCCCAGTCAAGCGTCTTAAACACATCCTCCAATCCCCTTGTCTCACCCCTCGACGCAGGGGGATATGTTCAGTTCGCCGATCCTGAGTTTGAACGGTCATTGTCGCGTTTTCATAAAAACATCTCAGCACTTGGATATATCGCCAGTCGACTTAGCATCGCTGCAGAGATTCTAAAACAGACCAGGTTTCGATAGAGTCAAACGCCTTCTCATAGTCCACAAACGCAAGACATAGGGTCTATTATACTCTTCTCTCTTTTGTATAATTTGTCGCACTGTGTGGATGTGGTCGATGGTGCTGTATCCTCCTCGGAACCCGGCCTGTTCCGGTGGCTGAAACTCGTTTAGTCTTCGTGCTAGACGATTCGTAACGACTCTTGAAAACAACTTATATACGTGGCTAAGGAGCGAAATGGGTCTGTAGTTCTCTAAAAAGGTCTTATCACCTTTTTTAAAGAAAAGAACGACCACACTCCTTCGCCAAGCTTCTGGAGTTCTCCCAGAGAACAGGACAGAGTTGAAGAGCTCCCGAAGCTCTTTCAGTACAGGACTTCCTCCGGCTTTCAGGAGCTCGGTCGTAATCCCGTCCTCACCAGGGACTTTTAAATGTTGAAGTTGTTTAAGAGCCGCCTCGATTTCGTCTTGGCTGATTTCTGGCAGGTCTTCTGTGCAATGGCGGGTTATGGTGGCTCTGGAATCCTCATTTTCGGGATCACGTCGAGATGCGTGCGATGCGTATAATTGGCCATAGAAGTTTTCTACTTCCGAGAGAATTTCTGGCCTTGAAACGACGATATCCCCATTGGGTTTGGTCAGCTTCGTCAGGTGGCTCCTCGCAAGTGACTGGATGAACACTTTCGACCCCCGATTTTGTTCAATCGCTTTCTCTATAGAGCGCGTATTGGAGCGCCGAAGATCGCGTCGTACCAAGTTTCAAGTTGATCATCATCATCATCATCATGTCAGCCTATCGACGTCCACTGCTGGACAAAGGCCTCCCCCAAGGTTCTCCACAACGTCCGGTCCTGCGCCGCCCGCATCCAGCAACTTCCCGCGACCTTAACCAGATCGTCGATCCACCTGGTGGGGGGCCTGCCCACTCCACGCTTCCCTAATCGTGGTCGCCACTCGAGAACTTTTCTGCCCCAACGGCCGTCAGTTCTGCGAGCGATGTGCCCTGCCCATTGCCACTTTAGTTTCGCGATCCTTCGAGCTATGTCGGTTACTTTAGTTCTCCTACGGATATCCTCATTTCTAATTCAATCGCGCAGAGAGACTCCGAGCATAGCTCTTTCCATCGCCCTTTGGGTGACTTTGAGCCTTCTTATAAGGGTCATCGTAAGCGACCACGTCTCGGTTCCGTACGTCATCACTGGCAACACACACTGGTCGAAGACTTTCGACTTAAGACACTGCGGTATTTCGGACGTGAGGATATCGCGGAGCTTCCTGAACGCTGCCCATCCGAGCTGAATTCGACGATTGACCTCTTTCTCGAAGTTGGACCTTCCTAACTGGACTGTCTGTCCCAGGTATACATATTCATCAACAACTTCGAGCGTAGAGCCTCCAACTTTCAGAGGAGTAGGTACTACACGGACGTTAGACATGATCTTTGTCTTGTCCATGTTCATCTTTAGACCCACTTGCTAGGACTTACTTACTCAAGTTGATAGACTTAAAAAAAACACGTCTCCATACAAATCCAACCCCCTATTTCAACCCCTTAGGGGAGGTTTTTTGGAAAGTCCAGAAATAAATGTCTTGTTTGGTTTGATGAGTATTTTTACAAAGTTTCGAATTGATACACCCAAAAATGAAGGTTTTCCATACAAACTTTCAACCTTTTCAAAGAAAGGAATTTTCGAAATTCAACTTTAGATCAAGCTATCTCCTTAGCAACTGCAGAAAGAGACTGTCGAACAATGAGTCGTGGCCCTGGTGAACTACAATTGAATGCTTTTCCAGTACCAGAACGGACAGCTAAAGATCCCCAATCTTCTCGGCCATTTACTGAACAAACAAATAAATGGAGATGTTTTTTTTGCGGAGGAAATAGCCTACACCGACGACCCAAATGCCCCGCTTTCAACGCGCAATGCCAACTATGTTCTAAAAGGGGTCATTTTGCTAAGGTTTGCAGATCAATGAATACTACCAATAATGCCATCACAACTGACGACTACTCCGATTCTGATGAGAAAGAAGTAACTGCTAGCGCAATATCTGCTGCCTCTCCTTCAAGCCTATCCAAAGCTACGATCCCTGTTACCCTTGACAATTACCAAGTAGATGCTCTCATTGACACGGGGAGTTCAGTTAGCTTTATTGACGCGAAAATAGCACGATTAATGGAACTCAAACTGAAACCTCACAAGCAAACCATTACACTGGCCTCCATTAACAACATTTCTTTTGTAAAAACTGTTTGTTTTGCAACTCTCATAATAAACGAACACATGTATAAACATCGGCCACTCCTTGTCGTCAGCAATCTTTGCGCTGACATAATTATCGGCCATGACTTGCTTAAAGAACACTCCGCTCTTCAGTTTAACTTTGGGGGGGCCAAAGAACCTCTAATTTGCAACGTGATGCAAGCCTCCGTGCCTCCGGCTTCTATATTTACCAACCTAAGTACAGATATAAAACCCATTGCCGTGAAATCCAGACACTATAGCGAACAAGACCATGAATTTATAACTCAAGAGGTTTCGAAGTGGTTGAAAGACGGCGTAATTGAACCAAGCGTCTCACCCTGGCGAGCGCAGGTTTTGGTCGCAGGAGGAGGAGCACATCGTAAAAGACTTGTAATCGACTATTCACAGACTATTAACAAATATACACAACTAGACGCATATCCTTTACCTCACATAGAAACTATCGTATCAAAGGTGGCAAAATACAACGTATTCAGTCAAATTGATTTAAAAAGTGCATATCATCAAGTGCCGATCAAAGAAACTGAAAAACCTTTTACGGCATTTGAAGCGGCAGGAAAACTTTACCAATTTACAAGAATACCATTTGGTGTCACAAATGGTGTAGCTGCGTTTCAACGAACACTTGAATTTATTATAGAAAAAGAAAAATTGAAAGGAACCTTCTCATACTTAGATGACGTTACCGTTTGCGGTAAAGACCGAGATGAGCATGATCAAAATTTGCTCAAATTTCAAGCAGCTGCAAAGAAGTACAATCTAACCCTCAATGAACAAAAATGTAAATTCGCTCAGGAGACTATTAGCCTGTTAGGCTATACAATCAAAAACAATTCTATAGAACCCGACAAAGAACGACTGAAGCCACTATTGGAATTACCAGTTCCTAAAAACACTGGTGAGCTAAAACGCGCCTTGGGATTGTTTGCCCACTATGCTAAATGGGTGAAAGACTTTTCCAGCAAAATACAACCCTTGACAAATTCTACCGATTTTCCATTGAACAATAAAGCTGTTGCAAATTTCGAACAATTGAAATCTGATATTCTTAAAGCTTCCTTGGTAGCCATCGACGAACTTGAAATTCTAACAGTGGAGACTGATGCATCTGAATTCGCAATAGCTGCTACGCTCTCCCAAAAGGGGCGCCCGGTAGCGTTTTTCTCCAGAACCTTGTCAAATGCCGAAAGAAAACACTCATCTGTCGAAAAGGAGGATTATGCCATTGTTGAGAGTTTAAGAAAATGGCGACATTACCTAATGGGAAAGCACTTCCTCCTGATTACTGACCAGCAATCTGTCTGCTACATGTTCAACCAGAACCACTCAAGCAACATAAAGAATGAGAAGATTGAACGTTGGCGTCTAGAACTTTCTTGCTTTAAATATGATAATTATCTACCGTCCAGGCTCACAAAATACTGCCGCTGATGCACTATCTAGAGTCTGTGCTTACATGAACAACGATAAGCTGGGTGAATTACATGACTTACTGTGTCATCCTGGGATCACAAGGATGTACCATTGGATTTGGCGCTCCAAAAATCTCCCTTACTCAATCAATGATATAAAAACAATGACGGCTTCCTGTACAGTATGCGCTGAAGTAAAACCTCGTTTTATGAAAACTAAAGGACACCTAATAAAAGCACTGGCCCCGTTCGAAAGACTGAATATTGATTTTAAAGGTCCTCTACCGTCGATTACGGAGAACCATTATTTACTCACTATTATCGATGAATACAGTCGATTTCCATGGGCATATCCTTGCAAAGACATGACATCTGCAACTATTATCAGATGCCTACAAGATCTATTTAGTACGTTTGGCCAACCATTGTATATCCATAGTGACCGTGGGAGCTCCTTTATGTCGGAAGAACTTAAAACTTTCCTGAGATCTATCGGGGTTTCCTCCTCTCGAACTACCCCTTACAATCCGCAGGGTAATGGGCAGGTAGAACGTTTGAACGGAACCCTCTGGCGTGCGATACAACTGAGCCTTCGCTCGAAGAACATGGCGGTGGAAAGATGGGAACGAGTTTTGAAGAATGCATTACATTCTATACGATCTCTTCTCTGTATACCTATCAACGCGACACCACACGAGAGGCTCTTCAATTATCCTCGCAACTCACCTACAGGGGAATCCATGCCTTCATGGCTTACACCAGGCCCAATCTTAGTGAGAAACCACGTGCGTTCGAAGAATGACCCGCTTGTAGAGGAAGCGGAACTGCTGGACTATAACCCACAATATTCAGTGATAAGAAGATCAAACGGCACGGAGACTACAGTGTCCAACAGACATTTGGCTCCACTTCCTAACGATACTCGTGCTTCATCTGAGTCGCTGAATGATTCGCTTTCAAACGAAGATTCTTTGGTGGAACCTGGAATAGAAAATCGTGATCCAGTGTTGCAGCCTAGGGCTGCCTTGTCAAGTCCACGTGACGAAGCAAGAGAGACGCCTGCTCTTGGAAGACCTAAGAGGAATCGTTGCCTTCCATCTCATCTACGGGACTTTGTAGTGGGCGACGAAAACTTAGATGGGGAGAATGATATATAAATCTCCTTGCTAGGACTGGCCAATTTGTACTGGCAGCGTGTCTACGACGCATGCTGACAGTAATATTCTTTAATGTCAAGTTCTAGCTAAATAAAGCCAAGTTTCTCGTAATTGGTCTTTTCTTGCTATGTATTAATCAAAAATATTGTTTCTTATGTAGGTATATCATTGTTACTTCCAAGTTATTTCATTTTTTATGTTAGTTAGTTATCATGTTAGTTATCAGATTTTATCTGTCTTTGTTTCATTTCATACTATCATATTTTTTTTCTGATTCTGTAAAACCATTTGGGGTTGGCGCTTCCGGAGACGCCACTGACGGGCGTTCCCCTCTGCCAAAAAAAGTGTCGGTTAAAAAAATGGCATTTAGCGCGTTCTAGTGCTTTTTTACAGCGCTGATAGCGCGTTTTCGCTAAAACTAGTTGGCAGCACTCTGGTGTAAGGAATGTATAGTTAGTCTGAGGATACTCCGTGTTTATTAATGACATAAAAAAACTGAGGTAACTAATACTTATTATCCTAGGAACAGGTGGTCTAAAAAGGCCGTTTCGGGTGAATCTTAATATAATCCTATTTCGATTCATATTCAAAATTTTCACCAAATACGAATCTGCTAATGAATTGAATTGTCAGTAAATCACTAAAATGAGGGCACATCAAAGATATTAAAGTAAGGATGAGTTATATTCATACTGCTTGCGTTTAAAAATTGATCCCCTACGAGTGTGCTACAACATGTACATACTTACTTCTTAGCGTATTTATAGGATACAACAATGACGGGGAAAGATGTTACGGAACGAATAGTCAAGAAAGAGACAGCTCGCTCAGGCGCCAGAGGTCTACTTCTCAAATAGCCCATTTCGCATTTTGACTACTTCTCATATGTGACTACTTCGCTATCGGCCCACTTAGCAAACAGTCTATTTCGCATTCTGTCTTATTCTCGAACTACCTATTTCGCAAACTGTCTACTTTTTTTCTAACGTCATTTTTCGGACAGTTAATATCAAAATGGATTTAAGTAAAATTATTAACTCATACAATACAAATACAATAACTGTTTATTGTACACCAAAAACAATACAATATGGATACCAACATTAACTAAAATACAATGGGCGGTCTTATCGCTTTTAGCGATCTCTTCCAGACAACCTTAGGATGGATGAAACTGAGAGATAGAGAACTAGGGTAGCCCTTTGAGTATTAAATGGTTTAATACTCAAAGGGGTAGTCGGTGCACTATATATTAATAAAAATACTCTTACATACTATTACATAAATACATATAGGTATCAGTATATATACATAATAGTAGGTATTAAATAAATTAAGCAAGAGTACAAAATACTTACACACATTCACACATACTTGAGGATAAAAATAAATAATAATAATAATGCATAATTATAACATGTAGGTAGTCTATATGCGGTTGAAGTTTTAATTTGTTTTAGATTTTCAGAACAATGATTTTTGTTTAAAATAATTAGCGAAACTCTGTGGGACTAAAGAAGTATAGTTTAAGTTAGGGATTAGACCTCTGAAGACATTAAAATAGCCTATTATTAAAAAATATGATTTACATAACAATATTTATTATAATATTACCTACTTATATACATAATAATATACTTTCTACTAATATTATATGGATGTTAGTTGCTCTTTCACGCAAAAACTACTAAACAGATTTTGATTAAACTTTACAGTGATATAGCTTAGCCATTAGAGTAACACATAGGCTATATTTTATCCCCGTATTTCCACGGGATCGGGAACTACGCGAGTGAGACCGCAAGGCAATTCTAGTTTACGTATAATCCTTAGGTACTCGGAAGGATAGATAAGATGTTATGTTTTTAAAAGATAATGAACTTTTGACTCCATCTGTACTTCAGTCGTTGTTTGACAAGTAGACAGTTTGCGAAATAGGTAGTTCGAGAATAAAACAGAATGCGAAATAGACTGTTTGCTAAGTGGGCCGATAGCGAAGTAGTCAAAATGCGAAATGGGCTATTTGAGAAGTAGACCTCTGGCGCCTGAGCGAGACAGCTATCTGACAAGAGTTGCGCTTAAAATACAAAGCGACTAAATAAAATGTGGTTAATCAACTACATTTGCCGGCCTCATTTTCCGTGCTCTAGTAACATATCTACGTCTTTCTATAAATAATATCTTTGGGGCACATTTCATTGCTTTGCTGGGAATTTATAAAAGGATTAAGGAGGAATTGCTCAGAGGAATTGTTCAAAGTGGCCATTTTAGACCCACAGGCCATTTTTATTAATAAGACCGTTTAAGTTTGGCTTAGTCTTTTAACTTCACTTTGTAAGTTAGTTTTATTTTATTATTTGTTTTGTACCTACTCTTGCGCACTAATGTTGATTGCTGGAGTAAAGGGCAGTGTTGAAGTAACCTTCTTGGTTATTGGCGTAGCTAGGGATTTTTCCTAGGGGAGGCAATGGCCCAAGACATGAATCCGCCGGCCGCACAGCAAGGTGGTCACGACTATCGGCGCATGCGCAACTATGATAGGTATCAAGTACATACTTACTTATGGATTTCAGTTATCCTATCCTATCTATTTTTATCTATAGATCTATATTTTTGTTTTAACTGTGTGCTGACCAAAACTATGTAGTTTAAGTCGCTAATACAGCTAGGTATACACGACAAGAGCTTCGCTTTAAATTACAAACAAGAAGGTAAATCAATCATCATCCGTGTATATATGCAAATTGTTCGTTTGTATCTGTGGATCGCAGGTTGGCGAGCGAGATAGACACAAATGATGAGTAGGTAATTATTTTACCTTTTGAAGACGGTTTTCGGTTTCGGTAATTGAGGATGAAGTTATGTAAGAGAAAGGAAATTTTTCTAGGGTGGGCCAACAGCATTCTAGCCACCCCCCGCCCCCCCCCCCCCTAGCCCATGTTCTTGGTGTAGGTACGTAAAGGTTTTTAATTCTTATTTTAAATTGTGTTGCTGGTGTTCTTGTTATTGTCACTCAATAAAATATTGTGTCTCTATTTGGGTATTCTTAAAGCTGGTGTCCCACGGTCCGCTATTCTACGGATCAGCCACACTCAGCCGACGAGCACGGACGGCGATGCACCGCAGGCAGGGCCGGTCCAACGGTGCGTGTCGGTGTGTGTAGATGTTTTTATGTTGTCATAATGCAAAGCGAAAGAGAACGGATCGTTGCTGCACCTTTGAAGTTACTGACTCACGATGGATACGGCGCACCGCCACCCACAGACGTGTCTGTGCTACGGTCCCACGGTGCGTCGTGCGAGCTGGTCTGCGTGCATCCGCGATTTTACGGACCGTGGGACCCCAGCTTTATAGTTACCTAAACTAAGAAACTAAATACTTGTGTTTTAGGTATCATAATATACAAGTACATACTATGGCACGCTGCCGCTATTCGTAATTTGTGTAGATGCGCTATCACTCTGATGGCAACCGCTAAACTAATGTGAAGTTGTGAACTAATCTGACAGTGTGCGGGGTCTAGAACAAAATACATCGAAAACACAACAAAAAATTCTGACGTCCGGTAGGTGTGCAATCCGGCGTGCATCCGCACTGGACGTCCGCCACGGAAAATTTCTGAAAATGTGCGGGCTTATAGTTCGTTCACGATAAGAATGCAATAAATCATCAGTGCAACTGCAAGATGAAAGGCTATTAACAGTGGTGTTAAATTCGAACAAATGATATTTTAAAATATTATGTCATTGTGAACTTGACTTTGTTATTTGAAAAGATTTGATTGGTTAGGGGCAGGGCTAGGCCGACGGATAATGATGATTTTACTGCACACTATAGTATAAAATGTATGGACGGAGTGCCTTCCAGCGACCATCAGAGTTTTTCTATTAGAAAGGAGACATTTTAGGAATGTATGGAGACTGAGCCTGCACCATGTACTCCAGTTTTTAGACTAATATAAGTAAATAAAAATAAAATAAATATATAGTTTTATTCATATTATTTGTCTAAAAAATATGACCGGTAAAATTTTAGATAGTAATTTTAATTGTAATAAAATAAGTATGCATTAACCTAGAAAATGGCTCATATATAATTGTAAAAAAATAACTGATACGGTTATCCCTTAACTTTTTTAGGATTTTTTTATATATGTAAATGAATGTCTTTGGTTTTCCGATTCAGTGATAATTAAGTAGTTCTTAAAGTTTTAGCTAGGTGGCGTAATTCATAAAAACATTAACATCCAAATAAAAAAAAACGAGAATGTAACATTATGCGAAAATGGCATTTTGCTAATGTGACATTTTGCGAAGTGGCGTTTTGAGAATGTGACATTTTGCGAAATTCCACTGTGTCATTTTGCGAACGTGACATTGTGAGCCTAATGCGGGCTACATCGGCATCATACTTCTAGGCGCTTATCATGCAGTCTGTCAGTAGGTATGTGCGTATAATAAGAGACGACAACATTTCGCACATGTATTATACTTTATTGTTGTTATTGTACTGATTAAACAAATAGTGGTTGTATTAACATTAATAATTGTCATTTAATTGAGCGTTAATAGCCCCACCATAGAAATCATAACTGGAACCTGGAAGGTCTGCCTACTAAAGTACCATAAAATAAATATGAGGAGGTACATAATAATTCAAATAAGATTGTTAATAGAATTAACTTTAATGTTACTTACTAATAATTATTACATAAATATAAATCTATAAGCCAGTGCTGTTTTTGCAATCACAGAAGCAAGTTCCATGAAGAGGTAATTATATGTTCACAAATCTTTCATGCAGTGTAGTTAACATTGCCGGGACAAATTTTCGTCCAAAGCTTATCTCATCCAATGAGGCGTTTTTTTAAAAAAGAAAAACTAGTTCATTTACTAAAGATAGATGGCGATGTTCACAGACCAATAACCTGTCATCGAATAATGGCTTTTTTTTGTTTTCATGAAGGCAAGCGCCATGAAATACATAGCCGTTGTTTATTAGTTGTGGTTGGGATGTTACTATTTATCTATTCCAGTTTCACAGTCGAGACAGTGCGCTTTTATTGAGATATAGGAGTCTTAATATCGAGATATTGATTCTTTATCGACATAGGGACTCTACCAAGATAGTTACTATTATTATTTTGTTTTGTGTTCGAGTGTAGTGCTTATAAACTGTTAATATGCCCAAGGACTATGGCTCGTGGTCGATTTACGCAGATTCCACCCAACTTTGCGTTAAACATCTACCCTTAGCTCTAATCCACTGTTGTCTTAGGGTCTCATCAGTTGGATATGTATGAACGCTTACAGTTCTAGTTAATTATGGCACATGTACGCATGTTAATAATAACATAATAACATATAATCGTAGTTACTGCAAATGCAAAACCTTTTATAGCAATAAAACATTCTCAGTGTTATTATTTACTATCAATATGTCAACTTCTTTTTTTTTATTCGTGGCATGGCTGTTACTGGACTAGTTTATGACAGCTAATTGAAAGTTCAGTTCAGCACCATTTATTGACACCTTTGAATACTCAAGTGACAGCTGTCACCGAAAACGCCTCATTGTCTCGTATGGGCACGAGGAAAAGCGAGACAAAACAATTGATCAAATTTTGTTGTGGCGCACAATTTAGAGCTCCATGACTATTTTATCATTATTATTATAAACTGAAACATTATTTTTCAATACTGTGACAACGAAAATGCAAATTGGTGGCAGGAGATCTCAGATTGAAGTTTAAAGCATAAAATCTTCAAAGCATTACATAATTTAAAGTTAAGGCAAAATAAATCTACGTAAACAAATTATATAGATTACATAAGTTAGATACCTATAAGTAAACACCATATATTGAGATAAATAAAATTTAAATACCAGTTGAAAGTTGAGAATAAAGAAAAATATCACAATAAATATTTAAATTCATGGCCATGGTTATTTTACTTCTTAAAAGATTAATTGTAAATTATCGTATCACATAATATGTAGTACAATAACTTACAATTGATCTCACTGAAATCATTCAAAACATAAATGCCCTGTGTACGTTGAACCAATTTTAATGGTATTATTTATTTCATAAAAAAAGTATTAAATATTGCTTACAACAGTACATAATCCAACACAAAGAATTATCAGTGGCTTACTTTAAGTCACATATATGAGTGACTACATAATTATTAAGCACATTTTGTTGTTAATCAAGAGTTACGTTACATTTTTTTTGCGATGTTTCCTTCATCTTACATGTAAACTGATTAACTTCATAATGCATACTTCAATATAGTTTTCTTGAACTTGAAGTGTACAAAACTTAATAGGTATGCTTGGTCAAATTACGCCACCCTGACGTCATATTGGCGGGGTACTTTTTCGATAGCATATTTGTATTATGGAACAAGTAGGGATCTCATGGGCCAAGTGATTAAATGGCCGGTCACTCCAGTCAGCGTCATAACCGTGACATAACATAATGCCCAGACATTACAAATGTCGTGTGGCAGTCAATTAAAAATATTATTGGCGCTGCAGCATAATTATAGCCAGTGAATCTAGCTTGGATACTTAAACAACTCCGATTCGGATTACTTAGATTTCAAGTTTGTTAGGATCAATTGGAACCTTCAATAGGAGTTGGGAGCTTATCATCATTACATAGTATAAAACAAAGTCGCTTTTTCTGTCCTTATGTCCCTTTGTATGCTTAAATCTTTAAAACTACGAAACGGATTTTGATGCGGTTTTTTTTAATAGATAGAGTGATTTAAGAGGAAGGTTTTAGTATAACTATTGTACCCGTGCGAAGTCGGGGCGGGTCGCTAGTTTTGTTATATAACAAAAAAAATGAATGTCATGAATGAAATGTGCGCATATTAATTACATTGTCGCAAAGTGCTTACATTTCAATAATATATGATATCGTGATATTATTGAAATGTAAGCACTTCGCGATACGCAAAGTATCACAATTCAACTGAGAGCCATGGAGGAATGACGTGCTAGAAGTGACAATGAAGAACGTTCCGCCGCTAACAATAACGAACAAAAAAAATTATTTAAAAGAATTCTATTATTTGAGACATGCCCTTCTTTATGGGACCCGAAGGACAGAAATGAGTTAAATACTATTTAAAGAAATGAAGACCTCGCCAAGTTGCTGCCTTTTTGTAAAAATATAAAACTAAACGCGATTGCGAGTATTATTGCTATAGCTGCTTTTCTGTTATTTTTCACGTTTTTTTTTTTCTTAACAAAACACAATGAAATAAAAATTTACTAACAAAATACGGCTTCACTCTAGTGAATTTAAAGGCGTTCTGATGATGATAATATTGATATGTATAATAGCTCCATTAATACTTGTGATACTTGCGATACTAGGATCACGATAATATTGATAATGTAATATGTGCATCTTTATAGCTCTGATACTATGGCTGAACATTATGAATAATATGCCTTAATTTAACAATTGATCTAAAATATAGATAATCGACAAACACAACTGACACAAGATCTAAGGTCCACCAAAAGCAACTTTAACAAACTTGTCGCGTCGCTTTTGATGGGCATTAGGCGTAAGTAAGTTAGTACATAATGGTTCCACATTTGACTCTGTAACTCTAAGAAATTTCAAAGTAAGAACACTAAAAATTATAGCTTATAGTTTGAAATCCGGAGCTCCTTTTTTTTATTAGTCTTATTATTTACACACTAAACAATAGCTTTAGGGAATCATATGAACTTTTTATCGTCGGTAGCGTCCAAGGTAGGCCTCACAATTAGGGCATTTGTGATGTACATCCATGCAGCTGTCGATGCAGCAGGGAATGAGACAGCAACCGCAAAAACATCTGGAATTAGCAATATTTTATCAAATTATTCAACATACTATTATATGTAATTAAATTTGGGTCATTTACCTTGAGTTTTATTCTAGACATTAAAAGTTTTTTGGTAGTTTCGCACAGAACGAAAAACATTGTGATCAAATAAATTCAAGTAACTAATACTAGTGAAAAAATTACATCATCAGTAAAATAAACTGAAGGTGAAAACAAACTGTGAGTGTGTAAGTCTGCAGATAGTTGGAATAGATTTTAGTGCACCTGATGATTTTTATTTATTTAAATGTGTGATTGACTAGGTTGACCAGAAATGGAATACCTCTGCCTACCCCCTCGGGGATAAAAGGCTTGAGATTAAAATTATTTATTTTATTGACTATAACTGCATAAAACTATAACATCATGCTTTATCCTCATTTCTGGAACAACCCATCAGTGTAGTTTTTTAACACCTAACTGTGACAGGTGGTTGTTTCACTGAAGCAGGATACTCTTGCACATCTCATAACTGTTTGTATCCTCACATTCAGAATCTTTATATTTCCTGTCTATTGCTGAATAAAGTCTGAAGGCTATCGAAAAAACATGAAAATCAAAGTGGATGCCTGCCAGACAAATGCTTGCTTGCACAAGCTTCTTGTATGGTTAGTAAGTAGGGGGCCCCCCTTTAATTTAATTATTATGATAATGGCAACAGACATACATATTCCATGAAAATTGTTATGGTTCAAGAGATCACCTCACTGAAAGACAGACCAACAGCAAAGGCTTAGTAATAGGAAATTCTACTCACCCCACTAAAAATATTACAGCTCCTGAAATATAGGCTATTAGGCCTGGTTTCTTCTGAGTCGCAGTGTCAACTTCAGCATGGCAGCTCGGGCATATCATGTGCGTTGGTTGTGGACCCACTGGCACGACTGTTGTTACAATTTGAGGCCCAGCAGCTGAATAATTTTTTTGTTTTTAAATCATGTAATACATATAGTTTAGAATAACATTACAAAGAAATTGCAATTTTTAGTGATAAACCAAAGCATTCTAAATAATATGTTAATGCATTATGATCAACTACTTCTCATAAACAGCATTTAATTTCTCTGATGGATAGAAGAAAATGAGACAATTGATTTTTAATTGTTCTGTCGCGCATTGAAACTGCTTGGTGCTTGATGGATTAAACACATTTTTCTTTATAAAGCTCTCTGATTATCATCATGAGAAGCTGTCTCTTTAACCGTAACGCTATCACTGCTTATATGATGATTAAAACAAAGCATATTATTATAGAAATTGCACTGTTAAGATCACTACAATATATTATTAAATACAGATTCATCTTATATACATATATGTGAAGTGTGAATCATCTTATTATATTTGTGCTAACAGTAGGTATTAAATGTATTGCTTATGATAAGAAATTTATGAGCTGCACTTTTATTATTAAGTGCTAAGGGATTCATAAATTCACTGGTATAAGTTGATTTAGAGGTCATTCAAGATTCATGATGAATCAATACCAATCACCATTGACCTAGTTTTTGCATAAAGTTCTAGAATTACAGGCAAAACCATACGATACAAACAAATATTTGTTTCAATCTGATTCAAAACCATAGGAACAAATATCCCAATAAAAAATCAGATAAGCAAACAACATGTAGTAGCAGTGCTATATTTTCTAGCGAATGTGGCCTTCACAACAAGGCTACTGGATGGATATTAATATATTCATTGTGATGACAAAAACTTGTATTTTTAATATGATGATCAAAAGTTAGTACACTGGGAAACTACTTGCATAGTAGGGAAAATAAATATGTATACTCACAAGGAGGGTACTGTGGAGTGTAAGGGCTAGATGGACCAACACCTCCAACTGCCTGTGCATAGCTCGGTGGAGCGGCTGGTGGTGGCTGAATCGTATTAACTTTACCCCACACATATGGAGGAGGACTTCCATTCTTCTCCATCTTAATGGAGAAATATGAATTATGTAGGTAAAAGAAATATTTCGTATGTATTCGTACCTACTACGTATGCCAATGTGATGCAACACAATACTATTTTTAGACGTGAGCAATCTAATATAATGTACTCTTTGGATTGAACGTGAATCCAACACCCAGATGGTTGGGTTAGAATAGAAGCGTAGTGTTATCGCAATAGATCACTAAATATCCTATAAATACCTAGGTTAATATAAGTTGCAAAAGAAACAAAAGCCACCGATAAAAGCCAAGTAATAGAAACCACAGGTTTTTTTTTAGAAGACTTTTTTCTTCAATGAGCTTGTTTGTATATTTTGTCTACGGTTTTTAGTTATTGCTCAGTTTTTAGGGCCGCGATCCCAAACCAAGGTAATTATTATCTGATAGTAGTCTGTTTCAGTCACACAATAATGTTTTGCATAACGCTATCCTTCACTTTACACTTCACCGAGTGAATTTTACCTGTTTTGGAACGCGGCCTAGAAAGTTATTTGTCTATGGTTTTTTGCTTAACGAGTGTAAAGAAAAGTGAGCATGTGGACCTCCGTACCACCTCTTAAATTCTTTTCTAAAACCACCTAGAAGTATTGTGACGGTGATTGTGACAGTGATTTCTGCTATCATTTCGATTGTGACGGCTTCCCCGCAGAAGGATTGATCAAAATTGGTGGCATGGAGGTCCACATGCTTTGTCTATGGTTTTCACACAAATCGTTGAATCGGTCGAATTTCATTTGAGTTTTGGATCATAATAATGATATACCAGCAGCGTCCGATAATACGTTTCCAGCTTAAAGCTGAAAACAAAATTATCGGACGCGGCTTACGGACGCGGCTGATAGCCACGATCAAAGACGTTTAAAGAAAAAGTTTCCTCTCCTAGAGAATGATTTTCTTCCAGCCTCTTTGGCCACGATCTAGCTAGATAATGAATGTATACAAAGCGTGAGCATGTGGTCCTCCGTACCACCTCTTAATTCTTTTCGAAAACCACCTAGAAGTAATGTGACGGTGATTGTGACGCTGATTTCTGCTATCATTTTGATTGTGACGGCTTCCTCGCAGAAGGATGGATCAAAATAGGTGGCACGGAGGTTCACATGCTTTGTCTATGGTTTTCAGTCAGACAAATCGTCGAATTCCAAGAGAATCACACCATGTACCGGCGAAATTAACATTTTAAACCAATGTGACGGAATATGTGACAGCTACAAACACATTCTTTACATATGTGACGCAATAGGGACAAAGAAATAAGCGATCTTTTTTTCAGAAACATGGCTTGAGTTTGGCCACCATTTTAACGTCAAAAATCCTATTAAAACATGCAAATAAATAAAAACCTAACAGGAATTCGAAACCGTTTAGTCACGACAACTAGCTCATAATATCAGCGTCACAATCACCGTCACATTACTTCTAGGTGGTTTTCGAAAAGAATTAAGAGGTGGTACGGAGGACCACATGCTCACTACAAAGCTGTGCAAACTATCAGACGTAAGTCGTGGACGTAACCTTGAGCTTGAAATGACGTGCTGAATTCAAAAGACTGTGTACACGTATCAGACAAATATCGAGCTTATTCCTATAGCATAAAGTCTAGGATCGTATTTTTAACTAGTTTACTTCAAGTGTTTATTGCAACTTATAATAAACTAGCGGGTGCCGTTCCCGTGGAAATTTCCAAAAATCCCTTTGATGCGCGCACAGACAGACAGACAATTTGTGTTCTGGTATCTAAATCGATAACCATTCTACACTACCACTATTTCATGAACAGACACGGTTCCGTTAAAGTTTTATTACATGTATAGATAAATGGCTTCTAATGTTAGGTACACTTGTGAGGTATACGTGGGACACGCCCAAAACGCACTTTTATAAGTAGATAATAATGAAATAATAAATGCCATTAAAAACAAAACTTGTCAAAAACCCAAGCCTCGCAACTCAGTTCTTCTACCGTATAAAGTTGTGAGATCCATGTAATACCAAGTCGGTTAATTTATTCAGTCCCTACTAAGGGACCTACTGTCTTAAGTAATTACTCTAACCACCTCTTATAGTGACCATAACAATATTAAAAATCTTTTATGTTCTAAATAAATAGATTGATTTGGCCATCGCATGAAAACCCAATGTATCTCACAAGTGATACATATTATATTAAATTAGACTGTTTATTGCGATGCCAAGTCAATCTATTCATTTAGAACATACCTAGAAGATTTTTAATATTGTTATGGTCTCTAAAAGAGGCGGTTAGATAAGATAATTGCGTAATTACTTAAGACAGTAGGTCCCTTATTAGGGACTGAATAAATTAACCGACTTGGTATTACATGGATCTCACAACTTTTTACGGTAGAAGAACTGAGTTGCGAGGCTTGGGTTTTTGACAAGTTTTGTTTTTAATGGCATCTCACTTCTTTTTGTAGATAGTCTTACTTTTTTCCTTTCCGGTACCTTCTACTTCTTGTATAGCAACAAGTGATTCTTGCTCGAAGGTAAAGGAAAACATCTTGAGGAAACCCCCAGGTCCCAGAATTAATTCTGAGGTCATGTGTATACAAAATTTCAGCTCAATTTGTTATCTTCCAGCTCCATCATCAGACCCTGGTTACCATCTAGTACCAAAATACTCGTCAAGACGAATCAAACGAGCCCAAACTTAATGGGGTTATGTCGTTCAATTACCGAGTTCCTATGGCCATTTTCCAGTTTCATCATCAGACCCTGGTTACCATCTAGTACCAAAGTTCTCGTCATGACGAATCAAACGAGCCCAAACTCGATAGGGGTTTGTCGTTTAATTACTGAGTTCCTTTGGCCATCTTGCAGCTCCATCATCAAACTCTGGTTACCATCTAGCACCAAAGAACTCGTGAAGATGTGTCATACGAGTCCAAACTCGATGGGGTTGTGTCATTTAATTACCGAGTTCCTATGGCCATCTTCCAGCTCCATCATCAGACCCTGGTTACAATCTAGCACCACGGTTTACGACTAGTCATTGAGGAGTTGCGATATCCACCTCCTTACACCATCATCAAATCAGCTCGGTGGTACCATATAACTGAGCCAACGGGCCCGTCAATTTGTCTTTATTGATGGTCAAACGAACTTACCTTAAGTGAAGTTCAACCCATAATTATATGAGGCCTTCGTGTCCGAACCGAGTCCTAAATTTACTTATAGATATATGTGTCTCAAGTGATCGTCATTCACACGGATTTCAAAGCTTAGTATTATTTTAAAAAATAAAAGCATTTTTCAGTCTGGCAACACATATGTCACCCGTTTCCGTCAAAGTCCGCCATATGTCATTTAAGTTCAAAGTTTAAATATTTTAGGGGTAGATCCAAACTTTGGATCCAGGGTTGGGAGGGCTGGACTCGGTTCGGACACGAAGGCCTCATATAATTATGGGTCGAACTTTACTTAAGGTAAGTTCGTTTGACCATCAATTATATTTCTGCCTTCGTGTCCGAACCGAGTCCTAAATTTACTTATAGATAGATGTTCAAAGCTGTTTTTTTTATAAAACAATAAAAAGTATAATATTACTAAATTATACTTCCCTGTCTTAGTAAATATATTTTTTATTTCCATATAGTAGGAAGGTACTTGCTAGGTTTTGGATAGATAACAGGTATCTTAAAGAATAATAAATAATCAGTAACTCTTACACTGTATGTACTACAATAATAATAAAATAAACACATTAAAAGTACCCTGCGCAGTCGGGTAAATAGGTGTAAGATAACTATGAAAAGGTGTAAACAACCTAGAGATATATCTACAGCCAAATGAAACCTTACGAATTAAGCAAATCATCTTTCTTTTAGCTATTGGGTCTATTATAGAGCCTTTTTCTTATAGGCCTACATTTTGGGTGGCAAGTGTTGCAGCCTACATAAACACGTATAAATCCCTCAATCAGCTAGTATTGTTTTAAGCTATCTACTCTAAGTTTGTGTTGAATATTTTCTGAATAAGGTTTTATGAAGCTTTGGAACAAAGAAGTATTACTGGAACGTAAATTTTTAGTCAATTTTAAATAACTAATCGAGCTAGGTGCAGGCTGCACAGTGGACATATTTCAGGATTGAACTTGAAATAGACAGGCAGAATCCCAATTATTCTGAAAACTTTTATATGGAGCAGTTTTTATTCTTTCTGGATTTTATTAAAGTTGTGCAAACATTACTTTAAAAAATATTTCAAATTTCAGATCAGAGATTTGATGAAATATGTGCTCTTTTTTATCGTGCACACTATAGTGCTAAATATATTTTGTGTGTTAATATTAATATTATTTATGTTATCATATATAGAAGACAGAGTAGGAGTGAACCCATTGTCCAGTAGCTAACACTAAAGGTAAAGAACTGTATATTTATTATGGTTATAATAATATACTTACTTATTCTTTATGAAACATTCTCTTCAGATGGTCCGGACACAAAAAATGATCCCCATAGTATGGCATTTAGACAGATTAGGTCATAATTGTCATCAATTGTAAAATTTTCACATTCTTGTAATAGTGACTTAACTTGTTAATTTATAAAACGAAGGGCCGATCTGCCTGAGTTTGGTGTGGCACAAATTGTTAACTGAATTTAGAAATGGCGAAAAATTTCATACTGATATCCTAGACAGAAGTTTCAACTTATAGGTATACCCAACGAGAATATAACCACTAACGTTTTAGGTATACCTAGGCACAGATATTACAATTCTGTAGGTACAAATAATATATGTTTTTTTATATATTTTTGAAAAAAAAAAATACCAGTATATACATTACAGGATCATATTGCTTACATAAATGTCAATACTCTGAAACACAGAACACTTTTACAATACCTTTATACATACATGCCTGCCTGGCGTCACCCTGCCACCAGAGTAAGCTGCTTGTATAGGTAGAGAGTGTGGGTTCCTGAAAGGGTAAACCAATAGTTTAGTGGGGCCTAAACATTGGAAATCGAGGAAATTTTGGTACACCAAAAATCTTCTTGGACTATCAACTTAGATCAAAACAATTTTATCTAACACTATCAATACCCAATATTTTTCCTATTCTTAGAATGAGTCTTACAACTTACAACTGTGCGAATACTACTGCAAATCCATTAATAAACCAATAAAAATACCTGTAACAGGTTTAATCTAGGTTCTTGCAAATAAATAAATTGTTGATTGTTCCAAAGTATTTATACTCAGCTAAAATCCTTTTTTGCATTAACATAAAGCTTTCTAGATTCCTTGTAATTTTCTTTAGAGGTAATATATGATGCAAGCATATTTGAAAATATACTCATTTTTAAATTCTAACTATTGCATGTAAATAGTAGTTTTTAATTGTAGATATATGTATATATTCATATTCATATCTTTTAATTTTATTCGCACCTGAGAAATCGGGAACAAGATTTCTTCTCTAGAGATATTCCTACTATAAGTACGTCATAAGCAGGAATGTATACAAATATACCTACTACATCCAGGTCGTACGTAAGCGTAAGTGAGCAAATTGAGTAATACCCATATTATTTGTCTAATTCAGCAGTTGTCTTATTTATTCGAAAAAGTATTTCAGAATGATGATAGTCTTTGCTCTTCTGAAAAGGAACTCAAAAAACGCTATCACCATTACTTCCAGGTAATTATGTTAGTTTCTTCTATATTCTACTCTCCTTTAACATTTTGTTAATTACGAGACTGTATTGATCTTATTCGATTATATTCTCACCTTACCGTTATCATTAGCACCATTATTTAAATAATGCAAGATATTTCGATCGCCCAATATTTCTGGGTTGTTCCCAGTCCTCCGATCGGAACTCCGATTGGTAGGACGAGTGGGAATATTTTTTCCCACTGCTCCGATTGTTTTTATTTTACAGTCACCAATAAAATAACAGTCGTACTGAATGGCTGGGTATGCTGTTGTAAGGGTAGCAAAAATTTGAACAATCACTCTTGTCTTACAATGTCGTAATAGTTGTTTGAACAAAATTAATTTATATTTTAATATACCTAATAATTTTCTTGAGTCAAACATTCTTATAAAAAATCCATCAGAATTAAGAATCCTAAAAATTTGCAAATCTTACTTGTTTTATTAACTTGATTACCAGATATAGTACTGTGTTCAGGCCCAATGGGTGAACATTAATTTATATAATACAAACCATCCCAAAAAACAAATCTAAGATTTTATTTTATGTCATCTTCATGAATAAGTAGTTACCTATTAAGAAATATGTAACCTTTAAATAAATGCTGGCCATCACTGGATTCATTAACCTAATGATAGATCTTACATCTTCCAACTTGAAATGGTTTTGTATGTATTTATTTATTTTTTCAATTTTTTGAGGTTAATTATGACTTTGAAAAAGTTATTTGGTTTTGGTATGTACTAGAAATACCTTAGAAATAAATTGATTAGAATGTGGGCCACAACGTGAGATTCCTTCACATTCTAAGAGTCTCAAGATCTCTGTAGGTATAGTATGCATCTGGTTATTGTATAAATTACCTGATTGATTATATACCTATATTTAGTCATTGTTTCGGAGGCTTTCCTAAAGGAATGCTGTATCCCGAAATGTAAGACAGATTCACTTTATCCTGAGTGTTTTCCTCCAGTTATAATGAATAGTTAAAGTCCTCCACAGTGATAAATTGACCTTTAGCGATGATTTTTGTGTATTTGTCTGCTGCTGCTGAGGTCTTTGCCCACCAGCTGTAGTCTCATCTGCTGTGGCTGTGGAGGCGGGCCCCTTCAGTTTAAAGTATCTGATTTGGGTTTGTTGTTGATGAATCTTACTTTGAAGATCATTTATTGTGGTGTCTGATGTCGCAATTTTTAGCTGTTTTTGCTTATTTTATTTGTGGTTTTATACTTTCAAATAAATTAGGTATCACCGAACAAGAACTTTCTTGTCTTTGTCCTTTGCCTCAAGGATAGTTTCTTTCGCTGTCTTTAAAACATTAGCCAGCACCGGGCCTGTATAATTTCACAGCAGCTGTTAATCCTTGTGAAAATAATGCACTTATGGATTTTGCAATATTACCTAAGTATTTTGTTTCGACTTCTAGACATCTACATACCTATATATATAGTTATGTATACATTATTAATATTTTATTTCTTTTCGAAATAAATAAGGGTCCCAAGAATATATCGTGAAAAGTGGGTAAGTAAATCAATAAATGGAATACCTTTACCTACCCCATCGCGGATAAAAGGCGTGAGATTGTTATTATTTTTCCACAATAATAATTGTTGTTTCCAGCATCAGCAAAATAACATCCTGCCTTTACAGAATCTCTCAACATACTCCTAATGGAAGTACAGTATACATTATGAGTAAAACAGCTATAGTTATAACCGCCACATACTCAAACTTATTAACCAAGTAGGTACATATATAGTCAGTTTCAACTTGTAGGCAACTTTTTAGTTTAGTTTCGTCTTCATACAGCTCCAGTAATTATGATTCGGCTACATGACGCAGAAGTTGCGTCAAAGTGTCGCCATAGGGACGATGCCCCTTAGGCTAACTTTATCTTTTCAGCTGTGACCCCAGTGATGGTGATACAGATCCCTGGTGCAGGATTTCGGTCAGTGTCGCCCTAGGGACGATGCCCCTTGGGCTAACACTACCTGTTGAACTGTGGCTCCAGTAATAGTGATACAGATCCATGATTTAAAATGTCGGTCAGAGTGTCGCCGTAGGGACGAGGCCCCGTAGGCTAACCCTACCTCCTGAACTGTGGTGTTAACGAGGTTAACTCCGCAGCAGGAAGAGCTATGGTGCTCTGATCAGCGATAGCAACAACCCCTAAGGCAGTGCGTAACGCGTGATCGAGGTGTCAAGGGTGAGAGCTGGAGCCCTGCAGGCAATGCGTAGCACCCAATTAGCAGAAGTGAGAATGCAATTCGACAACCTCTTGTAGACAGTTATGTAACATGTGAATTTAAGTGGAGCAGTTCGTGTTATTTTCAGAAAATTATCCTCGTCTGGATATTCTCTCATTTCTATCTCTTGTTATCTTCTACACAACTTGTGACTGACTCTCGACAGCTTAGACGACGAGGATGGTGCAAGCCCATCAATTATTTCTATCGCACGAAATCGTGCTGATCAGCATCTGTCCTCTCTTTTAATGTCTTGAGTAACGTTTCAATATCCTCACGGAGTTCCTGCAAGTCTTCATTTTTCCATTTCAGCATCTTGTAGTCTTTTAAAACCTGAAAAAACAATTTTATAAAATTTACCGTAGTGAACAACAAACACGGAAACACGTAATGACATATGGCGGACTTTGACGGAAACGGGTGACATATGTGTTGCCAGACTGAAAAATGCTTTTATAACACATTTGCTCGTAAAAGGTGTCTTATTTCACCAATTTTAATATCGTTACCTATCTCATTACGCCCAAGTGCGGTAAGTGTAAAGTAAAACGCACGGTTTATCAAGATGCTCCGTCTTAAAACGAACGGTACTTTTTAAAATCTCAGCAAAGAGTTTTTATGTCAAAAAAGTTGTCAACATTTTATGATTAAAATTAACTTTGGGAGATAAAATATATTAAAGAAATATTTATGTACATAATTATTTAATTTAATTAATTTTGACAGTAAATTACAACCAATCTCGAACAAAAACACAAAAATATTATTTTACTTTATTAGTAATAAGTACTGGGGGTCGATTTTTGAATCTCACCAAGTGACCAATTCTCACCGATGTGAGTGATTTTCGAAAGTTCGTATTTTTGAAACTCATCGGTGACTTACATTTGTCATACCTATGATATCGATTTACGAGTGCCCCTACCCACTCGTAATTGAAATCACCATGTGATTGTTTTTGACAGTTAACGTATGTGACATCTGCCAAAAGTGCCAAAGTATGTTTTTCGGAAGAATTAGCAGCGGGGCTCGATTGTGATATTTCGTGATTGCGACGATTTATTGAAAATATAAAAAACCTCTCAATTAAATAAAACAATATCCAAGTTATTAGTAAAACATATGCCACTAACAAATGTACATACCTTTTCTTATAAATTGTAAAATCTGTGTTATGTTCTCTTTATTCGTCCTTTTCTAGTGAATTAAGTGAATTTTTCAATTCAAAACTTTAATTTTCGTTTACATGACACTGACAGATACGTTACGTTTTACGATTGACCAATTTGATGAATCTTTTTTAAGGTATGGTATGAGAAAATAAAAACCGATATCAATCGCAACACTATAACATCTGCGTAAAAAGGAACGTAACGGGAAGATTGTCTCTGACTGACATTGTAAAATTTCTGCATGTTGGTAAACATCGTGTGACTTTCAAAAATACGGCTTTTGGAAAATGGTGACATAAAAGTCATCGGTGATAATTTTAGTCACCGGTGATTTTGATATCACCAGTGAGATTCAAAAGTGCCTTTTCCTAAAAAAAAATAATGATGCGCGCCGCGCGCTTTTTCTTAACGCTGTATTGTTTTTATTCGTTTACCATAGTCGGAGTCTTATTTTATTTCCTCGCAAATGTGTTATAAAACGTCGTATGACATACGTGCGCTTTGATAATTACAGCCTCTGCTGACTTGTAGCCCTCGCCTACGGCTCGGGCTAGCAATATCGCCTCGGCTGTAATTTTCAACCTACCGCACTTAAGCCGTATACAGAAAGAAAGCCGAAAACCCATCGGCGCCGACCGGCGCCTATCGGTGCCTACAGGCGCCGGTCTACGCAGGTAACCGGCGGAGGCATTTATATGAACCAGCGCTGATGGGCGCCGACCGGCGCCGATAGGCGCCGATCGGCGCCGACTCGCGCTGGTCGGCGCTGGTGCCGCCCGCCAATCATCGTACGACATTTTGCTCGCTCTGCTTCAATCTGCTTGCTTTCTGTAGAATGGACCGGCGCCGATGGGCGCCGATCAGCGCCCATCGGCGCCGACAAGCTTTCGGCTTTCTTTCTGTATACGGCTTTATATCATAATGTACTATTATTTTTTAAAATCATACTAAGCTTTGAAGTCCGTGTGAATTACGATCACTAGAGACACATATATCTATAAGTAAATTTAGGACTCGGTTCGGACACGAAGGCAGAAATATAATTTGTGAAATTGAAGTTATTTTGCATGCTTTTATAGGCACGAACAAAAATTCTCAAGTCTCCTCCAAACACCGCACTGTCTTCTGTGTCTTGCAGTATGATCTTTGATCCTATAGCCCTTCCAACAATATCGGGAGAAAAAAAAAATCCTACTGACTGACATTGACATTCTTTTCTCATTTTGGTCTGTGGCTTTTTCAGTTTGGAAAGGTTGTAAGTGTCTGTGTTTTGATCTGTGTGGTATATGTTAGTTTTATAGATAAACATACTTATGGTACATATTATTATGTAAAATACCTACCAATAATTTTCAATATATTTTTTCCTTAATTGTGGTTTAGTAGGTATACGTGGTAAATAATGCGTCGTCGTTAGATAACCAGTGCGCTCATATTTGTAAATTTGTGTTCAGCGAATCCAGAGATGTCGTCACCACGCCCTAAATCGCCTCGTACACCAGTTTTGCCTAAAAAGGAAGATAAGGAAGAGTCATTTTGGGATAAAATTGGTACAATAGGACGTAAAAAACGCATAAAAGAAGGTGAGATAGTGTATTTAAATAAAAAAGGTAACCATTTGGTCTTAACTGGAAGTGTGGGTGTTCTGACAAAACTAGCTTACCTACTTACACAAACTACTCCTATCAAAGGACTTAATTTACGTTAGTAATTCATTATAAGGGTGCTACTTTACTGAAATTAATTGTATGGTTTCATTGATTCCATTTAATGTTGTAACAAAACATTTATTTACAGTACAAGATGTGCAAGCGGAAGGCAAATATGCCATTGACTCACCAGGAAGCCCCACCGCACCTGAAATACCACCTGAGGAATACAGCCTACGTAAATTGAATTAATTTGAAATTTTTTAAAATTATTTAATCTATTCTTACTAGTCAGTAGTTCACAGTTTGGTTAAACTTTACAGATGATAATGAGGAAAGGGCTATCATTGAACCAAGATCTCTCGAAGATCCCAGAGTGAAAGAGCTAATCCTGGTGCTCATCGACTGGATTAACGATGAACTTGCTATTCAGAGAATTATTGTTAAAGATATCAGTGAAGATCTTTACGATGGGCAGGTGTTACAAAAGCTTCTTGAAAAACTGACAGAGACAAAGCTTGATGTACCGGAGGTCACACAGTCAGAGGAAGGTCAACGTCAAAAATTGGCTGTTGTTCTGAGAGCTGTCAACAGAGTGAGTTTCCATGGCATAAACCATGTATCTTTAATTTTATTTAACATTCCGGAGGCTATTCAATACAAAGTAACAAATAAAATATCAAATCATTCCTCTATAAGATTAGTATAGATTATAGGCAGAGACAATAGACTGCCACTTGCACGCTACGAACCTGGCAGATCTCTTGTGCTTCCTCCACATCTATCAAACGACTCATGCATGCTCATCGGTTTTGGGTACTTTTTATCTGGATTTTCTTCAACACATCACCGATCTGGTCGATGTAGGTTTGCCTAGGTCGTCCTCTACCGACTCGCCCATTCACAACACAACACCCTTGTATAGTTGTCTCATTAGACGACTTTCATTGCATTTATTCTACTTTCATACTTCTTCTGTATACATCAACGTAGGTATTAACAATCCATCATGTATAGCCAGGCATGTTTTTTTTTAATCTATTGTCTCTGACCAATTGGAAATAGGCGTGAGATTATGTATGCATAGATTATCTTAATCTAATTTCAGGTTCTCTATGGCACAACAAAACCAGTTCAGAAATGGAGTGTAGATTCAGTCCATTCAAAAAATGTTGTGTCTATTCTACATTTGTTGGTAGCACTGGCTAGGCATTTCCGCGCACCAGTTCGTCTACCAGAAAATGTTAGTGTGAATGTTGTTGTAGTGAAAAAGGATGCTCCCAATCAGCTTTCACACAGGTAACCAGGAATGCAAACTGAATTGATCATTTATTTTATCTAACAGCTGACTCTATGTGTATGACATATTCTTTTTAAGGACTTTCATTGAAGACATCACATCAACTTATGATGACCTTGGTATGAAATGCGAACGAGATGCATTTGATGCTTTGTTTGATCATGCTCCAGAGAAATTGCAAGTTGTAAAGAAAGTATGTTATTTAAATTTTCAATTTGTCTCATTTTTTGTTTATGCCTACCAACTATATTTTAAATTATTTTTTCAGTCACTTATCACATTTGTGAACAAGCATTTAAGCAAAGTAAATCTTGAAGTCATGGATTTGGATACCCAATTTCATGATGGTGTATACCTGTGCCTGCTTATGGGACTTCTGGAGGGATTCTTTGTGCCACTGTATGATTTTCATCTAACTCCGCAGGACTTTGATCAGAAAGTTCATAATGTGTCTTTTGCATTTGAATTGATGCAGGATGTTGGGTTAGCCAAGCCTAAAGCTAGGCCTGAAGGTAATTAAGGAAAATAGCTTCTTCATTTTATAATAAATACATAAGTAAAGTTGAAATGCATGTTCTATTGACCATGGATATTTAAAAAAAATCTCACGCCTTTTATCCCCGAGGGGGTAGGCAGAGGTATTCCATTACTGGATATAATCACATTTCACGAGATATATTGGACCCCTAAAGTGGTGAGCCCATTGCAGGACTGGGTCTATTTACACATGTCTCAGAATTAATTCTGAGACCTGCGGGTTTCCTCACGATGTTTTCCTTCATCGTCGAGTGATAAATATGTACTTAAGTTTTTTGAAAAACTAATTGGTACATGCCAGGATTCAAACCCGAGCCTCACTGATTTTCGGCCGGCTCTTTAACCGCTAGGCTATCACTGCTCTTATTAAAATATTGACTAATCAATCATACTATTAAATTTCAGATATTGTGAACCATGACCTAAAATCCACGCTTCGAGTTCTCTACAATCTCTTTACCAAATACAAAAATATGGCCTGAATCAATCTTCCAAAAGGAAATCTTAACATTGGTACTAATGTCGATTTAAGAAAAATAATTACTTACTTAATTACATAGATTATTAACATTGAATAATAAATTTATAATGATTGTGCCTTGTTGTGTTAAATTAACTCCTTATTATAGATATAGATTATTTAATAAAAAATTAACAAACTATTTTGGCTTTTTTTTAAATGTCTGCTGTATTCCCTGTACTAAAATTGGAATCTCTAGGAAGGGAATAAACATTCATGCTCTGTTGTAAAAAGATTCTTTTAGATATTTTGGGTGGACATATACAAGAAGTATCAATGTATTATATTCATCACTAGGGGGTGCCCAGCAGCGCACTACACGCGCGGATCCTGTGTATTTCCGTTCCCGTGGGAATTTCCAAAAATCCCTTCATAGCGGTTTTCTACGACATAATTTATAATATACATACATACCATATCTCAAGTTTCTAGGTGTCGTTTCGGAGTAGCACGTATTTATCTTTATACCCAGATTTTGAATTTTTCGGTGGGTATGAGAAATTCTCCCGCAGTAAAAAGTACTCTAGATGTTGACCCGGTTACTCAGTTATCTCCACACCAAATTTCACTAAAATCCGTCCAGTAGTTTTTGCGTGATACGTGCACAATCAGATTGACAGAAATTGGTGTTTTGCTATCTACATCGATAACTATATACCTACACTACCGCTGAAACTTGCAAACAATATTTCATGTATAGACGCGGTCCCGTTAATTTTATTATAGGTACCTATGTATAGATTAGTGGCCCGACAAACGCTCTCCACCAAAAATTTCATAAAAAATGGTCCAACCAGTATTGAGATTTAGCGAAACTAACGAACAATTGATTTTTATATATGGGACTAAATCTGAAAAGTATCGGCACGCACTTTTTTCGCTAAAACTTGGGGGACTCTTTTGGGTTGCTGTATAGTAAGATTGAAAGTGGTAAAGCCGATTTAATAATAAATAAGTAAGTAAGTACATCTACGCATTTGGAAATAATACGGAATACTTTCGGAATGCTCACATTCAAAAAAACACAAAAATTACTATTACGGTCGAATACAATAAATGATTGAAAGAAAAGTTGATCTACGACATTACGACAGTAATAAGAAGACAGTGTCAATTTGAACATTATTTCAATGATTTATTTAATACATATATAAAGAGAACATACTGACATACCTACGCGCAAAAGTAGGTATTCCAACAGCTGTCATAAGTATTCCGAAAAGCCGCCAGCCGGAATAATGGAATACTGACTATTACTGACGTGGAATACTGAGTAGGTAGGTATAGAAATAGTCTTGAATTTCGTACTCTCGCTGTTTAGGAGATACGGGGGGTTTGGTGGCGCTACCAGAATGACGTCATTCTGGCAGCGCCATCGGTGTATCTCGGTAAGCATATTTCTGCGTTGGGCTACACGACGGTTTTTTTAGAAAGGGAATAGAATCCACACTCAATTCCCTGGATTTAAAAATATACAGGCACATTGGTGGCGCTGCCAGAATGACGTTTTTACAGCAGCAACACAACCTGTGTCTCCGTAAATAATATATTATGCTATGCTTATCGAGATACAGCGGAGGCGTTGCTGTAAAGACGTCATTCTGGCAGCGCCACCCCCCTATATCTCCTAAGCCAGAGAAGGTACGAAATCCAAGACTATTTCGTACCCGGAGTACGAAATGGGTCCCTCCGTCATGTATATCTGGTTCAGATGTCAATCAGAAGACGATACATACTGAGCAGCAGTGGTATTGGGCACCTGCAGGCGTATTCACGGAGACTCGATACCGTTTCCGTTCGATTCAGATCGAGTGAAAAATTTTCCAAAGTCGAATCTATCGACTTCGGAAAATTTATTCTAGGCGTTTCTGACAGCCACGGAAAATTTTCTACATAATATGACATTAGTTTTAGATACCAACATCAGCCCATCCCATCTCAAAAGTTTTCGATACCAACATCTGCCCATATCGAAAGAGTTCGACAGATTTTCCGATATCGAATATCGAAGCTCCCTGAATGCGCCTTCTGCAGACGTATTCACAGACTCGATACCGTTTCCGTTCGATTCGAGTCGAATCTATCGACATCGGAAACGAATCTATCGAGATGGGCTGATGTTGGTATGACAGTTGGTGTCAAATAGCACATTAGTTTTCGATACCAACATCAGCAGTAATCAGCAGACGTATTCACAGTCTGCTGATTACTCATTTAATGGTCGTTTAGCGTGGGTGCACTCGGGTGTCGGTTATTATGCGTCTTTGCAGAGCGGATGTAGGCGATTTATAAAAAAGAAATACGTATACACGGAGTCATTTATTTACTAAAATACACGGCATTATGAGTTAAATATTATATACCAAAATATATTAAGAAAATCACTAATAAAATGTTGATATTAATTGGAAAAATATTAATAATTTATGAAAGTTCTTTTTGTGGCTAAACAAACTTATTAAAAAATTGCTCATGGTCCTTACTCCGTTGTGGCGACGGCTGCAGTAGATAGTATTGGCCATTTACACGAGGCCATTCCACTGAAACAATCCACTAAGCTAATCCAAATTGCATACAAAAACTTGAGGACAATCCATTGCAGTGGACTGTCTATTTACACGAAGCTATTAGTGGATTGGCTAACTGGAATGGCCTCGTGTAAATTGCCCATAAGTGCTTATTCAACGTTATGAATCAAACACGCACGACATTACGCAAGAGTAACTTTAGGTACCAACCTACTTACATCTAGAATAGTGCTTTATGGGCCATTTACACGAGGCCATTCCACTAAGCCAATACAAAAAAAAAAACTTGAGGACAATCCATTGCAGTGGACTCTCCGTTTACACGAAGCCATTAGTGGATTGTCTCAGTGGAATGGCCTCGTATAAATGGCCCATTACATCTATCTTTCCACAGGCGAGATGAGAAAATCTGTAAACATACTCTAGCACACGCTTGCGTAACTGCGTGTTTTGAAATATTGGGTTATAATTCGTTTTTACTTCATGCCTTTTTTAACGATTAGACTTTGGTTATAATTTTACATGACAAAAGGTCATTCGTGAATCGGTGATAAATATTTTCATTCCAATTCCAATAATGGTGTTAAGTGGGTACATACAAAATTTGACAAGAAATAAAATTAAATTTACTAATGAAGTTTCTTCTATTTATTATATTAAACTATGTAGGATTATATAAAATAAAGCAATAACATACATTTTAACAAAAAAATATTTACCTACTCATTTTAAGGAACATGAAGTACGCGTTACATGGTAGGTGCAATACAAACGAGTAGGTCATAATATTTTATACAACAACTAGCGACCCTCACTTCGTTTCTTTCCTCGTATATAAAAACCTTCCTCTTGAATTACTCTATCTATTAAAAAAAACCGGCCAAGTGCGAGTCGGACTCGCGCACCGAGGGTTCCGTACAACCTTGCAAATTTATGGTTTTCGTAATTTTTCCTTTATCTATGCTATAAGACGTTGCTTCGTACCAAATTTCAAGATTCTGAGTTCACGGGAAGCACCCTGTAGGTTTTGATTCCCTTGCAAGTGTCGAAAATTTGCGGCATAAACGGCTGTATCTTTTGATTGCGTTGGCTTAGAAGTTTGATTTTTTCACAGCTTCAAGGGACAGTAGACCTGAGTAATTGATATAAATTTCAGCTTCATACCTCCACGCGTTCCTGAGAAAAAGGGTCTTGACAGACGGACGGACGGACGGACAACAAAGTGATCCTATAAGGGTTCCGTTTTTTCCTTTTGAGGTACGGAACCCTAAAAACGAATCTAGCATCAAGATTTAAGCATACATAGGGACAGACAGACGGGAAGCTACTTTGTTTACTACCATGTAGTGATAGTGATAAAAATTATGTAACAATAGGTAGTTACTTCTCTCAATTAGACTACCTACATCATCGTATTGCACCTCACTTAACCGTTACGCAACGCCGCGGAGTCGATATGATTTTTTTTTACAAATTGTATTAGGTATCAATCAATATAATATAAAATAAATATTTACCATTAAACCAACTACCTAAAAGGCTGCCATTATGTGTTAAACTAGTACACTACACATTATAGCTGGTAGAATTTGAAATCGGCTGCTAATCGTCAAGATCGACTTGATAACGAGTAGGAAAATTAAAACAGTAGACTACTTTGGTTATCTTGTTAATACTTACTTCAAAGAGGTTGGAAGAAAATCATTATCTTTAGGAGAAAAACTTTTTTTAAACGTCTGTAACTTACTTATTTTACCAAAAAAATTGGCGATTGCGGTTTATCATCATTCAAGTCTAAATTTAAACAGATTATAAACAAAAATATTTTTTTACTCCTTCATATTTTATAAGATAGTATTATGAAAAAAATGTTTTTAATGAGTGTTCACAGACTCTTAGAAACCTAAATATTTTTTATACATTAAATGTAATTATTGTTTGGAAGCTGCCAATGCAAATTATTTCTTATTCCTAAAACACAACCCTGTTGTAGAATTGGGTTGTTAAATATACTTTTTCTTGTCATAATACAAAATATTATACATAATATAAGTTTTATAACTAAACTATTTATATATTTTGTGTTCCAGTAAAAAAAATAACCTCAGTACCGAAAACACTCCGACAGTTTCCGAAAAAATCCGAGCGCTACTCGAGCGGTACTCGTCGTAGAACACAGCTGATAGTATGGTGTTCTGATGAGTAGATATTAAAATTGTGACCACAAACGCGCTCGGCTTAGTTCGAAAAATGTGGACGTTTTTTCGGTAACGAGTTAAAAATTTTTTTTTATACCTACATGGAACACAAAAAAAAATTGTTTTGTTATATAACTTATGACAATAATAAAGAAGAAAGACAAAAATTCATCAACCCTATTATAGCATTGGTGATCGGAAAATACAGAAAGATAAAAGATGTCAATAAGTTAAAAGATGTCAGACATAAAATAGAAGTTTTACATACGTTTTCAAATCATGAGTATTAGATACATAAAATGAATTACTAAAATAGCAATAATGCGTAACAATCAATACTTATTTCTTAAAACCTACTAAAATAAAAGCTACATAATATTAATAAGTACGCAATACACTGCCATATGAAACGGATTGTGAACCCTGCATCATCAAATTAAACATATTTAAAAAGCATCATGTGACGCTAACGTTATACATTTTATTTAAATAATACCTACTTAAAATAATTAGTAATTACTGAATGGAATGTTTGTCCTGCAATAGCTTTGTAAGTTACTTTTGATTAAAACTGGAAATATACATACATACATACATAATCTCATACCTATTTCCCATTGGGATTGGCAGAGACAGACTGCCACTTCTTACGAACCTGGCAGATCTCTCGTGCTTCATCCACATCCAGTGGAAATATAATGGGAATAAATTGAATACACACGGGGCTGAGACTTACCAATCTTTGGGTAACCAAGCTTTATTATTTCTTGGCTATAGTACCTATAGAAGCTTATGCTTAAATATACTTCAAGTATTTAAATTACAATATCCAAATTTCTTGAAAATATAAATGTTAGCAGATTTTGCAAGTTTACCACTGCATACCGTGGATCTACGTCGTCGCATCGCCGCGGATAGCAGGTGCTCAGCGGCGTTGCCCGCGCGTATTCGGTTTTTCCCGTTCCCGTTCGAATTTCAAAAATATTTTCTTAGAGGGCTTCTACGTCCTAAAGGCTACCTATTTTCAAATTTCAGCTTCATAGTTCCAGCAGTTGAGGCTGTGCATTAATAGATCAGTCAGTCAGTCAGGCAAGACATTTCCCTTTGTATGACTTATACAGTCTTATGCAGTACATACATATAATAGATTATGGATAATTGTAATTTGTTGTTTGTTTGGACTTTATGTTATGATAAAACATCGTTCATCGAGATCCAAAAGGAGAGTTAACTCAAATGATGCGCTACTTTACGAGGTATCAGTACAATATTAATATAGATTCATCCAAAGATTACAAACTATGAGCTTATAAAAATTAAATTCTAAAGTGCGTCGATGTAATTGGCATCACGAGTTCATATTTCACTGGTGTTACGTCCTCTCAAGAATTGATGTTATAGAAAACTAGCTGACCCGGCAAACGTTGTTCGGCCATATAAATGGAGGGTGAGGGTAGGGGGGGTGAAATAGTATATTACACAGCTAGGGAAGTAAAATAAGAAATGTCTCAGATCACATGTAATTGTCGACCGACCGAGGTCAAGCCGAGGTCTACAAACATTTGATCTGAGGCTTTCTTATTTACTTCCCGAGGTGTGTATACTTTAAGACCTATTCTCATACACCTACCAAATATACAAAAAACATTAAAATCTAAATATTTAATATTTTTTTCTTAAATGTTAAATTTCCAAATCCCTTCATGACCGTTGTCTACGACATATAAGACACCTACATACCATACTTATTTCAAGTTTCTTGGTGTTATCGTTTAGGAGTAGTAGGTACCACGTATTTCTCTTTTATAACCAGTTTTATATTTTCCCGTGGGAGTGAGATATTTTCCTGTAGAAAAAAGATTTTAAATGTTGACTCAGTTTTAAATTCTAATTTAATTTTAAAGAGTTTAAATTCTACACCAAATTTCATCAAAATCAGTCAAGTAGTTTTTGCGAGATGTGTGCACAGACAGACAGATAAAAATGTCAAAAAATGGTGTTTTGATATCTAAATCAATAACTCTACTAATTTAATCTACATTTCCGTAAAATTTTTTGGACTCGTTCTCTCGTACATATTTCTCCCTTAGGTCGCGTGGTCCGATCGACTAGTCCGATCAATCGGAATACGAAGTTTTTTTTTTCCTGTTGGCTCGATTGATCGGACTATAAAGACTTAGAAAATCCTGTCAGTCCTACTATCGGTGTAATGGGATTTTAAAAGTTCGTCTAGTTCGATCGATCGAACCACGAGGACGTTTTTTTTCCTGTTGCATCGACTGATCGGACGTAACCGTAGACTTGATATTTTTCTAAGTCCGGATGACACATAAAGGTTATCTAAACTCATTACTAGACACTGGCATTTGATAAACTTTCTTGAATTTTATTTGATGCGATGTCAGTAGGAACCTAATGTCAACATCTGATCAATATCAATTTATTAAACTGGACGGACGGAAGATGGAAGAAATAATAGATCACAACGAAATCGTTTTCTTACGCCGTAAAGGTGGTTGTGTATTACTAAATAAGGGGCATCAATATCATAAAAATAAAAAGTATAAAAAAGGGCCGTCAGTATGGACATGCTGTAATAAAAAAAAACAAAAATGCCGCGGAACGATTACCATTCATGTAAGTTTTAATCAATTTATTACAGTTTTTAGACCATAATAAAAGTGAATTATGATTTGTTAATAGTAATAAGATTTATTTATGCTAAGCTCGTCCTTTATTATTTCACACAGGGTGTGCGGATCTTACAAAAGAAGCCACACGACCGTTGCGTTCCAGATTATACAAAAAATGAACTAGATTATCAAATGGGAAAGATGCGGAATGCAGCGAGAAACTCGTTAGATCCTATTAAAAGCATATACGAACAGCACAAAATACCGTTGAGAGACGCCGGTACTGATTTAATAGCTAAAATTCCTAGTTATAGCTCCGTGAAATCTGGTCTGTATAATGGTAGAAAACAAGCAGCCGGTGTAACAAAATTAACATTTCAACACCCCGCCGAGGTTGAGGTCCCGCTAAAATTTGACGACTTTAAATTGGAAGAGTATAGATGTGATGAAACTTGCATAATAACATTCTGCTCAGAAGAAGCTAAAAAAAGGATTAACACCTATAAGATATTTTATGGCGACGGTACGTTCCACAGTTGCCCATCACCTTTTCAACAGTTGTACACAATTCACGGGGATGTCGGGTCCACCACCGATAGTCTTAACATCGTTCCTTTGATTTATGTGTTCATGACGGACAGTACAACACAAAGCTACGTTACTGTTTTTAACATAATTAAACGACACTTGCCAGGATTTAATCCGTCACAGTTTATGACTGACTACGAAACTGCAGCAATGAATGCCATCTCCGAAGTATTTCCGCAAGCTACAGTAAAAGGATGCTGGTATCACTATGCCAGAGCCATACAGAGAAAGGCCAATAAGTTGCAAATTACAAAAAGGCAACATGACAAGAGAATTGTTGCTTTGACACAAGTGCTACCATTTTTACCGGTTGATTTAATACTCGAAGGATGGGAATACATCTTGGATGACCTATACGATTCGGATGATCACGAAATGTTTGAATTTAAAAAATACTTTGAGGAGCAATGGTTGAATCCTATTCAATTTAAAGAAAAGTGGTCTATATACCGGGAGCTTGTCAGGACAAATAATTGTCTAGAAGGATGGCACAGTAAAATTAATGGTCTCGTGGGCAAAAGAAAACGACCAAGCCTACTAAAATTACTGTCCATTTTAAAAATAGATGCTGATTATTATATGATCAAGATGAAAGGTGGGCTTCGTGAGAAACGAAAGAAAAATACTATAAAACGACAAGAATTTATTGAGAAAACGTTTGTTATGCTAGAAGTTACCGGTATGAACGTTGGATTTTTCTTAGAGCGACTGGCTTGGAAAGGTTTATTTCTACGTTAATTAGGAAGACTAGTAATTTCTAATATATATAGTCGGAGATGCTAAAATGAGTTTGTTATATAATGAAGTGTTAAAAATAATATGTTATATTTTTGAACAACTCTGGTTGTCTTTGTTGTTAATGCCGCAGAATTCATTAAATTCATTAAATATGTGTCATACATAAACATTTTGTTGTTATTATTATTGTTGTAGGTATTAGATAGATAGATACTCAGTCTTGTACACTAAAACTGATAGCACGGACCTCTTTAGTAGATATACGTCAACCTCATCACAGATAGACGCATTTGGCCATGGTTTCTATAGCAATTCACCTGTCAGTAAATGTTATTGTCTGAAGGTTTCTTCATTAAGCCAAAGTATAATATTTTGCGATTCAGATACACAGTAAATGTGCCATTTAACTAACATGAGTTATTTTGAATTTAACGGTAGTAATAGTTCCATGTCGATTTTAAAAAGGGCGATTATCAATGCCAATAAATGTGTTTTCGACCATTGCTTCGCAGTTGAAGTACTCCCGATACCATATTTGCAAAAAGCCATGATGTTATCAAAATACAACTTCTACCTGCCGCCACATTCACGAGTGTGCCGCCAACATATCGATGCTGAAAACTGGGACTGCGTCATTAACGCCAGTACTGCTGTCACAAGTTTCGACGAAACTCACGCAGCAGACATAGTACAAATATATAAAAGTGCTCTGCAGTTAGTACAAATAACTGTAGCGTCTGCCCTAGAATAAAAATTTAATAAACTATTATTTAAGAATATGCCTATTATTTTAATACCTATATAAAATTTATTAATCCTAATTCACATTGAAAACAGGCGGATATAATATCCTTGAGCGGTTTTTAGAGAATAAGGGCTCTTAAGATTATTTGTTAGATCTTTCCTTCAAAACCACTATTTCGTGGTAGTAAAATTCCGCGTCGAAAAGCTAGCCATACACGGACGGTTTTGCCCGTCGGATCAGCCCGCCAGATGTACCGCCAGCGGGCACATCCGTGCGTGTGTGTCGAGAAATATAGATACGGATCTGCCCGCCGGGCACCCGTCCGCAGGCAAATCCGTCGGTGTGTGGTGAGATATAGCCACGGATGTGCCCGATCCGACGGGCAAAACCGTTCGTGTATGGCTAATTAAAGTGAGAAAACACTTTTGAGATGTTGGTAGATTACAAAAGTAACCATGAAAGTACCGGTCGGACAAACAGGAAAAATAAAAATTGTGTGATCGGATTAAGAGGATTTTTCAAGGTCTCGTGGTTCGATCGATCGAACTAGACGAACTTTTAAAATCCCATTACACCGATAGTAGGACTGACAGGATTTTCTAAGTCTTTATAGTCCGATCAATCGAGCCAACAGGAAAAAAAAAACTTCGTATTCCGATTGATCGGACTAGTCGATCGGACCACGCGACCTAAGGGATATTTATTATATGTATAGAAAAACAGATTGAAAGGAGAACGTTCGCACAGCAAAATATTTTTTAACTAGTGGGTGTAACTGGATATAAAGTATGTATAAAAATTACATACATATATTTGAGATAAAATGTGCCCTGAAAGCAAAATTTCAGCAACTTAAGATTTCAGAGTGAAGTCACGGAAAACTAGTATTTCCGAACTTAAAAATAATATGTTATCCACAAAAACATATAATTATTCTTTAAAATTTACCAATGGTATGCAATAGGCTGACGCAATTTCGTAGAGCCATGTGAATGAGTAAGAGGTACCAGTCGACACTATTTTGATGGTTCGAGAGATAAAGCCTAATTCCGTTTTTTAGAAAAATAAGTAAAACTTCTGAACCGTATAAGTGATCTTAATGAAAATTAGGGTGCTTATAGACTCGAATGCCTATAATTTATGTTTACAAAAAAATCATGAATTTGGTTCCAGCCGTTTTAGATTTACAGCAATCATCAAAACTTTCGCCCATCAAAATATGAAATATTTCTGAAATATCAGGTTGCTCAAATTTTGATTTCAGGGCACATTTTGGCTCGAATATAAGGAATCTTTATTCATAGTTTATATCCAGTTAGTCCCACCAGGCAAGAAATATTTTGCTGGGCGAACGAACGGAATCTGTTTTTTTTTTCTTAAATAACTCTGAAACGGCTGGACCTTCAAATTTAAAACGCCGTGCAATTTTAGACGACATATGGCTATTATTTTCTATAAAACAAAATTTTTGAAAGGACGTAACTTTTCGCTAGGCGAATGTACACATTTCAATGTAAATTTCTAAGAGAGTTTATTGTTGACAGCTAGCTATTGTACTTTGGATCTAAATATTGTTCATCATACATAACACTATCCTACAGTAAAAAAGATTACCGAGAACACTACACAGCTAAATTTTAAATATTAACATCCAGGAGATGTGAAATTCCACAAGATTTAAATTGACACTACATTAAGTTTCGTGTAACGGGGCTGAAATGTCCAATAGGACCAACGCCACATTTAAATAAAGAAAACAAATTGACACAACTGACAGTAATTGGGTAGTTGACAGCATCGAAATTAAATTGCGAGTAGTCGTACATTAAAAAGATTATCCCAAAACACCTCAAAATATGTATTTCGATTTTCAATTTACAATTATAGAAAATTTAAAAATAATAAAACAATCAAAAAAAGTGCTGCAATTGTGTACTACAAACTATGACGCCACGGTTTGCTATTTCAGTACATTTTCCATACTAAAATTTCGTTTTGACAGATCGTAAAAAGTAACTGATTTGACTAGGTAGGACACAACCCTATTGAGGTACGTATACCGACTTGTAAGTAGTAGAATTTTCATTATGGCCGATTTACATTCATGCAGTGGTAATGGTATAAGCATTTGTCATTGTGGCGCTACACTGGATTGAGAAATGTTTACTTTGGTCCAACCATGTACGTACAACTATCCATTGCTACTAGATTATAGCACTGGATCGTAACACTAGATTTAGTAAATCAGCCACTTTCAAAATCAGTCACACCCACGTGCAGAGAACAAAAAATGTGTCAAAGATATAAGTAAAATATGTGAGCTATTCTTATTTGAAAACGTTTATATATCATCCAAAGATCCGATCCAGAAATGTCCATTCACGTGTTTTTTATTGACACAAATATTTAATAAAACAGTAGTTATAGCTCAATACGTATGTGCTAGTGTCTGGCTAAATCGGGCCAGAAGAAAAGAAATCTGCCACAGTAACTGTAAGTAAAGCCAACATTATCCGGCAGGTACTTTTTGAAGAATCGGCCACTTCGGTCTAAGTCGGCGCTTTGACGACTACCTCCGAGAATTGAAGGCACATGTCGCTCAGAGAAGTTCGTCGTCTGTCCCAGTATGGAGCAGAGGGTGTTACAGGACTATAGGGTTGTGTTATGCCGTTCTGTTTTTAGTCGTTAGCAAGCCCGGCAATCGATCATGCGGAACATGAGAATAGGAGCACGTCTGCTGCCCCTATAGACGGAAAGGATATCCAGCAGAGTAGCGAATGAAAGTCGGCCAATGACGGTCGGCCTTTCTTTTATTGAGCTATAGCTTCTTTCATATCGATCTTGTTTTATAACACGTTAATGCATAATTCTGCAATTGGATATTAGGATAAGGCTGATTAAAAAATAACTAACAAAATTATAGCTCTATCTTATAAAAAAATATAACGTAATGAACTTCGAACAAACAGTGAAGTGTTTTGGGTTATCAAGACTGATTTTCCAACTAGTTGGTGATCCAAGACACATTTGGTTCGAAGACGGGTGTGTGTGGTGTCGCTACGTGGTCTTACGGGGCGTCGTAGGGAGGTCGAGGGAAGCGGAGGACTCGCGGCGGAGAATCAGCTTCAGCTTCTCATCTTCCTCGAGGTCCTCCTCCACCGAAACGGCACGGCTGAGCTCCGGGTGGCCCAGAGCACGCGCTCGCCACGCTTCTAGTCTCATGACCTGGTACGTTACACATCAATTTATTAGTAGGTGTATGATAGGGCCATTACAAAAACTACTAATAAACTGACAGATATATTTTATAAAACTTTAACAGAGAGCGCTGAAACAGTATTACTACTAAGTGCCGAGTTCACCAACAGTAACTGACTGTTAAAGCAATAATCAGGTGCCCAAAACCATATTACTGCACATCATAAGTGTATAAGGTCATTTTAAATCAAGTGCAAATATTTTAAGGATAGGAACAAATATGTAAGAGAAATAGAATTAACATTTAAAAAAAAAAAACGTAAAAATATTACTTTGTAAAGATGCTTTGCATAAACCCTTACTACCGCACGAAAACACCACGTTTGTTGGCTTTTTTTATATATCTAGGTATTTATTTTGTTATTTCGTATATTGTGTATGTGCAGCGTGTGAGTTTTTAATTTTTGTTATAATAAGAAAAATAAAAATCAGTGTCGAAAATAGTTTGTAAATTTTTTGATCTACCCTTTAAGGATTTGCACTTAATTTAAAATGACCCATCTATACTAAAGTAGTAATATATACATATAAAGACAATCACAGTCATGATTTTTATGACTTGTCATTAATTGGGGTATTGCTTCGGGCATCTGATAATAGATTTGAACGGTTGGTTAGCGTTAGTGAACATGGACCTAAATGAAGTAATAGTTCAAGTTATTATGAAATCATACCATTATACAAAGAGGAATTATAATCTACCTAAAGGAGGAATAGAAAATGGTCGATTAATCACACTGACTTTCTGATGTTCATTATACCCATATGCTAACAATACATGATTAGCATATCTTGTATATACGGGGCCGCGTCTAAGATATAGTATTTAGTAGAGCTGTGAGTATGACATGACATGCAATGCAATAATGTAAATAAACTTTAGCAACAACTGATAGAAACGTGCAACCATGCATTAGAAAAAACACTAGCAAGTATTAAGGCCAGAGCCGCACCGATTAGACAGATGCAAAATATGTCAAATTAACTTGAGAGATCCAAATTCTTGGGGTGGTATTACAGAATTGAACTGAAGTGCGAATCTCAGCTTGAAGATAGTCAAAAGGATATCCCGCAAAGCACCCCCCTTCTAACTGTGTTCAAGCAGAGTTCCGTGCTTGAGTTATGTTCTGTAATACGTGTGGTATTAGACCTCTAAAACTAATCTTTATTAATTAGTAAAATCATGGCATGTTATGAATTGTAATGCAGTTAAGATGTTAAGTGTTATATGATTGGTGCACCAAACTTAAATTAGCGTAATATGTATTCCAATAGTTGTAAATATACATATGGCCAATTTTGAATATTTGGTTCTAAAGACTGAAAGGATTTTAAGGATATGTCTAAAATTAGTATAATACTTATGTTGTATTTCACTCTTACAATGCACAACTCAATATAATTACACTCAATCTTCTAATATATAAAAATCTCGTGTAACGGTGTTTGTGGTTGAGCTTAACCGAAACAAGTTGAACGATTTTAATGATTTCTTTTTGTAAATTTGGTAGGTATGAGAGTAGGTTGTAAAGTATTTTTCACCCTCAATTATTTTTTAAAGTCAGGTCTTAACATGCCATGAGAATAACAATATACCATGTAAATATACATAAGCAGTTTAAAATGTACGTAGTATTTTTAGAAAATCATGTCGCAATAGAGTTGGATTTGGAACATCATCACACTAAGCCTACTCAACACTGGATAGACATGTTGAACTTACTCGAGCCATTTCCAGGGCTCTGTGTCCGGACTGGTGATTGGTGTAGGATACTGTGCAGTGCCAAACAGATACATAAGTAAATTGAAAAAATATACCCATCGGAGATACGCTAGAGCGGTTGCCACTTGTTGGGATTAAAATATGGCAAATTAGCCTGGATTTGTCCTAAGAAGATTAACGTTTATTCAGAAATTTAGGGCAATCGTAGACAGACGGAGTGGGAGTGAAGCTACTTATTCAGTAACTATTTCAATTTCAACGTAATTTCGTTCTAGAAATAAAAATCACACTAGGACGCTTAAACTTCAATGAGGATCCGTAACGTTTTTAGTTGAGAATGCAGATTTATAGAGCTAAGAAATCCTTAACATACAGTACAAAAATTTTTGTTCTACGACAAAAATTGACAAAGTTATGACCGAATTCCTAGCGAAGTTCACCGAGTAGCCGCCGCGTTAGCGTCGCCCTCATTGTGACGTCATCACTCTCCCGCGATCATTGAGTGCCGGCCGGCCGGCCGTACTTGGTTCCCTCACAGTGACGTACACGCTCTCGCGATCATTGAGTATGTTTATTATTTAATATCTTCGTAAGTAATGGTCCGATTTGGATAATTCAAAAAGAGATATCATTCTTATATCATAAAGAATAACGTGGATAATATTTCTAATGGATTTGCTATAACTGTACTGATCCTCATTATTATTGTTTCTAAATTAGTCGCTTCCACGCCACTCTATCCGTCGGCGCTGACCATAAAGCACGAAATACTAGTTTGAACAGTTACTCTACGTTTTCGGCGAATCCAGCTTGAATGGCAAAAGAAATTATCATCAATACTGTATGTAAGTTTGTAATAAGACGCCTCACCACCGCTCATTTTAATATTTCTATTGTAAATCTTCAAATTAATGTCGATATAAACATAGTTATGATACCGGACCTTTATGTACAAATAGTCCTAATGAATAAAGCGTTGATGCTTGAAATGGCCTTGAAGTGACCATAGGTCACTGTTTGCTCAAATAATGAAATAATTGCAATTTAGGAAAGAGATCATGGTGTTAGTATAGTGTGGGAAATTAAAATATTAAATTGTTATTTACATTCATAAGTTGAACACAGAGGAAGCGCGTGACATATTATATGATTTCCACGAACTCGTTATGTTAGACAAGCAAAGCGTCAAGGCACGATTGAATAACTGGAGGTTTTTTTAAATTCATTTGTATAATTTATTAGTTGAGCTTTATTAATGACATTTTTCTAACAGTGTAAAGGTAGTTTGTAAAGCTGTACTAACTTCGGCTTTGAGTTCGGCAACCTGTTCCTGCATTTCACGGACTCTATCTGAATCGTCCATGTTGCTTCTTAATTCACCCTCCGTAGCCATTACTTCGTTCTAAAAATGTTTTTAGAAATACATTATTATTCTACCAGAGAGAAAGCTAGTGTATATATCGCATGGTGATTGAATGTATGTTTATTGTATTATAATAGAATTATAATTTCATTGGTGGTATTATAATTGTACGGTCTTTTGTCAAACGTATCCATTTCAAAAAATATAATGGGGGGCAATCTTAGTTCGGCACATAATATATTATTAAGCAGATTCAGTGACATAGTAATTACCCTAGTAAAATTATCAATATTAGCAACACTTGGCTCTGCAGCACTAAAGTGTGGGTCCATTTTGATTATAGTCTATTTCGCACCAAGTGGGTTCGGTGACAGTTCACATTTTTCCTTTTTACGCATACAACTTTCTAGTAAGAAAAATAAATGATTCCAAAAATAATGAATAATTTATTATTATGTAATTGCTAAAATACAATAATTGTCAACTCTAAAATTCTAAATTAAAATCTCAGACTATAAATCAAGAAAAATATAAAAAACAATACATAAAAAAGATATCCTAAAAGTACGTATTGCGTGGAACGGAACTTATACTCATAGGGATTGACACTACTTAATCTACATTAAATCGATGAATCGAAGCTTTTTGGACGGAATCCGAAAAAAGATGCAATGTTTTTGTAAAATTTTCATTTTGTTGTATCTTTTGGGTTTAAAATAGTAATAGTGTATTATGTGGCAGGGGTCTGTGAAAGTGTGCAGTGATTTGTAGATTCGATAATGTATGATATTTTCGTATTGCATCAAAAAGTTGATGATATTTTTTTTTATTTTACAATGTTTTTCCCTTATATAACCTGTGAAATATAAACATATTCAATAAAAAGTAATCTTGAAAAATCATTCTATCAATAAAGTATAAAATCGATTCCATTTCCTTTACAAACTTACTCGAAACTTTAGAAAAATCGATTGGATTTTATAAGGACACATCACTTTAATTGTCAACAGTGAACTGTCACCGAACCCATTTGGTGTGAAATAGACTATAGTCGTTTCACTATGCTATGCTGATCAATTAGTGACCGGGTAACAATTTTGTATGACTTAGTTAGACGATTGGCAAAAGTTCGTGCAATTATTAGTGAATTTATTATTATTTATTAATTACTACTTAAATTATTATATCATGGCTTTTACGATAACCCTGCGACATATACAATGGCTGCTCAATAAATCATTTCCTGAAAAGGGTTATGATGGATAACAAATTTAATGTTTATTAGATTACTTACTTTAAGCTTATATTCAGATACTTCGGTTTCAAGCTCTGCTATCCTTTGTGCATCTTCCATATTTCTGATGTTCGCTTGCATAGACTCATACTTGGCCTGGAAGAAATATTTCGAGTTTAAAGACATAAGCACATTGGCTTACAATTATAGAGATCGATTTAATTAACACAATTTTTTATATATTTTTATTTCATATCACTTTAAACCAGAAATTCTTGTACGAATTTATTAATTTCGCGTACTTACCTCCAAAACTTAATTGTGATGAAATTTTGTATAAAATGTATTTTACGTTATTCCCTGATAATGTAGCTTTCCAATGGGGAAAGAATTTTTCATTTAGTAATATATATTAATCGGTTCAGTAGTTTCGGTGCCTATTCAATACAAACAAACAAATCTTTCCACTTTATAATATGAGTATAGATAGATGTATACCTAGATAGTGTAATGATCGTCTTCGGTTCGTTTTAATGAGCTGATGGTTCAGCTTTTGCTTCGGTGTGTCGTATGAGTGTACTAACCTTGCTCTCGAGGTCCGAGTATTTGTGCTGGAACTCGCGCTGGCGAGCTTGAAGTGCACGCTCGCGCTGGAGCGCCGCGTCCAGATTCTCACGCAGCTGCCGCGCCTCTTCGTCCTGCCGACGGAGCTGGTTCGTCGACACCTGCACCTGCGTCTCTAGCTCCATCACCTGATAACATGTAACCAGGTTAAAGCGCAACTACTTACTACTCAGTTTTTGTGAATTAAAATAGGAATTGGAATTCCTTAGCACCGCGGGAATACACCCGGTAAACGTTGCAGCACACGTAGGATAAAACTCCGTATAAAAATCTGGCAGACATTGGTGTCTGGAATGATTTTATGTAATCTATGTGTTCTACAGATTTTTATTTCTTTATAGATGAAACACTGCTTACAATAACATTAACCTATTAAAAGCGCTGAAATAATCGCTTCTACCACCAGAATTAAGGACCCTCCTAGATATGCGCAGGCCTTAAGAGCAAGTGATTTCCCTAATGCATTATATTTTTATTTATTTAGAACTCATAGTCTTATACAAACATGTGAAGAATATGTTAGGTATTACAACAGACCTGGAGGTTCCTTAAAATTATTTTAACCTATTATAGGATACAAGCAGCGGTATTGACCTAATTATTCTGAACATTATTTATATGTAATACAATTTTTAATTTTGTGATAAATACAAGTTACTCTGTTAACAGCTTGGACCTAACATGTTTTTTAATGGTATGCAAAGAATCGTGAAAAGGATCAACATCAATTATTAAGTTGTCATTAAAGTATTTGCAGACCCGTCTGAAAAATGTGTAATTAACATAATTGGTACGAGCGAAGCTCACATGAAATAAAGCTTGTCGCGGGCGACATTGTCTTAATGGTACACGCACCTGTATGTTTTTCAAGAGGTTTGGACATCTTATTTTGTTTTTTAGTATTTTAAAGAAGAAAATTAAATCGAGATAAAGTCTCCTGTTAGAGAGAGTAGGTATATTAAAATGTGCACGAGATGCCGAGGCGCTATCCGAATGGTAACACGTTCTGTACGAAAGGGATTTAAGGAAAATATTTTGGATTCTCTCCATACGATCAATATGAATTTGATAGTAAGGTGTCCATACTACACTCGCAAACTCGAGAATACTTCTTACGAAGGAATTAAAAAGAATTTTGTAAGTACATGGACGTCTAAAAGGCTTACCTATACGGAGAATCATACCTAAATTTTTATATGCTCGTTTGCATATATTATCAATATGTTTTAGAAAAGTTAGTTGGGAGTCCAAAGTCACACCAAGGTCCCGTATCGACGTTACACGCTGTAATGGTCTACCTCCAATATTATAATTAAAATTAATTGGTTCCCTACCACGGGTAAAACTGATGACGAAGCATTTATCAGGATTTAAATAAAGATAGTTATCTGTACAGTATTTATAAAAATTTACAAGATCAGATTGAAGAAGTTGACAGTCTGCTTCAGATGTAACAGCTCGATAATTTTTTGTGTCATCTGCATAAACAAGATGTTGCGATTCTAAGAAGCATGTAGACATATCATTTACGTATAACGCAAAAAGTAAGGGACCAAAATGTGAACCTTGGGGGACGCCTGAAGGTACAGGAAGAAAACTTGAGGTATAACCCTTCAATGCTACTGCTTGGCTACGATTGTTTAAATAAGATTTTATCCATCTAAGGAGATACCGTGTATACCAAGCCTCTCTAATTTTATAATTAACATAGAATGGTTTATTTTATCAAAACATTTTGAGAAGTCTGTATACACGGCGTCCACTTGCCATCCGTCACACATCTTGTTCAAAACAAAATCAGTGAAATTCAACAGATTTGTGTCAACGCTACGCCCCCGATAGAACCCATGCTGTGCGATTGATATATGCTGATAAACTGTGGCTGCTATAGTAGTGGTGACAATTTTCTCGAATACTGTACCAAAAATATTTAGCTTGCTTATAGGCCTATAGTTTGTAACCAAACAGGCATCACCGCTTTTATAAATTGGTGTGATTAAAGCTTTTATGCTATAATAGCGGACGATAGATATTTCATAATGCCGCACATTCCATGGGATCCCGCTCCATTTTCGTGCGGGACGATCCCGCAAAAATGGGTACCCGGTGTTGCATTCCCTATTCGGGATATAACTACTTATCCTACGTTAGTCGATACTGCCCATAACGTAGCAAGGTATATCCGAAAGTATAACGGACAGTAAGACTGAAACAGTTAGTTACTTTACACCCCGTTTTAGATTTTGTAAGAATACCTTATAATTAGTGTCCGACCGAAACTGGTTTTCCGGCCGAAACCGAAATCGAATGTTCTGTCGTGGCTTCAGATTCGGCCGAAACCGAAACCGAAACTCACGTGGTCAAGTATAAAATTCCTTAAAATACAGAAATTTTGTACATTTTTCCCATTATTTTGCATTAATTAGGACATGGAATGGAAACACAGTATATTAATTTTGTTATTATAATTTATTTAATATAATATAAAAAAAATATTAACACTCGACAATTCCCGAACAAAGCCGCCAGCGTCCTCTAAAGCGTTGCCGCGAGAAACGAAGTTAGGCGAGCGTGCACGACCAAATCCGAAATCAGTTTCGGTTTCAGCAAAAGGCCGAAACTTGATTTTTGGCCGAAACTCGGCCGAAACCGAAACCGAACTTTCGGTCGAACACTACTTATAATATGTTTGAATCTGTTATAGTGCAAGGAATCACTGGTGTGCAAGGTGTGTTTTGTATAGTTTTTGTTCAATAAAGATCGTTAGTTGGGACACTACTATCTAGCAATTCTTCGTCAAACTATCTTTGAAGTGGCTGTAACGAACTAACACCGAAGTGATTTTTCATTCACCGAAGTGTACCGGGACATTTATAACAGTAGGTTCACTCACCTTAAGCCTGAGCTCCTTCAGCTCAGTAAGAGCTTCGACCTCCCTGATCCTGGTGGTCATGAGCTCCTCGTCGAGTTTCTTCATGTCGTCGGAGCGTCCCTCCCATGCTCTGAGCAGTTTCTTTGGTGTAGCCATTATATCGGAAACCACGTTGGACTGAACAGGAGGCGGCGCCACTTCCTGCCTGTGTTCCTGGATAAATAAGAATTATTAATAATATTACAAATAAAACAACCGACTTCGAAATATTCGAAACCGAATTTGTGATCTACTTCATCAGTTCCACTTCACCAGATGATATATTCGCAATGCAAAAGCTTGAAGTGTTGCTGAAAATAATAAAATCACTTTATTTATGCCTATAAAATTTGAGGAGTTCCCTAAATTCCTCATGGATCCCAGCATCAGTACTGGATTCTGATAAAAAACGTGGCCAATCTGAATGTGTATCCTATCAAATAAAAAAAGGATTTTCCGAATCGGTTTATAAATAACGGAGTTCTGAGGTAACAAACATTTTAATAAACACGGCCAAGTGCGAGTCTGACTCGCACGAGTTCCGTACCATTATCTATAGAAACGGCAAACAATCAAGTTTTTTAGTATTTGTTGTTATAGCGGCAACAGAAATACATCATCTGTGAAAATTTCAATTGTCTAACCATCACGGTTCATGAGATACAGCCTGGTGACAGACGGACGGACCGCTGTCCTCAGTCTTAGTAATAGGGTCCCGTTTGACCCTTTGGGTACGGAACTCTAAAAATACAACCGAATTAAGAACCTACTCCTTTTTTTTTGAAATCAGTGAAAATTATATATTGATATTAACGTTTTGAGTAAATAAATACATACTTGAAGATGCCTCTGCCATGTTTCCGACAGATCAGTGACGCGTTGGCGCAGATCCTTCAGCGACAGATTTGCTTCGGCCTCTCGTAGTTTTACAGCTATCAGTTCATCCTGTAAATTATTTTTATAGTAGAATTATCTACTTAAAATGTAGCTTGTGTATCAAACAATTTATTTACGGAACTGAACACTGACAAATACCGCTTTTTTTTAACTACTTACACTACAACTGCTTTAAGTAGGTACTATCAACCAAAGTTGCACCTGAAACTCCTAAGGATCATTTGTCCTAGCAGCTGCCTTTTCCCACCTCGGTATAGCGATAGATAGTGTTGACGCACACCATGGCGACAGCAAAAAAGTGTTCGGTGTTCCTTTCATGTTTATGATTATTTCGTGCCGATTAAAGAAAATTAATGGAAAAAAACTGTCTTCTGAGCGCTAATTTGGGGCAGGGTAGTAAAATGTTGAGCTTTCAAGCAAAACAATTCTTCAGAGTGTATTAGGTGGAACTTTTATCAATATTACATTATAGCTTATCTATAACCAAGCCTATCTTAGAGCTAAAGTCCCCGTCATGTGAAAGTATAAATTCTGTAAACAAACATTGAGTGGTTTGTAAGATTTCGATTAAAGTACTTATATATATACTTTTAGTCTACTTCAAAATGGCAGACCAAATGTTTACCACAAAGATTGGATAACAGCGCTCTATATTGCTAAAAAGTTAATCCGATTAATTAGAATTGCATGTTAGTTTCTTATTACTTGATATATTTTAATGTTTGGATTTGATAAACTCATAACTCACCATCGTAGGCCCCGTCTTTGCGTGCGGGCAACTTATACATTAATAAAAAAAACTGTCGATAGGTATCTCAGTAGAAGTCCGTTGTTTACTAAACTTATACCTTCTCGTGACGGGGACTAGAGCTAAACATGTGTTGTTTAATCAGTGAAGAGCCGCCGGTTAAAATTGGAACCGAGACACAATTAAAAATGTATTGTGTCTGTGATTCATGGTCTGAGAGGTTAACCTGTAAGTGCGCAACGTTGTTATCGACGCGTTGGCGACGGAGGCTCTTGTTTTCGTTCTCGAGCTCGGTGATCCGCGCGGTGAGCTCGCGCTCGGCGGCCTCGCGCTCTGCGGCGTGCAGCCTGGCGCGCACCAACTCCCGCTGCAGGCATCGCGCCAATTCCTCGCCCTTTGCCCCATTGCCCTCTATGCCCTCCAGTGACGACTGCCGTGAGTTGTTCTGGTCATTAAAAAGGTATTTTACTGCCTAGTCGAATGAGTATTTTTATGACATGTCAAAACGAATATTTACTATGGAAATTGTTCTGAGTACTGACATTGTGACGTCATCATTTTTAGTACTCAATTACATCACTGTTTTGGTTGTTTTATTATTTATGTTTTTTCTATAATTGTAAAATCGAAATGCATTTTTAGAGGTATTTTGGGAGAATACTTTTAATTAATGATTACTCGCAATTTAATTTCATTACGAATATTTTTGTGAATTTACAACCTATTTCTTTTTGATATTTATATCAATAAGGACACATGCGTACACTTTGATATCTTTTAACGCGAGTTTAGTGAACAATTTGTTCACGGTAGGAGACAAAACTCGCGTTAGATCCATATCAAAGATATCAAAGTGTACGCATGTGTCCTTAGCAGCGAATAACGGCACTGTAGAAGAACGATACATACAAGACTGTAATTCACAACTTCGACATTTATTACAGCGAATTTTACCAAAGCGAATGTTTGTGATCGCGATGTACGTTACAGCGAAAGTATTCGATGTCGACGTATGGGACTTCGACGGTTTGTCATCGCGATGTACGTTACAGCGAAAGTATTCGATGTCGACGTATGGGACTTCGACGGTTTGTCATCGCGATGTACGTTACAGCGAAAGTATTCGATGTCGACGTATGGGACTTCGACGGTTTGTGATCGTGAGGTATCTTTGTTTTGACTCATCATAATAGTAATAGTTTATTATGTGGCAAGTGTCCGTGAAAGTGTGCAGTGAATGGGAAATTCGATAAAATGCGAGATATTGACATTTTTGGATTGTCTCAAGAAGTTACAATAAAGTCTTCAGTAAAAGTGCTATTTTACTGTTGATAACCAAGTTAGGGATGTAGAAAGTGTTGAAGACACTGTGTTTTTGTGCATGGACTCTGAAGCAGAGCCATTTACTCAAGGATATCATTAACTAATGATATACAGTTTACGAAATTGTATGTAACTCAAAGAGCTGTGTTCTTTACTGTTTTTGTTTTTAGAAGATTGTATTTCCCGTTTTCAGTACTACGTACGAAAAATATATAAGTTACTCAAAGAGCTGTGTTCTTTTCTGTTTTTGTTTTTAGAAGATTGTATTTCCCGTTTTCAGTACTACGTACGAAAAATATACAGTGGTGGTCAGATAATTAGAAACACTTCTTATGAATAAGAAAAGTGTAACTTCAACGTACAAATGTTCTTAAAAAATATACACATTCAATAATTAATAATCATGCAATAATATAGCCACTCCAAAAAAAAACTCATTAAATGCATAAAATATAAAACATATCTTAATTTAATTACAAAATGAGTCTTACACATGTAGGAGTTTATTTTCTGTTACTTTTACGCTTGGACGCCTAATTAGAAACATTTAAAAAAAGCATACATAGCTCATTATTTTTTTGGAAATAGGAGAATAACATTACTTTTTGGCTTTTTTCTATTATTCTAGCGGCAATTCAAAATTTAATACGAATTTTATTTTGTTCAAAATGGGCCAAAAAAAAGATGTTACGCGTCAACTAGGCAAATCATTATTAAATTTCGTATAGATCATATTATGTGGGCGTACAGAAGAATAGCTGAGCATTTAAATCGTTCTGTTAAGAAAGTTTTTAATGCCATTGATCATTATAAAACACATGGAACTGTTGAAAATGTTCTTAGAACGGCTCGGCCAAGAAAAACCTCTCCCAGAGAAGATAAGTTGTTGTTCGTGTTTCTAAAAATGACCGAAATAAAGGCTCCAACCAGATTTAAAATGAAGTTTTTTCGCCTGATGACCCGAGAAACATCTTGTCAAGATTGATACGCAGAAGATTAGTGGAAGCTAAATTGTTTGGAAGAATTTTTCGAAAGGTACCGCTTCTTACCAAGCAACACCGAGAGAAGCGATTATTATTCTCTAAAAAATATGTTAATTGGACAGTACGAGAATGGAAAAAAGTGTTATTTTCAGATGAAACAATTTTTTTTATGGTATATTTGGATGCAAAGCGCTATGTTAGACGTCCTGTAAACAATGCTTTTAATTATAAATACACAAGGAGTATAGTCAAGGACGGTGGCGGTAACATTAAAGTTTGGGGGTGTTTTTCTGGATATGGAGTTGGACCCGTTCGGAAGATTAAAGGTACAATGGATCAATGGCAATACAAAAATATCTTAGAGCACACAATGATTCCCTACTCGGACGATCATTTGCCTGTAACCTGGATCACTGACAGACAATGACGGACAATGACCCTAAACTAAATGGCCAATAGCGTCAAATGTTTCCTTAGCGAACAGCGTATATCCATTTTAGACTGGCCAGAAAATAGTCCGGATTTGAACCCGATAGAAAATCTCTGGTTTATTGTTAAAAAGAAAGTCTCAAACAAATGTAACACCAGTCAAAACGAACTACATGAAGCATTTGTTGAAGCATGGAATTCAATCCCCCTAGAAAAATAGATGAAATTGATTGAATCAATGCCACGTCGTTGCAGTGCTGTTATTAACAATAAGGGCAAGCCACTAAATATTAATTATAACTATTGGTAGGTTGTGGATAGTATCTATTTCTTAAATGACAATACTAATTACTAATACTTAAAAAATATTGTTTTTTATACTTTTTTGGTGGTTGTTTCTAATTAGTTGACCATTATTGTTCATACCTTAAAACTGATTTAAGTGTTTGTCCGTAATGTAATGTTGAAACTGCACTTGTGTAATGGAATTTATATTGTTTTTTTAATCAATGATAAATCGTTGAACATATTGTTGTCCTATTTATTGTTTAATTTCCAAATAAAAACGATTGCGGTGAAGTATCTTACATAATGTCAAGGACCGTTGGCAGTGTTTCTAATTATCTGACCACCACTGTATGTTACTCAAAGAGCTGCCTTCTTTTCTGTTTTTTTTAGAAGATTGTATTTCCCGTTTTCAGTACTACGTACGAAAAATATATAAGTACTTACAAAAATGATTTGTTTTTGTATTCTTCGCTTTTTCTTCTTCTTTCATTTTCTAAAAAAAAATGTTTAGAATATTGATTTCACATACCTACCTACTTTCCGATCAAAAACTTTTGAAGTCACGTGTGTCGTATGTGTCACGTATTGCAATACTACCTACCTATATTTTCAATGATGCGTGCGTCGCTCATAAACCCATGACTGTTTTCGCGGTAAGATACTTCACGATCACAAACCGTCGAAGTCCCATACGTCGACATCGAATACTTTCGCTGTAACGTACATCGCGATGACAAACCGTCGAAGTCCCATACGTCGACATCGAATACTTTCGCTGTAACGTACATCGCGATGACAAACCGTCGAAGTCCCATACGTCGACATCAAATACTTTCGCTGTAACGTACATCGCGATCACAAACATTCGCTTTGGTAAAATTCGCTGTAATAAATGTCGAAGTTGTGAATTACAGTCTACATACAAGGGTGTCGTTGCAAAGACACTTCGTAAAATAAAAAAATGTGTGGCACGTTTTTGGAATTTTTTAAATTTATATAATGACATACCTGAACAAAAATTTTAAGACCGACATAAACTTTGATAAACTCCAAAACTACAGGACCGATTTAAAAAATTCTTTCACCAATGGAAAGCTACAATATCCCTGCGTAACATAGGCTACATTTTATTCAGTATTCCCACGGGAACGGGAACTACGCGGCCGAACACTAATGTTCTATAAAGAAGTAATAATGTACCGTACCGCCATTCTGGTTATCTGACATTATGCTTATCCGACATTTTGTTTATCCGTATTTTCATGTACACTAACCTCGGCAATAGTCATTTCGAGGGAGCGGATCTCGTCCTGGGCGACGGCCAGCCGCTGCTGTGCGTCCACGTTGGCCCGGCGAAGCGCCTGCACCTCCCGTGCCAGCGCGAACGTCTCTTCCTCGCCCTCCGCGCGATCCACTTGACCACGGACCAGCCTCTCCGCCAGCGCAGAACTTTCCTTCTCCAATAGTTCCACACGTTGTTTAAGTAGGCGGTTCTCTTGGCGTAGACACTGGGAATTTAAACGTGGATTCGTTTTACACAGGGAACCCCTAAGTGGGGTATGCGAACTCTTAAGGTCTTCTCCCTACACCGTATCATACTATGACCGTGATAAGAACGTGTCAAGAAAAAAAAAATTACTTTGTATTGAAAAGTAAGAGCTACGCCCACTCGACCGTCCCGTCACCGAATATGCGCGTGACTCTAAACGAAACGACTCTGGATGAACATTTTTATTTAGTTAGTGTTCTATGTTCTATGTTAGGGGGTTTGGTTTCCGCACTTAGTCCTTTATTGCTTAAAAAATACAACTTACAATTATTTTTGAAATTTATCAAAATTTAATAGTTAAATTTAATCATCAATAAGTGGCTTTTTTGAAATTCTTTGGAAAAAAACATGACTTCAAGTTGCACTGACGTCTTCTGTCAACAAGTGATCATTTCTATGGTTTTATACATGTACGTATCTAACATACACATAACCTAAAATATACGCAGAAGTAATAATGATCCTTATACATATGTATTATATCACTTTTTAAAGTCTTTACTTACGTTAAAATTATCTTTACAACAGTAACGACTGCTCAAACACGATAAATAGTCTCTTCTCATCACCTTTTTTTTTGTGATTTTGGCATTCTATATAGGTATAATATGTTTGTTTTGGCACGTAGGAACGACACAATATTTATGATAAGCTTTCCTGTACTTTTCCATGGCAATAAGTTGATTTTATTACTCATATTTTTACTTTTAGTAATTTTGTGAACGAAACACTTCGTTGTTGACATCGAACTCGTGTAGTGTGACTTCACACTTCCCAGAATAAGCGCGCGCCAAAATGGCCGCGTTTAAATCGCCCAAAATGGTTTATATTTCGGATGTGTTATATTTATTTTTGGTAATGTAATAACTAGTAGAAACGTTTTAAAAAAAACTATACGCACATTCCCTATTGTCGGCTTAAATATTTTGTCCGCTCTAGTGATAGATACGTTCATAGCATTGTGTCGACACCTTCAGGGGGTTCACCATATTATGGTTATAGGTACACTTCCTTGCCGATTTCGGCTAGAGGCTGTTTCTTAATCCGCAGTATCGGGTTGGCGTAGATTGATTGATTGATTTATTGGAGCGCAACAGCAACATTTACAGAGCTTCCCTCATTATAATAAAACTAGTGATAGGTACAGGGTATGCTCAAACTATACCGTTAGATTAAGAAAACCACAAACTCAAATTTTCCCTATCATGTGCCTTAAGATTGTTGCAATCCTTTACGCGAGGTGTACCTAATTCGTAAATAGACTAATTCGCGTTATGCCTAATGTCATTTGCAATTCGCTTTTAGCAAAACTCTATGTTTGCCTAAATTAGATTTTTGTCTATGTCGCTTAAGAACTACTTCGCTATATGCCGAATTCTTAGTTGGTCTACATGGCGTTATGCCTAAAATCCTTACATACCCAATCTTATTGGTGAACTTGATTTGATGATAGGATAGGTTAAGGACAATATTTACGTAATGGAGGCTGGACCGCTGTCAAGCGCGTGCGCGGACTAATATTTAATGATAATAAATTGTGGGACATAATTCACACACGGTTATTTACTCCCAAACTAGGCATTGCCTGAACTATGGGTACTAAATAACTGATAGACATACTTAAATAAATAATAAACACTCAGACACGAAGCCAACAAATATGTTCATGCACACAAACCCGCGACCTCCGGCTCAGAAGGCAGGGTCACTACCAACTGAGCCAACAGGCCCGTCAATAATAATATTTGTTTTTGTCACTGTAATACAGTGTATTACTCCAGTTTTTATTTATTTATTTCCTATCACAAATGATATACAATGTTAAATTACAAACTCGCCAACCTACAAAGCAGTTTGGATAGAACAAGAATAATTCTTATTATTTTATTAATAATGATTTAAAGGTGTTGCACGCCAGATATTTATGAGCCACTTGTTTTGGAGGTTTTCTAGCCAAAACCCAGTTTTTTTAGGTAACCTTTTTCACGTTGTAGCATAGCGGAGAGGATGTGGCCTAAATTTTACTCACCCTCAACACAGCAATATCACCCTGCTCCTTGGTTTTGATCACTGTGTACTCCTTTTCCAACTTTTTCATTTTCTTGGGATTAACTTTTATTGAATAGGCCAGATTCATGAAGGCATCTTGGTCTGCTTCGGCTTTAGCTGGTAATTCTTTTTGAATATACTGTAATAATGAACATAGTTCTAGTAAACTGAATAATTACATCCATTTTAATATTTATTTAAAATCATAATTTTAAGCCCAAAGAGGTTGGAGGAAAATCATTCTCTTAGGAGAGAAACTTTTTCTTTGAACGTCTTTGTTTAAGCCGTTTTATTTATAAATAAATCTACACACGAAAGATTTAGATGACTAGACTTGATTTGATACCAAAAATGGGTTTCGTTGTCGCCTATAAATACAGAGACGATAGTTTCATATCTTTTTTAAAGTCAAGTAATTAAAATAATAAGCACATCCAAATAATTATGCTCACAATATTTATAATGTATTGCCCCTTCACCCTACTTTACAGGCGTATGTAATGATTAGGATTTTAGTCCTACATTCAAAAGTCATCTGTAAGAAAAAAATGACCTTACCTTCAGGATACTTTCCATATCCAGAGATAAAAGATCATTTTTCCCCAGCGTGAGCATAGCGAGGGCCACCTTAAACACTATCTCGATGCCCTCCGAGAGGAAAACGTCCATTATGCGACAAGCCAAAGGCAGCGACAACGTTGTCGTAAACAGCGTCAGGAACCAGCTGCTCGCATATATCGACGTGCTGAAACTCTGCAAATTGACGACAACAACATATGTCAGGCCTCATTAGAACAATTATGTTTAGTAACCATTTTCTCCAACCCACACACACACACCACTGAAACCATGTAACTTGTAGTTTGTATTGTATTGATCGTTTTAAAGAATTATGTGTTTAGGAGTTTCATGGGAGTTTCTTATCCCACTTCTTCTCAACTATAACTGAACTGAACTTATAACCACCTACATTGAAGAAATGTTTGCGTTAGCTATGTCATATAATATGCATGGCCTTTTGTAATTATTCTAACAGTAATTACAAATTGCCATATGCCAATTGCTATATTCTAGAGGAAAGATTTGTATGTTTGTTACAAATAAACTCAAAAACTACTGGACCGATTTTAAAAAATATTTCACCAATGGAAGGCTAGAATATCCCTGAGTAACATAGGCTATAATTTATTCCCGTATTCCCACGGGACCGGGAACTACGCGGGTAATAAACGTAATCAACAAGCCCACAGCTCTAGAATTGCTTCTGACGCATGCGTAACATTTTGTTTCAGCGCAGGGATCACCACATGTTACGTTTTATAGATCCGAAAAATTGATATTTCCAGTTAAAGTCCTCTAGATTGACCATCTATATTTTTTTGCTTATACGAGTAAACGGCTAAATGCAAACCTGGGATTGGAAATGCACGTGTAAGTCCGGGAGCAGCTCTTGGACGAGGTTTTCAAGCTGAAACATGCAGAGGCCGAGTTCCGCCATGCTTGGCTTGAACATGTCGCGCATGCGGTGCTGCTGCATAATCTTCACTAACACGGCGAATGCTTCTTCTTCAGGCATCTGAGAGGAAAACGGTTATAAATTATTACAAATGAAATGTGTTTGTCTGACTTATTTTATCACGGCTAAGCCGTCGTAAGCGTCTATGAGATTTGGCATAGCTTATGGCTTGAGTAGAAATTTATTTAGGCTACTTGTTATCTAGAATTCGAACGAGGAGCCGAGTAATTTCATAAATCTATATTTTAGGTAATGCAAATGGATTTTGAATCACCATATGTGTCATCCTTGTGTTTTAAGCCCCCAGACCTAGTGTTTTGCTATTCACGGATTTTTATTATGAAGACACTCACCCCGAGTAGGGAAGATAAACATGTTATGTTTCTTGTCCCTCTGTGTTGGAAATCTAAATCACCCGAGCACTTTAATGTGGATTTTTTCAAATGCGGTGGAGAGGTAACTGCGGTGTACAAACACTTGTTAGTATCTCGAAATAAAACCAATTAAATATACCTGCATAAGTAACAATCCAACGATGAAACCCGAGCCCTGGCAGTAACCAACTTCCCTGTCGTGCAGCGAGTAGGCCTTCATAACGTGGAAGAGTGACTCTTGTCCGAGCCCGTCCTTCTCCTTGAAGAAGTCGTGTTCGGGATAAGTGCGCGCTATATCCCGACGAATCACTTTTTCACATGCGGATTTTGCCTGTGGACAACAAAAGGCAAGCTTATAGTTTTGTTCATTTGTCTGTCGAAGATTAAAGATACTGAGGTATTTCCGTATCGTAATACTAATCGGAAACCCATGGCATGACACGAACTCTTTTCTAGTTTATCTATGGCAAATATAGCATTAAACTTTTACAAAAATCACATTTTGTGCATGCGTATTTTTAGAAATTTAGTCAACTTGTTTTTTTAAATTAATTAATTATGTATATACATACATAATCTTACGCTTATTTCCCATTGGGGTGACAATAGACAGCCAACTTTTGAATTAAATAATAATCTTAGTGCTCATCGTAAAATTACAGAAAATGATTTAATCTGCAATTTCATAGGTTAAAGAGCTAGTATGATTAGTAAGTATTCACTTTCATAATCACTTGAGGATAATATAACGATTAAGGTGTATCGGATCGGGCAGATCTATTTTGCGTCTTAGGGTGTTGTAGCCTGGATTACTCGCAGTATAAATTGCAGAATGTTATAGTTTTTGCGATTTATTATTTACTAGCGACTCGCCCTCATAAAAACCTTCCTCTTGAATCACTCTATCTATTAAAAAAAACGCATCAAAATCCGTTGCGTATTTTTAAAGATCTAAGCATACATAGGGACAGACAGACAGGGAAGGGACTTTGTTTTATATTATGTAGTGATATAAAACTCGATGTTTGTGAATCAATTTGAAAACGGGATTCGATGACCTTAGAATAAGTCTTTTTTAGTCAACTATGGTCACGCCTTAACAGTATCTTTTACAGACCGTACATACATGTATATATAAATAAATATAGTCATCCATTAAATATCTCAAAATATGTTTACTACAAGGTATTGTACTAATTCGTTAACCTTGTCTGTTACTTCTGTTAGGTATTTAACACACACACAGCACAAAGAATTGGTTAGTTAAATAATTTTAAATTATACATACACGTGACAGGTTTACAACTGTTTAAAGACATAGGTTTGTAATGTATAGGTGCTGAAAAATATTTTAAGAGATTTATTCTTTTTGATTTTGAATGTAATACTAATAAAACTAATATACGCAGGGTTTTATTTCCAATCTAGTTGGACATTCCCATATGGTTCCTCTTTGTAGGACATTTTTTATATGTAAATATTGTACATAAATGTATATTTTCTTTGAACATTTCAAAAGATAGGTATGTAACTTATAAATTATTCTACCAATTTATTTACTAAATTTGTGCAGGGAAAGTATTTTATCCACTTAATTCTCCTATGAATTCCACATTTTTAAATAATACAGTAGTTAAAATTTCCTGAATTCTAGATTTTCCAATGTACAGACAGTCTATCTAAATAGATGTTGTTGGTGTTTTTCCTTCATACAAACAATCAATATTTCGTATGATTCTACATTCATACTAGTAATTTCGCGTAACTATATATACGACAAACCACAATTCGTTCTAAAAATATAAATAAATGATAGTCAAGTTTTTCACATCTGTCTTTCCGGTAATTTCGTTGTTACGAACCTTAATATACGAGGCATAAAGCTTCTTTTCGGGCGAAGTGTCCACACCTGCCAGGAGCTGCCAGACGATGCCTCGGAAGTGATGTGGCACTCCCTGGCGCACCAAGTCACGAACAAATTGGTTACGGCGCTTCCATTCCGTCTCCCAGTTGCTGACAATACGACCCCAGAGGCCCCAGAGGTCCTCTTCCCCGTTGCCGCTACTGACACGTACCTCTTCATGGTTAGAGCTCGTTGCTATGCCAAAAAAGTTTGTTATTATTCGAATATTGAAAATTACCAAACGAATATTATACAACGCGTAACAGAAAAAGCGCAATTCCTCATACACTCCAATTAGTATAATAATATAAAAAAATATGATGCAATCGAACTTTAGTTGTGTCTAACCAATTTTCTTAAATATCGATTAATAATAGCACGCTTTCCGTAAAAAGCACTAAATTCAGCTACGATAATTCATTTTTTGAAAAATTTAACACATATTAAAAATAGCTGAAATCGAATAAGTAGTCGCGATACTGAACCAACTAATTTCAGGAATTGCGCTTATACTGTTACATGTTGTATATACCTATATATAATATTAGAATTGAATAGTTTTAAGCAGTAACGGATCCAGGGGGTGGCTAAGGGGTTCAATTAATATAATATATAGGTCTATGATTGCGAGAGATTATTTTTTCAAGTTTGTTATATCGTGAAAAAGTAACTTTACGAGAATTGCAACGATGCGGAACCTTAGGTCAGACTAACGGGTGTGAGTTTATTTTTATTGACATCAGAACCTTGGAGCCCCGGAGCTACAGAGCTGGCGAGTGGCCTAAATTATTGTAGTGAAAATGTAGTAGTCAAAAACACATCTCTTTGAATTTGTAGTTCTATAGTTCTGGAGTTATTCGACCTGAAAGCTAGAAATCATCAGGTCGGTGTGGCCCCGAGATCTCAGTAATTAGGGCAGTAACGGAGGTGTGCTCTTAGACAAAGTTACTGTAATATTTAGGTAGTAGACAGAAAAACAAAGAATATAATTCGTAGTTCGATATTTTGGCAGTAATTCATGTTTGAAGTGCGTGACAATCAGGTCACTGTAGCCCAGTGTTTTCTCTGAAACGAAGCATCCTAGCATAGTATGTTGTTTGAGTAAGTTTCTGTAGTTCTCGATTTAGGAATTCGTATGGAGCTAGTTTTTTATGTAGTTCTACGGTTTAATAGAATTTTGTACTCTTTCTAAAAACAATCAGAACGGTGTAGCCCAGTGTTTTCTCTGCAACGAAGCATCCTAGCATAGTATGTTGTTTGAGAAAATTTTTGTAGTTCTCGATTTAGGAATTCGTATGGAGCCCGTTTTTTATGTAGTTCTACAGTTTACGAATAATTCAGGTCGGAAGCTCCGAAATGACAGCTAACCTCACTCATTACATTTTTGGAATCAAACAAGCTAGCGAAACAGAAACTTACACAACGATTTATTATCTATCGAATAATAAGTGTGCAAAATTTCATAGAGATCCATGCAGTATCTGTAAAGGAATTTAATATAAACACATTCGGTACCATTATCTGTATAATGGAAGAGGGTGACCATACATTTTATGTTAAAAAGGAAAAATATTCGAGCACTGAAATTTGATAGTGAAAGTAAGTATGATATGACATCAAATAGTAGGTATTTATTGAAATTTGCACTCCGGTTGTTTATTCGTAAGTTTTAACATTAAGTAAATAAATAACTAAAAATGGTTTTCATAGTTATTTATTGAATTCAAATACCCATGGTGGTTTTTTTAGATTGTGAACTCGAACTCGAACTAAACAAAGTCCATATATTATGGTATTTAAAGTAGTTACCTACCACCTACGGTTTCTTTTGTGCAAAGGAATAAAAAAGAGTTGACCATGTGAGTCTTAAAAAAAATTTAACCAAGGGAAATACTTATTACTTTTCTGGGAGTAACATTTTTCCACTGGAACGGGACTGACGCGAGTGAAATTATTAGGCGCCGCTAGTTTAATAAAAACTTCAAGCAGGTTCTACTAATTTGAAAAATATGGACCATTGATATATTAAGTGATGTTTTAGCAACTATTTAAATACCTCGTGATACGAGGTAATGTTTAAACTAACTCATACCCAAAATCACGTGTATTTTTTAGAGTCTCTAAAAAAATACTGGAGAGCCAAGCTCGGGTGTTGTATACCTGCTTCGTAATAATAATACTTTTATAATAATTGACTGCTACACACGACACTTATTTTTATAACTAGCGGATGCCCAGTGGCGTTGCCCGCGCGGATTCCGTTTATTCCCGTTCCCATGGGAATTTCCGAAAATCCCTTCATAGTGGTTGCCTACAACATATTTAAGACACCAACATACCAAATTTCATATAGCGGGTCCCAGCGGCGTTTTCCCGCGTGGATTCAGTTTATTCCCGTTCCCGTGGGAAATTCTAAAAATCCCTTCATACCGGTTTCCTACGACACCTTCATACTATTTTTCCAGTTTCTAGGGGTTATCGTTTCGAAGTAGTACGTATTTCTTTTTTTAACCAGTTTTTATATTTTCCCGTGGGAATGAGTTATTTTCCTGGAATAAAAAGTACCCGAGATGTTGACCCGGGTACTCAGTTATCTCTATTCCAAATTTCATTAAAATCCGTCCAGTAGTTTTTGAGTGATGCGTGCACAACCAGACAGACAGACAGACAGACAAAAATTCCAAAAATTGGTGTTTCGGTATCTATATCGATAACTATACAATATGTATCAGAAAGGTGAAATAATATTGAAGGGTGTATATGTATATCGTGTAACGAAATACCTACAAAAATATCAGATCTAATATAGCAACTTTTTTCTTTCATACAAACTTAATAATTACTTTTTATGTGTGAATTTTCGCCAACCCTGTGATTGAAGAATAAAAGCGTACGGGCTCCGTACGCGCTAGTGTCGTTGACCGTAGTAGTGGTAGGTAGCGCTGCGCGCGCAGCTGATCGCTCGTGCCGAGCGCCGGTCGCCGCCCGCGCCTTAACATACCTACCTATTTTATTCTAGGGTAAATGTTATTGGAAATAATAAAAGTTATAGCAGTAATCATTTATTAAAAAAAAATTAAAGGTAACAGCGTAGTTTTTATTCAATAACTAGTGGCCCGGGCAGACGTCGTTCTGCCACCGTATAAACCATCCCTGGACCCACTCTAACCCACACAAAAAGTTTCATAAAAATCTGTCCAGCCGTTCTGGAGTTTTAATCAAACTAACGAACATCAATTCATTTTTATTTATATAGATAAATTTTACTGATCAAAACATTGTCATTAAACAAGTAATACCTACCTACATACTAATTATGTAGTTTCATCAAACTTTTACACTTTGGGATTAGGGTCCGACCTACTATTTGGTTTACACACACATTAATACCGCACAATAACTCAAAATGTCCACCCGTGCGCAGTGGGTACCACCAGCCGCAGGTCCCGGCACCACGAGTAGGCGTACAGGTGCGCGACCTTGGGGGGTTTGAGCGCGGAACGAACCAGCCTCGCGCAGACGCACACACACACCTGACAATTTCTCCCGCAGCAGCTGAAGGATAGCATCCGCTGCTCATCCAGCAGTCTACCTTCAGCGAAGCGCACGTGACACACACAAAGTCATTTCATAAGATTCACTTGAATAATCGCGAGACACTGTAGCGACTGTTGCGAGTCGCTTCTTTGATTATAACACGTCTTCACTCGTTGATAGATAAGAAGCAACTAAGTTCATTGATTTGAAAATGAAAGAATTTGCTGATTTCCTAAAATTTTATTGTAGGGTTCAGTTGAAAATTAAACATAACCCTATGAAAATAAAAGACGTAAAAATAATTTTAAGCGATACAAGGATAATGAACCAATTAATTACACAATTTACTTTTGCCAATTGTGAAATAATAATAACGTGAAATAAGATAAAATACTTAGAATTAGGAATATTTTTTAAAACATACGGATCCACTCAATAAATAGAGGTCGGAGCTAGAGTCCTTAGTAATGCTGCCGCCGGCCCTTCGACCTTTGCGCAGTGTCCTTATTGGCCAAAAAGGAGCGCGCGAGCGTTTCTAGTGATCAATGGATTTTTCATTGATCTAAGACCGCAATCCACGTGGACTAACAAAATTCTATCAAAGACTAATAATGTCAGATATTTACGTAGGTAAATTAGTAGGTTTTCTTTAAAACTATGGGAAAAAAAATAAAATAATGATGGAGTATTATCGGGCCTGTTGGCTCAGTTGGTAGTGACCTTCAGAACCGGAGCTCGCGGGCTTGATTCCCACTGAACAACATGTTGGCCTACAGTTGTGTGAATGAACATATCGACGGTTGAAAGGCTATTTGATCTAAGCGACATTTTGTAAAACTTGCATTAGGACGGCTCAAAGTTTTTTTTTTTTTTAAAAAAATCATAAAAAAGCAACTATTTGATAGACTTTTATATATTTAATACAGTATATCCCTAATTAAGTTAGGAAGTTTTTTAAGTTACTACTGTTGAAAATGGTGTATTATTTTAGAAAATTTATGTTGGTTAGCCCAAAATGCATCAAATTTAGTATTTTTTTGAGAAAGGCAAAATGGTTCAAATGCCTACCGTAAATAAAATAGCTGAAAGTAAACTGGCTCAAGCATCGACCTAGAATAATATAATACGAGAGAAAATTAATCTAGTGCCAAGTCATCTGACAGAAGAATATGCCCAATGAGCCGAAGCAACATGATGGTGTTGCACCAGAGTGAAGTAGTTTGATACAGATGCCCATTAGAGGGACTGCAGGATGAAACAAAATGAACCCTTACTAGATTATAGTAGATATTGATGCTTAGGCCATCGTAATTCAGCAACGTCCATAAGATATTTTTGAGGTTGGTATGGCACTTTATACTATTTTAGACAGTGTTTTGTATATTTTGTATAAAAAAAAACATTTTTGTGTAGAGGAATCATTCAAGTTGTTGATTCAATGTGTCTTGGAGCAAAGTATTAGATAAAGTGGTATAGTATAAACCTTTTTTCTACTAACCTTAACATCTTAAATCGCGGGTCGTAACCCACTAGGGTCACAGCTCGCGGACAAATAATTCAGAAAACTTAACGAATCATATCTCTAACTGGCATGTATCTAATGAACCTTGCTGTTCCGAACATAGGGGCATTCGATTCTCACTATCAGCTAACACAAAATAGACCAAAGCTAGACGCTACCCACGCCGAACCGACATACCTGGTTATACAAACGCCTTCTGGCACTCAAACCGTCCGTTAGGTTTAAGGGTATTGGGTGCCTGGATAGCCCAAATGATTCGAAAACACCGAGAGTATATAACAGAAGCATAGGTACCACGACTGCTGTAAACAAATAGGTTCAAACACCAAAAGCAAGGGAAACTTTTGGTGGAACACAGAACTTAGTAAGCTCAGGCAAACGGTGCGCAAACAATTCCACAGATGCAAAGATTCTAGGCTTCCAGAAGACATGGACCTATATAAAAAAAGAAAGAGCCTATTTACGGATCAAGACCGCACCCTTCGCTCGCTGAAAAACCCAGACAATACATAGTACACTAAATCAGACCGTGTAATAAGTAAACTGCTTCTAGAAACACACTTCCTAGACTGCAGCCTCTCCAAGGACAATACATGGGCAAGTAAGTAATCACACATACCTAATAACCAAGAAAGGTCCAGAGCCCGTACCGTAGTAACAGAGGAACTAATAAAATGGGCAATTACAGCCTTCAAGCCTTACAAATCCGCAGGCCTAGACGGCATCTTCCCTGCCCTACTGCAATGGGGAGTGGATTTCCTCACACCATGGCTTTTCATCCCTAAGCCAGGCAAAACCGATTACACACAACCCAAGGCGAACAGGCCAATAAGTCTGACATCATTCCTACAGAAGACCCTGGAGAGAATCTTGTGACCGAGATATTTGGGACGGGCCCCTTCGGAAATTTCCATTTTTCCGGTCATTGTTAGTTGTTACGCAGGCAAAGATTTGCCTATGCTAATATCACCTACTGCTGCCCTACAGGCGATGGTGGGGTAGCCGCCCCTGCACCTTGTCGTAAGGGAAGAAGCATCCCTAGTGACGTTCAGGCAGGTGTAAAGAGATTCCAGAATCAAACACAAAAAAAACTTAAAAGAGGATGCAATCTCGCGACACCCGGTGATGGCATCACCGAGCGATAGGACCCAGAAAATACACTGTTTCGTAAAACACTACAACGTAGAACTTACAGCAGGTCCAAAAGTGCTAAGGATCTACACTGATGGATCAAAAACCAACATTGGAACTGGAGTTGAAGTCTACTCAGATGATCTAAATAGTAGAATATCCAGACCACTAGGAATGCTCAACACTGTCTATCAAGCAGAATGTGTGGTCAGAGAGGCCAGAGAAGTCACGGATACCCATATCCGTATACTCTTCCACAGTGCCTCAGTTCTTCAATCCTTAAAGAAAAACTAGATCACTTCGAGACTGATATTGGAGTGCCATCATGCACTAGAACACGTTACGGTACTAAACCACAATACAGTGACACTTCAACTGTCACTGGCTGGCGTGGAAACGATGCAGCGGATGAACTCGCCAGGAGAGGTTCTGACACGAAGGCCATCGAACCCGAACCCATTGTACCCATTCCGTTTAACCAGCTTACGAACTGGTTTAGGGAATACACACAAATGCAAGCGGAGAAATGGTAGACCTCAACGCCAGGATGTAGACAATCCAAGGAGGCTATGCCATCCCTGGACACGAGCTGAGTAAACGCCTTCAGCGCCTGGACAGAGACAGCCTATGAATTGTTTCGGGGACCATCACCGGACACTGCTCACTGAATAAACACCGACACACCTTAGGTATTACTGACAGTCCTCTATGCTGAGCGTGCATCGAGGTGGAAGAAATGGTAGCGCATGTGCTCCTAGAGTGCCCAACGCACTCGAAGAGCACATGCACTACCATCTCTTTGTTGCCCAGATCCGCAAGGAAATTCTTGGAACACTAGAATCCTTTGCGGATGTCCTGAGTGGACTCGGAAGTTTTATCTGCTTCTGTAGGGAGGTGGGCTGGTTGGAATAATCGGCTGCCATGGCTCACTCACGTACAATGGTCCAATTTAGGGACTAAGTGCGGAAACCAAACCCTTAAGATAGAAGAAGGTGGTATATCACCCTAAGCCTTTCGCAGTTCCTTTAATGGTAACAGCTGACTGACGCGTCCGCGCGGGTAGGTGAGATATTCGTAACGGATACTTACACAGCGCGCGCAATAAATTGAACCTATAATTTTTACTTTTTTATACTCCCAAGCGACTAAGGAGTAGCTAATCTCATAATTTATTGGACGGCCTATGTGTTAAAACCGATTTGATAAAATAATGGAAATGCCAATTTTACGTATACTGAATTGAATCAAAATGTTTCAAATGCCATAACACTAATGAGATATTTAGGTAAAAAAAGCCGAAGTGAAAGTGACATCACTCATTATCCTTAATAGAGGATAAATGGGTCAAGAGACTTATTTAATTCATAGAACTTAATGCAAAATGGTTCAAGCGACACGCTTTTTTATTGTAGTTGAATGCAAAATGGGCCAAACGACATAGCTTATTATTTTGGTTTAATGCAAAATAGGCCAAACGACGAAACCACAACCATGGCGAAAAAGCCAAATGCCCTAAGTCATCGAGTCCTCAAATTTGTCTAATTTTGTGTCGTATAGATCAATGAGCTCAGAAATGAGGCCTGTTTTGCTGTGGGTGCTAAGCGCCAAAAAAGTTGTCAAAAAAATTTGAAACCTGATTCAAACGACGGAGAAAAATTTGCTGATTCCGAATATGTATATAACTCAATATCGCAAAATATGTCGCTTAGACCAATTAGCCTTTCAACCGTCGATATCATTTTTCTTTGTGACTGGGTTTTCAATAATTATTTAAGTATGTCTATTAGTTATTTAGTACTCATAGTGTATAGGCTCGGTCTAGTTTTTCGTAGGTAAAAACACGATGTCTTATCTGTACCATGTTTAGTCACTTAAAAGAGAGTTCAACAGCATTTAGCAGCTGATTTAAGGGTTGAAAATGATTTTTTTTAATGATAACTTCAACGTTGTTTTACTCCAAACTTTATAGTATATATTAAACAAGAGACATTTTTCACGAACTGTATATAAGCTACTTTATATGACCCTTAATTATTATTTCACCTTTCTGATACATATTGTATACACTACCGTTAAAATTTAAAAAAATATTTAATGTACAGACACGGCCCCGTTAGAGTTTTATTATATGTATAGATATAGAAAATCAGATGAACAACTCTTTTTTATTCCTTTGCACAAAAGAAACTGTGGGTAGTAGGTAACTACTTTATACCATATTAAATGGACTTTGTTTAGTTCGAGCAATTAGCCAAACCACAATCTAGAAAAAACCACCATGGGTATAATAATTCAATAAAAAACCATGTTAACTATTTTAAGTTATTTATTTACTTAATGTTAAAACTTACGAATAAACAACCGGAGTGCAAATTTCAATAAATACCTACTATTTGATGTCATATCATACTACTTTCACCATCAAATTTCAGTGCTCGAATATTTTTCCTTTTTAACATAAAATGTATGGTCACCCTCTTCCATTATACAGATAATGGTACCGAATGTGTTTATATTAAATTCCTTTACAGATACTGCATGGATCTCTATGAAATTTTGCACACTTATTATTCGATGGATAATAAATCGTTGTGTAAGTTTCTGTTTCGCTAGCTTGTTTGATTCCAAAGATGTAATGAGTGAGGTTAGCTGTCATTTCGGCGCTTCCGACCTGAATTATTCGTAAACTGTAGAACTACATAAAAAACGGGCTCCATACGAATTCCTAAATCAAGAACTACAAAAATTTTCTCAAACAACATACTATGCTAGGATGCTTCGTTGCAGAGAAAACACTGGGCTACACCGTTCTGATTGTTTTTAGAAAGAGTGCAAAATTCTATTAAACCGTAGAACTACATAAAAAACTAGCTCCATACGAATTCCTAAATCGAGAACTACAGAAACTTACTCAAACAACATACTATGCTAGGATGCTTCGTTTCAGAGAAAACACTGGGCTACAGGGACCTGATTGTCACGCACTTCAAACGTGAATTACTGCCAAAATATCGAACTACGAATTATATTCTTTGTTTTTCTGTCTACTACCTAAATATTACAGTAACTTTGTCTAAGAGCAAACGTCCGTTACTGCCCTAATTACTGAGATCTCGGGGCCACACCGACCTGATGATTTCTAGCTTTCAGGTCGAATAACTCCAGAACTATAGAACTACAAATTCAAAGAGATGTGTTTTTGACTACTACATTTTCACTACAATAATTTAGGCCACTCGCCAGCTCTGTAGCTCCGGGGCTCCAAGGTTCTGATGTCAATTTATTTTTATATCATTTTCATAAGATGAAGTAAGTAAGTAAGTAAGTAACAACTCTTTATTGTACACCAATAAAAATATGCAACAAGTGACATAGTGATACAGAAAAGTACAAGGGGCGGTCTTATCGCTTTAAGCGATTTCTTCCAGACAACCTTATGAAATGACTTGTATTTATGATTTCAACTGTGAAATTTCACTGGCAATAATTTTTCACATCACTACATAGTATAAAACAAAGTCGCTTTCTCTGTCCCTATATCCCTATGTCCTTATTCCCCCATGTCCCTTTGTATGCTTAAATCTTTAAAACTACGCAACGGATTTTCATGCGGTTTTTTTTAATAGATAGAGTGATTCAAGAGTAAGGTTTTAGTATAAGCATTGCACCTGTGCGAAGTAGGGGCGGGTCGCTAGTATATTATAAATGCCATTTCGCAGATTTCATAAGTAACAGACTAGTTTAATGAAAGTAGCAAGTGCGACGTATGATAATTTATTTCATATGATTTTTCTCATGCTACCCATGAACCATCATTTTTACCGACTGACTACTAGCGTAGCGGCAGACATAACTTCTGAAGCCGGTAGCTCCCTGATCTTAATTAATATTATAAATAGAAAAGATTTGTTTGTTTTAATTGAATAGGCTCCGAAACTACTGAACCGATTTTAAAAATTCTTTCACCAATGGAAACTACGCGGGTGAAACCGCGCGTTACAGTTACTAATAAATATATTTCGAAGATATACCTATTCGTAGTATATATAATATGTATATATATTTGGTTATATATATACATATTATATATAGTACGAATCAATCATCCATCCTCATATACTATCTACTGGACTTTAAGATAAATTTGCAGATGTTTGAAGAAAAGAACTTAAAATATTTCTACTTTTCTCTCTGACATTCAGCTAATCTTGTTTAATTTCTTAATTAGTCAGAGCATTCTAAGAAGTAGTTAGTAGCATTAATTAATAGTTGAAGTATTTAATACAAAATACACTTACCAGAGGCGAGTGATATTTGGGAGGTGTCAGAACTCTTCCGACTGTGCACGGCGCAGGGTGACTTGGCGTCCGCCTCTATGCGTCTGTTCTCTTCCTCCAGCTTGGCGAGCAGGGCCCTTTCGGGCGTCGGGATTGATGTACTCTCGCCCACAAGAGCGCGGCAGTCTGCATATATATAATATATTACGTTACTTACGTAGTAGCTAGTAGATGTTGTTAGGAAGAATAAAATAAAATTAGCCTGTGCTATTCTGACGTGTAAGTTATATTTTATTCAAATGTTTCATCAAAATCCGTTCATTACTTTTTGCCTGAAAGAGTAACAATCATCCATCCTCACAAACTTTTGTGTTTACAAGAGGAGTACGAAGCGACGATACTAACACTTCGAATTAGGAACTATAGTAATTTTGCTGTGCATTTATCCAAGATTTTCTAAAGAACTGAGGTCAAACGGAACGGCCTTACGAAAAACTTACAAAATAGGCGAGTATTATCCATTTACTGAAAAATACACTGTTATTGCATGTTCTCATGGGAATAAACGGTTAATAATAATTTAATAATTAGTCTTTGGTATTACTAATACTTTTCATAACCAGTATAACAAAACCATATTTTTTTATTGAAACCAAATTTTTATTTCATAAAATGATTTATAGTAGTCTAGTCAACAAATAACCCAACAGTAGGTGTCGAGTGCGTGATCTCAGCGATTTCTTCAGTAAGTTGTTCAGGGTGCTTAGGGAGTTAACATACTAAAAGTCCCGGCGTCTAGGAGGTCCACCGGAGTGGGGAGGAAGGATTAAAGTTCCCACTTTTGAGTTTTTCGCTAATATCTTTAAAACGGTGTGTCGTAGAGAAAACATATCTTCTACATAAAGAAAGCTCATGAAATATTCTGCAACTTTTATCTTATACACTTTTTTCAAATTCCTACCCGTTTTCGAACTACACGTTCCGGAAGAGTGAAAATTTTCGAAAAAAGCACTTTTATTAAACACTAGCTGTTGCCTGCTACTTTGTTCGCGTTATTTCGGGATAAAAAGTAGCCTATATGTTAATCCAGGTCCTAATCTATCTACCTACCAAATTTCATCTAAATCCGTGCAGCCGCTAAGTTATTTTTGTATTGTAACACATAGATATCTACACTAATTTATACTTCTATACTAATATTAAAAAAGAAAGATTTATATTTTTGTACGTTTGTTACGAATAATCTGAAAAACTACTGCACTGATTTTAAAAATTCTTTCACCAGTGGAATGCTAGAATATCCCTGAGTAACATAGGCTATATTTAATTCCCGTATCCCCACGGGAATGGGAACTACGCGGGTGAAACCACGCTGAACCGCTGTTTTACATAACACTAGCGGTATTTGTAACGAATAAACTCAAAAACTACTAGGCCGATTTTGGAAATTCTTTCACCAATGGAAAGCTACATCATCATCAAGTAACATAGGCTATATTTTATTCCCGTATTCCCACGGGAACGGGAGCTACGCGGGTAAAACCGCTATTAATTATAGCACTAGCGTGTTTGTAACAAATAAACTCAAAAACTACTGGGCCGATTTTGAAAAAAAAATTGCCAATGGAAAGCTAAAATATCCCTGAGTAATATAAACTAAATTTTATTCCCGTAATGCCACGGAAACGGGAACTATGCGTGTGCGGGACCGCGCGGAACCACTATTATATAATATGGCACTAGCGGTTCTGCGCGGTTTCACCCGCGTCGTCTTTTTCAGTTTATTCGTAACAAACGTACAAAAATATAAATCTTTGATCTTTATAATATTAGTATAGAAGTATAAATTAGTGTAGATATCTATGTGTTACAATACAAAAATAACTTAGCGGCTGCACGGATTTAGATGAAATTTGGTAGGTAGATAGATTAGGACTCGGATTAACATATAGGCTACTTTTTATCCCGAAATAACGCGAACGAAGTAGCAAGCAACAGCTAGTGTTTAATAAAAGTGCTTTTTTCGAAAATTTTCACTCTTCCGGAACGTGTAGTTCGAAAACGGGTAGGAATTTGAAAAAGTGTATAAGATAAAAGTTGTAGAATATTTTATGAGCATTCTTTACGTAGAAGATATGTTTTCTCTACGACACACCGTTTTAAAGATACTCGTATTAGCGAAAAGCTCAAAACTGGGAACTTTAATCCCCCCCCCTCCCACTCCGGCGGACCTCCTAGACGCCGGGACTTTTAGTATGTTAACTACCTAAGCACCCTGAACAACTTACGAAAGAAATCGCTCAGGTCCCTGCTCACGCACTCGATAACTCTTAATTGACTGGACTAATAGATATTTTTATTAGGTGGGATTTTTTAACATTTATTTATTAATGTACTCATGAAACTGAAACACTTTCACAACAGTACAGTAAATTATGATTGTGTTGGACTGCACTTCATTATGAGCTAGAATTTCTACACTAATAGGTACTTACTCCAAAGAGGAAAGATTTTTATTTTTGTATGTTTGTACTGTAGCTAGTAATAATATAATTAGATTAATGGGACACAATTGAAACATGTTACGACAGCAGTCACAGCAAATTCCTCGTCTAGGCTCATTCTTTCTTCTAAACTTCCTTTGGATTTTGGATACTTAGTTTTTTCCACCTGTTATGGCCGATTTTAGACGTAACTTTAAGCGGGACAATTTAAGTCGCCGCTAAATATACGCAGTTTAGACATTAGACAAGTCTAAATTATTATTATTTTTTGTTTAAAATGACACACAAAGAATAGCGCTTTTTCCGCTAAAGCTAAGTTGTGTTGACCGGCTAAATTAGAAACGTTAATCTTGTCATTAGATTTTGACAGCATAGAATAGAAAAACCGTTTTTAAGAGAAGAAGAAGAGAATTGAGTCCAATTTATATGTGACATTGCCTAAGAAACAAGAACATTGACAAACACAAGATATTTTATTATATGTTATGGTATATTAGGTACAAATCAGATCAAATCTTTTATACATCATTTTATACTTATAAATATTTCAAAGGGGTTTGTTTCAGATTCCTTTCTAGATTTCTTATAAATACTAGGTACTTATTTTGATAATAACGGATATTATACATAAGTAAATTTCATCATAATTTATTAATTACTTACAGGATACTAGAGAAACTTCACAAATATCAGTAGGCAGATATAGGCTACAAAATAACGTTTCAAGTAAGTCTTTAGAGCTCTTATTCGAAGTGCTAGGACCTACGTCAAGACGTCGTAATACAAAAATAATGATAGTGCGCTTAACCATTTCAGAGATTAAGCAAATACGCAAAAGTTACCGCAGCAGAATCTTGAATATCTGAACCATAAACGATACTAATACAAATGATCGAAACATTTACCTCGACTGGACAACTAATTATGAAGCTAAAATTTATTTCAATATACCCATTAAAATAAAAAACTAAATTTCAAACTGGGGTAAAGTTACCGCAGCGGAAACTGTGTTTCTCAAATTACTAAAAAACTACAAGCAATACTAATTTTAAAATCTGTACAACAATTACAGGAGCCGGATTACTATTATTATTATTACTATTGTAATAATCTGTATAGCTCAAATGCCGATATTCGACAACTTATCGCTTGAGTAACGCACTCTGTTAAGAGTATTGTCATTATGTACCATAATTACAATTAAATTACATTGTAAATTATTCTTTGATTAATGTTATTATAATCCTAAAAATATAGAATTATGTATAACACACCTTTGGTTTAGTACTTAAATCCCACCAAGTAATCTATAGGTACATACAATTAAAATCTAACGGGACCGTGTCTGTACATAAAATATTTTTGAAAATTTTAGTGGTAGGTAGTGTAGATTTAGATACTTACCAAAACACCAATATTTTTAATTTTTGTCTAGAGATAACTGAGAACCCGGTTCAATATATACGTAGGTTACTTTTTATTCCAGAAAAATATCTTATTCCCACGTGAAAATATAAAAAGTGGTTATGAAGAGAAATACATACCTACTATTCCGAAACCATTACACAAAAATAACAGAAAGTGAAACTGTGCAATTGTTGAAAAGCTAAGTAAATAATAATGAATAGTGATACATTACCTGAAGGTGAAATTACTATTTATTGGAATAACCATTTATCCACCATTTCTGCACCAGTTGCTAATTTAAAATATATTTTATTTTTAAGCAACCTTATCTACGTAATACTAGGTATATGTGCAAATATTAATTGTATTAGTTTTTTGTGCGTCAGTTACCTTTATCCTAGTTTTAAATTAAACCAATGTAGCCAGATGTAATCCATTACATACTAGTTTGTACGAATTCTGTAAACGGCACGTTTGTTATGGTTAAACCTACATAGCGCAATCACTACTACGATTTAAAAAGACATAATAATCTTATAATATACACTCGGCATCACAAAAATCGCATCTTAGGAAAATAATACTTCCAACAACTTTTAATCACACTTAGAATCAGGGATGATGGGACTATTAGGTATCATTTAAAACATTAATTTAACGAAATTGAAATTAACAATCATTTATACCATAAAAAAATCATTTCACTCAAACCACGACGTTATACAAAAATAATGCATAATTACTCTCGAAAAGGGCCACTAGTTGCGCGAACTTTTAGGGGTATAAAAGGGTCAACACGGGTCAAAAGTTAATCATTCGTTGTCCAGCCCCTGATGAAGCCGCTCAAGTGATCGCATTATTGCAATCGGGAATACGACAGTGTGATGTTGCTCGTCAACTGAACCTAAATCGATTTTTGGTTCCATAAGCTCCTCCTGAGGTTTCGGGCAACTGGTGGCTACATCCGAAGACCAGGGATCTGTTTATTGTTTCAACATCACTGCGAAATCGGTTCTCAAATGCTGTTGAGTGCAACAGCGACTCCAAGCAACTCCAACTACAACCCTAAGCGTCTCTACGGTCAGACGAAGGTTAAAAGAAAAGAAAACAGTGGCCCACAGGGCCGCAACAGGCCCAAAATTGACTGCAGAGCATCGTCGAGCCCTCTTGCAGTTTGCTCGCGATCACGTCGACTGGTTGGTCGAACAATGGAGAGCCGTTCTCCTCTCGGATAAGACGAGAGTGTGCCTTTTCTGCAACGACAGACGCAGAAGAGTATACAAAAGGCAGGGGGAACGATTCGCACAGGCCTGCATTGAGGAGATAGTGGAATATGGGTGTGGCTCCTCTATGTTCTGGGGCGGTATGTTCGTTGACTGCAAAACCGAGGTTGTGTGCGTGTCCCGGACTAGAGGTGCTCGCGGACAAGGGTCAATGACTGCTCACCGGTACATCACAAAGGTCTTGCAAGAGCATGTGGTCCCTTACGCTGAATTTGTCGACACTGGGTTCATATTAATGCACGACAACGCTCGCTCCCACACCGCGTCAATTGTACTCAACTATTTTGATGAGGTTTTGATCCCCGTCATGAACTGTCCAGCGAGAAATCCAGAACTGAACCCGATCGAGCACCTTTGATCGAGAACTGAAACGACGAGTCCGGTCACACGATCATGCTCCTACCGTCCAAGACCTTCAAGAGGCCATTATTGCGGAATATAATATTATTCCTCAGGAAGACGTTGTAGAATTGGTTAGGTCCATGAGAGATAGCATGGTAGCTGTTATCAGGGCAAGGAAGGGGTAACACTAAGTTTTAAGTAATTTTTAGGCATTATTTTGTCTTACTTGAATTTTTTGTCAACGAACTTTTTCTTCTTCTTTCGTCGTAAAAAAAAGGTCTTCGGTCGTAAAAAAAAGGGGTGATTGCACCCTTTTTTTTACGACCTAGCAAAACTAAAGTACGTTTTGCTGAATGTTTATGATTAGTCCTTTAAAATTATACCCAATAGTCCCATTATCATAGATTATAAATAGGGTTAAAAGTACCTAGTTTGAAGTATTATTTGCCAAGGGTGAGATTTTTGTGACGCCGACTGTATATATTTTATATACGAGTATATGTACCTATATAGGTATATAAATATATTCCTATTTACCTTGGTCACGGCATCACGCGTCAACGGCTGGACCAATTTCGCTAATTCTTTTTTTGTTGTGTTTGTTATTGTCAGGAGAACGTTCTTATGAAAGAAAATAATAAGAAAGTAAAGCTAAAAAAATTAAGAAAACTTAACGACCGTATTAACTTTTATTAGTTTAAAATTTAATATTTTAAGACGTTTAAAGAAAAAGTTTCACTCTCCTAGAAAAGAGAATGATTTTCTTCCAACCTCTTTGGTAATCTTATTGCGTTTGACATAACTGACAGTTGTTTGACAGTTAGCGCAATGGTACATATAGCTATAGTCAAGACATGACAATGTCTGTTGGGTCAGCTAGTTGTATAATAAATGTTATTCGTTCAGTATGTAGGTACATACATTATATTATCATGTGAGTATATGGATGGAGTAAATTATGTTAGTGAATAAGCTGCAAATCGTTTAGTCGCCATGCCCAACCTAAGCACAATTAGATGGAAAACAGATTGATAAAAATGTTAAACGATATTAGATGTGTTATTTACATGTGATCTAGCGAATGTTTGTGTTAATACAACAAACCGTCTAGGGATGATACAGGTGATTCAGTATTACTAGCGATCGGAATTCCAGGCTGCGCGTTCGGTGCGGCAGGCATGTCCCTGGCGTCGACGTCCACCTTCATGGTGACGCGGGAGCTGCCATATAGACTCCTGCCTCCCCGCGCCCTTCGTTGTTCCTCACTGCGCTCCTTTCTGCACCAGACACGCGCAGTCACGCCATGAACTCCACGTTCTTATCAAAGGGTACAATGGATTCTATGTGTCAACGCCCCCCTAAACGAGGTTTTTTTAACAGTTTTAAACATAGTATATAATAATACATCATCTGCTACGATCTTATATGATATTTTTATTTTCTGTTTGAATTAAACGCGTTTTTTATACGCGCGGATTCAGCGCTTTTTCCCACAGGTTTTTGGGTTCCAATAACAGAACAGGAAAGAACAGGGAAGAGTTAAAAAAAAAAAGAAAAACCCCTCATTACATAAAACTTATTTTTTCAAACACCGCGAAGGCTCAGCAACCGCGCAGTCTAGGTACTAATGAAAAGATTTTATGTACCTAATAATGAGGCGTTTTCGGTGACAGCTGTTACTTGAGTATTCAAAGGTGTCAATAGATAGTGTTATAGAACTTTTAACACAATCTTTCTACTTATTTGCAGCGGCTACGATATTATGTTGTTTTCAAGTTTTCAACATGCGTACATGTGCCATCGTTAAGTATAGAAATGGAGGCGTTCATACATATTCAACTGATGAGACCTTTTAAGACAACAACGGATGAACGGAACCAAGGATAGATGTCCACGCAAAGTCCGGTGAAATCTGAGTAAATAAATATCCTGTGTTTGTTCGAACCAAAGAGATTAAAATATAATAGGACATAGAGGGGGCATTGGGAATATTTTTATACAAAACTTTGAAGCATGTTTGAAGCTCGAGCGTCATGTCAGTTAGTATGAACGCGAGCTGTCATTCGGTCGAAATTGTACTAGACTTATTCCACTTGGAATAACTTTTCGACTTTCAATTTTCCTCGCTTTGTCCCTTTTATGCCCTATTATATTTTAATCTCTTTGGTTCGAACCAATTTAAACCTAATTTAAGCAGGAGAAAACACGCCAACCACAACACAAATTAGATATCACTAATAAAAAACACGTCTGTCGGCATCAACAGCTGTATATTTTCATGACGCTTGCATTCATCAGAACAATAAAAAAGTTATCATTCGATGACATCGCCATCTATCTTTAATGAATGTACTAGTTTTTCTTTTTGGCGCGGTCAGTCAGTGAATGGGTTGAAGTCATTAAGGCATGTCAGAAACCCTTGGGTGGCTTGTAAAATTCTGACAGTTAGATGGCCACTCACTAGGTATAGTCTAACACCATCTCCCAATCCAAAAGTAGGCTCGCATGAGAGATTATTTACTTCCTCATGTGAGAGGAAATACTCTTAGTTCAGCAGTGGGCTCTTACGCTTTAATGACGATGAAGAACCCAAATTGTAATAACCTATGGGAAAATACGCTCAATACGCACGAATAGAAAACGCCGTAATTGAAGACACACTTACCATTGTTACTAAAACTATAACATAAATAAGTCTTTAGCAGCGACAATGATTTGTAAATTTTACTTTAGGCTAAATATCTCATTATTAATCAACAAAACAGTTATTACAAATAGGTATGCATATTTATTTTTAGCTTCACTTCACCGCATGCACAAACTATGAATGATAAGTGGTGAATGCCATAAACATGAACACATTGAGATCACATCACATCTCAAGAGTTAAGAATAATTAAAACGCGTGTGAGTTAATAAGTTTTTGTTTTGATTAAAACGTGTGGCGCGGCTCTCTGGTAGGTGAAAGTTGTGGTCGGTGGAATGATCCGCGCGGCGGCCATCCGCCCACAAAGCATGAAGGCCATGTCTTACTCATTCCATCATTTCCAAGAGCGCGATTAGTGTGCGCCAGTTCTAGCGAAGACTTTAAAGTGTGTACTTGTGTACGTAAAGGCTATACCAATGAGTATACTGATAATCCGAAAAAGATACGATTTGGATCATTTTAATTCTAACTCTAAGTTGCCAGAGCAGTTTTTTTACAAGGTATAAAATGGTTCTTGCACCTTTATAAAAGAACCTGGATTCAAGATATAAGTATGCATTTCCCGGTTCTTTAAAAAAATAATTCACATTATTTGAATTTACGTGCGATCCCGCTGAGCGCTCTTGGTCAAAAAAGGATATTTTGTTTTCTTTGAGACGTAACAACAATTTAATTTAAAGAAACGTCGATCGAAGCTAAAATGCCTACTTAAAGTGGCTAATGGTCGAAGTAGGAGCCAAACCTATTACTAACCATCAGCTTTTCGTCGTTCTGTTTGTCAGTGGGCTGTGTGTATGAGACCACAACCGTAATAGGAAGACATTTAATTTGTTAGTTTGTTTACATAATGTGTATTTCTTTTTCCGATATAACAAAGTTATCATTAAAACTACAAAAAATAAAAATAAGAAACGTATTACTTATTTGCACGGTGGTACAGAACGATTCGGGTGCGAGTCCGACTCGCAGTTGACCGATTTTTTAAATTATAACTAAGCAATTATGTAAGGCTTAAAATTTTCGAACGACTTATATCACCCAGATGGCGTAGACGTAATGTAAAAAAAAACTGGCTCTTGGGTTTGATGGTTTATTATGTAATAAGAAATATTTGTAATTAATTTAATCATTGTAATGGTCGCAATTTGGTCTCATCTACTTTTCGATAATTGTAAAATGATCGAAATTACCAGAAAATCACAGTTTGTTCAAAAATTTGCACCGAAATTCCTTCCAAAAAACAAAGCCGGTTCTCGGTTCCCTACTTGCTACCTGACTTTTGAATTTACATAATAATTTTCTCGGACAAAGTAGATGGCAAGGCAGACAAAAATTTCAATAATTGGTGTTTTGATATCTACATCGATAAATATCTACACTACCGCAAAAAAATATATATATATATATATGTGCAGACACGGCCTCGTTACAGTTTTATTATATTACTAGCGGCCCGCCCCGGCTTCGCACGGGTGGACATTTATTTTTTCAACATAGTAAATTATAAAAAAAAATTGACTCTGTATGGAGACTTTTAAAGAATATTTGTGCCAAGTTTCAAGTTGATAGACGCAAAAAACCCCTCTTCTCTATACCAACTTCAACCCCTAATTTCACCCTTTTAGGGAATGATTTTAAAATAATACAAAAATACGTTTCTCATCATTTATTTTTAAGAGTATTTGTGATAAGTTTCAAGTTGATAGACGTAAAAAAACCACACGTTTCCATACAATCTCCAATCCCGTTTCACCCGTGAGTTTTGAAAAATCGAGATATACCTACTTCTCTTGTTGTTTGTTTTGAGGAGTATTTTTACAAAATTTCGAATTGATACATCCAACATCCAAAAATGAAGGTATTCATGCAAACTTCAACCCCCAAGGGGATGAAATCCCTTGGAGGATGGTTTTCGATAAATCCTAGAATATTATCAAGTTTATTTTCAAGAATATTTGTAAAAAGTTTAAAGTTGATACACGCAGAAATCACACTATCCCATACAAACTTTATCCCCCTCTTTCACCCCTTTAAGAGATGATTTTCAAAAAATCCAAAAACACGTGTCTCATCATTTATTTCTAAAAGTATTTGTGCCAAGTTTGAAGTTGATAGACGTAAAAATCAAACACGTCTCCATACAAACTCCAACCCCCGGTTTCACCCCCTTAAGGGGTGATTTTCGAAAAATCCAGAAATACGTATCTTGTTATTTGTTTTGAGGAGTATTTTTACAAAGTTTCGAATCGATACACCCAAAAATGAAGGTTTTCCATACAAACTTCAACCCCCACTTTCACCCCCTTGGAGGAAGATTTTTGAAAAATCCTAGAACTAATATCTCATAGTTTGTTTTCAGAAGCATTTGTACCAAGTTTCAAGTTGATGGACGCAAATAATAAACTTGTTCGTATCAACTTCAACCCCTACTTTCATCCGTTTAGGGGATGACTTTCGAAAAATCCAAAAATATGTGTCTCATAATTTATTTCTAAGAGTATTTATGTAAAGTTTGAAGGTGATAGACGTAAAAAACAACACGTCTCCATACAAACTCCACTCTCCTGTTTCACCCCTATAGGGGATGGTTTTTGAAAAATCCAGAAATACGTATCTTGTTGTTTGTTTTGAGGAGTATTTATACAAAGTTTCGAATTGATACACCTAAAAATGAAGGTTTTCCATACAAACTTCATCCCCTACTTTCACCCCCTTAGAGGATGATTTTTAAAACATCCTAAAACTAATATTTCATAGTGTGTTTTGAAGAGTATTTGTGCCAAGTTTAAAGTTAATACACGCCGAAATCACAATATCCCATACAAACTTCAACCCCCTCTTTCACCCCCCTAAGGGTTGATTTTCGTAAAATCCTTTCTTAGCGAGCATCTACACTATAAACTTAACCTACACACAAAATTTCATGTTTCTATGTTCAGCGGTTTGGGCTGGGCCTTGATTTTTAGATTTAGCTTCTCCTTTTATATATATAGATGTATAGATGTTCTCCTTGTTGAGGTGAAATGTTGTGTGTGCTACACGAGAGCAAAGTTATTTGCATCTCGCGACTTTGAGTCCCTCGCTACGCTCAGGATTCCAACTCAGAGTCACTCGCTAGCAAAGAACTATTGTGCTATATTGTTGCACAAATAACTGTTATAAAAAACGAGTACTAAATACTTATACATTCCAAGGCACACGCTTGACTCGCACTTGGTTGATTTTGTATGATGTATAAGTTATCTGTAAGAATCTACTATTTTAGGAGAATCGTCTACAGATGGGTACAAAATTTAAGATTTGCGATAGATTGAGTGAGTGCCTGCGGGTTCTGAATAAATATTTTAAGTGTTCCCATACTGTTATCTACAACAATCTGCGTCAGGTATAAAATATTCATAGTCACGGTTTTTCCTGAAGACCTTAGTTTCTCGTTGTTTATTGTAAAATAAAGCAACCTAAATTTATATATTGCGCCAGTGCTGTTTCATATAACATTTGTTATGTGGATTTAGTAAGTATTTATAAATTTCGTAAGTAAAATATAAAAAACCCAGTTTTATAAACATCAATTGGTCGTGAAATAACATGGTAAAACATGATGTCATAATATTTGCGTACCTAGATAATATAACCAAAACCAAACCAAACGGCTAACAAATTCTTACAGACCTGGGATGGATTAGGCGCACAATGCCACATTCGCAAAATGCCACATGACGCAAAATGCCACATTCGCAAAATGCCACATTCGCAAAATGCCACATTCGCAAAATGCCATATTCGCAAAATGCCACATTCACAAAATGCCACATTCGCAAAATGCCACATTCGCAGAATGCCACATTCGCAAAATGCCACACAGCCAAATGCCACACTAACAAAGTGCCATACTTGTCCAACTCCCTTTCTTGCAGTATGTAGGCCGATGATTTACTATTGCTCTACTATTGCTGTGCCCTGTACAGGGTTCATAAATTGATCTAACTTAGTTAAGACCACCTTGTAGACATAAGGGATGCAATAAATGATTGAGTATTGAGTATTTATAAATTAGAAAATAAAACTAATTTAATAATTTTAGTATGTATGTATTTAATCACATTTATTAATTTCCATTTATTTTAACACAAAATAAATTGAAAATATAAACTGAAATTATGAATGCTGCTGAGAATCATAAAAACTTAATAACAAAATATTATAACTTTTTTTTGTATTAAATACATTACAATAAAACGGCTGAATGATGTAAATTTTACATCATTCAGCTGTTTTATTGTAATTTTAATGGAAATACTTATAATAGCATTTAATCACATCACACAGATTAGTAAAGTTTGCATCAAAATCCGTTCAGCTGTTTTCACGTGATGCGGACTGATGCGCGATTAAATAAACAGAAAAACAGACAATTTGTTTTAAACTATTGGAACATGTACTGTTATTGATTCTAAGTAGGTATCCCCAACAAACTTTTTTGGAATATCTTCCATGTACAGACTTTCAGCCCCCCTTATTATATTATATGTAAGTATAGATTTCCATTCATTTTTGCATCATTGATTCTATAAATTGCTTGTAATAAAGTAGTTCTTAAGGTTTTCGCTAGGTGGCGTAATTCGTAAAAAGATTAAAAAATAAATAAAATAAAAACATTTGAGAGTGTGGCATTATGCGAAAATGGCATTTTGATAATGTGACGTTTTGATAATGTAACATTTTGCGATGTGGCGTTTTGAGAATGTGGCATTTTGAGAATGTGGCATTTTGCGAAAATCGAATGTGTCATTTTGCGAATGTGGCATTATGCGCCTAATCCCCTGGGATCGGACAGCCTTAGTGTTTTAGAAAATTCTACTTCAAAAACGCCATGGCTGCCCGATCCACGATTTAGCCCACCAACAGCAAACAATCTAGTGCTCAACGCTAAGAAGACCAAATGTATAAAGTTTGTACTCCCTAATGTTAGACGAGTAGAGAATGAGATAATTTTAAACAATGAAAAATTGGATTTCGCTGATAATACAGTTTTTTCGGGGATAACGATAAACTCCAAACTTCAATGGAGTTCTCACATTTCTGCATTATCTAAAAGACTGAGCTCAGCTGCTTATGCCTTCAGAAGGATCAGATGGCTTACTGATGTAGACACAGCAAGACTCGCTTATTTCAGCTACTTTCACAGTATAATGTCCTATGGCATCTTGCTGTGGGGCACAGCTGCTGATGCAGAATCTATTTTTATTTTACAAAAAAGGGCTTTAAGATGTCGTGATTCCCTAAGAGAACTGTTCAAAGAAATTAATATTTTAACAATGCCTTGTCAGTACATTTATGAAAACATTATGTATGTACGATAAACATATTACTGTATACTAAAAATTGTGACAGGCATAATTGTAATCTTAGGAATAAAAATAAACTAGAGCAACCTCAGTAACGATTAAGTAAAATTAATAATTCCTTTGTGGGGCTTTGCATACGCTTTTATAATAAAATACCAGAAGACATTTTGAAATTGCCTGAAACTGTGTTCAAAACTCATGTTAAACATGTACTTTGTAAAATGGCATATTACAAACTAGACGTCTATATAAATGACAATGATGCTTGGAACAAATTTCCTCCAGTCCAGCGCAATACGATAGCGAAAAACAAACGAAATTATGTAACCTATAAGTAACAATATGGTAACAATTGATTAAAAGAATATTGTGTTGAGGAGTTTGTTGCCCCACTTCTTCTCCTCAACCATACATGCTGAAGCGGTGGAGTTGAAATGACGTTCAATAAGTGGACTTGTAAGTTCCTACCACTACACAGTATAATACAAAGTCGCTTTCTCTGTCCCTATATCTCTATGTATGCTTAAATCTTTAAAACTACGCAACGGATTTTGATACGGTTTTTTTTAATAGATAAGTGATTCAAGAGGAAGGTTTTAGTATTAGCATTGCACCCGTGCGAAGCCGGGGCGGGTCGCTAGTTCTTGATAAATATAGGTCTCATTGATCTTTTTGATATTTATCTATACATACATATAATAAAACTGTAACGGGGCCGTGTCTGTACATGAAATATTTTTTGAAAATTTTAACGGTAGTGTATATAGTTATCGATATAGATACCGAAACACACATTTTTGAAATTTTTGTCTGTCTGTCTGTCTGGTTGTGCACGCATCACGCAAAAACTACTGGACGGATTTTTATGAAAGGTATGCAGATAACTGAGTACCCGGGTCAACATCTAGGGTACTTTTTATTCCAGAAAAATATCTCATTCCCACGGGAAAATATAAAAACAGGGTAAAATAGAAAAATACGTACTATTCCGAAACGATAACACCTAGAAACTTGAAATACGGTGTGTAGGTAGGTGTCTTATATATCGTAGGCAATCGCTATGAAGGGATTTTTGGAAATTCCCACGGAAACGGGAATAAATTTGTATTGAAAAGGCTGCGATACTACCGGTTTTACCAATTTAAAAAATCTGTTGCCAGTGGAAAGCGTACTTTTCTGGGAGTAGCATGGGCTATAATTTTCCCACGGGAACAGGCCTAAACCACGAAAATGATTTAAAAATGAAATTCCTCTCTATTTATTCCCGTATTTCCACGGGAACTACGCGGGAGAAACCGCGGGGCACTGCTAGTTAAGTATGATAATGAAACTGTATTTAACTTAAAGTTTGGTTAAATCTTTACATATAACAAAAATTTATCGTGACTGTGTCTGTTGTGCACGCATCACGTAAAAACTGCTAGACGGATTTCGATGTAATTTGGTGTCTGGTTTGGTAGTGTACTTTTTACTACAGGAAAATTCATTCCCGAAACGATAACACCTAGAAAGTATGGTATGTAGGTGTATTTTATGTTGATGGCTACCGCTATTAATAGATTTTTGGAAATTCTTACCAGAACTGGAATAAATAGGGTCCGCGCGGGTAACGCCGCTGGCCACCCGCTAGTTCTAATATATATTTTTCATAACGCAGGAAAGTGTTTATTTACTAGGTAGCCCGCTGGCTGAAATAGAAACGAAATGATGGCCCACCTCCAAACTAGGTTGGGCGCCCTTGCTCTAAAGTCTAAACGACTATTAAACGATAACTGTGACAATACATAAATCCAGTCACTTTACAAGCAAATGAGAGTCGTAATAACTCAGATTAAGTTTGAAGTGAAATTGTAAACTGTATCATTTCCATTAATGGCCCTTTGTTTAATTAATGTAAGGCTGTTATAGTACCCACTTGTATTTAGTGGGCAAATAGACACTATAGTCTATTTTACATAGCTCGGGTACGGTGACAGTTCACATTTTTGCGTTTTACGCATACAACTTTCTAGTAAGAAAAATAGATGGTTCCAAAAATAATGAATATTTTATTATTATGTTATTGCAAAACTACAATAATTGTCGCCTCTAAAATTCTAAATAAAAATCTCAGGCTATAAATTAAGACAATTATAAAAACCAACAGATAAAAAAATCTATGAGTCAAAGCTTTTTGGCGGGAATCCGAAAAGTGTAAATTTTAAATTTTGTTGTATATTTAGGGTTTGTAATAGTGATTGTGTAAGTATTATGTGACAGGGGTTTGTGAAAGTGTGCAGAGATTGGTAGATTTAATAATCTATGATATTTTCGTATTGCCTCAGAAAGTCGATGACAACTTTTATTTTATTTTACCACGTTTTTCCCCTACATCCTGTGAAGTTTAATCATATTCAATAAAAAATAATTTTAACAATAATTCTATCAATCAAGTATAAAATCGATTCCATTTCCTTTACAAACTTACTCGATAGTTTGAAAAAATTGATTGGATTTCATTAGGGCGCATTACTTCAATTGTCAACAGTGCTGTCACCGAACCCATGCGATGTGAAATGATGGTTTTTGTAGTCTGCAAATCCCATTAATATGTCGGTCATGACTTTTTATACACGTGCAGCATAAATTAAATTTACATGCAAAATAAAAGCACACTTTTATTGTAGCAACATTATATTTTCTATCCAGAAACCTTTTCCTAAAATCATTTGGATGAACGTTGTTCGATGAGTCGTCTGCCGCTGTCATCTTTTTGGTGATTACCCTGATATTTGTAGTAAGCTGGAGCTATTATATTTTAATCTCTTTGGTAGTAATTAATTTGGGGGCAACGGAGCTGGTTGTATAGCATCTAATACTTACGTAAATTAAGATTATAAAGTAAGCTCTTTATGTACCTTTTTGTTATCCTAAATAAATAAATAAACAAAATCAGTTTACCTTTTTTATTGTAGGATGTATAGCACAGTTATGTACGATGAGAACGAAAAGTTGAATAGAATATTATCTGTAACATTGTTACCATTTTTTTCAGTTTATTTTCTTGTATCTATATTTCAATGCGTGCGTAGGTACGTTTAATGATATAATAATGGTATTCAAAATCTACAGCATAGGTTCGCATAGGGTTGCCAAACCTAATAGCCGGACAGACCAGCCAGTTCGCCCGGACATTTGGCTAAAAAGGCCGGACACCCTACATTATTGAGGATTTTGTGTCTCAGTATTAATAGGTACGACAATATTTTTTTAAAGTAAAATCAACCTTTTTTTTTATTACCATAAATCTTGTTAAATTCTAACGAAATATAAATAAAATCTAAAGCCAAATCAGTCTAACTACTTTATTATTAATCAGTCAAATAAAGTCATCAGTCATATTTTTACTAGTTAGAACTAGTAAAAATATGACTGATGACCTAACAAAAGCCGGACAGGCCGTACACCATTTATTTTGGCCGGACACGCAATCAAAAAGCCCTTACTATGTACGACTTGATCCGGACGCCTGGCAACGCTAAGTTCGCAGGTGAATACAAAATTTACAATAGGTGTTGTAAATTGTTCATAATTAATTAGTTGGCTAATTACTGTTTTCTTTTCTTCACATTTTTCTGCACATAAGGTCGATTCTGATTATAAATTATAAGTACGAGTAGGTACATTTATATTTTTACACACAACAGACTCCACAGACAACAGACACAATAACAGTTTAGTGTAATAGCACAATGTTAATAGATTTATAATTCAACATAATTCGATGGCAGTGATGTAGGTAAGTATAGATTCTAAGCGGAATTCACGCTTAGAATCTAATCACATCAACGAAGTCAAAGGCTTCTCAAAGATGAAATCGCAAAATGCTGTCTTTTTTAGTCATTTAACACTGGGATAAGACGTTGGACGAATCCGCTTTAACAATCTTACTTTACCCCGGTGTTTACCGCATTCAGCCTCAGTCACCGAACGGACGCGGAACTAGTACATTGAAAATGCATTTACAAGGAGGGTAAGCGTGAGGCAGGATGTGGCCGGTTGGTAAAAGACCAGGAGGATAACAATGATGTAATTAAGGAATACTTTATCAATCTCATGGGTAGTCTTCACATCAGGCTCATAAAAAAAATTATGCTAAGCCCGAGAGTAAGGATGGTCTACTCGTGTTGCCTCGCTCGCCTTTGCTCGTCTCCAAACATCCACATTCGTTGAAATCCTCAGTTTTTCACTTACTTTTCAATTTTAGAGAGATACACGGATACGTTCCAGTCTCTCATGTTTACACACACGTCACACACACGTAGTACTGAACGCGATCGACTCGATAGCACTTGTCGAAGCGCCTTGCACTCGCATGAGCATCATATGGCCATGAATGAAGAGAGCATCTTTACGTACCATAATCATACTAAAGTCAAAATGAATTACCAGGTAAACCAGCACTAAGTGTTTCACTACTACGTTCAATAAATATAATATTAATATTCCTACTAAGATTATCAAGATTGCACGCGCTATCAAACCTTATTAAAAGATTTAAATAACAATAGTTTAGATTGAATCAGTTGGAAAATTAAATAACACCAAAAAAAATTTGATTATAAATACAATCTTAAAAGGTAATGCATCTAACTACATAATTATGTTAGTGGTATGTGTATGGTTGTAATAGTTGTCGAAGTTGTTGTAATAGTTGTAGGTATGTACTATAAAAATAAGTGTTATTTTCGCTTTTATTGTATTGGGATTACTTCAAGTTCTTCGTTTCTGTAAACTTTATCTAAGTGTATATTATAATAATTACACCTCTCAAATGTCAGCCGACCTCTTGCATGTGGCCAGTGTATTTGTGAAATACCTATGTGTTCTATATAATAATATAATATATAAAAATAATAATTCCTATATAATATATAGGAATTTTGTAGGTGTCAAATCTTTTGATGTGCAGCTACCAAAAATTATACAGTGTATAACTACATTATTTATACAGAAGCCTCAATAAATAGAAGAAAATCTATTAAAGTGTTGCCTTTTGCACATTATTTCGTGAAATAAAGTTTGAATTTAAAATAACATGTTTTAGGTGATTACAACATTCAACAGGCGTCCAATTATTTTCAACAATGAGCGTTCATTATTATATTGATACGATTCCTTACCTTTGGTAAAATTTGATGACCACGTCGCTAACGCTGGCGCTGGTTGGAGCATTAACTGAAATAAGAGAATGGAAAATGAGTCAGTTCAGTCAATCTTGCAATTGCGAAAAACCCTTTAATTGTTGATTGTCTTTTGCGGTAATTTTGATTTTTATTCTAACATGTTTCTAATAAAAACATTTATTCAAATGAATAAGAAAATTAGGGAGGTAAGCGGCTTTATAAAGGCAATATATAAGGAGTCTATCACATAATTTTGACAAACATAACACAGCATATTATAGCGACATAATATAAGTATAAGTTTAAATCATGTTTAAAACAACCCCTCTGATATTTAAAAGGGTTACTATTATTGGTGATAAGTTATCTAGTAGACCAAAACCAAGCATCAACGTGGTTTTCTTTTCGCAATAAGTACAATGATCTGTGTCGTTCACAAAGTCAAGTCTGTACTAGAATATTATATATATACATAGGGAACTAAAACGAGAGAATGTAATTCTATGGACAAACTTCCACCTGTTGACTGCCAACAACGAAAATGATGTTAATGATGATAATAATTTTGATGGTGACATTTTTTGACATTTTTGTAATTTTTTGTCATTTTTGAAACTTTTGACATTTTAGACCTCTTTGACATTTTGACATTTTTGAACTTTTTGACATTTTAACATTTTTGACATTTTGACATTTTTGACATTTTTGACATTTTTTGACCTTTTTGACATTTTGACATTTTTGACCTATTTGACATTTTTGACATTTTTGAACTTTTTGACATTTTGACATTTTTGACATTTTTTTGACATTTTTGACCTTTTTTGACATTTTGACATTTTTTGACATTTCTGACCTTTTTGACATTTTAGAAATTTTTGAAATTTTGTCATTTTTGAACTTTTTGACATTTTGACATTTTTGACCTTTTTGACATTCTTGACATTTTTTGACCTTTTTTGACATTTTGACATTTTTGACCTTTGACTATTTGACATTTTTGAACTTTTTGACATTTTTGACATTTTATGACCTTTTTGACCATTTTTGACATTTTGACATTTTTGACCTTTTTGACATTTTTGAGCTTTTTGACATTTTTTGACATTTTTGAAATTTTGACATTTTTGAAATTTTTTGACCTTTTTGACATTTTTGACAGTTTTGGCATTTTTGAGATTTTTGAAATTTTTGACCCACGGGTCTGAAATGCCCAGTCCCTTTTGACCCACGGGTCTGAAATTCAAACTCGATCGAGGTATTGACCTAAGGTATCTACTGACCGAATTTGAAGTCAATCGGTCCAGTAGATCCGGAGATATCCTGTCGACAGACACACAGACACACAGACACACAGATACACAGATACACAGACAGACATCTTACTCAAATCATTAACTTCCTCTTATAATGCTACGCAGGAGGAAGTTAATAAGAAATGTCTCAGATCATAATATGTAATTGTAGTGTTACAAACATGTGATCTGATGCTTTCTTATTTACTTCCCGAGGTATGTATACTTTTTTCAGCTCGACGGAAGCGGAAAGCGGCAACTTCTGAAAAGCGGCTGAAAGTTGACGCTTTCTGGCCGGAAAGGTGAAAACATTATTTTTGTTTTTTTTCGGAAAATTTTCACAGTACATATTAGCAACTGGCTGATGGACTGCGAGCCTCTTTACTTAATGTTCTGTTTTTGTATTTGACTTTTGGGTATTAGATCTTGTTTTTTCTCTATGTCAGAGTGGAAAAAGTGGTCTCATACGAGAGTTGTTGTAAAGTTTGATAAAATACATGTTTCAATACACCTTGAATTCACACCTGCATTTTCATTATAGCTTCTCCTAGTAGTTATCAGTACCTTAATTATCTGGGTGCACGGCAGTGCCCCCGCCAAGTCGAGCAAAAAGCGGTAATATTATTTAATACATCTATTGTTCTTGACAAATTAAGTTTTGGTTTTATCAAGAAAACAAGGATTCAGAAATAAATCTTTTTCGTTTCCTATAATTAATTTAATTCTACCGAAGTAAAAGTAGCTGATTAGGTAGGTGAGGTGCGAAAATTTCGCTCGTTTACGCTGTATATGAAGCTAAAATCAACTTTTACTTAGCAGACATGTTGAGGGTTTTGTGAAACCTTAACACGATATCGTTTGAATATTGGCAGATGGATTTGTAATATTTTCTTTGTACCTAAATAGTTTTAGTTATTTTTTGATTAAGTAAATATCAAGCCATGTTAATGATGCGACGAGCAACTAATATTATAAAGAGGAAATATTTATATTTTTGTATGATTGTTACGAATAAACTAAAAAACTACTGGACCGATTTTAATAATTCTTTCACCAATGGAAAGCTAGAATATCCCTAAGTAACATAAGCTATATTTTATTTCCGTATTCCCACGAAAACGGGAACCTCGTGGGTGAAACCGCCCAGAACCGCTAGTAACGTATAAAGGAAATTAAAGTTTCAAGTTAGGGGACGTTCATACTACAGTCCCCGAGTAATGCAGGGTGTTAGAAAAACGCTTCCAAAGCCAGGGCAGGGAGGGAGTTGATACCGATTTACCTAGTTTGTGAATAAATAAGTGTGTGAATTGTGTCCAGCAATGTTATTATCATATTCTTCATTGAAATTTTTATTTAGAAAAAATAAATGATCGTTTCGATAAATGAAAAATAAAAAGTTTTTTTTTTGTAATATTTTTTATGGATTTGTATCAAGAATCATCATGTCACGAATATTCGGTTCGGTGAGAGTCATACCGAGATTATTAGTTTTTTTTTGTCAGTCTATATATTGTCCCACTGCTGAGCAAAGGCCTCTCCTCCTTCCCTCCAGATTATTCGTTATTCGGCAAAAAACACTATTCGGCGCATTCCTAGTTATTACCCTCTAATCTGCAACAAGCCCTACGAACTTAAGGCAACAACAAATGCCACAGCACAAAGTTAAGTTATTTAGAATCTATCACGATAACATGTTTTTATATACGTAATTCTTATACCGAGGACAAACTCCACGTGGGTAGTACCGTGAGTGACTCAACATGCAACGGGCCACGTCACCCATTCTCTAACAACTTGATGTTGATATATTTGATAATCTACTATATAAAAATAAGTCGGGTTTTCCTTCCTGACGATATAACTCCAGAACTGACGAACCGATTTCCACGGTTTTGAACAAAGAAAATTCAGCAAAGCGAAGCCGGGGCGGGTCGCTAGTAACCTATAAAACTAATCGAAGGCAAGTTTTAATCTGAATATTTTTTAGAAGAAAATCATATCAATTTGGTGTTTGGGATTGACTGGAACAAAAAAAATCAATTTCCAAAGATGTCGATTTAAACTGGTCCGCTTTTGATAGGACTTTCACTGATGGATAACTCATAGTCTGACATAAAATCTTTACAAAACTTTCCACTAAACCGACGTTGTCAGGGAGTCTAAAGTACCGTGTGCTTTTTTATTTACAAGGCGCAGGGGGCAATATGCGCTGACTTGCGTTGTCACCTATCTACATTAAATGCAACGATTGTTATATTATGTACTTAGCTCGGTGTTTCTAGCGTGTATTAGATCCGTAATAATCGCTGGGAGCCTCATCATAGCGCTTTGCTGTTGAGTTGAGTACATCGACCCACTCGCCGTCTCGTTTCGTTTCGCTGGAGGCCAATAGCCTCGTCTCGTACATGGCCAATTTAAATTTTTCGTATACCTATATTGCTTTTTCTCTTGTGGATCACTATTTCCACACGCCTGCTGCCACTACTGTTATATGCACGCAACAGCTGTAATCCGGTATTGTAAATCTAAACATATAAAATGCTTTGTCCCGAATGACTGACTGATGGATCAACGCACAGCCTAAACTGATGATCGTAGAGACTTGAAACTTAGAGGGTGTGTTCATTGTATGACGTAGACATCCGATATGAAAGGATTTTCCCAAATTCTTCCCCAAAGGGGTTGAAAAAAAAAAGGGGGGGGGGGGGGAGTTTGTATCAGACAACGTGAAAATTTTGCATAAACATTCTTTAACAGAATTGATGGAAGACTTTCGTATTTTATTGAAATTCATCCCCTAACTGGGTTCAAAATGGGTAGAATGTTATTTAGGGGGTGATTTGCTTCGAAATTGATATCAACTTATTGTTTTGAATTTTTTTTATTTAAATTACATTTTACTTTGACACATGTTTGAAAACTCAATCCGATTTTATTCAAAAGTTGAACTCACATAAAAGCTTGGTGCAATGCAAATACTCTTTAAAAAAATCTATACACATAATACAACTGTAACGAGACGTACATGAAATATTTTTTGTAAATTTCAGCGGCAGTGTAGATAGTTATCGCTGTAGATATCAAAACACGTATTTTTGAAAATTTTGTCTGTCTGTGCATGCATCACGCAAAAACTACTGGATAAATGTTCATGAAATTTGGTGTAGTGATAGCTGACTAGCCGGGTCAACACCTAGGGTACTTTTTACAGCGGGAAAATGTCTCACTTCCACGGTAAGATTAAAAAACTTGTTAAAGAGAGAAATACGTACTACCTACTCCGAAACGATAACACCTAGAAACTTAAAATATGGTATGTAGGTGTTTTATATGTCGTAGGCAACCGCTATGAAGGGATTTTTGGAAATTCCCACGAGAACAGAAGTAAACTGGATGGAGGAAAGATTTAATTTGTTTGTTTGTATTGAATAGACTCTGATACTACCGGACCGATTTCAATTTCCAAATTTCAATTTTCCCATGGGAACAGGCCTGAACCACGAAACTGATTTAAAAAAATTTTAATTAATCAAAAGCTAAATTATCGTGTCATGCTCCACGGCAGAACCACTTGCGCTTTTATTCGAAAATTCTATATCTCTAGTTTTTCCGTAAACTTCAATTAAAAGTGGTTCTGCTGGGGAGCATCTCCCTAGCAGAACCACCATGAAATATCTATTTATACACATTGTATAATAACATATATGGTACCAAATAATTCTATAACAATTCTATATTGACCTAGCACCCCCAAAACGTTAACCTATTTTGAATATACGAAGTTACAGACACCATAAACTTTTTCATACAATTGGTACCCGCGAATCGTTTGTCAGATTAATCGATTATTTTTTCTTTTTTTTTATTACAGATTTTTAAATAATATTAATCGATTAATTTAATTCATGTTTGAATCGATTCATGTTTGAATTAAATTAATCGATTAATTAAGAATCGATTACTTAATATTATTTTAAGAAACCAGCCAAGTGCGGGTCGGACTCGCGCACTAAGGGTTCCGTACCGTTATCCATAAAAAAAACCGAACATCAAAGATCTTCTGAACCTAACCAGTCCAAATAATTTTCGCTCTGGTATTTTGAGCTCGCTTTGCTCGCTCTCGCATTGAATATATCTATAAAATCTCGCTACTGGTGCATTATTTTAATTATTTTGACCATTTGGTATTTAAAATGTTGGTATATCAAACTTTGTCGTTATAACTATAAAGATTTTGAATATTAGGTATTTAATCCAATCTGTATTATAATCTTAGATATATCGTAGGTAAGTATTCGCTGCCTAGGTATATTAAAATATTAGGTATTTAGATTTTAGGGATTTTAAACGTAAGTTATTTTACGTTAGGTTTTTTAATTTTAGACATTCAAATAAGTACCCGGCCACATACAGAAATAGACTCAAACAACATTATTATCCAATGGCAAAGGAAGTAATGAGCAACCCTCAAACATTGAATTGGCCAGATAAATTAGGAACGTCAAATTCATTTTAGTCCTGTCATTTGATTTTGACAGTACATCCTAGAATAGCAAAATGCTTTAGCAGCTGTCAATTAAAATTAGGTTTAGACGGTGTTGTAAAATTGAACCCATTGACTACCTAATCATACATACAATAAAAGTTATGTTTGTTTGAGTTTAAAGTTTGATAAATAAAGCTAGAAAAATTTTCGTGCTAGGTGGTGCCCGATTCTTTTCTTTATTAGTTTTATTGTTGACAGCTATTCTATAATTTTAAAACCTAACATTGCTGACTAAACTCAATGATTTTATTTAACATACACACACAAGACACACTCTAGCCAGTGACTGCTAGTTTCGAGGATTTTGAATGAGTACCAACAGAAATTATTTCAGTTGCTGGTGAATAAAAAAGAAAAAAATATTTTTGTAATAGACCCTATAGTTTCCGGTGTAATTTAGAGTTTTATTCACAAACCAGCAGCGCCCTGTGGTTTCACACGAGCCAGTCCCGTTTCCGTGGGAAAATATGCGACTTCCAGAATAGTAAGCTCTAAATTGGTGAAAGAATTCTTAAGGCTCGCCTGTGGAATTTCATTACAAATAGTGGGTGCCCAGCGGCGTTGCCCGGGCGGATCTAGAGTATTCCCATTCCCGCAGGAATTTCCAAAAATCCCTTCATAGCGGTTTCCTACGACATATAAGACACCTACTCACATATCATATTTCAAGTTTCTTAGGTGTAATCGTTTCGGAATTTACGTAATAATAATAATAATAATAATCTCACGCCTTATATCCCCGAGGGGGTAGGCAGAGGTATTCCATTTCTGGATATACCCACTTCTCACCAGATATTCTTTAGACCCCTAAACGTGATAGGTGGTCAGCCCATCGCCGTACCGGGTCTGTTTACACATGTCTCAGAATTAATTCTGGGACAAGGGAATATTTTATTATTATTTGACGTATTTTGACGTATTTGTCTTTTTAACCAGTTTTCATATTTTTCCGGGGGAATGACATATTTTACTGGAATAAAAAGTACCCTCCATACCAAATTTCATCTACATCCGTCCAGCAGTTTTTGCAGACAAACAGACCGACAAACAGACAAAAATTTCAAAAAAGGTGTTTTGCTATCTACAGCGATAACTACCGCTGCACGCTGCACGCACAATCCCTGGCAAGAACACAATTGATATTTTTGGATTGCCTCAAGAACTCACAATAAAAGTACTATAATTTTACTATTGGCTAGGTGCGCGATGACAGCGCCCACTAGTGGTAACAATTAGGGCGGACTTTGAAATGTCAAATGGCTCGCTGTCATTACGAAAAGTAAGTAAACACAAAAATAATTTCAGTGAATCAACGTTATTTACTTAGGTCCTGTTGGATATTGTAAGTCTATAGCGTCGATAATAATGTTGACCTTTTTTATTTACCGTCAAAAATGCCACAATCAGTAAATTTCAGGCAGTAGGTATACCTACACGGACTTTCTCATGGCTTCACGGGAAATAAGTAAAGAAATGGACAAAATTTATCGACTAGAGCGTTTCATGTATCTTGTAGACCATTATTTATAGCAGTACTGTCGATAATAATGCAGACTGTTGTGTATTTTCAGTTCAACATGGCCAAATTGATTAGAAAAACTAGATTCCGGACAATAACGCACAATATAGTTTTCCAGCCACAAACCACTACAAAAGGCAAACAGTTAGTTTTGGACCAACGTGTGCAAGATGTAAAAGAAATAAAATGTGAAAATCAGATGAGCCACACCATTGAAGCTAGTGTAATTAGACAAACTTCAGTGACATCAACGCCATATAAAACATCATTGAAGTCGTTGATCTTGTTTCCAACTTGCTCTTGAAAATTTATAGAATTTGCGATCTCTATTTTTGCCATTATTCTTGCAGTTGATTACGCAGCAGGTTTCGTTACCCATGTTCAAGCATTTATTTTCACTAAGAATGCACGAATAGGTAAATTTCTCTAGTAAAAAGTGACAGTTCGTCAGCCCCGAGTTTCTTTTTTAGCCACCATGGGCGCTGCGATCGATTCGTGGTTCCCCCACCCCCTACTTCGCACCCAGCCAATAGATGACCGAAGGGGGGATTAACAAAGTGTTTAAGACACTGTATTTTTGGGCATGGACCCTGAAGCAGCATTTAATTAAGATTTGGTAAAGACCGAAAACGAGGCAGTATGGTCCTTGATCCGTCTGTCTAAGAAAAATTAAAAAAAAAATTCAAGACTTTAGTGTCACCCGAATAATATTTATCTTTGTAATTTTTTTTAGATTTCATTCGTTTAGGCTTTTTTAACCGACGAAAAAACGGAGGAGGTTCTCAAGTCGACGGGTTTTTTTAATGTCTGTTCACGCGTCATTTTTTTTTTGGTATACTTATCTCGAAGTTGCTCCCATAGAAATTTTGAAAAAAAAATTCAACCCTAAGGGTACGAAAAAAAGGGGATGATTGGGAGAAAAAATACCCTAACCACTCCTGTGTCCGGCCCGCGCGATCTATAACTGTTCCAAATGTCCCACTCTGACATCGAACTAGCGGCGCGTAATCAACGCGATCACGTCAACTAAAACCAAGAATATATCAAAGAATATTAGAGCTGTAGGTATTTAAACAAAAAATACGTAGATATAATTTAGTAAATATACGCAGAATCGAAGTAGGTATAAATTGTATAAATCAATTTAGCCATCAACAACTAAAAAAATTACCTATCTTAGCGAAATTGGCGGAAATTCCCTCGATTTAAAAAAATGATTTTTTAATAGAGCTATATCCAATATTTATCATTTCTTACCAATCAGACCTATTTTAAGTTAAACTAGACTATTTTCTCTTTGAACTTTATTCATATTTCAAAAATTATTGCACTGTGATCAATAAAATAAAAACAGCGCCGCCGCCGCAACAAAAACCGATAAAAATATCCGCGGTAAGCATTATCGTTAAGTTTTATTATTTTTTGCTTTTCAGTTTTTTCGGCGGTTTATTTTTTTGCTAAAACTTTTTATTTTTTATAGCAACACCAGTCAACTTAGCCATTTAACGCTGTAACTACAAACTGTCTAAATTTAGTCACCCTGAAGTTTTAGAATTGCATTGGTCTAATGCGGGGTTTCAACGGGTCGATTTTCGCCCTGTGAGTCCACGCTTCACAAAGCCTCGCATCGCTAGCCCATTTACACAGTTGACTGAAATCGTAAAAGGCTAGGCCATTTTTTCGAAAATGTTAAGCAGAACAGGTGTTTGACATGAAGACAAGGTAGTTTTAGCAACACACTCCTCATGCGGCGGGCGATCGCCTGCAGGCTGCAACTGACCATTTACACAGTCGATTTTAGTCACCAGCCGCATGCGGCCGGTCGCTCACGGCCAATGTCGGATGCTACTCTACTGTTTCGGCCTAGCCGAATTGCCAATTAGACGGTCGATTTTCGCCGTGCCCTTGCGGTCTGGCCGTGCGGCGGAAATCGACCCGTGTAAGCCCCGCAAAAGCCGCTGCGTAAAATTAAATATAAGTTAAGAAATTTAGATTTAGGCTATTTATACAGTGTGTGCGTAGAATTGAACCCATTATTTGTGTTGTGTAACTATCAGTAATTGTCATTAATCTTCAAAAGTTTTGATGAACCTGTTGATAACTGGCATCGTCTTTTGTTGTGTGTACTTTCTCAAACACTTGATTTAAGTATATCAAAAACACATGCCACATTCGCAAAATGACACATTGACGCAAATCTCCATGAATCCCCGAGGGGGTAGGCAGAGGTATTCCATTACTGGATATACCCACATTTCACGAGATACATTGGACCCCTAAACGTGATAGGTGGTGAGCCCATCGCCGGACCGGGTCTAGGTCCATGAAACTAATCAAACACAAACTAAAATGACTAATTGTTACGTAATAGTTTTTTTTTATTTCGGAATTATAATTCCCTACTAAATAATAAATACGCACTTGATGTACCTACTTAACAATTTTTGAAGGGCACTTGTTTTATTTTAATGACACACAGGACACATTCCTAACTCTATGGACACAGAAGGACTAACTGTGAGTCATTCTGTGTCTTTGAGCATTAAACCAACTTCTGTGTCCATCTTCTCATCTCGTATTTCTGTTAGTCACTAACAGAAAGACGGACCAATCAGGTACAGCTTTCGAACGCTTGAATGAGGCGATTCGCATATTTTTAGCGGTTTCGCGCCTTAAATCTTTAAACACTAAACAAATTAAATTTAATATTCAATTCGCAATCATTTCGCAGTGAGGTACGGAGTTCGGTTCACATTAGCCAATAATAAAATAATAAATAAAGACACTCCCGCCTTATCTCCGTAGAGATAGGCATTCTATTTCATACAGAACAAATTTTTCATCAGTAAGTTATTCGTGATGGATGGTGATGAAATCTCGGGCCTGCCAATTTCCTCACGATGTTTTACTTCACTATCTTGTTAGAGATAAATATGTTGGAACTTATTGTTGTTTAAATATCATTGGTAGGATAGGGGATAATACCATATGTTAAACACAATTTTTGTTTGACAGATCATAAAAACTAACTTATTTGATTAGGCAGTCCACTACCCTCATTAATGAAATTTTAGGTCGTACAAATCGAGGGAAAACGAGGGAACGCGAGTGCGAGAGTGAGGACGGTGCGCTCGTATTCGCCTCGCCTCGCTGTCGCTCCGCTTTGTGTCGGATTTTCAGGCAAGTGTCAAAGGATGCGAGAGGGTGAGGCGAGAGACTCAACCACTGTCGCGCTCGCTCACTTTGTTGTTAAATTATATCAAATGAAACCAATCAAGAATAAAAGTAAAGTGTAAGACGCTTGGGATCGGATAAGTGATATAAACGCAAGATATCATAATAATGGTGGGCACATAAAGTAGCTAACGCAGTCACTTCGATCAGCCTCCACTAGCCACGACTCGTGTCGAGAGCCTCTAGGAGGCGCCTAGCGAGACTTTGGAGCCGGCATCACATATGAAATTTCCGTTTGATATGAATAATTTCTAGACAACTGAATTTTTAATACGAACGTTTTATTTTTCGGCATAAAAACGTTGAAATTTAGCAAAATTGTGTGTGAATGTTAGAGAAAATCATCATCAGAACTTTAGTTTTTTTAAGTGGAAGATCTGACAAATTTCAAGATTAATCGCGTATTAGAGAAATATGAAACAAAAACATTAGTCACAATTTTTCAGCAACTTCATAGGAAAGGTAAGGACTTAATATTAATAACGAAGGAAAGTAGTAAAGTAACAAACAGTATGTGTATCAATCATATTTGTTATGAATCAGATTGAAACTTTCTTATCGGAAATTATTGAAATTTGTACAGTGTAAGTGATTGTGTATGTTAGTCAGTTGTAAGTCAGCTTAAGGAATGACGAATGTAATTTAGTGTATAACTAATAATAAATGACACTTGCATTCAGGTTAAGAAAATAAGTTTAAGAAAAAACTTCAGAATGCAACCCAGTAGGTATGGTGTTTTTACTCTGAAAAATGAGAATACTTCGCTTGCTATTGCCACGGCTAGTCAAATCTTAATAGCAAAACATATACAAATATAAAACTGAATAATTGTAATTGTTGACTATAAGCTTTTAACGCATCACAGAATAAGTGCAATTCCTCATACACCCCAATTAGTATATTAATATAAAAAAAATGATGCAATTGCTTGTACTCTAGTTTTGTCTAACCAAATTTCGTAAATAAGGAACAATAAAAATGATTTAGGAATAGATAGAAGGAATAGCGCTTATTCTGTTATATATTGTAGAGCATATTATAGAACAAACTAATTTCAGGAATTGCGCTTATTCTGTTACATATTGTAGAGCATATACATCATAGCATATAATAACATTGATGAAAAATACCAAGTTATGAGTTAGAATTAAGAATTGTACAATAATGGCAGAACTGGTGTAGTGGTTTAGCTATTGATAAAGTAGTATACATAGTAAGTGGTGTTAAAGTAAAATCATGATAGTAGTAATATTTAGCACTTTTAGCATGTTTGCTGCAAACTATAATATAAGAATAGTGTAACAATGGATTCGATTCTGCTTTACAGCAACTTATTTTAGTTTACTCCTATCGTTTTCCTTCTCTTACAAAAGAAAAGAGATGAGAGACATTTAGTCCTGTCAAATTAAAATTAGTCCTGTCAACTAAGGCATTTCATAACATGTTTAGTGTATAAGTAAAGAAGCCATGACTAAAATACAGCCTCAGACAAGACTAAATTCGGTAGGTTATCTTCTATCCCTTTTCTTTTTTTTTAAGGTAAGACAAAGACAGGGCTAAACTAAAATAAGTTTAGTCGGGGTAAAGCAGAATCACCAGTCACCACCAATAGTTTACTATGAGTATACTCATAGTTGGCAGCAAACATGTTAAATTTATATAAAACTAGGAATACAGGAAAAATTTTGTCACTCAGATATTACAAATAGTTGGTAAAAATACTGCAAATTGTAACTTGGAAAAAACTTTCGACACCTGCATTATGCATAACTGAGTAAAACTTGGGCTCTAAAGAAGCATCATAGAGACAAACTCATAAAATACCAGAAGGCTATGGAGAAAAGGTTGGGAGCGTAGGTTGGGAGTAAGCTGTAGAATAAAACTAAAAAGGCCAACTTCAAACATAGGATAAAAGTGAACAACTGAAATGAAGGTGGACTGGCTATTGTATTATATTATTGTATATTATATTGTATCAGCAAGGAAAAGTGGAGCAAAGAGGTGACATGCTGGAATACCAGAGATGGCACAAGAAGCTCTACTTCTTTGACAGGTGAGAAGATAGGAAGATTAGATAATTTAAACTTAGCTCTGGGACCATGACGGATGTGAATAGCAGTGCACGAGAGCTATGGAGGAAGTTGGAGTAGGCCTTTGCTGAAAGGCACAATGAATTAACAGATATAGTGTAACCAAACAGACAACACACACCAAATTCTTGGATGGATTGGATGCCTTCTCAAAGACGCGAGAGACTGGGATAGGTGGAAGGAGGCGAGACAGCCTCAGCAGTGATACAAAAACCTAGGCTATTGAAAAAGTAATGTTAAAAAGATTAAAATTTGTATGGAAGTTTTAAATATTTTACAATTATATCTGCTGAATGTGATAATTTTGTTACAATTTTTCGCATATACTAATTATAATTATAAATATTATCGCTTGAAGAAAAACTAAGAAAATGTTCCTGTCATAAAAATTTAAATACTATAAGTAAAAGAAAATAAAATCACTGGGCAGCCAACAGCTATTCTCCCTTCATCCACAATAAGTATAGAAATTTAGTGGTCGAGTTATAGTTCATTCTGATGAAGATGCAATATACAAAGAACAAATGTATAAGTATTTCCAAAGATGTTTAAAGAAAAAGTTTCTCTCTCCTATAGACTGCTAATGTTCTAAAAACACTATGAAAACCACTTCAACCAAAAATCGGGGTGCGGGAGGCGAAGTATGAGATGACGTACTAAATGTCAATCAATTTACCAATAGTATTTAAAGAACATTTTGCGCTCGGCCAACCAAAAGCTCACATTTTATTCTAATTTTGAATTTGCTCCATTAGTGACGGACTAGTGAAGTAATCATATACCACACAATCGATATTGATAGGTAAATGCTGCAACTTGCAAGCTTAGGAATAGCAGACTTTGTCAGTTTGGTATATTTGCAAGTAGAAGAAGATTGAAGTAGAAAGTCAGGGTGAAAATGTATAGAGCAAATTGTGGATAGTTGATGGAATCCAATTTTGAGCCTTGCCTGTAAATTTAACCAATTTTTTTTTGAGGTCTCTCTTGTAAATCTGAAAATCATTTATAATTTCAGCTCTATTTTTGATAAAAATATAGCAAATTTTATCGACTTAAAATTATTGATCTATGGATATTTTATACTTTTGGTCAAGCACTAAGGAAATATTAATGGATAAAAATTCAAATATTTAAATATATTTTTTTGTGGTGTAGTTTGAATAGGGAAATACTAAATGGTGATAGGTAATGCATATATAGGATTTCTGCGAATTTACTGTGGAGTTTCCGCACCACACAACGACGCAAGCAGGCATATTTTTGTCAAAACCGAGAGCTTGTTTCGATCTGACTTCCAATATTATGGCATTGTGTCAAACCAGCGGTCACGTCTAAATACGGTCTGTCAATCGAATGTTGGCGAGGATTCACTAGGTCGAGCTTTCCTACATTAGCACTCTATAGGAAAGTGAATGATTTTCTTCAGACCTCTGAGTATTTCATTTGGTAAGTATAGTATTTATTTACAGTCAAAATAAACTACGTGAATCAAACACTAAACAAAAACTTACAAACAAAGATATTATATATAGAAAGACGTAGATATGTTACTAGAGCACGGAAAATGAGGCCGACAAATGTAGTTAATTAACCACATTTTATTTAGTCGCATTGTATTTCAAGTCGTATTTTAAGCGCAACTCTTAACAGATAGCTCTCTTTTTTTTATTATTAGTTCCGTATCATCTTTCCCCGTCATTGTTGTATCCTATAAATACGCTAAGAAGTAAGTATGTACATGTTGTAGCACACTCGTAGGGGATCAATTTTCAAACGCAAGCAGTATGAATATAACTCATCCTTACTTTAATATCTTTGCTTACAAAGACATATTCAAAAATTCTCATTAAATTTCATCAAAAAGACACGCAAACGCATACTGGCATTACCGTTTCGTCATGGTAAAAAACAAAGTACTTATTTATTACAATATATTCTCTGATCTTACCTACATTAAAATAGCATAACACCAGATTTTCTGGAAGGTAGAAACAGATACTAATTGGTAACCGCTATTATTATTTAGCAAATTATATTTACAATAAAACTACAGATAAATAATACCTACCTACATAAGTAGACTGTTACTTTCGCAAATCAGTATTGATTTAAATATTTACGCACCCATGCACCAAAAGCTAAATAAGTTACTTACGTTTTAGATACTACGGATCAGCGGCAATTGAGATTGTGTGAATGATGTTTTGAGTAAATCAATATTTTTATAAATATAAATAATTAGAACCGCCCAGCTGGCAAAATTCTATTTCACACCATTTCACACCACTCAAAGAGAATACCACAGAGAATACAAGAAACCATAGACCAATAGACACCACTGTCGGTCACAGACAATGAAAGAAAATATCAAATAGTTGATACAGGCATTGGCGTTTAGTCCTACAGCCTAAATACGACATGAATTTAACAGATGTAATATGTTGAAGATGTACATTTCGTACATTTATTTGCTTTTTATTTTTATTTGCTTGAAGTTGCTTTTTGTGAGCATGTGGACCTCCGTGCCACCTCTTAATTATTTACTAAAACCACCTAGAAGTATTGTGACGGTGATTGTGACGCTTGATCAAAATAGGAGGCACGGAGGTTCACATGCTTTGTCTATGGTTTTTACACAAATCGTCGAATTCCAAGAGCATACACCATATGTGACAGCTACAAACACATTCTTTACATATGTGACGCAATAGGGACAGAGAATTAAGCGATCTTTTTTTCAGAAGCATGTCTTGAGTTTGGCCACCATTTTAAGTCGAAAATCGTATTGAAACATGCATTTAAATAAAAACCTAACAGGAATTCGAAACCATTTAGTCACGACAAATAGCTCATAATATTATTTCTACGACTCTAGGCTCACAACGACTCGTGGCAGAGAACTTAGAATGAGTATGACTAGCAGGAACTTATATCCACTTTCGACTCCTGAGCCCACGCAGTGACCCAAATAAAAAACCCGACCTACTAGATTTCTATATAATTGGTGGTCTTTCAAGACTACACTACATGATAGAACCTTGCCTGGATAGCTCAACCAACCACATACCAGTCATACTTACAGCTAGCCTCCCTGTATAGCAAGCATACTGATTGGGAGTATTTTCGGGAGCACATAGATAGGAACCTAAACCTTAATATCTCACTTCAAAAGCCCGACGACATAGAAGATGCCATCATCACGTTTACCAACACAGTCCAAGAAGGGTGTTAGATCAGTACTCCAGAAAAAAGTAATTGTCCACCAAAAAATAAAGCAGTCCCCCTAGATATCAAAGACAAAATAATGGAGAAACGAAGACTACGTCGAGTGTGGCAGACTAGTCGATGTTCATCTGACAAAACTGCATTCAATAAAGCCATTGTTGAACTAAAAGCTGCTCTTAAAAGAGTCTCAAATGACTTACTACAAGAAAAACTCGCTGCATTAACAGCGACCAAAGTAACTAATTACTCATTGTAGAAAACGCTACAATCGACCTCAAAACTCGAAACCTCCCATAAAAGACGACAACATTGGTTGGACCAGAAGTGGCAAAGAAAAAGCTAAAACTTTTGCTAGACACCTGGCGAAGGTATTTACACCGAACGCTAAATCTAAAAATGCGGATGAATCCGATATTGATTTGGTACTTGATCAAGACTTCCAATTAGACGTGCCTATAAAACCTGCTAGCCCAACTGAAATAAAAAAAAAAAATTCTAATCTTGAAAATAATGAAGCTCCTGGGTTTGACCTAATAAATTAAAAAGTCCTATCTCAAATTCCAAGAAAAGGTCTAGTATTCTTGACTATATTGTTTAACGCCATTCTACGAGTTCACCATTACCCCTCACTCTGGAAAGTATCATAAATAATTATGGTACATAAAGAAGGAAAACCTGCAAACGAGTCTACCTCATATAGGCCAATAAGCCTACTACCCATTGCTTCAAAGGTATTCGAATAAGCCCTTTTCAGCAGAATGGCCCCAGTGTTAATAGAAAGATCTATAATACCTGTTAACACCAATTTGGGTTCCGAAAACAACATGCCACTATAGAACAAATACACAAGGTATATAGCACAATTCGACAAGCGATCGAAGAAAAGAAATGTTGCTCAGTGGCATTTCTCGATGTGCAACAGGCCTTCGACCGTGTATGGCACAAGGGACTTCTCTATAAAATTAAATTATCTCTATCCCATCCATTTTTTAAAATACTCCAGTCTTATCTAGATGGACGAATATTCCAAGTCAAGAGGGTGACAGCACATCGGACTTTTATGACATCCAGGCCGGAGTTCCACAAGGATCAGTGCTGGGTCCAGTATTATACTCCATATTCACAGCGGACTTACCACAGACAGAAGGAATCGCAATAGCCACCTATGCAGATGACACTGCCATCTTAGCCAATAGCGCAAACCCAAAGAGTGCTTCAGAACTCCTACAGAGTAGCCTCAACGACATACACGAATGGCTTGAAAAATGGCGAATCAAGGGGAGTGCTTCTAAATCAATCCATGTAACTTTGACACTCCGTAGAGAAAATTGTCCATCTGTGAAACTGGGAAACTCAGAACTTCCCCATCAGGACAGCATCAAATACTTGGGAATGCACCTAGACAGACGTTTAACCTGGAGGAAGCATCTCCAAACCAAAAGAGACGAAGTGAACATGAAATTTAGAAATCTGTATTGGCTTTTAGAACGCAACTCAAAACTATCAATCGTTATTAAGCTGCTAATATACAATTCAGTTCTCAAACCCATTTGGTGCTATGGAATCCAACTGTGGGGTGCAGAAAGCACGTCTAATTTGAAAATTATCCAAACAGTGCAAAATGCAATATTGAAAAAAATCTCGAATGCTCCTTTATTCATACGCATCACAGAACTTCATGAATTTCTTGAGGTCAGCAGTGTGGCAGAGGAAATTAAACTCCATGTTGCTAAATACAAACAAAGGCTCATTAAACACCCGAATGAACTAGCGGTGCAACTAACTAAACCCACTTACATCCGAAGACTAAAAAGACGAGAAGTCACAGATCTCAGTACTTAAATAAAAATGTTCATATAATGAAGAGAGGTTTCCAGTGGGGAGCTGCATCTGAACGTCACCAAACAATACAACACATCCGCTTATAGTTGAAGGACTGATTGCAGATATAAAATTATCAAAAAAATATATATGTTTCACTAGGATTTTCGAATATAAATGGTGGCCAAACTCAAGACATGCTTCTGAAAAAAAAGATCGCTTATTTCTCTATCCCTATTGCGTCACATATGTAAAGAATGTGTTTGTAGCTGTCACATATATCGTCACAAAGGTTTAAAATGTGAATTCCCGCGGTACACGGTGTGATTGTCTTGGAATACGACGATTTGTGTGAAAACCATAAACAAAGCATATGGACCTCCGTGCCACCAATTTTATCAATCCTTCTGCGGGGAAGCCGTGACAATCAAAATGATAGCAGAAATAAGAAGTTACATCACCGTCACAATACTTCTAAATGGTTCTAAAAAAGAATTAAGAGGTGGCACGGAGGTCCACATGCTCATAATTATTTGACATTTTAGATTTAGGATTACCAGGCATATATATAGTAGGGCTACTCACTCAAGTATACATACTACGTCCATGCTCAAGCTACGTCCATGTTCAAGTCCTACTAACGTGCATAGAAATTGTGGAATAAAACAGTTTTTTTTTTAAAGTTTTATCTGTAATCAGTAATCTACTATATGCAGGTTTGTTAGAAGATGTGAATGGAGTCAGGTCGAGTGTGTCTTCCAATGAGGACATCTACTCAGGAGCCAACTGTGTCAGTTTGTTGGATGCATTTGGAATATGTGTTTCCGTTTCAGACGCTTGGCACAGCTCTGTCGGGAGAGTTCAGTCGCAAGTGCATTAGGGTGCTTTTCTATTCGTTTCTGGTATTTGTTGGTGAAGGCTTGAATTTCCTCGTTTACAGTATCCATTTGTAGGTGTCTATGGATCTCGTTGTTGGTAACTAGCCATGGTGCTTGAGATATTGTTCTGAGGATAATATTCTGCATTCGTTGCAGTATCATGATATTGGAATCACTGGCGCTATCCCACAGTTGGATCCCATATGTCCATACCGGCTTGAGTATTGCCTTGTAAGTAAATCAATAACTTATTATCTGTAGATAGCTTGCTATTTCGTTTCATTAGCCAATATAGTTCTTTATATCTGATAATGAGTTCCTCTCTTTTAGCTTTGATGTGGTGCCTCTACGTCATGCTCTCCAGTTTTACTGGCGGGCAGTCTCCCTTTCTTAGGGTGAAGGTGATCTGTACCGATTTACTAGCGCTGGCTTTGATTTTCCATTTGTGAAGACATTCCGTTACTTGGTCGCAAGTCCTTTTTGCAGGATATCTGTAGCCTTTTGAGGGTCTTTGTTGTTGACTAGTATGGCCGTGTCATCCGCAAAAGTAGCGATGGTGGTATCTTCGGTAGAAATTGTACTACTTATTCCACTTGGAATAACTTTTGACTTCAAATTTTCCTCGCTTTGTCCCCTCTATGCCTTATTATATTTTAATCTCTTTGGTCTGCAGTAAATGGAATAAGATTATTTTTCAACACACTTACTTATACAGTGGCTCTAATTTCACATGACACCTTGTTAGAATAAAAGAGTTCTTATTGTTGATATGAATCTTTTCTTCTATGTAAATTTATTTTTCTACTTGTCATTTTTTTTAAATCTCTGTCACTACAAAAATATCTTTTGTCTTGTCAACTACATAAAAAACACCTATTTTATTGTAGACCATTTTCCTGTTTTATTCCACATTATCTAAGCTCTTTGCACGTTTGTGGGACTTGAGTAAGTAGCCCTACTAACAGGTTATGGGCCCAGGCCCGAGAGTTGCAGTGAAATGGAACACGGTAACGGGAGTTCTCAAAGAGAGGAGAACTCCACAATGGCACAAAATTCGGAGAATTCAGGGAGTAGTAGCTTACCCTCTATAGAGAAATTAGACGGTAACAGCAATTATGTGACGTGGAAATTTTTAATGGAATTACATTTAATTCACGATGATTTATGGAAGTACACCAGTGTCACACCCGAAACAAATGATGTGCAGGGAATGAGAAGAGATCAAAAAGCCAGAGCAAAGATTTGTTTAATGATAAAACCTCATTGCCTGGTGCACGTACGCAAAGCTAAAGCTGCAAAAGATGCTTGGGAAGCATTAAGAAATGCGTTCGAAGATAAAGGTCTGAACAACCGCTGCCGGCTGCTATCTAAACTAGTAAGCATGAAGCTGGAGCAATTCCCAACCGTTAGAGAATATGTGACGTCTGTGATGATGATATCTCAGGAACTACAAGACCTAGGAAAAGAGGTTGACGATGAACTGTTGGCTGCTTTACTTCTCCAAGGACTTACCCCAGAGTTTCAACCCATGAGATTAGCCATAGAAAACAGTAATGTTGTTCTTACTACTGATTATGTCAAGACGAAGCTCTTTCAAATGGAGGATAACTATTCGGCAAGCTCGAGTGCAAGCCTACCGACATCAGCACTGTTGTCAAATAAGTATAAGGGCAAGAGAACACCCCAGAAGATCAAACAAAAGATCAAATGCTTTATTTGTGATGGACCACATAAAGCACATGAGTGTCCAGATAACCCCAAAGGGAAGAAAGAAGCTCTACAAGCCTACGCATTCGGCACGTCGATACCGCAAACAAAAGACTGGATCATCGACTCTGGCGCGTCGACACACATGACGAATCGCAAAGAGTGGTTTGAGAACTTGAAGGACACTTCGAAGTCGAAGTCTTTGAGAGTGACTTGTGCAGATGGTAATGAGGTGCTTGGTGCAGGTGAGGGTATGGTAGTATGTGAGTCAGGATTGACAATCAGCAACGTTACGTATGTACCTAAGTTAGCTTCGAACTTACTAAGTGTGAATGCGATCGCGAGAAAGGGTCACGTGGTAGTATTTACAGAAAAAGGATGCGATATCTACAAGAAAAATGAGTGCGAGGTGCGAGGTAAGGCTGTTGTGAAAGGTGTGGAAGAACGAGGCATCTATAAAATTAAGTGCTGTTCACAGGGTTCTGCGCTAGCAACAACAGAGTACGACCAGCAGATGTTATGGCATCGGAGGATGGGACATCTTGGTATGCACAACCTCAAACTGCTCAGAGATAAGATGGCGATAGGGGTAAGTTTTCCTAATACTTCTTCAAAGCTGGAGTGCATACCCTGCATTATGGGAAAACAAACTAAACAACCGTTCCGTAAGAGTGATGCAACAAGAGCTAAGGAAATGCTAGGTTTAGTGCACTCGGATGTGTGCGGACCTATGAATATGCGTTCTTTTAGCGGGTTTCAGTATTTTTTAACGTTTATTGACGATTTTACGCGCATAACTTTTGTATATTTTTTAAAACAAAAAGGTGAAGTTTTCGAAAAATTTAAAATGTTTAAGGCGCTCACTGAGAATCAATGCGGCAAGAAAATTAAGATCCTGCGCACTGACAATGGAACCGAGTTCGTCAACAAACAGATGGATGATTTCCTGAAAAAATGCGGAATCCAGCATCAACTAACGGTGGAATATACGCCAGAACAAAACGGTGTAGCTGAACGAGCAAATCGCACAATCTGCGAGAAAGCGAGAAGCATGCTACAGGAGTCTGGATTGACAAAGCGTTTTTGGGCAGAGGCTGTCCATCATGCAGTGTTCTTAAAGAACAAATCGCCAACGATTGCAGTTAAGGATATGACTCCGTATGAGAAATGGTCAGGGAGGAATTGTGACCTGAGTCTGTTAAAAACATTCGGTTGCAAAGCTTTCATGCACATTCCTCAACAGAAAAGGACCAAGTGGGATGCAAAAAGTAGAGAGCTTATTCACACAGGTTTTTGTGACGACGCTAAAGCGTACCGCCTTGTAGATCCCACTACCGGAGAAGTATTTAAGGCGAAAAATGTTGTGTTTTTCGAGAATCAAAAACACAAAGAGTTACATGAACACTCACAAGGGGATCAAGAAATAGTACTTCTTAGAGATGATGCAATACAAAATACAGAAGAACCAGATATCGTGCAACTGCATCCAGAGGGACATACTGATAATGAGACTGTTGTTCCTAGAGTGGAGCAGGAACAGGAGACTGTTGTTCCTAGACTGGAACAGGACCAGGAGAGTTCTGTAGTTCATGATAATCCAGTTCATCATGAAGTATCAATTCAAGAACCAGAGGATATTGAGTTTGAAGACTGTGAATCGGACATAACTGTCGAAGATCAACCTCAAGAGGTGGAACGGAGGTATCCACTGAGAATCCGAAAACCAAAAAAGTTCCCGGATCATGTGCTGTATCAAGCAGCAGAGACAGAACAGGACCCTACTACGGTTCAAGATGCATTGTCAAGGCCTGACAATAGAGAATGGAAAGCTGCTATTCAAGAGGAGCTTGATGCTTTAAAGAAAAATAAAACCTGGTGTTTAGTAAAGCCTGAACAGGCAAGCAACGTCGTAGATTCGAAATGGTTATTTAGAATTAAAGAAGAGGCGGGAAATAAGCGTAGATACAAAGCCCGACTAGTTGCCAGAAGCTTTAGCCAGAGATGTGGCATTGATTACGACGAGACGTTCTCTCCGGTGGTGAGACATAGTTCTTTAAGAGTCCTCCTGGCAATGGCAGCTGAGAATAGCCTGAACATAGATCAAATGGACGTCAAAACAGCGTTCTTGAACGGAGACTTGTCTGAGACAGTCTATATGAGACAACCGGAAGGTTACGAGGAAAAAGGAAAGGAGGACTACGTGTGTCTACTTAAACGTTCGCTTTACGGGTTAAAGCAAGCCCCTAGAGCTTGGAATAATAAGCTAAATAGTGAATTGTTACGGTTGTCATTCAAACGATCTAAAAATGAACCGTGCGTATACACTAGATCCCAGGGTAAGAAGGTCATCATATTAGCAGTTTATGTGGATGATATGTTAATATTTTGGAATGACGCGGAGGAGCTGCGCAAAGTGAAAAGGGACCTTGCATCAAAATTCGAGATGAAGGATCTTGGGAAGGCAGAGCTTATTTTGGGAATGCACATTACACAAAACGATATTGGAATTAAAGTTGATCAAGAGAAGTACATTGAGAAAATGCTGAAGGTTCCCAAAGGTTGAAGTATCCCAAAGGATGGCTGACTGCAAAGTTGCTTCGACACCATCAATTCCTGGCCAAAAGTTTGAGAAACCTAGCCTGGAACATAAACCTGATCCAAGAATTCCATATCAAAATATAATTGGTTCATTGATGTACATATCTGTTTGCACGAGGCCTGATATATCTCACGCAGTTAATTATCTAAGCCAATTCAACACCTGCTATGCTGAGGAGCATTGGATAGGTGCAAAACGAGTGCTCAGATACTTAAAGGGTACTAAATGCCTTGGGCTACAGTACAAGAGAACAGCAATGAATAAAGTACAGGGCTATGCGGATGCAAGCCATGCCTCTTGTTATGATAGGAGGTCATACTCGGGCATGATATTTCTGCATATGGGAGCTGCAATCTGCTGGGAAAGCAAAAAACAGAAGACAGTTGCTCTATCCACAGCGGAAGCTGAGTATGTAGCAATATCTGAAGCTGCTCGAGAAGCCATTTTTCTGAAGAGATTTATCGCTGAGATCACTGGCCAAGCTGAGAGGCCAATGAAAATTTATAGTGACAGTCAATCTGCTGTTGCTATTGCGCAAAACCCCATACATCATCAACGCACAAAACATATAGATGTGCGACACCACTTTGTAAGGGAGGCAGTTGAGCATGGTCATATAGAATTGGAGTATGTAGAGACAGCTCGTATGGTTGCGGATGCTTTGACAAAACCTCTATTAAAAGGGAAGTTTAAGTGGTGTGTTCTGAATATGGGTATTATGTGATTGTGAGATGGATGAATGTAGAGAAATGAATTTAAGGAGGAGTGTTAGAATAAAAGAGTTCTTATTGTTGATATGAATCTTTTCTTCTATGTCAATTTATTTTTCTACTTGTCATTTTTTTTAAATCTCTGTCACTACAAAAATATCTTTTGTCTTGTCAACTACATAAAATACACCTATTTTATTGTAGACCATTTTCCTGTTTTATTCCACATTATCTAAGCTCTTTGCACGTTTGTGGGACTTGAGTAAGTAGCCCTACTAACACACCTGTAATCAAACTGTGACTTTTTCATTGCTATTATTCACAAGCATGAAGGTAGTAGGTACATATACATAAAGGGAGCAAGTGTTAAGAAAGCTGGCAGTTGCAGTCCTATTGAGAGGCACCTCGAATACTATTGTGTCACTTTCTAGTAATGACATCATCGCTGTTTTCAAATTCCCTCTTACATTTTCTTACTTACATAACCCAATATAAAATCTACAAAATAAATGTACTTTTTATAATGAATAAAGAATGTTTTTTTCTCATATGTTTCCTGATTAAAAATATCTATGTTTATTATAATACTGTTGAAATTGAAGTACCTACATTTAGACTACCCAAAATTATACCAAATTTAGGGGTACGATATTGTACCTACGATGGCAACATCAACCATTGAAAGGTGATGTCCAGGGGCCCGTTTACCGAAACTACAATTCTTGTAACTTGTAGAAAAAAATGGCAGCACTGGTGAAAAGTCTGGCAACACTGACGTTATTAGTGTTCATGGAAACTGCGATATCACAACTTGTGATTTACTTGCTACAACTACAAGTTTACCTTCCATAGACTATATATTTTTTTTTATAGTTAAAAATCACCAAATCGAACAAGCGTTCAACAAAGATTTGTGGATTTGTTAATTTACATCTGTCAAAAATTTTACAATTCTACTTACCTTTGGAGCTAGGTAGACTTGTAAATTTTGCGATTTAAATTAGTATTAAATTAAATTGGGTAAAGAATCTGTTTGTCTCGAGTCCAGGGGTCTTAATTGGATGACTGACATATACATGGTCAGACAATGGTGTTATTTTGACACTTTTCAGAGCAAATAATACCATCGACTGACCATGTCATTGTCATTATCATCCAACTGTAACCGTTGTAATTTAGTAGAATTTGCCCCCTGTTTAGTGTTTACTGTAGGTCTAGTTAACTAAATCGGTTATCTCAAGTGTGTAGGTTTCCTCATGGTGTTTTCCTTCACCACCGAGCAAGTGGACAAGGAATCTCAGAGGTATTTGCTCATGGTTTGAACATGGTTTACACCCAGTTTAGCACCAACATTTGACCGATAGATCCATGCATGAGTCAAAGTCAAGTCAAAGTCAAAAGTTTTTATTCAATGTAGGGACTTATAAGTCCTCTTATCGAAAGTCATTGCGACTCCACCGCTTCGGTATGTTTAGTTGGGGAGAAGAAGCGTAGTAGTAGTTCTAACGGATAGTTCTCCTACCCAAGATCGAACCGAGGCCGAGCTCTAGCCGGCAAATGTTATGTATATCCCTGATGTAGGTATATTATGATTGGATTAGGTGTGATTAATCCGTGATATTAAGAATAAAACAAGTTATAAAAAAATGGCTTTTGTTATTTCTAATCATACAGCAACAATTTTCTAAAAACTTAGATTTCAGACACATAATATATAAAAAAATTATTTGTCAAACAATAAATGAAAAACCAATGAAGTAGGTAGGTAGTTCAAAAATGCCCCCCACTTGGTACATGTCACATACCTGACAAAACCAAACTATCACAAACTACAATGACATTAAATACTATTTCCATAACAAAAATGCTAAGTTCTGAACTAGATTGATTACACCTAGCGGCTGCTAAGTTTTTAATTCTTTCCTGTTTTCCATGTTTATCAAAAGCCCAAAACACAACAGAAACCACAGATAGTTATTTGACAAGATCAACAGGCATTTACCATAACATTTACCTTTTTTAAATAGTGATGTAAACAACAATTGTTAAATCGAGGAGAACAACTTGTAATACAGCAAAAAAAAATCTAGTAACTAGTCTGGTAGGAAAGCAGTGTTCGATGGACACTTGTACTTGTAAATTGTTAACAATGGGGCTTGTCACTTGTTGACTTGTTGCTTGTAACTTGTAGTTTAGTTGAACGGGCCCCAGAAAAGCTATAGAGGGTGGTATAATAATAAATGAAAAATACTATAAAGATCTGAGTTAGTAGAGCGGTAAGAAGATATTATTTTAAACGAATATGTCCTACAAAACACCCCCCAGAATGCCCCCCACGCCCCCTCCTCATTTGTAAAATTCTTCAAAGTACAAAAATATGCTTGCAACATTATCTAAATACTGGTAACCCATCCAACATATATTTTTGTACATGAAATCAAAAAAGCTTGAATCCAGAGTCGTAAAAAGAAATATTTAAAAGAAATAAATATTTTTTTGCACGAAAGTAGCGATTGATGTGCTACGTAAAAGAGATAGCGCTCTACTGTCTTTCTCACTCTTATCTGTCATAGCTTTTATGCGGAAGTGAAATAAAACACAGTTATTTTTATTATGTTGTCGGTCTGCCACTCTGCCAATGTCAATTTGACATTTCATCTGCATGGGGGCTTTTTGGCGGGAATCCGAAGAGGGACTTCATGTTTTTTGTAAAATTTTCATTTTGCCGTATATTTTGGAGTTTGGCTTATAATAGTGATAGTATATTATGTGGTAAATGTCCGTGATAGTGTGCAGTGAATTGGAAATTCGATAAAATGCGTGCGATGGACTTTTTCGAATTACCTCAAGAAGCCTCTTTAAAATCTTCAGTAAAGTGGACTATCGTTTTATTGTTGATAATCTAGTGACATTTCGACAAGAAACATGTATTTTTGTGCATAGCTCTGAAGCAGAGCTAAAAATCTGGAATTTTGTGTCTCGTGTTTAGTGCTGATGGCTAAAATGCCAATGCCTTAAAATAAGAAAAAAAAAAATCATCTGCATGGAGCACAGAACACTATAACTCCTCACAACGAAACGAACATACCACTATATATTCGACTAACAAAAAAATAATTTAATAATTCAGGGAATACTAAATAATCACACGAATTCGGTTAGCCTAATTGAACACGTAACTAAATAATTATTTTAAATCATTTTGGGTCCATAGACCAAAAGGGTGACGTTCGTTTCTCAGTTACCTAAACCCTCATATTATAATACAAAATTTTTCAAACATAGGGTGGCATTTTAAAATATTTCATTATGTTATCAAATAGCCCAGTAAATTAGCTTTACAATGATATATATATGGCTCTGGTAATAAAATACGAGGAATAAAATACCACTAATATTCTTCTCTTTTGTTCTATGTCAAATGGCGGGAAATTAAATTGTGTAAATTTTTCAACAAATTCACAATATTTTCACAAGATATAGTGATCCGCTACTCTGTGCCTGGTTGTAGAAATGAATCTTTCCCTGGATGTGGCTTTTCATTTCACAGGTGAGCTATGTATTAGATTTAGTCGTTCTAGTAAAGTTTATTTCATTTAAATGGGTTCAGATCAAAGAGATTAAAATATAATAGGACATAAAGGGGGCATTGGAAATATTTTCACACAAAACTTTGAAGCATTGAGGTGATATGCGACCTCTGTGCGAGGCAACTCTAAATGTGCGACTCCTTAGTTGTCTAATGGCATCCTATGTATCTGTCTGTGGTTGTTATTCTATGTCACATTATTTGTCTTTCGTATGTAGCATATTGAGCATAATTCTTTAAGTTAATTAAAGCCATATTTTTATCTGGTTATTCGTCTATTATGTAACAATTTCATTAACTTAAAATGGTAGACGAAAAATCTATCTCTTCACTATCGGAATACCTTAAGCCGTATACAGAAAGAAAGCCGAAAGCCCAGCCGATCGGCGCAGGTAACCGGCGCAGGCATTTATATGAACAAGCGCCGACCGGCGCTTGTCGGCGCCGACACGCGCCGGTCAGCGCTGGCGTCCAGTGGTATAGAACCTACCGATTTGAAAAAAGCGCCGTGTATCAGTAGTTCGGTTATTTAGTTCGGTCCCGGACTGTTGAGACTTTTTTGTCTCAACTAGAACTAGAACACCGAACGTGTTCTAATACGACCGGACTACTGAGCCTGATAGTTCGGTATCGATATCGATATAGGACGTGCACTAGTAGCAGTAAGCCCTTGACAAAGGTTTTCTCTACAGATCAACACACGTAAGGGCTTAGTTGTCAAATTTTTTTGACAGATGTCAAAGTGACAGGTGATTTATTTATTTTAACATTTTTTTTGACAGATGTCAAAGTGACGACATGTCAAAGTGACAGGGTATTTTTTTATTTTTATTTTTTTGACAGATGTCAAAGTGACAGTAGGTGATAGAGACAATTAATCCAATAAATTCATCTTATGGAAAAACGTGTCCACGGAAACAAAGTCGTGGGCAGCAGTTAGAAAAAATACATTTGACATAAAAATTTTTATATTTGGTAACAAAATTCAAAGTAACAATTTAGTTGGCTAGTAAAAGTCCGACGATTTTACCCACTGTGTTGCGATAGTAGCGCCAAAAAATCTAGATCCCGCGCGGCGCGAGTGCGAAGAGGGCCCTTAATTAACACTTACTTCCCAAAATACTGTGGATTTATTGGATTAATTGTCTCTATCACCTACTGTCACTTTGACATCTGTCAAAAAAATGTTAAAATAAATAAATCACCTGTCACTTTGACATCTGTCAAAAAAAATGTTAAAAAAATAAATCACCTGTCACTTTGACATCTGTCAAAAAAAATGTTAAAATAAATAAATCACCTGTCACTTTGACATCTGTCAAAAAAATTTGACAAATAAGCCCTTACGTGTGTTGATCTGTAGAGAAAACCTTTGTCAAGGGCTTACTGCTACTAGTGCACGTCCTATATCGATATCGATACCGAACTATCAGGCTCAGTAGTCCGGTCGTATTAGAACACCGAACAGTTGAGACAAAAAAGTCTCAACAGTCCGGGACCGAACTAAATAACCGAACTACTGATACACGGCGGAAAAAAGGAAGTGTTCTCAAGTTTAAAGTTGCGAACGGCTATACTTTAGATATGTGTGTGTGCACTGAGTGACCCAATGGATTTTTATAATTCTAGGTACTACAATAGTTAGTAAAAGTTCTAACAGAATTTGTAAAACGAATATTGGAATTTGTAAAGACTTTAATAAAAAGTTATACGACCTGGAGTGGGGTCACTCAGTTCTCACACTTCACCTTCCAAATCTCGGTAAGTATATAGTTTACAGGTGTGATTTGTATATACACACACCGGCACAATTAGCGGAACAGAAAAAAAAAGGAGAAAAAAGAGGGAATTTAGAACAATGAATGTAATTTTTAAACAATATATTATTTAAAATGAAACAACAATTAAATTAACATGTTTTGACATTCATTTGTAACACCATACTTAAAATTTTATAAAAATAAAAATTAAATTAAACAAAATGCATTTTTCTTCGATTTTTAATTATAGAGAAACAGCAGAAAATTCAAGATTTTCCAAAGTTTAACAACAATTTCAATGACTGTTCAATATCGAGTGTTTCCTCCTCGTGCTCTGATGAGGGTTTCCATCCGTCTGGGCATGCTGCGGATGATGTTATCAATGGTTTCTTGGGGCAACCTCTGCCATTCTTCAAGTAATGCGTTTCGCAACTCGTTGAGATTATTGGGAGGGGGCATTCTTGACTTTACACTCCTCTTTAGCAAGTCCCAGACGTGTTCTATAGGGTTCATATCGGGGGACCGTGCTGGCCACTCCATCACCGTTATACCAACATGGTTTAGGTATGTCTGTACTGTGCGAGCACTGTGAGCCCGAGCATTATCCTGCATTAGAATGAAGTTGTTACCAATAAAGGGGGCAAATGGCACAACATGTTCTTCTAAAATCTCCCTGATATACCGATCAGCATTCAGATTCCCGCCATCGACCACTACTAACTCCGTACGAGCTCCTAAACATATTCCTCCCCAGACCATAATTGAACCGCCGCCATATGCAACTGTATTTTCAAAATTAGACTGGATATACCGTTCTCCTTTGCGTCTCCATACTCGCTGCCTTCCATCAATTTGATTTAACATAACTCTGCATTCATCAGTAAAAAGAACCTGTCCCCAGTCGTCGAAGTCCCAATCACGATGTTCACGACCAAAGTGTAGACGGTTTGTGCGATGATGTCTCTCAAGTTTTGGGGCTTTGGCGGGCACATACGAGCCTATACCCACTTCTTCGAATCTTCTACGAACTGTCCGCTCACTCATCCTTACTGCTCGTACCTCTTCCAGTAAATTTCGAGCCTGCACCGCCGTTAGTCTCGTGTTCCGTCGGACTTGAAGTTGGAGAAAACGGTCATCCCTCCTTGAAGTACACCTTTTCCGGCCTTGTTCTCTCCTTCTCACTAGAGCATTCGTCAATCTGTATCGTTGGATGCTACGATAAATCGTTGATAACGATCGACGAAGGCTTCTGGCAATCGATCTGTAGGTTTGACCATTTCTCCTCATTTGATCTGCCCTAATGATTTCTGATGGCGTTAAATCAGGCATAATTAGATGCTCGTAAATTATCAATGAACGAAAAAACTCAAAAGCCTCAAAAACTGCAATTCAAAGCTTTTCAAATGGAATTCACGAACCTTCTAAAAACGGAAAAGCGGTGGAAAAAATGAATCAATGAAAATTAAAACAAAAGAATGAAAAAAAGGGCAGTCGCTTAGTATTCCATTTTTAAATTAAAACCCAAATTTAAAAAAAGCTTGTTTAGCCGGCCAGTAACACGCAAAAATGCGTAAATACTCCCTTTTTTTTCTGTTCCGCTAATTGTGCCGGTGTGTGTAGATCGTTAGTAAAACATGAATAAACGTATTTGCAAAAGAAAAATACATAATTTCGATATGATATACAGAATTACAAAAGAAAGAATAGGGCCACTGAGTGACCCAACTTTAATAACCTATAAAATATTAATAACAGCATAAATACTATTACTTTTTCTGTCCTAGGCTTAGTAAAAGTTACAAGGAAATTTGTAAAAATAAAAAAAGAGCACAATAACGAGCCAATTTTGATAATTTCGAATTAATTGAGGTCACTCAGTTCACACACTATGAAAATCTTATATCGCTAAAATATCTGTAAATATGGGACATACAGAAATAACATGCCTATTAATAGTTAGTAGAAGTATATTGCTATACAAATGTATTTTTTTATCGTGATTTTACTGCTCCCTAAACGAGATAATTGCTTTTAAATATTTTCTATACAATGTACGAAGTAGGGTGTCCACACGGTAAAAAAATACTGTTTATCTCGAGGCCAAGACCAGAGGTGTTCCATTACTGCAAATACCCAGTTTGTACCGGTACAAATATTTTTTTTATTTCCAAACGTGGCAGGTGTAGCGCTGATCGTCGAACCGCAATGCTTCTTAACATTCATGCCTCAGAATCAGTTCTGGGACCTGCTGGTTTCCTCAGGATATTATAAGACATGAAAAGAAAAATACCGGACAACTGCGAGTCGGACTCGTCCATTCACGGTTCCGTACAAATTATTATATACTTTAAGGTACGGAACCCTAAAAATCGTCCAAACAGCTCTTGCGCGGGCGAAGAGTATGGTATCAATGTAGCTAGTTTTACGAATTTAGGAAGTTAAATAATTTATTGTTTAATAATTTTTTTTTGTTGTTGTTATGAAATTATTTAGATGTAGATTGTTAATTATAATTAAGAATATTACTTACACTGCCGGTTTCAGTTGCATCTGGTGAAAGATCCTTTTCAAAATTGAAAATTATTAAAAACTATATAAGATCGACAATGCTCCAGCAAAGACTAAGTTATTTAGCTATAGTTTCAATTGAATCATTCATGAAATCTTAGACAGCTTGGATACAAGAAAGTTGATTCAAGAGTTCGCAAATATAAAGGCAAGAAGAGGTAAATTTTTGTAGATACGAAAATAAAACTATGTAATTAATCGAAATAGATGTTTTATCTTCGTTATGATTCCTTTCCCACCATAATGAGAAAACATTAAATACCTAGCCTTTTTTTGACGAAACTCAGCGTAAGTAGTCGTAGGGCGGCATAATCGGTATTGCACGCGGGCTACTAAACAGCTAGCGGCGGGCCTGAACACATACATGATGATGATGATTTTCTAACAAGGATTCCATATTTTTTGCAGATTGGCCTCGAAATAAACAGTATTTTTTTACCGTGTGGACACCCTACTTCGTACATTGTATAGAAAATATTTAAAAGCAATTATCTCGTTTAGGGAGCAGTAAAATCACGATAAAAAAATACATTTGTATAGCAATATACTTCTACTAACTATTAATAGGCATGTTATTTCTGTATGTCCCATATTTACAGATATTTTAGCGATATAAGATTTTCATAGTGTGTGAACTGAGTGACCTCAATTAATTCGAAATTATCAAAATTGGCTCGTTATTGTGCTCTTTTTTTATTTTTACAAATTTCCTTGTAACTTTTACTAAGCCTAGGACAGAAAAAGTAATAGTATTTATGCTGTTATTAATATTTTATAGGTTATTAAAGTTGGGTCACTCAGTGGCCCTATTCCTTCTTTTGTAATTCTGTATATCATATCGAAATTATGTATTTTTCTTTTGCAAATACGTTTATTCATGTTTTACTAACGATCTATATACAAATCACACCTGTAAACTATATACTTACCGAGATTTGAAAGGTGAAGTGTGAGAACTGAGTGACCCCACTCCAGGTCGTATAACTTTTTATTAAAGTCTTTACAAATTCCAATATTCGTTTTACAAATTCTGTTAGAACTTTTACTAACTATTGTAGTACCTAGAATTATAAAAATCCATTGGGTCACTCAGTGCACACACACATCTTTAGATTAACTGACATCGAGTTAGGCGTTCATATTTTTTTTACAGATAGACCTATATTTCGTCAACATATGTGCGAAGTATGAACTTCAGGAAATAAGTAGTTTATATTATAATATAGTTTAAATAATAGATATTAATTATCAAAAATAGAAACTTTCAGTAGGTACGTTTTTTTTCTGTTATGCCAACCAAGGAGTTTCTACCTTATTTCATACGGGAGGAAGTGCTTCTAAGAAGGCAGCCGGTCCACTTTAGAGGCACCTCGATAAGTATTGTGTCCCTTTCTAATAGTGCAACCACAATTTTCTTTGAAACATGGACAATTTGGCATGTTACATTTTTGTTGTGAGATTGTTTAAATAATATGAAGAATTTTTTAAATTATTATTTACTAGCAACATCCCCCCATTTCACCTGCGTAGCTCACGTTCCCATGGGTATGTGTTATTCTGATGTAAAAGCTATATACCTGTAAGTTTAATCAAAATCCGTTCAATCGATTTTGTGTGAAAGAGCAACAAACATCCATACATCCATACTCACAAGCTTTTGCGTTTATAGTATTAGTAGAATTTCGAAGCTAAGAAGGGTTGACATTTTAAAATGAGACTAATACTATGTGATTCCCGCTCGAGAAAGAGAAAGAGTCGTGGTAATTACTTTCCTCCCTAGGGAGGGATTGATTTTAAAAAAAAATGACTATATTGGGTAAGGTAGTACGTACATTGCTAAACTTTTTACATCGATTAAAATAAGAAAAAAAAAGGTGTTACCTTGTGAGTGTAGGTATAAACAACTATCAAATGTGTCCACGCAAGAAGCGCGTGATGCAATCGGTCGAGGGGTGCTGTGAGAGGGAAGAGGGCGGACCGCCGCCGGTGCAACCAGAGCTAACGAACAAGCCGTCACGAGCGCACACGCACATTAGATTTATTTTTAATTAATATAGTCTTCTTATAATTTACTATCGTATTTTATTCCGTCAACATCATCATCATCGTTGACATTTGGCGACCGTGGAAAATAAAGTTACTGCAATCAAGGAAGAAAAACAATAATTGTGCCACGCAGTGACGGTGCAAGAACTACAGTTAGAACTACCTTCGTAATTTGGGAAGAAATTGAAGCATATGAAGCTACTGCTACCAATTTGGAAGTCATATCGGATACCCAGATCAAACTTTGGAATCACTAAAAAGGATTCTGAGGACAAGTTGCTGGACTACGACAATTATTACGTCACCAGCTGTGAAGGGGCATCACGTCAGAAGGCTTACCCGAGGGAAGTACGCTCGTTGCCATTCCATTTCATTTAAATTCCCCTATTAGTTTTACATATATTTGCCTATAAGGTTACTTTCTCTTAAAATATAGGTATTTCCGATAGTGGGTGGTTTACGTCTTTGCTGAGGTGCCTATCTTTTACCCCTCTAGGAGACAAGCTGATTACTTATATACAATTTATTTCTTAATTCTATCCAATCCATCCACAGGGTTTTCAAAATCAAAGATCGTTTGCTTAAAAAATATCTGCCGAATAATTCCAGGGTAACGCCGCCGTCGATAGAATTGCGAAGGAATCAATCGCAGTTACGTAACGAGCATATACCGGCCGGCGTGCCATTGTATCCAAGGACAGGCGAGGTCAACAGTAATTAAGCGAGTGGAAGGATTCTATTGGGTTCGATGCACAAATTATTACTTACTTAGTTCATTGTAGGCACGGAACTATTTACCGGTTACTACTTTGCCATTATTGCATTGCAATATTTTTATAGATACCTAAGTTCTTGTTATCTATTTGTATTGCAGTTAGGTAATTTAGATTTACAATGACGGAAAAAAGTGAAAGTTACGCAAAATTAATTCGAATTCGCGGAAGTATTAAAGGCCGTTTGACAAAAATTAAAGAGTAGATAAACCTCGTAGTTTTATCTAACATTGAGGAATTGTCTAGTATTCAAATAGCGGAGTTACATATTCGTTTGCAAAAGTGTCACGATTTATTTAAACAGTTTGATGATGTACAATCAGAAATTGAACAGAATTGTGCTGAATCAGAAATTGAAGAGCAGATTAACTTGCGAGAAAGTTTGGATAGTCAATTTATTACGGCAGCGTCAACATTACAAGATATGATTGACAAATATAAAAGCCACCAAGATAATGAATCATCAAAAGGTTCAAAAAATGGTTCGCATTCTTGTGATCGTGGGTTACAATCAGTAAAATTACCTACTATTACAATACCCACATTCAGTGGCTCCTACTTAGAATGGTTGGAGTTTAAAGAAATTTTTCAATCATTGATTCATTCAAATCATTCTATTCCGGACATTAATAAGTTCCATTATCTGCGTTCTTCATTAAGGGGAAGTGCTCTTCAAGTAGTAGATGGGCTAGAATTTACCGCAATAAATTACGAGGTTGCGTGGGACCTATTGTGTACCCGTTTTTATAATAAAAAGATATTGATAAATAATCATCTCAAAGCTTTGTTTAGCATCGATGCACTAAACAAAGAGTGTTATCGATCTCTTAGAAATTTGATAGATCATATTTCAAAAAACTTATGTGCCTTGAATTCTCTTGGTCAACGAACAGACTACTGGGACTCCTTGATTATATTTATGGCCACGACGAAGTTAGATCCTTACACAAGTAGAAAGTGGGAGGAGCATAGAAATCACTTCCCAGATATACCAAGTTTAGATGACTTTTATAAATTTATTCGTAGTAGGGCGGATATTTTAGAAACTACCACAGTTACTCAAAATAACGACAAAGAAATTAATTCGAGTTCTAACAAGAATAGCTTCAGTAAAAAAAATTTGGAATAAAAATGAAAATACAAACGTTAAGCAATATAAAGAATTTAGAAATTCTAATTCCTTTGTCACTTCGTCGGAAAATGTTTGTGAGTACTTGTGTTTATTCTGTGATACGCAAGGTCACAGAATGTACGAATGTGCTAAGTTTAAACAAATTAGTGTGCAGGATAGGATAAAGGAAGCGTCAAGATTGAGAGTGTGCTTAAACTGTGTAAAATGTAATAAACTTAAAGTGTGTCTAAGGGAAGGGCATAATGCGTTTCATTGTCGTTTGAAAGGCTCTTGTAAACACTGTAAACAAAAACATAATACATTGTTACACTTACAAAATTACAAACAAAAAATTGTAAATAAAAGCTTACCTGTAGCCACGCCGGCCTCGCCGCCGCTAGCGTTAACGGGGCCATCGCCACCGCCGCCTACTACACCAGCAGTACCAGTGACACTGTCAGCAGTCTCCGTCGGTCAAGTTTTATTATGCACCGCTATAGTACGTGTAATTAATGAGTGTACAAATGAAACTATATTGGCTCGGGCGCTATTAGACACAGGCAGTCAGTCATCTTACATTACAGAAAACCTGAAAGACAATTTAAATCTAACTTGCCAAACTTCTGAACCGATTTGTATTTCAGGTATTAATAATATTTCATTCGATATATCTAAAAGATGTAATTTAAAAATAACTTCAAATACCAATAATTTTTTTACAGACATACGTTGTCTTGTTGTTCCTACAATTACAGGAATTTTGCCTAGTGCATCGGTTAATAGACAGGAGTTGAACATACCAAATGATATCAAGCTTGCAGACCCAGATTTTCATCGTCCCTCTGAAATTGACATTCTTTTAGGGGCAGACGTCTTTTGGCATATAGTGGGTTCTAAGCGTATCACTTTGGGGGTAGGGCAACCTATCTTACAATACTCGCAGTTGGGGTGGCTCATCAGTGGACCTGTGGGAGGTAGTACACCCAACCACGTGATGTGTAACTTCACTAGGGAAATCCATAATGATCTTCAGCGATTTTGGAAAATAGAAGAAGTTAATTCCTTAGAGCCTAATCTCACCCCCGAGGAAAAAATTTGTGAGTCACATTTTATTGAAAACGTAAAACGCCTTCCTAATGGGCGGTTTTTAGTTAAAATGCCAATGAAAGAGAATCCTGAAGAAGCACTTGGTGATTCTTACTATTTAGCAAAAAAGCGTTTTTTAAATTTAGAAAAGAAATTTAATAAAAACCCACAATTTAAAGAAAAATATGTGGAGTTCATTGAAGAATACCGTTCATTGAATCATTTAACTGAAATAAATAAACCTGAGTTCGGATATTACTTGCCTCACCATGCAGTTATTAGGGAAAGCAGTGAGACAACAAAACTTCGCTCAGTGTTCGACGCTTCTGCAAAAACAAGCAGTGGTAAGTCACTAAATGATATACAGTATGTAGGACCAGTAGTACAGAATGATTTATTTTCGATATTGTTACGCTTTCGCAGCCATAGGTACATACTTACTGCGGATATTAAAAAATTATATAGACAGATTGAGGTAGATCCGTCGCAGCGTCTCTTGCTGCTCATTATTTGGAGGGACGATGAAAATAAACCTCTCCAGGTCTTGCAATTAAACACTGTGACCTATGGGACGGCTTCGGCGCCTTTCTTAAGCACGAGGTGTATCCTACAACTTGCTCGTGAGTGTAAAGATGCTCTTATAAAGAATATTTTAGAGCATGATATTTATATGGACGATTTAAATACGGGAGCGCAGTCTAAAGAAGAAATTAAAGATATTTATGAAAAAATTAGTCAAGTGCTATCTTCAGGGTGTTTCCCACTTCACAAGGTACGCACGAACTGTCCCATGGTGCTACAGGGAGAAACCACCCTTTCTTCACTAGAGTTGAGCAAACAATCAACAGTGTTAGGGCTACACTGGTCACCTACACCGGATACACTACACTTTACAGTAGACATCAATAAAAATACGAAAGTAACAAAACGCACGATTATATCTTCCACATGCAAAATATTTGATCCGTTAGGACTATTGTGTGCTTGTATTATTAAAGCCAAAATTATATTACAACAGCTGTGGAAAGAAAAACTGGATTGGGACGACCCAGTACCAGCAGTAATTGCCAAAAGATGGGAAAAGATAGTAGATAACCTAAATCATTTATCAACTATCACTTTGCCTAGAAACGCATTATGTAATTCTGTGGATTCAGTGGAGCTGCACTGCTTTGTAGATGCGTCTCAAGAGGCCTACGGTGCCTGCGTTTATTTGCGTTCTACTGACACAAATAATAAAATTACAGTACGACTGTTATGTGCAAAGGCGAGAGTAGCACCAGTCGCAGCGATGACCATACCTCGTCTAGAGCTGAGCGCTGCGTTACTCGGGGCGCGACTGTCAGAAAAGGTAGTTAAGTCTATTCGATTTTCAATCACACGAAAGGTTATTTGGACTGACTCCACTGTCGTGTTAGGATGGGTCAGGGCGTCACCAAAATTGCTTAAAACTTTTGTGGCCAATAGGGTTGTTGAGATATGTGAACTCACACAGGGCTTTTCATGGAGGCATGTTCCGACTGACTTCAACCCGGCGGATCTTGCCTCGAGGGGCGTCGAACCCCAGCGTTTGCAGTCTGAACTCTTGTGGTGGGAAGGACCTTCCTTCCTAAGGAAGGACTCGTCGGCCTGGCCGCAGCAGCCGACCACTACTGTTGACCTACCTGAGCTAAAAGTACATATCGGAGTAGAAAACGTGGTAGATACAAGTAAAAACTCGGTAATTGACTTTACAAAGTTTTCTAAATTTAATTTGATAACCCGTTCATTTGCGTACGTTTTACGTTTTATACATAATTGTAAAAATAATAATAAATTAACAGGCAACTTACGGAGTGAAGAAGTAAACAATTCACGCTTAATACTCCTTAAACTCTCTCAGCGTGAATCATTTGCAGTAGAGTACCGAGCGCTTTCGAATGGGACTCCATTAAATAAAAAATCTAAAATTTTAAATTTAAATCCATTTATTGATTCAGAGGGTTTATTAAGAGTCGGTGGTCGTATAGATAGATCCAATTTTAGTTATAGTAAGAACCATCCTATGATTTTAGACAGCAAACACAATTTTACAAATTTATTAATGCAACAAAGGCACACTTACCTCTTCCATGCAGGTCCACAACTTCTCCTGTCATCTGTGCGAGAGGAATACTGGCCTATTGGAGGGAGAAACTTCGCACGAAAGACCGTGAAGAAGTGCTTAGTATGTGCACGTTATCGTGGTGAGACTAGGAACCCTATAATGGGACACTTGCCATCGGATAGAACTAATCCTACTTTTCCCTTTTACTCAACTGGTACTGACTTCGCCGGGCCATTTCATATATCGAGTAGAAAAGGTAGAGGCAATCGTATTACTAAGTGCTATTTATGTCTGTTTATTTGTTTGACCACCAGAGCTGTTCACTTAGAACTTGTTAGTGACCTTAGCACTCACGCCTTTATTCTATGCCTACGTAGGTTTGTGTCGCGACGGGGTAAACCCTATCGTATATATTGTGATAATGGGACTAATTTCGTTGGGGCCAACAATGAACTGAGTAAGGTTTTGCGCTCCAGTCGTGAAACTGTCAATGATTTCGCCTGTTCCGAGGGCATTAATTTTAAATTTAGTCCGGCTTACTCTCCGCACTTCGGAGGTATTTTTGAAGCTGGCGTGAAATCCGCCAAATATCATTTAAAGAGAGTGGCAGGAAATGCTTCGTTAACTTTCGAGGAGTTAACTACTTTATTTACTCAAATAGAAGCAATATTAAACTCCCGCCCACTATCGCCTATGTCCGCTGATCCCTTAGATCTGAACCCCCTTACTCCCGGGCACTTCCTTATCGGGCGGCCACTGACGTCGGTGCCTTCTCTTACAGCAAAAGACTCCAGCCCGAAGTATCACCTTATGGAAAAAATTCGTCGAGATTTCTGGGACCGATGGTCAAGAGAATTGGTAGCTGAGCTGCAGCAACGTACCAAGTGGAAGCAGGGTACGGCAAATCCAAGGATTGGAGATATGGTATTAATAAAGGAAACCAACCAGCCTCCACAACTTTGGCGTCTTGGTCGTGTAACCAAATTACACCTCGGAGTGGACAACGTATGCAGAGTGGTGGACATTTACACTGCCAGAGGAACAATTCGGAGAGCGATTCACAATATTGTTCGCCTACCAGTAAAGGATGCTGATAGCAGTAATTGAAAGCTAACTCTTTCAAGGGGCGGAGGATGTCCACGCAAGAAGCGCGTGATGCAATCGGTCGAGGGGTGCTGTGAGAGGGAAGAGGGCGGACCGCCGCCGGTGCAACCAGAGCTAACGAACAAGCCGTCACGAGCGCACACGCACATTAGATTTATTTTTAATTAATATAGTCTTCTATAATTTACTATCGTATTTTATTCCGTCAACATCATCATCATCGTTGACAAAATGTGTTTTGGTTGGCTGTGAAAAACATTTTTTTTTTAAATATCTTAAAGAGACACTGTAAGATGTTCAGAAATACAATATCTTGTTTGTCATCTACACTAATATTTTAAAATTTTTGTATTTTCGGACTCTTTGTACTTTTGTTCTTTGTACTTTTGTTCTTTGTACTTTTGTACTTTGTGTACTTTTGTACTTTGTACTTTTGTACTTTGTGTACTTTTGTACTTTGTGTACTTTGTGTACTTTTTTGTACTTCTGTACTAATGTACTTCTGTATTTCTATATTTCTGTATTCTTGTATTGTTTACTTTCCTTGTATTCGAAAATAAATGTAGAGTGTATAACGCGGGTGAAAGTTATCAATTCCTATTCCTATAATATAAGTCGGACAATTAGTCTGACTTACCTAAAAACCTACCGTACCTATATTGTAAAGAATGTCTACAAATATCATGGTCAGTATGGTCACCCGTTTCGTTTTCCAACTTATTCTTTCGAAATGAAATTAAACCATTAAAAACTACTTGAGGAAGAAATAAGTGCTTTACCTACTTATTTCTTCCTCAATATTCTCTGAATCGAACCTTTATTTATTGTTAAATAAGAAATATTTGGTAAAAATGATGGGAACCCATTTAAATGAAATAAACTTTACTAGACCGACTAAATCTAAAACATCGCTCACCTGTGAAATGAAAAGCCACATCCGGGGAAAGCTTCATTTCTACAACCAGGAACAGAGCAGCAGAACACCCTTGTAAAATTATTGTAAATTTGTTGAAAATTAACACAATTTAATTTCCCGCCATTTGACACTGAACAAATGTCAACGGTTGATGTTGCCATCGTAGGTACAATATCGTACCCCTAAATTTGGTATAATTTTTGGTATGCTAAATGTACTTATTTTTAACAGTTTCATATTATACATAGATATTTTTAATCATTAAACATATAAAAAAAACACTCCTTATTCATTATAGAAAGTACATTTATTTTATAGATTTTATATTGGGATAAGTAAGTAAGAAAATGTGGGGGGGAATTTGGAACAACGATGATGTCAATTCTAGAAAGTGACACAATACTAATCGAGGTGCCTCTCAATAGGACCGGCAGCTATATATGGAGCACTTACTCCCGACTATATAATCTTCTTGGCCGCCGCCGACCCAAAAAAGCTCATATCTAATCCAAAGGCCATTAAACAATAATAAAAAAAATAATAAAAAAACCCGCTATTTGTAATAATTCATGAATGACTACGACAACACGTACGACTACAACACGCATAATATTATTTTTTTGTTAAATAGAGAAATGGATATTGACGTGTTAATTTCCTTAGTCTTCAGTAAACCACCTGTGTGGGACAAAACGGATAAAAGACATTCTAATAGATAGGGGGAGTCCGGGAGAGTTGAACCCTCTTTTACTTTAACCTGCATAACATTGTAATTATAACCTGTACCTTAACAGCTTAAAAAAGTATATAGAGCATTGCCAAATAGGTACCATTTTGTAATGTACAATTTCCCGCTGATCAATTAACTTCAGATATATTAATGTTTTTTTTTAAATCAGTTTGTGGTTCAAATCTCCCCAACGCAAGGGAGAGTTGACCACCGTCGTAGGGAGATATAACCATATCTAATTGTAAAGCAGAAGTAGTGAAAAAAACGTTGTAATTATCAAATTTGTTTAATAAAAGTAACGTCGAACGTCAGGAATACTGATCTTATATTATCGAAAAATTTAGGTATCAAAGAAACAATTTTAAATAGAATAACAAAGAGTAAACATTATAGAGATAAAAAAAAAGAAATATAAAACTTTTATCTTACTTAACTTACTTCCGCAGTTTTTGTACATTATTGGTGTAACGATAAGTCGTTACACCAATAACATGTGGTCCACACCCATATTTAATAGCTGTTTTTCGAAGGGAGACACTCGATTTTACTTCTTCAATAGCGTTTTGTAATACCTGCTTAGTGATTTTTTGCGGGTAGAACCAGCCTTAGCTTTATATTTGAACGGCATGACATTAATACCTGCAAATAAAAACAAAACATATATATATATATATCTTACTGTTAGGAACACGTTTGGGACAGTTGAACCACTGATCACGTCTCCCTTAAGCATTGTGGATCAAATCTCCCTAACCTCACTTTCATCACTTCATGACGTATTGTAAAAACTGTATAAATCAGAAGAAAAAAGCAACCTACATTAATAAAAGTATATGAATTCAATAATCCAACTAATATGTAAAACATTACGTACCTTAGTATTTGTCAACGTAATCTAAAAACACAAAAAACTATTTTTTTTCACTTGCAACTACCAAAAACGTGTTTATCTCGCTCACTGACGAACCGGAGTAAAGGCGGCCAAAATTTCGACGTATAAATGTCAAACCATAACAGAGCATGCAACGACTTGACAGTGAACCCGAGAGCGAGAAATTTAAACAGATTTATGCGGTGTGGAGCATGTCTCCTCCCTGGTCAAGTCTCCCGGATTTCCACGTGATTGACAAATGTTGGAAAGAAATAAGCGAGGCCATGAATGAAGACGGTAAGTAGGTACCTTGGTATTACCTACCTAATTGATTTTATTTTAGTTTAGTTTTTTAGCTTAGTTAAAGTTAATGAAAATTTAAATCGGTTACGTTTTAAAAGTACTTTATTTAAATATTATGTCTTATTTAAATTAACATTTCTAGTGTAGATAAGGTCACTTATATGAATCACATATCTTAATGTTAGTGCGGGTAGATACAGTTAATTAAGAATTAATTATTGTAAGTCAATTTATTATTTAAAAAATAGTCAACGTAAACATTTCTGATACCCATTGCTTCATTTGTAGGGTAGCTTGGCCCCTATTCCACAGGAGTAAAGTTTCGGTCGATGCCTTCTTTATCGATTATAGTGTTTTGTAAAACACAAATGCACTTAACAATTTTTTATGCTAAATCAACATTACATTCAATTCATTTGGAAAGTAGTCGCCATTTAGAGTTTGCTATGCCAAACGCACACTCAACAGATTTTCTAGCTCTCGATAGACGCTTATTAAAATTCATTTTCTCTGAAGATAAATATCTGCCTCCAAAAGGTTTTAATAAGTAATTTAGCAATGGATATGCTTCGTCACCTATAAAAACATACGGTGCTTTTACATTTGTTCCTGGTAAATATTCTGGTTCTGGAATATCCATGTCCCCAGTATTTAAATTTTGATATAGTTCGGAAGCCTTGAATGTTCCACCGTCGCTCTGTTTACCAAATCCACTAACTTCGATTATTGTTAATTTGTAATTTGCGTCTGCGACTGCTTGCAAAACCATAGAAAAAAATTTTTTGTAATTGAAAAACAGATCCTGACCTATCTGGACAGATTACGCGTAGGTACATGCTTCCCGTCGATGGCCCCTAAAACATTCGGAAAATCCCAAATAATGTTGAAGTCGTTTGCTATAGAGCAGAACATTTCCTTTGTAGGTATAGGCATATGTATTGGTTGTAATTCATCCCATAATATGTTGACTGTTTCTTCGATTATCGCCTTTAATGTAGAAATCCCCATTCTAAATTCAGATGCCAAATGTGTAAATGATGCCCCTGTTGCAAGATACCTGAAACAAAAATAAAAAAATTATGTTTTAGAAAACAAAATCAAGAAGAAATGGAAGTATTTGAGGTATCAATTCGCAAACGAACATTCAAAAATTCCCGTTTCGCGTTCTGGGGATGGTTCTACTTCCAATGAACCAACATGGCCTTTTTACAAATCCCTGCTGTTTCTAACAGATATGATTAAGACTAGAAAATCTTCGGGAAATCTGTCGAAAATTAAAACGTCCCTTATCTAGGACGACATCAGAGGAATCCCAAACCAATAATGCCAATGATGTCATAGATAATTCAAATCTCGATGACAATCCCAATCAAGATGATTTATATCAAGACGAATCAAATCAAGCCAGAACAATTAATCAAGACGAATCAAATCAAGCCAGAACAATTAATCAAGACGAATCAAATCAAGCCAGAACAATTAATCAAGACGAATCAAACCAAGCCAGAACAATTAATTACCGAGAATTACCGAGAGAGAGCTACAGTACCACCAAAAAAAAACCCAACACATTCAACGAAAATATGCTAGAAATAGAGAGGCAAAAACTGGAGTATTTAAAAAAGAAAAGAAATGAAGATGATGATAAATTGTTATTTTTAAAGAGTCTTCTACCTCATATTCGCAAGATCCCTCAGGAACGACTGCTTTCTTTTAGAAATGACATTCAAAAAACAGTCGACGTCTATGCATACCAGTCACAGCGGTTTTCTTCACATTTATCTCTCTCTAGGTCCTCACCGTATACACCATCTATTCAATCGCTGAGCATACCTCAAACACCTGAAAAGCCACAACTTTATGCCTCTCAATTGATATCAGCCACGCAGCAATCACCACAAATTACACATCAACCACCAGATACACACACCACTCAATTGATAACAGCCACGCAGCAATCACCACAAATTACACATCAAACACCAGATACACACACCACTCAATTGATAACAGCCACGCAGCAATCACCACCAATTACACATCAAATACCAGATACACACAAAACTCAATTGATATCAGCCAAGCAGCAATCACCACCAATCACCAGATACTCACACCACTCAATTGATATCAGTCACACTCCAATCACACGTCAAACATCAGAGCTAAACAAATATTTTCAATCTTTCCCTGATAGCATGTTAGATTACTTAGATGAGAAGTAAATTATAATTAAGAACACCTTTTTATAAACATCTCAATCAGAAATAAAAATATATTACATTAAAATTATTACATACCAAAAACGTTATCGTGTGACACGGTTATTAAAATACGTTAACGATTAGGTATTGTAGCTAGTGATTTTTTTTTTAATTTCTATTAACAATAACACTTCTTGCATATTAGTTAACCTGCTGCTTTCTTAAAATTAATATCTATAAATTCTTACATTTTATAATAACTCTTGCTACTAACACTCACTACACTTTCACTTACTACTCACACATCATTCACTACTCTCTCATTCCCTACACCACATCTCACTTAACACTAACACACTCTTACAGATCTCATTACATACCTACTTATTTACAAAAAAAAAAAATGTTTTATTGTGTTCAAATTTTATTTTTAATGTTTTTTTTCTACGAGTTCTAACTTTGTTCTAGAGTCTTTTTGTTAGGGAACTGGGCACTAGAATACAAGTACGCTAAGTACTTAGTCTAGTTACCTAGAGTCTCACTCTATTTGTATGAATATTTTATGAACAATAAAGATTAATAACCCCCTCAAGTGTGGCGAGACCCGCTGCGGGGTGCTGTCAAATATCAATCAACTGTGGCAAATCCCGCTGTTAGAAAAGTCAATACTCTAAAACTCGTCCATTGTATATTTTAGCTTGGAAGTTGAATCTGTGCTATATAGTATGTAGTACGGAAGAAGCCATATCAAGTGTACCCCTTAGATACTTTTTAAAAGTGCTCTTATTCCAAAAGAATAAAGTTGTTACAAATCTCAAAAGGGTTACGCTTGATCTGCTGTTGACTGTACAAGTGTACCTATATTTAAACCACATTTAAACATTTTTTATTATTATATATCTATAATTGATAAATATCTACAATTTCATTAAATGATTTAATAACAAGCTTTACTACTACTTTATTTAGTTCTAAGGTGAATATTTGTAAAAGTTGATTATTGGACAAATAAACATGTTTTTCTTTATTTTTTTTTATTAAGTACCTATAAACTTTTCATAAATCTAATAACTATCTATTAAAAAGTAAGCAATAAATTTATTTTTTCGTACTTACCGAATTGTGACAATAAGTCTTTCTTCTGGAAGGATTGGTTGTTTATGCCAATTACACCAATTTTTCATCAAATGGTTTTCCACTAAGTCCAAGATGTAATAAAATGTTCCTTGAGTCATTCTTGTATATCTATAAAATTTTTGATCATCAAATTTCAATTGTGTTACAAATAAATGATGGTATTCTCCGAATCGTTTCCTTTCTCTATTAATAGGATGTATAGCTTGTTTTCGCATTTTAAAATACACATTTTCTAACAAAACCAAATCATCGTCCGATGAGTACGACATTTTGCTCGCTCTGCTTCAATCCACTCCTTACCCGTGGTACTACTGGTGGTACTACTAGTAGTACCACGGGGATTATTTTTTGCCCGTAGTACTACTATCCTGTCTAGTAGTACCACGGGAGATTTTTCATTACCCCTGGTCCTACTTATTTTTTATCAATTATTGGTCACGGTGAACTAGCTCCACAAGTCCGTGCCCCACATATGGGTCACACTAAGAAACAACCAGGTACGCTGTCAGATTTGTTGAATGAACATATAATATGATAAAAATACATATTCGTATTCTCGAAAAATATTGGACACGCATTTTTTGACCAAGATAAAGAACATTATATTATACATGTTAGAGCAAGGTCAATAGTACGAGAGTTAACTAGCAACATTAATCGGAGACGGAACGCAACATCACATGATTCATCGTTTGAACACCTGCGCTTCTTCGGTCGAACACGTGTTACACCCCGCTACTGCAAAATACTATAAAAGATCGAGGCGGTCGCCGCTACGAGCATTCTGTATCGAGACTTCGCGATGAGCGGTCGTTATTGAGAATCTGTAACGAGGAGTCTACAAGTAAACATCGTTCAAGAGAGGTTGGAGCTTTGCTGTTTCTGGTAATGTCTGTACAATAAGGAGACGATAGCGAGGTATGGGACACTCAGTTGTTTTGTAGGGATCAAGACGTGCTAGTAGTGAATTGTGTGAGCGATCTCTATACGCACTCCCGTGATTCGGTCCGTACAGCCATAGAATGGCAGGATCATGGGAAGGTGGAGGGCGTGTCCCCTTTTTAATCCCACGATGGGGTCTGTGATTACTACCCGCTTATTTAATTAGAACAGCTCACAGATTATTATTGAAGTGTGACGACTGACATCTTTTATTTACCTACTTTGTAACCTTATTTAATAAAGTGATTGTGTAACTTATAACCAGTTTAATTATGTACTGCCCAGCCCAGAATAGACGCCCACATTAAAATCGTATAAGTAAACCGCTATCGGCCATCCCGAAAACTTCTGATGAGCGGGAGACCTCTGAATATCACCAACGATCGCTAACAATTATCTGATCCGTCACGTCACCCAGGGGTCCTCGCTAACATCAGAAGTGGGATTAAAATCTGTTTTCTGGGCTGAAAATTGAAAAGAACTGGGCTTAATCGTGATAAAAACAGTGTATTTAACATTTCTTTATTTGTGTGTTCTCGGTAAACTCTGCTTCATACTTCGAGTCACAAATTTACTACGGCCTGAGATGCGACGAGTCTGGCTACGGGTTCATCGGCAACATCATCAGCGCCGAGACGCGGCAGCGTTAACGAGAGACAGCGCTGTATTTGGCATAGCTTTAGCTTTTATTGAAATCTGGTGAGACGTTTCCTTTTTGTTTCGTTAAAAATTAACAACTGCTTATGACATCTTAACCACATTCTTGTACAATAATAGAAATTGAAAAACAGTAGTAAAAGTGAATTTGAAATACAAACTTAGCGAATCACTTATAGTACCCATTGAGGGCTATAACTGGATTCACAAAATAAAGTGAAATTTGATATAATGAAATAAAAAAGAATCACTTATAGTACCCACCGATGACTATAACTGGATTCACAAGATAAAGTGGCGTTTGAGAAAATTATTAGAATTACTTATAGTACCTACCTACCATTTGTTAGCTACAACTGGATTCATAAGATAGAAAAACTATTAGAATCCTTTGTAGTAGCAATTGGGGGCTATAACTGCATTTTGAGAAAAATTATTGCAAACCACTTGTGGTACCAATTAGGGGCTATAACTGGATTCGAAAGATAAAAAAACTATTAGAGTCACTTATAGTACTAATTGGAAGCTACAACTGGATTTAATTCTTTTCAGAAGCTCAATTATTATCTTACAATAAGCTAAAGTGATAGATTTAACAATGGCTTTGATGATAATATTTGTTTTATGATTATTGAAAGTTGACCTCAAGGTCAGGATTACCGAACGATGTGATACTGTGCTTTGTTTTATTTGTTCACAGGAACACACACGAGGACGTGTGTTTCGTCAGTATGGCCGTGTTAGAGCAAGGTCAATAGTACGAGAGTTAACTAGCAACATTAATCGGAGACGGAACGCAACATCACATGATTCATCGTTTGAACACCTGCGCTTCTTTGGTCGAACACGTGTTACACCCCGCTACTGCAAAATACTATAAAAGATCGAGGCGGTCGCCGCTACGAGCATTCTGTATCGAGACTTCGCGATGAGCGGTCGTTATTGAGAGTCTGTAACGAGGAGTCCACAAGTAAACATCGTTCAAGAGAGGTTGGAGCTTTGCTGTTTCTGGTAATGTCTGTACAATAAGGAGACGATAGCGAGGTATGGGACACTCAGTTGTTTTGTAGGGATCAAGACGTGCTAGTAGTGAATTGTGTGAGCGATCTCTATACGCACTCCCGTGATTCGGTCCGTACAGCCATAGAATGGCAGGATCATGGGAAGGTGGAGGGCGTGTCCCCTTTTTAATCCCACGATGGGGTCTGTGATTACTACCCGCTTATTTAATTAGAACAGCTCACAGATTATTATTGAAGTGTGACGACTGACATCTTTTATTTACCTACTTTGTAACCTTATTTAATAAAGTGATTGTGTAACTTATAACCAGTTTAATTATGTACTGCCCAGCCCAGAATAGACGCCCACATTAAAATCGTATAAGTAAACCGCTATCGGCCATCCCGAAAACTTCTGATGAGCGGGAGACCTCTGAATATCACCAACGATCGCTAACAATTATCTGATCCGTCACGTCACCCAGGGGTCCTCGCTAACATACATATTTCATACAGGGCTACAGAACTTACTGAAGGCATCCTGGTAGGAAATAAAACAACTAAACTCACTGAAACATAAAATATATCAACGCAGTTTTTCAAGTGCGAGCTCCAATGATATTCCTTGATTTAATAGCTGCATTTCAATGTGTCTAATAACGTCATCGCATTTAATATATTTTTCAAACCACATGCTCGACAAAGCCGGATTATATATCATATAAACCTCACCGAAAGCAAGACATTATATCCCTTGGCTTTAGCCGGGTTATAATGTTGTATGGAATTTCATTATAATATAACCCTAGGTCAATAATGTAATTTTCACTTTTCATAATCGATAAATGCATGTGGATGAGGCACGTGAGGTATGCCAGGATCGTAGCAGGTGGCGGGCTGTTGTCTCTGCCTACCCCTTCGGGAAAAAGGCGTGAGCATATGTATGTATGAATGTATAATCGATAAAGTCTAATTTTGTTAAGCAAAGTGTGGTGCTGTGCACCCGTCTGCTGCCACGGTCGTGGCCAACTCGATTTTCGATAATTATATTATTAGCCCATAAATATCGATTCGGGCAACTCTATTGGAGTTACGTCTCTACGGGTGACGTCACGAGGAACTGTCAAGAATCCCGCGCCTTAGGTCTGAAGAGCTAGGCTGTGGCGCGTATAGTTAATTGTTAAAAATGTTTGCCAGAGTATCTGAAAGTCTGTAACGTAAAAATAAACCATAATATGAAAGGCTATCGCGTTATAATTTTAAATATCCAATATCAGAACTCGCATGGAAGTCTATTTTAATGACGTTAACTGACAGTACACAACTATTGGATTAAAACTTTTTAAACTAACCAGTATATATTTGAAAAAAGGTTCTCTCTTAACACTCGTTTATTCTAGCATGAGCATACTACAAACTGTTTTTTATATTTTTTTACTATATGGTTAATATGTTCACAGTCCCCATACTAATATGTCAATTCTCCCGTATATGACGTATATCCAGCAAATCTGACAGCGTACCTGGTTGTTTCTTAGTGTGACCCATATGTGGGGCACGGACTTGTGAAGCTAGTTCACCGTGACCAATAATTGATAAAAAATAAGTAGGACCAGGGGTAATGAAAAATCTCCCGTGGTACTACTAGACAGGATAGTAGTACTACGGGCAAAAAATAATCCCCGTGGTACTACTAGTAGTACAATCAGTAGTACCACGGGTAAGGATCTGCTTGCTTTCTGTAGAATGGACCGGCGCCGACAAGCTTTCAGCTTTCTTTCTGTATACGGCTTTAGACCAGACCGGTTCGATACCGAACCCGACGCGGCTGACACTGATACGAAATGGTTACACTGGAGATCGACATTCGAAAGTTTCTTAGCCGAAGAAGCTCCGAAAGGTGTTCCCGACTCTATCAAACGTAAGCTCCTTGTGAATCACCTATCCGCCTCGATCTTCAAGCACATCGCGACCTGTGAAACCTTCGATGAATTGCTCACAATCTTGGAAGGTATTTATGTCAAACCCAAAAATACGATTCTAGCTCGATACATCCTAGTTAACCGAAAGCAAAAATCAGGCGAATCTATTGCTGAATATGCTAGGCACTGCGCTTATCCGCGAAAGATTGCCGCTTTCAAGCTGTAAGTGCTCAGGAACATGAAGAACAAGCAATTCGTAGCGGGTCTACTCTCAAGGAGATTAAGAGAACGTTTGCTAGAAAATTCTTAGTTATGTCTTACCGATACCGATGTCTTACGCTTAATTAAGCTATTGCCTTTAAAACTGCTAAAAATGATGCACGTACAATAAACGACAGCCCTCTACAACTTAACTCCGTGTCCGAGCACTCTTCATCTAATGACTCGACCAGTTTGGCAGCAGCGTCGCCTTCTCAATTGTCTCGACCTCCTCCGGTTCCAACGCCGTCGTCGCGGCCAGCAAGATGTTGCTTTTTCTGCGGCGGAAACGTCCATAAGAGATTCAGGTGTCCCGCTTACAACTCTGTGTATAACAAATGCTCGAAGAAAGGTCATTTTGCGACCGTCTGCAGGTCTGGAAGTGTAAACAGCAATTCTATTTCGACTGAAGACTCAATAGGCGCTGGTCAATCCTATAGTGGTGCTATTTCTGCCGCTTCTCCGTCAAGTCTGAAGAGTTCAACGCTCTGACGCTCTCATAGACACAGGTAGTTCAGTCAGCTTCATTGACAGTAAAATCGCCCGTTTGATGAGATTACACAAGAAACCCTGTAAACAAATTGTCAACCTAGCTTCACTTAACCAAGTCTCATTCGTTGAAGGCGTATGTTTTGCAACTATCGTTATGAATCAACATCTTAGAAGCACAGGCCTCTTCCTGTCGTCGATAACCTCTGCGCGGATGTCATCATCGGTCACGATCTGCTATAAGAAAACTCGAGCATATGATTCGAATTAGGGGGACCGAGTGAGCCTTTGAAAATTTGTAATGTTATGCAGGCTTCGGTACCACCCGCCTCTGTATTCACGAACCTGTCGCCAAATATCCACCCTATCGCCGTAAAAAGCCGACGTTACAGCAAGGAACATGAAGAAATTATTAGACAAGAGATAACTAAATTGCTTGAGGATGGAGTAATAGAAGCAAGCATATCTCCCTGGAGGGCCCAAGTATTAGTGGCAGGTGGTGGGGCCCATCGGAAACGTCTAGTGATTTATTACTCCATGACCATAAACAAATTCACCGACTTAGATGCATTTCCCTTGCCTAATATCGACACCGTTATCCATGACTTTTCCCATGGCCTAGCTGGATGTACCATCTTCACAACAGTCGATCTTGTTAAGGCTTATAATCAAATACCCGTTAATGTAGAAGATATTCCTAAAAGAGCAATTTCCACACCTTTTGGCTTGTAAGAATTCCCCTATATGACTTTCGGTTTACGTTAAGCGGCACATACTTTCTAGCGGTTTATTGATGAGGTCACACGCGGTATGGATTTTGTGAATAAGCTAAAGGATTACGGGATAGTCATCATCCAGGCAAAGTGTGTATTCGTCAAGTTCTTAGGTTACCTAATTTCAGAGGAGGGAACTAAGCCATTGTACTCGAAGGTAGACGCGGTTAAATCATTCCCCACTCCAAAAAGTGAGAGAGCTGAGGAGGTTTTTAAGGATGATCAACTTTTACCGGAGGTTTATTCAATCAAAAAATTCAATCTCCACTTCACGGGCTACTTACAGGCTCGGTAAACGGTCGCATCCTTTGAGGAATGCAAAGAGGCCTTATGCGCGGCTGCACTTCTTGCGCACCCAGACTTTAATGCAAAACTAGCTTTGGTCACTGATGCGTCTGATGTGGCAATTGGCGCTGTTCTTCAGCAGTATCGGAACCAAGCGTGGGAACTGTTACGGGCTGGGTCAGGTGAGAGTTTTTAAAAAAAACAATTCGTCTTTACCTAGACTTTTTATTCACAAAAGAAATTATTATATAAGAAAAATACTTAAAATTAGGAGTTCTAAAGAAACGTCGCGCACGAAGTCTGAATTCCAACTGACTTGAAAATCATTAGCACTTCTTAGTTTCCTATTGCATTGACGTCAATGCAATAGGTTGACTAAGGGTTTTTATTTTTAATATTTGTTAATGCTAATTGCGATATAACAACCCCCCCGTTAAGATTGATCATCACAATTGAGAGTGATGAGAAATTTAAGCTGTCTTCGCACGCGACTTGACTTAGGATTAACTTATAAGGAATTAGAAAGACACATTACAAAGTTACAAAAATTAAAGCCAAGAGCCTGATACCAGAAGCGATTAAGAATATTATGGGGATGTAACCAAGATATTTCTCCGAACCGGTAGCGGCGGACTTGAGATAACGTTAGATCTGGTTTCAGCCTCTTCAGTTTCTGATGATGAATCAGATACATTTATCTTTGGATTGTAAACAGTAAGAGATGTGGGTTTATCCGAAATACGTTTCTTATTATAACAATTATTAAATATTTGGACACAACATTTACTGGGGTTATTACGACATAACATTTTTCGGCTTTTATAGAATAAATATAACAGAAATATGAGACTACAAATACAACTAGCCGACATATAGTGATGAGAATATTTTTCAAAGTGTGAAGGATTTTCTAGATTATTAATGTCCTTTTCAAAGGAATCAAGATGGATGCTGGCATGTAGTAAAGAGTCTAAGTTATTAACATTGTTTAGTTTGTTGAATGGTAATTTACTTAGGGTTCTATTTAATTTAGTTTTTTCACAACAGTCATCCATTATAATATTGAAATTTGATACCAGATTAGTGATATTACTGACATAACTTTCACTTGTTGGACTGAACTGTAATGCTTTAAAGAAAGCTGTACATTGCTTAGGTATTGATAAGATACCAGTAGAAAATAATATTAAATCATGGCTATCTAGATCATCATTACATGTAATGTGACATTTGCCTGGTTCTGACTGGACGTAGATCCAGCGATTACCACTAATCTTATGAAATACATCGATAGAGCCGTGCAACAATTTTTTCTCGCAAGAGTCTGGTAACTTAGTAACTACTTCACTTATGAGTGTCGTTTCACATATAGGGTTTGTTATAGTAGAATACACATTATTTAGCACACAAACGTAACACTTTCCGTTTATCACTTTGCACTTGTTTATATCACTTATCAGTGAGTAGAACATATGATCTGCCGTTATCGCTACATAGGAACTAGTAGGTGCAATAAGAATGAAAGTATCAGGTTTCGAAATTTCATAGGGCACTGGTAAAGGGATTACGTTAAAGAGGTTGTACATTTGAGGTAGAACGAGAGGAATCTTAATGATAACTATTATCTTATTAGAGTGATAATAACATAACAACTTTGATATGTCTATTATTTCATTTATATTTTGTAATGTAAGAGACATAGGTAACTCATAATGTCTAGGTAGGCTGTTTCTGTGTTTATCAAGTTCATTATATAGTTGATGAGGACTCAGTACAGTCGGATGCAGAATTTTTAGTTTTGCAAAAAGAATGGCATCATTTATGTCATCGATATCGAATGATAGAGTTATAATAATGGATTCTAGTGAGTTTAGTAACGAGTTTAGTTGAGATTTTATCTCTAATTTATCGTTAGTGTTACTTACAAAGTCTAAGGTTTTTTCTATTAATATCATATTTTTTAGTAGATGCTTTTCATTTTCATCTACTTTAGACATTGAATTATTAAAGGAAGATATAGTAGATTTAATGACATGAATGTTGTCCTTCATTAAATGGGCTAACTGTTTTTCATCCGATTGGACTTGGTCGATTGCTTCTGAGAATTTCATTGCGTCTTCGGAATCAAGTGTTCCGAAGAAAGTTTTCAAAAGTGAACCTCCAAAATCAATGAGTCCACGTTTGTAACGCTTTGGTTTTTCATCGACCAGTAAATATGAAATAGAAGAGAATTTATTGACATTATTAAGGTGTTGATTACGTAATGCAGCGAGAGAGTTAGCACAGTCAGCCTGGACTTTGGAAGAAACTAATGATATACAATGTGAATTGATTCTCTCAAATAAGATTTCCACTTTGTCTAAATTAGGCTTAATATGACATATCTATATACGTAACTATATTCCAATTATCGTTAGTAAACTTAACATCTAGGAGTTTGTCGAAAAATAAACCGGAACTACCTATTATCGGCGAGATATAGTCACAGAGACTCCTCGAGAATGACAATCTGGAATAAAGGAATTAGAGTTAAAGTAAAATATTATTAAGTTGTCATATGATCCGCGGCGAGTTTAATTTCGTCGTAATGGTGACGCACGTGCTTACGGTTCATGAGGAGTGTGACGGTATGGTTGTTACCGTTTACTTGTAGTATTTTAAATGGGCCTTTCCATACTGGAGATAAGGCTTTGTTTTGTTTATGGTGACATCTTACATAAACCATATCACCTGTCTTATAGTTAGTCGGTTTAGTATGTGAGTCATAGTAATGTTTTGATTTTTCTTTAGAGGATTGAATGTTTTGAAGGGCTTTTTGACGGCTATAATAAAGACGATGATTAAGCGCGCGGATGTAATCGGTGTAAGTATTAGTTTCGAGTGTATCAATACTACTTGGAGTATAGGGCTTAAAGCCAAACAAAAGTTCTAGTGGAGCGTAGCCCGTGGTACTATGGACGTTAGAATTGTAGGCTATCATAGCTGTAGCTAGATACAGGTCCCATGTGTTCCGATTTTCACCAATGTATGACCTTAAATATTCTTTTAAGGTAGAGTGGCTCCTCTCGAGAGCCCCACATGTTTGCGGATGATATGGTGAAGCGAATATGTGTTTAATGCCAAATAATTTTTCTAGTTGTTTGAACACTTCAGGGGGTCTAAAAAGGCCGTTTCGGGTGAATCATATTAGAATCATATTATGATTCATATTTGAAATCTTAAAATGGCCACTTAATGACAATTCATATTATGATTCATTTCCATCATTCAGCAATTCATTCATCTTTTTGACAGTTTTCTATGGAGATTCGTAAAATGGCTCACAAAAGCAGAATTGCAAAGTGTCAAATAGCAGAATCCAAGCAGAATCACTGAAGTTACTCAATACCAAAATTTTTCAATTCATTTTGTTGAATTTTGTAAAAATTAAATAAAATTGACCGATTTGGGTTTATAAAAAAACTTTCCCAAGCACGCGCAAGTGACGGAGAGTATTTTATATCGCCTGCAAAGTGCAAGTTTTCGAAAAATGGAACTAGCTTTTGAAATGCCGGACTCAGACTTTGTTGGACCTCATACTCAGACCTTGGAACCTTATTTAACCACCCGTAGTGGTGAAATATGTACTATGTATCTCCAAGGTAAGTGCAAGAGTCATAATGGTTACATTTATTAAATTAGGTAGTAGTAGATGATACAAGTAACTGTGCCAGTTTCCCTAAGTTCTAGAGAACCTATTTCATTCTTATCTTCTCTACATTTCAGAGTTGAGTGCACAGTATGGGACACTGACTTAAATATCTAAAGTATAGAAGCTAATTATGGTAGAGCAAAGCACCATTCAATCTTGAGCAACTCCACGCTGAAAATGTAACAGTGTAGTTCTTTTAAAATCTATGTGAATTTTACTTTAAGTATTTTAACCGATGCGATGGGCTCATCACCTATCATGTTTAGGGGTCCAAAAAAATATCTCATGAACAGTGGGTATCCTACTACATATATTTTAACTGATTAGCTGTTTCAGGTCACTAAGGTTATCCGCTACATCCAATAAAATTAGTTTAATCAGCATTATGAGTTCTCGGTTTTATGACTTTTCTTTTTCTTTTGTTGTTTAATGTATTCATTAAAGTCCATGTTCTTGTAATAACAAAATTTTCTATGAGACATGGGATAACACTAATTCTGTCCATTGTCTGTATTTTATTTATAACTTTTCAAAATTTGAAGTATTAAACTTAGGAAGTTCGAAATAATTTTATAGCCTTTTTAGGAAATAAAACAAAGTATTTATTTTAAAATAAAATTGTCTAATTATTTTCATCCAAAACATGTAAATTATACAATAATAATAGTTTTTACTTTCAATTTCAGGTGTGTGACTCTGACTTAAATAGTATAAAGTATTACTGCTAGCCACGGTGGAGCGAATCATGATTCATGTGTGCAGAAGCACCAGCCGCTGTCCCAACTTGAAAAACTCCATGCTGAAAATAAAACAGTGTGTTTTAATTTTTATTAACATCTACACATTTACTAAATTATCTCTGAATTTTGATAGTGAATATTTAATTTATGTTTCAGGTGATTCAGTTATCCCCTATGTCCAACACAATTGACACTAAGACCAATTCCCTTCAACGACACTACATTGAACTGCATTGTGAAGTAACAGCATTGACATTATGTATTAAGAAGTAATTACTATTAAGCAGGCTAATCAATAAGAAAGAAAGGCTATGGTAACTATGGTTTGCACTAGCTGGCCAAGCAGCGGGTTTACGGGGGTGCAAGATAACAATACATGACCAATGTTCTCGCTTTGATTTTATGATTGTTATTCTGTTTACCATTTCTATTAAAGTCTGTTTTCTTATATTACTAAAGTTTCATTTGTGTCCACCGAGAGAAATCAATACCTTTATTTTTATTGAGGTCCAATATGTGTCAACAATCTCTAAAAGAATCCACAAGCATTCCGAAGTTCAATGCAATTAGGTGGAAAGCATGGGCACTAGGGGCACGGGCTGCAACTCACTCCACTTGTAATCCTTGAAGCCTCCGAAATTCACACAGAGGAGTTAGTGGACGACCTAAAGAAAATAAAAATTCTTTGTCAATGAAATGTATCACAAAACTTTGCACAATGATTCATAAGCATTAAGAATTGTAAAAATAATAACGTAGGTCGGCACTTACTTTCAAATTAAGTTTGAAAATTGGTTCCAATTTGCAATTTGAAATAAATTATCGGTATGTTTATTGAGATGTTTACAACTTGGTCCAAAGGAATGCCTCCATGGAATCCAAAAGTGGATAATTTTTTCTCGAGAGTAAGCCACATATTGATGATTGAACATATTTTTGTTAAATAAAGGTATTCTATGTAATCTACAAACAAATAATTTCTTTCAGTTTTGTTGATGTCCACTTAGACGTGTAAATTGTTGCCAGTCGAACAAAAAATAAATATTTGTAAGATTCAATTTAGGTTTTGGACACGTAATCACAATCATTGGAATGATTTTAAGTGTATTTTGTTGATTAACATAACTAAGCATTAAATCCTATACGAATAGGTACTTACTTATAGTAATAAAAACAATTACCGGTAAAGTGTCGGTTTTCGTTTTTTTCGTGTGGCAATATTTTCACCAAATCTGAATCTGCTGATGAATTGAATTGTCAGTGAATCACCAAAATGAGGGGACCATTTTACGAAATTTAGAGGAATTGCTTATGAATTGCTGGGAATTCATAATAGGAATTGATTTCAGAGGAATTGCTCAAAGTGGCCATTTTAGACCCGCAGAGCAGAAATTCGTTCCTTGATCGGTAACGATCATTTTGGGAATTCCAAGATGTGAAATAAAGTGAACTAGTTGTCGCGCCGTTTCTTTAGCGGAGCAGGTTAACATGGGGTAGGCTTGTGAATATTTTGTCAAATCGTCTTGTAAGGTCAAAATGAATTTATATTTGTGTTCATGCGTTTCAGGGAGAGGACCGACTAAATCTAGAAATAATTTCTCATTAGGTCTTGTAGCGGTGGATGTTAGAATCATTGGCGCACGATTAGTTTGGCGCAAAGGTTTATTAATCTGACATGATCGACAATTTTTCACATATTCCTCGACATCTTGTCGCATATTTTTCCACCAATAAAGCGGCTTCAGTCTATCTAGCATACGGGAGATGCCTGGATGTCCCGTGGAAGGGGATTCATGGTGGTCCTTGAGAATTTTAGGAATCTCGCTGGGTGTAGGAAATGAAATAGAATTGTGGTAGATGTTTACCTTAATAGCGGTATTATGAAATAAGAAGGCCAAAATGTTATAGATTTTTGTGAATGATAATTTGGTGAAAGGGTCAGAGAAATCAGAGATGGCGAATTCTTTTTCTTCCATATACCAGTACTTTATCATATCTCTGTAGTCACGGAGGATATCAAAAATATCTTTATAGCTCATTTCATCGAAATGATTCACTCGCAGGAATAAGTGTGTGAAGACATGTTTTTCATTTGATACGGAATAGAAAGTTGAGAGCTCATGTTCGATATTACGGATGTCAGGTTGGCTTTTTGATACTTCAATAATTTCTTTGCAATATGGCACTGATTCATCCAAATCTATCGACGTAGGATATGCAATAAATTTGCATTTGGCTTTTAGTAAAGAGTCATTATGTTCTATGATTTGTGTATCGTAGGATATACCGGGATGGCGGTTAATTTGTAAGAATTGTTCATATGTTTCGGAAATAGAAGGTAAACTTGTTGGTGAGTTAGAAATATCAATATCAGCTGCGCTGGGGGTCAGGTTACGAGACGGTGAATGTTGTTGAACTGAGTCAGGATTTTGAAATTCATCTGTCACATTTATAGGGAATCGGGACAACGCGTCGGCATTGGAATTGAGTTTCCCTTGTTTATAAATTATTTCATAATCATACATACATACATACATACATATGCTCACGCCTTTTTCCCGAAGGGGTAGGCAGAGACAACAGCCCGCCACCTGCTACGATCCTGGCATACCTCACGTGCCTCATCCACATCCATCAATCGGTTCATACAAGCTCGTCGGTTTCGGGTACTCTTTATCTGGCTTTTTTTCAATACATCGCCGATCTGATCGATGTAAGTACGCCTAGGTCGCCCTCTGCCGACTCGGCCACTCACAATCCCCTTATATATTTGTCTCGTTAGACGCCTTTCATCCATCCGCTCGACATGTCCAAACCACCTAAGCATTCCTTTCTCAATTTTAGTCACTACATCCTCTTTCAAGCCACAACGCTCTCGGATTACACTATTCCTCATTCTATCAATCAATCGTACTCCACTCATGCTTCTTAGCGATCGCATTTCTACTGCATTTATTCGACTCTCTTGCTTCTTCTGCCATACCCAACTCTCGCTACCATACATTAAGGTAGGAACCAACACCCCATCATGAACAGCCAGGCGTGCTTTTTTAGTCACTTTCTGGCTCCTCATGAAGGCGTGCAATGCACCGTTTACCATATTACCTGCATTCACCCTCCTTTCAATATCACTATCACACTTACCGTCTCTACTAAACTTACTTCCTAAATACACAAATTCTGACACTTGTTCTACTTTCTCACCTTCAATCATAATATCGCACGCAGAAATGTCCATATTCTTCTCCACAACCATAACCTTCGTCTTGCTTACATTTACTTTCATACCTTTCCTCTTGAATGCCTCATTCACGATAGTTACCGTGTCCTGCAACTCATGCGCTGATGGTTCAATTATAACTTGATCATCAGCGTACAGTAGGCATTTGACCGGTACCTCTCCCATTCGTACTCCACAATCACGCTCTTTCAAATCTGTCAGACAACTATCCATGAAAAGGTTGAATAGCCATGGTGATGCTACACATCCCTGTCTAACACCCATGGAGATGTTAAACCAGTCTGTGTAGGCTCCATTTATTCTAACACAGGCTCTGGAATCCTTATATAAGGATTTCAGAGCCCGCACCAGAATAGGGTCCAACCCATGCATGGCCAGTGTTGACCACAATTCGTTCCTCCTCACTCTATCGTAAGCCTTTTCCAGGTCTATAAAGGCGCAATAGATTTTTAAATCGTACTCCTCTAATTTGAGGCGCCATCGAATTAATCTAGATCCAGGGTCTTTGACATTGAAAAGCCAGACGAGGGGTCTATGGTCGGTTACAATTTTAAATTTGTGGCCCAAAAGATAGGGACGGAAGGTTTTTACGCCAAACAGAATAGCTAGAAGTTCCTTTTCGATTGTGGAATAGTTTCCTTCGGCTTTATTAAGTGTGCGAGAAGCATAAGCGATAGGTTTATCTTTACCTATTTCACCTTGTGATAGAATGGCTCCTATTGCGTAATTTGAAGCGTCGGTAGTCAGGATGAAAGGTTGACTGAAATCGGGATATTGAAGGAGAGGAGCCGTGGTTAATTTATTTTTCAAGAGATTGAAGGATTGGTCTTGTTCGTGAGACCAAAGGAATTGAGCATCCTTTTTAAGGAGCGAAGTTAAAGGTTTGGTAATTTTTGAAAAGTTTTCTATGAATCGACGGTAGTAGCCCACTAGACCTAGGAATGATTTTATGTCTTTAGTATTTTTTGGAGTTGGGAATCGTGTTACAGCTTCGATTTTATCTGGATTCGGAGAGACACCCTTATCGGTGATAATATGCCCTAAATAAGCAACCTCACGTCGTAAAAACTCACATTTATCGGGTTGGAGTTTGAGATTGAATTGACGAAATCTGTCGAAAACAAGTTTGAGTTTTTGCATGTGAGAGTTAAGGTCATGGGAGTAGATTATACAGTCGTCAAGGTATATATAACAATGGAGGCCTTGGAGTCCTGATAAAACAGTGTTCATTAATTTTTGAAAAGTATAGGGGGCATTTTTAAGCCCGAAAGGCATTCTACTGAATTCATAGTGTCCTGAAATTCCATTGGTGATAACGGTGAAGCCCGTCTTCAGAGCATCTTCCTTTTTTAATTTTAACTGATGGAAACCGCTTACAAGATCAAGCGTCGAAAAATATTTGGAGTGACCCAACTGGTCAAGGATATCGGTTATTAGTGGAAGCGGGTAGATTTCGGTGACAGTGACGTCATTCAATTTACGATAGTCAATTACTATTCTCCATTTTTGCTTACCTGACGCGTCTTTTTTCTTCGGAACTACCCATACTGGAGCGCTCCACGGAGAATTGGAAGGACGTATTATATTTTGCTCTAACATTTTTTTTATTTGGCTTTCTACTTCATCTTTATGGCATTCAGGAAAACGGTAAGACTTGACGTGTATTGGGGCGGCGTCTTTAGTGTCGATGGAATGTTCTATAGCGGTTGTGTATGACAGAGGCTCTCCCTCAAGATGAAATATATCATTATATTGGGAACAGCAATCGAGCAGCGATTTGGTCTCTTCAGAATTAAGATGGGACGTACGTATGAGGCTTAGAACACGTTGAGACCTTTCAGATTTTGAAATATGGACATTGAAAATATTTTCTACGTTGTTCTGAGATCGAGAGGATACTTGTGTAGATAATTCGCCGTCGTAAGGCATTACATGGACTAAAAATTCTTGTATAATTACTTCTGATTCAGTGGTATTGAGAACAGAGATATTAACTCGACGATTAGGTTTAAGGGTAACAATGCAGTTTGCTAAATACACTCCTTCAGAAATGCAATGGTCTAGAACTAAACCTTCTTTGAGGTTCGCGAGTTCTGACGGGTCGTTAGAAATTGGACATTCGATTACTGCTTCGGAACGGGCCGGAATTATGTATGTAGGTTGCGTGAAGCTAATATATAAATTATTACCTTGCAGAGATAACAAGTTAGAACAATAGTCAATATTGGCATTGAAATATTTTAGGAAATCATTCCCAATGATGCCATCGTATTTTAAATCGATGTCGAAGTCATTGACTACATGGAATTGGTAATAATATGTATTTTTAGTCATTTTGAAACCCAAATTAATGCAACCCAAAGTTTCGCTGTATGAATCATTACTATTAATGCCTTTCAGTTTTATACGTTCTGAGGAAAGCTCTGGTTTCCTCGATATGCTCGCTCGTTTCACGATGCTGACACTAGCGCCCGTGTCAATTAAGAAGTTTAGGGGTTCTGAAAAGCAATCTGTATCAAGTTGAGCATGAGGTAAGGACACTCTTTTATCTATTGTTAAGTTTACTTCGACTACGGGAATAGGATTTGGATTTGACGATTTAGTATTAGAAGAAATGGGAAGATCCAGTGAACTTGTAGGATTCAGAGGCTGAGATTGGGTGAGTGATGTAGTATTATTTTCATTAAATGATTTAGAAGGATTCTGTACATTTAAAGGAAATTTTTCCTGATATTTTTTATTAGATTTAGGAGGACTAATCGGCTTTAGTTGATGAGATGCAGAGATTGATTTAGGACTCAACTCATTAAGATGTTGAGATGGTTTCAAGGACTCAGAGGGACTCAACGAAACAGTGGCTCTTGCAGGAGAGTGTTGAGATGTTTTAGAATTAGTAGGACTCAACGAAATGGAGGCTCCCGAGGGAGGGTGTTGAGGTGTCTTGGAATTAGTAAGACTCAACGAAACAGAGGCTCCCGAGGGAGGGTGTTGGGATGATTTGGAATTAGTAGGACTCAACGAAACAGAGGCTCCCGAGGGAGGATGTTGAGATGATTTGGAATTAGTAGGACTCAACGAAACAGAGGCTCCCGAGGGAGGATGTTGAGATGATTTGGAATTAGTAGGACTCAACGAAACAGAGGCTCCCGAGGGAGGGTGTTGAGATGATTTGGAATTATAAGACATTTCATATTTAGATTCAGTGATTTTTGTGCCCATGTTCTCGGGTATACGTCGGCACGAGCTCGTAACCCGATTCATTAGTTTAAATTACTATCGCATTCGCCGACATTTTCGCACGATACCGGCCGCGGTGCTGATGTGGACGGCAACAGCGGGTCGTATGTAATATGATGCAGCGGTTGATTATTACTGCCATTGTTGCCGTACTTAGAATTATTGAATTTGCGTTTACGACACTGTGATATATCATGACCCACATTTTTACAGTACCTGCAAACTATGGTTGAGCCAGAATTTTGGCCAGCTGGCGATGGCCTAGACCCGAACGATGTTTGAGTATTAATTACGGGTTTTCGCTTTGTTAGACACTCTGCATCGAGATGTCCCTGTTTGCCACATAACTTACAGATTTTGGCTTTGAGCGTAGTTTTAAACATGAGATTTTGTATCTTCTCTTCCTCTACCGCGATGTCAATAGCATCGTTAAGATTTTTTGGAGTTCTACAGCGCACTATGCTACTCAAACGTGGATTTAACCCTATACAAAAAGTATATAACGCAAGATCTTCAGTCATTGCTACACGTCCAGCTAATTCTTTTTTCAAGGAATCGGAATTATGTATTTCCGATTGTAAGTCGGTTAAGCATGTTTCGATACGGAGAGCAAACTGTGCGACAGTTTCGCTAGGCTGTTGTTTGCATGACTGTAGATCTAATAAAAGATGATTGTAATGTTTCTTTTCCCCAAAATTTTGTTTAAGGAACGATTTTAATTCGGCAAAATTTGTAAATACTTTATTTGAACAGGCTATCTGTGCTTTACCCTCTAACTTGGATATAATATATTTAAATAGTAGCATACTTTGATTAGGTGTAGCCATATCGAGAGCATTTTGACAATTAGTCAAAAATGCAGTTAGTGTCTCGCGTTCACCTTTATAGGTATTGATAAAACTACAAAGAACTTGTATCGGGTATGACTCTACAGGTTTCTCGGTCATTGTAGAGATTGAAAAAATTTAACGAAAAGAAAAGAGATGAATGGAAAATAGTAATAAGACAGTGCACAACTAAATAAATATAGAGATAATCAATATATCTTGTCAATAATGGCAATAATGGAAAACATATGTTCAACTCACAGTACAGTCGCAATTAATACGGGAGATATCAGCTTCATATTCACAGCACGATGACAGGAACAATGGAGTTGAAATTTGCGGCACGCAGCAGGGGAAAGGCAGCGGCAATTTCTGGATCGATTGGTCGGCAGGCTTATAACAGGTAAGGCTTACTGTCGCGACTCAATCACAGGAACCACGAGGAGATGACGGGGCGAGAAGCGGCGACACCGCGATGTAAAGATGTAGCCCCGGAGTTGGAGGAGAGCGCAGGGAGACTTCGGCGACGGTTTCGGGAACCACAAGATGCGGCGATTAACTTCAGTCTCTCACAGGTAGGTTTGTCCATATGCAATACGCGCCCGTTTGGAATACCAGCGGAGCGGAAGAACGCCGAAAAAACGAAATCTCAACGCTGGTATCCCACTTCTGACACCACTGTTACGGGCTGGGTCAGGTGAGAGTTTTTAAAAAAAACAATTCGTCTTTACCTAGACTTTTTATTCACAAAAGAAATTATTATATAAGAAAAATACTTAAAATTAGGAGTTCTAAAGAAACGTCGCGCACGAAGTCTGAATTCCAACTGACTTGAAAATCATTAGCACTTCTTAGTTTCCTATTGCATTGACGTCAATGCAATAGGTTGACTAAGGGTTTTTATTTTTAATATTTGTTAATGCTAATTGCGATATAACACTCTCGCTTTCTTTTCGCGGAAACTCGGTTCATTGCAAATACTCTCCTTATGACAGAGAACTCCTTGCGATTTATAAGGGCATCCGCTACTTCCGGCATATACTTAAGGCTAGACATTTCACCATTTTCACTGATCACAAACTCATTATGTTCGCTTTCGCCTGCAGAAAAGCCAAATGCTCCCCTCGTCAATTTCGCCATCTTGACTATATCTCGCAATTTACAACAGATATACGTCACATATCCGGAAAGGATAATGTTGTCGCAGACACTTTATCTAGAGTCGCTGAGCTATCGCAACCTGTCGACCTAGTAGGTACTTTTGGCTAAATTGCAGTCCGTAGATCCAGAACTTGAAAATCTTTTGAAAGAAGGCACTTCACTTCGGCAGTTTGAATCGGCACTGTTTAAATGTTTAGCTGAAATGGCTGGGTTTCAATTTCAACACAGAAAAACAACGGCCTACCACCCCGCCTGTAATGGGATGATAGAAAGGTTCCCTAAGCAGCTAAAAGCTGCCATAGTCTGTTATTCCAACTCAAGCTGTTCGGAGTCACTTCCTATTGTGTTGCTAGGAATTCGCGGCGCTTTCAAAGAGGACATACAAACTTCTGCAGCAGACCTCGTGTATGGCGAGCTTCTAAGATTACCAGGGGAGTTACTTCAGCCTTGCACGGACCAAGCTACTTATGACGTCACAGACTTTATAGCACATCAAAGGGGTTTAATCCAGACCATTCATTCAACCCCAGCCATCCTCACGCCACAGCAAAAATCTACTTTTGTCTACAAAGAGCTTGCTACGGCCACTCATGTTAATCTCAGGGAGGATACTGTTAAGCCACCTCTTACTCCGGCGTATACAGGGCCCCACGAAGTTTTAGATAGGTCAGACAAAGTTTTTAAGTTGCTCACTAAAGGGAAACCTGTTTCTGTTACAATAGACAGGCTTACGCCCGCCTTCTTGCTGGATGACCACAATGTCACTCCAAATTTTTTATCTCTTCCGGATGATGATGTGCCTGTCCGGAAAACTAGTTCAGGGAGAGCTTCTCGCTTACCCGTTCGGTATCGACTGTAGGACAGCCTCTGGAGGGGAGTGATGTGGCCAGTACTCGCCGACTTGCCTCTATGTTCTTGTTGATGTTTTTATGTAAATTCTTTCTTTCATGTTTTTGAAGTGTAAAAAGCCACATATATTTTCTCGCTCCCATATATCAAATAGTTTAATTTATAGAAAAGTGCGCATTCAGCCACTTTAAGGTCGTCCACTGGCTCCTCTGTGTAAATCTCGGAGGCTTCAAGGATTACAAGTGGAAATGCAGTGAGTTGCAGCCCATGCCACTAATGCCCGTACTTTCCACCTAATCGCAGTGAACCTGAAAAGGCTTGTGGATTCTTTTGAAGATTGTTGTCACATATTGGACCTCAATAAAAATAAAAGTATTGATTTCTCGGTGGACACAAATGAAATTTTAGTAATATAAGCAAATAGACTTTAATAAAAATGTTAAATAGAATAAAATTCATAAAATCAAAGTGAGAACATAGCTCATGTACCTATTGTTATCTTGCGCCTGCGGAAACCCGCTGCTTAGCCGGCTAGTGCTAACCATAGTAACTAAAGTCAATGCTGTTACTTCACAATGTAGGTAGTTCGATGTAGTGCCGCTGAAGGGAATTGGTCTCAGTGTCAATTGTGTTGGACATAGGGGATCACCCAATCACCTGAATCATAAATTAAATATTCACTATCAAAATTCAGAAATAATTTTGTAAAAGCAAATGGTAATAAAAATAAAAACACACTTTTATTTTCAGCAAGGAGTTTTTCAAGTTGGGACAGCGGGTGGGCTCCTACACAAATGAATCATGATTCGCTCCACCGTGGCTAGCAGTAGCAGTAATACTTATAAGTATTTAAGCAAAGAGATTAAATTGTATTTAAGTCAGAGTCACATGCCTGGTGTAAAGTTTTAAGTTCACATGTGAAGTTTACTCTTCCAGAATAAACTTCACAATCAAAGAGATTTAAATATAATAGGGCATAGAGGGGGCATTGGGAATATTTTCATACAAAACTTTGAAGCCTAAGCGTCATGTCCTTGTCAAGTCAGTTAGTATGAACGCGAGCTGTCATTCGGTCGAAATTGTACTAGACTTATTCCATTTGGAATAACTTTTGACTTCTAATTTTCCTTGCTTTGTCCCCTCTATGCCTTGTGATATTTTAATCTCTTTGTTCACAATATTATTCGTCAAAAACTACAAATAAAATCAACGATTGGATTCAATAAATAATATTTAGAGACAGGTGACAAGACAAGTCAACAAACATCACTAAGCAACCGAAAATCAAAAACAGAAAATATAAATAATATATAAAAAGCTTGTATGTCTTCACATCCACGATACTTTTTAGAACTTTGACAAGAAGTCCAATTCTACTGCATATTAAGTCTTGGTCCAAACAATGGCTTCGTAAACATATCTGCTAATTGTATTTCTGTTGAAACTTGTTTCACTGCAAAGTCCCCATTCTGTATGCATTCTCGAATAAAGAAATTTTTAAGCTTGATATGTTTCGTTCTTTTATGAAACTCATAAGGTGGATTTTCGGCCAGCTTGATTGCAGACTCATTGTCAACATAAATTGTTGGTTTCTCACTGAGATCTATCCAGTCTGTTATTAATTCTTGTAGTTCTCTTAGCCATAACGCTTCTCGCGCAGTTTCTGTCAAGGCTACAAGTTCTGCCTCCGTTGACGAGATTGCTACTGTAGGTTGCTTTTGGCTTTTCCACAATATGGGACCGGATAATAGGAAAATCATTCCTGACGTCGATTGACCAGTCGTTGTGTCGCCACCGAAATCAGCGTCACTAAAACATATCAGCCTCTTGTCCCGGCTTTTTGCGAAGACAAGACCTTTGTCTCGAGTAGCACGAAGGTAGGTATCTAAAAATCCGCTTGACTCTCATTACGCACAGAGGAGTTTAGAGCTTACAGTAACATTGTCTTGTTCTGCTCGTTGCTCTCTGTCATTTTTCTTTGTAATGTCTTCAGAATAAATTTCTATTTCTTCTTCACTTTCAATCTCATTTGATCGCTTGTGATTATTTAATATTTCGAACGAAATATAGAGTAGTATTTGTCTTGTCTTCGTAGAACATCTTTTTCAATGATTATTTGTTTTTTAAACGGCGTACGTTCTAAAAACTTTCGAAACTTCCGAGTAACCGGCAAACATTCCAGGTATTGCCTTCGAGGCGAATCTGTGTTCATGTTTTCCATTCTTTAGGATAAACGTTTTAGCACCAAAAACATATAGGTGATTAACGCAGGGTTTTCTACCTAACCACCTCTCGGGGAATACGGTAATAAAATGTCTATGCCTATGTAAGCCTATGCTACTTAGGAGTATTCTAGGTTTCCATTGGTGAAAGAATTTTTAAAATCGGTCCAGTAGTTTTTGAGTTTATTGGTAACAAAGATACAAACACACAAACATACAAAAATACAAATCTTTACTCTTTATAATATTAGTATATAATAATAGATAATATGTTATCCATCATTCCAGTCTTTACTACTCTATATCTATCTTCTATACCTACTAATGTTATAAAGAGGAAAGATTTGTATTTTTGTATGTTTGTATCTTTGTTACTAATAAATTCAGAAACTACTGGAACGATGTTATATTTTTTTTCAATAATGGAAAAATATTTTTCATCCATTAACCAGCTCGGTGAAGGTTGTTTTATATTCGTATCTTAGACTAGAAGCTTTTACGAGCAATTTAACACTGGGCTTGGATTTAGCGAAACTCACCTGCCAAGCTTTACTTTCATCATACCAAATTTAATCAAATTCCGTCCAGTAGTTTTTGCGTGATGCGTGCACAGACAGACATACAAAAATTTCTAAAATTGGTGTTTTGGTATCTACAACGATAACTATACATAACAACTACCTAGTTTGCAACTAAATAACCGGATGTGAATTGTATCCCATAATTTATTATTATTATTTTTATTATTTATCATCTGTTTATGGGATACTGTATACCTATTTTGCGTCATAGATAAACCCCTAATAATTTACGCTTTAACATTTGAGTCGATTAAGTTTGCCAGAAACTATCGGGCAGTAAGGGGGTTAAGTTGACGTGAACTTACGGAAATTAATAGTCTTCTTAAGTGAAAATTAACTGCAGCTTCACCACGTTATCGTTATTAGTACTGGGTGTTAATAACGTTGTGGGCTGAAGTCTCTGTTTAATTAAGCACCTAGTTCTGGGTGTTTAATTGATACAATAACATTATTTACTAGTTATTAGTATCCAACATACTTACGTAGGTATTTATTAGATTAAGATAAGAATATAATTTGAACGGTAAGGCATTACCCATACCTTGTTTCGAGAAATAACACCTTTTGCCTCTCTGCCTCATTAGGACTACGTATGCGAATGCCTCGTTATCCCCCCAGGATAACATTACCAGGGGGACCAAGAGTCCGGAGGGGTATTTAGGAGGCTTTGAAGACGTTCGCCAACTACGTATCCAAACAGTTAATATTGAAATGTATAGTACCTATTCCTAACGCACTCGGTGACGGTGTGGTAACGTCGCCAATGCCTCTACGTGGAGACTGATTACTCTGGCGACCTGGCGTCAAGTAGCCAAGTTGCCAGTATTTTGTATACAAGTAAGTTACGCCTCCCTCCTCACTCACTGGCCAACTAACAACTTTATAATACCAAAATAACAACTTTTTAACAAACATTAAACCGCCGAAAAAAAACGTAAACCAAAAAATAATAAACCTTTTTTATTTAACCTTATAGTAGGTAACTAGGTAAGTTTTTAAATAATTAATAGTAGAGGAATAAAGCACTGTTTTATGTCACGGGCGCGACATTGAATCCTGAACGTAACGAAGGACTCCCAGTTTTACTCCCGAGCGCAGCGAGGCAGGCAGGCAGCGGGAATTAAGAAATTAAGACTGAGTCCTGCGTTTAGTGAGGGATTTAAGCGCCCAATACAAAAACAGTTTTATTTGCGAGTTATATACTCTACTTTTCTCACCTTATGCGAGACAATAAAATGCAATTGCATGGTAGTAGATTATTGACAATGCCTATGGCATCTAGTTTAATAGACTCTGGAGTCAAAGTACTTTCATCACTCGACATTTTCGATATTATTTTTGAAGTAAAGCTATAAAATGGATACAGCAACTTGTTTCTGCCGGCGTGACCTACTTGATTTAACAAATGAAGATCGTGCGAATCTAGTTGGTCGCGGATTAGGTTTTCGAAAATCGAGTTGGCCACGACTAGGGTTTGCAATATCCGTCCAGTTTTAGTATTCCGATAATATGAATAGTTGAATTCCTAAAATTCGAATATTCGGATATTTTGGATAATTTGAATATTAATAAAAATAATACAAAATGACAATTGAAAGTCCTATATTTTTAATTATACTAAGTAAAAAAATGAAAATCAATATTGTTAGCGATAGAATAAAACCTTATTTTTAAGCCTTTTTATTTTTTCTATCGCTTGTCATTCTGCTTGACGTTTTAATAAAACAGTTGCAATCACGGAAAAAATGGGGTTTTTATTTCAGCCGAAAATATAGAATTTTAGCTTGTAAGTAAGAGCATCGGCTACAAATTTGGTGTCAGAAGTTAAAAAATAAAACGTAAGTACGCCCAACATATTTACTTACTAAAAATATTTACTTACAAAAAAAATGTTTACTCGGTCAAAGGCAAAGGCTAACTCTGCGAGTGGTAAAGTCACCTCTGTCGCGACTGGCTCTGTTAATCGCTCAGTCAAATCAGTCTCATCTTCTACACGAGCTGCGAAGCTTGCTCTCGAGGCGGAACACGCAAATCGTCTGGTTGAAATTGAGCGCTCTATAGCCGAACAAGCAGCCGCTCGCGATGCCAAACTTCGTGAGGAAGCTGCCGCTCGTGACGCTCAAATACGTGAGGAAGCTGCCGCTCGTGACGATCAAATACGTGAGGAAGCTGCCGCTCGTGACGCTCAAATACGTGAGGAAGCCGCCGCTCGTGACGATCAAATGCGTGCAGAAGCGGCCGCCCGTGATGCGAAAATTGCAGCCGCGGCGCGCACCGCCTCCGAAAAAGAGCTAGTAGCTAAAATCGCCGCATTATCGAGCGATACCCATTCATCAGTGTCACGTCGTTCATCAGTAGACAGATGGCTAGATGCCGCCATAGTTAGCCCTCCCTTGAGTCAAGAAACTAAAATACCCTATTTCCAGATTGCCGATACCACAAGGCATGCCGCAGCCGCAGAGGCTCGTGCGGTGTCTTATTATGACGTTATCTCTACAACGGCGCCCTGCTCGCTAGAGCCAGCGCCCCTCCAGGCTCACATGAGTTCATCGGGACTTCCTTTTGAACCATCTTCGTTGCGGCCTCTATCGCCGGCGTCGCACCCACTGCGTTCTGTGGGGCACTATTATGACGCTCGCCACGCCACATCGACTTTGAGCCAGGGGCCCCCGCCGCCATTGACCACGTGTAGCGCTGCTCAAGTACATGCGCCACCCGGGCCCGATATTAATTATAAACCTAATTTTGAATTTTCTGTGTCTAGTTACACTCGAGAGTCCGTACCCAGGACTGACGTCGTCTATAGTCAACGCCCTATAGCTGCCACATCTACGCAGCCGGTGTTTTCCACTTCGAATCAGCCTCTTCCGTGCGATGCGACGCCTGCACCTTGTAGGCCTGAGGTCGCCTGTGGCACGTGCCCTGGGCCTGGCGCTTTCCCGCGGCCGGCACTGCCTGCGATGGCCTCCAATTACGCACCACACTATAGCTTAGGTACTCACCACACAAAATATTGTAACACAGATAATAAAGAAAGTTCTAAAAGCGACACTTTAAGACTTGCTGAGGCCGTCGCCCAAGTTGCCGTGGCCGCGGGTGCTAATGCCGCCAGGAGTCAAAAGGTCAGTAACCTTCCATTTTTCGACGGTCACCCTACAGATTGGCTCGTTTTTAAGCGTATTTATGATGAGACCAGTATGTCGTTTTCCCCTTCGGAAAACCTTGCGCGCCTAAACGCAGCACTTCGCGGTGCTGCGCGCGACGCAGTTGTCGTCCTCGTGTGCATCTGGATTGAGGGCCCACTTTTTAAATTATTGCGAAACGAAATGATACTTACAGGGAATTTACTTAAAATTTTGTAAAACCTAAAGCAAAGATTCTTAAATTTCTTAAACGTGAATCAAAAGAGCTATGGTCAAATAGCTTGGGCCCTCAATCCTGACGCCTGCATAAAACGGCATAGTCGAATCTCAGAAAGTACTATCCCTGGGATAATAATTTTTATTCGAGTATTTAGTTAGGAATTTGTTAAATACATTAAGAAATTGTCAAGTCTTAAGAATGCGAAAATACAGATTTATGGCGGTTTAGCTTGGGCCCTCAATTCATCAATTTTGATATTGTAGAATCAGCAAAAAATATGAGTTTTTCTAAGGAAAGATATTAATACGACTTTAATATATTTGAGTTCCATATCTCGGAAAATTTGTTAAAAAGAAATAACGACACAAAAGTTAATTGTTAAAAAGTTATTGAAATTCGTATTTTTTCAAAACGTCTGAACTGAGGGCCCAAGGTTTTTGTCAGTATTGACTAGACTAAGCTTTCTACACTACCGCACTTTAGGCTAAGTATTTTAACAAATTCTTAACTAAAAGGCTACAAAGCGTCCATTCTCCTAAATGCCGTACTTTAGGAGAAAATTGATTTTCGATGTTTTATATGAGAAAATTCAGTAGGGTGTATTTGATTTTGTTACTTTTTTGAGACAAATCAGCATGTACCCTCTTAGAAGATATTTCATAAGTTGTTGTCGGAAGCGATTACGTTTTGTGTGATCCAAAATTAATAAAAGGTGTTATTTAAATGGTTATCATAGTATTCGTATTTTTGACGCCTGACGTACGCGCGTCCCCGTCATGTTTTTTGTTTAATTTTCATTTTGCTGTGTATTTCGGGTTTTGACTCATATTAGTGATAGTATATTATACCTATGTGGCAAGCACAGATCATTAATCTAGCTCTGTGGTAGCAAGGGTCCGTGACAGTGTGCAGTGAATGGGAAATTCGATAAAATGCCAGGGATAAACATTTTTGGATTGCCTCAAGAAGTCTTAATGAAGTCATCAGTAAAAGTGCTATTATTTTACTGTTGAAAAAAGTTTGTTAAAAAAAAAGACCCACAATCGCTCCATACTTGTATGTTTTTTTTTTATTGTTTAGCGGCCTTTGGATTCTAGTCCTAATAGCCTTATTACTTTCCTATTATTATTAATCTTAGTAAAATGGCTCTGCTTCAGAGACCATGCACAAAAATACTGTGTCTTCCTCATCTCTCCCAACCCAACTTTCCAAAATGTTGCCAACTGTCTGAAAAATTATGATAAACAAAATTGTTTTTTTTTTTTCATATTATTTTATTTTCTTGTTAAAAACAAATTAAGGTGAGTACCCTTATTTGTAAGCTAAATATGTAAAAAAATTATCTATACGTGGCTGTATATGAAATGTTTTTTGAAAATTTTAACGAGTCTATTTTAACGAGTCTATTTTATCTAGTCTATACAAAGAGATTTAAATATAAATTATATTTTAATCTCTTTGACTCTATATAATTATCGATATAGATACCAAAACAACATTTTTTTAAATTTGTGTCTGTCTATCTGTCTGTCTGTCTGTCTGTCTGGTTGTGCACGCATCACGCAAAAACTACTAGACGGATTTTGATGAAATTTGGTATGGATATAACTGAGTGCCCGGGTCAACATCTAGGGTACTTTTTATTCCAGAAAAATATATCATTCCCACGGGAAAATATAAAAACAGGTGAAAAAAGAAAATACGTACTTTTCCGAAACGATAACACATAGAAACTTGAAATATAGGTGTCTTGTATATCGTAGCCAACCGCTATAAAGAGATTTTTGGAAATTCCCACGGGAACGGGAATAAACCGGATCCGCGCAGGTAACGCCGATGGGCACTCGCAATTTCTAATATGTTATGTAGGCGTCTTATATGTCGTAGGCAACCGCTATGAAGGGATTTTTTGATATTCCCACGGGAACTGGAATATATTGGATTGAGGAATTTTTTGATTTTTTGTATTGAAAAGGCTCCAATACTACCGGTTTTACCGATTTAAAAAAAATGTTTTGCCAGTGGAAAGCGTACTTTTCTGGGAGTAACATGTGCTATAATTTTCCCACGGGAACAGGCCTAAACCACGTTACCGATTTAAAAAGTTCTTTTAAAAATGGAAAGATACATTACCAGGGAGTAACAAAGGCTATATTTTATTCCCGTATTTTCACGGGAACGGGAACTACGCGGATGAAACCGCAAGGCAATGCTAGTTGTTAATATACAGGGTTATAATTTTAATACGTCCAATAGGTACATAATTTCATTGATTATTGGCACTTTCTTATTTTATTTTTCCACGCATACGTAGGTGAAGGCACAGCACAGCTAATCGTATATAATTATATCGAGCTTTATATATTATATACAATATGTAACAGAATAAGTGCAATTCCTGAAATTAGTTTGTTCAGTATCGACTACATATTCGATTTCATCTATTTTTAATATGTGTTAAATTTTTCCGAAAAATGAATTAGCATAGCTGAATTTAATGCTATCTATTGAAATCGTACTATTATAGAACGATATTTAAGAAAATTGGACACAACTAAAGTTCGATTGCATCTTTTTTTATATTAATTTACTAACCGGGGTGTATGAGGAATTGCGCTTTTTCTGTTACGCGTTGTATAATTATATATATTGTATCTGCGCTTTACAAAATACTACTTACATGATCACAACGAATACTTGTTTATACTTACGATAAACATTATGGTCACCCTACTGAATTTTCTCATATAAAACATCGAAAATCAATTTTCTCCTAAAGTACGGCATTTAGAAGAATGGACGCTTTGTAGCCTTTTAGTTAAGAATTTGTTAAAATACTTAGCCTAAAGTGCGGTAGTGTAGAAAGCTTAGTCTAGTCAATACTGACAAAAACCTTGGGCCCTCAGTTCAGACGTTTTGAAAAAATACGAACTTCAATAACTTTTTAACAATTAACTTTTGTGTCGTTATTTCTTTTTAACAAATTTTCCGAGATGTGGAACTCAAATATATTAAAGTCGTATTAATATCTTTCCTTAGAAAAACTCATATTTTTTGCTGATTCTACAATATCAAAATTGATGAATTGAGGGCCCAAGCTAAACCGCCATAAATCTGTATTGTCGCATTCTTAAGACTTGACAATTTCTTAATGTATTTAACAAATTCCTAACTAAATACTCGAATAAAAATTATTATCCCAGGGATAGTACTTTCTGAGATTCGACTATGCCGTTTTATGCAGGCGTCAGGATTGAGGGCCCAAGCTATTTGACCATAACTCTTTTGATTCACGTTTAAGAAATTTAAGAATCTTTGCTTTAGGTTTTACAAAATTTTAAGTAAATGCCCTGTAAGTATCATTTCGTTTCGCAATAATTTAAAAAGTGGGCCCTCAATCCAGATGCACACGTCGTCCTCCTAGCTGCCGCTAGGGACCCCAGAGAGGTTCTGTGTGCGCTTGAGACCGGGTTTGCGCGCCCTGAACAGATTATTTTGACTGAACTTTCAACCGTTCGGGCACTTCCGAAGCTTTCTAATTTGGAAAATGCCAAGGAGCTTAACTCTTTTGCTTTAAAGGTAACCAATTGTCTCCAAGTCGTTAGGCTACTGAATCGTCCGGAGTATTTAGCCTCGCCAGAGCTTTGTAACGAAATTTTGCTAAAAATGACTCCGCTGCTCAGAACTCGTTGGTCTGACTATGCTGCACACTCCGACCAGAAGGGAAAGTATAGATTAGAGATTTTAGCCGATTTTCTCATGCACGAAGCTGACATGAGAGTTAGATACGGTGTCTATCTCGATTCTCACAAGCCGGGTACGAAAGTGTCGTGCCACACCGTCGCTGTTGATCATACAACCGAGCCAGGTGCAGTTGCTTCTAATAACCATGTAGACGTACATGAAAAGTCTGCTGCTTCTAAAAGTGTATCTCCTCATTGTCTTTTTTGCTCCAAAGACCACTATCTGAGAGACTGTAAGGATTTTAAGGCTCTTTCGGCAGATAAAAGACGCGATTGGGCTTATGAAAAGAAAGTGTGTAATAAGTGTCTTGAGAAAGGTTCTCACCAATATAAACGCTGCAGAAAGTTTTCCTGTAAGGAGAAAAACTGTAAATATCCAAATTTCCATCACACTCTCTTACATAAGCACACTCCCAAAGTAAACGTAGCTCACACCGCAGAAGATGAAGTTCCTCCACTGCCATTGTCGACATCTGCTGACACTCCTGTCGTGGTCGCTCACAATTGGTCCCCAACTGCTAATCGCCCGTTGTTAAAGGTAATTCCTATCATTATTTCGGGTCCCAAAGGCGATTACGATACTTTTGCTCTTCTCGATGACGGCTCTACCGCCACCCTTTTAGACGCGGGTGTCGCTGGAATACTTGGAGTAGAAGGTCGTAAGAGCAGGATTAGGGTAGATGGAGTAGGTGGCATGACAACTGAGACCGACGTAAGTTTCGTTGACGTTGTTGTTAAGGGTCGGCACTCTTCAGAGTCTTTCCATCTTAGGAACGTTAGAACTATACCTAACCTGTGTCTCAAGCGCCAATCTGTCGCGAAGAGTGATATTAGTCAGTTAGCCTACCTTGCGGATTTAACTGACGTAGTTTGCTATGATGATGCGGTACCTACTTTGCTTATCGGTGTGGACAATTGGGAGTTGACAGTTTCTCACAAAATTCGACGAGGTACACGTGCTCAGTCCATAGCCTGTCTTACTGCTCTTGGTTGGGTCCTGTACGGTTCATTGAAGGGTGGTTCGTCTCCAGTAGTGTTTGTAAATCACTTTTCAGTCGATGACTCTTACGAAGAATCCTGCGACAAGTCTTTAGATGCTCAGCTAAGAGAATACTTTCGTGTAGACTCAATTGGAATTTCTAAAAAGTCCTACTACTCTCCTATGGATGAGCACGCGATTCGTACCCTGGAAAATACCACGCGTAGACTTCCCTGTGGCAGATTTGAAACCGGGTTGATCTGGAAACCAGATATTCAATTCGTTCCCGAAAGCTATGGTTTGGCTCGCTCGCGACTTCTAAGCCTAGAGAGAAAGATGGAGAGGGACCAAACTTACGCCGAGGCTTACCGGAATAACATAAGTGGTATGATTGAAAAAGGATACGCGGAACTCTGTCCTGGTAAACCCGTAGGCAGCGACGTAGTTTGGTACTTGCCCCACTTTGGCGTAATCCACCCGCAGAAGAAAAAGCTCCGAGTGGTTCACGATGCTGCGGCGAAATGTCACGGTGTTAGTCTCAATTCTTTACTTCTGCCCGGCCCAGACCTCCTTCAACCTTTGCTTGGAATTTTTATGAGGTTTAGGGAGGGACGGATCGCTCTTAATGCAGACATAAGGGAAATGTTGCCGCAAACTAAAATTCGTCGTGAGGATCGTGATGCTCAGCGTTTTTTGTGGCGCAGCACTCCTTCTGTACCTATTAAAGAGTACAGAATGAGCTCAATGATGTTCGGTGCCACTTCTAGCCCCTTTACTGCCATATATTTGAAAAATCGCAACGCAGAAGACCATCGAGCATCATTCCCTAAGGCAGCAGATGCCATAATTAATAATCATTATATGGATGACTATTTGGGGAGTCTCGACTCTGTAGAAGATGCGGCACGTTTGGCGGCCGATATAGTGCATGTGCACGCGCAGGCTTCCCTGGAGATGCGGTCTTGGGTGTCTAACTCCAAGGAAGCCCTCTCTGCTTTACCGCCAGATTTATGTGCTTCTAGTTCCTCTCCAGCAGTCGTCCGTATCTTAGGTGTAACCTGGGACGTCAGTACTGACACGCTTCGTTATTTACGCGATAATTTGACTGACTTTCCTAAAACGCTTACGAAGCGTTCAGTGCTGGCTCACCTTATGCGGGTATACGACCCTCTTGGTCTTTTAACTCCCGTTTTAGTTAAAGGTCGCGTCATTTTCCAACGCACATAGAAATTAGGCATCGATTGGGACGATGAGCTGCCCTCCAGTCTTGTCTCCGAGTGGGTTGATTGGTGTCGGGATCTGTCGGGGCTGCTCTCAGATAGCGTGCCGCGGCATTACCTGAGGTCAAAATTGGCTCACAAGGCACAACTTCACGTGTTCGCCGATGCAAGCGAGTTAGCTTATGCTTGTGTCGCATATTGGCGTTTTGAATGTACCGATGGACATGTGATGTTGAGCCTCATTGGAGGCAAGGCCCGGCTGGCTCCACTCAAGCCCTTATCGATACCTCGGCTCGAATTACAAGCTGCTTTGATTGCAGCCCGTTTCGCGGCTTATATTGTAGAGGCACACGACCGAAAACCGGAGAAGGTATTTTACTGGTCTGATAGTCTTACTGTACTTAAATGGCTTCGAAGCGATGCGCGATCCTATAAAACCTTCGTGGCGCACAGGCTAGGAGAAATCGCGGAAATCACCGACGTTGCAAACTGGAGGTACGTACCCTCTGCTTTAAATGTTGCCGATGACGCTACTAGGGTTACTCAAAAGCTACAGTCCACCTCCCGATGGTTTTCAGGGCCATCTTTTCTTGAGCAACTCCAGTCCGAGTGGCCCAGTGAACCACCCATCTCGTCTACTTTTGCTCTAGAAGAGATCAAGCGCAACGCTTCTAGCTCTCTAATTGACCCGGTGGCCTGCAACGCTACAGATTTGCCTACCCTACCTTCTCCGATAGTTGCTGACGTGAGCCGATTCAGTAGCTGGTTGCGTCTTCTGCGAGCTACAGCGCGTATTTTACGTTGCGCGAGCATTTTCAAACAATGTATATCCCCTAACCGAGGTTCCTTTTCCTTATCCGCTCCACTTTTTAGTTTAGGCCCAGAGGAACTGGAAAAAGCCGAGACACTTCTTCTCCTCCGCTCCCAGCTCAATTTCTTTACTCAAGAGTACGTCAACATTCTCAATGGAATACCGCTGCCACGTCAGAGCCGCCTTAAGCGCCTAGCAGTAGAAATAGATAAGAAGTCTGGCCTTCTTTGCCTGTCTGGACGAATATTCGCCGCTGGAAACCTAGAAGTCTCTAATAAACCAATTGTATTAGATGGTAAAGACAAAATTGTCCGGCTGTTGATTACCCACCATCATCGTCGTACGGCTCATGGATTTAACGAGTTGGTGGTGAATGAGCTTAAGCAGAAGTATTTCGTCTTGGGACTTCGACCTGCTGTTCGATCCGTTGCTAGTGCCTGCCTTATTTGCAAGATCCGGAAAGGGCAACCGCAGACACCACCAGTCGGAGACCTTCCACTTGAGAGACTCAGTCACTACACGAGGCCGTTCAGCTGCGTTGGCCTGGATTACTTTGGTCCTGTTTCTGTTTCCGTCGCTCGCCACACAGAGAAACGATACGTTGCATTGTTTACCTGCCTTACAGTAAGAGCTGTCCACCTCGAAATTGTATCGGATTTATCTTCAGATGGCGCAATAATGGCTCTGAGGCGATTCGTCGCGAGACGAGGAGTGCCGTCTACCATCATTAGCGACAATAGGACGGCTTTTGTTGGAGCGAACCGTATTCTGACAGAGTCTTTGGCGGATTTTGCGGCTGAGCGGGGGATTCGCTGGAAATTCATTACCCCAGCGGCCCCGTTCATGGGCGGAGCTTGGGAGCGGCTGGTACGCACAATAAAAACTGCACTTACGGCAACCCTTCACCAGCGCTCCCCGAAGGAAGAAGTTCTAGCAACCTTGTTAGCGGAAGCGGAGGCTCTTGTTAACTCGCGCCTGCTGACTCATGTCGCTGTGGACCCCGGCAGCCCCGAGGCAATAACGCCATTTCACTTCTTAATTGGTACATCTTCACCGTATACCAGGACTGCTGAGGTCACTGACGACGACCTGATTCGGCGGGTACGGTGGAAAAAAGGACTTCGGCTCGCGGATCATTTTTGGTCGCGCTGGGTCAAAGAGTACTTGCCAACTCTTGTACCCCGTCCGGCGACAAACCCAGCGCGACCGCTTAAAGTTGGAGATCTGGTACTTGTGGTAGACGGAAATTTACCTCGCGGTGTGTGGTCCAGGGGTCGGGTGATCAAAGTTTTCCCGGGCCACGATAGTATAATTCGGTCTGTGGAAGTCGCCACGAGTGCCGGCACCCTAAAGCGCCCCGTAAGGAGGCTTGTTCTAATTATGTCTAGTGAAGCCACCCCCTCCTCATAGTATTTTTTTTTTCTCGCTTATATTGTTTTCCAAATTAGTTTCGTGTCTTTTGACACCGGGGGCGGCCGTGTTAGCGATAGAATAAAACCTTATTTTTAAGCCTTTTTACTTTTTCTATCGCTTGTCATTCTGCTTGACGTTTTAATAAAACAGTTGCAATCACGGAAACAATGGGGTTTTTATTTCAGCCGAAAATATAGAATTTTAGCTTGTAAGTAAGAGCATCGGCTACAAATATAAATAAACATCTAAAACGTTAACAAAAATAATTTTCAAAATCTTTAAAGACAAGACAAGACAATATAAAAAAAATATGATGAAATAATGGCAACAAAACTCTGTAAAAGATCAAAACACATAACATATTAATGTTTATGTGTTTTATCAAAATGTTGGCTATTCTTCTTCTTGTCTTTAATGATTTTGAAAATTACTTTTATTAATTTTTTAGGTGCATCAACATCTAAAAAGTTTATAAAAGTAATTTTCAAAATTTGAAGAGCAGTGATAGCCTTTACGGTTAAAGAGCCGGCCGAAAATCAGTGAGGCTCGGTTTCGAATCCTGGCATGTACCAATGAGTTTTTCAAAAACTTACGTACATATTTATCACTAGCTCGACGGTGAAGGCAAACATCGTGAGGAAACCCTCAGGTCTCAGAATTAATTCTGAGACATGTGTAAATAGACCCGGTCCGGCGATGAGCTCACCACCTATCACGTTCAGGGGTCCAATGTATCTCGTGAAATGTGGGTATATCCAGTAATGGAATGCCTCTGCCTACCTCATCGGGGATAAAAGGCGTGAGATTATTTATTTATTTTTATTTTTTATTTTAGATGTTGATTTAGATCCTTTTTTTTCCAGATGTTGATTTTTACTGTGTTTTGATTTAATACAGATTTTGTTGACGTGATTATTTTATTCTATATTTTTGCTTTTGTCTTGTCTTTAATCATTAATACAGTAGTATGTTATATTACAGTAATAACTGTGAAAAAAACATGATGAAATAATCACAACACAACTCTGTACAAGATCAAAACACATAAACAGTAGTATGATCATATTAAACAGAGTTGTGTTGTAAATATTTCATTATATTTTTTTGCTATTGAATTGTCTATAATGATATACCACCATCCCTCACCCGTCTTATTATTAAATATCATTTTAGAGAATACAATATTTTAACCTGTTTTACTCTTTTATGTTATTTTATTACGTATTTTTAATACTACGTAAATATTAGTGTATTTTGTTTATTATCCAAAATATTCGAATAATTCGAAATTATTTATCCGAATAATTTGGATATAATTTTCGGCGGATATTCGGATAATTTGAATATTCGAATATTCGGATTGCAAACCCTAGCCACGACCGTCGCCGCAGGCGGGTGCACCACATTTTGCTTAACGAAATTAGACTTTATCGTCATAGCAATAAGGATTATAAAAGTGAAAATTACATTATTGACCTAGGGTTATAATGAAATTCCATACAGCATTATAACCCGGCTAAAGCCAAGAGATATAATGTCTTGCTTTCGGTGACGTTTATATGATATATAATCCGGCTTTGTCGAGCATGTGGTGTGAAAAGTATATTTAAGTACATATACGTGGTCCTTTTAAATTATAAGTCTATTTCGCATAGCACGGTGACAGTTCACATTTTTCCTTTTTACGCATACAACTTTCTAGTAAGAAAAATAGATGGTTTCAAAAATAATGAATAATTTATTATTATGTCTTTGCTAAAATACAATAATTGTCGCCTCTTAAATTCTAAATAAAAATCTCAGACTATAAATCAAGACAAATATAAAAAACAACAGATAAAAAAGATATAAGTAGTAAAAATACGTATTGCGTGGAACGGAACTTTTACTCATATGGATTGGAACTACATAACTACATACATTAAATCGATGAACTGAAGCTTTTTGGCGGGAATCCGAAAAAAGATGTAATGTTTTTGTAAAATTTTCATTTTGTTGTATGTTTTGGGTTTAAAATAGTAATAGTGTATTATGTGGCAGGGGTCTGTGAAAGTGTGCAGTGATTGGTAGATTCGATAATGTATGATATTTTCATATTGCATCAAAAAGTCGATGTAATTTTTTTTTATTTTACTACGTGTTTCCCTTATATAACCTGTGAAAGTTAATCATATTCAATACAAAATAATTTTGATAAATCATTCTATGAACAAAGTATAAAATCGATTCCATGTCCTTACCACAAACTTACTCGAGACTTTAGAAAAATCGATTGAATTTTATTTGGGTACATCACCTCAATTGTCAACAGTGAACTGTCACCGAACCCATTTGATACGAAATAGACTATAAGTGCAAATATTGAAAAGATCAAAAAATGAACAAGATAAGTACTACTTTTTGCATTGATTTTTATTTTTCATACGCTGCTTTACTGGACAACATCGATTACAAAAGTAATAGAACAAAAAACGAACACTCTGTAGGTACATAAACAATACACGAAAGAAGTGTACCTAGTTCCAAAAAAATTGATTGTTTGTATAGACCAAAGAGGTTGGAAGAAAAAGTTGGTATAAGACCTTAGATAGAAATAGACGACTTCGTGGTCAAATGAGCCCACAGACCAGTTACCCCGCAGGCAAGTAGGTAGGTACATACCTACCTATATTGTACATAAAGATACCAAATTAACTTTTTTATTATTGTATCGAAAAGTCTAGTAAAATTAGATTTTAGGTTTACTTAATTTCTACCTACACATTCATAGATTACTTTCAGTAAGAACTTGAAAATTAAAAGTAAATAGGTAAGGAAGCAAAATGGAATACCTACTTCGGGGATAAAAGGCAAGAAAATATTTATTCCTTCTTTTATGTACCTAAATGAAAACAGCAAAACGTGTTATGGATTTTAGTTATACTAAAACCTCTTTACTTTTGATAACATTTTATCTTTTTTACAAATATCTACTTATGTCAAGGTCCTACTCAATAGAGTATCTAACTGACCTACTCGTAGCAACCGTTGATTCTATTAAAAACGCTGTCACCCATTAAATTCACGTTTTTCTCTTAATTAACTGATAAAGTGAGATAGTGATATTGAAAGGAGGGTGAATGCAGGTAATATGGTAAACGGTGCATTGCACGCCTTCATGAAGAGCTAGAAAGTGACTTAAAAAGCACGCCTGGCTGTTCATGATTGATGGGGGGTTGGTTCCTACCTTAATGTATGGTATCGAGAGTTGGGTATGGCAGAAGAAGCACGAGAGTAGAATAAATGCAGTAGAAATGCGCTCGCTTAGAAGCATGAGTGGATTACGATCACAGACCAGGATTGAGTGATAGAATGAGGAATAGTGTGATTCGAGAGCGTTGTGGCTTGAAAGAGGATGTAACTAGTGACTAAGATTGAGAAGGGAATGTTCAGGTGGTTTGGACATATCGAGCGGATGGATGAAAGGCGTCTAACGAGACAAATATATATAAGGGGATTGTGAGTGGCCGAGTCGGTAGAGGGCGACCTAGGCGTACTTACATCGATCAGATCGGCGATGTATTAAAGAAAAGACAGATAAAGAGTGCCCGAAACCGACGGGCATGTATGAACCGATTGATGGATGTGGATGAGGCGCGAGAGGATGCCAGGATCGTAGCAGGTGGAGGGCTGTTGTATCTGCTTACCCCTTCGGGAAAAAGGCGTGAGCGTATGTATGTAACTGATAAATTGTGTGATACTTCCAGGCCCCGCTACGAAAGCAATTTGATTGAGATTTTGCAGAAAAAATTTCTGTAATATGTCGATTTTTGTCGTTGGTATAAAAAAATTGTCGTATTAAGAATTAAGAGAAATTGATAAGAATTTATGGTGGGGCTAGGAAGTTTGCTTCGCAGCCGCTCCACCTCACAAACTTCAGGAAAAGGGACAAATTATATACTATTTTATTTTTAAGCAAATGTCTGTTTATTGTCTATTCGGTTAATATGAGAAGATCTTCCAAAATATTAGATACTGTCATATTGAAATTTTGAAACTTAATTATTCGTAGTAATTATCGACGAAGCGCCTGTGTATTATTCGCAAAGAAAACTTTGCTATTTTAACCCGGCGTCATTGTGGTAGGAAATTGTTACACGGATGTTGAGGTGGGTCATTATGACCCGTGTATCTAATGTATGAAATTTTTATTTTTATTGAATATATTTATAATCTTTGTCATAATAATGTATATTTACACTCTGATCTTAGAAATAAAAGAAAAAAAAAACTAATCATAGAACATTTATTCAACATTTAAACCTTTACTAAAGCTCTCAAAAAAATTACAAAATTGAGATCCATTAGAGTTTCATCACCTTACTACACTAGAAAATTATATTTTTAGTCATATATGGCACTTAAATTATAGCTAACATACACTCGGCGTCAAAAAAATCGCACCTTCGGAAAATAATACTTTAAACCACTTTTAATCACATTCAGAATCTATGGTGATGGGACTATTAAGTATCATTTTAAACATTAATTTAACGATATTAAAATTAACAATCATTTATGCCATAAAAAAAAACATTTCACCCAAATAACGACGTTATACAAAAATAATGCATAATTACTTTATACAAGGGCCGTTAGTTGCGCTACCTTTTAGAGGTATAAAGGGGGGGGGGGGGGTAAAACTAGGTTTTAAGTAATTTTAAGCATTTTTTTGTCTTACTTTAATTCTTTGTCAACAAACTTTTTCTTCTTCTTTTGCAATCACTTCTTTTTTTATGACCTAGCAAGACTAAAGTACGATTTGCTGAATGTTGATGATTAGACCTATAAAATGATACCTAATAGTCCCATCATCATTGATTCTAAATGGGATTAAAAGTGGTTTTTCAAAGGTGCGATTTTTTTGACGCCGAGTGTATATCCTTGAAAAAAAAAAACAGAAAAACTTAAATAAACACCAAAAAAGAAAATTCAGTAATAAAATGTAATACTTACGTCATACTAAAGTTAAGGCGTAAATAACATATTTTATAACCAACTTCAAATAAGGAGTAGGTTCTCAATTCGACTGTATGTTTTTTCTGTGTATGTAACGCGATCATTCCGTCAATTATGAATCGATTTCGATGATTTTTTTTTTGTTTGGTTGATCATACTTCAAGTGGTCCCATTAGAATTTCATCGAAATCGGTGGAGTGAATTTAAAAAAAAACAATTGTCTAAAAATTTTGTACATCGATGATATTATTATTCTTAATGCTACTCGTTGAAGTTGTTTTTTTACTCTTTGAGTTCGGTTTTTTAAGGATATTTCTTATTTTTACAATCATCATGTCTAATGAGTGGTACCTACATCAATAAATGGGAGTGTATAGTGGAATCCGTTTTTGTTTTTACAATATTATGTCATCGTAGCATTCCCAAACTTTTGTGTGTACGTTTCTTTAGTACGTTGACAATGTACTTTTCACACCACATGCTCGACAAAGCCGGATTATATATCATATAAACCTCACCGAAAGCAAGACATTATATCCCTTGGCCTAAGCCAGGTTATAATGTTGTATGAAATTTCATTAAAACCCGCCAGTCAATAACGTAATTTTCACTTTTCATAATCCTTATCGCTATGACGATAAAGTCAAATTTCGTTAAGCAAAGTGTATTGCACCCGCTTGCGGCCAGGTAATTAGCGGTCGTGGCCAACTCGATTTTCGAAAACCGAAGCCGCGGCCTACTAGATTCGCACGATCTTCATTTGTTAAATCAAGTAGGCCACGCCGGCAGAAACAAGTTGCTGTATCCATTTTATAGCTTTAACATTTCAAGAAGAATATAAGTGATGAAAGTACTTTGACTCCAGAGTCTATTAAACTAGATGCCATAGGCATTGTCAATAATCTACTACCATGCAATTGTATTTTATTGTCTCGCATAGGGTGAGAAAAGTAGAGAATATACCTCGAGAATAAAACTGTTTTTGTCTTGGGCGCTTGAATCCCTCACTGCACTCAGGACACAGTCTTAACTCATTCGCTGCGCTCGGGAGTAAAACTGGAAGTCCTTCGTTACGTTCAGGATTCAATGTCGCGCCCGTGACATAAAACAGTGCTTTATACCCTTGGTGTACAATCTACTATTATAATGTCCCACAGTAGTTAGTGGTCGAGGAACGAATTCAATTACTGCACCTAAATTGAAAATTTTATCACATAAATAAATTTCAGAAGGGATATCGTCTAAACAAAGATCAGTATCTAATTCAAAAAATATTAAGATCAGAAATTTGGAAATCTGCTTTCCCTTACATTGTGCAGTTTTACAATCATATTTTGTTTCTTCGATCATCGATGAAGCTGAATTTTCTAAAGCAGATAAACCATGGTCAGATAGAGTTAATAAATTTAAGGGAATTGTGGAACAATTTCTTATTAGTACATACCTACATACCTAATTACATTCTGGGCATGATTTTGTTATATATAAGTAACATTGCAGCTGCAATCTATGTGTTCAAAGCTGCCTGTGATGGTGCTCTAGAAAAAATGTTTTAGAAGTTCCGTCCTTATTTTACAAATGTCTACAGAATAAGCTTTGTGTCTCAAAGCTCAGAAGATTAGTGAAAAGTTTGTGTTAAGTGAATGAACATAGATATATTAGGGTTTTTCGTACAAGCTATATGCGTCAAATGCACATGTATTAGATACTATCACGCCTTTTATCCCAAAACTTGAAATATTGCCGTTAGATAGATAATCAATTTGATTATTTCGTATCTTTGGTTTAACAGAGTCTCTTAACGTCAATGTATTTTTTGAACTTTCGGCTTTGTTTCGCCGATTTTCCTGCAGAGTGGGTTTCTTTATGAAAACAGATTCCTTGTAAAAGCTTCCTTCTTCTTTTTCAGTTTTATCAGACTCTCGTACATTATTATTAAAACTTGCTTCTTCTTTTACACTTTTATTAGACAGCTGTGCATCTTTTTTTTCAGTTTTCTTAAATACTTCTAGGAAATGACACTTGTGCAATTTTAATTTCTGCAGATAAAACTGTGCTGTATTATAAAATCATCAACTCGCGTTAGTCCGTATCTGTTACTTACAAGTAACTTCTTAGCACTTCTGAAATAGCTTTCAACATTGGTACCGGTGGCGTCATCTGGAGCTTTTTTAAAATAAGGCAGCATTATATTTGACTTCTTTAGACTATCAATAAATTCTGGTAAATAAAACCAATCAATTATTGACTTGTCCTCAAAATCTACATCCATAATAGTACTAGTATTATATATATATTATTTTATATTATTTTTCAAAATTATTGATGATGGTGTCGTAACATACTTTATCCTGTCTAAGTTTTCCTTTAATTTTTCACATTTACTAATCGTACCATCATCATAGTTTCTGTCATATTTATGTAACGCCACAACTACTAGCTGCTGGATTATTTCTTTTGTGTTTTCATAATCCGTAGATGATTTTAAGCGTAAAAGGTGTTTAACATAAAAGCGCTTGACCCGCTTCTCTACAAATTTAAAACAGTCAAGAGCATTCAATATTTTTACGAAATACGATGTATCCAAACGATTAAACATTCAGGCAGTGGTTTTTCAGTGAAGTTTAAAATTCCAAAACAATGACTTAGGTATGTATTCTTTAGTCATACTAAATCTCGTAAAACTTTTTATTATAGCTCCGATAAGGGCAGCAGAATCGTCGCAAATAACTTCTTTGGGTTTTCTCATTTTTCCTATCCAACTACGCAGCCACTGATGTATAGTTTCTAGTGTTTGACTGCCCGATGTCCTTTGTGCTATAGGTACTGAAGAAAATTTTGTTTTGAGCATGACGACGTACCAAAATAAATGTTTTGAATCATATGAATTATTAAAATCATTGGGTGGATATTTTTTTTTGAAAATACCCTGTTGCATCTATACCTACTCAAGACAGTATAAGCCACATTAGAAACTATTTTATAAAAGTTTTGCTGCATTTCTGACCAGTAATGTACGAAAAATGGTACAACGGACACAGATTTTATATTACTATGAAATGTTTTTGTAAAAGACATGATCCACAAAACTATAATTGCACTTTTGTGATAGTATTTAGATTGATTTCGTATATTCTGAAAAGATTTTAGAGTGGGTATGAAAAGGGGTTCTTGTAGGTACATCATCTTTTTGCATATTATTGCTTACCATTTTGTTTCGGAGCATAACTGGGTATTAGTTTTCTAATTTCTCCGTTAATTGATGTTTTTTATATAGTCATTTTATTTTTTCTGGCACTGTGTATAAGTTGTTGTCAACATTTTCAAATGCACATTTAATGTTTACTGATGAATCGATTTTCTCTGTTACTACGACAACTTTCCCAGCACAATCTTTACAAGAGCCTATACACTTAACATGATAATCATCAATTACACTATTACGTTTAAAACTCCATTATGCAACAATTACTAGTACTTATTTTTCCAAATCCACTCGGAAAAAATATTTGTCCATTTAGATTTTGGCAGTATTTTTCTAGTATGTGTACGAATATTTGGTTTACATGGATCATTTCTTATATATGAAGCTAATTCTGGTCGCACAGTTTTCCAGTTTTCTATGTTAACGTCAAAAGATTCAAATTCTGTATCAAAAATAAAATATATCTTCATTTGTGCTAGTGCTAACATCTTCAGCGTCAAAACTATTTGGTCCATCATACTCAATCCTGCTATCACTTTTTTGTGATGAAATAAGTGTGTCTTTTGTGCTGGTTTCAGAATTTTCAGTATTGTCACCAAAAAATGTACGAAATTTCTTTTAGCTGATATACGTAACGCGTACGTAAAGAAAGTTTTTTACTCACGTCTTTGTAGACATTGCTTGTGCTAGGTGGCAAGTTTTTAATACTAAGGAATTGATTCCTATATACACTAAAGGCAGATTTCTGCTTATCACGACTCACAGATGGTCGTTTTCCACGTTTCATAGTCAATTAGGTACTTAGTAGTTTTATCGTATTATTTACCAAACTAAATTTTACTGCCAAAACGCATGTGCCCAGGGCCCCAATTCCACTAAATGGCAACGGTTATAGTTGGATGGTAATGACAAGTCAATGGTCAGTCAATGGTGTTATTTTGTGACGTAGCGGGCGACGGAGGAGGGAATGAGAAGGCCGGAGATTGCGATGTAACGATATTTAATGGGTAACGATATTTGGTTGCTTCGGATCAAGTAAGAGAGATTTAACTCAAATAAACATTTTGCGTTATGATTATGAGTGAAGTATGGATTTGGCAGGTAGATGAAATGATACGGAAATTTTGAAGGGTGGCCAGTACGAGAAGGAAAGGAGGATAAGGTCCGCTACCTTGTTATGGCATTTTTCGTATACAAAAAACACCATTGACTGACCATTGACATGTCATTGTCATTTAACTATAACCGTAGACTTTAGTGGAATTGGGGCCCAGAACACAACTATCTAATAGAAACAGTATCAACGTAAAATAATAAAAATATGTGGGTAGAAAATATCATATCATAGTTCATAGAATAAACAAAAATAGTGTGAGCGCCTGACGCTTAATATAAACAATATTTTGTTGTGAATAATTCAGGCGTTCGTCGGAAATCATTACGAATACTAAGGTTTCAAAATTTCAATATTACAGTAATATTTTGTAACATTTTCGCATATTAACCGGACAGAAAATAACTAGACATTTGTTTAAGAATGAAATAGTTTATATCTGTCCTGTTTTGAGAGGTGACGCGGCTGCGAAGCACACTTCCTAGCCCCGCCACAAATTTTTATCAATTTCTCTTAAACCATAATATGACAATTTTTTAAGACTAACGACAAAAACCGACACATTACGGACAATTTTTAATCTCATTCAAATTGCTTTCGTGACGGGGCCAGGAAGTATCACACGATAAATTAGTTTTATCAAAACATACCAAATAATAGGCAAAAGATTTCGTTCAGTCAGTTCAGGTGTCAACAGTTTATTGTCCCAGGTCAGCTGTTTTCAGGCCAGCGATGTGCAATATAAAATTTTCTTTAATTTTAGGAAATTCTCATAAATTCGTTACATGTACGGATAGACATAAGATGCTATTGCCACCTAGTTTTGTTACCGCCGAAAGAATGCGTGCATTTGATATAGATACCTACCTAATCTTTCCGTAACAGCAACAGCTGTACCTATAAGCTATTACGATTGGTTATCGACCGTAAATTGTTCTACTACTACTATACTACTATTGGTAACCGTAAATTGTTCTACTACTATTACTATACGAGGTAAATTGATTGACATTAGTGCGTTACTCCGATTTTTGGTTGAAGTAATTTATTAGACTTCTATTGGAGAAACTCACAACGTTTTGCTTCCAAATTACCCCTCTGTATCAGTAGTCCGGTTATTTAGTCCGGTCGCCAAACTGGTGAGACTTTTTTGTCTCAGCTGTTCGATGATGTAATACGACCGGAGTACTGAGCCTGAAAGTTCGATATCGATATAGGACGTGCACTAGTAGCATAAAGCTCTTGACAAAGGTTTTCTCTACAGATCAGCACACGTAAGGGCGTAGTTGTCAATTAAGTTATCATAACTTAAGACGACATAACAATTTCAAATAAGTACTGCTAAGGTTTTTTAATAGAGGTTTATAAAATTTTCGTATTTTTATTTGATGTCAAAGTGACAGATATTTCTTTTTTTTTCTTATTTTAAGGCATTGGCATTTTGAGCCATCAGCATTAAACACGATACGAAATTTAAGATTTTCAGCTCTGCTTCAGAGCTATGCACAAAAATACATAAGTTTCTTCAAAGCTTAACGAAATGTCACTTGGTTATCAACAGTAAAGCGATAGTGCATTTTACTGAAGATTTTAAAGAGGCTTCTTGAGGTAATTCGAAAAAGTCCATCGCACGTATTTTATCGAATTTTCAATTCACTGCACACTATCACGGACATTTATCACATAATATACTTACTATCACTATTATGAACTAAAGCTCAAAATATACGGAAAAACGAAAATTTTACAAAAAACATGACGTCCTTCGGATTCCCGCCAAAAAGCCTTAATTTTTTTATATTTTTTTTGACAGATGTCAAACTGACGGATGATTATTATTTAATGCAGATGTCTAAATTGACACATATTTTTTTAATAGTTTTTTAAAATCCCCGTCTTCTTTGGATTTGTTTCTGATTGATCTTTTCTAGTTTGTTATGCACTTTAATAGAGTATTTATAGCGATGACTTTCGCAAATAAACATAATCTTGCTTAGTATGTCACAAAATTTTCAGACCATCCTCTTCTATCGTGTCAGTATAAAGTTAAATTAATTCAATCTCCCAATTTTTTATGTGAGGTTTAGTAGGTGATAGAGACAGAATTAATGCTCTAATTCTTTAAGGATTTAATGCAACAGTAAGAGAATAGTTTCAGGTCGATAAAACACGATCATTTTACAGCAAAAAATCAACAGTATTTTGGTAACTTATAATTAATTTATACTTTAAATTTTGTCTGCAACCCTATTCCATATCTTCCAACAAGCCATGTACAACGCAATCTTATACAAAAAAATGGATACATCAATTTCGTCACAAGTTATTTGCATCTGGGCTTCTTGAATAAAATCGTCCTTTTCTATATTATCTTTCCTTCGTTTCGACATTTCTTTTCCAAACTTTTTCTTTTGTTCGACCTTAAAATTCGCCAGATTTTCATTATCCTTTAGCTCGTTTAAAATACGCAACAAACTTGGATTTTTATGGATCAGTCCATTAAGTGTAAAATTCCAGGATTCTAAAACATTGTTTGTGCGATGACGCTCTGCAAACACGCACCATTTATTGATAAAGTCAGGCTTTATCCTTGTTTTTTGAAAATAACTTTTGAATTTCATCAATTTTTATCTTGAACAGACATTTCGTTTGATGAAATATATAGTGCCAACCATTCTCTATTTTATTAATAGGCAGCAATGGCAGTATACAACACAAATTTATGATACGCCGGCGATTTCTTGTGTTTAGTCCTATTGTCTTTGCTTTTCGGGACAAAGCATTTCGAAAATGATAATAACAACAAATAATGGTTACATTTTTGAAAGTTTTCAACAATGCCTTTATGGCCGCGCTTTCGAAGTCAACATGAACTTTTTCCGGTACCCACCCAGGAACCTGTGATTGAATCAATTGAAACACAATCTCGTAAGCTTTTACACTCTTGTGTGACATGACACAACATTTGTACTTTCAATGCCACTTCCCATGTCTCCGTGGATGCTGTATAGCTGCGGAAAAAGTTCTGAAGATGCCTGAAAGGTACCATGCATGAAAAAGTGTGTCAATGATGCCAAAAGTGATCGTGCTTCTTAACTACAGAATATTAAAATCTTTATTGTGCCATCATAGAAATCTGCTTCCTCAAAATTTCTGGTAAGGATGTATTTTATCCACTTTCGCATTCCAAAATTGAGTGAATTTTTCGATATATTGTAATTTTTTTTTCAGAGATATTAGGAAAAGGTTTCTTTGAAGCTAAATTAATCCCTTCGATTTAACTTTCTGAGTAAATTTCCGGAAAACTTTTGGAGCGGCTTCTTGTCCTTGTGCTGCCTCATTAACACATTCATTTAATAATACATCTATATCATTTTGTGTTCTGTCTTGTTCGCAAGAATGGTCACCACTATTTTTGTAATCACGTCTTCTTCCTAAAAACCAATTATCAACCTGTATATAACATCGAAACTACTTGAAGTACATGCTATGTTTAAATGAAATCACACTTCGGGCGAAAAAATATAAATTAAGAAACAAATTAAGAATATACAAAAAAAGAAGGAGGGAAGTAGACAATGCCAAAAATCATGTAATCTCCTGGAAAACCAGGAGAGTTTGCAGCCCTGTGCTGAATCTGTCGGCACGCGCAGAAAGTTGGCACAGTTGATTTAGCAGACAGCAACGACAAGACTGGTCGATGGCAGGCAGTCATGCATGAGTAGAAAAAACTAGGTAGCCACTTACTTTGGATAATATTAAATATCCTTTACAATTTGTATCATTTTTGTAGTTTTTGCACCTCTAATAACTCCCTGATTTGAAAACGGTATTTCTGTAAAATTGATAGCCGTCATATAAAGGAACTCTACCACGCGTTTTAATATTTCAAAATCCATCATTCGTAAAATCGTAACTGAATATTATAAGTTGTCCTGAAGCGACAATTTAAAAAGGGAAGAAAAGAACGAAATAAAAAAAAGAAAATATGGAGAACAACAATAATAGTTATATTTCAATAATTTTAAAAATATTTACAATATTATTATAAAAAAAGGAGTTTGTGGAGTGGGTGAACTGGTGAGTTGTGATAAGTAAGAATGGGTGTAGATGTGAGTAGAGTTGAAGATGGATGGACTCGGAGAAGGGGGCGCATGACTTCGTCAGCGCGGCAGGTGTGAAGAAGCCGCGTGCACGAAGGCAGCACGACAGCAGCACGACAGCAGCACGACAGCACGATGTAGTCAGCGCGGCAGGGGTGAAGAAGCCGCGTGTACGAAGGCAGCACGACAGCACGATGTAGTCAGCACGGCAGGGGTACGCAGCAAGGCGGCGGGGCCTGCGTGTGTCTGGCAACGGCAAGGCGGAACGGCCTGCGTGTGTCTGGCAGCGGCAAGGCGGAGGGGCCTGCGTGTGTCTGGCAACGGCAAGGCGGAGGGGCCTGCTTGTGTCCCGAGGACACAACAGCAAGGCGTAGAAGGACGCACGGGAACTGATGCAACTTCTCGCACAATGAGGAGATCACACGATGAAGACTTAGAAGGAGGCTTTGCAGGGTCCCGGGGTCGCTCGACCCAGGGATAAGGCCTTTAATTAGTGCTTTCGCTCTTAAAGCTGAAGCAAGACTCAATTTGCTCTTCCGAATGCTCTGCCTTTTATAGAATTTTGACAGAGGATTCGTAATTTTGAATTTAAGAGTAAATTTTTATGGATGGCCAGGCCAAAATCGACAATTCAGCAATAGTTCGCATTTAAAACATCAGACCACTAATAAGACGAAAAGGAAATTGCCATAGCAACCGTTATAAATAACGTTGTCAAAAATGTCTGAATTTCCTTTTCAGCCAAATAAACAGCAAACCAATTCAAAAAATCAAGAAAGAATAATAAATTGAAATAGGAAAAAGTAACGCGCATCTGTGCGCTCGAAGCCCCAAGTTCTAGGAGTATAGGGAACACGTGAAAATTGCGCTGTAAGTAATTGGAGCCAAGACCGATTTATAAAGGTGCTTGTAACGTGAAGATACGATGTGGTAGCGCGGTGAAGATGTTTTTATAACGTTAACACAACACGTTTCAGGGATCTACAGAAATGAATGCAGCGAAAAAGAAGTATATTAAGAGAAATGCGTCGATAGACATATGAGATGATGTGAAGAAAATGGGAGAGCAAAGTTACCGTAAGAAGTAATAATACTACATTTTCCCCCCGACCCTAGAAAATTTTCGACTCAGAGAAAATTTTGGAAACTGTTAGAAAATAAACCATAAAAACACAGCTTCGCAGAAACAGACTTCACCAGACAAAACAGATAAACAATCCCTTTCATTCATCATCTTCATACTGGAAGGGGTGGAGTTCACATTCAATGACTACCATTCCAGAAGTGTGTTTTAAAAATCACAATTAAGGCTTATTTATGAAATAGTCATCTGCTCCTAAGTTGAAAAAAAATGATGGACCTAAGGCTTATTTAGGGAGTAGTCAGCCGCTCCTTAATAAAGATAAAGCTGGACCTAAGGCTTATTTAGGGAGTAGTCAGCCGCTCCTAATTGAAGATAACGATGGACCTAAGGCTTATTTAGGGAGTAGTCAGCCGCTCCTAATTGAAGATAAAGAAAGAGGAGAGTTAACTTTATAAGTCGATATGACAAAGAAAACATTAAGGTGAAGAAAGCCCTGAGCGGTAGAGCTCAAAGCCAGTGAAGAAAACCCTGAGCGGTAGAGCTCAAAGCCAGTAAAGAAAGCCCTGAGCGGTAGAGCTCAAAGCCAGAGAAGGAAACCCTGAGCGGTAGAGCTCAAAGCCAGATATCAGCAACAGCACCAAGGAGTTGCGTCTAGAACATAAAGAAAAGATAAAAGACAATTCGACAAACAACAGTGTGGCTGTCGAAGTCCTAAAGATTAAGTTAAAAAAGAGAAGATAAAGTGTGTTGAAAAACACGGGTTTAAAGTAAGAACACAAAAGAAGAACAGTTAATGAGGTAAAAATCTGAAATTGATGATAATTTATACATATATACAGTTAGTAAATGGTATCTAAAAATTTTGCATTTTATATCTTTAATGTGCCACTTGCCTCTAATTCCATAAGTGTCTTCAAGTATGTACACCAATGGTGATAATTTAGTTATCACTTTGCATTTTATGAATTTAGGGGCAAGTTTGGCGCTAAAGAATGCACCAAAATTGCTTAAGACATGGTTTTTACGCCAAACAGTATCTCCCACGTTGAATTCTTTAAAAGACCGGCGAAGATCATAGCGAGCGCTATTTCTAGCGTGAGCTATGTGTAATTAAGTTTGAACTTTATGAAAAATAGATGAGAGGAGACCAGCATTAGACGCGTAAATATCACGAGGCAAGAATACCAATTCATCGAGGTTTTGAGTTGGAGTATAGAAGGAACCGCAAGGAATTATTTCCCTACCGTAGACTAAGAATGCTGGAGAGAAACCAGTTGCTACATTTGTAGCACTGTTCATTGCAAACTGAATCTTAGAGATATGCTTATCCCACGATCTATGGTCTTCTCCTACTAGAAACGCCAAAGCTGTAATAATAGTATTATTACATTTTTCGGTTGGATTGACTTGAGGACTGTATAACGCCGTATGAAAAATACAAGTAACGTTATACGTATGTAAGAATGTATGGAATTCCCGCGACTGGAACTGGACAGCATTGTCAACTATGACACGTTCATGACGTTAGAGGAACGCCATGAACTAGAAATACAGAATTTTTCAAAACATTAATTATATTAGTTACAGTAGCACGTTTTAAAGGGCTGATTATAGTATACTCGTATTTAGTAAAATTGCAGTTAATTACTAAAATATACTGATTTCGTCTTCGAGTCATGGGCAATGGACCCATAACTTATGGGTCCATTGCCCATAACTATATCTTTCGATCTTATGGGCCATAAGATCGAAAGATATAGTTTGAAAAGGTCTGGAGCAAAGTTTAGGTTTGCCCATTAAACCATAGGGAGAATGATTAGGGTGTTTATAAGATAAGCAGGTTTCGCAAGTTGAGATGAAATTGGCAATGTCCTTAAACATACCAGACCAATAGTATTTTAATGATATTTTCTTAAATGTTTTGAAGATACCAAGATGAAGTTCTGAAGCAGTACCATGATTGGCTTCAATAAGTGCATGTCTTTCTTGAGGTAGTGGAACTTCTTTCCAAATGAAGTCGTCGTTCAAACGATCTGGCGAATAAATACAGCGATAAAGTATCGAGTCTCTGATTGTATAGTTCGGATAGTTATCTGGGTGATTCATAGTACCGAGATAAATCTTATTGTAGTGTTCAAGTTCGCGATTAGGTGGTTCATCTATCGTAATAGGATGAACACCTTGAGATGGAGTTTGCCGTGCATTAGGGCAATCTTGAGTCTTATGTCTTGATAATAAATCTGGAACAACATTATCTTTCCCTTTTTTATGTTTCAGGACGAAGTTGAAGCATGATAAGCGAGGGGTCCATCGAGCTAGTCTTCCAGAGGTATTGGATAAGTTCTGAAACCATTTAAGTGCAGCATGGTCACTGTAAATAGTAAATTCTTTACCGTTATCTAAATAGCAACGCCAATGTTCTAAGGCAGTTATTACAGCCAACGTTTCACGTTCAGTAGTTGAGTAGTTCTGTTGATTTTTGTTTAGTGCTTTACTCATGTAAAGCAATCACTACTTCTTTATCATCTTGATGTTGAGTAAGCATAGCTCCTATGCCGTAGTTTGATGCATCACAATGTACAGAGAAAGGTAGTTCGAAATCTGGGCAGGCAAGGACTGGAGCAGTTACCAAAGCTTCTTTGAGTTTTTGGAAAGCGGCTGTAGCTTCAGAGTTCCATAAAAATTTAGGAGCGTTCTTTCCAGAGCAGGTTAGCCGGTTGAGTGGAGAGGCAATAGTGCTGAAGTCTGGGATAAATCTTCTGAACCAGCTGCAGGTGCCAATAAATCTTCGAACTTCTTTTCTGCAGGTAGGTACAGGATATTCTAGGACAGCTTTTATTTTGTCTGGATCAGCTCGTAGACCATGTTCATCCACCATAAAACCGAGGTATTTCAGTTCTTACCTGAAAAATTGACTTTTCTCAAAGTTAATAGTTAGGTTTGCATATAAAAGTTTTTCGTGAACTTTCATGAGAAGGGCTATATGTTCATCAAAGGTTTCGCTAATAATGACGATATCATCCAGGTAGCAGAATACCTTATTCTCAAATTCAGGAGTAAACAACATATCCATCAACCTTTTTTGAGTTGCAGGTGAGTTAGTTAGACCGAAAGGCATGACCTTGAATCTGAACATACCTCTTCCAGGTACATAAAAAGCAGTTTTATCTTTATCAGCAGGATTCATAGGTATTTCCCAAAATGCTTTAGCAATGTCAATGCTTGATAAGTATTTGGCATTTCTAAGATTGTCCAAAATTTCACTTATAAGTGGCAGGCTATAAGCATCACGACGTGTAACAGAGTTAAGCTTTCTGCTGTCTACGCAGAAACGCCATTCACCATTTTTCTTCGGAGTGATGAGCACTGGAGATAACCAAGGACTTTTGCATTGATCAATAACGTTCCATCCCAGCATTTTGTCCACTTCGTTTATTAAAGCCTTCTGTTTTTCAGGAGACAGTCTGTAACATCTTCGTTTGAGTGGACAAGAATCACCAGTATCTATCTTGTGGGTAATAAGATGTGTTTCCCAGAACACCTTTTTCTTCGAAGGAAATCGTCTTGAAGCGTTGGATGATGTGGTTTGCGATATTCTTCTGGTTTGAAGTTAAGTGTTCATACGGTAATACTTTAATGTCCTTTGATTCAATAGTAGAACATTTAGGATCTGTCAAGATAAGTGGAGATAAAATGCTTGGTAAAAGATTAAACTTTTTCCAAAAGTCGATGCCAAGGATTAGAGAAGGAGATATTTCTGGAAAGACATAAGTTTTAATCAAGTGAGTTTGATTATTAAAATGTATAGGTAACTCAAAATATCCCAAAGAGTTTATTTTTTTAATTACTAGCAGTAGAGATTGCAATTGCAATAAAGTCTGACTTGAAAAGTTTGCAGCCCAGTTTAAGAATTTCCAAATAGGAATTTTTGCCAAGAATAGTAACTGAACTGCCAGAGTCAAGTAATCCAGATAAAGTTAAGTCATAAACCTTAATATTAACGAAAGGACGATTAAAATCTTGTTCTTTAGAGTAAAGTGTAGAAGAGATTTTGTAGCATTTAAAGAAATTTTAAAGAGCTTTAATCCAATTAGTCCAATCGTCATTATCAAAGTGAGAGTGACTTTTCAAGTCAATAGTTAGTTTTTTGAGCTAGTGCTAGGTTTAGGACAGCAATTGGGAAAATCTGTAATTTTAAAGTTTTTAAGACCACATTTAAAGCAAATTAGAAATCTAGGTTGAGTACAAGTGTTGAGTTCAGTGTATGACCGTGTTTACGGCAACGAACACAAAAGGAGGCTTCTTGAGGAGGTTCGGCTTGGGAGGAGGTCGAGAGTTAGGAGGGTCTACTGAACTTAAGGTCGAATGCTTGTAGTTGAATTCGGCAGTTAGTTCGGACTTTGTTGTACATTTGGTTCTTTAAATTGCTTGTCCCGATCTGGTCTTGTCTATTTGGCAGGTAGCCAGAAGAGAATTGATAGAGTCAATATCTTTTAAAGCTACGAAGACTGAGTAACATGGTAGAATATTTCTCAAAATAATCTCCAATTGTTCCATTTCAGGGAGTTTCTTCGAAAGGCGAGAGAACATTCAAGACATGATCGAGATGTAGATGATGATGGGTTCATCACGACCTTGAGTACGGTTAAAGTGGGGGTTGAATTGGGGGTCAACAAAATATCCATTTTAATAAAGGCCTCGACTGCTTCTTCCGGCGTTTGAAACCGCTGACCACGCAACTTATCCTTGATTTTGGAAAATGTAAAGAAGCTGTTGGGGCTTAATTCGGGGCTGTACGAAGGATGATCCAGTAATTCTACTTTTTCACGATCCAGATACACGATTGTTTTCCGAGCGATATGAGGTCGGACATTGTCGTGGTGAAGGATGATGCGGCGACTGGGGTTTTTTTTCCGGAGTTCTATAAACACATTTGGCAAACAAATGGTTGTATACCATTCTGAATAGAATAAAATAGAATATATTTATTGTTCAATTGTGGTACATAGCAAGGATCTTATATTAAAAAAGAATCACATAATCTACCCGCTGCGGTTTTACAATATAGTATGAAGTTATATAAATGAAGATATATTAATTAAACAACTGAGAATTGATAATGTCAAGTAGCTTACAAACTAAAAATATATGGATATGTAAAACAAGTATCTATAATTACAAATTAATATTTCAAAACTCAAAAGGTATCGCCTAATATACAAAATGTCAACGAAACGAAAAGAATTAATTTAGATCATAAAAACTGTTTTTATAAACCAGTTCTTCAATGTAATATCAAAGGTTTTACTGTCGAGTTATTGGTAAGTAATCATACACGAATCGCAGTCGTGTATGCACTCCTATAGCAGAATATATCAGAGGTGGTGCTTAAAAGTGCTAGGTTTTGCCGTGATCTTATAGGGTGGTTTTGAGGTATGTAGATTTTTTCGTAAAATTTGATCCGTTGTTGCACACAAATCGACACAAGTTAAAAATATATACCTAAACTAGTAAGTGTAAGAAATTTATATGTCGTAAAAAATGATCTACAAGATGTCCTGCGGTCTAATTTATATATTGTCCTAATACACCGCTTTTTTTAAATATAAATGTCGATTTAGAGTCCACAGAATTACCCCAAAATATGATGCCGTAGTTTAAAAGCGGATATACTGTACCATAGTATGCCGCAATTAGTACTTTCTGAGATACTGATCTTGCTAGAAAGTGTAATGCGTATGAAAAGCTGGTCAGTTTTGCATAGATTTTTTCTATTTGGTACTTCCAACTTTGATGTGAATCAATCTGCAGACCTAAAAATAAATGATGCTTTAGTTTTTGACGTGACAATGTCTTATAATTCGATGGAGCCGGCTGCATGCACGAAAAAGTATGACGTATCCGGTGTTCCAGTGCAAGCGAGAGCGCGCAACGAGCGACAAAGAGGCACAATCCATTCCATCAGTATTTACGAAAAAGTATGACGTTGTCACGTTCAACTATCGTCAGTAAACCGACTGTACAGACAACCGACTTTTTTCAATTTCCTTTGAGTTGCAAATTATATTAAGGGTAGGGGTTTAGCTTATCGAGGGTGAAACTGCATTGCCTTAGTTTTATCTGCATTAACACTTAAATCAATAGCTTGTAACCAATCCGTGAGTGTATTTAGTGTTACATTAATTTCTGTTTCATACTGAGTCATAGATAATCCTCTGTTAACGATGATAATAGAAGCATCATCAGCAAAAAAGACACACGGATGTGAAATTACTAATTATCTGCATTGACTGTTCTACGATCTTCAAGAGAAATAGTCGCCACGTGTCCCGATTTTGAGACAAAGGTAGCCACCATCTTTTTGGCCGTGCTGCGAGAACGAATAACTTTAGTCGGCTTGAGTTCGTTTTTATCTTTTAGTTTCAGGCTCATACGCGTGTATCCACGATTCGACACCCGACACGACGCTAAAAATCGCATTTGAGCGTCCTTGGTTGAATTTATTCAAAGTTTTGCGGCACCAGTCCATACGAATCGTTTTTTGATCGTCAGACAACAAGTGAGGGACCCATCGGGAATAGTAGATTGTTATACAAGGGTCGGAAGGAATCAATTCCCATACGAGGTATTTAGACGCCCGAGCGCAGCGAGGGCGGATATAGGCCAAGTAGGAATTGATAACTTCCACCCGCGTTAAACACTCTACTTTTCATTTCGAATTCAAGGAAAGTAAACAAAAAAAATTACAATCTTACAAAAATTCAAACATGCAAAAACGCAATAATACCTACAAAAAAAACAAAATTGTCAACAATACAACCAAAGAGGTTGGAAGAAAGAGAAACTTTTTCTTTTAAACGTCTTTGAATACTACTTACATCATAGAGTACCTAACCTAAATAACATTACAAAAATAATAAACAAATCCTTCCTCTTTATAATAATATGTACTTTTAGCCGAGTAATAGTGTTCTGTGCTTATTAGTGTCGATGAAAAACAAGATTTTGAATTTCGGAACAGCTTACCAAATTATAACTCTTTTTTTAATTTTAAATATGGAACGCGTACCGCCCCGCGCACGTGCTATTTTCTGATGTTTATAATCTACACTCAAAAGGCCGCACCTTTTTTTCTTATTCTAATTGATGTCAAAAAGTTTCGTATCCCTACTAAGACCCAAAGAGGTTGGAAGAAAGTCATTCTCTTTCCTAGAGAAACTTTTTCTTTAAACGTCTTTGAAAAATGTAGTACTATGAGTCTTTCCCGACCGAGGGCGGGAATCACAGCCCTGAATCTCTCTGTGGTGGGAATCATCGCTTCCGACCCGGTACTCAGATCAAACATACACTACTTTCCGAGTATGAGATATGAAAAATAACTTTCCCACACCTAATTCTTCCTTCAGAATAATGTGTACCTATTTGGCTCATTCCAAAATGCCTAAACTATGTTGAATTTCCCGATACAGTTTACGCATAACGTCAACGTTTTCTTGTGTGACTGCTGATTTTGGTCCGCCTTCACGCACATCGTCCACGAGAGAAACACGGCCCCGTTGAAATTCTGAATACCACCTGTATATCGTAGTCTTTGAAGGGGTTTCGTTACTAAAAGCAGCAATCATTAGGTCTCCATGTTCTTTTTGTGTTAATCCACTTCTAAAGTCGTAATAAATCATACTCGTAGCTCTTAAATTTTCACGGGACAGTTCCATTTTCAGTAGCGACTCAATGAATACAAATAACAATTGAAGCCGAACTATTGTTTATTTTTCTATGTGGCCAGTGCGTTAAGACAAGGAAACTAACAAAATTATAAAAAGGTATAATACGTGTCAAATAGTAGATTGTGTCATAAGGGAGCAAAACGATATTTTTACGGCGAGGGCGTTTTTTTAAATCACGAACATAGTGAATGATTCTAGGATAGAATTCCGAACGTAGTGAATTCTAATGTACGTTCGTAGAATCATGAACAAAGTGAGGGGTTTAAAGTACGTAGCCCAAGGTGAAAATATTTTTGCGACCGAATGATACACTCTGCTTTTCATGCCTCTCTATGAGAAAAATAAATTAAACATATCAGGTATAAATCACATTCATTAATTAACTAAATATTTATATTTATATTAGAAACATTTTTACAGTTTTGAAAAGATATTGTAATAGATTTATTCGGTACAGATATGGTCGTAGATTTGTTTAAGTTAGTCTGGGTATTTGGAATCATGTTAGAATCAGGTTGATGTTCAAAAACAAATGCGCTGTCTTTAGATGTACATGGTTGGGGTGACAATGGAGTATTGATAGGTGACACTGAAATGTTTTCAAAAATGCGTTTGCTGATGTCAGCTTTATTTTCAATAGAATTTTCTATATATCCTTCTGCAACTCTGTCTGATTTCCATCCTCCATGACGCTTCACAACACTTAAATCCGCCCCAGAATCTGCTAATAGACTGGCAGATGTCCTCCTGAAGCAGTGACCCGTATACATATTGCTATTTGGCAACTTCAAAAAATTTGCAATTATTTGCGGTATACCAGAAATTTTATTTTTTCCTATGGGTTGTTGTGCCGTGCATGCATGCAACATGTGCCGTTTTGGTACCGTATGAAAAACCGATCGGTTTTTATGTCAGATGGGCGCAATTGTTGATATTTCTCCACAACATTTTTATAATTTTCACGGATGGTGAACGTGCGATCACTTTTAGTTTTGGTATCATTTAACCTCACTAAGAGTAACTCATCCGAGTGCTTTTTCACGTCTTTTACAGTAATTTCTAGGAGTTCTTTACCGCGACAAGCTCCGTGTATTCCGAAGATTAATATCACCTAAAACAAAATAAAAAATAATTAGTTACATATTTGAAACAACTCGATAGGTACTTAATTTTTTTCCTGCAAAAGCTTTAAATTTCTACATTTACTCACTTTTATGGCGAGAAAATCCTTATCTGGCGCCTCATTTAAAAAGTCTTCTACATTCTTGCTTGTAAATACTTGAGATTTTTTGGATTTATGACCTTCAGATAATCTTTTAAGGTAAGCTGTTAATTTTGCATACTTCTCAATCTGAACGTCATTATATAGAACGTATGCACTGTAGCTTTTAGCATGGAATATGTACTCCATAGTGTAGAAGGCTGTTTTGACTTTGCTAACTCTTGGAAATAAGCCAAGAACACAGTTTCTGAAAATGTCTTTGCGCCTCTGCTATTTTTCCATGTAATAAAATTTTCATAGGCTTTCAAGTATTTTCCACGAGATTTCTTCGGTAATAAATTATTAATTACATTGCTGGCTTCTTGTTTAATACTTTCCGGTGTTAAACTGCAGTCACTGCTACTTGAACTCATTATAACTAACAATTCTATGTTAGAATTCGAAAATGGCGCAAAATAAATTGTGAATTGTAAAATAAAATAATTTACAAAAGCGCGCGCATTGCCACAGCCAGTTTTTTCTGACAGTGTGGCAAAACCATCTATCGCCATTCAGCCATGTCAGCCTAATGCGGCGAAAAATGGAACTTATGTTTTGTTATAGTACTTATGCTACAGTGGCGCCAACCTTAGATGCAAACTTATTTTGCTAATCTTTTTGGATGAGAATGTTGAATATTTTTTTAATTCCAAATTTAAAACACTTTTATTCGCACTTATTGCTTAACCCTCTCGGAAAAGACTTACTTTGATCCCTGTTATTGAGGAGCAAAACGACACTTTTTGAATAGAAGGTATGAAAAATAAGTTTTTAAGTACTAGATTCCCGAAACTTTCAGTGCAGCCCTCGTAGCAATGCTGTGGAGTAATTCGATCTACCTTGAAATTCGCATGTAGACACCTAATATATAATTTTAGTAAAATGGCTTAGGTACAATTTTGAAAGTACCAAAACACATTTTTTTTTGGATTTGACTTGTAGGTACCTACCCACAAAATTGGTTGTTTGTTTTGTGAAAAATAAAACTACAATTGCTATATCCATTGACTGTTGCTGGCTGTTCGGCGCGACTTCATCCGCGTAAGTCCCGCTCCCGTCGGAAACTTATATAGCCTATGATAGCAGCTAGCGGTTGTAGGTAGATTGCGCATGAATGGAAATTACGAGCCTGTTTCTTTTCAAAATACTATTTCAAATATGTCATACTAGCAGCCCCCGGCGGTTTCACCCGCGTAGTTCCCGTTCCCGTGGGAATACGGGGATAAAATATAGCCTATGTGTTATTCTGATGTATAAGCTATATAACTGTAAAGTTTCATCAAAATCCGTTTAGTAGTTTTTGCGTGAAAGAGGAACAAACATCCATCCATACATCCATCCATACAAACTTTCTCATTTATAATATTTTATTATATTATATTATGTGTTATTCTGATGTATAAGCTATATAACTGTAAAGTTTCATCAAAATCCGTTTAGTAGTTTTTGCGTGAAAGAGGAACAAACATCCATCCATACATCTATCCATACAAACTTTCGCATTTATAATATTACTAATAATACTAGGTTATCATATTGACTACAATTGAGTGATGTATGTTAGTTTAAGAAGGATTTTTTTTTTTTGTAAAAAAAAATATTTTTTTATGTTACAGTGGCAAATGAATCTATTACACCTACCGATAGGCAGGTGTAATAGATTCACAACATATCTTTTTCCAGACTGTAAAAAAAATCAGGCGGTATAAATATAAAAAATGCATCAATATGGTTACTATGGAATACTTTTTTAATGAAACCGTACAATACAATAATAAGTTTTTATTAGTGGGGATAAGTGCAAATGAAATTCCACTTATCCGTACCAGTGACGACGTGGCGTGGTAGTGAAGAGTGGAAAAGAAATCCACTTGTACCCACCAGGAGGGACAGCTGGAAGGAAGTAGTGGAATAGCCTTATAATTTTCCATTTTCCATCGAGAAAGTTCATATATTTTTTTTTAAATTCTGCGTTGTTTAGACCCCAGAGTCCGAGTCAACCTCGTCCATTCGTGAATGGTATTGTCTCTTCCTAATTAATATCAATAGGCCCAATGTTAGTTAGAAAGACATTGGATTTTCCATTGCAAGATGCAAATATTTGCCAAACAAATTATAATTGCGCTTTATAAAAAACTAGCTGTTCCGCGCGGTTTCACCCGCTTAATTTCCGTTCCCATGGAAATACGAGAACAATATATAGCCTATGTTACTCAGTGATGAGCTTTCCATTTGGTGAATAAATTTAATAACCACTATAAAGAGTAAAAAAACCGACTTCAATCTTCAACTTATAAGGTTTTCTCATGGATGCCGTTGTCAGAACTGGACGAAATTAAAATGGGACCAATCTCCAAAATCCAAAAAAATAATCATCTAAATCGGTTTACCCAGTCGAAAGTTCTGAGGTAACAACCATAACAAAAAAAAGCAGACGAATTGATAACCTCCTCCTTTTTGAAGTCGGTTAAAAAATCCGTTCAATAGTTTTTGAGGTTATTCGTTACCAAAACAAAAATACAAATTATTCCTCTAACCTACATACCATATATCTATACATACATAATACAGTAAAACGGGGTCGTGTCTGTACTGAAACATTTTTGAAAACCTTTGCGGTAGTGTAGAAAGTTATTGAAGTAGATACCAAAACTCAATTTTTTGAATTTTTTGTCTGTCTGTCAGTCTGTGCACGCATCACGCAAAAACTACTGAACGGATTTTGATGAAATTTGGTATGAAGATAACTGAGTACCCGGGTCAACATCTAGGGTACTTTTCATTCCAGGAAAATGCTTCATTTCTACGGGAAAATATAAAAACTAGTTAAAAAGAAAAATACGTACTAACAAAACTCATGAGAATGCTTACTACGTATAAGTAGTCGAGTGAGCACGCTTATCGTTACGAGAGTGAAGTGACTGCGAAGCTAAACTCTGATTTATATTTGCTCTCCGTTGCTCTGTTCTCCACCTAAAGCTGGCAGTGCTGGCACTCACAGAGTATAGGGTTGCCAAAACCGCGAAAAACTATTAGTAAACTTTTTAATCATCTTTTTATCAAAGGAATCATGTTCCAATTCAATATATTATACATGTAATAACACTAACGAGACCGTGTCTGTACGTAAAATATTTTTTGTAAATATCAGTGGTAGGTATTTACGCTTGTATTTAGTTTAGTTTAGTTTATATTTATTTATTGTCAAAACACCAATTTCTGAAATTTTTGTCTGTCTGTGCACGCATCACTCAAAAACTAAGGAACGGATTTTGATGAAATCTTGTGTGGTGATAGCTGAGTAGCAGGGTCAACATCTAGAGTACTTTTTACCGCGGAAAATAGTCTCATTTCCATGGGAAAATAAAAAAGACTGGTTAAAGAGAGAAATATGTAGGTACTATTCCGAAACTATAACACCTAGAAACTTAAAATATGGTATGTAGGAAACGTTGCAAATGAAGGTGTTTTTGTAAATTCCCACAGGAACGGGAATAAATTTAATCCGCACTTGCAACGCCGCTGGGCACCGGCTAGTTTATACTTACATAAAGGTTTTGACGATATAGGACATATTATGATCAAATTAACCCTGACAGTTACTTAGTCTAACACCATCTCTTATTTTGCAATGAGAGATGGTGTTAGTAAGTAAGTAAGTAAGTAACAACTCTTTATTGTACACCAATAAAAAATATGCAACAAGTGACTTAGTGATACAAAAAAGTACAATGGGCGGTCTTATCGCTTTAAGCGATTTCTTCCAGACAACCTTAGGATGGATGTAACTGAGATATAAACAGATGAAGGTAGGTGGTGCACTAAAGTTAACAATGGATTAAGGTACTTACATACATAAACCGTTTCCTATAAATATATATATATAAAAAAATACACAGTAACTACATACATAAAGTAAATATATATACAGTAAAGTAAATACATATATTAGTCACACATATCACTACAAAATGCGATTTAAACTGTGCCATGTTTTTATTTGGACAAACAAGTAGCGTTATTTTTAGCAATACTTAGCTAGTGTTACAAACTATTAAAAACACTATCTGACGTAACAAATTGAAATTCAATTCAAATTCAGAAATAATTTATTTCCGTAGGTAAAAAACCCACTTAAAACGTCAATAACAAAGCGCTCTAAACTCCTCCATGAATAACAACAAGCAAATAATGCGTATCGTGACATAATAAACTCGCAAATTAAACAAATACGCCCCCTGTACGCCCCTACTCGTGCTACCACCGAATATTCGGTATTCTTATCACTATGGGTAAGAATTTGAATGTCTAAAATTAAAAAACCCAACGTAAAATAACCTACGTTTAAAATCCCTAAAATCTAGATGTTGTTTGTTTGTTTGCGATGTTTTCCTTCACTGTCGAGCTAGTGATGAATATGTACCTAAGTTTTTGATAAACTCATTGGTGCATGCCATGATTTGAACCCGAGCCTCACTGATTCATCATGAAAAGCGGGCTCTTAAACCGTAAGGCTATCACTGCTCTTATATTTACCTTGTATTTGCCATATCCCTAATTTAGTTCTTAGTACACATTTTATTGGAAGATACACATTTTTACATAAGTCTAATTCAGACATATCTCAATTCGGTTTTTTAGAACAAAAAGTTTTTTAGAACTTTAACTCATAATCAATCTACATTTTGTTACAACTTTTAGTACGTACGTTAAGCAAAGTCTATGATGTCTTTTCTCTCACGATATTGTGACATCCCCACATTAAGCGGCTTAGCTTACCGCTAAGCAACGGGTACTGCCTTAAGTTTAATTCCGTCCACGCCTGGACCGAAGTTTAGGACATCAGAAACTTTGCATTTGGATTAAATGTGGACATTATATAGCCGGGATAACTTAACACATACTGTAAACTAAAATAGCTTTCTTATTTAACAGAATGTTGATAAGTAGATGGAAGAAATGCCTAAGTTAATGCTTTTATGACTTCAATAAAAGAATAGGTAATATGGATAGAATTGTTATTTACTACACCACACCAATTCATTTTACTATGCATATAATAAAACTAACGAGACCGTGTCTATATGGTACATGACATATTTTTTGGAATTTTTTGCGAGAGAAACAAAATTTTTGTCTGTCTGTCTATTCAGACACAAACAAAAATTTAGTTTTTACTACGTATTCACGCATCACGCAAAAACGGCTTGACTGATTTGGATGAAATTTGGTGTTGAGATAATTGAGTAACTAGGTCATCATTTAGGGTACTATTTACTACAGGAAAATATCTTATCACCTCGGGAAAATATAAAAACTGGTTAAAAAGATAAAAACGTAGTACTAAGAAATGATAACACCTAGAAACTTGAAATATGTATGTAGCTGTATCTTATATGTCGTAAGCAACCGCTCTATGAACGGATTTTTTATTATTTCCACGGGAACGGGAATAAACTGTTTCGAGGCGGGCACCGCCGCTGGGCATCGGCTTTCTGAAAAATAAAAGTACTTATGTCCTGTATAATGATACATTTACTCTACGTTTATCCCAAAATCAAAAAAATAAATGTCCACCCGTGCTAAGTCGGGGCGCCGGGCCGCTAGTACATAATAATATAATAAAACTTTAACGGGACCGTGTCTGTACATTTTTTTAAAATTACGTAATGAAATATTACCTCATTTGAATTACAATCTAGCCTAAAGACTAATAAGTAATTTAATTTTGAACTAAACTTCTAAGTACACTTTAGTTAGGAATATGTCCAATCTGTAAAGCACCGCGGGTTCCAATTGGAACCGAGACACAATTAAAAATCTATTGTGTCTCGGATGGCTGGTCTTAGAGGCACTTTTCTTATTGTCTCTATTAAGGGGAAGACACTTTTTTCATGTGTTCTTTGGGAATAACACTTACTATTGCACTAAACTGACTCGAAAGGTTTCAATCTTTTCAGTCTTCTCGTATGTCTGTGTTGTCGAGGAGCTGGATTGCCTCTACATTCACATGATGAAGCCTGCGTTCATGAGCTTCGACGTATTTTTTTATAACATCGATAACAACGTCCACATTAATCGTCATTTCTAATGTAGGTACCAGAAAGCGTTAACGATACCTCTGCGTAATTTATTTTGGGAAGCGTTGTATGAGTTGTGTGATTTGTACGTTGCTCTATTTAGTACAATCCCATAGTGCTATATACCATAAGTCCAGACCGACATTAGGACTTGTTTGTATACAATAATTTTGTTGTGTACTGACAGCGTAGAATGTTTCCCAAGTAGCCAGTACATCTTTTTGTAGCGAAGCTCTAGCTCATCGCGTTTCTTTTTGACATGAGCCTTCCAGCGAAGCTTTGCGTCAAGTGTCATGCCCAGATATTGGCTGTGTTTTTGTATACGGTATTACTTGGTTATTTATGTTTAACGGATGATAATTTGGCCTTTTGTTGGAGAAATCTATGTGGATCGACTTTGATTCATTTAATTATAGGTATACCTACGCAATTTTTTTGTCTAATAGTAAGTAGATGGTGTTGATTGCTCTTTGTACCTTTTTCACTGCTTCCTCGTCACGTCAGTAGCCATAATAGCTATGTCATCTGCAAAGGTTGCAATGAAATTGTTTTCTATTTCCGGAATATCGCAGATGTATAATAAAGGACCTAGAACACTACCCTGCGGTACTTCAGCTTTTATAATCTTGTCTTACCTGAAACATCCTCTGTGACAAGTACGTACGATTGCAGAATGTCAGAAAACTGCTTTGGAAGCATTTTTCTTAGCTTGTATATGAGGCCTTCATGCCACACTATATCAAATAATAAATAAATAAATAATAAAAATATTTATTTCGCAAACAAAAACGGTACAAAAATTTGCTCATATTTGCAACCTTCTATTAAGTGAAGTACACCTGTATCAGAAGGTCGCGCTCCTCCATATCTTACATTCGAAAAGTAAGTACCTACTGAATTTGTTCACATATACAATATGTATCAGAAAGGTGAAATAATATTGAAGGGTGTATATGTATATCGTGTAACGAAATACCTACAAAAATATCAGATCTAATATAGCAACTTTTTTCTTTCATATAAACTTAATAATTACTTTTTATGTGTGAATTTTCGCCAACCCTGTGATTGAAGAATAAAAGCGTAGGGGCTCCCTACGCGCTAGTGTCGTTGACCGTAGTAGTGGCAGGTAGCGCCTGCGCGCGCAGCTGATCGCTCGCGCCGAGCGCCGGTCGCCGCCCGCGCCTTAAGATACCTACCTATTTTATTTTAGGGTAAATGTTATTGGAAATAATAAAAGTTATTAATAGCAGTAATTATTTATTCAAAAAAAATTAGAGGTAAAAGCATAGTTTTTATTCAATAATAAATTTAACTGATCAAAACATTGTCATTAAACAAGTAATACCTACCTACATACTAGTCATGTAGTTTCATCCAACTTTTACACTTTGGGATTTGGGTCCGACCTACTATTGGTTTACACACACATTAATACCGCACAATAACTCAAAATGTCCACCCGTGCGCGCAGTGGGTAGGTACCACCAGCCGCAGGTCCCGGTACCACGAGTAGACGTACAGACGCGCGACCTTGGGGGTTTGAGCGCGGAACGAACCAGCCTCGCGCGGAGGCAGACACCTGACAAATTCTCCCGAAGCAGCTGAAAGATAGCATCCGCTGCTCATCCAGCGGTCTACCTTCGGCGAAGCGCACGTGACACAGCTCCCTAACTCGACTGATATTGCCATCAGGAGCACCGACACAAAGTCATTTCTTAAGATTCACTTGAATATTCGTGAGACACTGTAACGACTGTTGCGAGTCATATTCTTTGATTATAAGTATAACACGTCTTCACTCGTTGATAGATAGGAAGCAACTTCAACTAAGTTCATTGATTTGAAAATGAAAGAATTTGCCGATTTTCTAAAATTTTGTTCTAGGGTTCAGTTGAAAATTAAACATAAACCTATGAAGATAAAAGACGTAAAAATAATTTTAAGCGATACAATGATAATGAATCAATTAATTACATAATTTACTTTTCTCAATTGTGAAATAATAATAACGTGAAATAAGGTAAAAGACTTAGAATTAGTAATATTTTTTAAAACATACGGAACCACTCAATAAATAGAGGGTGGAGCTAGACTCTTTAATAATGCCGCCGACGGCCCTTTGACCTTTGCGCGGTGTCCTTATTGGCCAAAAAGGAGCGCGCGGACGTTCCTAGTGATCAATGGATTTTTCATTGATCTAAGACCGCAATCCACGTGGACTACAAAATTCTATCAAAGACTAATAATGTCAGATATTTATGTAGGTAAATTAGTAGGTTTTCTTTAAAACTATAGGGGAAAAAATTATAATGATGGAGTATTATCGGGCCTGTTGGCTCAGTTGGTAGTGACCTTCAGAACCGGAGCTCGCGGGTTCGATTCCCGCTGAACAACATATATGAACAGCCTACAGTTGTGTGAATGAACATTTTTGTGGGCTTCGTGACTGGGTTTTCAATAATTATTTAAGTATATCTATTAGTTATTTAGGGAGAGGGCGCTACTGTGCTACTGTTTACTTCGTCTCGGCGTTTGTCGTAGCTATAAAAAATAATTGTGGACTTTTAACCAGCAAAAAGAAGAAAAAGTGAATGATAAACAGTAATTTCTTAACATATAGTGTGGACAAATCATTTAACAAGGAACTTTAGTGGTAAAATTGTGAAAAAACTGCAGTGAAAAAAACCGTTACAGTGCAATAACAGAACCCCAGACAGACATAAGAGAGCATTGATATAAAAAAACAGTCATTTACAATCAAAGTGCCAAACAATAAAAGACTTGTGAACCTTTTTAAACTAAACTTATAAAAATATAACCTATTTACGATAAATGACTTGCAAAAGATTCCATTTGCGCATAGAACATAACGCCATCTGTTTAAAAGTGTGAGTATCATAACAACCGTAACAAGATCGAACCACAATATTCCATCGAGCTACTCAGCTTTGCAAGAATTACAGAGCGGTACCAAGAGAGGGCGCTACTAACACCATAATATTACAATATTTGAGCAACCAATCTAATATTTGCAAATATGGAGGAAGTCATGAATGCACTGAAAATAATTCAAAAGGAACTTGACGAACAAAAAAATACGATCTTACAAAACGGAGAAAGAGTCACCGAACAAGTAACAAAAAATATAAACTGTATTCTAGAAGAAAAGTTCAACATTTTAGAAGATAAATATGACAACCTCAAGGAAAAAGTAGAAAATCAAGAAAAAAGACTCTATTTTATAGAAAAACAAATGAGAAAGAAAAATATTGTCTTTTTCGGATTAGAAGAGACAGAAACATCGTATTCAAATCTGGAAAGAATCATGATCAACTTTATAAAAGAACGCTTCTCTATGGACCTGGACCATAGGGACATACAAGAAATAAAGAGAATAGGAAGAAAAGGGGACAGACCTAGACCAATAATAGTTACCTTTTCCACATTCATCACATCACACACAGCAGCTCACTGAAAAATACCCCGTTCTATATAACAGAAGATTATCCTCAAAATATTCTTGAAAAAAGGAAAGAGCTACAGGAACAGGTACGAATTGAGAAGGAGAAAGGAAACTCTGTAATAATAAAATACGATAAGCTGATAATACGGGACACAAAGAACACAACAGCCAAAAATAAGAGAATGCTTTCAGCGTCTCCCGAAAACAACCCCGCCGGACGCAACGAAAATAGAACACAGGCTAGTAAGAAGAACAAAATACAAAATATGGAAACCCCCCCGACGATAAATAAAAAATCTTCTTGTATGTCAGAAGAGATCCTAAAACCAGGGATCCTGAACTACCTAACTAACAAAAACGCCAACATCACACCTGGAAAAAAGGACTACAATAAAGAGAAGAATTAGCAACTACAGCACCCCTCTCACACGGATAACAAAAGAAAATCGACAACAAGAAACAACTCAATACTTCCAAGCCGGCTGGTCACCGAGGAAGTTAACGACCAAAACCCTCCAAAGGATCAAACAAAATTACCAGAAAAAATACCAAAAAACATATTTACAACATCTAATACTACTAGCTCTACTACGAATATTTCAGGAAGGCTGTATATTTTAACATACAATGTCAAAACGCTCTCTACATACGAACGTTTAATAGAACTGACGGAAGCACTATCAGATATTAAATACAACGTAATCGGACTGGCTGAAACGAGGCGAATGGGAAATAAAATAGAAGAGTATGATAATTTTATACTATGTCACACAGGACAAACGCCTGGCTTGTATGGTGTAGGCTTCATAGTAAAAAAATGCCACAAGAGTAATATAGAAAGCTACATTGGTCTAACAGAAAGAGTCGCAATCCTAAACTTGGTATTTCATAATAGCCGGCTATCAATTATACAAATTAACGCCCCCACGGAAAAAGCAAACCAAGATGAAATTGACAATTTCTATTGTACATTAAACAGAGCGATCGAAATATCATATAAAGACTTCATAATTATGGGAGACTGGAATGCAAAAATTGGTAGACCAAAAAAAGACGAATACATAGTTATGAAACCAAACGGCTACGGTGAAAGAAATGGAAGGGGACAAAGATTGGTAGATTTTGCTACTGAAAAGAAGTTATCAATTTTAAACACATTTTATAAGAAAAAATCAAAAAACAGATGGACATGGATATCTCCTGATAAAAAATACAAAAACGAAATCGATCTCGTTTTATCGAACAGCCCTCATATATTTCAAAATATAGAAGTACTAAATATAAACTACCCTTCGGACCACAGACCAGTCAGAGCAACGATCGCTCATAAACAACCAAAGAAAAGCCGAACAAACTATAATAACCATCAAAAGAAAACAATAACAAATGGAGTTGACATTTCCAAATTCAATGAGGACATAAGTAAGATTTTAAACTCACAGTCAAGTACATCAGTCCAAAACTATTACGACAACATTATCAAAGCCATAACCAGAAATGTGCAAGCGATCCAAAACGAACACAAAGACAAAAAAAAACATAAAATCCTGTCTGAGCGCACACTACAACTTATGAAGAGACGCAAGGAACTTCAGAAGACAAAAAACAAATCTAGAGCAATGAAAAATGAGATCTCTGCCCTTTACAAGCTAATAAGTAAGTACGTAAAGAAGGATTACACAAATCACCGGTACAACACTATCGAAAAACACATAAACCACACAGGAGGTACAAAGAAAGCTTACAAAGAACTGAGAACGAATGAAACATGGATCGAAGGATTGAATCAGGGCGAAAAAATACTCAACAACCGTAAGGACATCATCACCGTAGCAACACACTTTTATAAGAATCTGTACAGCATTAGAAAAACGATTAGCACGGATAGTAGAGATCAACACCCAAGATACACTGACAGCAGTTCACCCATACCTCAGATCGAAATTAGCGAAGTAACAAGAGCAATAAAATCTCTCAAGTCTGAGAAAAGCCCAGGTTCCGAAGGCATTACAAATGAAATACTTAAACTTGGTTCAACAACTCTTGCCGCCCAGTTAACTGAATTGTTCAACCTCATTATTGAATCTGGAGAGACACCTACCCAATGGTCTGAATCTGACATTATTCTTATTTATAAAAAAGGCGACCCAAACGACATAGGGAACTACAGACCAATAAGTCTGCTACCTACCATCTACAAGCTCTTCTCCTCAATAATTTATAAGAGGATAAACTTCACACTAGAAACTCGTCAACCTATAGAGCAAGCGGGATTTAGAAAAGGATACTCAACGATCGATCACATACATACAATAGAACTTCTCATTGAAAAATATCGTGAGAAAAACAGACCACTCTACATTGCTTATATTGATTAACAAAAAGCATTCGACTGCGTATCACATAACAGCATATGGGAATCTCTTATAACACAAGGGGTAAAAAAAGAATACATAGATGTAATCCAAAGCATTTACAACAACAGCAAGAGCAGAGTAAAACTAGAGACTGCTGGGCCTTGGTTTCCAGTTAAAAGAGGAGTGAGACAAGGTGATCCTCTATCACCTCTGCTTTTTATAGCAACACTAGAGTCGATTATCAGCAAACTCAACTGGAAACGTCGCGGTATTAAGATCGAAGAGGCATACCTAAGCCACTTAAGATTTGCAGATGACTTGGCCCTCTTATCAGAAACAGGATCAGAAATTCAGCACATGATAGAGTCACTCAATGACTCTAGTAAATCAGTAGGCTTAGAAATGAACTTATCTAAAACAATGGTAATGACTAACAGCACAAAGATAAAAATATATGTTGGAACCGAGACTCTCAAATATACAGACAACTACATATACCTTGGTAAACAAATTAGCTTTGACCAGAGAAGTAACGACCAAGAAGTGGAGCGCAGGGCACAATTAACGTGGAACAAATACTGGGCACTGAAGGAGATATTCAAAAGCAGCATGCCAGTTAAAATTAAAACTAAAGTACTAAACTCGTGCCTAATACCGTGCCTAACGTATGCTTGCCAAACCTGGAAGTTCAACAAAAAAACAAAGGACAAAATAATCTCATGCCAAAGAGGAATAGAGCGCAGTATGTAAATATTAAAAAAATACAAAAAATAAGACACACAAAAATAAGACACACGACCAAGGCAAGGGATGGATTGGTACATGCTCAATCTCCAAAATGGAAGTGGGCTGGGCATGTGGCGCGCCTAAGAGACCAGAGATGGACCAAAAGGGTGACCACGTGGGCAGGTCCACAAGGCAAAAGAAAGAGAGGAAGACCAGTAGCGAAATGGGAAGACGAGCTTATAAAAACAGCTGGCCCTAACTGGAAACAAGTAGCTCAATCTAGAGAGGACTGGCTATCTTTGGAGGAGGCCTTTACCTACAGAGGGGTTCTTGCAGAAAATAATTAAATATTAACAATATTAACACTATTTTATTTAAGATTTAAACTAACACCTTAGAAACTAAACTAAATTACTAACAAAAATTTAGTTATAATAACAGAAAAAAAAAATCTATCTCTATTTACTTTTAAAACACTGCAATGAAATAAAAGGCTTTTTTATTTTTATTTTATTTATTTATTAGTTATTTAGTACTCATATTGTAGGCTCTGTCTAGTTTTTCGTAGGTAAAAACAGGATGTCTTATCTGTACCATGTTTAGTCACTTAATAGAGAGTTCAACAGCATTTAGCAGCTGATTTAAGGGTTGAAAATGATTTTTTTTAATGATAACTTCCACGTCGTTTTACTCCAAATTTATAGTATATATTAAACAAGAGACATTTTTCCCGAACTGTATATAAGCTACTTTATATGACCCTTAATTATTATTTCACCTTTCTGATACATATTGTATAGTGACTAAAAAAATAAACATAAAATAAAATAAAATGTGCCAAAAATAGAACATGAAGTTAAAGATTTACACATTTTATCTGTAAATATTGTAAATGAAGTATTTATTTTCTTTCAAATAAAGATAAAAGCATGTTTGTATCTGTAGTGAAAGCAAAGTGTTGAGTGAGAGCTGAGTGTTGAGTATGACTATTATTGTGTATGGTGTGTGTGAGTTAATGTTTGTGTCTTGTATAAGTGTGTGTATTGTATGTGTGTATGTCTTGTGTGTGGGTGCATGCGTACGTATAAATTGTTTTGTTTGTGTTGTGAAGCTTACCGTAGCTAGCCCTACGAACTAAGTTCTTGGGGTCGATTCATCTTTGAGTCACTAACTACGGCGGCATCACAGTAATAATCAATATGCAACAAACAGTAATCAATCAGTATGTTTACAGGTAAGTGTCGATCGCTAATAATCACTGTATTTGTTTAAATAGGTCTTCTGTTTGGTCGCTGTCTATTGTTTTTAGCCATTTCGTAATCTTGGTTTAAATTTCATACTTTGATAACATGAAGATATTTATTTTTTTGTTGATTAGATTGTACAAATGTGTTGCTCGTGCATTATATTGTCGTCGTGCGAAGACCGGCTTGACGCATGTTGTTTCTGCAATAACGTGTTTCCTACGTTTTAGTTGAAGGGAAGGGTTAGGCATTACCGTTTTATGTCTTTTTAGCATAGCGTAAAGGACATACAGCTTCCTCACAGTCAGCACGTCACAATCCAAGTATAGTTTTTGTGTGGAGTACATTCGTGGCTTAAAGTAGGCAATTTTTAAAAGTGCTCTTTGTGCTCTTTCTACTTCCAAAAATTTTGTTTTGGTTGCGCCATCCCAGATAGGGATACAATAGATTAATATAGCCTGCGCTAAAGCTTTGTATATTAAATTCAGTACAGGTTGTGTTGCAACATAACGCAATTTTATAAATATCCAGATAAGTTTTCGAATCCTATTAGTGATTGTCTCCAAGTGTAAATGCCAAGATAAATGTTGATCCATGTGTATGCCCAGATACTTGATAGAAGTTGTTTTGTCAATAGTAGGGCAGGTACAGGACCCCCTTATTTCACTGCAATTGTGGTCGTGAATGTTTATCTTAAAGCTTTCTGAGGGTTGAGTTGATTTATTTATAGTGTAGCATATGTACTTGGTTTTATCTGAATTTTAGGTAAGCAAATTGTATTTTAACCAAAGATCTACATGAGTGAGCCCTTTTTGAGTTTCATGGCGAATAGATTGCCATGTTTTGTCCGAGAATACAATCGCGGTATCATCAGCGTATGAGAGAACCTTGGCATTGTCCAAATGCATGTCAAGTAAATCATTGATATAGATCAAGAAGAGTGTAGGCCCCATTACGCTCCCCTGAGGAACACCATAACCAATGTTAGTAAAATCACTTGTGTGCGTACCTACCTTGACACATTGTTTGCAATCAGATAAATACTCTTTAAAAAGTGCTAAAGGTTTGCCCCGTATCCCTATCTGTTTCGGTTTTTGTACAAGATTAGGGACAGAGACGGTGTCAAATGCTTTTCTTAAGTCTAAAAATACCGTAAGGTGTTTGTTTCCTTTATCTAATTGGTCAACTATTAAAGTAGTTAGTGCTGTTACGGCATCTTCAGTCGACTTGTTTTTTCTGAAACCGAACTGACATTCTGATATTATATTATATTTATCGAGGTAGCTAACAAGTTGTTTATTAATAATTTTCTCAATAATTTTTGAAATAGCAGTTAGAACTGATATCGGCCTGTAGTTGCCAACATCGCCTCTGTCACCACCCTTGTACACCGGAGTTATTATAGCTTTCTTAAGGGAAGTGGGGAAAACACCTAAGTCGAAACACAGGTTAATCAAGTGGGTCAAGACTGGAACTAACTCGTTTTTGGCAAGCTTTAGAAAAGGCAGTAGGGATACAGTCCCAACCAGAACCGCTCGAGGATTTTAAGTTCATAAGGGTTCTCTCAACCTCTTCACAATCTGTATCTAACAAAACAAAAGATGAGGGCTGCTTTAAATGTGTTTCTGTGTATTATTTATTGGAGTTTGGGATTGTTGGGAGAGCAATTTTCAATGCCAAATCACTGCCAACGTTAGCAAAATATTCGTTAACTGAATTTATTGAATCAGCAGGGGTACCTTTTAAGTTAAGTAATTGTGTATTGTCAGTTTTAGACTGCTTATGATTTGTAATTTTAGTTATAGTGTTCCTCAGATTTTTAGGGTTTTTAGCGGTTATTTGTAACAAGTTTCTATCATATGTCCTTTTTACCTTTTTTATTAAGTTGTTGCAGTAATTACGATAACGTCTAAAAGTGATTTTTAATATGTCATCGCACGGGTTTTTACGTATTTTCAATTGCATTTTGTTCCTATTTCGAATACATCGAAGTATTCCAGGAGTTATCCATGGTTTAATAATGCGGTGTTTTTTCGGGATGGGAACAGTCTTAGTGTTTTCTTGTAATGACTCAGTAACTACTTTAGTGAGCAGGTCTATTAGTAAATTAGGATTATCACAAAACAACAGTTCAGAAAGATTTTTGTTTGCCAAGGAGTCCAGAGCCTTACTGAAGTCTGTGGTTGTTCTAAATTTAATTGGAGTGAAATTAGTTTTAACGTAAGACAGAATAAGTGCAATCGTTGCGTGGGCGGTTACAGAAGTATTTAAGACAGCTATTATTATAAACAGCTATATGTGCAGTAATCCTAATTTTGTCCAGTTTGAGCATAAAATGATCCAAACAGTTAGCCAATCTAGTCGGTGCTTGTGCCACGTCCAGGAACAATCTTTCTTTTTTTCTAATGCCTTTTTAAAGTTGTTATGTTAGTAATTCTAACATACTTGGTCTTTTGTGGAGTGCTTTTCAATAAACCCAAACTGATATTTAGGTATTAGATTTCTGTCTTCTATTATACCATTCAATTGTCTCGAAGAAATCGCTTAAAGCGATAAGCGATTGTGTCACTTGTTGCATATTTTTATTGGTGTACATAAACAGTTTAGTAACTTATAGACTACTGGCCCATGTCCAAAAAAATTATGGGTCATATGAACCACCAGGTGACGTATATAGGACGATATAAGAGCATAAAATAATAAGATTCAGCACAGACCAAAATGTACTCACTCTACCTGCACTTTGGAATTCTCACCAGCACTCAGTTGAACAGCTTACAAGTGACGGCATAGTGCTGAATCTTATTATTTTATGCTCTTATATCGTCCTATATACGTCACCTGGTGGTTCATATGACCCATAATTTTTTTGGACATGGGCCAGTAGTCTATTACTTACTTTATACGATTTTGAAAAAATCCATGTTCATTAGATGACCCCATCAACAAAGTATATATCCGATCGGATTCTCGTTAACCCTGCTGAATCCGGCCAGATTATGCCGGATTGCAATTCGTCCTGCCAACACCAGTGTAGTTAATAAAACCGAAAATTTAAATCATTCTCAATACTACTTAACTGGTCCAATATCTATTTGTATTAAAAAGAGGTAAATGCTTAGAACTAACTCATCCTGTCATTTCCAAAAAATTTAGAGCTCGCAACAGTATACAGAATTACCCTTGAACGATACGAGTATAAGTGTACATAGAAATCACGTAATTCTATATACTGTTGCGAGCTCGAAAATTTACTATAAATCAACAATAATTTCGGCGTGGGTTCTCGTACTAAGGGAGTAAGTAGTTGCCCTCTGACGATAATACAAGCCAATTACTTACAAAATAGACTGAGTTAATAAATTCATGAGTTAATCCAGAGCCTAACCTTCTGAAGATTAGAGACAACTACTCCAGAATGATGTATTACGTTACTTTCGCTTCCCTGAGAAGGTCTTCGGGGCGAGGGTTGTAAGTTGGACATGACACATAGGTATCGCTTCTTAACCGTGGTAAGGTCATATAGTCCGGCTAGCCGGATATTAATCCCCTTGGGGCAAAATAGCGTGGTAATAGTAAAATTTATCATTTTTAATAATCTCACTAAGTAGGTAGGTACACCTTATCTTTTAATTGAAACCAGGTATGGCTAATAACTTAATTCATAATAGTACATTATGTTATCAATGTCCAACTCGAATGAAATTTTTTCTATTAAATAGTAACTTTGAATTATTAAAAAAACAGTAAGAAGTAGTACTCTAAGATGTTCATTATCATTATTTTTGTGAGACAACAAAGTCAAATTGGGGTGAATACTTAAGATGAAGGACAAAACAATACAGTTTCACAAATTTTCTCCCCTGTTCAGTTTACATTCTAGAAATTATAAACTTCTAAGTGTGCCTCATTGGATTTTTGTAGTAAGTTTGTTGTTGTTGAAAGTTTGTACAATTATTTTCGACACTGTGCGTCACCGAGCCAATCTCCAAAATTCCGTATTTTACTGCAGAGAAGGCACTAGGCAGCAGTGTTGGCAAAAAGTTAATACGATTAACGATTAAAAATTAACGATTAAAAGGTTAATCGCGATTAGTATTTTCAATTGTTAATCATGATTAACGATTAATTTAATCTAATCGTCAATTGTTAATCCAGATTAGTTCTCGTCTTTTTCTTGTTACTACTACAGGAAAACCTTCCTGTATTACTCATTACCTACTGTTTGTGTATCCTAAAGTGTAGTGTATTTGCATTATTGTTTTGTATTTTTGCGTTCTTGTGTTTTAGTATTAGTATGTATTTGTAGTATTTTTGTATATATTTTTAGTATTTTTGTATTTTTAAAATATTTTTGTGCTTATGTACTTTTGTACTTTAGGACTTTTGTACTTTTAAAGGTACTTTTGTGTTTTTTGTATTTTTTTTTTTTTTGTAACGAATTAACTGAAAAAATACAGACAATTTAAACTTGACCGATTTTAAAAATTCTTTCACCAATGGAAAGTTACAATATTCTTGAGTAACATAGGCTATATCTTATCCCCGTATTCACACGGGAATGGAAATCACGCGGTTAAATATATCTATATATAATAAATCTGAGCAGCGTTCTCCTTGGAAAACATGGTATACTATCTTTTCTTATTTGCCACAATTTTAAATGTCAGTTAAGATCTCTTTTTTTAGAAAACGTTACTGGCCACTTGGCAACTTGGCGCGATGTTTTCCAAGGAGAACGCTGCTCAGATTTATAAGTTGAATCACCAACAAAGAGATTTTAGCATTTCATTAAACTTTTTTTCCGGTTGAAGTTTTATTCCTTACTAAATGTATGTAAAAAGTTTTTTGCGTTTCCTGACTTTTCTACCCCCTTGACCTCAGTTAGTCTCTTAGAGACTTATGATCCTTATCTGAAACTGGATCGAATGGCATCAAAAAATTTTTTTGTGGGAATCGACGATTTTCTCGCTGACTGTACCATTTTTCAAAAATCTTTAAATGCAGTTCTAAATATTTTCAAAAATGGTGGATAGTCTCTTCAGACCATTTTCGTCTAGCTACAACGGTTAAGGTAGCTGCCCTGGCCGACCCATCTCAAATATCCACCCTGTATATATATAACTAGCGACCCGCCCCGGCTTCGCACGGGTGCAATACTGAATTTTCTTTGCTATAAACCTCGCGGAGCCCTAGACCTTTCCAACGAATGCAAAACCGTGGAAATCGGTTCGCGCGTTCTGGAGTTATATCGTCAGGAAGGAAAACCCGACTTATTTTTATATAGTAGATTAATCATTAATCAAATTAAGATTGACGATTACATAAATTAATCGTTGCAATAGATTAATTCATACTGTGTTACAGGGATGTTGCGAATATTCGCATCCGCATCCGCAAAAGCGGAGCTTCCGCATAGATTTAGACATCTGCATCCGCATCCGCATTAACCAATGCGGATATTTATGCGGATGCGGATGTAATACAAGTTGTGACAAGAAAGAAATTGGGTGGGACCTGCGAATGGAACGTGCCGTTCGCATGAGACAATGACCAATGGGAACGAAAAAATTTGTGACAAGATCCGACGCATTTGTTGTGGTACATCCTTTGTTTCTTGTAACTAAATTATTACGTGTTTGTTTTGCGCTGTGGGTTACTTATCGTGAAGATATATATTTTGAGTGTTATTGTGATCAGGGATCATTGTGTGTAGATAATTGAGTATTGGGAAATCTTTATATTAATCTTAGCTCAGCTTATTAAATTAAAATCGCCAGGAAAATGCCATTATGTTGTAACACCATTTTTCCACACCCCCAGCGACATCTGTGCCGGTTTGGTGATAATTAATTAATTTCATATCTTCGTTGAGTTTGATCGATGTTGGACTGCTTTGATAGTAGTTAGCTAGTTTTGCGCTAGATGGCGCTTTCACTAAAAATTGAGTAATTGCCAGCATTCGACGTAATAATAATATGTTTGTCATATTATTTATAAAGTAAATAAAGTAATTAAAATACTTTGATTTAAACTACATTTTTATTAAATAAATCAAAACAATAAAATTTTGATTTATACGTGTTTCATGGTAGACTTAATTCAGGAGTCTTTTTCGATTTACTTCGTGAGTCTTGCAACCAGTATTTTGGTTGGCAACATTTTTTTTTCTTCTTGCTCGTCTGCCGGTCAGAGAGGTCCTCTTTCCTTTTGTCTGCACGGATGGTGACAATTTCCGAAAAAAGTTCATTTTGAATATTAGTATGGGATGATCATATCCCAAGGCTTGTAAGCCTTTTTCCCTTTCTTCATTTGTTTTGGTGAGTGCCTATCAATTAGATTTTCATCTCGTTCTTATAAAAAGGTGTTGTGTTAACTTTTTCCACGTTTGATCTTCGACAGGGTCCATCTTGGTGTCACCCAAAACAAATCATAATGCATCCCTTGCAAGGATTGCAATTTTTATAAAAAACCCAACGATGTTGGTAAGTTTTTCACCGATTTTGATTTTCCTCCATGTATTTTGTGGTTTAGCCACGTACATGATTTCTAATACTGTATGTTTTGTTACAGGGTTTTTTTTTTATACCTTAAACAATATTTTAGTTTCCTTAATTCGGTCTGGAACCGTCTACTTTAACTTAAATATGCCCTAGGCGCATAATCTAAATATAAACACCATGTTAAGCATGGATTTCTACATTACCTGATGAAGAAGGTTAACTTCAAGGTCGTCAAGTAACCTGGTAGTACCATGTCACCATTTTCTTTGTTTAAATAAACTCCAGGTATTTATAATGATTTAAACAGGTATAGACTTAAGTTCTTATTAACTGTTCTTTTCCACAGATGTACCTATAAACAATGTTAATATAACATCTGAAATTCCTTTATTTGTTTTATTCCATAGAATATCTGAGTTCTCGTTTGCATGTGTTGTGGATAGGCGCCCTTACTAAATAAATTAGTCCACAAACTTCACTAAGCCGAACGATCCCATTCCCTGAGATTAACAGCAGAACCCATCTACTGCTAGAAAGAAAAATAGGTTACAGTGGCGTACCCAACGTGTGGCTTAGAGAGATTCAGATACCCTATGGAATCTTATTATTGTTCTTTTATTTTTATTGTGTAAACTTAATTGTTTTACAGTTAACAAATAACTAAAAATATCTTACTATTTTGATAACTTTGTTGTTATTATTGTTTTCTAACGTGTAACTTCTTTTACAGTTAATACAGGTTAATAATTTTATTTGTATTACAATACACACTGTGTAGGTAATTATGTTTTGTTTTGATAAATAATATAGAAAAAATCTTATGATAAGATATTTTTTGTATTGATTTGAGGTAAGAATAATGACTACTATGTTTACTTTAAACTGTTCTGTATACACAGTCAGATTTAGTTATTACAGTCTTATAAAATTGTAATTTAACTTAAAAAATATTACTCTTTCTTTAGTGTTTCTTAAAATAGAACACATAAACAATTAACTTTGTCTTTTCTAAACAATTGACATTGAACTACTTTCATTCCTTTGGAATTGATATTAACTCTTAATATTTGTTTGACCTGCGTTCCCCTTTTACTTTTTCAAGATGCCGATAGGTTGTAATGTAAAGTTTTTATTGAAGGATGAGCTGATCCATGAGCTGGCTGTCAGGAATATTCCAGTTAGTGCCGAGGATACGTGTGATAAACTGCGAGGATATCTTCGGAAGTCCAAACAACTTTCACGACGGGGTAGCGTTAAAATATCGCCTGGTTCCTTGTGGGTTGATCCAGTGAACGAGTTCAAGGTACTATCTCCTAAGGCTGGTGAGCTCATTTCTCAACTATCTTCTGGTGATCGCACTGACGTCAAACGTCCACGTCTTATAGGTCGAATAAATTATTTACTGCAACGTATATCTAGAATAGGTGATCCCTCCGAGGATTTACTCTCTTTGCAAGCATCTTTAGTCAAATGCTTGTCTGATCATGAAGGTCACTCTGACAGTTCTTCAGATTCGGAGGTTGAGACTCCTCAACCTTGCGGGGGTCACAAAATAATTGTTCAGAACCCTCCTGTCAAATTTAACTTACTTTCTTTAAATTTAAAGTTCAATGGCAGTTCATGTGTCCGTACCTTTATTAATAGACTGGATGAGTTGAGGTTAGCTAGGCAGATTCCTAGCGAAGTAATCTTTGAAGGATTCGTTGATTTATTAGACGGACCTGCTCTGGATTGGTACCGGGCATATAGAAATGATTTTACTTGTTATACACAACTAATTGAACATTTGAAACAAGACTTTGATTCCCCCGACTATGACTATTATTTATGGAAAGAGATTGAATCTCGAACTCAGGGTAAAAAGGAGAATATTGTTGTTTACCTTGCCACCATTCTTGGAATGATGTCCCGTTTACCCGAGCCTTTGTCTGAGAAGGAGAAGCTCAGCATTATTATGCGTAATATTCGTCCTGAATATCGTAGCGCACTTGTTTTGACTAATATAGAATCTATTAGTGAGTTACAAACTCTTTGCAAGAGAATAGAGTTAACTAAACTTAGAAATGACAATTTTAGTGAACCAGCGTTAAATAAAAATGCTGTTGTATCCAATGATATTAGTAAACCTTCCACTTCTTATAGTAAAGGTAAAAATAATTTTGAGTCTGAACAGAAGAGTAGTAAAACTTTTTCTAATAAACTGTCCTCCGTTAACTTACATTGTTTTAGATGCGGTAGGAATAACCACCAAACATTGCATTGTCGTGTTAGTAAAGAGTTGGTGTGTTTTAAGTGCGGTTTGAAAGGATTTAAATATCCTGAGTGTAAAAATTGTCACAAGACAAAAAAACTGAATACTGTGGTCTCTGGTAAGATCCAGACAGAGACCACTGTTTATTTCAAACCTGTTAAAAATGATTTCAGACCTTATTTGACAGTTAAAGTTAATGGAGTTAATGTTTCCGGTTTACTTGATTGTGGAGCCAGTTGTTCTATACTTGGTATAAGTGCCTTCAACTTGTTTGAAAAATTAAATATCCCTATTTTGAAACTTAGTGAGCCTAGAGTTCTAATGGTTGCTAGTGGCACTGAACTCATTTGCTATGACTATATGGAAGTGCCCATTGAGCATTTAAATACAGTTAAGATTATTAAATTTTATATTCAACCTGAAATAAAGTTACCTATTCACTTTGGTATTAACTTCTGGAAAGCATTTAATTTAGCTCCAGATATTTTGAAATGTATTCCGAAATATAATAAAAACTCAGGAATCGATAGTATAGATGATATTCAAGAGAATGGCTTAAAAGATTTTGATTCTTTGTCTACATTTGAAAAATCTCAGATAGAAAAAATTAAAACTTTGTTTTGTAACATTGACACTTCTAAAGTAGGCTTAGGCCGCACTCATTTAATAAGTCATAATATTGACACGGGAGATGCGAAGCCAATTAAACAAAAATATTATAGGCTGAGCCCCGAAAAACTTAATTTTTTGGAGAGTGAATTGGATAATATGTTGGAGTTAGATATAGTTGAGCCCTCTAATTCACCATGGAATTCACCAGTAACGATGGTTCCTAAATCTAATGGTAAAATGAGACTTTGTCTAGACAGTCGCAAGGTTAATTCTGTATCTAAGTCTGACGCTTACCCACTTCCTTATATTAATTATATATTGGATAATTTAAGAGATGGTAAATATCTTAGTTCTCTTGATCTTAGTGCTGCATACCATCAAATACCTTTAACTGAGGCGTCTAAAGAAAAGACAGCTTTCACAGTACCCGGTAAGGGATTATTTCATTATAAGGTCATGTGTTTTGGTTTAGTTGGAGCGTCAGCCACAATGCAAAGACTAATGGATAGCTTATTTTCGGCTGAATTTGATAATAAAGTTTTCTGTTACATTGATGATATTATTATTTGTACTTCCACTTTGGAAGAACATGTAGCTATTTTGAAACGAGTTTATGATAAATTAAAGAATGCTAACTTAACAATTAATATGGAAAAATCTCTCTTTTGTAGAAACGAACTAAAATATCTAGGATATGTAGTTGATCGTTATGGCTTGCGAACCGATCCTTCTAAGGTAGATGTTATTTTAAATTTTCCTTCACCCAAAGACGCAAGAGAGGTGAAAAGATTTTTAGGAATGGCTGGATGGTATCGTAGGTTTATAAAAGATTTTTCTAAGGTGGCGAGGCCTCTGTCTCGACTCACCAGCAAAAACGTTAAATTTTCATGGTCGGAAGAAGCTGAAGAAGCTTTCCAATCCTTGAAAACATCTCTTATTTCTGCTCCTATTTTAAGGTGCCCTAATTTTAAAGAGCCTTTTTATATTCATGCCGATGCTTCATCATTTGCTATTGGTGGAGTTTTAACTCAAAAATTTGATAATGTGGATCACCCCATTGCTTATTGTAGTAGAACTTTGAACGCTCAGGAAGTGAACTACACTGCTACTGAACGTGAATTATTAGCTGTTATTTATTCCCTTGAACAGTATAGATCTTATGTGGAGGGTAGTAAATGTTTTATTATTACTGACCATGCATCTCTAAAATGGTTTCAGAATTTAAAAAACCCCTCTGGTCGTTTAAATAGGTGGGCATGTCGCTTAAGTCAATTTAATTTTGAAATAATACACAGGAAAGGTAAAGAACATATAATTCCTGATTGTTTATCTCGTATTAAAATTAATTCTGTTCAATTTGATATTGATAACGTAACGGATCCTTGGTACATAGCTTTGTATAATAATTGTTTAAAGAGTCCCCAAAGATTTCCTAACTTTCATATAATTGATGATAAATTGTATCGCCTGACTAAAAATAAATATAAATTAACAAGTCAGTGTGATTGGAGGTTAGTGGTTCCTTCTGAACTTAGGTCAGAAATTCTCCATAAGTACCATGATGATCCATCATCAGCTCACTTTGGTGTTGCTAAAACACACAGTAAAATTAGTTCATTTTATTTCTGGCCTTCTTTATATAAAGATGTCAAGACTTATGTTGACAGTTGTGAAACATGTAAATGCTACAAACCTACTAACTTATCTCGACCTGGTTACATGGGTAATCCACGTCAAATTACTAGACCATGGGAAGCCATTTCCTGTGATTTTCTGGGACCTTTTCCGCCATCATACTCTAGGAATCAATATATATTTGTAGTATCAGATTACTTTAGTAAATATGTACTCTTGTTTCCACTTCGTTCAGCTACGGCTAAAGCAGTAGTAAAATGCCTAGAGAAATATGTATTTTTGGTACACGGGGTATGTAGGATTTTATATACTGATAATGGGACCCAATTTACTTCAAAAGAATTTAGGGATCTGTTAGCTAGTTATGGGGTTCCCCATATATTTTATAATCCTCGATATCATCCCCAAACCAATCAATGTGAACGTGTTAATAGGGATATAGTGAGGGCCATCGCTTCATATGTGCGTTCTGATCATCGTAAATGGGATCACAACATCCATGAAATACAATGTGCTCTAAACTCCTCTATTCACGAAGGTACAAAATATTCTCCTTTCTATCTAAACCATGGTCGTGACATGATCATGGATGGTTCTATATATGGTTCACATCCGCCTTTGGATGGTTCCGCTGTTGTTGTAGACGTTGAACCTTTTTCTAAAAGTTTACCTAAACTTAAGGATATTTATAAGAAGGTCCAACATCACTTACACAAATCTTACAGAAGAAATGAGAAATCTTATAATCTTAGAAAAAGACCTTTACAGTTTGAGGTAGGTCAAATAGTATATAAAAGGTGTTTTACACTTTCGAGTGCACCTAAATTCTTTTCTGCTAAGCTAGCGCCTAAATATGAAAGGTGTATAGTTGACAAAAAATTGTCACCTCTGGTTTATTCTCTTAAAAATCTCCAAGGAAAATCCCTTGGTGATTTTCATATTAAAGATCTCTTAGATAGGGACAAAAATAATATATGAGTGATATGAAAATAAATAAAATTATATTTCATTCCCATATTCCTAGCTAGTTGACATAGTTTCACTAGCATAAACATAAACATACTCGGTTAGGTGCATAGTTCATCCTTGTAGTATTGTTCTTATAACAAAACCTGTTTTACAGTGTTTGTTTCTTTCTTCCCACAGTGGATGTACGTAAAAAAATATTCTTGTTTGTTTGCACTAAGTATATAAAATTTAAAAGTGTTCAAACGCAAGTAAGTCAGTATGTAGGTAAATAAGTAGTTTAGTGTAACATTAGTTTTTTGTTAACAATAACAAGAATCTGTTTATTGAAATAGTAGGTAGTAATGAAAATGTAAGTAAGCAAACTGCATTCCGTAGTGTTTTGTTCAATAGCGTTCGCTCTTTGAGTAATTTAAGTAGGTAGATAAGTAGGAACTATAGTGGTTGTCTCTAACCAATAAATGACTGTTTGACTGAAACAAAATTGAGGTACCATGACTTTTTTTTGGCTTGACTTTGACTTTATGACTTTAGGATTTAGGTTACCTAGGCATGCTTAGGGAAATTAGTATGCGAGTGCATATAGTTTTTTTATTACAGTAGTGAGGTTTCACCTTAGGTTAGTTGTGTATAATAGTAATATATTTCTAGTATGCTAGGAAGTCTGTTTGGAGTATGTTGTACGGACAATAAAGTCAACTACACATCTGGCCCTACCCTTTTCTTTGTATTGTTTTGTTGAGGTTTTGAGCAGGTGATATGACATAATTTGTTCGAGGTCATCCTGACTCTTTGCTGGTTCAGCTACCTGGTTTTCTTTGTTTGATTTAGAGATCGAGCGGTTGACATATCTTTGTAAAGTCATTCCTGCCTCTATGCTTTACAAACTATCTGTGTTTGTTAGAATTTAGTATTCTTAGACTTTACTTTAATGTTATGGTTGTTGGTGTTGATGCTTTCGAAGCAATTTTTTTGTTTGTCCTTAGTTTAGGTGCAAAGGGACTTGCAACGAAAAATTTTTAACTTTCAACTTCGTTTTCAATTTAAAAATTTTTCTTTCACAGGAAACGGAGTACTGTAACACCATTTTTCCACACCCCCAGCGACATCTGTGCCGGTTTGGTGATAATTAATTAATTTCATATCTTCGTTGAGTTTGATCGATGTTGGACTGCTTTGATAGTAGTTAGCTAGTTTTGCGCTAGATGGCGCTTTCACTAAAAATTGAGTAATTGCCAGCATTCGACGTAATATGTTTGTCATATTATTTATAAAGTAAATAAAGTAATTAAAATACTTTGATTTAAACTACATTTTTATTAAATAAATCAAAACAATAAAATTTTGATTTATACGTGTCTCATGGTAGACTTAATTCAGGAGTCTTTTTCGATTTACTTCGTGAGTCTTGCAACCAGTATTTTGGTTGGCAACATTTTTTTTTCTTCTTGCTCGTCTGCCGGTCAGAGAGGTCCTCTTTCCTTTTGTCTGCACGGATGGTGACAATTTCCGAAAAAAGTTCATTTTGAATATTAGTATGGGATGATCATATCCCAAGGCTTGTAAGCCTTTTTCCCTTTCTTCATTTGTTTTGGTGAGTGCCTATCAATTAGATTTTCATCTCGTTCTTATAAAAAGGTGTTGTGTTAACTTTTTCCACGTTTGATCTTCGACAGGGTCCATCTTGGTGTCACCCAAAACAAATCATAATGCATCCCTTGCAAGGATTGCAATTTTTATAAAAAACCCAACGATGTTGGTAAGTTTTTCACCGATTTTGATTTTCCTCCATGTATTTTGTGGTTTAGCCACGTACATGATTTCTAATACTGTATGTTTTGTTACAGGGTTTTTTTTTTATACCTTAAACAATATTTTAGTTTCCTTAATTCGGTCTGGAACCGTCTACTTTAACTTAAATATGCCCTAGGCGCATAATCTAAATATAAACACCATGTTAAGCATGGATTTCTACATTACCTGATGAAGAAGGTTAACTTCAAGGTCGTCAAGTAACCTGGTAGTACCATGTCACCATTTTCTTTGTTTAAATAAACTCCAGGTATTTATAATGATTTAAACAGGTATAGACTTAAGTTCTTATTAACTGTTCTTTTCCACAGATGTACCTATAAACAATGTTAATATAACATCTGAAATTCCTTTATTTGTTTTATTCCATAGAATATCTGAGTTCTCGTTTGCATGTGTTGTGGATAGGCGCCCTTACTAAATAAATTAGTCCACAAACTTCACTAAGCCGAACGATCCCATTCCCTGAGATTAACAGCAGAACCCATCTACTGCTAGAGAGAAAAATAGGTTACAATGTTATACCGGTAAAACCTACGTTTTATTGTAGGTAAAGTTTATAGTTTTATAACAGTATTCTTAATTTTTCCAGTGAGGTTCCTGTTATTAATTGAGTAGAATAGAATATTTCTTTATTTGCGTCAAACTTGGGTACAGATGAAAAAATACAGTTTTGGCAGTGCATACATGTTCACTATAATTAAAAGACATGCAAACACCTTTGACATAATGGACACACTTATTTTATTTTTTAATAAATTAATTAATATAGTAAAAAATACGTTCATTGAGCTTTTTATACAATTTTCTTTTATTAACTTTAACTAAGTCTTTCATGTCATTCAGGATTTTATTATACATAAGAATATTTCTAATACTCAAAGCCAATTTTATAATAATTTAATAATTTTTGGAATTGTTTCAAAGACAAGAGTGTTTGGGTCTCTGTGACTACGAGGCTTATGTTACAAATTTTTCTAAACGATTCCCCATGCTGTTTAGCAAAAACGCAAATCTCATTTATGTTAGATGATAATGTCCATAAGCCATTAAGGTCTTTAAAGAATGATCTGCAAGAGTCAAAGCGAGATATTCCCGTTATTGCTCTAATTTTTTTTTTTCTGCGGAATGAATGCTCTACCTACCTACGTTTTTACTGTTTCCCCATAGGATGATACCTTTACCTATAGTAAGATAATTCTTCATTCATATACTATATTTATATAAGATCCCAAACATCCGCATCCGCATCCGCGGATGTGAGCCTTCAAAAATCCGCATCCGCATTCGCATCCGCGGATGTGAAAATATCGGCATCCGCAACATCCTTGCTGTGTTAATCGCGATTAAAGTTAACCGTGATTAATTTAATCGATTGATTAATTGATTAAAGAAATTAATCGATTAATGCCAACACTGCTAGGCAGGCTTCATGTTTAGTCTAACTTATGGCTAAAAGTATAAAAGTTAAGATAAATTAGACACTGGCCAGCTTCTGTCGACGGCGTGAAGTCGGTAATTAAGAGGAGACGCAGAGATGACGAAGTTGGGAGGTCGATTTTCAATTTGCATTTGAATAGCGTCAGACCTATGCCGGTGCCACCAACAAAACTCACTGATTGATTAATTTTTATTTTTTACCAGTTTTTATATTTTTCCGTAGGTATGAGATATTTTCCTGGAATAAAAAGTACACTAGATGTTGACCTAGGTACTCAGTTATCTCCATACCAAATTTCATCAAAATCTGCCCAGTAGTTTTTGCGTGATGCGTGCACAGACAGACAGACAAAAAAATAAAAAAAATAGTACCGCTGAAATAAAATAAAATATTTCATGTACATACAGACACGGTCCCATTAGAGTTTTAATATAAGGTATATTATGTATAGATAGATAGCGGGTGCCCAGTAGCGGTGCCCACTTGGATTCAGTTTATTCCCGTTCCCGTTGGAATTTTCAAAAATCGTCAGACGGGATTCGTCGTAGACGACATGCTTATAAGACACATACATCATACATACATAAAGCTCGCGCCATTGCCACAGGGGTAGGCAGAGACGATGGATCGACACTTTGCTCGATCTCTGCATACTTCTTTCGCTTCCTTCACATCCATAAGCTTTTTCATGCACGCTCTTTTATTCTTTGCACTCCAGACCCCAGCCTTTTTAAGGACGTCACTTATTTGATCCGTGAACGTCCTTCTGGGGCGTCCTCTTTCCTTGCATCCAAGGAAAGAGGACGCCATCCATCAACATTCGCACCATAACCAAATTTCAAGTTTCTATGTGTAATCGTTTCGGAATAGTACGTATTTATCTTTTTAACCGTATTTATCGTTTTTTAGTACGTATTTATAGTTTTTATATTTTCCCGTGGGAATTAGATATTTTCCTAGAATAAAAAGTAGGTACCCTTGTTGATCCAGGTACTCCTTTATCTAATAGTGTTTTTATATCTAAATCAATAATAGTGATGTGGGTATATCCAGTAATGGAATACCTGATCCTACCCCCTCGGGGATAAAAGGCGTGAGATTATATTATATTATTATTATCAATAATAACTATCTACAGTACCAATAAAATTTTCAAAAAATATTACATGTACAGACACGTTCCCGGTAGAGTTTTATTATATGCATAGACTAGCAGCGCCCGGTGGTTTCACCCGCGTCAGTCGCGTTACCGTGGGAAAATTATAGCCCATGTTACTCACCGAAAAATAAGTAAGCTTTCCATTGGTGAAAGAGTTTTTAAAACTCGCATGTGGAATTTTATTACAAACTTTATATATTATTTTACGACAGCGGGTGCCAGGTTTTTGTGTCAAAATCCCCTCACAGACTTATTATCAACATATTCTATCCGATATTCGTATAATGAAAAAGGATTCTACCCAAACTCCTACAGCTATTGTATAATGTGCCTCTAATTTGGGTAGTTAGGGCAGTAATATTTCTACGCGGACAACTTTAACTTTACCCCACTTTTTGTGTAATTTATGTGACGTCCCGACCAAAATATTTTTTCCTAGCTTCATAACTAGGAAAATGAAAATGTATTTTACTACCGTAGGTAATTGATAATTATACTTAGAAATGTCAAAAGTCTAATAATAAGGCACTTTGAACTTGTCCATGAAGATTGGCTAAATGTAAACAGCAGCCCATCTCCACCGACGAGCTGCTGGTTCCAAATGCAGTACCTCGAGAAGAACCAGCAAGAAACTCAAGGGCAGCTCTTTTTAATCTCATGTCTAACTAGTAAATATGGTTTACAATAATAATTATAATGAATAGCCTTACATTTTGGTCTACTAAGTAGTCTGTAATTTTATAGTAGCCTTTTTAATGTAATTTTTGTTTAACTTTGTTTGTTTTAAATTTTTCAAGAGGCATATTTTGTAATGCAATGGGAATCTTATTGTAAAAGCAAACCTATACATTACCTTATATGATTTGGTAACTTAAGATAATCGACTAACATAAGCAGCCAGTTCATTCTTATTTCTAGTGTTTATACAATGTCTGTCACATTTTTTTTTGTAAAGTGATATATTCTTTTTAACATACAATATGTTTTCGTAAATATACTGTGACGCCAGCGTCAGTATATTAATTTCCTTGAATTTTTCCCTTAGAGACACCCTAGACCCAATTTTATAAATTGCACGGATAGCTCGTTTCTGCAAAATACATATTCTCTGAACATCAGCAGCATTCCCCCACAGTAGAATGCCATACGACATCAAGCTGTGGAAGTAGCTGAAATAGACAAGTCTAGATGTTTCTACGCTTGACAGATAATACGTATTTTGTTACGGCATATATATGCAGCAGAACTGAGCCACTGTAACTTAGAAACTATGAAAATACTGTAGTGTTTACACATTATAATTTTTCATTTTTAACCGTAACTGAGTAGAAAAATGTACACATTTAGTTTTTTTCACATTGAGAAGTAAAATATTAACTTGCACTGTTCACTTCGTCGTAAGACTTATTAGGTTGTTTAACTTGAAAAAGTAGAGATAGAGGTAGGTAAATAGGTATTTTATGCAGTTACTTATTTATTCGGCGATATGCTCACCTGTCACGTTTAGGGATCTAAAAATATACTGGTGAAAAGTAGCTAGGAGGGAGCCTGGTCTATTGAACCGGTTGATAAATTGTACCACCTCAAAATTTCGTACTACCTGTAATGATTTTGCTTTGCTGGTAACACGAAACTAAGCACTGACAATGCCCTTAAAATACTTGTGATTTTGTAATGGCGGCGTCCGGCGCGGCGGGTAGTTTCAGTTTAAATGAAACGGTTTTGTCGGTCTTTGATGCAAATTTTGAGGTGTGTACCTAATTGCATTAGAAATGAGTTGACACAAATCATTAAAAAGGCAAGATATAATTATGTTAAATTTTGTTATTAGTCAGTGTCTGTCTACTTACCTTTCAAACTGTAAAGAAACGAACTAACTAGGTATTTTTGAGGGTATTAGTTGAATAATTTTTTTTATCATTTGGTTTCATACTAGTTGTCTTAATTGTTACCAGTATTTTTATACGTGTATTTTTTGGATGGAAGGTGTTCTATGAAAATATTACAAATGGAACCCGGATGACTTACAAAGACCGTCGTCGGCTCGAGAAAAAAAAAAGGTCAATTACGAGTCAAACTCGAGCTCAGAGGGTTTTGCATACTTTCCATCGATTTTATTATCACGGAATAAAGTTCCATTTTAAGTGTGTCTGTCTGGTTGTGCACGTATCACGCAAAAACTACTGGACGGATTTCGATGAAATTTGGTGTGGAGGTAACTGAGTAACTTTTGTTGTATGCCCAGTGAAACTTGATTACTTTGTAGTTAAAAGCGTAGAAATAAATATAATCAATTAAATACAGTTTAGTGGTCAAATATCTTGGCTTTTCAATAATTGAAGTAAACTCAACCACTTCAAAAATCCGCCACCGATTTAAAACAGTACCTTTGTAGATTTTTCACTAAGTTGAGGAATACACATTCTTAGACGGCCACATGGGGTCGATCAGACAATCTTCCTATGCCCTGATACATCTGCAGGATCTTCCCTTAGACCTACGATATCTACTCATTCCGCTGATGGTTCTCGTTCCGTGAGCACTGTGAGCAGAAGACGAGTCAGTTGCCATATGGTTGCCATTATTGAAGTTTAAATATATTGACGACTGGGTGGGAATTTCCAAAAAGGTTGTCTACGACATATAAGACACCTCCATACCTTATTTTAAGTTTGTAAGTGTTATAGTTAAAAAAAAAATAACTATACACTACCGGTAAAATTTTCAAAAAATATTTCATGTATAGACACGGCCCCGTTAGAGTTTTATTATATGTATAGATTAGGTTTTTTGTTAAATTTTCAAATGGAATAGAAATTATTAAAAACTTATACTTACGTTTCACTGCTTTTTACATACGTACCGACTATTATTTTGAAATAGCGACTTTTAAAATGTACGGCCACCCTTGTCAAGTACGGGATGGTACTAAAAAAATAAGGCACTTCTTCTACTAGCACTTAAACTGTTTTAGAAAAACATTCCCGTCAGCCCAACAGGTACATATATATATATATATATGTTCTCAATCTATAAGTTTACAAAATAATATACTATGTAATACTTCCACGCTCCAATTTCATGGAAAGCATTTTGGACTGTAAATGAGATTTCCTGTCTAAAATTTTTAATGTAGTTTTACTGCGTGTGCGTGAAAAGCTGTTGAGTCTCATTTGGTTAATGGTATTTTAAATGTAGTTTTCTCACTGTACCGTTAGGTAATGGTATCTATATGTAGGTAATGGAAATATTTACTTGAAATAGCAGTAACCCACACATTTTTGGAAATGAATTCTTTATTATTACAAGTAGGTATATAATAATAAAGCACCTGGGCGACAGAGCTTCGCTCAGCGTAATTTCTTTTTCTTTTTAAATCGCCTTTTTGCATGGAATACACCTAGGTATATAGAAAAACTTAAAAATCTAAGATACGGAAAATCTACATAATTGACGAGCATGAGCAATATACAAACTTGTAATTGGTATACGTTTCCACGTAAACAATTATATTCTGTGTTGTCCAAGATGTTATAGACAGTAATAGGGTTCGATTCTGCATTACAGCGCCTAAACTTATTTTAGTTTAGTCCTGTCATTTTCTTTTTCATAGAGAAGAAAAGAGACAAGTGATATTTAGTCCTGTCAAATTAAAATTAGTCCTGTCAACTAAGGCATTTCATAACGTGTTTATTTAAGTAAATAAGTCACGACTACACGGAAAAAAATAATTCACTACAATACAACCAGAACGCTCAGTTAAAGTTAAATATGTTATGCTAACGAGACTTTGTTTAAGGTAACTAAAATTATTGTTTAAGAAATCCATCAAATTGTAATGCAAACGATATCATTCTAGTTATATTAAATCTAGTAAACTTTAACTGTGAAATTGTAATTATTACTAGTATTTGTAATGTATACAATCCGTTACAATGTGCATCGTAAAGTACACGAATGATTTGTTATCGGAACGCGCCCGGCTAGTATCATAGGCTGTGAACGGGGAAGGGGCAGCGCAGTTACTATTCGATCTTGTTTAAGTCTGGAGACATAATCGAAGTTTCAGAAAACCGCTTAATCAACAGTGTAAATAATATGCTGGTGACCACCGAAGTAGTAAAAGAAATAATTCATATTACCTATAGGAGACAACAATATTTATAAGAAAAGTGATAATTTAAAACTGTTGACAAGCCTACGAAATGAGGTTAGTACCTACTTACCAAAATAATCAGTACAAATATAACAATTTGTAAATTTTTAGATAAATTTATGTAAGTAGGTTGTTTGTTGTGTTTTGTCTTGTTGTTTATGTACCTTGCTATATATACTATTGTGTTGCTTGTTGCAGCCATTGGAGGTTATGGATATTCCATTGTCTGAGGATGGTGTGGATATTTTATCCGAACATCACTACAAGTACCTATCAAATCAGATTGGCAGCCCTTCATCATCAGCAATTGTATCTACCAGTGATCCATGTATTAATTCAAGAAGCTTCAATTTACCGACAGATACCTAAAGTTGAACGGGAAAAAAGGTACGGCCTTTTTTGTCTTGGTATGACTGAGTTTGTATTGGGCATTACCTACTTATTTCTAAAATCTTGGCATCGTACATAAATTTTATATATTATGTTAGATGGTATTCCACATATAAAAAACATATACTTACCTACTTATATACCTAAGTATTTTGTCTATCTTTCTGATAAGTCTAGCTAGATAGTCTGAATAGTCTTCTCATAGTGATTTATTAACTCTTATTTTCAGACTCTTTTGGACTTGCTTAAAACTACAGCAGCCGGAAGAGCCATCCTAGTTACATCAAGCAAACCACTGGACAGAAATTCCAGAAGGACAATATGAGACATATAATTATAATGCATTTTCTCAGAGAAGAACCTACAAAAACTAATAATGTTTCGTGCCATACTATTTTTAGCTATAAAAAACTTAAGTACCTACTTTATACCCTATGTAAATAGTAAATAAGCAATTAATATATTAAACGTATAAATCTTTAATTAATTTGTATAAAACTTATTCTTTTAATCAACTGAAAACTATGTTGTAACTTTTGCTATTTTTATTCATTCTTGTTTTTTGTTTAGAGTTTGTCACACGCAAAAATGTGACAAACTCTAAAGAAAAAACAAGAAAGAATAAAAATACCAAAAGTTACAATATAAGCAATCCCTATTACAATAATGATTAGTATTTAATACAATGCTACATTGTATTCAGAACTATTTTAATTATTTACTAGCACTATAGGTCTAGTTACTACAGCAAAAATATTCTAGTAATTCTAACCACACAGTCGTTTGCAACTACAATATTCTTTTAACTAGAACAGTCTTGTAGGTTTAACAAAATGGTCTGTCGTCACATATATATAGCAAGACATTCTTGTAGAGAGTGCGATATTCTCGTTAGTGTAACAAGATTTTTTTTTCCGTGTAAAATACAGCCTCTGACAGGACTAAATTCGGTAGGTTATCTTCTATCCCTTTTCTTTTTTTGAGGTAAAATAAAGACAGGAATAAACTAAAATAAGTTTAGTCGCTGTAATGCAGAATCGAACCCATAATTCGTCTAAGGGACTCATTAACAAGTCTAGCACCAGAAGCTCGCGGACAAAGGCAATGAGTAGGTAGCACAGGTAGGTAGATAGTGTTTGACACGGCGAGTTTGACGAGATAATAAATTGCATTTATATTCTCTGGACTAACATGCTAGTGAGGGAGGATTTGGGAGATACGTTAGGTGACTGGGAAAGTATTGAGATAAAAACAAAAAATAGATTAATAGGTACATAAAGTACTGCTGTTTGAACTTGGCAGCTCTGAAGTTGCGCAAATGGCTAAAAAAAATTGCGACCATTTGGGGTTTGCGCAGGCGAAACTTATTTTCAGAGAAGCCAAGTTAAAACGGCCGTACTGTACAGTATAACTTTTACATCTCTATATTATAACTATTAGTGTCCCGCGGTTTCACCCGCGTCAGTCCCGCTCCCGTGGGAAAATTATAGCCCATATAGTAATATAATAAATAAATAAATATAATCTCACGCCTTTTTTATCCCCGAGGGGGTAGGCAGAGGTATTCCATTACTGGATATACCCACATTTCACGAGATATATTGGACCCCTAAACGTGATAGGTGGTGAGCCCATCGCCGGACCGGTCTGTTTACACACACATGTCTCAGAATTAATTCTGATTCTGAGACCTGCGGGTTTCCTCACGATGTTTTCCTTCACCGTCGAGCTAGTGATAAATATGTACGTAAGTTTTTTGAAAAACTCATTGGTACATGCCAGGATCCGAACCCGAGCCTCACTGATTTTCGGCCGGCTCTTTAACCGTCCGGGCTATCACTGCTCATATATATATATATGCTATATAATAATATGCCCTATTAAAAAAAACCGCATCAAAATCCGTTCCGCAAAATTTCCAAAAAACCCTTCATAGCTGTCCCACGATATATAAGACACGGTCTACACAGTCTACACTACATAATATCACATTTCAAGTTTCTTCTATTTTTGTCTGTCTGTCTAGTTGCGTACGCATCACGCAAAATCTACTCTATGGATTTTGATGAAATTTGGTGTGGAGATAACTTAGTAACTGGGTCAACATCTAGATCACTTTTTACCGTGAGTAATAGGTCTCATTCCCACGGAAAAATTAAAAAAGTGTGTAGAAAGAGAAGTACGTGCTACTCCGAAACGATAACACCTATAAACTTGAAATGCCATACAAAACATAACTTGTAAAATAAACCAAGTCTCGCAAGTCAGTTCTTTTACCGTAAAAAGGTGTGAACAGAATGACTTAGCCATCGCATGAAAACACAATATAACTCACAAGTGTTACATATTATATTAAATTAGATTGTTTAGTGCGATTGCCAAGTCAATCTATTTACTTAAAACATAAAAGATTAATATTATTGATATGGTCGCTATAGGATGTTGTTAGGTTAGCTATAGTCTATTTCGCACCAAGTGGGTTCGGTGACAGTTCACTGTTGACAATTAAAGTGATGTGTCCTAATGAAATCCAATCGATTTTTTTAAAGTTTCGAGTAAGTTTGTAAAGGAAATGGAATCGATTTTATACTTTATTGATAGAATGATTTTTCAAGATTACTTTTAATTGAATATGTTTAAATTTCACAGGTTATATAAGGGAAAAACATTGTAAAATAAAAAAAAAATGTCATCGACTTTTTGATGCAATACGAAAATATCATACATTATCGAATCTACAAATCACTGCACACTTTCACAGAGCCCTGCCACATAATACACTATTACTATTTTAAACCCAAAAGATACAACAAAATGAAAATTTTACGAAAACATTGCATCTTTTTTCGGATTCCCGCCAAAAAGCTTCGATTCATCGATTTAATGTAGATTAAGTAGTGTCAATCCCTATGAGTAAAAGTTCCGTTCCACGCAATACGTATTTTTAGGATATCTTTTTTATCTATTGTTTTTCATATGTTTCTTGATTTATAGTCTGAGATTTTAATTTAGAATTTTAGAGGCGACAATTATTGTATTTTAGCAATTACATAATAATAAATTATTCATTATTTTTGGAACCACCCATTTTTCTTACTAGAAAGTTGTATGCGTAAAAAGGAAAAATGTGAACTGTCACCGAACCCACTTGGTGCGAAATAGACTATAATTACGTAATAACTTAATACAGAAGGTCCCTTAAGTAGGGACTGAATAAAATTAACCGACTTCGTATTACAATGGATCTCACAAATTTTTACGATAACAGAACCGAGACTTGGTTTATTTTACAAGTTATGTTTTTTATGGCATCTCATTTCTTTTTGTAGATAGTTCTACTTTTTTCCATTCCGGTACCTTAGACTTATTGAATAACTTTGTAATCTTATAGATTTATATGGGATTACAAAGTTATTTATGCAGTTGGTGTATCTAGAAACTTGGACTGAGATTGCAAAATATTTGAGTTTTTCCTTGATTTATACACTTAACACTAATTGTATTCTAAATTTGAAGCTTCTACGTCTGCTAGAAGTGCCTTAAAAGTTTTGATGATCGGTCAGACAGTCAGTGACAAAACTAGGAAACTTTGACTAGTTATAATTCTTAAACTACTGGTTCAAATTGGATGAAATTTTAAATATAGTGTGTTTATACCATGCCTACTTGGTTACTGTAAATTGAGACTTATCCGCAACGAAGTTATAAAGGGTCGAAAATGGCCTGAATTGCTTCGAGAAAAGGATGGTATGGTACGGCCGCGGCTGTGCCGCTTTTTGCTCGACTTGGTGGGGGCACTGCCGTGCCCCTAGATATGGTATGTAGGTGTATATATGTCGTAGGCAACTACTGTAAAGGGTTTTTTGGAAATTCCCACGGGAACGGGAATAAACTGGATCCGCGCGGGTAACGCCGCTGAGTACCCGCTACTCGATAACTATATATACACTACCAAAAAATATTTCATGTACAATTGTACATACACGGCCTCGTTAGAGTTTTATTATATGTATAGATTTAAATTCTACATTATAAAAAGTAGGTAATTGCTATATTAAAATTTGTATAAATAGCGAAATATATCCTATTTAAAGTTATAAGTAAGTACACAGAAGTTGCTCATTGCATAAATAATTATAACCTGCATTAATCTTTACTAATATTATAAAGCTGAAGAGTTTGTTTGTTTGTTTGTTTGTTTGTTTGAACGCGCTAATCTCCGAAACTACTGGTTCGAATTGAATAATTCTTTTTGTGTTGGATAGTCCAGTTATCGAGGAAGGCTATAGGCTATATAAAATCACGCTACGACCAATAGGAGCAAAGATATAGTGGTAAATGTGTAAAAAACGGGAGAAATTATTTCATCTTACGGGAACTACGCGGGTGAAACCGCGCAGAACCGCTAGTATTAAATAAGTCCATGACACTTTTGTTGGTAGTCTGAGGTTTGGTTAAATCGCCTGGCTGGGTGTCCTTTACATTTAAGATTCACGCAAGACGTCAGCTAGTGGCGTTGACAAATGACGTTCTACTTTGGAAATTTTCCACTGTTGCCGCATTCACGTAATTTGTTTTTTAATTTGACTGAGGAAAAATTGCGCAGAAAGCGAGCGATATTGTTTCATCAAATCAATTATCCGTGTCCCTATCTAGGATGGAGGTCGATTTTGCACTTTGGCCCTATTTATCGCCTTAAACTTAAACTATAACAAGGGCTATAATAACGTTATCCTATCCTTGCTTAATATTAAAAGGACAATATACGTAGGTATATCCTATTTAATTGGTTAAAAGTTCTATTCTCGTCTAAGGATACCACTATGTTAGTAATCGCAAATCGTAAGAATTTTGTGTAGCAAATTACGTGAAAACATTAAAATTTTATTTCAAAGATTAATATTTAGAATTGTGCTCATTAAAAGTTACAATGGTCATTTTATAAATTAAGATGTTATTTGAACGACAAACTTAAAGATGAACAAAAATGATGAAGATATTAAATGAAGATATTAAATGTAATCATCATCTAACAAAAGGCTTAAACAGGCGAAGCCGTCACTTATATGCGGTCTTAATCATGAGTCATATTAAAACTAATTATTAAATAACATAACAATTAAACTCGGGGACTCATTTGCTATTAGTTATCTATACATACTTATAATAAAAATCTAACGAGGCCGTGTCTGTACACGAACAATTTTTTTTTGAGGTAGTGTAGTTAGTTAGTGCACTCATCTACTGGACAGATTTTGATGTTTGATATAGAGATAATCGAGTACTTTTTACCGCGGGAAAGTGTCTCATTCCCGCGGAAAAATTAAAAAACTGGTTTTAAAGATAAATACGTCCCACACCGAAACGATAACAGTTACAGAAACTTGAAATATGTTATGTAGGTGTCTTATACGTCGTAGGCAACCGCTATGAAGGTATTTTTGGAAATTTCCACGGGAACGGGAATAATCTGAATCCGCCCGGTAAACTCCGGTGGGCAACCGCTAGTATTATATTATAAAGATTGTCGGTATAAGAGGAAACTAAAATACAATAAATATTGTAATGTCCAAACGAAGCCCTTTCGTGTGACACCCCTTGTGACGTAGTATCTTCTCTTTAAAATTTCAACCCTTGATTTCGGCCGCGCTGAAAGAAAATAAAAAAAGTTGTTTCCGTAGTAGGTACTCGTACGTAGGTATATGGTCGGGGGAAAACTTTCTTCGTATTTTAATTTTTTTAGGACACAATTTACACACGGCTATTCAGTCCCAAACTAGGCACAGCCCGCTACTGTGGGTACTAAACAACTGATAAACATACTTAAATAAATATTTAACACCCAGACATGAAGCCAACATACATGTTCATGCACACAAATGTTGGCCCCGACCGGGGATAGAACCCAGCTGAGCTAACAGGCCTCTCAAATTAAATATTTTTTCCATATACGTATGCCATTTATACTTATAATGCCATTTTGTTCGATAACTTTTGGTTAATGCAGCATTTCGTCGTTTCTATAACTTTTCTGAAAAATCGTTTCTTGTTACCTGTGCAAGTAAAATCAAAAGAAATCTCCTTTGTCTCAAATTAATCTCGCTCCTTAAACTTGGATAATTGGAGGGGATTTCAATTTCTATAAGACCTGCAACTCGAGCCGAGCACTGCCATGGATTCAATTCGCAAGGTTAGGCTTATCTGTAGCTTTAAACTAACTAATGAGATTGGAAGTTCTGAAGACATTGCCAGCAATAGGACAGAAACTATACTATACTACACACGCTGTAGATTTATAACAATCCCGTTTTAGTAATCGGTTGTATTAGCTGTTAGGTACATATTAAGTAGAGTTCATAAATCCGCGAATCCGCGGTATTGCACATGAGTGGCTGGCATCATACCTAAAATATAGAGAACAATTAGTTGAAATAGAACACTACGATTTAAAGTTAAACGAAATAAAGTATATCTGGTCCAGTAGCAAAATTATTAATGCCTCAATACCGCAAGGAAGTGTTATCGGATGTCTCCTCTTCTTAATTTATATAAATGATCTCCCCAAAAATATAAAGGAATCGTGCGTAATGTTTGCAGATGACATTTCCATTTTAACGTCTTGCCAAAACAATATAGATATCATTGATAAGCTTACCTCCATACTAAACAACACCACCGCATGGCTAAATGAACATAATTTAGAAATAAATATATCAAAGACAAAGTTAATGACATTTTATCCACATAAAAAAAACCATTAGATCTTACCTTGCTATACAAAAACATACAAATAAAACCTGTTATTGATTTTACTTTGCTCGGAGTAGATATAGACAAGCATGTTAATTGGAAAAAACATATACAAAAATTAAAAAGCAAAATATCTAAATTCGCATACGCCCTTAGAGAGACAAAGATAACAACCAACTTTAAAACTCCCTTGTAACCTACTATGCATATGCTTATGCATGGCTTAGTTATGGCATTAAGTACATTATGGGGAAACAGTACAGATACACCAACCCTATTCACCTTACAAAAGAAATTAATTAGAATATTAACAAATTTAAAACAAACAGACAGTTGCAAACCGATTTTCCGTGAGCATGAAATACTTACTTTACCTTGTATATATATATATTTGAAATGTGTAAATTCGTACGAAATTATCCCCATTTTTACCAAAATAGTAATGATATCCCTACAAAACATTATCTCAGAAACAGAAATAGACTAATAGCACCGGATTCAAAACTAAATATGCACTCCTGCAGCCCATACGTAATGTCGATAAAAATATATAATAAATTACCCTCTACAATTAAAAACGAAAAAAATTCCAAAAAATTTACAAATAGTTTAAAGAAAATGCTAGTAAACAAAAGCTACTACAGTGTTAAAGAATATTTCGATGATAAATTTTAAGTCACAAATATTAAACCTAAATAAAAACTTTATACCTACTCGTACTTATCTACTTTTAAATTCATCAACTTTAACATAAATCTATAAAGTAGTCCTCTCTTCTACTATTGCTGTGCCCTAGACAGGGTCCATAAATTGATCTCACTTAGTTAAGACCACCTATGTAAACTTATGGGATGCAATAAACGATTGAGTATTGAGTAAATATTGTTGTGCATACAAAACAAAAAAATTCTAAGGTAAATCTACACAGTATACCAAGGTAAAAAAAACTATTATCCCCGAGGGGGTATTCCATAAGGCAGAGGTGTTCCATTTCTGGATATACCTACAGTTCACGAGATATTCTTTGGACCCATAAACGTGATAGGTGGTCAGCCCATCGCCGGACCAGGGGGCCAATTCTACTAAATGACAGCGGTGATAGTTGTATGACTGTGGTCACTCAATGGTGATATGATGTCAAATTTTGACACTTTTCGTATTCTGTTAACTGTCAGTTTTCACAATCATTCAACTATCATTGTTGACCACTTTTGGTATTCTACTATTCCTACCATGGAATGGCGCTGTCCAGTGATTGCTTTTTTCCCCTTATTTTAAGGCATTGGCAATTTAGCCATCAGCCCTAAACACGACACGAAATTCGAATTTTAGCTCTGCTTCAGAGTCTATGCACAAAAATACACAAGTTTCTTCAAAACTTATCGAAATGTCACATGTACCATAAATAAAATCAATCATCTAAAGATTTTAGTGCCGAAAACCCGAAATAAAACTAATGACACGCATGGTAGTAATAGTTATATATGGTAGGCAACACCTAACGTAGTCCATAGTCATTCCATTGTTATGCCACTATGATTTTAGTGGAATACAAATTAGATGTCATAGTTGCCAGTTGCAGCATAATGGAATGATAATGGCTGACATTTAGTGGAATTGGCCCCCTGGTCTGTTACACATGCCTCAGAATTAATTCGGGGGCCTGAGGGTTTCGTCACGATGATTTCCTTTACCGTATACCTAGGCACTTTTAGAGAAACTGGGGGCCAGCAACTTCCCAACGATTTAAAAAAAATATAAAAAAATCGATGGGCTCACCACCTATCACGTTTAGGGGTCCAATGTAGATACATTGGACCCTTAAACGTGATCTCGTGAAATGTGGGTATATCCAGTAATGGAATACCTCTGCCTACCCCCTCGGGGACGAAAGGCGTGAGAAAAAAAACAGTAATTTACAATAACCTTTTTAAATATTTTAAAAATAAATAATGCATTAATGTTCGACTTTTTGAAAAATAATCTGAAAGGCTTTCATCTTTAACGCACTAAAGTTGCAATTTATTACACCTTGGTACACCCTGGTACAGTACTAATTAGGATGGGCGAGCATAGCCTGGTCTCCTTTCTATAGGGTCTATTCGCAAAGTATTGAGAGTTAACAATGAGTGTTTTGTTTAGACGTTACCTTACCTAGTCCTCTGGTATTTCACGCAGGTCCTCAGACAGCGTCTGTCTGTTATATACCTACATGGACGTAGTATATGAAAAAAAAATTAAAATGTATTTCTTCTGTAGGTAATAAGAATTACACTTAGATATGTATACCTTTATATTATACCTACATAAAACTTCATGATCGGCGTACCTTCATGGAGTTCGTATTAGGTTTTATGATAGTTAATTTTATCCTTTTGTAGATGGTAGTTTACAAGAAATTCAATTAGGGTTTAGTAATTTGCGTACCTATCTTCCTTCTTTTAGTAAATTTCAATTGAAATGCATTTCATAAAGTTAGCTAGGGCAGCTAAATTTGAATACCTAGAGAAAGATGACAGTAATATTCAATATTTATCTAACATATACTAAAACTAACGGGACTGTGTATGTACATGAAATATTTTTTTTAAATTTTAGTGGTAGTGTACTCGTAGATGAAGTTATAGATTTAGATACCAAAACACAATTTTTTAAAAAAATTGTCTGTCTGTGCACGTAAAAGTTACGGGACGGATTTTGATGAAATTTAGTATGGAGATAACTGAGTACCTTTGTCAACATCAAGGGTACTTTTTATTCCAGGAAAATATCTCATTCCTAAGGGAAAATTAAAAAACTGGTTAAAAAGAGAAATACGTGCTACTCCGAAACTTTAACACCTAGAGACTTGAAATCTGGTATGTGGGTGTCTTATATTTCGTATAGGCAACCGCTACGAAGGGATTTTCTAAAATTCCCACGGGAACGGGAATAATTAGTGGTCGTGTAGATACGAAACTCTAAACTCACAAACACAAACAAACTCTAAAATAAAACCGGCTTAGTGTAAGTACTCGTAGGACTCCCGCTAATGATCCCGAAGAAATTGAAATAAGATTTTTTTTTTGGTAAATATCTAATTTACATTGTGTGATAGGAAAATACGGAATCCAGTGAGAAATCACACATGGTTGGTTATTATTTTTGGCATGTCTATCTATGGAACCCTATCCTGCGTGACCTTTGACAGGCACTACACCATTTTCTCTAATTATGTTCAACAATTCGTGTTCGTATTTTTCGGAAATACACAATCATTATTTGTACATATTTGTATTCTAAAATGTAGTTTTCATGCAGTACACTATTGACCTTATCTGTTTATGTTTTGTTGATTTAAAGCGATGTAACAATATTCGGCTTAAATTTATTGATTGCGTGAAAAATAGACACATACCAAGTGGATACTGAATAGATCTGTGTCGTGTTAAATTAGTAATGTATATCAATACTAGACGACCTAAATTGAGTATCTACCACAGTGCTTGAAATGAAGTAAGGGGTAAACGGTAGCGGCTGATCAAAAGAGACGAGTCAAGGGAACGACTGTTTTATTCGAAAATTTTAAAGCTTAGTGTCCAGAGCGCTTCTGATCCGCCGCGGAATAAAGCCCTAGAGCAGTGAGTCAGTACTAAAACGAAACGAGACCCCACCGCCCGCCGCCGCGCCGCGGCCGTCGTGGCGAGGGCGAGTGAGCGCACGGTAGCGCGGGACGAGGGTTGGCAAGAACCACCCTATCCGCCGCGGCTGGCGCTCGTTTTGCTTCGCTATAGCTGTGGCTATAGCCCTCAGTCACAATCGCGACCCTCGCATCGCCGACACGCGTTGTTCGTTCCAGACTTCTAACGATTACACCTTGCCATGTGCACGCTCAAAGTTTTAAGGCGCAAGTAACTCTATAAAAATGTTACAAGACACTGGGCGTGCATGGAGGACACCGCATCGATTGTGGAGGTAAGCAAATAAGATTTTTATGTCATTCAAATTTTATCTAGCATTGCGTGAATTATTAATAGGGCTATAAGTCTAGGGGCTGTTTTGCGAATTGTTTGTTTACAATTTAGCGACCTTTTAACTGCTATGCGACTTAAATTAAGTATACTTACTCTGATTTCCACTGAATTGAGAAACTAGATAGGTACACTAGTGCAGTTATTTAGAATATTCCTTAGTTCTGAGTTCGTAAGTAAAAAACCCTTTGGTGGCTTGAAAAATTCTGTCAGTCAGGTGGCCACTATAGCTTAACACAATCTCTCTCTCTCTCGGGATTATAGGTAGCACATACTTATTTGTGAGGAAAGATCCATGGTTCAGCAGTGGGCTGTTAGGTTGATGATAAAGTAAAAAATATTACTTAAAAAATTTAAACTTATATTGTAACAAAATCAACGTAATGACTTTTCCTAACGATGGAAGTAGAAGTTAAGCAATACGAGGTGTAAATAAATAACGCTAACGACTACAGCCACCAAAGTTTCTTTTTACGCCTACCCAACCCCACCGGTAACAGTGGCAACTTATCATGATAATCTATCTATAGAGTTGCCAAAACCATAAATTCTAGCTTGTAGGTGAAAACTGTATTCAAACTGGCCGTTAAAGCTTCTGTAATATCTATATCATCACTACATAGTATAAAACAAAGTCACTTTTTCTGTCCCTATATCCTTATGTCCCTTTGTATGCTTAAATCTTTAAAACTACGCAACGGATTTGGATGCGTTTTTTTTTTAAAGATAGAGTGATTCAAGAGGAAGGTTTTAGTGTTATCATTACACCCGTGCGAAGCCAGGGCGGGTCGCTAGTATTTAATAAAACTGTAACGGGGCCGTGTCTGTATATTAAATACCTACATATTCTTTGAAAATTTTAGCGGCAGTGTAGATAGTTGTCAACGTAGTTATTAAAACACCAATTTTTGAAATTTTTGTCTGTCTAGTTGTGCACGCATCACGCAAAAACTACTGGACGGATTTTAATGAAATTTGGTGTGGTGATAGCTGAGTACCTAGGTCAACATCTAGGGTACTTTTTATCGTGGGGACATGTCTCATTAACGCGGGAAAATTAAAAAAAACTGGGTAAAGAGAGAATTACGTACTACTCCAAAACGATAAAACCTAGAAACATTAAATATGGTATGTACGAGTAGGTGTCTTTTATGTCATAGGCAGGTGCTATTTGTATGGTATGAGTATGTAGGTATCTTATATGTCGTACGCAACCAGCAAGAAGGAATTTTCGGAAATTCCCACGGAAACGGGAACAAAATGGATCCGCGCGGGCAACGCGCTGGTCACCCTTTATTTAGAAAATGAAATCGTTACAATATCAAATATTTATTAAATAATTTTACTTTATGTCCTCATACATGTATAATTATCCTAGTACGTACGTAGGTTAGTACCTACCTAATGTTAGCTGGAATACTGTCACGGCATATTAGGTAAAAGCACGTCGTTTGCATTTTAAAATAGATATTATAATACATTGTTGGGCTAGCTTGAGTACACTGTACCTACCTACTGTACACTCTTCATAGATAGTCAAGACACGTAGGTATCTACTATGTAGGTACATTGTTGGCTACAGAATTTCTTTGTGTTGGTAAAACTACTTTTTGTAGAGAATATGTAAAGTTACCTGATAGCTCAATTTAAAGTCACGATATCGGTATATTATAATGAATAAAGTATTTTTAGATACTTTATACATTATAATATATCGAGTTGTATTAATAGACCATCATTGAACAAGAATGACAATAATTAAAATTTTAAACAAAAAAAAACCGACTTCAATGTATAGCACTAAAATAGTACATTTTGATGCAAGTGCGGAAAATATGTCATTAAATCACGAGTTCCGAGATATCTTGTCATCAGAAGGGTTTGTTCCCGGGAATTCCCGGGAAATTGGTTGGTCCGTTTCCGGGAAATTCAGGTTAAGAAAAGTCGAGACTTCGAGAATTCGAAATTTAACATACAAAGGGTTTTAATGTTTACAATGTTTGAGTTGATTGTTAATTTATTATGTTTTGTGTTAAAAATTTTTGATTTTTGATTATTCTAATAAACACATTTTCATCAACCATTCGCTTATTCTCCGGTCGAATATTCTCGTGAAAAGCCGGTATTTCCAGAAATAGAATAACTCTGCCTACCGCCTTGAGGATGAACAGGCGTGGGAATTTTGTATATATTTTTTTATAAGTAGGATGATTTGGTAAGTGAATAAAAAAAATATTCAAGATTGAAAATTAATTTATTTCTGTTTAAAATAATTACATTTAGAAATGTCAATCTAATAAAAAGGCATTCTAAACTCCAAATTATAAATGGAAAAGTAAAAAGCACTAGTTCACGAAAATGAACTTTGCGCACCCCATACGGCTAAGAAAAGTACCTCCCGCTTATGAGCAGCTGTATTAAAATAGTATATTTCATTACGAGTGCGGAAAGCCTGTCATTGCAAAGAGTTCCGACAAATGTCTACCCGAGCCGAGGCGCAGCCGAAGGTGAGGGTTGACAGTCGGAACAAGTTGCAATGACGGTTCCGCACGTGTACTGAACAACTATTTTTAATACAGTTGCGAAAAAATTAAGCAATTTAATAATAAAAATAAAAACACAATTAACTCAACTAACATTTTTGGTAAATGGCGCCAACCGTAAAATAATATAAGCAGAGATAATTTTTTGTTTTCTTCACCCATTCTGGGTATGCAAAGGGAACTATGCCCATACAGCCAAGTGTTCCGTAGATTTTTTTTATTGATATGAAATGAAAATGAAATTTAATGAGATGAAATGAAATGAAACCTAACCCAACTTATTGAATCAAATCATTAAATCTGATATTGAAACAAATTATAAGCTTCTTTTTAGAAATATCTGCATGAATCATAAAAACTTCTATGAATTTTTTTAGTAAAAACTTCTATGAATTTTTTTAGTAAAAACTTCGTGGTTGGTTTTTCCTTTAGACATTATTTTGACAGTTTGGAAAGAAAACGCACGAGTTCGGAAAAGGTAAAAAAAAAGCTCGAGTGTGTATTAAACCAACCGGAGACGCCACTGACAGGCGTTCCCCTCTGCCAAAAAAATGTGTCGGTCAACGCGCACACCTGTTAAATACAACTAGTTTTTTTGAGTTCATGGAGTGCTTGGATTGTTGAATGTATTTGTGTGCATCTAGTTCAAGCTAGCGTTTAATTGTTTTGTCAAAAAATGCGTTTGTTTTAAACATTATTTGTGTTTGGTTCCTCGTCCCCCCCGCAGAAATTGGCAGACTTTTTTGCAAAGGAACTAGTGCTCGTGACGTCTTCTGTTGGTTTAATACTCAAAGGTAATAGCCCACTTCCCGAACGCTATACGTCCCTGCAATGTGCCACTTTTTGAGCAACTGTATTAAAAAGACTATTATTTGCATATTATTCAACATCCATTGCCTACTATTACTAAACCTATTACGCTGATAGCGACTGATTTGCTGATGTCCTTTGAGGAATTTCGTTCTCTACCTGAAGTTCTTGATCAGATTTTAACAAAACTTATATTGGACCAACCTTTGGCTTTAGGCATACCAGCTGAAACGAAAAATTTTTTTCGAGTCCGGGTCTTTGACGGAAATATGAATTAACATACTTACAAAAAAAACATACAGGACGAATTGAGAACCTCCTCCTTTTTGAAATCGGTTAAAAATAGTACCTGTTCTAATATCATCTTTAAAAATCTATAAATGAAACAGTGCCTCGGCCTTTTAGGAACTTCCTACGGTGGAATATTTTTAAGACTACAAAAACGACAATTAGATTCACTTTCAGCTTTAACTCGCTCTGAAGTTGGTCTATTCGAGCAGAGAGTTAGGTAAGTACCTATATTTATCAATGCACTATTCAAACTCGAGTAAAGTTGAACCATTATCAGACACATCAGCCAATATAACGATTTTATGGCGATAAACTCTTCAAAACCGAAACAGATAAAAATAAACCGAAAGAGTAGGACTCGCGCACAAAGGGTGCCGTACCACCGTACAATAAGAAAACCACGTTTCTTGTTTCGGGACCCCTTTAATTTTGAACTTGTAAAATTATTTTTTGTCGTAGCGGCTCTAGAAATTCAATATTACGATGGTTTATAATACAGTCTTAATATCTCACTTATTATTTTCTGTTATTCCAATGTATATGTATTAAGTTTAAATTATTATAGTTTATATAATTTATATACAGGATGATTATTTCAAGTAGGCGTGGATGGCTAAATCAGAAACTATGAGGAATAGCGAAAAGTACTTAAACAAGTTTAGGGCCCGATTTTGATGAAAACTAAAACTGCATCTTTGGATTTCTAAAAAATCTATATTCCTGGCTATAAATCGAACCCGTTGATTTTGGAAAAAAAAACGCAGACTGTATTCACATCCTGTAGGTATATACCATTCGTTAGTGTCGCTAATAAGGATAACTTAAGGAAAATGTTGGATTTTAATAAACTGATTCATAGTTTAAAGTAATGCTTTATAATTTATGCCTGCATTACCTTTATCTTATCGGAAATAATGCTCAATATTTTTCTCATCTTCATAACATTAACCGCGAAGAGATAATAATAATAAAAAAATCATAATGTTGTGAAAGATGACCGCGCTATGTTGAAAAAATTATTGAGCATCATTTCAAACAAGGTAATTAATGCAGGCATGAAATTAAAGCATTATTTATAAATATGAATCAGTTTATTAAAATCCAACATTTTGCCGTACCTATGTCATTTCTTCTTAGAATTCGATCGTTATAAGCGACACTATCGAATGGTGTAATAATACAGGATGCGTTTTTTTTTCAAAATCAACGGGTTCGATTCCTGGCAAGGAATATTGATTTTTCAAAAATCCAAAGATGCACATTTAGTTTTCATCAAAATCGGGCCCGAGACTCCTTTCAGTCCTTTAAGAAAAATTCACCTGTATAGTATAATGTACAAAAACTGTTAAGCTTTTGACAAGGAACGCACACGTTCTAAACCATTTTTTTTATCACTGGAACATTACTTCCGGCAGCTATCCATTAATTTACTGACCCGTGACCTTCGATCTTTATCAAGTGACATCTAAGTTTGACTACCCGAAAATATCTTCCTTCATCTTATTCAGCGGAGTAGGTTAGATTCGAATATGGTTGGATTCGAAATATGTACGTCAGTTTTTTAATGAAGACAGTTTCTGACTCTGTCGGATCTCGTGTAGATCACGTAGGTCATAGGATGTATGGATGTTTGTTCCTCTTTCACGCAAAAAACTACTGAACGGATTTTGATGAAACTTTACAATTATATAGCTTATACAACAGAATAACACATAGGCTATATTTTATCCCCGTATTCCCACGGGAACGGGAACTACGCGGGTGAAACCGCGGGGCGCTGCTAGTTATCAATAAAAAGAAAATAGCAGTAAAGCAGAAAAGAGTATGGATATGGCAATTAGCATACTCAATAGCTTACCAGTTCGTCACGGTGGTTTGGGGGTAAGGCGTTTACAGGACACCGGTCCGTCGGCTTTCTTGGCCTCTGCAAATGGGGCGCTGAATCTTGTTACTAGCATTCTTTCCATTGAAGGTAATAATCTTAGCGTCCCTTTTGCTAATGAGGCTTTGGCGGCTTGGTCGGCAGCTTGCCCCAATACTCCCAGCAATCCAGAAGTTCAGCGTTCGTGGGATGACTTATGGGCATCTTGTATCTCCAGGGGTCTCATGGATTCCTCCCGTGGAGCAGACTTGGCACGTCTCAGAGCTGCTTCTTGCAATGAATCAGGTGCTTGGCTGCAGGCCCTGCCTTCACCACACTTGGGGACCCTGCTGGACGATAACTCGTTGCGCATCGCAGTAGCTTTGAGGCTTGGATGCAAGGTGTGCGAACCTCATGCCTGCAGATGTGGCGCATGGGTGGATTCTAGCGGCCGCCACGGTCTTAGTTGCAGATTGTGTGCTGGTAGACATCCACGCCACCACGCGCTTAATGAGTTGATCCGTCGTGCGTCAGTAACGGCCAACGTCCCCTGTGTCTTGGAGCCCTCAGGATTATGCCGGTCAGACGGTAAGAGACCGGACGGGCTGACTCTCATTCCCTGGGGGAAGGGGCGATGTCTTCTGTGGGACGCGACCTGTGCCTGCACTTTTGCGGCTTCGCACTTGCCCCGTACTGTTCGCTCTGCCGGTTCTGCTGCGGAATGGTCGGCAAGCCAAAAACTAATTAAGTATTCAGCCCTACGGCAGAGCTACGATTTTGTCCCATTCGCAGTGGAGACTTCAGGAGTATGGGGCACGGTCGCAAAAAAATTTGTACAGGACTTGGGGCGACGCTTGAGGGAACGTGGCGGTGATCCCCGTGTCGGAGCTTTCCTGGTGCAGCAATTGTCGCTAGCTATCCAACGCGGCAATGCGGTCAGCGTAATGGGCACCTTCGGTCCGGGGGCCGGGAAATTATTATATACCCGGGGGGGTATATAATAATTTCCATTAGTTAAGTTTATTTATTTTTATTTTTTTTATGTATACATAGTATAGTATACACATGAAAATTGATTTTTTAGTGCTCTTGTTTAGTATAACATAATATTCTTCAGAAGCAAAATTTGATATAAACTAATATACTTACTTATATATTTATTAGGTTCCCAATGACCTCGGTATTCCCGTCCCCGTAAGAATTTTTCTAAATTTATTCATAGCGGTTTCATACGACATACGGGTATAAGACACCTAAACATACCATATATTAAGTTTCTAGGTGTTATCGTTCCGGAGTAGTACGTATTTCTCTTTTTAACCAGTTTTTATGTTTTCCCGTGCGAATGAGATATTTTCCTGAATAAAAAGTATCCTAGATGTTGACCCGGGTACTCAGCTATCTCCATGTCAAATTTCAACAAAATCCATCAAGTAGTTTTTTAATTGCGTGCACAGATGGGGACAATACCGGCTGGTCTGGGAACGCCGCTGGGCTAGTAGTCTATAAAACCCAGGAAAGTAAATAATAACTGACCCATAGTTACCTACATACTAGAGCCCGGCCCGTATAACAGAATAATCCTCGAGCATGTAAATCTTAGAGGACTTACTAAGCAGTAGGTCTTTGGAGACACATCAGTATTCGGAGACCCGCCGCTGGGTCTGATTGAAGCCGAAGTGACTCTGCGATTTAAGCGCAATTAGAAATATACAGCTTTATGCAACTCATATAGCGCGGTTTCACCCGCGTAGTTCCCGTTACCGTGGGCTGCTGCCGATGTATAAGATATATAATTGTGAAGTTTCCTCAAAATCCGTTCAGTAGTTTTTGCGTGGAAGAGGAACAAACATCCATACATCCATCCATAAAAACTTTCGCGTTCATAATATTAGTAGGATGTCTTGGTGACGTTTTTGATATTTGTTTAATATGTACAAATAACAATATAGTTAATTTTGTATTATTATTAGAAGGATGAAAGAATTAACAGTTACAAAATGAAGATATTATATTAGTAGATCATGTTGAAACTGAAATTACAAAGCTTTACAAATGTCATGCAAACAGAAGAGATCCACGTACCAAGGTCAGCCATCCTTCACACATTCTGTTACTCCAATTAAAAACTGGTAAAAAAGAGAATTACCTAACTACTCCGAAAAGATAACACTGCCATAACCACAGACCATAACACATAGAAACAAATTACAAATTATTTCACCAATGGAAAGCTTACTTTTCTCGGAGTAACATGGGCTTTAATTTTCCTATGGGAACGGGGCTGGCGCGGGTGAAACCCCGGGGCGCTGCTAGTATCATATATGGTTACTTCTATGGTTGGCTGGGATTAATGTTACTCTTTACCTGCAATTATAATAGACACTTAGATTTGGATTTGGATGTTCCGTGAAAGGTCATATTCCGGTGAAATGGACATTAATTAGCAAAAATGGTCATTCCAGGAAAGACAAATAAAAGAAAGAAAATATAATAATATAAAACAAGGAAAGTTATTGTTGCACCATTGGGGTAAAATTTACAGTACGGAAAGATTTTCAAGGACATTGTCCTAACGATTTTAACGATACTCATCGCAAAAAAACAGGTTTTTTAATTCGTTCACGTATTTAATTAAATCTGTACTTTTAAAACTTGGAGGTATTCCGTCGTTGCACAGCACCTTACCGTTATGAAGCCCTCGTAGCAAAGCGTGATATCACGGCTCGACCCTTCGGTATTCGGACCCTAAATACCTATTACATGGAGGGGTCGGCGTTAGTTTACATGAGGGTTGCGTTCGCAAAAAAAATGATACATACTTTTTGTGTCAAGTAACTTGTGTATCGAAACGTTGAAAATATCATGCTTTGTAATATCAGTAAAAGTTCTGTCTGATACACCGAAGTGTAATTTTTGCAAGCAGCTATCTTTTCCCACCTCGTGGCGACAAAGCCCTCTCATAAAGTAACAATGAGAATTACAAAAAAGGGTTTCTTTCATGTTTATGATCATTTAGTGTCTTTTTCTAGTGTCGATGAATGGATCGACATAGAAAATAACACGGTTTTACTGGCTTCTGATAAAACGATCGAATAAAAAAAACTTAGCGACTGATGATGACATACTGTTTTAATGACTTGAGCGGTATGAATTTGAGTAAGCGGAAAATTAACTTAATTAACGATAATAAAATCCAGAACGAGCATACAAAAAGTGGTTTATGATTATACAAGGTGACTTTTTTTACCGTCTGGAAAAAAATGTGGTGTGATAGGTAAGTGTAATAGATTACTAAACTAATATACATTACTCAATTGTAGTCAATAATACACACTGAGATATTTGAAAAAGTATTTTAAAAAGAAACAGGCTCGTAGCTACCATTTATGCGCAATTTACCTAAAACCGCCAGCAGCGCGTAGTACTGTGCGTAGTTTTCTAGATTTTGTAAATTGCACTAAACATGACTTTCTTTAACAATTAATCTCGTGTATAACTTCGGCTCTAGATACCTTATACGTCATATTTTTTTCCAGACGGTAAAAAAAATCATCCAGTATATTGATAAAATTCTATCCGTGCGACTACATTTGCTAAGTGAGCGACTAGAAATACAGAGAGTTTAAATATTAAGATAGATTAGATTTTTCCAATTGAGGTTTTACATAACGAACTACTAAAAAGTTCATGATGGCTCAGTTGGTAGTGACCTTGCCTTCTGAGTCGGAGGTCGCGGGTTCGATCCCCGCTCGGGGCCAACACTTGTGTGCATGAACATGTGTGTTGGCCTCGTGTCTGGGTGTTTAAAATTTGTTTAAGTATTTTTATCAGTTGTTTACTACCGTACCGTAGTTGTACAGGCTCTGCCTAGTTTGGAACTGAATAACCGTGTGGAAATTGTGTCCCACGATTTATTATTGTTATTATATGCCATCCCAATACGTCGATCCAGATACGGACGAACCTCAACCGGGACCTTCCAAGAGGCTCGAGGTCACAAACTTGGATTATTCATTAGGCCATCATCATAAACAATTCTGGGACTTGCGGGTTTCCTCATGCTGTTGAGCTACTGATAAATATGTACGTACGCTTTTGAAAATCTTCTTGGTATCATCATGAGAAGCGAGCTATGACTACACTTGCGGTAATAGCTTCTCTCGTGATATATCTGTATTGTTTTTCCATTAATTTGCTAAAACCAACCAAACAACTGGACTGTAAGAGCTGAACTTCATTCGTTTCAACAAATGACCTCAAAAATGATTTAGATATTAAAAGAAAGAATTTCACTCGAAACTTTTGAGTGCTAATGCTATTCTTCGTGACTTCCTTTTAAAAGGTTGACCTGTGGAATTTGCAGCGAACTACTGGTAACTACTTATTAACCATTAAAATTCAAGTCGTGCTTCAATTCAACAGAGTTTGCTCATTCTGTTACTTTAACAGTACCTACTTATCGACTCTTTGTAATATTTGTGATTAAAAATTGCTGGGTAATATATTACTAAGGCTAATATTATTTGGAAATATTTTTAGAGGGTGCCTCGTTGAGAAGTGGTTACGTTCTGCATTTAAAATACGTATAACGCGCGGACCGTATGAGATCTTTTTAAATAATGCTCAAAAAACAATTAATATCAAAGCATTCCGTACACCCGTAGCGTATACCTCTTAAAAAACTAATATTTCGAATAGGTAGGTACCGAATAATGAAATGATAAATTTAATTTTATTAGATTATTTCAGCATCGTAGAACTCACAAAATATAATGAAAAGTTAAAATTTTCGCAAAAACATAATAGTACATTATGATATAAGTGCGGTAGGTTGAAAATTACAGCCGAGGCGATATTGCTAGCCCGAGCCGTAGGCGAGGGCTACAAGTAAGCAGAGGCTGTAATTATCAAAGCGCACGTATGTCATACGACGCTTTATAACACATTTGCGAGGAAATAAAATAAAATTCCGACTATGGTAAACGAATAAAAACAATACAGCGTTAAGAAAAAGCGCGGCGCGCGTCATCATTTTTTTTTTTTGCAAAGGCACAAAAAACAGCCAGTATTACTAATAAAGTAAATTAATATTTTTGTGTTTTTGTTACAGATTAATTGGTTGTAATTTACTGTCAAAATTAATTAAATTAAATAATTATATACATAAATATTTCTTTATTATATTTTATCTCCCAAAGTTAATTTTAATCATAAAATGTTGACAACTTTTTTGACATAAAAACTCTGCTGAGATTTTAAAGCATCTTGATAAACCGTGCGTTTTACTTTACACTTACCGCACTTGGGCGTAATGAGATACAATACGATATTGAAATTGGTGAAATAAGACACCTTTTACGAGCAAATGTGTTATAAAGTTACTTACCTAACGCTTTATATACATAAGAGCGTGTGAGTCGAACTCGCGCACGAAGGGTTTCGTACCATTATCTATAAAAACGGCAAAAAAAATACGTTTGTTGTATGGGAGCCCCCTTTAATTTTTATTTTATTTTGTTTTAGTATTTGTTGTTATAGCGGCAACAGAAATACCTACATAATTTGTGAAAATTTCAACTGTCTAGCTATCGCGGTTCTTGAGATACAGCCTGGTGGCAGACTGACGGACATACACCGAAGTCTTAGTAATAGGGTCCCGATTTTACCCTTTGGATACGGAACCCTAAAAAGATGCAGTTGCCGTACTGATTAACCTGATTTATTTTCTGTGCTACTAACTAGCGAACTAGCAGCTGTATCGAATTTTTTCAAATTTGAGTCTGTGGACGTCACTCACACGTAGTATAATGTGTACGCATCACACGTAGGTATAAGCCGCGCTCGGAAACTAAGTTTATTTTTTGTATGTACAGAAAAAAAATATTATTTTTTTACAAACCCTAAGGCTTTTGAAATTTAGGTTAACAGCGGGAGCAAACACAAAAGATTGTATTTTTGTAAAGGTCAAAAAAAAATTAATAAGTATAAGTCCTTTTTGTGGCTTTTTGTCACAATTAGTAGATTTAATTTTCGGCATGAAGTAGTCATTATTCCAATTTTGTAAGGTACCTACCCAAGTATGACGAAATCTCATACTGCCAAACACCAAGGCGCGTTTTTCGCGGCGTAGACATGTAATAATGTGGGTATTACTCGTATTCCCCATTTGTAAAGAGAAAAGGGGAAATAAAAGAACCGTTTCGTATCCCGCGTGTTAATGTCGGTCGTGAAGCCAACTACACAAAGAGTAGGCTCTGGTTATATCGCTATTCGCTACACAACAATATACCTACGACGAAATTAAGTAAAAGTTACGTCTACCTACGTCGGGCTTAAGTGGTTTGTTCCACGATGAAAATGGTTGGATAATCGAGTAGACGATGTAAATTGCTTTTCTGCCACCTGATGATAGTGCTTGAGTCGTTTACCTATGCAACGTTCTGTACTTTGTTTACATTTTACAATGTACTCTAGTAAACGCACAGCAGTGGTGACTGGAAATTTGGAGAAATTCAACAGGACTTTTTGAGAATATGGCAAATTGCATCTTACCAATGTTTAACGTGATAGGTAGGTACTGATTTCTCAAGAGTTTGTGTTCTTAATAATTATATATCTTAAATAATTTTAATACCATGTCACTGGAATGTTGACGAAAAGGCACACATTTGGATAGCTAACAAGTAACAAGAGTTATATTAATTAAGTTACTATAATATAACGCTTGCCGGTGGAGTCACCCCGCTAGGGTCATGGTTAGCGATGTGCTCCCCTCGGTGGTGCCAGGACCGCAATGAGGGTTAGTGGGTTTATTTGCATTACTGAGAATATGCGCTCTTTCGACTGCGGTACAGTACGACCGAGCGACCATTTGGCGGTGAGGCAAGCCTATGTGTAAAGAAGCCAAGTTAAAACGGTCATACTGTACCTGAAGTTATTATTATTTATATTTATTATTATTTACTTAAGATTTTTCAATAGGCGGGTACAATCTTAATTCTAGAAACAATTTTAACAAGAGATTAGATACAATGGAAAGAAGAGGGAATATACTTATCTAGATTCTATTTTCAGTTAAGGATTAATTAAAAGAAGTAAGGAGTAGGTGCTCTATTTTTAAAATAAGTACAATAATTATTATAACACCTAATAACCTGCAATTTTATAAAAGGCTCTGAAAATGTATGAATTATAACCTCCCCTTTTGGTGCAACCAGCTCAAAAATTGTAAAAATACACAAGTTGCTGCATTCTTATTTGAAAATACGAAAATAATAATATCATTTGTATCCAATAATACAAAATCAAGTAAGAAAATTAAGTATTTTTAAAATCATTTAACTTTTACAGTAGGTACTAAAAATATTTGCCCTTCTCAAAAATAACAGTAGTAAAATATACCTAGTTATCTTCAAAATTTGTGTTTATTGTATAATGATAAGGAATAAACTCATGATGTTGCATAACCTTCGATTCAGGTAAATCTTAAGTCGAGTGTAAATATTCGTTTGCCTAGCTCATAATATGTAAAGCAAGATTTTCTTGCTCGTCAGCTTTAAAAATAATTCTTAAATTCGCATTGTTTGCTTAGGTCGCCTTTTGTTTGAACATGGAACAGTAAATAAATACGTATTGCGGCGAGCTGTCCTTCAAAGCCCCCGAGATTTGTGCTGGAGGCCTTCCCAATCCGCTTAAATTAGAACGGACAAACATGTCGTCGTGATAAAATTAACACGAGGGCTCTGTATATTGTAATAACATTTACTTTTCAAATCAAAATGCAGAATGTGTTGAATTTTAAAACTGCTATTGGATCATTATGTAAACCGGATGCAATTATGTGTTTGCTAACTTCCGTACTCATCTTAAAATCCGAGTGCACAGTAAGAGGATAGTTCTATCTAATAGTTGCGTGCTTGAACGGTCAGCTACCAATTTAATGTTATGTGTAATGTATGTACCCTATTGGTAGAGTCACTAGCAATAGGGTACATATTCAGATTTTAGTACGTATGTCCAGTCATACCCATTGGCGTAGCTAGGGATTTTTCCTAGGGGGGGCCATCCCAGACATGAATCCGCCGGCCGCACTGCAGCAAGGTGGTCACGACTATCGGCGTATGCGCAACTATGAGGTATCAAGTATGGATTTCAGTTATCCTATCCTACTATTCTGTTTCTTTTATGTGTGTGCTGACCAAAACTATGTAGTTTAAGTCGCTTAATAGCTACTTACAATCATCCGTGTATTGTAACAATGGTGGGCCAACAGCTTTCTAGGGTGGGCCCGGCCCACCCTGCCCCCCCCCCCCCCCAGCTACGCCCATGGTCATACCTACTAAATTCCTAAAGTGTTTAGATGGCATGGTCAAAACAAAACCAGTATATTAATCCTAAATTAACCCCCCACTTTCCGAAAGGCAAATTAAACTAAAATTAGCTGACAGGACAGACTGTTCAATCTCATTTTAGCTCTTCTAATTGGATGGATAAAATAATAACGCTTTTCAACAACCAATCAGAAGAGTTAACATGAGATTTAACAGTCTGTCAGCTAATTTTAGTTTAATTTGCCTTTCGGAAAGAGGGGGTTAATCAATAGATTTTGTTTTGATGATTTGTGAATTACCTAAGCTCTCATAAAAGTGCCATATTAAAAAAACTGGTTTATTTTTTTGTTTCTCAATATCCCCATGATCACGCTTCCCTCTGCTACTTGTCTCTTTTTAATATATTATGGAAATACATCAAAAATTTTAGTTCTTTTTTAATTCCCTGTTGAGTATCTACTTAATAATAAATTCTCTTAAGATTTTCTTTAAACTATTGGAATAGCTGTTCATACACGTATAACAAAAAAAAATACAAGTTGAGGAATATATTACATAATGAAAAAAAAATAATTTTACGGTTATGTCACTAGAAAAAGTTAATGACTACCTATGAAAACCGCGAATGTGGTTAATGGGTTATCCCCAAACAAATCTCTTTTTGTTTGAAACCATTTTCACTTGGGAATGGGAAATGTAGTTTTCTTAGTAAAATTCAACTTAGGTACTGGGTTACCACTAAGGTTACCACAGACCTGAATCTCTCATATAAATATGTATGGGTTACTTAAAATCAAAAATAAAACTATATGTTCTACATTTTGACGGTAGGAGACAATACTCGCACAGGCACGTTTCTAAGGCTAGGTATATGCGCGTACTCTTTAATGGAAATGAGCCTACCACAGATTTAAGAATGGAGCCTACAAAGTGTTTCTTGTAACTACTACATATTGTAATTGTCCTGGCTCATAATAGGCGGCTGAAAGGTTAATTGAGTCCTGGTCCAATAAAGTGTATGTTAATGGACGGACACATATGCTAGCGCTTTCGTAATTGGTTTTAAATTGGATCCCGAACGTTTAATTATAGAAGAATCTGGCCTTTGATCTCTAAATATAACTTTAACGGGGATTCAATGTTGCAAGCGGTAATAAAAGATGGATGTCAAGGTGGCCGGAGTATATAGAAATAGAAAAGTTACGTCCACTTATGATTTGGATCAAGTTGCTGAACGGGCTTGCGGTTGAGTTTGTGGCGATAGTGTAGGTATAACTTTTATACTAACGAAGCCGCTACTACATATATCTATTCAAGTAATAAAACTGCCTCAGACAGACCCTTATGTAGTGTTTGTATTTTTATAGTATACTCATGCAATTACGATGTGTTTTTTTTAATAAACAGGCTACCTAATATTATTTGCGTACCTATCTGAAAGAATTCGTTTATTTCGCAGTGAAAAGGAGGTCCTAAAATTCAGTATTCACTAGCGCAAATTCCTGTTTATATTAAATATGCTGACTTGATTTGTAAGGACCATGTAAGATACCTACCTATGTACCTACACCTATGGTGAAAGTGGATTTAACATAAAAATATTAACTACGTCGTCGGCTACAAAATAATATTTATTTCCATGTGATAAATTTAAATAAATAAAAATAAAATAAATAATCTCAGAGGCAGAGGTATTCCATTTCTGGAAATACCCACGTTTCACAAGTATTTTCTTTGGACCCTTTGAACGTGGCGAGCCCATCGCCGGACCGGGGTGCTGTTAGACATGTCTCAAAATTAATTCTGGGACCTGTGGGTTTCCTTACGATGTTTTCCTTCACATGTACCTACATAAGCTTTTTGAAAAACTCGTTGGTACATGCTGGGATTTGAACCCGAGCCTCGTTATTAAATCTCCTTCGGGGTCTGCGAAAAAGAATTGGATGCCTTCTCCTCGACATGGCCGGAGGAGGCAGAGGATAGGGATAAGCGGAGGGAGGGAGGAGAGGCCTTTGCTCAGCAGTGGGACAGTATATAGGCTATAAAAATATATACATTTCTATCCTATTTTTCCGCGTTGCCATCTGCGCTGCGTGGAGCACATGTAGGAGTAGGTATTATAGTATAGTATTAGTAGGTAAATTAAATTTGTAATTTTTTTTTCCGGCGTTACAGTAGGTATATTTACGAAACATAATAAATTTTGAATGGAATGTCGGATTTGAATAAGTAATCTACAGGTATTGAATGTATAAAGGTATATAAAAAACGGTCTGATCTTGGTCGGCAATTCTATTAAATTTTAAAATGTAAAAAAGTACCTAGTAATAGAGTTGAACATAATATATAGCATCGCGAAGTTTTTTGCAGATATTGATATGATCTTTAATAATTAGTATCCATCGATGTGTTGCTCGGAAAAATGTAGAGAGTTGATCAAACACTTGATAGGTATCCTCGCACAGGAAGTAACTGCATCAAGTCACCAAATACAAAAATATTTATACCGCCAAAGAGCAATTAATTGTTTTTGAGTTGCTTAAGTCGGGAATCCACCATACTAAGCATTTCATATGGGACCAAAGAGATTTAATCGATAAATAAAAATTCAACGTGTTGCCACTGTTGCCGCATAAAAAGCAAGTATTACTAGTAAAAATACACATTTGCACTATTCTACCATCCTTTTGTACTGGCAACTTTAGTGTAGAATGTAATGTGTCCTCCTACTAAGCGCGCTGTCACCCCTGTAAGCACACAAACTTTAGCAACTTTCTTGCTGTAACACCGATTCACTTACTTACTTACATTTTTCAATAAGTTAACGAGGAAGGTCTGTACACCAAAATTTCGGACAAATTCGAGCACGGAGTTGGGTAGACTGGGTACGGTTGAAACGCAGGACGGTTAAAACAAAGCGAATATATCGACACCTGTGTGTGAGTTGTCACCCGCTTCGTTCTCTCCTTGTACCCTACAAGGAGAGAACGAAGCGGGTGACAACTCGAAACACGAATTTTAGTATTGCGTCGCTCTTTGCGCGATGTTCTGGTGTATAGGGGGCCCCATTGTGTTTTTTGAAGGAAAAGTAAGTATTTCTTGTTTGTACATTTTTGTAATTATTATGGTTCTACTAAAGATAGAATATTGAGAGTTTTTTATAGTTTTGTGAATTTTTATGAATGAAAGTGTGGGAAGGGGTAGACCTAGGCGGACGTTTCGAGACCAAATTGGGGACGTCTTGAAAAAAGGCCAGGTCAAGAGTACCCTAAACCGAAGAGCATGTATGAAAGGAATAATGAAAGTGGACGAAGCGAAACAAGTATGTAAGGATCGTAGCAAGTGGAAAGAAGTGGTCTCTGCCTACCCCTACGGGAAAGAGGTGTGATTATATGTATGTATGTATGTTTATCGTTTAAATCGAAGTTTTTAGAATATGTCTGTATGATTAGTTTTTATTCAAGATTATTATCACTCTTACTGTAAAACGTTTTATACCCGAAAAGAGGGTTGGGGACAGTTGAAACATTTTTTGTAGGTACAGTTGAAACAGTTTATTTCTTTTATTTTCTTGCTTCTTAGATGCCAAGAATACGCCAAATGAAGACTACGAGAGGTCAGGCCAACTTATCCAAACAAACAAGTCTATGAAGATGTATTCGCATGGAGAGTTTATTGAATATTGTCTTAGTTCTGTTTACAACAATTGTGGTTTCGAACGATCTCGTATCTACATAAGTTTTTTTCATTAAATATTGTTATATTTATCTAATTTTTATGTAATTGTAAGTTGTACTTGATAAAAACCTTTAAAGGCTTATTAAAATAATGTTGATTTTTATAGTCTTACTTACTAGAAAATTTATGTATCTTGAATAATTTAAATATTAATCTATTACAACTGATCTATTACGAGTCCTAAAGTGTTATTATATGATGAATAAAATATGTTCATTTATAATAATTTGTATTACTTGCGTGTGTTTCAATTGACCCCGGGCAGTGTTTCAACCGACCCTGGCATGGGTACGGTTGAAACAAATTTCCTTTTTTTTTAATTTGTGTTTACATATAAAATACAATACATTGATCTCAAATAGCATTGCCCATTTGTAGACAGATACATGGTCTTTTATTTAATATATTTATGTCCTCGCTAGCTTAATTAATCCCGATGCTATGGTCGATAAACTGAAAAATGTTTCAACCGTACCCAGTCTACCTTTAACTCGCATTCGATTTAACTTGCTGAGAGCAGCAAGTCCTTTGATTTGATACCCATATTGTAAGAAAGCATAAAAAACTTAATCCGCCATCTTTAACGTCCGTGATATTGGATTCGAGTGACGTTACTTTATTTCTAGTTATTCCCAGCTAGCCCTTGCATTTGATACTCATATTGTAGGAAAGCATGAAAAACTTAGTCTGACATCTTTCGAGTCTGCCACACCCTACCCTACAAGGAGAGAACGAAGCGGGTGACAACTCGAAACACGAATTTTAGTATTGCGTCGCTCTTTGCGCGATGTTCTGGTGTATAGGGGGCCCCATTGTGTTTTTTGAAGGAAAAGTAAGTATTTCTTGTTTGTACATTTTTGTAATTATTATGGTTCTACTAAAGATAGAATATTGAGAGTTTTTTATAGTTTTGTGAATTTTTATGAATGAAAGTGTGGGAAGGGGTAGACCTAGGCGGACGTTTCGAGACCAAATTGGGGACGTCTTGAAAAAAGGCCAGGTCAAGAGTACCCTAAACCGAAGAGCATGTATGAAAGGAATAATGAAAGTGGACGAAGCGAAACAAGTATGTAAGGATCGTAGCAAGTGGAAAGAAGTGGTCTCTGCCTACCCCTACGGGAAAGAGGTGTGATTATATGTATGTATGTATGTTTATCGTTTAAATCGAAGTTTTTAGAATATGTCTGTATGATTAGTTTTTATTCAAGATTATTATCACTCTTACTGTAAAACGTTTTATACCCGAAAAGAGGGTTGGGGACAGTTGAAACATTTTTTGTAGGTACAGTTGAAACAGTTTATTTCTTTTATTTTCTTGCTTCTTAGATGCCAAGAATACGCCAAATGAAGACTACGAGAGGTCAGGCCAACTTATCCAAACAAACAAGTCTATGAAGATGTATTCGCATGGAGAGTTTATTGAATATTGTCTTAGTTCTGTTTACAACAATTGTGGTTTCGAACGATCTCGTATCTACATAAGTTTTTTTCATTAAATATTGTTATATTTATCTAATTTTTATGTAATTGTAAGTTGTACTTGATAAAAACCTTTAAAGGCTTATTAAAATAATGTTGATTTTTATAGTCTTACTTACTAGAAAATTTATGTATCTTGAATAATTTAAATATTAATCTATTACAACTGATCTATTACGAGTCCTAAAGTGTTATTATATGATGAATAAAATATGTTCATTTATAATAATTTGTATTACTTGCGTGTGTTTCAATTGACCCCGGGCAGTGTTTCAACCGACCCTGGCATGGGTACGGTTGAAACAAATTTCCTTTTTTTTTAATTTGTGTTTACATATAAAATACAATACATTGATCTCAAATAGCATTGCCCATTTGTAGACAGATACATGGTCTTTTATTTAATATATTTATGTCCTCGCTAGCTTAATTAATCCCGATGCTATGGTCGATAAACTGAAAAATGTTTCAACCGTACCCAGTCTACCTTTAACTCGCATTCGATTTAACTTGCTGAGAGCAGCAAGTCCTTTGATTTGATACCCATATTGTAAGAAAGCATAAAAAACTTAATCCGCCATCTTTAACGTCCGTGATATTGGATTCGAGTGACGTTACTTTATTTCTAGTTATTCCCAGCTAGCCCTTGCATTTGATACTCATATTGTAGGAAAGCATGAAAAACTTAGTCTGACATCTTTCGAGTCTGCCACACCTATGGATTCAAAGCGACGTACTTATTTTTTCGAGTTATTCTCAGCAAGTTCTTCCATTGATACCCATATTGTAGGAGTGCATTAGTGCATCAATAAATTAAAAAATGGTGAATTTAGAATTACGTCACACAGCTAACCATGTATTGTATCCAAACTAAATGTGTATACAAAATTTCAGCTCAATCAGTTGAAGATATCTGCTTTAAAATTGAGTTGCAAGATTCCACCCGAACATGCATTGCAAGTTAAATAAAAGCTAGTAAAATAGCTAGCTTTGGAATACTCAAGCGGAAGTTTCTAAAACAGAAACTCGGAAATCTGCATATTTTGCCATGAGCCTCCATAGATGCAACCGCTCCCCAGAGATCAAACTACAATGCAGAAAATACAGCACCTATGTGCATATTTATTATTCTCGTTTTTCTCTTCTGTATACTCCATAAATATACTTATGTACTATAAAAAATATTCTATAAAGAATAGGATTTTTAGGTAAAGCTGTACTAAAAACTACTTGAATAGAAACATGAAAAATCTGGTGCAGTTATCGTTATCTAAGACTATGCGGTAAAAATTTCAGTAGGTTCTTAACCAAGTTTAATAAAATGAGAGTTGGCGTGCGGTATCCATTCTAATGGAACTTGTTGGTCCATTCTATTAGCTAGCGCGCATTCGGCCAGACTGTGCACAGCACAACTTAAAAAAAAAACGTGCTCGCTGTACAGTATCCTAACTTTAAGTGAGCGCCTCTGCAATACGGACATCTTATTGTTTAGTAAGTTAACAGTGGATTACGTTGTGGGCTATGTATCTAGGTAAATAAGTTAAGCTAAGCTAAGCTATTCTTACAATGTTTTGGACATAGCTGTTTGTTTTTCCAAATAAATAAAATAAAATAAAAAAATAAGCAAGTTGATAAGCACTAAACTTACATTGATCGTAATGTTACTCCGGAGGCTCGACCTCCATCGGGTACAAAATTAAACAAGGTTTGCAAAGTTGATTACTAAGTATATACCTATTGAGAAAAAGCGAAAATTCACATCCCAGGACATTAATAAAACACGCTTTTAGAAATAACACAAACCTAAATGTCACTTAGGCTCCTGGGTAGTACCTACACTACGGCCGTTTTAACTTTGCTGCTCTGAACATAGGCTCCGCCTGCTCAAACCACCTCCAAAACTTTAGAGCTACCAAGTTAAAACGGCGGTACTGTGTAGGTATGTCGAATATATTATTTTTTTTATATGTAGGTACATAATTATAATAATTTGGTGGGCATCGCTCTTGGTAACAGATTTAGAGTGAATGCGTCAAAGTATCAACAGCTACCTGTTCGAAAAAAAAATTTATTTTTTAAAACTAAACAACTTTATTTGTATAGGGATGTAAAGTGTTTTGTGTTTAAATTTTTATTTATATTTCGAATTTCACATTTTTTTTTTTGTTCTATCTGTCTGTAGATAAGTTCAGTAAAGAATAAGGTAGCAGTGACAACATTAGTATTTTGCATTAATACTAAGCAGAGACCTTTACTGAGCAACTAATGTTGGTATGTAGGTATAATAGAATTTAGATGCATTGCTCTTTCGAACAAACTTTTATTGCGTATCCAAACATATTTTTTTATTCGCAAGCAATTATTTGTTTTTATAGCAATAACGTTTATATCCGTGTAACGAGGAGTGACAAACTTTTGCTGTAGGAATAGTTATAAAAGAAATAATATATGCGATTAACTTTTGGTATAAAAAATTACGTAACTTATCAATGAGTATAACAATACTACTTATAATATGAATACTCACAACAGTTAGTTTATTAATGAACAGACTTTTGTTTTGAAATTTCCAGTAACTGATGTGACTCTATCTAGGTTGGTTTTACTCGTTTAAAGTGATAAAATGAAACAAAAATTCCTTAAACAATGTATACCGTAACAATACTTTTCCATTCTTATTAAAAATCCTCAGCCGGTTAAGCCGTAATCGGGATACAATAAGATTATCTATTGTAACAGTTCGCCCGTGGTAGGCTGCAGCTTGATAGGATTCTTCAGTCTAATAGCTTTAATTAGATGAGAAAGTGTTGGATATTCAACATACAATGGAGTAAGATTTCACAATCCTACGTGTCACACTGGCCCATAAGTGAAAGGATTCCGGACTCCCGACTGCTACGTAATCTTTTCACCATCCATGAAGAGAATCCCACCCACAACGGTGTTCTTATTAGGGAGCTACCCCTTCCAGGGGCTGGCCCTCTCCCTGCGGCGACCGCTCGACATACACGCATCAATACCAACTTTTATTCCATTTAAAATCTCCTACTGAATATCAATAGGGCTCACAACTCAACGCGCTTTCGGCAAGCGCTACATTCAATTTCAAACCTCATTCTAATCGAATGTGCCGAATGATCATATTTTTAGTGTGGTGTCTACAGTACGGGTTATATCAGACTATCCCTGTAGATAGATATATGGAAATTGAACTAAAATGCAGCATTTTTCATAGATTTATGCGTACCTAGCTAATGTCATGATTGATACGTTTGGATTTGAAAATATGGGAAACCATTTATTAAGATAATGAAATAACAAGTAGGTAAGTAGTTATTTTAGCAACGCCGGCGCACGTGTGCTGGAGCTAATTTCATTTGTCTGATTGACATAAAAGCTATTCACCCCGTCAATACTTTATGAACCGGTTCCATACAGTCGTGCAGAATTGCGTCTCGCCGCTCGCTCGTTCCATTTGTCATTGTTGCAGGCATTATAAATAAAACGACGGAACTAAAGTATTCGCCAATCCTTGGGCAGCTGTGAAGATTACCTGCGCTTGATCGGGTCCAAAGGTAGTCGACGAGCAGGGGCCAATATTCAAAAGAAATGAGTAGGTAATCCCCCTTCCGTTACCTCGGTACCTCCTTAAAGCTTCGTTTTTTATTAATGAATTACAAACTAAGTAACTATATACCATAGGAGCAGTGATAGCCCGGACGGTTAAAGAGCCGGTCGAAAATCAGTGAGGCTCGGGTTCGAATCCTGGCATGTACCACAATGAGTTTTTCAAAAACTTACGTACATATTTATCACTAGCTCGACGGTGAAGGAAAACATCGTGAGGAAACCCGCAGGTCTCAGAATTAATTCTGAGACATGTGTAAATAGACCCGGACCGGCGATGGGCTCACCACCTATCACGTTATGGGGTCCAATGTATCTCGTGAAATGTGGGTATATCCAGTAATGGAATACCTCTGCCTACCCCCTCGGGGATGAAAGGCGTGAGATTATTTATTTTATTTTTATTTAACTTGCTTGCTTATGTTATATTTATAACAGCCAGATATATTGAAGAGAACTTTTCTAGAAAACACAGTTGCAAAACCATCTAACTACAAGCATCTTTCCTAAGGGAATTCTGAGAAATCAATTGGTCTAGTGTCGTCGTAATGTAAAATAAAATTTTAATAAAGAGAAGCGTCTATAAATGTGATTTGAAGATAAATAATAACGATAAATCCCCTCGATTTGACCCGCGACAAAGATTTTTTATACGTATTCAGTATAACACCTCTCATTGTACTCGGTCACAAAAAAATACCATTGGGCTGTCTTTTGTTCATGGAATCGAACTTGGTGCCCCAGATGAAAACAGCAATGGTTGCTGTTAATGAAATCTTAGTTATAAGAGTAAAAAAGACAGAAAACATTTTTGAAGTTGGTTTTTGTGAGTCGAACTGATAAAGAAACAAGCCAACCTCTTTGTGTCTGAACTATAGATTTCGAATTTATCCGCTAATATCTATGGTCTGAACATTACAGATCAACATTATCATGAGAAATTGTATTACTGGTCAACTTAAAACTATTTTAAAATATATTAGATTAGTCCTTTGTGAACGAAGTACCGCAACATAGAGATTTGATTAGGATATTGTTTTGTTATTTAGAATGCCCTACTTTATGAAAGGGCGGACATAATACCTTGTATTAAAAGTCCTGATAAGACGTAATAGATTGAAAAAAACTTTAAGTTCTAGCACAGCTACATCTCCTCCTTTATATCCTTATGAATAGTTGACATTATCTCTGGATATTCATGAATGAGACGTAGAACTTACACTTACAGCATTATTATTGTCAAGTATTTGGATATGCATCGTCTCTGATTAAAGTATAATGTACCTACCTAATTCTTCGCGTACCTATAAGGTTAGTTTAAATTTTAACTATTCCATTTGTTAAAATGTTTAGGCAGGACACAATTCTAAAATAAATAGTTTTGGCGGCCTTTTGGTTCAGTTGGTAGTGACCCTGCGTTCTGATCCGGATTTAGCGGGTTCAATTCCCGTTCGGGGGGAACATTTGTGTGCATGAACATATTATATCTGTTGGCTTCGTGTCTGGGTGTTTAATATTTAAGTATGTTTATCAGTTGTCTAGTAGGTACCTATATAGTACAGGACTAAATAACGGTGTATGAATTGCGACCCACAATTTATTTATTTGTTACTTCACTACATAGTATAAAACAAATGTCCCTATGTATGCTTAGATCTTTAAAACTACGCAACGGATTTTGTTGCGGTTTTCTTAATAAATAGGGTAATTCAAGAGGAAGGTTTTAGTATCAGCATTGCACCCGTGCGAAGCTGGGGCCGGTAGCTAGTATTATTATAATACTAAACTTTAACAATAACATTTATTTACAAAGAAAATACTACTACTACAATACTAAACTATATATGTATTATTATTCTTCCGTATTTATTGTTGTTATACGGTACATAAAAGAGACTTCATTTTCACTTTTGTCTGTACAATGTTATTTTGTATTTATCACGCTTTCTCTGTTTCTTATTATGCTCTCCTCTTTGCCAAAGTACCTAATACCTATTCATAATAAATATTTTAAAAAAGTGTCAATTTCCTTTTTACTTTGATGTAACTTCGAAGAAACATATAACAATAACTATGATCACTCACGCCTTGTCCAAGAACTGAATATTTACCAGATTCCATTTCTGGGGCTTCCCACTTTTCATGAGATTTATAAAAGTTTATATTTTTCATGGATGTACCGATTTTAGAAGTCACGATATAAATCTACAAATTTCATTTTCGTAGAGTGCTCCTAGAAACTCAATATAAAATCAGGCAACGCTGCAAATAGAGAAAATATGCTCATAATTCTATTTTTCGCTCTAGTTTGAAATCAACAAATACCAAAATTAAATCTCATCTAAATCTATCAAGCTATCTTACATCAAGTAAGTAGGTACTTATATAAAAACTTTAACATAATATTTAATTTTATTCAGCGTAGCGATGGAGTAGGAATGGAATATTTATTTATTAAATAACGGTCGCGCTTATGAATTATGTATCGTAAAGCTTCGAGTGCATAAACAGGAAGGTGACCATATTCGTGTGGAGTACCGGTTTCTATCTGGTTGAATTTCTATTTAACGATTTCGATTTCGAACATAAAACTGTTGTACTGAGAGGTGACTTCCGCACGTAGGACGTAACATATCACCATAACAAAAAAAATAAACACTTTCTATAGAACCTCCATAATTACATGGAAGTTAATCTACATATAAAATTTATTCCTTTAGGCGGAGTACGTCATTTTCTTTTCCAGTCACTTTCTGGTTAGGTCACGTTCTGAAGACGCCACTTTCTGTGGACGTCACGTTCTAAGGACACTTTCTTAGAGCGTCACGGTCTGAGAATGTCACTTTCTTAGATTGCCACTTTCTGATTTCGTCACTTTTAGGTACCTACAAGAAGTTTATTTTATTTCTCTTAAGGCTGCGTCAACCTTTTAGCTTGTACAGATTAGATATTTAGAGCGGCGTGGCTTGGTTCGCTGTATGTATGCGTAATAGACACGCACACTACTACGAGTACGTCGTGCGATCGCTTCCAAAATGTTACTAACTAAAAATATTACGCATTATTTTATTATCTTCACATTGTTGGTTGAATTTATGTGCTTAATTATTACTATAATTACAACCTAATTATTTTTAACCGACTTCAAAATATGTGAAAGAAGAGGTTTTTTCAATTAGAGTGTTTTTTTAATATTTGTTATCTCAGTCAGGACCTCAGGCTCGTAGGTTTCAGAATCATTCCCAATGTTGCCAAATGTAATGAAATTACTACAACGTATTACGAAATGTTTTTTTTAATGTGTAATTAATACTGTTTAGATTGGTTAAAAAATATTTTTTAATTAAAATATATATTTTTTTATTATTCAAATATTTGACCTGACGCTGACCACTTGATTTTCTCTTTTTATGCACAACTTTGCATTGATTTATTTATTAAGCAATGAATAAAAATTTAAATATATTGCTCAGAAATTGTAGACAACCTCTTTGTGATAATATTTACATAGGTATATATTTTGCATTTAAATAAATAATTGTAAGCACCATCGCCTTATCGGTGACCACCGTTTTGCTAAATTTGCTCTACGGCCTCTTAATATTGAGTAAAACTTGTTAGATATTTGGCAATGTGACAGACACTCCAGTGCCCTAAGGCACGCTGCACGCTAATTCCGTTGTTTGTGTTTTTTAGTAGGCACGGAATCCTATAAATGGGGTCTTAATATTGACTATCCTAAGTAAAACCTTATTTCATGTAAAAGATAACAATGAATACATTTTATTCAATAAAACATTTTTCTAATAGTAAAACATACCATGAATCATATTTTAGGGTAATTTGTCTAAGAAGAAAGAAAAAAGCATCATAACATCTTTTATCGTATGGAGCATGTAGCACAAAGCCATTATTATAAGTTTGAATAGTTAGTTGATACTTTATTCATCCATAGTTTCGGGCTTTTCGACCTATTCGAACTTTAGAATTCTATGAAAACGGTAAAGCAGGTTAATACTTTTTACAGTAGCTGGCAAGTAATAATTGCCTAGCCGCCAACATAATAGAATAGAAGTTAGGTTGCTGCCACTCATTTTCATGTCATCATTATTGCTTAGCGAATTATTCAGGAAAATAAATACAAGGATTGATAGTGAGAAATGGAATATAATATAGAAATTATTGAAACTTCGAAAGAAAAAAAATGTGTACTACGGGATGGGTATAAATACTTATATCACAGAAAAAATAAAACTCGGACACAAAACTTCAGATGCAGTATGAGGGAAATATGCAACGCATCAATTACAATTGACGCTGATTTTAAAAAAAATATAAGGGATGTGGGTAAAAATAAGCACACGTGTCATCGAAATTTTGTAAGAAACGACGTTGAGCGAGCCATGGAAACATGTAAAAAAAAAGTAATCAAATCTTTAGACCCTATTCAACCTATCTTCGAAGAGTCGATGGAAACTCTTACCGAACATTATCAGGTTTCTTCAATCCCCAGCTTCTCGTCAAAGAAAGACGGATTATACTCGTTGCGAAAAAAGTGCCTTGGAGTGAACAATCTGAAATTTCAAAATTTAGATGTTATTGTACCCAAATTATTAGCTGATAATTTTCTCATTTCTGACGACGGATCCAGTGACAAAATTCTAGTGTTTTTATTAAAAATAGCATCAAACATTGTGAAACAGACGAACAGATTTCTAGGAGACGGAACATTTAAGGTGACGCCTAAGCCTTTCTCCCAGCTGTACATAGTACATGCCGAATTAAACCATAATTCAGAAACAAGCAGCACAATAATACCGGTTGTTTATGCTCTTCTGCGTGATAAAACCACAGACACATACATTCGGCTCTTCCAAATTTTAAAAAATAGACTAAATATGAAAATAGAACACTTCAAGGTAGATTTCGAGTTGGCAACCATGAAAGCTTTGTCAACAGTATATCCAAACGCCAAAAAAAAAGTGGGTGTTTTTTACATTATAATAAAGCTATATGGAGAATGTCACGTAAGATGGCCATAAAGCGGAAAGCAGATAAAAAGGTTATACGTTTGATAACGTACTTAGCATTGCTGCAAACTGATTTGATTCGTTCGGACTGGGTATCAATTCTCGATAATAACCCAAATTTTATGCGTGAGAAAATAAAAGAAACATACGTTAAATACTACCAAGACTTCTGGCTGTCAAAAATAACTCCAAAGGTATTCGGATGCTCTGGTCAACGTTACAGAATAAATAACCATCTTGAAGGATATAACCACCGAATCAATAGAAAAGTAAGCAAGCAACCAAACATATTTTATGTCATATATATGGTAAAGAAAGAAACAAAACATTACGACATAAAACTTAAACAAGCAATAGCGCACCTCGAAACCAAAAAATCAAGAAATGTGGATATAAAATTTGATAAAAGATTAACAAATTTAACATTAGATTTGACAAGAGAAAACATTTCTGTTTACGATTTTTTTAAAAAAGCTGCCTTTATAAGTAATGCCCGTAACAAAAGAGAAGATTTTGCATCTTCTTCATCAGATAGCTCAGGTGAGGATAATCTTGTACATTATTCAACTTCATCTGATAATTCGGGTGATGAGTCATCTGAGCATTGTGAAGTTTCGGAGAATGCTGAGCCATTAAATAATGAGAGCAATGCTAATTTTGTCGAATATGATAACGATTCATTCTGATTAACGATCATCGTGCAATGGACGTCGAGTCAAGTGATTCTGATATTTTTTAATTGTTTTAATTGCTTTTATGTAAGAGTGTTGTAAGAGTAGTTATGTAAGAGTGCTTTTATTCTTTTGTTTGTGAATTTGAATATAAGTTAAAAAATAAGCATAAAGAAGATTGTATGCATAGAAAATATAAACGAATAATTTTCCTATTTTAAACAGTTTTTATTTATTCATCATAAGGATACGTCGCACTACAGTGGGCGGATTGGTGGCACGTCAGTTGGTAGGTTGCCAAAAAAATCAATACGTTTTCGAGTTGACAGAATAAAGGTATTTGTAATTAGTATTTGGTATTTCTGTTCCAAATAATTATGTGCAATTCAAAATATCTTAGCAACTTTTTATAAACACCATAAAAGGTTGACGCAGCCTTAAGAGAAATAAAATAAACTTCTTGTAGGTACCTAAAAGTGACGAAATCAGAAAGTGACAAAGTCAGAAAGTGGCAAACTCATAAAGTGACGAACCCAGAACGTGACAAAGTCAGAAAGTGGCGTCTTCAGAACGTGACCTAACCAGAAAGTGACTGGTAAAGAAAATTACGTACTCCGCCTAAAGGAATTTATTTAATTTTCCGGATGCCCTGCGTTGCCCGCTCGGATTCAGTTTACTCCCGTTCCCGTGGGAATTACCAAAAATTCCTACATAGCGGTTGCCTACGGCATATAAGACACCTACCTACGTACCATATTTAAAGTTTCTAGATGTTATCGTTTTGTAGTAGTACGTATTTCACTTTTTACCCTGTTTTTTAATTTTCCCGTTTTAGTGAGACATACTACCGCTGTAACATGTTACCCCAGTTACTCAGTTATCTCTTCACTAAATTTCATCTAAATCCGTCCAGTAGTTTTTGCGTGATGCGTGCACAACCAGACAGAGAGACAGGCAAACATTTTTAAAGTTGGTGTTTTGATATCTGCTTCGATAACTATTTACACTACCGTAATTTTGTTTTTAATATTTCATGTACAGATGGACCTGCTACACTTTTATTATGTGTAAAAATATAAAAAAAACTCACGCCTTTCTTCCCCGAGAGGGTAGGCAGAGGTATTCCATTGTATGTATAGAAAAAAAAAACATGTTTTTTTTGTGTTTTCGCTAGTGCGGGTGCCCAGCGGGGCGTTACCCGCGCGGATCCAGTTTATTTCCGTTCCCGTGGGAATTTCCGAAAATCCGTAGGCAACAGCTATGAAGGCTGTTGCCTACGACATGTAAGACACCTGCATACCATATTTCATGTTTTTAGGTGTTATCGTTTCCGAGTGGTATTTCTCTTTTTAACCCGCTTTTTATTTTTATTGTGGGAATGAGACATTCTCCCGCTGTTAAAAGTACTCGAGATGTGACCCGGCTACTCAGCTATCGCTACACCAAATTTCATAAAATCCGTCTACTAGTTTTTGCAAGATGCATGCACAACCAGACAGACACCTCAACGATCCGTGTTCTTCTAACTACTTGAAATGTAGATTCCAGCTCTAGGGCTCCTCCCACAGTCGAAGTATTCGCAGTAATCTGTTATTGAACATTGTTGTAGGTATGTAAATTTTTGCGCAATTATATTGATTAGGATATATATTATGTATTAGTTATTTTTCAACACTCATGCTCATAAAGTGGCTCTAATTTCACTCTAATTAGGCACATAATGACATCTGTAATCAAACTGACTTTTTCATTGCTATCATTCACAAATCACAAGTGAGTTATAGATTTGTTTTTTAATTTTATTGGTTGAGTTAAAAACATCGTGTCAAATAGTACAAATAAATTAATATACCTACCTATTGCTTGCCCATTTCATTCAACTTCGTATTTAAATAGATAATTTCAACTTGTACGTTTTTAATAAACAAAAAAAAACTTTAAATTCCCCGGCTGAAACGCAATCCGCAACAAACAAAAAACCTCATTCTTTTAGTCTATGGCAGATCGCCATTGTTAGATGCGCGCGCATAGAAAAACTACCAAATTAATTTTTCTCGCCATTGCGAAAAAATATTAATTTAAAATGTTTTTTTAGTATTATTTTCTTCACAAGTGTGTTGAAAAACGTCGTATGATACACGTGTGTATTGATGATTACCGTCCTCGGCTCTCTTCCTACCCTCACCTAACGGCTCGGGTCTCAATGGCGCCTCAGCGGTACTCAGCTATATTACACACTTGTACCATAATGTACTATTATTTATTTATTTATTTAACTTCATGTAGCAAGAAAATGTACACATGGCCAACGTATTGCCTAAAGGCATTATATACCAGTCGGTTGGTGGTAATGGAAAAGGCACAGTTTGATTACAGGTGTCATTATGTGCCTAATTGCAGTGAAATTAGAGCCACTAAAGAGCAAGTGCGTTAATCAGTTAAGAACCGCCGGTTCCAATTGGAACCGAGACATAATTAAAAATCAAATTGTGTCTGTGATTCATGGTTTGAGAGGTTAAAAATTAAATTCCGTTTCTCCCTAACTTTTGAGCGTTGGGATGTATTTTTTCTTTAATTGAAAAAGTAAATTGAGTGTTCAAAAGCATTACTTTAAAAAAATCTATGACTATTATGTAACTATGTGTAAATTTTTAGGACTATTATTGTTACAAATTCTGGCCTGATAAAAAGAAAATTATTGTACACTCTACTCTCCACAAAGTGCCTTTGTTTCAATGATCTCTAATTTACATACCAGACAGTAGGTACTTAGGATTACAAAAAAAAAAACAAGTTATGCAATGTTCCCTAACAAAAGTAGTCGTTGATGATTCTCATGCATTGATATCTGCGATAGTTGGTGCATTAACTAATTTCAGTAGTTACCTACCTACCACAAATGATTTTCCTGCCGGCGATGGGGTAGGTAGGTACTAATTAACCGTAAACCATTAAGTAAGTACATTATCCGACTAGACTGAAGACCTTTTACTAAAATCGTTTACAACCATCGTTATCGACAGAAATCTCAATTACTAATTTACTTCAAGTTATTCAATAATAGAAACCGCAAAGGATACGAATCAGAAGCTTCCTTCATCCATATCAACTTACCAGGTTAAAAGTATATTTTTACATATATCGAATATATTGGTGATAAAGTATAGTCTATGACCTTAGCCTGTCCAACAAGTTAAACGAAAAAAAAGAAAAAAGAAAGGTAGGTGCATGGATGTTTAGCGCCTTAGTAACTAACAATGTTCACCCGTTGCCTCGCTGCCGCGCTGAGACGCGCCGAGATCCGCACAAAAATTTTTGCTCCAGGGCTCTACGGACCCACCGTCTCGACAGCAAATGGCACAAACAAATAAGAATGATGACGCGAAGTCTGCCCGCCCTCCCCCGTTAAGTCAATTAATTCGATCGCTAGACGAATAAGAGTGTGATAGCCGTTCAATCAACTTTCATTAGTTCCTTGTATTAAACCACAAATACACCTTAACCGCAACATTCAGTATCTACTTATGCGAATACATGAAATGTTAAGACTCAAGCTCATGTACACGATACGATGGACCACAGTAACCCAGGCGCGATCACCTCTCCTGACGGAAGATCTTCCCTTTTCACGATGGAGGAGCATTCCACCTCCGCCCATATATTGGTGACCCTCGACACCTGGACATCAGCCAACCTTCCGGAACATCAGGACTTTAGCGCAAACTTAATTCTTTTTACAAATAGTATTCAATCTAGAGTTCAAGCAGGAGAACGGCGAGCAGCACCGTGTGTAATTTTACACGAACCATTTGGAGCCACTTTTGACAACCTCATAACTGAAAAACTATTTCACATAAACGTGTCAAATTGGGCTCATATTATTGAAACTTGCAAGATACATACGTGCTCTAAATTTCATAAACATATCTCAAACGGTTATTTAGATATTAACGTCCAAAAATCTACATTTTTATCACTGACTGACCTATAGACCAAAACTCTAACCCAGTTCCAGGTGACCTAGAAAGTTCAAATTTATCATGCAGATAGGTAATTAGGTGAATACAAAGGAATAAATCAGAAAATGGTAAATTTGTATAATTTTATTATCCATTTAACTATTATTATGGAGTGAAGTGTAGTTTAGTTCCGCTATCTGCCGATAGATGGCGCCGCACGTATGTAAACCCAATTATTATGGAGTGAAGTGTAGTTTAGTTCCGCTATCTGCCGATAGATGGCGCATAAGGCCGCGGTAAAACGTTATACTGAAAAAAATCCAGTTGTAGATAAAAGATCGTCGAAGTTTTAATATGAAAAGAAAAAAATATCGTTTACTAATGGAAATGACATAATTAACAAACTTACAGACAAAATTGGAAAGCAGAAAAGGTTAGAAGCTGAAAGAACTGTAAAATGGGTTACTGAGCGTCGCAAAAATATACTAGATAATTACTGTAAAGTTTTAGATTGCGTTCAAAGAAAATACAGTAGCTTAACAAAAACCATTTTGAATTAATTTTATTATAAATAATTACCTACTAATAATTTCAGGACTGACCGTTGAACTTGGCACCCATTTAGATCTCACTTCTTTTGTCGTTGAAGTCAACAACCAAGGCATAATATTGAACTTCGCTCTCATTTCACATTTATGTTTTTGATGGGATTATAAATTACACTCGCCAAACTACAAAGCAGTTTGTCGGCGAGAATAACACTCTTACCGCTCCTAAAAGCTCCCACAACAACCTTCACTCAAAGTCAGCAGCAGTAGTCGCACAGCAAGCCAGAATCTCGCCAATCGGGTCCATGCGCAGCCGACGCACCGTGCTATCACTCACACGCAACAGCACTCTGCCCACGCACTGTTCACCGTAGCTCACTTCCAGATCTTCAGCGGCTGGTCACCTTCGCCGGCGTGGCAGTCTCTGCACACTGAACTACGGAAACTTAACAGTCGCAGCAACCCGCTCAGTCTCGACTCACTGCAGACTTTAAGCAGCACTGGCACTTGCAAGCTTAGCTACGAAGCAACGACGCAGCACAAGAAATCGACCTCTAATTTAGGATGGGGAGTGAGGTAGCAACACTACTAGAACACGCCAATACACAGTTCTAAACCGCGCTATCAAAGTTTTCTAATGAGATTTTATGAATATAACTGTCCAACATCAACCGTCGGACCGCGGTCCCCAGGCACGATCACCTCGCCTGGCCGTAGATCTTCCCTTTTCACGATGGAGGAGCATTCCACCTCCGCTCCTCCATACATATCTACAATGAAAATATATACATTATTCCAATCTAACAACCAGACAGTTGTAATTTTGTCAATTTATACATAAGTACACTCTTAGTACACTATACATACATAATTATACGCTATACATTTTGTGCGGTAAATAAAATTTACTTAATAACTATTGTAAAGAATCTTTTTAATAAAGTATTTCAGGTTCTGGTGAAAATGTTAAATTGAATAATGTCATATAATTAGTGTCATTAATTCTGAGGCATGTGTAACAGACCCGATCCGGGGATGGGCTCACCACCTATCACGTGTTGGGGTCGAACATAAGCCGTATACAGAAAGAAAGCCGAAAGCTTGTCGGCGCCGATCGGCGCCCATCGGCGCCGGTCCATTCTACAGAAAGCAAGCAGATTGAAGCAGAGCGAGCAAAATGTCGTACGATGATTGGCGGGCGGCACCAGCGCCGACCGGCGCGAGTCGGCGCCGGTCGGCGCCCATCAGCGCTTGTTAATATAAATGCCTCCGCCGGTTCCCTGCGTAGACCGGCGCCTGTAGGCGCCGACAGGCGCCGGTCGGCGCCGATGGGTTTTCGGCTTTCTTTCTGTATACGGCTATACTCGTGAAAAGTGGGTATCTATTTCCAAAAATGGAATACCTCTGCCTACTCCTGGGGGATAAAAGACCTGAGATTATTTATGTCTTAATGTCATATATAAATGTTATATATTTCAATATTTTTTTAACAATTCTGAACTTAACACATCATTAAACATTTTTTACGTTAAACAAAATATTTTCCATGTTACAAAGAATCACAGTGCACGAGTGTAAAGGAAGTCCTAACGAAAAGACCCTTTGACAAGCTCCAATCATTGTGCCAGCGGCAAGCAACCAGATAATGAGGCAGAACTGTCAAAGTAGAGACAGGGTAGACTGCAGCACCGATAAGATATTGTGTATCCAAGGACGTTTAAATTTAAACGTCCTTGTGTGTATCCAATAAAATGGAGCTCATTTCAAGCAACTACCTATAGTTATAATAATAATTTACAATTTGTACAAAAAATCTTAACCACAACTTAGATAAGCCGGTGGACCAGTGTTTTTCGTTTTATTTAATAATAAGGATTTTCACGATAAAATAAAATATGCTGCATTGACAGTTGTATAGAAGACATTTATTTAACCTCTCATACCATAAATCACAGACACAATTGATTTTTAATTGCCACGGTTCCAATTGGAACCGGCGGTTCTTAACTGATTAAAATGACTGACTTTTCCGAAAGGAGGTTTATATAAAAAAGTATTTTAACAACAACTATCTGCCAAATTGTATTAAACAGTCATAGCTAATTTACTTTTAATTCGTTCAGTTAAAATACGTTACGATTTTATGGTTTTCCTTTTATTTAATTTACCAAGTTTATTAAAGAGATTTCATCCTAATGATTGACCCTAAAGATCGATGCTACAAAAGTACTTGGTGTTATTTTTTTTAAATATTACCCGGTTCGATTTCCGGGTGTTGCATGCTAATTTTCGCAAATCTTTAAATACAGTTTTGTTTATTTTCAAAAATAAAGGAACGTTTCGATCGAATTTTCGATTTCCATTATTTCAAGTACTTTCCCTCCAGGTGGCGTTAAGAAATTCCATCCTGTATAATATGTGCCATTTTGTTTGATAACCGGTGCTTAACTGGTTGCATAATTCCGTAGCTGTAGAACTCTTAGGATTTTTTATAAAAAAAATGCACCATATATTTTTGACAGTCGTCTCTTGATGTTAACCTAACACTACCCAATCTTATTCTAAAGAGACCGAAACAGGTGAAAATTTGAGGTCAGGGGCCTAATTCTCGCACAATAGAGATCATGTCAAAGTAGAGATATGTCGAAAAAACATGGCGAATGTCGATCTCAAACAGTTTTCGCTATTCTCAGAATCTCACGGTAGACATATGTCTACCCTCAGCGCTCGACATGCAACGAGTGGTCGGTTGCAGTCGAGACGTGATGTAGAACGCAAAGTCGTATGCAAATACGTCAAACGGATATGTATCACTAAGACATAAATTAGGTTAGGGTATTATTATTAGCCGTAATTCGTATATCCGGGCGTGTTGAGGAATTTATGTTTGCATTTATAATAATCAAATAATAATCAAATCTTTATTTTAGGCAATATTTACATTAATAGATCTTAAATAACGTAAACAGAGGCCCATATTATATATACCTTACAACTAACATACATATAAAATAACTAACTAAACTATTTTACACGTAATGTCTGCAACGGGCGAGCGCTGTCGGCAGGTAATTGACCACGGAATTTCCGAAATACAACTCCCTGTGGCCAGAAGTCCTCCTTCATGAAGGTTTCCAGATAATGGGTTGGTACTCTCACCAGACTCCAACCGTTCAACCCTCAATGAAAATGTGGACTTCTTCACAATGTAGTCTACGACGTCTTGGACCTTCGTAGACCAGTGTAAGCGGGACACATACAGCTGCCTCGACGGCACAGCAGGACGCAGCAGATGGTTCGATCCGGACGGAGCAGTGCTACGGGTATTACGGCTAGAGGGCTTCTTCTTCTTCCTCTCTACTCTTTGGAAGCCCTCCTCATCACACTGGTTTTTCCTGAAAACCGGTGAGGGCACTTGCTTGCCAGCAGATGTGCTCCGGCTCTTCTCCCCTTCCTGGGAGGGCCGCTTCTTTAGCGGGGTAGGTGCGGCGGCAGCGACGGGGGCAGGCGCGGCAGCGGCGGCTGCGTAAGCACGCGGCGGGGCCGTGACCGCGCTCGCACGTGACGTCATCTGCGGAGGCGGGGGCGGGGCGAGGGTTGTGGGCACCTCAGCAACAACCGGCGACAACAAACTGCTGATGGAGGCATTTTGCGATTGAACAACTTTATGAAAAATGCAGCGGAGATTCCACGACGTCGAGCAATGTCGAGAGATGACTCCTTCCAAATGTCGGAAGCTCTTTTTAGGAAAAACTTTCGGATGTCCATGGGACTAGTTATCGAATTAATGAGTATTTTGGAGCCTCATTTGCGGCCTCGTACCTAATAATATTTTCGATGTTTGACTTTTGACAAATTGACGGTTGTTATGACAATTGCGTTTCGTAGGACGCAAGTAATAATAGAAAACTTGTCATTTCCCAAACGTTTCTAGTTGGATTTTTCTTTATATTTTTTCACGATTATGTTTTAAAATACAATCGATGAAAATGGAACGTATTGTCGACAAACCATCTCTATTCTAACTGAGAATACGATTTCTTAGTGAAATAGACATTTTAGTGAGATTTTAAGTAGACATTGCCGGATCGACATTATGTCGACTTCGAGAAAATGTCGTGTTTCGCGAGAATTAGGCCCCAGGACAATATCGTGGATCCATTAACACTACCCAAATAAGCTCTCAATTTTTGCTGAGTGGCTAAGATGTGGGTGGTCACGCATTATCATGATGAAAACCACTGCTTTTCTGTTGGTCAATTTCGGACGATTTTTCTCAATTTCTTGCTTAAGTTTCATTAGTTGTTGGCAGTAGAGATCCGAATCGATGGTTTTGCGGTAACGATGCCCTTGCGATGCCCTTTCAATCCAACCATACACAACCCATAAAACATCACTTTAATCCGGGTTTCGCTACAGTCTGTCGAGCTTGACTACCCTTTGACCAAGATCTTTTTCGCACATTTTTGTCGTAAGTGATCTACTTTTTATAAGCAGTAATGGCAGTGATCCCTTTTTTAAAAAGTGGTTTGGTTTCTTTACGTTTCAATAGAGAATCGTAAATGATTACACGAGCCATCAGGTTTCCTTCAGTGAGCTCGTGTAGCATCCAAATATCGAGATTTTTTGTATAGTCAGACATTTTCAACTGGATTAACACTGCTTTGTGGTCAATTCTCAATTTCTGGGTTATGTCGTAACTACTAATATTATGCTGATCTTGCTCCACCTATACTTCCTATTATACTTTAATTATTTTATAGGTCTATATTATATTGCTTTTGGTGGACAAGACAATAAAGAGTTATTGTATAGTGCATATTATATTTCCGGACTAAAAACGCTTGGGCCAACTTTATGCTACTCTTACTGAAACTGTATTAGTTTCATAAATGACACCATTTTGATGCGCTTCTTAAAGTCGCATTTTTCCCTTTTGGGTTATAAAACCTATAATATATACATATAAATAAAACTTCTATAATATAGAATTTCTTAGTTAGATTCACTCAATTTGGCGGACAGAATCACAAAGAACTCTAGAGAAAAAACCGACTTAAACAAATAGCACTAAAATTGTCATCAATGTATATGTTACCGGCAATTTATATAATGCAGGTATTATATATAATCCCTAGGCAATATATGTAATACCTGGGACGTTCAGGCAATGTATGAAATATTATTTATATTAATGTCCATTACATACTCTGCCTAGGTAATATATTGAATGCCCCGGGATTATATAGAATACCTACTTGGCTACCGGCAATGTATAAAATAAATAGATTTTGGTCTGTATTATTTATCAATGTTATGTAAGTAGGTACAGGACCTACCAACGTATGAAATGACGGACCAATGATAGATGTGCTGTTTGCTTAAAATCTACTTTATTAAATTACCGATTATGCTGACCCTCAAAAATAATCTTTATTAATGGATTGGCATTATTTGCAGGATAATTAAGTCTTGATGAGTAATCAAGTCGGGGGCATAGTGAAAGTTGTTCAAAAATAAAATAATAAATAATCTCGCGCCTTTTATCTCCGAGGGGGTAGGCAGATGTATTCCGTCTTTGGAAAACCCCACTTTTTACGAGAATATTTGAACCCTAAACGTGACCGGCGGGCGTATTCTCGGAGATTCGATATTCGACTCGGAAGCAAAAAATCTGTCGAATCCTTATGTCAAATATGACATCTCGAAACCTTTAGTTAGACAGATTTTCCGATTCCGAGTCGAATATCGAATCTCCGTGAATACGCCCGCGGGTCTGTTACACATGCCTCAGAATTAATTCAGAGATCTGTGGGTTTCCTCATGAAATTATTCCTTCACCGTTGAGCTAGTGATGAATATGTACGTTAGTTTGAATAACTATCATTGGTACATGCCAGGATGTGAACCCGAGCCTCACTGATTATCATCATGTAAAGCAGGCTCTTTAACCGTAAGGCTATCACTGCTCCTTAAATTGTTCAAAATAATGTCATAAATAAGAAGTAGGTAATTAATCAAATAATTAAGTAAAAAAATAAGAATGTTTATTGCTTACTTGAAATTGAGTACTCAAAAATATTTATTTATGCTTAGCTCACTAGGTCCTGTGCAAGGAAATATTAAAACAATGAAAACATGAACTCATTCGATACATTACCGGCTGAGCATTGGTTATTATATATAATACCTAGGTAGAGTATGAAATAAATAATATTTCATACATTACCTGCACGTTTTAGGCATTATATATATTCCTTAGGGATTATATATAATACCGGATTATACAAATTGCCGGTAACATATACAATTTTTAGAAGTTTTGATTTTTTTGAGTTAATAAGATAGAGTGAGACCGATTTCGATAATATTTAAATTGGACTACCTCTGAGTGTGATCTGCCAAATAAAAACCAATAATCCAAATCTATTCATAATTTGGAGAGTAATCGCGTAACATACATACACAAATAACCTCCTCCTTTTTTGAAGTTGGTTAAAAACGATTGAAAAATGTTAGGAAAGTATATTTTCCTTTTTATTTCTATTTTTCTCTTGTCCTAAATTTATTGATATTATAGCCAGTAGGTAAGATTGTATTTTGTATGTACACAACTGAGTTTATTTTATACATACAAAATACGAAATAGGTTTTTTCCCGACCTACTTATTATAATTATTTTCCTTCATTTTGTAAAAATTACTTCATAATATGGTTCTTCGTAGGATCATACATATCCATACTTAAAGGTAGGTACATCCTTTTGATTACGGAGCGCGTCACTAGGCACTTGCTTTTTCCGTTGAATCCATGTTCATGCATGTATGAAATAGCAAAGGTCGAGTAACCCTTCAGTGATAAGGGGGTTACTAACGTAATAGATTGGAATCCAACGGTGAACATACCCAACCTAGCTAAAGATCCGACCCGATATCATCGTGTTTATTGATTATGGGAAAACTTGTAATGGCTACTAATTTATCCAGTGTAATGAACTATTAACCCAGGCCCCTACACAGTCGTAACCCTTTACGGTTTTGCGTAACCAGGTATCTATTAGATAGATACCTACATCATGTAACCAGAGCTTATTCAGATTGAAGTATTGATTGTTACCTGTTTGTTGTGTTTTTTTTGTTGGTAGCAATAAATGAACATAATTATCTAATTATTATTATTAAGTTTAACACGTGCCTTCGGCGTCATAACTGTTCTATGAACTACATATATCAAATTCTGAAAGAACTGAGATACGGTAGATAAACATAGCTGTAGGAGTTCCTTTTTACCACTACATTTGGAACCAGCAACTCTTCGGTGGAGATGGGCTGCTGTTTACATTTAGCCAATCTTCATAGACGAGTTTAGTGTGCCTTGTTATAAGACGATTGACTTTTCTAAGTGTAATTCTTATTACCTACAGAATAAATACATTTTAAATTTTTTCATTTTACACTGAAGTATACGAAACGTGTTTTTTCCAAATTCTGACGGAACGGGGAACAAACTAGTTTTTGCGGGAAACGACGCCAGGTTTGTACCTACTATTTAACTAATACCATAGAATAAAGTATCTATGTCGTGATTTCTCTGAGCGCGAAGATCGGACGAGCACATTTATTAGAAAACTTAGGACCCACTGGAAATGTGAGAAGACATAGGTATACCTATTTTCCCGAAACTTATGATGTTGTCGTGGATACAATCACGAGTTATTCTATTAGGGGTACATTTCTTTCAATTTGTTCGCAGCCTCACATAAAATGTAGTGATTTTACAGTTTCATATCGAAGTGGTAAAACGGCACCCTTATTATGCCGCTCTGTCACTTTTTTATTTATTTCCTTTTACAAACAACTAGCTTTTACCCGGGGCTTCGCTCGTTTATTTAACCCCCATAGGAGATGAATTTTTCTATGTGCAAAATTTCAAGTCTCCTAGACCCAGCGGCTTAGGATGTGCGTTGGTATATCACCAATCAGTCAGTTAGTTAGTTTATCATTTTATAAATATACAATTTTAAATTACACACGCCAAACCACACAGCAGTTTGTCGGAGAGAATAACTCTCTTGTCACATTTACAAATGTTTATCTCAGCAACTACTTATGCTATTAACTTAAAATTTAGTACAGTTTTAAATACCTAATGTTTACAAAACTGTAAACTATCGTTGCAAACTCGTCGATACGTACCTAGACATTAGATATGGCAACATTGGCAACGCGTCGATGTGGAGTACCTACCGTTAGAATGTGTTTCATCAAATAGTTCCTATGCTGTTATGTTTGCTCCCCTGTCTCTCAACAGAATAAACACGCTTGATGAAACGCATTCTATACGCATCAACCAATCGATGCACCGTTGTCTATAATCAGACATTCGCTGTAGCGAGTTTCTCTTTTGATGTAGGGAACCCCTACTCAAGAGCTTCTAGTGTAGTTACTTACACTATATTATAACGAGGAAAGATTTGTATTTTTGTATGTTTGTAACGAATAAACTCAAAAACGACTGGTCTGATTTAAAAAAATATTTCACCATTAATAGTGCTACAATATCCCTGAGTAACATAGGCTATATTTTATCACCGTATTCCCACTCTGGTACGGGAACTAAGCGGGTGAAACTGCGCCGAAAACCTAGGAAATAATAATAATAATAGTGATTTATGTTACTACTAGCGACCCGCCCCGGCTTCGCACGGGTGCAATGCTAATACTAAAACCTTCCTCTTGAATCACTTTAACTATAAAAAAAACCGCATCAAAATCCGTTGTGTAGTTTTAAAGATTTAAGCATACAAAGGGACATAGGGATATAGGGACAGAGAACGCGACTTTGTTTTATACTATGTAGTGATTACAGTAAAAATTAAATGAGGTTTGTAACATCGTTTTTTTTTACTTTTTCCCTAGTATAGGAATGGTTCGATAAGCCTAAACATTTCAAATAAAAAGTAATAACAGTTTTTTATTTCAAACTAAAGAGAACCTGCCACACTTCTACAATGAGAAGAGAATAATAATTTTTATAAAGGGGTTTGAAACTCTTTGTATGGGAGCCTGGCATAGTGGTGACCATGATCAACAAGAGTCTCAGGAAAATGCGGTGCATCATGAAACTAGTGTATATCGATAGAGGATCTCTTGACAAACAAAAAATGTCATATGACATATAGTCCTACAGCCTACAGGTTTCGAGATATTCTATGTTAAAGATCCCGTATAAATAAAACTCCTAACATATTTCTCATCTAATTAAATAGGTAAGTACCTCTAGTAGTAAAAAAACTGTTACCAACTATCTAAATTTTCCTAAGACTTTTGGTGATCATGGTCACCGCTATGCCAAAATGTTCAAACCCCAGTGTTATCCTTAATCATTATTTACTCAAAAATTCAAAACCAGACGTATGTAGGTATAAATAAAATATGAAATGTAACGAAATTACCAAAGTACAAAAAATATATTTTATTTTATTTTAAAGGGATTTCCAGAAATAAACCAAAAAGTGTTTCTCTGTGACTAAAGATTTATTTCATCAATTAAGAGTGCTATTACTAAACTACAATTAATAATTGTTGAGGAGAAGGTCAGCACGATTAAACACAGTCAATAAAAAAGTTAATTCAAAAAACCAAAAACCCGACTGCCTAAAAAGCTGGAAACAAGGAGACCGTCAAGTTAGAAGCCTCACCATGGAATCGAGCTGTTCTGATAATGTCAAACAACTCTTCCTAAATAGTGCCAAATAGTGCCCGAAGCATATAAATAGTGCTATCATACTTTCGGAGATATTTAGGTCGTTCAGTGAGGCTGCTATCTTGACGTCAAGATAGCAGCCTCATCTCAGTACACAAAAACCACAGCACTGTTCTTGAAGAACTATATACCAAAAAACTCTTCTTAAATAGTGCCTTGGATTTGCAAAGTTTCAGAATTAGTGCTTCAAAGAAACCGAAGATATGAGGGTACATTGATGAGGCTTCCAACTTGACGTCAAGCTGGAAGTCACATCATCAACGAGGAAGAATTTCGAATCGAGACTAATGCCAAAAATCTCTTCCTAAATAGTGCCTCCGAAATCAAAACAAAGCGGAACGATTTAACTTGTATTTTAGTCAATAAATGATGATAAACTTCCACGTACATTTTGGATTCGGTACAGATAGGAATAAACCAACTAGATCAAAATGGAGGCTCAGCTTTATAAAGAGCATCATCTCAGAATGTTTTTTTTTTGTAGATAGGGGTACAAATTGTGATGATTTATCAAGTATCAGGACTGGTTTAGTTTTTGAGATATAATTTTTTGAAGAATTATAACTTAATCATTTATAACCTCAAATAGCAAAGAAAACGCAATGTCCAATGTCAAACTTCAAAAAGGCGTTTTAAAAAAAATTAGTTCATTGATAAAAAAAGGAAGGAAGAGATTTTTGGCATTAGTCTCGATTCGAAATTCTTCCTCGTTGATGATGTGACTTCCAGCTTGACGTCAAGTTGGAAGCCTCATCAATGTACCCTCATATCTTCGGTTCCTTTGAAGCACTAATTCTGAAACTTTGCAAATCCAAGGCACTATTTAAGAAGAGTTTTTTGGTATATAGTGCTTCAAGAACAGTGCTGTGGTTTTTGTGTACTGAGATGAGGCTGCTATCTTGACGTCAAGATAGCAGCCTCACTGAACGACCTGAATATCTCCGAAAGTATGATAGCACTATTTATATGCTTCGGGCACTATTTGGCACTATTTAGGAAGAGTTGTTTGACATTATCAGAACAGCTCAATTCCATGGTGAGGCTTCTAACTTGACGATCTCGAAACAAGAAGTGAAGTAGGAAGTCAAGACCATGTGCTGCACAATCTTACAACAATCTCATACAGTCGGCGGCAATAAGTCTTTGTTGTTGAATTGCGAAGATACCGCCGACTGCATGGTGGTCTTGACTTCCTACTTCACTTCTTGTTTCCAACATTTTAGGCAGTCGGGTTTTGGTTTTTTAAATAAACTTTTTTATTTCATACTTTTTAGTTAGTTACCAACTTTAAACCGTTATAAGTCCTCAATGGTCATTCAAAATGCAAACGGTAAAAGAAACCTAAACACAATTTTCAAATACCTATCCAATGACACCCCACTTAACATATTTCTTCGATTTTCTTATTTTTCTTTTTCACAATTTGGCGCCAAAAATCCGCCATTTTGTTTTTTTCTAAATTTGATATACCCAGTGTCACTTTCACTGTAAATACAAATCTAACAACACCTCTCAAGCTAAAATCCATCGAGCCGTTCAGGCTGCAGAGCGTGCCAAACAATTATAGGGTCAAGGCGGCAACAGTGGCTATAGCGACAAAAGTGGCGCAGTGGCCATTTGTTAGAAAGTATTAGAGATAGCTATCACTCTCTCACACTCTTCGGAAGCCTTCAAAACACGAACACATCACAACAAATCGGCTTCCATCTGCGACGGAATGAATGCGTGTTGCAAGACTTGCAAGTAATTTTTTGTTTTGACCATCGAAAAAGTGAGTGAGTTTAAAGGTAAGATAGACTTTGTATTTGTTGTCTGACTTTTTGCTACATTTACAAAGTGATATTTGTGATAAAAAGTAAGTTTATTTGAGATTGTTTTGGCGTTTACAGCACTTCCGTTTATGCAACAGTGTGGCGTGTGGCATGAGGTATATCCAAAATGGCGGTTTAGTACACAGTGGCTCCAATCTCTTTAGTACACAGTGGATCATGAACCACTGTGTAGTATATTATTACCAATTAATTTAATCGCCGGTTATTTAATAAAATGTATATTTTGTAATTTTTTTCTACAGGATGGCTCGTCTAGCAAAGCCCCACAAAAAGGGCAATCATCGGCTGCCAACATGAGAGCAGGGCCCCAATTCTACTAAATGTCTACGGTTAAAGTTGGATGACAATGACAATCAGTCAATGGTGTTATTTAGCACTCTTCGTATTCTGTTAACTGACAATTTTCACAGTCATTCAACTATCATCCAGTGATTGCTTTCTTTCCCTTATTTTAAGGCTTTGGAAATTTAGCAATGAGCCCTAAACACGACACGAAACTCTGATTTTAGCTCTGCTTCAGAGTCTGTGCACAAAAATACATAAGTTTCTTCTAAACTTATCGAAATGGCACATGTACCATAAATAAAATCGATCATCTAAAGATTAATTAGCCGAAACCCCGAAATAAAACTAATGACACGCATGGTAGTAATAGTTGTATTTGGTAGGGAACACCTGACGTAGTGCATAGTCATCCAATGATCTTTCTATTGTAATGCCATTGTGATACAACTGTCGTAGTGCATTGAGTATAGTGAAATACAAATTAGATGTCATAATGGCAGATGAATGATAATGGAATGATAGTGCCAATGGCTGTCATTTAGTGGAATTGGCCCCAAGCTGGAATGGTATGAGGGTTCGAAATGCGTCAAAGGCATACAGTATTTTAAGATACGTAGTTAAATTAGTAAATAAAGACTTTTAAAAAGCATAAAACTGCATTTTATTTAGTTAATATTATGGATGATTCACTGTGAACATACATGATTCACTGTGAACTAAGTTCCGGTTCACTGTATCCGACTACCAGTACACAGTGACTCAAATGCCTTTTTTTTTTAAATACGTTTTATCTCCGAATATATCACTTGGTTGAATATAATAATGGAAATACGTTAGTCACATAACATATTAGTAACCTTTTCATCCTCCTACTAACACTATTACAAATCAAGTTCTGGTCACTGAAAAAAAAAGTGACCCACTGTTGCCGCCTTGACCCTACATACATACATACATACTGTCGAAAAACATAACCCTCCTTCTGGCGCAGTCGGGTAAAAAGGTAAGACAAATTTATATCCTTTCGGAACGTTCTGACCGTTTCCCAAAACACCCGTTCCCAAAACATCCGTTCCCGTCACCACCTTTTCCCAAATAATCCGTTTCCCGATATAAGTGTTTCCCAAAATGTGCTTCTCCCAAAAGATAAGTTTAGGCTTCATATCCGTTTCCCAAAAAGACCTAATCCCGAAAAGACCGTTCCCGTCACTACCGTTTCCCAAATTATCCGTTTTTTTTCAAATTTTTTTTACATAAAAAAAATAATCTCACGCCTTTTATCCCTGAAGGGGTAGTCAGAGGTATTCCATTTCTGGATATACCCACTTTTCACGAAATATTTTTTGGACCTCTAGGTGGTGAGCCCATCGCCGGACCGGGTCTCAGAATTAATTAATATGTACGTAAGTTTTGAAAAACATGCCAGAATTCGCACCCGAGCCTCACTGATTCTCATCATGGAATTATCATCATCATCACTCAAAAACAAAACTAGGTAACTATGGAAACCGTACCATTATTGCTCTTTTTTAGGAAAGGTGATGTTCAGAAAATCTATGGAGGGTGGAATAAAAATAAATAAAAAATATTATAGAGATCTGAGTCCTTTCGGAACGTTCTGTCCGTTTCCCAAAACACCCTTTCCCAAAACACCCGTTCCAAAATATCAGTTTCTTTAAATGAACGTATGCCAAAAGACCCGTTTCTCATCGCATCAGTATGTCAAAACACCCGGTTCTCATAGCATCCGTATGCCAAAATATCCGTCTCTTATGACACCCGTATTCCCAAAAGACCCGTTTCTCATCGCATCAGTATTGTTACGAACTCGTTGTTTTCTACGTCATTTTTATGATCTTTTGTTTGCATTTTTGATACGTTTTGTTTTTGAGTGATGATGATGATGATTCCATGAGAATCAGTGAGGCTCGGGTGCGAATCCTGGCATGTACCAATGAGTTTTTCAAAACTTACGTACATATTAATTAATTCTGAGACCCGGTCCGGCGATGGGCTCCACCTAGGGGTCCAAAAAATATTTCGTGAAAAGTGGGTATATCCAGAAATGGAATACCTCTGACTACCCCTTCGGGGATAAAAGGCGTGAGATTATTTTTTTATTTTTTAAAAATTTGGGAAAAAAACGGATAATTTGGGAAATTTATGTTTTGGGAAACGGTAGTGACGGGAACGGTCTTTTCGGGATTAGGTCTTTTTGGGAAACGGATATGAAGCCAAAACTTATCTTTTGGGAGAAACACATTTCTGGAAACGCTTATATCGGGAAACGGATTTTTTCGGAAAAGGTGGGGACGGGAACGGTTGTTTTGGGAAAGAGTGTTTTGGGAAACGGACAGAACGTTCCGAAAGGATCTGAGTTAGTGGAGCGGTAAGAAGATATTGACACTCCCCCAATGCCCCCTGTTTTGTAAAATTCTCCAAAGTACAGAAATCTGCTTGCAACATTATCAAAATACTGGTAAACCCTTCCAGCATATATTTTTGTACATGAAATCAAAAAAGTTTGAATCCAGAGTCGTAAAAAGAAATATTTAAAATATTTTTTTTTCACGAAAGTAGCGATTATTTATTTATTTATTTTCCACAGCATACAAAAATTTACGTTATAATTAAGTATCGCCAAACTGCATTACAGTTTGTTGGCGAAGGTTTCACTCACTAAAACATGTAATATTGTTGTGTACCTACCTACCATGGAATGACAAAAACACCACTTATCTACCCTTAACCACATTTAACAATATTAAACTGTGTCTTTCATTTTACATTTACAATAAAGCATCCAATAACTTAGCTTTGAGTTTGTTTTTAAATATCTGCTTGCTAATACATTCATCCTCCGAAACAATTTTGTTGTAAATTCTTGGTAATATTTTCGCGTTCTCTCACCGTAGTAGTTCTTAGCAGCGGGTTCCAGGAATTTACCACGGACATTCTCACGGAAATTTCTGACAAGTATGTTAAGTAATTTAAACTCATTACACTGAAATTGGTCTAATGCCATTATGTATCGCAATTTTTCATGCACAGATAAAATTTTTGATTTTTTAAACAATAAATTATAATTTTGACGTGCTACGTGAAAGAGATAGCGCTTTACTTTTTTTCTAAATCTTATCTTTCATTAGCGTTTATGCGGAAGCGAAATAAACACTTATTTTTAAATTGGTTGTCGATCTGTCACTCTGACAATGTCAATTTGGCATTGCTTCACCTGCATGGAGCACAGAACACTATTACTCCTTGGAGTGTCTTCAAAATCACCACGAAACGAACAACAACCAAAGATATTATATATAGAAAGACGTAGATATGTTACTAGAGCACAGAAAATGAGGCCGACAAATGTAGTTAATTAACCACATTTTACTTAGTCGCATTGTATTTCAAGTCGTATTTTAAGCGCAACTCTTAACAGATAGCTCTCTTTTTCTTTATTATTCGTTCCGTATCATCTTTTCCCGTCATTGTTGTATCCTATAAATACGCTAAGAAGTAAGTATGTACATTTTGTAGCACACTCGTAGGGGATAAATTTTCAAACGCAAGCAGTATGAATATAACTCATCCTTACTTTAATATCTTTGCATACAACTATATATTTGACTAACAAAAAATAACGTAGGTAATTATTTAGGGAATACTAAATAATCATAAAATTCCTGGCCTAATTGAACACGTAACTAAATAATTATTTTAAATCATTTTGGGTCCATAGACCAAAAGGGTGACGTTCGTGTCTCAGTGACCTAAACTCTCATAAATTTCGCAATTTTTTTAACATAGGGAGCGATTTTAAAAAATATTTCGTTATGTTATCAAATAGCCCAGTAAATTTGCTTTGCGATTAAATATATGGTTCTGGTAATAAAATACGAGGAATAAAATATCACCATTATTCTTCTGTTTTGGTTAGTCAAAACTAACTTACGAATGCAACATTTTTTATTTTTACTAATATACTAATAGGGGTGTATGAGAAATTGCGCTTATTCTGTGAAGGTCCTTTTTTGTGAATTTTTGTCACAATGTACAACTTTTTAAATATTGTTTCCTCTCGAACTTTATTCTTCGACTAGCGACCCGCCCCGGCTTCGCACGGGTGCAATGCTAATACTAAAACCTTCCTCTTTAATCAGTCTATCTATTAAAAAAACCGTATCAAAATCCGTTGCGTAGTTTTAAAGATTTAAGCATACAAAGGGACATAAGGACATAGGGATATAGGGACAGAGAAAGCGACTTTGTTTTATACTATGTAGTGATTATCTTTACTCTCAGTTGATCGGGTTTCGGAAGCTCGTCTCTGGACTCAATGGCGCATCTAAAGGAGACGTTTCATGAATGTATGGAGACTGGGCCTGCACCATGTTCACCAGTTTTTTAGATAAATATAAATAAAATACCTGTACTTTTCTTCATGATTTTGCTCATATTTGTCTAGTTTAGCTGTACCTACAATAAACTTTAATTTTCATTGAACTAGCATCGCGGCAACCGAAAAAAAAATTGCGACCTGACCGGTAACATGACAATTGACATTATTTTTATATTTGTCGGAGTAATTTACAATATTATGTAAATTGGGCTTAAGAAGTTAGAAATAGTATTATTTCAATATGATTTCATGCGGATCCATCGAAGTTTAATTATTTTTGTGCAAGTTAAATAGATGGAAATGATTTTTTTAAATATTTTTCTGATAATCACTAGATTATTCTCTATCTTTCACGATGGTGTAAAATGTGCAGGCCCAAAATGGAACGTCTCCTTTTCATAGTTAGCTGGCAAACTGTATAACAGCATTATTGCTAATAAATCATCATGAAAGACGTTGTCCATCTCTTCTAGTTTATTGACGACTTCAAAAAGGAATCAAGATGTTCTGTCACTTCCTGATCTTCACTCATTTTCTGTAACATGAACCTGATGAAAACAGTCTCTTTTTTTGCTCGACCCCGTGACGCAAACAAACTGTAATTCCAGCCAAAACTTATTGTGCAGTAATCACCTTTTTAACGTGACCTACACTCGGATCCAGTGCCAATATCACCTCAGACTTCGCCTTTCTGTCAGCTTTCTCCCACGCCGACATCGCAGCAGCTTCCGCCATTGGCTTTTTCTTTTCTATCATTCCTAACTAACAATGCTTCGATTTGTACTTTCCAGCTGTCGTATTTATCTTTTGTTAATAGTTCAATACATATAGACAGACATTTTTCAGTTTGTCTGTACTTTACAAAAAATATTTTTCACAAAACCTAAACTACTTTATCTGTTACTGCTCTGGGCCCACAACCATTGTTGAGGAGAAGGGCAGAACGATTAAACTTAACTTAATAACTTCTTCGGCAATACTCGGTCGCAAGCGCAAAAACACTCAAATACTTATTACTTAACTCTTTAATGTTGAGTGCTATAAATAGTGCTTGATTTTGTTTTTTTCGAGGTTTACAGCCTACATTCAGATTTGTACCTATCTGCGAACACTTGTTAATGGCTTCGTTGATTTATTTTTAGGTGTTAGTTATATTTTTTATACCATCTTTTCGAAAAGTGACGTTTTGGTCCTCAAAAAGAGGGAGCAAAGTAAGTCTTTTCCGATAGGATTTTAATAAGTGCGAATAAGTGCTTTGAATTTGGAATAAAAAATATTCTTCAACATGCTTAGCCAAAGAGATTAGCAAAATAAGTTTTGCATCTAAGGGTGGCGCCACTGTAGTTTACATCAAACATTTGTATAACAAAATATTAGTTCCGTTTTTAGCCGCATTAGGTTGACAAGGCTGAATGGCGTTCGATGGTCGTGCCACACTGTCAGAAAAATTGCTGTGGCAATGCGCGTGCTTTCGTAGTTATTTTTCACAATTCACATTTTATTTTACGCCAAATTTTCAAATTCCAACATCGAATCGTTTTGTGTATTTTATTTTTAAAATTAATTCAAGTAGCAGTGACCGCAGTGATAGTTAAACACCAAAAAGAAGAAGCAAACAATGCCATCAATATTTTTTCTCATAGAGAGGTATGAGAACCAGAGTGTATCATTCGGTCGCAAAATTATTTTTACCTTTCGCTATGTACTTTAAACCCCTAACTTCGTTCATGATTCTACGATCGTACATTAGAATTCACTACGTTCGGAATTCTATCCTAGAATCATTCACTATGTTCGTGATTTAAAAAAACTCCCTCGCCGTAAAAATATCGTTTTGCTCCCTTATGACACAATCTACTATTGTACTGAATCTAGCTGTAGGTGTTCTGAATAAAATAAAACACAGTGGAAAATGTTAGACAAATATATTATAGCAAACGTACGATGGGTGACAACAATCTTTCAACAGACGTTGTACAAAAAGCAAACCAAGACACACTGTCATCACACCGGCCAGGAGGTTAAAACGGAGTCCTGAGTGCAGCGAGGGATTCAACCTCGCCCAAGACGAAAACAGCTTTATCCCAAAGGAATACTCTACTTTTCTCACCTTTTGCAAAACATAAAAAGCAAGGCTTCTTAATATGGCTTGTAGTGGCCAGTTCGATTTTCAAATAAATTCTTTTTTCTGCAGGTCTCTATGGAACAATTTTTCATACGAATTCATTATAACCCGCCGGGTCATAATATTGTACCTACTGAATCTCATCATAACCCGCTGGTTAATAATGACTTGCTATAAGTGAAGTTTTGCATGATATATCGTACATACAATTGGGCAATGTCAAGCATGTGGTGTGAAAACTCTTTTAACTGTTTTAAAGACTGTCAGATGTTAAATTAAAAATAATAAAGTAATACATTCCCTTTACATATCCCCCCGTCAGGGACAACATTTTTTTACAATAAAAATTTATCTGTTCGTCTTCTGTCTTCTTCTTTAAATGTAGGGACTGGAATAAGTTTGGTGATATGGAACTATATATATATATATATTGAGTTAGCCATTTTTAAAATTTAAATTTTCTTTCCGCCTTAGCTTGTTTCCATTTTCCACGTAGGTACACCATGTCTCATGCATTAAACTCACAATATTTACGATTTTTGTCGAATAGTTTCTTGTATGGTCATGTGATTTAATTGTATTCCCAAGATAAGTGCTATTTTTCTGTCTGATCTGACTATTTGCTATGTGTCTTTTCTCGTTTTAATTCCTTTGGTAAAATCGTTACATCTGTACCGTATATAAAAGTTTGGTGCGAAATACTACATAAAAATACAAATGAACTGACGATTACTTTTTATAATTTCACTTAATATAACTTCAAATAAAATAATTTTCAAATAATATAACAAACTGTTGATATACTTACCTACTTAATATGATGACTATAAAGACAGAATTTACATATCAAATAATTTTATTTCATATACTCAACATTTCAACTAATAATCAAATTATTAACCTTATTTTTAAACCGACTTCAAAAAAGGAGGAGATTTCTCAATTCGACCCTATTTTTTTATGCGTGTTCGTGAAAAACTTCGTCGTTTATGAAACGATTTTGATGATTCTTTTTTTGTTCGAAAGGAGATATCCCAAACCAGGATCTGATAAAGGCATCCCAGAAAAGTCTAGGGGAACCTTCAAAAACCGTAGTGGCGACTAGTGCTTTTTTACTTTTAGTTTCCTGTTTAAAGTCGTTTTTTTTTGTTAAAAATTATATATACCACTCAAATTGCATAATAAATACTTCACATACCGTTTAATATATGAAATAAGTTTTGTCTTGCAATTTAATATCTAAAGCCTAGGATTGTGTGTTATACCTCAAACAAATAAACAACAAATATAGTATTTTAACTTAAATTCGACTTATTAATCTAATATAATATATAATATCTAGTATAAAGTCTAAAAAATATTACCTAATTATGGTTAGTGCGTTAATTGCGAGAGGTGTATAATATGGAGCATGTGGTGTGTGATATGTGAATGCTATATAAATGTGGAGAAATTAAATAATGATTAAATTCCCAAAAGAGTTGGAGAGTTAAAAGAATTTGTGACCGATATTTTAAATAGGTAGAATGCTAGTTGTCGGAACCGCCCAGTTGAAGACATAAGAAATATTCATTTAGTTGAAGTCTAAAAAGAGCTAAAGGTGGATATTATTCCAATTTTTTGCGGCGGACTACTTAAAACTACCTTTGAAAGCTCATTTTTTGTGAGGTGGAATAGCAAGTACAGGAAGACGAGAAATTCGTATTAGTAATACCTATTAGGTTCATTGATTTTTTGATATAGACGATTAGGAGTAGGTACCTTTCATTCCATTAACATAATAATATTTTGGAATAGCAATGAATGCCGCTTAGGCGTCGCGTCAAAAAGCCTTTTGTTATCTGCGCGTTATTTTTCGGGAGGTTTGGATCCTCCGGACAAAGCGAGCCGCATATTTCACGGGACTGTAATCTCGTTCCTAGTTCACGGGATTTAGGCAAGTTTTTTACAGTATAGCTCGTTAATTCCCCTTGATTTATTCTGTCTGTCTTCACAGATTGTTAATCGTTAGGTAGGTCATTCTTGCAAGTAAGAGGAAAGTAATAACTACTGTCTAATATATAGTTATATTTGATGTTATATTAATGTCCCGTGATTTAAAAAATGTGATATATATACTTATAATAAAACTCTAACGAGACCGTGTCTGAGTACATGAAATATTTGTTGAAAATTTCAGCGGTAGTATGTATTTATCGACATACGAGTAGATATGAAAAGTCAATTTTTGGAATTTTTGTCTTTCTGTGCCCGCATCACAACAAAACTACTGGACGGATTTTTATGAAATTTGGTATGGTGATAGCTGAGTAGCTGGGTCAACATCTAGGGTACTTTTTACCCCCGTAAAATATGTCATTTCCAGGGTAAAATATAAAAATTGGTTAAAAAGACAAAATACGTAGGTACCTTCTACGTAAGTACTCCGAAACGATAAAACCTAGAAACTTTAATTATGGTCTGTCATAGGTTATAGGCAACCGCTGTGAAGGGATTTTTAGAAATGTCCGTACCCGTGTACGGGAATAAAGCGCTACATTAAATATATATATATAATCTCACGCCTTTCATCCCCAAGGGGGTAGGCAGAGGTATTCCATTACTGGATATACCCACATTTCACGAGATACATTGGACCCCTAAACGTGATAGGTGGTGAGCCCATCGCCGGACCGGGTCTATTTACACATGTCTCAGAATGAATTCTGAGACCTGCGGGTTTCCTCACGATGTTTTCCTTCACCGTCGAGCTAGTGATAAATATGTACGTAAGTTTTTGAAAAACTCATTGGTACATGCCAGGTTCGAACCCGAGCCTCACTGATTTTCGGCCGGTTATTTAACCGTCAGGACTATCACTGCATATTAAATATGATATATAAAATTTCACATTTTCAGTTTTTTTTATTTTCGATACCATTAAAAATAGCCGAAATCGATTAATTAGTCGAAACCGAACAAACTGATTTTATGTATGTTCGCAGATAAATTCTCTGTTTTGATGATTCTTTTTTTGTTGCAACGGTGATATCCCAACGGTGGTACCATGATAAGGAAACCAGGATCTGATGATGGCATCCCAAAGAAATCTAGGGGAACCTTCGAAAATCGTAGTGGCGACTTTTTTACTTTTTTTAGTTTCCTGCTTGAAGACGGGTTTTTTTTTGTTTAAAATTATTTATGTTCCTTGTAATTTAAATAAAATTTTGTAAAATAAGATGTTAATCGAAGTGCACAATAAAGAATGATGAAACCCATTCGGCATCAGAAATAGAACTAGATTTTTAATATTAAATTTCGACATAATATTGCTTAAGAATGGGTACAACCTCTCCCCAGGTAAGGGCGGCATCTACAGATTTGTTTAACCCCGAGGGGGGTCCCCCTCGAGAGCCTTACGTAATCATGTTGAAATACCTTACAAATTAACTTACCTACATACATATGTACCTACATACAGCTCACGCCTTCTTCCCACAGGGGTAGGCAGAGACGATGGATCGCCACTTTGCCCGATCTTCGCATACTTCCCTCGCTTCCTTCACATCCATAAGCCTTTTCATGCACGCTTTTTTATTCTTTGCTCTCTTGACCCCAGCTTTTTGAAGGACGTCACTAATTTGATCCGTGAACGTCCTTCTGGGGCGTCCTCTTGCCTTGCATCTTTCAACATTCGCACCGTAAATCTCTTTCGTTACTCTTCTTTCATCTATACGTTCCAAATGACCCAACCAGCTTAACATACCCTTCTCTATCCTTGTCACTACATCTTCTTTCAAACCACATTTCTCTCGTATATCCGCATTCCTCACTCTATCACATAATTTCACTCCACACATTTTCCTCAAAGACCTCATTTCCACTGCGTTCAATTTGCTTTCATGCTTCTTCTGCCAAACCCAACATTCACTCGCATACATCAGCGTCAGAACCAGAACAGCGTTATGCATAGCCATCCTTGCCTTGTTAGACATGACCTGACTGATCTGACACATGCACTGGAATCCTCGTAGAGTGATTTCAGTGCATTTATCAACCGGCTCCTCAACCCAAACTTGGACATTACATCCCACATATCATTCCTCCTTACTTTGTCATAAGCCTTCTCCAGGTCTATAAAGGCGCAAAACACCTTCTGATGTTTGGCGAGGTGTTTTTCTGTTAGGCACCTTAGGGAGAAGACTTGATCCATACACCCCATTTTCTTTCTGAATCCCGCTTATACATCCCATATTACTTACCTTAAAAATTTAATTATAAGAGGTAATTGAATTACAATTAGGAAATATGTATTTGTATTTCGTTTACCTACGTATATTAATTACAAGTAATTCAAATACTGCCCAACCCTGTAATGACGATACAACTCTACAAGCACCTACAAGCGAGTATCTTCGAAGACCATAAACTTAGCCAAGCTTCTAACCTTTCGGCCGCCTATGTAACTGTGTTTTGCAACCAGTTATAAATGAAAAAAAAATTCCTCTTTTCTTGTAACCAGTTACAAACTAAAATCTTCTCGGCTGCCTTTGTAACTATGTTTTTTAACCGCAGAGAAGTTCCAAATGAATGAAGTTTCATCTTTTTTCGTAACCAATTACAAGCTAAGACTTTTCTATTTTATTCGGAACCTCAAAAATTCAAAGATTTTCTTCTTTCGGATTACCTGGATGATGACAATACAAGAATTATTGTATTTTGCAGCAAATACATAAAAAATAAATTGGGAAATTACGTTTCGATCATGCCCATCCTGCTTTAAGCAGCTTTATACAATACACGGATTTAACCAAGGAAACGGAACGATTGTACCATTGGTTTTTTGTCTGCTACCCAATAAGAAAGTAAAGACTTATACAATTCTATACCGTTTAATAAAATCGCAATGTGGTAAAAATTTTAAGCCGCAAAAAATCACCTTAGATTATGAAGCTGCGGCTAATAATTGTAATGCGAAATAATTGTAAAAGGTTGTTATTATCATTTAAACCGATGTATATTTAAAAGCGTAAAGCTAAGGAAATGAAAACTAGAGTAAAACAGAGGCACGTTGCTCAGTGCGTTGGTTTGGCTCGTTTGCCAGAAGATAATACAAAAAGGATATGAATATGTAATGAAAAAAAGTCCAAAAGGCGCTGATGTCGAACGGTTCAATACATACTTTAATGAACAGTGGAATAAAAAAGGAGCACTTAATTTTGCAAAGATGTGTGGTTGTCAAACAGAAATTATAAGAACAACAAATCATACGGAAGGGTGGCACAATAAAATTAATAGAATTATCGGGTGAAAATATCCCAATATCGGCCAAGTTCTAGACGTACTGGATAAGGAAACAAATCTATATAATATTAACAAAGACTTCAAAAAAAGGAGAAAAAACAAGAATTACACAGAGATTGAAGAAGAAATTAATGCGGCTTTAAATGAACTGAAATCGAACTTAATAACAACTGGGCACTGCTTAGAAATTATCAGTCCCTACACATTCATTTAATATTTATAGCAAAAATTATTTAGGACATGGAACAGAGTTAAATAAAAAGAATTTTTTTATTTAAGTTTACTCTTATTTTTATTCATTATTATTCCCTTGTAGAAAGTTTTGTTACAAATTATGAACATAAATTCTTTTATAGTAACTTGGCTACAAAATAAGAACAAATTATTTTATACACTATTTAAAAATATTTCTAAGTCCATTTAAATATTTACTAGTTTGTAACTGGTTACGAGAAAAGAGGAAATTTTCTTCTTTTGTAACTGGTTACAAAACAGAAACAAAGTTGCATAAGCGGCCGAAAGGGTTTCTACAAAATGTTTTGGCATAATTTAAATGACCCGTTTTTTTTGTTACAGAATCGCAACTTGTTACATTCTTCTACTGGTATGGCTGGCAGTTTTATTACCGATGGGTTGCAAAAGTGCAGAGATGACGTGCCCCGTGGAGTGCATTTGTCGAATGGCGTATCACCTCGAAGAAGGAAGAGTGCTGCGCGTCGCTTGTACTCATGGCGACATGCACTCTGTGCCGATCGACAATCTTGATCGTAGGGCTCATGTTATTGTAATTTCTGCCCCACCAGACCGACCAAACTTCCTCGCAATAGGTCCTATCTTTACTCAGCCTATGCCATTTGCCAACCTTCGTGAACTTCATATCATTAACTCAAATATACCTTCAATAGGCCAGTACTCATTTTGGGGCCTTCAGAATTTGGGGATTATAAATTTGACATATAATAACTTAACCGGCATAGGAGCAGACAACTTTAGAGGCCTCATAAATCTCACTGAATTGCACCTTGATCATAACAAAATTGAGCAAATGCCAAGTGAGACGTTTAGACATTTGACATCACTGAGAACGTTATCCTTGTCTAACAATCGAATATCTGTATTAGTGCCACGACTTTTTCGGATGTTAGCTGAACTTCATTATTTGGATTTGAGTGATAATCCTTTGGCAGATTTAAACCCGGAAGTGTTCAAAGACATACAGCATCTACGAATATTGAAATGTAGTCACTGTCTCCTAAGAAGAGTTAATACACAGATATATCATTTAGTGCCACATTTGGAGGAATTAGATTTAGGAGACAATCTGTTTAAGTATCTGACGTCAGATGAATTTATAAGTCTTAAAAAGCTAAAGAAATTAAAACTGAACGGGAACCAGCTGTCAGTAATTGTGGACAACATGTTCGGGCGAAATCGCGAGTTGCGCGCACTGTCTTTGTCACGCAACCGTCTCGCCCTGTTGGCGCCGGCAGCCCTCAACAACCTCACGGCTCTCGCACATTTGGACATAAGTCACAATAAAATTGACAGGTTTCATTTGCAAACATTCGCTCCTCTGGTAGATTCATTGAGAACTATAAACTTTAGTGGAAATAACTTACCACTCAACGAAATTGCTATTGTATTACAAATTCTACCAGAAATACACGGCGTAGGGCTTGCTAATTTGTCGCTGGAGGATCTACCGCCAAATTATTTTACATATAATGAGCATTTGGTTGCTCTAGATATATCTTGGAACAAGTTCAATAAGTTTCCATATAAACTACTTACAAAAACTAAATTTTTGCAACGGCTTGATATGTCGCACAACAATTTGCAAACTTTAACCGAAAATGACCTGCAGAGATTAGAGGCTATAGCACAAATAGATTTAACTAAGAATAATTGGCGTTGTGATCAATGCTCTGCAGGACCTATGCTCATCTATATGACGACTACTGTACTCAACGGAACCATTCGAAATGCTAAATGCTACTCACCAATGCGTTTGCACGGAGTAACTTTTGGAGAGTTGAGTTTTGATCTGCTAGATCCTTGTCCGAATACTCATGAAGCCCAAATGAGTGTCATAGCCGGATTGATGCTACTTTGTGTAGCTGTTTTAGCTGCGGTAGCGGCTGCCTTGTTCTGCACTCGTCGTAGGGCTGCCCGATACTATACCAATGAGGAAAAACGAAGAGAGCACGAACACGAACATCCAGAAGAGTTGCTGGGGCGTACCGAGCTTGGCAGCGTGGCGACTATCCATTCTCCCTACCAACTGGTCCCGAAAGGCAGCTAACAGCGCGCCCAGGACCTTCCAGCTCCCCGACTGCCCGCGCGGTCAGCGCTCGTCTCAATGTTACCGTCGGTCTCTCGTGTCACTACTCCAGCTCAAGATATTACTTCACTTCACTACATTCCACCACCGATTGTGCCGCCTTTACTTGACTCGAATGGTTTGTGATATGAATATGAAGATCTAGTGTAGAGCCAAAGAAGTAGAAACATTGAACAAATTGTTAATTATAAGTATTGAATAGGTATATACAACGCGTCACAGAATAAGCGCAATTCCTCATATAGTTTTCTCTAACCAAATTTCTTAAATAAAGAGCAACAATAATACGGTTTCCATAGGTAGCCCTAAACTCAGTTATACTATTAAATTTTTCGGAAATATTTTAAACATAAGTATAAATTAGCACGTACTTGTCCACAAGGATTATTAATTTGTTAATGTAGCTGTAAGCTCCTCAAAAAATAATAAATAAATATGTACATATTAAAATTAGCTGAAATCGATTAAGTAGCCAATACTGAACAAACTAATTTCGGGAATTGTTCTTATTCTGTTAAATATTGTATTATTATAGACTAGCGGTTCTGCGCGATTTCACCCGCGTAGTTTCCGTTCCCGTGGAAATAAAATATCGCCTATGTCACTCGGGGACCTTCTAGCTTTCCATTGGTAAAAGAATTTTTAAAATCGGTCCAGTAGTTTTTTTTTAGTTTAGTCATAACAAAAATACAAATCTTTCCTCTTTATAATATTAGTATGGAAGTACCTATATATAATAAAAACGTGTAGTACCTAATATGTTGAAATTATGGGTATGTAATACTAAAATAATTTAAGTAGCTGTAGCTGTAGATATACACTGAAAAAAATGCAATGTGGAACGACGCCGCCATCAAAAAGATTTACTAATAGTATAAACTGTTTGTGTAGTCAATGATGGAGTCTACATTGCAAAAACTGCATTAAATAAGCTGTCAAAATGTAAAACCAAAAGTTAGCAAAAACATTTTTTTTACTTTTTCTCCAAACATCTTTGAGTAAACGAACGAGACGTTCCTATCACAAAAATCCACGAGTATTCGACTTCGACTTGTAGACGGTCCACACTTCACAACGTAAAACTGTTTTTTCATTTACATTAAATATCATTCATAATTCTAATTAATCAATAATTATGTACATTTTCATAGGTAGGTATATTTTTTATAATTCAAATCGGATTTGCTCATAATAATAATAATATGTGTTTTTACAATGTGGACTACACCGAATTATAAGAAACATATTTTTGTACTGTGTATTGATATTTATATAATTAATAAACATAAGAGTTAAAAGTTAAATGAACATTATAATTAAATCTTTGTAGTAGTTGTAAATATTTCTTTCATAATTTATTATAATTACATATACCAAAAAGCATATTTTCCCAATGGGATATTTCGGTATTAAATAAAAAGAATATTATTAGTATGTACATGTGTTTTTGGTAATACATTATAATACATTTAACTGGGTAATGCTCATGACATTTATATTTTCATTATAACCTCGGGCTTAGCTATTATAAAATAAATATCGTGTATTTAGCTAGATTACAGTATTATCATTAGGTAAGTACCAACTAATAAAATAGATATACCTATATTGCATAATAAAATCAAAATATTTGTTTTATTTATTAAGTAAAGTACTGATCCTACTAATATTATAAACGCGAAAGTTTGTATGTATGAATGGATTGTTCCTCTTTCACGGAAAAACTTCTGCACGGATTTTGATAAAACTTTTACAGTTTAACATAGCTTATACACCAGATTAACACATAGGCTATATTTTATGCCCGTATTCCTACTGGAACGGGAACTACGCACGTAAAACCGCGGGGTGCCGCTAGCCTAGAATACGTAAGATTTATTATTGAAATGATTATGAAAGTATTTATTGAAAATAATGTACTATTTAAGTGCCTCAAGAGGACAAAATAAAGCAAAGCAACAAAACAGTTTATAGTTTAAGATAGAAAGGTATAGTTGGCACTATACTAATGGAACCGGAACAGCTACGTTTCAAAAAATCTAATTGTATTTAGTTCTATGATATTTATCAAGGTCATTTATTCATGGGTTAGATTTTCAAAATTTATTAAAGCATCAAATGTAAGTACCTAATTATTTAATGTTTATCAAGTAATAATGGAAATTAAATTTCTTAGATATTAAACCGTCGGAGTTCAAATTGATGTAATAGTTACGAGTATGTATGTATAGGGAAGTATGTAGACTAGGATCCTAATTTTTGTGAGCTTAGCAGATATACATCTATTATAAAAATGCAATATTATTTAATAACAAGGAAACTTTTCCATCATTGAAAGAAAACAAAACAACTAATTTTCTATCTCACGCGGTCGATCTATTAAACTATCATGCGATAAAGTGATTAGGTAACAAAAGCTCCATTAACGAGCTGTATTTTTGTATCGTTGCCACATTTTCCTCCCTCAATCAATGGCCTACTTATATTGAATCTCTTTGTTCTTAATAACACCCATAGCGCATAAATGTATTTAAATTATTATTATTATTCTTTATAGAAACCAATCATTTTTAGCACGGTGTATAAAATCTGTACTTATCAGTAAATAATCAAAATATATAAGTTAAAATATGTTTTTTAATTTCAACGGTTTTATTAAAAACTAGCGGATGCCCAGCGGCGTTGCCCGCGTGGATTCCGTTTATTCCCGTTCCCGTAAGAATTTCCGAAATTCCCTTCATAGTGGTTGTCTACGACATATTTAAGACACTACATACCATATTTCAAATAGCGGGTGCCCGACGGCGTTTTCCCGCGTGAATTCGGTTTATTCCCGTTCCCGTGGGAATTTCCAAAAATCCCTTCATACCGGTTTCCTACGACATATAAGACACCTTCATACCATTTTTCAAGTTTTTAGGTGTAATCGTTTCGGAGTAGTACGTATTTCTCTTTTTAACCGGTTTTTATATTTTCCCGTGGGAATGAGATATTTTCCTGGAATAAAAATTACCCTAGATGTTGACCCGGGTACTCAGTTATCTCTATACAAAATTTCATCAAAATCCGTCCAGTAGTTTTTGAGTGATGCGTGCACAACCAGACAGACAGACAAAAATTCCAAAAATTGGTGTTTCGGTATCTATATCGATAACTATATACACTACCGTTAAAATTTTCAAAAAATATTTCATGTACAGACACTGCCCCGTTAGAGTTTTATTATATGTATAGACCGTAGAAACCTTCCGTGGACCTACTCGAACTCACACAAAAAATTTCATCAAAATCGGTTTAGGTACAAAATATTTGGTAGGTCTTAGGTACCAGTCATCACACCACTCTCGTTATCAAGGGCATTAAAGAGAAAAAACAATCGTGAGGCAAAGGCTTAAAACGTTAAAAAGTGAGAAGGGTTTTAAAGAAAGATGAGACAAAGGGCGAGAATTAAGAATTGCCTCCATGGAAGCAAAACATGTTGCTATTTCTTCATAATTATGTGAGATGAGTTAATTGAAGTAATTTTTTTAATGTTTGTTTGGTACTACTTACCGCAGCCTCGGGAAGTCTGTTAAAATGGGAGTAATAAGCGAAAGCAAATATGAATTGTATGCCTCCCTGGGCCATATCATTAGTAAGGTTTACATTTTAATTATCAGGAAAGAGCTGCAAATCATTCCAGGCGTCTACAAAATCGGTTTCATTATCGGATGAGATACTTTGCGGCTTTACTCTGCGAGAACCGAACCGACTTACGACTGCCAGGTAGCCCTCAAAGGTATGATTTAACAAGGTTGCATCCTTTACCCTTTCGATCCGCAATCAGAACTGGCCCTGCGTAGTGGACACTACAATTCAGGAAAGGGAATTCAAGTGAAGTTCTTGTGGAAGGAAATTGTGCCATTATAGGCTGCACATGCCGAGCCCTGCTACGAAAACACTTTATGCATTTTTTACCACAGATCTAGATAAATTCGGGCCACCTGGTCAATAATTTTGCCTCGAATTTGCCAAAAGAAACTGGGCCTGAATGAAGAGTCTTCTTGTGATAGAACAAAATCTTACTTAATCAGTTAAGAACCGCCGGTTCCATTAAAAATCTATCGTGTCTGTGATTCATGGCCAAGGTTAAATGATGCATAGTACACAGTAAGACTGGGTGCTTGATATTGAAGTCATAAGGCGAATTATACTTCGTCGCTGCATCCTCGAGATTTATTTATTCACCAAGTAGTTCACTCCTCAATGTAACAGGCATCGAACACAATATTTAGAGCTAAATGTCTAAAAAAAAGGAATTCAATTTATCGTTAGTACATCCCCTCCCCTGCCCGTCGCCGGCGGCGGCCGTCTCGCGTCCCTGAGTTGTCATTCGCTTTCTTTGTGCGGGCATCGTAACATCAGTTTCGTTATTTATTTCTCGTAATTTTATTTTTTCGTAATTTATTTTTCGAGACAGTTTAGAACGTGATTAGAACAAGTTTTAGTCCAGTGCAATAACGAATAGGATATTTGAAATTTTCAAACGTAAACACATGGGGCGTGCGTGACTATTCCGACAACAACATATTGAAAAAATAAGATGATTGAAACATTGCATAAAACACAGGACAAAGGATCCATACTCACATGACTCGAAAAACCGTAAGTACTTGACCTTTATAATTACCTGTGTGCGGCAAAAATATCATGTCACGTAGGTAACTACCTACCTACAATTGCTTTCGCTATTTATTTATTTTGGTTTCTATGAAAAAATAGATAAATAAATGATCTCATGCCTTTTTTTATCCCAGAGGCAGAGGTATTTCATTTCTGAAAATAGCTCTATGCTTTATTCCTCGATAGCTACTGATTTTACAATAAATCTATTTACAATATGTATGTGTTATTGTCTCTTGAAAAATTCTGACTGTTAAGTGGCCACTAGCTTAACACCATCTTCCAGTCCGCGGTGGGCTCGCGTGGGAGATTATAGCCCATACTTCCTCATGTGTGAGGAAAGACCCTTAAGCTCAGCAGTGGGCTGTTACGGGTTGATGATGATGTGTTATTATTCCTTAACGAATAAATAGGTAATTCAAACTTCTACCTAGATGAAATAAATAATCAGTGAGTGCGTAACCTTGAAGTGTCGTTTATCAAATTAGGCTTTTAAGAGCCTACCTACCTGTAGTAGAGTTTATATTAACTGTCCAGAACCACGATGCGATTGTGGTCATAGGTTTTTTATAGCGCTGCATTTAGTACCATGATGCGATTATGGTCTTAGCCGCCTTATAATCATAATCTTTATTGTGCATAAAATTCAGGTTTACATTCAGTTGTTACAGATTTCTTATATAGTTCTGCTGAAATTTTTGCCTTTTTAGACGTATACACATATTGTCAAAATTATTCAAAATAAAAATATAACCTACAATAACAGCACCAACAGCACTAAATTACATTATTTATTCCACTGTAATGTTGTAGTTCGAACCACGATGCGATTGTGGTCATAGGTTTTATAGCGCTACATTTAGTACCATGATGCGATTATGGTCTTGGCCGCTTCATTTCACTGTCATGTTGCAGTTTGAACCACGATGCGATTGTGGTCATAAGTTTTTATAGCGCTGCATTTAGTACCATGATGCGATTATGGTCTTTTCATTCCACTGTCATGTTGCAGTTCGAACCGCGGTGCGATTGTGGTCATAGGTTTTATAGCGCTACATTTAGTACCATGATGCGATTATGGTCTTGGCCGCTTCATTTCACTGTCATGTTGCAGTTTGAACCACGATGCGATTGTGGTCATAAGTTTTTATAGCGCTGCATTTAGTACCATGATGCGATTATGGTCTCAGCCGCTTCATTCCACTGTCATGTTGCAGTTTGAACCACGATGCGATTGTGGTCATGGGTTTTTATAGCGCTATATTTAGTACCATGATGCGATTATGGTCTTAGCCGCTTCATTCCACTGCCATATTGTAGTTTGAACCACGATGCGATTGTGGTCGGAAAGTATAGAGTAGCTCCAAATTATGAAACTAAAGCTGAAGGTTATTCAGACTCTGACCAGCATAGCCTATGATAGATAATGGTTAGTTAATAGTTCTCCCAGTAATTAAATAGAACAAAATTCGGACCCAACCACTCCGAACGAAGCAATGGGCACACCAGTTGCAAATAACATAGGCTCGTTATCTCTTGTAAATAATCCTCTAGCTTTCTCATCAGACATATTGGAGGTCTTGGGGGCCCAAAAATAAGAGGAGTCTCCAAATAGTGGGAAATGATTGTAATGGAAGGGCTCGGGAAGGAGCAAAAGCAGAAATTGATGGATGAAAATCTGTATTCCTAAAAACTAATTAAACTAATTAAAGCGTCAAAGTTAAACCTTGAGTTAAAGGCGGTTGCGAGACTGGTCGAATATTGCTGGATATCCCTGCCAGAAGACTACTCAACTGAGAAAATTGATCGCATAGATGATAAATTTTCCAACAATAACAACGTATAGAGATTGGTATATTATATTATAGTTCAAAGTGATTCGAAGAGAATTTAGGCGACAAAAACAGACAAGAAATCTGACCAAAAGAAAATTCGACCCCCAATCTTCAACCTGTTACTATAGACCCAATCAAGCTACGAGTCAGGGAATCCCTTTGAGGGCCACCCAGGCAACATGCCCGGATAGGTAGGTCCCAGATTCCCAGTTCAGCCTCACTCAGGTCGAGGCCTACCGATGTCGACCGACAGATATAACTTGTCGAAGCAGAACCGTGACAAAACTACTACCACTTAGAGGTACCTTCTAAACACGATCGCAGATTACAGCACTTTGTTAGTTTTTCAAGAAACATTAGTAAGGATTGAACTATTCTAGAATACTTTACTGGATATAAAATTTCCTTTAGCCGCACCGTTTGTACAGCACTTTGAACCTGTAGAACATACTCTTTCGGTAGCACAAGTTAGTAATATTAACTTGGAAATAAAAATGGGGCCGTCATACCATCTTTTTTTTTTGACTACCGAATGTGACGGTACCTGATGATTCATTTTGAACTTTAAAAAGCTATAGAAATTTACATAATTATTACCTATTACACTTTTAATTATCAGACATGAGAACTGCTTCTAATATTTTATTACAACTTTTTATTAAGAGGAGGCGTATGTATTTTTATATATATATTTAGGCGTATTTTCATAAAACAGCTATGATTCATTTAAAAAATTTACGAAGAGCTATTTGATAGCATGTCAACACAAAACCTTTTTAGATTTTGAATTGGATACAACCAATATGTCACTCAATCTACCTTTATAAAATCGCATTAAAATAAAGAAATGACCGAAAAAATATTAAAACGACCTTTGCTTTCGTTCAGGGATTTTGCTAAGTACTTAGTTGTACTTACTTCTGCTTGTCCGGCTGTGGATTACGTCTAGGTCTATACGAAGAATTTTGAGAGGGAGATATTCTTACCGCTTCATAAATTAGAAGATTATAACCTATATTAGAAGAGTATGACTTTAAGCCACAATCTGTAAGACATTTTCTCCTGGTGGATCAATAACATCATGACTGTCTTGTTGTAAACCCATTCGAAGTAATGAATACGACCTTGAAATCTTGACGGAGATGAGGAATCAATGCGCGTCAATATCGATACCGAGTGGGAACTATCACAAGTAGCTTATCAGAAGATCATTGAAACTTAGGGTCATCCCAAAAGCTATCTGTTCGCATTCCATGTGAATGCTAAGTCTGCAAATTACATCTCTTGGAGATGCAACCCACACGCTCTCAATATCAACGCTTTCACAGTATACGGGAATGAGCAATTTTTCTTATTTGTTTTCACCATTTTTGTTGTAATTAAACCAAGGTTGTTGTGTACTAGTTGCGCCATACTGGCCAAGTCAATCATGTTACCCATTGTTCGTAACACTACAAGTTCTTTTTATTTTTAGTTTTGTCCTATCAGTACACATCATCCTCTGTGGAGCAGTGGTTCCGTCGCCCTTATCAGAAAAACACTATAACAACAATCTTTAGCTCCTAAAACTATCGATATTATGATATCTTTACTCTCAGACAGCTTATTAAAGTAGTATAACGAGGCATTTAAGAATATAAATGGTGGGAATTTTTGTAGAGTGAGTGGAGTTTGTAGAGTTTACAGCAGGAGCTATTCCACATTAAATACCTATATGTCGGCTCTTGTGCTGAAACTGGGTAGAGCCTTAGTCTGGATGACTATGTTACCCGATTTCTCGAGGGAGTTTTTAAGAAAAGGCCAAGCTTCCCCAACATAATTTGGGACTTTAACGTGGTCCTTGATTTTATCTCTAACTGGTAGCCCAAAGAGTATCTTTGCACAAACTTATGATTACAAGTATGATTTATGATGAAACTTAATTTTAAAATATGCGGCTCTCTTCGCACCGTCAATAGCACAACGAGTACAGACGCTGATATTAATTATATCTAATATAAAAAATATTTACTTCGATCATTAAAGTTACCTATTATTGAAGACATAATCAAGACTTCCGCTCCGCGTAGACAGAAACCCAAAATTGTTATAAATAAATAAATTCTGGGACACAATTCATACATTGTTATTTGGTCCAAAACTGGGCAGAGCTTGTTTGTACTATGGGTTTAAAAAAAAAAAAAAAAAAAAAAAACATACCTATCACCCAGAAATTAACAGACATGTTCACCTACACAAGTTTCGGCCCCTTCGAGGGAATTAAAACTGCGACCTCCGACTCAGAAGTCAGGGTTACTATCAACTGGGCCAACAGGCCTATCGTAGTAATACTTTCTTTCCCACTGAGTCGGAGATATCATGTCCTGTAAAAATTTTGTTAACCTATGTAAAGACAACTATAACGTGAAAACCCAAATAGGTACAGAGAGATTACACCTCACAATTAAAAACAAAAAATCATAACGCTACCGCGTCTATAATCAGCCGCTGGATTCAACAGGTAATTTCTGAAAACGGTATTGAAACCATGGCTTTTTTTTTTCTCACAGCACATAGTGCTTACCATGCACCTACATCTGCGGCTGATCGAAGAAGTGTTTCTATAGAAATTATAAAGAACACCGCAGGCTGGTCAGGGGATTTCCAAATTTTTTGCAAATTTTAATTTAGGTAATAATTTTGCTGAAGCAGTTTTCAATCAAAGTGATAAGAGATCGTATGATTTATGTAATTAGTTACATAACGGAAGAAATAGAAGTCTACTTATGTGCTATTTCCCAAAATTCACTCTAAACATCTACTTGGTGAATAAATAAATCTCGAGGATGCAGCGACGAAGTATAATTGAAGGTTAAACAAACTTACCTGAAGTGAAGTTTGACCGTAATTATATGAGTCGCTGCATCCGAAGAGATTTACATACCCACCCTCCCTATTTTGACTCACGCAAAATTACCCAATTTATGTATTTGTGAAATAGCTCTCTGAAAAAATGACAACTCAGGGACGCGAGACGGCCGCCGCCGGCGACGGGCAGGGGAGGGGATGTACTAACGATAAATTGAATTCCTTTTTTTTAGACATTTAGCTCTAAATATTGTGTTCGATGCCTGTTACATTGAGGAGTGAACTACTTGGTGAATAAATAAATCTCTTCGGATGCAGCGACTCATATAATTACGGTCAAACTTCACTTCAGGTAAGTTTCTTTAACCTTCAATTATCAAGCCTTCCACCCACTCGAAAAATATCGTTTGAGCCTAAAAAAGGAGTTAAAGATGATTCTTTTTTTTTGATGGCAATGGCTTGCCTGATTTAAGAATATTATACTCGATCGGAAACATCTGTAGTTGCGCATTATGTTATATAGATTTTAATGAATTATCTAGTTCCTGCACAGAGAAGACCAGTTGTTTTATTTTGACTGTTTTTAATGTTGTATATAAATCTTTGCACATATGCCCCTATTCTTTGTTAATATTCTACATTTGAATGTTTATGAATTATAATATAATTTAATATAATATAATATAACTGTCTTAGACTAGCGGCCCGCCCCGGCTTCGCACGGGTGGACATTTATTTTTTAAACATTTTGGGATGCACTTAGAGTAAATATATCTTTATGCAGGACATAAGATAGGTTCTTATTATTTTTCAAATAGCCTGTGCCCGCGAGAAACCAGTTTATTCCTATTCCAATGGGAATTTCTAAAAATCCCTTCATAAAGAGCGGTAACGACATATTAAGACACCTACATACCATATTTCAAGTTTCTAGGTGTTATCGATTGGGAGTAGTAACCAGTTTTTAGCGTGTTCATTCTGATGAGACTTAAAAAGGGAGGCCCTGTCCTCCATAAAGAGCACTCTCTCTCAATCATGAGATCAGCCTTTAGACCACGAGATACAATATCGTCTGGGTTGTCCGACGATGGTACATAGCCCCAAGTACAATTTGGCTCGCTCAATGTTTTAAGTGCACGAATGTTTTTATTGGTCACGTCAATAAGACGACGTAAACATTTGCTAGATTCTCTTAAGACTAGTTCAACGTTGAACAAAGCCTGTACATGGTTGTTTACTAGTAGACGACTATTGTTGTATCAATCGCATAACAAACTCCAAGCGGTTTCGTAATTATCGCTATTGAGGTCGAGGTTTTTTATTATTTTGGATGCGCTTCCTTTTAAAGACGACGAAAGTAGTGAAAGTTTATGTCATTGATACTGTCGTTGTTATGGATTAAACATAGGAATGTGTCCCAAACTCTAGCCAGCCCTGGAAGCTACAATCAAAACGAGGTAAATCAATTTCTGTAGACGAACAAAGTTGTTATTACTATTGGCACCACCTGGAAACCAATAACTATGGACCACGAAACCAAACACTATGGACGGCGCTAAGTTACAAAGAACCGATGCTGTCCGCTTTATTAGACAAGCTGACCGGACATCACAAAGAGCTGAAGGAAGTTGAGAACAAAAGTTTAGCGCTGTGGCTGGATATGGAGGAGGGACGAGGCGGCAATGGAGGCCGACATTGACAGCGTGGATGCGTACCTACGATAGATGGTGGTATATTTTGCGGCAAGACGCACTGTCTATGTTAAGTCCGCCGAAGTCTGACGCATTTAAAACAGGAGCTACATTGAAAGATTTTGACGACGATGCCCCATCAGTAGGTACCCGAGTCGAAGCAGTCAGTGTCGCGTAAATATCTAAAGCTACCATCCTTTAAATTACCGACATTTGACGGGCATGTCAGAAATTGGATCGGCTTCTGGGCGCAATTTCCAAAAATTCATGAGGCGCTCGAATTGAGTGATGATGATTGATATGTAAATATCCTTGCTAGGACTGGCTAATTTGTACTGGCAGCCTGTCTCCAATGCATGCTGACAGTGATAATATATAATGTCAAGTTCTAGCTAAATATAGCCAAGTTTCTCATAATTGGTCTTTTCTTGCTGTGTATCAATTTATTCACCTAGACTATGACCGACGACAACGCTAAACCGGAATCCAATACGTTCGGGACGGGACGTTCTTTGACGCCGATACTAACTACGTTCACACGATAGCAAGGTACTTAAGACCAGAAAAATTTAACGACCTACTACCTAGGTTGGACCTATTGGAAGTATACCTTCGAGAATTTCCTAACAGAAGAAATCCCTAAGGGTGCGGATTCCCTAAAGCTAAAGATTTAAATTAACCATTTAACACCGACAATTTTTTCTCACGTTCGTGATTGTCTGACTTACGTTGATGCCATGAGAGTACTCAACAAGATGTACACTAAACCGAAAAAAGATGTTTTTCTCGTCACCTACTAGCTTCACGAAAACAAAAGCTTTATGAGTCTATATCTGACTATGAAAGATCGCTCAGACTCCTGCCACGCGATTGTAACTTTCAATCTGTTAATGCTACTGAACACGATATACAAGCTATAAGAGGTGCTTTTGTTTCTGGAATACTATCAGTAAAGATTCTTGAAAGATTACTCGAAAAGAATAATCTCAGTCTAGATGAAGCTTTAGATCAAGCTATCTCTTTAGAAACTGCAGAAAGAGACTGTCCTGTAATGGCTCTGGTGAACTACAATTGAATGATTTTCCAGTACCAGGACGGACAGCTAAAGATCCCCAAACTTCTCGGCCATTTACTGAACAAACAAACAAATGGCGATGTTTTTTTTGCGCGGGAAATAGCCTACACTGACGACCCAAATACCCCGCTTTCAATATGCAATGCCAACTATGCTCTAAAAGGGGCCATTTTGCTAAGTTTTGCAGGTCAATGAATACTACCAATAATGCCATCACAACTTACGACTAGGTACTCCGATTCTGATGAGAAAGAAGCAACTGCTAGCGCAATATCTGCTGCCTCTCCTTCAAGTTTATCCACAGCTACGATCCCTGTTACCCTTAACAATTATCAAGTAGACGCTCTCATTGACACGGGGAGTTTTGTTAGCTTTATTGACGAGAAAATAGCACGATTAATGGAACTCAAACTGAAACCTCACAAGCAAACTATTACACTGGCCTCCATTAACAACATTTCTTTTGTAAAAACTGATTGCTTTGCTACTCTCATAATAAACGAACACATGTATAAACATCGGCCAGTCCTTGTCGTCAGCAATCTTTGCGCTGACATCATCATCGGCCCTGACTTGCTTAAAGAACACTCCGCTCTTCAATTTAACTTTGGGGGACCCAAAGAACCTCTAATTTGCAACGTGATGCAAGCCTCCGTGCTTCCGGCTTAAATATTTACAAACCTGAGTACAGATATAAAACCCATTGCCGTGAAATCCAGATACTATAGCGAACAAGACAGTGAATTTATAACTCAAGAAGTTTCGAAGTTGTTGGAAGACGGCGTAATTGAACCAAGCGTCTCACCCTGGCGAGCGTAGGTTTTGATCGCAGGAGGAGGAGCACATCGTACAAGACTTGTTATCGACTATTCACAGACTATTAACAAATGGGTGTTATTTAAATGGTTAGCAGAGTATTCGAATTTTTGTAAGCAGAAAAATATAATCTGTAAGCAGAAATAGCTAATTGGTCAGCAACTCATGGCCAGCAAACATTACAAAACCTATCAGCAATTTATGTCATTCTGGATGGCTGTAATTATTTTTGAGCTGCAATGAGCTGCTACTGTTTAATAAAATTTTGGTAAGCACTCCGAGGGGAAGCCAAAAAATATTTTTGAGCTTCATATAAAAGTAGCAAAAATAATCTCAGCAAACTTGTCATGCGCAAAATGGGCGCATTTCTTACATAGATTAGGAAGGACTTTGGATTATACAACTTTTATGATTATGATTATTATTACGATTACAAGTGGTGGTGGTGGTAGTGGTGGTGGTGGCGGTGGTGGTGGTGTTAGTGGCAGTGGCAGTGGTGGTGGTTGTGGTGGCTGTGGTGGTTGTGGTAGTGGGAGTAGGCGTGGGAGTTGGGGGTAGGAATGGGGTGTAGGAGTTCGGTGTAGGAGGTAGTGGGAGGTAGTAGAAGGTAGTAGGAGGTAGTGGGAGGTAGTAGGCGGTAGTAGGAGGTAGGAGGATGTAGGAGAAGGTAGGAGCTACTACCTCCTACTACTTCCTCCTACCACCTGGAGAAGGTAATAGGAGGTAGAGGTAGGAGGATGTAGTAGGAGGTAGGAGGATGATGGAGGAGGTAGGAGGAGGAAGGATGGGGTAGGAGGAGGTAGGAGGGGGTAGGCGGTTGTAGGAGGAGCTAGGAGGGGGAAGGAGGAGCTAGGAGGTGGTAGGAGGGGGTAATAGGACGAGGTAGGAGGATGAAGTAGGAGATGGTCGGATGTAGTAGAATATAGTAGGATATAGTAGGAGGTAGTAGCTCCTACCTCCTACATTCTAGTACCTTCTACCTCCTCCTTCCACCTCCTAAAACCTCCTACCACCTCCTCCTACCTCCTCATACCCTCTCCTACCTCCTTTCCCTCCTCCTACCCCCTCCTACCGCCTACTACCTCCTACTACATCCTACTACCTCCTACCACCTCCTCCCACCTCCTCTTACCTCCTCCTACCACCTCCTACCACCTCCTCCTGAAGCTTCCTACCTCCTACTACTTCCTCCTACCTCCTCCTACCTTCTCCTACATCCTGCTAACCCCTCCTAGCTCCTCCTATCTCCTTCTACCTCCTACCACCTCCTCCTACCGCCTCCTACCTCCTCCTACCTTCTCCTACCTACTCCTTCCCCCTCCTAGCTCCTCCTATCGCCTCCTACCTCCTCCTACCACCTCCTACCCCCTCCTAGCTCCTCCTATCTCCTACCTCCTACCACCTCCTCCTACCGCCTCCTCCTACCTCCTCCTACCTCCTACTACCTCCTACTACATCCTACTACCTCCTACTACATCCTCCTACCTCCTCCTACCACCTGGAGGAGGTATGAGAGGGTAGGTAGAAATGAGAGTGGGAGTGGGAGTGGCTATAGTATAATTTTTTACGACATGTTTTCTCTGCTGTTCAATCATGAAGTCTTGCTGACCAAGTAGTTATTTTGCGGACCAAGTAACTATTTTGCGGACTGAATGTTTATTATGCAAACCCATGTTATTGTAAGCTGCCTATTTCTGATTTAATTTTTGACCATTATCAAAATTATTTGCCGAACAGGGATTGCTGCCTGATTTTTTTATTTGCGAACAAAATCTTTGTATGCCGACCAAATGATTTAAATGCTGATTTTTTGTGGCTAACCAAATTTTATTATTGCTGCCAAAGATATTAAAGTAAGAATGAGTTATATTCATACTGCTTGCGTTTGAAAATTGATCCCCTACGAGTGTGCTACAACATGTACATACTTACTTCTTAGCGTATTTATAGGATACAACAATGACGGGGAAAGATGATACAGAACGAATAATAAAGAAAAAGAGAGCTATCTGTTAAGAGTTGCGCTTAAAATACGACTTGAAATACAATGCGACTACATAAAATGTGGTTAATTAGCTACATTTGTCGGCCTCATTTTCCGTGCTCTAGTAACATATCTACGTCTTTCTATATATAATATCTTTGATTGCTGCCCATTTAATTACTTCTCTTAACAAATATACACAATTAGACGCATATCCTTTACCTCACATAGAAACTATCGTATTAAAGGTGGCAAAATACAACGTATTCAGTCAAATTGATTTAAAAAGTGCATATCATCAAGTGCTGATCAAAAAAACTGAAAAACCTTTCACGGCATTTGAAGCTGCAGGAAAAATTTACCAATTTACAAGTATACCATTTGGTGTCACAAATGGTGTAGCTGCGTTTTAACGAACACTTGAATTTATTATAGAAAAAGAAAAATTGAAGGGAGCCTTCACATACTTAGATGACGTCACCATTTGCGGTAAAGCGAAACGAGCATGATCAAAATTTGCTCAAATTTCAAGCAGCTGCAAAAAATACAATCTGACCCTCAATGAACAAAAATGTAAATTCGCTCAGGAGACTATTAGCCTGTTAGCCTATACAATCAAAAACAATTCTATAGAACCTGACAAAGAACGTCTGAAGCCATTATTGGAATTACCGGTGTGGCAACCGCAAGTAAAGAGACCATATTATGCCCAGCAACTCGGACATAGAGAACGGTCTATGTTGTCCGTGGGCAGGTCATTCAAAATTGTCATCTAAAGCTTTTCGCTTGTTAGATATTTTCTTTGACTATTATTATTTGTGGATGCTATAAATAAACATATATTGTACATATCCCAAGCCGAGGTTTTAATCTTCCGCTCAGCATCCCAAATTGGTGACCCCGACGTGATGAGCATCGGCTTGGTGATCTAAGTTTCGTTCGTTTTTATCTGAAGAGTATTGGGATTTCTTCCTACGCAAGTTACCCTGGGACTACATTCATCGTGTGCATCGTGCGCCCTTTGCAAATTCGCTTTGATTTCGCCGGCTGGCCGCCGCCGCTAAGCAAAAAAACCAGTTCGAACCGGTTTGCTTCGGTGGGCCATATCCACAAATTTGCTACTGCAAGAAGACGAAGACTACAGAGAATTTGCTCCTAGGCCACAACGGACTGTACTTGCCACCTATCGTAAAAAATACAGAAGTACCTACTCTTTAGTGCAACCAAATTTTGACATTTACTTTGTGTGTGACGTTTACTCTCGCGATATTTGAAGAAGTACCAAATCGCGCCGTTCGTCATTACCTGTCAAGTGGATACGTAAACAAACTTTTATTTCGTGATTTTTTAAAACATTTTGGACATTTTTTCAATATAAGTTTTGTTCAGTTTTAAGTTTATGCGTAACGGTTTGTAGTTTATTATCCTAATTCTTTGTATATACCTACGTATTAGCTATACTTACAAAATTTTACTTTTTTATACCGTTTGGTGCTGTACATTTTCTATTAACTTACTATTACCCACTTTTGTACTTGTTATATTGTGTGTATTCGTGTTGCCACCTCACCCCTGCGCTTTTTGTTTTCAATACAGTGCTCGCTTAGGTATTTAGTAGTGGGACAGACTATCCTGGCTTCACAATCCTTCCTCGTTATGGACAAGCCAGCGGTACTAGCTGACCAAGGCATGAACTTTTCTACGGTTCCATCGCCACCTACGTTACTAGATGCCCTGTCTCAGCAGGTAAGTGAGATGATCAAGCAAGTAGCTGCTCTTACTGCTGCAGATTGCTTAGAGCGCAACCGAACCGCATCTTCAAGTCGTCGTCGCTCACGTACCACTACGCCTGCCAACCCATCGAAGCTTTGTTGGTATCATAAAAGGTTTGATGCTAGAGCTACAAAATGCATTGGCCGTTGTAACTGGGTTCCCACAAAGCAGGAAAACTACAACAGCAATCAGTAGAGGCGGCGACTGATTGTTCTCAACCCGGCCGCCGACTATTCGTTACAGACCAGACGTCTAAATACCAGTACCTCATCAACACTGGCTCAGACCTCTGTTGTTTCCCTCGGCGCCTACTAAAAGGTCGCTACAATAGCAGTGACTACGACCTTAGCGCTGCAAACGGCAGCTCCATTAAGACGTACGGTAGCATTTCTTTGCATCTTAATTTAGGGTTACGCCGGGATTTTCATTGGAACTTCGTCATCGCAGACGTCAGTACCCCCATAATCGGCTCCGATTTTTTAAGTTATTATAACCTTTAACCGGACTGCCGACACAAACTTATTATCGACGGTAACACTAAACTTTTCGTTTCTGCTGCAACTGCCAACGTGTCTCAGGATAGCGTGAAGGCTTTGGCTTGTAGCAACTCAACTTTTGCGCAAGTTCTCGCCGATTTTCCAGATACCACGCGCCCACCTGGCCTGCCCAGAGTCGTGAAGCACAACACCGTGCACTATATTAAGACCACTGAGGGACCTACAGTATCGTGTCGTCCTCGTCGTTTGGCACCGCATAAACTTGTCGCGGCCAAGAAAGAGTTTGAGGACATGGTACATTGCGGTATAGCCAGGCCTTCTAAAAGTGCTTGGGCATCCCCTTTACAGATGGTACTCAAAAAGAACGGCTCATGGCGTCCATGCGGCGATTATCGTGGACTTAATGCCCGGACTATAGCGGATCGGTATCCAGTGCGGCATATCAACGATTTTTCTTACAGTTTGTCTGGAGCTCGAGTTTTCAGTACCATTGATTTAGTGAAAGCTTATCACCAGATCCCCATGTTTGAAGGCGACATCTCGAAGACTGCCATCGTTACCCCGTTTGGCCTCTTCGAATTTCCTTTTATGACCTTCGGTTTGCGCAATGCTGGACAAACTTTCCAGCGCTTCATCGATGAGGTCACACGGGGTCTCGATTTTTGCTTCCCTTACATCGATGACGTTTTAGTTTTCTCCCCAGACGAAGCTACCCACTGTGAACATCTGCGCAGGCTCTTCGAACGTTTCCAAGAGTACGGAGTTGTCATTAATTCTTCTAAATGCATCTTCGGTGCTCGTGAAGTTCTATTTCTCGGCCATCTTATTAGCGCAGAAGGCACTCGGCCTCCTCAGGATCGAGTACAAGCTCTCCTGGATTTTCGGCCGCCCGAAACTGTGCAGGGCATGAGACGTTTCCTCGGCATGATAAATTTTTATCGCCGTTTTATACCTCATGTCGCAAAATTCCAGGCTCAGTTAATTGAAGCTGTAGTCTCAACTAAAAGCAAAGGCGCAAAGCCATTTCCATGGTCGCCTGAGCTACACGAAGCTTTCGACGCTTGCAAACGCAGCTTGTCTGATGCCACGCTTCTTCAGCACCCCGTGAGTAACGCTCCATTGGGCCTTTTCACGGATGCTTCCAGCGTTCACATAGGTTCCTGCTTGCAACAGCATGTCAATGGTCAGTGGCTTCCGCTGGCATTTTTCAGTAAAAAACTGACACCTAAGCAATCGGAGTGGCCTGCTTACTACCGAGAACTCTTGGCGGTGTATGAAAGCGTACAACATTTCCGTCACATTCTCGAGGTTCAGCACACCACTATATTTACCGATCATAAACCGCTGCTGTACGCTTTCGTGCAACGCCGCGAGAAACTTCCTCCTTCCCAACTTAATCAGTTGTCATTTATTAGTCAGTTTACGACTGACATTAAATATATTAAGGGAGAGGACAATGTCGTAGCCGACGCTATGTCGCGCGTCGACGCTATCTCTTTAGAACAAGAGTATGAAGCGCTTGTCAAGTCACAAGAGTCAGACGCGGAATTGGCCAACCTGCTTATAAAAGGTTCGAGCCTCAAGTTGTCGAAATTTCCTATTCCAGGAACGGACTTTTCCCTCACATGTGATACCTCAACTGGGAGACCCCGTCCGTTTGTGACACAAGAACTTCGGCGAAGAGTGTTCAATAAACTGCACAGTTTAAGCCACCCTGGCGTTCGGGCTACCGCTTGTCTCGTGTCCGAACGGTACGATTGGCCTTCCATGAACAAAGACTGTAAGGAGTGGTGTCGCATTTGTGAAGCGTGTCAGCGCAGCAAGATTACGAGGCACGTCTCCGCTCCTCTAGGCGCTTTCGACACACCATCTGGTCGTTTCCTTCACGTCCATATGGACATCATCGGTCCGTTGCCGCTCTGTAGCGAGTACCGCTACTGCCTAACGGCTATCGATCGGGTGACTAGATGGCCCGAAGTCTGGCCTATGAGAAGCATTACATCTGAGGAAGTTGCTGACACTTTCACAAGAGAGTGGATTCCTCGCTTTGGTGTGCCTTCAGTCATAACAACAGATCTAGGTGCTCAATTTGAGTCCGATCTGTTTTGTCGACTTACGAAAAATTTCGCCATTAAGCGTATTCGCACTACCGCATATCATCCTGCTGCGAACGGAATGATTGAGCGAGTCCATCGCCAGCTGAAAAGCTCCTTAATGTGGCATGGCGACTCCTAGGTTCGTGCTCTTCCACTTGTTCTGCTGGGAATGCGATCCGCCTTCAAAGAAGATCTTCAGGCAACAGCTGCTGAAATGGTCTACGGCGAAACGTTACGCTTGCCTGGTGAACTACTGGATTCTGTACCTGGACCAGACAGATTCGAGGACTCGACTGACTTCGTCGTTAAGTTACGGCGCCAGATGTCGTCCATTCGCCCTGTTCCGGCCTCCAGACACTCTGTTCCAGCAACTTTTATTTTCAAAGATTTGGCGACTACTTCTCATATTTTTCTTCGAGACGACACTGTTAGGCGACCGCTGCAGCCTCCTTATACTGGACCACATCAAGTTGTTGAGCGTGCCAGTGACGGGAAGACTCTTACCATCTTGTTTAAGGGTAAACGAGTTGTGGTCAGCGTCGATAGAGTGAAGCCTGCCTATATTGACTGTACGGATTCTCAAGTTGGCATTCCTACGTTTCCGGATCCTACATTGTCTGCAGCTCCACCTGTCGTTTTGGCCCCATCCTCAGCATCTGCAACGCCTCAGTTCTCTCCAGCTGCCACTGTTCCTCCATCCACGACTGCCAAGTCATATACCACAAGGTCTGGCAGACGAGTTAGATTTAGGATTTTAGATTAACCTTTTTTTCTCCGTGGGGGGGTAGTGTGGCAACCGCAAGTAAAGAGACCATATTATGCCCAGCAACTCGGACATAGAGAACGGTCTATGTTGTCCGTGGGCAGGTCATTCAAAATTGTCATCTAAAGCTTTTCGCTTGTTAGATATTTTCTTTGACTATTATTATTTGTGGATGCTATAAATAAACATATATTGTACATATCCCAAGCCGAGGTTTTAATCTACCGCTCAGCATCTCAAACCATTTCCTAAAAACACTATGCCAAATGGGTGAAAGACTTTTCCAGCAAAATACAACCTTTGACAAACACTACAATTTACACACAACAACAAACAAACAATTTACCATTGAAAAATAAAGCTGTTGCAAATTTTGAACAATTGAAATCTGATATTCGTAAAGCTTCTCTGGTAGCCATCGACGAACTTGAAATTCTAACAGTGGAGACTGATGCATCGGAATTCGCAATAGCTGCTACGCTCTCCCAAAAAGGGCGCCCGGTAGCGTTTTTCTCCAGAACCTTATCAAACGCCGAAAGAAAGCACCATCTGTCGAAAAGGAGGCTTATGCCATTGTTGAGTTTTAGGCGCATGCCACATTCTCAAAATGCTACATTGACGCAAAATGCTACATTCGCAAAAGCCACATTCGCAAAATGCCACACTAACAAAGTGCCATACTTGTCCAACTCCCTTTCTTGCAGTATGTAGGCCGATGATTTATAAATTAGAAAATAAAACTATTTTAATAATTTTAGTATGTATGTAAGTATTTAATCACATTATTTATTAATTTTCATTTATTTTAACACAAAATAAATTGAAAATGTAAACTGAAATTATAAATGGCGCTGAGAATCATAAAAACTTAATAACAAAATATTATAACTTTTTTCAAAAAAGCATATTTTTTTGTATTTACATACATTCTAAATTGAATTGAGTAACGATTTAGTTGCACAGTGGTCAGCTGTTTTATTGTAATTTTAATTGTAATACTCATAAGTTATAATTTCTAGTATTTAATCACATCACACAGATTAGTAAAGTTTGCATCAAAATCCGTTCTACCTGTCTAAGCGCACAGACAAAGACGTTTAAAGAAAAAGTTTCTCTCTCCTATAGACTGCTAGTGTTCTAAAGACACTATGAAAACCACTTCAACCAAAAATCGGGTTGCGGGGGGCGAAGTATTAGATGACGTACTAAATGTCAATCAATTTCCCAATAGTATTTAAAGAAAATTTTGGGCTCGGCCAATCAGAAAGCTCACGTATTATTCTACTTTTGAATTTGCTCCAATAGTGATGGACTAGTGAAGTAATCATATACCACATAATCGATATCGATAAATGCTGTAAGCTTAGGAATAGCAGACTTTGTCAGTTTGTTATATTTGCAAGTAGAAGATGATTGAAGTATGCAGTCAAGCTGAAAATGTTTAGGGCAAATTGTGGAATGTGTTGATGGAATCTAATTTTCAGCCTTGCCTGTAGATTTAACCTATTTTTTTTTGTGGTTGGGATCTTTTGTAAATCTGAAAATCATTTATATTTCAGTTCAAATATATCAAATTTTATCGTCATAAAATTATTGATCTATCGATATTGTATATGTTTTGTGAAGCACTAAGGAAATATTAATGGATAAAAATACAAATATTTAAATATATTTTTGTGGTGTACATTGAATAGGAAAATACTAACCGGTGATAGGCAAAGCCTGTATAGGATTTCTGCGAATTTACTGTGGAGTTTCCGCACCACACAACGACGCAAGCAGGTATATTTTTGCTAAAACCGAGAGCTTGTTTCGATCTTACTTCCAATATAGCATTGTGTTGTCAAACCAGCGGTGATGTCTAAACACGGTTTGTCAACCGAGTGTTGGCGAGGACTAGCTTTCCTACATTAGCACTCTATAGGAAAGAATGATTTTCTTTCAACCTCTTATCGCACCGAGTACTCCGACTGCATCGTGTTTTGCTACTTTCATGAATGCTACTTCAATAAACGTTAACAAGAGTAAAGAAGTAAGTAATGCAAACTTTTATTTGGTGCGAAAAAAGTTTTCATACAAGTTCGGAATGCACTGTGCCCATGAAAATGACTTTAGATGACCGCAAGGAGTATTTGATGAAACATCGGGCTTGTTTGATTTGTTTAAGAAAAGGTCTTATATAATCACTACATAGTATAAAACAAAGTCGCTTTCTTTGTCCCTATATCCCTATGTCCCTTTGTATGCTTAAATCTTTAAAACTACGCAACGGATTTTGATGCGGTTTTTTAAATAGATAGAGTGATTCAAGAGGAAGGTTTTAGTAATAGCATTGCACCCGTGCGAAGCCGGGGCGGGTCGCTAGTATAATAATAAATCGCTAAAGTTTACAGGAAGTATCCGAAATGCATGGTATGTGAAGAGACACTAGGAATACTTTGATGTGTAGTCTCATTAATAAAACTGATTCTATTTCAAAAGTAAGTAAAGAATCTACGAGCGGTCAGTCTGTGCAATGTCAGTCGGAAGAGAAGAAGACAGTATTACTACAAACTTTAAAAATAAATATTTCGAATGGTGACCACGTTGTACCGATTAGAGCTTTAATTGATTCAGGTTTTCAGAGATCTTTTGTGAAGGCCGACATAATGAGAAAATTAAGGCTCATTCCTATTGGTGAAAGAAAACTCAAACAAAACCTATTTGGCGGTTCAACGATAAAAGAGAAAGAATATAACACCAAGGTATTTACACTAATACCTCCCAAAAATTAGACAGGGCAGTATTATTGATTATTTTAAAAGTAAAGGAATATTTTTGAGTGGTTGTGTTGATAATGAGACTGAGATAATTATGTTTACTTATTAGTTCAGATTTTTTAGGTTCGCTGCTTACCGGTCGACTAGTGCGTGTGGATGATCTTCTGGCCTTAGAAACGATGCTGGGTTTTACAGTTCAAGGACCCCTTGTTGGTGTTCATTGCACAGGAGATACTGTAAACACTTGTGACGGTTCCCACTTTCTAGATAAGATATTTTATGAGTAAAATTAATAACAATTTTAATTTAAATAATAGATTAGATTTTAAGAACAATTAGAAGCGAAACCTAGTCTTTAAAACAAGCTATCTAGTAGCAAGTAGCATTATTAAGATAAGACAAGAATGAAAATATTGTGTGAGAAAGATATTACTATGAAAGCGGTAGCGGGAAATAATGATATTACTTTTTGCTTGACTTGGCAGGGGCACTACCGTGCCCCCAGATGAGCCGCGTCGGGCCCGAAAACATGTCCAAATATGGTCCAGAACCGATTGAAGAGGCGCTGATTGGCCACCGCCAGTGGCGTGACTATAGCCGCGTCCGCTCTTCCGGGGGAATAAACGAGGAGAATTTTAGGCGTTATTAGAAGGACGGAAGGGTGAATGATGTGGAGTGATAGACAAGTAGTTAGGAAATTGAATGAAAGAAAGAGATAAAAAGAGGCCGATTGGGGAAGAGAGGGAGAGTTCGGGTTTTGGAGTCGTGCGAGTCACTATGGTAGTTTTTGGATAGGATCGGGGGGATTCGCAAGATGGCTGCCCACGCGCTTGCCGGTTTTGCTAGCGAAATTAGGGATTTACATGGTCTAGAATAGGAATATTATGTTCTATCGTGAAAAGTAATGCGTTTCAGTATTTCTGGAGTATGGTGAAGTCGATATTTGTGTGAGAATAGGGAATTAGCTCTGGGAACGCAAGCGGAGTGCTGGAGTGGTTCTTGGTTTCTGTTGTGTGTTGTATCCATGGCCTTTTAAAGTGAGTGTTAGTGACGAGCGAGCTTCGGCTCCTACGATGGAAATGGGCAGGTATGAATCTCATAGCCTGCAGAAGGTAAGTGGAGTGTTCTTATGGGTAGGCGAAATTAGGTCATATTGAAGCTCAGGAATTTGTTAGGAAATATATCCTAGGGTCCACTCAACTTGTTGTATTTTCTGTGTTCTGTCGCCCTGCGAAATGTCTTGTCATAATTTTATAAGTAATAAATAAATAAATGCGTACGTACGTATTTAGACTAAGATCCGACAAACACATAATTTTAAGGTGAAAATCTACTAAAATGTGATAGAGATTGGTTTGGATGTACTGGCTGTCGTATTGGTTCTATCACTAAACTAATCTGTTCAACAGAGAGGGTGAGTTGCGTGGTGGTGGCCAGGCTGTTTGGCTAAATTCTTACATAATTGCATGAGACTGCGTAACTGCGTAAAATACAGCATAGCGAAGTCCTAGCCAATCAGTTTTCTCATTATTCACACACCCCCACTCAGGTTGAGTCATTATATCTACATAAAATCTGATCAAACGGACAGACAGCCTTATATGAGATGTTGATGTAGGTATGATAAGGCAGTAGGTATAAAATAAGGCAATATAAATGGTCTAGGGCCTAGAGTATAATACTAAGTACATGTCTATGCGGATTCAGTCAAATAATCTAGGTTTCAATCTATGTTGACAGCCTCATCAAATTAATTAGGAATACTAAATTATGCTTTATGATTTATTTTATGTTACTAGAAGATAAGTTACAAATAATCTGAGAAATTCTTAATTTCATGGCTCTTAGGCTGAATAGGTATCATATGAAAGACTCAATAGGTACTACCAAAGGAATATCTAGGCTAGGAAATCTTTGATTCACAAAATTAGGCAGGGGTTCTTTATTTCATTATTTATAAGCTAGGAAAACCACTGGGTCATAATACTCATCATTTATCATCAATTACATTCTAATAAGAAAATACTAGAACTTAAAGACACATGAGTACTGATATCTAGAGGGATATAAGTTGATAAATATATCTAGCTGGGTAACTACTTAGCTACAACAATATCTGAAATTCTATTGCTATTTATAGTATCAACCATTTATGTGAATATTTTATGCTTTCCATCCAGCAACAACAAACTACTGGCCGATTTGCCATATGGTAGTGCCGTTTCTACTGTATGGTTAGGTCTGTCTTTTAAAACGGTGGTAGAGGCAGCTAAATGCTACTGGCGAAGTCAGTTCCTCATATACCAATCAATATACCTACCATTTTATTATGGACAAACAAACTACTGGCCGATTTGCTATATGGTAGTGCCGTTTCTACTGTATGGCTAGGTCTCTCTTTTAAAACGGTGGTAGAGGCAGCTAAATGCTACTGGAGAAGCCAGTTCCTCATATACCAATCAATATACCTACCATTTCATTATGGACAAACAAGAAACTGACTGATAGTACAATGCTACGGTCTCCTCTTTAACTTCATGCTAGTGCTTTCATTGGTCTAGTGTGGTTGGCTTGGATTAATCATCTAAAACCATATTTTAAAAATGATTATACGCTGTATGGTGACAACCTCTTATCGGAGAGTTTTATTGTTCCAACAACAAAACTAAGCTTGGTCGGTTCCTCTTATTGGTCATCCCTGTCTCTGCACGGCAACGAGTCCAGTGGGTGGCTATGGCAAAACTGTCGACTATTGGCTCCCCTGACTGTCATCCATACCATCGTCACACTCTATCTATATTTCTACTCCATGGTTGACTTTCTGGCTGAGTTCAATTCTAGACAGCTCCCCTAAATGCTTACTTCACTGAGTCTTGACGCCCAGCATCACAGCTTGATGAACCATCTGACGTTCTATCCTACGCTTGCGCATCGCGCCCTCATCACTGGTCCTTGTGGCCGAACAATACCTGCTCAATGATGGAGTATGTTGCTATACAGCACTAAAATCATTATATATCATACAACTTATGTATTTGAATACATACCAAACAATCTAGACTATATTATGTCTGCTCAAATGCTCTTATGGAGTCTAAACAATTTTACTGATGCTTGCATTGCATGGTGTTGTCTTCACTGACAGTCTTGGCTGAGGCGCACAGGATACTACGGGGACTCTCTTTTGCTCCATTACAAGATCTGACTTGGTTTGGAGGGGAGAGTGTGGACACCGATCCACGGGGTACTGTCCCCCCTTTAAGGGGCCAATAATCATAATAGGATAGGGAGTAGGTAGCATATTATTAGTTTTATAATATTCATATACTTATATAGATAAAATAAAATATTTATTTATTTATTCAAACCATCTTCTTATTTCATCATTCATTTTCTTATTGGTTTCCTTCTATTTTGTTCTAGGTAAATCCAAAGGCATTAGGCTACTTCTAGATACACAAATTATGAAGAATGTAAAATTCTATACTTATATAAGTCCTTGTTTTATGTTCATAGATACTATGTTTTCAGTGGATGCTTCTAGGAATAAACTTTGTTCAATTTAATTTTTGGTTTTACTCAAAATCACCTCTATAGATACCTGCTACCTCTTAAAGAATTGGGTTACTATGATGTTACACAATGTTAGGGGTCCTACCTATTACTAGACGCTCACATCATGGCTTATCAACAACTTTTATATGCATACACTCATCTATCCGTTCTCCAATGGATTTGTATGTATGGTATGTTTAATTATGGAATGTGCATACATGGGTTCGATTCCCGTGTCGCTGATTTAATTCAGTCATTATTTTTAAAGGCTTTAGGTTGTCAAATGGGTAATGGTACACACTGAAAGCATGAGAGTCAGAGTGGCGGTTGTACCTTAACGAATCCTTTTGAGATTATTACCAAAAAAATGTACCTAAATTTTACTATTTAGTACCTCTACTTAAAAAATTGTACTTGCTAAAAAACAATAATTATAGCAATATCAAGGGACACCCGCCATATTGACAGTCAGAATGGCGGGTGTACCTCGGTTTCATAGTATATATTTATCAAGGAATAGGATTAATTATGCCAAAAAAATGTACCTAAATTGTACCTGAAATCAAAGGAAGAACCAACAAGATCGAGTGGTTAGTTCCAGAGAAATAAAGGTTTGTTTGTTTGGTACTAAAACGCCTGTGAAAAAGTGGTGAGCAAATTTTAAATCCTACTAATAGTGTAGTTTGTGAATATGGATGAATGGATGTTTGTTGCTCTTTCAAGCAAAAACTAGGTACTGAACGAATTTTGATGAAATTTTACAGTAATATTGCACATATACTGGATGATTTTTTCGCTCCGGACTCGTGGTCCCCCTATAATGTTCCCCTGGGGGGACCACGAGGCATTCGCAATCGCTTGTAGTCCCCCCAATTCACTCTTGACGAGTTGTAAGGAATATGAGGTAGTATGGTATGTTATACTTTGAAACAAAAATATCTATCTGTGATGGATGTACGGATGTTTGTTGCTCTTTCAAGCAAAACCTAGGTACTGAACGAATTTTGATGAAATTTTACAGTAATATTGCACGTATACAGGGTGACTTTTTTACCGTCTGGAAAAAAATGTAGTGTGATAGGTAAGTGTAATAGATTCATTTGGCAATGTTACTTAAGAAAAAATTTTTCTCTTAAAAATTTTTTTTCTTACTTAAACTAATATTCATTACTCAATTGTATCATGGTATTAAAATTAAAATTAAATTAAAATTAAACTCGCATTTCAATGTAAAACTATAACCAAAGTTTTAACATTTCACTATCCTATTTAAGCAAAAGTACTCCAAATAAATCATTGTTAACCCAAAAGTAGTAAATGATCATCTAAATTTAAATAGCATTTTAATGTAAAATTATAACCAAAGGTTTTACATCTGGCCATCCTATCTAAACAATCTGACTCCAAAAAAATCATTGTTAACCCAAAAATAGTTAGTGAGCATCAAATTATTAGTCACATTTTAATTTAAAATGACATGCAAAAAATTATATCTCGTTATCCGATTAAAGTAAATTACCATCGGGAAAAAATATTATTATATTATTATAAATAAACTCCTAACGTTTTCGTTTCGTTTATTCAACCAAATGCTATACTATACCTAAGATAAAAAATTAAAATGTTACAATTTCAAAAATCCTTTTTTTAATTATTTAAACAATCATAAAAAAGTTTGTGCCAAAGTTAGTCGCTGCAATATGAGGTAAAAATCTTTAAACTAAACTAATAATAAACATTTTAAAAAATTTAAGAAGTCTTCTGTAATAATTTATTGCATAATTAAGGCTAAGTTCATATGAGCGCGCGGTACCGCGCGTCACCGCGGTGAAAGCATTCACATGAAAGAATATATACGCCAGATCTTGCGCGAGAGTAGCAGCGCGCCACGCTGTGTCGCGCGGTGGTGCGCGGTTATGTATACATTATGCAGTGTTTACTTTGAGTATTAAACCAACCGGAGACGCCACTGACAGGCGTTCCCCTCTGCCAAAAAAAGTGTCGGTCAACGATCATACCTGTTATATACAACTAGTTTGTTTGAGTTCACAGAGTGCTCGGATTGGTGAATGTATTTGTGTGCATCTAGTTCAAGCTAGTGTTTAATTGTTTTGTCAAAAAATGCGTTTGTGTTAACATTATTTGTGTGCGTTTCATCGTCCCCCGCGCAGAAATTGGCAGACTTTTTTGCAAAGAAACTAGTGCGCGTGACGTCTCCTGTTGATTTAATACTCAAACAGTGTTTAGATTGATCTTGCACCGCGCGGCAAGCAGTTCCGCGCGGTCATATGAACTTATCCTAATGCTTTCTTAGCTTTAGCTGGCCGTCCTCTTTTGCGCTTCATGACAATTATTTGGTACTAAGCCAATTGGTACAATTTTATGGCAATCATAGTGGTTTATTTAGGCAGAAATAGCGCATTAACTTGCTCGCTAAGATTTTGTGATCACTTACTACATTTGGTGTTCGAATACAATTTGAAGTGCGTCGTAACTAACATAGCTAGTATTATTGTAATTTTAGACTTTATTTTTCTGATGTTATGTATGTATATATTTTTGGTAAAAAAACTAAGGGTATCAAAGCATTTTATGGTGGTCATTATATTTATCCCCGTTTTTTTACCGTCTGTGGAAAAAAATATGGTGTGATAGGTAAGTGTAATAGATTCATTTGGCAGTGTTACTTAAAAAAAATTTTTTTCTTGCTTTAACTAATATAAATTACTCAATTGTAGTCAATATTACACACTGAAATATTCGAAATAGTATTTTAAAAAGAAACAGCTCGTAGCTTCCATTCAATGCGCAATCTACCTGCAACCGCCAGTTGCTACATGCATAGTAGTTTGCGTAGTGTTCTAGATTTTTAAATTGCATTAAACATGACTATATTTAACAATTAATCTTGTGTATAACTTCGGCTCTAGATACCTTATACGTCATATTTTTTAACGCCGTAAAAGTACAGGATGTTATTTTTTCGGATTTTACCCGGTTCGATTCCCGGGTGTGGCAAGCGAATTTTCGAAAATCTGTGAATGCAGTTCTGTTTCTTTTTAAAAATAAAGGAATGTTTCCTTTGAGTAAAATTGAAATTCCAGTAATGGAATACCTCTGCCTACCCCCTCGGGGATAAAAGGCGTGAGATTATACTTATACTTTGAGTAAAATTGACTATGTCCAGTATGTAGAGTACTTTTCCTCCAGATGTCGTTCAAAAATTCAACCCTGTATATAGATAGATATTTTTGTTTCAAAGTATAACATACCATACTACCTCATATTCCTTACAACTCGTCAAGAGTGAATTGGGGGGACTACAAGCGATTGCGAATGCCTCGTGGTCCCCCCAGGGGAACATTATAGGGGGACCACGAGTCCGGAGCGAAAAAATCATCCAGTATATGTGCAATATTACTGTAAAATTTCATCAAAATTCGTTCAGTACCTAGTTTTTGCTTGAAAGAGCAACAAACATCCATTCATCCATATTCACAAACTACACTATTAGTAGGATTTAATGTTTGCTCACAACTTTTTCACAGGCGTTTTAGTACCAGACAAACAAACCTTTATTTCTCTGGAACTAACCACTCGATCTTGTTGGTTCTTCCTTTGATTTCAGGTACAATTTAGGTACATTTTTTTGGCATAATTAATCCTATTCCTTGATAAATATATACTATGAAACCGAGGTACACCCGCCATTCTGACTGTCAATATGGCGGGTGTACCTTGATATTGCTATAATTATTGTTTTTTAGCAAGTACAATTTTTTAAGTAGAGGTACTAAATAGTACAATTTAGGTACATTTCTTTGGTAATAATCTCAAAAGGATTCGTTAAGGTACACCCGCCACTCTGACTCTCATCTGAAAGCCTCTCTAGGTTTAGATAGTATCGAAAATTTTTGGAACCTCGAGTCTTTAGGAATTAAAGATAAGGCTCAAAACAAATGTCAAAAATTAGAAGAGTCCGAAGTTGAGCAATTTTTTAATAGCTCTATTCGTGTTGATGAGGAGGGAAGGTATGAAGTTAGGCTACCTTGGAAATCCAGAGATCTGCACTCTAATTATAATTTGGCGTTTAAATGTTTACAGTCAACTACATCTAGGTTAACTCGTATAGGTATTATTGGTAGTTATGATGAAGTGTTTCGTGAGTGGTTGGACAGTGAAATTATAGAAGAGATAGATAATGATGATAATCCTACTGGCCACTATTTGTCGCACCACGCAGTCGTCAAAGAGTCGAAAGCGACTACAAAAATTCGTCCGGTGTTCGACGCGTCTGCCTCGGACGAAAATGGGTTTACTTTAAATTCATGCTTAGAAAAGGGACTTAATTTGATTGAGTTGATCCCCCGTTTCTTAGTTCAGTTTCTTAAGTATGCGGTAGGTGTTACGGCCGATATAAAAAAGGCTTTTTTACAGATTTTCTTTACACGATGAGGACCGTAATTATTGAAAAATTCTTTGGTAGCGTGATGTACGTGAATCTCGTAAAGTTATTCAAGTTTTTCGTCTTCTCCTCTAGTATAACCACACGTTCTGGTCGACAAGTTTAGCTGCCGGATAGGTTAATTTTGTAAATACTTGTGTCGGCTCTGACGCAGAATGTGCACTTCGCAAAATGAGCACTCAACAAAAAAGGGGTATTTCGCAGTTAGTGCACTTCTTAAAAGGGGCACTTCTCATAATGTGCACTTCGCAAAATGAGCACTTCGCAAAATGTGCACTTCGCAAAATGTGCACTTCGCAAAATGTGCACTTCGCAAAATAATCATTTATTAGCTGTTAGCTTCCCGAAAATAATAAAAATAAAATACGTACATGAGAGAAATATGTACAATATGTCACATAAAAAAAGATTAGCCAACTCTCCTGTCACACCCATGGACAAACAAGCTGCCAGGCACATAGGAGGCTAAATATACCTACTCCTTCGGTTGCCACACCACCACCCCACGAAGAAAAAAAAGAAAAAAAAAAGTGAAGCCGTAGTTTAACGACTAAGTAAGTCGGGTCCTCGAATCTGTCCAGTCCAGGTAAAGGAACCAGTAGCGAGTGTGCAATCAGCACTAGTCAGAGCGGCTACTTGCTTGATCTTCTCACTCACCTGCTGAGCCAGGACATTGAGAAAAGTAGTTGGCGACGGAACTAAAGTAGAGACCATAACTTGGTCAGCTAGTACCGTTGGCTTGTCCATGACTAAGTCGGACTGTGAAGCCAGGATAGCCTTTCCTACTACTAAATACCTATGTGGCAGGCAAAACATAGAAAAACGTGCGCTGTATTAGAAACAAAAAGTACAGGGGTGAGGTGGCAACACGATCACACAAAAATTTGTAGAAAAGTAAGTGTTAGTAACAGTAACATAATAGAAAATATACAGCACCAAACGGTATAAAAAAGTAAAAATTTGTTTCAAAAATTTCTAAACTCACGAAAAGTTTGATTACATCCACTTGACATGTAATGACGAACGGCGTGTCAAATATCGCGAGACTAAATGTCACACACAGAGTAAATGTCAAAATTTGGTGGCACTAATGAGTAGGTACTGGCGAAATCAAAAAGGACCGCCATTATAAAAGAAATTGAATTGAATTGAGTAGGTACTTCTGCAATTTCTACGCTAGGTGGCACGTACAGTCCGTTGTGGCCTAAGAGCAAATTCTCTGTAAAGATTAGCCAACTCTCCTGTCACACCCATGGACAAACAAGCTGCCAGGCACACAGGAGGCTAAGAGCGGCCGCACATTGTAAGAAATTTCTAATAGAAAAATTCTGATGGTCGCCGGAACGCACTCCGTCCATACATTTTGTATTAAGCCCCGCACATTGTCAGAAATTTTCCGTGGCGGACGTCCGGTGCAGATGAACGCCGGATTGCACACCCACCGGACGTCAGAAATTTTCAGATAGAAAAAGGCAAGTTTTCAATGTATTTTGTTCTAGACCCTGTGGTATGATATGCTTCGTGGTCGTACAAGAAGTCTGCATAGTCAATCTATGACAAACAGTGTCATCTGTGTCATGTATTATTTTATTGCAATAAAGACTAGGTAATATTTCGTATTATTTCAATTTATTCCAATAAAAAATGGATAGATTCCTACGCCCCGAGCGCTTTGACGGAGACCCTGTAATAAGTTCCACCGCCCCGGAGTGGGAACACTGGAAGCGGACTTTTGCAAACTTTCTCGCTGCACGAGACGCCGCGTCTGCCCCCGCTGCAACGGACGCCGGCCTTGCTGGTGCATCATTGCTTACTGACGCCGTCAAACTACAGCTGCTGGTAAACTACGTGTCGCCGCGAGTGTTTGCATACATCAGCGATTGTATCACGTATGCAGATGCACTTCAAATTCTGGACGCATACCCGTTGCCAAATATAGAAGACCTGGAAACAAAGATTTCAAATTACGCGGTTTTCAGTACTATCGATCTACAGAGTGCATACCACCAGGTTCCAATTCTACCACAAGAAAAAAAGTATACTGCATTTGAAGCTGCTGGAAACCTGTACCAGTTCACTACAGTCCCTTTTGGTGTGACTAATGGCTGTCAGCTTTTCAAAGAACTGTAGACTGGGTAATCCGGAAAGAGGGATGCCATCAAAAACAAAACTTGTCAAAAAACTCAAGTCTCGGAACTCAGTTCTTCTACCGTAAAAAGTTGTGAGATCCATGTTATACCAAGTCGGTTAATTTATTCGGTCCTTACTAAGGGACATTCTGTTTTAAGTAATTATGTAGTTAGCTAACCTAATAACATCTTATAGTGACCATATCATTTTTAAAAATCTTTTATGTTTTAAATAAATGTTGCGTGCCCCCAGATTATCAGGAACGTATGCATTTGGACGATATAACAATTTGTGGCAAAAATCAAGAACATGATTCTAACCTTGAAAAATTTTTGAATGTGGCTAAGAAATACAGGCTCACTTTGAATACGGATAAAAGTAAGTTCAACCTGAAATTCATCGACATACTGGGTTAGGTACTCTATCGGCAATCACGTCATCAAACCTGCCAGCAATAGGTTGAAACCTCTACTTGACTTACCTCCACCCGACGATACCGCTTCGCTCTCCGCAGGATCTTGGGAATGTTTGCACCAAAGACGTTTAAAGAAAAAGTTTCCTCTCCTATAGACTGCTAATGTTCTAAAAACACTATGGAAACAACTTCAACCAAAAATCAGGGCGCGGGGGGCGAAGTATGAGATGACGTACTTAATGTCAATCAATTTAGCAATAGTATTTAAAGAACATTTTGTGTTCGGCCAATCAGAAAGCTCACGTATTATTGTACTTTTGAATTTGCTCCAATAGTGACGGACTAGTGAAGTAATCATATACCACACAATCGATATCGATAAATGCTGCAACCTTAAGAATAGCAGACTTTGTCAGTTTGGTATATTTGCAAGTAGAAGAAGATTGAAGTATAAAGTCAGGCTAAAAATGTTAGTTCAAATTGTGGAATGTGTTGATGGAATAAAATTTTCAGCCTTGCCTGTAGATTTGACCAAATTTTTTTAGGTTGGGATCTCTTGTAAATCTGAAAATCTTTTATAATTTCAGTTCTATATTTGATAAAAATATAGCAAAGTCTATCGACATAAAATTATTGATCTATCGATATTAGCATTAGCACTAAGGAAATATTAATGGATATAAATTCAAATATTTAAATATATTTTTTGTGGTGTAGTTTGAATAGGAAAATACTAAATGGTGATAGGTAATGCATGAATAGGATTTCTGCGAATTTACTGTAGAGTTTCCGCACCACACAACGACGCAAGCGGGCATATTTTTGTCAAAACTGAGAGCTTGTTTCGATCTGACTTCCAATATTATGGCATTGTGTTGTCAAACCAGTGGCTACGTCACGGTACGGTCTGTCAACCGAATGTTGGCGAGGATTCACTAGGTCTAGCTTTCCTACATTAGCACTCTATAGGAAAGAGAATGATTTTCTTCCAACCTCTTTGGTTTGCACATTACTCCAAATGGATTCCAAATTTCTCGGAAAAAGTTCACTCCCTAGCCCATAGCCCATAATTTCCTCTGAACTCTGAGGCACTGGAAGCTTTCGAAAACTTTAAGTCCATGATCGCTAAGTCTTCGTCACCGTTGAGACAGATGCCTCTGAACATTCTATAGCTGCCACTCTTTCTCAAAATTTAAGACCAGTAGCTTTCTATTCTAGAACATTAAACCATTGCGAACAAAATCATTCAGCTATAGAAAAGGAGGCCTACGCCATCGTCGAATCATTGAAGAAGTGGCGACACTTCCTAAACGGGAAGCCCTTCAAACTGATAACTGATCAGAGGTCTGTCAGTTTCATGTTTAATTCTAAACTACCAAGCAAAATAAAGAACGAGAAAATTCGGAGATGGCGGCTGGAACTGGCTCCGTACAATTACGATATTATATACAGACCAGGTCGAGAAAACCACGTAGCCGACGCATTGTCAAGAGTATCTGCTAACATGAACCCGCATTCACGAAGTTTAAAACTGAAAGAACTGCATGATCACCTCTGTCACCCAGGTGTGACAAGAATGCACCATTGGATTAAATCTAAGAATCTACCATATACAAATGATGAAGTCCGAGCTATGACTAACAACTGTCGCACTTGTGCAGAAATTAAACCTAGGTTCTACGGGAATCCAGATCCACCGCCGGAACTGGTTAAAGCAACTTCGCCTTTTGAGCGTCTGAGTATCGATTTTAAAGGACCTGTCCCGACGAGTACTAAAAATAGATTTATACTCACCGTTATCGACGAATACTCACGTTTTCCGTTTGCTTTTCCATGTGCTGATGTAAGTGCAAAGAAAGACTATTACTACTCAATTAAATTCACTTTTCTTGTTGTTTGGTATGCCGGCCTACGTACACTCCGACCGAGGTGCATCTTTTATGTCCAGCGAAGTTAAAGAATTCTTACACTCTCGAGGTATCTCCACTAGTCGTACTACTGCCTATAATCCCCAGGGGAATGGACAAGTTGAAAAATTTAACTCGACGCTGTGGAAATCGATTCAACTTGCTATTAAAACACATGTGTTACCTATCGAACAATAGGAGAAAGTACTGCCTGCTACTGACCAACTGTACGCCATATGAAAGAATGTTTCGACACAGCAGACGATCTCCTAATGGAACATCTATGCCTACGTGGTTGACAGGAACAGGACAAGTTCTCTTACGCCGATGCGACCGAGCCTACAAATACCAGCCCCTGGTAGAAGAGGTGGACCTGTTGGAAGCAAATGCAGAGTACTCGTTCGTTTGTCTCCCGGACGGACGAGAAACAACTGTTTGCAACTGGCTCCCATCGGTGGACAAGGAGAGCTAATGACTACCCGATCGGAATCAGATGTTCCTAAGCAGCAACAACCACAGACGATTATTCCTTAAGGTACCGACTCAGAGGAGGCTCAAACATCTACAGAAAGCGACAGTATTCAATATCCACATTTGGATATGTCTCTGCAGCCGCAACCTGTTGTGACTCCAGAGCCAGAAGCATTAAGGTGATCCACCAGACCACGAAGACCGCCGCAATATTATTATCTTAGGGATTACAGCTCAAGTTTGACCTATAGTTGTTGTGGCGGAAATCTTGACAGCCACGGTGAATGATATGATATGCTTCTTGGTCGTACAAGAAGTCTGCATAGTCAATCTATGACAAACAGTGTCATCTGTGTCATGTATTATTTTATTGGAATAAAAGGATTGCGCACTGACGCAAATAATACACATCAAAATGGCATTCTACCCGATTATGATACGGTTGATTTTTCTGTGTAATTGACAGAAAAGGAAATCCGGTCCCCATGAGAGGCATCGTCAAAGAAGTTTGTCCTTGTCTTTCAGATTGCCAGCTCGAATATTGTTACTAGTTAGTAGAATTGACAAATTTGCCCTTAAGGCTACTTTCATGAGCAAAGATTTGATATAAAATGATTACAGAGATAAAATGTAGTAGTAGTTTTGAAGGATTGGCCAATGATCTTCTTGAAGAAAACGCGTATCTATTGACATACAAGTGTTCTCAAGATCATATCGAGATGTTTTTTTCGTGTGTTAGAGCTAGAGGAGGCTCAAACGATAACCCAAACACTCTGGAGTTTCGTTACATAATGAGAAAACTTTTGTTCCGAAATAGTATCAAGCCCAGTATAAATGCCAACTGTACCGATGCCGACTATGAAAGCTCACCTATTCTTGAATTTAGGAGTAGAAAGCGGTCCAATTCACAGACTCTAGACAAACAATCAAGAAATGACATAGAGGAGGAGAATGACGGTATTGACGACATCATGAAGCAAATTGAAAACGAGAATTTATCAGATTTTAAGAGCAACATTAGAGCATAGCATAGCAACATAGAGCGGTGATAGCCCGGACGGTTAAAGAGCCTGCCTAAAATCAGTGAGGCTCGGGTTCGAATCCTGGCATGTACCAATGAGTTTTTCAAAAACTTACGTACTTATTTATCACTAGCTCGACGGTGGAGGAAAACATCGTGAGGAAACCCGCAGGTCTCAGAATTAATTCTGAGACATGTGTAAATAGACCCGGTCCGGCGATAGGCTCACCACCTATCACGTTTAGGGGTCCAATATATCTCGTGAAATGTGGGTATTTCCAGTAATGGAATACCTCTGCCTACCCCCTCGGGGATAAAAAAGGCGTGAGATTATATAGATTATAAGAGCAACATTTTGTATTACATATCTGGTTACATAGTTAAAAAAGTAATAAACAAAATAACTTGCAAATATTGTCAAGCAGCTTTGCTTACAACGCGCCACAATGATCATGAATACATTATGGATATATGTGAAGTCACCGCTTTTACTGATAAAGGAGGCTTGAAGTTTGCATCCAAATTTGTATTTGAAGTTGTAAAATATATCGAAAAAATATTTTCTTCTACTGCCAATCAGTCCTGGTCTGATGCATACGGAAAGAAAATTACAAATATCATAACGCAGCATTTTTCACCAAAACTAAATGAATATTTCAGCCATCCAGTCATATCAATTACGTGTGAAAAAAGACATGAAATAGAAATTATCAAAATAATTACCAGCAAGTTCTTGACATTAAGGCTAAGAGCATATGCTAAAAATGAAACTATTAAAATTATGGGCCATAAGGCTACGATGCGCCAAAAGCTGCACAAAGTTATAACATTTAGTAATGTGTAATCTCATCAATAACAAACTACCTAATGTGATACCTATCCAGTCAAATTTGCTCAACATATCTATAACATGTACCTATGTGAAGTTGAATAAATAAATTTCATTATAAAAATGGGAAGGCTTTTTAAAATAACCCTTCCTATGTATCATACTAACATTAGTTGTTTGTCTGTCTGTTTGTTATTTAATAGCTCAAAAAGCACTGGACCGATTTGCGAGAAATTTAGTAGGTATGTAAGGGAAGCGAAAAACCTGGAGACCTGGTACATGCTACTTTTTATTCCACACGGGAACACAACAGTAAACGTGGGTGAAGTCAGGGGCAAACAAATAGTAGATAAATACGAAAATGCATTTTTGAATTATCTTTCTTTGATTTGGAGAAACTGGCAAGTTGAGGAAACTGATGAGTGCCTCCCCGAGAAGGTATTGTAATATATTTTGGAAAAGTCCATGAATCTCCCAAAAGTAGTGTCACCCTGGTAGAAAGGGACACACTTCTCTGAAATGCTATCTCGCCGGGCTCGGGTTTTGGAACATCCTGTTTGTTATATAGTGCGCAATCCTGTTTGTTATATTAAATTCATGGCCTAGCTTTAGGTAATATTTCGTACTAGCAGCGCCCCGCGGTTTCACCCGCGTAGTTCCCGTTCCCGTGGGAATATCGGAATAAAAAGTATCTTATGTCCGTCTCCTGGTTCTAAGCTACCTCCCCACCAACTTTCAGCCAAATCGGTTCAGTCATTAACGTGTGATGCCGTGACCAAGGGAAAAAGGGATTCATTTTTAAATATATAGATTATTTCACCCTGCACACTGTCCTTACACTGTCAGAAAAATTGCATCAGTTTTCCGGCGGTTGCAGCCAGTGATAGCGTACCTACAAATTACCAAAAAGATTTAATTATTATATTTAAATCTCTTTGTAAATTGCGATATTTTATGTTGTGCGGGGTGCGTCCGTCGCACGTCCGGCGACCATAATAATTTTTCTATTCGAAATTTCCTACGATGTGCGGCCGCTCTTAATATACCTACCCCTTTAGTTGCCACAATAGTATATTATGTGGCAAATGTCCGTGAAAGTGTGCAGACATTTTTGAATTGTCTGAAGAAGTCTCAATGAAGTGTTCAGTAAAAGTGCTATCATTTTACTGAGGGAGGGATGTAGAAAGTGATGAAGACACTGTACTATTTTTGTGCATAGACTCTGAAGCAGAGCCATTCAACTAACATTAAAGTTTCAAATATAGACTTGGTTTAAAGGCCTAGTAGCCATACCATATACTTACTATAAAAAAAAAACAAAAAAAACGAAATGGCTTTTTGGCGGTATCCAAAGACGTCATGTTTTTTGTAAAATTTTAATTTTGCTGAAATAGTAAATAAAATAATTAGTATTTTGAGTATATAAACAAAGTTTCCAGCTTATGTATCGCATATACGTCACGCACGGTTAACGATCTTGCATTAGAGGTACTATATGGGGAGCGTTTCTTCTCAGGTGAGTTGTCTTTCGTACCTGTAACCTATTTGGGTATCATCCATTTTAGTGATAAGTTATTTGGTTTCTTTCGCCTTTCGATAGAAGCCTGTTTTAACACATACCTGTCGCTTTCCAGCTTGGATCTCTTTCTTAATAGCAAGATGTCTGAAGAACAAAGAGATTAAAATATTAAGGCATAGAGGGGGCATTGGGAATATTTTCATACAAAAACAAGCGTCATGTCATGTCAGTTAGTATGAACGCGAGCTATCATTTGGTCGAATCACATAAGACTTGCTTACTAGTAATAAATTTTTAGCTTCTAATTTTCATCGCTTTGCCTTTGTTATCCCCTATGTATGAGAATATAACTATAAGACATATATCGCTCTATGCCTTATTATATTTTAATCTCTTTGCTGAAGAAGCATGTACTCGCTGGACGCAGCGTCGGCCGCTTCCCCTGCACATAGCACAGCCCCTGCGAATATTCGTGGGTACCTACTATTTCCATGATTATCTATTTTGGGTAAGTACACCGGACCAAAAACAGAACGTTGATAATTCCTGTTTGTCCTTAAATCGGTCCGCCAGTCTGTCTGCATCACTTGATTCAAAGGCTATTGACAGTTTCTTACAGTTTCTTTAATCAAGGGTTGTGGAGCAAGCCACTATGCCTTAGTCCAAATGTGATGGAGAGTCACTGTTGATGCCCTTTGCCCCATCTAGGGGACTTAGGATCATAAGTCACTTAAGTCACTGAACAAATATTGTGAAACTCGCAGGTCCCAGAATTAATTCTGAATCATGTGTTACAGACCTGGTTCGGTAATCCGCTCACCAACTGTCAGATACATAAGGGTCCAAAGAATATACTGGTGAATCATGGGTATTTCCAAAAATGGAATACCTCCGCCTCGGGGATAAGGGTCATGAGATTTTTTTTTATATTTTACTAGTTGTTTCGTGCAGTTTCACCTGGGTAGTTCCCGTTCCCGATGGAATACGCTAATAAAATATAGCCCATGTTATGTTGTGTTAAATTAATTCAGTAGTTTTTGAGTTTTTATTTGTTACAAACATACAATAATACACATATTTCCTCTTAATAATATAAGTGTAGATCAGATTCATCATAGGTTTCTGAAAAATTTAAGACAAGAATAAAACGAGGTACCCATATTGCATAGTTTGAGCCCAGCAAGTTGGACATAGAGAGTGGTCTATATTTTCTGTGAGCGGAAATTAAAATTTGTCTTATTTATGTTTCTTTCATGTAGGTATTTTTATGATATTACTAGCTTTTACCTGTGGCTTTGCTCGCGCACCTTTATTTCACCCTCTTAGTGGTTGAATTTGGCAAAATCCTTTTTAAGTGGATACCTACACTGTATATTAAGCTATCTATGTGCAAAATTTCAAGTCTCTAGACCCAGCGGTTTATGCTGTGCGTTGATATATCACCAATCAGTCAGTCAGTTTATCATTTTATAAATATATATAGATTATATAGTTTAAGAGGATGCTGTAAATAAATATATATAGTGAACATATACATAGCCGAACTTTCCTTCCACTGTTCAGTGTCCGAAAATGATTATAGTCTATTTCGCACCAAGTGGGTTCGGTGACAGTTCACATTTTTCCTTTTTACGCATACAACTTTCTAGTAAGAAAAATAAATGATTCCAAAAATAATGAATAATTTATTATTATGTAATTGCTAAAATACAATAATTGTCAACTCTAAAATTCTAAATTAAAATCTCAGACTGTAAATCAAGAAAAATATAAAAAACAATACATAAAAAAGATATCCTAAAAGTACGTATTGCGTGGAACGGAACTTATACTCATAGGGATTGACACTACTTAATCTACATTAAATCGATGAATCGAAGCTTTTTGGCTGGAATCCGAAAAAAGATGCAATGTTTTTGTAAAATTTTCATTTTCTTGTATCTTTTGGGTTTAAAATAGTAATAGTGTATTATGTGGCAGGGGTCTATGAAAGTGTGCAGTGATTTGTAGATTCGATAATGTATGATATTTTCGTATTGCATCAAAAAGTTGATGACATTTTTTTTTATTTTACAATGTTTTTCCCTTATATAACCTGTGAAATATAAACATATTCAATAAAAAGTAATCTTGAAAAATCATTCTATCAATAAAGTATAAAATCGATTCCATTTCCTTTACAAACTTACTCGAAACTTTAGAAAAATCGATTGGATTTTATAAGGACCATCACTTTAGTTGTCAACAGTGAACTGTCACCGAACCCACTTGGTGCGAAATAGACTATAGTGTCACATTTGAAAGTGATCTTAGTAGCAACCACTAAAATACCATTATTTTTTATTGCATTTGCAAAAGATTATACAAATTCATGATTGTTAGGAAAAATATTGCATGGTCAGAGAATCAGTTGTGAATATATTTTGTACTAGCAGCGTCCCGCGGTTTCACCCGCTTAGTTCCCGTTCCCGTGGGAATACGGAGATAGGATATAGCCTACGTGTTATTCTGATGTATAAGCTATAGAACTGTAAAGTTTCATCAAAATCCGTTAAGTAGTTTTTGCGTGAAAGAGGTACATCCATACATCTACGAGTATACATCCATACATACAAACTTTTGCGTTTATAATATTACTACAATAGGATTTAATATGTATATTAGAGCTGCAGGTTGTTATCTTATCAGTATTAAGTATTTAGACTATTTTGTATTTTTGTTTTTTAAAAAATTTGTGTGAAATATTTTAATATCATGTTATAGTAGAATAAGACGACCACAATATAAGACGACCTTCACCGAGCTGTTTATTCAATGAAAAGTATTTTATATCAAATTCAGTATGTTAAAAAAGATATCGCGAGTGGGTTGCCTGAAAAAATTTAGTCCTGGATAAAAAAAAAATATTTTTTTTAAGATTGCACTGGTTTGTTCAATATACAAATTACATACCTATCGAAAGTATGAAGTCTATAGAATATGAAAACAGTCTTGAAATTAATGAATTCAGGTTGTTAAAAATCAAAATATTGCTGCGAGTGATTAAAACGGACGACTGAAAATTCTCAGCGAAACATCATTGAATGAAAGAGAGTGCGCATGATATTTGGCGTGAAATAGAATAGGATAGCGATACACTAAATATTTTAAATATTAAATTAATCATATCCTGGAGCCTGGAGTGATTTTTTTCAGGCAATCCACTCGCGACGTGATATCTTTTTTAACATATTATGTACTAAATCTGATATAAAATACTTATCATCCAATAAACAGCTCGGTGAAGGTCGTCTTATATTCGGATCTTAGACTATTATGGAATTACATACTATCTTCTGCTCACGATTTCATGCACCTTCCAAAATTAAACATTTCTTCAAGATTGGTTCAGTGGTTAAGCCTTGAAAAGGTAACAAACAAAAAGACAGATTTACTTTCACAGGTTTTACTTTTCAGGTTAATTCTAGGGATGCCTCGATACGCCTTTTTGCCGATACGATACCGATAATCTTATAAAAATATCGGCGATACTGATACCGATACGCTTATTAAATTCAAAAAGAAAGGTAGAATAAATAAAACATAATTAATTAATAGTTTTAGAAATCAAAATTAACATTTATAAATATAAAGCGCGGGGTTTCCCCGAGCATAGTTAGTTCGTGCCTCGTTTGCAACGAAATAGATAGGACAATACGCGCGTTTACATTACATTTTTAAAGCGCGAAAGAAGATCGGCAAAAGTCCATGTGTTTTGGGTACCCCCCTTATACCTGCCCACGGACGACGAAACCGTGCAAAATCAATAGTTCTTGAACAGACTAAAAAGTTATTCGTTAGTATATTTTCCTGAGACGAGTCAAGCGTACCTACTTCACAATTAATACACCGTTTGTCAGGCATTTTTCATAGTAAAAAGCAGAGGATACTTTTATAACCACGTGTTACAAAAGCAAGATCTAAATCCGAGTAGCTGTTTAATAGATATCTGTGATCTTAATAAATAAATTGCGGAAACAGAAGATAGCACTGCCAAAGAGGTTGGAAGAAAATCATTCTCTTTATTCATTCACTTTTTCTTCATACGTCTTTGAGCACTGCATACCACAAACTATATCAGTGACAGTGAGTGATGACTTGGGCAACAAATATCGATACCTATTTTGTTTTTATAGTAAAAAGAGGGCAAATGGGCAGACGGGTCACCTGATGGTAAGTGTAAAGTGACTACCGTCGTCGCCCATGGGCACCTGCAACTCAAGAGTCACAACTGCGTTGCCGGCCTCTGAGGTGGGAGTAGTGGGAGGGGGAGGGGCTTCCGGTTACTTCACTCACTCAGCGAAACGCAATGCAAGCGTTGCTTTAAGCTGGTTTTCTGTGAGGCCTTATATAAACCTATATTCAAATATCGATATTTTTCCAAATACATAATAAGCATATTATATATATCGTCGATATTTTTAGTGGTATCTATATTTATTTTCGAGTATTGAATTCGTATCAATTTCAATATATTTTTTACTGGTTTGAAGAATGTTCCTAGGTATGCCAAATCGGTTGAAAGTTTATTACAGTAAAGCTTGTATGTATACAAATACACTAGTTTTTGTTGTAGTAAAAAATACCCATTAGGTTGGATTTTACAGGCATTTAAACTTACGATAAATATCGAGTCCCGCTAACAGTCACATGACCGCATGTCACGTCATTTTACAACGCTCCGCTTAGTAGCAAGTCGCCAGCGGTGACAGTAGCTCAGTGGCTAAGGAGCTTGCGCAGTATTTGGTTTTGTTTTCATCCGCGCATTATGTTAATAGTGTTTTTATTCGATTAATGAAATGGATGAAGCATTCGAAAAAGGGCAATCGGATAATCTGCCTAAAATAGATGCACTAATGGTTACCCATTTTATCAACAAAATTAGTGATTTCGTTGCCGCTGAAATGCGAGGAATAAAAATGCCAAGTTCACTTTTCTTGCTCTTTAGAAAATTATTCATTTGTTCTAAATTGTTTTCAACCTACTTCAAAAAGGAGGAGGTTATCAATTTGACTTTTTTTTATGTTGTTACCTCAGAAAATTCGACAGGGTGAACCGTTTTTTATTTTATTTTTTATTTGAAAGCCTGGTAGCCAGATTGGTCCCATTTCAATTTCGTCTAGTTCTGACAATGGCATCCATGAGAAAACCCTATCTTCATTTTGCATTAAGTATGTGCGCGATAAATGGACGAATAACTCAATATCAAGTCAACCGATTTCGATGATTCTTTTTTTAACCGACTTCAAAAAAAGATAAGGTTCTCTATTCGACTGTATTTTTTAGTATTATTCGTTGAAGTTTAGGTTTTTTACTCTAGAAAAAACAAAATACCCAACTAATGTCATATAATTAACTCAAATAGGCAGAAGTACCTACTAAACCTTTTTAGTTTTACGTTATAGACAACAAATATCTATGTATTAAAGTTTTATATCTATAGGTACGTATGTACATATGTGTATATAGGTACCTCTTCTTAGTAAATTTTACTAAATGCATACATTGATTTATTGCAAATGTAGTGGGTTGAACAGATGTACTAAATATTTTTAAATTTATATTTATCTTATTGATAAAATACGTAAGGCCGTTTTATTTATTTTCATTTGTAACTAAGAGCAGTGATAGCCTTACGGTTAAAGAGCCTGCTTCACATAAAGATACACAGTGAGGCTCGGGTTCAAATCCTGGCATGTACCAATGAGTTTTTCAAAAACTTACGTACATATTTATCACTAGCTTGTGGGTGACGGAAAACATCGTGAGAGAACCCGCAGGACCCAGAATAAATTCAGAGACGTGTAAACAGGCCCGGTCCGGCGATTGGCTCACCACCTATCACGTTTAGGGGTCCAAAGAATATTTGGTGAAGAGTGGGTATACCCAGAAATGGAATACCACTGCCTACCCCCTCGGGGATATAAGGCGTGAGATTTTTAAATTTTTTATTTGTTACTTATTCCAGATCGGCAAGAGACAGCAACAACAATTAGGTAACTGTGCTTTTATCTCCAAATTGATCTAACCTCTTCATAGCTTTTATCCATTTCTTTCGTATTTTCAAGGGCTTCTTTGGAACCATAAAAACAATTTGTAAGGAGCATTGGTTGTTGTATTAGTACATTTCGGCACAACACATGATTTCCTAGTATTTGGATTGGACATTTTTGAAAGTATTTATAATTTCTAACGAAACGTAAGACGGCAGCGTCCTAAGAGCGCAAGCGGTCTGAGCGAGTGTTGTGAGATGACGTCACACCGGCACACGCATCGAGTACGAGTCCGCGTCGCACGTTTACTTCTATAAATCGGAAACTAATTGACGTATCAAATTAATTGTTTCACTTGTATTTTTTATTTTTGACAGAGAATACGGAGAGCTAATATTTAAAATTTGTTAATATTCTTCAATATTAATAGATAAAATCTATTTTCAACGTTCTTTTTTACGAATTTGGGAATATGCGTAAATAATAATGTAAAAACTGACGATATATCGATATTTTTTATCTATAGTATTTAGAAATGTCGATACGATAAATATCAATTTATTTTTTCACTTGGCCATCCCTAGTCAATGACATGATTGACGCTTTGAGTATTAAACCAACCGGAGACGCCACTGACAGGCGTTCCCCTCTGCCAAAAAAAAAGTGTCGGTCAACGCGCTTACCTATTATATACAACTTGTTTTTGACGTGACAACGTCTTTTAATTGGATGGAGCCGGCTTCATGCACGAAAAAGTAAAGCGGCGTATCCACTAGAGGCAGCCTCGGGCCGAGCGGCTGCCTCGGCCCGAGGCCGCGCAAGTGGAGACGCTTGCTCAACCTGAGGCTCGCCGCGACACGAGGCATATTTTGTCGGTTTTTTTTACCGTGCTCAAAGGAGCCTCAGTCCGAGCCGTGCATTTGATGGAGATGGTCGTGTCGCCTCGGATCGTAATGGACAACGAAATTGCTATTCAACTGATAAAATTATACGAGCGGTCGCCACCTTCAAATGTCATGTCCAATAGCAAGTGCTCACAACCATGTCGAGTTCTATTGCGGTATAATTCTTTTATCCACCATTGGTGCTTCCTCTTTTGTATAGCTTTTTGTTGCTTCCTTTTTTTTATTATTGTAATTGCTATTAAAGCAGCAACTACTCGACGCGCGTCTGGTGCCATCGCGTTTTGGCCTTAAACTGCACACGCTGCGGATCAAGCTGAGGCGATTCGCCTCGAGCTGATCACAACGTGCCTCGAGCCTTTGCCTCAGAGCGAGCAGCCCAACCTGAGGCTGTTTGCTTCAAGTTGAGGCTGCTCGGCCCGAGGCTGCCTCTAGTGGATACGCAGCTTATGACGTATGCGGCGTTCCAGTGCAAGCGAGAGCGATATTTCTGTTATATTTGACTCAATATTCCCAACTGCGAGAAAAATTCGAAAATATGGACAATTTCGACTTGTTATTAGTCGATTAAACCAGCATAGTTTGATACCCCGTGGGTATCTATTTCAGTGGGTACCCACGCTGCCGATGTTCTTTGATAAGTATCGTTGAATCTGCCATAAAAATATAGCCGATACCGATATATCGGCAAACCCGAAATATCGCCGATATATCGGTATCGGAGGCATCCCTAGTTAATTCCTAAGCAAATAATTAACGCTAAACTTGACACTGGACTTTGAACCGGCCCTGTATTCTAAGTCGTGCAGTAAAAATCAGGGCTCAGCTTAAACTGGTAGTGTAAAGCTTAACTTGCTCTTGACTGTACACCAATAATAATATGTAATAAGTGACACAGTGATTTCAAAAGAAGTACAATGGGCGGTCTTATATTTTTAATCGATTTCTATAAGATATTTAAAATAAAATAGTCATGTTTTAGCAATAAGGGCGCCTTCCAATTTGCCGCAAAGTCCCGCCGTGGCAGCGCGTCTGCAGCCGCACTGCTGTCGCTAGGTTTGACAATCGTAGTGTAGTAATTACATAGTTTCACGATGGACTCAAACGAAGAAACACTGCTCCTTGTACAAAAAAATACGTGCGCGCCGTCACTAGTCGATCGATGAACAGTGGGTCTAAAATGGCCACTTTGAGCAATTCCTCTGAGCAATTCTCCTTTTCTGAATTCCCAGCAAATCCTAAGCAATTCCTCTAAATTTCGTAAAATGGTCCCTTAATTTAGTGATTCACTGACAATTCAATTCATTAGCAGATTCGTATTTGGTGAAAATTTCGAATATGAATCGAAATAGAATTCTAATATGATTCACCCGAAACGGCCTTTTTAGACCCGCTGATGCGTGACCGCAGCGCGAGTGTCGAGTTGTGTTATGTGTTCTGTGTATATGTTTGTCTGTCTGTTCGCTCGTAGCTCCCAAACGGCTGAACCGATTTTGATTTAGTTACTTTGTTTGAAAGGTGACTCTATCGAGATTGTTCCTAGCTAGCCGTTTGTGTTTAAATGTACCTATTTTTAGTGTCGGCGTTTTTTTAATTTTTAATTTATAGTTATATACACCACACAGGTACATGCCTTCACCAGGATTCGAAGCCGAGCCTCACGCATGAGAGGCGGACTCAATATCAACAGGGCTATAACTGGTCTCTATTTTTAGAAACGAATCACAAAAAAGTAATATATAATTAAAATAAATAAATTGTGGGACACAATTCAGACGGTTATTTAGTCCCAAACTAGGCAGAGCCTGTACTAGGGGTAGTAAAACGACCAGACACGAAGCTAACAGACAAAGAGGTTGGAAGATCAAAACTTTCTTTAAACGTCTTTGCCAACAGATATGTTTTTGCACACAAATGTTGACCCCGAGCGGGGATCGAACCCGAATTGTGTTAGCTTTTGATGTACCTATACTAAATTTGGGTCATAAGTAATTTTGTATATAGCTGGTTCTACTGCTGCACTCTACTGATGCATTCATAGTCTTCGGTAGTCGTTCTCAAACTAATGTGGTCTTAGTTTTTTAGTAAAAAAGGTCTTGTACTGCAATAGGTATGTTCGTTTTCGCCTATCTGGCTGGCATTACAAACTTATCTAATACTAGCGGGGGCCCAGCAACGTTGCCCGTTGAACTTGATTTTTGTCGGTTTTTTAATACCTGGTAAAATATACCTATTCTGCTATTCGGGCGGTGACAAATCCAACAAGTCCAAGATCATACAAATCGGTCCTGTCGTTCTCGAGTTTATCATTCATTAATTGCACTGTTCATTTCGTGATAAGCAGTGATCGGAGTAGGTAGATTGATTTGACGTCAAACGTATATTTTAATATGGATATGTCTCCGAAATTTCCGGAAATTTAAAATTATTTTGATATCTTTACCTGAATTTTGAAACTATCAGATGGAGCCAAGTTAAAAACGTATCTCAACACGTACTCTCAAGTAACTAGTATTTAAAAATATAATAAAATCAATTCAATTTATGAACATAATACTAATGAGAAACTAAAGATGTCGTATATCAATAAATGATTTTGTTTGCTTACTTGGGCATTTTATATTTAGGTAATTACACTCTTTACATTTTACGAAATTTCGGTATAATTCCCGGAAACTACCGGTAAAATGGCATGTCCATGTTAAGATATCATGATGCAAGTACGTAAAATCAATCTACCTACTCCGATTACTGGTGATAAGACTCTAATAGGTCGCTTATCTTTAAAAAGTAAAGTTGTATCATCTGCGAACAGTACTAGATCATGTTGCACTCGGTTGGGTAGGTCATTTATATAGACCAGAAATAGAAAAGGGCCTGAAATGGAGCCCTGGGGTACACCAATACAAACAGCCGATCCAGACGAACTTAAGCTGTTTACATCAACACATTGTATCCGTCTACTCAAGTAGTACTTCATCAAATCAAGAGTAGATTGTTATACAAGGGTTGAAAAGAATCAGTTTTTAGACGAGGTATTTAAAGACGCCCGAGCCCACTCTACTTTTCATTTCGAATACACTACCAACATACAAATGTACAAAAATAACAAAAGATACAAAAACACAAAAATGTTAAAATACGAAAATTCAAAAATACAAAAACAAAAATAAAAATCCTTTCTCCTTGTAATGTTACTGTAGATGACTGATGACTGAGCTTAGAGAGTGTCCCTCCAAGTTATTACAGTCTTTATATGGAACGCACCGCGTCAACGCTGGGTATTTTCTGTTGTTTATACCTATGCTCACAAGGGTGCACTTTTTTCAAGTTCCGTACCCAAAGGGTAAAACGGTTCCTTATTACTAAGACTCCGCTGACCGCCTGTCACTAAGCTGTATTTCATGAACCGTGATAGTTTGACAATTAAAATTTTCATAGATGATGTATTTCTGTTGCCGCTATAACAAAAAGTACTAAAAAACAGAATAAAATAAATATTTAAGGAACCTCCCAAACAACAAACTTGATTTTTTCGTGGTACGAAATCCTTCGTGCGCGAGTTTGACTCGCATTTCGCCGGCTTTTTTCTTATTTTAATCGATGTAAAAAGTTTCGCAATCAAGTACCTAACCGAATGTAGTACAATTTTTTAAATTCATTCCCTCCCTAGGGAGGGTAGCAATTACTATTGACTTTGGCTTTTTCGCTCTAGGGCGGAAATCACAGACCTGAATCTCTCTGGTGAGAATAATCGTTTTCGACCTGTTGGCTGGTTCTCAGATCAAACAAAAAATACTTTTCGAGTATGAAAAATGAAATAGCCGATTGTTATACAAGGGTTGAAAGGAATTGATAACTTTCAACCGTATTAAACACTCTACTTTTCATTTCGAATACAAGGAAAAAAAATCTCACGCCTTATATCCCCGAGGGCCTACCCCCTCGGGGATATAAGGCGTGATTTTTTTTTCTTTTTTTTTTGTTCTTTTTCTTCTTTCTTTTTTTTTCAGAGGTATTCCATTTCTGGATATACCCACTTTTCACCAGATATTCTTTGGACCCCTAAACGTGATAGGTGGTGAGCCCATTGCCGGACTGGGTCTGTTTACACATGTACATACATACATATGCTCACGCCTTTTTCCCGAAGGGGTAGGCAGAGACAACAGCCCGCTACCTACTACGATCCTGGCATACCTCACGTGCCTCATCCACATCCATCAATCGGTTCATACAAGCTCGTCGGTTTCGGGTCTTTATCTGGCTTTTTTTCAATACATCGCCGATCTGATCGATGTAAGTACGCCTGTTTACACATGTCCCAGAATAAATTCTGGGACCTGTGGGTTTCCTCACAATGTTTTCCTTTACCGTCGACCTAGTAATAAATATGTACTTAAGTTTTTGAAAAACTCATTGTACAATACAGTACAAAAACAACAATGTCAACAATACGACAATGTCAACTATGTCAACAATAAAAGTGAAAAATACAAAACCTTCTTCCTTACGAGGGATGATCAAAAAGAAGTGACTGTTGATAACTTGATAATTTATTTTTCATCTCTCCGGGCGGAAAGTGTCAACTTTCAGCCGACTGCGCTAAGCGAAGTTGCCGCTTTCTGCCTCCGTCGAGCAGGAAAAAAGTATACACACCTCGGAAAGTAAATAAGAAAGCCTCAGATCACATGTTTGTAGACTATTACATGTGATCTGAGACATTTCTTATTTTACTTCCCTTGGTACCTACGCAATATACTATTTCTAAATAGTCTCCGAGTCTCTATACACCAAGTCCAGCGCTCTTACAAGGTTTCAAACCCTTTAAAAAAAAGTTTTGTCTCGGTCCTGCAAAAAGCTCTCCACGTCATCCATCACCTGGTTATCGACTTCGTACCTGTTTCCCCTTAAATCTGGTAAATAAGGTATTCAACCAATTCGAAGCCAGCTTGTTGAATGACAGCCCTCGCAACTGCCGAGCTGTGCGTGGGTGCGTTGTCGTGATGAAACAGCACGCCCCTTTGTAATCTCCCTCTCCTTTTCTCTTTGATGGTATTTCTCTACTTGGAAATGAATGCTGCATAATATTGGCCTGTAATACTAGTTCCACGCTCCAGGTAATCAATCAACAATATCCCTTCTGAGTCCCAAAATATTGAGGCCATAACCTTGCCTGCCAACGCCACAGCATCAAACTTCTTCGGGGTCGGCCGTTTCATTTGTGAATATTGCTGTTTCGTCTCGGGATCCAAATGTTTGATGACCCATGTTTCGTCCATTGTTACGAAACAAGACAAAAAGTTTTCATAGGTATGTCTTCGAAATGTCAAGTCGAATTTGTTTTTGTCTGATATCATTCTCGGCACCCATATTGCAGAGACCTTTCTCATATTCAAAGATTGTTTCAATATGGATTAAATACTTCCATATGAAATGCCCGTTTCTTGAACTAAGTAACGGATGGTAACTCTTCGATCGCTCCATACAATTTTCTCGACATTGACATCATTTTCTTGGGTGACTGACGTCGATGGGATGCCGCAACGATGTTCGTCTTCCGTGCCCGTTCTCCCTACTCGAAATTGCGACTCTCCTAATGTTGCAAATCGCAGTGAATCTCTTAACTTTTTTAAACAGAGATATTAATTAACGGCTTGCACTTCGTTTTTCTCCATTTTCGAGATCACGTTCCTACACGAAGCAAACAAAGTAAATTCAGAAAAAAAACAAAAGAGGATCGAAATCTTTTTTTTTATTAATAAAACAAATGCACTCCCGGACACATCGTGTTTTAAGTTTTGACGGTCCCTAGCTAAAAACGTTGTCACACGAGATCGCGGTTTTTCTTGACAACAAACGAAGCAGCCAGTCTCTAAGTACCTTTAATACACTCTTCGGACAGTAGTACGGCTTAAATTCAGGTGTGCATTCATATTTCTTTGGCTATGCCCGGCCTGCAGAAGTGCTACAGCTTTGGCGGCAATTTCAGGCCGAGTATCCATATTTTTTGGTCAAAACTGGCTCAAAGTTTGCAGTAGCCATACTATTGAACCAATAATCAGAAACAAATAAAAAAATCCAACTTTCGCAAATTAAAAAAGTTTTCTCCTCCCTTGCATCGTTGAAAACAATGAACAGACTCGAATTTTCTTATTTTTTTTTCACAATTCTGAATTCGAAATAAAAAAAAAACATACCAAAAGGTTGACCAATAAATCAGCTTCAAAACTGCATACCAACTTATTGCTCCACCTAACATTTATTTTTAGCTAGGGACCGTCAAAACTTAAAACACTAGATGGCCCGATACCTTTACGCGAGGTGTACCCGGGAGTGTATCTGCGCTATGCCTGCCAGTATTTGTTTTATTACTTACCAAGAAGTATATATGTCGTTCTCAGTACTTTTTGATCACCTCTCCTATAATTTTAGTGTAGATGACAAACAAGATATTCAATTTCGGTACAGCTTACAGAGATATTTGTCTAGTTTAAATTTAATAACGGCTCGCACTTCGTTTTTCTCCATTTTCGAGATCACGTTCCTACACGAAGCAAACAAATGAAATTCAGAAAAAAAAAACAAAAGAGAATCAACTTTTTTTTTTATTAATACACTCGGCGTCAAAAAAATCGCACCTTCGGAAAATAATACTTTGAACCACTTTTAATCACATTTAGAATCTATGGTGATGGGACTATTAAGTATCATTTTAAACATTAATTTAACGACATTAAAATTAACAATCATTTATGCCATAAAAAAAAACATTTCACCCAAATAACGACGTTATATAAAAATAATGCATAATTACTTTATAATGATAGAAAGCTAACTTTTGTACCTCATGTAGACAACATAATTAAAAAAGCTTCAAAAATGCTTGGTTTTGTAATACGTAATTGTTAAATCTTCAATAATAGTAAAGTTAAAATTATACTCTATAATAGTCTCGTTCGAAGCACTTTAGAATACTGCAGTGTGATCTGGCGGCCGCACTATGCTACTCACTCATTACGAATGGAAAGAGTTCAAAAACGGTTCCTTTGGCACTTGTCGTATTCTGCTGGCATTGCGAAAATAAGGAAATCTTACAAAAGCAGATTGCAATTTTTTTATATGAGTTCCTTAGCCATGCGCAGAGATTTGTTAGATGCAATTTTCATATTTAAGATTATGAATCATATTATAGATTGTCCACGTCTGCTGAGTGAGTTCCGCTTCCGAGTTCCATATAGAATACCGAGAAATCCTATTACGCCATTTAGTCCTCCTCTCAGAAGAACACTCCTAGGTTCCTGTTCTCCAGTTAGTAGGTTGTGTAAAGCTGTCAATGCATGCAGCGATCGTATAGACATACATTTGGATACTTTGAGTAAATTTTATAGGATAGTGTACGAAAGTATTTCTATGAATAATTTGTAGTAATGTAACCAAATAATGTTGTTTATTTCTGTTTTTTTTTACTATGTACATGTAGTGTCTGCCTGTAAGTGACCATTGCACTTACTACAGAGTATATTATGTTTGTATTAAGTTTATGTATTGGTGTAATGGTTGTTGGTGGACCTTGTTTAAATAAATAAAAAATAAATAAAAAAATAAAAGGGCCGCTAGTTGCGCTACCTTTTAGAGGTATAAAAGGGGGGGGGGGGGGTAAAACTAGGTTTTAAGTAATTTTTAAGCATTTTTTTGTCTTACTTTAATTCTTTGTCAACAAACTTTTTCTTCTTCTTTTGCAATCACTTATTTTTTTATGACCTAGCAAGACTCAAGTACGATTTGCTGAATGTTGATGATTAGATCTATAAAATGATACCTAATAGTCCCATCATCATTGATTCTAAATGGGATTAAAAGTGGTTTTTCAAAGGTGCGATTTTTTTGACGCCGAGTGTATAACAAATATCTGAGCTATGCCTGCCAGTATCTGTTTTATTACTTACCAAGAAGTATATATGTCGTTCTCAGTACTTTTGATCACCTCATCTATAATTTTAGTGTAGATGACAAACAAGATATTGAATTTCGGAACAGCCTACAGAGATATTTGTCAAGTTTAAATAAGTTGCTATTTCTTTACTTATTTCAGCTATTTTGTGTCACCCAATGACCTGCTTCGCGCACATCTTTTGTTGATCCGTTTTGGAGGAGTGCTTCCACATACACCGTGGCACGAGATTTTATACATATATTAGACTAGCTGTTTCGCGCGGTTTCACTTGCGTAGTTCCCGTTCCCTTGGAAATACGGGAATAAAATATAACCTATGTTCCTTCCTGATAATGTAGCTTTCCATTGGTTAAAGAATTATTCAAACCGATCCAGTACTTTTTGAATTTATTCGTTACAAAAATACCTACAAAAATAAATAAATTAAATAATAATCTCACGTCTTTTATCTCCGAGCCGGTAAGGCAGAGGTATTCCACTACTGGATATACCCACTTTTCACGAGATATATTGGACCCCCAAACGTGATAGGCGGTGAGCCCATCGCCGGGCCGGGTCTATTTACACATGTCTCAGAATTAATTCTGGGACCTGCGGGTTTCCTCACGATGTTTTCCATCACCGTCGAGCTAGTGATAAATATGTACGTACGTGTAAATATATATGTTTTGAAAAACTCATTGGTACAGTCAAGAGCAAGTCAAGCTTGACACTACCAGAGTTTAAGCTGAGCTCTGATTTGTACTGCGCGCCATAGAATACAGGGCCGGGTCAAAGTCCAAAGTGTCAAGCTTAGCGTGCTCTTAACTGTACATACAAAAATACAAATATTTCCTTTTTTAATATTAGTGTAGATTTGTCTATACTATTGTTTATTTGTATTAAATAGGCTCCAAAACTACTTGACAGATTTAAAAAAAACACCAATGGAAAGCTACATTATCTCGGAGTAACATTGGCTATGGGACTTTTCGCCAAAGGGCCAAAAACTGGTTGCAACCTGATTTTTTAAAAATTACTTTATTAAATGTGAAATTTCTGTTACGATACCAATTAATGCCTTATTAACTTACTTTTTATAAGATTGTCTTGCAAACAACTCATTTAAATTGGAAGTAATACTGGACTGAAACAAAAAAATCGGGGTGTAACGTGTGCTGCATTTCTACTTTTAAAACTTTGACTCGGTGTACAAAAAAATTACAAGCAAATTTACACTTACTTATGATTTTATACATTAGAATATAGTTTTAGTATTAAGTAAAAATAAAAAATAAATTTGTAGGTGCCTCATAAACATGTTATTTACAACGTTACAACTTCTGGTAGCAATTTTTGTCCTTACCGGTTTTCGTAACAAAATGTTAAAGCTTATGTAAACTATGCACCGCACACATACATGCGCATCACTGTGCATAGGCAAGCTCGTCATTCATCCGTTGAGCGTAGAAATGTTAGATTGCGCGCCTTTGTTTTTGCTGTACAAGCGTTCCTTCTAAAAATTTGAAAATATGTCCACACCGGCACCACATCCAGATTTAAGGTAAGTACTATTTATATATGTCTGAGTCCTAGATATATTATAAAAACAGCTTTTTTGTGCGTAATACGTCTAAAAAACCGGTGTAATATTGGAAAGTTTTAGAATGAAGTCACAAAAACCGTCGAATGTCCTTACCACACCTGTCCACGCCGGGTCCTGTTAAGTAGAGCGGTTAGGACAGTTTTGGGATGGTAATGACATTTAATTTTTTATAGAAAGAATTATCCTAATAGCCCAGTCATATTAGGTAAAAAAGTGACCTCAACCTCGGAATGAAAGAAAATAAGCTGTAAATCGGTATAAAAGTTTGTTTTGTCGTCCTAAATATTGTCTCAAAAGTCACAAATGCTATCATGTTCGCGTCTTAAGATATTGAAGGTCAAAGGTAATAAAAATCGGTTTTTCGTTAATATATCGGTTCTTATTGCTTAAATGAGATTTGCACCTATTATAAAAGTTGTAAAGTATAAAATTTCAAACAAAAGTTGTAAAAATTTGTATACTCTACAACTTTTATAATAAGTGTAAATCTCATTTAAGCAATAGGAACAAAGATATTTGCGAAAAACCTATTTCCACCCCTAATATGACTGGGCTATAAAGGATATCAAGTTATAATATGAATATTAAAGTACTAAATGTACATTATTTATTTATTTATTTTTAAGGGTATCATTTAAAACTAAAAACTAAAGAATTATTGTTTGTTATTTAGAACATAAATATACTTAAGCATTAAATGTTATAAAAAACTATTAGCATTTGAAGCAAGAGTGTTTTTGTTTTGTATCTTTCTTTTACATTTTGGAGAAAAAACGTTTTAGTTAATTCAAGTAAAAGTCTTTTATTATTTCTTATTTCTTATGAATGTTCAAATTATATTATTTGTTTTTGACTGTTGTATAAAATAAAGTGCTTACCTAAGTTACGACAGATTTACAGTTTGGCAAAAAGTTATTTGTTTTTTTTTAAATGTTTTTTAAAAAGTTTTGTTATTTTAAATTTGATACTAACCTAATCATATAAATTGTGGAGAGTTTATATGTTTTTAGTTATTTAAAGAAATCGTTAGTATAAAGACTGATTCTATAACACTATACAATGTGACTGGAAAATCAAGGGAATTCTTCAAGAGGGTAAATAAAAAGCCGATACCTTTAGCATTTGTATAAAAAAACACCACCTTAATGTATGCGGAATCTTGATGGCTACCAAAATTTTACTAATTTTATTTTCGAATGTTCTTAAAATGTATATGTAGTATGTATTCAGACTAGCCCAACTCATACAACTCGTCGTTATCCGTGGCTAATATCCATGGATACAAACCCTTCAAAACATCTTCAGAGTTTTTAAAAGTTGTCATTACCGGTCCAAAAATGTCCTTACCAAAACTTTATTGCTAAATATCTCGTAAATTAAGATACAGATTCGGTGCAATCCAACATATTTTTGATGTTCAAATGATCCTTTATGCACTTTGACCCTTTTTACTTCTAATTTTGAACTTTTTTTCTCGTTCTCCCAAAACAGTGAAGTTAGCGAAAATGCCCCTATATTTTATACCCGTATCCCCACAGAATCGGGAACTACGCGAGTGAAACCGCGCGGAACAGCTAGTTTTTAACTACGCGAGTGAAACCGCGCGGAACAGCTAGTTTTTAAAATAAAGATATCATGATCATAAACTCTGGGTAGGTATATCAGACCTATAGATCTAGAAAAATTTCTACATTCTAGATCTATGCACGTACGTGTACTTCATATCGTGAGTAAAGACTTCTTTCCATAAAAGTAAGAAATACAATCTTTTTCTTTTGTGTTGTAGCTTCATGGTTGTGTGGCTGTAAGTGTTATTAAAAATGAATATTCGCATGATTGTCAATTGTCTTGTTTGTTACAAATTCACTTTCTTTTTGTGAAAACTATAGGAAAAAGATATGATAAAAAAATTAGTAATCAAATTATCACAAATAAGCCGGAAAAATATAGTATTATCCCCAGTTCGAACATGCCTAAATGGCCCGCGACCAATGTGCCCATGTCCTCCAGATCTATGTCTACCGGCTCTTCCACCATTTCATGACCAACCCAGAAGTAAATACGAGGTGAAGTTTGAATACGTCAATGATATACCACCGTCGACGACAATGAAGGATTTCTTCGATAGAGCTGCACAGATAATATTTTGGACTGAGCTAGCAAGAGGTCTGTAATCAAAATGTGTTATTTTTACTGGTGTTATCGGTGAACGATAAAAACCTGCAAGAGTAAAGGATGATTCACGTTACACCGTGCCGGGTCCAGGCCGGGCTCCGGACGGGGCAAGTTCACCGTGCGCCGGCCGGGCCAGTCAATCATGCTACACCGGGCTGTTTCCGTGTATTCTTTGCACGGCCGTGTCTGTGATAGGTGTTTCAAGTCAACTAGTGATTTCATCAGTCGATAGACGTGACGCATGAGTAAATATGTAATTTTCACAACTTGAATTAGCAGCTTTTTCCAAATAGTATTTGTGTATTTATTATCCAAAAATACTTAAGATGGCTCATGTAGTAAACTACGGGGTACTTGTATGGGTTACCTACATAATTTCGTAAAAATTTTCGTCGAGTGTTGTTTCGTCGATGACGGTTAGTCGATCGTTCCATTGCGCGAAGCTTCAACTAAGCTAATTTTATTTCAACGATGGTTCGGTTCATCGAAAATCTGTTTGTCGACAGAACATTAAATCAATGAATCTGTTAACCTAAGTTTCTATTAATCAAAGAACTATTTAATCTAAATTCTAACCGATGAATTTATTCACCGAGATTAATAACTGTCGGAAAAACCAACATAATTTTAACAAAATGGGAGTAGATGTAGGTATTTGTTTATTTAAACAGTTGAGTGTCAGTCAGCCAGAACTAAGTGACAGGCGAATAAAACACAAAGTATTTTTACTAGATAATAATATACTTATTTCAAAATAAATTTCAGGATAAAAATACTAGGTACCTACCTAAAAAAACAATACCATTTCTTTTATAATTAAGTAAATAATGAGTACCTAATTAACAAAATTAAGTGGGTACATCTTTTGATCATATTAAAGTACCTACTTAAATTAAATTTAAAAAAAATCTCATGCCTTTTATCCCCGAGGGATTAGGATTTCTGGATATACCCACTTTTCACGAGATATTCTTTGCCCTAAAATAGGTGGTGAGCCCATCGCCAATTACGTACATACGTACGTAAGTTTAGAAAAACTCATTTGTACATGCCAGGATTCGAACCCGAGCCTCGCTGATTATCATCATGTGAAGCAGGCTCTTTAACCGCAAGGCTATCACTGCTAATATTATGTGTACTTACTGATTAAATAATATTTTTTTTAATTTTATACTTATTATAGGTACTTAATAATATTTAACTGATTAAAAAAAATTGAGAGTAAAAGTTTTATCTTAAAAATCTGAAGTAATTAAGCCAAAATTTTTTTTGAGGGCGGTGCCAGCCTACCACGACTATTAAGTAAAAACATTTATTCCATCATAATATTTTATTACATCAAAAAAATTGTTAGCATATTACTTTAGATTTTTGAAAGGTAAAACTTTATTTCTCCCCTTTTTTTACACGTCAATGATTATACTTTAAAAATCTTAAGAGTTCGATATGATTGGCAATTGCCCGTAGAATAGGCATTACTTCCATGTTAGATGTATTTGCATAAATTTTCTGAATGGCATTTTCGGATCTTCTTATTTTCTATCTGGGTGGAGTTTTTGAGATGCTGGCTCTGGCTTTCTTAATGTTATGATTTGTAGTCATTTGCTCCTTGCGCTATTCTATTGTGGCGTATAAACCAAACCATTTTCTGGAAATCAAGGAATTCCACCTTCGGTACCAAGCTTCGACACTGTTTTGCCTTCTAGGAAAATGTAATTCGTTGTTAAGGTGGATTGACCACAACGACGGATTGAATTTGTTCTTCTAATCCGAAGCGTGGTATTTTCGGCTTCTTCCTCGTGGCCAAACTATTTCGCCTAACTGATTTGGCTACGAGGACTAACTAGCCTTCACTTTTCCTAGAATGTAAAAACTCTCAAACCATTGCGTTATTAGTTCACACTCCTCCGGCAAGACATTACTTTTTAATTCAAAAAAGCATCCATGATTTCTTGAGGGGGTAAATAGGCTAGAGGTATGTGGCGTAATTGTAGGGAAAACTCGCTATCGTTAGCGTACTTGGAAGCTAAACCACATTTATGGATAGCTTCTGGAAATTCAATTTTTATAGTCTTAACAATTTGCAATCTCAAAATCAGTGATGATGTGCTGGGGATTTAAGATAAGGTAATTCTGTAAAGCAAAAGTCTTGAGTTACCTACCTAAATAATACCATATAAATCTCTTCCGATTTATCTGGTACAAAACAATACACCAAAGGAACGACTTTTTTCTCCTCATCATTTCCAATAATGTCATGAATCGAATAAATTTGTGTGAAGAGATTCGGGCAAGTCCGAAACGTTCCATCCATTAACCATACAATTGACTCACAATATTTCGATTCCCTTTTTTGTAAAAAATATGAGTAGCCTTTGCCATCTCCACAAGTACTATCGCTAGCAAAAAAAATTTCTCCTACACTATTTAACTCTTCAGGGACATCAATATCTTCTAACGAATTTGGTTCCGGTGGCAAAATTTTCTTCCTTGTCCGGTGTCTTATTTGCCGCATAGCATTTTTGTTTGGCAACGCACAAGCACTGGTGGTTGGTATTTGAGCTAAATGTTTATGTAAATATGTACTCGTATTAGCTGCGCGGGGGATGAAGTACTAGTTACTGCATCCTGTTTTAAATTAGCTCTCAGACCTAAACAATGTACTAATGCAGCAATCCGTGCATGAGAATGCTCGGTCATCGACTAACGACGACATCACATGTTGTCCAATATCATTATGAAATTCTGTGGTTACCGAACTGTTGTACTGTTTGGTTTATTTTTGTCCTCAACACCAATAATATTTGGACCCCACAGTTCTATTTTAGCACATTTCATAACCATCGATAGTTAAAACAACTTTTCCTCGTTTAGAAATGGATGTTTTTATGTAATTACTCATTATCACATTAAAAGTAATCTTCCGATTTGGCTTTTAAATGACAACTAACCACACGAGTACCTCTAACGACAAGTAAAATTTTTTTTCACTTCTCATGCTCTAAAAGTACGCTAATATAGCCGAATTGTTCGATTGATTAGTTCGATCGTCGAACTAGTGAGATTTATTTTTCTCATTTGTTCGACCGTCGAACTACTGAGAATTAGTTTTCTCGTTTGTTCGACCGCTGAATTTATTTAAATCAAGAAATAAAAAGCAACAAAATAGTGATTAAAAACACTTGTTTCAATTAAAAGGTTTATTTATATTTCGTATAGGTACATAATGTAACTTATTAACTCATTTTTTCTAAAAAATGCCCAACACAAATTTCTCCGCATGTTAATTTCATTTGAGCTTTAATTAAAAATTCGTCATTAAATAAACATATTTTTCTCCTTTTAGAAGGTTAAGGTTCATATTTCGTATAGGTTACTTAATGTAACTAATTAAGAGAAGTAATTAATTGATCAGCAATTATAAAATTTGGTGAGCCACAAAAAAACAGCATTTAAATCATTTGGTCGGCATACAAAGATTTTGTTTGCAATAAAAAAAATCAGGTAAATAAATTCGTGATTTTATTTGTTCAAATTCAGATACAATATTTGAAGCTAAATGCAGGTCTTGATTTTTTAAAGTAATTAAAGCTCTGTTATGAACTCTAGGAGCTGGTTCTCTTTCCAATGCTGCTTCATCACAAGCATTATCTACTATATAAAAATAAGTCGGGTTTTCTTTCCTGACGATTTAACTCCAGAATTGACGAACCGATTTCCATGGTTTTGCATTCGTTGGAAAGGTCTCGGGCTCCGCAAGGTTTATAGCAAAGAAATTTCAGCATTGCACCCGTGCGAAGCCGGGGCGGATCGCTAGTTTACTATAATATTAACTGTATTTCGTGTTTCATCTGGATTACATTGGCCGCAGTAGAGTTTTTCTTTCGATTGCAGACATTTAGTGAGGTCCTTAAATAAAATAAATTTAGTTGTTAAAATAAGTATATAAAAATAATATACTACTTATCATAAATAATATTCTTTACATACTAGCGGGTGCCCAGCGGCGTTGCCCTTACCATATTTAGTGTTACGGATCCAGTACATTTTGAACTTTTATAATTTTTACACCGCCAAATGCTTTGACCATTTTTGTATTTTTGCATTGAATAATATTGGTGTCTTTTATTTGCAAAATCCTTCCACGCCCTCTTTTAACAAATTTCAATTCATTAGACGTCATTCCGAAAATCTATATAGTAAAGTAATCAGCTATCACCAAATAACACATAAATGCACGCAGTACCGATTCCAAGGTTTTTCACAACTGACAACATCATACATTCATATGTTATAACAACCATCGTAACCTAAGTGACTACAACAATAGACTCTAGTAGCATAGAGTAGAGACGTGTGGTGTCACCAACTCTTTCAACACTTTTCTACTGCAGGGCATAGGTAGCTATAGATGCATATAAGTATAGTTAAAATTTGTAAGTTTCCAATACAGTTAAAATGCGGCAAAATTTGTGTTGAGCATTTTTTAGAAAAAAATAGTTAATTAGTTACATAATTATATACACTATCGGGTGGCCCCCGGACCAAAGGTGCCCATTACGCTGACCGCATTGCCGCGTTGGATAGCTAGCAACAATTGCTGCACCAGGAAAGCTCCGACACGGGGATCACCGCCACGTTCCCTCAAGCGTCGCCCCAAGTCCTATACAATTTTTTTTGCGGCCGTGCCCCATACTCCTGAAGTCTCCACTGCGAATGGGACAAAATCGTAGCTCTGCCGTAGGGCTGAATACTTAATTAGTTTTTGGCTTGCCGACCATTCCGCAGCAGAACCGGCAGAGCGAACAGTACGGGGCAAGTGCGAAGCCGCAAAAGTGCCGGCACAGGTCGTGTCCCACAGAAGACATCTCCCCTTCCCCCAGGGAATGAGAGTCAGCCCGTCCGGTCTCTTACCGTCTGACCGGCATAATGCATGATATGCATCCGCCACCTAACATAAAAACATAACCAGAATAAGAACGTCTATCCAATAAACATCCTTCCCAATCCGAGTCAGAATACCCTTGTAACGACTTGCCTGTTTTCTTAAATACTAGTCCGTATTCTTTCGTTCTCTTCAAATAGCATAGCACACGTTTTGCTGCATTCTAACATTGTTTATTGGGACAATCGAGGAATTGCGCCAATTTCGAAACAGTATTTGTGATATCGGGCCTCGTCCCCGTAGATAAATACATTAAACTACCGATCAATTCTCGATATGGGTACTTTTCATCCTCTTTGTTTTCCTCCGAAACATCAAGCAATTTATTTTTTACCTCCATTGAAGTGGAAACAGAATTTTTACATTTTTCCATTTCGAATTTTTTCAATACATCTGAAATATACTTTTGTTGTGACAACTTAATGCCATTGTCACATATGTCAAACTCTATTCCCAACATGTATTTTACTATACCATAGTCTTTCAATTCAAATTAAATTAATATATTATATATAAATTCTCTTACCTGACATGCAATTAAAATGTCATCGACATAGATCAGTACAAAGAGTTTTGTATCAGAATCTATATCTCTAAAGTAAAGACACGGTTCATTTAACGATGGCTTTAAACCCATACGATTCAATTGCTCATCGAGCCTTATGTTCCACTGACGACCAGCTTGCTTGAGCCCGTACAACGACCTTTTCAGCCGACACACATCGCCTCCAGCCTTCAAATCGTCTAACATTTTCTTGGCTCGTTCGTGAATATTAGAACCTCGCGTTTCTGTCTTTATAATCTGTAGTAAACATTCTTCTAAAAGTTCTGGCACCTTCATATAAATATTCTCGTGTAGCAAACCATTTAAGTACGCCGTATTAATGTCCAACTGATGTACCTCAAGGTTCAGCTCAACTGCAAGAGCAGCTAACAGTCTTACTGTATCAAGCCTGACGACGGGAGCTAAAGTATCGTGATAATCAACACCATAACGCTGACTAAAACCTCTCGCTGCAAGTCTCGCCTTTTTCTTTTGTGTTTTATCCACATTCAGTTTGGTTGTTAATACATAGCGACAGCCTACTACATCACGATTCATGGGTTTATTTACTATCTCCCACGTGTCGTTTTTGACTAGGCTCCGTACTTCTGATAAGATAGCTTCTCTCCATTCTTTACTTTCACAGCTTGACAAGGCTTCTTTTAAAGTCACTTCTACAACTCCAGCAAAGTCTTGGCAGTCTGTAAATTCTTCCAGGGCTTCAGTATTAGTTTCTTCAGTTGTAACTGTCTCTGGTTCTACATTAACGATCTGATAAATTTTTCGTGGACGTCCAACGTGACCTCTCTCTAATCGTGGTCGGCCTGGACCTCTCTTCATTCCCCCCCTTATGAAGAGAGGTCCCGGCCTGGACCACGATTAGAGAGAGGTCACGTTGGACGTCCACGAAAAATTTATCTAATCGTGGTCTGCAAGGACTTCTCTTCAGTAGGGACAAGTGGATTTATTTTTCCACTCTTCCCTACCACGCCGTCAGTGGTTGGGATAAGTGGAATTTCATTTCCACTCTTTCCAATCAGACATATTTTGTTGATAAGTACAGTCGATAATAATGAAAAAAAAAATGAAAAATATATTAATTTTATAAAAATAACCCAATAATTTTAAAATGTTTGGAAACATTATTTACTTAAATAATAATAATTTAGAGAAGTTTTTCTAAGCATAATGCAACATCTATGTCCCCAGTCACTACCTGCATTTGTATATTTTGTATGACTCAATTCCGGATTATATATATTTTCGTTCCCTTTTCTTTTGTTGAAGGTTATTGGTGATTGCAATGTATTTTTGTTTCGAAGAACATCTTTTGCATATTTATGCAATTTGCTCAATAGTTGCAGCAAATTTAAATGTGTGGAACGCTATTGTTAATTTTAAAGAGATCTTATACCCACCAGCTATACAATTTATCTTTATTATATAAACTAGATGTCGCGCGGTGCGCGAGGCCGCAAGCGGCCAGGTGTGTCTCTATAGGGTCTTATTTTGACAGAAAAATAAAGTAAAATCTTGGGCTTGCATCTTTTTTTAGCCATTTTTGATAATTTTCTATGTGAAGTTGAAAAAATTGAAATTTTGTTAAATATTACTTTTCATAGCAACACTGTTTACCAATTTTTTCAGTAAAGAGGGAATACCGGAGCGGCCATCTTGTTTTTTCTATTTTTTGGGATTTTCTGATAAACTACAGGATATACCCTATGCGATGACACCAAACGCATCCCTGTAGCATATCGGCATCTGGGAGATCAATTCGGGTCTTTTGAGGTCTACCCTAAAAATTAAATCAACCATGACTTTTAGTGTTGCCAGGAAAAATCAAAAAACCTACAAAAGGTCATAGGGATAGATAAAATATTCCACTGACTGTCACTTGTTTTTGCAAAATTGTGAAAGCTTTTTTATTGAAACTGTACATTAATACGTCAAGTTTTTACTAGTAGGGATGAGTGGAAATGAAATTCCACTTATCCCAACCACTGACGGCGTGGTAGGGAAGAGTGGCAAAATAAATCCACTTGTCCCTACCCGGAGGGACAGCTGGTAGGGACTAGTGGAATAGCCCAATTTCACGACTTGTCTTTATCGTAAATATATCGGTAATGCCAAAAAATAATTTGTTTCGAAGCACCGAAATTTGAATTTCAAAATATTTCAACCAGAGCATCTCAAAGAGGACTTTAATGGCCAGTAAAACAGGAAGTTACAAACAAAAAGTTTGTATTCAAATAAATCAATGCAGCGGATAATGCTGCAATACCTTCTATTCGAAGAGTGACGTTTTGGTCCTCAAAAAAAGGGAGCAAAGTAAGTCTTTTCTGATAGGATTTTTATAAGTGCGAATAAAAGTGTTCTGAATTTAGAATTAAAAATATTCGTCAACATTCTTAGCCAAAGAGATTAGCAAAATAAGTTTGCATTTTAGGTTGGCGCCACTGTAGCTTTAGTACTTTAACAAAACATTAGTTCCATTTTTCGGCGCATTAGGTTGACAAGGCTGAATAGCGTTCGATGGTCGTGCCACACTGTCAGAAAAATTGCTGTGGCAATGCGCGCGCTTTCGTAGTTATTTTTCACAATTCACATTTTATTTTCAAATTTTCGAATTCCAACATCGAATTTTATTGTTTGTGTCTTTTATATTTTAAACTGAATTCAAGTAGCAGTGACTGCAGTGATAGTTAAACACCGGAAAATACTGAAAAAAGAAGCAAACAATGCCATCAATATTTTTTCTCATAGAGAGATCATCGATTTCTCGCAAAATTATTTTTACCTTTCGCTATGTACTTTAAACCCCTAACTTCGTTCATGATTCTACGAACGTACATTAGAATTCACTACGTTCGGAATTCTATCCTAGAATCATTCACTATGGTCGTGATTGAAAAAAACGCCCTCGCCGTAAAAATACGTTTTGCTCCCTTATGACACAATCGACTATTTTCGGTTCTGAGTAATTTATTACATTACAAATTGCAACCAATGTAGATAGGTAGTTATTTGTTTGGCATGGTAATAAAAAGGTACATAACAAACACCTAATTAATTACTCATACATTAAACTTTCACAGTCAATAATTTTCTTAAAGAAGAATTAAGTCTGTAAGTACTCTGCTATCTATAAGCGTTCACCACTAATGCACTGTTTTTACGACGCAAATCTATAAAGAAAACATTAGCAAATTCTAACATCAATTAACAATTATAACATCACACGTTATAAATTTCTAATGATCCTCCAAAGGTTATAAAATAAAACACTTCGTAATTTAAATTTTGAATTCTCGATATCTCGACTTTTCTCAAACTCAATTTTCCGGAAACGGAACCAACCAATTTTCCGGGAAATCCCGGGAACAAACCCTGTTCGAAGCATAATCTATTATCATTATTACTAAGAATTATGTTGGTCTTCACTATTAATTCATCTCTTTTGATGGATTCTCTGCGTCGGTTTTCCAATAGTCCACCTTTTATTTTTAATGGAATCTTTTCAACACTGTCAACATTTTAATCAAATTTGTTTGTTTTTTTGTTAACAAGATCGTTTATTTTTCCATGCCATCCTTCGCGGCAATTATTTGTACGGAGGAGTTTGCCGTATATGGACCACTTTTTGATAAATTCATCACTCTTTAGCCACTGCCGTTCCATGTATTTCTTAAATTTTAACATGTCTGTGTCGTCTGTGACATATTACCTGTAACATATTGCCAACCATTTCTTATTATATGAAAAGGTAATAAGGCTAACATTGTGGCCGCAGCTAAAATTCACTTCTGGTTTTGAGCTTTCGTTATTTTACACATATTATGCTCATTGCGCATATCTCCACAGAGATTTCGCATAATGATAGAAACAGGTTTCTATAGCTTTCATTGTCGCAGCCCCGTAGTCGATCATAAATCGCATAGGATTGAATCCAGGGAACTGTGAACATGCTGGCCCGCAGGTTTTCCCGATGTACAGCCTCAGTTAAAATAACTCTATTTAAAGCATACTGCACATCACTGTACTCAGGGGCCCTGTAGTTCAGATAGGTATACTCAAAGGTCATACAACGCTTTGCGGATCCAATTTAATAACGCCTTCAGGGCTTTGTTGCGGCTCCCACGCTTCTGCAGCGCTTCCTCCATGTTCGCGGAGGCGCACATCGATGGACTCTAATCTGTCGGACCAAATCTCCTTTAGTTATTAGTTACTAACATAGGTTATGGATATTATTTATACTCGTACTAACATCTTATATAGATTTTAATATTTTAACTGTTTTCTGTAACTAACATAGTCTATCAGATACTTTGCTACTAACCTAAATGTACCTAAGAAGTCTGAAAAATAAATAAATAATTATTATAGTACAGTTTGTCGTGAAGCGAAAATTTAAAAAGAAAAGAAATGAAATTAAGACATGTATGTCACAGGAGTGATCAATGAAAAAGAACCTAACCAAATAAAAAAGAAAATATGGAGAACAATATATTTATATTTTTATAATTCTAAAAATATATACAATATTATTATAAAAAAAAAAGAATTTGTGGAGTGGGTGTACTAGTGAGTTGTGATATGTAAGAATGGGTGTAGATGTGAGTGGAGTTGAGGATGAATGGACTCGGAGAAGGGGGCGCACGACGTCAGCGCGGCAGGGGTGAAGAAGCCGCGTGCACGAAGGCATCACGACAGCACGATGTAGTCAGCACGGCAGGGGTACGCGGCAACGGCAAGGCGGAGGGGCCTGCGTGTGTCTGGCAACAGCAAGGCGGAGGGGCCTGCGTGTGTCTGGCAACGGCAAGGCGGAGGGGCCTGCGTGTGTCTGGCAACGGCAAGGCGGAGGGGCCTGCGTGTGTCTGGCAACGGCAAGGCGGAGGGGCCTGCGTGTGTCCCGAGGACACAACAGCGAGGCGTAGAGGCCTGCGTGTGTCTTTAGGACATGACAGCAAGGCGTAGGAGGACGCACGGGAACTGATGCGACTTCTCGCACAATGAGGAGATCACACGATGAAGACTTAGAAGGAGGCTTTTGCAGGGTCCCGGGGTCGCTCGACCCAGGGATAAGGCCTTTAATTAGTGCTTTCGCTCTTAAAGCTGAAGCAAGACTCAATTTGCTCTTCCGAATGCTCTGCCTTTTATAGTATTTTGACAGAGGATTCGTAATTTTGAATTTAAGAGTAAATTTTTATGAATCGCCAGGCCACAATCGACAATTCAGCAAAAGTTTGCATATAAAACATCAGACCACTAATAAGACGAAAAGGAAATTGCCATAGCAACCGTTATAAATAACGTTGTCAAAAATGTCTAAATTTCCTTTTCAGCCAAATAAACAGCAAACCAATTTAAAAAATCAAGAAAGAACAATAAATTGAAATAAGAAAAAGGAATGCGCATCTGTGCCCTCGAAGCCCCAAGTTCTAGGAGTATAGGGAACACGTGAAAACTGCGCTGTAAGTAATTGGAGCCAAGACCGATTTATAAAGGTGCTTGTAACGTGAATATACGATGTGGTAGCGCAGTGAAGATGTGTTTTTTATAACGTTAACACGTTTCAGGGATTTACAGAAATAAATGCAGCGAAAAAGAATTATATTTGGAGAAATACGTCGATGGACATGTGAGATGTTAAAGGGGCGACGAAGGAGACGGTGAAAGTTTCAAATCCTCGCTGATTTAATGCAAATTGTAATTCCATGTTGAAACTCGGTTGAAACTAGACAACAATAATCGTAAAACATTTATTTACAAAGAAATAATTGTAATCGTTTTTTTTTTGTATGACAGATAACGTCATAACAGCGAGACAGTGTTCAGTATTATTTTAAGTGGCCAGGCACTTAACAAAGAGTTTAGTTACATACGTCGAAAAAGCCTAAGCAGTAGAATACTCCATTCTACTAGTCAAGGCCTTTCATTTTATACCTGACCATTAATTCTAAATTGACATTAGTCGTCAAACTCAATTTGGGAGTAATTATTTAGTCAAGTTTATTGGACATTTTGCGATTGGTCATTATGCGTATCTGTGAGGAGCAGGTCGGTCCGCGATTGGTCATTCTGCGTATACAGTATGTGTCATTTCGCGATTGGTCATTTCGCGTTTTTCAGGGTCATGACCAATTGGTCATTGTGCGTGGAGAGCTTGTAGTCCACAGACATAAAAACACAAATTTATTTTTCAAAAATGAAAATATTTAAATTTATAGGTAGGTACACTACAAAAAACACATTGTATGAATTACAATAATAATAATTATTATTTCACACACGGTTACTTAGTCCCAAACTAGATAGGGCCTGTACTATGATTACTTATCAACCCATAAACATACTTAAATAAATTTTAAACAACAAGACACGAAGCCAACACACATTGTATGATTAATGTGAAACTTATAAGTTACTATATCTAACATATATAATATAGTATTGTTACAATAATTGTCAAATAGCCAATTGAAGGCGCCGCCAAATCATGTGTGAATATGCGTACCTCGTTGTCGTTCTCTGCAGCCGCCGCAGCGGTATCGTGTGAAATCGGTCTTACGTAAATAAATATTCTCAGGGGTCGTTTTTAGTCACGAGAGGTGTGAACGCTTTATTCTCAAACTTATTAACGATCAGCATTTCCCCTTCGGCCGTCTACAGAACCGGAGTTGCAGAACTAGTTTCATACGAGGCTTTTAAATTACTTGTACGGAACTGGTTCCGATCGTGGCTATTAATTTACTTTTATGGAACTGGTTCCGATCAAGTAATCATCGTATTCCATCAGCCTTGAACGAAACTGAAGTAAAGACACACACTTGAACTTGACACGTTACTACGTGAAAATCGATCGAAAATCAACCCACTTTAAACCCCATTAATATATAATAGAAATAAATCAACCAACTATAAAGTAAACATAAATCTTTATTTGTTCTATGTTTGGGTCTTACCAAGTAAAAAATATTGGCTAATTAACTAAAAATATCGTCTTTACATAAGAATCGATCTCAAAATTTAAACGCATAAGGGGAAATTAGCTCAACGCAGTGGCCCACGGTTATTATGCCATTTTTTAAATCGCAAACTGCATTATTAATTTCTTAATCAATTTCAAGATAGCTTTTCGCTTTCTTAGATTTGGTTTTGAAAATATTATAAATAATAATTACTATAATAATTACTACTAATTTTCGTCTCTTTGATTAATACGTCCAATAAATTTGCAATTGTCGTGTCCTTTTTGGGTGTTGAAATATGCGTTAATTTTATTAATATCTTTACCAGACGGGCTTCTACCCATTACATACTTGATACCACTACTACTGATATACTGTCAGTTCCGGTGGCAAACGTGCAATTCCAGCACCAGGGATCTGACATCTTTACGACAGAATATAAGTATTCTTTTTCCCTCGCTCTATAAAAGAGTTTCTCCCACGGAGAAAACACAGCACAGACAGTCATGGCCATCATGTCAAGCATTTTTTGGTGAGCGAGGTCCAGCAGTTCCATACAAGCACATTAAGAGCCTCGATCGGAACCAGTTCCATAAAAGTAAATTAATAGCCGCGATCGGAACCAGTTCCGTACAAGTAATTTAAAAGCCTCGTATGGAACCAGTTCTGAAACTCCGGTTCTGTAGACGGCCGAAGGGAGCATTTCATCCTAAATAATATGTATTTCTTAAGCATGTCAAAGTAATGTATTAGGTATGTTTTCACGCCTAAAGGTCACAGCACACTTACCAACTCGGAAAGGGATCGTCACCGTATCGCCTCGAGCCGTTCAGTATTGTTTGTATGAAACTCCCTACTGCAACGCACACTAATTGGAAACGTAACGTAATCGCCTCGCCTCGGAACAGGCTCCGAACCGCGATGCGGTGAGTGGTCAACTTGCAGTTCCCGCGCTTACGGCTCGCTGTCCCCCCGCTTACGTCTCTCCGTACGCGAGCTCACGGCTCTTCGTCCACCCTTGACCGTGTCTCCTCCCGCGACTTGCCTGCCGACCGTGCCGCCGCCCGCCATTCGCAAGGCTACTTCCTTTCGTGTTGCGCGTAAGTTTTATTGATTTTTTTATTGAACACTCAACGTTTGGATTCAAACTGATTTGGTGCCAATCCGGTCAGCCAGCGGTCGGCGAGGCGTAAGCGCGGTGACGCCTAGCCGTAGCCGAGTTGACGTACAGGAGCCGCTGCTACGTTTTGGTTACATGCATACGTTAGGTTGACGCCTGGTTGACGGCGAGGCGAAAGGCGATACGGTGCCGATCCCTTTCCGAGTTGATATGTGTGCTGTGACCCTAAACCGGTGAACCGATCATGACGAATTTTGTTATACAGACGTATTGGGCCTCGGAGCAGGATATAGAGGCACAGTAAATATAATAGAAGCTTTATTACATATTTACTGTGACATATATTCTACGTTTTATACCATAAAATTCAGCTTCCATGAGTAACATTATTTTCTCGCGGACAGTCAACTGTTAGTTCCTTTATGTAGAAGATAGGTTGGAGATCTTTTTTTGTATCAATAACTTATCGATTTTACATTCAATCAATGACTAAAAAAATCCCAAAGATAGGTTGGAGATCTTTTTTTGTATCAATAACTTATCGATTTTACATTCAATCAATGACTAAAAAAATCCCATAACAATTTCAACTAAAGTGGGATTTCCTGTAGCAATCACTATAAATGTGTTTCAACTTAACTTTTATTCCTAACTGACACTTTGTTGAGATTATCGTTAAAAATAGATCCTTAGTATTCACAATCTATTTCAACGGCTAAAATGCTTTAGATATTTTCTGGTTTTAACTTATTATATTTTCAGGTTTTGCTGTTACTCTGGGCCATATATTTAAAGAACCTGCAACGATAAATTATCCGTTCGAGAAAGGTCCACTGTCTCCCCGTTTTAAAGGAGAACATGCTTTAAGAAGATATCCTTCCGGGGAGGAGCGATGCATCGCTTGCAAGCTGTGTGAGGCCATGTGCCCTTCTCATGCCATCACCATCGAAGCGGAAGAGCGATGCGATGGCTCACGTCGGGCCACTCGTTATGACATCGACCTCACTAAATGTATCTTCTGTGGGTACTGTCAGGACGCGTGTCCTGTCGACGCTATTGTAGAAGGGCCAAATTTTGAGTATTGTACTGAAACTCACGAAGAACTTCTTTACAATAAAGAAAAATTGCTATCAAACGGCGATCGCTGGGAACCCGAAATAGCTAGTAACATACGTGACAATCATTTATATCGATAGATGATTATTTCGGATTACGTAGCTTAAATGAGAAGTTTAAAAATTGTCTATTAGGTCTGATAATTATAATTTAGTAATTTTCTGTACAAAAAAAACTAAGCAAATAAATAAAAAAACTGACAAGTGCAAGTAGATATAAAAATTATTTTACTGCTGTTCGTTAGTCTCGCTAAAACTCAAAAATGCCTGGACCGATTTTATGATTTTTTTTGTGGGTTGAGTGGGTCCAGGGATGGTTTAGACGGTGGAATTAAAACATTTTACCCGGCCCGCTAGTTATAAATAATTCAAGAATGGAGTCTCGCTTGTGATTGATTACGTACTTTAAATAAAGACTATATTTTTATGATTTAATTACGAATGTATAGTTTCAGATTTTTCCTTATACTTGTTGAATAAGACAATATTTCTAGGCAAATTTCATAATTCTAGATCAATGAAAAGTACCTTATAAATTTTCCGTATATTTTTTTTACGTTACTTGAGAAGTTAGATCTTTTCATAGCTTCCTGGGAATGTGAATGGTGGTTAAATTTGAAGGGCCGACGTTGATTTTGAATAAAACACAAATTATTAAGGAAATTTTTGTCATTTCTTTTTATTATGATATTTTGGTATGATTCAATTATGTATGGAACAAAATGTCGGCGGAATAGCCGCCGCGACATCGGCGGCACACCTCCATCCGATGGTCCAAATTTTCGATGACGCTGAGGCATAATTGAGGTTCTATGCAGGTGAATGTGCCGAATTATCTCATCCTTTAGCTCTTCAATTGTTGCTGACTTATCGACGTACACCTTTTCTTTCAAATAACCCCATAGAAAGAAGTCCAATGGTGTCAAATTACATGATCTTGGCGGCCAATTCCACCCACGTGAGATAACACGGCCATTGAATTTGTCGCGCAAAAGAGCCATTGTGTCGTTAGCTGTGTGGCAAGTGGCACCGTCCTCTTGAAACCACATATGGTCCACATCCATATCTTACAATTCGGGCCATAAAAAGTAAACGATTAAATTGGCCGAAAAATCACGAAGTGCACGATATGCATTTTGATTTGAACGCCCATTTTCATAATAAGCCTGAATAACTTTAACGCGTGGTTCGATTATGTATCTTTACATGGTTCAAATTGAGTTAGTCTGAGATAGAGAAATGTCAAAATAATTGCAGAAAAAAACTTGACGTTTAGGTGTGGTTCACATTCAACATCGGCCCTTTAAATTTAAGCACTCGTTAGTATGATGGTACCTGAGTATGGTTTTAATTTCAACTTGACACCTCTCTACGCGTTCCCAAGATAAAAGGTCTTGCATACAGACAGACAACTGATTGATCCATCTTAAGAGGTCTTACTAATCGGTCTTACGAGGTTAAATCAGAATAACATGGATGTCCATCGGGTCGTGCGACCAATGTCATAAATTATAAACGTCCATTAAGAAAACTGTCATCAACAACGTCTAATATGAAAAATGATCAATCAGTAAACTGTGTTTCGGTTTAAACTAAAACCAGAGATAGTAAGAGACTAAACCTTGTTTTATATGATATGAAATTTTCTTATACTATTCGCTGGGTGCGAAGTAGGTGATGGGGGAACCACGAATTTTTACAAAAATTTTACTAGAGAAATTTACGTATTCGTGCATTCTTAGTGAAAATAAATACTTGAACATGGGTAACGAAAACTGACCAGAATAATGGCAAAAATAGTGATCGCAAATTCTATAATCTATTTGTGGCTGGAAAACTATATTGTGCGTTATTGTCCGGAATCCAGTTTTTATAATAAATTTAGCCATGTTGAACTGAAAATACACAAAAGTCTGTATTATTATCGACAGTACTGTTATAAATAATCGTCTACAAGATACATGAAACGCTCTAGTCGATTAAATTTGTGCATTTCTTTACTTATTTCCCGTGAAGCCATGAAAAAGACCGTGTAGGTCTACTGCCTGAAATTTGCTGATTTTGGCATTTTTGACAAGAAATAAAAAAAGGTTAACATTATTATCGACTCTATAGACTTACAATATCCAACAGGACCTAAGTAAATTACGTTGTTTCACTGAAATTATTTTTGTGTTTACTTACTTTTCGTAATGACGGCTAGCCATTTGACATTTCAAAGACCGCCCTAATTGTTACCACTAGTTGGCGCTGTCATCGCGCACCCAGACAATATTTTAAATAGGGATTAAGTTTATTCTAGGTCTAAACCATCTCATAGAATAACACTGAATATGAACTATTTGAAAAAAACATCTATTGGTACCACAGACCATTAATCTAGCTAGATAACTTAAGTACTTCAATCTGTATGAAAACCAACCGTGTCACTTTTTTTCTACCTACTGTGACGTCACAAGAGCGATTTAGTGATGTGAATTCCCCGTTGTCCGCGCGAAATCGATTCAAAGGCAATTTTCATTCAAAAGGTCAAATCGATTTATCTTCATAGATTCGTAAAAAAATATGAGAATAGTTGTTAGATAGAAAATGACCTCTACCGTCCCAGAAAGTCTTGCCACCTGAACTTCAAAACACCACATTTTTTAGTTACTAAATGAAAAAAAAATGTGTGTTGCTTACATGATAATTTAATATAGGGAAACGCAATTAAGACATTAAATAGATATTATGTACCTTAAACCAAATATATGATTAAGAAGTTCTTAATAATTATTTAAGTTTTTGTTTGACAATGCACGGCCTTCAAGCCACAACTCCGTGCCCGTCGGAGTGGGGAGCGTGAGGTTTTTTTCGTTACGGAATTTCTGGATTCGGTCCCCGCGCTCAAGGCCCGCGATAGAAGCTATGCAATAGCTTAAAAAATCTAACCAGGAGAAAGGTTTAAAAAATATAGAGCAAAGTACTGTGATTTTAATTTACTGAGAACGCAATAGCATTAAAATAAAAATGACCTGAATATAATATTACGTCATCACTTTTAGTATTCAGTTGCCTCACTTTGTTGATCGTTTTATTATTTTAAAATGTAGTCGTGATATATGTAATTGTAAAATTGAAATACATTTGTAGAGGTGTTTTCAGGTAATTTATAATACACACACCGGCACAATTAGCGGAACAGAAAAAAAAAGGAGAAAAAAGAGGGAATTTAGAACAATGAATGTAATTTTTAAACAATATATTATTTAAAATGAAACAACAATTAAATTAACATGTTTTGACATTCATTTGTAACACCATACTTAAAATTTTATAAAAATAAAAATTAAATTAAACAAAATGCATTTTTCTTCGATTTTTAATTATAGAGAAACAGCAGAAAATTCAAGATTTTCCAAAGTTTAACAACAATTTCAATGACTGTTCAATATCGAGTGTTTCCTCCTCGTGCTCTGATGAGGGTTTCCATCCGTCTGGGCATGCTGCGGATGATGTTATCAATGGTTTCTTGGGGCAACCTCTGCCATTCTTCAAGTAATGCGTTTCGCAACTCGTTGAGATTATTGGGAGGGGGCATTCTTGACTTTACACTCCTCTTTAGCAAGTCCCAGACGTGTTCTATAGGGTTCATATCGGGGGACCGTGCTGGCCACTCCATCACCGTTATACCAACATGGTTTAGGTATGTCTGTACTGTGCGAGCACTGTGAGCCCGAGCATTATCCTGCATTAGAATGAAGTTGTTACCAATAAAGGGGGCAAATGGCACAACATGTTCTTCTAAAATCTCCCTGATATACCGATCAGCATTCAGATTCCCGCCATCGACCACTACTAACTCCGTACGAGCTCCTAAACATATTCCTCCCCAGACCATAATTGAACCGCCGCCATATGCAACTGTATTTTCAAAATTAGACTGGATATACCGTTCTCCTTTGCGTCTCCATACTCGCTGCCTTCCATCAATTTGATTTAACATAACTCTGCATTCATCAGTAAAAAGAACCTGTCCCCAGTCGTCGAAGTCCCAATCACGATGTTCACGACCAAAGTGTAGACGGTTTGTGCGATGATGTCTCTCAAGTTTTGGGGCTTTGGCGGGCACATACGAGCCTATACCCACTTCTTCGAATCTTCTACGAACTGTCCGCTCACTCATCCTTACTGCTCGTACCTCTTCCAGTAAATTTCGAGCCTGCACCGCCGTTAGTCTCGTGTTCCGTCGGACTTGAAGTTGGAGAAAACGGTCATCCCTCCTTGAAGTACACCTTTTCCGGCCTTGTCCTCTCCTTCTCACTAGAGCATTCGTCAATCTGTATCGTCTGATGCTACGATAAATCGTTGATAACGATCGACGAAGGCTTCTGGCAATCGATCTGTAGGTTTGACCATTTCTCCTCATTTGATCTGCCCTAATGATTTCTGATGGCGTTAAATCAGGCATAATTAGATGCTCGTAAATTATCAATATGCGAAAAAACTCAAAAGCCTCAAAAACTGCAAATCAAAGCTTTTCAAATGGAATTCACGAACCTTCTAAAAACGGACAAGCGGTGGAAAAAATGAATCAATGAAAATTAAAACAAAAGAATGAAAAAAAGGGCAGTCGCTTAGTATTCCATTTTTAAATTAAAACCCAAATTTAAAAAAAGCTTGTTTAGCCGGCCAGTAACACGCAAAAATGCGTAAATACTCCCTTTTTTTTCTGTTCCGCTAATTGTGCCGGTGTGTGTATTATGAAAATTTTATTTGGATACAATCAACTAGCCTTTTGTAGTCCAGGCAATGAAGCGGATTTTTGTATGAAGAACCCAACATTAATTCCTCAGTCGATGAAACTTTGCAGAATTGTAGTATGGTATGAGACACAGACCATTAATCTAGCTAGATGACGGGAGTATACGTACTTCGCGTGTCCAACTGGAGTCAAATTGACTTCAGTCTACGCCGCGTCATTTATTCCGCGTTCGAACGTCGTTGCCTCCGAACATCAACCGCCATCTCAAAAAATGACTGTTTGTTCAGTATTATGTTGTGCAAACTATACAGGAAAAGCTGACCCAGATAATGGACATGTTTCCTACTACAGGTAAGTAAATTTCTTCAATAAATTCTCCAAAATTATTTCTTTAAAATTGTTGAATCTTCGGTTCTAAATATTTTAACTAATACTTATATGTATTAGATAATATAATTTTAGGTTTAGAAAACAATGCTAGTGAATCTAGAATATCGAGCCGAATATCAATCTACTAACTGCTTCACATGTTGATGTTTTCAGTATATCAATGGTTGGTATTACTTCTGGAAGCAGTAGTCGAACTTTTTTCCCTTCCTTGAAGCAGCTATTGTGGAAATGTCTAGAACAAATTCGGCTATTTTTTGTTGAAAACCAATTTATTCGGCCGGTCGCTTCCATCCATTTATGTTTCAAGTGTGGATTACTTGGAAACCTGTAATTTATAATGAATGTTATTCAGAGATAAATGTTATTGCAACAAAAATAATGTACACTTACGAACATTATTATTCCTCTGTTTCGATTCGAAAAATCTATAAGAATCGTGAAGAATCGAAAGGTGTACATCACTTTTTGCTTCATTTGACAGCAAAATGAGAATAGTAACCCTACCAAGAAGCCGAACAAACAAAGCTAAAGATCGATTGTTACATTTCCATTGCGTGTTTAATATAAGCAGGCCCTACAACTTTGCTACTAAAGCAGGCAATGTATCATGAACAAGAAGTAAACACACAGTCTTATTTTTCATAGTAAAACCACAACGAACCCAAAATAAATGATTTTTAAATAGATTAAAGATAATTATTGAAGAAATTTACTTACCTGTAGTAGGAAACATGTCCATTATCTGGGTCAGCTTTTCCTGTATAGTTTGCACAACATAATACTGAACAAACAGTCATTTTTTGAGATGGCGGTTGATGTTCGGAGGCAACGAACGTTTGAACGCGGAATAAATGACGCGGCGTAGACTGAAGTCAATTTGACTCCAGTTGGACACGCGAAGTACGTATACTCCCGTCATCTAGCTAGATTAATGGTCTGTGATTGGTACCTATTATTATAAACCACCTGTTATGATTATTAACTTAGGCTATTATAAAAACGTACATTATTTATTAATTTATTTAACTTCATGTACCAAGAAAATGTACATATGGTGAACTTAATGCCTCAATGCATTATCTACCAGTCAACCATCAGGATAAGCAGAAATAATTTGGCATTATGTCTCCCCACGTCGACGATAGACTCTTCTGCAACTATCTGCGCCATATATAAATAGCGAATAGCTTAAATAACTTTGGACCATTTGAAGGCCCCTCCCTTTAGCCTCCTTCTTATTGTTCGTGCACTCACGTTTACTCCTCGCAATTCATTAAGGTCTGTTTTAATCTTAACTGACGTGAGGAAACGATTTCACTACGAAGTTATCAAAACAAATCGGTCATCACAATGGTTGCTCGTGTTCTCCCGGTACCACGTCTCCTTTTGCTATCTAAGAACTTGTCTCTACTAACCTTCTGTACACTCTAGAAACAGTAGACTGGTGTAAATTTTAATTTCGAGCAATACTTCGTTGATCCAAGTCTTGCCGCACCAATGCCAGAATTTGTGTGGATTGTGTAGACGAAGTAGGTATCCATATTATTGAACCTCAACTGTTCTTTAGTTAAAAAAGAACTACCTAACAATTCTATAATTATTCCCTGTCCTCCGATCGGAACTCCGATTGGTAGGAGTGGAAATATTTTTTCCCCACATCTCCGATTGTTTTTATTTTGTTTTAATAAACCCCTTTTTCGCCTAAAGTACAGTCATCAATAAAAATATATATATATGTAGTGGGTAGGTATATTTGTACATTTTCAAAAAAAATACTAATTGCATTCTTCGATGCCGTTCCAAAGTGCAATAATAAAAATATTGCTGGTTTCATATCTGGTAACTGGCTTTGAAGCATACTAAACAAAATATGGTAGCTATTTTCAGTCTTGTCGGTCATGAGCACATAGATCAATGGAACTACATTAGTACTATCAATGTGGCTTCCAACATCACCGTGGATAGTGAATAGTTGTAAAAAACAATTTGGGCAATTTTTAAAAGTACCATCGGCCATATAATTATGATACGGGGTATGTGTTGTTTAGCTTCTTCTGTACAGAAAGCTATGATTCTGGTCCTGTTACATAAGTAATCTGCTAATATAAAATCGTTATATTTCAAAGGTATTTTTAATAGAGTTGCTCAAAAAGTGACGTATTGCAGGGACGTATAGCGTTCGGGATCAGGGATGTTGCGGATGCCGATTTTTTCACATCCGCGGATGCGGATTTTTGTAGGCTCACATCCGCGGATGCGGATGTTTGGGATCTTATATAAATATAGTATATGAATGAAGAATTATCTTACTATTAGCAATAACGGGAATATCTCGCTTTGACTCTTGCAGATCATTCTTTAAAGACCTTAATGGCTTATTGACATTATCATCTAACATGAATGAGATTTGCGTTTTTGCTAAACAACATGGGGAATTGTTTAGAAAAATTTGTAACATAAACCCTCGTAGTCACAGAGACCCAAACAATTCCAAAAAATATTAAATTATGATAAAATTGACTTTGAGTATTAGAATATATTCTTATGTATAATAAAATCCCGAATGACTTACCCGTTAAAATTATTAAACAAAAATTGTATAAATAGCTCAATGAACGTATTTTTTACAATATTAATTAATTTATTAAAAAATAAAATAAGTGTGTCCATTATGTCAAATGTGTTTGCGTGTCTTTTAATTATAGTGAACATGTATGCACTGCCAAAACTGTATTTTTTCATCTGTACCCAAATTTGAAGAAATATTCTATTCTACTCAATTAATAAGAGGAATCGCACTGGAAAAATTAAGAATACTGTTATAAAACTATAAACGTTACCTACAATATAACGTAGGTTTTACCGGTATAACATAATGGCATTTTCCTGGTGATTTTAATTTAATAAGCTGAGCTAAGACTAATATAAAGATTTCCCAATACTCCATTATCTACACACAATGATCACTGATCACAATAACACTCGAAAATATATATCTTCACGATAAGTAACCCACAGCGCAAACAAACACGTAATAATTTAGTTACAAGAAACAAAGGATGTACCACAACAAATGCGTCGGATCTTGTCACCAATTTTTTCGTTCCCATTGGTCATTGTCTCATGCGAACGGCACGTGCCATTCACGGGTCCCGCCCAATTTCTTTCTTGTCACAACTTGTATTACATCCGCATCCGCATAAATATCCGCATTGATTAATGCGGATGCAGATGTCTAAATCTATGCGGAAGCTCCGCTTTTGCGGATGCGGATGCGAATATTCGCAACATCCCTGTTCGGGATGTGGACTATTACATACTCGAGCTTTTTCTTTACCTTTTCCGAACTGGTGCGTTCTCTTTCCCAACTGTCAAAATAATGTCTATTAAAAAGAAAAAACCAACCACGAAGTTTTTACTAAAAAAAATTTTTTTAATTCATGCAAATACGATATCATTCATGAATCCGATTATAACGACGGCCAAGAGACCGGTGATTTTATCGTACTAACTGGAACCGCCGTTCTAAACGAAAAGACATTTTTGTTTCTTATTAATCACATATTAAAGTATTAATGTGTATTGTCGAATGATTTACACTGAATTCCTTCGCAATCGTTACATTCGACTCGCCAGCTTGTAAACGTTGTATTGTTACACTTTTTTCTTCAATAAACACGACTGAATACTGCCAAAATCTAAATGGACAAATATTTTTTCCGAGTGGATTTGGAAAAATAAGTACTAGTAATTGTTGCATAATGGAGTTTTAAACGTAATAGTGTAATTGATGATTATCATGTTAAGTGTATAGGCTCTTGTAAAGATTGTGCTGGGAAAGTTGTCGTAGTAACAGAGAAAATCGATTCATCAGTAAACATTAAATGTGCATTTGAAAATGTTGACAACAACTTATACACAGTGCCAGAAAAAATAAAATGACTATATAAAAAACATCAATTAACGGAGAAATTAGAAAACTAATACCCAGTTATGCTCCGAAACAAAATGGTAAGCAATAATATGCAAAAAGATGATGTACCTACAAGAACCCCTTTTCATACCCACTCTAAAATCTTTTCAGAATATACGAAATCAATCTAAATACTATCACAAAAGTGCAATTATAGTTTTGTGGATCATGTCTTTTACAAAAACATTTCATAGTAATATAAAATCTGTGTCCGTTGTACCATTTTTCGTACATTACTGGTCAGAAATGCAGCAAAACTTTTATAAAATAGTTTCTAATGTGGCTTATACTGTCTTGAGTAGGTATAGATGCAACAGGGTATTTTCAAAAAAAAATATCCACCCAATGATTTTAATAATTCATATGATTCAAAACATTTATTTTGGTACGTCGTCATGCTCAAAACAAAATTTTCTTCAGTACCTATAGCACAAAGGACATCGGGCAGTCAAACACTAGAAACTATACATCAGTGGCTGCGTAGTTGGATAGGAAAAATGAGAAAACCCAAAGAAGTTATTTGCGACGATTCTGCTGCCCTTATCGGAGCTATAATAAAAAGTTTTACGAGATTTAGTATGACTAAAGAATACATACCTAAGTCATTGTTTTGGAATTTTAAACTTCACTGAAAAACCACTGCCTGAATGTTTAATCGTTTGGATACATCGTATTTCGTAAAAATATTGAATGCTCTTGACTGTTTTAAATTTGTAGAGAAGCGGGTCAAGCGCTTTTATGTTAAACACCTTTTACGCTTAAAATCATCTACGGATTATGAAAACACAAAAGAAATAATCCAGCAGCTAGTAGTTGTAGCGTTACATAAATATGACAGAAACTATGATGATGGTACGATTAGTAAATGTGAAAAATTAAAGGAAAACTTAGACAGGATAAAGTATGTTACGACACCATCATCAATAATTTTGAAAAATAATATAAAATAATATATATATAATACTAGTACTATTATGGATGTAGATTTTGAGGACAAGTCAATAATTGATTGGTTTTATTTACCAGAATTTATTGATAGTCTAAAGAAGTCAAATATAATGCTGCCTTATTTTAAAAAAGCTCCAGATGACGCCACCGGTACCAATGTTGAAAGCTATTTCAGAAGTGCTAAGAAGTTACTTGTAAGTAACAGATACGGACTAACGCGAGTTGATGATTTTATAATACAGCACAGTTTTATCTGCAGAAATTAAAATTGCACAAGTGTCATTTCCTAGAAGTATTTAAGAAAACTGAAAAAAAAGATGCACAGCTGTCTAATAAAAGTGTAAAAGAAGAAGCAAGTTTTAATAATAATGTACGAGAGTCTGATAAAACTGAAAAAGAAGAAGGAAGCTTTTACAAGGAATCTGTTTTCATAAAGAAACCCACTCTGCAGGAAAATCGGCGAAACAAAGCCGAAAGTTCAAAAAATACATTGACGTTAAGAGACTCTGTTAAACCAAAGATACGAAATAATCAAATTGATTATCTATCTAACGGCAATATTTCAAGTTTTGGGATAAAAGGCGTGATAGTATCTAATACATGTGCATTTGACGCATATAGCTTGTACGAAAAACCCTAATATATCTATGTTCATTCACTTAACACAAACTTTTCACTAATCTTCTGAGCTTTGAGACACAAAGCTTATTCTGTAGACATTTGTAAAATAAGGACGGAACTTCTAAAACATTTTTTCTAGAGCACCATCACAGGCAGCTTTGAACACATAGATTGCAGCTGCAATGTTACTTATATATAACAAAATCATGCCCAGAATGTAATTAGGTATGTAGGTATGTACTAATAAGAAATTGTTCCACAATTCCCTTAAATTTATTAACTCTATCTGACCATGGTTTATCTGCTTTAGAAAATTCAGCTTCATCGATGATCGAAGAAACAAAATATGATTGTAAAACTGCACAATGTAAGGGAAAGCAGATTTCCAAATTTCTGATCTTAATATTTTTTGAATTAGATACTGATCTTTGTTTAGACGATATCCCTTCTGAAATTTATTTATGTGATAAAATTTTCAATTTAGGTGCAGTAATTGAATTCGTTCCTCGACCACTAACTACTGTGGGACATTATAATAGTAGATTGTACACCAAGGGTATAAAGCACTGTTTTATGTCACGGGCGCGACATTGAATCCTGAACGTAACGAAGGACTTCCAGTTTTACTCCCGAGCGCAGCGAATGAGTTAAGACTGTGTCCTGAGTGCAGTGAGGGATTCAAGCGCCCAAGACAAAAACAGTTTTATTCTCGAGGTATATTCTCTACTTTTCTCACCCTATGCGAGACAATAAAATACAATTGCATGGTAGTAGATTATTGACAATGCCTATGGCATCTAGTTTAATAGACTCTGGAGTCAAAGTACTTTCATCACTTATATTCTTCTTGAAATGTTAAAGCTATAAAATGGATACAGCAACTTGTTTCTGCCGGCGTGGCCTACTTGATTTAACAAATGAAGATCGTGCGAATCTAGTAGGCCGCGGCTTCGGTTTTCGAAAATCGAGTTGGCCACGACCGCTAATTACCTGGCCGCAAGCGGGTGCAATACACTTTGCTTAACGAAATTTGACTTTATCGTCATAGCGATAAGGATTATGAAAAGTGAAAATTACGTTATTGACTGGCGGGTTTTAATGAAATTTCATACAACATTATAACCTGGCTTAGGCCAAGGGATATAATGTCTTGCTTTCGGTGAGGTTTATATGATATATAATCCGGCTTTGTCGAGCATGTGGTGTGAAAAGTACATTGTCAACGTACTAAAGAAACGTACACACAAAAGTTTGGGAATGCTACGATGACATAATATTGTAAAAACAAAAACGGATTCCACTATACACTCCCATTTATTGATGTAGGTACCACTCATTAGACATGATGATTGTAAAAATAAGAAATATCCTTAAAAAACCGAACTCAAAGAGTAAAAAAACAACTTCAACGAGTAGCATTAAGAATAATAATATCATCGATGTACAAAATTTTTAGACAATTGTTTTTTTTTTAAATTCACTCCACCGATTTCGATGAAATTCTAATGGGACCACTTGAAGTATGATCAACCAAACAAAAAAAAAATCATCGAAATCGATTCATAATTGACGGAATGATCGCGTTACATACACAGAAAAAACATACAGTCGAATTGAGAACCTACTCCTTATTTGAAGTTGGTTATAAAATATGTTATTTACGCCTTAACTTTAGTATGACGTAAGTATTACATTTTATTACTGAATTTTCTTTTTTGGTGTTTATTTAAGTTTTTCTGTTTTTTTTTTTCAAGGATATACACTCGGCGTCAAAAAAATCGCACCTTTGAAAAACCACTTTTAATCCCATTTAGAATCAATGATGATGGGACTATTAGGTATCATTTTATAGGTCTAATCATCAACATTCAGCAAATCGTACTTTAGTCTTGCTAGGTCATAAAAAAAGAAGTGATTGCAAAAGAAGAAGAAAAAGTTTGTTGACAAAGAATTAAAGTAAGACAAAAAAATGCTTAAAATTACTTAAAACCTAGTTTTACCCCCCCCCCCCCCTTTATACCTCTAAAAGGTAGCGCAACTAACGGCCCTTGTATAAAGTAATTATGCATTATTTTTGTATAACGTCGTTATTTGGGTGAAATGTTTTTTTTTATGGCATAAATGATTGTTAATTTTAATATCGTTAAATTAATGTTTAAAATGATACTTAATAGTCCCATCACCATAGATTCTGAATGTGATTAAAAGTGGTTTAAAGTATTATTTTCCGAAGGTGCGATTTTTTTGACGCCGAGTGTATGTTAGCTATAATTTAAGTGCCATATATGACTAAAAATATAATTTTCTAGTGTAGTAAGGTGATGAAACTCTAATGGATCTCAATTTTGTAATTTTTTTGAGAGCTTTAGTAAAGGTTTAAATGTTGAATAAATGTTCTATGATTAGTTTTTTTTTTCTTTTATTTCTAAGATCAGAGTGTAAATATACATTATTATGACAAAGATTATAAATATATTCAATAAAAATAAAAATTTCATACATTAGATACACGGGTCATAATGACCCACCTCAACATCCGTGTAACAATTTCCTACCACAATGACGCCGGGTTAAAATAGCAAAGTTTTCTTTGCGAATAATACACAGGCGCTTCGTCGATAATTACTACGAATAATTAAGTTTCAAAATTTCAATATGACAGTATCTAATATTTTGGAAGATCTTCTCATATTAACCGAATAGACAATAAACAGACATTTGCTTAAAAATAAAATAGTATATAATTTGTCCCTTTTCCTGAAGTTTGTGAGGTGGAGCGGCTGCGAAGCAAACTTCCTAGCCCCACCATAAATTCTTATCAATTTCTCTTAATTCTTAATACGACAATTTTTTTATACCAACGACAAAAATCGACATATTACAGAAATTTTTTCTGCAAAATCTCAATCAAATTGCTTTCGTAGCGGGGCCTGGAAGTATCACACAATTTATCAGTTACATACATACGCTCACGCCTTTTTCCCGAAGGGGTAAGCAGATACAACAGCCCTCCACCTGCTACGATCCTGGCATCCTCTCGCGCCTCATCCACATCCATCAATCGGTTCATACATGCCCGTCGGTTTCGGGCACTCTTTATCTGTCTTTTCTTTAATACATCGCCGATCTGATCGATGTAAGTACGCCTAGGTCGCCCTCTACCGACTCGGCCACTCACAATCCCCTTATATATATTTGTCTCGTTAGACGCCTTTCATCCATCCGCTCGATATGTCCAAACCACCTGAACATTCCCTTCTCAATCTTAGTCACTAGTTACATCCTCTTTCAAGCCACAACGCTCTCGAATCACACTATTCCTCATTCTATCACTCAATCCTGGTCTGTGATCGTAATCCACTCATGCTTCTAAGCGAGCGCATTTCTACTGCATTTATTCTACTCTCGTGCTTCTTCTGCCATACCCAACTCTCGATACCATACATTAAGGTAGGAACCAACCCCCCATCAATCATGAACAGCCAGGCGTGCTTTTTAAGTCACTTTCTAGCTCTTCATGAAGGCGTGCAATGCACCGTTTACCATATTACCTGCATTCACCCTCCTTTCAATATCACTATCTCACTTTATCAGTTAATTAAGAGAAAAACGTGAATTTAATGGGTGACAGCGTTTTTAATAGAATCAACGGTTGCTACGAGTAGGTCAGTTAGATACTCTATTGAGTAGGACCTTGACATAAGTAGATATTTGTAAAAAAGATAAAATGTTATCAAAAGTAAAGAGGTTTTAGTATAACTAAAATCCATAACACGTTTTGCTGTTTTCATTTAGGTACATAAAAGAAGGAATAAATATTTTCTTGCCTTTTATCCCCGAAGTAGGTATTCCATTTTGCTTCCTTACCTATTTACTTTTAATTTTCAAGTTCTTACTGAAAGTAATCTATGAATGTGTAGGTAGAAATTAAGTAAACCTAAAATCTAATTTTACTAGACTTTTCGATACAATAATAAAAAAGTTAATTTGGTATCTTTATGTACAATATAGGTAGGTATGTACCTACCTACTTGCCTGCGGGGTAACTGGTCTGTGGGCTCATTTGACCACGAAGTCGTCTATTTCTATCTAAGGTCTTATACCAACTTTTTCTTCCAACCTCTTTGGTCTATACAAACAATCAATTTTTTTGGAACTAGGTACACTTCTTTCGTGTATTGTTTATGTACCTACAGAGTGTTCGTTTTTTGTTCTATTACTTTTGTAATCGATGTTGTCCAGTAAAGCAGCGTATGAAAAATAAAAATCAATGCAAAAAGTAGTACTTATCTTGTTCATTTTTTGATCTTTTCAATATTTGCACTTATAGTCTATTTCGTATCAAATGGGTTCGGTGACAGTTCACTGTTGACAATTGAGGTGATGTACCCAAATAAAATTCAATCGATTTTTCTAAAGTCTCGAGTAAGTTTGTGGTAAGGACATGGAATCGATTTTATACTTTGTTCATAGAATGATTTATCAAAATTATTTTGTATTGAATATGATTAACTTTCACAGGTTATATAAGGGAAACACGTAGTAAAATAAAAAAAAATTACATCGACTTTTTGATGCAATATGAAAATATCATACATTATCGAATCTACCAATCACTGCACACTTTCACAGACCCCTGCCACATAATACACTATTACTATTTTAAACCCAAAACATACAACAAAATGAAAATTTTACAAAAACATTACATCTTTTTTCGGATTCCCGCCAAAAAGCTTCAGTTCATCGATTTAATGTATGTAGTTATGTAGTTCCAATCCATATGAGTAAAAGTTCCGTTCCACGCAATACGTATTTTTACTACTTATATCTTTTTTATCTGTTGTTTTTTATATTTGTCTTGATTTATAGTCTGAGATTTTTATTTAGAATTTAAGAGGCGACAATTATTGTATTTTAGCAAAGACATAATAATAAATTATTCATTATTTTTGAAACCATCTATTTTTCTTACTAGAAAGTTGTATGCGTAAAAAGGAAAAATGTGAACTGTCACCGTGCTATGCGAAATAGACTTATAATTTAAAAGGACCACGTATATGTACTTAAATATACTTTTCACACCACATGCTCGACAAAGCCGGATTATATATCATATAAACGTCACCGAAAGCAAGACATTATATCTCTTGGCTTTAGCCGGGTTATAATGCTGTATGGAATTTCATTATAACCCTAGGTCAATAATGTAATTTTCACTTTTATAATCCTTATTGCTATGACGATAAAGTCTAATTTCGTTAAGCAAAATGTGGTGCACCCGCCTGCGGCGACGGTCGTGGCTAGGGTTTGCAATCCGAATATTCGAATATTCAAATTATCCGAATATCCGCCGAAAATTATATCCAAATTATTCGGATAAATAATTTCGAATTATTCGAATATTTTGGATAATAAACAAAATACACTAATATTTACGTAGTATTAAAAATACGTAATAAAATAACATAAAAGAGTAAAACAGGTTAAAATATTGTATTCTCTAAAATGATATTTAATAATAAGACGGGTGAGGGATGGTGGTATATCATTATAGACAATTCAATAGCAAAAAAATATAATGAAATATTTACAACACAACTCTGTTTAATATGATCATACTACTGTTTATGTGTTTTGATCTTGTACAGAGTTGTGTTGTGATTATTTCATCATGTTTTTTTCACAGTTATTACTGTAATATAACATACTACTGTATTAATGATTAAAGACAAGACAAAAGCAAAAATATAGAATAAAATAATCACGTCAACAAAATCTGTATTAAATCAAAACACAGTAAAAATCAACATCTGGAAAAAAAAGGATCTAAATCAACATCTAAAATAAAAAATAAAAATAAATAAATAATCTCACGCCTTTTATCCCCGATGAGGTAGGCAGAGGCATTCCATTACTGGATATACCCACATTTCACGAGATACATTGGACCCCTGAACGTGATAGGTGGTGAGCTCATCGCCGGACCGGGTCTATTTACACATGTCTCAGAATTAATTCTGAGACCTGAGGGTTTCCTCACGATGTTTGCCTTCACCGTCGAGCTAGTGATAAATATGTACGTAAGTTTTTGAAAAACTCATTGGTACATGCCAGGATTCGAAACCGAGCCTCACTGATTTTCGGCCGGCTCTTTAACCGTAAAGGCTATCACTGCTCTTCAAATTTTGAAAATTACTTTTATAAACTTTTTAGATGTTGATGCACCTAAAAAATTAATAAAAGTAATTTTCAAAATCATTAAAGACAAGAAGAAGAATAGCCAACATTTTGATAAAACACATAAACATTAATATGTTATGTGTTTTGATCTTTTACAGAGTTTTGTTGCCATTATTTCATCATATTTTTTTTATATTGTCTTGTCTTGTCTTTAAAGATTTTGAAAATTATTTTTGTTAACGTTTTAGATGTTTATTTATATTTGTAGCCGATGCTCTTACTTACAAGCTAAAATTCTATATTTTCGGCTGAAATAAAAACCCCATTGTTTCCGTGATTGCAACTGTTTTATTAAAACGTCAAGCAGAATGACAAGCGATAGAAAAAGTAAAAAGGCTTAAAAATAAGGTTTTATTCTATCGCTAACACGGCCGCCCCCGGTGTCAAAAGACACGAAACTAATTTGGAAAACAATATAAGCGAGAAAAAAAAAATACTATGAGGAGGGGGTGGCTTCACTAGACATAATTAGAACAAGCCTCCTTACGGGGCGCTTTAGGGTGCCGGCACTCGTGGCGACTTCCACAGACCGAATTATACTATCGTGGCCCGGGAAAACTTTGATCACCCGACCCCTGGACCACACACCGCGAGGTAAATTTCCGTCTACCACAAGTACCAGATCTCCAACTTTAAGCGGTCGCGCTGGGTTTGTCGCCGGACGGGGTACAAGAGTTGGCAAGTACTCTTTGACCCAGCGCGACCAAAAATGATCCGCGAGCCGAAGTCCTTTTTTCCACCGTACCCGCCGAATCAGGTCGTCGTCAGTGACCTCAGCAGTCCTGGTATACGGTGAAGATGTACCAATTAAGAAGTGAAATGGCGTTATTGCCTCGGGGCTGCCGGGGTCCACAGCGACATGAGTCAGCAGGCGCGAGTTAACAAGAGCCTCCGCTTCCGCTAACAAGGTTGCTAGAACTTCTTCCTTCGGGGAGCGCTGGTGAAGGGTTGCCGTAAGTGCAGTTTTTATTGTGCGTACCAGCCGCTCCCAAGCTCCGCCCATGAACGGGGCCGCTGGGGTAATGAATTTCCAGCGAATCCCCCGCTCAGCCGCAAAATCCGCCAAAGACTCTGTCAGAATACGGTTCGCTCCAACAAAAGCCGTCCTATTGTCGCTAATGATGGTAGACGGCACTCCTCGTCTCGCGACGAATCGCCTCAGAGCCATTATTGCGCCATCTGAAGATAAATCCGATACAATTTCGAGGTGGACAGCTCTTACTGTAAGGCAGGTAAACAATGCAACGTATCGTTTCTCTGTGTGGCGAGCGACGGAAACAGAAACAGGACCAAAGTAATCCAGGCCAACGCAGCTGAACGGCCTCGTGTAGTGACTGAGTCTCTCAAGTGGAAGGTCTCCGACTGGTGGTGTCTGCGGTTGCCCTTTCCGGATCTTGCAAATAAGGCAGGCACTAGCAACGGATCGAACAGCAGGTCGAAGTCCCAAGACGAAATACTTCTGCTTAAGCTCATTCACCACCAACTCGTTAAATCCATGAGCCGTACGACGATGATGGTGGGTAATCAACAGCCGGACAATTTTGTCTTTACCATCTAATACAATTGGTTTATTAGAGACTTCTAGGTTTCCAGCGGCGAATATTCGTCCAGACAGGCAAAGAAGGCCAGACTTCTTATCTATTTCTACTGCTAGGCGCTTAAGGCGGCTCTGACGTGGCAGCGGTATTCCATTGAGAATGTTGACGTACTCTTGAGTAAAGAAATTGAGCTGGGAGCGGAGGAGAAGAAGTGTCTCGGCTTTTTCCAGTTCCTCTGGGCCTAAACTAAAAAGTGGAGCGGATAAGGAAAAGGAACCTCGGTTAGGGGATATACATTGTTTGAAAATGCTCGCGCAACGTAAAATACGCGCTGTAGCTCGCAGAAGACGCAACCAGCTACTGAATCGGCTCACGTCAGCAACTATCGGAGAAGGTAGGGTAGGCAAATCTGTAGCGTTGCAGGCCACCGGGTCAATTAGAGAGCTAGAAGCGTTGCGCTTGATCTCTTCTAGAGCAAAAGTAGACGAGATGGGTGGTTCACTGGGCCACTCGGACTGGAGTTGCTCAAGAAAAGATGGCCCTGAAAACCATCGGGAGGTGGACTGTAGCTTTTGAGTAACCCTAGTAGCGTCATCGGCAACATTTAAAGCAGAGGGTACGTACCTCCAGTTTGCAACGTCGGTGATTTCCGCGATTTCTCCTAGCCTGTGCGCCACGAAGGTTTTATAGGATCGCGCATCGCTTCGAAGCCATTTAAGTACAGTAAGACTATCAGACCAGTAAAATACCTTCTCCGGTTTTCGGTCGTGTGCCTCTACAATATAAGCCGCGAAACGGGCTGCAATCAAAGCAGCTTGTAATTCGAGCCGAGGTATCGATAAGGGCTTGAGTGGAGCCAGCCGGGCCTTGCCTCCAATGAGGCTCAACATCACATGTCCATCGGTACATTCAAAACGCCAATATGCGACACAAGCATAAGCTAACTCGCTTGCATCGGCGAACACGTGAAGTTGTGCCTTGTGAGCCAATTTTGACCTCAGGTAATGCCGCGGCACGCTATCTGAGAGCAGCCCCGACAGATCCCGACACCAATCAACCCACTCGGAGACAAGACTGGAGGGCAGCTCATCGTCCCAATCGATGCCTAATTTCTATGTGCGTTGGAAAATGACGCGACCTTTAACTAAAACGGGAGTTAAAAGACCAAGAGGGTCGTATACCCGCATAAGGTGAGCCAGCACTGAACGCTTCGTAAGCGTTTTAGGAAAGTCAGTCAAATTATCGCGTAAATAACGAAGCGTGTCAGTACTGACGTCCCAGGTTACACCTAAGATACGGACGACTGCTGGAGAGGAACTAGAAGCACATAAATCTGGCGGTAAAGCAGAGAGGGCATCCTTGGAGTTAGACACCCAAGACCGCATCTCCAGGGAAGCCTGCGCGTGCACATGCACTATATCGGCCGCCAAACGTGCCGCATCTTCTACAGAGTCGAGACTCCCCAAATAGTCATCCATATAATGATTATTAATTATGGCATCTGCTGCCTTAGGGAATGATGCTCGATGGTCTTCTGCGTTGCGATTTTTCAAATATATGGCAGTAAAGGGGCTAGAAGTGGCACCGAACATCATTGAGCTCATTCTGTACTCTTTAATAGGTACAGAAGGAGTGCTGCGCCACAAAAAACGCTGAGCATCACGATCCTCACGACGAATTTTAGTTTGCGGCAACATTTCCCTTATGTCTGCATTAAGAGCGATCCGTCCCTCCCTAAACCTCATAAAAATTCCAAGCAAAGGTTGAAGGAGGTCTGGGCCGGGCAGAAGTAAAGAATTGAGACTAACACCGTGACATTTCGCCGCAGCATCGTGAACCACTCGGAGCTTTTTCTTCTGCGGGTGGATTACGCCAAAGTGGGGCAAGTACCAAACTACGTCGCTGCCTACGGGTTTACCAGGACAGAGTTCCGCGTATCCTTTTTCAATCATACCACTTATGTTATTCCGGTAAGCCTCGGCGTAAGTTTGGTCCCTCTCCATCTTTCTCTCTAGGCTTAGAAGTCGCGAGCGAGCCAAACCATAGCTTTCGGGAACGAATTGAATATCTGGTTTCCAGATCAACCCGGTTTCAAATCTGCCACAGGGAAGTCTACGCGTGGTATTTTCCAGGGTACGAATCGCGTGCTCATCCATAGGAGAGTAGTAGGACTTTTTAGAAATTCCAATTGAGTCTACACGAAAGTATTCTCTTAGCTGAGCATCTAAAGACTTGTCGCAGGATTCTTCGTAAGAGTCATCGACTGAAAAGTGATTTACAAACACTACTGGAGACGAACCACCCTTCAATGAACCGTACAGGACCCAACCAAGAGCAGTAAGACAGGCTATGGACTGAGCACGTGTACCTCGTCGAATTTTGTGAGAAACTGTCAACTCCCAATTGTCCACACCGATAAGCAAAGTAGGTACCGCATCATCATAGCAAACTACGTCAGTTAAATCCGCAAGGTAGGCTAACTGACTAATATCACTCTTCGCGACAGATTGGCGCTTGAGACACAGGTTAGGTATAGTTCTAACGTTCCTAAGATGGAAAGACTCTGAAGAGTGCCGACCCTTAACAACAACGTCAACGAAACTTACGTCGGTCTCAGTTGTCATGCCACCTACTCCATCTACCCTAATCCTGCTCTTACGACCTTCTACTCCAAGTATTCCAGCGACACCCGCGTCTAAAAGGGTGGCGGTAGAGCCGTCATCGAGAAGAGCAAAAGTATCGTAATCGCCTTTGGGACCCGAAATAATGATAGGAATTACCTTTAACAACGGGCGATTAGCAGTTGGGGACCAATTGTGAGCGACCACGACAGGAGTGTCAGCAGATGTCGACAATGGCAGTGGAGGAACTTCATCTTCTGCGGTGTGAGCTACGTTTACTTTGGGAGTGTGCTTATGTAAGAGAGTGTGATGGAAATTTGGATATTTACAGTTTTTCTCCTTACAGGAAAACTTTCTGCAGCGTTTATATTGGTGAGAACCTTTCTCAAGACACTTATTACACACTTTCTTTTCATAAGCCCAATCGCGTCTTTTATCTGCCGAAAGAGCCTTAAAATCCTTACAGTCTCTCAGATAGTGGTCTTTGGAGCAAAAAAGACAATGAGGAGATACACTTTTAGAAGCAGCAGACTTTTCATGTACGTCTACATGGTTATTAGAAGCAACTGCACCTGGCTCGGTTGTATGATCAACAGCGACGGTGTGGCACGACACTTTCGTACCCGGCTTGTGAGAATCGAGATAGACACCGTATCTAACTCTCATGTCAGCTTCGTGCATGAGAAAATCGGCTAAAATCTCTAATCTATACTTTCCCTTCTGGTCGGAGTGTGCAGCATAGTCAGACCAACGAGTTCTGAGCAGCGGAGTCATTTTTAGCAAAATTTCGTTACAAAGCTCTGGCGAGGCTAAATACTCCGGACGATTCAGTAGCCTAACGACTTGGAGACAATTGGTTACCTTTAAAGCAAAAGAGTTAAGCTCCTTGGCATTTTCCAAATTAGAAAGCTTCGGAAGTGCCCGAACGGTTGAAAGTTCAGTCAAAATAATCTGTTCAGGGCGCGCAAACCCGGTCTCAAGCGCACACAGAACCTCTCTGGGGTCCCTAGCGGCAGCTAGGAGGACGACGTGTGCATCTGGATTGAGGGCCCACTTTTTAAATTATTGCGAAACGAAATGATACTTACAGGGCATTTACTTAAAATTTTGTAAAACCTAAAGCAAAGATTCTTAAATTTCTTAAACGTGAATCAAAAGAGTTATGGTCAAATAGCTTGGGCCCTCAATCCTGACGCCTGCATAAAACGGCATAGTCGAATCTCAGAAAGTACTATCCCTGGGATAATAATTTTTATTCGAGTATTTAGTTAGGAATTTGTTAAATACATTAAGAAATTGTCAAGTCTTAAGAATGCGACAATACAGATTTATGGCGGTTTAGCTTGGGCCCTCAATTCATCAATTTTGATATTGTAGAATCAGCAAAAAATATGAGTTTTTCTAAGGAAAGATATTAATACGACTTTAATATATTTGAGTTCCATATCTCGGAAAATTTGTTAAAAAGAAATAACGACACAAAAGTTAATTGTTAAAAAGTTATTGAAATTCGTATTTTTTCAAAACGTCTGAACTGAGGGCCCAAGGTTTTTGTCAGTATTGACTAGACTAAGCTTTCTACACTACCGCACTTTAGGCTAAGTATTTTAACAAATTCTTAACTAAAAGGCTACAAAGCGTCCATTCTTCTAAATGCCGTACTTTAGGAGAAAATTGATTTTCGATGTTTTATATGAGAAAATTCAGTAGGGTGACCATAATGTTTATCGTAAGTATAAACAAGTATTCGTTGTGATCATGTAAGTAGTATTTTGTAAAGCGCAGATACAATATATATAATTATACAACGCGTAACAGAAAAAGCGCAATTCCTCATACACCCCGGTTAGTAAATTAATATAAAAAAAGATGCAATCGAACTTTAGTTGTGTCCAATTTTCTTAAATATCGTTCTATAATAGTACGATTTCAATAGATAGCATTAAATTCAGCTATGCTAATTCATTTTTCGGAAAAATTTAACACATATTAAAAATAGATGAAATCGAATATGTAGTCGATACTGAACAAACTAATTTCAGGAATTGCACTTATTCTGTTACATATTGTATATAATATATAAAGCTCGATATAATTATATACGATTAGCTGTGCTGTGCCTTCACCTACGTATGCGTGGAAAAATAAAATAAGAAAGTGCCAATAATCAATGAAATTATGTACCTATTGGACGTATTAAAATTATAACCCTGTATATTAACAACTAGCATTGCCTTGCGGTTTCATCCGCGTAGTTCCCGTTCCCGTGAAAATACGGGAATAAAATATAGCCTTTGTTACTCCCTGGTAATGTATCTTTCCATTTTTAAAAGAACTTTTTAAATCGGTAACGTGGTTTAGGCCTGTTCCCGTGGGAAAATTATAGCACATGTTACTCCCAGAAAAGTACGCTTTCCACTGGCAAAACATTTTTTTTAAATCGGTAAAACCGGTAGTATTGGAGCCTTTTCAATACAAAAAATCAAAAAATTCCTCAATCCAATATATTCCAGTTCCCGTGGGAATATCAAAAAATCCCTTCATAGCGGTTGCCTACGACATATAAGACGCCTACATAACATATTAGAAATTGCGAGTGCCCATCGGCGTTACCTGCGCGGATCCGGTTTATTCCCGTTCCCGTGGGAATTTCCAAAAATCTCTTTATAGCGGTTGGCTACGATATACAAGACACCTATATTTCAAGTTTCTATGTGTTATCGTTTCGGAAAAGTACGTATTTTCTTTTTTCACCTGTTTTTATATTTTCCCGTGGGAATGATATATTTTTCTGGAATAAAAAGTACCCTAGATGTTGACCCGGGCACTCAGTTATATCCATACCAAATTTCATCAAAATCCGTCTAGTAGTTTTTGCGTGATGCGTGCACAACCAGACAGACAGACAGACAGACAGATAGACAGACACAAATTTAAAAAAATGTTGTTTTGGTATCTATATCGATAATTATATAGAGTCAAAGAGATTAAAATATAATTTATATTTAAATCTCTTTGTATAGACTAGATAAAATAGACTCGTTAAAATAGACTCGTTAAAATTTTCAAAAAACATTTCATATACAGCCACGTATAGATAATTTTTTTACATATTTAGCTTACAAATAAGGGTACTCACCTTAATTTGTTTTTAACAAGAAAATAAAATAATATAAAAAAAAAAAACAATTTTGTTTATCATAATTTTTCAGACAGTTGGCAACATTTTGGAAAGTTGGGTTGGGAGAGATGAGGAAGACACAGTATTTTTGTGCATGGTCTCTGAAGCAGAGCCATTTTACTAAGATTAATAATAATAGGAAAGTAATAAGGCTATTAGGACTAGAATCCAAAGGCCGCTAAACAATAAAAAAAAAACATACAAGTATGGAGCGATTGTGGGTCTTTTTTTTTAACAAACTTTTTTCAACAGTAAAATAATAGCACTTTTACTGATGACTTCATTAAGACTTCTTGAGGCAATCCAAAAATGTTTATCCCTGGCATTTTATCGAATTTCCCATTCACTGCACACTGTCACGGACCCTTGCTACCACAGAGCTAGATTAATGATCTGTGCTTGCCACATAGGTATAATATACTATCACTAATATGAGTCAAAACCCGAAATACACAGCAAAATGAAAATTAAACAAAAAACATGACGGGGACGCGCGTACGTCAGGCGTCAAAAATACGAATACTATGATAACCATTTAAATAACACCTTTTATTAATTTTGGATCACACAAAACGTAATCGCTTCCGACAACAACTTATGAAATATCTTCTAAGAGGGTACATGCTGATTTGTCTCAAAAAAGTAACAAAATCAAATACACCCTACTGAATTTTCTAATATAAAACATCGAAAATCAATTTTCTCCTAAAGTACGGCATTTAGAAGAATGGACGCTTTGTAGCCTTTTAGTTAAGAATTTGTTAAAATACTTAGCCTAAAGTGCGGTAGTGTAGAAACCTTAGTCTAGTCAATACTGACAAAAACCTTGGGCCCTCAGTTCAGACGTTTTGAAAAAATACGAATTTCAATAACTTTTTAACAATTAACTTTTGTGTCGTTATTTCTTTTTAACAAATTTTCCGAGATATGGAACTCAAATATATTAAAGTCGTATTAATATCTTTCCTTAGAAAAACTCATATTTTTTGCTGATTCTACAATATCAAAATTGATGAATTGAGGGCCCAAGCTAAACCGCCATAAATCTGTATTGTCGCATTCTTAAGACTTGACAATTTCTTAGTGTATTTAACAAATTCCTAACTAAATACTCGAATAAAAATTATTATCCCAGGGATAGTACTTTCTGAGATTCGACTATGCCGTTTTATGCAGGCGTCAGGATTGAGGGCCCAAGCTATTTGACCATAACTCTTTTGATTCACGTTTAAGAAATTTAAGAATCTTTGCTTTAGGTTTTACAAAATTTTAAGTAAATGCCCTGTAAGTATCATTTCGTTTCGCAATAATTTAAAAAGTGGGCCCTCAATCCAGATGCACACGGCAAAGGTAACCGTGCGTAGTAATAATACTACATTTTCCCCCCGACCCTAGAAAATTTTCGACTCAGAGAAAATTTTGAGAACTGTTCGAAAATAAACCATAAAAACACAGCTTCGCAGAAACAGACTTCATCAGACAAAACAGATAAACAATCCCTTTCATTCATCATCTTCATACTGGTAGGGTAGGGTGGAGTTCACATTCAATGACTACCACTCCAGAAGTGTGTTTTAAAATGACAATTAGGGCTTATTTATGGAGTAGTCATCCGCTCCTGAGTGGAAAAAAAAAGATGGACCTAAGGCTTATTTAGGGAGTAGTCAGCCGCTCCTAATTAAAGATAAAGATGGACCTAAGGCTTATTTAGGGAGTAGTCAGCCGCTCCTAATTGAAGATAAATAAAGAGAAGCGTTAACTTCAAGGTGAAGAAAGCCCTGAGCGGTAGAGCTCAAAGCCAGTGAAGAAAACCCTGAGCGGTAGAGCTCAAAGTCAGTGAAGAAAGCCCTGAGCGGTAGAGCTCAAAGCCAGTTATCAGCAATTATTTACATATTTACATTTATACATATATACAACACGGTATTTGCTGGCTCCTCACCTCTAAATATCACCTCATATTCGAGCTAGGGCTTGTTAAGAAATTCATACTTTACTCTATGCATTGTTAAATAGTAAATAAAAGTTTTTTAGAAAAAGTTTTACCTTTGTTTTCCTATAAGAAAAGAAAGGTTAGGATTAGAGAGTGTGTAAGTAGAAGAGTGTATAGTTTAGTATAGATGAAGTATGGTTGTCCAAATGAATAGCCAAAAATTTAGTTGTAGTGAAACACTAGACAAAGTGTTGTTTTAGAATTTAGAAAAATGCAAAAAGGTTGAATGTAGAGAGATGGCAAAGAAAGAAACAGAAAAGAGAGAGCAAATGAGGAGGAAAGGACAGGCGCAGATAGATTAGAAGGAGAGAGAGAGAGAGCTAATTTCCATTGGGCGCCAAATGTCGTGAAGCGACAATTTTAAAAGAACAAAATAAAAAAAGAAAATATGAAGAATGAGGATATTTTTATATTTCGATAAATAATATTAAAAAAACACTATTTACATCAGTTTTTTTAAAAAAAGGGAATTTGTGAAGTGGGTGTATGGGCGTGTGATGCGTGGTAAGCGGTATGTGTCAGTGGAGTTGATGACGGATGGATGCGGAGAATAGGGGCACGACGTCAGCACGGCAGGGGTGAAGGAGCTGCGCGCTTGAAGGCCGCACAGCTCGATGTAATCAGGCCAGATGTAGTGAGGCTCGATGTAGTCACGGCAGGGGTACGCAGCAAGGCAGAGGGGCCTGCGTGCGCCTGCCAACGGCAAGGCGGAGGGGCCTGCGTGTGCCTGGCAACGGCAAGGCGGAGGGGCCTGCGTACGCCTGGCAACGGCAAGGCGGAGGGGCCTGCGTGCGTCTGGCACTGGCAAGGCGGAGGGGCCTGCGTGCGTCTGGCACTGGCAAGGCGGAGGGGCCTGCGAGCGTCTGGCAACGGCCAGGCGGGAGGACACACGGGAACCAAGATGACTCACACAATGAGGGGCTCACACACGGTGAAGATTTTTAGAAGGAGCCACTGCAGGGTCCCGGGGTCGCTCGACCCCGGGATAAGGCCTTTAATTAGAACTTTCTTTTATGAAAGCTGGAGTAAGACTTGATTTGCTCTTCCGAATCCTCTGCCTTTTATAGAATTTTGGCAGAGGAATCGTAATTTTGAATTTAGAAGTATTTTTTTTACGAATGGCCAGCCCAAAATTCACAATTTAGCGAAAGATCACATACAAAACATCAGGCCACTAATAAAACGAGAAAGAAATTGCCATAACAACCGTTATAAACAATAATGTCAGAAGTGTCAAAATTACCTTTTTAGCAAAATAAACAGCAAACCAATTCAAAAAATCAAGAAATAATAGTGAATTGGAATAGGAAAAAGTAACGCGCATCTGTGCGCTCGAAGCCCCAAGTTCTAGGAGTATAGTGAACACGTGAAAACTGCGCTGTAAGTAATTGGAGCCAAGACCGATTTATAAAGGTGCTTGTAACGTGAAGATACGATGTGGTAGCGCAGTGAAGATGTGTTTTTATAACGTTAACAGGTTTCAGGGATCTACAGAAATGAATGCAGCGAAAAGGAATGATATTAAGAGAAGTGCGTCGATAGACATATGAGATGATGTCATGAAAATGGGAGGGCAAAGGTAACCGTGCGTAGTAATTATACTACAGTTGTTAAATGCGAAGTCGTACTAAACGGACTACACTGTATTTCTAAAAAGAAGCTACGAATTTGTTTCAATATCAGATTTAATGATTTGATTCAATGAGTTAGGTTAGATTTCATTTCATTAAATTTCATTTTCATTTCAGCAATAAAAAAATTCTATTGAAGACTTGGCTGTATGGGCATAGTTCCCTTTGCCTACCCAGAATGGGTGAAGAAAACAAAAAAATCTGTGCTTAGGTATATTCTTTTACGGTTAGCGCTATTTTCCAAAGATCTTAGTTGAGTTTATTGGTTTTTTTTTTATTATTTTATTAAATTGCATATTTTTTTCGCAACTGTATTAAAAATACATTGGGCCGCAAAAAATCCGTGTCGTTTATAAAAATGGTGAAAGTTTCTTAACCACACAACAAAACCTAGTGAAACTGTAGTATGTTAAAAGATGACTGACTTATACATAAAAGAAAATACATAACACGTTTGTAAACTGTATAATTTTATTAAAGTACTTCTAACTTTTGACAACAAAAATATACAACACAGTTAGTTAATCTGCAAAATGAAAGCTTTTCTGTAAATTTAATATCTTGTATTTCCTCCACGAGCCCGTATCGCTTCATTAAGACGATGTGGCATGCTGTAAATCAAATTTCTAATACGGTTTTAGTCTTTGTTTCACCATTCTTCTACTAGCGCACTTCTTAACTCAAGTAAGTTAGCTGCAGTTGGAGAGCGTTGTTTAACGCATCACTCGAGCTCGTCCCATAAATGCTCTATGGGATTTAAGTCTGGGCTGCGTGCTGGCCACTCCATGCGGGTGATACCGACGTCTTGAATATACGCGTTGACCAAATGTGCTGTATGTGGTCGCGCATTATCGTCCATAACAATGGAATTTGCGCCCATATTCACCAAGAAAGGACCAGCATGCTCATTTAAAATCTCCTCTACATATCTGGGAGCTGTCAGAGAACCGTTTTCTATAATTAATAACTCCGTACGATCCTCTGAAGATATCCCAGCCCAAACCATTATTGATCCTTCACCGAATGGCACCTTTTCCTCAAAACACGCTTGACAATAACGTTCATTTGGTTGCCTATATACTCTTCGTCTCCCATCGTGTGCGAATAAACAAAATCTTGACTCATCGGAAAACATAACCCTGGACCAATCATCATCTGTCCATCGGACGTGTTCTCGAGCAAACCGCAACCTGGCAACTCGATGTTCTCTGAGTAATTTAGGGCCATTTGCTGGCCTATGAGGCTTTATATCAGCTTCCCAAAGTCGCCGCCGGATCGTGTCAGCAGAGCTTACATTGTTGTGGTGAATTTCTTGAAGGCTATTTCGGACCTGAACAGCCGTGAGGTGTCGATTTCTTACTTTGCGGCACTTCTAGCGGGAGGCAGGGAGTGGCCATCCCATTTTTTATATTTAGTACGCTAGTACTATTTATTATACTGTACTTTCGGCGCACTTTGCTATGACAGGCTTTCCGCACTCGTAATGAAATATACTATTCGAGTTCAATTGCATCATTACAAAATAATTTCTTAACTCCATTAGATTTGTTCCTTTTTCTGTACGCATTGCTTTTTACTGAATTAAAAGATTGTATTTGGTTTATTAAATTAATACATGAGTCTTGTAATGGTCGTTTTACACATTCTTTATATATTTGGTAAAGTGGTTTAATACGGTTTGATGTACATGCCTGTTCACGCATTTTATGTAGAGAAATTTCAATTTTTATATATTATATATACGCAACTTTATACATATATAGTAAGACATGCCGTGTGGTTCCGGCTTAGAATAAGCCACCCAATTTCGTTTCATTTTCATTAATGTTTTGGGTGGTGTACGAGGCGACTAAGGAATAACAGTTGTTATTTTTTTTTTGTAGGCGAAAGGCTAGCCACCTATCATTACTTTACACGTTCCATCTTGAAACCTTATCTAAACCGGCTAAATAGTACTTATGATAAGTAAAAGCCGATACTCACTTTTATGGTTGTAGACCCGAAACACTTATTTAGTGTTTATGTTTTAGCACATGTCAGCTCCACTTTTCGTACAAAAGAGATTAAAATATAATAGGGCATAGAGGGGACAAAGCGAAGAAAATTTGAAGCCAAAAGTTTTTCCAAGTGGAATAAGTCGAGTACAATTTCGACCGAATGACAGCTCGCGTTCATACTAACTGACATGACGACGTGGGAAAAAATATTCCCACTCCTCCTACCAATCGGAGTTCCGATCAGAGGACAGGGAAAAACTCCGATTCTGTTGGTAAAATCATTCAATTAACAAATAGAAAAAATAGTCCAGGCAATGAAGCGGATTTTTGTATGAAGACCCCAACATTAATTCCTCAGTCGATGAAAATTTGTAGTATGAGACAATACTTACATAAAAAAAATCCAAAAACAAACCTAACTGAAGTCCTTTACGCGAGGTGTATTTTACTGAAATACTTATTTATTTGATATCTTTGTTGGGTAAAATGCTCAGTCAAAATTTTCTTCGCCAGCAATATTCATGTGTGTTAAGAAAGCTATATGCGAAATATCCAAAAAAATCTCCTGGTAGAAACAACAAAACTCAGACATATATGTACCTTGCACGGAAAAATTGCTGTCCATTTTTTTAACTGGAATGTCATTTAATAGTCGCTGTCGACTTACAATAGGAAAATCCAAAATAAAAACCGTCTCGGAATATTATTTTCAGAAATTATCAAATTATCAACCACAAAAAAATTTTTTTTTGCAAGTATTGTCTCATACTACAATCCTGCAAAGTTTCATCGACTGAGGAATTAATGTTAGGAATTAACCTTTATTGCCTAGACTAAAAACAAAAACGATCAATTTAAGACTACCCTAATATGCAGACAGTGGCGGATTTACAAATTTTCAAGGCATAGGCTGAATAGTTTTTGCCGCCCTTGCCTCAACAATTGTCATATCATATCATACAATATTTTTACAATGCAACAATTTCGTTGAAATTGCACGTAAAATAATTTTTCGGTATATTTTTAAGCTACATACATATGCTCACGCCTTTTTCCCAATTTTTTAGCTAATCGAAGCTAAATCATGTATGGGCGGGGTAATGTATGCTGTTTACACAATAATGAACATTTGGTAAACGTTAATAAATAACCTTTATTGCGCTTTCAAACAGTTAAAAATAATCGACTCCGTCAGGTCGGAATCAATGACCAAGATTACTTACGACGAAATAGAAGTTCGTTACAATGCCTTTTTGCGCGATTTTTTGTTAGCAAAATCATCGATGATGTCGTCGTAAGTAATCTTGTTCATTAATTCCGACTCTATGCACATAAGAGCTAAAGCGTTCAATTTTTCTTGGCTCAAGGTCGATCTCAGATAACACAGGCCAACAAAAAAAATGTTTGTAAAAACTTTTTAAACCTATCTACCCAAATATTATGTATTTTTGGGTGCTGAAACCGCATTTGATATCAGTTTTTTTTTTTATCACACACTGTTCTCTCACAATTTGACATCAATTATAAATATAAGAAAATAGAGAATATTTTAAAATTTCAAATAGAAACATCTGTTTTTTTGATTAGGTTACAACTTTCACTTACAGAAATTATATTTCTAAATAGTAGATTCTTATTATTTTGTATTTCCTATCCTTTTTTTCTGTAAAGTATCTTACATAGCTTTTTCCTGATGTGACTCATTTCGCTGTTCTCTGTGAAGTTACGAACAGTACCTAATCAGTAATCACCCATCATGTTTATATTTCACCGTCCCTGTTATCGTTTCTCCATTTCCTTTATGTCGTTATAAAACCGTTCTCCCTGCTTTTCACTAACATGACCTAAGTTTTCGAGAAAAATCAAAGACGGTTGTGCAAGAAATGGACTTTAAGGCTTATCAAACAACCAAGACTTTTAAAATTGTTTATTATGTTAGCCACAATAAGTTCATAGTTAAATGTGCTTTATCACAACTTCTATAAATGATATCCAAGCCTCTTTTTCTTTTTTACTCATCGTTGCTTCGAAGTTGGAATCAAACATCAATTTACGAATGTCAGGACCAACAGAAATGCCTTCTTTAAGTTTACCTTGCGACCAATGCTGATCTCTTGCTCTGCTCTCCCACTCACATATAAAACATGGAATCTTTGTAAATCCCTTTTGTAGACCAAGGAACTTCACAGCATCCAATTATAAGCTGTCTAGTTAATTTTCTATATAATGAAATTAAGATTTTAGTAAGTTTTTTGACCAAACTTATAAGGGTTATTTGATAAAATTTATTTTTATTCCATATTGAAATGTGAAAAATTGGTTGGTGATACGACTTTTTTGTTATTTTTTTCGGCATCAGCACACTAAATTACAAAGAAATTAGCTAAAGTTATTGAAAAAGTTTTTTTTATCGTTGACCTGTGTAATTTTTTACCCTTTTGAGACAAGAAAAGCTTCTCTCACCAGAACAATTCGTCGCTGGTGTACACAAGGCCATACGAAGGGCTACGTCCAAGTTCGGATAAACGTTCTGCAAACTCTGCTTTCGCAGAAACGAAGATAGGCTCTCTAATGATGTAGAATCTGGCTTTACGAAAATGTTTTGCGAAGATATGTGGCCCTGAAAGTGTATGCATTCTTGAACTAGAACATAAAGATCGGCTACAGTAATCAAATCTACCGTAGAAGCCTGGATTTGAACATTTACTTTGTTTATTCTTTCCAAAAAAACATTCCACACAACAACCATTAACGCCGTTTCCAGATTGTTTAATTTTGAAAGAATTCCCGTTGCTTCGTTTCGTGTGACAGGCTTTTCGGTGCCATCATCAACATCAACAATCAGAAGATTGTTTCCAAAGCCTTTGAGAGATTCGTGGCATGCATCTTCTCTAGCTGACCAACGTGTGAGGTTCACTCTCTTGACGGTTTTGCCTTCTCCGATTTTAGTCATCAATATCTTCCAGCGTTGTGTCGAACTTGAAAAATAAAACGTATATTCCTTGGAGCAACATGAAGAATCGACAAGCTTCTGTGCAAGATTCAGCAGTCGCAGTTGCCACTAAATTTAAAGAGTGGGCAGAGCAAGGAACGAAAAAAGCAAACGGTGCTTGACTTTGAATTTTAGCCTGCAAGCCATTGTATATGCCAGACATATTTGAGGCATTGTCATACGATTGTCCACGGCAGTCTTCAATATTCAAGCCCAAGGTTTTAAATTCCGAAGTAATGGCAGCAAACATTTCTTCAGCTTTATGTCCCACTGAGGGCAAAAACTTGAGGAATCTTTCACAGGGTTCTCCTGTTTCCAAAACATATCGAATCACGAAGGTGAGTTGGTCCACGTGTGCTATATCCGGTGTCGAATCGATAATTAAGGAGAAGTATTTCGCGCTTCTTATCTCGTCTCCAATTTGCTTCAAGACTATCGTCCATCAACAGTAAAAACTCATCACAAACGGTCTTCGATAAGTAACTGGTACTTCCGGATCCTTGATTTCCAAACCGTTCGATATGACTGGCTAAGAAAGAATCGAACTCGGCTAACAGTTCCAGAATCATGAAATAATTTCCGTTGTGTGCATCACCGAACTTCTCACTTTTTCCTCTAAAAGCAAGACCTCTTGAACACAGCCGCTTCACTACACCAACAACCCTTTTTAGAACATTTCTTCAATAAGTGATTTCTTCGTCAATTTGCAAATGCAGTAAATTGTCGATTCGACCATCAATTGATTCTAGCTTTCAGGCTAAGGATACTAGATTTATGAAGCGCCGAGTTTTCATGCTGACCTAATCGGTATTCTGCATTTTTTCAATCATTAAATCCCTCGTTCTCGAATTGAGTTTTATTTTCTCTTTAACTCTTACTTTCGGAGTAAACCAGCCAATTTCGGTCCTTCACTTCATTGTTTTTCATTTTTCTTTGGAAGATACTCATTGGCAAGAAACGACGTTGATCAGCATATTTTTTTTCACTTTTTGAAAAATCAGATGACTTGTTTTGATCGAAGCCGCGTCTCGCGATGATTTCCCTTAAAGTGTCGTTAATTTCCCATAAAGCTGGATCTTTGTTTTGATTTACCGTTGTTTGCATTCGGTCATCGTTTAACGACTCGATCTGAGAAAAGCTATCTTCAATTTTGGAGCACTCGTCGTCCAGAACAAAATCATCCGTTTTTTCTTTAGTCGATGGATCAACAGATGACAGTTCGGCAGCAGATTTCACGTCGGTTTCGTCTCTTCCAGATTGCGATGTCGAGGTTCCCAATTTTTCGACACAATTTTCATTTAAAAAAAAAACTGTTAATTTTTGCGGTTTTCCGTATAACTTGCTCTTGTTCTTCTTTTTTTATTTTGGCCTTTTTTTTACTCCGCTCCACTAAGTCGCTTTCTCCCATCACTCATTTTCACAATTTTTTATTCAGGAACTGAAATGGAAAGGATGAAATTAAGGAGTTAATATCTTGTACGCAAGCAGCGGTATCCTTTGTTCGGAATTGACACAATTAATAGTAAAAAAGACAAAATCACAATATAGCTATGAGCAATCTTTTAAAATACTATTTATAGTTAATATAAAAATGTTCAAAAATTTGTCATGGTCAAATCAATCATGTTCCAAGTTTCGGAATGAAAAATATTTTTGCAGGGCTCTTTCAATAAATTGATTCGTTACAAATGATTTATTCTAATTTATTATGATTCTATAAAGTTTTTACTTACCGGTGCTGTGAAAATATTCATAAAATTCAGGAAACAAACACTTCGAAAAATAACAGCACACACCCAAATAAGTCGCTCGAATCACTACACAGTATTTTTTGTAAGGGTAAAACCCGTGGTTCCGTAGTTTCGTGCTTTATTTTCCTTTTACTCCGCTCACCTACAATTCGCATTAGTTCATTGACCAAAAGCCCTTGCTGGATATCATGCGACGAAATTAAAAATCAAATACTTTCTTCGCGTAGCGCTCCGACATTTGACACATACCGATCACATACCGTGAGACTGACCTGTCTAATTGATAATGGCTTCGACCATTTTAAAGTGTAAAAGTTGCAATATAGTGATTTGTGAAGTGCTTGCTTTTATTCAAAATAAAGCCGATGTCATGAATGAGGAATGTCTGGTGAAAATATGCACGGATTCTTTCTCTGCAGTGGACATCGAAGCTGCAAAGAATTTGCTGTTCGATTCCGTATCGACTTCGAAGCGGAAGATCACGAGAAAGCGAGACGGTAAGTCCAAAAGAGATTTATTTGATGTAATTGCGTTATTAAAAGAAATTGATCCTGAAGAAGTCCCTATCTTCGTTGCACGGGATCTCCAAAAATTGCCGCCTATAACCTTTGACCACATTGACGCCACGAGACTTTTAAAGGACATGTTAGTAATACGCAAGGAGCTGAGGGACATACAAGAGACATACGTCACAAAAACCGAATTAAATGTGGTAAAAAATGAACTTGAAAGTCTAAAACATGCATCCCTAGTGAACAACTATGATTTTAAAAATGTGAATCGTAAACGAGGTGGCGGAATAACGGACAGCTTTTGTTTTGATAGCGGACCGATGGGCCTACCCCACATCGAAGAAAAATCACGCAATTCACTAGTCGAGAGTTTGCAAACTGTACAACCGTCTCTGTCTCTGTCACCCGAACGCACGTTGGAAAATGCCGTCTCGCTTCCGCAGGAACCCCGATTGTCGGCTGTTGACAGCATCGCTGTTTCTTCTATGGAAACCGGTAATGAGAGGCATGCGCATAATATATTAAATACATCGAGGGCGCATGCGAGTACGAACTACACACGCGCAGCACCTAATAGTATCACCGAATGTATCGCCATCGCCCCCGCCCACGCCCCCGCCGCCCCTGCTTTCGTCACCTGTACCAAAGACGTTTGCAAATATTGTTAATGAGGGTAAAAATGAATGGACATTAGTACAAAAGAAATCGCATAAGAATCGTCTCTTAAGCACCAAAGGAAAGGCGATCATTGACTCAAACAGCAAGTTCAAGGCCGCTGACGTCAAGATTCCACTTTTTGTCAATAATGTTCAAAAAGACACATCTGAGAATGACATTATTGATTACATAATGAATAAAACACAGTTAATAGTCACTCTAAAGAAGATTAACATGGCACAAAAAAGAGGCTATAATTCATATAAAATTTTTGTACCCCAGTCTAAATTGTCTCAGTTCTTAGACGATGGCTTATGGCCAGAATTTAAATTGAATATTTTAATTGAATATTTCGCCGGTTTGTTTATTTTAAGTGGCACCCCGCCGATAAAAATTATAAGTCTGCTAATGATGAGAATATCCAAACAAAGTAATGGAAGCAAATTATAATCAGCAACGAGATATAACATTCATTAGTTTTAATTGCAGAAGTTTTAATAGATCAATTGACACTATACAATCGTTATGCAAATCGGCTGACTTAGTAGCCTTACAGGAGACATAGCTTTTGCCACATGACATCCAGTACCTGGGAAATTGTCATCAGGATTTTGCGTACACGGGAAAATCTGCAGTAGATACGTCCACGGGAATTCTGCGTGGGCGACCCTATGGCGGTGTCGCAATCCTATGGAGAAAAAGTGTGTTTACAACAGTGTCCGTAATTGCATGCAAGAGTGTGCGTCTCGCGGCAATTAAAGTAGTGTTATCGGATCGGTCATTCATAGTTTTCTCTGTGTACATGCCTACGGACTCAATCGACAACCTGTCTGAGTTCACGGAATGCATGAGTGAGATTAGCACTATTGTTGACGAAAGTGATGTGGCATCCGTATTTATGCTCGGCGATTTCAACGCTCAAGCCGGGTTCTCTATTTGGTAATGAACTTATGAACTTCTGCGCAGAACAAATGTGGCTTTGTGCGGACATAGAAATACTAGGACTTACATCGGACGCGTATACGTATATCAGTGATGTCTATGGCACTAAGAGTTGGTTAGACCATTGTCTGGTAACGAGGGCTGCGTGGCGGTCAGTTATAGATTTTAAAATACACTATGATATATCATGGTCGGATCACTTTCCAGTGGAATTAAAATGTAACCTAAATGTAATTAGATCTGAGACCGTGTTGCCAAATTGTAATAATAATAAAGTAATATGGGGAGAACGGAACACCCAACAGATAGAATTGTATACTCAATTTTGTTTTAATAACTTAAGAAACATTGATTTTCCAACAGATTTCTCAGAATGCAGCGATAGACTATGTAATAATTCAATGCATAGGAATATTATTAATAAGATGTATGCATCTATTGTTGATATATTGAGTCAGGCTGCACTGCTGTCACATGGTACGAAGTATATAAGACATAGAAAATGTATAATAGGCTGGAATAAGCATGTGCGAGAGTCTCATGCGCAGGCTCGACTTAGTTTTTTAAATTGGGTGTCTTGTAATAAACCGTCTTCTGGGCCAGTCTTTGAGTATTAAACCAACAGGAGACGTCACGCGCACTAGTTTCTTTACAAAAAAGTCTGCCAATTTCTGCGGGGGGGACGAGGAAACAATCACAAATAATGTTAAAACAAACGCATTTTTTGATAAAACAAACACTAGCTTGAACTAGGTGCACACAAATACATTCACCAATTCAAGCACTCCGTGAACTCCAACAAACTAGTTGTATTTAACCGGTGTGCTCAAAGACCGACACGTTTTTTTGGCAGAGGGGAACGCCTGTCAGTGGCGTCTCCGGTTGGTTTAATACTCAAAGGGGCCAGTGTATGATACAATGTATCAAACTAAAAAGTTGTTCAAGTCTAAGTTAAAATGGTGTCAGGACAACCAAGAAAAAATTAAAATGGACATTCTAGCCTCACACCACCAAGCTAAAAACTTTAGTAAATTTTGGAAACAGACCAACAAACTTAACCCTCGGTCGAGCCTGCCAGTGAGTGTTGAGGGCGTCAGTGAGCCAGTCCAGATTGCCAACTTGTTTAGAGATCATTTCCATGTGGGAACCTGAACTTGGGACCTGCGGGACCGGTATCGCACTTATCGCACTTAGACCTAGATTCCCGGAAGCCACACATTCGCTTCACCGCGAAGGAGGTTGAGACGGTGGTCAGGGCCATGACGCGCGGCGAGTCCCCGGGGCATGACGCGCTTAGCATTGAGCACCTGCAGCACGCGGGGGTGCACCTGCCGCGGGTGCTCGCCATGTTCTTCACCTTATGCGTTGGGCATGGGTATTTACCGGACGATATGTTAAAGACGCTGGTCGTGCCGGTTCCCAAAAATAAAACTGGTGATGCATCAGATATAAATAACTATAGGCCTATCTCGCTTGCCACAGTAATAGCAAAGGTGCTGGACAGTTTGCTTGACAGACCATTAAACAAATATTTAAACCTACATGATGCCCAGTTCGGGTTTAGACCCGGGCTATCTACTGAAACGGCAGTTCTGTGTCTCAAGCATACTGTCCAGTACTATACTGATAGAAAAACCCCGGTCTACGCATGCTTTTTGGATCTTTCCAAAGCCTTTAATCTTGTATCGTACGACAGGCTTTGGAAAAAGCTATCTGAAGACACTAAGTTTCCTGGTGAGCTAGTGGAGGTTTTTAAATATTGGTATGGCAATCAATGTAACTATGTGAAGTGGGCGGGCTCCTTGTCGGACGTGTACAGGCTGCGGTGTGGGGTGAGACAGGGAGGGTTGAGTTCACCCAATCTCTTCAACCTGTACATGGACGGCCTGATCCGTGAGCTCAGCAGCACCCGTGTAGGATGTTCCGTTGACGGAACTTTTTTCAATAATATTAGTTACGCTGATGATATGGTGCTGCTGAGCCCATCGATCAGCGCTCTCAGAAAATTGCTGGGCGTATGTGAGCGTTACGCTGCGGTACATGGTCTTGTGTACAACGCGAATAAGAGTGAGTTGCTGGTGTTCAAGGCGGGCAGTAAAATGTATACCACTGTCCCTCCGGTTACACTTCGTGGCACTCCTCTTAAACGAGTAGCGCGTTTTAAGTACCTTGGGCACTGGGTCACTGACACGCTGAGTGACGAATTGGATATGGATAGGGAGCGCAGGGCGCTGGCAGTCCGGTGTAATATGTTGGCCCGTAGGTTTGCTAAATGCACTAATAAAGTAAAAATTACACTGTTCAAGGCTTATTGCCAATCATTTTATACATGAAGCCTATGGGTTAATTATACACAAAGGGCTTACAGTGCCCTGCGCGTACAATATAACAACGGGTTTAGGGCATTATAAATGTTCGCAGAGACCCATACAGATTGCCTCCAGGCCATCGTGCGAAAGAGGGTCGCTTCCTTGATGCGTCGGGTTCGTGGCAGCTCCAACATCCTTCTATCCACCGTTGCTGGCAGAGTGGATGGCCGTATCCTTAGACACTGGACAAAAATCCACAGCGGTTGTTGTCTAGTGTCTAAGTAGATATATATATCTTTTTTTTTTTTTTTTGTTTATTGTATACTAACATAGTCCTAAGTTTCATTGTTACTAATATTTAAATATGGATAGAAAGTCCGAAATAAAGATTTTATTATTATTATTATTTGACCTTCGCAATTTATCACCCTTAAGTTAAGTAAGCACGATTACTAACGTATAATCCGAAAAAAGCAAGACGTAGTCATTTGTATGCGCGCGCGCGCTCTCTGTGCATCCTTAAATTTCATCGCCAAAAAAAAGAAAGAGATGGTAATTACGTGCGTTGGGTGTGCGACGAAAAGAGATAATTTTGAGTTCGGAGTAATAGTGTTCTATGGTTCGGTCAGTCAATGTTTTGGTTTTAGATGCATGTGCTCGCTGTTATTTTGATTTGTAAATGTTTGTTTGGGAGGCTTTATTTATTGGAGAATTTGCGTGAAATTTATGTTTGTGTTGTGTTTAGCTGGATCAAAACGATGGATAAATCAAAGTGCGCAAAGTTTTCTGTGTATAGTTGCATAGTAAAATTGTGGTCAAATCCTGCCGGATTGTTTTCGATTCCGCATGAGGTAGGGAATTTGAGCATATTATTATAGTTACATATCTAAATAAGGTAGGTAATATACCCAGTTTTTTTAATATAATTTTAAATCTGAATCTCGGATTGTCTTACGTTCGTTAGATATAATATTTATGTTAGGGTAAGTAAGTCTTCTTCAAGACAGCCGGAAAAACTGCCGATATAAGTAGGTATCTACACCTACACTAATTTACTATATTAAAAAGATATTTTTACTTTTGTATCTTTGTAACGAATAAACTCGAAAACTACTGGACCAATTTTAAAAATTCTTTCACCAATGCAAACCTTACTTTTCTGAAAGTAACATGGGCTATATTTTATCCTGGTAGGTACTTTCCCACGGGAACGAGACTTACGCGGGTGAAATCGCACGGAACAGCTAGTGATTTAAGTGATTGCATAAAGTTGTCCCCTTGTTAGCCTCAAGCGGAGTTCCATGCTTGAGGATCATTCTCAAATCATCACCCTTATAGTAGACACCTGTCCTAATGGCTAATGTCCTGGCTAATGCCTACCATGGTTAAAAACCTATGGCTATCTGTAAGACATCAGAAAATCGTAATAGAAAAATATTTTTGATTTCTATGAGGTAAAAAAAAAAAATATATAAATATATATATATATATATATATATCAGAGAGATTTAAATACTAAAGCATAGAGGGGACAAAGCCCGAAAAAATTGAAGTCAAAACTTATTCCACAGTGGAATAACTCGTCCGAATAACGGACAACTCTCGTTCGTATCTCGCCAAAATAAATAAATATGCCGAGATGCGCCTTGCTAGGTTGCAAATCACGCTACGGCAAAACGCCTGGAAGGGATTTTAGTTTATTTTCGTAAGTATTTTTCATATTTACTCAGAAAAAAGAACAAAATTAATAATTTTCTTATATTCGTTCTAGAACATTCTGCTGATCTTGTAAATTAACGCCCTCTGCTGTTTAGTAGCTTATACCACTACTTCACTACTAATTAGTGATGTGGTGCTGTTTATCGACTTTTGTTATCGATATTTATTTATTAAGTAGAAAATATAGGCATACTGTTTTTAAGAATACAAACAGTTTAATAAATAATTTAATATCAATATAGGAATATATATTTTTTGGTTCAAAAATGTTATAGATTTCCTGCAGTAATTAATGAAGCTGATTTATTGGTCAACCTTTTGGTATGTTTTTTTTTTATTTCGATTCGAGTCTGTTCATTGTTTTCAATGATGCAAGGGAGGATAAAACTTTTTTAATTTTGCGAAAGTTGGATTTTTTTATTTATGTTTCTGATTATTGGTTTAATAATATGGCTACTGCAAACTTTGAGAAAGTTTTGACCAAAAAATATGGATACTCGGCCTGAAATTGCCGCCAAAGCTGTGGCACTTCTGCAGGCCGGGCATAGCCAAAGAAATGTGAGTGCACAACTAAATTTAAGCCGTACTACTGTCCGAAGAGTTTATTAAAGGTACTTAGAGACTGGCGGCTTCGTTTGTTGTCAAGGAAGACCGCGATCTCGTGTGACAACGTTTTTAGCTAGGGACCATCAAAACTTAAAAAACACTAGGTGGCCCGATAGATGTGTCCGGGAGTGTAGTAGGTATAATTGAAATTGATTTTGTTGTATATACCTATACTTTGTCAATAAACTGATATTATCGGTACCTTGGTATGAAATAGTAACATCCCTTTTAATCAGCGTGACCTCTACCGGTCGATAGCTGAAACAACTTCTAATTGTTTGAATACTTGTTTCAGCTATTGAAATCTAGATACCAGCACTGACGCTTAGGCTTCAAAGTTTTGTATGAAAATATTCCCAATGCCCCCTCTATGCCCTAGTATTTAAATCTCTTTGATATATATACATATATCGTTCCCCAAAGCCGCCCCCAAAATCTGCCGCTCTAGCCTACTCAGCCTGCTGGTAAATCCGCCACTGTATGCAAATCTGAGTCGACGCGTAAATTTCCTTTTCCTGGCTGTAATCATTTGTTTTTCTGCAGTTCCATTTTTTATTATGTTTTTTTAATGGGTTGTCTTCATTTTTTCATCTATAACAGTATAAAATGTTTGCATACTTATTAAAAATATTCATTTGACATTTAAGTAATCTTGAACTTTGATGCACTTTGTGTCCGTCAGTGTATTTTACAGCGGTTCCTTGAGCTCTGTGATCCTCCTTATAAGACACTACGGAGTTACTGACAGCCAGGTCTAATATGTAACAAAAAATCGGCATTTTTGTTTTCCAGTTCTGTGTCGGCTTGGGCCCTTGAGTATTAAACCAACAGGAGACGTCAGGCGCATTTTTTGCGAGCAAAAAAGTCGGCCAATTTCTGCACGGGGCACGAGGAAACGCACTCAAATAATGTTAACACAAACGCATTTTTTGAAGACGTCGCTACGCACGCACACGACAAAATAAATTAAACACTAGCTTAAACTAGATGCACACAAATACATTCACACATAAGAACAACCTATCCGTGCACAAATATGACGTCATTTTAAAATAAACAATGATAGTCCATGACACTGTCTATAAATTGTGCCGATGATTTCTGCCAATTAGTCTAGTACTCCTGGCGTCGTCGGGTAAGTTGGCTTTCATTTTCATTGTATTTTGGAAAGTTGATTAAAACCATAGTGAAACGTAATACTTAATGGTAGCAAGGACTTGTGCCTTGGTGCACATATATTGGACGTCATTAATGCGAAACGACAATAATCGAAGATCTTTTTGGGTAAGAGCTATGAAGGTAAACGGGTAGATTACCAAGTGAAAATATATTAGCCTCTAGCGCACTTCCATTGGTCGGGCGAGGCGCATACGCGGCAAATGTTCACAAAATTAACAAGGCGAATACCGAAGGCGAAGCCTTACCGCGACCTGTGCCGCGGCTTCGTAAACTTAATTCACCTAGGTTCATTAATAGTATATTTTATATCGAGGGACTAAACGAAGCCATAATATACCAGAGGTGGTTTATTAAGTTGGCGTTTAGTCTCGAGGTGCAAACTGTACTTTTCACTTTAAAGTGCGAGAAAAATAGTAAATTTAGTACAAATTTATTTAAAACCGAACAAATTGACACTCCACATAAATTCAGAAATTTTCGCGGTCACTTTTTTAATTTTTCTTCTAAACCTGTCACAGATAAACAAAGAGATTGAAATCTAAATCTAACAATTTCAAACACACCTTCTTTGTGGAAAAACCGTGGAACTAAAACTCTCAACATTTTCGCAATGAAGATGGTCATCACTCCACAGATATTTACTGGCTGTTTGAGTTTGTCTATGTCTCATTAAGAAAATTAAGAAACTAATTTCTTTTCACTCCTTAGAGTCCCGCTTCGTATGAGAAGTGAAAATACACTTTTAGTTAACATAAGCATAGGTGATTTAGGTGGAATAAACCCTTTAAACATATGTACCGCGGTTGATAAAACAAAATACAAGAGAAATATATTTACAATTATCAATAAACTTTATTCACTTCGACATCTAGTTATTAGTTCGGTGTCTTTCTCCAAAAACCAACCATAGTTCGATGTTTTTTGGCAATATTTTTAAAAATATCGGAAAAAGGGTTGTGGATACGTTTGCTGCTTGTATCAGCCCGCAACATTTAAAGTTTTCTTGATCACGGAGTTCATTTTCAGGTCGGAATTTTCAGAATGAATGCGGGCAAACCAATAAGAGGGTAGTTCGATCGTTTGTAGTGTCCGCTCCGTAAATGTTGTTTGAGGTTGCGTCAACATATTCTGTGTTTGCGTGCCGCTTGTGCCGCGTTGGTTGTTGCTGCCACGATGGTACTAACGTATCCATGATGAAGAAAAAGATTCTAAGGCGATAAAAACATAAAGCTAATCAATAAATATATTATGACTAATTTTGAAAAAAGTAACTAATTTTGAATTCTTATGCTTTTATAATAAAATAATTAAAATTGGAATTGTTATAATAATATAATATAATCTCACGCCTTTCATCCCCGAGGGGGTAGGCAGAGGTATTCCATTACTGGATATACCCACATTTCACGAGATACATTGGACCCCTAAACGTGATAGGTGGTGAGCCCATCGCCGGACCGGGTCTGTTTACACATTGTGCCATTGCCCATTTGACAACATAAAGCCTTTAAAAATAAATACTGAATTAAATCAGCGACACGAGAATCGAACCCATGTATGCACATTCCATAATTAAACATACCATACATACAAATCCATTGGAGAACCGATAGATGAATGTATGCATAGAAAAGTTGATGATAAGCCATGATGTGATCGTCTAGTAATAGGTAGGACCCCTAACATTGTGTAACATCGTAGTAACTCAATTCTTTAAGAGGTAGCAGGTATCTATAGAGGTGATTTTGAGTAAAACCAAAAATTAATATTAAATTGAACAAAGTTTATTCCTAGAAGCATCTACTGAAAACATAGTATCTATGAACATAAAACAATGAATTAAATAAGTAATAAAAATTTTACATTCTTCATAATTTGTGCATCTAGAAGTAGCCTAATGCCTTTGGATTTACCTAGAACAAAATAGAAGGAAACCAATAAGAAAATGAATGATGAAATAAGAAGATGGTTTGAATAAATAAATAAATAAATATTTTTTTTATTTTATATATATGAATATTATAAAACTAATAATATGCTACCTACTCCCTATCCTATTATGATTATTGGCCCCTTAAGGGGGGGACAGTACCCCGTGGATCGGTGTCCACACTCTCCCCCCCAAACCAAGTCAGATCTTGTAATGGAGCAAAAGAGAGTCCCCGTACTATCCTGTGCGCCTCAGCCAAGACTGGGGTAGCGCTCCACCATGCAATGCAAGCATCAGTAAAATGATTTAGACTCCATAAGAGCATTTGAGCAGACATATAGTCTAGATTGTTTGGTATGTATTCAAATACATAGGTTGTATGATATATAATGATTTTAGTGCTGTATAGCAACATACTCCATCATTGAGCAGGTATTGTTCGGCCACAGGGACCAGTGATGAGGGCGCGATGCGCAAGCGTAGGATAGAACGTCAGATGGTTCATCAAGCTGTGATGCAGGGCGTCAAGACTCAGTGAAGTAAGCATTTAGGGGAGCTGTCTAGAATCGAACTCAACCAGAAAGTCAACCATGGAGTAGAAATATAGATAGAGTGTGACGATGGTATGGATGACAGTCACGGGAGCCAATAGTCGACAGTATTGCCATAGCCATCCACTGGACTCGTTGCCGTGCAGAGACAGGGATGACCGATAAGAGGAACCGACCAAGCTTAGTTTTGTTGTTGGAACAATAAAACTCTCCGATAAGAGGTTGTCACCATACAGTGTATAATCATTTTTAAAATATGGTTTTAGATGATTAATCCAAACCAACCACACTAGACCAATGAAAGCACTAGCATGAAGTTAAAGAGGAGACCGTAGCATTGTACTATCAGTCAGTTTGTTGTTTGTCCATTATAAAATGGTAGGTATATTGATTGGTATATGAGGAACTGGCTTCGCCAGTAGCATTTAGCTGCCTCTACCACCGTTTTAAAAGAGAGACCTAACCATACAGTAGAAACTGCACTACCATATAGCAAATCGGCCAGTAGTTTGTTGTTTGTCCATAATTAAATGGTAGGTATATTGATTGGTATATGAGGAACTGGCTTCGCCAGTAGCATTTAGCTGCCTCTACCACCGTTTTAAAAGAGAGACCTAACCGTACAGTGGAAACGGCACTACCATATAGCAAATCGGCCAGTAGTTTGTTGTTGCTGGATAAAAGCATAAAATATTCACATAAATGGTTGATACTATAAATAGCAATGGAAGTTCAGATATTGTTGTAGCTAAGTAGTTACCCAGCTAGATAAATTTATCAACTTAGGTATATCCCTCTAGATATCAGCACTCACGTGTCTTTAAGTTTAGTATTTTCTTATTAGAATGTAATTGATGATAAATGGTGAGGATTATGACTCAGTGGTTTTCCTAGCTTGTAAATAATGAAATGAAGAACCCCTGCCTAATTTTGTGAATCAAATATTTCCTAGCCTAGATGTTCCTTTGGTAGGTATTGAGTCTTTCATATGATACCTATTCAGCCTAAGAGCCATGAAATTAAGAATTTCTCAGATTATTTGTAACTCATCTTCTAGGTAACTAACATAAAATAAATCATATAGGTAGCTTAATTTAGTATTCCTAATTAATTTGATGAGGCTGTCACATGGATTGAAACCTAGATTATTTGACTGAGTCCGCATAGACATGTACTTAGTATGATACTCGAGGCCCTAGACCATTTAAATTACCTTATTTTATACCTACTGCCTTATCATACCTACATCAACATCTCATATAAGGCTGTCTGTCCGTTTGATCAGATTTTATGTAGATATAATGACTCAATCTGAGTGGGGGTGTGTGAATAATGAGCAAACTGATTGGCTAGGACTTCGCTATGCTGTATTTTACGCAGTTACGCACTCTCATGTAATTATGTAAGAATTTAGCCAAACAGCCTGGCCACCACCACGCAACTCACCCTCTCTGTTAAACAGATTAGTTTAGTGATAGAACCAATACGACAGCCAGTACATCCAAACCAATCTCTATCACATTTTAGTAGATTTTCACCTTAAAATTATGTGTCAGTCAGATCTTAGTCTAGATACGTACGTACGCATTAATTTATTTATTTCTACTTATAAAATTACGACAAGACATTTCGCAGGGCGACAGAACACAGGAAATACAACAAGTTGAGTGGACCCTAGGATATATTTCCTAACAAATTCCTGAGCTTCAATATAACCTAATTTCGCCTACCCATAAGAACACTCCACTTACCTTCTGCAGGCTATGAGATTCATACCTGCCCATTTCCATTGTAGGAGCCGAAGCTCGCTCGTCACTAACACTCCCTTTGAAAGGCCATGGATACAACACACAACAGAAACCAAGAACCACTCCAGCACTCCGCTTGCGTTCCCAGAGCTCTAGCGCCTCGGGGCCCACGAGTCTGTCACGCTAGACGCTACCTAATCGAAGCTAATTCCCTATTCTCCCACAAATATCGACTTCACCATACTCCAGATATACTGAAACGCATTACTTTTCACGATAGAACATAATATTCCTATTCTAGACCATGTAAATCCCTAATTTCTCTAGCAAAACCGGCAAGCGCGTCGACAGCCATCTTGCGAATCCCCCGATTCTATCCAAAAACTAGCATAGTGACTCGCACGACTCCAAAACCCGAACTGTCCCGATCTTCCCCAATCGGCGTCTTTTTATCATCGCATTGAATGTTCTAGGATTTGCCTTCGTTCCCGATCCCCCTACCGTTCTTTTTCTATCTTTCTTTCATTCAATTTCCTAACTACTTGTCTATCACTCCACATCATTCACCCTTCCGTCCTTGTAATAACGCCTAAAATTCTCCTCGTTTATTCCCCCGGAAGAGCGGGCGCGGCCTTAGCCACGCCACTGGCGGTGGCCAATCAGGTGTGCATCTGGATTGAGGGCCCACTTTTTAAATTATTGCGAAGCGAAATGATACTTACAGGGCATTTACTTAAAATTTTGTAAAACCTAAAGCAAAGATTCTTAAATTTCTTAAACGTGAATCAAAAGAGTTATGGTCAAATAGCTTGGGCCCTCAATCCTGACGCCTGCATAAAACGGCATAGTCGAATCTCAGAAAGTACTATCCCTGGGATAATAATTTTTATTTGAGTATTTAGTTAGGAATTTGTTAAATACATTAAGAAATTGTCAAGTCTTAAGAATGCGACAATACAGATTTATGGCGGTTTAGCTTGGGCCCTCAATTCATCAATTTTGATATTGTAGAATCAGCAAAAAATATGAGTTTTTCTAAGGAAAGATATTAATACGACTTTAATATATTTGAGTTCCATATCTCGGAAAATTTGTTAAAAAGAAATAACGACACAAAAGTTAATTGTTAAAAAGTAAATGAAATTCGTATTTTTTCAAAACGTCTGAACTGAGGGCCCAAGGTTTTTGTCAGTATTGACTAGACTAAGCCTTCTACACTACCGCACTTTAGGCTAAGTATTTTAACAAATTCTTAACTAAAAGGCTACAAAGCGTCCATTCTTCTAAATGCCGTACTTTAGGAGAAAATTGATTTTCGATGTTTTATATGAGAAAATTCAGTAGGGTGACCATAATGTTTATCGTAAGTATAAACAAGTATTCGTTGTGATCATGTAAGTAGTATTTTGTAAAGCGCAGATACAATATATATAATTATACAACGCGTAACAGAAAAAGCGCAATTCCTCATACACCCCGGTTAGTAAATTAATATAAAAAAAGATACAATCGAACTTTAGTTGTGTCCAATTTTCTTAAATATCGTTCTATAATAGTACGATTTCAATAGATAGCATTAAATTCAGCTATGCTAATTCATTTTTCGGAAAAATTTAACACATATTAAAAATAGATGAAATCGAATATGTAGTCGATACTGAACAAACTCATTTCAGGAATTGCGCTTATTCTGTTACATATTGTATATATAATATATAAAGCTCGATATAATTATATACGACTAGCTGTCCTGTGCCTTCACCTACGTATGCGTGGAAAAATAAAATAAGAAAGTACCAATAATCAATGAAATTATGTATTGGACGTATTAAAATTATGACCCTGTATATTAACAACTAGCAGTACCTTGCGGTTTCATCCGCGTAGTTCCCGTTCCCGTGAAAATACGGAAATAAAATATAGCCTTTGTTACTCCCTGATAATGTATCTTTCCATTGGTAAAAGAACTTTTTAAATCGGTTACGTGGTTTAGGCCTGTTCCCGTGGGAAAATTATAGCACCATATTACTCCCAGAAAAGTACGCTTTAAACTGGCAAAAGATTTTTTTAAATCGGTAAAACCGGTAGTATCGGAGCTTTTTCAATACAAAAAATCAAAACATTCCTCATCATCATCATCATCATCAGCCTATATTAGTCCACTGCTGGACATAGGCCTCCCCTAATGAGCGCCATAGCGCCCTGTCTTGGGCTCGACGCATCCAGCATCTGCCTGCAGCCTTTCGCAGATCCTCATCCCATCTGGCTGGAGGGCGCCCTACACTACGTTTGCCGAGTCGCGGTCTCCACTCCAGAACACGTCTACCCCAACGGTTGTCGGTTCTTCGCGTGATATTCGCGTGAAACATTCCTCAATCCAGTATATTCCAGTTCCCGTGGGAATATCAAAAAATCCCTACATAGCGGTTGCCTACAACATATAAGACGCCTACATAACATATTAGAAATTGCGGGTGCCCATCGGCGTTTCCTGCGCGGATCCGGTTTATTCCCGTTCCCGTGGAAATTTCCAAAAATCTCTTCATAGCGGTTGGCTAAGATTTACAAGACACCTATATTTCAAGTTTCTAGGTGTTATCGATTTCTTTTTTCACCTGTTTTTATATTTTCCCGTGGGAATGAAATATTTTTCTGGAATAAAGACTACCCTAGATGTTGACCCGGGTACTCAGTTATATCCATACCAAATTTCATCAAAATCCGTCTAGTAGTTTTTGCGTGATACGTGCACAACCAGACAGACAGACAGACAGATATAGACAGACGGACAGACAGACAGACACAAATTTAAAAAGATGTTGTTTTGGTATCTATATCGATAATTATATAGACTAGATAAAATACTCGTTAAAATTTTCAAAAAACATTTCATATACAGCCACGGCCCCGTTAGAGTTTTGTTTTATGTATAGATAACATTTTTACATATTTAGCTTACAAATAAGGGTACTCACCTTAATTTGTTTTTAACAAGAAAATAAAAATAATATGAAACCCTGCCAAAATCTTTATTCTTTTACATTATAATCTGCCAAAACATATGAAATAGTATGTATATAATTATATTATATGATAGTACGCTCCGGACTCGTGGTCCCCCTGTAATGTTCCCCTGGGGGGACCACGAGGCATTCGCAAAATATGAGTCAAAACCCGAAATACACAGCAAAATGAAAGTTAAACAAAAAACATGACGGGAACGCGCGTACGTCAGGCGTCAAAAATACAAATACTATGATAACCATTTAAATAACACCCTATAATAATTATTGGATCACACAAAACGTAATCGCTTCCGACAACAACTATTCGCTTATGAAATATCTTATTATGAGGATACATGCTGATTTGTCTCAAAAAAGTAACAAAATCATATTCACCCTACTGAATTTTCTCATAATATAACATCGAAAATCAATTTTCTCCTAAAGTACGGCATCTAGAAGAATGGACGCTTTGTAGCCTTTTAGTTAAGAATTTGTTAAAATACTTAGCCTAAAGTGCGGTAGTGTAGAAGGCTTAGCCTAGTCAATACTGACAAAAACCTTGGGCCCTCAGTTCAGACGTTTTGAAAAAATACGAATTTCAATAACTTTTTAACAATTAACTTTTGTGTCGTTATTTCTTTTTAACAAATTTTCCGAGATATGGAACTCAAATATATTATAGTCGTATTAATATATTTCCTTAGAAAAACTCATATATTTTGCTGATTCCACAATAACAAAATTGATGAATTGAGGGCCCAAGCTAAACCGCCATAAATCTGTATTGTCGCATTCTTAAGACTTGACAATTTCTTAATGTATTTAACAAATTCCTAACTAAATACTCAAATAAAAATTATTATCCCAGGGATAGTACTTTCTGAGATTCGACTATGCCGTTTTATGCAGGCGTCAGGATTGAGGGCCCAAGCTATTTGACCATAACTCTTTTGACTCACGTTTAAGAAATTTAAGAATATTTGCTTTAAGTTTTACATAATTTTAAGTAAATGCCCTGTAAGTATCATTTCGTTTCGCAATAATTTAAAAAGTGGGCCCTCAATCCAGATGCACACGCCAATCAGAGCCTCTTAATTCGGTTCTGGACCATATTTGGACATGTTTTCGGGCCCGACGCGGCTCATCTGGGGGCACGGTAGTGCCCTCGCCAAGTCAAGCAAAAAGCAATATAATTTTTTCCCGCTACCGCTTTCCTAGTAATATCTTTCTCCCACAATATTTTCATTCTTATCTTCTCTTAATAATGCTACTTGCTACTAGATGGCTTGCTTTAAAGACCAGGTTTTGCTTCTAATTGTTCTTAAAATCCAATCTAATATTTAAATTAAAATTGTTATTAATTTTACTAATAAAATATCTTATCTAGAAAGTGGGAGACGTCACAACATGTCTCAGAATTAATTCTGAGACCTGCGGGTTTCCTCACGATGTTTTCCTTCACCGTCGAGCTGGTGATAAATATGTACGTAAGTTTTTGAAAAACTCATTGGTACATTACATACACTGGAATTGTTAGCCAAACGAAATATTTTGAATTAAAATAGCCAGTAATGCAGAAAGGTAATTTTATGTGTAAAGACCTTTTCTAATGAAGAGAAATCTATATAGTAAATAATATTCAATACATGTACATTTCTTCATCAGTGAGTGACCCATACAGAAAATTTGCTTTGGAGACGTTGCTTCATGCCCTCACTAGCTGCTATAGTTAGCACAGCCCGAACTGTTGCTGGCTACAGGGCTACTAGTCTCATAATCATCTCCTTTCTTCTGTCTGAAGCCTTTCACTACTAGTCCAGCCTTGTATTTGTCGACTGAACCATTTCGATTTAATTTAACCTTTAAACGCCATTTACACGGGAACGCTTTCCGATTCTGGGTAGCTTTTCCAAAACCTATTGTTGCGAAATAAAAAAGGAGATCCATTCTGCCACTTGTAAAAATATAAATTTAATAGATACCTAACGCGTAAACAAATAACAATTTTAGATTTAAATAAAAATGGACAAATAGCATGTAGTAGGTATACCAAATAGTAGTACCTATATTGCGGAGAGAAGCTTCTATCCACATGCACATGTAGTTCAATTAACAGATATCTAACAGGATAAAAAAATAATTTGATATGGGTAGGTATAAAGTAATATAAATTAAAAGATTTTGCGTCGGCTTGGAGTCGACGCGATGTGAATAAGGCTTAAGGGTGTTGGTTAGACATCAGTAGAAAATGGAAAAAATGTGTTATGTGTTATCCAAATCATCTTGTTGACACGTGGTTGAGTGTTCGTGATTTTATAAGCTTTACATACCTCGCATTCTTTCAGCGTTTTCGGTCACATCCCGAGAAGTGTTTAGCCAATACAAAAAATCCTCAATCTTAAGGTACGATTTTGTGACACCAGGGTGTATGGAAGGGAAATTATTATGTAGGTACTTCCCAAATCGCGAGTGGGACTTTCTCACTGGCTAACACCAGGCGCCGCGGATCAGAAGACAAAGGAGTGGTGACGGGCATCACGGGCGTCTTAAAAGAACGCCATTCTGAATAGCGTAACCTTAAGCAGGAAACATTTGGGGCGTATCGCGAGCGCCAAGATACCTTCTTATACCATTTGTCATTGGTATTCTCAGGACCCTGATCAAAGGTTATCGGACTTGTATAGATCCTAGATAAAGCATCAGGTACGACGTGCTATGAACCCTTGCAGTGAACAATGTCGAAGGTGTATTGTGAAATAACAGTGGCCCACCGAGCTAACGTCCAGAGGGATTATTTAGTTTGACGCGTCGGCTAATCGTATATACATCAGGTATGATGAATGATCAGGTAGATTTTAAACAAACCTGTATATTGAATTTCCATCCAAACACTGGAACTGTATACAGCTACAGGGATATAAATTAAATTCAGGTTTAATATAATAATAATATAAGAGGAAATGAAAGATTAAAATTCAATATACAGGTTTGTTTAACACAGCAGCCACGTCTATCACGCCAATTATTATATGTCGTAGTTACATACACTTTACTAATACCTTGTGCCTGAAAGAAGAAAAAAGATTAAAATTGCTCCTTTAGAGCACCACATATGAAGTAACGAAAAAAAATATGTAAATTTTATTTATGTATTTTAAATGTACTTTTAATTTCGGACGCCAATTTGTAGCAAAATAAAAACGGAGATTCAGAATACAATTTCAGGATTTTATGAAAAAAAAATGAAACATAGGCCGAAACCGTATTTGAACTAACTTTTATTTTGTGAGATTAAACGAAAAAAAAAGAAAGATAATTTAATTGGTGTTTATGAACTTAGAGTTAGTAGTCTGTGAAAGCGCCCATGACGTTCATAACACATCGGCAACGATTTGGCATGCTCAGAACAAGGTTGTCAATGTCTTGCTGCGGAATATTGTCCAAGGTCCTTCTGAGGTGCGAAAAAAGTTGGTCTTTTGTAGCCAGATTTTCGGGGGACTTGACTCAGAGGACTTCTTTGAAGCATATCCCATGCGTGCTCAATGGGATTTAGGTCTGGTGATTGCGCAGGCCATTCTAAGGCCCGAACATTATGATCCTGCAACCAAGCTGCTACCGTTCTCGCCGTATGAGCCCGGGCATTGTCGTACATGAGCAGGAAATCTTGCCCTATTTGTGATCTGTGGGGCAAGATTATGGGCCCCAGCACCTGTTGGCGATATTTTTCTGCCGTCATATTGCCTGAATTTGCACTTAATCTTTAAGTCTTTAAATGGAAAAAAACTGTTTCAAAACGTAATTTGTATTTTTTTCTAAATATCGCTTATACGAAAATTCGCTCTCCTACACATCAAGACATTTTTTGCAACAGAAACAAAAATTTCTCAAAAATTTGACTTTGGAACAAAGCGAGATAAATGACGAACAAATTGGTGTATAAAAGATTTTAATATGGCCAGTACTTTTTGAGTTATTTAATTGAGTATGAAATATTCCTATACCGTGTTGATGTGTGTATTTCTCGTTGCATAGCTTTGCCCCACAATTTACTACTTGAGCATGCTATTGCTTCCTTATAAGTTCCAGGTTCTACATTAGAGTCGTTGGCACAAACTTGAGATACATAATCGTTGAATTTTACTGGACGTCTGAAGAGAGATATATCTCTAAGCTGCATACTATGTCTAGCCAAGTGATCTATGATCTCGCCTGACTCTTTCTCCCCTAATTCCATCGATTTATCTTGCTCTGACACCTCAAGATGGGATTCAAACTGGACTTCGTCACTGCTAGCAGGAGCAAGAGCCTCATGATTTTTTTCATTTCTAGGCAGCCGAACTTCGTTGTTGTTCGTTGTCGCTAACAATCGGTAAATCTTTGTTCGCTTCCATTGTGCCCGGTGTAGGCGTCTCTCATTCGCTTCTGACTCTTAATGGTATTTCCATTTCAGTCACTTCTGTCATTGGTATCGAGTCCTCAATTCAAGGTTTGAATCCATTGGTCTTTCATCGAAAGTGACATCTCTGAATCGCACTATCGACTGTGCCAGATTCTATAACCGTCGTCAAGGTTGTAGCCGATTAAAATGCACTTCTTTGCCTTCTTCTGCATCTTCTTCCGTTTAGTTTCGGAATATGCACGTAGCAAGTTGAGCGGATGATGGTGGCCTTTTTCGTAACCACAGCTCAAAAGGCGACTTGTGTTTCATAGTAGTTTGTCTTGTTCTGTTTAAAAAATAGACAGCTGTCTGAACCAACTCTGCCCACAAAACTTGAGGTACCTCTTCGTGTGCTTGCATCATCGCTCTAGCCATTTCAGCTATCGTACGGTTTTCTTACGGCATAATCAGCCGTTGTTGTATCCCGTACTCCGCTAGTTCCTTGCAAACATTCGCATCATCGAACTAACCACCGTTATCACTTAAAAATTCCTTAATCGTGTGACCTACTGTGTTCGCTTCTGCTAACATCAGACTCAAAATCTTAGGTACTTCCGATTAATTTTTCATAAAATACCTATACATAGCGGTATCGTGTGAATTCATTTTTGAAAAGTACAAAATACCGTGCCTTCGAGCAACTGGACGGAAACGGACTACACGTCTGAATGTATGCGTTCTCCAGGAGTACGCTTTTTCTAGAACACCAAAGCTCCGCATATTTGCCTTTTCAAAAACACATCCTTCGCATAAATTCCCGTTGTCCTTGGTTTTGAGACCAAGTTCGTGCTCAATCACCTGTTTTACATGGCGCTTGTTTTGATGACTCATACGTTCGTGGTAAATCTGTAAAGTACATGGGCGCACCCAGCCTCTGGTCTAGGGGGGGCAAGTCAGATTTTTTAGGTCGGATCGTCCGCGGCTGTTTTATCATACACTACACAAACACACCTACATGAAACATGAGATCTATATGTACTTAGTTTATTTTGTAGGGTAAGCAGCATCTTTGTTATTGCTCAGCAGAATGTATGTAGGTACGTGTCACAATCACAACATTCACAACACAATATCAATCAGACTAATTTCTATACATTGATCTAGACACTAAATGAATATTTTTTAACCATCTACGTTTCATTTAGCTCCTTCAAAACAATAACATGTCAAATAAAAAAAGCTTTAAATAAATGTTAGTTGCTCGCAACCTCAGCCACCTAGCAACTCTACCGAATATTCTTTCGTTTTTTGGGAAATGCACCGTGCATTTTGCGAGTGTCTACTGCGCGGTTTATTTCATACATGTTCTGAGAGATTTTCAGGAGGGGGCAGCCTATGGTAAAGTATCAACCGCGACCGCAGTATCGACCGCATTAACCACACTTTCTTTTAGGTTGAATCGATTTACAATTCAGCTTATACAAGCCACCGTGCCTCTATCTATTTCCAGTCGGCACAATTTTACTCCGATCCTTAAAGAACACGTGGTACTCTATGACTCCGACTTCAAATTTGTATCTTGTGCTGCCAATGCCGAAATAAGAGATTGTTATTGTGACGTATGCTGGGATAAAGAAAAACTTAGTCACATTTTACCTGACTGATCGCGTAAAAAGAAATAAACAAACAATCAGTTTGGTATAAGTAAAAACAAATTTATTCAAATGTAAAACGTAAAAAATCACTCACCTCTTTAGTAAATTTTAGTTTGACAGTTTTAGTTAGACTTTAGTTAAACAATAGTTCAGATTTTTTAAATCTGAACTATCTGCCTGGAGGTCCCACAAACACGTATCACGTATAAAACAAGAAAAACGTCATCAAACTACCTACCTACCTACCTTATTCTGCTCAACGTAGAGAAAGACCTTTCTGCTGTCGCTTCACTGACAGGCAGGGTAGCCATAATACATAAAAAAAATTATATTATTCTTCTTCTTATATTAGGATACATATCGATGTCGCAATTTAAAATAAGATCAGAAATTGACTGCGGTATGTCCTGGCTCCGCTGCCACGCCTGCCACTTCACCATCCACAGCCGATATTCATTTACAGTGACAGAAACTGGAGTGTTATCTAGTAATAATGTATAGTCGGTAGCAAAAGCCACGGTCATGATCCGTCGTTGTCTCGTACTATAAAGGTGCGTTCAGTATTTGTTTTTATTTTAGTCAATGTAACGAGTAATAACTGGCCTTGATTTTCAACGTCGTTAATTGTTAGATTTGCAAGCTCACTGCTTTTGCAGGCGCCGCTTACACCGAGTACTCAATACCATCTGTAAAAATCATTATTTTGTAAATATTTAGGTATGTAGGTAAAATAAACAGGTATATTAATAGAAAAGACCTCTCCCTACTTAGATACATGTTTATAGCTTACCTTCACTGCCAAATATACACACACCGGCACAATTAGCGGAACAGAAAAAAAAAGGAGAAAAAAGAGGGAATTTAGAACAATGAATGTAATTTTTAAACAATATATTATTTAAAATGAAACAACAATTAAATTAACATGTTTTGACATTCATTTGTAACACCATACTTAAAATTTTATAAAAATAAAAATTAAATTAAACAAAATGCATTTTTCTTCGATTTTTAATTATAGAGAAACAGCAGAAAATTCAAGATTTTCCAAAGTTTAACAACAATTTCAATGACTGTTCAATATCGAGTGTTTCCTCCTCGTGCTCTGATGAGGGTTTCCATCCGTCTGGGCATGCTGCGGATGATGTTATCAATGGTTTCTTGGGGCAACCTCTGCCATTCTTCAAGTAATGCGTTTCGCAACTCGTTGAGATTATTGGGAGGGGGCATTCTTGACTTTACACTCCTCTTTAGCAAGTCCCAGACGTGTTCTATAGGGTTCATATCGGGGGACCGTGCTGGCCACTCCATCACCGTTATACCAACATGGTTTAGGTATGTCTGTACTGTGCGAGCACTGTGAGCCCGAGCATTATCCTGCATTAGAATGAAGTTGTTACCAATAAAGGGGGCAAATGGCACAACATGTTCTTCTAAAATCTCCCTGATATACCGATCAGCATTCAGATTCCCGCCATCGACCACTACTAACTCCGTACGAGCTCCTAAACATATTCCTCCCCAGACCATAATTGAACCGCCGCCATATGCAACTGTATTTTCAAAATTAGACTGGATATACCGTTCTCCTTTGCGTCTCCATACTCGCTGCCTTCCATCAATTTGATTTAACATAACTCTGCATTCATCAGTAAAAAGAACCTGTCCCCAGTCGTCGAAGTCCCAATCACGATGTTCACGACCAAAGTGTAGACGGTTTGTGCGATGATGTCACTCAAGTTTTGGGGCTTTGGCGGGCACATACGAGCCTATACCCACTTCTTCGAATCTTCTACGAACTGTCCGCTCACTCATCCTTACTGCTCGTACCTCTTCCAGTAAATTTCGAGCCTGCACCGCCGTTAGTCTCGTGTTCCGTCGGACTTGAAGTTGGAGAAAACGGTCATCCCTCCTTGAAGTACACCTTTTCCGGCCTTGTCCTCTCCTTCTCACTAGAGCATTCGTCAATCTGTATCGTTGGATGCTACGATAAATCGTTGATAACGATCGACGAAGGCTTCTGGCAATCGATCTGTAGGTTTGACCATTTCTCCTCATTTGATCTGCCCTAATGATTTCTGATGGCGTTAAATCAGGCATAATTAGATGCTCGTAAATTATCAATATGCGAAAAAACTCAAAAGCCTCTAAAACTGCAATTCAAAGCTTTTCAAATGGAATTCACGAACCTTCTAAAAACGGACAAGCGGTGGAAAAAATGAATCAATGAAAATTAAAACAAAAGAATGAAAAAAAGGGCAGTCGCTTAGTATTCCATTTTTAAATTAAAACCCAAATTTAAAATAAGCTTGTTTAGCCGGCCAGTAACACGCAAAAATGCGTAAATACTCCCTTTTTTTTCTGTTCCGCTAATTGTGCCGGTGTGTGTATCTCGTCAGGGGCTTCATTTAAAAAAAATTTCGTAAGAGGTGAAAACCTTAGATTTTTGCTCTTGAACCCCCGAGACTGTCTTTTCGAAAATGTAAGATTATGGATTTTTTTTAATCTACATTGTGTTTTACGGATAGTGTACTCTTCTTGAGCATTGAATATCTGCTCCATAGCGTAGAAGGCTGTATTTTTCTAGACAATCCATTGAAATATGTAAGAAACACACTTTCGGAAAATGAATTTATTTTCTTGTCTGCTCGCCGCTTTATAGCAAAAGATTTTCTATTACTATTCTAGATGAAACCCCACTTCACTCGGGTGAAATGTGGCTCATAATATACTAAATGTAGGTAGATATTTCTGTAGTTTTAGGTTCTCAAGAAATAGTAAGAATAGAATAAATTTATTTCATAAAAACAGAAAAATTGGTATTAACAACTTGTTGAGGCCTTCTTTTAAACTTAATTAAGTTTGTGTCAGAGAACCCCGCTCTTCTATAACAAATGTAATTTAGTTTAATTTAGGTAGTTACTTACACATAAAAAGTAAAAACTTAAAATCTAGGCGAGTAGTTTAAGTGTGTAGGGGTGAGTTAGTATGAGTGAGAGGGTATGTTAGTATGAGTGAGGAGGTATGTTTGTGTCTGTAAGATGTGTGTGGGGGTGTATGTAAGGGTGTGTGTATGTGTGGGGGTGTATGAGTGTCTGTGAGAGAAAGAGAATTTATGTAACCTTGGCCCTACGACATAGTCTTGGGATCAGCTCGTTTTTGCTACAAAGGTGTGAGTGGAGGTAGTATAATAGTTGGTACCTAACAACTTGAATACCCATAATATACATATGTTTACGTAATGTAGATATTGTAAGTTATCTTGAGAGATGCCTTAAAAATCTTCTGTCTCGTTGTAAGTTAAAGTTTGTAGCCATTCAATCAATGCGTCCTTACATTGATGTGAGCTCATTAGATAAATGTTTTTTATTCTATTTATTTTATTGTACAAGTGAGAGGATAGTCGATCAAACTGGCGGCTGGCAAATGCAGTCTTAGTTGACTGTAACGTAGCAACTCTATCATTTCTTCTTTTATTTAGTATGAAAGGGTCATATTCTATCAATTTATGTTTTTTCATGGTCGTGTATAGAATAAAAAGTTTTCTAACTGAGAGTACTTCACTTAGTTTATATAATTCTTCAGTCGGGAATCTACGCCGTTTGAAATACATCACTTTTAAAAGAGACCTTTGTGATCTTTCTATCTCTAAAAATTTAGTTTTTGTTGCTCCTCTCCATACAGGAATACAATAACTTAAAACCGACTGAACTAATACAACATAAATTATATTCAGCAATGATTTCTTTTTAAGTTGAGAACATTCTGCAACCTTTGTAATTGGTACGACATGTCTTAGATTTTTAAATATCCATGTTAATTTCCTTATCCTATTTGAGATTACTTCTATTTGATTATGCCAAGATACATTTTGGTCTATAATGACCCCTAAGTATCTCGTATAGGTAACCTTCTCAAGCAAGGGACATTGACATGTTTTATCGCTGTTATTTTCGCATTTGTGTATTTTAAGTGTAAAATCATTATCTGGTTGCTTACGATTTTGCAGACTGAAGCAGATAAAGTTAGTTTTTTTAGTGTTTAGGGTAAGCAAGTTACAGTCAAGCCAGCGTGCCACATTTTTCATACCAACTTCAGCCTCAAGACGCAAGTCAGACCAACAAGATCCCTCGAATACCACAGCAGTATCATCTGCATAGGAGAATATTTGTGCACTGTTTAGCTTCATATTACAGAGCTCATTAATATACATCAAAAACAGCGTTGGGCCCAAGACACTGCCTTGAGGGACACCATATTGGATAAGCCGTTCAGTACTCATACAATCACCCACTTTTACCATCTGCTTTCTATTGGAGAGATAGTCCTTAAGAAGGAGTGCCTCTTATTCCATAGCTTTCCAGCTTATGCACAAGGATCGGTACAGACACAGTATCGAAGGCTTTTTTTAAGTCAATAAATACTGCAAGGCATTTTTTACCTTTGTCAAGTCTATCAACAATTAAAGTACTTAATGCCGTTACGGCGTCCTCCGTAGATTTTGATTTTCTGAAACCATACTGGGTAGAAGATAGTAGATTAAATTTCTCAAGATATTTTAAAAGTCTGATATTTATAAGCTTTTCTAAAATCTTCGACACTGCAGGTAGAACCGAGATAGGTCGATAATTATTGATGTCAAGTCTGTCACCGCCCTTGTGCACAGGCGTGATAACTGACTGCTTTAGCATATCAGGAAAAACACCACTTTTGAAACAGATGTTAGCTAAGTGGGAAACAATAGGCACGATTTCATCTTTTGCGAGTATTAGATATTTATTTGGAATTTTATCCCACCCTGGAGCACTATCATGTTTTAGACTCAATAGTATCGACCGTACTTCATCACAATCCGTAGAAAAGAGCACGAAAGATGTTGGTTGAGAGAATGACATATTTGTATGATTATTCAAAATTGTAGCATCGTGAGGGAGGGTCCTTTTCAGAATATCATCTGCAAGCTGCTGAAGCTGAATAGTAAAGGCAAGGTTTGTATAGCATCGTTCATTATGTAGTAAATTAAAACTGCAAAAGTTTTTACATGAATAATTTTTATTTTCAATCAACTTTCAAAATAAACTAACATAAATTAACAACACAAATAGCTTTTAAATTTTTATTCTCTGTAAACATCTCTTTTTTAAGCACTCAGTATTTTTCTTTACTTTGGTAGGTAGGTAAGTAATTACTACTTTTGAAAATAAAAAATGAAAATATTGTTTCTTATACAAATTGACTAAATCAATAAAACAAGTTGCAATTTTGCAATGAGTAACAGTTGGCAAAGGTACTTATTAAGAAATAATCATAAATATTCGCTATTATACATCACAGGTAGATTATCATAAAATTTATCTATATACAACATTTTTCGTTAAATATTTATCACCTTTCAAGCCTTGCTCATTGGTTTTGGTAATTTGGATTTTTAAATCATCGAATCTTCGAACTCGAGATAAGGCAACATAGAGTTGGCCATGGTTGAACACAGAATTAGATAAAAATAGACCGATTTTGTCGAAAGTTAGTCCCTGACTTTTATTTATTGTCGTAGCGAATGCTATGCGGATGGGAAACTGAATCCGACTAAATTTAAAGGCAGTTGACTATTAGATGGCTGGCTTTGAGTATTAAACCAACAGGAGACGTCACGCGCACTAGTTCCTTTGCAAAAAAGTCTGCCAATTTCTGCGGGGGGGGGACGAGGAAACAAACACAAATAATGTTAAAACAAACGCATTTTTTGACAAAACAATTAAACGCTAGCTTGAACTAGATGCACACAAATACGTTCATAAATCCAAGCTCTCCGTGAACTCAAAAAAACTAGTTGTATTTAACAGGTGTGCGCATTGACCGACACTTTTTTTTGGCAGAGGGGAACGCCTGTCAGTGGCGTCTCCGGTTGGTTCAATATTCAAAGATGGCTGGAGACGAATTCGACGAATAACAACTCGGGTTCCGACATGGCTACCACAAATAATTTCGGCATCAATGACACGTGAAACTAACGCTCTAATAATAAGACGGTTTCCGGTGCACAATCCAAAAGTCGGGTTTAAATTTCGTAAAAGCATTACTATACAACCAACTTTTAATTTTAGAAGTGGTAGTCCTGCAGGCGTTATAGAATTTAGAAATTCTACAGGATAGTTTAAAACGGCTCTGACGCAGAATGTGCACTTCGCAAAATGAGCACTCGACAAAAAAGGTACATTTCGCAGTTGGTGCACTTCTCAAAACGGGCACTTCTCATAATGTGCACTTCGCAAAATGAGCACTTCGCAAAATGTGCACTTCGCAAAATGTGCTCTTCGCAAAATGCGCACTTTTCTAAACATCTGTGAACTCTGCGACCTCAGGGAAAGGGTTGTTACGCTTTTAAAAACAATTTTATTTATATAATACTGTACAATACCGGTTCACACAATAATTCAAAAAACAAAATCAAAAGCAAAGATCCGAAGACAAGCCAAAACCACGTCAGTCGAATTTTGAATTTAAAACATTAAAACTATATACAATACCGGCCAGTGCATCGGCCACATTTCCACCCCCGTGAGCAAGGTAAGGCTCACAGCAGATGATGGGCAGATACACTGGCCCCCGGATCGACGGTCGGTCGGCAGTGGGATTAGCCTCCGGACAGGTCGCCGGAGGGTTCCCCCGGCGGTGGCTACGTCCACCACTCGCACTACTGCGTCGCGTCCCGGTAGCAGTTTTGTTACGCGGCCCTTGGGCCATGCTCCTCTGGGCAGGTTGGAGTCACAAACCCAGACGACATCGCCGACTGCAGGGCCCCTTGCAACCTGGTACCTGTGCCTTACAGTCGGCACGTATTCTTTGAGCCATATGGCCCAAAATTGATCAGCCAAAAATATCACCTTTCGAAAGTCCGGCCGTCGTAGGTAATCACAGAGTTCTGTTCTAAGGGCTATCAGTGCAAAAGAGGTGCCTAGAAAGAAGTGATTAGGCGTTAAGGTCGGTGGATCTTTTGGACCCACGGCGACATGTGTGAGAGGTCTAGAATTTACTATGTGTTCCACTTCTTTAAGGAAAGTCTGCAGAATCTCTTCACACGGGTTCTTGTCTCTCAGAACCACCGCTAGAGCGCGTTTAACGGTTCCCACGAGGCGCTCCCAAATTCCCCCCATGAAGGGTTCACCCGGAGGGATAAACTTCCAATCTATCATTCTGGACGCGGCAAATTCCTGGACCTCCTCCAGGCTTAATTCACTCCATAACACCTGAAGTTGGCGATTGGCACCGTCGAAAGCTGTACAATGTGAACTCTGCTACCTCAGGAAAAGGCTTTATTATGCTTTAAAAAACAATTTTATTTATATAATACAGTACAATACCGGTTTACACAATAATTCAGAAAACAAAATCAAAAGCAAAGATCCAAAGACAAGCCAAAACCACGTCAATGCAATTTTGCTTTTGACTTGTCGCAGAGTTCACATTGTGGTCCTTCGAGCCGGATATCTATTCTGGGTCTGGCTGTTTTTGTATCTGTTTCTGTATATGTCCATGACACCTCAACACAGGCTATGCGTGTGGTTATTTATTATTATTTGTCGGGTCTTAGAGAAAAAATATTGAACTGCTTACTGTGTATAATGTTGTCGCATTCCATATATCGACTCATTCGGGATTTTATTATACATAAGAATATATTCTAATACTCAAAGCCAATTTTATCATAATTTAATAATTTTTGGAATTGTTTCAAAGACAAGAGTGTTTGGGTCTCTGTGACTACGAGGGTTTATGTTACAAATTTTTCTAAAATATTCCCCATGCTGTTGAGCAAAAACGCAAATCTCACTCATGTTAGATGATAATGTCAATAAGCCATTAAGGTCTTTAAAGAATAATCTGCAAGAGTCAAAGCGAGATATTCACGTTATTGCTCTAATATTTTTTTTCTGCGGAATGAATGCTCTATCTACCTACGTTTTTACTGTTTCCCCATAGGATGATACCTTTACCTATAGTAAGATAATTCTTAATTCATATACTATATTTATATAAGATCCCAAACATCCGCATCCGCGGATGTGAGCCTTCAAAAATCCGCATCCGCATTCGCATCCGCGGATGTGAAAAAATCGGCATCCGCAACATCCCTGTTTGTTATCTACTAAAATAATTTTGTTGTTACTTACTTACCATTTTCACAAAGAACCCTTAGCTGCATCAATTTTCCACAATTGTGACAATGTTTACCAAATGCAAGGAGATTCAGCTGTTAACAAAATATCATCAAACAAAACAATGATGAAGACCAATGAAAGACATTCATTTTATGAAATACTTACGATTTTCGGCATGATCTGTGTAATCCAAACAAAATGAATCACTGTAATAATAATAAATCGTTTATTTTCAGGCAAAAAACCCAAAGTTTAAAAAGATTTAACTACAAAAAAATATTAAATAAATTATATTAAAATAAAAATTTATGAATGCAAAACTATGAAAAACTAAATTAATACTGAAAAATGAACACTATAATTTAATTTTATTACGAAAAGTTCAACTTCAACTTTTAAACTTAGGTATGGCCAGTATTCTTTTTTCTGTCTGACATAGTGATTATCATAGATTTAGAATTTTTTCGCTACGCATACTATATCTATGGTGATTATTATCTTCTCTTTGCTTCTCTAGATATTTCTGCTAAATCTTATTTATCCAAATCACAAAGGAGAAGGGAATACGAATCTGTGACACGTGATGACGTTATATACATCATCGCCACATTGATGACATTGACATGTTTACCTACTTAGCAACGCCATTAATTTAAATAGCAATTTATTTATTTTTGTATTGAAAATACTCGATAATCCGAATTTTCCGGCTATAAGTTGTCGACTCAGATCGACTTATTTTTTACGCTCTTCAATTTGATGTGCGTTTCGTTGGAGTCTACCGTAGACCGGTTCGAAATTATTAAAATGCCTCGTGTATAACCATGCGTATAACCGAATCTGTGGTGAAAATTTCTAAATCGCTTAAACTCATTTTAATCAAATACATATATAAATCTATAAAACCTATAACACCTGATTTCCGATTTCGGAAAAGCTTATCGAGTTAGTATCCCTCCAAATCATAAAATCTATTTTAAATATGGTACACCGCGTAACCGCGCGCCGCGGGATATATAAACAGCCACTGTGAATAAATAGTAGATTAAGGGAGCAAAACAAAATTTTTTAAATCACGCACATAGTGAATGATTCTATCCTAGAATATAGAATGAAGTGTAGAATCATGAACGAAGTGAGAGATTTGAAGTACGTAGCCCAAGGTTAAAATATTTTTGCGACCGAATGATACACTCTGCATTTCATCCCTCTCTATGAGAAAAATACTTACGAAAGAGCGCGCATTAAAACAGCGATTTTTTTCTGACAGTGTGGCACGTGTTGTTATGAATTTATTAAGTATTTAAAGTTAATTTAAATGATTTAAAAAAATGATAGCAGATGTTTTTTATTATTTAATGACTAAGTATTTGCGATAAAAAATATCAAAATTTATATTTTTCTTTCGGTAATTTAAATTTTGATTTTGTAATCACAAACTCGCGACTCTTTTTTAGGGTTCCGTAGCCAAATGGCAAAAAACGGAACCCTTATGGATTCGTCATGTCTGTCTTTCTGCCCGTCCGTATGTCATAGCCACTTTTTTCCGAAACTATAAGAACTAAATTGTTGAAACTTGGTAAGTAGATGGTATTCTGTAAACCGTATCATTTTATTATCTTAAGTGGCCGGGCACTTAGCAAAGAATTTAGTTACATACGTCGAAAAAGTCTAAGCAGTAGAATACTCTATTCAACTAGTCAAGCCCTTTCATTTTATACCGGACCATTAATTCTAAATTGACATTAGTCGCCAAACTCAATTTCGGACTAAAGTATTTAGTAAAGTTTATTGGTCATTTTGCGATTGGTCATTATGCGTATCTGTTAGGTGCAGGTCGTCCCGCGATTGGTCATTCTGCTTATTGCGACGTATGCTCGGATAAAAAAAACTCAGTCACATTTTACCTTACTGATTGCGTAAAAAGAAATAAACAAACAATCAGTTTGGTGTTAGTAAAACAAATTTATTTAAATGTAAAAACGTAAAAAAAATCACTTACCTCTTTGGTTTAACAATAATTTAGATGTAAGGAAAAAATCTGAACTATCTGCTGATAGGTCCCACAAACACGTATCACGTATAACACGTTAACGGCGTAAAAAATAACAATGACTTTCAGCTGGTGCGGGGGCAGTCCAAAAGAGCACCCACTTGACTTTCTTAATGTGCGTGGCAGGCCCTTTCGACCCCACAGCTCTGAGAGGTATTAAAGCTCTATTATCTTAGCCAACCCATAAAGTATATATATTTTTTTATAGTTTTGAAATCGTCATGAATCACTTGTCTATGTATTGACCTAGTCCCTGGCTTCTCTTAACAGAAAATGATAAATTAGCAATCGAAAATGTCAGGTCGACAAGGCCTGATCCCGCACCAAAGTGTAATTTTTATAGTGATGGGAGTGTAAAAAAAAAATTGAGTCATTCATCAAAGAGTTGCGTAGCAAACTAAAATTGGAGCTTTATGCTACAGTATACAGTATGTGTCATTTGTGATGGGTCATTCTTGTTGTTGAATATTTTTGGTGTATTTTGACAGAAAACGCATGTGTCTCTCTTGGTTTGGATAAAAATAACTTATTACCAGTCATGACAAGGTTAACTACCTATACTGGTGAGTGCATTCCATGCTTAGGTAAGTGCAAACTCTCGTGCAAGTACAATGGCAGAATTTATGAGCTTAACTTTTTTGTTGTTGCTGGTCAGTATACCTTGACATGCATTTAGTGACACCAATGCGTGAAATAAAAACGCAGATAGATTTCTTTCATGAATTTAAAGATATTTTTGAAGGTTTAGGTTGTATAAAAGGCGAGTATGATATTAAAATTAGAGAAAACTCTGTCCCTGTCATCCATGCGTGTAGAAAAGTACCGTTAGCTGTACAGCCACGCTTAAAAGAAAAACTAGACGAAATGGAAAAGCAAAATGTTATTGTACGAGTTACTCATCCAACTGAATGGGTAAATTCCTTAGTTGTTGTTTACAAGCCTAACGGTGATCTTAGATTGTGCATAGATCCTACAGATCTTAATCAAGTTATAATGAGGAAACAATTTAGCTTGCCAACTTTTGAGGAAATTACAAGTAAATTATCAGGCGCAGCTGTTTTTAGCACGTTGGATGTTAAAAATGGTTTCTGGAACATAAAATTGTCAAAAGCCAGTTCGGATTTATGCTGCTTTAATACCCCGTTTGGCAGGTATAAGTTTTTGAGAATGCCGTTTGGTTTGTGTAGCGCTTCAGAAGTCTTTCAGCAAAAAATGCGTGATATTTTAGAGAGTTTAGAAGGAACAGAAGTTTTTATCGATGATATATTGATCTGGGGAAAAGATCAGGCTGAGCATGATAAAAGATTAAGGTTAGTTTTGGAGCGACTGAGGCAGGAAAACGTGAAATTGAATAAAGATAAATGTAAATTAAACTTGGAAAAGGTTAAGTATCTCGGTCATATAATAAGTAAAGAAGGACTAAAGCTGGATGGTAGTAAGATTGATTCAATTGCTAAAATGAAGAGCCCGCAAGATAGGAAAGATTTGGAAAGATTTTTAGGCGTTATTAACTATGTTTCAAAATTCATTCCTAATTTTGCTGTTTTAAGTTCTCCTTTGAGAAATCTTTTAAAAAAAGATGTTGAATTTTCTTGGCTAGATGTTCATGAAAAAGTTTTCCAAGATTTAAAGAAAAAGTTAGCTTCAGAGCCAGTTTTACAGTTTTTTAGTTCAGATCTTCCTGTTACTCTTTCTGTGGATGCTTCCAAAGATGGTCTGGGAGCTGTTCTTTTGCAAAATAACCTTCCTGTTGCCTATGCTTCAAAAGCTTTTAATGAGTGTCAAAAAAGATATGCTCAAATTGAGAAAGAGCTTCTTGCTATTTTGTTTGGTTGTGAAAAGTTTTTTCAATTTATCTTTGGTCGAAAAATAACTATTGAAACTGATCACGCTCCTTTGATTTCTATTGTTAAGAAACCATTAAACTCGTGCACTGCACGCATACAGCGAATGTTGCTTAAGTTGCAGAAATATGATTTTCAACTAGTTTACAAACGTGGCAAAGAATTGTTTTTAGCTGATACTTTGTCTAGATCATTTGATATGAGTGATTCTTCAGAAATTAACTTGGATAGCGAAGAAATTGAAGCACAGATTAATTCTATTGTGAAAAATATAAATGCATCCGAGTCACAGTTAGACAAGATCAAAGAACTTTCTTTGCAAGATGAGGAATTAGTTCTCGTAAAGAAGTGTATAGCTGACGGTTGGCCATCTCATAAAAACTCATTGCCTGTAAATATTAGAAAATATTGGCCGGTTAGAAATGATTTGACTTTTAAATCGGATATCATGTTTAAAGGGAATGCGATTGTATTTCCAATGAAATTGAGGCGAGAAATGTTACAACGTTTACATTTTCCGCATTTAGGTGTCACTAAGACGTTGTTGAGAGCACGCGATTGTTTATATTGGCCTGGCATATCTAATGATATTTATAATTTGGTTTCGTCTTGTGGTACTTGTAAACTTTATAGTAATAACAACAGACAGGAGACTTTGATACCGCATGAGGTTCCAAATTTCACTTGGCAAAAGATCGCTGCTGATTTGTTTGAATTGAATGGTAAAATGTATTTATTAAGCGCGTCACACACGGTGCAGATGCTATAATATTTTATCTTAAGATACGAAATATATATTTCCATATTTGCGTATAAACGTACTGAAGATAAAATATATATTAACTTCGTCGTGTGTGATGGTTCATAGGATTTGTATGGTGAGCGATATTCTAAAATATGCTCTAAGATAATATATATTTTATATTATCTTCACCGTGTGTGACGCGCTTTAATTGTAGATTATTACTCAAAATTTCCGGAGCTTTCGCTTTTGACAAGTACAACTAGTGAGGCTGTTATTAATAACTTAAAGCGTATTTTTAGCCGCAATGGTATTCCGGAAATTTTCATGAGCGATGGAGGTCCTCAGTTTTCTAGTGAAAAGTTTGCTGCTTTTTGTAAAGAATGGAAGTTTGAGCATAAATTTTCCAGTCCTGAATATCCTCAGTCTAACGGTATGGTGGTGAGAACGATTCAGACTGTTAAAAATTTGCTTAAGAAAGCCTTTCATGATGGTAAAGATCCATACTTGGTTATGTTAGAGTTTAGGAATACTCCTATTTCTCATGAAATTCCTTCACCTGCTCAAATTTTTTACAACAGAAAGTTAAGAGGAATTTTGCCAATGTCTTCAGAGAGCTTTGAACCAAAAATTAATAAAAATTTAAGATCTGAATTTGTGAATAGACAATTTAAAAGCAAAGTTTATTTTGATCGAAACAAGAGAGATTTAAGACCGTTTGTTATTGGGGAAAAAGTTTTATTTAAAGTTGGTAAACAATGGAGAAGAGGTGAAGTTTTGTTTCAATTAGATAAACGAACTTACAGAATTATTTCTAATAGAGTATGTTTCATTCGTAATAGAGTATTTATCAAGCCATTAGCTTTTGTTCCATTTTATATTCCGGATGATATAGTAACACCTAAAATTGTAAATGATTCTCCATCAGGGGAATCCACAGCTAGGGCTGTGTTGCATAGAAATTCTGAAGGGTTTCTAGTTACTTCATCAGGTCGTGTAAGTCGCCCTCCTGATCGTTTAACTTATCCTATTAGTTAATTGTTTATCTTATAAGTTTATTAGAGGGAAGATGTTGTATAGTGTCTCCTTACTATCTAGAGATAATTAAAAATAAAGAAGTCATTCGTTTGACACATCTGGTACACGATGTTTTTTCAATTTTATAACTTATTATAAAACATTACAATTCTGCGTATGATTGGTCATTTCGCGTTTTTCAGGGTCATGATCAATTGGTCTTTGTGCGCAGAGAGCGCAGCTTTGCCCTCGAGAATCAAGTTTATTCCCGTTGCCGTTAGAATTTCTAAAAATCCCTTCATAGCTGTTAATATTTCAAGCTTATAGGTGCTATCGTTTCGGAGTAGATAGTATTTCTCTTTTTAAGGATTTAGTTTTTATATTTTAACGTTAGATTGAGATTTTCCTGCAATAAAAAGTACCCTGGTTGTTGACAAGGTTACTCAGTTATCTCCACATCAAATTACATCAAAATCCGTCCAGTAGCTTTTGCGTGATCCGTGCACAGACAGAGAGACAGACGGGTAGATAGACAGATAGAAAAAAAATACAAATGTATTGATTTATGAAGTTTAGAAAAAAGAATATACATTCACAAAGTAGGACAAACAGAAATAGTTTTCTCTCTCGTGGCCCTACTAGTAGGATAAGTTAGTAGGACAGGAGAAAAAAACGGGGGGAGGGGTTTTGGAAGTAATATTAAAAGAGTCTTGTTTGGGTTCGTCTGTATTTTTTACGTTTGCACGAAATTCGTTCTTTATTTAAATAAAGGCTTAATTTTTGTAGAGATTAAGCTTATATATTCAATGTATATTGGTCCTTATAATTTTGTTATTCTGGAGTGTAAATAAAAATAATTTGAATCCTTAGTTTACTATTATTGTAATATAGTATGAAATAAAAACAACGTACCTTGATAGTTACAGATCCAGGCACTTAATTTTTTTGTAAGAGTGACATCTCCACATTAGTCATCAATTTTTACATGTTCTATGTTTCATCACAATCATCAACCCGTAACAGACTACTGCTGAGTTGGTCCCGGTTTTCATTGTAAGAGCCTTAGCTCAGCAGTGAGCTTATTAAAACAGTCTTGTTTTAAAATGTGGTGGTAGGCAAACAGGATTTCAGAGGCCGTGTCTTTTGTTGAATGTAATAATACAATAAAATAGGATTGTAGATTAACGACGAACTGATAGAAAAGTTAAATAAACGTGTCTATATTAATTTGATTCCATTACCGTAATGGAGCGTAGATAAAAATATTTATTTTCTGCAAGGTAATAAAAGAAATCTTCAGTTTTAAGATTTCGCCAATGCGGTGATTTCCGAGAGGGCGCGGTCGACTAGGTCATTCGTTAGGTAAATGTGTCCGTAAAGGTCGTTAGGGGCAGCGCCATCGAATCGTGATGCTTGCATTTAATGACCTCGACTAACGAAATTGAACCAGAATAAGCGCTTTCACCGTACTTCAAAATAAAATTGAATAAAAGCTAATCTAAAGTAATTAAAAAAATATTATTGATTTGCAAGTATTCTCGAAGGGATTACAGTTTTGTAAATTAAGTACGCGACTTTGTGGTCTGTTTCTGTAAACTGAGATCATTCCGCACTGTATTTAGAAAATCTTTTCTTTTCCTTTTCGATAAATATTTGAAAACCAGACCTCATATAGGCCGATTGCTAAGTAAGTACAGTGGAGGGTTGAACCTCACTTTGAGATTGTTGATGAACTAATGATTGGAATTTGCAGTTGTAACATTTACAAGAATCATTTATTTTAGGTTTTAATTCAAGAGATTGTCCTTTTTCCTCAACATGATATTATGGCTATAAAGTACTAATAATGAGATATTTCTAGTGATATTATTATAGCCACAAAGCCAACAGGAGCCATTATACCAGCCATTATATTTTGGAGCTTTTAAAACTTGTCTATTTTCCAAATAAAACCAGACTTATTTTTGGACAGTAAGTACACGCGGCGTCAAAAAAATCGCGCCTTTGGAAAATAATACTATTATTTTGCAGAGTTTTGGATGCGCAGTTTTAGGATGACGGATTATTGTTAGCACTGATAGAATTATGAGTTTTTATGATATTTTAATAAATATTTTGTATTGACTACGTGTTGACTCTATTTTTTCACTTTGACAACTAAAGTCAGACACTTTTAATTTTTGAACGTCTGTTAAGAGCTTGCATGTGTCAAGAAGATTTTACACTTGTCTATTCGGTTTATATTCTATGCAAACTCAACAAATACTTCAAACCACTTTTAATCCCATTTAGAATCAAAGATGGTGGGACTATTAGGTATCATTTCAAACATTAATTTAAGGATATTAAAATTAACAATCATATAAACCATATTAAAAAAAACATTCCACTCAAATAACGACGTTATACAAAAATAATGCATAATTACTTTTCTAACGGCCCGCTTGTTGCTAACTTTTAGGGGTATAAAATGGTCAACACTTGCCAAAAAATAATCATTCGTTGTCCTGACGATAAGGAAGACACACGAAAAGAGCTGACAAAAAAAAACTCCTTAAGATGGATACCAGCCCCTGATGAAGCCGCCCAAGTGATCGCATTACTGCAATTGGGAATACGACAGTGTGATGTTGCTCGACAACTGAACCTAAGTCGTTTTTAGGTTCGGCGAGTACTCCGGTTCCGGGCAACTGATGGCTACATCCGAAGACAGGGATCTGGTAGAAGACGCTGTACATCGGAGAGAGACGATCGGTTTATTGTTTCAACATCACTGAGAAATCTGTTCTCAAATGCTGTTGAGTTGCAGCAGCGACTCCAAGCAACTCAAAGAACCACTCTAAGCATCAATAATTCTCTACGGTCACACAAAGGTTAAAAGAAAAGAAGATAGTGGCCCACAACTGACTGCACAATATCATAGAGCCCTCTTGCAGTTTCTTGCGATCTCGTCGCCTCGACGGTCGAACAATGGAGAGCCGTTCTCTTCTCGGATGAGACGAGAGTGTGCCTTTTCTGCAACGACAGATGTAGAACAGAAGGCAGGGGGAACGATTCGCACAGGCCTGCCTATGCCAGTGGGATATAGGGGCCGCTCCTCTATGTTCTAGGGCGGTATGTTCGTTGACGACAAAACCGAGCTTGTGTACGTGTCCCGGACTGGAGGTGCTCGCAGAGAACGGTCAATGACTGCTCACCGGTACATCACTGAGGGCTTGCAAGAGCATATGGTCCCTTATGCTGAATCGAGCACCTTTGGGATGAACTGAAACGACGAGTCTGGTAACGCGATCCTGCTCCTACCACTCTCCAAGACCTTCAAAAGGCCGTTAGCGGAATGGAATATTATTCCTCAGGAAGACGTTGTAAAACTTTTTCTTCTTCTTTTGCAATCACCTCTTTTTTACGACCTAGCAAGACTCAAGTACGATTTGCTGAATGTTTATGATGAGACCTTTAAAATGATACCCAGTAGTCGCATTAGCATTGATTAGAAATAGGTTTAAAAGTAGTTTGAAGTATTATTTGCCAAAGGTGCGATTTTTGTGACGCCGAGTGTCGTTATCAATGTAGATATCAATACACCAATTTTACAATGTTTGTCTGTCTGTCTGGTTGTGCCAGCATCACGCAAAAACTATTGGATGAATTTAATGAAATTTAGTGTGAAGATAACTGAGTAACTGCGTCAACATCTAGAGTACTTTTTACAGTGCGAAAATGTCTCATTCCCACGGAAAAATTAAAAAACTGGGTAATAAGATAAATACGTACTACTCCGAATTTAAATCAAAAACACTTAGGAGTTGGTATTGATATCAACTTCGAAGCAAATCAAAGAACTTTTTACCCTTTTTTAAACCACGTAAGGGATGAATTTGTATAAAATACGAAAATCTTCCATCATTTATGTCAAAGTCAAAAGTTTTTATTCAATGTAGGACTTATAAGTCCTCTTATCGAAATTCATTGCGACTCCACCGCTTCGGTATGTATAGTTGAGGAGAAGAAGCGGGGCAAGAAACTCCTCAACACATTATTCTTTTAATTAATCAATACAATACAAAGTACTAGTTACATGGTTTTAGTGCTTTGCCGAGCTGGAGAAAATTTACACCAAACATCATTGTCATTCAAATATTCATCTAACTTATAATATGCCATTTTACATAGAACCATTTTAACGTGAGTTTTGAACATGTTTTCTGGCAAATCTACTACAGCTTTAGGTATCTTGTTGTAAAAGCGTACACACAAACTCATAAAGGAATTATTAATTTTACTTAATCTGTAATGTGGTTGCTCTATTTTATTTTTATTTCTTAGATTACAATAGGGATATGCATGTATTTTTTTTATTTTTTTAAACGATTCTACTAGTTATTACATTACCAAAAATAAATACAACACATCCGAAATATAAACCAGTGAGCTAAAAAAAATTATTTAAAATCACAATAAATTTCGGGTGATTTAAACGCGGCCATTTTGGCGCGCTTATTCTGTGACGTCACATTCCACTTGAGTTCACTAGCGAGTTCGATGTCAACAACAAAGTGTTTCGTACACAGTTATTAAAAGTAGAAAAGTGACAAATAAAATCAACTTATTGCCATGGAAAAGCACAGAAAAGATTATTATAAATATTGTGCCGTTCTAATTTGCCAAAATAAAATAAAAACTCCACCTTATAAAGTATATTTCTTGATGCCAAAAGATACAGGTGTAAGGTGAAAAATTGGTGCAAGATGATGAGAAAAGACAATGACGTATCGTGTCTGAGCAGTTTATACTGTTGTGAAGATCATTTTGACGTAAGTAAGGACATTAGAAAAGTGATAAAAATACCTTTAGAATCATTTTTACTTACGTTACAGACCTACCTGCACCTACTTGTTTTGTTTACAAATCTCGACGAAAACATAACCTAGCATAGAAGTATACTAGCTATCCCCGCGGTTTTGCCCGTTCCCGTGGGAATACAAGAATAAAATATAGCCTATGTTACTCGCTGATAATGTAGCTTTCCATTGGAGAAAGAATGTGAAAAATCGGTGTAATGGTTTAGGCGTGAAACCGTAACGAACAAACTCACTAATATTAGTTAGGATTCTCATTATCTAATAAATAGTTATATAACCATTAGAATATTACCTATGAATAAATGTGTAACTTAGTAGAGTAAGAGGGATGTTCGAAACTATTTTTATTTACCTTTCTATTATTTATGGATTTCAGATTGAAAAGGATAGGTACTACAAATTATATGCAATACAAAATAATGGCATTAGAACATGGACAAAAAATTACACTACATTTAAAAAAAACATTACAACAACGGGACAGGTGAAAGTAAATAAAATCCATAATATATATTCCAGTGTCAGAAAAAATTAAAGTTGTGGCCACCACCAGAGAGAGGGTGCTATGAACAGGCTCCCTATAGTGGATGAAGTAATAATAATAGCTTAGCTGCTTGTAAAGTGATATATTCTCTTTAAAATACAATATGTGACGCCAGTGTCAGTTTATTAATTTCCTTGAATTTTGCCCTAAGAGACAACCTAGACCCCATTTTATAAATTATGTATAAATTCATGAATAGCTCGTTTCTGCAAAATAAATATTCTCTACAATTTTTTAATATAAAAATGAGTTTTATTTGAACAACAATTGGAAAATGGCATTAGGTAAGTACATCAAAATAGTGTGCATTTCTTCAATATATGTATCTTCACAGAACTCCTTTTCGTATTGCATACTGTGACTGAAATTTATGAATGCAGACAGAAAACTGTCACTTTGGCCTTTTTGGATCAATATTTCTCTTCTTTAATGAAGTATCTCTCTCTATAATCTCTCTCTCTCTATAATCTCTATAATCTCTTCTTTAATCTCTTTAGCCTTAATATATTTTAAGTTTGTGCCAACTGTTGATAACTTAGCTCTTTTCCAATAGCATTCCACACTCGTGGATGGTGGATCTTCACTTCCTCTGTGATGGTATGAAATCAATGGCATGTTTACAGCCACCTAAAACAAAATAATGTTGATTATTTTAAATGATCAAGTCAACTACATCATGATTACATACTATTCTATGATGACAAATTGTAATATAAACATATGTTTGGTTGTATTGAATAGGCTCTGGAACTACTTTACCGTTTAAAAAAATATATAATAATAAATTGTGGGACACAACTCACACACGGTTATTTAGTCCCAAACTAGGCAGGGCCTGTACTATGGGTAATAAACAACTGATAATAATAATGAACTAATAAACATACTTAAATAAATATTAAATGATCAGACACGAAGCCAACAGATGTTCAAGCACACAAGTGTTGGCCTCGAGCGGGGATCGAACCCGCGACGTCGGCTCAGAAGGCAGGGTCACTACCAACTGAGCCAACAGGCCCATAAACTATTTCATCAATGAAAAGCTTACTTTTCTGGGAGTACCTAACATAGGCTATATTTTATCCCCTGTATTCCCACGGAAACGGACAATATGCATGTGAAATTGCGTGGAACAGCTAGTAGGTATACATATAAAAGTGGTCTAGATTGTGTCTGTTACTGTTTGTTCAATTCAAATCACTGTTTTATAGCAATTACTTACCTAAATGTGCTGCACAATCTTCACATTGCACAGACAGAATATGCCTCTCAGTCTCATTACCTACAAGTAGCTGTTGCATTGTAACATTTTTGACGGACACTGTGCTCTGGTGTTGTTCTAGCCTTAAAGATGCATATATCTTTCTCTCGTTTTACTTGCTCATATCCAATAGCAGAATCTCCATAACATTCTCGTTCAGATCTGTCACAAAAATAATAAAATTTGCTGCATATATTTTTAGGTTGTTTTTATGTTTATGTTATTTACAAAACCATGAAAATGATCATTTATTGAATATATAAACTTATTTACCTTCCAGCTTTTACTCCTCTTAATGCAGCAGATGTAAAATCTGAATTAGATTCGAAATAGGTGGTCATCATGAACACATCTATTTTAGGCAGATTATCTGTTAGGGTTTTTACAAATCCGGTTTCGGTCATTGTGTCACTTGGGTCACTAACAGAAATCACTAATTGGAACAGAAAACTAAAATTACCGTGAAACTATACGAATAATAACCAGAAAACCGTTAGAAAACATACAAACAACTTGTTGACAGTCAGAAGTAAGTGTAACGTGACGTCACGATTTGCTCGACCAATGGCGTTGCGTTTTGGAAATTTGCGAGAGAATTTGAAAAAAATCACTTTTTGATAATTAAATTTCACTATTAAATTATGATGAAATTGAAAAATAATTGTATAGGTATGTTTATTTAGCAATAAAAACTATAAATAAAAAAAATGGTCCGTTTTGGAGTCACGTGCATATTTCCTATTGTGCCTGTCACAGTTTTTTGTAAAAAGGGATATATTTTTCCGTACGGCATGGCATTGTTAAAATATTTATTTGTTTAAATAATTCTCATCATTTATGATTTACTAGCGACCCGCCCCGGCTTTGCAAGGGTGCAATACTAACACTAAAACCTTCCTCTTGAATCACTATCTATTAAAAAAAAACGCATAAAAATCCGTTGCGTAGTTTTAAAGATTTAAGCATACAAAGGGACATGGGGATATAGGGACAGTGAAAGCGACTTTGTTTTATACTATCTAGTGATGTATACACGAAATAGAAAGGGACCGAGAATTTAACCTTAAGGGGCCCCTATTTTAACAAGTGATCCCTTTGATTTATTACCATTGATTAGAACTTTTTGTATTCCATTTTCTAGGTATGATTCTAAAAGGCTTAAAGATTTATCATAAACACCGTAATGTTTTAATTTACGTAGCAAAGTTTGATGATCAACACAGTCAAATGCATTCGATAAATCGCAAAAGACTCGAATTGCGTTGCTTGAGTCTTCCCAAGCATTGAATATATGCTTGAAAAGCGCAATTCCAACGTCAGTGGTGGAGCGCCCTTTAGTGAAGCCAATTTGTTCGTCATGAAATAAATTGTTTAAGTTGAAATGAGAAAGCATTTGATCAAGTATTATTATAAAGCTACCTTTACTGACATACCATATATCTTCGGTGTTTTTAAGCTTGAATGATTTATACGTTTTTATAATAATTCTGGATTAACATGTATAAACCTGAAGCTTTCTTTGCAACTTTTTAGATGGTTTTTTAGTAATTTCGGTAGGCTATAGTAGGCGAGAAGTTCAGTAATTCAGTTAAATGTTTCGAATTCCTGAGCCACCTCCTCCCCTGTGCGAATAATGCCACGATCTGTTTGTATTACAAATTCATGGTCACGTGGTTTCACCCTACCAGTTTCTCTGTTTATTGCTTTCCAAACAGCCTTTATTTTATTATCAGATTTTTCAATAAACTTGCTGATGTAAAACGATTGATAACATGATGTGAAACGAGCGCTTCCTCACATATTCTATGAAACCGTTATTAACGGTATATGTTTTTCTATCATACAATTCAAATAACTTATCCCTACTTTTACGGATACCAGGAGTTGCCCAGTCATTAAAGTTAAATCTATTTCTTAAAATGATTTTTTTTACTTCAGTAATACGATCAAACTCCGTACCAAGTACAGTGAAAAAATCTTTATAAAAGCTATTTGGATTTATTTTTGAAAGTTTAGATACTAATGCCTGCTTGTATTTCTCTATTCTAGTCTCTGTGACAGGCCTAGTCTGAATTTCAATCGCGATTTCACGTTTCACTATAGGAAAAACAATACATTGTCCACTGTGATCAGATTTTAGGCAATTAATAATTTTTTTGCTCATAAAATCGCAATTGCAGTACATATCATCAATACAAGTGGCTGTAGTCGCCGTCACTTAAGTGGGCTCCATAAAGACATTGGATAAATTAAACGCATTAAACAAGCTTAATATTCTTGTCTTGTACAAACTGTCTTCAAGTAAATCGACATTGAAATCGCCACATACCACAACAGCCTTTTTTGTTTAACTTCAGTACATCTTCCATAATATTATATAGTAATATTTTCAAAAGAATTAAAGTTATTACTATATGGAGGCCTGTATACGCACACAATGATGTGCTTCTCCAACTCAACACAAGACAGTTCAATAGTACTCGCAACTGATAACCCAACAACGTCTAGGCGTTCCCTTGTTTTGAGATTATTTCGGACAAATATTACGGAACCTCCATGCGCAGTGAGTACACGGTTGAAACTACTGACAGCACTATAGTTTACAAAACCAAAAATAATTTCAGTAACTCTTAACCAATGTTCTGTAACACAGAATATGTCTACACTATCCTTTTCTAAATATAATTCTATTTCTAATTCTTTGCTGGAAAAACCCTATATATTTTGATAGATTACCGTCAATGATTTTTTTTTTAAATCATTTATTTAAACGGGCTTTTAAAGAAAAACCTTTATGTCAGCCCTATTGGGCAAAACTAGAGATGAAATACACACAAAAAAAAAACAAATATCTTCCACACTCCCTAACTACCTAATCTTGAGACAGTGTACAACATATTTATAAACAATCAAGGACTCGGAACAAACAGGTCTCGACAAGATGTCGTGGAACATCCCAATGTCGAGCCTGTTGATTCCGAGGTCACTCATCAGGGTCGTCCTAATATGCTTTCCCATAACATTAGATAAAGTCAAGTTTTGGCCCGATAAATCCCGTTTATTTTGGTTAGATGCTGTGAGTAAGGATTTTTCTGCTGTCGAATTTAATAGTTTAAATGTTTATTAGTGTTGGTGTAATTAAGGTTCAATTTGATTTGAGTGGACTGTATTAATTTTGAATAAAATGAGAACACGTCTTTACTGTTTGAGCTCTGTATTAGCGACTAGTTTGATTTGAAAAGGAATGCATTGTACATGGTGATAACTATAGCTAGCTGCAATACTCAACATCCCGCCCACCAAAGGACGACAGTCCTTTACAAACAAAATTACATTTGTGAATTACATAACAAGTTTCTCAAAAAAATGTGGTGGCGTGGGATTGCTAATTTTACAATACATTACTATGTCCTAAATTGATAAATATTGAACTATAACATTTAGAAACAATTTTAGACTTTAAATATATCATTGTGTTTACACATGCAACGAATACAATTTATTTTACGCTACCTAAATGTCAATGAAAACTAAATCACATGCAAAAACAAATATCATAATTGTACAATGTTAAGTCTTATCTACAGGAAAAGCACATAGATTTAAAACAGTTGGTTTTATGATGTCTTTTCCGCACTTAACACTGTACACTCTGGTTATACCGTCTTGTCCGGGGTATTTGTTCACTATACGTCCGAGGGACCACTTCCCAGGTGGAAGTTGGTTGTCTTTTATTAGCACTATGTCACCGATCTCAAATTCTTTGGTATGTTTCAGCCACTTAAGTCTTTCTTGGAGTCGAGATAAGTACTCAGTTTGCCAACGGTGCCAGAAGTCTCTCACCAGTTTTTGTGTAAGCTGCCAACGCGATAAACGATGAATATTGACATCACGCAAATCAGGGTTTGGTATGTTCACTGGTGCTTCTCCCATCAAGAAGTGTCCAGGGGTGAGGGGTTCCACCGTATCTGGGTTTGATGTGTCAATAGGTGTCAACGGCCTTGAATTAAGACACGCCTCAATTTGACACAGAACTGTAGCCATTTCTTCAAAGGTGAGGTTGGTGGTCAAAACTCTCCTTAAATGGTACTTCACGGACTTCACACCAGCCTCCCATAAGCCGCCGAATTTGGGACTGTAGGGTGGTATAAAATGCCACTGCGTTCCGTCTGCTGCGAGTTTTTCAGATATGTGATTGGGTAGTTCTAGATAGGCAGCTCTTTCCAAGCAGCTGCTAGGTCCTTATTAGCCCCGACAAAGTTACGCCCTTGATCACTCCATATGTGGGTGCACTTTCCTCTTCGAGCCACGAATCGTTGGAAAGCCCCTATGAATGATTCTGAGGTAAGGTCTCCGACCAATGAGGATCAGTACAGTTATAGCAAATCCATTAGAAATATTATCCACGTTATTCTTTATGATATAAGAATGATATTTCTTTTTGAATTATCCAAATCGGACCATTACTTACGAAGATATTAAATAATAAACATACTCAATGATCGCGAGAGCGTGTACGTCACTGTGAGGGAACCAAGTACGGCCGGCCGGCCGGCACTCAATGATCGCGGGAGCGTGATGACGTCACAATGAGGGCGACGCTACCGCGGCGGCTACTCGGTGAACTTCGCTAGGAATTCGGTCATAACTTTGTCAATTTTTGTCGTAGAACAAAAATTTTTGTACTGTATGATAAGGATTTCTTAGCTCTATAAATCTGCCTTCTCAACTAAAAACGTTACGGATCCTCATTCTAAGTGAATGGCCTTTGTGGCCATGCAAATGAATATTGCGATGTAAGCCTTATTAGACTTTGCTCCTCTACCCTTTGACATAAGTACTTGCAAAGGGCCGGCAAAATCCACTCCGCTGTGAAGGAAGGGACGTGATTGTGTCGTGCGCACCTTCGGTAGGTCGCCAATAATCTGTGTTCTATTTATAGCCTTCAGCCGTGCACATACTTGGCATTTGTGAATGTATGATTTAAAGGCGTTCTTGGCTCTAAGAATCCAGTATTTGGATCGCAGGTAACAAAGGAGTAGCTGGATTCCCCCGTGCATAGTCTTCTTGTGAGCATCCGCTATAATTAGGGGTGTCAAGTCATTATTTATGCCGAGTATTATAGGATGCTCGCTATCCTCTTCTAGGTCAGAATTTCTCAAGCGTCCGCCCACCCTGAGGATACCTCTTTTATCAAGGTAAGGATTTAATGTTTTTTGCTATTTTTTCTAACGTTTCTTTTTCTTTTCAGGTACTCTACGTCGTCTGCAAACTCTTCTTTCTGTACTATTTTTATACATCTCATCAATGCATCTTCGTATTCTTCTGTTGTAATTTTTTTTTCAGGTTTTTTCTTGCTGTTAATAAATCTTATACTGTATATTATCATTCTTAATAGTTCTTGCAGATTGTCAGAAATTTCAAAATTTATTTTAGTTTCAGATTTCGTTATATTTGTGTTTACTTGTATGATTTTCTTCCTTTCTATGTCAGTTGGAATTATATTTGGTCTAGAAAACCTAATTTCTCTTTCTTTAAGCCACTCTGGCCCTTCCCACCATAATTTGCTTTCTTTCAGCTGCTGTGACTGTACTCCTCTAGAGCCAATATCTGCTGGGTTTTGTTTTGAAACTACGTGGAACCATTGTGTGTTACAGGTGTTGTCCAAGATCTCTCTTACTCTGTTGCTAACGAATGGTTTCCATCGGTTGGGGTCTCCAAATAACCAGGATAGTACGACCGAAGAGTCGGTCCATGCATAAACTTAGCTTGTTGGTATTCTCATGGCTTCACGCACTTGTGTTAATAATCAACTTGTGCCAACAGCACTGCTCCGCAAAGTTCCAGTCTTGGTAGGGATACAGGTTTTACAGGTGCTACCCGTGTTTTTGATGCTATAATCCCTGTTTTTATCTCACCGTTCATGGTTTCTACTCTGCTATACACTACAGCACAATAAGCTTTGTTTGAAGCATCGCAGAAGCCGTGGATTGTTAATGTGTTTGTGTCGTCAGTATCAGTGTTTAGCCATCTGTTTACTTTAACTTCTTTTAGTTCTTTGAAACTCCTTCTCATCTTTGTCCATTTCTCTTCTATTTTTTCATCCACTTTCTCATCCCAGTCAAGTCTTTGAACCCATAATTCTTGTATCAGCATTTTAGCGTTAATGATTGCAGCTCCTAACCAACCAAGAGGGTCAAAAAGGCGTTGAATGTCAGCAAGAATATTTCGCTTAGTTATGATTGGAGGTTGGGTTGGCAGTTCAAAGTGATATTGGAATGAATCAGTCTCCATGTTCCAAGTGAGTCCTAGGGTTTTGATTGTACGCTCACCCTTTATACTTTTGTCAGCATTGGCGCTTCGAAGAGATGGTTCTATTTTACTCATGAACTTGTTACTGTTTGATGCCCATTTCTGGAGCACAAAACCACCTTTATGCAGTAACGATGTTAGTTGTTTACTCAATTCTATTGCTTCTTTCTCTGTAAAGCTTCCACTCATGCAGTCATCAACATAAAAGTCTTCTCTTAGAATTTTAGCTGCCTCGGGGTGTTCCTTTCCTTCGTCTTCTGCAAGCTGCATTAGTGTTCTGACTGCTAGGTATGGCGCTGATGCAGTTCCAAAAGTTACTCTTAGCATTCGATACTCTTTTATTTCTTCTTCATTAGTCTTTCGCCATAAGATTCTTTGAAAATCTGCGTCTTCTTGCGTTACCAGAATCTGTCTATACATTTTCTGTATATCTGAGAAAAAACATATTGGTTTCATGCGCCACCTCATTATGATTGATCTTAAATCTTCTTGCAGTTGTGGTCCCACGAGCAGTTCATCATTTAATGATCGATTGTTTGGTCCCTTTGCAGAAGCATCAAATACGATTCTAATCTTCGTTGTTTCTTTGTCTTCTCTCAATACTGCGTGGTGTGGTAAGTATATTGCTGAATTATTCTTTTCGTGTTCTTTTACTTCTTCCATATGATATAACTCTTTATATTCTTCGATGGCTTTTGTGTAGTCTTCTTTTAGCCTTTTGTTGTTTTCTAGCCTTCTCTATAGTTGATAAAATCTTTTTTGTGCAATATCCTTGTTTTGTCCAAGCAGTTGAAATGTTTCTGTACTTCTGAAGGGTAACTTCACAATGTATCGTCCACCTGGTGTTCTTGCATGCGTAGAGTTAAATATATCTTCACATTGTTTCTCTTCTGCAGTGAGATTGCGTTTTGTCGTCTGATCTATGTCCCACATGTTTCTCAGCATGCTATCCACATCAATATCCAGGTGCCCGTGTGTAACAATAGCGTTAATTTTGGTTGAAGGTTCATCTTCTATTTTCCCGAAGAGAAGCCAGCCCAGGGTGGTTTCGAGTGCGCTTGGTGTACCTGGTGGACCTCTAATCAGGTGAGGTTTCAATATTTTGTCGTACACTTCTACACCTAGAAGCATGTCTATTTTTCCTGGCGTGAAATAATTTTGATCAGCCAGTGTGAGGTTATCTAGGTGGGACCAATTCTTGGTTGACTTGATTGTTTTGGTAGGTAACTGTCCAGTCACGGGTGTGGGTAACACTATCGCTGTAACTTCGAGGCTGAATTTGTCTTCATATCTTGATAAAACCTCGAAAGTGACCGCATGACTGACTGATGTGTTCATTGATCCAACTCCTGTTACCTTACCATGAATTGAACTTCTCTTAAGCTTCATAAGTTGAGTTGCTCGCTCGCTCACGAAGGATACTTCAGATTCTGAGTCGACTAATGCTCGTAACATGATAACTTGCCCGGAAAGACTTCTCACGGGAACTATCGCAGTGGACAGAAGCGCCCTTTTAAATTTGGACGTGAAGTGTGTGGCAATCGTGAATTCTGGGGAATCTTCTTCATTATTTTCTTCATAATCTTCTACATTTGCGTGTAATGATGGTTGCCCTGGTGATTTTCTACTTTCTTCTTGGTCCAAGGACTTCCTTCTCTCTTTGAAACAATGCAGAAGTGAGTGATGTCGTTTGCCACAAATTTTACATGAAGTCTTCTGTTTACAGTAGTATACAGGGTGTACTGTTGATAGGCAATTGTAACACAAACGGTGTTCTTTGACGTAATCATTTCTTTTATCCGAGTTTAGTTTCCCAAATTCCTTGCAGTGAAATAAATAGTGATTTTCATTACATAAAACACAGTTGAGTTGAGACGTGGTGGCGGCGTGCACTGAACGTATTCTCTCTTTTTGTACCGGCGTGGTTGAAGATGAGGTTAACTCCAATGTATGAATGCGGTTCTCCAAAAATGTCACAAGATTTGTAAATGAAGGCAGTTCGTCAACAAATTCTGAGCCGACGTACGCTTCCCATGATTTATGTTTCTCTTGGTCTAACTTCTGTACACTCAAAAATATAATAACAGGATCCCATGAATTCGTGTTTATATCCATATTTTCTAGGCTGTTAATACATTCCTTTGTGTTGTCGATTAATGTTTTTAGTTGAGACGGTGATTGCATTGTTACTTTCTTTTGGGAGAATAATTTTCTTAGGAGTGCATTCACAATGAGACGTCGATGACTATATCTTGATTTTAGGTTATCCCGTAAGTAATTCTTCTCCGTGACTTGGAAATGCTTGATTGTGTTCTGCGCTTCGCCGATTATGCATGACTTAAGGTAATGTAGCTTTTGTACATCGCTGAGAGCATTGTTGTCATGGATGAGTGAGGTGAAGGTGTCTTCAAATGACTGCCATTCTTCATACGCACCGGAAAACAGTGGTAGGTTGATTCGCGGCAGTTTGATGTCAGCTTTTATTTTATCAGAATTTGACGAACCAGAATTAGGTGTTGCTTTCGGTTTGGTCACTCGTAAGAGGGTGTCCGTTAAGTCCGCCTTCAGACTCAAATAAACTTCTTCACACTCGCTGTGCACATCATTTACGAAGTGCGGTAACGTCGAACGAGTGTCTCTTGTTGTTATCTTGAATAAGCTTTGATGCGCCGTGCGAAACGCGGCCCAATACTCCTCAATACATTTAATTTTCGTTTCTAAATATCCTTGACTTTTCCTCACTGTGGGACACTTTTTCCAATTTACCACTGTCTTGTTAAGTATGCTCAGTAAATCCTCTAACTGGTCTGATAACCCTTCAATTGTAGCCATGGTCACAAGTACTCAATTTTGTAGAAAGTTATTATATCACTGCATTGTTCATAAACTCGGAAGACAACTTGAATTGCACTAAATTCTATAAATAACCTATCGATGCGCGATCTATGCAAGGTCAACGATGCGCGCCGGCCGGTCGATCCTATTGTTCTCAATCACAGGTAACCGGTTGAATATTTCTTTGCTATTCGGCTCGAATCCGACCACTATGTTGGTGTAATTAAGGTTCAATTTGATTTGAGTGGACTGTATTAATTTTGAATAAAATGAGAACACGTCTTTACTGTTTGAGCTCTGTATTAGCGACTAGTTTGATTTGAAAAGGAATGCATTGTACATGGTGATAACTATAGCTAGCTGCAATACTCAACAATTAGTATTACTACTAACTTCATAAGATAACTGCGTTATATTATTTATAACGGTGTCTTGTATATAATAAGCTACTGAGTTGCCTTTTGGACTTCTGCGACAGATATGTTAAATAATGTTTATGCAAAATTTGAAGTAGATTGGACCAAGGAATTACCTTGTCCCATACAAACTTTTCACCTCCATAAGGGAAGAATTTCTAAAATAAACCGTTCTTATCGGATGCCTACGTCATACAAAGAACATACCCTCCAAGTTTCAGGTCTCTACGATCAGTGGTTTAGGCTGTGCGTTGATTCGTCAATCAGTCATTCAGGACAAAGCATTTTATAATCTGCTATATAAAATGCTCTTCAACACATTATTTATAGAAGATAAAGTTATTAAAGACAGAAAAGAATAATGTGGTAAGAAAAGAAGTAGTTTGGTACGGCGCTTCTTCTCCGCTAGAACAGAAGCAATGATACGAGTATACGAGCAATGATACGAGTATACTCGTGTCATTGCTCGTATCGTCGTTATGTAACTTATATACATATAAGTTACATAACCTTCCAATGTTAAATAAAAATATTTCAGTTTGATAGTTTCTTCCTGGTTTACCATTTGATCTGTCTTATATACCTTGTAACTCCTTACTCTAGACGTCCTAAGCCGCTGGGTCTAGAGACTTGAAATTTTGCACATTAATAGCTTATACAGTGTAGGCACCCACTAAGAAAGTATTTTGCAAAATTCAACCCCTAAGGGGGTGAAATAAACGTGCGCGAGCGAAGCCGCCTGTAAAAGCTAGTTAATAATAATGAGAATTCTACACGAAGTAGGTCGTGTCTTTCCATTTTTGGTGACACTACTACTTAAATGTTAGTTATAATGCATTTTAAATGTCTGTCGCAATCACAAGATCTTAAGTTCATTCTCTACTTCTTAGATTTGGCAATTATCCAGAAAAGCTTTATGCTAATTCGGTTGTTCCAGTTAGACATGCTGCTTTCTCTAAGAGGATACTTAGTATACTAAACTACAAGCTTTTAGCGAATGGCAGATCTTTATTGAGTTTTCTACAGACTAAATTGACACTAGGCAAGAAAACATAGTTATATTGGCAATTAACATTTCTCGATGCTAAAATCCAGTTTTAAAAACTAATTTCAATGTGACTTAAGAATTCGTTGCTAGATATCAACATAATTTCCAAAACTCTCAAGACATCTGTTAAATGATAGAACGATAACCAAAGCGTTGTCAATTTTCTCTAGGTTAAAAGGATACGTGGTTAATAAGGACTAATCTTATTCTAGCAAATTCTTAATTTTCTTTCAATTAAAGGTACTGGAGGCTACGGGTCTTACGCAGAATGTGCACTTTGCAAAATGAATACTCGACGCAAAATGTGCATTTCGCAGTTGGTGCACTTTAAAAACAAGATCCTCCTCTAGCTATCGGTTATACTACACTTTGGACACCAACCAAACCGCCTTAAATGAAGCAGTACCTACACTATAACATTGCGCAGACGAAACTGTTTAAAAACTACGAGTATTACCATTCAATTCAAATTCAAAGTCCTGCATCTAGAGTTTATGCGATGTGTTATTGCAACATATATTTTTTTTTATTACTATACGATTACAAGGTAGTAATCTCGTGAATATTGTTGCAATAACGTTCTTATTTTGGATCTTGCGTGGCTGCCGTAGATAACTTTCTAAGATTGCGTGCCGTGTTATTTCCCATGAGGAACGAATTGAAAGCAACTTTGCCTTTATATCTCCGTAGGTATACCTACGATACTAAACTGGAATGATGCGGGGTAAAACTAATATTAGGTGACGCACTTTGGTGACGCACGATGAATCTCATTAAATTAGATACCATCAGTCGGAGACATTTTTAAACTTTTATCTCCAAAAACTGAAATATAGATTACTAGCGACCCGACCCGGCTTCGCACGGGTGCAATGCTAATACTAAAACCTTCCTCTTGAATCACTATCTAAGTATTAAAAAAAAACCGTTGCGTAGTTCTAAAGATTTAAGCATACATAGCGACATAGGGATATAGGGACAGAGAAAGCGACTTTGTTTTACACTAAGTAGTGAAGACAAACGTGACAGAATTGGGGTTGTGTCGAGCAGAAGCGATAGATAAATATATGGCAAAATGCCAGTAACCTGCAACTCTTTGCTATAACAAAACAAACGACGAAGTGCAGTTTCTCCGATACCAAAAGTTACCGATAAATCTTATGGTTGATTTGAACTTACTTCAGTCCTATTCTTTTATTTTGATGTCACTGTATGACGAACGAAATTGTATTTTTCCGTTAACTTTTTGTGTAATACGAGTAGTTATTATAAATCGTACATAAAACAATACAATCGTATTTTTTTTTCAGTGATATTAGCTATGCTTTGTTAAAAATAAAAAATAAAACAAACTGACTGACGGATCGATCAACGTACAGCCGAATCTGTTGGGTTCTGAAGCATAATAGTACATTATGGTATAAGTGTGTAATGTTGGTGATTACCGCTGAGGCGTCATTGAGGCCCGAGCCGTTAGGTTTTTCAACACACTTGTGAAGAAAATAATACTTGGGGAAAAATTTATTAGTTTTTCTATGCGCGCGCATCTAACAATGGCGATTGGCCATAGAATATAATACATAAGAGCTTTTTTTTTTGTTTGTAGCGGATAGCGTTTTAGCCACGTACAAAATGGGGAATTTAAAGTTTTTACAGAGAAAACAAAAGTTATATTCGAGTGAAAGTTTTGTTTATTAAACACGTACAAGTTGAAATAATCTACATAAATACGAAGTTGCATGAAATAAGCAAGCAATAGGTAGGTTTATTAATTTATTTATACTATTTTTTAAGAACAAAGCAACTACTACTACATGCTAATATTTATACACACTTGCTCATTAAGTGGCTCTAATTTCACTGCAATTAGGCACATAATTACACCTGTAATCAAATTGTGACTTTTTCATTGCTATTATTCACAAGTGAGTTGAAGATTTGTTTTTTAATTTTATTGGTTGAGTTGCTTTGTTCTTAAAAAAGATACAAAAAAGATCGTGTTCTTTAGTACAGTAATAAATTAATATACAGTAGTAAATTAATATACTGTTAGGTGCAACCCGTGAACGATGGTGGGGCGAGCGATACGTCAATCCGCTCCCCGACCAAAACTATATAAACGGAGCGTGCCCTGACAACACGCTCATTCATCGCTCATTCTTTGTTCTAGACGGTCATACTGACCGGACGTAATTCTTGCTGTCTTGCTCATTTTATTGAGTTGTGTTAGTTGTTGTCAGAGTTCGCTCCATTTCTGATCATAGTCGAGGCATAATAATTGTTTACATCTATATATATAAAAGGAGAAGCTAAATCTAAAAATCAAGGCCCAGCCCAAACCGCTGAACATAGAAACATGAAATTTTGTGTGTAGGTTACGTTTATAGTGTAGATGCTTGCTAAGAAAGGATTTTACGAAATTCACCCCTTAAGGGGGTGAAAGAGGGGGTCGAAGTTTGTATGGGATAGTGTGATTTCTGCGTGTATCAACTTTAAACTTGGCACAAATACTCTTCAAAACACACTATGAAATATTAGATCTAGGATTTTTTTAAAATCATCCTCCAAGGGGGTGAAAGTAGGGGATGAAGTTTGTATGGAAAACCTTCATTTTTGGGTGTATCAATTCGAAACTTTGTAAAAATACTCCTCAAAACAAACAACAAGACACGTATTTCCGGATTTTTCAAAAACCACCCCCAAAGGGGTTGAAACAGGGGAGTCGAGTTTGTATGGAGACGTGTTGTTTTTTACGTCGATCAACTTGAAACTTTACATAAATACTCTTAGAAATAAATTATGAGACACATTTTTTTGGATTTTTCGAAAATCATCCCCTAAACGGATGAAAGTAGGGGTTGAAGTTGATACGAAGAAGTTTATTTTTTGCGTCCATCAACTTGAAACTTGGTACAAATGCTTCTGAAAACAAACTATGAGATATTAGTCCTAGGACTTTTCAAAAATCTTCCTCCAAGGGGGTGAAAGTGGGGGTTGAAGTTTGTATGGAAAACCTTCATTTTTGGGTGTATCGATTCGAAACTTTGTAAAAATACTCCTCAAAACAAATAACAAGATACGTATTTCTGGATTATTCGAAAAACACCCCTTAAGGGGGTGACACAGGGGATTGGAGTTTGTATGGAGACGTGTTTGATTTTTACGTCTATCAACTTCAAACTTGGCACAAATACTCTTAAAAATAAATCATGAGACCCGTGTTTTAGGAATTTTCGAAAATCATCCCCTAAGGGGGTGAAAGTAGCGTTTGGAGTTTGTATGGAGACGTGTCAGAAATAAATGATGAGACACGTGTTTTTGGATTTTGTGAAAATCGTCTCTTAAAGGGGTGAAAGAGGGGGATAAAGTTTGTATGGGATCGAGTGATTTCTGCGTGTATCAACTTTAAACTTTTTACAAATATTCTTGAAAATAAACGATATATTAGTTCTAGGATTTATCGAAAACCATCATCCAAGAGGTTCCATCCCCTTGGGGTTTGAAGTTTGCATGAATACCTTCATTTTTGGATGTATCAATTCGAAATTTTGTAAAAATACTCCTCAAAACAAACAACAAGACAAATAGGTATATCTCGATTTTTCAAAACTCACGAGTGAAACGGGGTTGGAGATTATATGGTAACGTGTGGTTTTTTTACGTCTATGAACTTGAAACTTATCACAAATACTCTTAAAAATAAATGATGAGAAACGTATTTTTGTATTATTTTAAAATCATTCCCTAAAAGGGTAAAATTAGGGGTTGAAGTTGGTATAGAGAAGAGGGGTTTTTTGCGTCTATCAACTTGAAACTTGGCACAAATATTCTTTAAAAGTCTCCATACAAAGTCTAATTTTTTTTTATAATTTACTATGGGTTGGTAATAGGAGAAATTTGTTTGTGCATCCCAAAATGTTGAAAAAATAAATGTCCACCCGTGCGAAGCCGGGGCGGGCCGCTAGTAATTGATAAATAGATTTAAGATTATTAAAGTTCTTTAAGTTTAATATTTAGTTTTGAATTAAAGTCGTTAAGCATTTGAATATTCTTTTTTTAAATGGAAATCTATTATCCTCGCTAATAATACATATTGCTGGCTCATTTAATGTAACTTCGTATTTAAATAGATAATTTCAACTTGTACTTGTTTAACTAGATGTCGCGCGGTGCGCGAGGCCGCAAGCGGCCACGCGTGTCTCTGTCGGGTCGTATTTTGACAAAAAAATAAAGTCTACTTTTGGGGCGGCCATCTTGTTTTAGCCATTTTAAATAAAAAAAAAAAAATTTGTCAAATATTACTTTTCATGGCAACACTGTTTACTGAGACCCACAATCGCTCCAAACAACCCAACATTCCAAAGTGTTGCCAACTTGCCTAAAATGCCGATTATTATTAAGAAAATTGAAATTTTTCAGTAAAACAAAAATAACGGGGCGGCCATCTTGTTTTTTCTATTTTTCGGGATTTTCTATCAAACTACAGGATATACTCTATGCGATGACATCAAACACATCCCTGTAGCATATCGGCATCTGGGAAATCAATTCGGGTCTTTTAAGGTCTACCCTAAAAAATAAATCAACCATAACTTTTAGTGTTGCCAGACGAAAATCAAGAAACCTACAAAAAGTCATAGGGAAACATGAAATGTTTCACTGACTGTCACTTGTTTTTGGAAAATGGTAAAATTTACAGTTTTGACATTTTGTGTTAAAAGTAAAAAAATACGCCAAATTCCGGGAAAATTTTTAAACACGGCAACACTACGTAGCAAGACCTCTAACCCCGTCATACAAGCCAACTCGCTCAGGTGTCGCCATCTTGCCGAAAATCGACATTCAAAATCGGGTAAAATCCATCCTTTTCTTTGAGAACCAATCACAGGGCGGCCATCTTGTTTTTCTTGTTTTTTGGATTTTTCTGATAAACTACAGGACATGACCTACGTGATGACACTAAAAAAATTCCTGAAGCATTTTAGCATCTGGGAGATCAATTAGGGTCAACTGGGGTCTAAAACCACTCCAATTTTAAAACACGATTTCGCAGCCGCCATTTTGTTTTTTCAACTTTTTAAATAATTTTCGTTAATCATCTTAAAAGTTTTACTGATTCCAAAAATTTGAACTGAATCGGCCAGAAAACAAAAGAGATACGATAGGCAAGCCTGGCCTGGAATTTTCCCTGGGTCACTCCGCCATCTTGAACACTTTTTCACTACATGACTTGACTCCAAAACGACTCCTTCTGGGAGAACAATTATGTCAATCAGTCAGTCAGTGAGTGAGTGAGTGGTAGTCGAGCTTTATATAATATAAACTAGATGTCGCGCGGTGCGCGAGGCCGCAAGCGGCCACGCGTGTCTCTGTGGGGTCTTATTTTGACAGAAAAATAGAGTCAAATTTTGGGCGCCCATCTTGTTTTAGCCATTTTAAATCGAAAAATAATAAAATTTTGTTAAATATTTTTTTTCATGGCAACACTGTTTACTGAGACCCACAATCGCTCCATACAAGTCAACTTTCCAAAGTTTTGCCAACTGGCTAAAAAAGCCGATTATTATTAAGAAAATTTAAATTTTTCAGTAAAACAAAAAAAACGGGGCGGCCATCTTGTTTTTTCTATTTTTCAGGATTTTCTGGTAAACTACAGGATATACCCTATGCGATGACTTCAAACACATCCCTGTAGCATATCGGCATCTGGGAGATCAATTCGGGTCTTTTGAGGTCTACCCTAAAAATTAAATCAACCATAACTTTCGGTGTTGCCAGGCGAAAATCAAAAAACCTACAAAAGGTCATAGGGAGGGATAAAATGTTTCACTGACTGTCACTTGTTTTTGCAAAATGGTAAAATTTAGACTTTTGACATTTTGCGTTAAAAGTAAAAAAAATTCTTAAACACGGCAAGACTACGTAGCAAGACCTCCAACCCCGTTAAACAGATCAATTCGCTCAGGTGTCCATCTTGCCGAAAATCGACAATCAAAATGTGGTAAAATTAATACTATTCTTTGGGAGCAAATCACCGGTCGGCCATCTTGGTTTTTCAGATTTTCGGGATTTTCTGGTAAACTACAAGATATGCCCTGTGCGATGACACCAAACACATCCCTTTAGCATTTTAGCATCTGGGAGATCAATTCGGATCATGTGGGGTCTAAAACCACTCCAACTTTGAAACACTACTACGCGGCCGCCATTTTGTTTTTTCAAATTTTTTAATTATTTTCGTAAATCATACAAGCGATCCTACAGATGCCGAAAATTTGAACCGAATCAGTCGGAAAACAAAAGAGACACGATAGGCAAGCCCGGCCGCCATTTTGTTTTTTTGAAAAGTCGGAATTTTCCTGGGGTCACCCCGCCATCTTGCATACTTTTCCCCTACATGACTTGACTCCAAAACGCCTCCTTCTGGGAGAACAATTATGTCAATGAGTCAGTGAGTCAGTGGTAATCGAGCTTTATATATTATAGAATAGATAAATACACGAAACTTTCACTAAAATATATTTTTTGTTTTATGTGTAAAAACATAAAATTCCCCATATTGTAGAAAAAATTATCTGACGATCAAAACTTGCTCTTGACTTAATATTTCTTAAATAAATGATTACTTTGTAAAAGTGTTATATTTTTATAAATACCAATCATAGTTTTCATTTTGGGACTAACCATTGGCTCATACCCTAGAAAAGTACGCATTTTGAAAAGTGCACATTTTGAAAAGTGCCCATTTTACGTCGAGTGCTCGTTTTGCGAAGTGCACATTCTGCGTCAGACCCGTAAAAGAGATACCGACCCAAGTCGAGAATAATTGCCATTAATGTCATCACAGCACTGAAATTTATAAACAATGTTACTAAACACCAACTGGAACGACCGTATTATCGGCTTAGAGAAACACCTCGACCTTAGCAGGACGTTTTGTTTATAGAAAACTACTTGAAAGACGCCGAAACTTTACTATGAAATGGTGATGTTTTTATAAGCCTCTTTGTTTCAAGGCCAGATGATGACGAAACTTCTATCAAAAAACATAATCCAGTATTAGTCTTCATTATTTCTTAGTCAATTTTCCTAATGGTAAGGTCAAAATTGTAAAATTACACAATAAATGAGAAGTGGGGAAAAAAGCGTACCTCCGGTTTTACCTACTTCTTGGACTAGAAATAGTGGGTTTTATTTACTTTTAGAAAAATTACCTAGGACATCTATCTACAAAGGATAGTCCTCTTTCGTAAAATTATATATTTAGTACTATTTCATTTAAAAATACCTACCAAGCACAGTAAACATACAAGTTTTTCAATAGAAATCAAAATACCCAATAGTGATGTTCAGTATACCTTTTGCGCGGTCTATCGATAATTTTGTATAGATATATTCGAGATTACTAAGGACTCTGATATAATTGTAAATGATTACTTTCGGGTTTAGTTATAATTTTGCTAATATTTTATAGATTTATTAATTTACTAGCGACCCGCCCCGGCTTCGCACGGGTGCATTGCTAACACTAAAACCTTCCTCTTGAATCACTCTATCCATTAAAAAAACCGCATCAAAATCCGTTGCGTAGTTTTAAAGATTTAAGCATACAAAGGGATATAGGGACATAGGGAAAGAGAAAGCGACTTTGTTTTATACTATGTAGTGCTGATAAACGTTATAAGGAATGAAAATAAAATCAAAAATTGTTTCATATATTTGTATTGAAAAGTTTATCTGGTTATTTTAAGGTGACCTGTTCTAAGCAATTGCGAAAAATATATTAGGTCTTTACCTATGAAATTGCCGTTTTGTATAAAAACTTTTTTCATGTATTTTTTATTTGTATTAATCGAAGTAATCACCCATGCAATCAATGAATCTTTGCCAACGCAGTGGCAGTTTATTGATGCCCTTCTTAAAGAAATCAGCTGGATGGGAAGCAACAAATTCTTCAAAGGCATTTTGTACCTACTGCCTCTCGGGTATTGATTTTTTTCCCGCCAAGAAGTTATCTAAATTCTGGAAAAAGTAGTAGTCTATAAACCCCAGTTCTTGCAACTTGAAGACTGTCTGCTGTGCAGTATGAGGTCGTGCGTTGTCGTGCAGGAGCAGCGGAGACGAGCGATTGACCAATGCTGGTTGGAGATGTGCCAGCTTCTCCACCATTGTGTTCAGTTCTTCACAGTACACATCTGCAGTAATGCTCACCCCGTTTGGTAAGAAGCTGTGAGGAATCACACTGGCGCTAGACCATCAAACAGTGACCATCACTTTTCTAGGGCTAAGTTTTCGTTTAAGGCATTGTTTAAGTGCTGAACCAGGATCCAAGCAACTTGCTGAGCGCTTGCGGTTATCAAATAGAATCCATTTTCATCGCAGGTAACAATGCGGTTCAAAATTCCTTAATTTGTGTGTCAGTTGAGCAGTGCAAGGCACGTCTCGACGCGTACTTCGCGCTGACGATCATTGAGTTCGTGGGGCACCCATTTGTCAAGCTTTTTTACCTTGCCGATTTGACGCAAATGGACCAATATTGTTTTGACGCTAACGTCGAAAGCTGCTGCTAATTCAGCCGTAGATTGTGTATCATCAGCCACTACAATCGCCTTTAATTCGTCAGTGTCGACCAAAGTCTTCGGACGACCGCGAGGTTCATTTTTCAGGTCTACATTTCCAGAACGGAAGCAAGCAAACCAATAACAGGTGTTGCATTGGTTTGTAGTGTTAGCTCCGTAAACGTCGTTGATGTTGCGTGGCGCTTGTGCCAGTACTGGGCCAGTACTGCAGAACGGCAATTTCATAGGTAAAGACCTATCATAACCACAGGAAATATTTACGTTAGGTTTTCATTTTGAAATATTTTATGAAATCGACACATTCAATACTCTTCAGTGATACGTGTTCTATTGTAATAATATTACCTTTGAATGCATTTGTGGTGTCCTGTGTCAATGACTAGGGGGATATTTAAATGATACAACCATTGTTGTTCCATAACCCAACCATGTTCAACCGGCCGATGTACAGCACGGCCGTTTTAACTTGACAGCTCTGAAGTTGCGCAAATGGCTGCGCAGTAACATTTTTTAGTGACCATATGGCGGTAGGAGGGAGATTTGCGCAGGCGAAGCCTATGTTCAGAGAAGCCAAGTTAAAACGGCCGCACTGTAGGTAGATGTAGGACTTTAACTAATTAATTGATTGCTGCAAGTTTTATTTAGAATGGTAATAAAACATTATTTAATTGTAATAGTTTATCTTTGAGACCAAGTATACTGCCCATCTATTATTTCTTAACACTGATATATTCCTCGTTAAAGTGATTTTAGTGCGTGGATTCGTATCCTCCCTTTTTTATTCGATTCTCCAAGACACCATTAAATAGGTATTAAAATGATTTCCACTTACTAGAGGGCTCGTCGCCACGTGTGGTGTCCTGTGTCAATGACTAGGGGAATATTTAAATGATGCAACCATTATCTCTGTACTGGGTGCGCGACACCTCCGCACGGGCCGGTGGTCGACAGGCGAATGTCCCCCCGCCCCGCGCGTCCGCCTCTACGCAACCCCACTCTTTATTCAATACGTCACACCTCTTTCCTTTTATGAAAATCAAGACAATTTAATACAGTTATCAAAGTCAAAGTCAAATGCATTTACTTTCGGTAGGTATTGAATATACACTTAGAAAAGTCAATAGTTTATAATAACAAGGCACTCTAAGCTCGTCCATGAAGATTGGCTAAATGTAAACAGCAGCCCATCTCCACCGACGAGTTGCTGGTTCCAAATGCAGTACCTTGAGAAGAACCAGCAAGAAACTCAAGGGCAGCTCTTTCTTTTTTAAATCTCATTAATATCACATCTCAATCTCATACGTTAAGTATTAAACAATAGATGATAAACATTTTTTTAAATTTAATTACAAACACTATACAATTTAAATATACTTCTACAAAATTAAATAGTAATGTATCATTTCATGTTCATTTAATTCTTCATTGGAGTTTTTACAATCGCTGTCTGATTCCTTAACTTTCCTTTTTCTATTTTCATCCATATTTACTTTCTCTTTCCATTCTTTGTCTCTGTCTCCTGTCTTCTTTTTTTCAATTCATATACTTAGTCTCCGAATAGTTTTATATGTTAGATATACCAATATACCTAGTCTTGCCATAAATACTGAAACAAAGAAAATCATTTTTTTCTATTGCAAATAGCATTTATTACTTTTACAGTGTGTTAGTTTAATACATAAATATAAAACAATTTAAAATATGAAAAGCTTATTCGAAGTGGTCTCCATTGGCTGCAATACAGTCCTTTAAACGTTGAGGCCAGTTATCAATGGAAGCACGCACTCTTTCCATGGGAAAATTCTTCACTGCCAATCTTACGGATTGTTTTAGGGACTCCAAATTATCATGGCGTTTAGAGCAAGCCATACTCTCTAAAACTGACCATAAATCATAATCCAGCGGATTAAGATCGGGACTAGACGAAGGCCAGTCTTCAGCTCTGATGAAGTCCGAAACGTTCGTTTCCAACCAAGACTGCGTAGACCGAGCTTTATGACCCGGCGCCGAGTCTTGCTGGAAGGACCATTCTTGGTTATTGAACATGGTGTTGTTAAGGGGCTTCACTACCTTCTCAAGAATGGTATCTTGATACACTTGTGCCGATGTTTTGATACCTTTTTCACAAAAGTATGGCTCAGTCACTCCTTCATAGCTAATACCCCACCAAACCATCACGGAAGTCGGATAGTGCCCTCGTTGCACTCTGTCGACTAATTGGGAAGCTTCCTTAGAGCTTTGAGCATAAATACGGTCATTTTGTTTGTTAAAATGTTGCTCAATTGTAAAAATTTTCTCATCCGTAAACAAAATTTTTCTGTGACCTCCCTTTGCGTACCGCTTCAGTAGTTGTTTTGATTTTACCACCCTATTCTTTTTTAAATTATCAGTTAAAAAATGACCAGTACGTCTCTTATAGGCTGCAAGTCCTAAGTCATCTTTTAAAATACGCGACATGGTTCTAGGTGCAATCTTCATCTCCCGAGATAAAATCTTTTGCTTTCGGACAGGATTTCTTCGAATTCTTTCCTTTACTGCTTTGACCACCTTTTTCGTACGAACACTACGTGGCCGGCCAGATCTTTTTCTGTCACAAACAGAGGACGTCTCATTGTACCTGTTAATAGCCCGGTACACAAACATTTTACTAATACCAAGCGTATGGAGAGTTTTAAAAATTGCATTTGGCTCCATACCTACTTTGTGTAATGCAATCACAGCGATTCGGTTCTCTTTATCACCCCACTCCATTTAAATATCGCAAAATAGTGTACAATGTATTGGCGCCAAAATGAGAAAACACAATGAACAATCATATAAAAATAACAGATTCCAAATTCAAATGTAATATTTTGTTTATTTCTAATTGTAACAGTATTTATGGCCAGACTAAGTATATCAAATCATTCAACTTTAGCTAGATAGATTTTCTTTTTATTTTAATAAATGCTACCTTAAAAATATGGTTTCCAGTAAAAATATTAATAATTATTTCCAAAACAGTATGGAGTTGATCATAAACAAGAGCTATATATTTTAAGCTATTATTAACGCCTTAATTAGTAAACTGTGGCTTTTTTTTTTCTACCGCAAACATGAAGTTTGTGTAGAGATAAGCGTTTTTACTTTTACATTCCTGAAGTATTGTGATATGAATTTTGTTATTTGTTTTATTGTGCTTGTATTAAAACGTCGTTTTATACACGCGCAGAGAGTCATCTTCACTCTCAAGACTCTTGACATTTTTTCCGCACTTGCATCAATATGTACTATTTTGAATGACCTACGTTAAATATAAGAAACTTTTATTTAATTACGTAAACATAACTGGAAACTACTCTCTGTATAACAAATACCTTGTTAAACTAGGTACGTGAATAAGTACGTACGTAGGTAGGTGAGAGTACACGCTTTATAATACTAATATTTTTACATCGTGTAATTGAAATATAATCAACAAAATACTTCAGCGTCAAGTATTCGAAATACATAATTACAAATTACATTTTTAAGAAATAATTTATTTACAAGTACCAAATACTTATTGTAAATGCGTATTAGAATTACAAGTCATTCAAATACTGCCCAACCCTGCGTGAGTGCAGAAAGTAATTAGATAAATAGGTAATTCATACTTCTATATCAGTACTTACCATAACAGTGTAATTTCAGTACTTACAAGTTATTGTAAAAGTTAAATTCGTACGTATGTACAACCTTTGTCTTCCATAAACCATACCATTATTTAAATAATTAATTCATTACGCATAACATAATATTAAATATATTTTAATTGATAATAAATGCGTCATGAATGAGGTCTAATAACTGTTAGGTACTTACTGATATTATTGCTGCTATTATTCTGATATTATTTATGTGCACTCGAATATGACTCGAAATTATGTAAGTAGCTATATGTACCACTCAGGATGCAAAAAATTGAAATTCGCTTTGTCATGTAGATATGTTAACGTCTTTATTCTGTAATAACTAATGATAATATTCGAATGCCACGACCGGTAGGTAGTTACATATTTATTAAATAATTACTTTTGTATGAAATAATGATATGCTTGAGTTATGCTACTACAATACAAAAATAATCTTGAGACTGATCTGGCTATCCATAAGGAATGTTATTTTTATTTGAGACGGTCGAAGGCATTTTTACAGGTATTTATGTTATTTACAATGTTTTATGCACGCATACCTTCCTTTTCCTTTTTTATAATTATATAGTTATTATATAATTAGATTTAAAGAGCTTCGCAACATTACGATTTACACCTTTTATGCGCCTTGGCAATATACATTTTATTATACGCCTTGGTATAATGCACACTTCTGACATAATAGCACCTTTATGCTCCTTGGCAAAATATATGCACCTTGGCAAAATATATGCACCTTGGCAAAGTATATGCACCTTGGCAAAATATATGCACCTTGGCAAAGTATATGCACCTTGGCAAAATATATGCACCTTGGCCAAATATATACACCTTGGCAATGTAACAAACAACACATAGACCAGAAAACGAAACTACTTTGTGTATGTCCATACTCAGGTCCAACAATATTAGCTCATAAGTTTTATTTTGTATTACTAGCACTATCTACTTTTATTGACCGAAGTAAAATGATTATTATTATAATTACCTACTATTAGTAGTTATAAATATTCAATTTCAAACAATTATTTTCAATACAATATGGAAACTTATACTTTATCTATTTGATGTCATTAAAATATAACAATGAGAGTATGAGCTTAATGACTGGTCAATTGTGTTGCATTGCATGTTGCACCTTGGCAAAATTTCTGTATTTAAGTGCCTTGCACTCATACCACTTACTGGTAATCTCGTGTTTAACTGTTGTAATTTTTTAGATGTTCAGTATACCTGACCATTTTACTTTCTTTGTTACCTTTATAATGTTAGGTCGACATGTCCGAAATAGGAACATAATTAAATTTGTAAAAATCTTAATACAATACATAAACGAATTACTCAAATCGAATTAATCTAACACAAGACAACAGAACTTTCCTATACATTGTCATTATAATGATGATGACTCACTTGTTTACATTGTGTTGTGTTCAACCGGCCGATGTAGGTAGATGTAGGACTTTAACTAATTAATTGATTGCTGCAAGTTTTATTTAGAATGGTAATTAATTACCTTTTGCAATATAAAACAATTGTCAAGGTTATATTTTTTATTTGAATAAAACATTATTTAATTGTAATAGTTTATCTTTGAGACCAAGTATACTGCCCATCTATTATTTCTTAACACTGATATATTCCTCGTTAAAGTGATTTTAGTGCGTGGATTCGTATCCTCCCTTTTTTTTTCGATTCTCCAAGACACCATTAAATAGGTATTAAAATGATTTCCACTTACTAGAGGGCTCGTCGCCACGTGTGGTGTCCTGTGTCAATGACTAGGGGGATATTTAAATGATGCAACCATTATCTCTGTACTGGGTGCGCGACACGTCCGCACGGGCCGGTGGTCGACAGGCGAATGTCCCCCCGCCCCGCGCGTCCGCCTCTACGCAACCCCACTCTTTATTCAATACGTCACAGCATTTATCTATATATGTATAATAATAAATTGTGGGACACAATTTAGGTACACACTGTTATTCAGTATCAAACTAGGCAGAGTCTGTACTAAGGGTACTAAAAAACTGATAAACATACTTCAATAAATATAAAACACCAAGACACAAAGCTAACAGATATGTTCATGCACACAAATGTTGACCCCGAGCGGAGACCAAACCCGCGACCTCCGACTCAGAAGGCAGGGTCACTACCAACTGAGCCAGCAGGCCCGTCAAAACCGTTTATACATGCAAAAATGATAAATGATGTTCAAAAGTAATACATAGTGACTTATTCTACATACATACACACACCGGCACAATTAGCGGAACAGAAAAAAAAAGGAGAAAAAAGAGGGAATTTAGAACAATGAATGTAATTTTTAAACAATATATTATTTAAAATGAAACAACAATTAAATTAACATGTTTTGACATTCATTTGTAACACCATACTTAAAATTTTATAAAAATAAAAATTAAATTAAACAAAATGCATTTTTCTTCGATTTTTAATTATAGAGAAACAGCAGAAAATTCAAGATTTTCCAAAGTTTAACAACAATTTCAATGACTGTTCAATATCGAGTGTTTCCTCCTCGTGCTCTGATGAGGGTTTCCATCCGTCTGGGCATGCTGCGGATGATGTTATCAATGGTTTCTTGGGGCAACCTCTGCCATTCTTCAAGTAATGCGTTTCGCAACTCGTTGAGATTATTGGGAGGGGGCATTCTTGACTTTACACTCCTCTTTAGCAAGTCCCAGACGTGTTCTATAGGGTTCATATCGGGGGACCGTGCTGGCCACTCCATCACCGTTATACCAACATGGTTTAGGTATGTCTGTACTGTGCGAGCACTGTGAGCCCGAGCATTATCCTGCATTAGAATGAAGTTGTTACCAATAAAGGGGGCAAATGGCACAACATGTTCTTCTAAAATCTCCCTGATATACCGATCAGCATTCAGATTCCCGCCATCGACCACTACTAACTCCGTAAGAGCTCCTAAACATATTCCTCCCCAGACCATAATTGAACCGCCGCCATATGCAACTGTATTTTCAAAATTAGACTGGATATACCGTTCTCCTTTGCGTCTCCATACTCGCTGCCTTCCATCAATTTGATTTAACATAACTCTGCATTCATCAGTAAAAAGAACCTGTCCCCAGTCGTCGAAGTCCCAATCACGATGTTCACGACCAAAGTGTAGACGGTTTGTGCGATGATGTCTCTCAAGTTTTGGGGCTTTGGCGGGCACATACGAGCCTATACCCACTTCTTCGAATCTTCTACGAACTGTCCGCTCACTCATCCTTACTGCTCGTACCTCTTCCAGTAAATTTCGAGCCTGCACCGCCGTTAGTCTCGTGTTCCGTCGGACTTGAAGTTGGAGAAAACGGTCATCCCTCCTTGAAGTACACCTTTTCCGGCCTTGTCCTCTCCTTCTCACTAGAGCATTCGTCAATCTGTATCGTTGGATGCTACGATAAATCGTTGATAACGATCGACGAAGGCTTCTGGCAATCGATCTGTAGGTTTGACCATTTCTCCTCATTTGATCTGCCCTAATGATTTCTGATGGCGTTAAATCAGGCATAATTAGATGCTCGTAAATTATCAATATGCGAAAAAACTCAAAAGCCTCAAAAACTGCAATTCAAAGCTTTTCAAATGGAATTCACGAACCTTCTAAAAACGGACAAGCGGTGGAAAAAATGAATCAATGAAAATTAAAACAAAAGAATGAAAAAAAGGGCAGTCGCTTAGTATTCCATTTTTAAATTAAAACCCAAATTTAAAAAAAGCTTGTTTAGCCGGCCAGTTACACGCAAAAATGCGTAAATACTCCCTTTTTTTTCTGTTCCGCTAATTGTGCCGGTGTGTGTATATTCTGATAACCTATTTACGATATATTTTACCTGCAAACTTACTTTTCTTTCATACACACTGTACGCACAGATTACCGTTAAAAACACATCCAAAAGCACCATATCTGTTTATCTAACTGTTCACCTGGTCGGACGATTATTTACTACTTAAAAAATTAAAATTAGTAATATCATTAGTATAAAAAAACGAGGGTGTAGGCAGAGGTATTCCATTTCTGGAAGTACTCACGTTTCACCAGTATAATCTTTGGACCCATTAACGTGATAGGTATTGAGCCTATCGCCGGACCGGGTCTTTAATATGTACGAATGTTTTTAAAAACTCATTGGTAATACATACATACAGCTCACGCCTTCTTCCCGCAGGGGTAAGCAGAGACGATGGATCGCCACTTTGCCCGATCTTTGCAAACTTCCTTTGCTTTCTTCACATCGATAAGCCTTTTTATGCACGCTCTTTTATTCTTTGCACTCTTGACACCAGATTTTTGAAGGACGTCACTAATTTGATCTGTGAACGTCCTTCTGGGGCGTCCTCTTGCCTTGTATCCTTCAACATTTGCACCATAAATCTCTTTTGTGACTCTTCTTTCATCCATACGTTCTAAATGACCAAACCAGCTCAACATACCCTTTTCTATCCTTGTCACTACATCTTCTTTCAAACCACACTTCTCTCTTATATCCGCATTCCTCACTCTATCACACAATTTTACTCCACACATTTTCCTCAAAGACCTAATTTCCACTGCGTTCACCTTGCTTTCATGCTTCTTCTGCCACACCCAACATTCACTCGCATACATCAGCGTCGGGACCAGAACAGCGTTATGCATAGCCATCCTTGCCTTGTTAGACATGACCTAGCTACTCACAAGGCTATTTAGGGCCCCATTGGTAATAATAATTAATAATTATCTCACGCCTTATATCCCCGAGGGGGTAGCCAGAGGTATTCTATTACTGGATATACCCACTTTTCACGAGATATATTGGACCCCTAAATGTGATAGTTGGTGAGCCCATCGCCGGACCGTCTCAGAATTAATTCTGGGACCCGCGGGTTTCCTCACGTTGTTTTCCTTCACCGTCAAGCTAGTGATAAATATGTACGTAAGTTTTTGAAAAACTCATTGGTACATGCCAGGATTCAAATCCGAGACCTCACGCATCAGGCGGGCTCTTTAACTTCTGGGATATCACTATTAAAAAATACTTTGATAATAATAAAACAGGACCTCATCACCACTCTCCTCCTCCTCCTCCTCGAATTCTTTGACTGCCACTTCTCCACCCAAAGTGATTCCCTCTTCCTCGTCTTCGTACAATAAAGACATCAAATCATTTGGTGGTTCGTCTCCTACTCGCTACATCTACAAACGAAAATATTTATAAGAAGATATCTCAATTTGTTACTCTTCATCAAGTAAAAAATCCAATATCACATAAGAATAATAATAATCCAAAATCTTTAAAATAAACGCACACACAAATAATACATATCTATAAAACAGATTATCATAACATAACAATATTCTATAAACGCGTATAATTTTTGAAGTATACGAATACAAAAATAAAAGATATGTCGAGTCGATAATATTTTACTACAACACTATCGATTACTCCCTTCCTAAAAGTGCCTTGTGCAATATAATACCTAACATAGACCTTAGCGTCATTCAAATAGGGCTAACAATTGTATGGTTATGTTTGACAGATAGCGGACCCGTTCTTTGCGGACGTTGTCTGTAATAGTTGTAAGTGATTTTCATTCTTCGAGAACGGTGTGTTATATAAAGATATTTGAAATATGTTTGGTATTCTTGATGTTCTTCCTTATCAATAATAATGTTTTGTCTGCAGTTTTTAAGGTTAGATCTATGGAGTGCACTGCGTAGGGTCTTGTGTGACTAGAAATTTTGGGTTTTGTAGTTAAGCTAGTGCAATTATGCGCTCCCGTGACAGAGAGGGTTGGTGTGTTAGTATTTCCTTTGCAGAAGTCTTCATAATATGCATAATAGTGACCCAAAGGAATGGTTAATTGGGGTTATGCATATAACGTTTGTAGATATCAATAATAACCAAACCAAAAGGAACTCCTTAACAGCTTAGATAATTATTATCTAAGCTGTTAAGGAGTTCCTTTTGGTATTTATGGCAGAACTCTTCATGTTGAAGGTTGGCAGGGGTTTTAGTGGGAATGGCAGCATTAGGCTGTCGAGCCCCACATAACCCTAGGCCATCACGGGTCGTCTGGTATGCAGTAATTCATTTCTCCTGGGAAAAAAAAAGGTACATAAGGCGTTTGTAGTTAAATTCCGGGCCTATTTGTTATCTCGTAAGGTTTGTCGTATTGTTTTAGGTTCTGACTTTTTGAAGATTGATATCTGCCAGAATTCATTTGTAGTTTGTAAAAACATATAAATCGTTCAAAATAAATTTAAGAAATCATTTAATAAATTGACAAAAAATCTAGCAACCTAACGCAAACTTTAGTCATATTAATCTTTCTTCCTCTCAAACACACAAGCACACACTCCAACTCATACATATTACCTTACCTACTTCAACTTATTTTACCCTACTTACTTTACTTTAGTTACCTTACGTTACAACTTAAAGTTTTCTTGCACTATTAGCAACAAAGTGGTGGCCCTACATAATACCAGCGTTGTGGCGTTTCACAAACTACTGCAGCTTGAGCTGTATGGGGACCCCATTTAGACACTCATATACAACATGTAACAGAATAAGCGCAATTCCTGAAATTAGTTTGTTCAGTAATGACTACTCATTCGATTTCAGATATTTTTAACATGTTAAATTTTTAAAAAAAAAAAAAATATCGTAGCTGAATTTAGTGCTTTCTATGGAAATCGTGCTATTATTATTCGATATTAAAAAAAATTGGTTAGACAAAACTAAAGTTCGATTGCATTATCTATTTTTTTATATTAAAATACTAATGGGGTGTATGAGGAATTGCGCTTTTTCTGTTACGCGTTGTATATTATATATTTTTTAATTGTATTTTATTTTTCAGACTTAGAGGTGTTCTAATAAGTATTTCTGCTTTCTTTCTTTCTTAGTCCGAGTGTTAGTTTGTGATCAACTTGTCATTGTTTGTTTCCTGGATGCTACTTCACTTTGCAGCTGCGTCGGCCTTGAGAAGTGTCTAGTCTAAGGTGTTCCTTTCGTTTTATATCTGCTAGTATTTCACCGTTGCTGTTTGTAGAACAGTAGTACAGATTTTGTGCTATTTCCTTGGCGTCTTTCAAATCGAGTGTCTCGGTAGCCAATATATGAGTTGATGCCACCTAAGTAAGATTACTAGTGTGGAGTCTTTAAATTTTTCCTTTAATTAGGCAAAATAACCCAGAAACCGTGTGTATTGCTCGAGGAGTTGTATTTGGTACGTGTGTGTGTTATTATAATGTAAAAGGAGGTTATACTCTCACCCGTTGTTTCAATTGAGGCCGCCATGATGTCTGTTGGGATTTTGGTGTTTAATATTCTCAGATTTGTATATTTTCTAATTAGAATTGCGAGTCCGCAACGCTTGTTAGACCCACGGAGAGTCCAATTGTAGTTGATTGTGCTACAAGATCCGATATGGACGTTTTTTTGATTTAGAATGCGATCAATTTTGTTCTTTTTCTGATGTGTAGCAGCACCTTTGACATTTCATGTAGCAAGCTATGTTGTGAGTGAGTGTTTTTGGCTTGTGGTAAGCCTGGGCTCCAATTAGTCTATATCCAGTGTCGTCAGGCTGCTCCTCAGGTGACAAATCTTTGAATTCTACTGTTTTTTTGGTTTCTGTCGTTGAGTTTCTACTGCTTGTCAGGTCTAAATGGAGAGGTTGTGTACTGTCTAATTCTTGTATTATGAGACTGTCAAAATGATTATTGTTAAAGGTCTGATCAATAATGCCCACTGCGTCACGGCTGATCCCTGGGTGGAACTTGTGCGTTGATAAGATAGTATTCAGCAGCTTCTACAAGAATATCTGTTCCTCCCCACTCATCTATGATGTTTTATTTTTTATATATGTTGAGAAAAGTGTATTACGGGTATTGTTATTGGCTGATTGAGCTAAATAACTTATAATTGCATTTCGCAGTTTTGATGTGCATCTACGTTAGGATGTCCCTTATTTATTAAAGTTTTTTTATTTCTAGCGCATAGGGCCTATTTTTGTTGAATATAACCTAAAACACTCATTTTTTTACTGCATTTGAGCACTGCAAATATACATGTTCATACAAATTGCATTAGAGGTGCCGCGCGATTTACTTGATTTGTCACTTGTCTTTGCTTGTCCAGGCTTGTCGGGCTATTAATGTGAATAGTTAATGCGTAATGTTTATTATTTAGAAGATTTTCGTGGAACTGAGAAGCTATAAAATAGTAGATTGTTATACAAGAGTTGAAAGGAATTAATTCCCATACAAAGTTGAAAGGTATTTAGGCTATAGGTAAGTAGTTTGTATCGGAATTGATAAATTTCACCCGCGTTAAACACTCTACTTTTAATTTCGAATACAAGGAAAGTAAACACTGCAAAAATTCAATTATACAAAAATAACAAATGATACAAAAACACAAAAATGCAATACTAAAATTCAGTGGTTCAACAGCTCTGTCCAACTAGTTGAACCATGGGTCTTTACTAGGGGCAGTTGTCCAACTTTAAATACGAGCCCCGATGCAAAATAGTTCGTCTAGTATGGAAAGTAGTGCAAAGCGTAAAATATAAAAAGTAAATATTGGTAAAATAATTAAGAACGTTTAATAAAAAGTAAACCACAATTTGAGAAACATTTTTAAGTTTATTTTAACTTAACTGAAATTCTTTTATGACTTTACAAAACATTTTTTTTTTAATATTCTAAAAAACATAACGCAAAAGTATTCGTCTACCCTTGTTACTCACGCAAAATAGTTCGTCTACCACTTAGTTGTGTCGCCTTTGCTCTCAATGACAGCTTTAATGCCAAGAGGCATGGTTGCAACCAACGCTGCACACTCAGGCGTAATTGACTCCCAGACAGCCAAGAGTTGTTTAAGACACTCTTCGATCTTGATGGATTTTCACGGAGAACTTTTTTCATTTTCCACCATAGTTTCGATTGGCAAGTCCGGGATGTTAGATGGCCATTCGATTGTAGGAATGCTTTTCGCCAGTACCACCCACGTCTTTATTGTCCTTGCAGTATGGTAGGAAGCACCATCCTGTTGAAAAATGAAGAAATCTTGATGCTTAAGTGACGAAATAGAGGGCAGTAAATTCTCTTCCAAAATGTTTTGATACCTTGCAGCATTGATAGAACCATCCACAAACTGCATACCACCAACACCTTGTGCAGACATGCACCCCCATATTATAAGAGACGCCGGAAACTTCACTTTGCGTTTGAAACAATCAGTATGAAATGCCTCATTTTTGTTCCGAATCACTTTTTTCCTTTCATCGCCGACTGTCACTTCAAATTTAGAGTCGTCACTCCAAATGATACTACGCCACTGATCGGAAGTCCAATTTAAATGATCACGAGCAAACTTCAACCTCTTTTTCTTTTGTACAGCAGTCAACAGTGGTTTCTCCTTAGCGGTGTAAAATTTTTAACCCATTCTTTTAAGGACTCTTTTGCAAGTATCAACAGAGACGTCTTTGTGAATCATGTCCTTCCATTGCACCGTGAGTTCTCCAGCTCGAGCACGACGATTATTTTTGATAATTTTCTTCAGGATTCTGTTGTCTACTGCACGTGTGATGCGTGGTCGACCAGTTTTCTTCAAACAAGAAGTCGTTCTATTCTTGTTATAGTGGTGAATGAAAGATTGGACTGTAGACCTGGGAAGTATCAAGTGTTTAGATATTTGGTAACTTGATTTGCCAGCATCGACCCCACAAACCAGAGTAAAAGTGTTCTGTGCCACAAACTATTCGCTTTCGAAGTTCTTCACACACGGGTTTGCCACGACCCATTGTTATTTGAAAACTAATGAAAAAAACTAAAATGTTCAGAATTTATACTGTCTCACTTGACAAATGACCAGAATTACTTTTACAAATTTAAATTATGCAACATAATTGTACAAAGAAGGAATAATCTTATTTAACTCACCGATAGACGAACTCTTTTGCATCGATTTACAATTAGACGAACTATTTTGCTTATAACTTCTTCGAATTTAAAACAGGATAATATGTATGCAAATTTAAAAAGCTAAAATAGTTTATTGGTTCATAATTAAAAAATGTCATAAGTAACGCAACATGTGATGTTTGAGTATTAAACTACATGTGATAGTAGAACAGCTTAATATTTTATATAGATATACAAAAATAATGTAAGTAGTTTGAAAAAATCTCACAGAGAAAATTTTACACTAGACGAACTATTTTGCATCGGGGCTCGTATAGACCACAGCACCTTTTGAAACTTCCGTAGTCAAATTCATTTAAAAAAATTGCAGTAAAATAACAAAATTAAAATCGGGTGACAAAATTTTAAACTTTATTGTTTTACAATGTTTTACAGCATTAATCGAAATTTATCTAAAGCAGTACTAGTATGCAGTATGACCTACAGTAATATCACCTAAAATATGTTGTAGCTGAATTTCTCGTCTATATAGTCAGTAAAAAAAATTCGAGGCAAAAAAACGACACATGGTAATACTGTCTATACTACATAAAAAGTATTTGATACTTGTATTTCTTGTTTTTCTTGTGTACCCATACCACCCATTGCAAACCATAAATAAATTTTAAATAATTTTTTTATATACCTAGTGGTTAGAAAATAACTACACTCAGCGTCAAAAAATCGCACCTTTGGAAAATAATACTTCAAACCACTTTCAATCCCATTTAGAATCAATGATGAGACTATTAGGTATCATTTTAAAGGTCTAATCATAAACATTCAGCAAATCGTACTTTAGACTTGCTAGGTCATAAAAAAAAGAAGTAATTGCAAAAGAAGAAGAAAAAGTTTGTTGACAAAGAATTAAAGTAAGACAAAAAAATGCTAAAAAATTACTTAAAACCTAGTATTACCCCCCCTTACCCTGATAACAGCTTCCATGCGATCTCTCATGGGCCTTACCAGTTGTACAACGTCTTTCTGAGGAATAATATTCCATTCCGCAATGACGGCCTCTTGAAGGTCTTGGAGGGTGGTAGGAGCGGGATCGCGTGACCGGACTCGTCGTTTCAGTTCATCCCAAAGGTGCTTGATCGGGTTCAGGTCTGGACTTCTCGCTGGCCAGTTCATGACGGGGATCCCAACCTCATCAAGATAGTCGGGTACAATTGTCACGGTGTGCCAGTGCCGACAAATTCAGCATAAGGGACCACATGCTCTTGCAAGACCTCTGTGATGTACCGGTGAGCAGTCATTGACCCTTTTCCGCGAGCACCTCCAGTCCGGGACACGCACACAAGCTCGGTTTTGCCGTCAACGAAAATACCGCCGCAGAACATAGAGGAGCTGCCCCCATATTCCACTGTCTCCTCAATGCAGGCCCGTCCGAATCGTTCCCCCTGCCTTCTGTATACTCTTCTACGTCTGTCGTTGCAGAAAAGGCACACTCTCGTCTCATCCGAGAACAGAACGGCTCTCCATTATTCGACCGTCCACGTGTAGCCACCAGTCGCCCGGAAACGCAGGAGTACTCGCCGAACCGAAAAACGACTTTTCAGTTGCCGAGCAACATCACAGTGTCGCATCCCCGATTGCAGTAATGCGATCACTTGAGCGGCTTCATCAGGGGTGGCATCCATCTTAAGGAGTTTTTTTTTTTGGTCAGCACTTTTCGTGTGTCTTCCTCAACGTCTGGACAACGAATGATTAACTTTTGACCCGTGTTGACCCTTTTATACCCCTAAAAGATAGCGCAACTAGCGGCCCTTTGGGAGAGTAATTATGCATTATTTTTGTATAACGTCGTTATTTGGGTAAAATGTTTTTTATGGCATAAATGATTGTTAATTTCAATGTGGTTAAATTAATGTTACCTAATAGTCCCATCATCATTGATTCTAAATGGGATTAAAAGTGGTTTGAAGTATTATTTTCCAAAGGTGCGATTTTTTTGACGCCGAGTGTATATATAGGTATCTAAACTCCGAAACTACAACACTAATAAAATGTCGTTAACAATATCTCTGGAATTACTCAAGGACAGTTTATAAATAATGACGCATTGTTTTAATATAGGTACTTTAATTAACCTCATATTTATTACAATCACAAATTTAGTTCTTCGTTTTTGCCACCTGGAATAAAAGCAAATGATAAGAACTTTTAATATCTATAATGTATCAAAATCATTCAATCCACACTTGTCAACTCTTCTATATATTGTAAACATTGTCGTTTTCTGCTAAGGATCATATTATTTTGTTCTTCTCTCACATCATTGAATTTACGTATCATATTGTATAATCATTCCCACGCGCCACTTCTTATAGGTTTCACCATTATTTTACTTTAATTAGAAAAAAACGACAAAGCGGACTCGATCTGCGTTTCACTCGTACCACGAATTTGAATGACAAAAAAAAATTGGCTTATGTAAATTTTTTTGGGGTTGCCCGTTTATTCCATTGCAAAGTTAGCGTGGCCAGACTCTAGTCATCATTCTCAATTTGGACCTTACGTCTTTTGTGTGCGATTTCGCTTGAAAAAGTTTTAATTTCTAAAACATTTAAAAGAACATTAACATTGTAAATTTTTTTGGATTAATGCGCCGACTTAGTTTTGCATGTGAGCTTTCTGAAGACTACGCTTATAAACAAAAAATTCATTAAAATTTCCTTTAATCCAATAATGCTCTATACATAATTATATTGAATCAGTTTGTTAAGCTTCAACACCACTTTCTTTTTTTATGTAATCCCAGCCTTCTACAAATTTATCACTTCGCAATAGTGGAAAAACTAAGCAATAGTTCTTTTGACTCTTTTTGATTTACTGTTTGAGATACATATTTTTTTGGTTTTCTGCAAATACATTGTGAGTGTGACCAATACGGTCATGCGTGTAGGTATAACTACATAGTATAAAACAAAGTCGCTTTCTCTGTCCCTATATCCCTATGTATGCTTAAATCTTTAAAACTATGCAACGGATTTTGATGCGCTTTTTTTTAATAGATAGAGTGATTCAAGAGGAAGGTTTAAGTGTTAGCATTGCAGCTGTGCGAAGCCGGGGCGGGTTGCTAGTAAACAATAAAAGTGACGGGGTGTGTTCCATATGTAAAAAAAAGACTATAATAATTAGGTAAGCTGTTCCCAAATTCAAATTTTGTTTGTCATCTACACTAATATTATGTGTAAAGAGGAAGGATTTGTATTAATGTATTGTTGACATTGTTGTATTTTTTTTTTGTATTTGTATTTTTGTGATCTTACGTTTTAGTAGATATTATTATTTAATTTTTGTAATTTTTAGGTGCTTTTGTCATTCTTTATTTATTTATTTTTTTTTGCACTTTTGTACTGTTGTACTTTTGCACTTCTTACTTTTGTACTTTAGTACTACTTTTGTTCTTTTGCACTTGTGTATTTTTTTATATTCCTATTTTTGTAGCGTTTACTTTCCTTGTATTCGAAATGAAAAGTAGAGTGTTAATCAATTCCTACTCGGACTAAACGGTAAAGATGAAAACATCGTGAGGAAACCTGCAAGTCCCAGAATTAATTCTGAGGCATGTGTGGGCTCACCACCTATCTTGTTAAGGGGTCCAAAGAATCTAAACTGGTGAGTTGTGGGTATTTCCAGAAGTAGAATACCTCTTCCTACCCAGTATGGGATAAAAGGCGTGAGATTATTTCTTTATCATAACTAGTCTTTGGTGTATTCTGTATTTCGATAATTTTGACCGAACTGATTCATTGTCGAACTCCACCATTATCGCTAAGGAACTCCTTTATTGTGTGTGCTGTTACTCAAGCTTCAGCTAGCATCTGCATCAGCTTTTCAGGTACTTCTGATTTAGTTTTCATAAAGTAGACGTAACGAAAGCGGGTGTATTCATCTTTGAACAGTACGAAATACCAGAACTTTGAGACTGAAGACGGGAAAGGACCGCAAACATCCGAGTGTATGCGTTCTCCAGGCATTTTAGCTTTTTCTCTAGAACCAAACTTCTGTCTGTGTGCTTTTCCGAAAGTAGGTACGCCATTATCCTTTGTCTTTATAAACAGCTCCCGTTCTATAAGTCTTTTCACATGTCTTTTATCCTGATGGCCCATGCGTTCATGGTACAGCTGCAAGGTATCTACTGCATTTACTGATGCAGCTACCTTTGGGTCCACAGCTACACAGTTCAGCTTATATAGCCCACCTTTTCTTTTCCTGGTTCCAGTCTCGGTGACAATTCCATTCACCTCCATAGAGCTTGTGGTTACTCGTGACTCAAACCAACTGTATTCTTGTCTTGTGTCGCTAGCACAGAAAAAAGATTCTTGCTAATACAAGGACCAGAGGAGGAGGCCAGACATCGCTGAGTAAAAACATTTTTCCAACTTTAGGGTTTATTCTAATTGTCCCTTTTCCTAATAGTCTAGGCAATAAATGTTAATTCCTCACATTAATTCCTCAGTTGATGAAACTTTGCAGGATTGTAGTATAGTATGAGACAATACTTGCATAAAAAAAAAATGTTTTGTGGTTGATAATTTCTGAAAAGTCCACAGCGACTATTAAATGACATTCCAGTTAAAAAAATGGACTGAGAAATTTTCCCGTGCAAGGTACATATATGTCTGAGTTTTGTTGTTTCTACCAGGATATTTTTTTTGATATTTCGCATATAGCTTTTTAACACACATGAATATTGCTGGCGAAGAAAATTTTGACTTCATTTTTCCCAACACAGATGGGACTCCCAAGTAAGTATTTCAGTAAAAATACCTAACTTCGGTTAGGTTTTTTTTTTGACTTTTTTATGCAAGTATTGTCTCATACTATACTACAATCCTGCAAAGTTTCATTGACTGAGGAATTAATGTTGGGGTCTTCATACAAAAATCCGCTTCATTGCCTGGACTATAAAACTTCTATTACATTTCCATCAGCCGTTGGTGCTTCCACTGCTATTCCCTCTATTTACCTTGATATTCTTTAGACAATCTTTCCTAAAGTGACCAACCTCTTTACAGATATGACATCTAAACTTACTTTTTTATTTCCTGATGGCTGTTCCTTCGTTTTTTCGACACTTTTCTTACATGTTCTTGTGACGCTTGTTACGCTTTACTAGACTTGCCTTCTTTGTTTCCTGTCAGTGCTCTTTCATGCACACAAAGTTGGCTGGTAATATTCTCAATAGTTCTTTCCTTTTTAGACATTAACATCCAACTCGATTTAAATGAAAAATAGTTCTCTGGCAGTGTATCTAAAATCTTGCTAATTAATAGTACTTCTGGTAATTGTTTGCTTTCTTCAGATTTTAATAATTCCTGATTCAGTTTGTGCCATAAATTTTTCCGTTTCGATACATGAGATGTCATGTCATCAACAGTATCTTTTTGAAATTTAAAGAACTCCATGCAAACATCATATAACTTATCTTCATTAACATCGTCATAAAGTCTATGTAGTTCATCCCATACCTCCTTAGGATGTGAGAATCTTATCACCTTGTCTAGTATTTCATCTGAAATGTTATTCATAACCAGCTGTAAGGCAGTACCTTCCAGCCTAACATTCTCTGATAACTTCTTGTTATACTCCTTCAAAGCCACTGCGGACACAGCATCAGCATCACCGCCCTCAGTTACAGGCTTTTTCGGTTAATGTGTCATCCCTTGGATAATTTCCAAAAGACCGTCCATGCCCCGCAAAAGAACCGACATGCGGTACTTCCATTGTATCCAATTATTTCCGTCAAGCTCACTTATTTGTATTTTACTTAGCTCCATGCTTAGTTGTAAAGATGAAGGGGAAGGGCCCATAACCACTCACGGGTAGTTGAGTCCAGATTTAATTACATGACACGAATTTTGGTCGATTTGCTGGTTTATGAAGTTTCAGGCCACGCTCCGCATATCTTCTTCTTATGGTAGAATAGCTCACACCTAAATTGCCAATATCAGAACGTATTGCTATGATACCGACTGCCTTTTTTTGACACAATAGAAATGGCCTCCGACGCAGTTGCTTCATTTTTTACCGCTCGCGTTATTGCCCACCTATGGCCGGGTCCCAAATCATACAATTAAACGATTTTATATAGTTTCGACCTTATTGCTAGGATACATGGTTTTGGTCGTGGGCTCTCCAACTATAAGAATTGCAGTGGACAAATGTAGTTAGCAAAAACTGTATTTCTCAGTCAAACGTAAATAAATTTAAGGATTTACCCAATTATGATACGGGATTGATAATTGTGGATGGATACTATTTATCCATTGCCCATCACTAGTGCTCAATAATACGATCATCATAAATTTGATGTGATCGTGATATGAGTTTGAAATTAACATACTCGTAGTTAGGTATATTTGCACGGTGTATTAGCTAAAACATAGATTTAATATGCTCTGTAGTATAATATTACATTTGAGTGCATATAGACACATTCAAATACTCTACCATGCTAGCATAAATCATTTATTATTTTGTAAAATATCACAAACAACTCCGTTAAGATCACCACAACACATCAAATTAAAAAAAAGATCACATACTTACTACAGAAAAGTATACGTGGGAAAAGTATACGTGGCTGGCTTCCGGAATGAATAAGAAAAAAATAGTATTAAAGGCCAAAAATGAATTTATTGTTTCTCAAAATATTCTCGCTTTGCGTAAATACACTTTTTCCTGCGATTAAACCAATTTTGAAAACTTTTGTGCCACTCCTGCGTGGTGACCTCAGAAACGTGTTTTTCATACTCTTCGACAGCATCTTCTGGTAATGAAAATCGTTGACCGCGTAATTGGTTCTTAATTTTTGGGAACAGAAAAAAGTCACAAGGTGCCAGGTCGGGTATGCAGGATGGCTCATAAGTTCTACGTTTTTCACCTTCAAAAATTCTTGTCTGGCCGTGTGGGAACTAGTATTGTCGTGGTGCAAGATGATACGACGTTTCCGGTAATTTTTACGGAGTTTGTCAATAATTTCCGGTAAACAAATGGTCGTGTACCAGTCACTATTCACGGTACGACGATTCTCTAAAGCAACAGTAGCCCAGTGTCCAGTTTTATTTAAAAAATAAGCAATCATCCGCTTAGATGCACTTTTCACGGGCGCCGCTTTGGTTGGTTTCGGCTCATCTTGAAAGACCCATACGCTCGATTCCACCGAAACGATAATCAACCCACCTAGAGAAACAAATGCTACACGCCACTTGCCGAGCCAAGTGTCGAAAAATTCAAACTTGGAACGCAACATCGGCAGGTCGTTCAGCAGAAAAATCGAATTGTCAAGTCCGGGAAATAAAACTAAGGCATTCCGTACCCAACTAAACATCTAATAACGCGTCACTTACCAAACGATAACTGGGCACGGAATGGTTGACCAACATAAGTGGCCAACACACTCAGTTATTATGGTCATCCAATGACTCTAACATAATGTTAGGTCACTATCCAAATGAATAAGATTTACTACCTAACACCTAAATCTAAAACCTTATATTTATGTACCTTAAATACCTAACTAAACCCACGACAGCGAAGTATACCTTAACCAGTATCACCAACGAAGAATTCTTATAAGAACTTAAGCGGTAACAAGAACAATATAACGGCAAACGAATCAAACCTAACCATGAAATACATAAGACAACAATTGAATTACACTCTTTTGCAAAAAAAACGGGCACCTAAGGAAATTTACGCTCTAAGATCGATTTGAGATAATTCAATGTAATTAAATTGTTTGACGTAGTCTGTATACTTATAATCGTGTAAATTAATACACGTGAAGTGAATTCTGTCGATTTAAAAAATATTCGATTAGATTTAGAATTTAGAATTATACACGGCGAAACAATAAGGAGTGGTCGGCAATAAAAAGCGAAAATAATAATAGAATAAAAGGGAAAGAGGTGCACATCCCTGGTGCGCAGGGCTCGGGCCAGTCCCAACACCATCCTGAGAGCATTCGCGTGCAGGTTTGAATGTCAGTACATGAATCGTTGCAGTATGATTCATGTACTGACTAGTATTTAATTTGATGTCTGATTTTATTGTATTTTTATTTTTTCATTGATTTTGTTTTTTATGTAACTGTATGGATGTGACTTGTCTGAAATAAAATTATTATTATTATCATCTTTATTTATTTTAGATCTTATGTTAGGTTTTTAACAATATATATATAAAAGTAAAATATATAAAAACATTTTCAAAACAATATAAAAATTACACATTATAATAAACCTAACCTAGGGTGCCGCCGGCAGCGGGGCAAAGGCCCAAGCTGCCGGTGGTCAGGGCTGCAAAGAGAGGAACCGGCGGATTATTCGCGCCGTGTCCAAGATCACCGCCTTCTGTATCTGACCCTTGATCCAACCACCTAGCGAGAGTCTCTCAAGATGTTGGTTGAGACTCTTTGCTATTAGACCGTTCGCTGAAACAACTATCGGGACAATGATCGTCGAATCAACATCCCACATGGCAGTAATCTCATGGGCCAAGTCTAGATACTTACTGGACTTGTCCTTCTCGGCTTTCAGGAGATTCTCATCATGGGGAATGGTGATGTCGACGAGCACGGCCCGGCGTTGCGATCGATCTATTATCACAATGTCAGGCTTATTGGCTACAATAGTCCTGTCAGTGATAATAGATCGATCCCAATAGAGCGTGGCACGACCATTCTCGAGAACTGGCACAGGTAAGTACTTGTAGTACGGCACTTCGCGGTCTACAAGGCCGTATAGAAGAGCAAGTTGCTGGTGAATGATCCTGGCTACGAGATTATGTCTGTGCAAGTACTCGCCGTTAGCAAGATGAGAGCAACCGGAGATGATATGCCTGAGTGACTCTCCGGGACGGCGGCATGCCCGACAAATGTCGACCGTACCGTCCTTCAGGATATATTTCCGATAGTTGTTCGTCGTCATTATTATTATTATTATAAAGACAAGAAGTTTTTTTTACTTTTAAAAAATTAAATAAAGTTACAAATGTAAAAACCTAATAACGAGTGTGACCTCCTCTTGCCAAAATCACCGCTTGAATCCTTCTGAGCATGCTTTCCACGATGTTTTTAATAACGTTTTGAGGAATACGTTCCCACTCTTCTGCAATGACTCTTTTTAGCTCCCTGATGTTTTGTGGAGCAGGTTGCACTGATCTTACCCGTCTCTTTAGAACATCCCAGACATGCTAAATTGGATTGAGGTCAGGACTTCGAGCTGGCCAATCGAAACGACGGATTCCAACTTCCTCTCGAAACACACTTCCGCATAGCGTTCCTGTGGTCTTCGCAGCACTCGCCGGCTCGCCAAAGAGATTCTAGCTTCATCAGTAAAAAATTCGCGCCATTAGTAAAGCAATTTTACATTAATCTACCAGTAATCAATATTTTTCTTTTGTTAATTTCAAAATTTAAATTTGGAACGTAAAGAATCATGCTAGGATGCTTCAAATAACGGGTACTGCCCTTTTTGCCGACTTTCCCATTTTGCCGACTTTTTTGTAAAGTCACTTCTATTACATGCCAAATAATGCCAATACATTATCAAATTAATTAAACCTCTTTCTTGTTCTTCTTCATTGAAGTAGAGGAAAAAATCTAAAGTGCCCGTTTTTTTTTTTTTGCAAAAGGGTTTATTATTATATTATTATATCCATTATAACATCATATCATTAGAAACATCTACCATTTGGAAGAAAACCCACCAACACCAAAACCGATAAAAACAATAAGACCCTAAATGTTAGATAAAAAAAGTACCTACTCGATAAACATACCACAAGCAAAATACGGACTTAAGGCGACAACATACGAAAAAGGTTTAGGCGTTAACACGCCATAAAGAAATAGACATACATACAGTCCTGGCCAACTAATTAGGGACACTATCACAAAAAGAGTAAGAGCTCCCCTCAACCTCAATAAATGTTTCAAATCACGAAGCTTTGAGGGTTTATCATTGTAAACAAGTAAATGTACTACTAATTTAAATATTTAGTGGCCAAGAAGAGAAATAGCTACTTGCCGCCATTATTTTTTCCTACAAAAACATCACTGCTACTTTCTCATACTGTTTAAAGACTGGAAAACTAATTAGGGACAAGAGGAAATTTGACTATAAATTACAATAAGCCGAGAAGAAAACAAGTTTTAATAACACAAAAAGTGATTGTCAATCAAATTTAAATTACAGAGAAAATAAACAACATAAATTTAGTAACCAGTGTGGTTAGCATTGTTGATTATCACCATTTGACTACGGCAAGGCAGTGATGTAATTAAATTGTTGCAAGATTCTGTTGAAATATTATTTCACGCCACTGTAAATCTCTCGTAGAGCTGATTTTGAGTGCCGGTACGTAGAGTTGCAACTTTTTTTTTACATCGTACTCAAATGCTCAATGTAATTAGATCTAGGTTGCTTGTAGGCCCACTTAATACCGTCACAGACTGCTGTGCTAGGAAATACTTCACAGATTGATACTTGATTGATTGTTTTGGGTCATTATCATGTTGGAACTTCCAGGTCACTCGTAAAACTTCTTCAGCATATGGTATTATAGTTTCTTATAATATTTGTTTGTATTGGTACTGATCAAGTTTAAATTAAAAAAAAAATTACAGACCCTACTCCGTGTCTAGAGAAACAGCCCCCGACTTGAATATGCCGTCCCCATGTTTAACTTGTTTCTTCGTGTATTTTTGATTCATTTCCGTTTTTATAGGAGGTCGTGCGAATATTCGGCCATCTGATGATATTAGATTTATCTTAGTCTCATGATCAAATAGTAAATTTTTCCATTGAGCAGTAGTCCAATGTCCATATTTCCGAGCAAACGCCAGCCTTGCTTCTTTGTGTTCCTTCTTCAGTGAAGGAACTTTGCGAGCTACTCTTTCTAAAAGCTTTGATTTAACTAGTCGCCTTCTAACAGTCCTGATACGCCGGCATTCAGTTGAGGTCCAAACACTTCAGTCTTAATCACTACAGAACCTTTAAAGGGGTCTTTCTTGGCTAGAGTGACCATCCTGCGGTCATCTTGTGGGATATTTTTTCTTGGCCTCTTGTTTCTAGGAACACTTTCAGTTGTATTGTGGGTTTTAAAAATAGTTTACTGCATTGTATAACATATTTTTGGAACAGTTCAGATGATCTGCTATTTTCCTGTAAGGCCATCCACATTGACACAATTTTTTTTATAACTTTTCTCATTGTTGTATCACTACTATTGTTTCGACCCATATTTTAAACAATTACTGTTATTGTATCGTACGTACAAATTTAATTACGATTCAGAATGTCGCCAAAATCACTTTAACATAAAAAAAAGTAATTGTTTTTTATATTTTTTTTATTTAGACCAAGAAAATTGTTATGTCCCTAATTAGGTGGCCAAGACATAACTACCGTAAATATCGATTCAAGTGATTTTATTGAAGTTTTTATTAATTTAATTTTTTTAATTGTGTACACATTAGTAAGGGTACTTAACAGTTATTATCACTATAATGTAACAGGGAGTAGTACTTATATTAGTAAATAATACAGACGCATGAATATTCGATATTGCTTAGTGTTGTATTTGTCCCTAATTAGTTGACCACGACTGTACCTACATTTTTTTATTAACACCTCCCACAGAATATGGACACGGCTAAGATAAAAGACAGCAGTGGCTGTAGCGCGCAATAGACTGACAGACATACATACAAATTTTGTACCATCAGCAAACCATTTACTGACCGCACGATCCCAAACAATAATGAAGCTAAATCGAAATACTGAATCGAAAATAAAACACACGACTTTAGGATTTGGAAAAAAATAAGTTACAACACTAACAAATGCGGATCCCCCTACTTCAAAATGTCCTTAATATGATAATTACCAGCGCATCGTGTCTCAAAATCGGTAACTCATAAACCTGTGGTATGGAGAAATAACTCTGGAAACGCGACGGAAAATAAAACGGGGAGCAAGTTTACCACCCCTCTGTTCCGTCTGATTTTGAGCGAGAAAAAAATCATACGCCACACTGTATCTCCGATACTAAAGCGAACCAACCTTCTTCCCACGTTAAAACGCGTAGCATTACGTTGTAACGCAAGAGCTAAGGCGTCTTCCACTTTCGAATATACTTCACGAAGAGACAACAGGTTCGTCGCACGTTCGTTCCGTACGAGACATGCCTTTTAAATTTGAAGAAAAAAACACAACTACGAGTAGAACCTTAAAGTACGTTTTATTGTTTTTCAAAGTGTTAACCACGTAGCTTAATACACTTTTCCATTCGCTCAAACCAGTTATTATAACATTTATTCCACTCTAAAGTTTAGTCCCGATAATTTAGACATAAAAATTGAGGTCAAATAACAAAAATTCCCACAGAACTATATTTTGGTGGACAGCTGGGGTTTACCTTTACCACAGGGCACAGAATAAGTAATAGTATGCCATTACAAATAAAGTTTCAAAAATCCCCATCGATCTTATGTTGTCATCGATGTAATGTTCAATATTTATATTAGTGTTATATATCAATGTAATCCTCAAGATTACTACTTCCAATTATGTAAAACTATCATAATGTCCAAAGTTTGATGCGACGACAAATCGACATGAAAAGATAGGGTCGTGGTTCGTCGGTTTTTCGCAATGATTTTACCGTTTCTTTTTTTGAGAACTTTTAATTATTAGTTGTAATTTAGTTTTATATACATTGATTCTGCGTATTATAAGCTATAATTACGTCGCGACGTAAATAATGTAGTAGTAATGTAGTGTAGTGAGCAGGGACCCCTCCGCCGTCACATAGACCTAATATGTTTTGTTTTGTGCAGCGTGTCAATTAATTAATTTCGTCCAAAATCAAGTGTTATTTGGACACATCTTTCTTAGCCACCATCTCCAACTCCGCCACCGACTCCGATTCCGATTCCGACTCCGATTCCGAAAAACCAAACTTAAAAACTCCGACTCCGACTTCGGTTCCGATAAAACCACCTCCGTAACATCCCTAGTATGTACCTTACACGTAGGTGCGTAACTTCCTTAATTTATAAGCAATGTTAAAAATCATGCATACGGATAGACTGCCGTTAGAGTGGCCATATTTGTATAGTCTTAAATGAAACATTGAGGATATTTTTTTATTCTAAGAGCTGATGTTTCAATAGTCAGTTAAAAGTTATCTGAAGAATAAACATCACCTGTCACTTTTCCTTTCTATTAAAAATCAGCCCTAAATATAAGTAATATAATAATATAATCAAAGCTGCTACTATCAAAGCCAAACAAACTTATGAATGTTTTAAAAAAGATGAGAAGTGATTCAGAATGATAACTACAACTTGCTATCTGTGAAGAATAAACTAAATACTTCTAAACATTGTATATCAGTTTAGTAGTCGGAGATAAATCCAACAAAAAAAAAAAAGTATTTTGAACAAATTTGAGTTTAGTAATTATTTATTCATATTTAAATAATTACAAAAGAAAGTCTTCATAGAAAGGTATTTTTTTCGATTATCCTAAATAAACACAGCTTAATTTAAAATTATGATACGGGACGAAAATCCTATTGCGGAATTTTCTAATTACAATTATTTACAAATTAAATAGCCGTAACTAGATGTTCAGGATATAATACAGGTGCTCAAGTGTACATATACTTATCATGAGCATGACCGTTCTTACACTGCAACTAGTTCAAAAAAATTAAATCCGTCCTATAGAACACCTTCATGAATCTTATAAAAAGAATCTTTGCAGATACATGCCGCATCTCATACAATTCGTCGTCACTGTAACAGGTCAATAAATAATTTGAGTGTGTTTTGAGTTGTTTTGTTTAAGATATTAATTCCTCTTGGCGTGCCGTGTTGTGTTGTGCTTTGCCGTGCTCAACGTTATCCCAGTTTATCGTGTGTATAAAGTGGAAGACAGGAGGTATCACACGGTCCCTTTATTTATTTTTATAGCCTCATGTCAAGTCCATGCTACGAACATTTGTCTCTCACGCGAGCGCATTATCTCCTACACTCGACGATGCTACGTGTGACTGTCGCTGTACAATAGGTATAATATAATGCTTGTTATATATTTTTTCCATCCACTGCCTGGTGACGCTTTATATTCACTGATTTTAATTTAAGCAATCTCAACGTTGTTTCCCAGCGTCGACTCTAGTATTTTTTTTCTTTTCTTAGGAAAAACATTTCATAACTCCCGTCATTTTTAATTTTACCAAAAAACCTACCTAGTGTTAGTCGGTCCCATTAAAAAGATTATTCGTTTACCATGTATAGGTATAGTTTAATTTTCAACAACTGAAAACAATCTTTATCAACTCTAACTTCAGTATTGTTAAAAGATTTTTCATAATAACTTAAAAACAGTGCAAATAAAAATAAGAAAATATGTATCATTAATTGCAGATGGCTAAAGTTGAAAACATCATAAAAAGCTACTACTAACAAATCTTCATACAGATTAGCCGAGCCAAGATGCATAGCGCTAATTTGTGTGGTGTATTTTTAATCCATTGAATAACCTAAATGCATAACTTTTGGTGATGGAAGTACAATAATAAATCTCCGTGGCTTTTTGTCTCGTGCTAAACTGTAAAAGTTTTCTCATATAGTGGCTCAGTTGTTGACATTAACCGTGTGCATTTAACATGATTTAACTCGGTCCGTAATTGACGTAAGAGTTGAGACGAAGCACTAAATTCTTAATCAGGCTACGTGTAGTATTAATAGTTATTCTTACGACCAGACTAATAAAAAAATTATGGCAAGCTCAAAACGACTGCAGCAAAAAACTAAGTTGCTGTAAAAACTGGGACTTTTGACTGCATAGTTACATACATACATACATACATAATCTCACGCCTATTTCCCATTGGGGTAGGCAGAGACAACAGACCGCCACTTGCTACGAACCTGGCAGATCTCACGCGCTTCCTCCACATCCATCAAACGACTCATGCATGCTCGTCGGTTTCGGGTACTCTTTATCTGGCTTTTCTTCAACACATCGCCGATCTGGTCGATGTAGGTACGCCTAGGTCGTCCTCTACCGACTCGCACATTCACAACACCCTTGTATATTTGTCTCGTTAGACGACTTTCATTCATCTGCTCAATGTGACCAGACCACCTGAGCATTCCTCTTTCAATCCTAGTCACTATATCATCTTTCAAGCCGCAACGCTCTCGGATCACACTATTTTTCACTCTATCTATCAATCTTACTCCACTAATGCTTCTTAATGAACGCATTTCGACTGCATTTATTCTACTTTCATACTTCTTCTGCCATACCCAACACTCACTGCCATACATCAACGTAGGTACTAACACACCATCATGAACAGCCAGACGTGCTTTATTTGTCACATTCTGGCTCTTCATAAAGGAGTGCAAAGCTCCGTTAATCATGTTCCCTGCATTCACCCTCCTTTCAATATCACTGTCACACTTTCCGTCTCTTGTAAACTTACTTCCCAAATAAACAAATTCGTTTCACTCACGACCCTATCAATCAATATCCTCGCATATAGTTTGCCGACCACACTAAAGAGACTAATGCCACGATAGTTCTTACAGTCCTGTTGCGACCCCTTTCCTTTATATAGTGGTACAATTACCGCCTTAGTCCAGTCATCTGGTACTCGGCCATGTTCCAAACACAGGTTAAAGAGTCTTTGCAGCAGGCCTGTTACCAACGTGTCACCAGCCCTTAACATTTCTACCGTCACGCTATCATATCCTGCAGCTTTACCTAGTTTCATACTTTTTAGCGCTTCCACAATCTCTTTCATACTTATTTCGAAATCTTCCGGTGGAATTGATATCTCACAAATTTCACTCTCATGCTCATCCTCTTGCTTTTCAAACAGACTTTCAAAGTATCTTTTCCACCGCTCTAGTACATGCCGTTCTTCAATCATAGGTTCACCACTTTCATCACGTATTACACTCAGAGAAGATTTTGTGGATTGCCCCTGCGCTTTCCTTACAAGTTTCCAAAATAACTTTATGTTATTTCGAAAACTAGAGCAGAATTTTTGATCCAACTTATTATTCTTCTCTTCTTTCTTTCTCGCCACGCACTCTTTAACTTTCTTTTTAAACTGCATACCGCTCTTTTGTTCTTTTTACATTCTCCCTATTTTGTTCACAATCATATACTCACTGCATAGTTATCAATAAAATATTGAGTTATTACTGTAATATTCTTTTATATGCTTCTCAGTGAGAAATGATTAAGTGGTTTATTTTTGCCAACGTTGTGTCAATGAATATGATTATTGATTTCTTGTTTGTCATATGTAAGTTTATCAGATGCTTAGTAGGTACCTGCCTATAGCAGGAGCTCTGCCGGGTTTTAATGAACCGTGTCTATTATTAACTAGCAGGTGCAGTTTATTTTAATAGTGGTTGCCTATGATATATAAGACACCTACCATATCTCACATAGCGGGTGCCCAGTTTATTCCAGTTCCCGTAGCAATTTCCAAAAATACGGCTGATATGTACAAGCTCCAGGCTCACTGAGATTGGGCCCGATCCAGACGATTTGGGTATAGAACCAGACGATTAGAAAATGTGGTTTTATTTTCTGGAGTAGAAAAACTAAAATAAAAAGTAATAAAAATCATTTATTTACGAAATACACACAAAAATAATACGTAATAAATTATCGCTGGATTGCCGGTAAAAAGTCCACGCGATTTGCGTTCAAAGAAACAACTATGCAATTTATTGATGTAAACATTGTCGTTATTTTATTGATGTAAACATTTCGAAAATTCTCATAGGAATGAATCGATTCGGTTTCACGCAGACGTGTTCCCCACTCACACAACAACTTAAAGATCAATCAAGCAACCATAACAATGTTAAATATTAATACAGTTGAAGCGGATAAAATACTGCATAATACTAATACTGTAAATAGTAATAGTAATACTGTAAAACTAATCTAGAAATGAAAGCAGCTCCTCAGCTCAACCCTTTTCTTTTTACTTTCAAAAGACAACTACCACTGACAGAGAAAACGTTTGATACATAAACAAATTCAAATAAAAGAACAAAGAGTTCGTAACAACAGTATTTATATTCTACTAATCATAATCATAAAATAAATATTCACTAATATGTGTAATATAAAACGATATCTAATAACATTTATGAGACTATCTAACATACACAGCTACACTAATATTATAAAGAGAAAATATTTGTATTTTTGTAAACTTATTTATTTATTATAGCACAACCACATCATATACAGGGTGGATTTTTGAGACGGGTCAGTAAAGGCAGGTATCTTAATCGTTATAGTTACAGGAAAACGTTCCTAGGAGACCATCCCTAACTTTTTAAGATATTATGAACTGCATTCACAGATTTTGTAGAAAATGTACAGTCAGCGAAAAAATGCTAAAATACAAAAAAAAAAATGTTTATGTAAATCGATCCTATTTCATGTGGGGATCAAAAGACTATGGGACCATTTAAGGTAAGAGTACTAGAAATGACAGAAATCGCCAAAAACTTTTTTCATACATATAGTTACGAACGCGGGGGTTATAAAAATGCCGGTGGTGAGGATTAGTTACACTTTATTATGCGCACTTACAGAGAATACAAAATAAACAATTTACAGTAACTACTACAGTGACAGTACTCAAACACAGTCTGCAGAATTGCACTTGAATCGCTTCAGAGATTCCGATCGCTGTCGCTTCGAATAAACAACTGACTCCGCTCGACGAACGCCGCGGTTTATATAGCTGAGGGCAGGTATCGACGGAATTATCTAGACCTTCCAGAAATCCGGAGCAGGTACCGCGTGATAACAATAGGCGAAGATGTAAACAACTTGAAGACGTAAACAAGGTTGCAATAATAATCGTTCACTCGCTACAGGCAAAATTCAACCTTATACACTTATATACAAGGTCTAATGTTATCCGATACTTCATGTTGTTTGTGAGCTGCTTGTTTGTTTGCTTTTGATTCGGAACTATTCTCAAACAATGTAGGTGTATTCGAGATTGTCTAGCGTGTACGTACTCCGTGCGTAACAATATTGTACTGAAAAACGAAAATCAACTCGAAATTATTATTAATTTTGGCAATCATATTTCTTAATTTAACAGAGAACCTTCTGTACGTAGTACTATTACTTATTCCGTGCTTATACATAAAAGAAAATACATAACACGTTTGTAAACTGTATAATTTTATTTAAGTACTAAAAAATACAAAAAAAAAACACTTCTAACTTTTGACAACAAAAATATACAACACAGTTAATCTGCAAAATGAAAGCTTAATATCTTGTATTTCCTCCACGAGGCCGTATCCGTAAGAGCTATGATGATAGAAGGGCAGCTTCCGATGAGAAAATGTCCACTACATTTGAAAGAAACTGATTACGTGGATTCCGAAGACGATTCGCTAAGTAAGCTGCTGCTTATTGCTATTAATATTATTTGTAAGCTGGTACTTAATTCTTCGTTTACGAGTCCAACTCTCAGTTAGCCGGCCCAAGCCATGAACCAAACCGAAACTTTACTTTCTAGTGACATTACTTTTGTTGGTTCGTAAATTTTCGAACAAATATTATTAACAAAAATGCATAAATACATGTAGTCTTTTATTTCTACATGCCTAAAATTTTTTATTGTATGAATGTCTACAAAAAATAATCCTTTATACGTATTTTCGTAGAGTTGCTTAATTTTTTCAGCCATTTATTTTATAAAATTTTCATCTCTTTGTATCTCAATTACGCAGAAGTCTTGCAGTGTGTAAATGCAAAAATAGCACTGCCCCTGAACTTGGTAGTAGTAGTCATGACAACTTTTAATCGCCACTGCCCACTGCCTTCACATAACTCTATGTAATTTATTGTTTCTGGAGAAATTTTTTCATTAGCAGCTGTGATTGGACATTTTACTTCGCTAACGCTATCTACTCCAATAAGACCATTGGGAGTACTGGCAATATACTGTAAGTCATCATAAATTATGATACCACACTTTAAAATATGAAGGCTTGTTAATTGAGTGAACTTTTTGAGGGCTGTGTTTTCATATTTTAACCCATGCTGTATTGCAGTAGCTAAAACTTCAATATTTTTTAACAATGATATAGAAAATTTCATTCTTTGGTGATTTTTAACTTTACAAATTTTACCAAAATTTGAGCTCTGTAATCTCAACTATCTCTCCAGTTTAAATTTTTTATCATCGTTTCTTGTTGCCTCTTCTAATTTCTTCTGCTGGTCGGTGGTCAGTTTCATATAAGCCAAAAAAATTCTTCCCATGTTTTTTTCCATGTAGGCATATAAAGGTCTTGATATAAAGTTCCTTTATCAGCTGGTTTTACGATTTGTGGACATTGACCGTTCTTGGAAAGCACAAAAGTTTACGCAATGGTTTTTGAAAAACTCGACATACTTTTTTCTCACATGAACCAGTGGGTCTTGCTTTGGGCAAATTTAAATGTGTTTAAAATTTCCTCTCTAATTTTTATTTCTAAATCTTCAGATTTCACATGGCTACCTTTGAAATATTTTGTGGGGTGATGAAATGTTTGCAGGCCGAATGTGCAGGTTGTGCGAATATTGATATGTTTATTCTTAATAAAATCTATGAAGCCGTACCGTCAAGTCATGTCATCACATCAGGCAAGGCAGGCAAAATGCCCTTCGTCCCACTTGGTAGCTAGATTTGGTAGCCAGATTCGAGATGGGACTGTTCTCTTCCCATTTCGAAGCCAACTACGAGTTGGGATTGTTTTACTATAATTTCGTAGCTGGCTTCGAAATGGGAAGAAAATAGTCCCATCTAAAAGCCGGCTTCAAAATGGGAAGACAACAGTCCCAACTCGAAGCCGGCTTTCCAATGGAAAGAGAACAGTCCCATCTCAAAGCTGGCTACCAAATCTACGAAGGGGCAAAATGGGGGTCAGGCAACCCCTACAAATAATGATTTAGGTTCATCTGTAGTCACAGAAACGAATCAGCCTACTCCGATTCCACGTAGTCTTTTCGCTGGGTTCGGTTAGGTTTCTTATGACCACGACGCACGCTAACTAACCAACTAAAGCGCTAGCTACAGTAATAATCCAATAATGGTTTATTTGTCTTTTGATTAGGTACCTACTATTATCTTTCTTTTTATTAATATACGTAAAATATTTTTTTATTACTGGCCTTAACTTAACTATTATTTGATGACAATTTTAGGTAAATTTTGACGATCAATTAATGTAGGATGAGTTACATTTTAAACGTGCCGAGTTATAAAATTAGAAGCTAATAGAATAACTTTTTTTGTGTCGTATATAAATATTTTAGAAGTTGACTGCTTGAATCCATGTAACGAAGTGGTGTATGTGTGGATCGAGTGAGCACCCCTCAGAAAAAAAAGGAAAAATGCTCTTCATTTAGTAGAAGTTCTAAAACAATTGTAAAAGTAATTCCTGAATTTGTAAAAAGATAAAAAAAAAGATACAGGGTTTAACGTATGCTCACTCAGTTCTCACAAACTACCAATGAAATCAGCGAATGTATTAATGCAACATATAATATTTATATACTAGGATTTAGTAAAACCTAAGCTTACTTACCTTTATAATTTGTAGATCACCTAGTTACGTATTTAAGGTTTTACAAAAAAAATAAAATGCTCACTCAATCCTCACACTTTTGAAAACCCGATGTCTGATGAAGAAACTGAAGATTGAAACTGCTATGTATGTGTATAGTTTAGTAAAATTAATATGGGAATTTGTAAAATAAAAAGCAAATTACTAAAGTGAAAGGTTTTTGAATAATACATTTTTTTAAATGCTCACTCAGTCCACACATTTTATGTAAGTTAAAAATGTAAATATCTTAAGATTTATAGTATCAAAAAAACTGGAAATTAGTTCAACTTTTTGTAAAAATTTCTACAAAAGATCTACCATCTAATATTTTATATTCGTTGTCTGTTTTCAAAGATATTCAATTTTAATTTTCCTAATGTAAATATATCGTTTAGGGTGACCACACTTCTTAATAATATTATGGTCATATCCATTATTTTGACAACCTTCTTCGAGTTAAATCGAAATTGCTGTACTGGCCAAATATATGAGCAGCGGCTGGTAAAACATGTATGAAAATCGATATCTGTCGTCTTTTAGCGGCCAAATAAATTGCATAGTAAGTAGGTATACGTGTAATTTAAAAATCTTTTACTCCAAAACATGGCAACCAAGGAGGCAACTTATCAAAGTGTTTACGATGGGATGGCAAATGATGTACGATTTTATCAGCAGAAATATGAGTTTTTATTTTAACAAAAAAAAGTGCGTAGTAATCGCTGTAGGTATCTTTTCAAAGACAAGTGACGTGCAAGTGACATCTTCCTTTTCTTTTTCTTTTTTCGCGACCCTGGAATCTCGCTGGCAGCCGTACGTCCTTTACACAAAGGTTTTATTTAAATTTCGAACTGGCTTGCAAATAGGAAGCTGTTATTTAAAAAAATAAAACAAGTGAACACTTCAAAGTGAGAAAAAATATTGTTGTTCTTCATTGCTTTTGTTAACTTATGTACTAATACATTTTCAAAAACGATGACTTGTCTCTGCCATAGCTACCTATATAAATTTCAAGAAAGAAATTTTGATGAAATAGAATTAAATGTTGACTTGTCATCGTCGAGAGGTTGCCTTTGCTGATCGATCACAGCATCATCCTTCCTGATCTTTCAGTGGTTCGACGAGATGAAATTAATTTCGTTTTGTTAATGCTAGTGTCTAATAGCATACTAATAGTGCCCCACGGTTTCACCCCGCATCAGTTCCCTTCGGAAAATTATAGCCCATGTTACTCCCAGAAAAGGAAGCTTTCAATTGGTGAAACATTTTTCAAGTCTCGCGTGTAAAAATTTATTACAAATAACGGGTGCCCAGCGGCGTTGCCAGCCCGGATCCAGTTTATTCCCGTTCCCGTGGGAATTTCCTATAATTCCTTCATAGTGTTTTCTTTAACCATATAAGACCATAATAATGTAAATAGCGGGTGCCGTGGATCCAGTTTATTCCCGTTCCCGTGGGAATTTCCTATAATTCCTTCATAGTGGTTTCCTCAAGCATATAAGACCATAATATTTTAAATAGCGGGTGCCGTGGATCCAGTTTATTCTCGTTCCCGTGGGAATTTCTTATAATTCCTTCATAGAGGTTTCGTCAAGCATATAACACCATAATATTTTAAATAGCGGGTGCCGTAGATCCAGTTTATTCCTGTTCCTGTGGGAATTTCTGAGATTCCCTTTATAGTGGTTGCCTACGACATAAAGATACATACCGTCGCTTAGGTAACAATATCGCGTAAGTTAAATTTGACAAGTTTTCAGTAGAGACAAAAAACTAATTATCTCTTACAAAATATTATAGACATGAGTAATGAATAAATAAATAGAAATTTACTAGCTTTACTTATGATATTATAAGTAAAAAATAGTGTCTTTAGTAATGTAGAAGTATATAATTGACTTAGGCGGTGTTAGTTCAACAAAATAAGGAAATCTGCGGTTTTTATATTTTATTTTCATAATAAGAAAGTAAATGCTCGTAGGAACACTATTAGAAAACATGACTATATTTTCAGTATTTCAGCTTTATAAATTTCACTTACTTTAACAAATGATTTTAAAGAAATCAAGTCGTGTAGAAATGGTTACGAAATAAAATAACAAACCTAAGTAACTATTTTTGGCTGTAAGGTTACAGCTTCAGAAGCTTAACATCTTTACAGCTTAACATCTTCTAAAAGTCTTAGATAATCCTAAATAAAATAGGAAACAGTCAAGTTAGAGCAGTGATAGCAAAAAGGTTGGAAGAAAGTCATTCTCTTTCCTAGGAGAGAGAAACTTGTTCTTTAAAAGTCTTTGAGATAATCAGTGAGGCTCGGGCTCAAATCTTAGCATGTACCAATGAGTTTTTCAAAACTTACGTACATTATTCATCATCACTAGTTCGACGGTGAAGGAAAAAAAACGTGAGGAAACCCGCAGGTCCCAGAATTAATTCTGAGGCATGTAGACAGACCAGGTCTGCCGATGGGCTAACCACCTATCACGTTTAGGGGTCCAAAGAATATCTCGTGAAAAGTGGGTATATCCAGAAATGGTATACCTCTGCCTACCCCCTCAGGGATAAAAGGCGTGAGGTTATTGTTATTAATAATTGGTAGTTTTGCAGTATACAGTTTAGGTATAGCACACTTCACTTAAGGGTGTCACATTGCTTAAGTTCAGGGGACGTTGAGGCAACATTTGCAACGGATCATGAAAATTTAATTTATAGAAAATCGTACCATCTGCTTGGTAAACTAAGACTTTAAATCAGTTACAGTGGGGTCATTAGTTAAGTGTTTACTAAAATCAGTATAAAATTATACCTACTTAATCAATATTAAGTACGATTACAGTCGTAGAGCAGAGCAGTAATAGCCTTACGGATAAAGATCCTGCTTTACATGGTGAAAATCAGTGAGGATCGGGTTCGAATTTTGGCATGTACCAATGAGTTTTTCAAAACTTACATACATATTCATCACTAGCTCGACGGTGAAGAAAAACATCGTGAGGAAACCCGCAGGTCCTAGAATTAATTCTGAGGCATGTGTAACAGACCCGGTCGGGCGATGGGCGCACCACCTATCACGTTTAGGGGTTCAAAGAATATCTCGTGAAAAGTGGGTATACCTAGAAATGAAATACCTCTGCCTACCTCCTCGGAGATTATTTATTTGATTTATTTTATCTTATGGCATTGGGTTAGTTCTAGCTATCTTTGCTATACTTGCTGAGAAGGTAAGGCATGCATTCAACGGCAATGCACAGAATCACATTGAATTTGCGTGTGCCCTTTTTCAAGATATTTTTGTGTTATGACTTGTTTTTTAAATGAAAAACGCAAAAGGGCATAACATAAAACGATTCTGTGTACATCAACCATCAGTACAGTCTGCTTCTTTGATCAACATTAAAAAAAATCAATTAATATCTTGCGGTCACACATCAGCACGAGATATTAATATGGCGGATAGAGGACTTACGCGGTTTTGACACAATGAATGACTTGCGCGGTGCCAGAACTATTCAAATAACTCGTTTTGATTGGATAATTTTGAAATGGGTGTAACCTCATTGGATGCGCGTTAAAAATATCTATCCAATGACGTATAAAACGTCACTTGGCCAATTTTCGACTTGCGCGGTATTGTTACCTAACCGACGATACGATATTTCAAACAACGGGTTCCAGCGAGTTCAAGTTTTTTCCCGTTCCCGTGAGAATTTCGAAAAATCCCTTCATAGCGGTTGCCTACTACATATAAGACACCTACATACCATATTTCAAGTTTCTGAGTGTAATAGTTTTGGAATAGTACGTATTTCTCTTTTTAACCAGTTTTTATATTTTCCTGTGGGAATGAGATATTTTTCTGAAATAATAAGAAAGAACTCTAAAGAGTAAAAAAACATTCAGACAAATTGATAACCTCCTCCTTTTTGAAGTCGTTTAAAAAGTACTCTAGATGTTGACCCGGGTACTCAGTTATCTCAATACCAAATTTCATAAAAATCCTTCCAGTAGTTTTTGCGTGATGCGTGCACAGATAGACAGACAGACAAAAATGTAAAAAATTGTGTTTTGGTATCTATATCGATAACTATATACCTACACTTAAAATTTTCAAAAAATCTTTCATGTACAGACACGGTCCTGTCCAGAGTTTTTATGTGTAGATGTACAATAGTTTATTATGATATAAGTGCGGTAAGTTAAAAATTACAGCCGACGTAATATTGCTAGCCCATGCCGTGGGCGAGGGCTACAAGAAACCAGAGGCTGTAATTATCAAAGCGCACGTATGTCATACGACATTTTATAACATATTTGGAGGAAATAAATAAAACTCGGACTTTCATAAACGAATGAAAACAATACAGCGAAAAGAAAAAGAGCGCGGAATAATTTTTACTTGTTCACAAATAAGCGATCATTTTTTTTAAGCAAGGGCACAAATACAGTCAGTATTACTAATAAAATCAATTAATATTTTTGCGTTTTTGTTACATACAGATACATAAATGGTTTAAATTAAATGTTTATTTATTGTATTTTATCTCCCAAAGCTAACTTAATTCATAAAATGTTGACCACTTTTCTGACATAAAAACTCTTTGCTAAGATTTTAAAAAGTACCTTTAGTTTTTAGACGAAGAATCTTAATAAACCGTGCGTTCTACATTACATTACATTACCGCACAAGTGCGTAATAAGATACAATACGATATTGAAATTGGTGAAATAAGAGACCTCTTACGAGCAAATGTGTTAAAAATTATATTAAAGCGTCGTTACCAGCAGAGGTCGTATGTCAAAAATTTACTTCGAAAACCAGAAAGAATATTCTTTTAAAATATCCTGTATTTTTAATATGACCATAATATTATGAAGAAGTGTGGTTACCCTAAACGATATATTTACATTAGGAATTTAGGAAAATTAAAATTGAATATCTTTGAAAACAGACAACGAATATAAAATATTAGATGGTAGATCTTTTGTAGAAATTTTTACAAAAAGTTGAACTAATTTCCAGTTTCTTTGATATTATAAATCTTAAGATATTCACATTTTTAACTTACGTAAAATGTGTGGACTGAGTGAGCATTTAAAAAAATGTATTAATCAAAAACCTGCCACGTTAGTGGTTTGCTTTTTATTTTACAAATTCCCATATTAATTTTACTAAACTATACACATACATAGCAGTTTCAATCTTCAGTTTCTTCATCAGAAATCGGGTTTTCAAAAGTGTGAGGATTGAGTGAGCATTTTATTTTATTTGTAAAACCTTAAATACGTAACTAGGTGATCTACAAATTATAAAGGTAAGTAAGCTTAGGTTCTACTAAATCCTAGTATATAAATATTATATGTTGCATTAATACATTCGCTGATTTCGTTGGTAGTTTGTGAGAACTGAGTGAGCATACGTTAAACCCTGTATCTTTTTTTTTATCTTTTTACAAATTCAGGGATTACTTTTACAATTGTTTTAGAACTTCTACTAAATGAAGAGCATTTTTCCTTTTATTTTCTGAGGGGTGCTCACTCAATCCACACATACACAACAAATTTAGTTGCTAAAAATAACCACCATGCTGAGTTATATTTAGAGAGGCTTGCATAGAAGATAATTAGTGGCTAAGATAGTATTATTCAGACGCGCGTTGATGGTGGCTGACTTAGTAATTTAAAAGGCAATGTAGATTTTTAGAGGCGAATAATGCAATTAACATTTGGATGTAATAAATTACACCGTACCTAAAAAAATCCTATTTTAGATAATATACCTTTGCTACTGACAGTTCCACGCCACACTACGCACTTTAACAGCTTTTATTTACTGTGCAGGCTGTAACGCTATGGAATGACCGGATATGAATGGATAAGACCGCCCACTGTACTTTTTTATCATTTTGTCGCTTGTTGCATATTTTTATTGGTTTAAAATACTTAATTACCTATCTTAGATAAGCTCCATTCATAAACAGTCTAAAAATTGTATGGTAAAGTTTGAAAGATAGCTGACCCGTTTTATGCTTACTGCACATGCGTCAAACCATCGGAATGTAGATATTTTGTAGCAGTTTGTTGTTGAACTTCTCCCAACTTTTGTTGCAAGAATAGTAAAATTTATTAATATTGTTTTTCAAAACCTGGATTTATTGCCTATTCGTAAATAAATACTCAAAAATGCATCAAACCAAAACCAATAAGTTGACTTCAAATTGTACGATATTTACTATCAAATCATATGATTTTATTATTGTCACAGCTGCATAATTGTTAAAAGGAAGTAATTACATCATTATAGTAGTTGAAAATTGTATTCACCTCGAAAAAACACAAAGCTATCACACAAACGGCACAGACTCACGAGAAAATGGCGATGATTGAAACCGCTTTTCTACTAAGAAACATTTTTTTTTAACTGGCCAGGGATGTCAGATCGACTCGGAATGTATTCCTAGTGTATATGCAAAAGAACCTTTTCGTCACTGTTACCTTAGTTCCATGAAAATAAGGTTTAAATTAGTACTGCTAAGTGAGACCGCCGGAAGCCTCATCGACACTTGACGGAAATGTCAATTTAGATAGTGGCCACCGGCGATCTCACTCACAGAGGCTGAAAAGGAAATAGGTTTGCTGCCATTTGATGGGCCCGCGTCGTATCTTATTGTTCTGACATCGAAAAATAAACAAACGTGTGGGTAAGATTACGGGGTTGTATACGTGCGGTTTGTTGAGTATTAGCGGGACATAATCCCGCGAATACGGCCTTCGAACTAGGAATGTTTTTCGGAATAGCCGTCGCTGTGCATTGCATTTTGCCGCTCAGATATAGTGGAACAGTTCACGGAGGGTTACTTCCAACATGCCTTGAGTTTGGTAAGCTAATAAGATGTCAACTCAAACGGACTTTTTCCTTCTATAAAGGTTTCATCCTTACCCAAGTTGGTATTTTGAAGAGTTCGAAATTTCTTGCATTCATAAATTGTTGCAAAAACTTGATTTCTTTTGAATATAGGTGTATAAGCGTGAGTGCTTTCACGAATAATTTCGTTCTCTGCGTCCAACGTTACGGACGCACAATATTCCGATCGATTAATACATCGCCAATTAATAAAGTATACAGTAAAATTATACCGAAAATCCGCATATATTAACGTAGTTTTCCCTTTTTGATTTGTAGTAAACCTTAAAACCTTGCTTCCATGTTTATCTTGCGTTCCAATCTAATACATAAAATGCACTACGACTGACTAAAACTGATAGGTGTAGTTCTTTAAGTCATAATATTATATTAGACAACATACAGCCAGCCAGTACAGTAAATTTTATGAAAGAGGTCATACTTCACAGATATTTATTTATCTATTATTTTTTGGGGAGATTACAGATACATTTACAAATCAACAATCTTTGTGGAAAAGAACGTGTTAATTACAAGCTTAAACATATAAATAACACAACTTAAACATAATATCATTTGAATCTCTTTGATAAGTATAAGTAGTATTACACATGGTGCTGCGAGTGTCTAGATTGCTGTCATATTGCTTATCTGACTTTCTGCGAAACGCAAATGGGCAGATCAGCAGAATGTCAGAATTCCGACATTCTGCTTATTTGTCATTTTGCGTATCTGACATTCTGCGATCGTTTCCGTTGATTCCTTCTGTTTTCGTTACATTGGTATTTTTCTCCTTCGTTACCCTTGTTACAACCCATCTTACTACCAGTAGTAACACGGGAGTTTTTTTTTGCCCGTGTTACCACTAACTGCTCTGGTAGTAAGACGGATTTTTTTTATTTCCCCTATTACTACTGCCCATTATCATGGCTAAATCCTTCTTCCTTTTTTCAGTATAGTAAATGTATTTTCAAGCTTTATAATTTCAGTTTCAACATAATCTTGTAATTTCAGTTTCAATATTTTTTTCCCAACTACTTCATTTTGTTATTGTTAATTCTTCCGTTCTTCCAATAATAAATAAAAAAATAAATTTCTTTTTGTGTTGAATAGATATCAAAAACTTCACCAAGACATTATCGATGAAAAAGAAACAAGCAGGAAAAGAGCAGTGGCGTAGCTAGGGAGGCAAGGGCCCTGGTGCATAGGGAGAGAATCCGGCCCTCCTCCCCTCTTTACGCGTAGTTTGAACTTATTGATACTCGCATGAAATTTTTCCTTAAAAAATTTGGCTCTTTGGGAATTTTCTATATTTTAAATGTCTAGGTATATTCACCGGACTAATTGATAAAATAGATTACCTAATGTCGGTATTTAAAAATCGAATACATTTTCTTACAGTATACATAATTTTGTATAATAAGTCCATAATACTTCATTCGTTCATATCGATATATTTTTATCGATAACGGCAATCACTAATTGATGTCAAATGTAATGAACGAATGAAACAGAGGCTTTTTGGCGGGACGGAATTTTTTTTTTCAATTTTTAAAACTTTTCACTTTTTTTTTTTAAAGCTGAGGCTAGAGGGCCCCCTGAGCTCGAGGGCCCTGGTGCACTGCACCTCCTGGCCCTATGATAGCTACGCCACTGGAAAAGAGTATGGATGTGACAATTAGCATACCCAATTTATTAGGTTCCTAATGATCCCTTTATTCCCGTTAGCGTAGGTTTTTTTTATTTTTTTTTCTTGGACGACATATTAGACACCTTCATACTATATTTGTTTCTAGGTGCGTGCACAGACAGACAGACAAAAATTTTAAAAAAATGGTGATTTGTTATCTAAATCGATAACGATCTACACTACCGCAAAAATTTAAAAAAAATGTTTGATTACAGACACGGTCTCGTTAAGTTTTATTATTTGTATAGATATTAGTGCAGAGACGCAATGTCCTTATAGGGTTAATTATTGCTTATATATACATGTAGCCTACCTTTTTTTTATTAAATTGTGGTACACAATTCACAAACGGTTGTTTAGTCCCAGACTAGGCAGGGCCTGTACTATGGTACTAAACAACTGATAGACATACTTGAATAAATATTAAGCGACCAGTATGTACAGTACTTTCCCTCCAGGTGGCGTTAAAAAAAACCACCCTATGTAATATTGCCTGTTGGCTCAGTTGGTAGTGACCTTGCCTTTAGAGGTCGCGGGTTCGATCCTCGCTCGGGGCCAACGTTTGTGTGCATGTCTGTTGGCTTTGTGCCTGGGTGTTTAATATTTTATAAGTACCTACGTTTATCAGTTGTTCAGTACCACCCATAGTACAGTCTCTGCCTAGTTTGAGACTGAAGTCAAAGTCAAATGTTTTTATTCAATGTAGGGGCTCCTCTCAAAAGTCTACTTATTGAAAGTCATTACAACTCCACCGTTCCTCAACACATTATTCTTTGAAACAATCTATACAATACAAAGTACAAGTTACATTGTTTTAGTGTTGTGCTGAGCTGGAGAAAATTTACATCACAGATTATTGACATTCTAATACTCATGTAACTTATAATATACCATTACTAATAATATGAAACGGCTACGGTTTGTGCATAACGGAACATTGCATTCTGCACATTTATATGCTGTCCGCGTCGGCTTTTTCGCCGCGGTATACTTTCAGCATCGCGTATTCGTTGTTAGTCTCTGTTGATCTGATATGTCTGTCGCCACCATATCTTTGTACTATCAAACCCTCGTCAGTAGTCAGTCCAGTGTTGTCGGCTGGTTCGTTAGTCGCGGCACGTGGTTGTGTAAATTCGGGCAGTGGAATCCCGTCAGGTAAGTCGTCTGTCAGGTCCTCGTCGTCACTGTCAATATGTGTCAAGGTCTGCATCCACTGGTCTAGAGTCAACTTAAAGTTGTCGTCATCTACAGCTGAAAAAAAAACTTGTTTTATCTACTTATGCTGTGAGTTTACGGAACGTAGCTGTTAATGAGATATATTTTTGTATTATCTCTAGGAATAGATATATGACAGTTACCGAAAATTGACAAAACAAAGAGCAGCTGCTAATAACGACCGCCGTAAGAATTCTGCCTCGTCGTCAGCCTGCTACGACTTGTTTACGAGAATAACATCAGACTGGAACTTTTTCTCTGCGTAGAAAAACAAAGATTACATATTTTTGGAAGTGGGAAAAGAAATAGTGATATTTTAATATTTCAATAGAGTTGGTATTACTTAGTCTGTGCCGTATCATGCGAATAGCTTCATTGGCAAATTTGGCACAGTTGTCATTGAGAAGTGTCTTGACAACATATCTTGCATTCTTTGCTTCTTATAAGAACTGCAGAAGTTTACTTCCGACGATAGCCTAAAAAATCATCTTTAAATAGGACGAAGTACTTGAACTTTGAAATGCTGTCGACAAAGGTGCCGCATACATTTGTGAATAAGTTCTTTCAATGTTGCTCTTTCCTTTGTTCCGAACGGCTTTTGGTGCAACTTTCCATAGATACAGCCCTCACATCTTATCCGGACTCAACTATACATCCAACTCACGTTTCGCCACTGTTATGACGTGATTCTTGCCCTGGTTAGCAAAACGCTCATGATATAACTAGCAAATTGGATGCAGTTATCTTATTTAAATCTAAATTCCTTGGTTTGCTTGGCACCGTCACCGTCTTCATGTCCAATTTGTAAAGTCCTGCTCCGGGCTCTCTTGCCGAAGACTGTAGTCGTGCCTGCTACTTCTAGCTTGCACTCGATAGTTGTCGACAAGAATACACTCTTAGAAGATCTTGCGACACAAGTGTTGAAAAAAGATATTTGGTTTTGCACACATTTCGCATTGAAAATGTCAACTGTCTAACTGTCACGGTTCATGAGATACAGCCTGGTGACAGTCGGACAGCGAAGGCTTACTAATAGGGTCCCGTTTTACCCTAAGGGTACGGAACCCTAAAAACTGGCTCTATATAAACAATTTCCTAAATCAAAAACTATAAAAACTTTTTCAAACAACATACTATGGTAGGATGCTTCGCTTCCGAGAAAACACTGGGCTGCGATCTTCCCGCACTTCAAACGTGTAATTAATGCCAAAATGTTAAAACTACCTATTCTATTCTTTCTTTCTTTTTTCACTACCTAAATACTACAGAAGCTTTGTCTAAGAGGAGACGTCCGTTACTGCCCTGATTACTGAGATCTCGGGGCTCCAACGACCTGATGATTTTTAGCTCCAAGGTCTAATCACTCCTGAACTATATAACTATAAATTCAAAGAGATGTGTTTTTGCCTACTACATTTATACTCATGGGCGTGCGGGTCCATAGATGCTGATAAGCGCCGCATGCCCTGGGTATTTTTTCAAAATACATGCAATATATTCAGTACTTTACTATTCATAACAATTCGCAAATCTACTAATAACGCCACCTTTTGTTTCTAAATCAAACTATTTTTGCTTCCTACTAGCCCCGTAGCGCCGCCACTAGATAGCCATATACGGTATGCGGCGTAAGCGGGTACTACACCAGCCTACTTAATCGCCATTTTCTCTCTATTCCTGCACGCAAATATTAGATGTCAGTGTGGAAATGTTTCGGAGTGTGCGTGAAATTTTGTATGGGAAATAAGCTCCGCTTTTTCTCAGCCAACCCGAATAGAGTAGTACGGCATAATACGCATCTCTATGTAACGAAAGAGACAGCAGCCCACAGTCGGGTGACTTCGGCAACGTTCGTTAGTTGACGAAGTTCTTTCATTTCGAATACACCGGAAGTCTAGAATGGGTTATCAATTCATTATCTATTTAATTGTTTATAAGCAGATTAATAATAAATAAACAACTATCTCTATTTCAAAATAACATTTTTCTAATGCAATAATTATTCATTTACACTAAGTGCATTTTTACAGTATTGCTTGTTTGTTTTTTCAATAAAAAGCGTTTTGTCATTTTCTGTCTTCCTGGTTATTGGTCTGTGCTGTCTTCGGGGCATTGCACTTAAAGTTTTTGGCCATGTTTTTGTTTTGATACAAGTTACGAAATAGTTTGATGAAAAATACTTTTTTATATTATTGTGAAATCTTTACGAACGAAAGTGAAATAATGGAAAGTTTACGTTCTGATACGTGTAGTGATAGTTTGTGTGCAAAGATTTAGAAACTAACCAGTTTTCGTTAGTGCAACCAGGATTAGGTACCAATTCGATTGAAATTGCACTAAGAATGCAAAAACGGAGGTCACTTCGAATAGGGTCATTGCGCCGGTTGGCGGCCTTTTAGTCGCCTTCCAAACTTTGCTCTTTGAAATTAGTATGTTATGTCCATAATTCAAGTTCTGATTATTTCTGTGGGCATAGCAGATATAATCAAGTTATTTTTCGAAATAAGTATTATAGGAATATGGGAGCATTTATATTTTTAAATAAATAATTACCTGAAACTTAGGCAAAACGCCGGTTGGTTGACCTTTGAAACTTTTTTTGGTTGGCGGCCACCCTAGAGTCAGTTCGCGGCCGCCAGTTTTACATACAATATCGACTTGCGAGATTTCATACTTTCTTGACGTTTCGTACACTTCTCCATACATATCCTATCGTTAATTTCCACATCATTAGGCATATGACCGCGATTGTCACTCAAATGCCTTCACTCTTAAAAAACACGTTTTCCTCAATATTCGTCCCTTTTTTGTGTTCTAACCTAACCTAAGCTTACACTGTTCTAACATCTCTTTGCCCTTTCTTTTCTCCCTTCAGTTCGATCCTCCCGGGCTGAAGCAACTATCCCCTACAACTTTTAGCCTCTTGGCTTTGCCTACATTCCCAGAGGCAATACCTGATGCTATTGAAGCTAGAAGACGTCTCCTTTTCCTCGCTCGGGATCGTCTGAAAAGTGTCTCGGCGCATTTCGTCTTTGTCTTGTTAAGGATGTGCTTTGCAGCCCCTAAAATAATGTATCTTTTGAGGACGGCTCCAGTTAAAGCGCTACTAAATGTTTCACTCAGCAATGACCAGTGGAGTCAGGCATTGTTCCCATAAGATGCGGCGGACTGGATGTGCGACGCGTGAGGGATGTGAGTGTTCCAGCTTTCCTCGCCTCGACGCACGGGATTGCGGATCTCGTCTCTGGTAAATACTGGGTGGCGTAAAAGTACTGGCACTAAAGACAATACTGTTTTTTTTTTATGACATTTCTTGTCATTCTATTTTTGAAAATCGTGTAGTGAACAAGTGTAAAATACACTGAAAATAAACATGGACCGTTTTACTCCCCAAGAACGTGGAATAATTGTGTCAATGTTCTTACGGAATAATTCCAGGCCGAGTTATCTCTCGTTTTGGCGATTTGCCTTGGCCTGCAAGATCACCCGATCTGACCAGTCCAGACTTCTTTCTTGGGGGTTTTTTGAAATCTCGGGTGTATGTGAACAAGCCACAGACTCTCGCAGCTCTAAAAGAAAACATTCATTAAGAAATAAGGAACATATCGCAGGTAGTGTTACGGCAAGTTATGCAAAATGTCATAAATAGGGCTCAAATGTGCATCACTGTGCAATGTGCCTCTGGAGGTCACCATTTAAAAGACATCATCTTTAAATCCTAATGGTACGAAATTTAATGGCACAAATATACATTTAAAAAACCTAAATCTAGTTAATCTAATTTAGAAAAAATGTTATAGCTGAACCAAATAGGGTCTTTACTTTTGCGCCACCCAGTATTATCTTCCCATGGAGGCGGGCCCCTGCCCTTGGCAGCTGAGGCGCTGGCGAAGTGGAGTACTCTCTTCCCGAACGCTGTCGTGCCCAAAGTTGCTACTGTGCAGCGGGTGTGGGATGAGGAAGGGACAAAGAACACCCTGGATCGACTTAAGGCGCGGCGGCAGGCTAGACTCTGGTTGCAGGCATTACCCTCCACAAATGGGAACTCTTCGCGACGGCAACTCCTTGCGTGTCGCGGTTGTTCTCCGCCTGGGCTGCGATGTATGTCAACCACATCAATACATTTGCGGCTCCATGGTTGGGGCAACTGGTCATCATGCATTGAGCTGCTGTCTTTGTTTGAAAAGATTCCTTCGGCACTATGCGCTCAATGACATCAATATTCCATCCTTGTCTTAGTCCATGGCAAAAGGCTAGATGGTTTGACCCTGGTGCTGTGGCAGAGAGGTGTTTATTGTGGGACGCTACGTGCGGCAACACCTCGCGGCTTCTTACTTCGGCCACACTGAGTTCGCGGCCGTCAAAAAGCACGAGAAATACTATGCCTTCATCATTATCATCAGCCTATACCGGTCCACTGCTAGATATAGGCCTCTCCAATTGCACGCCATTCAGCTCTATTCTCGGCGACTCTCATATATCTGCTACCAGCCACCCTCCGAAGGTCGTCGCTCCACCTAGCCTGAGGCCGTCCTACCTTACGCTTACCGATTCGCGGTCTCCAGTCTAGATTACTGTATCCTTGCAAATAAACCATTCATTTCATTTCATTATTTCATTTCATTTCATTTAGAACATGTCTACTTCAACGGAAAGGTCATCAGTTCTACGGCTAATATGGCCAGCCCTTTTTCCACTTCAGCTTGCTTATTCTACGAGCTCTGTTGACAACTTTGGTTCTCTATCGGATTACCTCGTTTCGGATTCGATCCCTCAGAGACTCCAAGCATAGCCCGTTCCATAGCTCGCTGAGTCACCTTGAATGTATGGACCAGCCGTACCGTGAGTGTCCACGTTTCGGCTCCGTAAATCATAACAGGCAGGACGCATTGGTTGAAACCTTTCGTCTTTAAGTCGTCTTCTTTTTTCGGTCCGTGGAATACGCACAGAGAATACTCGACGAAGCTTCCTGAACTCTGCCCAGCCCAGCTGAATTTTCCTGTTAGCCTCACTCTCAAGGTTGTTCTTACCGAATTGCAGAGTTTGCCCGAGGTAAATGTATTCTCGAACATACTCGAGAGCACCACCATTGACAGCTATCAGCCCCGGAGTGAAGTGATTGTGGAACATAACTTTGGTTTTGTCCAAGTTCATCCTAGTTCATCCTTGGCCTTAGAAGCAAATTATTGCTTCGTGCCATTTGCGTGCGAAACTACGGGATGCTGGGGAGCAAAAGCTTTGGCTTTATTAAAGAGAGATTGGCCGTCGGCTTCGTGAGATATGTGACGCTCGCTCTGGGGTGTACCTACCTGCTGCAAAGGTTGTCTATTGCCATGCAGCTCGGCAACGCGATGTCTGTCATGGGCTCCTTTGCTACTGGTACGGCTCGGGGTATTTTTGACTAAACTAGTACCGTAGTACTAGTGATATCATTTTTATGTAGGTACCAATATTTATTGACCTCAAAGCCAGATTGTTAAAAACATTTTTAAACTACCTACTTGATTAAAAAAATAATTAGTCTGTGTGAAAGAAGTGGCCGTAAACTGACACCTCTATTTTCAATAGTCAGATAACGGCCGTCTATTTCTCATACAATTTTCAGACGGCCGCGAACCAGTTTCGTTTTTTTACCATGTGTTAGTTTGCGGCCCCCTTATATTTAAGTAGCCATAAATCCGTATAAAATTATATTTTGGCGGCCGTGAACTAACCATAGCATTCAACCCAACCCCAACAATAAAAAAATGTTGCACAAAACGAAACTTTATTTACATTAGTAATAGGATCGAAAGCAAACCTATTGCATTCAGTGAGTTAGTTCGCGGCCACCCGGCCGTAAACCAACTTTACCAAAAGAATATTAGGCTGGTTCGCGGCCACCAAATAAAACTAGTATTAAAGTAATTTACTCCAAAAATAAATGTAAAATTAAGTATATCAAACACCTATGATCACCAGAGATCGGCATTAGGTAGTGTGATTTGGTACCATAGTAGGTAAAGTTGCTACGAGGATGTAATGTGGAGTTGTTAAAACCACCACTTAATTTGGGACTTCTGAAAATTTCCCGGGAAATTTCCGAGATTTTTCTACAGTATCATATTACTTACTAAATATAAACTTCTTTTGTTCTTAGGTGATTTTCTCTACAGTGGCCGGTTATGGAAATAATCAACAAAATCTGCATATTTGTAATAGTACGGCTCCTTAGCTAGAGAAAAATTGAGTTTCGGTCCCATCCGACACAAAGCACACACGATACCTCTGGGTAGAAAGGTCGTAAAAGCCACTTTTGGTCAAAATGAGATAGAAATACAGTTCGATTCAATTTTTGACGCTCTATCGATCTGTCTATTCAAACACCTAAAATTCGGAAAAAAATTACTTTTACACCCCACTTTTTTTTACATCCTAATCCAAAAATACATCTGAAATGTGATGTAAAACACAATAGATATTTCATTCCATGGCGTAACACACAATTTGAAAAAAAAATTGTGTTGTTTAAATTTACTTGGCTTTTACACCCTTTGGAGAATATTTATATTGAATATGAATTGGACTTACGTCCACACCACAAACTAAACATTTCCAATTTGTAGGTTTTACAGCCAACGTCGTGGGTACCTTATTGAATATTTTTATTTACAAATAAACAACTAAATCAAAATTATCAATACCAGTAACTAAAAAACCATACAACTATAAAAATCTACTACTAAACCATACAAAAATCTACTAAAGTTAAATTAAATCTATATATAGAAGACCTCATCCAATGCATCGCACCGAGGCAAGGTTCCCAGCAGACTGGCAACCAGCCCTGGGGTCTCCAGTTGCCCCGACGAGGCGCCTCGTGAGATCTTTTAAAAATAATTTTGCTTCTGGGCCCCAAAGACCCATCCTTTCCACCGCAATTGGAAGAAGCACATAGTACCTATCCAGACCCGAGTACTTTCTGCTTTCTGTGTTTAATTCTTTCTGCGGCAATAGCCGCGGGCGCCTGGACAAGTGGACGTTTCGTCAAAGTGAGATGGAGCCAAAGTACCTATCTGCACATGGTAGCGTCCCACACCAAACATCTGCTAAGACTCCACGGGATAAGAGACATCATATCGGGTCTTTTTCCGTGCGTCGTCGTTCGGGTCTTTTTCTAGAAATAGCGCTTGGGCCATACCTAAATCATTTCATCATGAGTTTCTCCAATTATACCGTATCAGTCAATGCAGGACACTCTTGTTGAATCCGACGAAGACGATAACGTTGACAAGGTAGCAGAATTAGAAGCATCCAATAGGGTATTTGACTCTCTAGTCAAATGAGGTATCTACTTATTGTGATCTGTCAAAACGAAAATTTCCTATGAAAAGTGTACTGAGTTGTGACGTCATAATTTTTAGTATAATGTTTAGTAGTTCAATTACGACACTTTTTTAATTGTTTTATTATTTTAAAATTTTGCTATAGGTACTTGTAAAATGAAAATCGGAATGCATTTTTAATTAAGTAAGTAACTAAGTAACAACTCTTTATTGTACACTAATAAAATATGCAACAAGTGACACAGTGATACAAAAAAAGTACAATGGGCGCTCTTATCGCTTTAAGCGATTTCCTCCAGACAACCTTAGGATGGATGTAACTGAGATAAACAGATGAAGGTAGATGGTGCACTAAAGTTCACAATGGATATTACTGATCCTTCGCAATTTAATTTCGATACAGTCAAATACCCAAATTGAGTATTTGTGTTGATAAATTACGGTACATGCGATTAGTACATCTAATTAAAACTCATCCTGATTACTTTCTCATATTTATTCACGTATTCTGTATTCTGTGCCTCTAAATTAATATTTGTTACCTTGTAGTTACAACGTAAATTACGCGATTAAAATTGGTAATAAACGCCATTGAGACACACATCAGATTTTTAAGGGGTGTAAAAGACAATTGCATAAAAAAAAATTGGCGTAAATCCATGGTAACTTTTTAAATATAAGCATTATTAGAAATTCTATAATTAAACACCAAAATAGACTTAAAACTAAAAACATATCACTTTGAAGTTTTTAAATAGATCAAATAACAAAAAAGTTATAAGCAATAGATTTTTATAATTTACGTTTTTTGCTCGCCCTGTAAAATTGCTATTTTGGCTTTTACGACCTTTCTACCCAGAGGTATCGTCACATATGAAATTTGGCATTTCATATGTGTGCTTCGAATTAAAAGTAGGAACATGGTGGTTTTAACAACTCCATATTATATCCTCTACCTACTTTGGTACCTAATCTCACTACCTAATGCCGATCTCTGATGATCACTCAAAAACAATCACAATAGTACTATGTAATCGTAAACATGAAATAGGTACTTACTTTTGAAGTGAGACTTGTTTTCTATTTTTTGAACAGGTTTGCGAACGTATGTCTGGTGACGGCACGGCTGCCAAAATGGACAATTTATTTCCTTTTATTAGATTAGGGTAATCGACCAATTTGAATAGGCATTAAATTCTGCAACTATTCTACTTCTTAAAGTGATACAAACGTTGGGAAAGGTGGGATAGAATTCTTATTATTGCAATATTTATGCGGTTGGTCCTCTAAAAGGCCGCAAACTAACGCAGGGCCGCGATCCGGCGTAATGACCCTATCCATTATCTGACTTGTTTGTTAATATCAATCATTTACGGAGATGTTTGATGTGGCTGCCTAAATAAATTCGCTTTCTGCATTCAGTGTGAGCATACTGGTAAATAATTACAGTAGGAAAGGTACAGTAGGTACCTACACTACAGTAACCCGCAAGGAAACCTCGATGTAATACCTGTTAGCTGTATGGTAAGGTCTCTTAAATAATTTTAGTTACGATTTATTAAAACTACCTATAAATAAACATCTGCGCGGGTAACGCCGCTGGCGGGCGTGCTGGTGTTGCATAGGTAGGTATTATAGCAGATCAAATTCTAATAGCATGACCGGTACTATCAACCAGTGCACGCCCCTGTTTATAGGTACTACAATAACTTAGGCCGCTCGCCAGCTCTGTAGCTCCGGGGCCCCAGGGTTCTAATGTAAAAGATAAACCTGATAATCGTATGTGCCATCATTAGTTAATTTCTAGGGAGGTCGAAGGTCAAAGTAGAATAGAACATAGCAATTATACAAAGTGACATTTTAGTGGTTGTTTTCCCGCGGAAGATTCGCCCTCAGTAGTACCTACTATCGAATCATACATAAAAACTAAAAAAACAAATAGTTTTTTTTTAATTAATATAAAAAAAATATTCGTAAACTCGAAAGAGTGAGAAACATTAGTAGCACCACAGTTTAACAATCATACAGTTGGTTATCGCCTTTGTGGGCGCGCGATGCCGCCGCCGGCGTAGGTATTGACGCTGTTCGACGTATTTATGCAAGGGTTGTTACAAAAATGTAAACAAAATATTTTTTAGTTACAATCACAAAATCACTTATTGAAATAGGTACATATTAAATATAGATGAAAAGAAAAACATTTTGAATGCCCACGAGCAATTATTATTATTAATAGAAATGTATGTTAATATAAATAAATCATTTAAAGATGTTGCACTGCCAGATATTTCCGCGACACTTTATTTTTGGAGTATTTTAGTTGGGTCAAATAAAAAGTGGAACATTCTGTGACCGTGTTACTATCAAAAATTACTAAAGATCATAATAAATAAGTATTCAATGACCCGCGATTTATTACGCGCACTGCGAGAAAACTAACTTGAATAGGTATGGCACAAAAACAGTTATTATTATTTAATATCTATTATGGATATGTCGAATAGATCTTTGGAAATTGTTGTAATGACGGTAAAACCATCATGAGGGTTTTGTTCTCGTCTCAACTCGGATTCACGTCAGCCCTTGACGATTAACCTGACAAACTACGCGAGTTTGTATGAAGCGTTCCGCGTCGCTCGCTTCCCCGCAAAGCCCCCTCCGTTGCTCTGCACAAGTACATTCGTGAGCCAACTGTATGATTGTTAAACTGTGGTAGCATACCTAGCGAGAGGTACGCGCCGCGCGCCGCACCGTGCCGACAAAGGACAAAGGAACCGCCGCGCGCGCCGCCGGTCGCTCGTTCTCGCCCTCGCTCGCTCGCTCACCTCAGTCGTCGCGCGAACGTCACGGGGTTAACACGCGTAAGTTCCGTATGGCCGCGATTATGGATCGACATTACGATTATTCTAATGTGGAGTGCCTCGATATGGTGCAATTGTACGCTAGGGCTGACTATGACTCCCATGCCGCCCGGCGACTTTACGCTGATCTGCGACACTTGGAGTCGCTCCGTCTTCGGGGGATTCTTAATCCACAAATCCCAGACGCCCGGACCATCGTGGCGGTGACGCAGCGTCTTCTGGATCATGGACAGTTCTAGACACCAGCGCATGCACAGGGCAGAGGTCGACCAGCTGTTTATTCGGCGAGTGCATGCTCTCCACGAGAACGACGCTCCGGCCAGAATTGCTTTTTGTGAGTGGTTGATACAAAATCGTGATGTATACATTTTGTGGACGGACGAAGCTACTTTTACACGTGTTGGACTGTTCAATCAACACAATGAGCATTTTTGGGCTTTTAATAACCCACATGTTATTCGCAAGTGTGCGCATCAAGTGCGTTTTAGTGTTAACGTGTGGGCCGGCATAATTAATGGCTACCTCATTGGACCGCATTTCGTGAGTTTCGTGACAGGACATTTAACGGGTGACACTTATCTCGAGATGTTACGAAACGTTATCCCGGATTTACTGAACGACGTTCCGTTAGTGCTCGTGAACAACCTGTTTTACCAACACGACGGGTGCCCAGCTCATTACCAGCGCGCTGTGCGAGAGCACCTGGACAATGTGTTTGCCCAGCGCTGGATCGGACGTGGTGGGCCAGTGCCTTGGACTTAAGTCCGTTGGACTTTTACTTGTGGACGGAGGTTAAGCGCCTAGTTGACACTGAGGAATACAAAACTCGCGACGCATTAAGAACTGCGATAGTGGACGCTTTCGAAATTGTGAGACGTGACAGACACTTAATTAAAAGACAATCAAATTAAACGTGCACGACTGCATTGAACGTAGTGGCTTGCACTTTGAACAATTACTTCGCGGGAAGTGTAAGTAACTACATACTTTTGTAAATAAATCATTGTAAATACCAATTTTTTAAATACGCCTTAAATACTTTTACATGTAAATTGTTTTTTTTTTTTTTTCAAAAAAGATAGCATTATCATTTGTTGGTACAGTAAATTGGTAAAAGTATTTATGACGGTCCTAAGCCCGTTAAAGTATGAAGGGAAAATTGGTTTGAACAATGGTTTAGGTAGGTACACCGCCGCGCGGCATAAGCAAAAAAGTTTAGATTGCATGGTTTTCCTTGTGTTTAATTTACCACGTTTTTTAGAGAGATTTGATCGATGCCGTAAAAGTACAGGGTGTTACTTTTTCGGATTTTACCCGGTTCGATTCCCGGGTGTGGCAAGCGAATTCTCGAAAATCTGTGAATGCAGTTCTGTTTCTTTTTTTAAATAAAGGAATATTTCCTTCGAGTAAAATTGTCTATCACCAGTATGTACAGTACTTTCCCTCCAGGTGGCGTTAAAAACTCCACCCTGCAAAGCATGCGAGCATTCAATAAAATCTAATGGGCCATTTATACGAGGCCAATCCACTAAGACAAGCCACTAAGACAATCCATTGATTAGTGGATTGGCCCCGTGTAAATGGAGACAATCCACTGCAATGGATTGTCCTCAAGCCATTGACGAAGACAATCCATTGCAATAGAACGGTTTCGAATTTAGTGGCGCCACTGCTTCCCCCACCACTCCCGCAATGGATTGGCTTAGTGGATTGGCTTCGTGTGAACGTCTGTTCCCGTCCCGAGCCAAGCCATTCCACTAATAATTGTTTTGTTTTCAATAGCCGGAAATGTTAGTAAGGCACTGCGCATGTCCGTTTAGAATATCTATTATATTATTACGTTGTCTAGCAACTGTAGCCCTTGCTGAAAAACCAATTGTTATTTTATAATATACGTTTTACAAATGTTCGGCGTTTACTTGAACGAATCACGTCGTCACAAGAAACTCGTTTCGTTTAATTTGAGTAAATTCAGGATTATTTAAGTTCTGGTGATAACCATAACCGTGGCCATAACCATGGACATTCAAAATGACTTCAAACTTCATACTCGTATATTTTAAAATACATTATTGTTTTACTTCTAACTAAAGAGATTTAAATATAATAGGGCATAGAGGGAGCATTGGGAATATTTTCATACAAAACTTTGAAGCCTAAGCGTCATGTCCTTATCATGTCAGTTAGTATGAACGCGAGCTGTTATTCGGTCGAAATTGTACTAGACTTATTCCACTTGGAATAACTTTTGACTTCAAATTTTCTTCGCTTTGTCCCCTCTATGCCTTATTATATTTTAATCTCTTTGCTTCTAACAAACCCAAAATCTCTTTATGTATTAAGATGAAACCATTTCTGAACGTAGCCCTCAATGCAATTGTCTATCCAGTGTATCTATTTTTGGGTGTCAGGCAGCTACAACTTACAAAATCTTGTAGCTAAATTTTTTAGCTACTTTCACTCTTTTACAAGATGTGAGTACTTTCGCGACTTTATAGTAGGGTATCGGCCCTTAAATTGTACCTAAACGTGGCTGTCTATTACTAATACCTGGATATCTATTTTATTAATGTCTATTTTATTACTAATACCTGGATAAATGAAGGAGATAAACAGATTTCTTCGTTTAAAACTTATACTGCGTTCTGCCTTATCTTATTTTATAAATTTAAAATTATTGCTCGCTGTTTAAATAAACTGAAAATTTATTTACCTATTAATAAATACACGTAATCTACTTACTTTACCTATTTTAAGGTTTTAGCTACTTTTTTGTGTCAACAAATCGGGCAATCTCGCTACTTTTCGCAAGATGTCTAGCTACAGGGTAAGGGTAGCAGTTGGCAACACTGCGTCTATCCATAGCGTCCGAATCTGAACTGAACGGGAACTTCCCATCCGAGCCATTCCACTAATTGTTTTGTTTATTGTTGAAGTTCTTGTGATATTGTTGAACTTCTATTATTGTTGAACTTCTTGTGATAACCATGGTGTTACCAAAATGGTCTTCAGAAATGACATCTCAATTCATAAATCTGTACCGGGAACAAGAGTGCCTGTGGAGATAGCTTAACATATCGGGATAGAGACGCGAGAGACACTGCGTTAAGAAATATTATTGTGGGTATGAACCGCGAAGATCTTACTATGGATGATGTGAAGAAAAAAATTAAGTATTTGAGATCAACCTACATGAATGAGATTAACAAAATAGAAAAAACTGTACGATCTGGCGCTGGAACATCAACAATTTACAAACCATCTTTGACATGGTTCGCTGAAATGGATGCATTTATCAAATATGTAAATGTTAAAAGAAACACACAAAGCTCCTTTGTAAGTTTTTATTATAATTTATTATGATTACAACATACATTACCTAACAAGCCTAATTGGGGTTATTTCGAAACGTTTTTGGGTGAGTGGAGAGTAGGTTCGTTCTTGCTTGGACTCAAAAAGTCACAATCAGTACTTTTACAACTGCCATTTTTAGGGTTCCGTACCTCAAAAGCAAAAAAAAACGGTACCCCTAAAGGATCACTTTCTTACACAAGTATAGGAAAAAATCTAAAAACTATACATTTGTAATTAGAGCAGTGATAGCCTTATTACGGTTAAAGAGCCTGCCAAAAATCAGTGAGGCTCGGGTTCGAATCCTGGTATGTACCAATGAGTTTTTCAAAATTTACGTACATATTTATCACTAAAAAAGGCGTGAGATTATTTATTATTATTATTTGTAATTAAATTATAAAAACTACTTAAAGTTATTATTTAAAGTACATAATCTATCACATGTACCTACAAATTTGTACGGAACCCTCGGTGGGAGAGTCCGATTCGCACTTGTCCGGTTTTTTTATTGTTTATCGTATCATCTTGTTTTGCCACGGAACAGCTCCCTCATTACAAAAATAATTTCTGTATGCATCTCTGACGTCTTTCGCTGCATTGGAATAGCGGTTTCCTCCAGATCGTTCAATATCATTTAATACCACATAAGCGTTACGCCATTGACCGGGAATAACCTGACAATTATTTACATCTTCAAAATCAACAATGATTTGGTGTATAGACCTTCTTATTAGTTCGTCTGAGCCAATTATGTAGGGCACAAGCAGCTAAAATCAATTTGTCCACAGTTTCCAGTTTTGTCGATAAAGGGCTTCGAAATATTTGAAATTTAGTAACTAAAATGCCAAATTCGTTTTCTACAATCCTTCTAGCCCGCGATAGGCGATAATTGAAAATTTTCTCCTCAAATGGAAGGTTATTTCTTGAGTATGGTTTCATTAAATATTTTTTTAACGGGAAGGCGTCATCTCCTACAATCACACCACCATCAGGAATTAGTGTTCCATTTTCTAGCGTAGTTCCTAAAGAACAATTGTTAAATACTCCCCCATCAGAAGCCATTCCATTTGCTCCTACATCGAGGTACGAAAGCAGTAGTCATGGTCTACTAGAGCAAGAAGGATAATGCTGTTTTGTTTTTTATAATTAAAAAACTGACTTCCACAGTTCGGAGGGGCAATTATATTAAAATGCTTGCCATCAATCGCTCCATAGCACTTCGGAAAGTTCCAACGCTTACGGAAACCTTCTTCTATTATTTTCCATTCGTCTCTTGACCTGAAATTTTTAAAGAAAGAAAAGTATTACACATTGTCAACCTTAATATTTTAACTACTGTTAGAATGGTTCAGAATAAGACATACAAATATTTCGATATCAATTTATATTCTTGAACAAAACACAATTCAATGACAACCGCCATCAACCAAAGAGAGTCGAACCACACCCGGCCTCTCTGTCCAAAGAACTCTATAACTCCTAGTCTCTGACATATTTTAATCTTTGGATAATTAGCTATATTTCATCGTAGCAGCACCATCTCTTAGTTTAAAGCATTAACTCGACGACCAACGCCATCCATGGTCTGAGCGTAGTACAAATACATGCCGAAGAATAGGATGGCGCATACGTCGCTTCCAATTTCTTTAACACTCGACCATCCTGAAACATAATACGTCCTCGTATTATCTGCAATGAACAGAAATAGATTAGCAATAGGTACTATTCTTATTTCTAATTAATATGACATAGTAGACATGACCGAACTGGACTGTCAAAGTTATAACTGACTGTAAATCGAATCTATCTTCAAATGGCTCCTGATTTCTATACGAACTGGTCTATTTGACTGTAAATCGAGTCTATCTGACTTGAACCGAACTGGTCTTCGTCTATCTGACTTGAACCGAACTGGTCTTCGTCTATCTGACTTGACTTACGAGATCTGAAAGTTCGACAGGCCTCTAACCTTACTGGTCTTCATCTAACTGACTATAAGCTGCGTCTATCTGATGCAGCTTACGAGGCCATATAATTCGTAACTGCCCTTAACTGAGCCACGAGTTTCTCTCGCAAATAATTGTTTTATACCAAACTAAACAATAACTTGACACGAACTGTTCGAGCACATTCAATCAATACTTTTTCCCTTTATGTTTATGCCATAACTTGACTAAGTCGTTTCTCTTTTTAAACAATTTGTTTTATTTCTTACTCTGTTCTTTACTAAATTCAGAAAATAATTTATTTATCTGACCTTGATTCGGGCACAAACCACTGGCAGATTTGCACTTGTCGGTGCGTCAGATTTGCAGTTGCCTAACGCATCCAGACGCTACGCACATCAGCGACGTTAGTGCGCTAGCTGGTACCGCTGGCACCTGACTGACGGCGGAATCGCGGCGTTCCTTCACCATACTCGAGCACGTAGCTGTAGGCACAATGTTTCACCTCCCCACTGTAACAGAACAAACCGAAGAGCACCCGATCGAGGTGGGTACAACATTGTTGTGTCATCGATGGATTAGAATTTGTAGGTAGACTATGCAATTTTCTCCAATAGTCTCTCCAGGTTATCTATACGAGACTCCATCTTCTTCTCGTTAGTTTTTCGTCGCTTAGATAAACGGTCACAAGATTTACTGCGTTGATGTCCGCGAGCGCGACCTAGATCGTGACTGTTTTCCCATTTTCACTTTGTGGGTTAGGTTTATCCTATAAGGGATAGCAAAACATTCGCACTATCCCACTTCTGAACTGTTAGAATGGTTCAGAATAAGACATACAAATATTTCGATATCAATTTATATTCTTGAACAAAACACAATTCAATGACAACCGCCATCAACCAAAGAGAGTCTAACCACATGGCCTCTCTGTCCAAAGAACTCTATAACTCCTAGTCTCTGACATATTTTAATCTTTGGATAATTAGCAGTATTTCATCGTAGCAGCACCATCTCTTAGTTTAAAGCATTAACTCGACGACCAACGCCATCCATGGTCTGAGCGTAGTACAAATACATGCCGAAGAATAGGATGGCGCATACGTCGCTTCTAATTTCTTTAACACTACTTAATTAATAATTACAGATCGCTCAGCCAAATACCCAAAATCCTGAAGGTAATGAAGAGACAGAGTCTGACATAAATAAAGAAACATCTTCAGACAGCTTGGAAATGGATCAACAAATAAATAAGGAACAATACTGCCAAAATAGGACAGCGGATATGCAAACCGATGCAACAAATAAAATTACTAAAAACACAGACAGGAACCAGCAATCTCAAACAGCTACCAAAAGATCACGTCTAAATAAATTGTCACAATTTATTTATAAAAATATGCAAGACATTTCTGCTGAAATAAACAGAGAAAGAGAGAGAGAAGATGATAACGAGTATGAAATATATGGAAAATATGTTGGGCTTCAATTCAAGTCTATGAATGAAGAGGATGCTATTCTTGCACAACAAGAAATTCAGTCAATTTTAACCCGATTCAAATTAAGAAAATTACAACGTAATCATAATATCCCTCACACATCTAGTTCGTCTCATTCACAACTTTCAGATTATCAATCTCTCGTAACCCCTAGTGACAGCCGTGGAAGCTTTGATTCGAATAGTCAATTACACTGTCCTTCACATTATGATTCTCCAAGTACCCCCATAGCTATGATAACAGCTATTCTGTTGTTCGATACAGTGAAACTGATATGGCTGCTGTACAAAACATAAGTGCTGCAGGTTTACAACATTCGGATGTTCAATACAATGTTGAAGTAAATGACGATGAAACTGATATGACTGTCACAAACTTAAATCTTATAAACATGGCTTTTAGAAACTCGTAATCTTGTGTTATCTGGACCAGGACCCCAATTCCACTAAATGTCAACAGTTATTATAGTTGGATGACTAACTGTTGACAACTATAACTGTTGACATTTAGAGTTACAAGTTCCAAAAGCCATGTTTCATACTTCAACATTGTATTGAACATCCGAATATATATCCTGTATTGAACAACGGAATATTAGTTATATTATATTCGAATCAGCGCTTCCATGGCCGTCACTAGGGGATACATGATATTGATAATCTGAAAGTTCTGAATGAGACTAACTAAATGTCAACGGTTATAGTTGGATGACAATGACATGTCAATGGTGTTATTTGCTCTGACAAGTGTCAAATGTCACCATTGACATGTCATTGTCATCCAACTATAACCGTTGTCGCGAAGTAAATTACCTGGGTTCATTCTTAGGCGACAAGAAACTATTATCTAAAGTTATCGAGAGACAACGTAGCATTCTTTAAACTACTCTCGGTATCGCTACGTGAACTCTGAAGTCACGCCGCGATATACGGCTCTGGCGACCCACTCTCTGGGTCTGAAAGACCTCCACAACACCCCTTATAGTCTTTCCCAAACCACCATAATTCTCTGACCTCTGTCTCTCTCTGTGTGTGGGAAGGCTACTCTGGAAGCCTCCGTACCACACGCTCTCATATCTACAATGTCTCTCGATACACCGTTAGATTTCTACACCTACACTCTCGATATAAATTGTTTAAACACTTACACATTATCTGCTTCTCCTATTCCACATCTCTGCTCGTGCGTACAGGTTCTATATCGTCGGATCATCCTTTTCACGTGGTGACAGCGCCATTGCTAATTCAAAAACTACCTACTCATGCAAATCTAACTGACAACTCACCGTTCGGATACGTTCGCGATCGTTCGCGACAACCGTTGACATTTAGTGGAATTGGCCCCCAGTACCTACAGTATTTTTTGTACCTATTTTTAAGAGCAGTGATAGCCCGGACGGTTAAGAGCCGGCCGAAAATCAGTGAGGCTCGGGTTCGAATCCTGGCATGTACCAATGAGTTTTTCAAAAACTTACGTACATATTTATCACTAGCTCGACGGTGAAGGAAAACATCGTGAGGAAACCCGCAGGTCTCAGAATTAATTATTAATTCTGAGACCTGCGACCTGTCTCAGAATTAATTAATCCTGAGACATGTGTAAACAGACCCGGTCCGGCGATGGGCTCACCACCTATCACGTTTAGGGGTCCAATATATCTCGTGAAATGTGGGTATATCCAGTAATGGAATACCTCTGCCTACCCCCTCGGGGATAAAAAAGGCGTGAGATTATATTTTTATATATTTATTATTTTTTATAAAAAAAAAAGGGGTGTTGGTATTTAAATAGTTAGCATAGTATTAATATTTTTGGAAGCAGAAAAATATAATCTGTAAGCAGAAATAGCTAATTGGTCAACATAAACGCAATCCAATTATTTTACTCACCATCTTTTAAATATGCATATCAATCAAATCCACTGCTCAAAGACATATTTTCTCTGCTGTTCGATCATGAAATAAATCTTGCTGACCAAGTAGTTATTTTGCGGACCAAGTAATTATTTTGCGAACGTGTTTGTCTTACTTTTATTTGGTTATTTTACATAACTACTTATGTTCATCGAATACATATATTTACATATACATATATTTTTTAATTTATCTGTATTTCTGTGAATCATCCTTTATTTACAACAGACGAGGCTGTATGGGCTCGATCTCTTTGCCTTTCCCTAAAGGGATAAATAAAAAAAATTTTAGTGGATTGGCTTATGTGTAAATGAACGATTTGAATTTGCGCTTTTCAATGGATTGTCTTAGTGGATTGTCTGAGTGGCTTGTCTTAGTGGATTGGCCTCGTATAAAAGGTCCATAATTATTTTAAAAAATATAAAATAGTTTTTATGTCTTGAGTTCTATGATCGTAACTAACTATAAAGGATACATGAAAATCTGACATATGGCTCACTCGTTCATTCCATTCGTTTGCTACTTGTGTTTTTACAGATTTATTATTACGAACTTTTATTTTCTACTACTTTGACTATTATTAATTAATGATTTTGATGTTTCTTCTTCACGTTGCGGCCCACTTCTGAGCCCAACCGCCGGCACGTAGAGATGATGAGGAGGACACGGAGTGAAGGTCGAGGGTTCGAGGGTCGGAATAAACGAATATTCAGCAGCCAAATTAGTTTATTGTATGGAGCAAGAGCACAATTTTATCACTGTAGGTTTATCAGCACCATTGTCGTTGCATGATTGTTTGTAGAAATATAAATATTACATTAAACCGGAAGAAGCTTTTCTACGTAGAAATGCTTATTCAAAAATACCGATTTCAGGTCGGAGACTGTCTAGCTGGAACTTCAGGTCAGTACTAATTTCCTGGTAAAAGAAATAGAAGAGAGAGCTATAACTCTAATTTCAAATTCAAGAATATATGGCCAGATAAAGAAGTTAAAAGTGCTAGTAAAAAGACTTTTTCGATAGCTCAAAATAATGAGTGAAAGTGTTAGTGAAAGAAGATGTTAAACAATGTTGATAGAGAATTTGGAGTAGTGAGAGAAATATTAAAGGCTGCTGTAATATATATAAATAACTAGCGGCTCGGTACGTGCTTCGCAACTTATAAAGTGAAATAATAAAAATAAATAGGTAATTGGAACATCAAATTCATTTATACAAATAAAAAAAAAATATTAATTTCTAGCTATTTTAAATCTTAATCTAAAACATTTGGATAAACAACATATTTTTTTTCCATTTTGAGCATAAATAAACAAACGGCTGGGGGGGGGTACCTACTCTAGAACAGGGAACATAAAGTTGGCCATGTGAAAAACAAGATTCCTCCAAATTCACACCACAAACGTGAAGGGTTTGTCCTTGGGCCTTGTTGATGGACATCGCAAATGATAAACGCACTCACCGGGACCACGGGTAAAACGTGCACAGGATATTGTAATCGTTTGAATTCAAATGGCATATCAGTCGGTATCATAGGGATACGCGGTATCAAACAAACTTCTCCTTTTGATTTACCAGTTCAGATCGTAGCTTCAATCAAATTTGGCAACAACTTTTTCCCTGCCAATTTGGTGCCATTACAAAGTTTTGGTAGATAAATACTTCGCAATAATATAATCAAAGAACCAATTTTCAGATTCAGGCAATGCGGTGGCATACCAGCTGGTTCCAATGAATTTAAAAATTCAATTGGATAATTCACTGCCTCACCTTGATTCATAACACTGTCAATTGATTTATATGTCGTGACTACACCTGGCAGTTTCGCTTGAATTTGCAAAAATAGCGCGTTCTCTCAACCAATCATGATTTCTGTAATTCTGATGAATATGCGGATAAATACATTCCACTAACTCATCTATCGATTGCGTAATTGTACAAAAATTGTTCAGTACAGTCGATTTGTATTTTGCCATCACCAATTTCTAACAATTGTTTTGAAAATTCATGGGCAGCTAGATCATTTTGTAGGTGAATACGCATATTAATGTTCAGTGTCAATTTTTGTACATATCTCTCAAGAAATGATGACTTCAAACAGGCATTTATTTCATCAGCAGGAGTTGATCGAGGTATGACAGGCAATGCTTGAGGAAAATCCCCTGATAGTAAGATGAATGCACCACCAAAAAGCTGTTGATTCCCGCGTAAATCTTGCATTGTTCGATGAAATGCCTTGACTGATTTTTTATTCGCCATTGCACACTCATCCCATAAAATAATCGACGCTAATCGCAGAACTTTTGCCATAGCAGAATTTCTCGAAATATTGCAAGTTGTAGTTTCAATCACCTGTACATTCAATGGCAATTTTAATGCAGAGTGTGCAGTCCGACCACCTTCTCAGAATGTAGCAGCAATTCCCGAAGATGCAAGTGCCAATGCAATTTTCTGTTCCGATCGAATAGTCGCTAAAATCAATGATACAACAAACGTTTTGCCTGTACCACCAGGTGCATCCAAGAAATATAATCCACCTGCCATTATTGGAAACGGCTTGCATGATTGTGTCATATACATGTTTTTGCGGAATATACAATTTGGTTATATTTGATTGTACAAATAAACGTAAATCATTAGAATTGAATTCCTGCTCACGTTGCAATTCACGATCAAATAAATCATGCATCTCACGGTTTGGTGCGGTCATACCCAATTGTACTAATGCTTTATTTGCAATCGTTAGACACATGATCAATTATTATCAAAGCTTCGTTGTACATTTCTAAGGTAATCAACAAATCAGGATTTCTTTCATGATGACGCATACGAATTAAAATATCTTCTGCCATATAATGTTTATATTTGCTCCATAAATCAAGTGGATTTGATGGCATACATGTTGATAATTAATGGAAATTACATTCGTATTTGTTGTGGATGAGCTGAAGTAGATGCATCATGAAGTGTTGAATCCCAATGTGCATCATCCTCAAAAAAATGCAAGAGTTGACATGCTTCACGATATGTTTGACACAAATGACCGTTGACTGTTCTCAATTCTTGAAATGATTTTGGGCCATTGACGTTAACTAATAATAATCGCAAATAAAAACACTCAGCATTGTTTGGATGTACTGTATATATTCTCCCAACTGCATCTGTTTCGACTGCTGTTCCTTGTTTACGTCCTTGAAAAATTTTCGAAGACACATTCCATGTTACTAAGGCACTTCAGAATATAACAAATTTATCGCAAATGTATCAGTTTCACATAACTTGAAAAAAGCGGTCAACGTAGTCGCTGGTGGTTGTGCTGCTCTTTCCAACACATTTGCTTAATTAAAATAAACACGTTGGCCATTCTCAAGATGCACAGCCAAGTGAACCACAGGATGTCTTTCGTGCATTGGAAATGACATAATCCTCCAGACAGATTCATTACTACTAATATAGCGCCCCATTTGATACTGAATAATTTCATCATTTCTATTATCACCAGCAACACCGAAAACAGCCATATCGCTCCCTTTATTTACATACTTACAAATATATTTAATGGATTAAACTGAATTATATTACTCCACATTTATATGAGCATTGAATATTTTCGATAATAATGGACAATACGGAACCACCCAACGATTATCAACTTCAACGTCCTGGTTACGCATTCTAATAGTTGTCGATTTGCCATTATCATTAGGTGATCTACGTCAACGGATATCCGTCATTGCCCGTTATTGTGTCTGAAGTCAATTGCCTTGGATAGCGTTTCGAACACTTTCCATCTATCATACATGGCGAATTCATATTTAGTTCAACGCACGCACCATGTATCATGTTTTTAACGACAACGTGAAATAACTCGGGATCAACTGTTTGATCAGGAATTTCAGCTGATATAACGTTATCGATTTGATCCGGAGTTATTTTATGTACCAGCCAAATTAATATATGTGCGTGCGGCAATCCCCTTTTTTGCCATTCGATAAAGTGCATATGGCAACGCATCTCTCCAAATACACATAATTTCACAATAAAATCCATAATTGCTTTCAATTTTTGCCGAAAAACACGTGCTGCAATGTCATGACGATCAGTTGTCGACTGTCCTTCAAATAGATTGTTTTTGATGTCATCCCACTGCGGATTACATGTAAATGTAATGAACAGATCCGCTCGACCGTATTTTCGTACATAATCCATTGCGTCTTGTGCATATTCGTTCATATGCCGTGGGCTACCAATATACGAAGATGGCAATATAGTTAAACGTCCGATGTCATTAACATTAGCATCATTCGCTATCGCATCTTGCAAATTTATGTATTCTTCGGATCTTAATTTTGTTTGCTTGAAACGAATAAAATTAAGACGTTCAGTTTCTATTTTGGCATACATATCAACGATGTACTGATAATATAGTTTACCACATCTCAAGATATAATTTTGTTCTTGTGGACGAACCATCAATCGATACGAATAAAAATTCATGGCACTAACTTTTTTCTGTACATGTGGACCTGTAAATAAGTACGAATGTGACTTCAGAAAATTATTATTATACAAATGAAATGTCAACACACTGAAAATAGGTAAATTATTTCCCTGTTCGTGGATCAATCATTGGAATATTAGTATGGTTGCCATCGTCACCTTTCTATGCAATATTGGGTATTGTAATGCATCATAACTACGATGAAGTTCCGAAACCCGTTGCAGTTGCTCATTTCTGCGATGAAGTACAATATCACGGGATTGAAACTGATCACCAAGAATTACAATTGCAACCTCATCAATCGTCAGTGCATTGAATCGCCTTGCATGCTCTCCAAAAGGTGTTCTATCAGGCCTTATTACGATTTTATGATTATCAGATGGCATACGATCGAGAACAATTGAACTAATGCGTTATGCTGATGGAAAAACCTTTGTAGCGCACGAATAATTTCTCGTCTTGTATTCGAAACAAATGCACAACGTTGATCCAATTCACGATTTTCATCACCAAAAATTTATGATCAGCGTCGGGGCATGGCAATAGCGAACCAGCTTGATGATAAATCTGGCCCTGAATCTGTAACATGTATGCAATTTTAGTTAGATCAGAATTTTTGAAACTATCGAATACTTGATGATTCAGATTGATATAAACATTATGTTACATCCGAAATTGTGTCCAACCTGGACGCAGCGAGGGTGCGCGGTGGGAGGACACCGCGATTGGGTGGCGGGCACGTAGAGCTACCCTAAAAAATTGGTCCCTTAGCACGAGATAGCTTCCCCTTAGTTCTTCCCTACCTCTACATCAACGGGAGGAGGTTTCAGAGGTACTCACCAGAGCGTTGGGTCCGCTGGCAAGCACTCGTATGTATATAAAGACACACACTCCGGGATGAGGGCGCGTAACAATATATAAATATGAATATAAATGCGAATAGAAAATTAGGAGCGATGAATAAATAAATAAATGGAAAGGAGTGGCGAAATCACGAGAAAATGGGCGTAAACACGAGAAAAAACGTGCCGATGCGGCGTGCGAAAAAAAACCAACAGAAAAAACATAACATAACGAAATACGCTAGTGTCAAAATGTCTAAACTAAAGAAAAAGAAAATAGGGGACAAAGGAGTACTTTACCAAACACATTATATTACCTTAAACGTCGGCATAAAATTATCTCTCATAAATTTTAGTAGCACCAAAAGATGTCATTTAAAATGCCGAATTGTATTGTTGAATATGACTCAAAAACTGCTTCGATGTTTGAGATGTCCCAAAAATAAATGAATACAAAGGTTCGGGTGGAGTTTCTAATGCTGGCAATCTCAGTTTGCCATTCCAGCACAACACATGCCAGGCGTTTCACCTGGAAATTTAGCCGCATCACAATGTGGACATATTGTCGGTGGCGGGGGCATTAGTAAAACCGAAGGGCATTTTAGATTGATACATGCCACGACCTGGTACATGAAAAGTGGTTTTCGGGGGGATTTTCGATACGAAGTCCAATTTCCCAAAAAGCTTTTGCAGTGTCAATTGAGAATAGTACATTATGATATAAGTGCGGTAACTTGAAAATTACAGTCGAGGCGATATTGCTCGCCTACGGCTCGGGCTACAAGAAAGCAGAGGCTGTAATTATCAAAGCGCACGTAGGTCATACGACGTTTTATAACATATTTGCGAGGAAATAAATAAAACTAGGACTTTCATAAACGAATAAAATAAATAATTTTTAACACAAATTAGCGATGCGCATTTTTTTAGGCAAAGGCACAAAAAACAGTCAGTATTACTAATAAAGAAAATTAATATTTTTGTGTTTTTGTTACAGATTTAAATGGTTGTAATTTATTGTCAAAATTAGTTAAATTAAAGAATTAAATGTTTATTTATTATATTTTATCTCGCAAAGTTGTGTACATATACTAATTTTTTTTCACTGCTGCACCCTCTGATGGCAATTTGAAAGCTTGGTTTTGTCACCCAAATGTAATAATATTTCTCTAATGCCAAGTGGAAAGGTGCGTTACTTCTAGCGTGCTTCTAGCTAACTACGTCCTTATTATAGTAAAGTCCGCTATCTACCGCTTTAGTCGATGAAATAGTGGAAAATTCCTAGAAACGAGTAGGTACCTACTTCCGAAACATCTCTTCTCTTTCAAAAAGGTAACTATAGCGCTTTATTTATGTATAAGTACTTAAAGATATATTTTTTTCCTGTGTAGAACAGCCCCCCAATGGACAACATTACATTTTCACCGAGGAAGCAAAATAAGAAAACCATTTGGGGGTTTTAGCGTGTGGAATAAAATATATTTTTTTCAGAATTTTTTGATAAGTATTTACTGAGATAATCAATAATTTCTAAATAATATTCCAAAAATGAAAACGTAGGTACAACTTACTTTGTGTCTTGGCCTAGCCTAACTGCAGGACATAAAAAAAAAATTACAACGTTGACAGTTATCCATTGTTGTATTGACTTGACATTGACATTTTGTGGATTTGAGGTGGTTACAAACAAAATTGTTGCGATTTTCTTAGTTTTCCTAAAGTTTTCTCTGTTTGCTTTTAAAACTAATCCAAGAGTTCAATAATATGAAGGTTAGCGAAGGATATTCAATGGCTGATAGCCGAAATCTACCTAAGGTGGACTATCTTATGCTGTTAGAGTATATGCGGGAGAACGAGTGTTTCAATGTTGCTGAAATACGAGGCACCAAGGTTTTGATGTCTTCGCGAGAAGCTTATGTCGAAAAATCCGTTGGCTATGTTGAAATTAAAAGAGAAAATTCTGTATGTTCGGTGCGGGGTAGAGTTACACCCGAACATAGAGTGCGTACCAAAATGTATACTGTTGCTGCAGTTATTGAAGAGGTAGAAGAGAAGATAGTAGATGTGAAGTGTCATGACTGTGCAGCAAGTGAGGGTGGTTGTAAACATACTATCTGTTTTTTGATGTGGCTGATAAAACGCACTGATGAGCCTTCCGTGACATCTCAGACCTGTTATTGGGCTCAGCCTAAGCTTTCTGTGGCTGTGACTCAGGACAGGTTTGTACTCGCAAAAGAGATGGTGAAAAGGAAGTATCAGTCAACTGTACCATTGCCACCAAACATTAAACATTCATTTGTGGAAGAATGTAAAAAAAGGCAAACGGGAGATTCCATGATTGTAAACTATAACTGTTTAAAAGAAACTCTGGACAAATACAGCATATATAACATTTTACTACAGTGCAAAATTGAGTCTGGAATTAATGATATTAATCTGACAAATCTGAAATTATTTGCGGAGAAGATGCTGACACCAGATATAATAAAGACCCTAGAGGAATGCACAAGAGGTCAAGCAGAAAATATGCTGTGGCACACTTTAAGACAATGTCGATTAACAGCATCTAGAATACATGAAGCAACTAAGTGCCATACTGATGGAACTTTAGTGAAAACAATTTTTGGTACGAAAATGTTTGATATCATTGGTTCTGTTTTCACACTTATTTTGAAAAATGTTTTCATTAAAATTGATTTTTTTTTCACTTTGCAAGTATCATATCTTCATAATTTTGCTTATTTTCAGGTGGTTATAAGGTTCCAGAAACCAAAGCGATAAGACGGGGAAAACGCCTTGAAGCTGAAGTGATCAAAAAAGTTCAAGCTGATTTAAATACAAAAATTGAACCCTGTGGACTAAAACTGGTTACCCCTTTTGTTGGAGTTTCACCTGATGGTGTATGTGAAGATTTTTGCATAGAAATCAAATGTCCACTAACGGAAAAAACAATGCAAAATTATGTAAAAGATAATCGAGTCACTGAAAAATATAAAGCTCAGGTACAAATGCAGATGTTAGCAACCAATAAAAAAAAAGCATTGTTTTGTCTTGCTGATCCCAAATTTGAGACCAATAAAGTTTACCATAAATATTGGTTATATTTTGATAAATTATATGTAACAAAATTATTACAAGATGATGAAATTTTTTGGGAGAAATATATATTTCCGAAACTTAATGCTACTGCAAGTGTGCCTAGCAAATAATTTGCCTAATTTCAAGGTTCTTTGAAAAAAATAAATACCATTTTATGTATGTACAAAAAGCTTTTATTTTTTTACACAGATTATTTGAATTAACAGTCAGCATCAAAGTGTAATCCGATACGATATGATTAATTAAATTAGTTCCTACAGTTGGTTTCACTTACCTAAATAGTATTTACAGTACAATCCCCACTATAACCCTACTTCCCTACTATAATAATATTATAAATGCGAAAGTAACTCTGTCTGTAACCTTTTCATGCTTCAACCGCTGAACCGATTTAGATGAAATTTGGTATGGAGATAGTTTGAGTCCCAAGGAGGGACATAGGGTATATAAGTCGGGCAACAGCTAGTATAACATAACACAGACTGCAAAACAGCTGGTTTTATTAGAAGTTTCTTTTAGAGACATATTTGAATTTAGTAACATTTAATGACTGCTGGTTGAAGATTTACTAGTCCACATGACACTAGAACTGCATCATCCAAAGCACTCACTATTTTATTGTTTACCACTGAGTGAGGCTTTAGCAGTTTGTACAAACGCACTCTTCTTATGACCCTCTCAACGTGGACTCTCAAACTTGCTAAAACTTTGCTAGTAATCACTTCCGATTTGGTCATTTTAGTATTTTTCATTACACTTGGAGGACGCAGAACACTAACTGATTTTCTTGACAGTAGCGTTTCTAAATGCTTGAATCCTCTGTCAGCCAAAATTGTGCATTTTTCTGGAATCACCTCTAAAAATCCACTTTGTTCCAGTAGATTCATATCGGATATACGTCCTCCATATCCTTCTGATATAAAGTTAATGAAACCATCTGGTGTAACTCCTATAAGATACTTAATAGTGTTACAATTTTTGTATTGGGACCAAGTAAGAGATTGATGTATGGGATTTTTTGGTTTTTCTATTTCAATCTCGAAGCAATCTATTATTGCTTGAATATCAGAGTACTCTTTTGTTGTTCTAAAAACTATAGGTAAATTTATTTTTATCTCTATTCCAGAAGGCCAATACACAAGTTGTCTAAAAAATGAAGCTAAAACTTTTAGAGTTTTGTGAAATATTCTCCAGACAGAAACTAAGGAAATTTGAAAAATATCACTTATCTTAGAAAAAGTATCATTGTTTCTAACTTTGTATAGAGTAATTATTAAGTGTAATTCTAAAACTTTGCAGTGTTTTGACAAATATTCAACAATCCAATAAAACTGTTTTTTTATGCCTAAATAAGTCATAGGTTAGTAGTAATATTATTGGGCATTCTGGATCAAAATCGATACGACCTCACTCGCGTTGCTCGCTGAGTCGCTCCGTTTTACTACGCTCCTCGGTCGTATCGATTATGATCCAGAATGCCCAATAATATCAAATGAAACACTGCAACACCGCTCCGATAACAGCAGGAAAGCTAATGACTGATCGCTTACCTACGTTAAATAAAACTAAACTTATCCTACAATGTCATGAGAAACGTTTCGATAATCGTGTGGAGCTATTGACTGACATTACGTAAAAAAATTAATTTATACAACCGTTTAAACTTCTTATAAAAACTCACCTGATAAAAGAAAGCCATTCCTAAAATACCATGAACGAACACCGATCACACTATAACTAAACACATGGTAGATATACACAATTCTACAGTTACTTCACTTTTGCAAAGTTTTTAAATTATGAGAGTGATTTAAAGTAGGTATCCTGCACAATATCTATTCACGTCCCAGTCCTGCTAGGCATTGCACTCGATTAGGTATTTCAAAATTATTTAACGGTTTATAGAATTTACTGTTTCTCGTCTGCTACCGAGCAGTCTGAGGATGGACCTAAGTCCTCGCCACAAACGCTGTTTGAGTCCTAGTCGTGCTAGGCATTGCATTTCCTCATTACAGTGAGTTTACTGTATCTCGTCTATAACGAGCAGTCTGAGGATGGACCTGGGTCCTCGCCACAAACAGTGTTTGAGTCCTAGTTGTGCTAGGCATTGCATTTCCTCATTACAGTGAGTTTACTGAATCTTGTCTCTAACGATCAGTCTGAGGATGAACCTAAGTCCTCGTCACAAACATTGTTTGAGTCCTAGTCGTGCTAGGCATTGCATTTCCTCATTACAGTGAGTGTACTGTATCTCGTCTCTAACGAGCAGTCTGAGGATGGACCTGGGTCCTCGCCACAAACTTTGTTTGAGTCTGAGTCCTGCTAGGTATTACGTTACCCCTTACAACTCTCTAATAAAATATAAATCTTCGCTGTGAAAATTAAAATAACCTGCGCCGCGAATAGATATTTTCCGTAACGTACTTACAATCACTATCATTTGAGATATTTACGTACATTTGAAATACACTGTTACATAGTCCGCACTTCACTGATCATAATGACAAATGATATTCCAGTATATTTTTTCCCACAGTCATTTTTATCATATGCAGCAAAAAAAAAAAGAATACACACTCGTACGAGTTGCAAGATTGCAATTCTAATTTGACATGATACTTTTGTTATACATGTTTCGCGTTTGGCTCTACTTGTTTTCAAATTATTTTTAAACGATTTAAAAAAAGATAAAAAAAAAAAAAAGGTTCCCACATAGATACCTAGTAAAATACTGTTACCACCTTGTCCTTACTTTCTTACCAATATTATAAATGCGAAAGTAACTTTGTCTGTCTGTGTGTTACGCAATCACGCCTGTACTACTGAACCGATTTTAAAAATACCGATCGAAATATTTTATATCCGTAATCTTACGGGAACGGGAACTACGCCGCCCCGGTTAAATCGCTGGCTAGTTTAATATATGTATATATAAATTTAATCATAAAACTAAACTCATAATATAATATCATGTGAAACGTTTCGATTAAGCAACTTTATTGGAATCGAAAACAAAGTGCTTACTCTGTGAAATTTTATATTTTGTTCATCGAACGTTTCCGACAAAAGGATTGCGCTCTTTTGTTATTTGAGACAATTATTTGTCACTTTTTGATTTTGCTGACTTGAATATGTGAACGTGTGGTACTTATTGCAATTGTGTGTGTTTTGTGTACACACTGCATTTGAAAATGATATAAATACTCGATATTTATTGCTAAAAATTATATACGTTATTGTGATTTCACCGTGAAAGCTGGTGCTGCATTCGAATTTGTTCGATCCTATTTGAATCCAAAATTCGATTCAAGTGTGTTGCAATAATGTTCGTAAGTTTGATAAAAATATTATAAGTTTGAATTTTTTCATTCAGTTAATAGAATATGTTTATTCATATTTTTTATATTTTGTACGAAGGTCGGAATCGGAGTACAAGAAATCGTACAAACGCGCTTTTCCTGAAGAGGAATCTGATTACGAGTCGGAAGAAACCAAACGGTAACATTACTTTTTGTTTTTATTATTTACTAACGATGTTTTTACTATTCTTTTGCAGCCCTGCAAAGAAAACACCGCCAAAGTCCACTAAAAAGGACAAAAACCAGTCGCTTTTTTCAGGCGATGATTTAGAGTACGATTCAGAGGAAGAGCCTAAACGGTAATTTACTTTGTGTCTCTGTAGTCCTGCAATTGTCAATTGTTTTTTCATTATTTCGGTTTTATATAATTTTAGTCAGCTTCAGCCTTTAAAGTTAAACTTTTATAAAATTATTTATGTATGCGGATGTTTAACGTAGATTTTCCTTTTGCTCCACAGCACTACAAACAAACCACCGCAGCAGAAGACCAAGCAAGCCAAAAATAAAAAATCTAAAGCAGCTCAGCCGGCTGTAAGGTAGGTACAATGAAGTCGACACCAGTATTTCTTAGATTAATAGTACGGTATTTCCTTATATTATTAAACATCTGATTAGGAACTTTTAATTTGTCTAATATTAGTTTTCTTATTGTTTTAGTGGTAATTCGGCTGCAGATGAGTTGTTTGGGGACGAAGCGGTTCAGGAGACGCATGTATCCCCGCTGTGGTCATCTCTATCGCGACGTGTGGCAGATGGAACCCTTCGCCAGGCCGCCTTACTCGATGGGGACTTCTTTGTAGAAGTAAGGGTGTACAACACCGAAGACATCCGCCATATATCGTACAAACAGCGATACGAGAAGGCAACGGCCAATCTTCGACTGCAGCTCTCCCACAGAGATCCACAGTGGGATATAATAAAGCGTCTCTTCGCAGACGCGAAAAAAAAATTCCAATCAGAGGCTACGTTTTACGGCGATAAAAAGCCGTAGTTTTTTTTTCTTTTTTTTTTCTTTTTAATTATTATTATTAAAATATATATATATATATTTTTGTACTTTCTAATTAGTATAGTTAAGTATCTACTTACTAGATACATAATTACATAATAAATAATGAAAAAATAAAACTTACTATTTAATTTTTGTACTTAAATTGAAACTTAAAGTTAAAACCTATACATAATTTTACTATAGAAATTTTCCTCAAGTAGTTTACTTTTGATTCTAATTTCATCATGAAAACCATATTTTGTTCAGTTTGTAATAAATCAATCTTCAGCAAAGGTTTTTCTGGTCATTTGCGTAGTATTGCACATAAAAATAATGCAGCAGTAATACTTAACAGTAACATTGAACAAATAAATTGCGCATTCAAAGGTCGTATAGCTAGTTACCGGGTATACTCTGAGGCCACGAGTGCGAACAGGGACGGAGGCGACAGCGGTGGCGCGAGCGCACCTGTCAGCTCTATCCCTCAATTTACAGTGTCGATAGCGCCACTGATTCGTCAGCTGCTAGATACGGCACTGACTAGTCACATAAACATCAAGGTAAACTTTGAATTGTTTGTTAAAGTTATTTTGCCTAAAGACGACGTTATCGAGACTAAGTCTTTTGTCACACAAAATATTTCTTTACATCAATCGTATGATTTTGATGAAGTTATGCACAAATTAATTGAGACTCTTTCTTATAAATTAGATGAATTTCAAGAGACTGGCAGCGGGTGGTCTCTTTTGGATATTTTGTACTTAGAAGTCAATATTAATAAATACTCTCCTTTCAGAGGGTCATCGTTTTTACCTTTGCCAAAGCAAATACAGGCCAAAAAAGCATGTCTTAATATTAAGAACGATGATGAGTTTTGTTTTGCGTGGACAGTTATGGCTGCCTTGTATCCCGCAAAAATTAACGCTAATCGCACTTCATCTTACTATCATTTTAACACCGTATTGAATTTAGATAATATGACATTTCCTGTTTCATTGTCAGATATTCGAACTTTTGAGAAAAATAATGAAAAAATAAGTGTTAATATTTACGGATTGACCAATGGTAAAGTTATAGGACCTCTGTATAAAACATCTACCCGAAAAGAAAACCACATTAACATGTTGTTGTTACAAAAAGACTTAAAGTTCCATTATTGTCTTATTAAAGACTTAAGCAAATTAGTAAGAAGTCAGTTAACAAGACATCATGGAAAACTATTTTTCTGTGATACTTGCTTATTATTTTTTCAAAGTGCTAATGAATGCAATAACCATGTTTGCGGAGGTGTTAAAACTATATTACCTGAAAACGGTGCTGTTGTTCAATTCAGAAATTACTCGCGATTACAAACTTTACCTTTTATTATTTATGCTGACTTTGAAACATTTTTAGAGCCTTGTTCTGAAGAAAAAGGTAGTCATACAGTTAATATACAACAACATGTACCAGCCGCGTTTGCGTATTATATTGTTTGCAGTTATGACAGCTCTCTTAATAGTCTTGTGTCTTATCGAGGTGCTGATAGTGCTGAATTTTTTATTGAGTCATTAGAAAAGGATATCAAGCGAATCTATAATATATTAGAAGAAAAATCCGCTCACCCGACGCCAATATTATTTCATAATAACGATAGGCAAAATTTTAATGATTCGGAATATTGTCACTTGTGTTCAAAATTATTGTTAAATGATAAAGTCAGAGACCATTGTCACTTTACTGGAAAGTACAGAGGCGCTGCTCATTCATATTGCAACCTCAATTTTCAAATACCTAAATTCGTTCCGGTGTTCTTCCATAACTTATCAGGCTATGATTGTCATTTATTTATACGTCAGCTAGGTTCCACTCCTTGTATGATTAATGTTATACCCAAAAATAAGGAAAACTATATATCATTTACTAAATTCATTCATATTTCGGAAAATAAATTTGCAGCAGTTCGTTTCGTAGATTCATTCAAATTTTTAGGCACTAGCCTTGATCAGCTAACTAAAAATCTTGATACGAACGATTTCAATCATTTATTTTTGTTATGTATGAACGAAGAACAGTTTGATTTGCTTTGTCGAAAAGGCGTGTATCCATACGACTATATGACCAGTTGTCATAAATACACGGAAACATGTTTACCGTCAAAAGATTGTTTTTTTAACAAACTTACCAATGAAACTATTTCTGAGAGCGATTACAACCACGCTGTTAAAGTATGGAATAGTTTCAAAATTGAAAATCTTGGACAGTACACTGATTTGTATGTCAAAAGCGATGTTTTATTATTGGCCGATATTTTTGAAAAATTCCGTAGAACTTGTAAAACAAATTATTCATTGGATCCAGCGTTTTATCTGACTGCTCCGAGTCTCAGTTTTGATGCGATGCTTTTTAAAACAAAAATTCAATTAGAACTCATTAATAATTTAGAAATGATTCGAATGATACAAAAAGGTATACGGGGCGGCATTTGTTTGTGTCCTAGGCGATATGCTAAGTCTAATAATAAATATCAATTAAATTTTAATCCGTCCCAACCAGAAACATTTTTGGTATATATTGACTGTAATAATTTGTACGGATACGCGATGTGTAGCTTTTTACCACATTCGAACTTTACTTTGCTTAATGAGAATGAATGCGCACAACTTGAAGTAACCAATATTTCTGATGATAATGAGTTTGGTTACATACTAGAAGTCGATCTTAACTATCCTGAATATTTACACGACTTACACGATGACCTACCATTTTGTGCGCAAAATTTTGTTCCGCCAGGATCAAAAAATAAAAAATTAACTCCGAATTTGTATGATAAATTCAATTATGTTATTCATTACATTCATTTGAAAACATGTCTTAGAAACGGATTAATTCTTAAAAAAATCCATAGAGCAATCAAATTTAAACAGAGTCCATATTTAAAACAATATATAGATTTAAATACAAAGTTAAGGCAAGAATCCAAGTCAGTATTTGAACAAGATTTTTTTAAATTATTAAATAATAGTATTTTTGGTAAGACCTTGGAAGACACCGAACGTAGAGTTGATGTAAAATTAGTTAACCAGTGGTGCGATAAGCGGAATAAAACAAAGAAATATTTTTGTGCGCAAGAACTCATCGCACGACCTAATTTCCATAGTTCAACAATTTTTGCTGAAAACCTTGTTGCAATACAGTTAAATCGTGAAAAGGTTGTTTTGGATAAGCCAATATATATAGGTTTTTCAGTTTTGGAACTGTCAAAGAGTCATATGTATGATTTCCATTATTCGGTAATGAAGAAAACATATGAGGATAACTTATCACTCTGTTACACTGATACAGACAGCTTTTTGTATTTAATTAAAACAAATGATTTTTATAAAGATTTAAAAGAATGGTTTTTATGTTACTTTGATACGAGTAATTATCCCGTAAATAACAAATTCAATATACTTCAAAATAATAAGAAGGTTCCAGGACTCTTTAAAGATGAGATGGGAGGAAATATCATTTTGGAGTTTGTTGGCCTAAGATCAAAACTGTACAGCATTAGAACTTATGATGAGGAAATCAAAAAAGCAAAAGGAATTAAAAAATGTGTGACAAAAAACATTAAATTTACAGATTATACTGACGTTTTGTCGAGTGGTAAGCAAATAAGAAAGAAAAATGTTCATTTTAAGTCCATCAAACATGTTATTTTTACTCAGGAACAAAACAAAGTAGCTTTATCACGTAGAGATGATAAACGGTTTATTTTAAAAGATAATATTGTAACAAAATCTTGGGGGCATTATTCAATTACAATGTGATTATTAATTGTGAAATCATTCGCATAAATTTATATATATTTTTAAGTTATAAATTTAGTTAGTTAGTTTAGTTATAAATTTATATTAATTTTAGAATAAACTTTACTGTAAATAATAAATAAATTCTTTTATAATCATTAAACAAGATATTTTTATTAATATTAGATATCCACCGTAACATTATCATATATTTTATATCCTATGCATGTTACCTTCGATTTGTAAATCGAACCCACGACTTCTGACTGAGAAGGTGGGGCACTACCAACTGAGCCAACGAGTACTAAGTGTAAAGAACTGGATTTGCAACAAAATAAATGGAGCTATCGATTCTATGTTTGTTTCACAAAAATGCAAAGGTAATAAATAGGTTTATTCAACAGGTTTAAACTTGTCAATGAATGGAGTAAATGCGTCACACGTGCCGATGCACAGGTGTTATTTTACAAGTCAACGGAATTGCAAGCTTGCATTTGTTCAAGTTCTGACATGAATATTACATTCAACGAAATGCGATTGGTATCGTATATCTTTAATTGTACCGTTACAAAATGATTCAGTTCTTAATTAACGCTCTTACTCGTAGCATTCGATGGCTAATATGTCTGAAAACCAGTATAAAGTCAGTGCAAGTTATGCGGTAGCAGTGAACTCTGAAATTCCAAAGTACGTGATAAAACTAGAAATCATGGACACTATAGACTCTCCGTCCGAAGTAGAATTTAAACTACTTGGAAAATACCAATATTTGGTTTTTGATGAGGGTGACAATATTCTCTACAGGACTCAGCAGCTCATAAATCAAATGACTGCTGAGATCGGAGAACGCTGCGCATCCAGTTAATAATCCAGGTGAGCAAGTGTTTATTTATTTATATTTCAATTGTATACCTACTTATTCACACATTTTTTTCTTGTTTATTCATTATAGTTCTTTTAATTGTTAAAGATATCATGACGGATTGCGGCGATATTGGTCTATGTCTCCCAGAATACGCTCTAGACCCAACCGACCTAGAACAATCCAATCAAGGATTACTTAGTTGCTGTGCCCACCAACCACCGAATCCAGTCAACAAGCGAACCAAGAAAAATAAGTTGAATAAGATAAAGAAGTCACCCACGCAAGTTCAATCATATGTCATTAATAACGAACCAAGAAAAGGGATTCGCTTAATCAAAATATCTGTGCATGATATATCTTCATCTTCATTGTTCCAAAAAAATAAAAAAAGTGACTATGTAGAAGTGATGAACGTGCAGTATGTGATGGAAAACGAACACGATGAAATTATGGATCAAACAGAGAGTGTTATTAAAAATATTTCAAAAAAACTAATAGGATATAATTTTTAAAAATAACTAGGTATTACTTAATTTCCATTAATATTGTTAACATTTACTTAAATAAAATGTATATAATTTAGCAAGTTTGATTTATGCTCTAAATTGATTAAAATAAAATGTACTATAATAGGACTAAATGTATTAAACTTATCTTTGTGTCATAATGCTCTGAATGTATCTGTCACCAACTCACCACCTGTATATACCATGTTTTTTGCAAATAAATTTGTATTTGTAATATTTGGTTTTATTTTATATGGGATAGGTACTAAAACTCTTGCAAAATAATTTTCAAACCCGTTTATTGAAATAAATTAAATACACACATATTATTTGTATTATACCACTTTCTTATACAAAGTACATTTTTAAGTGCACACATTTTTGTATGATGAACACAGTTAAAAACCGAATTTTTATCAGTAGAATAATCATTATACAATTTCATTATATTTGGGCAACCTTTCTCACCCAAATCTACCACTTTACAGTGTGAACACAATTCTTTAATCCACTTAATTTTTTCCAGACCTTTTGTCAAAATTTTTTTGTTACTTATATATGGAGTAACAATGCGTTTGAATTCACAATAGTCAACAAATCCTTCACTCCAATAGATTCCACGATTATTTTCTAACCACCGCACTTGTTTACTTTCCTCTTTTGATAAACGTTTAAATGGATACGGTGGTTTAATAAGGAATGTTTGTGTATGCTCCTGATAAGCTATTGCAAACTCCTTAACAATAAATTTATTTTCACCATCTTTAAATCCTTGAACATCTACAATAATTATATCAGTACTCATGATATCTTTCTGACTGTATTGCTGAGAGGTTTGTATTCGACAATACAATCGTTTAGGATAAGACAGTAAGCCGATGTATGATCAGGAAATTCAGTTTCGCTTTCGATCTCCACTCGCACATCCACGACCGGCCCAGACTTCAGGTGATCGTTTTGTCGAGAGCAGTCGACTACAAACAGTGGGGCCTTCTCTTTAAACTCTTTCACGCTAAGCAAGGGTTCAGTTCGACGACCGTAGTACGACTGTTGGAATCTAGCATATTGTTCATATAATAAAGCAGTTCTATCGTTTTCAAAATTCACGTTAAGATTTTCGTAAGGATAATAAGTTGAGTTAAGGTAAACTTTAATATCGCGTAAATAGCAGTGATCAAACCGAGACATGTCTTTGGTTGCTTTATGTTTTCGATCAGTCTGCAAACCGATTACAACATATCTTGGTTTTTCAATTTGCGATGATGTTTTTATTGCCCAAGTATGTTTCGTAGTTTTAGGTAGTAAAGGATATTCATATAAGTCCCAGTTTCTAAACGTTAACTGTATAGAACGATCCTTTTCCAAGATTTTGAGCAAGTTGATTTTTTCTCTATCGGATACTCTAACATGTGGCACTCGCCACATAATCTGTTGTATCTCGATATCTTTGATAACTTCATCAGCGTTTAGTTTCACTGCGTTGAGGTTCGTGTTACTTCGTAACAATATCAGTTCATGTTTACAATTGATTACTAGTTTTTTATAATCTTCAGCGAAACCGAGAATGTTTTTTAACGGAATAGAAGCCGAAAAGCTGCCTCCATTCGAGGTTGTAGTTCCTTCAATATCCCATCCCCAAGTTTTCGACATTCGTGCCTCATTTTCGTTCATAGATATTAATGACTTGATTGTAGTAGTAATTCCAGCATTTTTTATTTTATCTATTTCAACCCCATTAAGCTCATACCTAATATCTTGGAAAAGATATAACAGTGGATTATTAATGAAGTGAACATTTAAAACTTTTTCTTTTGGGGTGCCTTTGTGTACATGAACGATTCCTTGTAAGTAGAGAGTGCTCTCTGATGGTAATATATACAGGTCTTGTTGATTAATCGGTATGCGAATCTCATCATTTTTGTTGAAACTGGTTACGTAAGGTTTATATGAATGAACTTCGATGCCTTCGATAGCAGTGTCCTGGACTGGCGTATTTAATATATCTAAAATACTACTCATTTTAGTAATACAATTAATTTAAGAAATTTTTTATTTTCTTCTGTTATTTGTTTTGGTTTTCTTCTATATGTTTTTTTATCAATAGCTCGATCAATACTGATACGTTTGATTGGGGGAGTCATGTATTTATTGTAGTCAATCATTTTTTCTTAAGATGTAAATATAGTTGCACTTCTTCACCACGCAAATTTATGAGGTTGTTATTTATATCCAGTAATCTTATATTGATAGCATTAATATTATATTGATAAACGGGAAAGTAAATAATATTTTTCGGAATTTCTATTATTCTATAACCAGGTGGCACGTTTGGAGCAAATTCGTGAATTATATGACTTGGTTTTCCATTAATATATGATCCGCTAATTATATCACATTCTATTCTCACCACTGTCGTCGATAGAATGTTGACTGGATGTAACGACTCATGTAATATATTTGCCTGAAGTGTCTGATTTCCAAAACCTAATAATTTTCCAAGCGAATTATTTCTCTCAAAGTGAACATCTTTTGTGCAAATCAAAGATGTTTTTAAAGTATTATTGTTACAGTATAGTTCTATCTTGCCACCCACTATTTTTGATTTTAAATAGTCACAAATGTCTTGAAATTCATAGGTTCCCACAGGTATCTCAATGACACTATTAGAATCAAAATGAAATGTATTATTATTTTTAACAATATTTGGAATAGAATTAAATGTAGATAAATACAAAAGTGCACACTCGTATTCTCCTTCAAGTTGAAGACTGGGAGAATAATTTGTTGATAAAAGTGATGTGTTACCAGTAATAGACAGGGTGAAAGACATTGTGTTAATGATACAAATAAAAAAAAGTACGTCATTTTATATGTTTATTCCAAAAATTCCATAAAAACGCTAAACATAGATGGCCACAATTAACGGTATTGAAGTTTTGATATTTATTATAGTTATAAAATATATCTCTATTTTTGAAATATTTAATTAGTTCTACTGGAGGTTTTAAATCACCAAAGCTGTCAAAATATTCTATATAGTTATTAAACTTCACATAGGCTACCCAATGAGTTCCCTGGCTATAAGAGTTATCTAAATTTACAATACCACATTCAATATGTCTTGGTGCTTTAGGTAGTTTATCTCTCATAAAAACACCTCTGAAATGCGGTATACCATTTGCATGATTTAGAATGTCTAAATTAGTAAGAGCACGATTAGGCAGCCTTTTATTTAGTTTTTTGGATTTTTTAAGTACAATCCATTACCTTTTTTATAAGGTTTTATGTACAAGCCTTTCCCCAGTGCAATAGACTCCATAATTTTGTTATGTCGTTCAGACTCACGAAGATTTTGCTGTGAGGATTTATAATCATTTACGGTTTTTGCTATCCCAGCTGCACCTCCAGCTAAGGTTCCCAATGCTGACAGCCCAGCGAAAATAGGTATTAGCGGTAGAATACCTCCAGTCTTTGGAAGAGGGATCACTCGTGGAAGACGAATGTTGTTATTTCTTGAAAGCAACTTCTTTGCAGCTGAATGAGCAAATTTGATAGCTGTCTTAGTGTTTTTAGGTTTAAACTTCTTGAGTTGGGAATGTATTTTTCTTATTATTGCTTTAAATGTTTTAACCCCTGCTCCAGTCTTCAACTTAGTCTTCATCACTTTACTAACTAACCAGGAAGCGAGCTTCTCACCTTTGCCTGCATCTTTTGAGTTTAGTCTCTGTTTAGCCATATTCATTAATTGTAAATCAGCTTTATGACGATTTTCTAAGTCAGAAAAGTTTGAATATGCTATATCGTGATGCATACAAGCTTCATCCAATTTATTGATTCCTTTATCACCACGTAGTAAACGTTTATTTAGCTTTGTTCCAGGCCCACAATAATTATAACCAGGTAAATGTAACTCGAACGGTAAATTGTTTATCAAATTGTTAACAAGTCCTTTGCCTTGCATAACTAACCAAATAATGATAACAATTCTCAAACAATAGCCTTTTTATCAATCCAACTGTTTTCATTATCACTAAGACCCAACCATTTTACAAATAATTTATTACCCTTCTTCCTCATAATTTTCTCTATTAGGTATACATTGGGGTATTTAATTCTTTGTAACTCATGCTCATAAAAACTTCCTAAAATTGGTTGATTTTTTAAATCTTCAATTAGATAGGTTACTGGTACAGTATTATTGATTTTTTTTATCTTAAATTGTTCACTGGACCAATTTGGAGTATAACCTTTATCAAAACTAGTCTTATATTTACTTATGCGAACATAATCATCCAAACGAAACTTAATATTTTTTGGTATGTTTATCTTATTTTGAAAAGATTTAATATTTTTCATTATAATATGTTCATTTTTATGGTTGACACTACTAGGCTTATACTTAGTGATGCGGTGTTGTGTATTATTATAACAGCGAACAATATTATCTAAAGGTTCACCAATCCATTTATAACATCCATTTAAACTAAAATGTTTATACAGATTATTCTTTAAGGTTCTAATAAATCTTTCAACTATTGAAGCTTTTTTTACTGAATAGGTTGAATAGTGGTTAATATTAAATGATTTCATCAGTTTTTGGAATTCACTGTTATAAAATTCTGTACCATGATCAGTTTGTAGATTAACAGGCCGTCGATGAGATTTAACTATTAATTGATCAAAGGCATTTGCTATTTCTAACATGGATTTTGTTTTAACGGGGAAAGCCCAAGCAAATTTTGTAAAACAATCTATTACAACTAATATAAATTTGAAACCTTTATTGTATGTCTTTAAGTTTCTTATATCAATTAAATCAGCTTGCCATAAATCATCAATTCCTTTGAAAATTACAGACCTTCTAACGAAATTTCTACGCGCTGGTTTATGTAATTCATTTACCACTTGTTGTTTTACCATTTTCACTTTTAGTTATTTGATCTACTTCCTTTTTATTGTAGTAGTTCTCTTGAAAATGAGCTAAGAAACTCTGTATCTCTGGTTTTATACTAATAATGATGTCATCTATTTCATGTTTATCATAAAAACGGTGAGTAATTTGATCAACATATTCTCTGTTAACAACCTCGTCTGCTGCCAGAGGGGCTTTCACACCTTTAAGTGTTGTCATTTTAAAATCGAATTCACCAGTTTCTGTCTTCATCAAAACTTTATCGGATAAGTTTAATATTTCAGACAAACGTAAACGTTTATGAACGTGATGACCGAATTTGTCAACATCCATTTTCCTAAAAAGACAACTGTAAGGTACAAAGAATAGGACTGAAATGAAAATAATCCATTTAATACATAACATTTATTAGAGAATAATACCAGATTCACGTAATTCTTCAATTATAGATATTATTTCATTATCCAATCCAGTGTTTCCAGCATCTCGTGAAGCAATTAATAGTTTTAATCGTTCTACTAATTCGTTAGGATCGTCCCAGTAGATGTAGTCCGCATTTTTTTTCCACTTTTTCATAACTGGGAGTCCTGTCCCTATAGGTAGACTACTATCTGTGCTGACAGAAATTTTACGTAACTTAAACAGCGGTTTTATGACATTTAAGTATTTTCTTCCTTTGTTGCTTTTTATAGGCTTATTTAGATCAAAATCTCGTCTATGTGCATTTGTGGCCAATAGCATTAACTTATAATTTTGTGCATCTTGATCTGTTACAAAACTTAAATCAGGCACTTTTTGGAATAATAGCTCTTGTATGCCTCTCGTATTTGCGTATTCACGTCCAGCTACCATAATTTTCTTATCTTTAACAAATACACTACCAGAACCCATCATAAGTTTACCACGTTCACGTCTAACACCATATGGAACATCTTCAAAAGCTTCGGACGATAGCGACCATGATGATACATTCAGGCTAGGGCTTGTCGGTGCAGATTCAACTGTTCGAAATGATTCATTGCTGATATTGCGTCGGTCCTCCACACTGGACACATTTTCATCACTTCCAAAAAAATTTTCATCATAATCAGAAGAATTATATTCGGCTCTGGAAGCATCATCATCATGAAATTCAATTTTAGAATTCCTTCTTAAAATGGTTTTATCATTTTCCGACTCGCTTGACGAATCAGAACTATCTTTTTCTTTTTTCGATTTAGTATGTTTAATTTTCTGATCTTTGGACGGATAAGATGTTTCTTCTAAGGTTGTGTTTTTGTTTATATCCACCAATTGGTTGAGAGGATTTGTTAAAGGCTTAAAAACATTTTCTAAAACTTTTTCGTTATCAATCTCAATATTGCGCATCTTTTTAACTTTTCTCTTAACAGCTTCAGCAGCACTAACTATTTGTCTTTTTAATGTTTTTTCCATTTTAAATAAAATAATTAGTAGGTATGTTCTAAGCTCTCAGTAACTTGCGTTGAAATGATAGGGAGTCAAGAAAAAGTGGTATTTTATATCATTAATCAAACATTACAAAGGTATCAAATTTCTTTCTATAGCAACCTTTATTTTTGTTACAATCTTTATTTATTACCAAATAATTATAGGGTTCAGTCCATATTTTTGAACATATATCTCTAAACTCTGTCCATGACATGTCTGTGTTAACATGCTCTTCGTACACGTGTCTCAAGTTCACATCATCTTGCTTAAACAGAACTATTAAATTAGCGTTATCTCTGACTAGCTGTTTAGGGACCTTACTATATGTTTGATTTAAATAAAAACAGTCTATATATTTATGTCTGCCCATAGCAAAAAAGTCGCGTATATTATTTTGGTTTTCACATGCCACGTCATCGAAAACTATAACAGAATTTTTCTTAGCATGCTGAGGACTCAATACTGTCTCATTTTCATGAAATTTTACGTAAGTGATGCCAGGAACTTTTTTTAAAACATGTTCTAAGAATAAATACTTCGGTTGGTGAAGAGTTTTTGAATATACGTAAACATTTCTATAGCTCAATCCGTTTTCATGTAAAAGAAGGCCAATCATTAAATTAGTTTTTCCACAGTTTGATGGACCACAAATTATACAACGAATTGTGTTAGGCAAAAGTTTCCCATGACGATAATTCTTCTTTTTTGAAACTGTACAAACTTTTTCAACGTTCAAGGATAGTGGTTGTTTCACAAACTTCATGTTGTTGTAAGTAATGATATTTTATTAATGACAACTTTCTTTTATCGGGTAGGTTTTTATATAGCGTTTTAACGGTTTAGTTTTTTACGTAATATCAATCACATGATATTATAGGATGAGTTTAGTTTTATTTAACGTAAGCGATCAGTCATTAGCTTTCCTGCTGTTATCGGAGCGGTGTTGCGGTGTTTCATTTGATATTATTGGGCATTCTGGATCATAATCGATACGACCGAGGAGCGTAGTAAAACGGAGCGACGCAGCGAGCAACGCGAGTGAGGTCGTATCGATTTTGATCCAGAATGCCCAATAATATTACTACTTAGGTTTAGCCTTAATTAATTTTAATAAGAAATGTCTTCCACACAAATCTTGCTTTTGAACTCCTGAAATGCCAGAACATTCTGTTTCAGAAAATTCTGTGGTTGTACCAACACTTGATGGACTTTCTTCTTCATGAACTAAATCTTGTTCCTCTTCTTGTACAGCACAAGTTTTAGTTTTCTTGGTCATGGTTGAGCGAGTCACACTTATTGGTTTTACTTGCACAGACTTATGACTACACTGCGTTATTGGTTTTACTTGCACAGACTTATGACTACACTGCGTTACACATAAAACCCCTTTATTTTCATTTCTTGTTACTGCAGTTGGTAGTAGTTCATCTACACTTTCTTGCAACTCAGCAACACCAATGTTTTTCAAGTCAGGAACCCTTTCTTTCAGCCTCCCTCTGACACCCTTTCTCCAATTATTGTAATTGGATAAGTCTTCTTCAAGCTGAAAAAGCAAAAATAAATAAAAATAATCATCTATAAAGTCTCACTAACCAGTACCAATAAGTTATTTAAGATTAATGTTTTTATACATAACAGAAATTTTCATGTATGCAGGTACCTACATAAATATTTTTAATCATCATCAAGTTGTATGTATAGAATAATGGCCCGATAACCCAGGTGTCAAGTTTGTAATCTGTCTTATGGCATGGTTTGTATAAAGACTACTCGAAAAAGACCGCAACCGGGACCCACGGCTTAATAATGGAAAAAATAACCTAAACAACAGATAAATAAATTGAGTGACTTACATTGATGTGGTCTTCACATATATAAATTGAACTTTTGGGTACATATTCTTTCATAACAGCTGCACACCATTCTGCTCGATTTCTACGAGGCACAGGAAAAAAGTGTTTGTTGGGCGACAACAAAGCAGTATTTTTACAAGCAGGTACAAAGCAAGGTATTAATGGATCTTGTCTGTATTTTCTGTGACTGCTAGACTCCATTTTGTCGTCCGTGATAAAAGAAAAATATCAAAGCACATAAAAACATGTGTGTTTAACTATACCACTTCAAAGTTAACCGGTTATCGAAATATCGATTGACAATGACAGAAAGTATTTTTTTTAAATGTGTACCTAAGCAAAGGTATGCGTGCTTATCATACCTGAGTTTTGCACTTACGCCCATTTGTAATTTAATTATTATTTTTAGGGTCGAAATATTTTTTTAAAAATTAAAACACGAAATACGTGTACCCTAATTTTGTACATACTTTCAATCTAAATTATAATTTAAGGGGGTTCAGAAAATGAAATGTTGTGAATTCTCGTCTGGTGACTTTAAATAGGCCATCTGGTAGAGGAAACGAAAAGCGGCTATTTTTCCCACGAAGGAATTATTTAAATTGAGACAAAAATTATGGATGACTTCTAGAAGAGCATTTTCACATTTAAATAAATAAATGTAGTTAATAAAAAAGTGTTTAGTGGAAAATTTTGCGACTATGAGAGTAGGGTCGTTTTTCGGTAGTGGTTTTCTGGTGGTTTTAGATGTTGAATCTGGTGGAGAGCTAATTTACCTGTTGGCAACACTGGTCAAAGCCCTTCTCCCGGAGGCGTTTCCCTATGTCCCCAAAAAATTTCTTGGCCTCCGCACCCCACGTACCCAGTGTCTCCACTGCTACAGGTACGAACAAGTATGCTGATTTTAGGTCAGCATACTTTGCATGTTTTAGACGGGCCGCTGTTTCAGCCGCAGCGCCTGGGCGGAGCAATGTGCTTGAGAGATGAGAAGCTGCGAAAGTGCAGCTGCATGTAGCATCCCACAGGAGGCTACGACCACGCTCCCAAGGGATCAAGGTAAGTCCATCCGGGCGCTTACCGTCTGATCTGCAAAGACCCGAAGGTTCTAAAGTGCAGGGCACGTTTGCAGAAATCAAAGCGCGCCGAATTACCTCGTTCAGAGCGTGGTGACGAGGGAATCTACCGGCGGACCTAATACAGCTAAGCCCGTGAACACCACTAGCGTCCACCGTTGATTCGCAAATGCAGCTATAGGGTTCGCATATGGTACAACCAAGACGCAGTGCCGCTGCCACCCTGAGGGTATCATTATCTAGAAATGTACCCAAATTAGGCGAAGCCAGGCACCAGATTCCGGTTTAGATACGGCTCTGAGGCGTGCCAAATCCCTCCCAGACGCTTCATCGATAAGTGCTTCCAACGTTACTTTAGAGACCGCATCGTCCCAGACCCTCTGCGAACTCCTCTCGTCCGGCAAAGCCACGTTGGGGCACAGAGCGCTCCACGCAGACAAGGCATCCTCTAAGAAAGGGATTGTGACACCATTACCATCAGGCGAAATAATTCGAGTGACGAGATCTACAACCCCATGCGCAGAGGCCAAAAAAGCAGCGACCCCCTTGCCTTTAATACGTCGCACACCAAGTCCACCATGGCGAATCGGCAAAACAGCTTGAGTCCACTGTTTATCACCCAAGCTGACATTGAGGATGCTCTCTAGTGTATTCCTTAATAATCCGTGAAGTAGAGCGACCTCCTGAGGAAAAAGCCAAGAGGGAGTAGTCCTAACCATATAGGTCAGCTTAGGCATCGAGAAGCAATTACTAAGTAACACCAGCGCAACATGAGACGACAAATATTTGAGACTATCTTGCAAAACCGAAAGTAACTGCCTCTTTATTTCTAAGATGCCCGGAACCCCGTCGTGAAACACCTGTGACCCAAGCCAAGAAAAGGAGTCCCTTTCCAGGGCCCTGATACCAGGGACCAGAGCGTCGAACCTTGGAAGAGAGCGCGCTGACTGCGCATTGAAGAAAAAAATTTCTTATTTTCTTGTGTTTACTTTTAAACCCAATTCTATGAGTTTAGGAAATAGCGCCACAAGATTCTCGGCAATTCATAAAATGTTGACCACTTTTCACACATAAAAACTCTTTGCTAAGATTTAAAAAAGTACCGTTCGTTTTTAGACGGAGTATCTTGATAAACTTTTCAGAGGGAAACGCCATGTTGAAGAAGAGTTTTGTGTGCATTCTTTCCTAAAATGGTAATGGTACTACCACTGTCTAAAAGGCCGTTTAGAGTAAGATCATTAACTTTTATATGTAAATAAGGACGTTTAAAATCGGTTTTATTATAAAAAAAAGGAGAGTATAAACGTTGTATGACCGAAAAAATTATTCGTTTTAAATATGATTTTTGTCAGTGTGGGCAGGTAGTCAAAATGTAATCTTTTTTGCCACACCGGTATCAAACTTTTTCCATCCATCCCTAGATTTCTTGAACTTAAGTAAATACTTAGGTTGTAAATACTTGTTGTTCATCCGGATTTACTCCGCAGATAAGTCGAAGTGATACAGATATTGATGATAGGAGTTACCGTCTCAGTGGTGAAGAAAAAGTGTGAAGAGAGAGAGAGACGCGGGAGAGAGGAGAGCGAGAGAGAGAGAGAGAGGAGAGCGCGAGAGAGAGGAGATCGAGAGAGAGAGGGAGGGAGTGAGGGAGAGAGGGAGGGAGAGCAAGAGAGAGATACAGAGAGAGAGAAAGGGGGGAAGAGAGAGAGGGGGGGGAGAGAGGGAGGGAGTGAGGGAGAGAGGGAGGAAGAGCAAGAGAGAGATACAGAGAGAGAGAGAGAAAGGGGGGAAGAGAGAGTGAGAGATAGGGAGGGAGAGATATATTGGGGAGGAAGAGATAGGGAGAGAGAAATTTCGATGTCCCACTTCACGAAATATGAGGAGAGGTTTCAAAATGAGTTTGAATGAGGTACTCATACAAACTCATTTTGAAACCATATCCTACCCAACTTTTGTGTCTGAATTATCTACGTCTACTATACAAGATAAAAGAATTGTAATTGCATGTCATGTTTAAAAAACCTTTCAGTTCTTGGATATGTTTGTTTTTTTTCGCATTTTCACTCTCCGATTCTGCTTTACTTTTTCTTTTCTCGCCAGATTTGTGTAGAGTATTTCTTATTTTATCTACTAACTTTCCCTTCGCAAACAATGGTTTTCCAGAAATGGATTCATTTTTCTTAACTGGAGGAACAAAGTAGGTTCCGCTACTCTCCTTAGGGAACAGGACAATTATTTTCCCTGTGATTATGTTGTACTCTTCATAAGTAATTTTACTGAAATTTTCCAGCATCATGATAAAATAAGATAATAGTACACGACAAAACAAATGAAATGAGTCCAAATACGAAAGCGCTATCATGTGTAGTTTAGAAGTTCCTATGATCACCTTCCGTTTCCAGCATCATACGTGCTCGATGGCACCATATTTGTCTGGTATCCATTATACTGATTTGCTTAGTTTGGGGCTAGATGACGCTGTGTGAAATGTCCACCTATATTATTGAAAGTAGGTAGGTACTTACTGGTTAACAACCCTGGTAAATATATGTCTGACGATAATATCCACCAACTGATTCCTGTGCTTATTAGTTAGTGTGCTATGTAAATTGTAGTAGGTAATTATACTGTTCCCACATGGTGATGTACTGAGAAGTGTTTTTAAATCAAAGTCCGGGAAAGGCGGCCTTACAGTTGAAAATAGATTTTCAATTGATATATTATCCAAGTCACATAGGTCATCGTTAGTGTTACTCGTTACATTCTTTGTTGTGAGTGTTGATTCAGTATCCGTCTGAAAATGGAAATTAATTTCATTAAGTTTATAGTTTCACTTGCTGAATAAAAACAATACCAACAACACACATCTTGCGGTGCTGCCACACTGGCAGTTATAAAATGTTACAGACATTTTATAACACTAATTTTAATTTAAATAAAGACAAATTAATGATATAAAATATAAGTAAATATTTTATAACAGCCAGTGTGGCAGAAGTAAACTTTCCAGAAAAACCCAACATCTGAACCCCGGGTAACAAAATAATAATAGTAGCATTTAATTTCAAATAGGGTCCGAAAGCTGTTGCAATACCATACAACCTGCCGGGCAAAACATTTCTTCTTCCACTAATAAATAACCCAAAGCCGTAATAGTATAATATACATTATGTTACCGGCAATCTGCATAATTCAGGTATTCTATACAATACCTAGGTAAGAATACCTGGGACATCTAGGCAATGTATGAAATATTATGAAAATTATGGTCCCTTACATACTTTACCTATGTAATGAAGACAATTCAGAGGGATTATATAGAGTACCTGTTGTACCTGCTTTCTTGTCCAGTCCTATACATATATTTTTTACTACAATTATATAGTAGGTAGGTACCTACCTGCTGCGCATTCGTTATTGTATAGAATATCTAGGCAAAGTAAAAAATAAAAAATATTTTATACATTACCTACAACACATTTTAGGTATTCTATACATTACCTAGGCATTGTGTAGAATACTGGATTACACAGATTGTCAGTAACATATATACAAATAATAGACTTGCCTCGCTGCCTGCTAACCGTTCAGTTGAAACTACTTGAAACACAGATGACAACATTGCAAGGAATAAGAGACCGGTAGGTAGGTCAATAGAAAGTAGTGCATGCATTGACATCCTGCCAGGAGTTATAATACATTATTTTAATAGTACTTACATGTCCAGTGAAATATTCATCTAATTTTGATTTTATAAGAATTTGGTGGCCAATCAGTGGGCAAAGCTCTTTGAGAATATCTTCACTTAGGTGCCGTAATTGGTTTAATTTGATTTTATTTTCTGGAAAACAGAGGTTATGTAAGTATTAAATTAGACTATGTGCCCATGCCCACCATGAATGCTGTTTAATCGCCCTTGTGCAGAACAGCCTTGAGTAGCCATGTGGTGCCGTTTCTGAGGGTGCCGGCTTAGAATTTGCACCACCCCATCTCTTCCCACGGGTGTCGTAAGAGATGACTAAGAGATATCCACCAGGTACGGGCAGCAGCGCCCCTGGAGAATAATTCTACCAGCGAACTGCGATCCACAACCCGAATGCACAGCGTTGGGATTATGGGCATTACCCCCCATGAGATTAAAACCAATAAGGTACTTATCAGGTGGAGGCCTACGTCCAGCAGTGGACCGATACAGACTGTTGAGGTTGAGGTTGAGTGCGGAACAGCAGGCGGGGACTGTCTACTATAATTATATAGTAGGTAGGTAGGTACCTACGTAAGGGCGAAGGCCATCAAAAAACATAAACGCATTTTCTGGTAGGATAATACTAACTTACCTACTACAAGTAGGTAAGTTAGTAGCAATTATTGGAACTGACCTTGGAACCGATAAATCACTTGTTCTGGGACTTCCCACTTCCTCAGCAACAAACCAATACTGTCCCGGTCTGGGTCTGCCACATCAACTTGCACGTGTTCTCTTATTATGTCGTCGCCTCCGTGTGCCTCACCGACTGCGAGAATGAGTTCTTCGTTCATCTGTTACCAATATACAATGAAATAAGCTATTCCAATACAATGGGGTAGTTTCTTCAATAATTTACTCACTCTTGAAGTCCAGTCACTTCCACTTTAGATTTTCTGTTTGGTTTTAACAAACATAACTAAATTTTGACACCTTCAACAGTTAGACCGCGTAATCGAAAGATCGGCCGACCGAACGAAGCAAACGAAATGAATGACGCGTGCGCCGTGCAGTGCTGCCAACCCTTACCAAAATCTCCCCTTAAGTTTTTTTTAAATACTCCTATAATATAGGTTTTTAGCAGTGAGTTCAAGCCGTTCTTTAAAAGTTAAAGGTAAACTCGCTGTGCCCACAACTTGGCTGCACAAAATTAATGTCTCTTATCCAGAACAAAGCAAAAACTTCTACAACAAAACTCTTAGTGCGTTGCAAAAATAATAAGTAAGTAAATTGAAACAAATTATCAAAAGTCGAGAGAAGTTGGAGTCGCGCCGTAATGTGAACTTGGCTTCATAATATGGTGCGAGTGCCGACGGATCGTTTCTCAATGTTTATGGACAGAGGATTTTGGCCGAAGGGTGTCGTGTTCAGGAAGTTTCTTGGAAGGCTGACATTGACGTAGTGCCAATGACACGATTTTTTTAGTTTTTATAAGTATGTATGTTAGTCTCTAAGGTATATATCATATGGGCCCTAATTAAGTTACTTTGTACATATCTTATTATAAGTATCTACTTGCACTAAGTAGGTACCAGAACAAATATCTGTAGCGATCACAAAACATTTATCTCAAGGCGGGAATCGAACCCACCTCTTCCGTCGCAGACGGACATTCTCCCACCACGCAACAGAGGTCGTTAATCGATCTATAAATTTATAAACTTAAGATATTTGTTTAAAAACAATATAAGTATAGTACAGATTTATAATGACGATTGCAAAAGATACCTAACCTACAGTAAGTAGGTACCGCATGACAGTAATGGAAAGTCAAAAGTCGGTATTTCACTATAAATATTAAAATAGTAGAAAAATATATTTTCCACTTCATGTTAATATTGTTTAAGACCGAATTTTAATATAAGTACGTACCTAAATTATTATAAAAAGGTTCATAAAAAAAGCAATATTTTGAACTCAACTTAACTTTTGTTGATATTTTTCGGTATATAGTATTTATTTTAATCAAACAAACCATTTTTTACATCATTGTCTACGACCATTTTTGTTATTGTAGCTTTGTTATAATATTTTCTTAGTTTAATCGTCGTTACAAACATCCCCAAAACTCGTCAGTCCCCTTTGCGAGATGGTAACACTCAATGCTTTTTCGTTCGTTCGTTTTCCGTTGCCCGGCGGTGTGTGAGCGATCGACCAATGGCGATAGAGCGTCGTCGGTCAAGAAAGATCATTTTCATCTAAAACTAAAATTCTTCTTCCAAGTAAATTGGTTCTCAGATTAAAACTTTGTTTCTTGACTGCTGGTCCAAGAATTTTAACTATCTTAAATAAAAAAATAAATATTGAAAAAGAAAATTACAATCAAATAATAAAAATAAATTAGAACTAGGTAGTATTTACAATTGAAGCAATTGAGCTAATTGCCAACTGTTGCAAAAAAATCTACAGGTAGCTCAACTGATCCATATCAATACCAGTCGGAAGCGTCCTCAAGGCGCTGGCTGCATTGCCCCGCTGTATGGCAATGCTGATGCGCTGCGCCAGATACTCACCAGCTCTCGGGTCACGCGTCGCTTCGACCAGACGCTCAGATAATTTTTTGAAAACCCGAAGAGCCTTGTGCCGCACAGACCTAGAGTCTCGACTCCAAGGGGAGCAAATGTGTTGGCTCTATCGAGACCTGCATATTTGCGCCTTTTAATTTCTTAGAAATTACACATAGTGTTAAAATATAATAACCAAAAACCTTATTGCAAGTATTTACAAAATGTAAAAAATTCACACGAAACCGTTGAGCTTTCTGCAGACCGCGCTGCAAACGATATCTAGAGATAGCTCAACTGATCCAAATCAGTGCCAGTCGGAAGCGTCCATAAATATGACACTGGCTGCATTGTCACGCTGAATGGCAACGCCACAGCATGAATAGTGGCAACGCTGATGCACTGCGCCAGATGCTCACCAGCCCTTGGGTACGCGTCGCTTCGATAAAACGCCTATAAAATTTTGAAAACCCGCAATGCGTCGGTACCCCCGGATCAATTTTTTTTTTCTCACAAAACGAAAAAATCTTGTGTCAATAAATTGAACTATATTTCAGTTTAAATAATTTAGATTTTTACGCTAATGCCAAGCTTAATTACCCTATAAAAAATGATCCAAACATCAAAACATTTAATACCTAAGTTTATGAAAGAATAATGTGAAGAAACATTATTCTTTCTTATTGTTGCCTTTATTTGAAAATGATACAATTAAAAATTGAACAAATAGAACAATAAAATAATAAACAATTACAACTAGTATTTACACTTTTCACTATATCTTAAAAATCTAGGCCGTCACCAGAAGGCAGAGTGCCCAGAATGCTGGCAGCATTGCCACGTTGAATGGCAATGCTTATTCGTTGACCGAAATAGAAGCCAGCATTCCGATCACCTGTGGACTCTATAAGAATTTTGGTTAGGTCTTTATAAATTGCGTGTGCCCCAGGACCCCAAGGGCCAAGTGTTTCAACCCCAAACGACTAAAAAAGGTAACCTCGGTCAAGGTTAGCATATTTTCGCCGCTTGAGGGACTCCGCTGATATTGCTGCGAATTTTCTTTCTTATTTAGAAATATTAATATTATTAGTTGAATGCTTTATTTTTTTCTTGTAAAACGAAAAAGTCTTGTGTTGACTGACATTGAACTATTTCAGTTCAAATAATTTGGATTCTTACGCTAATGCTAACCTTACTTAGGTACCCCAATTTTTTTTTAGGTCCATACATTAAAACAACTTACCTATGAAGAAACGTTATTTTTTTCTTATTCAGAAATATTATTATTATTAGTTGAATACCATATTTTTTCTTACAAAATTAAAAAGTTTTGTTTGAAAACACTGAACATCAGTTCAAATAATTTGTTTTTTTAAGCCAAGCTAACCGGTACCTACTTAACCAAAAATATTTTATACTTAATCCAAATATTAAAACAATTTATCAACAAACATTGTTCTTTCTTATTTAGAAATATTAATATTGTTAGTTGAATGCTATTTTTTTTTCGTAAAACGAAAAGTTTTGTGTGAAAACATTGAAATATTTCCGTTCAAATAATTTGAATTCTCAAGCCAATGCTAACCGTACATAACCTAAAATACTTTTTCCTTGATCCAAACATTAAAACAACTTATGAAGAAACATTAGTCTTTCTTATTTAGAAATATTAGTTTTTGTAGTTGAATACTATATTTTTTCTCACAAGACGAAAAAGTCTTGTGTGAAAACATTGAACTATTTCAGTTCAAATAATTTGGATTCTTACGCTAATGCTATGCTAACCTTATCCCAAAAAGTTTTTTTCTAGATACAAACATTAAAACAACTTATAAAGAAACGGTATTCATTCTTATTTAGAAATACTCATTAATAGTTTTAGTTGAATACCTACAGTATTTTTGCCTCACAAAATTAAAGTTCTTGAAAACATTGAACTATTTCAGTTCAAATAATTTCAATTCTTACGCCAATACTTTTACTTGTTTAAAAAAATGTCTTATACAAAACATGTAGGTACCTATATTCTTAATATAAAACGTCAAAAGGCTCAATTTGAACCATATAAATTTTTTAATTCAATCCCTTTTTATACTCCTACCTACAAAAAATAATTTTCTTGAAGAAAAAAATGTATTCTTGTTTGAAAACGTTCCTAATTTTTGAAAATGAGAAACGTAAATTTATGAAATCGAAGAAAATATGGACTTTATTTAAAAAATATATTCTCCAGAAGGCTCTTGAACTCAAACAACTTATTCTCTTATTAAAACACATGAAAACCTTCATATAAGACAGTACTTTTTATTCAGCTAACACTCCAAAACACTTGAATTAAAAAATATTGTTTTATTTGTAGTATATAATATTAAGAATAATACTGTTTTTCATGGAGAATATCATGTTTGTTGAGCTGAGATGTTATTGTTGATTCGAGTAAATATTTATTTGACATAAAACAATATTCTTAAGAATAATAATATTCTTGATGGAAAACTAATTCCGCAAGCTTTTTTTTCCGTGTAGATCGGCCAACAGCCAAGATTAAAAATATAATTAAATTTAAATGTAATGTTTAAAACAGAAATAACAGACAATTTTAAATGAATTTAAGTTATTTTTTAATAACAAAGCTGGATTTACCATTTACTGTTATTTTTCGCATAAATACTGTTTGTTGCTAAAATAAAAAGTTATAACCCGACTAAATTATATCGCTTCTTCTTCTTCTTACTTACGACTTGGTACTAGGGTACAAATGTAAATTGGTCGGGTTAATAAACTAAAGGCACTAGTGCAATAATATACTGAAAAAGCACGCGTATTATGAGCCAAAAATCAGTGGAATAAAAACGTCGTTTTGAGCAAGTGTGTTGAAAAAGACTATTCCGCACTACAATTTTTTTTCAGTAGGCTTTTCACCTTCCTGTTTGGACTACACGCTTTCCTTTTACAAAATTCTGGGTATGTAAGTCTGCTATTTTTGTGGCACAAATTCAATCAAATGTCCTGGACGGTCTGTCTGTGAGTTTCGTAGAACGCCATATCTCAAAAAGCATATTCGTAACAAAGATACCAACATACAAATCTTTCCTCTCTATTATATTATTAGTATAGAAGTATCGATACAGATAAAGTACATTAACTAAAGTAATGTTTAAAATAGATTTGAAATTCTTTCGATTTTTTGCAGTATATTTTTGTTCTTAAAATCCGGTATATTTCGCAGTATTTTTTTTATTTTTTTATTCATTTACTATAATGAAATTACAAAGGGCTCTTGTGTTTACTAAAAAGTAGTATTATAAATAATATTGTTATAATAGTAGAGCCATACCTTTAGAAGACTGATCCATAGCTAGACTAAATAAAATAAATGTTTAACTACATAAATAATACTTTGACCTTTGTGGTCATATGAGCCCACAGACTGATCGCTGTGAGTCGCGAGCGCACTGGGCCCCAATTCCACTAAATGTCTACGGTTATAGTTGGATGGCAATGGCATGTCAATGGTCAGTCAATGGTGTTATTAGGCACTTTTCGTATTCTGTTAACTGTCAGTTTTCAGAGTCATTCAACTATCATTGTTCGGCACTTTAGGTATTCTATTATACCTACCATGGAATGGCGCTGTCCAGTGATTGCTTTTTTTCCCTTATTTTAAGGCATTGACAATTTAGCCATCAGCCATAAACACGATCCGAAATTCAGATTTTAGTTCTGCTTGAGAGTCTATGCACAAAAATACATAAGTTTCTTCAAAACTTTTCGAAATATCACATGTACCATAAGTAAAATTAATTATCTAAAGATTTTAGTGCCGAAAACCCAAAATAAAACTAATGACACGCATTGTAGTAATAGTCGTATTTGGTAGGCAACACCTAACGTAGTCCATAGTCATTCAATGATCATTCCATTGTAATGCCATTGTGATACAACTTTCGTAGTCCATAGAGTTTAGTAAAATACAAATTAAATGTCATAGTGGCAGTTGAATGATAATGGAATGATAGTTCGATGACAATGGCTCGCCAATAGTTGTCATTTAGTGGAACTGGCCCCCCGATTAGACGCGTCAAAACAGATTTCATTATTGGCTATTGAAACATGTATGGATATGTACGGGTGGTACTTTTTGCACTCATTACGTGTTCACCGAACGTCCAGCGACTTATACATACTATGTATTATAACATATTGCTTTAAACATCTGTTTAACTTTGTAAATATACCTATTGGACTTTTGAAAATTAGGAAAATTAGCTGGTCTGTAGAATCAAGTCCATTGTCCCCCTAAATTGGCCATATCGAATACTGTGAGACGGTACACTACAAAAGTAGTATGTAGGAATCTGGAGTATATTGAACATACTCCTACATACTATTGTAACTATGTCACTGCTACCTCCTTCTTTACTGACCTCTCTCCGTAATATCAATAAATTAGTTAAGTTCTTAAATTTTAATGTATATTTAGATTTTCACATTTTCTTTTTTGTTCTATCTGTTGATATTTTGACGGATTCACTCTAAATCTGTTGTCAAGAGCCATACCCACCAAAATAAGATAGACTAGCGGGTGCCCAGCGGCATTCCCTTCGCGGATCCAGTTTATTGCCGTTCCCGTGGGTATTTCTTAAAATCCCTTCATAGCGGTTGCGTGCAACATATAGAACACCTACATACCGTATTTCAAGTTTCTAGGAATTATTGATTCGGAGTAGTAGGTATTATTGTTTCGGAGTAGTACGTATTTCTCTTTTTACCAGTATTTATATTTTCGCAATGACATATTTTCCTGAAGTAAGAAGTAGCTGTACCATTTGTTGACCCGGTTAGTCATCTTCATACCAAATTTCATCAAAACGGCTATGTCGCTCGCGAGCTCGTCGCTATAATGTAGCTTTCCATTTAGTGAAAGAGAATTTTGAAAATCAGTTATGTGTTTAGGCGTGAAAGCGTAAAATAAAAAACAAATTCGTTTTTCACTGGGCCTCAAAAATTCCGGGTCTCATACAAAAAGTGTGATAGTTTCTTAACTTCACAACACGAAACTAGTGAAACTTACTAACTCCGTACGATCCTCTGTAGATATCCCAGCCCAAACAATTATTGATCCTCCACCGAATGGCACCTTTTCCTCAAAACACGTTTGACGATAACGTTTATTTGGTCGCCTTTAATCTCTTCGTCTCCCATCGTGTGCGAATAAACAAAATTTGACTCATCGTAAAACATAACCCTGGACCAATCTTCATCTGTCCATCGGACGTGTTCTCGAGCAAACCGCAACCTGGCAACTCGATGTTCTCTGAGCAATTTAGGCCTTTAAGGCTTTATATCAGCTTCCCGAAGTCGCGGCCGGATCGTGTCAGAGCTTACATTGTTGAGGTGAATTTCTTGAAGGCTATTTCGGATCTAAACAGCCGTGAGATGTGGATTTGTTAACATAGTGCTCAAGATGAATCGGTCTTCTCGTGTAGTTGTACACCTTGGCCTACCATTCCCTGGTCTCCTGATGTTCATGCCGGTCTCTTGAAATCGCTGGAGTACTCTTTGGACCGTGGATAAAGATACACCTACTGTTCTAGCAGTACTCCGCTGACTCCTTCCTTCTTGTACCATGGTGATAATTCGTGTACATTCTTCAGTAGATAACGACATGTTCTTGCATGGTTGATGCACAAAATACTGTGACTTATTTTTTTGAAGCTGTAACTTGTTCAAATGCAACCTCTTTTGATAATTATGTATAATAAGCGTCACAAATCTGCCTATAACATATTATTTATACGAGGGATCTACATATGTAAATAACTTTGGGAGATATTGCGGTTTTTCTAAATGACCCGTTATTTTTGTTGTCTAGTGTATTTAGGATTGAAACTCCATATGAACGTTTAAAATTGGTAATAGAATTAAATTTGGTTTCTTTCTATTATCTTAATTTTTTGCTTTATGATTACATACTTATTTGAATACTAGCTTTTACCTGCGGCTTCGCTCGCACACGTTTAATTCGCCCCCTTAGGGGTTGAATTTTGCAAAATCCTTTCTTAGTGGATGGATACCTACACTGTATATAATAATATAATCTATACATATAATAAAACTCTAACGGGGCCGTGTCTGTACATGAAATATTTTTTGAAAATTTTAACGGTAGTGTATATAGTTATCGATATAGATACCGAAACACACTTTTTTTTTTTAATTTTTGTCTGTCTGTCTGTCTGTCTGGTTGTGCACGCATCACTCAAAAACTACTGGATGGATTTTGATGAAATTTGGTATGGAGAAATTTGGTACCCGGGTCAACATCTAGGGTACTTTTTATTCCAGGAAAATATCTCATTCCCACGGGAAAATATGAAAACTTGTTAAAAAGAGAAATACTTACTACTCCGAAACGATAACACCTAGAAACTTGAAAAATGGTATGAAGGTGTCTTTTTTTTTTTGAAGGTTCTATGTCGTACGAAACCGGTATGAAGAGATTTTTGTAAAATTTCCACGGGAACGGGAATAAACGGAATCCGCGCGGGCAACGCCGCTGGGCATCCGCTAGTATATAATATAATCTCACGCCTTTTATCCCCGAAGGGGTAGGCAGAGGTTTCCATTACTGGATATACCCACATTTCCCGAGATATATTGGACCCCTAAACGTTATAGGTGGTGAGCCCATCGCCGGACCGGGTCTGTTTACACATGTCTCAAAATTAATTCTGAGACCTGCGGGTTTCCTCACGATGTTTTCCTTCACCGTCGAGCTAGTGACAAATATGTATGTAAGTTTTTTTAAAAACTCATTGGTACATGGAAGGATTCGAACCCGAGCCTCACTGATTTTCGGCCGGCTCTTGAACCGTTCGGGCTATCACTGCTCTCACTGTATAAGCTATCTATCTATGTGCAAAATTTGAAGTCTCTAGACCCAGCGGTTTAGGCTGTGCGTTGATATATCACCAATAAGTCAGTCAGCTTATCATATTACTAGCGACCCGCTCCGGCTTCGCACGGGTGCAATGCTAACACTAAAACCTTCATCTTGAATCACTCTATCTATTAAAAAAAACACATCAAAATCCGTTGCGTAGTTTTAAAGATTTAAGCATACATAGGGATATAGGGACAGAGAAAGCGACTTTGTTTTATACTATGTAGTGGTATTATTAGCGAGGATAATAGATTTTCATTTAAAAAAGAATATTCAAATGCTTAACGACTTTAATTCAAAACAAAATATTAAACTTAACGAACTTTAATAATCTTAAATCTATTTATCAATTATGTAAACAATTATTATGCCTCGACTATAATCAGAAATGGAGCGAACTCTGACAACAACAAACACAACTCAATAAAATGAGCAAGACAGCAAGAATTACGTCCGATCAGTATGACCGTCTATAACGAAGAATGAGCGATGAATGAGCGTGTTGTCAGGGCACGCTCCGTTTATATAGTTTTGATCGGGGAGCAGATTGACGTTATCGCTTGCCCCATCACGTTCACTATTTGCTTTGAGTATTAAACCAACAGGAGACGTCACGCGCACTAGTTTCTTTGCAAAAAAGTCTGCCAATTTCTGCGGGGGGGACGAGGAAACAAACACAAATTATGTTAAAGCAAACGCATTTTTTGACAAAACAATTAAACACTAACTTGAACTAGATGCACACAAATACATTCACCAATCCAAGCACGCCGTGAACTCAAAAAAACTAGTTGTATATAACAGGTATGCGTGTTGACCGACACTTTTTTTTGGCAGAGGGGAACGCCTGTCAGTGGCGTCTCCGGTTGGTTTAATACTCAAAGACTAATTGCCGTACGTACTTTTATTGACCTACTGTTTGCTATATGGTAAGGTGTAGATTTAAGGTTGATTCATGTTACAACGGGACGGGCCCCGTCCGGGCTCGGACGTGCCCCGTCCTGGCCCGGGCGTGCCCCGTCCGGGGCGAACCATCCTACAACACGCCTCGACATTTGGCGCGGACGGGGCACGTCCGGGCCAGCGCTTCTTACAAAAAATATTTGACCGTTCCCCGGACGAGGCACGCCCGGGTCCGGACGGGGCCCGTCCCGTTGTAACATGAATCAGCCTTTATGTAACTACGCATATCTGAAGTTACACTACATGCAGGATGTCTGGCTGTAGATTTATGTTTCAAAAGCGATTTTTTATTTTAAATAGAATTTTAGCGGCTGACGTCGTTCGGAGGATTAGCAACGCGCATTAAAGTAAACTTGCATATTTTGTTTAAATAAATGGTAAAGATTTAAGGATTAAATAACAAAAAAGTTAAAATATACACAAATACACAAATAATTTATTTATTGCAAATCAAAAATTAAAAGTTGGTAAACGCTCACCAGCTTAACGTGAATTCACCACTCTACAAGTATGAGACTTATTAAAGTTTTCATCACGTGTAAATATTATTTTCTAGCTGTTCCGCGTGGTTTTACCTGCGTTATAGCTAATGTTACTTCTTGATTATGTAGCTTTCCACTGGCAAAATAATTTTAAAAATCGGTTTAGTAGTTTCGAAGCCATTTGGAGCTTATTCAGTAACAGTAATATACAGTGTTATTTATAACAGTTAGAGAGGCGAGGTAGCTAAATGGCGTAATTCAACAGCGCCGTCGAGACCTATCAAAATCGAAAGATAAAATAATTTCGAAAAGAAAAGCTCGTATGGTAAAAACCATTTTAGCGGTGGGTTTGGCGTGTACGGTTTCTCAAAAATGTTAAAAAAAACAGTTACTTGGGCATTCTCGAGCGCGTCAGATATTCATACTACGTATGCCCCAAGTGCCTCTGATAACAACGGTATACTAATCTGCCGGTTTGCGTGGTGGGGGTAGGCATATAAAGTAGTCAAAAATGCAAAAAAAAATAAAATTACTCGAGCGCGTCAGATTTTCGGAAGGGGTGTTAAGTAGGCCCCTAGGAAGCTCCCTTTAAAAAAACTGACGATTTCGGCGTGACGATAAGTTACGATGAATTTTTGAAAATGCAAAAAAGAATAGTGTTTTTGATGCAGATTTTGTATTTTTAGTAAGTTTTAGATTGTATTCTTCAAAATAAGAAATAAAAAAATCGCGCTCGAGAATGCCGGATTAACGTTTTTTTTTTTACAAGTTCGCGACCCTATAAGTCGGCGGCGTCAAGGACTTATCGTCAGATTAGTTAAATTTAGTCTTAAAACACTAAAATCAACCCCCAATATCTTAATCTGACGCGCTCGGATCGTCTATCCCAGGCGCGCGTCACTACATATAGAACTAAATACTTGACAAGGTTGTTCTATTAGGTCTAAGCTATCTCTCATATCTTAAACTGCCACGCTCGAGTATTACCGAAAATTCTCCTATTCGCCTCCCTAACAATAATGAACACAGTCGTTTCATATTTTATAATAATGACAAGAAACACACCGGCCAAGTGCGAGTCACCGACTCACGGTTCCGTAACAAACTTTTGTGTGGAATGTGCAAGTTAGGTAATTGTTCAGAATAATACTTATTACATTTTTTTAGTACTGTATCAAACTTTCAGGTAGTCACAAAAAGTATCATTCTTACCGACTAGAGAACCGAGAAGACAAAATGATATTTTCTTTTTATTATATTATGAGACTATCACAAATAAAACACAAAAAGATCGATGTAAGTCAACATTATTTACAAAATACAAATAAAAATTAAAATTCAAAGAAATTCAATTGCCTTCCTCAAAATTAATCTCTAGGACAAAGTATAAAATATTCTTTTTCTGACACGTTTATCTTCGCCATACAGTCTTGGGCTTATATTTATATTAGTTTTGCTCAACTTCTTTTGTGGATCAACTAAAACATCGTCATCGTTTCTCTATCACCAATGTGGGTGGGATCCTGGTGACCTATAACAACAGGTACTCGGTACTTATCTTAGGCACCAGTCTCTCACTGAGACAGGTTTAAGCATAGGTTAATCTCAATTCTGTACTTCCATATCTTAATCTACCTGATAGTTGAGAGAAAATTATAGTATATTTATATCGAGGGACTAAACGAAGCCATTATATAGGTACCAGAGGTGTCAATGTGAGAGTCAATGAAACCGTAGGGTATTTTATGTTGGCGTTTAGTCTCGAGGTGCAAACTGTACTTTTCACTTTGAGTGCGAGAAAAATTGACAATTTAGTACATATTTATTTAAAACCGAACAAATACACTCGACAAAAATTCTTAAATTTTCGCGGGCAGTTTTTTCTTCTAAACCTGTCACAGATTAACAAAGAGATTTAAATCGCTTTTAAAACACATGGCGCCACCTTCTATGCGGAAACACCATGGAACTAAAACTCTCAACATTATCGCAATGGAGCTGGTCCACACCACAGATATTTACTTGCTGTTTGAGTTTGTCTACATCTCATTATGAAAATTAAAAAACTAATTACCTTTTGCTCCCTATGAACTGAAGTGGTCACCTTAGTCCCGCTTCGCTTCGTATATTGGCGTAGGTACTTTTAGAGGATGAGAAGTGCAAAAAATATTATATTATATTATAACATTATATTATAGTTATTAATGTTATTTGATAAATTAGCATTATAATTTTTGTTACAAATTTTATTGAGTTTTTTTCACTTAACAAATTTCCGTGTAGTTCTCGTCTGAAAATTTTCTTGGTCATCTATCCTTTGTTTTTGTTTACCATCCTAAATATTATTTATGTCCCTATTTTCTTTAATGGGTGTGTTAAAAACTTCATAGAGCTTCCTCTAGCACGAGCACTAGTAGCCATTAATGCAGCAATAGTTTTGGTATTGAGGTGATTCCGCTGTTCACTCTTTATCAGCTTTACTTTACTAAATACTCTTTCCACCGAGGCATTAGAAAAAGGCAGAATTAATAGGAATCCTATCATGATTTTAAAATATTCGAATTTTTCAGTACCAGTTATGTTTTTTAGTCCAAAAATCAGCAGCATTCAATTGAATCGATGTACTGTCTCCCACACTTGCCAGATCTAATACGAGGGTCAAACTGAGTTTCGGGAATAAAAAAAAATGTAGTTTTATCTATCAAAAGTAATTTTATTGTTTTTCAAAATATTCGCCTTTATATTTTATGCACTTTCCATGCGTTCAAACCAATTGTTAAAGCACTTATTGAACTCTGAAGTGGGGGTCGACAAAATAGCCTTTTTATAGGCCTCTACTGCTTCTTCCGGCTTGTGAAACCGCTGACCACGCAACTTATCCTTGATTTTGGGAAATGTAAAGAAGTCGTCGGGGCTGTGGATGATCCAGTAATTCGACTTTTTCACCGTCCATATACTCGATTGTTTTCTAAGCGGTATGAGGTCTGGCATTGTCGTGGTAAAGGATGATGCGGCGATTAGGGTATTTTTCCGGAATTCAATAAACAAACAAATGGTTGTATACCAGTCTGCATTGACTGTTCTACGATCCTCAAGAGGAATCGTCGCCACGTCTCCTGATTTTGAGACAAAGGTAGCCACCATCTTTTTGGCCGTGCTGCGAGAACGAATAACTTTTGTCGGCTTGAGCTCGTTTTCTTAAACCCATACTCGAGATTGGCTTTTAGTTTCAGGCTCATAATTAATAATAATAATCTTTATTTCGCTTGAAATGTGGTACAAGAAGATGGTCAGTAAAATGATAGATGTTTCACACAATTTCACCAGAATCTGGCATGCAAAATTCATGTTTTTACAATTACAATTAATTCTAGAAATATAATTGCCATCCTTTAAAAAATAAAAAAAAATACATAATTATTCAATCTATTCGAAATTTATTACGCTCTAAAAATATAATATAAATAATCATTGTAATCCATGAAAACAAATTCATTAAAATAAAATTCACCATATAAAAAAAATATGAAAAATCTAAAAAAAAAAACTTATTTCATCATATTATTATACAGGATGTCCCAAAAGTCAACGATAAGCCGGAAACCAGAGATAGGCCTAGTCATGAGGGTAATCAGAAAAATATAAAAAAAAATCTATGTTCTTTTTTCAAAATGTTATTATTATGTTTAGTCTAAATTCTAGAATGGTATAACACTTGCTAGGTTTTGTTATAGTTGAGGCATGAAATTTTTGTTTCTCGATGAATCCGGATTCTATGCCAATCTAATTTAATGAGGTGAAATGTTGGTAAAGCAACCTTAAGTCTGCAGCTGACCTGAACTAAGCCTTTTTATTCTCTTTCTTAACCCTCCTTTAAAGTAATGATACTTAAAATAAGTTTGTGTAATATTTTTTTATTTAATGTGGTATGTTTTACAGCATTTTTATAACAACTGTTTTCCTTCAGCTAATATGCACGCTCTACATCTCCTTAAAAATGATCGAGCTATGCGCCGGGCGTGACGTTTGGAATTGATTTGTTCAGCGGCTTCTGAGATTCTTCGGCGCAGCTCTTCTAAATCTTGAATCGGTTTGTGGTAGACTTTTTCCTTAATTGCACCCCAGTAAAAAAAATCTATTGGATTAAGGTCGGGTGACCGCGCTGGCCACGAAATTGGACCACCCCGACCAATCCACCTATTTGGATATTCTTGATCGAGAAACTCTCTGACTAGACGAGCATAATGCGCGGGGCAGATGCTGCCGTAAATATTTAGCGGCACTTCTAATAAATCGGGTAGTTGATTTTGTAGGAAATCTAAATAAACATGTCCATTTATGGTCTCTGGCAGCTCAATCGGACCAATAACTGTACTGTTTAAAATGCCTGTCCACATGTTTACTTTAAAACGGTACTGTGAATGATCTTCACGCATTAGGTGAGGATTTTCCACGTGCCATTCGTGTAAATTGTGTAGGTTCATGTAACCGTCCTTTTTAAACGTTGCTTCGTCGGACCATAGAATCGTTTCAAAAAACTGGGGATCTTCAGTATGTTTTTGCAAAATCGATTGACAAAATCGCACTCTCTCTGGGTAGTCTCGCTCGGGGAAGCAAAGATTGTACTCGTTGTACATGGAATGGATGCAGACGGTTTTTTTTTTCAGAATACGATGTGCACTGCTTTTAGGTACTCCAAGGCTTTCCTCAATTCCACGTACGGATATACTTAGATCTTCTTCCACAGCTTGCATGACTTCGTCCTCGTAGGGCAAGAGGGGCCTTCCTTCACCAGCCATATGATCAGGGAATTGACCTTCGGATAGTGATCGCTGCAGATTAATAAAAACTCGGTAATCAGGATGACGCTCTAAGTTTGGGTATCTCTCGCGATACACCCTAGCTGCATCATTGGCGTTACATAAGCATTCTCCGTAAATAAGATGCATGTTGGCGTACTCCTGTACGGTATATCTATTTGGCATGATAACTTCACTTTACGAACTCGTAATTACACGCAAATACAATCTAAGCAACAGACTCCAGAATCCTTACTTCTGGGACAGATGGATTTAAATCAAAGCCATCAAACAAATGACATAAACAAAAGATGTACGAATAAACAAAAATCCCTGTTAGGTTCTCTTTTCAAAATTATGAGTCCGTCTCCATTCAAAAAGATTTTAACCTGGATTTACCTAAGAAGGTTGCGTTACCAACATTTCACCTCATTAAATTAGATTGGCATAGAATCCGGATTCATCGAGAAAAAAAAATTTCATGCCTCAACTATAACAAAACCTAGCATGTGTTTTACCATTTTAGAATTTAGACTAAATGCGTCAACTTTTAAGTATACTTGCCAAAATAGTAGCCATACATTTTTTTTACAGTACAGCTGGTTTAAGGTGGTTGATGAAATTATTTAGAATTCAATGTTGGAAACAAATTTAACTTATTACTTAAAAGTGAGGCAGTTATGTTATTTTTTTTATTGTAAATTGTAGCACGGCTATTCATCATAGCATTACAGAAAAAAAATATTCAAAAAGTAAATATTTACAGTCACGGTACAAGAAAGTTCATTACAGGGTGTCAGTTTTCTAGGATTTTTTTTAAACCTTCATAATATTTTGAAAAAATAACATAGATTTTTTTTTATATTTTTCTGATAACCCTCATGACTAGGCTTATCGCTGGTTTCCGGCTTATCGTTGACTTCTGGGACATCCTGTATAAATGACAACAATTATGTACAAATATAATTCTTATTAAAATTTAGCGTCAAAAAATTCTGTCAGATTTTAAAAACAGCCACAAAATAACAACTTACAGTACGGCCGTTTTAACTTGGCTTCTCTGAACATAGGCTTCGCCTGCGCAAATCCCCCTCCTACCGCCATATGGTCGCTAAAAAATGTTACTGCGCAGCCATTTGCGCAACTTCAGAGTTGTCAAGTTAAAACGGCCGTGCTGTACGTACTTCTCTTTTAAAGGAAGGTAGTGAGAGATTCTTAATGTTTGAGGGTAGCTTATTATAAATTTTGCCACACATTGGGAAACAACTACGTTGGTATGATTGTGTCTTAATTTGTAATAGGATCTTCATTTGATCAGGGTAACGTGTATAAAAATTAGAATAGGTGCAAGATTCAAACCAAAGTGGATGTGTCTTTACAAACAAACACACATTCCAGATATACATACTATAAACAGTAAGCAGCTGTAACTCCTTGAAAAGAGGTCTACATGATGTCCAGAAAGGTACATTATAAATAGAGCGCAGGCATTGCTTCTGAGAAATAAAAACTCTACCGATATGGCACGAATTGCCCCATTGTAAAATGCCATAGTTGAGAATGGACGCGACGTAACCGTGGTAAGCTTGTTATGCAGCGGCTTTGCTCACAGTCTGCCCCAACCGCCACAAGGCATAAGAAAAGCTATTAATTTTTATACACAATTTTTGAATGTGTGGTTCCCATGAGCATCGTTGATCCAACACAAAACCTAGAAAAGTCACCCAAGTCTATGCGTATACCCACGATTCGTTACCTATTACGGCGCTAAAAACCGCCTTTGAAAGTCCTTCGTTGAATTTATTCAAAGTTTTGCGGCACCAGTCCTTCCTTCCTTCAGAATAATTTGTATTTGGCTCATTCCAATGCCTAAACTCTCTTAAATATCCCGATACGTCACAAGTCGGTCTTCTTTTATTAGTTTACGCACAACATCAACGTTTTCTTGTGTCTGTCGATCTTGTAACATTTGTCCGTCTACCTATCTGTTTGTCTGTCTGTCGGTCCGTCCGTCCGTCTGTCTGTCTGCGCACGCGTCCGCGCGGGCAACGAGGGTGGGAACCGGCTAGTATTAAATATACTGTGTGGTGGCTGGTACACGGAACCGCGCGGGTCTTTATTAAATGAAGAAATGGGTCAAGCGGACATCGATCGAAGACGAAGAAGTGATATTAATGAATATAATAACTATAATACCTGAAGTCTAATAGAAGAAAAATACGAGATAGGTAACAACTTTTTCAATAAATCCTTGTGTCTGACTGTTTGTTAATATTTCACTGTTAAATTATTTCTTGATGAAAGGGACGGTGATTGCATCTGCAGTGGCTTGGAACTTCTAGCAAGAATCGCTATAGACTTTCACCGGAGAACGCGGACACACAGACTCACGTTGTCGCTGTGCGCTCCGATCACTCTGGTTTAGGATTTTATCTACATCGCATCGCATCGCATCAATTCGCAGATGTTTCACACCCGCTTCGCAAACGTCTAGTTCACTGAAGTTTTTCCGATGCTTAAAATTGCTGGTTATTACATCTCTTTTCGCTTCTCAGCTGGCTGCTTATTAACCTCATCAAAACTGATCTCAACGATAGAGAAAAATAAAACATGGTTCCACCATGGGGTGTAATATCAAAACCCACTAAACTATTTTAAGGAAATTTTGTACTAAACGTTTTTATTGAATCTGTTGTAGTTAGTTTAATGCCAAAGTTAATTTTTCATGATAAATTGGTTGCTGCGGCATTTCAATCCTTAAAAATGTGAAAACCATTTATATATTTACAAGCATTTTCAAGAAAATGTAAAATTAAAATATATTATAAAGTAATTTGCAACCAACCTGTCATTATAGTGGGTTTTGAAAATAAACGTCATTCTATAGGTGGGTTTTGAAACTGACCTTAAAATGCTCGATGGATGGCATTAGATATGTTACTAGAGCACGGAAAATGAGGCCGACAAATGTAGTTAATTAACCACATTTTATTTAATCGCATTGTATTTCAAGTCTTATTTTAAGAGCAACTCTTAACAGATAGCTCTCTTTTTCTTTATTATTCGTTCCGTATCATCTTTCCCCGTCATTTTTGTATCCTATCCTATCGCTAAGAAGTAAGTATGTACATGTTGTAGCACACTCGTAGGGGATCAATTTTCAAACGCAAGCAGTATGAATATAACTCATCCTTACTTAATTATCTTTGCATAATGCTATAAAGCCTAGAGATATATCTCACTAAACTGTATGTATTATACTTAATAAACAAATGAAAAACAAAGTAAGTAAGCAACAACTCTTTATTGTACAGTCAACAAAGTTGTTAGGGTTACATGGCCAGTAACTAAGAACTCATTTTTCTGAAGTAGTCATAACTAAATCTTATTTATTATTTCAAAAGGTATCTTTTATCCCTATATTTTACAAAAAAAAAACTATAAATACATTTAAGGCTTTAAGAGAAAACTGAATCTTTGTTTCTGGTCATGTAACACTAACAACTTTGTTGACTGTACCTACACTAATAAAAATATGCAACAAGTGACACAATATTAAAAAAAAAAGTACTATGGGCGGTTTTATCGCTTTGAGCAATTTCTTCCTGACAACCTTAGGAACAAAGAGCGGGAACAAATTGTTGTCACATGTTTGCAGTGACACCTTTGAAACCATGCTCACATAAGATAATTCTCATTTCGATGCCTGGTATGCGAGGTTTCTTTTCTATGTCTACATAGTAGTTGATAACCGCTATCAAAATTCATAATTCTTCAGCACACACTACAAGTAGGTACTCATTACTCAATATTGCATAAAACTTTCTAACGAACTTTTGAAGTAAGTTTTAGGTAAGATTGTACTCACCGTTTTCTGCGTTCCTTTTCGCCTCTCCAAGATTCTGGATCGCGAGGCCGTTTCCGACCATGTTTGGGATCAAATTTTTTACTTCATTTCATTTTAGAGGATTTTGATTGTAACATTAGACATTTTAGCGTCCTTTGCAACTACTTACTATTTAAACTTTATTTACTGTACATTTTAGTGAAAAACGATATTTACAAGTCCTTATAACTTGAAATGCGATATTTGTACGACATTTCGCTGTATTCATTTCTTTTAGACTAAATTCAAATGTTCTTATATTGACAAAATTATAAAACATAAAACCAAAAAGTATTTTACCTTAACATCCCCTCTCAATTTTACATTTCTTAAATAAAATTTAAATTGCACTCAAACAACATTAAAAAACTTCTGTCACCGACTGTACAAAACTTATACTACTGAGTTTTGTCGATGATTGTACCATACCCACTTTAGTCAACAATTGTATCTAAAAACTAAATTTTAATTTATTCATAATGATATTATGTTTTATGACATTTAACGGTTTAGTGAACACATCTGAAACGTTATTGTCAGTAGAAACGTATGATATTTTAAATATTTTTTTATTAAAATAATCTTTTAGAAAATGGAACTTGATGTCAATGTGTTTTGTGCGCTTACTGTTTTCATTACATTCTATCATTCTTAATGCACTACGATTGTCCACAAGTAAACAAGTATCTAAAATGCTTGGAATAAAAATCTGAAAATATTCCTCTAAGATAAATTAATTCTTGTACTGTCATCGCTGCCGCAATATCTTCCGCTGTGGACAATGAAACCGTTGTCTGTTTCTTCGTAAACCATGATACCAGATTATTATTGCAAAATATGGCGCATCCACTCACACTTTTCCTATCTTCTTTGTCGCCTGCCCAATCTGCATCGGAATATGCAACCATACTAAGTTCCTCTGATTTTGTAAAATTGAGACACTTGTGTACAGTCTGCTTTAGGTACCGAAGAACCCTCTTTCCTGCTTTCCATAAAGATTTTGTTGGTCTATCCAAATACTTGCTCAAATATGAAGTTACAAATGTAATATCTGGACGTGAAATAGTAGAAATATAAATCAAGCATCCTATCAGCTCTCTATATGGAACATCTTTTATAATTTCTTCATCATTTATCTTGAGTCCTAATTCCGTAGGAGATTGGGTTCCCGAGCAGTCTACCATTCCAAATTTTTGTAGAACCTTGTCTATCAACTTCCTTTGACTTATTTTTATCCTTCTTCTCTAATGATTTCCATTCCTAGATAGTCTTTAATTTCTCCAAGATCCTTGATATCAAATTCTTCTTTCAATTTTTGTAGGGTTTCTTTCTGATCTCCCATTAATAATATATCATCAACCCATATTAGCATCCATGTTCTATTCTTTTTATATAAACAAAAATCGTATTTCGACTGTTGAAATCCTATCTTTACTACAAAGTTATGAAATCTTTCATTCCAGCACTTTGGTGCCTCACGAAGTCCGTATAAAGATCTTATTAATTTTAAAACTTTTCCTTTAGGTACTGTTACGCCATTTGGGGGCTTTATATAAACTTCTTCGTGTAAATAACCATTAAAAAATGCTGTGGGAACGTCTAACTGTTTAATTTAAAAATTTTCCTGAACTGCAATATTTAACAACATTCTTATCGTTGACACTCTCGCAACTGGTGAATAAACATAATATTTATCTTCTGTCTGGAAACCTTTCGCAACCAATCGTGCCTTCTTTCTTCCATCTGGTTTGGTTACAAAAACTCATTTTGTATCTATAGCTTTCACTCCTTTCGGTAAATCTGCTTCTTCCCATGTCTTAAGTTCCTTTAGTGAATTTATTTCCTTATTTAATTTAAGGTAATTTTTAGGATCGTTTTCTGTCATTAAACAATAGACTATATTCGCATCTTCAAAAGTTTCATTATCTCCTTCATCATATTGTTTCAATTCATAATCTTTTAAATAATTTGGCAACTTTTTAGTTCTTTGTGGTCTTCCTATACTAGTTTCTCTTTCTTCATTCACTCTCTCCTGTCTCTCTTCTTCTTCATTCATTCTATCTTGTCTTTCTTCTTCTTCAATAATTCTCTCTTGTCTTTCTTCTTCTTCATTTAGTATTTTACTTACTTCCTCCGTTTTATTGGTATCATTCCTTTCATTATTTTCTTCATTATTTACTTCTATTTGCTAGGTATTTCCTTATTTGATTTTTGCTTTTCTTGTTATCGAATATCAGCTTCATCGAATCTTACATCTCGAGATACTACAATTTTATTTCTTTCAGGATCCCATAATCTATATCCGTTTGGCGCATAGCCTACCATTCTGGTCTTAATCGCTCTTTTCTCAAATTTATTATAACCTTTTGGCACTATAGCTACCCAAGCTTTGCTTCCAAAAATTTTTAATTTTGATAAATCTGTTTTGCCTCTTAATACTTCTTCAGGTGTTCTGAATCTAATTGCCGACGATGGACATCTATTTAGTTGATATGTTGCGCACGCTATTGCTTCCGGCCAAAGATACTTCGGTAACGCTGTCTCAAGTAGCAATGTTCTAGCTTTAGAATAAAGAGTTCTATTCATCCTCTCTGATACTCCATTTTGTTGTGGTGAATACGGTTGTGTGTACTGTATAGTTATACCCATGTCTCTGCAAAATGTCTCCAAAGTGTTGTTTTTAAATTCTCCGCCATTGTCACACCTAATCTTATTTACTCGAACTCCATAGTCATTTTCAAATTTCCTAATGTATGTTATTAAATTTTGCGTTGCTTCACTTTTATTCTGCAATAAAAATGTTGTACAGAAATGAGAATAATCGTCTATGACAACCTGGTAATAACGCTCTCCATTTAAACCGGGAATCTGCATGCACCAGCGAGATCAGTGTAGATGAGCTCACCCAAGCGTTTACCTTTGACGTGGGGTTGGCCTAAATGGCAAACGTGTAAATTTTCCTTCTAAACATGGACCACAATGTTGATCACTTGAAGGTAAATGCATTGTACGCAGACTTTTGCGATTCAAATGTCTAGGACATTTGAATCGTAAAAGTCTGCGTGCCTATGCATGAGATCTTGATCAGTATTAGCAGTATTGCAATGATTAAATATTATTTCTGTTGTTAAAATATATAACTTCCCTAAACATGACCCTGATAAAATTTGATTTTTGTCATTAACAATGCTTACAGATTCCTTATCGAAAGAAATTTTGTTACCTTTATTGACCATTGCTTTTACTGACAATAAGTTAAAAGATACTCGTATGTCCTTTACAATTAACGCTTCAAAATTAATATTATGTGTTTGACACCTTAGTTTAATAGTACCTTTCCTTTTCGCCAAAAAATAATCACCATTTGCTACAAAAATTTTCATAGGCTGCTCTAGTTCAACAATATTTGTCATAAACTTTTCAAATTATTGATTAATTATGTGGTTCGTACAACCAGAATCTATTACCCAATTAATGCTGGAGTCACTACTGTTGCCATATGAATAATTTATTATACCTGTTGTTACAAAGCTGAATGATATGTCGTCATTTGTGAAGATATTGTTGGCTTCAGCGTTAAAATTAGATCTCCTTTGTGCTGTGCCTCTGTATCTGCCTCTCCATCCTCTTGCTCTACCACGACTTCGTCCTCCTCTTCCTCTGTAACAATCTCTAGCAACATGTCCCTGTTTCTGACATCTGTAGCACGTTACGAATGCATTGTCTTCATTTTGTGATTTGCTTACTTTATCACTTATTTTAATTTCTTTGTCTAATAACCGCGCCTTCACAAAGTCTAGTTTTAGATCTGAATTTTCCATAGTTATTGAGGATAAATCTGTATTACATTCAATAGCAGTAATCACGCTGTCGAATTCCGGTCTTAGTCCTGTTAGCAGGCATGCAATTTTCTCCTTGTTACTCAGTTGGTCTTGAGCTGACTCGAGTTCTCTGACTATTGAGTCGAAACGCACGAAATAATTTTCCAAACATTCTGATGGATCCCGTTTTAGACTAATAAGTTTTCTACGTAGGTGAATAACCTATATTATGCTTTTTCTCTGAAAAACTTATCTTAATGTGTCGATCATGTTCTTTGCCGTTTTGCAATCTTTTATCATATTTAGATATTTATCCGGTATGCAGTGAACTAAAATACTTCTAGCTTTCGCGTCTTGTTGTAAAAATTCTTTTTGTGCTTTTTCATCTAGAACGCCTCCTGCTGTAAAGTTTTCAAAAGTTCTTTTTCGTCTAGTATACATCGAACTCTAAATATCCAGTTGTTGTAGTTTTCTTTTTCCAATTGCGGAAAATTCGCCGTAGCCATTTTTTTTTTATATTATTTTTACACGGCACTCATATTTCGTCGGCTTATTGCAAGAACTCATTAATTGACTTTTCACTATTCGGAGAAAAACGACTTTTAAGTTCGTTTAGGTAAGGGTTGTATTGATTTGCCTATAACATCGCTAAAATAGTGCCTGAAATGAAATCACCGCTATTGCATCATTGTTCAGTACATCTATTATTTGAAACAAGTCAGATTTGCTAGGCCTACTAAACATTTTTTTTTTTTAAAAGCCCAAATTAAAAGTTAATTATTTCTTGCAACTGTAAGTCTGTTTGGGGAGTCAATTAATTATTTCTAAAAGTGAAGTAAATTAACAACATTTTGTACTGACATGTTTATTTAAAATACGCAAAATCAAAATAACATAACAGTCCTACTTCTTAGGAAAACTAAAATATTCCTCTTATAAAAACACAAAAAAACTGTACACAATAATATGAAATTAGCTTACTACAAACTCAGTCTCGAAAGTTTCAAAACAGTCTTATGTTTTTGGATAAGGTAACTAGTATTCTCAGCCAGTGGCGTAGCTAGGGGGGCAAGGGCCCTGGTGCATAGGGAGAGAATCGGGCCCTCTTCCCCTCTTTCCGCGTAGTTTGAACTTATTGATACGAGGGCAGAGTGATAAGTCTGGTAAAAATTAAACAAGGAGTTCATTTTATTTAATTATTATTATTTATTTATCAACGTAGTTTCCTTGTAACTCAATTCGTTTCTCTAGCTTTTCGATCCCTTCCATAAAGTACGACTTAGGAAACCCTTCGAAATAGGTATTGGTTCATGCATGATCTCTTCGTCGGAGCAAAATCTTTTCCCATTAAGCCATTTTTTTTAAATTCGGAAACAGAAAATAGACGCAAGGGGCGAAATCTGGCGAATACGGTGGGTGAGAAAGCAACTCATAGCTCAACTCATGAAATTTGGCCATGGCTATCGCGCAGGTGTGCACTCGTGCGTTGTCTTGGTGGAAAAGGATTTTCTTCTTAGCCAAATGCGGTCGTTTTTCACGTAAAATTTTATTTAATAGGTCCAACTGACCTCGAGAAGCTACAAAGACTTGCCTGCGTAGCAATTACCGGCAGCATGAGAACATCACCTACGGCTGCCCTACAGGTGATGCTGGGGTTGCCACCCCTACATCTTGTAGTGAGGGAGGAAGCAACCCTAGCGACACTAAGGTTGGAACTGTCGGGCAAGGACTCCAGAATCAAACACACACGCATAAAAGAGGATGCCCTCTCGCGACACCCGATGATGGCATCACCGAGCGATAGAACCCAGAAAACACACTGTTTTATAAAACACTACAACGTGGAGCTCACAGCGAAGTTGTATGATCACCCAGGTCCAAAAGAGCTAAGGATCTACACTGATGGATCAAAAACCGACACTGGAACTGGAGTCGGAGTCTACTCAGATGATCTCAACATCAGAATATCCAGACCACTAGGAATGCTCAACACCGTCTACCAAGCAGAATGTGTGGGCATCATCCAGGCAGCAAACGCCATAGAGGCCAGAGAAGTCACGGATACTCATATCCGTATACTTCTGATAGTGCCTCAGTCCTTCAATCCCTAAAGAAAAACCAGATCACCTCGAGACTCATATTGGAGTGCCATAATGCACTAGAACGCGTTACGGTACTAAACTGCAACACAGTGATACTACAATGGATATAAGGGCACAGTGGCTCACGTGGAAACGACGCAGCGGATGAACTCGCCAGGAGGGGTTCTGACACTAAGCCCATCGGACCTGAACCCATTGTACCCATCCCGTTTAACCAGCTCAGGAACTGGTTAAGGGAACACACTCAAACTCAAGCTGAGACTTGGTGGGCTTCGACGCCAGGATGTAGGCAATCCAAGGAGGCTATGCCATCCTTGAACAAGAAACTAACCAAGCGCCTTCTGCGCCTAGACAGGGACAGCCTGAGAATGGTGTCGGGGACCATCACCGGACACTGCTCACTAAACAAACACTTACACACCTTAGGTATCACAGACAGCCCCCTATGCAGAGCGTGCATGGAGGCGGAGGAGACGGTAGCGCACGTGCTCCTTGAGTGCGTTGGCGTTGCCCAGATCCTCAAAGAGATTCTCGGGACACCAGAATCCCTTGCGGACGTCCTGAGTAGACCCGGAAGTTTGATCTGCTTTTGGAAGGAGGTAGGATGGTTGGAGTAACCGGCCGCCATGGCTCACGCACAATGGTCCACTTCAGGACTAAGTACGGAAACCAAACCCCCTAACATAGAACATAGGTCACACACAACAGCCAGTTGCTGGAGGCAGGACGTCCTATGAACAAAAATACCTCCTTTATTAAACGTAGGTAACTAGTTGTATAAGGTAGTACCTAAACGTGTAGGTGATTAGGTATACTTACTTTATGTACCTATGTAATTATGTAGGCAGAAGAAAAGATCGCGAAATGGAAGTACTTGTAGTGGTCTCATAATTTACATTCATCACACTTGAAATTGTCATCCCTTACAACGTTTTCCTTATTCAAATTCAATTTCTCCAGCATCTGGCTTCCTCGTCCCGGTTTAAAATTTTTGTTTCGCTGCATTTTGGCAGAAATCATTTATTGCATGAAACAATCTTGCGCGCATCGCTTCCCGCCGTGGCATAGACTGAGCGCGGACAGCGGCGCGCGCGGCCGCCTGCGCAATGACCTTCATCGCTCCCCGCGCGGATCACCCCTCCCCGTGTGCTAACTTCGCTCAGAGCGCCGCATTTTACCTACTTTTGAATAAATCACTAAACTACAATCGAATATACCACGAAGTTTGCAAGAAGTTGCTATCTTCTTTTAATAGAAATTCAATCATTTAAATTGTTCGAATGAAGTAGTTGAATACTCACTAATTACACATAATGATTTTAGGCAAAACTGAACCCATTGATAAAATATAAATATATATTTATGTAAAAGTCATTAAGATTACTTACTGTGCGATCGTGATTAACTTGGTATTGCATAAAGTAACTAAATGCCATAAATTAATATTATCGAAACTTAAATAAGTCCTTTATGCTACACATGTTTCGATAATATTAATTATAAGGTGAAAATGAATTCTTTCATTTTTATTTAGCCGTTTTAGAAAAAAACTACAATTACAAAAAATAACTTATGTGGCTTAGTGATTCTAAGCGATTTCGTGTATTGTGGAACTGCAGTTATCGACTTTATGTCCTAGGCCCTAACAGCTAAAGTTGATTAGATAGAAATAAATGAGTTTTTGCATTTTGTAGAGGATGTCAAAATATGTCTATACCATTAAAAAAAGCAGTTAGTGATTTTTAACAGTTAATGAGTTCTTGCAATAAGCCGACGATTTATTTAATTTTTATTGAATTTATATCATTATTATTTATAGCCCATAACCTTTTAGAGGAGGCCAGGCAGAGGAAAAATTAAAATGCGATATTTGTACGACATTTCGCTGTATTCATTTCTTTTAGACTAAATTCAAATGTTCTTATATTGACACAATTATAAAACATAAAACCAAAAAGTATTTTACCTTAACACAAGTAACTGAAATAGCAACAGACTCACTGGGATCGGAGGCTTTATTTTCAGACTCAGCATGATGTAACCGAGTGTTCTGCCGTTTGCGGCAGACCTTACAAGTGCCTATTAGTTTACAATTAAGTGCATCATGGTCTTTACAAACTTAAACACTTATACAGTTGTAACACAAGTTAAGCTCTATCTAAAGCCTGTGTGGTCCTATCTTCCATGGACTTGGATTTGAAGACATAATAGCAAGCAGCAATCATATATACGATGCCCTCCCTTGCATAATACACACTCGACAGGGCGGATAGGCGGAGACTCCTTGGAGGAAGCGACAAAAGAATTAGTTTTGCATCTTGGGTTTGTTTGGTTCTTGCTGAGCTTGTTTAGGCACCTTAGGGCCGTCAAAAATACTACGATATACCGTTTCAAGCACATCAGCACTCGATCTTAAAAAGCTATAGAAAGCTATAGATGGTGAAAGTAGGGGTTGAGTTTGGAATGTATGGAAAACGTTCATTTTAGGTGTATCAATTCGAATCTTTCTAGAAATACTCCACAAAACAAACAAAAAGACACGTATCTCTGGGTTTTGTAAAAAACACCCCCAACGGGGGCGAAACAGGGGGTGGAATTTTGTATGGAGATGTGTTGTTTTTGACGTGTATCGTCTTGAAACTTGGCACAAATACTTTTAGAAATAAATAATGACACACGTGTTTTTTTTTTCCGAAAATCGACCCCTAACGGCCTGAAAGTAGGGGTTGAACTTGGTATGTATCGGAAAACCCTGATTTTTGGGTGTATCAATTCGAATCTTTCTAGAAATATTCCTCAAAACAAACAACAAGACACGTATCTCTGAGTTTTGTAAAAAACACACCCTAAGGGGGCGAAACAGGGGGTGGGATTTTGTATGGAGATGTGTTGTTTTTGACGTGTATCTACTTGAAACTTGGCACAAATACTTTTAGAAATAAATTAGTAGATGTGTTTTTGGATTTTCCGAAAATCGTCCCTTAACGGGGTGAAAGTAGGGGTTGAGTTTGTAATGTATGGAAAACCTTCATTTTTAGGTGTATCAATTCGAAACTTTGTACAAATACTCCTCAAAACAAACCACAAGACACATACTTCGGGATTTGCAAAAAACACCCCCTAAAGTCGTGAAACAAGGCGTTGGAGTTTGTATGGAAACGTGTTGTTTTTTACGTCTCTTAACTTGAAACTTGGCACAAATACTTTTACAAATAATAGATGAGACACGTGTTATTGGATTTTTCGAAAACTATTCCCCAAAGGAATGAAAGCAGGGGTTGAAGTTGGTATGAAAAAGTGTGGTTTTTTTCTACTATCAACTTGAAACTTGGCACAAATACTCTTCAAAAGTCTCCATACAAATTCCACTTCTTTTTTTGAGAATTCACTATGGGTTCCTTGAGGGAATTTGTTTGTTATAATGAGCACATGCATAGCCTTTGGTATCAAGAACTAATTCAAAAATCATAAACCAGAGAGTGTCCTAGTCTATACAATACGTAATCAGTATTATTTTTAGTATTTGTAAAAACGCGTTGTATATAGGGTGTTTTGAATAACAAAAATATAAATAAATAGCAATGATAGCCTACTGGCTAAAGAGGAAGCCTCTCATTCGTGAGGCTCGGGTTCCAATCCTGGCATGTACAGTCAAGTTTTAGTAAGGATCCCTAATTCTTTTTCGTCATAGATATAGCCTATGTTACTCAGGAATAATGTAGTATTCTAATGGTGAAAGAGTTTTTTTAATCGGTCCAGTAGTTTTTGAGTTTATTCGTTATTAACATAAGTACAAAACTACAAATCTTTCCTCTTTATAATATTAGTGTTGATAGATAGATAGTGTAGATTATCCTTCTTGATATATTTTTGAAACGCAAAGGAATAACAAATTCTACGCGGACGAAGTCGCGGGCATCAGCTAGTATTATATAAAGCTCGACTACCACTAACTGACTCACTCACTCACTGATTGACATAATTGTTCTCCCAGAAGGAGTCGTTTTGGAGTCAAGTCATGTAGGGGAAAAGTGTGCAAGATGGCGGAGTGACCCAGGGAAAGTTCCGACTTTTCAAAAAAACCAAATGCCTATCGTATCTCTTTTGTTTTCCGGCCGATTTGGATCAAATTTTTAGAATCGGTTAAACTTTTTAGATGATTTACGAAAATTATTTAAAAAGTTCAAAAAACAAAATGGCGGCTGCGTAATAGAGTATCAAAGTTTAAGTAGTTTTAGACCCCACTTGACCCGAATTAGACGCATGGTTGCCGACATCGTGCAGTTACAAGTGGCACGTCATCTTTTTGGGCACATCCCGTAGTTTACCAGAAAAATCCGAAAACTGAAAATCCAAGATGGCCGCCCTGTGATTGACTCCCATAGTAAAAGATGAATTTTACCAGATTTTGAATGTCGATTTTCTGCAAGATGGCGACACCTGAGCGAGTTGGCTTGTATGGTGGAGTTGGAGGTCTCATTACGTAGTGTTGCCATGTTTAAAAATTTCCCCAAAATTTTGGGGTATTTTTTTACTTTTAATGCAAAAAGTCAAAACACAAAATTTTACCATTTTGCAAAAACGAGTAACAGTCAACGGTACATTTTATCTCTCCGAATGACCTTTTGTAGGTTTTTGAATTTTGCCTGGCAACACTAAAAGTTATAACTGATTGAATTTTTAGGGTAGACCTCAAAAGACCCGAATTGATTTCCCAGATGCCAATATGCTATAGAGACATGATTGGTGTCATTGCATAGGGCATATCCTGTAGTTTACCAGAAAAATCCGAAAAACTGGAAAAACAAGATGGGCGCTCCGGTATTCTCTCTTTACTGAAAAAAATGGGTTTTTATAATTTTTATCCGTATTTTTAGGCAAGTTGGCAACACTTTGGAAAGTTGGGTTGTATGGAGCGATTGTGGGTCTCAGTAAGCAGTGTTGCCATGAAAACAAATATTTTACAAAATTTTATTCATTTTCGACTTATACTTAAAATTTACTATATTTACATAGAAAATTATCAAAAATGACTAAAACAAGATGGGCGCCCAAAATTTGACTTTATTTTTCTGTCAAAATACGACCCGAAGAAAACACGCGTGACATCTAGTTTAGTATATAAATATAAAGCAGTGAACTTGTATCACCTCTCGTCACCCACATTTGCACGACTTGAGTCGCCGTGGCTTAGAAGAACCTCACAAGTTAAAATCAAACTATCTTTTAAGAGACTTTTAAAATTTAGGGCCTAATTACCTAACCTCTCAACTTTGTAATTAGATAATATAATAAATTTACATGTATAAACAATATGTGGTTTAATTTTTTATAACTTCAAAATTTATATGTAACAAAACATTGGAAAGAGATTGCCACAATTTTAAATGTCACAAGTGATCACTCATATATATGTTATCTATATAATATATAAAGAGATAAGTCCTGACTGACTGAGAAGCACAGTGATAGCCCGGACGGTTAAAGAGCCGGCCTAAAATCAGTGAGGCTCGGGTTCGAATCCTGGCATGAACCAATGAGTTTTTCAAAAACTTACGTACATATTTATCACTAGCTCGACGGTGAAGGAAAACATCGTGAGGAAACCCGCAGGTCTCAGAATTAATTCTGAGACATGTGTAAACAGACCCGGCCCGGCGATGGGCTCACCACCTATCACGTTTAGGGGTCCAATATGTCTCGTGAAATGTGGGTATATCCAGTAATGGAATACCTCTGCCTACCCCCTCGGGGATAAAAAAATGGCGTGAGATTATATATTATATAAGTCCTGACTCACTGACCCATCAACGCCCAGCCTAAACCCTTAGACGTACAAAGCAGATTTTTTGCACCGCTTGTTCTCTTCAACCAAACATGCTGGAGCGGTGTATTTGAAATGACGTTTAATAAGTGGACTGGTAAGTCCCTACTTTGAATAAAACATTGACAATCTACGGCATTTATCAGACAAAAAAATAAAATTTCAATCGAAAGCTTATTTATTTTTACTTTTTTTATTTTTTTGTAGTGTCTGCTATGTACAGAGGGCCACTGCTCGAGATAACCCCTTAAAACTTTTCTCTCACTCTCGTCAAATACGAATTCCCTGCGATGGAAGGAAGCAATATGACCGGAAATGAGTAGCTCGATGTCACGAGGCCCTCTGTACGTTATATGTATATATAATACGTTATAAACATTATATTTTTAATATCTTTTCAAAATCAGATATTTTCATTTTATATGTTGTTGAAATAATTAGCAAAATGTTCACGTATATCATACGCAACAGCAGGCGTATTTTGGATTATTGTAGGATTTATTGAATTGACCATTTCGCGATGACATTTTGTCGGCAACGCTTGAATATATTCTTCATCGTATTTTTAGGCTCACAAAAAATTGTGTAGCAAGGAATTTTCTGAATTTGCATGTCAATTGGCCGTAAAAATGCTGTTCCCAAACGTTTATTGAAATTTTCTTCTCGTGCGTCAGTGAGAAATGGTCGTAAAAAATGTGATGACAAAGCAAATGCTTGATCTCCTACTAACACATGTGGTAGTGGTTTGGTTTGTCCTGGCAACGGCTTGTCACACGGAAGGCTAAATTCTCCATTATGAAGTTTTTGGCCCATTATCGACTCCTCGAATATGCCACCATCACTATTTTTTTCGTAGCCTCCGACGTCTATCCATAGAAACTCGTATTCGAGACCTACGATGGTTAGTAATACCATGCTGTGTTTTTTCAAGTATGAAAAATATGTTGAGCCCGCATTGTAAGGACATTTTAGAGTAATATGTTTGCCATCGATAGAACCAACACAATTCGGAAAATTCCATTTCTCTTCGAAACGTTGTGCACAAAATTTCCAACGTTGTTCTAAAATGTCGGGTATAAAATTTGATCTCATGTTTTTCCAAATGGAGTCACATATACCTCTATTATAATCTTAGTAGTGGTTGAAAAACCAACTCTGAAGCTTTGTGATATGGTCGTCTTCATACTGTCACAGGTTGCTAAATATCTACAAAAATATAGATGTATAAACTCTGTTATGTGTTTTAATATTTTTATTGGCTTGCACATTAATCAAGAAATATCGCAAGCGCGCATGCAGACCGGTGGCGTGATGGCCAATAGATAGGGAGGTCGGGTCGCGAGCAAAATTTATATATGATTAGCATACGTGGCAGACGCTATTTATAGCGATAATTATACCATAAGGAACATCAAGGACAGCGTCTGCCACCTTGGTTCTGCTGCGATTTCGATAGCCAGCGCTTCGAACTTGTAAAAAAAAAGTGTATTTTAAATCATTTGCACATGTCTGCTTCTGGGGCTGATGGAGACAATCATCATGAAAACTACGAAAATCATAGGTATAGGCAGACATCCAGGGCTCAGATTTTTTTAGCAATAAATTTTTCAAGTTTTTTTTTTATGATAATATGTAAAAGTGTATATGATTTGCACACTTGGCAGACCTGTGTTGTTCGATTGAAAACAATGAGGCGGACCTCAGAAAAATAGTCTGCCAGCCTCAGTCCTCTGCGTTTCCTATTCTCAGCGCTTACAAAATGTTGAAAAAAAAGGTGTCCTATATTATTTGCACATGTCTGTCTCTTGGACTGATAGTGACAATCATCATGAAAACGACGAAAATCGAAGAAGCAGAAATCCAGGCTTCTGATATTTCATGGCAGACCGCTCTAAAAATTTTGGTCGCGCTAAGCAGTGGCGTGCACTGGTTTTCAAAGCAAGTCACAAGAATCTTCGTGTTGATCTACTCTATGCAGACACAGACAGACCTAGTTTTGGATTTAAAATATAAAAAAACATAGGAAATCTATTTTGAGTTGCGTTGTGTGCTCAAATTATTTTCTTATCCACTTCTCACTTTTTCACCACCACAGATATCTCAAAAATGAATGATACGGGCATACTTACTACACTACAGAGTAATTGTAATGTTTTGTAGTATTACGATTGCCCACTTGGAGCGCAAAGCAAATTTGGTAATTGGGGAGCATAGATAATTAAGTACCTACATAGGTAATTATTTTATTAATTATTATAATTAATAGGATGAATGACTTATGGTGATGGGGATTTTTCCAGGTAGGCAGTGCTTAAATGCTTCTATGTAATACACGCCGCTGGCGCTAAGCTACAACTTCAACAAAAATAGTAGATTGTGTCATAAGGGAGCAAAACGATATTTTTACGCAGACGGCGTTTTTTTTACAATCACGAACACAGTGAGGGATTCTAATGTAGAATCATGAACGAAGTGAGGGGTTTAAAGTACGTAGCCCAAGGTAAAAATAATTTTTCGACCAAATGATACACTCTGCTTTTCATACCTCTCTATGAGAAAAAATAACTAGGAAGGCGCGCGCATTGCCACAGCGAGTTTTTTCTGACAGTGTGGCACAACCATCGAACGCCATTCAGCAATGTCAGCCTAATGCGGCGAAAAATGGAACTAATGTTTTGTAATAGTACTTAAGCTACAGTGGCGCCAACCTTAGATGCAAACTTATTTTGTTTATCTCTTTGGCTAAGAATGTTGAAAAATATTCTTAATTCCAAATTCAAAACACTTTTATTCGCACTTATTAAAACCCTATCGGAAAAGACTTAATTTGCTCCCTGTTATTGAGGAACAAGACGTCACTTTTCGAATAGATGGTATAAAATAGTAGATTGTGTCTTAAGGGAGCAAAACGATATTTTTACGGCGAGGGCGTTTTTTTTAAAATCACGAACATAGTGAACGATTCTAATGTAGAATCATGAACGAAGTGAGGGGTTTAAAGTACATAGCCCAAGGTAAAAATAATTTTGCGACCGAATGATACACTCTGCTTTTCAAACCTCTCTATGAGAAAAATTGTTGATGACATTGTTTGCTTCTTTTTTTAATATTTTCCGGTGTTTAACTAACTATCACTGCTGTCACTGCTACTTGAATTCATTTTAAAATATAAAATACACAAACAATTCGACGTTGGAATTCGAAAATTTGGCGTAAAAAAATGTGAATTGTGAAAAATAAGTATGAAAGCTTTTCTGACAGTGTGGCACAACCATCGAACGCCATTCAGCCTTGTCAGCCTAATGCGGCGAAAAATGTCAAATGGCCGTCAGGGGACGATTTTCGGAAAATCCAAAAACACGTATCTACTCATTTATTTCTAAAAGTATTCGTGCCAAGTTTCAAGTTGATAGACGTAAAAAACAACACGACTCCATACAAACTCCATCCCCCTCTTTCACCCCCTAATGGGGTGTTTTTTTAAAAATTAAGAAATACGTTTCTTGTCGTTTGTTTTATAGAGTATTTTTACAAAGTTTTGAATTGATACACTCAAAAATTAAGGTTTTCCATACAAACGTTCAACCCCTTTTTCACCCCCTTAAGGGTTAAATTTCGGATTTTAGTGCTAGCTTACGTCTTAAAAACAATAGCTGTAAAAAAAAACAGCTTTCTAGGTCTAAGGGTTTAGGCTGGGCGTTTATGAGTCAGTGAGTCAGGACTTCTCTCTTTATATATATAGATAAATTATTCTTAAATGGGCGCCAGGCCTTTGACTCAAAAGGTCAAAGACCAATTTAAATTTAACCGATGACACACGGAGAATAAAAGAAGGATGGGTTTTACTTTACGGTTCGCGACGCACTGTGCCTCGAGAAAACGGGTAGCTAATTGCCAGGGATCCCCGTGGAGATCCAGGAAGAAAAGTTATGAGATCCCGGGGTATAAATCGCTCGCAATCAGACGCCGGATCTATCCGTCAAGCGGCCCGATTACTACTTCATGGTAAAAGCTACAGTTGTCGAATCTGTTCTCTCACTCGCACTCAGGTGTCATTACATTTGAGCACAACTGCTCTGTCTCCTTCTACCTCACGGCGTGTGACATTAAAATTTCTTAAAAAATGAGTCTGTGACACCTGGGTTACCAGGATGAGAGAACAAATTCACACCCGAGGCTAAGAAATACCACAACCAATAGACTTTTCAAAATAATTTGAAAACCAACTGAGATTAATCGTTAAGTAACGATGAAAGCAAAAATAGATGCACGTTTTTCATAAAATGAAATTAAAACGTGTATAAAATAATAACAGATTTATAAAAATAAATCCGCCGACAATAATGCGACGAGAACTCGTTGCATCGGGCAACACCAGGGCTAAAACCCGCAATAATTTAAAGTGACGATTTTATACGTCACAGTTTATCTTTACCTCTTATATTTTTATAAAGCCCCCTCCTCCTCCCTTAGGTTATATAAAACAGGTCGTTCTTTTACAAGGTCAATATATAGTTCGATGTTCATTATAGCCGGGCAAAAAACTGGGTTCTTAACCCTACAGTGCTTGATTTTATATTTCGGTCTCAAAAAATACATGAGCTTGTAAATACGTATACGTAAGGCTATTCATCGGAAAAATATTTTAAAAAATCTTATCTCAATTATGTGTCTTTTAAGATATGACCCACATATAGCACATCATGCATTGTAATGTAAATCTGTACTATGTGTATAAAACAGGTAATAATAAAACAAAAAAACAGGTAAAAATAAAAAAAAGTGGTTATAATCAAACTTTATTCATAAATTTGGATGTTATTTAAAATCTATTTAAGTCTTTGTTTAATTTGGCCTAGATACCTTATAATGAAAATATTTGTACTCATAAAAACAGGAACGTTTGTTGAAAACTAGGAAATGAATCTATTTGTGAAATGCCAGAAAACAATTCTTGTCCTTGTTGACGCATAGTGCCACGATACATTTCTGGAAAGTTACAAAAGATTTCCCTTTACAATCAGGTAACTTTTTGACCAAATAGGAAAGTGGTCAATTCCGTCTATCCTGACATCTTTAGGTGGTACGTTGACTTTTGGGCTTTTTCGCTTTCTTTCTTCAAGCATGTCTGTTACGTATGAGGATGGTCTTCCTTTCTTTCTTCGCATTGATGGTCCACACAAACACAAAGCCTTGGCCACTTCCAACCGATATTGTCTTAGTTTCATGATATTTGTGGTTTTTCTTTGCATCTCGACTCCTTTATATAGCAGCCAGCTGTTAATGATTATCACGTCCAGCAAATGGTAAAATGTACCACTTTCTGGTACGCATTTTTATTTTGTGTTTTCCTATAAAAAAGTCGAGCAAGTCAAAAGGAAACAGTTCAAATCGGAAGGTATTTTGAATACGGTTAACGAGCGGCGTGAAAAAAAATTATAAAATTGGTATAAGTGCGTAATTTGGTGTTGAAATAATTAGTAAAGGTAAGTTCATGTTTATATTTGTTATTTTAGTTGTGATCTCGTAATTTCATTGATAAATAGTACATAAAATCGCCACATTTTTTTATGTGACGGATATGGCACACCATGCAATCAGTGTCTTCAAATTACTCGTATTTTTTGCATATGAGGCCTGGCAATAACTTGAGCACTGCGGATATTCAACACTTTCTCGAAATTCCATCCGGTAGTGAAGATGAGCAAGAACTGTCAGATGAGGATACTGACGATGACTTAATCAGAATCCAGGATTTGGTGATGAACAAAGTGGAGGCGTGTCCTGAAGTACTACAGGATGATTTCATTTATGAAAACGTGAGCATACCTTGTCCACGGTCAAGCAGTTGTATGTCAGTTACGTCTGACTCAGCCAACGTCACGCCACAACCTAGCACTTCCGGTCAAGTAAATCCTAGACCCAGACGAGTAACCTCACGAGCTCAGCCAACACCTATTCCCTCCTTCGTCCCATCTATTGCACAGCCTGTCAAGCCAAAGCCAAAGAAAAGAGAATATATATGGAGGAAGATGGAATTTCAGCAACCTGATACCACATTTACAGGAGTTGGAGCAACCATATACTGATTTTGAAACACCTTTACAGTACTTTTTGTATTTTTTTGACGACGATTTGCTCGATCACATTGCTGAAGAGTCTACTAAATATAGCGTTGAAAAGGATCCTTCAAAACCAGTTACTGTTACAAAAATGGAGCTCAAAAAATATTTAGGCATCTTTCTCTTGTTAGGTCTGGTGCCACAACCAAAGATCGCATGTTTTGGAACTCTGAATTAGGTATAATTGACACTATGACACTTGCTGACTTTGAAAAACTACGAAGTGTCATACACTTCAATGACAACATAAATTTTAGACCAAGAGGAGAGTCAGGACATGATCAACTTTTCCGTATTAGACCCTTATTGGAAACATTGCGAAAAGAGAAACTCTTTCAGTCGATGAACAAATGTGCGCAACTCTAGCCTGCAATTTTCTGCGTCAGTATCTGCCCAACAAACCTCACAAATGGGAGTGCGTTACTCCAGCGGAAATTTGTCGAATATCGGCATTTGAGGGATACAGATAATTAGTTGTCCGGCTTCTGTAAATGTTGTGCAGATTTAAAAATTCGTATTGCTTATAGTTTTTGAGTAATTCAAGAAAAACAGTTTCCGCTGGAGTAACGTTACCCCAGCGGCAATTTTTTTTTTCTAATGGGAATATTGAAATAATTTTTATCTACATAATCAGTTGTCATGACGGAGTAAATGTTGCGACTTAATTTGAATTTGTATCTTTAATGGTTCCGAAGATATTCAAAAATTTCAAAATGCCGCATTTTTGATGTTTGCGTTTTTCGCTGAATTTCGGAAATGGTTAAGCGCACTATCATAATTTTTTGTACATGAGTTCTTATGTCTTATTCCTAATTAGTTGTGAAATAAAAAATTTAAAATAATTTACCGTTTAGGAGTTATGTAAGCAAATAGAAAAACCCTCTAATACGTCCTAGCACTTCGAATAAGAGGTCTAGAGACTTGTTTGAAACGTTATTTTGTAGCTTGCAACTGCCTTCAGGTGTTTGTGAAGTTTCATTAGTATCCCATAAGTAATTAATAAATTATAATGAAATTTAACTCAGTTTGGGCCTCGACGCGCAGAGCGTTATTTAACCACCTATTAATGGACTTTCTTGTGGGATTTTTTAACCGAATAATACGTAAATAATTAGTTATATAGTTCAATTTTATACTTGTGAAATTTCAGCATCGTACAATCAATAATTAACGAGATAATCAAAAAATACACATTTTAAGTTATTTACCGTGGTAACCCGACCGAGTTTGGATGGTCACAGAAAAGCGGCCGTTTAGTACATTATGCTAACATTCTAAAACACGTAGTATAATAGTCTTTCAAGTTCGGTACAGACGCGTACATTATCTTTTGAGTACCTACCTATTGATTTAATTTAATTTTTTTTTGGAGTTTCACATGAACATTTTATATATTATGTCATTATCCTAGCAGTCTGCAATACTTAAATCGAGCTAAATCTTCGTACCTATTAACAGTTATTATTAATCCCATCAAAAATATAAATGTGAAATGAGAGCCAAGTTCAATATTATGTCTTGGTTGTTGACTTCAACGACAAACGAAGTGAGTTCTAAATAGGTGCCAAGTTCAACGGTCAGTCCTGAAATTTATTTATAACAATATAAAATATCATTTCTTCTTATAACTTAGGATAATATATTGTAGCCTAAGGTCTGACTTGGCTAGTTTTCACATACGAATTATTATATTCGATGGTTAGTTTCTACCAGCAAGCCAAATTTTCGGAATAATAAAATAAGACACGACAAGTAACAGGTTTAGAACCTGCGAAGGCTATAATAAGTATTATGTTCAATGGCTAGTTTCTACCAGCAATAAGCAATAATTCGTATATGAAAACTAGCCAAGTCAGACCTTAGGCTACAATATATTATCCTAAGTTATAAGAAGAAATGATATTTTATGTTGTTATAAATAAATTTCAGGACTGACCGTTGAACTTGGCACCCATTTAGATCTCACTTCTTTTGTCGTTGAAGTCAAAAATTGAGGCATAATATTGAACTTGGCTCTCATTTCACATTTATGTTTTTGATGGGATATCATTACTTTTTGTACATAAATTATTAGTAGGTAATTATTTATAATAAAATTAATTCAAAATGGTTTTAGTTAAGCTACTGTATTTTCTTTGAACGCTATCTAAAACCTTACAGTAATTATCTAGTATATTTTTGCGACGCTCAGTAACCCCTTTTACAGTTCTTTCAGCTTCTAACCTTTTCTGCTTTCCAAATTCCAATTTTGTCTGTAAGTTTGTTAATTATGTCATTTCCATTAGTAAACGATAATTTTTTCTTTTCATATTAAAACTTCGACGATCTTTTATCTACAACTGGATTTTTTTCAGTATAACGTTTTACCGCGGCCTTATACGCCATCTATCGGCAGTTAGCGGAACTAAACTACACTTCACTCCATAATAATAGTTAAATGGATAATAAAATTATACAAATTTACCAGTTTCTGATTTATTCCTTTGTATTCACCTAATTACCTATCTGCATGCCAAATTTGAACTTTCTAGGTCACCTGGAACTGGGTAAGAGTTTTAGTCTATAGGTCAGTCAGTGATAAAAATGTAGATTTTTGGACGTTAATATCTAAATAACCGTTTGAGATATGTTTATGAAATTTAGAGCACGTATGTATCTTGCAAGTCTCAATAATATGAGCCCAATTTGACACGTTTATGTGAAATAGTTTTTCAGTTATGAGGTTGTCAAAAGTGGCTCCAAATGGTTCGTGTAAAATTACACACGGTGCTGCTCGCCGTTCTCCTGCTTGAACTCGGCTTGACACGCTACCCCGTGTCTAGATGTGTAGTGCTTCTTAACTTTTCTTCTTTTTCTGTGGGTTACTTGTTCCACCTGTTGGCAGTTCGCCAAAAAAAATATACATAAATAATAATTTATAAGTATACTTAAAAAAATATATATATGATGATTGCGATGGCACTACTGCACGAACTGACAGCAGGCGACCAAAAAGAAAAAAAGAACAGCTGATTGAAAAAGGACGTTGATCGTGGAATGTTGTGCAGGAGAGAAAATATATTGATTCCAACTTAATAGTAGCCGTTTCTCTGAAGTATCCTGATTATTCTCACATCAGAAGTGGTAAGAACGTTGGAAAGCCCCGAGGTATGTAATTTTGCTTTATTATTAAGGAACTACACGATAAAACTGGTATGTAAATCGTAGGTACGACCTCCATAGCTAAGTAACCCGTTGCAACAGGTAATTTATTAAGAATAATGGTTATTGTGAATTAACAAAATAAACTTAATCGATAGTATTCACAATTGCGAGATTATATAACTTATTTTGCTCGTTCAATACTCTGTTGGTAAGCAATCACTAATCAGCTCAATTAAATCAACAAAGTACATATTAACTAACAATCGTTATTATTTTCATCCATCATTTCATTACAACTTACAACGAATCCCAATGCATTGAAGCCACGTCGCTTGTGCAGTGTGCTATGCTATGGTGCCGGGACAAAGTACCTACTCGAGTAGGTAGTGCCTACCTACTTCCTATGCCATTCTGTTGATACATGGTGTTGATTGCGATATTGCAAAGTAGTCGTATATATGACGTCATTTTGTGACTACGTCTGGTATAAACACAGAATGTTATTTTTTCCTTTTTATTCCTTACAGCAAAAGGATTAAAAAAAAAAAACTGTCGGATTAGGATCTAGGCAATTTTTTTTATTATGACTAGGTACCATTACCATACCATTCGGTACCATTATTATCACTGCGTTTGCGATTCATTATTTCGATTAGGTACATGATGGCTAATACTACAAATTGTATCTACTTCTCCGATGAAATGTTGGATCAATACGAAATATGAAAATTTTCATTTTATTTTATAACTTTTTTTTCTTTTTTTTGTTTCTTCCCACCTAATCCCTGAACCCCTAACTAATGAAATTAAATAATTAAACATTAGTCTCCACAAAAAAAAAAAAAAAAAAAACATGTCTGACAAATCGAGACACACCCCGCCGTTACATGCCGAGAAATGGAGTCCAAGATTTTCTAGATCCCCTGTACGATCAAAAACATATAAAAGACATCGAGCTATAACGAATGAAAACGTACCACGAAGACATACGAAATACAGACAGACTTACCGGAGTCGATCCCGTCGCAAAGCGTCAGTCGTATCATCAAGCGCGGAAGGTTCTCCATATCCTGCGAAACGACGTCGAAATAAGAATCGAAGAACCATATCTCGGCGTCGCTATGGTCGTAGTCGTGCATCTTCTACTTCGGTAATGAGCTCCTCGGAATCTATACCATCTAGTGACGAAACTTCGGACACAACGACCACTACCACTGAAAAAAGAGAAAGGCTGTCTAGAGACAAACGCCGACATAACAATCCGAGGAAGCGGAGACCTACTAGATCAGATTCTGTATCCTCCGGTCGTCGTACTGGTTATGACTTCTTCAAAAAATTCGAAAAATTTATGGATCATAGATCAAAAAATTTCCCATTCGAGGGTGCACAGAATGTAATTCCCGAATTTGACCCCGACGCAAACACACAGTCGGCTGCTGACTGGATAAGAAAGGTTAACGATACTGCAACCATTTATGGTTGGAACAAAAAACAAATAGTGTACCACGCCATACCCAAATTGTGCGGCTACGCTAAGAAGTGGTACCAAGGGCGTAGTTCGGTAAATCTCACGTGGCGACAATGGCAAAGAAAAATATTGAGGACTTTTCCTGATGATAGGAACTATGCCGACAGGCTCTACGAAATGTTAGAACGAAAAAGCAGAAGAGAAGAATCTCTTGAAGAATACTTTCATGATAAAATGCGACTTGTAAAAATGTGCGGTATTAGAGGTAGAAATAACGGAATCTTTGACCATAATATCAGACTAAATGCACAAGGTTCAAGCTTTAAAAGGCCTTCACAACTGCTCACTTTTCTACGTCGTATATCGAAAAAGACGATGACTCAGAATAAACGACCTCCTCAAGGCTTTAGAATTCAGAATAATTCAAGAGATGGGTATAACAGCCAATCGATTGTAGCGACTACTGCTATGAAATCTAACATAGATACAGCAAATCGTAATAGATTTAAGAACACCCGTTGCTTTAACTGCTGGGAGCTGGGACACACAGTTCAAGCATGCTCAAAGCCTGTTAAAAGATGTGAAAAGTGTTCACGTTATGGTCATGAGAGTGTGCAATGCACAAAATCTACATCACAACATTCACAACTTAACCAGTTAGCATCGGCTGATAAAAATTCTACGGGTGTTATATCAGATACGAAAAGAGTTCTTCGTATCTCTAAAGATGACAAAGATAACGGTAAGTATTTTAAATCAATCAAGTTAAATGGTATAGTAAAGACAGGCTACATTGATTTTGGTAGCCAATGTACTCTTATCAAGCAATCCGTGGCTAAGGAAGCTAATTTAGTTTTGGACAAGTCAAATCTCCCTATTATTAGGGGCTTTGGTTTAGCTAGTGTTTTACCTCTTGGTCGAGTTTCAGTACTGATTGAAGTAGATGCTGTAAAAGCGGATGTAGATGCCTACGTCGTGACTGATGAGTTGATCAATGCGGACGTACTTATCGGACAAACTTTAACAGAGCTACCATCTGTAACAGTTTTAAAAACAAATACACAACTAACACTATATTGTGATGACTCCGAGCTGGATCGATTAAAATTAGTAGTATCGTCTAAAATTAATGTAGACGGTGTCAAGGCCGTCACCGTTCATACTTCAGATAGCAAATATACAGGCCTATTATATATCCCCGGCAGTGTTTGTTTAAAAGAAGGAAGTGAGTATTGCTTATTGCAGGGACTATACCAGTTTCAAAATGGAATAGGTGAAATAATTACAATAAACCTATCAAATAAAACCATTACCTTCGATAATAATAAGCTCTTATCACGGGCGCTAAAAATACAAAATTCTAACATATTAAAAACTGGATCTAGTAAAATTGAAGTCAACACAATAATGACGGATAAACCACAAGAGCCATCCGATATCAGTGAAATACCAAGAATACCAATAAGTATGGATATGGTAAATATTGGACCCAAAATAACAGCTGCTCAAAAGGAGCAGACTCTTGCCCTTCTCAATAAATATAGAGATTGCTTTGCCTTCAATATGCAAGAACTCGGATTGACTAATATAACAGAAATGTCGATACGCCTTAATGATGACGTCCCGGTTACCTGTAAGCCCTATCGACTCCCATATAGTGAACGAGCGGTGGTAAGGCAAATGGTAGGTGATTTACTGGCCAATGGTATAGTTAGAGAATCCCATTCACCCTATGCAAGCCCTATAGTGTTAGTTACCAAAAAGAACAAAGAATATAGACTTTGTGTAGACTATAGGGCTCTGAATAAGAAAACGATTAAGGATAGCTATCCAATGCCAGTTATCGATGACCAATTAGATCGTCTTAGCGGTAAATCACTTTTCACTAGCCTAGATTTGGCATCCGGCTATTACCAAATACCAGTTTCCGAATCTTAACGCCATATCACTGCATTTGTAACTCCCGACGGGCACTACGAATATACAAGAATGCCCTTTGGACTTGTCAATGCACCCGCGGTATTTCAAAATATGATAAACAAAGCATTGGGTAACAGACGATTCGAGCTAGCAATACCATATCTGGATGATTTACTGAGCACTGGGAGCAATTTTGAAGAAGCATTTAAAATACTAGAAGAAATTCTACAATTACTTTTAAAAGCTGGGCTAACCTTAAATTTAAAGAAGTGCTTCTTTTTCCAATCGGAAGTGGATTACCTAGGTTATGAAATTTCGGAGTCAGGATTAAGACCAGGTAATAAAAAGATTCAGGCGGTATCTGAGTTCCCTACTCCATCCAATGTCCACCAAGTACGGCAGTTTGTTGGGTTAGCCAGTTTTTTCCGCCGTTTTGTATACAATTTTGCAACAATTGCAAAACCTCTAACCAAACTCACGAAGGCCGACGTACCTTGGCGGTGGGACTTGGAACAAGAAACCGCTTTTCAAGAAATTAAGACAAAACTAATTACAAGACCTATACTTGCGTTATATAATCCTGAATTTAGTACTGAAGTACACTGTGATGCCAGTAAAGTTGGTGTAGGCGGTGTTCTACTTCAGCGATCTGATGAAAGTGATGCTCTGCGCCCTGTTGCGTATTATAGTCGTCAAACGACAAAAGAGGAAGCATTTTGGCATTCCCACGAACTAGAAACCATGGCAGTTGTATTTTCTCTTAAAAAATTTCGGGTATATTTAATCGGATTGCACTTTAAAATTGTCACCGATTGTAATGCACTTCGTACAACCCTCACTAAACGGGATCTATTACCAAAAGTTGCTAGGTTGTGGTTGATGCTTCAGGAGTTTAGTTTTACTATAGAATACAGGCCCGGGCACAGTATGCAACACGCCGATGCATTGAGCCGTAACCCGGTTCTACCACCGAATGATGAAGATATTGAAGAACTCCAAGTGTTCTCGATCACCACCAATGACTGGTTGCATTCAGTGCAAATGACAGACCCTCGTCTGAAACATATTAAAACAGTCTTGGATAAGAGTGAAGAAGATATCAAGGACATAAGAAACAATTACGTCCTACGAGATGATAAACTTTTTAGACGTGTAGGGCGTGGTCTGAAATGGGTGGTGCCACACGGAGCACGATGGCGTATATGCCAACTAAATCATGACGAAGCTGGTCATTTTTCAGTGGACAAAACGCTAGAAAGAATAAGTGCCGACTATTGGTTTCCGAAAATGAAACGCTTTGTCAGGAAATATGTGTCATCATGTATAAACTGTGCGTATAATAAAGAGGCATCGGGCCAAAAGACGGGCTATTTGCATCCGATACCGAAAACACCCGTTTTATTTCATACCATACATATGGACCATTTGGGGCCCTTCATTAGAAGTAAACAGGGTAATACTTACATATTAGCAGTTATAGACGGTTTCAGCAAATTTATATTCATCAGGGCTGTGCGTAACACAAAAACTAAAACTACGGTTAAGGTACTTAAAGACATTTTTGCAAACTTTGGCTGTCCCAAAATTCTTATATCGGACCAGGGAAGTGGCTTCACATCCAATGAGTTAAAGAATTTCGTAGTTTCCACAGGGATAAAACATGTTTTAAACGCTGTAGCGACTCCTCGTGCCAATGGCCAAATTGAACGCTACAATAGAACCATCTTGAACTCATTGGCTGCGATGAATCACGACCTTGATGAAAAAGAATGGGACAATAATGTACCAAAACTCCAGTGGAGTCTAAATAACACTGTTAATAGGGGTACGGGAAAATCTCCGACAGAAATAGTTTTTGGGCAACGAATGGACGGTCAGGCAGAAAATATTTTGAGAGCTGCATTACTCCAAAGGGAAGAAGAAGATAGAGATCAAATAAGAAATGCAGTGGATGAAAACATAAAAGAAAAACAAAAGAAAATGAAAGATTCATTTGACAAGACAAGGGCTCCGACAAGGTTTTTCAAAGAGGGTGATTTAGTTATGATTCCAAATCACAACCCTGAAAAGGGCAAGAGTAAAAAGTTAGCTCCTAAATTCCGCGGTCCTTTTAGAATTACGTCCGTGTTAGGTAATGACAGGTACGAAGTTACAAGTATCGAGGGACATGCTTGTAAGAAATATAAGAATATTTACCCAGCTGACCAATTAAAGGCATGGATTACGTACCACTCTTCTCTCCCAGCCAGCGAGGAGAGTGAAAGCAGTGACGACGCTAATTAAGAAATTGACGATAAATAACGATAAATTGACGAAATTGATAAGAAGTTTCAAACCCTAATCCTAAAACCCCTTTTCTCACATTTTCAGCTTAGGTAAATGAGCAAAAAGTTGATATTGGTATCGAAAATCACTATTGGGATGAGTGCAGCAGGCTGTTTCCGAGGGCGGCAAACGGCAGCTGTGGCTAAGAAGTCACCTTCAGGCAGGCCGTGTTCCGATGGTGACAAACGGTAGCTATTGATAATAAGTAATAAAAATCCCGGCAGGCCGTGTCCCGATGGTGGCAAACGGTAGCCGATGGAAAATAATGAACCTCTGGGCAGGCCGTGTCCCGATGGTGGCAAACGGTAGCTGTTGCAAAACAACGATCCTTCCGGCAGACCGTGTCCCGATGGTGGCAAACGGTAGCTGATAGTTGAAAAAGTGTTACATTCGATTGGTGGCAAATAGGCCTCCTCAAATGATTAGAAGAATAAAGTAAATTAGTGTTAAGAATAAACTGACCAAAGCATAAGAAAACGACTCTGGTCTTGTTATTTTTCTGAATTAACATATTAAATATGTAGAAAATATGTGGTTCTGTTTATTACATAGATATATATCTAAGATGATGCTAAATACAAGATTAAAATGAAAGAAGTTGATTATAATTACTATATTGGCATGTCAATTTTCATTAAATACCTTTATTTGTGATTTAATTTTACTATTAAGTAAATTCAGTACCTAATTTTACTGAAGGTAATTTAAATGTCTGTTATAAATATTTAAATGTGTGTTAACAAAGTTATAACATCATTAAGAATTTTATTCAAGAATTTGTAATTCTTGAATAAAATTCGACTAATTGATGTAGCTTAAGTAATTTCATTATAATTTAAATGTCTGTTATAGTACATTATGATATAAGTGCTGTTCACGCCACTTATAGCATTTTGTAAGTTGATTTAGTTATGGTTTGTTTCTGGGTAGATTTTAGGTTTTGTTAATTGTACTAGGGGGCGTTGTACCATTTTGTGTTTAATTATTGAATCGCGCTATTGAGAGTCGCCTTTTTTACATGACTACCTGAGTTTCAATTATATTTGACACTACTGATATACGAGAAGAAGTGATGTTTTATTTATAGCTACGTGTCCTTTTTGGGACTTGTTCATGGTCCTTCGAGCCGGATTTTTCTTCCTCTCCCTTAAAAGTGTTGTTGTTCAGCCTCTTAATAGCATCACACATAATCATCCTTTCGTCTTCTGACAGAGCCGAACCACACTTTTCTTGGACCAATGTTATTGTTGATTCCAGATACTTGTTAAGTGGTGTTTTAGAACATGGAATAGTGAGCAAGAAAGATTAAACTTTTCTCTCTCAGCTTCTCTCAATGAATTCTTATCTTTGTTGGTCCTATTTGTTTTCCTTACATAGCAAAACACATTTCTTGGTGTATTATCATCACTGGCCACTAATATACCTATGTCCTTACTGTATAATAACTTTTCCTCACAAGGTTCTGAAAATGGATTGTTTGGGTTCATTACCCTCAGGAAATATTTTTTGTCATCTTCGCTTTCAATTCTTTTGTATCTAAGAGTTGCCTCATCAACTGCTAAGTTCTCAATACACCATGGTACGTTGCCCCCATCCGCCAAAAATCTGACCCCATCTCCAACCTTTAATTTTTTGTATTCATTCTTCTTTATGTTCCACAATCTTCTTACATTGTCACACCCTATTATAATTCGTGACATAGCCCCAAAAACGTTTATTATATGGGTACGCATCAATTGCAAAGTATTTGCTGCAACAGCATTAAAGTCATCTTGAGGGTTAGCACCTATAGGTTTGAGTGAGCTTGTTTCCACCCCATATTGGCCCACAAAATCACCATCTTGAAACCATGACGTATATTCACCGTAGCCTTCGGGAAACAATATGCTTTTTTCTTTACTAGGATTAATCCCAAATAATCTGTATACACTATAAGCTAGGCTTATGAGACCAGCTAAATTCTGAATTGAGTCAGCAACAAAAACAGTCATTGAGTCATCACTTGATCTTAAGCTTCTTATTATAGTATTTGACACAGAGACCCCTCCTATTGCGATTAATCCCATAGTTGTTGAACAAGCGTTTAGCATCCCCATCAAAAAACCAGGTGAAGCTTGAACATAATCTTCAGAATCTAATTTATCCTTTATTTCAACAAACCATTCTCTGTTTTTTGTATTCAACTGGTTCTCATTTATTTCGCACCATCTCATCCTATTGTAGAAGTCTTCATTTTCTAACAGGAAACCAATCCCAAGGTTTATCCTCTTTATCAATAAATAGTAAAAACCCACCATACAAATTTTTATCACCGCTTTCTCTTCGTCAGTTGGTTTGGGGAGACCATTAGACATCCTTACTTCTTCATCTATCCAACATTGGTGAACTATTGCAAACATTAAAGGATTCATGCATTCATTCCATTTTGATGCATCCTCAGTCCCCTGTAAGCTGTAAGATGTTTTAAACCCTTCTTTAAGAGAGGACATTTGCAACTCATTGATAATTTTCTTTGTTAAAAAAGTCTTCCTGTTTGAAACTGACAATCTCATAAATTTGTATTTTGTATTTATAAACACTGCACTTATCCCATCATTCTCCGGTTTCGACTTTACTCCCAATAAACAGGAACAGTGACTGCCGCTGCGGGCTCCGCCGCCGCTCCTGATGATGTTTCTTTGTAAGAAACCTCGCCGAATTTTCCGACGAACAACACGCCGTGCACTTAAATCTACATATTGTGAATCCCGGCTCGAAGGACCATGTTAATTCTGTGGTGGTTAACTGGATTTTATGAAGAAAATAGCCAAATTGTAAAAGAAAACATTGTTGCATTTATTCAGGTTTGAATCTTGTAGGTTGAAAATTACAGCCGAGGCGATATTGCTAGCCCGAGCCGTAGGCGAGGGCTACAAGTAAGCAGAGGCTGTAATTATCAAAGCGCACGTATGTCATACGACGTTTTATAACACATTTGCGAGGAAATAAAATAAAACTCCGACTATGGTAAACGAATAAAAACAATACAGCGTTAAGAAAAAGCGCGCGGCGCGCATCATCATTCTTTTTTAAGAAAAGGCACAAAAAACAGCCAGTACTTATTACTAATATAGTAAATTAATATTTTTGTGTTTTTGTTACAGATTAATTGGTTGTAATTTACTGTCAAAATTAATTAACTTAAATAATTATGTACATAAATATTTCTTTATTATATTTTATCAAAAGGTTTAAAACTATATATTTTAATTTTTCTGAATAGTGATGCTATTTAATTTTATTATTGATAGCGGGTGCCCAACGGCGTTGCCCGCGCGAATCCAGTTTATTCCCGTTCCTGGGAGAATTTCAAAAATTGATAGTAATATCTAAATTGATAACTATCTATACTACCGCAATAATTTAGTCCAGTAATAATTATCTGATTTTGTTTTTGAAGTTGATTTATATTTATGTTGTATAAAAGATGCTCTCAGAATAAATATACCTAAGTTCAATGATTTTTTATTTTTCGTATTTTTTATTAAAAGGTTTTATAGAAACGATTATTAATACCTGTCAATAAGTTTTTTTAACACTTGTGTACTTGTGTATTGTAAAAAACCTTATAAAACTATCCTATATATTTAAAAAGGTTAGCATAATGTACTAAACGGCCGCTTTTCTGTGACCATCTAAACTCGGTCGGGTTACCACGGTAAATAACTTAAAATGTGTATTTTTTGATTATCTCGTTAATTATTGATTGTACGATGCTGAAATTTCACAAGTATAAAATTGAACTATATAACTAATTATTTACGTATTATTCGGTTAAAAAATCCCTCAAGAAAGTCCATTAATAGGTGGTTAAATAACGCTCTGCGCGTCGAGGCCCAAACTGAGCTAAATTTCATTATAATTTATTAATTACTTATAGGATACTAATGAAACTTCACAAACACCTGAAGGCAGTTGCAAGCTACAAAATAACGTTTCAAACAAGTCTCTAGACCTCTTATTCGAAGTGCTAGGACGTATTAGAGGGTTTTTCTATTTGCTTACATAACTCCTAAACGGTAAATTATTTTAAATTTTTTATTTCACAACTAATTAGGAATAAGACATAAGAACTCATGTACAAAAAATTATGATAGTGCGCTTAACCATTTCCGAAATTCAGCGAAAAACGCAAACATCAAAAATGCGGCATTTTGAAATTTTTGAATATCTTCGGAACCATTAAAGATACAAATTCAAATTAAGTCGCAACATTTACTCCGTCATGACAACTGATTATGTAGATAAAAATTATTTCAATATTCCCATTAGAAAAAAAAAATTGCCGCTGGGGTAACGTTACTCCAGCGGAAACTGTTTTTCTTGAATTACTCAAAAACTATAAGCAATACGAATTTTTAAATCTGCACAACATTTACAGAAGCCGGACAACTAATTATCTGTATCCCTCAAATGCCGATATTCGACAAATTTCCGCTGGAGTAACGCACTCCCATTTGTGAGGTTTGTTGGGCAGATACTGACGCAGAAAATTGCAGGCTAGAGTTGCGCACATTTGTTCATCGACTGAAAGAGTTTCTCTTTTCGCAATGTTTCCAATAAGGGTCTAATACGGAAAAGTTGATCATGTCCTGACTCTCCTCTTGGTCTAAAATTTATGTTGTCATTGAAGTGTATGACACTTCGTAGTTTTTCAAAGTCAGCAAGTGTCATAGTGTCAATTATACCTAATTCAGAGTTCCAAAACATGCGATCTTTGGTTGTGGCACCAGACCTAACAAGAGAAAGATGCCTAAATATTTTTTGAGCTCCATTTTTGTAACAGTAACTGGTTTTGAAGGATCCTTTTCAACGCTATATTTAGTAGACTCTTCAGCAATGTGATCGAGCAAATCGTCGTCAAAAAAATACAAAAAGTACTGTAAAGGTGTTTCAAAATCAGTATATGGTTGCTCCAACTCCTGTAAATGTGGTATCAGGTTGCTGAAATTCCATCTTCCTCCATATATATTCTCTTTTCTTTGGCTTTGGCTTGACAGGCTGTGCAATAGATGGGACGAAGGAGGGAATAGGTGTTGGCTGAGCTCGTGAGGTTACTCGTCTGGGTCTAGGATTTACTTGACCGGAAGTGCTAGGTTGTGGCGTGACGTTGGCTGAGTCAGACGTAACTGACATACAACTGCTTGACCGTGGACAAGGTATGCTCACGTTTTCATAAATGAAATCATCCTGTAGTACTTCAGGACACGCCTCCACTTTGTTCATCACCAAATCCTAGATTCTGATTAAGTCATCGTCAGTATCCTCATCTGACAGTTCTTGCTCATCTTCACTACCGGATGGAATTTCGAGAAAGTGTTGAATATCCGCAGTACTCAAGTTATTGCAAAGAGGTTAAAATATAATAGGGCATAGAGGGGACAAAGCGAGGAAAATTTGAAGCCAAAAGTTATTCCAAAGTGGAATAAGTCTAGTACAATTTCGACCGAATGACAGCTCACGTTCATACTAACTGACATGACGCTTGAGCTTCAAACATGCTTCAAAGTTTTGTATGAAAATATTCCCAATGCCCCCTCTATATCCTATTAAATTTTAATCTCTTTGTTGCCAGGCCTCATATGCAAAAAATACGAGTAATTTGAAGACACTGATTGCATGGTGTGCCATATCCGTCACATAAAAAAATGTGGCGATTTTATGTACTATTTATCAATGAAATTACGAGATCACAACTAAAATAACAAATATAAACATGAACTTACCTTTACTAATTATTTCAACACCAAATTACGCACTTATACCAATTTTATAATTTTTTTTCACGCCGCTCGTTAACCGTATTCAAAATACCTTCCGATTTGAAGAGAAATAATATTTGGTTCAGTTAGAGACATCTCACCAAAATGACAGGAACTAATTTCAATACTCAAATAATCTTAGATAATCTACTCGATACTACTGTAGATGACGCCACTCGGATCAGGTTATAAAATACAGACAATTTTTTGGTATGTCCCATATATGGGACACTATGCGCTGTAGGGTTAAATTTATTTCTCGATCACTGGTGTGGTTAGCAGTTACAACCAAATGTAGGTACATAGGGTAATTCATCCAATTGTTGGCACTATAGAATATAAGAATACTGGCAGTGCCCCGCGGTTTCACCCGCGTAGTTCCCGTTCTCGTGGGAATACAGGGACAAAATATAGCCTATGTGTTATTCTGAGCCTAAAATAGTAGGTATATTACATACCTAGGGAAGTAAAATAAGAAATGTCTCAGATCACATGTAATTGTCCAACGAGGCGAAGCCGAGTTCTACAAACATATGATTTTTTTTTTTTGTAATAATCTATATTATCTTGCTTTGTAGCTTAAAATAGTTTCTTGTAATATTTTTGACCTACAGCTACCCTTAAATTTGCACTTGATTTAAAATGACCATGTATACAGCGTGTTAGTTTTTTATTTATTTTTGTATTCATCGATGTTATAATAATATCCATAAATTACATCACACGTTTTGAGGGGGTCGACGAATTGTGACATTGTGTGATAACTGATAAGGGGGTGGGATTTTTGTGACGTTTTCCGCATAGAAGGTGGCGCCATGTGTTTTAAATTGTTAATATGCAAAGAGATTTAAAATCTCTTTGTTAATCTGTGACAGGTTAAGAAGAAAAAACTGCCCGCGAAAATTCAGAATTTTTGTCGAGTGTATTTGTTCGGTTTTGTACTAAATTGACTAATTTTCTCGCACGCAAAGTAAAAAGTACAGTTGGCACCTCGAGACTAAACGCCAACTTAACCTTTAACTATGGACGTTAAATTTTTGTTACACTACTATGGACGTGCGGTCTCACAGACCGCTATCTTTACGGGCTGGTTTCTGTATTGATGAGTAAGTATTGTATCATTTTTTGTTTTTATCCCTTAGAAGAGTTACTAAATGTAAATTAGAGATGTAATTTTACTGAAAAAAATATTGATTTTAAATTAAATCAAACGATATAACAATCAAAGAAACTTTTCAGACTTTTTAGCTTGAGATCACTTTGTAGGTATATTACCACAGGAAAATGACTTTTTTAGTTATTTTAACTTATTTTACAATAAAACATAAAGAACAAAGAACATAAAACACTTGACATAATCTTCTCAAAACTACATAAAAATTTTGACAAGGGCCCAACTTGGTCATATTTAGTAGGAGTCTTTGCATAGCGGCTTACAGAATTGTAGGCATATTAACTGTTTACAGCCTACACAAGTGTGGGTCGTCTTTCGTTCTATCTTTGGTGGCCATATGCAGTCGTTGGTTGATCGTTTTTTGACATTTTAGTTTACAAATTCTAAATCAAACAAAATCACTCTCAGTGTCAATTTATAACACAAAGGTGGACGCACGGTTTCACAGACCGCACTCAAAATATAAAGCGACATTACTCACGCAATATTCAGCCGGCGACGTAATCTTCAATCTCAACGGTCGTTTCGTCACTAAAACCGAAGCTACTGAGGCCGGCGTGTGGGATACGAGGGAGGAGGGGAACACGTGAATCACAAACTGCAAGCGGTCTGTGAGACCGCACGTCCATAGTTAAAAGTTAAAATACCCTCGGGTTTCATTGACTTCCTCGCAAGGTCGGGAGTCAAACCACCTCTGGTATATGATGGCTTCGTTTAGTCCCTCGATATAAAATTACTATTAAATCATTTTTGGACCATAGACCAAAAGGGTGACGTTCGTTTCATCAGTGACCTAAACCCTCATATTTTTCAAACATAGGGAGCCATTATGAAATATTTCATTAAAGTTATCAATTAGCCCAGTAAATTAAATTAGCTTCACAATGATATATAAATATATATGGTTCCGGTAATAAAATACGAGGAATAAAATACCACCATTATTTTTCTCCTTTAGAATTAGAAGAACTCATTAAAAATAAAGGGTAAAATGATAATTTGGAGTTAGTGGAAAAGCTATTGTACAAAGAAATTATTTTTGGTGTTAGAGGGTGATTAACAATGAAAAATAGCTTAATATTAGAGTTTAAAGTGATGAAAAAATTCCCTATTTTACTTACAGCAGGGAAGTGTGTGTTATTTCTGTTCAAAACATCAGCAAACTTTTATTTTGAAACTTGTATTTTTTCTTGTTTTACACCACATGCTTGCTGAAAAGATGGCTGTATGGTTCCCTTTGCAATGTCAGCAGACAGCATCTTGGGACTGCAGACTGCACTATGCAGTTACGGAAATTATGTCCTTCATCACAGATTTAACATCATTCAAAGTTTTCACAATATTTAGCTATATGCCCATACCTGAAATATCGCAGGCACTGCTTGAGGGAGGAATGTATGGCCTCGCCTCAAACCGCCAACTGTTTAGGTCCACACTTTCTGTAACACAGGACAAGAAAAAGTAATTAAAACTGTTTTTGTTGGTTGAAGTTGGGGGATTCCATAATAAATTGTTTTGAGCATGAAACGTCGAATAGAAACAATGTTTTTGGTGCTAGTTAATACAGAGTAAATTTCCTTGTTAGAAAGATCAGTCGGCACGTAAGTAATTACGCCAGTGACTTCTGTGGCGGTAGCCGGTATTGAAGATTTGTTTGTGAACAGTACCTATGTTTTTTTTATTTATTTTTTTATTTGTCGCTCCTGAGGAAGAAAGGCAAGAAATGTAGTCCATACAGCCAAGTCTTATTTAGTTAGAAAAAAAGTGGTTTTTTTTTTATTTCAAACGCAATTCAGAATATTGAGAGAAACAAGAGAAGGCGGGTTTTCTTGTTTTTTACCCATTTTAGTGAAAAATAAATCACTAATATAGAAAAGGTACCGTCTACACTGAGATACGGTTGTTGTACGGTTGTGTGATTGATAAATAGTACAGAAAACCGTACTTTTTGGTACGTTCTGGCAACGCTAGTGCCTCCCGTAGCCTGCGCACGGACCCGCTAGCGACTATTAGTGATGAAAACGCTCTAAGAGGTCTCAGCTAAACTTTTACGAGAGCACACGAGACCGCATGCGCTGTAGCATGCTATTATTATTTGGTAGTTTGGTTTTGATAAAGTTCTATAAAATATAACTCTAGTTCATGGGTCCAATTTAGTAGATTTTTGTATATACATATATTCACTTAAGATTTTCACAAAAATGTGCACTGTCTAAAACAAAACAACTCATTCGTTTGGCGGGCGTGCGGAGGGGTAGCAAGCCTGCTGAGGACCGAGTCACGGAAGAAACTGTTTTCCGTGGCTCGGACTTAGGGCGAGAGGAACAGCATGAGGGGTTTAAGACAGTGCAAGTCTGACATCATCTGGTTGTCCTCCCCGCTACCACCTATTCGTAAGGCATTTTCTCCGCATGATAAAGAAAAAAAAAGGCGATAGTGCTTGAGTGTCAGGAGTAGTAATATAATATTTATATTTATCCAATAATAGTAATATTTATTCACGAAGTGAAAATGGTCCAGAGCCATACAGCCAAATCATGAGGCGTGAGTGACATTGTTATCGAAAATGTGGAGGGATAGTTTTGCACAAACACAAATCTAACCGAGAACTCTTTGATGTTACCGACACGGAATGGAAACTAGGCCAATATCCACGAGACAAAACCAAAATAGACCTACTTATTCTTGAAAAAAATACTATGGTCAGATTTAAGATAAAATGAATTACCAATGGTTTCTCGCAAGAGCTATGAAAATATCACTTTTAGTTTAGAAGGAGAATCGAATTTAAAAATTGAATACAGCTTCGAGGTATTATTTTTTTCAAATATTAATTAATATTCTACAACTTCATGTGGTCAAATTGAAGATTATATATCAATGCTTAAGATACTTTTATTTTTGTAGCATAGGACCTCAAATAAGGCCATTTCAATCGCCTTACAAACCAAGGGGTCAATGGGCGAAGCACTAGGTATCAATTGGAAAATTCAGTCACTAGTTCAGCACAATTAAAATTATCATCCGTTGGAAGCAAAGTCAAGGCGATACTTAAAATTGGTTTATCATATTAACGTTTTATTCAATTTATTGACAGGAAATATGGTAAACAATGAAAGAACTTTAAATTCTAATTCAAAGAGATTAGTAATAAAGAATCATATGCATTTATTTAGGTATAACCATACTTCTATACTAATATTATGAAGAGGAAAGATTTGTATTTTTGTATGTTTGTATCTTTGTTACGAATAAACTCAAAAACTACTGGAACGATTTTAAAAATTCTTTCACCAATGGAAAGCTATAATATCCCTGAGTAACATAGGCTATATTGTATTCCTGCATTCCCAAGGGAACGGGAACTACGCTTGTGAAATTGCGCAGAACCGCTAGTATTATATAAATAAATGATGTAGAATATTGTTAATAAATTAATTTTACATTCAATAAGTTCATTTTTTATTAATCCACAAATCATAGACAATATTTTTGGCTACACGAACTTTTAACGTAAATCGATATATTGGGTGGTAGTCATCGTTGTTAATATTGCTACTAACTATTCTCTTACACACAAGCAGTTCTCTCATGTGGTTAACATTGTCAATAATCAGAAACTTCATTCAAAGGATTGACTTCATAGTGGCATTAGGTACCTAATACATACCTACAAAAAGTCGTTTTTATTATAAAAGTAAACAATAAAATCGGATAACTTTAAATACTAGTAGGTAATTTTTATTTTACATAGAATATTTTATTGCAACTCGTAAAATAAAGTGTTTTTAAAATTACAATATAAAAAATACTACTTTTTGTAAAAATTAAGAGTAACATTTTATTTCTCCTACAGTTTACTGGTATCATGCGTAATGGGACATTGTGCGAATAGGACTTTATGCGAATGGGACTTTATGCGAATGGGACTTTATGCGAATGGGACTTTATGCGAATGGGACTTTGTGCGAATGGGACATTCTGCGAATGGGATGTTTTGCGAATAGGACGTTTCGCGAATAGGATTTTTTTTTTCGGTGGGACGTTTTGCGAATGGGACGTTCTGCACCTAAACCGATTAGAAATAATTTTATATGGTGGTTGACTATTCTTAAATTTTCTAATTTTCCTTAAAGAACCTTCTGACAATAACAAACACAACAAAAAAGAATTAGTGAAATCGGCCCAGCCGTTCACGCGTGATGGCGTGACCGAGGGAAATAGGGATTAATGTATATAAAATAGAAGATTTTATTACATACTGATTGTGAAAAAACTTACAAATTATAATAAAAATAACAGAAGCAGGTAGGTTACACAGGGGGTGTTCTCGGTGAATTTTTCTCATGAGTATTCGGTGTAAAGCCCAAAGAAGAAAGCAGGCCCAGTGTCTATAAATCATTTATGTAAATACAAACAACAATGAGCCAAAATATAGAGAATGCTGTGTGGGACCCAACGCCGGATATACTAGCGACTTCCCGCCGGCTTCTGACGGTTTTACCTCCCGTTTCCGTTTTGTCTCGGCAGCGTTTTGCTACTAGCGTCCTCAGAGATCCTGCTGCCCTGATAAACTTAACTAAAATTCGGAACCTTGCAATATCACCTTTACCATTACAAATCCATTAGTAAATAGCGGGTGCCCAGCGGCGTTGCCCGCGCCGAACCAGTTTATTCCCGTTCCCGCGGGAATTTCCAAAAATCTCAAGATTCTAGGCGATATTATCGTTTCGGAGTAGGTAGTACGTATTTCTCTTTAAAACCAGTTTTTATTATTTTTTCGCGTTATGAGATATTTTCCTGTTGTAACAAGTACCTACCTACCCTAAATGTTGTTGCGGTTACTCAGTTATCTCCTCACTTAATTTCACCAAATTCCACACAAAATCTGTCCAATGTTTTTTGCGTGATGCTTGCACAAACACAGTCAGACACGGTTTTAACTACTGCATATTTGAGAGATTCAGGAAAGACGCCTTGAGTTAACGATAAATTTATAATACTATTACAAATAATAATATTTTGGTCGAAATTTCATCATATCTCTCTGAATTCGTGTTCCTTAATCATTATCTACAACACGTAACAGACAAAGCGCAATTCCTCATACACCCCAATTAGTATATTAATATAAAAAAAATATGATGTAATCAAACTTTAGTTGTGTCTAACCAATTTTCTTAAATATCGATTAATAATAGCACGATTTCTATAGAAAGCACTAAATTCAGCTACGATAATTAATTTTTTTGAAAAATGTAACACATATTAAAAAAAATGTAACACGTATTTGATATCCAACCATGAACTCTCTAAGAGTAACACTAGCAGGGATCTTGGAGTGATGCATGATCATAAAATAATATTCGATTCGCATATTGACTTCTTTTATGATAAGGCATACAAGGCATTAGGTTTTTATATAATAGGTCATCTAAATTCTTTAATAGTAGATTATACAATAAGGGAATAAAGCACTGTTTTATGTCACGGGCGCGACATTGAATCCTGAACGTAACGAAGGACTCCCAGTTTTACTCCGCGAGGGAATTAAGACTGAGTCCTGAGTTTAGTGAGGGATTTAAGCGCCCAAGACAAAAACAGTTTTATTCCCGAGTTATATACTCTACTTTTCTCACCTTATGCGAGACAATAAAATGCAATTGCATGGTAGTAGATTATTGACAATGCCTATGGCATCTAGTATAATAGACTCTGAAGTCAAAGTACTTTCATCACTCGACATTTTCGATATTCTTTTTGAAATGTTAAAGCTATAAAATGGATACAGCAACTTGTTTCTGCCGGCGTGACCTAGGTACCTACTTGATTTAACAATTGAAGATTGTGCGAATCTAGTTGGTCGCGGCTTCGGTTTTCGAAAATCGAGTTGGCCACGACTGCACCACATTTTGCTTAACGCAATTAGACTTTATCGACATAGCAATAAGGATTATGAAAAGTGAAAATTACATTATTGACCTAGGGTTATAATGAAATTCCATACAACATTATAACCCGGCGCAAGCCAAGGGATATAATGTCTTGCTTTCAGTGACGTTTATATGATATATAATCCGGCTTTGTCGAGCATGTGGTGTGAAAAAAAATGAAAACCATCAACATTCTATACTGTGCCTATGTAAGAAGTATTTTAGAGTATGGATCCATAAAAATAGAAAAAATCCAAAAAAAATTTACTCGATTCTTAACTTATAAATTTAGGCTACCTTATTCTGAATATAATAAACGCTGTGCGAATCTACATTTACTGCCGTTACATGTAAGAAGGAATACTGCCGATCGGTGCTTTCTAGCCAACATAGCTCAAGCAAAAATTGATAGCCCCGAGCTGTTGAGCAAAATCAATCTTAAATGCCCTGTAAAAAAATTACGCCGAAATGTATTACTTGAAGTCCCCTCAACCAAAGTCACTTATAGGAAAAATAGTTTTATGTATAGATCTTCCAAATTATTTAACGATATTTTTAGCAGTAGTCACATTGACCTATTCTGCAGTAGCAATAATGTAATTAAAAAATCATTAGCAAAGAATTTTTTTGATAAATATACTGTCGAGCAGCGGAGTTAACTGGTTCACTGTTCAATTACGTTTTTATTTTGTATCCCTTAAGACACATAGTACTTTTTAATTTATATTACTGTTTACATGTGGAAGCTTATAATTAGCGTTTGGAAATATACTATGTTTACTATATTGTAATACTTAGCTGTTAGCTTCCCGAACATAATAAAAATAAAATAAAATAGCTGAAATCAAATAATTAGTAGTCGATACTGAACAAACTAATTTCAGGAATTGCGCTTATTCTGTTACATGTTGTATACATATACTTAAACTCGATCGGAGCCGTGTCCGTATATGAAATATTTTTTGAAAATTTTAAAAGTCGGTCTTTCTTCATGCAAAAGTAACTAGACGGATTTTGATGTTTGGTAAGGAGATAACTCAGTAACCGGGTCTACATCTAGAGTACTTTTTACAGCGGGATAATGTCTCATCCCCACGGAAAAATTAAAAAACCGGGTTAAAAGAGAAATATGTACTACTCCGAAACGATAGCACCTGAAAACTTGAAATACCTATGGTATGTAGGTGTCATATTATATGTCGTAGGCAACCGCTATCAAGGATTTTCGGAAATTCCTAAGGGAGCGGGAATAAACAGGATTCGCTCGGGCAACGTCATTGGGCACCCGCTATTTGATTTTTTTATGTACTACGAGTAAATGTCCTACGAAGGGATTTTTGAAAATTCCCACGGGAACAGATATAAACTGGATTGGGGCAGGATTTGATTATTTGTTTGTTTGTTTGTATTGAATATGCTTCCGATACTACCGATTTTAAAAATTCTTATGCCAATGGAAAGCGTACTTTTCTGGGAGGAACATGGGCCATAATTTTACCACGGGAACTAGCCTAAACCACCAAACCGATTTTTAAAATTATTTTACCAATGGCACTACATTATCTGGGAGTAACATAGGCTTTAAAACATAGGCTTAACATAGGCTTTAAACATAGGCTTAGGTCTTTACCTATGAAATTGCCGTTTTGTATGTATTTTTTATTTGTAGTAATCGAAGTAATCACCCATGCAATCAATGCATCTTTGCCAACGCAGTGGCAGTTTATTGATGCCCTTCTTAAAGAAATCAGCTGGACGGGAGGCAACAAATTCTTCATAGGCATTTTGTACTGCCTCTCGGGTATTGAATTTTTTTCCCGCCAAGAAGTTATCAAAATTCTGAAAAAAATAGTAGTCTGTAGGCGCCAGGTCTGGTGAGTAGGGCGGATGACGGAGAGCTTCCAACCCCAGTTCTTGCAACTTGGAGACCGTCTGCTGTGCAGTATGAGGTCGCTCGTTGTCGTGCAGGAGCAGCGGAGATGAGCGATTGACCAATGCTGGTTGGAGATGTGCCAGCTTCTCCATTATTGTGTTCAGTTCTTCACAGTACACATCTGCAGTAATGCTCACCCCGTTTGGTAGGAAGCAGTGATGAATCACACCGGCGCTAGACCACTAAATAGTGACCATCACTTTTCTAGGGGTAAGTTTTCGTTCAGGGCATTGTTTAGGTGCTGAACCAGGATCCAACCAACTTGCTGAGCGCTTGCGGTTATTAAACAATCCATTTTTCATCGCAGGTTTTTTCAATGCGGTTCAAAATTCCTTCATTTGTGTGTCTTTTGAACAGTGCAAGGCATGTCTCGACGCGTACTTCGCGCTGGCGATCATTGAGTTCGTGGGGCACCCATTTGTCAAGCTTTTTTACCTTGGCAATTTGACGCAAATGGACCAATATTGTTTTGACGCTAACGTCGAAAGCAGCTGATAATTCAGCCTTAGATTGTGTATCATCAGCTTCCACAATCGCCTTTAGTTCGTCATTGTCGACCAATTCTTGGGACGACCGCGAGGTATATTTTTCAGGTCGAAATTTCCAGAACGGAAGCGAGCAAACCAATAACAGGTGGTGCGTTGGTTTGTAGTGTTAGCTCCGTAAACGTCGTTGATGATTCGTGCCGCTTGTGCCGCGTTGCTGCCACGACGGTACTCATATTCCATAATTACTTGAATTTTTAACATATCCATGATGACGAAAAAGATTGAAATGCGATGAAAATGTAACACTAATCAATAAACATATGACTACTTTTGGAAAAAGAATTCCATGTTTTTAAAATATAATTAATTTGAAATTAGCCAAACAAAAATTTTTTTGATTTGAAATGGCCAGAACGGCAATTTCATAGCTAAAGACCTATGATTTTAGTCCCGTATTTTCACGGGAACGTGAACTACGCGGGTGAAACCGCGGGGCACTGCTAGTACTTTTATACATTATCTCTTCGACAGTTGTTGGTAGCAAGAACATACTTGAACTTAATCTTTCAATATGTAGGTTATTTTGGCAGACACCGTTAAGTTATTTTCTTATTTTTAATTGTGTTATTTTCTTATGTTGAATTTATAAACTGGTCGTCAAAGACATAGGCGATTTTTTTTTAATCGCTAATAGACTATTTCGTAGAAAAATTTTCTTTTGACTCCAGTTTGTTGGCTACCATTGGTTGTGTGTGAATTTATAATATTCCATACAACTTTGCATTATGATTACATATTCCTTATTGTTAGGCGTCCTCTAATTGGAATAATAAATATATTTATTAAGTCGAAAATTCTTTAGTCGTCCTGTATAACGGATATAGCTGTTGTTTAAAAAAAATGTATGGATGTGGCTATGGGTATGATTGCTACTTTTCAATAATTTCATTCGATGAAGTTACTTTTTTTACCTTTGAAAAGATATTGACCACTGAACTATGGACTTTCGTTTCACATTATGTGATGTAGTGCCCTGATAAATTATACATAATTTTTTAGGGTTTTAACTGTACATTCAATTACATAAAACAAAATTGCTCTAGTTTGACGGATTTGCGAGAAAAATGCTAATAAAGATTAGATTATCAAATTTGGTTATTTTTTTATACATAGGTACTAACAGTAAATATTTTTCCTTTATTTCCAATAGTACCACCGAACTGTACTACTGCAATTCTGCATTTGATGTTGTATATTTTTATAAGTGCATGCAAGGTATGCATGATTTTGTCGCTGTGACGCGTGACAAAAGCTTATTCAGTGAAAGGCTTAATTTTGTTTGTGTACTAGGCTCCAAATTGGTACTACTTTCCGAATCTTCCAGAAAAAAATATTAACACTACGACGATTAAACATTAATTAACCAATAATACTTAAGTACATAAAACATACAAAATAAATAAGTAACAACTTAGAAACCTTTTGGACTCTGCAAATAAAAGCGAAACTGAGCGTAGTTGTTGGCGACTTCATTGATGTTTTTATAATGTACAAGCGACACCCTCGGCTTCGCACGGGTGCAATGCTAACACTAAAACCTTCCTCTTAAATTCTTCCTTCCTTCCACTATCTATTAAAAAAACGCATCAAAATCCGTTGCGTAGTTTTAAAGAATTAAGCATACATAGGGACAGAGAAAGCGACTTTGTTTTATACTATGTAGTCATTATGTAGTGATATTAGTATCCAAAGAAAATGTCACTGTTTGACTTGGAATCTTTTCTATTTAAGTCGCTATAGGGACAGAGAAAGCGACTTTGTTTTATACTATGTAGTCATTATGTAGTGATATTAGTATCCAAAGAAAATGTCACTGTTTGACTTGGAATCTTTTCTATTTAAGTCGCTCTAGTCAAGCGCTTTTTGCTGGTAGATAAGATTGTTCCGGCATGGGAATCGAGTCAGTACAGAAAATAGCAGCTCACGTTCCATTGTTATTTTTAGAATTGGGCTTAGGTAGAAACTGGATTTAGGACCGTATTGATAAAAGCATCGACGAATATTGCTCACATACGCGTAACAATACATTACTTTATATACCTCCCTAATACATACAATACAACAACTCTTTATTAAAATAGATAAAATAAATAATCTCACCTTTTATCCCCGAGGGGGTAGGCACAGGTATCCCATTTCTAGAAATACCCACTTTACACGAGAATATTCGACCCCTAAACTTGATAGGTGGTGTCGAGCCCATCGCCCACCGGACCGGGTCTGTTACACATCACATGCCTCAGAATTAATAAAAAAACAGGCTTCCTCACTATGTTTTCCTTTACAGTTGAGCTAGTAATGAATATGTGCGTAAGTTTTAAAAAACTCATTGGTACAAGCCAGGATTTGAACCCGTGCTCACTGATTATCATCATGAGAAGCGGGCTCTTTAACCGTTTTTCTTCAACTCTTTATTGTACACCAAAAACAACATAATATGGATAAAAACATTTATCAAATTACAATTGGCGGTCTTATCGATTTTAGAGACTTCTTCCAGGCAACCTTTACACATTTGATACAATCGAACTAAATGGATATAAATATCTAATAAAAAAACATTGACGTCTTATCGAAGTGTCTTGGCCCCATAAACTTTTGCCATTAATGGGCTTTTTAGTTGAACTGATTATTTAGAAACCATCTATCATCTCCAAACTTGGGATTGAAGATTTTTGACATTCTTGACAAGTCTCCTTCAATCTTCCTAATACACGCATCACTAAACCAAAAGTCAATTTAACTATAGAACTACATATTGTAAAACGGAGGTAGAAAATTATGATAGTTATTCATTGGTTTTATATTTAACCTATAAGGTATTTTCTAAAATTGCTTAAGCCTTGGAGATAGACACATAAAAGTATCAGCGTATTTTTAGTAATATTTTAATTACCACATAAAAATGACGATAAAAAAACAGTACAGTTTGATGCAAGTGCGGAATAGTTATTTACACAACAAGAGAGGTAAGTTAGATTTTGCTGCGAGCGAGCATGCAAAAAACTTCCTCTCGTGTTGATGTACAGAACTTTTCACCTCTCTAAGCGAGCAAAGGAAACTAACTAGGTAGTTAAATGAGTACAAATCAGTAATTGAAATAAGTACCTACACTCACTAGGTGTCAGTTGGTCGTTTTCATCCTCACTAGAACATCTTTTCTTGCACAAATTTTGATAAAATTCAACACAAAAGTGACAAATTAAATAGCGCCCGCCAAACAACAAAACACGAAAACAAATGAAACGCATTTTTCTTTTAGGTTGCGTTCTGAAACTTGTTTCCTATAAAACTTTTACAAAATGATGTTTTGATATTTAAACATAATATTTTATTTATAATAATAATTATCCACTATTTTAGTATTTTTACGTAATTCTAATAATATTCTTTGGAACAATTCCAGGAAAGTGAATTTCCAGACTATTTTTTTCAAAAATTCTGCACTGGTGGCAACATAATGAAAATCCCAACTATAGTTTTAGAACGTTTCTAAACTAAAAACTTTTTGATAAAAACTTTTCAAACAATTTCAAACCGACGCAAGGAGGTTTTCAATCTTTTTAATTTTGAATTTGAATTGACAACCGGATATCCGGTACTTTTACTCACTCTTTAAAACAGAGAGTAAAAGTGGACTTAACTCACTAATTTCTGTGAAAAAATGTTCCTTTGCAAGGTTAGAGAGGTGAAAAATATATAATTACCAGATCTTGCCACACCCTAGACGACTCGTGGCACTCGGGACGAGTAAAATAGTTATTTGTGCAACACGAGAGCAAAGTGGTGTAGCGACACTACATAGAACGCGCCAATAGACGGCCGAGTTCTAAACCGCACGATCTGAGTTTTCTAATGAATTTGTATAAATACAACTGTCCAACATCAACCGTTGGACCGCGGTCCCCAGGCACGATCACCTCGCCTGGCGCAAGATCTTCCCTTTTCACGATGGAGGAGCATTCTACCTCCGCTCCTCCATAGTGGTTTTTTGCTGTAGTCCCGAGCAAGCGAAGTCTGCTATAACTGAATCGCGAGGGTAGTAGTGATTCTAAGTCAGAATCCTAAGCTTAGCGAGAGACACGAGATACAAATAACTTTGCTTTCATGTAGTACACACAATTTTTCATCTCGGCAATGAAAACATACCAAATAGGATAATAAAAAACACAACATTAAATATCATTTTTTTTTTAATTTATTCGCAAATCCAATACTACTGCAAATCTATACTTAATATTATAAAGCTGAAGAGTTTGTTTGTTTGTTTGTTTGTTTGTTTGAACGCGCTAATCTCCGAAACTACTGGTTCGAATTGAATAATTCTTTTTGTGTTGGATAGTCCAGTTATCGAGGAAGGCTATAGGCTATATAACATCACGCTACGACCAATAGGAGCAAAGATATAGAGGTAAATGTGTAAAAAACGGGAGAAATTATTTCATCTTACGGGAACTACGCGGGTGAAACCGCGCAAAACCGCTAGTTAATTAATACTTGTTTCATGACAGGGCGCCAACTTAATTTTTAACCCACTTCAAAAAAATTAGGAGTTTATCAATTCGATTATGTTTTTTTAACCTCAGAACTTTCGACTGGGTGAACCGATATAGATGATTCTTTTTTTATTGTAAAGCTGGTGCTTTCAGATTGGTCCCATTTTAGTTTCGTCCAGTTCTGACAATGGCATCTATGAGAATACCCTATAAGTCTAAAATTTGCATTAAGTATGTGTAATATTACGCCAACCGATATCGATGATTCTTTTTTTAACCGACTTTTTTTTAATACGACTGTATTTTTTTAGTTTTATTCGTTGAAGTCGGTTTTTTACTCTTTAGAATTCTATGTTGTTAGAATAATCGTACTGGCCATGCACGACGATTGATATAATCTACATCTAGACTAATCTACTATATAAAAATAAGTTGGGTTTTCTAACTCCTGAACGCACGAACCGATTTCCACGGTTTTGCATTCGTTGGATAGGTCTCGGGCTCCGTGAGGTTTATAGCAAAGAAAATTCTTATAAGCATTGCACCCGTGCGAAGCCGGGGCGGGTCGCTAGTACTATATATATACAAAGAGGTAATACAGCCAAAGAACATCGAATTATAAATCTGTGCCCGTTTGCTGTTTGCGATTACGCCTATGTCCGCGCCGCATCCAAAATTAAAAAGCTACTTGGTCTCACTCAGTGAGCAAAATTGAACTGGGCTTACTGTTTAGGTACTGCAGCAAAAGCCTCTTGCTCGGGCTGCTGCTCGGGTTATCAAACGTCGTTTTTAACACTTTAACTGCTGAAGGACACAGACGTGAGCGTCCACCACCACATGTCGCCGATGCTCATCGACGCTCACCTCGTGTCTACGTTTTTTACAATTACCACAGTGCTCAGGACGCTCACGCAGCGTCCACTTACGCCGCGCGCCAATGCGCACCGACACTCACGTTAGCGTCCTAATGGACAGAAGCGCCTGTGCTCACAGAACACTACATTTGAGTCTATATATATTTTTTACTGTAATGTATAAATTAAAACCAGGAACAATGATTTATAAGCTTTTTTTGGATTGGAGTGTGTCTAAAACCCATCTACATTATTACACCAACTACTTATTTTCAAGGTACTTATTGTTATTTTGTGGGGGATGAGGCACACAAGGCAGTGCGATCTCCAAAACAGTGCCTCGCACGCCCCATCCAAAAAATTGATTTTATATTACAATTTTATTTACATATTTACATAATATAATAACCTGCACATATAATATAAATATAATTATGAGTAAATAAATTTCTGCAGTCGAATAAAATTCTCGGCTATATATACTGCCCGGGGAACGAAACCATAGCGCGTTATAAATACGTTTGCGAGAAAATTATAATAAAAAAAAGAACAAAATTAATACAATTTTATTTATTTCTTCGTTATAATAATTTACAGTGCAATTGGAACGTTTGACTCAAAGTATTATTAATTTCGCATGTTTGCGACGATTCTGGCTCCGCATCTTACCCAAACATGCTTTCCCAAACATCTTCAGCATTGAAGAGGCCTGGCTGAGGTTCCAAATTGTCATAAGCATGACAGGGGCCTAGTTGTGGTTCAATATTAAAGTTAGTTTCGGATGGATGTTGCTTCGTCTGAAACTCTTCCGTGACTGGCTTTAGGGACATTTCACGTGAAGCGGACAGAAAAAAAAAAGTGAGGTTCTGAAAATCGACCACATTCGGCCCATTTGTACTTCTAGTAGGTATGAATGTGTACACAAAATATTTTTTTTGTGTAGTGTATATTTACCAAGTTATAGGTTTCAAAAGAATTGTCGTTGATTGGTACTACAATTTTTCGAAAGTAATTTTTCGAATATAACAAATCTACTATAAAATATTTTACATAGCGATACATATTAAAAATATACTGTTCTTTTTGACAGTAAAAAAAAAATAAAAAAAAATTTATGGCCAAAACCGGAAGTAAACTTTTCAAACTGGAATTACAGTCACTTCGACCAATTTTTTTAAATTTTTTTTTCTTTCAAAATATAGCTTAAATGATAATGAAAGTACACTAGAAAATTTAAAATGGGATCTCTATTAGTTTAGGAGATACGTTGAATAATATACACCCGCGTCGCAAGGGGCGTCATATGTAGCACTTGCTTAGATCGGTTGGTGTGCGTCAAATAAAATGGCTTGTATAAATTACTGTGATAAAATAGTTCAAACATAATAAAACAACATTGGTACAACACAAGAACTGTTTATTTTGTAATTTTAACAATTTTACAATGGGAATCTATGGCAGAACTGGTCCTCTTTACAAGAAGGCCTGTGGTTGTTGGAATGAAGCTGTGAAACTTTTTGGTTCCTGAAATGGTGACCGTAGACGCAAACCGGGGTTCCAAAAAAATTCTCTGACGCTCTATATCATCTTTAGAACAGAAATAAATGGCGGTTTGTTTTAAAGATGATTTTGCCCATTCATATAATCGCATTGGTGTTATAATTGCTTTACTTGGAGGTAACTGTAAACTTGCACGCGCAGCTAAACGTTTCAGATTCCCCCCTAGACCATCGCATGGCCCCTTTCCGTGAGATGTTGCATGAAAATGCAACTCTGCATCTGCATTAAAATCTTCTTTGTAATAAAACAGATTCACAAAGTTAAATCTATTTTTAAAATGTTGGGAAGCCCCATCAGTTATGTATATAATTTTTGATCCAATTATCGATTTTTCTAAAAGATGCTTGTGTAGTAGCTTTTGGAAAGCATAAAAGGTGGCTGTGTCATGCTTCAGGTCGTCAGAAATCATAACAATGCTTCCGTGTTTTACTTCATTACCGTCTCTGTAGTAAAAAACTGACGTTAGAAGCGTTGCCTGTGCATTATTCCAATGAAAGGATTAAGCAGCATCTTGGACAATAAAACTATAGTTTTCTGCAAAATCACATTGTACGAGAATTTGACCTTCATCGATAGTCTCCTTAAGAGTTTTAAAATAAACCGCCTGTTGCTCTGCAATGTAAGCATGAGGTTTTAAAAGGTCCAAAGCGTCACATAACTCATCTACAAAACTATCGGAAGATAAAAGTCGAGTAGATATCGTGTAGCGGTCTGTGCCATCCCATTTTTAAAACTGCACTTCTGTGACTTGATTGTTATCAAATTGTATTTTTAAATGCTCTCGTATTGCAATTAAGCCTGGACAAGAATTACAGCGTTCATTTGGCGGTGTCTTAGTAGTCATTAAATGACACGTCAGTGTTGGATTGGGACACATCATCTGGCGAAGGCAATCCTTTTAAGATAAAAGTTGCATAGCAGACCCAGCTGTAAGATTAGCAATGTCTCCTCCATTCAACATCAATTTCACGTTTTGATGGTAAGTACAAACACATACCATATGTGTTCCGGAGTCGTCTGCGAGGATACATTGTTTGGGTCTTAGTGTAAAAAACTTTGTTAAGCCTACCTTGATGTTAGGGTATTCATCTTTAAACCTCTGATAAAGGTCGTCAATGTTACAAAGAAGGAGCTGTTTCTGTATGTGCGTTCTTTTTCCATCGTCTAATTTAACAGATATAAAATCTTTTTTACCAGGCATTATGCGGCTAATGTCTTCTCGTAGATAAAAATCTTTAACCAAGTTCTCCGTCTCGGCTGGTAGTTTACGACCACCGCGTGGGTCCGGAGAGGATAAGATACCGAACTGATTGACAAGTTGTTTTGCTTTTCTAGCTTGTCGCCTGGACGTTCCAAATTCTTCTGCAAGTTTATTTTCACTCCATGACGTGGGTGCTATTGTTAATATCATAGTCTTCATAGAAGTAGAAGTAGAAGGATGATTGAATTTCTCTTTAGCTGCTTTAAAATTTCTTCGGTTTCTATGGATGTGTCGGTTTGGGTGGAAATATGTTTAAACTTATCTTCGGGAATAAACGGTTCATCTTGAATGTTTTGCGAAGGTTCACTAGATGTTTGACTGCATTGCACAATGTCTTCATTAGCTACTGGAGGAGATTCAGTCAAAAGTCGTTTCCTGCAGGAAGCACATACGTAAAGATCTTGTGAAAAACTCCACTTTTGAGCTAAACATTTAGATATTTTTCTTAAATTTTTAAATTTTCGATGAAGTACCAAGTGAAATGGGTTAAAACATCGATCATCGTACGGAACCATTAATAATAACAACTGTCACAGATGAAAACGTGCACAAGTCGCTGAGCGGTTAAAGCAACACTAAAGTTTAAGTTACGAAACCGCTAGGCGTCATATTTCTATCTCTTTCTTGTAGATAGGTTTGACCGTTTGACTCTATCTGAGACAAAAAAGTACTACACGCTACTAACAGATGGCGCTATTAGTCACGTTTCGCAAATAATAAAACTTTTCTACTGCTCCAAAAACGTTTTTTCTTTATAATATATTATTAACTTATATTTGTATTATGTAGTTATATTTATATTATATTATATTAATAAAACTTATTTCATATCATTAAATGAGGTTAAACATACGCTAAAACGATATAAAATATTAATAAAGTTGCAATATCGCGCAAACTGCTCAACCTTGCAAGCGCTACATATGACGCCCCTTGCGACGCGGGTGTATATTATTCAACGTATCTCCTAAACTAATAGAGATCCCATTTTAAATTTTCTAGTGTACTTTCATTATTATTTAAGCTATATTTTGAAAGAAAAAAAAAATTAAAAAAATTGGTCGAAGTGACTGTAATTCCGGTTTGAAAAGTTTACTTCCGGTTTTGGCCATAAATGTTTTTTTATTTTTTTTTACTGTCAAAAAGAACAGTATATTTTTAATATGTATCGCTATGTAAAATATTTTATAGTAGATTTGTTATATTCGAAAAATTACTTTCGAAAAATTGTAGTACCAATCAACGACAATTCTTTTGAAACCTATAACTTGGTAAATATACACTACACAAAAAAAATATTTTGTGTACACATTCATACCTACTAGAAGTACAAATGGGCCGAATGTGGTCGATTTTCAGAACCTCACTTTTTTTTCCCTGTCCGCTTCACGTGAAATGTCCCTTTATATGAATAATTCATACAATAATTTTATGTGCTATTTGTTTCCCTATTTTTAGTTTTGTCAACGGAGTTTTTTATGCATCCTTTTGCGATCGCCGTGTCTTTTCAATATTCTGATATCTACACCAGAATCAGCGAGTAATGTGGCAGAGGTCTTTCAAAAGTATGACAAATATTAAGGTCAGCATCAGGCAAATAAAAAACCATTGGCGATTTCTTTGGTCATATTCCCACTACTAGCGCAGTGCACTTTCTTTCTTTCTATAGTCTAGAAAAAAACCGGTCACTTTTGCTTTTTATGAACGCTGACATTAGTATTTTCTTACAATTTTGGGAAACGGGCAAACGGGAAACGGGCCAATACGAAAAAGAAAATCCCAGGATTCGGTATTTCAATTAACAGTATATTTCCGTGAGTTTCAAAGTCTTTTAATGTTATATTTGCAAGTTCCTCACACCTGAAATCCCGAATATAACAGCAACCTACGAACAAAAAGATCTGCGGTTACATAATACATTCGATGTTTTATTCTTATGACCTTCAGATTGCTTTAAAAATGTAGTCAAGTTTGTATAATCCTTGTTTCAAGAGGTTAAATAATTGCACTACTACTCCAGTACTTAAGCAGTCGACGGCGTAGCCTTAAGCGAAGTGCTTTTACCGATATATTGTTATGTTGTAGGTACTGTAAGAGAGTACAGGTACTCAGTAGCGCATTCGCAAGGTTCGAAAATTTTGATTCTGTATTTTGCAGTCTTCCGAATAGACACAACGCAAAATACTCTCGCTTTAAAAAAAGACTTTTCGGTTATCGCAATCACAGATCGCACACGAATTAGCGTCGTCGTCTCTACTGAGGTTATAGTCATAGTCATAGTCATATAATTTATTGCGGCATGTGGTTACAATAGATGGTGAAACAATATTATGTTCACGCACATGAACCCAGGAAGGGCAATGCAAAATATATTTTTTACATATTATGTACTTAAATAAAATATTTATACATTTTCTCATTTACTTAAGCTAACAAAATTATACATTAAAATTAAAACATTCTTCTAAGTTATAAAAACAATTCAATATTAAAAAATCTTTAAGTTTTTTGTAGAATAAGCTTTCTTTTTCTATTTGTTTTAGTTCTACAGGTAATTTGTTAAAAAAATTTACTGACATATGGAATGTTCCATTGCTGACAATGTGTAGCTTAGTGAATGGGGCCGCTAGCCGGTCCCTGTGCCGGAGGTTGCGTATATGAGTCTTTTGCTTGTGTGTATAGGTACTGATGTTTTTTAACATAATTACAAATTTCAAAAATGTACATTGATGTAAGAGTCATAATCCTTAATTTTATAAAATGTGGTTTGCAAGTTTCCCTGTTAGATATGTTTACTAAGATCCGTATACACTTTTTTTGTATTATAAATAATTGTTCAACCTCTACACTGTTGCCCCATAGAATGATCCCGTAGTTCAACCACGTGTGTGCGTACGCATAGTATGCACACATAGCTGTTTTCAAATCTGACGTTTTTTTTAATTGGTAAAGTACTAATCTTGATAATTTTCCGGCTATCTTGTCAATATGATTTTTCCAGTTTATATTTGAATCTATTTCCACTCCTAAAAGTGAACAGGAATTTACACACTCTAGTTTATTGTCATTATATGAGAAATTGATATTTAATGGTGTTTTTTTGTCTTGGCATAAACTGCATTAATTTAGTTTTTGAAAGATTAAGTTGTTGGTTATGATCTTGAAGCCATTCTATTATACGTTCAAGTGTAGTGCTTAATTGGTTAAATAATTCTTGACTGTTACCACAGGGGAAAACTATTGAGATATCGTCTGCATAGAGAATACATTTTTTATCTAGAATTTTAGGATTATAGTAGATCTAGAATTATAGTTATACTATAGGCACACATGACTCCAATTGTAATGATAAGGTCCGCGCTGTCAGGAAAATCGTAGCGTTTCGGCCACCTACCTCGTTAAAAGGCGCTTCGCTCATCTGACAGTAACGATGATCGATGGCTTCGGGACTTCCCCTGTAATATCCGACCTCCCGCACAACAACCCTCTCTCAAACAGCACGGACTTCGTTGAAACTAAAAGTATAAATATTTAAATCACTTTTATGGTTAAAATTATTGGGGTACCTATACAGGATTTCAACACCTGCATTTTATTTTCACTTTTCTGCACAAGCACTGAAAAACCCATAGATTTAAGAAAACACCCGATTTTCTCGATGTTTTAATAGTTCTGAGCTCAGTTGTTATTTAGTGAAAGAACAAAAATGATAACTCGAGAGGTAGCAGACCTCTCGGGGCAAAGACATATCCAAAAAATAAAAAATCGTAACATTCGGTCGTGCCGTTCTTGAGTCATAAATGATGTATCTAACTGTGTAACAAAACTGACTGACTAACTACGAAATATTCCAAACCGGATTTTTTGGTTTTCTTCATTAGTTCAATTTCATTCAATCATATATTCTAAATGCAAATGCTTGAAATGTTGCTGAATATATTAAAATTACTGTCTGCCTAGTAAATTTGAGGATTCCAATTCCTCACGAATTCCAAAAACAGTTAAGATCAGTGGCCACACAGTGGCAATGACAATCTTGGCATGTACCAATGAGTTTTGAATTCGCCAAAATGAGTGAATCTAAAGAAAAGAATTTATTCAATCTGAAATTTTGTCACAAAAAAGGCAACAATCGGGTAAAATGTTTGTGACGTTTATGTATTTAATTCAGTGTCAGTAAGAGTAGCTGTATGATATTATGCTTCGATTTGTTTGTTTACTTGGTGAGATTTGAAATAAGACAACTGATGATAAGTCTACTGTTCTTATTTGGTGAAAATATACAAAAAAAAAAAATGTAATTGCGGATTATCGCTTGATCGGTCGCAGCTCATTATTGCTACTGTCTTGTCGTCGTTCCTACTCCTCTCCCCGCTCCCCTGCGCCTCCGCCTCTTGCCCTCGCCGTCACAGCCAGGTTTGTCAGATCGGCGTGAACATATTCCCCCCCGAAAACCCTAGGATTTCGAGAAAAGTCTTCGTCCGCCGTTGGTAATGGGCACAGGTTGCTAAGTGCACGACGTACGATGCCCTTTGCTGTGTTGACATCCGCTACCCGCGCGATGCCATCTGCTCCAGTGTAGAGTTGTGAAATGCGGCCCAATCGCCACTTGAGTGGCGGCAGGTTAGCCTCTTTGAGTACGACCATGTCTCCTTCCTTGAGATTCCCTTGGTTGATTCTCCATCTTGACCGCTGCTGTAGCTCACATAGGAACTCGTTGCGCCATCTATGCCAAAAATGCTGTCTCATTTGTTAGATTTTCTGGAACGTGTTGAGGCGATTTACATTTGCATCATGTAGAACTGGGGTTGGCAGCGATGTGAGTGGTCGACCGATTAGGAAGTGCCCAGGAGTTAAGAGTTCGAAATCTGATGGATCCGATGAAAGAAAAGTTATAGGTCTGGAATTCAATATTGCTTCGACCTGAACGAACAACGTAGATAGCTCCTCGTAAGTTAGATTATTATTTCCTATCACCCTATGAAAATGAAATTTCGCAGACTTAACGCCTGCTTCCCAAAGCCCATCAAAGTGGGGAGAGTAAGCCGGGGAGAATTTAAATTTAATGCCCTCACCAGAGGCTACCGAGGATATGGATTCATTGCATGACTGTAAAAATTGATTAAGTTCATTATTTGCGCCCACAAAATTTCTACCATTGTCGCAATAAATTTCGCTTGGCTTTCCTCTTCGAGAGATAAAACGTTTTAAACACGAGATGAACACTTCAGTACTAAGGTCCGATGCAATCTCTATATGGAGAGCTCGAGTTGAAAAGCACACGAAAAGGCATAAGTAACCTTTAATAATTTTGCAACCGCGACCTTTCCGGTCTTTTATAGAGAAAGGACCAGCAAAGTCCACACCTGAAACCTGAAATGGAAAGTTAGGAGTGACTCTTGGAGCGGGTAAGTTTCCTATAATAGGATTTACTTTTTGTGCCTTCATGATTCTACATAATTTACAATGGTTAACTGTGCTTCTAGCTAGCCTTCGGCCCGTAATGGGCCAGAATCTTTGACGTATATTGGTAAGTAATAATTGTGGACCGCAGTGTAGGAGTTTTTTATGCTCGTGAGCAAAAATTAATTTAGTAAAGATGTGATTTGAGTCCAGTAAAATGGGATGTTTTTTGTTGTAGTCTTCAGGTGACTTTTGGATGCGGCCGCCTACCCGCAAAAGGCCGTCGTCATCGACAAAGGGTCTCAGAGAGAGAAGGCGTGACCTAGAAGATAAGCATTTTTTGTTTTTTAATAGATTGATTTCTAAATCCAAACATTCACTTTGATGTTGTTTTATTAAGAAATATAGGGATGATTCTAACTCAGAAGTTGACAAGTAGCCTGTTTGTTTAGTATTTTTATGTTTTAAATTAAGCAAAAATCGTAGGACGTAGGCCACACTTCTTTGCAGGGTAGTTAATTTAGAAAACCTTTCAAAGTTTACTATTGTGGCAGAGTAAGTAGCCTTTGTAGTTGTAGTTTTAGTGCATGTAGTATTAGTTTTTGTAGTTGTTGCGCATGTTGTAGAATAAGTAGGTTTAGGGTTAGGATTAGTGGAAGGTTTTATTTCAGGTAACTCACACGTGAGCTTAACATTTTGTGGCCAAGTGGAATCATGTTCGATTAGCAAGGGAGGTCCTTGCCACCGTTGCGAAGCCGTATGAATTTGTTTAGGATCGACACCACGTGATGCCAGATCAGCTGGATTAAGGATTCCTGGGACATGTCTCCAAGAACCAGAAGCAGTTAACTGTTGTATTTCTGCGACACGATTGGATACAAAAGTTTTTAAGTCACGGGCTTGAGAATTTAACCAACCGAGTACCACTGAAGAATCGGTCCAGTAGAAAATTGTTTGAATGTCAAGTCTCAGCGCTTTTAGAACCTTAGATGCTAGGCGCCCTGCCAATAAAGCACCACATAGCTCAAGTCGTGGTATAGTCTGTGGTTTTAAAGGAGCGACCTTTGTTTTTGCACATAATAAATTGACAGCTACTGTACCAGCACTATCGATTGATCTTAAATTAACGCATGCTGCGTACCTATGCATTTTGAGATGCGTCACAGAATGTGTGAAGTTCAATAGACTTAAACTCATTGATGAGAACCCATCTAGGAATTTGAATAGAAGATAGATGATTGAAATTGTACACGAAATCGAACCACATTTTTTCTATTTCGCAGACTGAAGAATTTGTGTAACAGTGCTAATAATATCGCTCAGCTCCTCGATGGAGTTACTTCCCGAAAGAAAGTCGTCCACGTAAAAATCATTTTTTATAATTTGAGAAATATTTTTATCTTGGCATTCTTGTGCTAGTTGAAGCAGGCATCTGGTGCTCAGAAAAGGAGCAGATGCGGTACCGTACGTCACTGTATTTAGTTGATATATTTTAATAGGTTTCTCCTCGCTTTCTCGCCACAAAATCATTTGTAGAGGGCGCTGATGGTACTGTACAGAGACTTGGCGATACATTTTCTCTATGTCTGCTGAAATAACATAATGATGTTGTCTAAATCGCAATAATATTGAGAACAAGTCATCCTGTACAACAGGGCCAACATATTGGATATCGTTGAGAGATTTGCCAGATGAAATTTCAGCAGAAGCGTCAAAGACGACCCTTAACTTTGTAGTTTCACTACTTTCTCGTATAACAGCATGATGTGGCAAGTAACACCCGTGTGATGGATTAGTTACTTCCGTCATATGCCCTAGGAGTTCATATTCAGACATAAATTTGTTGTACTCTAAACGAAATTGAGGATTGTTTCTCATTTTTTTTTCCATTGAGAGAAGTCTCTTTTTAGCAACGTGTTAAGACTCGCCTAGTACGTCAGGGGAGTCGCGAAGAGGAATTTGAACACAGAATCTACCTTCATCATCATGATAAGTAGTGTCATTGAAAAGTTGTTCACAAAAGTTGTCTTCGAAAGAAGGGATTTTATGTGTGGGTATTTCTTCAAGTTCCCAAAATCTAGACAGTTGTTGCTGTATGTCTTTACTGAAATGACTGAATGTGCGATTTGGGGTATTACAATATTTCGAGCCTATAGGGCCAGCAACTATCCAGCCTAGTTGAGTTTCATGTAGAAGAGGTTTTTCGGGACCCAATTCAATTTTAGAGGAACGAAGAATATCCCAAAAGACGTCGGCTCCTAAGAGGATATCTATTTCTGACGGATAATAGAAGTTTGGATCGGCTAACTGAATATGATTAGGAATACCAAGATCGGTCAATTGTATTTCCATGTGAGGAAGTTCGTCAGTTACCGTAGGAATGACGTAGCATTTAACAGGCATGCTAAATGAGTTGTAAAAAGAAGTAATGAGGATTTCACAATGATTTGTGATATTAATTGTGGCATTGTTAAGACCAGAGACACACTGAAGTTGTGTTTTTGTGATGTTGGAACCTATTTTAGATAGGGCAGTCTCGGTAATAAAAGAAGACTGGCTGCCACTATCTAATAAAGCTCTCAATGTTATAGTTTTGTCATTGTTTGTCACCTTAATCAAGGCCGTTGACAGAAGAGCCTGATTTTGAGGAGACAGCAGACATACTGACGACACATGAAGGATTCCCAGTCTTTTGAGTGGTTATAGAAGGTAAGACGTTTTTAGGGATTTTATTATTATTATTTGTAGCAATTAGAGATGTGCTTGGTTGAGGTGTATTTGCGTTTGGTTGTGTTTGTGCTTGAGGGGGTGTGTGTTCCTGTGGCTGACTGTGTACTTGTGGCTGACTGTATGCTTGTGGCTGTGAGTGTGAAAGAGAAGATTGTTTATGCAATATAGTGTTGTTTTCTTTTGCAGATGCGGCAACCAACGAGTCTACATTGATAAGAAGAGTGACCACTACGAAGGCAGTTGCTACATAACTTCCACTGAAAAACTTTAGTGTTACGTTCTTCAACAGGCAGTGATATGAATTTCATACATTCGTACAATTTATTATCTTGTTTACAGGCTAAGCAACTACTAAAAATTTTTTTTGGTTGATAATTTTATAATTTCTGAAAATAATGTAGCGAGACGGTTTTTATTTATGATTTTCCTATTGAAAGTCCACAGAGACTATTAAATAACATTCCAGTTAAAAAAATGGACTGAGCAATTTTCCCGTGCAAGGTACATTTACGTCTGAGTTTTGTCGTTTCTACCAGATTTTTTTGGATATTTCGCATATAGCTTTCTTAACACTTATGAATATTGCTGGCGAAGAACATTTTCACTGAGCATTTTTCCCAACAAAGATATCAAATAAATAAGTATTTCAGTAAAAATACCTAACTTCGGTTAGGTTTTTTTTTTATTTTTTTATGCAAGTATTGTCTCATACTATACTACAATCCTGCAAAGTTTCATCGACTGAGGAATTAATGTTGGGGTCTTCATACAAAAATCCGCTTCATTGCCTGGACTACGATTGGTCTGGTAGAAACTATCGATCGACGCCGACTAATCCATTACCATCAATCGATATCGACGATCGATCGATTGGTCTGGGAGTTCAGTAGGATAATTATCAATTTGCGATTTATTGCATTTTTAATTTTAAAACACACTGTTACACTTTAATTCTTTACTATTTGACACATTTTTATGTTTTTATTGTATGCATCGCAATACCAAATGTATTTTTTATCGATTAAGGTATATTTAGGTAGATTGAATTACAACAAATACCTAATTGACATGTCACCCACGTGTCGAATATAACCGATATTGATTGATAAATGAGCTATTTTCAAAAAAAATGTACATTGTGACTAACATGATCAAAATTGTGACTAAACTGTTTTGTGACATATCTGTATAATTTTATACTAATGTGAGTCACATTTATTATAAGGTAGAGTTTACTTGAGCAAACTAAAGTTTTAAGTTTTTTTTTAGTTTCTGCCTACCCCCTCGGGGATAAAAAAGGCGTGAGATTATAGATTATTATAAATAATAGAACTAAAGTTTTACGAAATATGTAGGTAGTTTAATGAAGTACAAATTTTAGTAATCGAAACCTTTTTATTATTTTAAAAAATACTTTGTCTTTTATACAAAGAGATCAAATCCTCCACTCGGACATCGGTCCAAACCTTTTAAGTTTTTCGCGGTGCTTTCTCTGACGCTCAGCTGCGCTCATTGCCATTTTTCTAAAAATAATAATAATAACAAAATCAAATTAGTGATTGTAAAACCGAGTTCCGACAAGATACTGCTACGACAAACTGCAGGTCTGACAGGTCGTAACTCCGACAGACCGCAGCTCCAACAAGCCATAGCTCTCACAAGCCGTAACTCTGACAGGCCGCAGCCCCGACATGCCGCAGCTCTGACAGAACATAGCACTGATAGAACGCGGCTCCGACATTCCGTCCTGTCCAGACAGACGGACGGACAGACAGACGGACAGACGGACGGACGGACAGATAGACAGACGGATGAAAAGACGGACGGAAAGACGGACGGACGGACGGACAGACAGGCAATATTTTTAGTACTTAATCTGTATGTAATAATAAAACAGCGTTAATAGCCCAATAGTGTGCGTTGCAGTGTCTCATGCAAGAGGTCCCAGGTTCGCGTCACGAGAGGGGCCTGTACCTATAAGTTGTTTTCTAACTTAAGTACAGACTTTGCCAAGTTGTCACTTGCTCAAAACGAAGAAGGAAAGCATCGTCAGGAAACCTGAAAATTCAAAGGCGTTTATTATAAGCAAGCACCATGGCACCATACAATTTTTAGCCAATGTAAACATGTCTTTACTCTTTACATCTAGATGTGAGTCATGTCATATTGGTCACGAAATGTGACTATCATGTTAGCATTTTTGTGAAAAACATAAACTCAAACAGCTATAATATCCGATTCTTTATCAATACAGATTAATACGATATATAATTATAACTTGTTTTTGTTTGGCTTACGCTATGAAAATAATTCAAAATAATACTCACTTTACCTTGTTTATAAATCACTGTGATGCACTTGTTATTTTTTTATGGAAATTGCGACCGAGTTCCGTAACCAAGGTCAAACTGACACTACGTCAAAATGGCGGAGATTTATTAGGAACAGTATGGAGCAAAGTGTTGCCAGTTATGAAAAATGATCTTCAAGTGGTAAGATTGGTACAAAAAGCTACGAAATGGACCGTGACATACTCTGAGTGACTCACATGTTTGTAATCTCGGACAAATTAAAAAAATATTTTTTATAGTTAAGGTACTGTTTAGAATGATATTATTTTGAATAAATAATAGGTAATATATTTATGTCACTAGTTAGATTATTAAAAGTTTTAACAGACAACACATGAGAGCCTTATGATGATTCAAACCTGTTGAAGTGCAAAAAGGACATTTTCTGTTTGAATGGAACGTGAAAGGTTCCAAAACAAAAAACATATTTTATAAAATACAACTATTTTATAAATATGCCATATTTCGATGAGTGTCTTGAAGAGGAAGGTTCATATTTATAGGAAAAGTTACCCAACTTAAAAAATGCAGCACTGAATTCGTAAAAAATACTATTATTTTAGTTGGACAAAATAATTTATGTAATGTACATCTTTTTTGAAAATGGCTCAAATAGCATTGATATTAAAAATGTAAAATTTCAATGAAGTTTGCTAATTATTATTTTTAACTAGTGGCCCGGGCAGACGTCGTTCTGCCATCGTATAAACCATCCCTGGACCCACTCTAACCCACACAAAAAGTTTCATCAAAATCTATCCAGCCGTTCTGGAGTTTTAATCAGACTAACGAACATCAATTCATTTTTATTTATATAGATAGATTACATTATTTATTATTAACTAATTGATAAAATACAATACAAAATTTTAAACTATAAATTAAATACCTCCTCCAAAGCATCACATCGAGGCAGCGTACCCATACAGCTGGCAGCATTGCCCGTTTGAACGGCTATGCAAACTCTTTGACAAAAGTATCTGCCAGCTCTTAGATCTTGTGTCGCCTCGATGAGACGCTTTGAGAGCTCGTTGATGATTTTTTTTGTTTATTAGTTATATAAATTAATAATTACAATTTTGACATTGAAGGGATCCGTCAATAAGATTTTTTTCTCAGTTTTGGAGACACAACGTTCTGAAAATCTACATATTATATACTTAATTAAAATTATATATACAGATCTTTGGTAATGCACACCACTTGAGAACAACTGGACACAATTGTAATTTTTTTTTAAGGGTTTAGTCCTTATACGTATTTTAGGGAAAGGAAAAAACAATGATTATTCTGCGAAAAATTTAATAAGTAGCGTTATACTTCGCTAAATGATTGAGCCATTTATGAACTATATTTAATCGATATAGTCAAGCTTTATATATTATAGATAATAATGGAGAGTAATTATTTCAATATATATGACGGCGGAGGGGCCCCTGCTCGCTACACTACATCACTCATTACATTATTATTGATACTCATTGGTCTCCCGCGCATCAGAAGTATTCAGGATTAGCCTATACGATATCTATGTGGGCGTATCTACTCTGGGCAGGGTAGTAAGTAATAATTAAACTGGTTACACAACAAGGTACATAGTCACTTTATTAAGTAAGGTCACCAAGTAGATCAAGAGACAATACGATAATCACACCAACAGAATAATAGTCTGCTAAAGGTATTCCAAATACATGAGCGGGTAGGTACTCAAGCTAGATTGTGGGATGGGACCAGGCGGCCCACCCACCCTCCTGGGGACAGACCCACTACCATCCCATGGTCTCGCCGTTCTATGGCACTGACCTAAACGCGGGCTGCGCTCAGTAATACCTCTTTACTGCTTACTTCGCGCATGTCTTGATTCCCTACAAGTCAACTGTCCCCTTACCTCGCTATTGTCTATTCATTGTACAAACATTACCTGATGCAGCAATGACCCATCTCGCCTTCCACGGCACCGCTGGTGCATAGGTTCCAGCTTTGTCACGTTTACCTTGTGACTCCTCTCACTTGGCTTATGTTCACTTGCGTAATTCAGTATTGCGTAATTCGTAATTCAGACTCCTCAACGCAGACTCAGTATTATTTAGGAATAACGACAATACCGTAACCATGCAACGATCATAATCTCCATTCATTTGTCCGATGATTGACAGCCGTTCAAATTCAAAACTACTTCTGGGTTGCCATTTCTTCTAATCGATCCAATTAATTAACATAGTAACACTGACAACGATTAGATCCAATCTTCATAGACTAGACCGCGTTGCTGCGACACGACTCATTAGTTCTAGTTATCATAATAGATGGCGTTCCTGTTTCCCCTACATATATATAGACAATTATTTCATGAAAATTATAAATATATATTTTTTAATTACTTCTTGAGGGTTGAATATTGAAATGAACTTTTTTTAACTTACGAAAATTATACCCATAACCAAGACAACACTCCTTGACTCTTCGTTTACCGAACTTAATGGAGCCAGTCCTAAAATAGCACACGATGTTTGCTTGCTCATGCCCTCATGTCAGAAGTATGTACCTACAAAACAAATACAACTTTGGAGAATCGTCTGATATCGTACTCACTGAATGTATATGGGGGTTGCATTAAAAGTCGCTGTTTTTTATGTTTTTTTAATGATTATTTATATCTATCTATCTATCTATATTTATATATATTTATTTTAGAGCAGTGATAGCCCGGACGGTTAAAGAGCCGGCCGAAAATCAGTGAGGCTCGGGTTCGAATCCTGGCATGTACCAATGAGTTTTTCAAAACTTACGTACATATTTATCACTAGCTCGACGGTGAAGGAAAACATCGTGAGGAAACCCGCAGGTCTCAGAATTAATTCTGAGACATGTGTAAATAGACCCGGTCCGGCGATGGGCTCACCACCTATCACGTTTAGGGGTCCAATGTATCTCGTGAAATGTGGGTATATCCAGTAATGGAATACCTCTGCCTACCCCCTCGGGGATGAAAGGCGTGAGATTATATATTATATATAGATTATATATATTAAAAATAGTAATGATTTTACTATTACCTTATATGGTGCTGCTGGGTCCTACGGCAGATTCTGTCAGAGCACTACTTGGCATATGCGAAAAGTGTGCAGACGATCATGGCTTGATTTTTAATGTCAAGAAGAGTGTATATCTACATGATCTTCGGAGTCAAAGGTAAACAGATGAAATATTGACCTCACTTACATCTCAACGGATAGGGGTTATAATAAGTGCGAATAAAAGTGTTTTAAATTTGGAATTAAGAATATTTTTCAACATTCTTAGCCAAAGATATTAACAAAATAAGTTTGCATCTAAGGTTGGCCCCACTGTAGCTTAAGTACTAAAACAAAACATTAGTTCGATTTTTCGCCGCATTAGGCTGACATGGCTGAATGACGTTCGATGGTTGTGCCACACTGTCAGAAAAAACTCGCTGTGGCAATGCGCGGGCTTTCCTAGTTATTTTTTCTCATGGAGAGGTATGATGAAAAGCAGAGAGTATCATTTGGTCGACAAATTATTTTAGCCCAAGGCTACGTACTTTAAACCCCTCACATCGTTCATGATTCACTATGTTCGTGATTTAAAAAAACGCCCTCGCCGTAATAATATTGTTTTGCTCCCTTATTACACAATCTACTATTTGTGCGACACTGGTTTCCGTACCACTCTTGTACCATTTTACCCCATAGCACATGGCTGTGGGCTTGAATCCCTCTTTGTACCAAGCGAGCATTATGCACCGAGCTGTTGTCTTGCATGAAAGTTATGTGCTCATTTGGGTAAAATACGTTGGCAGTTGGCAGAAACGACTCTTCAAATATTTCTCTGTATTGCACCGCATTCATACGACCTGTAATTTCTACCAGCTCCCCTGGGCCTTCCTTACACATCCAGCCGCAAAACCCAATCGTAATACGCCCACTGTGGCGATTAGGCACTACATTTTTCTCCAGATATCGCGTATTGTCTGGTCTCCATAAACTCATTCTGCCATTATCTGATGAACAGAACACCTTTTCGTCCATAAAAATCACTTTATTAAAATTGTGATTTAAATAAGTAGGTAGCTGCAAATTGCAACCTGTCAGTTTTGTGTCTGTCATTTAGTGCCGGCTTCCTTGCTGGCACTCTATTTTGTAAACCAGCCTCTTTTAGACGCCTTTGTATGGTACTGCTCGATACTTGGTATACATTTTGCTAACTGCGGCCTATTTATGAATCTTTCTTCGTGAACTCAATTTATGATAGCCATGTTCTGACGCCTTGTCGTACAACGTGGACGTCCATATGATACGTGATTCGGCAAGACACCTTCTTGCTGTCATCTCTCCAGCCATCGATACACAGTGTTTCTCAAAAATAATATTATAGTAAATTTTATCGTGATCGAAAATAAGCTTTGCAATTAAATTCTATTTCTCAAGCTTTCAATATACAATACAATACAAATTCTCTTTATTGCACACCTCACATACACAGGGATACAAAACATAAACGATATACAGTAAAAATAGCAAACAGAGATAAACAACAGGCGGTCTTATCGCTAAATAGCGATCTCTTCCATACAACCTTTAGGTAGCGTAGTAGATCAACAAACGTTTGAATTGAGTAGGTGATGCAAAAACAACTTTAAGCCACGAAGTTTACTACAAAACTAAATAAAATAAAATAAAAGCAATACACATACATAAATATGAATATACAGATATACCTACCTACATTAGATACCTACTTAAACATAATAAATACAAATAAAAAAAACAAACCATCAGAATATACATAAATTAACGTACGTAATATAGTTTATTTTATATAGAGGGACTAGTCGAAGCCATAATATACCAGGCGAGGGGTCAATGAAAGCGAGGGTATATTAAGTTGGCGTTTAGTCTCGAGGTGTAAACTTTATATACTTTTCACTTTGAGTGCGAGAAAACTAGTCAATTTAGTACAAAAACATTTTATAAATATTACTTAATAAAATAAAAATCACAAGTGTTTCTTATTCCTCCAGTCCATAAAACTTTCGTAAGTTTTTGGTAAATCTTCCGCGATGTAGGCGCTAAAAGATTATCTATTATGCATTTTTGCTTTTTGCTTGACGTCAAACTCTTCACTCCTTAAATTTATTTAAAACCGATCAAAACACTCGACAAAAATTCTGTAATTTTTGCGGTCAGTTTTTTTCTTCTAAACCAGCCACAGATTAACAAAATTTAAAACACATGGCGCCATTTTCTTTACGGAAAAACCATGGAATTAAAACTCGCAACATTTTCGCAATGAAGATGGTCCACATTCCACAGATATTTACTGGCTGTTTGAGTTTGTCTGTATCTCATTATGGAAATTAAAAACTAATTACTTTTTACTTCCTAGGGATTAAAGTGGTCACTTTAGTCCCGCTTCGTAGGGCTATATTGGCGTACTTTTGGAGCATGAGAAGTGAAAAATACATAACCATGAAAATAGAGTACAATATTATATAATACATATAAATAAAGAAATAAAGATTTTAAAAGAATACTAAAATTTATGATGTAAAAGGAACCGACATGAAAGTACCAGGCAAACCCATCTTCTGTGTTTCCAGAAAGAAAGACTAAGTGTGTTTTAGGGTCACAGCACACATATCAACTCGGAAAGGGATCGGCACCGTATCGCCTTTCGCCTCGCCGTCAACCAGGCGTCAACCTAATATGCATGTAACCAAAGCGTAGCAGCGGCTCCTGTACGTCAACTCGGCTACGGCTAGGTGTCACCGCTGGCCTCGCCGACCGCTGGCTGACCGGGTTGGCACCAAATCAGTTTGAATCCAAACGTTGAGTGTTCAATAAAAAATTCAATAAAACTTACGCGCAACACCAAAGGAAGTTGCCTTGCGAATGGCGGGCGGCGCACTATGGGACCAACCGGTATTTTCCATCTCAAAATAGATCTCTTTTGTTTTTTGATTTTTCTTCTTGAATTTTTTTTTACGTATTTGTGAATACTCAGGCTATAAAAGATATCAAACATCATAATTTTAAGAATTATATTTATTTCGTAAAAAATTGTCAAAAATAAAGTTATACAAAATTTCATAACAAAAGCATACATTTATATTAAAATAGCAATAAAAGTTACATTTTAGTTTAAAATAAGTTTAAAACTAAATTATTATTAGTATGTATATATTAATATGTAGAAACAGTTACAATTTTTTTTTAATCAGCGCTTGTCCTACTCATCACTTCTTATTTCTAACAATTCTTTAGATTCGTCAAACAATTCTTCGAATATTATAAAACTTGGTCTATTTAAGCTAGATATATAGGGATCAGATGTATATAGCAAAATATGCAGAACATCTTCGTTTGTTGCTGATCTGGAACACTTCCTAGCGTGATGTAACCTACATTTCTTATAATCTTTATTTCCGGCTTCCTGGGCATCTTCGGATAGTGTTCCTATTGGCAAAACTGCAAAATTCTTTATCATTTTAGCACCATTTATAAATATTGAAATGCAATACGTAACTTAAATTCTTATCAACGAGCCTCTTTCTGAGGTAAACATATTGACTTTGGTAAGATCTGTTTCAATATACATAGTCAATGCCTCCCCCTTTGTAAAGGAAAGTGCATTATCGGGATTCAGTATCTTTTGTAGAATTACTTTTTTCTCTTCTTTTTCCCTGTGATTATACTCACAATCGAAGCTTCGTCATTTTCCCCCATGGATCGTAAACCTTGCACATAAGTGTTACGCACATTTCCCATTCCATACTCCTGGACCATTTCCATATTTTTGCGTTTCTTTGTATTTTCCGAACACTCGTCACATGGTTTTGTTGGTCTACCTCGATCACCAGAAGTATTCAAACCAGAATTTTTAGATGTTGAGGTACCTACTGCAAGAGTTCAATGATACTTTAAACTCACAGTTTAACCAATCTGAGTATAGACTCTCGAAACGGTCTGGCTTTCTTTGAGCTTTGGTCTATTTCTGGTTGTAACTCGATGTTAGATTTTTTTTAATACTCTTTATTACAGTACCTATTAGTTTCTGTTTCCGATAACTGAAAGTTGTCCAACAAATATTTTTTGGAGATCCAAAGTACTTTTCCCGCTTATTATTTAATAACATAGATCGCGTCGAACACAAACGAATTCACTCATTGTTAGATAATATATGTTTTTGCCAGTTAACTGTTAACGAAGTATCTGAACACTTTGATGAATAGTATGCTGAAAACACGGGTATATAAAGGTCCCACATTTAGTGCTTTGTGCAAAAACTATGGGACAATTTAATAAGACAGTTGTCACCGAAATAGTACCGATTGTAATTAATTAACACAAAAGACAAACAGTCCTTCCGCAGCAATAAAGTCATACTTGTGGTTAATGTGATCACCGCAAACAAAAGTCCCATGAGAAGTAATACAGCATATGCAATATGAGCAGTAATATATATAGTAGTTATCGTAGTTTATTAATTTGTGAATGTAATGTTCCATCATTCAAAATAGTAAAAAAAACAGAAGTCAAAATATATCTCGTGAAATGTGGGTATATCCAGTAATGGAATACCTCTGCCTACCCCCTCGGGGATAAAAAGGCGTGAGATTATTATTTATTTATTTTATTTCAGTCAAAATACAATAATTCGAGAGAAAAAAGAAGAACCGTATTTTTATTTATTTTTCCCTCGATTGACATTGTTGCTTTTAAATCACCTTTGCGCAAAAAACGCGCAAGTTTTTTTTATATTTTCATATTACTGAAAAGGTAAGCTCTCTAATAGAGTGATTAACTTGACACCGGCAGCTTTCGGCAACAAAGAAAACTCCAATTGAAATTTAAATAAAACGAAAATTTCTTCACATGACAAAAAAAAAATAAAAAATAAAGTAAAAATATTTTTTACCAAAACCGAACGTAGTTGCAAAGAATACATTCTGAGCTATCTAAAGATGTATAATACTAACATACTTTCATGGAAAACTTCCGAATAATTTTGTGTTGAAGTTCCTTAACGGTAATTTAATTGGCATGAAAATATTGATGTCCAATGTTTGAGGTTCATTATATAAACGAAAAACTAAGTTTTGTTAATTTTTTAGTAATTTACTCGAAAGCTCCATTCTTTAAGAGTATAAAACCATAAAGAACTCTGAAATCACAACTTTCGTCGAAACCATTTTTGAGATGGAAAATACCGGTCGGTCCCATAGTGCGGCGGCACGGTCAGCAGGCAAGTCGCGGGACTCGCGGGGGACACGGGCAATGGTGGACGAAGAGCCGTGAGCTCGCGTACGGAGAGACGTAAGCGGGGGGACAGCGAGCCGTAAGCGCGGGAACTACAAGTTGACCACTCACCGCATCGCGGTTCGGAGCCTGTTCCGAGGCCAGGCGATTACGTTACGTTTCCAATTAGTGTGCGTTGCAGTAGGGAGTTTCATACAAACAATACTGAACGGCTGGAGGCTATACGGTGACGATCCCTTTCCGAGTTGATAAGTGTGCTGTGACCTTTAAAGGTATGTACAGAATTATATTGTTCTGGAATTGTTATTGAATTTATTATAAGCCTGTTCTGTTCATACAAATGTTTGAATACTTCCAGGTGACCTAGAAAGTTAAAATTTCGCAATCAGGTAGATTATAGTGTGTATACAAAATAAAAAATCTGAAATCAGCGAATTTTGAAATTTAATTTTTTTCTATACAAAACATAACGTTTTAACGTTTGTCGATAGTATAATACATGGCCAGCATTTGGTCTTTTTGTCCACCCCCTCCCACACAGATGTTATAATCGTGTATGAGAGCAGGCTTGATAATGTCGTCGCGTGACGTTGTTGTCAACCCATGATATGTCGAGCAATGAGCTTCCAGTGGTCTCGAACGTCATTTTACGAAATCGGTAGAGCTGCCCACAAAAATCGGTATATTTGCACCTAAAATCGGTATATGACAAAAAAAATCAATATTCAATAAAATTCTTTTATTTATTAAAAATAAACCTATTGACTAATTTTTATGTACAAACAAACACACTTAAATATAATTAATTATTTTTTACAATCTTGATTAGGTATACCAATATTCTTTGCCCATAGCTTCGGTCATCTTAGCATGTCATAACAATTAGCGTCATTAAATAATCGTTTCGCATGTAACAAACCAGTAATTGACTCGGTAGTCGTTTTCATTAAGTTGATTTGTGAAAATATGCGTTCTACGTTGGCAGAGGAATGGGGGAGTGATTAAATGTTAAAAATGAACGTAGACAGCAAAGGAAACATTTGAGTATTATCGCCACAGTAAACTTACTTCATCCCAAAATAGTTCTACATCATCAGATTTTTTTTTGATTGGGTCACAATTTCTTAAAATGCGCCACTCTGTATAAATTTTCTGGAAATCATTGCTCTGAACAATATTGGGAAAGACCCTACTTATAGAAACTATCGAAGCAGTTTTGCCACTTTTAACATTCTTTGGATCAATAACTTTTAAGCCGTTAAGTGGATTATTTTTTAACGGAAACCGCGTGGTTATTTGCTTACAAGCTTCGATATAAAAATCTAGACATCTGCATTGAAACAAATTTACTTGATCTGGGTTTAGACCTGCTGAACTACTAAGCAGTATATTAGACGCTGCAGCACCACGGCGCTGATATCCAAAAAAAATCTAGGATTTTTAAAATCAACATTTTCGATTGGAGTGCTAGCTAAATATTCTCTCTTTAAAAAGCAATCAAAAATAGTTTTTAATGTACCAGTTATTTTTTCACACAAATTATGAATTTTCAGGTGTTCTGCTTGCATTTCTTTGTTTAAATCGTTAAATAATGGTAACACAAAATTTAAAAATTCCAAAAACAACAACGTAGTGGGATCTTGGAGCTTGTTTAATATATTAGTTAGGGAGGCGAGGTAGCTAAATGGCGTAATTCAACGGCGCCGTCGAGACCTATCAAAATCGAAAGATAAAATAATTTCGAAAAGAAAAGCTAATATGGTAAAAACCATTTTAGCGGTGGGTTCGGTGTGTACGGTTTTTCAAAAATGTAAAAAAAAAACAGTTACTTGGGCATTCTCGAGCGCGTCAGATATTCATAATCTGACAAAAATGTTGGTGGGTTCTCTTAATCTGACCGAAAAAGGTTTTTTGGTTTATTTTTTTTCCTTTCTTTCTCCTTGATAAAACGGGGAATTATATATATATATTAAGGTGTACCGAAAATTCCCTTCTACCGCTTTTTTCCAGACCATCAATGTTGCGAAATAAAGGAAAAATACTGGTGGGACGGCATATTTCCGCGAAGCGCTCAGTCTGTATTACATGTTTATGGCAAATTCCTCTTTTTTGCTTCAATTCTTCACTTCGTTTTGCTTACGAGTTACGGTACGTCCAAAAAACAATTTGAGGATCAACAGGCTATTGAATAATATACATACATGGAACTGTACATGTTAATAAAACTTTTGTATACAGATACGCGTAACTTTTTCCGAGTCCACGAAAATTGTCGAGAAGCTTTAGAAAAAAAAAATTTTGAGATATAATAAAAGTTCAATAATTTAATCATCGTTATTTCATATCAATTTATTTTAAAACCCTCAGTTTTCGAGATATACTCAAAAAACCGGGAGTTTGAGTTTTTATGATGCTTCAAGTCAAAAAGTTTTAACTTTGGACAAAAATGTAAAGAGACATTTTTTGTTTAAAATAAAATTACCTTATTTGTTTATTTAAACTTTTTTTGTGTAAAATGTATCATTTGCGACTTATATGCCGCAACGCGTTTTTCGGAAGACAAAATGGCTCCTCCACACTTCCGGTCATGCGGAAACCGGCAGATTTTGTATTTTTAGTAAGTTTTAGATTATATTCTTCAAAATAAAAAATAAAAAAATCGCGCTCGAGAATGCCGGATTAACGTTTTTTTTTTACAAGTTCGCGACCCTATAACTTGGCGGCGTCAAGGACTTATCGTCAGATTAGTTAAATTTAGTCTTAAAACACTAAAATCAACCCCCAATATCTTAATCTGACGCGCTTGAGTATTTCAGACTATCGATTTTTTTTTACTAATCTGATCGTCTATCCTAGGCGCGCGTCACTACTTATAGAGCTAAATACTTGACAAGGTTCTTCTATTAGGTCTAAGGTATCTCTCATATCTTAAACTGCCACGCTCGAGTATTACCGAAAATTCCCCTATTCGCCTCCCTAACTATATGTTCTGCAGCTAAAAGATGATCTTTATTAGATATTTGGTCGATGAAAAATAGTTTTAGAGCAGAAAATTGTTCCAATATTCTTTTAACTGCTGCATGAACTGATAACCAGCGAGTTTGAGAGGGGTAAAGTATTTTATGTACTTTTAAGTCACAAAAAGTTTGAAAGTTTTTAAACTCTGCCACTCTTTTTGGACTAGAAGAAAAGTAGTTGTAAATGTCCCTTACAAGATCCTTTACAAAGCGTGGCAATTTGGTACAAGCATATGACGCGCAAAGATGAAACGAATGGCAGGCACATTTAAGTATAAAAATGTTGGGAATTTCGTTTTGCAGCAATGTTACAACAGAATTATTACGTCCCATCATTACGTTTGCCCCATCAGATGCAAATCCTATTATATTATTTTTATATGGAATATCATTGCTTCTAAAAACATTTAAAATGCTTTCAAATAAGGATGCTGCATTAGCATCTTCTAAAGGAATAAGAGCTAAAAAACAATCTTTGATACGATGCGTTTTCGCATATCTCACGACTAAGCACAAGTGTTTGGTTGTACTAAGATCAGTGGACTCGTCAATAATAAGCGAAAACTTAGTTTGCCGCAGATCTTCACATAAATTATCGAAACTTTGTTTACCTATAATATGTTCAACTATGGCGTGAGTTTTCGTCGAAGAACATTTTATCTCTTCTGCTATTTTTGAATCAGGACAAACGGATTGTATCAGTTTCGGTAAGTGTTCCATAATAGTGAATGGTAGATTATGTTCAGCAACAAACGATGCTAATATTATTTTACCTTAAAATAAAAAAAAAATGAATGAAACATTCTATCCGATTAGGTCACTCACTAACTTAACTATATTAACTGCTTCTAGTATATTAGACCAGGGTAAAAGCCTTTAAAAATAATAAAAAGTGAAAAAAAAAATAGTAGGATGAAACCTATTAGAAAAGGAGGGGAATATTATAAAAATATTTTTTAAAGAAAATATTACGATTTTTATGTTTGAGTTGATTGATACAGATAGAAACAAATAAAAATCGTAATATTTTCTTTAAAAAATAGTATGCTTAACGTAACATAACCTAAAGATTAAATGACATTTTAGTACAAGATCTTTTGCATTTTCTGAGAAGATTTACTATAGTAACATATTTTTTTTTCACCATCGGAAAGTAGAGATTTCAAAGAACAGAAAACATACCAACTTTTTGAAAAAAGCTGATATTTTGACGGGTGAGATTTCGATTGAAAATTAGGGTGTTTTTTCGATATTAATTCAAAATAAGGTGAAAAAATAAATATTTTTAATCAAATAAATTACAGCGTATTTGGGACATAAAAAGGTAAGTTTTTACCAAATTAAGTTAAAAAAATTTTTTTTGTAAAAGAATAAAAAACCAAAAACTTGGTTTTTTGAATTTTTCACATAAATTTTGAGGTTATGTAAAAAAAGTGTAAATACAAAAGTTTTAGATCTTTTTATTACCTACAACTTTGCCATTTGACTTTTTTTGATAGGACTTTTAGTTTTGCCGGAAATCGAGAAAAACCGTTTTTTACCCTTAAAAACTCAGCCCCATCCCCTTCCCGACCTCAGATCGCCCGTAATTTATTTTTCCTTTAATTTTTATATTCCCCTCCTTTTCTAATGGGTTTCATCCTACTATAATTTTTTTTTGGTTTTAAAAATTATCGACCTGGTCTATATACCGATAAGAAGAAAACTAAATAAAAAAAACAATATACGAGTAACCACATACGTCAGAAAAAAGTTTTCTCTTTGAATATACCAACAATGTTTATCAAATTGAGGAAAACCTCTTGGGTCGGCTTTTTGACAACCACCTACTAAAATGAAAGGATTAGCATAGAGAGAGAAAGAGATCAATATAGAGATGACAGCTTCACCTGTTGTTCTACTGCATCTATGATTGGTCAGAACGAAATTTTTGAATTTCGAAATTCAAATATCTCTTGTCAACTGTCTAATTAGACATTTGTCAACATTTGTTGTCATTATGATTTAGTGATGGGACAAGTAATGAACTAGGATTCGATAAATTTAACTAAAGCAAAGAAAATATTCATTTTTGTGTTTATTTTGCTAAACATTAAATAATTTTTACACTCAACTGTGTTACTTTTTTATGCAAAGAAAATGTATAAATAAAACCATTTAATAATGTATTCAACTGAGTTTTTAATCATAGAACAAAACAAACATAAAGCATTATTTCTACGAGTACGTCTTATGGTATTTATTATTCATGTTATGAATGCAGTAGCAGTGGAGAGAAGTGTAAAAATTAAAACAAATTATTTTTAAAGATTGTTCATACGAATACATGAGGCACAGATATAATAATTACTACATGAAGTATTAATTTTTAATGTTGGTTACGCACTAAGAACAAGTAAATTGTAAATAAAGATAAATATATTGTGTAAAAAATATGTAACGTCCCGCCCCAGGTGGTTGAAGTACCACGTATTCTGTTTACGTTTATCTGTGTGTATCACCTTCCTGCAAACTATAGGTTCAGAACAATGGTAGGAGAGTTCATAGGTTTTTAAACAAAAATAACGCAAAAAATATTTGAATACCATACAAAATGACTTCATGAACGGGTGCGTTTAGTATAGAAAATCAATTATTTATTTTGCGCGCAAGGGGGATGGTGTGGTGTTGGCTTGGCACTCAGTGAAACTAGTTTTAGATAGAAGTTGGCATGTTGGTTATCACGATTTCTTTTTAAATTTAGTAATAAGACTGCTTTCATAGTGTTTCGAACAAATCCTTGAAAATTTTGTTGGAATCCAGCTTTCAGGCCTTCTTGTTGCCGCAACCCATATTCTTTTTAAAACTGGATCCTTAGGAAAACTGAAAACAATATTTATTTAATCAATATATTTTAAATAAGTTAGCAAATTTAGCTAACACCAAATGAAATATTAATAACCTAAATATTTTTTTCTAGATAAACCATTTAAATTTTAAAATTAAATAACAGAAACATGTTTTTTATCTTACAGAACTACACACACCGGCACAATTAGCGGAACAGAAAAAAAAAGGAGAAAAAAGAGGGAATTTAGAACAATGAATGTAATTTTTTAACAATATATTATTTAAAATGAAACAACAATTAAATTAACATGTTTTGACATTCATTTGTAACACCATACTTAAAATTTTATAAAAATAAAAATTAAATTAAACAAAATGCATTTTTCTTCGATTTTTAATTATAGAGAAACAGCAGAAAATTCAAGATTTTCCAAAGTTTAACAACAATTTCAATGACTGTTCAATATCGAGTGTTTCCTCCTCGTGCTCTGATGAGGGTTTCCATCCGTCTGGGCATGCTGCGGATGATGTTATCAATGGTTTCTTGGGGCAACCTCTGCCATTCTTCAAGTAATGCGTTTCGCAACTCGTTGAGATTATTGGGAGGGGGCATTCTTGACTTTACACTCCTCTTTAGCAAGTCCCAGACGTGTTCTATAGGGTTCATATCGGGGGACCGTGCTGGCCACTCCATCACCGTTATACCAACATGGTTTAGGTATGTCTGTACTGTGCGAGCACTGTGAGCCCGAGCATTATCCTGCATTAGAATGAAGTTGTTACCAATAAAGGGGGCAAATGGCACAACATGTTCTTCTAAAATCTCCCTGATATACCGATCAGCATTCAGATTCCCGCCATCGACCACTACTAACTCCGTACGAGCTCCTAAACATATTCCTCCCCAGACCATAATTGAACCGCCGCCATATGCAACTGTATTTTCAAAATTAGACTGGATATACCGTTCTCCTTTGCGTCTCCATACTCGCTGCCTTCCATCAATTTGATTTAACATAACTCTGCATTCATCAGTAAAAAGAACCTGTCCCCAGTCGTCGAAGTCCCAATCACGATGTTCACGACCAAAGTGTAGACGGTTTGTGCGATGATGTCTCTCAAGTTTTGGGGCTTTGGCGGGCACATACGAGCCTATACCCACTTCTTCGAATCTTCTACGAACTGTCCGCTCACTCATCCTTACTGCTCGTACCTCTTCCAGTAAATTTCGAGCCTGCACCGCCGTTAGTCTCGTGTTCCGTCGGACTTGAAGTTGGAGAAAACGGTCATCCCTCCTTGAAGTACACCTTTTCCGGCCTTGTCCTCTCCTTCTCACTAGAGCATTCGTCAATCTGTATCGTTGGATGCTACGATAAATCGTTGATAACGATCGACGAAGGCTTCTGGCAATCGATCTGTAGGTTTGACCATTTCTCCTCATTTGATCTGCCCTAATGATTTCTGATGGCGTTAAATCAGGCATAATTAGATGCTCGTAAATTATCAATATGCGAAAAAACTCAAAAGCCTCAAAAACTGCAATTCAAAGCTTTTCAAATGGAATTCACGAACCTTCTAAAAACGGACAAGCGGTGGAAAAAATGAATCAATGAAAATTAAAACAAAAGAATGAAAAAAAGGGCAGTCGCTTAGTATTCCATTTTTAAATTAAAACCCAAATTTAAAAAAAGCTTGTTTAGCCGGCCAGTAACACGCAAAAATGCGTAAATACTCCCTTTTTTTTCTGTTCCGCTAATTGTGCCGGTGTGTGTATATCTAAAAAAGTAACAACATTTTCGGTAGTATTATTTTTTTTCGATTGTCGATAATTTTTAAATCAATGTTGGTACATCACTATCAGCCATTTTTTTCAGAAACAACAATTTATTTATAAATAAAATTAACATATTTAAACACTTACCAGAAGTAAGATACTGGTGTGGTAGACTGGTTAGGACCACCAGTTCGACTTTTGCACCATAAAACTGCACATGAAGGCATATTTGAAGGTGTTTTAAAAATAATAAATGTGACAGATATTCGTGCTTATCATTCGGTGTGCGCAGAAGGAATGACTCAGCACTTTCTTGATTGTCAATCATTGGGGCAGCGTGCCCCTATGTTGGTTGAAACGGCCTACTTGTCAGTGAAAACATTGTTGGTATATTGGTTTTATAGGTATGTGCGAGTATCATCCGTACTCAGTGATCCGTATCGTGAGCAGTGATAGCCCGGACGGTTAAAGAGCCGGCCGAAAATCAGTGAGGCTCGGGTTCGAATCCTGGCATGTACCAATGAGTTTTTCAAAAACTTACGTACGACATGTGTAAACAGACCCGGTCCGGCGATGGGCTCACCACCTATCACGTTTAGGGGTCCAATATATCTCGTGAAATGTGGGTATATCCAGTAATGGAATACCTCTGCCTACCCCCTCGGGGATAAAAAAGGCGTGAGATTATATTATTTATTTTATTATTATCCGTACTCAGAGACATTCATTAACCTTAAAGGTTTCTAAAGAATAAAAATTACAATTATGTTAATACGCAAAAGACCATTTTTTAACTTATTAGTAAACGTTACGTTAAAAAAATTACATCTCGGAGTGCGGCCGTGTGGCATGTACTTACTAAAAAAAAATTAAATATTTTTACCTTGCTTAACTAGTGTATCAGATTTTTGAGATTTTTTCATAGTATATGATAATATCTTCGGTTGTGATTTCATATTCTTTGATAATATTATGTGTGTTTGTGAAGAACTATGTTTCTTTAAAGCGTCTTTTCCTGATGTAATATTAATGTGCTTATTGCAACTCTTACAATAGGCATAGCTTGCACCTTTACGACTGTCTTGCAGCCAGCCTGAGAATTCTTCTTCCCATTCTTTTCTATAATATTGAAGATATTTTTTTCTTTTGGCACTCGTATTTGGTTCTTCGTCAGAAGACATTGTAACTTGAATAGGTAATAGCACTCTATTTGCAATTTTAAATGTGAGGACACTTTCTCTTCGAATTCCAAAAAAATTATGAAAACAAAAATAACCGAATTTCTTTTCTAATAGACAAGTGGATTTCCGAGCGGGAAAACATCGAGTTTTAGGATTCAAGGGTATTTCCCAAAATATGAAACATTCCGCCAAACTAACTACTTTATACCTTTCTGTCGAGGGATTCTCCGCAAAGTTAACATAAATGAAAAGGGTTGCCAGCTCAAAATTGTAAAATCGGTAGAAAAATCGGAAGAATTTCTATGTATTCTCTAAAATCGTGGAAAAATTGTTGCGTTTCGGTATATCGGTAGGACACAGCCCATTTCGGTAGAAATACCGAAAAATCTGTAGGTTCGAGACCACTGTGAGCTTCTTATCTCGCCATGCGATGTCAACATCACCCGACGTGCAGCCACTTACCTGACCAACGGCCATGTCTTTCTCATTGCCTATTTAGGATTAGCGCAGTCGATACTGAATTTCTGAATATATTTTTGAATATTTTATTTAATACCGCGTCAACACAAAGAAAACGATAAAAACTTATGTCAATTTAACCATAGCGTAGGTATTTATAGGGAGAAATGTTCGTCACTTAAATCGACCCGAAGTGTTTATAAACATGATAGAAACCCTTCTATGTAATTCTCATTCTTACTATAAAAAATAAGAATTACAAAGAAGGGTTTCTTTCATGTTTATAAACACTTCGGGTCGATGAATGGAAAAAGAAACTGTGCTCATGGCTTCTGATTGTTTAACTCTAATTAAGGTCGGGGTAATAAAAACTTGAGCTTTCAAGCAACAATTCTTCCAAACGCATCAGGCTTAACGTTTGTCTATAGTACATGGCCAGCATTTGGTCTTTTTTGTTCACCCCTCCCACACAGATGTTATAATCGTGTATGAGAGCAGGCTTGATAATGTCGTCGCATGACGTTGTTGTCAACCCATGATATGTCGAGCAATGAGCTTCTTTTCTCGCCATGCGATGATGTCAACATTACCCGACGTGCAGCCACTTACCTGACCAACGGCCATGTCTTTCTCATTGCCTATTTAGGATCAGCGCAGTCGATACTGAATTTCTGAATATATTTTTTAATATTTTATTTAATACCGCGTTAACACAAAGAAAAAAATAAAAACAAATGTCAATTTAACCATAGCGTAGGTATTTATAGGGAGAAACGTTCGTCACCTAAATATTGTACCTAGTACCTACTCAAGTATGTAAGCAAAAACCGACTGCAGCTTGAACTGAGAACGCTGAAAAGTAGGTTTTTACATACGTAGGTCTGTACGCAAAAACATAAATAACGAGAAAACAGCTCTATCCATGTTCACAAAAGAAAAATATTATAATTGATTTCGACTTTTACACTTTGACCTAGTTTGCAAATAGAATTGAGGTCAATATTTATGTTTGTTTTATATGATTTTTTTTTTATAGTATAGGAGGCAAACGATCAGACGTAGGTATCACCTGATAGTAAGTGACTACCGTCGCCCTTGGACACCTGCAACTCGAGGGTCACCCGCGCGTTGCCGGAATTTTAGGTGGGAGTACGCTCTCTTCTTGAAGGTTTGAAGTTTGTAGGTATCGGTCCGGAAATACCGCAGGCGACAATTTGTTCCACAGATCGGTTATGCGAGGTAAAAAGTTTTGTGACATCTAACATATGATACAACGCGTCGCAGGAATAGGCGCAATTCCTCATACACCCCGATTAGTATTGTAATATTAAAAAAAAATTATGTATTTGTACCTTAGTTTTGTCCAACCGAATTTCTTAAATAAGGAACAATAATAGTACGGTTTCCATAGGTAGCCCTAAATTCAGTTAGGCTATTTAGTTTTTCGGAAAAATTTAACACATAAAAAATTGCTGAAAGCCATTATGTAGTTGATACTGAACAAACTAATTTCAGTATATGGGCTTATTCTGTTACATTTTGTATATTATACAACATGTAAAAGTATGTTTTCTTGGTTATTAGGTAGGTACCTATAGAGATGATAACTATCTTTGGCTTTTACAGAATTTAGATATGTGGGTATACTGATGAAATGTAAGTATTTCCCGAAATGAAATACCTACTTAAGTAAGAAGAAGGTATTAAATATTATTTCTATAATTGAATTGGGTTGTATAACTTTTCCCCAAGAGTTATCTAAATTTAATATCGTTTCTTTTCTCTGACAGCCTACCGAAAACATTTTGTACCCACGGTTTTAACCATACAATCACTTTTGATTCCCCTTTATTGACATTTACGAAATCGAGGAAAAATATTATTTAGGATTTATTATATTAATACATGCAAAAGCGATTAGTTAACAGTGTTTCTTCAGGGCAACATAAGTTTAAGTAATGTTCAAAAAGAAAACTGTTAACGTTGTTGTGTGTGACGTTGCATTACAAGACTTGATGCGACAGGTCATGAGTACCTCCCGGAATTACGTGACTTATTATTGTAAGTAGGTACTAAAAAGTTTTTCGCAGTTTTAGGCCCGCATTGTACCTAGAACGTCATAGTCATTGATCTTTATTTACTTTAGATTTGAGTTGAGCATTTACCTATGGCATAACGGTGATTAAGACTTTAAGCTGGAGTTACATAGAACCATTAGGTCTAGACCCATGCTTGCGTCGTCGTCTCTGCATAAGCACAGTTTAAAATGATAAATGAGTTTTTATTAAATATAGGTACATAATGAAAACATGAGTTTATTTATGTATCTATTATAATAACTTCATATTAAACAACAAGCTGACAAGAATTAAATTGCAATATAACGAAATAAATTAATCATGGTTATAATATTATTTTATCCCCGGAGAGAAATGAGTGCGCTGCAATTTTTATTTGTTTCAACAGCGAAAGCGCTATAATGACTATCGTTAATTTTGAGCCCGGCAATCCCAACGATTTTGTTAGATCTGGCCTTTTATTGCTTTTCTGAAAACGAGCATAATGCGAAATAACACGTTTTGTACTTTAAGACCTTTTACGTTCAATTGATATAATTATAGCCTATAGATAGAACAGCTTGATTTTGAACTGTAATTATATTCGGCACCCAATATTTTATAAGTCTTTCTTACTTAGTTGGATGGGGCTGGTTTACCCTAAAAGTTTAAAAATATCGTTTATATCAGGAATTTGCAGAATTAACTTTGGAATTTTAATAAGTGTGGATGCTGTCCATTCTCCAGACTCTGTCAATTTCCTACGGTTAAAAGTTGATTGAAGGATCGGAGTGGTCTAGAACAAATTGTATTAGAAATGATATTATAAATTAATATCAATATCTAAATCAATTAAACATTACTGTGACTGGCAACACACAGATTAAACTATTGAAGCTAAAGAGCAAACAACCAAAACCAACCAATCAAAATATTAATTGCGCCGTAAGTAAACCACCTACTTACACAATATAGTACAACCTCAATTTGCTTCAATTTATAAAAAAAGATAAATTTTACGGATGGGACTAACTAAAACTTTCGCCTACAAACAACCTTGTCGATGGTACATGATCTCTGATTGAAGTTGAAAAGATAAGACTGCAATGTTCGTCGCGTCGACCGCGAGTGAGTATCGGACGTTCCTGCTTCTAAAATTGCGGGGACGAAGGTGCGGCGCGGGGGCAGGAGCAGATCTACTATATAAAAATAAGTCGGGTTTTCCTTCCTGACGATTTAACTTGAGAACGGCCGGACCGATTTTGATGAAACTTTTTGTGTGGGTTCGAGTGGGTCCAGGGATGGTTTATAGCAAATAAAATTCAGCATTGAACCCGTGCGAAGCCGGGGCGGGTCGCTAGTTAAAGTTATATAAATGAAATATTAGATACACTGATTTAATTAATTTTTATTCTGTTCAATAATTTAATTCACACGAATGGCGTGTAAAGCCAGATATTATTATATAGGGAATTTCATAATTTTGGGGTTTACATACCAGTCGTACCTTAAAGCTTTGAAATATTGTTAACCGAAATCGTAAGATCTGTCCGACAATATCGATCTTATGTAAACTCATGCTCTTTTTTCCTTGGCTTGTCCCCCGCGTCCATCTCACCGCGTTTTCCTAAGGCGCGGTACTATAGTACCTAGTTTCGGTCAAACTATAGTACACAGATAGAAAAGATTACTTCAGTCAAGTAATATTACTTGATCCAAGAGTTTTTCATATTCGTATATGAGGAAAGTCGTAAATCTCTTGGATCAAGAGTGAAAAGATTTCAGAGTTTATTATTTAAATCAAACAATAAAACACTCACTACAAAAGTGCATGAAACTTTTGTCGAAACGTAACTATTTAATATGCTTGACAATAACAACTGCACTTTTAAATTAAATATATTTCTGCTTTGTCGTGAGATTGCGCATTCCTTCCAGGAAAAAATATTTATCCCAAAATTTTGAATCTTTAGTATGAAAGAGACGAATGCTTTATATGAAAGATTCGCATATTTCAATTAAACATTATATTAATTTGGGCGAAAAGAACCTATTGTTCAATATGAAAGTTTCTGATAATTTAATTAAACTTTATGTTAGTTTGGGTGAAAAGAGCCTATTACTTGCTATGAAAGATTCTGTTAATTATATTATACTTTATAAAAGTTTGGTCGATAATAGTGCAATTATTAATTTGGGAGAAACAGTACACAGAAAAAGAACAATAACGACCAAATCAACATCGGGTACAATTACAAACGAAAACCATAGGTATTGAATTGAGTCATATCGCAAAACTGAACAACCGTCACAAAACATAGGAAATAGGAAAGAAAAAAAACGTCCCAATAGGTAACAATAAAATATGGAAAAGCAAAGCCTAATCAATATCTATACAATCCGAATCTTTCATAAATTAAGTCCTAAAACTATTATATTAAAGGAAGGTACTTTATTATTAATTGAAAAAGCTGTATGCAAATTATTTTAAAATTGAATATAAAATAAACTACTGTGGATTTAAAGTAAACAAACTACTGTCGATTTCACTGATTATACCTACTGAAATACGGATGTATGTACTATTTCGACCGTCGGTAAAATATCGAAAATATCAATAGTCCGTCGAGTCAGCGAGTAAGCAATTTGTTTTGCATATATAATATTTCGGTAAAAATTTCGTTACAAAATTCTGAGTCAACGTAGTCCGAGACTTGCCCCATGCGACGCCCGGATGCAGGCGAAGGGTACCTATGGGTTAAAGATTTAGTGTATATTTTTTTCTTTACAAACCTGTCGAGTGCGGTATCAAGGACATTTATATGAGCTTACGGGTACTCGACAAGATAATACAAAATACATACAATTTTTTTTAAAAAAAACACCGCATCCAAGCATACACGTGGCAAGGCTCGGACCGAGTTGAATTTTGTAAGGAATAATCAATTAAAGCATATTAATAAGTCACTATCTATATTCTTGTACTTTTGTTCAAAGTCCCAGGATATCTGAAATAACAAAATATGTGTTACGTTACTCGACTGTCATGATTTATCAGAAAAATACTAAGTATAAAATAAAAAAAAACAGGACACTTGGTCAAAGATTTCTCAAGGATGCTACATCGTGGTTACTTACCAGCATTTGAGCTTTGGAGCTTTTGAGTATTGGAAACTTTTCTATGTACTCATACACCGTCAAGGTTTTAGAATTCTATCGCTCCACATATGTGTTTTCCCACTTCTCTAAGAGCTCGTCCCACGGCTCATCATTTTGGATAAGCCATAGTGCATCATCAGATGTTCCTATTTGTAAAATAAAAGAGTACTTGCATTAATTTAAACACACAAAAATATTATGGCTGCAAATAGTCTAGTGTTAGGCTAGGTAATGATAACTGAAGAATGGAATATAACCTAAACTAACCATAATAATATATACACGTTTGTATACACGTTTTATATAAATGCGAACCTTTCTTTAGACATTTCCTACAAAACTTATTTTCAATAACCCACTGCCATCTATCGTCAACATGAAGTAACTTAAACCCACTACACTTGGCTAACTCATGGTTGTCTTTTTGACAAAACCTGCAAGGAAGCTTTTAATGATCTACTGCTACTTTTGTAACCATAGAGTTTTTAGTTGGCGAAGCATAACTGAGATCTGTGCCTTTAGTCAAATAATTTTCGAATGAGTCTTCGTCCTCATAAGTACTGGCTGTATGTATTTCCTCTTTGGATTTTGGTAGATCTGACGGTGACATTTTCATGTCAGGTATGAAACCAAACTTTGAATGAATTTCAGTTTCATGAGAAAGAAAATCAGAAATGAGTTCGAGCCTGTACATAGTATGACCACGAAGAAATGCGTAATCTGCCCATCGAGCAGAGCCCATTATAATGTTAGAGAGTTCAGGGGAGGCCAAATATTCACTTTGTTCGAGAACGCGAATTGTTTCTAGGTACCGGCGTAGGTACTCGACAGGCAAACTGGCACAAAATCTCTACCCCCATCAATATTTGAAAGCCTAGGCAAAGCCTTGACCTGGGCTATTTCGTGCAGGACTATGTGCTCAGGACGACCGAACCTAGCCTCCGAGGCGCTCATGACCACGTTTGGGTCTAGCGCAGAGGCCTACTACATCCTTAGGCTACTTCATCCTTGGCTGCACCCCGAAAGCAAAATTTAGTTAGCTTGGTTTTCCAACGGAGAAAAACCAGCTTTGGTAAACTCAAAACTTCTTTTAAATAGTAGTCAGTCCTGGATACGCCCATCAAACAAAGGAAGCTTGAGGTCACTCACCCTAGGTGACTGCTGCTTCGATGCGGCCAGGCTCGTGATAGCTTCAGCTAATTGTTAAATATCAGTAGGTGTACCCTGACTATAGCTAGGTTTATTAATAGTGTTATTACACGTGTTGCGATGTATGTTTACGGGTTACTTGGTCCCGTATAAGAGCTGGGTGACTGGTTATGAATGAATACGCAGGTTTACGGTTAAACTATGTCCTTTAATCTTTTACGTTACAAGTTCACGGTATAGACGAGTGGAGAGAGCGCGGTATAGGGAACAACTGGCGCGTCTCTACATGTACTGCCAACTCAGCGGCGTCGCATACGCGCTGACTTTGCATGACTGTGTCCCTACATATGTATGTGCCTAAAATATGATGTGCGTGTATACTAGTTAATTGTTCCCTCGGCGGTAGCAGCTCGGCTGAAGTGCGAAGATGTCCGACAGGTGGCGGAGGCTCCAGCCACACGGTGGCCGCGGCAGCAACGCGTTTCGTTGCCTCTATAGGCGGCGGCGACCCTTGGTGTGTTTTTTGATGAATGACATAATCAGATGGAAGTGTAGCCGTATTAGCAGTGCCGGGTAATAGTACCCTCCTGGGTACCGGCACTGACGGCGAATGCACACCCTCCTCGACCTCATCATTAGGCCTGTGCACCTGAAAAATTGGGACGTTATCACAGGAATCTAGCCAATCTGCTGTTCTACTACAACGACTAGAACCGCTATGCGCGTCGATCGCGCCCTGCTCCGCTTGTAGCCCCAAGTCTGCAGCTGCTCGTTCCTTCTCCATTGCGGCGCGCTCCTTCTCTATCGCGGCGCGCTTCATCTCGGCAACGCGACGAGCGTGTTCAGCCTGCGCTGCGAGCTTCTGCGCTACTACGGTCGAACTTGAGCGACTTGAGCGGGCAGAACGACCCGAGATAAATGATCGCTGGGTACCAGCGGATAGATGAGGCGGCTGTACCGACGAAATGCATTGTAGAACACGGGGGAAAAAAATTTTTAGATACGTACGCAACAGAAATTTGTAATTAGTAGGTACACAACATAAAAACTAGTTCAATACTTACGAAGGACCATTTGTTGCACACGGGCAGCCCCCGTGTGTGCTACTTTTCTATTAATATAATTGAATAAAATTCTATCTTTAGATAAAAATCTTTACTTTTGACTGCAAATAAAAGAATAACAGAGACTTATACAATAATCCAAAAACATTAAGATCCTGTCGCTAACAGCGTATGTTACTCAGGGATAATGCAGCATTTTAATGGTGAAAGAATTTTTGAAATCGTTCCAGTAGTTTTTGAGTTTATTCGTTACAAAAATACTAATCTTTCCTCTTTATAATATTAGTGTAAGTGTAAAAGTATAGATGTAGATACGTAAATATATTTATATTGACAGTACCATTCAATTAAAAAATCCTAGTAGAACATTATTCTACTTTTTATCAAATACAAGATGACTCGCATCCCTAGACGTCTATACGTGATGTCAGTTCGACGTCGTCGTTGTAGTCTCGTCATCTCATTGTCCTGTCATGCAGCGTCATTTGCTAGGGCAACATGCGTTGTTGACTCACCGAAATTGCTTTGTTGTGATGAGCAAGTGACATTTTGATATAAGCAGAATTACTTTCTAAAAAAAAAACATATTCCTTAGAATCGAAGGATATCCAATATCTTGGCAATTGGCGAGCGTCTGTATTTTCTAAACCACAATGGGTACCTATATTAGAAAGTGAAAAGGATGCTTGTACGAGTATGTAGAGAACATAACTAGATATTTTCAATGATAGGTACCTATATAAACTTCTAATTGTTGTCATACTTAAGTAAGTCATATTTATTATCCCTCCCTCAATCAAGCATGCAAATATTGTTTATTAGTAATAAAATATTAAATGTCAATAAAAAATAATTCCTTCGTGTCAATAATTTTACAATTATCATCATCATCAGCCGGCAGACGTCCACTGTTGAACAAAGGCAAATAAAATCAATAAAAATAAAATCTTCATGAAAAAAAAAAATATAGTCGGCTTTTTGTTTTCGATTCTTATTTGCCTTCTTATTAAATAGTATTATTTTAAGTGTTTCTATCATTTCATAGCACACATACATTATAATTTCCATTATCACTTCACCAATCGCTATCGTTTTGGTTCACTTCAGTTATTAATTTGTAAAAAATTTGCCCATCACATTATTTTCGTAGTTGTATATAAATATATAACTACTGTGTACTTATTGTATACATATAAGTAAATATACAACTACGAATCAAAATATTATTTTAATGTCTGTTTGTAATGGTTGTGTAACACAATTAACGTCTGTCATCAACTTCGTCCATACAATAATCGCTTAATCTTTCTCTATGACAATTCTGGCATCATTATACATTCTCCCACACACGTTGGCCAAGTTGAATAAATTTTTTAATGCCCGGTTCCTTTATTTAACGAATCGTTATTGTACTTTTTTTTTATTTATTAACTTATTAAAACACATACATGAAAAGTTCACCAAAGAGTGTAACATAAACCGGTAGGGTTTTTCTGTACACACCGAATTCCGTCGACAATTGCTATAATAGATAGGTACAAAGCATTAGACTTCAGCAACGGACCGTTTGTCAGCTACGAGTAACGAACCGTTATAGCCGTTCCTATACTTTTTCATAAATATATACGTCAATAAAAACAGAAAAAATACGTTCTATTAAAGCAAAATAAGTTTTTCTTACGTATTTACGGTAGTTTTATTTGTGAAACATCTTTTTCTTGCACTATTGATCTGATTTGCTGAAAAAGTAATTATAAATCGTTGAAACAAATATTATTTGCTTTTTACACCGATTTGAACTAATTTTCATTTCAATGAGGACCCGGACGAGGACAGGCTGCTAAACCAGGCTGAAAAAAAAGTGATAACTCATTACTATAAATCTGATATCAGTCTTGATCTTTCTGAATAATTCGCATGTTCTGCATTATTTGCTACAGGTACTGCTGGAGCACTAAGAATTAATACTTCTGGTGCTATATCGCTAAGATTATTAATATTATGTCACACAGCAGTTGCTATGATAACTGCATTGGATCGTGATAAACTCAAACGCATTGTCAGACCCACTACTGAAAACCTCCACTTCCACACACCAAAGCATCTAAAACAAAATAAAATATATGTTATAAAAATATGCTAAGAAATCAATCTGGAATAATGAAAAATTCTAAAACAATAGCATCTACACTAAAGCAACAACAAGCCACTTTCACACAGAGATGAAAAAGTTAAGTAGGTAGGTGTTCAAATACTTGAACTATTTCACTAGATGTGAAACTCTACAAAGTTGTAAGAGTCGCAAAGAACGCGACGCGGTATGCGTACATTGTTTAAAGCCGACAGATCCCTAACAGTGTCATCCCAAGATTTGGTTATTGCTGTAGGAAGCTGTTCATCCCATGACAACTTGTGCAGCCAAAGTGTCTGTAGTAACATCTTCATCAAGACAACACAAGGGGCTAACAGACCCAAAGGATCAATTATTTGAGCAGTTGCTGAGAGCATCCCTCGCTTCGTGGAACCGATGGAAGCTGGTATGCCAATTGGGAAGTATAAGGCGTCAAATTCTGGAAGCCAACCTAAACCTAATGTCTTGCTCGGCTCAGTAGTTCCGATATTCAAATCCAGTGACGATTCAGTGAGCTGAGATATTAATTTCGGCTCATTTGACTTCTACTTTCTTAGCGGCATACAAGCTGATGCTAGTTCGGCTGTTACTTTTTGGCGTATAGAGAGTACCTCAGCCATATCATCCCCACCAGAAAGCAAATCATCCACGTAAAAGTCGTGAGTGATGATCTCAGAAATTTTAGGATCTTTACAATCTAACCCTATCTGCTTTAAACATCTAGTCGCTAGAAAAGGAGCACTTGCTGTGCCATAGGTCACTGTATTCAATTGATACATGTTAAGCAATCCAGTACCACTTTTACGCCAGACAATCTGTTGCAAGTGTCTGTCATTGGGATGTACAGCCACTTGCCTATACATTTTCTCTACATCGGCAGTTAATACATATTTATGTTGCCTAAACCGAAGAAGTATAGATAAAAGATCATCTTGAACAGTGGGTCCTACCATATGTATATCATTAGAGGAAATACCCGTTGAGGTAGGGCTACTGGCATTAAAAACCACTCTCAGTTTAGTAGTAGAGCGATTTTTTCTCAAAACACCATGATGAGGGATAAAGTATGATTTTTTCTCACTGGCATTTCATTACATTCAGACATATGACCTAAAGTCTCATACTCCGATAAAAAATCATCATAAATTTTACTGAGTAACGGTTGATCCTTAAGCCTGCGCTCCAAGGATGAAAGGCAGCGCTTAGCTCGGTGTAAGGAGTCACCTAATAAGTCAGCGCTTTGTTTTAAAGGTATCCTAACACAAAAACGACCGTTTTCTAAACGAGTGTAATTATTGACAAAATGTTCCTCACATTGCTTTTCTTCGGGAAAATAATGACACGAATCAGAGCTAACTTCCTCGAGCTGCCAAAATCGCGTCAGTTGATTTTGAATATTATCGTTTAAAGTGTCTACTGACATATTACTGAACTTCGTGAAATAACATTGATTTGACACGTGGTCGCTCTTAACAGGACCTGAAACCAGCCAGCCAAGGCAAGTTTCGTGTAATATTGGTTTTTCCGCTCCTAAGCTTATTCTTTGCGTCCCCAATATATCCCAAAATACGTCAGCACCTATGATCATGTCTATGTTTGCTGGCGTGTGGAAGTTGGGATCCGCTAAACAGATGTTAGAAGAAATATTTATTTCGGATAAACTACTTGATGTGAAGGAACCTGATCCGTAATAGTTGGTAAAACAAAGCATTGAAGATTAGTTGAAAATTTGCCATCCAAAGAATTCATAGGCACTCGACACATTTTACCTACGTGCGAGGATATATTATTAATGCCTTGTATTGACTTATCTATACGATTAGTTGGCAAATTCAACTGTGTGCATAACTGTTCGGTCATAAGACACGATGAGCTACCGCTGTCCAGAACAACGCGTGCGATATGTTCGCGATTATAAAAATCATACACCTTAATGAGTGCAGTCGACAACAAAACCTGGCTAGGCTGTCCCGAAGATGCGACATTCGCTGACAAAATTATCGCGCTGGGCTGAGCATTGGCGACGGTGGCTGAGTAAACCGACTCGGGCTTGCCACCAGCATCTGTGCGCGGCGGCGCTACAGAGCTTGAAACCGATTTGGCCTTGTGATCACTAACGTGGATTAACGTATTATGTTTGCGTTTACATACTTTACAACCTGGCTTTTTGCAATGGTTGGCATAATGACTGGGGTTGAAACAATTGTAACACAACCTATAACTGGGTAATAACTGCTGACGTTCGCTGTTGCTTAGTGCAAAAAATTCAGAACAAGTATTTAAATTATGGGCTCCACTACACTTTGGACATATTGAATTGTTTTGTTTAGTGCCCTGTGTAGCAACCATTGATTTTAATTTTGGTTCAATCTGACACTTACGCGGCTGATTCGTATTGGCGCGTGCTAGCTCCAAAGTTTCAATTAGATCCGCGCGGTTTCTAATAAATGTGAGAAGAATGTCAAATGTAATCGACTTGTCGATCCCTAAGCCACCTTTGTATTCTTCCCACTCACGGAACGTCTTGGAGTCTAACTTATGCGTCACAATATGGATTAGAAGAGTGTCCCACTGTTTGACAGGCTCGCCTAATGTTTCTAAGGCCCTTAAATTTTTGTTTAAATGATCAATAATACGTTTTAAAATGACTGAAGACTCCTTTACGATCGGCTCAATGTTAAATAAAGCAGAAACATGATTTTGAATCAATAATCGTTTGTTATTGAACCGCTCGCACAAGAGATCCCACGCCACGGAATAGTTACTCGCAGAAAACGAAAAAGATTGAGTCACAACAGCAGCTGAGCCCTCTAAAGATGCTCTTAAATAGTGGAACTTGTTGATGTCATCTATTTCATCATTCGAATGGATGAGACTGTCAAAGGTGTCATGAAATTCTAACCAATTGTCATAAGAACCACTAAATTTAGGCAATTGAATGGTAGGCAACTTAACGAGCTTATGATTACCGCATGAATGAGACCCCTTTTCACTTCCTGAATTTTCGTGCGATTTAACGTAATTACTGTAAATATCGTGTGCCTCAGAAACTCTTTGAAAATATTTAGACTCAAATTCTTCACGTTCTCCTAACTGTGAGTCTGAGTCTACAGTTTCAGCTAAGCACTCTATCTGAATTTGAATCTCATCATATTGCTCATACAAACCTTCAATCTTACCAATTCGCATATGCAACTCATTTGCCTGACAAGACGACAGAGCCGAAACGTCCAATTTATTTAAATAGTTGGAAAACGCAGTTAATTTCCCTTGAACAGAGGCGCGTTTTTTTATTAACTCCTTTTGATTAGTCATCTTTGGGAAACGAGTGTGGTCTCCCTGAAACTTATACAATATTAAAATAAAAATGTATATAACCGCTAACACATACAATGACACAAAGAGTTGGCCTGAAATGGTTGAATCAAGATAACAAACTGTAAAAAATAATAACGCAACCTATAGTTAGGGAGGCGAATAGGGGAATTTTCGGTAATACTCGAGCGTGGCAGTTTAAGATATGAGAGATACCTTAGACCTAATAGAAGAACCTTGTCAAGTATTTAGCTCTATAAGTAGTGACGCGCGCCTAGGATAGACGATCAGATTAGTAAAAAAAAATCGATAGTCTGAAATACTCAAGCGCGTCAGATTAAGATATTGGGGGTTGATTTTAGTGTTTTAAGACTAAATTTAACTAATCTGACGATAAGTCCTTGACGCTGCCAAGTTATAGGGTCGCGAACTTGTAAAAAAAAAACGTTAATCCGGCATTCTCGAGCGCGATTTTTTTATTATTTATTTTGAAGATTATAATCTAAAACTTACTAAAAATACAAAATCTGCCGGTTTCCGCATGACCGGAAGTGTGGAGGAGCCATTTCGTCTTCCGAAAAACGCGTTGCGGCATGTAAGTCGCGAATGATACATTTTACACAAACAAAGTTTAAATAAACAAAAAAGGTAATTTTATTTTACACAAAAAATGTCTCTTTACATTTTTGTCCAAAGTTAAAACTTTTTGACTTGAAGCATCATAAAAACTCAAACTCCCGGTTTTTTGAGTATATCTCGAAAACTGAGGTTTTTAAAATAAATTGATATGAAATAACGATGATTAAATTATTGAACTTTTATTATAACTCAAAATTTTTTTTTCTAAAGCTTCTCGACAATTTCGTGGACTCGGAAAAAGTTACGCGTATCTGTATACAAAAGTTTTATTAACATGTACAGTTCCATGTATGTATATTATTCAATAGCCTGTTGATCCTCAAATTGTTTTTTGGACGTACCGTAACTCGTAAGCAAAACGAAGTGAAGAATTGAAGCAAAAAAGAGGAATTTGCCATAAACGGCATATTTCCGCGAAGCGCTCAGTCTGTATTACATAATACAGACTGAGCGCTTCGCGGAAATATGCCGTCCCACCAGTATTTTTCCTTTATTTCGCAACATTGATGGTGGGGAAAAAAGCGGTAGAAGGGAATTTTCGGTACACCTTTATAATTCCCCGTTTTATCCCTCTGTTCCCACTAGTTACGTTGGAGTTCCGTTGACGTAACTAATGAGACTGTTTTAGTCTCAGTAGTTACATTATACCAAATATTTTCTAAAACGTAACTACTGGGAATATTTTTGTCTCAATAGTTACATTGGAGTTCTGTCGGTCAACGTCTCCTCTTTAGTAAGATGTAACATATGTAAGTCTGTTTTAATGTGTCAATGGTACTAGGGATACAGAAAATCATCTTGTTGTACCACTAGTACCATTGAGGGTACTAATGGTACTAGTGATCCTAGACGGATATTTTGTGTAAAAACAAACAATTTATTTTATTTATTTATTTAAATCTAATAAGCCATATGGTTAAGTCGGCAAAACAAACAATAAAACTTAAGAAAACTAAACAAAAGCCTATAATAATGTGAATTACACGTAAATTTATATTTATGACCTTGTAAATGCTAACATTTTATCAAGAAAATGGCCCACCGTTAAAGCTGTGTCTATAATATTGGACCCCTTGGTATAAAGCGACTAATCCGCGCCCTCTTTTTATAATTTTTACGCGATCTTCACTCATATTAGGTATATGAATATTCAACTCAATTCAACAAAAAAACTATTTAGTATACAATAAATAAAATATTGTGTTTACATTCCCTTAGAGAAATTAAATGGAAATTAACGAGTAATGACATTCAGGTATGTTATCTTTAGTATCATAAGTGGCCAGCACTTTATAGAAATACAAAGGAGGTTTCATATAGACACATAGATTACATTACTAGAATTAATAGATAAAAAAACAAACAAATGACACGTCTATAAAGCTATGAGATCCTAGTACTTTTGGTAGTAGAAGTTAGAGAAGTCAATTTTTGTGCCATTTCTTAAAAATATTTTAAGTATTTACTTACTGATGTTTTTGCACTCTTGAAAAATTCCCAACAATTTTTTGCAACATGTTACATCTTACTAAAGAGGAGACGTTGACCGACAGAACTCCAATGTAACTATTGAGACAAAAATATTCCCAGTAGTTACGTTTTAGAAAATATTTGGTATAATGTAACTACTGAGACTAAAACAGTCTCATTAGTTACGTCAACGGAACTCCAACGTAACTAGTGGGAACAGAGGGTTTTATCAAGGAGAAAGAAAGGAAAAAAATAAATGTCAGATTAAGAAAATATGCTTTCAGGATACCAAGATAAACCTCCCCTATGAAAATCTGACGCGCTCGAGTATTACAGAAGTATTTTTTTTTTTTGCATTTTCTAACATTCATCGTAACTTATCGTCACGCCCAAATCGTCAGTTTTTTTAAAGGGAGCTTCCTTGGGGCCTACTTAACACCCCTTCCGAAAATCTGACGCGCTCGAGTAATTTTTTTTTTTTGCATTTTTGACTACTTTTTATGCCTACCCCCACCACGCAAACCGGCAGATTAGTATACCGTTGTTATCAGAGGCACTTGGGGCATACGTAGTATGAATATCTGACGCGCTCGAGAATGCCCAAGTTACTGTTTTTTTTTTACATTTTTGAAAAACCGTACACGCCAAACCCACCGCTAAAATGGTTTTTACCATATTAGCTTTTCTTTTCGAAATTATTTTATCTTTCGATTTTGATAGGTCTCGACGGCGCCGTTGAATTACGCCATTTAGCTACCTCGCCTCCCTAACTACTATTTTACAATGCAATAGAAGAAAAACACATAAAAATTATAGTCCAAAATCCTGAGGCTCTCACAAATAAAACTGTACACCCTTAATCGGGCGTCATCCTGGACCATGTAGAAGAGCTGGTGGACTTGTGTTTTTCATTTAATTTAATTATAAAGATTTTCAATGTAAAAATAAAAAGTGCTGCGTTGACAGTTTTTAAGAGAAGAAGTTTATTTGAAAAAGTAAATGGCTTCACCGAAAGGAGGTTTGTATAAAAAGTATTTGCACAGTAGGTCTAAATTACATACAAATTTAAATATTTAATTATGATTATGATTTATTCCTGTTACCTCTTAATTCTGAATTATTAAATATTGAAGCATCATGAGGCTAACGGGCTACTACATTCATTAGCAACAAATTTGCATAGCATACTGCCTGCACATTCAAATAAAAGTAACTTTTCCGGTTTCTGAAATCCTCTCCTCGGGAATCTAATCCATGTATATGTATTTTCTGTAAAGCTCTGTTATAGCATAACTGACATCTCGCAGTATACTACAAGCAGATGATTTTGATACCCCAAGTAAGTCAGCCACTGATAACAGCCTTGTTCCCAGAGCATAAAATCTTAATTCCAATAGCAATTGATGTAAAGGACGTACTTATATCCGAGTTCCTGAAAAAAGTTAAGGTACTTATTGTAATACTACGAGATCCGGCTGCAGAATTAGTGTAGGGATCGAGTATATGCTACAAACCAAATTTTTACGCATATTTTTTTTTTATTGATTTTTGGGACGAAATTTCATTCACTTGTTTTTTACATTAAATATCGTCTACTTCACGGCAATATGCATAAAGACTCTGAAAAATCCGAGTCTTTATGTATACTGCCCCTTTATATATATTGCCCTTGGTAGATATACACTCGGCGTCAAAAAAATCGCACCTTTGGAAAATAATACTTCAAACCACTTTCAAACAGCAAATCGTACTTGAGTCTTGCTAGGTCATAAAAAAAAAGTAATTGCAAAAGAAGAAGACAAAGTTTGTTGACAAAGAATAAAGTAAGACAAAAAAATGCTTAAAAATTACTTAAAACCTATTATTCCCCCCCCCCCCCTATAACAGCTTACATGCGATATCTCATGTACCTAATCAATTTTAAAACTTGTTCCTGAGGAATAATATTCCATTCCGCAATGACGGCCTCTTGAAGGTCTTGGAGGGTGGTAGGAGGATCGCGTGACCGGACTCGTCGTTTCAGTTCATCCCCAAGGTGCTCGATCGGGTTCAGGTCTGGACTTCTCGCTGGCCAGTTCATGACGGGGATCCCAACCTCATCAAGATAGTCGGGTACAATTGTCGCGGTGTGGGAGCGAGCGTTGTTGTGCATTAATGTGAACCCAGTGCCAACAAATTCAGCATAGGGGACCACATGCTCTTGCAAGACCTCTGTGATGTACCGGTGAGTAGTCATTGACCTTTTTCCGCGAGCACCTCCAGTCCGGGACACGCACACAAGCTCCAGAACATAGAGGAGCCGCCACCCTATTTTACTGTCTCCTCAATGCAGGCCTGTGCGAATCGTTCCCACCGCCTTCTGTATACTCTTCTACGTCTGTCGTTGCAGAAAAGGCACACTCTCGTCTCATCCGAGAAGAGAACGGCTCTCCATTGTTCGACCGTCCAGTCGACGTGATCGCGAGCAATGCAAACCGATCGTCTTTCTCCGATGTACAGCGTCTTCTACCAGATCCCTATCTTCGGATGTAGCCACCAGTCGCCCGGAACCGCAGAAGTACTCGCCGAACCGAAAAACTACTTAGGTTCAGTTGCCGAGCAACATCACACTGTCGCATCCCCGATTGCAGTAATGCGATCACTTGAGCGGCTTCATCAGGGGTGGTATCGTTTTTTTGGTCAGCTCTTTTCCTGTGTCTTCCTCGACGTCCGGACAACGAATGATTAACTTTTGACCCGTGTTGACCCTTTTATACCCCTAAAAGATAACGCAACCAGCGGCTCTTTTGGAGAGTAATTATGCATTATTTTTGTATAACGTCGTTAATTGGGTGCAATGTTTTTTTTATGGCATAAATGATTGTTAATATCAATGTCGTTAAATTGATGTTTAAAATTATTCCCAATAGTCCCATCATCATTGATTCTGAATGGTATTAAAAGTGGTTTGAAGTATTATTTTCCAAAGGTGCAATTTTTTTGACGCCGAGTGTATATTCTCCTAATCATAAATATGCTTAAAAATTTGGTTTGTAGCATATACTCGATCCCTACACTAATTCTGCAGCCTGATCTTAGGCTATAAAGTATACATATAAACAGTATTTGTTGCACTAAACATTATGAGGTTACAAATAATACCTATTACATAACTGGCTCCCTTAACTGTTAAATAAGGGTATATTTGAAATAGTAACCGCTGAACATAAGGTTTATCCAACCGAAATCTATATTGAAATTCTTAAAAATACAAGGTATTAAAATGGTTAACCCTTGTTTGGTAATTTCGGCGATTAACAAGTTCTTCCTCGGATTCTGAACTATCCCAGTCGGAGAACATTTCTAGGTCACTCTGAATGCGACATTTTAGATATTATTTACATCAATAGCGAAACCACGTAAAACGCTAGTACAGAACCGATCGAATTCGGGCGGTAACTAATTATCAAACGCCTAGTAACTTTAACAGCTAGTTATCGTTTCAAAAAAAATATAAGAACACTATGCTGTCATCTCTATACGTTACCCTTACTATCCGTAATTCGTAGCCCCTTCATCCGTATGTACCAAGTCATCGGTAAGTTTGCTTATTCGAATCGTTTTTATAGGAACACTTTTAAGTTACGCCTCGTAGACAATTCTACCATCCGTAAGCAAAACGGATCGTTTCTCAAATATAGGAACCGGGCATAAATCGTTAGTCTTTCAAAATGTAAGTAAGTTAATTGTTCAACAACTGTTAATTGTACACTAATAAAAATATACAAAAGTGACACTATGATTAGTCTTTCAAAATGTAAGTAAGTTAATTGTTCAACAAGTGTTAATTGTACACTAATAAAAATATACAAAAGTGACACTATGATTTAAAAAAAGTATAATGGCAAGCATCTATCGATACGTTTTGGAACTAAATTGGCGCGAAACCTAATAAAGGTAATGAGTTTGACAGCAAAAGAAGGGACTCGCTAATGGTTTTTTTTAGACCCAGTCTTGGTCATTTTGCCAATTATTTTCTAAGAAGCGACTCGTCCGATATTGCCGCTCTTATTACCTTCAAATGAATGTGCCCTCTCCCCACTACTCCATTCTCATGCAGTTGGCTTGCAGCGTTCGAGTGCTATGGATGTATAAAGTGTAGGTACCCAGTAGCGACTACTTACGTAAATGATCATTTAAATAAGACGAGCCCCCTCATAATTTTGTGGCTTTAATGTACACAATCCACATCTGCCATCAACTTCGGCCATAGAATAATCGTCACGTCTTTCTCTATGATAATTCTGGCATCGATACATTCTCCTACATATATTATACCTAAAGTCCCCGCGAGAGAACGACGACGAGAAAGTATAATCAAACATTCAGTGGTTTGCAACATTTGGATTCAATTATAAATAATATTTTCGTAATATTTTTTATTGGAGTATGTCGTAATGAAATTATTACACCTTCCTAAATTCAGTCGACTGAATGATTTAGTTAGTGAATACAGGAAGGTGTAATAGCAGTATTTCACTTAGGATCCAAAATTTAGAAACAAGTCTGGTCGCTGAATCCAGAAGCCTAACCAGAAACCGAGTTAGGAAGTTATAATCGCACGGAATGAGAGATATCAAGTCCTACTAAATTTACCAGATACCTGTATAAATATGTATACGAAATTGCCACAGCTGACATTAAAAAATTAAATCGATAATATGAAAATACTTAGCTGTTACTTTTAAACTGTTGTGTTTGAAGTAGTTGTCTTATTTTGAGTGATGCACATGAATAATCGTCATTAGCCGCGTACCCACCTAGCACACGGGCTCGCGCGGCAGCCTCGCGAGCCAAATGCCTCGGCTGGTGTGGACGTGCCTCGGGCGCGTCTTTGCTCGTCTGAGCGCGGCTCGACCCCGAGCCAGATTTTGTCGGTAAACTTGACGCGCTCAAAGGTGCCTCAGTGAGCGCTGTGCGGGTGGGTACGGTTATGTTTTGACTCGCGCGCGAAGCTACTTCAAGTTTGTCCCTTGCCGTGTTTGTCTCTATCTATAATATTGATATCATGGGCAGTCAGGAGGAGTCCATTCGTTTAATACAACTGTACAGCACGTACAAAGCGCTTTGGGACCCCAAAGATATATATCGAAGAAAGATATCTAATACTCGCGGACTTATGACGGCTCAGCCTGCCTCGCGAGGCGGCCTCGTGTAAATTTGACAAAACTACTGAGGCTGCCTCGGGAGCCATCGCTCGCGATCCGGACACCGAAGCTGCCGCGCGAGCCCGTGCACTAAGTGGGTACGCGGCTATTGTCTAATAAAGTCGCCTCAAAATGAGCCATCTCTTCTTCTAACATCATTTTTGCATATTTCATTTTAATTGGAGTCTGTCTAAACGCTGAATTGTTTCAAATCGTTGTGGCATATCCTTAATTCGTCGAGCACCGCCCGGTTCCAGTACTTCCAATAGGCACCGTAACAATTAAAAATAAATTGTGTTTTATTTTATTGGCTCGAGAGGTTTAAAATATGAATTCAGTTGCATCGTGTGTCTGTTTTTTTAATAATAAAATTGGGACTCGGTCAGCATTTTCTATGGAGATGTTTTGTTTCACAGAATCACGACGACGTTTTGATTTCGGTTCGGGCATTTTAACGCTTACGTTTGAGACTGGTTACTAATATTTGTCATCGTTGGAGCAAAACTTAGACCAGGTGGTCTTGCATGAATTCCAATGGTTTTATCAATGGCCATTAGATCTCCTTTGCTGCTTGCTGTCCAGTCGTTGTCTTTGTGCAGATAAAATCGCACTGAATGAGAGATATCAAGTCCTACTAAATCTACCAGATACCTGTGCATTTGAAATATCCAATAGAACAGTCCCTCAGATTTTTCCATTTGTTCTCTGTAGCTTTTCTTGTTATTATCAATAAGCTGTTAGTAATTTTATGTCTATATTTTAGCATTTTGTGTTAGTAGGGTCCAAACGTTCGCTTTACCATCACAATAATTATGATTTCCCTACGAACAGTGGAAAGATAATTTCAATAAATGCTGTCTGTGGGGTGGTTTTGAAATATGAGTAGGGAATTTATGTTTTTCATGTACTGTTATGTAGATGCTGTAAACCAATGGTAATGTAAGCCGAATTTTATTTGGATACATCACTCAGGACCTCGAGTTGATTTTCTTTAAGTAAGATATTAGTTTTACGCACGATTGTGAGTTTGAAGTTATAGATGGTATAGGTAATCATTAGGTAAACGCGTAGCTCGCCTCGAATCCAGCGGCAGAATTGTTTGTGATGATGGAATGAGTGGCAATTTGATCAGAACACCACGTTTATTACGTACCACAGAATTTTCTAACAACTAAAATAAAAAACCTAAAAAGAAAATAAAGAATTGGTTTAAACAAAATACAAGACTTCAAAAGTGATATTAATATTTATTGCCTTTAAGGTCTAAACGTATTGAGAGGGCTGTTGGCTATAAGTTTAAATGACGTGCGAGGAAAGAGGGCTGAGGGCCGATTGTACGAACTGGGAAAATTGCTATGAATCGTAAAACACTGGACTTACCCAGATGGGTTTTTAAAGACTTGATCTCATAAAGGATTATGTATGATGCCTTGAGGCCGTTTTTATGGTCCCAGGAGGCCAGGAAAACTGTACAACACACAAAAGGCTCTTTCACGGCCGTAGCTGCTTCTGGCTTTGCTGATGGATAACTGACTTTATAACACATTTGTTCGTAAAAGGTGTCATATTTCACCAATTTCAATATCGTATTGTATCTCATTACGCCCAAGTACGGTAAGTGTAATGTAAAACGCACGGTTTATCAAGATGAACGAACGGTACTTTTTAAAATTTCAGCAAAGAGTTTTTATGTCAAAAAAGTTGTCAACATTTTATGATTAAAATTAACTTGGGGAGATAATAGTATATTTTATATCGAGGGACTAAACGAAGCCATTATATACCAGAGGTCGTTTGAGTCATGAAACCGAGGGTATATTAAATTCTCGTTTAGTCTCGAGGTGGAAACTGTACTTTTCACTTTGAGTGCGAGAAAAATTGTCAATTTAGTACAAATTTATTTAAAACCCAACAAATTTACACTCGACAAAAATTCAGAAATTTTCGCGGTCAGTTTTTTCTTCTAAACCTGTCAGGCTGTCACAGATTAACAAAGAGTTTTAAATCTCTTTGCAGGTAAACAATTTAAAACACATGGCGCCACCTTCTTCGCGGAAAAACCATGCAACTAAAACTCTTCACATTTTCGCAATGAAGATGGTCCACACTCTACAGATATTTACTGGCTGTTTGAGATTGTCTTTTTCTCATTAAGGAAATAAAAAAAAAATTACTTTATACTCCCTAGGGACTAAAGTGGTCACTTTAGTCCCGCTTCGTAGGGCTATATTGGCGTACTTTTAGAGCATGAGAAGTGAAAAATATAATAAAGAAATATTTATGTACATAATTATTTTATTTTATTAATTTTGACAGTAAATTACAACCAATTAATCTGTAACAAAAACACAAAAATATTAATTTACTTTATTAGTAATACTGGCTGTTTTTTGTGCCTTTGCCTAAAAAAAAATGCTGATGCGCGCCGCGCGCTTTTTCTTAACGCTGTATTGTTTTTATGGCTTTGTGGTCAAATGAGCCCACAGACCACTCAGCCCGCGGGCTAAGTTGACCCCTTAGTTTTTTTAATTTATTTGCCATAGTCGGAGTTTTATTTTATTTCCTCGCAAATGTGTTATAAAACGTCGTATGACATACGTGCGCTTTGACAATTACAGCCTCTGCTTACTTGTAACCCTCGCCTACGGCTCGGGCTAGCAATATCGCCTCGGCTGTAATTTTCAACCTACCGCACTTATATCATAATGTACTATTACACTCAAACATGTATTGTGTCTGAGCGTTTTGCTCTATTGGAATTTTGATAGGGAATGAGAGCGTTTTCAGATTATCTATAGATAGTCAAGTGTATGAAATATGTATCTGTCTTTCATATTGTCCGACCCGATATCGGATATCGGAGCTGACACTGATGTGTTGGCGTCACCATCGGGTGCCCGTGAGCCGTCGAACGATATTGTTTGTAAGTGTGCTATAGATACGTGTATCTAAATTGTCTCTATGTGCGCAGAGCCCGATCTGCGGCTGCCATTTTGAGATGATATTGTTTGTGAGTTGAATTACCAAATAATCGAATGTGGATTCTCTCTCGATACGAAAGAAATTAAAAAACTTTTTGGATCCTTTTTGTAGCTTGCTAAAAAGAGTTTAAAATGCTCCCTCTAAATATCTAGCTTCCACAATGGGATGTACCTAATACTATATTTGGACAGATCTTTTTTGCGTCTCAAATATGGCTAATAGATACAGCAAATAAAGTTTTCTATTATAGTCTGCCATGATGACCTACCCATCAAATTGCTGAATCGGTACGATTTCGTTGGAAATATGTGAAAACAGTACATGGTGTCGGCTAACGGCTGTCGGCTATCGTCGTCCGACACCGACATCGGATCGGATAATATGAAAACGCTCTGAGGAAAAACAAATGAACAGGCTTAAAAAGAGGTGGAAGGAGACTAGATGATGGTTTGAAATTTAGTAAGAAGTATCACTTCGCTATGAATTATAAGTATATATTCCAAAACTTTAAATATTATTTGGATTTCAAATAAAAAAATATTTACAAAAACATCCTAATAATATTATAAACGCGAAAGTTTGTATCAAAGTCAAAAGTTTTTTTTATTCAATGTAGGGACTTATAAGTCCTCTTATCGAAAGTCATTGCTACTCCACCGCTTCGGTATGTATAGTTGGGGAGAAGAAGCGGGGCAAGAAACTCCTCAACACATTATTCTTTTAAACAATCAATACAATACAAAGTACAAGTTACATGGTTTTAATGCTTTGCTGAGCTGGAGAAAATTTACACCAAACATCATTGTCATTCAAATATTCATCTAACTTATAATATGCCATTTTACATAAAACCATTTTAACGTGAGTTTTGAACATTTTTTCTGGCAAATCTAGAACAGCTTTAGGTATCTTGTTGTAAATGCGTACACACAAACCCATGAAGGAATTATTAATTTTACTTAATCTGTAATGTGGTTGCTCTATTTTATTTTTATTTCTAAGATTATAATTGTGCTTGTCACAGTTTTTTGTAAAAAGAGATATATTTTTCCGTACGTACATAATATTTTCATAAATATACTGGCATGGCATTGTTAAAATATTTATTTCTTTAAACAATTCTCTTAGGGAATCACGACAACTCAATTTGTAAATGGCTCACAGCTCGCTTTTGCAATATAAAAATGGATTCCGCGTTTGCAGCTCGACCCCACAGCAGTATGCCGTATGACGTAATGCTGTGAAAGTAGCTAAAATAGACAAGACGCGCTGTGTCTACGTCAGTGAGCCATCTAATTTTTCTGACTGCATAAGCAGCCGAACTGAGTCTGCCCGATAAGGTTAAAATGTGCGGGTTCCACTGAAGTTTCGAGTCTATAGTTATTCCCAAGAAAACTGTATTATCAATTTAATTTAAACATTCATTATTCAATATGATAGTACTATCTACTTGCTTGACATTTGGAACAACAAATTTTATACATTTTGTCTTTTTCGCATTTAGCACTAGGTTGTTAGCAGTGAACCAATGAGGAATTTTCAATGACATTCTTAAAATTGAACTAGATGGCGCTGATCAACATTGGTAATTAGAAATTGGCAACACTGATGTGTCGCTTTACGTGACACATCCGTCCGTCATGTCATGTGCCGTTGTTGTGTTGTGTGAGTGAGTGTAACGCGTCAGCAGGCAACGCAATAAAACAGATCTTGTTTTAGGTACCTAAATTCCTAGTGCGTCGAGTCGAGCTTCGGTTCCTCCGTATTTTACACCCATACACTATACATGGTCCACGCATTTTCGCAGATGAAGGAGACTGAGTTTTTGTTTATCGTGGATTCGGATCTTTTGTTGTAACACAAACCACTCGTAAACAATGTACAAACAGAACAATAAATAAAATACAAGGCAATGAGTACTTAACCTTAATTTGATAAAAAGTCAGATTGTTTTTTTTTTGTTTGACAAATTTATTAGATATATATTTAGATTAGGTAAAAAAAAACCCAAGGCTTATCAGCACCATCTATTGACACCTTTGAATACTCAAGTGACAGCTGTCACCGAAAACTCCCCATTGAGAACCTGTTGAAGAGCGTTATTTATTTCTCCAAGATCATGAGATTGTCTATTACCTTTGAAAATAAGAGAAGTATCATCAGAAAATATCACTATCTTTGATAAGCTTTCAACCATGAAGGGAAGATCATTTATGTATACAAGAAATAGAAAGGGACCGAGTATTGAACCTTGAGGGACGCCTATTTTAACAAGTGATCCCTTTGATTTATTACCATTTATTTGAACTTTTTGTATTCTATTTTCTAGGTATGATTCTAAAAGGCTTAAAGATTTATCATTAAAGCCGTAATGTTTAAATTAACGTAGCAAAGTTTGATTGCAAAAGACTCCAATTGCTTGAGAAGCGCAATTCCAGTGTCAGTGGTGAAGCGCCCTTTAGTGAAGCCAAATTGTTCGTCATGAAATAAATTGTTTAAGTTGAAATAAGAAAGCATTTGATCAAGTATTAACCTTTCAAAGACTTTACTAAGCACTGGTACAACAAAAGTGACTAGGATCCTTTTTGTCTCCTGCTTTAAAAAGTGGTACGAGTATAACTTTACTTTGTTTCATTAAATCTGGAAATACACCTTCATCTATACAATTGTTAAAAATAAGAGCTAGGTACGGAGCTATATTATGGTTATGATGAAGCTACACACCTTTACTGACATACCCCATATATCTTCGGTGTTTTTAAGCTTTAATGCTTTATAAGCTTTTACAATAATATCTGGAGATACATGTATAAACCTGAAGTTTCCTTTGCAACTTTTAACATGGTTTTTTAGTAATTTTTCGGCTATAGTAGGCGAGGAGTTCAGTAATTCAGTTGTTTTAATAGGAATGTTAGTAAAAAATGTTTCGAATTCCTGAGCCACCAGCCACCAGGGGAGGCCCTGTGCAAATAATGCCACGATCTGTTTTTTCACCCTACCAGTTTCTCTGTTTATTACTTTCCAAACAGCCTTTATTTTATTATCAGATTTTTCAATAAATTTGCTGATGTAAAACGATTTTGCACGAGCGCATACCTTTTTAAATATTTTGGAATAGTTCCTTACATATTCTATGAAACCGTTATCAACGTTATATGTTTTTCTATCATACAATTCAAATAACTTATCCCTACTTTTACGGATACCAGGAGTTGCCCAGTCACTAAATTTAAATCTATTTCTTAAAATGTTTTTTTTACGTCAAAAATACAATTAAACTCCGTACAAAGTACAGTGAAAAAATCTTTATAAAAGCTATTTGGATTTATTTTTATACAGTCTGGTATTGGAAGTTTACATACTAATGCCTGCTTGTATTTCTCTATTTTAGTCTCTGTGACAGGTCTAGTCTGAATTTCAACCGCGATTTCACGTTTCACTATAGGAAAAACAATACATTGTCCACTGTGATCAGATTTTAGGCAATTAATAATTTTTTTGCTGGTGAAATCGCAATTGCAGTACATATTATCAATACAAGTGGCTGTAGTCGCCGTCACCCGAGTGGGCTCCATAAAGACATTGGATAAATTGAATGCATTAAATAAGCTTAATATTCTTGTCTTGTATAAACTGTCTTCAAGTAAATCGACATTGAAATCGCCACACACCACAACAGCCTTTTTGTTTTTACTAACTAACTTCAGTCCATCCTCCATAATATTTTCAAAAGAATTAAAGTTATTACTATATGGAGGCCTGTATACGCACACAATGATGTGCTTCTCCAGCTCAACACAAGACAGTTCAATAGTACTCTCAACTGATAACCCAACAAAGTCTAGGCGTTCCCTCGTTTTGAGATTATTTCGGACAAATATTACGGAACCTCCACGCGTAGTGAGTACACGGTTGAAACTACTGACAGCACTATAGTTTACAAAACCAAAAATCATTTCAGTAACTTTTAACCAATGTTCTGTAACACAGAAAATGTCTACACTATCCTTTTCTAAATATAATTCTATTTCTAATTCTTTGCTGGAAAAACCCTGTATATTTTGATGAATTACTGTCAATGTACTATATGCTTTCCCATAATATTAGATAAAGTCAAGTTTTGGCCAGAAAAATCCCGTTTATTTTGGTTAGATGCTGTGAGTAGGGATTTTTCTGCTGTCGAATTTAATAGTTTAATTTTTTATTAGTATTACTACTAACTTCAAAAGATAACTGCGTTATATTATTTATAACGGTGTCTTGTATATAATAAGCTACCAAAGTAGCGTGTCGCCTTTGGACTTCTGCGACAGATACATAGTATCTGGAGTCGATTTAAAATTGTAATTATGTTGATTTATGTCAAAATAAATAATGACGTCGCTATGACGATATGTCGCATTAAATATGTGTGAATTTAAATTAAATATTCTTTTATTATATTTGCATGTTCTTTCGATAGATTACTACAATATGGAAGAGTACATAGAACAAATATGCAGCCTCGTTTTTTATGTAAATTTAAAAGTAACTCAATGTTAGTATTGAATTCCTCTTTGCTGGCATTTAAGATGCTGTTTACCATAACAAGTATAGTAGTATGTTGATCCCAGTTTAGACTACAAATTTTCTGAACAATATAGCTGAATGAAGCATCAGGATAGCACATGTTGACCACCTGGTGGTTTAAGCATTTTATTTTAAGCAAGCCCAAGGCCAACCCCTAACTTATCAGAGTAAATTACAGTCCTAGCATGGGATGTTGGTAGCACTGAGGACCGCTGTTCACTCGATGACTGATGGCTGGGCGTGTAACGAGTCGGTGACTGTGCAGACTTCTGTTTCTGTTTTTTTCCTGATTTCGGCAAAGGTGGGGGTGGTGGCAGCAGGTAGGACGTCTTTGTAGTGGGCACGATACTGGGTGGCTGCTTAGTAGGTGGTATCACTGCAGCTGGTACCTGTTGTTGGGGTACTGTTCCAGACGTGCTTGTGTTCACCACCTCCACTTCCAGCACCTGTCGCAGGGAGCTGTCTTGTTCCAAGCGGCCCACCAATGGTCTACTTTGCTTCTGAGTCTGCACCAGCTCACTTACTGCCGCTGAAAGTGTATTGAGGTGGTGCTAGGTCTCTTGCTGGTCCCTGGCCATATCCCCAATTTTAGCTTGTAAGCTATCAATTTGGCTCAAAAGTGATATTATTTTTATTCGAAGGGGCCGAGTTTTCTGGGTTTTTTTTTATAGCTGTTATATTTTTTCTGGTTTTATTGATGAATTTATTTAGTTTAATATATTTTTTCAACTTCCTTCGACTATTTATCGTGATAGGATTCGGGGTAGAAGTTTTTCCTATTCTATTAATTTTGCTTGTCATTGCTAATTCACTATGCAAAGATACTAGATAAGAAAGTATGGATGGATGTTTGTTCCTCTTTCACGCAAAAACTACACGGATTTTGATGAAACTTTACAAATATATAGCTTATACATCAGAATAACACATAGGCTATATTTTGTCCCCGTATTTCCACGGGAACAACGCGGGTGAAACCGCGGACGTTGCTAGTATTTTATAATTAAAAAAAAAACTCACGCTTCCTAAGGAACAGGTCACAGCTTACATTTTAAACCAGGAAGTTACTACAAAAATGCAAAAACAACAAATTATTAAATAAATTATACAAAAATAAAAGCCAATAAAGTTAAAAATGGCTTTTAACACAACACACTTAGGAGTTATTGTTACTTGAAATACATTTTTATATCCAATTAATAGGAAAACGTAGCGTTAAGTTTGTTACAAACTTACGTGCATATTCATCACAACAATTCATGAAAACATCGTGAGGAAACACGCACGCAAGTCCTAACAGTTGAAAAGTAAAGCTAATATAATGGGCCATTTACACGAGGGCAATCCAGTAAGACAATCCACTGAGCCCATACAAAAAAAAAACTTGAGGACAATCCATTGCAGTGGACTCTCCATTTATACGAAGCCATTAGTGGATTGTCTTACTGAATTGTCTTACTGGATTGCCCTCGTGTAAATGGCCCATAAAGTGTGTAAAAAGCTAATATGTACTTTACTGTAGCTTACTTAGCTGTAGCTTGTAAAATTTAATAGTTTATGTCGTTATCATATGCATTAAATTTTTGCTATCCTTTTTTCACCAACGTTAGCATCGTTTTCAGCATAAATTTATCAGACGATTTTTTTATATAATACCTATAAAATCTCTATTCGATAGATTAATCGTTCATTTATTCAAATGTGTATCGATTTCTATTCACGGAACAGCACTATTATTATATGACATTTCCCCATTCACTCAAAAAAGTTGTTGAAGCAGATTTAATACAAATGTTCGATCGTTTCGTATCCCGTGTGTTAATAGGTCTATGCTCATGTGTATCTGTCAAACGTGATATGCTTTAGCAATGGCGGACTAGAGATAATTCTGTTGCAGTCCAAAAACACTGAATAGTCAAAAACTATTGATCTGATGACAGACAATTTCCTTTTTATTGCAATGGGTTTCATTGCAATAAAAAGGAAATTGTCTGTCAAATCATGTTTTATTTATAGAGCCCTGATATCTATTATCTAAAGTATTCATTTATTCATACAAAAATATAAAAGATATTGCCCACGGAACTATGGACTTTCGTTTCACATTATGTGACGTAGTACCCTGATAAATTATACCTCATTTTTTAAGGTTTTATATATTATAATATAGGATAGTAGAATCATTTATTGTCCCTTTGAATGGACAATCTACAATATGTGCATCGCAACATACTATCATCCACTGACAATCCCCTCATATATTTGTCTCATTAGACGCCTTTCATCCATCCGCTCTAAACCACCTGAGTATTCCTTTCTCAATCTTAGTCACTATATCCTGTCTGCGAGCGCATTTCTACTGCATTTATTCGACTCTCGTGCTTTTTCTGCTATCTGCAACTCTCGCTACCGTACATTAAGGTAGGAACCAACACCCCTTCACGAACAGTCAGGCGTGCTTTTTAGTCACTTTCTGGCACTTCATGAAGGCGTGCAATGCACCGTTTACCATATTATGTACATTCACCCTCTTGTTAGTAATAGTACATTATGATAGTATAAGTGCGGTAGGTTGAAAATTACAGCCGAGGCGATATTGCTAGCCCGAGCCGTAGGCGAAATCGGAAAACAATAAGAGAAGGCTGCTGGTTGATAGGTTCAAAATAAAACTTAAGTACTTACAGATTAAAATTCACTTATTTGCACTACTACGGCGTTCTCTGTACACTTTTACAGTGTCATTCAAACACATTGCTCAAAGCACTTTGATGTATGTTTTCACTTATTTAGCACTTTAGTGTATCATTTGAGTGTCACAAACTCGAGTTCACACCCTTAAGTACCTACTTACGCAAACACGGGATTCACAAATAAAATACGAACCCCGACCGATCCAACGGTTGCCGTACCTAAGTAGTCTAAGTACTCGACAAAACCAACTAATCAAGAATAGGTTCTTAGTTGCAAACGCGTCCTTCGTACCTAAGTGTTCGTAAATGGCCGTATTGAGCTAAAATGTGCCGTAGTCTCTTTTCTTAGCCCCTGAGTTTCAGCCAACATAGGTAGGTAGTTCTAGCACTGACTCGGGTTATGATCGGGTTCCATGGCGCTGAACATGGCGTTGGCATGGATTGAACACTTAATTCGCTAATTGCACAGTATCACTACGGAGTCCCAGTGTCCTCAACATCTCGTACTGGATATTGGAATAAGAGAAAGCCATGTCACGCAAAAACTGAAAATCACGTAAACACACTATAGTCTATTTTACACCAAGTGGGTTCGGTGACAGTTCACATTTTTCCTTTTTAAGCACACAACTTTCTAGTAAGAAGAATAGATGGTTCCAAAAATAATGAATGATTTATTATTATGTCATTGCTAAAATACAATAATTGTCGCCTCTAAAATTCTAAATTAAAATCTCAGACTATAAATCAAGAAAAGTATAAAAAACAATAGACAAAAAAGATATCCTAAAAATACGTATTGCGTGGAACGGAAATTTTACTCATAGGGATTGACATTGACACTACATAATCTACATTAAATCGATGAATCTAAGCTTTTTGGCGGGAATCCGAAAAAAGATGCAATGTTTTTGTAAAATTTTCATTTTGTTGTATCTTTTGGGTTTAAAATAGTAATGTGGCAGGGCAGGGGTCTGTGAAATTTTGCATTGATTTGTAGATTCGATAATGTATGATATTTTCGTATTGCATCAAAAAGTCGATGACATTTTTTATTTATTTTACCATGTTTTTCCCTTATACGAGGGCGGTTTGATAAGTCCATCACTTTAGAAAGAAGAAACACTCTTTTTACATATTTTTCTTTTTATTTTTCTACATAATCTCCTTTCAACTCTACCCACTTAGTCCAGCGATGTTCCAACCTCTTCCACCCATCAAAAAAATTTTTTTTGAGAAACCCTAAAAAATAGGCCTTAGTTTCGGCTACCATCTCTTCGTTTGACGAAAATCTTTGCCCACCAAGCCATTACTTCATGTTTGGGAAGAGGAAAAAGTCAGAGGGGGCTAAATCTGGCGAATATGTAGGGTGTGGCAATAATTCGTATCCTAATTCGACAATTTTTGATGTCGCGACTGCAGACGAGTGGGCCGGTGCATTATCCTGATAAAATAGACTTTTTTCTTTGCTAGATGCGGTCGTTTCTTGATCAACTTTTTATTGAATCTATCTAACAATGCAGCATAGTAAGCTCCGGTTATTGTCTTGCCTTTGTCCAAAAAAAATATGTAAATAACCCCTTGGCTGTCCCAAAAGACTATGGCCATCACTTTACCAGCCGAGCAAATAGTTTTTTTCTTCTTTGGGGCACTTTCTCCGGTAGAATTCCATTGCTTCGACTGTTGCTTAGTCTCTGGTGTATAATGATGGACCGACGTATCGTCAACAGTTATGTACCGACGCATAAACTCACTCGAATTTCGATTATACATGGCTAGGAATTCCTCAGAAGCTGTTACACGATTTCGTTTCTGGTTGACTGTTAGTAAACGCGGCAGCCATCTTGCTTCTGCAAGATGGCTGCCGCGTTCTAGCTTTTTCATGCCCAGAATATCATACAAAATATAAAAATCTCTTTCAGTCGAGATGTGCACAGCATCAGTTATTTCGCGTATCTTCACTCGACGGTCTGCCAAAACAATATCATGTATTTTATTAACCATGCCCTCCGTAGTGACCTCAATCGGCCTTCCTGGGCGCTCCACGTCATTAGTGGTAGTACGTCCACAACGAAATTCTGTGAACACTTATGTACCATCCCATGAGAAGGCGCAGAGTCACCATAATACTTTTTCAATTAGTCTTCGGTCTGCTTAATAGTATTACCACGTAAAAAACAGTGTTTAATTAGCACTCGAAATTCACTTTTCTCCATTTTCAAAGAATACTTAGAAGTCGCCTAACTTTTTTGTTTCTAAAAAGCTTGTTTTCTCACCAAATTTAAAAAAAGAACGGCATGCGCTGCGTAGTGAGTTTCCAAATATGAGACAACAACAAAATATTTAAAAAGTTTTTATTCAACCTTAAAGTCATTGAGTTGCCAAACTGCCCTCGTATAACCTGTGTAATTTAAACATATTCAATAAAAAGGTCATTAGGACACATCACTTCAATTGTCAACAGTGAACTGTCACCGGACCCATTTGGTGTGAAATAGACTATAAATAACCTTCACTGCTTAGATCCCGCGCGCGACTGTCTTTTTTGAGCTATTGCATAGCTTCTATCGAGGGCCTTGAGCGCAGGGACCGAATCCAGAAATTCCGTAACGAAAAAAACCTCACGCTCCCCACTCCGACGGGCACGGAGGTCCGAGTCCGAGTCCGAGTACGAGTCCGAGTCCGAGTCCGAGTCGTCCGAGTCCGAGTCCCAGTCCCAGTCTACTCCGAGTCAGAGTCCGAGTCCGGGTCCCGGTCTCAGTCCCACTCCCACTCCCACCCCAACCCCAACCCCACTTCCACCCCCACTCCCACTCCCACGCCCACTCCCACTCCCACGCCCACTCCCACTCCCACTCCCACTCCCACCCTACACCCACTCCCACTCCCACTCACACACCCTCACACTCCCACACCCACCCTCACTACAACCACCACCACTCCCACACCCACCCTCACTACAACCACCACCACTCCCACTACCACTACCACCACTACGAATACTCTGCTAACCATTTAAAAAACACCCGTGTGGCTTGAAGGCCGTGCATTGTCTAACGTCGTTTCTTTTCGGCAGTCTTGTTGATACAAAATGCTATGCAATAGCTTTACCGCGGCAGTCCCCGAGTGCCACACGTCTTTTTTTTTAACTATTTTGTTGTTCCGAGCGGAGGTGCTGCGCACTGCGCTGTTATTGGCGCGGCGCCGGAGAGGCTCTCGCGCGCTTTTTGCGCGGCTATTCAAAGTAATATACTTTGTCTCGCTCTTACATAGCGCTCATACGTTTGCAAGGGTGAAACAAAATTAACTATCTAAATGTGTGTATCGATGTTGGTGTCGCACGCGTCAAGGTAGTTCCTTTTTCATCAATGAATGCATTGTAACTTTTAGCGTGAAAGGGTTTAGCGACCTGCAAATTTAGTACTGCGTTTAGATAAGTCTTACTGGTTTGGAATAAAGCTCAGTTTAGCTTACATGAACTAATTGGCAGGCTTGTATTTGATTGCGGTAGCCTTAAATTCAGTTATACTAATACATTTTTCGGAAAAATTTAACACATATTAAAAATAGCTGAAATCGATTAAGTAGTCGATACTGAAAAAACTACTTTCAGGAATTGCGCTTAATCTGTTACGCGTTGTATATATAATAATAATAATAGAAAATTTGGCTTAAAATAAAACGTGAATTGTAAAAAATATCTATGAAAGAGCGCACATTTTTTTTCTGACAGTGTGGCACAACCGAACGCCATTTAGCCCAACCTAATGCGGCGAAAAATGGAACTAATGTTTTGTTATACAAAAGTTTGACGTTAACTACAGTGGCGTCACCCTCAGATGCAAAGCTTATTTTGTTAATCTCTTTTTCTAAGAATATAGAAGAATATCTTATTAAAACCCTATCAGAAAAGACTTACTTTGCTTCCTTTTATTGAGGACCAAAACGTCACTTTGCGAATAGATGGAATGAAAAAAATTTAACTGGCTTATAGAATTTTGACAAGGTTTTAAATCTAGAATGTTGTTTAAATAAAAGGTTCCTAAATTACCTACGTCTATCCTGAACAGCGGGCGTATTCACGGAGATTCGATAATCTGTCGAATCCTTATGTCAAATATAACATCTGTGAATAGCCCATCTCGAAATCTTTCGAAAGATTTTCCGATTCACAGTCGAATATCGAATCTCCGTGAATACGCCCGTTGATTGTCTCAAATTATGCTATAGGTATCTCTAGTAGGAATAATACCTGCGGTTATCTTAACAGCGCTCTGTGTTCATCTTCCCATGAGATATTGCACACGTTCCAAGTCATCCAGATTAGGATTATTATGGACACTCGACTTAAGCACTCTTAAAAAAAAGCGGCCAGTTTTCTTGTATGCTGTCAAAACTAGGCATTTCGAGCATAATCGCACTTCGTTTAGGCGAAGCAGCGGAATTGCAATTTGAATTAGAGATAATTTTATTTTGGATCCTTTTTACTTTTATGAAAAAATCATCAAAAGCGTCTTGTGGTGCAATTTTTTTTTATATTTTGTATCAATTTTTAATGAAATCCGTTTAATTTGATCAATGATAGATTCAAACTCTACTCGTAGGTAATCAACCGTCTCTGAACTTGCCATAAAGTCCTCATTACTTCTGGAGTAGAAAGACAAGATATTCTTCGAGGCGGTATATAAGCTGGACACTCGATGGAATATGCGTTCCTTCCATTTTAATGGAAAATAATCAAATTGAAATAAATAAACACAAATAAATTATAATTCAATAAATATTCAAGAAAATTACAAAATGGCGGAGCTGGTGTAATATAAACAATATTACTTATTATAAAAAAACTAAATAATTAGTCTGGATTTTTATCCGACTCGAAGGACCAAAAAATTGTGTAGCGTGTACAGGATGATTCACGTTACACCGTGCCAGGTCCGGGCCCGTTCGAGCCCCGGCCAGGACACGGTCAAACATCTATAGTATACTTTTAGTATGAAGTGATACATGCTTAAAAAATCGATTATTCTCTTTTTAATAATAATCAATTTTTGAAAAATCTCTATTTCTTTAAAAAAACATCGATTATTAAAAATTGATTATACGAAAAAAAATACCAGTTAATAATTTCTTCACATACTTTATCTTTTAGACAAACTTTATGTTAGTATACTTTCTTTATTCGTCGCACAGATGGTGCAGTTTTTGGTTAGGTCTGGTTTTACTTTTTCAAGTTAAAAATTAAAGCATTCTTTAGACATTCTAAAATAACCATAAAATTTGTTCTTGTCATCTATTAATTCTTGGTAGAGTAAAGCGAATTATCCTTCTGCTTCTAGCTTTCTCCAGGTCGGATGTACAACCCCATCTTCTTTTAGTAGTTTGGTGTCGTGTTTCCAACACTTCGTCATCGCGGGCTATTGCAATAACTGCCAATTCAAGCTGTGAAAATTGCATACATTTGTGCGTCACGTCTATCAACTAATGAAATCACTAGTTGTGACGTTGCGGAGCGACGGAGGAGGGAATCAAGGGCCGGAGGTTGTGGATGTAATGATTTTTTAATAGTAAAACAAGGACACCTGCAATGTACAGGAGGGTGAGTATTTACAAGGATAGGACACGTAAGTTAACTTGAATGAGAGGTTGATAACTTACCGGAGTTACCGGACGGTGGCGGTGCCTTGACCAGTTTTAACGAGATTCGGTTTGCAGCTGGTGATAATGGACTTGCAGATTTATTTGTACGGAAATGGTGATATTTAGGTAATTTTTAGTTGCTTCAAATTGATCTGAAGCAAAATAAATATTTTGCAAATTGTCTATCGTCAAAAGTTCGTCAAAAGGTAATATTTTACGTAGCCAGCCTTTGGTTTCTACATCTGTTGATAATCATAATCGATTCAATATTGTAATATTTGTAATTATTGGCATCAGATTCCAATCGTAGTCCGAAAATATTAAGGAGGTATGAAGCTATCCTGTAAAAACTCCCTTAACTTCGGTAGCATTTTGTTGTCCATAATATTATTTAAGAACTTATTTTTTGTTTTAACATGCCATGCACAGCTTCAACCGATTATCGAATCTTTGTAACGAAGCGAGAGTCATACGCCTCTTGACAAGTTAATTATTTGCGGTTGCCTTTGAGTCCCGGCAAAACCCTAAAAACCCTAAATCCCGGACGCGACCCGTCCACTTACTAAGCTAGTGTATACCTATTAATCGATTAATTAATGAATTCATTAAATTCGAATAAATTGAAACATTTATTTTGCTTTCATTTTATTTTAAAAAATAACAAATTCTCTCACTTTAGAAAATTTAACGAAGCTTTTCTAAAAAATGGCTTATATTGCCACAAATCAGTTGTATTTGCGCATGCAGTATTCATTTATTTTATTTATTAATTTAATCGTAAACAAAATAATTTGTGTTCATCATTGTATTTGGTCATCGCGAAGTTTAAAATAAGACTTTCTTTTATTTGTTAGCTTGGTATTCGTTTTATGCAAAATTGTATGCGGTAATTTTGCATTAGTTAAATAGTTTTTATTTATTATATTATTGATTTTAGCATTATAGCTCTCACAAACATTATTAGTTCGGTGTTTTCTATTGCAAATGCACCACTCTTCAATTAATTTATCTCTTAAAATTTTGAAGTATAAAATGAAGCTTTTGACATTATCGCTTTCCACGTTTTTGTATTCGTCATTAAAGGAAGAGCGCAACATAAGCTCACCAATTGCCGGGAAACTTTGTTTTTCAAGTTCAACTTTTTAGATTAACGCCATAGATTCTGGGTGTAATGATAAAAACACCAAAATATTCCCCTCGCCAGTGGAAGGTCCTTTCCCCCACTATGTCATTCCAGTGGAACCGATGCCTGGCCGCTCCACTGACAGGGGTCATGGAGCGCTATTGATTCATTCTTATTAGGATTTCTCTATTTCAGTAGAATTATACATAATTTTGTTTAAAACATTATATTTTAATGTATTGAGGATCTATTCTTTATTCTTGTTTGTTTTAAAATATTGCTTTTTAGCTAAAATATGATTTTCAGTATGGGGTACCATGTATTGTACTACAATTCCTGAATTATTATAAAAATAAAACAACATTTGACTCTTATCTAGTATTTTATTTATACAATACATCTTCTCAAATGATATACAAAGCAAACATCACAGGTCACAACACAATGTTTAAACAATTAGTATAAACAACAGCCACTCTGTCTGAGCTCAAAACCGCTCAGGCGCCAGAGTATGGTCTCATATATTTTCTTTGTTATTGAAATGACTCATGGCACTCAGCACAAAGATTTTATATTTACAGTAACTTGGGGTTATCAGTAACAAGTATTAAAGGCAATACAATGATAATGTTGAATACATCTAGAGTAAAAGTTAAGAGCCCTATTACATTTCGAGCGTGATTTTTGCGTTTAAAGGCCAACTTTGGCTTCCTGGATCTGAGAAACTAGAAAACTTGAACAACTTATACTTTCGGGATGGTAGAGAAAACATATTATTATAGGGAATGGCTACCCTACTTTATTCGATTTTATCTTAGTTAACTATATAAAAGTAAAAAATCCGAAGCAAGTTTTTCGAAAAACGCGCGACGGCACTTTTTTGTGTTCGTGGATTGAACTAAACGAGTAAACAAAAGAGATAATAATATTGCTTATATAGTGATTAAGTGGATAGCTACTTAAATTTTTTTTAATACGTATTGAATATCTAGAAATAAAATCATATTCGAGACCGTAAAATTGCCAAAAACGCTTGGAAATAACCGTAAATTTCTCCTTACTATATTAACAATATCACATGATTATTATATCAAAAGATACTTTAGTTCATAAGGAATACAAACATCATACATGTTTTATAATTTTTATAAACCTGAAAAGAAAAATAATTCAAACTGCAAAATTGCTACATAAAGCTAAAGTTTTGGCCGGCCGAGCTCAGTACTGCGCGAGCGCTCGTCGACGATGGACCTGTGTCAAAATTTGTCACGCCGAAAGATCGCGAATGTCGTCGTAATTATAGTGCGACTACCTATAACAAGTTTTAATCATCGAAGTATTTTATTGTAACTTGTAATAGTTGCTCATGTGGTGATGGTTGTTTGTATACCGATTGAGCTGAAATTTGGTATACTTATGTAAGTTCGGTGACTATAATAAATGGGAAAATAATCATAAAATCGACATCACGCACAGGATATTTATTTGACAGTATAACAACAGAAATTCGTAATATATAAAAAGATTAAAAAAGTATTCAAAAACATAATTCCAAGGAGGCCATTCTCTACATCCTCCGAAACACAAAGAACTTGAAAAAACCAAAAAACACAAACTAAATAATTAATCTACGCGGTACTTTGCTCAATCGACCACTCCTAGTACAGTCAAGAGCAAGTCAAGCTTGACACTACCAGTTTAAGCTGAGCTCTGATTTGTACTGCGCGCCATAGAATACAGGGCCGGGGCCAAGTCCAAAGTGTCAAGCTTAGCGTGCTCTTGACTGTACGTACTGCCACTGGAGCCCGCTGATCAGCAGTTCCACTACTTGTTCCCAGTGGTGACGCGTCGCTACTCACTTCTAACGGATAGAGTCTTTGAAAAGGGCGTACCTTAATCCCATCAGAAGTTTTCAACTTCGCTACTCTGTATTGACCGTCCTTGCCTAAGAACCGCTCTATCACCACTCCCACAACTTGGTAATATTGAGATCTGAACTGAAACAAGCTGAAAAAGAATCTGAAGGTTTGAATATCCCACTGGTTTTCCCTTGAATAGTCCAACCGAGTGTTGTTTTCACCGCCACAAGGTTCTCGCTCAAACTTATAAATTCGCCTGTCATCAGCGCTGGTAGATAATCTGAGCCAATTAACAAACCGACTTCCAAATTTTCTTCTCCACGGTCTGTTAGCTCTATATTGTTTCTTTCTAAAATTGCTGTGACTTCATTTGAACCTTGTAATCGTGGAATGTAGCCGCAAATCTTGTCTTGGTCTACTACTTTCATTGGTAAGCTATTATTAGTAGTCACACCTCTAATCTTAATATCGTATACAGTGTGCTCTGTAACCTTAGTTTCTGCTCCACCAAACAAAAAATTACTGAATCTTTCTTTTCCAACTTCATTCAGAACAAGTTCGTTGGCTATATTCTTCGTAATAAAAGACCTCTGGGACCCAGAGTCCACTAAAGCGCGTACTATTGCTGTCTTCTTGGCACCCGTGATATTTACTAACAATGTCGGCAGCAACGTGACATTACTCTTATAGCATGACATTGTAGTCTCCTTCTTTTCTTCTTTTTGTGCCAAGTCAGGGCATAGAATTGCATGATGACTCTTATTGCACACAATGCATTTAACAAAACTCTTGCATTTAAAAACACTGTGGCCTTCTTTTAGACACTTAAAACATGCCCGTTTACTCTTGAGTGTATTTTTCCTCTCTTCTAAAGACATTTCTCTTGCTTTAATACACTCCGAGCTTGTGTGAGAAAGCCTTTTACACCATATGCATGGCTTAGTCTCTTTTTCAACTTTCTCCTTGTTTTTATTTCCTGCTATTATACAAGCTGCTGTAGGTATTTGAGACGTAGTAGGTTCTTGGTTCTCAAACCCCATTTTGGCCAACTCAATACGCTCTTCACTATCCACCTCTCTCTCAAGAAATACCAACAGACCTGATAAGGGATTCGTATCCGTCGAGTTTGTACGTCTATAGCGGTCCCACGCTCTCAGTGTGTCTTCTGGGAGAGTAGACTCAACCATTGGGTAAAGCATGGAAGCGTACTTCTCTTTCGTGACGTTGAGGGCATCAAGTGCATGGATCTGAGTCATAAGTCGATCATACAAACTTCTTAGTCGGCTGTCTTTTTTTTTTTTTTTTTTTTTTACTAAAAAATGGGCTTGCTCTTGACCCCAGACTAGCCCGAGAGCAAAGACGGGGCCTACGTTGGGACGAGCTTGCCCAGAAGATGCCTGTTCACTCGATCCTTAAAGGCTTGTAGGTTATATGAACTCGGAAATACAGACGCCGGCAGGTAGTTCCACTCCTTGGCGGTGCGCATAATAAAAGAACTTGAAAAGCGCTTTGTGCGTATAGGTGGGATATCCACCAAGTAGGGATGAAGCCCAGCCGTGCGTCTGGAAGTCCGATTGTAAAAAGGGGAAGGTGGGATGAGCTCGTGCAGCTCTTGGGCACACTCCCCGAAATGCAATCTATAGAATACCGACAGACTGGCAACTTTGCGCCGATGGGCTAAAGATTGCAGCTTAGTCACCATCATCTCGTCACCAATCATTCTCCTGGCTCTGCGCTCTACAGAGTCTAAAGCGGCGAGTTGGTATTTAGCTGAGCCATCCCAAAGGTGGCTGCAATACTCCATACATGATCGGACTTGAGCTTTGTAGAGTGTTAGAAGCTGTCCAGGTGTGAAGTATCGCTTAACCTTATTAAGGATGCCCAGTTTTTTGGCCGCAGTTTGTGCCTTGGACTCAATATAGGTGCCGAAGTTGAGGTCTGAACTCAACTCCATGCCAAGAAGTTCTAGGCTGCCGGTAGTAGGTACAGATGCACCCCGAAAAGTAGGAGTCAGGTCAAATGGACTCCGTTTAGCGGAAAACAGACAGGCCTGCGTCTTGGTGGCATTAAAAGTGACCAGATTAGCGTCACCCCATTGGGAGACGCGACTTAAGGCCAAGTTCGTTCGCTCTACCATGGCCTCTCTCTGTGAACGTATATCTTCCCTACTGGCTCTTGCACTGGCCAAATATCTCTCTACAATCGTACTGTCGTCTGCGTAGCCAACAATGCTAGGTTGTAGCATGTCATTGATGTGGAGCAGAAAGAGGGTTGCAGAGAGAACAGACCCTTGAGGAACACCGGCGTCAATGGCCATGAGGTCCGAAGAGCAGCCGTCAACGACCACTCTGATTGACCGTTCGCTCAAAAAGTCCGACACCCACCTGCAAAAGTCAGAAGGGATGCCATAAGCAGGAAGCTTGCTAAGGAGACTTGCGTGCCAAACCCTGTCAAAAGCCTTTGAGATGTCGAGAGAAACAGCAAGCGCTTCCCCGTTTTTCTCAATGGCTTCGCCACAGCAGTGCGTAACATACACTAGAAGATCCCCAGTAGACCGACCGCGGCGAAAGCCATATTGCCGGTCACTGATCAGGTCGTTTTCTTCTAGATATGACAGCAATTGTCTAATACTTCCTTACGGAGTACAAGTTTCAACAACTCCCGTATATGCATCTCTACCAGAAGTTCATCCCTTGCAAAACGACTCTTGAGCATAGAAATAGCTTTCTTATAGTTGGCCCCTGAAGGCGGAAAGCTCTCGACTAACTGTCTCGCTGATGTTCCGGGAACTGTGGCTTGCAATAAGTATTGAAACTTATCGTCGTCGTCCAAATTAGGGTCTTCGTCAATTTTATAAAATTGTCCCCAGAAACCTAGCCAGTTTTTTAGCTCGCCATCAAATTGTTTTAGCTCTAATTTAGGCAGGACATACCGTCTTGTGACTGCCGTAACCTTGGTATCCTGCGATTCCTTCGATTTTATTACGGTTTCATTTGCTTTTGTATCGAATAGAGAAATAATTTCGAAATACCTGTATTTGTAACTTTCGAACTGCTCAACCTCAGCCAACATCGAGGATTCGTCTTCCATGTTGAAAATATAGCTTTCCAGCTCCTTATCGCATGCAAATAGCTCGGTAGCCTTTTGATCGAGCCAATTTTTTGCCTTTGAAATGTCGTCAAAATTTTTCGGTTCCGAATCGAGTAAAAGTTGTAAGTTATTTAACGCTCTAGAAAATAAACTGCGAAAAGTACTTCTTTTTCTCTTTAAAGATTCCATTTTCCTGTAATTTTTTCAAGTAAAGGGGCGCCACAAATATAATAAATGGGAAAATAATCATAAAATCGCCATCACGCACAGGATATTTATTTGACAGTAAAACAACAGAAATTCGTAATATATAAAAAGATTAAAAAGGTATTCAAAAACATATTCCAAGGAGGCCATTCTCTACAGTGACAATGCAATATTATGGTATCGCTGAGCTGATCTGATGATAGAGCCAGGAGGTGGATATCGCAACTCCTCAATGACTACTCGTAAACCCCTCGAGTTTGGGCTTTTATGATTCGTCTTGACAAATACTTTGGTGTTAGATGGTAACCAGGGTCTGATGATGGAGCTGGAAGATGGCCATGGGAACTCGGTAATTAAATGACACAACCCCATCGAGTTTGGGCTCGTATGACACATCTTCACGAGTTTTTTGGTGCTAGATGGTAACCAGAGTCTGATGATGGAGCTGGAAGACGGTTAAAGGAACTCAGTAATTTAACGACAAAACCCTATCGAGTTTGGGCTCGTTTGATTCGTCCTGACGAGAACTTTGGTGCTAGATGGTAACCAGGGTCTGATGATGGAGCTGGAAAATGGCCATGGGAACTCCGTAATTAAACGACATAACCCTATCGAGTTTGGGCTCGTATGATTCGCGTTGACGAGTACTTTGGTGTGTCTGTTGTCAGACATGTCAGTGTCTGATGATGGAGCTGGAATATAACCAATTGAGCTAAAATTTTGTATACACGTTTAGTTTGGATGACAATGCATGGTTAGCTATGTGAAGTCATTTTAAATCCAACTAAAAAGTAAAAAATAAATTAAGAGTAAAAAAATAATTTTTAAACATAGCTTTTATTTTAATGCACTAAAAAGAATAAAATACACTCTCCCTTTAAAACTTCTACTATCTTAAAACGTCATTACACAATTTATTACGTAATAAAAGCTTTTCGCGAGATTTAAGTAGGTACTCATATTTACACAAAAAATTCTAAAAATTTAATTCAATCAGTTACTTATACATATATTTACTTAAACACGAGTACTTAGATCTCGCGACATACAATAAATAAATTTCCGTAAACAAAAAAAGCGCCGTAACTAAAGTTTCGGCTCAAGTAAAAATGGTGTATTCCCGTTGTTCCCATTGACGATATCCCCATTGAGTGGGGACAACGGGAATTTAATAAAATTATTAAAAATACTTCCTGTTGTCCCCACTATCTGTACCCATTGAAATAACGAAATAAAATTATTAAAAATACTTCCCGTTGTCCCCATAGATTTTTTTCTCTCTCCTTTAATTTAATGCAATCTGTCCTTAAACATTCAGCAATATTTTGATGAGAATATACAGTATTGCAAGAAATGGGACCAGTGTTTCACCCTTATAATTTTTTTTCTATTCTCAGATTAGATCTTGAGGCGTTTTTCTTTTTAATCTTTTGAATGTTTGAGAATTGCTCATTAGTTTCTTTGTCATTGGATAAAAATGTTGTTTGAGTCTATTTCTGTATGTGGTCGGGTACGTATTTGAATGTCTAAAATTAAAAACCTAACGTAAAATAACTTACGTTTAAAATCCCTAAAATAATATAATATAATAATAATAATAATATAATCTCACGCCTTCCATCCCCGAGGGGGTAGGCAGAGGTATTCCATTACTGGATATACCCACATTTCACGAGATACATTGGACCCCTAAGCGTGATAGGTGGTGAGCCCATCGCCGGACCGGGTCTGTTTACACATGTCTCAGAATTAATTCTGAGACCTGTGGGTTTCCTCACGATGTTTTCCTTCACCGTCGAGCTAGTGATAAATATGTACGTAAGTTTTGAAAAACTCATTGGTACATGCCAGGATTTGAACCCGAGCCTCACTGATTTTCGGCCGCCTCTTTAACCGTCCGGGCTATCACTGCTCTTTCCCTAAAATCTAAATACTTAATGTTTTAATATACCTAGGCAGCGAATACTTACCTACGAAATATCTAAGATTATAATACAGATTGGACTAAATACCTAATATTCAAAATCTTTATAGTTATAACAACAAAGTTTGATATACCAACATTTTAAATACCAAATGGTCAAAATACTTAAAATAATGCAACGCTTGCGAGAGCGAGCGAAGCGAGCTCAAAATACCAGAGCGAAAATTATTTGGACTGGTTAGGTTCAGAAGATCTTTGATGTTAGGTTTTTTTATGAGCAACAAATAAAGATCTTTTATCATAACCGTTGTTAAGTAAGTATGCTACAATATGATATAGTAAATTATAGTATAAGCGCGGTAAGTTGAAAATTACAGCCGAGGCGATATTGCTAGCCCCAGCCGTAGGCGCAAGTATGACATACGACGTTACATAACATATTTGCGAGGAAATAAAGAAAACTCGAACTTTCATAAACGAATAAAAACAAAACAGCGAAAAAATATATATTTGTTAAGATTTTAAAAAGTACCGTTCGTTTTTAGCCGGAGGACCTTGATAAACCGTGCGATTTACATTACAATAACGCACAAGTGCGTAATGAAATACAATGTAATGTGTTATAAAGTAGATTATGTACATAGTTTAATATCGGTATTTGTCGTTTTGGTCAATGAACTGTGAGGTAAATCTATTTCAGGGACTTTGTACATAGGTATTTCAAGTTTTATCCTTTTGAACTTCAGTAATATATCCATTTGACATTTTAAGCTTTTGGTATTTTCACTTTAAGTCAAAAAACCATTAGGTATTTAGATTTTAGAGATTTTAAGAAAGATTTGATAGGGATATTGACACGTGAAATTTATGTATTCCCGTTGTCCCCACTGCCGTATCCCTATAATGGGAATACGGCCAATGAGGACAACGGGAATACATCGTAAATATTAACCATGAAAACACCTACTTAGAGAATATGGTGACTAACTTTGTGCGTGGAATATTATTGCATGACAACGATTTATTTATTTTTCTAAAAATATTTTATGCACAGACACGGTCCCGTTAGAGTTTTGTTATATGTATAGATGAAAGACCCCTGGTAACCTTCATTTTATGTGTAAGAGAGAACAGACTTTTTATTTCAAGGTTGGTCCCTCTCAGTTTAAGCAAAAATCTACGTACCTATATCTAAAAACATATTATATAAACTATAATATCTAAAAGGGTGTAAATTGTATTGTTTCAAACTTTCTTAACATACGCCGCTAAAAAAGTTGAACACAACACAATAAAAAAATAGAAAAGTATCAAAGTGAATAAGTCGCTTGCTGCCGCTATGGCAGAGTAGTACCGTGAACTCGTGACCCCGAGCGAGCGGGCCGTCACGTTCAAATGCCTAATCTTGAGGAGCGTAGTTTTGTGATAGGGCTCTTAATGCCATTAAAAACAAAACTTGTCAAAAACCCAAGCCTCGCAACTCAGTTCTTCTACTGTAAAAAGTTGTGAGATCCATGTAATACCAAGTCGGTTAATTTATTCAGTCCCTACTAAGGGACCTTCTGTCTTAAATTATTACGTAATTAGCTAACGTAACAACATCTTATAGTAACCATATTAATATTAAAAATCTTTTTTGTTTTAAATTAATAGATTCACATGGCCATCGCGTGAAAACACAATGTATCTCACAAGCGATATTTATATTATATTAAATTATATAATATTGTTTAATGCGATTGCCAAGTCAATCTTTTTTTATATATATTATATTTTGACAAGTTTTGTTTTTAATGGCATCTAACTTCTTTTTGTAGATAGTCCTACCTTTTTTCGTTTCCGGTATCTTCTAATTCTTAAATACCAACAACTGATTCTAGCTCAAAGGTGGAGGAAAACATATTGAAGAAACCCACAGGTCCCAGAATATATTCTGACTTCTGAGACAAGTGTTACAGACCCGGTGCGTATCTCTTTGGATAATGGTACTAGTGGGATAAGACTATTCCAGTTTTACCATCAACGGTACAAGTGGTACAAGGTTGGTGCCAAATGTACCATCAATGGCAAAACACAATGGTACAATGGTACTAGTGGTATAAGACTATACCACTTGTACCATTTAATGGTACAAGTGGTACAAGTCGGTAGCAATTGTACCATCAATGGTAAAACTCAATGGTACAGCTGGTCCGGAGGGCGGCGATGGGCTCACCACCTATCACGTTTAGGGGTCTAAAGATTATACTCGTGAAAAGTAAGTAGGTATTTCCAGAAATCGTATACCTAACGTGTACGTAATCGTATAATCGTATTTGCTTACCCCCTCGGGAATAAAAGACGAGAGATTTGTTTTTTACTTACGTTCATAAAAAATTGGGAAAACTATGTATATAATATTTTTTAGAATTTTCATACTAAGTAAATATGAGTAGGTACCTACTTAAATCTCTATTATAATACGTAATACGAATTAAATGTATTAGTATATGTAATATGTATGTAGATAATGTAGATAATCAAGTAAATTAAATAACTGTAACTGATTGAATTACATAAATCTTTAGAATTTTCAGACTAACTAAATATGAGTACTTAAATCTCGCGACAAGCTATTATTACATAATAAATTGTGTAATGCTGTTTTAAGACAGTAAAAGTTTTAAAGGAAAACTGTATTTCATTCTTCTTATTATTATTATATTATAAGAGCTTGTTAAGTTTACAACGGAATGGTCGACAGTACTACCCTGCATTTTGAGTAGTTATTGTGCAAGCCCAACATAATATAATTGGCAGCATTCTTCGTTCTGCAGTGCCGTGGCTATATTTTGCTGAAAATTGCACAGTTTTGGGTTGAATGAGATGAACACCGTCCTTACCGAAGTCGATACGGATGAATGGTAACTATGTCAGTATCATTGACGTCACACGGCTAACCATGCACTGTCATCCAAAATGTCAGCTCAGTTGGTTATCTTCCAGCTCCATCATCAGACCCTCGTTACCATCTAGTACCAAAGTACTCGTCAAGACGAATCATACGAGCCTAAACTTGATGGGGTTATGTCGTTTAATTACTGAGTTCTTATGGCCATCTTCTAGCTCTATCATCAGACCCTGGTTACCATTTAACACCAAAGTACTCGTCAAGACGAATCATACAAGTCCAAACTCGAAGGGTTTACTAGTAGTCATTGAGGAGTTGCGATATTCACCTTCTGGCTCCATCGTCAGATCAGCTCGGTGGTACCATAATATTGGATTGTCACGAAACTTAGATGAGTATACCAAATTTGAGCTCAATCGGTTAAAGATATTTGCTTCAAAATTGAGGTGTACATGTAACTTTAAAATCTTATACAATTAGATGGGATACAAAGTTATTTATGCAGTTGGTGTATCTAGAAAGCTGGACCGAAATTGCAAAATTTTTGAGTTTTTCCTTGATTTATACACTAAACACTAATTGTATTCTAAATTTGAAGCTTCTACGACTGCTAGAAGTGCCTTAGAGTTTGATGATCGGTCAGTCAGTCAGTGAGTGACAAAAATAGGAAACTTTGACTATTTATAATTCTTAAAATACCGGTTCAAATTGGATGAAATTTTAAATATACTGTGTTTATGCAATGCCTGCTTGGTTACTGAAAATTCAGGCTTCTAGGTTTACCCACAGCGAAGTTATAGGAGGTCGAAAATGGCCTGAATTGCTTCGAGAAAAGGATGGAATATGGTACATAAATTTATCACAAAAATTAGTACTCTTTAAAAGTAAAGTTTTTGGTATGAATATAGTTATTAGGTACTAAAAGAACCTATACTTTTTTTAGTATTTAAATAGACCAAAGTGTTAAATTAACACAAAAGATATGTATGTTTCAAAGGAAATTTTCAAATAAAATGATCAAAAAGATAGGTGAGTTCGACGTATGACGTCACATACATGTATCTCATCTATGTGACGTCATCTTAATACTGTTTTGTGGCTAAGGTGACAGGTTAGAGCGGGAATAGTAGATTGTTATACAAGGGTCGGAAGGAATCAATTCCCCTACGAGGTATTAAGACGCCCGAGCGCAGCGAGGGCGGATATAGTTCGAGTAGGAATTGATAACTTCCACCCGCGTTAAACACTCTACTTTTCATTTCGAATTCCAGGAAAATAAACAAAAATAATTTCCATTTTACAAAAATTCAAACATATAAAAACGCAATAATACCTACAAAAAAAAACAAAATTGTCAACAATACAACCAAAGTGGTTGGAATAAAGAGAAACTTTTTCTTTTAAACGTCTTTGAATACCTACTACATCATAGAGTAGGTACCTAACCCACCGACCTAACCTAAATAACATTACAAAAATAATATACAAATCCTTCCTCTTTATAATAATATGTACTTTTAGCCGAGTAATAGTGTTCTGTGCTTATTAGTGTCGATGAAAAACAAGATTTTGAATTTCGGAACAGCTTACCAAATTATTACTCTTTTTTTAATTTTAAATATGGAACGCGTACCGCCCCGCGCGCGGGCTATTTTCTGTTGTTTATGCTCCTATACTCACAAGGCCGCACCTTTTTTTCTTATTCTAATTAATGTAAAAAGTTTCGTATCCCTACTAAGTACCTAAAGAGGTTGGAAGAAAGTCATTCTCTTTCCTAGAGAAACTTTTTCTATAAACGTCTTTGCCAAATGTAGTACATTTTTTTTTTAATTCATTCCCGCCCTAAGGCCGGAAGCAATTACTATGAGTCTTTCCCGACCGAGGGCGTGAATCACAGCCCTGAATCTCTCTGTGGTGGGAATCATCGCTTCCGACCCGGTACTCAGATCAAACATACACTACTTTCCGAGTATGAGATATGAAAAATAATTAGCGTGCTGAGCCTACAGGGCATTTTGGACCCAGAGAGACTAAAAACTATGGAGTCGTCTTTTTTTCGTTTATTTGTTTGTATAAATTTCGATGTTTTTTAAAACATGTATATTTAGGGCGGTCTATATACAGTGTGAGTCTTTATATAGTGCACATATAAATTTCAAGGAAAAGTTATTTAAAAAAAAAAAAATTTTTGAGTATTTTAAAATTCACCAATGAGTTTCTCAAAGACTTACGTACATATTTATCACTTGCTCGACGGTGAAGGAAAACATCGTGAGGAAACCCGCAGGTCTCAGAATTTATTTTGAGACATGTGTACACAGACCCGGTCCGGAAATGAGCTCACCACCTATCACGTTTAGGGGTCCAATATATCTCGTGAAATGTGGGTATATCCAGTAATGGAATACATCTGCCTACCCCCTCGGGGATAAAACACCATACCATTAGGTCCACACGTCACCGGATGTGCAACCATACACTTGCCCAACTGCCATATCAGATTTTTTTAGACTGGCCATTTCGGCCGGAACCAACTGGCGATTCGTGCGGAGCGTTCCTACGCAGTCGAAGCCCCTAATCTTTAATTCTCGGGCAAGTGCTGGAGAATTATAAAAATTATCCATCCAAATCGAGTGCCCTTTGTCCTCAAGACCATCTAAAAGTCTGAGCACAAGAGCTGGAACAATCCCAGAAACTAGACTATCTGTTTGCGCTTGCGAGGAAGTATCATGCCCTGCATGGACTTCGAAGCGCCACAAGTAGCCAGTTTGGGATTCACATACTTCGTATGTCTTTATCCCAACTGTTGCAGCTTTGTTGTGGATGAATTGGTTAATATCTAACCAACCCTTCCACTTTCGTCCAGAGCTACATTTTGGGACATATTATATAATTGTGATAATTTGTGATTTAGATGGTGGGTTTTACCTTATATAACTTGGCCTCAGGTCGTGTCATTACTGCAGGGTTGCAACAGTCATTGTTTCCTAAATGAAGACATTTGCCCAACAGATGGAAACGGTCATACCGCATGGTTGCCGTGAACCCGGGAGTACTTAAAATGTCCTGGGAGCTATTCCAGTACTCCTCGAGATGGGATTTCACTATAATCCCGGTAGCCAGGATTATACCAAAATACACGCACAGCTCATTGGCATCCGTGTCCCACCATTTGGTGATACAGCTATTAGGCCGTATCGTCCCGTCTTCCAACATGACCGTTGCCACCTGTTGCGCGTATCTATTCTTCTCCATAACTATGTTTTCCATAATATCGCGACTCCATATAGCAGTAAATGCTTCATACGGATTCGCCAATGGAACAGTGGGGCCACAATTAATATTGGAAAATTGTTCCCTTCTCAATTGAGGATCAATTTGAGATTGCGGAAACGCTTTCCATTTTGGACAACACGCGTATTGGACGTAAACCGTATTTGACACTATTTCCTGTCCTTCTTTTTAACACAAAAATACACTTACCGTAGCAAAGGATGTTCGAGATTTCATTGTCTCTAAGAGGTGTTCCTCTCGCGGTGGATGAAGATGACGACGGCATCTAAAAATTAAAAAATATAATGTGATAACAAAACCCAACTAGAAAACAAACTGTCACACATATTAAGTTATGTATACTTACATCCAGGCGGCGTCTGGACTTAGCGGGAGCCTGAGGGGGCCTGAAAAATAAAGTTCGTCAAAGTCAAAATGTTTTATTCAAAATAGGAACTTACAAGTCCACTTATTGAACGTCATTTCAACTCCACCGCTTCAGCATGTATGGTTGAGGAGAAGAAGCGGGGCCAGAAACTCCTCAACACAATATTCTTTTAATCAATTGTTACATATTACCGTTTCAGTCTTTGATGATAATTGTATTACTGATAGCAGTTCTATCGATGTCATTTTTATGTATCTTAGACACTTAATAAAATGAAATACTCACGCGGGTCGCTTTGTTGCCGTGCCCACCTGACCTCCCTGTGCCTGAAGGGGAGTGCCTGAGCGAGGAGTGAGTAGGCGAGGTGTCCTTGAGTGCGAAGTTTCACAATTTTCACCACATTCAACGTGCCTACAAATATTTTTTTTTTCACACATACCTAATTTCATTATAATTTAATCAAAATAACCGTGAATAAGTAGAACAGTAAAAGTAAACTAAAAGTAAAATTAAGAGTAAAATTACGAACTAAACTAAACTACAAGAGATGTAAAAAATGAGGCCCCCGTGGCAAGGTCCCCATCACGCAGGCGGCATTCCCGCGCTGGATGGCAATACTTATCCTTTGCGCGAGAAAGTCGTCTGCAGAGCTCCTTGAAGAGCCCGTGCGCGCCAGGACCCCACGGACCAAGTGTCTCGACGCCAAATGCAATAAAATCGTATTTGGCACCAAGACTTGCCCACCTTATAGCGTTCGCGAACCTCCGCCGCCGCACCGGCCCGCTTAGCGGTCGCCGGAAGATTAATTGTAAAATGAGATTGATATTTACTAAGAATTAAAAAATAAAAACAAAATATATCAAAATTATTACAGAGCAGGTGACAGTGCTGAGCATACAGAAAGCGCCAACGTTAGCTCTTCAGCAGTCGGGGTTGGCGAAGGCGATGTAGCCCCCAGTGAGGACCACAGTGATTCAGAACTAAAATTTAAATAGTAGTTAAACATGACTTATTACAAAAAAATATATAAATAGTCAAAATTCAAAATATTTTACCCTGACGCCGCTGGCCTGGAGGCGGAAGACAAAACGCGTGCATTTTTACGATGAAGTGGTCGTTTTATCTGCTCACCCTCTGGCAGATCGACCACCATCCCACAGAATATGCTGAAATCATAGTTTACCCATGTCAAGATAACATCTAACAAATACAACCCATTTACTAAAGTTGATAATTATAATGAGAGGTTTTTTTTTTTGAGAACTCTGTAGATGGCGTTGAATTGACTACGTTACTACTAAATGCGGCACGTCACCATCGAGTAACTTATAACCGCGACTTCCTTATTCTGTGAACTTATATTACTCGCGAACGACCTAATCTTTATAATATGTGATTACGACACTTTCGTTTGCTGCTTGCTTCTGAATGTAACCTAGTTTTCTCGCGCTTTGTTAAAATTCAGTTTTTTTTGTTCGTTGTTTTCGTTAAGTTTTGGTTTTATTGTTTTATCTTTGTTTTGTCTGTGTGTGACAGTGACATTTACTTTTATATACGTTTCGTTTTACGATATCAAAAAAATGATGTGACGTTCCGTTCCTAGCAGTAACTTAGCAAGTTCAGCGCCATCTATCCAGAGAACAGGGAAGAGTAAAAAAAAAAAGAAAAACCCCCCCATTATTACGACAAAATAGAACAGAACATTAGAAACAGAAGAGGCAGGACTTTGGCCAGTTGTGGAAAAAAGGTTAGATTAGGTATATAAATATTGTTAGTAGGTTTTATGAATAATAATAATATTAGTATTATCATGGGTCAGATGCAAAGGGTCTCTCTTGGCGACCACCACCCCGTGTGCGCACTCCACCTTGCCGTAAGCCACCGCGTGTGCGCACTCCACCACAAGGTCGTTCTCCACTTCCCTCTTCACGTCTTCAGGATAATCAAAATGCAAAAAAACACATGCAAATTATAAATAAAAACGAAGCAACATGCATGAAACTTTTTTTTCAAAGATACTTTAAACACGAGTAAAGGAATGTAAATATGTATAACTAAAGGTACTTAATGATTTGTATAAAAAAGAAGAAAATTTTAAATCATCAGATCTATCATCAGAACATTAAGAATAGAGGGAGGGCTTTGTCCAGCATTGGGAAAACAGAATAGATTAATTGAATAAAAATGTTAGTATTATTAGGGTTTAGTTAAGGAGGGTTGACGGCCCGAACCGCGTGTGCGCACTCCACCTCGTCCACGCACCCCGCGTCTTCCGCCTCTTGCGCGTGCTCTTTCAGAATGCAAAGAATGCAAATTAAAAATCAAAACCAAGGAAATGTGCAAGCAAAAAAATAAATATTGAAAAATACCCGTAAATCCGCAACACAGCAATAGTGCTCATGAAACTGAACAAAATTCCCTAAAGAAAAAAGCAACATTTTTAATTTGGTTTTTAATCAAATTTTTTTTGAGCGCTACCGCTATATTTCGTATTACATGTATTTCTGTATCACCATGTATAAAAATATATAAAAAAATAACGAACTAAAATTCAGAAGTCGGCTCCATAGCTTTCGCGAACGTTTAAAAATGAACTGTGAAACCCCGTCTGTGGGGAAACCGGCTCCCGGTTGGTAGTATTCTTCGTTGAATTTTATTGTTTCTTACTGTTTCTGACTGGAATATACGATTTACAATACAAATATCACAACTTTAATGATATGATGTCTTATATTCAGCAGTACCTTTTGGTTTAATAATGTATTACGTCCAGTAAAACAAAAATAATACAACACTCATAGTTCGATTGAAAATATGGTCATAGGTTGAAGACGGGTTTTATCACTAAAAATCGAAGGAATAGCGTTGTTATTAGTAACAAATATTAAATATTACTTACCTTTTCATGTTTCTTCTTAAAGAACTGTCGAGAACACTTCTTTTCACCATAAAAACCTAAAATGTACCGCAAACGAGCCGTTAGTGACGTGTTTTTAAAAGACGTAGTTACTGGTCTGTGAAAGACGTCTAATTTATTTTTTTTCTTCAAAGGCCACCTGTGTCTATGGTTCAGTTTGCTAGCTTGCTTCATTAAGCTGGTCATATATTAGGTTTGACAGAGCATGGTATAAACTACGATATTTAGCGCGGAAATCGTGAACCACTTGAGACAGCCGGCGGCCGGTTCGTCCACTGTTATGGAATAAATGACAACAGTCGGAAGCCGTTTCGCTCACTGACAAGGGACTAAATACGGAAAATAATATTTGAGGGCATTCGTTATGGCCAACTCGAAATCGGCATGAACAATTTTTGGTTGAACTCCGGAACAGTGGCAGTTATCAGGTCAAATAATGTTTTATACATGCTCTCAGTTTAGTTTGGTAATAGCGCATACATCAATGGTATCACTTTTGTTTCTGTGGTGGTACTCCCAACATCACCATATATATGAACCAATTGATAAAACGGAATAGGGCATGATTGAAATGTTCCATTAACAAAAGAACCTTCGATGTTGTCGATTTGCATTAGATTTTTTTCAAAAATTAAAATCCATCATCATCTGAGTTGAGCCGAAATTTCAACTTCGCTTAATTTTTAATACAGCCAAGTACAGTTTTCCGAACTTGAAAAGAATTTTCCGATGTGTATATAGAGCAAGCTTTGTGCTGTCGAAAGAAGGAATCTTAGTCAAAACGTAAAATCCCTTGTCTTTCAGTGGTTCTAGGTGCTTTTTATATATTGTTGTAACAGATTCGAATGATGTGGCTAATTGGCTATACTTAATTTTTTGCATTTTCAATAGCCAATAATACTTCGTTTTGCGGTTCATTGCGAACACAACTTTCCACATGTGATTTTTGATTTGTCATATGTTCATCCGTTAATTAAGAAATACAAGCAAGTACCTAACCTTCGAAAATACACGTCGCGGTAATAGCCTAGCCTATATAGAGCGCTCGTCTTGTAATCCATAAAGGGGCACGGGTTCGATCCCAGTCTGTACTTCTGAGTAATTGTATAGTTTGAATTTGTACCTATTCGAGTAGGAAACCTGTTTACACCAGAGAAGAAATTCAAAGATGTATGTATGTGAAATGTGTATAAAGGCTCCTACTAGCGAACGAACAAACGTACTACTATACAGAGTACAATCAACGTAGTACTATACAGAGCGTTACTTATTTCATCGATTGTCACAGATCCATTACTAAGTTTTTTTTTTGGGAACAAGTACAAATTGCCGATTTATACATTTATAAATTTTGTGCTTGTAAAACTGCTGTCCATTCCACAATAAGACGGCCATGTTTAAGATTAACAATTTTTATTTCTGCGTTATTTTGGATGGCTCACTAAAGTATTCGATATAAATGCACAATATTGCAGAAAATTGCACAAATGTAAATAAATAATTAGATTATAGTGATATTAGAAGTCATTTAAGTGATGACAAGACAACTTATCTTTGTTTACCTATTGCAAATTAAATGTTTCAATTTATTAGAATTTATCTAATTTATTAATTAATCGATTACTAGAGGTATACTTAATTCGGTTCACACTAGCTAGTCTAGTGGGTGGACGGGTCGGGAGGGCTATATACTTTCTCCTCCAGGTGTGCTACGACGTCCCTAAAACCTCTATCTAGCACTAATATTTCCCCAGGTTGCAACATAGTCCAGTCAAAATAGACATTACAGTTTGCATTAATTGCCAACAACCTGGATTTTTGTGCAGGCCTTGAATACGTCATTACAAATGATATGTCAAAAGTCCCCATTGATCCCGCTTGTGCGTTGTTTTTTATTCAAGGTCAAAGGTCCCCAATTAGCGTTTTTTGCTTATATCTCTGAAACAATGAGAGCTACCGAAAAATGGTTCAAATAAAGTTTGTAGATCGTAAAATTGAATACAAAAAAGATCTCAATACTTTTCTTCTACAAAGCATCGCTTTCGAGATATCGTGACTTTAGACCGCAGGAAAGTCGTATTTTCGACTATATGCACACATTTTCGCACCACCTCTGAGGTAGTGAACACGGCGCTTTTTTTTTTAACGTGGTTTCCCCAGTATCCTACTGGGGAAAATACTCCACAATATATTTTGATCGAGAGAATGTAATGGGACACAATTTTCTTAATGAAATTTTTTTTTATTTAAATTTAATGAAAATTTTAACAGCAAGAAAAGTACATCATCGTTCATCATCAAATTCTTCATAGTCACTCGTTTCTTCCTCTTCACTGTCTTCTTCCTCTTCTTGCTCGATTTGTGTAGACTGCTCCAAGAAGACAGATATATCAGTTATATCCTCATCAATTTCGAAACAATCTTCATCTGTTGCATTTGATTCAATGTTGGTGCAAGATTGGCCTTGACAATTGGTACATATCGATGAACAATACAATCCAACTTTTCTACACCCGCAATTGTTTGTGCAACCTTTTTTGCAATTACAAAAAATTGTATTGAGTAATTTTTCTGGAACAGGTGGCAGTAAAGTCTGGATTGGCTCCAAACTATTATTCATAAATTTCCAGCCCCAATCTTCAGGATTTAGATCATTGCCTAGCCACACTTGCACTTGGTAGAACACACGATACAAGTGTTGATAAGCAGAAGCAGATGTTGGAGGGAGAGAAGATAATTGCACTCTCTTATTGTTTCTGGTATTTTTCACAAAACTCAAATATTTATACTTATCTATCGATTCCATTTTTTTTGGAGCTCCATACCATAGCAAGGATAACACGAATTCCATTGGTGAGGATAACATCTGCTGACGAGTTAATATTTGTAAATACTTTTGCGTTATCAATCAAGTCTTGACGTTTTTCAAACAATTTGAATACTGTATTTTTGCCTCTTTTGAAAATTGCTGATGTCGTATCGCAGCCAGTTATCGCATGAAAGAATAATATATGAGGCTGACATTTTGGATATGCAGTTAAACTTTGTGAAGAATATATTTCCGTTTGAACTTGAGCTCTCCCAGGTTTTAAAAAGTAAATGATCTTATCTTTAGGTGTTCGAGCAGTTAATATTATTAACAAAATTTACATCTTCTCCAACAACGATAGTTGGATTGGTGCTACTGAATTGTTCAATTGCGGTTTCAATAATGAGGACATCAGCGTCATTTTAAGCTTGTTTCACAACAATATTGGCAGCTGCAAATTCTTCACATAACATCGAAATCAAACGAGATTTATTGTGAGTATTAGCAAGAAGCTGCTGTTGGTTTGTCGGAACAGTCATTGATCGATCAAAAACTATATCAGTCGATGAAGATGTTTGTTTAGCTCGACGACGTTGTTCTGCAGCTTTGATATTTTTTGTATAATCAGTGTAACCGTCAAATATTATAGTAACGTTGTGACCAAAGTGTCTACGAACATACTGAAGATATTTGTCCAAAATATCCTCAAATGTGTTCTCTCGATCCCACACAACACGATGTAACAAGTATCCTCCATCGATGATGTAGGTAGCGTTTGCACTTTCGATATCAATGTTCACACATTCAAAGCAATTATAAATGGCTGACTTCTGTGTCTTACGTATTCCAATGGCATCAAAGAGCGATAAAGGGTAAGGGGCTAATTCGTACTCGAAGAATTTTTCAAGCTCATCTTCAAATGTCTTCGTAATACTCATGCGTTGAAATAATAATACAGGATCTATTGGGACCTTCTCATCATGAATCTTCATGGTACTGTTCATATATAATAGAGGTAGTACTTTATCAGCACGTTTCAATTTAATATTATTAAATGTTTGGCCCATCATTTTGCTCATAGATGCAATACCCACTTCATGAGCATTATGGCAATTGATTTTATCATCCCCGACGACTCCATTGGCAATGGACATGATTTTGTTCAATTCAGGAAAAGGATCATGTGATGAAAACCATTCACGAAGTTTCTTGATGTCTCCAGTATCTCTCTTTACGCGGGAATCCCTTGCATCGACATGCTGATCTGTTGTGTCCATTCTTACATCCGCTAAATCCTCCAATCTTTCACACACAGTATTCATTGCATGCATGCCATAAATCCATTTACTTATGACGCTCTCTTGCGTACTTCTTCCTCGAGCAACACCTCCATCTGTTTTCATTGACTTCATCATCGATTGCTCAATGACCATATCCGTTGAAGTTCCACAACTCAATTTATCAGAAAGTCTAATTGTGAAAAATCCCCGTGTAAATCTCTCGAAAACCTTAGGATCATCAATTAAGTTTTCCAATTGTAGCATATCTTGTAGATATAAATGTGCAGATTTGGCATAAGGAAATGTCCTGATGCGTGGAAGTAATAATAATAAGTGGCACGCACGAGCATCAATGTGTTATAACTTTTTATATTTATTTGTATGAAACCGTAATGGCCAATCGTATAAGTAGCTCCACTTGTACGCATTATACGCCACTGAGCTAAAATAGCATAAGAATTAAGTAATAATTAATAATTCTTATGCTATTTTAGCTCAGTAGCACATTGTAATTAGGGCGATAATTCCATATTTTAATTGGTAACCCTTTCACTAAGACCGGTTAAAGAAGCCATTTTGTCTTTTCAATTGCCTTAGACACGCTCGGTTCCGCGCTCGTGCATTGTATGTATTTTATACTTTAGATTTCTAATAATTAATTGCTCAAACCCCAAAAAAAAAGAGCTTTTTTTATTTCCCTTGTTCCTGTATCGAACATCTTGTACATCTCATTAGTTTTTTAAGTTATCTGCTACATATTCAGCAAGAATACATACAATATAAAGAAAACTTAAATATAAGCGATGTTTTAAAAAAAACTTAAGATTTCTTTTTATCAATGAACAAATTTTTTTTAAAACGCCTTTTTGAAGTTTGATATTGGACATTGCGTTTTCTTTGATATTTGAGGTTATAAATGATTAAGTTATAATTCTTCAAAAAATTATATCTCAAAAACTAAACCAGTCCGCATCCTGATACTTGATAAATCATCACAATTTGTACCCCTATCTACAAAAAAAAAAACAAAAAAAAAACATTCTGAGATGTTGCTCTTTATAAAGCTGAGCTTCCATTTTGATCTAGTTGGTTTCTGGTCTGTGGTTGGTTTATTCCTATCTATACCGAATCCAAAATGTACGTGGAAGTTTATCATCATTTATTGACTAAAATACAAGTTAAATCGTTCCGCTTTGTTTTGATTCCGGGGGCACTATTTAGGAAGAGATTTTTGGCATTAGTCTCGATTCGAAATTCTTCCTCGTTAATGATGTGACTTCCAGCTTGACGTCAAGTTGGAAGCCTCATCAATGTACCCTAATATCTTCGGTTCCTTTGAAGCACTAATTCTGAAACTTTGCAATTCCAAGGCACTATTTAAGAAGAGTTTTTTGGTATATAGTTCTTCAAGAACAGTGCTGTGGTTTTTGTGTACTGAGATGAGGCTGCTATCTTGACGTCAAGATAGCAGCCTCACTGAACGACCTGAATATCTCCGAAAGTATGATAGCACTATTTATATGCTTCGGGCACTATTTGGCACTATTTAGGAAGAGTTGTTTGACATTATCAGAACAGCTCAATTCCATGGTGAGGCTTCTAACTTGACGGTCTCATAAAGCTTCCGCGATTTTGGCGGTAACAGATTATCTATTATGCATTTTGCCTTTTGTTCGACGTCCAAATCTTCACTGTCTTTGTACATCTATACATATAATAAAACTCTAACGGGGCCGTGTCTGCACTTTAAATATTTTTTGAAAATTTTAACGGTAGTGTATATAGTTATCGATATAGATACCGAAACACCAATTTTTGGAATTTTTGTCTGTCTGTCTGTCTGTCTGTCTGGTTGTGCACGCATCACTCAAAAACTACTGGACGGATTTTGATGAAATTTGGTATGGAGATAACTGAGTACCCGGGTCAACATCTAGGGTACTTTTTATTCCAGGAAAATATCTCATTCCCACGGGAAAATATAAAAACTGGTTAAAAAGAGAAATACGTACTACTCCGAAACGATAACACCTAGAAATTTGAAAAATGGTTTGAAGGTGTCTGATATGTCATAGGAAATTGGTATGAAGGGATTTTTGGAAATTCCCACGGGAACGGGAATAAACTAAATCCAAGCGGGAAAACGCCGCTGGGCACCCGCAATTTGAAATATGGTATGTAGGTGTCTTAAATATGTCGTAGGCAACCACTATGAAGGGATTTTCGGGAATTCCCACGGGAACGGGAATAAACGGAATCCGCGCGGGCAACGCCGCTGGGCATCCGCTAGTTCTTAATAAATTTATTTAAAACCGAACAAATCTACACTCGAAAGAAATTCTGAAATTCTCGCGGTGAATTTTTTCTTCTAAACCAGTCACAGATTATAAATAAAAAATTTAAACACATTTCTTTGCGTAAAAACTATTAGTGGATTAGGAAGAAAAGACCATTTGCTGCACTATCTTATGATTATTAGCATACTAGAGTCTGGCTAGTGAAAGTAGATAACGAAAAAGCGCGGCAAATTAAAAAAAATTAGCATGGTATCCTACGATATATATGGATTAAACTTAGTTGATACTTGGATTTTTTAGTTAGTTTTAAATATGAACTACTCCTATTGAGATTGATAGTAACTGTATTTCTATGGAATCATATATTAAAAATGGCTAGCATTGCACGGAAAATTAAAACAATATTATTTATTACTAATATTATAGAGAGGAAAGATTTGTATTTTTGAATGTTTCTAACGGATAAACTTAAAAACACTGGACCGATTATAAAAGTTCTTTCCCCAATGGATAGCTACATTATCACTGAGTAACATAGGCTATGTTTTATTCCCGAATTTCCACAGAAACGAGATCTACGCAGGTGAAACTACTCATTGGTACGAGGGGCAAACCGAAATGATCAGGAATAAAAAAACTAAGTTATGTTTTATTGTTTTTCGAAGTATTCTTGGTTGCAATTAATACACTTTTGCATTATTTCGAAGCAGTAATTCCAGTACTGGTTTCGAGTTTTATTTTATCTTTCTGCTCCATATCTCGGAGATTTCTAATAGTTCTCACTATTGCACCGACTACATCCTCCAGATTTTCTGCGAAAGAAACGAAATATTCTATCAAACAATTGTCTATGTTCAGGCTAATATACATGTTAACTATTCGGTAACAAAGAATTTAAACAAAAAATAGTAATTACATAAAGTATGAAAGTAATAGACCATACTAACCTAAGAAATTTAACACCACACGTAAACATTCTTATTTTTGGTAGAATTCAGCTTCTTTTTCTTCTTGTTTTTTTTTCTTGGAACTTGGGTATCATGCAGAACAATAACTCTCGAACTCCACTTTTAATAGTTTTATTCATATTTTAATTTAAGTTAAGATTTTAAAAAGTACCGTTCGTTTTTAGCCGGAGGACCTTGATAAACCGTGCGATTTACATTACAATAACGCACAAGTGCGTAATGAAATACAATGTAATGTGTTATAAAGTAGATTATGTACATAGTTTAATATCGGTATTTGTCGTTTTGGTCAATGAACTGTGAGGTAAATCTATTTCAGGGACTTTGTACATAGGTATTTCAAGTTTTATCCTTTTGAACTTCAGTAATATATCCATTTGACATTTTAAGCTTTTGGTATTTTCACTTTAAGTCAAAAAACCATTAGGTATTTAGATTTTAGAGATTTTAAAAAGATTTGATAGGGATATTGACACGTGAAATTTAAGTATTCCCGTTGTCCCCACTGCCGTATCCCTATAATGGGAATACGGCCAATGAGGACAACGGGAATACATCGTAAATATTAACCATGAAAACACCTACTTAGAGAATATGGTGACTAACTTTGTGCGTGGAATATTATTGCATGACAACGATTTATTTATTTTTCTAAAAATATTTTATGCACAGACACGGTCCCGTTAGAGTTTTGTTATATGTATAGATGAAAGACCCCTGGTAACCTTCATTTTATGTGTAAGAGAGAACAGACTTTTTATTTCAAGGTTGGTCCCTCTCAGTTTAAGCAAAAATCTACGTACCTATATCTAAAAACATATTATATAAACTATAATATCTAAAAGGGTGTAAATTGTATTGTTTCAAACTTTCTTAACATACGCCGCTAAAAAAGTTGAACACAACACAATAAAAAAATAGAAAAGTATCAAAGTGAATAAGTCGCTTGCTGCCGCTATGGCAGAGTAGTACCGTGAACTCGTGACCCCGAGCGAGCGGGCCGTCACGTTCAAATGCCTAATCTTGAGGAGCGTAGTTTTGTGATAGGGCTCTTAATGCCATTAAAAACAAAACTTGTCAAAAACCCAAGCCTCGCAACTCAGTTCTTCTACTGTAAAAAGTTGTGAGATCCATGTAATACCAAGTCGGTTAATTTATTCAGTCCCTACTAAGGGACCTTCTGTCTTAAATTATTACGTAATTAGCTAACGTAACAACATCTTATAGTAACCATATTAATATTAAAAATCTTTTTTGTTTTAAATTAATAGATTCACATGGCCATCGCGTGAAAACACAATGTATCTCACAAGCGATATTTATATTATATTAAATTATATAATATTGTTTAATGCGATTGCCAAGTCAATCTTTTTTTATATATATTATATTTTGACAAGTTTTATTTTTAATGGCATCTAACTTCTTTTTGTAGATAGTCCTACCTTTTTTCGTTTCCGGTATCTTCTAATTCTTAAATACCAACAACTGATTCTAGCTCAAAGGTGGAGGAAAACATATTGAAGAAACCCACAGGTCCCAGAATATATTCTGACTTCTGAGACAAGTGTTACAGACCCGGTGCGTATCTCTTTGGATAATGGTACTAGTGGGATAAGACTATTCCAGTTTTACCATCAACGGTACAACTGTCACTTGTTTTTGCAAAATGGTAAAATTTTGAGTTTTGACATTTTGCATTAAAAGTAAAAAAATACGCCAAATTCCGGGAATATTCTTAAACATGGCAACACTACGTAATGAGACCTCCAACCCCGCTATACAGACCAACTCACTCAGGTGTTGCCATCTTGCCGAAAATCGACAATCAAAATGTGGTAAAACGTATCCCTTTCTTTGAGAGCAAATCACCCGTCGGCCATCTTGGTTTTTCAAATTTTCGGGATTTTCTGGTAAACTACAGGATATGTCCTATGCGATGACACCAAACACATCCCTTTAGCATATTGGTGTCTGGGAGATCAATTCGGGTCAAGTGGGGTCTAAAACCACTTCAACTTTGAAACACTACTACGCGGCCGCCATTTTGTTTTTTGATTTTTTTAAATTATTTTCGTAAATCATCTAAAAAGTTAAACCGATTCTAAAAATTTGAACCGAATCGGCCAGAAAACAAAAGAGATACGATAGGCAAGCCTGGCCGCCATTTTGTTTTTTTAAAAAGTCGGAATTTTCCCGGGGTCACTTCGCCATCTTGCACACTTTTCTCATATATGACTTGCCTCCAAAACGACTCCTTCTGGGAGAACAATTATGTCAATCAGTGAGTGAGTGGTAGTCGAGCTTTATATATTTTATATATTATATATAAGTTTGGGGGCTTGCGATCACGTTGTGGATATCGTCTTTCAGAAATGACATTTTTTTCAAGTGTAGGATGAATTAAAGTTGGAATCATAGAGCAATCAAATTGATTACCTGGCACGTCGGCGTCAGCATTATCAATAAGGGACTCCACGTCAACGTTCCTTTCCTCAATAACAGGTTCCGCGACGACGTCCTTATTTCTATCCTCAGAAGACATCTCCCTTACATCAGAGTAAGTAGGTAAAACTGAAGATTCTTCTAGAAACGGTCTGGAAGTTGATGGTAAATATACGAAATCTAAATTGTCACCAACAGTCCTGTAAAACAACGTTGGACTCTTTTTTTTTTTTTTAAATTGTTTATTGGCCTTTGGATTCTAGTCCTTACAGCCTAATATTATAAGATAAAATACTTATATCTAATTTACAATGTTCCTACGGTATTTACAATGTATTTATAAATAAACTTAAAATATAACGGGTTTCTTAATAGTTCCTGTAAATCGGTAGCCACTTCAGTACAAATATTTTGGAGTTCCGACACTAACAATAAACGTTGGAAATTAAACTTTTGACATTTCATAAACAGATGTTCGAGGTCAGCGACTTCATTACATTGTTCACAGTTTGGGTCCGATAGGATTTTCAATCTTGAAAGGTGAGCTTGAGTTCGACAGTGGCCAAATCTTAAACGGTTAATTGTAGTGATAAAGTTTCTACTATCAGCATCTCTGTGTTTGTTGTACCAAGGTCTTTGCGGCGGAGAATTCTGAATTTTAGCATACCACTTTCCTTTTTCTTGGCTAATAATCTTCCAATAATCATGCCATAGCTTTTTTAACTTTTCAGTTAACATCTGATTGAAATCCGTGAAAGGAACTTGCAATATTGAAGAGTGGTCCTCAGAACACACTCCACGGGCTGCCTCGTCTACTACTTCATTCCCAGAGATGCCACAATGAGATGGAACCTAATAGTATTTGTTTTACATCATACACAATAAAATTCAAGCTATATCTAAATGGACTACTATTCAAAGACAATAAAGCACTTTTACTATCAGAAACAATTAAAATTTCAGAACTTTTTACATTATTATATACATACACTAATGCCCTGTAAATAGCATAACATTCTGCAGTGAAAATGCTGCTCTGGCTGTCTAATTTAAAACATTGTGTTTGTTTAATTTGAGGATCATAAAAAGCTGATGTTACACTAGTTGATGTCTTAGAGCCATCTGTATATATAGTATAAATATTTGGTAGATTCGACAAATAATCCAGAAATTCAGATTGATTGCTCAATTTTTTAAAATCAGTAGAAACATCAAAAGATAAGCACTTATAATTAACTTTATATAATGGCAATGGATTAGATAAATGTACATTTTTACATAAGTTTTTAACATTCAGAGATACCTTTAACATTTCTGGCAAATGTCCAGAGACAAGTTCATCAACTGTGATCACTAAATTATTTGTAAATATTTCTGGGAGATCTTGATTAGGTAAGATCCTGTCTAAAACAAATCTGTTGTTAGTAGCAAATAGCTTAAGACAGAACTTTTCTGAAAGCTGCAGTCTTCTTAATTTTAAAGGTATTATACCTGATTCCGATTCCATCACATTAATTGGAGTGGAACACATGGCACCAGTAATAATTCGTAATCCTTTGTTTTGATAGACATCTAATTTTCTGAGTAAACTAACATTTGCATTCATGTAAGCTAAGGAACTATAATCAAAATGACTTCTGATAATACTCTTGTATAACATAGACAGAATCTTTGGATCAGATCCCCAATGAACACCAGCCAGAGAACGTAAAACATTTAAACCTTTACTAGCATTTTTTATAATGTAATTAATGTGAGTCTCAAATGATAATTTCTTGTCTAAATAAATACAAAGAAATTTCTTTTCATGTAAAAAGTTCAATATATTAGACTCATATGAAACTGAAGGGACTGAATCAAAATCTACTTGTTTTTTACAAAATAGCATTGCTCCACTTTTACTAACACTAATACATACATACATACATAAGGCTCACGCCATTGTCCACTAATACTTAAGTTCAAACTATTATAAAAATTACTAATTTGAGATAAACCATTGTTTAAACTTCTAATAGCCTTATTTAAATCTTTATTTACACTATATACAACAATATCATCAGCAAATAACAGGCATTTCACAGAAGGATCTGTCAAATATCTGTTAATTTGCGAAGTGTATAATCCATACAGTAATGGAGAAATTGTAGAACCCTGCATAGTTCCTTTATAAACATGTCTAGGTCCATGTAACACATTATTATATTTTACATACATTAATCTGTCATATAAAAATTTGAAAATCCATTTACAGATTTTACCAGGCACACCAAAATCACTGAGAATCTGAGTGAGAATAGATGGATTGACATTATCAAATGCACCGCTCACATCAAGAAATGCACATGCTGTATAAGAATGGCTATGGAAAGAATTTTTAATATCTGTAATCAGGGACATGTAATTTTCGGCTGCACTTTTACCTCTTCGAAAACAGAACTGTTGTTCAGGTAAGATGTTATGTTTTTCACAAAAATATTCCAATCTGAACTTGAGCATAGATTCAAATAATTTACCTACACAAGATGACAGTGATATTGGTCTGTAGGAGTTACAGTCATTTTCTGGTTTGTCTGGTTTTAGTATAGGAATAACACACTGTGTTTTCCATGAATCAGGGATAGAGTCTGATGCCCATAACAAGTTATAAATCTTTAAAAGAGTATTTTGAGCATTGGGATGAAGACAACGAATTAATTTATATGAAATATCATCCAGACCTGGTGTAGTGTCCTTTCTAGATTTTAAAGCTAAATTGAATTCATACATAGTGAATGGTTCAGTTCAGTGAGATAGCAACCTTCAATGTTTCCAGCTGAATCAAAAAAATGTTTTAATCTTGTTGTGTCTACGTCTTTTTCAGGTGGTGATGTTGGAGCAAATTTATCAAAAAAGGAAGGAATCCATTCATCATTTTTAGGTGGCTTCATACAAGTTACACGTTTAAATCTACGAATGTAATTCCATATCATGCTAACAGGTGTGTATCTATTAAATGCTTCACACAACACTCTCCAAGCATTCTTCTTTTTCTGACTAATCAGTTTCTTTTTCACTGCATCAACTCTTTTATACTGTATATAATTGTCTATTGTGGGATAAAATCTGTAGGTCCTTAAAGCTAATCGGCTATTGCTTACAGCAGTGGCACATTCATTGTCCCACCAAGGAACTGGTTTTTTAATTTTACATATAGTTTTATTTACGTTTTTTGGAATACATTCTAGTTTTATATTATTCAGAATGTCACAGAAGCTATTATATATATCAATTGGATCTTGTATGTTCAGATTTAATTTATCAAATGCTTTTTCACTTTCAGAGAGATACTTGGACCAATCTGCCTGACTATAGATAAAACGCTCAGAGGGAGCACCTATCTCATATTTTTCAACGGATGTTTGTATATCTATTATTGTGGGGAAATGATAACTACCCATTGGATCATCAAATACTTTCCAGTTACATAAAGGAGCTAAATTAGGACTAACACAAGATATGTCTATTGCAGAAGGATTATGATGAATGGTACCTACAGTTGTTGGAGAACCAGTGTTTAGAATGCAAAGATTGCACTCATCTAATAAGTTATAAATATCGTTACCTCTAGAATTAGAAGACATGCAGCCAAACGCAACATGATGAGCATTCAAATCACCTGAGAGCATGAGTGGTTTCGGCAAGTCATCAATAATCTGTTTTAGTCTTCTACATTTGAAACGACCACCTCTTGGAGGACTATATGCACACAACAAAGACAAATCCCCAATATTAGTTTTTAGAATAATAGCAGTTGTTTGTAGAAAATCATAATAAGGGGTTTGAACTACTTTATATTTAAATGTATTTTTAATTAAAATCGCAACGCCGCCATGACCATCAGGTCCATTTTGAAGTATTATATTGAAACCAGGTACATTAAAGTTACTTTTCTCTCTCAACCATGTTTCGTTTAGCATACAAATATCAATATTATTTTCAGATAGAAATTGTATCAATAAGGGCTTTTTGTTGTTTACACTTTGAATATTAAATTGGGCTATTGTTAAAAAAGATTTTGTAATATAAGAATTATTACTAGAAATATTATCCATTAATTTACAATAAATTTTTTAAGAGAACATCTTTTATACTATTTAATGTAACTGGTTCATTAGTGGGAGAGTTAGCTAGCGATACCAAAGATTTAACTATTGCATTCAAAATTATTTCATTGTTTACAATTTGTTCCATTTCATGTTTTTTATTTGAGATAGTATCTTTTTGTGCGATTTTTTCTGAGTTCTTTGCAACATTTACAACATTAACAGTCTTTTTTTGTTTTAATTGAGGAAAGTTGTTGTCGTCTACTTTAACAACAACTGAGGCAAATGTACGAGATTGGTTTGAAATTAAATTTTTCTTTTCTTCCATCTTTTTCTTTTTAATGGGGCAGTCCCGGGAAATCGCCAGATGAGCCCCGCCGCAATTGATGCACATCAATATTTCAGAATTGCATTCTTTGTACAGATGGTTCCCAGCACATGAAGAGCACATTTGTGTCCCACGGCAAACTTTAGCAGAATGGTTAAATTTGAAGCATTTATAGCATTGGACAAGGGGTGGAATATATGTTGATACTTGGTATCTGAACAAATTCAAGTATACAAACTTGGGCAGAAGAGATGATGAAAAAGTGATCGCCACTGTGGTCAATGGCTGCAGTTTTTTGTTCTCATCACGTTTCATAAACCGCTTGACTGAAATTACATCAGCGTCACAGCTTATATTTTTGTAAATTTCTTCGTTGGACATATCAGTGGGTACAAATTTGATTATGCCTACTTTCTCCACCAAGTGGGCGGGGATGAAGGCGCGCAGTTTGTTCTGCGATAAAAAGCTGTCCAACTTTAAAAAGCTGTTAGCTGTTGCTGCCTTTTGGAATGTGATTCCTATTTTGTAAGCGTTAATTCTAAAGACGCTTGTGATACCTTTAACGTTGTCCGTGAATAAATGAGTCAATTTAATGGGGTTTCTATTGCCCAATTTCTCCCTTTCTTTTGATTCCACATAGACCGTGTACTCAATGTTAGAGTTATTTTCAAGAAATAGCCGTGTGTAGTTCGTTTTAAAATAAATTTTGAACTTATCTTCTTCGGAGGTCCCTGCGATCTGCCTATATTTTCTTTTTCTTTCTGAAGGCTCATCCTCGCCGTCGCTCTGTGTCCCCATCTTGAGAGACGGGGTAAATTAACTAATTTTGCTGCAATTTACTTCTTTTATCCGTATAAATAACAATAAAACAATTCGACGAAAAATTATAGCTCCCGCTCAATTTGACTTCCCGCCAAAAAGTCCACGTTGGACTCTCAGTAAACAGTGTTGCCATGAAAAAAAAATATTTTACCAAATTTTATTATTTTTCGACTTAAAATGGCTAAAACAAGATGGGCGCCCCAAAATTAGACTTTATTTTTCTGTCAAAATACGACCTCACAGAGATACGCGTGGCCGCTTGCGGCCTCGCGCACCGCGCGACATCTAGTCTTATCCTATAATACTCTTATCAGCCCAGATATAGGAAAAGAACCAGAAAACTATTGTGACGCTGTTAAAAGTCACGATAAAGATAATTGGTTGTCCGCCATGCAGGAAGAGTATAATTCCTTACTTCAAAAGGGAACTTGGTTGTTGGTAGATAAACCTCAACATAAGTATTGTATTCCCTTTAAGTGGATTTTTAAACTTAAACGTGATTCTGCTGGGAATATATTATGTAGATACAAGGCGCGATTAGTTGCCAAAGGGTATACACAGGTTTATGGAGTGAACTACTTCGAAACCTTTTCCCCTGTGGTACGTAACTCTTCTCTACGTACACTCTTTGCCTTCGCCTTACAAGAAGACTACAAGATCCGGCATATGGACGTGGATACAGCCTTCTTGAACGGAGATTTAGATGAAGAAGTTTATATGTACCAACCAGAGGGTTTTATAAAAGACAAAAATAAGGTATGTCTTTTAAAACGCTCTCTTTATGGGTTAAAACAAGCTCCTAGAGCTTGGAATATAAAATTAAAACAAACTTTGTCCGTGTTGGAATTCAAACAGACATCTGAGCCATGTATTTTTACAAAGAAGTATCATGATAATGAATCCTTAATACTGGCAGCTTATGTCGATGATCTGATTTGTCTTTACAAAAATGATTTGACAACTTCAAAAATGATATTTGTAAACATTTTTCTTGTAAAGACTTGAGAAATATTGAATATTGCTTGGGCTTAAATGTTTGCCAGAATAATAATGTAATTAAACTATGTCAACGTACATACATAGAGAAAATTCTAAAAAGATTTAATGTGTCGGACTGCAAAGGGACCGATGTTCCTTTGAACGAAAAATTACTACAAGTGGTTCACAATGTGAAAATTTACCCTTTCGAGAATTGATCGGTTCGTTAATGTTTCTAGCCGTAAATACAAGGCCGGATATCGCCTTCACGGTAAGTTATTTGAGTCAATATAACACTAAATTTAACAACACTCATTGGAATAGTGCAAAACAATGCTTAAGATTGTCGTGAAGCGACAATTTAAAAAAGAACAAAATGAAAAAAAGAAAATATGGAGAATAAGAATATTTTTATATTTCAATAATATTAAAAAAAACACTATTTACAATATTTAAAAAAAAGGAATTTGTGGAGTGGGTGTAAGGGGGAGTGATGAGTGGAAAGCGGTATAAGTGTCAGTGGAGTTCCGAAGATGGGTACAGCGACCAAACAGCGACGAATACTCGGAGGAAGGGGTGCACGACCCCTTCAGCGCGGCAGTAGCGCGAGGGAGCCGCGGGCAGTAAGACAGCACGTCAGCAGGATCAGCGCGGCAGTAGCGCGAGGGAGCTGCGCGCAGTAAGGCAGCACGTCAGGAGGATGTGGTCAGCACGGCAGGGGTGCGCAACAAGGCGGAGGGGCCTGCGTGCGTCTGGCAACGGCAAGGCGGAGGGGCCTGCGTGCGTCTGCCAACGGCAAGGCGGAGGGGCCTGCGTGCGTCTGGCAATGGCAAGGCGGAGGTGTCTGCGTGTGTCCCGAGGACACAACAGCGAGGTGTAGAGGCCTGCGTGTGTCTTTAGGACACACAGCAAGGTGTTGAAGAACACACAGGGGCTGGTCGACTGCCCGCACAATAAGGAGATTTCACAATGAAGGAGGCTCTGCAGGGCCCCGGGGTCACTCGAAAACATTTTAACTAAAGGCCTTAAGCCTTTAATTAAAATGTTTCGCTTTTGAAAGCTGAAGCGAGACTCAATTTGCTCTTCCGAATGCTCTGCCTTTTCTATTTCGTTTCGTAATTTTGAATTTAAGAGTAAATTTTTATGAATCGCCAGGCCAAAATCGACAATTCAGCAAAAGTTCGCATATAAAACATCAGACCACTAATAAGACGAAAAGGAAATTGCCATAGCAACCGTTATAAATAACGTTGTCAAAAATGTCTAAATTTCCTTTTCAGCCAAATAAACAGCAAACCAATTTAAAAAATCAAGAAAGAATGATAAATTGAAATAGGAAAAAGTAACGCGCATCTGTGCGCTCGAAGCCCCAAGTTCTAGGAGTATAGGGAATACGTGAAAACTGCGCTGTAAGTAATTGGAGCCAAGACCGATATATAAAGGTGCTTGTAACGTGAAGATACGATGTGGTAGCGCAGTGAAGATGTGTTTTATAACGTTAAGACGTTTCAGGGATCTACAGAAATGAATGCAGCGAAAAAGAATTACATTTGGAGAAATACGTCGATGGACATGTGAGATGATAAATGGGAGACGAAGGTGACCGTGAGTAGTAATAATACTACAAGATATTTCAGTGCGACTAAAGATGTGGGTGTTACTTACAGGAAGACTTCAGAATCTATCTTAAAAGGATATTCTGATGCTGACTGGGCGAATTGCACGTAGACAGGCGCTCGTATACTGGATACTATTTCGAGCTGGCTGGAGGTCCCATAGCATGGGAGTCGCGTAAGCAACCTACTGTCGCTTTGTCGTCTGCAGAGGCCGAATATATGGCCTTGGCCAGCGCTACAAAAGAAGCTTGTTTTCTGCGTCGTTTTATCTTCGAATTATCAGGTAAAGTTCCCATAGTAGACTTACACTGACAGTCAAAGTGCACAGAAACTGGCGTCTAACCCAGTCCACCATAACAGGACTAAACATGTAGACGTTAAGTTCCATTTTATTAGGGAAAATGTTAATGATAATACTATTAATTTCAAGTATTTAGAGTCTGCAAAGCTCCCTGCTGACGTTTTAACGAAGCCCTTAGGAAAAACAAATTATAAAGGTTGTCTACAATCTATGGGTTTACTATAATAAGCCCTGGATTTAAACTGTTTTTGTTACATGCTAGATTTATTAAGAATATAGATTAAGGGGGGGGGGGGGAGTTATGTTGTATACTGGCTGTTTTATACTGCTTAAGTTCTGATCTATATTCTACTAGCTGACCCGGCGAACTTTGTTCCGCCTTAGACGCCATAAATGAGCAGATTTTTGATTTTATTAAGTTAATTGTTTTAAAACAGCAGTGATAGCCCGGACGGTTAAAGAGCCGGCCCAAAATCAGTGAGGCTCGGGTTCGAATCCTGGCATGTACCAATGAGTTTTTCAAAACTTACGTACATATTTATCACTAGCTCGACGGTGAAGGAAAACATCGTGAGGAAACCCGCAGGTCTCAGAATTAATTCTGAAACATGTGTAAACAGACCCGGTCCGGCGATGGGCTCACCACCTATCACGTTTAGGGGTCCAATGTATCTCGTGAAATGTGGGTATATCCAGTAATGGAATACCTCTGCCTACCCCCTCGGGGATGAAAGGCGTGAGATTATTTATTTATTTTATTTTTATTTATTTATTATTGTTTTATTATATAAAGTTGTCAGGTTGATCTAGCTGACCCGATAGTTATGACTATGAATATTGAATTCGAATTGGTATAATTCATAAAAAGAGTGTTTTTTATTCTAATGCTATAAGGTATACAACATTCTTAGTTTTTTTATCTTGCGCTAATAAAAACAATTTTGTTGGTATACCGACACGGGAACAGGCGACATATAATTGGCCATGCGTAAAACATGGATTTTCAAGGTTGATGCCGCATACAGTTAGGGACTGCCCTTGAGATTTATTTATTGTCATTGCAAATGCTAGCCGCACTGGAAATTGCAAACGTTTAAAGTTGAATGGCATGTCATTCGGAATCAAAGGAATCCGTGGAATCAAAACGTCTTCGCCTTTGTACTTTCCTTTCAAAATTGTGGCTTCGATGACGTTTTTCATTAATTTCTTCACCGCAAGTCGGGTGCCATTACAAAGACGTGGCTGGTTTATATTCCGCAACATAATGATTACCGATCCGATTTTTAATTGCAGATTATGAGGTGGTAATCCAGGTAACTCCAGCGAATTTAAAAACTCCGTTGGATAGTTGACAACATCATCTTGGTTAGTAACGGAATCAATCGATTTGTATGTCATTAATTCGCCAGCTATCTTATTTTGAATCTGAAAATTCATTTCGTTGACATCAACGTTTTTTGCAGCCAATATAACTCTTTCGCTCAACCATATCTCACCTCAGCTCACCATGATCTCTGTTATTTTGAGCAATGTTTGGTAAAACCTTCTCGATGAGTTCGGTCTTAGTTTCAGTCAAGTGACAAAAATTGGTAGGAAATGTGATGTATCCAGACGATGAGTCAACAGGTATTTTGCCATTACCAATATCGAGCAATTGTTTGGAAAAAACTTCTCCAGAACGGTCGTTCTGCAATTCGACTCGCATGTTTATATTTAATTTGAGCGTTTTAACGTCTTTGAATGACTTTAAACGTATGCGTTAAGTTCGTCGGCTGGCGTTGATCGTGGTATTACTGGTAGTGTTTGACGAAAATCACCTGCCAATAAAATCATTGCACCACTAAACCGGTTCTGGTTCTTTCGTAAATCTTGCAACGTGCGTTCTAATGCTTCCAAAGATTTTTTGTGTGCCATCGTGCACTCATCCCAAACTATTAATTTGCTCTGCTGCAAAACTTTGGCCATCGCAGAATTTCTCGAAAGGTTGCAAGTTGGTGTTTCATTAATTTGCATGTTCAACGGCAATTTGAGCGCGGAATGAGCTGTTCGACCGCCTTCCAACAACGTAGCTGCAATACCTGATGAAGCAAGTGCAAGTGCGATACCATTTTGCGATCGAATCGTTGCCAAAATCAATGTTATTAAAAACGTTTTTCCAGTCCCACCGGGAGCATCTAAGAAAAAAAATCCGCCAGTTTCATCGTTCACTACTTTTATTAGCGTATCGTAGGCATATTTTTGTTGCTCATTTAAAAGGGGAACGTTTCTTAGAACAGTTTCTTTTAATGCCTGGAAGTCATATTGGGTTTCGCGTGTTAGCTCTTGATTAAATGCGTCGTGCATTGGGCGATTGGGCGTTGTCATTCCTAATTGTATTAATCCTTTGTTGGTAAGCATTAAGCACATGTCTTCAATTAAAATTAATGCTTCATTGTATATTTCTTGGTTAATTTCCAAATTTGCATTTGATGCTCTAAGACGGTTTTGATGTAATATATCTTCGGCCATGTTATCTTTATATTTGTTCCATAAATCAATCGGTGTTGATGGGAAGCATGTAGACAAAATTATGGAAAACAATATTCGGATTTGTTTAGCATTTGACGAAACCACGGCATCTTCGAGAGTGTGGTCCCAATGTCATTCTCTAGCAATCCCAAACGTTGATAGGCTTCTCTGTATGTGCCGCACAATACACCATCAACAGTTCGCAGATGTTGGAATGATGTTGGGCCACGAACTTTGATTAACAGTAAGCGCAAATAAAAACACTCGTCTTGGCTGGGATGGACTGTGTAAAGACGTCCTAGTGCATCGGTTGAGAATACCTGAGGGTAACTTGGAACTGGCTGGCCTTGTTTCCGCCGTTTAAATTTCTTTAACGATTGATTCCAGGTATAATATCGTGGCATTTCGGAATAAAGCAGTGTTCTAGCAAAGTCATCATTCTGGCACATTTCAAAGAAGTTGGTCAATGTCGTGGATGGCGGCCTCTCAACTCGTTGTAATACGTTTTCCGTTGTAAAGTACACCCTTTGACCATTTTCCAGATGCACGGCCAAGTGAACTACAGTGGGGTGTCTTTCATGTATTGGAAACGAAAAAATACGCCACAACGCCTCGTTACTACTGACATAGCGTCCAATTTGAAAATGAGTGATCTCATCGTTTGAATTTTCAGCAGCAACTCCGAACACAGCCATGTCACTACCTTTGTTTACGTACTTGCAGATATATTTTATCGATTTTACGGAATTGCAATATTCAACATTTATGTGTGCTTTAAATGTTTTGGACAGTAAAGCCGTATACAGAAAGAAAGCCGAAAACCTATCAGCGCCGACAAGCGCCGATCGGCGCCTATAGGCGCCGGTCTGCGCAGGTAACCGGCGGAGGCATTTATATGAACAAGCGCTGATAAGCGCCGATCGGCGCTTATCGGCGCCGACTCGCGCCGGTCAGCGCTGGTGCCGCCCACCAATCATCGTACGACATTTTGCTCGCTCTGCTTCAATCTGCTTTCTTTCTGTAGAATGGACCAGTGCCGATAAGCGCCGATCGGCGCCTATTGGCGCCGACAAGCTTTCAGCTTTCTTTCTGTATACGGCTTAACGGAGAAAACGGAACAACCCAGCGATTATCAACTTCAATTTCCAGCTGACTAACTTTGACTATTGTTGACCTTCCGTTGTCGTCAGTGGATCGCCGGCGATAAAGTGGATAACCATCATTTCCAGTAATAGTTTCTACCACTAATTGTCTTGGAAAGCGTTTTGAACATTTTCTATTAACCATACACGGAGAATTTGGATTTAATACCCCACATGGACCATGAATCATATTTTTTGTAACAATTTCGTGTAACAATGGATCTTTATCATTATCGGGAATTTCCGCAGATATCACATCGTCGATTTCATTCGGTCTTATCCTCTCTACCAACCAAATGAGAATGTGTGCATGTGGCAATCCGCGTTTTTGCCACTCGACAAAATACATCCAACAGCGCGTCTCGCCGAATTCGCGATGCTTAACAATGAAGTCCATGAGTGATTTTAACTTTCTTTTAAACACCCTTGCGGTAATGTCGTGGCGATCAATGGGTGATTGGCCAAGAAATAATTCTTGTTGAATTTCTGTCCACTGTGGATTGCATGTGAAGGTTATAAACAAATCTGGTGTGCCATAATGACGTACATACGACATAGCATCCTGAGCGTATTCATGCATATGTCGCGGACTTCCGACGTATGTTGCTGGGAGAATAGTTACTCTACCTACATTCTGTGCATTTCCATCAGCATTGATGGCATCCCGTAGATGAATGTATTCTTCAGAACGCAGTTTTGCCTGGTTCAACCTGATAAATGTCAATCGCTCAGTTTCAACTTTCACGTACATATCCACAGCATATTGGTGGAAGAGACGCCGACATTTTAATATATGATTGTCCTCATTTTCCCGAACCATCAGTCTGTATGAATAATAATTCATTGAACTAACTTTTTTGTTAGTTTCCGAACCTGTAACTGGATTTATAACACATTTGCTCGTAAAAGGTGTCTTATTTCACCAATTTTAATATCGTTACCTATCTCATTACGCCCAAGTGCGGTAAGTGTAAAGTAAAACGCACGGTTTATCAAGATGCTCCGTCTTGAAACGAACGGTACTTTTTAAAATCTCAGCAAAGAAAAGAAGTTTTTATGTCAAAAAAGTTGTCAACATTTTATGATTAAAATTAACTTGGGGATGTACATAATTATTTAATTTAATTAATTTTGACAGTAAATTACAACCAACTAATCTGTAACAAAAACACAAAAATATTATTTTACTTTATTAGTTATAAGTACTGGCTGTTTTTTGTGCCTTTTCTTAAAAAAGAATAAGGATGCGCGCCGCGCGCTTTTTCTTAACGCTGTATTGTTTTTATTCGTTTACCATAGTCGGAGGTTTATTTTATTTCCTCGCAAATGTGTTATAAAACGTCGTATGACATACGTGCGCTTTGATAATTACAGCCTCTGCTTACTTGTAACCCTCGCCTACGGCTCGGGCTAGCAATATCGCCTCGGCTGTAATTTTCAACCTACCGCACTTATTACGAGCACTCTCATTTATATCGCACTAGAAATATCTAAAAAGCGAAGCAATGGGATGTTCCCATTGCTTCGCTTTTTAGATATTTCTGGTGAAGCAGATGCTTCTGAATCAAACTTGGATGGCCAATCACCTCAAGTTGACTCCCACAGCATGGACACACAGCAGTCATATGAACAAGAGGTAACATCTTTTAATGGGATCTGGCACTTACTTTTCCGTCTTGCCAGAGTACTCTTCCAATGCCATTATAATAAACTTTAAAGTAACTTCTTATTTCTGCACCATGTAATAGTGACTCTCGATCTTGTCTGGCAATTGGAATTAATTCTTCCATATCAACTTCGTTTCTTTTTTGAAAGATAGAATCGCCTTCAAAACGTGGCTGTGTAGTATAAAAGTGCTTTCTCTTGTCGACAAGTATATTATGCAAAACACAGCATGCTAAAACAATGTCTTTAACACTATTTACTGTTAAATTAATTGAATTTAACATTACTCTGAAACGAGTGGCCAATATACCAAAGGCACTTTCTACAACCCTTCTGCCACGTGATAACCTATATTTAAATATTGCTTCTTCCCGTGTTAAATTCCGGAGAGGGTATGGTTTCATTATGGTATAACTCAGTGGAAAAGCATCATCTGCTATGGCAACATAGGGCAACACTGCGCTTGTGCCTGGCAGGGGTTTTCCTTGTGGTATATTTAACAGTGATTTATTGTTTAAGAATTGTCTAAGTTTGCTCTTAGCATAAACTCCTGAATCACCGACTCTACCATTTGTTCCAACATCAACGTACAAAAATTTATAATTAGCATCAGCTAAAGCTAATAAGACAATACTGTTATACAGTTATAGTTGTAGAAATGTGATCCACTATTAGGAGGACATGTAATTCGAACATGCTTTCCATCTAATGCTCCCAAGCAATTAAATACATTCCATCTATTTTTAAAATCTTCAGATACTTCGTTCCACTCGGTCTCAGTGTTTGGTACCTGCAATAATAAATTGTTTTTATTAATTTCAGACAGCGCGTCCACGTAAAACTAAGAAGAGGAATTCTACATCAGCACAAGATGAAGACGCAGATGGTTTGATTAAAGAAGCTACAGCTACAATGAGACAGATGTCTCAACAAATTACCCGTAACACAAACACTATCAGCCAAGATCACATTACTACATTTTGTAATTTTGTGAACAGCGAGTTGACCAGTATTCTACAGGCTAGCACTAATAATTTTGTAAATAAAGCTAAACGTAAGATTCAAATGTGTCTGTTTGACATCTGGGACGAGATTGATACTGGTAACTTGTTTGAGGAGAGACCATCCACCCGGACTACTAACCACTCTGAGGATTCTATAATTTCTCAAAATATACCAGCTGAAACCATTACGTATGGAAAAGCACAAGGTACGTCAGTGCCACCAACATCAAAACCTGTAGTGACTGGAACTGCCAGTTCTATTGTAGTTAGGAGAAATGAGTTACTGCCTAAAATAAAATCAAAACAAATCAAAATCAAAAAAGAAAACATCAAACCACAATTTGAAGATTTTAAAAATTACAATACATTAGAACAACATCCACCTGAGGGTCTCTATTGCACTAATAGCCCACAGGAAGATGGAAATATCAAAATTATCACAGAAAACGATTCATCCATTCATCACAACAATAACCCGCAGGGAGATGGAAATGGCAAGATCCACACAGAGGACGAAAACAATATTTATTTGCCTATGACCACACCTACTCAGGAATCAAGCGAAAAAATTGTAAATTACATAAATAACTATGATCCAGAAGTAATTGTAACACATACTGTAAGGAAATAGTAATAAATTCTAGAATATCAATTTATGCCAGTTTATTTAAGTACAATTTATTTTTTTGTAAGATGTTGATTCTCCCAATAAATAAAAATTTATAAATTTCATGCTCTTTATTTTGTACTTACTTTTAGATGGATATCCTTGAAAGCCTTATATATTGCTCTACATGTTTCTGGTATAATTACTGATAATGTACATTGAGGAATTCTGGTTAGAAACTGTAAGCTAGAAAATGATTCTCCGGTAGCTAGATTAATAAACGATCTTTTGCACTAATGGGGCATCGGAAATCAGTTTCTTGCTTTGAAATGATTGGTGCCACCTTCGATAATATATAGTTAAACACGACTTCATCCATCCGGAGATATATTTTGTAAGATTTTTTATCTTCCAATCTTAATTCTTCTAGTAAGGTGTTATGGACTACTCTCTGTGATCGTCTGGCTACCCATGATCTAACCTAAATACGTCTTTTATTCTTTGTTTTTTTCTTAACAGTTTTCTTCTTTTTTAATGCTATTAATAAAATTGCACTCATAGCAACGAAAAACACGGCTAAATCGTTATCCATCCTGATTAAGTATGACGTTTATGTGATCATAGGTGGGTCATAAGTGTAATAAGTAAAAATGAAGGACAGCATCATTTAACTAATGTAATAGCGGCCTTAAGGGGGTGAAAGAGGGTGTTGAAGTTTGTATGGGATAGTGTGATTTCTGCGTGTACTAACTTTAAACTTGGCAAGTTGGCACAAATAGGTACTCTTCAAAACAAACTAGGTATAATATATTAGTTCTAGGATTTTTCAAAAGTCTTCCTCCAAGGGGGTGAAAGAAGGGGTTGAAGTTTGTATGGAAAACCTTCATTTTTGGGTGTATTAATTCGAAACTTTGCAAAAATACTCCTCAAAACAAATAACAAGACACGTATTTCTGTATTCTTCGAAAATCACCCCTTAAGAGGTTGAAACAGGGGGTTGGAGTTTGTATGGAGACGTGTTATTTTATACGTCTATCAACTTCAAACAATGCACAAATACTCTTAAAAATAAATCATGAGACACGTGTTTTAGGATTTTTCGAAAATCATCCCCTAAGGGGTAAGGGGGTAAAAGTAGGGGGTTGAAGTTAGCAAGGAAAAGGTGTGTTTTTTTGTGTCTATCGAAATAAAAACGACATTTAAGGTCGACTTAAATCACCTAGGTTCGTAATACGCTAGGTGATTTAACGAGTCAACGAGAGTCGGGGGCAGCGGAAGCAGGTGGTGGTGGTGTACATAGACTTCAAAAAAGCCTTTGATACTCTGGGGCACCACCAGCTGCTTCAGGCTATGAAGGAGTGTGGCATCGCGGGTCCGTTGGACAGGTGGTTGCGCGCATACCTTACGGACAGAACCCTTCAGACGGTCGTTGACGGCGTGTGCGGAGCGCCCGCGCTCGTTGAGTGCGGCGTCCCGACCGGCTCCGTGTTCGGTCCCGTCGGCTATATCATGCATGTTAATAGTATGTGTAATGTGGTTCAAAACTGTAACATATATATGTATGCGGACGACACATGTCTACTGTATGCGGATAATGACTTGTCCTTAATAGAAAATAAAATACAAGAGGATTTTACTAACATCATTAAATGGGCACACGACAATGGAATTGTTATCAACATAAACAAAACCAAATGTATGCACGTGCGATCCCCGTACAGTAGGCAAGTGAACCGACCGCCACGCATAATTGGCCACACATATGAGTGCTTGCACAGCGGGCTACAGACCTGTGAGTGTGGGAGCATCGATGTTGTGTCAGAGTACAAGTACTTGGGCTTAATTACAGATTACAATTTTTCTTGGAAAAATCATATTAACAAATTATGTGAAAAATTAAGAATGGTGCTAGTAAAACTACACCAGTTAAAGTATGTATTGGATAGGGCCACGATGTTTACCTTATACTATGCGCTGGCAGACTCCCTGCTTTCTTATGGACTGGCATGCTACGGCAGGACATTTAAAACATATCTAGATAGAATTAAATCTCTACAGATACGCTGTATCAAACTATTAGTTGACAAAAAAACTAAAACACGCTGTAAAAAAAATGACTATGAGCAATTATTTGTGGAATGCCGTATCTTGCCGGTTCATGAGGAGGTAGGGTTGTTGCTGGCCTTAGAGCAGTTCAAAAAAGATGAATTTAAAATCTACATTAACCACACAAGATCAACAAGAGCATGCACTAGAAATAGTAGAAAAATACTAGAGATTCCATCGTGTGGTAATAATAATTATTATGGTAAAAGAAGTAGGAAGTACTTGGTTCCAAAATTGTACAATGAAATACCGTGTGATATAAGAGAATGTCAATCATTTCAAATGTTTAAATTTAAAAAGTTTCTCTTAAACAAAATTAAAATGAATTTACCACCATAAATAAGATGAACTTAGAAGTAACTAGCCAATTACCTACCCATCTATGTTTTAAGGGAGTCCCTCTGCCAACAAACTGTCATGCAGTTTGGCAGAAGAAATATGTTGTTAAATTGGGTTTATTTATCCTGAATAAATGATTTTTATTTATTTATTTATTTATTTTATAAGTATAAAGAAGTAAGTATTCTTCCTACATGACCTGGTTTTGTCCACTTACTTCCATAAAACCAAAGAGGTTCTCCGAGCAGTGTATCTAACTTAGTAATATAGACTCATCTTTAACTTTTTAGATAAATAATTACAAGCTTGACGTATCATGTCATGAAATGATTAATGTGTCATATAGAGGTAAAACTATCGTAATTTATCGCAAATGTTGTAATCAATTCAAGTGGTCTTTTAGTTATCAAAGATTCTTAATGATAATTTGTCTGCATTACAAATAATGAGCCGTAATTATAATGTCAACTGAAACTCCGAGCAGCTCTTCAAATTAGGGTTGATGAGGATTCCTCTTCCGCTTCCTCATGTTGCGGAAGTTCCGCAATTTTTTAAGTTCCGCTACCGCTACCGCATCCTCGTATTTAAAATACGGAAATTCCTCATCCGCTTCCGCTTCCTCATAAATTAAGAGGAGTTATGAGGATTTCTAGTGTCACTTAGGTTTAGAGTCGAGACGAGAATAGCCAATCACAGCAAGCGCCGCCTCCCACCACCCGCTCCTTATACTATCCTTTTTGTTATCCTTGACAGTCGAAAGTCAAGTTTTGTTTACGCGCGCCTGCAGCCACGCATCGCATTTTTATCACAGTTTTATATAAAGTATACTAATTGGCTACTAGATAAGAGTTTTTAATTTGCATAAGAAATATACAAAATGCGACCGAAATGTAGTGCTATATGGACGTATTTCAATGATTTTCGATTATTCTCTTTTTAATAATAATCAATTTTTGAAAAATCTCTATTTCTTTAAAAAAACATCGATTATTAAAAATTGATTATACGAAAAAAAATACCAGTTAATAATTTCTTCACATACTTTATCTTTTAGACAAACTTTATGTTAGTATACTTTCTTTATTCGTCGCACAGATGGTGCAGTTTTTGGTTAGGTCTGGTTTTACTTTTTCAAGTTAAAAATTAAAGCATTCTTTAGACATTCTAAAATAACCATAAAATTTGTTCTTGTCATCTATTAATTCTTGGTAGAGTAAAGCGAATTATCCTTCTGCTTCTAGCTTTCTCCAGGTCGGATGTACAACCCCATCTTCTTTTAGTAGTTTGGTGTCGTGTTTCCAACACTTCGTCATCGCGGGCTATTGCAATAACTGCCAATTCAAGCTGTGAAAATTGCATACATTTGTGCGTCACGTCTATCAACTAATGAAATCACTAGTTGTGACGTTGCGGAGCGACGGAGGAGGGAATCAAGGGCCGGAGGTTGTGGATGTAATGATTTTTTAATAGTAAAACAAGGACACCTGCAATGTACAGGAGGGTGAGTATTTACAAGGATAGGACACGTAAGTTAACTTGAATGAGAGGTTGATAACTTACCGGAGTTACCGGACGGTGGCGGTGCCTTGACCAGTTTTAACGAGATTCGGTTTGCAGCTGGTGATAATGGACTTGCAGATTTATTTGTACGGAAATGGTGATATTTAGGTAATTTTTAGTTGCTTCAAATTGATCTGAAGCAAAATAAATATTTTGCAAATTGTCTATCGTCAAAAGTTCGTCAAAAGGTAATATTTTACGTAGCCAGCCTTTGGTTTCTACATCTGTTGATAATCATAATCGATTCAATATTGTAATATTTGTAATTATTGGCATCAGATTCCAATCGTAGTCCGAAAATATTAAGGAGGTATGAAGCTATCCTGTAAAAACTCCCTTAACTTCGGTAGCATTTTGTTGTCCATAATATTATTTAAGAACTTATTTTTTGTTTTAACATGCCATGCACAGCTTCAACCGATTATCGAATCTTTGTAACGAAGCGAGAGTCATACGCCTCTTGACAAGTTAATTATTTGCGGTTGCCTTTGAGTCCCGGCAAAACCCTAAAAACCCTAAATCCCGGACGCGACCCGTCCACTTACTAAGCTAGTGTATACCTATTAATCGATTAATTAATGAATTCATTAAATTCGAATAAATTGAAACATTTATTTTGCTTTCATTTTATTTTAAAAAATAACAAATTCTCTCACTTTAGAAAATTTAACGAAGCTTTTCTAAAAAATGGCTTATATTGCCACAAATCAGTTGTATTTGCGCATGCAGTATTCATTTATTTTATTTATTAATTTAATCGTAAACAAAATAATTTGTGTTCATCATTGTATTTGGTCATCGCGAAGTTTAAAATAAGACTTTCTTTTATTTGTTAGCTTGGTATTCGTTTTATGCAAAATTGTATGCGGTAATTTTGCATTAGTTAAATAGTTTTTATTTATTATATTATTGATTTTAGCATTATAGCTCTCACAAACATTATTAGTTCGGTGTTTTCTATTGCAAATGCACCACTCTTCAATTAATTTATCTCTTAAAATTTTGAAGTATAAAATGAAGCTTTTGACATTATCGCTTTCCACGTTTTTGTATTCGTCATTAAAGGAAGAGCGCAACATAAGCTCACCAATTGCCGGGAAACTTTGTTTTTCAAGTTCAACTTTTTAGATTAACGCCATAGATTCTGGGTGTAATGATAAAAACACCAAAATATTCCCCTCGCCAGTGGAAGGTCCTTTCCCCCACTATGTCATTCCAGTGGAACCGATGCCTGGCCGCTCCACTGACAGGGGTCATGGAGCGCTATTGATTCATTCTTATTAGGATTTCTCTATTTCAGTAGAATTATACATAATTTTGTTTAAAACATTATATTTTAATGTATTGAGGATCTATTCTTTATTCTTGTTTGTTTTAAAATATTGCTTTTTAGCTAAAATATGATTTTCAGTATGGGGTACCATGTATTGTACTACAATTCCTGAATTATTATAAAAATAAAACAACATTTGACTCTTATCTAGTATTTTATTTATACAATACATCTTCTCAAATGATATACAAAGCAAACATCACAGGTCACAACACAATGTTTAAACAATTAGTATAAACAACAGCCACTCTGTCTGAGCTCAAAACCGCTCAGGCGCCAGAGTATGGTCTCATATATTTTCTTTGTTATTGAAATGACTCATGGCACTCAGCACAAAGATTTTATATTTACAGTAACTTGGGGTTATCAGTAACAAGTATTAAAGGCAATACAATGATAATGTTGAATACATCTAGAGTAAAAGTTAAGAGCCCTATTACATTTCGAGCGTGATTTTTGCGTTTAAAGGCCAACTTTGGCTTCCTGGATCTGAGAAACTAGAAAACTTGAACAACTTATACTTTCGGGATGGTAGAGAAAACATATTATTATAGGGAATGGCTACCCTACTTTATTCGATTTTATCTTAGTTAACTATATAAAAGTAAAAAATCCGAAGCAAGTTTTTCGAAAAACGCGCGACGGCACTTTTTTGTGTTCGTGGATTGAACTAAACGAGTAAACAAAAGAGATAATAATATTGCTTATATAGTGATTAAGTGGATAGCTACTTAAATTTTTTTTAATACGTATTGAATATCTAGAAATAAAATCATATTCGAGACCGTAAAATTGCCAAAAACGCTTGGAAATAACCGTAAATTTCTCCTTACTATATTAACAATATCACATGATTATTATATCAAAAGATACTTTAGTTCATAAGGAATACAAACATCATACATGTTTTATAATTTTTATAAACCTGAAAAGAAAAATAATTCAAACTGCAAAATTGCTACATAAAGCTAAAGTTTTGGCCGGCCGAGCTCAGTACTGCGCGAGCGCTCGTCGACGATGGACCTGTGTCAAAATTTGTCACGCCGAAAGATCGCGAATGTCGTCGTAATTATAGTGCGACTACCTATAACAAGTTTTAATCATCGAAGTATTTTATTGTAACTTGTAATAGTTGCTCATGTGGTGATGGTTGTTTGTATACCGATTGAGCTGAAATTTGGTATACTTATGTAAGTTCGGTGACTATAATAAATGGGAAAATAATCATAAAATCGACATCACGCACAGGATATTTATTTGACAGTATAACAACAGAAATTCGTAATATATAAAAAGATTAAAAAAGTATTCAAAAACATAATTCCAAGGAGGCCATTCTCTACATCCTCCGAAACACAAAGAACTTGAAAAAACCAAAAAACACAAACTAAATAATTAATCTACGCGGTACTTTGCTCAATCGACCACTCCTAGTACAGTCAAGAGCAAGTCAAGCTTGACACTACCAGTTTAAGCTGAGCTCTGATTTGTACTGCGCGCCATAGAATACAGGGCCGGGGCCAAGTCCAAAGTGTCAAGCTTAGCGTGCTCTTGACTGTACGTACTGCCACTGGAGCCCGCTGATCAGCAGTTCCACTACTTGTTCCCAGTGGTGACGCGTCGCTACTCACTTCTAACGGATAGAGTCTTTGAAAAGGGCGTACCTTAATCCCATCAGAAGTTTTCAACTTCGCTACTCTGTATTGACCGTCCTTGCCTAAGAACCGCTCTATCACCACTCCCACAACTTGGTAATATTGAGATCTGAACTGAAACAAGCTGAAAAAGAATCTGAAGGTTTGAATATCCCACTGGTTTTCCCTTGAATAGTCCAACCGAGTGTTGTTTTCACCGCCACAAGGTTCTCGCTCAAACTTATAAATTCGCCTGTCATCAGCGCTGGTAGATAATCTGAGCCAATTAACAAACCGACTTCCAAATTTTCTTCTCCACGGTCTGTTAGCTCTATATTGTTTCTTTCTAAAATTGCTGTGACTTCATTTGAACCTTGTAATCGTGGAATGTAGCCGCAAATCTTGTCTTGGTCTACTACTTTCATTGGTAAGCTATTATTAGTAGTCACACCTCTAATCTTAATATCGTATACAGTGTGCTCTGTAACCTTAGTTTCTGCTCCACCAAACAAAAAATTACTGAATCTTTCTTTTCCAACTTCATTCAGAACAAGTTCGTTGGCTATATTCTTCGTAATAAAAGACCTCTGGGACCCAGAGTCCACTAAAGCGCGTACTATTGCTGTCTTCTTGGCACCCGTGATATTTACTAACAATGTCGGCAGCAACGTGACATTACTCTTATAGCATGACATTGTAGTCTCCTTCTTTTCTTCTTTTTGTGCCAAGTCAGGGCATAGAATTGCATGATGACTCTTATTGCACACAATGCATTTAACAAAACTCTTGCATTTAAAAACACTGTGGCCTTCTTTTAGACACTTAAAACATGCCCGTTTACTCTTGAGTGTATTTTTCCTCTCTTCTAAAGACATTTCTCTTGCTTTAATACACTCCGAGCTTGTGTGAGAAAGCCTTTTACACCATATGCATGGCTTAGTCTCTTTTTCAACTTTCTCCTTGTTTTTATTTCCTGCTATTATACAAGCTGCTGTAGGTATTTGAGACGTAGTAGGTTCTTGGTTCTCAAACCCCATTTTGGCCAACTCAATACGCTCTTCACTATCCACCTCTCTCTCAAGAAATACCAACAGACCTGATAAGGGATTCGTATCCGTCGAGTTTGTACGTCTATAGCGGTCCCACGCTCTCAGTGTGTCTTCTGGGAGAGTAGACTCAACCATTGGGTAAAGCATGGAAGCGTACTTCTCTTTCGTGACGTTGAGGGCATCAAGTGCATGGATCTGAGTCATAAGTCGATCATACAAACTTCTTAGTCGGCTGTCTAATACTTCCTTACGGAGTACAAGTTTCAACAACTCCCGTATATGCATCTCTACCAGAAGTTCATCCCTTGCAAAACGACTCTTGAGCATAGAAATAGCTTTCTTATAGTTGGCCCCTGAAGGCGGAAAGCTCTCGACTAACTGTCTCGCTGATGTTCCGGGAACTGTGGCTTGCAATAAGTATTGAAACTTATCGTCGTCGTCCAAATTAGGGTCTTCGTCAATTTTATAAAATTGTCCCCAGAAACCTAGCCAGTTTTTTAGCTCGCCATCAAATTGTTTTAGCTCTAATTTAGGCAGGACATACCGTCTTGTGACTGCCGTAACCTTGGTATCCTGCGATTCCTTCGATTTTATTACGGTTTCATTTGCTTTTGTATCGAATAGAGAAATAATTTCGAAATACCTGTATTTGTAACTTTCGAACTGCTCAACCTCAGCCAACATCGAGGATTCGTCTTCCATGTTGAAAATATAGCTTTCCAGCTCCTTATCGCATGCAAATAGCTCGGTAGCCTTTTGATCGAGCCAATTTTTTGCCTTTGAAATGTCGTCAAAATTTTTCGGTTCCGAATCGAGTAAAAGTTGTAAGTTATTTAACGCTCTAGAAAATAAACTGCGAAAAGTACTTCTTTTTCTCTTTAAAGATTCCATTTTCCTGTAATTTTTTCAAGTAAAGGGGCGCCACAAATATAATAAATGGGAAAATAATCATAAAATCGCCATCACGCACAGGATATTTATTTGACAGTAAAACAACAGAAATTCGTAATATATAAAAAGATTAAAAAGGTATTCAAAAACATATTCCAAGGAGGCCATTCTCTACAGTGACAATGCAATATTATGGTATCGCTGAGCTGATCTGATGATAGAGCCAGGAGGTGGATATCGCAACTCCTCAATGACTACTCGTAAACCCCTCGAGTTTGGGCTTTTATGATTCGTCTTGACAAATACTTTGGTGTTAGATGGTAACCAGGGTCTGATGATGGAGCTGGAAGATGGCCATGGGAACTCGGTAATTAAATGACACAACCCCATCGAGTTTGGGCTCGTATGACACATCTTCACGAGTTTTTTGGTGCTAGATGGTAACCAGAGTCTGATGATGGAGCTGGAAGACGGTTAAAGGAACTCAGTAATTTAACGACAAAACCCTATCGAGTTTGGGCTCGTTTGATTCGTCCTGACGAGAACTTTGGTGCTAGATGGTAACCAGGGTCTGATGATGGAGCTGGAAAATGGCCATGGGAACTCCGTAATTAAACGACATAACCCTATCGAGTTTGGGCTCGTATGATTCGCGTTGACGAGTACTTTGGTGTGTCTGTTGTCAGACATGTCAGTGTCTGATGATGGAGCTGGAATATAACCAATTGAGCTAAAATTTTGTATACACGTTTAGTTTGGATGACAATGCATGGTTAGCTATGTGAAGTCATTTTAAATCCAACTAAAAAGTAAAAAATAAATTAAGAGTAAAAAAATAATTTTTAAACATAGCTTTTATTTTAATGCACTAAAAAGAATAAAATACACTCTCCCTTTAAAACTTCTACTATCTTAAAACGTCATTACACAATTTATTACGTAATAAAAGCTTTTCGCGAGATTTAAGTAGGTACTCATATTTACACAAAAAATTCTAAAAATTTAATTCAATCAGTTACTTATACATATATTTACTTAAACACGAGTACTTAGATCTCGCGACATACAATAAATAAATTTCCGTAAACAAAAAAAGCGCCGTAACTAAAGTTTCGGCTCAAGTAAAAATGGTGTATTCCCGTTGTTCCCATTGACGATATCCCCATTGAGTGGGGACAACGGGAATTTAATAAAATTATTAAAAATACTTCCTGTTGTCCCCACTATCTGTACCCATTGAAATAACGAAATAAAATTATTAAAAATACTTCCCGTTGTCCCCATAGATTTTTTTCTCTCTCCTTTAATTTAATGCAATCTGTCCTTAAACATTCAGCAATATTTTGATGAGAATATACAGTATTGCAAGAAATGGGACCAGTGTTTCACCCTTATAATTTTTTTTCTATTCTCAGATTAGATCTTGAGGCGTTTTTCTTTTTAATCTTTTGAATGTTTGAGAATTGCTCATTAGTTTCTTTGTCATTGGATAAAAATGTTGTTTGAGTCTATTTCTGTATGTGGTCGGGTACGTATTTGAATGTCTAAAATTAAAAACCTAACGTAAAATAACTTACGTTTAAAATCCCTAAAATAATATAATATAATAATAATAATAATATAATCTCACGCCTTCCATCCCCGAGGGGGTAGGCAGAGGTATTCCATTACTGGATATACCCACATTTCACGAGATACATTGGACCCCTAAGCGTGATAGGTGGTGAGCCCATCGCCGGACCGGGTCTGTTTACACATGTCTCAGAATTAATTCTGAGACCTGTGGGTTTCCTCACGATGTTTTCCTTCACCGTCGAGCTAGTGATAAATATGTACGTAAGTTTTGAAAAACTCATTGGTACATGCCAGGATTTGAACCCGAGCCTCACTGATTTTCGGCCGCCTCTTTAACCGTCCGGGCTATCACTGCTCTTTCCCTAAAATCTAAATACTTAATGTTTTAATATACCTAGGCAGCGAATACTTACCTACGAAATATCTAAGATTATAATACAGATTGGACTAAATACCTAATATTCAAAATCTTTATAGTTATAACAACAAAGTTTGATATACCAACATTTTAAATACCAAATGGTCAAAATACTTAAAATAATGCAACGCTTGCGAGAGCGAGCGAAGCGAGCTCAAAATACCAGAGCGAAAATTATTTGGACTGGTTAGGTTCAGAAGATCTTTGATGTTAGGTTTTTTTATGAGCAACAAATAAAGATCTTTTATCATAACCGTTGTTAAGTAAGTATGCTACAATATGATATAGTAAATTATAGTATAAGCGCGGTAAGTTGAAAATTACAGCCGAGGCGATATTGCTAGCCCCAGCCGTAGGCGCAAGTATGACATACGACGTTACATAACATATTTGCGAGGAAATAAAGAAAACTCGAACTTTCATAAACGAATAAAAACAAAACAGCGAAAAAATATATATTTGTTAAGATTTTAAAAAGTACCGTTCGTTTTTAGCCGGAGGACCTTGATAAACCGTGCGATTTACATTACAATAACGCACAAGTGCGTAATGAAATACAATGTAATGTGTTATAAAGTAGATTATGTACATAGTTTAATATCGGTATTTGTCGTTTTGGTCAATGAACTGTGAGGTAAATCTATTTCAGGGACTTTGTACATAGGTATTTCAAGTTTTATCCTTTTGAACTTCAGTAATATATCCATTTGACATTTTAAGCTTTTGGTATTTTCACTTTAAGTCAAAAAACCATTAGGTATTTAGATTTTAGAGATTTTAAGAAAGATTTGATAGGGATATTGACACGTGAAATTTATGTATTCCCGTTGTCCCCACTGCCGTATCCCTATAATGGGAATACGGCCAATGAGGACAACGGGAATACATCGTAAATATTAACCATGAAAACACCTACTTAGAGAATATGGTGACTAACTTTGTGCGTGGAATATTATTGCATGACAACGATTTATTTATTTTTCTAAAAATATTTTATGCACAGACACGGTCCCGTTAGAGTTTTGTTATATGTATAGATGAAAGACCCCTGGTAACCTTCATTTTATGTGTAAGAGAGAACAGACTTTTTATTTCAAGGTTGGTCCCTCTCAGTTTAAGCAAAAATCTACGTACCTATATCTAAAAACATATTATATAAACTATAATATCTAAAAGGGTGTAAATTGTATTGTTTCAAACTTTCTTAACATACGCCGCTAAAAAAGTTGAACACAACACAATAAAAAAATAGAAAAGTATCAAAGTGAATAAGTCGCTTGCTGCCGCTATGGCAGAGTAGTACCGTGAACTCGTGACCCCGAGCGAGCGGGCCGTCACGTTCAAATGCCTAATCTTGAGGAGCGTAGTTTTGTGATAGGGCTCTTAATGCCATTAAAAACAAAACTTGTCAAAAACCCAAGCCTCGCAACTCAGTTCTTCTACTGTAAAAAGTTGTGAGATCCATGTAATACCAAGTCGGTTAATTTATTCAGTCCCTACTAAGGGACCTTCTGTCTTAAATTATTACGTAATTAGCTAACGTAACAACATCTTATAGTAACCATATTAATATTAAAAATCTTTTTTGTTTTAAATTAATAGATTCACATGGCCATCGCGTGAAAACACAATGTATCTCACAAGCGATATTTATATTATATTAAATTATATAATATTGTTTAATGCGATTGCCAAGTCAATCTTTTTTTATATATATTATATTTTGACAAGTTTTGTTTTTAATGGCATCTAACTTCTTTTTGTAGATAGTCCTACCTTTTTTCGTTTCCGGTATCTTCTAATTCTTAAATACCAACAACTGATTCTAGCTCAAAGGTGGAGGAAAACATATTGAAGAAACCCACAGGTCCCAGAATATATTCTGACTTCTGAGACAAGTGTTACAGACCCGGTGCGTATCTCTTTGGATAATGGTACTAGTGGGATAAGACTATTCCAGTTTTACCATCAACGGTACAAGTGGTACAAGGTTGGTGCCAAATGTACCATCAATGGCAAAACACAATGGTACAATGGTACTAGTGGTATAAGACTATACCACTTGTACCATTTAATGGTACAAGTGGTACAAGTCGGTAGCAATTGTACCATCAATGGTAAAACTCAATGGTACAGCTGGTCCGGAGGGCGGCGATGGGCTCACCACCTATCACGTTTAGGGGTCTAAAGATTATACTCGTGAAAAGTAAGTAGGTATTTCCAGAAATCGTATACCTAACGTGTACGTAATCGTATAATCGTATTTGCTTACCCCCTCGGGAATAAAAGACGAGAGATTTGTTTTTTACTTACGTTCATAAAAAATTGGGAAAACTATGTATATAATATTTTTTAGAATTTTCATACTAAGTAAATATGAGTAGGTACCTACTTAAATCTCTATTATAATACGTAATACGAATTAAATGTATTAGTATATGTAATATGTATGTAGATAATGTAGATAATCAAGTAAATTAAATAACTGTAACTGATTGAATTACATAAATCTTTAGAATTTTCAGACTAACTAAATATGAGTACTTAAATCTCGCGACAAGCTATTATTACATAATAAATTGTGTAATGCTGTTTTAAGACAGTAAAAGTTTTAAAGGAAAACTGTATTTCATTCTTCTTATTATTATTATATTATAAGAGCTTGTTAAGTTTACAACGGAATGGTCGACAGTACTACCCTGCATTTTGAGTAGTTATTGTGCAAGCCCAACATAATATAATTGGCAGCATTCTTCGTTCTGCAGTGCCGTGGCTATATTTTGCTGAAAATTGCACAGTTTTGGGTTGAATGAGATGAACACCGTCCTTACCGAAGTCGATACGGATGAATGGTAACTATGTCAGTATCATTGACGTCACACGGCTAACCATGCACTGTCATCCAAAATGTCAGCTCAGTTGGTTATCTTCCAGCTCCATCATCAGACCCTCGTTACCATCTAGTACCAAAGTACTCGTCAAGACGAATCATACGAGCCTAAACTTGATGGGGTTATGTCGTTTAATTACTGAGTTCTTATGGCCATCTTCCAGCTCTATCATCAGACCCTGGTTACCATTTAACACCAAAGTACTCGTCAAGACGAATCATACAAGTCCAAACTCGAAGGGTTTACTAGTAGTCATTGAGGAGTTGCGATATTCACCTTCTGGCTCCATCGTCAGATCAGCTCGGTGGTACCATAATATTGGATTGTCACGAAACTTAGATGAGTATACCAAATTTGAGCTCAATCGGTTAAAGATATTTGCTTCAAAATTGAGGTGTACATGTAACTTTAAAATCTTATACAATTAGATGGGATACAAAGTTATTTATGCAGTTGGTGTATCTAGAAAGCTGGACCGAAATTGCAAAATTTTTGAGTTTTTCCTTGATTTATACACTAAACACTAATTGTATTCTAAATTTGAAGCTTCTACGACTGCTAGAAGTGCCTTAGAGTTTGATGATCGGTCAGTCAGTCAGTGAGTGACAAAAATAGGAAACTTTGACTATTTATAATTCTTAAAATACCGGTTCAAATTGGATGAAATTTTAAATATACTGTGTTTATGCAATGCCTGCTTGGTTACTGAAAATTCAGGCTTCTAGGTTTACCCACAGCGAAGTTATAGGAGGTCGAAAATGGCCTGAATTGCTTCGAGAAAAGGATGGAATATGGTACATAAATTTATCACAAAAATTAGTACTCTTTAAAAGTAAAGTTTTTGGTATGAATATAGTTATTAGGTACTAAAAGAACCTATACTTTTTTTAGTATTTAAATAGACCAAAGTGTTAAATTAACACAAAAGATATGTATGTTTCAAAGGAAATTTTCAAATAAAATGATCAAAAAGATAGGTGAGTTCGACGTATGACGTCACATACATGTATCTCATCTATGTGACGTCATCTTAATACTGTTTTGTGGCTAAGGTGACAGGTTAGAGCGGGAATAGTAGATTGTTATACAAGGGTCGGAAGGAATCAATTCCCCTACGAGGTATTAAGACGCCCGAGCGCAGCGAGGGCGGATATAGTTCGAGTAGGAATTGATAACTTCCACCCGCGTTAAACACTCTACTTTTCATTTCGAATTCCAGGAAAATAAACAAAAATAATTTCCATTTTACAAAAATTCAAACATATAAAAACGCAATAATACCTACAAAAAAAAACAAAATTGTCAACAATACAACCAAAGTGGTTGGAATAAAGAGAAACTTTTTCTTTTAAACGTCTTTGAATACCTACTACATCATAGAGTAGGTACCTAACCCACCGACCTAACCTAAATAACATTACAAAAATAATATACAAATCCTTCCTCTTTATAATAATATGTACTTTTAGCCGAGTAATAGTGTTCTGTGCTTATTAGTGTCGATGAAAAACAAGATTTTGAATTTCGGAACAGCTTACCAAATTATTACTCTTTTTTTAATTTTAAATATGGAACGAGTACCGCCCCGCGCGCGGGCTATTTTCTGTTGTTTATGCTCCTATACTCACAAGGCCGCACCTTTTTTTCTTATTCTAATTAATGTAAAAAGTTTCGTATCCCTACTAAGTACCTAAAGAGGTTGGAAGAAAGTCATTCTCTTTCCTAGAGAAACTTTTTCTATAAACGTCTTTGCCAAATGTAGTACATTTTTTTTTTAATTCATTCCCGCCCTAAGGCCGGAAGCAATTACTATGAGTCTTTCCCGACCGAGGGCGTGAATCACAGCCCTGAATCTCTCTGTGGTGGGAATCATCGCTTCCGACCCGGTACTCAGATCAAACATACACTACTTTCCGAGTATGAGATATGAAAAATAATTAGCGTGCTGAGCCTACAGGGCATTTTGGACCCAGAGAGACTAAAAACTATGGAGTCGTCTTTTTTTCGTTTATTTGTTTGTATAAATTTCGATGTTTTTTAAAACATGTATATTTAGGGCGGTCTATATACAGTGTGAGTCTTTATATAGTGCACATATAAATTTCAAGGAAAAGTTATTTAAAAAAAAAATAATTTTTGAGTATTTTAAAATTCACCAATGAGTTTCTCAAAGACTTACGTACATATTTATCACTTGCTCGACGGTGAAGGAAAACATCGTGAGGAAACCCGCAGGTCTCAGAATTTATTTTGAGACATGTGTACACAGACCCGGTCCGGAAATGAGCTCACCACCTATCACGTTTAGGGGTCCAATATATCTCGTGAAATGTGGGTATATCCAGTAATGGAATACATCTGCCTACCCCCTCGGGGATAAAACACCATACCATTAGGTCCACACGTCACCGGATGTGCAACCATACACTTGCCCAACTGCCATATCAGATTTTTTTAGACTGGCCATTTCGGCCGGAACCAACTGGCGATTCGTGCGGAGCGTTCCTACGCAGTCGAAGCCCCTAATCTTTAATTCTCGGGCAAGTGCTGGAGAATTATAAAAATTATCCATCCAAATCGAGTGCCCTTTGTCCTCAAGACCATCTAAAAGTCTGAGCACAAGAGCTGGAACAATCCCAGAAACTAGACTATCTGTTTGCGCTTGCGAGGAAGTATCATGCCCTGCATGGACTTCGAAGCGCCACAAGTAGCCAGTTTGGGATTCACATACTTCGTATGTCTTTATCCCAACTGTTGCAGCTTTGTTGTGGATGAATTGGTTAATATCTAACCAACCCTTCCACTTTCGTCCAGAGCTACATTTTGGGACATATTATATAATTGTGATAATTTGTGATTTAGATGGTGGGTTTTACCTTATATAACTTGGCCTCAGGTCGTGTCATTACTGCAGGGTTGCAACAGTCATTGTTTCCTAAATGAAGACATTTGCCCAACAGATGGAAACGGTCATACCGCATGGTTGCCGTGAACCCGGGAGTACTTAAAATGTCCTGGGAGCTATTCCAGTACTCCTCGAGATGGGATTTCACTATAATCCCGGTAGCCAGGATTATACCAAAATACACGCACAGCTCATTGGCATCCGTGTCCCACCATTTGGTGATACAGCTATTAGGCCGTATCGTCCCGTCTTCCAACATGACCGTTGCCACCTGTTGCGCGTATCTATTCTTCTCCATAACTATGTTTTCCATAATATCGCGACTCCATATAGCAGTAAATGCTTCATACGGATTCGCCAATGGAACAGTGGGGCCACAATTAATATTGGAAAATTGTTCCCTTCTCAATTGAGGATCAATTTGAGATTGCGGAAACGCTTTCCATTTTGGACAACACGCGTATTGGACGTAAACCGTATTTGACACTATTTCCTGTCCTTCTTTTTAACACAAAAATACACTTACCGTAGCAAAGGATGTTCGAGATTTCATTGTCTCTAAGAGGTGTTCCTCTCGCGGTGGATGAAGATGACGACGGCATCTAAAAATTAAAAAATATAATGTGATAACAAAACCCAACTAGAAAACAAACTGTCACACATATTAAGTTATGTATACTTACATCCAGGCGGCGTCTGGACTTAGCGGGAGCCTGAGGGGGCCTGAAAAATAAAGTTCGTCAAAGTCAAAATGTTTTATTCAAAATAGGAACTTACAAGTCCACTTATTGAACGTCATTTCAACTCCACCGCTTCAGCATGTATGGTTGAGGAGAAGAAGCGGGGCCAGAAACTCCTCAACACAATATTCTTTTAATCAATTGTTACATATTACCGTTTCAGTCTTTGATGATAATTGTATTACTGATAGCAGTTCTATCGATGTCATTTTTATGTATCTTAGACACTTAATAAAATGAAATACTCACGCGGGTCGCTTTGTTGCCGTGCCCACCTGACCTCCCTGTGCCTGAAGGGGAGTGCCTGAGCGAGGAGTGAGTAGGCGAGGTGTCCTTGAGTGCGAAGTTTCACAATTTTCACCACATTCAACGTGCCTACAAATATTTTTTTTTTCACACATACCTAATTTCATTATAATTTAATCAAAATAACCGTGAATAAGTAGAACAGTAAAAGTAAACTAAAAGTAAAATTAAGAGTAAAATTACGAACTAAACTAAACTACAAGAGATGTAAAAAATGAGGCCCCCGTGGCAAGGTCCCCATCACGCAGGCGGCATTCCCGCGCTGGATGGCAATACTTATCCTTTGCGCGAGAAAGTCGTCTGCAGAGCTCCTTGAAGAGCCCGTGCGCGCCAGGACCCCACGGACCAAGTGTCTCGACGCCAAATGCAATAAAATCGTATTTGGCACCAAGACTTGCCCACCTTATAGCGTTCGCGAACCTCCGCCGCCGCACCGGCCCGCTTAGCGGTCGCCGGAAGATTAATTGTAAAATGAGATTGATATTTACTAAGAATTAAAAAATAAAAACAAAATATATCAAAATTATTACAGAGCAGGTGACAGTGCTGAGCATACAGAAAGCGCCAACGTTAGCTCTTCAGCAGTCGGGGTTGGCGAAGGCGATGTAGCCCCCAGTGAGGACCACAGTGATTCAGAACTAAAATTTAAATAGTAGTTAAACATGACTTATTACAAAAAAATATATAAATAGTCAAAATTCAAAATATTTTACCCTGACGCCGCTGGCCTGGAGGCGGAAGACAAAACGCGTGCATTTTTACGATGAAGTGGTCGTTTTATCTGCTCACCCTCTGGCAGATCGACCACCATCCCACAGAATATGCTGAAATCATAGTTTACCCATGTCAAGATAACATCTAACAAATACAACCCATTTACTAAAGTTGATAATTATAATGAGAGGTTTTTTTTTTTGAGAACTCTGTAGATGGCGTTGAATTGACTACGTTACTACTAAATGCGGCACGTCACCATCGAGTAACTTATAACCGCGACTTCCTTATTCTGTGAACTTATATTACTCGCGAACGACCTAATCTTTATAATATGTGATTACGACACTTTCGTTTGCTGCTTGCTTCTGAATGTAACCTAGTTTTCTCGCGCTTTGTTAAAATTCAGTTTTTTTTGTTCGTTGTTTTCGTTAAGTTTTGGTTTTATTGTTTTATCTTTGTTTTGTCTGTGTGTGACAGTGACATTTACTTTTATATACGTTTCGTTTTACGATATCAAAAAAATGATGTGACGTTCCGTTCCTAGCAGTAACTTAGCAAGTTCAGCGCCATCTATCCAGAGAACAGGGAAGAGTAAAAAAAAAAAGAAAAACCCCCCCATTATTACGACAAAATAGAACAGAACATTAGAAACAGAAGAGGCAGGACTTTGGCCAGTTGTGGAAAAAAGGTTAGATTAGGTATATAAATATTGTTAGTAGGTTTTATGAATAATAATAATATTAGTATTATCATGGGTCAGATGCAAAGGGTCTCTCTTGGCGACCACCACCCCGTGTGCGCACTCCACCTTGCCGTAAGCCACCGCGTGTGCGCACTCCACCACAAGGTCGTTCTCCACTTCCCTCTTCACGTCTTCAGGATAATCAAAATGCAAAAAAACACATGCAAATTATAAATAAAAACGAAGCAACATGCATGAAACTTTTTTTTCAAAGATACTTTAAACACGAGTAAAGGAATGTAAATATGTATAACTAAAGGTACTTAATGATTTGTATAAAAAAGAAGAAAATTTTAAATCATCAGATCTATCATCAGAACATTAAGAATAGAGGGAGGGCTTTGTCCAGCATTGGGAAAACAGAATAGATTAATTGAATAAAAATGTTAGTATTATTAGGGTTTAGTTAAGGAGGGTTGACGGCCCGAACCGCGTGTGCGCACTCCACCTCGTCCACGCACCCCGCGTCTTCCGCCTCTTGCGCGTGCTCTTTCAGAATGCAAAGAATGCAAATTAAAAATCAAAACCAAGGAAATGTGCAAGCAAAAAAATAAATATTGAAAAATACCCGTAAATCCGCAACACAGCAATAGTGCTCATGAAACTGAACAAAATTCCCTAAAGAAAAAAGCAACATTTTTAATTTGGTTTTTAATCAAATTTTTTTTGAGCGCTACCGCTATATTTCGTATTACATGTATTTCTGTATCACCATGTATAAAAATATATAAAAAAATAACGAACTAAAATTCAGAAGTCGGCTCCATAGCTTTCGCGAACGTTTAAAAATGAACTGTGAAACCCCGTCTGTGGGGAAACCGGCTCCCGGTTGGTAGTATTCTTCGTTGAATTTTATTGTTTCTTACTGTTTCTGACTGGAATATACGATTTACAATACAAATATCACAACTTTAATGATATGATGTCTTATATTCAGCAGTACCTTTTGGTTTAATAATGTATTACGTCCAGTAAAACAAAAATAATACAACACTCATAGTTCGATTGAAAATATGGTCATAGGTTGAAGACGGGTTTTATCACTAAAAATCGAAGGAATAGCGTTGTTATTAGTAACAAATATTAAATATTACTTACCTTTTCATGTTTCTTCTTAAAGAACTGTCGAGAACACTTCTTTTCACCATAAAAACCTAAAATGTACCGCAAACGAGCCGTTAGTGACGTGTTTTTAAAAGACGTAGTTACTGGTCTGTGAAAGACGTCTAATTTATTTTTTTTCTTCAAAGGCCACCTGTGTCTATGGTTCAGTTTGCTAGCTTGCTTCATTAAGCTGGTCATATATTAGGTTTGACAGAGCATGGTATAAACTACGATATTTAGCGCGGAAATCGTGAACCACTTGAGACAGCCGGCGGCCGGTTCGTCCACTGTTATGGAATAAATGACAACAGTCGGAAGCCGTTTCGCTCACTGACAAGGGACTAAATACGGAAAATAATATTTGAGGGCATTCGTTATGGCCAACTCGAAATCGGCATGAACAATTTTTGGTTGAACTCCGGAACAGTGGCAGTTATCAGGTCAAATAATGTTTTATACATGCTCTCAGTTTAGTTTGGTAATAGCGCATACATCAATGGTATCACTTTTGTTTCTGTGGTGGTACTCCCAACATCACCATATATATGAACCAATTGATAAAACGGAATAGGGCATGATTGAAATGTTCCATTAACAAAAGAACCTTCGATGTTGTCGATTTGCATTAGATTTTTTTCAAAAATTAAAATCCATCATCATCTGAGTTGAGCCGAAATTTCAACTTCGCTTAATTTTTAATACAGCCAAGTACAGTTTTCCGAACTTGAAAAGAATTTTCCGATGTGTATATAGAGCAAGCTTTGTGCTGTCGAAAGAAGGAATCTTAGTCAAAACGTAAAATCCCTTGTCTTTCAGTGGTTCTAGGTGCTTTTTATATATTGTTGTAACAGATTCGAATGATGTGGCTAATTGGCTATACTTAATTTTTTGCATTTTCAATAGCCAATAATACTTCGTTTTGCGGTTCATTGCGAACACAACTTTCCACATGTGATTTTTGATTTGTCATATGTTCATCCGTTAATTAAGAAATACAAGCAAGTACCTAACCTTCGAAAATACACGTCGCGGTAATAGCCTAGCCTATATAGAGCGCTCGTCTTGTAATCCATAAAGGGGCACGGGTTCGATCCCAGTCTGTACTTCTGAGTAATTGTATAGTTTGAATTTGTACCTATTCGAGTAGGAAACCTGTTTACACCAGAGAAGAAATTCAAAGATGTATGTATGTGAAATGTGTATAAAGGCTCCTACTAGCGAACGAACAAACGTACTACTATACAGAGTACAATCAACGTAGTACTATACAGAGCGTTACTTATTTCATCGATTGTCACAGATCCATTACTAAGTTTTTTTTTTGGGAACAAGTACAAATTGCCGATTTATACATTTATAAATTTTGTGCTTGTAAAACTGCTGTCCATTCCACAATAAGACGGCCATGTTTAAGATTAACAATTTTTATTTCTGCGTTATTTTGGATGGCTCACTAAAGTATTCGATATAAATGCACAATATTGCAGAAAATTGCACAAATGTAAATAAATAATTAGATTATAGTGATATTAGAAGTCATTTAAGTGATGACAAGACAACTTATCTTTGTTTACCTATTGCAAATTAAATGTTTCAATTTATTAGAATTTATCTAATTTATTAATTAATCGATTACTAGAGGTATACTTAATTCGGTTCACACTAGCCAGTCTAGTGGGTGGACGGGTCGGGAGGGCTATATACTTTCTCCTCCAGGTGTGCTACGACGTCCCTAAAACCTCTATCTAGCACTAATATTTCCCCAGGTTGCAACATAGTCCAGTCAAAATAGACATTACAGTTTGCATTAATTGCCAACAACCTGGATTTTTGTGCAGGCCTTGAATACGTCATTACAAATGATATGTCAAAAGTCCCCATTGATCCCGCTTGTGCGTTGTTTTTTATTCAAGGTCAAAGGTCCCCAATTAGCGTTTTTTGCTTATATCTCTGAAACAATGAGAGCTACCGAAAAATGGTTCAAATAAAGTTTGTAGATCGTAAAATTGAATACAAAAAAGATCTCAATACTTTTCTTCTACAAAGCATCGCTTTCGAGATATCGTGACTTTAGACCGCAGGAAAGTCGTATTTTCGACTATATGCACACATTTTCGCACCACCTCTGAGGTAGTGAACACGGCGCTTTTTTTTTTAACGTGGTTTCCCCAGTATCCTACTGGGGAAAATACTCCACAATATATTTTGATCGAGAGAATGTAATGGGACACAATTTTCTTAATGAAATTTTTTTTTATTTAAATTTAATGAAAATTTTAACAGCAAGAAAAGTACATCATCGTTCATCATCAAATTCTTCATAGTCACTCGTTTCTTCCTCTTCACTGTCTTCTTCCTCTTCTTGCTCGATTTGTGTAGACTGCTCCAAGAAGACAGATATATCAGTTATATCCTCATCAATTTCGAAACAATCTTCATCTGTTGCATTTGATTCAATGTTGGTGCAAGATTGGCCTTGACAATTGGTACATATCGATGAACAATACAATCCAACTTTTCTACACCCGCAATTGTTTGTGCAACCTTTTTTGCAATTACAAAAAATTGTATTGAGTAATTTTTCTGGAACAGGTGGCAGTAAAGTCTGGATTGGCTCCAAACTATTATTCATAAATTTCCAGCCCCAATCTTCAGGATTTAGATCATTGCCTAGCCACACTTGCACTTGGTAGAACACACGATACAAGTGTTGATAAGCAGAAGCAGATGTTGGAGGGAGAGAAGATAATTGCACTCTCTTATTGTTTCTGGTATTTTTCACAAAACTCAAATATTTATACTTATCTATCGATTCCATTTTTTTTGGAGCTCCATACCATAGCAAGGATAACACGAATTCCATTGGTGAGGATAACATCTGCTGACGAGTTAATATTTGTAAATACTTTTGCGTTATCAATCAAGTCTTGACGTTTTTCAAACAATTTGAATACTGTATTTTTGCCTCTTTTGAAAATTGCTGATGTCGTATCGCAGCCAGTTATCGCATGAAAGAATAATATATGAGGCTGACATTTTGGATATGCAGTTAAACTTTGTGAAGAATATATTTCCGTTTGAACTTGAGCTCTCCCAGGTTTTAAAAAGTAAATGATCTTATCTTTAGGTGTTCGAGCAGTTAATATTATTAACAAAATTTACATCTTCTCCAACAACGATAGTTGGATTGGTGCTACTGAATTGTTCAATTGCGGTTTCAATAATGAGGACATCAGCGTCATTTTAAGCTTGTTTCACAACAATATTGGCAGCTGCAAATTCTTCACATAACATCGAAATCAAACGAGATTTATTGTGAGTATTAGCAAGAAGCTGCTGTTGGTTTGTCGGAACAGTCATTGATCGATCAAAAACTATATCAGTCGATGAAGATGTTTGTTTAGCTCGACGACGTTGTTCTGCAGCTTTGATATTTTTTGTATAATCAGTGTAACCGTCAAATATTATAGTAACGTTGTGACCAAAGTGTCTACGAACATACTGAAGATATTTGTCCAAAATATCCTCAAATGTGTTCTCTCGATCCCACACAACACGATGTAACAAGTATCCTCCATCGATGATGTAGGTAGCGTTTGCACTTTCGATATCAATGTTCACACATTCAAAGCAATTATAAATGGCTGACTTCTGTGTCTTACGTATTCCAATGGCATCAAAGAGCGATAAAGGGTAAGGGGCTAATTCGTACTCGAAGAATTTTTCAAGCTCATCTTCAAATGTCTTCGTAATACTCATGCGTTGAAATAATAATACAGGATCTATTGGGACCTTCTCATCATGAATCTTCATGGTACTGTTCATATATAATAGAGGTAGTACTTTATCAGCACGTTTCAATTTAATATTATTAAATGTTTGGCCCATCATTTTGCTCATAGATGCAATACCCACTTCATGAGCATTATGGCAATTGATTTTATCATCCCCGACGACTCCATTGGCAATGGACATGATTTTGTTCAATTCAGGAAAAGGATCATGTGATGAAAACCATTCACGAAGTTTCTTGATGTCTCCAGTATCTCTCTTTACGCGGGAATCCCTTGCATCGACATGCTGATCTGTTGTGTCCATTCTTACATCCGCTAAATCCTCCAATCTTTCACACACAGTATTCATTGCATGCATGCCATAAATCCATTTACTTATGACGCTCTCTTGCGTACTTCTTCCTCGAGCAACACCTCCATCTGTTTTCATTGACTTCATCATCGATTGCTCAATGACCATATCCGTTGAAGTTCCACAACTCAATTTATCAGAAAGTCTAATTGTGAAAAATCCCCGTGTAAATCTCTCGAAAACCTTAGGATCATCAATTAAGTTTTCCAATTGTAGCATATCTTGTAGATATAAATGTGCAGATTTGGCATAAGGAAATGTCCTGATGCGTGGAAGTAATAATAATAAGTGGCACGCACGAGCATCAATGTGTTATAACTTTTTATATTTATTTGTATGAAACCGTAATGGCCAATCGTATAAGTAGCTCCACTTGTACGCATTATACGCCACTGAGCTAAAATAGCATAAGAATTAAGTAATAATTAATAATTCTTATGCTATTTTAGCTCAGTAGCACATTGTAATTAGGGCGATAATTCCATATTTTAATTGGTAACCCTTTCACTAAGACCGGTTAAAGAAGCCATTTTGTCTTTTCAATTGCCTTAGACACGCTCGGTTCCGCGCTCGTGCATTGTATGTATTTTATACTTTAGATTTCTAATAATTAATTGCTCAAACCCCAAAAAAAAAGAGCTTTTTTTATTTCCCTTGTTCCTGTATCGAACATCTTGTACATCTCATTAGTTTTTTAAGTTATCTGCTACATATTCAGCAAGAATACATACAATATAAAGAAAACTTAAATATAAGCGATGTTTTAAAAAAAACTTAAGATTTCTTTTTATCAATGAACAAATTTTTTTTAAAACGCCTTTTTGAAGTTTGATATTGGACATTGCGTTTTCTTTGATATTTGAGGTTATAAATGATTAAGTTATAATTCTTCAAAAAATTATATCTCAAAAACTAAACCAGTCCGCATCCTGATACTTGATAAATCATCACAATTTGTACCCCTATCTACAAAAAAAAAAACAAAAAAAAAACATTCTGAGATGTTGCTCTTTATAAAGCTGAGCTTCCATTTTGATCTAGTTGGTTTCTGGTCTGTGGTTGGTTTATTCCTATCTATACCGAATCCAAAATGTACGTGGAAGTTTATCATCATTTATTGACTAAAATACAAGTTAAATCGTTCCGCTTTGTTTTGATTCCGGGGGCACTATTTAGGAAGAGATTTTTGGCATTAGTCTCGATTCGAAATTCTTCCTCGTTAATGATGTGACTTCCAGCTTGACGTCAAGTTGGAAGCCTCATCAATGTACCCTAATATCTTCGGTTCCTTTGAAGCACTAATTCTGAAACTTTGCAATTCCAAGGCACTATTTAAGAAGAGTTTTTTGGTATATAGTTCTTCAAGAACAGTGCTGTGGTTTTTGTGTACTGAGATGAGGCTGCTATCTTGACGTCAAGATAGCAGCCTCACTGAACGACCTGAATATCTCCGAAAGTATGATAGCACTATTTATATGCTTCGGGCACTATTTGGCACTATTTAGGAAGAGTTGTTTGACATTATCAGAACAGCTCAATTCCATGGTGAGGCTTCTAACTTGACGGTCTCATAAAGCTTCCGCGATTTTGGCGGTAACAGATTATCTATTATGCATTTTGCCTTTTGTTCGACGTCCAAATCTTCACTGTCTTTGTACATCTATACATATAATAAAACTCTAACGGGGCCGTGTCTGCACTTTAAATATTTTTTGAAAATTTTAACGGTAGTGTATATAGTTATCGATATAGATACCGAAACACCAATTTTTGGAATTTTTGTCTGTCTGTCTGTCTGTCTGTCTGGTTGTGCACGCATCACTCAAAAACTACTGGACGGATTTTGATGAAATTTGGTATGGAGATAACTGAGTACCCGGGTCAACATCTAGGGTACTTTTTATTCCAGGAAAATATCTCATTCCCACGGGAAAATATAAAAACTGGTTAAAAAGAGAAATACGTACTACTCCGAAACGATAACACCTAGAAATTTGAAAAATGGTTTGAAGGTGTCTGATATGTCATAGGAAATTGGTATGAAGGGATTTTTGGAAATTCCCACGGGAACGGGAATAAACTAAATCCAAGCGGGAAAACGCCGCTGGGCACCCGCAATTTGAAATATGGTATGTAGGTGTCTTAAATATGTCGTAGGCAACCACTATGAAGGGATTTTCGGGAATTCCCACGGGAACGGGAATAAACGGAATCCGCGCGGGCAACGCCGCTGGGCATCCGCTAGTTCTTAATAAATTTATTTAAAACCGAACAAATCTACACTCGAAAGAAATTCTGAAATTCTCGCGGTGAATTTTTTCTTCTAAACCAGTCACAGATTATAAATAAAAAATTTAAACACATTTCTTTGCGTAAAAACTATTAGTGGATTAGGAAGAAAAGACCATTTGCTGCACTATCTTATGATTATTAGCATACTAGAGTCTGGCTAGTGAAAGTAGATAACGAAAAAGCGCGGCAAATTAAAAAAAATTAGCATGGTATCCTACGATATATATGGATTAAACTTAGTTGATACTTGGATTTTTTAGTTAGTTTTAAATATGAACTACTCCTATTGAGATTGATAGTAACTGTATTTCTATGGAATCATATATTAAAAATGGCTAGCATTGCACGGAAAATTAAAACAATATTATTTATTACTAATATTATAGAGAGGAAAGATTTGTATTTTTGAATGTTTCTAACGGATAAACTTAAAAACACTGGACCGATTATAAAAGTTCTTTCCCCAATGGATAGCTACATTATCACTGAGTAACATAGGCTATGTTTTATTCCCGAATTTCCACAGAAACGAGATCTACGCAGGTGAAACTACTCATTGGTACGAGGGGCAAACCGAAATGATCAGGAATAAAAAAACTGTTTACAAGAGTTATACCTAAGTTATGTTTTATTGTTTTTCGAAGTATTCTTGGTTGCAATTAATACACTTTTGCATTATTTCGAAGCAGTAATTCCAGTACTGGTTTTGAGTTTTATTTTATCTTTCTGCTCCATATCTTGGAGATTTCTAATAGTTCTCACTATTGCACCGACTACATCCTCCAGATTTTCTGCGAAAGAAACGAAATATTCTATCAAACAATTGTCTATGTTCAGGCTAATATACATGTTAACTATTCGGTAACAAAGAATTTAAACAAAAAATAGTAATTACATAAAGTATGAAAGTAATAGACCATACTAACCTAAGAAATTTAACACCACACGTAAACATTCTTATTTTTGGTAGAATTCAGCTTCTTTTTCTTCTTGTTTTTTTTTCTTGGAACTTGGGTATCATGCAGAACAATAACTCTCGAACTCCACTTTTAATAGTTTTATTCATATTTTAATTTAAGTTAAGATTTTAAAAAGTACCGTTCGTTTTTAGCCGGAGGACCTTGATAAACCGTGCGATTTACATTACAATAACGCACAAGTGCGTAATGAAATACAATGTAATGTGTTATAAAGTAGATTATGTACATAGTTTAATATCGGTATTTGTCGTTTTGGTCAATGAACTGTGAGGTAAATCTATTTCAGGGACTTTGTACATAGGTATTTCAAGTTTTATCCTTTTGAACTTCAGTAATATATCCATTTGACATTTTAAGCTTTTGGTATTTTCACTTTAAGTCAAAAAACCATTAGGTATTTAGATTTTAGAGATTTTAAAAAGATTTGATAGGGATATTGACACGTGAAATTTAAGTATTCCCGTTGTCCCCACTGCCGTATCCCTATAATGGGAATACGGCCAATGAGGACAACGGGAATACATCGTAAATATTAACCATGAAAACACCTACTTAGAGAATATGGTGACTAACTTTGTGCGTGGAATATTATTGCATGACAACGATTTATTTATTTTTCTAAAAATATTTTATGCACAGACACGGTCCCGTTAGAGTTTTGTTATATGTATAGATGAAAGACCCCTGGTAACCTTCATTTTATGTGTAAGAGAGAACAGACTTTTTATTTCAAGGTTGGTCCCTCTCAGTTTAAGCAAAAATCTACGTACCTATATCTAAAAACATATTATATAAACTATAATATCTAAAAGGGTGTAAATTGTATTGTTTCAAACTTTCTTAACATACGCCGCTAAAAAAGTTGAACACAACACAATAAAAAAATAGAAAAGTATCAAAGTGAATAAGTCGCTTGCTGCCGCTATGGCAGAGTAGTACCGTGAACTCGTGACCCCGAGCGAGCGGGCCGTCACGTTCAAATGCCTAATCTTGAGGAGCGTAGTTTTGTGATAGGGCTCTTAATGCCATTAAAAACAAAACTTGTCTAAAACCCAAGCCTCGCAACTCAGTTCTTCTACTGTAAAAAGTTGTGAGATCCATGTAATACCAAGTCGGTTAATTTATTCAGTCCCTACTAAGGGACCTTCTGTCTTAAATTATTACGTAATTAGCTAACGTAACAACATCTTATAGTAACCATATTAATATTAAAAATCTTTTTTGTTTTAAATTAATAGATTCACATGGCCATCGCGTGAAAACACAATGTATCTCACAAGCGATATTTATATTATATTAAATTATATAATATTGTTTAATGCGATTGCCAAGTCAATCTTTTTTTATATATATTATATTTTGACAAGTTTTGTTTTTAATGGCATCTAACTTCTTTTTGTAGTTAGTCCTACCTTTTTTCGTTTCCGGTATCTTCTAATTCTTAAATACCAACAACTGATTCTAGCTCAAAGGTGGAGGAAAACATGTTGAAGAAACCCACAGGTCCCAGAATATATTCTGACTTCTGAGACAAGTGTTACAGACCCGGTGCGTATCTCTTTGGATAATGGTACTAGTGGGATAAGACTATTCCAGTTTTACCATCAACGGTACAAGTGGTACAAGGTTGGTGCCAAATGTACCATCAATGGCAAAACACAATGGTACAATGGTACTAGTGGTATAAGACTATACCACTTGTACCATTAATGGTACAAGTGGTACAAGTCGGTAGCAATTGTACCATCAATGGTAAAACTCAATGGTACAGCTGGTCCGGAGGGCGGCGATGGGCTCACCACCTATCACGTTTAGGGGTCTAAAGATTATACTCGTGAAAAGTAAGTAGGTATTTCCAGAAATCGTATACCTAACGTGTACGTAATCGTATAATCGTATTTGCTTACCCCCTCGGGAATAAAAGACGAGAGATTTGTTTTTTACTTACGTTCATAAAAAATTGGGAAAACTATATAATATTTTTTTGAATTTTCATACTAAGTAAATATGAGTAGGTACCTACTTAAATCTCTATTATAATACGTAATACGAATTAAGTATACGAATTAAATGTATTAGTATATGTAATACGTATGTAGATAATGTAGATAATCAAGTAAATTAAATAACTGTAACTGATTGAATTACATAAATCTTTAGAATTTTCAGACTAACTAAATATGAGTACTTAAATCTCGCGACAAGCTATTATTACATAATAAATTGTGTAATGCTGTTTTAAGACAGTAAAAGTTTTAAAGGAAAACTGTATTTCATTCTTCTTATTATTATTATATTATAAGAGCTTGTTAAGTTTACAACGGAATGGTCGACAGTACTACCCTGCATTTTGAGTAGTTATTGTGCAAGCCCAACATAATATAATTGGCAGCATTCTTCGTTCTGCAGTGCCGTGGCTATATTTTGCTGAAAATTGCACAGTTTTGGGTTGAATGAGATGAACACCGTCCTTACCGAAGTCGATACGGATGAATGGTAACTATGTCAGTATCATTGACGTCACACGGCTAACCATGCACTGTCATCCAAAATGTCAGCTCAGTTGGTTATCTTCCAGCTCCATCATCAGACCCTCGTTACCATCTAGTACCAAAGTACTCGTCAAGACGAATCATACGAGCCTAAACTTGATGGGGTTATGTCGTTTAATTACTGAGTTCTTATGGCCATCTTACAGCTTTATCATCAGACCCTCGTTACCATCTAGTACCAAAGTACTCGTCAAGACGAATCATACGAGCCTAAACTTGATGGGGTTATGTCGTTTAATTACTGAGTTCTTATGGCCATCTTCCAGCTTTATCATCAGACCCTGGTTACCATTTAACACCAAAGTACTCGTCAAGACGAATCATACAAGTCCAAACTCGAAGGGTTTACTAGTAGTCATTGAGGAGTTGTGATATTCACCTTTTGGCTCCATCGTCAGATCAGCTCGGTGGTACCATAATATTGGATTGTCACGAAACTTAGATGAGTATACCAAATTTGAGCTCAATCGGTTAAAGATATTTGCTTCAAAATTGAGGTGTACATGTAACTTTAAAATCTTATACAATTAGATGGGATACAAAGTTATTTATGCAGTTGGTGTATCTAGAAAGCTGGACCGAAATTGCAAAATTTTTGAGTTTTTCCTTGATTTATACACTAAACACTAATTGTATTCTAAATTTGAAGCTTCTACGACTGCTAGAAGTGCCTTAGAGTTTGATGATCGGTCAGTCAGTCAGTGAGTGACAAAAATAGGAAACTTTGACTATTTATAATTCTTAAACTACCGGTTCAAATTGGATGAAATTTTAAATATACTGTGTTTATGCAATGCCTGCTTGGTTACTGAAAATTCAGGCTTCTAGGTTTACCCACAGCGAAGTTATAGGAGGTCGAAAATGGCCTGAATTGCTTCGAGAAAAGGATGGAATATGGTACATAAATTTATCACAAAAATTAGTACTCTTTAAAAGTAAAGTTTTTGGTATGAATATAGTTATTAGGTACTAAAAGAACCTATACTTTTTTTAGTATTTAAATAGACCAAAGTGTTAAATTAACACAAAAGATATGTATGTTTCAAAGGAAATTTTCAAATAAAATGATCAAAAAGATAGGTGAGTTCGACGTATGACGTCACATACATGTATCTCATCTATGTGACGTCATCTTAATACTGTTTTGTGGCTAAGGTGACAGGTTAGAGCGGGAATAGTAGATTGTTATACAAGGGTCGGAAGGAATCAATTCCCCTACGAGGTATTAAGACGCCCGAGCGCAGCGAGGGCGGATATAGTTCGAGTAGGAATTGATAACTTCCACCCGCGTTAAACACTCTACTTTTCATTTCAAATTCCAGGAAAATAAACAAAAATAATTTCCATTTTACAAAAATTCAAACATACAAAAACGCAATAATACCTACAAAAAAAAACAAAATTGTCAACAATACAACCAAAGTGGTTGGAATAAAGAGAAACTTTTTCTTTTAAACGTCTTTGAATACCTACTACATCATAGAGTAGGTACCTAACCCACCGACCTAACCTAAATAACATTACAAAAATAATATACAAATCCTTCCTCTTTATAATAATATGTACTTTTAGCCGAGTAATAGTGTTCTGTGCTTATTAGTGTCGATGAAAAACAAGATTTTGAATTTCGGAACAGCTTACCAAATTATTACTCTTTTTTTAATTTTAAATATGGAACGCGTACCGCCCCGCGCGCGGGCTATTTTCTGTTGTTTATGCTCCTATACTCACAAGGCCGCACCTTTTTTTCTTATTCTAATTAATGTAAAAAGTTTCGTATCCCTACTAAGTACCTAAAGAGGTTGGAAGAAAGTCATTCTCTTTCCTAGAGAAACTTTTTCTATAAACGTCTTTGCCAAATGTAGTACATTTTTTTTTTAATTCATTCCCGCCCTAAGGCCGGAAGCAATTACTATGAGTCTTTCCCGACCGAGGGCGTGAATCACAGCCCTGAATCTCTCTGTGGTGGGAATCATCGCTTCCGACCCGGTACTCAGATCAAACATACACTACTTTCCGAGTATGAGATATGAAAAATAATTAGCGTGCTGAGCCTACAGGGCATTTTGGACCCAGAGAGACTAAAAACTATGGAGTCGTCTTTTTTTCGTTTATTTGTTTGTATAAATTTCGATGTTTTTTAAAACATGTATATTTAGGGCGGTCTATATACAGTGTGAGTCTTTATATAGTGCACATATAAATTTCAAGGAAAAGTTATTTAAAAAAAAAAAAATTTTTGAGTATTTTAAAATTCACCAATGAGTTTCTCAAAGACTTACGTACATATTTATCACTTGCTCGACGGTGAAGGAAAACATCGTGAGGAAACCCGCAGGTCTCAGAATTTATTTTGAGACATGTGTACACAGACCCGGTCCGGAAATGAGCTCACCACCTATCACGTTTAGGGGTCCAATATATCTCGTGAAATGTGGGTATATCCAGTAATGGAATACCTCTGCCTACCCCCTCGGGGATAAAACACCATACCATTAGGTCCACACGTCACCGGATGTGCAACCATACACTTGCCCAACTGCCATATCAGATTTTTTTAGACTGGCCATTTCGGCCGGAACCAACTGGCGATTCGTGCGGAGCGTTCCTACGCAGTCGAAGCCCCTAATCTTTAATTCTCGGGCAAGTGCTGGAGAATTATAAAAATTATCCATCCAAATCGAGTGCCCTTTGTCCTCAAGACCATCTAAAAGTCTGAGCACAAGAGCTGGAACAATCCCAGAAACTAGACTATCTGTTTGCGCTTGCGAGGAAGTATCATGCCCTGCATGGACTTCGAAGCGCCACAAGTAGCCAGTTTGGGATTCACATTCTTCGTATGTCTTTATCCCAACTGTCGCAGCTTTGTTGTGGATGAATTGGTTAATATCTAACCAACCCTTCCACATTGTTAGACTTTCGTCCAGAGCTACATTTTGGGACATATTATATAATTGTGATAATTTGTGATTTAGATGGTGGGTTTTACCTTATATAACTTGGCCTCAGGTCGTGTCATTACTGCAGGGTTGCAACAGTCATTGTTTCCTAAATGAAGACATTTGCCCAACAGATGGAAACGGTCATACCGCATGGTTGCCGTGAACCCGGGAGTACTTAAAATGTCCTGGGAGCTATTCCAGTACTCCTCGAGATGGGATTTCACTATAATCCCGGTAGCCAGGATTATACCAAAATACACGCACAGCTCATTGGCATCCGTGTCCCACCATTTGGTGATACAGCTATTAGGCCGTATCGTCCCGTCTTCCAACATGACCGTTGCCACCTGTTGCGCGTATCTATTCTTCTCCATAACTATGTTTTCCATAATATCGCGACTCCATATAGCAGTAAATGCTTCATACGGATTCGCCAATGGAACAGTGGGGCCACAATTAATATTGGAAAATTGTTCCCTTCTCAATTGAGGATCAATTTGAGATTGCGGAAACGCTTTCCATTTTGGACAACACGCGTATTGGACGTAAACCGTATTTGACACTATTTCCTGTCCTTCTTTTTAACACAAAAATACACTTACCGTAGCAAAGGATGTTCGAGATTTCATTGTCTCTAAGAGGTGTTCCTCTCGCGGTGGATGAAGATGACGACGGCATCTAAAAATTAAAAAATATAATGTGATAACAAAACCCAACTAGAAAACAAACTGTCACACATATTAAGTTATGTATACTTACATCCAGGCGGCGTCTGGACTTAGCGGGAGCCTGAGGGGGCCTGAAAAATAAAGTTCGTCAAAGTCAAAATGTTTTATTCAAAATAGGAACTTACAAGTCCACTTATTGAACGTCATTTCAACTCCACCGCTTCAGCATGTATGGTTGAGGAGAAGAAGCGGGGCCAGAAACTCCTCAACACAATATTCTTTTAATCAATTGTTACATATTACCGTTTCAGTCTTTGATGATAATTGTATTACTGATAGCAGTTCTATCGATGTCATTTTTATGTATCTTAGACACTTAATAAAATGAAATACTCACGCGGGTCGCTTTGTTGCCGTGCCCACCTGACCTCCCTGTGCCTGAAGGGGAGTGCCTGAGCGAGGAGTGAGTAGGCGAGGTGTCCTTGAGTGCGAAGTTTCACAATTTTCACCACATTCAACGTGCCTACAAATATTTTTTTTTTCACACATACCTAATTTCATTATAATTTAATCAAAATAACCGTGAATAAGTAGAACAGTAAAAGTAAACTAAAAGTAAAATTAAGAGTAAAATTACGAACTAAACTAAACTACAAGAGATGTAAAAAATGAGGCCCCCGTGGCAAGGTCCCCATCACGCAGGCGGCATTCCCGCGCTGGATGGCAATACTTATCCTTTGCGCGAGAAAGTCGTCTGCAGAGCTCCTTGAAGAGCCCGTGCGCGCCAGGACCCCACGGACCAAGTGTCTCGACGCCAAATGCAATAAAATCGTATTTGGCACCAAGACTTGCCCACCTTATAGCGTTCGCGAACCTCCGCCGCCGCACCGGCCCGCTTAGCGGTCGCCGGAAGATTAATTGTAAAATGAGATTGATATTTACTAAGAATTAAAAAATAAAAACAAAATATATCAAAATTATTACAGAGCAGGTGACAGTGCTGAGCATACAGAAAGCGCCAACGTTAGCTCTTCAGCAGTCGGGGTTGGCGAAGGCGATGTAGCCCCCAGTGAGGACCACAGTGATTCAGAACTAAAATTTAAATAGTAGTTAAACATGACTTATTACAAAAAAATATATAAATAGTCAAAATTCAAAATATTTTACCCTGACGCCGCTGGCCTGGAGGCGGAAGACAAAACGCGTGCATTTTTACGATGAAGTGGTCGTTTTATCTGCTCACCCTCTGGCAGATCGACCACCATCCCACAGAATATGCTGAAATCATAGTTTACCCATGTCAAGATAACATCTAACAAATACAACCCATTTACTAAAGTTGATAATTATAATGAGAGGTTTTTTTTTTTGAGAACTCTGTAGATGGCGTTGAATTGACTACGTTACTACTAAATGCGGCACGTCACCATCGAGTAACTTATAACCGCGACTTCCTTATTCTGTGAACTTATATTACTCGCGAACGACCTAATCTTTATAATATGTGATTACGACACTTTCGTTTGCTGCTTGCTTCTGAATGTAACCTAGTTTTCTCGCGCTTTGTTAAAATTCAGTTTTTTTTGTTCGTTGTTTTCGTTAAGTTTTGGTTTTATTGTTTTATCTTTGTTTTGTCTGTGTGTGACAGTGACATTTACTTTTATATACGTTTCGTTTTACGATATCAAAAAAATGATGTGACGTTCCGTTCCTAGCAGTAACTTAGCAAGTTCAGCGCCATCTATCCAGAGAACAGGGAAGAGTAAAAAAAAAAAGAAAAACCCCCCCATTATTACGACAAAATAGAACAGAACATTAGAAACAGAAGAGGCAGGACTTTGGCCAGTTGTGGAAAAAAGGTTAGATTAGGTATATAAATATTGTTAGTAGGTTTTATGAATAATAATAATATTAGTATTATCATGGGTCAGATGCAAAGGGTCTCTCTTGGCGACCACCACCCCGTGTGCGCACTCCACCTTGCCGTAAGCCACCGCGTGTGCGCACTCCACCACAAGGTCGTTCTCCACTTCCCTCTTCACGTCTTCAGGATAATCAAAATGCAAAAAAACACATGCAAATTATAAATAAAAACGAAGCAACATGCATGAAACTTTTTTTTCAAAGATACTTTAAACACGAGTAAAGGAATGTAAATATGTATAACTAAAGGTACTTAATGATTTGTATAAAAAAGAAGAAAATTTTAAATCATCAGATCTATCATCAGAACATTAAGAATAGAGGGAGGGCTTTGTCCAGCATTGGGAAAACAGAATAGATTAATTGAATAAAAATGTTAGTATTATTAGGGTTTAGTTAAGGAGGGTTGACGGCCCGAACCGCGTGTGCGCACTCCACCTCGTCCACGCACCCCGCGTCTTCCGCCTCTTGCGCGTGCTCTTTCAGAATGCAAAGAATGCAAATTAAAAATCAAAACCAAGGAAATGTGCAAGCAAAAAAATAAATATTGAAAAATACCCGTAAATCCGCAACACAGCAATAGTGCTCATGAAACTGAACAAAATTCCCTAAAGAAAAAAGCAACATTTTTAATTTGGTTTTTAATCAAATTTTTTTTGAGCGCTACCGCTATATTTCGTATTACATGTATTTCTGTATCACCATGTATAAAAATATATAAAAAAATAACGAACTAAAATTCAGAAGTCGGCTCCATAGCTTTCGCGAACGTTTAAAAATGAACTGTGAAACCCCGTCTGTGGGGAAACCGGCTCCCGGTTGGTAGTATTCTTCGTTGAATTTTATTGTTTCTTACTGTTTCTGACTGGAATATACGATTTACAATACAAATATCACAACTTTAATGATATGATGTCTTATATTCAGCAGTACCTTTTGGTTTAATAATGTATTACGTCCAGTAAAACAAAAATAATACAACACTCATAGTTCGATTGAAAATATGGTCATAGGTTGAAGACGGGTTTTATCACTAAAAATCGAAGGAATAGCGTTGTTATTAGTAACAAATATTAAATATTACTTACCTTTTCATGTTTCTTCTTAAAGAACTGTCGAGAACACTTCTTTTCACCATAAAAACCTAAAATGTACCGCAAACGAGCCGTTAGTGACGTGTTTTTAAAAGACGTAGTTACTGGTCTGTGAAAGACGTCTAATTTTTTTTTTTTCTTCAAAGGCCACCTGTGTCTATGGTTCAGTTTGCTAGCTTGCTTCATTAAGCTGGTCATATATTAGGTTTGACAGAGCATGGTATAAACTACGATATTTAGCGCGGAAATCGTGAACCACTTGAGACAGCCGGCGGCCGGTTCGTCCACTGTTATGGAATAAATGACAACAGTCGGAAGCCGTTTCGCTCACTGACAAGGGACTAAATACGGAAAATAATATTTGAGGGCATTCGTTATGGCCAACTCGAAATCGGCATGAACAATTTTTGGTTGAACTCCGGAACAGTGGCAGTTATCAGGTCAAATAATGTTTTATACATGCTCTCAGTTTAGTTTGGTAATAGCGCATACATCAATGGTATCACTTTTGTTTCTGTGGTGGTACTCCCAACATCACCATATATATGAACCAATTGATAAAACGGAATAGGGCATGATTGAAATGTTCCATTAACAAAAGAACCTTCGATGTTGTCGATTTGCATTAGATTTTTTTCAAAAATTAAAATCCATCATCATCTGAGTTGAGCCGAAATTTCAACTTCGCTTAATTTTTAATACAGCCAAGTACAGTTTTCCGAACTTGAAAAGAATTTTCCGATGTGTATATAGAGCAAGCTTTGTGCTGTCGAAAGAAGGAATCTTAGTCAAAACGTAAAATCCCTTGTCTTTCAGTGGTTCTAGGTGCTTTTTATATATTGTTGTAACAGATTCGAATGATGTGGCTAATTGGCTATACTTAATTTTTTGCATTTTCAATAGCCAATAATACTTCGTTTTGCGGTTCATTGCGAACACAACTTTCCACATGTGATTTTTGATTTGTCATATGTTCATCCGTTAATTAAGAAATACAAGCAAGTACCTAACCTTCGAAAATACACGTCGCGGTAATAGCCTAGCCTATATAGAGCGCTCGTCTTGTAATCCATAAAGGGGCACGGGTTCGATCCCAGTCTGTACTTCTGAGTAATTGTATAGTTTGAATTTGTACCTATTCGAGTAGGAAACCTGTTTACACCAGAGAAGAAATTCAAAGATGTATGTATGTGAAATGTGTATAAAGGCTCCTACTAGCGAACGAACAAACGTACTACTATACAGAGTACAATCAACGTAGTACTATACAGAGCGTTACTTATTTCATCGATTGTCACAGATCCATTACTAAGTTTTTTTTTTGGGAACAAGTACAAATTGCCGATTTATACATTTATAAATTTTGTGCTTGTAAAACTGCTGTCCATTCCACAATAAGACGGCCATGTTTAAGATTAACAATTTTTATTTCTGCGTTATTTTGGATGGCTCACTAAAGTATTCGATATAAATGCACAATATTGCAGAAAATTGCACAAATGTAAATAAATAATTAGATTATAGTGATATTAGAAGTCATTTAAGTGATGACAAGACAACTTATCTTTGTTTACCTATTGCAAATTAAATGTTTCAATTTATTAGAATTTATCTAATTTATTAATTAATCGATTACTAGAGGTATACTTAATTCGGTTCACACTAGCCAGTCTAGTGGGTGGACGGGTCGGGAGGGCTATATACTTTCTCCTCCAGGTGTGCTACGACGTCCCTAAAACCTCTATCTAGCACTAATATTTCCCCAGGTTGCAACATAGTCCAGTCAAAATAGACATTACAGTTTGCATTAATTGCCAACAACCTGGATTTTTGTGCAGGCCTTGAATACGTCATTACAAATGATATGTCAAAAGTCCCCATTGATCCCGCTTGTGCGTTGTTTTTTATTCAAGGTCAAAGGTCCCCAATTAGCGTTTTTTGCTTATATCTCTGAAACAATGAGAGCTACCGAAAAATGGTTCAAATAAAGTTTGTAGATCGTAAAATTGAATACAAAAAAGATCTCAATACTTTTCTTCTACAAAGCATCGCTTTCGAGATATCGTGACTTTAGACCGCAGGAAAGTCGTATTTTCGACTATATGCACACATTTTCGCACCACCTCTGAGGTAGTGAACACGGCGCTTTTTTTTTTAACGTGGTTTCCCCAGTATCCTACTGGGGAAAATACTCCACAATATATTTTGATCGAGAGAATGTAATGGGACACAATTTTCTTAATGAAATTTTTTTTTATTTAAATTTAATGAAAATTTTAACAGCAAGAAAAGTACATCATCGTTCATCATCAAATTCTTCATAGTCACTCGTTTCTTCCTCTTCACTGTCTTCTTCCTCTTCTTGCTCGATTTGTGTAGACTGCTCCAAGAAGACAGATATATCAGTTATATCCTCATCAATTTCGAAACAATCTTCATCTGTTGCATTTGATTCAATGTTGGTGCAAGATTGGCCTTGACAATTGGTACATATCGATGAACAATACAATCCAACTTTTCTACACCCGCAATTGTTTGTGCAACCTTTTTTGCAATTACAAAAAATTGTATTGAGTAATTTTTCTGGAACAGGTGGCAGTAAAGTCTGGATTGGCTCCAAACTATTATTCATAAATTTCCAGCCCCAATCTTCAGGATTTAGATCATTGCCTAGCCACACTTGCACTTGGTAGAACACACGATACAAGTGTTGATAAGCAGAAGCAGATGTTGGAGGGAGAGAAGATAATTGCACTCTCTTATTGTTTCTGGTATTTTTCACAAAACTCAAATATTTATACTTATCTATCGATTCCATTTTTTTTGGAGCTCCATACCATAGCAAGGATAACACGAATTCCATTGGTGAGGATAACATCTGCTGACGAGTTAATATTTGTAAATACTTTTGCGTTATCAATCAAGTCTTGACGTTTTTCAAACAATTTGAATACTGTATTTTTGCCTCTTTTGAAAATTGCTGATGTCGTATCGCAGCCAGTTATCGCATGAAAGAATAATATATGAGGCTGACATTTTGGATATGCAGTTAAACTTTGTGAAGAATATATTTCCGTTTGAACTTGAGCTCTCCCAGGTTTTAAAAAGTAAATGATCTTATCTTTAGGTGTTCGAGCAGTTAATATTATTAACAAAATTTACATCTTCTCCAACAACGATAGTTGGATTGGTGCTACTGAATTGTTCAATTGCGGTTTCAATAATGAGGACATCAGCGTCATTTTAAGCTTGTTTCACAACAATATTGGCAGCTGCAAATTCTTCACATAACATCGAAATCAAACGAGATTTATTGTGAGTATTAGCAAGAAGCTGCTGTTGGTTTGTCGGAACAGTCATTGATCGATCAAAAACTATATCAGTCGATGAAGATGTTTGTTTAGCTCGACGACGTTGTTCTGCAGCTTTGATATTTTTTGTATAATCAGTGTAACCGTCAAATATTATAGTAACGTTGTGACCAAAGTGTCTACGAACATACTGAAGATATTTGTCCAAAATATCCTCAAATGTGTTCTCTCGATCCCACACAACACGATGTAACAAGTATCCTCCATCGATGATGTAGGTAGCGTTTGCACTTTCGATATCAATGTTCACACATTCAAAGCAATTATAAATGGCTGACTTCTGTGTCTTACGTATTCCAATGGCATCAAAGAGCGATAAAGGGTAAGGGGCTAATTCGTACTCGAAGAATTTTTCAAGCTCATCTTCAAATGTCTTCGTAATACTCATGCGTTGAAATAATAATACAGGATCTATTGGGACCTTCTCATCATGAATCTTCATGGTACTGTTCATATATAATAGAGGTAGTACTTTATCAGCACGTTTCAATTTAATATTATTAAATGTTTGGCCCATCATTTTGCTCATAGATGCAATACCCACTTCATGAGCATTATGGCAATTGATTTTATCATCCCCGACGACTCCATTGGCAATGGACATGATTTTGTTCAATTCAGGAAAAGGATCATGTGATGAAAACCATTCACGAAGTTTCTTGATGTCTCCAGTATCTCTCTTTACGCGGGAATCCCTTGCATCGACATGCTGATCTGTTGTGTCCATTCTTACATCCGCTAAATCCTCCAATCTTTCACACACAGTATTCATTGCATGCATGCCATAAATCCATTTACTTATGACGCTCTCTTGCGTACTTCTTCCTCGAGCAACACCTCCATCTGTTTTCATTGACTTCATCATCGATTGCTCAATGACCATATCCGTTGAAGTTCCACAACTCAATTTATCAGAAAGTCTAATTGTGAAAAATCCCCGTGTAAATCTCTCGAAAACCTTAGGATCATCAATTAAGTTTTCCAATTGTAGCATATCTTGTAGATATAAATGTGCAGATTTGGCATAAGGAAATGTCCTGATGCGTGGAAGTAATAATAATAAGTGGCACGCACGAGCATCAATGTGTTATAACTTTTTATATTTATTTGTATGAAACCGTAATGGCCAATCGTATAAGTAGCTCCACTTGTACGCATTATACGCCACTGAGCTAAAATAGCATAAGAATTAAGTAATAATTAATAATTCTTATGCTATTTTAGCTCAGTAGCACATTGTAATTAGGGCGATAATTCCATATTTTAATTGGTAACCCTTTCACTAAGACCGGTTAAAGAAGCCATTTTGTCTTTTCAATTGCCTTAGACACGCTCGGTTCCGCGCTCGTGCATTGTATGTATTTTATACTTTAGATTTCTAATAATTAATTGCTCAAACCCCAAAAAAAAAGAGCTTTTTTTATTTCCCTTGTTCCTGTATCGAACATCTTGTACATCTCATTAGTTTTTTAAGTTATCTGCTACATATTCAGCAAGAATACATACAATATAAAGAAAACTTAAATATAAGCGATGTTTTAAAAAAAACTTAAGATTTCTTTTTATCAATGAACAAATTTTTTTTAAAACGCCTTTTTGAAGTTTGATATTGGACATTGCGTTTTCTTTGATATTTGAGGTTATAAATGATTAAGTTATAATTCTTCAAAAAATTATATCTCAAAAACTAAACCAGTCCGCATCCTGATACTTGATAAATCATCACAATTTGTACCCCTATCTACAAAAAAAAAAACAAAAAAAAAACATTCTGAGATGTTGCTCTTTATAAAGCTGAGCTTCCATTTTGATCTAGTTGGTTTCTGGTCTGTGGTTGGTTTATTCCTATCTATACCGAATCCAAAATGTACGTGGAAGTTTATCATCATTTATTGACTAAAATACAAGTTAAATCGTTCCGCTTTGTTTTGATTCCGGGGGCACTATTTAGGAAGAGATTTTTGGCATTAGTCTCGATTCGAAATTCTTCCTCGTTAATGATGTGACTTCCAGCTTGACGTCAAGTTGGAAGCCTCATCAATGTACCCTAATATCTTCGGTTCCTTTGAAGCACTAATTCTGAAACTTTGCAATTCCAAGGCACTATTTAAGAAGAGTTTTTTGGTATATAGTTCTTCAAGAACAGTGCTGTGGTTTTTGTGTACTGAGATGAGGCTGCTATCTTGACGTCAAGATAGCAGCCTCACTGAACGACCTGAATATCTCCGAAAGTATGATAGCACTATTTATATGCTTCGGGCACTATTTGGCACTATTTAGGAAGAGTTGTTTGACATTATCAGAACAGCTCAATTCCATGGTGAGGCTTCTAACTTGACGGTCTCATAAAGCTTCCGCGATTTTGGCGGTAACAGATTATCTATTATGCATTTTGCCTTTTGTTCGACGTCCAAATCTTCACTGTCTTTGTACATCTATACATATAATAAAACTCTAACGGGGCCGTGTCTGCACTTTAAATATTTTTTGAAAATTTTAACGGTAGTGTATATAGTTATCGATATAGATACCGAAACACCAATTTTTGGAATTTTTGTCTGTCTGTCTGTCTGTCTGTCTGGTTGTGCACGCATCACTCAAAAACTACTGGACGGATTTTGATGAAATTTGGTATGGAGATAACTGAGTACCCGGGTCAACATCTAGGGTACTTTTTATTCCAGGAAAATATCTCATTCCCACGGGAAAATATAAAAACTGGTTAAAAAGAGAAATACGTACTACTCCGAAACGATAACACCTAGAAATTTGAAAAATGGTTTGAAGGTGTCTGATATGTCATAGGAAATTGGTATGAAGGGATTTTTGGAAATTCCCACGGGAACGGGAATAAACTAAATCCAAGCGGGAAAACGCCGCTGGGCACCCGCAATTTGAAATATGGTATGTAGGTGTCTTAAATATGTCGTAGGCAACCACTATGAAGGGATTTTCGGGAATTCCCACGGGAACGGGAATAAACGGAATCCGCGCGGGCAACGCCGCTGGGCATCCGCTAGTTCTTAATAAATTTATTTAAAACCGAACAAATCTACACTCGAAAGAAATTCTGAAATTCTCGCGGTGAATTTTTTCTTCTAAACCAGTCACAGATTATAAATAAAAAATTTAAACACATTTCTTTGCGTAAAAACTATTAGTGGATTAGGAAGAAAAGACCATTTGCTGCACTATCTTATGATTATTAGCATACTAGAGTCTGGCTAGTGAAAGTAGATAACGAAAAAGCGCGGCAAATTAAAAAAAATTAGCATGGTATCCTACGATATATATGGATTAAACTTAGTTGATACTTGGATTTTTTAGTTAGTTTTAAATATGAACTACTCCTATTGAGATTGATAGTAACTGTATTTCTATGGAATCATATATTAAAAATGGCTAGCATTGCACGGAAAATTAAAACAATATTATTTATTACTAATATTATAGAGAGGAAAGATTTGTATTTTTGAATGTTTCTAACGGATAAACTTAAAAACACTGGACCGATTATAAAAGTTCTTTCCCCAATGGATAGCTACATTATCACTGAGTAACATAGGCTATGTTTTATTCCCGAATTTCCACAGAAACGAGATCTACGCAGGTGAAACTACTCATTGGTACGAGGGGCAAACCGAAATGATCAGGAATAAAAAAACTGTTTACAAGAGTTATACCTAAGTTATGTTTTATTGTTTTTCGAAGTATTCTTGGTTGCAATTAATACACTTTTGCATTATTTCGAAGCAGTAATTCCAGTACTGGTTTTGAGTTTTATTTTATCTTTCTGCTCCATATCTTGGAGATTTCTAATAGTTCTCACTATTGCACCGACTACATCCTCCAGATTTTCTGCGAAAGAAACGAAATATTCTATCAAACAATTGTCTATGTTCAGGCTAATATACATGTTAACTATTCGGTAACAAAGAATTTAAACAAAAAATAGTAATTACATAAAGTATGAAAGTAATAGACCATACTAACCTAAGAAATTTAACACCACACGTAAACATTCTTATTTTTGGTAGAATTCAGCTTCTTTTTCTTCTTGTTTTTTTTTCTTGGAACTTGGGTATCATGCAGAACAATAACTCTCGAACTCCACTTTTAATAGTTTTATTCATATTTTAATTTAAGTTAAGATTTTAAAAAGTACCGTTCGTTTTTAGCCGGAGGACCTTGATAAACCGTGCGATTTACATTACAATAACGCACAAGTGCGTAATGAAATACAATGTAATGTGTTATAAAGTAGATTATGTACATAGTTTAATATCGGTATTTGTCGTTTTGGTCAATGAACTGTGAGGTAAATCTATTTCAGGGACTTTGTACATAGGTATTTCAAGTTTTATCCTTTTGAACTTCAGTAATATATCCATTTGACATTTTAAGCTTTTGGTATTTTCACTTTAAGTCAAAAAACCATTAGGTATTTAGATTTTAGAGATTTTAAAAAGATTTGATAGGGATATTGACACGTGAAATTTAAGTATTCCCGTTGTCCCCACTGCCGTATCCCTATAATGGGAATACGGCCAATGAGGACAACGGGAATACATCGTAAATATTAACCATGAAAACACCTACTTAGAGAATATGGTGACTAACTTTGTGCGTGGAATATTATTGCATGACAACGATTTATTTATTTTTCTAAAAATATTTTATGCACAGACACGGTCCCGTTAGAGTTTTGTTATATGTATAGATGAAAGACCCCTGGTAACCTTCATTTTATGTGTAAGAGAGAACAGACTTTTTATTTCAAGGTTGGTCCCTCTCAGTTTAAGCAAAAATCTACGTACCTATATCTAAAAACATATTATATAAACTATAATATCTAAAAGGGTGTAAATTGTATTGTTTCAAACTTTCTTAACATACGCCGCTAAAAAAGTTGAACACAACACAATAAAAAAATAGAAAAGTATCAAAGTGAATAAGTCGCTTGCTGCCGCTATGGCAGAGTAGTACCGTGAACTCGTGACCCCGAGCGAGCGGGCCGTCACGTTCAAATGCCTAATCTTGAGGAGCGTAGTTTTGTGATAGGGCTCTTAATGCCATTAAAAACAAAACTTGTCTAAAACCCAAGCCTCGCAACTCAGTTCTTCTACTGTAAAAAGTTGTGAGATCCATGTAATACCAAGTCGGTTAATTTATTCAGTCCCTACTAAGGGACCTTCTGTCTTAAATTATTACGTAATTAGCTAACGTAACAACATCTTATAGTAACCATATTAATATTAAAAATCTTTTTTGTTTTAAATTAATAGATTCACATGGCCATCGCGTGAAAACACAATGTATCTCACAAGCGATATTTATATTATATTAAATTATATAATATTGTTTAATGCGATTGCCAAGTCAATCTTTTTTTATATATATTATATTTTGACAAGTTTTGTTTTTAATGGCATCTAACTTCTTTTTGTAGTTAGTCCTACCTTTTTTCGTTTCCGGTATCTTCTAATTCTTAAATACCAACAACTGATTCTAGCTCAAAGGTGGAGGAAAACATGTTGAAGAAACCCACAGGTCCCAGAATATATTCTGACTTCTGAGACAAGTGTTACAGACCCGGTGCGTATCTCTTTGGATAATGGTACTAGTGGGATAAGACTATTCCAGTTTTACCATCAACGGTACAAGTGGTACAAGGTTGGTGCCAAATGTACCATCAATGGCAAAACACAATGGTACAATGGTACTAGTGGTATAAGACTATACCACTTGTACCATTAATGGTACAAGTGGTACAAGTCGGTAGCAATTGTACCATCAATGGTAAAACTCAATGGTACAGCTGGTCCGGAGGGCGGCGATGGGCTCACCACCTATCACGTTTAGGGGTCTAAAGATTATACTCGTGAAAAGTAAGTAGGTATTTCCAGAAATCGTATACCTAACGTGTACGTAATCGTATAATCGTATTTGCTTACCCCCTCGGGAATAAAAGACGAGAGATTTGTTTTTTACTTACGTTCATAAAAAATTGGGAAAACTATATAATATTTTTTTGAATTTTCATACTAAGTAAATATGAGTAGGTACCTACTTAAATCTCTATTATAATACGTAATACGAATTAAGTATACGAATTAAATGTATTAGTATATGTAATACGTATGTAGATAATGTAGATAATCAAGTAAATTAAATAACTGTAACTGATTGAATTACATAAATCTTTAGAATTTTCAGACTAACTAAATATGAGTACTTAAATCTCGCGACAAGCTATTATTACATAATAAATTGTGTAATGCTGTTTTAAGACAGTAAAAGTTTTAAAGGAAAACTGTATTTCATTCTTCTTATTATTATTATATTATAAGAGCTTGTTAAGTTTACAACGGAATGGTCGACAGTACTACCCTGCATTTTGAGTAGTTATTGTGCAAGCCCAACATAATATAATTGGCAGCATTCTTCGTTCTGCAGTGCCGTGGCTATATTTTGCTGAAAATTGCACAGTTTTGGGTTGAATGAGATGAACACCGTCCTTACCGAAGTCGATACGGATGAATGGTAACTATGTCAGTATCATTGACGTCACACGGCTAACCATGCACTGTCATCCAAAATGTCAGCTCAGTTGGTTATCTTCCAGCTCCATCATCAGACCCTCGTTACCATCTAGTACCAAAGTACTCGTCAAGACGAATCATACGAGCCTAAACTTGATGGGGTTATGTCGTTTAATTACTGAGTTCTTATGGCCATCTTACAGCTTTATCATCAGACCCTCGTTACCATCTAGTACCAAAGTACTCGTCAAGACGAATCATACGAGCCTAAACTTGATGGGGTTATGTCGTTTAATTACTGAGTTCTTATGGCCATCTTCCAGCTTTATCATCAGACCCTGGTTACCATTTAACACCAAAGTACTCGTCAAGACGAATCATACAAGTCCAAACTCGAAGGGTTTACTAGTAGTCATTGAGGAGTTGTGATATTCACCTTTTGGCTCCATCGTCAGATCAGCTCGGTGGTACCATAATATTGGATTGTCACGAAACTTAGATGAGTATACCAAATTTGAGCTCAATCGGTTAAAGATATTTGCTTCAAAATTGAGGTGTACATGTAACTTTAAAATCTTATACAATTAGATGGGATACAAAGTTATTTATGCAGTTGGTGTATCTAGAAAGCTGGACCGAAATTGCAAAATTTTTGAGTTTTTCCTTGATTTATACACTAAACACTAATTGTATTCTAAATTTGAAGCTTCTACGACTGCTAGAAGTGCCTTAGAGTTTGATGATCGGTCAGTCAGTCAGTGAGTGACAAAAATAGGAAACTTTGACTATTTATAATTCTTAAACTACCGGTTCAAATTGGATGAAATTTTAAATATACTGTGTTTATGCAATGCCTGCTTGGTTACTGAAAATTCAGGCTTCTAGGTTTACCCACAGCGAAGTTATAGGAGGTCGAAAATGGCCTGAATTGCTTCGAGAAAAGGATGGAATATGGTACATAAATTTATCACAAAAATTAGTACTCTTTAAAAGTAAAGTTTTTGGTATGAATATAGTTATTAGGTACTAAAAGAACCTATACTTTTTTTAGTATTTAAATAGACCAAAGTGTTAAATTAACACAAAAGATATGTATGTTTCAAAGGAAATTTTCAAATAAAATGATCAAAAAGATAGGTGAGTTCGACGTATGACGTCACATACATGTATCTCATCTATGTGACGTCATCTTAATACTGTTTTGTGGCTAAGGTGACAGGTTAGAGCGGGAATAGTAGATTGTTATACAAGGGTCGGAAGGAATCAATTCCCCTACGAGGTATTAAGACGCCCGAGCGCAGCGAGGGCGGATATAGTTCGAGTAGGAATTGATAACTTCCACCCGCGTTAAACACTCTACTTTTCATTTCAAATTCCAGGAAAATAAACAAAAATAATTTCCATTTTACAAAAATTCAAACATACAAAAACGCAATAATACCTACAAAAAAAAACAAAATTGTCAACAATACAACCAAAGTGGTTGGAATAAAGAGAAACTTTTTCTTTTAAACGTCTTTGAATACCTACTACATCATAGAGTAGGTACCTAACCCACCGACCTAACCTAAATAACATTACAAAAATAATATACAAATCCTTCCTCTTTATAATAATATGTACTTTTAGCCGAGTAATAGTGTTCTGTGCTTATTAGTGTCGATGAAAAACAAGATTTTGAATTTCGGAACAGCTTACCAAATTATTACTCTTTTTTTAATTTTAAATATGGAACGCGTACCGCCCCGCGCGCGGGCTATTTTCTGTTGTTTATGCTCCTATACTCACAAGGCCGCACCTTTTTTTCTTATTCTAATTAATGTAAAAAGTTTCGTATCCCTACTAAGTACCTAAAGAGGTTGGAAGAAAGTCATTCTCTTTCCTAGAGAAACTTTTTCTATAAACGTCTTTGCCAAATGTAGTACATTTTTTTTTTAATTCATTCCCGCCCTAAGGCCGGAAGCAATTACTATGAGTCTTTCCCGACCGAGGGCGTGAATCACAGCCCTGAATCTCTCTGTGGTGGGAATCATCGCTTCCGACCCGGTACTCAGATCAAACATACACTACTTTCCGAGTATGAGATATGAAAAATAATTAGCGTGCTGAGCCTACAGGGCATTTTGGACCCAGAGAGACTAAAAACTATGGAGTCGTCTTTTTTTCGTTTATTTGTTTGTATAAATTTCGATGTTTTTTAAAACATGTATATTTAGGGCGGTCTATATACAGTGTGAGTCTTTATATAGTGCACATATAAATTTCAAGGAAAAGTTATTTAAAAAAAAAAAAATTTTTGAGTATTTTAAAATTCACCAATGAGTTTCTCAAAGACTTACGTACATATTTATCACTTGCTCGACGGTGAAGGAAAACATCGTGAGGAAACCCGCAGGTCTCAGAATTTATTTTGAGACATGTGTACACAGACCCGGTCCGGAAATGAGCTCACCACCTATCACGTTTAGGGGTCCAATATATCTCGTGAAATGTGGGTATATCCAGTAATGGAATACCTCTGCCTACCCCCTCGGGGATAAAACACCATACCATTAGGTCCACACGTCACCGGATGTGCAACCATACACTTGCCCAACTGCCATATCAGATTTTTTTAGACTGGCCATTTCGGCCGGAACCAACTGGCGATTCGTGCGGAGCGTTCCTACGCAGTCGAAGCCCCTAATCTTTAATTCTCGGGCAAGTGCTGGAGAATTATAAAAATTATCCATCCAAATCGAGTGCCCTTTGTCCTCAAGACCATCTAAAAGTCTGAGCACAAGAGCTGGAACAATCCCAGAAACTAGACTATCTGTTTGCGCTTGCGAGGAAGTATCATGCCCTGCATGGACTTCGAAGCGCCACAAGTAGCCAGTTTGGGATTCACATTCTTCGTATGTCTTTATCCCAACTGTCGCAGCTTTGTTGTGGATGAATTGGTTAATATCTAACCAACCCTTCCACATTGTTAGACTTTCGTCCAGAGCTACATTTTGGGACATATTATATAATTGTGATAATTTGTGATTTAGATGGTGGGTTTTACCTTATATAACTTGGCCTCAGGTCGTGTCATTACTGCAGGGTTGCAACAGTCATTGTTTCCTAAATGAAGACATTTGCCCAACAGATGGAAACGGTCATACCGCATGGTTGCCGTGAACCCGGGAGTACTTAAAATGTCCTGGGAGCTATTCCAGTACTCCTCGAGATGGGATTTCACTATAATCCCGGTAGCCAGGATTATACCAAAATACACGCACAGCTCATTGGCATCCGTGTCCCACCATTTGGTGATACAGCTATTAGGCCGTATCGTCCCGTCTTCCAACATGACCGTTGCCACCTGTTGCGCGTATCTATTCTTCTCCATAACTATGTTTTCCATAATATCGCGACTCCATATAGCAGTAAATGCTTCATACGGATTCGCCAATGGAACAGTGGGGCCACAATTAATATTGGAAAATTGTTCCCTTCTCAATTGAGGATCAATTTGAGATTGCGGAAACGCTTTCCATTTTGGACAACACGCGTATTGGACGTAAACCGTATTTGACACTATTTCCTGTCCTTCTTTTTAACACAAAAATACACTTACCGTAGCAAAGGATGTTCGAGATTTCATTGTCTCTAAGAGGTGTTCCTCTCGCGGTGGATGAAGATGACGACGGCATCTAAAAATTAAAAAATATAATGTGATAACAAAACCCAACTAGAAAACAAACTGTCACACATATTAAGTTATGTATACTTACATCCAGGCGGCGTCTGGACTTAGCGGGAGCCTGAGGGGGCCTGAAAAATAAAGTTCGTCAAAGTCAAAATGTTTTATTCAAAATAGGAACTTACAAGTCCACTTATTGAACGTCATTTCAACTCCACCGCTTCAGCATGTATGGTTGAGGAGAAGAAGCGGGGCCAGAAACTCCTCAACACAATATTCTTTTAATCAATTGTTACATATTACCGTTTCAGTCTTTGATGATAATTGTATTACTGATAGCAGTTCTATCGATGTCATTTTTATGTATCTTAGACACTTAATAAAATGAAATACTCACGCGGGTCGCTTTGTTGCCGTGCCCACCTGACCTCCCTGTGCCTGAAGGGGAGTGCCTGAGCGAGGAGTGAGTAGGCGAGGTGTCCTTGAGTGCGAAGTTTCACAATTTTCACCACATTCAACGTGCCTACAAATATTTTTTTTTTCACACATACCTAATTTCATTATAATTTAATCAAAATAACCGTGAATAAGTACAACAGTAAAAGTAAACTAAAAGTAAAATTAAGAGTAAAATTACGAACTAAACTAAACTACAAGAGATGTAAAAAATGAGGCCCCCGTGGCAAGGTCCCCATCACGCAGGCGGCATTCCCGCGCTGGATGGCAATACTTATCCTTTGCGCGAGAAAGTCGTCTGCAGAGCTCCTTGAAGAGCCCGTGCGCGCCAGGACCCCACGGACCAAGTGTCTCGACGCCAAATGCAATAAAATCGTATTTGGCACCAAGACTTGCCCACCTTATAGCGTTCGCGAACCTCCGCCGCCGCACCGGCCCGCTTAGCGGTCGCCGGAAGATTAATTGTAAAATGAGATTGATATTTACTAAGAATTAAAAAATAAAAACAAAATATATCAAAATTATTACAGAGCAGGTGACAGTGCTGAGCATACAGAAAGCGCCAACGTTAGCTCTTCAGCAGTCGGGGTTGGCGAAGGCGATGTAGCCCCCAGTGAGGACCACAGTGATTCAGAACTAAAATTTAAATAGTAGTTAAACATGACTTATTACAAAAAAATATATAAATAGTCAAAATTCAAAATATTTTACCCTGACGCCGCTGGCCTGGAGGCGGAAGACAAAACGCGTGCATTTTTACGATGAAGTGGTCGTTTTATCTGCTCACCCTCTGGCAGATCGACCACCATCCCACAGAATATGCTGAAATCATAGTTTACCCATGTCAAGATAACATCTAACAAATACAACCCATTTACTAAAGTTGATAATTATAATGAGAGGTTTTTTTTTTTGAGAACTCTGTAGATGGCGTTGAATTGACTACGTTACTACTAAATGCGGCACGTCACCATCGAGTAACTTATAACCGCGACTTCCTTATTCTGTGAACTTATATTACTCGCGAACGACCTAATCTTTATAATATGTGATTACGACACTTTCGTTTGCTGCTTGCTTCTGAATGTAACCTAGTTTTCTCGCGCTTTGTTAAAATTCAGTTTTTTTTGTTCGTTGTTTTCGTTAAGTTTTGGTTTTATTGTTTTATCTTTGTTTTGTCTGTGTGTGACAGTGACATTTACTTTTATATACGTTTCGTTTTACGATATCAAAAAAATGATGTGACGTTCCGTTCCTAGCAGTAACTTAGCAAGTTCAGCGCCATCTATCCAGAGAACAGGGAAGAGTAAAAAAAAAAAGAAAAACCCCCCCATTATTACGACAAAATAGAACAGAACATTAGAAACAGAAGAGGCAGGACTTTGGCCAGTTGTGGAAAAAAGGTTAGATTAGGTATATAAATATTATTAGTAGGTTTTATGAATAATAATAATATTAGTATTATCATGGGTCAGATGCAAAGGGTCTCTCTTGGCGACCACCACCCCGTGTGCGCACTCCACCTTGCCGTAAGCCACCGCGTGTGCGCACTCCACCACAAGGTCGTTCTCCACTTCCCTCTTCACGTCTTCAGGATAATCAAAATGCAAAAAAACACATGCAAATTATAAATAAAAACGAAGCAACATGCATGAAACTTTTTTTTCAAAGATACTTTAAACACGAGTAAAGGAATGTAAATATGTATAACTAAAGGTACTTAATGATTTGTATAAAAAAGAAGAAAATTTTAAATCATCAGATCTATCATCAGAACATTAAGAATAGAGGGAGGGCTTTGTCCAGCATTGGGAAAACAGAATAGATTAATTGAATAAAAATGTTAGTATTATTAGGGTTTAGTTAAGGAGGGTTGACGGCCCGAACCGCGTGTGCGCACTCCACCTCGTCCACGCACCCCGCGTCTTCCGCCTCTTGCGCGTGCTCTTTCAGAATGCAAAGAATGCAAATTAAAAATCAAAACCAAGGAAATGTGCAAGCAAAAAAATAAATATTGAAAAATACCCGTAAATCCGCAACACAGCAATAGTGCTCATGAAACTGAACAAAATTCCCTAAAGAAAAAAGCAACATTTTTAATTTGGTTTTTAATCAAATTTTTTTTGAGCGCTACCGCTATATTTCGTATTACATGTATTTCTGTATCACCATGTATAAAAATATATAAAAAAATAACGAACTAAAATTCAGAAGTCGGCTCCATAGCTTTCGCGAACGTTTAAAAATGAACTGTGAAACCCCGTCTGTGGGGAAACCGGCTCCCGGTTGGTAGTATTCTTCGTTGAATTTTATTGTTTCTTACTGTTTCTGACTGGAATATACGATTTACAATACAAATATCACAACTTTAATGATATGATGTCTTATATTCAGCAGTACCTTTTGGTTTAATAATGTATTACGTCCAGTAAAACAAAAATAATACAACACTCATAGTTCGATTGAAAATATGGTCATAGGTTGAAGACGGGTTTTATCACTAAAAATCGAAGGAATAGCGTTGTTATTAGTAACAAATATTAAATATTACTTACCTTTCCATGTTTCTTCTTAAAGAACTGTCGAGAACACTTCTTTTCACCATAAAAACCTAAAATGTACCGCAAACGAGCCGTTAGTGACGTGTTTTTAAAAGACGTAGTTACTGGTCTGTGAAAGACGTCTAATTTATTTTTTTTCTTCAAAGGCCACCTGTGTCTATGGTTCAGTTTGCTAGCTTGCTTCATTAAGCTGGTCATATATTAGGTTTGACAGAGCATGGTATAAACTACGATATTTAGCGCGGAAATCGTGAACCACTTGAGACAGCCGGCGGCCGGTTCGTCCACTGTTATGGAATAAATGACAACAGTCGGAAGCCGTTTCGCTCACTGACAAGGGACTAAATACGGAAAATAATATTTGAGGGCATTCGTTATGGCCAACTCGAAATCGGCATGAACAATTTTTGGTTGAACTCCGGAACAGTGGCAGTTATCAGGTCAAATAATGTTTTATACATGCTCTCAGTTTAGTTTGGTAATAGCGCATACATCAATGGTATCACTTTTGTTTCTGTGGTGGTACTCCCAACATCACCATATATATGAACCAATTGATAAAACGGAATAGGGCATGATTGAAATGTTCCATTAACAAAAGAACCTTCGATGTTGTCGATTTGCATTAGATTTTTTTCAAAAATTAAAATCCATCATCATCTGAGTTGAGCCGAAATTTCAACTTCGCTTAATTTTTAATACAGCCAAGTACAGTTTTCCGAACTTGAAAAGAATTGTTCCGATGTGTATATAGAGCAAGCTTTGTGCTGTCGAAAGAAGGAATCTTAGTCAAAACGTAAAATCCCTTGTCTTTCAGTGGTTCTAGGTGCTTTTTATATATTGTTGTAACAGATTCGAATGATGTGGCTAATTGGCTATACTTAATTTTTTGCATTTTCAATAGCCAATAATACTTCGTTTTGCGGTTCATTGCGAACACAACTTTCCACATGTGATTTTTGATTTGTCATATGTTCATCCGTTAATTAAGAAATACAAGCAAGTACCTAACCTTCGAAAATACACGTCGCGGTAATAGCCTAGCCTATATAGAGCGCTCGTCTTGTAATCCATAAAGGGGCACGGGTTCGATCCCAGTCTGTACTTCTGAGTAATTGTATAGTTTGAATTTGTACCTATTCGAGTAGGAAACCTGTTTACACCAGAGAAGAAATTCAAAGATGTATGTATGTGAAATGTGTATAAAGGCTCCTACTAGCGAACGAACAAACGTACTACTACACAGAGTACAATCAACGTAGTACTATACAGAGCGTTACTTATTTCATCGATTGTCACAGATCCATTACTAAGTTTTTTTTTTGGGAACAAGTACAAATTGCCGATTTATACATTTATAAATTTTGTGCTTGTAAAACTGCTGTCCATTCCACAATAAGACGGCCATGTTTAAGATTAACAATTTTTATTTCTGCGTTATTTTGGATGGCTCACTAAAGTATTCGATATAAATGCACAATATTGCAGAAAATTGCACAAATGTAAATAAATAATTAGATTATAGTGATATTAGAAGTCATTTAAGTGATGACAAGACAACTTATCTTTGTTTACCTATTGCAAATTAAATGTTTCAATTTATTAGAATTTATCTAATTTATTAATTAATCGATTACTAGAGGTATACTTAATTCGGTTCACACTAGCTAGTCTAGTGGGTGGACGGGTCGGGAGGGCTAAATACTTTCTCCTCCAGGTGTGCTACGACGTCCCTAAAACCTCTATCTAGCACTAATATTTCCCCAGGTTGCAACATAGTCCAGTCAAAATAGACATTACAGTTTGCATTAATTGCCAACAACCTGGATTTTTGTGCAGGCCTTGAATACGTCATTACAAATGATATGTCAAAAGTCCCCATTGATCCCGCTTGTGCGTTGTTTTTTATTCAAGGTCAAAGGTCACCAATTAGCGTTTTTTGCTTATATCTCTGAAACAATGAGAGCTACCGAAAAATGGTTCAAACAAAGTTTGTAGATCGTAAAATTGAATACAAAAAAGATCTCAATACTTTTCTTCTACAAAGCATCGCTTTCGAGATATCGTGACTTTAGACCGCAGGAAAGTCGTATTTTCGACTATATGCACACATTTTCGCACCACCTCTGAGGTAGTGAACACGGCGCTTTTTTTTTTAACGTGGTTTCCCCAGTATCCTACTGGGGAAAATACTCCACAATATATTTTGATCGAGAGAATGTAATGGGACACAATTTTCTTAATGAAATTTTTTTTTATTTAAATTTAATGAAAATTTTAACAGCAAGAAAAGTACATCATCGTTCATCATCAAATTCTTCATAGTCACTCGTTTCTTCCTCTTCACTGTCTTCTTCCTCTTCTTGCTCGATTTGTGTAGACTGCTCCAAGAAGACAGATATATCAGTTATATCCTCATCAATTTCGAAACAATCTTCATCTGTTGCATTTGATTCAATGTTGGTGCAAGATTGGCCTTGACAATTGGTACATATCGATGAACAATACAATCCAACTTTTCTACACCCGCAATTGTTTGTGCAACCTTTTTTGCAATTACAAAAAATTGTATTGAGTAATTTTTCTGGAACAGGTGGCAGTAAAGTCTGGATTGGCTCCAAACTATTATTCATAAATTTCCAGCCCCAATCTTCAGGATTTAGATCATTGCCTAGCCACACTTGCACTTGGTAGAACACACGATACAAGTGTTGATAAGCAGAAGCAGATGTTGGAGGGAGAGAAGATAATTGCACTCTCTTATTGTTTCTGGTATTTTTCACAAAACTCAAATATTTATACTTATCTATCGATTCCATTTTTTTTGGAGCTCCATACCATAGCAAGGATAACACGAATTCCATTGGTGAGGATAACATCTGCTGACGAGTTAATATTTGTAAATACTTTTGCGTTATCAATCAAGTCTTGACGTTTTTCAAACAATTTGAATACTGTATTTTTGCCTCTTTTGAAAATTGCTGATGTCGTATCGCAGCCAGTTATCGCATGAAAGAATAATATATGAGGCTGACATTTTGGATATGCAGTTAAACTTTGTGAAGAATATATTTCCGTTTGAACTTGAGCTCTCCCAGGTTTCAAAAAGTAAATGATCTTATCTTTAGGTGTTCGAGCAGTTAATATTATTAACAAAATTTACATCTTCTCCAACAACGATAGTTGGATTGGTGCTACTGAATTGTTCAATTGCGGTTTCAATAATGAGGACATCAGCGTCATTTTAAGCTTGTTTCACAACAATATTGGCAGCTGCAAATTCTTTACATAACATCGAAATCAAACGAGATTTATTGTGAGTATTAGCAAGAAACTGCTGTTGGTTTGTCGGAACAGTCATTGATCGATCAAAAACTATATCAGTCGATGAAGATGTTTGTTTAGCTCGACGACGTTGTTCTGCAGCTTTGATATTTTTTGTATAATCAGTGTAACCGTCAAATATTATAGTAACGTTGTGACCAAAGTGTCTACGAACATACTGAAGATATTTGTCCAAAATATCCTCAAATGTGTTCTCTCGATCCCACACAACACGATGTAACAAGTATCCTCCATCGATGATGTAGGTAGCGTTTGCACTTTCGATATCAATGTTCACACATTCAAAGCAATTATAAATGGCTGACTTCTGTGTCTTACGTATTCCAATGGCATCAAAGAGCGATAAAGGGTAAGGGGCTAATTCGTACTCGAAGAATTTTTCAAGCTCATCTTCAAATGTCTTCGTAATACTCATGCGTTGAAATAATAATACAGGATCTATTGGGACCTTCTCATCATGAATCTTCATGGTACTGTTCATATATAATAGAGGTAGTACTTTATCAGCACGTTTCAATTTAATATTATTAAATGTTTGGCCCATCATTTTGCTCATAGATGCAATACCCACTTCATGAGCATTATGGCAATTGATTTTATCATCCCCGACGACTCCATTGGCAATGGACATGATTTTGTTCAATTCAGGAAAAGGATCATGTGATGAAAACCATTCACGAAGTTTCTTGATGTCTCCAGTATCTCTCTTTACGCGGGAATCCCTTGCATCGACATGCTGATCTGTTGTGTCCATTCTTACATCCGCTAAATCCTCCAATCTTTCACACACAGTATTCATTGCATGCATGCCATAAATCCATTTACTTATGACGCTCTCTTGCGTACTTCTTCCTCGAGCAACACCTCCATCTGTTTTCATTGACTTCATCATCGATTGCTCAATGACCATATCCGTTGAAGTTCCACAACTCAATTTATCAGAAAGTCTAATTGTGAAAAATCCCCGTGTAAATCTCTCGAAAACCTTAGGATCATCAATTAAGTTTTCCAATTGTAGCATATCTTGTAGATATAAATGTGCAGATTTGGCATAAGGAAATGTCCTGATGCGTGGAAGTAATAATAATAAGTGGCACGCACGAGCATCAATGTGTTATAACTTTTTATATTTATTTGTATGAAACCGTAATGGCCAATCGTATAAGTAGCTCCACTTGTACGCATTATACGCCACTGAGCTAAAATAGCATAAGAATTAAGTAATAATTAATAATTCTTATGCTATTTTAGCTCAGTAGCACATTGTAATTAGGGCGATAATTCCATATTTTAATTGGTAACCCTTTCACTAAGACCGGTTAAAGAAGCCATTTTGTCTTTTCAATTGCCTTAGACACGCTCGGTTCCGCGCTCGTGCATTGTATGTATTTTATACTTTAGATTTCTAATAATTAATTGCTCAAACCCCAAAAAAAAAGAGCTTTTTTTATTTCCCTTGTTCCTGTATCGAACATCTTGTACATCTCATTAGTTTTTTAAGTTATCTGCTACATATTCAGCAAGAATACATACAATATAAAGAAAACTTAAATATAAGCGATGTTTTAAAAAAAACTTAAGATTTCTTTTTATCAATGAACAAATTTTTTTTAAAACGCCTTTTTGAAGTTTGATATTGGACATTGCGTTTTCTTTGATATTTGAGGTTATAAATGATTAAGTTATAATTCTTCAAAAAATTATATCTCAAAAACTAAACCAGTCCGCATCCTGATACTTGATAAATCATCACAATTTGTACCCCTATCTACAAAAAAAAAAACAAAAAAAAAACATTCTGAGATGTTGCTCTTTATAAAGCTGAGCTTCCATTTTGATCTAGTTGGTTTCTGGTCTGTGGTTGGTTTATTCCTATCTATACCGAATCCAAAATGTACGTGGAAGTTTATCATCATTTATTGACTAAAATACAAGTTAAATCGTTCCGCTTTGTTTTGATTCCGGGGGCACTATTTAGGAAGAGATTTTTGGCATTAGTCTCGATTCGAAATTCTTCCTCGTTAATGATGTGACTTCCAGCTTGACGTCAAGTTGGAAGCCTCATCAATGTACCCTAATATCTTCGGTTCCTTTGAAGCACTAATTCTGAAACTTTGCAATTCCAAGGCACTATTTAAGAAGAGTTTTTTGGTATATAGTTCTTCAAGAACAGTGCTGTGGTTTTTGTGTACTGAGATGAGGCTGCTATCTTGACGTCAAGATAGCAGCCTCACTGAACGACCTGAATATCTCCGAAAGTATGATAGCACTATTTATATGCTTCGGGCACTATTTGGCACTATTTAGGAAGAGTTGTTTGACATTATCAGAACAGCTCAATTCCATGGTGAGGCTTCTAACTTGACGGTCTCATAAAGCTTCCGCGATTTTGGCGGTAACAGATTATCTATTATGCATTTTGCCTTTTGTTCGACGTCCAAATCTTCACTGTCTTTGTACATCTATACATATAATAAAACTCTAACGGGGCCGTGTCTGCACTTTAAATATTTTTTGAAAATTTTAACGGTAGTGTATATAGTTATCGATATAGATACCGAAACACCAATTTTTGGAATTTTTGTCTGTCTGTCTGTCTGTCTGTCTGGTTGTGCACGCATCACTCAAAAACTACTGGACGGATTTTGATGAAATTTGGTATGGAGATAACTGAGTACCCGGGTCAACATCTAGGGTACTTTTTATTCCAGGAAAATATCTCATTCCCACGGGAAAATATAAAAACTGGTTAAAAAGAGAAATACGTACTACTCCGAAACGATAACACCTAGAAATTTGAAAAATGGTTTGAAGGTGTCTGATATGTCATAGGAAATTGGTATGAAGGGATTTTTGGAAATTCCCACGGGAACGGGAATAAACTAAATCCAAGCGGGAAAACGCCGCTGGGCACCCGCAATTTGAAATATGGTATGTAGGTGTCTTAAATATGTCGTAGGCAACCACTATGAAGGGATTTTCGGGAATTCCCACGGGAACGGGAATAAACGGAATCCGCGCGGGCAACGCCGCTGGGCATCCGCTAGTTCTTAATAAATTTATTTAAAACCGAACAAATCTACACTCGAAAGAAATTCTGAAATTCTCGCGGTGAATTTTTTCTTCTAAACCAGTCACAGATTATAAATAAAAAATTTAAACACATTTCTTTGCGTAAAAACTATTAGTGGATTAGGAAGAAAAGACCATTTGCTGCACTATCTTATGATTATTAGCATACTAGAGTCTGGCTAGTGAAAGTAGATAACGAAAAAGCGCGGCAAATTAAAAAAAATTAGCATGGTATCCTACGATATATATGGATTAAACTTAGTTGATACTTGGATTTTTTAGTTAGTTTTAAATATGAACTACTCCTATTGAGATTGATAGTAACTGTATTTCTATGGAATCATATATTAAAAATGGCTAGCATTGCACGGAAAATTAAAACAATATTATTTATTACTAATATTATAGAGAGGAAAGATTTGTATTTTTGAATGTTTCTAACGGATAAACTTAAAAACACTGGACCGATTATAAAAGTTCTTTCCCCAATGGATAGCTACATTATCACTGAGTAACATAGGCTATGTTTTATTCCCGAATTTCCACAGAAACGAGATCTACGCAGGTGAAACTACTCATTGGTACGAGGGGCAAACCGAAATGATCAGGAATAAAAAAACTAAGTTATGTTTTATTGTTTTTCGAAGTATTCTTGGTTGCAATTAATACACTTTTGCATTATTTCGAAGCAGTAATTCCAGTACTGGTTTTGAGTTTTATTTTATCTTTCTGCTCCATATCTCGGAGATTTCTAATAGTTCTCACTATTGCACCGACTACATCCTCCAGATTTTCTGCGAAAGAAACGAAATATTCTATCAAACAATTGTCTATGTTCAGGCTAATATACATGTTAACTATTCGGTAACAAAGAATTTAAACAAAAAATAGTAATTACATAAAGTATGAAAGTAATAGACCATACTAACCTAAGAAATTTAACACCACACGTAAACATTCTTATTTTTGGTAGAATTCAGCTTCTTTTTCTTCTTGTTTTTTTTTCTTGGAACTTGGGTATCATGCAGAACAATAACTCTCGAACTCCACTTTTAATAGTTTTATTCATATTTTAATTTAAGTTAAGATTTTAAAAAGTACCGTTCGTTTTTAGCCGGAGGACCTTGATAAACCGTGCGATTTACATTACAATAACGCACAAGTGCGTAATGAAATACAATGTAATGTGTTATAAAGTAGATTATGTACATAGTTTAATATCGGTATTTGTCGTTTTGGTCAATGAACTGTGAGGTAAATCTATTTCAGGGACTTTGTACATAGGTATTTCAAGTTTTATCCTTTTGAACTTCAGTAATATATCCATTTGACATTTTAAGCTTTTGGTATTTTCACTTTAAGTCAAAAAACCATTAGGTATTTAGATTTTAGAGATTTTAAAAAGATTTGATAGGGATATTGACACGTGAAATTTAAGTATTCCCGTTGTCCCCACTGCCGTATCCCTATAATGGGAATACGGCCAATGAGGACAACGGGAATACATCGTAAATATTAACCATGAAAACACCTACTTAGAGAATATGGTGACTAACTTTGTGCGTGGAATATTATTGCATGACAACGATTTATTTATTTTTCTAAAAATATTTTATGCACAGACACGGTCCCGTTAGAGTTTTGTTATATGTATAGATGAAAGACCCCTGGTAACCTTCATTTTATGTGTAAGAGAGAACAGACTTTTTATTTCAAGGTTGGTCCCTCTCAGTTTAAGCAAAAATCTACGTACCTATATCTAAAAACATATTATATAAACTATAATATCTAAAAGGGTGTAAATTGTATTGTTTCAAACTTTCTTAACATACGCCGCTAAAAAAGTTGAACACAACACAATAAAAAAATAGAAAAGTATCAAAGTGAATAAGTCGCTTGCTGCCGCTATGGCAGAGTAGTACCGTGAACTCGTGACCCCGAGCGAGCGGGCCGTCACGTTCAAATGCCTAATCTTGAGGAGCGTAGTTTTGTGATAGGGCTCTTAATGCCATTAAAAACAAAACTTGTCAAAAACCCAAGCCTCGCAACTCAGTTCTTCTACTGTAAAAAGTTGTGAGATCCATGTAATACCAAGTCGGTTAATTTATTCAGTCCCTACTAAGGGACCTTCTGTCTTAAATTATTACGTAATTAGCTAACGTAACAACATCTTATAGTAACCATATTAATATTAAAAATCTTTTTTGTTTTAAATTAATAGATTCACATGGCCATCGCGTGAAAACACAATGTATCTCACAAGCGATATTTATATTATATTAAATTATATAATATTGTTTAATGCGATTGCCAAGTCAATCTTTTTTTATATATATTATATTTTGACAAGTTTTATTTTTAATGGCATCTAACTTCTTTTTGTAGATAGTCCTACCTTTTTTCGTTTCCGGTATCTTCTAATTCTTAAATACCAACAACTGATTCTAGCTCAAAGGTGGAGGAAAACATATTGAAGAAACCCACAGGTCCCAGAATATATTCTGACTTCTGAGACAAGTGTTACAGACCCGGTGCGTATCTCTTTGGATAATGGTACTAGTGGGATAAGACTATTCCAGTTTTACCATCAACGGTACAACTGTCACTTGTTTTTGCAAAATGGTAAAATTTTGAGTTTTGACATTTTGCATTAAAAGTAAAAAAATACGCCAAATTCCGGGAATATTCTTAAACATGGCAACACTACGTAATGAGACCTCCAACCCCGCTATACAGACCAACTCACTCAGGTGTTGCCATCTTGCCGAAAATCGACAATCAAAATGTGGTAAAACGTATCCCTTTCTTTGAGAGCAAATCACCCGTCGGCCATCTTGGTTTTTCAAATTTTCGGGATTTTCTGGTAAACTACAGGATATGTCCTATGCGATGACACCAAACACATCCCTTTAGCATATTGGTGTCTGGGAGATCAATTCGGGTCAAGTGGGGTCTAAAACCACTTCAACTTTGAAACACTACTACGCGGCCGCCATTTTGTTTTTTGATTTTTTTAAATTATTTTCGTAAATCATCTAAAAAGTTAAACCGATTCTAAAAATTTGAACCGAATCGGCCAGAAAACAAAAGAGATACGATAGGCAAGCCTGGCCGCCATTTTGTTTTTTTAAAAAGTCGGAATTTTCCCGGGGTCACTTCGCCATCTTGCACACTTTTCTCATATATGACTTGCCTCCAAAACGACTCCTTCTGGGAGAACAATTATGTCAATCAGTGAGTGAGTGGTAGTCGAGCTTTATATATTTTATATATTATATATAAGTTTGGGGGCTTGCGATCACGTTGTGGATATCGTCTTTCAGAAATGACATTTTTTTCAAGTGTAGGATGAATTAAAGTTGGAATCATAGAGCAATCAAATTGATTACCTGGCACGTCGGCGTCAGCATTATCAATAAGGGACTCCACGTCAACGTTCCTTTCCTCAATAACAGGTTCCGCGACGACGTCCTTATTTCTATCCTCAGAAGACATCTCCCTTACATCAGAGTAAGTAGGTAAAACTGAAGATTCTTCTAGAAACGGTCTGGAAGTTGATGGTAAATATACGAAATCTAAATTGTCACCAACAGTCCTGTAAAACAACGTTGGACTCTTTTTTTTTTTTTTAAATTGTTTATTGGCCTTTGGATTCTAGTCCTTACAGCCTAATATTATAAGATAAAATACTTATATCTAATTTACAATGTTCCTACGGTATTTACAATGTATTTATAAATAAACTTAAAATATAACGGGTTTCTTAATAGTTCCTGTAAATCGGTAGCCACTTCAGTACAAATATTTTGGAGTTCCGACACTAACAATAAACGTTGGAAATTAAACTTTTGACATTTCATAAACAGATGTTCGAGGTCAGCGACTTCATTACATTGTTCACAGTTTGGGTCCGATAGGATTTTCAATCTTGAAAGGTGAGCTTGAGTTCGACAGTGGCCAAATCTTAAACGGTTAATTGTAGTGATAAAGTTTCTACTATCAGCATCTCTGTGTTTGTTGTACCAAGGTCTTTGCGGCGGAGAATTCTGAATTTTAGCATACCACTTTCCTTTTTCTTGGCTAATAATCTTCCAATAATCATGCCATAGCTTTTTTAACTTTTCAGTTAACATCTGATTGAAATCCGTGAAAGGAACTTGCAATATTGAAGAGTGGTCCTCAGAACACACTCCACGGGCTGCCTCGTCTACTACTTCATTCCCAGAGATGCCACAATGAGATGGAACCTAATAGTATTTGTTTTACATCATACACAATAAAATTCAAGCTATATCTAAATGGACTACTATTCAAAGACAATAAAGCACTTTTACTATCAGAAACAATTAAAATTTCAGAACTTTTTACATTATTATATACATACACTAATGCCCTGTAAATAGCATAACATTCTGCAGTGAAAATGCTGCTCTGGCTGTCTAATTTAAAACATTGTGTTTGTTTAATTTGAGGATCATAAAAAGCTGATGTTACACTAGTTGATGTCTTAGAGCCATCTGTATATATAGTATAAATATTTGGTAGATTCGACAAATAATCCAGAAATTCAGATTGATTGCTCAATTTTTTAAAATCAGTAGAAACATCAAAAGATAAGCACTTATAATTAACTTTATATAATGGCAATGGATTAGATAAATGTACATTTTTACATAAGTTTTTAACATTCAGAGATACCTTTAACATTTCTGGCAAATGTCCAGAGACAAGTTCATCAACTGTGATCACTAAATTATTTGTAAATATTTCTGGGAGATCTTGATTAGGTAAGATCCTGTCTAAAACAAATCTGTTGTTAGTAGCAAATAGCTTAAGACAGAACTTTTCTGAAAGCTGCAGTCTTCTTAATTTTAAAGGTATTATACCTGATTCCGATTCCATCACATTAATTGGAGTGGAACACATGGCACCAGTAATAATTCGTAATCCTTTGTTTTGATAGACATCTAATTTTCTGAGTAAACTAACATTTGCATTCATGTAAGCTAAGGAACTATAATCAAAATGACTTCTGATAATACTCTTGTATAACATAGACAGAATCTTTGGATCAGATCCCCAATGAACACCAGCCAGAGAACGTAAAACATTTAAACCTTTACTAGCATTTTTTATAATGTAATTAATGTGAGTCTCAAATGATAATTTCTTGTCTAAATAAATACAAAGAAATTTCTTTTCATGTAAAAAGTTCAATATATTAGACTCATATGAAACTGAAGGGACTGAATCAAAATCTACTTGTTTTTTACAAAATAGCATTGCTCCACTTTTACTAACACTAATACATACATACATACATAAGGCTCACGCCATTGTCCACTAATACTTAAGTTCAAACTATTATAAAAATTACTAATTTGAGATAAACCATTGTTTAAACTTCTAATAGCCTTATTTAAATCTTTATTTACACTATATACAACAATATCATCAGCAAATAACAGGCATTTCACAGAAGGATCTGTCAAATATCTGTTAATTTGCGAAGTGTATAATCCATACAGTAATGGAGAAATTGTAGAACCCTGCATAGTTCCTTTATAAACATGTCTAGGTCCATGTAACACATTATTATATTTTACATACATTAATCTGTCATATAAAAATTTGAAAATCCATTTACAGATTTTACCAGGCACACCAAAATCACTGAGAATCTGAGTGAGAATAGATGGATTGACATTATCAAATGCACCGCTCACATCAAGAAATGCACATGCTGTATAAGAATGGCTATGGAAAGAATTTTTAATATCTGTAATCAGGGACATGTAATTTTCGGCTGCACTTTTACCTCTTCGAAAACAGAACTGTTGTTCAGGTAAGATGTTATGTTTTTCACAAAAATATTCCAATCTGAACTTGAGCATAGATTCAAATAATTTACCTACACAAGATGACAGTGATATTGGTCTGTAGGAGTTACAGTCATTTTCTGGTTTGTCTGGTTTTAGTATAGGAATAACACACTGTGTTTTCCATGAATCAGGGATAGAGTCTGATGCCCATAACAAGTTATAAATCTTTAAAAGAGTATTTTGAGCATTGGGATGAAGACAACGAATTAATTTATATGAAATATCATCCAGACCTGGTGTAGTGTCCTTTCTAGATTTTAAAGCTAAATTGAATTCATACATAGTGAATGGTTCAGTTCAGTGAGATAGCAACCTTCAATGTTTCCAGCTGAATCAAAAAAATGTTTTAATCTTGTTGTGTCTACGTCTTTTTCAGGTGGTGATGTTGGAGCAAATTTATCAAAAAAGGAAGGAATCCATTCATCATTTTTAGGTGGCTTCATACAAGTTACACGTTTAAATCTACGAATGTAATTCCATATCATGCTAACAGGTGTGTATCTATTAAATGCTTCACACAACACTCTCCAAGCATTCTTCTTTTTCTGACTAATCAGTTTCTTTTTCACTGCATCAACTCTTTTATACTGTATATAATTGTCTATTGTGGGATAAAATCTGTAGGTCCTTAAAGCTAATCGGCTATTGCTTACAGCAGTGGCACATTCATTGTCCCACCAAGGAACTGGTTTTTTAATTTTACATATAGTTTTATTTACGTTTTTTGGAATACATTCTAGTTTTATATTATTCAGAATGTCACAGAAGCTATTATATATATCAATTGGATCTTGTATGTTCAGATTTAATTTATCAAATGCTTTTTCACTTTCAGAGAGATACTTGGACCAATCTGCCTGACTATAGATAAAACGCTCAGAGGGAGCACCTATCTCATATTTTTCAACGGATGTTTGTATATCTATTATTGTGGGGAAATGATAACTACCCATTGGATCATCAAATACTTTCCAGTTACATAAAGGAGCTAAATTAGGACTAACACAAGATATGTCTATTGCAGAAGGATTATGATGAATGGTACCTACAGTTGTTGGAGAACCAGTGTTTAGAATGCAAAGATTGCACTCATCTAATAAGTTATAAATATCGTTACCTCTAGAATTAGAAGACATGCAGCCAAACGCAACATGATGAGCATTCAAATCACCTGAGAGCATGAGTGGTTTCGGCAAGTCATCAATAATCTGTTTTAGTCTTCTACATTTGAAACGACCACCTCTTGGAGGACTATATGCACACAACAAAGACAAATCCCCAATATTAGTTTTTAGAATAATAGCAGTTGTTTGTAGAAAATCATAATAAGGGGTTTGAACTACTTTATATTTAAATGTATTTTTAATTAAAATCGCAACGCCGCCATGACCATCAGGTCCATTTTGAAGTATTATATTGAAACCAGGTACATTAAAGTTACTTTTCTCTCTCAACCATGTTTCGTTTAGCATACAAATATCAATATTATTTTCAGATAGAAATTGTATCAATAAGGGCTTTTTGTTGTTTACACTTTGAATATTAAATTGGGCTATTGTTAAAAAAGATTTTGTAATATAAGAATTATTACTAGAAATATTATCCATTAATTTACAATAAATTTTTTAAGAGAACATCTTTTATACTATTTAATGTAACTGGTTCATTAGTGGGAGAGTTAGCTAGCGATACCAAAGATTTAACTATTGCATTCAAAATTATTTCATTGTTTACAATTTGTTCCATTTCATGTTTTTTATTTGAGATAGTATCTTTTTGTGCGATTTTTTCTGAGTTCTTTGCAACATTTACAACATTAACAGTCTTTTTTTGTTTTAATTGAGGAAAGTTGTTGTCGTCTACTTTAACAACAACTGAGGCAAATGTACGAGATTGGTTTGAAATTAAATTTTTCTTTTCTTCCATCTTTTTCTTTTTAATGGGGCAGTCCCGGGAAATCGCCAGATGAGCCCCGCCGCAATTGATGCACATCAATATTTCAGAATTGCATTCTTTGTACAGATGGTTCCCAGCACATGAAGAGCACATTTGTGTCCCACGGCAAACTTTAGCAGAATGGTTAAATTTGAAGCATTTATAGCATTGGACAAGGGGTGGAATATATGTTGATACTTGGTATCTGAACAAATTCAAGTATACAAACTTGGGCAGAAGAGATGATGAAAAAGTGATCGCCACTGTGGTCAATGGCTGCAGTTTTTTGTTCTCATCACGTTTCATAAACCGCTTGACTGAAATTACATCAGCGTCACAGCTTATATTTTTGTAAATTTCTTCGTTGGACATATCAGTGGGTACAAATTTGATTATGCCTACTTTCTCCACCAAGTGGGCGGGGATGAAGGCGCGCAGTTTGTTCTGCGATAAAAAGCTGTCCAACTTTAAAAAGCTGTTAGCTGTTGCTGCCTTTTGGAATGTGATTCCTATTTTGTAAGCGTTAATTCTAAAGACGCTTGTGATACCTTTAACGTTGTCCGTGAATAAATGAGTCAATTTAATGGGGTTTCTATTGCCCAATTTCTCCCTTTCTTTTGATTCCACATAGACCGTGTACTCAATGTTAGAGTTATTTTCAAGAAATAGCCGTGTGTAGTTCGTTTTAAAATAAATTTTGAACTTATCTTCTTCGGAGGTCCCTGCGATCTGCCTATATTTTCTTTTTCTTTCTGAAGGCTCATCCTCGCCGTCGCTCTGTGTCCCCATCTTGAGAGACGGGGTAAATTAACTAATTTTGCTGCAATTTACTTCTTTTATCCGTATAAATAACAATAAAACAATTCGACGAAAAATTATAGCTCCCGCTCAATTTGACTTCCCGCCAAAAAGTCCACGTTGGACTCTCAGTAAACAGTGTTGCCATGAAAAAAAAATATTTTACCAAATTTTATTATTTTTCGACTTAAAATGGCTAAAACAAGATGGGCGCCCCAAAATTAGACTTTATTTTTCTGTCAAAATACGACCTCACAGAGATACGCGTGGCCGCTTGCGGCCTCGCGCACCGCGCGACATCTAGTCTTATCCTATAATACTCTTATCAGCCCAGATATAGGAAAAGAACCAGAAAACTATTGTGACGCTGTTAAAAGTCACGATAAAGATAATTGGTTGTCCGCCATGCAGGAAGAGTATAATTCCTTACTTCAAAAGGGAACTTGGTTGTTGGTAGATAAACCTCAACATAAGTATTGTATTCCCTTTAAGTGGATTTTTAAACTTAAACGTGATTCTGCTGGGAATATATTATGTAGATACAAGGCGCGATTAGTTGCCAAAGGGTATACACAGGTTTATGGAGTGAACTACTTCGAAACCTTTTCCCCTGTGGTACGTAACTCTTCTCTACGTACACTCTTTGCCTTCGCCTTACAAGAAGACTACAAGATCCGGCATATGGACGTGGATACAGCCTTCTTGAACGGAGATTTAGATGAAGAAGTTTATATGTACCAACCAGAGGGTTTTATAAAAGACAAAAATAAGGTATGTCTTTTAAAACGCTCTCTTTATGGGTTAAAACAAGCTCCTAGAGCTTGGAATATAAAATTAAAACAAACTTTGTCCGTGTTGGAATTCAAACAGACATCTGAGCCATGTATTTTTACAAAGAAGTATCATGATAATGAATCCTTAATACTGGCAGCTTATGTCGATGATCTGATTTGTCTTTACAAAAATGATTTGACAACTTCAAAAATGATATTTGTAAACATTTTTCTTGTAAAGACTTGAGAAATATTGAATATTGCTTGGGCTTAAATGTTTGCCAGAATAATAATGTAATTAAACTATGTCAACGTACATACATAGAGAAAATTCTAAAAAGATTTAATGTGTCGGACTGCAAAGGGACCGATGTTCCTTTGAACGAAAAATTACTACAAGTGGTTCACAATGTGAAAATTTACCCTTTCGAGAATTGATCGGTTCGTTAATGTTTCTAGCCGTAAATACAAGGCCGGATATCGCCTTCACGGTAAGTTATTTGAGTCAATATAACACTAAATTTAACAACACTCATTGGAATAGTGCAAAACAATGCTTAAGATTGTCGTGAAGCGACAATTTAAAAAAGAACAAAATGAAAAAAAGAAAATATGGAGAATAAGAATATTTTTATATTTCAATAATATTAAAAAAAACACTATTTACAATATTTAAAAAAAAGGAATTTGTGGAGTGGGTGTAAGGGGGAGTGATGAGTGGAAAGCGGTATAAGTGTCAGTGGAGTTCCGAAGATGGGTACAGCGACCAAACAGCGACGAATACTCGGAGGAAGGGGTGCACGACCCCTTCAGCGCGGCAGTAGCGCGAGGGAGCCGCGGGCAGTAAGACAGCACGTCAGCAGGATCAGCGCGGCAGTAGCGCGAGGGAGCTGCGCGCAGTAAGGCAGCACGTCAGGAGGATGTGGTCAGCACGGCAGGGGTGCGCAACAAGGCGGAGGGGCCTGCGTGCGTCTGGCAACGGCAAGGCGGAGGGGCCTGCGTGCGTCTGCCAACGGCAAGGCGGAGGGGCCTGCGTGCGTCTGGCAATGGCAAGGCGGAGGTGTCTGCGTGTGTCCCGAGGACACAACAGCGAGGTGTAGAGGCCTGCGTGTGTCTTTAGGACACACAGCAAGGTGTTGAAGAACACACAGGGGCTGGTCGACTGCCCGCACAATAAGGAGATTTCACAATGAAGGAGGCTCTGCAGGGCCCCGGGGTCACTCGAAAACATTTTAACTAAAGGCCTTAAGCCTTTAATTAAAATGTTTCGCTTTTGAAAGCTGAAGCGAGACTCAATTTGCTCTTCCGAATGCTCTGCCTTTTCTATTTCGTTTCGTAATTTTGAATTTAAGAGTAAATTTTTATGAATCGCCAGGCCAAAATCGACAATTCAGCAAAAGTTCGCATATAAAACATCAGACCACTAATAAGACGAAAAGGAAATTGCCATAGCAACCGTTATAAATAACGTTGTCAAAAATGTCTAAATTTCCTTTTCAGCCAAATAAACAGCAAACCAATTTAAAAAATCAAGAAAGAATGATAAATTGAAATAGGAAAAAGTAACGCGCATCTGTGCGCTCGAAGCCCCAAGTTCTAGGAGTATAGGGAATACGTGAAAACTGCGCTGTAAGTAATTGGAGCCAAGACCGATATATAAAGGTGCTTGTAACGTGAAGATACGATGTGGTAGCGCAGTGAAGATGTGTTTTATAACGTTAAGACGTTTCAGGGATCTACAGAAATGAATGCAGCGAAAAAGAATTACATTTGGAGAAATACGTCGATGGACATGTGAGATGATAAATGGGAGACGAAGGTGACCGTGAGTAGTAATAATACTACAAGATATTTCAGTGCGACTAAAGATGTGGGTGTTACTTACAGGAAGACTTCAGAATCTATCTTAAAAGGATATTCTGATGCTGACTGGGCGAATTGCACGTAGACAGGCGCTCGTATACTGGATACTATTTCGAGCTGGCTGGAGGTCCCATAGCATGGGAGTCGCGTAAGCAACCTACTGTCGCTTTGTCGTCTGCAGAGGCCGAATATATGGCCTTGGCCAGCGCTACAAAAGAAGCTTGTTTTCTGCGTCGTTTTATCTTCGAATTATCAGGTAAAGTTCCCATAGTAGACTTACACTGACAGTCAAAGTGCACAGAAACTGGCGTCTAACCCAGTCCACCATAACAGGACTAAACATGTAGACGTTAAGTTCCATTTTATTAGGGAAAATGTTAATGATAATACTATTAATTTCAAGTATTTAGAGTCTGCAAAGCTCCCTGCTGACGTTTTAACGAAGCCCTTAGGAAAAACAAATTATAAAGGTTGTCTACAATCTATGGGTTTACTATAATAAGCCCTGGATTTAAACTGTTTTTGTTACATGCTAGATTTATTAAGAATATAGATTAAGGGGGGGGGGGGAGTTATGTTGTATACTGGCTGTTTTATACTGCTTAAGTTCTGATCTATATTCTACTAGCTGACCCGGCGAACTTTGTTCCGCCTTAGACGCCATAAATGAGCAGATTTTTGATTTTATTAAGTTAATTGTTTTATTATATAAAGTTGTCAGGTTGATCTAGCTGACCCGATAGTTATGACTATGAATATTGAATTCGAATTGGTATAATTCATAAAAAGAGTGTTTTTTATTCTAATGCTATAAGGTATACAACATTCTTAGTTTTTTTATCTTGCGCTAATAAAAACAATTTTGTTGGTATACCGACACGGGAACAGGCGACATATAATTGGCCATGCGTAAAACATGGATTTTCAAGGTTGATGCCGCATACAGTTAGGGACTGCCCTTGAGATTTATTTATTGTCATTGCAAATGCTAGCCGCACTGGAAATTGCAAACGTTTAAAGTTGAATGGCATGTCATTCGGAATCAAAGGAATCCGTGGAATCAAAACGTTTTCGCCTTTGTACTTTCCTTTCAAAATTGTGGCTTCGATGACGTTTTTCATTAATTTCTTCACCGCAAGTCGGGTGCCATTACAAAGACGTGGCTGGTTTATATTCCGCAACATAATGATTACCGATCCGATTTTTAATTGCAGATTATGAGGTGGTAATCCAGGTAACTCCAGCGAATTTAAAAACTCCGTTGGATAGTTGACAACATCATCTTGGTTAGTAACGGAATCAATCGATTTGTATGTCATTAATTCGCCAGCTATCTTATTTTGAATCTGAAAATTCATTTCGTTGACATCAACGTTTTTTGCAGCCAATATAACTCTTTCGCTCAACCATATCTCACCTCAGCTCACCATGATCTCTGTTATTTTGAGCAATGTTTGGTAAAACCTTCTCGATGAGTTCGGTCTTAGTTTCAGTCAAGTGACAAAAATTGGTAGGAAATGTGATGTATCCAGACGATGAGTCAACAGGTATTTTGCCATTACCAATATCGAGCAATTGTTTGGAAAAAACTTCTCCAGAACGGTCGTTCTGCAATTCGACTCGCATGTTTATATTTAATTTGAGCGTTTTAACGTCTTTGAATGACTTTAAACGTATGCGTTAAGTTCGTCGGCTGGCGTTGATCGTGGTATTACTGGTAGTGTTTGACGAAAATCACCTGCCAATAAAATCATTGCACCACTAAACCGGTTCTGGTTCTTTCGTAAATCTTGCAACGTGCGTTCTAATGCTTCCAAAGATTTTTTGTGTGCCATCGTGCACTCATCCCAAACTATTAATTTGCTCTGCTGCAAAACTTTGGCCATCGCAGAATTTCTCGAAAGGTTGCAAGTTGGTGTTTCATTAATTTGCATGTTCAACGGCAATTTGAGCGCGGAATGAGCTGTTCGACCGCCTTCCAACAACGTAGCTGCAATACCTGATGAAGCAAGTGCAAGTGCGATACCATTTTGCGATCGAATCGTTGCCAAAATCAATGTTATTAAAAACGTTTTTCCAGTCCCACCGGGAGCATCTAAGAAAAAAAATCCGCCAGTTTCATCGTTCACTACTTTTATTAGCGTATCGTAGGCATATTTTTGTTGCTCATTTAAAAGGGGAACGTTTCTTAGAACAGTTTCTTTTAATGCCTGGGAGTCATATTGGGTTTCGCGTGTTAGCTCTTGATTAAATGCGTCGTGCATTGGGCGATTGGGCGTTGTCATTCCTAATTGTATTAATCCTTTGTTGGTAAGCATTAAGCACATGTCTTCAATTAAAATTAATGCTTCATTGTATATTTCTTGGTTAATTTCCAAATTTGCATTTGATGCTCTAAGACGGTTTTGATGTAATATATCTTCGGCCATGTTATCTTTATATTTGTTCCATAAATCAATCGGTGTTGATGGGAAGCATGTAGACAAAATTATGGAAAACAATATTCGGATTTGTTTAGCATTTGACGAAACCACGGCATCTTCGAGAGTGTGGTCCCAATGTCATTCTCTAGCAATCCCAAACGTTGATAGGCTTCTCTGTATGTGCCGCACAATACACCATCAACAGTTCGCAGATGTTGGAATGATGTTGGGCCACGAACTTTGATTAACAGTAAGCGCAAATAAAAACACTCGTCTTGGCTGGGATGGACTGTGTAAAGACGTCCTAGTGCATCGGTTGAGAATACCTGAGGGTAACTTGGAACTGGCTGGCCTTGTTTCCGCCGTTTAAATTTCTTTAACGATTGATTCCAGGTATAATATCGTGGCATTTCGGAATAAAGCAGTGTTCTAGCAAAGTCATCATTCTGGCACATTTCAAAGAAGTTGGTCAATGTCGTGGATGGCGGCCTCTCAACTCGTTGTAATACGTTTTCCGTTGTAAAGTACACCCTTTGACCATTTTCCAGATGCACGGCCAAGTGAACTACAGTGGGGTGTCTTTCATGTATTGGAAACGAAAAAATACGCCACAACGCCTCGTTACTACTGACATAGCGTCCAATTTGAAAATGAGTGATCTCATCGTTTGAATTTTCAGCAGCAACTCCGAACACAGCCATGTCACTACCTTTGTTTACGTACTTGCAGATATATTTTATCGATTTTACGGAATTGCAATATTCAACATTTATGTGTGCTTTAAATGTTTTGGACAGTAAAGCCGTATACAGAAAGAAAGCCGAAAACCTATCAGCGCCGACAAGCGCCGATCGGCGCCTATAGGCGCCGGTCTGCGCAGGTAACCGGCGGAGGCATTTATATGAACAAGCGCTGATAAGCGCCGATCGGCGCTTATCGGCGCCGACTCGCGCCGGTCAGCGCTGGTGCCGCCCACCAATCATCGTACGACATTTTGCTCGCTCTGCTTCAATCTGCTTTCTTTCTGTAGAATGGACCAGTGCCGATAAGCGCCGATCGGCGCCTATTGGCGCCGACAAGCTTTCAGCTTTCTTTCTGTATACGGCTTAACGGAGAAAACGGAACAACCCAGCGATTATCAACTTCAATTTCCAGCTGACTAACTTTGACTATTGTTGACCTTCCGTTGTCGTCAGTGGATCGCCGGCGATAAAGTGGATAACCATCATTTCCAGTAATAGTTTCTACCACTAATTGTCTTGGAAAGCGTTTTGAACATTTTCTATTAACCATACACGGAGAATTTGGATTTAATACCCCACATGGACCATGAATCATATTTTTTGTAACAATTTCGTGTAACAATGGATCTTTATCATTATCGGGAATTTCCGCAGATATCACATCGTCGATTTCATTCGGTCTTATCCTCTCTACCAACCAAATGAGAATGTGTGCATGTGGCAATCCGCGTTTTTGCCACTCGACAAAATACATCCAACAGCGCGTCTCGCCGAATTCGCGATGCTTAACAATGAAGTCCATGAGTGATTTTAACTTTCTTTTAAACACCCTTGCGGTAATGTCGTGGCGATCAATGGGTGATTGGCCAAGAAATAATTCTTGTTGAATTTCTGTCCACTGTGGATTGCATGTGAAGGTTATAAACAAATCTGGTGTGCCATAATGACGTACATACGACATAGCATCCTGAGCGTATTCATGCATATGTCGCGGACTTCCGACGTATGTTGCTGGGAGAATAGTTACTCTACCTACATTCTGTGCATTTCCATCAGCATTGATGGCATCCCGTAGATGAATGTATTCTTCAGAACGCAGTTTTGCCTGGTTCAACCTGATAAATGTCAATCGCTCAGTTTCAACTTTCACGTACATATCCACAGCATATTGGTGGAAGAGACGCCGACATTTTAATATATGATTGTCCTCATTTTCCCGAACCATCAGTCTGTATGAATAATAATTCATTGAACTAACTTTTTTGTTAGTTTCCGAACCTGTAACTGGATTTATAACACATTTGCTCGTAAAAGGTGTCTTATTTCACCAATTTTAATATCGTTACCTATCTCATTACGCCCAAGTGCGGTAAGTGTAAAGTAAAACGCACGGTTTATCAAGATGCTCCGTCTTGAAACGAACGGTACTTTTTAAAATCTCAGCAAAGAAAAGAAGTTTTTATGTCAAAAAAGTTGTCAACATTTTATGATTAAAATTAACTTGGGGATGTACATAATTATTTAATTTAATTAATTTTGACAGTAAATTACAACCAACTAATCTGTAACAAAAACACAAAAATATTATTTTACTTTATTAGTTATAAGTACTGGCTGTTTTTTGTGCCTTTTCTTAAAAAAGAATAAGGATGCGCGCCGCGCGCTTTTTCTTAACGCTGTATTGTTTTTATTCGTTTACCATAGTCGGAGGTTTATTTTATTTCCTCGCAAATGTGTTATAAAACGTCGTATGACATACGTGCGCTTTGATAATTACAGCCTCTGCTTACTTGTAACCCTCGCCTACGGCTCGGGCTAGCAATATCGCCTCGGCTGTAATTTTCAACCTACCGCACTTATTACGAGCACTCTCATTTATATCGCACTAGAAATATCTAAAAAGCGAAGCAATGGGATGTTCCCATTGCTTCGCTTTTTAGATATTTCTGGTGAAGCAGATGCTTCTGAATCAAACTTGGATGGCCAATCACCTCAAGTTGACTCCCACAGCATGGACACACAGCAGTCATATGAACAAGAGGTAACATCTTTTAATGGGATCTGGCACTTACTTTTCCGTCTTGCCAGAGTACTCTTCCAATGCCATTATAATAAACTTTAAAGTAACTTCTTATTTCTGCACCATGTAATAGTGACTCTCGATCTTGTCTGGCAATTGGAATTAATTCTTCCATATCAACTTCGTTTCTTTTTTGAAAGATAGAATCGCCTTCAAAACGTGGCTGTGTAGTATAAAAGTGCTTTCTCTTGTCGACAAGTATATTATGCAAAACACAGCATGCTAAAACAATGTCTTTAACACTATTTACTGTTAAATTAATTGAATTTAACATTACTCTGAAACGAGTGGCCAATATACCAAAGGCACTTTCTACAACCCTTCTGCCACGTGATAACCTATATTTAAATATTGCTTCTTCCCGTGTTAAATTCCGGAGAGGGTATGGTTTCATTATGGTATAACTCAGTGGAAAAGCATCATCTGCTATGGCAACATAGGGCAACACTGCGCTTGTGCCTGGCAGGGGTTTTCCTTGTGGTATATTTAACAGTGATTTATTGTTTAAGAATTGTCTAAGTTTGCTCTTAGCATAAACTCCTGAATCACCGACTCTACCATTTGTTCCAACATCAACGTACAAAAATTTATAATTAGCATCAGCTAAAGCTAATAAGACAATACTGTTATACAGTTATAGTTGTAGAAATGTGATCCACTATTAGGAGGACATGTAATTCGAACATGCTTTCCATCTAATGCTCCCAAGCAATTAAATACATTCCATCTATTTTTAAAATCTTCAGATACTTCGTTCCACTCGGTCTCAGTGTTTGGTACCTGCAATAATAAATTGTTTTTATTAATTTCAGACAGCGCGTCCACGTAAAACTAAGAAGAGGAATTCTACATCAGCACAAGATGAAGACGCAGATGGTTTGATTAAAGAAGCTACAGCTACAATGAGACAGATGTCTCAACAAATTACCCGTAACACAAACACTATCAGCCAAGACCACATTACTACATTTTGTAATTTTGTGAACAGCGAGTTGACCAGTATTCTACAGGCTAGCACTAATAATTTTGTAAATAAAGCTAAACGTAAGATTCAAATGTGTCTGTTTGACATCTGGGACGAGATTGATACTGGTAACTTGTTTGAGGAGAGACCATCCACCCGGACTACTAACCACTCTGAGGATTCTATAATTTCTCAAAATATACCAGCTGAAACCATTACGTATGGAAAAGCACAAGGTACCACCACCAACATCAAAACCTGTAGTGACTGGAACTGCCAGTTCTATTGTAGTTAGGAGAAATGAGTTACTGCCTAAAATAAAATCAAAACAAATCAAAATCAAAAAAGAAAACATCAAACCACAATTTGAAGATTTTAAAAATTACAATACATTAGAACAACATCCACCTGAGGGTCTCTATTGCACTAATAGCCCACAGGAAGATGGAAATATCAAAATTATCACAGAAAACGATTCATCCATTCATCACAACAATAACCCGCAGGGAGATGGAAATGGCAAGATCCACACAGAGGACGAAAACAATATTTATTTGCCTATGACCACACCTACTCAGGAATCAAGCGAAAAAATTGTAAATTACATAAATAACTATGATCCAGAAGTAATTGTAACACATACTGTAAGGAAATAGTAATAAATTCTAGAATATCAATTTATGCCAGTTTATTTAAGTACAATTTATTTTTTTGTAAGATGTTGATTCTCCCAATAAATAAAAATTTATAAATTTCATGCTCTTTATTTTGTACTTACTTTTAGATGGATATCCTTGAAAGCCTTATATATTGCTCTACATGTTTCTGGTATAATTACTGATAATGTACATTGAGGAATTCTGGTTAGAAACTGTAAGCTAGAAAATGATTCTCCGGTAGCTAGATTAATAAACGATCTTTTGCACTAATGGGGCATCGGAAATCAGTTTCTTGCTTTGAAATGATTGGTGCCACCTTCGATAATATATAGTTAAACACGACTTCATCCATCCGGAGATATATTTTGTAAGATTTTTTATCTTCCAATCTTAATTCTTCTAGTAAGGTGTTATGGACTACTCTCTGTGATCGTCTGGCTACCCATGATCTAACCTAAATACGTCTTTTATTCTTTGTTTTTTTCTTAACAGTTTTCTTCTTTTTTAATGCTATTAATAAAATTGCACTCATAGCAACGAAAAACACGGCTAAATCGTTATCCATCCTGATTAAGTATGACGTTTATGTGATCATAGGTGGGTCATAAGTGTAATAAGTAAAAATGAAGGACAGCATCATTTAACTAATGTAATAGCGGCCTTAAGGGGGTGAAAGAGGGTGTTGAAGTTTGTATGGGATAGTGTGATTTCTGCGTGTACTAACTTTAAACTTGGCAAGTTGGCACAAATAGGTACTCTTCAAAACAAACTAGGTATAATATATTAGTTCTAGGATTTTTCAAAAGTCTTCCTCCAAGGGGGTGAAAGAAGGGGTTGAAGTTTGTATGGAAAACCTTCATTTTTGGGTGTATTAATTCGAAACTTTGCAAAAATACTCCTCAAAACAAATAACAAGACACGTATTTCTGTATTCTTCGAAAATCACCCCTTAAGAGGTTGAAACAGGGGGTTGGAGTTTGTATGGAGACGTGTTATTTTATACGTCTATCAACTTCAAACAATGCACAAATACTCTTAAAAATAAATCATGAGACACGTGTTTTAGGATTTTTCGAAAATCATCCCCTAAGGGGTAAGGGGGTAAAAGTAGGGGGTTGAAGTTAGCAAGGAAAAGGTGTGTTTTTTTGTGTCTATCGAAATAAAAACGACATTTAAGGTCGACTTAAATCACCTAGGTTCGTAATACGCTAGGTGATTTAACGAGTCAACGAGAGTCGGGGGCAGCGGAAGCAGGTGGTGGTGGTGTACATAGACTTCAAAAAAGCCTTTGATACTCTGGGGCACCACCAGCTGCTTCAGGCTATGAAGGAGTGTGGCATCGCGGGTCCGTTGGACAGGTGGTTGCGCGCATACCTTACGGACAGAACCCTTCAGACGGTCGTTGACGGCGTGTGCGGAGCGCCCGCGCTCGTTGAGTGCGGCGTCCCGACCGGCTCCGTGTTCGGTCCCGTCGGCTATATCATGCATGTTAATAGTATGTGTAATGTGGTTCAAAACTGTAACATATATATGTATGCGGACGACACATGTCTACTGTATGCGGATAATGACTTGTCCTTAATAGAAAATAAAATACAAGAGGATTTTACTAACATCATTAAATGGGCACACGACAATGGAATTGTTATCAACATAAACAAAACCAAATGTATGCACGTGCGATCCCCGTACAGTAGGCAAGTGAACCGACCGCCACGCATAATTGGCCACACATATGAGTGCTTGCACAGCGGGCTACAGACCTGTGAGTGTGGGAGCATCGATGTTGTGTCAGAGTACAAGTACTTGGGCTTAATTACAGATTACAATTTTTCTTGGAAAAATCATATTAACAAATTATGTGAAAAATTAAGAATGGTGCTAGTAAAACTACACCAGTTAAAGTATGTATTGGATAGGGCCACGATGTTTACCTTATACTATGCGCTGGCAGACTCCCTGCTTTCTTATGGACTGGCATGCTACGGCAGGACATTTAAAACATATCTAGATAGAATTAAATCTCTACAGATACGCTGTATCAAACTATTAGTTGACAAAAAAACTAAAACACGCTGTAAAAAAAATGACTATGAGCAATTATTTGTGGAATGCCGTATCTTGCCGGTTCATGAGGAGGTAGGGTTGTTGCTGGCCTTAGAGCAGTTCAAAAAAGATGAATTTAAAATCTACATTAACCACACAAGATCAACAAGAGCATGCACTAGAAATAGTAGAAAAATACTAGAGATTCCATCGTGTGGTAATAATAATTATTATGGTAAAAGAAGTAGGAAGTACTTGGTTCCAAAATTGTACAATGAAATACCGTGTGATATAAGAGAATGTCAATCATTTCAAATGTTTAAATTTAAAAAGTTTCTCTTAAACAAAATTAAAATGAATTTACCACCATAAATAAGATGAACTTAGAAGTAACTAGCCAATTACCTACCCATCTATGTTTTAAGGGAGTCCCTCTGCCAACAAACTGTCATGCAGTTTGGCAGAAGAAATATGTTGTTAAATTGGGTTTATTTATCCTGAATAAATGATTTTTATTTATTTATTTATTTATTTTATAAGTATAAAGAAGTAAGTATTCTTCCTACATGACCTGGTTTTGTCCACTTACTTCCATAAAACCAAAGAGGTTCTCCGAGCAGTGTATCTAACTTAGTAATATAGACTCATCTTTAACTTTTTAGATAAATAATTACAAGCTTGACGTATCATGTCATGAAATGATTAATGTGTCATATAGAGGTAAAACTATCGTAATTTATCGCAAATGTTGTAATCAATTCAAGTGGTCTTTTAGTTATCAAAGATTCTTAATGATAATTTGTCTGCATTACAAATAATGAGCCGTAATTATAATGTCAACTGAAACTCCGAGCAGCTCTTCAAATTAGGGTTGATGAGGATTCCTCTTCCGCTTCCTCATGTTGCGGAAGTTCCGCAATTTTTTAAGTTCCGCTACCGCTACCGCATCCTCGTATTTAAAATACGGAAATTCCTCATCCGCTTCCGCTTCCTCATAAATTAAGAGGAGTTATGAGGATTTCTAGTGTCACTTAGGTTTAGAGTCGAGACGAGAATAGCCAATCACAGCAAGCGCCGCCTCCCACCACCCGCTCCTTATACTATCCTTTTTGTTATCCTTGACAGTCGAAAGTCAAGTTTTGTTTACGCGCGCCTGCAGCCACGCATCGCATTTTTATCACAGTTTTATATAAAGTATACTAATTGGCTACTAGATAAGAGTTTTTAATTTGCATAAGAAATATACAAAATGCGACCGAAATGTAGTGCTATATGGACGTATTTCAATGATTTTCGATTATTCTCTTTTTAATAATAATCAATTTTTGAAAAATCTCTATTTCTTTAAAAAAACATCGATTATTAAAAATTGATTATACGAAAAAAAATACCAGTTAATAATTTCTTCACATACTTTATCTTTTAGACAAACTTTATGTTAGTATACTTTCTTTATTCGTCGCACAGATGGTGCAGTTTTTGGTTAGGTCTGGTTTTACTTTTTCAAGTTAAAAATTAAAGCATTCTTTAGACATTCTAAAATAACCATAAAATTTGTTCTTGTCATCTATTAATTCTTGGTAGAGTAAAGCGAATTATCCTTCTGCTTCTAGCTTTCTCCAGGTCGGATGTACAACCCCATCTTCTTTTAGTAGTTTGGTGTCGTGTTTCCAACACTTCGTCATCGCGGGCTATTGCAATAACTGCCAATTCAAGCTGTGAAAATTGCATACATTTGTGCGTCACGTCTATCAACTAATGAAATCACTAGTTGTGACGTTGCGGAGCGACGGAGGAGGGAATCAAGGGCCGGAGGTTGTGGATGTAATGATTTTTTAATAGTAAAACAAGGACACCTGCAATGTACAGGAGGGTGAGTATTTACAAGGATAGGACACGTAAGTTAACTTGAATGAGAGGTTGATAACTTACCGGAGTTACCGGACGGTGGCGGTGCCTTGACCAGTTTTAACGAGATTCGGTTTGCAGCTGGTGATAATGGACTTGCAGATTTATTTGTACGGAAATGGTGATATTTAGGTAATTTTTAGTTGCTTCAAATTGATCTGAAGCAAAATAAATATTTTGCAAATTGTCTATCGTCAAAAGTTCGTCAAAAGGTAATATTTTACGTAGCCAGCCTTTGGTTTCTACATCTGTTGATAATCATAATCGATTCAATATTGTAATATTTGTAATTATTGGCATCAGATTCCAATCGTAGTCCGAAAATATTAAGGAGGTATGAAGCTATCCTGTAAAAACTCCCTTAACTTCGGTAGCATTTTGTTGTCCATAATATTATTTAAGAACTTATTTTTTGTTTTAACATGCCATGCACAGCTTCAACCGATTATCGAATCTTTGTAACGAAGCGAGAGTCATACGCCTCTTGACAAGTTAATTATTTGCGGTTGCCTTTGAGTCCCGGCAAAACCCTAAAAACCCTAAATCCCGGACGCGACCCGTCCACTTACTAAGCTAGTGTATACCTATTAATCGATTAATTAATGAATTCATTAAATTCGAATAAATTGAAACATTTATTTTGCTTTCATTTTATTTTAAAAAATAACAAATTCTCTCACTTTAGAAAATTTAACGAAGCTTTTCTAAAAAATGGCTTATATTGCCACAAATCAGTTGTATTTGCGCATGCAGTATTCATTTATTTTATTTATTAATTTAATCGTAAACAAAATAATTTGTGTTCATCATTGTATTTGGTCATCGCGAAGTTTAAAATAAGACTTTCTTTTATTTGTTAGCTTGGTATTCGTTTTATGCAAAATTGTATGCGGTAATTTTGCATTAGTTAAATAGTTTTTATTTATTATATTATTGATTTTAGCATTATAGCTCTCACAAACATTATTAGTTCGGTGTTTTCTATTGCAAATGCACCACTCTTCAATTAATTTATCTCTTAAAATTTTGAAGTATAAAATGAAGCTTTTGACATTATCGCTTTCCACGTTTTTGTATTCGTCATTAAAGGAAGAGCGCAACATAAGCTCACCAATTGCCGGGAAACTTTGTTTTTCAAGTTCAACTTTTTAGATTAACGCCATAGATTCTGGGTGTAATGATAAAAACACCAAAATATTCCCCTCGCCAGTGGAAGGTCCTTTCCCCCACTATGTCATTCCAGTGGAACCGATGCCTGGCCGCTCCACTGACAGGGGTCATGGAGCGCTATTGATTCATTCTTATTAGGATTTCTCTATTTCAGTAGAATTATACATAATTTTGTTTAAAACATTATATTTTAATGTATTGAGGATCTATTCTTTATTCTTGTTTGTTTTAAAATATTGCTTTTTAGCTAAAATATGATTTTCAGTATGGGGTACCATGTATTGTACTACAATTCCTGAATTATTATAAAAATAAAACAACATTTGACTCTTATCTAGTATTTTATTTATACAATACATCTTCTCAAATGATATACAAAGCAAACATCACAGGTCACAACACAATGTTTAAACAATTAGTATAAACAACAGCCACTCTGTCTGAGCTCAAAACCGCTCAGGCGCCAGAGTATGGTCTCATATATTTTCTTTGTTATTGAAATGACTCATGGCACTCAGCACAAAGATTTTATATTTACAGTAACTTGGGGTTATCAGTAACAAGTATTAAAGGCAATACAATGATAATGTTGAATACATCTAGAGTAAAAGTTAAGAGCCCTATTACATTTCGAGCGTGATTTTTGCGTTTAAAGGCCAACTTTGGCTTCCTGGATCTGAGAAACTAGAAAACTTGAACAACTTATACTTTCGGGATGGTAGAGAAAACATATTATTATAGGGAATGGCTACCCTACTTTATTCGATTTTATCTTAGTTAACTATATAAAAGTAAAAAATCCGAAGCAAGTTTTTCGAAAAACGCGCGACGGCACTTTTTTGTGTTCGTGGATTGAACTAAACGAGTAAACAAAAGAGATAATAATATTGCTTATATAGTGATTAAGTGGATAGCTACTTAAATTTTTTTTAATACGTATTGAATATCTAGAAATAAAATCATATTCGAGACCGTAAAATTGCCAAAAACGCTTGGAAATAACCGTAAATTTCTCCTTACTATATTAACAATATCACATGATTATTATATCAAAAGATACTTTAGTTCATAAGGAATACAAACATCATACATGTTTTATAATTTTTATAAACCTGAAAAGAAAAATAATTCAAACTGCAAAATTGCTACATAAAGCTAAAGTTTTGGCCGGCCGAGCTCAGTACTGCGCGAGCGCTCGTCGACGATGGACCTGTGTCAAAATTTGTCACGCCGAAAGATCGCGAATGTCGTCGTAATTATAGTGCGACTACCTATAACAAGTTTTAATCATCGAAGTATTTTATTGTAACTTGTAATAGTTGCTCATGTGGTGATGGTTGTTTGTATACCGATTGAGCTGAAATTTGGTATACTTATGTAAGTTCGGTGACTATAATAAATGGGAAAATAATCATAAAATCGACATCACGCACAGGATATTTATTTGACAGTATAACAACAGAAATTCGTAATATATAAAAAGATTAAAAAAGTATTCAAAAACATAATTCCAAGGAGGCCATTCTCTACATCCTCCGAAACACAAAGAACTTGAAAAAACCAAAAAACACAAACTAAATAATTAATCTACGCGGTACTTTGCTCAATCGACCACTCCTAGTACAGTCAAGAGCAAGTCAAGCTTGACACTACCAGTTTAAGCTGAGCTCTGATTTGTACTGCGCGCCATAGAATACAGGGCCGGGGCCAAGTCCAAAGTGTCAAGCTTAGCGTGCTCTTGACTGTACGTACTGCCACTGGAGCCCGCTGATCAGCAGTTCCACTACTTGTTCCCAGTGGTGACGCGTCGCTACTCACTTCTAACGGATAGAGTCTTTGAAAAGGGCGTACCTTAATCCCATCAGAAGTTTTCAACTTCGCTACTCTGTATTGACCGTCCTTGCCTAAGAACCGCTCTATCACCACTCCCACAACTTGGTAATATTGAGATCTGAACTGAAACAAGCTGAAAAAGAATCTGAAGGTTTGAATATCCCACTGGTTTTCCCTTGAATAGTCCAACCGAGTGTTGTTTTCACCGCCACAAGGTTCTCGCTCAAACTTATAAATTCGCCTGTCATCAGCGCTGGTAGATAATCTGAGCCAATTAACAAACCGACTTCCAAATTTTCTTCTCCACGGTCTGTTAGCTCTATATTGTTTCTTTCTAAAATTGCTGTGACTTCATTTGAACCTTGTAATCGTGGAATGTAGCCGCAAATCTTGTCTTGGTCTACTACTTTCATTGGTAAGCTATTATTAGTAGTCACACCTCTAATCTTAATATCGTATACAGTGTGCTCTGTAACCTTAGTTTCTGCTCCACCAAACAAAAAATTACTGAATCTTTCTTTTCCAACTTCATTCAGAACAAGTTCGTTGGCTATATTCTTCGTAATAAAAGACCTCTGGGACCCAGAGTCCACTAAAGCGCGTACTATTGCTGTCTTCTTGGCACCCGTGATATTTACTAACAATGTCGGCAGCAACGTGACATTACTCTTATAGCATGACATTGTAGTCTCCTTCTTTTCTTCTTTTTGTGCCAAGTCAGGGCATAGAATTGCATGATGACTCTTATTGCACACAATGCATTTAACAAAACTCTTGCATTTAAAAACACTGTGGCCTTCTTTTAGACACTTAAAACATGCCCGTTTACTCTTGAGTGTATTTTTCCTCTCTTCTAAAGACATTTCTCTTGCTTTAATACACTCCGAGCTTGTGTGAGAAAGCCTTTTACACCATATGCATGGCTTAGTCTCTTTTTCAACTTTCTCCTTGTTTTTATTTCCTGCTATTATACAAGCTGCTGTAGGTATTTGAGACGTAGTAGGTTCTTGGTTCTCAAACCCCATTTTGGCCAACTCAATACGCTCTTCACTATCCACCTCTCTCTCAAGAAATACCAACAGACCTGATAAGGGATTCGTATCCGTCGAGTTTGTACGTCTATAGCGGTCCCACGCTCTCAGTGTGTCTTCTGGGAGAGTAGACTCAACCATTGGGTAAAGCATGGAAGCGTACTTCTCTTTCGTGACGTTGAGGGCATCAAGTGCATGGATCTGAGTCATAAGTCGATCATACAAACTTCTTAGTCGGCTGTCTAATACTTCCTTACGGAGTACAAGTTTCAACAACTCCCGTATATGCATCTCTACCAGAAGTTCATCCCTTGCAAAACGACTCTTGAGCATAGAAATAGCTTTCTTATAGTTGGCCCCTGAAGGCGGAAAGCTCTCGACTAACTGTCTCGCTGATGTTCCGGGAACTGTGGCTTGCAATAAGTATTGAAACTTATCGTCGTCGTCCAAATTAGGGTCTTCGTCAATTTTATAAAATTGTCCCCAGAAACCTAGCCAGTTTTTTAGCTCGCCATCAAATTGTTTTAGCTCTAATTTAGGCAGGACATACCGTCTTGTGACTGCCGTAACCTTGGTATCCTGCGATTCCTTCGATTTTATTACGGTTTCATTTGCTTTTGTATCGAATAGAGAAATAATTATAAAAATAAATATCGAATAGAGAAATAATAATTATAATTATAATAAGCAGCTGGTGGTGCCCCAGAGTATCAAAGGCTTTTTTGAAGTCTATGTACACCACCACCACCTGCTTCCGCTGCCCCCGACTCTCGTTGACTCGTTAAATCACCTAGCGTATTACGAACCTAGGTGATTTAAGTCGACCTTAAATGTCGTTTTTATTTCGATAGACACAAAAAAACACACCTTTTCCTTGCTAACTTCAACCCCCTACTTTTACCCCCTTACCCCTTAGGGGATGATTTTCGAAAAATCCTAAAACACGTGTCTCATGATTTATTTTTAAGAGTATTTGTGCATTGTTTGAAGTTGATAGACGTATAAAATAACACGTCTCCATACAAACTCCAACCCCCTGTTTCAACCTCTTAAGGGGTGATTTTCGAAGAATACAGAAATACGTGTCTTGTTATTTGTTTTGAGGAGTATTTTTGCAAAGTTTCGAATTAATACACCCAAAAATGAAGGTTTTCCATACAAACTTCAACCCCTTCTTTCACCCCCTTGGAGGAAGACTTTTGAAAAATCCTAGAACTAATATATTATACCTAGTTTGTTTTGAAGAGTACCTATTTGTGCCAACTTGCCAAGTTTAAAGTTAGTACACGCAGAAATCACACTATCCCATACAAACTTCAACACCCTCTTTCACCCCCTTAAGGCCGCTATTACATTAGTTAAATGATGCTGTCCTTCATTTTTACTTATTACACTTATGACCCACCTATGATCACATAAACGTCATACTTAATCAGGATGGATAACGATTTAGCCGTGTTTTTCGTTGCTATGAGTGCAATTTTATTAATAGCATTAAAAAAGAAGAAAACTGTTAAGAAAAAAACAAAGAATAAAAGACGTATTTAGGTTAGATCATGGGTAGCCAGACGATCACAGAGAGTAGTCCATAACACCTTACTAGAAGAATTAAGATTGGAAGATAAAAAATCTTACAAAATATATCTCCGGATGGATGAAGTCGTGTTTAACTATATATTATCGAAGGTGGCACCAATCATTTCAAAGCAAGAAACTGATTTCCGATGCCCCATTAGTGCAAAAGATCGTTTATTAATCTAGCTACCGGAGAATCATTTTCTAGCTTACAGTTTCTAACCAGAATTCCTCAATGTACATTATCAGTAATTATACCAGAAACATGTAGAGCAATATATAAGGCTTTCAAGGATATCCATCTAAAAGTAAGTACAAAATAAAGAGCATGAAATTTATAAATTTTTATTTATTGGGAGAATCAACATCTTACAAAAAAATAAATTGTACTTAAATAAACTGGCATAAATTGATATTCTAGAATTTATTACTATTTCCTTACAGTATGTGTTACAATTACTTCTGGATCATAGTTATTTATGTAATTTACAATTTTTTCGCTTGATTCCTGAGTAGGTGTGGTCATAGGCAAATAAATATTGTTTTCGTCCTCTGTGTGGATCTTGCCATTTCCATCTCCCTGCGGGTTATTGTTGTGATGAATGGATGAATCGTTTTCTGTGATAATTTTGATATTTCCATCTTCCTGTGGGCTATTAGTGCAATAGAGACCCTCAGGTGGATGTTGTTCTAATGTATTGTAATTTTTAAAATCTTCAAATTGTGGTTTGATGTTTTCTTTTTTGATTTTGATTTGTTTTGATTTTATTTTAGGCAGTAACTCATTTCTCCTAACTACAATAGAACTGGCAGTTCCAGTCACTACAGGTTTTGATGTTGGTGGCACTGACGTACCTTGTGCTTTTCCATACGTAATGGTTTCAGCTGGTATATTTTGAGAAATTATAGAATCCTCAGAGTGGTTAGTAGTCCGGGTGGATGGTCTCTCCTCAAACAAGTTACCAGTATCAATCTCGTCCCAGATGTCAAACAGACACATTTGAATCTTACGTTTAGCTTTATTTACAAAATTATTAGTGCTAGCCTGTAGAATACTGGTCAACTCGCTGTTCACAAAATTACAAAATGTAGTAATGTGGTCTTGGCTGATAGTGTTTGTGTTACGGGTAATTTGTTGAGACATCTGTCTCATTGTAGCTGTAGCTTCTTTAATCAAACCATCTGCGTCTTCATCTTGTGCTGATGTAGAATTCCTCTTCTTAGTTTTACGTGGACGCGCTGTCTGAAATTAATAAAAACAATTTATTATTGCAGGTACCAAACACTGAGACCGAGTGGAACGAAGTATCTGAAGATTTTAAAAATAGATGGAATGTATTTAATTGCTTGGGAGCATTAGATGGAAAGCATGTTCGAATTACATGTCCTCCTAATAGTGGATCACATTTCTACAACTATAACTGTATAACAGTATTGTCTTATTAGCTTTAGCTGATGCTAATTATAAATTTTTGTACGTTGATGTTGGAACAAATGGTAGAGTCGGTGATTCAGGAGTTTATGCTAAGAGCAAACTTAGACAATTCTTAAACAATAAATCACTGTTAAATATACCACAAGGAAAACCCCTGCCAGGCACAAGCGCAGTGTTGCCCTATGTTGCCATAGCAGATGATGCTTTTCCACTGAGTTATACCATAATGAAACCATACCCTCTCCGGAATTTAACACGGGAAGAAGCAATATTTAAATATAGGTTATCACGTGGCAGAAGGGTTGTAGAAAGTGCCTTTGGTATATTGGCCACTCGTTTCAGAGTAATGTTAAATTCAATTAATTTAACAGTAAATAGTGTTAAAGACATTGTTTTAGCATGCTGTGTTTTGCATAATATACTTGTCGACAAGAGAAAGCACTTTTATACTACACAGCCACGTTTTGAAGGCGATTCTATCTTTCAAAAAAGAAACGAAGTTGATATGGAAGAATTAATTCCAATTGCCAGACAAGATCGAGAGTCACTATTACATGGTGCAGAAATAAGAAGTTACTTTAAAGTTTATTATAATGGCATTGGAAGAGTACTCTGGCAAGACGGAAAAGTAAGTGCCAGATCCCATTAAAAGATGTTACCTCTTGTTCATATGACTGCTGTGTGTCCATGCTGTGGGAGTCAACTTGAGGTGATTGGCCATCCAAGTTTGATTCAGAAGCATCTGCTTCACCAGAAATATCTAAAAAGCGAAGCAATGGGAACATCCCATTGCTTCGCTTTTTAGATATTTCTAGTGCGATATAAATGAGAGTGCTCGTAATAAGTGCGGTAGGTTGAAAATTACAGCCGAGGCGATATTGCTAGCCCGAGCCGTAGGCGAGGGTTACAAGTAAGCAGAGGCTGTAATTATCAAAGCGCACGTATGTCATACGACGTTTTATAACACATTTGCGAGGAAATAAAATAAACCTCCGACTATGGTAAACGAATAAAAACAATACAGCGTTAAGAAAAAGCGCGCGGCGCGCATCCTTATTCTTTTTTAAGAAAAGGCACAAAAAACAGCCAGTACTTATAACTAATAAAGTAAAATAATATTTTTGTGTTTTTGTTACAGATTAGTTGGTTGTAATTTACTGTCAAAATTAATTAAATTAAATAATTATGTACATCCCCAAGTTAATTTTAATCATAAAATGTTGACAACTTTTTTGACATAAAAACTTCTTTTCTTTGCTGAGATTTTAAAAAGTACCGTTCGTTTCAAGACGGAGCATCTTGATAAACCGTGCGTTTTACTTTACACTTACCGCACTTGGGCGTAATGAGATAGGTAACGATATTAAAATTGGTGAAATAAGACACCTTTTACGAGCAAATGTGTTATAAATCCAGTTACAGGTTCGGAAACTAACAAAAAAGTTAGTTCAATGAATTATTATTCATACAGACTGATGGTTCGGGAAAATGAGGACAATCATATATTAAAATGTCGGCGTCTCTTCCACCAATATGCTGTGGATATGTACGTGAAAGTTGAAACTGAGCGATTGACATTTATCAGGTTGAACCAGGCAAAACTGCGTTCTGAAGAATACATTCATCTACGGGATGCCATCAATGCTGATGGAAATGCACAGAATGTAGGTAGAGTAACTATTCTCCCAGCAACATACGTCGGAAGTCCGCGACATATGCATGAATACGCTCAGGATGCTATGTCGTATGTACGTCATTATGGCACACCAGATTTGTTTATAACCTTCACATGCAATCCACAGTGGACAGAAATTCAACAAGAATTATTTCTTGGCCAATCACCCATTGATCGCCACGACATTACCGCAAGGGTGTTTAAAAGAAAGTTAAAATCACTCATGGACTTCATTGTTAAGCATCGCGAATTCGGCGAGACGCGCTGTTGGATGTATTTTGTCGAGTGGCAAAAACGCGGATTGCCACATGCACACATTCTCATTTGGTTGGTAGAGAGGATAAGACCGAATGAAATCGACGATGTGATATCTGCGGAAATTCCCGATAATGATAAAGATCCATTGTTACACGAAATTGTTACAAAAAATATGATTCATGGTCCATGTGGGGTATTAAATCCAAATTCTCCGTGTATGGTTAATAGAAAATGTTCAAAACGCTTTCCAAGACAATTAGTGGTAGAAACTATTACTGGAAATGATGGTTATCCACTTTATCGCCGGCGATCCACTGACGACAACGGAAGGTCAACAATAGTCAAAGTTAGTCAGCTGGAAATTGAAGTTGATAATCGCTGGGTTGTTCCGTTTTCTCCGTTAAGCCGTATACAGAAAGAAAGCTGAAAGCTTGTCGGCGCCAATAGGCGCCGATCGGCGCTTATCGGCACTGGTCCATTCTACAGAAAGAAAGCAGATTGAAGCAGAGCGAGCAAAATGTCGTACGATGATTGGTGGGCGGCACCAGCGCTGACCGGCGCGAGTCGGCGCCGATAAGCGCCGATCGGCGCTTATCAGCGCTTGTTCATATAAATGCCTCCGCCGGTTACCTGCGCAGACCGGCGCCTATAGGCGCCGATCGGCGCTTGTCGGCGCTGATAGGTTTTCGGCTTTCTTTCTGTATACGGCTTTACTGTCCAAAACATTTAAAGCACACATAAATGTTGAATATTGCAATTCCGTAAAATCGATAAAATATATCTGCAAGTACGTAAACAAAGGTAGTGACATGGCTGTGTTCGGAGTTGCTGCTGAAAATTCAAACGATGAGATCACTCATTTTCAAATTGGACGCTATGTCAGTAGTAACGAGGCGTTGTGGCGTATTTTTTCGTTTCCAATACATGAAAGACACCCCACTGTAGTTCACTTGGCCGTGCATCTGGAAAATGGTCAAAGGGTGTACTTTACAACGGAAAACGTATTACAACGAGTTGAGAGGCCGCCATCCACGACATTGACCAACTTCTTTGAAATGTGCCAGAATGATGACTTTGCTAGAACACTGCTTTATTCCGAAATGCCACGATATTATACCTGGAATCAATCGTTAAAGAAATTTAAACGGCGGAAACAAGGCCAGCCAGTTCCAAGTTACCCTCAGGTATTCTCAACCGATGCACTAGGACGTCTTTACACAGTCCATCCCAGCCAAGACGAGTGTTTTTATTTGCGCTTACTGTTAATCAAAGTTCGTGGCCCAACATCATTCCAACATCTGCGAACTGTTGATGGTGTATTGTGCGGCACATACAGAGAAGCCTATCAACGTTTGGGATTGCTAGAGAATGACATTGGGACCACACTCTCGAAGATGCCGTGGTTTCGTCAAATGCTAAACAAATCCGAATATTGTTTTCCATAATTTTGTCTACATGCTTCCCATCAACACCGATTGATTTATGGAACAAATATAAAGATAACATGGCCGAAGATATATTACATCAAAACCGTCTTAGAGCATCAAATGCAAATTTGGAAATTAACCAAGAAATATACAATGAAGCATTAATTTTAATTGAAGACATGTGCTTAATGCTTACCAACAAAGGATTAATACAATTAGGAATGACAACGCCCAATCGCCCAATGCACGACGCATTTAATCAAGAGCTAACACGCGAAACCCAATATGACTCCCAGGCATTAAAAGAAACTGTTCTAAGAAACGTTCCCCTTTTAAATGAGCAACAAAAATATGCCTACGATACGCTAATAAAAGTAGTGAACGATGAAACTGGCGGATTTTTTTTCTTAGATGCTCCCGGTGGGACTGGAAAAACGTTTTTAATAACATTGATTTTGGCAACGATTCGATCGCAAAATGGTATCGCACTTGCACTTGCTTCATCAGGTATTGCAGCTACGTTGTTGGAAGGCGGTCGAACAGCTCATTCCGCGCTCAAATTGCCGTTGAACATGCAAATTAATGAAACACCAACTTGCAACCTTTCGAGAAATTCTGCGATGGCCAAAGTTTTGCAGCAGAGCAAATTAATAGTTTGGGATGAGTGCACGATGGCACACAAAAAATCTTTGGAAGCATTAGAACGCACGTTGCAAGATTTACGAAAGAACCAGAACCGGTTTAGTGGTGCAATGATTTTATTGGCAGGTGATTTTCGTCAAACACTACCAGTAATACCACGATCAACGCCAGCCGACGAACTTAACGCATACGTTTAAAGTCATTCAAAGACGTTAAAACGCTCAAATTAAATATAAACATGCGAGTCGAATTGCAGAACGACCGTTCTGGAGAAGTTTTTTCCAAACAATTGCTCGATATTGGTAATGGCAAAATACCTGTTGACTCATCGTCTGGATACATCACATTTCCTACCAATTTTTGTCACTTGACTGAAACTAAGACCGAACTCATCGAGAAGGTTTTACCAAACATTGCTCAAAATAACAGAGATCATGGTGAGCTGAGGTGAGATATGGTTGAGCGAAAGAGTTATATTGGCTGCAAAAAACGTTGATGTCAACGAAATGAATTTTCAGATTCAAAATAAGATAGCTGGCGAATTAATGACATACAAATCGATTGATTCCGTTACTAACCAAGATGATGTTGTCAACTATCCAACGGAGTTTTTAAATTCGCTGGAGTTACCTGGATTACCACCTCATAATCTGCAATTAAAAATCGGATCGGTAATCATTATGTTGCGGAATATAAACCAGCCACGTCTTTGTAATGGCACCCGACTTGCGGTGAAGAAATTAATGAAAAACGTCATCGAAGCCACAATTTTGAAAGGAAAGTACAAAGGCGAAGACGTTTTGATTCCACGGATTCCTTTGATTCCGAATGACATGCCATTCAACTTTAAACGTTTGCAATTTCCAGTGCGGCTAGCATTTGCAATGACAATAAATAAATCTCAAGGGCAGTCCCTAACTGTATGCGGCATCAACCTTGAAAATCCATGTTTTACGCATGGCCAATTATATGTCGCCTGTTCCCGTGTCGGTATACCAACAAAATTGTTTTTATTAGCGCAAGATAAAAAAACTAAGAATGTTGTATACCTTATAGCATTAGAATAAAAAACACTCTTTTTATGAATTATACCAATTCGAATTCAATATTCATAGTCATAACTATCGGGTCAGCTAGATCAACCTGACAACTTTATATAATAAAACAATTAACTTAATAAAATCAAAAATCTGCTCATTTATGGCGTCTAAGGCGGAACAAAGTTCGCCGGGTCAGCTAGTAGAATATAGATCAGAACTTAAGCAGTATAAAACAGCCAGTATACAACATAACTCCCCCCCCCCCCTTAATCTATATTCTTAATAAATCTAGCATGTAACAAAAACAGTTTAAATCCAGGGCTTATTATAGTAAACCCATAGATTGTAGACAACCTTTATAATTTGTTTTTCCTAAGGGCTTCGTTAAAACGTCAGCAGGGAGCTTTGCAGACTCTAAATACTTGAAATTAATAGTATTATCATTAACATTTTCCCTAATAAAATGGAACTTAACGTCTACATGTTTAGTCCTGTTATGGTGGACTGGGTTAGACGCCAGTTTCTGTGCACTTTGACTGTCAGTGTAAGTCTACTATGGGAACTTTACCTGATAATTCGAAGATAAAACGACGCAGAAAACAAGCTTCTTTTGTAGCGCTGGCCAAGGCCATATATTCGGCCTCTGCAGACGACAAAGCGACAGTAGGTTGCTTACGCGACTCCCATGCTATGGGACCTCCAGCCAGCTCGAAATAGTATCCAGTATACGAGCGCCTGTCTACGTGCAATTCGCCCAGTCAGCATCAGAATATCCTTTTAAGATAGATTCTGAAGTCTTCCTGTAAGTAACACCCACATCTTTAGTCGCACTGAAATATCTTGTAGTATTATTACTACTCACGGTCACCTTCGTCTCCCATTTATCATCTCACATGTCCATCGACGTATTTCTCCAAATGTAATTCTTTTTCGCTGCATTCATTTCTGTAGATCCCTGAAACGTCTTAACGTTATAAAACACATCTTCACTGCGCTACCACATCGTATCTTCACGTTACAAGCACCTTTATATATCGGTCTTGGCTCCAATTACTTACAGCGCAGTTTTCACGTATTCCCTATACTCCTAGAACTTGGGGCTTCGAGCGCACAGATGCGCGTTACTTTTTCCTATTTCAATTTATCATTCTTTCTTGATTTTTTAAATTGGTTTGCTGTTTATTTGGCTGAAAAGGAAATTTAGACATTTTTGACAACGTTATAAAATCACCATTGAGTGACCACAATCATACAACTATCACCGCTGTAATTTAGTAGAATTGGCCCTCAGATTATGTGTCGAGAATCAATCAGTGTAGACACTAGGTTTCGAAACCGTTACGTCATGTTCCAAAAAATGATTATCTTGTTCTTCGTACGTAACTGAGTTACATTACTAGCTATGTATAAAGAAAAGTTACATTACTAGCTATGTATAAAGAAAAAATATTCTTCGTACAAAACCGGGTTATGTACCAAGAAATCCTTGTTCTTCGTACATAACTGAGTTACATTACTAGCTATGTATAAAGAAAGCGTATTCTTTGTACAAAATCAGGTTTGTACCAAGAAGCCTCGGTTCCTTGCACATTGTCAGTTATATATAAAGAAGTGAGTATTCTTCCTACCATGGGCGTACCCAAGGGGGGGGGGGGGGGGCAGGTAAATCTAGCAGAACATGTATGAACTCGCCTAATTACTAATCAAAGTGTAAACGGAGCCAAAATGCACGGTGCAATTGCCAATAAACCGCTCGCGACGATGGTGGACGAAGATTAAGTAAAATTTACTTTTATTTATTTAACTACCTATAAAGGAGGATCATTTGCGGCTGGTTGCTCTACAAACTACACTACATATTATACCTACCTCATGTTCATGTAGGTGTGTTTGTGTAGTGTATATGACAAAACAGTCGCTGACGATCCGACCTAAACTGCCCCCCCCTTCCCCCCCCCCCTAGGCCAGAAGCTGCGTACGCCCATGCTTCCTACATGACCTGGTTTTGTCCACTTACTTCTTACTTCTCCTACAACCTTTGAGTATTAAACCAACAGGAGACGTCACGCGCACTAGTTTCTTTGCAAAAAAGTCTGCCAATTTCTGCGCGGGGGACGAGGAAACAAACACAAATAATGTTAAAACAAAAGCATTTTTTGACAAAACAAACACTAGCTTGAACTAGGTGCACACAAATACATTCACTAATACAAGCACTCCGTGAACTCAAACAAACTAGTTGTATTTAACTGGTATGCTCATTGACCGACACGTTTTTTTGGCAGAGGGGAACGCCTGTCAGTGGCGTCAAGCCTACAACACAAACTAAGAAACTTTTTGTTACTTACATTGTCTCAATTATTTAAAAAGTACAATGACTTTCAAACTGTCATTATGATAATATTATAAGTAAAATTAATTTGGAACTTCTCGATTAATTAAAACAGACCAAGTTAATACAAAAACACCAGCAAAATGTCTGATGTCTGCGTTGGAAACAACTATTTCGGGATAATGAGGACGCCTGAAGTCGAAGGCATGTGCGTATTTCCCGGGTGTCTCCGAAACGACTTCGGGGAAGTACCCAATATCATCAAAATAAACTTCCTATGCAAGTCAAATTTTTTAATATCACCGGGGACACGGGTATGCAATTATCATTGCACAGCAAGAGAGCAAGAGTGCACTACAGTGTTCGAGTCGCCCAACAAGAATTTCGGCACCACCCATGTTGAGGCAATAGTTGACCTTATGAGGGTTTCACTAAACGTGGTTCATGGCGTGGTGTCTGAAATGTTGTCCAACGTTTTGGAACAATAGATACATATAATTTCCTGTAAAACATTCACAGTTACATAAAAGCTTGTTTAAAAATTATTGAAGTTTAAATTTATTTTAAACACATGCATCACAACAAAACTTTCTAACCTTAGAAAACTAAAATAATACCACAAAGCAGATGATTTATCTGATTTTAGATGATGAGTATTTCATCTGCTTTGTGGTATTATTTTAGTTTTCTAAGGTTAGAAAGTTTTGTTGTGATGCATGTGTTTAAAATAAATTTAAACTTCAATAATTTTTAAACAAGCTTTTATGTAACTGTGAATGTTTTACAGGAAATTATATGTATCTATTGTTCCAAAACGTTGGACAACATTTCAGACACCACGCCATGAACCACGTTTAGTGAAACCCTCATAAGGTCAACTATTGCCTCAACATGGGTGGTGCCGAAATTCTTGTTGGGCGACTCGAACACTGTAGTGCACTCTTGCTCTCTTGCTGTGCAATGATAATTGCATACCCGTGTCCCCGGTGATATTAAAAAATTTGACTTGCATAGGAAGTTTATTTTGATGATATTGGGTACTTCCCCGAAGTCGTTTCGGAGACACCCGGGAAATACGCACATGCCTTCGACTTCAGGCGTCCTCATTATCCCGAAATAGTTGTTTCCAACGCAGACATCAGACATTTTGCTGGTGTTTTTGTATTAACTTGGTCTGTTTTAATTAATCGAGAAGTTCCAAATTAATTTTACTTATAATATTATCATAATGACAGTTTGAAAGTCATTGTACTTTTTAAATAATTGAGACAATGTAAGTAACAAAAAGTTTCTTAGTTTGTGTTGTAGGCTTGACGCCACTGACAGGCGTTCCCCTCTGCCAAAAAAACGTGTCGGTCAATGAGCATACCAGTTAAATACAACTAGTTTGTTTGAGTTCACGGAGTGCTTGTATTAGTGAATGTATTTGTGTGCACCTAGTTCAAGCTAGTGTTTGTTTTGTCAAAAAATGCTTTTGTTTTAACATTATTTGTGTTTGTTTCCTCGTCCCCCGCGCAGAAATTGGCAGACTTTTTTGCAAAGAAACTAGTGCGCGTGACGTCTCCTGTTGGTTTAATACTCAAAGGTTGTAGGAGAAGTAAGAAGTAAGTGGACAAAACCAGGTCATGTAGGAAGCATGGGCGTACGCAGCTTCTGGCCTAGGGGGGGGGGAAGGGGGGGGCAGTTTAGGTCGGATCGTCAGCGACTGTTTTGTCATATACACTACACAAACACACCTACATGAACATGAGGTAGGTATAATATGTAGTGTAGTTTGTAGAGCAACCAGCCGCAAATGATCCTCCTTTATAGGTAGTTAAATAAATAAAAGTAAATTTTACTTAATCTTCGTCCACCATCGTCGCGAGCGGTTTATTGGCAATTGCACCGTGCATTTTGGCTCCGTTTACACTTTGATTAGTAATTAGGCGAGTTCATACATGTTCTGCTAGATTTACCTGCCCCCCCCCCCCCTTGGGTACGCCCATGGTAGGAAGAATACTCACTTCTTTATATATAACTGACAATGTGCAAGGAACCGAGGCTTCTTGGTACAAACCTGATTTTGTACAAAGAATACGCTTTCTTTATACATAGCTAGTAATGTAACTCAGTTATGTACGAAGAACAAGGATTTCTTGGTACATAACCCGGTTTTGTACGAAGAATATTTTTTCTTTATACATAGCTAGTAATGTAACTTTTCTTTATACATAGCTAGTAATGTAACTCAGTTACGTACGAAGAACAAGATAATCATTTTTTGGAACATGACGTAACGGTTTCGAAACCTAGTGTCTACACTGATTGATTCTCGACACATAATCTGAGGGCCAATTCTACTAAATTACAGCGGTGATAGTTGTATGATTGTGGTCACTCAATGGTGATTTTATGTCAAATTTTGACACTTTTCTTATTCTGTTAACTGTCAGTTTTCACAATCATTCAACTATCATTGTTGACCACTTTTGGTATTCTACTATTCCTACCATGGAATGGCGCTGTCCAGTGATTGCTTTTTTTCCCTTATTTTAAGGCATTGGCAATTTAGCCATCAGCCCCAAACACGACACGAAATTCAGATTTTAGCTCTGCTTCAGAGTCTATGCACAAAAATACACAAGTTTCTTCAAAACTTATCGAAATGTCACATGTACCATAAATAAAATCAATCATCTAAAGATTTTAGTGCCGAAAACCCGAAATAAAACTAATGACACGCATGGTAGTAATAGTTATATATGGTAGGCAACACCTAACGTAGTCCATAGTCATTCCATTGTAATGCCACTATGATTTTAGTGGAATACAAATTAGATGTCATAGTTGCCAGTTGCAGCATAATGGAATGATAGTTCGATGACAATGGCTGACATTTAGTGGAATTGGCCCCCAGGGTCGCCGTTTAGTGTTAGAGTAGTCGCTGCAACCAAAAATGGGGACGAGTCGACACAGTCGCATGCGGTTTTTAATTTACGTCGCCGTGTCGTAACATTTTTACCATATTTTAACCAGAGTTCCTAAAAATCATTCATTCAATCGCTCATAACCGCTCATTCGTCAACATTGACAAGTGACGTGAATTAATAAAATAAAAAATAAGAAACCGCCATCATAATATCACCGAGGTAAGTAAACAAAGATTTTGTTTTTATTGATTTATTATGGTTTTCAATACTCAAATCTTAATGGGAAATTAAATTCATCGTGTAATTTAGTGGGATAGGTTGAAATTTACCAACGGGCCACATTATTATCATAATTTAACCATTCCGACGAAAATACGCATTAGTTTTTTTTATAATATTTTTTTATTTTCTGTTCTCAAAAACTTCTATTTGAATGCAATGATAAAGTTAAAAATGTAATAACGAACAATTTTAGAAGTTATAAATTGTAATTTCGACAAATAATGAAAAAATATATTTTATTAAGTGAAAAATATTTTGGTCATAACTAGTTACAAAATTACGTGATTGTGTAGACATGTTACGTAAAGTCGTCAGAAAGTAACTGAATTTTTAAAATGGTCTCTCCTTGATTTTTTGTTTACAGTTTCTCAAACTTTATAATCTATAATATAATCTCACGCCTTTTTTATCCCCGAGGGGGTAGGCAGAGGTATTCCATTACTGGATATACCCACATTTCACGAGATATATTGGACCCCTAAACGTGATAGGTGGTGAGCCCATCGCCGGACCGGGTCTGTTTACACATGTCTCAGAATTAATTCTGAGACCTGCGGGTTTCCTCACGATGTTTTCCTTCACCGTCGAGCTAGTGATAAATATGTACGTAAGTTTTTGAAAAACTCATTGGTACATGCCAGGATTCGAACCCGAGCCTCACTGATTTTCGGCCGGCTCTTTAACCGTCCGGACTATCACTGCTCTCAAACTTTAATTTCTCAGAAAATATGTTATTGATACATTTACATTCTATTGTTTAAGTTATAAGTATCAATTATTCTTTTACAGACGAAGATACGCCAGATACAAAAAAAATATTCCATCAAAGCATCAAAATAGAAAACAAGATCTTGAATTTAAAACTGAAGTCCAAAATATAACTTACTTAAATATACTGTGCAGCAAAAGCACAAACAGTGATTTACTACGAAGATGCTGACAAATTATCTTGATGTTTGATAGATGAAGGACACGACAGTGATTAAGAAGTTACATTATATAATTTTATTGTGATTACCTATTGATATATTTAGGTTTACTAACCAATACTCAATACGTACAAATATACCTACTATTTTTGATACCACTTTATATAACTGTATATTAAACTTATGTTAAGTACATAGCTCTTTTAGATTGACGCAGGTCTTTAAAATTATCTGTAGATTATTAGTGGCAAGTAGCTAATGCTGGTAAAGTAAAAGTATAGGGCAAGTGTCAGTGATAAATTTGTGACTTTGAAATAAAAATCGTTCCTATTGTTGATATGTTTTCATTTTTTATTACCCCTAACGTTGTCAATACAGGAATAAATACGAGTACCATTTGGGAGTTGCCAAGCATACATAAAAGCTTACATTTCGCATCTTGCAAATTGTATTCTATGGATTTTTTTGCTACATAATCAAGTGATGGTGCATTATATATCTACCTATATGCGAAGAATCCAACCGTCGTTCAAAATAAATCAAATTTGTTTTTCATATTATTTCACACGATTTTAATTTTGTCATTTGCAGAAATTGCTAAGTACTTCATTTCAGCAATAGCAGTGAGATGAAAGCCTATGTGTTTATTCTGGAGTAAAATGTCATCAAAACCCGTTAAGTAGTTTTTGCGTGAAAGACCGACAAACATCCATCTTCACAAACGTTAAAACGGTGATATCTACCCCAACGATGGTACTATGATAATAAAACTAGGATCTGATGCTGGCATCCAAGAGAAATCAAGCGGAACCTTCGAAAATCGTAATGGCGACTAGTGCTTTTTTAGTTTTTTTAGTTTCCTGTTTGAAGTCTGTTTTTTTGGTAAAAATTATGGTTCGTTAATTCCTTAACTTGTAACGTTGCACTTACATGTTTTAGTAAGTCAACTTAATTTAACTTAAAACTACAATTAAAACATTAAAAATGACTTAAAATTAATTTCTTATACTAACTTACTACTTAATTTAAAACAATAAATTATTAAATACAAAATATAAAAGTTTAATAAAATTAAAAGCAATGATTTAGTCGCGTATCGTTCTCCTATTGGTCAAGGTTTGATCTTTTGTTCTCGTGGAAGCTTCGAGATGCGCCTTCGAAAGTTCTTTCGAATTTGCCATTTCACGGCTAGAACCTTGTTGGTGCGTTCACGGGCTTCGCTCCGTGTCGTCTTACGCGCTGGCACAGATATCTACAATACACTTTTCTTTATTTTAAATTCTGGTGTTAGGTCAGTCGTTCCCTAATTTCCAACGTTTATTTTTAATAGTAATTAACAATAAAAGTGATATCTCGCACCCCGATAGGGTAAGTGTTTGAACAAGTGTTGTTAGCATTAAGTTAGTGCTTCTAAAAGGCCTACTAGCCCTAGCTTTCTTAAAATTGTTATTATTTACTTTCTTGGCACGGTAATATGCTTAGCATAAAGCGCTTAATAAATTATGGTTATTTCCTAGCGACTTAGTCTCTAAATTTTATAATATATTTTTTTTTAAAAGTACTGTTAGAATGGTTCAGAATGAGACATACAAATATTTCGATATCAATTTATATTCTTGAACAAAACACAATTCAATGACAACCGCCTTCAACCAAAGAGCATCTAGCTCCTTTCAGCCTCTCTGTCCACAGAACTCTATAACTCCTAGTCTCTGTCATATTTTACTCTTTGGATATTTAGCGTTATTTCATCGTAGCAGCTCCACCTCTTAGTTTACAGCATTAACTCAACGACAAACGCCATCCATGGTCTGAGCGTAGTACAAATACATGCCGAAGAATAGAATGGCGCATACGTCGCTTCTAACTTCTTTCACAGTCGACCATCCTGACACATAATACGTCCTCGTATTATCTGCAAGCATGAACAAATATAAATCATCAGTAGGTACTATTCTTATTTCTAATTAATATGACATAGTAGACATGACCGAACTGGACTGTCAAAGTTATAACTGACTGTAAATCGAATTTCTCATCAAAATGCTTCAGATCTCTAACCGAACTGGTCTTCGTCTAACTGACTATAAATCGAGTCTATCTGACCTGATTTACGAGATCTGAAAGTTCGACAGGCCTCTAACCTTACTGGTCTTCATCTAACTGACTATAAGCTGCGTCTATCTGATGCACCTTACGAAGCCATATCATTCGTAACTGCCCTTAACTGAGCCACGAGTTTCTCTCGCAAATAATTTGTTTTATACCAAACTAAACAATAACTTGACATGAACTGTTCGAGCACATTCAGTCAATACTTTTTTTCTTTATGTTTATGTCATAACTTGACTAAGTCGTTTCTCTTTTTAAACAATTTGTTTTATTTCTTACTCTGTTCTTTACTAAATTCAGAAAATAGTTTATTTATCTGACCTTGATACGAGGCACAAACCACTGACAAATTTTGCACTTGTCGTCGGTGCGTTAGATCTGCAGTCGCCTATCGCATCCAGATATGGCGGTGCCACCAACGCCACGCACGTCAGCAACATTGGTGCGCTAGCTGGCACCTGACTGACGGCGGAATCGCGGCGTTCCTCCACCATACTCGAGCACGTAGCTGTAGGCATAATGTTTCCCGACCTTACTGTAACAGAACAAACCGAAGAGCACCCGATCGAGGTGAGGTACAACATTGTTGTGTCATCGATGGGTCATATCGACAGTGGAAAAGCAAAATTGCTTAACCGCCACTTTGGTAACTTTACAAAAACGAGGGTCAAACTTTTTTTTTTCACAAAAAAAATCATATCTCATTTTATATGAGGAATAATGTCATGAAAATTAAAATATATTTATAAAAAATGGTTTTCTAAGTATCCATCTGTTATAAAGTTAATTATTGCCTTTATTTTACGAATTAGGTGTCGCTTAAGCCAAACTCATTCCAACCGTTAAACATTTCTAGTCATGCAAAAATCACTTAATGACTAAGAAGTCATAAAAACATAGGAAAGGGTAATGAGTAACAGACAATATTGCTGGCATACATAATATTCTAAAATGACTAATAAACTATAGTAAAAAAAGAAACGGTTAATTTGTTTTGCTAACGATGAATATTAGTTAAAATGAAAACCAGGAAAAGCTCATAAAAAAGTGATGTGTTTGTTATTTGTTCAAGAAAAAATACTTAAAAGACAAATTGATGTTTACTTTTTACAATCAAATAGCTTTCAATACAAAAGTGATATGGTTATGTTTCAGAAAAAAATACTAAATTGGTTACTTTTTTTTGTAAAATGTAAAACTTAATGCTGATAAATTTAATATTCTCTAAAGATAAATTCAATAATAACTATAAAAAAATCACAAACATCTTATCATCATCATCAACCAGTAACAGCCCACTGCTGAGCTAAGGGTCTTTCCTCACACATGAGGAAGTATGTGCCACAATCTCCCACGCGTGCCCACCGCGGATTGGGAGATGGTGTTAGGCTAGTGGCCACCTAACTGTCAGAATTTTTCTAGCTACCCAAGGGTATCTGACATGGCCTAACGACTTCCATTCTATATGCGTAAACACAACGAAAACCGCGATCAACGGTTTAACGTGCCTTCTGAAACACAATTTCAAATAAAAATTAAATAAGATTATCATAAAAAGTAAACATTTCTAATCCAGTTCTTCATCATCAATATCACTTTCTTGTACATTGGCATCATTTGGCAAGTCTATGAATTCGCTACGACATATCTCAGAGATAGTTTTGATCGTAGGTATACCCACATAACTTCAGCAAATCAGAATATTTCTTTATCATCGCATCCTATAACCTTCGAAGTCTTTATGAGTCAAAGTCTCGACTTCATAGGGCTTAGGTGATTAGGTGATCTGGCAAGGCTAAAAACGTGATCTTTCTTTAGATATGTTAATATTTTTCGATTTTTTTCTTTTGTCTTCTTCTCAGGCAACTGGAGGGGTTCCCTTTTTTTTTTTTAATTTTTTTTCTGTAAAAGTAGTGCTTCCATTTGTTTTGTTTGTCATTTTCTAATAAGATTTCATTTTCTTTGGTTGTTTCTTCTTATACGTTTTCTTTTACCTGTCAAAACATTTGTCTCTGAATCTGTTTGAGAATCGTCCCAGGAACTAGAAATCCAAATAAAACACTCTTCATTAGATAAAACGTGTATGCACTGATATTTTAATTCCTTATTTACCTCCCTTTTTGATCTTTTCCCTGTTTCTATTTTCTCTTTATCTTGTTCAAAATCTAATTTTATTAAAATTTGATTTACCTCAAAGCCTTCAGGATTTTCTATTTTAATATTATCACTGTCGTCTCTTATTTCTTGCATGTTTGTTTGCAATGTTTTCAAGGTTTTCAGTGCGGAGACACTCATCGACAGATGGGTATGGATTCATTGCTGAAATATCTTCAAGTTCTGCAAAGTGAAGACTCTCATCGATTGGTAAGTCTGGATCCATTGCTGAAGTGTTCTCCAGACCTACACTGATTAGGATCTCATCAACAGGCGGGCCTGTATCCGTTGCTGAATTGTCCTTGAAGTCTAAAGCGCGGAGACTTTCATCGATTGTAGCTGGTAGGTGACGGGTCTTTGAATTGTGTAGGGCGAAGTTTCTCATAGATAAGTGGGTCTATCGATGTGTCCTTGAGGTGTTCAGGGCTGTCGTTACCAACAGCGGTCGAGTTCATTGCTGAAGTGTCCGCAAGTTCTGCAGAGTGAAGACTATCATCGAAAATTGGGTCTGTGTCTATTCGTGACGTGTCTTTAAGGTATTTTTAGATGGGTCTAGCTAGGTCAATTACTAAAATTTCCTTGAAGTACGAAGCGAGGTTCTCTTATATACCTACATGTGGGTCCAAGTCTATAGGTGACGTGTCTTTGAGTTGTGCAGGGCGATATTTCTCATAGACAGGTGGCTCTAAGTCTATCGACGTGTCCTGGTGGTCTACAAGGCTGAGGCTCACATCTACAGGTGCGTTTGAGTCTATTGGCCCTAATCTATTGTTCAATTCGAAATTAGACTGAATGGCATATTTATTTAATCATACAAATTAAGCATTACATTTTCGCTAAAAACTTTTAAACTTCCTATTTTGCTTTCCCAGATTTTGTTTTTATTACAATGAATAAAGAAAACACTAATCCATATATTGCTTACTATTCAAATGATAGGAGATTAAATGCGACTGTTTTCGCTTAAGCGCCAAAAGGTTCGGCGTGGCATTCAAGAAAAATAACTAATGTCAGTTATGACTTCATTTTAAAATAATTTAAAATCGCTTATTTATACGCCCAATTAGAAAAAGAGCAATCACAAATCGCTTATGAATTTTTAAATTGACATTCTCTGTAAACATAAATCGCTAATAGTAGATTTAACTTCAAAAGTAGGGGCGTATGCGACATTGCTCCAAAAAACACCAAAAATAATGTCGCTTCAGCGTTATGGAATCATATATTTTCATAAAAAATGAGTCGCTTAAGCGCCAATTAAGTGCTCCGATTTGCAAGAGATCTAAACAGTTCGACGCAGAAAAAAACGCTGATTCTAATGATATAAATAACTCATTTTCGACCAGGGTGGCGGTTAAGCGATTTTGGTTTTCCACTGTCGATATCATAACTTGTAGACCGTGCAATTTTTCTCCCGTTTTCCCATTTTCACTTTGTGGGTTAGGTTTATCCTATAAGGGATAGCAAAACATTCGCACTATCCCACTTCTGAACTGTTAGAATGGTTCAGAATGAGACATACAAATATTTCGATATCAATTTATATTCTTGAACAAAACACAATTCAATGACAACCGCCTTCAACCAAAGAGCATCTAGCTCCTTTCAGCCTCTCTGTCCACAGAACTCTATAACTCCTAGTCTCTGTCATATTTTACTCTTTGGATATTTAGCGTTATTTCATCGTAGCAGCTCCACCTCTTAGTTTACAGCATTAACTCAACGACAAACGCCATCCATGGTCTGAGCGGCGCATACGTCGCTTCTAACTTCTTTCACAGTACCTTCGGTGCGCGAAGCGTTCCGATCTGTGATATATTATTATAATGCTTAGCTTTCGCAAATTAATATTGAATGTAGTCTTATTTTTACAAGCTAGTATTTTAACCGCTTATAGTTTTTTCATTTGTACCTCCGTTCTGATAGTGAACACACACCAACTGCTTTCGGTTTCACCCTGACATTAAGGCATATCTACAGGGTTCACTATCAGCGGAGGAGGATAATCTTCATTTTTACTTACTGTGACGTTTTTCACAGGGTGTCACTTTTACCCTGAAATTTGGGAAGAGTTAAAAGGCCGACGAGAGCTAACCCCAAAACTACCGTCGTCTCCGTTTCCATCTGAAGATCTCCCCGCTGCCGTTTTGAAGATTAACCGTCCCTTCGCCTTCATCAGGGGAGTACCACCACTGCGACGGCAAAACCAGTTTTCGGCTTCACCCACGACCCTTGTTATATGTGATAATATATTTTTATTTAATTGTTGACTTCAGTTTTATTATTTAACCCACGTCCTGGGGACTGAACGTCACACTGGCGCCCTTTAACGTGGTCTAAAATTCTGGTTTTGCTTCGTAGAAGTAGTTGTGTTTTGTGTTTCTTATTTTTGTAAAACGTTATTATTTTTTATTTTTTGGTTGCTCGTAACTAAAGAGTCCACCCTGTATATTCATTCTATTATTATATCTAATATTTTCAAAATTTTATTTTAATAATTGTCTAGTAATCTTTTTCATGTAATTTTGGAGCGTCCTGTACGTGCGAACTGCATTCCAGTTTCTTTGTTCATAGTTGCCGTACAGTGTCGTAGAAAAGTGTTTGTCTTTTGTCATAATATAAATTATTTTCGGTTTGTTTTAATTCACAGGAGTGCACTCATTAGTTACAAATATTTTAACGCTTTGTTTTTTTTGGTTTTTTGATTATTTATTTATTTTGCTTATTAATTATTATTTTTTCTTTGCCAACCATAACGTTGATTTTTTTGGTTATGTAACAGAACGGAGTTGTTTCTAAACCTTGTTCAACACTTCCTTTTTGCGGTGCATTTTTACGTTTGATTCCTATTCAATATTTTTTTTAATTAGATATATATTTTGTAATATATAAATAATATATAAATTTTGAATTAGGATGGATTACCCCGTAAAATTTTTATCGCTACAAAAACAGAATTAGAGTACGAAGTACTTATTAGAGGCACAACCCCCGCTGCCACTGTCCAGGATTTGCGCAAACAAATAGCAAAATTAGGTCCTCTTTTTCCCTCTGAGGATATCTTGGAGAGTCCGATCAAAATAGCTGATGACTTGAAAGGTATTGCTGATGTCAATACTAAAGCTAATACTATGTTGGATTCAAAGTTGGACAAAAGCGTTTTGTTGCGTGTTCAAAATTACATTCATCACCTTTATCACCGACTTAATCGGGTTGTAGTTGAAGACTCAACACAGCTTATGCAAGAGACTTGCGTGGCGGACTTCCAAGCCTTATTCAAACGTTATAATGCAGTCAAGGATACAGTTGTTGATTCCATACTTGTTCCGGGTTCAAAAACCCCTTGAGAACAGCCAGCAGCTCAACCTTTAAATATTAGTGTATCTTGCGACCGCGGCGTACCCGGTGAGCTCACCAAAATTAGGTTCGATGGAAAGTCATGCGTCCGTTCTTTTATTCAGCGCGTCTCGGAGTTCATTACAGCCAGGAATATTTTCTCATCAATGCTGTTATCTTATGCTACTGAGATTTTTATTGGTGATGCATTACACTGGTATCGTGGAGTGAAAGATTCAGGTCTGATTGGGATGATCTAATTTCTCGCCTGAAAAAGGATTTCGATCAGGCGGATTATGATTATAGGCTGCTCTCGGAAATTCGAGCCAGGACTCAAGGTGAATCGGAGAACATAACAATTTATTTGTCCATCATGTCTGGACTATTCTCTAGGTTAACAAGGACCTTATCAGATGAAGACAAGCTGGAGATAGTTCTTCATAATATCAGGCCTTGTTACGCGAGCACCTTAGCCTCTGTTACGGAAATTAAAGATATTGACACCCTGAAATCCTTATGCCGTAATTACGAGAACATCCAATCACGTCTTGCTGGTTTTCGTGAGCCTCCCAAAAAGACATCGGACACCATGGCGCCGGAATTTGCGTACAGCGGGCCCTCGTCGCAAAAGTCATTTTATAGTGAGAAGCAAAGTTCTTGGCAAAATTCATATAGTCCAAATTACAATAAAAGTAAGCCTTATGCTAATAACTATACAAATTCAAATGCAAATAAAACTAATACTAATATCAATAAAAATGTAAATTCAATAAAATCCTCTTCTCCCAAGCAACCATTGTCCTCGGTGTCGTACTAATACCCATAACCTGCGACAGTGCAAGGCTGATAGGGACAAAGTGGTGTGTTTCGTCTGTGGACAGGAGGGTGTTAAAACTCCAGATTGCCCTAAGTGCAATAAAAATAAATCTCAGAATCCTAAATCACCAAAAAACTAGTTGGTCCGCAGAACAGTGATAACAATTCACCAAGTAATTTCGATAGTGAAGATTGGGCTAATTGGCTTCAAACAATAAAGTTTTATTTTAACACTAACAAAATCAACACTATTCTGCAGAACAAATCACTTGATGACCCTAGGCCTTATGCCAAAGTAAAAATAAATAACTTAGAATTGTTTGGTCTCATGGATTCTGGATCTGCTGTCACAATTATAGGAAAAAATAATTACGAAAAATTAAGAAAACAGGATCTCGTACTTCATAGGGATCATATTATTACAGTCACAGCTGCAGGAGGTCAGGTAATGAATAGCATAGGCTACATGAATTTGCCAATCCAATTTGAAGAAAATTTTCACATTATGAAAACCTTTGTTGTGCCCGACATCAATATTGATTTCGTATTAGGAATCGATTTCTGGCATAAATTTGAAATTTTTCCAAAACACCTCAAAAGCGTAACCTTTTCTAATTCGGTGTGTACAAGTTTAGAAGTTGATCGCCCGTCCTTCATCCAAGCCTATGATCACTTGTCTGCCTCCGACAAATTAATAGCCGACAACGTCATTGCACAGTTTAACGATGTCTCTGCTGACTCCAAGGGTTTAGGTGAAACAACGTTGATCACTCACCGCATTGATACTGGAGACGCACAGCCTATCCGTCAGTGTTATTATCGGATGTCCCCAGAACGTCAGCGCATTTTAGTTGAGCAGGTGGACGAAATGTTAAGTCTCGACGTTATCGAGCCATGTATGAGCGCTTGGTCGTCCCCTGTTCTCATAGTGAATAAAAAGAATGGCCAGCCCCGTTTCTGTCTCGACAGCAGAAAATTAAATTCTGTGACAAAACGTGACGCGTACAATTTGCCTTACGTGTCCGAAATTTTGGACAATCTACGTGATGCTCGTTACCTTTCTAGCATAGATTTGTCCAAAGCGTTTTGGCAAATTCCAATAGCTGTCGAAGACCGAGACAAAACGGCGTTCTACGTACCAGGCCGTGGTACGTTTCGTTTCAAACGTACCGCTTTCGGACTCACCAATGCGCCTGCCACTCAGCAGAGATTGGTTGACATGCTCTTCAGGGAATTCGACCTCAAAGTCTTCGCCTACCTTGACGATATAATTATCGTATCGAACGACTTCAATTCCCATGTCTCCCTGTTACTTCGTGTGTTGGAAAAGTTGAAGTTGGCCAATCTCACTATTAACCCTGAAAAATGTAAGTTTTTTCGTAGTCAACTCAAGTACTTGGGATATGTTGTTGACAGTTGTGGACTTCGTACCGATCCAGAGAAAGTGCAGGCTATCCTCGATTACCCGACACCCTCTTCTCGGAAGGACATTAAGCGCTTTCTCGGGACTGCTACCTGGTATCGTCGTTTCGTCCCTTGCTTCAGCACTATAGCAGGTCCCCTTAATAAGTTGACTTCGAATAAAAAGGGTGGACCACCGTTTGTCTGGTCTTCGGAGGCTGACGCTGCGTTTCGCAAACTTAAAGAGTGTTTGGTTTCCGCTCCTGTTCTCTCCTGTCCTGACTACGACAAACCATTTGAAGTGCATACCGACGCCAGCAACTACGGTGTGGGCGCTATGCTAACCCAAATCGTGGATGGTAAGGAGCACCCAATTGCTTATATGAGCAAGTCGTTGTCAGCGGCAGAGAAAAATTACAGCATTACTGAGCGCGAAACCTTAGCTGTAGTTATTGCTTTGGAACACTGGAGGTGTTACCTAGAGAACGGAAAGCCCTTCACTGTCTATACAGACCACAGCGCTTTAAAGTGGTTCCTTTCTCTGGGTAATCCTACTGGTAGGTTGGCTCGCTGAGGTGTACGTTTGTCTGCATTTCATTTTGAGTTAAAACATCGTCGCGGCGTTGATAACGTCATACCAGATGCCCTTTCTAGAGCTCTTCCCGTTAACGCGATCAGTACATCGGGTTATGTCTCAAAAACTACTGATTCATGGTATAAAAATATATTTAATTCTTGCTTAACGAAACCTCAAAATTTCTCAAATTTCACGATTAAAAACAATTCCTTATATAGGTTGTCAAAAAACAAACATGACTCGACTGACTTAACTTCTGAATTTTCCTGGAAAGAGGTTGTTCCGAGTGAGTTACGAAAGCAAGTTATTAGAGAAAACCACTCAGAACCCACAGCTGGCCACCTTGGTGTTTTTAAAACCTATCACCGTCTGGCTTTGCGTTATTTCTGGCCAGGCATGCACAAAGACGTTGTGGAATTCGTGGGCTCTTGTACCAAGTGTTTAGCCTACAAAACGCAGAATCACCAAGTGCTTGGTGAAATGGGTCGCCCGAAGCAGTGTTGTCGCCCCTTTCAGGTGATCTCTATCGATCTCATGGGACCCTTGCCTGTCACTCGTAAACAGAACACCTACATTCTAGTTGTTACCTGCTGTTTTTCGAAATTTTGTCTCATCACCCCCTTGCGATCTGCAACATCTACTGCAGTCTGTAAGTTTCTAGAGGATTCTGTATTTTTGGTTCATGGAATTCCTCAAACAATCTATTTGGACAACGGTAGCCAATTTACAAGTAAAATCACAGAGTCTCTTTTTAAAGACTTGAACATTCCCAATGTATTTTTTACGCCGAAATATACGCCCCAGATCAACACTGTCGAGCGGTACAACCGCACCATAATAACCTGCCTGTCAACTTTTGTGGACGACGATCACAGGACTTGGGATACCTTTATACCCAAGGTGCAGTTCGCCATTAACAATTCGGTGAATGAAGCGACTGGTTTTACTCCTTCATTCTTGGTTTTCGGCAGGGAATTGGTAACTTGTGGCACTCACTATTTAGACAATGATCTAGGAAATGAGATGATTTTCCTTCCGCGAGACATTTACGCTGAAAACCTTGGTTGCTTGTCTGAGATATTTGACAGAGTCCAGGGAAAACTCTGGCTTGCTCACGTAAAAAATACCTCTCACTCTGCGTCGAAAGTCTTCTGAATTTAACGTTGGGGACATCGTCATGAAACGTGCGTATGTTTTGAGCGATAAAGACAAATATTTCAGCAAGAAACTGGCACCGAAATTTATACAATGTCGCGTTTTAGAAAAGAAGTCTCCCTTGGTGTATGTTTTAGCAGACATGTCAGGCAAGAATCTTGGAACTTGGCATATTAAAGATTTGAAATTGGTAGGTCTAAATAAATAAGGAAATTAATTATTGGTGCATTACTCTTTTTTTTTCTCAAAGCCAAAATTTAGTTTTTTTCTTTTTCGAACTTGTGCTGAAATGTTTGTACGGGTCAACAGTTGTCTGTAGACCTTATTACATGATAGGACGCGTTGGTGGTCATCAAAATGGTCATTAAAGCTTATTTAAAAGCGAGATGTATGAAAGATTAGATTTCTGAAAGGTAATACAAACACGTATCTAAAGCGCGGATTTTATTTTTTTTAAAGCAATAAAATCCTTCTGTGACGTGCGGGGTAATGTAACGTTGCACTTACATGTTTTAGTAAGTCAACTTAATTTAACTTAAAACTACAATTAAAACATTAAAAACGACTTAAAATTAATTTCTTATACTAACTTACTACTTAATTTAAAACAATAAATTATTAAATACAAAATATAAAAGTTTAATAAAATTAAAAGCAATGATTTAAGTTAACACTTGTGTTGCGCGACAGTACCGGTGGTCGCGTATCGTTCTCCTATTGGTCAAGGTTTGATCTTTTGTTCTCGTGGAAGCTTCGAGATGCGCCTTCGAACGTTCTTTCGAATTTGCCATTTCACGGCTAGAACCTTGTTGGTGCGTTCACGGGCTTCGCTCCGTGTCGTCTTACGCGCTGGCACAGTTATCTACAATACACTTTTCTTTATTTTAAATTCTGGTGTTAGGGCAGTCGTTCCCTAATTTCCAACGTTTATTTTTAATAGTAATTAACAATAAAAGTGATATCTCGCACCCCGATAGGGTAAGTGTTTGAACAAGTGTTGTTAGCATTAAGTTAGTGCTTCTAAAAGGCCTACTAGCCCTAGCTTTCTTAAAATTGTTATTATTTACTTTCTTGGCACAGTAATATGCTTAGCATAAAGCGCTTAATAAATTATGGTTATTTCCTAGCGACTTAGTCTCTAAATTTTATAAATTATTATTATTTTTTAAAAGTACCTTCGGTGCGCGAAGCGTTCCGATCTGTGATATATTATTATAATGCTTAGCTTTCGCAAATTAATATTGAATGTAGTCTTATTTTTACAAGCTAGTATTTTAACCGCTTATAGTTTTTTCATTTGTACCTCCGTTCTGATAGTGAACACACACCAACTGCTTCCGGTTTCACCCTGACATTAAGGCATATCTACAGGGTTCACTATCAGCGGAGGAGGATAATCTTCATTTTTACTTACTGTGACGTTTTTCACAGGGTGTCACTTTTACCCTGAAATTTGGGAAGAGTTAAAAGGCCGACGAGAGCTAACCCCAAAACTACCATCGTCTCCGTTTCCATCTGAAGATCTCCCCGCTGCCGTTTTGAAGATTAACCGTCCCTTCGCCTTCATCAGGGGAGTACCACCACTGCGACGGCAAAACCAGTTTTCGGCTTCACCCACGACCCTTGTTATATGTGATAATATATTTTTATTTAATTGTTGACTTCAGTTTTATTATTTAACCCACGTCCTGGGGACTGAACGTCACAAACTCTCCTGTAAAATTTTGAAGTGCATCGGAATCTACGTGATATTTTGATTTGTTTTCTAATTTTTTATTTTAATTAAACAGTAAACCGGTCGGTTAACACAAGACACAGTTTGAGAGTCACTGGATCTGGTGATATCCATTTATCCAAGTTACTGTTATAAGTATACCGAAACATTGACGTAACGTTACTACACATGCTACCACCCACTTACTACACATTGTTACCAATACTGTACACTAGTTACATACATTACACAAAGTGCGTAAAACGTGTGTACACAAATTTTTCCGTAACAAGTCGACACAGCTACAACACAAAGTTACTAAAACTTTCTGTCACTTTGTTACTAAACGGTTACGACACATAGAAGCGAACCCCCACACAGTCGCAAGGTGTCGTATAAGTTACGAAACTGATGCGACTTGTTACCTTTTAAAATCTGCGACCAAAAATGGTTAAAAAAAAAAAATTCAAAAATTCAAAAATCGTTTATTTTCTATTGGTATTAAAATATACACTTAGAAACGTCAATATTTTATAATAACAAGGCACTCTAAACTCGTCCATGAAGATTGGCTAAATGCAAACAGCAGCCCATCTCCACCGACGAGCTGCTGGTTCCGAATGCAGTACCCCGAGAAGAGCCAGCAAGAAACTCAAGGGCAGCTCTTTTTAATCTCATGTCTTACTAATAAATATCGTTTACAATAATAATTATAATTAATAGCCTTACATAGCGTCGAGTCGGTTAATCCCATGCATGTTGGTCTACTAAGTAGTCTGTAATTTTATAGTAGCCTTTTTTACGTAATTTTTGCTTAACTATTATTTTAAATTTGTCAAGAGGCAAATTTTGTAATTCAATGGGAATCTTATTGTAAAAGCGTATACATTGACCCTTATATGATTTGGTAACTTTAGATAATCGACTAACACAAGCAGCCAGTTCATTCTTATTTCTAGTGTTTATACAATGTCTGTCACAATTTTTTTTGTAAAGTGATATATTCTTTTTAACATACAATACGTTTTCGTAAATATACTGTGACGCCAGTGTCAGTATATTAATTTCCTTGAATTTTTCCTTTAGAGACATCCTAGACCCCATTTTATAAATTGCACGAATGGCTCGTTTCTGCAAAATAAATATTCTCTGGACATCAGCAGCATTCCCCCACAGTAAAATGCCATATGACATTAAGCTGTGGAAGTAGCTGAAATAGACAAGTCTAGCTGTTTCTACGCTTGACATATTACGTATTTTTTTTACGGCATATGCAGCAGAACTGAGCCTTTTCGCCAACGTATCAATGTGCGGTCCCCACTGTAACTTAGAGTCTAGAGTTATTCCTAAAAATACTGTAGTGTTTACACATTCTAATTTTTCGTTTTTAACTGTAACTGAGTTTAAAGTTCGTTTAACATTTGATAAAGAAAAATGTACACATTTAGTTTTTTTCTCATTGAGAAGTAGATTATTAACGTTAAACCAACTGACAACATCATTAATTGCACTGTTCACTTCGTCATAAGACTTAATAGGTCGTTTAATTTTAAAAAGTAGAGATGTATCATCTGCGAACAGTACAATATCATGTTGCACTCGGTTGGGTAGGTCATTTATATAGACCAGAAATAGAAAGGGGCCTAAAATGGAGCCCTGCGGTACACCAATACAAACCGCCGATCCAGACGATCTTGAACCGTTTACATCAACACACTGTATCCGGCTTTTCAAGTAGGACTTTATTAAATCAAGAGCGCGGCCTTGTACTCCGTAATGACGTAGTTTTCTGATGAGAATTTCATGATGGACACAATCGAATGCCTTAGATAAATCACAGAAAACCCCAACAGCATCCTGCGACTCCTCCCAGGCATCAAACACATGATTTACTAGCTCAACACCGGCATCGGTTGTCGAGCGACCCCTAGTAAATCCAAATTGCTTTACAGACATTATACTGTTGATAGAAAAATGTGCACTCAACTGATATAGAATAATTTTCTCAAAAATTTTACTAAGAGTCGGTAGAATTGATATTGGTCTGAAGTTAGAAGGGTCTAATCTACTACCGGCTTTGAATAATGGAATAATTTTACTATGTTTCATCAGATCAGGAAACACGCCATCATCAACGCATTTATTATATAAACAAGCTAGAGGTGAGGCAATTAAGTCTATTATGGATGATATGATTTTTACAGATAAGCCGTCGAGATCGGCAGTATTTTTCATTTGTATTGATTTGAATGCTTTTAGGATGTCCCAAGGATTTACATGATCGAATACGAAGTTGCGTGTATTACATGCAGCGGTATGTTCTTGTAGTAGCGATTCAGCGAGTGCGGGTGACGAGTTTAGTGACTTGGTCGTCGAGACTGGAATATCAGAGAAAAAATTTACAAACACTTCAGATATATCTTTATCATTTCTTAAAATTCTATTGTTAACTTTCAACTGAAAGTCAAAATGTTGAGATTTAAATTTTCCAGTCTCGCTATTTATAATTTTCCATGTAGTTTTTACAATGTCTGTGCTGTTTTTGATTTTATTACTTACATGGTTAGCTTTAGCCGCGGTACAAATACGTTTAAAGACTTTTGAATATTGACGAACATAATTGCAAAAGGTATCACTAGTGTTATACGTCCTTTCCTCGTGTAGTTCATATAAATTTATAGTTCATATAGGTTATATGGGGAGTGTACCCAGTAGCGACTACTTACGGAAATGTTCATAAAATATCAAATAATTTAGTGACGTATTTAATCAAAGAAATTTAAATAGTATAGGGCATAGCAAAATATTTCCATTGGGAATATTCGGAATATTTTCATACAAAAACTTTGATCTCAAGCGTCATGTCAGTTAGTATGAACGCGAGTTGTCATTCGGTCGAATTACACTAGACTTATAATAATAATAATAATTCTTTATTGCGGACACATGATCCATAGTTTAGAAAAAACAATACTTATGTTAAAATAAATTATAAAATTAAATTAAAACTGAAAGTAATCATTTAAGTGGCAATAGCCATCCATCTTTTATATGTTGCACTCAGCAACTGCCGGTCAGCTAACTAAACTCCTTATGATCTAAGGTCAAAAGTCTAGTGTGATTTTTGGCTTCAGATTTTCCTTGCTTTGTCCCATCTATCTATGTCCCATTAGATTTAAATCTCTGCGTATAATTAATTTTTTTATAACGTTTTATGTTTCAAAAATGATTGCCAATCGTTTTCTAATAATAGGGATATAGAAGAATACCCGAATATACAGTTGTGGTCATATAATTAAGAACGATTTGAAGTTCCAGATTTTTTTATCTAAATCATGTCATGTGTAGTTATGTGTTCCTTCTTAGAAGTAACAAGTTATGTTATGAAATAGCCACGTGAATAGAGCAAATGGGATTAGCAATATAAAATAAAATCGCTAACAACTTTTAAAAATAATTTAGTTTATTCTCTAGAGTCACAAATTCAAATAGTAATGAAGCTGGACAAATAATTAAGAACGATTTATAAAACTGCTCGAGAGTTGGTTTATATGAAATTAAGATTAAATAAATCACATTAATATGAAGTGCCTAGAGAACAAAATTATTAAATACATTTTAAACTAAAATAAATAGTAGCATGTCCACGGCTTTTAATTACTGGTTGAGACCGGCGAGGCATTGACTCGTATCAATTTTCGACATTTCGCAAGCGAGATAAGAGTTCCAGTAGTGTCGTGAAATGGTCATCTTTGAAGGCATAAGGCTTATAAACGAGCAATCACAAAATTCCAGAAAAAATATATCTTAAGCATTGATATATAATCTTCATTTTCATAGTTTGAAAATGTTGTAGAACATTATTTACTATATGAAAAAAATTATTGCAACAAGGCTGTTTTGAATTTTAAATTCGCTTTTTCTTCTAAACTAATAGCTCTTGCGGGAAAACATTGGTAATTCATCTATCTAAAATTTTATAGTTCAGTTTTTTAAAAGACCAATTAGTTTTTACGCAAATTACGAAATAGCAGTTTCACCACAAATCGTCTCTAGCGGGTCCGTGCGGGGGCGACGGGAGTCAGTCCAGCGCTGACATTTAAGGAGAGAGGCTGCGCGCCGCGTTGTCGCTGCGCGCTCGAATTTTTACGCATTTTATGTGTAGTACAGTGTGCAAAGAGGGATGTCTTTTAAACTTATAACACAATAAATAAATATAAAAAATTGTTACTGGTTTATAAAAAAAATTAATATGTCGAATTTCGTAATATTGGTGTAAATATAGTGATTAATAATTTTTTACTCAAAATTTTTTTTAAATCTCACCTACCTCTTCCAAAAGCTTAGAATATGAACACAATAACTTGCATGTACTTATAAAAATAAACAACCACTATAGAACTACAAATTCATACAAGAGATGTATTTTTGCCTACTACATTTTCACTACAATAATTTAGACACTCGACAGCTCTGTAGCTCCGGGGCTCCAAGGTTCTGATGTCAATGAAAAAAAGTTTACTGCTAGATTTTATTCAGAAATACTTATATGGTACCTAAGTACATATTTTACAATCATATAAATAAATATATATACAGGGTGACTTTTTTTACCGTCTGGAAACAAAGAGGGTGCAACAGGTAAGTGAAATAGAATCGTTTGGGCCTGCTACTAAAAAAAAAATTTTTTTTTTCAAACTTCGTTTTAAACCGTTGTACTACTATACATAACTCAATTGTAGTCAATATTAGACACCAAACTATTTTAATTCATAATTCTTAAAAAGAAAATAAAAATATTCACTTTCTAAGTCGTGGTTGCCCTACGCGCATTCGTGAATGAAATGGCAGCGCCAATACTCATTGAGCCCGCGCGGCGGGCGCGAAGATACCCGCTGCGTGCCACTCCCACCTATCATTCAGGAACGAAGCGCGCGGCGCGTAGGCATCGGGCGTCAGTCGCATCGAATCGTTCAGGGGGCATGTCGCGCCGGCTGCCGCGCTCGCTGGCCGCGTGTGTTTGTTTACGAGCTGAGTCGCTTCGTCCCGCTTTCGCTCTAACAAATTCGTATGAGTCAAATTTTGAGGTGATGGTCCGGTTTTTTTCTTGTATGGTGAGAACATGGATGGTGCAAGAAAGATGTACCTACGTATCACCTTGCGCGAGCTTGGAATCTCAGTTCCTCGCGTACAAAGCATGGATCTGATTTTGCAGATATACCTACCAAAGTCAAAGGCTGCTCGACCGTGGAATCCTTCGATAAGACTTCCATCTCAGGTTAGGGGCAGAGGACAACCGCCATCCTCTCAAACTCACACACCACCACAGGTTGGGGTGTGGTGGTGTGTGAGTGAGTGTGAACACAACGAAAACCGGCACCAATGGCTTAACGTGCCTTCCGAAACACGGTTGCCACTTTGCGGTCACCCAAATTCACCCAATCCCTGACTGACCGCGCCCAAGTTTGTTTCACGAGTGTAATCGTTACAAACACGCAGTACCGCAGCACTACAAGCTCTTCATCATCGCGTACAAGCAGTAGAAATGAACAGTTTTTGTAAATTATTATTCGATGTTTTAAATTAAAACGCAATGCAAAACTAAAACACATCAGCTGGCGCTCGCTCGAGTTCAACGATCCCGGCGCGCCCGCAACGCTCGCGCACTGCCTAGGTAGGTACCGTAGGCACATTCTTTGAGGAACCGCGAGCACATGAGTAAAGAAACGGAACAGAGACAAAGCTTCTAAGGAGCGTGCAAAATTCTTACCTATTTTAGTAGGGTTGGCAAAGGAGAATAAAATAAACAAAACGTTTATTAGACTTTTATTTGTACATTAGATTATTTACAAATTACCTACTCTAAATATTTTTTTATAACTTTTAATTTTTAATAAATTATTAAATCTTTTAATCTAATGATGAATTCTAAATCTAATGGATATAAAGTTTTTTCAAATAATCATTAAGGACGCTTCCACATGGCATAATATTTTTACAATCTTACACTCGATTCAGAATATCATTAGGTACCAATATTTACAATGTTTACGTCGAGTTCTTTGTAATGAGTAATTAAAGAATCTTTGCCCATATTTATAGGTTGTTCAGGTCTATTAACAAACAATTTTATTTCGTCACATATGTGATTTTCAAGACATTCATGCAAACTGTACAGTAGGTAACCATTTTACACCTCCGAATCTAATTATTTACACTTTCTTGACTTTTTAGTTTAATACTTTATTCTACCATAAACAATTTAAAATAACCATTTCTCACTAAGCAGGAGCGCGAAACAAATACGGCAACCATTGCGCGGCCCTCGGCATTTCTACTGACCGAGCCGGTTTTATCCAGTTGCGGCGCGTATGTGACGCAGCGCTAGTAGAAACGCACACAAGCATTGCATGCTTGTAGTAGTGTACCTACGACAGCGCGGTTGTATGAAGCTTTGTCTCTGTTCCGTTTCTTTACTCATGTGCCGCGAGTCGGTCGATACCGCCCGATTAATTGACTGGACAGCCTAGCTAACTAAAATCCTATTTAAAATCGCAAACCTCAAACTAAAGTAGGTTTTGATTTTAACCGTAACGTAAAACTATTCTTACAGAATTGATTAAGTAACAAGTTCAACATCAGCACGTAAAACACCGATTCCGCTACATTTCGTATAAATTTACCTTAAACTGTAATTGGGGTAGGTAGCTATCCGGTTTTGTGAAGCGATCTAGAAAGCGAAGCGATAAACAATAATAATAACATTGTGAAATACAATTCACAATAGTACGGTTATTTAGTTTCAAACTAAGCAAAACCTGTACTATTGGTAACGCAACTTATAAACATACATAAATACAACACACCTGGAATCGAACCCAAGACCTTCGATTCAGAAGACAGGTTCAAAACAAGCCCTGATCCAACAGGCCCGTCGCGTCATCATTCGAATTCGACGAAGGTATTGTTGGCTCAGTTGTTAGTGACCCTGCCTTCTGAATCGGAGGTTGCGGTTTGGATTCTCGCTCGGCGAAAACGTGTGTGTATGAACCTGTCTGTTGGCTTCGTATCTGGGTGTTTAATATTTATTACAGGCTATGCCTAGTTTGGGACTAAATTACCGTGTGTGGTGTCCCATAATTTAATTGACAAAGGCATCGTAATAACATAACATTTTGATTTGGTGGAATAAACACTTCACTCTTTAAATGTTTTTCATTTAAGTCAACAATTTGTTTTGATTTTATCGCTGAATGTCCTTGCTTACCAAACAATTAATTTCGCAAAAAAGAAAACATTTTTACGAGTATCTCTCAGATAAAAAAGTAGGTATCTTAACCTAGTTACAACCTTTTGTTGTTACATTATGGTAGTCATTTTATTATTTCGGGATATTTTGGGATGCAATAAATGATTGAGTATTTTAGTTTTTATTAAATCACTAGCTGCTTCACGCGATTTCACCCACGTGAAACTCGTTCCCGTAGGAAAATTATAGTCCGTGTTACTTGCAGAGAAGTAAGCTTTCCATTGGTAAAAAAATGTTTAATATCGGTCCAGTATTTTCGGAGCCTATTCAATACAAACAAACAAACAAATCAAATCTTTCCACTGAATATTATTAGTGCAGAATCTACACTGTAGATGTAAACAAATTATTATGGTAATGCTGAAAACAATTGTTTCATCATTATCTGTAACCGCTTAGCTCAAAGGTGCCTTTTGAGCAAGGCGGGTTCAAGCGCGGTACCGATCAAAAGGACCGCGTACGCGCCGCCGACTAGCTCGGGCAGCGCGTTTGGCGCATGCGCGGCCCGGCGCGGTAGTAGTGAGGGGCACTGTTAGTTCCTCGGCGACTCTTTGAGAGCGAATACTTGTTTATTTTTGTTACAAAAGTTAGTGAGATAGGTACCTAGTTACTCGTTACGTTTTCTTGTTGTTATCCTTTGTAAGACTGTTTTTGTTGGTGTTTGTTATTTTGATAAAATGCCACAGCTATACGTTTTAGTGCTCGTTAGAGCCATACGTTTTTAGTCATACATGTTGATGTGTTTAAGTTAAAGACCTGATGAGGTCATGAAAGATTTAGGTATGTTTTAGGTGACCTTTTTTAGGGTTCCGTACCTCAAAAGGAAAAAACGGAACCCTTATAGGATCACTTTGTTGTCCGTCTGTCCGTCCGTCCGTCCGTCTGTCAAGACCCTTTTTCTCAGGAACGCGTGGAGGTATGAAGCTGAAATTTATATCAATTACTCAGGTCTACTGTCCCTTGAAGCTGTGAAAAAATCAAACTTCTAAGCCAACGCAATCAAAAGATACAGCCGTTTATGCCGCAAATTTTCGACACTTGCAAGGGAATCAAAACCTACAGGGTGCTTTCCGTGAACTCAGAATCTTGAAATTTGGTACGAAGCAACGTCTTATAGCATAGATAAAGGAAAAATTACGAAAACCATAAATTTGCAAGGTTGTACGGAACCCTCGGTGCGCGAGTCCGACTCGCACTTGGCCGGTTTTTTAGGTTTACAAGTATTTTAATCTGTAAAGAACCACGGGTTCCAATTGGAACCGAGACACAATTAAAAATCTATTGTGTCTCGGATGCTTGGTCTTGCTCAGTGTTTTCATTTTCGTACAAATCCCGTGGCTGGGACTGCATAGGCCAACGATAACGTAGGATTAAATGTGGACGCGGTCCAAGTAGGTATACGTTTTACATTATGAGATTATGAAATATCAAATCTGTAAAACAAAACTATTCAAGCTAATAGTTATTGGTATTCGTATGCGTTGCGATAGCACATCACATCACTAACTTGCCACAGGAACGAAGCGCGCGCGCCCAGCCCAGTCAGTCGCATCGAATCGCTGTAGTCGCGTGCGTTTGTTTACTTGTTCTTTTCGCGGTAACGACGTCGTACGTACTATTATTACAATTTCGAGTATTTTTCAATGCTGCGGTTTTATATCCTGTCTAGTGAGAACTTGGAAGGTGCGAGACAGATGTTGCCGAGCCGCATTTTAGTTCTTGCGCATTGCCATGTAATGTTTTAAAGAGTGAGAGGCATTCTTAGTTTTCTCCGATAGGAGTTATAAGTAGGTACCTAGTGTTCTGTGCTCTTCGTAGTTTATGAAACAATTTTGCAAAAACGTGCCAGTTTGTGTTTAGAAAAAAAGGTTAAACAATTACTACAATATCGCTAAAGGTACTTCTTAACTTTTTTTTATTATTATGCTTTATTTAATTAATAAGCACACAAATATTCATAATGCTACATACATTGCCCCTCAAAACTGTGTCAACAGTTTGATTGTCTTTACTTACACCGACTTCAAAAAGAAGGAGGTTATCAATTCGATTGTAGGTATGTTTTTTTATGTTTGTTATCCAGAACTTTCGACTATCTGAACCGATTTTGATGATTATTTTTTTTATTTGAAAGCTGGTGCTTCCTGTGTGGTCCCATTTCAATTTGGTCCAGTTCTGACAATGGCATCCATGAGAAAACCTAAAGCCGGTTTTTTACTCTTTAGAGTTTTAATATTAATCCGTGTAGGTACCTACCTACCTACATTGTAAATAATTTGATTTCGATTTAGTTGAGTTAGATCTTTCAAATAAGAGCGATGCGGATTCACAGAGTTATGTAGCTTTTTTTTTGCTAAATACCTAGGTAGGTACCTACGCTCTTACGCTACGCTACTAAGATTTAAACTATCTTCTTAATACATTAAAATTTTAAAATGATATGGAAACAGTACACAATAGCATGTTAGACGGTCCTAAGCCCGAAAAAAGTATGAAAGAATCGAAGTCAAACAGGTCTAGGTACACATGTTTGACTTCGATTCTTAATAAATAAGACAAAATGTGTTGGAATAATACCTACGCTGTCTGATATCCGTGATCGTGACGCGCCAGAAGTCTATCGGTTTCATACATTTAGAATTGTTGACTTTTCGTAGTGTGTCAGGAACGCACGAAATCGAGTTTCACAGTCATCACAACTGTCGTGTGCGCACTAGCGGACTAAAGTAGGGGCCGAAGGGGCGGGCGGTCCGCCCCGGGTCTCTGGTCCTGGGCGGCCTCCAAATTTAGCGAAATGATCTCTGAATCAAATCCTATACAAGGATAAAAGGCAGTTGGGTGTTGGTTGGAGGCATCATAGGTACAAATAAATACGATTAAAGCTACGCAAAATTTGGAGGCCCCCCTGGACCAGAGGCCTGCCCCGGGCCTGGGGGCCTCCAAATCCAAAGTTCAAGACCGTAGAGGCCTCATTCGGTTTTTCCGCCCCGAGCCTCCGACAGGCTTAGTCCGCCATTGTGCGTAGGTACCTACGCTCGACAGCGCGCGATGCGCCTCTGGGGGCGGGCGCGTAGTTTCCATTCATGCGTAATCTACCTACAACCGCCAGCTACTACGTCGTACTACGGCGTCGTACTAGTACTTTTCTTGTATTTTTTTGGACTTTCCGAAATGTATTCAACGTGACTACATTTAACAATTTATCTCGTTTATAACTTCGATTATAGATACTTAATACATCATATTCTTTTCCAGACGGTAAAAAATTTCACGCGGTATAAAAGGAGAAGCTAAATCTAAAAATCAAGGCCCAGCCCAAACCGCTGAACGTAGAAACATGAAATTTTGTGTGTAGGTTACGTTTATAGAGTAGATGCTCGCTAAGAAAGGATTTTACGAAATTCAACCCTTAAGGGGATGAAAGAGGGGGTTGAAGTTTGTATGGGATAGTGTGATTTCTGCGTTTATCAACTTTAAACTTGGCACAAATACTCTTCAAAACACACTATGAAATATTAGTTCTAGGATTTTTTGAAAATCATCCTCCAAGGGGGTAAAAGTAGGGGATGAAGTTTGTATGGAAAACCTTCATTTTTGGGTGTATCAATTCGAAACTTTGTAAAAATACTCCTCAAAACAAACAACAAGACACGTATTTCCGGATTTTTCAAAAACCATCCCCTTACTGGGTGAAACAGGGGAGTGGAGTTTGTATGGAGACGTGTTGTTTTTTACGTCTATCAACTTCAAACTTTACATAAATACTCTTAGAAATAAATTATGAGACACATATTTTTGGATTTTTCGAAAATCATCCCCTAAACGGATGAAAGTAGGGGTTGAAGTTGATACGAAGAAGTTTATTTTTTGCGTCCATAAACTTGAAACTTGGTACAAATGCTTCTGAAAACAAACTATGAGATATTAGTTCTAGGATTTTTCAAAAATCTTACTGCAAGGGGGTGATAGTGGGGGTTGAAGTTTGTATGGAAAACCTTTATTTTTGGGTGTATCGATTCGAAACTTTGTAAAAATACTCCTCAAAACAAATAACAAGATACGTATTTTTGGATTTTTCGAAAATCACCCCTTAAGGGGGTGAAACAGGGGGTTGGAGTTTGTATGGAGACGTGTTATTTTATACGTCTATCAACTTCAAAAAATGCACAAGTACTCTTAAAAATAAATCATGAGACACGTGTTTTAGGATTTTTTGAAAATCATCTCATAAAGGGGTGAAAGAGGGGGATAAAGTTTGTATGGGATAGTGTGATTTCTGCGTGTATCAACTTTAAACTTTTTACAAATATTCTTGAAAATAAACTTGATACTTATATTAGTTCTAGGATTTATCGAAAACCATCCTCTAAGGGGTTTCATCCCCTTCGGGGTTGAATTTTGCATGAATACCTTCATTTTCGGATTTATCAATTCGAAATTTTGTAAAAATACTCCTCAAAACAAACAACAAGACAAGTAGGTATATCTCGATTTTTCAAAACTCACGGGTGAAACGGGGTTGGAGATTGTATGGAAACGTGTGGTTTTTTTTTCGTCTATGAACTTGAAACTTATCATAAATACTCTTAAAAACAAATGATGAGAAACGTATTTTTGTATTATTTTAAAATCATTCCCTAAAAGGGTGAAATTAGGGGTTGAAGTTGGTATAGAGAAGAGGGGTTTTTTGCATCTATCAACTTGAAACTTGGCACAAATATTCTTTAAAAGTCTCCATACTAAGTCTAATTTTTTTTGATAATTTACTATGGGTTGCTAGGAGAAATTTGTTTGTGCATCCCAAAATGTTGAAAAAATAAATGTCCACCCGTGCGAAGCCGGGGCGGGCCGCTAGTTATAAATAAACATAATATAACTAAAACGTTGAACTATGCATTTCTATATATTCATACATATTATAATAAAATTGTAACTGATGTATGTACATATATAAGATATTTAAGAAAAACGTATGTGTTTGGGGGTCTTCATAACGGCAATAGAAGCCGAAACTATTATTTTTTGAATTCATCATAACAAGTAATAACAAACATCATCATCCTTATGAGGCAGTCGGGTAAGGGATACAAAACATAAAGATTGATTCAAGGAAACAAAACGGGTGTTTTATTTGTTGTTGGAAACCTCAATTTATTGAAGTGGAACTGAAGATAATGGATTTTCAACCGACTTCAAAAAAGGAGGAGGTTCTCAATTCGGCTGCATGATTTTTTATGTTTGTTTCCTCAGAACTTTAGACTGGGTGTACCGAATTTGGTGATTCTTTTTTTATTTGAAAGCTGGTGCTGGCCGTGTAGTCCAGTTCTGACAATGGCATATAGAGATATAAAGAAAACCATACAATTTAAAATCTGTTTTTTACTCTTTAGAGTTCTATTTTATTAATGCAAAACATTACCATACCAACCATAGTAATGTAAGCAACGGATCCGATCCGGTCCGATGTGACTTGATCCGATCCGCTGCGATGTGACCTGATCCGATTCAGTCTGATGTGGTCTGATCCGATCCGGTCCGATTTTATGTGATCTGGTCAGATCCCATCCAATATGATGCAATCAGGTCCGGTACTATCTGGTTTGGGCCTATCGGGTCCGATCTAATCCTATCCGACCTGGTCTGGTCTGATCAGATCGGTCCGGACCGATCCAGTTCAGATCAGATCGAACCCGAACGGATCGGACCACATCGGACTGTACCCAACCGGATCGGGGAAAAAACCGACAAACTGAGAACCTCGCGCTTTTTTTGAAGTCGGCTAATAACATTATTAGACACACTATAAAATGAGGAAAAGATGTACATAGACAATGTTTATTACCATGATCCATGTTAGCTTTCACGAATGTCCTTCATTAAATCGTTTTTTTTTATAAAAAGAGAAAGTTATCAGTGTCGAAATCTTTTATTTCTTTTTTTGTGTGTTCCCAGATTACTCGAAGACTGCTTGCTGCGATTCGGGAAATTGTTTTTTCGTTTGAAATCGTATACTTTCCAGGTAGAACCTTACTCATCAGGTCAGGATCCGATGATGGGATCCTCGAGAAATCGAGGGAACTCTTCCAATATTATAACGCACCCCCAGAACGAAAGTGACCTAAGTCAAAAAACGCAATTTGTGGGAAATGAGCAAGAAAGTTTTCAAAAGCGTGTAAATTTGAATAAACTTAATGTATCTTTACCGTGTTTCATCGGAAATGATTTCTTTTTCGCGGGTATATGTATTGATCTTTAATGTACATATTAGTAACATCATATTCAATTTAAATGTATTTTAAATATTTATTTTGACATTAAACACAAAGTTGTTCCAAATTACGTCACTTTATGGCAAAAATATATACTACTAAAGAGGCCTATACCTATAAGTGTCTTTCTTCTTTTATTTAATGTTAGCACTAAAGTAACCCAATCTAAAAACAGTCAATAAAATCTAATAGATATTTTGTTATAAACAGACTTATTTCAAAAAAGTGGTCAGTTTAGTACAAAAGAAGAAATGTTATTTACTTTTACAGTATTTCCAATAAACTGGCATAATTCGAGATCCGTCGATGTTGTACTCGTCTACTCGCGACCTCTTCTGACGCAATACTAGTTCGGTCTCTTTCACACGACATGCATAGGTAAATACCGTGATCAACTAAAGTGACCGATTTATCGGCGGTCCCCCTTTTACTTATAGTTTGGTCTCTTTTTCTCCATAGGGGTTTAGAATAGGCTGTTTCAGGTCAGTTTATAGCAAAATCAGAAAATACAGGAATTTTGAGTTGGGTCACTTTCATTCTAAGGGTGCGATAAATCTATGAATATTATAGTGTACACCTATTGCAATTTGGGTTTAACTAGTACATTTACTCTTGGTAAGCACCATTTGGTGAAGTGGAACTGATGATGAAGACCAGATTGGGCTACCTGAACTATCTACTCAATGATTAGTATTTTATTTGTTGCGATTGTATTAATAATAATAATATTACTTTTATTAGTATTACTTTGATAGAGTTGCCAAGCATTTTATGCTCGTCCGTCACAATGCATACTACCTATGGTTAGTGGAGTTGATGGTGAAGTGGCAGGAGAACTCTTCCACAATTTTCCTTTCTAGGTTTTTGTTATCAGTTTATTATAATTACTAAAAGATGTTTGGTGTTTGAAGTAACGTTCCATTCACAAAATGTTTTGTTATGAATGTTAGATCAAAGATTCATGTTTATATTGATGCAAGTTTCGTTTTGTATTGTATATATTTTATTACTGACCCTACTGCGTTATCAAGACGCGTGGTCAAAATGCGGGGAAGCGCGGTGCGGGAAACATAAGCTCCGCCCTGAAGCCCAAGGCCGTTGGCGGCTACAGTCGCCTTAAATTGCCACACTGTCGATTTGAAACCTTTTTCTTGACTTCGCACCAAATATGCTCTATTGGGTTTACATCTGGGCTGTTAGCTGGCCAATTTAAGACAGAAACTGATCGAATTCTTTAACGGTGCGGGCAGTATATTTTGGATGATTGTCGTGCTGGTATGTCTAAATAAAGAAAAGCACATCTTCGGCATAAGGTTACATTGTTTCTTCCAGTATATTTTTGTATTGGAATTGATCCATATTTCCTTCTATCAGCTTAACAGGTCTAAAGTCGACTGTCCAGAAAGCACTTCCCATTTTTACATTTCTCCAACCATGCTTTTTTAATGTCTTTTTATGTACTTAGGGTCGAATGCTTTATTCGGAGTAGGTTGTACACATCGTTTTCCATTAGAACATAACCTATTTGTTTTTGACTCGTCAGAAAAAAAAAACCACTGTCTAACTGTCCAGTTTTCATAACTTCTTGCAAATGCAAGCCGGGCTTGCCTGTGGTGGCACCGTTTCAACATAAGCACCATACTTGCTATCCTTCCGTGCAACTTTTCTTCTACCAAACGCCTTCGAATAGTGCATGCCGAGATTGCTAGAGGGTTGTTTTCACCAAAATATTTCTTTTCTCAGCTCATTAGACCCTTTCAACTGATATCGTTTTGCCAAACGGACGATAATTCGATCATCTCGTCGACTTTCTCTGTTTAGGTACACGCATGAGCATTGCAGATGGTGGGCTATCTTTTTATAAGACCAATTCTTCTCGCAACGTTTTATTATTACTTCCCTTGTAGATTTATCACAACTTTCATTTTTTCCCATTGGTTTCATATGAAGAGACGTTTATAGCACTAAATAGCGCAAAAATTACGCGAATACTGACCTACAACCACAGTGTTTTCTATTTTAAAAGAGAAGAATAATAGTGGTATTTTATTCCTCGTATTTGATTACCAGAACTATATATATATCATTGTAAAGCTAATTTACTGGGCTATTTGATAACATAATGAAATATTTTAAAATGCCACCCTATGTTTGAAAAATTTAGTAATATATGAGGGTTTAGGTCACTGAGAAACGAACGTCACCCTTTTGGTCTATGGACCCTAAATGATTTAAAATAATTATTTAGTTAAGTGTTCAATTAGGCTTATCGAATTTGTATGATTATTTAGTATTCCCTGAATTATTAAATTATTATTTTTTTGTTAGTCAAAGTGGTATGTTCGTTTCGTGGTCCAAGGTCCAAGGAGTAATAGTGTTTTGTGCTCTATGTAGGTGAAGAAATGTCATATTGACATAGAGTGGCAGACCGACAACATCACGTAGCACATCAATCGCTACTTTCGTGCAAAAAAATATTTATTTCTTTTAAATATTTCTTTTTACGACTCTGGATTCAAGCTTTTTTGATTTCATGTACAAAAATATATGTTGGATGGGAGATACTTTGAAGAATTTTACAAATCAGGGGGCATTCTGGGGGGTGTTTTGTAGGACATATTTGTTTAAAATAATATCTTCTTACCACTCTACTAACTCAGATCTCTATAGTATTTTTCATTTATTATACCACCCTCTATAGATTTTCCGAACATCACTTTTGACTAAAAAAATTACCATTCAGCGTTCTTAATTTTATGACCAGCCTGTAAGTAGTAATACTAGGTTCAGATCTAATGTAAAAAGTTTATCTATTTATTTTTTAGCCAATCATGTGTATCAACGAATGTACCCATAGTATAGAAAAGTTTTACGTTACCTAGATAAATACAAAAAAATACATGCAATTAGTTATACTCGTTAGTTGGAAAAAATCTGTCCTTTAAATAAGCCTTCTTAATTATATGACCACCACTTTATGTATAGAGAATGAAGACTGCTTTGAAACGAAATACTGAAGAGACTAGCCCACATAACACGGATTCTGAGCAATGCCGAAGTTCCTGATGATTCTAACTAATATCTTGAATGGAAAATTTGAATTTCTGATTTGTTCGGAACACACTAAACCTATTTGTAGTAATTGTTTTAATTTGTTGTAAACTATTATATCTCTTCCCAATCTTATTAGGAAGAGATTGCCAATTTTTTTTATTTATTTTGAAAGTAGATTTTTATATACAAAAAGTAATCATTATGGATCTCTTTTTGTAGAAGATATCATTTTGTAAGATAATCTATATAAATTACATAAAAATGAATCCCTCCCTATTTTCCTTGTGTACGGCACCACGCGTGAACGGCTGAACCAATTTCGCAAATTCTTTTTTCTTTGTGTTTGTTATTGTCATGAGAAGGTTCTTATGAAAGAAAAAAGTAAGAAAGTTGCGCGGAACATATGAAAATTTAAGAAAACATAGCCCCCATTTTAACTCTTCTAATGTAACCTTATTGTGTTTGACATAACTGACAGTTGTACAGGACTACGTCTGTCGAGTCAGCTAGTACCTAAGTAATACACTCGGCGTCAAAAAAATCGCACCTTTGGAAAATAATACTTCAAACCACTTTTAATCGCATTTAGAATCAATGATGATGGGACTATTAGGTATCATTTTAAACATTAATATAACGACATTAAAATTAACAACCATTTATGCCATAAAAAAACATTTCACCCAATTAACGACGCTATACAAAAATAATGCATAATTACTCTCCAAAAGCGCCGCTAGTTGCGCTAACTTTTAGGGGTACGAAAGGGTCAACACGGGTCAAAAGTTAATCATTCGTTGTCTGGACGTTGACGGACGAAGACACAGGAAAAGAGCTGACCAAAAAAAAAACTCCTTAAGATGGATACCACCCCTGATGAAGCCGCTTAAGTGATCGCATTACTGCAATCGGGGATGCGACAGTGTGATGTTGCTCGGCAACTGAACCTATGTCGTTTTTCGGTTAGGCGAGTACTCCTGCGGTTCCGGGCGACTGGTGGCTACATCCGAAGATAGGGATCTGGTAGAAGACGCTGTACATCGGAGAGAGACGATCGGTTTATTGTTTCAACATCACTGCGAAATCGGTTCTCAAATGATGTTGAGTTGCAACAGCGACTCCAAGCAACTCGCAGATCCACCGTAAGCGTCTCTACGGTCAGACGAAGGCTAAAAGAAAAGAAGATAGTGGCCCACAAGGCCGCTACAGGCCCAAAATTGACTGCACAGCATCGTAGAGCCCGCTTGCAGTTTGCTCGCGATCACGTCGACTGGACGGTCGAACAATGGAGAGCCGTTCTCTTCTCGGATGAGACGAGAGTGTGCCTTTTCTACAACGACAGACGTAGAAGAGTATACAGAAGGCAGGGGGAACGATTCGCACAGGCCTGCATTGAGAAGACAGTGGAATATGGGGGTGGCTCCTCTGTTCTGCGGCGGTATTTTTGTTGACGACAAAACCGAGCTTGTGTGCTTGTCCCTGACTGGAGGTTCTCGCAGAAAAGGGTCAATGGCTGCTCCCCGGTACATCACAGAGGTCTTGCAAGAGCATGTGGTCCCTTATGCTGAATTTGTCGGCACTGGGTTCACGTTAATGCACGACAACGCTCGCTCCCACACCGCGACAATTGTATCCGATTATCTTGATGAGCTTGGGATCCCCGTCATGAACTGGCCAGTAAGAAGTCCAGACCTAAACCCGATCGAGCACCTTGGGGATGAACTGAAACGAAGAGTCCGGTCACGCGATCCCACTCCTATCACCCTCCAAGACCTTCAAGAGGCCGTCATTGCGGAATGGAATATTATTCCTCAGGAAGACGTTTTAAAATTGATTCAGGTCCATGAGAGATCGCATGGAAGCTGTTATCAGGGCAAGGGGTGGTAACACTAGGTTTTAAGTAATTTTTAAGCATTTTTTGTCTTACTTTAATTCTTTGTCAACAAACTTTTTCTTCTTCTTTTGCAATCACTTATTTTTTTATGGCCTAGCAAGACTCAAGTACGATTTCATGAATGTTTATGATTAGACCTTTAAAATGATCCGTAATAGTCGTCCCATCATCATTGATTCTAAATGGGATTAAAAGTGGTTTGAAGTATTATTTTCCAAAGGTGCGATTTTTTTGACGCCGAGTGTAGAGTGAGAGCCGGCGATGATCAGCAGGCCTACCACGACCTCTTAAAACAAGACTGTTTTAATATTACTTTCAAAATTCGTACCATGAGCTCCTTAAAGTAAGCTTATTTCAATGTTGTTTTGTAAGGCAATCTTGTGACGTCACGCGAAAATCGTTCACTCAATTTGTACCATGAGGTGCACTTTTGACAACCAGCAATATTGTTTTATGTCAAATTTGTGTCAAACTTAGCAATCATACAAAAGTTACTCGCTAGCGATTGTAACAAGATCGTTTTCATGTTTTCTATTTACATTACTCGTAATTGTATATTAAGAACTAGTACAAACGTTTTAGTTTTTGCCGATCTTTGTATTATAGCTGTGATATGAAATTTTGAAGAACATTAATACAATAACTGTGATACAACCAAAAATTTATATTTGTAAAGCAAATAACGTCGGAAATATTTCGTCAAAGATGCAGCATTGAAGAATTTTGCGAGGAATATTCCATGGAGTGACCCGTGATCTTATTATGGTGCAAATGAGGCAAAAATACCGGAAATTAGCACAGTAAGTCAACTATTGTTTAATACCATCGTACCCTGTAATGAGCAGTGATAGCCCAGTGGTTACATAGCTCGCTTCTTATTCGTGAGGCTCGAGAACTAATCCTGGCATGTTCCAATGAGTGTTCGAAAAAAACATTTTCTATAAAATCAAACAATGGTCATCTCTAAGTTATGTATAATAAAAATGCATGTGTGTAGTAGAATAGTATTATGGTTTTATTTGTCATAAATAATGAAAGTACATTTATTTATTTTATTTTCTTCTTTCAGATTCTTGCTGCAAAACATTCAAATTCAGCAGATTGTAGATGCAAGACATCGTGGAGCTACCCGTCACCCATGACTCTCTGCGACATGTTGTATCAACAGAGGCACTAGGACAGGTTTGTCCTACTATAATGGACTGGAAGCTGTAGAATGCTGCACTTCGACAACAGCAGTAGATACTTCGAGGCTGTCAAGAAATAAGTAGTATAAGTTTTAAATAAATTGTTAATTATGTTCCATTGTAGCAACCATAATTACTCATCTTTAAATATATAATAATTCTTCTGTACATGTGTTTGTCACCTAACTCCTCCTACACGGATGTATCTACCGATATGGACGAAATTTTGTTTGTATATTTGAGTGAATCCCTGTATAGTTTAGATTCACAATTCGACCCGACAGGTGGTGCTGTTGTCTGGCAGGACAACGTCTGTAATATAAATTTAAGTGAAACACTTTATATCGACTTACATATCCTACTAATAATATTATAAACGCAAAAGTTTGTGAGGACGAATGTATGGATAGATGTTGTTCTTTCACGCAAATAATACTAAATGGTTTCATCATGGATCATGTAACTTACAGTAACATACAGCTTATACATCAGAATAACTCATAGGCAACTTTTTATCCTTGAATGCAGGAGAAGTCGCAGGAAAAAGCTAGAAATTGTACATTTATTTTCTCTTACTTACAATTAATTTCTCCAAGATTCAAATTTTGTTTGTTATCGGCCAAGGACTGTTGGAAAGCCTCCGGATTTTGAAAGGAACATACAGCAACGGTTCTTTTACATAGCGTCACCAATAAACCCAAAAATAAATACTTTAGAAAACATTTTGTCATCAACAGTTATTTACGATGCGTTGCTATGGTTACAGAATAACACAAAAAAGTTCCATTTCACAATATGGTAAGTGGTCAGACTAACACTGACATTTCATATTACTTTATTATTTATCGATGTTTCTAAGATAAAAATGTAATCATGAAGTTGTATAATAAATCACATTAATAACTTAATCATATAAACACTTACAATGGGTTTTAAAAATATTATTTTGCTGACAAAAACCGATGTCTCTTCAAAATTATGCGTGTACCGGAGCGACGGTGCGAAAGTGATGACGCCTTATGAAAAATTAGTGTTGTCTGGCTTACTCTTACAGCAGGGAATAGACAATCATTCGTTCTTTCACATCACTAAGCAGGAATAAAACAAGATTGCTTTAAGAGCTCATGGTACGAATTCGAGTAATGTTGTTTTAAGCTTGAAACAAAACGTTCCTAAACTATGATAGTTTTATAAAAGATGGTGGTAGGCCCCCAGACCTTCGTCATTTTGTCAAGCCTCAAAGTTTGCCTATGTATCTCCTATCTACAGGTGAAAACGATACCCGAATATGAAGTTTGGATAACGGTGGCTTTGGAAGTTATCAGGCAGCAAGGTCCATAAAATTTTATAATTTTTATAATATATAATATATAAAAAAATATAATCTCACGCCTTTTTATCCCCGAGGGGGTAGGCAGAGGTATTCCATTACTGGAAATACCCACATTTCACGAGATATATTGGACCCCTAAACGTGATAGGTGGTGAGCCTATCGCCGGACCGGGTCTGTTTACACATGTCTCAGGATTAATTCTGAGACCTGCGGGTTTCCTCACGATGTTTTCCTTCACCGTCGAGCTAGTGATAAATATGTACGTAAGTTTTTGAAAAACTCATTTAATTTTTATAATATATTGCATTCGGATTAATATTATAAATCACGTCGTCCATTTTCAGACACTTGGTGCGGTGGAAACACCCTGTCTGACATCCTTAAATCATGGTGAATTAAGGTTATACTTTCGTCATTTTATAAAAGCTGATTTTTTATATTTTACTTGAGGAACTATCAGAAGATGTTTTCTCAGATTCAGACAGTTTCGTTGGTTGCTACGCCGTATCTGACACATTGTATTAATTAGTCGGGCATTATGTGGTCATGACATGATTTCTGTCAACATATTATAGCTTTTTTAAATTATTTTTTTTCAGAATTTCGTCGCTCAAAAGTACACTATGACGAATAAGACTATCGTATACCTAGTCCCTTTATTTATTGATTTATAATTTTATGACCCTCCCTATGACTTTTTGTAGGTTTTTTGATTTTCGCTTTGCAACACTGAAAATTATGGCTGATTGAATCTTTAGGGTAGACCTCAAAAGACCCGAATTGATCTTCCAGATAAAAGTACGTCAGAGAGACGTGTTTGGTGTCATTGCATAGGGCATATCCTGTAGTTTACCAGAAAAATCCTAAAATAGAAAAAAACAAGATGGCCGCTCCGGTATTCTGTCTTTACTGAAAGAATTGGATTTTTATAATTTTCATCGGTATTTTTAGACAAGTTGGCAACACTTTGGAATGTTGGGTTGTATGGAGCGATTGTTGGTCTCAGTAAACAGTGTTGCCATGAAAAGTAATATTTATTAAAATTGTATTTTTTTTTCGACTTATACTCAAAAAGGACAACATTCACATAGAAAATGATCAAAAATGGCTAAAACGAGATGGCCGCCCCAAAATTGACTTTATTTTTCTGTCAAAATACGACCCCACAGAGACACGCGTGGCCGCTTGCGGCCTCGCTCACCGCGCATCTAGTTATACAATACAACGCGTAACAGAAAAAGCGCAATTCCTCATACACCCCAATTAGTATATTAATATAAAAAAAAATGTGATGCAATCGAACTTTAGTTGTGTCTAACCATTTTTCTTAAATATCGATTAATAGTAGCACGATTTCCATAGAAAGCACTAAATTCAGCTAAGCTAATTCATTTTTGGGCAAAATTTACCACATATTAAAAATAGCTGAAATCGAATAAGTAGTCGAGACTGAACAAACTAATTTCAAGAATTGCGCTTATTCTGTTACATGTTGTATAAAAGTATTATTTCAATAACATCGTCAAAGTATAGGAGGAATTCATTTCTGAAATAAAAAATATCAGTTCATAGATACTAACAAAGTTAATTTAAAAAACCAAAAACCCGACTGCCTAAAAAGCTGAAAACAAGACCTATTAGAGAAGTAGGAAGTCAAGACCACGATATATCTTTGTTGTTGAATTGAGAAGATACCGACCGCCGACTGCATGAGATTGTTGCAAGATTGTGCAGCACATGGTCTTGACTTCCTACTTCTCTAATAGGTCTTGTTTTAGCTTTTTACGCAGTCGGGTTTTTGGTTTTTTAAATTAACTTTTTATTTTATACTTTTTATTTAGTAACCAACTTTAAACCGTTTTAAGACCTATGGTCATGCGAAATGGAAAATGGTAAAAGAAACCTAAACATGATTTTCAAATACCTATCCAATGATACCCCACTTAGCATATTTCTTTGATTTCCTTATTTTTCTTTTTCACAATTTGGCGCCAAAAGTCTGCCATTTTGTTTTTTTCTAAATTTGATATATCCAGTGTCACTCTCACTGTAAATACGAATCTAACGACACCTCTCAAGCCAAAATCCATCGAGCTGTTCAGGCTGCAGAGCGTGCCAAACAATTATACATACATACATACTCTCGAAAAACATAACCCTCCTTCTGGCGCAGTCGGGTAAAAACGAAGTAACTTGCAAAAAATCACAATCACCACATAGTAAAACAAAGTCTCTTCCCGTCTGTCTGTCCCTATGTAGGTATGCTGTGTACCTAGATCGCGTTTGGTTTTATCTACTATATAAAAATAAGTCGGGTTTTACTTCCTGACGCTATAACTTCAGAACGCACGAACCGATTTCCACGGTTTTGCATTCGTTGGAAAGGTCTCGGGCTCCGTGAGGTTTATAGCAAAGAAAATTTAGGAAAAATTTCAACAGAAAAGCGGGAAAATCTTATAAGCATTGCACCCGTGCGAAGCCGGGGCGGGTCGCTAGTATTTTATAAATCTGCAGCAACTTGGCAAGGTCTTCATTTCTTTTAATAGTATTTAAATAATTTCTGTCCTTCGGATCCCATAAAGAAGGGTCTCAAATGTAATAAGAAATTCTTTTAAATATTTTTTGTTCGTTATTGTCAGCGGCGGAACGTTCTTCATCGTCGAAATCGTCACCCGTTCTCTCTCAGTTGAATACTGATACTTTCGCGAAATGCTTACATTTGATATTCTCTTCTATGAGACGACTTTTTTGGAATGGCTGGTGTAGCAGAGGATTCGGTAGAAGCTACCTTTGCAGTTACTGTCGCATATGTCAAGTTACCTTTTATTATTTCTTTTATTTCAGTTATTTTTGCAGATTTGTGTTTACAAGTAGAGGAGACTACAATGTGGGGACCATTGCAGTTTGTGCATTTTATATTTTGTTTATTTTCGCAGTTTTTGAAGAATGTTGTCCTGAACAATTTAAGCAGACCTGCTTACTTTTGCAGAATCCGCGGCTTTGGTTAAATTTGTAACAGACAAAACACTGTTTGTTCAATTACTGGACTGGAGAAATGTGATAAATTACTTCACGTCAAGCAAAATATAATCAAATGTCACATGGTCAGGAACTTGTGAACTTGAGAAATGTCAGCAGACCAGTAGGGATTGAAACCAACATAACATGTGGAGATTTCCGTTGAAATCTCTTTACCCCAATGACTTCGGCAGAATATATCAATTCATTCAGTCAACAGGATTTCTTCGCTAAGTTCTATAGGAGCTTTAATGTTTTTATACCCTGACTTTCCAAATCGTTGTATGCAAGCAAGCCATTCATTTTGTTTCAAGAAACCTGTTTAGTATGATAATTCAACTTATTGGCACTTGACTTATTATCAAAAAATATTTTTATCAATGCAAGGCTTACATGCCTCTGCTCGACAGAATTCGGAATGAAGTCATTCGAGAGTCACCGACATGACATCGCGCGTAGAATCAGTACGCTGAAGTGGAAGTGGGCCGGTCATGTATCCAGGCGGACTGATGGCCGCTGTAGCCGACACGTATTGGAGTGGAGACAGCGTTTAGGCAAACGAAGTGTAGGGTGCCATGCGTCACGATGGACCGACGACCTAAAGAATGTGGCTGACAGTGGATGGATGCGGGCTGCCCAAGACCGGAATGGTTGGCACTCCTTGGGGGATTAGGCGAAACGATGAAGACCTACAGGCTTTACATAGATTAGACCAGGAACAGTTTTCAGCAAACAGTTTATTTTGAGTAGAGTAAGTCCATTTTTGTATTGGTACCAATTTTTTGATGAAAGTTAGACTGAAATTTCCTTTTTATTGTCTTCTACATAAATTTGGTGGTAGTATTTAAAGATTCCTCTGCGAGATCGGTTAAAGTTGGCTGTCATTTTGTTGGAACCTATGTAAACTGTATGTTCAGTATTCTAATAGGTTTACGTGCTGAGTGGTTTGTATAGCAACGAATTCAAAATACTTTGACGTTCCTAACAATGTTGTACTTTACATAATTTGAGTGTCACGGAATAAACACACTTTTACTTAATTCAAGTTGGTTTTCCCCTAACATGGTAGCCGAGTTTATGGAAGCAGTCGCTTAAAGTGTAGTGAGCGTCTGCGAAGTGCTGTGTGCGTTATTCTTTTTATTGCGAAAGTTGTACGAAATTCCAAAATCGAGATGGAGACGTCTAGTTCAGGGGCGGCTATTGTTCCATAAAAAATTAAATGGCATGGGGAAATACGGATCAAGGAAATTCATATAGATTTATTAAGATGATCTTGATCCAAGAAGATCTGTGGGAGTGCGTGGAAAGCAACGACGGTGTTTTACCGATTTGTGAAGATAAAAAGAAGCAACAGAAAGCTCTGGCTCGAATTTGTCTGAGCATAAACCCTGTGGCCATCACGCACGTGCGTAACGCAACTACCGCACGGGAGGCGTGGACAAGTCTTAAGGCTGCGTACGAAGACAGAGGTCTTTGCCGAAGACTGGGTTTAATGCGGCAGTTGTTTGGGATGAAATCATATCTGACGAAGATATGTGATGTCGCACAACAACAACCGACATCAAAGCTCCGCTGAATGACGAGTTTCTAGCTGTGATAATGTTAAGTGGGCTCACAAGCACTCACAACCGACTACGACCCACTGATAATGGCGCTAGAAAACTGTAGTGTGAAATTGTCAAGCGAAAGTTATCACAAGAACATCAGCGCCGGGCTAACGGAACAGACACGAGCAGTGGTTCCGTGATGATGGCGAAACGACGTGACAAAAAGCCTGTGATATGTTTCCGCTGCAGAAGGCCAGGCCATGTTTCCAAGAACTGTCCAGAGAATAAGAAGAAGGATCCTGTTGCCAAAGAAATGGCAAGTATGTTGAGCGCACTGTCGGTGAAGGTGCAGGAGGACTCCTGGTACGTCGATTCGGGTGCATCAAAGCATTTCTGCAACAGAAGGGACATCCTCGACGACTTCGTGGTGGACACGAGCTTGGAAGTCACGGTGGCGAACGGCGTAAGACTTCGTAGTGCGGGTCGTGGCAGTACGGAACTGCATGTTAAAGACGGTATAAAAACTCTATGCGATGTAGTTAATATTCCGAACTTGTCATGTAATTTGATGTCTGTCAGCGCTTTAGCGTCAAAAGGTTTTAAAATCGTTTTTTATTCTGATGTTTGTAATATTTATTTTGGAAATGTTTTGATTGCTATTGCAAAGTGTGAGAATGGTCTTTATAAACTACAAACCATCTCGAAAACGCGTAATATTGTACCGAAATCGTCCGAAAAGTCTGCGTCCGCCGAACATGTCGCGGCGAACATGGGGGCTGGGCGTGTTGTCTCTCAAGATTTGTGGCATGAGCGCTTATGTCATCTCAACTCAAGGAGCATGAACCTACTGAAATCAGGTATGGCCGGCGGTATAGATTTTGATAAGTCCGAGTTTAAACAGTGTATTTCTTGCATTGGAGCTAAGCCAAAGCTACCTTTTCCAAAGGTAGCTTGCTTTTTCTTTTTGGTCGGTGTCCACGGGTAAATTTAATGCACCCAGAGTTGGTAACTACTTTGGTGATAGGACTTGAAAGAAACGAATACCATATCTGCTAAACAGTTTACCCGAGGATATCCGCCTTGAGCCAAACAAAAATAAGTTTAAAATTTTACTTAAAAAATACCTTTTAGAGACACTCACAGAATAAATTAAAATGTAAAAATAATATTATACCAGAGACTTATGCCTGCAGACAAACAGTCATAAACAGTTTTGCAGGGAACTGTATTAGAATATAAGAATGAAATTTGTTTAAAAAATAAATAATAATAATAAAATAAAAGTAATCGTTTACTAGAGCGACTGAAATCTTAGGGCTTGTACATTCTGACGTTTGCACGGTGGTTCGCAATATATGCTACTTTTTATAGACGATTTTTCGCGTAAAACTTTTTTTTATTTTATTAAAACAAGGATGAAGTTATTGAGAAGTTTAAACAATTTAAAGCCCTTGTCGAGAATCAAACGAACAAAACTATTAAGATTCTTCGAAGTGACCGGGGAGGTGAGTATGTGAATAAAAAGTTCGATGAATTTCTGAAGCAGCATGGTATCAGACACCAGCTGACGGTTCCGCACTGCCCTCAGCAGAATTCAGTGTCTGAAAGGGCAAATTGAACGATTGCTGAAGCAGCTAGGTGTATGTTGCAGGGAGCTGGCATGGATCAGAAATACTGGGCAGAAGCAATGTGTACTGCAGTTGACGTGAAGAACAGATCGCAACTCCTGAGGAGAAGTGGTCGGGATCTAAGGTAAACTTGAACCATTTACGAATTTTTGGTTGTGTTGCTTACTCTGTCGTGGAGGATCGAAAGAAATTGGACCCGAAATGCAAGCCGTACATTTTTATTGGTTACTGCGAGGATACGAAGGGATATAGAATTGTAGACCCCGCTTGTCCTACAAAATGTATTGTTTCGCGTAATGTCGTGTTTGTAGAGGACAAATTCTACGAAGACCAGGTTCAGCTACCTGTGGTCAACGAGCTGACTCCGTACATAGTTATTAATGAAACTGATAATGTAGGAGTGCAGACGGCGGAAGGCGTTGACGTCACGATAGAGCCCGAACCTGAAGCAGCGAGAGAAGACCAGCGTCATGAAGCGGAAGACAGCGAAAGCGAGGAGACCAGTACCTCGGATGATACTTTATACACTCCAGGGTCCTCATCTTGGGATTCGGAGGAATCGGGAGGACGGAGCGAATTCGAGGATACTTTTACGTCGGCTTTCACCGCTGGAGCGGTAAAAGAAAAACATTTCGTTTGCTGAAGGCTATCTATGTATTGAAACAAGCCAGTAGATCATGGAATGAGAAGATAAACGACGTACTCATCAAGAAGTTGAAATTCAAAAGGCTAGCGTCCGAGCCGTGTGTTAATGTGAGATCAAATAACAATGGAACTGTCATTCTCGGCCTTTATGTTGATGACATTCTGAATAGTCAAACTGAGAAAAGGGCGGTAAAAGAAGAGATGATGAAACAGTTTGTTATGAAGGATCTTGGGCCCGCTAAATGTGTATTGGGAATACACGTCAGCCGTAAAGATGGCAAAATAACTCTGAATCAGTCTAGTTACATCAGCAAAGTTTTAGAAAGGTTTAAGATGACTTAATGTAAGCCTGCCAAAACACCGATGGAAGTTGGTTTGAAACTTGAAAAGGCTGAGAAGACTGGTGACTACGAATATAGGAACTTGATCGGTTGCCTTATGTATATAGCGGTCTGTACGCGTCGTGACATCGCGCATGCTGTGAGTACGAGTATGTTGAGTCAGTTTAACGATTGCTACTCGGAAGCTCATTGGAAGGCTGCGAAGCCCGTGCTTCGGTACTTGAAGGGTACGATGGACTACAGCATTGAACGTGACAGGGTCAGCGGACGCGGACTGGGCGGCTAATGTAGTCGATTCGTCAGTCTTACACTGGTTACGTGTTTAAGTTAGGCAATTCCTTAGTTTCTTGGGAGAGTCGTAAACAACGTACCGTTGCGCTCAGTAGTACGAAGAGCGAATTTATGTCGATATCCGATGCGTGCAAAGAGGCATTGTTTATAAAGGCATTCATTTCGGAATGTATGAAGTTAGATGTCAAGGTAGTGGTTTACAATGAAAACCAATCTGCGATTAAATTGTCTGAAAACCACATGTTTCACGCAAGGACTAAGCATATTGATGTTAGACATCATTGTATCCGCGAGATATTCGAAAATGGTATAGTAACTTTAAAGTATATGTGTACTAACGATATGCTAGTGGATGCTTTGACAAAACTTTTATGTATTAAAAGGTTTTAACATTTTGTTAAAGATTTTTATATGCTTAGTAGTTTGTAGTACCTAGTTGTTATAATTATGGTTTGTACTATGAACATATAGTTTAACGGGTGGTGTTGGAACCTATATAAACTGTATGTTCAGTATTCTAATAGGTTTACGTGCTGACTGGTTTGTATAGCAACGAATTCAAAATACTTTGACGTTCCAAACAATGTTGTACTTTACATAATTTGAGTGTCACGGAATAAACACACTTTTACTTAATTCAAGTTGGTTTTCTAACACATTTTTGGTAGAGAAATTTAATCACACAAAAAAAAAATCTTTTCAGAGAATTTCTTCCATCACTTCTTTTGTTATCATCATCTTTTATTAGAAGAGCATTAACAACAGACTTGGTTAATATGAAACCCAGACTGCTCACTCAATTAAGTTAGTAGTTTTTATTAATGTAGTTGAATTTTAGAACTTATATTTCAAAAAATCTCAATAAGTAGGTAGTTTTTTTTTTGTTTTTTTTTGGCGTCGCACGGCTTGTTTGGCGGCAAGGAAACGTTTTTAGGTAATAAAGGGAATATAGAAACGGAATTTTAAAAAGGAAGAGACGGATTAATAAAGTAAAATATTATATTGAAACTACTACATATATACATCTACTAATTTAAGACTAATTTATACAATAATTACTTGTCATTATAAATAAAATATCATAAAAGTTATATATTTACATTATTACTTAAAATAAATAAGGCTAATAATCTATAAACATTAAAATCAATGGAAGCAAGGAGAACCGGAATGGAAGTAGGCAGAAGAAGCTTTAGGGACACCAAAGACTCAAAAAGGGAGGAGCAATCTCTAAGAGGACATGACAGAAAAATGTGGTTAATATCGGCAAATTCCGACCTACACTCGCACCCAGCGTCATCCACAATGCGAAGCCTATCAAGGTGAGCTGGAGAAACCACATGACCCAGTCTCATACGGATAATAGATGTAGTGCATTTTTTTGAAACATGAAATGAGTTGAACCATGGTTTTAACTTTAAATCTCGTTGTATTCTATAATAATATATTCCCTTGACTTGACTGCTACTCAACCAATGTTCGTGCCAGGAATCTATTAGGAATGTTTTAGGGAGGGCGATCAAATCATGGGAATAGTTCTGGTACGGAAACAAATCTCCACACTCCACGGCCTCATTAGCGAGTTCATCAGCTCTTTCGTTCCCTCGGATACCAGAGTGGTCTGGTATTCAAGAAAACGAAAGATCGACATCTTTGAAAGAACATTTTAATAATAATTTTCGGATTTCTATTATAACAGGATAGGTTGGCTTGGCTTAGCTAAGGTGACTTGGCTAAGGCCTGCAAAACGCTTTTCGCGTCCGTAAAAATAACAGCCTTCTTAAGATTCATGAGCAAAATATAGTCAACGGCCCTAAAAATGCCAAAAGATTCACCAGTACATACATATTTATTTATATACATATTTATCACTAGCTCGACGGTGAAGGAAAACATCGTGAGGAAACCCGCAGGTCTCAGAATTAATTCTGAGACATGTGTAAACAGACCCGGTCCGGCGATGGGCTCACCACCTATCACGTTTTGGGGTCCAATATATCTCGTGAAATGTGGGTATATCCAGTAATGGAATACCTCTGCCTACCCCCTCGGGGATAAAAAAGGCGTGAGATTATATATTCACCAGTAAAGGTGGATGGACCCGACTGCTTTAAAAGCCGGCAACAATCTCATGCAGTCGGCTGTATCTTCTTAATTCAAAAACAAAGACTTATAGCCGCCGACTGCATGAGATTGTTGTAAGATTGTGCAGCACATGATCTTGACTTCCTACTTCTCTAATAGGTCTTGTTTCCGGCTTTTTAGGCAGTCGGGTTTTTGGTTTTTAATTTAACTTTTTTATTTGTTGTAAATATGATTCATTTATTGGGTCACTTGGGAGTTAGTAAAAATGCTGCCGATGCCAATATCGTGTTTAATGCTGTTAAAAATAGGGATTAGTATGACAGTCACCAAATTTATAGCGACGCATCTAAACACTCTAGGAATGGGTGTGTTGGTGTGGGAGTTTTTCATGCTCAATATAATATAATACAAAAAATTCAGTTTCCGCCCTCGGTTACTCGGTTTTTAAATTGGCAACACAGTCTGACTTTTCCATATGTCAGGAATGTTACCTGAAATCATTACAGAATTAACAATATTTAAAAAATAGTAAAATGAGGGGTCCTTAAGATGAGTGAATAACGAATACCATCACCGCCAGGTGCAGAATCTAGATTAACTATTGTATCTTTAAGCTCGGAAATAGAAAAAGGAGAATTAAGACCTGTCAAATGGTCAGTAATCATAGGAGGTAGGGAGCAAGGTAAATATCCAACATCAGGAACAAATCCCTGTGGCCACGTGGTCCGACTGCTTTGTCCGACTGGTCGGACGACGTGGATTGTTTTTCCAGTTGTTTCGACTATCGAACTACATGAAATCGCAATTCCACTTCGTCCGATTGGTCGGTCTACCAGGTCTTTTGTATTTCTGTTAGATCGATTAATCGGACTAGAAACTCTCACCATATTGTCAAAATAATTACAACAATTAAGGACATATTTATTTTTATTGAATAAAACATAACAAACTTTTAAAATAAATTTTCCCTTTCAACATTTAAAGAGCGAGCCTTTCCATGCCAATCGCTCTAGAAAGAAACCGACATCCATATCGAAATCTCGAAGCATGGCATTTGTATCCAAAATTAAATTGTCTCGTCGGATGACTTCCCTTTTTCTTTTTTCCAAGAGACCACCTTTCATCTTGACTAAATTATATTCCGAATCCTGCTTCAAGATTTTAAGCAGAGTTACTAAGTTTGGTACCCTTCGCCCCACCAACGCGTTCAATTTAGAGTGCCATCCTTCGAGGCAATTTGTTGTTCGGATGAGCTCTCCAAAGATACACCAATCTGCAATGAAGTCATCACTCTTCAACCACTGACGCTCCATATAACGTTCAAATTTTTCCAGCCCTACATCATCATCTGGCAGGTCGTTCAATATGTATGCCCACCTATCCCTTATCAAAGATGATGGCAAGAATGGAAGCGTGGTCGGCAGAGCTACAATCCGTTTTTGACTTTGAGCTTTTGTTATTTTGTACTTCCTAGCTTGCCTCCACAATGTCTTAGCATAATGGAAAAAACAACCTTTGATTGTTGCCTCTGGAAATGTATTCTTTATTGCCATCATTGTCGCGGCCTCATAATCGGTCATGAACTGTTTGGGATTAAAACCCGGAATCTGTGACTTAATCATGCTCAGCATTATTTCGTAACTGTCTGCCGTTTGGTTCGACATTAAAACGTAAATCATTGGCACGACGTTTATAAAATCGAAGGTCGAACCAATATCAGCATGTATGACATACAACTGCTGAAATGGTGATGGGCGGCTATGGAAAGTGCCGTCTCCGAAAAAAAACTTTAGGGCCGGTATGAGCTGTCGGGCCTCGTGCTAACAAAATGCTATAATGCGATTATCTTCATATTATGCATAGTCATCTAAAACGAAATCTTTAAATATTGGTGGCACTTGTACTTCCGTTGGGTTTTTGTGAGACAGTTTTTTCACTTTTAGAGCCTTCTTCCTGTTATTCAATAAACCACTCTTAACGGAACTGTATACTGGAATTCTTTTTACCAATTCGAGGCCAGCATCTTTTAATTGTGTGACATGTTTATCGTATATCTGTTTCATGGGTGTAATGGTATTACATGCTTCCGTTTTCATCATATCAAATGTTTTGTCGATTTCATTTTTTGCGAAATCAGGAGTGCAATGATGCTTACCGCAATTTGCAATGCGAGAGTCCAAAAAAGTCAAGGAACATATTAATTATAATTGGGTAGTAGGCAGTTCGAAGCGAATAAAAATACACCACAAATATATTACTTTGCTGAAAAGTAGATAACTTACATGTACAGTTATTGTTCCTCGACATTTCTCGTTTTTTTTATTTATAATAATAATAATAATAATATAATCTCACGCCTTTTTATCCCCGAGGGGGTAGGCAGAGGTATTCCATTACTGGATATACCCACATTTCACGAGATATATTGGACCCCTAAACGTGATAGGTGGTGAGCCTATCGCCGGACCGGGTCTGTTTACACATGTCTCAGAATTAATTCTGAGACCTGCGGGTTTCCTCACGATGTTTTCCTTCACCGTCGAGCTAGTGATAAATATGTACGTAAGTTTTTGAAAAACTCATTGGTACATGCCAGGATTTGAACCCGAGCCTCACTGATTTTCGGCCGGCTCTTTAACCGTCCGGGCTATCACTGCTCTGCTTTTTTATTTATGCAAGCCCAGATAATTGCCCCGCTCTTGTACTCTTTGTTGCGATGGTATTGATGTACATTATAAAGTAGCACCATTCCTCCTTTACGCTTTATGTATAATAAGTCGTCGTGGTGAGACATGACGATAATTAATTAAACAATATTATTCAGAAACGATAAATGTATTTCGTGCAAATCAATGTCATCCGAAAACTTCAGTATGAATATTATGTTTATAAATAGAACATGTTGTACAAAGTTTATTGTGTAAAGAGTTTTATTATTGATTCCAAAGGTACATTATCAGTTTTGTACGAACATACTGGCCACTTATGAACGCTTATCATTTGAACTTCATATTGATTGCTTTTGACGTAAATACAATCTGCATATTAATGAGCTGCAAACTAGTGATTTTTTTTCAAAATTAGCAATGGACCAGGTATTAAAAAGAACTCTCGAGGACAGATACCACTGTATCTTTGGAGGTTGCTGGCACGCCCCGTTGCCAATTCCGAACATGTTAAAAGCTAAACTACTAGATGCCGATAGAAATTATATTTATCACCAGGGACACGAGCATGTGCGTACCATCAATCCCAACATTTGGGATATTGGGATGAAGTTTCTGAATCAGAAGACAACATGCAAAATTTTAATAATGAACACATAAATGACATCATAAATATCATGAAAAGTGTATTCGACATGATAGATCTGACCCTGCAAAGTATGGTAGGCTAGTACCAGTATGAACTTTGAATTGTACGTTATATGGAGCGTCAATGGTTGGAAAGTGATGAGTGATGACTTCATTGCCGCTCTTTAAATGTTGAGTTGACTTAAATTGTTTAGTACTGAAAGGGAAAATTTATTTTAAAAGTTTGTTATGTTTTATTCAATAAAAATAAATATGTGATTAATTGTTGTAATTATTTTGACAATATGGTGAGAGTTTCTAGTCCAAAAGACCTGGTAGACCGACCAATCGGACGAAGCGGAATTGCGATTTCATGTAGTTCGATAGTCGAAACAACTGGAAAAAAAATCCACGTCGTCCGACCAGTCGGACAAAGCAGTCGGACGACGTGGCCACAGGGTAACAAATGGAGGAGCTAATTTATCTAAAAAATTATCAACTAAACTAGAAGGCATGGTATTACTGGAAGATTCTTAAAAAGTCGACCTAAACCTTCTGATACTACGCCAAACTTCAGATGGAGAAACATCTGGAGAAATCGTAGAGCAAAAGTTTCTCCAACTATCAAACTTTTTATTTTTAAACAATTTGCGAGTGCTAGCTATAATATCAGAGAGAGAATCAAAGTTTTCCGGGGTCATGTTATTGCGGTAAACAATTTCAGCCTCTTTTCTTAACTGACTCCGAGCATTCAGAGTCCCACCACGGAGGGGAGGGGAGAAATCCCAGTGCGCCCTTTTTAGTAGAAAAGGTTGCGTCCGCCACTTCAATAAAAGCCTTGGAGAGAGCAATAACACATGAAATTTCATTATCAGCAGTAACACTGGGAAGAGCGGAGACTTTGTTTTCTACACGGGTGCTGAATAAAGACCAGTCTGCACCAGAAAGCTGATACTACATGCGTGGAAGTTGTTTTATATTTAATTTATTATTCCAGGGAAACGAGACGATTATTGGGATATGATCACTACTAAAAGAAGAATGAAGAGTTCTCCAGGCAAGAGATGAAGCTAAATTCGGAGTAGCAATAGTTAGATCTGGAACACAACTCCCTTCCTCAGTACGAGTGCAAAGTGTAGGGGAACCAGTGTTCAGTAGACAAAGATTGTGTGTGTCTAAAATATCAAGTATATCTCCACCATAACAATTACTTGTTTTACTGCCCCATGATACATGCTGAGAATTAAAATCCCAATATTATAAATGGTTTAGACAGAGAAGCAAAAATATAATTTATTTCACCAAAAATGGAGGATGAGGTATATAAATAGATACAAACAGATTTACAGCTACTATTGAAAAGTTCTCATTATGTACAGGAGTAGGGACAAGAGAGAAATTATAAGAATGTTTGATGAGCATGGCAACTCCCCTATACCCATCAGATCTATCTTCTCGGATACAGGCATAACCAGGAATCGTCAAAATGGAGTCGGGTTTAAGCCATGTCTCTTGAAAGGCAAATAAAAAAGTTTTCGTACCACTTGCTCAAAAAAGTTACATTCTATGCCACAAAAAGCGAACATAACAATAGTCATTTTTAATCTGTTAAAAACAGGGAAAGACAGTACAATTTGTACTGAATTTCATTCATCCTCTAGGCGGAGAATGTGATTTAAATTTGGAATACTTACCGAAATTTATACTGAACTATAGATGCAAAGCCGGTTATTAACAATTTTAACCGTGCATTTTTCGTTGTTAACCGTTAATTAACCGTTTTTTTGGCTTTTTACGGTTAACAAGGCCCCCGCGCCTCGCCTGTCACTAATTTCACGTGCGTTATATTTATATCGAAGTGGCAACATCGCGTCATTTCTCCAAACTAGGTATGTAGGTAGGTAGGTACCTAGGTAGGTAGGTGTAGCTCAGTATTCCAATTAGGACTGTACTTATCTACCAATACGATAATACGTGACGTGAATGATGAAAGGTTATCATTTTTAGGCTATTCATTTCATAATTGTTATATTGCAATGATTAAAGAATTTTAATCAATATCTATAGTAGGTAGGTATCAGTCGTGTTTATGTAATTATAGGTATAGGTATGTAGTATGAATATTTTAGATACGTAAATTGTGTTTAGTTTACGTTAAATATTTACAAAAAAACAAAACACTATACCATTTTTATAGGTCGCAGTCGGATAAATAACCGTTATTTACCGCACTTTATGGGTAGCTAACTAAAAATTTAGTTAAATAAAGGTAGGTAGCTAACGGGTTTTTTACAACTATATACTGAACTACATCTGTGTTTACACCATTGAGTTTGTATATTGTATATAAAGCATTATACATCTTTTTGAAAAAGGAATACGCATTTATTATGCAGTTATGATTATTAAATGAAATTACGTAAACCGACGTGGCCGTATGAGCTTGATGCCTTTGCTTTTCTGACAACAAAATATTAGTGTAGGAATTTGCCGCATTTTAGTTTTCTTCAAATACCTAAACTAAGTTTATTTTAATTTATTTTTATAAATAAGTTAATGTTATAAAAATACGTTACGATGTTAAATCAAAGCTACAGTGACAGTGAATTGTCGGATTCCATCAGCAGTGCAAATGCTGCCGCAATTATAAATAATTTGCTTCCAACAAAATCCAAGGATAATTATTTAAAAATTTATGAAGAATTTTCAATGTGGAGAAGTGCGAAAGGCCTATCAATTTCAGTATCAGTACTTCTTGTCTATTTTACTTTTACTTTTAATTGTCATTATTTTTAATAAATGCATATCTCATATTATTATTGTGTGAATTTTTTTGCAAATGGTAGGAAAAGTAGAGTATTTTCCTCGGTGATAAAGCTGTGTTAGTCTGAGGTGAACTTAAATCCCTCTCTACACTCAGGACTCGTCTTAAATTCCTCGCGGAGTAAACCTCGAGTCCTTCGTTACGCTCGCGATTTAAATCGTCACCCGCGACAGAAGACACTGCTTTATTCCCTTGGTTAATAATCTACTATTTAAATTTATTAACTAAATATATAATGTCACTTTTCTTATTAGTGATACTTCGACAATTCCACTGAATTACCTTGGCGAGTAGGTCCATTTTTGTTGAAATTACCTAATATATTATGTATCGATGAAGCAACGTTGGGCGGTGAAAAAATATTTGGATCTGATAAAAGTTTAAATAAAATCATAATAAGGTCAGATAAAGAAGTTTTTGAGGACACATTCAGTTAATCATTAAAGGTAGGTACCTACACCCATTAGCAGGAGCAGGCATGTCGTAATCTTTAACCAGGGCAGCATGATCCTCTTGGTCAAAACCTTTGAAATTCTTTGGAGGGGATCGAGGTTTTAAAAATACAGTTTTTTATATGAAGACTGCACTTCAAATGTGATGGAGACTGAACTTGAGGAGGCACAGATTAAAAAGAGATAGGGGGTTTAGTTTTAGAATTAACAGCATCGGCATATGACATTTTTGAAATAGGTTGGTGGACTTTTGCCGCTTCTGCATTTGAAACACAACTCTTGCTCATTGATTCTTTAATAGACCTTAGTCTTTCATGTTCTCTACACTCTTTACTGGTAGCTATATGTGAACCATTGCACAAACAACATGACACACAATCACTGTCCACAGAACAGCTGTCACCCGAGTGACCCTGACCACATTTGAAGCATCTGGGCTTGGAACGGCATTGAGCTTTGACGTGACCATATCTACAACAGTGACAACATTGAATTGTGGAATATATATATGTCACCGTAAAATTGCAAACACCGTTAGATTATAATCTATCTCGCGAGATTGTAGACTGTCGAAAGATTGTGAACCGAACATACTGCTTACAATTTAACGCATTATTTTTCGGTAGATTATAATATATCGAAGTGAAACTGATAGATCACAATCTATCGAGCGTTAAATTGTCAACTGTCCAAGGACTGTCCCTGATTGGTCGGTCTTGCTGTAGTTATTTCTGTGCCCATAGAGTTAGGAATCAACCACAGATGTCAGTTAAACAAAATAAAATCATTTAAGAAATTGTGACATTAAGTATATTGTATTTATTATTTAGTAGGTAGGAAATAAACGAGAGAATGTAATTCTATGGACAAACTTCCACCTGTTTACTGCCAACAACGAAAATGATGTTGATGATGATGATGATAATAATTTTGATGATGATTGATGATGAATCAATCACCCACCCACCCTTTCAACACCCACCATGTTCGATAATGCTGTTGTTGTTGAAACAAACCAATAACTAAAAGGCGGTTAACCATCAATACCATCATTCTTAAATTTATATTAAAGTACAAATATGAAGAATAATTTTATTATTATTCTAGTTATTTATTTAATTCAATATTTTAAGCTCTACTTTTTTCGGCGATAAACACCAACTTATCATTATTATGTTTTCCTGTCTTGTATTGTTCAGAAATAGCAATATAATAATAGGTGCTCTTTATTATGTTTTTTGATTAAGGTAGTGATATAATCCAAAACAATAAACTTAGTGATCTACTTTACAATAAGCTTTTTAAATCAAGGTTGCCTGTAGGACATTTATAAATTCATTTTCCGAAAGGTTCACTATCGCGAATCCAATGTATTTTGGATTAGTAATGCACAGGCAGCCCTACAAAAGATGTATTGATTTTAGACAATCTTGAATACGGTAATACCAATTTGTTTACATTACGGGTTCAATACAATAACGCATTCAGGGTGCTGCTGGGGCTTTCGTGGCGCTGCAGTGAGTGCCTCGGGCATGTTCGCCGAGGCGAACGTGGATGGCTTCGCAGCCATCATGAGGAAAAGGTGCGCTTCCATGTTAGCGCGCCGCCAGCACTAACAGCATCCTGGGTGTGTTCGTGGACCGGTGGGACTCACCGCTTTTGCGTAGGTGGCTGCAGTCCCATACCAAAATTGTAATATAATAATGTAATTTAATTTTGTTTGTTTACTAACACTATTTCTTAAGTTTGTAATTACTAACATTATATGGGCCATGCCTGAAATAAATTATTATTATTATACTCTTTATTTACTTTAGGTCTTAGGTTTAGGTTTTTTACAATATGTATATAAAAATAAAATATTATTATTATTATTACAATAAGCTTTTGCCTGTAGGACATTTATAAACTTATTTTCCGAAAGGTTCACTATCTCTTATCCACTGTATTTTGGAATAATAATGCCCAGGCAGCCCTACAAAAGATGTATTGATTTTAAACATTCTTGAATATGGTAATACCAATTTGTTTACATTACAATAAGCTTTTTTAATCAAGGTTGCCTGTAGGACATTTATAAACTTATTTTCCGAAAGGTTCACTATCTCTTATCCACTGTATTTTGGTATAATAATGCACACAGGCAGCCCTACAAAAGATGTATTGATTTTAGTCAATCTTGAATATGGTAATACCAATTAGATTGAAGTAGGCGGTCATTTACCTAGTCATCTTTTTTTGCCCTCTTTGGCGTTCTTGCCTCTTCATTTTCTGTAAAAAATAACATAAATTAGAAGTGTTTCACCTTAGTAAATTTATAAAAGCAGAAACTTGTTGATATCTTTTTTTGCTTAATTCATCGATATAGGGCGTCTTTTAAGCAAAAATAATTATAAACTTTTTTTAATAAATTTAAATTGTTATTACCACTATCACTGTCGCTGGTGGAGTTTGAATTAGTGGCAGTTTCTTTTTCTTTAATCAGTAACTTAAATTAGAAGTGTTTTACCTCAAATAATTTAAAAAAACAATGTTATAGAGCTTCTTTTTAACAAAAAAGTTCCGTACAAACCTGTAGGTATTAAAGTAAAAGTAGAAAAATAGAAAAAAAGTGTGATGTAATTTAAAATTTAAGGTATTTGGAATTTTTCCTTTAAATGTGCTTACATTGCTTCATTCCAAATTTCAAGATTCTAGGTCGACTTTTGGTTTTGATTCCCTTGCGAATAGTTGTGAATTTGAAAATATGCGGCTTAAATAGCCGTTTCTTTTGTTTGTGTTGACATAGAAGTTTGATATTGTTACAGGTATTATAGACCTGAGTATTTGATAAGTATTTCAATTTAACACCTCAACGCGTACATTAGAAAGGGGTAGTAAGATTTTTTTTTTTTAAATTATTACTGATTTTTACTTAATTCAAGGAAAATGATATAGGGCTTTTTTAAACAAAAAATAATAAAAACTTATGTTTTTAAAAATATGAAATTTGTTATTACCTCTTGCACTCTCTTGGGAACTGGAAGGGTAAGGCTGCGATAGAGCCTCCGCCTCCACTGCATTAATTTGATCCATGTCAAACTAATAAAGAAAATAGCAGTTATCGACAACATGATTGATTAATTAGTAACTATTCAAATTCAAAATATTTATACATCAAAATAGGCTTACAAAGTGAACACTTTTTGATCGTCAATACTATAGATTTTAAAATTGATCATCTAAGATCCGGCGCACACAGACGGGATGGGACGGCAAGGGGTCACCAGGCGACGAAATGGCAAATAGATATAGAGCCATTTGATCAAAGTAATATAGGTATCTCTGCATTAGGTACTTGTTAGTGCTTGCTTGTAATATTAACGCGGAGTGCTTTTTTAAGCTAGGAAGCCGCAGGTAAGTAAATATGTAATTTTACAGCGATCCTATCTGACTCTAAAGTGATTGAGAAACCAAAGTACCTACTTATATTTATTATGTAATAATGGGTAGCATACTCACCTCCACTTTTTGAAAATAAAATTTGGCGGCGTGCGAAAGGCGTTTCGCACGTTCTTTACGCTCTCCTTTAAAACTGGGCAAGCCACAGCCTTCGCAATAGTCAAATTGAGCTGTAATTTAAATAGTTTTTTTTAAGGCACTAAAACAGTTAAAAAAAGAAACTAATGTCCCATTTATAAACGAGACCTAATATTTTTATGGGAAAGACTTACGGGGCATGGCTTTATCACAGTTCTTGCAGCGATTTATTTCATCAACTGCCTTACGGCAGTAGCTGCAATATTCTGAAAAGTTGATAAAAACATGGAGAAAACAATCCTTTTATACTTTTATTAATGTGCCACACTACAGTAATATATCTATGCACGCTACGATACATTAAAAATGATAACAAATAAATAAGAACTAAACATAATAGAGGTGTTCACATAAAACTTACTTGTTTGTCTTTTTCGGCCACAGTTGTGGCAGAAAGTATTTTTATATCCAGAAGATGGTGAACTCATTTTTAATTAAAAGATGATACGGAATTTATTTTTTCCAGTCACTTTGTTATTTTGAGATGTTTTTTATTTTGGTTTTGACAAAGGGTTTTGACAATCAGTTTCTTCAATTCGAATTTTTAAAGCTTATGGTTTTTCACTAGAGGATGCCCGCGACTTCGTCCGCGCAGAATTAAGTATCTCTATATTAACATTAACTCCTCTAACAAATTAGGAACCAAACTTTGAAAGAAATGTTGGTGCTTTCTCATCCAATCAATGCGACCATATAAAATTTATAATTATAACTTTAATTCCTATCAAAAATCGGTAAATGTTAAAAAAAGAAATAAAAAGCAGAAAATCAATTACAAAAAGATTTAAAAAATATAGAAAAACAAATAAAACGCCCCAGATTTGAACCTGGTACCCACAGGTATAATACAAAAAAATCCATACGTCTGTCATCAAAAAGAAAAGTCAAAAGTCAAAATATTTTATTCAAAATAGGAACTTACAAGTCCACTTATTGAACGTCATTTCAACTCCACCGCTTCAACATATATGGTTGAGGAGAAGAAGCGGGGCAAGAAACTCCTCAACACAATATTCTTTTAATCAATTGTTACTTAATACTAACTTGGGTTACATAATTTCGTTTGTTTTTCGCTATCGTATTGCGCTGGACTGGAGGAAATCTGTTCCAAGCATCATTGTCATTTATATAATCGTCTAGTTTGTAATATGCCATTTTACAAAGTACATGTTTAACATGAGTTTTGAACACAGTTTCAGGCAATTTCAAAATTTCTTCTGGTATTTTATTATAAAAGCGTATGCAAAGCCCCACAAAAGAAATATTTATTTTACTTAATCGTGACTGAGGTTGCTCTAGTTTATTTTTATTCCTAAGATTACAATTATGCCTGTCACAATTTTTAGTATACAGTAATATGTTTTTCCGTACATACATAATGTTTTCATAAATGTACTGACAAGGCATTGTTAAAATATTAATTTCTTTGAACAGTTCTCTTAGGGAATCACGACCTCTTAACTTGTAAATGGCGCGTATAGCCCTTTTTTGTAAAATAAACATAGATTCTGCATCAGCAGCTCTGTCTGCCCCACAGCAAGATGCCATAGGACGTTATACTGTAAAAGTAGCTGAAATAAACGAGTCTTGCTGTGTCTACATCAGTAAGCCATCTGATTTTCCTGACGGCATAAGCAGCTGAGCTCAGTCTGTTAGCTAAAAGGTAAAAACAAAATGATTTCGATACAATCTTTGTATTTTAAAGCTATTTAATTAAAACTTTTGCCAAACAGCACATATTGGCTTGTGGTAGCTGTAGTAGGATTCAAAAAACCAGCAACTTAGGTAGGTGAGATCCGAATAGGCGATATCAATCTGGGTGTTACCGTTGGTAGATGGGTCCTTCAAGTTGAGCTGCGAGTGAATCCCATAGTTTGAAAAAAGGTTAACAATATCAGCATTGTCATTTTCAGAGAGATCCAGATTTATGTCGCCAATGTAGAAAACGTCTTGGTTGAGTTTTGCGAGTGACTGTTGAAGCATCCGTCGAAAAAGTGGCTTTGGGAATTTTGGAGATTTGTAAATAACTACAATTGAGATTCCACCGTACTTTACAGTTACGAAAATGCAATGACCACCATTAGACTCCTCTACCCACCGAACCGGAAAAGCAGTAGCCGGTGTCGTTGGCGTATTTTCTGCAATTAAACAAAACCTCCGATTATATTTTTACTTTTTACAGCTGAACGTCTATCAAGACCTGACGTCAGGTCTTGAGAGATATAAATAACTATTATCACAAATGCGGAGATTATTACCTTTCAGAAGAACCAAAGCTCCCTCGGAATTCCTTGTCTGCCTGCAGTTTGTCCTATGTAGTGTATCAAATCCAGGAAAATTCAATTCGTCGCTTTCTAAAAGATGAGGCTCCACAAATGCAATTAGGTCTGCAGAAGTGACGCATGGATCTGATACTGCATCTTGCAAGTGACTGGCCAGGGACTGCACATTATGGAAATAAAACTTGTGCAGGTAACTGGGAATATCCTGAAGGAACTGGAGCTTAAACTCGTAAGGATTAGACCGGATACGAGCCATCTCCAGCGTTACTGAGTCGTTATCTTCTGGCTTCATGGGGGCGGAAAATTCTCCGTCGATAAAGAGCCCATTAAGACTCGTGGCTCGGCTGCAAGCGACATAAAGCTCCTGTCGCGTCATCTTTTTGATTCCGGTACCTCGACAGGAAACGACGACACACTGCAGCGTGGATCCCTGGCATTTGGCAACTGTCATGCCGTTACAGGCCGTGAGAGGAATTTGGGAACGCACAACCTGGAGACCCTCGTAAACGTAAGACTTTGTGAGGGTCTTCTTGATCCTCTCCACTGGCACCCAGTTCTGATAATTTGCATTCTCGGCAGCACGGCGATTGACTAATGCTGAGTCCGCCTTCCTTTTCATAGCTCCGATGATGGGATTTTTAAAATCCATCCACGTTCGTAAGGGTTTCATGTCCAAACTTTCCTCTCTCTGCGCGGAATATTCGATGGCTTTAAGGGTTCCAGTTGCACCATTGAAGAGTCCATCAGAAACATTAATATTGGTGGAAACGAAGTATTCACCATCAACTTTGAGAAACGTTTCGTACCGAAGACCATCGCACTCTGATACATTCCATTTTTTTGCCGCTTCCAGGAGAGAGTTTTTGGTCTGTTCACTTCCATTTCCTGGAAAATAACAAATAAAATTACATATTTTAAAACTAGAGAAAGTCCTGACTGCAGGACTTTCTAGAGTGTATTATGGAAATATTTACATTTGGAAATATTAATTGAGCAATGCTGTACCTTGAATAACGTCCAATGCATACGACATTGCTCCCGCGGTCCCCAGTTGCCTATGCACAAGGTCATTGTGCGTCTTGCATTCATTATTTGTCCTGAACAACCAAACTGCTCCATCCGGAGGAACTAAATTGTCATTGATTTCTCTGGACTTTATAAGTGCAATGTCACCTGTAGTCATAACACCCTCTGCCATGTTGTTGAGAGCGTCGCAAAATTCTTTTTCTCCCTTTTGCCGCATAATCTCCATCAACTCATAGAACGAAAAGTTATCTCTCCATAAATAATTTCCCACGATGGCTCCGTTTGGAAGATGATTGGGTGCAGCAAATACATACGGAGCGGCGATTGGAGCAAGCTGTCGAAAGTGGCCAACCACAAAGACCATGATTCCACCGAAAGGCGCATCTTTTCCGGTTATCTGGCGGAGACGTTGGTCAATGTCGTACAGCATGCGTACGCTGACCATTGAGATCTCATCAATGATGAGCAATTTAAGACCTTTTAGCTTCTTTCTCAGGGAGTTGAGTGTACTGGCATCAAGGTCTGGGAGGCGCTCATATTTGCGCTGGTTTGGAAGTAGGCGAAGAGCATGGTGGATCGTCATCCCAAGAACGTTGAAGGCTGCCTTTCCAGTAAACGCCACCACAAGTACTGGTGGCTGGGAGAGGTCACGTTTAGGAATCCCGTTAAAGTAACGGATGGTGGATTGGACTATGGCTGTGATGGCATGACTCTTGCCAACTCCGGCGCCACCACTCATAAACACACACCGTTGATCGTCGGGAGACGTCTTGAGACGGTGGAGTATGCCCATCACAATCCTTCGCTGCTTCTCATTGAGGCTTCTCATCAGGGAAAGGTAGTCTGGGTCGGAAAGCATGTTGGGAGGCAAGAACTTGTCAGCCTTGGAGGTCTGGGCTATCTTAGATGGACCCGGAGTGACCATTGCTTCAGCCAAAAGCTCATCCTCCTCCTCCCAGTGAGCATCATTTTGGGGCTCCTGCTCCTCGGCTTCCTCTTCTGCTTCATTGGCGTACGCCTGGATCTCTTGGTCTCCTAGGTTGCGGTTGTTGTAGTAGGGGCGACAATTTTCCACAATCTCATTTAGGCGTTGGTTGCCGATGGCAATAGCGTCAAGGTTGACGAGCTCCTCCTCTTCATTCCGCCACGGAATGAAAAGCATTAACTGTTCTCTCCAGTAATTTTGAGGATCCACCTCCCGGCTGTAATTCCGGAAGCGGATTACTTTCCTTTTTTCCCGTCGCCGCATGAATCCAGAGTTTTCGAGCATACGGTAGCGAGGCTGTTTCCGAGAAAATGGGTTCTCCATTGCTTCCCAGTCCACCTGTTGTTCTGCCCCCTGAGGTTCCTCATCTTCTTCTTCTTCTCCCCCTTTCTTTTTCTTAAATTCGAAGAGGGAGATGAAATCCGCCAAGCAAGTCTTTTCTAACTCTGCTGGACGGTTTACGTATCGGTCCAGTTTACCCTTCTGGCAAATGTCCTCGCTGTCTGGTGGGAGTTTCTGCAGCTCCTTCGCACTTTTTAAAATGCCGATGCGCTCATCCGGGGGTCCTGTGTTGACAAACTCAACCATCCTGCTGCTATCAATATTTTTGATGCCGAGCAGGAATCCTGCGGCTTCCTGTGCTGAAATCTCCGTACCGTTGAGGAGGACCTTGGCGAACGCTTTGAGTTTTTCCCTGATTTCTTCATTGGACCGTGCTTTCCGTGAGGCTGCCTTCATCAACTTTGATATTCCACCATCGGACTTAAGGATGTAGCCAACGCAGTATTTTGCGCATGCAAACGTGTTAGTGACAAACTGGATATCGATGTTGGCTCCCCATGCTTCAAGCAGTGCTCTGTTGTAGCGGTTGATAAACGCTGCGTTGACTTGTCGCTTGTGGAAAACCGCTGTCCTCTGGATTGAGCTTCGAATTGCTACAAAACAAAACCAATTATTATTTTAATATGATTGAGGACATTTGAAGACCCGAACTAAGGAATGGAACTCCCTGCCTGCGGATCTGTTTCCGGAACGCTACAACCTGGGCCTCTTCAAGGCAAGAGTGAATAGGCATTTTCTAGGCAAACATGCTCCATCGTCGTCTGCATCATCACTTTCCATCAGGTGAGATGGCAGACAAATGGTTTGCCTATTATTAATTAAAAAAAAAAAAGACCCGACGTCGGGTCCTTTAAATAATAATTTCAATATGTACAACCAAATGTGCATAAATTTATCTACTTACCTTTGTAGTAGTCGTCTTTAGTCACGTTCAGAACTTGTAAATATTCATCAATGTTTATGTCAGTATCGTTATTTTTAGTCCGAGTCGTCAAATCCGCTTGAATAGTTTTGTAGAGTTCTTTAAGTTGCTTTCGGACTTTTTTGCTAGTTTCTTTAGGAAGAGGTTCCAAAATTGTAGTTTCTGGCAGCGGTGGCAGAGGATAACCAAACCTACAGTCGCGCTTGCCTTCCTTGTATTTGCAAGTAGCTGAGTGGCTGTGAGTCTGAACTTTTATAAGCTGTTCCATTGCTCCATCCTGGCAGTTTTCTACGGTTACGAATTTGTCAATAAACTCGCGGCACCGAATTACTGATGAAAAGTCGTTCTCGTCATACTCTGGTGCATCGTCAATCCAGTATAAGCCGTGGGAATGTGGAGAACCGCGCATCTGAAATTCGGTCCGTCGAAAGAAGTCTGACAGTTTGTATGGAGCAAAAATTCCTGTAACAATGGAAAACAAATAAGATAATTTTTAGTATGAACCAAATTGTTGCTGCATTTTGTTTTCAATTTGTATAAACCCGCAAAGACCTGACGTCAGGTCCTTTGCATGGTCTTAAAACAATAAAACAAAAATATTACCATTGTTTCGTTTCATTAAAAGTAGGTGAGCTTTTCTGATGCGACGATCAAAATGACGCATGCATGTGATCGGATCATTTCTGATCATATCCGCCTTTTTCTTGGATGAGAGGCATGCAGCTTCTTCTTCAGTTATTCCATTTCCGACAAGCAGCTTTTCAAGAATAACCAAAAGTTCTGTCCATCTAGTCTCTGCTGCAGAGAATGTGATGAAAAGGGCGCATTTTCCCAGTTGTCAAACCATTGAGATACCATCTTTGCTTTTGCTGGCCCAGTAAGAGGGTGAAGAGCGAAGGTCCTTCCAAATGGAGTATCCCTCGTCGTGGTCAATCATCCTTTTGAGATAGCCTGGGTCCTGTGCCTGCTGTGCTGTGATCTTACTGTCCCTTCGCCGTTTCCTCAGGAAGATTTGCACAGCAGAGCGCATCTTTTCATTAAAGCTTTTCTTGAAGGTGTACAGAACCTTGGCTGGTGCTGCACAGCGACGATCTTCACGGAGGCATTCCGATTTGGCAATGTCAGTGTAGGTCAACTTGACATCCTTGTTAAGTGGTCTCCTTTTTCCACCATAAATTTTGGGATGAGCCATCTCTTCTGCGTCAGGGTCTTCATAGAGGGGCATTGGAATTTTACCCTCACCAGGAGCAACATCAAGAAAGTTGGAACCGAGTTCATTGTATATCAGCGTCTCATCAGCTTCCACAATTTCAGCTTCATCATCGTCTTTATCCTGGTTATCATCTTCCAACTGATCTGCAGCATCATCTTGTCCCTCGTTGCCCGGAATAATAAACTGAAGTCTTGAATCTGAAAAGACAATCAAAAACAGTGGAATGATGATTTTGTTTGGAAATACCAGCACAAGACCTGACAGTGACGACAGGTCTTGTGCTAGTATTTTCAAGATTAATTTATGCAGTTTTGTGTATCGGTATGTCAATTTACCGTCATCACAGTCCATAAAGTCACTTCTTGATTCAACTTTGTTCTCGACATAAAGTTCTTGCTGGATGAGAAACTGCTTGGCCCGTTCAACTACTGCTGGTCGGATGACCTCGTACCAGACATGGCGCTCGTCCGTCAATCGTCTCTTGAACCTCAACTGGATTGTCGCCATCTCGTCAAATCGTCGTGGAATGGCTTTGGTACACACATCCAGGTCGTTTTCCAAGTTGACGATATTCCCCTTTAATTTGAGCTGCTGCTCCGATCCAACTGCCTTGATATGCATGAACACTATCCGTAAAGCCACCAGTCGTTCTTCCAGCGCTGTCAATTCCTGAAAAGTTTTAAAACATGATTACCTTGATAATGAATATGTAAAGAAAAAAGTTGAGATTGCAACGTCACAAACAGGTCAAAGTATGATATATTTTATATCCTATCCTGTTTTTAACTAACTAAACTTTATCTTCGCAACCTAATTTTTTGCCTTAATAATATATAATATACTATTTTGAATTACTATTCAAGTGTGCAAAAAAATAGATTTTTTGACTCTTCTCACAGTGGTGAAATAAATTGCTTACCTGTAAGCACTGGGGAATTTCAGGGAACTCCAATCCGTTTGATAAACAGAGGGGTGGAACCTTTTTCCCCATAATATGTCGTTTGCAAGTTTTGCAAAATTGTAATTTTTCGAGATGCACACATTTGATTTTGGCCAGCAAATCGTCACTTAATCCTTTTTTACTGATTTCCGCATCTTTCAGTAGTACTATGTTGTCAGGATAATACACGCAGCCACAGGAAGAGCATGGGTGGACCGGTGCCATTCGGATTTCTCGTTGAAATTGCTGGACAAGTTTCTCAAAGTCCTTCTCATACTTTGACCGGTTGGTAACGTCCAAGTCTCTCCTATAACGAACAGGATCAGCTCGTACACTAGCACGGGAGTCACGATCTTGTTCTCTTTCGGGTTCTCTGAAGGTGTCATCTAGACGACGCTGTGACCTGGCTTCACGATCTTGCTCCCTTTCGGGTACTCCCTTTAGGTACATAAAGACCACTTCCCAATATGTCAGTTTCCCAGAATGTCCGTTTTCAAAATGACCGTTTCCCAAAATGTCCATTTCCCAAAATGACCGTTTCCCAAAATGTCCGTTTCCCAAAACGACCGTTTCCTAAAACGACTGTTTCCCATAATGTCCGTTTCCTAAAACGACAGTTTCCCATAATGTCCGTCAACAAATTACGTATAACATTAAAGACTGCATGTGGTGCGATAAGCAGTAGGTCGAGGTTAGGAATCCAAACGACATCATCAACCATGAGGAAAGTATAAGTGAAACTTGGTTAAGTGGGACCTGGATAAGTGAGAAACCTCCATAACTGGAACTCATGCTGAGGTCCCAACACTTTGGCACTGAATTACCTCTGTTAGTGGGACGAGGTAAGCCTCTATATCTGGGATTTGTTCTTTCGATTTATCATCATAGTTACCTCTATAACTGAGACAGCGAGTAAATTTTATATGCATAAACCTCTGTAACTGAGATAACATTGTTTGTTTACTCATTCTTATTCTACCCACAAATTCCACACGTAATTCCAAGTACGTAAGTAATTTTGAGCTTCAGTTACCTTCAGTTTTAGTTTCGTTTTACTATCATACAGATGTTTATTTGAAAAATGCCAAAACGAAAGCTACAATCGTTATCATTACGTGAAAAACTGAAGTTAATATCCGTTTATGAAAGTGGGAAGACACGCGAAGAAGTTTGTGCCGAATTTAATGTGCCAAAATCTACTCTTTGTAGAATAGTTCAGAGTAAACAAAAAATTTAATCACAATGTTCTGAAGGACAAGGAAAACTAAAACGTGTACGTTTATCAGAATATCCTGAACTTGAACAGTGTTTGCTAACATGGGTCAAGCAACTTCGTAACAAAGACGTTCCGGTAAGTGGACCGATGATTAAAGAAAAGGCACAAGATTTCGCGCGAAGGCTCGATATTCATAATTTTTATAGCAGCAATGGTTGGATGGAAGGGTTTAAGCATCTGATGGTTGATACTTCCAAACGACAAACTAAAATGACAGATTTTTATAATTGATACATTCTGTTTCCATATTCGTACATATTACATGTAAAAACGTGCTTGAATATTTTTGTTGATTACATTTGTATGATTACCTTTAAGTACTAATTTTTTTTTATTTAAACTCATTTACATACATAACACGTTATTTTATTTTATTATCGCACCTCTATAACTGAAATAACCTGTATTCTCACCTCTATTAATGGAACCCTCTGTAATTGAGACAGATATTTATTTATACCTGTATATCTGAGACACTGGGTAAGTGGAATACCTCTATAAGTGAAACGACATTGCAGGTCCCTTGATGTCTCACTTAACCAGGTTTCACTGTACTTCCAAACGACAGCATTAAAACAAATATCGTAAAATAACTAAAAATTGTATTTCATAAGAAAAAACAAAGTGCATTTCCTTTATACATAAAGCTTTGCTTCGCCCTTAAATAAAAAAAGTTGGCCTCTCACAAAAAGAAAGAAAGAAAGAAAAGAAAGAAAGAAACTTTAAAAAAAATACTTATTTAAAATAATAATTTTGAGTGGCCAATATCATCAAAGCAACATCAAAGAATTATAAAAGAAGTATCTACGATAATCAATTCTCGCAAAGAGAATGCATTACAGACTTACAAATTAAAAGCGGACATTTTGGTAAGTTGTCTTTATGTACCTAAGTGCATTTTAAATTGTGGTCATTCTGGGAAGTGGTCTTTATAAAAACTAATATTTTCAAATGTTGTCATAATGGGAACTCGACCAACTGACATAAAAATAAAAAGCGGACATTTTGGGAAGTGGTCTTTATGTACCTAAAGGGGGTACTCTAACATCGTCGTCCAGCCGTCGTTGCCGCATTGACTCACGATTGAGTTCTCTGTCGTGTTGTCGAACATCATCATCCAGCCGTCGCTGTTTTTTGGCTTCACGATCTTGCTCAATTTCGGGTACTCTAACATCGTCGTCCAGCCGTCGTTGCCGCATTGACTCACGATTGAGTTCTCTGTCGTGTTGTCGAACATCATCATCCAGCCGTCGCTGTTTTTTGGCTTCACGATCTTGCTCAATTTCGGGTACTCTAACATCGTCGTCCAGCCGTCGTTGCCGCATTGACTCACGATTGAGTTCTCTGTCGTGTTGTCGAACATCATCATCCAGCCGTCGCTGTTTTTTGGCTTCACGATCTTGCTCAATTTCGGGTACTCTAACATCGTCGTCCAGCCGTCGTTGCCGCATTGACTCACGATTGAGTTCTCTGTCGTGTTGTCGAACATCATCATCCAGCCGTCGCTGTTTTTTGGCTTCACGATCTTGCTCAATTTCGGGTACTCTAACATCGTCGTCCAGCCGTCGTTGCCGCATTGACTCACGATTGAGTTCTCTGTCGTGTTGTCGAACATCATCATCCAGCCGTCGCTGTTGTTTGGCTTCACGATCTCTTTCACGCTCTGCATTCCGGAAGTCTTCCTTTGATCGTTGTCGCTTTTTGGATTCTGCCTTTTTGCGCATTCGCTCGGCTGCACTTTGTCCTCCTTTCTTACATGGCATCGTGCAATCCTACAATTATAAAAAACAAAGACTCAATTAACCCCTTACCGCATGAATTATTAAAATGATCGAAAAACATTTTTTTTTTCCAAAATATATTTTAATTAGGCTTATTTATTGAGATCAAATTGAAAAAAAAATCATAAAGTTATACATTAGAAGTTATTACAAGACGCCATATATGGTTTCGTATGCAGTCTAGTAAAACTTAGGTGAATCCATATAATATGGCTTCGTATGTGTTTTAGAAAAAATAATTATGTTTCGTGGAAATCCTAAAAACAATTGCGTTTGTCGTTATAGAATAACTAAACATTTCATTTTTTACATTTAGTGAAAGAAAGATAATGATCCATTTCTGGAATAAGCAAAAAGTAACCCTGAATGCATACGAAGCCACAAATGACAGCACAAATTTTTACTATAACGCATACGAAGCCAAATATTATGGCAGACTGGAAAAAATCCTTTCGGACCATCAAGTTGAATTCGCGTAAAGTTGAAATCCCAAAATGTAGGATTTCCCAGTATACGAAAAAAGCTAGACACTGAAAAAAACTAACTGTTTCCATATTTTAAAAGGTATAAAGAATATATATAATTTTTTTTTATACTTTTTACTTACTGTCTTGTATTTTATTTTGAATCCCAAAATTTGCACTTTACAAATAAACTAACATCTTGTGGACAGATGACATTTTCCATAGACAAATTATTTATGTTCCGTTTCACAATAATATGATTCTACTAATTGTATTTTTTTTTTAAGAATTGGATTTTCCATTACGCTAGGAAAAAATCACAAACTTTTAAGTCCATATACAGCGTGTTACCGAAAGGGTATATCAAACCTAAAGTGGGTTGTTAGAGACATCATTTGGAACAACATTCACTATGGGACCAACTTGATCAGAGCAACTTTATTTTTCACTCCACCATACAAATCAGCTGAGCTCTGAACCCGAAATGTACTGAGATGAGAAAAATAAAGTTGCTCTGATCAAGTTGGTCCCATAGTGAATATTGTTCCAAAGGATGTCTCTAACAACCCACTTTCGGCTTGATATACCCTTTCGGTAACACCTTGTATGCCTTGGTATGCGGTAAGGGGTTAAAAACATTTTAGACATTTTTGAAATTTTTACAATTTTTGACATTTTTGACATTTTGACATTTTTAAACATTTTTGTCATTTTTTGACCTTTTGACATTTTTGAAATTTTTGACACATTTTTTTAAATTTAAGACATTTTGACACTTGACATTTTTGACATTTTAGTGATTTTTGACCTATTTGACATTTTGATCTTTTTGACATTTTTGAGATTCTTGAGATTTTTGAAATTTTTGACCCACGGGTCTGAAATTAGATATTTTGACATTTTTGACATTTTATTGATTTTTGACCTTTTTGACATTTTTGACATTTTGTCATTTTTTGACATTTTTGAACTTTTTGTCATCTTTGACCTTTTTGACATTTTGACATTTATGACGTTTTTGACATTTTTGACATTTTTTGACCTTTTTGACATTTTTTGACATTTTTGACCTTTTTGACATTTTTGAACTTTTTGACATTTTTGACATTTTGACATTTTTTGACCTTTTTGACATTTTGACCTTTTTTGACCTTTTTGACATTTTTGAAATTTTTTCTTTTTTGCCATTTTGACATTTTTGACATTTTTTGACCTTTTTGACATTTTGACCTTTTTTGACATTTTTGACATTTTGACCTTTTTGACATTTTTGAGATTCTTGAGATTTTTGAAATTTTTGACCCACGGGTCTGAAATTAGATATTTTGACATTTTTGACATTTTAGTGATTTTTGACCAATTTGACATTTTTTGACCTTTTGACATTTTTGAAATTTTTGACACATTTTTTGAAATTTTAGACATTTTGACACGACTTTTTTGACATTTTAGTGATTTTAGTGATTTTTGACCTTTTTGACATTTTTGACATTTTGTCATTTTTTGACATTTTTGAACTTTTTGTCATTTTTGACCTTTTTGACATTTTGACATTTTTGACGTTTTTGACATTTTTGACCTTTTTGACATTTTTTGACATTTTTGACCTTTTTGACATTTTTGAACTTTTTGACATTTTTGACATTTTGACATTTTTTGACCTTTTTGACATTTTGACCTTTTTTGACCTTTTTGACATTTTTGAAATTTTTTGACTTTTTTGCCATTTTGACATTTTTGACATTTTTTGACATTTTTGACCTTTTTGACATTTTTGACATTTTTACATTTTTGACATTTTTGACATTTTGACATTTTTGACATTTTTTGACCTTGTCATTTTTTGACCTTTTTGACAGTTTTGAGATTTTTGAAATTTTTGACCCACGGGTCTGAAATGCCCAGTCCCTTTTGACCCACGGGTCTGAAATTCAAACTCGATCGAGGTATTGACCTAAGGTATCTACTGACCGAATTTGAAGTCAATCGGTCCAGTAGATCCGGAGATATCCTGTCGACAGACACACAGACACACAGACACACAGATACACAGATACACAGACAGACATCTTACTCAAATCATTAACTTCCTCTTATAATGCTACGCAGGAGGAAGTTAATAATTCTGAGAATCAGTGAGGCTTGGGTTCAAATCCTGGCATGTACCAATGAATTTTTCAAAACTTACGTACATTATTCATCACTAGCTCGACGGTGAAGGAACATCGTGAGGAAACCCGCATGTCTCAGAATTAATTCTGAGGCATGTGTAAAAGGCTCACCAACTATCACGTTTAGGGGTCGATAATTCTCGTGAAAAGTGGGTATTTCCAGAAATGGAATACCTCTGCTTACCCCCTCGGGGATAAACAGCGTGAGTTTTTTTTTAAGTGGGTATAGATTTTGTTTTGTATTTAGTTTTTTAATCTAGGTTTTATTTTGTGATCGTTTTTTTCTAAGTGAAAATTTTGTTACTTTTTAGTTTTATTTTATGTTTGAAGAGAAAATATTTCTGTTTTTTTGTTCCATATTTTCATAACATACTTAATGTCAGAATTATTGATTACCTATCTCCTAAATAATAAATACAATATACTTAATGTCACAATTTTTTTATTGCTTTTATTTTGTTTGACTGACATCTGTGGTTGATTCCTAACTCTATGGGTACAGAAATAGCTACGGCAAGATTGACCAATCAGGGACAGTCCTTGGACAGTTGACAATTTAACGCTGGAGAGATTGTGATCTATCAGTTTCACTTCGATATATTATAATCTACCGAAAAATAATGCGTTAAATTGTAAGCAGTATGTTCGGTTCACAATCTTTCGACAGTCTACAATCTCGCGAGATAGATTATAATCTAACGGTGTTTGCAATTTTACGGTGACATATATAAGTCGACTGGTAATGCAGAATAGCATACATAAACCCTCTTGGGAAGAACCTGTCCATCAGAAGTAATAATCACAGTTTGTGTTTTGAAATTATAGTGCATTGTCATTATTAAAAGTTTTTCTTTTGATCCTTCGGATTTTTAGAATCTTTCCGCAACCTATAGGCACTGTCATATTTTCCAAAACTTACCAAACCCATACGAGTAATGTTAAAAGTTGGAATGAATGCTTTGTAGTTATTGGTGGTTATGCATCCCCGAGATGAAGGGTCCCCTTGAGAGGCACCTCATAAAGAGTTGTATCACTTTCTAGTATTGACATCATCGCTGTTCCAAATTCCCCTTACATTTTCTTACTTACTTATCCCAATATAAAATCTATAAAATAAATGTACTTTCTATAATTAATAAGGAGTGTTTTTTTAAATATGTTTCCTGATTAAAAATATCTATGTTTAATACGAAACTGTTAAAATTAAAGTACATTTAGCATACCAAAAATTATTCCAAATTTAGGGTTACGATATTTTACCTACGATGGCAACATCAACCATTGACATTTTTTCAAAGTCAACGGGTGACCATATTGACCATGATATTTGTAGACATGCTTTACAATGTATATAGGGTAGGTTTTTAGGTAGGTCAGACTTATTGTCCGACTACGACGAATAGGAATTGATAACTTTCACCCCCGTGACATTTATTTTCGAATACAAGGAAAGTAAACAATACAGAAATACAGATGAGTCCCAATGTCCCAAAGTGCTAAAAGTACTTTTTTTTTATATTTAGATTTAAACATGTGATCGGACAGTAGTCCATAAGCAGTTATTATCGGTGTTGTATATTGGCATTTTAGGCTTGCCCTTCCAGTGTCAGGCTGCCTATTTATTTGTTGCTTGTAGCACCGCAGCTAAAGCTTGTCCCAAGTATGCATTCGCTTTAGACGTCTGACCGATAGTTGTTAACTCAGATTCTGAGTAAGTCTGTTTTGGTGGCTTAGAATTCTGCTGTTGTAAGCTACTGTATAGTTTTTTACTTCGTCTTTAATTGTATCAATCTTTAGGTAGGTACTCATGAACTTCCTCCATTTTTGTGAACCATAGAGCATCTACAAGTGTTTTGAGCACTCCATTTTGGAATCTTTCCAGTATTTCAATATTGGACGATTTTGCTGAGCCCCAGAGTTGTATACCGTAGGTCCATACGGGTTTTAGTACAGCCTTGTAGATTAACACTTTGTTTTCTACAGAAAGTCTGGATTTCCTTCCAATGAGCCACTCTATGGACTTAAATCTGTAATTGAGTTCATCACGTTTTTTTGTATTTGTGTCTTCCATGTCTGTTTTCTATCAAAATAGAAACCAAGGTACTTTACTGCTTCAATGTGAGTTAGCATCTCTTCATTTTACTAGAGCACAATTTTTCCTCTTTAGGGTAAAGGTAATGTGGTTAGATTTAGTTGCACTAGCCTTGATTCGCCAGGATTTTATCCAGATGTGGATTTTATCAAGATGAGTTTGCAGTTTGGCAGATGCCTCATCTGGATCCGTACTGGATGTCAGCATTGCTGTGTCGTCCTCAAAAGTGGCTGTTAGTATATTTTCCGACTCTGGTACATCTGCTGTATAGATTAGATACAGTGATGGTCCCAATACTGATCCCTTAGAGACACCAGCTTTGTTTCTTTGATTTCTTAGAAGTTGGTAGTCGCTTCATTGATTTTTACATGAAATATGCGATTTTCTATGTAGGATTTTAAAAGAAGATACTGTAGCATAAAGCTCTAATTTTAGTTTGCTACGCGACTCTTTGGTCTTGTTTCGTTTTTTTCTTCTAGGATTTTTAAATTTGGCGTTCCTTTTATGAGTGGAGAAAACAAAGATTGGAAGTTTTGTCATGACTCATATAGACCTCAAGTTTTTTAGAGGATAAAATTTCTAACTTCTTTATTACCTATCTGAAAATGAAATAAAAATGATATAATGATACAATAATCGGAAGTGAATATTTATTGCGCAACTTTTAATATTAAGCCTCAGAAGCCCCACAGTTTTGGTGAGTTGATACGTCTTTTAGCTTCGTTCCAACCTTTTGTACTGCTTAGTACCTACTTCGATTTCACCTGCAAACCTATTGTTGCAGGGGTTTTTATTTCTGGCTAAGAACTTGAGCCACCATTATTATTTTCTTTGAGGGTTTTAACCCATACGCAAGACCAGTGCCCTTTTTACGCCTGCCGAAGCGAAAAAACGAAGATCGGACCTGACTACACCAGGAAGATAAGTCGTAAATTAGAATCGTTGGAAAGCAAGAAGGAAAATTTTTGTATTATTTGTGTCGACTAGCTAACTTTTGTCATATCATAACTACATTTATAAGAATTGCGGACACGTAGTCACTATATCTATACAAACACCTTGCTCCCGTGTTTCCACCCTACTTATGCTTTGGTACGTACTAAGGTAGGTAGGTAGTTTGACGACGTTTTTTCTTGTTTTATACGTGATACGTGTTTGTGGGACCTACAGGCAAATAGTTCAGAATTTAAATTATTGTTTAACTAAAGTATAACTAGAACTGTCCAACTAAATGTGACTAAAGAGGTGTGATTTTTATGGTTTACATTCAAATAAATTTGTTCTTACTTATACCAAGCTGATTGTTTATTTATTTCTTTCACGCGATCAGTCAGGTAAAATGTGACTAAATTTCTCTTTATCCGAGCATATGTCACAATACATAATATGTGGTAGCAATTTTTTTAGTTGATAAAACAAACCATTGTGCCAAACTTTATTAAAAGCCATCCAAAAACACTCCTGAGCAATATTGTTTGGTCTCAAGAGCCACTCTAATATGTTCACACACTCTGTGAACTAGCTCAATGGTGGCATGGCTTCTTGGCTTGACTAAAAGTACTAAAGTACAAATATACAAATCCTTCCTCTTTATAATATTAGTATAGATGGCAAACAAGCTCTCTACGCACAATGACCTGTTGATCGTGCCTGGAAAAACCCGAAATGACCAAAACGCAGAATGACCAATCGCAAAATGACACATTCTGTATACGCAGAATGACCAATCGCAAAATGACACATCTGTATACGCAGAATGACAAATCGCAGAACGACCTGCACCTTACAGATATGCACAATGACCAATCGCAAAATGACCAATAAACTTGACTAAATTTATACTTCACTCCGAAATTGAGTTTGGCGACTAATGTCAATTTAGAATTAATGGTGAGGTATAAAATGAAAGGGCTTGACTAGTAGATTAGAGTATTCTAATATAATGATATGGTTCACAGAATACATCTACTTACCAAGTTTCAACAGTTTAGTTCTTATAGTTTCGGAAAAAAGTGGCTGACAGACGGACAAACAGACAGACATGACGAATCCATAAGGGATTAATAATATAATTTTTTGCCATAAGGCTACGGAACCCTAAAAAAATCGCGAGTTTGATCACAAAATCATAAAAAAATTTGAAAAATAAACAAACTATGGCAGAAAGAAAACTATATATTTTGATATTGTTTATCGCAAATACTTAGTCATTAAATAATAAAAAAAATATCTGCTACACATTTTTAAATAATTTAATTTAACTTTAAATACTTAATAAATTCATAACGAAATTTTTAAGTTAAAAGGTTGATTACTACTAATTAATTTGTATTATTTTGAGGTTACAAAGTTCAGTTCTGTCACAACAATTTTTATGTTAAAATTATTTTTATTTTTTCTTTAATATATTTACTTCTTATGTAGTGCAGTCTTAGAGCAGTGATAGCCCGGACGGTTAAAGAGCCGGTCGAAAATCAGTGAGGCTCGGGTTCGAATTCTGGCATGTACCAATGAGTTTTTCAAAAACTTACGTACATATTTATCACTAGCTCGACGGTGAAGGAAAACATCGTGAGGAAACCCGCAGTCTCAGAATAAATTCTGAGACATGTGTAAATAGACCGGGTCCGGCGATGGGCTCACCACCTAGGGGTCCAATTTATCTCGTGAAATGTGGGTATATCCAGTAATCCTCTGCCTACCACCTCGAGGATGAAAGGCGTAAGATTTTTTTATTTTTTTTTCTTATGTTTGTCTTCAACTTCGTATTGGTCAATATGCGAATATTTCGCGTATTGGTCACTAAGCGTATGAGTCATTATGCGTATATTTCACGTAGTGGTCATGCGTTTTGGTCAATACGCGTATGAGTCATTATGCGTATATTTCACGTAGTGGTCATTATGCGTTTTGGTCATTACGCGTACTCATGTAGTCATTTTGCGTATAGTCATTCTGCGTATTGAAAGCTAGAAATGAAGTTGTCATTTTGCGTATTGGTCATTGTGCGTAGAGAGCGCAAACAACATATTGCATTTTGGAACAGCTTACAGAGTGTCACTTCAAGGTAGTAGTCTTTTATTAATTTTCACAATCAACCAAAACACACAGCTTCACCGCTGCGGGGTATTTTATAGTTGTTTATACCTACAATCACAAGGTCACGCCTTTTTTTCTTATTTTAATCGATGTAAAAAGTTTAGCAATGTACAGTCAAGAGCACGCTAAGCTTAACACTTTGGACTTGGACCCGGCCCTGTATTCTATGGCGCGCAGTATAAATCAGAGCTCAGCCTAAACTGGTAGTGTCAAGCTTGACTTGCTCTTGACTGTACTACCTTACCGAATGTAATCATTTTTTTTTAATCAATCCGGGAGGGATTGATTTAAATTTATTTAGGGAGAGCAGCAATTACCACGAGTCTTTCCCTCCCTCGAGCGGTAATCACATAGTAGTAGTCTCTTAGCTTCCAAATTCTACTAATACTATAAACGCGAAAGTTTGTGAGTATGGATGTATGAATGTTTGTTGCTCTTCCACACAAAAACTACTGAACGGATTTTGATAAACTTACAGATATATAGCTTATACATCAGAATAACACATAGGCTATATTTTATTCCCGTATTCCCATGAAAACGTGAACTACTCGGGTGAACCTGGGTGATGCTGCTAGTAAATAATATTTTAGTAATTCCTTATATTATTTAAACAATCTTTAAACAATCAATGTAAAATGCCAAATTGTCCATGTTTCAAAGAAAATTGTGGTTGCACTATTAGAAAGGGACACATTACTATTCGAGGTCTCAATAGGAGTGGCAGCTTTCTTAGGAGCACTTGCTCCCTTTATATAATACTAGCGACCCGCCCCGGCTTCGCACGGGTGCAATGCTAATACTAAAACCTTCCTCTTGAATCACTATCTATTAAAAAAAACCGCATCAAAATCCGTTGCGTAGTTTTAAAGATTTAAGCATACATAGGGATATAGGGACAGAGAAAGCGACTTTGTTTTATACTATGTATCGATGTAGTGGTGGCCAGGGGTGGCACACTGCGTGACGTCATCGCACCGCTACAAGTACATGCGGCCGGCCGCCACCCGGCGGTCTACTAGTGGTTGCCGCGCACTGCTACGGGACACACGTTCGCGCTTTATATTAATATTGAATTTTAATAAACTATTTTTCTTTACATTATATATTGTACCTATGTATGTAGATAACGCAGTTGTATGTCTTCGTCTTACATTTTGCAGAAACAGGCAGTTTTAAAGTTATAACATAACTTAAAGGCAAATTACACAGATTTTGTGTAGTTGGATGGTCTATAGTACCTTAATAAAGAATAAAAAAAAAGTCAAAAGTCTAAATGTTTTATTCAAAATACCTAGGAACTTACAAGTCCACTTATTGAACGCTAATTGAACGTCATTACAGCTCCACCGCTTCAGCATGTATGGTTGAGGAGAAGAAGCGGGGCAAGAAACTCTTCAACACAATATTCTTTTAATCAATTGTTACTTAACACTAAATTGGGTTACATAATTTCGTTTGTTTTTCGGTATCGTATTGCGCTGGACTGGAAGAAATTTGTTCCGAACATCATTGGCATTCATATAATCGTCTAGTTTGTAATATGCCATTTTACAAAGTACTTGTTTAACATGAGTTTTGAACACAGTTTCAGGCAATTTCAAAATTTGTTCTGGTATTTTAATATAAAAGCGTATGCAAAGCCCCACAAAGGAATTATTAATTTTACTTAATCGTGACTGAGGTTGCTCTACTTTATTTTTATTCCTAAGATTACAATTATGCCTGTCACAGTTTTTAGTAATATGTTTTTCCGTACATACATAATGTTTTCATAAATGTACTGACAAGGCATTTTAAAAATATTAATTTCTTTAAACAGTTCTCTTAGGGAATCACGACATCTTAACTTGTAAATGGCGCGTATAGTCCTTTTTTGTAAAATAAAAATAGATTCTGCAGCAGCAGCTCTGCCCCACAGCAAGATGCCATAGGACATTATACTGTGAAAGTAGCTAAAATAAACGAGACTTGCTGTGTCTACATCAGTAAGCCATCAGATTTTTCTGATGGCATAAGCAGCTGAGCTCAGTCTGTTAGATAATGCAGAAATATGAGAATTCCATTGAAGTTTGGAGTCTATCGTTATCCCCAAAAAAAACTGTATTATCAGCGAAATCTAATTTGTCATTGTTTAAAATTATCTCATTCTCTACTCGTCTAACATTAGGGAGTACAAACTTTATACATTTGGTCTTCTTAGCGTTGAGCACTACATTGTTTGCAGTGAACCTTGTGAGAATTTGTTGAAGAGTGTCATTTACCTCGTCGAGCTTTTGAGCTTGTCTATCTACTTTGAAAATCAGAGATGTATCATCAGCAAACAACACTATCTTTGACAAACTCTCGACCATGAATGGAAGATCATTTCATTCATCACCAAGAATCGAACCTTGAAGCACCCCAATTTTTACGGGTGCGCCCTGTGATTAAAAAAATGATTGAAATCCTATTTTCGAGATAGGACTTTAAAATATTAAGCGCTTTACCGTTGACTCCATGATGATTTAATTTACATAGCAAGGTCTCATGATCTACGCAGTCAAATGCTTTTGATAGCTCGCAAAAAACTCAAATTGCGTTTTGAGATTTCTCCCAGGCAAAATATTCTTGAGTAATGCTATTCCAGCATCCGTGGTTGAACGACCTTTGGTGAAGCCGAATAGCTCGTTATGAAATAATTTATTTAGATTGAAGTGTGAAATCATTCGATCAAGCAATAATCTTTCAAAAACTTTGCTAAGTACTGGTAAAACAGAAACAGGTCTATAATTTGAGGGGTCTTTTTCTCTCCTGATTTAAAAAGAGGAATAATCGTAGTATCGTAGGTAAAATACACTATTATACTAATTACTACTACTAACGTATAATTTAATGGGTCGAGCTGCCAGCAACCTTTAGATCTAAGGCACCGACGCCGAAAGAGCGCGTTGCATGCGATAGAAAGAGATGGCCACATTTAGGAACGTTTGGCGTACCTAAACAGGGAATTTGGTAATAGAGAACCTTCTGTACGTAGTACTAATACTTATTCTGTGGTGATACTACCTTCATGATCTAAAGTGAATGAACTATTTATTCTTTTTAAAAATACGCCTATTTGAATAAGAAAAAAAGCGAATAGCTTAAAAAAAAAAAAAAACTAATTTGAACCTTATGAACGTGCTTATCTGTCACTTTTATCCATCACCTTTTTAATAGTAACATATAATATCATTGCCTTTTTACATTGTCGCTTATAAATATTGCTAAACACGCCTTAGTTGACAGGACTAATTTTAATTTGACAGGACTAAATATCTCTCGTCTCTTTTCTTTTCTGGGAGAAAGAAAATGACAGGACTAAAATAAGTTTAGTCGGTGTAATGCAGAATCGAGCTCATTATTTCCACATCACGTTAAGTTTTCTTCAAAGAAACACTTTTTTTCATAGGCAGTATGTTAGTTATGCCGTTTGCTTGCCTTTTTCAGTGCTCCCTTCCCTTCCCACAGTAAAGGGCGTCAACTCTACTAAATGTCAACGGTTATACTTGGGTGTTAATGACATGGTCAGTCGATGGTGTTATTTGCTCTGAAAAGCAAAGATATTGTCTGAAAAGTGTCAAAATAACACCATTGACTGACCATTGACATCTCATTGTCATCCAACTATGACCGTTGACACTTAGTTAGGGATGTAAGATTAAAGAAAAATAATCGATTAAATAAAAATCGATTTTTCTTTCTTCAAAATTAATCGATTATTCTAAAAAATCGATTTTTTTCTAATACATATTTCAAAATCTATATACGCTTTTCATATTTTAATAATAAAATCCTAAGAGATTCATATTAACATTTTAACAGATTAAAAATAAAATAAACTAAAGAAATAACAAAATAAAATTTCGATTATCTTCAAATTTAAATAATAAAATATTTAAAAATAATTAGTGTCACAAATGTCCAGTCCTCTTTTACATTTGACTATAAGTATTAAAATAAAATACTTAAAACGAGAATAAAAAAACTAAACGACTACGTTATGGTCTCAAATAGTCTCAATAACTAAAATAAAAAGCAAAACTTTTTTTATTTTTTAAGTTTAAACAGTCAAAAGACGAAAAATAATAGAGTACTATTGGTATTAAAATAAAATGAAACGATAAGTAAAAAAGCTTAATTACAAGTTAAGGATCATCCACCGCATAGATGGCGCTGTTTATAAAAAATCGATTAAAACGCGTAATTTATATAATCGATTAATTAAAAATCAATTATATGTATTTAAGAAATCGATTATTTTTTTACATCCCTACACTTAGTAGAATTGGCCCCCAGTACAGCAGTGTTGCCAACTTAGCTACTTTCTAGCTAGATCTAGTTATTTTTGGGTGTCAGGCAGCTACAAATTACAAAATCTTGTAGCTAAATTTTTTAGCTACTTTTTCTAGCTACTTTTACGTTTTTACAAGATGTACTTTCGCGACTTTATATAGGGTATCAGCCCTTAAATTGTACCTAAACGTGGCTGGCTTATCTATTTTATTACTAATACCTGGATAAATGAAGAGGATAAACAGATTTCTTCGTTTAAAACTTATTCTGCGTTCTGCCTTGTCTTATTTTATAAATTTAAAATTATTGCTCGATGTTTTAATAAGCTAAAAATTTATTTATCTATGAAAAAATACACGTAATCTACTTACTTTACCTATTTTAAAGTTTTAGCTACTTCTAGCTACTTTTTTGTGTCAACAAATCGGGCAATCTGGCTACTTTTCGCAAGATGTCTAGCTACAAGCTAACGGTAGCAGTTGGCAACACTGCAGTACAGTAGTGTCAGTAGTTTCGACGACGACTACAAAAAATACTAATTTGGATTCATTGTTTCCAGTCTATGAAAAATGCAACCGAAGTCTTGTGACACCTTTGTTGTTCTTCCACCGTTAACCAAGAATGGTGCTGTGATTTTCGGGAAGAACTCTGACCGACCACAGAATGAAGTACAAGAGGTTGTACTTGTAAAGGGGGGCATACGAGATCCTAAACTAAAGGTGTGTTTTAACTTAGTTCCAATAACTACTTACCTATCTCTTTATTTATATTTACATAATACCATACTTACAATACATTTTCGTCATGTATAAATAACCCACGCTTTTTTGTCCCAATGTGCAAGCTCTAGATGTAAAACAGCTTTGCTAAGTTATTGATGGCTCTATGTAGTTCAAATTCTGCTTAAACCCCCTTTTTTTTATAAATTCGACAAGTAGCTTATGATCACACAAACACTAAGTCCTGTGCAATTTTGGACTTAAACGCAGGGTGCGTTTAAGTCCAAAATTGCACAGGACTTAGCCAAGATATGGCCCTACAAAGTTGCTAGGTCGTTCAACTGATATGTCAGTAAAGAAAAGTTGTCCAAAAACAAGTGATTTCGTGGTTCGCTCATAAACTACAACAAAATATTTACAATTATTCAAGCCATGCTGCCCCCTAAGTTTAAAAAAACCCCTGACTATTGATGATATATATGCAAGTCCGACTAGCCCATCAAGGGTTCCTCTTCCATAAAAAATTGTTGGTACATAACTATTATATTTTTTATGAAAATATTACTTGCCAAATTTCATAGCTCTAGGTCTTCCAATTTTGATTCCATTGAGAGTGTCGACATATACCTACATTTTTTGCAGCCTAAACGGATGTTGCTTTTTTTTGTGTTCGCTTAGAAGTTTAATTTTTTCATACCTTGAAGGACTGTAGTCTAATTATATAGTTTTAATTTCAATTTGATACTACATGCGTCCCCGAGATGAAGGGTCTTGCTTGACATATAGACAAATGGATGATTCGCATAATCTCCAAAAAGAAAAATGTCCAAAATGACGAATGTCCAAAGCCTTGTCCAAGTGATAAAATTGACAAACCATAAATAAGTCCAATGATAAAATTGTGATCCTTTAATGATAATTAATTAAGAGTTCTGTTTTCCCTTTTGAAGTAAGGAACCATAAAAATAAAGAAAATATGCATTTACCCCATAATGCCCCTAACCATATAGGAACCTACTCCAAGTCCAACTTTGTGCTACTGTTCTACACTTCATTTAATTTGTTACTGTACCTACTTACATTTGCATTTCTTCAAAACCAAATTTCACCTTGCTGTGATTATCAATAAATTATAGTAATAAACATTTTAGTGCACTTATGTAACAATTGAAGAAAGTAGCAGTCCAATAAACTCTGTAATTCTAAGCAAGCCCGCATGGATGTGGGGAGCAGAGATGGGTGCTAATGATAAAAACGTTGTAATCGGCAATGAAGCTGTCTGGACTAATAACAATGAAGGAGATGGTGATGCCAGACAAAGAAGGCTGCTTGGAATGGATTTAGTCCGGTAAGTATAACTATGCAATTTTCAATTTTAGTACCTACCTAGTTATTATAATCTACAATATTTGTATTGAATTTGCAATAAATAAATAAATAAATAGGCTCTGATACTACCAGACTGATTTAAGAAATTCTTTTATCCATAGATTTATTTATTATTTATTTATTCAAAATAGATAGATCACTTTGCTGGAAAGTAGGGTGAAATAGTACAATATAAATTATTGTTAATGAAATTGTGTTTTTTTTTATTCTATTTGTAATACTTAAGTTTGGTGGACCTATTAAAATCAAGTGTTACTTGCTAACAGATAAATAGTTTAAAGAGCAATGTTCTTATATTTGTCTAGGACTTATTGAACACTACAATTTCTTATTTATTTTTATCTGTTCTAGATTGGGCTTAGAGAGAGGAAACACAGCAGAAGAAGCACTAAATATTATAACAACTCTCTTGGAAAAATATGGACAAGGTGGTCCTTGCTCTGAACTAGATGACAGTCACTTTTACCACAATTCTTTTTTAATTGCTGATACAAATGAAGCTTGGATTTTAGAGACAAGTGGGAAACTGTGGGCAGCTGAGAAAGTAAAAACTGGGCTTAGAAATATATCTAATGGCTTGACAATAGGTACAACAATTGACAAACATTCTGAAGGTTTACTAGAGAAGGCAAAAGGAATGGGTTTATGGGACGGCCAAGTATGTATTTTATTTGCTCTTAATTCAATAACAACTACTATTTTTATACAAATTTGTCTCATCAATTTCAAATTTCCATCAACAGGGTGAATTTTTCAAGTGGGCGTGTTAGACTAAATCCAAAACTATGAGGATTATCGAAAAGTACTCAAAGAAGTCTCGGGCTCGATTTTGATGAAAACTAAAACTGCATCTTTGGATTTTTGAAAAATCTATATTCCTAGCCAGGAATTGAATACGTAGATTTTGAAAAAAAACAACTCACCCTGTATTATTACACCATTCGATAGTGTCGCTAATAAGCAACGAGTTCTGGGAAGAAATGACATACGGCAAACTTAAGGAAAATGTTGGATTTTAATAAACTGATTCATATTTTAAAGTAATGCCTTAATTTCACAGCGCGGACATCTTCACAACATTATGTTCTAATTTAATTTTTTTATTATCTCTTCGCGGTTAATGTTGTGAAGATGACCGCGCTGCGAGTCTGTGTTGAGAAAAATATTGAGCATCATTTCGGACAAGATACAGTTAATGCAGGTATTAATTAAAACATTACTTTAATATAAGAATCATTATATTAAAATCCAACATTTTCCTTAAGTTTGCCGTATGTCATTTCTTTCTAGAATTCGCTCCTTATTAGCGACACTATCAAATGGTGTAATAATACAGGATGTGTTTTTTTTTCCAAAATCAACGTGTTCGATATTCCTGGCTAGGAATATTGATTTTTCAAAAATCCAAAGATGCAGTTTTAGTTTTCATCAAAATCGAACCCACGACTCTTTGAATAATTTTCGCTATTCATCATAGTTTCTGATTTAGCCTACCACGCCCACTTGAAAAATTCATTCTGTATAGTACTAGCAGCCCCCGCGGTTTCACTCGCGTAGTTTCCGTTCCCGTGGAAATACGGGGATAAAATATAGCCTGTTTTATGCTGATGTATAAGCTATATAACTGTAAAGTTTCATCAAAATCCGTTCAGTAGGTTTTGCGTGAAAGAGGAACAAACATCCATACATTCAAAATTCCGCGTTTATAATATTAGTTGGATGGTAAACTGGGCTTGTTTCTATAACTCAATGACTCTGACATCTGTAACTGTTATACTGTAGTCGGATATCTTTCTTATTAAACTTGATTTCTCCAGGGTGAGTTTAACTTCTCTGAATGCTTTTCTTCTGGTGGTGATGAGTCCAGACAACAAGAAGGAGAAAGATTACTAAAAGAAGCAAGCATCTCTTCAATGTGTGACGTAACAGATATGTTTAATATTTTAAGACACAAAGAGAGCCATATCTGCCGGGGCTGCAATGATACATTCCCTACTCAAGGAAGTCAGGTGATAATATTTTTTTAATACAGTTGCTCAAAAAGTGGCGTATTGCAGGGACGTATAACGTTCGGGATGTGGGCTATTACATACTCGAGCTTTTTTTTTACCTTTTCCGAACTCGTGCGTTCTCTTTCCCAACTGTCAAAATAATGTCTATTAAAAAGAAAAAACCAACCACGAAGTTTTTACTAAAAAAAATTCACAGCAGTTTTTATGATTCTTGCAAATATTTCTAAAAAGAAACTACTAATTTGTTTCAATATCAGATTTAATGATTTGATTCAATGAGTTAGGTCAGGTTTCATTTCATTTCATCTCATTAAATTTCATATCAATAAAAAAATTCTACTGAAGACTTGGCTGTATGGGCAATGGGCATTGTTCCCTTTGCCTGCCCAGAAAAAAAATATATCTGCTTTATATTATTTTGCGGTTGGCGCCATTTTCCAAAAATGTTAGTTGAGTTTATTGTGTTTTTATTATTTTATTAAATTGCTTAATTTTTTCGCCACTGTATTAAAAATAGTTGTTTAGTACACGTGCGGAACCGTCATTGCAACTTGTTCCATCTGTCAACCATTTGTCGGAACTCTTTGCAATGACAGGCTTTCCGCGCTCGTAATGAAATAGTTATTTACACAACAAGAGAGGAAAGTTAGATTTTGCTGCGAGCGACGGTGAATGTCGAGATACGAAATATCATGTCAGTGTGTGACATGATATTTCGTATCGAGACATTCAGAGCGACATGCAAAAAACTTCCTCCTGTGTTGATGTAGGTACAGAACTTTTCACCTCTAAGCGAGCAAAGGAAACAGGTAGGTAACTAGGTAGTTAAATGAGTACAAATCAGTAATTGAAATAAGTACCTACACTCACTAGGTGCCAGTTGGTCATTTTCATCCTCACTAGAACTGATATCCATCTTTTCTTGCACAAATTTTGATAAAATCCAACACAAAAGTGACAAATTAAATAGCGCCGGCCAAACAACAAAACACGACGAACGAAACAAATAAAACGCAATTTTCTTTTTTATTTTAGGGTGCGTTCTGAAACTTGTTACCGATAAAACTTTTACAAAATGATGTTTTGATATTTAAAGATAACATTTTATAAATAATAATATATCCACTATTTTAGTATTTTTGCGTAATGAGAGGTTTCTTTTTTGAGAATTAAAAAAAAAACATAGTTTGCAAGAACTCTGTAGATGGCGTTGAACTGACTACGTTACTACTAAATGCGGCACGTCACCATAGAGTAACTTATAACCGCGACTTCCTTATTCTGTGAACTTATATTACTCGCGAACGACCTAATCTTTATAATCTGTGATTACGACACTTTAGAATGTGCAAATGCTTTTTTATGGTCCGTTCAGGTTTAAAATGTACGATGGCTTGTACCTACCCATTGCGCTTTACGACTTTCATCTTTAGGAAAAAGGTGTATTCCTTCATTTTTACATAAATCCACAAGGCACAGACTTCTCTTCTTTTTTTCTTGGGACATTTTCTTTTTGGCGCGGAAAAACCATAAAAAGACTGCTAAATATTTATTCCTTGTTTTTATTCATTTGCTCTTTAGCTGAGATAACTGAGATTTATTTACTTTCAAAAACAAAATGTCATTGTGATGTGTGATGTGTGTGACAGTGACATATTTTACTTTTATATACGTTTCATTTTACGATATCAAAAAAATGATGTGACGTTCCGTTCCTAGCAGTAACTTAGCAAGTTCAGCGCCATCTATCCAGAGAACAGGGAAGAGTAAAAAAAAAAAAAAAGAAAAACCCCCCATTGTAATAATATTCTTTGGAACAATTCCAGGAAAGTGAATTTCCAGACTATTTTCTTTTTAATTCTGCACTGGTGGCAAAATAATGGAAATCCCAACTATAGTTTTAGAACGTTTCTAAACTAAAAACTTTTCAAACAATTTCAAACCGAAGCAAGGAGGTTTTCAATTTTTTGGTTTTTAATTTGAATTGACAACCGGATATCCGGTACTTTAACTCACTCTAAACAGAGAGTAAAAGTGGACTTTCCTCACTAATTTCGGTGAAAACGATGTTCCTTTGCAAGGTTAGAGAGGTGAAATACTATTTTCAACACACTTGCTCGTAAAGTGGCTTTAATTTCACTACAATTATGGGCCATTTACAAGAGGGCAATCCACTAAGACAATCTACTAACTGCATAGGGACAAAAAAAACTTGAGGACAATCCATTCCACTGTCCTCAAGTTTTTTTTGTATACAGTTAGTCGCACATAATGACACCTGTTATCAAACTGTGACTTTTTCATTGCTATTATTCACAAGTGAGTTATAGATTTGTTGTTTAATTTTATTGATTGAGTTGCTTTGTTCTTAAAAAGGTTTCGATACAAAAACGATCGTGTTCAAAAGTACAGTCAAGAGCAAGTCAAGCTTGACACTACCAGTTTAAGCTGAGCTCTGATTTGTACTGCGCGCCATATAATACAGGGCCGGGTCAAAGTCCAAAGTGTCAAGCTTAGCGTGCTCTTGACTGTACAAATAAATTAATATACCTATTGCTTGCTCATTTCATGCAACTTAGTATTTAAATAGATAATTTCAATATTTTTCAGGTCTCCTGTTTATCAGTGGAGGGCTTAAATGTGCATTGGTTTACCGCAACTCCTGATCCAAGTGTGTCATATTTCAAACCTTTTGTGTTTACACCGAATGCCAAAGTATCCTCATACATGGAGAGTTCAAATGAGGTAAGTAAATATAATTATTTAGTTCAAATTACATCTCATACCTACTTATTTTAAAGTTTAACACCCATTCGTAGAAAATTGGCTGATCTATAATGTTTAAAAATCAATTACCTACTTAAGCAAAGAGGTTGAAAGAAAATCCTTAGAGAATCCTTTTTCTTTAAACGTCTGGTCTTAAGCTTAGATACAGTGATAAGTTAGTATGGTTAGTAACTTATACGACATTTATTTCCATTGTGCTATCAATAAGTCATTATCAGACCTTAACTAGCTACCTTATTCTGCTGCTGAGCTATGAGTCTTTCCTCACATATATCTTTTTAGGGTTCCGTACCTCAAAAGGAAAAAACGGAGCCCTTTAGGATAACTTTTTTTTATTCGGTCATGGTCCTTTTTATGGTCGGTTTTTATTGTTAGTGTAACAAAGAAAGAAGGAAGCATGCTTTTGTTCTATGTATACAATATCTATCAGAAAGGTGTAATAATAATTAAGGGTCATATAAAGTAGCTTATATACAATTCGGGAAAAATGTCTCTTGTTTAATATATACTATAAATTTGGAGTAAAACGACGTGGAAGTTATCATTAAAAAAAATCATTTTCAACCCTTAAATCAGCTGCTAAATGCTGTTGAACTCTCTATTAAGTGACTAAACATGGTACAGATAAGACATCGTGTTTTTACCTACGAAAAACTAGACAGAGCCTACACTATGAGTACTAAATAACTAATAGATATACTTAAATAATTATTGAAAACCCAGTCACGAAGCCCACAAAAATGTTCATTCACACAACTGTAGGCCAACATATGTTGTTCAGCGGGAATCGAACCCGCGAGCTCCGGTTCTGAAGGTCACTACCAACTGAGCCAACAGGCCCGATAATACTCCATCATTATTATTTTTTTCCCCATAGTTTTAAAGAAAACCTACTAATTTACCTACGTAAATATCTGACATTATTAGTCTTTGATAGAATTTTGTAGTCCACGTGGATTGCGGTCTTAGATCAATGAAAAATCCATTGATCACTAGGAACGTCCGCGCGCTCCTTTTTGGCCAATAAGGACACTGCGCAAAGGTCAAAGGGCCGTCGGCGGCATTATTAAAGAGTCTAGCTCCACCCTCTATTTATTGAGTGGTTCCGTATGTTTTAAAAAATATTACTAATTCTAAGTCTTTTACCTTATTTCACGTTATTATTATTTCACAATTGAGAAAAGTAAATTATGTAATTAATTGATTCATTATCATTGTATCGCTTAAAATTATTTTTACGTCTTTTATCTTCATAGGTTTATGTTTAATTTTCAACTGAACCCTAGAACAAAATTTTAGAAAATCGGCAAATTCTTTCATTTTCAAATCAATGAACTTAGTTGCTTCCTATCTATCAACGAGTGAAGGCGTGTTATAATCAAAGAATATGACTCGCAACAGTCGTTACAGTGTCTCACGATTATTCAAGTGAATCTTATGAAATGACTTTGTGTCGGTGCTCCTGATGGCAATATCAGTCGAGTTAGGGAGCTGTGTCACGTGCGCTTCGCCGAAGGAGTGCGTTACTCCAGCGGAAATTTGTCGAATATCGGCATTTGAGGGATACAGATAATTAGTTCTCCGGCTTCTGTAAATGTTGTGCAGATTTAAAAATTTGTATTGCTTAAAGTTTTTGAGTAATTCAAGAAAAACAGTTTCCGCTGGAGTAACGTTACCCCAGCGGCAATTTTTTTTTTCTAATGGGAATATTGAAATAATTTTTATCTACATAATCAGTTGTGATAACGGAGTAAATGTTGCGACTTAATTTGAATTTGTATCGTTAATGGTTCCGAAGATATTCAAAAATTTCAAAATGACGCATTTTTGGATGTTTGCGTTTTTCGCTGAATTTCGGAAATGGTTAAGCGCACTATCATAATTTTTTGTACATGACTTCTTATGTCTTATTCCTAATTAGTTGTGAAATAAAAAATTAAAAATAATTTATCGTTTAGGAGTTATGTAAGCAAATAGAAAAACCCTCTAATACGTCCTAGCACTTCGAATAAGAGGTCTAGAGACTTGTTTGAAACGTTATTTTGTAGCTTGCAACTGCCTTCAGATATTTGTGAAGTTTCATTAGTATCCTATAAGTAATTAATAAATTATAATGAAATTTAGCTCGGTTTGGGCCTCGACGCGCAGACCGTTATTTAACCCCCTATTAATGGACTTTTTTGTGGGATTTTTTAACCGAATAATACGTAAATAATTAGTTATATAGTTCAATTTTATACTTGTGAAATTTCAGCATCGTACAATCAATAATTAAGGAGATAATCAAAAAATACTCATTTTAAGTTATTTATCGTGGTAACCCGACCGAGTTTAGATGGTCACAGAAAAGCGGCCGTTTAGTACATTATGCTAACCTTTTTAAATATATAGGATAGTTTTATAAGGTTTTTTACAATTGCGTACACAAGTGTTAAAAAAACTTATTGACAGGTATTGACAGGTTTCTATAAAACCTTTTAATAAAAAATACGAAAAATAAAAAGTCATTGAACTTAGGTATATTTATTCTGCGAGCATCTTTTTATACAACATAAATATAAATCAACTTCAAAAACTAAATCAGATAATTATTACTGGACTAAATTATTGTGGTAGTATAGATAGTTATCAATTTAGGTATTATTATCAATTTTTGAAATTCTCCCGGGAACGGGAATAAACTGAATTCGCGCGGGCAACGCCGTTGGACACCCGCTATCAATAATAACATTAAATTGCATCACTATTCAGAAAAATTAAAATATAAACAGAAAAATTAAATTAAAATATATAGTTTTTTAAAAACAAGCTTTTATTATGTTCTTGTTAATATAAAAAGAACTAAAAATTACAAAATAATAATTTAATATCAGGTTTAAAATACAGAAAAATATCATTATAATATAATCAACACTTTTTTAATAAATAAAAGCGTGTTACATTAAGATTGCAAAAAGAAACATATTGAAGGTGTAATTGTGCTTAATGTTCTTTAATGTTCCATCGCAATGAAACTTGATTTTATTTATTGGAAAAGTATTGATTATACAATTATATTTTTAGGGCTTGCAAATAAAAAGCTGTTAATTGAAAAAATAAAACAAATAACACTTCAACGTGGGAATAGTAGTTTGTGTCATGAGGGAGCAAAACTATATTTTTACGGCGAGGGCGTTTTTTTAAATCACGAATATAGTGAATGATTCTAGGATAGAATCCCGAACGTAGTGAGTTTTCCGGTGTTTAACTATCACTGCAGTCACTGCTACTTAAATACATTTTAAAATATAAAATACACAAACAATTCGATGTCGGAATTGGAAAGCGAGCGCATTGCCACAGCAATTTTTTTGACAGTGTGGCACAACCATCGAACCCCATTCAGCCTTGTCAGCATATAAGTTACTCTATGCTTGTCAACCTAATGCGGCGAAAAATGGAACTAATGTTTTGATAAAGTACTTAAGCTACAGTGGCGCTAACCTTAGATGCAAACTTATTTTGTTAATCTCTTTGGTTAAGAATGTTGCGGGATATTTTTGATTCCAAATTCAAAACACTTTTATTTGCACTTATTAAGATCCTATCGGAAAAGACTTACTTTGATCCCTGTTATTGAGGACCAAAACGTCACTTTTCGAATAGATGGTATGAAAAAAATATTGTTGTTTTTCATTGCTTTTGTTAAATTATGTACTAATTTTCAAAAACGATGTTTTGTCTCTGCCATACCTACCTATATAAATTTCGAAAAAGAATGTTTGATGAAATAGAATTAAATGTTGACTTGTCATCGTCGAGTCGAGAGGTTGCCTTTAAATTGCCGATCGATCACAGCCTCATCCTGATCTTTCAGTGGTTCGACGAGTTAACGGTTTCATTTCCGTTCCCGTGAGAAAATTCTAATCTATAATATAATACTCCCAGAAAAGTAAGCTTTCAATTGGTGAAAGATTTTTTAAATCTCGCGTGTAAAATTTTACTACATAGCGGGTGTCCAGCGGCTTTTCCCGCCCGGATCCAGTTTATTCCCATTCCCGTGGGAATTTCCTATAATTCCTTCATAGTGGTTTCCTAAGACATATAAGACCATGATATTTTGAACAGTGGGTGCAGTGGATCCAGTTTATTCTCGTTCCCGTGGAAATTTCCTATAATTCCTTCATAGTGGTTTCCTAAGGCATGTAAGACCATGATATTTTAAACAGCGGGTGCCGTGGATCCAGTTTATTCTCATTCCCGTAGGAATTTCCTATAATTCCTTCATAGTGGTTTCCTAAGACATATAAGACCATAATATTTTAAATAGTGGGAGCTGTGGATCCAGTTTATTCCCTTTCCCGTGGGAATTTCCTATAATTCCTTCATAGTGGTTTTCTAAGACATATAAGACCATGATATTTTAAACAGCGGGTGCCGTGGATCCAGTTTATTCCTGTTCCTGTGGCAAGTTCTGAAATTCCCTTTATAGTGGTTGCCTACGACATAAGACACCTATACATACGATATTTCAAACAACGGGTTGCGCGCGCGGATCCTGTTGTTCCCGTTCCCGTGAGAATTAAAAAAAAAACCTTCATAGCGGTTGCCTACTACACTAAGACACCTACATACCATATTTCATGTTTCGAGGTGAATAGTACGTATTTGTCTTTTGTAACCAGTTTTTATATTTTCCCGTGGAAATGAGATATTTTTCAGAACTAAAAAGTAATCTAGACGTTGACCCGGGTACTCAGTTATCTCCATACCAAATTTCATCAAAATCCGTTCAGAATTTCTGAGACATGTGTAAACAGACCCGGTCCGGCGATGGGCTCACCACCTATCACGTTTAGGGGTCTCTAATATATCTCGTGAAATGTGGGTATATCCAGTAATGGAATACCTCTGCCTATCCCCTCGGGGATAAAAAAAAGGCGTGAGATTAGATTATTATATTATTTTCATGATGCGAATGTATAAGTATAATATACAATTATAAACAATAATAATAATATTGTATATTTATACATTATAGCCTACCTTGTTTACCAACTAATGTCCTTCTTGGTGGAACAAGTAACCCACAGAAAAAGAAGAAAAGTTAAGAAGCACTACACATTAATAATAACTGTTAATAGGTACGAAGATTTAGCTCGATTTAAGTATAGCAGACTGCTAGGATAATGGCATCACTATCACTACATAGTATAAAACAAAGTCGCTTTCTCTGTCCCTATATCCCTATGTCCCTTTGTATGCTTAAATCTTTAAAACTACGCAACGGATTTTGATGCGGTTTTTTTTAATAGATAGAGTGATTCAAGAGGAAGGTTTAAGTATTAGCATTGCACCCGTGCAAAGCCGGGGCGGGTCGCTAGAAATATATAAAATGTTCATGTGAAACTCCAAAAAAAATTAAATTAAATCAATAGGTACTCAAAAGATAATGTACGCGTCTGTACCGAACTTGAAAGACGATTAAACTACGTGTTTTAGAATGTTAGCATAATGTACTAAACGGCCGCTTTTTTGTGACCATCTAAACGCGGTCGGGTTACCACGGTAAATAACTTAAAATGTGTATTTTTTGATTATCTCGTTAATTATTGATTGTACGATGCTGAAATTTCACAAGTATAAAATTGAACTATATAACTAATTATTTACGTATTATTCGGTTAAAAAATCCCACAAAAAAGTCCATTAATAGGGGGTTAAATAACGGTCTGCGCGTCGAGGCCCAAACCGAGCTAATTTCATTATAATTTATTAATTACTTATAGGATACTAATGAAACTTCACAAATATCTGAAGGCAGTTGCAAGCTACAAAATAACGTTTCAAACAAGTCTCTAGACCTCTTATTCGAAGTGCTAGGACGTATTAGAGGGTTTTTCTATTTGCTTACATAACTCCTAAACGATAAATTATTTTTAATTTTTTATTTCACAACTAATTAGGAATAAGACATAAGAAGTCATGTACAAAAAATTATGATAGTGCGCTTAACCATTTTCGAAATTCAGCGAAAAACGCAAACATCAAAAATGCGTCATTTTGAAATTTTTGAATATCTTCGGAACCATTAACGATACAAATTCAAATTAAGTCGCAACATTTACTCCGTCATCACAACTGATTATGTAGATAAAAATTATTTCAATATTCCCATTAGAAAAAAAAAATTGCCGCTGGGGTAACGTTACTCCAGCGGAAACTGTTTTTCTTGAATTACTCAAAAACTTTAAGCAATACAAATTTTTAAATCTGCACAACATTTACAGAAGCCGGAGAACTAATTATCTGTATCCCTCAAATGCCGATATTCGACAAATTTCCGCTGGAGTAACGCACTCTCGCCGAAGGTAGACCGCTGGATGAGCAGCGGATGCTATCCTTCAGCTGCTTCGGGAGAATTTGTCAGGTGTCTGCCTCCGCGCGAGGCTGGTTCGTTCCGCGCTCAAACCCCCAAGGTCGCGCGCCTGTACGTCTACTCGTGGTACCGGGACCTGCGGCTGGTGGTACCTACCCACTGCGCGCACGGGTGGACATTTTGAGTTATTGTGCGGTATTAATGTGTGTGTAAACCAATAGTAGGTCGGACCCAAATCCCAAAGTGTAAAAGTTGGATGAAACTACATGACTAGTATGTAGGTAGGTATTACTTGTTTAATGACAATGTTTTGATCAGTTAAATTTATTATTGAATAAAAACTATGCTTTTACCTCTAATTTTTTTTGAATAAATAATTACTGCTATTAATAACTTTTATTATTTCCAATAACATTTACCCTAGAATAAAATAGGTAGGTATGTTAAGGCGCGGGCGGCGACCGGCGCTCGGCGCGAGCGATCAGCTGCGCGCGCAGGCGCTACCTGCCACTACTACGGTCAACGACACTAGCGCGTAGGGAGCCCCTACGCTTTTATTCTTCAATCACAGGGTTGGCGAAAATTCACACATAAAAAGTAATTATTAAGTTTATATGAAAGAAAAAAGTTGCTATATTAGATCTGATATTTTTGTAGGTATTTCGTTACACGATATACATATACACCCTTCAATATTATTTCACCTTTCTGATACATATTGTATACTAATTATATTATATATTATATTTTGTCCGTCTGCCTGTCTGTCGACACCCTTTATCTCGGGAACGTGTGGAGAAATTAAAACAATATAATCAAGTCCCAACTAATGGCCGTCGACGCCGAGGCAGACCCCAAAGGAGATGGCGGGATGAACTTGACGCCTTTTCGAAGACATGGCTGGAGGAGGCACAGGATAGAGATAAGTGGAGGGAGGGAGGAGAGGCCTTTGCTCAGCAGTGGGACAGCGTATATGCTAACAAAAAAAAAAATCAAGTCTACAGTCCCTTGAAGCTGTGAAAAAATCCAAGTTCTAAGTTAACTAAAAAAAAGACACGGCTGTTTACTCTGCAAAAAACGTACATTTTGACACTTAGTATAAAATAAAGTCGCTTTCTCTATGCCTATATCCCTATGTCCTTATACCCCTTTGTGTGCTTAAATCTTTAAAACTACGCAACGGATTTTGATGCGGTTTTTTTTAATAGAGAGAGTGATCTAAGAGGAAGGTTTTAATGTTAGCATTGCACCCGTGCGAAGCCGGGGCGGGTCGCTAGTCCATAATAATTTATAGGGTACTTCTCGTTTACTTTACTACAAGTACAGGGAAAAAACTAAAACTATAAATTTGTTATTAAATCACTACATAGTTAAGTAATAACAAACATAGTCTTTATTCTAAGTACGTAATAAATCATCGAGGTTTAATGTATCCACAAATTTGTACGGAACCCTCGGTGGGCGAGTCCGACTCGCACTTGTCCGTTTTTATTATCTGTGCTATATCTAGAAGTAGGTACATAGGGGTCGTCCATTAATCACGTGATGTTTTTGACCCCCTCCCCCCTTGGTGATGTGTGGTGAGGTTTTAGACTCCCCCCCTACCCAAAATCACGTGTATTTTTTTGGTTATTTCTTTGGTAGTATTACACATTCCCCCCCTCTTTGTGATATTCCGCGATATTTTGGCGCTTCCTTCAACCCTTTCGAACCTCACGTGATTAATAGACGACCCCATGTTAAAGTTAATTTGTTGTTGCCGAACATAATTATATTAATATAACTTAATATATTACTAGCGACCCGCCCCGACTTCGCACGGGTGCAATGCTTATACTAAAACCTTCCTCTTGAATCACTTCTATCTATTAAAAAAAACCGCATAAAAAATCCGTTGCGTAGTTTTAAAGATTTAAGCATTATGTATGCTTAAATCTTTAAAACTACGCATTTTTAATTAATAATAATTAATTACTTATTTTTTATTACAGTAATTTTTTTTTATTTCTCACATTTATTTATAATACTTATGTTAGTGCCATTTTGTTCGATAACTTGTGGACACCTTGTAAGTAGTGACATAATCCCGATGCTGTAGAAATCTTGGGATTGTTTATAAAAATCACATAGAACTCTAAAGAGTAAAAAAACGACTTTAACTTGTTAAGTTTTCTCATTGATGCCATTTGTCAGAACATCCTGTACAGAACTGGACCAAATTAAAATGGGACCATTCTGCACAATTCAAAAAAGAATCATCAAAATCAATCGAAAGTTCTTAGGTGACAAACATAAAAAAAACATACAGTCTGTAGCATAGTCTATGGTGCAGGGTCTATGTCTTCGGGTTGTCATTGATATAAAAATATATAAAATGTGTGTCATGGTGAAATTGGAGTTTTAATTAATAATCTTCCGATATAACATCTGGCGACGAGGTGAACCAAACCCCTAAGAAAAGTGAAAGTCATAACAAATACTTTGATTGTGGAACTTGTAGGCAACATAGGACAACAAACAGTGCTACTGCGACATAACCTCAAAATAATGAGAACGTGGCTTGAATGGATCTCGGTGAAATAAAATATTTTGTGGAACAGGGTAAGAAATCTTGGATTCAAACGAAAACGAAGAGTGAATTAATAGAAATAGCAAATTATCTACTGCACAGCGAAAGTGATGTACAATTTTCTGAGAAGAATTCAATAGAAGAAATTAGAAAATTCTTGCGGGTTTTTGTGGATGAAAATTACTCGAAACAGAGCTCCGCAGCAATGGCCTCATTTTCAAATTTGGAAACATTTACTGGACAAAACTGGAACGCTTATATGCAACAGTTTGAGTGTTTTGTTTTGCTTAATAATATACATGCAGACAAAAAGGTCCCACTATTGATTACCAAACTTAGTACAAATGTTTACGAGTTGTTAACAACATTGTGCACTCCACTGTCTCCTGTAAAAGAAACTTATGAAAATATATGTGATAAATTACAAAAACATTATCACCCAGTGGCAAATTATGCATTGAACCAAGCAGAATTTAGAAAGAGACATCAAAAACGAGATGAAAATATAGAACAGTTCATTTTAGACCTCAAAAGGCTATCAAAAAATTGTAATTTCACAAATGTGAATGAAGAAATAAAGGAGCGGCTTTTAAATGGTACATATTGTGATGCAGTGAGATTTGAGTTGCTGAAACAAGCAGAAAAGAGTCTGAATGAGTTGATGAGCATTGCAAAAACAGTAGAAACAGCCTACAAGCTTGTGTATAATGAAGAAAAGGAGGACAGATCGCAAATGTTTGTATTACAACAAAGAAAAGTTTTTACAAAGAACAAGACGAATAATGTTAAATTGAGTCAAAACGGGAATGTGAGTAGACCTGCAACAGGATTGGCTGCATGTTTCTGCTGTGGAAAAATAGGACATATTAGAGCTCAGTGCACATTGCGTGAAAAATTTTGTAGTGAATGTGGTGTTAAAGGACACATTTTTAAGATGTGTAATAAAAATAAAATGAAAATGAAAAATGTGAACATGGTCGAAATGAACGAACAAAAATGTGACAAAGATGTAGAAATACAACAAAATGACAATGAAGCAGAAGTTTTTGATATTTTTTGTTTTAATGGTAAAAGAAAAATACCATCTGTTACTATGAGTATTTTGGTTGATGGTAAAGCGCTAGAGTTTGAGGTTGACACAGGAGCCGATGTAAGTACAATCACTTTATCAGATAAAAACAAGTATTTTCCAGATTTAGAGATAAAACGAAAAAATATTATTTTCACTAATTTTGATCAGTCAACCTCAACACCCATAGGTGTTTTAGAAAATTTACATGTGAACTATAAAATGATAAATGTCAATAATCAGAAATTATACATTGTAAAAGATGGTTTACCTAGAATTGTAGGGAAAGATTGGCTTTCATCTTTACAGTTATGGCCACCAAAATTTGAACAACATGTTTGTCAATTAATTTCTAAAGAAATATTAATAGATGAAATAAAAAGTGAATTTAAAGAAATTTTTGAGCCAGGAATGGGAAATTTTAAAGGGAACCCTGTACATTTAGATATTGACAAAAATTCTAAACCAATATTCATGCCCGTTCGAAGTGTTCCTTTTGCTTTGAAAGACAAAGTTAAACAAGAAATACAAAGATTAATTGAAAACAAGCGCATTGAGCCAGTAGAGTACTCCGAGTGGGGTACTCCAGTTGTCCCAGTCCTCAAAGCAGATGGATCAGTTCGCTTATGTGGGGACTATCGAATTACTATTAACAAATATTTAAAAATAGATCATTATCCTTTACCCACAATTGACAGTATTATTATGAAATTACAGGGTAATAGTTACTTTTGCGAATTAGATTTTAGAGAGGCATATCTACAAGCACCACTAGACGAGGAATCCCAAAAACTTTGCACAATTGTAACAGAAGAAGGTATTTTCAAATATAAATACTTACCTTTTGGAGTTAATACGGGGCCTGGCACATTCCAGCGACTTATATCACAAAAGTTGGGTGGTCTAGATGTGCTTGTATACATTGATAATGTATATGTGTACGGAAAAACTTTATCAGAAACATGTGCCAAATTAAAACTTGTATTACAGAGAATAAAAGAGTCTGGATTAAAATTAAAACTAGATAAATGCCATTGGTTTGTTGAGACACTGGATGTTTTTGGATTTGAAGTGAATAGGGTGGGCATTAAAGTAAAAAAAAGTAAAATTGAACCAATATTGTCATTGCCTCGTCCTGAAAATATTAAAATGTTGAAATCTTTCCTTGGGAAAATTAATTATTATAACAGGTTCTTACAAAATATGGCAATAACACTAAAACCTTTATATGAATGTATTAGAAAAGATAAATTTGAATGGACAGAAAATTGTGAACAAGCTTTTAAAATTATAAAACACACATTAGCTAACACAACATCATTATCACATTTGGATGAACATTCCACGATTGTATTAACTTGTGACTCAAGCGAATGTGGTGTAGCTGCTGTGTTATCCATTAAAGACACTAATAATGTATTGAAACCTGTAGCATTTGGGAGTAAAAAATTAAATGATACACAAATGAAATACCCAATTTTAGAAAAAGAGGCATATGCTATTGTATATGGTGTTACAAAGTTCTATAATTATTTGTATGGAAAAAAATTCATTTTACAGACTGACAATGAAGCATTATCAAAAATATTAGGTCCTAAGTATGGCATCCCAAAAATGGCAGCGAAACGTCTACAGTATTGGTCAATATTTTTGAGTGGGTTTAACTATCAAATACAACACATAAAATCCAAAAACAATCCAGCTGATTATTTATCGAGAACAGCAACGGACAGTAAATTAGATGTTTCAAAAATGACAGACTTTACTGAAAAATCATTTGAGAATAATGTCATAAATTATATAAATAAATCAAAATATAGTTCATTAAACTGGAAAATAATACAGGAAGAAACAAAAAAAGATGTTGTGCTATGTAATATTATTAGATTTTGTAGAGATGGATGGCCGGGGAAAAATGAGTTAGGTGAAAAATATGAAACTTATTTTACAAAAAAGACTGAAATTACCACAGAAAAAGACTGTCTTTTATGGGGCTATAGAGTCATTATACCTGAGTCAATTCGAAATGATGTTTTATATGAATTACATGCAAGTCATTTGGGAACAACAAGAATGAAAGAAATATCACGTTCCTATTTTTGGTGGCCAGGATTGGATAAAGAAATCGAAAACATTACTATAAATTGTATGACTTGTTTACAGAATAGAAAAAACCCTGAAAAAACTAAGTTAACAGTTTGGCCCCAACCACCTACAGTGTGGCATAGATTACACGCCGATTTTTTAGGACCTTTTTATGGCAAAATGTATCTTGTTATTGTAGACGCCTACTCAAAATGGCCTGAGGCATTTATGATGACTAACATCACTGCAAAGAAAACTATTGATGTTTTTAAAAGTATTTGATAACCCTCGCCGTTTTTGAAGTCGGTTGAAAATGCGACAAGTAGTTTTGACAGTCCTCTCTTGATGTTAACCTAACACAGGGTACGGATGCAGCCCTGAAAAGAGGATGTGGTCATAGCCACCCGAAAATAGGCCAAGTGCGAGTCGGAGTATGAACTCGCTCATGATCGATATAGTGCATTCCTACAAAGGAATGTTTAAAAAATAGTTATATGACGCTCCGACCAAGATTTTGTACAGTGTTTAGTTCGGAAAGCGGTGGGGCAAACACTAGTAAAGTAATTAACATGTAAAATGTTAGTTTCTTCACAAAAATTAAAAAAGTATACGTGAAAATGTGACGCCACAAGTCGATTAGGCTTGTAGTCATGCCCATCGAGCCTATGGATTCGCGCTTGACTAACACTACCCAAAGAATTCTAAAGAGTCCGAAACAGGTGAAAATCTGAGGGTGCAAGGTCAGGACTAAATGGTGGATGCATTAACACTTCCCAACCAAGCTCTTTAGATGTTTGCTGAGTGGGCAAAGATATGTGCAGTCTGGCGAAATCATGATAAAAGGCACTTCTGGCCTTTTCTGTTGATCAATTCCTGCCGTTTATTCAAAAATTTTCGCTCGAGTCTCATGTCATAATGCACGATGCCCTTCCATCTCACTATACTGCGTGCATCATTATCACCTCATTGCGTGTTAATGCATCTACCCTTTGACCATGATCTTTTTCACACTTTCTTGTCGTAGGTGATCCACTTTTTATCACCAGTGATCAATCTTGTCATAAATGGCTCGGTTTTATTACGGTTCAATAAATAATAGCAAATGAAGCAAGAATTATCCTGTCGTAAATTTAGTCATACTCTTCGTAAATTTGCTTTAACTTTACATTATTATTATTCTGCCGCGTATAACTATACTACAAAATGTTTTAAGAATCATTTTCACGTAGAACACTACGTAGATGGTATGTTAGTGTAGAAGCGCAGCATGGTTTCACTAATAAGTCGTTTCGCGCTTTAAAGTTAAAAAGAATCAAAACAGGAAAGGAATTAATTTGTACTCAATGAGATTTCTATTAGACATCAAAAACTATGAAACACCAAAACGTATTAATTACCGTTTCGTCAATTTAGGATTTGGTGACATAAGAGACGAGCTGAATGCCCAAGAGCTTGTTTTCATGGTTGTATCACTGGACCAAAAATAGAAAATGGGATAATTTTTCATAAATAGTATTACAGCTTATCTTAAAGCTACTTTAATTAAGCAGTGTTTAAGTCTCGGCCATGAAGTAGGCGTATTGAAATAGTCAGTGACTTTTGACGGATGTCCAACAAATTAGAACACTGTTCAAATATTAGAGATTTAGGCGACTAATGCCGGTATGGAAAAATGACGAGGTATAAAAATGTCTAAATACAGAATAATGTCAAGAAGTAAAAAAGTCGAAAATGAAAATTGACGAAGTATAAAAATGTCGAGATATAAAAAAGTCGAACTGAAAACAGGCCTAATAAAAAATACCTACCTTATTATTCTAGTTATGTAACTACACCGCTACACCCTAAGTACTGGTATTCCTTCTGATTAGCTCTTTTTATTAGAGATTTGATCCGTTTAATTTTATTATGTTTTAGTTTTACTACTTGAGACTTAATACTTTTTGCTAATAACATACTGCTCTGCCGGTCGAGTACTGGCCACTTCATGTGAATCATTTCCGTCATAAAGAAAATTATCTTATGTCCTCTTTCTGTCATTAGAGCTGTATTGCTGTATTGTGTAAAACATTGGTGGAAATATATACACAGATTTTGTTATAACGAAAAATCAAAAGAATAAACAATGTATTATTCAAAATGGATACAGGTATAATTTGGACGGTAAAAATGCCGTTGGTATAACATTTCGATGGCGGTGTGTTAACAGAAAAAAATGTGCAGCGTCTGTAACAGTAGATGCTGACCTCAAACATATTATTCGTTCAAGTAACCATACCTGCGAAGAAAACGTCAAGAAAAATAAGGTGTTTATGGCACTTCGAAAGTGTAAAGACGAGTTATGTTAAGATCTTGGGTCTCTACTGGATACATTTGAAAAATGCATGGAGCTAATAAAATCGGATGGTAACAGTTACATTGACGAAATGCCAAGAAAGTCAAAGACGGTTTGTAAAAATTACAAAAGCGGCACCTGAACTCGGATAAATTAATTTACAAACATTTAAATTTAAAAGATGTTAAAATTCCAAAAGGACTTTCGGAAGAATTTTTAGTCGCCGAAGATGGAGTCAACGAAAAAATTCTTATCTTTTGTTCCACAACTTCTAGAAATTACATAGAAACATTCTACGACGCAGAATTCTATTTGGGTCAAGGAACTTTCAAAACGTGTCCGAAACCGTTTTACCAATTGTATACCTACTGTCCACCTAAACTTGGGTTCAAATGAGTATACGAACAATGTCGTGCCTATAATGTACGGCTTACTGCCTAATAAAACAGAAGATACGTACATCCGGTTTTTTACTTTATTGAAGGAAAGATTGGATTTGAAGATTTTAAAATTTAAAGGTGATGTGACTACGAATCAGCCGTACCTAATCAATGCTGTTCAGACAGTATTTCCAGAAGCGGAAATATTCGGATGCTACTTCCACTTCCAGAAGGCCATTCGAAAGAAGGCGGAAGACTTAGGATTGTATAGTTCAGCCGAAGGACGAAATATTACTCGATGGACAAGTCATTTGCCACTGCTACCCTCGGAAGATATATTGGAAGGATGGAATGCAATTGTAAATGATGCTTTACCTAGCAATGAAATGACTGCATTTAAAAAGTACATTTTAAAGTATTGGCTGCGCAAATACTCGTTAAATACGTTGAGCTGTTCTACAAATACACATAGAACAACTAACTTAGTCGAAGGATGGCACAGACGGCTAATATCAAAAATTCCCAGGAGGCCTACTCTATTCAATTTCATCAAGAAATTAAAAAAAAGAGTCTATAACTTACGACTACGCGCATCAGGAATAGTTTATACTATTCTTCAAGAAAAAAATGGCGAAATTCAGATGTGCTGCTTGATCAGTCATAAAAAATATTTGAAGAAACTGAACGAAAAGGAAATTACTCCAATGCAACTAATTAAAAAAATTATATATCTACGACTTAATTACACCACGTAGTGATAAGATAGCACATATAAATATAAGCATATTAGTTTTTATTGTTGTATTATTAATGGTAAATAATTTCTTAATATTTATTTTAGCAATACTAAACTACTGAAGACATGACATTGTAGACGATTGAAGACAGTGACGAAATGGAACGTCATTACGAGTACTACTATAAAACATGGTCGACTTGTAAAAATAAAAACGAAAATTTTTATACTTCCGTCGTTTTTATACTTCAACTAAATTCTATTTCGACATTATTATTCCTCGACCTTACAATACTTTGTAATTTTTCCATATCGTCATTTTTATGAAGCATTTCTCGACATTTTTATACCTGGTAATTTTTCCATACCGAAATTAGTCGCCTAAATCATATTGGGCTGTAAATTGTTGCAAGATCCAGATAATTTTAAGACAAATTTTCCTCATCCAGATCAAGAAAGTTTTGTAATATTTTTGGTCCCCAGCCATGTGATAAAATTGATAAGAAACAAATTTGAAAGCAAAAATATAATGTAAAAATTAAATGGTCTTTATTGATGTCCTTAAATAAGTTTCAAACAAATGAGCAATTAAATTTCGCTAATAAATTGACAAACAAACACATGAAAGTACGATTAGCTACCCAATTATTAAGTAGAAGTGTAGCTAAAGCGTTGTTACTTTTCATTGAGTTACTTACACGACAAATATTTGAAAACGTTTCTGGTACAGTAGAATTTATTACTATTATAAACGATTTATTTGATATCATGAATACTAATTAATACGGAAAGTATGGTTTTAAGTAGCCACTAAATTTAAAAAAATTATTCGCCACTTACATTTTTTTAAATAGCTCAAAATTATATACTACTTCTGAAACAGTGCATAAGACAGGGAATAAAGCGCCGCAATCTCCCAAATCAAATAATTTTAGAAATAATAAAAAGATTTTTTAGGTTTTATATATAGGGTCTAACCCCCTAAGGGTCTTGAAAAATGTAAACTTTTAAAGTCGAATATCTAGCTTAAAACCGCTAGGCTAGGACAGGCTAGGGCATTTTGCCAAATAAGAAAGTATGGTTTTCATGACGTGTTCTATCGATATGCAGTCTTAAGGTTGACCGCGCGAAACGAAAAAAAAAATAGGTATCCCAGGCTTCATTTCAAAATGTTATAACCCCTTTGGAAAGTACAGCACTGCCGTTTTAACTTAGCAGCTCTGAAGTTGCGCTAGTGGCTGCGCAATCACATTTTTAGCGACCATTTGGCGGCCCTCGTACCGCTTTGCGCAGGTGAAGCCAAGTTAAAACGGCCGTACTGTAACATCGTCTTACAAGTACAGGAAAAGATCTGAAAACTTATACATTTTGTTAGAGAACAATACAAAATATAATAAATTAAATTTGAGAGGCTATAGTGGGAGCTAATGTATGGGGATCTTAAAATTTTGTATAGTTTGTAAATATAATTGAATTTGATTTTATTGTACACTTTGTCAATAAACTGATACTTGTCTTTGATATTATAGATACCTTGATATGAAATCCAGATAGCAGCACTGACGCTTGGAATCAAAGTTTCTGTATGAAAATATCCCCAATGGCCCCTCCATATAGTAGGGCACTATACTTTAATCTCTGATATTACCGGTCTGAAAACGCTTGAACCAACTACTGTTATTAATAATGCATTAGGTACATAAACGACACTTTTTTTTTCGCAGCCTAATTCGCATTTTTCCCTTTTTGATAAATGGCGGTAAAGTGTTTTTTATTCTTTCTTTTTCATAACGTCTTATTTTTATTGATATTGAAACCAACCAGATACAAACAGTATAACCAAAGAGATTTTTCTTAAATTTTATACTTAAAAGTACAAAATACGAAGACTTCCTCCTGGACCCATTATTTCAGCAAAATTATCACTGCTTATACCGGGAGACTCTTCTACTAGCTGAACATACATTTTAATAAGTAATTAGGTTTGTCTATAGTCCATGAGAAGAACTGTTAAATAAGGACAAGACACTAATTTGTAATTCCTAAAAAAAGGTTGTCAGTGTGTCGTAATGACAGCAACGAAATATTTTGTATTGTCGAGAACAAGAAGATTAAATAGTCGGGAGGAAGTGCTCCTAACAAAATTCCGGTCCTATTGAGAGGCACCTCGAAGAGTATTGTGTCCCTTTCTAGTATTGACATCATCGCTGTTTCAAATTCCTTCCTACATTTTCTTACTTACTTATCCCAATATAAAATCTGTAAAATAAATGTACTTTCTATAATGATTATGGAGTGTTTTTAAAAATATATATTTCCTGATTAAAAATATCTATGTTTAATATGAAACTGTTAAAATTAAAGTACATTTAGCATACCAAAAATTATACCAAATTTATGGGTACGATATTGTACCTACGATGGCAACATCAACCGTTGACATTTGTTCAATGTCAAATGGCGGGAAATTATATTGTGTTAATTTTCAACAAATTTACAATAATTTCACAAGTTATGGTGTTCAGGTGCTCTGTTCCTGGTTGTAGAAATGAAGCTTTCCCCGGATGTGGCTTTTCATTTCACAGGTGAGCGATGTATTAGATTTAGTCGGTCTAGTAAAGTTTATTTCATTTAAATGGGTTCGGATCATTTTGTACCAAATATTTCTTATATAACAATAAATAAAGGTTCGGTTCAGAGAATATTGAGGAAGAAATAAGTGCTTTATTAGTTATTATTGGTTTAATTTCGTTTCGAAAGAATAACTTGGAAAACGAAACGGGTGACCATATTGACCATGATATTTGTAGACATTCTTTACAATATAGGTAAGGTTGTTTAGGTGGGTCAGACTTATTGTCAGACTTATATTATAGGAATAGGAATTGATAACTTTTACGCGCGTTATACACTCAACATTTATTTTCGAATACAAGGAAAGTAACCAATACAAAAATACAAAAGTACTAAGAGTCCGAAAATACAAAAAGTTTAAAATATTAGTGTAGATGACAAACAAGATATTGAATTTCGGTACAGCTTACAGAGTGTCTCTTCAAGATATAAAAAAAAAATCACAACCAACCAAAACACATTTTATAGTTGTTTATACCTACACTTACAAGGTCACACCTTTTTTTTCTTATTTTAATCGATGTAAAAAGTTTAGCAATGTACGTACTACCTTACCCAATATAGTCCATTTTTTTTAAAATCAATCCCTCCCTAGGGAGGAAAGCAATTACCATGAGTCTTTCTCTTTCTCGAGCGGGAATCACATAGTATTAGTTTTATTTTAAAATGTCAACCCTTCTTAGCTTCGAAATTGTACTAATACTATAAACGCAAAAGCTTGTGAGTATGGATGTATGGATGTTTGTTGCTCTTTCACACAAAAACGGAACGGATTTTGATTAAACTTACAGATATGTAGCTTTTACATTAGAATAACACATAGGCTATATTTTATTCCCGTATTCCCATAGGAACGTGAGCTACGCGGTTAAAACTGGGGGATGCTGCTAGTAAATAATGTTTTAAAAAATTCTTTATTTTATTTAAACAATCTTTCAACAGTCAAAGTAAAATGCCTAATTGTCCATGTTTCAAAGAAAATTGTGGTTGCACTATTAGAAAGGGACACAATACTAATCGAGGTGCCTCTCCAGTGGACCGCCTGCTTTCTTAGTAGCACTTCCTCCCGTTATGGAATAAGGTAGAAACTCCTTGGTCGAGAATTATCCTCTACTTTTTTATTAAGGTTCAATAGTCGTTGAGTATTCAGCCGTGATTCAACCTGAATAAATCGAGGAATGACCAGGAATCGAGGAATACAGATTTTTTTTATTTAATTTGAATTAGAAGGACAATGTGAATCACTATTTTGAACAAATACGTTTTATTACATTTTCAGTCAAAGAGGGAGCATTACTTATACAAACTACACTCCGAGCATGTAGTCAAAGCTAATAATGAGAGAATATTAAAAATACTACGGGAGATGGAGGAAGGATGTCTTGCTGAAATCACGCAGTTTATTAAAAAATACCATCAGGGGCAGGCGTCATTGGCCGAGCTTGATAACTTGATGAAAGACTGTGTTGAGACTGAAGTCAAACTATATGGTTAAAATTGTACCTACCTTGTTACAAGTTTATTGCTTAGTCATAGTATGATAATAATATCATGATGCTACTATTGTATTGTTACAAATAGTACCTATGTAGGTATATAACAATACAGTGTGACTTCGAACATTCTTATAAATAAAATATATATTATGTACATATGTCCCTATATTAAATAATTATTAATTTTAGATTTTTCTAATGCTACGACTAAGTATTGACCCTTTCGACATTTATGCTGTTCTTATATTATGGGAACCTAAAAAGCTGGACAGTAAAGCTGGACCTGTTTAACTGCCTAGTCAAATGACTAACTTTTATTATCTGTCAAAACGAATATTTATAATGGAAAACTACACAATACTACTAATAAACTATGTAACTACAGGAGTGTAAAGTGAAATGAAATCTTTTTAATGATTGATCAGCCATTTAATTTCGATACACCAACTACCCTATGAATATCAACTTACACATCGTAAATCTATGACTCGTTTTTCGATGTGGCCTCGAAGGTTGAGGCCGCCTCTTAAAGGACTACTTACCAATACCATTGTGCGGGCTCGTCGTAGTCATTAATTATGCTTGTGTAGTTAGTCCCGAGTCCAGTGTCACTTGGTCCATAGTGATTAATTGGTCATTATTCATTTCTTTACCTACTTGCAATTATAACGTTTTAATTTTAAGGATACCATTGGGTTCAATTCTACAACACCGTCTGTAAACCTAATTTTATTTAAGAGCTGTTGTAGCATTTTGCTATTCTGCGCTTTACTGTCAGAATCACATGACAGGTCTGAAATGAATTTGACGTTCTTAATTTATCTGGCTAGTTTAATTTCAATTCTGACGCGATTTGAAGCATTTCAAAAATGTCATCACTACTAAACCTCCTAAATTTTCCTCCGAACTCGTGGTCCCCATTAAAATAGTGCCGCTTAAATTAATTTATAGGGAAAATTCTGACATACTTGTATTTGGTTAGATACTTTTTTTTTTAAATAGTTAAGAGGCTTTTTGGGGGGAATCCAAAAAACATGTCATGTTTTTGTCAAGTTTACATTTTGCAATATATTTCGGGTTTTAACTCGTACTATACTATGTGGCTAATGTCTGTAAAGCTGTGCAGTATATGGGAAGTTCGATAAAATGCATGGGATGGACGTTTTTAGATTGCCTCAAGAAGTCACAGTGAAGTCTTCAGTATTTTACTGTCGATGACCCAAAAAGCGATGAAAGTACTTTGAAAACACTGTATTTTTGTGCATGAACTTTCAAGCAGAGCCATTTAACTAAGAAATTTTGACTGAAGATATATATAATCTCACGCCTTTCATCCCCGAGGGGGTAGGCAGAGGTATTCCATTACTGGATATAGGTACCCACATTTCACGAGATATATTGGACCCCTAAACGTGATAGGTGGTGAGCCCATCGCCGGACCGGGTCTATTTACACATGTCTCAGAATGAATTCTGAGACCTGCGGGTTTCCTCACGATGTTTTCCTTCACCGTCGAGCTAGTGATAAATATGTACGTAAGTTTTTGAAAAACTCATTGGTACATGCCAGGATTCGAACCCGAGCCTCACTGATTTTCGGCCGGCTCTTTAACCGTCAGGGCTATCACTGCTCTTAACTGACTGAAGATGTTATTGGATTAACAAGGAAACAAAGACCGAAGACGAGGCACATAGCCATTTAAAGATAAACTTAACAGAAGACGAGACAGTTTGGTTTATGACTAGCTTGTCCAACACAAGTTAGGCAAAATAAAGAAAAAAAATATATTTGACAAGACTTTTTTAGTGTTACCCGAATAATAGTGTTTTTTATATATTTGAAGTAAAACAAGAAAATGTAAATAAAAACTTTGTCAAAATAAAAATGATAGCATTGAAATAATGATAGCAAAAAAATTTACTTGCTATTTATTGTTATACAACATGTAACAGAATAAGCGCAATTCTTGAAATTAGTTGGTTCAGTATCGACTACTTAATCGATTTCATCTATTTTTAATATGTGTTAAATTTTAACGATAAATAAATTAGCATAACTGAATTTAACGGTACCTATGGAAATCGTTCTATTATTGTCCTATAATTAAGAAATTAGGTTAGACAAAATTAAAGTACGATTGCATCATATTTTTTTTATAAATAATAATTGAAGAAATGCGCTTATTCTGTGACGCGTTGTATACACATTTGTTTTGGTCATTTTAATAGATTTCATTCATTTATTCACTCAGCCCTTTTTATTTGTAATAGCACCACTATTCAACTTAGCCATTTTACGCTGTACTAAAAACTGTCTAGATTTAGTCACCATGGTGTTTTAGAATTGCATTTGTCTAAGACGCTGCGTAAAACGGAATATAATTTAAGAAAATTAGCTAGATATGATATTTACGCAGTGTGCGCGTAGGTTTGAACCCATTTTCTTATTAATTAATCTTAGCAGGACGTAAACTATGTGTTGTAAATAACAAAATATAGACACTACTAGCGCCATTGTAGCGAACTACTTGTAAGCAATTCCTTGTCTATTGTATTCTTGTCTCTGAATAAATTAGTCGTTCATAATCTTCGTTGAAACACCTTGTTTTATTATACTATGAAAGTGATTAACTCAATAAGAAGAAAGTTTTGTTAATTATAAAAATATAAACTGTAATAAAAAAAAATATAACGATTCAGATCAGTGAGCATATACATACTTTAGAGAAGTAACGTCATACAAACGATTCACAGAAATCCGAAACCACTTGATGGTTCAAAAGACGTAGCTTTGAAACCGATACATTATGTGAAAAAAACTATATTTGTCTCGTTTCTTCCCCTAATTAACTAATTACCGTGGAAGTGAGACATGATATCGCTGTCGTGAAAACAGACAGAGTTGCCAGTGGCATGGGGTCTCATTCCATACAACGAAACTTGTAGTTTAAACTTATCTCGACAGATGGCTCTACGGGTATTGATTAATAATTAAAGATTATGTAAAAAGCAGTAATGGTGAAATATAACGCTGAAAAATATATTTTGCAAATAAATGTATACCCTAAAATGGAAAAATCAATAAATCAGCCCCTAAATCGGACTTAAAATAGTTTTAATTTGGTCCTCTAGCGGCAGAAATAAATACTTCTTGGGCTTTAGTTTAGTTAGGTTGCAGTTTGTTCCACATGACGGTGGAACTATAACCATATAAATGTGTGTGTAAGAATCTGTCGCGTACGTGCACAAGTTTGGCAAAGTTGCCGCTCCGTGCTACCGCGCGGCGGGCGCGCGGGATCACAGCGATCGTGCGCTGTTGCCGTTCTTGCGATTTGAAAATGTTAGTTATAATCACAGACCATTAATCTAGCTAGATAACTTAAGTACTTCAATCTGTATGAAAACCAACCGTGTCACTTTTTTTCTACCTACTGTGACGTCACAAGAGCGATTTAGTGATGTGAATTCCCCGTTGTCCGCGCGAAATCGATTCAAAGGCAATTTTCATTCAAAATGTCAAATCGATTTATCTTCATAGATTCGTAAAAAAATATGAGAATAGTTGTTAGATAGAAAATGACCTCTACCGTCCCAGAAAGTCTTGCCACCTGAACTTCCAAACACCACATTTTTTAGTTACTAAATGAAAAAAAAATGTGTGTTGCTTTCATGATAATTTAATATAGGGAAACGCAATTAAGACATTAAATAGATATGTACCTTAAACCAAATATATGATTAAGAAGTTCTTAATAATTATTTAATTTTTTGTTTGACAATGCACGGCCTTCAAGCCACACCTCCGTGCCCGTCGGAGTGGGGAGCGTGAGGTTTTTTTTGTACGGAATTTCTGGATTCGGTCCCCGCGCTCAAGGCCCGCGATAGAAGCTATGCAATAGCTTAAAAAATCTAACCAGGAGAAAGGTTTAAAAAATATAGAGCTAAGTACTGTGATTTTAATTTACTGAGAACGCAATAGCATTAAAATAAAAATGACCTGAATATAATATTACGTCATCACTTTTAGTATTCAGTTGCCTCACTTTGTTGATCGTTTTATTATTTTAAAATGTAGTCGTGATATATGTAATTGTAAAATTGAAATACATTTGTAGAGGTGTTTTCAGGTAATTTATAATATTATGAAAATTTTATTTGGATACAATCAACTAGCCTTTTGCAGTCCAGGCAATGAAGCGGATTTTTGTATGAAGAACCCAACATTAATTCCTCAGTCGATGAAACTTTGCAGAATTGTAGTATGGTATGAGACACAGACCATTAATCTAGCTAGATGACGGGAGTATACGTACTTCGCGTGTCCAACTGGAGTCAAATTGACTTCAGTCTACGCCGCGTCATTTATTCAGCGTTCGAACGTCGTTGCCTCCGAACATCAACCGCCATCTCAAAAAATGACTGTTTGTTCAGTATTATGTTGTGCAAACTATACAGGAAAGGCTGACCCAGATAATGGACATGTTTCCTACTACAGGTAAGTAAGTTTCTTCAATAAATTCTCCAAAATTATTTTCTTTAAAATTGTTGAATCTTCGGTTCTAAATATTTTAACTAACACATATGTATCAGATAATATAATTTTAGGTTTAGAAAACAATGCTAGTGAATCTAGAATATCGAGCCGAATATCAATCTACTAACTACTTCACATGTTGATGTTTTCAGTATATCAATGGTTGGTATTACTTCTGGAAGCAGTAGTCGAACTTTTTTCCCTTCCTTGAAGCAGCTATTGTGGAAATTTCTAGAACAAATTCGGCTATTTTTTGTTGGAAACCAATTTATTCGGCCGGTCGCTTTCATCCATTTGTTTCAAGTGTGGATTACTTGGAAACCTGTAATTTATAATGAATGTTATTCAGAGATAAATGTTTTTGCAACAAAAATAATGTACACTTACGAACATTATTATTCCTCTGTTTCGATTCGAAAAATCTATAAGAATCGTGAAGAATCGAAAGGTGTACATCACTATTTGCTTCATTTGACAGCAAAATGAGAATAGTAACCCTACCAAGAAGCCGAACAAACAAAGCTAAAGATCGATTGTTACATTTCCATTGCGTGTTTAATATAAGCAGGCCCTACAACTTTGCTACTAAAGCAGGCAATGTATCATGAACAAGAAGTTAACACACACAGTCTTATTTTTCATAGTAAAACCACAACGAACCCGAAATAAATGATTTTTAAATAGATTTAAGATAATTATTGAAGAAATTTACTTACCTGTAGTAGGAAACATGTCCATTATCTGGGTCAGCTTTTCCTGTATAGTTTGCACAACATAATACTGAACAAACAGTCATTTTTTGAGATGGCGGTTGATGTTCGGAGGCAACGACGTTCGAACGCGGAATAAATGACGCGGCGTAGACTGAAGTCAATTTGACTCCAGTTGGACACGCGAAGTACGTATACTCCCGTCATCTAGCTAGATTAATGGTCTGTGGTTATAATGTTAGGTAGAAAGAAAATTATGTACTCTCTTTCCTAGGAGAAGAAACTTTTTCTTTAAAAGTCTGGTCAGGTACTTCAATCAACCTAGTACGCACTTGCCAAGTCCATGAAATGAAGAATTTATACAAAAACATATTCCTAAACTCGTAGTATTTTTTTATAAAAACTCAATTCTTCCTATACTTATTCTATCTAAGGCGAATATAAAAGGGAGCCAAAAATATTGATGTATTGATTATTATATCAGTAGGACATTCTTATCTAATACAAGTAGAGTTGTACAGTCAAGAGCAAGTCAACCTTTACACTACCATTTTATAAATGCTGAGCTCTGATTTATACTGTGCGCCATAGAATACAGGGCCGGGTCAAAGTCCAAAGTGTCAAGCTTAGCATGCTCTTGACTGCACCTACCTACCTACCTATGATTTCAATTATCTAATCCTACTGGATTAGGTAATGGAAATCATAGGTAGGTAGGAAGTATCCTACCTATCCCACTATGCCTGCTATTTTTATAAAATAAATATTGGAAGTACGAATGTTTTTTAGGGTTCCGTACCCAAAGGGTAAAAACGGGACCCTATTACTAAGACTTCGCTGTCTCTTCATCCGTCTGTCCGTCCGTCTGTTCGGCCGTCTGTCTGTCACCAGGCTGTATCTCAAGAACCGCGATAGCTAGACAGTTGAAATTTTCACAGATTACATATTTCTAAAACAAATATAAAAAAAAATGTCACGCCTTTTATCCCCGAGGGAGTAGGGCAGAGGTATTCCATTACTGGATATACCCACATTCCACGAGATATACATTGGACCCCTAAACGTGATAGGTGAGCCCATGGCCGCACCGCTTCTATTTACACATGTCTCAGAATTAATTCTGAGACTTTAGCGTTTCCTCACGATGTTTTCCTTCACCGTCGAGCTTAGTGATAAATATATATTATGTATTTCTGTTGCCGCCGCGCTGTAACAACAAATACCATATAAATAAAAATTTAAGGGGGGCTCCTATACAAAAAATGTGATTTTTTTGCCGTGTACGGAACCCTTCGTGCGCGAGTCCGATTCGCACTTGGCCGGTTTATTGTTATTCAACCACACAGACACTACTGAACCCTTTGAAATCTACTTCAGTATCAGATATACTGAAGTAGATTTCAAAGGGTAATAACCAGACCTTATATATTTAAATCTCTCTGCTTCATAATGAGGATATGAACCCAATACTTTCCGCAAAGAGTCGGGCTCTTGCATGATTACGCCAACATCTCACACAAGTGAAGTTTGAAATTACCTATCAGTTGGAGTTTAAAATTCTATATTATGCATGTGTGCGTGCTTATTTAAAAACAACGTCCCTTTATGTTCGAGTTTTTCGAGTTTTTTACAGTTCAATATTTATTTATAGAATACGGGAAACATTTTTAGAGGTATTAATTCGGAAAGCACATTTCGTAAAAAAAATAAAAACCATTCTTTCAGAAATAGCGCCATCTAGCTAGACTTGAGCTTTTTGTAGGTTCATCGTTCCTGCTTAATTTTTCTGGCTGACACTAGCGCCACCTGTCACAGCTGTAGAGCAAACCAAATTAACGCTCCCAGTAACGCTCCTTAGCGCGGTCGCGTATCGTTGTATGGCGTGAGGTATCTGTACTAGTATTATAATATCTGTGCCAGTGGTGAGAAATAATTTCCCCAAAATGAATGAATGAATAAATGTAGTACTATACTTTTAAAAAACTGTAACGGAAGCTTGTCTATACATTGAAAATATTTAGAAAACGCTATTAGTAGGTAGTAAACTGATTTTGAAATGAATAAATGACAAACCTTTTTTTATTTAAAAACCTAGTAAATAATAAACGTTTAGGGGTCCAAAGAATTTCTCGTGAAAAGTGGGTATATCCAGGCCTACCCCCTCGGGGATAAAACGCGTGAGTTTTTTTTATAATATTTTTTTTTCTTCTATTAACTAGGTATGTAGATAGAAATAAAAAAAAAGTGCGTAAATGCCTTTACGCGAGGTGTACCTAATTCGTAAGTAGACTAATTTGCGTTACGTATAAAACGTAACGCAAAGTAGGCTTATAGAGAGTTAAGAGTATAATTTATTACTTTTTTCGTATTTTTACGATATTTTATTATTAACTTTTTTTAATGTTTTTGTTAGCTCTATTCTTTTCCACCGCTTTGGAATGGAAAGCGACAGAAATAAGCGCCATATTTATTTACAATGCTACAAATGTCAAAATAACAAATAACAAACTAAACTCCCAAAAAAAGTGGAAATTTTTAAATCGTTTTACTGACTACACCGAAGGAAAAAATAATACACGATATATTTATTTTATTTTCTGATGATATTTTAGACTATATGTTCAAAAATATGCAAACTTCCTTGTGAAAAGTAACGCCACTCGCTTTATCATTTTTTTCGGACCGTGATACCTACACAACTTTTAACAACACATTTCCCCATTTTCAATGTCTTGAACTGACGCGTGTCGCTTACTTAATGTCAGGCAGGCAACTGAAGTCAGATATGACTGCAGTCACATTCTAAGTGGCAACGCATCGCTGCCGTAAACTGCTAATCTAGTAACATAAAATATCATTGATTCAGATTAACAGAGATTTTTTTTACTGTATGGACACACTACTGCGTGCATTGTCTAGAAAATATTTAAAAGCAATTATCTCGTTTAGGAAGCAGTAAAATCACGATAAAAATACATTTGTATAGTAATATACTTCCACTAATTATTAATAGGCATGTTATTTCTGTATGCCCCTATATTTACAGATATTTTAGCGATATTTATAAGATTTTCATAGTGTGTGAACTGAGTGACCTAAATTAATTCGATATTATCAAAATGGGCTCGTTATTGTGTTTTTTTATTACTTTTACAAATTTCCTTGTAACTTTTACAAAGTCTAGGACAGAAAAAGTAATAATATTTATGCTGTAATTGATATTTTATAGGTTATTTAAATTGGGTCACTCAGTGGCCCTATTCTTTCTTTTGTAATTCTGTATATCAAATCGAAATTATGTTTTTTTCTCTTGCTAATACGTTTATGCAAGTTTTACTAACTTTTACACTTTGTTAAATTGTTATCTCTAAGGTTTTAGTTTAAATAAATTATTATTACTAAGTATCTATATACAAATCACACCTGTAAACTATATACTTACCGAGATTTGGAAGGTGAAGTGTGAGAACTGAGTGACCCCACTCCAGGTCGTATAACTTTTTATTTAAGTCTTTACAAATTCCAATACTTATTCGTTTTACAAATGTTTTAGAACTTTTACTAACTATTGTAGTACCTACCTACAATTACAAAAAAACATTGGGTCACTCAGTGCACACACACATAAAAAATTACATTACGATACAGATTTATTGGGATTTCTTAAAATACTGGTTGCGTAGTAGGTCTGTATAACTTCATTCAAATTCATTACGAAACACCTGTGTCAGTCTCTTTGAATAATCTCCTTGCAGTGTTTTTTTTTTTGTAAAGTTACCATCCACTCTAATATACAATCTAATTTCAGCAAATATGATTGTAAATTGTTATTTATATTTATATATTATACCGCGTGAAATTTTTTACCGTCTGGAAAAGAATATGATGTATTAAGTATCTATAATCGAAGTTATAAACGAGATAAATTGTTAAATGTGGTCACGTTGAATACAAAAGTCCAAAAAAATACAAGAAAAGTACTAGTACGACGCCGTAGTACGACGTAGTAGCTGGCGGTTGTAGGTAGATTACGCATGAATGGAAGCTACGCGCCCGCCCCCAGAGGCGCATCGCGCGCTGTCGAGCGTAGGTACCTACGCACAGTGGCCTGTCGGAGGCTCGGGGCGGAATACCCGAATGAGGCCCCTATGGTCTTGAACTTTGGATTTGGAGGCCCCCCTCCCCCAGGCCCAGGGCGGGCCTCTGGTTCAGGGGGGCCTCCAAATTTTGCGTAGCTTTAATCGTATTTATAGACTTCTGGCGCGTCACGATCACGGATATCAGACAGCGTAGGTAGGTAGGTATTATTCCAACACATTTTGTCTTATTTATTAAGAATCGAAGTCAAACATGTGTACCTAGACCTGTTTGACTTCGATTCTTTCATACTTTTTACGGGCTTAGGACCGTCTAACATGCTATTGTGTAGTACTGTTTCCATATCATTTTAAAATTTTAATGTATTAAGAAGATAATTTAAATCTTAGTAGCGTAGCGTAAGAGCGAGGTATCTAGGTATTTAGCAAAAAAAAAAAAGCTACGTAACTCTGTGAATCCGCATCGCTCTTATTAGAAAGATCTAACTCAACTAAATCGAAATCAAATTACTTACAATGTACCAAAGAGATTAAAATATAATAGGGCATAGAGGGGACAATGCGAGGAAAATTTGAAGCCAAAAGTTATTCCAAGTGGAATAAGTCTAGTACAATTTCGACTGAGTGACAGTTCGCGTTTATACTAAGTGACATGACGCTTAAGCTTAAAACATGCTTCAAAGTTTTGTATGAAAATATTCCCAATGCCCCCTCTATGCCCTATTATATTTTAATCTCTTTGCAATGTACCTAACCTACACGGATTAATATTAAAACTCTAAAGAGGAAAAAACTGGCTTTAGGTTTTCTCATGGATGCCATTGTCAGAACTGGACCAAATTGAAATGGGACCACAAAGAAAGCACCAGCTTTCAAATAAAAAAAAAAAATTATCAAAATCGGTTCAGATAGTCGAAAGTTCTGGATAACAAACATAAAAAAACACACCTACAATCGAATTGATAACCTCCTTCTTTTTGAAGTCGGTGTAAGTAAAGACAAACTGTTGACACAGTTTTGAGGGGCAATGTATGTAGCATTATGAATATTTGTGTGCTTATTAATTAAATAAATAATAATAATAAAAAAAAGTTAAGAAGTACCTTTAGAGATATTGTAGTATAATTGTTTAACCTTTTTTTCTAAACACAAACTGGCACGTTTTTGCAAAATTGTTTCATAAACTACGAAGAGCACAGAACACTAGGTAGGAGAAAACTAAGAATGCCTCTCACTCTTTAAAACATTACATGGCAATGCGCAAGAACTACACTACAGATAATTCGGCTTGGCAACATCTGTCTCGCACCTTCCAAGTTCTCACTAGACAGGATATAAAACCGCAGCATTGAAAAATACTCGAAATTGTAATAATAGTACGTACGACGTCGTTACCGCGAAAAGAACAAGTAAACAAACGCACGCGACTACAGCGATTCGATGCGACTGACTGGGCTGGGCGCGCGCGCTTCGTTCCTGTGGCAAGTTAGTGATGTGATGTGCTATCGCAACGCATACGAATACCAATAACTATTAGCTTGAATAGTTTTGTTTTACAGATTTGATATTTCATAATCTCATAATGTAAAACGTATACCTACTTGGACCGCCTCCACATTTAATCCTACGTTATCGTTGGCCTATGCAGTCCCAGCCACGGGATTTGTACGAAAATGAAAACACTGAGCAAGACCAAGCATCCGAGACACAATAGATTTTTTTAATTGTGTCTCGGTTCCAATTGGAACCCGTGGTTCTTTACAGATTAAAAGACTTGTAAACCTAAAAAAAGGTCACCTAAAACTTACCTAAATCCTTCATGACCTCATCAGGTCTTTAACTTAAACACATCAACATGTAGGATTAAAAACGTATGGCTCTAACGAGCACTAAAACGTATAGCTGTGGCATTTTATCAAATGAACAAACACCAACAAAAACAGTCTTACAAAGGATAACAACAAGAAAACGTAACGAGTAACTAGGTACCTATCTCACTAACTTTTGTAACAAAAATAAACAAGTATTCGCTCTCAAAGAGTCGCCGAGGAACTAACAGTGCCCCTCACTACTACCGCGCCGGGCCGCGCATGCGCCAAACGCGCTGCCCGAGCTAGTCGGCGGCGCGTACGCGGTCCTTTTGATCGGTACTGCGCTTGAACCCGCCTTGCTCAAAAGGCACCTTTGAGCTAAGCGGTTACGATAATGATGAAACAATTGTTTTCAGCATTACCATAATAATTTGTTTACATCTACAGAGTAGATTCTGCACTAATAATATTCAGTGGAAAGATTTGATTTGTTTGTTTGTTTGTATTGAATAGGCTCCGAAACTACTGGACCGATATTAAACATTTTTTTACCAATGGAAAGCTTACTTCTCTGCAAGTAACATGGACTATAATTTTCCTACGGGAACTGGTTTCACGTGGGTGAAATCGCGTGAAGCAGCTAGAGTGAAGTGTTTATTCCACCAAATCAAAATGTTATGTTATTACGATGCCTTTGTCAATTAAATTATGGGACACCATTCACACACGGTAATTTAGTCCCAAACTAGGCATAGCCTGTAATAAATATTAAACACCCAGATACGAAGCCAACAGACAGGTTCATACACACACATGTTTTCGCCGAGCGAGAATCCAAACCGCAACCTCCGATTCAGAAGGCAGGGTCACTAACAACTGAGCCAACAATACCTTCGTCGAATTCGAATGATGACGCGACGGGCCTGTTGGATCAGGGCTTATTTTAAACCTGTCTTCTGAATCGAAGGTCTCGGGTTCGATTCCAGGTGTGTTGTATTTATGTATGTTTATAAGTTGTGTTACCAATAGTACAGGTTTTGCTTAGTTTGAAACTAAATAACCGTACTATTGTGAATTGTATTTCACAATGTTATTATTATTGTTTATCGCTTCGCTTTCTAGATCTCTTCACAAAACCGGAACTACGAAATGTAGCGGAATCGGTGTTTTACGTGCTGGTGTTGACCTTGTTACTTAATCAATTCTGTAAGAATAGTTTTACGTCACGGTTAAAATCAAAACCTACTTTAGTTTGAGGTTTGCGATTTTAGTTAGCTAGGGCCTAGGCTGTCCAGTCAATTAATCGGGCGGTATCGACCGACTCGCGGTTCCTCAAAGAATGTGCCTACGGTACCTAGAGGCAGTGCGCGAGCGTTGCGGGCGCGCCGGGATCGTTGAACCCGAGCGAGCGCCAGCTGATGTGTTGTTAGTTTTGCATTGCGTTTTAATTTAAAACATCGAATAATAATTTACAAAAACTGTTCATTTCTACTGCTTGTACGCGATGATGAAGAGCTTGTAGTGCTGCGGTACTGCGTGTTTGTAACGATTACACTCGGTCAGGGATTGGGTGAATTTGGGTGACCGCAAAGTGGCAACCGTGTTTCGGAAGGCACGTTAAGCCATTGGTGCCGGTTTTCGTTGTGTTTACGCACAATGGGAGTCGCGTGAAGCCATGTCAGATAGGTACCTACCCTTGGGTGACTTGAAAAATTCTGACAGGTGGCCACTAGCCTCGTAGGTAGCGGTCGCGCCCGGGTCGTTGACCCTGCGCGCCAGCTGATTTGTTGTTAGCTTTGCATTGCGTTTTATTTAAAACTTCGAGTAATAATTGTGAAAAAACTGTTTCATTTCTACTGCTTGTACACGATGATGAAGAGCTTGTAGTGCTGCGGTAGGTACTACGTGTTTGTAACGATCACACTCGTTAAGCAAAGTTGGGCGCGGTCAGTCAGTGATAGGGTGAATTTTGGTGACCGCTAAGTGACTTCCGTGTTTCGGAAGGCACGTTAAACCATTGGTGCCGGTTTTCGTTGTGTTTACGCACGGGAGTCGTGAAGCCATGTCAGGTAGGTACCCTTCGGTGACTTGAAAAATTTTGTCAGGTGGCTACTAGCATAACACCATCTCGCGCGTGAGAGATTGTATCCCATGTGAGGAAAGACCCATCCCATACTTCCTCATGTGAGGAAAGACCCTTAGCTCAGCAGTGAGTTGTTACGGGTGCTGATGACAAGATGATGATTGGGTTTTTTTATTGAATTGTGTCGAGAATCACCAGCAGCTGTCTTCGTTTTCGAAAGTTATTGCCTAGCACGCGTATTTACTCACAAAATAATTAAATAAATAAAAAAGTACCTCAATACTGTTTCGTGTCCTCCGGTTTTTTCTAAACTCAAACTCACACACCACACCACCACACCCCAACCTGTGGTGGTGTGTGAGTTTGAGAGGATGGCGGTTGTCCTCTGCCCCTAACCTGAGATGGAAGTCTTATCGAAGGATTCCACGGTCGAGCAGCCTTTGACATTGGTATATCCGCAAAATCAGATCCATGCTTTGTACGCGAGGAACTGAGATTCCAAGCTCGCGCAAGGTGATACGTAGGTACATCCTTCTTGCACCATCCATGTTCTCACCAGACAAGATAAAAACCGGACCATCACCTCCAAATTTGACTCATACGAATTTGTTAGAGCGAGAGCGGGACGAAGCGACTCAGCTTGTAAAGAAACACACGCGGCCAGCCAGCGCGGCAGCCGGCGCGACATGCCCCCTGAACGATTCGATGCGACTGACGCCCGATGCCTACGCGCCGCGCGCTTCGTTCCTGAATGATAGGTGGGAGTGGCACGCAGGGGGTATCTTCGCGCCCGCCGCGCGGGCACAATGAGTATTGGCGCTGCCATTTCATTCACGAATGCGCGTAGGGCAACCACGACTTAGAAAGTGAATATTTTTATTTTATTTTTATGAATTATGAATTTTTGGTGTCTAATATTGACTACAATTGTAGTTATGTATAGTAGTACAACGGTTTAAAACGAAGTTTGAAAAAAAAATTTTTTTTTAAGTAGCAGGCCCAAACGATTCTATTTCACTTACCTGTTGCACCCTCTTTGTTTCCAGACGGTAAAAAAAGTCACCCTGTATATATATTTATTTATATGATTGTAAAATATGTACTTAGGTACCATATAAGTATTTCTGAATAAAATCTAGCAGTAAACTTTTTTTCATTGACATCAGAACCTTGGAGCCCCGGAGCTACAGAGCTGTCGAGTGTCTAAATTATTGTAGTGAAAATGTAGTAGGCAAAAATACATCTCTTGTATGAATTTGTAGTTCTATAGTTCAGGAGTTATTAGACGGAGTAGGCGCAAAATGCCACATTTGCAAAATGCCACATCGCAAAATGCCACACTAACAAAGTGCCATTACCTACTTGTTTAACTCCCTTTCTTGCACTATGTTCGAGAATGTGGCATTTTGAGAATGTGGCATTTTGCGATGTGGTGTTTTGAGAATGTGACATTTTGCGAAAATCGAATGTGTCATTTTGCGAATGTGGCATTGTGCGCCTAATCCCATTAGACCTTAAAGCTAAAAATCATCAGGTCGGTGTGGCCAGAGCACTCAGTAATAAGGGCAGTAACGGACGTTTGCTCTTAGACAAAGTTTCTGTAATATTTGGGTAGTGGACAGAAAAACAAAGAATAAAATTCGTAGTTTAATATTTATTTTGGCAGTAATTCACGTTTGAAGTGCGGGACAATCAGGTCCCTGTAGCCCAGTGTTTTCTCTGAAACGAAGCATCCTAGCATAGTATGTGTTTGAGAAAGTTTCTGTAGTTCTCAATTTAGGAATTCTTATGGAGCCAGATTTTTATGTAGTTCTAAGGTTTATTAGAATTTTGCACTCTTGCTAAAAACAATCGAAACGGTGTAGCTCAGTGTTTTCTCTGCAACGAAGCATCGTAATCGTAGCACACTATGTTGTAAAAAAAAAGGGACGGTCAACGATCATACCTGTTATATACAACTAGTTTTTTTGAGTTCACGGAGTGCTCGGATTGGTGAATGTATTTGAGTGCATCTAGTTCAAGCTAGTGTTTAATTGTTTTGTCAAAAAATGCGTTTGTTATAACATTATTTGTGTGCGTTTCCTCGTTTTGCAAAGAAACTAGTGCGCGTGACGTCTCCTGTTGGTTTAATACTCAAAGCAATCATTACATCTTTGGAACCAAACAAGCTAGCGTAACAGAAACTTACACAACGATTTATTATCCATCGAATAATAAGAGTGCAAAAAATAGACATCCATGCAGTATTTGTAAAGGAGTTTATTAAACACATTCGGTACCTACCAATAACTGTGTCTTATTATACATATACATAGTGACTAGGACTGAAAAAGGAATGCCGAGGTGGTTTGTTCACATTGAGCGGATGAATGAGTCGTCTAACGAGACAAATATACAAGGGTGTTGTGAATGGGCAAGTCGGTAGAGGACGACATAGGCGTACCTACATCGATCAGATCGGTGATGTGTTAAAGAAAAGCCAGATAAAGAGTACCTGAAACCGACGAGCATGCATGAGTCGTTTGATGGATGTGAAAGAAGCACAAGAGATATGCCAGGTTCGTTGCAAGTGGCAGTCTATTGTCTCTGCCTAGCCCAATGGGAAATAGGCGTGACATTATGTATGTATGTTATAATAGCTTATGTATTGTTATCTTGCCGTGGTATCGCGCTGCTCGACTAGTAGATGAGACATACGAAATAGGCAAGGCAAACAAAAACGAACATTTTTTCTAAAGTCAAAGGTCCTTTATTTCCATGTACTTACACAACTTAGTCAGAAGTATCACATGAATTCGTAATTAAACCGAAATAAGATTCTTAAGTATTAGGGACGATAAATATTAAGCTACCTAATTTTAATAGTGTAATAAACACACTACTAGCTTGTACATTGAAACGTACCACTTTCTGAGATTATTTAATAAATGCCAGATTACACCTACCCTAGGTTAATAATGTACAACAATTTACTCAAAATATATAAATAAATAAAAAAAATTAACACTGAAGTTTTTTAAACTGAATACTTTTTTTTCGCAAAAATTTAATGTAAGGCATTGTTGGCGGAACCATGTATCATAACTATAATTTTCTCATAAGTGATATGCATGTTCTACAAGTAGGTACTGTTTAGATCGTTGATAAATATTAAAATTATTACCTACAATGAAACTCGCACTTCAAGTACATTTGTGTACGATCAATCCTATTCATTAGTTCATTTCCATCGTATTCCAATATTAATATTTAATGAGATCTTGGTAATTTTATGACAAGCGAACAGTGCAGCTATCTTAAACGAATATTATGAGATACATTACTTACAAATAAATCTTGTACCAAACAATTTATTTACGAATACGTAACTCTGCACTGCAGCATTTCATCAAACATGTGAACTTAATAAGACTACAGATTATACCTATATAGAATAATTATAGTAAACTTCCTGAAAAACCGTACACATTATAATTATATTGTTACTACTACACTAGAGCCACAAGTAACGGTGGAGAAACGTGAACATTCTGCATTTATAGAATATTGCTTTTCGTGCGAGAGGGTGAAGCAAACCGCCGGCTTGTGTTTTGATTAGTACACATATAGATAAAACATCAATTTCTAATTTGAATTATTCTTCAAGTGCATGTTAATTATTATGATTGTATTTACGCCTTTAGTATAAATCTAGCGATTAATGAAAAAAAACTAGATGTTGCTAGTAGTCACTGGTTTCCAAGCTATCGATAGTGGCAGAGGTTGGAAGAAAAAAAATCTCTTTCCTATAGAGTGCTTATGTATGGAAGGTGTGCCTAGTGAGTCCTTACCAACCGCCGGTTGACAAATCCGGTTTAGACGTCACTCGCTGGTTTGATGACACAATGCAATATTTGATGTCAGATCGAAGCAAGCTCTCAGTTTTAACTTATATAAGCCAGCTTACGTCTATATCCCTGTAAAATTTCATCAAAATCGGTTAACGATTTGGACGGGAAAATTTAACAAACTGTCTGACATTTACTTTTAGATTTGTAATATTCGTAGGGCTATAAGGAAGAATTTGTAGGTTTTCAAATTCGTATGAAGTTTGGTACACTAGCGTGCTGCGCGGTTAAACCCGCGTACTTCCCGTTCCCGTGAGAATAAAATATAGCCTATGTTACTAAGGGATATTGTAGGTTTCCATTGGTGTAAGAATTTTTAAAATCGGTCCAGTAGTTTTAAGTTTATTCGTAACAAAAATCTCTCCTCTTTATAATATTAGTGTAGATGTAGATACGAACAAAAATAGCTTTATACCCTTTTGGACCATCAAGCAAAATGTTTTTTAAAATGCTATTGGTTAATTGATTGACATCTATTGAGTCATTTTATGTTACCCCCCCCCCCGCACCACGATTTTTGGTTGATGTGGTTTTCATACTGTCATTAGAACATCAGCAGTCTATAAGAAAGAGAAACGTTTTCTTTAAACGTCTTTGGATAGTGATTTATGCTATAATCATAGATTTAGTATACTACTAAATCTATAGCTTTAATGGTTTGTATTACATACCTATCGATTCATGAATAATTAGGAACAACATTACTGAAGTCACTATTTAGGTTCGATAGTATTGCCTCATTTCAACTATCGGCCTATACATACTATTGATTTTGCTCTGACTATCAAATAGCAACACTAATAGATACACTTTCCAATTAGATACACACATTCAGATGTGTTGAAATAACAATATAAGATTAACAAAATTAATTCTAATAAAGGAATACGTTTTGCATAAATTTGCTCAGAACGTAATGCTTGTGTGTAATTCCGTATCAATTAACAACACAAGTATTTAGGGAAAACCCAAAGAAGTTTTATGACAATGTGCTCTAAAAGGCTATAAAAATATTTTTCGCAAGTCAAAATCATCATTTATAAAATATAAAAACTAATTTATATCATTCAATATTCACTAAAGAATTTTAGTCAATGTTTGTATCTATTGAGAAATGAGAATAGAGTAGTTTGTAAGAAAAGTGTATTGTGGAAATTCCCTTACCAATATTATAACACATTTTAGTGTCACGACGTGAATCCTTAGTCTGTTTCACATATAATGAGTTCGGTGACATTTCACATTTTTCCGTTTCATTGATACTACTTTAGACTAATAAAAATTATTGTATTTTTGCAATAATAAAATAAAGAAATATTAATAACTTTTTATTAAAAAAAAAATATTAGTCGAAAGTAGTAAGCGAAAAACGGAAAAATGTGAACTGTCACCGAACTCATGCTACATGTAATAAAGTGAAAGTGTGTCTACTGGTGTAACAAATCGATACTGAATGGTAATTGGTTTCATAATTGTACATTATGAAAGTCGGCAAAAAGGGAAGTACTCGATGCAAGTACGGTAAGCTATTATACTTGTCTGAGTCGAGGTGTTTAAAGGCACGAAGCGAACCCGAGTGCCAAACCGCTTACTATAATAGCCAGCTTACTGAGTACGGCATCATACGACATTTTTCAATACATTTGCGATTACTATAAAATAAAACAAGAATGTCAAATGTAGGAGCGGGACTGCTTCTCGCGGTTTACGCATGCGTTACAAAGTCTAAATATTATATTTATGCTAATACTTACAGCCAAAATTTAAAATACTATTTAATTATTTCTTTAGCATTTGATCACTAATTAAATAATAAATGTGTCAAAAAACAAAATGTTTATGAAATAACAACAATTTATAATAATCGGGTACACTTATTCAGTTTTTTTAAATCACATGTCACGTTCAGCACGAAATATTGTGATTGGTGTAAAGAAAAAGGCCTAGTCCATAAAATACAACATTACGATCCGTTTCGATGTCATAATGACTGTATTAATAGCAAATGTATTGAAAAAATATATAACATGAGCCCATGGGATTCTGCAGACCCAATTGCCCACGAACGGATTTGGTATGTGTGGCCTAGTAATCAAACAGCATGTTCTAGTCATAAATACTGAATAACATAATAATTAAGTATTCCTTCTATTAAAACAATTCCAAAAAATCAAATACCTACTTTATTACATTACCACTTATAACTTACGTAATAACATGAAAATACTACGATCAATAAGACCGCATTTAAAGAAATATTTAACAGTTGCTATGTATTTACAAACAGTGAATATCTTACTTTCACATAAGAATTACCCAAAATAAAATGGTTTCATTTACAACTCGTTTATCCGACATGTATATATATACACACACCGGCACAATTAGCGGAACAGAAAAAAAAAGGAGAAAAAAGAGGGAATTTAGAACAATGAATGTAATTTTTAAACAATATATTATTTAAAATGAAACAACAATTAAATTAACATGTTTTGACATTCATTTGTAACACCATACTTAAAATTTTATAAAAATAAAAATTAAATTAAACAAAATGCATTTTTCTTCGATTTTTAATTATAGAGAAACAGCAGAAAATTCAAGATTTTCCAAAGTTTAACAACAATTTCAATGACTGTTCAATATCGAGTGTTTCCTCCTCGTGCTCTGATGAGGGTTTCCATCCGTCTGGGCATGCTGCGGATGATGTTATCAATGGTTTCTTGGGGCAACCTCTGCCATTCTTCAAGTAATGCGTTTCGCAACTCGTTGAGATTATTGGGAGGGGGCATTCTTGACTTTACACTCCTCTTTAGCAAGTCCCAGACGTGTTCTATAGGGTTCATATCGGGGGACCGTGCTGGCCACTCCATCACCGTTATACCAACATGGTTTAGGTATGTCTGTACTGTGCGAGCACTGTGAGCCCGAGCATTATCCTGCATTAGAATGAAGTTGTTACCAATAAAGGGGGCAAATGGCACAACATGTTCTTCTAAAATCTCCCTGATATACCGATCAGCATTCAGATTCCCGCCATCGACCACTACTAACTCCGTACGAGCTCCTAAACATATTCCTCCCCAGACCATAATTGAACCGCCGCCATATGCAACTGTATTTTCAAAATTAGACTGGATATACCGTTCTCCTTTGCGTCTCCATACTCGCTGCCTTCCATCAATTTGATTTAACATAACTCTGCATTCATCAGTAAAAAGAACCTGTCCCCAGTCGTCGAAGTCCCAATCACGATGTTCACGACCAAAGTGTAGACGGTTTGTGCGATGATGTCTCTCAAGTTTTGGGGCTTTGGCGGGCACATACGAGCCTATACCCACTTCTTCGAATCTTCTACGAACTGTCCGCTCACTCATCCTTACTGCTCGTACCTCTTCCAGTAAATTTCAAGCCTGCACCGCCGTTAGTCTCGTGTTCCGTCGGACTTGAAGTTGGAGAAAACGGTCATCCCTCCTTGAAGTACACCTTTTCCGGCCTTGTCCTCTCCTTCTCACTAGAGCATTCGTCAATCTGTATCGTTGGATGCTACGATAAATCGTTGATAACGATCGACGAAGGCTTCTGGCAATCGATCTGTAGGTTTGACCATTTCTCCTCATTTGATCTGCCCTAATGATTTCTGATGGCGTTAAATCAGGCATAATTAGATGCTCGTAAATTATCAATATGCGAAAAAACTCAAAAGCCTCAAAAACTGCAATTCAAAGCTTTTCAAATGGAATTCACGAACCTTCTAAAAACGGACAAGCGGTGGAAAAAATGAATCAATGAAAATTAAAACAAAAGAATGAAAAAAAGGGCAGTCGCTTAGTATTCCATTTTTAAATTAAAACCCAAATTTAAAAAAAGCTTGTTTAGCCGGCCAGTAACACGCAAAAATGCGTAAATACTCCCTTTTTTTTCTGTTCCGCTAATTGTGCCGGTGTGTGTATATATATATATTATATAATGTTATATAAGTAGAATGTAACAAAGTTTAACCTGCAGATATACTTACTTTAACCGATTTGTACGCATGACAAACTTTGCATACACAATGAGTTATAAACTTGTTTTCGATCACTTATATAAATCATCAGTTTGAACAGGTTTAAATAAATAAGATTCAGGACAATACTTGTATGCTTCATCTTTGGGAATGTTAATAAGATTATACAAAAATAGTAACATAATGCTTTATATTTAGATGTTATAAACTGTCGATTATTCTTAATGCTGTTGAGATACTAAGAGTGAACATTACAAGAAACATGAAATACGAGAAACTTCATGCAAATATCATCGATTATAAACTATAAGCCTGTCGTATTTATTTGGAATATTGAATTTAAATATGTCTATAAGTTTACAACATTTACAATCCATTTACACTAATATAATATTCATTTGACGGATTTCATGACCATACATTTTATTAACAATTAAAACTCTACTTTAGACAATTTTGCACATTTACTTTTGCCTCACATTGATTTTGTTATAGGTATATTTACAGTATGTCCGTTTAAACTTGGCAGCTCTGAAGTTGCCCAAAAGGCTGCGCAATGACATTTTTAGCGACCTTTTGGCGGTAAGCGGCGGTTTGCGCAAGCAGAGCCTATGTTTAGAGCAACCAAGTTAGAACAGCCGCACTGTACGTTCAGAAATATAATTATAATTACCTCGTTTGACTAAATGCGAAACTACATGGTATATTAGACATTAAACATATGCCTGTTCTGATCTAAACAGAACTTTTCTTTGGTAGGTCAATGCGCAACAGGAAGAATATTCTATTATTTTTTATGATTATGGAGGTTATTGATGACTTTGCAACAGTACATTATAATGGCTTATTTAATTGACTAATGATTTTTGAAATCTGCAGTAAACTCGTCAAACTGTACCTAACTAATTTTCACATCAATATAAAATAAAAACAATTTACAAGTAACTCATAGTATCTTTTGTAAAAAATCATATGACTTACCTTCAATATTTACAGTTTTCAGTCCATTCCATAATCATTATAATTAAAGCGTATGTACAGTAAACATACATTCTTAAAAAATCAACTCATTAGAGAGCTCAGAGGTCGCGCTGTTTAAAAATAAATCTCTAACTGGTCTTGGTTTTAAATGCGGAGCTCAAGTTCGCTCGGCAACGCCCGCTGATAGCGAGACCTTAAGGAGTAAAAAATATTTAAAGTCTATTTATATAACATTGTGAACGACCGTAACCAGTATTCTAAAAAATGTCACCAGTGGCTAAAAACATTCGGCTCGTTACTATTGATTTCTTATAAGATTAGATATATTACATATGCATAAAAGAAATATCAATATACAGGTAGCGTCGCATCCGATCTATGTCGTCGATTATTTATATATTATCGGGCCCGTACAGCGCTAGTTTTTTTGAGACGTGGTCTAAGAATAATTTTATTTACACGAGCTTTTATTATAGACATAAAATACAAATCTATGCTCTCAGTATGTCTCATTGTATGGTAAGATTAACCATTAGTCCACAATATTTTAAATATATTTTTCAGTTTCACTTTTAAATTGGTAAAGCTTAACATTATTATTATTTCATGATCATCTGTTTTTCGCACTTTGAGAGCAACCTCTAATAAAGTATTGTGACTTCTTTATTATTTACATTATGAATTATTAAGTAAATATGTAAAGAAAGACTCGGTAAATTCTCTGCTACGTAAATTCACTTAAAATTAATGCAAAGTCTTTGATCTTGATCTCTTCAGAGCCTTCGAAGTTCTCACCCAAGGCAGCATAAAGTCTCTGAAATTATAATTATAGCTTAAGTAAAAAAATACTGAACTCAGTGTAGACTACTATAAGGCTCAATTTACACCGAGATGGCAGCCCGTCAGCCAAGTGGTAAGCATACACAGAGTAGGGTCAAGGCGGCAACAGTGGCTATAGCGACAACAATGGCGCAGTGGCCATTTGTTAGAAAGTATTAGAGATAGCTAGCTCTCTCTCTCACTCTTCGGAAGGCTTCAAAACACGAACATATCACAACCAATCGGCTTCCATCTGCGACGGAATATAGGGGTGTTGCGAATATTTTTTTGTTTTGACTATCGAAAAAGTGAGTTTAAAGGTAAGATAGACTTTGTATTTTTTCACTAACCTTTTGTTACTTTTTAAAAGTGATATTTGTGATGAAAAGTAAGTTTATTTGAGATTGTTTTGGCGTTTACTGCACTTCCGTTTACGCAACAGTGTGGCGTGTGGCATGAGGTATATCCAAAATGGCGGTTTAGTACACAGTGGCTCAAATCACTTTGGTACGCAGTGGATCATGAACCACTGTACTATATTATTACCAACAAGATTCCCACGCATTAATTTGACACACTGGACATTCGCAAAATGAAAACTTGGAATTTCGCATAATGTCACATTCTCAAATTGTCACATTCTCAAAACGCTACATCGCAAAATGTTACATTCGCATAACGTCACATTAGCAAAATGCCACACTATGTGCCATATTATCAAAATAAGAAGATTGTCCAACTCCCTTTCTTGCAGTAAGCCGATGATCACAATCAGTGATTTATGAATTATAAAATAAAACTAATTGAATTATTTTAGTATTTAATCACATTATTTATAAATTTAGATTTATTTTAACATAAAAAAAACACACGTCTTGTATCCCCGAGGGGTACCTAGACATATTTTTTAACATAAATCAAATTTAAAATCTAAACTGAAATTATGAATGCCGCTAAGAAGCGAAAAATGTTGGCTGAGGATACTTAGAATCGGTAATACAACATGTTCCAACAATTTTTAGAATTTTTGTCAGTTTGTTTATTTGATCGCGCATCACGTAAAAACGGCTGAACAGATTTTGATGTAAATTTTATTAATCTGTTGAGAAAATCCCCGGCCATATGGCTATGTTTTATTCCCATATTCTCACGTTAATGTGATTAAATACTATTATAATACAATTAAAATGACAAACAAACAGCTGACCCCTGTGCAACTAAATCGTTACCTACTGAATTATTTTCTTAATACAAAAAATATGCTTTTTTGAAAAAAGTTATAACATTCACAGCAGCATTCATAATTTTAGTTTACATTTTCAATTAATTTTATGATAAAATAAATGGAAATTAATAAATAATTTCATTGAATACAAACATAATTAAATTAGTTTTATTTTCTAATTCATAAATCTTCGCCCTACGGCAACGAAGGCAGTTGAACAATCTTGTTATTTTGATAATATGGCACTTTGTTAGTGTGACTTTTTGCTAGTGTGACATTTGGCGAATGTGGCATTCCAAAAAGTGTCAAAGGCCTACGGTATTTTAAGATACGGAGTTAAATTTGTAAATAAAGACTTTTAAAAAGCATTAAACTGCATTTTAATTAGTTAATATTATGGATGATTCACTGTGAACATACCTGATTCACTGTAAACTAAGTTCCGATTCACTGTATCCGACTACCAATACATAGTGGCTCAAATGACTTTTTTTGTTAAATACGTTTTATCTCCTAAGATATCACTTTGTTGAACTAAATCTAATAAAATAATGAAAATACATTAGTTACATAACATACTAGTAACTTTTACATCCTCCTAACACTACTACAAATCAAGTGCAGGTCACTGAAAAAAAAAGTGACCCACTGTTGCCGCCTTGACCCTAGTCGTCGTCTTGGAGTCATCGGAGTGCTCGCGGCACCGCGGGCGGCCGCGCGGTCTTTTAAAGTTTCTCAAGCGGTACTGTGCATTATAGTAAAGAATATAACGTTTAAAATTACAATATTGTTACCAACGCGGGGGTTATAAACATGCCGGTGGTGAGGTTTAGTTGCACTTTATTATGCGCACGTACAAAATATATAAAATAAACAATTTACAGTAACTATAGTACAGTCACAATACTTAAACACAGTCCGCAGAATTGCACTAGATAGTACAGTGAATAGAGACCAAATAAGGGGGGTTACCTTACAAACGGTCCGGTAGTTCTAAATTTTTTACATGTTGTCTAGGATGGTTGTTAAGTGTTTAAAATGCAAAATGCACAATTCCCCCCCCTCCGCGCCCGCCGCCATCTTGAAAAAACCGAAAAAAATCGGCACTTTTTTTAGATTTTCACTTATATCTTTGTTTCGGTGCATTTTAGCTACAAAACAGTTCTATTCAATGTTGTAGAAAATAAAATTCCCTATAATATACGTGTTAAATTTTGTTTGTAGGGCAGATAGTTCACGAGATATGATATTTTTAAAAATATAAAAAAATACGCATTTTCCGGAAATTTTTCAAACTTATCAAATAAACAATATGCCGTTGTTTTCATTTTAATGCTTACTGCCCCCTCCGTAGGGTTAGTTAAAAAAGTATACATCCATTTTGTAGGTAATTAAATTCCCTACAATTTTTATTCTTAATACTTGTTTTTCTCAAATAGGCCAAAATTAAATTACAGCGTTCTAAAGTTAGAAGTTTGAAAAATTTGAAAAAAAGTTTGAAAAAATGCGTAATTTTTTATCTTTTTTAAAATATCATATCTCGTGAACTATCTGCCCTACAAACAAAATTTAACACGTATATTATAGGGAATTTCATTCTCTACAACATTGAATAGAACTGTTTTGTAGCTAAAATGCACCGAAACAAAGATATAAGTGAAAATCTAAAAAATGTGCCGATTTTTTTTCGGTTTTTTCAAGATGGCGGAGGGCGCGGAGGGGGGGGAATTGTGCATTTTGCATTTTAAACACTTAACAACCATCCTAGACAACATGTAAAAAATTTAGAACTACCGGACCGTTTGTAAGGTATTAGCTCTCTATTCACTGGGTTATAGAATCGCTTGAAAGATTCCGATCGCTGTCGCTTTTTAGTCTAGGCAATAAAGGTAGTGGACCCCAACATTAATTCCTCAGTCGATGAAACTTTGCAGGATTGTAGTATAGTATGAGACCATACTTGCATAAAAAAATCCAAAAAAAAACCTAACCGAAACTAGGTTTTTACACAAAAAAAAAATTTTTTTTTTCGTTGGTAATTTGATAATTTCTAAAAATAATGTAGCAAGACGGTTTTTATTTTGGATTTTCCTATTGTAAGTCTACAGCGACTACTAAATAACATTCCAGTTAAAAAAATGGACTGAGCAATTTTCCCGTGCAAGGTACATCGTCTACGTCGTACGTCTGAGTTTTGTTGTTTCTACCAGGAATTTTTTTTGGATATTTCTCATATAGCTTTCTTAATACACATGAATATTGCTGGCGAAGACAATTTTGACTGAGCATTTTTCCCCACAAAGATATCAAATAAATAAGTATTTCAGTAAAAATACCTAACTTCGGTTAGGTTTTTTTTTTTGATTTTTTTATGCAAGTATTGTCTCATACTATACTACAATCCTGCAAAGTTTCATCGACTGAGGAATTAATGTTGGGGTCTCCATACAAAAATCCGCTTCATTGCCTGGACTATTTAATAAACAACTGACTGCGCTCGAACAACACTGGGGTTTATATAGACGAGGGCAGGTATTGAGAGATTTCTCTAGACCTTCCAGAACGTCAGAGAACGTACCGCGTAAGAATAATAGGCGAAGATGTAAACAACCAACAAGGGGGCCATAATAAAATATCAACTCAATCGGTTGAAGATTCAGAATTGAGTTGCAAGATTCCACCCGAACAAACATACTATTGGATTATTAAATTATAACGTGATAGAGTTATTATGATTTATTATTCTGTTACAGAATTTCATCTACTCTGGCAAACATTTATAACAATTATCTATACGCGCCACAGCCTAGTTCAGTTCGTCAGACACAATGCGCGGGATTCTTGACAGTTCCTCGTGACGTCACGCGTAGTGACGTAACTCCAATAGAGTTGCCCGAATCGATATTTATGGGCTAATAATACCTACATTGCAAGTTAAATAGGTTAAAAAGGTTGTAAAAAGAAAGAAATTAAAAATCAAAACCCAATAGTAAATTCTTCACATTCGCGTTTTTTATTAATTAAAATTTTTCCGATCGACCGACGTATTGCTACGCACGGAGTACGTACACGCTATAGTCCGTGCGAAATAGATCTCGATAAAAGTGCATTGACCCAACCTCTACTACATTTCACAAAACATTACGTACTTTATCGTTTGCCATACAAACTGTCGCTAATCATGACGCGACACGCGTTTCATAATACGTAGGACAAATATGTCATATAAAAGCAAAGGCAGCAACATCCCTTTTTTTTATATGGGATTTTTTTGGTGTTATGACACTATTATTATTTTGACATTTATTATTATTGCTGTAATTAAGGTTGATATAGTTGTTAAATACATATATAATTACGCATTTTTCAGTTTTTTTGACATAATTGAAGATTTAGTAACGTTAAATAAATATTTTGTAAATGAACCCCAAATTCTACCTAGTTCATTTATGACTGTAAAATACAATACTGTAAATTTCGTACTACTTGTTCAAAAAAGTGACATTCTATGCTAAAAAAAGCAAACATAACAATAGTCATTTTTAATCTGTTAAAAACAGGGAAAGAAAATTGTACTGAATTTCATTCGACCTCTAGGGGGAGAATGTGATTTAAATTTGGAATACTTACCGAAATTTATACTGAACTACATCTGTGTTTACACCATTGAGTTTGTATTTAAAGCATTATATATATTTTTGAAAAAAGAATACGCATTTATTATGCAGTTAAGATTATTAAATAAAATTACGAAAACCGACGAGGCCGTATGAGCTTGATGCCTTTGCTTTTCCGACTAAAAGGAATTTGCCGCGTTTTTGTTTTCTTCAAATACATAAACGTTAAGTTTATTTTAATTTATTTTTATAAATAAGTTAATGCTCTAAAAATACGTTACGATGTTAAATCAAAGCGTGCACAGTGACAGTGAATTGTCGGATTTCATCAGTGCAAATGCTGCCGCAATTATAAATAATTTGCTTCCAACAAAATCCAAGGAAAATTATTTAAAAACTTATGAAGAATTTTCAACGTGGAGAAGTGCGAAAGGCTTATCAATTTCAGAATCAGTACTTTTTGTCTATTAACTTTTACTTTTAATTGTCATTATTTTGAATAAATACTTATCTCATATTATTATTGTGTAATTTTTTTCGCAAATAATACGAAAAGTAGAGTGTTTTCCTCGGTGATAAAGCTGTCTTAGTTTTGGGTGAACTTAAATCCCTCGCTACACTCAGGACTCGTCTTAAATCGCGAGGGTGTAAACCTCGAGTCCTTCGTTACGCTCGCGATTTAAATCGTCACCCGCGACAGAAGACACTGCTTTATCCCCTTGGTTAATAATCTACTATTATTATATAATAGTAATTAACATTTGTATTTTTGAGACTCAAAAATTTAATATTTTAAGTTACGCGCATTCGTTTGCAAAAGTCCTGCGGCCAGGGGTACACCACTCGGTCGCAGTGTAGTCAGCCTTAGTTTAACTGTAGTGCTACAGATTTTTGAAAACTCTCAGTTTTTAGTTTAGGCTTAGATTACATGTTTTTTTGTTTTTAATTCCTTCCCCATTATGTATCTTATTTATTACTACAATTAAATAATATAATATAAGAAAAGTATAAAGATGTAGATTTACTGCTTTTTATTTTGATATTTAGTTTTCTACAGTTTTTTAAAGCATAATTAAGTTTAATTCTATGATAGAAAAGTGCTTCTATTCCATTGAGGAGTTTATTTTGAATATTAAGCTTATTTTTATTTATTTATTTTATTGACTACTTTGATTGGTTTGAAACATTACATTATTATTTATTTTTATTGAAGAATAGTTTTTACATTATGTTTAGTTGACATATAAAATTTATAATTGATTGTGTTAAATTGTTTATTTATTATTGAAAATCGAATACAATGTACATTGTTTATGAATAAATACTACTACTACTATACAACCCCACGTAAATAAATAAACATTTATTCCATTGAGAAGCTCTATTTTTTAATCTAATGTAATTTTAAAAATGTTTGTCACGTCTGGCAAGATCATTTGCTCACCCCGCCTTCTACTGCGATACGCAAGGTAAGACGTATTTGCGATACTTGTCATCGACATTGTATCTTATCGTTTGCAAAAATGGCGTACATTGGTCGAGAGGCGTCAATGCACTTTTATCCAGATCTATTTCGCACGGACTATAGACTATCTCGGAGACCTACATTGTGTAAGTATAGTTCCGAATCATCTGGATAAAAGCTAACAAACAGCTCAAAAAAATATTAAGTATCAGACAACATTAGACCTTGAATGTAAGTAATTACGGCTGAATTTTCGACCGTCTTCCAAGAACGAAAGTGAACCGATTTTGACGATTCTTTTTTTTATTTGAAAGATGGTGCTTCCCGTGTAGTCCCCAATTTGGTTCAGTTCCGACAATGGCCACCATGAGAAACCCATAATTATTTTTATTTAGTTTACTTTTTTAAAAAGAAAGATCATGAAATTTGACAATTTATTTAAAATTTTGTTCAGGTACCTACCTACCTACTTAAGATACAAGATTTCATTATTATAAGTACATTAGTACATTACAGAAAAAACAGGATCTGTGCGGAAAACGCAACTGGTCACCTGCTATATGGTATATAGATATATCGTAGCCAAACGCTATGAAAGGTTTTTCGAAATTTCTACAGGAACGAGAATAAACTGGATGAGCGCGGACAACACCGCTATTTGTATTAAAATTTCACATGCCAGTCTTAGAAATACTTTCACTAACAGAAAGATTAATTTACTGTTTTTTGAGCTATATTTTTCCACGGGAACGAGACTGACGCGGGTGAAACCGCGGGGCGCTGCTGCTTACAAATAAAATGATGTCATCTTTCAGTGAAATATCTTCAATATTTAATATACTTTCCTTCCGTGTGGGACGCCCTGTATTAAAGATACTATGATCATATATTTAATTACTAGCGGATGCCCAGCGGCACTGCCCGCGTGAAACGAAATTTTGTTGACATTTTAATAATTATTTTGATAAACCAGGGTCAAAAGAAGCGCGAAAAAATCTGCTTATTTCAATGATGTACAATGCAGATGTACAAATTTTCAAAAAATATTTCATGCACAGACACGACCCCGTTAGAGTTTTATTACATGTATAGACTAAAAACGAGGTCTATATACAGTAATATAAAAATTACAATTGTATATAGGTATAATAATTTAATTAGATAAAAGTTGAATAAATCAATATCGCAAAATGTGGCGCTTAAGTTACGTCGACTTTTTATTAATAGTCGATTATTACAGCGCAACAGTCTGCAACTCTGTAGAAGAGACTACTTACGACTCTGGGACAGCAGGCACGATCTCGCCAAAGGCCATGACTGGCAGCACGTCTGTGATTTCGATGAAGCGTACGTCGCGCTGCGGCTGCGGCCACACGGTGAAGATTGAGGGAGGCGCGTGCGCCGGTGACACTCCCCCGCTGCACCACGAGTCTCGCTGCCGCTGTCGCAGCCGCTCGACATGCCGCTGCTCGCGGATACGCCGCATGTGCCATCTGCAAAGTATTGTAGTTGACAAAGGATGAACTTTCAGATCAGAGAAACCAGGCATTACCAGAGGTTTTTCGATATAGGCACAAAATTCTCGAAGAGGCAAATTTTCAATATAGCAAGTCTTCAAAATAATAAATATCTTGCTGATAATATATATATATATATATATATATATATATATATATATATATACAATATGTAACAGAATAAGCGCAATTGCTGAAATTAGTTTGTTCAATATCGACTACTTAATCGATTTCAGGTATTTTTAATGTGTTAAATTTTCCGAAAAATTAATTGGCATAACTCTACGAATAAGGAAGACTTATTCCTTATTCGTAGGCATAACTGAATTTAGCGGTACCTATGGAAATCGTATCATTATTGCTCGTTATTTAAGAAAATTAGTTAGACACAACTAAATTACGAAGACATCTTATAATAATATAATAATAATATAATCTCACGCCTTTTTTATCCCCGAGGGGGTAGGCAGAGGTATTCCACTACTGGATATACCCACATTTCACGAGATATATGGGACCCCTAAACGTGATAGGTGGTGAGCCCATCGCCGGACCGGGTCTGTTTACACATGTATCAGAATTAATTCTGAGACCTGCGGGTTTCCTCACGATGTTTTCCTTCACCGTCGAGCTAGTGATAAATATGTACGTAAGTTTTTGAAAAACTCATTGGTACATGCCAGGATTCGAACCCGAGCCTCACTGATTTTCGGCCGGCTCTTCAACCGTCCGGGCTATCACTGCTCTTAAGTCTAAGACATCTTATTTTTTAAATATTAATATTACATATACTAATTGGGGTATACGAGGAATTGCGCTTAATCTGTTACGCGTTGTATATAAGATCACTTATGTTCCGTACGAAACTGGTTTGTTTTTAAATTTTGTCATAATGGGAACTCGACCAACTGACTTATAAATAAAAAGCGGACATTTTGGGAAGTGGTCTTTATGTACCTAAAGGATTTGTCTCACTGGATTTTTTATATATACTTAGATTGTTCTGTAACTCTGCAAACCCTAATAGGTAGTACATACTAATTATTTTTTCACTTATGACATGACTCACCGGAGTTGTCGTCTTTCCTCGGCTTCCAGCTTTTGATGTCGCTTTTCAAAGACTTTGTCGTCTAAATTTTCTGTTCCTTCCAAAGTGTAACAACTTGTGTAGGGCTTTTCTCGCCAACGCGGTACCTATAAATCAAGTGAACTTTTAACAATGTAGACGTACTTGCACAAAGCATAAAAGTTCATATATTATGCTCCTTTGGAGGCTTTTGTTTTACAGAACGAGAAGTAAAATTATCGATATTTTAGACGGTACAATAAAACTACTACATATATACAACTAGGACATTATTATATTGCGGTTTGCATTACACAACGGGGTTTCTATGCCAGTCATCCGATTGCGATGAAACTTGATGAAGTGGGCGAAATCCGGGAAAGGTTAATGAAAAAAAGTCTTTACCTATGAAATTGCCGTTTACCAACCATTTCAATCCAAAACATTTGTTGGTTGGCTAAGAATTATAATTTCAATTACAATTATATTTTATTTTAGAGCAGTGATAGCCCGGACGGTTAAAAAGCCGGCCGAAAATCAGTGAGGTTCGGGTTCGAATCCTGGCATGTACCAATGAGTTTTTCAAAAACTTACGTACATATTTATCACTAGCTCGACGGTGAAGGAAAACATCGTGAGGAAACCCGCAGGTCCCAGAATTAATTCTGAGACATGTGTAAATACACCCGGTCCGGCGATGGGCTCACTACCTATCACGTTTAGGGGTCCAATGTATCTCGTGAAATGTGGGTATATCCAGTAATGGTATACCTCTGCCTACCCCCTCGGGGATAAAAGGCGTGAGATTATATTTATATATATTTTTTATATATATATTTAAAAACACTGTATATTTTTTTTGTTATGTTTTCATCTCATTTAAATCTTTTTCGTCATTATGGATACGTTAAAAAATCGAGTATTATTAAAAATTAGTACCGTCTTGGCAACAAAGTGGCGCAAGCGGCACGCAACATCAAAGCTGTTAACGTAGCAAACACTACTCACGAACATGACACGAACGCACCACCTTTTATTGGTTTTGTCAAACATTTTCGCACCTCCTCCGCCGCGTGATAAGAGCACATGGAGCTTGGCACATTGGACCTTGTAACGTTCTAATTACAATCGCCTTAGAGGTCAGACTCGCACTACAAGTGTAAAGCTTCATGTGCTCTTGCTAGACTGACATTAAAATATATTGAAGACTATAGAGAGTGCCCTGCGGCATTGCCCGTGTAGATCCCATTTGTTTCGTAGTGGTTGCCTACGATATTATAAGACAGAGGAGTAGTACGTACTTCTCATTTACACCAGTTTTTATATTTTCCCGTGGGAATGAGATATTTTCCTGGAATAAAAAGTACCCTAGATCAACATCTAGGGTACTTCCTATCTACCCGGGTACTCAGTTATCTCCATACAAAATTTCATCAAAATCCGTCCAGTAGTTTTTGCGTGATACATGCACAGACCGACACACAAAAATTTCAAAAATTGGTATGGTATCTACATCAATACCTAACTATATAGACTACCGCTAAAATTTTCAAAAAATATTTCATGTACAGACACCGCCCTGGGCGGCATTATCACTATCACTACATAGTATAAAACAAAGTCGCTTTCTCTGTCCCTATATCCCTATGTCCTTATGTCCCTTTGTATGCTTAAATCTTTAAAACTACGCAACGGATTTTGATGCGGTTTTTTTTTAATAGATAGAGTGATTCAAGAGGAAGGTTTTAGTATTAGCATTGCACCCGTGCGAAGCCGGGGCAGGTCGCTAGTTTTAAATAATAAGTTAAAGGGTTAAACAAATCTGAATGCAGATCGCATTCACAGATTTGTTTGAAGCGCCTGCCTCAACCGGGTATAGAACCCGCCAAATGTGAAAAACAAAACACACATGTATTTTATGATAACGGTTAGTCATGAGTTATTTTTTTCTAAATAACATATCATCTTAAATGAAAGACAATTTATTTTTAATAAATAAAACTGAATTTATCAAATACTCAAAATGTGATTCTGTTGTATAAAAATTGTCACACTTTTGATAATTTCTCTCCCTACCTACCTACTACAGTTTGTGTATTGCTTTATTATTTTTATGATGTACTTATAATAAGGAAATCTTGTATCTTAAGTGGGTAGGTACTTGTTAGTAAATACTTTGAAATGATAATGTTAGTTGTTGGAAGCACAGCAAAGTAATTTTCTTTTGAAATTTTAAATAAATTGTCAAATTTCATGATCTCTATGTCCAATATCAATAATCTATCAAGTTTTTCTGAAACATGTGTAACAGACCCGGTCCGGCGATGGGCTCACCATCGATCACGTTTAGGGGTCCAAAGAAAATCTCGTGAAAAGTGGGTATATCCAGAAATTGAATACCTTTGTCTACCCCCTCGGGGGATAAAAGGCGTATGTTTTTTTAAATTTATTTTTTAAGTTTTTGTGATTTATATTTCAAACTTAGACCTACATTATAAAAATACAAATCACCAACCTAAAATGTCCTATTTCAATTTGGGCTTGACTCAAATTCCGGTACAGTCGGAAGACTGTAGTAACTTAAGTGCACTAACCTCAACGGTAGAAAGGGGACAATCGCTAGATGGGTCGATGTCCTCTAACTTAACGTCGGGATCCAAACCTAGGTACCACGAAAGATCAGGATCTCCAACTAAGGTGTGGTACGGCTTCTTGGTCACCATCCCGGGTAAAGGTGACTTTTTACCACGACATACCGCTATAAGCAAAACAAAATTCTGAATGTATCTGTTATTTAAAATCTTTTTATATATTTAAACGTTTATTTTGGTTAAAACTACTCTAGCTCACCTTTTCTTTTAATTAACTTTGGCTTCGGCACACCCGCCTTTTGGCAATGTTCACGTTTTAATGATTTTAGAAGACCCGTCGTAGAAAACGCACGTTTTCTGCCTCGTTTACTGTCGTTCCCCCGCTTAACTTCTGGAGAGAGTTCCTAGAAAAAAAATATGTAAATTTTACGGATCGGCATTGTAATAAAATAGGTAAATGATTACATTCGTCACGCCAGCAGAAGAAATGCTTCGCTAGGCGAGTCTTTCGCAGAGCTGTCATCTTTAAAATCCATGGAATAATACTTACTCCCATGAAATTTTGACCCATTAGACTAGTGGTACGCCCTGTTCGTTTTTTAGATTTTTCGGCAGCTGTTTTACGAGAAGTTGCGCTATACTCATCCGTAGCCAAAGTGTCCAAATTTAACGAAGGGTTAGTAGAGAACAGTTCTTGGAATTCCATCGAGTCTAGGGAAGGAAGCATGTGAGTCGTTAAATTGTTTGGCGTTTCACCATACGAAAAATCGCACAAGCTTGTCTCATTTCCAGATTTATTCGTGTTATACATTGACCAGTCAATGTCGGGTTCCGTTTTCACTATATCCAAGTCCGGCTCGTCAACTATTAACGTTTTCGGAGAATCCGATTTAAGTTCCGAAGGGTGGACATAAGTGTTCGTTAAGTTGTATCTGCCAAGTTTGATTTTATTCATCAACAATTTGGAATTACCTTCCCTGGCATTCGAGTTATAAATACGCATAGAAGAGGTGGTGCTTTCGCCGGAAGTGTCTGTGCATATTTTCATTCTACCATGATTGGTTTTTTGTAACATAAGCTTGGGAATAGGCGACTGCTCCCTCATGTCAGCTTCGCCCAATTGGTAGGGATCCTCGCCTGTAGGTGTGGTGTCTATCAACTGTAGCCTGTCTGAAAGGGAGCCCGTGAACTGGCTAGTTTTCTTTGAATTAATTATACGTGCTTTTCCATAAGTATTTATCATTCTGGATTTCTTATTCAAACTGTATCGGTCACTGCCCTTGTCAACTTCTTTGACGCTGTCCGGATTTTCCGTCTTTATTCCAGTATGTTTGGACATTCGACTTAAACTGCCGATTCCGGAAGAGGTTCTTCTTCTTGTCCTCTGTATTCTATGGATCACTGGATTACCGCTAAAAAGTATTATTTTATATTAATAATGCCTCAAATTTTAAAAGTAAAATAAATTTTATGAAGATAATATAGTTTTACCTATTGGATGTAATAGTATACAAAGGTTCCGAATGGTTTTTTTCAGTCTTTATTTCTTTCTTGACAAAAGAACGCTTACTTTCAATCATCGTAAAATTTTCACAGTTTAAATTACTATCCAAAATTGACGAAACGCCTAGATCTGACGATAAATAGCTAGAAACATCTGTAAAACAAATATAGGTTGAAAATGTATGGTAGAAAATGAATGCAAATTATATTATAATCCAGAAATATCCAAATTCGAATATACATTTTCGTACCCACCTTTTTCTGGGGTCCTACTAATATCAAATGAATCCTGTCCGAATGGTGTCGTTTTGTTAATTTCATTACCAAATAAAAAAGAATTCGTTCTAGTATCAGGCAAGAGTAGTTCTGTAAAACTATTAAGCATTATCTGAAAATAAAAGTATTCCACAATAAGATATTTAATGTACATTAAACATAGATATGTTGAATCAGTATTATTCTACACTACACTTAATATTATAAAGGAGGAAAGATTTGTATATTTGTAACGAATAAACTCAAAAACTACTGGACCGTTTTTAAAAAATTTTTCGCTAATGGAAAGCTACATTATCAAGGAGTAACACAGGCTATATTTTGTTCCTGTATTCCCACGGGAACGGAAACTACGCGGGTAAAACCGCGCGGAACAGCTAGTTATACATAAAATAATTCGAAGTATTAATATTTGGTACTAAATTAAAACTAAAAGTCATTTAGGAATTTGTGGAAAATTTTGATAATAATTTAAAACAATATTTAAAAAATAAAGCCTTTTTTAAACCATAGTAAATATATAAGCTAAAGGAGTACCTACTATGGTAACAACGTACAAACGTCCGAAACCACTCATTCACACTGACACGCGCCTGAATAGGTTCTCTAAGGCGCGGGATATACAAGAAGCGTCGGGCGGAGGTGAGGCCCGGGGCGGAGGTGAGGCCCGGGCGAAGCGCGGGCGCGGCGCTACTTCTTTGATATTTCATACAAAATGTATAGAAGAGGTGCGACTTCTTTAATTAATTCTATTCTATTCTAAGTAGCGCCGCGCCCGCGCTTCGCCCGGGCCTCACCTCCGCCCGACGCTTCTTGTATTTGTCCCGCGCCTAAGCGGTTTTCGCTATGCCGTCGGTTAGGGTGCCGCTTTGAGAAGTGGTTACGTTTTGCATTTAAATGCTTAGAGCGTGTCGGACCATCTGCTATCTATTTAAATATTAACAATAAAATTTTATAACAATGTCATTCCGTACGTCTCGTAAAAGACGAAAGTATTTATTTATCATCAATTATTTATAATAAAGAATATTAAAAGTATATGTATGTTTTAAATAAAATTTTACCTATTTTAGTATATGTATAAACCTAGTTAACTTCAATCTATTATTGTAGCATCCTAGAACCCAACATAAAAACGTAATGAAAACTTTACAATTGTACAAAAACTAAGAGTGACGGCCCTAAAACTCCAATGGAGCGTAGGTTATTATTTCTGAACACAGGCGTTGTTGCCGTACAGCTTTAGCTTATATATTTACTGTGTTAGAACAGTGATGCTATAGGTGCCGTCAAAGTTTTAATGATAATTATATAATATTAAGTAATAAATAATAATTATCAACTAACATTGGAACCACTGAAAGACAAGCCCATGTCAGAATAGTATGCATCCAATAGCCCACCCACTGTGTCTATCTGCAGCAGGACACTACTATTGAGCTTAAAGAAAACCGGAACTATCGTAACTAATTTTAATTCTGACCCCGACTCACTATTGATTAATTGTATCAAGAAAATTACATTGTTGCGTCAATTAAAAGAAAAATTAGAACAGACTTTTCGATGAAGTACGAATATTAATTAATTACCAGCAAGATCAGTGATAGCCCTGTAGTAAGTGCAAGTGATAGTCTCATGCGCAAGGCCCGGATTCGTATCTTGGTGAGAACATATACCAATGAGTTTTACAAAACTTACATACATATTTATGATTAACGCTACAATAAAAAAAACATCGTGAGGATATCTGGGCACTGTTTCTAAGATTTTCTCCAGTTTGGCTTCTGCAGCCTGTCTCCAGATGGGCGCCGCACCTGTCTCGTTTAGGGGTCTCAAAAAGTACAGTGTGCAGCTGTAGTGTCAATAATTGGTGGGGTGTTAACAATCAGCTGTTTTATCCAAAGCAAATTCCCCTTGTCAAGTCCCCATGCTTTTTAGAAGCATGTTTCTAATTCGGATGCTAATGTTATGCCAGGTATGGTCCAATAAGTAAAAAAAATAATAACGATAATGTTCCTTTTGTATTTGCGTAATTAACAAGGTATTCTCAGTGCAGGCTTAAATCAAAGGGTTACGACTGAGGGCATGCAGATATACAAAGCGTAACAGAAAAAGCGCAATTCCTCATACACCCCAACTAGTATATTAATATAAAAAAAAATATGATGCAATCGAACTTTAGTTGTGTCTAACGAATTTTCTTAAATATCGATTAATAATAGCACGATTTCCATAGAAAGCACTAAATTCAGCTACGCTAATTCATTTTTGGGAAAAATTTAACACATTTTAAAAATAGCTGAAATCGAATAAGTAGTCGATACTGAACAAACTAATTTCAGGAATTGCGCTTATTCTGTTACATCTTCTACTATATAAAAATAAGTCGGGTTTTCCTTCCTGACGATTTAACTCGAGAACGGCCGGACTGATTTTGATGAAACTTTTTGTGTGGGTTCGAGTGGGTCCAGGGATGGTTTATAGCAAATAAAATTCAACATTGCACCCGTGCGAAGCCGGGGCGGGTCGCTAGTGTTGTATATAAAAGTGACCAACAGTGAAAAATATTGTTGTTTTACGTAATTATCAATATTATCATGATGTGATGTGGCCCCATAAATGATGATATTTTAATGCTTTGTATTAAAGAAAACTATTTTCAATGAACTATGTTATGCAAGTACATATTTACTATTCAGCGAACTTCATTAGCCATACCTACAAAACATCTATTTCATTTATAATTAGGTACATATTGGGTTCAATTCTACAGCACCGAAGAACTTGACTGTCAAAATGAAATGACAGGACTAAAATGAATTTAATGTTCCTAATATCTGGCCAATTCAATTTAGCTTTAGCGGGCTTATATTTATTCTGTAGACGCGATTTTAAGCATGTTAAAAATGTCACCACGACTAATAGCCTGCGCAGACGACGGACTTTGTCCCCGGAGAACAAAATCCCCCGAATCGTAAAAAAATATTACCACCGAGGACTTGCCGCGGACTCAACGCACACGGTGTGCGATCATTTGTCCCCCGAAAATTTCGAGAAGCGCACGCTATGGAAGCGAGTATTCTGAGATTACGTTGTGTTGTTATTTTACATGAAGTTTAAGAAAAAGAGAAGTAGTTTTAAAAGAGAATAGTCCATCCATCCCTTTATATCGGATCGATTAATGAATGAATATTTTCATGCCAAGCATGCTCAGTTGAAACCATAAATTTAGATTTTTTTGCTATGGTTGAAACAATATCCAAAAAGATTCTTCAAATATTATAAAACGTCGGTTGGAACTTTTGAGGAGTTGTTGTCAATTGTGAAACCCTCTAAAAGTTATTCTGACAATAATGAGGATATGCATTGGTCTAGAAGAAAGAATTGTTGTTATTAATTGGTTAATAATAATAAATAAGCAAAAAATACCATACTTATTTAGTTTTTTCCTAATTCGACATTAAATCCCTAAATGATAATTTTTCATATAAATTGGTATTTATTTTTCGTATAATTGATTTTTAAATATCGATTATTTTTAAGAAAATTAATCATAAAAAAATCCATTGTTATTAAAAAGAATAATCGATATTCTTTCGATCAATGTCACATCCCTATCGAGTGCGCAGCGAAGACTAAAGTGTGCCGTGTGTGTTGCAGCGCCTAGTCACGATAGTTCTATTTTTTCGGGGACTACCGCATACTTTTTGTCCTGTCCCGCCCCTCGGTGTCCGCGATTATTCGGGGGACTTTTTGTACGTGATACTTTTAATCCCTCGTATGCGTTACTCGATGCAGTTGTAAGCGATCTATTTTGGCGGACTAAAAAATACGGGGACAAAAGTGTCTCGTCTGCGCAGGCTATTAACCACCTAAATTTAGCTTTGAGTATTAAACCAACAGGAGACGTCACGCGCACTAGTTTCTTTACAAAAAAGTCTGCCAATTTCTGCGGGGGGGACGAGGAAACAATCACAAATAATGTTAAAACAAACGCATTTTTTGATAAAAAAATTAAACACTAGCTTGAACTAGGTGCACACAAATACATTCACCAATACAAGCACTCTGTGAACTCAAACAAACTAGTTGTATTTAACCGGTGTGCTCAAAGACCGACACGTTTTTTTGGCAGAAGGGAACGCCTGTCAGTGGCGTCTCCGGTTGGTTTAATACTCAAAGAAATTTAGCGGCGATTAAAATGGTGTCGCTTAAATTAATTTATATGGAAAATTCCGACATATTTGTGTTTGTGTTATTTTTGAAGATACGTTTTTTAATTTTTTAGAAATAGTCAAGAGGTTTTTTGGCGGGAATTCGAAAAGGTTTCCGTGATGTTTTTGGTAAAATTTTTATGTTGCTGCATATTTTGGGTTTTGACTCATAATAGTGATAGTATATGATGTGGCATGTATCTGTGATGGTGTGCAGTGAATGGGAAGTTCGATAAAATGCATGGGATTGACGTTTTTAGATTGCCCGAAGAAGTCACAATGAAGTCTTCAGTAAAAGTTCTAAAATTTTACTGTAAATGACCCAAAAGGGATGAAAGTGATGAAGAAACTGTATGTTTGTGCATGGACTTTGAAGCAGATCCATTTAAATAAGAAATTTTGACTGAAGACGTTATTGGATTAACAAGGAAACAAAGACTGAAGACGAGGCACATAGCCATTAAAAGATAAACTAAACTGAAGACGTGTCAGTATGGTTTATCACTCTAGCCTGTCCAACACAAGTTGGGCGAAACGAAGAAAAAAATTTTTTTTTGTACTTGTTTGGTGTTGCCCGAATAATATTGATTTTTATAATTGAAGTACAACAAGAAAAATTAAGGAAAACCTTTGTTAATATGAAAATGATACCATTTAAATTAATCATTGCAAAAAAAATGCAAACATTTATTAATATATACACATTTATTGTTGTAATTTTTTATAGATTCCATTCATATATTCACTCAGCCCTTTTTTATTTGTAGTACCAACACTATTCAACTTAGTCATTTTACACTGTACTAAAAACTGTCAAAATTTAGTCACCATGGCGTTTTAGAATTGCATTTGCTTAAGCTGCTGCGTAAAACTAAATATAATTTAAGAAATTTTGCTTTCAGCTATTTAGGTACGCAGTGTGCACGTAGAATTGAACCCATTACCTACTAAACTTAATACCGACACAACTACATACAAAATTTACCTGTGAAGCAGAACTGGGTTCACTTTTCACAACAGTTGACGTTACACTTGGTGCTGGCACATGCACCAAAGGTGGGGGATTTAGGTTGTGTCTTTGACTAACAGCTATTCTTCGGTCCATACGAGTCAGCTTAGATTTAAGCTGTAAAAATTCATAAAATCTGTAGTAAAACAAATTTTAATAAAGTATTGAAAACACTCGCTTTTTTGCAATTATAATAATTATAAAAGCCTTTTTATTGCAGCTTCGTACATAATCTTATCTATAACTAGCGACACGGCCTCGCTTCGCTTCGGTTTATATCTACTATATAAAAATAAGTCGGGTTTTCCTTCCTGACGATTTAACTTGAGAACGGCCGGACCGATTTTGATGAAACTTTTTGTGTGGGTTCGAGTGGGTCCAGGGATGGTTTATAGCAAATAAAATTCAGCATTGCACCCGTGCGAAGCCGGGACGGGTCGCTAGTCTACTATATAAAAATAAGTCGGGTTTTCCTTCCTGACGCTATAACTCCAGAACGCACGAACCGATTTCCACGGTTTTGCATTCGTTGGAAAGGCCTCGGGCTCCGTGAGGTTTATACCAAAGAAAATTCAGGAAAAATTTCAACAGAAAAGCGGGAAAATCTTATAAGCATTGCACCCGTGCGAAGCCGGGGCGGGTCGCTAGTGGTATATAAAAACCTTCCTCTTGAATCACTCAATCTATTAAAAAAACCGCATCAAAATCCGTTGCGTAGTTTCAAAGATCTAAGCATACATAGGGACAGACAGATACTAAGAGAAAAGATTTATATTTTCATATATTTGTAATGAATAAACTCAAAAACTACTGCACCGATTTCAAAAATTCTTTTACCACTAGAATTCTACAATATCCGTGAGTAATATAGGCTATATTTTATCCCCCTATGCCCACTAGAACAGGAATTCAACGGGAGAAACCGCGCAGAACAGCTTGTATTTTTATAAAACTTGCAAAAGCACTACTTATACTGCATCAATATCCTTAGAATAAAACATACATAGGCACAAGGTGATTAACAAATTTTTGAGGAAATTAAAACCTTTCCTAATTGGTCATGCAAAATTTTATTATAGAAGCAGTATTGCAAAAACCATTTCGAGATTTCTATATTAGAAGCCTTATTTTCCTATTCTTAAATGAAAAAGTAGAAGATTGCACTAAATTATGCAAAAATCACAATTAATTGTAATGACGTCATCTTGTCACAAGCATGTTCGTTTCATAATAATCATCTATGATGCCGGCGCCAAGACTCTCACTTTCGCACTCGCGTTCCTGTGTAGCCTGAATTTTGTGACTAGATAAAGTCATAACGCTTAAATAACATCTTTAAAAAATATTACAAGGCCAATAGTAATTTAAAATAATTAATATTGAAACACATAGGTGTCTTATATATATTTAAGCAAGTCCATTAAAATTAGGAAAAAAAATACTCAATTATTTTGTGTCATAGTGTATAAGCCTCCACATGACGGGAAACTATACAAAAAGTTTCTATCACAGCACAGTACTTTGAATTAAAAACAATTGCACATAACATGCAGCACAGAAACCAGTCACAAGATCTGATTATGACGCAGTCGATAGCAGATATTAAAAAAAAAACATGCCGCACAAGGTGAAAATTAAACTACATAATATAAGTATTACAAGAGACCAAACATTAAGATCTTGCGATTTTTGGCAATTAAAGTAGGAATTTTATTATCAGAGGTGTTATATTTATTAATAATGTATTTTATGTATTGATAACTTTGTTTATAAAGCAAGCTTGTTTAAGATCAGTTGAGCAGTAATTTCTGTAAAAAGCTGACAGAATAGTGACATTCGCAGTTATAAATAAGAAAAAAGTTGGCATTCTTAAATGGTGAAAGCAGTAGATAGACTGTATTTCTATTTTATTTCAAACATCATTTATTTGGTCTGGTTAAAATGTTCAATAACCTCTGAATATTATGGTTATAAGTTTAACCTCTCAATGGTTTATTGCACAGTTTAACAATCATACAGTTGGTTATCGCCTTTGTGGGCGCGCGATGCCGCCGCCGGCGTAGGTATTGACGCTGTCCTACGTATTTATGCAAGGGTTGTCACAAAAACGGAAATAAAATATTTATTAGTTACAATCACAAAATCATTTATTGAAAAAGTACATATTAAATATAAATGAAAAAATACATTTTCGAATGCACACGGACAATTATCTACTATATAAAAATAAGTCGGGTTTTCCTTCCTGACGATATATCTCCAGAACGGACGAACCGATTTCCATTCGTTGGAAAGGTCTGGGGCTCCGTGAGGTTTATAGCAAAGAAAATTCTTATAAGCATTGCACCCGTGCGAAACCGGGGCGGGTCGCTAGTTATTATTAAAAAATATATGTTATTATAAATAAATCGTTTTAAGATGTTACACTGGCAGATATTTCTGCGACACTTTATTTTTGGCGGTCCTTACCTGTGGTCGGAGGATTTTAGTTTTCTATTGATAAACAATTTTAACAAAAATTATTTGGGGAAAAGTTTGGTGATAAACACAGCCCTGGAAATGAAGACTAATGAAACACCACCTCGATTTTGAAATCCGTCTAACCGTTTAGTCTACAGAAGATAAATTGCTCTTCTGGGGCAGTCGGGTAAAATAAAAAGTGTAACATTCTGTGACCGTGTTACTATCAAAAATAACTAAAGATCATAATAAATAAGTGTTCATTGACCCGCGATTTATTACGCGCACTGCGAGAAAATTAACTTGAATATAGCACAAAAACAGTTATTATTATTTAATATCTATTATGGGTATGTCGAATAGATCTTTGGAAATTGTTGTAATGACGGTAAAACCATCATGAGGATTTTGTTTTCGTCACAACGATTTTCAAATTCTCATAATAAAAACTTTCCTTGCTTTTCAAGGAAATTTTAGATCCTTCATTGTATTCGAATTAGAATTACATCCCTAAACAGCACAGTATAGAATTATATTTAGGTAATTTCTTAAACGGCAAGGCCGCGGCATGCACTTCGAATTCACGTCAGCCCTCGACGATTAACCTGACAAACTACGCGAGTTTGTATGAAGCGGTCCGCGTCGCTCGCTTCCCCGTTGGCCCCCTCCGTTGCTCTGCACAAGTACATTCGTGAGCCAACTGTATGATGTTGAACTGTGGTTTATTGGTAAGTCTATTAACCATTAATTAACCATATTACAAATACTTAATGACAAACAAAATTCAGAGGTAAATTAACATTTTAACTGTACCAAATAAATGGTGTTTGAAATTAAATAGAACTACAGTCTATCTGCCACTCAGGGCATGCGCATCAGCGATGACCAATACTACATTTGAGCATACATACATAAAATGTTATTAACACTAAATTATGGTATTTGGAGACTTATGACATATCTCTAAGAAGTCAAAAGAAGTAGAGTATTTTGATAAACATTTTACTAAATTGTAGTCTTTTCTCAGCTTTGTTTTGGCACATAGTGAAAATTTTTTATGACATCATCAGATTTGTATCAAATATTTGAGATGTGGTGGAAGCTTTTTGTCTTAAACTTTGTGATATTTAGGTTTAGGTATGGTTTTCATACTGACAGAATATACCTTCTCAGCCACATTTTAATCAATACAAGACACTATACTAAGTGGTAATAGCTTTTATCAGCAAGTAGCAATTATGTAACTTTTTGTTGGTAAACTAGGCAACTTTTGAAAATACTAAAGAAAAATTGTGTACTTTTTTATCATACACCGTAATTGCAGGAACAAGAATGATCAACAGATTATAAAATGAGAAACATTAGAAGTGATAAGAAACATCAATAAACATCAGTATTAAGCAACTTCGCAAAGCAAGACATAATATAACAACATAACATTACTTTTATGGAAGTCAATATTAAAAAAGATGATATAGTTATTTAGCTAGTTAAATTTGTGATATATAAATATGTAAAGTAGTTCTATATCAAAATTATATAGATTTTACATAATTGATCTTATTAGTAGAGTTAATAATAGTAGTGAACTAGGCAGGGCCTGTACTATGGGTACTAAACAACTGATAAACATACTAAAATAAATAATGACCAGACACAAAGCCAACAGACATGTTCATGCATGCAAATGTTTGCCCCGAGCGGGGATCGAAGCCTGCAACCTCTGACTCTGAAGGCACGGTCACTACCAACTGAGCCAACAGGCCCGAGGTCACCCGAAAATATATTACCACTGTCAAAATTGAATAAACAGGCTATTCTTTCTTATTCAAATCACAGAAAAATACAAAGTTTTAATAATGCAGTTCTTCACTGTGCAGTATTAGTCTATGTTATAATAAATAAATAAATAAATATAAGTATACACAGGTATGTTTATTTTAAACATAATATGTATAATACATTGACTTTTAGTAAACAAGAAAGTAATTCGCTAAAGTAGGTAATTCCATAATAATCATATTTAAATTACAGTGTGCAGCTATGAAAGGCCTCTGGTCTCAAAATTACAGAGAATAAACAATGCAAAAATAACATGGGTTGGTTTATATAAAACAATTGTTTTACCTGGTAGTCACACCACCAACATTTCTACAAAAATAAATGTAACTTACCGAGTCATTTTCTTGTTTCAAAGCATGGTACAGCTTATCCCTCTTTGTTATAAGTTCATTCTGCTGCTGAATCAAGTCTAAGTGATATATCAGGAGGTCTTTGAGTTTCTTGTTCTGTGCTTCTGAAGCATTTAACCGTTCTGTGAGCCGAGCAATCTCTGAGCTGCCAACCAGGTCCTTGTCTTCGGCCACCACACAAGTGGAGATTTCCACTTCCTTATCCAACTGGAGCGTCTGTCTGCGATCGGAGCTCTCCGAATGACAAGCGTAGAGGTGATCGAAGGGAAAACTCAACAAGCCGTCCTTCGTGTCTAATTGGTTAAGAGTTGTCAAATCCGCTGAGAAATTAACCAAATTCGTTTCATTTACACTACTGCGACTGTTCATTTTTATGGGGAGCCGATCGTAAGTCACACGACGAGCCTGCCGGCTGTCAAACACTACAAACCGACTCTACACTTTTTTGTTCGTTTCATTACAACGGAACTGATCACCTGTTTACAGCACACGTTTAGTTTAATTTCTGAACCCTCTTTTAGCATCACATTGTCAAAATACATAGAAATTACGTATCTATCTACTATTTTCTGACATTTCTTTCACGCACATGCAAAATGTTATAAGACGCATATTTAACTCTGAAACTGTACAGGTCACGTTTATAAATTTACAACCAAAGAAAAATATTCATATAAATGTATGATTTTTTAATTTATGCATTTAACTATGTATATCACTTGTATGTTTGGCGAATAATGATAAAATCAGATAAAATTTTATTTTAGCGTCAAGTCAAGGCGTCAACCGTAGACATTTAATTTTTTTCTTAAACGATGGCAATGTGTGTTCAATTTACTCAGCCACTTGTTCGACCATAGACATACACATAGTACTCTATGAACTTGGGTCTACTTCAATCGATCGCATTCGACTAGTTTTCTCTCTTTCTTCCAGCTTAAAATAAAAGAGACCAAGTTATAAAACGTGCGCGTTCAACAACTTCGTCAATGAGATTGCTAATATTGCGACCAAAGAGGTTGGAAGAAAAACATTCTCAGGAGAGAGAAACTTTTTCTTTAAACGTCTTTGATTGCGACATACGAGAGAGAGTAGGGGAAAATGAAGGGAAGATGTGGCGTCAATGGCTACAATCTACTATATAAAAATAAGTCGGGTTTTCCTTCCTGACGATTTAACTCCAGAACTGACGAACCGATTTCCATGGTTTTGCATTCGTTGGAAAGGTCTCGGGCTCCGCAAGGTTTATAGCAAAGAAAATTCAGCATTGCACCCGTGCGAAGCCGGGGCGGGTCGCTAGTTTTTAAAATATCATCCTAACTATCCTTATAATATAACTGACAAAAGTGACTTTATTTGTTTGAGCTTTCACTAATAAACCAGTAAATCGATTTCAAAAATTATTTTACAAATGGAAAGTTACACAGTATCGTATCATGTAACATTTACATTTTTTCCCCGTATTCCCAGTCCCACGTGAATGGAAAACTACACGGATGAAACCGCGGGGCGCTACGAGTATTTTATTATTAAACATAAGGCCTTCTTAAATAAACAAAAGCATTTTCATTTTAATGTACATCAGGGATGTGAAAAATAGGATATGATTATGTATGTATATGTTTAAATGGACGATTTGAATAATCGATTTAAAAAATATATAAGTAGATTTTTAATAAATCGGTTAATATGGTAGTGTCATGCATAGTCAAATGAGTGACTTTTTTGATCTGTCAAAACAAAATTTTACTATGGAAAATGTACTGAAATAGCCAGATGTGACGTCGTAGTTTCTAGTACCTACTCAATTACAACACTTTTTATGATTATTTTATTATTTTTAAATTTGCTGTAAGTAATTGTAAAGTAAAACCCGAAATACATGTTTAAAGGGGTTTTGGGATAATCTTTTTAATGAATGACTACTCGCAATTTAATTTCGATGCTGAGTAAGTACCCCAAATAAAAATTACACATTTTAGTCGATTTTTGTCAACAGCGCCATCTGTGCGACGAATGAAAAATTACGAAGAAAGTTCAGTATGTAACAAAAAGTTAATATAAATAATAATTATAAGAATAATAATCAGAATAAGCGCAATTCCGTCGTCCTTTAGTTGTATCTAACCTTTTTTTTTTAATGAGCAATAATAGTAGGGGTACGATTTCCATCTCTAAATTCAGCTATGCTAATGAGGCGTTTTTAAAAAAAGAAAAACTAGTTCATTCACGAAAGATAGATGGCGCTGCATCGAATGATGGCTTTTTTTGTTCTAATAAATGCAAGGTTCACTATTGTAGTTGGTGTGTTCTCCTGCTTTACACTAGGTTTAAAGTGTTTCGAACAAACACAGGACTCAGATTCCACCCGATTTTAAGTTGAACATCTACCGGTAGCGGTAATCATAGAGTAACTTATATATGGGGGAATAGAGTCATCAGCTTGATCGCCGATCGAGCGCCATCTTGTGAAACCGGAAGAAATTACATTTTTCTATATCTATAACTACACTACCTATACGTGCCTGTATGTACGTCTTTTATGATTTAATTTTTATTGTAATATTTTAAACTAAAATAGGCATAAATAAAACAACACATCTAACTACTTAAATTTTTATTTACAAAAACAGGTACATTTTTAAAAAGACACGGGAATTTTTACAAGTTTATTTATGTACCTAATCAACAAATTACTTACATACCATAATATAAGGCACCTAAGTTTTTTTGCTCCAAAGATGGTCCCCTAAAGGTTTTATCAAAATCATGCTTTTATTTATGTTATCAAAAAAATACATATTATAAATATAAGGCACCTAAGTGTTTTTACTCCAAAGGTGGTCCCATAAAGGTTTTATCAAATTCATTGAGCAGTGATAGCCCATACGGTTAAAGAGCCGGCCAAAAATCTGTGAGGCTCGGGTTCGAATCCTTGCATGTACCAATGAGTTTTTCAAAAACTTACGTACATATTTATCACTAGCTCGACGGTGAAGGAAAAACATCATGAGGAAACCCGCAGATCTCAGAATTAATTCTGAGACATGTGTAAATAGACCCGGTCCGGCGATGGGCTCACTACCTATCACGTTTAGGGGTCCAATGTATCTCGTGAAATGTGGGTATATCCAGTAATGGAATACCTCTGCCTACCCCCTCGGGGATGAAAGATGAGATTATTAATTAAAAAAAAATGCTTTTCAAAATATGAACTCGAGAAATACTTTTTAGGCGATTACTCCGCTATAGTGAACTCGGTCCCAAATGGTTTTATCTAATTTGTACTAAAGACTTCATTGTGACTTCTTGAGGCAATCCAAAAATGTCCATATCTCGCATTTTATCGAATTTCCCATTCACTGCACACTTTCACGGACACTTGCCACATAATAAACTATCACTATTATGAGTCAAAACCTGAAATACACATCAAAATGAAAATTAAACTAAAAACATGACGTCCCTCTTCGGATTCCCGCCAAAAAGCCGACAGTTAGCCATGATGCTGCCGCTATGTCAACATACGTTCCGTTCCTCCCAGTTTCTGCATATTTAAATGAATTTACAATGTAATAAAGAAAACAAAAGAATTTAAAGTAACAAAGTTCAATTCAGTTTATCTATTATTTTTAAGTTTTGAAAATAATACTGAAATAAAGTATTGCGTCAAACCTCTCCCAAATTTGTCGCTAACGCCATCTAGCTATATAGGAAACTACCAAAGAGAGCTAATCGGCCTCCATAGAGAACGTCAAAGTATAGAAGTGAAAAGACCCTGGCGGTAATCCACTGTTGTCTTATAGCCTGCGCAGACGAGACACTTTTGTCCCCGTATTTTTTTGTCCGCCAAAATAGATCGCTTACAACTGCATCGAGTAACGCACACGAGGGATTAAAAGTATAAAAAGAGTAATCAAAATAATATAAAACGAACGAATAAATAAAAAGAGAATAAAGCCAAAAACACGGGTCAAAAGACAAAATCTCCTAGCAGTTTTCCAGTAATACTTAGATGCTTTAGAAATAGGGACCTTAGAAAAGGGTTATGCGTCTTAACTAGGTACATACATACATATATAAATATATTTTATAACACATTTGCTCGTAAAAGGTGTCTTATTTCACGAATTTCAATATCGTATTGTATCTCATTACGCCCAAGTGCGGTAAGTGTAAAGTAAATCGCATGGTTTACCAAGATGCTCCGTCTTAAAATGAACGGTACTTTTTAAAATCTCAGCAAAGAGTTTTTAAGTCAAAAAAGTTGTCAACATTTTATAATTAAAATTAACTTTGGGAGATTAAATATAATAAAGAAATATTTATGTACATAATTATTTAATTTAATTAATTTTGACAGTAAATTACAACCAATTAATCTGTAACAAAACACAAAAATATTAATTTACTGTATTAGTAATACTGGCTGTTTTTTGTGCCTTCGCCTAAAAAAAAATGAGGGTGCGCGCCGCGCGCTTTTTCTTAACGCTGTATTCAAAGAGGTTGGAAGAAAATCATTCTACGTCTTTGGCTGTATTGTTTTTATTCGTTTGCCATAGTCGGAGTTTTATTTTATTTCCTCGCAAATGTGTTATAAAACGTCGTATGACATACGTGCGCTTTGATAATTACAGCCTCTGCTAACTTGTAGCCCTCGCCTACGGCTCGGGCTAGCAATATCGCCTTGGCTGTAATTTTCAACCTACCGCACTTATATCATAATGTACTAATATATATATATATATATATATATATAGGATTCGGCGCTTGAAGGTTGGGCGAATTAACGACGAGAACGGTTACTGGTAGAACTTGAATAGCATTCTATTTGAACCATTCATATAGCATAGCGCGCTATTTGAACCATTCTAGGAGCTATGTTACAAGCTGTTGTTTTATCATCATTTTAAAAGTATGTTACAGATTGTTCTTGACTGGCCTAATAACTGGCTATTGTTTGTCTCATTTATTACTTGGTCTATACCTAGGTATGTAATATATACAACGCGTAACAGAAAAAGCGCAATTCCTCATACACCCCAAATTAATTAGTATATTATTATAAAAAAATATTATGCAATCGAACTTTAGTTGTATCTAACCAATTTACTTAAATATCGATCAATAATAGCACGATTTCCATAGATAGCACTAAATTCAGCTAGGTAAGCTAATTAATTTTTCGGAAAAATTTACACACATATATTAAAAATAGCTGAAATCGATTAAGTAGTCGATACTGAACAAACTAATTTCAGGAATTGCGCTTATTCTGTTACATATTGTATATCCAGGTGCACTAACTGTTCCGCAATTTAGCTTTCGATTTCGTACAAATCCATTCTAGGTGATCCGTACCTACATACCTACTGTTAACTAGGTATATATTATATACCTACCTGTATACCTACATGTACAAAAAAAAGAGCTACATCTGGCAAGAAACTGCTTTGCAGTTATCTGTCCCTATATTAGGTACATCATACTTATACCTCAACGATTCACTCCCCAGCAAACATCGTCCTTAGCATCTTTTTATATTTATTAAAGGAGATACTTTTGTGATAGATAACTACGTGATTTAATTCAATCATGATCATGACACTCAACGCGACTTTTGGCCAGTTGCCAATCTTTTGCTATGTCTGCCTACATAATGTTACTATACTAAAACTACATCAGTAACCATGAAAATAAACATCTATGAATAAATTCTCACATTTATCCAGTATACGTTTGAGTTCCCTAACATATCGTACGTAAAATTAAACCTTGACTGTAAGTCTTGTTTATTCCTGCCGAAGATTGTACTACTTCGTTAAGCTGGCTCACCAATTTTGGATTCCGTCATATCACCCACCTACTGGTGAGCAAAAAACTTCATTTCAAGAAATTTCAGCGATAAAAATTTTAAGTTGTATATTTTAAGTGTTTCAATATCAGGACAAGAATTTACTTTATTTTTCTTTTTTGGAACGTAGGGGCTAAGCACACATCTAGCGGCGATGAAACGCCGCCCATACCCGAAGAAGAGCTTGAGCAGCAGAAAATTGAACATGAACGTCAGATGCAAAAGGTCAAGCAGTCTTTTTCATATACTTATCGTTATCTGTTATTTTTGTATTGAATAATGTACATGTACATAATAATAATATTTACGATGAAACTCTTCAAATTATAATATTGTTTTTTGATTTTAGGAAAAGGAATGCCAGGCGAGAGAAGCTGAAGAGGTCAGAAAACTTGATATTGAGCTCCTTCATCAGCGTGCAATTGAGGCTGAAGAAGAGCAGAAAAGAGAGGTAAGTATGTTCATAATTTAAAGGAAAGACACATGTTCTTTGTTACACTGCTACAACATGAAAAGTGAGAAGCCGCTACCTACATCATAATTAGACCGTAACTATAAATATTAATGTATCTACCAATTAATCACAAATAATAAAATTGTGATTGTCAACTACTTATATTTATACACCAGATTTATGAGTTGTAAATAAAAAAAAAAAGAAAATTATTTTTTCACTCTAATATTTACAGCGTGCTAAGTAGGTACCTACTTATGTTTTATTTTGTATGAAAATAATGTTACTATAGCCTTGAATTCGCTATAAGTCCGGGTATAAAGTTTATCATATTTTAGATTGCGGAAGCGGTTGAAGAGTTACGCGGGATGAACACATCTTGGTCGCACCACCGCCTGTGTGACCTGCAGCGCCAGGCCGCCAGGTGGCGACACAGCAGGCCATCTATACAAGACACCACTAAACATTACAGGGTACCTACCTAGGTTTCGTAATTACTTTATAATAACTTTGGTTAGATAGCACTTTGAGACCCGAGCGTGGTAGGTATTCAATATGTATTCAGTCTAGGTAGGTAAACTTGTTTCAGTTGGTACCTACAACAACAAATTACAGTTGGGGGTGTATCTACAGAAAAGTTATAAATCATAACATAGACTTTATTGTTTATTTATAGTATGAATCGTGTTTATTTACTAGAAGCAATGTTGGGCAAGCCTCTTGGCTCGCGGTCGCGGGTTGATTCCTGCCCGAGGCCAACATTTGTATGCTTTATGCATATATGTGTTGGTTTCGTATCTGGATATTTCTATTATGTTAGCACCCGTTCACCGGTAAGCACAGTACATGCATAAGGCAGTTGGGAACTAAGAAACCTTATTTTTTTATACTTATCTATTCTTTACTATAGGGTAGCCAAAAGACAGTGTAAAGATTTTTGTTTCTTTATATATAATTTTTCTGGGAAAACTTGCCCGGGGAACTAGAAAATTCAGGAAAACCATTTTTTGTAAGGGATTTTTAATGAACTCAAAACCATGACTTGCAATTTTGGCAAGACAACGTCTGGTAGGGTTAGCTAAGTTTTTATAAATATGCCGAAAAGCTTACATTTAAAATTTATGAACTAAGTACCTAGTCTATAAGTAGTTACGAATTCTCTATGTAGGCATTAGGTACGTAGTACCCTACGTCTATAGTAATTTTAGAGGTATCGGTGCTTAACAACTAATATCTAACTGTTCTGTTTTTTAAAAACCTCTGCAGAGCGTTTTAAAGAAGGCTTCCAGCGCACAACTGACCAATCCTTACTCGAGCCAGAGCATCAGCGAAAGCGAGGGCATCTTCATTAATCTGTCGCGGCTGAGATCATGCACAGGTGTGACCTAAATTTATTTGGTAGGTATACTTACGGAATTATTAATATCACCGAATAGTACATACAGACGTAACCATGGGTAAGACGTAAGACGTGCCGTCTATACCAAATAAAATCAGTAGCTAATGGACAGGTAGGTACCTAATGAAAGAAATAAAAAAAACATTTGACGCTTTCTACGATAACCTAACCTAGCCTAAGATCCGGCTGCAAATTAGTGTAGGGATCGAGTATATACTCGATCCCGGCATAGCAGGCTGAACTAATTTTATTTTCAATTCCACTGAGTTCTTCTTGCCAATTTAACTTACTGTCAATCACGATACCCAAATATCGTCGTGAAGTGCATCCACTTCAAGGCAATATACAAAAAGATTCTGAAAAATCATGAAAAATCTGCTTATTTTTCAGAGTCTTTATACTTACATAAAGGGGCAATATACATAAAGACTGAAAAATCTGCTGATTTTTCATGATTTCTCAGTCTTTATGTATATTTCCGTGAAATGGACGATATTTTATGTAAAAAAACTAGTGAATAAAATGTTGTCCCAAAAAGCAATATTTTTTTTTTATTAAAAATACTAGCGGCCATATTTCGATAGGGCAAACTGATAGATATATATTCTCCTTATAAATATGCGTAAAAAATTGGTTTGTAGCATATACTCGAGCCCTACACTAATTTGCAGCCGGATCTCGTACTATTATCCAGACATCCACTAAGCATAATGCCGGCAGATCTGCCCATAAAGCGTAAAAGTAATTGACGCTGGTATTATGTGGACGCCTAAACAGAGATATGACACTGCATCACAAAACATAAATTTAATTAATTATATCAATATACATACATATATATATATATATATATATATATGTAACGTTGCACTTACATGTTTTAGTAAGTCAACTTAATTTAACCTTAAAACTACAATTAAAACATTAAAAACTACTTAAAATAACTTCTTATACTAACTTAACTACTTAATTTAAAACAATAAATGATTAAATACAAAATATAAAAGTTTATTAAAATTAAAAGCAATGATTTAAGTTAACACTTGTGTTGCGCGACAGTACCGGTGGTCGCGTATCGTTCTCCTATTGGTCAAGGTTTGATCCTTTGTTCTCGTAGAAGCTTCGAGATGCGCCTTCGCAACGGTCTTTCCGATTTGCCATTCACTGCCAGCTACGAACCTATGTCGGTGCGTTCACGGGCTCTCGCTTCGTGTCGTCTTACGTGCTGGCATAATTATTAAAATACGTTTCTATTTTAAAATTCTGGTTCGTGCGTGGTGTAGGGCAGTCTTACTTTAGTTTCCAACGTTTTTGGAATATTAATTTACAATACAAGTGATATCTCGCACCCCGATAGGGTAAGTGTTTGAACAAGTGTTGTTAGCATTAAGTTAGTGCTTCTAAAAGGCCTACTAGCCCTAGCCTTCTTTAAATTGTTATTATTTACTTTCTTGGCACAGTAATATGCTTAGCATAAAGCGCTTAATAAATTATGGTTATTTCCTAGCGACTTAGTCTCTAAATTTTATAAATTATGATTTTTTTAAAAGTACCTTCGGTGCGCGAAGCGCTCCGATCTGTGATATATTATTATAATGCTTAGCTTTCGCAAATTAATATTGAATGTAGTCTTATTTTTACAAGCTAGTATTTTAACCGCTTATAGTTTTTTCATTTGTACCTCCGTTCTGATAGTGAACACACACAACTGCTTCCGGTTTCACCCTGACATTAAGGCACATCTACAGGGTTCACTATCAGCGGAGGAGGATAATCTTCATTTTTACTTACTGTGACGTTTTTCACAGGGTGTCACTTTTACCCTGGAATTTGGGAAGAGTTAAAAGGCCAACGAGAGCTAACCCCAATACTACCGTCGTCTCCGTTTCCATCTGAAGATCTCCCCGTTGCCGTTTTGAAGATTAACCGTCCCTTCGCCTTCATCAGGGGAGTACCACCACTGCGACGGCAAAACCAGTTTTCGGCTTCTCCCACGACCCTTGAATCTGATAATATATTATTTTAATTTTGTTGACTTCAGTTTTTTTATTTTAACCCACGTCCTGGGGACTGAACGTCACAATATATATATATATATATATGTATATATATATATATATATATATATATATATGGATGTCCCAGAAGTCAACGATAAGCCGGAAACCAGCGATAGGCCTAGTCATGAGGGTAATCAGAAAAATATAAAAAAAAATCTATGTTCTTTTTTCAAAATGTTATGAAGGTTTAAAAAACATCCTAAAAAACTGACACTCTGTAATGAACTTTCTTGTACCGTGACTGTAAATATTTACTTTTTGAATATTTTTTTTCTGTAATGCTATAATGAATAGCCGTGCTACAATTTACAATAAAAAAAAATTACATAACTGCCTCACTTTTAAGTAAAAAGTCAAATTTGTTTCCAACATTGAATTCTAAATAATTTCATCAACCAAATTAAACCAGCTGTACTGTAAAAAAAATGTATGGCTACTATTTTGGCAAGTATACTTAAAAGTTGACGCATTTAGTCTTAATTCTAAAATGGTATAACACATGCTAGGTTTTGTTATAGTTGAGGCATGAAAATTTTTTTTCTCGATGAATCCGGATTCTATGCCAATCTAATTTCATAAGGTGAAATGTTGGTAACGCAACCTTCTTAGGTAAATCTAGGTTAAAATCTTTTTGAATGGAGACGGACTCATAATTTTGAAAAGAGAACCTAACAGGGATTTTTGTTTATTCGTACATCTTTTGTTTATGTCATTTGTTTGATGGCTTTGATTTAAATCCATCAGTCCCAGAAGTAAAGATTCTGGAGTCTGTTGCTTAGATTGTATTTGCGTGTAATTACGAGTTCGTAAAGTGAAGTTATCATGCCAAATAGATATACCGTACAGGAGTACGCCAACATGCATCTAATTTACGGAGAATGCTTATGTAACGCCAATGCTGCAGCTAGGGTGTATCGCGAGAGATACCCAAACTTCGTCATCCTGATTACCGAGTTTTTATTAATCTGCATCGATCATTATCCGAAGGTCGATTCCCTGATTATATGGCTGGTGAAGGAAGGCCCCTCTTGCCCTACGAGGACGAAGTCATGCAAGCTGTGGAAGAAGATCCAAGTAAATCCGTACGTGGAATTGAGGAAAGCCTTGGAGTACGTAAAAGCAGTGCACATCGTATTCTGAAAAAAAAACCGTCTGCATCCATTCCATGTACAACGAGTACAATCTTTGCTTCCCCGAGACTACCCAGAGAGAGTGCGATTTTGTCAAACGATTTTGCAAAAACATACTGAAGATCCCCAGTTTTTTGAAACGATTTTATGGTCCGACGAAGCAACGTTTAAAAAGAACGGTTACATGAACCTACACAATTTACACAAATGGCACGTGGAAAATCTTCACCTAATGCGTGAAGATCATTCACAGTACCGTTTTAAAGTAAACATGTGGACAGGCATTTTAAACGGTACAGTTATTGGTCCGATTGAGCTGCCAGAGACCATAAATGGATATGTTTATTTAGATTTCCTACAAAATCAACTACCCGATTTATTAGAAGAAGTGCCGCTAAATATTTACGGCAGCATGTGGTATCAGCAAGACGGCTGCCCCGCGCATTATGCTCGTCTAGTCAGAGAGTTTCTCGATCAAGAATATCCAAATAGGTGGATTGGTCGGAGTGGTCCAATTTCGTGGCCAGCGCGGTCACCCGATCTTAATCCAATAGATTGTTTTTACTGGGGTGCAATTAAGGAAAAAGTCTACCACAATCCGATTCAAGATTTAGAAGAGCTGCGCCGAAGAATCTCAGAAGCCGCTGAACAAATCAATTCCAAACGTCACGCCCGGCGCATAGCTCGATCATTTTTAAGGAGATGTAGAGCGTGCATATTAGCTGAAGGAAAACAGTTTTAAACATTTGTTATAAAAATGCTGTAAAACATACCACATTAAATAAAAAAAATATTACACAAACTTATTTTTTAAGTATCATTACTTTAAAGGAGGGTTAAGAAAGAGGATAAAAAGGCTTAGTTCAGGTCAGCTGCAGAGGTTGCGTTACCAACATTTCACCTCATTAAATTAGATTGGCATAGAATCCGGATTCATCGAGAAAAAAAAATTTCATGCCTCAACTATAACAAAACCTAGCATGTGTTATACCATTTTAGAATTAAGACTAAATGCGTCAACTTTTAAGTATACTTGCCAAAATAGTAGCCATACATTTTTTTTACAGTACAGCTGGTTTAAGTTAGTTGATGAAATTATTTAGAATTCAATGTTGGAAACAAATTTAACTTTTTACTTAAAAGTGAAGCAGTTATGTAATTTTTTTTTATTGTAAATTGTAGCACGGCTATTCATTATAGCATTACAGAAAAAAAATATTCAAAAAGTAAATATTTACAGTCACGGTACAAGAAAGTTCATTACAGAGTGTCAGTTTTTTAGGATTTTTTTTAAACCTTCATAACATTTTGAAAAAAGAACATAGATTTTTTTTTATATTTTTCTGATTACCCTCATGACTGTCGCTGGTTTCCGGCTTATCGTTGACTTCTGGGACATCCTGTATATATATATATATATATATATATATACGAGTATATAATCGATTACAGTCCTAAACTAATGCTTTAAATTCCTAAAAAAACATATTAAGGTGGCTTCTCACTGCGCGTGCTACTACGCGCCGCGCCGCTCCACGCGCAAGGACGCGCCACGCGACACACCGCGCCACCCAACGGAAACTGGCGCGGCGCGGCGCGTGCCTTCTAGCTTCAAACCACTAAACCTCAGATTTGATTCATTCTGTTGAGCGCAGCGCACTATGTCTTGTGAGTCGAATTGCCACCTCCAGCCATGGAGCAATGCCACTGAAGAAGAAGGCATGGCTGTTGCATCAGCCATTTTTGTCTTATTCTGTAGATATCGTTTACTTAATAAAATTAACAAAAAGAAGAAGAAGAAGAGGCGTTGGTGGATGTCAACGTTCAATAAGAGCCGGTCAAGGTAATCATTGTTTGTATTTTAGGATAATTACATAGGTACGTAACACGCCGCGCCGCGCGCGCCCGCGTCGACACGCGCGAGCCCGCGCCGCGCCGCGCCGCGCCCCGCGCAGTGTGAAGAGCTAGGCGCGGGCTAACACGCGCAGTGAGAAGCCAGCTTTAGGCAGATGAAAATTATTTGTGATAAAAATTGGTTAATTACTTGAGAAATTGGTAACTACTTCGTATCCATAAAATCTCATTATATTGGGCTATGTCCCGATTCAAGCTAGGTCACAGGTGAAAAAAATATTGTGGGCGTTGCCCCTGCGGATCCAGTTTATTCCTGTTCCTGTAGAAATTTTCAAAAATGTCTTCTTAGCGTTTGCCTACGATATATAAGACCTACGAGTATATACCATATAGCGGGTGACCATTGGCGTTTCCCGCGCAGATCCAGCTTTTTCTCGTTCCACTATAAGAATTTCTAAAAATCCCTTCATAACGGTTGCCTACGCGTAGGCTACGACGTATAAGACACCTAGGTAGGTACATTCCAAATTTGAAGTTTCTAGGTGTAATCGTTTCGGAATAGTACGTACCTTCATACTTATTTCTCTTTTTCATCGGTTTTTATATTTTTCCATAAGAATGAGATATTTTCCTGGAATAAAAAGTACTCTAGATGTTGACCTAGGTACTCAGTTATCTCCATACCAAATTTCATCAAAATCCTTCCAGTAGGTATAGTTTTTGCGTGATGTGTGCACAGACAGACATACCTACAGACGGACATACAGACAGACGGACAGACAGACAGACAGACAAACATTTCAAGTACCTATCGTTGTTTTGATATCTGAATCGATAACTATATTTATAATACCACTAAAATTTTAAAAAATATTACCTATAATGGACAGACACGGTCCCGTTAGAGTTTTATTATACAGTGTGAGTCTTCATAAAGTGCACATATGAAGATGGGTGAAACTAGACACATTTTTATCGACGGAAAAAATGTTTAAAAAAATCTGAGATTTTTTATTTATTTATTTTTTCTTCTGATTACCTACTGTTGACTTAATGTAAAGAAAACGTTATAACTTTTAAACTAAGAAGTATATCGTGATAAAATATAAACAGTAATGATGTCAAATAACAGAAGATACTAATAAAATAAAAAAAATACCCAAAAAACGGTACCAAGAAATAATAAAATAGGAAAATCTAGAACAAGCGTTGAATGGTGCACCCGGAATGACTAGTTCAAACACTCATAGTAAACGTTGTGATAAGGATAGAGATACGGGATTTTTGGTTTTTGAAAGGTAATACAATGGAGAATAACTTAAAGTAATAAAAACTACCTATAACATGGGCATTATTTGGAGAAATTTGACAATTAATTAAAAAAACACGAATTAAAATACAGATTTTCCTCAAAAAGTTCCTTTTCATATCTCATACTCGGAAAGTAGTGTATGTTTGATCTGAGTACCGGGTCGGAAGCGATGATTCCCACCACAGAGAGATTCAGGGCTGTGATTCCCGCCCTCGGTCGGGAAAGACTCATAGTAATTGCTTCCGGCCTTAGGGCGGGAATGAATTAAAAAAAATAGTACTACATTTGGCAAAGACGTTTAAAGAAAAAGTTTCTCTATGAAAGAGAATGACTTTCTTTCAACCTCTTTGGGTACTTAGTAGGGATATGAAACTTTTTACATCAATTAGAATAAGAAAAAAAGGTGCGGCCTTGTGAGTGTATGTATAAACAACAGAAACTAGCATGCGCGCGGGGCGGTACCTACGCGTTCCATATTTAAAATTAAAAAAAGAGTAATAATTTGGTAAGCTGTTCCGAAATTCAAAATCTTGTTTTTCATCGCCATAATAAGCACAGAACACTATTACTCGGCTAAAAGTACATACAAAGAGGAAGGATTTGTATATTATTTTTGTAATGTTATTTAGGTTAGGTACTCTATGTAGTATTCAAAGACGTTTAAAAGAAAAAGTTTCTCTTTCTTCCAACCTCTTTGGTTGTATTGTTGACAATTTTGTTTTTTTTGTAGGTATTATTGCGTTTTTGCATGTTTGAATTTTTGTAAAATTGTATTTTATTTTGTCTACTTCCCTTGAATTCGAAATGAAAAGTAGAGTGTTTAACGCGGGTGGAAGTTATCAATTCCTACTCGGACTATATCCGCCCTCGCTGTGCTCGGGCGTCTAAATACCTCGTATGGGAATTGATTCCTTCCGACCCTTGTATAACAATTTACTATTTTATTGTTTTTTGGTACCGTTTTTCGGGTATTTTTTTATTTTCTTAGTATCTTCTGTTATTGTACATCATAACTGTTTTAATTTTATCACGATATACGTTTTCTTTACATAATGTCAACAGTAGGTAATCAAAAGAAAAAATATTTAATCTCAGATTTTTTTTAACATTTTTTCCGACGATAAAAATGTGGCTCGTTTCACCCATTTTCACATGTGCACTTTATGGAGACTCACACTGTATTATGTAGCTGTATAGATTTTTAGCGTAACAGACTTCGATCAACCATATTATAGAAAGTAACAGAGTATTTTTTCGTATTTGAGCAATTTTGAAGTCTTTTGCGAGGAAAGAGGAATGTGCGATCAGTGGGGCCGATTCCACTAAATGTCAACGGTTATATAGTTGGATGACAATGTCATGTCAATGGCGTTATTTTGGCACTTTTCGGAGCAAATAACTCCACTGACATGTCATTGACATATCATTGTCATCCAACATCCAACAGTTGACATTTAGTGTAATTGGCCCCCTGGCCAGTGCCAGTCAGTGGATGTCGGCTTGATAGTACTAAGTAATTGTCAGGCGCTGCGTGCTTCGCATTGTGTTATGCACAAGAATAATTGGCTTGGCATATATCTGATCAATTTAATTAGACTTTTCAGACTAATTACTAATTATTGTTAAAAGGTGGACGGAATCTACAGATTTATAATATATTTTCCAAACCTACGCAGATGAATCTATGGACAGTGACGGGTGCTGTGAGGTGCCTGGGTGCGCAAAGGTCTCCGAGGCCAGGGCCTGGCGAGCCTCCGCAAACGACGTTAGCCCACAAACACGCATGGAGCTAGGCCGTGCCCCCTCCTGCCAAGGGTAACGGCATTTGTCACGTAGACTGCCGCATTTTATCACATTTAGTCAATAATACTTAGTATGTTACTAAACAAACTCTATTTGTTACTGTACTACTGATACTTCGCTCCTGGTACACAGTAAGTACAACAACGTATACTTAACCCTGCAGTGGTCGCGCGGATTACATATTATGTAATCCAGGGTGATAAAAATTAGAATATTTCGCAGACGGTTAAAATTTGTTAGCTCAGACTCCATGTACTTTAAGCTTGATAGTCCCGGCCCCCGCTCAGCGCATTGGCTACGGTTGGTTGTTTCGGGAGAGGAGATGAGCTTCATCTTCCGCGTCAGTAGGGCCTCGCGCGCCCTATGATGGGCGCTGTTTTCACCGCGAGCGAACACGTAATAAATTAGGTGCTGTTTTTGTTGATTTTTAAAAGAATTATGTTATTTTGAATTTCTTTTCAGTTTATACACACACCGGCACAATTAGCGGAACAGAAAAAAAAGGGAGTATTTACGCATTTTTGCGTGTTACTGGCCGGCTAAACAAGCTTTTTTTAAATTTGGGTTTTAATTTAAAAATGGAATACTAAGCGACTGCCCTTTTTTTCATTCTTTTGTTTTAATTTTCATTGATTCATTTTTTCCACCGCTTGTCCGTTTTTAGAAGGTTCGTGAATTCCATTTGAAAAGCTTTGAATTGCAGTTTTTGAGGCTTTTGAGTTTTTTCGCATATTGATAATTTACGAGCATCTAATTATGCCTGATTTAACGCCATCAGAAATCATTAGGGCAGATCAAATGAGGAGAAATGGTCAAACCTACAGATCGATTGCCAGAAGCCTTCGTCGATCGTTATCAACGATTTATCGTAGCATCCAACGATACAGATTGACGAATGCTCTAGTGAGAAGGAGAGGACAAGGCCGGAAAAGGTGTACTTCAAGGAGGGATGACCGTTTTCTCCAACTTCAAGTCCGACGGAACACGAGACTAACGGCGGTGCAGGCTTGAAATTTACTGGAAGAGGTACGAGCAGTAAGGATGAGTGAGCGGACAGTTCGTAGAAGATTCGAAGAAGTGGGTATAGGCTCGTATGTGCCCGCCAAAGCCCCAAAACTTGAGAGACATCATCGCACAAACCGTCTACACTTTGGTCGTGAACATCGTGATTGGGACTTCGACGACTGGGGACAGGTTCTTTTTACTGATGAATGCAGAGTTATGTTAAATCAAATTGATGGAAGGCAGCGAGTATGGAGACGCAAAGGAGAACGGTATATCCAGTCTAATTTTGAAAATACAGTTGCATATGGCGGCGGTTCAATTATGGTCTGGGGAGGAATATGTTTAGGAGCTCGTACGGAGTTAGTAGTGGTCGATGGCGGGAATCTGAATGCTGATCGGTATATCAGGGAGATTTTAGAAGAACATGTTGTGCCATTTGCCCCCTTTATTGGTAACAACTTCATTCTAATGCAGGATAATGCTCGGGCTCACAGTGCTCGCACAGTACAGACATACCTAAACCATGTTGGTATAACGGTGATGGAGTGGCCAGCACGGTCCCCCGATATGAACCCTATAGAACACGTCTGGGACTTGCTAAAGAGGAGTGTAAAGTCAAGAATGCCCCCTCCCAATAATCTCAACGAGTTGCGAAACGCATTACTTGAAGAATGGCAGAGGTTGCCCCAAGAAACCATTGATAACATCATCCGCAGCATGCCCAGACGGATGGAAACCCTCATCAGAGCACGAGGAGGAAACACTCGATATTGAACAGTCATTGAAATTGTTGTTAAACTTTGGAAAATCTTGAATTTTCTGCTGTTTCTCTATAATTAAAAATCGAAGAAAAATGCATTTTGTTTAATTTAATTTTTATTTTTATAAAATTTTAAGTATGGTGTTACAAATGAATGTCAAAACATGTTAATTTAATTGTTGTTTCATTTTAAATAATATATTGTTTAAAAATTACATTCATTGTTCTAAATTCCCTCTTTTTTCTCCTTTTTTTTTCTGTTCCGCTAATTGTGCCGGTGTGTGTATTAAGTAGCAGATAACTTTTCTCGAAATATTAATAAAGATAATGGAATAAAAAAGGGTGTTATTTAAATGGTTAGCAGAGTATTCGTATTTTTGTGAGCAGAAAAATATAATCTGTAAGCAGAAATAGCTAATTGGTCAGCAACTCATGGCCAGCAAACATTACAAAACCTATCAGCAATTTATGTCATTCTGGATGGCTGTAATTATTTTTGAGCTGCAATGAGCTGCTACTGTTTAGTACAATTTTGGTAAGCACTCAGAGGGGAAGCCAAAAAATATTTTTTGAGCTTAATATAAAAGTAGAAAAAATAATCTCAGCAAACTTGTCATGCGCAAAATGGGCGCATTCCTTAATAGATTAGGAAGGACTTTGGATTATGCAATTTTTATGATTATGATTATTATTACGATTACAAGTAGTGGTGGTGGTGGTGGTAGTGGTAGTGGGGCGTAGGAGTGGGGTGAAGGAGGGGGTAGGAGGTTGGAGTGGGGCGTAGGAGGGGGTAGGGGGTAGTAGGAAGGGGTAGGGGGTAGTAGGAGGGGGCAGCAGGTAGTAGGAGGGGTTAAGAGGTAGTAGGAGGTGGTGAAAGGTGGTAGGAGGGGCTAGGAGGTAGTAGGAGGGGGTAGGAGGCAGTAGGAGGGGGTAGGGTGTAGTAGAATGTAGTAGGAGGGGGTAGGACGTAGTAGGAGAGTGTAGGATGTAGTAGATGGGTGTAGGTTGTAGTAGGAGGGGGTAGGAAGTAGTAGGAGCTGGTAGGAGGTAGTACGAGGGGGTAGGAAGTAGTAGGAGCTGGTAGGAGGTAGTAGGAGGGGGAAGGAGGTAGTAGGAGGGGTAGGAGGTAGTAGGAGGCTGTAGGAGGGGGTAGGAGTAGGTGTGAGGACGTAGGAGTGGGTATGAGGATGTCGGAGAACAAAATCTTTGTATGCCGACCAAATGATTTTTGTGGCTAACCAAATTTTATAATTGCTGCCCATTTAATTACTTCTCAATAAAAAATATTTTTATTATTAAAAAACTTGAAACTAAAGCGGACTACGAGTACATAATTATGTAATCCGCGCGACCAGTTGTGTGACTTTCGGGGGCGCGACCACTCTAGGTTTAAAATATACTTACCTATATGCTCACCCAGCCCAGCTGATTAAAGGGGAATAATCCATCCTGCCACACTAATCTCGCATTTTATTTTTGGGTTTTCGTACCTCTATATACGCTGTTGGCTGTATTGGCTACCGACTTGGCTTTAAATAATAATTCTGCTCCAAGTTTATTGAAAATTAATAAGTATTATGATTTGTGTTAGTTTTTTCTTTTTGTAGTTATATTATACTTACGTATTGGCTGATATGCAATTTTCAGTTCATTCTAGCGACCTGACCTTGCTTCGTACGTTTTATAAAATGAAAATATTTATCTTCCGAGGACTTCCAGATATCGAAATAGAGCATGTGTACATGAATATTTTATAGTTAACCTGAGTAACATATGCTATATTTCGTCCCGACTGGAATACGGGAATAAAATATGGCATATGTTACTCAGGGATCTTCTAGCTTTCCATTAGAGAAAGAATTTTTAAAATCGGTTCAGTAGTTTTTGAGTTTATTCGTAACAAACATACAAAAATACAAATCTTTTCTCTTTAATATTAGATATTCCTGTTTCAAACCGTCAATTTTCATTGACATCCGTTGACAAGCCGTTACTATGCCTATTCGAAACAAACTAAGAGACAGATAGACAAAAATATCATAACCAATGATTTATTTAACTAAGAAACTTTTATACAATTTCATATCCCTTAATGCAGATACCAATACTTCAACGGCGAAGACTAAGTATAATTCCGCGAGTCGGTTCTACCGCGATTGGCTTTTTTATACTGTAGTAGTTGGATCCTTTGTACAGTCAAGAGCACATATGAAGCTTTACATTTGTAGTGCGAGTGTGACCTCTATGCGACTGTAATAACGAACTTTAGAACGTTACGAAGTCCAATGTGGCAAGCTCCAAGTGTTCTTGACTGTAAGAAAGTGAACTCTTTGGTTGCGAAGTTGTCTCTTCCAGATTAATGTCGCATGCGCAGCGCGCTCTGCTCTGCACCGTTGCAGAAGGGATACACTATTTGTACTACACACGCTCAACTACACTTACACTTCTTATTAGTGTAAAAAACTGGAAGCTTTTAGTAGGTAATATTGACTGAAAGCAAAGTTTCAAAATCTATACAGTTGGGTAAAGCCTTTGAGTTAACGCGAGGTGCCGCCGCCGCCGGTGTAGGTAGATTTACGCTGAAACAATTAATATGCAAGGGCCATCACAAAATTCAGAATAAAATAACTGGTACTATAATCAACTACCTACCACATAGTCATTTATTAGAATATACATACTTATTATTATAGGGTAAAAACATTTACGACTGAACTAAGGATTTAAAGGTGTTACGTTGCCAAATGTTTACGAGACCCTATTTTTGGAGGTTTTTTAGCCAAAATTCCACCAGTCTTTAAAACAACATAACCGTGACTCCGGAGCAGCCGAGTCACTGTCTGTCTGAATTGAGAAAGGGTTTACATACCTAAACGCTGCGAGGTTCAGGGTAGTTTCAATGAATTATAAAATATTAAGGAAATAAAAAAAAGTGATACCTGCATAATTAGGTACTTTTTTAATAACTATCAGTAATATAACTTATTTTTATTTTATGTAATAGCAAAGGCAAGTAAGCCATAAGATAGAATAGAGTTCTGTAGCATACTGTTTACTGTGTCTGATTTATAGACACTGTAATCCAGACGAAGGTCTGGCAGCGCAGGAATGTGGGCACACGGCTCACCTCTACCCCTAACGCCGCACTATGGGCCAGAGGGATGCGTAGCGTCTCAAAAATCTGTAACTTTTTTGTTTCTTGAGATAAATGAATAAAATTTTGCACACATTATCTCGAATATATTTGCTTGAAAATAGTAAAACTTTCAGTTAATTAAGTTTGTTATTTTATTTAAAAAAATCAAAAACATTTTTAATTTTTATGATAACTACTTTTTATATATGAATAACATGTTCTAAAATATAATTTAAATAAAAATCTTTAACTTAGGGGCTGCGGTTCTTCGTGAGTACTAACATGTGATATCCTTAGACGTTTTAATTTTTTTCTAGAAGCCCATTTGCCTCTTCCCACGAGATCAGATCAGATCTTTTGATATAGTTTCCTCAAACTCAAAATATATGAGTCTGATGTGATAATTGACCCTTTATTATTTATTATTATTATTCCATTTTCAACCGACTTCAAAAAAGAAGGAGGTACCTACTCAATTCGAGTGTATGTTTTTTTTATGTTTGTTGGCTCAGAACTTTCGACTGGGTGAACCAATTTAGATGATTCTATTTTTATTTAAAAGCTGGTGCTTCCCATGTGGTTTCATTTCAATTTGGTCCAGTTTTGACAATGGCAACCTTAAGAAATCCATAAGTTGAAGTCGGTTTTTTTACTCGTTAGAGTTCTATGTTATAATTTATCGAAAGCAGGCGAACAGTTATGAAAATAATTCAAATTCAGATATTGTTGGGTTTGTATTTGCAGTCGTAAAAAAGGAAACAAATATTTAAAGAAATTCATAAAAACTGATGACATGACAAGAAATTTGAACCCTTTTAGGTATACCTGTAGTTTACCATTTTTGAGGTAGGTACCTGTGGAAAATAGATAATTTTCTATCTATTAAAAATAGGTGAACTGACCACCACCTGTCAGTAACCAGTTTTTGACAATCGATATGTGATGAGACGAATTATATCAAGTAAATCAGGTCATGAAACCACAAGTTACTCTACAATATATAATCTATTATATTGGAAACCACAAGAAAAGGATAAAGATTATTTATTACGTATTATGTTTATTATTACAAAATTAGTCTTTTCCCCTTTTCCCATTTCCTCATAGCCTAAGGAATATAATGGTATAAATATAACGACAGCGGTAGACAGCGGTAACTATCAAAAGTCGATTAAAAATTCAAATTTCGAAATTTTTTGGGGTTTCGGAAAATTATTTATATAAATTAATTTTCCTAACCTATTATTAGTTTTTAAATATGACAGAAAGGACAAATGTATAACCTTTCCAATGATATATAACACTTATATACTTTAAAACAAAATTCTTGAGAACGACTAGTTTGAACATTTAGTTTCATACAATACCCAGACGACATGTTTTCGATGGTATACTTCAAGCGCATATTATGCCGAGATAAATGTGATTAAGTGAACTTTATTTGTTGTATCATGTGGCCTAGGTATCCTGCTACACAGTCCCATTCCTCAATAAATTCAAATCTGACTTTCCCAAAACCTATTTTTGAGACGCTACGCACGCTTCTGGCCCATTGTGCGCCGCCTTGGCACACCTAAGGACTGCAGTCATAAGAAATACGACTTATCGACTAGCCATCTATGGTTGCTAATGAAGAACCAAATTCGTATTTTTTAACGGTGAAGTAGGTTCAAGTACTTTATGGGCTACCTCACTTAGGGACAAGCATTAGAAATGTAGCCTGGAAAGCGTAATGCATTTCTCTAGAATAATTCCAAGGCTTTATGGTGGCATTGAAAGTATCGGTCGCGGCCTAGCGGCGCATACCTCGGGCGCATGTGCCGCGTTTGAACATTACGGGGGCAGCGTTGGCCAACCCACCCCTCGAGCCGTCTCCTACACCCGCAATACAGTTCGCCAGACGCGCAGTTTACCCGCCACCGACGGCGACGTCGCATTTCGCCACTTCAAATGTTCAGTACGTAGATTTTCTGCACCGACTCCGGTGAGTGCACCCGCCGTTCCTTCGACGTACTGTTCTTGTAAACTGCGTGATTTACCACACTACCGTTTGACATATTATACTACTTTTTGATTTTGATCGTGACTAGTACAGTGCTTAGATGTTACTTCCGGTGTGATTCACATGAGTTCACCCTTAGCGTACTAGATATTAGCGGTAGGGCATGCATGCTTGTCTATGTTTACCTTTGTTCGTCCTTGAGTGTGTTCTACTAAACCCGCAGAAACCTTACCGATTGGGGTCGGGCGGCATGCGGGCTGGCGCGTGGAGACGTACGAACATTATATTGTAAGATGTTTGTAGGAAGATAAGATGCCGTTGCTAAGCGTAGGAGCGGAATGAGGCGACTCGAGATGCAAAACAAGGGGGCGGAGGCAGGCGGTGGCAAGGAGGGCTCGCAGATGTCGCGCAGCGAGTCCACCATTAGCCGGTGCACGCCGCATACGCCACTTGGCCCCCCGGACAGCGTCAGCGTTGACTCCAACCCTATGCCTACTATATATCGGTAACTGGACTATTACGGATCCCCATCAAGGGAGAAGACGATATAGTCACCACCAACTTGATTGGTTTTCATGCCCACGTTATCGTAATCAAACATTCAAGGTCATAATCACGTAGTTACGTTATTGAAATACCACGAACTGCGCATGCTTGCAGTGGCAATCAGTCTTCTCCCCAAGGGCACGTTAAGCTGAGTGCACACCACGCCGCATCGCGCACCGCGAACGTCGCATGCGAGTAGGTACCAAGAAAAGCCGTATCCGTAGGCTGATTGTTAAGTCGTTCAGATGACATAGCATATGATATAACATAAAAATCCATCCGCCAAAGTAAGGTGATCCTATACTATTTGCTCTTATAGTTCAATGATGAAAACTACTTCACAACCGCTTATGATACGGGCTGGTTTGTTGGACTGCTTAGCTTGTCTCATGCTGACTCATCGGGATACCATGCTGGTTCGTGAACACAGGTATGTTGGTACTTTTAACAAAGCAGTATTTATAAGTGCTTATATACTACCACTAACTCACGCCTAATCTGTTATCTTCTATCTTCTATATAAATAAAAATGAATTGATGTTCGTTAGTCTGATTAAAACTCCAGAACGGCTGGATAGATTTTGATGAAACTTTTTGTGTGGGTTAGAGTGGGTCCAGGGATGGTTTATACGGTGGCAGAACGACGTCTGCCCGGGCCACTAGTAAAATAATAAAATGCAAGCTCTTTATTATTAGAGAAGCTTGATCGGCATAACTTAGGTAGGTACTTCGTTCGTCTCACTAGTTTCGAAATGAAATGCTACTTTTATGTAATTCTCCATTGTAATACTCATGTAATACATTTCATGTAATACATATACTCGTAGTTTGAGTGGGTAATCGACGCTAAATCAACTTCGAGGCTACAACAAAGTTCATCGTGAATAACAATAATTGAAATAATTTACATTTGGTATACTACATAGATGACATAATATTTATTAAAAATAAAACACAACTGATGGAATTTCATTATAACTAAAATACAAAACGCAGAAATATTAAGTTTGCAAGCAAGCATACAAGCATCCAATCGTTTCGCTCCCGTAGTGTCACAATTCTAATCTAACCTAGTGTTGATAAATAATTACATAAAATTATTATGAAATTATTGTCATTAAAAAACTTTACCAAAACGCATATTTATTATTCTGCTCAATAGGTAAAAGGCTTTATTCATAAAGCCCAGTCAAATTAATTATTTCGATAATTATTATCATACTGCCCGTTCATCTGGCCATTTTTCAAGCAGTCCGAGCATAATGAAAAATATGACCAATTAATCACTTGGTAGGTACATGACATATATACGTCACTAGGAGTCTAACTAAGCCCGTGGGCTGAGTAAGCCCCTAAGGGGTAGGTAGTGGCCGATTGAGCCCGTAGGCTAAGTTGGCCTTTAGCGGTAAATTAGTGGGTGAACGGGCCCGCGGGCTCAGCTAACAGAGTAGGTCAAGTTACCCATAGAAAAAATAATACTGTCACCTTAGCCCGCGGGCTAAGCAGTCTGTGGGCTCATATGACCACAAAGCCGTCTATTCTATCAGATGAAAATAATTTTCTATGAACATATTTATTTTAATTGGTTTGCATTTAGTTAGGAACACCTAACATTTGAGAATAACCATTCGCACACATTTTTAAAGGTTTTTTCAAGGTACTTAGTGCATATTTAGTACTATTGTAAGTTTAGTAGCACTGCCAAGTACTAGAAAAAAATTATTAATTGTACTTACCTAGTCACGAAATAAGTATGAGCATTTAGACTTAGACAAAAAGCCTCGCTTTTATTAGAATATATAAATTTTAGAACCGCAAATATTCCAAATGGTTGTCAGGATTATATTTTGTTTGTTCTTAATTTTTGTACTATAATATCTTTGAATCTAGAGTTGATCTATGTATCTTATTATATAGGTAGGTAAGTAGTCTTAAGTAGCACCCCGAAGCGAGTTGTTTGAATTCCTACGTGCTTTTAACGAACCACACCAAGTGCTATTAAAATCCTAAAAGTAGTTTTTGCGTGAGGCGTGCACAACCAGCAGACAGACAAAGAAACATTTCAAAATTTGGTGTTTTTTGAAATCTACATCGATAACTATCTACACGAAGAAATTAAAAAACCATATTTCACGTACATACATGGTCCCGTTAGAGTTTTATTATATGTACTTACCTATAGATATGTATAGATAAACCGCATTTTGCTAAATACTAGTAATCATTTTGAGGTTAAATGGAGACCTAAAAACCAAAAGAGAAAATACAAAGAAAATTATTACAATCAATCAATATATACAATAAATATACAATTTATAATAATGATAATTGTATATTTCATAACAAATTATATATTTCATAATTCGTGGGGCGTACTGAATGTTTCTGTAACTGACAACTTACAATTTAAAAAAATTAAATAAGCAAGTACGGAATTCTAAAATGGAACTATCTAGGAACATATCTAGATACTTTTTAATTTGGGAGACTGTCATTTGTTTTTCAACCGACAAAAAAACGGAGGAGGTACTCAAGTCGACGCGTATCTTTTTCACTGTGATGTGTCGCTATCACAATGGATTTAACTCATGATTTTGAAAGAGTTGCCAGTGGCTTCAATTGGCATTTGGTGATGAAGCTCTATGCCGCAGCTCTGTGTATTCGTGGTTTGGAGAATTTAGACGTGGACATGATCATCTTCATGACGATGTATGTGAAGGTCGTACATCGGTAAGTACGGCAACTGATTGAAACTGACAAAATACTACTTGTCAGCAAATTCGTACTGTATTAGGCATTGGAATGAGCCAAGTGCAAAACATTTTGCATGTGCATCTGAGGGTTCGAAAGCTTTGCACTCGATGGATACCGCATGATTTAACAGAAGATAAGAAACGACTGCGTGTCGAGTGGCGCAGTAAAATGATAAAAAAGTTTAATGAGGGACAGTCGTTGGCCGTCTATAATATCGTGACAGGTGACGAAACCTGTGTGTACTGCTTTGAACCGGAAAGAAAAAACCAGTCGGCAGAATAGATCTTGCCTTTTGAAGATTTACCAACGAAAGCTAAGAAAAATCTATTTTTTTCGGCAAATCAGGACATTACACAACAGTATCGCTTGAAAACCAAAGGACAGGCATATACGATAAAAAACAATAAAAGAATCATAAGTCTTATATCTGGTCTTATTTACCAGAATCCAGAAACTTTCAGTATGACCAGTAGTGTATGATCAGTATGATAAAGTATGTAAAAGTGATATGGACACTGTAAAGAAATTTATAACACATTTGCTCGTAAAAGGTGTCTTATTTCACCAATTTTAATATCGTTACCTATCTCATTACGCCCAAGTGCGGTAAGTGTAAAGTAAAACGCACGGTTTATCAAGATGCTCCGTCTTAAAACAAACGGTACTTTTTAAAATCACAGCAAAGAGTTTTTATGTCAAAAAAGTTGACAACATTTTATGATTAAAATTAACTTTGGGAGATAAAATATAATAAAGAAATATTTATGTACATAATTATTTAATTTAATTAATTTTGACAGTAAATTACAACCAATTAATCTGTAACAAAAACACAAAAATATTAATTTACTTTATTAGTAATAAGTACTGGCTGTTTTTGTGCCTTTTCTTAAAAAAGAATGATGTTGCGCGCCGCGCGCTTTTTCTTAACGCTGTATTGTTTTTATTCGTTTACCATAGTCGGAGTTTTATTTTATTTCCTCGCAAATGTGTTATAAAACGTCGTATGACATACGTGCGCTTTGATAATTACAGCCTCTGCTTACTTGTAGCCCTAGCCTACGGCTCGGGCTAGCAATATCGCCTTGGCTGTAATTTTCAACCTACCGCACTTATATCATAATGTACTATTATTTAGGATCTTGTATCTAATTACAGCTTCAACATGATACTTCATCCTCCGGATTGGTGCTTGGATGAGTGTCATGATCACGTGTTTGATAAATGATTGCAGTTTTCTGCTATAGTCGTTTTGAGCTTATTATGTATTAGATAGCAAGATCTCTTGCTCTATTTTTATAAATTTAGATAATTTCATAGGTTCTCTCATTCCATGAGAATAATGCATGGGCTTCTTCTGGCCAGCCATAGCACTGGAATTTTTATTGATTGGTGCCAGAAATAAAGATGCAGACATACCTCAATTTTTTGATGAGCGGTGTAGGTATTGTGTAATACTATTTATAAAAGATTTACTATTTCAAACTTAGTAAACCTATTGCATCACCTGTGAGTTGCAATGACGTTGAATTTTATAATGGAGGGGTTGTTATCTGTTGTTTAGATGTCGTGCCCCGATCGCCTCTCTCGATTGCATGGACGATTTTAGTGCGAACTCGCAGCAAATGCTTGATCAAGGTAAGTAAACTTACAATAGCTGAAATATTCGGTAACAGCCCAAAAACTGATTCATCCCTATCTAATATTGACAGCGGGTGAACTAAATGTTTCAAGACATATGTCAACTTATATGGGAAATCACACCACTATGCCTTCGGTGGTAACTCCAGGTTTGCGGTATAAAAACCTCGGAAAGTCTGGACTCCGAGTGCCTAACATTGGACTGGGAATCTGGACCATGCTAAACGAAGACTGCGCTGAGGATATTGTCATGACCGCTATTGAGAATGGAATCAATTTGTTTGACTTGTCGGAAGCACATTGCGGTAGGTATAATGTATTTTAAATTTCCCTATCTTGCTCCAATTACCACAATTCTACAAAAAAAATATTTTACTGAATCTGACTTCCTCTCATTATATAAGACTGATTAATATAATTTTAAAGCGAAAGGTGAGGCAGAACTTGGAAGAATTTTAAAAAAACGGAACGTGAGGAGGACCAGTATTATAATTACTACAAAAATTTACTGGAGCACCAAGTGAGTACCACGCCGTAAAAATCTGAATGATTAGCCAACCATTAAATTTGCACTATTGAAATCTGGTATCTTTGAATTACCTATATTTTTCAACACACTTGCTCATAATGTGGCTCTAATTTCACTGCAATTAGGCCCATAATGACACCTGTAATCAAACTGTGACTTTTTCATTGCTATTATTCACAAGTGAGTTATATATTTTTTGTTTCAATTTTATTGGTTGAGTTGATTTGTTCTTTAAAAGGTTTAGATAGGTACATAAAAGATCGTGCTCAATAGTACAAATAAATGTAAATACTTACCTATTGCTTGCTCATTTCATGCAACTTCGTATTTAAATAGATAATTTCAACTTGTAAGTGTTTAATAAACAAAACTTTCACTCAAATAAAACTTTGGTTTTCTCTGTAAAAACTTTAAATTCTCCATTTTTTACGTGGCTAAAACGCTATCCGCGGACCGCGACAAACCAAAAAAAAGAAACCTCATTATTTTAGTCTATGGCCGATCGCCATTGTTAGATGCGCGCGCATAGGAAAACTAATTTTTTTTCCCCGCCATAAGAAAAATGATTTTTTAGTATTATTTTCTTCGCAAATGTGTTGAAAACGTCGTATGATCTCGGGTCTCAATGGCGCCTCAGCGGTAATCACCAACATTACACACTTGTACCATCATAATGTACTATTGTAGGGGCGTGGCTAACAGATAACACTGATTACTTAGAATACTTTATTTATTTATGTTTACAAAGCATTGCATCAAATTAGCATTAATTCGAACCCTAAATAGGACCGTGGGGTGGAATCTGCGTGGCCTTCGCACTCCCTTTGTCCTCGTAGCTATCCTCGAACCTGATGGCTTGCTTGGCCGCCGGTCAGGCTGAGGCTTTTAACTATAGAGAGGGATCAGCGGGGCTTCCGCTCTCTACGGCTACTAGCGATCGAATGACAATTTGCTCCGTCGGCGCTCGCTTATAAACCATCTTGAGCTGTGCATGTGTGCGGCCGCCGTGTAGTTATACTTCATCGTAGTGTTCGTCCTTGATTACAGTGTCGTCGGGTGACCTAAGTATTATTGTGTATGTATGTATGTTATATTCTCCCCCTCTGGTACTTAAGAATCGTCCCGATAAAAGTAACAGCATCAATTACATGTTGTTTTTTCTTGGTCTTCCTCTGCGTCGTATAGGTTTGACAGGCACAGGAATTGGTTCGTTCCTATCTCGAGACTCAAATTTGGTTATTGCGGATGTATGGTATCTTCCAATAGATTTGTTGGGATTGCTTGGATCGGCAACTTCATAAATGGTTGATCCTATTTTATGTATGATTTTATATGGACCATCTCTTCGTGGTGCTAGTTTAGCCGTGTACCCTTTATCCAAGTTGCTGATTGGATGAGTTTCGATCAGAACTAAGTCACCAACTTTATATCCGGGGTCTGGCCTGCGTTTAATATTTGCGGCTGTGCGATTTTGTTCTTGCGATCTTTCTACATTGTCTCTTGCTATTTTCAAATCGTTAGCAAGTTTTTGAAGAGAAGGTGTTATTTCGGCTATGAAGTTTTCTGACTGTACAATTACACTTAAGTCATGTGTGAGGTCGTACGGCGTACGAAATTCTCAACCAAATGTTAAATAGGCTGGGGAGTATCCTGTACTTTGGCATTTCGCGGTATTTAAAGCGAATTGTATTGCTGGTAATGTAGATGGCCAGTTAGGATGTTTTCCTTGAACCATTATTGCTATTTGGCTATTTGTGTTTTCATGTCTCGGTTTCTTCTTTCTACCATATTTGCTTCAGGGTGGTATACTGGTGTCAGTATGTGTTGTATTTTGAAGCAAAATGTTATTTTTTGCATTATCGCTGAGATGAACTGGGTTCCATTATCGCTTATGAGTTTTCTAGGAAAACCATATATCAGGAATATTTCTTTTATCAATATTTTTGCACATGTTTCAGCTGTTGCCTCATGTATTGCAAACAATTCTATCCATCTTGATGTGGTATCCTCAATGATAAATACCCACTTTTCGTCTGTTTCTGCTTTAGGAAGTGGTCCAAAAAGGTCAATGGACAATGCTTCAAATCTTTGATTGTTTGCAGTTGATTGATATAATCCAGCTGGTTTCAGGTTGGATGGTTTAAAACGTTGACAATCTACACAGGTTTTAATGTATTGAATGATGTCTTTCCTTAAGCCATTCCAGTAAAAATGAGTAGAAATTCGACTTATTGTTCTATCTATACCCATATGTCCTGCTGTTGGCTCATCATGGTACGCAGCAAGGATGTTTTTTATCTTGTGTTTTGGAACAACTAGTTTTGGATTATCATCATCTTGATCTGGTGAATATCTATATAAAACTCCTTGGTGTAATAGATATCCCTTTTTAAACCATTCTACATATTCCTCATTTTTGTCTTGTTTATTTTCAAGCGCGTTTATTATTAAAGACAATTTTGCATCTTTTAATTGTTCTTCTCTGATGGATTTACCACTACGTTTTGGTAATTCAGTTTCAATAATACAAATAGTGCATTCTTCAGTATGATCTTTGCAAGGTGGACGTGATAGCATGTCTGCCAAAACGTTAGTTCGCCCAGACGTATAACGGATTTCAAACTCGTACGGTTGAAGTTGCAGAGCGCATCGTGCTAGTCGCCCTGTAGGTGTTTTTAGACTCATGAGCCATTTTAAGGGTTGATGATCTGTTATTGTTATGAATTTACATCCTTCAATGTAGCCTCTGAATCGCGCTACAGCCTAAACTATGGCCAACGCTTCTTTTTCAGTGACTGTATAGTTTCTTTCCGCAGGAGAAAGTAATCTGCTAGCGTATTCCACAGGATGTTCATTTTCACCCTCCCCCTGCAGAAGAGCTGCTAGGAGCTCTTAGCGTATTGGCTTGCATCTGTCTTTAGGGTAAATGATTCATTGCCATTAGCTTGGCGAAGGACAGGACTAGTAGTTAGTGCCTGTTTTATTGTAGTAAAAGATTCTTGTTGTTCTGACTTCCATTGCCAAATAGTAGCTTTCTTTGTCAAATTAGTGAGTGGTTGTGCAATTTTTGCATAATTTTTTATAAATCTTCTATACCATGAGGCTGTTTGTAAGAAAGATATTAATTGTTTTAAATTTGTTGGGGGCGGTAGCTGCGTGATAGCGGATATCTTTTCTGGGTCCGCTTTTATGCCTTCAGGTACAATAATGTGCCCTAAGTATTTTATTTTTGAGCATCCGAATTTACATTTTTCTCTGTTAGCGCGCAGGTTATATTCAGAGATTTTTTTAAATATTTCTTCCAGATAACATATGTGATCCTAAAATGTGGCTGATCTTAGATGTAGATCATCTAAATAAGCAAGTGTATATTCTGTCTTTAGTCCTCTTATTAATCTATCCATTAATCTTTGGAATGTAGCTGGGGCATTTCGCAACCCAAATGGCATTCTTTTAAATTTATATGTTCCGAATGGTGACACAAATGCTGTCTTATCCTGGTCTTTTGGATGCACAGGTATCTGCCAATATCCTGACTGTAAGTCGATTGTTGACATAAAGGGCATGGCTTTTGCTTGATGCAATAAGTCATCCATTCTTGGCAAGGGATACTTGTCAGGTTTAGTAATTTCATTTAAACGGCGATAGTCTATGCATACTCTTACACCTGTTTCTCCTTTAGGTACAAGTATGACAGGTGCACACCAGGGTGAATCGCACTCTTCAATGATATCATTACTCAACATTTCATCAATTTTTAGTCTAAGTTGCTGTTGACGTAAAGGAGACATGCGGTACGGTTTTACTGCAATGGGTGGGTGTGTGCCTGTGTCAATTCTATGTTCTATATGAGAGGTGGGAGGACCTTGTTTCCTAAATACTTGTTTGTACTTGTCTAACAAATTATTTAATTGGTTATTTTCAGCTTCACTTAGTAATTCACCTTCATCATTTCTTAAGTTAATTTCAGGGTAGTCGTTGTTAAATAATAAATCAAGGGAATACAATTTTATAGGGTTTATTGGCAAATATTTTACACGTGGATCTTTGTGTTTTAATTCATCTTCATTTTCTGCTCTTGGTTCCCGTGGGTGAACAATTGGTGGTGGCGATTCCAGCTTGATTAGTTTCCAGGGTTTTGGGGATTTTAAATGCGGTGGAGTATCTGGTATTGGTGATAAAACGGTAAGTTTTCTTGCACAATTTAAAAAATCTGTAATTTCTTTATCAGATTCCTTGTGCTTTTGAGACTGATTATAATTGTCAAAATCAAGTTTTACGGCGTGTTGTGAAGTTAAATGAAGTTTGGTCTCTGCTTCCAATATAACTGGCTCGGTTTTCAACTGTAGGAAATTGAACCGATGCTCAGGATCGTCAATGAAATACCAGCAGCGTTGTGGTAGATTTAATATAATTCCTGCTGATTCGAGGAAATCGATTCCCAGTAGTGTTCTTGTGTTTCTTTCATTTGGCATGGCTGTGACAGTTATTGGAATATAGCGACCACCAATTTTAACGTTGGTAGTGGTGCTCAACAGAGTCATCTCTTTCTTACTTCCGTCAGCCAAGTTAACAACAGATTGTTGTTCAGTGAAAGAGGCACCTGCTTCAATCAAAATTTTAAATAATGTGGAGCCAGCAATACTTGTTCTTGCAGCGGAGTCTAAGTATGCGTAGCCTGATTTGTTATTTATTTCTATTTCTATGGTGGGAATTCTTACACCACCTTGAATTGGTGTTGCTAGCATAGAGTAAAAGTTGACGAGCTTCGGCGGAGTATCCTTATTTTTACAAACTATACAATTGCTTCTGTAAACACCAGGAGGTTTCCGCAGGCTCCGAATAATGATTATTTTCAGTACTTTTGCGTTTACGGCATTCCTCAAATAGGTGTCCACGTTTTCCACAAAATGAACATTTCTTTTTAGAAACAATAGCCGAGCTTGGTCCCGCTGCTTCTTGCTCCAAGTTTTCAAAGTGTCGGCCATTAGACAGCAAATCCGTGAATGATTTAATTTCACACCGGGGTACATGCTTTTTCATTTTATAATTTAGTAACCCATAAATGAGGTCTATTTGCTCTTCTTCCTTGTGACGTTTAAGTGGTAGTTGCGCCAAAAGGGCTCGTTTTGCACATAAAAATGTATCAATAGGCTCATTCGCACCTTGTTTCTTGGCAAACGATTCCATATATATTTCGTGCGGTTGCTTTTTAGGGGCGAAAGCGTTTCGAATAATTTTTATAGCACCATCCCAGTTTTTTATTTCTGGCTTTATACCTTGCCACCAAGTAGAAGCATTATCAATCAATAGAAGTCCCAGACCTTCCACTGCATCACTGTCACTGATGTTCTCAATTTTCTTGAAGATTGTGATGGCGTTAATAAATTCTTCCACTTTTTGATAGTTTCTTTCTCCGTTAAAACGGGAAGTGCATTTAGCGAAACTTTTTCTATTCATTTCTGAAGATGAGGTCAAATTATTCACAATTCGGGTTATTTGGTCCTCACTTGAATTCAATGTGGTTTCCGCTATAGAGTGTATTAATCGACTGAGTTGCTCCTCAGTGATTGTGATGGGAGTAGTCATTTTATTTCGCACTACCTTCTTGTGCGGGTAGTTAATAATTTTTACGTTGGGCGCCAATCGTAGGGGCGTGGCTAACAGATAACACTGATTACTTAGAATACTTTATTTATTTATGTTTACAAAGCATTGCATCAAATTAGCATTAATTCGAACCCTAAATAGGACCGTGGGGTGGAATCTGCGTGGCCTTCGCATTCCCTTTGTCCTCGTAGCTATCCTCGAACCTGATAACTTGCTTGGCCGCCGGTCAGGCTGAGGCTTTTAACTATAGAGAGGGATCAGCGGGGCTTCCGCTCTCTACGGCTACTAGCGATCGAATGACAATTTGCTCCGTCGGCGCTCGCTTATAAACCATCTTGAGCTGTGCATGTGTGCGGCCGCCGTGTAGTTATACTTCATCGTAGTGTTCGTCCTTGATTACAGTGTCGTCGGGTGAGCTAAGTATTATTGTGTATGTATGTATGTTATACTATTACTATCCCAGCGGCGTTGCCAGCGAGGATCCAGTTTATTCTAGTTACCGTGAGAATTTCTGAAAATTCCTTTATAGTGGTTGCCTACGACATATAAGACGCCTACATACCATATTGCAAGTTTCAGGTGTTATCGTTTCGGAGTAGTACGTATTTCTCTTTTTACCCTGTTTTTATATTTTCCCGTGGGAATGATACATTCTCCTGCTGTAAAAAGTACTTTAGATGTTGACCCGGTTACTCAGTTATCTCCAAACCAAATTTAATCAAAATCCGTCCAGTAGTTTTTGCCTGATGCGTGCACAAACAGACAGACAGACAAACAATTCAAAAATTGGTATTTTGTCATCTACACCGATGACTATACAGGGTGGATATTTGAGATGGGTCGGCCAGGGCAGCTACCTTAACCGTTGTAGCTAGACGAAAATGGTCTGAAGAGACTATCCACCATTTTTGAAAATATTTAGAACTGCATTTAAAGATTTTTGAAAAATGGTACAGTCAGCGAGAAAATCGTCGATTCCCACAAAAAATTTTTTTGATGCCATTCGATCCAGTTTCAGATAAGGATCAAAAGTCTCTAAGAGACTAACTGAGGTCAAGGGGGTGGACAAGTCAGGAAACGCAAAAAACGTTTTACATACATTTAGTAAGGAATAAAACTTCAACCGGAAAAAAAGTTCAATGAAATGCTGAAATCTCTTTGTTGGTGATTCAACTTATAAATCTGAGCATCGTTCTCCTTGGAAAACATATCTACAAAATATTAAAGGCCTTATACTTAATCGTTATATCTAGCTAATTAACTTTTTTGTGCATATTGCATACCAATTAGAATATATGTACCTATTAGGACATCGTCTCAAACTGCATACCGCCGTATCAGACAACAATCCTTACAGACATTCTTGAGCAACTCGGTCAGATCATTGAACAAGTAACCAGAAGTAGTCTCAGCACCTAAAGTTAATAAATTAAAAAAATACATATACCTACTGTAACGAAAAAGCTTAAGTGGAGAACACCTGGATACAGGCGTTTATCAGTTGTAAACTGCTTGCCTGATTAATAATAATTATAATATTTAAACAACTTTACCTTTTTACTTTTTAGAAATCTTACTCGTAGTCGTACAAAACTCTAGTAGTTTCTAAACGATCCTGTTGCTTTTTGACTATTCACTTCTCGCTGACTAGTTCTTAACGACTTAACTCCATTTATTAGGTTTGCTAATGCTAATAACAGGTCGGATGAAAGAGGGCTCTCTCGTAAACACATTGTGGAAAGTGTCAAAGCGTCTCTAGCCAGACTACAGGTGGAATACATTGATGTAGTGCTGTTACACAAGGTTGATCCTGTCTGCCCTATGGAAGGTGAGTTTCATAAACCATAAACCAAATGTCGGCAAAAGACAAGACAAACATCTGATTATTTAGATAGTAACATTTTCAAATCTGATCGTATACATGTAGTGCGCAATCGATACTACAGCTGCAATAAAACGCAATTTTTCTCTCCAGAACTAGTACGAGCCATGACCTTTGTAATCAATCAAGGATGGGTTATGTATTGGGGCACGGCGCGCTGGACTCCCTCGGAGGTAAATAATTATGGGCTTATAATTAGAATTTATTATTTGAAAACTGGTCTGTATTGGAATATTTTTTCTTTCAAGATAATGGATGCGTATACAAACTGCAGACAGTTCAACTGTATAACCCCAATAGTGGAACAGACAGAGTATCACATGTTCTGTAGAGAGAAACCTGAACTGTACATGCCTGAGCTGTACCACAAAATAGGAGTTGGTGAGTGAGAGCCCGCTTTATCGAACAAAAAGTGGTTCTGGTGGCGTTGCACGTGCGCCAGCGCGTGGCCGACCGTACTATTCCGTGGCTAATGAATTGCAGTGACCAAGGGAAAAGCACAAGTGGGTAGAGATTGAACAGTTTATCTCTAATAGATAAATTGACACACAATCACCAGAGTGCTGTCAATTTTTAAATAAATCTCAGTATAATCAACATTTCAGGTTTATACCGACTTATACCGCTTGTTTTTATATTTGATACAAATGCAAATAAATGATTTATACGCCACAGGTAGCGCATGAAATAATAAAGTTTTTAGACGGTTTTTTATTTTTTTTATATATTTATTAAGGAAACTTACAGTCGTACACAATAATAAACTTAAATATGACAACTAACTAGTTCTTACCCGCGGCTACGCTCGCGCTAGTTAAATTAAGAATTTTTTTACCTATCTTTATAGGTACTTTATTAATAAAAACCTCTACTTAGTCGGGCGGACCGCTTTTGAAAAATCCTTCCTTAGTGGATGCCTACGTCATAAAAGGAATACGTATGCGAAATTTTAAGTTTCTATATAGCTCTAAGGGTTTAAATTGTGTTTATTTAAAACTTTCATTTCACCCACTTTAGGAGTTGAATTTTGGAAAAAGCTGAAATACGTGACTCATTATTTTTGCCGTATTTCAATTTCAATTCATACGAAATGTCATGCAAATATGTCCAAGGAATAAAAAGTTTCATACAAAATTTTATACCCTATTTCACCCCCTCGGGGGTTAAATTTTGAATAATCCTTCTTTAGTGGATGCCTACGTGCTTTTCTCAACATAGACCCAGCGCGGTCATCTTCACAACATTATGAGACAACTTCACAAAATCAAGTAGATACTTTTCGCTATTCCTCATAGTTTCTGAATTAGCTATCCACGCCCACTTGAAAAATTCACCTTTTATAAATATAGACCTAATATTTCAAGAAAGTAATACTAATATAAAGATATTTTGAGATATAGCTAAGGACAATCACACATACAAACCAAATAGCAATGACAACAGGTCAGTATAGCAGGCTACCGAATTCCTGCCCACTCCTTGAGTCTCTATCAAATATAATTTCTCCACATTTTTTTTATATGAACCTAAAGATAAATGGAAGAAATCCACATCAAATCAATAACTATCATAATATTTGCAGGTTCTCCTAACAAAAGTATTTCCAGCGTCATTTGTACGATATGGTTTTAGTATATATTGTGTAATTAGCAAACACACATACCTAATTATTATAGATCTACCTACAATTTAAACGGGAAAGAGGCGTGATTATATGTATGTATGTATGTATAATTTAAATAAAACCGTCTACCTAAAAAAGTTTTTTTACTTTTTTTACTTCAAATCCAAAACAAGAGTTTACCTACTGATCTCGGTATTATTTAAATAGGAGTTAATCGCCCACCGTCTCCCCGTTGTGTAGCATAAGCACTAGAAATGGGCAGCGAAATGCATGAATTTAAATTTAATCTCTACCTACCTACCAATTTATTTTAATGTAAGATATGTGTTATAGTGCGGTCAACCTAAGTCGTAGGGCCGCGCAACGCCTCCGGGCCCGATGAGTGTATTCTACACACTAATAGGCACTAATTGCATGATATCAGGCATGATGGTGTGGTCAGCCATCACGACGGGCAAGGGCTTGGGCCGCGAAGAGATCACCGGCCTCTTCGCCAAGTCGCGCTTCAACAGAAAATACAGCACGTTCAGCTGGTGCGAGGAAGACCTCGCCGTGCCGGAGGTATATTATTTTTAATGTACCTATAACTAATAAAATATTCTACTTTCATCGTTCTCATTCAGATTTTTGAAAACAGATGCGCAGCTCAGGCAGCAAAGAGCAAGTGACCGGCGAGGAACCGCGCACCTACGGAGACAAGCTTCGCGACCTTTCTAATCTCGCCAATACACTTAGTAAGTAAAAACCTGTTGTTTCTGAAGAATGGTCTTTTCGTCCCCCTATATTTTTATTAGTTGGTAATTTCAGCAATAGACTATCATTCTATTTTACGCAGACTGCTCTATGAGCCAACTTGCCGTTGCCTGGTGCCTGAAGAATGAGTCGGTCAATTGCCTCCTACTTGGAGCTACCAGTGTTGAACAGTTCAAAGAAAATATTCATGCTTTGCAGGTATGCCTGAACTTTTTGTTTTACAAGTAGATTAATATTTATTTATTTACTAGCTGTTGCCCGCGACTTCGTTCGCGCGGAATTTGGATTCTTTGGGCTCTCAAATCAATGCAACGTGGAGTGTTGAGAGGCTTATAATAGTCTGGTACTGAATTAGGTTGTTGAATTATTATTTTTCTTGTCATAAATAAAAAGACTATTTTTAGTTTTCTTTATGTTTTCTAATTAAAAAGTTATAATGAATGGAAAAAAAATGTATATTTGTAATAAGTACCAAAAACACGCCTTATTATTGTGACGTCACAATAATAAGAATATTACCATTTGGAATCAGTTGTATAGATTAGGAAAATATACATAATACCATGCAAGAATATAAAATTTCAAGTAAATCAGATCACAAATTTACTTTCAAAACAAAAGGAATACATTAATTGTGAGTGTTGAAAGTTTTGCGTGTGTGTGAGTATGGGCTAATGATATTTTTTTCTAAATACTTCCTCTGAATGTTGCTTTCGAGACATAAAAGGGGTCAATATCATGAAAAACATTATTTTAGGTTCTAATAAGACGTGACATTAGAGAATTTTGTTCATAATTTGTCGAGTAGAAAGGTACCTACTTTAAATAATTTGTGTTAAGAGTGCGAAAAGTTAGGGGGTTGAAATTAATCTCATTCAACAGTGACAGCTTTGTCAAGATATTTATATTCTATCATCCAAGTTCTATTTACAGTTTCATAATTATCTAAATAATTTAGTGTAGGTAGTTAAATTTACCGAAACTTAACTAAGTACTTTTTACTGTTTCCAAATACAAGTTGTCGGAAACGGTGTTGATTTGAATCTTCGTATGACGAATTTCGGAATAGTACATTATAGTACAAGTGTGTAATGTTGGTGATTACTGCTGAGGCGCCGTTGAGTCTTATGAGAGCCGAGGACGGTAATCATCAATACACACGTGTATCATACGACGTTTTTCAACACACTTATGAAGAAAATAATACTAAAAAATAATTATTTTTCGCAATGGCGAGAAAAATTAATTAGTTTTCCTATGCGCGCGATCTAACAATGGCGATCGGCCATAGAATATAATGCATAAAAGAATGAGGTTTGTTTTTTTTTAGTTTGTCGCGGATAATAGCGTTTTAGCCATGTACAAAATGGGGAATTTAAAGTTTTTACAGAGAAAACAAAAGTTATATTTGAGTGAAATGAGCACGCAGTAGGTATATTCATTTATTTTTACTATTGAACACGATCTTTTTTGTATCGAAACTTTTTTAAAACAAAGCAACTCAACCAATAAAATTGAAACAAAAAATCTATAACTCACTTGTGAATAATAGCAATGAAAAAGTCACAGTTTGATTACAGGTGTCAGGGCCTAATTGCAGTGAAATTAGAGTCACTTTATGAGCAAGTGTGTTGAAAAGGTATTTTACGAACTATGAAATTATAAAAATAGCAAGTTAAACACTCTGAAAATAAAAATCCCTGACTAGTTAGATTAGACGGTTTTAAGGTAGGTATGGCCCGATTATCACACACACTACAGAAACACATACCTACATATGTCCTAATAATCCAAGTTTTATTTCCAGATTCATTAAATGCTAAATTGAGATATTAAATACATCTTATTATTTTTTTGCAATTTATAAGCAAAATAACAATAAACGCCGTTTCCGACCCTTGGTTAACAGTTTGAAAAATGAAAAAATGAAAAAATATTTATTCAGTAACAGTGATATATAAAACAATAGCTATGCCGGTGTCTCTTTTTAAGCATTCGAGATACTTGTATTAAGAGACACCGCTCTTCCACATGAGTTTATTTAAAGATACATGCAGACATTTTGATAAAAATTAAAATTAATAAGTAAACGTAGATTAAGAACTATGTTTGATAACTAAAGTATAGCCGTGGTACAGTACAGTATACCTAACTGAGAACAATATGCTACAGATGCTACAGTACAGTACGAAGTAATTTATCTAAAATGAACAAAGAAAACAATAAAAACTAAAATGTATTTTGTGTGGAGTGATGTGTGGGGTGTGGGGGTGTGTGTATGAGTGTGTTGTAACTGAACATACTTATCCACTGTTTTAAATTATAAATTTCATAGTGCCTCAAATATTTTGCCATTATTATATTATGCGGTCATCAGTTCTTAAACTAGGTAGATATATAGTTCCCTTTTAAATTCGACACATATAGGTTTATGCTTACAAAAAAAAACAACCGATCACTATAATTATACCAGAGATTGGCAGAGATGTGACGTATCTTAGATAAAAGTATCTGAAATACAGATACTTACAAGATACAAAATACGTATTTACATCTTGTATTTGAAATACATTTCATTTTTTTTATTTTGTGTCTTATATTTAGATACATTTTCCTGGTATCTTAGTATTTTGAAGATACTTTGTTCCCCAAGATACTTTTACTAAAATAAACTTCGCAGTTTTTCTTTCCGAATCCAACTGAACGCAGCTAATTCTCCTTTGGGGGCATGATCATTAGGCCTCATCGAAGGAAGATTAGCGACAGTATGTTTCAGGAATTACTTTTACTGAAATCTCAACTAAAACATAAAGATTAATTCTCCATTTTAATACCTTCATATTTTGTCTTATCACATTTGCCTGATCCTTGCTACATAGGTCACACTAAAAGTTTCCGGAACTGGCCACTTACATAAACAATATTTAAAAAGTAACTACAACATTAGAAAATTTAACTCTTTGGCTGTAGAATGCAGTTTGTTTCATCTGACTGTCAATTGTTTTTACATTGTGGCGCTATTTTAAAAATTGCATGCATGTTAATGTAGACACGCAATTTTTATTAAACTCGGGAAAATTTTCGTAGTATGATTTTCTACGATTTTAAGTATAATTTGACAGCTCAACAGAGCATCGCTCGGCTTCAATCTGCTTTTGGGGATGAAGCACCATGCAAGACAACTATTTATAACTGGTTTCCAGAATTCAAGCGCGATCGTGTCAATCTCAGTGACGAATCTCGCGATGGTCGCCCGTCCTCCGCTGTGAACAACAAAAACATCGATGCTGTGCGCCGTATGATTGAAACAGACAGGCATGTGACCTACCATGTGATTCGCGCATCCTTAGACATAGGCATGAGTCAAATACAATCAATCCTACACAAACATTTGGGTGTGAGAAAGCTGTGCTCACGGTGGATCCCACACAATTTGACCGAGGCTCAAAAAACGGACCGCGTCACTTGGTGCAGTGCCATGCTTACCAGATTCAACGAAGGTACGTCAAATTTGGTGTGGGACATAGTAACAGGTGACGAAACATGGATTTATTGCTACAATCCCAAAACAAAGCAGAAATCACGCGTATGGGTCTTTCTAGATGAGCCGAAGCCAACCAAGGCGGCGCGCGTGAAAAGTGCATCTAAGCGGATGATTGCTGCTTTTTTAAATAAAACTGGACACGTGGCTACTGTTGCTTTAGAGAATCGTCGTACCGTGAATAGTGACTGGTACACGACCATTTGTTTGCCGGCAATTATTGACAAACTCCGTAAAAATAACCGGAAACGTCGTATCATCTTGCACCACGACAATGCTAGTTCCCACACGGCCAGACAAACAAACGAATTTTTGAAGGTGAAAAACTTAGAACTTATGAGCCATCCTGCATACAGCCCCGACCTGGCACCTTGTGACTTTTTTCTGTTCCCAAAAATTAAGAACCAATTACGCGGTCAACGATTTTCATCACCAGAAGAGGCTGTCGAAGAGTATGAAAAACACGTTTTTGAGGTCACCACGGAGGAGTGGCACAAAAGTTTTCAAAATTAGTTTAATCGCATGAAAAAGTGCATTGACGCAAAGGGAGAATATTTTGAGAAACAATCAATTCATTTTTGACCTTTAAAGTATTTTTTTCTTATTCATTCCGGAAACTTTTAGTGCGCCCCACGTATTAACGAGATCTATTCGAAAATTGTTTTCTCGAACAAATAAACTTAAGTTCAAGTAAATGTTGTTTTTTTACAAAAGTATTTTATCTTCAAAAAGTATTTGAAAGATAGGTATTTTGTATCTAGTATTTCAGATACCTTTTTAGAAAAATATTTGTATCTGGTATCTGAAATGCTTTTTTAAAGTATCTTACATCTTGCATTTCAGATACTTTGTATAGGGTATCTTATACATCACTGAATTATACGCACATTAAGACGAGAAGAATCTAACTATGTATAAATGTTTACTCGTAGATTGTTCCTCAACTGACACCCTCGGTGATGGCGGAGATCGAAAGGTTGCTGTCGAACAAACCGCAGCGGCCGCCCATGGTGTCCACGCTCGCAATGCGCAACCAGAGCAACACCGTGCGCGTCGACATGACGTAAGTGAATAAATCTCACCCTTGAAAAATGTGCTAATCTTACCCGGCTCCGACAGTAAAATTAATTGATTATATGATAAAAAGTAATTGATTATCCAAAAACTATTTATTTGTGAGGTACTTTAATAGGAAAATAAATAAATAAATAATCTCACGCCTTTTATTCCCGAGGGGGTAGGCAGAGGTATTCCATTTCTGGAAATACCTACTTTTCACGAGAATATTCGACCCCTAAACGTGATAGGTGGTGAGCCCATTGCCGGACCGGGTCTCGTACACATGCCTCAGAATGAATTCTGAGACCTGCAGGTTTGGTAGGAAAAATATAATTATATCAGTTGTGAATAGTGCTGATGTAGGGCTTGTCTACACCTGCCTTTTTGAATTGAATGTACTCGTATGCTACTAACTACAATGCATGACCCAAAACTAGGTTGATCTGGTAATTTCTGCGCCTTTCTAAAGTTTGCGCCCTGTGCCTGTGCACCGTTGGCACCGCCCTATTTACGCTTATTCGATATTTGAAAGCATCCATGGTAAATATTAAATGACGTAATTTTATTAAATACCATGTTCTACGGATAAAAAAGGCTTGTTATTATACCTTACACAGCGGTATTACATCGGGCGCCGGGTCGCCAAAACCCGAAGGTGAAGGCGCCGGCGAAGGGGAGCTCTCCACCCCCGGCAAGGAGTCCGGGAGGGCCTTTTGTGAGGTTCAGTGACCGTGGTGGCGCGGAAGCACTGACTCTGCTTCCAAATCTAGTAAATCAAAGGTGAATTACTAACTCTAAGCTAACTTTCCATATGAGTAAAACTCTGATACTATAGCAATGTAGAATAATAAAATCATAATGTTGTTAAGGGGAAGATACCCAACATGTGCATTATTATTTAGCTCGTGAAACTAGTAGAACGAAAGTTGTCCCACAGATAGAACTTTTGACCCAAAATCCTGTAAATAAGTAGGAATCATTAAACCCACTTTCGAGAGCGATTAAACAATACAGACAGACTTAATAATATATTAATTTAATATGTAAAACCTTCCTACTAATGTTGCTCTTTTGATTCGTGGTGTACATTAAAGAGTTGTTACTTTTCTTCTTAACAGGAATCACTCAAGGAATCAAAACCTAAATTCTTTTTGAACAACGCCGGAGAAGTCATCAAACGCACTGGTAAGTTTTATTTCTAAACGTCCCATGGTAGGCTTATAATTACTAAATACCTTCAGTAAAATCTGTTCTCACTAAATTAGAACAAGACGGAATATCAACCGATGTGGTGGTGTCGGTATCGTCGTTGAAGGGCAAACAGCCTGCAAGCGGCGAGAGTAAAGTCAAGAAGTCAAAGTCGGACACCGCAAGGCCGCGCTCGGCTTCCTTGCAGAGGTCATCGTCGGGCCAGCTGTCCACGGGCAGGGACCGCAGGCGCTCGCGGCTCGACCTGGCCTCACCGGCTGACCTATAAATTGACAGTATACGCGATAACTGTATTCCCCGATACAAATTTGGATTGGAGAAACATGGTGGAGAATTACTGCATCGTTTACCTATTAAAAGGGACATTTCTAAAATTGCGAAACCAAAACGAAGAATTGAACTGAAAGTGAATTAAATGATCTGTGATGGTGTAAACCTTAAATAAATAATTTATTATGCAGAAATGGACTGGTTGCAATCGTTTGTCTTACTTGTCTAATAGAAATAAAATCTCTCTTGTTAAATTTAATATTCATAATAATAGAGTATAGTATGTGATCAAAATAATAACAACGTCAAACGCGGCACTGTTCTTTGTCCACTAAAGCTTAGCGGAGCGGAGTTGTGTATCGAAGACTGTCTACCAATGTAGAGAATTGTAGTGTTGTGGATAGAGGCATCGTAGATGAGGAATTATTGCAAGGAATTGGAACGGGTAATATGTGTAGGAGCGTAGAAATAGAGAGCTGTATGTAGGCTGAGGGGCGTACGTATACACCGCAGTATACTATCGTATGACTAGAAGACCAAACTGGTCAGCAAAAGTAAGTTTGGTTTCATTTACGTACTGCACACATTCGAGTCTGCTAACTGCTACTCCCCGTGTTCCGTTTTACCAGAGTTTAACAATCATGTTAAACTGTGGTTTTACTTTGCCTTCTGTCCCTCACTGCCATACTCACTATGTTGAATATGTAAGTAATAGACTTTGTTCCGGTCATCCTGTGTTTGTTGAGTGTTGCGAAGATCAAAAACGGATTCCATTGCATTGGTGGATGTTCAACCGCTCCGTTCTAGGAGAACAGAAAGTAGGGACAAGTATCGTAGATAGAATTTAATACCCAATGAAGGTATTTAGATAGAGATAGTAAAAAGTAAAACAACTTTTTATATTGATTTAACATCAAACTATGGTTCAAGTGAATTTTAGGGGTGTCTTATTAATGTCAGTAGAACAGTTTTTAGAAAACTTTAGACTTCACCACTTTTCTCAAGCGTGAATGTAATGCGGGACAATGGTGTAACAATGATTCCTTTGACTATAACTAAGCTGTGAAGCTGAGTCTTTTAAACACTAAAGTTAATAATATCCTTCTAATCCGCGCTTTCCTCCTAAATAATCTGGCTTAAACATTTAGAAATTTCGTAAATACACTTGCACGTATTTTACGAATTATCCAGAGAATCATTTAAAAAATACTTTTCAATCGTTGCATAATAATATTTTAAATATCATCTGCTAGTTGATTCGGAATAATAATTATTATATTAGTAGCATTAAGTGTGTGTTAAATAATTATTAAAAGAGCATTTCTATTTTTGTAAATCCATACGAGTTAGTCGGGCGAGATGAAGGGTCACAATCACAGTGACCTGATTTCGTCATTGCTAGCAATTTGTAATACGTTTGCCGGCAAGTCGCTGCATGATTGCCAGGGGCCTATTCCAAGGAAAACTACTTCGGTAAAATAAATATTTGACCGTTATTATCAATAGACAAATATTTTACGAACGTTACAGAATACTCCAGAAAAGAATAGCTTACTAATTTAAAAATACTAAGAGTAAGGATTTAGTAAGGATTCCATGTCATTTAAATTAAAAACACTGGTAATTACCTTCTTGATGGAGGAGTCATCGGTACGACTACGCCTCAAGAATAAGGCTTGGAAGTATATATATTTATTTATTTATTTAATTTAAATAATACACACCCTTCGCCAGGGCTACTTGTCAAATTCATTTTTGTACGAATGTTATCCTACTTTTATGTCTATTAATAGCATGAGGAATAAAGCGAATTAAAATACAAAATTGGCAACTAACTAAGAGCAGTAATGGCAAAGAGCCTGCTTCTCATGATGATAATCAGTGAGGCTCGGGTCTAAATCCTGGCATGTGCCAAATAGTTGTAAAAAATAAACTTACGCACATATTTATCACCAACTCGACGGTGAAGGAAAACATCGTGAGGAAACCCGCAGGTACCAGAATTAATTCTGAGGCAAGTGTAACAGACCCGGTGCGGCGATGGTCTCACCCGCACCTATATCACGTTTAGGGGTCCATAGAATATATCGTGGGAGTACTTCTGCCTACCCCCTCGGGGATAAAAGGTGTGAGATTATTTATTTATTTTTTAATTGGCAACTCTAAGCGACCATTAAAATAATAATAATCAGATGTCCAGAACCGAACAGTTACCATTGCTAATCACCATAAGTGTCACCTTCACCTTCACCACCGTAATACGTCATATAAATACAAATGAACTAACGATACTTTTTATATAACATAATTTTCAAATAATATAACAAACTGTTATTTATATTAAAAAACATAATTTTCATATCAAATAATAATATTATTTCACGGAAATGCAAGCAAGCGTAATGAATGCAAGCAAGCGTACATTAATGCAAGCAAGCGCACATGTTCTTTAATCATGCGGGGCAGCGCCGTCATCGTCAGCATATATTTGTGCACTGCTGGACATAGGCCTCTCCTAATGAGCGCCACAGCGCCATGTCTTCAGCTCGACCCATCCAGCATCTGCCTAATTAGAATTCTTGTACTGTTATTTGATAAATAAATGCATGTAAGTACTCGTATTTGCTAAATGGATTTATCGTAAGGTAATGTTTCACTGAGTACATTATGCCATTTAAATATGATATAGAGGGTACTTATAAGTTATGAAAATTATATCAAACAATCATTATAAAAAATGATTTTTTAACCATTTTGATATATAGAATGATAATATATAATATTTTTATTATAAGTATGTGATAAACGTTATAATAAATGAAAATTATGCTAAGTATTTTTAGTTCCTTTGAAAATTATATCAATTTTGAGCGGTGTACCGTTGCTCCCGAGCAGTAATATAATTTCACATGATTATTATAAGTTGAGTTACAAGCAGTGTTTTTATTATGAAATGGAAGACTTGTACTCTTACTTTACATTTGTTTGACCACATTTTACAAAATGAAGCCTTGTAAAGGCATCGTACTGTTGATGTAAGTCATTAAACAAAACGGTAACCTACCTTTGTCAATTATCTTTTAATTATTAATTAACTCTTATCCACCTGTCCTATCTATGCTATAATAAAAAGGGAAGGCATTAATGGGTGACTAATTTAGCAATGCCTACCCCTCCATTCCAGACCCAGAACTTCAGTTTTGGTCTTTATGATTGATGTATGACTCTGACTACGAAGGAGTATCTAGTAATTTTGTCTCAAATGAAAGTAAAAACGTAGAAAAACTGTTTAATTATAAGTAAAATTGTCACTAACGCAACTTGTAAGATTCATTGTCATATCTTGGTACTATCTACTTTCACCATAATACCATCTCAAAAGTCAAACGAATTCTACGAGTATTACTTTAAATGAGCAATTCTTGTATGTATGTATTTATATTTCGGGTATCTCGGAAGCGGCTTTAACGATTTTGATGAAATTTTGTATACAAAAAGTACAGTTTCGCATTTTAAGTTAAACTGCATAATTAAAAAGTGTCCCACAAATTATAATAAAAAAAAAATCCTGTAAAAACACAATTTTACACCAAAAAACATCTTTTACACGATACGGCCAGCCACCGGCAGATGTCTTTAGAATACTCGTAATACGGCTACTCAACGACAAATGGCGACAATGGTGTTAGAACGAGCAAAGCTCGGTCTCCCAGGTACCTACTGTTAGAATAGTTGCCACTTCCCGAGTCCACTGTTTTATAAAACGATATTTTGTTAATTAAACACCATTATGCATTATTTTTTAGAATGACAATACAAACGAACGGTTCAAAAATCTACCGCTTGCTCGGCTATTTGCTACAATCTGCCGCTCACTCGCGGCTAATTACGAGTAAGTATATAGCTTCAGTCGGCTACTCAAAAGACGCAAGGAAGACGCATTCACATTTCACAGAGTTTGCCTCCTGACGCCTTAAACTTAGTATTTTTTAATTTATGCCTTTTCACAAGTAAAGCAAAAATACGATGTTTACTCGGATGGCAAAGAATTTATGTGACATATTATAAAATAAATACCACGGTTGTTGTGTACTGCAAAAGTAACTATACTCTATGGTTTTTTATAACGTTATATAGCACGACACCAGCGATCACCTTAAAATTCGACTGCGATAATTTATCAAAATTATTTTTAGATACGTACCTAGGTTTGGCAGTTTTGTTAACATTTTGATAAGTACTTCTTTGTGTTGCGTTTCAGTTTGCATATAAAGCATTTATAATAATAATAAATCGTTTATTTTCAGGCAAAAAATCCACAGTTTAAAAAAAAATTAAACTACAAAAAAATATTAAATAAATTAAATTAAAATATCTAATAATTAATAAATTTATGTAACAATTTCTAAGTTTTTCCAACATTCATGTCCATAATACTAATGAAGCCAAGTGAGAATTCCAGCTTCAACAGTAAAAATCCCTATAATAACCCTTGCCGTACCTACTTATTTATACAAGTGCACTTGTACCTAAATAAGTAACAAATTAGACACCAAATAATAATACTTACAAATATTTTATTGAATCAAGTACCTAATTGAAATGATAATATTTATTACTAGAGTCGATACTACTATGTTTATATATATGTGATCAAAGAGTCGAGTTAAAAGTACAATAAACAATGTCGCTATTTCGAAGTCAAGTAGATATCTGTGTCATATTGACCATATTAAGTAGGTACGTGTCGTGCAGAAAGATATTACTTATACAATAATAATATCTAATAATTGTAAAAAGATCCTCTATGCACGGAAGTTACTCAATTTAGGTAATATTTAAGAATTTCAAAATTATGAATTGTAAAATAAATTTTAGAAAATGTTGTTGAGACTATCTCCCAAACAATGGCAATAAATAACTACCACTCGTCTATTTAGTAGTTGCACAAGTGCAAGTCGTACAAATACTTAAATGGAAATATTCTCTGACAATATCAAGACGAGCGATTGAACATGGTTTATAATAGTATTCTTATAAGTAAATATTTTTGTAAGTTGTGTTATAAATACAAGTATGTTACAGTTAAATACAATAGTTTATTTTATCTCAGTTGTGAGAGAACATAACGAATCTATGTTTTGTATGCTATTGAATGACTTAGATATATAATTATATTAATTAATAAACATGTGAACCTAGCTGAATTGTGAATTTACGTGAGTACCTAATATTCAGTTTAGTGCTTATGGATTTTTTTTCCAACTTATTGAAACAAAAATGTCGTCCGGTTTGTGATTGTACCTAACTTAATATTAATTAAATCGCATTGGCTTCTTTTATGAGCAATAATTAATGTGAAAATAACAAATGTACCTACATACAATTACGGTGATATTATTAATTTCAGCTCGCTTTATCTACTCATTCTCGCCGAGCGATCACAGCTTGTAATATAGGTTTTAATGTTTAAGCCAGATATTTGAATTTAAAATATGAAATATAAGCTAAAAAAATATATTTATTTTGTGTTTTATTGACATTAACCTTCCATCGAGCGCTAGCAAATAAAATTGCAGTATGAACAAATTGCACCAGTGGTTGTGTATCATTACCGAGCTGGTACAAAGTGTCAGGACGCCCGCGAGTCACGCCGGCACCGGTAACAAGCCAATTAGTCAGCCTCATCCCTCCAATGGGCCTGCCCGCAAGATCCTTCCAAGGATAAATATAGCTACGCCCCGACAGTTCCTCGCAGTAAATGTCTATTGGACAACGAGATGAAGTTTAACTGCCGCAGTGAACACACGCGCTACTTGACACTATACTCGTACGCACGCCCAAAATGACGGTGATATACTTCGACTGGCTGGACTACCTCGTCTTCGGGACCATGTTACTTCTTTCAGCCTTAATAGGCGTATATTTTGCATTCTTTGCGTCAAAGAAGCAAAACACCACCGCCGAGTATTTGATGGGAGGGAAGACAATGGGCATGTTCCCCATCTCGATGTCTTTGATTGCCAGGTATCTTATAAATTTGTCTTTTGAAACCAAATAGATTGTTATTGATCATATTTCAAGCAAATAATATTAACATTTACGTAGTACCATCAGCCGTACCAGTAAGTTAATCAGAGTTATCATCAAAACTTTTTAATTAATTGCAGTTATATTTCGGGTATATCTTTGCTGGGCCTTCCTGCAGAAATGTATACATATGGAACTCAACTGTGGACGGTGGTCTTATCTGAGTGGGCCGTTTCACTCACGATTGCTATTGTTTATCTACCCGTATTCTACAATTTGCAAATCACATCAACATACGAGGTAATAATACCTTTGAATATCTATAGATACATAATCTTACGCTTATTTCCCATTGAAGTAGGCAGAGACAATAGGTGTAATAAATTAATAATATGGCAAATTATTTAATTTATCACTATAAGTACCAGATATAATAGTCAACTACCAGACTGTAGTCGAATACTCCCAGGATTTATAAATATGTTTGCTTTTCGGGAAATATCTATCATGTTATTTGGCTATATTATGTTCTGCTGTTTCTAGTATTTGCGACTCCGATTCAACCAAAACGTGCGACTGTTGGGATCCATTATATTTATAATAAAAATGATGCTTTACATACCAATAGTGATCTACGTCCCAGCCTTAGCTTTCAGTCAAGGTACTCTTCAAGAACTATTTTTTTTTGTTATGTTTTATTTCATATTTTCTATGTCATACACCAACATTTATTTTAATTTCTTTTCAGTTACTGGAATAAATATACATATGATAACACCTATCGTATGTATCGTGTGCATTTTTTACACAACCTTGGTAAGTATTAGTGGCAACAAGACAAGGAAGTATCGAGTTCTATATTTGATCCCCCACTGCAACAGTTAAATTGCTTCACCTTATAATATGGTCTGGTTCGAGATCCATCCGAGCTCTTCCAAAAGGAGCCCAAGTGAATCAGTTCTCATTAAAGGTTAATTATCTATCTATATACATTTAAAAAAATAATTTCAGGGAGGGCTGAAAGCCGTGGTATGGACAGATACATTACAAACCGTATTCATGTATTTTAGTGCTATTTTCGTATTAGTTTATGGTACCTGGCGACTCGGTGGTCCAGCAAATGTCATCAAAATAAACAAGGAAGGAGATAGGCTTGAATTTTTTAAGTAAGTGCACATTTATTTACTCCTAATCCTTTTGTAAATGCTCGTATCTGTATCTTATTACTTTAATTTTCAGTATGGATCTAGATCCAACGATTCGACATACTTTCTGGTCCACAGTGTTTGGAAATTACTTCAGTTGGTTAGCGTCCTGCTCAGTCAACCAAGCTATGGTGCAGCGATGCCTAGCATTATCTTCTTTAAGACGGGCCCGAATGTGCGTACGATAACTTAAAATAATAAAGATTCCTTTGCCACTTCCATTGTTAGTCACTTTTAACGTTCTTGCAGAACGATTTTCATAATGGCAGCGGGCATATTCATCATCCTATCACTCTGTTGTTACACTGGATTGGTTATTTACGCAACGTTCGCCGACTGTGATCCCCTTACGATCGGGGCTATAAGAAAGAGCGACCAGTTGCTTCCGTACTTCGTAATGACTATAACTGGTTCGATCCCTGCACTGCCGGGCATCTTCATGAGCGGAGTTTTTAGTGCTGCATTGAGGTACAGTATTGTTCTGTGTTTCGCTTTGAGTAATTAATTTGGTTTAATACTCAAAGTTATTTCGCTACCAATAAACTATTTTGAACTAAGTATCCTAGGTACATAAACTTATTTAAGCACTGTTTTAGTTCCATGTCTACGGGCTTAAATTCTTTGTGCGGAGTAATTTTTGAAGACCTCATTAGGCCTGCCTATAATAAGCCTATTTCTGAAAAAACTGCCAGTTTTATTATGAAGATAATTGTCGTCATTATAGGTTTGTAATTATTTTTCTTATTCTTATAAAGATTGAGGCTCGACTCTACTACTAGTAAAGGTGTAACCAATTTTCTAGTAATGCCTATGTCATGAGCTATATCCCAGGGAGCTTCGTTTATATTCGTATTAGAAAACTGTACTTTTGATCAAAAACAATTTCTTAATACTACTTCAATACTAAAAACTAATTATTATATTTACTTCTTATCTAGCGTCTAAAATTTTCGCCAATATACTTATTAATAATGTCTTCTAGGGACGGCCTGTGTAGCCCTCGTGTTTCTGGTGGAGCACATGGGGGCGCTTATTCAAGCCGGCAAAAGTTTGGCAGGGATTACGGCTGGAAGTCTTCTAGGAATGTTTTCCATGGGCCTGTTCTTACCTTGGATTAATTCCACGGTAATTAACCAACACTAGTCGTTCGAATTAATCGTCTTTCTTTTTTAATTTGTATGACATATTATTATAAACAGTATGAATTTATACAAAGGCCAAAAAAGGAAGCATGACATAAAACCTGTACTGGTTAAAAAAAACATATTAAATAAAGGAGTGAAGAAACCTTTTTTGGGTTCAGGTGGTTGAAAGTTATAGACTTGGGTCTCTTAAGATAGAACTTGTCTACCGCTCTTTTAATTTTATAAAACAAGAGGTCACACATTCATTATGCGAAAGGTACTCTATCAGGTAGGTCGTAGACATTAGTAACCATTTACGTAGACCTAATACCTTTTAGGGTGTCGCCATCTCCATATAGACCATCATCGTCACCAACCACAGCTCACTCCTCAGATATGAGTGACGAATTATGGGCCATAATCTCCCACCATGGATCAGGAGATCGTTTTAGGCTAGCAGACACCTACCTAGCAGAATTTTTCAAGTCACACAAGGGTATCTGACATCTCTTAACGACTTTCATTGCACGTTAATACTAAAGCATGAGTAAAATAAATAATGTCAACATTTTTTTTTTTATATAAATAAGGACGTAACGTACATTATCTAAAATGGCATAATTATAAGTTACATGAATATTTGAATGACAATGACGTTTGGTGTAAATTTTCTCCAGCTCAGCAAAGCACTAAAACCATGTAACTTGTACTTGGTATTATATTGATTGTTTGAAAAGAATGTGTTGAGGAGTTTCTTGCCCCGCTTCTTCTCCTCAGCTATACATACCGAAGCGGGGTGGAGTCGCAATAACTTTCAATAAGAGGACTTATAAACCCCTACATTGAATAAAAACATTTGATTTTATTTGACTATTGCCTGGTAATTCTGTTTATTTTTACTAGAAGAATGTACAGATTAGTAACACAACACATTATAAATATAAATATTCGAACATTAAAATTCTGTTCTTTTTTTTATATTTTTATTTATAATTGACTAGCTTTGGTCTGTAATTTATTTGATTTAATAAACAATAATAATTATAAATTCTGTTTTAACTTCCTCAATAATCAAAATTTAATGCCTGATATTTTACAGGGCGCTTTAGTGGGAGGAGTGTGCTCCACTGTTCTGGTTGGATGGATCTCTCTAGGAACTCAGGCAGCTATGCTACGAGGGGAAATCGTAATTACACCGAAACCAGTCTCAGTAGTTGGCTGCAATGAAAACTTCACGATGCCCGCACCCAATACCTCCTCCGCATTCAACTCTGTTGAATTTGACCGGTAAATGCAATAACGTTTTCTAAAATAGAAAGGGTAATCTAGTAAAGATGCCACGAATATGCTTTTACTCTTCGGTATTCGGCCAATTTATTTAATAAATAAATAGTATTTACTGTCACAGACTATTAGTAACACAGTCTGACGTAATAATAAACAAATAATGTGTGTCGTAACACGATTAACTCGCAAATCAAAAAAATACGTCCACCTGTACCTCCGCACTTATGCTGCCACCGCACGGTCGTAACAACCCGTAAAATGTTAACCAAATGAAAATCTGCGCTGAATATCCGGCTATTTGGCAAACAGCATGGCCGGATATTCGGTATTTGGCAAAACCACTTCGTGGCATCTCTAGTATCGAGTATCATAATTATAATAAAAGTAGTTGATCTGAATTCATAAATTGACTCGCTCAAAAGAATCGTAAACGGATAAAGATAGTGAGTACCATTTATGAAAATGGACCGAACATTTCAATAGTTATTTTTTGCCTTTTATTGGAATAGGTATAGGTATATAGTGCCTGGGTTTAGAAAATAACATTATATTAAAAAAACTAATTTAACAAAGTATAAGTACTATGTTAGACTTACCTACTTTCGTCTGCAACTAAGCATGTGCCGGAGTTGTAGGCCTCCATAAATAGACTGTTTTGAAGCGCGCGTGAGAAGCAGAATTCACACGCGGTTATTTAGTCCCAAACGTACTATGGGTATTAAACAACCGATAGACATACTTAAATAAATATTAAACGACCACACACGAAGCCAACAGACATGTTCATGCACACAAATGTTGGCTGCGAGCGGGGATCGAACTTGCGACCTCCGGCTCAGAAGGCAGGTCACCACCAACTGAGCCTACAGGCCGTCAATATTTCTGTAATATACTTTAAAAACCTTTGACTTTTTAGATCCGGGACATTTTTCTTGTACAGACTGAGCTACTTGTATTACACGTTGATTGGGATGATAGTGTCTATAGTCATAGGAGCGGTTGTTTCCTATTTTACGCAACCCAACGACCCTGCCATGGTGAGTACTAACATAAGGTAGGTTAGCAGGTAAGTATTTTAAATTTGCACATAAGTTATTTATTTTAATAAATCTACACTGATCTTACCTTCATTACCCTCAATATATTACAAGTTACAGTCCACTAATGGATATAATATATCGTCCTGAGAAAGATTAAATAACTTCTGCTGTGGATGTCACACGAAGGATTAAAGAGTTTATTTATTAGGTTTGCCAACAGGTTTTGCACAATAAGCTGTTATTACCTTTCGGACCATCAAGTTGAAAGATTAAATAACTTCTGCTGTGGATGTCACACCAAGGATTAAAGAGTTTATTTATTAGGTTTGCCAACAGGTTTTGCACTATAAGCTGTTATCACCTTTCGGACCATCAAGTTGATTTCCTAAATCCTAAAATGTAGGATTTCCCAGAATGTTGATATACCTACTTAGAGGAAGACTTAAAAAGACAGAGTAAAAACCCACTTACAGGCAAACACAACATGTAGGACAAACATTTCCGCTTAGATGTAGTGCTGTTTTGTAAAAAAAATACTTATTACATATTATTTTAATAAACTAAATTTTAAGTAGCAGGGAGTGGACACACGGTAATATTAAAATCGCATAGGTAATAATGGAGTTGTCGAAAAATGTTTTGGAGAGTCTGCCCACTGGATATCTCAGAAATATTCGTGATCGATACGAATAAAGAATGCATACCTATGTCCAAAGACTATTGACTATTATTGATGCCAGTGTGGTCACACACCAGCAACATTACTTTGCTGGTTGCAGTTTTGTAATTAGAGTTATGTAGAGTCCTGAGTGAACAGAGGGGTTCAAGTATAAGGCGAAGACAGGATTTATCCTAGAGGTGAATACTACTCTACTTTACTTTTCCTAACCAATTCGAGACAATAAAAAACCAGGGCTACATAAATAAAGCGTCTGATTTAATAAACTCAGGAGTCAAATCACTATTGTGTTGTTGTGTCAGCGTGAAAACAATAAACACCATCTTTTGTTTCACATTCTTTGCAAAAGCACTTTTTTTTGTGCTCAAAAATAAATTAAAATCACAAGGGAGAACTTTAAGCTCCTTTCTTGGAATATAGTGCCTTGTTTTATGAGATCGCAACATTGTCGAGCAGGTGGTGTGAAATAGTATATTACACACCTAGAGAAGTAAAATAAGAAATGCCTCAGATCACTACATGTACTTAATGCCTCTGATCACATGTTTGTTTTAATAATAACTTAATAAAACAAACACGTGATCCGAGGCTTTCTTATTTACTTCCCGAGGTGTGTAAACTTTTTTTCTTATCGACACGGAGCGGCTGAAATTTGCCGCTTTCCGCCCGGAGAGATGAAAAGTTTTATTTTAACTAGCGGTTCTGCGCGGTTTCACCCGCGTAGTTCCCGTTCCCATGGGAATACGGGAGTAAAATATAGCCTATGTTACTCTGGGATCTTTTAGTTTTCCATTGGTAAAAGAATTTTTTAAATCAGTCCGGTAGTTTTTGAGTTTATTTGTAACAAACATACAAAAATACAAATCTTTCCTCTTTATAATATTAGTATAGAAGTATAGATAGATAGTTTCCTTCCCCCCCCCCCCCTTAAGTTACATAGGCATACATTACTTCAATCAGTGTTAAAAAATACTTGTCATAGGTGCACCGCGACCTGCTCACGCCTGTGATCCATCGCTGGCTGCCGGCGCAGCACCCGCACTGCCGGCGCCCGCGGCTCACTCAGCACGACATCGAGCTGCACGCGCACGAACTTGATCACCTGCGCACACGCACTCCTTACACAGTCAGTCGCTTCACAGTCAAACCAATAGAAATTTAACACTGCTGAGTTTACAGTTACTGGTTAGGTTCTAATTTTTGTACTTTGATTACTGTGTCTAAGTAACCTATAGTTACCTAAGTATTGAAAAGTGTGCAGTTTGTTATTTGTTCAGTATTAAGAATTCAGTAATATCAAGAATTAAAACAGCTTCTATTCTATCTATGTTATACCGTTTTAGTTACCTTTATCGGTTGCAATTATGTAAAAAATACTCGACGAGCAAAATCGAGGAAAATATAACCATAAGTGTTTGTGACTGATTAAACTTTATAAGACTAAACAAATAATTTTGTATTATTTCAGAAAGTTGGAAGCAGTCGCGAAGTTGATCACGTAGTTCGAAGATACTGGAATAATTGATGAGATATCAGTAACCATAAAAAATATAAAATATGAATAATATAATGTAATATATCTGCTTACAGTTAAATTAATGTTGTATTTCTTGTATCTTTTTTAATTGTAATAATTTCATAATATACAGGTTACCTACGCAAAAAGATAGAACAGTCTTAAATGACGTGAATTTTGAATTTATTTATGGAAATATTTTTTTATTTCTTTATTGATCGACTGCTTCATTTTTTAGATAATGATAAAGTAAACCTTTTCACGTTTCATTGCTCAAATCTTCATTATCGAGCACCCCAGTACAAAGATTTTAAAAATACCTATTTATATCGTGTTATAGAAACCCGAGGACAAAGTAAAATAAAATCAGAAAGACAAAAATCGATATAACATTTAATTACTCTTAATGATTGTTACATTACATTGCGCCATACATTTATGTATTTACAATACCTAACTCATTTGGCTCGAGTTTTGGGTATATCGCTTTACTGCAAGATCTGGTTTGGAAGTACCTAGGTACCTACAACGTTATTTATATAATTAAAAAGTTAATGTTCAACAGAAAAAGCTCCTTTTTGGTCGATTACTGAAATTTCGATAGATTATTGCAGTTATATCCACGTAATATAAAAAATATGCCAGTTTCCTTACATCTATTGCACGTTATGTATACCACACGTTTTTTATTACTTACATATAAATATACCTAATTAATTATTCAGAACTCAAAGTAATGAAACGATATTTGCACTCTTGTGCACGCAATGACTATCGATATTAAAAATAGAGCGATGTGGAAACGATTAAAGTTAGTTATTGGATTTATATTGATTCGGTTTATTCTCATTTAGACACTCGTTAGCGGCACACAAAATGGAACGATTTACAAGAGGCACCACGTCCCATTTTTCACACTCCTCACTTAGTCCAGACACTAGCCTAGGACTTGAGTTCTGTTCTCTTGCACGTCTGTCCGTTGACGGGAAAGAATACGTTTAGTTCGATTAGCGTGGCCAGGACGAGAAACACGGCGTACATGGCTAGGCAGGCGCGCCCAACCGCCGCGTCAAGCTTGAACTTGTTGAACCAGAACGTCAGGTATAGCATCAGCAGCGTCGACAGCAGAGATATCGCAGAATACTCCAGCCCCATTGAGTTTATCTTAACCTGAACATACAAAGTCATCCTTAATTTATCCTATTAGCCTTTAAAATATCCGCATAGAATCCTCATTAAATGGTTTTGCTGTTAACTTCTTTCATTAATCTGTGCTAAGACAGTTATAAATGCAGTCGCTTAGCAATTACAAATCACTCGCAGAGCTTAGAGTATTTCTAAAACACATTCGCTATCACTTCTGTCCGATCAGGCAGAATACATAAGCTAAATTCAAGCATTAAATTGTTATTAGGTAATCATTCTAACCCAGTAATGTCCAGGCTCAGCTGGTGTTAGCGACGCTTTGATAAGCCACGGCAGACCAAGGCACAGTAATATGTCAAATGTGTTCGATCCAATTGAATTACTGATGCCCATTGATCCATGACCTGAAATTAAAGTAATTGCATAATTTAGATGGTGATATAAAGTAATCGAATTACCAAAATACAAATGTGTACCTTGTTTGGCAACTATTACGCTTGAAACGGCTTCCGGTACAGATGTGCCTGCAGCGAGGAAGGTTATCCCCATTACGGAATCTGGGATCGTCAAAGTATCCCCTGTAAACAATAAGGATATCCGGTTATCAAAAATCTGTAGGTCCAATAGGAGTTCTTAAAGTTGTCTTTATTCTATTGAAAGGAATAAAGTTTGTTTGTATATGTTAGGGCTAACTACCTAAGTAGAATCTAAAATTAAAACAAGTATATTATACTGGGCACACTTACCAATAATAGTTATCATCCAGGCAACGATATACGAAAGTGAGCCGATCCAAACAATGCACATAATGAATGTTAAAGGGAACCAGTTCTTAAAACGCGGCTTTTCGCAATCAGGAATCGTAAAAAGAAATACCAAATGAATTGGCCACGTCACAATCCACGTAGTCTGAAACGATAACATATTATTACAGTGAAAGTTTGTATGTTTGTTACTCAATCACGCAAAAACGGCTGGACGGATTTAGATGATCTTTGGCTCTCAGTAATTTATAAGCAGGATTAATACATAGAATACTTTTTGTACCGGAACGCGAACGGAGTCGCGGACAAAGATATGTTGACATGCTTTTATGTAATATATTCATACTTACTATAGTTAGCCAACTTCTGTTACATGGAAATCTCCAAAGTGAATGCTCGTACTCATCTGCATTGTCGCTATTACCTTCATCATCAGTTGCTCGATTTACATTCTCATCTGTGCTACACATTTCCATATCATTCGCTTTTGTATCAATGTTAATATTAATTGTTTTAATTTGACCTTCCTCAATGTTTGGTATCTTTTCAGTTTGATTTGTATCAATACTAATACTCCTTTGATTACCATCTGGACAAGACGAAAGGGCATTTTTTATAATATTTATATTTCCATTTTGTTGATGATGGTCTACAGTGACCTCACTTTTGCTAATTGAAGATGATGTCTTGTCTTTCACTTCTGGAAATAAGAAATATTTTTTATTTAATATCAGTAGGTATTTATGTACCTACTTTTTACAATACTAATACAAATATACCGTTTTCAATGCTCTCTTCCTTTACATCTTTTTTCTTGAAAATATTTGAAATACATCTCCAACTGCCTGCAAGAGTTTAAAATAGTGTTTTTATTTTATACTTCAAAGATATGGAAAATTGAGATATAAACAAATCCGACCTTTGGTAAATTTCTGAATAGACTTATCGTAGTACATAATGCAGATATAGACTCCGTATAGCATCACGAGCAGAAAGGCCTCATACCACTGCACGTATTCGTCGTGCATGATACAGATGAGAATGGAAACGGTGATTCCATAAGCAAGGCAGTCTCTAGTTAGCGGCCACCAGTCCAGCGGGACCACCTGAGAAATTTGCAATGTACTAGTACAATAGAATAGAGTAATGGTAGCCTTGTTGGAAGCGAGACCGCATCTATAAGGTTCGTTTAAATCCTGATGTAGGCCTGAGGATTGTAACATTACAATGAGTTTTTCAATAACTTTACGTAGGTAAATACTTATTGCTAGCTCGACAGTGAAGGAAAACTTCGCTAGGATTAGCCACAGGTTCCAGAAAATGGTCTGAGGTAGAGGAGCGAGGGGTTTGTTGTAACAGGGGTAAATAGTAACAAGGCGTTTTCACTAGGAATTTAAACTTTATTAACGTATTTCTTTGACTCAATCTCGCCAAATAGCGCAGTGAGCCGATATGTGCATTATATCATTACTAGCAGCGCCCCGCGGTTTCACCCGCGTAGTTCCCGTTCCCGTGGGAATACGGGAATAAAATATAGCCTATGTGTTATTCTGATGTATAAGCTATATAACTGTAAAGTTTCATCAAAATCCGTTCGGTAGTTTTTGCGTGAAAGAGGAACAAACATCCAGATATCCAGACATATAGACATCCATACAAACTTTCGCGTTTAGGATATTAGTAGGATTATCAGGTAACGTTAAATTATACTTTCGTAAAAAAATTGTTTTCTTTATTATAATCGACTGTTTATAGCTTTATATATATATATATGATGTTGTGTAACGTTTTTGAGATTAATAGTTGAAAATAATATGTATGTAGTTGACAACTAACCCCAGTTTTAACAAAATCTCGGTAAACAAAAAGTACATTGTAAAATGCTGTAGCATGTTACAATGTACTTTTTGTTTACCTCTGTACTCTCGAATTTTACACTGGCATGAGATAGTATGGGAATATGAATAAAAAGCAGAAAAAATAAATATATGTAAATATAAGGGTGATATAAAATCAGCGAAAAATACTGGTTTACAAACAGGGTTTTGCGTTCAAACTTTGAAAAGTGGTATTAGTTTGTAGTGTTTCAAATAAGGGCAATGCAAATGGGGTACAATTTATAGTATGTAAGATGAGGTCACATATAGGATGTGTCAGGGGGACACTTTTTTTATATCAACTGTAACTTTGGTGATATTATGGAGGAGCGGAGGTGGAATGCTCCTCCGTCCTAAAAAGGGAAGGTCTTCCGCCAGGCAAGGTGATCGTGCCTGGGGACCGCGGTCCACCGGTTGATGTTGGATAGTTGTATTTATACAAACTCATTAGAAAACTTCGATAGCGCTGTTTAGAACTCGGCCGTCTATTGGCGCGTTCTATGTAGTGTCGCTACAATCTAAATGTGGAAAGTTAGGTATAGGAAGAGGGATAGACCAAAGAAAAGAAGGATGTATTGTGTGAAGGATGATATGTGCAAGATGGAAATAAAGGTAGATTATGAGGTATGATAGATCTAAATGGAAGGAAAAAACATACTGTGCCGACCTCAAATAATGTTAGCAAGTAAATGATGATGTAACTCAGAGGAATGTTTAATTTATTAAATTAAATTATGTATTTAAGTTATTCAAAGGCCGATTATTGTGAGATTTTTACTGTGATTTTAAATTTCCTGATTATTTTTTTTGCCTAACGAAATAAGATAAGAAGCTTAAAACTAAAATCTTTTGTGCTATTATTTAATAAGTAGGTTTTAGTTAATTGTATTGTATCATAAATATTACATATTATAGAAAAACTAATAAGTACAGGTATTTCATATTGCAAACCAAGAAAAAAAATATAATGAAAAGTGTCTTAATCCTTTTTTATTACTGTTACTGCTTATCCCAATGGTTGTTACAACTAACCCAGAGCAAAGGGTAAGTTTGAACATTACTTTTTTTATTAAATTATTAATTGTGCGAAAGTTACCCACCGTTTTGGTATTTCTTTGATGTTATTTAATAGACAAATAGTTAACAGTATCAAACACTGTTAAATTAGTGGTAATTTAACTGACAATCTCGAGATGTTACAACAAATCTTTCGCTCCCCTACGTGTAATAACACCCCAGTACAGCGATAGGCTCAACAGTATTGTTTAGGGGCCCAAAATAATGAAAAGTGACTATTTCTATGGAACACCTCAGCCAATCCTCTCGGGAATAAGGCGTAAGCTAATTTTTAGGACCACCATTATTTTTATATTCTTCTAACTCTATAATATGTTCCAAACATAGGTTTTAAAACACATATCCAGGAAAATATGGTCATTGAAAATTACCATTCCTGCACCAATTCCACAGCATGCGGCCACGGCGAGAATGTTGAAAACTGCGGATCCGACAATAGTCCCAACCCCAATGTCGCCCTCGGTGATGAAAGTCCCTATTACATTTACGAATAGTTCCGGTGCAGACGTTGCAGCCGCCATGAAAGTGGCTCCCGCCACATCGTTGGTCATATTTAAAGCTGAAATAAATAAAGAAATTTTTCAACTAAATATTTAAAAAACAACGAAACGGTAACACCAAGATGGACGGTAATAAAAATAGAAGTATCTGAAATAATATGCCTATATAAAATAAAGGTGAATCACAAAAGTGTTGTAGTACCTACTTTTGAATTTCACGCGAATAAACAGAGAGAGTGACGAATTAGCGATTATACTTAATCAGAAGTACTTATTATTATGCATAATACCCAAAATATCCTACTAAATTAATTACATTGCCTAGATACCTGCCATCATCAGATCTAAATTATTTGTAACTACCTTTTCTTCGCTCGAGCACGTTTATTTCACCCCCTTAGGGATTGAATTTTGCAAAATGTTTTCTTAGTGTACGCCTACACTGTATAAGCTATCTATGTGCAAAATTTCAAGTCTCTAGTCCCAGCGGTTTAGGCTGTGCGCTATTATTATATATTTTGTATATATAGATATCTTTTAAGTACCTGTTATTGAAATCATTATTAATGAATTTGATAATAGATTATAAGACTCAATAATAATCAAAAGGAAAATACTTACTCGAAACATTATATTGTAATTTAAACGTTATGGGAATGTTAAGACCACGGTATCTAAAATAGTTATTTGTGCAAAAAGATAGCCATTTTTGTAATCTTAACTAGCGAAGGATTCTATGATAGTGTAGTGTGTTGCCTTATTGCAGACAATTCCATAAAATATATATGATACCATAACATTCTACGAACAGGTTTTGATGATCCTTCAGAAAGTCTACGAACCAGGCTTTCCAAATACTTTAAGAAAGAAATGAATTTTTATTCAGTATCAAAAACTTGTACTTTTTACTCTAATTGTGTTAAAAAATACAAGCATCGTCAATAGTTTTTGTTTTTGTAATTTTTTGCCAAGGGATTTTTTTTCCCCTTCATTTAATTTAAACCAATTTGAGGAACTAAGAAAGGGATTAGAAATGTATTAAAATATCTAGTTATTTTGGTGTTACAAGGGGACAAATAATTATTTCGTTCCCCGAAGGTCCTATTTTGAATTCAAAGGGAAGCGAAGGATTCTAAAGTAGAATCATGAGAGTAGCAATGAATAAGAGAGAACTTAAATATTTTGGTCCCTAGTCATACACTAGTACGAGTATGTTTTGTATCGAGGGACTAAACGAAGCCATTATATACAAGAGGTGGTTTGAAACCGAGGGTAGGTATATTAAGTTATCGTTTAGCCTCGAGGTGCAAACTGTACTTTTCACTTTGAGTGCGAGAAAAATCGTCAGTTTAGTACAAAAACATATAATAAATATCACTTTAAAAAATCAATATCCCAAAAGATTTTTTTTACTTAAACCTAAATGTCATTGTCGATTTTAACATAGAATACGTACTCCACAACGACGATGGTTAATATTTTTTCGAAAATTCATCAAAATAAGCCAAAAAGACGCTTTCTGTGAAATAATTTACCTATAATTATGTTTCTTGTTCCTCCAGTCCATAAAACTTTCGTAAGTTTTTAGATAAAGCTTCCGCGATTTTGGCGGTAACAGATTATTAAGCATTTTGCCTTTTGCTCGACGTCAAACTCTTGACTGTCATTGTACATTCTTAATAAATTTATTTAAAACCGAACAAATCTACACTCGACAGAAATTCAGAATTTTTTTCTTCTAAACCAGTCACAGATTAAAAATAAAATTTAAAACACATGGCGCCCACCTTCTTTGCGGAAAAACCATGGAACTAAAACTTTCAACATTTTTGCATATTATATATTTATTGGCTGTTTGAGTTTGTCTTTGCGTCATTAAGGAAATTAAAAAACTAATTACTTTAACTCCCTAGAGACTAAAGTGGTCACTTTAGTCCCGCTTCGCAGGGCTATATTGGCGTACTTTTAGAGCATGAGAAGTGAAAACTATTTTTACATCACACAACCTATGAGAAAAGTAAAAACATCGAGTACCTACTCGACGTGTGTATATTGGATTGTAATTGTCAATAAAGCACAAATAATTATAAAAAAATTCAACATTTCAAAGAAACCACAAACAATTTCTAAGAAAAAAAGAAATGAAAATAATAAAATTGCTCTACTTTTCATCTCCTATGAGAAAATATAAATAAGAGACACTTTTAACTACCTAATTACTGAATAAGTTTAATTTTAAAAAATGACATGAATGTAAAAAGGTCATTTATTAAAGTCAATACCGATTACAAGAACAGGGAAGTAATTCGTGAGCTTCTTTGAAGATTCATGTGCCAAATTCAAATCTCATTACTGCTTACTAAAAAATTGTGGAGAAAAGAGCTACTTTGCTTGAGCTTATAGAGGAACAAAACGACACTTTTCGAATATAAGGGATGAAAGCACTTACTCTCTTGAGAGGAAACTTAAAACTTGTTTACTAATTTTATGGAACAAAGACGCGGTTTTTGAGCTAAATAATTATGGAAAAACCTTGCTACTTCAAGTAAAGCCACGAATACTAGTGCTACTAGTACTGGCAGGCAAACTAGAACAAAAATTGTCTGGGGTTGACTATCCGTAGAAATCACAACAAACAAAAAACTAACCGTGGCATATCCTGTCGACAGCGGGTACAAAGAACTTTTCACAGACCACCGCAAGTGCGATGAAGAGGTAAATGGAGATGAAGGCATGGATCACGATGGCACCGTGCTGCCGCTGCAGTTCGGTGAAAAAACCCGCCGGGAAGTCGTCAATCGCCGGCGGCGTGCAGTTCAGATCTGTAAACAACAGCAACTCTTAAATTAAGTAATAACATAATTTTAAGAAATAATTAACTTTTTAACACACTTGCCCATAAAGTGTCTCAATTTCACTTAAATTAGGCACATAATTACACATGTAATCAAACTGTGACCTTTTCATTACTATTATTCACAAGTGAGTTATAGATATTTTTTTTCAGTTTTATTGGTTGAGTTGCTTTGTTCTTTAAAAAGTTTCGATACAAAAAAGATCGTGTCCAATAGTACCTACTAATAAATTAATATACCTTTCCTTGCTCATTTCATGCAACTTCGTATTTAAATAGATAATTTCAACTTGTAAGTGTATAATAAACAAAACTTTCACTCAAATATAACTTTAGTTGTCTCTGTAAAAACTTTAAATTCCCCATTTTGATAGTGGCTAAAACGCTATAGGTATATCCGCGACAAACCAAAAAAAAAGAAACCTCACTCTTTTATGTTATTATGTTCTATGGCCGATCGCCATTGTTAGATGCGCGCGCATAGGAAAACTAATAAAATTTTCCCGCCATTGTGAAAAATTATTATTTTAAAATGATTTTTTTGTATTATTTTCTTCACAAGTGTGTTGAAAAACGTCATATGATACACGTGTGTATTAATGATTATCTACTCAACGACGCCTCAGCGGTAATCACCAACACTACACACTTGTACCATAATGTAGGTACTATTATTAGCTAGGTATGAAAAAATCATGATTTCCAGTCTTCACTAGTTTAGTTATAAATATTCAGAAAATCTTACTAAACAATTATAAACTCGTATTAAGTTCAGAACTTAGCTTATTGGTAAAAAAGATAACAATCAGTTCTTTGCTTAGACTTCTAATACGTATCTACATATAGGTAAGTAAAGCAGGAAATGCAAAACAGTGTGAGATTATTTATCTGGAGAGCAATCAAATACGGTTTTTTACATTTACTTATGGTTTATTTACAAAGAAAATATTCATTTATTTACAATAATTACAGACAAAATGTCCTCCAAAGATTAAGTGCTTAAGTAGGTATTGAAATTGGTCAAAGTAGACCCGCATAGGTGATCAATGACACTCCTTACAAAATGTGCCGCCAAAAAACTAGTGAATTTCAAGGTTATTATTCGGAATAAATTTGGATGCGGTACTGATAGGAGCAGTTTAGAAGTTATCAAAACTAGTACATATGTAGTGACAATATTTTAATATTTTTTTTACAAACCGTCACGAATACATTCACTGCGTCAAATCCATGGAACACTATGATCCAGGTCTGCAGGCGTATTCACGGAGACTCGATACCGTTTCCGTTCGATTCAGATCGAGTGAAAAATTTTCCGAAGTCGAATCTATCGACTTCGGAAACTTTATTCTAGGCGTTTCTGACAGCCACGGAAAATTTTCCGAATCCTTATGTCATAATATATGACATTAGTTTTCGATACCAGCATCAGAGATGGGCTCGAAAGTGTTCGACAGATTTTCCGATATCGAATATCGAAGCTCCCTGAATACTCCTGCACGATGAGAGTGACCTTCAGTGCCGCCAACCGTAAAAAGAAAAAATGTATGCTTTAAAAATTCGCACAACCTGAGTTCGAAAACGAAACGAAGTTTTTATCAAAGTCACCCCGTGATTCAAAGTAGCCCCATGCTACGGTACTATTGTTTTGGTACGAAACTCGAAAGACACCCTTGACTAGACTACCTATGCGTGGTCCGACCGTGGTATTAAGTTTTTATAAAATACTATACTGGTGATTTTTTTTACCGTCGGGAAAAAAATATTACGTATAAGGTATCTAGAGCCGAAGTTATACACAAGATTAATTGTTAAATATAGTCATGTTTAATGCAATTTACAAAATCTAGAAAACTACGCATACTACTATGTAGCAGCTGGTGGTTGTAGGTAGATTGCGCATGAATGGAAGCTATACGAGCCTGTTTCTTTTTAAAATACTATTTCAAATATTTCAGTGTGTAATATTGACTACAATTGAGTAATGTATATCCGTTTAAAAAAAAATGCCAAATGAATATTACCTATCACACCATATTTTTTTCCAGACAGTAAAAAAAGTCACCTATACAGGGTGACTTTTTTTACCGTCTGGAAAAAAAATTGTTGTGATAGGTAAGTGTAATAGATTCATTTGGCAATGTTACTTTAAAAAAAATTTTTTTCTCTAAAAATATTTTTCTTGCTTAAACTAAAATACATTACTCAATTGTTGTCAATAATACACACTGAAATATTTGAAATAGTATTTTATTTTATTTTATATTTATTTGGAAGACCAACAGCTAAACAATACAGAATACTTAGAACAAATACAAAACAGAAAGCCAATTATAGGTCTTCACAGGTAAGAAATAATATATAAATAATGTGCAATATACTACTACTTACAAGACATGTACTTAGTCCTAGTAAAGTTATGGTCAAGTATCATCATTAATCTAAGTTATTCACTTTTTATCTGTAATTATTGTAAATTAATGTATATTTTCTTTGTAAATAAATTTTACATAGATAGTCACTTAAATACTAATTCCAAAAAATGCCTGAGTAAGAAGCCGCCTTGCTGCCGCAACACTAGTATTAAACAAATCTAAATTAACCGTTTTAGATAGCGTGTTAATTTTACTACTCGCTCGCACTATATACGTGTTCTGCCTATAATTAGTTCTAACTCTAGGAAGAGAGATCACAGGGTTAAAACGTAGGGGTCTATTTGGCACATTGAGGTATAGAAGAGAAAGCAGATCTGGACTGTCAATTAAGCTGGAACATATTTTTAAAAGGAAGATGGTGTCTGCGATGTCGCGTCGACTATGAAGAGGAAGAAGATGATGTTTTTTGCATAGCTCAACGTAATCGCTGGAACTATATCGATTTTTGGATCTATAACAGAGGTACCGAAGAAACTTTTTCTGAATACCCTCAATGCGGCTGATGTAGGTATCGTACCTATGACTCCATACTTGTGAAGCATACTCCAGGTTGCTCCTCACAAGCGCGCAATACAATATTTTGATGGTCTTAATTTGTTTAAAGTCTTTAGTGACCCGAATCAGAAATCCTAAGGCTTTATATGCTTTGGATACTATTGTGTTGATGTGACCATCAAAGAGCAGTTTGGAGTCATGTAAAACACCCAGGTCACGAATCATAGAGTCACGGCGCAAGCTCTCACCTTTCAGCTGATATCTAAACTGGATTGGATTTCTCTGCCTTGTAAATGTGACGATACTGCACTTTGATGCATTAAGGTCAAGCTGATTTAAAGTACAATAGCTTTCTAAGCGTACTAGATCTGCCTGTAATGCTCTTGCATCAGCTACGGACGATACTAAGCTGTATATCTTCATATCATCAGCGAAGCAAAGCAAGCGTGATGAGTGGAAGCAAATACCGATGTCGTTTACAAAGATCGCAAATAGAAGAGGACCAAGCAGAGATCCTTGTGGAACACCACTGGGGATGGTAATCCAACGAGACATAAAGTTGTTGATAGCCACAGCTTGTGAACGATTGTCGATATAAGAAGCGAACCACCGGAGCAGATCACCTCTTATACCGATATTGAATAGTTTTTGTAATAGGATATGATGCTGAATTCTATCAAAAGCTTTACTGTAATCAGTGTAAACGACATCGACCTGTGCTCCACCATCCATAGCTTCTGTCACATAGGAGTTCAATAGCACCAGATTGGAAACAGCAGAACGACCCCTGACAAACCCATGCTGATTAGGGCTCAAAGATTGCTTAAGAGCCGGGTAAACTTGATTGTATACTAGCCTCTCAAACACCTTGGATATGATGCAGAGTTTGGAGATGGGCCTATAGTTGGTTACCTCAGTCTTAGGTCCTTTTTTATGCACCGGTGTTATGAAAGCACGCTTCCAGACAGCAGGAACAATCCCCACTGACAACGATTTTTCAAAGAGGAGAGATATAGGGATAGCTATCTTATCCGCGCAATTAATTAAAAAACTTGCAGGTAAATAATCTGAACCAGGAGATTTAGATGGGTCCAAACTACGCAAAAGTGTTGATACTAAAGCAGGACTAACCCTTATTGTTGAGATATCTGAAACCGATTCAACATCACATTGCAATGCACTAAGATTTGTCATTGCACCTGTATTAAGGAAAGTAGACTTAAAGTAGGAAGAGAAAGCCTCACAGATACCTTCCCCAGTATTGTACGTTTGGCCAGCATATTGGAGAGAATTGGGCATAGAGTTAGATTTAGACTTACTATTTATATAGGCCCAAAAATGCTTAGGTTGTTTACTTATGGCTTTTTCCACCGAATCGACATAATAACGGTAACACGAGTCCTCAACTGATCTAGCACGATCACGCAGAAGATAATAGGATATCTCGTCTGCTCGATTACCATATATCTTAAACTTACGTTTATATTTGTACTTTTCTTTAAGTAGTTTTTTGAGCGCCTTAGAGTACCAAATAGGGTAGGTATCATGTGTCACCAATCCACTAGGTATGTATTTATCCCTTAAAGCAGTATATATGATATAGAAACGTTCCACAGCGTCGTCCAGAGATTTATTAGAAAATTCCATATTCCAATCAATAGAACTTAATTCCTTATTAATGGTCGCATAGTCACCTTTAGAGAAAAAAAACCTTGTAAAGGGCGTACAACGTAAATGATTACAACTTACGTAGCTAACGTCCAGGGATAACGCTGCGTGGTGAGGATCTATAGGCACGAGTGAATTATCGGAGCAATTGCTCATCTTTACAGCGTTATTAGATAGCACCAAATCAAGAATTCTATTATAATTATTTTTTATACCATTATATTGCCTAAGACATAGTAAGTTAATTTCGTCTACTAAGGCACATTCATCGCCACTTATGTAATTAATTGGTTCGAACGACCCATCATTACTGGGACTAGATATCCACGAAATATTACTAATATTAAAGTCACCCACCACCAGGAGCCCGTCAGTGGAGTTGCTAGTAGCTATGGTACTCAAATTGGTTAAGAAGTTGCTCAGCTGTTCGGAAAAAGATAACCCTTGTGGCTGACCGCATAGATAGAGAACACAAACATGTAATTTCAAGGGTCTCCTAGTTATATTATTACGCAGAGACGTATTTTAAAAAGAAACAGGCTCGTAGCTTCCATTTATGCGCCATTTACCTACAACCGCCAGCATCGCGTAGTTTTCTAGATTTTGTAAATTGCATTAAACATGATTATATTTAACAATTAATTTCGTGTATAACTTTGGCTCTAGATACATTATACGTCATATTTTTTTCCAGACGGTAAAAAAAATCATCCAGTATAACTGTTCCGTGCGATTTCACTAGCGTAGTTCTCGTTCCCGTGGAAATACCCGGAAAAATATAGCCTATGTTACTCCCTGATAATGTAGCTCTCCATTGATTAAAAAAAAACCCTGAGGGGGTAGGCAGAGGTATTCCATTTCTGGAAATACCCACTTTTCACGAGTACCTATATTCGACCCCTAAGCGTGATAGGTGAGCCCATCGCCGGACCGGGTCTGTTACACAATTGAATTGAATTTGGGACGTTTTCCCTCACCGTCGATCTAGTGATAAATATGTACCTACGTACATATTTTTTTTGAAAAACTATTTTTTTCCTTTTAAGGATTAGAACCCGAGCCTCACTGATTATCATCATGAGAATCGGGCTCTTTAACCGTAAGGCTATCAGTGCTAAATTGATAAATCACTTCATTGAATAAGGAATTTTTAAAATCCTTTACGTATTTTCGGAGCCTATTCAATACAAACAAACACACAAATATTTCCTCTTTATAATAATAGTATAGATTTTCGCACACACATTTTCTCGGCAGCAAAAGTAAGTTTGTATGATATACTTATATTACTTACCCAAACATGCCCTAAAAAATAAATTATAGTTGTAGGTATATAGTAAATAGGTAGGTAGGTGTGTTATTCAATCCAATTTTCATAAAAAAGTATCTTTTTAAGTTCTAGTAGGTAACTTACCAACTTATTTTTTTTCGAATTTTCAAATAGGAACGTTGTTGAAAATTTGACACAATTTCTACGATTTTAGAAGACTCTATATTTTAAAAAGTAATTTTGAAACCTCGGTATCACTTGAGTAGGAATACCTGCCTATATAAAAACGAGAATGTGTTATGTTTTTTTTTAGTTATAGATACCTATCATATGAGTAGGTACTTATAAGTGACACACCTATTTTTTGTTTAGTTTCCGAAGTAAGGTATATATATAGCGGTTTATAGAAAACAGATACCTACCTACGTATTTCACAATTTTCATATTATAGTGACAAAGTGTTATAAATGACTGAGAACGAAAGGATAAACAGACGGAGAAGGACGAAGAGTATAGTGTTTTGCCATTTAGTTATGGAATTCGAAAAAGAGTAGGTACAAAAGCGGGTCTCGTATCTTGTATTATTTCCCTTAGTTTTAGACAAAGCCTATGCGAGCTCTATCTTCTTATTGCTGTAATAAGTTGTGAACAAACAAAGATAATATATTATGTCGTTACATAATAGGAATTTTCCTCGCATAATTCCTGTTATTTTCACAATTTGTAATACCTAAAGTACCTAATACTTAGTAGCGTTGTTAATGTGTTTGAAATTTATTTATTACATACAAATTTTCACGTTTTCACGTTTGCCTTTTTATAATCATTTTGGATTATTCCTACCTTAAAAGTCATTGTGATAGAAATTTACAGATACAACTCTAATATTATATACTCGTAAGTAATAATTACGATTGATAGGTCTAAAACCGAATGCGTCATATTTAAGTCTCTTTTATCAGTTAAATTTAAAAATTAACATCAATCATAACATGTGTAACAGACCCGGTCCGCTCGGCGATGATGGGCTCACCAACTATCACGTTTAGGGGTCTAGGAAAAGTGGGTATTTCCAGAAATGGAATACCTCTGCCTACCCCCTCGAGAATAAAAGGCGTGAGATTATATTATATTATCAATCATAACCGAAAAGAACTCCTTTAATACTTTATTGGATTGGCTCCAAACGAACGATTCAAAAATTTATCTCATTGTCTGTAATTCTCGTATTGCTCATTTCAAAGGACCGCAGGACTTATGACCCGTTAGTTAACCCCTAATCGATGTCAATTGATTTATAACCCGCGATGGTTTTAGGGAAATTCATGTTTCGAAAAAAAAAAGAAAGTGCATTCTGAATTATTTGCGTATAAACTATAGCACTCCGTAACCATCGGTGTGATGGATTGTTTTTTGTATTAAATGTAACCTTTGTACAGCTCGCTCCTCATCGAATTTAAATAATAAAATGAAAAGGGGAGACTTTATGTCAATTTAATTTTGTATAGGTATATTTCTATTCAATGCTGCATCGCTTTAGGTCTGCGTACTGCATAAGTAATAAAAAATGTATTTGATAGGTACTTAGTAAGTATTAGAATTTTGAGTGGAATAGAGACTTTCGGAGTAACTCGACAAACTAAAAATATCAACTCCTATGATAATAAATACACTACACTACAACAACGAAAAACCCAGTAATACTGATTTATGTCTAAATTATTCTAATATATTTATTTAATACCAATTTTGAGTCATTTTTTGTGTAGGTTTGAGTAAGTTCAGGAAACGTTTATACGGTGGCAGAACAACGTTTGCCCGAGCCACTAGTTTACAAATGAAAATAAATTATATTTTTGTCCAATCAACCAACACCTTATCAAAACAATGCGCTCGCTCCACTCGCTCTTCTTCGCGAATTGTTGTGGTAATAGTTTCCACCTAACCAAATTAATCATTACCATAGATGGTAATTTATCATGTGCTTATAAACTTTTTCATAGAACCTCACCGAATTTCCAAATAACATGTTTGTCGATATAAGTAGTTAAACGACATAGGTAGGTTTATAACACTTAAATTACAATGTTACATACATTATCTATCCTACCTGCTTGTCTAAACTAAAGTTATTATTATATAGAATAAAATAGGTAGGTATCTTATTAAGTTCGATATTACTTAATTATAAAATAACTATTATGTCCAGTTGTGGACGTCCTGTAGCTGAAATGATGATGATACGAGTAGGTATACCTAACACTGTCATGTTTCGTATTATTATGTCTTACTTGTGCGCGCTTGGAACTCCATAATTCATCCACACCGACGAATTCACTTAGCGACTCTTTGATTATGACTAACTCTACAAATAGCAAAGTCAACAGGCCAATAAACTTGGCAAATTGTCTCGAGCGGGCAGCGGCACTGCACTAACTTTATTGAAGGACTAACTCCTTAGTTTCAGCAAAATACGTCGTGTTCCAACAGTGTCTTGAGGCTCATGACTTCACTTTATGCCAAATTGTGCGTGTCATGTCTCGTTTAGACACTCGCACATCTGAGTGCACTATGAAGGAAATTGACAGATCAAAGAAGGCAGGAAGTCCGCATTAACGTCGCATAAGTCGTCTTTCGATCTGCTGCTCTTTCTATTGCTTAACAGTCGCCGAATCATCTATTATTTGCGTACACAATAAGAAACTATTACCTCTACAGCACTTTTTTCTAGTAGAATTTTATTTTTTAATATATCTATTAATTGGCTGCCATAAATATAATAGTTTTACGCTATACTTTAAGTTCAAAGGGCTATATTATGTTTTTCTGTAAGCATGCTTAATTATATAAATCTATAAAATTCTTCCTTCGCACGACTAATCTCCAAAAATAAAAATGTCCAAGCAATCAAATATGTCCTGTCAGTAATTTGACCACCCATAAAAATTTCCAACTATAGAAACACGCGACCAGATACATGCCCAGCTATAAAAATGTCCAACTGTTATTTAAACAAATCATTAGTGGTATAGGTAGGTAGCTATTTGCAGACTTTTGCTAAAACACGAGATGTTTGCACAACAATTACCTGCATTCATTAAAACACTAAAACCCTCCTAAAACCCGACAGCGTGTGTGAATGCAATAAAAAGATTATATGAGATATATATATATATATATTTATATATATATATATGTATATATATATATATATATACATACTTCTGTTCTGCAGTGCTTTTACTTCCTATAACGGCACTTGCACTTCCAAATCTGCAAAACTTTTGGATTAGGTACAAGAGGTCATAACGATATATTCGTATACATAAATACATCCAAAAAACATTACCCGCCTAAATCTTTCCTCTTTATAATATTAGTATAGATAGATATATACTAGCAAATCCGCGCGGTTTCACCCGTGTAGTTCCCGTTCCCGTGGGAATACAGGAATAATATACAGGATGTCCCAGAAGTCGATGTCGAAGAAGAAGGTTTAAAAAATATCCTAAAAAACGGACACCCTGTAATGAACTTTCATGTACCGTGACTGTAAATATTTACTTTTTGAATATATTTTTTTCTGTAATGCTATAATGAATAGCCGTGCTACAATTTACAATAAAAAAAAATTACATAACTGCTTCACTTTTAAGTAAAAAGTTAAATTTGTTTCCAACATTGAATTCTAAATAATTTCATCAACTAACTTAAACCAGCTGTACTGTAAAAAAAATGTATGGCTACTATTTTGGCAAGTATACTTAAAAGTTGACGCATTTAGTCTTAATTCTAAAATGGTATAACACATGCTAGGTTTTGTTATAGTTGAGGCATGAAAATTTTTTTTCTCTATGAATCCGGATTTTATGCCAATCTAATTTAATGAGGTGAAATGTTGGTAAAGCAACCTTCTTAGGTAAATCCAGGTTAAAATCTATTTGAATGGAGACGGACTCATAATTTTGAAAAGAGAACCTAACAGGGATTTTTGTTTATTCGTACATCTTTTGTTTATGTCATTTGTTTGATGGCTTTGATTTAAATCCATCTGTCCCAGAAGTAAATATTCTGGAGTCTGTTGCTTAGATTGTATTTGCGTGTAATTACGAGTTCGTAAAGTGAAGTTATCATGCCAAATAGATATACCGTACAGGAGTACGCCAACATGCAGCTTATTTACGGAGAATGCTTATGTAACGCCAATGCTGCAGCTAGGGTGTATCGCGAGAGATACCCAAACTTAGAGCGTCATCCTGATTACCGAGTTCTTATTAATCTGCATCGATCATTATCCGAAGGTCGATTCCCTGATCATATGGTGAAGGAAGGCCCCTCTTGCCCTACGAGGACGAAGTCATGCAAGCTGTGGAAGAAGATCCAAGTATATCCGTACGTGGAATTGAGGAAAGCCTTCCCATATAGCCATTTTTGGTCGCAGATTTTTAAAAGGCGTAACAAGTGGCATCAGTTTCGTAACTTATACGACACCTTGCGACTGTGTGGGGGTTCGCTTCTATGTGTCGTAACCGTTTAGTAACTAAGTGACAGAAAGTAGTTTTAGTAACTTTGTGTTGCAGCTGTGTCGACTTGTTTCGGAAAAATTTGTGTACACACGTTTTACACACTTTGTGTAATGTATGTAACTAGTGTACAGTATTGGAAACAATGTGTAGTAACTGGGTGGTAGCATGTGTAGTAACGTTACGTCAATGTTTCGGTATACTTATAACACTAACTTGGATAAATGGATATCACCAGATTCAGTGACTCTCAAACTGTGTCTTGTGTTAACCGACCGGTTTACTGTTTAATTAAAATAAAAAATTAGTAAACAAATCAAAATATCACGTAGATTCCGATGCACTTCAAAATTTTACAGGATTATTGTAGGACTGGAATTAACGAACCATAATTTTTAACAAAAAAACAGACTTCAAACAAGAAACCAAAAAATCACTAGTCGCCTTTTCGAAGGTTCCCCTCGATTTCTCTTGGATGCCAGCATCAGATCCTAGTTTTATTATCATAGCACCATCATTGGGGTAGATATCACCGTTTCAACGTTTGTGAAGATGAATGTTTGTCAAAAAAATCCATAGAATACAATTTGCAAGATGTGAAATGTAAGCTATTATGTATGCTTTGCAACCTTTGAGTATTAAACTAACAGGAGACGTCACGCGCACTAGTTTCTTAGCAAAAAAGTCTGCCAATTTCTGCGGGGGGGACGAGGAAACAAACACAAATAATGTTAAAACTAACGCATTTTTGGACAAAACAATTAAACACTACCTTGAACTAGATGCACACAAATACATTCACCAATCCAAGCACTCCGTGAACTCAAAAAAACTAGTTGTATTTATCAGGTATGCGTGTTGACTGACACGTTTTTTTGGCAGAGGGGAACGCCTTTCAGTGGCGTCTCCGGTTGGTTTAATACTCAAAGTTTGCAACTCCCAAATAGTACTCATATTTATTCCTGTATTGACAACGTTAGGGGTAATAAAAAAATGAAAACATAACAACAATAGGAACGATTTTAATAACTACAGATAATTTTAAAGACCTGCGTCAATCTAAAAGAGCTATGTACTTAACATAAGTCTACCTAATTAGTTTAATATACAGTTATATAAAGTGGTATCAAAAATAGTAGTTATATTTGTACGTATTGAGTATTGGTTAGTAAACCTAAATATATCAATAGGTAATCACAATAAAATTGTATAATGTAACTTCTTAATCACTGTCGTGTCCTTCATCTATCAAACATCAAGATAATTTGTCAGCATGTTCGTAGTAAATCACTGTTTGTGCTTTTGCTGCACAGTATATTTAAGTAAGTTATATTTTGGACTTCAGTTTTAAATTCAAGATGTTGTTTTCTATTTTGATGCTTTGATGGAATATTTTTTTGTGTCTGGCGTATCTTCGTCTGTAAAAGAATAATTGATACTTATAACTTAAACAATAGAATGTAAATGTATCAATAACATTTTTTCTGAGAAATTAAAGTTTGAGAAACTGTAAACAAAAAATCAAGGAGAGACCATTTTAAAAATTCAGTTGCTTTGTGACGACTTTACGTAACATGTCTACACAATCACGTAACTTTGTAACTAGTTATGACCAAAATATTTTTTACTTAATAAAATATATTTTTTCATTATTTGTCGAATGTACGGTTTATAACTTCTAAAATTGTTCGTTATTACATTTTCAACTTTATCATTGCATTCAAATAGAAGCTTTTGAGAACAGAAAATAAAAAAATATTATAAAAAAAACGAATGTGTATCTTCGTCGGAATGGTTAAATTATGATAATAATGTGGCCCGTTGGTAATTTTTAACCTATCCCACTAAATTACACGATGAATTTAATTTCCCATTAAGATTTCAGTATTGAAAACCATAATAAATCAATAAAAACAAAATCTTTGTTTACTTACCTCTCGGTGATATTATGATGGCGGTTTCGTATTTTTTATTTTAATAATTCACGTCACTTTACGAGTCAATGTCGACGAATGAGCGGTTATGAGCGATTGAATGAATGTTTTTAGGAACTTTGGTTAAAATATGGTAACAATGTTACGACACGGCGACGTAAATTAAAAACCACATGCGACTGTGTCGACTCGTCCCCACTTTTAGTTGCAGCGACTACTCTAACACTAAACGGCGACCAGATTATGTGTCGAGAATCAATCAGTGTGGACACTAGGTTTCGAAACCGTTACGTCATGTTCCTAAAAATAGTTATATGGATTCTAGAATTCTAGTACCTAAAAGCAGTGCACATCGTATTCTGAAAAAAAAACCGTCTGCATCCATTCCATGTACAACGAGTACAATCTTTGCTTCCCCGAGACTACCCAGAGAGAGTGCGATTTTGTCAAACGATTTTGCAAAAACACACTGAAGATCCCCAGTTTTTTGAAACGATTCTATGGTCCGACAAAGCAACGTTTAAAAAGGACGGTTACATGAACCTACACAATTTACACGAATGGCACGTGGAAAATCCTCACCTAATGCGTGAAGATCATTCACAGTACCGTTTTAAAGTAAACATGTGGACAGGCATTTTAAACGGTACAGTTATTGGTCCGATTGAGCTGCCAGAGACCATAAATGGACATGTTTATTTAGATTTCCTACAAAATCAACTACCCGATTTACTAGAAGAAGTGCCGCTAAATATTTACGGCAGCATGTGGTATCAGCAAGACGGCTGCCCCGCGCATTATGCTCGTCTAGTCAGAGAGTTTCTCGATCAAGAATATCCAAATAGGTGGATTGGTCGGGGTGGTCCAATTTCGTGGCCAGCACGGTCACCCGACCTTAATCCAATAGATTTTTTTACTGGGGTGCAATTAAGGAAAAAGTCTAACACAAACTGATTCAAGATTTAGAAGAGCTGCGCCGAAGAATCTCAGAAGCCGCTGAACAAATCAATTCCAAACGTCACGCCCGGCGCATAGCTCGATCATTTTTAAGGAGATGTAGAGCGTGCATATTAGCTGAAGGAAAACAGTTTGAGCATTTGTTATAAAAATGCTGTAAAACATACCACATTAAATAAAAAAAAATATTCCACAAACTTATTTTAAGTATCATTACTTTAAAGGAGGGTTAAGAAAGAGGATAAAAAGGCTTAGTTCAGGTCAGCTGCAGACTCAAGGTTGCTTTACCAACATTTCACCTCATTAAATTAGATTGGCATAGAATCCGGATTCATCGAGAAAAAAAATTTTTATGCCTCAACTATAACAAAACCTAGCATGTGTTATACCATTTTAGAATTAAGACTAAATGCGTCAACTTTTAAGTATACTTGCCAAAATAGTAGCCATACATTTTTTTTACAGTACAGCTGGTTTAAGTTGGTTGATAAAATTATTTAGAATTCAATGTTGGAAACAAATTTAACTTTTTACTTAAAAGTGAAGCAGTTATGTAATTTTTTTTATTGTAAATTGTAGCACGGCTATTCATTATAGCACTACAGAAAAAAAATATTCAAAAAGTAAATATTTACAGTCACGGTTTGTACCAAAAAAAAAAATCTACTTTTACTTTCTTGTGAAAGTTCATTACAGGGTATCCGTTTTTTAGGATTTTTTTAAACCTTCATAACATTTTGAAAAAAGAACATAGATTTTTTTTATATTTTTCTGATTACCCTCATGACTAGGCCTATCGCTGGTTTCCGGCTTATCGTTGACTTCTGGGACATTCTGTATACCCTATGTTACACAGTGATAACGTAGCTTTTTATTGGAGAAAGATTTTTTAAATAGGTCCAGTAATTTTTGAGTTTATTCGTTACACATAATATATAAAACAATTTCATTACTTCTCCAGGAACGGCGTGGCCCATAATAAACTTAGTCATCTGACTAAGACTAAGCAAAAGGGTAAGACTTTACTAAAAAGCTGCATCGTACTAAGTAGTGCTAAGTATTATGGACATTAGCTGCTTGCCAATATGGTATGTAGGTGTCTTATATGTTGTAATCAAACACTATGAAGGCATTTTCGGAAATTCCCAGTGACGGGAATAAACTAGATCCGTGCGGGCAAAGAGATTAATCTCTTTGCGTGCGGGCAACGACGCTGGGCACCCGCTACTATATCAATAAAATAGTTTTAAAAAACTGTAGAAGAAACAAAACTTTATAGAAGCTGAAAAGGAAAATTTTTGAAGCTAAGTTTGCTAAGACGCGGACGGAGCAAAACTTGTAATTTATATAAGGTCGAGGAAAAAGTTTCTTCGTATTTCATATAAAAATTCGAGACATTTTTTTTTCAAACTTTAATCACTATTTTTATTATTTATTATTAATGATGGGCTTACTCTACCCCAGACTAGCCGGAATGCAAAGACGGGAGCTACGATTGGACGAGCTTGCCCAGAAGATACATATATTAAGAGCCATTTCGTTCGATAACTTGTGGCCATTTTGTACTCGTAGATAGTGGCATAATGCCGTTGCTGTACAAATCTTGGGAGTTTTGGAGACCGTAATTTTTGACATCAAAGTTTACGGACTGAATACGCTTGAATCAACTTTTTTCTACTCACTGACACTGCATTAAGTCCATAAACGAAACAAAAATTGTTCGCGGATTGAGTTGCATTTTTTCCTTTCTTGTTGTAAAACTTCAGAACGTTATTCACTCATTTTGGCAGACAGAAAAACTAATTGAAAAATGTCAGGATATTGTTCTTTTTTTTGGCTCTTTGGCGGGAACCTGACGAGGGCCGTCATGTTTCTTGTAAAATGGTCATTTTTCTGGAATATTTCAGGTTTTGACTCATAATAGTGATAATCTATTATGTGGCAAGTATCCGTGAAGGTATGCAGTAAATGGGAAATTCGATAAAATGCGTAGGATTGTCATTTTTGGATTGCCTCAAGAAGCCGTTTTAATCTTCAGTAAAAGAGCACTATCGATTACCAGGTAACATATTGATAAAAAAAAGTGTTCAAGACACTGTAATTTTGTGCATGGACTTTAAAGCAGAGCTAAAAATCTTGGATTTCGTTTCGTGTTTAGTGCTGATTGCTATATTGCCAAAGCCTTAAAATAAGAAAAAAAATGTTTTTAAGATTCCGTACTCAAAGGGTAAAACGGGACCATATTACCTACTAAGACTCCGCCGTCTCCGTCCGTCTGTCTGTATGTCTGTCCATCTGTCACCAACCTGTAGGTATCTCATGAATCGTGTCAGTTAGACAGTTGAAATGTTCAGAGATGAGGTATTTCTGTTGAAGGTAAAACAAATACTAAAAAACGATAAAATAAATATTTAAAGGCGACGTGGGTATACCCATACAACAAACGTGATTTTTTGCCGTGTTTATAGATAATGGTAAGGAACCCTTCGTGTACGAGTCCGACTCGCACTTGGCCGGTTCTTTTGCTTTTTATTTACCTTTTCCTTAATGTCCTATATTTATTTACTTATATTAAAACTAGCCAGATACAAACAGTACAACCAAAGAGATTTTAAAGACTTTTCTTCGACCTATTATTATTATTCTACTATATAAAAATAAGTCGGGTTTTCCTTCCTGACGATTTAACTCCAGAACTGACGAACCGATTTCCATGGTTTTGCATTCGTTGGAAAGGTCTCGGGCTCCGCGAGGTTTATAGCAAAGAAAATTCAGCATTGCACCCGTGCGAAGCCGGGGCGGGTCGCTAGTTATGTATATTATGTTCTTGATACGCTACGTACATAAAGGACAACATGTGAATCTCCTTCTTTGAAATCGGTTAGAAATAACGTTGAAGTCTCGAGTAGTATTACAAAGTTAATGATCTCAAAACTATATAGGCTCTTAGGTAGGGATATAGCAGGAACTATCTTCAAGTGTTTACCGATAACTTCAGTACAGGTAATATTACATATTTACACTCGCAGGTAGGTAAGTACGTAGTCTATTTATATTTACTCTATTGAAATATTGAACTTAACGTCAGTTCATAGGTACCTACTCTATCTTCAAAGTCAATTCTGAAACGCAGCTGATTCCATTCGTATCTTTTTGTAAACTGAATAAGAGAAGATCTTGGACTAAACGGTACTTAATGTCTCGCGTGTGTCATTGTAGGGAGCCTTGTACAATTGGTGGCGATGATTTTGGGCAGTGGCACCGGCGAATCACGTGAAGATCGGCAGCGCTCAACCTTGCTCGCTGACAGTCCTGAGGCGACGACGGCCAATTGACAATTTGCGCGAGTAGAGACCGGATGAGGCGCGCGACGGTATGCCTCCCCATGTAACTTGGAACACCGACCGCCGCCCGCCGCGCCGGCCCGCGACAAATTACTTCAGCGAATTTACCTAATTATGCTTATAACAAACTTAGTCACATGAGCATCTCCCTATAGGCATTTTTCAATTTTTTTATATGGAAGGAACTTTGAACAAATATTTCTATATAATTGACCAGTGTTGATCAAACAAAATTTTCAAGAATTAAAGTCCTAAAAAATGATTTGTTCCTTGTTCGTCCCAAAAATATTTGATGATTTTGTCAATTATTTTCCAGCAACATTTAAATTCGTTATCAGGAAATTAGTATCCAGATCTTTTCCAGATCTCAAATACTGTATAATATGTACTTAGTCAAAATTGTGTTAAATGTACACATCGATGCGTCCGAAGTCAATTATCTAGTTGCTCTACAGGCAGCCACGACATATGATCCTCATGTGTGTTGCCGTGCTCCTCGTTTGACTTAAATTGGCCAAAACGGCAATTACACTTATCTTTTTGTGACATTCCGATCTCAATTTTGTTTAGGAGGATCATTTTACAGGTAAAAAGTAAAAGTGTAACATTTCAGGTTATTATTTTGCAACAAATTGATCAAATTTTAAGTTTTTAGATTGCTTCATCGAAATTTTGTATTTGATAATTATTTAAGAGGCTAATCAACTGACCAACCAGCATTGTGATGCATCAAATATTCCTGAAGAAGATTCTGGGGGATGAAGAAACGGGAAATTCTTTAAAGCTGAAATTCAAGCGAGTTCAGCTGTTCAGCGAACGAAGTTCACAAACTTCACGTAGAAAGTAGATAGGTATAGGTACACATGACACTATTTCATATTACATAGATAGATCTCCAGCCATTGAGACGCATTAGCAACCACGCCCGGTTTTATTGTCAGTGTGTATTGGTATTGACATAAAGACTATACGTAAGTAGATACCTACAGTTCAGCTTGCGTTAGAATAAACCTGTCAAAGGAGGTAAATTATTCCGAACAATATCAAACAGGCTAAATAGTAAACACAACAAAGTACCTACATTACAAATCCGTTAAGATACAGCGTGCTCCTTTTTGTGACAAAGTGACTTGCAACGTATAACCTACCAACACTTAGGATAAGAACACGGAAACCATAATATAGTGGTTGTAACTTGTACCTGATCCACTGTGAGCCTTGTTGCCGCAACTCAATCTTCCATACTTACAAGATGGGCTGGGTCTGTGCAGGAGTCGGCAAGCGCATAGCACGAGCCACTACATATTCACTTTCAACCACCGGCACTGGACCGCTGATACGTCTTCTTCCTCTGCTCCATTTGATTCACAGCTATAGTGAGTGACCTAGCCATTCACCGGGAATAAAACGCACTTCCGACCTCCTTCGAAGTAACCTTGTTGAGTGCACTTCGATGGCTCAATCATCCGACCGGTGCTGATTTCGGCATGCTTTAGCGGCAGATTTATATGGGATAGCCTCGAAAAAATGTGAAACTTTAACTCGTACCTCTTTCGGAGGTATTCATGTTGGAGAAGTGAGGTGGAGCGCGACGCAGGCGACCGAGGACGTCGCCACTGGCGTCCGAATGCCGCCGTTCGCGCTCAAACGGACATAATGGACCCGCCGGAGAGCTCGTCAAAAGAAGAATACGGGGGCCAATTATTTATTTCCATACAATACACGTACGTCGGTCGGCGCTCGGGCGCAGTGCGGGAGTGACTCCCGAAGTGAACATCGACCGCGCTCCGGGTATGGCTCACATCCGCACAAGTGCTCACCGCACTTACAAAGTAAATGGTCCATTTAACATAATCTTTTAGGTTGGTTGACCCTGTAAAAAGAAAAAATATTAATATTCCAAAATTCCACTTATCAATCAATGTTAAAGATCAATGGACTAGTCTGTACCTAAAGTATATTGTAACTATAATTAAATTAGAAGGTTTTCGTCAACACTTATTCTAAGGTATTCGTATGAAATTATGATATGATGCATAAAGAGCTAAATCAACTTTTTATCTATACCAAACAAACGAAAAAAAATTTTTGATTATGTAACTAAAAAACCGGCCAAGTGCGAGTCGGACTCGCGCACCGAGGGTTCCGTACAACCTTGCAAATTTATGGTTTTCGTAATTTTTCCTTTATCTATGCTATAAGACGTTGCTTCGTACCAAATTTCAAGATTCTGAGTTCACGGGAAGCACCCTGTAGGTTTTGATTCCCTTGCAAGTGTCGAAAATTTGCGGCATAAACGGCTGTATTTGATTGCGTTGGCTTAGAAGTTTGATTTTTTCACAGCTTCAAGGGACAGTAGACCTGAGTAATTGATATAAATTTCAGCTTCATACCTCCACGCGTTCCTGAGAAAAAGGGTCTTGACAGACGGACGGACAGACGGACAACAAAGTGATCCTATAAGGGTTCCGTTTTTTCCTTTTGAGGTACGGAACCCTAAAAATGAGTTGAGGGTATCTACCTACTTATGGTTACCTGGTTATGATGAAAAGTTTATGTATCTACCTACTTGTGGTTACCCGGTTATGAGGAAAAGTCTTCATCGTCCGATCGGAGTTTAGGCGATTGAACCCAGCTATCCAAGCCGCAGAAACTAAAAATGATGAGCATTTTGTATTTCTTGGGCTGTACAAATACTCTGTTCGATATAATTTTGATTATTAAATTTTGCAATTTGTACAATATGTAGGTACCTACTTAGTACCAAGTTTATAAAAGGATAAACTGACTTTCTGAGCCATACAATTCAATAAAATGAAAAATGTATAAAATGCTCACAAATCATCAAGAATAGGGTTCAAGTTATAAGAATATCGCACACGCCATAGACCAAACTCCTGGGTTTAGACACTTGTAATTTTACACAGTTTTCTTACACTTGGGTGAGCACACCAGCCTTAACTTAGTCGGACACCCGTTCGAAGGGTGTCGTACACCTTTTTTGAAAATATATTACATAGAAATATAAAAAATATATAATTAACAATAGAAATATATAATTAAAGCATCTGGGTCCGGGTGTTAGTCTGCCGTCCAGTCCGCTTCGTCAGAAGCAATGGGACGGTCAGCTCTGCTGAATCTAATGGATTCATGCACCTCTATTACCCTATTTATTTCAAATATTTCGATTTAAAAATTTGGTCGATTTTCGGAATTTCTATTAAAATGCCAAAATATCTATCAAAATATATATTGTAATATTAAAATGAAGCTCTTTTTAAGATATCCCATTTGCTTTATTAACACCCCCTTTTCCATACACCACAAGTTTCAAATGCCGTTTGGGTCCTTTAGCATAAAAAAGCAACATTTTAAGTATAAATTTTCGAGATTCCCATGGATACCGGATAAAAGTTATCCACTCGGGTAACGCCACTGAGCATTAGTTACGAGTACATTGATCGAGTATGACTGATTTAAAATTCCTTGTGTCGTTTATACCGCATGTCACACGCAGCGGACAGTGATTTCAATAATCCATGAGGTCAAATGTCAATTTGTCGGCCCTTCCCTTGGGACTCGCGACTTATAGGTACAACTGGACTTAATTAAGAGATTTGAGCATGAACACTTACAGCTAACTATAATCAAGGATGCTTCACTGTGACTCATAAGTCATATAAGCAACTTAATCCTATTTATGCGAAGGTGCAGCTAGGCAACATTAAAATAGACGCAATGGGTGTAAAATAAAAAATCAACAAGAAATTGTAAACATCCTGTAAATGTTAATTCCACTAGATACCGTATCATCAATGTGTACAACTAGCTATTGATATTGATGTCATATAAATAGCTCCTTAAACTACGGAAAGTTCCAGGCTTCTTCGAGTGTCTTGTAATCTGTAGATTAACCATGTAATATATATTCTAATGGAATATTTTTATCCAACTATTTTAGAACGTCATTGAAGGTCTCTCCTAATTATCAAATTCTTATCATCTTACATTTAGGACAAGGCGCAATAAAAGTAAAAATCCAATTACGATTTAGCTAGCTATACTAAATATGTACTAATTTAAATTTAATCATTTTCTATTAGTTTTTATACATCTATTGCTTTTATGTAGTTCTATAAGGTAATTACTAGGCAGGCAGTACTATATTTTGTTATAACAATTGAATTTATCTTTGTAATTGCTACCTACATTCAGACATTGATAGCTACTTCTGTATCGATCAGAAGCGCCTATTTTATTTACTTTACATAGATAAGACTGATATGAACTTCTTCGTCTTTCCAATAACAAATCCTTAGTGATAAATCGTCTATTTTCCTCAAAGGACGAAAGAAGTAATTCATAATAGTTTTGTGATAGCTACGTATCCTACAGCTCGTCTTAATTGATGTGATTTTATTAAATTCCTTCCCTACTTTTCAAATGAGATTGAGCTGTATCTACAACAACATTTTCGATTTCTTTATTTGACAAATAAATTAATACTACTTATTTAATATAAGTTATAAAACATATAAACTAGTCACATTTATTAATTAATTATTCGCATTAAATGGCCAATATGTTGATAAGGACTAGACAGCGCGAGTGTAAATATAGACTAGCAACAATTATAAGAGTGGTATTGTTTTTCGGTTTGCCATCTTTCTATTTACTATTTTTGAAGAGTGGGAAAGTTCCTGCCGACCCAGCCATAACCGATTTTTCTAAAAATGATGCAGGTATGTTAAATTAGAAAATTTCTGAAGTCTGCCTTTTTTAGATAAAATTCATCATTATTATTTATTGTCAACCCAATGAACTCACAAAAAAGTTTTTGTAATATAAAATATTGCTAAATTTATAATTGTATTGTACAAATTTGGTTTTGTGACAATTATACTGAATTATATTTTTGTTGTAATAATTTACTCATAACTTGTGCGTATTTGTATTTTTTAATATCAATGACAACTTATAGGAAAATATTTCCTGTTTCCGAAACTATATTTAAATTAAGTTGTCTATGCGAATATTAATTTAATATTACATCCAGCCTGTTGTTGTGTAAATTATGCAATGCATACCAAATGTTTGATGTTCTATCCCAACTGAAGTGGCCAAGTGGAAATGAGACTCACACCGTAAGGGTTCCGTCGTTTTACCATAGATTTAAGCAGAGCTGCGCTAAAACGAAACTACTTACCTATTGTGTTCTTCTTCGGGCTTTAAGTTCCAGTTAGGTCTGTAAGTCTGAAAATAAACTATGGAAGATTGTTGTTTTAAAATCTTCATAATGCACTAGCGACCCGCCCCGGCTTCGCACGGGTGCAATGCTTATAAGAATTTTCTTTGCTATAAACCTCACGGAGCCCGAGACCTTTCCAACGAATGCAAAACCGTGGAAATCGGTTCGTGCGTTCTGGAGTTATAGCGTCAGGAAGGAAAACCCGACTTATTTTTATCTAGTAGATATATGTATATAATCTCACGCCTTTCATCCCCGAGGGGGTAGGCAGAGGTATTCCATTATTGGAACGACCACATTTCACGAGATACATTGGAACCCTAAACGTGATAGGTTGTGAGCCCATCGCCGGACCGGGTCTATTTACACATTTCTGAGACCTGCGGGTTTCTTCACGATGTTTTCCTTCACCGTCGAGCTAGTGATAAATATGTACGTAAGTTTTTGAAAAACTCATTGGTACATGCCAAGATTCGAACCCGAGCCTCACTGATTTTCGGCCGGCTCTTTAACCGGCTCTTTATCTAGTAGATTTAATAAAAATCAATTAGGGCTCTTAGTCTATAAATTTTAAATTATATTTTGATACCATTAGCCAACTTTGAGAAAAGGTATTCTTGACGGACTGATAACTAAGTGATCCTTTGTCCTAGGGGCTCAGTTTTAGTCTCGTTTTAGTTTAGTAGTTTGAAGAATGGAACCCTACAAAAAAAATCTTGTGGCATCTATTCTAGGTGTATGTTTATGGATTTAGCTTACTAGGAAAATCACTTTCATTTCTTTATTTTAATGTTTTAGCCCTTGTGTTTAGGATTCCGTATCAAAGTGGTAAAGAAACTCGCTCTATCAGTCTGTCTGTCACAGCGGCCTATCACAGCCCTCACAGCACAACTATTAACGTTGTCGACTTTGAGGAATAGTTTTAAACAATGCTTGTTATAGGTACTATCAATAATATATCTATATATTCCAATAATAAAAAAATAATACAGCAATATATATATATATATATATATATATATATTGCTGTAAAATTATATATATATATATATATATTATTTTCAAAGAAGAAATCGGGGTTTGACCAGCGCAAGCGGGGAACTTATTGTAATATTACTAACTCTTCATTTGCACATCACAAAATATTATTTATGTTTTATGGGCTGCAAATTACTTTGCATAAGTTCATAATAACCCATTTTAAAAGGTCTTGAGTAGGTATAGTTCTCAAATGATATAATTTTCTACGGAACTAAAAATATTAAAAATAAATGGTGTTTTTGTAGAAAATACTTAAAATACTAAAAAGCAAAAGATTATATAAATACAAAATTTGCTCTAATAGCCGTTTCCGAGATATGCGAAATATATATATTATTTTAAATTATACCATGACAATTGTCCAATTAAAAAATGGGAGCGCTACATACCTACTTAACTTAAATTTATTTATTTATCATCATTTTTATTATCTATAAAACACCCGTTTTTATGTCCCCATTTTTAAATTATGATGAAAAATGTAAAAACAAATACCACTCAATCCATCCTCAGTTTGCAAAGGAAAAAATCTGATTAGGATTAAAAGAGGACTATGTAAATACATCAAAACATTTTTTTAAACTATTCATAGTTTTTTAAATAAGCAACTCTTTTACATAGGAATTAACTAAAGCGGGCCCAATAATATTAAAATTAAGCTTAATTGCATGCGTCCTAATAATATCTATAGATATTCATAGAAAAGGTAGGGAACCATTTATTTGACTGTTTGCAGGACACACTAGATTCTCGGCCCGCCACCTCCTGGGAGTTCCGCCGCAGGGGGATAGAAATTGTACTCCGCCCGCGATTCTCGAGTTTCCTTCAGACGGTTTTAATCGCTGGCAACGACAACATGTACGTTTTTTAAAGAGTGATTTATTATGAAGTAGTTTAAAGTAGGTACCTAATCATTCTAAGTGTTTCATTTTATACACCAATGAGCACGATCCTAAATCATTTATAATGGGCAAGAAATCACAATTGTATGAACGGCGAGGGAAAGCGCACCTATTGCCAAACAACACTGAATGTGTTGATATCTTTTACTTACCTACCTATTTTGTGAGTAGCAAAAAAATTAACTTGAACTTAAAATTTGTAAAATAAATAAAAAGTATCTAGTAAATTAAATATTGGGAGGCAGATAGGATTTTTTATATTTGAACTACTCTCAGGAATATGACTCGTCTCCTACATACGTAGATATGTTTCGATCTGTGAGAAAGGGCGTACCCACCTTGGGAAAGAGAGAGCGCTTGCCTAATTTGATTCAGGCCTAGAATGGAAAACAGTTTCAGGATTCAGCCAAAATGTTCGTAGGCTTTCGCTCAAATACTTAAACAAGTAAAAGTTGGTGTCTCTTAAAGAGAACTACTAGTGATACCTCAAATCTCGCTGGTTAGTTTAAATTCATTACTATCTTCTAGTTTAAAAAATTTAAGACAGATACTTTTTATTTACTCTCCCTGGTTTCGCCACCTCCTGAAACAAATCTCGGCACGCTCTTGTCTGTAACTACTTAATAAGAAATATAAATTTGTTTAAGGGGTTCATAATAATCCACTGCGTACTAGCTGTGTACTGCTTTCTGCTGCTAGGCATCGTCTGTGAACAGTACTTCGTACCTACCATCGAGATGATATGCGAACGTAAGTTACATTACCTACCTACTCTTGTGCGTTATGAAAAAGCATGAAGCGTGAGTGAAGAAAAGATGACAGTAAAGGTTATATAATGTCATAGGATACATTCCTATGGCATTATAACCTTTACTGTCATCTTTTAATAAGTAAACAATCCACTGATGTGCTTAGGGTATTGCCTCGGTTATTACGAAGTATTTGCCATAATCCACATCGCGCATAGGCAGATGGTGTTAGGTTAGTGACCACCTAACTGACTTAACTTTTCAAGTCATGAGTATCTCACTACTGACATTGATGTTGTTACACCATTCTGCGTGAACAAAATGAAAATAGGTTTTAACATACCTTTAGAAACACGGAGCTATTGATAAAGTGCCATTAGGCGGTCAATGTCCATTCATTCACTGCCAGACCGCGCCCAGTGGGCTTGTTACAAGCACATCAGCATCAGAGTAAAATTAGTGGATACCCATAATTCTCGCTTATTTATTGTACTTCGTTATTAGCCATCTGGGTAACCATTATCGATTCGACAGTCATTATAAATGACTTACAATAATCTTTTAAGTATTTTTTTATTGTAATAATAATTATAAAACTTAACGAATTTTCGCACCATTTTATATCCAATTCTTAAATAACCTCCATAAATCAATAACGCTATGTATTTTTTACGGAAAATGCAATTGAATATTCAGTTTCCTAGATGCAGTTGCGTGGTATTCCTTAGATTCATGCAGTAACACTTTATATATATAATGAAAATATTTAATTCAATCTTCCTAGATTGAATTAAATATTTTCATTATATATATAAATCTGTGTCCTCACAGAGATGGGACAAAGAAACTTGATCAGTTTATTTGCATTTCTTATTTAATATAAATTATAAATATCAAAACATCAATCCACCATCTCTGGCTTGATGTGCAGTCTTGCCGGTTGCAACTAAACGAAATGCTTTCCTGTCCAATTTAAGTACCTACCTAATAGACGTTAGTGCTAGACATATTTTTTTTTACTTTTATGCAGTTCACACTGCCTTTTTTCCCACTCAGGTAATTGAGTCATTAAAACAAAATTCTATTAAAGTATACAACGCGTAACAGAATAAGCGCAATTCCTCATACACCCCAATTAGTATGTCAATATAAAAAACATACCTATGATACCTTTGTACTTTAGTGGTGTCTAACCAATTTTCTTAAATAAAGAGCAATAATAATAGTATGGTTTCCATAGGTATTCAGTTATGCTAATTCATTGGCGACGACAATTTCCGTGGGTAGCACTAAATTCAGCTATATGCTAATTCATTTTTCGGAAAAAATTTACACATTAAAAATAGCTAAAAAATTATGAAGTAGTCGATACTGAACAAAGTTATTTTAGGAATTGCGCTTATTATGTTACATATTGTTGTACCTAAAGGTATACATTATAGAATCAAATTCTTTTCAGAATTATCTGAGTAAGAAAAAACCGGCCAAGTGCGAGTCGGACTCGCGCACCGAGGGTTCCGTACAACCTTGCAAATTTATGGTTTTCGTAATTTTTCCTTTATCTATGCTATAAGACGTTGCTTCGTACCAAATTTCAAGATTCTGAGTTCACGGGAAGCACCCTGTAGGTTTTGATTCCCTTGCAAGTGTCGAAAATTTGCGGCATAAACGGCTGTATCTTTTGATTGCGTTGGCTTAGAAGTTTGATTTTTTCACAGCTTCAAGGGACAGTAGACCTGAGTAATTGATATAAATTTCAGCTTCATACCTCCACGCGTTCCTGAGAAAAAGGGCCTTGACAGACGGACGGACGGACGGACAGACGGACAACAAAGTGATCCTATAAGGGTTCCGTTTTTTCCTTTTGAGGTACGGAACCCTAAAAAGGCGAAAAATAAGGCAATAGTACCTACTTTAATCAGAGCAACTATATCTAGTCGCGTTTGATTATAAAAAAATCCTAGGCAGACTGTACATGGCAAAAACCCCCAGGTCTAAACATGGCGTCGGACGTGGCTGGGGCAACGTTCATGGCAGCGGCCAGCTCCAGCCCGGAGCTGTTTATTAACTGCGTGGGTACGTTCGTGACGGAGGGCGACCTGGGCGTTGGCGCCATAGTGGGCTCCGCCGTCTTCAATGTACTCGCTGTGCCCGCATGCTGTGCTCTCGCTGCGGCTAAGGTAACGTTATTTATAAGGCACTAGCGACCCGCCCCGGCTTCGCACGGGTGCAATGAATTTTCTTTGCTATAAACCTTGCGGAGCCCGAGACCTTTCCAACGAATGCAAAACCATGGAAATCGGTTCGTCAGTTCTGGAGTTAAATCGTCAGGAAGGAAAACCCGACTTATTTTTATATAGTAGAAGATTCATGATTCTATAAAAAAATAATATAAGAATACTTTGAAATATTTGATCAAATTTAATGATGCAAACCTTTTTTTAATAAATATGGTATACCTATAACTTCATTGTAGATATTAGTATCATGTAAAATCGCTAAAAAAAAAACCTATAGGTACTCCCCGAAAAAGTAGGAGTTAAAGGGGTTCCGCGACAAACAAGCGGCTTGGCCGAAAGCATGTATATAGTTTTTTTCCGTCAAGGAGCTTGATCCAGCAAGAGGCGCTTTCCTCATTCAAAAGTCGATCGACCGTATAGGTGGTCGAACAATCCCAGTCCGACGACGCGCGACGATTTCTCGATCCCAAAAATACACGTCTTAGTAGGTAGATAAGTATTTGTAGGAATGGAATATATATCTATCTGCCTCGGAGTTAAACTGTGTATTTGTTATTTGTGTATTAAATTACTTAATTAATACTTATATTTTTCCACCAACCTTTCCAATTATATAGATTACGCAAGGTACAAGGCTTTTTATTATTGCGATTCGAATTTTGAACTTTTGACGCATATAGGTACCTACTTGTACTGCCAGAAATGCCAATTACCTGATACGCAGATTCGTATGAAAACTCTCAGCATACGGGTATTTTAACGAGAGTTTATACAAAAAACTAACTGACCATTATAGGCTGAACGCAAAAAGGCGCGATTGCAAAGAATGAAAAACAAAGACTGTATTTTATTATTTTCCAGTATTTTTTGTTATGGCTGCAACAGAAATACATTATCTGTGAAAATGTCAACTGTCTATCTATCACGGTTCATTACATACAGCTTGGTGACAGACGGACAGAGAGACAGAGAGACAGACGGACAGCGGAGTCTTAGTAATAGGGTCCCGTTTTACCCTTTGGATACGGAACCCTAAAAAACACGTGGTTGGCGAACCCCGCCTTTTTCTAGCTTTATGTATCTATATCTGGATGCAGTGTGCGGCCGCTGTGGGCGCAGTTGCCGCGGTCGATTCTAGCAATGCGTACAAGTTTATAAAAATTCATGAGTAGGTAGGCATTAGAGGAAGCCGGGCTTATACTCCCCGTATGATGAGAAAGTCGACTACCGGTTTACATGGATAATCTATATATATACAAGGAGAAGCTAAATCCAAAAATCAAGGCCCAGCCCAAACCGCTGAACATAGAAACATGAAATTTTGTGTGTAGGTTACGTTTATAGTGTAGATGCTCGCTAAGAAAGGATTTTACGAAATTCAACCCTTAAGGGGGTGAAAGAGGGGGTTGAAGTTTGTATGGGATAGTGTGATTTCTGCGTGTATCAACATTAAACTTGGCACAAATATTCTTCAAAATTCACTATGAAATATTAGTTCTAGGATTTTTTGAAAATCATCCTCCAAGGGGGTGAAAGTAGGGGATGAAGTTTGTATGGAAAACCTTCATTTTTGGGTGTATCAATTACTAAACTTTGTAAAAATACTCCTCAAAACAAACAACAAGACACGTATTTCCGGATTTTTCAAAAACCATCCCCTAAGGGGGTGAAACAGGGGAGTGGAGTTTGTATGGAGACGTGTTTTTTTTTACGTCTATCAACTTCAAACTTTACATAAGGTAAACGCAGCTATTACCGACCCCCTTAAGCAAGTTTTGAAATTGATTATTAGAATTAAGGGTAGTGGTTGCAAACACACCAGATTTTTTTATTTTATATTTAAATATGGATTGTATATTTTATATTTATATTTTCATTTGTTTATAAATATCATGTTTTCATTGTAAAAATAATCAAAGGATTGTTGAAGTCAATTGTTTCTATTACCGACCCACCCGCAACGCTTTGAAGCTATTACCGATTTTTATGAATCTAACACCGACCCGTAAGTAAATAAAGCATACTTTTTTCACAGAATACTTACCTACACGTTCGATTCTCAAAATAATTATTAATTTGAGCGAAATATCGCTTTCCCAAAATATCCCGTTTTCGAAATGTCCCGTTTACTTTTATTTGCTTCTCATTTTTGTACTTGATTCATTACAATAATTATAGTTACTAAAATAATCTGAAAATGTAGATAAACTTGACGTCATGTTTTTTGTATAATTTTCATTTTGCTGTGTGTTTCGGGTTTTGACTCATCATAATAGTGATAGTTTATTATGTGGCAAGTGTCCGTGAAAGTGTGCAGTGAATGGGAAATTCGATAAAAGAAGTCACAATGAAGTCTTCAGTAAAAATGCTATTATTTTACTGTTGATTACCAAGTTAAGGATATAGAAAGTGTTGAAGACACTGTATTTTTGTGCATGGACTCTGAAGCAGAGCCATTTACTCAAGGATATCATTAACTAATGACGAGGCTGCATGGCGTAATGCCTTTGCCTACCCTGTAAGGGGTGAAAAAAAATGAATAGAACCAACATGAAATTCAATATTATGTAGATTTCTTCTTCTAGTGCCCATGCTTTCCAACTAATCGCAGTGAAGCTCGGAATGCTTGTGGATTCTTTAAAAGATTGTTTTCACATTTGGACCTCAATAAAAATAAAGGTATTGATTTATCGGTGGACATAAATGAAATTTTAGTAATATAAGAAAATAGACTTTAAAGAAATGGTAAATAGAATAACATTCATTAAATCAAATTGAGAACATAGGTCATGTATTGTTATCTTGTGCCCCAGGAAACCTGCTGCTTGGCCAGCTAGTGCAAACCATAGTTACCATAGCCTTTCTTTCTAATTGATTAGCCTGCTTAATAGTAATTACTTCTTAAAACAATGTCAATGCTGTTACTTCACAATTCAGTTCCATGTAGTGCCGTTCCATGTAGTGATCGTTAATTAGTGTTAAATAAAGAAATGAACAAATCTTTTACCGAGCCACGAAAAATTATCGATATTAATTGTAATATATTTCCCCATCCGTTTTAATACAATAATTTATTGATTTAGTCCTAAACTATAAAAAAATACACCATTTTCATATAAATGCGAAGAAAACTCTAAGTAGTTTCTTTCATACCCCACGTCTAAATGTTTAATAATTCGTGGCAGTTTATCGCGGAAAAACAAGTTTATAGTATAACATGGAGTATGTCGTTAATAGATGCTTATAATTTTAGAATACTTAAGATTGAAATGGTGTTATAAAAACTTGTTTAATTATTATAAGCATTAACGAAAAAGGGAAACAATAAAGAATAACCTCTCAGCCATTGCCGATCCATGGGTCGGTAATAACTGCACTACTAAAATGCACTGCAGCTATTGCCGTTCTATTTTAATTTCAAAAATACTTTTTGAAATCCCTTAAAACACAATAATTTAGTTGCGAAATGTGGAATATACAAATAAAGGAATATGTTGAGTTATTCAGAATAAACTTAACGTAAATATTTATATATAAAATATCTTAAGCAAAAAATTTGAGTACTTACCTGAGGAAGTAAGGGTTAGTATGACACGATCGGCGTACTCGCTACGTTCACAGAAACTAACGTATTTGGTCACATTCCCGTGTACCTACGTACACTAACACCAGTAAATTAATTAGGAAACATACAAACATGGGTGTATATTATACTCTCTTGTGACTCAAATCGTTCCAAACCGATAAAAATAAGAATAAGCTGAATGGGTCGGCAATACCTGCAGATTTTCGATGGGTCGTTGATAGCTGCGTTTACCTTAAATACACTTATAAATAAATTATGAGACACATATTTTTGGATTTTTCGAAAATCATCCCCTAAACGGATGAAAGTAGGGGTTGAAGTTGATACAAAGAAGTTTATTTTTTGCGTCCATCAACTTGAAACTTGGTACAAATCTTTTGAAAACAAACTATGAGATATTAGTTCTAGGATTTTTCAAAAATCTTCCTCCAAGGGGGTGAAAGTGGGGGTTGAAGTTTGTATGGAAAACCTTCATTTTTGGGTGTATCGATTCGAAACTTTGTAAAAATACTCCTCAAAACAAATAACAAGATACGTATTTCTGGATTTTTCGAAAATCACTCCTTAAGGGGGTGAAACAGGGGGTTGGAGTTTGTATGGAGACGTGTTTGATTTTTACGTCTACCAACTTCAAACTTGGCACAAATACTCTTAAAAATAAATCATGAGACCAGTGTTTTAGGAATTTTCGAAAATCATCCCCTAAGGGGGTGAAAGTAGCGTTTGGAGTTTGTATGGAGAAGTGTTGTTTTTTACGTCTTATCAACTTGAAACTGGGCACAATTACTTTTAGAAATAAATGATGAGACACGTGTTTTTGGATTTTTTGAAAATCATCTCTTAAAGGGGGGAAAGAGGGGGATAAAGTTTGTATGGGATAGTGTGATTTCTGCGTGTAAATATTCTTGAAAATAAACTTGATATATTAGTTCTAGGATTTATCGAAAACCATCCTCCAAGGGATTTCATCCCCTTAGGGGTTGAAGTTTGCATGAATACCTTCATTTTTGGATCTATCAATTCGAAATTTTGTAAAAATACTCCTCAAAACAAACAACAAGACAAGTAGGTATATCTCGATTTTTCAAAACTCACGGATGAAACGGGGTTGGAGATTGTACGGAAACGTGTGGTTTTTGTACGTCTATCAACTTGAAACTTATCACAAATACTCTTAAAAATAAATGATGAGAAACGTATTTTTGTATTTATTTAAAATCATTCCCTAAAAGGGTGAAATTAGGGGTTGAAGTTGGTATAGAGAAGAGGGGTTTTTTGCGTCTATCAACTTGAAACTTGGCACAAATATTCTTTAAAAGTCTCCATACAAAGACTAATTTTTTTTATAATTTACTATGGGTTGCTAGGAGAAATTTGTTTGTGCTTCCCAAAATGTTGAAAAAATAAATGTCCACCCGTGCGAAGCCGGGGCGGGCCGCTAGTATGGTATAATGATTTAATGTGTCGTAACTTTATGTCTCTTTATGTAGGTATATTACATGTAAAAATGTTTTAGAGGATATTCGACTTTACAAAGAAAGTTTTCATGTGTTCTATAAATTATTAGGAGTAATAAATATCTAAACAACATAGCATTTATATATATTTTTTAAATGCTATAAAATAAATATTTATTTCTAAATTTACAGAAAAACAAAGAAAACCTATTCTAATATCTTAAATATATATAACATAATGATAGTATATACATAGTAATATGTAGATATTTATTTATTTATTTCATAGCATTTATAAAACATTTCTAAACGCCAAATACAAGACAACAAAATAAAAAATATAGGGTCACGCCTTTTACTGTCGAGGGGGTAAGCAGAGGTATTCCATTCCTGTATAAGTACCCACTTTTCATCAATATATATTTTTATATCCCACGCTGACAAGGCTCAGGTGGTGAGCCTATGCTGGACCGGGGTGCATGCTTCAGAATTAGTCAGAATCAATACTGGGACCTGCATATTTGTTTACGATGTTTTTCCTTCACCGTCGAGATACACGTATTGATGAATATGTAGGTAAGTTCTTGAAATTCATCAATTGGTACAATATGTTCTTGCCAGAATTCGAACCCGAACCTCCCGCATGACAGATCAGGCTCTTTAATCACTTTAATAATATAAATAATTAGACTATGTTTATATACAACTATTATTGTAAACCATAATTACTAGTAAGACATGAGATTAAAAAGGGCTGCCCGTGAATTTCTTGCTGGTTCTTCTCGGGGTACTGCATTTGGAACCAGCAACTCGTCGGTGGAGATGGGCTGATTTAATAAATCCGTACAAAGCTGTATTGTTATGTGCTCTTATCAGGCAATTAAAGGTAAAATTAACTGTCATTTTGTATTCCCTTCAACCACCAATGGCGCAGGTGGTAGAGCTGGACTGGTGGTCGGTGTCACGCGACTGTCTGATGTACGCAGTGGCGGTGGTGGCGCTAATCCTCACGCTCCTCGACGACAGGATATACTGGCACGAGGCGCTGCTTCTTGTGCTCATGTACACCTTCTACATACTAGGTAACTTAGGGAGCTACCTAATAGAAAACATTATTTTTTAGAATAGTAAGACCATGTAATCTTATTGGTATTTTAAAACCTTGTTGTTGTCACAAATAGGAATCTAATACAGCATTTATTTTCCAGCTATGGTCTTCAATGGCCGTTTGGGTTCCTTTGTGAGAAGTGGATGTTGCACTACAAATAAACCCAAGTTGTACACAGAAGTCACACCGCTACTCATTAAAGGTACACTAACTCATACTGTTAATAAAACGAAAATCCCTACTTCCCTATCCTAAAAAGAAACTCTGTTTGTTCCAAATCGGCCCGCCAAAAATCAAAACTAATCTTAATAAAATTTTACAGGAAGATAGTTTACCTTTTGAGGAAGGTAAAGCTAGATTTATTCCCGGGAAAACACGTAATTCCAAGGGGACGCGATAACCTTAAGTTCACGCAGTCAGAAGCGTGGGCTTAGATAGTGAAATTATACAATTGGATTACCTTTTCGTTGCAAGACTCGCAAACCAGATTTTTTACGAAACGGACATAGTATCACAGTAAACATCATAGTACTTGGTAAATGGTAATGCGTATTTAAATTTTTCAGAAAAACATAGTCCACTCGATACAACTGGTCGTATAAGTCACCCCACACAGTCTAGCGATTTAGAACAAGGCATCGCAATGTCCAGAAGACACGACTCTATCGGCTCAGGTAAATTTTGTCCATTAATCACACCACGCCAAGTACATGTTCACCACTTTAGTGATGGCTATCAGCCAGGCTAACGTGAGCACCGTGACAAAACTTTGTCCGGTTTTGGCTCGCTCCTTCCCCTGCGAGCACAAGATAAGCGACCAAATTTTTTTTCACGGCGCACAGTGGACTGAAAATCGACTTTCATAGACTTAGGGAATTGAAATTTTTATGTGTCTTTTTTTTAATGCAAATAGCTTCTGTTCAGGAATACTAAGCTCAAACAAATCATCTGTGTTAATTTAACCTGAAAACTGTTGAATTATAATTTTTTTTTAGAAAATTTGTATGGAGCTAGTATGAAAAATTGGTGTATCTCTGAAACCGCAAGGAAAACCGTAATATCCTTTGAGACCATCATAAAGCTAATTATTTATGATTTTTCGACATAGTCCGTATAACGGTTACACCTGCGGAATTTTAATTAAAAATTGACAAAAAATTCAATATTTTATTTACTACTTCATTGTTACGTTTTCACGATAAAAGTGGCAAATATGCATTTTAGGACCTAAAAATGGATTAAAAACTATTTCTAATGTAAAATATAGATTTTTTTATTGTTCAAAAAAGAACAAAGAGGTTTTAGAATTTGATTTAAATAACTATATTTAAACACACAATACCTTTATATGTATATTTCAAAAAATATAACTATGTATGTGATAAATACAGAACACCATGAAAAAATATTACATAAATGAAAACAAATAATCTAAAATGTTAAAATAAACACTATGGAATATAAATTCTAAAGAATACTAATTGTTAATATAACTAATAATAAATAATCGTCATTAAATTATAACCTATCTTCTCCATCACTATCTTCAGATTCTAATTCGGAATCAGGATCTACGTTGGATATATCTAAAAACTCCATTTGAGTGTCCTGAAACTTTATTAAATTGAGAGTTTCAGTCAAGAACGCCTTCTTTTCCTTGGCGCCGAAATTGGGTCTAGTAGCACTGATGAGAGGATCGGAAGACAGTATCAGCATATTAAGAATATCCTCTTTAGAAGCTTGTCTGCTTTTCTTGCGAGAATGGTGTTCCCTGAACCTTCTAAATACTGGAGTCATCTTGGTCACCATCCATTTTTTGCTTGTACCGGCTTTGGTTAGAAGCACCTTCAAAGCCCCACTTGGATATTAGCGTCAACTGCTTATCTTGCACATTTTCATGTAAACTTTCAATAATCCTCTTCACCATGATATCAAGTAATGCCTGTAGCGTAATCCTAGCTGACGAATCCGTCACTGTCACTGATTGCTTCGGAGGATAGCACTGTTGTTTGGATGTGGATAAAGGTCTTTTGCTCCTTCTCGCGTGGCCGTCTCTCGCAACGTGATGTATTGCCACTTAGTGAGTTTTAATGAAAGGAGCAGTCCTAGCGCCTTTTCAGGTATAAATAGCACAGTGCTAACCGGCCTTTGGAGCATTTGTTCAATTTTTGCAGCTGCTTCTGGATTCTTGAGCATATGTTCAATAACAGATGCAATATCCTGGCGACCATCTTCTTTTAAAATATGTTCGCTAGACCTCCTCTTCTTCTGTTTGTTACCAAGATCTTCAAAAGGTTTTCGATATCTTTTTGTCATCGGTCCTACAGTAGACGTTAAAGCTTCTGGAGAGATGAGTTCTTCTGGTATTTTTTCTCTGGATTCTTGGTCGAGGAAAGTCGCACACAACTTGGCCAATCAACAATTGTCTGAAGCCATTTCTCATATTGCTTTCTGAATGTCTCACTATTTCGTTTGGATTTCTTCCACCTCTGTGCAGCAGCTCGCGTAATTAAATCTCTGACAAAATTCCTTGAGAGTAACACGGTCTTCGTCATGAATGTTTTCACCTAGTCGAGTTGCAACTGCTTCGAACAGTACTTCATAATTAAATGAAGTATTTTTCTCGCTTTTTAGAATAACAAACAAATCTAAGTTGGTTGCTAAACTCTCTATTTTTATATTTTACGGTCACAAATGTTCACGGTCAAGAAGTTCGTATTTAACTAAAATATGAAGTAAAATGTATGTCTATTTATTGCTGCCTACCAGATATTTAAATCATTGCATTAATTATGATGAGCGGTAGATTAACAACAGCAATTGCATCTCTTTTGTTATGCTAGCCTCATTGAGGCACTATAGTACTTACAACCTCTTATCTGTTGAAAATATACAATAATTGGTTAATTGATAACCATTCATGACTAATTATAAATATGGATATAATATAATATTGTTAAGGCTTATCTTATTAGTTATTGAATACTAATTATACGAATACCTGGAAAATTTGATGCAAAAGATATTAAACAAGGCGTCATTTTCTTTTTATACTCTTTCTATAAATAACGTGCCTGGGGACCGCGGTCCCCAGGCACGATCACCTCGCCTGGCGGAAGATCTTCCCTTTTCACGATGGAGGAGCATCCCACCTCCGCTCCTCCATACAACCGTTGGACCGCGGTCCCCAGGCACGATCACCTCGCCTGGCGGAAGATCTTCCCTTTTCACGATGGAGGAGCATCCCACCTCCGCTCCTCCATATGTGTAAACAGACCCGGTCCGGCGATGGGCTCACCACCTATCACGTTTAGGGGTCCAATATATCTCGTGAAATGTGGGTATATCCAGTAATGGAATACCTCTGCCTACCCCCTCGGGGATAAAAAGGGCGTGAGATTATATTATATATATATATAAATAACTTTAAGAACCATTACACCCTAAAATGCATATTTGCCACTTTTATCGTGAAAACGTAACAATAAAGTAGTAAATAAAATATTGAATTTTTTGACAATTTTTAATAAAAATTCCGCAGGTGTAACCGTTATACGGAGTATGTCGAAAAATCATAAATAATTAGCTTTATGATAGTCTCAAAGGATATTACGGTTTTCCTTGCGGTTTCAGAGATACACCAATTTTTCATACTAGCTCCATACAAATTTTCTGAAAAAAAATTATAATTCATCAGTTTTCAGGTTAAATTAACACAGATGATTTGCTTGAGCTTAGTATTCTTGAACAGAAGCTATTTGCATTAAAAACAAGACACATAAAAAATTCAATTCCCTAAGTCTATGAAAGTCGATTTTCAGCCCACTGTGCGGCGCTCGGTCTCTAATTATTGTTATGATTTTCAGTCACAATATTATCAGTCGGCAGAACTACTGGCGCCCAGCCAGGAATGAGCGTCGTGACAAAATTTTGTCTACTGGTTTCTCGTACGAAGACGAGACAAATGCACGAAATTGGCGTCTACAAAATTGACACGGCGCTCATGTTAAATATTCAGGCAGCTACTAGTTTTTTTATCATTTGCGAACACATTCTAGAAGACAGCGCTAGCTCCGTGTGGTCGTGGCCTGACGAGAAGACATCTGGAGCCCGTAAGCTTCTCTGGGTGCTGACATGGCCGATAGGGCTGGCGCTGTGGGCATCTGTGCCAGACTGCCGCCGCCACCCGCGCCTCTACCCTCTCACGTTTCTCATGTGCATCGCCTGGATCGGCGGCGTCTCCTACCTGGTCGCATGGATAATTACTGTTATTGGTACGTTTTCAGTTCTGTTTCTTACACAGTTGCGTATTCCAAAGCATATCAGATTGATAGTTCACGCAGAAGAACGTGTATTTTTTTATTTCAATTGTTATCTTATATTATGTATGCATTTTCCTGTTGCTTTGTTATGTAACTTGCCTTTTTTTGTTGTCAGGCGATACCCTCAACGTTCCAGATAGCATCACCGGGCTGACGATCTTGGCAGCTGGCACTAGTCTCCCCGAAGCCGTCTCAAGTGTCTTGGTCACCAACCATGGTAGATACCAAACTTCAATTCCAATGATTTACAGAAAAGGCAGTAACGAAAAAAATACCTATTCCGAGAATATTCTTGATTTAAATAAGAAAAATTTTTCCGATAGTAAAATAGGATAACCTTCGAGTCTTTTGAATAGGTCCTATGAACGACAAATAGAAGCGATTAGATATACAATATGAAACAGAATAAGCGCAATAACTGAAACTAGTTTATTCAGTATCAACTAGATTTCAGCTATGTTTAAAATGCGTTATATAATTCCGAAATATGAATTAGCATAACTGAATACCTATGGAAACGGTACTATTACTATTGCTCTTTATTTAATAAATTTGGTTAGACAAAACTAAAGTACGAATGCATCATATTTTTTTTATATTATTATATTAATTGGAGTGTATCTTATTCTGTGACGAGTTTTATAGTACCTAGATTTTGTGTACTTATGTATTTTTTTACATGTTTTTTTTTCCAGGAAATGGCACAATGGGTATCAGTAACTCGATCGGATCCAACACATTTGATATCCTGCTCTGTTTGGGATTACCGTGGCTCATCAAATCTTTGTTTTATCCATCGATACCAGGCAATCATTGGGTAAGCTATTACTATTGCATCTTTATAACGCATTAATGCCAGCGTATTGTGGCAGGTATCTACTGCATAGTGACGCGTATTTTTTATTTTTTATTAACAAAATAGTAAACTGGACCCACTAATGGAACCAATCAGAGTGGAACCATTAGTCCGAAAGGAATAGATGTGACTGTATATTACCATGTGACGTTGCACACAAAAGTCAACCAAGTATATGTATATTTTAAATAAGAGTACTTATTTATTTGTACCTACTTACGTACAATTGATAAGCTTAAAGCGATAAGACCGCCCATTGTACTTTTTTGTATCACTGTGTCACTTGTTGCATATTACATACATACATACATACATATACAAACTTGGCCTTTCTCATTTCTAATTTCTTGTAATTATTTTAGGTATCGATCAACTCAAGTGGTCTATCGTATAGCGCCATCTCTCTCCTGTCTACGCTGTTCGCGCTGTATGCCTCTCTAGCTCTCAACAAATTTCAACTAGATTGGAAGATAGGGATTACGTGTATATTGGTATACGCCGGATTCATAGTGCTGGCTGCACTCATCGAGCTCAACGTTCTTTTCTTAGTAAACTTACCTATGTGCCCTCATTAAAGAAGATTAAGGTCAGAGTTCACCAAACCTGAACGACAGGTAAAACAATAATCAGCGGGCATATTCACGTAGATTCGATATTCGACTCGTAATCGGAAAATCTGTCGAATCCTCATGTCAAATATGACATCTGTGAATAGCCCATCCCGAAACCTTTTGACAGATTTTCCGATTCCGAGTCGAATATCGAATATTGAATCTCCGTGAATACGCCCGACTGCGGGCGTATTCACAGAGATTCGATATTCGATAAAAACCATACCTCAGCTTATCCACATAAGTCAATAATAATTTGTTTTATTTTAATTGGGGAGCTTACAGCCTAATTTACAATATCAACTAACTTATAAGTAGATACAATATTTTGGTAAATGGAAATCACAAGTTTCTATAGTATATATGTAATTACAGAGATTATAATACCACAGAATAAGTAATAGTACTACGTAGTAATACTTATTATAAGGTGAGATCGCTCGCCACGTGTTCGTTGCCTAAAAAAGTTACAATACCAGGTATCTTGATTTAACATCATGGTACTTTTAACGTTAGATATATTATAACAATGATGGTATTGGGCACTTGATTGTTGTTTACACGGTTGTTTAGTAGAGGAGATCGAACCTAATCGAGTCCGCAGTGTGGCTAACATGCGTGCCGTGACAACATTTTGTCGACGGGTTATATTATACCGTGCAAAAAAAAACGTATTCTCATGAGAAAGGGTGAGATAAAATAATGGACAAAATTTTGTCGTGGTGCGCATGTTAGCGCACGAGGATTTTGCGAAGGCCAACCAATAGGTATCCTAATAATACATAATTTGAGACAAATTTTGCGATAAAACTAGTGCGCCGCCAACTGATTGTGTTAGAATAGAAATAAAACGTGTGGCCAAAGTTTTATTTTAGCTGACTTTAAAATAGGAGAAGGGTCTCAATTCGACACTTGGCGTAATTACTTAAATGAAAAATAAAAATATATAATTAATTACTATAAGTTAGTTTATTGAATTTATCGAATATAAAAAAATATGTCGAATTAAGGGCCGAGTCGTCCAAACTATGGAAAACTCTACGTTAGTGTGACTATCATAAACATAGTGCTCATATCTCTTTTAACGGGCGATAATAAAAGTAGGCCTAGTATTATCCGTATCACTTTACTCGAAATCTCACTGCACCTTTATTTTACTGGATTACAGTCTGCACAAAAGTTATAAAAAAGATATTAAATTATAATATACTTAATTAATAATTAATTTAAATATATATACATATATATATATATATATATATATATATATATATATATATATATATATATATATATATATATATTATATATCTCATATTCATTTCACCCGGTCGAAATGTGGTAAATCATTAGCTGTTAGCCACGTACATTTGCGTAGAGGAGTATTTGAACTATTCACCCATAAGTATTTCTAAATAATAATTAGTATTAACATAATACTGGAATTTTCCAACAAAAAATAAGGTTTATCCTGAGGATATATCTGTAGTATCAACAATCTTTAGTATTCTACGATTAAATTATTTATAACCCTTATTCTTTGTAGGACGAAGGCCAATATTTTATTTTTAATCCTCGAAGCAAACACAGAGGGGTGTTTGGTAGGTACATAAGTAAATATAATGATCTTGTTTATAATACTTGGTTTTATTTCTGTTGTCAGAACAGATTTCTTTAAGGCTAATAAATAGGTACTAATACGAGTCATATCTTGGAAGTTGAACGAATACACTTTTAGTAGGTAGGTACCTACATAAGTCAGCATACCAAAAATATAAATTCATATCAAAAAGAACTAAAAATGTTTGTAAGTAAGTTTGTAGGAAGTAGGTACCTAATTTCTGGAACTGACGAGCCGGTTCTGAAAAATTTTCACTGGTATAATGACTATTCCCCAATGACATAGACCATGTTATCGTAATGCCACAAGGGAGAAACCCAGCTTCTAATTTTTGCTACCTACCTATACTTTTCAATGTTACCCAATGACGATAACCTATACAAAAAGTACATAAATGTTTACACTTACCTAATTTTACTGTGTCTTATTTACTGGATTCTTTCACAAAGAATAAGGCCTAATCCGAGATTAAATCCTTTATCGGCAAGCAGAGATATTCAATTCTATAGACTTTATGGATTTACCATCTGGAAGGCTGCTTACGGAACGTTGGACTAATGAATTTCCTTTCAACAGCTGTAGTAGTCTACCGACATATATATCGATATGCGAAGACGGCTGCAAAAATGAGGTTTAAAAACTAGCTATAAAGTTTATATTTGTCTGCATTGGGATGCGATTTAACATCATCTGTAAGCTGTACTTTAGGCAAACTGAATATCTACGAACGATAACATTAACCGAATCTCTAAAATTGGTATCGGTCTGGAATGGTATCTTTTTTCAACAGTAAGTCCCTTCATCACTTCACGATCTAACACTGTGTCAAACTAAACCGAAAGTGTAATCACGTTAATTGTATCAATTTCTAGTTAACTGCAAACAACTGTTTTAATAAATCAACAGCTTCGTGATAGAACGCTACTTTACCTAGTCAATAAAATCCTCGCCGCGAGAATGCTGTAACACTGCTAATGACATAAACTATATTGAAAAATTATTTCATCATAACACATAAGACGTTCAACTTTTCCATTCTTCGCGAAAAGTACAAAAAAGTAAACAATACATAATCGCGTCTACATAATTAGGTGGCACACGCGAGCGACGACATCAATTCACACGCACGTCAGAAAGTACAACTACCCGCACGCCGAGACTAGACCCGCGGCGCGTGCGCATCACATGTCATAAGTATAAGCAGAGATATACGATAAATGTAGGAAGTTCACTGTTTCCGCCTTATAACAAAAACAATGAGAACATTCTATTTACAAATTATAGTAAAAAAGTCATGTTATCATCAATCAAATAACGCAACCTAGGTATTACATAAATACTGTTATAAAAGAAGACACGAAGACTTGTAAAAAAATTATATGAAGGATTTGGGCGGGTCCGTATAATAATAATAATAACCGGCGGCACCCTAGGTTAGGTTTTTTATAATGTGTAATTTTTATATTGTTTTGTAAATGTTTTTATATATTTTACTTTTATATACATATTGTAAAAAACCTAACTTAAGATATGAAATAAATAAATAATAATAATAATAAATTGTGGGACACAATTTACGTGTGTAAATTGTGTCCCACAATTTATTATTATTATTATTTATTTATTTCATTATATATAACCGTGTGGTTATTCAGTCCCAAATTAGGCAGAGCCTGTACTATGGGTACTAAACAACTGATAAACATACTTAAATAAATATTAAACACCCAGACACGAAGCCAACAGACATGTTCATGCACACAAATGTTGGCCCCGAGCGGGGATCGAACCCGCGACCTCCGACTCAGAAGGCAGGGTCACTACCAACTGAGCCGTATGTATAATCTTATTTTTATTCTGCGCAAGCTCTGTCTGTAGCATTATTCAATTTATGTCAAAATAAGCTCAAACCCGTCCTAAGTAAAATATCACAAACTTTGATAATCTCATATTTAAACTATCTAGGCATAAGCGAATTAATTATTCTCTGCCAGAGGGATGGTCGCCGAGTCGTCGTGTACATCATAGGCATGGACGTCATGCAAACTTTGATTGGCTTGCGAGAACTCGCCTGCATCACGAACGGATATGGGTGCTTCATTCCAGGAGAGATCGAAGTGCCCACCAGGCTGATGGTGGGCTTCGGAAACTTGATAGGTTGACTCTTCACAACCTGCCGCTGGCTCGCACCCCCAAGCAAGATAACAGGGATAGAACTCGGTTTGGCGGTTCGGAACGGCCACGCAGTAGTAGGCCGCGGAGTCGTGATTGTTGACGTCTCTATAATTTCATGAAAGATTGATTCGTCGTAGTCTCTATTGTCGTCTACGAGCGGTGCTACGAACACAACTTGTTTGAGACTATTTATGTCTTGCACCAACTTAGCGTGCTCTCTTACTATATCTTTGCCATCTGGAAGTAAATTATCAATCCTCCGGGAAATTTCATTGATGTTGAGCACCGGATGAGTCGGAAAAGTCGCTGCGGTAGATGCCGAAAACTCATTCGTAACCAACTTTTTTTTAGTACGCCATCCTATAAAATACAATCAACATTAACTTCTATAGCAGGCAAATGTAAATTTATATCTATGCAGGGGATCAACATTACCTTGGTCTGTTACTCGGGCGAATCTCTCTGTTGGTAGTGTGTATTCATAGCAATTCACCTGAAACAAAGTTTACTATTCAATCAAAATTCCCGAGGGAAATCCGTGTCGGCCGTCACAGCACTCTCTCTTTCTACAGTAACTGTTAAATATGTTAGTCACACCATACTAATACCCACACTCACACTGATACAAGCACGTGCCTCTTTTTGCTATAAAATGGAACAAAGTAATGCGGTATAAATAATTTATTAAGTTTATATCAATTATTAGTGTTTATACAAAGCGTAACAGAAAAAGCGCAATTCCTCATACACCCCAATTAGTAGGTATATTAATATAAAAAAATTATGATGCAATCGAACTTTAGTTGTGTCTAACCAATTTTCTTAAATATCGATTAATAATAGCACGATTTCCATAGAAAGCACTAAATTCAGCAACGCTAATTGAACAAACTAATTTCAGGAATTGCGCTTATTATGTTACATGTTGTATATTTATGTGTTCCAAAATTCATCATGATTTGATTACCGATATTTGGTTGTCAGAGAGCTGTGAATGTATTGTAAATTAAAAGTTTGGGTTGGTGCCACAAAACATAATTACCTACATAATTATCACGTGAATAAATACTATTACAGAGTTAAGTATTTAAGAGGTCTCAAATTAACCTACCTAACAACACATAATTATGATAGTTGTTTTGGCACATATTAAAGGTAAGTATTTTTATTTTACTCTACACCAACAAAAAAAAGCTTAGCAAACATAAGCTTAGCACGTGAACAATAATGGCAGTTCAATAACTCGCTTTAGCTGTAGGCAAATAATGCATTTTCGCTCATCAAGTAGATAAACATTAACACACATTATGTTGACAACAGATTTGTATATAATTTAAATAAGTGGCTGACGATTTTATTCAAAACTAGCACCCCCAGCGGTTTCACCCGCGTAAATCCCGTTCCCGTGGAAAAATTACAGCCCATGTTTCTCCCAGAAAAGTAAGCTTTCCAGTGGTGAAAGAATTTTTAAGACTCACATGTAGAATTTAATTACAAAAACCAGCAGCGCCTCGCGGTTTCACCCGCGTAGTTTCCGTTCCCGTGGAAATACGGGAGGAAAATATAGCCTATGTTACTCCCTGATAATGTAGCTTTGCATTAGTAAAAGGAAGCTAAAGAATTGGAACCATTGGGAATCTGTAGATTTGGAGTTCTGTAGTATTGGGAATCTGTTGACATGTTCATAATTCAAAGGAAGAATTTTAAAAACGGCTTCGTGGTTTAAGCCTGTTCTCATGGGAAAATTAGTCTAATAGTCCGTGTAGTACAAACACACAGAAAATCAAATCTTTCCTCTTTTAGTGTACATAGATTAGTGTAGACAGCGGCGATGCCCGTGCTGATCCAGTTTATTCCCGCTCCCGTAGGAATTGTAAAAAATCCCTTCATAGCGGTCGCCTACGACATATAAGACACCTACGTAGGTATGTAGAAATATAGTAGGTACCTACTATATTTCAAGTTTTTTGGTGTTATCGTTTCAGAGTACTTGTTTATGTAGTACTTATGTCTCTTTTTAACCAGATTTTATATTTTCCCGTGGGAATGAGATATTTTTCTGGAATAAGAAATATCCTAGATGTTGACTCAGGTAATCAGTTATCTCCACACCAAATTTCATCAAAATCCATCTAGTAGTATTTGCATAATGCATGCACAGACAGACAAAAAAAAAACAAAAATTGGTGGCGATTACTATCTACACTACCATTAAAATTTTCTAAAAATATTTCATGTACAGACACGGTTCCGATATAGCTTTATTATATGTGTAGATAACATCTACATTTTTAATCTTCGTTATATTATGTATTTAAAAGTGTAAGATATTCGCTCGATAACTCATCACTAAATTTCCGAAATATTCTGAAGATCTTTTAAAAACAAATACAACTGCTAATAGATTAAGCCGATTGTTTGGACCACTCACTCATACACCTACTGTACTTTAGATTTACTTGGTTGTGAGATTAAGATAGCGGGTTCTATTCCCAACTTTTGAGTAGGTAAATGAGTTTTCATGTTTGTTAGTTTCGTGTCATTCATCAGTGGCTTAGCCGCATGAGATTTTTTTGTGTCCCATAATTTATTTATTATTATTTTAGTGGAACTTGTTGAAACGTTAGTAAGTGTACAATAGTAAAGTACCTACCTACCTATGTGATCACTGCAGTAAGGCCCCGAGTTGCGAGTATGCTTTGTGCGCTCGCTACGTACCACGAGTCGAGAACTATCTATTATGCACGTTGGCCAAATATCGATTTAATTTGTAAGCGAAGGCAAGCGCGAGTAGCTTCCACGGCATCACTAACGCATTAAAACGCTTTTAGATCATTGGCAGCAGCATCCTGAAATTGACTGATTCTAGGACAGTTCGTCACATTCAGAAACACTGCATTAAGATAGTACAGCAGGCGTATTCACGGAGCTTCGATATTCGACTCGGAATCGGAAAATCTGTCGAAGATGGGCTATTCACAGTCGATAGATTCGACTTCGGAAAAAATTTCACTCGATCTGAATCGAACGGGAACGGTGTCGAGCCTCCGTGTGAATACGCCTGCAGGTCCAAATAAATAAAATTGTAGACTACATTCCTAAACGCCGAAATATGTTAAATACTTATGACCTAAATTAAATAAGGTGCAAATTTTTCAAATTCATGTTAGCACCACATTGTTGCATAGAGTCGCGGATTTGGATATGAGAATTCATGAAAAATGTCTTTATAAAACAAGCATTAGAAAGATTAATATCGAAACAATATAGCATAGCACGGAAATCACTATTGTTGTAAAACTAAAACTAACATACAATCATAATTAGTAACTGCAAATCGTTTACCTCCGTACGGTCTTTAACTGATGTGTAAGTAAGTTCAAGTTATCGACCATAACAGTCTTTATAACTTCTTGGTTGATATAGTTATAGACTGTAATTAAAACGTTCGTTATCAATGGCCGCGCTAGCACCCACACTCGCTTTTCCATCACGCAATGTTGGCAGTAAAAAAATAACTTTTATAAAGGTACAATAAGTCACACAAACCACTCTACCGAGCATTAACTAGCAGCAAGTTAAGTATCTGTAGAGTTGTCATTAAAATTTAACAAATCTGGGAAACGAAATTTAAACAAACACGATAGAAAAAATAGATATACCTACAGCCTGTTATAATGTGTAAAAGTGCCGCACAATTAATTGAGTAAGGTCACAAGGACGCGAAATACCTACGGTTTTACTCTAATATCTGGACCCATTCGCGCTTGCCTTCTTTTAATTAAAAGAAATGTTTAAGCTTCTCTATTCAAAATACAGGCTGTCCTAGTAAATATAGCAGACAAAGACGTTTAAAGAAAAAGTTTAGGAAAGAGAATGATTTTCTTCCAACTTCTTTGATAGCAGACTTTTAAGGTAAATACTTTATTGAACTGAATAACATTCGTTCAAAAATAAAAGCTTTTAAAATAGATGTAATCATGATGTAATCGTAAAAAATTATTCACTTCTTCCGAAATGGCCAGCTCGGATCTAAGATCAGTGTAATTTGTAATGGGGATATGATACTCGTATTTTCTACGAATTTCCAACTTGTTTCATAGATGGTTGTTCAGTATAATAAAAAAAAGTAGTTGAAGATGATATTCGTGGCATTAAACTAGAAATTAAAGAAACTAACCTGCGATGAAGGTCCATGACGCTGTGGGTTGAAGACCCGGAGATTAAGCGCGCCGACGACCGTGAGCAGCGCCGACGCTTGCAACAACACCGCCCACCGCCACATCTTCGCATTACTGAGTGTATGTGCTCTCTCCGCGGTAAAACGCTCTACGCCACCACCACGCGAACAAACATTACTTCTACTTTCATCGCTTTTATTTTATTTCCTCGCTTACTTAGATCCATATAATCATTCCTTCCTTAAATTTAGTAGCGTGAGCCATTGATACTAACTGGGGAAGTTATTATAGTGGAAGGCTGTCAAAAGTAATCAAAGTAACAAATTGCTTGTTAAGTACGGAAAGACTTGACAATAAAGTATTAGACTGTGAAATGACTCCTACGCACGAAATAAGCACGTACTATCATTTACACCTTGACTATACCTCCATCAGGTTTGGATTTTAATATGATAAATTAATATGGCTGTTATCGACGACTAGGTACTGTTACCAACTGTTACCATTAGGATGACTGTCATCGAGAGTCACCAAGGCGCTTCGTCGACTGTCGTCGCATAAAGTGGTGCTCGTCTAGCGCTCTAGTTCTAGTAGCTCAAGTCTCAAAAGGTCAAGTTCGCATAACGATAACTTCCCAAACCTCTTAATCTCTATTCTATCAATGTTATTAAAAGTGACCATTGTGGAAACGACTAGTCAGTCGTTTCTTTGGTAGTTAAGTGTTTGTAAAACGCAGGGTTGTACTTGTGGCAAAAAATTGCTAATAAGGATAATTTACTTTGAAAGTATATATTTATATGCTGATTTCGTGGCTGCAAATATATTTTAGAAATATGATGTACTTTTAAACATATGGTCATATAATCTCAAATACCTACTTGTTCGACTCTATAACTTTCCAGGTAGCTTTATTACGTACCTAACGTACTTACTTACTACTTAAATGTTGGTGTAGTCATATACTATGAATGTCCTTTATTTACGGAGATACAGGTGGTGGTGCTGCTGCAAAGACGTCATTCTGGCAGCGCCCCCAATGTGCATGTATATCTTTGATTCCACGGGGAATTGAGTGTAGGTTCTACTGCTTTTCTAAAAATACGAAATAGTAGTATGAAATCGTCTTATAGCCCAAATGCAGAAATATGCGATACTTACCCACTGCTGTAAAGACGTCATACTGGCAGCGCCACCAACCGCCCCTCCCCCCCCCTATATCTCCTAAGCCGCGAGGTTACGAAATCCAAGACTATTTCGTACCCAGAGTATGAAATGGGTAGGTACGTAACGTAGGGTGAACTCATCTAATTTCGTGACAAAGGCATTGGAGTACAAAAAAACTGATTAATAATCATTCAATTTTATTGAGACTTAACTGAAGTATTAATCAGTCTCTTGTGGATACAATGGCACGAGTAATCACAGTCTATTATAACAACGTACAGAGTACTACCTATTTTACAAAAGTAAGTCAACTTGGTTAATTCCGTGGTATCCTCTTTAAGTCCGTGATAGATACTACTGTAATCCTGATATAACGGAATTACACAAGTTAAAATGTTTATGTGTACTAAACTAAACTTAAAAAACTTATTTTCTTCTTAAAAATATTTAACAACAGTTTTCTTGTTTTTGTGCGGCTCTTAGGTCAGCCTATAAGTATTTTCTATTTTTCTTAACGCCTTCCATGTTTTCTGAAAAAAAATATGAATTAGACGGTTTGTCTTGGGAACCTCTTATTTTTTTATTTCGGTTATAAAAAGTTCATTTTTTGTATTTATGCTCTAAAGTTTCGTCGACAATCATCTCACGTAATTGCGTGATAAATTTAACTCACCTAATTATGTGATACAAAATAAATGTTACATTTAAGATAGAATTTCAACTTTAAAGGAACCTTTGCCTCTTATAGCTACGTTTATATTGTAATTGCATTTATTTAAAACTTAATTCTGACGCCATTTGCTTAAAAAACTCAATAACGTGTATTATGCTACCTTAATTCCGTTATAACACAAAAGACACTCAACCGTGTTACATGCAATATTTTTGACGAACTAAATAAGCTTTTACACCTAAAATGTACAGAATAATGAAGAGTTTCTTACTTTCAGAAAAAGGAAATATCATAAAGATATCATTTTATTGAAAAAAGCAGAGAAATCTATAAAATACTTACATTAAAATAGCAAAGTTTGCCACCCATTTACTCACATTGTCGAAACTGGTCGAGTTCGCGCGCAGACTGACGAAAATCGTCGATTGTTGCTATTCCTCTTACTCAAATAAATCAAAATTTTGCAGATGAATTTGGACTTTATTACCAAACGCTTAGGTGGTATTATGCTTGCTCACATTCACTCATAGAATAATATATTAGACTTCAAAGTCACTATCACGGAATTGAGTGAGTCACATAATTAGATGAGTTTACCCTAATCAGAAGCCGTGCGCTGCTAAGATGATACATACGGTTTTGAGGTCTTCCATAAGTTCGTGCTGAAAAGCTCCTTACATGTGCATTGTGCACGTCATATTTCGAGCACGCTCCCCGATCTAATCTGCAATCCCTCTTGAATCTCCTCTCATACTACCTATGAGCCTAATTCCAAAATTAAATTGTTCGCAACCAAAGAGATTAATTATAGGTATTTTCACACCACATGCTCGACAAAGCCGGATTATATATCATATAAACGTCACCGAAAGCAAGACATTATATTCCTTGGCTTTAACCGGGTTATAATGTTGTATGGAATTTCATTATAACCCTAGGTCAATAATGTAATTTTCACTTTTTATAATCCTTATTGCTATGACAATAAAGTCTAATTTCGTTAAGCAAAATGTGGTGCAGTCGTGGCCAACTCGATTTTCGAAAACCGAAGCCGCGACCAACTAGATTCGCACGATCTTCAATTGTTAAATCAAGTACCTAGGTCACGCCGGCAGAAACAAGTTGCTGTATCCATTTTATAGTTTTAACATTTCAAAAAGAATATCGAAAATGTCAAGTGATGAAAGTACTTTGACTTCAGAGTCTATTATACTAGATGCCATAGGCATTGTCAATAATCTACTACCTACCATGCAATTGCATTTTATTGTCTCGCATAAGGTGAGAAAAGTAGAGTATATAACTCGGGAATAAAACTGTTTTTGTCTTGGGCGCTTAAATCCCTCACTAAACTCTGTCTTAATTCCCTCGCTTCGCTCGGGAATTAAATCATAACTCCCTCGCTGCGCTCGGGAGTAAAACTGGGAGTCCTTCGTTACGTTCAAGATTCAATGTCGCGCCCGTGACATAAAACAGTGCTTTATTCCCTTATTGTATAATCTACTATTTAATCTCTTCGTTCGCAACCAAAGCAAGTTTTCTTCCATAACCTACGAATAATCCATAACATTCGTTATACGGCCATCATTGCTTTGTCAGTCAGAAAGAAGTCGAACGTCAAGTTTTAGTAAACATTCAAAAATTATTAAACCGGAAATGTTTGAACACATTGCGGTTAATATTACTACGAGCTACGTAACCTCAATAATTATTAACTATCTACCATACGTAGTTATAATAACTTCAATGCTCGAGCGTCTCGTTATTTTCTTTTTATTTTATAGATTTTTTTTGCGTCTTGTAACAGTTACTTTCGAACACGTTCCATAAAAAAACAGTGGCTAAGTTTTAGTTTAACATAGGTACCTATAGTCTATTTCACGTGGCATGGGTTCTGACAGTTGACATTTTTCCGCTCATGCTACTTTCGACTAATAAAAAATATTGTTTTTTTTTGCAATGATGAAATATTAATTATTTTTTGACGTGACAACGACTTATAATTCGATGGAGCCAGGTGCATGCACGAAAAAGTATGACGTATGCGGCGTTCCAGTGCAAGCGAGAGCGCGCAACGAGCGACAAAGAGGCACAATCCATTCCATCAGTATTTACGAAAAAGTATGACGTTGTCACGTTCAACAAACGTCAGTAAACCGACTTTACAGACAACCGATTTTTTTTATCAAATATTTTTATTATTATTATTATTTCTAGACGAAAGTAGTAGGCGTGGAACGGAAAAATTTAAACTTTCAACGTTTGAAGAAAAGTTGAGAATTTTTTCTTCCTACCTCTTTGGTACATCATAATTCTACCTACATAATCAACTTTTTTTGGGAACACCATACCTCGGCGTCTATCTGAAAAGATTTTTGCTGACATCTCAATACTTGTTTCAGACTTTTCTTTTACCAACCTTAAGATATAAGGGAAAATTTTATGAATAGTAGAATCAAAGAGGTTGGAAGAAAATCATTCTCTTAGGAGAGAGAAACTTTTTCTTTAAACGTCTTTGAGTAGAATACAATGTATTTTGTAATTTATAAATTAGGCCCTTTCTTCTTAGTATGATAACCGTTAAAATTAAAATTTCGGCCAATTTAAAATATCCCAGTCCGCGGGGGTCAAGTGCTAGATTATGGCCCTTATGAGGGGATGTCAAATATTTTATTATTTCGTGTATATCATCTAACTACCATTTCCGGGTAGGTACTATTATTTTAGTTTACTTATGAGAAAGATTGGGTCATATTCTACCCTTTATTTCTAGCCCAGCGCAGCTGCGATATGCCACTAGTCGGGTCAACGATAGACTGCGCTTTAACACCGACATAGCTGGCTACTCCTTTTTTTTAGTTACTCTACGCCTTTTTAAAAAATGTTCGAAAACATGTGGATATCAACAAAATATATGAAGTAAATAAACAAATAAAAACATCGAACACGGTACGGTATCTTTATTACAAATACTTTTATGATACCTAAATATTTACAAATTAACAAAGTTACAAAAAATCTAATCAGTTACCGGAAGTATTATCAGATCTCCTCTGTCAATACACCATGAGTGACATACAAGAATCGCACAATTATGGAAACGACTTTGATTTAGCTAAAAATTTAAAATATTGGTTTTCGTTGAACTAATAGCTAATGAAACAAACTTAATGTAAATAATAAATAATCCACGCACCTCCATTATAACTACAAAGAAGTTATCTTAAAGTATTAGGAATGCGTCACCGTACGCTATCCATGAAGATTTTTCGCTAACCAGCATCTGTTAAAATATCATCATTTATATACTTTCAATTAACCTTTTATTTCAATAACACTGAATAATTATTTATAGTATAACCTGTCATCAGTAACTTATGAAGATAAAATCACAAGCAGCCACAGCTTTGAAAAATCACACTAAGTGGCGTTTTATTACTTCAAAATATCTAATTAATCTCGGCGAAAACATAGCAAACGAATATAAATAATTGTCTTTATATTATAAATCCTCGTCTGCATTAGTATCTTAATATGTAAATATCTTTTTTATCTGAAGCAATACAGAAGTTAAGAGACAAAACAAGAGAACGCGAAAATAATGTAGTAATATGGTTTTACAAAAATGAATCAAAATCTATCAAGCGTAAGACAATCATGTGTGGTCACTAAGCAACATTTAAAGAAAATTAATAAGTAACTATACCTTGTCACAAAAATAGACATCTGAGCGCGGCGTGCACGTGACAGAAATAAAACTGTATGTAGGTATCTATCTATACATATAAAATGCTTTGTCCTGAATGACTGCAGCCTAAACCGCTGATCGTAGAGACCTGAAACTTGGAGGGTGTATTCTTTGTAAGACGTAGGCATTCGAAAAGAAAGGATTTTCCTAAATTATACCCCTCAGGGGTTGGAAAAAGGGGGGCAAAGTTTGTATTACAACGTGATTATTTAGTCCAATCTAACGTTCTTTAACAGAATTTATGGAAGACGTTTCCTATTTTTTTGAAATTTATCCCATAAAAGGGTTAAAAAAAAAGTAGAAAGTTATTTTGGGGGTGAGTTAATTGCTTCGAAGTTGATAGAAATACTCCTTAGTTGTTGTGATTTAAATTAAATTTTTTTTTTTGACACCATGTTTAAAAACTCAATCCGATTTTCTTCAAAAAAGGTTGAACTTACATAAATAAAAATAAATTAAATTAAATAAATAATCTCACACCTTATATCCCCGAGGGGGTAGGCAGAGGTATTCCATTTCTCGATATACCCAGTTTTCACGAGATATTCCTTGGACCCCTAAACGTGATAGGTGGTGAGCCCATCACCGGACCGAGTCTGTTTACACATGTCTCATTATTAATTCTGGGACCTGCTGGTTTCCTCACGATGTTTTCCTTCACCGTCGAGCTAGTGATAAATATGTACGTAAGTTTTGTAAAACTCAATGGATTCGAACCAGAGCCTCAATGATTTTCATCATGTGAAGCAGGCTCTTTAACGGTAAGGCTATCACTGCTTACTTACATAATATAATACAATAACGGGTGACAATCCTACTTCCTACTAAAATTATAAACGTGAAAGTTTGTGAGTATTGATGTATAGATGTTTGTTGCTGTTTCACGCAAAAACTACTAAATTTTGAACTTTACAGTTACATAGCTTATTTATATTGCTAATTAGCAGCGCGCCGCGGTTTCATCCGCGTAGTTCCCTTTGCCATGGGAATACAGGAATAAAATATAACCTATGTTACTCAGGGATATTCTAGCTTTCCATAGGTGAAATAATTTTTAAAATCGGTACAGTAGTGTTTGAGTTTATTCGTAACAGATACAAACATACAAATCTTTCCTCTTTATAATATTAAGTATAAGTATAGATACATCAGAATAACACATAGGCTATATTTTATCGCCGTATTCCCACGGGAACAGGAATTACGCGGGCGAAACCGCGGGGCGCTGCTAATTAGCAAAATAAAGCGATGTATTGAGGAATAGTCAGATATTTCTAAACCAGTGTCATCGTATTAGACACACTGGTACCGCAGGGCTACGAGAACATATCCCTAGTGAATTTACAAGTATTCATTTTAGGTACATACACCGAAATCAATTATTATTGTATGGGCATTATTTTTTGTATTCGAGATTTTATCCAGATATTTGATTAAGTTGAGGGTAAACTTGTCTTAGTTGGTGTGATAAATGGTCGTGACTGTCATGAACTTTCGTGCCATGTCCATTCGTCGATTTTTTGCATTTACTAAATTCCAAAAGCAGTTTAATTTTAAACATGTTTCTGTGTATTTGTTCATGAGTCCAAAATCGCAACATTTTTACTGTTTGCATATAAAATCAACATAATTGTAAGTAAATCGAAAAAAACTGTGAACTATTATATACGTACAAATGTTTATCTAAGACAATGAGTACTTATCGTGTTCGACCAAGGATGTACTTTTAATTTAAGCTGGATTTGTTCAACGAAGGGTGAGACTTATTCGGAGATGTTTTTGCTATTTATCCTAGGAATAGTGCTTACTCCATCCAGGTTGGGAGAATCCGGCTTTAAAATCATTAACTTGATTTTGAATTTGTAATAACCAAATTGTATTTCAAATTGACAAACTGGCATCATGGTGGTTTAGTTTACGCCCTGCCTTCTTTAATTTTATTTAACCATTAAAATGTCTTATATCGCTGTAGTTCTTTTTTATTAATTCAATGCAAAATATATTTTTTCCAAGCATACCATTATCCCATTCCCTATTCACGTGATATTCGTATATAATTTTTAATTGTCGACTTATTCGTAGGTCAATGGTTTTTATACAATATCAGTCTTATTTCTGTTTTGTATGTTATTAGTTGTGTAATATTTAAATATATTATTTAAGATATACACCAAATTAATAACAACGCCGTTTTGGAAGAAACATATTAGGGTAAAATTTATCGGTGGTCACATTCGTTACTGTATCAATTTACAAGTATATATATCGCAAAAAAACCTGACATCATATACTATTAAACATGAATACTACATATTTGCAACACTTAAATTCAAATTCAATCAAAAACATGAAAGTACAATATTTTTCCACAAAAATAGCTATAAAATCCGTTCTAATACCATTTCGAGTTTATGTACCCTGAGATATGTTCATCATATCCAAGTAATTATTATAAAAAAGAAACAATTAGTATACATTCCAACGCAATATCTTAAAAACCACGTCTCTGTGTTCGTACACGTTAATCTGCGAAACGTTCAATCAATTTTAAAGAAAATTGTGTATGGTTCGTTTATAATCAAAGATAGAATAGTTATGGAACCCTTAGGTGGCGCTGTTGTCTGTGACAGGACAACTTCAAAGATAAAATACTACATATACAAAGATAAAATAGTAACACCTAGAACTTAAAATTGGGCTGCTAAGTTCCTTATAGGATGCAGGCGTCCGCTGAGAAAGGATTTTGAGTAATCCCCACAGGAAAAGGACCTGCGCGAGGCATCTGCCATCATAATGTTATTTTAAAATAATGTCTTATAATTACTTCAGTTCAAACCACTTTAATACCAGTAATTCACTGCCATTTTCTTAAAGATTTTTTTTACAATTTCTTTTCCACTTTGGTGGGTAACTAAGTTTAGTATATTCAAGAAACATTACCTAAGATCACTAATAAAAACTAGATCACCGTGACATACAATAATAACAGTGAAATAATGTCGACTGAACTTATACATGTTATAACGACCCTTACAATACTGAGTGAATATTTTTCTTTCGCAAAATTTTATGCGATTGTGTATCCGAAAATAAAAATCTCACGCCTTTTATCCCCGAGAAGGTAGGTAGGAGGGTGGGGAGTATTTCATTTATGAAAATACCCACTTTTCACGAGTATATTCGATCCCTAAACGTGATAGGTTGTATATCTGCTTTTATATTAGTGATCGAAGACATTAACAGATCATTATATTCTTAACTTCATGATTAATACACTATCACTGGCTTTGAAAGCCTTGGCAGTGACTGGAGTTCCTTCGGAACAAGTGATTGGTTAGAGCAATCACAAAATGAGCTAACTTTCGAAAACTACGTGGTTTGACAAAAAGGTTACACATTTCAACATTAATTAAAGTCTTACAAATTACAACATTGAACTTTGTGTTTTGTGTATTTCAGGCAACTGTAATATATTGGAATGTACACTAATAAAGACGAGGTGACGAGGCAACGGTTAGCGCTCCACTGCAAGTGGTGCAACGGCAAGTTTGCAGCCCCAAAAGACTCCTATCGGCTCCACAAAATTCCAATTCACCACACCTGCAACAATTTCGAATAATATAACTGCAACGACACAATTTCCGAACACGTTATAAAAATATAGCTCAACAAATATTACGCAAAAATTCGCAAACGCAATTTTTTTATAAATTAGTATTATTTACGTAATACAAAATCACATAACGCGATATAGGCTCTTATACAATCGCTATAGCAACTATACCTATCGTAATGCATAAATCTTGTAAGAAACTATAATACATATGCACAGAGCCGGTGGTTATATATGGATTACCTAAACTTCATCTAAACATCAACAAACAATCGTTCTTTAAAGCAATGTTGTTCCTCATAAAAATGACATTGTACTGGGACGTGGAGCGAAGCAAATCCGCACTGCAAACGACAGCTTTAGAAAGCGCACGGAGCTGGTAATATCGGACGCCCCTACGGCTGGGACGGTGTCATGAAGTGGTTTTAATTCTGTCGCGAGGCCATGATAAATATGTCGGAAATAATAATAAATAATCTCACGCCTTTTATCCCCGACGGAGTAGGCAGAGGTATTCCATTTCAGGAAATACCTACATTGCACCAGTATAATCTTTGGACCCCTTAACGTGATAGGTGGTGGTCCATGGCCGGATCGGGTCTGTTACACATGCCTCAGAATCAATTTTCCTCACGATGTTTTCCTTCACCGTCGAGCTAGTGATAACTATGTACGTATGTTTTTGAAATCTCTGATTATGTGTTCAATAAAGAGAATTGAAGATGTAATGGTATATGGTAGGTGAGAGCAAGGTGGGAGCCCATCGCCAAACCGGGTCTGTTACACATCTTGGAAGTAATGTTAAGGTAACTTATTTTACTACAAACAAATGATAGTGAATCTTCTAATATTATCTTAAAAGTGAAAAAACACATTAATACATAACGTCTTTAAAACCATAACAATATATTTTGACACCAATCAATATGACAATAATATCGTGACCTCACCTTTGAGGGACATAACCAATATAGGTAATTTAGGTATTTATCATTTTATCTGACAATAGGGTATTTAACTGCATAGTCATGAGTAGGTTTTAGGATCTATTATTACGAACATTTACCATGGAAACTACGATAAGTACTCATCTGTGACGTTATCATTTTCAGTACTTATTTGATTGTTTTATCACTTTACTGTTTGCTATAATTGTAAAATGATAATCGAAATACATACCTATTTGAAGGTATATTTGTAATAAGATAATCTTTATAAGGAATGATTACTCTTAATTTAAATTTCGATACAGACAAATATCCTATTAGACAGGGAGAACTTGCATTCATTAGGAAGGGCATACATTTATTTCATCCCGGAAACCTAACGAATTTGCAGGAGAAACCGAAAAACTCAGTACCTTAATATATAAAATACTATCAGGTAAGTGTAAAAATATATATTTATAATTAATTTTCTGCCAATTCTATGATTACACACAAACAAAACTCCTTGTAATAACACAAAGTAATGGTAATTCGCATCTTATTAATCACTTTGAAAATAACTAGCAGCGCCCCACGGTTTCCCCGCGTAGTTTTCGTGGAAATACGGGGATAACATATAGCCTAAGATCTTACTTAGGTCAAAGATTTTTTTAAATCTGTCCAGCAGTCTTTGAGTTGACAAACATACAAAAATACAAATCTTTTCTCTTTATATTATTACTAGCTGTTCTGCGCGGTTTCATCTGCGTAGTTCCAGTTCCCGTGGGAATATGGGAATAAAATATAGCCTATGAATAAAATATAGCCTATAATAAAATACTCCCTTCTAATAATCTAGCTTTCCATTAGTGAAAGATTTTTTGAATCGTTCCAGTAGTTTTTAAGTTGAGTAACAAAAATCAAATATTATTTCCTCTTGATAATATTAGTGTAGACCAGCTGTTCCGCGCGGTTTCACCAGCGTAGTTCCCGTTATTAAGAGAAAACGGGGATAAAATATAGCCTTTGTTACTCCCTGATAATGAAGCTTTCCATTAACGAAAGAATTTTTAAAATCGCTCCACTAGTTTTTGAGTTTATTCGTTACAAACATACAAAAATAGAAATCTTTCCTCTTTATAATATTAATGTAGATATAAGTGTAGAAGTGAAGATTACCAGCTGTTTCCCGAGGTATCACCCGCGAAGATCCCGTTACCTTACGATTATTAGAAATTACCACGGGAACGGGAATAAACTAGATTTGCGCGGGCAACGCCATCGCTAGGCACCCTGCTAGTATTATTATATAACTTTATATATTATAGATATCGTTCGAAAAAACCAATTCCATTTTTTTGTATTATTGGCTTGCATCTCATGCGGATTTAATTACTACATAATAAATTTACAGGAAAGGAAATAAATTTGTGACTAAAAACCCATTGCTCAGCAGTCGACTGTTTGAGTTGGATAATGATGATGAATTCACATATTATAATCAAAATTCATGATATCTGCTCTATCTTAGCAATAATTACAATACTTTTAAAAATAAATGAAAAATACCTTATTTTTTGTCTTTCGAGGAAGTTGCTGGCTTGACTGGTTGAGGTATGATGGTAATCTCATCATTGATCTTGAGGGGCTTGAGTAGCGAGTCGTTTGAGTTCTTAGCAGGGGGCGTTGTCGTCTTACTTTTGTCGATAACGCGCTTAGCAACCACGCTGTGAGCGGAGTACACGTGATTCTCGAATTGCTTGTACATGCCAAAAGTAGCCGTACAAACGGTGCACTTATATGAGAGGTGAGCCGGTTTTAGAGTCAGGTTGTGGTCTCTTGCCACGTGGTTGAGCAACTTCCATTGATAAACCTGAAATTAAGAGGTGCTGAATTGGTATCACTCATTTCATGCTACTGCTTTAAATTGTTATTTAGAAATATACAACAGTAATAATTTCAGATAAATAACAGAGACCTGTAAAAGATAGTTTTGCGGAAAGTATCATTCCTACCACCGTCCAATATTTACACTACCTATACTGCATTTTTTTAAATAAGCTTAGATAACAATCGCGTTTTTATATGAGGACACTTTTTTCACACTAAAGAATGCTATCCCGAGAGAAAATATCAATACGGTATTTGGGGGATCCCGCAACAAAAAATAAAGATCACTATTTGTATAAAAAATATATTTTGTGTTACAAGCTTATAGTATTGATAGTTTCAACCGCTAAATTTTTGCTGTCTATTAAACTAGGTTGGCTAAGCGGCAGCAAAAAAAGCTTACTTTGCTTTTCCGCTAGTACGAACAATCGTCGTCATAGAGTTAGAAGCGAATAGGGCAGTTTCGTACATTCCAAAATACAGAATTTAGAACCTAGTGCACCAACATTTTTAAAAATTCAGTTGGAGCATACGGTGGACACACTAACAAAATGCGCTGAAATAAACGCGGTTAAGATCTGATAAAAGACCACCGTAGGTATGCGCACTTGCGTAGGCCTTAGTCATAGCGATTTCACTATAAAATCCTGCTAGACTGTTATAATAAATCGGACAGAAGATTCTTCATAATCCCGCAAGTTGTCTGAGTTAGATGGGTACGGGGTTGATGATGATGATGAAACATTACTCACCCTGCCACATACTGGACACCTCCCGGCATCTTTGCCTTTATTTGCCGCCTCCTGCATTGAGCTTGTCACAAGGCCATGGGAACCCAAAAGATGTCTTTCTAGGCCCTGATCTGTGAAAAACCTAAAAAGATAATGAAGTCAATTATATGTTGTCCAATTTAGCAACCGTAAAATATATAACAAAATCCTAAAAAATCTGAAATATTTACCGGAATTGACATTTTTGACAGTTTAGTGGCGGCCTGTTGTATATCATCTTAGGATGTATTTTTACTTTATGGATCCATTGCATGTGATTTCTCAATTGTTCGAGGTCTTTAATGTACCCATCACAGATCTCGCAAATAACAAAAGTATTCTTAGTCTGTGCATTAGGCTGAGGAAGAACCGGTTGGGGCTGTCGGGGCAGAGGCGTGATGGATATTGATGGTTGGTGAAGCGCTTTTGACTTTCCATTATTCTGAAAATAGGTACATAGGTTTTCTGTTTAACATGAGACTATTTACTATTACAGTTAAGGTCGAATGCGACAATGCAGATAAATTCTATTTTGATCAAATTAATAACTTGATATTTGCATATAAAGAACTAGCAGCGCCCCGCGGTTTCACCCGCGTAGTTCCCGTTCCCGTGGGAATACGGGGATAAAGTATAGCCTACGTGTTATTCTGATGTATAAGCTATATAACTGTAGTTTCATCAAAATCCGTTCAGTAGTTTTTGCATGAAAGAGGAACAAACATCCAGACATCCATACATACAAACTTTCTCGTTTATAATATTAGTAGGATTAGAAAGTCTCAACCATCTGGTAACTTGGCTCTTAGCAAGTCATAAATTTTATGAAAATGCACGATAAGAAAAAATGTAAACTTACTGCTGTGGGATAATTATTAGGCATCAGTATAGGCGCATTGTGGCGTATCATGATCCCTCCGCGCACAACGGGCGCTCCGTGCACGGGCGCAGCACGCGGCGGTACCGCCATCGGCGACCGGCCGCGCGCTCGGAACCCGCCGCCGCCACCCGGCATCATGTTCGCAATGTTGATCGGCGGCCTACCCACATTGTTGCCCACTTGGCGGTTGAACGCGTTCTGGTATGTACCCATCATATTGTTACGTGATCTCGTTATCTGTAATATCAAGCCAAGAGTTGTCTGTATTCTGGTGGAGACGTACTAGAACAATCCCAAAAATTTTCCATTTCTTGGAGGAACTAAAGGTGGAATGCTCATCCATCATGAAAAGAGAAGGTTAGACACAAAGAGGTTGGAAGAAAATTATTCTCTTTCCTATAGAGTGCTAATGTCGGAAAGCTCGACCTAGTGAATCCTCGCCAACATTCGGTTGACAGACCGTATTTAGACGTGACCGCTGATTTGACAACACAATGCCATATTGGAAGTCAGATCGAAACAAGCTCTCGGTTTTGACAAAAATGTGCCCGCTTGCGTCGTTGTGTGGTGCGGAAACTCCACAGTAAATTCGCAGAAATCCTATTCATGCATTACCTATCACCATTTAGTATTTTTCTATTCAAACTACACCACAAAAAATATATTTAAATATTTGAATTTTTATCCATTAATATTTCCTTAGTGCTTGTCAAAAAGTATAAAATATCGATAGATCAATAATTTTATGTCGATAAAATTTGCTATATTTTTATCAAATATAGAACTGAAATGATAAATGGTTTTCAGATTTACAAGAGATTCCAACCTCAAAAAAATTTTGGTTAAATCTACAGGCAAGGCTGAAAATTGGATTCCATTAACACATTCCACAATGGGGAGTTTTCGGTGACAGCTGTCACTTGAGTATTCAAAGGTGTCAATAGATGGTGCTGACAAGCCTTGGTTTTTTTTTTTTACCTAATCTATGGTCGCAAGAATTTGTCAACCAATCAAAATCAAAAAACAATCTGACTTTTTATCAAAATAAGGTTACGTACTCATTGCCTTGTATTTTATTTATTGTTCTGTTTGCACATTGTTTACGAGTGGTTTGTGTTACAACAAAAGATCCGAATCCACGATAAACAAAAACTCAGTCTCCTTCATCTGCGAAAATGCGTGGACCATGTATAGTGTATGGGTGTAAAATACGGAGGAACCGAAGCTCGACTCGACGCACTAGGAATTTAGGTACCTAAAACAAGATCTGTTTTATTGCGTTGCCTGCTGACGCCTTACACTCACTTACAGACAACACAACAACGGCACATGACATGACGGACGGATGTGTCACGTAAAGCGACACATCAGTGTTGCCAATTTCTAATACCCAATGTTGATCAGCGCCATCTAGTTCAATTTTAAGAATGTCATTGAAAATTCCTCATTTGCTCTAAAAATTTTCAGCCTGACTTTATACTTCAATCTTCTTCTACTTGCAAATATTCAAAACTGACAAAGTCTGCTATTCCTAAGGTTGCAGCTTTTATCGATATCGATTGTGTGGTATATGATTACTTCACTAGTCCGTCACTAATGGAGCAAATTCAAAAGTAGAATAATACGTGAGATTTCTGATTGGCCGATCGCAAAATGTTCTTTACTACTATTGGTAAATTGATTAACATTTAGTACGTCATCTCCACATACCTATAAAACCAATTTACCAACAATGTTTTCACTGACAAGTAGGCCGTTTCAACCAACATAGGGGCACGCTGCCCCAATGATTGACAATCAAGAAAGTGCAGAGTCATTCCTTCTGCGCACACCGAATGATAAGCACGAATATCTGTCACATTTATTATTTTTAAAACACCTTCAAATATGCCTTCATGTGCAGTTTTATGGTGCAAAAGTCGAACTGGTGGTCCTAACCAGTCTACCACACCAGTATCTTACTTCTGGTAAGTGTTTAAATATGTTAATTTTATTTATAAATAAATTGTTGTTTCTGCAAAAAATGGCTGATAGTGATGTACCAACATTGATTTAAAAATGATCGACAATCGAAAAAAAAAATACTACCGAAAATGTTGTTACTTTTTTAGATATAGTTCTGTAAGATAAAAAACATGTTTATAATAATATAATAATATAATCTCACGCCTTTCATCCCCGAGGGGGTAGGCAGAGGTATTCCATTACTGGATATACCCACATTTCACGAGATACATTGGACCCCTAAACGTGATAGGTGGTGAGCCCATCGCCGGACCGGGTCTATTTACACATGCCTCAGAATTAATTCTGAGATCTGCGGATTTCCTCACGATGTTTTCCTTCACCGTCGAGCTAGTGATAAATATGTACGTAAGTTTTGAAAAACTCATTGGTACATGCCAGGATTCGAACCCGAGCCTCACTGATTTTCGGCCGGCTCTTTAACCGTCCGGGCTATCACTGCTCTTAACATGTTTCTGTTATTTAATTTTAAAATTTAAATGGTTTATCTAGATAAAAATATTTAGTTTATTAATATTTCATTTGGTTTTAGCTAAATTTGCTAACTTATTTACAATTTACTTGTTCTTAGTGCGTAACCAACATTAAATAATTAATACCTCATGTAGTAATTATTATATCTGTGCCTCATGTATTCGTATGAACAATCTTTAAAAATAATTTGTTTTAATTTTTACACTACTCTCCACTGCTACTGCATTCATAACGTGAATAATACTATAAGTACTCGTAGAAATAATGCTTTATTTTTTGTTTTGGTTTATGATTAAAAACTCAGTTGAATACATTATTAAATGGTTTTATTTATACATTTTCTTTGCATAAAAAAATAACACAGTTGAGTGTCAAAATTATTTAATGTTTTGCAAAATAAACACAAAAATGAATATTTCCTTTGCTTTAGTTAAATTTATCGAATCCTAGTTCATTACTTGTCCCATCACTAAATCATAATGACAACAAATGTTGACAAATGTCTAATTAGACAGTTGACAAGAGAAATTTGAATTTCGAAATTCAAAAATTTCGTTCTGACCAATCATAGATGCAGTAGAACAACAGGTGAAGCTGTCATCTCTATATTGATCTCTTGTTCTCCTACCAAACTGCTAATCCTTTCATTTTAGTAGGTGGTTGTCAAAAAGCTGACCCAAGAGGTTTTCCTCAATTTGATAAACATTGTTGGTATATTCAAAGAGAAAACTTTTTTCTGACGTATGTGGTCATCTCATACTTCGCCCGATTTTTGGTTGAAATGGTTTTCATAGTTTTTTTTAGAACATTAGCAGTTTAAAGGAGAGAGAAACTTTTTCTTTAAACGTCTTTGGTTAGACAGTTGTGTTTAAACAAACACTTTAGAAAACTTTACTAGCGGGTTTAGAACTTGCCGTCTAGTTAGTTAGTTCTATGTAGTACCGTTAGGTGTCGCAACAAGTCACACTAGTCTAAATTCGACCGTCCGAAAAGCACCTAAATAATAATAAATTAAGTCTATATACAACTTAATACCAGTAATTCATAGACAACCATGTAACAGTATTAAATAGAGAATTTAGGCTCCCAACTATTCGAATTATGATTCTAAAATTTGACACATAAGAACAATCATTATGCACACAAACGGAAAAAATTTTAAAAAAAACATTACGATTCAGATTTTTTATGAGATTTCTGAAATACCGGTTGCGTAATATAATTTTTTAATTTTTTATGCAACACTTGTCAGTCTCTTTGGATAAAATCTCCATAAAGTGTTTTTTTTTGTAATAAGTAATTCGAATATTACGATATGAGTGTAGTTATATGTAGAAGTATCTAATCAATAAACCACAACTTTTTATAGAATCCGTTCCTAGTTACTTAGTAAATTATAAATCCCGTTTATGCAGTCTATTATTGTATAAATATTGATTATTTTTTTAGTGTTTTCGTCATATAATTATTTAAATTTCAAACAAATATATATTATAATAAATTGATAATTGTGAAAATAACTAATTTCTATAAATTATTTTCTAAACAAGGTATTATCGAATTTCTGTTCAGCTCTCTCTATTTAAATTAACTAGTGGCCCAGGCACACGTTGTTCTGCCACCGTAAAAATCATTTCTAGACCCACTTGAATCCACACAAAAATTTCATCCAAATCTGTCAAGACATTTTCCAGTTTTAGCGAGACAAGTGAACAGCAATTGATTTTTATATATAAAAATAATTCATTAAGATTTGTATGTATGTCAACAAAGAAATTCCAACCTTAGTAAATTTATACAACTTGTAACAGAATAAGCGCAATTCCTGAAATTAGTTTGTTCAGAATAGACTACTTATTTGATTTCAGCTATTTTTAATATGTGATAAATTTTTCCCAAAAATGAATTGGCGTAGCTGAATTTAGTGATATCTATGGAAATCGTGCTATTCGATATGTAAGAAAATTGGTTAGACACAAATAAAATTCGATTGTATCATTTTTTTTATATTAATATACTAATTGGGGTGTATAAGGAATTGCGCTTTTTCTGTTACGCGTTGTATAGTATGACTTAAATGTATCAACTACGAACTACAAAGAAAATACGAAGGAGATTAAACATGTCTGCTCATAAAACGTTTGACAGGCCTGCCGACTCATCCGAGTCGTAGGTCGTGGCTCGACTGCCGACAGGCACTGATGTAAGTTATATTTTATTATAGTGCACCTCTCTGACAATAATTCGGCTGGCGCCCATGCCGACCGGGGTTGTTTAATTCAGATTTTTGGAACCAAGCAACCGTGCATAAAATGCTGTCCCACAGTTTATTATTAATTTATAAAATCACTCACCTTTGGTATTTTCGCTGGTGGCTCCCATTCTATCGGCGGAGCTAAATTTAATTCTGGTTTAAATTTCTTTGCGCATGCTATTTGATGACGCGCTAGTTTGCCTTTGCCGTTGTCTTCGAAAGGACAATTAGGACACTGATGGTAGGCCGGTGCTCTCTCCAGTTTTCCTCGAACATTGTGTTGTGCTTCCATATGACACAAAATATCATGTGGACTTCGTATCTCAAACTCGCAAAAGTTACATTTATATAAATTGTTCTTCATATGCGGAGTCTCTAAATGATGATTCATAGCTAGTGCAGATTCAGTTTTAAAACTACAAAATTCGCATTTTTTCTGAGTAAATGAATAAGGTGCGTTGTTTTCTTTACTAAATTCTAAGTTTTTCATAAGTGACGCTATAGAAGATTCTGTTGCCTTGGTACTATGCCCTGACTTTTTCTCTCTAGAGAGTTTACGATTTTGCTGTTTCAGCAAATCAGTTTGTACATACTCTTGAACCAGATTCAATCCAATGTCAACGAAAAATTTCCCAAGAGAACAATCAAAGTAGTTATCCGACTTGCCAGCGGAAACTTTACCGGCAGTTAAGTCACTGGCATCTTTGATCTCTTCAATGGACTCAGCCTTGTCTGTAAGAACCACAGTGTCCTCGTCGCTCAATGTTTCATCTTCTGAATCTGAGGAAGACTCGCCATCCCAAGATGCGTCATCGTCATCATTTCTGCGTCTTTTTCGCTCTAAAATTAGTTAAAATTATATTTATTATAAAATTATAAAAGATAGGACATTGGACAAGCATTGATAGACGAACGTGTAACCTTGGTTTCGCCTCGGCCCACATACGTAAGTATATCAAAGCCTAGTTGTGGCCAAGACTTATATACTTAGTACTTTTTCAAAAAATGTGCGGAAATTAAAACTAAGTCGTCTAGGTACGACCGGCGGAACTTCACATTTGAAAATAGAAATCAATGACGAACAAGGAATAAAAATATTTTTTCCCGCGTTAAAGTGTTCAATTAGTTTATCCCGTGGTACAGTCAAGAGCACGCTAAGCTTGACACTTTGGACTTTGACCCGGCCCTGTATTCTATGGCGCTCAGTATAGATGAGAGCTCAGCTTAGACTGATAGTGTAAAGCTTGACTTGCTCTTGACTACAATGCATACATGAAATTTCCAAGGAACTAGAAACTGTGAGATCTTCTGTTTTATTAGCTGTTCCGCGCGATTTCACCCGCGTAAGTCCTCTTCCCGTGGAAAAATTATAATACACGTTAGTCCCAAAAAAATAGGCTTTCCATTGGTGAAAGAATTTTTTAAATCGGTCCAGTAGTTTTTAAGCTTTTTTGTTACAAACATACTAAAATACAAATCTATCCTCTTTATAATATTAGTTTAGATGTAGATGATTAGTTTTATGCTTGTGCGATCTGTAGCATATTCATTTACAATTACTGATTATTTTTAATAATCTACTAGGCATATAGTAACCTAGGACTGGGTTAATGTTTTATTATTCATCAAAACCATATAATATTTATATATAATTAACACACCTCTTTTTTCAGCCTTTTTCTTCTTCTTTTCCTCTTCTTCAATTTCACTGGCCTTTTTTGGTTTTTTCATTTCTTCTTCCGACTCAGATACCTCTTCACCTTTTTCTCTCTTTTCTCTTTTTTCTTTATCACGATTATCTTTTTCGAGTTTTTCTTTATCTAATCGTTCTTTTTCTTCCTTAGCTTTTTGTTCTTCCAATTCTTTCCCTAATATGTCCACAAATTCTCTAAATGGCTTAAGTGAAGGTTTCTCATATACATAAGGGACTATGAAAGAAGGAGCTTCAACAACAAACATGTCGTCTGTTAGAGAAGGCAATATAGATACTTGTGAATTTTGTGGTGAGCTTTGAGAGGCTGAGCTAGTTTTGCTACTGACAGGCGTAACGGTCGTCCCACGAGCGATTATACTCTGGTACAAATTCTGAGCACTGGTACTCATATTTATTGATGAACTTTTTACATTTGTTGAGGACCCTTTTCCTGAATTAGTGTCAATAATAACGACTGTATTATCATTCTTCAGATTGGACTTCATATTTTTTGATGCCATCTCTACTAAAGTTTTAGTATCTTTAATGATTATACGTTTGGTTTTGTGACTCAATGGATCTTCCATCTCCACCTCCTCTATGTCTGATTCATCGTCACCATTAATCATTCCTTCAGTATCGTATCTCTTTCTCTTTATTGCCCTGCTACTACGACGTAAAATTGATTTATTTTCATTGGTACTTGAATTGGATCCGTCGTCATTTGGTAGCACACAGTCATCATTGTCACTTGGGATCTCATGAATCTCAGGACTAACAGATCCATTAGAGTTACCGTTTTGATTATCAGGTATGTTATCATTTTCTACTATAATTATATCACTATTATTTTTGTTTTTCATTTCACTTTCTTGTGATGTTTCATCGCCACCATCAGGCTCCGAATCCGAATTGATACTGACAGTATCTTCTGCTCTAGGACCAACTGAAACCACAGAACCCTCTTCATCAGAGGAATCTTCCTCTGAATCAACCTCATCTGTTTCCTGAAATTCAATTAACCTAGTGTGTTTAGAAGGAAAAAGGCAGACTGTCAATAAAATACAGGAGTGCGATTTTTGAATCTCACTGGTGATATCAAAATCACCGGTGACTAAAATTATCACCGATGACTTTTATGTCACCATTTTCCAAAAGCCGTATTTTTGAAAGTCAGACGCTGTTTTCAATAAATCGTCGCATTCACAAAATATCGCAATCGAGCCCCGCTGCTAATTCTTCCGAAAAACATAATTTGGCACTTTTGTCAGATTTCACATACGTCAACTGTCAAAAACAGTCGCATGGTGATTTCAATTACGAGTGGGTGGGAGCACTCGTAAATCGATATCACAGGTATGACAAATGTAAGTCACCGATGAGTTTCAAAAATACGAACTTTCGGAAATCACTCACATCGGTGAGAATTAGTCACTTGGTGAGATTCAAAAATCGACCCCCAGTAGGCTTAGCACGCTAATTATTTTCCCGCTCTCACCTGTCACCTTAGCCACGAAACAGTATTAAGATGACGTCACACAGAGGAGATACATCTATGTGACGTCATCTTAATACTGTTTTGTGGCTAAGGTGACAGGTGAGAGCGGGAAAATAATTAGCGTGCTAAGCCTACAGGTCATACTAATCAATTTAAAGTAATTAACACATACATCCAATAAAATATTATGCTTATTGTCTGCTTAATCAGGCATTTTAACATTTAGGTATATAACTATTGGATTTCGGTATGACACGCGAACGACACGCGACAGCCACAAGCGACTAGCAAGAAGATGACGAGCAGATACCAATTTTGATACATTTCGTAGGCTCTCTACTAAAGTGGTCACTATTTCACACCCCACCGACATGCCAGCCACGGTTGTTAAAATTACCGACTACTTATATCAACCAGCATATGTCCAGCATCCACAAGTACCTAGCTGTCGTAGTCATCCGAAAATCCCACATCTAACGAAACTGAAAGGCGATACGCCGGTAATATTTCAGCTTGTATTACCATTGCATATGAATCTGCTAAAAATAGTCTGCTTATATAAAATACTAAATATTCCGTGCAATTTCACCCGCGTAAGTCCCGTTCCCGTAGGTAAGTATAGCCCATGTTACTCCCAGAAAAGTAAGCTTTCCATTGGGGAGAGAATTTTTAAAATAGGTCCTGCAGTTTCCGACTTTTTAATACGAGTCAGAGTGTAGTAGATGTAGATATTGTACCTGCGCACATAGGCCCTAAATAGTGATGGTGATTAACATCGTGTAGAAACATGAATATTAAAGTAATTAGTGTTTGTTTTAATATTAAACAATATCAACTTGGTACTTCCCTCATGTACAGTAAACATTAGAATTTAGAAAATTGAAATCACCTAGACTTTGGACTGATTTATTGTAATTTATAAATGCCTGAAGTTGTAGACATTATTGCACTGCACTATTATGAAACAATTAATCTGTCAAGAAGACATTGTAGCCTGTAACACAGTTATTTAAACAAGCACACAACAACAAGCAGGAATTCAATATTTTTTGGAAATAAACATTATTACTATAGAGATTTATTATATAATCCTGTCCATGTTGAAGCTGAAGACTTAGAGACTTAGACTTGGTGGTGCAATTGATTTAATAGTCTACTATATGGTTGATTCCACTATGAACTGTGAGAGAAATAAAATGAATGGCTCTATAAACAATAAATTATAAAAAGAATAAGTAGTATACAGTTTAAAAAAACTTTTTTGTTAGAGAAGCATTGTCAATTTTTCTTTATAATAATAAATCTAACTTGATTACATATTTGATTACATCAAAAATATACAAATGCAATTCATCAATGCAGTACCAACAACATTGAATTGATAAAAAATAACATTTATTGCACACAATTTATTAAAAAACCGGACAAGTGCGAGTCGGACTCGTCCACCGAGGGTTCCGTACAAATTTGTAGGTACATATTGTACCTAGATACTTACTTTAAATAAAGAGGTACTATAAGTAAAGACTATATTTTTTATGATTTATCTAGTGATTTAATTACAAACATAGTTTTCAGATTTTACCCTGTACTTGTAGTATAGGAGAATATTACTTGCGAAATTTCATAGGTCTAGTCTAGGTCAACGGGAAGTACCCTATAAATTTTGATTCCCTTGAGAGTGTCGAAATATACGTTTTTAGCAGTATAAATGGCCGTAAAAGTTTGATTTTTTTTCACAGCTTCAAGAGACTGTAGACCTGAGTATATACTCGTACTTTTAATTTCAACTAGATACCTCCATGTGTTTCAGAGATAAAGATTGACAGACAGCTGTCAAGACCCTTTATCTCTGGAACTAGTCTGTCTGTACAGACGGACAACAAAGTGATCTTATAAGGGTTTAGTTTTTTCTATTTTAGGTATGGAACCCTAAAAATTTTATTATGAAATTTCTGTTACTGTCGTATCTTAAGTAGGTCGTATTATTTTACTTTGGCATTATGTACTTTATAATAGTTGAGTAAAAAAAATATTTAATTTTTAATATTTTACATTTAAATTGGTGTAAACCCTATAAATTCCATACTATAGAAATGTTTTTTATGAAACATTAAATTAAATTATTTTAAGAAATATAAAAATTATCTTTGCTATTAAATTAGGATTAAACAGCAAAAAAACAGAAGTTGATGAGAAACCCATACCTAAAAGGCAAAATTTACACTTCAGTAACAGAATATAAACACACACATTGTTATTATTGTGTACATAAAAGAAATTATAGCCAAGGATGCAGCCCAACATGGGGTAGGTATAATATTCAACAAAGTCAATATATTGTGTGCATGTTAACATGAAAATATTATTTGAATTTAAAATTTTGAAGAGGTTTTCATAAATACTATATAATTGGATAATGAACTTACTGCTTCATTACTGTTTACATTATCATCCTTATGTTTTTCATCCATATTTTGAATTATCTGAAGCTCTGTCTTCTCTAATCTAGCCTTGGAGCTAGACATAGATTCTCGGTCAGACTCATTGCTAAGGCTGCAATGATCATTGGTAGGTTCGCTACTATTTCCCAGTGACTGATTACTAGTAGGTTTCTCAGGATTACTTATATTACTGTCATTAGAGTTATGGTCCTCCATTTCTATAGAAGCCAGAATCCTAGAGGTGTCTGTGTCCCTGTTAACAGGGTCCTGATTTGCTTCACATTCTGGAGGGCTTCCATCAACTGAACTGTTGCTTTCCTCATAATGTTTAGCAGCAGATTCAACATCTGCAGAAGTATGTTTCTTCTGGTTAATAAGTGAGCCTGGCAGTGATGTGTCCATGGGCTCCTGCATGGTTCCATTAGCTTCTCCATTCATATTGACTCAAAGTCACATCCCATGCAAATTCTGTCAAAAATCATAACAAAATTAGGTTAAGATCTAATGTTAGGATGAGAACTGATATCAAGACGACTGAATGAGCGTCACATTTTTTATAGTGAATACCGGCCCCTCCCCGCCGCCCCTCTCCCCCTGTCCGGGCGCTAGCAATCAAAATGGCGGTTCTATGGTACAAGGCAGTAGAGCTACGTGTACATAATATAACTTCGACTACGATAGGTCAAATTATCAAAACACGCTTACCACGAGTAGGAAGCTACAAATTTTGTGGGTGCAATTTGTACTGTTTTGTTTACGTAAAAAAACAGGAGTATACCTACTAAATAGATTTCACTCAAATGTAGAAATAAGTAGATACAATCGCCAAAATACGATTAGAACACGATTAGGATAAATAAAAATAATAATTCAATCATACGTGGGAGATATTCCGATAATTTAATATCATATGCAAAAACGTAAACAATAGATGCCGGCATCACACAAGTCAACAAGGTTTTTCTTTAGATGCACTCTTTTATTTTATAAAAATAAAACTTATTAAAAATACGTACCCAATCCAGGCTGCACTGCGCTATCGCTGTTCTGGTACTCCTACTCCGCTACGGGATGGTGGAACCCAGAAATGTTTCCTCCGCGAATTTATTAAAACAAAATCAGAATAAAGCTAAACTAAAAGTACAGCTGGGATTTTTATATTATACTTATCAAGGTGCGTGCCACTAAAACTAAATTTTATCAAAATTAAAAATTATTCGACGATACGACAAGAACAGTCGCCACCGCTCAAATGCAATATGGCGGCGATGAGTCACGTGACCACCATCACCAATCACCAGCTGGCCAACTAACAACTAAATAACTAACTTCAGGTCGCTATCAATGCTGCCAAGTTAGGTAATGTTCCGCCTTTTAGGGTACCTACCTCGGAGGGTGCCGCCCAGCTATTTCGAAAAACAAAGTGGGTGACTTGTTTGAATGCTAAAATCTCGTCTCATAGATAAGCAAAATACATCCAATGAAGTGTATTATTGTTCCAAGACAAATAAATGTCAAAGAACTAGCTAGATAGATAGCAGCTGCAGCGTTGCCAGACGGCCCGATTTTCGCGAGACGTCCCGATTTTTAATCAAAATTTAATGTCCATCACGGGCTTTGATCACGGGACAGGCTCAGTCCCGCTTTTCGGGTATAACATGAATTTAAAATGGTCGAATGCTAGAAATAAATGCTCCGTAAATTTCATTAGAGCAAAATTACTAATCCAGTTTAATCTACAGCTTTCCTGTGAAGAGTTCTTCATTTTTATTAAAGAGAAAAAAGAAACTTTAAAAGAAGTTTAATCTTCTCAGAAATATCATGAATTAGTAATTCTTATAAAATTAAATAATTATTCTCATAATGTAATTTGTAACACTCACTCCTCAGACGACTTTTTGAAAATCCATTTTTTTTAATGGATAAAACTTTTTTTTTAATAAAAAAAATATCACTACATAGTATAAAACAAAGTCGCTTTCTCTGTCCCTATATCCCTATGTCCTTATGTCCCTATGTCCCTTTGTATGCTTAAATCTTTAAAACTACGCAACGGATTTTGATGAGGTTTTTTTTAATAGATAGAGTGATTCAAGAGGAAGGTTTTAGTATAAGCATTGTACCCGTGCGAAGGCGGGGCGGGTCGCTAGTTTCAAATAAAAGATACTTAAATATCTAAAAACTTCTGATTAAATACGTTAAAACCTTCCAAAATCCCGACTTGGCAAAAAAAAAAAACTGGCAACGCTGATAGATAGGTAGGTAGATATTTCAAAACATACCTACTTCAACTTTCCTAACACTGCAAAGACGTCTAAAGAAAAAGTTTTGGAAAGAGAATGATTTTCTTCCAACCTCTTTGACTGCGCACTTTCATTGATACTTGTCTATCACACTCAAAGAGTAATACCTGGATGTGCTAAAGTTCAAAATATACAGCTAAATAAAAAAGATAAAAAAATCTTATCTTCTCTTCGACGTTTACAAGAAACAGCTTTCTTTCCTGTCAATTAATTAAGAAATCAGGATTATGAATGTGGATTTATGTACAGTTACATTGAAAAATAGCCTTTTAAGTGTATCTTAGCTCAAATTAGATGAATTTAGGCTAACTTCAGTAAAGAAAAAAACTGCTGAATTTAGGCTACTTGGAACCTAATTTTTCAACACTGGTCGCTACAATAGTCCATATCTATTATTATATTATCTTTGGTCTATATCTTAGACTCTAAGATATATCTCCATAAGTTTTAAGAAATGAAATGACCATCGTGGTCCGCACATTTTATTTATAAGAAAAAATATTAACTAAACAAATGTATAAAAGAAATAACAAATCAATGCGAAAAATGTCATTTTTTGTTGCAAATTATCTGTCTGAAGTTTGGAGTAAATTTGGTGGTGCAAGCTGTTGTTCAGTAGTAAGTCGAGATCGAAATTTATTTGAACCTCAGCTTCACAAAATGTATCCCCCCCATTCACAAAATGTATCCCCCCCATTAGCGGGAGACAATTTTTTATCAAATTACGTACAGCTCGCGTCAATCTTTTTGGCGCCACGGAAGTTATTTATATCGGAAGTAGTCTTTAGTGTAAGTTACTGTGTTCTCGCGGTCCGCAAAAAATGTGTCGGCGCGGCGGCGGTCCGGAATCCGGATGTGGACCTCGGTCCGCCATTTGGTGACCCCTGCTCTAAGACTTAGAGCATTTAAAGACAGGCTCAAAGGTATATAAAGGCTATTAAACAATTTTTAAAAAGTTCCAACTATCTGCAAACTCCCTACCGCACTAAAAAGGCGCCTATGCACTCACACTATATTCATAACTCGCGGTTCTGCGTTTCACCCGCGTAGTTCCCGTTCCCGTGGGAATACGGGAATAAAATATAGCATAGGTTACTCAGGGATATTCTAGCTTTCCATTGGTGAAAGAACTTTTAAAATCGGTTCAGTAGTTTTTGAGTTTATTCGTAACAGATAATATACCAAAATACAAATCTTTCCTCTTTGTAATATTACTATAGAAGTATAGATTTAAATAGATAGGTCAAAAGGGGCAACAGTAAAGTACTTTTTTAATTTTTTAAGGGTGTTATTTAAATGGTTAGCAGAGTATTCGTATTTTTGTAAGCAGAAAAATATAATCTGTAAGCAGAAATAGCTAATTGGTCAGCAACTCATGGCCAGCAAACATTACAAAACCTATCAGCAATTTATGTCATTCTGGATGGCTGTAATTATTTTTGAGCTGCAATGAGCTGCTACAGTTTAATAAAATTTGGGTAAGCACTCAGAGGGGAAGCCAAAAAATATTTTTTGAGCTTCTTATAAAAGTAGCAAAAACAATCTCAGCAAAGTTGTCTTGCGCAAAATGGGCGCATTCCTTACGTAGATTAGGAATGACTTTGGATTATGCAACTTTTATGATTATGATTATTATTACGCTTACAAGTAGTGGTGGTGGTAGTGGTGGTGGTGGTTTTAGTGGTAGTGGCAGTGATAGTGGTGGTGGTGGTTGTGGTGATGGTGATGGTGGTAGTGGCATTGGCTGTGGTAGTGGTGTTGGTGGTAGTGGGAGTGGGAGTGGGCGTGGGAGTTGGGAGTGGGAGTAGGGCGTAGGAGGTTTTAGGAGTTAGTAGGAGGGAGTAGGAGTTAGTATGAGTTAGTATGAGTTAGTAGGAGTTAGTATGAGTTAGTAGGAGGTAGTAGGAGGTAGTAGGAGTTAGTATGAGTTAGTAGGAGTTAGTAGAATTAGTAGGAGTTAGTAGGAGTTAGTAGGAGTTAGTAGGAGTTAGTAGGAGGTAGTAGGAGGTAGTAGGACTTAGTAGGAGTTAGTATGAGTTAGTATGAGTTAGTAGGAGTTAGTATGAGTTAGTAGGAGGTAGTAGGAGGTAGTAGGAGTTAGTAGGAGTTAGTATGAGTTAGTAGGAGTTAGTAGAATTAGTAGGAGTTAGTAGGAGTTAGTAGGAGTTAGTAGGAGTTAGTAGGAGTTAGTAGGAGGTAGTAGGAGGTAGTAGGACTTAGTAGGAGTTAGTATGAGTTAGTATGAGTTAGTAGGAGTTAGTATGAGTTAGTAGGAGGTAGTAGGAGGTAGTAGGAGTTAGTATGAGTTAGTAGGAGTTAGTAGAATTAGTAGGAGTTAGTAGGAGTTAGTAGGAGGTAGTAGGAGTTAGTAGGAGGTAGTAGTAGTTAGTAGGAGTTAGTAGGAGTTAGTAGGAGTTAGTAGGAGTTAGTAGGAGTTAGTAGGAGTTAGTAGGAGTTAGTAGGAGTTAGTAGGAGTTAGTAGGAGGTAGTAGGAGGTAGTATGAGTTAGTAGGAGTTAGTAGGAGTTAGTAGGATTTAGTAGGAGTACCTACCCCGTCCTACTACCTCCTACTAACTCCTACTAACTCCTAGTAACTCCTAGTAACTCCTACGAACTCCTACTAACTCATACTAACTCTTACTAACTCCTACTAACTCATACTAACTCCTACTAACTCATACTAACTCATACTAACTCCTACTAACTCCTACTAACTCCTACTAACTCCTACTAACTCTTACTAACTCCTACTAACTCATACTAACTCATACTAACTCCTACTACCTCCTACTTCCTCCCACTAACTCTCCTCCTACTAACTCATACTAATTCATACTAACTCATACTAACTCCTACTAACTCCTACTACCTCCTACTAACTCCTAGTACCTCCTACTAACTCCTACTAACTCCTACTAAATCATACTACCTCCTACTAACTCTTAATAACTCCTACTAACTCCTACTAACTCCTACTACCTCCTACTAACTCATACTAACTCCTACTAACTCATACTAACTCCTAGTACCTCCTACTAACTCCTACTAACTCCTACTAAATCATACTACCTCCTACTAACTCTTAATAACTCCTACTAACTCCTACTAACTCCTACTAACTCCTACTAACTCCTACTAACTCCTACTAACTCCTACTAACTCCTACTAACTCCTACTACCTCCTACTAACTCCTAGTACCTCCTACTAACTCCTGGTACCTCCTACTACCTCCTAGTACCTCCTACTTCCTCCCACTAACTCCTACTACCTCCTACTACCTCCTACTAACTCCTACTAACCCCTAATTTCTCCTACTAACTCCTACTAACCCCTAATACCTCCTACTAACTCCTACTAACTCCTAGTACCTAATACTACCTCCTAGTACCTCCTACTTCCTTGCACTAACTCCTACTAACTCCTACAAACTCGGGGTTAGGCGGGCGTAGGAGTTAGTAGGTGGGGGTAGGAGGCAGCAGGAGGGGGTAGGAGGTAGCAGGAGGGGGTAGTAGGAGGGTGTAAGAGGTGGTATGATGTTGTAGGAGGCGGTAAGAGTGTATAGGAGGCGGTAGGAGGGGGTAGTAGGCGGTAGGAGGGGGTAGTAGGCGATAGGAGAGGGTAGGAGGGGTAGGGGGCGTAAGAGGGGGTGGGAGTGGGAGTAAGAGTGGGAGTGGGAGTGGGAGTAGCTATAGTATAATTATTCACGACATGTTTTCTCTGCTGTTCAATCATGAAGTCTTGCTGACCAAGTAGTTATTTTGCGGACCAAGTAACTATTTTGCGGATTGAATGTTTATTATGCAAACCCATGTTATTGTAAGCTGCCTATTTCTGATTTAATTTTTGACCACTATTAAAATTATTTGCCGAACAAGGATTGCTGCCTGATTTTTTTATTTGCGAACAAAATCTTTGTATGCCGACCAAATGATTTAAATGCTGATTTTTTGTGGCTAACCAAATTTTAAAATTGCGGACCATTTAATTACTTCTCATTTTTTAATGACCTGCACTTAGGTAGGGTTGCCAGGTCGCCAAAACCTAATAGCCGGACAGACCAGACAGTTTGGTCGGACATCTGACATTTAGGTAAAAATGCCGGACACCTTAAATAAAATATAAATAAAATCGAATGAAAAAACCAGTCTAAGTACTTTAGTATTAATCAGTCAAATAAAGGCATCAGTCAAAATTGTACTCGTTTGCGAAATGAAAAAAGCCTAATAAAAGCCTGACAGGCCGGACACCGTTTATTTTGACCGGACAGGCAATCAAAAGGCCGAACTATGTCCGGCTTTATTCGGCCGCCTGTCAACGCTACCTGCACTTGATTTGTAAGTGTCAGGAGATGTAAAGGGGACTAGCATGTAATGTAACTAAAGTATTTTCATTATTATATTCGATTTAGTTCAACAAAATAATATATTAGGAGATAAAACGTAATAAACGTAAATTACAATGTGCGGCCGCTCAAGGTGGGCAAACGCACCACATGCTTCTGACATAAAAGATCGCATAATTATCTGTCTCAAGTGTTTCAGTTGCGTCACATAAAGTAATCAATATGTCTATAGCTGTCACATATGTTGTCACATTGGTTTGAAATGTTAATTCCGCCCGGGTACCTACATGGTGTGATTGTCTTGGAATTCGTCGAATTGTGTCAAAATCAAAGACAGCACGGGGTCGTCCGATCCACCAATTTTTGCCGCGGCAGATTAATTGATCAGGATCGCAAACCGGGAAGCCGTCCGCTAATGAGAATGAGAGTAGAAATAAGAAGTCACATCACCGTCACACTCCTATGTGGTTCTAGTAAAGAATTAAGAGGTGAAACGGAGGTTAAAATGCCAACAGTATTTTTTGTGTAAAAGAGTATTAGCACAGTTTATTAAACTGTGGTATTAGTGAGTATCCATCCATCCTCACGAACCTGCACGTTAATATAATGTATGATCGAAGTAGGATAAAATTTAAAAAGATATAATCATTTATTTAATAATTACATATTTTTAACAGATACATATCCAAACGCAATAGTATTACTTCAAAATATATCTCAATTTTAGACATAGTGCACACAAACACAAACATATATCAGTTTTCTGACATGTCCAAAAATATATTATTATTATATTTTTTATCATCCTACTGATTTCAAATGACGCTAAGTACAAAATTAAAATTTCCGGCAGTATTTCAGGATTTCAGACCGTGCACTATATGTAGGCCACGGACTGGACAGCTCTTGGACTTGGACAGAGCTACATTTAGTTACTCTGTCTACGATTTTAGTACTTGTATTTATTGAATGTTCATTATTTTTTGCACTGGTATCACTATATAAGAGTGGGAACAGTGTTGCCAATTTAGCGACTTTGTCGCTAGATCTAGCGACATTTCGTTTTCTACAGCGGCTTAAATTATGTGTCTAGCGACAAAAAAAATCTAGCGACTATTCTAACGACTTCTAGAGTTTAAATAAGTATCTAAATAAACTCTATTTTAAATCATTAAATACTCTAAGAAGAACCAATAAAACCTGCTATGATCACGAAACACCAATTGATGTCCTAAAGAATATTGGGACCAATAAATTATATACATTTGCCAAACGTTCCTCAGAAATCAACTTCAAATATTAATTCCAGTACCAGAACGGATACATTAACCATTTCAGATTATTAGCGATAGTTCTGATGATGTTGTATACTGATTATAAATATTATTCTGTAAATCAAATGATTTTCTTTTATTACAACAGACCAAAAAACTGTTTACCATTATACCGTACGTAAAACAATATAGAATTAGAGGTAGGTACGTGAAAGAATTGACAACATTACATTTACAAAAAGTATTTTTTTATTGTTTAGATGGAAAATAGACATCAAAAGACTCGACACTTATTTTTTTATTTTTCTCTTAAGTTTCTGTAAGTATTTTTAATTTAATTTTTTAAACGAGCTCATTCTAAAACGACGTAAGTGCATACGTAGGACTTTTGTGGGTGTTATTGTCATTGCCTCTACTACAAAAAAAGGTATGTCAGGTGACATTTGACATCACTACTACTACTGTCAAATCAAATCTTGGAGGTTATGTTTGTTGATCAATTGTTAAAGTTGTTTGTATTTGTTTTCATAGCTAAATACGCTTATTTCCATTGAAAAACATGAAGGTTATTCTACGGCAGACAGCCGTAATCTACATTAAGTAGATTTTATGATGTTATGCAACATATGCACGAAATTCACAACTATAACGTCGCAGAAAGTCGTGGTTCAAAAATGCTCATTTCGTCTAAAGACGCTTACGTGGAATCTGCTGTAGGATTGGTGCAAGTAACAAGACAAAATGGCCTTTGTACTGTTAAGTGTCGTATAACATCAGAGCACAGAGTTCGTTCGAAACCATACACTGCGACCGCTGTTATTAACAAGACTGAAGAGACTATTGTAGACGCTAAATGTGAGCACTTCACGGCTGATGTAAACACACGATTTGTTTCTTGATGTGGTTGATAAAACTATGAATGAGAAAACCATATTAAATTATATTAAAGACAATTTTGTGAGTAAAAAATGTCAAGCCCAAACTCAACTACAAATGCATGCAACAGGGAGAAAGAAGGCACTGTTTGGTGTTGCAGACCCCAAATTTGAAACAAACCATCAATATTGCTAATATTAGTTAGGTATATTAGTATTAGTATTAGTTAGGTAGTTATGATAAATTGTATGTAGAAACATTAATAAAAGCAGAAACTTTCAGAAAATTTTCTATTTAAAAAAATATAAATATGACAAAGAAATAAAACACTGTTATGTACAATTATTTGTTTATTATTGGTTGGTGTTAATGATGTCCTCAGCCTACTTATTATTATTAATGGGAAAGTCTAGATGTATGGATGAATGTTTGTCCGGGATGAACACGAAAACCGCTGAACCGATTTAGATGAAAAATGCCTGTAAGATAGGCAATATTTGATCATATAATATACGCCAGAATGTAAATGTCGAACTTACAAAAATATCACTATTTTTATAATTATCATAATATGCAATGAACATACATGACACTTTTTTTACAAGATATTCAATTACCACATATAATTCTTTTGATAGTCTTATATAAGTCTTAGGCTTCTTTTTAATTAAATTTAACATAAATTCTGTCCCCGCTAATTCTAGCTAGCTAATGTCTAGTCCTCGGAGACATCTTCTGCATATAATTCTTCACCTTTGTTCTTCTGGTACAGCAGTGTCTTAGGTATTATTAAAACAAAAGTAGTTCCAATAAATTGATCAGCTGTTTTAGGTGTTACTTGTAGGTGTATATGTATTTTGTGTTTCAGGTTGACAGATACCTAGTGCTTTTATTTAATTTGACCTTCTGCAATGAGAAACTTGTGCTGGCAATTTTTTCTGCTCCCCCATGCGATAATGCAATATTTCTCAGATTTGGAACATCAAGCTTCAATTTTCTGAATGCATTAAGTATTTGATTTTCATTGGTCATAATTCACCAGGTCCTTTTCTACCTACAATAGAAAGTGAAATTTAAGTTATCAAAGTACAATACTAGGTTATGAGATCTCTGATGGTGATCAATAGAATTTATGATACCTAATACTTACACATATATGGACCTCACGTTATAAAGTGCTCCTTTTGGAACATTCTGTTTGCCCACAGCAACACATATTTCATGTGCTCAGAAAGGGTAATGCCCTTCATGTGCTCAGAAACACGGAAGAAATGTTTTTCGCGTGAAGTAAAAACTTTATTCTTGCATTTGGGCTCAAAACAAGACCCAATCTCCTCGTGTTTTCCATCCCGACAAAACGTTTGTCGACCTGAATCTACATTCATTTTGTTTGCAGTGTTAAAATGCACTCTTCAACTAAGAAAAAAATCTCAAGTTAAAACGTAAACAATGTATTTTAAGGTTATCACTTATCCTAGGGATGTAAAAAATAATCGATTTTTAAAACAATCGATTATTTTTTTGAAATATTTGATTTTTAATAATCGATTTTTTAAATAAAAATAATATATTTTTAATTAATCGATTATATAAATTACGCATTTTAATCGATTTTTTATAAACAGCGCCATCTATGCGGTGGATGAATCTTAACGTTGTCGTTAAGCTTTTTTACTTATCGTTCTATTTTATTTTAATATTACAAGTACTCTTATATTTATTATTTTTCGTCTTTTGACTGTTTAAACTTAAAAAATAAAGAAAGATTTGTTTTTTATTTTAGTTTTTGAGACCATAACGTAGTAGTTTAGTTTTTTGATTCTCGTTTTAAGTATTTTATTTTAATACTAGTGTAACACCCCGAATCACAGTTTAAAACAGTAAACATAATTACTCCAATGTATCGCAGATTCCGCGCAAAGGAATGTTATTGGAATGCAGCCGATACGTGCACTTGTGAATCATTACGCAGACACGAGGTGGCGCTGTACCGAACTCTGAATCGCGCTATCAAGGGTCGCATCAGAATAATGACCTTCCGTGTGGAATTAATGTTTATCAGTTCACAGCTCAATAGCTCAAGAGTTCAATATGTAGTCTATGAACTTACATACAAGCCTGCACAAGGTGTCGCGTCCTAATTGGAACGGCTTCCCGCACTCGCTTGTTATCTTGTAGACTGCTATAGGCTTGCATCCGCAGTTCGCGTCCTAATTGGAACGGGCTTGTGGGACTTGTCCTAATAATTATATTTCTTATTGTGACGCCTAACGTTAGTCTGTACGTTATTTGGCAATTGTAAATTTGAATAAGAATATAGTTCGTCTCAAAAGTCACGTAGAATATTTATTTACCTACTTCTTCATAAAAGAAATACCATCTTTTACACTAGGCAAATCTAAAAGAGGACTGGACATTTGTGATACTAATTATTTTTAATTATTTTATTGTTTAAATCTGAAGTTTATCGAAATTTTATTTTGTTATTTATAATCTCACGCCTTTCATCCCCGATGGGGTAGGCAGAGGTATTCCATTACTGGATATACCCACATTTCACGAGATACATTGGACCCCTAAACGTGGTGGTGAGCCCATCGCCAGACCAGGTCTATTTACACATGTCTCAGAATTAATTCTGAGACCTGCGGGTTTCCTCACAATGTTTTCCTTCATCTTCCTTCCTTTATCTTGTTATTTCTTTATTCATATTATTTTATTTCATTTTTAATCTGTTAAAATGGTACCTAATATAAATCTCTTAGGATTTTGTTATTAAAATATGAAAAGCATATTATATGGATTTTTAAATATTTATTAGAAAAAAATAGATTTTTTAGAATAATCGATTATTTTCAATATTATTCAATTTTTAAAAAAACGATTCTTACATCCTTATCCGCGTCTTTTCAAATCTGTCATATTGTATATAAAAAAAAAAGGACGGCAAAGACATAACTCTGCTAGGAATTCCTGCGGTGCCCGTTTTCTGAACATTTTTTTTCATTTTGAAATATCTCATAATTTAGCGAACAATAAATTCTGAAAAAAATATATAGCTTTCAGGATGACGAAAGCCCCAAATGGTTTTGTTTTTAACATACTTTATAAATTTGAAATGTTGTCAATTGGGCCCAGTTTCCATTTCTAGCGCTCATTCTACTGGAATCATTTAGCGACTTCTTTGATCTTTGTCCATAGCTAGCGACTTCTAGCGACTTTTCAAGCGTACGCTAACGACATTTTGACATGTGGAGTTGGCAACACTGAGTGGGAAACATAAACAAACGGAAACGTAAACAAACTATCAAAAAGTTCTACTGCGTGTTTTTTTTTACCGTCTGGAAAAAAATATGACGTGACGTTTATTGTATCTAGAGCCGAAGTTACACACGAGATTAATTGTTAATTAAAGTCATGTTTAATACAATTTACAAAATCTAGAAAACTACGCACACAAAGAGATTAAAATATATTAATATAATCTCTTTGTACGCACACTACTATGTAGCAGCTGGCGGTTGTAGGTAGATTGCGCATGAATGGAAGCTACTAGCCTGTTCCTTTTTAAAATACTATTTTTTTATATTTCAGTGTGTAATATTGACTATAATTGAGTAATATATATATATATACTAGATGTCGCGCGGTGCGTCGTCTCACGTCTCATGTCGCGTGTCTCTGTGGGGTCGTATTTTGACAGAAAAATAAAGTCTAATTTTGGGCGGCCATCTTGTTTTAGCCATTTTATATCGAAAAATAATAAAATTTTGTTAAATATTTTTTTTCATGGCAACACTGTTTACTGAGACCCACAATCGCTCCATACAAGCCAACTTTCCTAAGTGTTGCCAACAGTGTAAAAAATGCCGATTAAGATTAAGAAAATTGATTTTTTTCAGTAAAACAAAAATAACGGGGCGGCCATCTTGTTTTTTCAGATTTTCGGGATTTTCTGGTAAACTACAGGATATGAACTATGTGATGACATCAAACACATCCCTGTAGGATATCGGCATCTGGGAGATCAATTCGGGTCTTTTGAGGTCTACCCTAAAAATTCAATCGGCCATAACTTTCAGTGTTGCCAGGTGAAATTCAAAAAACCTACAAAAGGTCATAGGGAGGAATAAAATGTTTCACTGACTGTCACTTGTTTTTGCAAAATGGTAAAATTTAGACTTTTGACATTTTGCGTTAAAAGTAAAAAAATACGAAAAATTCCGGGAAAATTCTTCAACACGGCCACACTACGTAGCAAGGCCTCCAACCCCGCTATACAGACCAACTCGCTCAGGTGTTGCCATCTTGCCGAAAATCGACAATCAAAATGTGGTAAAATTAATAATTTCTTTGGGAGCAAATCACCGGTCGGCCATCTTGGTTTTTCAAATTTTCGGGATTTTCTGGTAAACTACAGGATATGCTCTGTGCGATGACACCAAACACATCCCTTTAGCATATTGGCATCTGGGAGATCAATTCGGGTCAAGTGGGGTCTAAAACCACTCCAACTTTGAAACACTACTACGCGGCCGCCATTTTGTTTTTTCAACTTTTTTAACTATTTTCGTAAATCATTCAAACATTTCTACAGATTCCAAAAATTTCAACCGGATCGGCCGGAAAACAAAAGAGATACGATAGGCAAGCCTGGCAAGTTTTTTTGAAAAGTCGGAATTTTCCCTGGGTCACCCCGCCATCTTGTACACTTTTCTCATAAATGACTTGACTCCAAAACGACTCCTTCTGGGAGAACAATTATGTCAATCAGTGAGTCAGTGAGTCAGTCAGTGGTAGTCGAGCTTTATATATTATAAACTAGATGTCGCGCGGTGCGCGAGGCCGCAAGCGGCCACGCGTGTCTCTGTGGGGTCGTATTTTGACATAAAAATAAAGTCTAATTTTGGGTGCCCATTTTGTTTTAGTCTTTTTTTAGTACAAGTCAAAAAATAATAAAAAAAAAAATATATTACTTTTCATAGCAACACTGTTTACCCACAATCGCTCCATACAAGCCAACTTTCTTAAGTGTTGCCAACTGGCTAAAAAATGCCGATTAAGAATAAGAAAATTAAAATTTTTCAGTAAAGAGAGAATACCGGAGCGGCCATCTTGTTTTTCCAGTTTTTCGGATTTTTCTGGTAAATTACAGGATATGCCCTATGCAATGATATGCCCTATGCATATTGGCATCTGGGAGATCAATTCGGGTCTTTTGAGGTCTACCCTAAAAATTCAATCGGCCATAACTTTCAGTGTTGCCAGGTGAAATTCAAAATTCCTACAAAAATGTCATAGAGAGAAACAAAATGTACCGTTGACTGTTACTAGTTTTTGCGAAATGGTAAAATTTAAAGTTTTGACATTTTGCGTTAAAAGTAAAAAAATACCCCAAATTTTGGAAAAAATGTTAAACATAGCAACACTACGTAATGAGACCTCTAACCCCGCCATACACGCCAACTCGCTGAGGTGTCGCCATCTTGCCGAAAATTGACATTCAAAATCTGGTAAAATTCATCTTTTTCTTTGGGAGCCAATCACAGGGCGGCCATCTTGGATTTTCAGTTTTTCGGATTTTTCTGGTAAACTACAGGGTATGCCCTGTGCAATGACACCAATCACGTCCCTATAGCATATTGGCATCTGGGAGATCAATTCGGGTCTTTTGAGGTCTACCCTAAAAATTCAATCGGTCATAACTTTTAGTGTTGCCAGGTGAAATTCAAAATTCCTACAAAAAGTCATAGGGAGAGATAAAATGTACCGTTGACTGTTACTCGTTTTTGCAAAATGGTAAAATTTTGAGTTTTGACTTTTTGCATAAAAAGTAAAAAAATACCCCTTGTTTTGGGAAAATTGTTAAACATGGCAACACTACGTAATGAGACCTCCAACCCCGCCATACATGCCAACTCGCTCAAATGTCGCCATCTTGCCGAAAATCGACATTCAAAATCTTGAAAAATCCATCCTTTTCTTTGAGAGCCAATCACAGGGCGGCCATCTTGGATTTTCAGTTTTTTGGATTTTTCTAGTAAACTACGGGATGTGCCTAAAAAGATGACGTGCCATTTGTAACTATACGATGTCGGCAACCATGCGTCTAATTCGGGTCAAGTGGGGTCTACAATAGCCTAAACTTTGAAACATTACTACGCGGCCGCCATTTTGTTTTTTCAAATTTTTAAATTATTTTCGTAAATTATACAAGCGATCCTACAGATGCAGAAAATTTGAACCGAATCGGCCGGAAAACAAAAGAGATACGATAGGCAAGCCCGGCCGCCATTTTGTTTTTTTGAAAAATCGGAATTTTCCCTAGGTCACCCCGCCATCTTGAACATTTTTTTCCTACATGACTTGACTCCAAAACGACTCCTTCTGGGAGAACAATTATGTCAATCAGTGAGTCAGTGAGTCAGTGGTAGTCGAGCTTTATATAATATAAACTAGATGTCGCACGGTGCGCGAGGCCGCAAGCGGCCACGCGTGTCTCTGTGGGGTTGTATTTTGACAGAAAAATAAAGTATAATTTTGGGTGCCCATCTTGTTTTAGCCGTTTTAAGTCGAAAAATAATAAAATTTTGTTAAATATTTTTTTTCATGGCAACACTGTTTACTAAGACCCACAATCGCTCCATACAAGCCAACTTTCCAAAGTGTTGCCAACAGGCTAAAAAATGCCTATTAAGATTAAGAAAATTTAAATTTTTCAGTAAAACAAAAATAACGGGGCGGCCATCTTGTTTTTTCAGATTTTCGGCATTTTCTGGTAAACTACAGGATATACCCTATGCGGTGACACCAAACACATCCCTTTAGCATATTGGTGTCTGGGAAATCAATTCGGGTCTTTTGAGGTCTACCCTAAAAATTCAATCGGCCATAACTTTCAGTGTTGCCAGGTGAAATTCAAAAAACCTACAAAAGGTCATAGGGAGGAATAAAATGTTTCACTGACTGTCACTTGTTTTTGCAAAATGGTAAAATTTAGACTTTTGACATTTTGCGTTAAAAGTAAAAAAATACGAAAAATTCCGGGAAAATTCTTCAACACGGCCACACTACGTAGCAAGACCTCCAACCCCGCTATACAGACCAACTCGCTCAGGTGTTGCCATCTTGCCGAAAATCGACAATCAAAATGTGGTAAAATTAATAATTTCTTTGGGAGCAAATCACCGGTCGGCCATCTTGGTTTTTCAAATTTTCGGGATTTTCTGGTAAACTACAGGATATGCCCTGTGCGATGACACCAAACACATCCCTTTAGCATATTGGCATCTGGGAGATCAATTCGGGTCAAGTGGGGTCTAAAACCACTCCAACTTTGAAACACTACTACGCGGCCGCCATTTTGTTTTTTCAACTTTTTTAACTATTTTCGTAAATCATTCAAACATTTCTACAGATTCCAAAAATTTCAACCGGATCGGCCGGAAAACAAAAGAGATACGATAGGCAAGCCTGGCCGCCATTTTGTTTTTTTGAAAAGTCGGAATTTTCCCGGGGTCACCCCGCTATCTTGCACACTTTTCTCATATATGACTTGACTCCAAAACGACTCCTTCTGAAAGAACAATTATGTCAATGAGTCAGTCAGTCAGTGAGTGAGTGGTAGTCGAGCTTTATATATTATAGAAGATCAATTCGGGTCTTTTGAGGTCTACCCTAAAAATTAAATCAACCATAACTTTCAGTGTTGCCAGGCAAAAATAAAAAATCCTACATAAGATCATAAGGAGAGATAAAATGTTTCACTGACTGTCACTTGTTTTTGCAAAATGGTAAAATTTAGAGTTTTGACATTTTGCATTAAAAGTAAAAAAATACGCCAAATTTAGCCATTTTCGATAATTTTCTATGTGAATATTGTATTTTTTTAGTATATATCGAAAACTAATAAAATTTTGTTAAATATTACTTTTCATGGCAACACTGTTTACTGAGACCCACAATCGCTCCATACAAGCCAACTTTCCAAAGTGTTGCCAACTGGCTAAAAAATGCCGATTAAGATTAAGAAAATTGAAATTTTTCAGTAAAACCAAAACAACGGGGCGGCCATCTTGTTTTTTCTATTTTTCGGGATTTTCTGATAAACTACAGGATATGCCCTATGCGATGACACCAATCACGTGCTTGTAGCATATTGGCATCCAGGAGATCAATTCGTGTCTTTTGGGGTCTTTTCGTGATTTCAAGTGGTCATAATTATCAGTGTTGCCATTTAAATTTGACAAAAATTATTTTGATGGTTGAGCTTAAGCGATTGTACCAAGTAGATATACTTCTGCATTTGTAAAGTTTAAATATTTTGGATTAAACATTTTTTTACCATAAGTCAAAAATTAATATTAATTTCTCAAATATTACTTTTTATGGCAACACTGTTTACTAAGACCCACAATCGTTCCATACAAGCCAACTTTCCAAAGTGTTGCCAACTGGCTGAAAAATGCCTATAAAAATAAACAAAATTGAATTTTTTTAGTATAACGAAAATAAAGGGGCGGCCATCTTGTTTTTCCTGTTTTTCGGGATTTTCCCGTAAACTACAGGATTTTACTATGCGATGACACCAAACACGTATCTATAGCATATTGGAATCTGGGAGATCAATTCGGGTCTTTTGACGTCTACCCTAAAATTTCAATCAACCATAACTTTCAGTGTTGCCAGGTGAAAATCAAAAAACCTACTAAAGGTCATAGGGAGAGATAAAATGTACCGTTGACTGTTACTCGTTTTTGCGAAATGGTAAAATTTTTAGTTTTGACATTTTGCATTAAAAGTAAAAAAATACCCCAAATTTTTAGAAAATTCTTAAACATGGCAACACTAAGTAATAAAACCTCTAATCCCGCTATACAAGCCAACTCGCTCAGGTGTCGCCATCTTGTCGAAAATTTACATTCAAAATCTGGTAAAATTCATCTTTTTCTTCGGGAGCAAATCACCGGTCGGCCATCTTGGTTTTTCAAATTTTCGGGATTTTCTAGTAAACTACAGGATATGCCTTATGCCATAACACCAAACACATCCCTATAGCATATTGGCGTCTGGGAGATCAATTCGGGTCAAGTGGGGTCTACAATAGCCTAAACTTTGAAACATTACTACGCGGCCGCCATTTTGTTTTTTCAACTTTTTAAATAATATTTGCAAATCATCTAAACAATTCTACAGATGCCAAAAATTTGAACCGAATCGGCCGGAAAACAAAAGAGATACGATAGGCAAGCCTGGCCGCCATTTTGTTTTTTTGAAAAGTCGGAATTTTCCCGGGGTCACCCCGCCATCTTGAACACTTTTCCCCTGCATGACTTGACTCCAAAACGACTTCTTCTGGGAGAACAATTATGTCAATCAGTGAGTCAGTGAGTCAGTGAGTCAGTGGTAGTCGAGCTTTATATAATATAAATATATGTTTAAAAAAGTAAATAAAATGCAAAGAAATAATATTTTTTAAGCAACAATGCCAAATGAATCTATTACACTTACCTATCACACCATATTTTTACGGACGGTAAAAAAAGTCAACCCTGGATTTTTGAGATGGGTCAGTGAGGGCAGGTACCTACTATCGAAAAAAGTTCTGCCTGATACACCTAAGAGTCATTTTAGCGAGCAGCTTTCTTTTCCCACCCCGTGGCGAGGCGAGAAAGACTTCACTTATAGTAACAATGACAATTACAAAAAAGTGTTTCTTTCATGTTTATGACCATTTAGTGTCGATGAATGGATCCGAATAGACAAAAAGACGGTTTTACTGGCTTTTCATTGTAACTGTAATTAGGGTTGGGGTAATAAAATTGGAGCTTACAAGCGTCAATTCTTCCAAATGTATCAGGCTGTGCGTTTGCTGATAGTACCATAATCGTTATACTTACAGGAAAACGTTCCTAGGAGACCATCCCTAACTTTTTAAGATATTATGAACTGCATGGGCTGCTGTGGGGACACCTAAAAACGATGTCTACAAAAAGAATTATGACAGTGTTCAGGAGCTGAAAGAGGCATTCACGAGGATTTGAAATAATATGCATCCAAGAAAATTATCGGCTGCGACTAGAAGTACAAAAACGAGTAAACTTATATGTATACGACGGTCATTTTGACGGTCAGTCTGTTTCGTAGATCACCTGTTTTTAAGTTTGTGTTTAAAAATACATGATGCCAGTCAAATGCCAGTGTTGACTTACCGTAGTTTCTGTATTTGAATTTCAGTTGGACAGATTCTTTTGATCACAAGAAGTATGATTGCCAAAATAAAGAATAATTTCGAGGTGATCTTCGTTTTTCAGTACAAAAAGTATGGAAAAAGTTTTTGGCGATTTCTGTCATTTCTAGTACTCATACCTTAAATTATGGTCCCATAGAGTCTTTTGATCCCCACACGAAATAGGATCGATTGGCATAAAAATATTTTTTTTGTATTGTAGCATTTTTTTCGCTGACTGTACATTTTCTTCAAAATCTGTGAATGCAGTTCATAATAACTTAAAAAGTTAGGGATGGTCTCCTAGGAACGTTTACCTGTAACTATAACGATTAAGGTACCTGCCTTACTGACCCGTCTCAAAAATCCATCCTGCATAGGTACGTAATTTCTGCAAGTGTTTTCTATTTTCATAGGTTTATTGCGGTAAGTAAAAGTAAGGGTCGTTTAGACGGGAGTAAAAGTAAAAGTGGGAAATACTACCCAGGAAGCAAGAAAAAAGGCAACAAAAGTTACAACTTAATGCTATAAGCAAAGATATTAAAGTATATACAGGATGTCCCAAAAGTCAACGATAAGCCGGAAACCAGCGATAGGCCTAGTCATGAGGGTATTCAGAAAAATATAAAAAAAAATCTATGTTCTTTTTTCAAAATGTTATGAAGGTTTCAAAAAAATCCTAGAAAACGGACACCCTGTAATGAACTTTCTTGTACCGTGACTGTAAATATTTACTTTTTGAATATTTTTTTTACTGTAATGCTATAATGAATAGCCGTGCTACAATTAACAATAAAAAAAAATACATAACTGCCTCACTTTTAAGTAAAAAGTTAAATTTGTTTCCAACATTGAATTCTAAATAATTTCATCAACCAACTTAAACCAGCTGTACTGTAAAAAAAATGTATGGCTACTATTTTGGCAAGTATACTTAAAAGTTGACGCATTTAGTCTAAATTCTAGAATGGCATAACACATGCTAGGTTTTGTTATAGTTGAGGCATGAAAATTTTTTTTCTCGATGAATCCGGATTCTATGCTTATCTAATTTAATGAGGTGAAATGTTGGTAAAGCAACCTTAAGTCTGCAGCTGACCTGAACTAAGCCTTTTTATTCTCTTTCTTAACCCTCCTTTAAAGTAATGATACTTAAAATAAGTTTGTGTAATATTTTTTTATTTAATTTGGTATGTTTTACAGCATTTTTATAACAAATGTTCAAACTGTTTTCCTTCAGCTAATATGCACGCTCTACATCTCCTTAAAAATGATCAAGCTATGCGCCGGGCGTGACGTTTGGAATTGATTTGTTCAGCGGCTTCTGAGATTCTTCGGCGCAGCTCTTCTAAATCTTGAATCGGTTTGTGGTAGACTTTTTCCTTAATTGCACCCCAGTAAAAAAAATCTATTGGATTAAGGTCGGGTGACCGCGCTGGCCACGAAATTGGACCACCCCGACCAATCCACCTATTTAGATATTTTTGATCGAGAAACTCTCTGACTAGACGAGCATAATGCGCGGGGCAGCCGTCTTGCTGATACCACATGCTGCCGTAAATATTTAGCGGCACTTCTTCTAATAAATCGGGTAGTTGATTTTGTAGGAAATCTAAATAAACATGTCCATTTATGGTCTCTGGCAGCTCAATCGGACCAATAACTGTACCGTTTAAAATGCCTGTCCACATGTTTACTTTAAAACGGTACTGTGAATGATCTTCACGCATTAGGTGAGGATTTTCCACGTGCCATTCGTGTAAATTGTGTAGGTTCATGTAACCGTCCTTTTTAAACGTTGATTCGTCGGACCATAGAATCGTTTCAAAAAACTGGGGATCTTCAGTATGTTTTTGCAAAATCGTTTGACAAAATCGCACTCTCTCTGGGTAGTCTCGGGGAAGCAAAGATTGTACTCGTTGTACATGGAATGGATGCAGACGGTTTTTTTTTCAGAATACGATGTGCACTGCTTTTAGGTACTTCAAGGCTTTCCTCAATTCCACGTACGGATATACTTGGATCTTCTTTCACAGCTTGCATGACTTCGTCCTCGTAGGGCAAGAGGGGCCTTCCTTCACCAGCCATATGATCAGGGAATTGACCTTCGGATAATGATCGATGCAGATTAATAAAAACGCGGTAATCAGGATGACGCTCTAAGTTTGGGTATCTCTCGCGATACACCCTAGCTGCATCATTGGCGTTACATAAGCATTCTCCGTAAATAAGATGCATGTTGGCGTACTCCTGTACGGTATATCTATTTGGCATGATAACTTCACTTTACGAACTCGTAATTACACGCAAATACAATCTAAGCAACAGACTCCAGAATCTTTACTTCTGGGACAGATGGATTTAAATCAAAGCCATCAAACAAACGACATAAACAAAAGATGTACGAATAAACAAAAATCCCTGTTAGGTTCTCTTTTCAAAATTATGAGTCCGTCTCCATTCAAAAAGATTTTAACCTGGATTTACCTAAGAAGGTTGCGTTACCAACATTTCACCTCATTAAATTAGATTGGCATAGAATCCGGATTCATCGAGAAAAAAAATTTTCATGACTCAACTATAACAAAACCTAGCATGTGTTATACCATTTTAGAATTTAGACTAAATGCGTTAACTTTTAAGTATACTTGCCAAAATAGTAGCCATATATTTTTTTTACAGTACCTACAGCTGGTTTAAGTTGGTTGATGAAATTATTTAGAATTCAATGTTGGAAACAAATTTAACTTTTTACTTAAAAGTGAGGCAGTTATGTAATTTTTTTTTACTGTAAATTGTAGCACGGCTATTCATCATAGCATTACAGAAAAAAAATATTCAAAAAGTAAATATTTACAGTCACGGTACAAGAAAGTTCATTACAGGGTGTCCGTTTTCTAGGATTTTTTTTAAACCTTCATAACATTTTGAAAAAAGAACATAGAATTTTTTTTATATTTTTCTGATTGACCCTAATGACTAGGCTTATCGCTGGTTTCCGGCTTATCGTTGACTCTGGGACATCCTGTATAATATCTTTGGCTATAAGTGTAAAAAAGGTTTTTGCTTATGATGTATTACCTACCTATTTATTTTTATAACTAGTATTCCTACTATAATAAAAGCTGGTCTGTGATAATACTTGAATGAATTCGAGTATTCGATCGATTATTATATGATTGGATGAAAGACTGGCTACCCATAGTACAGGGAATCCTAGTTTGGGAGCCAGGAAACATCATTGTACAAATATAGTTATTTTAGTCATATCTGTGTCACTTACTGCATTTTTTATATTTATTGGTGTACATTAAGAGTTGTAACTTTTTGCTTACAAGGTAATTTATCAAAAATTGTAATTTGTACTACCAGCTTTGAAAATAAAGATTTTTGAATTTCTTTTTGTAAATACTAAAGCTGTAAAAAAGTTGTGGCATAACGGGCTATAATCTCATCAATGTATTTTAGAAAAAAAAAACCGACACGACATGAAGTAAAACAGTAATAGTCAGTGTTGCCAACTTAGCTACTTTCTAGCTAGATCTAGCTATTTTTGGATGTCGGGCAGCTACAAATTACAAAATCTTGTAGCTAAAAAATTTAGCTACTTTTTCTAGCTACTTTTACGCTCTTACAAGATGTGAGTACTTTCGAGACTTTATAGTAGGGTATAGCCCTTAATTTGTACCTAAACGTGGCTGGCTTATCTATTTTATTACTAATACCTGGATAAATGAAAGGGATAAACAGATTTTTTCGTTTAAAACTTATTCTGCGTTCTGCCTTGTTTTATTTTATAAATTTAAAATTATTGCTCGATGTTTTAATAAGCTGAAAATTGATTTATCTATGAAAAAATACACGTAATCTACTTACTTTACCTATTTTAAAGTTTTAGCTACTTCTAGCTCTAGCTACTTTTTTGTGTCAACAAATCGGGCAATCTGGCTACTTTTCGCAAGATGTCTAGCTACAAGGTAAGGGTAGCAGTTGGCAGCACTGGTAATAGTGTTCTGTGAAGAGGCTGTAAGGACTAGAATCCAAAGGCCAATAAACAATTTCAAAAAAAAAAAAAAATGTGAAGTAAAATGTCAAACGGTTCATATCAATGATGGATTGATGGTCTTTCGTGATTTTGTATCTTGTGTGTTGGTTCGTGGTTGGTTCGCTCAGACATTTGTAACGATTGCAATGTAATAATTTTATTGACTTTTTTTTAATTTGGAACATTTTATTTTTTATTGTTCCTTTGTTCTTCGATTTATTAAGTAAACTAGTCATTCGAAAATATTGTGATACGGTGATAATGGCATATCGAGTTTTGTTAGTTTTTATTTTAGCAATAATATGTGTAAGCACTGAAGAAAATCCTATTATCACCCCTATGACGAGAGCTGAGAGACTAATCTTGAGGTAAGTGTTTCAGACTGTACGAGTACCTACTAGGAGGGTGTTTACGTAAATGGAAATCAACTAGGATACAATACTAAAATAAAATATAGGGTTTGGTGTCTTTGACTCTGAGAGGGGGATAGTTCCTGATTTGATCAAAATCAGGAGGTCAGAGTGCCGTCCCTGGGAATTCTGTCTATTGGATTCTGTTACCATATAGTAAGTTTATAGTGAAAACAGACCACTGATAGACTGTTATCTATTTTGTACAGAGAAGAGGCACGTATGATGTTTTACCATGCATATGATGCATACATGGACAATGCATATCCTGCTGATGAACTTATGCCACTAAGTTGTAAAGGCAGATGGAAAGGCATCACTCCAAGCCGGGGAGACATGGATGACTCCCTTGGAAAGTAAGTTTTTAATTTAAAATACTAATAATAAAATGAGCATGCTAACAGCTTTATCTCGACATTATCACAGCTTTAGATAGGCAGAGGTATTCCATTCCTGGACACAAACTATATTTGTCTGACCCCTAAATATGACAGGCAGGAAACATTATTTTAATAAATAGCTTGGTAAAATTGTAATAGATTATTTGATTTGCCACATTTAACCTTAATCTTTCCCCAAGGCACCCATTTTTAATCTGACTAGTCAATTGTCACAGAATACTTTTGAATGAAAAATAATTTGAAAACATTCAGCTGCATGCAAGTTAAATTTGCATACTAAGAGTACCATGCTACTACACATATACATACATACATAATCTCACGCCTATTTCCCATTTGGGTAGACTGAGACAATAAACTGCTACTTGCTATGAACCTGGCAGATCTCTCGAGCTTCATCCACATCCATCAAATTACTAATGCATGCTTGTCGGTTTTGGGTACTCTTTATGGCTTTTCTTCAAGACATCGCCAATCTGGTCGATATAAGTACACCTAGGTTGTCCTCTACCTGACTCGCCCATTCACAACACTCTTGTAAGTATATTATACACATAATACCGTGTTAAATATTTCAAAAAACATGGTTTGAACCCAACTAACCATAAGAGCATGACACAATAGACTTATCTATTGTCCGTGATTGCCCATGGGAGATTAATTCTTAACTGGGTCATTAGAGATCCTTAGCACAAGCCGAGTCAGACTTGATCAGTTTTTATTTGTCTTTATACTTATGAGTTTACCAAATGGCAAATCTACTCTAATATTATAAAGAGGAAAAATTTGTATTTTTGTATGTCTGTTTGTTCAACAAATTCTTTCACCATTAAAATGCTACATTATCCCTAAATAACATAGGCTATATTTATTTATAGATAAAATAGGGATCCCTACTAAAACTTCAACAATGTAACACAAGGTGTAAAAAGATTTGCTATGAAACCTATATATTATGTTTTTCATCGCATATGCTGTGGAAAAAAAAGTTCTACAATGCTAAAGAACATACTAATATCTACAAAATCAGACCATGATAAATCCATTCATACTTTTATATTGATTCTTATCCAAAGAAATAATTTTATATTCAAAAGGGTTTCAATACCTGTATATTACTTTCTGAATTATGGAAATCAGACATTCCATTTAAAATATATTACTAATTTAAAAATCATAATATTATAAATGCAAATTTGTGTGTTAGGTACTCAAACATGCCTAAACCACGAAACCTATTTTAAAAATTCTTTCATCAATGGAAAGCTACATTATCAGCCAGTAATATATAACACAATACTAGTTTTAAAATGCATTTTAAAACTATTCCGGAGTTATGGTTTGCAATACTTAAATACTTTGTGTACTTAAATACTTACACCAGTTCCAACTCAAAATCCTAACCATTAAAAAGACCATAAAGAAAATTACTTTAAGATTTGCTCACAAATGGAATTTAGAAAAAAATAATTGCGGTAATTAGGGTTCTGATACTTTATCATATAAGGCCGTTAATGCTTTCTCAACATGTAACACGTTTTTCTATTTCTCATAGTCTTGGATTTGGCCCTATACTCCCATTGCAATGTATTAATTATAAATTTTAACTTGCTTTTCTCAAACTGCATTTTTTACATTTTCACTTGCTTTATCACATTTATAGCATACACAAGTAAAAAAAAACTGATAACAGTAATTGCTATATGTATGTACGTAGTTTGCAATTAGTGTAAGGTCACATATACATTTTTTTCTATAAAATATATTTATAAATGTACTGAATTGTCTTGTCTAACAATAACTATCAATGCCTTTTCCAGTTTCTCCTTAACGCTGGTTGACAGTTTAGATACTCTAGCTGTTATGGGTGATTTTTCTGAGTTCAACAGAGCCATTCAATTGGTTATAAAAGATGTTACATTTGATCATGATATTATAGTATCAGTCTTTGAAACCAATATTAGAATGCTTGGGTAAGTACGCCAACATCAGTTACACCAGAAGAATAATAATAATACACCTTCAAGAAAACTAATTTTCCACAACTCCATTGAGCTTATATCTTGAAGGGAATAGTTTCTATATGCGGTGTATAGCACTAAGTGTTCTGAGGATTATATAAGCAGTCAATCACATAAATATTATAAATTTATGCAAAAGCACAGGCATTCCTTTTCTAAAGTACCCAATTTTCCCCAATGTACTTTTCGGTTCGGTTCTCCAAAAGTGACAGGCATTGAGCTCTACTCTACCAGGGTGCCAATACACATGCCTCAGAACCAACGGAGTTTCTTATACTGTTTTCTTTGATGGTCTATCTAGTCTACACTATCTACAATAGTAATGTTAAATTATAAACAGGAAATATTTTTTTATGGCTGTATTTGTTTTTAATCGGTAAACGAATTGTTATGAATAGATTTCGAAACTACTAGACCGTTTTAAAATATGATTTCACCAATAGAGAGTTTACTTTTCTCGGAGCAGCAAGGGCTATAATTTATCAACGCGAACGGGACTCGCGGGGAACAGCTAGTGGTAAATATGAACGTAAGGCTTTTGAGAAACTCATTGGTTATGGAAGTTGGAAATTACATTATACACTTTTATATTAAGACCCGGCCCATTGTGCGTGGTATATAATAATATATTATTTCAGGGGTCTGCTGTCAGCACATGTGCTAGTAATGGCTCTCAAATCTGAAGTGCCAGTGCTTCAGTGGTACAATGGAGAACTTTTGGCTATGGCTGAAGATCTTGGCCGAAGATTACTTCCTGCTTTCAATACTTCTACGGGTATACCTCATGGAAGGGTAAGTAGTATTAATTCAAATAATAACAGCATAATAATAAACCTCTATTACATATAATATTATTTATCATAGCATAGCGAAGTAAACAAATACTCAGCTAGTGTACACATAAGGAAAATATAAATGTGATTTTACTTCGCTTTTATCCTGTTAAGGCTGAATAAGTGCACTGAAGAGTAATGGCCATCGCACACCTTATAATCAACTCGACTCAAAGCATTTAAATGTAAGCTTTAAATCGTGTTCCATACAAGTCACTTTTCAGGTAGTGCGAGACGCGTGGAACGCGCTTCACCCACGCATTCTTGAAAAAGAATGCACATGTAACAAAATATGAAGCTCACATTGAAATGCTTTGCTTTAAGTAGGGTTGTTACGGAGTGCGATGAATAATTATAGGGCTGCGAACCCATTGGGTAAATACCGACAGTTTGCTTCCCAGAAATTTTAGATTCATAACTTGAGTTGCATTAAATTTGTAGTTCAGAAATACTTAGAATCACTTAACCAACAGTTTTTTGCTATATCCTTGGGATAGGTCTTACATCTCATTATAAATTCGAAGTCGTAAAATAATTACACCTAGTTAAAGTTAATTTTGGCTGGCATCTTACATTTATTGAATTAAAATTAAATGTAAATGCTTTCCTCCAGCAGATTGGGTTTCTTGGGTGTTAATTCACATAAATGCACCCATATATTGTCATATAGGTTAGCTGGGTATTCAGCGTAATTTTTTGGTTTTCAGGTGAACTTACGGTACGGTCTTCGAGGTTTGCCGGAGTCAAGGGAAACGTGCACGGCTTGCGCTGGAACTATGATACTCGAATTAGCAGCTCTATCGCGATTCACTGGAAACCCAACATATGAGCAAAAGGCGCACAAAGCTATGGACAGGTTGTGGAAAATAAGGCATAGGTAAAAATTTTATGATACATAATCTCACGCCTATTTCCCATTGGATTAGGCAGGGACAAAAGACTGCCACTTGCTATGAACCCGGCAGATCTCTCGTGCTTCATCCACGTCCATCAAACGACTCATACATGTTCGTTTTAAGATAATTGCAGATCTCTTTTCAGCTCTTATATAAAAAATGTTTCTTTTATTTATTTGGTTCACCAACAACTGTTATGCTAGATCATAAATTCTATTCAACCTAAAACTGCTTAGTCTGGATTCTTCCCACATGCAGTAAGCCTCATTCTATTATTAGTTTGCCAACTAAAAAAAAAACTGCTATAGAGATGCGATTTATCAGGATTACTATTTGTTCTCCTTATCGTATTAATAAAACAACGAAATAGTTGGAGGCCTGGGAAGAAACAGGCTTTTTAACCCGAGAATTTAACTTTTTCCCTCCAGAAAATCCCATGCTTGCCATGTTTTCCACTACAATCATGCTAGCGGAGCTTCGGGAAATAGCTAATAGTAAACAAAATAGAAGTGGAACAGCGCAAAGGGTAAAACAGATGGGTCAGCATACTAACGTAACTATTGCATTCGCGAGTTTCACCAAGCATATTAATCAAGCATCTGTTTAAATATCACAACTGTCGCACTTGGGAACCTCATTTTAAAACTCTGACAGTAAACTAGTTTCAATGATTAAACTATTTTAAACCATAATGTAAATGTATACTATTATTATTGTACACCTTAGAAGTAAGTTATAGTAGGAAGCATGACTTCATGAATAAAATAAATCCTATATTCCTCTACAAGATGCAAGCTATCTCCTTGTTAGATTTATTCCAGATCAGTTTTTTTTTCCATTATTATATCCTTATTATATGTTATATTATATTTTAATATAACAACTACTAAAAAAATTATCGCAAAAACCAAAATTAGTTTGTTCTAGTAGATTTATAGACAGGAGATTCAAAAATGAACCATAATGCACATGCAATACAAACGTAAAGCTTACTTTCAAACGTGTCGATGTTGAATTGAATCCTTATTGTTATGAAAATGTCTATGATAGCGGGTGCCCAGCGGTGTGGCCCGCTCGGGTCCAGTTTATTCCCGTTCCCGTGGGAATTTGTAAAAATCCCTTCGTATCGGTTGCTAACGAAATATAAGACACCTATCTACCTATAATATTTAAAATTTCTAGTTGTTGTCGCTTCGGAGTACCTTTCCCGTGGGAAGTAGATATTTTCCTGTAGTAAAAAGTACCCAGTTACTCGGTTATCTATTTACCAAATTTCATCATAATCCGCCCAGTAGTTCTTTCCGGTCCTTACCCGTGGTCCCGGTGATGCGTGCACAGACAGACAAAAATTTCGAAAATGGGTGTTTTGATATCTAAATCGATAACTATCTATACTACCGCAAAATGTTTCACAAAATATTTCATGTTAATTGGGATGCATGAGAGTTTGTGTTCATTAGGTTACTTATTATATTACTACGTATATAAACCTTTCAGAACGTCGGACTTAATGGGCACAGTTATAAACATCCACTCAGGGGATTGGGTGCGGAAAGACTCGGGCGTCGGCGCCGGCATCGACTCTTACTATGAATACTGCCTCAAAGCATACATACTTCTCGGTGATGAGAAGTACCTAGCCAGGTTTAACAGACACTACAATGCAGTCATGAAGTATATCAGCCGAGGCCCCATTATGTTAGCCGTTCATATGCACAGGTGAGGATTACTGGAAAAGTTTTAACAATATGGTGTTCGTGTAACAAACATTTACCACAGTTCCGGTCACGACAATTTGTTCTATCGCATATAAGCGTTAATTCTCTGCTCGTAATGCAAATTTACTGTTGAAAGATAGTGTCGAGAAACTGAAATATTTATATTCATCACTAGCTGCAATTTAAAGGAAAAACATCTTTCATATCTTAGAACACTTCAATTTTTATTTCAATATTATATTACTGAAATTACATTATATAATTACTTTTATTTTAAACAGTAAGTACCTTTTCCATAAAAATTTCGACCAACGATAAAAAGTAAGTAAGTAACAAGATTCGCACGACTAATATCCAAAAAGAAAAATGTCCAAAAAGACGAATGTCCAAAGGCTTGTCCAAGACAAAGCCCTCTCTTACAGTAACAATGACCATTACAAAAAAGGGTTTCTTTCATGTTTATGGCCATTTCGAGTCGATGAATGGATCAAAATAGAGAAAAAGCGTTCTTACTGGATTCTGTTTGTTTAACTCTAATTAGGGACAGGGTAATAAAAACTTTAGGTTTCAAGCGACAATTCTTTAACATGTCTCAGGCTTAGCATTTGTCGATAGTACATCAATGAGTCACAAAAAAAAAAGTGAGTGAAATTAAGTGATTCGTCTAGACAGTCAACTACCTACCCAATTGGTCTGAGGCATGTGTAAACTGTTCCAGTGATACGCTTACTGCCATATCAGGTTTGAGAGTCTTAAAATACATTGAAAAGTGAGTAGTTCCAGAAACCTCCTGAGTGACTGAATGTAGACAAATATAACTCTTAGTCTTTATTGTAGACTAGCGGTTCTGCGCGGTTCCACCCGCTTAGTTGCCGTTCCCGTTCGAATACGTTAATAAGATATTATAGCCTATTTTACTCATTGATATTCTAGCTTTCCATTGGTGAATTTTTTTTTTAATCGGTCCAGTAGTTTTTGAGTTTATTCGTAACAAACATACAAAAATACAAATCTTTCCTCTTTATAATATTAGTATAGACTAGTGATGTAGTTTAGATATACAAATAGATTTTTCTTTTTTTATTGTGTATGCGTCAAAGTGCACTTACAGTCTGTTGGTGAATTTGCACATAATAATTTTACCTAATGCCTAATCTTATGTTGTCGGTATTATTTGAATAACAATCTATATCTTACCTATGTCTTTTAATCATTCAATCAATCGAAAAAGTATAAATCTATACTAATATTCTAAAGAGGAAAGATTTGTATTTTTTGATTTTTTATGTTTGTAAGGAATAAACTCAAAAATTACTGAAACGATGTTAAAAATTATTTCACCAATGGAAAGCTAGAATATCCTTGAGTAACATAGGCTATACCTTATTGCCGTATATGCCGTACGCGGGTGAAACCGCGCAGAACCGCTAGTGTATACACGCGTATAAGCCTATCAAGTTTTGAATCTTCATCTATCCTTTTTATTGGTAAAGGCCGCATCTACAGTCGCGAAACTTCATGGACGCGTTGCTGGCGTTCTGGCCAGGGCTACAGGTACTGCTGGGCGACGTGCGCCCCGCAGTCGAGACGCACGAGATGCTATACCAAGTGATGCAGCGGCACACCTTCATTCCAGAAGCATTTACCTCGGACTTCCAGGTGAATATTGGCTTCGTCTGTTGATTTGTATTTTAATGTCCCTTTTCTACCTAAATAGAGAAGGACCTAGTCCTGACGCAAAAAGTGAAGAAAGTTATACTGTTGAACAGAAAACCCTAAGACATATAGATAGATAGATAAATAGTTTTATTTGCAACACAATACACACACATACATTAAAATAAGAAAAAGAAATATAAAAAAAAACTCTACAGAACAACATTAATTACAAAACTTACCAATAAGTGATATTCTGTTTTTAAAATTGACACCAGAGCTGTACGATCACTTTTTGAACATTTGCTGAATCTGCGTTTTACTTTAATTATATTGTTTTTGCAACTAGACAATAAGTTCAGTTCACGTTCACTCTCTACTGTGTGCACACATTTTATTACAATTAAATATTTTACAAGATTTCAAGAGTTTTTTCCTGTCTACTTCATCGAGTTATCAAGTCTATTGTATGGAGCAGGCAAGTGCCCGTACAAAAGCTTTTTTAGACTAACATGTCTAAAATAAGTGCAACTGATGGAATTTAATTTAAATTTCTATAAATTCGCACACAATTCTACTAAAGTGCGCTTGTACGAACAACATGTTGGACCGGTACCAGTACAGTTTTTGCACTTCAAGGGTAAACTAGTAAACTCGAGATTTTTATCGTCTTACCACATGCGCTACAAGAGTTTTAATCTAAATAATATTAATCTATATTATATTCCGTTCACTTCGTGCGCGGTACGCACTTGAGGGCACCGACGTTGGCAGGCGTCGACGGGGTGGGGTCGGTCTATCAGTAGGGGGAATAACGCTATACTCTCCCTCAACAATAAATACATCTGCCGTCTTAAACATCTTGGAGATATCACGCACAAAGTTGAAGGTGTAAAGGTCAACACACACGGAGGCTGGTTAGGCGGAAACCAATTCACATTTGCATAGAAACTATAAAATTGAAAAAAGTCCCGGTTCGCGTCCGCATCCTCGCCTTTGGCGCCTCTGTGTGCGTTAACCTTTATAGTCGTGGTACTCATGAGATGCTATTCGCTATACAAGCGCAAGGTATAACTGTATTTACGCTATGACTTCGTAACGTAATACATCCATCTCTTCTAGGTGCATTGGGGACAGCATCCTCTGCGTCCGGAGTTCTTGGAGTCCACATACTTCTTACACCGGGCAACAGAGGACGATCACTATTTACAAGTTGGCAAAGCTGTACTCAAAGCTCTACAGCAGTACACAAGAGTGCCGTGCGGGTACGCGGCGGTTAATGACGTCAGAACCAGGGTACACGAAGACCGAATGGACTCATTTGTTCTGGCTGAAACTTTCAAATATCTATACATGCTCTTCGGGGAAGATAAAGATCTTCCCGTGAAGCTGGAGGACTATGTATTGACAACAGAGGCGCATTTCTTGCCATTGTCTCTTGCTACAGCGGGGAGGAACGTTTCGTATTTCACCCTTAAGATCGACGATGATGATGAAGATAAATATAGAAAGTGAGTTTTTTAATTACATTAAAGAATAATAATTATATGAAATAATAATAAACATGATAAAAACTTTTGTGCAATGACTGCCCCAAGGGTGTTGTGTTTATTTAAGTATTTATTTATTATAATCATTTTATTTTAAGCCAAAAGTTGCCGCTTTCCTCCCGGAGAGATGAAAAGTAACTTATTTCACTCGGCAGAAAAATTGTGGCCCACAAATAATTTGTTTATTTCAACTCGCAGAACGTGTCCGAACACCGCTACCCTGGTAGCGGAGAAAGTACGGCAGCCGATGCGGCAACTGCTGGGCTCGACGGCGGCGCGGCCCCCGGCGCGGCTGCGGCCGCTGAACGACCCCCGGCAGATTCACGCGCTCTCCGACATGGGCATCTCCGTCCTCACTCTGCCCGACGGCAGGGTGCAACTGCTGTACACCACTTCCACGGTTAGTGCTACGCTGTACCAGTTTTTCGACCTTATTGAATGACTCCCCATGATCTTAGTAGAAATATGCCAGTGATTTCAATTTATCTTTTTCCTATTGAGACTATAACAATCGAAAAATCGAGTGCACGCGAGGCAGTCGAGGGAAATAGAATCACGATTTCAAAAAGTTTGGTTAGATACCCAAAGGGTGCCAACGGGACCCAATTACTAAGGCTCCGCTGTCTATATGTCCGTTTGCCTATCGCGGGCCTGTATCTTTTGATCCGGAATAGGTAGACACTTAAGGAGCATGTAATTTCGAACTAGACGTGACAGATGTTGAGCTCATCGCCGGAGCGGGTGCTTCTTACAAACACCTAAGAACCAATTCTGGGCCTGCGGGTTTCCTCACGATGTTTTATTTCACCGTTGAGCTGGTAATAGCTGAGGCTTATGTAATGGTCATTAGTACATGCCCGTCACCATGATTCGAGAGCCTCAAGCATGAGAGACTGGCTCGCTTCCAAGATCACTTTCCGTGCTTTAATCCTCAAAAATGTTGTTATTGTAGGCGAAATCACCGAAAGATGCGGCGGAAGGTCTCACATTCATGCGTGAGATGTCAAAATGGAACTCTCTCAGCGATACTGAAAATGGTGTGGTGGCAGCGGCCGTGGTGATTAATGACAATCTATTCCCCGCGGGGCCAGGCCACTTCGGGAAAGAGATTATTGGCGATGAACGTCTCACGGGCGCCGTAGCGTTAGCCGAACCGCTTGACGCCTGTAATGATATAGAAAACAAAGCCGCCGTTCATGGCAGATTCGCAGTTGCCAAACGTGGTCAGTGCACTTTTGCTCAAAAGGTGCGCAACCTTCAAGCCGTCGGAGCCACGCTAGCTATTATCATCGATAACGTTCAGGACTCCACATACGAAAACACTGCCCTTTTTGCAATGTCTGGCGACGGAAAAGATGATATTGAAATTCCTGCTGTATTCTTATTTTCAAAAGAAGGACAATACTTAACACAGTCTATGGAGAGTGATCCTTATCTCATTGTATCTGTAGGTGAATTAAAAGCTCTAAAAAAGCAATATGACAGTTCCTGTGAAGACGGCAACTGTGAGACGGTCTTGGAAGCTCCAGCCATTTCCCCAGAAAAAGAATCATTTGATCATCTTAAAAAAGTACTTAGCCAATTAGTAGCACACTTTGAGCTTTCCCTTTCTAATGAAGAAGCAATGCTCCAAAAATCTTGCAATGATGACCTTATTGAAGATGTGTATATAAGTAAAGATAAATTTACTAATGATGAAATTAAAAAGGTGGAATCTAAAAAAGTTTGCACTGGAAACAGTGAACTTAAAGTCCCCAATGAAGCTTCGGAAAATGTCTTGATGAAAAAGTCGTTGGAACCTATTCCTCAAAGTATTATTTCCGCTGACAACTTGAAACCTTCGGGTAACAGAGGCAAAACGTCTGATTCTGTTGATAAACACAAAAACACAGAATTTTCTCAAGATGTACATAAACAAACCGAGAATTCCGATAATATTGCTATAAAAATAGAAAATGGACAAGTTTCGAGTAGAAAAACAAAAACACCAGACGATGTAACAAAGAAAACTGTTTCCGATGAAAACAGTCCAGAGGATGCTTGACAGGAACCTTGCAATACCTTCAGATAACGAAAACTGTAAATAGTTTGCAAAAGTGTATGTGTATAAAAGTGTATATAATAATTGTAAAGTTTAAGGTAAGATGAAGAATTTTAGTGCCTTTTTCAATATCAACTATGTTAATTAAAACTACTTTAATAAAAAATACCAAGAAACACAACTTAGTGTAACAGAAACTAAGATCAAAAATGTTATATGTTGTATTGTGAATTTTATCATTAAACAGGTTTAAATTGGCTAGTATAAAATCATAATACATAATATTACTTCTTACTGTATAACTTTTATTAATGATCTCCGATATGAAATCCGATTCGACTACCTTGAAATTTATGGCGAAATTAGATGGTATGGTAAAAAGTGCATAGATAAATAAATCATCAGTTGTTAGAGACAACCCGGCCGCGTTAAAATACATGAAATCGTTCACAAAATTTTGCAAATGACTATCAGTTTAACAAGACACAACAACTTAAATCAAGGGCGCCCTACTTATTTTGGGAGATTATCAAGTTTGTTATATTATTATGTTGCATAGATAGATACTATACAACGCGTAAGAGAATAAGCGCATTTCCTCATACACCCCAATTAGTATATGAATATTAAAAAAAAACCGGCCAAGTGCGAGTCGGACTCGCGCACCGAGGGTTCCGTACAACCTTGCAAATTTATGGTTTTCGTAATTTTTCCTTTATCTATGCTATAAGACGTTGCTTCGTACCAAATTTCAAGATTCTGAGTTCACGGGAAGCACCCTGTAGGTTTTGATTCCCTTGCAAGTGTCGAAAATTTGCGGCATAAACGGCTGTATCTTTTGATTGCGTTGGCTTAGAAGTTTGATTTTTTCACAGCTTCAAGGGACAGTAGACCTGAGTAATTGATATAAATTTCAGCTTCATACCTCCACGCGTTCCTGAGAAAAAGGGTCTTGACAGACGGACGGACGGACGGACAACAAAGTGATCCTATAAGGGTTCCGTTTTTTCCTTTTGAGGTACGGAACCCTAAAAATGTGATGCCTTCGTACTTTAGTTGTGTGTAACCAATTTTCTTCAATAAAAAGCAATAATAGTACGATTTCCATAGCACGTAGCACTAAATTCAGCTTTTGCTAATTCATTTTTCACATTAAAAATATCTGAAATCGATAAAGTAGTCGATACTGAACTAACTAGTTTCAGGAATTGTACTTATTCTATTACATATTGTATATACATACCTTTTCACAAATGTATGCTGCAAAGCAGTCTGCTTCCTTTGATACCAATTTCTGAAGAATGCTGTGGTTGTGAAGAAACTGTTTCATTCCTATCTGTTTCAAGGCAGTGTGGTTTTGGATATTTTATTAACTTATTAAAGGTTTATTCCAAAGGGGGTTCATAAAAAGCTAATATTTTGCGGTCTAGTTCAAAATTCTTTCCTATCCAATCGCGTTCTAGCTGGTGATATGGGCTGTTGAACGCTGTTTGCGGGCAAATTGGTGGATGGATAGCAAAAAGCAGTAGAGAAGTTCGAGATTTTTGAGACCTTTTTTTTTCGCGTTAGATAGTGCTACAGTAATTCTCACTAGCGCGTCCTAGTGACGGAGCCTCATCAAAATTAGAAATGTTGTCTCGGGGTTTACATGTCCTAATTCTCGAGCCGCCTGGCTGCTGCCTACATTACTGAAGCATGTGTAGTGTGGACAATCTGGTTTAACGCGTCTGTGATAAAACATACCTAAATCAACCGAATAGATATTCCTATTGTTCGTACCACAGGTTCGTACAGATGTACTCACATTTGTATACACAATGACGTTTATATATGGCCTAAAAGTTTCATCACTTGCAATCTCTTTACATTGACAACGGCTCTATATTTCTTGGTATCCCTGTATGTTCTTCGTACTATCAGATAAAAAAGTGTATCTTTCCAATATTGTAGACACAGTCAAGAGCACATGAAGCTTGACAGTTGTAGTGCGAGTCTGACCTCTAACGCTATTGTAATAGGAACGGTACAAAGTCCAATGTGTCAGGCTCCACGTGCTCTTGACTGTGCATGAGAATTGACTGGGATCTTTCAGGTTCGTTACTTCCGAACAAGTACTGAGATAATTTGTCTATTGGAAATAAAGTTTTTGTTTATGCGTCAGGTCTTTGCCTTTATAATTTCATGCCCTAAAAATCGACTACTTGTCTGCAATGGTAGGTTGCACCGAGCATATTCGTTCATTGTCTGTGACTGCAGAAGAATAACGAATATCTTAGATTTGTACCAATTGACGGAGTTAGTTGAACGGCGATACGTAATGAGGCACACGCGTATTACGTATCGCAAGTACAATGAAGTAAACAAGAAATTGACTGTTTTTTACAAAGTTATTGAAGGCTAGTGCTATACAGAGCTCGGATAAGGTTTTTGTTATGAATTAGGCTGTATGGTTCTGTCAGTAGCATCATACTGTGTAACATAATTTTTTACTATATAAAAATAAGTCGGGTTTTCCTTCCTGACGCTATAACTCCAGAACGTACGAACCGATTTCCACGGTTTTGCATTTGTTGGAAAGGTCTCGGGCTCCGTGAGGTTTATAGCAAAGAAAATTCAGGAAAAATTTCAACAGAAATGCGGGAAAATCTTATAAGCATTGCACCCGTGCGAAGCCGGGGCGGGTCGCTAGTTACTTTTAGTTAATTAAATTCCTTACCATTTTTATTAAAACTTACTAGGGAATCGAATGAAATACCTAGTAATTTGCATAATGTGATGCTGACTGTACATTAAATCTACGTAAATAGGTACAGGGGGATAAATTATTTTACTATTAAAAAACTTATTTAAGTTCTTCGGTTAAATTTATTATAATAACTACTACAAATAATTTCTGCTTAGCCTGATGGTTGACTGGTAGATAATGCCATTAGGCATTAAGTTTGCTACAGTTTGGTGCATGAAGTTAAATAAATAAATTCAAAATGTATAATAATTGATTATAATAATAACTAATGCAATTATGTATGTAGGTACTATGAATATAATAATATAAAGTAAATAATGCAATTGGTTTTTGTTTCCGACAATTAAAATAACTAGGTATGTTTTGAGCATGTACCCACTGTACTAATCATTTTACATAAAATATTATTGATGGCTACTGTTGGACATAACCCTCGGGTTTACTCCAGCTGACCTACTGATGCGACATACATTTATGAATGGCTCTTGCTGTAATCAACCCATCTTCATAAACTCCTTGGTTGTTCCTAATAGGATGGTTTGAGTGCGGACTTAAGCCGGCGTGGGTTTTGTGGGCTGTAGTCTGGTGCGGGCACGGCCGGCGGAGGCCAGTCGCGGCGCCACTGCGGGTCGGAAGGCGACGTCGGCGGCCGCACCGGCACCGGACGCCTCGCCTCCTCCAGGTACGAAAACGGACGCGCCCCTGAAGTCGGGCCAGGCTGCCATGACTCCGACCGGTCGTACAAACGATTGCTGAAAGCACAAATTCAGATTTTCTTGGTTAGGTTGTCCACGCGGTATCATAGTTTTTCGTAGTCTATTTTGGCTAAGTGTCAGAATCTCTCAATTGTGATATTTAAAAAAAAAACAAGTGCAAGTCGCTGTGCTAAAGACATCATTTCATGGCTACACTAACCTAAAAATCTCGAAAACTAAGAATTAATAGACAATTTAGTCTACACCTTAAATGAAAGTACATACCTATTAAAATTTATGAGTCACTACATTTTATTAACAAAAAAAAATACTTATAGAAAAAAAATGCTGATCTCGCCTTAAAACAAAAATAGGAAAAATTACATAAAATTTTCTTGAATTTTAATACTTCGTATTGCCTCCGCGTGCTTCAATTATTACGTTTACGCGGTTTGGCATGCTGTACACCAAGTTCCTTGTACGATTTTGGGGAATGTTCTCCCATTTCTCTGTGGGCGTTTGAACAAGTTTTTGACGACCCCCGCAAGTACAGACACCACCATAGGCTACTTTTTCTTTGATGCATGCTTGCTTGAATCTTTCCTCTGGCTTTCTATACACTCTATGTCTTCCTTCGTGCTTGTAGAGCAAAAATTTTGATTAGTCGGAAAACATAAGTTTTGAGCAATCTTCAATACATACATACATACAGCTCACGCCTTCTTCCCACAGGGGTAGGCAGAGACGATGGATCGCCACTTTGCCCGATCTTCGCATACTTCCCTCGCTTCCTTCACATCCATAAGCCATTTCATGTACGCTCTTTTATTCTTTGCACTCTTGACCCCAGCTTTTTGAAGGACGTCACTAATTTGATCCGTGAACGTCCTTCTGGGGCGTCCTCTTGCCTTGCATCCTTCAACATTCTCACCGTAAATCTCTTTCGTTACTCTTCTTTTATCCATACGTTCTAAATGACCAAACCAGCTTAACATACCCTTCTCTATCCTTGTCACCACATCTTCTTTCAAACCACATTTCTCTCGTATATCCGCATTCCTCACTCTATCACACAATTTCACTCCACACATTTTCCTCAAAGACCTCATTTCCACTGCGTTCACTTTGCTTTCATGCTTCTTTTGCCACACCCAACATTAACTCGCATACATCAGCGTCGGGACCAGAACAGCGTTATGCATAGCCATCCTTGCCTTGTTAGACATGACCTGGCTACTCACAAGGCTATTCAGGGCCCCATTTACTGCAATCTGCAATCTTCAATACTAAAATTTAAGTGGTTCTGGGCATATCTTAGTCTTGAAATACGATGCCCACGCTCCAGTTTAGGGCCGTTTGAAGATCTATGTGGTTTCAAGCTACCTTTATCGTATTTCAGATTTTTATATATCTTGCATCAGTAGTAAAAAGTATGCGGAATATAAAGAAACGAAAATATATCGACTATGTAACAGACAAAGCGGCGCCATAGGGGTCTTATAATAATTGTAAGTACACTTACCAATAGGTATCCTGAACCTAAGCTTACTTTTATACTTCTATAGGTATCTACATGTCAGATAGATGTAAGAAAATATTCTTTACGTACATTCAAGAGCACGTGGAGCTTGACACATTGGACTTTGTAACGTTCTTAATACATTCGCCTTAGTGGTCAGATTCGCTCTACAACTTTAAAGCTTCATATGTGCTCTTGACTGTAGGTATGTACATTCTGAGGTTTGAATCTACTTACTTGGTATATTCAGGCATTGCCTGTTCGCGGTATGGGCTGCGTGGTGAATCTTCGTCATTAATAAATGCAGGGTTTATCTGTTGACTAAAAGAACAAAATAACCTAAGTTTAAGTAATAATTATCAATTTAAAAAATATCTTTTTGTATTATTACTGTTTCTGTGGTGTAGGTGACTTACTTGTCTTTTTCCCCCATTCAAAGCAATAAGAGCTTCAATAATAGAACTTGTAAGTTCCAACATAAAATATAATATTCCATTTAGATAGTCTATACATGTAGATAAATGCATTATGTTCAAGATTTTTATTCATGAGCTAGGCAGATTTCATAGAATTACCACCTGCTACGAATCTGGCTCACATTTATAGAACCTTAGAAATATTAGTCATTTATACTATAGTAAGTAGGTGCATATTATTCGATTTACCCTCTGGAGCCCGGCGGAGGTAAAAAGATCTCTGGCTGCGGTGGCCAAGGGTCTTCAGGTTTTCGTCGGGCCCTGAAATATCCACAATAATAAGTAATTATAATCAGTTAAGAACCGCCGGTTCCAATTGGAACCGAGACACAATTAAAAATCTATTGCATTAATATATTATATTATCAATTGATTATACTTTACTTACTCATAAGCGTTCAGTGCACCCAGTTTGTGAATGGGATGCTGTAAAATATTGAATTCTGTTATTTATAGAGTAGTCGATTGATAACATGGTATTTGACTGACTGTAAATGACTTACTCGATTCTTTTGCTGTAATCTCTGGAATTCCAGCACATGGACTATCAGCAAAACTAGCAATACTATATTAATGGCATGCGCCACGTAGCCCTTAAGTGATATGCTCATTAGGAGAAGCGCCCCTAGCCGCATAGTGTCTAGCATGTACACATTAGCCTCGCCAGTGGTCGGATCCTCGTCCTAAGAAAAGGTGAAAATTTAGTTTAGAAACTACCGCCGAAAAAACTTGAAGACATGCAGCTAGTCCTATCAAATTCAGAATTCAATCCATATAAGCTAGCCTAGTCTAATATAATATATATAATCTCACGCCTTTCATCCCCGAGGGGGTAGGCAGAGGTATTCCATTACTGGATATACCCACATTTCACGAGATATATTGGACCCCTAAACGTGATAGGTGGTGAGCCCATCGCCGGACCGGGTCTATTTACACATGTCTCAGAATTAATTCTGAGACCTGCGGGTTTCCTCACGAGGTTTTCCTTCACCGTCGAGCTAGTGATAAATGTGTACGTAAGTTTTTGAAAAACTCATTGGTACATGCCAGGATTCGAACCCGAGCCTCACTGATTTTCGGCCGGCTCTTTAACCGTAAGGGCTATGCTCTGCTCTCTAACTATAATATAACTCTCTCCTAGTCTAACTACATTGTAATATTATGAACTTATGATAAACCTTAACCTAATCTAGGGTATAAGCGAATTTAATAAGGTTGTTTGTTTATAACTCTGATATCAGAGAAAAGGGTTTATAGAACTTCCCAGTTATGATTGCTGGGGCTTATACCTCGCTTGTTCTAAAATACGGCTAAAAATTAAAATTTACATGCCTATTTTATTGTTTTCAGTACCTACTCGTTTTATTAGACCGATGTTTATTACTATAGTAATTTTATATAATTACTATTAAATGAGGTTGCTTTGTCTCATTATAAATATGCTTAATTTTAGTGGTATATGCATTTTCTAATTACGTGTGTTCGTTAAACTTACCATTGCTCTAGTCAGGGTAGAGTAGTCCATTCCAAAATGTGTGGCTAATGTAAGGTCTACCACAAATGAAGCCAAGCACGCACCGACGTAAACATAAGCAACTAAATGTAGATACCTTGAAGCTCCCACGTCTTTAAGAACTAAAAATAACAATAACAGTCATATATAAATATTGACATTGAAAATGTTAATACCAAAATAGTTGGAAAAAAAATACATTCTCTTAACTTTTTGTTTAAACGTAGGTATTTGGTTAATTCTATAAACTTATTTTAAAAATTGAGAGCAGTGATAGCCAAAATCAGTGAGGCTCGGGTTCGAATCCTGGCATGTACCAATGAGTTTTTCAAAAACTTACGTATATATTTATCACTAGCTCGACGGTGAAGGAAAACATCGTGAGGAAACCCGCAGGTCTCAGATTTAATTCTGAGACATGTGTAAATAGACCCGGTCCGGCGATGGGCTCACCACCTATCACGTTTAGGGGTCCAATGTACCTATCTCGTGAAATGTGGGTATATCCAGTAATGGAATACCTCTGCCTACCCCCTTGGGGATGAAAGGCGTGAGATTTTTTTTGTATTTATTTTAAAAATGCGGTATAGGTACCTATATCTACTTACCCGCGATAAGTGAGGACGCTGCGATGACACATAGCACGGAAATAACGAACGTAATGATCATCATTAAAAACACGGTGTTTGATTCCGTCAATCCATCCTTCGAAAGCGAATAGTCACATTCGTCTTCTAAAAATAGAACATACGGTGGAATTAAAGAAAACGTTGTGTAAAACGAAAACCTTACTTTGTACAAAAACCATAAACCATAACTGTTCACAAACAGCAGGTAAGAGAAATTCAGGTCTGTGAGGTCCCTGTATACATTATCGTCCACGATTACACGTATTGGCTGATTTTGTTATTACATGGCTGGGGATAGTGAAGGAATAGCAAAACTTATATCCTCATCCACAGAACAGAGTCACAGAACGTCCTAAAAATGTATCTTCTCATTGATGTAAAAAAACCAGTAAAACTTGCACTTGGTACATCTAACTGGGAATGAAGATGAATGTAAAGAAGACGAAAGCGATGGTGTTTGAAAGAGATGAGGCAGTGACATACCTACTGCAATATCGTGATTGGAGACGAACAAATTGAACAGGTGAATGAGTTTGTGTATCTGGGTTCAAAGTTTACAAGAGATGGAAAGTGTGAGAGTGATATTGAAAGAAGAGTGAATGCAGGAAACATGGTGAATGGAGCTTTGCACTCCTTTATGAGCAGCCGGAAGGTGTCTAACAAGGCTCGTTTGGCTGTGCATAGGGGGGTGTTGGCTCCGACACTCATGTACGGAAGTGAAAGTTGGGTATGGCAGAAGAAACATAAAAGCAGAATAAATGCAGTTGAGATGAGAGTGATAGGAGTTAAACTGAGTGACAGGATAAGAAATAGTGAGATAAGGAAACGATGTGGTCTGAAAGAAGATGTAGTTACAAAAATTGAGAAAGGTATGCTGAGATGGTTTGGCCATGTCGAGAGAATGAATGACGAACGATTGATGAAAAAAGTGTATAAGGCGAGTGTGAATGAAAGTGTGGGAAGGGGTAGACCTAGGCGGACGTTTTGAGACCAAATTGGAGACGTCTTGAAAAAAGGCCAGGTCAAGAGTACCCTAAACCGAAGAGCATGTATGAAAGTGGACGAAGCGAAACAAGTATGTAAGGATCGTAGCAAGTGGAAAGAAGTGGTCTCTGCCTACCCCTACGGGAAAGAGGCGTGATTATATGTATGTAACTAAACGCGCTATTGTGCGATATTTATCCACTGTATTTACGCTTTCCACTGTGTTCCTACTAACATTTATATAATAATGTGTTAAATAGTAAAGTATAGCTGAAGCTATTGAATTCTGAAGCAGTCACGTAACTTACGCAGAATGTATACTCGATGTAAGGTATTTATAAATATGGCCGACCCCGTCACGTTTGTATCTTCATAGCATTGGTATCTGTATATTATGGCAAGTATACTCAATACTGTATAGATAGTAGACAGCACCTGAAAGATCATACCCACAGACCGCTAGATTAATGGTCTGTGATCATACCATACCCCTCAAGAAGAATAAGAATAGGTAAGAAGTAGACAGTAGTCCTGTCTAATACCTATTAGTATATGTTGTCCAGATATGAAAAAAAAGAGCGGTAACTTGGTACCTATCCACAATAACATTCGCATTCTTACTAGTACTACAGGCCACAGGCAGTAAGTACCTATTAGTGCACTCGCGAATGCATAGGACGCTTTCTTTTAGTAAAATTGTTCCAATATAAATAGACCAGTGTACAATTTAAATAGGGAAAAGGTATTTATCAAAATGTGCTACTTACGATAGTTAAACCACTTGAGAATATAACAATTAAAGATAGATTGCCCGGAATTTCAACCTTTGGTTTCTCCATTTTAAAGTTTCTATTTCCAATATTATTTTTTCTTCAAACACGTCATTCCGAGGCAGTATACGTTTATGAAGGGAAAATGGGTGATATCGACTAATCACATCTGATAATTGTTATCGATATTAATGCGCACCCTATCTTTTGCTAGATACTTACCTACATAGTATTAGTAAAGGTATTAAGGAAATAGTAAATATGAGTAAGTTGCTCTTTGAAGTTGGGGTAACTAGGTACCTATTCAAGACAATGCTTGTCTATTCAGTGACTCAGAACCAAAATTAAACCATAAAAAAATATATAATTCATACACCATAGGTCTAAAAAAACATAGTATTCTACTGTTCCAATGTCTATATATATAATGATTTGTCCCTAATGACTGACTGACAGATCAACGCACAGCCTAAACCGCTGATCGTAGAGACCTGAAACTTGGCGGGTGTATTCTTTGTATGACCACATACCAGTTTGAAATAAACTGTGGTATGATGTAGGCATCCGATAAGAAAGGATTTTTCGAAATTCTACCCCTAAGGAAGTGAAATAGGGCTAAAGTTTGTATGGGACAACGTGATTGTTCACGTGGTCCCATTGGGTCCAATTGGGAGGTATTGCATAAAAATTCTTTAACAGAATGCATGGAAGATTTTCCAATTTTATTAAAAGTCATCCCCTAACGGGGCTTGAAAGGATCGAGTTATTTTAGGGGTGATTTGCTTTGAAGTTAACGATTTTAACTTTTTTTTAAATATAATAATTATAAATTTATTACTTATACTAAGTCTAATTATAATAAAACTTATTGCTAATTAAATTTTAGTGAAACCTAAACTAAGTAACTAAATACTTGTGTCTTCATGTTAGTAACTCAGTAAACGGTTAGTACAAAAAGGTTTTCTTTTAATAATGACAATAAATGAGTAAAACTATTTTACATTAATCAAATTACTTAGGTATTTAAAAGATTATACAACTAACTACGGCCAGTAAGTTTTCTGTTTCCTCTTATGTCTTACTTTTATTTTGCGAATGTGGCATTTTGCGCCTATTCCTTTTCAGCCAGTCTTGTACGGTTTTATTACATGACGTTTTGTTCATTGGATAAATCTGCAGATGAAAATTTATCCTGTTGTATAGAAAAGTACCGAGGAAGCAGAAAAAGTTGTGCTAAAACACCCTTGGGACATATATCTACTCGTCTGTTGCTGATTAGGAAAGTGCGATAAACTTTTTTATGTTTTTTGATGATGATCTGTAAGATAAACAGTCAGTAAATAGTTCGTTGTCGGGAAGTAAAACGGACGGAAAGTACTAACTTTAAGTATAGCTCTTTGCGCTCTTCCTAACTCAATTAGGGTAGTTTTATTAGCACCGCCCTAGGACGTAATACAGTAGAGTACTAAAGATTGACCAAGAGCGAGATAGACTGCTGCTGACTTTAGCAGCTTACTATTTCCAGAATGTCTGAGATTTTTAAACACATAGGTATATCAGTTTTCGGTCTCTTGCTGTTAGGGTTTCTATATGTGATTTAAAGGTGAGGTGTTGATCAACTATGATACCCAGGTATTTTATTGTCTTGGTGCCGGTAAGTTTAGGACATGTGCAAGGACTTTTGTTCCAATAGGTTTCAGGACAGTGATGAGCCAATATTGAAAAGGAATCGTCAGCGGGTTGGGTAGAGGAATTATAGGTAATAGTCATATATTTTGATTTCTCATTATTCAGTGTAAGGCCGTTTTCTCCGAGCCAATGAATTACCAGATCAAAGCCTACTTGTGCTTTTCGGAATACTTTACTCCAGCTGTTGGCGCTAAACATTAAAACTGTGTCGTCAGCGCAAGATTTAATCTTATTGTTGGGAAAGGAATGGTTACATAAATCGTTAATGTAAATAAGGAATAAAAGAGGTCCCAAATACTTCCTTGGGTAATTAAAAAAAAAAATCTTACGCCTTTGATCCCCGAGGGGGTAGGCAGAGGTATTCCATTACTGGATATACGCACATTTCTTACGCAGAAACTTGAAATATGGTATGTAAGTGTCTTATATGTCTTAGGCAACCACTATTAAGGAATTTTTGGCAATTCCCAAACAAACGGGATGGGATTTAACTGGATTGAGGAAAGATTTGATTTGTTTGTTTGTATTGAATTGAGTACTCTACCGTACCGATTTAAAAAAATATTTTGTCAATGGTAAGATTACTTTTCTGTTAGTAACATGGGCTATGATTTTCCCACGGTAACAGGCCTAAACCAAAACTGATTTAAAAAATTCTTTCACTTATGGAGAGCTACGTTATCAGGGAGTAACATCGGCTACATTTTATTCCCGTTTTTCTACGGGAACTATGCGGATGAAACTATCTTTATAATGTAACCTCATTGATATTAACAAAGACAAGAAAAGTGGGCCGTTTTCGTCTAATGTAAAAAAGTTGATACCTTCATGGTCATTTGCTTGCAAAACTGTAGGCTTATTCGTAGTCCGTAGGTCAATTAAGATATCTGTGGGTCAATTCAAAACAAAGTTAGGTAGGTACTCGATGATTCAAAATTATGAATTCTTTAGCTTATAAGAATAATTCTAAATAAATGATGTAGCTAATCAGTTTCATGACGTCAGCGTCAGACACTATTTTCTGTGGTCTATTTTATGTGTTCCTCGTATGGAGAATCATCAGTTTTGTGTACTCCTCTTACGCGGTGTCGGCGACGGTGACGCCGACTTGTGCTGGCTCTACGGTCCGCAATATTCTGACAACGATTCTTATGATAAGCTCCGCTTTGATTCACTTTTCGCATGTCATAGATGCATACCCACACCTAAACTTTCTGAACAGGTTGTTGAACGTTCCTTCACAAATACTTATACTCACTGTGCCTACTCCACAGATACGTGGAACCAGCTGTGGGCAATCGGAAATTCACGTTCATCCTGTATTTATTATCTTTGTTATCCCTCATAAATACAATTTACAAGCTTTATACCTATAGATTGGGAAAAAATTTATAGTATGTGAAGACTAATGTTTTTATCTAGGTACTTAGGATAACATTGTGATCAGTCAACCAACAAATAAAAAAGTATCTTAATAATTAATACATATTACAAAATATGTTTATAAATCATTACTCGAAAATTTTCTGAACGGTTTGATGGGTTTTTATTAATTGCTTCATTAATTTAAAACTTATAAACGACTAAGCACATCACGCAATATCGATGACCTATAGATAAAATATTGTACAAAGTCGGAAGCGGTTGCTAGTCCAAAAAAAATTGTAATTTAAATTACATAGTATCACATGAATATTATGAACTTAATTGTCAGTAAAAAATAATTTTCGATTATTTATTTCTTTAATAATAAAAGTACATTTCACATCAATTGGGAAATAATATGTGTAGTTATTTTCGGTATAAGAGAAATACCTAAGTTTAAAAATATTGTATTACCTCGAAGAAAGCGATTAACATACCAAATTTGTCACTGTTCTCTTTCACAAATTTTTACTATAATTAACTGCACTACGAACACACAAAATGTAAAAAAAAAGCTAGATACTGCTTATTAATATGCAAAATAACAAGATTAGCTAAGTCGTCTTAAATACATAGGTACTCGTAGTAATATCTAACTACTGTACTTAAACATTTAGGTACCTACTTACTTATATGTAACTGTATCGCACTTATCAGACCATGAAAATAAATCATAGTAAGTACCTACTTAATATTATGTACCTACTCGACTAATCATGGTACTGAATAAGTAGTAGGTACCTAACAAGTAAATAATTAAATCAACCAGGTATATCTGGAACATCGTTTTAAAAATTGGACGATGGTAAGTAAACATGAGGTACTTAACATATTTTTTTTAGGTCAAATATCTTTGCGTTATCTCACGAAATGAGATCCGAAAGCTAAACCATTTACTACATAAAATTTACTTATGTATGTTTTAGAACTTTTAGTTACAGTGGACAGTATTCTCCACTGTGCAAAGTACTTAACAAAAATAATTAGAAAGAGACTGGCACATAGCTGTGTCCTTATGACAAAACGGCGGACAGTGGAGGCAGAATTAATTTCAGCTCATTTAGCAGTTTCTTTTACTTGTGATAATATTTAGTATTCTACCCTCGGCACACCATAGTAAAAATATACTAAAATCTGTCGAAAAATAGACGTAAATCAACGCGGCCACTGTGCACCGGAAAAAAGTTCGACGTCTTCGCTCGCAGTCCTTCAATCAGTAAAATAACTTAACTTATAAATACGTTCCACACATTGATCAATATTATTATCAAAATCATGTACCTAATGTATAAAAAGATACAAGTAGGTATTTGTATTTTTTTATTGTTTTTGCGTTGCGTGGTTTTGCGTACCCACCCACGCATACAAACAGATAAAAAGGTGGGGTGAACGTAAATTCGGCACATTCTAGAATAAAATATTCAGAAAATGAATTAGATTTATCATGTACAACAGGACGCTCTGCTGCTGGAAATGTATTGCACCGACACCACATGTAAGGTGGAACGAAATATTTTATTTTCGAAAAATACTTAATAAAATGTTGTACCCTATAAAGGTACCGATCTGAAGTCGTTGGCTTTAAATCATTCAGACCACCCAACTCTACCAACTTTCTACCAATTAAAAAATCTGAGTGTACCTAAGTTTGCCTTACATATATTAAAACATACGCCGATAGTATCAACCAAAGACAACAACTATGTTTCTATTGTCCTGAACAACGGCTTATACAAACTTATTATACTCTTAAATAAACATCAGTCTAGTGATTCTGGTAGGTACTTATGAGGTATTATAAAAGTACTGTATTTGACTCTTGTTTGTCAATAAAGCACATCCAACTGAGTTAACGGAGCTGTAAATAATTAAATAACTTTTAAAATATACATTATTTTCAATTACAGTAAAGTTGTTAATGAACTCATTGCATACATTTATACTTACGACCCGGTAATTGGGACTTAATGTCTTTCTTCTGAGTCAATGAACTTAAGCTTGAAGCTGCTCTATGGACGGCTGAAAAGTGAAAGATATGTAGGTTTTAATACTTATTTTTATTAATTAATAATGCCTACGTGTGTCCAGTTTATCGAAGGGAATTTATTAGAAGGAGGGGGATATTTTTTCAGGTATACGTGAGATGTGAGCATATTTCGTTAGCCTGTAGCCTAAACGTATGACGGATTTTGAAGGTCGCGGTGTCGTTAGATTCGTTTTTGTCCCCAAACTGTTTTTGCTTTTGGCGTTTTAATAATGAATGTAGGTAGTTGTCAGACATCATAATATATACTCACAGGCTTTTCTGAAGGAAGGTATAGCGGAGTAATCAGGGAGCGGAACAGGCGGGAGGTCCTCATCAGGGGGTAGTTGGTCGCGCATGCGGTGTGCTGAAGCAGGGATATACGCCCAGGGTAGCTGGCCCTGGAGTTCAGTCGCAGTGCCGCGTCGCCTGCCGCCCACACAGGATTCACGTTAGCTACACTAAGGTGAACAACGCGTTAACTCACGCTACAACTCTTAAAATTAATAGTGGCAACTAAGTATTTCAAAAGCACCATAAATAATACAACAAGTATACATACAAAACGATATTAAATTTGAAGAAATTGATAGTTCAAACAAGCAGGCAATACTGTCATCGAAATACCAATGAGGGCTATCGCGTATGAATTCGCCACTAGAGGCGCTAGTGTAGTATGAGGTCCCCAAAATGTCAAATGTCACTGTTTGTGAATGGATTACGCAGGGTTTATTTTTAACTAGAATATTGTTGTGTATATTTTGCAATAATATGTAGGTACCTGAGGTTAATTATAACCAAAATGAGTCACCTATGGTCAATGAACGTCAGTGCTTTAAAGTGAGCATGTGGACCTCCGTGCCACCAATTTTGATCAATCATGCTTCGGGGAATCCGTCACAATCAAAATGATAGCAGAAATCACCGTCACAATACTTCTAGGTGGTTCTAGAAGAGAATTAAGAGGTGGCACGTGAGCATGTGGACCTGCCACATGCTCACGCCTAAAAGCGGAGCTCCTTCTTTCCGAACAAAACGTGACTGCGCAACACTACTTCATGCTCGATATTTTTATGGTACGGTTTTAGGTATTTCATTAAATATTATTTTAATATGAATTTTGTTTTCACGCCCGTAGTAACAAATTTAGATAGACTTCAGGACCTTATTCGACAGTGGAGAAAACGGAAAGATGCATCGTATATGTACCTACAGTACAGTAGTACGAAATCCTATAAAGCACTAATGCAATAACCATGCGACTTAGTTACAAGGAGCAGACTTACACACACACGTTACACACTGGATAAAAAACGGATTTCTGGTAAGGTTACCCGCGAACGTCTTGTGATGTGGATTCGAGGTGTGGAAGCGACTGTGAAGCACGCGGTGGACTTTTGCGACCCGTGTCGATCACAGCTTTATCCAACCGCCGCTGCTGCTGTGCTATCAAGTTCTCCAACCTTTGAGGTAAAGACAGCAAATTCTCTGGGAAGTTAACGGTACGCTTCTTCTCTAAACCAGCATGCTGAGTCTTAGGGGACCTGGAGACAGCAAAAGACAATTTTAAAATTAGAATGTTGTTAACATGGAAGCTGAAGATATAAAGGACTAACCTTTCAGGTGACGGGCCTAACGAGTTGGTACTATATTCCAGCCGCGCAACCACGGGAGACGGTTGCCTGTTGAAAAGGCGATCTTTCATACGTTGGAAAGACTGACTCAGGCCGGGCCTTGGTATTCGTGTGGGAGTAGTGCTAGGAGGGCTCTCGTGGGCGTCTATGTCACTAGTTGAAGTTGTCGCCTGATTAGTCATTCTCGGAGCCGGAGCCTCTACCTGCTAAGGATTTTAAAATGACAAGAATATGAAAATGAAAAGCAATTTAAATACTTATGACATCTGTCGTACGTTTACTTACAGTACTTGTAGTCTCCACGCCTGGCTTCGAGCTCACGTAAATAACCACCACTATGATAAGAAATACATTGATTATGAACAAAATAACAAATCGCGAGTATAATATGACCATAGCCCATGCAACCCAGGTGGTATTCACGTTTAAATTTCCAGCACCGCTAACTGTGGCGCCTATGTACTCCATCATATCGGACAGCGTCTGTAAAAAGAATGGCATCTAAGTGATGAAACGTCGTAAATAAGTTTTTAATTTTATTCAGATTGTAAGTATATCCGGATTACAAAAAAGGTTTATGCAGACAGTAGATGTGAACGATACCTAACAAAAGTTGGTTTAAAAATTTATAAATAAATTCACAATTGTAAGTACTTATGTATGACAAAATGATTTAGGACACATATATTGTATTTTATTTTACGATATGTACGAGTATATAGTGTAAATTTACGCGCCTGTGTCCAAGCTGGATAAACTAAACTCTCAACTTACAAAACAACTTTTATAAATAAATAATCATTGTTTCCTCGAAAATAAACTACTTAAGTATCCCTGTTGTGTTGTTTGTGAGCTCTGTGTTATATTCTAAAAATCGCAGCACTACCATGTGTTATACAAAAAACATAAATCGGTTCAACGAATATAGATTACTAAAACGATGATGATTCATCGCAAGTAAGCGCTTACCCTGGTGTGGAAAGAGTCGTTTGCGTATGTGACTGTGGCCACTAAGTCTACTCCACATACGACAACGGTGATTATTATCCAGGGCCAACGTATTGGCTTTGATTGTTTGTTTTCCGCTCCACCACCTGAAGGTATATAAATTATATATATTATACTATAGTGGCCCCAGCAGACGTGGTCCAATTTTTTAATCTATACCATCGAGAGGGTCAATCTCAAACACACGCAAAAATTTCATCATTCCGCAGCTTATGAAGAGTTCAGTAATACAGTAAAAATATATAGGTGTACCTCTATAAAGATTTTTCTAAAGCAGTGGTTAAAAGAGCCCGCTTTTCATGCGTGAGGCTCCTGGGCCTTATATTTGTCTATCTATAATTGTAATCGCAATCGTCTTTATTTCACGTTTGTTACGCGTTCAGTGTTGCTCTACTACACTAATGACAGATGTACGGAAGAAGTAACTTGTCAAAATGAAAACGATCGCGACTGAGGTTGTAAACAGACAATAAGCCAGCTGGTTTGAATCCTGGCATGTACCAATGAGTGTTTAAAATATTTACGTCAGTACATACCTATTTATTACCAGCTCAATGGTGAAGGAAAACATCGTGAGGAAACCCGCAAGTCTTAGAATTGTTTCTGAGGCATGTGTAGCAGCACCCTGGTCCAGCGATGGGCTCACCACCTATCACGCTTAGGGGCCCATAAAAATATACTGGTCAAACGGGGATTTTTCCAGAAATGTACCTAATACCAATGCCTACGCCCTCGGGGATAAAAGGAGAGAGATTTTATTTCGCATTTATCTTTTACACAGACTACTTCTATAGAAATTTATTAAATCTAATGAAAATGGACTCACTCATTAGGCCAAAGCACGCGAGGATCCACAGGAAACTAAGGCCAAGGCTCACTGAATTGAGGATAAAAGTCCGTAAAACTGTGAAAGGCTCTTGATTCACCAACACGAAAGCTTGATCGGTCATGCCGTTTATCGACTGGCCGATGTTTATTGCCGTTCCACAATAGTCTGGTCCTGCAATTTTTTAAATTAATTATTGTAAAATAACGTCCCGTTTTTACGTGCCTCTATATCCTATATTTCTCCGATCCCATGCACAGATAAGAGGTGCAGGTATTGGGTCTACTCAAAGAGTATAATAGTAAACCTATACAGAATGGGTGGATTTACCTCTCGTTAGATATAGCAAAGGATATAGTAGATATGTCTGATTCATGCATTTCCGGGATAGTATAAGATCGTATGGATCATATAACCGTTTTAGTTGCACAATTTGTTTATAAATTTTGCTTCGAGAATTATTTAAAATTGATATGTAAAGTACCAACTTCAAATATATTTTATTTGTTTAGACAAGGTATGTCAAGATGTTGGTAACCTTCCGCCGCCGCTCTTTGGCCCCGTAATTTCTAGCATGGTGTGGCTGTGACAGCTTAGAGGAAACTTAGTAAGACGAAATCAATAATCACTTACTGTGAAAATATAATATTCTTATAAAAATAAGAATAGGTAATTCTTGCAGAAAGTCGATCACGCAAAAATACTGCATCAAAGCCAGTGTGGTGAACAACACTTGACCAGCTGCCTGAAACTAGAAGCAACGGAATTTGATTACATATAATTATGTAGGTTTGGTAATAATGGTCTGTACTTATATTTACATACTATGTATTACCTATATAAAGAGAGAATACTGGATTGACTGACTCGATCATCAACACACATGCGAAACTACTGAAGCTACAGACTTGACTTTTATGACCTGGTAGGCGAAGGATATTAAAAGATATATATATATATATATATATATAATCTCACGCCTTTCATCCCCGAGGGGGTAGGCAGAGGTATTCCATTACTGGATATACCCACATTTCACGAGATACATTGGACCCCTAAGCGTGATAGGTGGTGAGCCCATCGCCGGACCGGGTCTGTTTACACATGTCTCAGAATTAATTCTGAGACCTGTGGGTTTCCTCACGATGTTTTCCTTCACCGTCGAGCTAGTGATAAATATGTACGTAAGTTTTGAAAAACTCATTGGTACATGCCAGGATTTGAACCCGAGCCTCACTGATTTTCGGCCGGCTCTTTAACCGTCCGGGCTATCACTGCTCTTATTAATATTAAAAGATAAATATTAGAAGATATTAAAAGAATTTTTCGAAATTTCCATAGGAACGTGAAAAAACAGGATCCGCGCAATCACCACCGCTGGACGTCTTCTAGTAGGTATGTACATGTAATTACGGTACTTAGTATCAAATCAAATTTATTTATTGCACTGTTACAGGTATAATACGTAAAATTTTAAACATCGTTCTCTGTAACATACCATAGATGGCATGCAATATTATACTATACTTACCTTATTAATAATAAAGTATTTCTTAACCTCCTTATATACCTACTAAAAACTTAATGAATTACATATGTACCTATTGCACATTTTACATTTCAATCTAATAAATAATCCTCTATACTATAAATAGGAAACTTCAAATATTAAATGGTATGGTAACCAAATGCCATTTGACGCTGTCGGATATTCAAAGATTGTCTTAGAAAACAGGTTTCAGCTCTAAGCAGTTTAAACTTTTCATTGGTCTTGAATCTTATTTCAATAGCATCGAGTTCAATTTATGGTGGTAACTATTGTGCCTGAGATATTGTCTATAAGATAGAGTATTATACGTTAGTGCATATATCGAATTAATCATTTCATAATTTGGTCAGGTTAGGTTAGACTATTCCATGAAACTATATACAACCATTTCATGAAATGGTCGACTATTTCATGAAATGTTCAATTCTATGATCTAGGCACGACACAGAGGCACACTAAATTGTTCTAGACTATCCTTAAATTAAAAATAACTGAGGATATTGGAGTTCTTCCACGAGTCTGCAAATGGTTATTCATATCTTTAAGTATTTCACGATCGTTAGATAAGATAAATGAAGGTATTTGCTAGCGAAATTTTAAAATAAATAGATAGATACCTGCGTACTTGGATATAATTAAATAAATATGTACCTAGGCGATAACAATTGAATATTTTTAATAAATACGATCTAGCTATAAATCCAATTAATGTCATTAGGTAGAGTCATGGTAGAGTAGACATAAATGCCTATTAGGTATCTCAAAAATCTATTGCACGTGTAATCTAGGGCTCATTAACCACTATAACGGAAGAAATTAAGGTATTCGATCATAAATAAAATAAAATAGAGATAATAATTAAAACCTTCCTTCCTTAGGTTCAAGGTACCTAACTTACGTCATCTTCGGAAAATACATCGACTAGGTTCCGTAACAACGAATGGATTTCACTTATTAATATATTACTAAAAATAATCCCTTACTAAAATACGAGTAGGTTTTCCAGTAGAGGTTATTACTATCCTTCCCTTTTCCAACAAAAAATCATACAAATTCTCGTTTTCCGATTTCGTCCGACCTCCATTCTTCCCTTATTGTCAAAAATCCTTGACCACCTTAAGTGTTTACATACCTGTCAAACAATAATCTCCTCAATCCTTATCAATTTGGTTTCCGGTCTGGTCAAAGTACCTACTGTTACGGATTAATAAAGATTACTCGCGACATTCTTTCGTTTCGGTATGGAGAACGGTCAAATCACAGGTACTTACCTACTTGGTTAACTTTTAGCTAGGCGTTGTGTTCTCTTTTCACTTCCGACTTTAATTAATTGATTTTATAGTTATTTGCAGGGACACCGACAACGCACTTAAACCGAAGTCGAGTTCCTTCTCTACAAAGTATAATAACTACTTCTATGGTGTTTCACAAAGTGGCTTCTTACTGAATGCCTATTGTACGCTGATGATCAAGTTATACTTGAACCATCGGCACGTTAGTTGCAGGACAGGATGGTAACTAAAGTGAATGAGGCATTCAAGAGGAAAGATATGAAGTATGTAAATGCAACACAAAGAAAAACATGGACATTTCTGCGTGCGATATTATGATTGAATGTGAGAAAGTAGAACAAGTGTCAGATATTGTGTATTTAGGAAGTAAGTTAAGAAAGTAGAATAAGTGTCAGATATTGTGTATTTAGGAAGTAAGTTAAGAAAGTAGAATAAGTGTCAGATATTGTGTAGTTAGGAAGTAAATTTAGTAGAGACGGTAAGTGTGATAGAGATATTGACAGGACGGTAATATGGTAAACGGTGCATTGCACGGAGCCAGAAAGTGACTAAAAAGTGAGCCTAGCTGTTTATGGTGGTGGTGTGTTGATTCTTACCTTATTGTATGGCAGTGAGAGTTGGGTATGGCAGAAGAAGCACGAATGTCGAAAATGCAGTAAAAATATGCTTGCTTAGAAGCATGATGAGTGGAGTTGATTGATAGAATAAGGAATACTGTAATCCAAGAGCGTTGTGGATTGAAAGAGGATGTATTGACTAAGATTGAAAAAGGAATGCTCACGTGGCTTGGACATATCGAGCGGAAGGATGAAAGGCGTCTAACGAGACAAATATATAGATAAGGGGATTGTGAGTGGCCAAGTCGGCAGAGGGCGACCAAGGCGTACCTACTACATCGATCAGATCGGCGAAGGCGATGTATTGAAGAAAAACGAGGTATCCGAAACCAACGAGCATGTATTCGGATTATATACCGATTGATGGATGTAAATGAGAGATGAGAGGCGTGCCAGGATCGTAACAAGTCGCGGTATATTGTCTATGCCTACCCTTTCGGGAAAAAGGCGTGAGCATATGTATACGTATGGCGTCTTCCCTTTTCCATTTTTTTAGCTATCTTATTTAACTCTTGCCTTGCGCGAGTGTTACTCCTTACCACCTTAACGCAGATGATCTCCAAATAATTAATAAGTATTATAATTCCATAATAATGCCAATAACTTGGATCTGTTAGGTACAAGGATCACTACTTATTTGGTTTTAAAGTAGGTAGGTAAGTAAATCCGTCTAAAACCCAAATGGCATATGTCCTATTTCATACGTCTTGTAAATCAATTATTCTTTATTTTACCAAATCCTACCTTTAGGTACGAACTTGAGTTAGCTAGCTAGTTAAAGTTAGGCAATGGGCAAAATTAAAATAAAGATAAGTAAGTTTGCAAGGTTTTTGCAGAAAGAATCACTAAATTAGTAACGTGCCAATCCCTACTAATTTTTAATACCCTCATATTGTGACATTATTGAGCCACAAAATTTTGACCTACCCAATGCACCATCAATTCTCGTGATATTTAAAGTACCTACTCCATAAACACTTTCCAATATTTTGGTAAATTAAATATAATTAAGACTTGTGCCCAGCGGCGCGGTTGTAGCCTAGCATTCCATATCATTATCAGTGACAGAAAAACTCTCAACTGATAAATAACTGATATATTCTCTATTGACGAAACCACAAGTGTATGTGGGCCAGTTTGATCTATCCTGAGAATTATTTGAATTATTTAGGTCATCCGATATGAGGAAATTATTGGATAAATATTACGCGATTGTTCGGATGTCGTGATATCAGCCAAATTAAGTATTTATTAACTAAGTACATTATGGTAAATATGCTCATTGATACCTATTTAAAAACCGACTTCAAAAAAGGAGGAGGTTCTAAATTCGTCACGTATGTTTTTTTTGTATGTTGATCCATATTTTCGTCAAATTTAGACAGATTTCGAAAATATTTTATTTGTTAAATTGTACAAGGGTAGTCCCGTCCCATATCTAGTTTTGTAAAAATCTGATGAAGAACTTCAGGCGGAGAACGGACCTTTTCAACGGACATCAACAAATCACTCGCTATCAGTGTAATAGGTCTAGTAACAGTAGTAGATACGTAATGGATGTTGACTATGTAAATAATAGTTAGTAGGTATTTTCGCGACTCCGGAGGGTATTGTGTTCATCAGTCTATACTATTATTGTATGTTCCTTTGTTATTGCTAATCGTTGAAGTCGGTTTGCATTTTTATTGTGTAAAATTTTGATTATTTAAGTAATTAATAACTGTTCTCTGTGTACCTACCTAAGAGCTCTGCATCATTTGGACGCCATGGCAACGTCGCCAGCTACGTATGCAAGCAGTTAATATTGAAATGTATGGTACATAACTCACTTGGCGATGGCTTTGCAACGTTTCGCCAATTTGGAAGAGTAGCTACAACCGACCGGCTTCTACGTGGAGACTGGATACTGTGACAGTGTAGGCAGATGTATTCCATTTCTGGAAATACCCACGTTTCACTATACATATATATACTTATATATTATTTGGACCCCCAAACTTGATACGGGTATCAATATCAATTCGGGTATCTGCGGGTTTTCTCACGATATTTTTCCTTCACCTCCGAGCCAGTGATAGGTAAATATGTACGTAAGCTTATTTGAAAAACTCATACACATTGATACATGCCAGATTCGATCCCGAGCCTCACGAATAAGGAGTGGGCTCTTTAACCACTGGGCTATATTGCTCATTTTCGAAGCCTATTCATTAGATACAAACATAAAATCATTCCTCTTAGATACTCGTATAGGTCATATTAGTTTATAGCTAATAAGATTCGCAATGCGGAGTGGTTTAAAAGCTATGAAAATTTTCGCAAGTATGACTGTAGGGTAGGTACTTATATTATAATATATTATATTCTACTAGATACGTATAGGTGTACCCCAGTACTAATACAATGTTAATATTATTGGTATATGAATGTCAAAAAAGATTACAACGCACTAGCACTCTAATAAAATTATGATTAAGTATTCGTAAATCAATCTTATTTTGTCAATAGAACTGATCCTAATCATAAGACTTACCAAGGTGATAATCCCAGCGAAAACCATGGCTCTATTCCTGGCTGTCATGGTGCGCTTACAGCTAACAGCACTGGAGGTGAGACTGACCAATCTATGGGTACGTTAGGACGCAGCACTGCGCTCCAGGCGGCAAGCAGCGAGGCCGCGTCGCAGCATCTCACTGGCACCCATAGTTTGCTTCCCAGATAAGGCCATACCGCCCTGTCAACCCAGATAATCTACACCAATACTCGTCATATGTAAGTATCGCTGTATCAGTTTGATAGGACACGTTTTTCATCACCAGATGACGTTTGCTGTCGCTTTCATAGATTTTGTGGGTAGGTAACCACTAAGAAGTAGTAAGTACCTATGTATAAGAGTTATACGACGGTGTGCGAAAAAAAAATACATTCGTTGCTTTTAATATTTTATTATTCGATTGCAGCGCCCTGCGGTTTCACGCGCTTACCATCCGTTGCCTTGGAAATACGGGAATAAAATATATACTGTTACTCGCTGATATAATATTTCCAATGGTGAAAGAATTTTTAAAATCGGTTTCGTGGTGTAGGCCTGTTCCCAAAAAATGGGAAGAGTATTGCCCATGCTACTCCCAGAAAAGTATGCCACCAGATATTTAGCCAGTTGTTAATTTTTCCCATGAGAATGAGATATTTTTCTAGAATAAAAAGCACCCTAGATGTTGACCCGGGTACTCAGTTATCTCCATACCAAATTTCATCAAAATTCGTCCAGTACTTTTTGCGTATTTCGTGCACAGACAGACAAAAAATTTAAAAAAATGTGTTTTGGTATCTAAATCGATAACTATCTACATTACCACTAAAATTTTCAAAAAATATTTCATGTACAGACACGGTCCCGGTACAGTTTTTTTATATTACGTATAGATATTTCATCTAGATATTGCATATATGTTCTCGCTTTTAACCCCGAGGAGGTAGGCAGAGGCATTCCATTTCTGGTTAAACACACTTTTTACCAGTATATTTTATGCACCCCTAATCAGTTGCAAAAACATTTAGTTACTCTTAAAACTTTTAAAATATGTATCACTAGGTTCCAAGCGGTCACCCAGGGTCAATAGGTCTATGACAATCCCTAAGCCAATATAACATTTTCTAAACTATTTGGCTCCATCAAATAAACAAAGATAAACCAGCCTTTACTTAAAGCAAAGCATTTATTTTCTTGAAAAAAGGCTGTTTCACGATGGACTCGCAATTGAAAATAATCTAAGAAGTATTATGAAATTTAATATTGAAGTCTTTTTGTTCACGAACACATGATAATCTGGAGTCCTATGAGATACTTAAGATCAATTATTATCCGTTAATTTAATTAATAAGGACACATGAGGTTGTTAATCACTCGATGAACACTATTAATAGAGCAGCAAAGAACAAAACCTGGTAGTTTTACATTATCTGTTGATTCTAGACAATCATCTGCCTTTCAACTTGGAATATGGAATTAATGGTAAATATCTCTTTTTTACTAGACACTAGTTTGTAGAGCAAAATTAGTAAACAAAGACTTACCTAGATACATATTTTTTTCGTAATAAAAGTAGTCCGCACAAAACTTAGTGCTAATTAAGACGAAATAAACATACTTTCGTATTTATCACATTAGATAGGATGTAGGTACCTACAAGGTTACATTTTGTCCCGTACTTACAACGTAGCAAAGAAAATCGTAGTCTGTGTACCTACCTACTTGGTCTGTACAAATGAGGCTCAACATTAACCGCTTTTTATTCAACCGTATGTACCTACTTATGTGTATTTGAGTGGCTATATGGAATACATTGTTTGTGTGGAAGTCTGTTGCTTTTTCCATACTTTTTATCAGGAGAGAAATGGTTACTCTGCGATTTGTATGATAAGTTCAACAAACTTCTTGCAGATATTAATTATTTCATCGTGGATTATGGTTGGCATGTCGGACAACCATCTAAATCCTGAACCCCTGACAAATTCTTCGGATCCTGATAAAGACATGTAAGTGTATTTTGTTTCGATAATTTAACCAATTTCAAAACAAACAGGAAGTTCTTCATTTCTCCTATAGGTACTGATAGAGATAGATAAATAAAACTATGTAATTTTACAAGTTGAATAATTCGTAGAAATACTTACTACATGTAAGTATTTCTACGAATAAATATAAATAAAAATATAAGTCAAAAGGACTTCTTAAAACTTAAATGCATAAAATAATGGATCCCAGTTCGGGTGGATACCTACCTCCTCCATCCAATAAAAAAACGATATTGGTGTGGACGAACTAGAAACAATCAGACCTCTAATTTTCGTTAAGCCGGTTAACTAAAATAAGATGCTATTTCAGGTATGTTATCCACGCCATGGTCTACCAAATTGGCATCATTTCAAACAAATCTGACGAAGAAATGGAGAACAGGACCTCGTAAGTTAATTGCTTCGTACCCCAGACTTGGATATCTCAATAGGGTTTATATAGTAGGACGCGGCCTCGGGGTGGTCTATTGCCGGCAGATTTCGGAGTGTGCTCGCTCGCTTTCAAAAATATTACTACTACATTTTGAGTAAATGCATAGATTATGGAAGGTAGGAAGGAGGGAGGGGCGGTCTAACTGAAGAGGCATATACTTAAGAAAAGTGTAGGTATATAGTCTACAGAATATATTAAATGATTTAATCCTTCTTTAGGGGAAACCAAGAGGCTGTTACATTCTACCATAGCAATGGAACTAGCATCGACTTGAATAATATTCCCACGCCTCTGGCGACCAATGTGACGGCACAGCGGCTGGTTGGTGTGGCTCCTGCGTTGGATGTCGCCACAAACCCCGAGACCCAGCTGCCTTGGACATCTTTACAGCATTTAGCATCTTTACAACAACCTCAACCGTCTGCTGATTCAAAAGAGCCAAACGGTAGGTAGCTACGTTTACATTTTATATAAAGTAGATCACCTCCCTTCAGCAGGTAACAGATTTGAGACTTTTTTTATACGATGATGAAGACTATATTTATGTAACTTTTATTGACCTACAGAGAGTAGGTAAAAAGTTTTCATAATTTTACGTGAAAAAGGTTTATTTTTAACCGACTCCCAAAAACGAGGAGGTACTTACTCAATTCGTTGTTTTAATTTAATCCATGTTTCCGTCAAATTTGACCTCGATTATTTTTTAAATGAACTGGTATACGTCAAGAGAGGTCCCATATAAGTTTTGTGAAAATCTGATGAAGAAGTTTAGGTGGAGAACGGAACTCCTCAATAGACATCAGCCAATCACTCGCTATTAGTGCACCTAATAGGTTTAGTTACAATAGGTGTAGAATATGAAAATAATACCCTGTGTCTTTTTAGTGCTATTCGTTGAAGTGAGTTTGTGTTTTTGTTTAATTTTTTTTTATTATTACCTATGCATGATAGATACAGAAAATATATTAAGTATATATCAACCATAAAATTCGTATATATATTTAGTATGTCTCTTTCAGGTAAACCAGATACGGCAAGAAATATAAGAGATACTGATCACGGAGCCCTTCAAACATCAGATCTGTACAATACTGACTATCCCAAGATTTTCCTGCCTAATTCTCAAAAAAATCACAAGAGGTCTTCAGAAGGAAACGATGACACAAATACTGTTAAAGTTGTAAAAGGCGAGGCAGTAATACCACAGGAAGTAGGGGTACAGTCTTTGGCAATACCGCCTCTCCTTTCACTGAATAATAATTTTTCGGAAATTCCAGTCCCCATACCAAACACTTCGGTCGTCCATTACGCTAAGGTCAACACCCTTGTCCGTAGACCCTGAATCTACAGTTACCCCTGAAATGTACCTATATTGAAGCGAATTACTGGTATGCTTTGTAGATTTTAAATCAGTTTGCTTATATGTTATTTAATTTTACTTACGTAATAATATTATAATATTTTATGAAGCTCTGTAATGGCAATATTTTTTGTTTAAATTTTTAAGTTAGAGGTCCAATATTGCTGTTGAGCCCCAATAGATAAATAAATGATTTATTTACTCACGAAGTCAACACTAAGCCATGCCATCGCCATTTTGTTAGTAGAGCAAAAGTGCGAATTTGTATATTATGTAGATACTTATATGTAATGTTACCATAGATTATTTACTCAGTGGCTACAAGCGACGTGCTAAGTTATCTAAATATGGTACTAGTATAGTAATCTACACTACTTATCTACACTAATATTATAAATATGAACTATTTAATATTTATGTATGTTTGTAACGAATAAACTCGCTGTATAAGTAGTTAATTATTTGACCTACATATGTAAATCTTACTTTTCTGGGAGTAACATGGTCTATAATTTTCCGACGGGAACGGGTAATATAATATACATACGAATTACACAATCGAATCGACAGATGTTGGATGGAACCGTTAACAAATCGCATGCGCTAATATAGCGCATGCGTATCCTTGTGGTAATGATTTGTCGCACCCTATTGATAGATTTACATGGAAAGATACAGGCATTTGTTTCTTTTTCTACCAATAAAAAGGCAGAAATTACATTATGTCTATTTGAGGTCAAAGAGTCTTTTAGGGAGTATTCTAGGAAGGGCAGTATATCATGAGCTCATCAAAGCTTAACGAAAGATGTTCAAGCAGCATGAGCAACGGCAAGAAACTTCTCAGCAACGATTCAAAAGAAGATTCTCTGGATAACCCTGTAAGTATTTACTAGACAAACTTAATAACTCTATAATTTCAAAAAAGGAAGTTTAGTTTTACATTCGTAGAATGTATGATTAACCTATATAGGAAGGTAGGTATATTAATATAATAATAATAATAATATGATCTCACGCCTTTTATCCCCGAGGGGGTAGCCAGAGGTATTTATTACTGGATATACTCACATTTCACGAGATATATTGGACCCCTAAACGTGATAGGTGGTGAGCCCATCGCCGGACTGGGTCTGTTTACACATGTCTCAGAATTAATTCTGAGACCTGCGGGTTTCCTCACGATGTTTTCCTTCACCGTCGAGCTAGTGATAAATATGTACTTACCTACGTAAGTTAATAATAATTATATTAATAATTTGAATATAATTGCCCGGTCGGATGGGCTCATCAACTATGACGTTTAGGGGTCCAAAGAATATAGGTACTTACCTACTGGTGAAACGTAACGTGGGTAAATCCTGAAATGGAATACCTCTGCTTACCGTCGGGGATACAATGTGTAAGATTGTTAGGTATTTATTTATAGTAGTACTCGTAGCTCTGCGAAAGCTAAGCAAAGTTGGGCGCGGTCAGTCAGGTGACTGCCTAGAGTGGCATTAGGTATACCTTTATCACGAGAAGGATCGGAAAGCACGTTAAGCCGTTAGTCCCGGTTTCGCATGATGGAAGTCGTTAAGCCATGTCAGATATCCTTGGGTAGCTTGAAAAATTCTAACAGGTGGCTTCTAGCCAAGCATGATCTCCCAATCCACGGTGGACTCGCGTGGGAGATTATGACCCATACTACCTCGTGTATGAGGAAAGACTCTTAGCTCACCAGTTGGCTGTTACGGGTTGATGATGATTTATTAATCGAATACTTATATAAGTAATATTTTTTTGTTAGGTAGGTACCTACTTACCGAAGTTTCCGTACCGAAAATGGATTTTCCACCGAAAACCAAAACAAAACGAAGCTTCGGCTTTTGGCTTATTTACGGCATAAAACTAAAACGATTTAATTATATTATACCTATCTAGTTTAGCCTTTAAAAGAAATAAAAAACGCTAACGTTATAAGAATTACCTAGTAGCTATAACTTTTATTTTTACATGAATTGATGGACCTAACCTTTGTCTCAATACTTACCTACATAGGTATCTTATGCCTTATGATGCATGTCGGAACGGAATGGAAGTACAAACAGAAGCCAAGAACTTACACATTTATTTATACTAGTGAAGAAAAAAATACAACATACCTACCTAACTTCGCTTTACAAATTCAAAACAAAAGCGCGTCGTTGGTAGAAACAACGAGCGGAACATACCTACCTACCTTATTATAAATATTAAATGCACCCTCAAGTGATTGCCAAGCTTTACGAAGTAGGCCGAACGACACGCGATAATTTACGAGCTTCTAATTTTTGAAAAAAAATCATAATTCTAAAAATATTGCCGAATCATTTTTCTTGTGATTTTTTGGCCGAAAACTTTAGCTTTTATCTAAGCCGAAAACAGCCGAAAACGAAAGCTTGGGTCGATCGCTAGAAAATCCTACTCAAACTCAAATACTTACTTAATTTATTGCAATACTTATTTTTAAATACCTACTGGTTATTGTTTTTAGATGAGAGAGTCAATTAAATCAGAAAGGCCCGGAGGTAAAACTGAAGAAGACTGGCGCAGACGTACCATCATTGTCGAAAAGAAAAATGGCAGCTACGGATTCACACTACAAAGTTATGGAATACATTATAAAAAGGTGCTTTATTTTTTAAATGATCGTCACCATTATTTTCTTGCCATTTACCTATCTCATCTATATTAGGGGCCTTGATTCTCCTTCCTCTCCTATACATTACATTATAAAAGTCATCAATGAATCATCGTCGTGACAATCTATCGTGTCTGGAGTCTGCTGCTTTACAGATTAATAAAATTTAGTAGTCACGTTTATATTATACCTATATGTCCCTAGTTGTTACATACCTACTTATTTTTTTTATTAATTCTACTAAAATTAGATCAACAATTTGTGGCACAGCGAAGGAAAAACGAAATATAAAGTGTGTGTCCAATTTGTATTGTTGACGTCGAGTCTGTGTTAAATTGATATATTAACAATATAATAATTTATTTACTCAGGAACAAGAAATAGAAGTGATCACCTATGTGGACCACGTGGAGGCGGAAGGACCGGCTGCGGCCGCTGGCATGCGCGAAGGTGACGTCATCCTCTCCATCAATGGCATCGACGTGGAGCGCGCCGACCACGCCGCCCTCGTCGAAGCTATTACCGTTTGCGACTCCCGCATGCGAATGGTCGTCATCTTTGAGGACTGTGTGCGCAAGGTTGAGCTCCACCTCAAGTACATAAATCTTCAACGCGCTATTCACGCCAAAATGCGTGAACTGGAACAGCTCTCTATTAGGGAGAGACAACTTTTTGACAGCAACTGGAAAACGCACAGTTTGCCTTCCCAGAAAAAGAAATCTTCGCCTTCCGATGTTATCTCGGACAGTGAAGAGAACCCTGTAGGTGATAATATTAACGGAGCTTACTGCAGATCTACCCTATCTAGTGAAAACGTTACTGCTGCTAAACCACCTCAACCTAATGTTTTCATGTATCAGTATCTTGACCCCCACTATGGAGCATGCGTTATTCAACCAAGTCTACGCACAGGAAGTTTCGTAATAACAGTAGGTTCACCGAGAAATAGAAGTGACGGTCATCACTATGTGGTTAAGGCGCCTGGCGAATGCCATCGAGCTTCTGAAAACTATAAAACTAGCACTGGTAAACAAAACAAACCTCACAGGAACAGCCACAGCCACGTTTGTGGTCCTTGCATGTCAACCTATAATAATCAAGATGCCAACAGTTTGGAGGCGTATGATCTCGCTAGCCCTTGCTGCGATCCTCAATGCGTACCCAACTCAAGAAAGAAAGTTAGACGGAAGAAGGAATGCTCTAAGGAACATAAAAGGAGGGATAAGTATCAACAAGTTGATAAGTCTACACAGAAGCACGACAGTAGTTCTCACACGCGTACAAAGAAAGGTTGCTCATCGGGACATTGCGGAAGTCGTTATCGTTATCTGACTACTGAGTCCACGCAGACTAGTCAATGTAGTCTGCAATCCTATGCGCCTAGTAACGCTACAGTGCCATGTGATAATTCAGCTTCTAGTTATAGTACTTCTTTAAGCAGTGACACACTTTTCTGGGATACTGATCGATCTGAAGCAAAATCATCACCGAAAATACAGTATCAGAGTTCTCACTCGCACGCCAAACCTAAATCTTGGGATAACTTGACCACTAAAGCATTCGGGGGATATGGCTTTGGTTATGGCTATCTGGACACCGGTGCAAAACAGTCAAGTCGTTCAAAAAGTCAAGGACGAAACCACAGTGCACGCAGCACACAAAGCCATCACGAATATCAACATCACAACCACGAAAAACACTCTCACCGCCAAAACTCTACGCCACATCATTACTCTGTATATACTAGAAGCCACAGCCACTGCGCACCAACAAAATCCACGGAAAGCTTAATTGTTGTCCCTAAGTATCCAATGGAGAGCAGCGGGTCAGAGAGTAGGCTCGCCTGTGATTGCGAAACCATGGAGTATTACCGGAGAGTCAGCACTGCTAAGAGTCCGGGTGACCAGACTTCTGGATATTATTCACAGCATTTCATATATCCTACTCATTCTTATAAGAAAAAAGATTCTAATGTAAGTTCAGAAATAACCAGGTTGTAATGAAATAACAAATTCGACTTCATTAAACTGTTGTAATCAGTGCTCAAAATTAGGCCTACTCTTATCAATATGACGTAGTTATGTATTTACTATTATATTATTCGATTAAGGCGCGCAGTAGAATAATTCCGTTAGCGTCGCTAATAACTACTTACATAAAATATAGAGACAAGAGCTTTTCTGGTGGTCTGATTCTGATTGAGAGCTGTGGTGGCAAAATTTTGTCAACTATGCATATAAGTATAAGGGTTTTTTTTATAAGTAACTAGGTAACATTAAAGTATGTGGGTACTCATGAATCCCACGGGAACGGGAAGAAAAGGTATCCACTCGTGAAACAGCCACTATTTTTTTATATTAATTTAGCTCTTCAGCAGAACAACTATTAGGTATTGTGAATGTATTGTCTCACCAATTAGTAAAATAAAACAGGCGATTGACATAAAAATATTCTTTCGATGGTGATCGATTCTGACTTTCCGACTGACTACCTAGGGTACCAAAACTCTCAAAAAATCTAAATAGAGATGCTTCACGTCTTTTGCTGTAGGAAATAATGAAGCGAACCAATTTCTTAATTTCTAACCAAAATTGTTTAAACAACGACAAATGAAGTTCAATAATAGTACCTACCACGTACCTACATAATATAACATACAAGTATAAGATTCAAGTGATGTTTCACAATAATAATAATTTATAATTAACTTTTTTATTTTAAGAGTTTTTATACTTATATTACCTTCTTTGAATCGCTTTTACCTGTTAATTTATTTAAGATTTTAATAAATAATACAAATGAAGACATATCTATTCGATTTTTATTTTTTATCTATATTGACCTAATTGTAGACAAGTGTACTTAATTGTTACCATACGTGTGTTTTGACTATCTTTGTGTGTTCTATGTACATTTTCCATTAGGTACAGTTTTCATTCACACCTACACTGGTATGTAGGTGCCGACTAAGATCGCGTAGTTCTCATTTTTCAAAAACATATTCTTGTTTAGGTACCTACCTACTTACCGGACTTAGGTATCCTATCTAATACAATTAAAATGATAAAAATTTTAGTTGGTAACCCTATTCCCGAAATTCCGTCTTTAATAGATTAGGTTATTCACGTAGATTTTCGTAATACTAATTAACAAATACCTACCTAATACCTTCATGATCTTGATAGCTCTAACAGCTCTACAATTATTATTATTGTATTATCTATCTTCGGTGCAGACGCGTGGTAGGTAATAAGTTAATAAAGGTACTGCCGTGTTTTCGAGCTGCGTAGGTCTCACTGAATTACAGTTACAGGTGCAGTTGCAGTGTCGCGTAGGTAGTAGGTATATGACTTCGGGCATGCGCTGCACAGCTGAAAGCCCGAGCAGACTCGGGTGAAATATAATATCATTGATTGAAGTGCCTCAATACCTAAGCGTGCTCAAGCTTGCAAAAAGTTTTCCAAATTCAACCAGTTGCATTCTCCTTCAGATAAGCGGTGTGTACGTACACGGTCAATATATGTTAAGGTTTTCACGAATCGGGTAGGTACAAGAATCGAGTTTGTATCAATGGATCATATGATCAGATTTTTAGAAACAGATCACGGCGATTTATAGCCCCTGATAACGTGATCCGTTTCCACTATATAACGAAACTTTACGTGACGAAAATGATTTAAGTAGGTAGGTACCTAGGTAGTTTGTCTAATCGGCAATATGCGACTGTTCTTTTAAATTTTATAACTTTGGAACTTCGATCCTCTTATTTGTATTTTCCGGGCGCGTTTTATATTTTTGAAATGTGATTAGAGTAAGTAAGTAGGTAGGTAGGTGCATAGGTACATAAATCGTGATCTGTTTCGCCAAAAATTTCATATATTTTTTCTTGGCCACAGATATCTTGAGCAGCAGGTAAAATATTTGTTTTATTTTGTTAGTAAAAAGAAAGTAATCACGTTATCAGTGGCTTACTACAACTCACCGTGATCTGTTTCCAAAAAACCGGCCAAGTGCGAGTCAAACTCGCGCACCAAGGGTTCCGTACCGTTATCTAAGAAAAAGCGAATCAAAGGTAAATTGCGGTTTACGATTTAAAAAAATACTTACTAGTTAGATCTCGTTCAAACCAATTTTCGGTGGAAGTTTGCATGGTTATGTACATCATATATTTTATTAGTTTTATCATTCTCTTATTTTAGAAGTTACACGAGGGGGGGGGGGGCACATTTTACCACTTTGGAAGTGTCTCTCGCGCAAACTATTCAGTTTAAAAAATATATATATAAACCTTAATATCATTTTTGAAGACCTATCCATAGATTTTTATTAACAAAATGAGTTTTAGTTCCAAGTATTTAACCCCCAAAATTTATTGTCTTTTTTTCTATTTTTGTGTTAAAATCTTAATGCAGTTCACAGAATACATCTACTTACAAAGTTTCAACAGTATAGTTCTTAATATAGTTTCGGAAAAAAGTGGCTGTAACATACAGCCGGACAGACAGACACATATGACGAATCCATAAGGGTTCCGTTTTTGCCATTTGGCTACGGAACCCTAAAAATCTAATCATATGATCCGTTGATACAAACTTCAGGCAATGTATGAAATATTATTAATATTCATGTCCATTACATACTCTACCTAGGTAATATATACAATGCCTACTTGGCCACCGGCAATCTATAAAATAAATAGATTTTGGTCTGTATTATTTATCAATATTATTTTAGTACCTAGCTACGTATGAAATATCGGACCAATGAAAGATGTGCTGTTTGCAAAAAATCTACTTTATTAAATTATTAGGCTGCTCCTCAAAAATAATCTTTGTAGTAGGGTTGGCATTTTTTGCAGAATAATTAAGTCTTTATGAGTAACTTAATGACCTTTTATTTAATCAATAAATTATTCTTTAAAATAATCCTCAAAAAAGTAGAGTACCTCTCTGTAACAAACGTTTAGACACATGATTCGGAACAGCATTCACTATAGGACCAACTTAATAAGAGCAACTTTATTTTTCTCATCTCAGTAGGTACATTTCGTTCCCAGCGCTCAACTGATTTGTATGGTGGAGTGAAAACTAAAGTTGCTCTGATCAAGTCGGTCCCATAGTGAAAGTTTTTCAAAAATAAAATAAAAAATAAATAAATAGTCTCACGCCTTTTATTCCCGAGGGGGTAAGCAAATGTATTCCATCTCTGGAAACACCCACTTTTCACGAAAATATTCGAACCCTAAAAGTGATGAGCAAATCGCCGGACCGGATCTGTTACACATGTCTCAGAATTAAGTCTGAGACCTGCGGGTTTCCTCACGATGTTTTTCCTTCACCGTCGAGCTAGTGATGAATATGCACGTAAGTTTTGCAAAACTCATTGGTACACGCCAGGATTTGAACCCGAGCCTCACTGATTATCACCATGTGAAGCACTTGAAGCAGGCTCTTTAACCGTAAGGCTATCACTGCTCTTTAAGATAAGAAGAAAATTGAGTACTCAAAAATATTTATTTATTCCTAGCTCACTAGGTCTTAATAAGCAAGGAAATATTAAACATTGAAAACATGAACTCTTTCGATAAATTACCGGCTGCGCATTGGGTATTATATATAATACCTAGGCAGAGTATGAAATAAATAATATTTCATACATTACCTGCACGTTTTAGGCATTATATATATTGCCTAGGGATTATATATAATACCAGATTATACAGATTGCCAGTAACATATACATAGGTCCTTATTAGAAAACCAAAGTTTAGCAAAAGTGTTGGATATCGCCGAAATTGGGTGGTTGAACTTATATCTAGTGTGGGTTCATCTTGGGTTGCGAGGGTCAGATGGCGGACAGTGCGCTTGCGACGGCGTCAGAGCGGCAGAGCGTCGCCGCGCACCACCGGCTCCACATCGGCATGCCCCCAGCAAGCGCGCTACCAAGTCTCAGGCACGGCGCCGCAGGCGCCTTTGCCCTCCTCGCTTCGCTAGCGTTACTAATTCCAGCCACCTCCGTAACTATCTCTCAAACTACAAATCAAGTGAGTTGCTTATTAGTTTCTTTACTATGATTAGATGATAAAACGTGGTAGTGTAAGTATTTAAATTTAAAAATAATGTCTACTCCAATTTGTCAAGCATAAATTTAAATTATCGGTTTTGGGAATACAAATTTTAGTATCCGTATAAATGTATATAAGTATAACTTATGAAAGTTTATTCACTTTTACATACTTACATATAGAAAAAATAGACTTAAAATGATATGTGATTGTTTCAGATAAATTTGGTGTGTAAAGATATCGATTCACAAAAATGTTTGGCATGGCTCATAACCACTATGAATATTAATAATAATGAAGACGTTTATAAAAAATATTACCAATATGGGATCTCTTGTGGCTTGAGCGATTTGAAGCCCATCTCCCCTCACCGGAAGTTTATTAAGGTAAACACAATATACTAATGGTCATGAAAACCTTTAGCCATTTTGGATCTACCTACTACTTTCGCGATGCTCATATTTAACACACCTAAAAGTAAACGGTGAATGAGAACTATAAATCGTCCACCAAAGTTGCTTTGCGAATATCCTGTAAATACATAAATACCTAGGTACTTATCAAATTAATAGGTAGTGGAGTGGTGTATAAAAAAGCACTGCGACATTCTATAAATCTGTGAAATTCGCGAATATGACTTCTAATTATAATGAGCATCAATATCTCTAAATAATTAACAAGCTTGGCTTGTGACCCGTGCGTGACCTAATTTACTTTACATACAAGATAGATATGTATTAATTCTAAGCATAATATAAGGAATTAATAAGTATCTCAAGTGATCATACATACTCTAACGGGATTTTTTTTCAAAAGACTATAATTTGTTATCTTGTTTTATGTCAGTAGGTAGGTATATTATATTCTAAATTTTCTTAATGATTATTATTCCGAAATAATCTCTAACATTGTTAGATGCACAGACTATCGCACGCGTTTTATTCTTATTTGGGAGATAACTTCTTTTTGTCAAGGTTGACCTTATTTCCTTGGCCCATATATGGTTGCACAATTAAACATTATCGGAATTAGGACAATAAATATAATGTATTGTGTCAAGGCGATCAGTACCTTTTCAATATATTGTACTAATTCATCATATTGTGCAACAGGTGACGTCGCTAAGTGAATACGGATCAATAAAAACAACATTTTGCAAAGCGGCTAATGTAATAGCGAAAGGACCATTCGACCCAAATGCTGTACATAAGGCAATCGGAGGACTGTATAGGGTTCGCCGAGAAGCATATGCTGGTCGAGGCCGGTATAGAGGTCAGACCCAGTCACAGTATCTGGCAATAGACCATGGAAATGCCAAAGATGATGGCAAGGCAGAAGCACATTCTGATGCTGATTCATCCCGTGCAAGCGTTAGTAAGTACTGAGCCTATTCACTGTGATGAGGAGAGAATGAGACTATTAATATAATGTTGTGTGTTGTATTTGAATCCATAGGAGGTAGATACAAGAATTATTATGACAAATATTTAGTATTTATTCTTCATACGTAAATACGTTATGTATATGCTTGCTCACCTCTTTTCCCGACGGGATAGACAGAACATAACAACCACAACTACATTAAAGATTCCGACTATTGTAAATTCCTGAGGTCAAACCTTGTCCAACATTGGTCGTATCCACCCTGAATAAAATAAGTACCTACTATTTGTGTTTTAGGTGGTAGCAGTGGCATGGGCCAGGCGCAAAGTCAATCCATGTATGACCCAAGTTGTGAAGAATGCTATGGTCGGTCCGAAACAGCAAGTCTGAACAGAAGACCCGACGGAGAGAATTATCGCAGACCAGATCAAGACGGAAGTGGTGGATATGGGATCCGCGGAATAGCTCCAGGTGATAAGGGAGTATTAAAACCAACACAAATAAAAAATTCTGAAGGTTTTGGAAGTTACTTACCTAAGTCAGGTGGAAAAAGTGGTGGATCACCAGGAGGAAACACGGGATTTCTACCAAACCAAGCGGGAACTCAAACAGGAAGTCCTTTATTTGTACCCAATCAAAGTGGACCCCAAGACACAGGTTTTTTACCGAATCAAGATAGCATTGGAGGAAGAAGTGGCTCTATACCTAATCAAGGTCAAACTCAAGGACCCAACTTAGGTTATTTGCCAAAGCAAAGTGGAACTCAAGGACAAAATACAGGCCTTGTACCCAATCAGGGCAGCAATTTAGGAGGAAATGGAGGATACATTCCCAACCAAGGAGGAAATTTGGGGTTCTTACCTAATCAACTTGGAACTCAAGCAGGAAACTCCGGAATCTTACCTAATCAAGGTGGACATCAAGGTGGAATTACAGGTTTTTTACCTAATCAAGGTGGAACCCAAACAGTGAATAGAAGTTTCCTACCAAACCAAGGTGGTATTCAAGAAAGAAACGTACCCAATACTAGACAAGGTCAAGAAGGAAATGCGCCTGGATTCTTAATTAATCAAAGCGGACCTCATACCAATCAGAATGGCAATAGCGGTAACGGAATCAGTGGATCGCATAGAGACATGCAAGGAGTAATACCTATGGGGCCTAACCAAGCAAATTGGCCAATCTATTCAGGTTCATTTCCAGGACCCAATGGAGCTACATATATTTGTTGCATGGTCGGACCTGGTAATGGAATCAGTCCGGGCATAACATCAAATTATCCTAACGGTGGTCAACCCGTACAAACTCCAGGCGGATCTAGTGGTGGACAGTATCCATTTGGAACTGGAGGTAGCCAAATTCCACAAACATCGGGAAGCGGACAATATCCTTTAAGCCCGGGCGGAATGGGAAGTGGTCAGTATCCACAATCTCCTGGAGGTCAATATCTAAAATTTCCTATCGGAACTCCAGGAGGCCTGTATCCACAAATCCCTGGTGGAACAAGTGTTTCACAATATCCGCTAACACCTGGTGGAACTGGAAGCGGACAATATCCTCTAATTCCTGGAGGTAGTGGAGGTGCGCCATACCCACAAACTACCGGCGGAGGTGGAGGTAATCAATATCCACAAATACCTAGTGGAACTGGAGGGGGACAGTATCCACAATTTCCTGGGGGAACAAGTGGTGAACAATATCCACAAATTCCTGGTGGCATTGGAGGTGTACTTTATCCACAGATTCCTGGCGTGATAGGAGGTGTTCAATATCCACAAACTTCTGGTGGAACTGGAGGCGGAAAGTATCCACAATTCCCAGGCGGTACAAATGGTGGACAATATCCACTAACTACTGGCGGAACTGGAGGTGGACAATATCCCCAAAGTACTGGTGGAGCTGGGGGCGGGCAATATCCACAAACCACAGGCGGAGGTGGGGGCGGACAATATCCACAAACCACAGGCGGAGGTGGGGGCGGACAATATCCACAAACTACTGGTGGAGCTGGAGGCGGACCATATCCACAAACTACAGGCGGAGCTGGGGGTGGACAATATCCACAAACCACAGGCGGATCTGGGGGCGGACAATATCCACAAACCACAGGCGGAGCTGGGAGCGGACAATATCCACAAACTACAGGCGGAGCTGGGGGCGGACAATATCCACAAACTACAGGCGGAGCTGGGGGCGGACAATATCCCCAAACCACAGGTGGAGCTGCGGGCGGACAATATCCACAAACCACAGGTGGTGCTGGGGGCGGACATTATCCACAGACTACTGGTATAGCTGGAGGCGGACAATATCCACAGACTACTGGTGGAGCTGGAGGCGGACAATATCCACAGACCACAGGTGGTGCTGGGGGCGGACAATATCCACAGACTACTGGTATAGCTGGAGGCGGACAATATCCACAGACTACTGGTGGAGCTGCAGGCGGACAATATCCACAGACTACTGGTGGAGCTGGAGGCGGACAATATCCACAAACCACAGGTGGAGCTGGGGGTGCACAATATCCACAGACTACAGGCGGAGCTGGGGGCGGTCAATATCCACAAACAACAGGCGGAGCTGGGGACGGACAATATCCACAAACTACAGGTGGAGCAGGGGGCGGACCATATCCACAAACCACAGGTGGAGCGGGGGGCGGACAATATCCACAGACTTCTGGTGGAGCTGGGGGCGGACAATACCCACAGACTACTGGTGGAGCTGGAGGCGGACAATATCCACAAACCACAGGCGGAGGTGGCGGCGGACAATATCCACAAACCACAGGTGGAGCGGGGGGCGGACAATACCCACAGACTACTGGTGGAACTGGGGGCGGACAATACCCACAGACTACTGGTGGAGCTGGAGGCGGACAATATCCACAAACTACAAGCGGAGGGGGAGGCGGACAATATCCACAAACCACAGGCGGAGGTGGGGGCGGACAATATCCACAAACCACAGGTGGAGCGGGGGGCGGACAATACCCACAGACTACTGGTGGAGCTGGAGGCGGACAATATCCACAAACTACAGGCGGATCTGGGGGCGGACAATATCCACAAACCACAGGCGGAGCTGGGAGCGGACAATATCCACAAACTACAGGCGGAGCTGGGGGCGGACAATATCCACAAACCACAGGCGGAGGTGGGGGCGGACAATATCCACAGACTACTGGTGGATCTGGGGGCGGACAATATCCACAAACTACTGGTGGATCTGGGGGCGGAAAATATCCACAAACCACAGGCGGAGCTGGGAGCGGACAAAATCCACAAACTACAGGCGGAGATGGGGGCGGACAATATCCACAAACCACAGGCGGAGGTGGGGGCGGACAATATCCACAGACTACTGGCGGAGCTGGGGGCGGACAATATCCACTAAATGGCAATGGGGTAAGATTTTAGAAACAATTATTTATTAAACTTAAGAAGTCTCAATAAGCCAATTAATATTTAGCCAAGGTTGCCAGCCAGACTGGCGAATCTTACGATCCTAAGATCGACGTTATGTATCGGCGCGCGGCGTGTTCGCTTCCCTACTTCTTTACATCTTCTCTTATACAACGCGTCACATAATAAGCGCAATTCCTCATACACCCCAATTAGCTTATTAATTTAAAAAAAATCGGTTGTCTGTAAAGTCGGTTTACTGACGATAGTTGAACGTGACAACGTCATAAGAAAATGTGACACGACACGACACGACACAAAACGAAACGAAACGCAACGTCATAAGACAATACTGATGGAATGGATTGTGCCTCTTTGTCGCTCGTTGCGCGCTCTCGTTTGCACTGGAACGCCGCATACCTACGTCATACTTTTTCGTGCATGCAGCTGGCTCCATCGAATTATAAGACGTTGTCACGTCAAAAATGTATATTATTTTGAATCTATCATTATTTATGTAGGTACCTACTTATACAAATTATATATTATTTTGTTTGGATTGTGCCTCTTTGTCGCTCGTTCCGCGCTCTCGTTTGCACTGGAACGCCGCATACGTCATACTTTTTCGTGCATGCAGCCGGCTCTATCGAATTATAAGACGTTGTCACGTCAAAAATGTATATTATGTTTGAATCTATCATTACTTGCGTCTTAAAACTAAGTCATCTAATAAATTCTACTGCTTCCTCGGAAGCTACCTTTATAACAAAATTAACATAGTTCTATCGATATATTCACTTTCAAAGCCCAACTGTAAAATGAAAGTTTCAGAGTGGCTATTATGCAAGGATTATGATCAAACTGAAAGTCTATTAATGGTTCTATCATAAACTAGTAATAACTTCTTACTAGCCACAAACATGCATCTCCACACGCACACACACACACACACACCCCCTCACACACATCAACACACCCCCTCACACACTTCAACACACCCCCTTACACCCCACACACTCGACACCCACACTTACACAAAACTAACTTACTTATTACGTTCTTCAAAATTTCTCATTGCAAGGACTTTATTGTACACACACCGGCACAATTAGCGGAACAGAAAAAAAAGGGAGTATTTACGCATTTTTGCGTGTTACTGGCCGGCTAAACAAGCTTTTTTTAAATTTGGGTTTTAATTTAAAAATGGAATACTAAGCGACTGCCCTTTTTTTCATTCTTTTGTTTTAATTTTCATTGATTCATTTTTTCCACCGCTTGTCCGTTTTTAGAAGGTTCGTGAATTCCATTTGAAAAGCTTTGAATTGCAGTTTTTGAGGCTTTTGAGTTTTTTCGCATATTGATAATTTACGAGCATCTAATTATGCCTGATTTAACGCCATCAGAAATCATTAGGGCAGATCAAATGAGGAGAAATGGTCAAACCTACAGATCGATTGCCAGAAGCCTTCGTCGATCGTTATCAACGATTTATCGTAGCATCCAACGATACAGATTGACGAATGCTCTAGTGAGAAGGAGACTAACGGCGGTGCAGGCTCGAAATTTACTGGAAGAGGTACGAGCAGTAAGGATGAGTGAGCGGACAGTTCGTAGAAGATTCGAAGAAGTGGGTATAGGCTCGTATGTGCCCGCCAAAGCCCCAAAACTTGAGAGACATCATCGCACAAACCGTCTACACTTTGGTCGTGAACATCGTGATTGGGACTTCGACGACTGGGGACAGGTTCTTTTTACTGATGAATGCAGAGTTATGTTAAATCAAATTGATGGAAGGCAGCGAGTATGGAGACGCAAAGGAGAACGGTATATCCAGTCTAATTTTGAAAATACAGTTGCATATGGCGGCGGTTCAATTATGGTCTGGGGAGGAATATGTTTAGGAGCTCGTACGGAGTTAGTAGTGGTCGATGGCGGGAATCTGAATGCTGATCGGTATATCAGGGAGATTTTAGAAGAACATGTTGTGCCATTTGGCCCCTTTATTGGTAACAACTTCATTCTAATGCAGGATAATGCTCGGGCTCACAGTGCTCGCACAGTACAGACATACCTAAACCATGTTGGTATAACGGTGATGGAGTGGCCAGCACGGTCCCCCGATATGAACCCTATAGAACACGTCTGGGACTTGCTAAAGAGGAGTGTAAAGTCAAGAATGCCCCCTCCCAATAATCTCAACGAGTTGCGAAACGCATTACTTGAAGAATGGCAGAGGTTGCCCCAAGAAACCATTGATAACATCATCCGCAGCATGCCCAGACGGATGGAAACCCTCATCAGAGCACGAGGAGGAAACACTCGATATTGAACAGTCATTGAAATTGTTGTTAAACTTTGGAAAATCTTGAATTTTCTGCTGTTTCTCTATAATTAAAAATCGAAGAAAAATGCATTTTGTTTAATTTAATTTTTATTTTTATAAAATTTTAAGTATGGTGTTACAAATTAATGTCAAAACATGTTAATTTAATTGTTGTTTCATTTTAAATAATATATTGTTTAAAAATTACATTCATTGTTCTAAATTCCCTCTTTTTTCTCCTTTTTTTTTCTGTTCCGCTAATTGTGCCGGTGTGTGTATTTTAAATAATATATTAATCAATGTTACATCAGGTCAAGAGAGGGCGGAGCCTGGTGATCTGTCATACAGGGAAACCTAGTATAGACACCAGCTCTCGCCACAAAGGACATGTTAATATATTTAATACTACTAAGAAATACTTACCTTTGTGATGAGAGAAATAAAGATTTATTATTATTATATTATTATTATTACTTATGTAGGTACCTACTTATACAAATTATATATTATTTTGTATAGGTACATTTTGTATTTAATTTTTTTCTACCGTTTCAAAATATTAATTTTTTTCAACTAACAATTTGTCTATAGTATTTTGATTTTTTCGGAAAATCGAAAATTTGACATAAGAAGGATGTTTTTAAATAATGTTTTTTTAATGATAGGTACTATAATAGCCTAAGATCCAGAAAGATTAGTGTAGGGATCGAGTACCTATGCTACAAACCAAATTTTTACGCATATTTATGCCACCCTGGTATGTATATATTCTCCTAATCATAAATATGCGTAAAAATTTGGTTTGTAGCAAACTCTCAATCCTTACACTAATTCAGCAGCCGGATCTCGTACATTCAAAACATTTGCGGAACGTCGATTTTGTCCAGGATATGTAAATTTACCTATATGTTGGCGCAATAAGATGTTTGTCAAATGATTAGTTTTAAAAATTTTGTCTTTTAATTTCTCATACGTTTTTTGTAAAAGAAAGAAAAGAACATGTTTTTGCTAAAAATAAATTGAAAACATTTCTTGGTACCTTGATAACTTTTGGCAAAGGGGGAATAAATATATCCTACCCAGCCATAAAACTTGGCTCAGTAGAGCTGGTTTTCAGTATTCCCCTATTTACTCTATAAAATGGTATGAGAGCGGAATAATGAAAATAATAATGAACCCCCGAAGTTTTTTGTAGATATAAATATGTTCTTTATTATTGTAGAATTTTTTTTTGTTCTTTCATCATGTTTTCACAGCGTATGCGCGGAATTTTTTCACTTTGGGTTACATTATTGAAGTTTTATTAAGGATACCAATTTGTTTTCTTATTAGATATAGCCTATGTTATACAGGGATAATGTAGCATTCAAATGGTGAAAGAATTTTTGAAATCGGTCCAGTAGTCCAGTAGTTTTTGAGTTTATTCGTTACAAACAAATCTTTACTATTTATAATATTAGTGTAGATTTATGGAAGATAATTTAACATTGGAATACTTAAAGTAATTTAAAATACTTTTTTGTTTACAGATTACAGGACCGAATTATAATGGTAAGTTATTACGTAAACTTCCAACACTTAAAATCAGTATTGTTAAAGGCTAATAAATAATAACTAATTAACTACTAAATATAGTAACAGTAAGTAGTACCTAGTAGAAATAATATAAGAAATAATTTTGACCGATGAATGAGATTTTCGATATGGATTTGAGTGATTTAGTACAATATCATAAAGGAGTAGCTTTGGATGTTTGCTATTTATTCACTAGATCTTACAGGCTAAACATATTTGGATAAAACTTGCTGGATAAAGGAATAACACATGCTCTTTATCCTGATTCCATTAACCTTAGTAAGTAGCCCAAAATTTGGAGCGACGGTAGTCGCGGGAAAGCACCGTTTTTTATATAAAAAATCGTACAAATAAACTAGCAGGTAAAACTTATGATTACCATGCATATTAACTATTTTAGGTGAACCACAATCCGTCATCGATCCAAATTCTATTGCTGCTACCTTAGACGGGTACGATTCAGATGCCCAAGCAAACGTAGCTCAGAATGAAAATGGAACCACAGCCAGTGCAACTTCTCGAGGCGGCAACGATAAGGGTCGAGCACAAACCAGCGTTCAGGGCACATATAAGGGTAGCGGATCTTTTTCAGCTCAAGCTGATATTTCTGATGAAAATAAATCTGCCCGTAGTGAGGTAGAAGGAGGGAAAAAGGGAGCAAAGAGCAGCGCCCAGGGAAGCGGTCGCAACAATTTATCCCAAGCTTCTGTTAGCTTAGGCTCCGAGACTGGGTCTTTGCAGACAGCTGCTGAAAGCAAAGGAGCAATGCATTCATCTAACTCGCTGGTTCAAGGCAGTTTAAAAGGAGGTATGGCAGACGCTCAAGCACGGGGCCCTGGGAGCACTTCCTCGCAGGCTCAGATTGGATTTACTCCTTATAAAGATGGTGACAAATCACACGAATTACTTAAAACACCTTTTGTTGGAAAGGGATCAGCTTCCGCCCAATCAAATGGACGTTCTGGTCAATCTCAGTCAACTCTGGGAGGCACCTTTAAATACGGTATTTCATACAGCGGTGCCGCACAATCTGGGGCTAGTTTAGATAAGGATGCAGTATTTGCCAATCGACTGCCTTATAATAGTATAGATGTATTCGATGAGTCTAACAAAAACATTAACGTTAATACCGAAACTCAGCCAGAAGTAACACCAGCCCCTGAAGAATTTACTACTGTTAAAATTGAAGAAGAAACAATGAATAGTTCGGAAACTAGGTATTCCGATCATTCTCATTCGGATCACCACCAATCTAACAATTCACCTCCCACAACGGGTGTTGTATCGCCAGTGGGAAGCCGGCGTTCATTCCAACCAAGTTACGGGACAAATGTCGCAGATTATGAGTATACAACCGGAAAAGATGATGCTACTGCAGATGATTATTATCCAGATGGTGGTTTTGGCTCTGATGGCACAGACTCTGAAGTTGATCAGAATGAATACCCAAATTATGATGAATATAATAAAGAAAGTGAGGCAACACATCAGTCACTTAACAGTCCTAATAGAAAAGTATTCGAAGTTAAACAGACAACAGGAGGAAATACTCAACACATAGTACTCGGTTCATTGAAAGGTCAAGATGCCAAAATCACCCAAAGAAATTCTGAACGACCCGACGAGAGTAAAATTTATCAGCCAGGGGAACGTGTTCCTGGAACGGGTGGTTACACTATACCAATCGGTTTCACTGGTAGTGTAAAGTCAGTTGCCTCTAAAGATAAAACTTACGTCGTGGGATCACGAGACTCTCCCTCTCAAGCCCAAACCGTATCTCTTTCTCCGGGTACAGGCAAAGTGAGATATGTATACCCAGCCGCATATGGCAGAAATGTAAAACCCAAAGATTTGAGATCACTTTATGGTCCCAAAGTGGACGACAGTAATAGGTATGTGTCAGTGTCTAAATCAGTGACAAGGGATCTCGACAGTGAAAATAACATTCGTAAACAATACTCACACACCTACTATACAAAATCTTCTTCATGTGGTTATTTTACATTTACGTGTACAATGGTTAGTGGCGCCGATGGTAGGAAAAAGGTATGCAAACCCAAAGTTCCCACTAATCCTGACGGAACCCCAATGAAGTGTTAATAATATTACAATAGTATTTTTGTGTGATAGATTTGTAGCATTTTTACGTATTATTAAGTAGACTTATTTGTACTTTAAAGGCTGTAGTGGTGGTTACTTTACTACATTGGTTACGAAGACTCAAAATTTTACATTTACGTATACGGAAGATAATGTCATAGCAAGATTGCTAAGCTTCCCATCAATATTTTTATGTTAATGTTATAAGTTTTTGTTCTCTCCTATGAAATCAGACCCATAATAATAATTAAAATAATGTAATGGTATAATACATACGAAATGCTGTGTAAATGTGCATGTTAACTTTCACCGCGATGGTTTGGTGAAAGGCTAATATGTTCCTAATGTACGGACGGTATATATTTATTCTTTAGTGAAATACGATATAATTATATTAAAGGGGTAAAAGAGCCTATACTTAAACATCCATGTTTTCACTGGACACCCGAGTAAAATTAATAAACAGTGATGTTATTGGGGTATTTTCTGTGTGATATATAACATACTATATAATTATTAATAACTGATTATAGATTTAAAAATAGTAATAGTAAATTAATAAATTTTTTACAGTACATATATTTAAATTTTTGTGTTCATCCCTACTAAGATTGTTTTTTTTTAATAAAGCTTATCTATACGTTAAGTTTATGGCTTAAGTAAAGTTAAAATGGCACATGGATATTATACAATTCTAGTAAATATGTTGAATAATACTATTTAATAACGTATTAAACCATAATATTAAATAGTTTAAAGAAAATGGAAAAAAAGTAAATTTATGAATTTGATACAGTTTATTGACACAGTTTAGGTACAATAAAATTGTGTTAGTATACAACCATAACATCGACAAGTAAGAACAGTAACATCTATGTAGTATCTGCTTGAGACCTTGCTACGACTTCAGAAGTTGTACAGTTACGTGCATTAATATTTATACAAGAAGGTACAGTATAGACATATTATTGTGGTGATTGGGTCCAATGAGGTGGCTTTCATTTGAATATTAGTCACCATAGTAATATCACAATACTATTATTTATCTAGGATAGGTATGATAGGCAGATTCGGTAGATCAACCACATAGGACAGGTGACTAATTGACTAGTTATACCAGCAGGTACTATTTCACATAAAACTTTTATGTATGACTTGACTTATAAAATAATTTGCATTTTGTCAGCTTATAGTACGTAGATTTTTACTTATAGTAAGGCTAGGCCTTGATAGGACCAAGAAATGATGACCGCCATATCAGGAAGATTTAATTTTCATCATGTTTCATGAATGGGAGTCGTTTATTTAGGGTTTGCTTTTGCCCTATTTCTATAGGTTCAAGATTTGACTGTTATGATAGATGTTGTAGCGGTCATCACTAGTTCGTCAAAAAAAAACCTTCATTGTTAACGTTGTTACTCTATAGGTACATGTTTATTCCATTAATGCACGTGTTCATAATAGTAAAATGAAGTCAAGGCTATTTAAAAAAATATTGGCCCATATAAATTTATTTTGGGTGACCGAAATAAGTTTGTGACTTTGTGGTTACTAAAACACAGAAACATAGTTTACATTGGAGACACAAGCTATTGGGCCAAAAACGTATAATTTTTTTCCTTGCCTTTTTCTTTACCTTCCGACCTCGGTGTATGCTTAATGCTTATACATTTTTTAACAGATTTTTTTCCTTATATACTCGGTGACATGCAGAGTCACCAAAAAGTTTTTGAATTTTTTTAATTAAGCATAAATAGCAAGCTGTCTCAAATACGTATAGATTTTCTTACCCAGCAAGTAGATAATGAAGACAAATACAAGAAAATATATTTATATAAATGTTTAGCAGATATAGATTCATCATTAGAATGTGTCACGATTTATAAATACTAGCTGTCCACGTGATCTTTAGATATTATCGTCCCCAGGGGCTATCCATCTGTTTTTTCCGCGCAGAAACTAGCTTGTGCTTCCTCAAGATGTAAATTATCTTCCTTAATTTAATCAGGATCGGTGTACCGGTTTAGACACAGATAACGGAAGAGTTCTTAGAGAATTCTTTGCTCTGAGGGTTTAGATATGAAAGGTAACAAACTAACAGACAGAATTACTTTCGCATATTATATTAAGTAGGTATAATAAAAAAAAGGCACTATCACATTAAATAGATATTGTTACAAAAAAAAGGGACAAAAGTAAGCTGTATTATTTAGGCGTACCTCTAGAAGTAGTGTCCCAATATTGTAAGTAATATCGACGCGTCTGGTCGAGGTGTCTGGCAATCGCAGAGCGGGCGGCTTCCTATCGCAAAGGCTGAGTTAAGCCATTCAGCGCGGGAATGCTGCCTGCCTGCTAGGTACAATGCCACCTCGAGGGGACGCGTTCCACGAAGTATTTTATTTATGATTGTACCTATTGTTTTTGTGTAATTTGTAATTGAATAAAATCAATTAAAAGTTATATAAAGTAAAACAAATAAAAAATATTGTAAGTCCGTTTCACACTCCGTTTCCACAGCGTCGACATATGGTGGAGACGCTCACGTCTGTGTCCTTCAGCAGTTAAAGTGCCGTTTTTTTAGTAATGATCATTAAAATGTATAAACTTTTCTGCGATTTTGTTTTACTATTAATAACTAAGCACATCGGCAATGTCTCAAGATCGCCTAGTGCTCACCTTCGTTATCTGAGGAACTCAAGTGCAAAATTTTATGCTTCTACACCCACCGATATAGACTGTGTGTTATCTATCAGTCAGTCAGTCAGTGATTATTGTAGTTTTGTTAAGTATGTAGATCATTAAGATTTATTGAATAAAGAATGTTTATCTAAAATATTTTTGCAGATAACATTGTATTCATATTCTACCTGCAGGAATTTTACAGGTGAATTATAAGGATGAAACCAATAGATACCAAAAAAGTAAGAAGATAGTCGAAATATAAAAAATATAAGTTACATTTTTATAATTATAATTTATATATAATAATAATAATAATAATAATAACGTTTATTCGACACAAAAAATTTTGTTTACAATTTGGGATTACAGTAGTGGTTGTACAATACTAGTTTCAAGTAGAGAAGATTCTCTGACCTCTAAACTAGGAAAAATCCTGTATCTTAGATGGTCAGTGAAAAGTGATATATACATATATATAATAATACCATTTTGATATTTATATCAAGTAATTTTCTTTTAATGCATACTTACCTAATATATGTCCATATTAAAACTAAAATTCGAGTAGTTATCTTAATTCACGATAATCTGAATTTAATTTGAAAATTTTGCAACACATTAATGGTGTAGTTAAAAAAAATTACATGCTGGTATGATGTGTATGAGATATTTTGATAAGTTACGGCGCATAATAGCAAATTTTAAAAATGGCAAGTGAGTCTAAAAATTACAAATTATCATAATGGCAAATTCTTACAAAAACATTATAACTATAGTGATTTATTCGAAACTTCTCAGTTGTCTTACCCTAAAAATACTCCCGTTTTATATACATACATGGCTGACCGGTGGGACTCCTCTATGCTGCAGAGATGAGTACAGCTGCATTTCAGCGTATCCCCGTTTTGAATAAAAAAAATATTTTGTAAATTTATTTCAATTGAGTGTATTTTTATTTGATTTGATTATATGTTATTTTTTTTTCTTTTTACCTATTATTTGTTTTTTTTATTATATTTATTTAAATTTTAATGTATGGGACATTGAACCTGATTTTTTTTTTATTATTATTATACAGATGTCTACATTTGTATAATTTCTATTGTACTGATTATAGGAGTAATAAAGACTGTATAGAATAATAGCAATACATAAGAAATATGTAGGTAAACGATTTTTTTATGGATATCAAAAGCTGATTCTCTCCAATTACGAAATAATTATTATACTATTTTGACGTGTATATAATCATGTTTCATTTTATTTATTTGTATTATTTGTAAGTAGATTTTTTGTTTTATTTAATATCTTTTTTTACAAAGAGGTTTACTAATTAAAAATGTTGTCATTTGGAATTAATCTGATGTTATAATGTGTTATAGGCAGAATTAGCAGTTATGAGAATTTGCCATAAGTGGGTCAATCACTTTTTATCACTTAATATTTTTCTAAATCACAAGTTACTCTGGTTCCTGTGTGAGGTAAAATATTTTAATTTACCCATATATCGGTAAAGTAAAGTATTTCATACCAACATATCAATACTAAAACATAGAACAAAAATGGTGGTCCAGGTGACAAACTATTTTTCCCATACAAATCCTGGGACAATTAAGTTCCTTGAGTCACGCACGGACTTTGCAGGTAATTATAAAAGATAAATTACGTCGTAAATGATAGATTATTAACCGGAGTATATACTTGAATACAAGACAAGGTTAAGTATTAAATATATTTCCGGTCCTATATTAATAAGACGTCATTTGAGAAAGGGTCGAAAACAGATAAGTTGATTAACCCAATTCGGACAATTTGTTATTTTTAGACCAACTTAAGACCAGTGACAGCCCATCGGTAAAAGAGCTCACTTCTCATGCGTGAGGCTCGGGTTTGAACCTTGGCATGTGCAAATTAATTTTTCCAAAAAGCTTACGGTGAAGGAACACATCGTAAGGAAACCCGCAGGTCCCAGTAATTAATTGAGATATATGTAAGACTCGGTCCGGGCGTTGCAGTTGGGCTCACCGCCATTCACGTACAGGGGTACAAATAATATATTGTTGAAACCTGGGTATTTCCAGTAATGGAATACCTCTGCCTACCGTTAAAAATATATACGTGATCATACATAAAAAAAATATATACGCGTCGACTTGAGAAGCCCCTCCGTTTTTTTCGTCGGTTAAAAATTAAATTGATAAACAATAGTACAGCAACGTTAGCTAAGTATGCCCATCTTAACTCTTCACGCATGTCATTACCATAACTTATAGATGCCCAGTAACCTCACGCTTCTTTCCCATCAAAGTTTTGTACGATAATCAAAATTTGAAACAAAAATACAAACCGACTTCGACGAATAGCACTAAAAAGACTATTATTTGCATATTCATACCTACTGTTACTAAAACTATTCCGCTGATACCGAGAGATTCGCTGATGTCCGTTGAGAAGTTCCGTTCTCTACCTGAAGTTCTTCATCAGATTTTTACAAACTTATTTGGGACCAACCTTACCCGATCAAACGACCAAAAAATCGATGCTTCAGATTTGACGGAGTTATGCAAAAAAAGTAAAAAAAAACACACGCGACGAATTAAGAGAGAACCTCCCATTGCCGCTCTATAAATAAATATCTTTGACCGTGTCTCTTCGTTTCACCCCAATCATACTTCCATTAACATCTATTCACCGGTTATGGGTTGCAACTTGCGCGATGTTCAAACGGGCAAAGATATCTATCTGATGGCTAACATACCGACCATTCGGTTTTTTTTTCAAGTATACGTGGTATAAGGATTACCATATTAAAGCATTCAAGGATTAAATTAGGATTTGCTTAAATACGTTAAACTATTATTAAATTTCAGTCTGCTCTCATGGAATGTATTAATTAAAGCGAAGTATATTACGAATTTGACTTTGGCGCCTTATATTATTGTATACTTGGCCTGATTTATGCATAGGTAGCAGCGGAGGAAATATGCATAAATAGAACTAACATGGCAACCAAAGTTTGTACGTTCTTCAGGTCTGACACCTGATCTATTTTGTATATATTTAAATCTACTATATTAAATAGACAATAAACGACAGAACATCAAGTTTTGTACTTGTACTACTAAATATCAGATCTATTGCAGTTCAATCAGGTGGGTAGGTAATAATCCAAAGTATAAAGTACTATGTTAAAAGTATACAATATTTCATACTTTGTGGTGGGTATTACGATCTTAATTAATAAACACAATAATGTTTAAGTACTAAAAGAAAAATAAATAACTGCCATTCGATACCGAAAACAATATTCTAGTAGGTGGTATCATAAAGCATGAGAACCTAGCTATAATTTTAACAGCATTGAGGCTGTAATTTAAGTGGTACTTATTAGAAAAATGACATAGTTTTTTTTCTATATCTATTACAAAAAGAACTTAAATAAACACTTAAGTACATTCTTTATTACACTGGGAATGTTTGAAAGGTTTACTTACCTATCAGTTTCCTCACACATATAATTACAAGCACACAAAAGATACAAACACATTTTTTTTAAATCTTCACAAATTTAAATACACATTTACCGCACATAAATATCATGGAGACACACTGAAATACAAAATGAGATCAATTTTACAGAGAAAATATTTAAATTTAAAATATATTACTTATTACAATTTTTCAAATACTGCTTACAAGGAACTTGTATGTGAATGGCTCATCGCTAATAAACTATTTAATTAACACATGATTATATAGAATAATTTTCATGTATTTCAAAAATCTTTATTCATTAATTAGTTAGATTTGTAGGAGATTTCAAATTCCTCAAAAATCCTGTTCTAAATTCCGCATGTAAAGTTTCTTAGGTACTTATTGATATTTTTATTTTAAAGTTTTGCATATTTTTTTCAATATTTTACGTAAATATTTTTTTTATTTCCAAATACCTCTTTGTGAGATCTATTTGAAATTTATTGATAACGAAAGTAACGAAAAATATTTACTAGTGCAAAAAGTTATAAATAAGACAACAACACTTCGAAACTTAATAGCTCAAAATGGTATCAAAATTAATCATTGCTTATCTTTAAATACCGAATTGTTGTTCCAGCACGTTTCGTAGTTATTTGTAGGTACCTTATATTAAAGCACCTATAAAATGCGATTGGTCAAAGCGTGTGTTACCTGCTCCATACATAAGTAACAACTACGAAATATACCTGAGAAAAGATTTAAGTTAGTTTTTTTAAATGTTTCACATAAATATCATTTTACTTCATTAGGTACATGATAATATCTGTTTACGATGAATACTGGTTTCATAAAACATCAATTAAGTAATCTTAAATGTTTTGGTGAGCAACCGTACTAATTAAAAAGTTACCTGATGGAAACACTTATGGGAGAATGCAAATAGTTCCTGCGATATTCACTTTTCTATGTTGCGCCTCGAAGCCGCTTGTATCGTTCCTTCTCCATGTGGTCGGTTGGTGGCTCACGTTCAAATGATATTAGCTCCAATACTGAAAAATCACAGAACATGACTAAAGATCTTCTCCTCCAAGAAACTCTTGCAACAATGACAGTTGAAAATAAGACATATGTTTCAAGTTGACATGGTGCTCATTAAAGGGTCACAGAGTTTATTATTATTTTACTATTATTATTATTATATAATAATTCAATGTTTTACTAATATTAATTTGCATCATCTCCCTGACATGATATGTCATTAACAATAAATTGATTATTATGATTAAGTCTCAGAAGAGTCGCAATAAGTAGCACAAAGCTTTATGTTACAATAAGTGCAAGTCACACGGAGGGTTCCGTACCCAAAGGGTAAAACGGGACCCTATTATGTTATACGGAGCGGTACCATAAGGGTTTCTTTTTGTATCACTTTGTTACACAGCCCTAACTAAAACATTCACATAAACGCTCTTTGAATTTTTATAACTCGCTAAGCCATATAATATAAAGTAAGAATAGAATAGCAGAATTACACTTAAGGCAAATGTTGGCTAGTGTTATCTGTCTTCTACATACATATATAAAATGATAAACTGACTGATTGGTGATATATCAGAGCACAATAAACCGCTGGGTCTAGAGACTTGAAATTTTGCACATAGATAGCTTATACAGTGTAGGCATCCACTAAGAAAGGATTTTACTAAATTTAACCCCTAAGGAGGTGAAACAAACGTGCGAGAGCGAAGTCGTGGGTAAAAGCTAGTTTTATATTAAACTAGCTGTTGCCAAACAGCAATTTCACCCCGTAAATCCTGTTCCCGTTAAAAAGTAATAGCCTATGTTACTCCCAGAAAAGTAAGCTTTCCATTCCTTTCATGTTAAACATGTACTTTGTAAAATGGCGTATTACAAACTAGACGACTATATATAAAAGCTTCTAAAATGACAATGATGCTTGGAACAGATTTCCTCTAGCACAGCGCAATGCGACAGCGAAAAATAACGAAATTATGTAACCCAATTTAGTATTAAGTAACAATTCATTAAAATAATATTGTGTTGATGAGTTTCTTGCCCCGCTTCTTCTCCTCAACCATACATGCTGAAGCAGTGGAGTTGAAATGACGTTCAATAAGTGGACTTGTAAGTTCCTACTTTGAATAAAACATTTTGACTTTGACTTTGATTGGTGAAAGAACTTTTAAAATCGGTCCAGTAGCTTCGGAGCCTATTCAATACAAAATAACAAAAAACATATTTTCTCTTTAGAATACTTTTCAAAGTAGAATCTCAAGAGTATTAAACCAACTTTAATACTCAATATTATTGTACATTTGTCCAAAATCGCTTTGCGTCAGGATAAAATGCCCTTTCTTCAAGGTACGGAAGCTACCTTTTTGCCAAATATCATAAAGATCAGTTGAATGGTTTAGTCTTGATAAGGAAACAAATTCAGATATAGATAACTAGTTACTTTCGCATTTGTAATATTAGCCTAGATATTAAACGTATAAATATAGTAATTAACAATCAATATTTAAAATAAACTTGATTTGATATTATAAATCATAATTTATAAACATGCATAAGAAACTATATTTTTATCTCTTCGGGCGGAAAGCGGCAACTTTCGGCCCTCTGCGCTAAACGAAGTTGCCGCTTTCCACCTACGTCGAGCACAAAAAAGTATACACACCTCGGAAAATAAATAAGAAAGCCTTAGGTTACATGTTTGTAGACCTCGGCTTCGCCTTGGTCGACAATTACATGTGATCTGAGACGTTTCTTTTTTTACTTCACTAGTTGTGTAATATACTATTATTGGTGTAGTGAACGGGAATATTAAGTTAGAAAATAAATCCATGGGCGCTAAAACTAATATTATTTATAATATCATATTATCACTAGTCTGTCCCAAGTAACAATTTTTTTAATTGTTTATTTATAATTTTCATTCAATTTTGTTATTTTTAATATTTACAATTACCAACAATTTGTATAATAGACTAGTATTTATAATGAATTGTTTTAATTGTAATGTTGCAAATTTCTTTGAAATAAATAAATAAATCCAAATTGTAATTAAATATCAGGCAGGATAATCGTAGAAAACGTAGACTTCAACCAACCGCTCTCGACATACGAAGCTCTATGTTTAAATTTGTATGCAGGTAAGCTTTAGGCACCCTTTCATGTTCCCACGAAGATAGTGAAAACTTAAAATATGTGCAATTTGCTCTACTGGATATTGGGATTTCAAATGTAAGTTTCTTATAGGACAAAGCACTATGATATTATGATTGCTTAAATCTAAGCAAAATTCTTCTATATAATAAAACTTTAGTTCTGATTGAATGACAGACAACGCACAGCATAAACCAATGGGTCTGGAACTAAGACAGAAAGAAATGTTCAAAATTTATTTCCTGGTAAGCTTAGTGTTAATATTGATACTATACCACCTATCACGTTTAGGGGTCCAATATATCTCGTGAAATGTGGGTATATCCAGTAATGGAATACCTCTGCCTACCCCCTCGGGGATAAAAAAGGCGTGAGATTATTATATATAATATTGATAGGGTTAATATATAGGGTGATGAAATTTTAAATGGAACTGGCCATTTGAATATCAAGCTAGAACTTTGAGTATTAAACCAACCGGAGACGCCACTGACAGGCATTCCCCTCTGCCAAAAAAACGTGTCGGTCTTTGAGCACACCGGTTAAATACAACTAGTTTGTTTGAGTTCACGGAGTGCTTGTATTGGTGAATGTATTTGTGTGCACCTAGTTCAAGCTAGTGTTTAATTGTTTTATCAAAAAGTTTGTTTTAACATTATTTGTGATTGTTTCCTCGTCCCCCCCGCAGAAATTGGCAGACTTTTTTGTAAAGAAACTAGTGCGCGTGACGTCTCCTGTTGGTTTAATACTCAAAGGGCTAGAAGAAATATAAAATATGATAACAGTAAAAAAAATTCTACAACATTTTGGACTAACCATTTTCAGCAAGAGCGGGCCGGTCGGCGAATAAACGTCGCGCAGGCGAAGCGGGCGCAGGAGCCTGCACGGCGGGGTCCTCGCTCGTGAGTCGCCGGGCAGCCAGTTGCGTGTTTACGTGACGCGCCAGTAGGGAGCATTTCTCGAAGTTCACTCTGTTTCCCGGCAATCTGTAAAATGCAACATTACACTCTTAGTCTTAACTTTTTATATCTGAGTTGAGTTTCTAATTTAGACAAATTATACCCAGGTATACTAACTTTGAAGGAGATCCTTGATTTGCGAAATGCAGATCTCTACAAGTGACCGATAATAAAGGTACAGCAGTCTCAGTAGGCGCAGCCGCTAATGCTGCCCGGTACCTGCGACAAGGAAGTTTAATTAAATAATTAATTTAAGACTTAAGCCTATAAATTCAAAAGAACAGAGTTTAACCACACTATAATAATTATTAGTATGATTCATCTAACGTGGAGTAAGCCTTATTAAAAGGATAGGTTTCAAATATCAATAGCACATTAGATGCAATGAGTTGTAGATTTCATCTCCAAGTAAGAATTATTCTTCGAAAGATGAATCCAGCCGTGGGGTAATCAAACTGTAGGCACCTTGCGTGATTGCCACTGGGTTCTACACAGAGTTCCAACTGCCGAAGTTGTTGTCCACATACTGCTGACGTACGGCTCCACTAAAAATGATTGAATAGTAATCTATTAGATGGCATACTTTCATTACACCTATAATATATATTTTTAGAATTCGATAGTACCGTTTTCTTAAGTCTTGATATAGGCGACATGTTCAGTGCACTGATAATTGCCATAAGTGAATTGAAGTTTCCAAGATTGAAACACTCCCTCGCAGTCATTACCCACTGTTCTATCACCCGTGCTCTGTATTTACTCTTTACAGCCTGAGAGAAAAATAAAAATCATGTAGAATAACTTATTCACATAAAAAGTAATGTTATTTCAATAGGGTATTTTATTGCCTAGTAAAATGAGTAACTTTTTATGAGGTGTTAAAACAAAAATTTTATATGGAAAATGTAAAGAGTATGTACTTGTGACGTCATCATTTTTAGTACTCAGTTGCAGCACTTTTATTTAAAAAATAGCAATAATTGTAAAATAAAAATCAAAATGCATTTTTAGAGGTGTTTTGGGATAAGCTTTGGACTTAATGATTACTCACAATTTAATTTCGATACAGTAAAATGCCTTCTGTAAAATACCTTTAAAATGTCGGTAGCGACTAAGTAACTCAGTCTGTTGAACCAATCCGCATAGGCTTCCAAATTTCGAGTACTTTTCGTGTCAATGTGGTGTAGATTGATAGAGTTTGGAGTACAAGAAGTAGCCTGCTGTGGTAGTTGAGCTGGTGCGAATGTTTGAACAAATTCCTCAGGCCCAACAAATGATAACTTATGCAGCTCCACAATTGTCAATTGGTTTGCTAATTCAACAGGCGATAGGCCTAAAGTCAATATATCTCCCTAAAAATTATAATAATAACATTAACGACAACTTCCAATTAAAAATTAAATAAGTTTACTAAAGACAATGATAAATCTTTACCTGTGGAAGCTGATCCACAGATGTCACTTGGGGTACTTCCACTAAGGTTTGTTCATAATGTTCCAGAGCTGTTAATTTATCAAGAAGTTTTTCTAGCATAGTAGACATTTCCACTCTTATTGATGACATATGTTCAGCTGCACACCTGTTAAAATTTTTTCATCACTAACCCCCCCAAGTAGCACAAGTAGCATTATAAGATACTACTTTAGGTGTAAGTCGGAACTTTAAGTATTAATAAATACTTACTATGGTTCAACCGTAAAAGTAGCATCATAAAAGCTGGAACTAATACTATTGTTACGGGATCACAGTTAGTATAGACTTCAAAAATGCCTTCTTACAGCCTCTACAGCTTTTTATTCCGTTGTTTGCTTAAGAGCATTTTAGTGGTAGTAAAAGATGATAATTGCTGTAAAAAGCCGTATAACTATACCTCTGAAATGCTAGCATCTTAAAAAGGTCACTGTGAACTACTGTACAGCCAACAGCTTTAGAGTGGTGTACACCTAGAGTGATTTAACGCAAAAAGTTCATGTGAAACCTATTAAAACCAATAAAAGCTGACAGGCTGCATATTGGTACACTTGAACTATTATTTACGGGAATAAGCATACTACAGGAACTGTGGTGAACTTTTGTACATACCTAGTAGTTAATTCAGAATTAAAACAGTGCACATGGGTTCCATAAGAATATCGCCATTTTGACTACCTATCCGTATCAGATAGATTTGTTTATGTTTTTATTAATCATGCTGTCTTTAATTAAGGTTAAATATACTATTACTCTAATATAAAATACTAAGCATGCGTAAAACTACGTAGAATTTTATGTAAATTACTCAAAAATATGTACTTCAATATTTTACCATACTATATTTTTCACAATATTTGTAATTAAAACTAGATATTTTCAAGGCGCGTAAAAATTTTGCTATGAAACTATATAAATATTCACAATGAACTTGCTTTCCTAACTGTTTTTCCATGCTGTTATGTTAAATAATAGATTACCTAACTGAGAAAACATAATTCCACCATTAATAAAATTCACCCTTCACCCAATCATTATGGGCGCACCAACTTAAGACAGCTGACAAAATAAAATAACTTTATAAAAAAGTTCACGTGGATACCAATAGGGCTATCAGAACACCATCTCGACTGCCAAATCTGTATAACAGTACATTCGTATTCTGATAAACAGCCTTGTGAACCATTATAACTGCAACATAATGCTACTGTAATGCCCTTAAGCAGAAATGTAAACCAAATTAGAACTAAAGGCTGAATAATTTGTGCCCATTTAAGAGTTATATCAGCATTAACAGCGCTCTTAACACCCTTGTAACACTGTCTTGTACGACTTTTAGTTTCCGTGTTACACCTAAAGTACTGGTCTCTTATAATGCTACTTGTGCTACTTGCGTGACAGCTTACTGCTATGAGCCTTTTTATTAACACATGATGGCCATAACCTTCAACCAACCAACCATTTAAAATGCCTTTCAGAACACAGAGGGATTCCTGATATACCTAATGTCAGTAGGCTGTGACTGACTGAATTATAGTGCTCAACATTGCTTAACCAGTGCCATCGCTACAAACATACTTGCGTCTGCCATTTTAGAGTTCGGACCGCTTCGAAATTTCTTTACTCAAACTTATTTTATTTCAGTAGGTATAAAAATACACTTTGAAATGTCAATATAATCAAGGCACACTAAACTCGTCCATGAGGATTGGCTAAATGTAATCAGCAGCCCATCTCCACCGACGAGTTGCTGGTTCCAAATGCTTTAATAAATAATTTTAAAAAAAACTCAAGCCATATATCCCCGAGGGGTAAGGCAGAGGTATTCCATTTCTGGATATACCCACTTATCACCAGATATTCTTTGGACCCCCAAATAGTGATAGGTGGAGAGCCCATCGCCGGTCCGGCTCTGTTACACATGTCTCAGAATTCCTGCGGGGATTCCTGCGGGTTTCATCTTTTTATTTCTTTACTAGTCAAAAGGACATACAATAGTACAATTGTCAGTGTACATACAAAATATATTAACAGTTAATTTGATTCCTAATTACAAGAAGTTACAACATGATTTTAGGTTTTACATTCTAAGATATAGTGTAAGACAAGTATAGGGCTAATTAGGCACTTTTTAAATGTAAAAAAAAAATGGCCTGTCCGTCCATATATCCAAAGATTGCATTTTTTGCAATAAGTGTTATGGTTACGCGACATCTGAGAGATGGGTTCTTTTTTCCCAAGATTGGTTTTAAATTGTTTAATTTTGAGTAAAGGACAAGGATATCTCGGTGGTTTATCTTGTACATTTATACTAAGGTGTCCTACAAAATAATCCAAACTACTTACCTCTGGGTTATACTACGAACAAGAGCCATGACCCGATCATCACGGAAATCATATGCAAACATGCTGGTCCATTGATTTAATATCTTCACAAGAGCTATCATGTCATTTAATTCTTTGTCAACTAAATCTTTCACTTCAGCTTTGCCCTGCAAATGATAATATTAATTTGTTCAAGAAATGAAAATTATGTGTAATGTCGATCACAATGAGACAAATGGACTGGATTGAATTATACCTTAATATCCCTTTGCCATGAAAACCATATATGTACTAATATTCTGTGGTATGGCAACCACTTGAAATTTTTATCGATGTTTTGACTCAGTAGACCCCATTTGTTGTAATTCTAAATTGCTCATTCATGCAGATTTATAAAAGGTAAACAGTTTGAGTGTGGGTTCAGAGAATGAAATGAGAGATGTTTACATTTAATGGCAAATAGGTTCCTACACTATACTATGTAGACTATACTTACAATTTTATCATAATTCTTGAAATATCTCTTACAGAGCTTGCTGAGTAATTCATGGGGCTTAATGAAGAGACGTGAGCAAAGCAGAAAGGTGAAGGTGTATGTTTTGCTGGATCCAGGCCGGAGCAAATCTACCAAAGCCTCTAGTGTAGCGCTGACTATTTGACCATCTTTATATTCTACATCTCCTTTCTCTGGAGCACATGTCACATAAGGCAGTGTAGCTATTGTTTTAACACCCTGTGTAAGCACTGCTGACAACTGCAATAACATTAATCAAGTCAGATAAAATGAAAATTTGAAAATTTGGAAATGTGGAAAGATCATACCTGGGGTGCTTCAGCTTTTTGTGCAGCAACAAAATTTATTCCTCCATTCATTACAATGTGTTTCGTGGTTTCTGTTATGAACTTGTTTCCTCTTATCATTGTGTAGTAATCATCATTCTGTAAAAGTATTATATTTGCTGTATAAAATATATTATGATTATCTTGAACGGTCTGTCTTGAATTATCAGGATCGTAGCAGGTGGTGGTCTATAGTCTCTGCCTAACCCTTCGGGAAAAAGGCGTGAACATATGTATGTATCTTGAACAGTCCAGCAGTGGGTTCCCGGATGCACACAATAACAACTCATAAGATATTATGTTGCAGAATTATTACCAGACCTGATAATACTATAGCCTTAACTTACATCATAATAGGATAGGCCAGTGCCATGTAGCAGAGTTGGCTCAGGAGGCAAAGGGGCATGGTCTGTGGGAGGTGGTGGCACAGGAGCAGGGTCAGTGGGTGCCGGTGGCACTTTAACATTGCACCCACTACATGAAGCTTCGTTTAATTTACTTGCGTAATAATACATAGCCATTCAATTCCTCTACACAACTATCTAGTGCTTTCCTCCCAAAATTCACTGGACTGCTTCTGCTAAGGGTTTCATAGTACAATCTGAAAATTATTAAAGTTCAAGATTACAGTTTTCGTTCGAAGTCATCTTAGGGAATATATAATTATAACACCTTTAAATAACAACCATATGGGACAGTCCAAGAAGCTATGAGAGCCTCCCCACATCAGAGGAATTGAAGTCATCATCAGTTATAACACATGGAAATCCCTTTGAAAAACAGCTTTATTTATATATATAAACTGTAATAGTACAACAGGTTGTACAGTAGGTACCTACAGTACTAAATAAAATTTTAGATAAGGAAAAATTTTTACATAATACAAAATTCGCTTTGCGGTAAAGATAAATCTGATTTTATACAATTTGAATAGATAGGTATCTGTTATATTTTCATAAATGCGTGGTGAAAGTTGCACCGTCCCAGCATGAATGTTTTTTTCCCTTTCGATTACCTACCTTTACACAGGGTTTCCGTTAAATATATTGGCAACAATTATACACGAACATGTATGTACCCAAAATCTCGGCCCGTCCCGTCAGCTATTTTAATCAAATATATTTATTTCAGAATGTATCACTATTGTATCTGCGTCTCTCCTGTGAACCACAGAACATTATCAATTATCAGTGCTGCCAACTAGTTTTTGCGAAAACGCGCTGTCAGCGCTGTAAAAAAGCGCTAGAACGCGCTAAATGACATTTTTTTTTAAAAGCGCTATATTTCGCGCCAACCCCAAATGGTTTTACAGAAGCTGAATCAGAAAAAAATTATGATAGTATGAAATGAAACAAAGATACATAAAATCTGATAATAAACTAACATAAAAAATGAAATAACTTGGAAGTAAAAATGACATACCTACATAAGAAACAATATTTTTGATTAAGAATCAAGCCGGGTTAGGTAAATCTTCATCATTGTCGGATGCTTGGATTTTTTCTTCTTTTATATTTATTCCAGCCGGAAACGATCTTAGTAAAGTTCGCTACGGAGGAATACCAAATAATATGCGGGGAATCCCCGAGACATAATCGTTCTCATAGCATACATGATGACTCTGATGAAAACATAGACTTCGTTTTTTAGTTTTTCAATGTTGTTAGTGGGTAGTAGTACTTAATTTTATTTAGAACTAGTAAGTTATTATGTTTTACGATGTATTAAGTAATATAGTTTCATATTTAAAAAAGCGCTAGATTTAGCGCTAGGCGCTAAAACGCGCTTCGAGACAAAAAAAGCGCTAGATCTGACGCGGAACGCGCTAAGTTGGCAGCACTGTCAATTATCAACATTAACTGTGCTGCACGAGTCCAGGGCCCTATTTTATAAAGCTACAGGTTACAATTTACAGGGAAAAACGCAGCAACACTGATTAATTAAACAGCAACACTAGATAAAATTAAAGGTACAGGCGTTTTATAAAGCTACAGGTCATTTTATTTACAGTCTACAGGAACCCGTGCCTGTAACTTTCCATAGACAATTTAATGCTTAATCGAGCGTGATTCGAGCATAATCGACCTATTATTTACAGGTGTTTACGGAAAAACTTGTAAAATACAGTTGTAAAAAAATTTAAAAAATTAAAACTTGTAAACATTTCTACAGGTGAAGAGACGTATGTAATTTGGTTACAGGAGGAAGTTTGTTAATTCGAATATTATGCTTACGTTTTGTTGTTTGTTAATTCGAATATTTTGAGTGATTTTGCGTGTTTGGAGCTCAGACTCGGACTCTGAGGATGGTGGTCAACATCCAAGAAGTCGACTCCAAGATCTTTCGCCGTCAGAACCAATATGAACCCGCAAACGATTTTCACCTTCAATGAGAAATTTAGAATGCGTTCTACTTAAATGCAATATGTTTTGGAGCATATTGGAGGAGATATAATTATTGGCTAGTTATATGATGTTAATTTTAGAGAAAATCATGTGTTTTTTTTCTATTACGTAAATAAACCATAGAAATACAAGTAAGTAAATAAACAAACATCTGTTTTTATTATAAACTAGCGACCCGCCCTCACTTTGCTTCAGTTTATATTATGGTATATAAAAACCTTCCTCTTGAATCACTCTATCTATTAAAAAAACCGCATCAAAATCCGTTGCGTAGTTTTAAAGATTTAATCATACATAGGGATATAGGGACAGAGAAAGCGACTTTGTTGTATACGTAGTGATAAATATTAATATTTTATGGCAGTAAACTAGATTTAATCCAAAAAACAGATTTCGATACTGTCATTTTTTTAATTTTTGCGGGGGTTGTCGTCCCCGCTACCACCCCTATTTTATAAAGCTACAGGTTACAATTTACAGGGAAAAAAGCAGCAATACTGATAAATTAAACAGCAACACTAGATAAAATGACAGGTACAGGCGTTTTATAAAGCTACAGTTCATTTTATTTACAATCTACAGGAACCCGTGCCTGTAACTTTCCATAGACAATTTAATGCTTAATCGAGCGTGTTTCGAGCATGATTCGACCAATTTTTACAGGTGTTTACGGAAAAACTTGTAAACATTTCTACAGGTGTTTAGACGTAGGTAATTTAGTTACAGGAGGAAGTTTTGTTATATTTACTTACGTTTTGTTGTTTGTTAATTCGAATATTTTGAGTGATTTTGCGTGTTTGGAACTCAGACTCGGACTCTGAGGATAGTGGTCAACATCCAAGAAGACGACGCACAGTGATTCGTTTTCCCGATCATGGTTGACAAAAAGGGTTATCGATTTCCTTCCGTTGCACTAGCGATAGTTAGCATCCTAGCTAAAATGGATCAAATAAAAGTTTTGTTCAAATACCCTCAAGTTTTAAAATATAAATATTTAAGTGTCAGAAGTTGGGTAAATAATTACAAAATTAGTTGATTTCTGGTCGTCACTCTGTCAACAGCTCAACGTCAAATTAAAAGCGAAAGTTAAATTATTAGTTATGAGTCGTGAAGTAGTAGGTAAGTAGTAATTTTACTATAAAACACCAAAGCAAATACGTGTTTTGTTATTGAGATATGTACAGTCGAACTCCACAGATACTAGGTTTTTCCTACATTTTTAATGTTTGTTAGACTAGAACTTACATGTACCCTCTTGTACCCAGACTGCATTTTTTAAACACGGTAGCTACATTAACGTACTTTATAAAAATAATGATTACAAGCAGCGGACTCAAGCGAATGGTGTTCATAATATTTTTTTTTTCTGGACATAATATTTACCTTTCAAAAAAAAGAATTTTTTGAAGAATGGATAAAACCTTCTAAATTGGATAAAAATGAACGTTTATTAAAGTTTCTACTTTCAAAATTTGATTTGAATGATGCCACTGAAGAGTCCATCAGATATTTGAAGATGGTGATATCTAAGAATTCCAGCAAATTAAATGAAAAATGGGTTCTTAGTGGGAAGACTTGCGAGCGATTCATAAACTCATCAGTAGGTACTAGCTGGTTGAATAGTGAAGCCATAAAATGCAATGTTAAATGTTACCTATGACCATCTACGTCATCGTCGTCAGCAGATACGATTGCTAAAAGTCCGGGCCGCCCAATGGTCGACTTCGATAATTCATCATTTAAAACGAAAAGGAGACGTGTTGATGACTTGATTCAATCGCGAAGTGCGAGTGAGTTAATGGTGGCAGCACATATATCGTCCAGGAGATCAGGTGACTATGATGCAGCACATGTCATAAAAAGCATGACTGAAACTCCAGGTAAAGCTACAGAGCTGAAAAAGAAACCAGCTTCTCCTAGTACGAGTGGACAAAGGCAATTAAGGAAAAAGGAAAAATAGCTAGAAGTTAGTGATTTATGCTTAAAAATCAACAAAGAATGGTTATTGAAAAACCCACTATAAGCTGGCCTCAGTTTAGATAGTACAAGTAGGTAAGGAGGTTATTTTTCTTATTTATTCCAATAATCCACATAAAGACGCAACGTATAAACTTAATTTTAAGATCTAAATAATATTGTCAACCATGCTTGTATGGGACGAATCACTGCGCGACGTCAAGAACTTTCGCCGTCAGAACCAATATGAACCCGCAAACGAGTTTCACCTTTACTGAGAAATTTACGATACGTTCCTACTCAAATGCAATATGGCCATGGTTGAATGTTAATTTTAGAGAAAATCATGTGTTTTTTTTCTATAACTACCTACGTAAATAAACCATAGAAATACAAGTAAATAAACAAACGTCTGTTTTTATTATAAATAAATATTAATATTTTATAGTGGTACACTAGACTTTAAGCCAAAAAACTGATGTCGATTCTGTCATTTTTTTTATTTTTACGGTTGATTCATAGTGCTGTACTCCGACTTGTTAACTGCGCCTGTAGTCGAGATTTTCGAGCCTAAGCTACAATAGTAATATTACAGGGGTATTTATAAAACACCTGTTACCTGTAGATTGTAACTACAGGAGCACTACAGGCTTTTTTTTTCCTGTAGCCTGTAGCCTGTAACCTGTAGCTTTATAAAACAGGGCCCTGGTGAACCCAAAGAGAATATAACGTCGTAATGTAAAGCACAGATTACTAAATAAATAGTCATGGGTAGTTCGCAAACGACCACTAGGCCCTGTTTTATAAAGCTGTTACAGGCTACAGGCTACAGGAAAAAAAAGCCTTTAGTGCTCCTGTAGTTACAATCTACAGGTAACAGGTGTTTTATAAAGATCCATGTAATAATACTATTGTAGCTTATTTATGCTCGAAAATCTCGACTACAGGCGCAGTTAACAAGTCGAAGTACAGCACTATCAACCGTAAAAATAAAAAAAATACTTAATCGACATCTGTTTTTTGGCTTAAATGTCTAGTTTGACGCCTTAAAATATTAATATCACTACATAGTATAAAACAAAGTCGCTTTCTGTCCCTATATCCCTAATTTATGCTTAAATCTTTATAACTACTCAACGGATTTTGATGCGTTTTTTTTAATAGATAGAGTATTTATGAGGAAGGTTTGAACGTGCTAAGCCTAGGCGGGTCGCTAGTTTATTTATAATAAAAACAGATAATTGTTTTTTAATTTTATTTCTATGGTTTATTTACGTAGTTATAGAAAGAAATCACATTATTTTCTCTAAAATTTATACAATGATGCTCTTTCGGTGTAAGAGGTTGGAGATGGTTTCTGCACGTCTCTCTTTTTATATTTCCTCCAATATTCTCCAAAACATATTGCATTTGAGCATTCTAAATTTCTCATTAAAGGTGAAAATCGTTTGCAGGTTCATATTGGGTCTGACGGCGAAAGTTCTTGGCCGTCGTCTTCTTGGATGTTGACCACCATCCTCAGAGACCGAGTCTGAGTTCACAACACGCAACATCACTCAAAATATTCGAATTAACAAACAACAAAACATAAAACAATATAACAAACTTCCTCCTGTAACTAAATTACCTACGTTTAAACACCTGTAGAAATGTTTACAAGTTTTTATTTTTTAACATTGTTAATACATACATATTATTTATAGTTTAGTAAAATTTTTACAGTTGTATTTTACAAGTTTTTCCGTAAACGTAAATAATAGGTTGAATCATGCTCGAATATGCATTAAATTGTCTATGGAAAGTTACAGGCACGGGTTCCTGTAGATTTTAAATAAAATGACCTGTAGCTTTAGAAAACGCCTGTAGTACCTGTAATTTTATCCAGTGTTGCTGTTTAATTTATCAGTATTGCTGCTTTTTTCCCTGTAAATTGTAACCTGTAGCTTTATAAAATAGGGTCCAGAACATTGAGGAATCTGATGGTGAATCACACTGCAACCGCGCAAAATTCGAGATGGTAATCTCACAAGTGGGTCAAGCGAAGGCTCGAACACCTAAATATTATTTATAGTTTAGTTAGATTAGTTAGAGTCTGGCTCAAAGAGGTTGGAAGAAAATCAGAGAAACTTTTTCTTTAAACGTCTTTGGCCTGGCTACTGAAAATCATTGTATGGCAACTCTGTTTATAGTTGGAAAAAGTTAGACGTTTTATTTATCAGTCTGTGGTAGGAGTAAAAGTGGTATCCTTGGAAATAGTAAATAAACAATTCAAAAATATATGTAAGGTGGTGTGGTACAAACATAATATATTTATTTCATTCCACTTTTATTACTTCTTGAAGATTCCTCTCCAAAAGATATAATTTGAATGTCCTGTTTTATTCATAGAAGGAGTAATGAATGAGTCAAGGCCTGAAAAACGAAGGTCCAATACAACTTTGCCGGCAATCGAAACATTACAGAGAAATGTTCGCAAAGTTCCTACATGTTACACAAGGTAAACATCGAAATATTATTTTCGTTCCAGTATGTACATAATTGAACTGTTTACTGTTATTCTGATGCTATAATTGCAATGCGATGGCATCATGGTGGATAATAAGAATTTTTATTTCTAGAAAACCACGGGATATACCTTTCCATTTACCACATAGAAAGTTACTGGATAAAATAGAATATGTGAAGAAAGAACCCGAGCCTCTGGTAAATAATTAAAACATTGAAAATAAAATGTCTACAGAAAAGCTACACACTGCAATGTTTCAGATTTTTTTATGTTTATTAAACTTTGCTGTGTTATCTGAACTCCTCTGTAACAAGTTACATTTAAAAAAAATATAGCAAAGTATTTGCTTGTATAAAGTAACTATGTACTTAGTAGGATACTTATATTTTCATTACACTAACAGCTCATGCATGTAATATTAGTTTAAGTGTTTGTCATATAATATAGGAAAATACATAACACCTTCAACCTATGTGATCATTACCAACATACTGGCAAGGCTATTAATGAATAATTAATAAAAAATATCTCTTTAGACCGGATTTTCAGAGGCACAAGCTGAAAGATATAGGAAGGAAAAAAAGCCAGCTCACTTACAGCTAGAACCTATAAAAGCAGAGGACAGTAAGTTTGATAATTTAATTATGCTACATAACTCAGAAAGCTTTAGGAATAGCTGTGCTAGTCACTTCTTATATGTGAGGCGCGAGTTCGTATACAGGATGTCCCAGAAGTCAACGATAAGCCGGAAACCAGCGATAAGCCTAGTCATGAGGGTAATCAGAAAAATATAAAAAAAATTCTATGTTCTTTTTTCAAAATTTTATGAAGGTGTAAAAAAAATCCTAGAAAACGGACACCCTGTAATGAACTTTCTTGTACCGTGACTGTAAATATTTACTTTTTGAATATTTTTTTTCTGTAATGCTATGATGAATAGCGGTGCTACAATTTACAATAAAAAAAAATTACATAACTGCCTCACTTTTAAGTAAAAAGTTAAATTTGTTTCCAACATTGAATTCTAAATAATTTCATCAACCAACTTAAACCAGCTGTACTGTAAAAAAAAATGTATGGCTACTATTTTGGCAAGTGTACTTAAAAGTTGACGCATTTAGTCTAAATTCTAAAATGGTATAACACATGCTAGGTTTTGTTATAGTTGAGGCATGAAAATTTTTTTTCTCGATGAATCCGGATTCTATGCCAATCTAATTTAACGAGGTGAAATGTTGGTAACGCAACCTTCTTAGGTAAATCCAGGTTAAAATCTTTTTGAATGGAGACGGACTCATAACTTTGAAAAGAGAACCTAACAGTGATTTTTGTTTATTCGTACATCTTTTGTTTATGTCATTTGTTTGATGGCTTTGATTTAAATCCATCTGTCCCAGAAGTAAATATTCTGGAGTCTGTTGCTTAGATTGTATTTGCGTGTAATGACGAGTTCGTAAAGTGAAGTTATCATGACAAATAGATATACCGTACAGGAGTACGCCAACATGCATCTTATTTACGGAGAATGCTTATGTAACGCCAATGATTCAGCTAGGGTGTATTGCGAGAGATACCCAAACTTAGAGCGTCATCCTGATTACCGAGTTTTTATTAATCTGCATCGATCATTATCCGAAGGTCAATTCCCTGATCATATGGCTGGTGAAGGAAGGCCCCTCTTGCCCTACGAGGACGAAGTCATGCAAGCTGTGGAAGAAGATCCAAGTATATCCGTACGTGGAATTGAGGAAAGCCTTGGAGTACCTAAAAGCAGTGCACATCGTATTCTGAAAAAAAACCGTCTGCATCCATTCCATGTACAACGAGTACAATCTTTGCTTCCCCGAGACTACCCAGAGAGAGTGCGATTTTGTCAAACGATTTTGCAAAAACATACTGAAGATCCCCAGTTTTTTGAAACGATTCTATGGTCCGACGAAGCAACGTTTAAAAAGGACGGTTACATGAACCTACACAATTTACACGAATGGCACGTGGAAAATCCTCACCTAATGCGTGAAGATCATTCACAGTACCGTTTTAAAGTAGGTAAACATGACAGGCATTTTAAACGATACAGTTATTGGTCCGTATGAGCTGCCAGAGACCATAAATGGACATGTTTATTTAGATTTCCTACAAAATCAACTACCCGATTTATTAGAAGAAGTGCCGCTAAATATTTACGGCAGCATGTGGTATCAGCAAGACGGCTGCCCCGCGCATTATGCTCGTCTAGTCAGAGAGTTTCTCGATCAAGAATATCCAAATAGGTGGATTGGTCGGGGTGGTCCAATTTCGTGGCCAGCGCGGTCACCCGACCTTAATCCAATAGTTTTTTTTTACTGGGGTGCAATTAAGGAAAAAGTCTACCACAAACCGATTCAAGATTTAGAAGAGCTGCGCCGAAAAATCTCAGAAGCCGCTGAACAAATCAATTCCAAACGTCACGCCCGGCGCATAGCTCGATCATTTTTAAAGATATGTAGAGCGTGCATATTAGCTGAAGGAACTGCTGTTTGAACATTTGTTATAAAAATGCTGTAAAACATACCACATTAAATAAAAAAATATTACACAAACTTATTTTAAGTATCATTACTTTAAAGGAGGGTTAAGAAAGAGAATAAAAAGGCTTAGTTCAGGTCAGCTGCAGACTTAAGGTTGCTTTACCAACATTTCACCTCATTAAATTAGATTGGTATAGAATCCGGATTCATCGAGAAAAAAAATTTTCATGCCTCAACTATAACAAAACCTAGCATGTGTTATACCATTCTAGAATTTAGACTAAATGCGTCAACTTTTAAGTATACTTGCCAAAATAGTAGCCATACATTTTTTTTACAGTACAGCTGGTTTAAGTTGGTTGGTGAAATTATTTAGAATTCAATGTTGGAAACAAATTTAACTTTTTACTTAAAAGTGAGGCAGTTATGTAATTTTTTTTTATTGTAAATTGTAGCACCGCTATTCATCATAGCATTACAGAAAAAAAATATTCAAAAAGTAAATATTTACAGTCACGGTACAAGAAAGTTCATTACAGGGTGTCCGTTTTCTAGGATTTTTTTTAAACCTTCATAACATTTTGAAAAAAGAACATAGAATTTTTTTTATATTTTTCTGATTACCCTCATGACTAGGCTTATCGCTGGTTTCCGGCTTATCGTTGACTTTTGGGACATCCTGTATGTACCTACTATACTGGCGAGGGCATGTACAAACATGTTTTTCATAATAAATTTTGTTCAACTACTATACCTACCTAAGGAATTTAAAAAAGATACAAGTTTGTTACTAAAAGAAAACTTGCAGAACCATTTTGTACCATACACTACAGGTACTGCAATTAATATCATCCTTATTTGTCACTTGGTTTACAAAAATAATAAACAAATATCAATCCTTACCAAAGACTGTCTATGGCTAGATATAAAATTTATTAAAAAGCCTTACTAAATAACTTGGCTCTGAGTATAATAAAATTGTATGTTACAAGGAGTACTTATTTATGCAAAAAGGGCAGACCGGAAAAACTTTTTTCTTATGTAAAATGAATACATATATATTTATTTACTTATAGCAAAAAAGAAAAAGATTAAGATCCGAGAATCTAGAAGCGACGATCAAGTTCCAGTAGTACAAAAAACTACTGATCCATTGAAAATAAAGCCGGTGGTAGCATCACAAAAAGAAGTGATCAATTTTATAAGGAATAATCCAGCAACTGGATTTCTATACATGATATATGCTGTTCATCCTCAAAATGTTTACTTTACTCCATACTATCTAAAGTGAGTTATTAAGATTCCTTTATTAAAGTAAAGTGAATAATAAACAGAAAAAGTTGACTATGATTTATTTTGATGCAGAGTTGTTCCATATGACCAGATAGACAAGAAAAATTACTTGACAATAAGCCCCTGTGGAGTAACACATTACACCAATGAAATGGTTTTCACAAAACTACCTGAATGGGAACAGGAATACACTATATTTGTGAAATTAACTGACGTAAGTAATGTTTAGGGGTCCAAAAATACGCTGATGAAGTCTACATTTTCCGGAATGGAATACCTCTGCCAACCCCCTTGGGGATGAACTCAGATGAAGAGTGTTAATGATGGGTTAATTCATTTCAGATTAAGTTTTTTCGAGTATATAGGTATTGGAAAGCATTTTATGTGTGGCGAAAATCAATTATGTTCAGAAAATACAGTAAACTACGAAATAAACTAGCCAAAAATCTGTTCATCCTAACACCCGTTTTGGGTAAAGCTTTGCTAAGCATACAAGCAATGTGCTGTGAAATGTACATGAAGAGTTTTGCAGATTTGTCAAGAGATATGGACACTGCGTTCTTTTACTTCATTGAAGTGCAGGTAATAATTTAAAATGCTACTTAGAATTTGAATTTATATATCAATTTGTACCTACTACAAATGATTGTATTTTTCACAGATGAAACGTGTGGAGTACATTAGAGAAAAGCTGATTGAGTTCCGCATAGTAGTCCTGGATCTCATAACCCAAGCCTTCCACACAGCACTCTATCAGCAGGGCTTTGTTTACGATGACAGAAACATTCCACCGTTCCAAATCATCAGAGGGAAACCTACAGGTGGCATGACATACACAGAGAAAGCAAATAAGAGGAAATATTGCGAGAGACTGGCATGGTATTCTCTTTTTTTTATTATCAAAAATTCTTTAAAAAAATCTACAATTTTTTTTATTTACATTTGACGTCGCTAAGAGCTGATACCTACAAAGCAATGAGAGGTTATTCTATTCTTTAAAAATATATAATGCGGTAAACTAAATGAGTGAAGCTTTTGCGAAAGAATTGGTTGCAGATAAAGAAAAAAAAACCCAGGCTTGTCCCGACGTTCAGAGATATTTCATTCCTATAATTCCCACTTATCACCATTGTATTTTTAAACCCTTCACTGAAAGTAACAGGTGAGGTTCTATCACCGAAACGCTGAACCGCGCCGGTTGCTGTCACACATGCTTCTAAACCATTTGTGGGGTCTGCAAATTTCCTCACGCTGTCCTTCTAAAGTAGAGACCTAGAGAAAAAATACCTCTAGTTCTCTATTGATCCTATTGTAGAAAATAGACGAGATAATCGGGTCGTTTATAAAAATAATATGACCACCAATACAAGCGATTCTCACTGGTCATATTAGTATGACATGCCAGTATGACCACCAAGAAACGGGGGTTTTCAATTACTAACCTTACATACTTAGCAAAAGTTAAGATGTAAAGTCACTGCAATAACTAGAAAGTAGAAAGCAGGAATTAAAAGTTCACATTTCGAAGTTTTACGTTGAGATGAGTTGTTAAGGTGTGTCAAGATAGACTTATTTACCTATTTGATTTCTTTAAAAATTGCAGACTTCCACTGGATTTACCCCCCTAAAAGTGTGCGATGGCCTTTACACATATTTATAATGCTTACCTCAATAGTACCGCGATAGGTTATAAACTTATAACGTGTCGGTAACCTTTACAGCTTTGTAAAACTAACCGATTACATGACAAATTATATGCTATATCGCTTGACAAAAAGATCCAATGGGATGATGGCGTCTATGCTCCGGATACACGTTGGATTCACTCCAGAACTTAGTCTTTTGGAGGGTACGGAGGTGGACGAAATACTAGAAGTAATACCGAGACCGATTGAAACATGCAAGGTACTAAATTGATTAAAAGACTACATTTAGATCGATATATGATTGTTACTACTACAATCAACCTTAATTATACCCATTTCCGATAGAGAAACCGCCGAGAATATACAAGATACTTCGAGTATATTGTCGATGTCGATTTCTCTATAGCTAATTTATTTACTAAACACAAACATATAATACGTATTATGAGTCACTGGTGACCTATGTCCTAGAATAGAGAGTGGATCTATGTATTTAAGATGCTATAAGCCATCAACTTTGTAATATTAGCTATGTTGACTCCCGCCAACGTCAGTACCCCAACTCTCAAGGGTACGATACGAACTTGCTATTTAAAATGTTATGTAATGTACCTAATTCTGGCGCACATTTGAGTAATCAAGCAATAACTGACCTAAAAATGGTATAAAGTATATGAACTTTCGCTTTTTCAGTGGGCCTTATTCCAAGTAGATGCATATGTTTTGCCCTCTGGTGACACGGAACTAAATCCAAGCGAAGATATTATCGCCACTTATATGGAAAAAATTACCAATTATTGGGATGAATATGTGCGGACTTTCCACAATTACTTGAACGACGAAACTTTAGAAATATTTGTTCAGCCTACAATAATGGGCAAGCAGGTGGAGTGGTCCGCTGGCGAGTCGCCCAACCTTTATTTTCTAATGAATCAAGATAAAGATATGTTGGACGACATCGCTTTCATTCCGTTCGCTCACCGCAATGCCTACGAATGTGTAGCGATCTTTCTCCGACGTATGCAGAAATTTATGGACGATTTCAAGGATGCTTGTGAAATGGATATAGAATTGATAAGACAGGAACGAGACGTAGCTGAATTTCGGAAACTGTGCGATAAGCTTATGAAACAAATGGAGTCTATAGAAGAAGTTGTCAGTTATCAACCTCTGGGAATACTGTTCCTAAACTTGACTCCGTTCCAAGAATTATTTAGACCTCAGCCGAGGCGACTTTTCGAAGTAGTTGTAAATATAACACCAGAGTAAGTAGTATACTTAAAGTACCTTTTGTCCTTATGTGTAAAGTGCAGATATTCTTTGGATTTCCATGGCTCTTTCCAGAATCGGGCATGACTGTATCGAAGAAATCTTAAATGGAATTGAAAATATAACTGAAGATATCAGCAAGGAACCAGAGACCGCCGGGGAGCTGGTCGCCTTTAACTTTATGCTCAATGGGTTAGAGGCGCGAGTCGCAGCGTTGGAGGAAAGGCTCGAGTACCTTCGTGAATTATATGATCTCATGGGCGAATACAACTGCCCTATTCCTCCAGATGACATGAGCGAATACTTAGGTATGAGTTCTTTGAAATAAATAACAGATCTCTGGTCTTCAATAAACTTCTGCCGAAGTAGGATAGATGAGGACTTTGACTTTTTATGTATTTTCGGTATGTAGTACCATTTTTCTATTTGACTGCACTTTTCTCGACTGACCGCTAAACCAATCCTTATGAAAATAGTCATTGATATACCTAGCATGGTGAGGGACATACTTGGAAGTCTTGGATAGAACCTAGTATTTTTAATCAGATCAGACTAGTTTTTGAGCACTAATACCGCCTAATTTTTTTTACCGTCCGGAAAACAATGGTGTGATGTAAGTGTAATATACTCATTGGGCATTGTTACTTAAAAAAATTTTTTTTTATCGCCTATAGTAACATAAATTTTTCAATTGTTGTTATTATACACATACACACACATAGATATTATACACTGAAATATTTGACATATAGTATTTTAGAAACAAATGGGCAAAGAGGTTGGAAGAAAATCATTCTCTTGGAGAGACAAACTTTTTCTTTAATCGTCTTTGCAAACGGGCTAGTAGCTTCCATTCATGCGCAATGTACCTACCTACAACCCCCAGGTTACATAGCAGTGTGCGTACTTTTCTAGACTTTGTAAATTGCTTTTAACATGACTATAATTAATCTCGTGTATAACTTTGGCTCTAGATACCTTACGTAATTTTTTCCAGACGGTAAAAAAACATCCAGTATAGTTTTGAGACTAATAAAATAAATAAAATAAATATTCAATTATTCCAGCAGTATGTTTAGGATCAATAAAACCTAAACATGATTTTTTTTATAATCCTATCTTTTTATCATATACTAGCTGTTCCGCGCGGTAGACCCCCGTAGTTCCCGTTCCCGTAAAAATACGGGAATAAAATATAGCCTATGTTACTCAGCGATAAGATAATGTAGCTTTCCATTGGGATAAGAATTTTTAAAATCGGTTTATTAGTTTTTGAGTTTATTCGTTACAAAAATAGCAAAAATACAAATCTTTCCTCTTTATAATATTAGTAAAGATTAGTGTAGATAAAACCTTGACGAATTTGTTAGGATTTTCAGTGAGTCGTTCCTTGGCGGCGAAATTAAAACAAAAGCAACTTTATATACTGTTCCCCGCGATTTCGTAAGTTAAGTCCCGTTCCCATGGGAAAATTATAGCCCATGCTACTCCCAGAAAAGTAAGCTTTCCGTTGCTGAATTTTTTTTAAAAGCCCAGTAGTTTTTGAGTTCGTTAGAAACATACAAATATATACAAATCTGTCCGGTTTATAATATTAGTGTAGACAAAAAATATACCGTCCGGCGTATCAGCCGCCTTTTTCGGCGGTATTAGACACCGCGTCACAGTTAAATCTGATACCTACTACCGAAAGCTGAATAGCCTGACAGAATCCAAAGCCCAGGCGAGCGGAGCCGGGATGAAATCTGGTTAATAACTGATTGTTCTAAACCTAAGTCACGATTACACCAGTGAAATTTTTTGGTTTTCATTTGGAACTGTTCTAGTCTTCAACAAACAATGAAAACCTTTTCTTTTATAATACTCTTAAATGCATCAGGGTAGCTTGTTTTAAATAATACGTGTCATATCTGTTATATTAAAATTAATCTGTACCCGATAAACAGGATTGAGTGTGGCTCTGGGGACTTTGCGAACGAACGTTGATGCTCGATTGGAGACTCGCAGCAAGCTGGCGGGGCTCTTCGCTAGCCAGATAGGCAAAGATATTATGGACCTGATGACTGACGTCAACGCACTCAGGGAAGAAGTTGCGGTAAAAATCTGTATTTATTAATTTATTTAAGACTAGTGGTTCTGCGCGGTTTCACCCCGTAGTTCCCTATAGTAGAATATAGGTTTCCATAGGTGAAAGAATTTTTAAAATCGGTTTAGCAGTTTTTGAGTTTATTCGTAACAAAGATACAATCATACAAATCTTTCCTGTTTATAATATTAGTATAGATACACCAACAACATATGCACATTAATTATACAAAAAAAAATTACCAAAATCTGAGACATTGTGTTATGACAATTAAAGGTGTATATGTATGTGTCTATACCAATAACAAAATTGAAATGTGTGTCTGTGATTTCAAAATATGTACCAAAATATAAGCGAAAACTGATATTTCCAAGATATTTTATCATAAATGACCATATTCAGAATGTTTGTCTGTCTGCCTGAAAGTTTATCTCGAATAGGTTTTCAATGAACATTGTAGTGTTTAAAAAAGTTTTTCATTCTTCGTGGCGTTATCTTACATTGTTCAGAAGATATAATATGTATTATATTTTCAGAAACCGAACCGTCTCGAGGGCGGGTCGCTTTTATAAACATCCTTTTGTTCCATCACGTCACCAGTTTTTTATTACTCTCTATACTTTATATTTGTTACTATTTATTAATTCCTAAATTACAGCAACCATGGTTGTATGATGAAAAGTCGGAAATTGATAAAGTGTTAGAAACACTTGATGATTTAATGGAAAAGCTCCAAGCGTGCTCGGCCAGAGACAAGCAAATTCGAGAGTGGCAGAAAATATTTAAGGTATTTATTTATTTATTTATTTATTGTTTTTGTGTACTATATCATTTGATATTACAAACCGGGATGTCTTTTTTGATAGTAATTCTTTTATATACAAATTATAATATTATGTTAATATTTCAGATACCACCAGCTAGATTAGAAACCCTAGATGAAGCATTAAACGACGTTAAACTTAGGCAAATGCTTTGGAAATCTTCGAAAGAATGGCTTGACTTATACCAGTCCTGGTATGGTGATAGACACAATATCTTTGTAATTCTTAAAGCTAAGCTATTTGATATATTGGAGAACTTAATTACAGGTATGATGTACCCTTTAATACCTTGGATCCAGATGAAATACAGACAAATACCATAAATTACGGGAAAATATTCAACCAAATTGATAAAGGATTGCCACCTAACAAGATATTACCAAAATGTAAAAGGACTATAGACATAATTAAAGAAAAGGTAATTAAACTTACATAAATCATACTAGTAATAATGTTGTCTTTCATTTAAATTGATGTGTCCCCATATATAAGGTAAAAGAAAATGCCACACCGCCAAAGATCCTACTTTTATTTATCATAACTTTACTATGATTGCAGCTGCCAGTTATATCGTACCTTCGTACGCCAGCGCTAAAGCCGCGGCACTGGGTGAAGATAGAAGATATCCTGCACACACGTTTCACACCCGATAAGGTGATGACCCTGCAGATTTTTGAGGAGCTACATGCCTTCCAGCATGCAGAAGAGTTGATGGAAGTCGCGGGACAGGCCACCTCCGAAGCAGGTCTCGAGGCGTTGCTTAAAAAAGTAAGTAACCGATATTAATTAAAAGGAAGACAGACATACATATTATTTACTTATTTTGTATTTATTTTTTCTTCATTATTTATTTGAATAGGGCTTTTGTCGTTATATACTGAGCATTTGTTATTGTAAAGGGTTTACTGCATGGAAACAAGCTCTAGGAGTTTCAGTGCTGGTCAAGTTTATAACCAGACTTAGACCGGTTTCGTCCAACGTGGAGTAAGACATATCCCAAAGATAAACCACAATAACTCCGACTATTACTCTGCTTGTGCCGTCAGGAAAAATAAAAAGTAAAATATAGAAGACCTATTTTTGTTGATTATTTCAGCTACATTCAAATCTTTCGATGGGCAGACTTGATGCATATATATGTGTATTTTAATATTAAAAAAAGGTTAACATGTCGAGATTGTCTAACAGAATTGTTCAAAGAGAATACTTAGTCGGTACATTTATGAAAATTGTGTTATCTACGTACGGGAATAAACAATACATAAAAAACATTGCAATAAAATACAATACATGCACAGCCGGATAAAAAAACTGCATCAAAGTACAAGATTACTTTCAAATTCCGAGAAAAAAATACCGAGAACGTATTTTTCTTACATTTATCTAAATGGGACGGTAAACACCGGTCCCTAATGAATAAAAACTTTATATTAATAATAAAATGGACACTAAACAGTATATGTACATAATATACAAGTAATTCTTTGAAAGTCATCGTTCGTACTTTGATGCAGTTTTTTTTGCTCGGCAGTTTATATAAAGTATTTTCGTAAATTAGGTGGAAGAAATGTGGGCAGCACTTGAGTTCCCCGTGATCCTGCACAAAGATGCTCGCGACGTGTACGTTCTAGGAGGACTTGATGAGGTACAGGCGGTCCTTGACGAGGCGAATATCCACATTGGTACCATCCTTAGTTCACGGAACTGCGGCCCCATCAAGAGCCGAGTAGAAGACTGGGCAAAGAACTTAGATCTCTTCGCTAAGACAGTGGTAAGTGACGTTTCGAACATTAGTTACCTTGTAAGAATAGAATTGGCTGGCTGGCTCTATTTGTATAGTAGTGATCATTCGTTATGAGTTAAAAACTGTAGGTTGGACTCGAGGACCAACAATTGTGTAGATACATAACAATTTTTGGTGGTTAGGTTATATTTAATGATTTATGTGTAGTATAGTGCCCATTAGCTCAGACTCAGCATAGTTTGAAGTTGAATTATAAACGTTACAGTTTTTATTTACAGGAAGAATGGTTCCAATGTCAACAGACTTGGCTATATTTGGAAGTTATATTTTCTGCCCCCGATATTCAAAGACAGTTGCCAAATGAAACGAGGCTGTTTACGATCGTTGACAAATCGTGGAAAGACATTATGCGTAAAGTTGCCAAGGTGAACATTTTTTTTTACTCAAGATTCTCTTAAAAAGCATTAAAGTTGACAAAGTAATATATTTAATAATGATATATTCGATCATTCTAAAGTTTCTTTTTCTTATGAATTAGGCTTAGTAATTAACAATTTTTTTTAAAGCGAGGTCCATAGATGAATCACGATCAAGTTAATGATTCTTACAACTGAATCACGACTGTAGGGAGTGATTCACGATGATTAAATTACGAGCGTTGCGATTGATTCAACTGTTAGAATCCTGAGCGACGCGACGCGAGAGATTCATGGCCCTCGATATAAATCCGTTTTATTTAAGAGTTGCATACTATACTTTATACTATGACTACGAGAAAAAAAAAGATTTAAGCGAAAATATACATTTAATGAAGAAAAAAGAAAGGTTAAATTAATTCAAATGCACATTGGAAACCAGACTCTGACCATGTGCCAGAAGCTTGATTTTCATTTTTCCATTTGCGAAACTCATTACTCATCTTACGATTTGCTGGGTAGCAAGTTTTCTACTATATTGGCCGCCCTCTCTTTCATAAACTCAGCTGTTAACACATCTTCTTCATCACTTCAATGCATTTTTATTCAGTAACACTAAACTTTGTGTTCGTACACAGTATTCAAAATAGCGCCAATTTACTAAGGATAGCAAAGGAGTTTATATCGAGTATTTTTTTGCGCAAGGAGGTTGTATAGTTTGAGATGGAGGTCGAATATATTGGTGTGTTCAGAATTTTAACATCAAAATAATGATTAGAAGTGCTTTTTATTCACTTTTTTCGGTGAATAAAATAAGCTTTTTAGTGGGAGAATGATATAAACATGTTTTTCGAAAGGTTCCGCTAGCTATGCCTGCTGCAACTCAGCCCAAACTCTACGAGGAGTTTGTTCGTAACAACGAATTGCTCGACCAAATCATGAAGTGTCTCGAAGCGTATCTGGAGACGAAACGCGTCGGGTTCCCGAGGTTCTTCTTTTTATCTAACGATGAACTATTGGAAATATTAGCTCAGGTATGTACAGACTTTTAGTTTGTTATTTTTTTTATTATTGTCCGGGCAGCCGTTGGCCTGCCAGAGACAATAGCGCCACCTATCGTGTCCAATTGTGAATCTAAACCTTTCACGGACCAACACAAAAATTACAGCAAAATCGGTCCAGCCATTTTCAAGATCGATTGATCTATTGGATTTTTATAAATAATGTCGTGGGAATATAATGTGTGTTACTCATAATAATCAGGATGGGTTTTAATATTTATTATCTTGGCATTGTGACTTTCAGACACGCAATCCTCACGCTGTGCAGCCCCATCTTCGGAAGTGCTTCGATGCAATCGCTAAACTGGAGTTTGGCGTGAAGCTACCGGAGACAGAAATGGTGATGATGGATGATGGTACGCTGATAGAGCGAGAGATGTCCTTTCAGACTCGAGACGATCTGCAGGCTCGGCTCGCGAAAACCGCACGTCCAGAGGAGCTCACGACTGATATCATCGCTATGCTGTCGCCTGAAGGGGAAAGAGTTAACATGGGCAAGGTATGACCGAAAATTTACTTAAACGACATCTTTTCAATAACACAGCAATAGTAAAATTCTATCTATATACATAAAACTCGGGTTAGTTACACCATTTATAACTAGAGAACAGGTGGACCGATTTTTATGATCATTGATTTTTCGGATTTGACTCCGCCCTGGATAGCATATTTACTACATCAGTTACAACATCGATAAAAGTCGGGTTCCATCGTTAAAAATTATGACAACGCCGTTGGGCACCCGCTAGTTATGATTGACTGACTGACTGATCGATCACAGCCGAAACCGCTGGGTGGACCATGAAATTTTGCACAATGGTTCCTTAAATGACGTAAGAGAGCACTAAGAAGTGATTTTTGGATATTGCATGGGAACGGGAAAATAGTTTCGTGCGTGCAGCGCCGGTGGGCATCTGCTAGTTTTATTATTATTGTAAACTGGTCGTATTTACGCATTGGAAATTGTTAAGCCATGTCAGATACCTTTGGGTGGCTTGGAAAATATGAAATAAAGACAATTAGGGGGCCACTAGCCTAACAACATCTCTTAAAGCGCGGTGGGCTCGCGTGGGTGATTATTTATTTATTTAATTTATTTACTTTTTGGAAGATTAACAGAAGATTATGGCCCATACTTCCTCATGTGCGAGGGAAGACCCATGAAAATGTAGTAAGCTGTTATGGGTTGATAATGATTGTAAAAGTTTTATTCTTCGTAATATATTAAAAACAAAATTAGAATCCATTAAATTTACAACACAATACAATTATATACCTACCTATTGTACAGTCAAGAGCACGCTAAGCTTGACACTTTGGACTTTGACCCGGCCCTGTATTCTATGGCGCGCAGTACAAATCAGAGCTCAGCTTAAACTGGTAGTGTCAAGCTTGACTTGCTCTTGACTGTACGTCAAAAATAATACAAAAAAAGATACAAAATAAAATTATGTATAAATACCATTTTGGATTGGTTTACTCATTTAAGTTGGAAAATATACGGTTGGCGTTGTTTGTAGTCATTTCTAGTAGGTTCATGGTGGGTCTATGTCACTGATTCTGAAAGGGTGATTATATTTAGGATTATTTGTTCCTGTGCCAACTACCTATACGGTTTAATATTTTGCAGGGGTTAAAGGCTCGTGGCAACGTTGAAGATTGGTTGAGCAAGGTGGAAGAGGCAATGTTCGCCTCTGTCAAGCGCTGTATGAAGCACTCGCTAAAAGATTATACCTGCCGACCGCGCGTTGAGTGGGTGAAATTGCATCCTAATCAAGTAAGGACTATATACCGCATACGTCACTTGAATAGTATAACCTGACTAGCTTTCTACCTGCAAATTCGTGTAGGTTCCGGGATCGAAAGTATCCTGTGTTAATCCAGCTTTTAAACTATACGTTTGCCAAGTTTTATCCCAAGTAACAAACATACAAACTTACAGATTTCTAGTATTATTAGGATTATGAATAACCCTTGATGTCGTTTCTGTTATGACAGGTGATTCTAACAGTCTCACAAATAATGTGGGCGAAAGGGGTTCATGAAATTTTTGAGTTGGACTCAACTCTCCGTATAGACTTGGGCCTTATAAACTACGAGAAGAAGTGCATAATGGATCTGAACGATTTGGCTGCGCTGACCAGAGAAGATTTAACTTCATTATTTAGAAAAGTGCTGTGCGCGTTGATCACAGTGGACGTACACGCGCGGGACACCATCTCGCACATGGTGCAGAAGCTAGTTCGACGACCGTTAGTAGCGTTATCATAATAACACCCTTGCCAGTCACGCATTAGTGTCCCACGGGCGATTAAGGATATAGATAAATTATATATATCTCGATTATTGCGAATAGACGGATTGAAAAAAAACTGTAAATGTTATCTATTAGTGTACACTTATTGACTTAGTTTTTTACAGTCTGCTTATATATTTATATTCGTGCCGTCCAAATATTGAGAGTTTTTTAAAGATAATATTATGTCAAAATTCGCTACACTAAAAATAATAATTAAATATTAAATATATTATGTGTACCTTCTTACTTTCTGACAATTATCAGCTAGGTCGGCTGCAACTTGTTGAAGATTAATTATTTATGTGTGATGTTACTTTTAGCTAAAGCTGTTCAGTTTCTTCGGTAGATTACATTTTAATGGTTCTTCTTTATTCTTGAGTACCATGAATTGTTGAATAACTATGTTCGATTTTGTTTAACACTGATTCGGTAATATGAACACTGCCTAAATTATGATTTTAGGAAGACAGTACTAATTTATTAATCTGTGATTTTAGCAATGACTTTGAATGGCTAAAAATGATCCGCTACTACTGGGAAGAGGATTTAGACAATTGCGTGGCACGGATGTCCAGCGCGTTGTATGTTTACGGTCACGAATATCTGGGTGCTGGTGGTAAGGGCCATTTATTTACTTGATGACTTGAAACATTGATCTTGATCAAAAATTAAAGACGGTGCTGAAGGAGAACACTCTATAAGTAAGTAATGGTATGTGCATCTGGATTGAGGGCCATTTTTTCAAATTATTAAATATAATAAAGCACTCTTAAATTAAAACTCGGTAACCAATCATAAATTCCTGATGATAAATTAGCTACAACATAAACAGGAAAAATAGGTAAAAATGGGACATTCTTAAGATTTGGTAATTTCTTAATGTATTTAAGAAAATCTTAATTAAATTCTCAAATAAAAATTATTATCCTAGGGATAGTACTTTCTGAGATTAGCCTATGCCGCTTTATGCAGGCGTCAAGATTGAGGACCCAAGTTATTTGACCATAACTCTTTTGTTTCACGTTTAAAAAATTTAAGAATCTTTGCTTTAAGTTTTACCAAATTTTCAATAAATGCCCTGTAAGTGACGTTTCGTTTCGCAATAATTTGAAAAATGGGCCCTCAATCCAGATGCACATAGTAATGGCTCTTTGTTGTACACCAATAAAAATATGCAATAAGTGACACAATGATTTAAAAAGAAGTACCATTATTTCTATTAGATACTAGCGACCCGCCCCGACTTCGCACGGGTGCAATGCTTATACTAAAACCTTCCTCTTGGCATTGATTTAAAAAAATGTGATAAATGAAGAACCACTCGACAGATTTTAAGCAAACTTCACATAAACCATCTGCTAAATAGTCCGATTAAAGCCTAAAAATTTGGTTTGGATAGGTGAACCCGTTCTTGAGTTATAAAATAACAACGAAAAGTGGCATTGATTTTTATATATATAGATTTGTATCAGCTTGCCAACAAACTGCTATACAATTTGGCGAGTATTTTTACGCTGCAATTTCTAATGCCTATTTATAAATAAATAAATATATTTACTTATATCAATTTGAAATTAGATATATTTGATATAGATCCGGATTTGACTGTTATCTGTCAGTCAGTTGTAAGGTGAGGTGGTAAAGTGTTATTAAGGAGATGGAATTTGTGCAGGTGTGCTGGTGATAACGCCGCTGACTGACAGATGCTACTTGTGCCTGATGGGTGCGCTGCAGTTGGATTTGGGAGGCGCACCGGCAGGGCCCGCTGGCACTGGAAAGACCGAAACAACAAAGGATTTGGCCAAATCCGTCGCAATACAGTGCGTTGTCTTCAATTGCTCTGAAGGTCAGTTACACTCTTCACACGGCTTCCTTGGGCACGATTTAAGCAGAGATAAAGTTAGACGACATAATAAATAATTAGTAAAGTAAAACTTAAGAATGGAGCATTAATATGTGAGAGTATAAAGATAATTTCGGTAATTTTTAAATGTTGCTACATAATTAACGCAAACCCTCAGATATGTATTTCAGGTATTTTTACATTCAAGATATTTTAGACTTAGATAATTGACTTGATTGATTTGAATGGTTAGAATACTTCTTTATTTGCGTCAAACATGGTGGTACAGGTGAAAAAATACAGTTTTGGCAGTGCATATATCTTCGCCATAATTGAAAGGCAAGCAAAAAAGTTAGGTATAAAGGACACTTATTTCAATTTCAAACTAAAAAAATCATTCATTTTGTAATAGTTACACTTAATAAGCCATTTATATACCTTGCTTTTAAATATGTTAACTGGTAATTTGTTTTCAACCGAATATTCTATTCGGCCGAATACCAAATACAAAATCACGAAAGTCACACATATTACTCAAAAAACGATTCAAAACGGATTGTGATACCACGTGACAATGCATTTTATTATTTGCACACTATAATGATCACGGTTTGCGCAGGTTTAGATTACAAAATGATGGGTCGATTTTTCTCTGGTCTGGCCACATCTGGTGCCTGGTGTTGCTTCGACGAGTTCAACCGCATTGACATTGAAGTACTATCTGTCATCGCACAGCAGCTTATCACTATAAGAAACGCGAAAGTTGCTAAACAAGCCAGGTGATTACTACACTAACTTAAAGTATCGAGAATAGTAGCCCTATTAGAAGTGAGACCGCCTCTCATGCATAAGGTTCGTGGGTACCTACCACCGTCTTATTTACAATTTTTTCATGACTTGCGCGATGTCACTCTTACTACTGCGCGCGTCACTTTCCATGACCGTTTGGTCCGAAGTTACGGCTGAATTATTGTAAATTGAAAGACGGCCCTCCTGGTTCCAAAATTTGACCAAATCACGGTTACGTCAAATTGATATGCACGTGTGCAAAAGCATAGATTTAAGAAGATCACAATAATTATGTATTTCCTTATTATCGTTTATCACATGATTATTGTTCATATATATTTCGTTTTCGAAGAATACGTAATTTTAAAGCTAAAAGAGCAATACCTACATATAATCTAATTTTATTTTCTAGGTTTATGTTTGAAGGGCGTGAGATAAAACTGGTACGCAGTTGCGCCGCTTTTATCACCATGAATCCTGGCTATGCGGGACGGACAGAGCTGCCAGACAATTTGAAGGCACTGTTCCGGCCGATATCCATGATGGTGCCCGATTATGGTGAGTTCACCTAAATATTTTAGTGTCCTCTGATAATGTACAAGGACATTTTTTTTCTTATATGAAACGTTTTCATCAAGCACTCATTGCGGAGGTGATTCTGTATTCGGAGGGATTCGAGTCCTCGAGAGGACTTGCGAAGAAAATGGTCCAAATGTACAAATTGTCTAGTGAGCAACTGTCCAAGCAAGATCACTACGACTTTGGCATGAGAGCCGTCAAGAGTGTTCTGGTAACGGGATTAAACAAATAGTAGTGAGGGTAGTTGTTGTATAGTTCTAAAGAAGTAGAGGTATATTCAATTCGTTTTAATTTATGCACTTTTCCTGTTTTGTGTGTCTAATAAATAAGTATCGCAAAATTTCATCCATGTAGACAAACACGGGAGCACTATCGCCATTTTGTGATTTTATTACAATAATTATAAACTAATTTAAACATCTCATTAAAGTGTTAAATTTTTCGTTTCGTTTTTTAATAAAATTATAAATTAAATTTCATTGTCCACTTTCTCACTCGCACCTCTCACTAGCATTACACTCACTCATTCTCTCACTCACTTTTCATTACAGCACTTAAAAATATACCATACAATTGTTTATAGTTTCGGAGTTATTATTTCGTTACGTAGAGCGAAGTACTTAGACAAATAGTTGTTTATTTTTGTCAAGTTATGTTTGCGTATTATATTTTTATTTTATTTAGTCGAGTTGCTCATAGCCGGCGATGCAGGTGGGTTTTTAGCGATCACACTGGTTAAGCAATGTTGCGCGCTATTACTCGTAGTGAATGGGTGGGATAATATCGCGAGGGCCTCCGTGATTCCGAAGGCTCCGGTTTGCTGCGTTTTGGGCTCAGGTTTCGTTGTGTTTACGCTAGGGTTGATGAGGAACTGGCTATGAGGAAGAGGATGCGGATGAGGAATTGTCAAGTATGGTATTTGAGGATGCGGAAGCGGAAGAGGAGGTAGCTATGAGGAAGAGGAAGCGGAAGCGGAAGCGGAAGAGGAAGCGGAGCTTCTGAGTTCTTTCGTTTTTTTTCCACTTCAGCTTTCAAAAGTGCACATTTTTGATACTCCGCATATTCCGTTTCCTGACACTACCCTACTGGAGATGGCTTCGTAACCCTGAAGTTCCAAGCCCATTCCTTGAGTAAGTTTTGTAGCACAACTTACAACGAACAGTTTCATTGTCTACTTCATTGAAATACGTCCATATAGCACTACATTTCGGTCGCATTATGTATATTTCTTATGCAAAGTAAAAACTCTTATGTAGTAGCCGATTAGTATACTTTATATAAAACTGATAAAAATCCGATGCGTGGCAGGCGCGAGTAAACAAAACTTGACTTTCGACTGTCAAGGATAACAAAAAGGATAGTATAAGGAGCGGGTGGTGGGAGGCGGCGCTTGCTGTGATTGGCTATTCTCGTCTCGACTCTAAACCTAAGTGACACTAGAAATCCTCATAACTCCTCTTAATTTATGAGGAAGCGGAAGCGGATGAGGAATTTCCCAATTTTAAATATGAGGATGCGGTAGCGGTAGCGGAACTTAAAAAATTGCGGAACTTCCGCAACATGAGGAAGCGGAAGAGGAATCCTCATCAACCCTAGTTTACGCACAATAGAAGGCGTTAAGACATGTAAAATACCGTTAGGTAGCTTGATAAATTTTAAGGATTGATTATGACTGTACTTCATTAATTAGTTATAATTAATTTGTGTAATTAATTATAAACTGTAATCAGGTAATGGCTGGAGCACTAAAGCGAGCCAGTCCCGACCAACACGAAGAGATGACGTTACTCTGTGCGCTAAATGACAGCAATCTGCCAAAATTCTTAGCTGCGGATGCCATACTGTTCGGCGGGATATTGTCAGACTTGTTTCCCGGGGTCTCGTTGCCAATTAGGAACTATGATATCATGGAGGAAGCTATGAGTAAGTTCATTTAATAATTGTTGCCCTGTGTGGTATCGAGACAACGCTATAGTTGCGTTGCGCGGCCTCGACAGATAGCACTTAAATGAGAAAAAACTAGTTACTTTATAGATTTTTTTTTAAATGAGGGGTGTCTTTATTTTTTATCCTGGCGACTTGATCGAAAATCTCGTGAGGAAACCCGCAGATCATGAAAAACTTCATGAAAAATGTGTATTTCCATGAATACCTCTGCCTACCCGTCTGGGAAAAAGGCGTGAGCATATTAATTTTAATTTTTTATATTTTCTATGAGGAAATCCTCAGGTCGAAGAAATGATTCTGAGGCATAATGTAACAGCACCCTGGTCAAGGCTTGATGGGCTCCACCACTTGTCAGGTCTAGGGTTCCTAATTATACGAATGAAAAACTGGTATTTCCAGCTCTGCGTGAGCATATTTATTTTAAACTAGCGGATGCCCAGCGGCGTTGCCCGCGCGGATTCCGTTTATGCCCGTTCCCGTGGGAATTTCCGAAAATCCCTTCATATTGGTTGCCTACGACATATTTAAAACACCTACATACCATATTTCAAATATCGGGTGCCCACCGGCGTTTTCCCGCTTGGATTTAGTTTATTCCCGTTCCCGTGGGAATTTAGGAAAATCCATTCATACCAATTTTCTATGACATATCAGACACCTTCATACCATTTTTCAGGTTTCTAGGTGTTATCGTTTCGGAGTAGTACGTATTTCTCTTTTTAACCAGTTTTTATATTTTCCCGTGGGAATGAGGTATTTTCCTGGAATAAAAAGTACCCTAGATGTTGACCCGGGTACTCAGTTATCTCCATACCAAATTTCATCAAAATCCGTCCAGTAGTTTTTGAGTGATGCGTGCACAACCAGACAGACAGACAGACAGACAGACAGACAAAAATTCCAAAAATTGGTGTTTCGGTATCTATATCGATAACTATATACACTACCGTTAAAATTTTCAAAAAATATTTAATGTACAGACACGGCCCCGTTAGAGTTTTATTATATGTATAGATTATTATATTTTCTAGCTACTATATTACTGGGAAGAAAACTCCAGGTTGAACCGAGTCAAATCCGCAAAGTGATTCAGTTACATGAGACGATGATCGTGCGCTGGGGCGTCATGCTTGTCGGACCTACTGGCGGCGGCAAGACCATCGTTTTAAACGTAAGTAATCACTAAAACCTTAAACTCGGAAGCTCTACGGAATTGGCACACAAACAGAGACAAATAGTAAAATTAAACTTTTTTAGAGTCTAGCGGAATAACGTGCATTAGAGTTAATTTTTGGTGGTCAGCGTAACGCGCTACCATCAATACGCGCAAGGATCAAATGGAATTCTTTCTTAGGCCCCTCTTAAGACGACCAAGAGTAGAGCTGAGTTGGTAGTCACGACTGCTTCTACACGGCATACACAACTACTTGTGACATTTTAATTATCTTTATCACTAGGTGCTTGGTGATACGTACACTCTGCTACACGAGCAGGAAGTGCCGGGCCCTCAGCACCAAAATGTCCACAAATACATTATGAACCCAAAGAGTCTCTCCATCGGCGAGCTCTACGGAGAAGTCAACCTACAAACTCTGGAGTGGCACGATGGTATTTTACCACTATGCCTAAGAACCGCAGTACAGGTGTGCTATTATTATCATCGTTTTACGAACAAAAATTTTTCTTCGTAATCGCAAATACTAGGTACAATAAAAAGCAAGTCTACTTAATATGGCTTGTAGGGGCCAGTTTGATTTCAAATAAGTTATTTTTGCTGTAGGTCTCTATAGAACTTATTCCTTATTCGTAGCTATAGAACAATTTCTCATACGAATTCATTATAACCCGCCGGGTTATAAAATTGTACTGAATCTCATTAGAGAGAGCAGGTTATGCTCTGGTAAATAATGACTTGCTTTAGGTGAAGTTTGCATGATATATAATTGGGCAATGTCGAGCACGTGGTGTGAAAATTAATATTTGCAATATGCATGACAGTGCGAGACGCCGGACCATCAGTGGCTTATTTGCGACGGCCCGGTGGACGCGGTGTGGATAGAAAACATGAACACTGTTCTCGACGACAACAAGATGCTCTGCCTCTCTAACTCGGAGAGAATAAAACTCACTCCATATGTCCACATGGTTTTCGAGGTAATTTAGATGTTCTAATACAGAGACGAGAATTATGTCATTTATGAGCAGCGCCCCGCGGTTTCACCCTCGTAGTTCCCGTTACCGTGGTAATATGGGAATAAAATATAGCCTATGTGTTATTCTCCAGCAGGCTTTTGTCCAGCAGTGGACAGCAATTAGCTGAAATGATGTGTTATTCTGATGCATGAGCTATATAACTGTAGAATTTCATCAAAATCCGTTCAGTAGTTTTTGCGTGAAAGAGGAACAAACATCCATCCATACAAACTTTCGCATTTATAATATTAGTAGTATATTACAAAGTGTCGTAGCTTACTCCACTAACAACTAACTTCATTGCTTATTTACCCATCCTCTATCCCATCCATCATCAGTGGATTTTGATAAGTTTTATTTCAGAAGTTTACGGTCCAACTTGAGACACCTATAAGTATATAAAATTTTAAAGTTTCTGTTTTTTGTTTGTCTCGTATATGTTACTCTCGTATACAACAACAATTGAAATTCCTCGGGTGACTGAAATTTATTGCTACTGTGTCTAGTAGTAGTATCTTTAGTAGTTTTTGCGTGATGGGTGCACAGACAGACAAACATTCTATAACTATCTACACTACAGCTGAATTAAAAAAAATATGTTAATACACAGACACGGTCTCGTCACAGTTTTATTATATGTATAGATATTCGATTGTCTTCGTAATATGCAGGTAGCAGACCTAGCGCAAGCATCGCCGGCCACGGTGTCTCGCTGCGGAATGGTGTACATCGACCCTAACGAAATGGGTTACCTGCCCTACGTACGTTCGTGGCTCAACGAGGCTGTGGAGAAGAACTATATCCACCAGGAGAACTGGGAGTTTGTCTACGAGCTGTTCTCAATGACTTCGGTTGGCGTAAATTTTGTCAATGCCAAGTGCTCTGTTGGTATTAAACAGGTAAGTTTTTTTACTTGAGCTGTTTATAAAAAAGAGCCCTATCACAAAACTACGCTCCTCAAGATTAGGCATTTGAACGCGACAGCCCGCTTGCTCGGGGTCACGAGTTCACGGCACTACTCTGCCGTAGCGGCAGCAAGCGATTTAACGTCCTTGATACTTTTCTATTTTTTTATTGTAGTGTGTTCAACTTTTTTAGCGGGCGTATGTTAAGAAAGTTTAAAACAATACAATTTACACCCCTTTAGAGATTATAGTTTATATAATATGTTTTTAGATATAGGTACGTAGATTTTTGCTTAAACTGAGAGGGACCAACCTTGAAATAAAAAGTCTGTTATCTCTCATACATAAAATGAAGGTTACCAGGGGTCTTTCATCTATACATATAACAAAACTAACGGGACCGTGTCTGTGCATAAAATATTTTTAGAAAAATAAATAAATCGTTGTCATGCAATAATATTCCACGCACAAAGTTAGTCACCATATTCTCTAAGTAGGTGTTTTCTTGGTTAATATTTACGATGTATTCCCGTTGTCCTCATTGGCCGTATTCCCATTATAGGGATACGGCAGTGGGGACAACGGGAATACATAAATTTCACGTGTCAATATCCCCATCAAATCTTTTTAAAATCCCTAAAATCTAAATACCTAATGGTTTTTTGACTTAAAGTGAAAATACCAAAAACTTAAAATGTCAAATGGATATTATATTACTGAAGTTCAAAAGGATAAAACTTGAAATACCTATGTACAAAGTCCCTGAAATAGATTTACCTCACAGTTCATTGACCAAAATGACAAATACCGATATTAAAGTATGTACATAATCTACTTTATAACACATTACATTGTATTTCATTACGCACTTGTGCGTTATTGTAATGTAAATCGCACGGTTTATCCTCCGGCTAAAAACGAACGGTACTTTTTAAAATCTTAACAAATATTTTTTTTTTCGCTGTTTTGTTTTTATTCGTTTATGAAAGTTCGAGTTTTCTTTATTTCCTCGCAAATATGTTATGTAATGTCGTATGTCATACTTGCGCCTACGGCTGGGGCTAGCAATATTGCCTCGGCTGTAATTTTCAACTTACCGCACTTATACTATAATGTACTATATCATATTGTAGCATACTTACTTAACAACGGTTATAATAAAAGATCTTTATTTGTTGCTCATAAAAAAACCTAACATCAAAGATCTTCTGAACCTAACCAGTCCAAATAATTTTCGCTCTGGTATTTTGAGCTCGCTTCGCTCGCTCTCGCAAGTGGTGCATTGTTTTAAGTATTTTGACCATTTGGTATTTAAAATGTTGGTATATCAAACTTTGTTGTTATAACTATAAAGATTTTGAATATTAGGTATTTAGTCCAATCTGTATTATAATCTTAGATATTTCGTAGGTAAGTATTCGCTGCCTAGGTGTATTAAAACATTAGGTATTTAGATTTTAGGGATTTTAAACGTAAGTTATTTTACGTTAGGTTTTTAATTTTAGACATTCAAATACGTACCCGACCACATACAGAAATAGACTCAAACAACATTTTTATCCAATGACAAAGAAACTAATGAGCAACCCTCAAACATTCAAAAGATTAAAAAGAAAAACGCCTCAAGATCTAATCTGAGAATAGAAAAAAAATTATAAGGGTGGAACACTGGTCTCATTTCTTGCAATACTATATATTCTCATCAAAATATTGCTGGAAGAATAGAAGTTTTAAAGGGAGAGTGTATTTTATTCTTTTTAGTGCATTAAAATAAAAGCTTGATTAAAAATTATTTTTTTACTCTTAATTTATTTTTTACTTTTTAGTTGGATTTAAAATGACTTCACATAGCTAACCATGCATTGTCATCCAAACTAAACGTGTATACAAAATTTTAGCTCAATTGGTTATATTCCAGCTCCATCATCAGACACTGACATGTCTGACATCAGACACACCAAAGTACTCGTCAACGCGAATCATACGAGCCCAAACTCGATAGGGTTATGTCGTTTAATTACGGAGTTCCCATGGCCATTTTCCAGCTCCATCATCAGACCCTGGTTACCATCTAGCACCAAAGTTCTCGTCAGGACGAATCAAACGAGCCCAAACTCGATAGGGTTTTGTCGTTAAATTACTGAGTTCCTTTGGCCGTCTTCCAGCTCCATCATCAGACTCTGGTTACCATCTATCACCAAACAACTCGTGAAGATGTGTCATACGAGCCCAAACTCGATGGGGTTGTGTCATTTAATTACCGAGTTCCCATGGCCATCTTCCAGCTCCATCATCAGACCCTGGTTACCATCTAACACCAAAGTATTTGTCAAGACGAATCATACAAGCCCAAACTCGAGGGGTTTACGAGTAGTCATTGAGGAGTTGTGATATCCACCTCCTGGCTCCATCAGATCAGCTCAGTGATACCATAATATTGCATTGTCACTGAACTTACATAAGTACACCAAATTTCAGCTCCATCGGTATACAAACAACCATCACCACATGAGCAACTATCACAAGTTACAATAAAATACTTCGATGATTAAAACTTGTTATAGGTAGTCGCACTATAATTACGACGAAATTCGCGATCTTTCGGCGTGACAAATTTTGACACAGGTCCATCGTCGACGAGCGCTCGCGCAGTACTGAGATCGGCCGGCCAAAACTTTGCTTTATGTAGCAATTTTGCAGTTTGAATTATTTTTCTTTTCAGGTTTATAATGAACTGTTTTTTAAAACATGTATGATGTTGGTATTCCTTATGAACTAAAGTATCTTTTGATATAAAAATCATGTGATATTGTTAATATAGTAAGGAGAAATTTACGGTTATTTCCAAGCGTTTTTGGCAATTTCACGGTCTCGAATATGATTTAATTTCTAGATATTCAATACGTATTAAAAAAAATTTGAAGTAGCTATCCACTTAATCACTATATAAGCAATATTATTATATTTTTTTTTATCTCATTTGTTTACTCGTTTAGTTCAATCCACGAACACAAAAAAGTGCCGTCGCGCGTTTTTCGAAAAACTTACTTCGGATTTTTTACTTTTATATAGTTAACTAAGATAAAATCGAATAAAGTAGGGTAGCCATTCCCTATAATAATATATTTTCTCTACCATCCCGAAAGTATAAGTTGTTCAAGTTTTCTAGTTTCTCAGATCCAGGAAGCCAAAGTTGGCCTTTAAACGCAAAAATCACGCTCGAAATGTAATAGGGCTCTTAAATTTTTTACTATTAAGACCAAAGTACATCGTACATCCGAATGTAAATCTTATTATTGCTTAAGATTACGTATGGATTAATGTAGCAGTTCAGCCGAGCAGCAGATTAATGTTACTAATGTTTAGGCTACAGCTGGCGCCAAAGAAATCGGCTTACCTACATACATACTCACACCCTAAAAACATTACCCTCCTTCTGGCGGTGTTCGTTAAAATACTGTGTCAACCCCAGTATTTGCCATACAGGTGGACATAAGCAAAGTGAACGCGCTGTGCAACTTGTTGGGCGCGCTGCTCTCTGAGCCCGGGGAGCGATTCCCGGACAAGGCGGCGATCAAAACTTACATAGCTCACTGCTTCATCTTCTGCTACCTGTGGAGTATCGGCGGCAACATCTACGAGCACAATCGGCGCCCCTATGAGGAGATTCTTAAGCGCCAGTTTGAGGAGTACGAGGAAGCCGAATAGTTAGTGTCCAGATTAGATAAATACTTAAAATAAGTTAAATTATAGTTTAGCTTTTGTATGTCTGGCACGCGTCATAAATGACCCCAAACTCGAGGGTTTTAAGTAGCCATTATGAGGAGTTACGATATCCAACTCCTGGCTCCATAATCGTATCAGCTCGGTGGTACCATAATATTGCATTGGCACCGAACTGAGCCGCTAAATTTCAGCTCAATCGGTTGAAGATATCTGCTTCAAAATTAAGTTGCAAGATTCCACCCGAACAAACATACACTGCAAGTTAAATAAAAGCTTGTAAAAATGATACCATCATATCTCATATCTGAAGAGGTCGGCAAAGGTATTCGTTTCCTGGACATGCCCACTTTTCACAAGTGCATTTTTCGGATTTCTAAACGTGACTATAGCTGGACTGCGGTGCTGTTACACTTGCTTTAGAACCAATTCTGCTACCTGCGGGTCTCCTCACAATGTTTTCCTTCACCGTCGAGCTCATAGATACAGGATGCGAAAAAAATGTAAATCTATGGTCGAGCTAGTGATAAGTATCATTGTAACTTTTTGAAAAACTCAAGAATGAGCAGTGGGCTCTTTACTCACAGGGCTATCACTTCTCTTATCTGTTGCAAAATATATGTAAACTGAAAAAAAAAAATATACATATATACTTTTATTCAAACATCTTTGGTATATGAGCTTCTTATTAATCTTGTTTTGTTTACAGTTTCCCCCAAGGCTTTAATTTCTTCGACATGTACATGGACACGAAGCAAAGGAAACTGAAAGTGTGGGCCGAAATCATACCCGAGTTTATTTACGACTGTAATAGGCCGTTCTTTGAGACGCTAGTTCCTACCATAGACACAGTGCGCTACGGCTACCTCTTCGAGAAGCTACTCTCAGTCAATAAGCCTGTCATGTTTACTGGGAATACAGGTCAGTTTTTTTTTTCTTCTCAAACCCTTTTTTTTTGTGTCAACTGGCTTCAAAAAAGGTGGAGGTTATAAATTTGACTATGTTTTTTTTATGTTTGTTACCTCTGAACTTTCGACTGAGTTAACTGATTTTAATGTTTTTTTTTGTGGTGTTATTAAAGAAAAAGTCTTTATCTGATATCCATAAAAACTTTGGAAAATGAATGTATTGTTGCATAAAATCAACTATTATAGTTTTTCTTAGGTATTGTTTGCCTAAATTATTGCAAATATAGTAAAATAATATCCTTACCTACATGCCTTTCTTGACAGGTGTGGGTAAAACCGTTATTGCTGCTGAAATGCTCAATAAATTGGCCACTACAGGGGTCTACGTACCAGTGATATTGAATTTCTCGGCGCAAACTAGCAGCTCCCGCACTCAGGTACGGCACTACCATAGAATAGTAGACGTGATGGTACTTCAATAGCGATCATTGATTAAAAATATTATTTTAGAACACCGGATTTTTTTATATTTTGTTAAACTGATGAGACGCTAAACATACGCTTACTTTAGGTAGGTCAAGGTCAACTTCGTGAACGATACTTATTTAGTACTATTAGCTATAGTGGGTAGCGGAGACCATGGTGTAGTTCCTTCGTGCTTTTCCCTCTCCACTACACTGACCGCTCCCTGTCGACACCCACGTGTACCATCACTTGTTGGCGGGGTTATAATGGCTATATTTTGCTATACGTATATTTTAGAAACTAGCTAACCGCCCTCGCTTCGCTTCGGTTTATATGATATTATCAGTATTTCTCTACTATATAATGCATGTATTATATCCTTCCCCTCTGGAATCATTCTATCTATTAAAAAAACCGCTTTAAAATCCGTTGCGAAGTTTTAAAGATCTAAGCAAACATAGGGACAGAGAGACGGGAAGCTACTTTGTTTTATACTATGTAGTGATGATTCTGCTTCTCATCTCATCATCGTACCATCGCAGGGTACACGACTTTTCAAAGAGGTACTGTGCTCCTAAATCCTCTGTATGCGGTTGATTATATGTATTTAATAATAATTAAAAAATCACTTTTCATTAAATTTACAGGAAGTGATAGAACTGCGGTTAGATAAAAGACCGAAACGAGCGATGGGCCCTCCCGTAGGCAAAAAGGTGATAGTGTTCATCGATGACGTGAATATGCCTAAGCTTGATGTGTACGGTGCACAACCTACTATCGAGTTGCTGAGGTAACAGTCCACCAAATTCAAAAAATGCTCGATAACAACTAAATAACATCTACCTACGTGTCCAGTTGCTTGCTTATTAATTAAATAAAAATAAAGTATATCTGGTCGCACTTTAGTGGTATCCTTGGAACATGGATTAACATAGCTTGACTATTCCATAGTTTACGCAATCTATTATCAGATTTACATTCTATATATTTATTGCATCAAGTACAGAATAAAATAATGAAAAATTAAGAGATATTTTTTCTTGTATATTAAAAAAAACGGTAGAGTAAGTCTTTGTACCCATAGTCTTTTAATATTTTACCATGGTTATTTGTAGACAATTCCTGGACTTTGGCGGGTTCTACGACCGCGACAAGCTGTTCTGGAAGGACATCCTGGACGTGGTGCTATCATGCGCATGCGCACCCCCCGGCGGTGGCCGCAACCTGCTCACTGCCCGGTTCGTGCGCCACTTTGCCATGTTCTTCATATCCGCGCCCAATGGCGAGGCCATGAAAACAATATTCAAGGTACCCACAGTTTTGTCATCTCACTTACATATGTTTAAACGATACTATAGTCTATTTCACGTAGCATTGGTTCGGTGACAGTTCACATTTTTTCGTTCCACGCCTACTACTTTCGACTAATAAAAATGTTTGATTAAAATAAAATAAAAATTATCATTGCAAAAATACAACCCATGCTACGTGAAATAGACTATAATGATTACAGCTTTATCCTATTGATAAACCTAAATTTTTTCACATATCCAGGCAATTCTAAAAGGTCACTTGGAAGATTTCGTTTCTGAGGTATCAGTACTCGGAGATAATATCGTGAATGCGGCGGTAGACATATACTTGAAGATATGTGCCGAGCTACTACCCACCCCCGCTAAATCTCATTATATCTTCAATTTACGTGACTTGTCCAAAACCATGCAAGGGGTACTGCAAGCTGATGCGGGCTATATGCGGTTACCACAAGCAATGCTCAGGTAACTCCTAAACTATAGTAATATAATGCTAATAACTATGAACTATGTGATTTTGCAATGACATTTTGCTTATGTCCTTCTTAGAGGTCCTATCTATCTCTACACCAAAATTCATCAAGCTCAGTTCACCAGTTTAGGCGTGAAAACGTAACAAATGAACGAATAAAGTCTCTTTCGCATTTATAGTATTAGTTAGGATATTATATATCGATTCTTCACTGATGTAGTATTTTTATTCTATGCAAATGTTTTAAATCTGTTGTGTTATACAAAGAACTATAAATTGGCGAAAGAATGTTTAAAATCGGTCCAGTAGTTTATGAGTTTATTCGTAACAAACACACAAAAATACAAATCTTTCCTCTTTATAATATTAGTGTAGATGGTTACCATTTTAAAAATAAAGCAAGGTATCTCGATAATCTTCCAAAACAAGAATACTTTAATTGAACAGTTTTATTTACATTAATAACATATTAACTTGCAGGTTATTCTATCATGAGTGCATGCGTGTGTTTCACGACCGTCTGATAAACATTGACGACAAGAGCTATTTCCTACATCTGATGAGCACTGTGTGCACACGGAATTTCGGCCAACCAATATTGGAAGTTCCTGATGATACGATTATTCAACATCCTCCCTTGCTACTCTTTGGTGACTTTATAAACTCTGCTGTGCCTAAAGAAAATAGGGTCTACGCGGAGATATCAGATATGCCAAAACTTATGGTTGTTTTGAAGGTAAATATTATCTATTTTTATTGTTTGTTTAGTAAATTAATAGGTTGTTTCCCTAACATGAGCGAAGTGAGTAACTTCGCCATGGACACGTCCGTTTAGTATTTGACAGTTTAAAAAATAAAGTAATAATTAATGGCGTCCGCATAGATTATGAGATTTTTACTGTTTAATATCGTTTATTTTACGAAATATAAATTGATCACAAAAAAAATATGTTAGATGACAACCAAAACTCCGTCAAATATCCTACTATGTATGACTTCCAGGAGTACCTTGACGAGTACAACTCGACGGCTCGCACGGAGATGCACCTGGTGCTATTCCAAGACGCGGTTGAGCACGTGGTGCGGATAGCGCGCGTGCTGAGGGCGGAGCGCGGCCACTGCCTCATGGTGGGCCCCGGGGGCTCCGGCCGCCGGAGCGTTGCCACCCTTGGCGGGCACGTCAACGAATGCAAGTCAGTATATACCTATATCGACGGTCATAAACTCAATTGGCGTAAGGGACAAAGTATAGGTTTTCAGGAGAAGCAAAAAACAAACAAAAAAATCTTTACACCGCTATAACTTTTTAAATTTAATAGTTGAGTGGTGGGCATCTAAGACTTAAATGCTCAAAATTAAGTCTACTTTTATGTTATAATGCTCAAAACTTGCTGAATTTAATAATTACAGAGATAGTGTCCTTTACTCTTGCCTCTATTTGAAAAAATGTCCCTTACCTCCATAGCCTATAACTTCTTATAAATATCAGTTTGGTTGTAAAGGCGGTCATTATCTTTATATTTTAGAAATAAATGGCTTAAGAAGTACTGTGCTACAAAAAAAAATATGTGAATTTACCAAAAACAGAGTACTTTTTAATTTGTTTTGTTTTGTTTTTTGTTTGCTTTGAACATCAGAAATAGACTATAAAATAAAGTAAAAAAAAATATTTTTTTTAATGAATTCTTACCTATTCTTCAAGTCGTGTTGGATGATTATGTCGAGAAAATATAGATTTATTTAGAACCTAACTAGACAGCTATGTACTCATGAACGAGCATTGACGACAAACTCCAAAGAAGGCATCTCGAAGTCTGTCAGCAAAGCTCTCGTGATTAAAACCAACTAGAAAGGATCCTTAAAGAAGAATAACGCTTTAAAATGTGATTTTGCAAAGAAGTTGGACACTACAAGAAGGACTGTCCAAACCTGGGGCTAGTACTAACATGACGCTAGTGTTCTAGTAAATGCGACAGATTGCAATCTCGATCGAGATGAGTGGTATGTGGACAACTGGGCTACACACCATGTCACAATGAGAAGCGACCTCTATCAGGATTTTCAACGTTACGACTGCACCGCATACAGTTACGACTGCAGATGGAAAAACGATTGAAACATTAGGAAAAGATTCGATCATGATGAAGACGAAGAAGAGAACTTTCTTGTTGACAAGGCACGTTCCGAAGGTAACGAAAAATATCTTTTCGGTATTGGCAGCAAAAGAGGCAAATATGAACAGTCTGTTTGAGTCACGGAGTACCACGTGTTCTTTTAGGATCGAAGGAAAACTACGCGTGACCGGAAATAGACAGAAGCACGGTGACTTGTATAAGCTGAATTGTAAACCGATTCAACCTACAGAAAGGTGGTTAATGCGGTCGATATTGCAGTCGCGTTTGATACTCTACAGCTTTACCACGAACGTATAGGTCATTAAGACGTCAAGCGCCATGTAAAACAGGTGATCGAGCAGGAACTTGGTCTCAAAACCAAGGACAACGGGAATTTATGCGAAGCATGTGTTTTGGAAACGCACTAGGCTGAGCTCTGGTGTTCGAAAAAAAACGTCCAGTCCTGGAGAACGCATACATTCAGATGTGTGTGGTAATATTCCTCCAAGTTGCTTGAAGGTACGGTATTTTGTACTTTTCAAGTATGAATTCGTACGATACCGCTATGTCTACTTTATGAAAAATAATTCAGAGATACCTGGGATTTTGATTCTGATGTTACGGAATTAAGTGATAACGGTGGCAAATTCGATAATGTGAATGTTCGCAAGGAACTAACAAAGTACGGGGTACAACAACGGCTGATTATGCCGTATACTCCAGAGCAAAACAGTTTCAGTGAGAGGGAGGGAGGGAAACCGTACGATAGTTGAAATGGCTAGAGCGATGATGCATTCACAGGAAGAGATACCTCGAGTTTTGTGGGCAGAGCTGGTAGACTGCTGTCTATATTTTAAACAGAATAAGGCCAACTGCTGTAAAACACAAGTCGCCTTTTGAGCTTTGGTTAGGAAAAAAGCCAAAGAGAAACAAAAACGGCAAAGATGCAGAAGAAGGCAAAGAAGATCATTCTAATCGGCTACAACCTCGACGACGGTTATAGGATCTGGCACAAAGAGTCAAACTCCTTAGTGCGATCCCGAGATGTCACTTTCGATGAAAGACCACTGAATTCAAAACTTGAATTAGAGGATTCGACACAAATACCAGAAGTGACTGAAATGGAAATACCATTGAGAGTCAGAAGCGAATGCGAGACGCCTACATTCGGTGACAATGGAAGCGAGCGAGGATTTACCAGTTGTTAGCGACAACGAAGTTAGGCTGCCTAGAAATGAAGAAATTCACGAAGATGAGTTAGAAGACGTGCACTCTGAGAAGCGTTGTGATGAATCGATTGGTTTAGGGGTTGGAGAATGAGGAAGGTGAGATCATAGATCACTTAGCTAGGCATGGTATGCTGCTTAGAAATAGATCTCTGCTCAGACTTTCAGTAAAGTTCAACGATTATGTGTCCCAAGTTAGTGGCAACGACTCTTATTTAGAACCTGGAACTTAAAGGGAGGCAATAGCCTGCCCAGATAGTAAATTGTGGGTGAAGCTATGCAACGAGAAATAGATTCTCTGAATGAGAATAACACACGGGTATTGGAAAATCTATCCAAGAATCGGAAAGCAATTACGTGTAAATGTGTTTATAAGGTTAAATTAAACCAAGATTATATTATTTAAATAATATATTAATTAAAATCTTTTCCTTGTAGTGTGGGTTGTGAGAGTTATTGAGTGCCAAAATCTGCTGACATGGCTAATGCAATGACTACTTTCATAGAAAATAAATCACCAGAATCGTCGGCTTTACGTGCTTTCCTTCCGAAGCACTCGTTTGTCAATTTCGTCCATTTCCTTGTTCAAAATGACATCAGTACGTGTAAAGGGAAAGTTTTAAATTAATCATTGATAGAGTAACTATCAATGTATTGTACAGTTTATGATTTATGTGTATGGTGTAAAGGACAATAAAATCAGTCTTTTAAGACGTAACGTACAAACAGTAATGTAGATGTGGCGTAAGAAGGGCGTAAGGGACTTTTTTATTTATATCAAATGGTGTAAGGGACAGACTGACAACTTTAAGGAACTTATTCCAAAGTTCTTTTCTTCTTTTGGTATATACGATAAAATTTTAAAATTATTTTGAATTAAGTGTCCTTTAAATCAAAACATAACGGTTTATCTTTCGAATATTCAGGGGCGTAAGGGAATTATTAAAAGAGATATCGGAATTTCAAATATACAGAAAAATAGATTAAAAAAAATGATGTAAGATGGTAAAATAAAAAAAAAATGGTCACTTGTCCCTTACGCCAATTGAGTTTATGACCGTCGATATGTTTGGTAAATGGTTTGCACACATGTTACTCAATAGCATATTTTGTTGTATATTTGTTAACTTATCTAGTGTAGTTTACTTTGTCTACATTTTTGTTTAATTGGGTTGACAGTCTGTAATAATAAGAATTAGAGGCTTAGGAGACTCTAAAATTTAAGTTTATAATATACAGAAGTATCGATTCTAATTAATGGTCAGCGCAGAAGTCTCATGGACTACATTATTACGGACACCAGAAAAGGGTTATGTGTTTGTTTCATTACTTTAATAAGTATAAACCGAACATCTAAATCAAATTAATATTTTGAAGTATGATCTTACGACGTCGTCCAGGTGTATGGGAATGGAGTTAAAACGCAACTACGACAAGCCCGAGTTCCACGATGACCTGCGCAAGATGTACAAGCGCGCGGGTATTAACTTCGAGGACATCGTGTTCCTCTTCGCCGACACACAGATCACCAAAGAGGAGTTCTTTGAAGACATCAACAATATGCTCAATTCTGGTTAGTGGTATAGGATAGAAATTCATTTACTTGTTTGCAAATTATAATGTGAGTCGATTCAGCACTTCTGACATACAGGGGTAATGCGTTCGTTCGATGATGTACGAAAGTAATACAATAATCTTTAGTCGTCACAGATCTGGTATTCAGATATATTTATGTTCTTATAGGTGACGTGCCCAATTTGTTCGAGGCTGACTCCTACGAGGAAGTCCAGACGGGATGCAGGGACGAGGCGGGCAAGGCCGGCGTCAATCCCGGCGACAGGGACGCCGTCTACTACTTCTTCATCAACCGCGTGCGCGGGAAACTGCACCTTTGTATATGTATGAGCCCTGTAGGAGAAGCATTTAGGTGAGTTGCAAGTTTGCATACAACTTAGTTCATGATAGAAACAGCAACGAATTGCAGCAGTATACAGCAAGTTCCATCTAAAGCAAGTTTATGCTACAGACTGCAGAAATAGGGTAGTTGACTGCATCGACATTACATTGCGAGTAATCATTAATTAATAAGATTATCCCAAATTCCTGGGAAATAAGAAGAATTGTTTTCGGGCCCCGGGAAATACAAAACCCTAACTAGCGGACAACCACCTTATTCTCCTTTACTTTTAAATACAAGACAATTTAACTGTATGTACGACTAATGTACCAGTATGTGTACATGCACTTAAATTCCATTCCATATAGTCTTTGCTGCTTGTGACTCTTGTGATTATTGGCTCTATTGCTCAGGCGGCGTTGCCGTATGTTCCCGTCGCTGGTGAACTGCTGCACGATCGACTGGTTCACGAAATGGCCGCCGGAAGCACTCCTGTCTGTGGCCCAGCAGTGTTTACAGCCGCTTGAGGATCAAGCTATCATCAACAAGATATCACAGCTTTGTGTAGTTATGCACGAGGTAATAATAATAATAAGAATACTGCCCGGTTAATAGCATATTATTATCCCGTTTTCCCATTTTTTTAATACTTCCTGGGCTTGCTCACAATAACTCACCAAGTTTTTGGAACGCATGAAATACAAGTCCAGTCCACCACCAGTCATTTTAGCATAAAAAGAGAGATAGTCATTTTGTCGTTCTAAAAGTTGTCTCAAAAGTATCTTATTCGAGAATAAAGAAAAAAATCACTTTTTTGCGCTTACCTCGGTTTCTATTGCTGCAATGATGTTAACATCTTTATTAAATTGAATTTAAATTAAATATGTATATTTTTTATTCTCAATATAATTTATTATTTTTGTTACACTAGCTGTTTGAACGTATTTGAGATGTGATTTTGTCTGTTATCTCAGGATGTAGACAGCGACGCGAACCGACTGTTTACGGAAATGAGACGTTACTTCTACACCACTCCTAGCAGCTACTTGGATTTACTGAAACTCTACTTGCTGCTGCTTGATAAAAAGCAGCAAGATATCATCCGTGCCAGAGACAGAGTAGCTTGTGGATTACGGGTAAAATCTCTAAATCTATAATCGACTTCAAAAAAGGAGGAGGTTCTTAATTCGTCACGTATGTTATTTTTTTCGTAATCCATATTTTCGTAAAATTTGAACCGATTTTGATTTTTTTTGTACTGGTGTACCTCAAGGGTGATTGATATCATATAAGTTTTGTGAAAATCTGACGAAGAACTCGAACAGGTAAACAACGCAACTCCTCAAAGTAACATCAGCAAATCACTCGCTATCAAAGTAATAGGTTTAACAGTAATGAATGACGTATGAAAATGATAGTCCTTTATAAACGCGAAAGTTTGTATGTATGGATGTAAGGATGTTTGTTCCGCTTTCACGCAAAAACTACTGAACGGATTTTGAAGAAACTTTAGATTTATCACTACATAGTATAAAACAAAGTTGCTTTCTCTGTCCCTATATCCCTATGTCCTTATGTATGCTTAAATCTTTAAAACTACGCAACGGATTTTGATGCGGTTTTTTTAATAGATAGAGTGATTCAAGAGTAAGGTTTTAGTATAAGCATTGCACCCGTGCAAAGCCGGGGCGGGTTGCTATAATAGAATATACATCAGAATAACACATAGGCTATATTTTATCCCCGTATTCCCACGGGAATTCCCGCGGGGAGCTGCTAGTAATATTATAAAGAGGAAAGATTTGTATTTTTGTATGTTTGTTATGAATAAACTGAAAAACTACGGGACCGATTTGAAAAATTCTTTCACCATTGGAAAGCGGGAACGGAAACTACGCGGGTGAAACGGCACAGAACCGCTAGTTGTAAAATATTTGTAATAATCGTAATTGAATATCGATACAGCCAACTATTTTACCGTTGATAAAATTCTCAGAAACTCTACGAGACGTACGACGTTGTCGGCGTGATGGAGCAGCAGGTTCGCGATATGGAGCCGGTGCTGGCGCGGAAGGCGGAGGAGGGTGTGGCTCTCGTCAACCGGCTGAAAATCGAACAGACTGCCGCCGACCTCGTGAAGCAGGCGGTCATGAAGGACGAGGCCGCTGCCAAGGTGACACTCGCCTAGATAATGTTATCACTACATAGTATAAAACAAAGTCGCTTTCTCTGTCCCTATATCCCTATGTCCCTTTGTATGCTTAATAGCCTGCGCAGACGACGGACTTTTTCCCCGGAGGACAAAGTCCCCCGAATCGTAAAAAAATATGTCCGTCTCTTTTTGTCCTGTACCGCCCCTCGGTGTCCACGATTATTCGGGGGACTTTTTGTACGCCATACTTTTAATCCCTCGTGTGCGTTACTCGATACAGTTGTAAGCGTTCTGTTTTGGCGGACAAGAAATACGGGGACAAAAGTGTGTCGTCTGCGCAGGCTATAAATCTTTAAAACTACGCAACGGATTTTGATGCGTTTTTTTTTTTAAAGATAGAGTGATTCAAGAGGAAGGTTTTAGTATAAGCATTACACCCGTGCGAAGTCGGGGCGGGTCGCTAGTTTAAATTTATATACAACGCGTAACAGAATAAGCGCAATTCCTCATACATCCCAAATAGTTTAATATAAAAAAATGTGATGCCTTCGTACTTAAGTTGTGTCTAATTTTCTTAAATAATGAGCAATAATAGTAAGACTTCCATAGGTAGCACTAAATTCAGCTATGCTAATTCATTTTACGGAAAAATTTAACACATTAAATATATCAGAAATCGATTAAGTAGTCGGTACTGAACAAACTAATTTCAGGAATTGCGCTTATTCTGTTACATATTTTATATAAACAGTAACTCCCATATCGTGAGTCTCAGCTGCTTTTAGCGGCAAAAAAAAAGCGGTAAAAAATATTTGCCTCCATTTATTACAAACTAGCGGTTCTGTGCGGTTTCACCCTCGTGGTTCCCGTTCCCGTGGAAATACGGGAATAAAATATAGCCTTTGTTACACAGGGAAATTATAGCATTCTAAAGGTGAAAGAATTTTTGACATCGGTCTAATAGTTTTTGAGTTAATTCGTTAGAAACATACAAAACTTTCCTTTTTATAATATTAGTGTAGACAAAAGAAAAAAAGTCGCGCCTTTTAACCCCGAGGGGGTAGGCAGAGTTATTCCATATCTGAAATACTCACGTTTTACCAGTATATTCTTTTGACCCCTAAACGTGGTGAGCCCATCGACGGACGGGATTCTGTTACACATGTCTCAATAAAGTCTGGGACCTGCGGGTTTGCTCACGATGTTTTCCTTAAGCGTCGAGCTAGTGACAAATATGTACGAAAGTTTTTTGAAAAACTCATTTGTACATGACAGCAGACGTATTCACAGAGACTGTTTCCGTTCGATTCGAGTCGAATCTATCGACATCGGAAACGAATCTATCGAGATGGGCTAATGTTGGTATTGAAAACTAATGTCATATGTGACACCAACTGTCATATGTGACATTAGTTTTCGATACCAACATCAGCCCATCTCGATAGATTCTTTTCCGATGTCGATAGATTCGACTCGAATCGAACGGAAACGGTATCGAGTCTCTGTGAATACGTCTGCTGGATTCGAACCCGAGCCTCACGATTGAAAAGCGGGCTCTCTAACCACTGAGCTTTCACTGCTCTAAAAGAAATAATATTTTAACAAACTGCAGCTGTATTTTAAATGACGTTGGCTTTACGTTCGGATTGACTCTTCCTACTCAAGTCGACGTTATCTTGAGTTGATAGTCTGGCGTTCTATCTCACTATACTGTTTATTGTGTACCCTGTTTACTAAATTTCAGATAAAAGCTGAAGAAGTAAGAACAATAGCTGATGAGGCAAAGGCAGACCTGGCGCTAGCCATGCCGGCGATGGAGGCGGCACAGAATGCGCTAAAAGCACTGAACAAGGCCGACATTAACGAGTTAAAGGCGTTTCAGAAGCCGCCCGCTCTCGTGCGATTCGTCATGGAACCTGTCTGCATCTTATTAGGGTCTAAGTTAGTATGCTCATGTCGTATCCCACAGCGGGTTGGTAGAAGTATTACTTTTTACAAATTGTACCCACATTTTATAAGAGTATTTTTCTTACCCGAGACCTTTGGTAAGCCACCGGACCTGGGAGCTGCTTTTTCTGATGTTTTCCATGACCGTAGAGCTACCAATAAGTACTTAACGTTGGTTTTAGAAATACTCAGTGGTATGTGCCCCTTGCGCACTCATCAACACTGCTAATGAAATATATTTAACCCAATGCAGCGCGGGAGCCCGCCGGTCGGGCTGGTCTAGACACAAAACAAAATGGCCGCCATTTAAATTGTGAATTGTAAAATACGGTTTTACATTACAGGCCCGACTGGGACTCTACTAAAAAATTACTAGCCGACGTGAACTTCATCCGCAATTTAGAAGAGTATGATAAAGATCACATCCCCGATGCTACGCTTAAGAAAATAAAGGTTTACCTTACGCATAAGGACTTCAACCCTGACACCGTAGTTAAAGTGTCCCGAGTAAGTGGAGTACATTTAATTTTGTGTTTACAATTATTGATAAAAAAGCATCATGTTACAAATGTTTATAACTTTTTAAGGTATGCCGTTCTATGGTCCTGTGGGTCCAAGCAATTGATATGTACGCTAAGGTGTTTAAAGTTGTCGAACCTAAAATTTTGGCGTAAGTTCTAACATATTTTCTCTTTTCATATTATACTCTGCTTAGAGACATTTTATATAGGTACGTTTTTTTGTCACAGATTACTTGACATTTGAAATGAGAATTTTAGCATAATACAGTAAAAAAAATTAAATATGAATTGATTTAATTCTATAAAACGTATTCAGGCATAAGGAAGCGGCGTCTATCCTCAAAAGCGTCATGGCGGTGTTGAGAGCAAAACAAAAGGAAGTAGAAGCGATCGAGGCCCAACTTGCTAAAATGTTGGATGAATTAAGGGTAATTAAAAGATTATTCATTATTCATCGTGACAGCTCTAGAATCTATAGATGGTACCTAAACTTTATTGATAAAGGACAATTAGAATATTAAAAAGTCACCATAGACAACACGCCTAGGTGTGCCAGTGGGCAATCGGCTCCCAATGTACGAACTTGACGGTTGAACGCGGCATTAGGTCTAACGTGTTAGCATATTGTAATATACAGCAAGTGGAGGAGGAGCGCGAGCGGTTGCAAGCGGACGTGGACTTGGCAGCGGCGCGGCTCATGCGCGCCGGAAAGCTGACACAGGCGCTTGCCGACGAACAGACGCGCTGGGAGGACAGTGTCAAGGCTAGTACAGTTCGCGGCACGTAAGTCGAACCAAGATGGCGGTCGCCAGCGCATGTACTATCATCAAAAGTTCTGCCTGATACACCTAAGTGTAATTTTTACGAGCAGCTATCTTTTCACAACCTGTGGCAACAAAGCCCTCTCATAAAGTAACAATGGATTTTACAAAAAAGGGTTTATTTCATGTTTATGAATGGAGTCAATGAATGGATCGAAATGGAAAAAAATACAGTGTTACTGGCTTCTGATTGTTTAACTCTAATTAGGGTCTGGGATATAAAAACTTGAGCTTTCAAGCGACAATTCTTTCAAATGTATCAGGCTTAGCGTTTGTCGATAGTACAATTTACAATTATGGACAAAAGTGTTACGAATGCTCTGCGGTTGCCCGGGAAATTTAAAAATCATAGAGCGGCTTCTTTAGTTGCACCTCATACCGCACTTCAATTTGGCCCGAAAATGGGGTACCTACTGCGCATTCAAGATCATAGTTCAACTTACGTGCCGCAAGTCATACACATCTCATCTATCTTGTGGACACTGGACTGGACACTGTAGATAGTGTGCAGCAGGTTTGTTTTTTTTCCCAAGAAATTACATACAAAGTTTTACTATTTATTCAGCACTTTATTGCACATTTTGTCAAATTATTGTTTTTTTTTTCTAATAATGAATAAATACAAGCACGAGAGATCTGCCAGGTTTGTACCAAGAGGCGGCCTATTTCTACCAATGATAAATAGACTTGAAATTATGTATGAATGTATAAATATGCATTAATGTTTGATAAATTAACTGTATTTTAAGACATTCATTTTATTTGTTTTTTTTCTTATTTATTTTATTCATTTATTAAATGAGTCGATTAAAAAACGATTTTGTGATATTCCTACACTCCTCCGTTCACAGGCGGCAACTGAGAAACTGTTCTACACCACGGGGGACATGATAATAGTGGCGGGATGCGTCGCGTATTTCGGCGCGTTCCCCTCGCAGTACCGGCGTGAACGAGAAGTCAAATGGGTCGCGCTCTGCAAGGAACTAGAGATACCTTCATCGGAAACCTTCGAGTTAGTTGTTACATTTAAACATAATTATGTTCAAATATTTTTTCAAATTGCTTGACGCACTTGACAAATGTTTATTTAGTCCCAAACTAGGCAATGCCTGTACTATGTGTATTAAACAACTGATCAAGTAAATATAAACACCGTGATACGAAGCCAACATAGATGTTCACACTCACAAGTGTTGAATCTGGGCGGGAATCGAACCCACGGCCTCCGACACAGAAGGATTTAACGAACGTAGCAAAGTATGCATTCGTCTTGAACGAATCGAGCCTCGTTTACTTAAACTTGTTTAGTTATATCTCATATGGTATTAATTTGTTTAGATACATTTTCATCAACTCTACAGTGCTTTTCCCCCTTTTTTTTAACATACAACGATAATTTGGTATGTTTTTGCAGTTTGATAGCGATAATGGCGGACTCGTACACGGTGCGAACGTGGAATTCACAGGGGCTCCCGCGCGACGCTGTCTCCACCGAGAACGGGATTCTAGTGACGCGCGCGGGCCGCTGGCCTCTCACCATCGACCCGCAGGAACAGGTAACTTGCACATGGCAATAATATTCCGAACCAAAGTCCACGTCATGAGAAGCTATAAATTATGTAAACAAAAAAATTTCGGAGGTCTTTTAACATATGAATTGTATAAAAAATACTATTTATAACACATTTGCTCGTAAAAGGTGTCTTATTTCACCAATTTCAATATCGTATTGCATCTCATTACGCCCAAGTGGGGTAAGTGTAATATAAAACGCACGGTTTATCAAGATGCTCCGCCATTAAAACGAACGGTACTTTTTAAAAGCAAAGCGTCAGCAAAGAGTTTTTATGTCAAAAAAGTTGTCAACATTTTATGATTAAAATTAACTTGGGGAGATAAAATATAATAAAGAAATATTTATGTAAGATAGTTATTTAATTTAATTAATTGTGACAGTAAATTACAACCAATTAATCTGTAACAAAAACACAAAAATATTAATTTACTTTTTTCGTAATACTGGCTGTTTTTTGTGCCTTTGCCTAAAAAAAAAATGCTGAAGCGCGCTTTTTCTTAACGCTGTATTGTTTTTATTCGTTTACCATAGTCCGAGTTTTATTTTATTTTCTCGCAAATGTGTTATAAAACGTCGTATGACATACGTGCGCTTTGATAATTACAGCCTCTGCTCACTTGTAACCCTCGCCTACGGCTCGGGCTAGCAATATCGCCTCGGCTGTAATTTTCAACTTACCGCACTTATCATAATGTACTATTAATTAGTAATCTTTATTTAACCATCTACTTCAAAATGTCGGAACGAATGTTTACAATCCAGGAGTCGGGCGCGGTCCATATACAATAAAACATTATACAACAGCGCTTTATATCGGTTGTGTTATGTGTAATACTTCATATAAATACAAATGAACTAACGATTACTTTTTTATAATTTCACTTGATATAATTTTAAATAACATAATTTTTCAATGAGGAATTTTCAATGACATTAATAATATTTCTTAAAATTGAACTAGATGGCGCTGATCAACATTGGGAATTAGAAATTGGCAACACTGATGTGTCGCTTTACGTGACACATCCGTCCGTCATGTCATGTGCCGTTGTTGTGTTGTGAGTCGAGCTTCGGTTCCTCCGTATTTTAGTTGAAATTTTGTATATACAGGGTGACTTTTTTTTCCGTCTGGAAAAAAATGTAGTGTGATAGGTAAGTGTAATAGATTCATTTGGCAACGTTACTTAAAAAAAAAAATTTTTACTAAAAAAATTTTTTTCTTTCTTAGACTAATATACATTACTCAATTGTAGTCAAAAATACACTCTGAGATATTTAAAATAGTATTTGAAAAAGAAACAGGCTCGTAGCTTCCATTTATGCGCAATCTACCTACAACCGCCAGCTGCGCGTAGTACTGTGCGTAGTTTTCTAGATTTTGTAAATTGCACTAAACATGACTATATTTAACAATTAATCTCGTGTATAACTTCGGCTCTAGCTACCTTATACGTCATATTTTTTTCCAGACGGTAAAAAAAATCATCCAGTATATCAAAAATGTGTTGTAGGCACCGTTTCAGAGACAGGACTCTTTAAATTGTGTTATCCACTGAGTCTTCATTGTTTGCTCTTTTGGTATCTGGTGAACTCCATCATTGTGACACCCATACACTATACATGGTCCACGCATTTTCGCAGATGAAGGAGACTGAGTTTTTGTTTATCGTGGATTCGGATCTTTTGTTGTAACACAAACCACTCGTAAACAATGTAAAAACAGAACAATAAATAAAATACAAGGCAATGAGTACGTAACCTTATTTTTATAAAAAGTCAGATTGTTTTTTTTTTGTTTGACAAATTCTTGCGACCATAGATTAGGTAAAAAAAAAAACCCAAGGCTTATCAGCACCATCTATTGACACCTTTGAATACTCAAGTGACAGCTGTCACCGAAAACGCCTCATTATAGTAGCAAACTGTTGATATAATATTAAAAGACATAATTTTCATATAAAATAATTTCATTTCATATGATCAACATTACAACTAATACGTAATCAAATAATATAAACCTTATTTTGTATACCGCTCAAATTGTGTAATAAATACTTCATATACTTAATATTACTTTACATACCATTTATTATATGACATACTTGTGTGCAAAAGCACGGTAGGTACGTGGTGGTTACACATATATTGCGAAGTTTTTCGTAGATATTAATATGTTCTTTGATATTGAAGAAGATTGTTATTATTGTCGTGTTATTATTATTTTACGCAGCGCATGCTATGAAAGACATTATTTTATAGCCAATGTTACTCAGGGATATTGTAGCACTCTGATGGTGAAAGAATTTTTGAAATAGATAGAGTAGTTTTTGACAAACACAAAAATACAGACATGAAAAAATAACCAAAATACAAGTCTTTCCTCTTTATATAATTTTAGTGAAGATATAGACTACCAGAAGACAAGCGGCTCAAAGCCCATTTACATAGAAAATAGAACTATCATGCCAAATTTTTCGTTACTATGTGTTACGAATTTGGAGATTTCCTGTAGCGTTAATCTGTCACTCAGTGTTATTTCTTTTTATAAATAAAAAACGTGAATTAGTACGTCTCCTCCATATGCATACATATCAGCAGCACTTAAATATCAGCTTTGTCTAGGCTAACAGATGGATAAAGAATATGGAGCGCGAGAGTGGACTGCAAATCACTAAACTGACGGATCCGAAGTATCTCCGAATGCTGGAGAACTGCATCCGTCTCGGCTGGCCGATGCTCATCGAAGACCTCGGGGAGACACTTGAGGCCACTCTCGCGCCAGTACTACTGAAGCAGACCTTTGTACAGGTATTCTATACCAATATATAGTAGAGCCATTTTTACAACCACTTCCCAGTTGAGTCTCTTATTTTTAAATGACTTTACTTATTTCAGATGACTTTGTGACTTGATCCTCAAGCAACAAAACTTTGCTTGAAGATGTCAGAAAGAGATGCCACCATATGATTAGCATAAAGCTGCCCTTTTCTAACTGCGCTCAATCAGAGTTTCATGCTGGAGGACCGCTCTGTAATACGGGACTAAGTTATGTCCATCCTTCCTCCTCTTTTATAATACACTAGCTGTTCGCTTGGTTGACAGGAAAGGAATAGAACAGTCTATCCTGCTCTAACGCTTGTCTAAGCAATGTTTGTTACAACTCTCTGAAGTTTGAGCCGAGATACTCGAAATATAAATACATCATACATACAAGAATTTCTCGTTTAAAGTAATAGGATACGACATCGTCAACTATGGCAATTCGTGTACGGTATGTGCTAGTAGCGCCCTCTGCGCCGAGCTTTTGCGTAATGTTCCCTATTATATAAAACAGGCTGGTCGGCTACTCATCCGATTGGGAGACAGCGACATCGAGTACGACACAAACTTCCGGCTGTACATGACGACGAAGCTAGCGAACCCGCACTACATGCCAGAAATCTGCATCCAAGTGACGCTCGTCAACTTCACCGTTACGCTCTCCGGCCTCGAGGACCAGCTTCTGGCGTTAGTTACCACTTTGTAGCTAGTTGCACTATGCTTTGTAAGGTACTACTTACTAGGGTAGTTGACTGTGTCTAAAATAAATTGTAAGTAACTTAAATTAAAAGAAGATGAGGTTCACTAGTGCATTTTTCACACTCACTCAACTTAATCGTATTATCCGGATAATTAAAAAATAATTAAATTATAAATGGACGCTTTACTGCATTTTCAATCAGTAGGATTATTAGTATCGCTTAATTATAGTTGCTACTCCATACCAAATTTTCGTTCTGGCAGACGATAATAAGTTACGATTTGTCCTCCCAGTCAACCACCTAACGGTTTTCGAACACATAAACGCCACTAACTATATTGCTATAACTCTAAAACTAGATTACATACTTTAATGAAGGTAAGTATACACTATGCTTTGTATTTAGTATGAAACCAGTAAATTTGACTGCTGTTAGTACCATCAGCCTCATAAAGGACTCTTGTTGCGAACTCTTTTTTATATGTTTTTTTTTTGTTTCTACCCCTGACGTGGTCATGAGTTTTTTTTTGTTCCGAATGTAGTTATGTCAATAAATTATCATTTATACTTTTGTTGGCAAGGTGATAAACTTTCAAGGGCCAATTTCCTTCAACTCTCGTAAGTTCTTCCGCAGAAGGCAGAGTTTTGACCGACGGACAGTGGTGTCCACGATGATTTTGTATTTTTCTACAGAATAACCCACTTTCATTATTGAGTGGAGTATCACAATTTAAAAAATCGCTAACTAATGCCCTGAAATCCAAGCGGCCACCACTATAATGCCGGCCGCTTGCTGTGGCACAGGTTGCATAAAAACTCGAACATTACAAAAAATTCCCGTCCCGTTCCGCGACCGCTTTCCCGCCTCTGAGTGCGTTGACCTTAAGGTAGAGCGTTGACGTTATAACTATTTTTTCATGACGAAACGCAGTTTTACGTACGGTTAAGCATAATGGGTAAGTATAGATTTTTGTATTTCTTATACTTAGGTATACAGTTACAGGTAAAAAACGTTGACTTTGTCACTGTAGCTTAGACTGTAAAGCATATTTTGTAAAAAATATCAGCAATAAATTATTTTAGTTTCCAATAGTTTGTAGTTTTATTTTTTTGACTCTGCTACGTACACGTATTGTTTAATTATATTATAGAATTTTACTTTAAAAATAGTAAGCGCCTTCAAAATTTTACTCTTCTACGAGTACACTCGAAATAAGCTTTTTTCGTTGATGGTCACTCGACTTAAAACAGTGGGTCTAAAATGGCCACTTTGAGCAATTCCTCTGAGCAATTCTCCTTTTCAGAATTCCCAGCAAATCCTAAGCAATTCCTCTAAATTTCGTAAAATGGTCCCTTATTTTAGTGATTCACTGACAATTCAATTCATTAGCAGATTCGTATTTGGTGAAAATTTCGAATATGAATCGAAATAGGATCCTATTATGATTCACCCGAAACGGCCATTTTAGACCCCCAGTACTTATGGACCTCAATACCATATTCTTTTATTCTATATTTAACAAGCTGTTCCGCGCGATTTTATACACGTAAGTCCATTTCCAGTGGAAAAATTATAGCATGTTAGGGTTTGTTCACATCACCACGTCAAGACGTCGTCAACGTGGAACGGTGCGGTGGTGTTGCGGCGCGGTGCGTTGCCGTGTCGTGAAAATACTCGTCTCGTGTCATATTTCGGTTTAATGTTTTAGGTAGTAGTTTCTCTAGATATGAACTGCACGAGACGTATGGTATCAACAAATCAGTATTAATATTGTCCGCCATCTTTTACAAGAAACGTACGGGATTGTTCGTTAATGATATACATAAAAGCGACACGTTGGCCGCGCCGTGTATTTTCTCTACACGGCAACGCACTGCGCTGCGACATCGCAACGTTCCAGGGAGCCAATTCTATTAAATGACAGCGGTGATAGTTGTATGACAATTACATGATTGTGGTCACTCAATGGTGATATTATGTCAAATTTTGACATAATATCACCATTGAGTGACCACAATCATGTAATTGTCATACAACTATCACCGCTGTCATATAATAGAATTGGCCCCCAGGTTGACGACGTCGTGACGTGGACAAGCCCTTACTCCGAGAAAAGTGAGCTCTCCCTTTGTGAACGAATTTTTAAAATAGGTGCAGTACTTTTTAATTTTAATATTAATTAATATTTATCACTAGCTCGACGGTGAAGGAAAACATCGTGAGGAAACCCGCAGGTCCCAGAATTTATTATGAGACATGTGTTAACAGACCCGGTCCGGCGATGGGCTCACCTATCTACCTATCACGTTTAGGGGTCCAAAGAATATGTTATGTAATATAATATGTTATGTTATTTCCAGAAATAGAATATACCTCCGCCTACCCCCTCGGGGATAAAAGGCGTGAGATTATTAATTAATAAAAAAAAACATAAATTATCTCCGAGGGGGCAGGCAGAGGTATTCCATTTCTGGATATACCCACCTTTCACCAGATATTTTTTGGACCTTAACGTGATAGGTGGTGAGCCCATCGCCGGACCGCGCAGAAACCGCTAGTTCGTTGTAAACATACAAAAATACAAATCTTTCCTCTTTATAATATTAGTGTAGATGTGAACAAGATGACACCTGTGTGTGTTTTTAATTAATTGAATCCACCGCTTAGCATTTAGCTTTTGGTAGGCACGTTAAAACCGATGATCCCGGTTTAAGTTATGTTTAGGCACAATGGGAGTCGTTAAGCCATATCAGATACCCTTGGAGTAACTCTGACAGGTGGCCTAGCTTAGCACCATCCCCCAATCCGCTGTGGGCTCGTGTGGGAGAGTATAGCCCATATTTCCTGATGTTTGAGAAAATAAGCCTTAGCTCTCTAGTGGGCTGTTACGAGGTGCGGATGAACGCCAGACCACAAACATCAAAAATTTCGAGATCTACATCCGTCCTTATGGTGGATGATGATGAGCATTACTGCTGTTCTCGATATTTTTGTAAATATTATTTGACAGAAATGGGTTCCTTTAAATCTCCCTAACACGTAACAGCGACGTGGTGCGCTTGGAGCGGCCGGACCTGGAGCAAATCCGAACGGAGCTGATCGTCCGCATCAACGCCGACAAGGCCCAGCTCCTCGAGATTGAGGACAAGATCCTACGACTGCTGTTCGCTTCCTCCGGAAACATCCTGGACGACGAAGAGCTCATCGAGACGCTTAACGAGAGTAAGGTATGGCTAAGATGTTAAGTGACTACTGATTGTTTGTAAGTTTGACGTGTGTTTCTCTATGTCTGTCTGTGCTGTGGCATCGTAGCTTCCAAACGGCTCAAGCTATTTTTATTTAGGTTTTCTTGTTTCAAAGGTGTCTTGATCTGTATTTTAAGAAAATATGCACTGCCGTTTGAAGATCATCAGCTCTATACTAGTCGATGAAAGGATATCATCAACTTCCACAAGTCTGATCGATTATCATTGCAAGAACATGGTAACCATGATCAGGTCATGTTGCAGCATTATCTGGAGGCAGCATGATATTCAACTTCTCACCAACTTACAGCAGATATATCCTTTTCATTTAGACTCATTAAAATGGCCTAAGTGAAAAGGATATAGATAGATGGTGATCAGGGTCTGATAAATGCAATGTTTAGGGGACCAAAGAATATACTGGTGAAATGAGGATATTTCCAGAAACTGAATTCCTCTGCCTACCCCCTCGGGAAATAAAAGGCCTGAGAAATTTTTTTTTGGGCGGCGGAAAACCCACGCCACGCTACGCCACTGTGAAGTACTTAGTCGCATCTCAAGACCCAGATTTATGCCTGCATTTTGGCATGTATGTACATAACTATCAATAGATAAACTGGTAAAGGTGAACGGTGAAGTAAAACACGAAAGGAACACATTAGGCATATGCAAGAGACAATACAATTAGATATAAGAAATTTGTATGCGTTGAATATATAAAGATTCTATAGTATATCATGAAGTATAACTGTTCATATCGTAAATAACAACTGAATACTTGATGTAGGAAACGTCTGAAATAATCAACGCCCGACTGGAGGAGACAGAAGCGACTGAGATCAGCATCTCGACAGCTCGAGAGAAATATCGCACCGTGGCCACACGCGGTGCTGTGCTGTACTTTGCTGTGGCGCAACTCGCCGACATCGACCCTATGTACCAGTTTTCTTTGAAATATTTCAACCAGGCTAGTAGATCTTTATTTTACTGCTGAGCGTTTGGACTTACGATCATACTGATGACTAGGATAACTACAAGTGAAAAGAGACATTAATGCGAGGCAGGCACACATATCGGCTAATAAAATTTTGAATAACAAACAATAGACGATCGTTTAATAATGGTCAAGTCAAGCACGCAAACCTTGAGATTATTACTATTCCCTATTCCCAATCATGTTATATTTATAGTTGACCGTTGACTGCCCTACTTACAAAGCCGGTCAAATCAATAAATCGAACTCACTTTGCGCATGTGCACCTGTAAAATCATTAAACAGATGACCTGGATGTTTTAGCCTCTGATCTGCATATTTAGCTGGAAAATGTATATATAAATATGTATACAGTGTAAACTCCATGTAACGTCACTCGACTTAACGACAAACTCGAAATCACTCTAGAGAAAAAATAAATCTTTATGCAGGATATAAGATAGGTTCTTATTATTTTTCAAATAGCCTGTGTCCCTTCCCAGAGCGGCAAAATCAAAAGCAAAATCCCTTCATAGAGCGGTTGCGAACGACACAATATTATTATATGACACCTACATACATTATTTCAAGTTATAATAATAATCTTTATTGCTTTCTGGTATTAGTTTATCAGTTTCTGTGTGTAGTAGTTTATAGGTGTTATCGATTAGGAGTAGTACGTATTTCTCTTTTTAACCAGTTTTTAGGGTTCTGTACCCAAATGGTAAAATGGGATCCCATTACTAAGTCTCCCCTGTCTGTCCGTCTGTTCGTCCATCTGTCACCAGGCCTCATGAACCGTGATATTTAGACCGTTGAAATTTTTTACAGATGATGTATTTCTGTTGCCGCTTTAACAACAAATACTAAAAAACAGAATAAAATAAGTATTTAAGGGGCTCCCATACAACAAACGTTATTTTTTTGGCGTTTTTATGTTGATAGACACAAAAAACCACACTTCTCCAACTTCAACCCCTACTTTAACCCCTTTAGGGGATGATTTTCTTAAATTCCAAAAATACGTGTCTCCTGATTTATTGCTAAGAGTATTTGAGCCAAGTTTGAAGTTGATAGACGTAAGAAACAACACGTCTCCATACAAACTCCAAACCCCGGTTTTACCCCTATAGGGGGTGATTTTTGAAAAATCCAGAAATACGTCTTATTGTTTGTTTTGAGGAGTATTTTTAGAAAGTTTCGAATTGATACACCCAAAATTGAAGGTTTTCTATACAAAATTCAACCCCTACTTTCAACCCCTTGGAGGATGATTTTCGAAAAATACTAGAACTAATATCTCATAGTTTGTTTTCAAAAGTATTTGTGCCAAGTTTAAAGTTGATACACGCAGAAATCTCACTATCCCATACAAACTTCAACCCCCTCTTTCACCCCCTTAGGGGTTGAGTTTCATAAAATCCTTTCTTAGTGAGCATCTACACTATAAACGTACCCTACACACAAAATTTCATGATTCTATGTTCAGCGGTTTGGGCTGGGCCCTGATATTTAGATTTAGCTTCTCCTTTTATATATATAGATTAACAACATTCGCATCAGTGCAAATAGTAGGTATAACAAAAAGTCGCTTCCCGCTGTCTGTCCATTATGTACCTATGCTTAGATCTTTAAAACTAACGCAACGGATTTTAATGTGTTATTTTTTAATACTTCGATTGATTCAAGAGGAATGCTTATAAGTATATATAATATAATATCAGCATTGCACCCGTGCGAAGGCAGGGCGGGTCGCTAGTGATATTATAAAACAGAAGAGGTCGCTACCTCTGCTCTCTGCAGAACAGGAATATAAAATGTGCTACATATTATAGTCGACCGGGTGACCTAGAAAAAAGAGCAGTTATAATGACGGACGTGCCCCGTCCGGGGCGAACCATCCTACAATACGCCTCGACATTTGACCCGGACGCGGCCCGTCCGGGCTAGCGCTGCATACAAAAAGTATTTGACCGTGCCCCGGACCGGGCCCGGCCCTTTGTAACATGAATCAGCCTTTATGTGCCAAAATTTATTTATATAGATTTTGGAGTTTAATACGCTTGCATAGCTGCAGGGAAAGTGTAACATAAAGCAACGCAGATAAAGTCGTATGTGCATAATAGGTCCTATCTATTTATACTACTTAATTGCAAAATATTTCAGATATTCAACCAGGTGATAGAGAAGAGTCAGCGTTGCGACATTCTCGAGACTCGATTGCAGATCCTTCACCAAGAGATAACGCTATCGGTGTACAGAAATGTCTCACGTGGCCTCTTCGAGCGACACAAGCTGGTGTTTAGCTTCTTGCTCAATATGGCCATTTATCTGGACGCTGGATTGGTCACCGCTGAGCAGTGGAACTTCATTCTACGCGGTGCTGCTGGCACCCAAGTGGTTGGTTTGAATTATCTTTACAGGGCAACCTTTATTAGTATTATAACATTTGAATGGCGGAAGAAACTACTTTAGCTAACTGATATATATATATATATATATATATTTGGTTATATATATGGTCACGCCTTTTACCCCGACGGGGTAATCAGAGGTAATCCATTTCGGAAACACCCACTTTTCAGGTGGTGAGCCTAGCGTCGCGCCGGACTCGGTTGCTGCTACACAGCCCTCAGAATCAATTCTGGGACCCGCGGGTTTCCAACGTTGTTTTTCTTTACCCTCGAGCTAGTGATAAATAGTATGTAGGTATGTTTTTGAAAAATTAATTAGTAACATGCCCTTGCTATGATTCGAACCCAAGCCTTACGCATAAGAAGTGGGCTCTTTAACCACATGGCTATCACTGTATCACCAAACAAACTATTAAGTTAATGTAACATGCAGGTGCCGCCGAAAAAGCCAATGGTGGAAACCATGACTGATACAATGTGGTTGGCCGCTAACCACTTGCAGGAAATCGATCCAAGCTTCGAAGGACTCATCGAAGACAGCCTAAAGAAAATACCTATTATCCTCGGGTCTTTTAATGTGGTACGCACAATTTTATATAGCACTTGTTCTTTTTTTTGTCATTTAAAAGCTGACTTTTTTTGCGCACGTCAGTCATATACTTAAGCTAAAAAATAAGGTTCAACTTTGGAATTAAAGTTTGTACTGTTTGCATCATTTGTAGAAATGGCATGAATGAAAACTTTTTTTTTCCCAATAAATAAAAATATATCGATATCTCCAAAATGGTGACTTTTACTAAACTAAAATTTTGGCATATAGTAGGACATGATGTGGCCTATTTGCAGTTCAAGGATTATCCTTAATTATTTGGTCACCCTGAAAATGTATTAAAAGTTGTCCTCCCCATAACTTGAAAACGACTTAACCAATTCTGATTATTTTTTTGTGCGTCGTTTTACGGTTTCTTTCCCGAGAATTCCTGGAAAAATCATGAATCCGGGTCCCGGGAAACCCTGGATTGAAATACCTGTCAAATAACTGTATTTTTACTATGAGAAACCCTACTCTCAATGGATCTGTGGCAGTTAAACGTCAGCCCGAGCCACAAGTATAAGATATTAACTTCGGTCACAAATTCACAACGGTTTTATCCTCGCAGGAAATACACGTAGACAAGACTAACAAGATGATGCCTAATGTGGACTGGAACCAGAGACTATCGCCGTTTGAGAAGCTCATGATAATTAAATGTCTCAGAGAAGAAAAATTGGTATTTGCTATCGCACAGTATGTGAGCACCAGTCTCGGCGCAGTCTTTATCGAAAGCCCCACGGTGCAGCTGAATACACTGTAAATATTACAATTTATAACAATATACAGGGTGGAAACACAAAATTTGATGCAGATTTAATTGAAATAGAGGAACGTTTTATTTCACCATTTAACGCCAGCAAAATTTCAGGTACTATCACTAACGACGGCTTTTTTTTCCACCCTGTATAACGAACCTCATTGCAACGAATGTAGTAGATATATTCGTACGTATTTATTTATTAGTGTAGAAGGTGTAGATACATATAATAAAACTGTAACGGGACCGTGTCTGTACATGAAGTATTTTTACATTTTTTATTTGCGGTGGTGTAGATAGTTATCGATTTAGATATCAAAACACCATTGTTTGAAATTTTAGTCTTTCGATCTGGTTGTGCACGGATCACGCAAAAACTACTGGACGGAATTTGATAAAATTTGGTGTGCAGATAACTAAGTAACTGGGTCAATATTTAGGGTACCTTTTCTGCGGGAAATTATCTCATTCCCACGGGAAAATACAATAACTGGTTATAAAAAAACGTACTACTCCAAAACGATAACACTTAGAAACTTGAAATATCGTATGTATGTAGGTGTCGTATATGTCGTAGGCAACCGCTACGAAGGGATTTTAGGAAATTCCTACAGGAATGGGAATAAACTGTATCCGTGCGGGCAACGCCGGTGGGCACCCGCTAGTATTTGTAGGTATAAAAGAATAGATGGAATGCTGGTGAAATGTGCTGATGCTTACTGCATGAACGATACACGACATACCTACGCAATTTACAGCTTTAGAACCATATTTTTTGAACATTGAACAGGGTTAAGAAAGGAGTTCAGGTAGCCGCAACGCCATTAGCATATCCGCTGTGCATTTATTACATAAAAAATATTCGCTTCGCCAATCGCCACCCACATCTCACATGCGACTTCGTTAAAAAGCATATAAGAGAGCTATAATTACCGAAACAGAAGCATATATTTCTAAATAAACCATTTTCAGCTTGCCTTGTTCCATAGCTAATCAAAGCACACTTAAATTACAGGATTTTGAGACTCAATTCTTCACAAATTTTCATTGCTTTGTTTCCTCATTAGTCATTACTTATAGAATATTGGTGTATTCGCCTTCGCACCGTGAATAGATTATAATTTTTAAAAGTTGGTATATTTTTTAAGTGGTGACTAGGTTTTTAAGAGCTTAGATCAGAAATGTCATGAAGCAAGTGTTTCTATTATTGAAATACATGCAGCGCCCCGCGGTTTAACCCGCGTCAGTCCTGTTTCCTTGGTAAGATATAGCTCTTGTTGCGCCCAGAAAAGAAAGCTTTTCATTGGCGCAAGAATTTTTAAAACTAGTAAGTGGACTTATATAACAAATATTATATTATATTTTTAACACTACGTCCCTATGAGGCCGTGTCCTAAAAGTGCATAACCCCTCAAAAGCTTAGAAACCTTTAAATGCGGTAGGTACTAATATATTCCAATTTTTAAAGAGTATTTGCATTGCACCAAGCTTTTATGGAAGTTCAAAGTTTTCAAACATGTGTCAAATTTAAATCACACTAAAAAGTATTGATATCAACTTGGAAGCAAATCACCCCCAAAATAACTTTCTACCCCTTTTTAATGCTGTTATTGGATTAATTTCAATAAGTATAATACGAAACAAGTCTTCTGTCAATTCTGTTAAACAACGTTTATGCAAAATTTGAAGTAGATTGGACCAAGGAATCACGTCGTAATTTTTTTTTCCCAATTTGCCCGCCTTTTCACCCCCTTAGGAATAAAATTTCGAAAAATCCTTTATTATCGGATGCATACGTCATACAAAGAACATACCATCCAAGTTTCAGGTCTCAACGATCAGCGGTTTAGGCTGTGCGTTGATCCGTCAGTCAGTCATTCAGGACAAAACATTTTATATACATAGATCGATTGAATCCCTTTTTCCCTTGGTCACGGCATCACGACGTGAACGGCTGGACCAATTTCACTAATTCTTTTTTTTTTTTGTATGTATTTGTTTTCGTCAGGAGACGGTTGTTATGAAAGAAAAAAATACGCGGAACATTAGAAAATGCAAGAAAACTTAACGATATAGATAATAAACACTTTTTATCGTTAATATGAATATAATTAATATTTTGATATGAATATAATTAATATTAATAGGCAATCGCTTAACGGCTTTCTTTAATCACAAAGAAAATTATATATCCAGTCACATTTAAAACCAGTGAGATACGTTCCACTTGAAATGTTCAAAAAATGATTAAAAAATGTGCACGCACTTTTATTGTTTGATATAGCTGTATATGTATACAGCTATATCAAACAATAAAAGTGCGTGCACATTTTTTAATCAATCTTCTAAGCGATTCTTCTTCTTCAAGGAAAGCTTCGCTTCTGTTACTGGGTTTATATTAATTATTGAAGATGGCTTAACACAATTACATTGTGTTATACTAATTAATTACCTCACAACATTAGGAATCACAGAAAAGACTAATATAAAAGAATATTTGAATAAAAATTGAGCTTAATATATTATAATATATGTACTAAATGTACCTGTATAGGCCGAGACAACACTTTACAACGCTTTAAGAGAGACATTTTTTTCATGAAGCAATATTAAATTTGTAATCATATCAATGTACCTACCAGCATATTTCTTAGTCAAAGTATTGTGTACTAACACCATAGCTGGGCATTAATCATTAATTAACGACAATAACATTTCGACAACGACTTAACTTTTAATAAAGTTAACTTCCGTTACATTTCCTTAAGTCCGTTAATCGTTAATCTAGTACCTATTATCTACCAAGCACCTCGCCAAAACCTAATAAAATCCTAAGATAAGAGTTGTGGCTCTTGCCACAAATCTTTACTAATCTTAAAGAGTAAAGGTCAAAATGTTGTCAAAATTTTGCTAGACATGAAATCAAAAGACTCGTTCAACAATGCTGCAGTACTTAGAGAACAGATATTCATTAATCTGTTACTGCTATACCTTGAAGCAATGCAGTTGAATGTTTTTTTTTGCCATGGGCAAAGATATATTAACGCTAAAGCAAGCCTCGCTTTCAGACGAGAATCCAAACTAACATGATCTACTTTACATCATACTACATAAAAACAGTTTTAATTAAAGTTAACTTGCGTTAAATCTTCCGAAATGTAACGCTTTAACATATTTAACGAAGTTACCTTTTTTAGTACCTATATAATTAGCGATTAACGAGGTTAATTATTTGGTAACCGGGGGCCCAGCTACGCTAACATTTCATTGTTAAATACTTCTTGTAAACATCCTTGGGTAGTATGCCATTAAAGTATTATAATTCAAATACTAACACACTACATGTAACATTTTAAATGCGCCAAGATGCAACTGTCTTTTTTGAATCAATATTGATTATGGTCTATGGATTAGTGGACCTAGCAACATTTAATTATTCATATTTTTTATTTTTAATATCATTGGGTAATATCATTAAATTATTATGTACGAATACAATAAATGCAACATTTTAAATGTGGCAATGGCATAATGTTAATAAGTTTTGGACCGTTTCATTATTCTCTATCCGAACAAGCTTTCTTACCAAACCTATAAAATTTTATAACAAATTCCTAAAATTGACAATTTTATAATACCCTTATCAGAGTCTTAACCCTGTCTCACCATATCCATTATTAACATGAATGCCAATACTTATGCAATTTAAGCCACATTTGTGGGGTCCCATGCATACTTCGTATTGTGTGCCCTGAGATCACTCAGCGCCTTCATATCATCCTCTGAGAGCCTGAAATCCAGTGTGATATTTTCCTTAATTCTGTTTAAATTCGTTGATTTTGGTATCACAGCTACATCTTGCTGCAATGCCCACACCAATAGTACTTGAGCGCATGTAACTTTTAATTTCTTAGCAATCCTGACAACCACAGGATCCTCAATTAAATTATTGATGTTATAGGCTGTTCCTCCTAGTGAACAATATGCTTGTAGTACTATATCTTTTTCCTTGCAATACTTGAGCAGCTCCGGTTGATGATAGTATGGATGCCATTCAACCTGAAGCAGAAAATTGCACATCAACGATTTTTTTTGTAAATCCTCTGTGAATAAATCCTTAAATTGGTTAGAAACATAATATCATTAAATGAGTTAATACCTGGTTGACAGCTGGAATTACACTGTGGGTTGAAATAAGCTCAGTGAGATGTTGGATTGTGAAATTCGATACACCAATAGCGTTTACTCTTCCATCATCATATAACTCTTCCAGGCTGGACCAAGTTATGTCACGTATTTTCTTATTTTTTACATCATTATGATGTAACTTTTGACTCCCCGGAAAATGTATAAGATATAGATCCACATAATCCATTCCAAGATTATTCAGTGACTTTTGATATGCTTTTTCTGTAATTGCTAAATCCCCATAATTTGAAGGTGCTGAAAAAACGTTAACGTTGTAGTTTGTACTCTAAAGATTTTAAGCTACAATGTCATGACACAAGCACTCTTGGAAGGAGTGCAATCAATAGAACACCACTTGATCCACTGCTTGGATGCTGGCATCCAAATACACTAGGTCACAGAATATTATAATAGTACTAATGTACTTTGTTCACGTGTTTACATATACATGTAGCATCAGAGAAGTCATCAAACCAGAAAAATTTAAATCAAAATCATTTTATTTAATGTAGGTGTTTATAAGTCCACTTATTGAAAGTTTTGCAACTACACCGCTTACCAAGCTTATTGCTTGGTTAAGCATAGTTGAGAAGAAGTGGAGCAAGAAACTCCTGTCTCAGTAAACTCATTCTTGTACCATGAAAGTTCATTCACAACAGCTATATAATATGCCAATATTGAAAAAACTATGCAAAACAGTTAGAAAAAAAGCTGTGTTAGGCAGAGAGGCATTGGGGTGATTCCATAGGTTTTCCAAATATTGTAAAGAATAATATAACTCGACTAGCTGACCCGGCAAACGTTGTTCCGCCATATAAATGGCTGTAGCGGTAGGATGGTGAAAAATAGTTTACGACCTATTCTCATACCTACCTACCCAATATAAAAAAAAAATATTAAAATCGGTCGAGCCATTTCGGCGGAGTTCAACAAACACCACAACACAAGATTTTTATATATATATATATTAGAAGATAATCATCACTATCTTCAACCTGTTACAGCCCACGGCTGAGCTAAGGGTCTTTCCTGACACTGAGGAAGTATCCTTCACTCTAGCATACTGCAGATCTGTATAAATAGATAATAAACATTTCAAATTCTTATACCCAGTTTAGTGGTAATAAATATGTCTTCTCTCTCAAGTTCATATTTGGGGAGCAGAGTGTTGAAAGCGTTCTTTAGGTGTATTTCGTTGCGATATACAGCCGCAGTATCTATAACAAGATAACTCAATGGGTAAGTATATGTATAATATAGATAACTTACAAAAACAAACAATATATAAAAAGATTTATTACCAAACAATCGATAACCAGCAGCTAAAGCATAATCTATCATCTTCATTATATCAGTTTCAGAGTGTATACGATATGTTCCCACTGCAAATTTAAAAAAGGTGTTATACTAAACAGTCAACAAAAGTTAATGAATCCTATGACAACAATATACCTACATTTATTTATTTCTGTAGGTAAAAAAAATTACACTTTGTTAATATTATAGTCTAATAACAAGGTACCTACTCTAAACTCATCCATGGAGATTGGGCATTATTTCGGACAAGGTAATGCAGGTATGAATTAAAGCATTACTTTAAAATATGAATCAGTTTATTAAAATCCAACGTTTTCCTTAAGTTTGTTGATGTCATTTCTTCCCAGAATTCGATTCTTATTAGTGACACTATCAAATGGTGTATTAAAACAGGATGTGTGTTTTTTTTTCCAAAATCTATATTGATTTTCCATAAATCCAAAGATGCAGTTTTGGTTTTCATCAAAATCGGGCTCAAGACTCCTTTGAGTAGGTACTTTTCGCTATTCCTCATAGTTTCTAATTTAGCCATCCATGCCCACTTGAAAAATTCACGCTGTATATGTGCATATGTATTAGGTGTCCTGAATGCCCATATGGCTTGTATTTTAAATTTTCTAATACCTACTTGTCAGATTTAATGTAGGTACCTACTTAGTTTTTGAAAACAAACCATTAAATGGTAGGTATTTAGATAGTGTCAAAAGTTACTTTAATATTTCTTGGCTCAAAGGATAATAAAAACATAAAATTTCTTACTTCCTATAGCTGGTATTTGAGCGCCACTATTAAGGATGAATTTCATTGTGGCGTAATTTTCAACAGAAGACGCCATCTCCGGTCTTGTTTTCCCAATTTGAAGATTTTCTGATGATGATGACTCTTTACATAAATGACACCTCAACGCGTTGCAAATTCCCGTTAACATTCACAATATTTTTACAGGTACCGAAATATGCGACTGTTAGAAAACACCCATTTACCTGTTACCCAACAAACAACAACGAATAGACATCACGGAACACTATTACTTGATAGACATGCACAATATTGCACACAAAACAAATTCCACTTGTCAGGAACTTTGGACAATGGACATGTGTGTAACGCTGGGGCTACATTAGCTGGCTACGGCGAATATTCGTGCGCGATGAGTGGGGCCGGGAATCGTTGTAACGCGTAATATTAATTAACGTGGCACTGTTGTTAAACTGGTGCGCTTCACAGGGATTGAAGGCATGATGAATCTTCGTATTCTTCGTCCTAATGTACTGTTCCTACACAAAAACATCGCTGGGCGTATGCCCGTACACGAACGTTTTTAGCGCGCAACGCGACACGAATATGATACGAATCTTCGGTGAATCTTCGCCTGCTAATGTAGCCACAGCATATAACCAGTCTGTCTGTGCATATGACGCAGCAGGCAGTTACAGTGTTGCCAACTGCTACCTTATTCCCTATCCTTGTGGCTACAATACTGCAAAAAGTGTCTACCTTCCCCGATTTTTTAGTATGCAATAAATCAAACAAGGATAATATTATGTACCTACCTACTTGAAAATTAATATTTTTTGCTTTTCCATGATTCTTTTCCATCAACCTTCTGTTTCCAATCAAAAAATCGTCAAATTTGTGGCATCAAAAAACATTTCAACTTCCGATACAAACTTCTACGATCAGTTGAATTGGGAATGATTACATTGTTAATACGAATTTATAATTTACTAGAGCGGACCCATCAAGCATTGACCTGCCAGATAAATTTAGGTACAAAAGCTTTGACAATAGGTATCAACGACGCACTGAGATACATACATACAAATGTTGCTCGTTATAATAGTGTAGGAAAATTTTGAATAAATTTCCAAGAAAGATGTCATATAAAACGAAATCACTTAATTTATTATCTTCAGAAGCACAGTACATATTCAACAAGTTTTAAATAAATTATTGTCTGACTAGTAACCCGAGTAGACGTTCTGACACCGTATAAACCATCACTTGACACTCTAGAACCCAAACAAAAAAATATCAGTCTGTCCAGCCATCTTCGAGATTTAGCAAGGCTAAAGAACCGGAATTGTTATATATCAATATACCTACCACCTTCGATTTGCTGACGATATCGTAGTCATGGCAGAATTGCTGTAAGATGTTCAAAGGCTTCTGCATTGACAAGCATGTTGATACAGCAAGACTCATTTATTTTAGCTACTTTCACAGTTTAATGGCCTATGACATCTTGCTGTGGGGCAGAGCTGCTGAGGCAGAATCTATTTTTATTTTACAAAAAAAGGCTACATATACTAACGCGCCATTTACAAGTTAAGATGTCGTGATTCCCTAAAAGAACTGTTCAAACAAATAAATATTTTAACTATGCCTTGTCAGTACATTTATGAAAACATTATGTATCAAACAAGTACTTTGCAAGACTTGCCTATTACAAACAAACTAAGTAGATCACTTTATAAATGACAATGATGCTTGGAACAGATTTCCTCCAGCACAGCGCAATACGACAGCGAATTAAGTAAGAATTGATTAAAGTAATGTGTTGAGTAGTTTCTTGCCGCGCTTCTTCTCCTTAACCATATATTATGCTGAAGCGGTGGAGTTGAAGTGACTTTCAATAAGTGGACTTATAAAACATTTTGACTTGCCTTGTGCCTAAGTAAGATAAAAATAGGGTTCCGGATAGTGGTGGCTGGGTTTGTCATATGTTACGGGATTATTCATTAGATTAAAATTATTGGTAGGTAGGTTCAAAATTCAAAAATTAAACTGAGTTAAACTGAGTGACAGGATAAGAAATAGGAAATTAGGAAACGTTGTGGTCGAAAAGAAGATGTAGTGACAATAACCTCCTCCTTTTTGGTATAGTTAGGTACCCCTAGGTCGACCTTTACCGACTCTTCCATTTATCGGTTTGTTACGTACCTATACAGATATTTTCTAATTTCAGATATGCTGACACGACTAATACCATACCACTAGTGTTTGTATTGAGCACGGGGTCGGACCCGTTCGGAGCTTTCCAGAAATTCGCCACGGAGATGTCGATGCGCGATCGCGTGCACTCCATCTCGCTGGGTCAGGGGCAGGGGCCCGTCGCCGAAAAGATGATCACCAATGCCAAGCCCAAGGGGGACTGGGTTTTTTTACAAGTAAGTACCAAAGGCTGAAGTATTATTTAAAAAAATATAAATCACGCCTTTAATCACCGAGGGGGTAGGCAGAGGTATCCCATTTCTGGATATATCCACTTTTGAACTTGAGGCACCACACCCAGCCAGGACGAACCTGTCCCGGTCAAACCGGTATACCAGGGGGCGCAGTTTGTGAGGAAAGACACGCTCTGGGATGGAAGAGGAAGGCCAGCTAGCCGCAACCGGCTGACCACAACCGACCGGCTATGCAGTCTCGGCTCAGTATAGGAGATAAGGTCAAGATGGGTTATGTGTGTAAGGTAATGAGCGTTGATGATATTCTATGTCTTGTCTTCTAGTGTGTGTGCTCGGCTAGTTTGGAGATGTCTCGTTCTGGTGATTTGATGATGTAGGTAGATATTGTTGACGACGTTATGCACTGTTCATCTTCAGTTTTCTCAGTCTAATAAGCTTTTATCGTAGTAAGCTATTTCATGTGTTAGTGAGGCGTTCCAAGTGGATACTCTCTCGATTTTAATTCTTGGTCCGGTATTTGAGGGCTGCTTGAAGTATATGTGGTTCCGTGAACTTCCGTGCTCCTAAATATGTGCCCGTAGTAAGATTTATTTGTTTGGTGATCATTTTGCCTTGCAAGTTGTCATACCCTTTTTTTCCTTTTTGGATGGATTTGTAGAGTACCTTCAGTATTAATCGCTCGTGGCGCCTTAGTTTTGATCTATTTGATTTGTGTAGAGTTGCAGCTTTGAGGCCATAGGAAATTACTCGAGTTGTTTGCCACCGCATTTTGGATTTTCTTCCGAATGTTATAAGAGCTTTCATTCCCGAAAAAGTGTGACGTATGCGCCGTTCCAGTGCAAGCGAGAGCGCGCAACGAGCGACAAAGAGGCACAATCCATTCCATCAGTATTTTCTTATGACGTTGTCACGTTCAACTATCGTCAGTAAACAGACCTTACAGACAACCGTTTTTTTTATATAAAATTACGCTTTAAAATGTACTAATTTGTTATAAAATTAACAAATGAAAAACAATTATTTCAAACAAGTTATAAATTTAATTATTTTTAACATTTTTATTTATATCGTTTATTCCTTCAATTATATATTTTTTATGTTGCAACACAAGATCAATTCAATTTAAACAATTTAGTTCATGCTAAAATACCTTCTAAACTGACTAAGTTTGATGTTCCTGGAATAGAGTTGTTTTTAAGACTCACTAAATTTAATTTTAAGTTTAAGAAATTTATAGTACGAGAGCCCACGACCAAAATTTTTGTCTCATAGCAATGCGGCCAAAACCGCATCAAATCGATAGATACGATTATCCTGAACTCGAAAATACCAATATCAGACATTTTCCGCGTAGCGTTTGATCTGACCGAATTTTCAAAATTGTCAAAGATTTTTACCGAACTGCATCATAGCAATATGTCTGATTTGCAGACTGTAGTTGAATGATAGTTCTGAGATACCGGAAACATATTTTACAGACGTTAGTGGTGTAGCGCAAACCCGTAAAATCACTTAAAAAAATTAAAAATGAGACAAAAAAAATGTCTCATAGCAATACGTCTGAAAATCTTTTTTATTAGTAAATTTTGGTTATTTGATGCGAACAAAACAATTTTCAGACGGAAATGTGAACGCATTAAATTTTGAGATCGTTTTGAAAATGTTAACAAATTTTACCGATCGGTATCATAGCAATATGTCTGAAAATTGTTGGACATGATAAAATAAGTTGTCCACATGTGCAAAAAATTTATATAGCACCTTCTCTATCAGACAACTTTTCGATAGAGTTACCCGAAACCGTAACATTGAAGTTGAAGGACTAAAATAAATCGCACAAAAGGAAACTGGGATGAAGTTGAAAAAAAAACGGTTTATTCAAATACTAAATATTCTCGTATTCAATCGCTGTCGGATTCGGAATCGGCTCCTATTCTTGAGTGAATGATATCTTGAGCTAAGAACGCACTAGTTTCAAGGCAATACCGTGCCACTTTTGATAGGGCCATTACAATAGTTCTCTATACGTCCACCGCTGATGTCGCCGCGGTCGCAACTGGTCGAGCTGTGGCATACCACCGCAAACCGCGGCTCTCGCAGCCCCTCTCGCCGCGCCGCGCTCCACACCGCCAGAAACTGTGGCCAGGCCCTAAAGCCGTATACAAAAAGAAAGCTGAAAGCTTATCAGCGCCGGTCAGCGCTGGTGCCGCCCGCCAATCATCGTACGACATTTTGCTCGCTCTGCTTCAATCTGCTTGCTTTCTGTAGAATGGACCAGCGCCGATAAGCGCCGATCGGCGCTTATCGGCGCTGATAAGTTTTCAGCTTTCTTTCTGTATACGGCTTAACACGCGAAAAGCCGTACCCGCCGCAGGAGCGTAACAAGCGCTGAGGCGTCGGCCAGGCGACTCCGAAACGTTATTTTCGTTTTTGGGAGTATATGCTACACTTAAAGTGTCTGAAAACAGGTTTTTGGTAATCCTGGCAGCAATACGAAAAGTTTAAAAAAAAATTATCCGTATTGCTATGATACAGGTCGGCTAAATTTTTTGACATTTTCAAAAATGCGCTCAGGCTATATGCTACGCGCAAAATGTCTGAAAACAAACTTTTTCGTAATACAATTATAAAATCTATGTACATTTTCACTATCAGACGTATTGCTATAATACCGACTGCCTTTTTTTTTGACACAGCAGAAATGGCCTCCCACGCAGTTGCTACACTTTCGACCGTTACTAAACACCTAGTCGGGTTCAGAATCATACAATCCAACGATTTTATAGGGTTTTTGCCGTATTGCTATGAGACATGGTTTTGGTCGTGGGCTCTATAACTATTAGCTTTAGGCATTTTAAGCGACGTGCTGGTAGATCGAGTCCATTGTCCAGAGGGTTTCTTATTAGAATGTTCGTTAGGGTTTCGTTGATATTCAAACCCTCTAGTTTTAGTTGTGTAGGTATATCGTTGCCTAGGATAATGATGTTGTTTTTGGGAAGTTGAATTGGCGGGAGACTATCTTTTTTTTTTGAGTAAGTTTAAAGCTGGGTTTTTCTTCCTCTAAGGATGTGGGGACGTCATTATTCACCTCACCAGTGCATATGCTTGAATTCGTTTATGCACGCTTGAATTACGCGTTTTTTGTTCTTGCCGTAAAGATGTCTTTCAATGCTTGAGGGTTCACCGTGTCGAAAGCTTTCCTAATATCCAAAGCTGGTACATAAAACCTATTTTCTGTCTCCACTCTTCGTCCAGCATACGTGCGTACGTAGCAGCGTGGTTGTCTGTTGATTTTTTGGCAAGGAAGGCGGCTTGATAGTTGGCCGTTTTACTTCTATCAATAGTTAGCTTGAGAAGTTGTATTCAGTACCTACATGTGTCGTTATAATTTAAAAGGAGGTTATTTTCTCACGCCTTTGTTTCACTGGAGGCGGCTATTATGTATGTTTGGCCTTTTGGTGTTTATTATCATTACATTTTTGTTTCTCCTAAACACCTAAATCCTTTTGCTGCACCTCAAGTGACAATTGTTTGGATTCTACGGTTTTAATGGTTTCTGTCGTTGTGCTGCTGCTGCTAGGCAGGTCTAGATGGAGAGATTAATATGTACTGGCTAATATTCTTGCACTATGATTTATGCGACTGCATAGTGATTTTTATCATATCATCTGGGTTATTTGGTCTAACAATTATTAACGGCTGTTTCCTGGATACATGGTGAACTTGAGCGTTAATAAGCTGGTATTTAGCAGCTGCCACGGGAACATCTGTTCTTCTCCACTCATATGCGATGTATAGATTATTTATATAGGTATGTTGAGAGAAGTGTATTATACAGTTCTTGTTCTTTGCAGATTGAGCAAGATTACTTGTTTGCATTTCTCATGTGGGGTTCGTCTTGCTATTTTTTTCTACGTATCTCTTCTTATAGCTATGTGGTCACATGTAGTAAAGAATAAGTGGTTAAACTAGTACGCTATGGCTCTAAAGAGGCAGTTGCTGTTCCTTTGCATCCTAATTTTTTTTTGCATAGCCATGCTTTTCGGCTGTGAATAGAACCATAAAAGGCGATTGTTCTGAAAGGAAGGTTTTTAAGCAGTAAAAATTTATTGGTAAAAAGGCTATTTTGCTCATGGGAAAGTTTGGGCAATGTGTCCTTTTGTTTGGGACTTTTTGAATTTAACAATACTGCATAGTATTTTTTGGGTGATAACAGTGACTTATGAGCGTTTTGGTGTTATATTTAAGACAATGGGAGAATGTGTAGCTGGGCACCAGATGTGTCCGAGTGGGTCTTAAGATAAAGCTCGGGTTCTTTTTTGTGTCTTTTGGTGATATAAATGGTTCTCTGTTAGGTAATTGCTTTTTAAAATAGTTATATTCGAATGTTTTAATCGTGATTTGCACGGCACAAAATGCCCTCCTATATTAGAGATGGGAGTGTTTTACCTATATTTATAAACAGGAAAATAAAGCTATAATGCATACAATTAGAGATACAATTTCAGTACGAGCTGATGGCAAAAATATGTGTGAAACTAATGGGATCGTTGTCCTGGTTATTGTTTATTCATGCAACTAGGTATTTGAAGAAACCTAATGTCGTTTTAGGAGCTGAGTGAGTATCTGATAAATATTTGGGGATTATCTGAAGAGTATAATTATTTAAGAAATTGCGTGGGGTAGTGTAGTTGGGGTAAGGTTTGTCAAGTCTATATGGTCAGGTAGATTACAAAATATCTATTTGGGTTATATATGTATAACCCAAACAGACATTTTGTGGTTTTGATTGATGTAGTTTCACCGTTACGCTGTTGCACATAATATCTGCTATCCGGCATGTGCAGTGGAACTCTCCTAGGATTATTTTTTCATTTTTAAGGACAAAATACTAAGACGTGCAATCCCTTTGCATCAAATTGAATCAATTATAATTAGTTTTAACAGAGGGTCGCAAAATTCGTTATAATTAAATGGAAAGACATATTAGGAGCGATCTCACCGGGCCGAAGTGCTGTTGTGGCGAAGTATTGGCAGGAATCTGTCACTTTTGTGACTCTGGCGAGTGAAGGCACTATTGAATACACTTTATCACTATCTAACTTAATAAGGTGTTTAGCAGCCGGCACGATTAAATATAGATTACGATAGGGACTTTTGCCGTGGATTCAACAGCGTACGGGCAGTTGAGCGCATCGGCTAAGTCCGCACTTTCGAAGAAACAAAGGGGGTGCGAAAACAAAGGCGCGGGCGGCGACAACGTATTGACCAGAGCGCACGTGTTGGGTGCGTTCGCTTTCGACGGCAGTCACAACCAAACTCTCCCATTTCTGGATATATCCACTTTTCACGAGAAATTGTTTGGACCCCTAAACGTGATAGGTGGTGAGCCCATCGCCGGACCAGGTGTGTTACACATGCTTTACAATTACTGAAGTGCTAGTCGCCACGCTTCTTCGCATTCCTGCTGAGTGGCCAAAAATCCTAAATGGTTGACCAAAACTACTATGGGAACATCGACAAGTTAGATACTGACGCTCCAGCTTATAGCGAAGTTAGTAATTTAAAGTCTTTAATAGTTTATTAATTGAAAAAAAGATATTCGGTTCATTTCTAATTATACTCTTTATTATTTGACAGAATTGTCATTTGGCTGCATCATGGATGTTGAGCTTAGAACTAATTGTCGCAAATATGCCTGAACAACCCCCGGACCCGATGTTTCGTCTCTTCTTGAGCTCTATGCCGACGCCCAAGTTCCCAGTATCAGTACTGCAAAATTCTGTGAAGGTCACTAATGAGCCTCCTAAGGGCCTAAAAGCGAATGTCAAAAGAGCCCTGATAGAGATGGATCAAGACTTCTTTGAGGATCACAGTAAGTATGTCAAAAGTATAATAGTGAATTTTTATTGAAGCAAAAATTGAAAAAATAGGTAAGTAGGTACTTAATTAGTTGTATACAACGCGTAACAGAAAAACGCAATTCCTAATACACCCCAATTAGTATATTAATATAAAAAAACTTTAGTTGTGTCTAACGAATTTTCTTAAATATCGATTAATAATAGCACGATTTCCATAGAAAGCACTAAATTCAGCTACGATAATAAATTTTTTGAAAAATTTAACACATAATATTAAAAATAGCTGAAATCGAATAAGTAGTCGATACTGAACAAACTAATTTCAGGAATTACGCTTATTCTGTTACATGTTGTATAATAATGACAGACATTGGTAATCATTGGAAATTTTATTAATAAATTGTAGTCACAGAAAAAATCTGGATTATTTTATGATACTTCTTTTTTCATATCTATTCTTGTAATGTTGTATAGTTCTGGAGCAGGACTGGCGTACGATGTTGTTCGGCATCTGCATGTTCCACGCGATCATCCAGGAGCGGAAGAAGTTCGGACCGCTCGGTTGGAACATCACCTACGAGTTCAACAACAGCGACCGCGAGTGCGGCATGCTCAACCTGCAGATGTTTTGCGCAGACGGACATATACCGTGGGACGCGCTCGAGTACATCACTAGTTAGTTCCTAACTATATCACACCTGCTTAAAGCTAGAACTACATTGCACCCCCGTGGTGATTCGAGTCGTGGCGTCTTTATGTTTCATAATTTACTAGGGTTAGAAAGAGAAAGACACACCACGCGGGTGAAATGTAGTTCTTACCATAGATACCTACCATACTAAATGTTTGAGACCGATATATGCTTCTGGCCCTCCCTAGCTGCGACACACACGTGGGCGCAATTTAATTCTAGCTTAAATCCTAATTAGAAGATTAACTTAGAATCAGAAGTGACAATGCGATTACACCTTCCTGAATTTAGAAACTGAATGATTCACTCGACTACATTCAGAAAGGTGTAATATTCTCTTAAGTTCTGCGACCACACAGTGGGTGGAAACGTGGGAAGGCGAATAGTCGGAATAGTCGGAGCGAACGGAATGCAAGACAAAGAGCAGAACGGTATGACACACAGCGATCGCCACGCGGCGTTAGCGCCGATCGCTCAGAGAAGTGAAGTGCGGGATCACTTGGCACTTTGCCACATCATGCACGGCGAGCGTATTTCGTCTCGACGAGGTCCCATCGCACTGCATCTGCATAATATCGATACCTACCAGCAATAAAAATTAAGTGTCTCTGTTATTTCTAAATAAATCCCCAAATTTAAAACTGTTATTTATACAATGCCTAAACACCGAAATGACAGTTTTCTTTATTTTTTGTCTGACTATTCGAAAGTTAGTCTCGAATAGACTCCGAAACAGCTCAACCTATTTCAAAGAAAATTTTAAAGATTAAAACCGGAATATAATTAATTAAATATACATACTTATAGGTCAAATAACGTACGGTGGCCGAGTTACTGACATGTGGGACCAGCGATGCCTGACAACTATTCTCAAGCTATTTTTTGCGCCGCCGACCCTGGAAGAAGGCTACGTGTACTCCCAGTCAGGAACTTACTACTGTCCTCGAGAGAAAAGGCTGGATGCGTATCGCGAATACGTTGACACATGGCCAGTTATTGAAAACCCCGAGGTGTTTGGGATGAATGACAATGCTAATATAGCTTTCGAGGTAAATAAAATGTCCTCGCGTATTTTACATACATTACCTGCTACGCATTGGGTATTATATTATAATACCTAGGCAGAGTATGAAATAAATAATATTTCATACATTACCTGCACGTTTTAGGCATTAGGTATCTTAGATCATTTAATCGAAGCATTATATATAATACCGGATTATTGCCTATAACATAATATACACTTTTTGAAAGAAAACGAACCCGGGGCTCACGAATATAAGAGACGCGCTCACTTTCAAGGCTATCTTTGCTAGGTAAATGCAGTTCAGAGGAAACTTAGCAAATGCACATCTACAAAAGTGTTCGTTCGAATAGAGGGATATCTACTCGAAGCCCAAGAATCGGCATAGGACATTTTGTCACTTTGCTGAATGTATAAAGATTTTGCTTACTTGTATCCCTCATTATAGTTATAGGTCTAGTTTGGGACTAAAGATCCTAGTGTAAATTGTGTTTATTAGTTTATTGAATTTGCGTTGTCTGGTCGCCGCAATTGTTACGTAGGAGGTAGTTATGTACAATTATTTAATTTTGCGAACGACAATTTTAGAGCGTTTTTTCGCAAGATCTGCTTGACCATACGACTCATATTATGCGTGGATGGTTCCTTATGGATCTGAAACGATACAGATTCCACAAATCGAAATTATTTTGAAAACAAAATACGAAACTATTAAGAAAACAAATTTTATAGGTACTTAAAACTTCGTAATAGTTTTAAGATCCTTCGCTATTGTACGGCAATTCGAACATTTATTAAGCAGTCATTAATTTTTAAGTGTTACTTATTATTTTTTTCAGAACAAAGAAACTACCTCGTTAATTCAGACTATAGTAGATGTGCAGCCGAGGACGGCGGGCGGTGGCATGGGCGAGACTCCCGACCAGACGGTGTGGCGAATTTGCGACCAAACCCGCGCCATCATTCCCACTGGCATCGACAGAACGCTTATCAACCCCGAGCTCATGATACCAACTGACATGGGACAGTTGCACTCGCTAACCACAGTCCTCCTGCACGAGACCGATAGGTTCAACACGCTGTTGGGGCTCATACACTCGTCTCTCAATGAGCTGCAAAAAGCCATTAAGGTATGTGACAGAAACAACTACAACTTTCGGTTCACTATAATCGACCTGTTCACGTCACACGTCGTGTACCAGGCGATCGGCCCGGCAGGCGTCCACTAGTCTAATACGCAGACTTAGTTCACTCAGCCACCTATATATTAGTGTACATACAGTATGCAACAACTCAGCCACCTATATATTAGTGTACATACAGTATGCAACAAATTAACCGAAGTATGGAAAAATACCGCAGCTACCTACATAAGCTAAGCTAAGGGGATGCGCTTTAATCTCGGCGTTAACTAACAAATTAGCACATAACACTAGGCTCACTCAGCTAACTGATCCGATTATTACATACTCTATACTATAACTTAATAGATATTATTAAGTCATAAGATTTGTACGGTTGCTTGTGATGAATATGGTCTGAAACTGAAGGTAACTGAAACTAATTAAAAAAATATATTTACCTAAATGTAACCTACCCTAACATAGTTTTTCGACGGGAACGAAACTGCGTGGTAATAGGTGAAAACGCACGGAACAGCAGCTATAAAATAATATGTAAGTAGGTAAGTAAGTAAGTAACAACTCTATTGTACACCAATAAAAATATGCAACAAGTGACACAATGATAAAAAAGTACAATGGGCGGTCTTATCGCTTTAAGCAATTTCTTCGAGATAACTTTAGGATGGATGTAACTGAGATAGACAGATGAAGGTAGATGGTGCACTCAAGTTAACAATGGATTAAGGTACTTACATACATAAACCGTTTCCTATAAATATATAAAAAAATTAAATACACAGTATCTACATACATAAAGTAAATATATATCGATACCATAGCATATTATAAGTAATTACATGAATATAGTACATACATAATTCATTATATGTTGCTTTAATAATGTATTTAATCCATTATTTTCAACTTCAGGGTATCGTGGTTATGTCTGAAGCCATCGAAGAGGTCTTCAAGTCGTTCATGAACAACAGGGTGCCCGCGATGTGGCACAAGAAAGGCTACAATTCGCTTAAGTCTCTCGGCAGTTGGATTCACGACCTTACCTTGAGGGTTGATTTTATTTTGGTAAAGTATAAGAACAATCATCTCGACTTATTTTATGAATAAGTGCCGTGGAGTAATTAGTGTGTAGATTAGCTACATTATATGGCTCATTTTTTCCTTCTTTTCCTTGACAATAATACGTTGTTTGTTGCAGACTTTTTTGTAAAGTCATAGTAGTTAAGTAGGTACACTACCGACATCTATAACACCGATATACCTACCGAATGTTCGTTTTATTGAGTTTAATGCCTTTATGCAGACTTTAAAATAATTATTAGTTATATTTTCGTATATAAGTAGTTTTATATGAGAAGTTATTAGCCCTCAAAGCAAAAAATGATCCGGTCATTGGAGCCGCGAGATCCCCATGATCAGATCAGCTATCTAGTTTATTTTTTAGTGGGGGACTAAATATCCGGTTTATTATAAACAGAAATGGCTGATAGACGGCATGCAGCCCAGCAGCTGGGTATCGGGGCTGTTCTTCCCGCAAGGGTTGCTTACGGGCTCTCTGCAGTCATACGCGCGCAAGTACCGCGTGCCCATCGACGCACTCCTATTCGACTTCGAACCAATCCGCTTCTACCTCTCCCAAGAAGACATCTACAAGGAGAACAAGAAAAGGCAGAAGGAGCAAAAGGTATTGTCTCTATCGCCGTGCTTCGGCAGGCACGTTAAACGGTTCGTTCTAGTTTTCTGAGTTTACACAAAAAAGAGAGGAGTAAGTAGTAGTACTTAGTTGTTTTGGTTATTGGCTTAAAGTAGAATGAAATACGATTTCAAAAGATTATTTTCATGACATTATTGACGTCATCAAAATAGTATAGAGACTAGATTGTTTAGTGCTTCGATAAAATTTTACATTATGTAAATTTTAATAAGTAAGTATATAATTTTATTAAAAATTTATGAATAGAATATGATTCCACCACAACAAACGAATAGTTCAAGGCCGGCGCACACGGGCCATCTACCTGCCTGTACAATATAAAGTTTTATATGACATAATTTAATTTCTCTGACTATAGGAAGAAATAACAGAGCCTTCAGTGTACGGGGAGCTAGTCACTCAGACCAATGGCGTCAACATCCACGGCTTGTTTATTGATGCTGGTCGGTGGGACGCCCAATCCAACTTACTTGTCGACGCTCTGCCAGGTAATCGTAGGGTATTCAGCCACGTATTTAGAAGAAAACTTTTATTACTAGACTTTAAATTCAGATAAACTAAGAAAAAGAGTTGAAGTTGACTCGTATGTAGGTTGGTACTTCTATGGGTGAAAGAAGACAAGATTAAACATACCTACTTATTGAATGATCGAACGACAAATAGTGTCTTGTATCAAATCTCAAAACAGAAATAGCGTTAATTATTATTCTTGGGTAATATAGGTACGAGACTGAATCAAAAACTTCTTCGTAACTATCAATATTAAAAAATGCAAACATTTTAACAAAAATATTTTATTTATCTAGGTAGGTACGTCATCTCCCTCTAATGCAATGCATTTCGAATAACGCGTTTCTAAATTTCCTAATTCGTGGGTGAAAGAAGACAAGATTAAACATACCTACTTATTGAATGATCGAACGACAAATAGTGTCTTGTATCAAATCTCAAAACAGAAATAGCGTTAATTATTATTCTTGGGTAATATAGGTACGAGACTGAATCAAAAACTTCTTCGTAACTATCAATATTAAAAAATGCAAACATTTTAACAAACATATTTTATTTATCTAGGTAGGTACGTCATCTCCCTCTAATGCAATGCATTTCGAATAACGCGTTTCTAAATTTCCTAATTCGTTGCGAAAATAACATCCCTCCGTTTTTCGTTGGGTGCGAAAATTATTTTTTTCATGAGTCTCGAAAAACTCCTCTACCGCAGCCATAACCGCGATTATGGTGAAATTTTAAAATTCCACGAATTTCCTTTTTTAATTTTTGGGAATAAGTGAAAGTCACTTATGGCTGAGTCCGGAGAATATGGTAGGTGGTCGAACAGATTGAAGCCAGCACAGCGGATTGCGTTGAGCGCAACTTCCGATCGATGAGCATCGGCGTTATTTTGAAGAAACAACACGCCCTACGAAAGTTTTCCACGACGTTTTTCTTTAATCGCTTCACGCACTTTCGGAATTAAATTGGCTTAATAGGGTTCAGTAATAGTTTGGCCTTTTGATATGTAATCAATAAAAAAGATTCCCTCACTATCCCAGAACACTTTAGGACATAACTTTTCCAGCAGTAAGAGCAACTTGAAATTTCCAAATGGATGGGGAGGATGGTCGTTTCCAAGACATGCTTTGTCTTTTGCTTTCAGGATAGAAATTGTAAACCAATGTTTTATCCATGGTGACAAGGCGACGGCAAAAATTATCCGGAACATTTCGAGATTGCGCTTAGAAATTTCCAAACGTCGCTTTTTGTTTTCGTCGGTTAACATTCGTGGCACCCATCTTGCCGACACTCTTTTGAACCCCAAGTGAATCAATTAAAATGGATTGACATACATACATACACATGCTCATGCCTTTTTACCGAAGGGGTAGGCAGAACAATAAACTGCCTCCTGCTACGATCCTCGCACGCCTCATCCACATTCATCAATCGATTCATACATACTAAATGGATTGAACGCTACCAAATTATATCTTTAGGATCTCAGTTGAGTAAGGACTCGTATATCTTTTATAGTTTATTCTTCTGTATTAAAGTACCAGATTCTCAATCTTTTTGACATTTTCTTTCGTAATGGAGGTTGAAGGCCGCCTAGGACGCGGGTTGTTTTCACAGCTTGATCTACCTCTTTTAAATTTAGCCTCCTAGTACCTACGCAACAGAATAGGGTAGGTAGGTACAGCATCATCCCCTAATGTCTGATGAATGTCCAAAAAAAAATATTTCCTTCGTAGACATTTTTTTCAAGCTGACATATTTTATCCATAATTTTTTCGTTTTTAGCAACTCGTTGCACAAAACAATTTCTTACGTGCTAAAAAACTGGACTTGTATGATTGACTCTCTTTAATTTGAATATAGAACTTCTCCCAAAAACCTAGTAACTATATACATGCACCTATGAGAACTTGTTGATTCACCATTTGGACGCCCTTACAATATTTAGAACATTTTTAGGTCAAATGAACCCTCCACTGCCGGTAGTATGGTTCAAACCAGTCCTGGAGCTTCCAAAGCCAGATCCACGATATGAAGCTCCGATGTATAAAACGTCAGAGCGTGCAGGTACATTTTAAATATATTTACAGTAAAAGCCCGTTCACATCTTTATAGGTTTTGTTTGTTTCCCTACTGAATAAATGAATTTTGATTTGAACACTAAAAACAGGTTACAATATGACACCTCGCAGACAGCAGCAGCACAGAATAGCAGGCAGCGGTAGCTTCGCGTTTTGACGCCAGAGCCGCTGGACTGAACTTCCGGTGTGTCAAGTTAAAATGGCGGCCATAGGGATACAAGCCGTGCTGAGCAGTTTAACTCCGTTTGTTAGTTAGTTTGCGCGTGGGCGCGTATTGATACCGGTATTCAAAAAATCCGGTATTCGAAAGCCCTATTTAGTGCGTCATGCATAACTCATATGATTTCGTGTATAACTCAGCAGAACTGCGTTCTAGCTGATGACCCGCTTTTGGAGTGTTCGGGCCTTTACTAAACTTTTATGCTTTGCTTACTTACGCATTTCCGATGTATGCTAATGGTTATGATTTTGTATAGGAACATTGTCTACCACTGGCCACAGTACGAACTTCGTACTGCCTGTGCTCCTTCCGTCCAATCAGATGGCGCAGTACTGGATCATCCGCGGTACAGCTCTTCTAACGCAGATAACAGACTAATGCGATTGCAGTCCTTATGGCGAATATTTTGAAGATAGAGCTCTATCATGGACTGCTTTTTTATTATTTTTCCTTTTTTTATGTACACAATCATGTTACAACAGACACTGGTGGTCCAAGAGGCATTTGTGTACCTACTTTCGTTATTAATTTTGTTATCTAAAAAGAACTGCCATAATTAATGGAATTTATTTACCTAAAAATACCTATATTCGTATTTGTAGTTATTTAAACTAGTTTATTTTTCGTTTAAAGCTTTTTATATTTATATTAATAAAAATATCCCTGCAAATTTTAAATGTATTTATTTTTAGGAATTTAAACATTTTTTGAAATGAACTAACTAGGTAAGTAACGATAAAAATAAAGTTATAAATGGTTTCTTTTGAACCGTTTCGGCGCAGAATGTCCAATTCGCAAAATGACAAATTTTCATCACAAATTAAATCTAAATTTTAAATAAGATTAATAAAAAAAAAATAAAAAAAACGGTTGTCTGTAAAGTCGGTTTACTGACAATAGTTGAACGTGACAACGTCACAGGAAAATACTGATGGAGTGGATTGTGCCTCTTTGTAGCTCGTTGTGCGCTCTTGCCTGCACTGGAACGCCGCATACGTCACACTTTTTCGTGCATGCCGCCGGCTCCATCAAATTTAAGACGTTGTCACATCAAAATATTTTACTTAAAAATACTAGCGGACAAATTTCGATATATTCGTATAATCATAAATATGCGTGAAAATTTGGTTTGTAGCATATAGTCGATCCCTACACTAATTCTGCAGCGGGATCTTAGGCTGGTAGGTATATTATATGTCAAGGGAAGTAAAATAAGAAACGTCCCAGGGGGCCAATTCTACTTAATGACAACGGTTATAGTTGGATGACAATGACATGGCAATGGTCAGTCGATGGTGCTATTTGCTCTGAAAAGTGTCAAAATAACGCCATTGTTATGTCATTGTCATCCAACTATAACCATTGACAATTAGTGGAATTGGGGCCCTGATCACGTGTAATTGTCGACCGAGGCGAAGCCGAGGTCTACAAACATATTGTGATCTGAGGATTTCTTATTTACTTTCCGAGGTGTGTATACTTTTTTTCTGCTCGACGGAGGCGGAAAGCCGCAACTTCGTTTAGCGCAGCGGGCCGAAAGTTGCCGCTTTCCGCCCGCAGAGATTAAAAAAAATTTTTGTCTGCCCTCCCAGGATTGCCATTGAACAGCCGTTTTGTATGTTTTTTGCGTTATGTACCTGTAGCAACAATTATTATTACGTTTTACAAATAATATTTTTATAAATACGTAAGTACCTAAAAATAAAATGACGCGCCTCCCCATTCGATCAAAGAGATTTAGAAAAATAAATTTAGGTAAGTATGAGAACGCTCTACGAAGCCGAAATTAACCGATTGTCTCTTTCCAAAGGTCGATGTGCAATATTTACCGCCAGGTAGGTACTATACAGTCGTAAAAATTGTCGAGCGTGTGAATTTCGGTAGACCTTTTACCGATGACTAGGCGTCATCTAGCAGTCATCATCAGATAGCTTCTGAAATCGAGCATAAATCTGTGATAAAATATTTTTCACATCACATGCTCGACAAAGCCGGATTATATATCATATAAACGTCACCGAAAGCAAGACATTATATCCCTTGGCTTGCGCCGGGTTACAATGTATGGAATTTCATTATAACCCTAGGTCAATAATGTAATTTTCACTTTTCATAATCCTTATTGCTATGACGATAAAGTCTAATTTCGTGATGAAAGTACTTTGACTCCAGAGTCTATTAAACTCGATGCCATAGGCATTGTCAATAATCTACTACCATGCAATTGCATTTTATTGTCTCGCATAAGGTGAGAAAAGTAGAGTATATAACTCGGGAATAAAACTGTTTTTTATCTTGGGCGCTTAAATCCCTCACTTAACTCAAGACCTGAGAGTCCTTCGTTACGTTCAGGATTCAATGTCGCGCCCGTGACATAAAACAGTGCTTTTATTCCCTTGTTGTATAATCTACTATTATTATACAGGAAAGTAAGACTAGTGGTCTTATTGAAACTGATTTATTTAAACTGGTTAAATCTTCGTATTTCGAACAATATCTGAAAACAATTGAATTTTATGTAGCTCTTGGAAAGAAATTGCCAAAATAACGAGACCTGTGTGGAGGCGACACAAAGTCGCATTTATTACTATCCCAAGTATTTCCTATCGTTGTGTATAGTCGAAGGATGATACCTGACAGGTCCCTAGTTCTACCCGTGCATATGTCACAACTAACAGCGAGCACATCGGGCCCAACAGGCAGGCAACAAGGAGATCTGCTTCAGTGAGCCCTTATTAATATACATAAGTAATTTATAAACAGCGTGCTTCTAACATTACAGAAAAACTCCACACAGACCTACTTAATCATTATCAATAATAATTTATTGTGTCCATCAGAATGACTACAAAGTGACAAAATACTACCTGCATTTAATACATGTTTCAATATTTTATACCTACTTTAATAAAGAGAAATTACATTATAAAAGGCAATTGAGAATCTCCTCCTTTTTTGAAGTCGTTTAAAAATGGCTAGTCATTCTGACGTTAAGTGACCACATCTATATTTTTTATACAGGTCTTTCATTAACAACTTGCTGAGCATGGTGTTATTGAAGTAGTTGGCATCCAGACTACAAAAAAGATATATTCGATAATAAAAATTATCTTTTTTTAATGTAGGTATCAAATTGTGTACAGACAAATGCAACTTACGGAGTCCTTACGTGGAAATTGTGGTCATGTTGACGTCAAAACAACTAGCAATTTAAAAAAATAATTATTTTGTTATAAATTTGGTACAAAGTATTTAAACATAGATATTAAATGTGATGGCGAGAAAACACCCTTAGCTCAGCAGTGGGATGTTACGGGTTGACGATATATTAAATGTGGTAACATTTTAACTTTAATCTGTCACTGTTTACAGACATTCTGATGGATACTTCATTAGTATATTATTGCATGTGAAAGTGAATGAATATCACAGTACTTACTTCTGTTATTTTCATGTAGGTATACATACATTATTATTACACAAGTTGGTGTCCGAATTTAGCAGTTAACATTAGCCTTACATTATTAGAAAAATAAAAAGACCTAGACCGGAGTTCGTTTTACTTAACTAACGATTCGGTAATGTTACTCGTTTAAATAAATACGGCTTCATTAGACATCACCTTTATCAGTTTTGCACTCTTTAAATCACAAAGCATGCAAAATATTGTGATTAGGATTATTTATTAAGCTTATATGATTTTCCAATAAAAATCAACTAGTATAACTACAAGAATTTCTGGTTACTATAATAATAATTATTACAAAATACCTGGTTCTTTACAAAGTTTATACATTGATTGGTCAAAAATGAACGTCTGCTGCGAGAAAGCTATCCCTGTGATACATGAGCAATGGAACTGTTGATGATTCACTAAACGGTTACTACAACTGTATTTTAGTGTAACTATAGAAAACAATAGTTTTCTACCAAATTATTTAATAATTTTAATCTTTATAATAAACACATTACAAAACTTTACCCTCATAAAACTGACCGACTATTACCTTAAACTGTATTAATGCAGTAGAAAAATATTTAGCTACTTAGCTACTTCTGCATTTGTAGTCAAAACTAAAACACAAGATGCCGAAATATTACACCTAAAATCTTTGTAAGTGCTACATGTATGAAGGAGGAGCCCGCGAAGGCGCCGCTGGCAGGCGGGCTCCCGCGCTACGGCCCCCGGCAACACACGCCACTACCAAATGTGTAATGCAATTTCAGCGATTCATATTTCTAAATGTGTTAATGTCAGCTATTAAAAGTTCTAAACTTCAATAAAACTAATCTGATCGAATATTGCCAACAATATAAGATTAGATACAAGACTATAGAAAAAAATTCAAATTGACAAATCCTGCCAAATCTCACGTGAACGAATTGCTTATTTAACATCAAATCACACAACACAACAGTAATCATTCGATCTAAATTACACAGAAAAAGAACGGAATGAACAATATATAGCATCGATGCGTGAATCTGTCCTCGAGAGGCTGTGAAATGCAATGCGCGGGCGGCGCGCGGGGGCTGCTACATCACCCCCAATCGCGACTCCTAGTCTTCCGACATGAACGAGTTCTGCGACTTGAGCTCTTCCAGCCGCGAGATTTGCTGTCGCAGGTACATTATTCTGTCGGCAATCAAATAGTAGCTGTTCAGCTTTTGTGGTGCAGTTAGTGATAAATGCGGATATAAAAATTTGCTGTGACTGTTTTTGTATGCTACATCAGCGAAATTTATTATACGAAATAATTCTGCTAATTCGCTTAATATAAGTTAGTAATTTGCGTGTATAGAGACCGGCATTGTAATAAACTTACTTCTGTTCCTGTAATGTGGCCTGTATCTCGGTGTGACGGACGAGCGAACGAGAACACTTGAGCTCGGCGGAGACCCGCGTGCACTGTAGGCAGCCCAGCTGATAAGCCTCCTCGGTGAATTTGTTGGCCTGACCAAACAAATTCATACTTTAAGTATTTTCATATAAACAAGGAATCCTACTAATATTACAAACGCGAAAGTTTGTATGTATGGATATTTGTTCCTCTTTCACGGAAAAACTACTGAACGGATTTTGATGAAACTTTACAGTTGTATAGCTTATACATCGGAATAACACATATACCCACTTTTCAACAGTATAATCTTTGGACCCCTTGACGTGATAGGTGGTGAGCCCATCGCCTTACCGTGTTTGTTTATAGAATTAATTCTGGCACCTGCGGGTTTCCTCACGATGTTTTCCTTCACCGTCGAGCTAGTGATTGGGCTGAAACTCATTGGTACATGCCAGGATTCGAACCCGAGAGCTCACGCATGAGAGGTAGGCTCTTTAACCGCTGGGTTGCCACAGCTCATAAGTATAATAATATAAATTAAATAAAGTTTAAGCAAAAAAAAAACTTTTTTAAGTAAGCTTGTGGATCCAGAGTGAGACGTCATTTTATTTTTCGAGTTATTCTCAGCAAGCTCATTCATTTGATACCTTTGAGTATTAAACCAACAGGAGACATCACGCGCACTAGTTTCTTTACAAAAAAGTCTGCCAATTTCTGCGGGGGGGACGAGGAAACAATCACAAATAATGTTAAAACAAACGCATTTTTTGATAAAACAATTAAACACTAGCTTGAACTAGGTGCACACAAATACATTCACCAATACAAGCACTCCGTGAACTCAAACAAACTAGTTGTATTTAACCGGTGTGCTCAAAGACCGACACGTTTTTTTGGCAGAGGGGAACGCCTGTCAGTGGCGTCTCCGGTTGGTTTAATACTCAAAGTTTGATACCCATATTGTAAAGTTTATTAAACATAACTAGTCCGCCATCTTGGGTGTTCCGCCATGTTGGATTTAGAATGACGTCACACAGCTAACCATGCATTGTCATCCAAACTAATCGTGTATACAAAATTTCAGCTCAATCGATTGAAGATATCTGCTTCTAAATTAAATTGCAAGATGCCACCCTAACAAATATGCATTGCTAGTTAAATAAAACCTTGTAAAAAAGGCCTTTGATCAGTATTATTATTGAAATATAGATGAAAATATAGAAAACCACGCCTTACTTAGTTTGATAATTATATACTCTTTTAACATAAATTAACGAAGCGGACGGTCACTTATCGGACAGGACGTATTCTTTTAAAAAGTGTCATAATTTTAAGGAGAAATACAAAATATAAATATATACTATTTAAATAATAGATTATTTATGTTATTTGATTTTAGAATAAAAGAAACTAGTAAAATAAAAACAATTGAACCAAAACTCTTCGCTTATAGTCAACAATAAAAAATACATAAATACGTCAAGTAACGTGGAAATTCGATACCAAAAACTAATGGGTCTGTGGGATCCGGGAGCAAGTACATAAGCTAAAAACAGAGGCGCGAGTCCTTAAGTGTTAAATAAGTGGATCAGGATCCACATTTTATTAGTTACGACATAGCCGAAGAACTGAGGATTGACCACAAAACAGTTTTGATCAATTTGAAAAAGTGTGGCTATGTCGTGGCCATATCTAAGAACTAATCACTTCATGATTTGGTTAGGTTAGGTTAGACTATGTCATGAAATTGTATACAACCATTTCTTGAAATGTTCAATTCTATAATCTGGGCACGACAGCTATACAAACAAGCTCATTTGCGATTCTATGAATGAAACCGAACCATTTTTAGAGGATTGATCACTGATGATGAAAACCGGTTCACCTACAACAAGAACGTAAGTACGAAAAAGATAATGGTCCAAGGGTAGCAAAGACTAGCGAAACCCGGATCAACACGCAATAAGGTGTTGCTGTTGTGTGTATGGTGGGATTGGAAGGTCATCGTTCATTATGAGCCTTTATGGCGGGGCAATACCATCGATTCGGATCTCTACTACCGACAGCAAGAAATTGACATAAAAGGAGGGGTTTTCATCATGATAACGCCAGACCGTATCTTAGTTGCACTCGTAGCCCTGCGGTATCAGTGTGTTTATAACGATCACACTCGTTAAGCAAAGTTAGGTTAGTCAGTAAATAATTATGACCGACTACGACCCTTAGCTCAACAATGGACTCGATTCCAGCGTTCGTCAGCTAAAATTGCTAAAATTTATAAATCTCTACAATAGTTTCGGAGATTAGCCTATAGAAACACTTTTATAATGTAGCAATACACAATAGACTACAACCGCTATGTATAATAATGATGTAAAGAAGTGTTGGGAGTAGTGTATGTACGAAAATACGATACCTGTTTCTCAAGAATATCAGCCGGCCATGCAGTGACGTGTCCAGTGAGGTCGGCACGCACGTAGTTGATCAACGAAGGCGTAAGCATTGGCGGCGCGTGGTGCAGTGTTCCGCCCACCACCGACGAGTAGCTGCCCAAGCACTCCACTGTAAAAATAATAATAATTTTAGGTACTGCCTGAATAGTCCAGTAAATTTATACATTACCGCATGCGTCAAATCCGGTAGTTCTGATTTTTTGCAGACTTGTTTATGATGTTGGCCTAATGTATAATCCAAGTTTGTGACCTCGAGCGCCGAACGCAACTTTGTCAAAAATCGAAAAAACCTCGAAAAAATGTTTTTTATTTTTTTATTTTCGCGATTATAACCCTAAAGGAGTAATTTTGAAAAAAACTTTCTAAGGAAATTTTTAAAGTAGACTAAATTAACTACAATATGATACTAGAATTGTCTCTGTAGACCCAATAGTTTCTGAGATTTAGCCTTTCCAAGTTTATATTTTTTTCGAACTTTGCATTTATTTGCATTTCTGTCGTTTTAAAATGTTGCCTGCTACTTCGTTCGCGTTATTTAGGGATAAAAAGTAGCCTATATGTTAATCCGGGTCCTAATCTATCTACCTACCAAATTTCATCTAAATCCGTGCAGCCGCTAAGTTTATTTTTGTCTTTTATCACATAGATATCTATACTAATATTATAAATAGGACTGATTAGAATTTTTGTACGTTTGTTACAAATAAACTCAAAAACTACTGCATCGATTTATAAAAATCTTTCACCAATGGAAAGTTAGAATATCCCTGGGTAACATAGGCAATATTTTATTCCCGTATTCCCACGGGAACAAAAATTACGAGTGCAACATTTTAAAACGACAGTAATGCAAAAAATTGGGAAGTTCGAAAAAAAAAAAACTTTGAAAGGCTAAATCTCAGAAACTATTGGGTCTACAGAGACAATTCTGGTATCATATTGTAGTTAATTTAGTTCACTTTAAAAACGTCCTTAGAAAGTTTTTTCAGAAACTAGTCCTTTAGGGTTATAATCGCCAAAATTTGAAAAAAAAAACTATTTTTTTGTAGTTTTTTCGATTTTTGACAAAGTTGCGTTCGGCGCTCGATGTCACAAACTTGGATTATACATTAGGCCAACATCATAAACAAGTCTGCAAAAAATCAGAACTACCGGATTTGACGCATACGAGCCCATACATTCAACCGACAAATTTACTGGACTAGAAAGAACACGAACATTTTAAATTGGGCAAATGATATCATATCACGTATTTTTTGTCTGCATTAAAGTTGGAAAAGCATATTTAAAACCATTCCTTATCTAGTCCATCGCATTAGTAGTTGCTGAAACAAGCAGCTGTGACGTCTGTGAGGGTGTGTGTGTGTGTGTACAAGATTCTAAGTCAGTCAATATAGTAAAGTTGCCTTTAAGCGTCGCTTTGGTCGCAACCTCCCATCCCTGTGGGCCTAGCCGTAAAGATTACTCGAATAGACAGACAAATTCATGGGATTGATATTGGCGTTCGACTTAACACGTGCGCGAAACATTCTAAAGAAATATAGTCATTGGCAAATAGTTGTAGTCTTTTTAAATTTAGTGACAGTTCACATTTTAAATTTTTATGCATACTACTTTCGACTAATATAATATAAATAAATATTTGATTATAGTAATATTTTATTATTACCTAAGAGTAAACAAATATGGTTAGTAATAATAAAGTTTAATATAAGAAAAAAAAATCGGTTGTCTGTAAAGTCGGTATACTGACGATAGTTGAACGTGACATCGTCATAAGATAATACTGATGGAATGGATTGTGCCTCTTTGTTGCTCGTTGCGCGCTCTCGCTTGCACTGGAACGACGCATACGTCACACTTTTTCGGGAATGCCGCCGGCTCCATCAATTTATAAGACGTTGTCACGTCAAAAAAATATCCCAAAAATACGTACGTGATAATGTGGAACGGAACTTTCATCGATAGAGATTGACACTATAGTCCAGTCAACAAATAACCCAACAGTAGGTGTAGAGTGCGTAAGCGGGGACCTCAGCGATTTCTTCAGTAAGTTGTTCAGGGTGCTTAGGGGGTAAACATACTAAAAGTCCCGGCGTCTAGGAGGTCCGCCGGAGTGGGGAGGGAGGATTAAAGTTCCCAGTTTTGAGTTTTTCGCTAACATCTTTAAAACGGTGTGTCGTAGAGAAAACATATCTTCTACATAAAGAAAGCTCATAAAATATTCTGCAACTTTTATCTTATACACTTTTTTCAAATTCCTACCCGTTTTCAAACTACATTTTCCGGAAGAGTGTTTTTCGAAAAAGTACTTTTATTAAACATTAGCCGTTGCCTGCTACTTCGTTCGCGTTATTTCGGGATAAAAAGTAGCCTATATGTTAATCCAGGTCCTAATTTATCTACCTACCAAATTTTATCTAAATCCGTGCAGCCCCTAAGTTATTTTCGTCTTTTATCACATAGATATCTACACAAATTTATCCTTCTATACTAATATTATAAAGAGGAAAGATTTATATTTTTGTATGTTTGTTACGAATGAACTGAAAAACTACTGCACCGATTTTAAAAATTCTTTCACCAATGGAAAGCTAGAATATCCCTGAGTAACATAGGCTATATTTATGTCCGTATTCCCACGGGAATGGGAACTATGCGGGTGAAAACGCGCTGAGCCGCTATTTTACACAACACTAGCGGTATTTGTAACGAATAAACTCAAAAACTACTGGGCCGATTTTGAAAATTCTTTCACCAATGGAAAGCCAATAACCAATACGCTGGTTTTCTGTGAGGCCGTGGTATCACTCCGGTCGAGCCGGCCAAAACGTGCCGAAGCATGGCTCTCCCACGTTCAAATTGATTGTTTTTTGGGTTTAGGCTAATAATTGTGCTAGTGTATTATGTGGCAAAGAGTAACTTTGTTATGTGGCAGGGGTCCATGAGAGTGTGCAGTAATTTCGACATTGGATAAAGTACGAAATTACCGTTTTGCTTCCAAAATAGGAGAGGTACAACATTATAATTTAAGAAATAATGCTTGCTTACTATTGCCAAAATCAAATTAGGTAAATTATTTTAATTATTCTGTGCATATAGGCCTGAAAATTTTTAACAGTTTGAACAGTGACATAAGGACATTTACTTATAGGAGCTTTAAGCATAAATTACAAGATTTTTTTACAAATGAGACTGTACTACCACATAAGTGAATTCTTTTCAGATATATATTAACAACTAGCTGATGCCCGCGACTTCGTCCGCGTGGAATTTGTTATTCCTTTGAGTTTAGAAAATATATCAAGAAGGATAATAGACATTATCTATCTACAATAATACATATTATAAAGAGGAATTAAGGATTTGTATTTTTGTATGTTAATAACGAATAAACTCTTAAACTACTGGACCGATTTTAAAAATTCTTTCACAATTAGCATGTTACATTATCCCTGAGTAATATAGGATATATCTATGATGAAAAAAAATTAGGGATCCTTACTAAAACTTGTCTGTACATGCCGGGATTCGAACCCGAGCCTCGCGAATGAGAAGCGGGCTCTTTAGCAACTGGGCTATCATTGCTATTTATATTTTTTGTTATTAAAAACACCCTATATACAACGCGTCACAGAATAAGCACAATTCCTGATACGTACCCCGATTAGTATACTAACATAAAAAGATGGTGATGCAATCGTACTTTAGTTTTATCTAACCAAATTGCTTAAATAAAGAGCGATAAAAGTACGGTGTCAATAGGCAGTCTTAAATTTAATTATGCTAATTAATTTTTCGGAAAACTTTACACATATTGAAAATAGTTGAAATCAATTAAGTAGTCGATAGGTACTAATTTCAGGAATTGCGCTTTTCTCTTACGTGTTGTAAAGCCTAGGACACTCTCTGGATTATGATTATTGAATTAGTTCTTGATGTCAATAGCTACGCATGTGGTCATAATAACAAATAAACCCATATTGAATTCTCAAAAAAAGAAGTGGACTTTGTATGGAGACTATTGAAAATATTTGTGCCAAGTTTCAAGTTGAAGATAAGGAAATCTTGTTGTTTGTTTTGAGGAGTATTTTTACAATATTTTGAATTGATACACCCAAAAATTAAGGTTTTCCGTACATACCAAACTGAACCCCTACTTTCACCCTTTTGGGGGAGGACTTTCGAAAAATCCAAAAATACGTATCTCATCATTTATTTCTAATAGTAGTTATTTTTTTGGAAAAACCAGAAATATGTATCTTGTTGTTTGTTTTGAGGAGTATTTCTACTAAGTTTTGAATTGATACACCCAAAAATTAAGGTTTTCCATACATACCAAACTCAACCCCTACTTTCACCCTTTCAGGGGACGATTTTCGAAAAATTCAAAAACACGTATCTCATCATTTATTTCTAAGAGTATTTGTGAGAAGTTTCACGTTGATAGAATAAAAAAAACAACACGTCTCCGTACAAACTCCATCCCCTGTTTCACCCGCTTCGGGGGGTTTTTTTAGAAAATCCGGAAATACGTTTCTTGTTGTTTGTTTTGAGGAGTATTTTTACAAAGTTTGGAATTGATACACCCAAAAATGAAGGTTTTCCATACATACCAAACTGAACCCCTACTTTCACCCTTTTAGGGGACGATTTTCGAAAAGTTCAAAAACACGTAAGTATCTCATAATTTATTTCTAAAAGTATTTGTGCCAAGTTTCAACCTGATAGACGTAAAAAACAACACGTCCCCATACAAACTCCAATCCATTGTTTCAACCATTTAGGGGTTTTTTTTAAAAAATCCAGAAATACGTATCTTGTTGTTTGTTTTGAGGAGTATTTTTACAAAGTTTTGAATTGATACACCCAAAAATTAAGGGTTTCCATACATATCAAACTCAACCCCTACTTTTACACCTTTAGGGGACGATTTTAGAAAAATCCAAAAATAAGTATCTCATCATTTATTTCTAAGAGTATTTGTGCCAAGTTTCAAGTTGATAGACGTAAAAAACAACACATCTCCATACAAAATCCCACCCCCTGTTTCGCCCGCTTAGGGGGTGTTTTTTACAAAACCCAGAAATACGTGTCTTGTTGTTTGTTTTGAGGAATATTTCTAGAAAGATTTGAACTGATACACCCAAAAATGAAGGTTTTCCATACATTCCAAACTCAACCCCTACTTTCACCCCGTTAGGGGACGATTTTTGGAAAATCCAAAAACACGTATCTTCTCATTTATTTCTAAAAGTATTTGTGCCAAGTTTCAAGTTGATAGACGTAAAAAACAACACGTCTCCATACAAACTCCATCCCCCTCTTTCACCCCCTTATGGGGTGTTTTTTGAAAAATTAAGAAATACCTTTCTTGTTGTTTGTTTTATAGAGTATTTTTACAAAGCTTCGAATTCATACACCCAAAAATGAAGGTTTTCCATACAAACGTTCAACCCCTTTTTCACCCCCTTAAGGGTTGAATTTCGAAAAATCCTTTCTTATTCCTACTTTACGTCCTAAAAACAATATATGTGAAGAAAATCAGATTTCTAGGTTTAAGGGTTTAGGCTGGGCGTTGATGAGTCAGTGAGTCAGGACTTCTCTCTTTATTCAATATATGTATCAGAAAGGTGAAATAATAATTAAGGGTCATATAAAGTAGCTTATATACAGTTCGGGAAAAATGTCTCTTGTTTAATATATACTATAAATTTGGAGTAAAACGACGTGGAAGTTATCATTAAAAAAAATCATTTTCAACCCTTAAATCAGCTACTAAATGCTGTTGAACTCTCTATTAAGTGACTAAACATGGTACAGATAAGACATCGTGTTTTTACCTACGAAAAACTAGACAGAGCCTACACTATGAGTACTAAATAACTAATAGATATACTTAAATAATTATTGAAAACCCAGTCACGAAGCCCACAAAAATGTTCATTCACACAACTGTAGGCCAACATATGTTGTTCAGCGGGAATCGAACCCGCGAGCTCCAGTTCTGAAGGTCACTACCAACTGAGCCAACAGGCCCGATAATACCTACTCCATCATTATTATTTTTTTCCCCATAGTTTTAAAGAAAACCTACTAATTTACCTACGTAAATATCTGACATTATTAGTCTTTGATAGAATTTTGTAGTCCACGTGGATTGCGGTCTTAGATCAATGAAAAATCCATTGATCACTAGGAACGTCCGCGCGCTCCTTTTTGGCCAATAAGGACACTGCGCAAAGGTCAAAGGGCCGTCGGCGGCATTATTAAAGAGTCTAGCTCCACCCTCTATTTATTGAGTGGTTCCGTATGTTTTAAAAAATATTACTAATTCTAAGTCTTTTACCTTATTTCACGTTATTATTATTTCACAATTGAGAAAAGTAAATTATGTAATTAATTGATTCATTATCATTGTATCGCTTAAAATTATTTTTACGTCTTTTATCTTCATAGGTTTATGTTTAATTTTCAACTGAACCCTAGAACAAAATTTTAGAAAATCGGCAAATTCTTTCATTGTCAAATCAATGAACTTAGTTGCTTCCTATCTATCAACGAGTGAAGACGTGTTATAATCAAAGAATATGACTCGCAACAGTCGTTACAGTGTCTCACGATTATTCAAGTGAATCTTATGAAATGACTTTGTGTCGGTGCTCCTGATGGCAATATCAGTCGAGTTAGGGAGCTGTGTCACGTGCGCTTCGCCGAAGGTAGACCGCTGGATGAGCAGCGGATGCTATCCTTCAGCTGCTTCGGGAGAATTTGTCAGGTGTCTGCCTCCGCGCGAGGCTGGTTCGTTCCGCGCTCAAACCCCCAAGGTCGCGCGCCTGTACGTCTACTCGTGGTACCGGGACCTGCGGCTGGTGGTACCTACCCACTGCGCGCACGGGTGGACATTTCGAGTTATTGTGCGATATTAATGGGTTCAATTCTACGCGTCCACTGCCTAAATAGCTTAAAACTAAATTTCTTAAATTATTTTTAGTTTTACGCAGCCGCTAAGCCAAATGCAATTCTAAAACGCCATGGTTACTAAATTTAGATAGTCTTTAACCACAGCGTAAAATAGCTAAGTTGAATAGTGTTGCGATTACAAATAAAAAAAAAGAGCTAAGTGAACGAATGAATGAAATTTAAAAAATATACATTAATAAATGTGTATCTATTTCTTAAAATGTAAACAAAATTCTCAACAATTACTTTCGATGCCATCTTTATCATTTTAACAATGGTTTAATTTATATTTTCTTGTTTTACTTCAAATATTAAAGTCACTATTACTCGGGCAACACTAAAAAGGTATTATCAAATAGATTTTTTTCTTTGGACAGGCTAGAGTCATAGACCGTTCTGCCTCGTCTTCAGTTATCTTTAAATGGCTATGTGCCTCGTCTTCAGTCTTTGTTTCCTTGTTAATCCAATATAAAAATAAGAGTCATCAACACTTTCATCCCTTTTTGGGCTTTGAGTATTAAACCAACAGGAGACGTCACGCGCACTAGTTCCTTTGCAAAAAAGTCTGCCAATTTCTGCGGGGGGGACGAGGAAACAAACACAAATAATGTTAAAACAAACGCATTTTTTGACAAAACAATTAAACGCTAGCTTGAACTAGATGCACACAAATACATTCATCAATCCAAGCACTCCGTAAACTCAAAAAAACTAGTTGTATTTAACAGGTGTGCGCGTCGACCGACACTTTTTTTTGGCAGAGGGGAACGCCTGTCAGTGGCGTCTCCGGTTGGTTTAATACTCAAAGCTTTTTGGGTCATCAACAGTAAAATTATAGTACCTTTACTAAAAACTTCAATAAGACTTCGACAATCTAAAAACGTCGATCCCTTGCATTTTATCGAACTTCCCACTCACTGCACACCTTCACAGACACCTGCCACATAATATACTATCACTAATTATTAAACAAAACCCAAAATATACAGCAAAATGAAAAATGTACAAGAAAACATGACCTCCCTTTTCAGATTCCCACCAAAAACCCTTTATACTATTTCTAAAAATATGAACAACGTATCTTCAAAAATAACACAAACACAAATATGTCGGATTTTTTCCTTTATTCTAATTTAAGCGACACCATTTTAATCGCCGCTAAATTTAGGAAGTTTAGTCGGATGACATTTCTAAAATGCTTAAAATGGCGTCCACAGAATAGCCATAAGATCGCTAAACCTAAATTGAATTGGCCAGACAAATTAGGAACGTCAGATTCATTTTTAGTCCTGTCATTTGATTTTGACAGTACTGCCTAGAATAGCAAAATGCTTTAGCAGCTGTCAAATAAAATTAAGAGGTTTAGGCGGTGTTGTAGAATTGAACCCAATGTGTGTGTAAACCAATAGTAGGTCGGACCCAAATCCCAAAGTGTAAAAGTTGGATGAAACTACATGACTAGTATGTAGGTAGGTATTACTTGTTTAATGACAATGTTTTGATCAGTTAAATTTATTATTGAATAAAAACTATGCTTTTACCTCTAATTTTTTTTGAATAAATAATTACTGCTATTAATAACTTTTATTATTTCCAATAACATTTACCCTAGAATAAAATAGGTAGGTATGTAAGGCGCGGGCGGCGACCGGCGCTCGGCGCGAGCGATCAGCTGCGCGCGCAGGCGCTACCTGCCACTACTACGGTCAACGACACTAGCGCGTAGGGAGCCCCTACGCTTTTATTCTTCAATCACAGGGTTGGCGAAAATTCACACATAAAAAGTAATTATTAAGTTTATATGAAAGAAAAAAGTTGCTATATTAGATCTGATATTTTTGTAGGTATTTCGTTACACGATATACATATACACCCTTCAATATTATTTCACCTTTCTGATACATATTGTATATATAGATGACATCTACATTATTTGTAATTGAGGAAAGTTTTGTATTTTTGTATTTTCTATATTATATATGATTAAATGTTACCATAAAACAATAATGTTTGTAATAAATAAATCAACGAAAGTATGCCATTAATGTAAGTAGTTGTTGTAGGTATTTATATACTCGTAATATAGGTATGACATCTTAGGTATTAATTTAATGAATAACTTTATGTAATTTAATTATTTTTTAACAGTTTTTAATGGATTTGTTTTTATTTATAATGATTTGCATGGTTTGTAACCGATTATTTAGCAAATGACTTTCGACTTTCGAAAGTCACAGGTTTAACATCAGTGACTATAATTTTATATCACTTTATATATCGTGTCAAATTAAATATAACTTCAGTGACTATCATTTTATATCACTTTATATATCGTGTGAAATTAAATATCTTTATAAAAATATTGTAAAAATAATTGCATCAATAAATAAAAATTCAGTTTGCTTTTCTTACTTACTCGATACTTTAAAAAAAACGATTGAATTACATTAGGGCATATCACTTTCAATGGGGGGTTTTTCTTTTTTTTTTTACTCTTCCCTGTTCTCTGGATAGATGGCGCTGAACTTGCTAAGTTACTGCTAGGAACGGAACGTCACATCATTTTTTTGATATCGTAAAACGAAACGTATATAAAAGTAAATGTCACTGTCACACACATCACAATGACATTTTGTTTTTGAAAGTAAATATCTCTCAGTCAAAGAGATTTAAAAATAATAGGGAATAGAGGGGGCATTCGGAATATTTTCATACAAAACTTTGAAGCATATGCCGTCATGTCGTTGTCCTGTCAGTTAGCTTAGACTAACTTTTGGCTTCAAATTTTCCTCGCTTTGTCCCCTCTATGCCTTATTATATTTTAATCTCTTTGCTCTCAGTTATCTCAGCTAAAGAGCAAATAAATAAAAATAAGGAATAAATATTTAGCAGTCTTTTTATGGGTTTCCGCGCCAAAAAGAAAATGTCCCAAGAAAAAAAGAAGAGAAGTCTGTGCCTTGTGGATTTATGTAAAAACTAGATGTCGCGCGGTGCGCGAGGCCGCAAGCGGCCACGCGTGTCTCTGTGGGGTCTTATTTTGACAGAAAAATAGAGTCAAATTTTGGGCGCCCATCTTGTTTTAGCCATTTCAAATCGAAAAATAATAAAATTTTGTTAAATATTTTTTTTCATGGCAACACTGTTTACTGAGACCCACTATCGCTCCATACAAGTCAACTTTTCAAAGTGTTGCCAACTGGCTAAAAAGCCGATTATTATTAAGAAAATTTAAATTTTTCAGTAAAACAAAAATAACGGAACGGCCATCTTGTTTTTTCTATTTTTCGGGATTTTCTAGTAAACTACAGGATATACCCTATGCGATGACACCAAACCCATCCCTGTAGCATATCGGAATCTGGGAGATCAATTCGGGTCTTTTGAGGTCTACCCTAAAAATTAAATCAACCATAACTTTCAGTGTTGCCAGGCGAAAATCAAAAAACCTACAAAAGGTCATAAGGAGAGATAAAATGTTTCACTGACTGTCACTTGTTTTTGCAAAATGGTAAAATTTAGAGTTTTGACATTTTGCATTAAAAGTAAAAAAATACGCCAAATTTCGGGAATATTCTTAAACATGGCAACACTACGTAATGAATGAGACCTCTAACCCCGCCATACAAGCCAACTCGCTCAGGTGTCACCATCTTGCCGAAAATCGACATTCAAAATCTGGTAAAATTCATCTTTTTCTTTGGGAGCCAATTACAGGGCGGCCATCTTGGTTTTTCAGATTTTCGGGATTTTCTGGTAAACTACAGGATATGCCCTGTGCGATGACACCAAACACATCCCTTTAGCATATTAGCATCGGGGAGATCAATTCGGGTCAAGTGGGGTCTAAAACCACTCCAACTTTGAAACATTACTACGCGGCCGCCATTTTGTTTTTTCAACTTTTCAAATAATTTTCGTAAATCATCTAAGCAGTACTACAGATTCCCAAAATTTGAACCGAATCGGCCGGAAAACAAAAGAGATACGATAGGCAACCTTGGCCGCCATTTTGTTTTTTTGAAAAGTCGGAATTTTCCCTAGGTCACTCCGCCATCTTGCACACTTTTCCCCTACATGACTTTTCTCCAAAACGACTCCTTCTGGGAGAACAATTATGTCAATGAGTCAGTCAGTCAGTGGTAATCGAGCTTTATATATTTATGTAAAAATGGAGGAATACATCTTTTTCCTATAGATGAAAGTCGTAAAGCGCAATGGGTACAAGCCATCGTACATTTTAAACCTGGACGGACCATAAAAAAGCATTCGCACATTCGAAAGCGTCGTAATCACAGATTATAAAGATTAGGTCGTTCGCGAGTAATATAAGTTCACAGAATAAGGAAGTCGCGGTTATAAGTTACTCTATGGTGACGTGCCGCATTTAGTAGTAACGTAGTCAGTTCAACGCCATCTACAGAGTTCTTGCAAACTATGTTTTTTTTTTTATTCTCAAAAAAAAAAACCTCTCATTGTCAACAGCGAACTGTCAAACTAAGCGAATAAAACCTCAGTTGCTACTCCAACGACACTCATAGCTGTTTCTATATACTGTGAAGAGGCACATCGTGGACACATCCACCAGCTGCCATAAAGTTTGCATCGCACTGTAACTGACAGATTGACATGTAATGAAATGCGATTTACTCACTTTTTCTGGGCAGAGCTTGGTCAAGGTGTAAAGGCGGCGCGTGCGGGTCTGTGTTTTCCGAGTGCGTGGGAGTCGGCGGACCGGCGTCGCGGTGCGGCGTACCGGCGCCGCTGCCAGGGCGGCTGGCATCGACTGCGGGCGAAGCGCCACCGTTGTTCGTCGAGTTGCACGTATTTGGTGCCGCGTTTGCCACACTCGTCACAATCGTTGGCGTCGCCACAATGCGGGGAAGCGCCGCAGCGAGCAGTGAGCCGCTCTGTAACAATTAATTATTTGTTTCGGTGACAAATTGCTCATATTTGCAACTACAGATATATTATAATTAAAATTTAATGTTAACTATATTGAAGATATATTAT